>JARFIY010000158.1:11832500-21832500 GCA_036346155.1 Sinelater perroti | reverse complement strand
TGGTTTGACGAAACAGCGGTTGATCCAATCAGAAAATACTAAGCCGCGTGCCGATAGGAGAAATTACAAAAACACACCCAACCTACAGTCTAGACGCTCTATTCTTTTGATGAGGTTAAAAAAATGTGTCGGGGATACCGACGGAGTGGTACTTCAACTAGATCCGGATGCTTGCAGATCTGTGGTAAAAGGACGTAGATAATAATGGCCTTTATTCTAAAGAATTGTTATTTTTGAATAAATTTGTCTAAAAAATAAATTTTCTTTGCAAATGTGTCAGAACTTTCTGTTCAACCTAGTATTAATGTTAGTTCAGTATTTTTTGAAAAGACCCCGTACAATATAATAAGGTAATAATAAGCTAAGTAAAAGCTTTCAGTGTCTGCTACTGCGCCTCAGCCTTTAGATAATGCCTCGATCTGCAGAAGCGCCACAAATATTTTTGCAATAAAATGCACGCCCCCAGAAAGTCGCCGTTATTCCTCAACAACCGAATATCCGCTGTTGCAACGCGGCTTTGCTTACCCCAAAATAAATACACTCTAGATCCGCATTTCACTTTTGCTGCCACAAAGAACTCTGCATGCCGCGGAAAGTAATTTGAAAATGTCATCCGCATTTGTAAAATCTGACACGGAGGGTTCTTTAGACGCTGTCGCAAATAATTTACCGATGTAATTTATGACAACGGACCCATTCGCATTATGTTCCTGATTAAAGTGGCGTCGTTGCACAAGAGCTTCGCTTTTAATTGTTTATTTAATTAATTTCACTTAACATGTGACAAATTTAAGAATTATTTTTTCTTGCATACCAAGAGAGAAGCTGGGATGTTTCTAATTAATATGGGAATAACAAAATAATCATGGTTTAGATTATATAGGGTGATCCAAATTAAATTTTTGAAATTTGAGTTTGCTTCCTGTGAATGCTGGAAAATTTTGGACTTTTACAGTTGGTATTTAAACATGAAAAATTTACGATAGATATAGTATCTTTGTGAACTGGGTTTTGGAGAACATGACTGTTGGTTAATTTTTGCAAAAAACTCATATTAAAAGATAAAGCTAATTTTTCTTTAAATTGATTTCGCCAAAATTGTCATATCTGGGGTAAAATCTAAGTGTTGTTTACCGATGGCTTTGATAATGAAGACGAGTTATTTCCGCTCTGCTCGCTCGAAAAGAGCAAGTGTCCACGGTTATCAGGTGCTGGTTAATCAAAGCTGCCTTGCGGTTTAATTTCTAGTGGTTGCGCACTTTAATCTCCCTATCAACCAACAAGTTTTCTAAATTTACGGCACCCTTGGGAAGGGTTCTTAAAAATATAAACTCTAACAAAAATAACAGAAGCAGCGGCGAACTACACAAGAAGGTAGAAGAATATTCAGCTAAACGAAAATTATTCACGGTATAATCGAGGTTGAACCGCAAAGAAGTGCCGCAATGTAAGAACTACCAGCTATATTATGACACGCGCAATTACTGCCAATCACAACTTCAATCTTCAACGGCTACATGAGACTTGAATACTTTTCGTTACCCTGGCGAACTGCTGACGTAATTCCAATCCGCAGACTGGGGAGGATAAGCAAAATCCTAATAGCTGCAGACCCATTAGCTTATTATCTCTTGGGAAAAATTATCCTTACTCGTTGGCAAGACATTGTTCTGGAAAATAAAGTCATCCGGCCACAACATTTTGGATTTAGACCGTCATAATCGCCCACCAGCTTCTGGGAATAACAGAACTAATTGATTATTAATCTTTCTAAGGCTAGAAAAGGCGTTCGATAAGGTATGGCTGAACGGATTCTTGTATAAGATGACTGAGTTAAGTATCCAGACATACATAATCAAAATCATAGTCTTCTTTTTAAGTACCAGGACATTTAAAGTAAGAATCAGTACTATACTATCTAGTGTGAAAACAACAAAAACGGGAGTTGCCCAAGAGAGCATTATGAGGCCAACCTTGGTTAATCTATATGTTCACGACCTGCCTGCTTTTATCAGTTTAAACAAATGAGACAGCGATAGAATACTTTTAAACTGCAATAAAAACTACTTGAAACTAGCTTCGAAAATGGAAAATACAAATAAACTGAATCAAATCTCAAGCGAAGATTTTCACGTTTAAGCTTACTGAACTTCCATCGATTAGAATAAACAATATTGATGTACTATGGAACCCAAGGTATTATGCAATGGAGTACCTGAGCAGAATATTTAACAAATGCCATACAAGACTCATAATATTACAGAACAGAATGTTACGTGTTGCAGTTAACAGCCCTTGGTTCGTACGAGGCTGATAAATACACCAAGAATTAAATATTCCTCTCATAACAGACTACATATTAAATTAACCAGTAACTTCTTTAACACCTTTATGTTGTGTATAAGTGCAACAATACCAAATCTCGTTCGAAAGAACTTACACACAAGACTAAAGCGTAAGCTTCCTCAAGACTATAATGTACTCACTTAATCTCTCCTCCAAATAGATTACTCTTAGACATAATTGTGCATGTTATGCTTTAGCCGTGTATTGTATTATGATTGTGGAAATTTGAAATTTAAAAAATGCACTGTTTAGTGTGCGTTGTAAACCGGAGAAATCATCGGCTGGTACTTTTTTTGCAGACGAAGCCAACAACGGTAGTGCTGTAATGGTGCACTAAGAGATGCTAAATAACTTTATTTCATTGAAACTACCGATTTGAATTCATACGCGTTACACAGCACGTAATACACTCACTCCACATCAAACCAAATTTCCCAGTCGTATTATTTCTCAGGAGAACGTGATGTATAATAGAGGTGTAAACAGCATTTTATCTTCAAGTTGCAATGAACCCCACATGCACGAGTTGTAACACGAAGCAGTGTTTATTCCGGAGGGTTATTAAACACACTAATTTTATTTAGTGTAAAGGAAGGCGATTAGGCCAATCAAGAAATAAAGAACAAGGTGCTTAAATTTTGTATCAAAAACCACGGAGGTAAGAAAAATAGAGAAGTATAAAGAGTTGATCTGAATGTATATAAAAATGGAAAAAAGAAATGAAGAATGATCTAGAGGAAATACGAAAGGGCCAAAAACAATATTTCGAAAAAATAAGGAAGCTTAAAAAGGAAAATAGGGAGCTGAAAGAGCAAATGAGTAAGCCAGAAAACAAGATGAACAAAACAATGTCATAATCTTCTGACGATAAGAGCAAAAAATCCATTGTAGATGAAGAGACATATAGAAAAACTGTAAATAAAACTTTAAAAATACAGAAAATCAATGAAATTACATCGAAAGTTAAAATTAAGAACACATAAGAGAAAACAAAGGTCATGCAGAATAAAAACAAATCACGGAAACGGAGAACAAGAAAATTTTTAAATAATAAGCTCACAGAGAATCAAGAAAGAATACAAAAATGTGTAACAGACTTAGCAAAGGGAAAGAAATTAAAGTAAGATGCCGGAAACTCTGCATAAACAAAGGAAAATGGATTTGGTGTGACGAACAGGGCAGATTAATAAAAGAGCAAAAGGTTTTAAGTGAAAAAAAACACGAGAAACTAACAAAAATAAGGTCGGACATTGGCGACGAAAATCGACATGAGTAAGGAAAAAGAGAAACTATAAGAACAAAAAGAGAAAGATGGCGTTTGTGAACATGTAACGTTAGGGGATTAAAAGGCAACGAAGAACAATTTGAAAAAGAGTTAGAAAAAACAAAAATAAAAAGACTCACAGAAACCAAGGTCAAGGATAATAGAGGAGGGAAGTATATTAATAAATAGTGGAGTAACACAACAACAAAGAGCACAAGCGGGAGTAGAATGCCTGTACTGAAAAAAGTAAGCAATAACTAAAAAACTGGGTATATATTTTTGAACGAATAGCAAGAATAGAACCAGAAAAAAGCAAAACAGGGCAAATAAATTTAATTATGTGTTATGGACCTAATGAACATGGAAGGGTTTAAGATAAAAATATTTTTTGGTAAACGTTGCAACTGACATTAGAGCAGAATAAGGAAAAACGCTAATTATAAGAAACTTGTGCATCACAAATACATTCTTCAAACATAAAATGATATATAAGATAACCAGAGGGGTTGTAAGTAGGGGATAAAAATCAATCGTCGACTGTGCTATAGCAACAAGGACAAGAAAATAACAAATACAGGAGTAAAATGAGGAGCCAAAATAGGCAGTGATTATTTTACATTAGAGATATCGTTAAATAATAAAAAGGAAAAAAGTGTAGTGGAAAAGTACAAAAGTACAAATCGTCTTACAAGGAAAATAAGAATACGTAGACTGAGATAAGTTGAATCACAATAAAAATACAAAACCCGACAGGAACAAAAATTTACGGTTAACTCAATTAGATCAGAATTAAAAAAAAATACAGAGAAATATTGGAAGCACTTTAAAGATATAATAATAAAAACAGCGAAAAAAAGTGAAATTACAAAAAAAAAGTAAAAGACGAACAGACTCAAAAAATAAGCAGTTATAAGAAGAACAAAGGAGTAAATATAAACAAACAATAATAATTTGGAAGACGTTGGGAAAACTTTAGAGACCAATAGTAAAGAAAATGATGAGATGTTTTATAAAACAATAAAAATCTAAGGCACAAAAAGAACCTACACTGAAACAAATTGAAAATAAGACAGGAGAAATACTAATAAATGCAGAACAAAGTATCCACCATTGGAAAGAACACTTTGAAGATGCAGTGATGCAAGGCAGCAACAAGAAAATATTAATCCGGAAGAGTACAGAGAAAAAAGAGGAAATGATGATTACAGACGGGAACATATAATAGATAAAGAAGTTAAAACTGAAATTAGAAAACGCTCCAGAAGATTGTGAAATGTACCGAGAAACGGTAAAATTTTTAAATCAAACAGCGATTATCGAAGTAACCAACATCTTTAATAAAGTATAAGAAGAAAATATGGAAAAGCCTAAGAAGAAGAGAAATTAATAGAAAAACTAATACAGAACATCCACCAATATACAACAAATGTATTTAGAACAAACAACAAGAGATTAAAATTTTTTAGGACATACGCAGTGATATAGAAAGGGATTCTGAGCTCACTCCTATTTATATGTGCAATCGATGAGATTATCAAAGAGAGTAGTACAATACGAGGGAAATCAAAATAGAAATGTGTGTCTTTGCAGGTGACCCGGTCTTAGTGGCAAAAATCAAAGAACAATTAGAAGAACTTAATATTGACAAAACCATAAAACAATAGTAGTTACAACTCAAGAAGAATTTTACATATCAAGATAGATAATGGAACAGATGGAACAAGTAAAAAATACCTTGGAAACATGATATACCAACAAGGTGCGAAGGAAGATGAAATAAATAACAGAATAAAAGCAGCTGGAAAATTGTTTCACTCATTGAATAAAGGCTTTCTAAACCTCAGAGGAATCAGTAAAACAAAAACTACGGCGTATAAAACAATATATGGCCCAATTCTTATGTATGGATCTGAAAACTGGGCATTGAACAAAAACCAAAAGACCCATTTACAACCATGTTTTTTTGGTATGCATTGTTTATTTTTAAAATCTACTCTGTAGGGGTATTTAATAAAAGTGATGATAGGTATAAGCCATTGAAGGAAAATTTTTCCAGTGATGAAGCTCCTATATACATTTAACAAGTTGATTATATGTTATAAACCATTAATCTATGTTCCTTTTAGTCATCTGGGTGTTATGTCTTCGCTGGTTAGGGTGTCGAGTAGATTGACGCGGTACTTTCCAGTGAGCCATCTTAGCGTTAGTTCTCCTTGAACGAATGGCACACACGGGTCCTCATGGATGATATGGTGATATACCAAGGTGCGTCTAAGATTGCTCTGAGTAGTTTGGATCGGAACCGTTGAATAATGTTTACATTGGACGGTTTCGCACATCCCCATAATTGAAGTTTCTATGTCCAAATTGGTCCTGCAATCCTTTTATAGAGGAGCACTTTAGATTTAATTTTTATTTTGGAGTGTCGTCCAAACACCCAGTGCATTTATCAAAACTTTAGGTTGAGCTGTCTTTTCATTTGTATTTGTCGTTTCCAAGTGAGGCGTTGGTCCAGGTGGAGACCCAAATAGGAACATGATTGATACGAACTGAAAGACATATATTAGATTGAATTGTGAATGTGATCTTTTACTTTCCAGCGGTTAAATTATTCACTAAGAGTGTCTAAACCTTGTTGTAGGAGTTTACTGGCAGTGTTTAGGTTTTGACGGGTAGAGAGTATTGCAGCATCATTAGCAAAGATAGACCATTATGGTGTTTGGGGCTTCGGAGATGTCAGCTGTATATATCAGATAGAGAAGGGGATCTAGTACTACACTCCCCCGATAGACACCGGGCTATATAGGATAGAATTGGAAGAAGACTGATCGGTCTTTACGACGTTTGGTCTTTGGGCGGTTTTTCTGGTTTGGGTATCATGACTATTTGGACGTATTTTCATACGAGAGGGTAATATGAAAGGTTTAACATATGATTGCTACCAGAAGCACAGTTTTTTTGGCAAGTTTTGTAGTACTTGCTTGGTGATGAGATCATAGCCTGCAGATTTGCGTTGCTTCAATTTACTGATTTTTCTTTGTACTTCAGTAAAATGGGCTTAATAGGGAGCGACGTTTGACTTTTCGATTTGGGGTGGATGATTCTGTTGCAAAATGGCAGACAAGTGTTCTGCAAACTTGCAGGTTTTTATTGGTTAGTTCGAGCCCAAGGTTTGTTTGCAGTTCTAATAGGTGGGATGGCAAGTTGTGGTTTCTTAAATTTTCAAATTTGTGGAGAGTTCTGTGGACTATTCGAGCTAATCTATTATAAATCTGTCGACCTTCTGGGTCACGTGACCTTTGCTATCTACCCCTGACTGCTCCCTTTTCAGCCATTAACTCCCATATATACAGTGGCGTATTGTCACTGTGGCGTTCTTCGGTGGGTCGATTGGGTATTGAGTTCCACGCAGCTTCTTGAATGACTGTAGTTAGATACTGCATCGCAAGGTCGAGATCTTTGTTTTTTTATGCGTAACCGAAGAGTTAGGTTTGCTTCAATGTATCTTTGAAAAAGTTTCCAATTTGTGTGTTTTGTAGTGAGTGTACAGTTCCTGTTTTTTTTGATCGTATGACAGAATTGTAGGAGTACGGTCGGATAACAGTTCTAAGCTTGATTCAATTTCTGTTTAGTTTAAAGCGATGCCTTTTGTAACTAAAAAGTCAAGATTTGAAACTTTATTCGGGTCTATTAACCAGTGTGCTGGATCTCCGATAGATCGATACTCATAATTGTCGTCTATCGTAAGATTCAGGATGTTTCGACGTTTTCTTGTAATTATCCTGGACCCCCAATGAGTATGTTTTGGATTCCAGTCTCTTCCTGATATGTATCTGGAGCCTAGTACGGAAAAACGCTTTATACTCGTTCGTTGTGACTTTATGCCGAGGCAGGAAACAGATGAATGGTGATGTTGTAAATGACCATAGAAGTGCATTCACTTGAATGCTTGAAACTCGAATATGTTCGGTGCGAAATTTGGGTCATTTGAGATGGGAAATATTGTTATGAATGAGTACAGCTGATGCAAATCATACTTTCATTTCCAAAATAGCATAATTTTAATTTTGTTAATATTTAAAAAGTTAAGAACTCGTTTTTGTGATTGTGTAATCCATTGGCGTTCAAAGTTCCAATGCGTATTATCTTCGCCATTATGGGTGTGTTTTATTAATAACTGCAGACAGTAAGTTTAGGATCATTTGATTTTGGGTCATTGTTTTAAAATTCATCTGTAAGGTAATTCACTGATTAACTAAATTGTCATGTGAATTGTTCTTATTATTAAAGTTGGATTGATTTGTACGTATGTTGCTGCGAGATTCCTTAAGTTTTGAATCTTCTAAAAGGTGCATTGGGGCATATTGTATTGAGTGTCTGTTTATTTGTAGCACGTTTCAAGTTCCTTGTAGACTGTACAGCCTTGGTAATTTTCTAGGTGGTTGCCATCACACATCTTAGGGCATGGCTTTTCCCACTTGACGCAATTATATGGCCTTGTTCAATATGTTTTGTAGTGACCGTAAGATTGACTTCAAGTATATTGAATGATTTCTTTTCTTCTGTTGGGAGGTTCAACTTTTATTTTTGTGTGATTTAAGGATTCGAGATTAAAAATTTCTTTATTGTTGAGACTTGATTCAAGTGTGTCTTCCTTCGTTCTACGTTTAATGTTCATAATGTCCCGAACTTTGTGGCCTTTAGTTTCTCATTTTTCTTTTATATCCTGAGTGGGTGCTGCATGGTGTAGGTGTCGAATAACTATTCTATAAGAGCGTTCGTCTTTAATTTGAAATGTATGATCTATGATTTTTTCTTCCCTTAAGTTTGTTATTAACTCCCTGTGTGGGTCAGGGGTTAGAGGATTTATTTTTACTGCGTTATTAGATAGTGTTCTGTAGTAGTACTGTTCTTCTCACTGTTATAGTTTGTCACTCCATATATGAAAATAGAGGGTGGTTTCGGTATCCTGAATTCGTCTGAGGTGTTAGTTGTGAGTGTTGGATCGTTAGCGTATTAAATCTGTTTTGCAGGTTTATTTGATGCAAGGAAGTTGTGGTAGTTTCTGCTCGATTATTTGATCTTTTCCCCTTTTTGAAGTATTTGCCAGTCATGGGAAGTTTCAGTTGTGTCATTTTCATAGTTCCCATATTGATATCCGTGTTTTGATTGTGGTTTGGGGTATAGAGAGGTGGATGATAGTGAGGCTGTATTGGAAATTTAGGTATTAGCTGACTACCGACTTGTTCGAATTGCGACTGTTGTTAATAGAGTTGATTATGGCTGGTAACGAGATCAAATACACGCCCGTCTCATGTGGAGGGCATTTGAGCGACCTTATCTTTCATACGTAACTGCTAAGTCTGTACTTTTTTTTAGTTTAACTTCTGTTTATTTTGAAATGTGCACATTTATATACAATAATCAAAAGTGTAGGCGTTTATACAAAATATTGACATGCTGGAGAGCACTCATTAGTAATCCCCCCTTGTATAATAAGCAATTGCTTAGTTGTGTTGGCAAGGAGTAAGTAACTTAAATCTATCCTTAACTAACTTATATACTAATTACAGTAGCTCAGTACCTATCTACTAGGTCGTTTGGCGTGAAGCGTTTAAGCCTCCTATTTCTAATTGGTTGGCTCATAAGATCTATTGCTAGCGTATTTGGATGTGAGTTTAATTTGTCACTATATTTAACACTAAATTGTCTTATTTCATCCTTAACTGTGGATATGTTGAGATCACTTCTAATAACGTTGTTTGGTACGTACCAGGGGGCATCGGTTATTACGCGTAGCACTTTTGATTGGAATCGTTCCAGTATTTCAATGTTTGAATTTGAGGCTGCTCCCCACAGTTGAATGCCGTATAGGCTTTAGAATGGTTTTATAGACTAACAGTTTGTTTTTAAGTGTCAGCTTGGATTTTCTGCCTATTATCCAGTATAGTTTTGTCAATTTTAGACCTAGTTGTTTCCTTTTAGTAAATATGTGGTTGCACCAATTTAGTCTTCCCTAGGTATTTGACTTCGTTTACTTGTGGTAGTTGACGATTATTTAGGTGGACCGGTGGATACGTTTCTTTTCTAGTAGTAAATGTAATATGAACTGACTGAATTGGCTTTTATTCTCCACTTAACTAGCCAGGGTTGTATTTCATCCAAGCTATTTTGGAGAGTTTGGGACGCTACTTGCGAGTTTGTATGCGAAGCTAATATGGCAGTATCGTCAGCAAACGTTGCCGTTAGTACGTCTTGCGTGGTAGGAAGATCGGCGGCGTATATAAGGTACAAGATGGGACCCAGGACATTACCTTGAGGGACACTATATGTAATTGGATACAGTTTTGTGTGTTCATTTTGCTGTTTAACAAGGAAGTGTCGATTTTGCAGATAGGATTGAAGGATAAGGAAATAGTTGAGAGGAAATATTTTTCGCAGTTTGAACAGTAGCCCGGTATGCCACACTTTGTCGAAAGCCTGTGTAACATCAATAAAGGCAGCTGAGCAGTATTTGTGGTCTTCCAGATCCTGTCTTATCTTCTTCGTAACTCTGTGGACCTGTTCAGTTGTCGCGTGTTTTTGTCTGGATCCAAACTGGTGATCGGGGATGACATTGTTTTCGTCCAAGAATGGCTTTAATCTTTCTATTTTTTTAAAAACTTTTGAGAGGACAGGTAATAGGCTGATGGGCCTGTACGATATTGGGTCTTCTAGTGGCTTTCCAGGTTTTGGGATAAGTATTTTAAGGTAACCTTCCATTGGTCTGGGAAGTGAGCCTTGCGCAGAATTGCGTTGAATATTTGCGTGATGATTTTGATTCCCTTTTGTGGATGTTCTTTAAATATTTTGCCGATGATCAGATTGTAACAGGGGGCTTTTTTAGGGTTTAGAATGGTTCTAATGATCGTTTCTGTTTCCTTGATTTTGAAAGGTTTAATAGGATATTCAAGCTGGTAAGGTGATTCTAGATACTGTTGGATTTCTTTGTCATCGTCCTGGCCGAGTTCTGGCGGGTTTGGTTGAATAACTTTAGTTAGATGTTCAGCAAAGGCTATTGCCTTTTCTTTATTGCTTCTGGCCCATCCGTTTTGAGATGTTCTGATTGGTGGTTGTATTTCCTTTGGTTGTTTTAGCTTTCTTGTGGCCTTCCACAGTGAGCAGTCGCTAGCTTCAGTTGGTGTTAGGTGTTCAAGGTAGCCTTGTGTTTCTTGGTTTTTATCATTATTTATCAGTTCTTTGAGTTGTCGTGTTGCTCTGTTAAGAAGTCTTTTATTTTCGGGTGTTCTTTATTATCATGGGATAGTCGTGCAATTTTTCCTTGTTATAGGTTTTTGGTGGTGTTGATTTTCAGGCTGCTTGTTGTACTACCTGACTGAACTTCTCTACTGCTTCTTCGATGTCCTTACTGTCTTTTAAAGGTATCTTTAGATCTATGTTGGAGTCCACCAATCGTTTGAGTTCTTCCCAGTTAGTGCGCTTATTATTTAGTGATGGTTGTTTTTCGCTTTTTACTATCTTTCTTATGACAGGCGAATTATCTGAAGATAAATCTAGGCGAGATTCTGCTTGTACGTTATTAAGGGGTATGCCTTTTATTACACAAAAATCTACGAGGTCAGGTATCTTGTTTGTGTATGTCGGCCAGTAAGTAGGTTGACCAGTGGATAAGCAATTTAAATTATTGCTTTCGATAGCTTTCACAAGCTCTCTTCCTTTTCGTGTTGTCAATCCCCACTGTGTGTTTTTTGCGTTATAATCACCTCCCGCAAGAAAACGATTACCTAATGTATCATAAAACTGTTGAAAATGTTCCTTCTTGATAACCTGCCTTGGAGGACAGTACATATGGGATAGTAAGAGGGACAATCCAGTCATCAACTGATACACTGGTTGCTTATAGAAAAACTTCAGAGTATTTGCTTGTTTCATGATGTTTTATTGAATTTTTGATGATAATTGCAGTACCTCCACGAGCGGTTCCATTTGGATGCTTAGTATCATAGATTGAGTAATTGGGTATTTTTAGATAACTGCGACCGGTAAAATGAGTTTCCAAAATCATCATTATATCTATGTTGTGACTAGTTAAAAATATTTTTAGTTCATCAGTGTGTTGTGACAGCCCACTGGCATTCCAAAGCGCTAGTTTAAGATGTTTAGGCATTAGTCCTTCTTATTGAGTAATGAAGCCAGCAAGTTTAACATAGTGCTCACTTGCTTCATTAATATAGTCAGCATGGCCTTCATGTCTTGCATATTGTTTGTTGGTTGTGTTAGGTTTAATTGATTTGGGTTTGACCTCTGTGTTAAATTTTCAGGAGTGTAGATTTGTTTTATTGTTTGGCTGTAGGACAGACCTGGTTGAGCTTGTTGAAAGTGCCTTAATAGGGCTGGGGGAGTATACTGTTTATATCTTAATGGTGGAAATTTTTGTTTTGTATCTGTTTATAGACCTCGCATTCCTTGTAGTGTGCAGGGTGACTCCCGCTGCATAATACGTATCTGACATCTCGAGACCTCTCTTTACGGTGGCATTGTTCTGTTGCATGGTCGCCAGCACATTTTACGCACCTTAGTTTTTGATAACAAAAGTTTTTTGTGTGTCCGTATCTTTGGCATTTTGCGCACTGTGGAGTGTCTCGTTTTTGTTTGGGGGTTCAAATTTAATTTTGCATTGTCGTAAAAATTCTGTTACAGATATCTTTATTGTTCGGGGCTGGTTTAAAATCTACGAAGAACATTGACAGAGGTAATTTCGTTCTGTAATGTTTGATGTTCTAAATGTTTACTATTTCTCTATTCCAGCTTTAATTTCCTCTGTATTAACAGAGAAGTGCATGTTTTTCAGTACTACTCGATAACTTCTTTCTTCTTTTAGTTTGTAAATGCGAAATTCAGTATTTTTTTCAGATAGGGCTTTAACGATTAGTCTATAATGATCAGAGGATTTGTGTGGGACTTTGACTTGATTATGAGCAAGCGCTTTAACTACGTACTGCTGATTAGCTACTTGATTCAGAAGCTGGATGAGGGGGGTTATATTTTCAACACCGTTAACAAAAATTGGGGGAGGTTTTTGATTGTTTTCGACAGTTGTTATGTCTTCATTTTCTTCTTTTTCTAGGGCTGAGAACCGGTTTGATGTAGAGGGTGCATCTAGCCAGTATTGGTTTTTTTTTTATTTTGTTTCATTTTTAATTTTATATCATCGTGTAAGGGTCTGTTTCTTTTATGCGTAATTGTCGTTCAGCTATTATTTGGATTTGTTTGCGAATAAAATGTGTTATTTTCTGTGTAGTATTGCGGTTGTTGATTAGGAGTAAAAAGTTGGCTGTGGTTGAAATAGGCGATTACCTGGTGTTTGCTGCAGTTGTATGTTGTACATCTGATCCCGCTCCTGCGCCATCACCGGCGCCTGCTGTGGTGTAATAGAAGGCGGTTGATGTCCTCAAGATTGTGGACCCTCTCAATATTGACACCCCACTTATAGTATATCGAAAGGGGCCCTTGTATTAAACTGATATAATACCAACCTCGTGGTCAAGCTTATTTTCGTCATTAATAATAATGAAATTCAGATCGTTCCAATATTTTGTTTTATTTAGGAAAAACATCTTAAAGTCCAATTTTGATCCCTTGATTATTTGGTCCCATAAAAAAGTGTGATATTAAAACGCATTGATATGAATAAACTGCTGAAAAGGTCAAATTAAATTTTTAGAAAAAATATGCATAAATAATCCATTTGTGTCCCAGCAGGCAGCTTATATACACAAGATAACATAAAATAG
This sequence comes from Sinelater perroti, assembly GCA_036346155.1. NCBI lineage: Eukaryota > Metazoa > Arthropoda > Insecta > Coleoptera > Elateridae > Sinelater > Sinelater perroti. The sequence goes on along the minus strand of JARFIY010000158.1, from coordinate 21,819,096 downwards.
TTAATGGTTATAGCGCAAACTTTTTATTTGTGCACTATTTGGGAAAATTATAACTAATAAACATGTCGCGGCTAAGCCCAAGATTTACTTCGACGGCGCACATGTGCCAGAAACATGTGACGAAGAAATTAACCGATCCAATGTTTTTAAAAGGAAACCGCTGTACTACATTTGCACGCAAACAAATTCGTTCCGTAGATAAGCGATTATTTTCTACGAAAACCTAAAAAAGGTACCTTGTCCTTTCCGTTCAGGAAAGCAGGGCCGCGCGCGCGCTTGGCAGTCCTGCCGCTTCGCCTTATTGTGCTTTATCGCACTGCAGATGCGAGTTTAACCAGCGGTAATGCACGCTTAAAAAGTAATTACTGCATAAACCCGAACCGATGCGATTTAGCGGCTGTTAAGGAGGCGGCCGCGCTCGGAACAAATTGCGAAATTTGTCTGCGAAACGGCCCACTCGGCGCGCGGCGGCCGGGTAATTAATTTTCACGCCGCTTTAATTTTTAAATCGCCGAAAGAGTCGCATGCAACGGGGGCGTTAGTGTTCCCGTCGCGAGTACGCATGTAGCCGGCGAGGTATTCGCAATTGGTATATCAAAGTGAAGAATACATTAGAATATGCTTAGCGCGGCTTTGAAGGAGGGCGCGCTTAGAGCGCCTGCCTCGGGCCTAATTACATTTTTCACGGGACAAAAAGTGCGGGTTCAAAAGTGCGCTTTTGAATTGAAAAACACGTTTTTGTTCCGTCGCATAAAAAGCATAATCACATATTCCAGGGTCTCCCGCATTATCGCATTAGGATCAGCCGCGGTCCCATCTAAACCGAGCTTACAGCTTAATTTATGCAAATTGCGTTTTTGACAAGCGGACTTCGTGACGCAGTGACCTATTACTATATTATATTATTATATGGCGTGCCAGATGGATATTTATTTTTTCACACGACTCACACGTACGCTGCTTTCCGAATTTAATGTGTCTGGACTTTTATTGCGGCCCACCGGATTTTATTATCGGTCCTTCCCTTGAAAATCCCACGCTAACGCCACATGAAACCATTATCAGTTCGCCAGTCTCTTGCTTAGTCGGGGGTTGAAAACAATATCGGCATTGGGAAAGGTTGCGCCATAAAGCCTTCTAGAGTTACCTCGAGAAATGGGCGAGTAAATTCTAAATCCTTTACACCTTATTTTAAGCATAAAGTCTTCGTGACTTCTTGCCTTTGCATATCTATTAAATAACTTTTTTGATCTACTACTTGCATTGTAAATTGTTATGTTGTGTGTTAAATAGATTTTATTAGAATAAGCAATTAAAGAACGGTTTACAGAACTGGCTCTCTTTAATGACAACTCGCAGGTCATTCTGAATACGCCACCTTAACATCGTCCATAGCGCACTCACCATTATAAGGGGATAACATCACTTTATGATTTTGTTTCTTTCTGGCACGATTATTATTACTTAATTTTTTACAGTAAATTTTGACAAAAACAGTATGTATTAAATCTATAACAAATAAAAAAAATTTCCATGGAGGCCGAAAGTTAAATGCGTGATGCATTTCCTTTTTGTATGGCAATACTAATTCTCTGAGTGGAGAACCATTTCGGACGGGAGTCTCTAGTTATTGTTTTAATTCTTTTCCCCAAAGAGTTTATCAACTCTAAAGCGCTCTTGCTCCATGGCCCCATTGTTTCGACGACGAATGAGACAAAAATGTTATGCAAAATTGTAAGGAACTTACAATAAAAGGTGCTTAGGGTTATAGTAAATGTACCATGGTACGTCCCCAACGAAACTATTAATCGCGACCTTGGAATATACACCGTTAACCAGGAAATACAAAATTTAGTGTGCGGTACCCTGACCGTATCAGTGATCACCCTAACATATTTGTGAAGGGCCTAATATAAAATGAAGATGAAATTCAACTACAATTAAAAAGGTTTAAACCATCCATCCATCCATAAGGTTATACATTCTCTTCAGAATTGGGATCGTTTCTCGGCTCAGTAGAAGTGTGGTGAGTCAGTCCACATTTATCTGTTTTCGCCATGTTTACAATTTTGCTCCATCTAAGTTTGCTCTTCAGCTTTGGCTTAACATGATATGCAGGTCATTTTCTATCTGGTTTTGCTACCTTTCTCTTGGCTTACCTTTGGCGTGTTTTTTTTTGGGTTTCCATTTGTATATCTTTTTTATTGTTGTTTCGGAGTCTCTCCTGTGGACGTGTTCATGCCATCTAATTTGTTGTGATTTTGTAAAGTTTACTATGTCCTCTGGTAGTACGTTTCTTATTTTCAAATTTAACATCCATCCATATTCTCTTTCTTCTGTTTTCTTGGGGCTTATTATTTTTCTGATAATTTTACGTTTTAAAGCTCTTAAGTTTTGCTCGTCTTTCTTTGTTAGGTTCATTGTTTCACTAGCCTAACTTACCACTGGTCGAATTGTTGACTTATACACCTTAATTTTCAATATTTTATTCAAGTTTCTGTTGTGCATTGGATTTTTAAAGATGTAATAGGCTCGATTTCCTGCTTGTATGCGTTCTTGGATGTCTTCGCTTCTGTCACTATTTTCTTATAATTATTTGAATTTTTTTACTCTTTAGAACGCGTGTCTCCCGACTGTAATGTTTCTTGTATTTGTTTTTTTTTGTCTGGTGCTTACTAGGTATTTAGTTTTATTCTCGTTTATTATTAAGCCCTTTTTCGCTTCTTCTTTAAGCTGTAGTATTGTATCAATCAAGCTCTCCTTACTTCATGCTTACGATCACTATGTTGTCGGCGTATGCGACTAATTGCATCAGTTTGTTTGCAATAGTTCTTTTAGCGTTTAGTTTTCTGATAGCTTCCCAGTGCTATATTAAAGAGCTTTTTAGACAGGACATTTCTCTGTCTGGCTCCTATTTCTATGCTGAACGTGTTTGTTGTACCTTCATATATTACCACGTTTACCTCTGATCCTATAATTATGATTTCTGTCAGATTAATATGCTTTCTTGATATATTTAAGTATTTATATCGATTAAGGCTATCAAATGAGTGTTTAAAGTCTATAAATATCATATGTAGGTCTATTTACTGTTTATGGCGTGAAGATGGCGTCAATAGTAGATCTCCATTTTTTGAACCTTTGTTAGTAATTACCTACTTCTGCCTCTAAATATGTGTCTAGTCTCTTACGGATAATTAAGGTGAAGATTTTTTAAGTAGTATTTAGTAGCATGATTTCTTTGTAGTTTTGACATAGTGTGGGGTCTCCTTTATTTAGTATTGGAGCTAGTAGTCCTCTTCTCCAGTCTGATTACGTAGTCTTGTTCTTCCATATTTACTATTAAGCTGTATATTCCTTCTAGAGTGGCTTTATCTGCTTGGTTGATTAGCTCAATGTTTATTTGATTTGGCCCGGCGGCCTTCCCTGCTTTTAGTTGTTTACCACCGTTTTAAATTCTTAGTAAGTTGGTACTCTATCTTCTCTTTTATCGTGTATTCTATCTGCCCCATTGCTTTTTGTATTTACTTCTTTACTTCTATATGGTTCTCATTTTTTATTTGTTTTTTCAAGGTTCTGAATTTTCGTGCTGCTTTCTCATTTTTTAGTTTTTTAATTTTCTTTTTTTGGTACATTTTATGTTTTTCTTTCAATTTTGAGTTTTATTTTTGCAACTACGAGAAGATGGTCTGAATCCGCGTTGACGCCCCTATACGTTTTTTTCTATTTCTTTGATGTGGTCTATTTGATTTCCTGTTAGTCCACCAGGTATCAACCAAGTTATTTTATGTTCTGGTGTATGCTTATACTTGGTGTTGATTATACACATATTTATGGCTGTTGGTAGGCCGCACAATTTCACTCTGTTGTTATTAGCATGTCATGGATTGTGTTTTTGCCTGCTACATTACTTATGTAATTTTCTTTTCTAAACAGTGCATTAAAATCTCCTGTCATTATAAGTTTATCATTCCTCGGTAGATGCTTGCGTGTGTCTTCCAGTTTTTCGTAAAATTTTATTATATCCTCTTTGTCTGTGGCCTTAGTTGGTGCGTAAATATTTACTATTGTTATGTTAGCTTGTTTATTTTTCAATGTTATGCAGTTTATTCTTTCGTCTATTATTTGTTATTCGAGTCTTTTACTAACCATGAACCCAATTTCATTCCTGTCCTGTTTATGTTTCCCTTCATATAGTATCATGTAGTCACCTTTGTCAGTTTTGCTTTTCCTTTGCCATCTTATCTCTTGTGGGGATAGTATTTCATTTCATTTTTGCAATTCTTTTATTTCTATTTTTAGTCACGCTTTTATATTCCAAGTACCAATCCTTATCATTGCCTTTTCTTTGTTTTTTTTTCTATTTTTTGTATTTATATTTAATTTATGTTTTGTAGCGTAGTCTTCATCCTTATTACCCGTTTTAGTTATTGCTTTGACCTGCCGTTCGTGTTCACTATTCTCTGGGGAACAGCTGCTCACGGTGCGTTTCTTCTCATTTTATTTCTTTGCGCCTTCTATTTTAAAATAGTTTATTCCACGTTCAACTATGTCCACATTCAGTTTGTTTTGTTTAAAGGTCGCTTTGTGGCCATCCAATTTTGCATTTTTTAGTTGAGATATTAGACTTTTCCTATCCATCTGTAATTTTTTCGAAATTTGTCATTCATCCAGATGTTTGTGCTTTTTTGTATTCTTTGTTTGTCTATATCTCACCATATAGTTTCTAGAACATCAGTTCTTGCCCTTATTTTAATGTCTTGGATTATTTCTTCCACCTTTGCTTGTTCTTTTTCTTTTTTATTTGATATTGTTTAAATGATTATATTATTTTTCTTTACTTCCATTACCATCAATTCTATTCTTTTGCCTTGTTATTTAAGTAATTGAATTAGTGTTTGGTTTTCATGTCTTACTTCCGCATTTGCGTCTAATTTTTCTTTAACTGGTGTTAGCTTAGTGACTATTTGTGAGAGCATGTTTTTATTTAGTCCATATTTTTTGTATCTTTTTCGCTTAATATTACCTTATTACAGGTCTGTGTATTGTTTATATCTTGGCATGGGCCGTTGCTAATATTTCATACTGCGCGTGGTAGTTTTATCCGGTCATCCGGAAATTATTATGTACTGCGTACTATGATTTTCGCAAATTATTTATGTTGCAACAGCGCAAGAAAGAGTTTAAACTAATTGAATGAATAGACTTGGATAACTGTAAAGGATTACACAATCTATAAGTTATTTAGTATAAGTTAATCCAGATTTAAGCTTCATATAGGTATTACATGAAAGGATCCTCCAGCTAATTAAAGGTTAAACCAACTGCTTAACGTCTAGTTGTCACAGATTGTAGTGTCATTATAAAAAATCCAGCATAAATTAAACAAGCGTTTGAAAAGGTTTTGTTAATGATTAAAAAAAGCACTAAAAACAACACGCTTTACAGAAAATGTTATATTATACTTAGAATTAATTAACGCAGCTGAATTTACCAAAGAAACTCAGAACTGAATGCTACTATTAATATTTACAGTTTTGTTAATTATAAGATAAAGCATATCTTCGTCTGCTACTAACATCTCGCTTAAATATGTAGCATTATTGCAATTACCATAAAGGTCCCCTTTGATGTATTCTATTGATCGTTAAACGGGTAAGCGTAACACGAACTGCGTGCTAATGATCTGCATGTAACTTTTTCCTGTAGTCATTAGAGGATGCTGCAGACGAGGGTTTCGGTGGGCAGCCGATTGCCAACCCTTGTTTCGCTCATGATGAATGAACCCGAAATACAATTACTTATTCGGCGAAATATTGGTGCTGAAAAGTTGCCGCCGCAAGCGGGCATTTTTACGGGATGCTAAAGCGCCACAACTGCACTTCTCCCAGTAGGAATATTGAAATGCTTCTGAAGGTTTGAAACATGGGACTACCTCAAAGGTCAATTTTTGGTAATTTTTAAATATTTTTTTTTATATCTGTTGCCTATTTACAATATACTCTTAATAAAAGTAATAAGTAAATGAGTTGACATAAAAGTTATTTAACACGAGTAGGCCACCATCGACTGACGGGTCTCCGTGATTTACTCAATGAGGTCTTCTGGCATTGTCTATTTAATCTTCTATCTACAGGCTGACGGGGGCAGAGGTTATTAATGACCCTGATGACTTCAAAGATTAATGGAATTTTAAGGTCGCCATGGGGGGTTTGGTTGGGTTAGAATACGCAATGTCTTCAATCGGAAGGACTGCAATATTTTGTTGTTTAATGGCTTACTGCAACCTCACAGCTGAATCTCGTAGGACCATACAGGTATTAGAATGGCTTTTTATAGCAACAGTTTGCTTTTTATAGTCAATTGCATTTTGACTTCATTTATGAGCTTTCCAAGTTAGTCGTTGGTCAAGGTGTCATCTGCGAAGACAGTAATTAAAGAATTGTCTGTGGTTGGTATGTCTTAGGTAAAGGCAAGATAGAAAAAGGATGGAGAAGGCTTCTGTGCGAAACACCGGAGCTGCTACTATAATAGTTTGATAGCGTACCCTCGAACTGAACTTGGAAATGACTTTGAATTGGATAGGATTTTAAAATGAGGAAGATTTGGTGAGGTACCTTTCTTTTAATTTTATAAAAGAGCCTACAATGTCATACCTTACTGAAAGCCTATTGGATATTTAAAAATATCGAGGGACACATTTTTTCTTTTGAATGCTTTTTTTATGTAGTTGACTGTTCTGACATTTATGGATGGTTAAATGGCCTTTGCGAAAGCCGAACTGGTGAGTGGGGTTAACTTCGCTAGAGGGGTTATTTATTTGATTCTGTATAACATTAAGCGTTCAAAAATTTTCTTGCGAATGTTTTCTAGGTTTCGCAATTATGGTTATTAATGCGAATTTTCATCGACTGGGGAAGTGACAAATAATAAATAGTGGTTTACCATATAACATTTATACTCAAAGTTATTATTGTTGGGGAGTGGTCTGAGTCTACATCGAAGTTGCTTTCACTTTTGCTATATATGTTGGAAGTTCTTGGTAACCGCAAAGTCCAGCAGGTCGGGGGTTTTGCGTAAGTCCGTCGGCCAGTAGGTTGGCTCGCCAATCGACGTGTAACTTAGGTTATCCTGCTGGAAAAGTGCTCGGCCTTTAGGTGAAATTAGCTTAAAACCCTAGGTTCCACTCTTCTGTCACTGGAAAATGAGGTTCAAGTGGGAGGACAAAATCTCAAATTCATCGGCTGTAACGGAAAACCTAGGTGAAAAGTAGATGACTCCAACAATTAGTGGCCAGAGGAATACGTTTTACTAACTTTAGATTTTGTTAGTTGTATAAGACGAAAATTGCAGATCTGATTGTGATTGCCAAGCCTGCATGTGGTGCTCCATCCGGATGATTTGGATAGTATAATTTATAGTGTGGTATTTTTATTGCTGTAGAAAATATAGAGTGACTTTCAGAAATAAATAGTATTTTGAGTCCGTTTGAGTTCCATGCCGCTATTTTTATTGAGTTGACCATTCTTGTGTTAATTTATTAATGACTGTGGTGAGCATAGTTAGAATAATGCTGTTCTATTGTTAAATTAACCCAGAAAGGTCGTAAGTTTGTCAGTAATTTTTCGTTGCTGTTGGTTCTTCTCGTTGCGATATGCTAGGAGAATTCCGAAAGGAATCATACAAGGGCTGATAATTAGTTGTGATTATTTATGATTTTATTTTGTTAGATATTCTGATGCGGCCACGACCTTCTTGAGCCAAGACCTAAACCTACTGCAAGCCAACTCAACTTTCTTCTTTTGTGTGTCATTACTTTTGTGATGCAGACCCTTAAACTGTCTTTGGTGTTATGTTGCCTCTCATAGGCCTTCGTCTCGACTACGCCCCACACGTGGTTATAAATTGGGCTGGAGGATGTCTACAAACTGAGGGATCAGTGGTAATATAAATTGTTCTATAGCTATATAACTGTAGGTGGTTACCTACAGGTGATCCAGAAGGAAGTAGGGTACCATAACATACCTCAGCACATAGCCGGGAAACTGTGTATGCATGATGGCAGATACTTCAAAGACATTTTTGCAGATCCACCGGTCATTTGGGCGATTACCTTCCTGTTCTAGATGAAGCTTCTTTTGAAAAGAATTTTATAAAGCCAGTGTTGTGCTTAATATCGTTCAGTAGTGCTTAGGCCTTTGACTTCCTGTCCATATCGCTTATTTTTCAGTCACCAGTGGACGGTTCTTCAGGACGAAAAACTTATAATGCAGGTGCACTGCTACACTGACTGTCAACCTCGCCATGCTTTTTCTTTTGCGAGGTCACTCATTCTCCGCCCAGGATCCTGATCGATCTTCTCTTTCAATTCGCGAATGAATTCATCACTTCTCTTGTTATTAGAACGCTTGCTGGGAATAGTTGCTCCCGCCTGACAATCAAATTCTTTGCAGTTTTTGGCTACGCATTAAACATTGATCTTTTTGTAGCCAAGCTACACAATAATTTTTGTATGCAAAGGTATTCGAGTGCAGCAGCTTTACAATCGTATTCTCAACTCATTTTGTTTATAATAGTAGGTTATTGATTATAGGAAGCTAACTTGTTGTGTTACCTAATCGGGAATTGCGCGTACGTACCAGACAGACCTTTGGATTTCCGGAAATATAACCTAAAGTATTTTTCTCAATCTGTTTTTCTAAAGAATCTTTCAGAAAATGTAACATTATTCTACCTTGTTCTAATTTTGCCATTTCTAATTAGGTAAGAGACAGATCGTAGCGGTATTTACATATTTTCTTTGGATTTTGATAAATTTCTTCACAGGCTGCCTTGATGATTGCTGAAATGGAAAATATGTGGCCGACCAGACTTTTGCTAGTCATTTATGTATAGCATTTTCTTGAGACGCTCTATGAAACTATAAATAAACATATAACTTTTTTTAAGCTTAAGTATTGTCTAAAAATTTTGGTTCTTCTTTATACCAATTTTAGTAATTGCAATTACTACGATGAGTTTTTCATCCCCTTTCATGATTATCACCCGTAGTACTGGATCACGCGATCCATATTTTAACGGACACACTAAGTAGGTATAATTTGACATGCTGCACTATGTCAAAATATTAATGGTTCGTTTATAACTAATAGATAAATTAGATGTTACAACAATACTTATGGCTACACTAAGCATATGGTGGCAGCGTCTCAAACATTGTTATCCTTTTCTTAGTAGCTCATCTACGGAAATTTTTTTAGTGAGTTTACGCATACTGCACAACAGCAGAGCTATGTGCTTACATTCATCACACAATTCATGCATCTTTTCAGTATGGCAATACTGTGGCAGCATTACTGTTGTATTGTCTTCATTCCTGTCAAAAATGATGGTACTGTCCTCGTTTTTTGAAATTATAAAGATTTTCAAGCCTTGTAGACAATCAAACATCCCGAGAACAATCAACACGATATTCTATATACCAGCTATAAATTTATTTGAGAAATGTCCTGCCACAATAATTCTGCAGTAATAGCTTAACGTGCTTCTACTCACTTTGAGGTATAAATGATCTTTAATCAGATTAGTAATTAAGTGGCTAACAAGACTAAAGCTTCTTATAAGCGAACTTAGACACCTCCCTCGGAGTCCTGCTGAAACATCGGGAGCCAAATAATCTGCCGATATCGATCAGGCAGCAACCTTAATAATTACTTCGCCGTACAACTCGAATAAAATGCATATCGCCCGCAGTAAACGTCAGTCACTTCTGTCGTAGCCCGCGAAACGGCCCTGCGGAGTCGTTAAGCCGTTAGCCGGCTTATAATCACAACAAATGTAACAAAGTAATTGGTTCGTAGTTGCACAACAAAATGTTTTACGGCCGTTCAAGGAAGCAGTTGAAAAATAAAACCCGCGTTTAACTGCTGCAATTATATCCGTAATATAAAACGGAGCGTGTACACGAATGCGTGACTAAGCGGACATCTTGTTTGCCCAAGTTTATGAGGAGTAAATGTTGATGTAAAAATCATTAGGCGCTCTTGCCCAGCAGGCAGCCATAAACTGCAGCCCTACTGCCGAAGAAATACATTAGCGGCTGCACTGATAACATCGAATGCAAAGCCCGCCGCGCCGTCGTTCGTTCCTGCTGGGAACATCGGTTATGTCTGTATCTGAGCCGTTAAATATTTCGCTGGGCGTGTCTTATGCGAGCCTTTAAAAGTGGTAATGCAGAATTATTTATTCCATTAAAAAACTGTACTTCTTGGGCGTTATGAACAGAAATAAATAAAACATTTTACCTCACTTTAATAGACGTACCCCTATTAACACTACTTTACCAGCACTATCTTCTGCTGACATTTATAGCTTTTGTAGCGCTTTTGAAGCTTGGGATCTGCACCGAATTGCTTTTGTTTCCCTGGCAGCAAGATTTATAAAGGAAGATAAAAGCACTATAATTAATTTACACTTTTAAATGTCTTCTGAAATAACTTGATGTAAGCAAATGAACTCCGCAAGTATTTCAATAATATATACTTCTAAGATTGAAAGATCAAATAATAACAAAGTGGGACTTAATGAACTATTGAAACGTTATAAAAACTAAGAGCAAGTTTCCAGTCTTGAAAGATAGTACAGCATTAACAGAAAAGGGGTTTATAGATGAGTGAAAACCTTGAGAAACGCTTATTGGTATCAGGTCAATTCTGCCGATAAATCTTACCAACATTGAGATATTTTTGCTAAGAGAATAAGCCTTTATAGAAGATTGGGGCTTGAAAAAATTTTTAGGAAAAATTCTTAGAAGTTAAAAATATTAATCGCAAACCTCAGATTATGGAGCATCAACACGACAAAAATTGCAACTAAAATGAACATCGATTGTCTAGAATGCACAAGGAATTTCTTCTAAGCGACAAAGAGTAGTTGAAGAACTACAGAATGCTAAAGCAGATATAACACAGAAACTAAAAAAGGGGAAGCAAAAATGAAAGGGTGAAGAACTACATTTATTTCTACAACTGACTATTGGATAAACTGCGAAAAACACGATCAAAACTTCCAGCGCCTTTAATAGTAGACTCAAGAAAATAAAAATTTTGACTTATACGTTTTTTGGATCGTAGATTTGAAGCTGAGGTCGTTTTTTTAGGGTCAGGGAAGGTTTCTTGTAGGTTTCGTTGTTGAAATTTACCGAAAAAAACGATATGGTACTCTATTTCTATGTTTCTTGGGCCGTATGTAAGTGAAAACAATATGCCAAGAATATTTTTATTTATTATGTACAAAAGAATTTGCTTTCTTAAAAGAAAATTTTTTATTTGCTTACTTCTTTTATTTCCTCTTTGGATTTATTTTCGCCTTCTTCTACCACTTTGTGAAAAGGTTGGAGTAATTAAATCCCATCTTGTAATAGTTTATTTTTTGTTTCCTTTTGGTGGTTATCGCAAAGAGCTTATAACCGAGTTTGAGGTCACCAGAAGCCGCGAGAACATATCGGTATTCTTATTTTGTTTTGAAGATTGTTTTGAGTGGTGAATACGACTTCAGGGTGTTATTTTGTGCTTTCGACATCTAGCTGATTGGCAAAAATGCATTTTAGATGATATCAGCTCCATGGATTAATACCGTATGCACCGAAGTCGATATGCAATACGTTTGGCGTATTCCTCTTCTTTATCAAAAAATCATTTGTAATCCCGCTTCCACCCCGCTTTACCACATCAACCGGAGTTCAAGTCCGTGTTTGAATTATTTTGGATTTCTTCTTTTCTCTTTTTCATTAAACTTTTCTTTATCCTTCTCTCCACGCATTTGTCATGATTTGAAGTCTAGGCATACATAACATCTAGCTGTGAGGCTTCCGTGAACGTATTATATATTTTGTCATCAACCATCGAAAGACAAAGTTGAATTAATAGTTGCTAGCGACAATAATTTTATTTATTTTTTCACTCGCTTAACTTTGGTGACTTCTTTATCTAAATCGAACTGATGATGCATATTTATTCTGCCAAACGACTATGGTCTTTCCTTCGTTGACATATGATAGTTTAAGCGGAAGGGTGAGTGTTAAAAATATATTAGAATCGCCGAGATTGTGATAGTCAAATTTTTGTTTATATAGTGAATGTCAGCCACACCCCCAATTACAGATAAGGTGTAGCTGGTTGTTATTTGATTTTTGTAAAACTAGCCTTTAAACGTTAAAAAGGCGCACGCATGTATTATCGGCAAAAGACTGAAGTGTCTCCTGCTCACCTTTTTAGCTTGTTGTTGCAGTAGTCGAATAGCAGTGACATTTGGCTTCGCATACTTGTATGCTCTGATAGAAGGGGTATATATTTGCACCCAATATGGTTAACGAATATTGATCTTTGATTAGGTCCGCGTTAGCGAAATATGCCAAAGCTTCGTCATCATTGTATAGTTGGATAGGTTTGGCGAACCTGACCCTCATCGGACTTCTTTTATTTCTGATACCAATTTTGACGCATCTAACCGACCTTCTTTTCTTAATTTCATCTGAGCAGCGAAGTTCAGCTCTTAGGTCGTAGTACACTGCCCCAGTTTTTTAGTTTTTCTACGCCTTGCTAGTACGCTATCTTCCGCAAAAGTCACAAAAGGTTTACCACCACCGCCCGATGTTGAAGGCATTGTTGACGTGCGATTTTGGGCAACAATAGAAAGTCTTCGAACACTACCACCAGATGGGTCGAACGTAAAAAATGTATCTTATTATTATTTAAAATCGTTCTTCTTACTTTTCATATCGCTGAAAAATCGCTGAATCAAATCTCTTTGATACCGATGCTTCTTCGGTTTTAAACGGTTCGAAATGAATTAAATCATTTTTATCAAACTTAGTCACAAGGCTGTTTAGTAATATAATTGTTAAATTACAACGATTTTCCCTATGTTGAGGTATTTCTTAAAGAAATATAAAAAATATATAGAATAAGCAATTGTGAAATAATAAAATCAAAAAGGAAACAAATGGAGCGGGTATAAGCAATATTTTCTTATCACCTCAATAAGTAGTTATTAAAGTGCAAGAATAACTGACTTGAAATCCGATTTCATAGGTCCAAATTGTAACTCTAAGCAACGATTGAAACCTATGACTTTTTATACGTATACTGGGTGCATGCATTTTATTTATTTTTATTTACACACTGTAAGACATATGTTGGCTTTCCACTCTGTTTTTCATGCAATATTAATCATAAAGAACTCACATTCTTACTTGCAACTAAAAAAAATTCCATACTTTTGTAACAACAGATAGTTCTAACAAAATGGAAAAGAAAGGTCACCACTTTAATTTATACTCTCTTTTCATTTTAAAGGGCACGTAACTACTGAAGGAGAGTACGATACATTTTTCTAACAATTGAATAGCATTCTTTCTTTATTAAACACGACTTCGAAATTCTTTTCGACGTGAAATTCGGTATTTTAAAAAATAGCGTGAATAAAAATGAAAGTTGGAAAGGGAGTTTGTAATTGACATTAATTATGACAGCGATCAACGATTGGTAAAAAGTTTTAAAAATAATAAATGCATTTTCCAGCACAAATGAATATACAAATTCACATAGTATTAACTGACAAGGCATCTCAAAAGTTTAATTAGTTACATTATTCTACTTTAAAATAGTCATTTGGACATAAAATGACGTACGGGTATGAGGAAGGTCATAATGAGAGTCCAATTATCTTGTAATGAAGGCAAAAATGCTCATCTTCTACAAAAGAGAAGGAACATATCGGTTATTAAACAAATACTCCAGAAGAAGCAACAGAATGTTGAAAGTAAAATCTAAGCAGCTTGAAACAGAAATCAATCCGACTGCCATACGATTGCAAATTAAATAATAAAATGCAAAAGTTTAAAAAGAAGTCAGCGGAAGGCATATACGATCAGCTCGAAAAATATACATCTCTGAGGTAGCTAAGGAGAGCTTAATAATCGAAGAGATCTCGAAGAACAAATATTTAGACTGGTAGTCCCCCGAAATAAAAACTAAATCAAGTTTTAAAATTTATATTACCACAACTTGCTTTTTATAAATCGTAGTGAAGATTTAAAGCTATAAACAAGCTTAAATCGCTAGCCAAAGGGGTTAGACACAAAGGACAAAACATATATTTAGGTGGATATCTGGTCCTATAAGATTACATAAACTATCGGACATCGTCAAAACTACCGAGTAAAATAGAGGCCAATTACTATATGAAATAGTTATAAAGGTATTAATTAAATATTTAATAAATGGCTACAACACCCTCAAAGATTGGAGTTTGGGTTATATTTGTTACATGCATAATAAAGGGTGTAAAAAAGAGTGCAGAAAATAGCTAGTAATAACCAGGATTAGCTCCATAGTAAAGCTGTATAGGAACAAGAATACAACTTTACTTTTCACACTTGTATTATAAAAGTGCAAGATGGTTTTTCCGCCTTCCGTTCACGGGAATACATATTGACTATATTTTCACCCTATAACCACTAATTAATTAACGACCGAAAAGAAATATAACAACCTATTTAACAAGCTCTCAATAAGTAGAGTATTTGAAGTATTGAAGATGTTTTACCTAAATGAATATTACGTAAAAACATTGAGAACTTTAAAACCATTCTATGGTATGATAAAAATTGATAAATAAATCTTAGAGTCTTTTAAAACGTTCAAAGATTTTACACAAGCATTCTTTATATCTCCTATGCAAATTTATGTTCAGAGAGATCTTATAGAATGGATGCGAAAGTAACCGAAATGAAGAAGATCTTCTTGTTTCCTGACGACCAATATCTGGTTACAGCAATATAAAGGACATCCTTATTGCAAATTAACTAATTAATCAACAAAATAAATAAGTTTTAAAAGGGAATTTGAATAAAACCAATTATCTAATAATTGGAGATAATAAATAAAAATATATCAGCAGCCTACTTATAAGCATAAGAATATTACATGACAGGATAACCTAAGGACGTATAGCTCAACTTAATGATATCCGTTGCTCGACAAAAATTCAGGTTAAGACAATAGTAAACATACATTATCCATCGTGGAACGTATTACTACGTATGAAGCAGAATGTCGACAAATTAAAATAGAAACCAAGAGAGACTATATGCGATAGAAATAGATTTCTTAAGACAATCCTTTTGTATCTTAAGGCTAGATCACGTAATAAACTGCATCATGCGCGCAAAAAACAATGTTAAATAATGCATAATATTATAGAACAGAATTCGTCAGCTTCTATGGTGTGGACATACGATACAGATGTCAAACGCAAGATGACCAAGAAAAATTATAGGCTACATACCTTCTGATAGAAGAGAAAGAGATATGAAATGAATAGGCCAAGGATAAACGTTAGGTTGTGGAACACAAGTACCTGCTGATAGATGTTCGAAATATCTTGAGAATTTCCACGTATAAACAATATCAAATTTTATAACGGGTTTGCGTAGCCTTTATATTTATAAACATTTTTTAGATAAAGGGTATACAAATATTAGCAATATTATTATTATAAAGTAGGTATCGCCTTCCTTTCTGGTTAACATTGATATTCTGGCAAATATATATAGAATGAGTCAATATACTCTATTGACGCGGCGTTCTTTGGCGCCAGTTAAAGTTTACTATAGGCTAGGGAGGGTTAACTGTAGGGTCCTAAAGAGTCTTGGTGGAAGAGATGGCAATCCGGGTGCTTCAGGTAAACCTACAACATAGTAAGGCAAACTCTGCGGTTCTTAATGCTTTTCAGAGAATGTTTGATGTGGCCCTCATTTAAGACCCTAGGTAAACCGAAGAATAGGAGAACCGTTGTACTTTCAATTTTGAGATCCTTAGAGGTTTTTAAAATCTGAATTATAATCAAATAAAGTTTCAAAGTACTGCCTTCAAATTCTTTATGCACTGGAGACTTGATGGTACTTAAATTATAGATGGGAAAAGAGAATGGGCTCAGGGAGTTAATCTTCGAATTGATATACTACCCTTAAGACGACCTCGCCTTACCGCCAAACAGAAAATTAGAGAAGCTGATGATAGAATGCAAATTTACAATACATAATATGGAGAAAAATTGAAGGCAATGAACAAAATGAGTCTTTACCGCAGTTTATTGTGGCAAATAATTTAAATATACTGCATGTAGACTAAAAATCATCTTTATTAATACATAAAGAAATGGGGTTTTAGATATAACAATAGGTACTATGTTTGCTAGTAGCTTTGTCAGAAATTAGCATTGTCTAAAGAGATAAGTTATTCTAATATTGTGAAATAGAGGGTTACCGCCCTATTAAGATACTTATCGTAACAATCAAAAGACAAACTGGAAGACCTATCAGACAGACCTAAAACGCAACTTTAGAGACGTGAATACAACTATTAGGAACAGTATATAGTTGTAAATTGCAGTACGATAATGTCAGAATGCTGTCAATCCAGTGTATGAAGATAAATGCCCTCAGTTAAAAAGAAATTCTAACAAAATGTGTCTTGGTTGAATGAAGACTTTGCTCAAATGAGCAAACAGGTAAAAAGCAATTTGGGAGAAATTTGGGAATTAAAAAAAAGTTACAGCTGGATACAACAAAGCTGTAAGGAATTCTAAAAGAGATACGGGGAGGAAAAGGTACAGTGAGGAGGCAAAAGCAATTCAAAATGCCAGACTTCTCAAAATACTCGAAAAGGATTCTTAGAGTCTAATAACAACTTTAAAAACCAACATCAACATTGGAAAAGAAACAATAAGAGAATTACTCAGGGTATACTTTTCAGAATCGCAAGTTGATATATCACTGAGTGACTGCCAAAATTCAGATCTGTAACCTCCAAAGTGGTCATCTCTTTTTTCATGTGGAGGGGAAATCCTTCATGGACACCCGGTCATGGATCTTATTGACTAGGTAGTGTCGGACTCTTACCGACTAAAACCCCTCCTCTTAAAGCCGGGTATCTTTGTAATCCGCCTTTGGCATTGCTTCAAAGATACGCGCTATCTTTACTGTTGTCTATTTCCTCTTCCATTCTGTGTTCCTCTCTTTCCTTCTCCCTCATTATTTCTTTGTACATACTCGTGATCGACTTCCAGTTGTCTTCGCTCTCTAAAAGTAGGTCCGCAACGTTGTCTGTTGTGACCTCGGTTCCGCATTTCCTGCTTGTGGTCTCCCTCTTTTGAATCCATTTCCTACAGCGAAAGAGCGTGTGTTCCGCCTTATCTTCTCTTTCACAGTACCAACATTTTGTTTTCCTATTCTTTGCAGATATGACCCAAATACACCCTGTCCCGTAAAAGCTTGTGTTAGATGGTAGTGCATTTCCCCCATCCCCTGTTATTACAATTTATTGTGTTTTAATAAAGATCTTAGCCAGGTCGTCGTACATATCCCACGTGATTTGCCACTCTCTTAGGGTATCTTCTTTTGCTGTTTTTTTGAAATCCTTGCCTAGTCTGTGTCGCCACTCTTTCTTTCACCCTCAATTTTCTAGGACTGCCGTTGTTGGCACTGTTCTATATGCCGCTGTTATTCTTCCAAAGTTGTCATATAGGCAGGATTGATAGGACGTAAATAAAGTGGTAGATGTAGACAAAATAAATGGGCAACTAATCCATTATAAACTTAGGAATCGCTGGATTCTGACGAAATTTATTCTATTGGGCTGCAGAAGCAAAGTGACCTTCTGTACCACAGGATCTGAGATATACTAAGGACAAATTTCACTCTGGGGTACATACAGGGATAATAGAAATCAAGTTATTAAATGAGGTAAAATATCTTGTAGTGATCTTTGACTCAAAGCTCAATTGGAATCCGCACATTTAAAAAGTAAAAAATATGATAGAGCGACGCTAGTGTTAAACAGATGAACTCGCAAAAAATGTGGGGTCTAAAACCAAAAGCGTTGTATCGATTACACACCTTGGTAAATATTATAATTTTTAAGCGGATATATTTCCTATACTTCAGTGCGTTACGCAAAATAATTTAAGGGCTTATCAAAATAGGTAAATCAGTATATTCACGGATAGTCAGGCATTCCTAAAAGCCTAGCATCCAAGGTAGTATGAACATTTTGCTAAGAACTCAATAGACTATAACAAGTTAATTCTGTTGTGGGTACCAGTGCACTGCAAATTGGAGGCAACAAAAACATTAATGAACTAGTACTCAACTGGTTCTGGAAGTGAAGGTGTAATAGAAGCTGGGTGAAATAATAAATCAGGAAACAACATAAAAATTACTAGGGAAACGTACTGAGACAAAGACATAGAAATAACTTTATAACAGGATTGTTTTGTAAACGTACTAAAGAACTATTAGCACAAAACAGGAATCAGTTACGAACTATTTCTCATAACATACCTTAACAAAATAGGGTTGTACGACGAAGACCTGAGTTGCGGGCAACGCAACAGCCACATTTGTGCGAATGTGAGGCTTTAGTTCATAGGATGCAGGCTATTTATGAAAAACCAATAATAAATGGAGAAAAACGCATCAACTATCCTATAAGGTACTTTTACAGATAGGTAGAAGAGATGAGGATACTGGTAAAGGACCGTAAAAAAAATGAAACAAATATAATAACTTTATGAGGCTGCAGTGTTACTAGAGATAAAGGTTAAACGGCTCTCAATAAAAAAAAGTGCTAAGACGTCTTTCGCCTTCTTTCACTACAATACCAGTACTTATAAAGTTTCCTATTCACAAAAATCGATTTTCAATCGGAGACGGAGGTTGGCTACTAAGCACTTTTCTAGGTAAAACTTTTCCCACCCTCCGACCACATTTCGATTCATTGTCCTACCTTGTATTATACTGCTTTCTTAAAACCTAAGTAAAATAAATTAGAAAAGAGGAACACTATAGCTATTATAAACAGCGGCATCGAGAACTAACACCGGATCTGCGGAAAATATTTTTACCGAGCCTCCAAAGTATTTATTGGGTATCTTCACCTGTTACTAATATTACTAATATTATAATTGTTAATGTTGCACTAAAAATCAAGGTCACTTACAAGTCGTATAATAAAGCAATTTAAATTAGTACTACTTTAGACAATCTTGCATACGAATGCATAGGAGTACCAAGCCAATGTTAACATAATAAAACCACTATGTAACCTGGCAGTAAATGAAAGTAGACTGCAATAGCGCATGCGTGAATAAGGACAATTTGGACAAACAAATCTGCATCAAAGTTTATCTGAAGCTGGCACTTTTGTTTGCAGAACGAAGCAATGAGTGCAGCACGAATAAAAACATGGTACCAATGATTCAAAGATAAATAAAGATCAACGACTACATGTCGAGAATTAGAAGATAAACCAGGGATTCCAAAAACTAACATGTGCAAAATTTTGGCAAAAGACTTGGCATAAAACTTGTTGCGACAGAGCAGTTTGCTACGAATAAAACAATTTTTTTAAAAAAGATCACAACTGGAAAAAAACGTGAGTCGCCCAACAAAACTCCACTAATTTGTCACATAGTGTGCGTGATCCTAAACTGCCTGGGATTAAATACAATGCTCTTGCATAATTGTTACTAAAGATGTAGATTTGTTGTTATTGTAATTGCATTTTGACGTAAAAACTTCTTTAAGTTCGGTACGAATACTAAATGTCATTCCAAAATTGTGAGCCACGCCAAAATGGGAACTTTAAAACGACTACTGGGCGGAGGACAACGGGGATGGCAGCGTTCGACAGAGGAAGATTGAAAGCAAACCAGTCGAAATTTTTCTCGCCCTCCGTACGACGCAAAGGAGGGGGGGGCACTTAGTTGGGTAAGAAAACGACGTTTTCATGGAAACTTCACGTTACTAGCCCCGACTACTACCTACCTATTTGTTTTTATATTATATGCCTCGAATGTCATTTAGACAGATTTTTCTTCTGTATAAATTCAAGAACAAACAATGTAATTATGTAACTTACTCTTGGAGAAGCTTATTGTGGATGGATTGTGGTGACTGCGCTCGTCTGCATCAGAGTCTCCTTGACTCCTGATTGCTGGGTTTAAGTGACTTTGAGTGCTGCCGTATATTCCTTTGATATCCCTATGGAAGACCGTGTTTCTGATGTCACGGAGTGCTGAAGATAAACTTTATAATTAGGTTCTGGATCCCCGGTGTACTTTTGCGGCATAACTTCAAACAGGTCATATGGTGGTTTTGTATAAAGTTATTGTTCTCTAGAGATAACTTGCTTTCCACGATACAGTAGCGAACCGAAAGACACTCTTAACGCTTGACCTTCTTCATTATGAAAGCTCTAGGTAAGTTTTATATTTATGGTAGCGCCAAAGTACTTGATTTCCTTCCTCTATGAGATAACGTGCCCGAAAATGACAATGAGATTTTCTCGTCGGTTTCTTTTGCTGAAAAGCACCACAACACTTTTCTCGGAATTGATTTAAATTCTGACATAGACGTTAAAAAAGATCGGGGACCTGCCTCTCCAATGACCTCACGTTGCCGAAGTATCAAATCAGTGCGACCATCGGCAACGGTGTGGATGATGAGACCATCTTGTACACTAGCCCGTTGTGCCACATCTTGGTAAAGGCTTTGGCTAGAACACGACACCTGCAACTTTCTTCTTTGGGTAATTGATTCCACCACCTGTATGAGTTGGATAGTGACGGAATGGTCTAAAAGGAAGTCGATTTTGCTCTAACCCTCTGACTCAAGACCTTCGACTGCTGTCTTCAGACGGTTATGGATGATTGTCTCCACTACCTTTTCTAGAGTTGGTAGCAGACTGATAGTCCTGACACAAGGTGCCCGTATTTCACTGGCGGGGAAAATGTTGAAACCTCTAGACACTATTAGTGATGGGGACTACGCAGACGACAGCAATCTTTGGGAAAGCTTTGATGGCAAGATTGGGAATACCATTTGTGGCCCGTGGCTTTAACGTTGGTATTAATCTACGTCGATTTCTGGTTTGATATGCTTCTCGATGTTTTCTTTCGCAAGCGCCGTCCGCTCAGTCCGTCGGCGTTTCAGAACACCAGCCTCAATTTGTCTGTCCCTCAAGGCGAAAATACATTGAAGGTTTCCCGAACCCTTAAAATCGCGGAGCCAGGAAATTTTATCGCCTCTTTCCCTCCATTTTAAAAACCTGATTAGAAGTAAAAATTTCCAAATCTAAAACTGTTGATTACAAATAAAATACTTACATATCTTGAAAATAGTGAAAAGAAATATTTTGCAAGCAGAGCTACGAGAATGCAACTTTGAAGTAGTACTTGTTTTATGAGCAAGTAACTTCGTAACGTATAATGACAATAAGTTTCCTAGTACTTTGGAATGTAAAATTTGAAATTACCAATACGATTTCGCTTGACTGAGCTTTGCACCTCGTTAGAGCTGTAGATCCGGAATTGTGTGCTGCAGATATTGTTTTTAGCCCGGCGAGATGGAAAACTACTGCTTTCTTCATTAGCGACGAGTTAAGTAGGTCGTGCATCGATTTATTACCCGGCGGCAAAAATTGCGATTGCAAATTCCGGGAAAACCCAGAGCGGCCGATACTGCAGCAGGCAATTAGCACCGAGTGGGCGCTTTGTGCAATTTATCTGTGCAGAGAGTGGTCCCATTGTTCACGACTTACGTTTATGGGGCTTGATGAAATTTAAACGAGAAAAAACAACTCGGCGCTAAGAATGCGTAGACATCTGCATCCGAGCAAAATCTGGAAGCGTCAAAGGCGAGCGCATTCCGCGGCGCCCCTAAATTATTTTTCTCTCCTAACGCGCAGGCATTTACCGAGCTTCTCGGATTTTACCACCTCGATGCAAGCCGAGCGATTTGGTATGCGCGCTGCAAGGGGTGCTGGGGAGAAAAAGCATGGCCCCTAACGCTCGAGGTGCATATATCTTTTTGATAAAATATTCAGGAAGGAGTACTTTATTTTACTATTTTATACGACTCTCAGGGCTGTGTGCGCTTTGTTGGAGGTAAATACTTTAACATCGCTGCAGCCGGCAGCATAAACATTATTATGCTGTGATATCTTATGTACCTTTGGTCGTACTTTCATTTGCCGCCGCTTTAGCATTAATTTGGCTGGAGCGCTGGGAGCTCGCGATACCCAGCGGCGGCGCTGCACTCCGCTTAAGCTTCCGACGTGGTTTTTATGCGTCTCTCTAAATTCATTTTGCGTTTTTATAAACTACTAACAATTCATGACATATAACAAACAATGCCTATAAAATCATTTAAATCAAAAACAGTGTTAAGTAACAAGAATCATTAGTAAAATTTATACTCTACGAGCAGTTCAATTTTAATTTGTTAATACAATAGATAGAAAAAATTAAGATAACTAACCTTTATATTGCTACCCGCAAGATTCAAACTTGTTACTGCCAAGGTACCCGAGTACCCACCCTAAAATACCGAAGAGTCAGCATAAATAAAACTTGAGTTCGCATTTAAGTTTCGAAACGTAAAGACGTGTGTTCTACAATTCGAAAGATAAGTGCTAGCGGGGTGACCTTTTGCCTGGATGGGCAATGATAAACCTAATCTCTTCATAATTTTGACATAATAAAATTGTAAATAAATTGCTAATCAATAATAATACATAGAATCGGGAACCGGGGATAAACAATACAAGTGCAACAAATAAAATGCTAGCAGCAGGAAATGGCCCAGGTATGGGATTTTTTCCTAATTCATAAAATAATATACAGGGTCAACCTTATGTTTCACAACAATTAATTAATATACACGGACAAACAATTGTTAACCCAAATATGTCACCACAGATTTATCCTCAGACAACTAATCAGCAAATTTATCCTTCACAATCTACGAGTCAGTTCTCTCTTCCGCCCAATCAGGAGCAATTTATGTTGCAACAAAATTTATTATTCATACAAATAATAAAAGAAGACAACAAGAATACACGCGAATGACCAACTAGCGAGGAAGAAGATAATACGTATGCCACCCAAGATAATCCATGGCAAGTAGTAAAAGGAACTAAAAGAAGGAAGAATAGGATTGCCAAAAACAATGTAGACAAAGAGTAACCATTAAATAATGCATTAGATGCATTAGAAGATAGACAGACAGTTAACACTAATAAAAACATTACAAACAAAGATATACCTAAACCCCCTCCCATATATGTGTATGGTGTGGTAAGTTTACCACAAATGATTTCAAAATTAAATAACATAGTTGAAATAGAACAATACTCAATTAGAAGTATGGCCAACAATACAGTAAAATTAGCATGTCAAAGTTCAGAGACATTTAGAAAGTTAGCTAAATATATGAAGGAAAATAATATAATTTACACATACCAACCTAAGGAGGAAAGATCATATAGAGTAGTAGTTAAATATTTGCATCACTCGGTTGACGTAGAAAATATAAAACACGAAAGAATCTATTAATATGTTTTTTGTTGACCTATAACCTTCAGAAAATAATAAGGATTTACTTATATAGAATTAAAAAAATGTTAAACAGTGTTATTCAAATTGAACCACCAAGAAAAGTCAATAATTTAGTGCAGTGTACTAGATGTCAACTATACGGATATACAAAATTTTATTGCAATCGGCCCTATTTATGTTTTAAGTGTGGTGGCCAACATGCTACAGCAAGTTGCAAAAAAAGGTAAAAGCACGCCAACAATATGTGGATTATGTGGAGGCGGACACCCAGCTAACTATAGGGGATGCGACAAAGCAACACAACATAGCAAAATTATCCGATGCCAGAAATTGCAAGAAACCAAAATAGAAGCTACGCACAGGTAACTAAGCCGCGAGATTCAACGCAAGAGGACAACTCGACCATGACACTCAACAAATCTTTAGAAAAATTCAAGACAATTTTCAACCAATTAATTCAACAAAATAATATGGTTCTCAATATGTTATCAATGTTAATTGGTAAACAAACTAATGGCCTGGTTCAACATAAAGATAAAATCCAGTTATTTGTAAAACAAAACCTAATAGACATTCTTTTAATTAGTGAAACTCATTTCACGGAAAAGGATTAACTTCAAAATACCTCAATATTCCGTATACAACACAAATCACCCAGATGGTTCTGCACATGCAGGCACAGCTGTAATAATAAAACAAGAAATAAGACACTACGAATTACCTAAGTATGCTGAAGACTACCTAACATATAAGCCACCTCTAGTCGTGAATTCAACCATGTGAAATAACTGTCAGTGCAGTATATTGTCCTCCAAAGCATAATATAAAAATGCATCAATTTGCACCATATTTCAATACTCTAAGCGCCAAAATTTCGGCAGGTGGAGACTACAATAGCAAAAACATTGTTTGGAGATCCCAAACAACTACCACAAAAGGCAGGGAGCTATACAGTCTTATTCAAGATAAAGGTTATTCTTATTTATTTACTGGGTCTCCTACATACTGGCCAACACACATAAATAAATTACCAGATCTACTAGACTTTTTTGTCACCAATCGTGTTTCTTCAAGTTACATGAACATCACACCTAGTTATGATTTATCATCGAATCACTCACCGGTAATATCCACCTACAGCACATACCCAATATACATACAACCTGCACCTAGGCTACATAACACAAAAAAAGACTGGGACAAATTAAGACACAAGCTGACAGACACACTATATATTAATCTAAAACTTGCAAATCCAAATGATATTGAGGAAGCCACAACTAATCTTATCACCACCATTCAAGAAGCAGCCCAACAAGCTACTCCTAACATAACACATAAAAAAGACAATCTAAATATTCCTCTAGAAATTAAGATACTAGTGCGTGAAAAACAAAAGCAAGAGCCAAATGGCAAAGAACACATGCCCCAGCAGACAGAACTATTCTGAACAGACTTAGCAACAAGCTTAAATCAAAACTTAAAGCTCTAAGAGTAGAGTCGCTCAAAACTTACCTATCGAATTTGAACTGATATAATAATTCTATATGGAAAGCGATCAAAACAACAAACAAACCTATAATAAGTATTCCTCCTCTAAAAATTGAGCAACCACCACAGGAACAGTGGGCAAAAAGTGATAAGGAGAAAGCAGAATTATTGGAAACATATCTTGCTGATACATTCCAACCTCGTGAAAACAATCCGGATGAAACATTGATCACATCCATAGAATCACCAATGCCAGTAACTCAATCTATTAATTCCATCACACCTACAGAGGTAAAAGATGAAATAAAGTTCTTGAATGCAACGAAATCACCAGGTATGGATCTAATAACAGCAAAAATGCTAAAAGAGCTACCAAAAAAAGGTATAGTACTCCTGACTTATATCTTTAATGTAATTCTCCGTATTGAGTATTGGCCCGAAGTACTAAAAACCGCAAAGATAATCCTAATCCTCAAGCCCGGTAAAGATCCCAATAGTGTAAAATCTTATCGACCCATAAGTTTCTTGTCGGCCATTTCAAAATTATTAGAATAATTGGTTCTTAAAAGAATTGATACTGAATGGATTCCCAATTACCAATTCGGATTTAGGCAGGCCCATTCTACCATACAACAATGCCATCGCATAACGCAAACCATCCTCTCTAGTTTTAACAACAAGGAATACTTTATATCAGTATTCTTAGATGTAAGCCAGGCTTTCGACAGGGTGTAACACCAGGGTCTACTGTGTAAAATCAAAACTCATCTACCTGCATTTTTTAACTTACTCAAATCTGATCTAAATAACCGGCAATTCAGAACAAAAATAAGACAAGAAATTTCCGCTTTCCTTCCAATTAAATATGTAATACCTCGGGGTACCGTGCTGAGCCCTCTACTTTATCTCTTATTTACCTCAGATCTTCCAGTTTCACCAAATGTTGCAATCGGTACATTCGCTGATGACACTGTCATCATGGCTAGCCACAATGAAGTTGTTCGAGCATACACTCTAATTCAAAAATATCTGTATAGTCTAGAGCACTGGTTTATAAGATAGAATGTAAAAATAAACGAAACAAAATCTGCACATCTAACATTTACCCTACGCAGAGACTCATGCCCACCCATTTTTATTAATAACATAAAAATACCACAAAACTACAACAGTAAAATATCTAGGGCTACACTTGGATACTAAATTAAATTGGAGAGTACATATCAACAAAAAGAGAAAGCAACTGGACTTAAAACAGAGAGAGATGAACTGGTTGATAGGAAGAAAGTCCCCACCATCTATTGATAATAAGCTACTGTTATAAAAATAAATTATCAAACCCATATAGACATATGGAGTGGAACTATGGGGATGTGCCAGTAAACCAATTCAAAGATGTCAATCTAAAATACTAAGAATCATAGTTGACGCCCCATGGTATATAAGCAATAAAATGATCTACAATGACCTAAAAAAACTGTACAAGAAGTCATCCATGAGAGAAGTGTCGCTCACTGTAAAAAGTTAGAAATACATACAAATCTTTTAACGCAGCCCCTATTGGAAGACCCTGCAAGAAGACACAAAGGCAAGTGGCCAGCTGACCTATAAAATGGAAGAGATCCCATCGTTGGGTGCGATCTCATCATGTCTTATCTAAGTCTAATTGTTAATAGTTAGATTGTAAGGTAGCAAATTAGCTTATAGGATACTCTGTATTTTGATTGCTAATTAAATTACAAAAAATAAATAAAAAAAAATTATGTTCGTTACAAGATTTGCCAAAAGGTTCTTAGACTAGCCTAGAAATTTAATTTTAACTATAATGATGTTCCCATTAACAAAGCTGTGAAAGGCGTTTTTTTTTAAAGCCCGAATCGGTCTGCACGAAAACATGCCCGAACACTTGAACTGCTTCGGTCCCTCGGCCGAATTTTGTGCAGTGACTTAAACTTTTACCCGTATGAAATTTCAATTGTTCAGCAGTTGCTGTCCACTGATTGGATGTCAGCCAACTTCCACCTTGACGGGAGTGTAAATAAACAAAAATGCTGCTATTAGTCCGATAACAATCCACAACTGTTGCATTAACGCCCTTTACACAGCCAAAAAGTTACGGTTTGGTGCGCCATTTCTTTGCAAAGAATAATCGGTCTTACTTCTTTGAAGATGATGCGGGTAACGCAGTAACTGTCAATTCTTTACAATATGTGACAATTATCAAAAATTTCCTATTTCAAAAACTTGAGATGAACTATCCCGTAGATGAAAATACTGGGTTTCAACAAGATGATGCCACCTTCCACACTGCTCGAGCCTCCATGGCCGGTGTTCGCGCAGTTTTCAGAAATTGCGTAATTCTTCGATTTGGTGGTGTTGAATAGCCGCCAAGGTCACTTAAATTAACTACTTGCGATTTCTCCTTGTGGGGTTACCTCAAAGCTAAAGTTTTCTTCCACAGAATTCACACGATTGATGAATTGAAGGCGAGAATACGTCAGGAAATTGGTGGCACGAAATTTGATCACCAGAATGGAGGAGGGCGTGACCAGAAATGGAGGACATTTGACTAATGTAATTTTCGGATCGTAAAAATTTAGCTTTCTGGAAAATTTCGTACTATTCTTCTTTTTAATACAATTTTCTTTAAATCTTTTTTTTGTTATAAACTCATTTTATTAGCAATCAGAATAAATACAGTAATTCTATGAGCTAATTTTATGTTATTAAATGGTTAATAAAAGTCGTGAGAAGAAAGCACCCACTGGTGAATCTCCTACTTTAATTCACTAAGTCTATTGGCCACTTTTTCCTTAATCTTCTGGTTTCGGGTTCCTGGACTAGGACGTTGACTGTTATATTCGGGTGATTTTCAACAGTGTAATGATGTTTTTCAACTTTTGTTATAAAATCGACTACTAATGGGATGTTAAAATCGTTGTTGCATTTGACACAAACCAGGGAACATTGGATATCATCCTCAGGGTCTTGGACTGGAAGCGTTGTATTATTTTTATTGTTGATTTGCTGGCGCATCCCCATAATTTATAGCCGTAGATCCAGATAGGACGAATTATGCTTTTGTAGATTAACGATTTGTTATCTATGGCAAGTGCTCAGTTTCTCCCAAGGAGCCAATACAATTTTTTAAGACGTAGATTCGTTTCTTTCCGTTTTTTTCTTATATGAATTCTCCACGTCAAGCGTTTATCGAGATGCAGATTTAGATATCTGACTTCGTCTGCCTGAGGGATAGATATATTGTTTAGGTGGACTTGCGGACACACCAAGTGTTTCGTTGTAAATGTGACTTGGACCGATTTATCCCCGTTTATCCTTACTTTCCACTTATTTAGCCACTTTTCGAGCTGGTTTAAATGTTCTTGGAGTAGTTCGGTTGCTGTGTTCGAGTCCCTGTACATGTTTGCTCTGTGATAGGAAGGTCACTTGTATATAACAGATACAATAGAGGCCCAAGCACACTACGCTGAGGGATACCCGCATTAATTCTATATAACTGGGAGGTGTCGTTACCGAGTTTGGTTTGGAAGAATCGTTTGTCCAGGTAGTAATGGTATGGGAGTAGTTTTTTTTTATTTTGTACAATAAACCTCTGTGCCAAAACTTGTCAAATGCGGAACTCACACCTAAGAACATTGCACAACAGTAAGTTTTGTGTTCAAGTGCACCGTGTATTATGTGCGTCAATCGATGGCATTATTGAATTGTTAAATTCTAGGATCGGAATCTACACTGGTGATCTGTTAGCCATTTACTTGAATTTCATTCATGCGTTTTAATATTAATTTTTCTAGCAGCTTAGAGATTATCGGAAGTAAAGTAATAGGTCGGTAGGATTTTATTTGGGTGGGAGGTTTACCCAGATTAAGGATTAGGATAATCTGGGCAAATTTGAGTAATGATGGCCAGTATGCCAGACGCAGTATTCTATTAAACAGGATTTGGAGATAACGAAGTACTTTCTCAGGTAAGTGCTTTAATATAATTCCTGTTATAAGGTCATGTCCTGGAGACAACAAGTTAATCACGACACTATCAACCGACCAAATTCTCCACGTCCCACCAATTCGCAAATAGTACAAAACCAGCCATCTGAAGACGTCAGTCTTAAACAATTCCTCGATTAATTTAAAAGCATGTTCAACCAACTACTACAGCAAAACAGCATCATACTGATCATGCTGATTACAGTAATCAATAAGCTAATCAACTAACGGCTAAATTTCTAAAAATTGCGTTGTGGAATGCCAACGGGCTGCTTCAACGGAAGTTAGAA
Organism: Sinelater perroti; assembly: GCA_036346155.1. Taxonomy (NCBI): domain Eukaryota; kingdom Metazoa; phylum Arthropoda; class Insecta; order Coleoptera; family Elateridae; genus Sinelater; species Sinelater perroti. The sequence goes on along the minus strand of JARFIY010000158.1, from coordinate 21,789,848 downwards.
GTTGAAACTTTTATACATACCAATACCATAGATATTTTGTTAATCTCAGATACCAATTATACCACAAGATCACATTTAAAAATACCTCATTTTACCATATATCATACAGAACACCTGGATGACGCAACCCATGGTTGTTCTGCTATAATAATTCGCAATACTATCAAACATCATGAATTACCATGCTTTCAAACAGACTACTTGCAAAGTACCATAATATAAGTAGAAAAACTTTCGATGCCAATAATAATTTCCATCACCTATCGCCCACCACGCAACAACATAACCAAACAAATGTTCTAACCTAATTTTGAGCAACTAAGACCTAGATTCTTAGCAAGTGACGATTAAAATGCTAAAAATATACATTGGGGGCTCGCGTTAAACAACTACAAAAGGTAGAGAACTATACAAATTCATAGCAGATAACAATTAGTTTTCTATCAACGGGCAGCCCAACATATTGGCCAACTGACCCCAATAAAACACCAGATTTGCTTGACTTCTTTGTCACCCACGGTATGTCCTCAAACTACATGGACATCGTTCTCAGTTACGATATTTTATCTGACCATACCATGTAGTATTCTCAGTAAGTGCAACCTTACTTTACAAAGAATCCATACCTACTCTCAGCAATAAAAAAACCAACTGGGAAACTTTTGAATCACATAGAAATGAAAATCTTAACGTGAACCTGGCATTAAAAACAAACGAAGACTTAGAATATGCAACTAACCATCTAATAACAACTATTCAGAGAGCCGGTTGGAAATCAACACCTCAGTCCTACAACCACAAAATCAACACACCTAACATCCCAACTGAAATAATGGAAATAGTAAGGAAAAAAGAAGAGCAAGGGCAGCTTGGCAACGCAGTGGCAACATTGCTGACAAAACTGTATTTACCCAACTGAATAATAAACTAAGAAGAAGACTTCAACAGATTCGCAATGAAACTTTCCAACTCTACACAACCACACTCTATGTACAAGATCAGTCAATATGGAGGGCAACTAGATAAATCAAACGTCCCAAAGAGCACATACCACCGCTACAAGATGCAACAGGATTATTGGCTAAAACTGATAAAAAAAAGGCTGAAGCTTTCGCGCTGCACCTTAAACTATCTTTGAACCTAATTCTAATGAACCAGACCAGGAAGTTGAACATTATTTAGAAACTCCATTGGAATATCACCCCAAGTAAAGAGCCTCACTATCCACGAAATTGAAACCCAGATAAAATTATTTTTTTAAATCTGGAAATTTTTATTTTAACAAGTCCTGTTTTTACGCGCCACCCTGTATATTCCAAAAAATTTACAAAAAAAAACCTTGACTCAATAATTCGTTGTTATTTTAATTTTAAAACAACATGTCAATATGCCCATATGTACAAAAAAAGACTTTCGTCTTTAACAGTTTCTCAATGTCATTCTATTTCTTACAGAACAGGTTTTGTTTATTCATAATAGTTCAGAGAACAAGACTCACAAAAATTCTAAAATATATGGCGGGAATATTAAAACTCGCCAACTGGACGAAAAAAATTCTTGGTTTCAATTAACTAAATAAAACATTACAAGTAGTAAATAACCAAAATACTGTTTATAGCACCTGTGGGGCATGGAGTCCATAAGGGTGATATTATGCTTGGTATCTGAGTTACGAAAATGACGATTTTTTGGATACGTGCCAGCGAGTCGTCTGGTAACTTTTACAAGAGCTTTTTTCATTAATATTTTTGTACTAAATATTGGTTTTTCTCTTTGTATAAAATGTCTAAATCATTAAAAATGATATCAGAGAGATACTCGCCTCTTTCTTTATTACTGATACTTCACGATGCATGGTGAGTGTTGAGGCAAATTACAGTTAAAAACTTCTAAACCTGCAGCACACTACCACCAGTTGTAGTTCTCTTGACGAAAGTGGAGTTGATGAGTCAAATTGTAACTCAACATGATTCCGCTGAACGTCTGCCCAGTTCTGCTGTATTTTAATTGAGATTATCCCTGATACACAACTTTTAGTTCAAAAGCATAGACTTCTTTTTTAACGCTAATCCAGAAATTTATATTATCGAAGTTTCTGTTATATGTTAAGCGGTATACTTTCCTGTCAAATAATCGAAGTTGAATGTTTTTGAAGTTCAAGTAAAGTTAATTTTTCATAAGAGTGAACTAATTAATTTCTCTAAATGCACAATAACGTGCTTTGCACGTTTCAAATCAGTTGCTTTACTTCAGGAGAACAGACTGGTAATATTACTTCTTATTCAAAGAAATTTGAAGTTATGTTCCTGTCACCAAGTTCGCAAATACGTATTTTAACGGCAACACATAACCACACAAATCTCTTAATTTCGTATAAAAATTTACAATGAAACGACAGTAAAATTATTTCAAAAAATTCTAATTTGCCAAAAAGAGTGACAATCAAACCGCATTTAGAAGCCCGTAAGACTACAAGGTACAGTACGGTATAGAAAAACGACGTTTCTGGGAAAACTTTTTTTTATTATTGAAATCCCAATTTATTTACAATCTGCACGAGTTGCATTTAGTAAATTCTGTGATAGATTATTTGGACATGTAGAAGCATCCCCAGTAGGATGCTTCTGTACACTTGTCATCTAGATGAGTTTTGAGTTTTTGGGTATAAAAGTAAACTTATAAACTAGATCTTAAACCTAAAATAAAATTAACGCAATACTTTATATTGATTGAGTAGGGAATCTAGTGGGCAAATCATTTGGTATATATTTTTGAGTCTTCGATTGCGATTTTGGGGAACTATAAGATCCATTACTAATGTGTTGGGGTGTGCACTAAGACGGTCACTGTATTTAGCACTGAAACGGCTGACTTCTTCTTTCACTGAAGGCATATGAAGATCGTTACGGATAGCCGTGTTTGACACGAACCAGGGCGCGTTCACAATCATGCGCAACACTTTACATTGGAAGCGTTCTAGGATTTTTAATTTAGAGTTGGCAGATGTACCCCAAAGTTGAATCCCGTAGCTCAATACGGGTTTGAGAATTACTTTGTATAAAAGGAGTTTATTGCTTAATGATAACTTTGACTTACGTCCCAGTAGCCAGTACATCTTGGTTAAAATTAATCCCAGCTGCTTACGCTTACTGAAGGTAACCCAAGGTACTTTACTTCTTCTTTTTGCAGTAAATGATAGTTCTTTATCTGAACCGGGGGACAAGTATCTCTGCGCAGGGTAAAGGTTATTTGAGTGGACTCGTTTATTTTGATTCTCCAGCTTGTTAACCATTTGTCAATTGCAGTTAAATTGGCTTGAAGTTTTTGTGAGGCTGCGACTGGGTCTCTGTCAGTAGCCAGAACCGCGGTGTCATCTGCAAATGTAGCTGTTGTGATTTCTGGTGTTGTCGGGAGGTCTGCTGTGTATAAGAGATAGAGCAGTGGTCCGAGAACACTGTCTTGGGGTACACCAGCGTTGATCGGAAGAAGATTTGTGGTTGCAGTTTCATATTTAACCAGAAAGTACCGATTAAGGAGATAAGATTGCAGAATTAGGAAGTAGTTTAAGGGGAGGAGTGTTCTTAGTTTGCATAGGAGTCCCGTATGCCGCACTTTATGAAATGCTTGTGATATATCTAGGAACGCAGCAGAGCAGTAGTGCTTGTCTTCAAAGGCTTGATTGATTGTTTGGACTACCCGATTGATTTGTTCAGTTGTTGAGTGTAACTTTCGGAAACCAAACTGGTGGGATGGTAGTAGCTCTTTGTCATCAATAATTGGAATTAGTCTTTGTACTAAGAGCTTTTCGAAAACTTTAGCTACTATAGACAGAAGGCTTATCGGTCGATAGGACTTTCGGGTCGTTGGGGGGTTTATTAGGCTTTGCGATGGATATAATCTGTGCCACTTTCCATTGGGATGGAAAATAACCATTCTGAAGGACTGCATTATATAACTGAGTTAAGTACTGTGTACCGATGGCAGGTAGCTCTTTGAGTATTTTACCATTTATTAAATCATATCCCGGAGCCTTTTTAGGGTTGAGTGTGCTAATGACTACATGAACTTCAGCAGCTTTGAATTTTTTAATATACGGTTCAAGGTGGTACGGTTGAAACAGTGTTTGAGTGAGGTTGTCTTCTTCTTGGGGGAGATTTTCTGAAGGATGTGGCTGGAACACAGATGTTAAGTGTACAACAAATACATTTGCCTTCTCCTTATCGCTTCTTGCCCAGCTGCCCTGGAGGTTACGGATGGGCAGAGAGAATCTTTTTAGTTGTTTCAGTTTTTTTATTGTCTTCCACAGGGAATAATCCGTGGGTGATAAGTCTTTAAGGAATGTTTCGATGCAATCGCTTTTGTTTTTATTAAGGAGATCTTGTAGCTCTCGAGTTGCTCTGTTGAGTAGTAGTTTGCTTTCAGGTGTACGCAGCCTTTGCCAGTTTCTTCGAAGTCTTCTTTTATCTAGAATTTTTTTTTAATAATTGAGGGACAATCAGGAATTGTGACTGTATCGGCATAATTGGCGTGGCCTTCCAACATGCCCGCTGAATGACATCATTGAATAATTTGGCTGCAGCCTCTATGTTTTCGGGAGATTTCAGTGGAATATTTAAGGTTAGTTCAACATTTATGACGTACTGAAAGGTGTTCCAATTTGTATGGTTATTGCTTAATTTAGGGGTTGTTTCTTTTTTGAAGGGTTTAGTGGTAAGGGTGATCAGTATTGGAGAATGGTCAGAGGAAAGTTCGAAACAGGATTTTATATTGGCATAACTTGGATGAATTCCTTTTGTTATGCAGAAGTCCACCAAATCAGGAAATTTGTTTGGGTCCGTGGGCCAATATGTGGGTTCTCCCGTGGATAGGTGCCGCAAGTTATTGTGTTCAAGAGTTTTATTTAGTCGCGTCCCCTTGTTGTTGTAGTTCTGGAACCCCAGTCAGTGTGCTTGGCATTGTAATCGGCGCCCGCAATGAATCGTTGTCCAAGGGTTTTGAAATAGTTTGTAAATTGTTCTTCTTTAACAGCATGTTTAGGGGGCAAATACGCAGCCGAGAGGTTGAGGGGTCCTATTTGATCCTCAATTGACACACTTGTTGCTTGGAGAAAATCGCTACTGTGGCTTTCTAGTTGATGGTGCTTGAATGTGTTTCTGATTATTATGGCACACCCGCCACGAGGTGTTCCCGCCGGATGGTTCGTGGTATAAACCGAATAATTTGGGATTTTGATAAAACTCCGATCAGTAAGACGTGTTTCCGAAATAAGTAACACATGAATGTTGTTACTAGTAATAAATAGTTTTAATTCTTCAAGGTGCTGTGATAGGCCGTTGGCGATCCATTGGGCAAGCTGTAAGTGTCTGTCCATTATTTAATTTTTATTCCTATTTGTTCTGATAGCTTTAACATTATGTTTTTTAATTCTTGTATGTCGTTTGCTTGTTGGTTTGGATGGCTAGTATTTGTTGTTTGTGGAAGATTTACAGCAGGTTCAGAGTTTTGTTGTTGTACTGAAGCTATTTGTGAACACGATAGTTCCGGTTGTATTTGTTGGTATTATCTAATTTGTGGGGGTGGTATGTACTGTTTTTGTCGAAAGGTTGGAAAATGTTTAGTTTGTAGTTTATATAATGTACATCCTTTGTAATTCGCAGGATAGTTTCCTTTACACAGGTCGCAGCGGACATCGCGGGATTTTTATTTTCTTTGACATTGTTCCGTGAGGTGATCGCCTGCACATTTTACACATCTAGCGGGTAGCTGGCAGAAGTTCCTTGTGTGTCCGTAACGCTGACAGCGTACACACTGTGGAATAATTCTTTTTGCCCTTGGGGGTTCAAACTTGATTTTGCATTGCTGCAAGTATTCTACCTCAAAAATGCTTTTATTGTTAGGGGCTGGTTTAAGCTCGACATAAAACATTGGGAGAGGCAATTTAGCTTTAAATTGTTTTATATTACAAATGTTTGTGACCTCGTGCCCTAATTTTTCAATTTCACCTTTGATATCTTTACAGTCGATGGAGTGGTGTAGATATTTTAGCACCACTTTATAATTTCTCTCTTCTTTTAGTTTATAAGTGTGAAATTCCGTACCCTTTTCAGTCAGAGCTTTTGTTATTATTCTGTAATATTCAGGTGTTTTGGGCTGAATTTTTACTTGATTATTGGCTAGAGCTTTAACGTCATATTGTTGTTTGGCTTTTTGTTCTAGCAGTTGTATTAGCGGTGCAATAGTTAGTATACGATTTACAAAAATGGGGGGAGGTTTTGAGATTTTCTTGTTAGTGTTATCAGCGTTTGATTCATGTTGTGCATCTTCACCTTCCATGTTTAGATTGGAGTAGCGATTTGATATTCAGGGTGGGCTAAGCCAATATTCGCTCTCTTTAGGGTGTTTATTTTTGATTTCCACTTTATCTAGATTTCTATTTCTTTTATAGGAAACTGTGGTCCAGTTATTAGTGTTTTTTGGTGGCTGCGGGGGTGCGTTGGAATGAGTGTTTTGTTGGGTTTGATAAGAGGTTTGGGGATAAAATGTTTGAGTTTGTTGCGTTTGAAGTGGAAAATTACCTGCTGTTTGATGGAATTGGTTGTAGACGATCTGAGTTTGGTCCGGTATCAATACTGCATTAGTGGCGGTATTTGGGGGGGTTGCACCCCTCCCGGAGGCTGGTAGTAGGCCATAAAGGCCTCTTTGCTGTGGCTTCGTTCGGTTATATAGGATTAATTTAACACGCAGCGTTAAATTTAAAATTTAGAAATATGTGTGGCAATAAATAAAGTCCGATTTCGCGGGTTATCGCGCGGCCAACACTTGCACTTTTAACCGCAAGATGCGTATTTTCAGGGAAAACTAAAATTGTAGATAAACTGAAGCTTTTTCTTAAGGTGGGGGGATACTTTTTTATAAAGCAGTCTTGGTTTGTACGCGAGAACAAATTATTTCGGTACTCTATTAAACACTCCGTTAAGTTGCATATCTTTCGGTAAACAGAAATTTAAAATACTACACTTCTTTAAACTATAGTTAAGTTGTTGTTATAGGAAAATAACTACTCTAAACATTACAGGTAATTGTTTACGATTTGGATAGAAAGAAACAGAATTAACAGATTAGATTAGTCGTTACAATTTTAGTCTACAGAAATATTAACTGTCAGAAAATATTTTAACGTAATGGGGAGGTATTAATAACTATTTTTAACCGACAAAATGCAAAATTATTGCCACATTATTTTAGTAATTAGACATCTTAGTATTTTAGAGCATAGTAAGGTTGTGTAAGTTACATTTCATCTTATTTCTTAAATTAAAATCTTTCTTAAAGACGATCGAATGCTCTTTTGCGAACAGCCTTGCTAAGTTGAGGTGTACTTAAACATTTTTCAGTATCCTCTGGCTTGTTCAATTTGTTTTAACTCCTGAAGGCTGTCTCAATTAGACCTGGATAGGCTTTAAACCCTACCTTAAGTAAACTTTTTATTTGTTGGCTGATTTGTCTGGAAATAATTTTAATCGTTCGTTAGCGAATCCTTATTTTAAATTTCCTCCTTAATCTAGAAGATGAGGATCTATTTAGCATTCTGGAGGTTTGTAGCAAATTCTTTTGTTGCTTTTATCTAGAATTTAACCCCTGTCCCTGAAGTACATTTTTATTATCTATTTCTAAATCTCATTCGTGCAGGGGTCAAACACCGTTCTAGCATCTGAGTAACTGTTTGTAAAGTGTAAACATTTTTTTATGGATAGCCTATTGTGTTTGCTTTGTTTGATTTAGGTTAGTTATCCCGTCTTTGATTGTTACTGAATAACTGTATGACTGTTCCAATATTGTAACAAATTTAATCATATAGACATATCCTTGATGTTTTCCAATTATACAAAGTGGAAAAGGAGGTGATTTCTTTCATTAGGTTTTTTTGATTAAGTTTACCCCAAATTTCTCTGAGTTTCTTTCTGGCTCTCTTCGTTCTTATATTTTTAGCATTGGCACCAGAGAGTATTTCCACAAGTTTTCAAAATTGATTTAGCTTTGGATACAGGGTTAGGGTTAATCTATGACTTGTATATTGTTCGAAAAATTTTATCATTAACAACGATAAAGTTAGACTTAAGTCTACCTAGGTTTTCATCGAAATAGATGATTTTGGTTCATAATTTTTTCAAAAAATTATTAACAGGTTTATTATTAGCTATTGGATACATTCCATCCCAAGAGAAAGTTGCCACTTTTACACAGCTGTGCATCCCTTGATTTTATTTTGTATATTAGTTACAATTAAACCAGAATCGCCTCTACACACCCTTCTGTTTGTGAGATATGGCCACACTAAACAGAACCGCTGAATTTGTTTGTAATTGAAGCAGTAGTCGACGTCATGCAAGTACAGTCTCTTAACCTCGTCGCAACAATTGGGCTGAGATTAGCTTACAGGAAGGTTTCACCTAGGTGATATTGCAGGCTTTTAAGCTGCTTAGACTCATTACTAGCTGACACTATGTTGCACGTTTTAAGCCGCTCAACTTTCCGGATAATTTCCGTGATCTCTACGCCACTCAAGACATGTAACTACATAATTAGCGAAATACATTGGGCCCTTCCTGTAGACACAGAGGAAGGTATCTTAATTAAAGTTGTAATCTGCATTCAAATTGTGTAGATTAAAAGCTCTTATATTTTTTATTTTTGCGCTCCAGATTAACTCTAATTTCATTCTAGTTGATGCTGTTACGGTAATTGTCTCCGTAAAATTAAAAAATAGTAAATAACTGCTTCAATTTTTTAAGTGAACTGAAAACGTTTTAATCGATAATCGGTTATAATAATGGGTTAGAAAAATATTTTTAAAATTTCTAAAGTTTAACATTGCAAATTGTGGGAAGACATTGGATTTAAACTGTAATATCGTAGTAATGTAGCTTTTAAAGGGTGGGCAGAATGCTACAGCTGCCGATAAATACGTAGATAAAACGAAGTAAATCGCCTTCATTAAAGTTGAGGCCTTTTAAAGAACAATATATTAAGAAATATTGGTTAGAATACGTATTTATGTGATATTAAGTATAGATTACTAGAAATAGGGTTTTGACGAACACGTTACCCCCTAAGAAATTACCAACAGTGTTGTATCTCACCATTTATTCATTAACTCTTTTGTTTTCTACAATATATTAACTACTTTAATTACAAGGGCTATGATTTGACGTTCTTGAAAACTAAGAAAATGTCGCTGAAAGTATTTGTGAACACATTCTTTCGCTTTTCAGTCCACTGCGGTTCTGGGGTATTTCTTATATTTATTCTTGTTAAAAATATATTAGTCTTTTCTAGCTGACTTGGAGACAGTGTCTCGCAGTGCGTGCAAACCGACAGTGACGTCTAATACCCTAAACAGTTATTTGTAAGTCTTCTATACAATGTTTAGGTATTTATTGTATTTTATTTAATTAGTGTCTTGGGTAAGAACAGATCAGGAAAAGGCAGATCGGTTCGTGCAACATTTTACTGAAGTTTTTACTTCCCATTCCAGTGAACTTGATGATGAGATTCAAACCTTTCTTCAGGCACCCCTACAATTGTCGCTGCCCATCAAAAGCTTTACCTATACCGAGGTTCTTGAAAAAATTAGGCATTTAAGCAATAAGAAAGCCCCTGGTTACGATTTAATAACGACAAAGGTGCTTACTGAACTACACAAAAACGGAGTAATGTTTTTACGAAATCTTTTTAATTCTATACTGCGACTTCATTATTAGCCATCATCACTAAAATTTGCACATTATTCTAATACTAAAACCTGTAAAACTCGCTGAAGAAGTTTCATCTTACACTCCCATAAGTTTATTGCCTCTGTTGTCTAAACTACTACAAAAGCTTATAATTAGAAGATTATATAATACCGATATTTGGGAAAATTGCGTCCCAGACCATCAGTTTGGGTTCAAGAGGTACCACTCTACCATACATCAATGTCATCGAGTTGTAAACATTATTAACACGTCTCTAAATTCTAAATCCTATTGTTTAGCAGTATTTATTGATATTAAACAAGCTTTTGATAAACTGTGGCATGATGGCCTACTGTATAAGGTCAAAACCTTGCTTCCTAGTTAATACTACCTTCTTTTTAGATCTTACTTGTCAGATTTCAAATAAAATACGGACAAGAGTATTTTTACCTCCTTCTTCTTTCTTCTATCTGTGCCATATCCTCAATGGACGTTGGCGATTATTATAGCCCATCTAATTCTATTTCCTGCAGCACGGAATAGCTCTATTGATGTCATGCCGGACCATTGTTTTAAATTCCATAGCCGCGATGTTCTTCGTCTTCCCGGTCCTCTCCTTCCATCAAGCTGCAGCAATTGATATTTACTATTACGCATTATATGTCGAAAGTATAAAAATTTCCGTTTTTTTGATAATCTCCATTATTTCTCTGTTTTTGTTCACCGCTTCATTTGTTATATGGTAAGTCCAAGAGATCCTCAGCCTTCGTCGGTAGCACCACATTTCAAATGCTTCTAGTCGCCTACATGCATTATTGGTTAGGGTCCAAGCTTTCACGCCGTATAAATAGGGTGCGGATACGAAGTTGGAGATTAAGGTTGATATTACATAACACATTTCTCATGCTATTAAAGGCGGCTCTGGCTTTTTCTATCCGGACTTTAATTTCTTGGGTCTGATCCCATTTGTTATTTAAACTGGTACCTAAGTATTTAATTGTTGGAGCTATTTGCAGCTGGGAACCATGTACATAAAACTGGCCAGTGACATTCCCGTTTTTGCTAAATCATTACTTTGGTTTTGTCTATGTTTAGTCGCATGTTGCATGATTCGCTTACAGTCGCTACCTTTGTTATCAATTGTTGCAGTCCTGTTGCGGAGTCAGCGAGCAAAACGATGTCATCTGCATACCGTAAGTTGTTAATTAGTACTACATTTAATCTAATTCCTTCTTGTGCATCGTCCAATGCCTCCTTAAATAGCCTCTCAGAATAAGCATTAAAAAGTAATGGAGAGAGCACACCCCCTTGCTGAACTCCTTGACGAACTTGACATTCTTCAGGTGTCTTATCTTCCACCTGTACAACTGCCTTTTGCTGCCGGTATAAATTGGTGATTATACGAATATCTTTGCCGTCTAATTTTGCTAGGTGAAGCGTTTCGATTAATTTGTTGTGGTTAACTCGATCGAATGTTTTCTCGAAATCAATAAAACAAGCGAAAATGTTGCAGTTTACATCGCGCGCCCTCTGCACTAGGACATTAAGTCTAAACAATGCTTTTCTAGTGTCAAAACCGTTCCTAAATCCGAATTGCGTCTCGCTAATGTTCTACTTGAGTTTAGGGTAAATCCGTTTATGCATTACTTTTAGGAATACTTTTAAAATGTGGCTCATCAAGCTTATCGATCTATATTGTTCACACTTTTTTGCGTCGGCTGTTTTTGGTATAGGAACAAAAGTTCATCGAAGCCAATCTTTTGGAATTACCCTTGTTTCATAAACATGATTAAATAGGTTTACAAATACGTCTAAGTTATCTTCTTCGATAAGCTTGATTATGTCTCCGCACGCTTCGTCTGGTCCGTTTGCTTTATTGTATTTAATTTTCTTAACTTAATTTAGAACTTTCTCTCTAGTGATTGGCGGCCCTTCTAACCCTGGTAATTGTTCAAAATTTTCTAGATTTTCGAGGTTTTTAAGGTTTCCTTGGTGTACATCATTGAATAGTGTTTGCATATATGCTTTCCACCTTTTGACCTTATCATCAATATTTAATATGTTACCATTATCGCTTGTTATATTCCCAAAGCTTCATTGTTTACTTTTCCCAGCAGCTTCCTTGATCTTTTTATGTAACGTAAAATGGTCATGTTGATTTTCTAAATGTTCGATTTCATTACATTTTTCCACTAACCAATTTTCTTTAGCTAACGATTTCCTCGTTTAATTCTTTTTTTATACTTTCTCGAAGTTCTTCATCTTTGAGTTTGTATGTATCTATTTTTGGTGGTCTTTTTGATCGTGTAATTTTCTTTAACCGTAGGTTTACTGCCGCTAGCAATAAATTATGGGTCGAAGGAACATCTGCTCCTCGATATGTTTTGACTGAGGTCACTGAGTTTTGAAATCGCTTATTTACCAAAATATAGTCAATTTGGTTTCTGATCATATTTTGTTGGTTATCCGCAGCCGGAAGTAGGTGTTCATAATTGTATAATTCATTACTTTGCAAAATTTGATTAGCCTCTCTCCTCTTTCATTACGGGTTCCCAAACCGTAATCGCCGACTACGTTATCGACTCTAATCTCGCTAACTTTGGCATTAAAGTCCCCAATAAGCAATGTTAACTCTTCTTTGAAACCTTCCTCTAGATCTATGTAAAATTTTTCAGTATCTTCTTCAGAGCTCTGAGAAGTTGGTGCATAGATCTGTAATATATTTAAGCAATAAGGGTAAGCATTAACCTTCATTAGAGCTACTCTATCAGATATCGGAATAAATCCCAATACTGCCTTCTCAATTTCCTTGGTTACTATTATAGCCACTCCATTGCGATGTTGCGGGCTATCATTTCCGCCATAGTAAATTTTGTGGTCTTCGATTTCACATTTTCCATTATTTGGCCACCATGTTTCACTAATTCCTAGTATGTCTATTTTTAAACGTTTCATTTCTTGTATAATATTCATTGCTTTTCCAGGTTGAAATATACTCTGGACATTCCACGCACCGACTCTCTTTCGCAAATTTATTTTTAAAGAATTGGTTGACCGGGGGATTCTTCGCCATTCAAGGGGTGCCCGGGACTGAGGGCCGTTTGTATTTGTTCTTCTGCCATAATAATAACCTCCACCTAATCAAATCTGGAGTGCCACAAGGAAGCGTCGTTGGACCTTTGTTCTATATATTATACACTGCAGATATACCTACAACATCAGATACATACATTTCAACTTTTGCTAACGACACTGTCCTCTTCTCTAGCCACACCAATCCTAACACAGCCTCCTTAAAACTGCAAAACCAGTTAACTATCATACAGACCTGGCTAAATAAATGGCGAATCAAAGTAAATGAAACGAAAAGCACTCATGTTAACTTTACTCAAAATCGTGCAGAGTGCCCACAAGTATATCTGAATAATACACCTATCCCACAAGTAAATGAGGCCCGTTACCTAGGTCTTCACTTAGATAAACGACTCATGTGGAAGTCCCATATACTAAAGAAGAGAAAGGAAATTTATTTGCGAATCAAAATATATACTGGTCGCTAGGCCGAAGATCATGTCTCTTTCTCGAAAACAAGCTGCTTCTATATAAAGTCGTAATTAAGCCCATTTGGACTTACAGCATTGAACTCTGGGATTTCTTCTGCAAGTCAAATGTCAAATGTCAATATTATCCAACGAGTACAGTCCAAAACCCTACGAATTCTTGCAAATGCCCCGTGGTATATCAGCAATTTGACATTGCATAATAACCTTAACGTAACAACGGTAGATGAGCGCACGGTAAGGAGTAACAGCCTCTTTCTACGACTTCAAGTCCACCCAAATAGTCTCGTATCCAACCTGCATCAGGATGTCCCCCCAAGAAGAATAAAAAAGAAGAAATGATCTACCCAAAAAGTGATCACATTAACTACAGGAACAATAATGTGATACTAGTTCTGATTTTAAATCATAAACATATATTGTATTTAATACTTAGTTGCTATTTTAATAAAGTTGACTGATAGTTCAAGTTACAGGTTAGAAGATTTTTGTCGTAATTGTGAACAAACATTGAAGATTGATAAACGGATTCTGAATGTAAGATCTGAAATTCAGACTGGGATTTTAACCTCATAATTTGCTAGAAGTAGTTGAAAATTTAAAAGAACGACCAGGTGATATCCCGAATGACGCTTATACAAAAATAAAAGGAATATTTGAAGAGACAGTCACAGTGTTTCCAAAATTACAACAAACGAGGACTGAGTCTATCATAAACAGCAAAAAACAGGAGAAATAATAGTCAACACAGAAAAGGTTCAGAATGTAAATAGAAACATAAAAGTAAAAAGGTTGGTAGGGATATAGGCATTGTTACTAAAGTGGTAATGGTGATTTTCGATGAATAATATCATATTATTAAAAAATCAATCTTGACAGTTATTCTATTGCCTTTCTTTATCACTTCGCAAATTATATAATGCCATTCTTCCAAAACGTTTGTGGTTTACTAACAAAATACTGTCTTGTTAGCGTTAAAGGCTTTTTATTGCTGTTTTTATTGCAATTACTGTTTATATTCCATAAAAGGCCTAAGTTTCGTTTTCAGTAATACATAAATATCTGTCAACTGATACAGAACTCATACTGCAGACATAGCCCACCTTCATGAGATAATTTTGTACTAGTGTTCGGTTAATATTTAAAGCATCCGTCAATCTACGAACAGCATATTGTGGATTTTCGTCAAATATGACCTTGAAAAGACCCATATTGTAGTGAATGGCCTACTACTTTGCTCTTTTCATTTCAGCAGCATTGGCAGCATGTCCATCGCCAAAAGTTGTTCTGACGTTTTTATAGATGGCCAACAGTAACGTATAGAGCACCTTATGAACGACTTGATCTTGGATAATCGGTTGGCCAAAGTCTATCAACTACTTCTCAAGCTACTCTACCACCACCTCATGTTCCATTATGGTGGCTATGGTCGATATTGATAGCTGTTGAATTTTTGTAAAGAAAGAAATTAACGTCTGTTCTTCTGTTTATAGATGCTACAAAGCTCTTTTTACCTCTCATCTGCTAGTTTTTTAGAGCGCGCATCCAATCATAAAACGTCTTATTATTTCTCCTTGAGTTCCAAGTCAACAATAAACAGTGATAGGGTCTGGCTAATGTTAAAAATATTAGGTACTACATGACTGAGTTTCCTCAGAATTATCTCTTGCACTGGAATAGTATGGTGGAGGCTTAGAACAGCCACCTTATATGCTTTTTTTCTTTGAATACATAAGTGTGGTGAATTATACTTTCGTCTTTAAAATGTTTGGCAAGTTTTCTCTACAAATCTATAGTGATTGTATTGATTTTGGATGTATCGTTCGACAGCTCTGTTATTTTTCTAAAACAGTGTGTGTGTTGCTAATCATTTTATTGTAATTATTTACTATGTAAGTAGGGCAGTGATGGTTTTGATTTAACGTTCTTGATAGTTGGCTTCATGTTATCCATTCTGATTTGTGAGAGAACCTCGTATCTGTTCGATGTTCTGATTTTATTGGGTTATTTATAATTGCGGTTTGGGGTTGTTCATTTTTCTTTTTGAGTATTTTAGTCATTTCTGGGTTTTTATGAGTCATTTGAGTACTTTTATCATCTATATTAATACAACCCAAGTCAGATGCTTGTTATGTGGCTATTTGCATTCGCTTGAATATTTTTATTCGTGTTTACTATTGCTTGAAGTATTAAGTATTTGCTGCAGTCTGGAGAAATGTTTAGTCTTGCGTTGCATATGTGAATTGAGACAGAATGGGCTGATCTGCCCGGTGGCTCTGAGCCGCTACCGCTACCTCTTGGAAACAAGCATTAGCGTATACTTATGGGCAATATCAGTGTTGTAAAGACTAAATTGTATATACAATATTTGAAGCGATATTCGGCATGGTTTAGTTGGGGGACCAATTCTTATCGAACAAATAGCTTGGCACTCGACACTATCAAAGATAAGAGAACATAGCAGACGTGTTTGTACATTGAAAGTCAAATGATAACTACTCTAATACTTTATGATATATACTTTATTTTACTTTACTTTCTTTCTCAGTTTACCATTATGATGTTGAGGTATCGAACCAAGTTTGTGTGGTTAGTTCTCGGGTTATTAGGCCGTGGTCGGAGTTCGGAAACTCTTGACGTTTCGTCCACAACTGCGACGGACATCTTCAAAAGAAAAAAAGCATATTTTGTGTATATTATTCATATACAGTGTGAATAGAAGGGGACTTAGGCTGTTACCTTGTTTGATACTCCTCTCCATATGGAACTCCTAAAACTTTTTCGTTGAATCTTATTTTTCCTGTTACTGTCCTATGTAGTACTTTGGCATTCCTTTCAGGTTTTTGCTTATTTGCAGTTTTTTAATGGCTTTCAGATGTATTTTCGTAAGATTAGAACAAATAATGCCTTCATATAGAGGAATGCTGTGTATAGGTCTTCCTTTTTATCTGGTGTTTTTTTACTTTTATGAGTTTTAGGGTATATATGTGGTTTTGGGCTTGTTGTCCTGGTCGAGATGCTGCTTGTTCTTCTACTTATATCTTCTATTCTGTTTCAAATCTTTTTTTTATTATCCTGATATAGAGTATCTGTCATACCGAGACAGACATATTTCTATTTCATGTTCGTGATATTTTTTCTGTATTTGTTTGTATATATCCTTCGGAATTTCAGAATCGTTTAGCTTATTCCAAAATTGTTTTTGATTATCGATGTAGTTTTCTTCAATTTTCTTACCGAAGTTTTCCAAGTCGCTTCTTCAGATTCTTTCACTGCTTCCTTTGCTTTGTTTCTTTTAATTGTATATGTTCTTCTAATTTGTTCTCTTGAATGAGCCTTCCCTATCTCCTCTTTTATCACTAGGTTTTAATTCTACCATTTGTTTTTTTTCCGTTATATTCTTGTATCATTTTTATCCTACATATTTCTGTTGCTACTTGCAGTATGGTCTTTTGGAATGTATTCTTTCTTTTATTTAATAATCATGGGTTTTCTTTCTGTTGTTTTTGTTGTTCTAATATTCTTGGTTTCCTTATTAGCGTTTCTTCGTATTGTTGCATGTGTAAATTTTCTTGCGTGAAGGTTTATTTTTTGTACCTTTTTTTCTTTAGGATTTTAGATGCTAGTGTCTGCGACCAATAGTTTGTGGTTTATACTTAGTTCTGCCCCTCTTATGTGTGTCATAAGTGGCATATTTCATGTTTCATGTGTATGTGACGTAATCAATCATGCTTTTATGACCTAGTTGTTCCATTTCATAGGTTAGCTTGTGGAAGTTTTATTATGTTATGGTTGAACGATATGTTGCTGTTAGTAGTTGCTTTGTGATGCGGTATTCGTCTCTGCAGATCTCTTTTCCATTGTCGATTATCTCGCTTATAAAATATCTTTGTAAAACCAAATAAATTGCTTGTGACAATCCTATCTGTATGAAGCAAATACGATAGCTATTTTTTTCAAGGTCCGATTGGTCGCTGAAGGAAAGCTTCGGGGAAAATCCGCTAGCTCTGTGCGCAGATGTCTTGCGCTGTGTCGGTAGTTGGTCCGGGGAACGCGTCGAATCGCGGTTGTCATTCCTGAGTACGTAGGGAGCACATGATCATGCTTCGAAAAATAGAGTCTTCCGCCAAATGTGAATTGCGTTCAGTCATTCGATTTTTCTATGCTGAAGTAAGCAGTGCAGCTGAAATTCATAGACGAATGAGTAAAGTGTACGGAGAAACGTTCATGAGTGACAGCAAAGTGCGGAAATGGTGCAGGAACTTTGATGTTGGACGCACAGATGCTCATGATGCAGGCGGCCAGGGAAGGAAGCCAGTGTCAACCGATGATCTTGTTCAGCGCGTGGATCAGGCGATTTGCGGAAATCGTCGGTTCACAATTTCTGGGTTGAGTGATTTATTTCTGGAAATTTCACGGTCAGCTCTCTATACCATTGTGAGTGAAAGACTCGAGTACCGCAAACTCTGCGCGAGATGGGTTCCCAAGATGCTGTCTGACCATCACACAACTCAGCGAATGGGCGCTGCATTTTCCTCCAGCGCTACCATTACGATGGAGATGAGTTTTTGGACAAAATTGTCACAGGAGATGAGACATGGGTCCATTACGAAACTGAAGAAACGAAAGAGCAATCCAAACAGTGGATGCATTCACACTCCCCCACTTACGGCTCGTAAACCAATGAAGTTCAAGCGCACGTTCTCCACCAAAAAGTGTATGGCTACAGTGTTTTGGGACCGTAAAGGTGTTCTCTTGGTGAAATTCATGCCGCTTCGTACAGCAAGACTCTTTAACGTCTTTATCGGCATTTAACGGCATTATCCTTCTTCATGATAATGCGCGACCGCACACTGCAGTTGCAACAACGATCCTCCTGCAGCGTTTTGGATAGGAAGTTTTTGATCACCCACCATACAGTCTTGACTTGGCTTCCTGAGATTTTCATCTCTTTACCCACATGAAACGCTGGCTAGGAGGACAAATTTTCGTCACAGACAACGAGCTGCAGACCAGCGTACAGAATTGGCTGAATACACAGGCGGCTGCTTTCTATAATGAAGATATTGGAAAATTGGTACCACGCTACGACAAATGTATAAATCGGAACGGCGATTACGTCTAAAATTAGCTTAATGTTGTATCACATTGTTCCATATAAAATTTTCTTGATTCTCACTGTGACTTTCATTTAGCACCAATCGGACCTTGAAAAAAAATAACCCTCGTATTAATATTTGGTGAATGAAAAATTTTCATTAAAACCTTTATTACATTGCATGGGTACACAAAGAACATTTATATAAATAAGAAAATTTAAGGATCTTATCATTACATCTCGCATAGAAACTCACTTATAATTCGATCATTGCCTTATTTTATAAAAAGGTTCGGTAGCCTCCGCTTTATTTTCTATTCCAAGTATACTCTTCCTAAATATCGGAACGAATGAAAGGCGAAGTCGTTCTAGAGGAAGAGCCCCATATCCGAGGCGGGCGGGCGCGGTGCCTTAAAAAATGCTTATTTTTGAGTGCAGCTTACATATCTCGCAGTATCGAAATAAGCGGCCCTTAAATTCTGGCGATGTGTATCCAGCCGCTCCCGATCGCTTTCTTTCAATAGCGGGAGCGGCTACATCTCACTGTTCGGCATTCAATAGTAACAGGTAGGGGCCGGAGCGAGGGCAGCGCGGCGACGCGTGGTAATCGAATTACGTGTTTTTGTGATCGGCAAGGAACGGTTTTTCAGGCTGACGTGTTCCGGGATGTTCTCGGATTTCTTTGACCGGCGCTTCTAATTGTATTGGGCCAGATTGATGTCCTGATAAGTATCCGTAATTTCTCTAATACTTCAAGAGCTTTCTCGGCTCCTTTGCGAAATTAGTGCGGGAAGCTCGGCTGCCGAGCCGCGCCGTCAGAATTCCGGCGCTTTCCGGGGACCCGCGCCCGCTTAAAATTCACCCTCGAGCTGCGGAGCTCCAAGCGTGTCCTGGCGCAATTAACGCGTTGAAGTTCGGATTTTTTGACAAGTTGTCCGACACGAAAATAACAGAAGAGAAGTTTTCGGACTTGATAACTAAACTAGTAATCTGAAATTGGGTTTTTTCAGTATTTAGCCTCGATTTCATAAATTAAGGGCGTTTTGAGGGGCGTGGTTTGCGGCCCTAATAAATCGCGGCAAAGAAGCACTATCCAGAGCTGATCAGAATTTGTTGCGTTCTCTAATAAATCTAATTGAAGCCTTAATATCACGGTTAGAAACATTACGGAAATTATTTCTAACAAATAGCTTTTCTAAATATTTGTTAATTACATAATAAACTAACTCGTTTAATGTGAAAATGATTGCATAAAGAGAAATTAAAATTATTCTTTCTTTAGAAGTTACAGTTAAAATATATTTTATCCTTAGTATTCACTTCTGCAGCGCGCTTTGTATAAGATTTTACAAGTTTGTTTGTTTAACTGTTCTTCCAGAGACAATAAAATTTAACAAAAATATAATAATTTTATTTATTATTTATCAAAAAACAGTTATGAGTATTTTTATTGTTCTTGAAAAGTATTATAACGGACACCCCCCAACGAATCACTTGCATTTGCCGTGTTTTATCGCCTTCAGTTATCAATTCTTTTGACTAATTTTATTCTATCTGCTTCATTTCTTATATCTCCAGCCGGCCATTACAGGTCAGTGCAACTATTGCTCTGTATATTTTTCTTAATCTGTATATTGTAGTCTTGGTTATCTTTGTAAATTTTGTCCATCGACAGCTTCTTCTACAACAGTCTTCAAGATATGTCCCATTAGTGTGTCTCTTTTTCTTTATGATTATTTATGATTTTCCAGTTCTGTTTTGCATTTTATCTTATTTCTGTGTTACTAATCCAATCTAACTCCGCCATTGATCTGTGTATTGTAGCCTTGGTCATCGTGAATTTTCTCCATCGACTGCATCTTCTACAACAGTCTTCAAGATATGTCCCATTAGTGTGTCTCTTTTTCTCTATGATTATTTATGATTTTCCAGTTCTGTTTTGCACTTTATCTTATTTTTGTTAGTAATCCAATCTAACTCCGCCATTGCCTGTCCCAAGCCAGGATGAGAAAGGAGGAGGGAGAGGAGTAACAACCTCGTTAAAAAACCTGGGTTCAGCTGACCCGGCTGATAGCATCCAGTAAGGTCCCTAACCTGGGGTTACAGGTAGTCACGCGGACAGTGATCTTGGGAGCAGAAGAGGATTCTTATACCCCAATAGCAAAGGGAGCAGATGAACTAAGGTACAGCAGCGTCTGTCTCATAATCAGCGGCCACAAAAAGCGTCGGTTTCCCATTTTAGGGGTGGTTGGAGAAGGAAGTGGCGTTAGGTTGGCGACTTAAAACACAAAATTTTACCAAACAAGTAAAAATAAAGAATTCATCAAGAAAGAATATACTAGCCCTATGTACCCAGCTCATTTTCAATTTGTGTTTATAACACCAGCTCTTAAAAGATTTAATTATCTTCTTTCACTAGTAGATCGTCTGTCTTACTCTCGTAAAGTGCACAAATGTACCACCTGTTCCTTCTAGTTATTAAAATTTAGAAACATGACTTGGTTTATTGTAGCTTTCCCATAATTTATAATTTTCGTTCTACGTCACTTTTTATAATACTACCCAGGTATCATAACTCTTCTGTTCTCTATTATATGTCTGTTCAATTTAATTTGTCTATGCTTTTGTCCGTTTCTACTACATGCTTTCGTCTTCATTTTGAACTGATTTACTTTCATTCCACAGCTTTATTATTTAGTGTCCTGTGCAATTTCTTTTAATTTAATTTATATTTATTCTACTTGTTTTTCGAGGCCTTTGTTTACTCTCTCTAAATTTACTCAAAAACCGTGGCCATCTTTACCTTATTCAAGTTTATTATCACGTTTTTAAAACTTTTTATCTCTGTCTTTAATACCTACCATCTGCATGACCTCAAAAAGCACTCTTTGCCTTATTTTTTCAACAAATGCGATGTGCATATTTTTCCTTTTTTCATTCCTTCTTTCATACGTTCTTTGTATGGCTGTAATGCAAGGCCGATTATTTGATAGTTCTCACATGGTCTGTTTTCTTTTGGGTTCACTATTATTATGCTATCCTTGTTCCCACATATCTCGCATACTACTTGATTGAACTTGTGCTTACTTTCTCCTATGTATTTTATGATGTTAGATAATATTTATTTTATCCTTATGACAATATTTATTTTCAAATCTTGTACCGCTTCTTCCTCTTTTGTGTACATTATTACATTTCTCATTTTATCGTTCTCTCTTTCCTTCTCAGGTCTTATTACTCTTACTTTTTTACCATACAACTGTTCGAGGTATAGTTCCATCTTTCTGCAATTTCCATTTGTGCCAGCAGGATTTTTCTTGCTTGTCCACTTTTCGGTTGATTTTTTCTGGTTTATTTGAAAGAAATTTTTCCAATTTTATGTACCATATTTAAGTAGTTCGTTAATTCTACGCATATTTCTTCTTGGTTTTGTTTTTACTTTGATTGACTCTTTATTTATTTTCGTAATTCTCGTAATATTGTATCCTTTTATTTAAATATCTTCAAGTTTTTTTAATTTCTTTTATTTAGTGTATTGCTCAATTTGTTACAAACATTTTTCCTTTTTTTTGTTTCTGTTACGTGCTTTACCTACTGCTGCTATAACACCTTCCTTTATGTTTTTCCATTATTGTTCTACGTTTTTCTATTGCATTTCTTTTCCTGCGACCTCTTGGGTGATCTTTATTTTAGATTTGTCTTGTCCTAATGTCTTATAGTTTTTCCAGTTGTCAAGCACTCTCATGCTTCGTCTCCAATTTTTTCAATTTTAATGTACATATTATAATGATCTATTTATGGTCGCCCCCGAATAACTTTTGCAGTTATTTATTTAATTTTTATAAAAATGTGTTGGTGATTATTAAACTATGCCTGGTGTTGAATTCGACCTTTCAATTTTCTTCCAAATCTCTTTCCGTCAGGTTTTTCTTATTTTATGGTATTCTAGTCTTTTGTTAATTATTAGACTTATTTTTTCCTTTTAAATATATTATTACTTTGCCAATATCTCCATTTAGAGGGCACACAAACTTAAATTATTATTATGTCTTCTGGTTTAGTTGTTATGTTCATTATTTTTTTGTTATATAAAACATATTCTTCTACTCTCTTTTCTATCTCTATTCTCAGAACCATTTTGACTCTCACAATTTCATTTGTTGTTATGGCTATGTTAATTATCCTATAACATTCCATCTATATATCCCTTTTTTGTGGTATTTCACTCAGTCTATTTCGTGCTTTATATTTTCTAATTTCTCTAATTTCAACAGATATCTTATACATAATGCTCCCACTCTTCTTACCTTTAGCGTTATTCTATCCATTCCTCTTGTAATGCCTAGTTGGTCTCTAATAATACAAATTTCCTGTCAGGGTGTCAGGGTGTTAATGGGACCCCAAGCTCGTCGCTGATACGACCTAAGTCAGTTGGCCTGGAGCTCCTCGCCACGGATCCTGCCACCATCACCGTCGTTATTTTAAAAGGCGGAAACGTTGCAGCGGCTTTCTCGTTGCCGAAGTAGAGCCGGACTAATAGCTTTTATCCTGCATAAAGTGGTAGGATCTGCTACTCAAAATTATATATTAAACTCTAGAAATTCTTCGCATTTGATTTCCAAAAGTTTTCGTTAGATTTTTTCTCAGTAAAGACGCAGTCTGCTCTCTGTTCGGCGATAAACTGGAACGTGTTGAGTACGAGGCCGCAAAGCCAAGTCAATGTTAACTGTTATACTGATAACACTATTAAGTATTTGCCACTTAAATTAACTCCTAATTTGTTTTTTGTTTTTTTAATCATTTATTTGCCAGCTCAACAATCAGTTACATGTTATACATGGCAATGATAATAATAGTAAGGTAAGCAATAACAGTACGTTCTTTTATAGTTTATGAGGTAGGTTGTACCCTTACAAGTATGTTAACTAATTGTTATATTAACTAATCAATGTCGAGTTCGGTTAGATATAAATCTTGTGGTAATTTTCGTTTGAGTCTTTGGTGCATGTTTGGTCTGCCTAAGTTGTATAGAACTGCACCTTCACATTTATTTAAGTTTTCAAAGAATTTTTTGGCACTCGCGGCGATGTAGCTTTGGATTGTTGGTATGTCTAGTTCGTAATGTAGTTGTTCTTTCCGAATGAACCAAGGAGCATTCATTGCTATGCGTAAAATTTTGTTCTGTAGTCTTTGGACTTTTTCTATGTTTGACTTTGCAGTGTTGCTCCAGATTGTTGATGCGTATAGCACCAACGGTCGTATTAGAGATTTGTACATCATAATGGTGCATTTGGGCTTAAGAGATGACTTTCTATTAATGAGAGGGTAAAGTTGTGCCAATCGCGCGTATCCTTGGTTTAACTTGTAGTTAATATGAAGTTTCCAGGTAAGTCGAGTGTCAAGGAGCACTCCCAGATACTTGATGGCGGCATCGGCGGGATTCCAGGCAATAGTGTTGTTGTTGATTGTTAAGCTGGGAGGGTTTCTAATTCTTCTGAGGGAAAATATTTTTGCCTGACATTTGGTGTGGTTGATGTGCATATTCCATTGGTTGAACCACGAGCATATTTGGTTCAGTGCAGTCTGCTGCTTTTCAATAGCTAAGGTAAGGTCAGTGTGTTGGGTCAAGATTGCGGTGTCGTCCGCGAAGGTCGCTAGGGTTGCCTCTATGTTAGGGATATCTGAAGTAAAAATATTGAATAATAGGGGTCCCAGTACGCTTCCTTGGGGTACGCCTGTATGGATGGACTTTGTTTCAGAAGATGCGGAGTTTATGCGCACCGCAAAAGTGCGGTTTTCTAGGAAGGAGAAGACTATGGCTTTAAGGTAGCTGGGAATTTTTATCTTGATGATCTTGCTTTTTAGGCCTTCGATCCAGACTTTGTCGAAGGCCTGGGCTATATCGAGGAGAACTACAACTGTATAACCTTTGTTTTCGTAGCCCTCTTCTATTTTTTCAGTTATGCGTTGGAGTTGGTGCTGCGTAGAGTGTGATTTCCTAAACCCGAATTGGAATGCTGGTAGGATGTTGAGTGATGTTAATTCATTCATTAGCCGGGAGTGGATGATCTTCTCGAAAACTTTGGAAAGTGATGTCAGTAAGCTTATTGGCCTGTAGCTACTAATCAACTTTTTGTCTTTACCTGGTTTAGGAATCACCAGTATGTGTGCATGCTTCCATGTTTGTGGGAAATAACCTTGCTGAAGACATGCATTAAAAGTTGTTGCTAGATAGGCTAAGGTTTTGGTGGTGAGCTGAGATAATATTAGGTTGGTAATGAGATCGTGCCCAGGAGCTTTTCTTTTAGGGAGACTGTCGATTATTGTTTTAATTTCAAGGGGAGAAGAGGGAGTTATCGGTTCTGTAACTACTGGGAGATGAGTTTCAACGTGATTAATTATATATGTTGCGTGGTTTGGAGCGCAAGTGACTGTTGGAGTGAATACACTTTCGTAGTGGGTAGCAAAGGCTGTTGATTTTTCTTCGTCAGTAGCAAGTAGTGTATTATTCACGCTTAATGTTGGGATGTCCTCTCTTTGCTTTAATATGCGCTTTGTAGCTCTCCACATTCCGATGTCACCTGGTTGGAGATCTTCTATGTATTTTTGATATGAGTTGATTCTCAGCTCATCCAAGCATCTTTTTAAGGTGTGTGTTAACCTGTTCAGTAATCGTTTTGTTTCCGGTATCCTGGTTCTCTGCCATTCGCGTCTGACTTGACTTTTTCTTTTGATTAGTGCTGTGATTTCTCGAGGCAAGCTATGGTGATTAGGTTTTTTGTTAGTTTTGGGCGCTAGTGTTGATCTTTGCACGCTGTCAGTTATTGATGTTGTTAGTTTGGATATGGTTAGATCAATGTCCTCGTGGTTGATAAGACCGGTTGGGCATATCAGCTGATCATCTAGGATGGCTTGGAATTGTTCCCAGTTAATTATCCCGTTTATTAGTTTTAGTACTGGCTGTACCAGCTGAGGTGAGCTAATAAATGTTATTATAACTGGTAGGTGGTCAGAATCTAGTTCTTCTACTACAGTTTGAAAAGTTGGTTTATCGAAGTTTTTGGAGTACTATGTCTAGTATGTCCGGCTGGTGATCACTGCGATAGGGTAGTAGGTATAATTCTCGGGGGCTGTTATTTGGAAGGAGTATTTAGTCGCGTAACCTTCCATCTTGATTCCCTCGGGATTGTTAGCTCTGCATCCCCATAATTGGTTTTTGGTGTTGAGGTCACCAATCATTAGGAGTGGCTCGTTTGTGTTGAAGATGATTTTTATGTCGTCCATTAATTTCTTGTTCGGCTGTCTGTATGTGCTGATTAGTGTGAGGTTTTGATCGTTTATTTTTATTTTAACTCCTATTGTTTCAAGGCTTAGGTTTTTTGTTTCGGGGACAGGATTGTGGCAAATTTTCTTTCTAATGAGGATAGCTACTCCACCAGCAGCTATTTGGGCGTTTCTATCTGCTCTGTGAATTTGGTATCCTGGAATTTTAAACGTGTCTACTTCAGATAGGTGGGTTTCTGTGATGCACGCGATGTCTATGTTATGTCTGGCAAGGAAGGTTATAAGAATTGATCTTTGAGTTTTGACGCCATTAGCATTCCAGTTTAGGATTGATAGTTTTTCGATGATTTTCTGCGATTTAGGATCCATTGAGGAGTAGAGGAAGGAGTGTACTAGTGATAAAATTTTTAATTATGGGAGGTAAGGGTAAGGAGATCAACAAGGATTTTGGCTATATTATTTATGTTAGGTGAGGTCATTGGATCGGTTGTCTGGTTAGGGTTAATAAGGGTGGAGTTGGTCGGTGCAGTGTTTCGAGCTTGATCTGCATATGAGCGGTTCGGATTGACAAAATAGTTCTTATTGTGTCTTGTCCTGGATTGGTTGAAGTTGCTGATGTTATTTTGTCGTTTTTGTACTATCTCTAGGTGGTAGCTACAGCCGCGATAGCTTGCCCTAATTTGTACCAGTGCAAACAATTTATGATTTTGGACTAGTACAAATAAATATCTTACACAGCAAATACCTTTTCCTTTAACTTATCATTAAAATTATAATTATATTATCGCAATCGCAACCGGAATGCACAATCGCACCCTCAAATAGAGACTTACTTGTTAATAATGTTCATCAGCAACATCTTCAACCAAATTTTCTCATTGCATGGTACAAATTACCAACGTAGTCAAGAACATGTTTATATTCGACCGTAAGAAATGATTTCCTCAATACCCAGCGCTCCAGTTTTAGACGCCGAAACTATCTATTGTAAGACAAATCATTTTCAGGTACTAAAATTGCGGTAGAATTAGAGATAAAAATTCTGCTAACAGATTTTAATCTTTAATAAATTTAAAAGGTTCATGTCATCGGCATCGTTAAGTGGAATTCCATGTCCAATATTTACAAATTAAGTAGCAAATGCTAAAAATTATCGTTACATTTAGCGTCATGCTACCGATAAAGAGAAAATAATTTAATCCTTAGTGTGATATGGAATCCAAATAAAAGACATCGTTGCTCTTAAACACCATATAAAAGAGCCTCGCTAAAATGGCTTCAAGCAACAAAAAGGCAATAAAGAAGTGTATAAAACTGTAGAAAGAGAAATGCAAATGTTGTGGTCATGATTATAGAGCATGTCCTAAGAAGAAAGAAGAGAAAAATAAAGCTAGATGTGTAGTGTGTTTGAAAGAACATTCTTATAAGTTACAAGAGATTCACGGTCTATAAACAAATAAAAAAAATTTTTTCTTCCCTTACAGAACGACGCATTATAACAAATCAAACCCAAAAACCAGCACTAACTGCGGATCACAATTTAGGAGCAGGAAGTACGATAGCTGTGAGATAAAGAACTCGACCTGTCACAAAGGCACACACTGTGTTTGGTGGTCGTAAAGTACACTGTCCTTTTTCTAAATCAACAAGTTGACCACCTCCCCAAAATACGTCTAAGCTAGCTTGTAGTACACTGAAAAAAAACTCAGGGTATAATTTAATCACTGGAACTACCATCCAAAGTCATTATATTTTGTATGCCAATTTTTATTAGTGTTCTAGGAACAATCGTATAGACCCACTAGTCTGCTACTACTGCTCTCAAAACTCTTTGAAAGACTATTACTGAAGAATGCCCGATCACCATAGCACAGATACACAGAATAGTAGATCGAAGACAGGAGACGCTGCTCTGGTACCTCCTTTGATGTCAGCTATGCCTACGATAAGGCCTGTTATATAAGTTAAAACGAATAACTCCACATCCTTACTATATGGTCATTAAATCATTGCTCAAAAAAGATCCTTTCAAGTTGAGCTGAAAGCATTTTCAGATTTACATCTGTAGTTTTGGGGTCAGTTCCGTATGTTTTATATACAGCCAATATACCTACCGTCCCTGCAAGTAATCGCAACAATATTATAATTTTTTTGCAGCCGTTCAAAATTTACAACATAATCTGAACGAAGCATGTGATTAGTTCAAAAATTGCGCTCTAAAATGAAGTCACAAGATAATAAAGATCATTTTTATTAAATACAGAGGCACTGTTCGAGAAATTAGTGCAAATGGTCAAGTAGTACTATATAAACTACTTAGGCTTAACCTTGAGGACCTATATCTGAACGAAAACAAAACAACTCAATTCTAAATTAAAAGTTATTATTGGTTGCTGGCTCGCATATTTAAGCCTTCGATTTTTAACAAGCTAGTAGTATATTATATAGAAGTGTTTTTGTTTTAGCAGTTATGCATCCTATTATGCCTCTGATAAAGAAATTCGGGAAGATCTGAATTGGAGAACAATAAAAGACAAGATGACTAAATGTACTGAGAAATAACTGTAAATGTACCTTAATCCATTAGGATTGACTAGACAATAGCGACTAAATGTCTAGACTCAAACGTTTTTAAACGCTATTAAATATTTAATATTGAGTACTTATTACTGTAAGTAAATTTATAATGAGAGACGTCAATCGGTGCCGGCTCTACATG
Source organism: Sinelater perroti (assembly GCA_036346155.1). Lineage (NCBI taxonomy): Eukaryota > Metazoa > Arthropoda > Insecta > Coleoptera > Elateridae > Sinelater > Sinelater perroti. The sequence goes on along the minus strand of JARFIY010000158.1, from coordinate 21,761,453 downwards.
TAAAATAATATTCCGAATTAATCATTGTTATTGTTATCGCATATTGCAAATAGAGCTGCCAAAATTCTATCATATTCAATATGTTCGGTTACTTACAAACGAAGAGAATACTCGGAGATGATTTTCTAGGGATATTTGAAGAAGAGAAAACACCGAAGTTACCCAAAATTTCCATCAAAGTCGTCAAGCAGAAAATTAGAAAATGTGAAAATCCCAAAAGTCAACAAATCGATCAAACAATTTCATCTGATCTCTTACAACCACTCAAACATAACAAATTGTTGTCAGAACAAGAATAACTCAAATACATGAATATTTGGTAGCACATCTCTTGTTCCTAATGATAACCTGGCACCTACGGGACATCGAATCGGGGAGGTTGCAGATGGTAGACTGAGAGATCTCCTTTCATTTCTCCTGCAGCTGTGCAAACTTCCCATCCGCGTTCCTGACCTTATTCTAATTCAGTAACCTCTTTAGTACCTCCTACAAGTACTCGATGGAGTTTCAATCCTGATTTCGACTGAGCCAATCAAGAAACCGGACCCTCTTCCGCCTGAACAAGTGCATTGTGTCCCGTACCGTGTGCTGGAGTGGGTGTTGCGTACATAGGGGACCATGATATTTTCCAGAATACTCTTGTAGACATGGCAGTCCATTATTCCCGTGATACGCTGAAGGGGCCCGACTCACTTGGATGAAAACGCACACCACCCAATGACCGACCCTCTTCCGTGCTTCACAGTGGGTAACTGGTACCGGGGATTGTACCAGGACCTCATGGTATGTTGTACAATTCGAACAATGAGAATCTGCTTTTATCGCTAAACTTCACTTTGTACCACTGGTGGTGGGTTCGGTGCAGGAGCTCCTTTGCGAACTTGAGTCTGGCTGCCGTCTCCCATGTAATCCAGCTGCTTGTAGTCGAGATCAGACAGTGCGTATGCACGGGCTGGGGTTGGTGAAAGAGAAGATATTGGTCATGATGTCGATGGCGGTGCGGCGGGGGTCGGCCTGGAACTGACGATAGCTGCCGGTGCGTGGGGACCTGTTACAGGATCTACCGCTCTTCTTGATGAACAAGGAGAATCCAATAGTGCGGGCGAGCTTGAGTGTCTGAAATATTGTGAACTGGGCGGCCAGCTGGGTCTGGGTCAGTCCGTTACGGTAGCCTCTGGCGTGTCTGGAGAGTCAGTTTCTTGGAGCGTCTTGTCTTCGGCATCTTTAGCAATAAATATTAGTACAGAAAACATGGTAACAAGAAAAATAAATAAAAACGTTGGAAACGACAACGCTGAAAACCATTTATATGCAAACTCTTATTTTTATAGAATATTCTAGAAACAAAGATCGATTACCTTCTAGCTCTCTAGTAGAAACATGTCATGCGTGATAAGCATGGAATCTGGGTCGTTGTTGAAAATTTCACATGTAAAAGTTAATCATTAATTTCGCAAACGAGTGCAGCCAGTTGCTAAAACTAAATATCAAGGCAGAGTGTAAGTGCGCACTTAATAACTAACTAAATTAGAACACAGATTACTAACCTAAAGTAATAACAATAAGAGGTCATTGATACTGGCAGTTTACGGTGAAGCGGAGCTGCAAGTAATATAGAGTCGGAGCGAGTGTAAATTGGACAGTGTCAAAGCAGCAGGGAAGGTCAGCTGGCAAACTGAGTGGTTTTCTGACAATAGCGTTCACGAGACAGCAATCCTGTCGTAACACACTACTTCCAAATGGAAGATATAGAAGAAATAAAAGATGTTTTCTTTATTAAAAGAGAATAATGTTCATTGTAAATAAGATTGACAAAAACAGGGGGAAAACGCAGAAATTCTGAGATAAAAACAACTTACGAAAATTACTGAAAACGCAAGATAGAAGTGAAGGATTAAAACGTGAAATGAAAAGAAACATAACAATAATGGAAATGGATGATAATCAGGAAGTCAATGTGGATCAAATTTTAAAGGAATCCAGAATAAATATAAATTTGAATGCAGAAGTGAGCGTAGTTAAAAATATATTTAGGGCAAATAAAGAGGTCAGTTCTGCTCGAGTTTTTAAGATGGAAGTAATTAAAATGGCTAAGAACCTTATAAAAACTAATATATGAGAAAATCAAAAGGGTAAGTATAAATAGAAGAAATGTCTTTCTTAAGTACGATTAGTTAACAGTGGATAGATGCGTTTATAGCTTGGAAGAAACAAAAGATAAAACAGAAGAAAGTAAAGGGAAAAGAATAGTAACTGAAAAATTCCCATAGATGAACTGAAACAATGAAGAAGATAACAAGCACGAGAAAAGTTTTAGAGAAAATAAACCTGGATTGGAAGACGATGACTAAAATGGCAATGGAAATGCTACGAACAATAGTAAAAGTAATGGTAGTAAAAAAGGCATAAACGGGGGAAAGTAATAAAAATAGTACCAAACAAACGAAATCTTATAAGGAGAAGAAAGAAACGTAAAAGCCTGAAAGTATAAAGAGGAGTAATAAAATAAAAAATTAGAATTAAAAATTTGCACATAGAATACGGCAACTTTGAGGAAACTAAGAAATGAACGGAGTAAAAATGAAACTGGGAAGATGTAGGATAAGAAGTGAGATGGGAAAACAAAGGAAGAATGTATAAAAAAATTATAATTGCATATTCAGGAAAACCTAAGGGCGGCCAGTATGGAGTAGCCTTCATGATGTTAGGAAAAATCAAAGACAAACTGATAGAAACTAAATAAATAAATAAAAGAATATTTTACATTAGAATAGTATCAAAACCTCTACAACTTGAAGATGTTAAACATTTACGTTCCCACGAAGAAAGCACCGGAAGAAGAAAATAATGATTTTTACGAATTGGTGAAATAGAAGACAGCAAAAATGTACAAAGAAGATATGATAATAGTATTGGGTAATTGTCATGCACAAATTTAGAAACGACCACAACAAACATACCAACCATTTATGATGATTCTAACACTAATGGACAACGGTTATGCAATTTGGTAGTTTACTTTCTAGCGTCATTAGAGATTTGGAACCAAGTTGTTTGCGTTTGCTAAATATGCGTCTACCATGCTATTCTTATATCTAGATGAAGACTAACACATTAAGCTTTATTCGCTTGAGGTATTTGCTGGCCGGTGAGCGTTACTGGAAGCTAATTAGCTTTTCTTAGAGTGAAGGATTTGTCTGTATTTGTTTTGACTTTCCAATTTTGTAGCTAGGTTTCTATGCCATTTAAAGGTGCTTTCCCTACTTGTGTAGCGGAGACAGAGCTAGCGTGCAACGCTAAAACCGCAGTGTTGTTCAGAAATGTGGCTGTGAGCGTTGCTTTGGATGCAAATAACTCTGCGGTGTAGATTGGATAGAGTTTTAGTCCTAAACAGCTCCCTTGAGGAACTCCAGATGATAACAGAGACAAGTTAGATAAACTAAAAAGAAATCAAGACTAAAATAAATAAAATCAAAGAGCAACAAAGATAAGCCAAGATATAAATACAAAACGACGAGAAAAAGTAAAAAAGATTGGATAGAAGAGAAACTATAGGAAATAGAAAATCAAAGTAAAAGCAATAACGTTAAAAGTTTTTATACAAAAAAAATCCATAACGGTAAAAAGAAAGGAAGAAAAATAAAGAAGTGCAGGTAATAGAAACAGACCGATATTTTAATGCAGTATAAGGAGAATATCTTAAGAAACTATTATCTGAAAGTTAAGTACATGAAGAGTTTGTTGTAGTGGAAATTAAAGATTTAACTTATGGTGAAATAGAAGAAATTATAATGCAAAAGGACCTGTAAATAATGGAATTAACATAGAACTAATAAAATGTGTAGGGGAAGAATTGAAAATTGACATACGCCTTCATATTAAAGACTAGAAAATCCAGCCCGCTATGCTTGGCTGCTATAAAGAATGCAAGTGTTACGAACTTTCTGTAGCAATCGTTACTATTCTGCAGCTATTTCTTCTGATGTTCTTTGAGAACGTCGCAGTCGCCTTGCTTGGTTTCTTACTGCTATTTCTTCCGGGGTTCTTCCTAAACTTAGCTGTCACCTTTCTTCGTTATCTGCAGCTATTTCTTCCGATGTTTTTTGAGAAAGCCACAATCGTTTTGCTTAGTTTCTTGCTGCTATTTCTTTCGGGGTTTTTCGTAAAATTTGCTGCCGTCTTGCTTCGTTATCTGCAGCTATTTCTTCCGATGTTTTTTGGGAAAGTCACAATCGTCTTGCTTGGTCTTTTGCTGCTATTTTTTTCCAGGTAATTCGTAAACTTTGGTGTTGTCTTGCTTTGTTATCTGCAGCTATTTCTTCCGGTGTTCTTTGAGAATGTCGCAGTTGTTTTGCTTGGTTTCTTGCTGCTATTTCTTCCGGGGTTCTTTTTAAACTTCACTGTTGCCTTGCTTCGTTATCTGCAGCTATTTCTTCCGATGTTGTTTGAAAAAGTCACAATCGTCTTGCTTCGTTTCTTGCTGCTATTTTTTTCCAGGTTCTTCGTAAACTTTGGTGTTGTCTTGCTTCGTTATCTACAGCTATTTCTTCCGGTGTTCTTTGAGAACGTTTCAGTTGTTTTGCTTGGTTTCTTGCTGCTATTTCTTTCGGGGTTCTTCTTAAAATTTGCTGTCGACTTTCTTCGTTATCAAGCAGCTATTTCTTCCGGTGTTCTTTAAAAACGAAGCAGTCGTCTTACTTGGTTTCTTGCTGATATTTCTTTCGGGTTTTTTCTCATTGTCGCCTTGCTTCATTATCTGCAGCTATTTTGTCCGGTGTTTTTTGTCGTTCTACTTCAACATCCTCCGAAGTTATGTTGGTAGAGCTATATACTAGATACCAACAGGCGCTACTAACCTTCGCTGAGGGTTGTTTGTTGGCTTATGTTAGAACTGAAGGATTCTGACGATGTTTCAATGTCGAATAGGGCTAAGGTTAGGGTTCCGCTTCCCGTACCTTCGCAACATGCTCCTGCTACCCGGCATGGTCTGGTGGTGTCAACCCCTAGGTCGGTTACCGTTATATTTTTAGATGCACCATTGAACGAGGCACTGAAGTTGTAGCCCATAAGGTGTGTTCTAGGTCGTCGTTTGTAGGAGCGGTGTGTGTAGGCACGTCTGTACGGTAGCATAGTTGCGGCTATACTGGCGGTCGTTGCGTGTCAGGACGGGTTTATCGCTAGCGCCGGTACTAGTAAGACATACCGGCGCGTACGCTGTAACTGGTTGTTGAAAAATTTCTAAGTTCTTATCTCTGACGCCATTCCATATCTGTTTACACTTTGTCCAACCCCCTTCCTCAAAAAATTTAGATACGAGGATTCATCATTTATTTATGCAACTACACTTGCTATGTTATATTTTGAGTATTCTATGTATACAGTTCCGCTAACTACTACAGGTGTTTTTCCGTTGGTAATGGCTAGGCGGGCTAGGATTTCGGCTCCGATGCGGTGTTCGAAGTACGTCTTCGTAGTACGGCTACTGTACTGCGATATAGAAGGAGAGGAGAAACCACCATATTATTTTCTTAACCGCAGCTAATTTAATGATATAAACCAATGGCTATAGGAATATGAAGCAAATCTACGGATTAATGATGGAAGTCTTTTAAAACAACGGCGAAAATCAATTTTTTGAAAAATTGTGAATAGTTTCAGTAAAAGCTCCGACTAACATAAACAGAATAAATCCGTTTTTAAAGATAAGTAAATAAAACGAATATAGCAAGAGAAAACGCTTGAAACAAATTAAATTTTAAACATATAAAGCATTAGGCGGGATTTACGAAAACTTTTATTTTTTTATGTGCTAAAATTCCAGATTTGTGCGCGGCGCCGACTAATTCCCGCGCTTCCCGAAAGCCGGGTCGCTTCCCCGCCGCAAAAGGCCGCTGATTCAGCGCGAGCCCTATCCCCAGAAAAACAGCTTTCAAATTCTGAGGCCGAGGTGACGAAATAATTTACGGCCGAAGGGCGCGGATCGCGGGCTATTAGGGGCCGGGAGGCGCGAAGGGTGATGTACACGGAGAAGTTTCCGATAGCGTGGTGGTCAGAAGTTTATTCCCAGTTATATGTTAACTGGGGCATAAATTGCCCCGATAAGGCGCGGCCGATAAGGGGAATTCGGGTTTTGTTTTCATTTGCACTTTAATTGTCTGAAAAAAGCGTGGCCAGGGCGCGTTCGATGGCTGGGAATTAAGCGCATTTATGAGGCATCAATTTTTGCCCCGATTTATAAGAGCGGCGCCGCCGGCGCGAATTTTGCAAGTCGGCCGAGTCTGGCTTCCCCGCCGTCCATTCAGCGACTCTTTGTCCATCGTTAAATTCAATAACGGCAAATAAGCAGTCGCGTCGCATTCGCTCGGGGGAATTCCCGGCGCTGCCCGCAAATCTTTGCTTCATCCGCTGGATGCTTTTCTCTCGTTGTTAACGATAGCGCTTTGTTGTCTGCGGACATAAAATTTGGCATGTTTCAGTTGATGCAAATGTAAACTCAAATAGTACATCAAAGTATGAAAATTAAATTCATCTTACAAGGGTTGCCTGATGAATTCCCCACTCATGTAAGTGTTCGTTGCCACTGAAGCAATGACTATTGGAAAGTACTTTGCTAAGCTGTTACGGTATTTGTTGAGAAAACAGGACGCGCGGTGATTGTCACACTCACCCGCTATGTCACGATAGCCCAGGTTCAACGAACATGGAAATACACCACTATGGTTCCAACTAGATGATGTTACTGCACACACGAATAGAATTTCTCGAGAAGTTCTGGGACAAATGTTTCCAGGTTTCATCTCATTACCTGGTGGTATCCCACAGCCGGCCAGGTCACCAAACCTGTACTCTCTTGTAATTTCTTTCTGTAGAGAGATCTAAAAGCTAAAGTCTTGTAGCACAGACCGCGGACTACTTAAGAATTAAGGATGTTATTCGCAAAGCGTTCGTAACAATACCAGTAAAAATAACTTAGCAAGCAATGCGTAACTTTAAGGTGATCATCACCATATGGCTTGGCAACCCTCGAGGTTTCCGTATCAATTTTATCGGAAAGGATCAGCCCCCATCTTCGTCTATCTTACTTTTTGCATACTTTGTACCATCTCTTCCTATCTCTTGATATTATATCTCAGTTAGCTATTCCTATTCTGCTAAATCGTTTTTTTTTCTCCGTTAATCCATTTTGATTTTGGTCTTCCTTTTTTTCCTGACGCTGATATCTATGCCGTTATTATGTGTATTACTTCTTCTAGATCCGTCCACCATACATGCCCTAGCCATTTAACCCTTTGCTGCTTAATTTTCTTGACCTATATTTGCCCCGTGCAAGTCTTGCAATATTTTTTGATTATTCTCCAATTCGCTTACATTTATTTTGGTTGGTCCTAGTACTCTTCTCAGTATTCTCCTTTCGGCTATTCTTAATTTATCTTTGTCTTTGTCATTGAGACTGTTTCCGACGCATACATCATTACTGGTCTAATTAGTGTCTTATAAATTCTCATTATGGTCATTATTGTGAGCACTTTGCTTTTTTAAAGTAGCTCTATTAACATGCCTTGTTTTCAGCAATTATTTTAATTTATCTTTTCTGCTTTTCTTTTTAGTTGTTGCCACCTCTAGGTATTTCAACTGGCTCAGTTTTTCGAATTTCAATTTGCCCATCTTTATCATTTTATTGCCCTATTTCTTTTTCAATTCTCATTACTTTCTTCGTATTAATTTTCAATCCTATGTTTTCTCCTTCTAATTATTTCTCCTAACTGTTTCTTCTGCTCAATTGAACAGCGTTGCGGACCATAAATCTTCCTGTTTAACTCGCTTGTTTTTTACGAATTTCTTTATTTCTCCTTTATATATTTTGACAATAACCCTGGTCAAGCTCAAAATGCACAAATAAGTCTTTGCTTTGTCGCCCCATCCAGTTCCTTTATCTGCATTAATTTTTTTTATTGAACAAATCAAAGATTTGTTGAAAGTCAAAAACAGGAGCCCGATGTTTATATTATGCTTCTGGACCTTTTCTTTTATTTGATTTATGACATATATCTCGTTTATTGTCAACTTTCTCTTTCTGAAACTAAATTGCTACTTCCCTATTAATAAATCTGTATTTTCTTTTCTTTTGGATTATCGCTGAGAAATTTTAGAGGTTGTGCTGAATTGCGTAATTTTCCTGCAATTTTTGCATTCTTTTTAATCCTTTTTATGTATGGCTGTTATGTCGTACTTATTAGATATTTTTCCTCTTTCCATATCTAATATCTTTAAAGCGCGATACGGAGGTCCCCGATCTCCGGTCACCCAGCTGTGGCCACGCGGAAATACTCGAAAGATCGTCGTATCTTTAAAGCACACTGCAATTTTAAAAACTTAAATTAAATTAAATTATTTATTCTACTTTTTAATTTTTCCTGTTATTTTTTTTTTGCAAATGAGTATTCTTTGGTATGGAACGGGTACAAACAGCTGAGAAACACTGAAATTACAAGACAAGGGCAGCAATAAATGAAGCGAGGCATAGTATATGTGCCAAAAGAACTTCGGAGGAAATGGAAGTACAAAACCAAGCAAGGTGACTGCGACGTTCTCAAAAAAGAAGAAATAGCTACAGAATAGTAACGATTGCTACAGAAAGTTTGTAACACTTGTATTCTCTATGGCAGCCAAGCGTAGCTAGCTGGATTTTCTAGTAAAAATATAAATGACATACTACAACTAATTCGGCAAAGCTTTACGGGAATAGAAGACCAGAAAGAAGAAGAATATTCTGGATGTTTAATCTGAGGTTATGGTTTTCTTTGACTACAATCTCATTTCTTTGAGCAGCCGTCAGTAAAGCTATGCTGGTTCCCAATATCGTTAATGTTAGGTTTTTGTGGTGTTTGTTGTCTCTATTCCATTGTTGCAATGTTCTCTATTTAAAAATTATTCTTCTTCTTGTTTCCTTTATTTCTTTCTGCATTTTATCCATTTACTTGTATCATATTGTAATATGTACATGTTTTTTTACATTTCGAGTGCCAAAATTTTAATTTATTTTGAATAATATTTTTCGCTATCAAATTGTATGACAAAGATTTTTTCAATTTTTTAAGCATCTTTATGGTAACATAAAGACCCAAGTGTAGCTTAACTGTTTTATTAATTAGTTTTTGTAAGATATCTTTGATATTTTATCCATATTGTCTTTAATATCCTTTTCAGATAATAATACAGGGTGGCGCGCGGCAGACGCATGGATTTGAAAATGGAATAAAACACAAACTGTCACAAAACGACCAAACTTTTTGTTTTTTCCTGATTCATTAACATGGAAAATTTAAGTTTACACGGTTTTGAACAAAGCATTGCCCAAATGGCGCCCCTCACACTCCAAACACCGAGTAAGCCTTTTTCTGAGGAATTTCGGCGATTTGGGCTCGAATGTTGTTTTTGAGGGTTTGTAGGGTTCTGGGAAGATTATTGTAAACAAGGGATTTTAGGTATCCCTACAGGAAAAAATCAGACGTGTTCCAGCTCTATCCCTCCAATTCAGGCAAGAAATAATCCTGGATCATGGTCAGGTGACTGCAGCCGCTCGATTATTTTCTTCAAAAAAGTAAGGGCCGTACTGTCATTCTGTCGGAGAGCAGGGGCCTCTTCTGTAGCTCCCTGGGATTTGTATCACTCCAATAGCGCATATTTTGTTTATTGACACATCCACTGAGGTGAAAATGTGGCTCGTTAAAGAAGAAAACGATACAATCTCGAGACAACGCAGCAAGCATGTTTTCACTAGCAAGTTATCTGGCTTCAAAATCACGTGGCTGCAATTCTTGGACGACAATCATCTTATAGGGGTGCAAATGAAGATGTTCATTAACGATTCGTTAAATGGAACGTGTTTGCCTGTTTCCGAATTGAACCCCTAGGAGATTGTCGAATTGCAGCTCGAACCCTCTCGATTTGTTCTGGGGTAGTGACGATATTCTTATCGTGGAGACATTTCCGGTATCTTGGAATGCATTAACCGGGAATTCGGTCGCGGGGGGCGATATTGAACTTCAAACTGAAGGCACCCTGCACGCGGACGATCGAGCTGGCTTTCGACAAATAAAAACACATTGTTAAACGGAACACTTTATTATAGCGACTGAAACCGCGTGGAACATAAACTTCCCACCCCCCTCTTTTGAATCACCAGCTTCAGCCTTCTGGGACTGTTAGGAAGGGAGTAATGACCTTTTCAAATCCATGCGTCTGTCGCGCACCACCTTGTATAGTCTTTTATAATTCAACTATTCTTCTTTTGAAGTTTTTATTTATTTTCTTTAATATTTTAAATTTTAGTGATATACACAAACAAGCCTGCAAAATTTGGGTTGCGTCATGTTTTTTAACTTTTGATAATTGATTTACTATGTATTTCAAAATTTGTAAAAAGTCGGAACATTGCGAAAGTATGAGACTTCAAAATAAAATTAAAACGTTTTTTCTAATGATTTATTTATTTTTTAGCTTATACTATGCATTCTTGTAGCTAAATAGTCGCGAGTCTGAAGAGCAGGGCGGAGGGGGTCATTGATCCCTTAATTTTTAATGAAAATTTCCATAAAGCTAGCCTAAACTTCTTTTTATTTATTTTTACTTATTTAATTAATTTTTATGAGGTACGTCACGCCTTTGAAAACTACCCCCCCTCTTCACCCACCTTTAATGGCAAAGTATGTAAAGTACCAACAATTTTATTCTATGTCGAAGTTTCTTTGGGATGCCGATGCTCTACTTCCCACTTTTTCTTTTATGTTCTCTATAGGGTCCATCTCGGTGTAACATTCAGCAATAGTTAGCCATCATTGTATTTGTCCATTTTCCTTGATACGGCACCCAGATTTTCAGGAAAATAGTCCAAATGTGAATTTAGGAAGTGAACCTTTAAGCTCACTGAACAGCTTAAATTTTTGTACTTCTCCAGCATGTTCTCAACGATTGATTTGAAGTTTTAATTTTTCTTATTACCCAAAACGTCTTTAGAAGCTCCCTAGGCATCTCCTTCTGAAACTTCTATTTGTTTCTCAAAATTATCATCTTTGAGAAGTTTTCTAATGTCAGCACCAGCAAAGACACCCTTTATTAACTTGGCTGTTGATAAGGCTGGAAATTTATCACAAACGCATTTAAAACATTTACCTTTTTTGGCAAGGCTTTGACAAATTGCTTCATCAAATCGAACTTGATGCGCAGACGTGGAAGAAGAACTTTATTCGGGTCTATGAGAGCTTTCGGGGCAAATTTTTAGTTCAAAGTTTTAATGAAGCTTTGTTTGGTCAATCTTTTTTATCCAATGATTTTCTTTGTCTCTGCTATGCCATTTATACAAAAAACAAAGAAACTTTGTGTACTCTCCTTGCCGTTCTAGAAGCATCGATATTATTTTGAAATCGCCGCACGTAAACCGCCTATGATTATCGTATTTCATTTTATCGACAACGAATTCCACATTTTCCTAGCACTTTTAAATGGAAAGAATATCCGACGGGTATTGACGCATACGTATTCTCATTGTAAACAAAAACTAGCTTAAGGCTTCTTTGAATGAATCTATGAACGTAGTCCAGCTACATCAATACAAAAGATTAATTCTTTGTCTTTCTCTGTATCTGAACCAGAAAAATTAGGTGCCAGCTGCTAGCAGGTTCTTGTTTTTAAGCCCCGAACCAAGCGAATTCTGTATTTCCTTTGGTCAGCTATAAGTTTCGAGCCAAATAGTTTAGTTCAGACCGTTCATATTCATCGATGATGTCTTCATTTGAATTACTTATGGAACCATCTAATTCAGGCAAATTTTCTGGTCGAACTGACATTGGTACACTGGACCATGAGAAATTAGGCTTAGAGCGGATGATATATTTGGATAGATGATTCTTTTTTTATTCTTCAAGTTAAACCAGTAAACACTGGTCATACAAAGGTACCAATCATTGCCGTGGTTTCTTAGCCTCGCCACACCATTGAAACTCTGAATCTAAACGCTTCTTGTTCACTCTCTAACCGTCCTTCAAACCTAATGAGGTGCCCAAGTTTTGTCTTGGTCTCCTATTTTCTTCGAAGCATGCAAGGTACACTAGTTGAACGAAACTTGTTATATTTCTTTTTTGCCTTTCCACCATTAACTCACCACAAATGTAACAAACAGAATTTGCAGACTTTTACACCTTCTTGAAGCCATTTGAGAAGCGGAAAGTTTGCTTTATGGCCTGATCACAGAGGACGGAAGAAAACTCGATTTGTTACATCTTATTAAGTCTTTTCACAACCTGTTAAATCTCAGTTACCCATATTTTCGACCAAGCTGTTGACTCCACGCATTTACTGAGCAATCGAAAGTCAACTCTCCCACCATCGCGTCGTCTTCAACCCAAACACTTTTGTAGATTCCTTAAGGGGCATTAAAGGGAAAGAGGGTTCAAAGATCCACTGTATTTCGTAAAAATTAAAAGAAACAATGAATGTAAATAAATAAAAAATTTAATAAAAATTAGGCTCGTTTATAGCAATTTTTATTAGAAAACTTAGGGGGTTTTCCCCCTTAACCGATTCCCCAACTGTTTTGCTATAAGAATGCAAAGTATAACCAAAAAAGTAAATATATTATATTTATTTATTATTAAAAAAACGTTTTATGTCTAATTTATTGTATAGGGTTTACGCAATTTTTCAACTTTTTGACAATTTTAAAATTTGCAATTTTCCAAAAACTCTTTCATTATCAAAAACTAAAAACACAACCATTGCAGGATTGTGATATTTTAGTACTCCCAATGTAATTCTTTGTGTCTTTTCATAAAAACATTTGTTCTTCTTGTTGGTTCCCTCCCCCTCCTCTCTTCTACAGAATACTATTTTAAATAGCTTTTCCTTTAAATAATAATTAATATTAAATATTTACATAATTCAACTTTCAATTTTAAAAATTTATAAAAATAATTTGCAGATTATAAAATTTTACTGATGAACTGAAAATTGGTAGAAGTTAATATTAAAAGAATTTACTAAAACAACTTTTTTGGGGTGTGCACCAAAAATTGTAATGGGGCACGTGTAAATAGATCATATAACAAATTTTCCTAGCAGTTTTTCTAATGCAGTCTGTTTATAGTTTCTCTTATTTTCTTTTAATTTGGATTACAATGCGATTTTTCTAATTAAAAATCTAAGGTCTGTATTTTTATATGACAGAAAAGTGGAAGCGTTGCCAAAACGATTTAAATTAATTTGTTGAATTCTGATAGATCGCGATTTTTAAAACCATTGTGGCGCAAGAGCAGCCCGGTCTTTGTGTTTGTGCTCCACACACGTATGCTAATTTCAAAGTACGGCTGCTCACGCCGGTCTAGTTAATTGCACGGGCGCACGTAATTGCTGCTCGATTAACAAACAGACATACGTATTACAGTCACCTTAACGTCGTATGGCTTGAACACACCAATGACAATGTCAGGCAAGCTAACTAAGTGATATACTTATTGGTAAACGCTTCGTAAAGTGCTGTTCGGCGGTTAGGCAATTGTGTGTACACCTATTACTCTTGGCTGCTGCGAGTGAGCTGCAACTCATTAACATGCACAAACACTGGGAGGCTCCAGAAATAATCCCGGTCGCGACTGAAATCCCGTTTCCAGAAAGCCGCCCGGTTATTTCCGAACGGCATGCCTGTGATCGCGCCTCTTGCAGAGTGCGTAGTATAATTGGCGGTTTCGTATATTTTCCACGCAAAGCCTCAGTCGAGCTAACAATTTATTGGATGTATAATGTGTCTCTTTGTTGTGGGCTCGCTAACTGAAAATGTTTTATTAAGACCGAGAATTTCTTGTGGCGGCACTAAAAAGCGTGATTAAATTTGCTGCTTCTAGGCGGAATTTAATTAGGAAAATAGAAATTGAATGAGGCGAAGCCGAAGTGGGATTGCTTAATGCGGGTCTTGCTTTATTTATTAACAAATATAGTTACGATACTGCCGAGAAGGCATTTGGAGCAAAGTTTATTATACAAAGGCGAGGCGCAGTAATAGATGATACATATATGCGAACTGCTTCCAGTGCTGGTTTCGACTATTTCCAGGACAGAGAGAGCATTAAGAAGAATGTTCCATGATTAGAGACTAGTAGAACAAATGAATTTTTTTGAGAGTTTATTTTCCTATTATAATTTTATAAATCAGATACGGAAAAAAGGCTAGGAACAACTAGAAAGAAATATAAAGGGAGGAAGAACGCTTCATCTTTTGAGGCTATCCACTAATCGACCCAATTTTTGGTATCTTCATATGATGTGAAGTGCTGCTCAGGCAGGCCATGTACCATCGTTTGAAACGAGTGATAATCGAAAGGGGCAATGTCTTCCCAATTGAGTGTTTCCAAGTAGATTTTGATCGGCGCCACAACATGTGGACGAGCATTATCATGCAGGAGAACAATTTTGTCGTGTCTGGAGTAGTAGTAGGTGCGTTTCTCTTGAATACTCGGCTCAATCTCACCAATTGTGTTATGTAGAGAGTAATGGTTTCGTTCGGTTTGAGCAACTCATAATACACGACACCAAGCTGATCCCACCAAATACACAACATGAGTTTTTTTCCATGAATATTCGGCTTGATTTTCTCTTCTTTTAGTTATCGTAGTGGATCCATTTTTTATCACCAGTGACTATACAATGCAAAACGTTTTCGTTTATGCTTGGCAAGCAGCATTTCACATGTGCAAAACCGGCTTCAGTTGATATGGAACCCAATTTTCTTGCTTTTGGATCATTCCCAACGATTTTAAACGATGTGAAATTGCTTGTTGAGTCACTTCTAATGTAAGTTCAGGTTCTTCTTGCGCTTGGTAGGGATCTTCCTCTAATAATGCTTCCAATTCCGCGTCTTCTTACACTTTCGGCTTTCCACTGTGTTCTTTGTCTTCGGCGTCAAACTCACCGTTCTTAAACTTATGAAGCCACTTACGACAACTTCTGTCACTTAAAGCAGCCTCACCATATGCTTCTACAAGCAATCGATGCGCCTCAGCTGCAGATTTCCTCAAATTAAAGAAGTAAACCAAAAGTTTCCGCAAATGACGCTTATTCGGCTCAAAATTCGACATTTTCGCACAAAGAAAATTATGTAATGCTAATACAAAATCGCTAATATTTTATATAAATGTCATATTATCGTAGATACTTCAACTGGAATCAGAGGCTGTTGCCCTCAATAATACTAAAAGGGTTGAACACACTTAAGATTTTTTGTTATTGGCTTAATCAGTTCATTTGGGTGGATTGCTATTGCCCCTTGATGTTTTATAGATCTTTCAACTATACGGAGAGGATTTTGAGATCGTTACGTAAGGTTCTGTTTAATACATCCAAGGGAAGATCGGTAAATGCCCTTAAGACTTTGATTGGAACCTCTGGATGATATCGACGTTTGATTTGTATAAACACCTTTGCAATTTTCTGCTGTCCTTCCAAATGAGCTTAATTATTTCTTTATAAATTGAAATCTTATTGGATTGGCGATTTTTTTAAAGAATATGGTAACTTGTATATGGAAAAAGGCGCCAGGAGTTTAGAGACATCTATCATATTAAAGGGCATCATAAGTAGAGTTAATCCATATCCAATTAGGGTTTAAAACTCATTAGTTAATGAGACCATTAATGATAATTAATTATTTGGAAAACAGTTATCTTAAGATATCAATAAACACAGAATAAATAAACAAAATAATATATAATAAATATAATAAATTACAAAACAATCGTTTCACTAATTAGGCATTTTTAGCTTATCGATTTCTTTCACACAACTCGACACTACTTCAGTCCTTTGGACAATTATCACATAGTCCAGCCAGTGTGTAAAATCTTTATTGTCGATAACAAAACCCAGATATTTGTAACGTTTGATCGTATGGTTACAAACCTCAACAACTTATCTAATACGATTGGATAGTCGGAAATCAGGGATTTGATGCTTCATCGTTCTTGATCCTTTCCATTATTTTCCCATCCGACGACTTCCCGTCATACAAGCCTTTGACATCTACAATTTGTCATCACTATCATCGGCTTCTGCGGGTTCTTATTCTTTTCGACGCATTATTTTGCCACCTGGTGAGGAAAAAATGCACACTTTTGGTTGTACAACTATGTCCCATTCCAAATAATAATAGCGACTGTTTCGTCCACTCCAAGCAATACCCGGGCGTACGATGTAGTGTTATCTAGAATTTTCTGTCGTAAATCTGAGCCATTATTATTACCCAAGTGCTGGAAAGAATTCTTGTGTGAAAATCCTAATAAGATGTCCAGTATACTCTGCAACATTCCTGACCACATGTAAGCCAAACAAGTTTTCAAATTGAGAACGGATAGGAAACCCAAATTAAGTTTGAGATGTTCAATCTCTTCCACCAAGACGTTAATGTTTGATCATAGCACTATCCAGGAGATCTACAAGTCTTTGCCTAACGGCTTCGTGGTACGCCTTTCTCATGTCTGTTAAGAGAGAAGTTACCCAAGGACCAGTTAACTCAACAATTTTGTTCCACAAGGTGTGTGCTAGAAGCCAAAGCACCAATCGCGTTCTCACTGAACTTTTCTGCCGTCTGGAGATGATAATCGCACATCCGAGTCTTCTACAAAATTAGTATTCCTAGTGTCAGCATCACCTAAACCGCCATGATGGGTGTCCCGTTCATTATTCTGACAGATAGCCAGACAGCTGGTCGTTCGAGAAAGGATATGACTACTACACTTTCGTCCATGTTGATGAGAACAGCGGAGGAGCGAATCAACTGTATTTCTCAGGTGTGAAGAGATGAGAACTATGGGGATTAGTGAGCCGCGTTAACTACTATTGCACTGGCCCCTCAGGCATTTGTCTTGTGTTAATTTATGTTTTGTCCTAATGAATTTGCTAGAAAAAAGCACATCTGTCAAATACCACTTACGTGATTCGAAGCCTTGCCCTCGCCTCTGATACCAATCCGCCTTTCTGTGTACCGCATGCCTGCTGTTGATGTTAATGTTCAGCCGCAATACTTATGTTTGACATGTAAAACATAAATTTATTTGCCCTTTCTATTTAAGCTTATCTAAGGTCATGTATTTATTTATTCTACTTATACTGGTTAAGACCTGTAAAATTGTCATCATAGGAGTCTCCCTAACACATAAGATACGCATTTTCCATTTAATTAAATGTCATTAATTATATTATTAACTAACTAATATGCATATACGTCAACTCTACGCATTATGCTCTTTGACATGATATATCACATATACCCTTAAATTCTTGGCGCCTTTTCCCATACACAGGTTTTTTTAATGTTTCTCCCATGTTTGTTTGGAGTCTACGTGCATATCTAGATATTTCATATCACTGACGTATAGGTTATATGAATGACCTTCTATTTATTTACTCAGATTCTCCATTTATGCAACCAATCTTTCTTTATTTTTAAATGATCTTGCACGAGACGACTTCCTATCACTGGATTTCTATCGATGGCTAGGACTACTGGTCATCAGCAAAAGTTCCTATCTGAGTCTGTTAAGTGGTGGAAAAATCTTATGTATAAAGTAAGTATAACATTGATTTAAGTATACTTTTGAGGTTATGGGGTCAATTTTTGATGTTTTACTGTTATGTTTGTCTTGGAAATAACGGTCTGTAAGATAAGATTGAAGAAGTTGATAGAACTGTAGTAGGTTTACTTTAATCTTATATAGAAGGTTTCTATGCCAGACCTTTTACAGTCCTAGATAGCATCAAGAAATGCTGGAGATGTTCCCTGTACCCAAGATGATGTGGAAGCAGCCAAATATTCTGTAGTTTATTTCGCTTTATTCGTTTGTATACAAGCTTTTCCAGGAGTTTGAAGATTATAGGTAAAATACTGATAAGACGGTAGAAGATTATTTTTGTAAGGATGTTACCTGACTTGGGAATTAAGATTATTTATGCAAATCTTAGTTAATTATTTATTTTAGTTAATAATTAAATATCGCAGTAAGAAACGTTCCTTCAATATCTCAGTCGTTACTAAGTCATATACTGGCGCTTTTCTATTACGTAATTTGCAATTTCTTTGTCTATTTTTCCGGGGGAAAATGCGTCAATGTTTAATGACAAATGTAAAGAAAATCTTCAATTATGTCATCTTGTTGATCTAAGTATGGTTGAAATACTGGGGCAAGATATCCTGGAAACAGATCTGTTTTCCCATAGTTGGTTTTTATCTATAACCTTGCATCAGTACGTAATGAACTTATAACTTGTCGATGTTTCTAGAAACTTTCCAAACTAAATAATCTTGTATATTCAGATTGCCTTCATATCTTTTGATGATGTTAACAAGGTTCCAGATCTTCTGGACTTTTTTGTAACAAATGGTATCTCTCCAAATTATATAGACATAATATCAAATTATGATTTATCCTCTGACCATAGCCCAATTATTGCAACAATAAGCACAACAGTAATCTCTAAAAAGTTAACACCCAGACTCCACAACATGCACACAGACTAGGAAATTTTTCGTCAAACACTCCGAAATACAATCTATCTTTCAGTAAAATTACAGGAACCAAACGACATTGAAGAGGCTTGCAGTAACCTAATTGACACTCTCCAACATGCTGCAAAAACTGCTACGCCAACAACTGTCCAAAAACTTAAAACAAACAATATACCTCTTGAAATAAAGCAGTGGGTGGCAAAGAAAAGAAGAGCCAGGTCGATTTGGCAGCGTACACGTAATACAGATAATAGAAGAGAATACAATAGAATTAGCAACATCTTGAAATTAAAACTCCAAGACATCAGAAACTCCTCTGTGGAAAATTATCTTACCAATCTTTCAAGATACGACAACTCTATCTGGAAGCGAATAAAAGCAAAGAGAAAACCAAAAGACACTTCCTCTCCTATTCGGAAAAGTACAGCACCTCCAGGCCCGTAGGCAAAAAGTGACAAGGAGAAGGCGAACTTATTTGCGGAACATCTTACGGAAGTATTCACTCCTCACAACAATGATCGAGTACAAGAAGTGGATGATGAACTTTCCACGCCGATGCTAACACAAGACAGAGTAAAACTCTTCACTCCAAAAGAAATACAAGAGGCAATTAAGAAGCTTAATCCAAGGAAAGCCCCAGGGATAGACAGAAGAACTGGCAAAATGCTACATGAGCTTCCCAGAAAAGGAATACTCAAGATTTTATATATCTTTAATGCAATTCTTAGGCTTAATTATTGGCCAAAATATCTTAAAATTGCACAAATCAATATAATACCCAAACCTGGGAAAAATTTGACTGAGGTCTCATCTTACCGACCAATAAGTCTTCTCGAAGCTCCTCGAAAGACTCCTCCTCAATCGAGTTAATCAAGAGCTAAATCGGCAGGCATGGATCCCCGATCACCAATTTGGTTTTCGCCAAGCTCATTCGACTACACAACAATATCAACGCTTAACAAACATCATTAACAAATCAATGGAAAACCGAGATTATTGTACCGCTGTCTTTTTGGACGTGGAACAGGCATTAGATAAGGTGTGGCATCCTGGACTTTTGTTCAAAATCAAAAGAACACTACCACTACGATATTTCACCATATTGAAATCCTATCTGGAGGATCGTTACTTTGAAACTAGAGTTAACGAAGAAATATCCAACCGTCATCCCATACTATCTGGAGTCCCCCAGGGGAGCGTTTTGGGCCCAACATTATATGTGCTCTACACAGCCGATCTTCCAATGACATACCAAACAGCTATTGGTACATTTTCTGACGATACGGCGGTTTTTGCGACACATGATAGCCCTGTTACAGCTTTAGCCAATCTCCAAGCACATATAAATATCATTGAAACATGGCTAAATAAGTGGAAGATCATAGTTAATGAAGCTAAATCTACACATATAACCTTCACACTCAGAAAAGGTCGATGCCCACCAATAACGATGAATCAAATAGCGCTACCCCAAAGTGAAGTTGTCAAGTATCTAGGCTTACACCTAGACAGTAAACTTACTTGGAAACTACACATATCAAAAAAACGTAAACCACTAGATCTGAAAGTACGAGAACTTAATTGGTTCCTTGGACGTCAATCCAAACTATCGCTTGAAAATAAAATACTAATCTACAACGACCATTCTGGACATACGGGATAGAGTTATGGGGTTGCACTAGCAAGTCAAATACAGCTGTAATACAAAGAGCCCAATCCAAAATTCTGAGAAACATTGTGAACGCACCATGGTGCGTCTCAAACGACACCATCCATATGGACCTAAAAGTCCCCTACGTGAGTGTAGTTATCCAGAAGAGCAGTGCGAAATACCACAGTAGATTCAACTACCATCCCAATCCACGCATGCCACCACTGTTAGAACTTTTTGAAAACAGAAGACTCAAACGTCAATGGCCGCTCGACCCGTCTATCTGAGGTGACATCACTGGCTGTTTACTGCTTCACGTTATTTAGTGTACATATATGTTAAGCATTGTGCAATATATCACATTAGCTTATAGTTTGTGTATCTTACTGATTGCTAATAAACAAATTATAAAAATAAAAAAAAATCTTTTGAAGGACTTGTTTTTTATTTCTTTTGTTCTAGTTTTTAGCTTCTTCCTTAATCCTGTGTGTCTGTTTTTTGTTCTTCGTTTTCCTACGACTATGATTTTTAATTTTATGGAAACGTTTGATACATAAGGATATTGACTTTTTGCAAACAAAGGAGTTGACTGCTAAGTAGTTGTTAAATTGTTCTTGTAAGCTCTTCTGTGATTTTTATACGATTGTTAAGCGACAAATTTTCATTTATGTAGTGCCAACGTGAGTCCCAGTTTTTTCTGGTGGATGATCTAGCCTGGGACATTCTTGTAATTTTTGTTGTGCTGATCGTTACTATTTCTGGCGTGTAATTATAAGAAATATATAGTTTGGAGATATTCCATTGCAAATACAGACGTCAAAAAGATCAGGATGGTTAAGGGGCAGTTTTCTAGTTTTTATAATTCCTTACCTTAATTAGTTGTTAAACTTGACCCCCACATAGTTAAAGCCGTAGTCTCCTCAAGTATTGAAAGTATACCCAAATGTTTCAAAATACGACCTTAACATTTTTTTAGGGGCAATCAACTGCAGAAACGTTAATCGGCTTAGGAAATTTCTTAACTTGAATTTCTCTATGCGCTGTTCCATCAGGATAGTCGGTATGATAGATAGTATAATGTGGTTTTTTTAGGAAGGCTCTTGGGGTAAAGTGTGCTTTTGCGATTAATAAAATATCAATATAGTTTATCTTGAAAAATGGTTGGAGCCCGACTGCATTTGACAAAATCACACATGAGGAGTTAGCCATTATGAAACCAATTTTGATATAATGGTTGATACTATGTTTATTATCACGCTGTTTTATTGACTAAGTAGAGTAAATATTGCTTTAAATTCGTTAAAAAAGCGGGTTAATGTTGTATGTCCTCCAGTGTGCATTTACTTAATGTTTCTTTAAAGTATTTGAATGTGCAATACCTCAGAATTGCTTTTTCCCGTTGATTTACATTCTGAAGATCTTGATAGACCGTGCATGCTTTATAATTTACAGGATGAGAACTCTCACATAATGGATATGTTGTAGTAGTTTCTTTAGCTTTTATTCTTATCGTGTAGTTCACCGTATTTAACGCATGCGACGGATGATTACAGTAGGCTTTCATATGGTTGTAATTCTAGCACCGCGTATACTGCGATATGTCGGTACTTTGTGGAGGTGGTTGTACGGCAATATTTTTATTCTATTTTATTCTTTTATTTACTCTATTTGGCCTTTACTTGGTACGTATGATGAACTATCTGTTTGTATTATAAATACGTAATGAACTTCCTACAAATCTTTGAAGTATTCGGACTAATTCTGACAACGCTGATGGCATACTTTTAGTTTAATATTGCTCGATTTCTACAATACCTCTAAAGTTGTTGTATAAAAATCAGGGGTGGTATTGGTATTTTTTTATTTTGAGTTGCTAAACTTTCCTTAAGAACTTCAACTTTATTTGTATCATTTTGTAGTAGAAATTATTTTAATAGACTAATTGTATTTGTCTCAATTACTTGAAAATTGTTTGATCTATTAGACTTGTCTACTCTTCTCCTCTTTTTTCTCGTTATTTATACTCCTATATCAGAGTCAAATTTGGTTGGATTTATTTTTACTGGTTCTATTGGGGTATTAGTATGCAAGGGATCTGGTTGGAAGTTATAGGGAAGATATGTCTGTCAACTAGAAGAGAAGTTGATTGTAGTTGCTTATAGGGGGACTAACATTTGCCCATTTATGTTAAGCATTATTAACTTCGTCTGGTTATTTGGAAACGGGGGATGTTGGGTAAAATACATACCTATTTACTATTTACTAGTCCTGAGCCATAGCTGTTTAGGGAGCGAACGCCAGTGCCGACGAGAGACTTTGAATTTTTACACGGGGATGCTTAATATCTAAATAGATTAAATGTTACTGCACTTTCACACTATTAATGTTGACAGCCATTTAAGAGTAATGATACAAAATGACCCAAATTATTAAGAAACTACTACTAACACCAAATTACTACTAGACTAAATGCAGGTCATCCAGGACAATTTTTATGCGCTTTGGGAGCACAGGCACATGTCCGCTAGCTACAAAATATGGGGGCTCCAGATCAAATATGTGTTTGCATAGCAATGAACATTAGTACAAGCATTTGTATGCAACTATAAATTTTCCTTTTGTTATGTACTGGGAAAGTAATACAAAAAAAACTTAAATCATGCAAATTAACAAATAATTAGCGCAGTCTAATCCGCCTTATCAGCTATTTGAGACAAAAAATTTTAATGACACCTGAAAAAAGGATTGCTTGATTAAACTAAGATTTTCAGAGCATATATTCTTTTTACTAATAATGCTCACAAAAAAATAGATCCAACTTAATTGTGTGTTATAACATTTAAAAATTGTTGCAGAAGATTTATTACTTTTTATAATAACCTCACCAAACCCTGTTTTCCGATGGTTTTCAACAAAGCACAAAAAATTCGTTGGCAATGCAAGAAACCTCAAAGTATTCGGAAGGTTGCCAAAATATGCAAAACTGGAAAGGTTGTAATTAAGCAAGACATTGGAATTAAGAATAGAAATACGAATAAGGCATGTAGAGGTCCAAAAGAGTTGTTAAACACATGACAGTAGCCGAATCAAATACCATGTTTTAGCCAAAGCTCAAATTGGCCGTAGTGTTATGATTTGACCCGGCAAAAAGGTGTTTTTAAAAAGAATTTCTATTTATTTCTGAACTACGCTTTATTATTTGAAACGCAATACAATCTAAAAACGAAAAACTGACAAAATTCGATACCTATATGCTAGTAATAGAATGTCTAGAAAATAAGAATGACTTTTCTCTTCTTAAGGTGTCTTAAGAAAACATTAACAAGATAAAAAATGCACTAACTCTCAAGGTTGAGACACCCTTGGGTTAACCAATAACAAAAATGCAATAGACGCTGCATAACGTTATGACTCTTAAAAACCACAATAGATTTATACCCAGTGGATAACAAAGCATAGACGTGTAAGATAAAAAATGAAAAAACCGACTAGCAAAAAAGACCACTTTTACTGAATCTTAACTGGTACTTAAAGTAATCAAAACCGTAGTATGCATATTAGTTAAATAATTGGAAAAATAAGTCTACTGTCTCACAAAATAATAGATGGCATGCTATGATGGACTGACAGCAAGCCACTCTCATGTCTAGATTACTTTTCAGTCACTGCAGTATATGTGATCATATATGCAAGACCCATTTGTAGAATTTGGTAGCACAATGTTGAAATAACATTACAAATTATATTTATTTTTGAGATTAATCAGTTCTTGAGGGGCTCTAATAAGATAAAAGGTGGTAAAACGCTCCCCAGTTTAATAAAGCCATTTTTATAGTGGCATCTTTGGTATTTGCATCACTGCAATATTTATATTATAATATATATAATATATATAATATAATATATTTATTTATAGTAATTTATAATTTATTTTGTTTTAGAATTGAAATCTACTAACCTTGTTTGTGTTTTTTGTTGTGTTTCACCAGATCCTGATTAAGGTTTTGGCGCCCTAAGCTGACGATTTTCCACCCGTCTTCCCTCAAATTTTTGCATGTCGGGGTCATTCTCAAAAAACTACAAAAACGTTAATGCTTTAAACAAAACATGTATTTGAGTTTTCAATTTTCGTTAGTAACATTTTAATGTAATGTTTGCATACATTCATTCGTAAATGAGGAAAAGTAAAACAAACGTCCATTTGATCTAAAAAAATTTAAAAAAAAATTTTCTTCTTCTTGCTTTAGAATTAACAAGCCCCTGGACTATGTCATTAACATAAAAACTGTAGAATCCGCTTTCAAAAAGCAAAATTACAAGGTCCGTCATTTTTTCTTGTTTCAACGATGATTTCAGAAATTTTCTACTCTTTTAAAAGCAAGTACATACAAATAATAATTGCCAAATTTAGAAAACTTCTTAGAACGATGGCAATATTGGAAAAAGTAGGCTCTACGTCGTATAAAATCAATAAAGCTGGGAGTTCTTATCTTCTTTGTCAATACTTTTATTAATCCTTAAAAATGATAAAGAATGCACACATTTCTCGGAGAATGTACTAGCTAAAACAGAAACTTACTTTTCCAATAGCTGATTTGCCTTTACCGTATTCTGTCATTTTCCATTTAATGAATTTTCATAAAAATCTGAAATTGTTACATATTGCTGTATAGATTGTGTGTTTTCGTAAGTTAAGTCAAGCTTAAATGCAACATAATATGTTTTTATCGCAAAATATTGTCGGCCGTTCAGAAAACTCATAATTTCCATCTTCGTTTTCTCCAAAAGGAATTTTTGGCTTTTTTTCTTACAATGTCTATCTTGTAGACGTTAGTTTCAATTTTGTCATTGTTTTTTAGCCTTGATTTTTGAATAGCATTTATAAAAACTTTTAATGTTCTGTATAAGTAATGATATTTATTGTGTCTATACTTTTTTCTTGAAGCCTTTCTCTTACTTCTCGAAACTTTACAATTTTTCTTGAAATATATGATTAATTGCATTTCAAGACTCTTAAATGTTTCTAACATTACATCTACTTTGTATTGATCGCTATAGTCGGTAATGTGTGGGAGTACAAAGAACTTCCTGATTGGCATCAGCACTCCATTGGGTTATTTTTCTAATTTTATTATTCGAAAATTTACAATCTACTCTAAAAGGAATATTAAGTAAATGTGATAACACGAGTAGACAGTGCTAGGAGATCGTATGGCCAGGTTCTATTTAATCTTCTTACAGATGGGTGGGCAGTGGATAACCGATAAATCAGTTCGTTGTAGTCCTGGAATCTATTGTGGTAGTTTTGGGAGAGTCTATTAATTTCTTCCGCAACAAATGGTATGGCAAAGTCAACATGTAAAGTTTAATTGGTAACATACCACGGTGCACCTGCTGTGGTACGGAGTATCTTAGATTGGAACTGTTGAATACTTTTTGTTCGGAATGGTTTTGCGTAATCCCAGAGTTGTACTTCGCAAGTCTAGATCGGCTTCAGCATGGTTTTATATAGGAGTACTTTGTTGGATAGAAATGGTTTTGATCTTCTTCCTAATAACTAGTACATTTTTCGAAACTTTAGGTTTAGTTGCAGTCGCTTAGCCTGGATATGTTTATTCTAAGTCAATCTTTCATCCAGGTGTAATCCCAGGTATTTAGTTTCTGTTTTGACAGGTACTGGAGTATTATTCAGGTTAACTGGCGGAGCTATGTTAAATCTAGTTGTGAAGGTTATTTGAACGAATTTGGATGTGTTGATTTTAATACGTCATACGTACGCAACACGTTTAAATCTTGTTGAAGATTCTCGGATGCTAACACAGGATCTTCATGTGTAGATAACACAACAGCGTCATCGGCAAAAGTAGCGATAACACTGTTTCCATTTTCTGGTATGTCAGCAGGAGGGGGCCAAGGACACTACCTTGTGGGACACCGGATTTTATAGGAGAGTAGCTGGAAATTTCGTTGTCATGCTAGACTGTGAAAAATCTATCTGTAAGATAGGAGTTAAGGAGAAGGTAATAGTAATTTTAGAGTAGCCTTTTCAGTTTGTAGAGTAACCCAGTGTCAGACCACGTCAAACGCCTGGGCAACGTCCAAGAAAACGACTGTGCAATATTTCTTTTCTTCGAGGCTATTATTAACTATTCTATGTACTTGCTGCGTTGTAGAGTGTCCCTCGCAAAACCCAAACTGGTGTACAGGAAGATGTGCTGCTATGTCTGTTGTTTATTAGTCTTTTAAGGAACAGTTTCTCAAAGAATTTGCCTAGTAGACATAGGAGACTGATCGGCCTGTAAGATTTTTGCTTGTTTTCCAGGTTTGAGAACCGTTATTATGTGGGCATACTTCCACAATATAGGATAATGAGACAAGCTTAACATGCGATTATAAATAGTCGTTAATAATACAATGGCTTTTTTTGGAAATTGTTTTAATATTTGCCTTGTTATAAAGTCGTATCCTGATCTTTTAAAATTGTTTAATTTCTTTATTTCAAGCTGAATCTCCGTTGGTGAAAATGGTTTAATAGGCTAGGCCATCTGGCACGGAACTTCTAGATAATCCTCTACAGTTTTATCTGGTACATTAGGTTGAAGAGGTTAAAATACATTCGTCAAATGCGCAGCGAAAGTTTCGGCTTTTTCTTTGTTAGATCTGCCCATGTGCCATCAGTTTTGGGTATAGGAGAAATTATTACCTGCAGTCTTTTAAACCATTTTGTAGCCCTCCAGATGGTGTGATCTTCTTGCTTGGGGTTTATGGCGTACTAATTAAAGCTGAGATTTAGACAATTCAGTAGGGCAACACGAAGTCGTCTGTTAAGATTTAGTTTATCGGCCACATTACGTGTTCTTTGCCATCGTGATCGAGCTCGTCTTTTCTCAGCTATTAGTTTTTTATATGTAAAGGTGTGTTATTGACATGTTGTGCTGGCTCAGTTTGGTTGGGAGTGGCTTCCCATGTAGTTTTCTGCATAAGAGCGACTAGGTATTGGATTGCTTGGTCTACATCTCGTGGTTGTTTTATTTGCAGTTTAAGTTGGATCTTATTTTTAATGTGTTGTTGGAATTTATACCAGTCAGTATATTTTAGTGTAAGCTTAGGAGTCAGCTCTTTGTTGATAGGCCGAGTACATAAATTAAGTATTATTGGTGCATGATTTTCTGTTAAATCGTCATTCGCTTCAACTGTGACTAAGTTTATAGCTATCCCATAGGAAATGTAAAAATCCAACAGGGTCAGGAAGCTTGGTTGGATCTGTTGGCTAATGCGTCGGTTTCCCGGTTATAGCAGTTGTAATTTTTTGTCATAATCGCTTTGAACAAGTTTCTGCCTTTTGTTGTAGGAATTCTGGAACCCGAGTGGGTGTGTTTGGAGTTCCAGTCTCCTTCAGCAATGAATCTGTTTCCTAGAGTGTGAAAGAATTCAATATAACCATCTTCAACTATTGTAGGTGGAGAGTAAGTAGCTAACACTGTACATGACTAAGGAAACGTTTTGATTCTGATATTTGGGGCTTGCATTTTAGCAGTTTGAAATGGGTTAAGTTGGTGATGTGATATGGAGTTTTTAATGATCACTGCAGCTCCTGCATGCGCAGTACCATCAGGATGATTTGTAGTACTGATCTATCTGTGAAATGGGTTCTGATATGTGTATTTTGTTTAAATTTAGGAAAATTATTGTTTCTTGCTTATGGTTTAATAGACCATTTCCGTTCCAAGTGGCTATTCTTATTATGTTGGCCATTATTGGGCTATTTTAGTAACTAGTAAGTTTAGCACGACGTTGTTTTAGTCCATTAGCTGTGCGAACATGTTCTTGAATTCGTTAAGAAAGTTAGTTAACTTGTCTTCTGTGTTGACTTGTTAGCAGTTACATCTGCTTGCGTAATTGCAGCGTACATAGGGATGCAATTTTGTGACTTCACATTATCAGGTAAAGTTGTTGTGATAGGGATTGCATTTCTTGTTTATACATAACTTACTTTTAGAGTCAATCTGTTAGATGTTCTGTTTCTTACTTCTTACTTCTTGATAAACAGAACAGCCTCGGTAGATTTTGAAGGATGATTGCCCTCACATAAGGCACATTTTTCTGGTGTAGCATTAGGTTTTTCGCCTGTTTTCGAATCGTGTTGCTGTCCACATTCGGCACACATGTATTATCTAGTACAATAAGCTCTTGTGTCCATAATTTTGACATCTAGTGCATTGAATGACACCTTTTTTCTTATGTGGTGGCTCAAACTTAATTTGCTATTGCACAAATACTCTATGTCAAATATTATCTTGTAGTTTTACAATAATAAAAGCGGATCTTTGATTTTTTTATGTCTTATATTTATTATGTTACGTACTTCATGACCTAATTTTACTAATTCACCTGTAATTTCTTCGGTGGGTATTGAATGGTGGATGTATCTGATGACTACTCTGTATGCTTGTTCATTTTTATGTTGATATGTATGATGAATTACTTATTTCTGGTCTTTTAAGTGTCTAACAATTTTTCTGTATGTATCCGAGGTAATTGCATTGATTTTGACTGTGTTATTTCCTAACGCTTTCGTGTAATATTGTTCGATTTCTGCAACTGTTGAGATATGCTTAATCATTTGATTATGATTATTAACGCCATATACATAAATTGGAGGTACTTTTGATATCTTCGTAGTGCCTTCATTGTTGTCGACTTGTATTTGGTTTGATTCTTCGTCAGTTTGGCTTGCTATAGGTTCGAATCTATTGCTGGTAGTAATACTCTGCTTATCTAGTAGAATACATTCTGCTGATCTATTTAGTCTTTTCCTTTTCTTAACAACTTGGCATGGGTGTTTATTAGCTTGTGTTTTGTTTGTTTCGTTTTGTTCGTTGGATTCTTGTTCATTTATTGGCTTAGATTGATAGTGGGTTGATACGATGTGGTACTGAATAAGAAGAGGTGCGTTTGCATTTAGATAAGGTTGATTAAGCATAAAGTTTGGGAATAATAACTTGGGTTGAGTTCTTTTCTGACTACCGTGCGTTAATTGGTATTTATGATACGGAATTGGTGGCTGATTGTCGGTAGATTCGTCACGTAGCCATAGGTGTCATTTAAAATGACGTTTCATTTGAATGTTGAATTTAGTTTACTTATATAAATAAACTTATGGATTATTGGCAAATGTAGGTATTCACTAATATAAAGATATGTGTGCACTTGACCTTAGGTCAACGCCTCACGTCTTTACTCTTCAAAAATTAAATCGGAACTCTCCATTGGCTTATTGACAAAGTTTATTTAAAGATAAGAAGGCTTGTTATAATATAAATGTTTTTAAAAATCCATTACACCTCGACGAACAATTAATGTACGATTTCATTATTTAAAAGGTTTTTTTGATTGAGCTTTTTTTCGTTTACTTAAATTAACATTTTACTTCCTCCAAATTTTGATGCCTTAACCTGTATCTTACTCAACCTATTAGTTAGTCAGGCTTTGATTTTTACCAGTAAAATGTAATCTAAACAACCTTATTTTGAGATTTCTTGATAATAACGTTGAACCTGATTTTTTATTTTATTTTTTAGCGAACTGGAACACAATTATAAAATACTCAATTGCGTTTTTCTAAATAAAATCGAAGAATGTTAAAATCTGGAATATCTGGATGATTTATTCATACTGTGGTGTGGTAACCTTCATCAAGATTTCAGTTAATTTTTTTAAAGGGGCAGTTATCTTTCAAAACCCCGCTCAAGCCAAACGGAAATTTTTTAATGTTAGCCCACACGCAATTTCGGCGACAAATGCCCCCGGGGAATTCCACCTGCGAAATTAGCCAAAAGCGGGCTTAACCGTAAATTTGGCCGCGCCGTAACTCAGGAAACTTTCATTACGGGCTGCAAAGCGCGGGATTATATTTGGGTTAAAGAGAAACTAATATGAATTTGGATTTTTTGTCATCAAATAAAGTAGCGCCCCGTGGAGACGTTCCGCGTCGCCGAGAAATAAATTTCTATTATGTTTGCACAAAAACGCAATTCTCCGGCGGAACATTATTCTTAAAAAAGTTTTTGCTGCATTATGAAATTGCCGGCGCGCACTTTCCCCTGGCTCCCTGTGACTGTAATTAATAACTGAAATATTTATATAATTAAGAGCATCCCAAGTTAAAATTCTATGAATGATCCGATTCTCAAAAAGAAAAGGATAAAATGTTATAAAGGACTTAATTGGTCAAAATTTGCTGAATTAAAATTAAACTGAACTGGTACCATTGCTCAGACTTGGAATAGTATCAATAAAAGAACTCTAAAATAAAAAGGAGCAGGGAGAAAATATGCAAATGAATAAAGTAGGCTCGCAGACCCAACTCCTTGTGCTTATCTCCTGATAAGAAACTTATGGGCGGACGTGCCAGCAATACTTTATGAGAGACTAGTAGCCGCTTTGTGGGAGGCGATGGTAATGATATTCCAAGACAGCATTCGCCATGGATCCATATTTTCAATTAGGCGCCGGCTACATGAGCAACGCTTTGATGAACAATTTCGTACACTGGCGGCGCGAGCGCCAAATTGGGTTTGAAATTATGTTCTTTACTCTCTATGGCGCTCCTTTATCGCCATACCTGCTTAATAAACAGCGTTACGATAATCGCTGCGCTAAAGTTTTCCCGCGACGCGCTTTTTATTTGCCCCGCCCCCCAACTATAAATTCAGATTTTTATTAAAAAGAGGGGCGCTCCGAGCGGTATTAATGAAAACGAGTCATGCTCGGCGCCAAGAGTCGTCCATTGTTGTAATAAATTGCAATCTCAGGATTCTGCCTTTTTGCGGGGACCTGCAACATCAACTTATTAGTTTTTCTCCCACTAACGCATTAAGTTTATAATTTAATTTTTCGGCGTTCATAATGAGATTAAGGCTCGCGGTGCAATGATAATAGCGATTGGTAGGTGCAATATGAACCGCTATTGCAACCTGCTTCACCAAGCGAAGCCGAACAGAAATTTCCATAAACTTTAGATTGCAACAGCTCTACTAAAGGGTTTTCTGTTCAGAATTATATGATTTTAAAATGAAATATCAAACATACTTTGTGTTTATTATGCTCTGACAATTTATCATGGCTAATACACGTTGGGTTATTGTTCAAAAATTTTAGGAAAATAGGCGTGATTTTGTGAACACTCAACGTGCTCTTCACAAAACCTATGGTTCGCATAATCGGCCTTCTGCGATTGCTGTTCGTCGAATCCTTGAAAAATTTAGAAGGAATTTTATTCTTTACGATACGAAAATACCAACAAGACGTCAAAATGCAAAAAATATAGGGAATATTGCTGTTGCACCGGCTCCAAATTAATTAATTCCTCGAGAATTAGGGTTTGCAACTGGACTATCGTAAGCGCCGTGACTTCGCTGCTTGAGCTTTAGAGCAACTTGCAACGGATAACAATTTTAAGCAAAAAACCATTTTCTCAGATAAAGCTCATTTTTGGTTAAGTGGAATTGTTAACAAACGAAATTGTTGTTTTTGGGGTGAAGGCAATCCACAAGAGATGTACGAGGAGTCTTTACATCCGCGAAACGTCACTATATGGTGTGATTTGAGGTATGGTGAAATCAACGGACCATTTTTTTTCCAAAACTAGGTAAGAGATACAGTTCCAGTGTTTTGTGAGCGGAACCGACTGATGTTATCAAAATTTCTTGTGGCTAAATTTAGATCAAATTGATTTGGAGAACACGTGGTTCCAACAAGACGATGCCGCATGTCATACTGTTAATGCTACTATTGACGTATTGCAAGAAAAGTTTGGTGGAAGGATAATTTAAAGAAATTCACCTGTTAGTTCGCTCCACGAAGTTTAGATTACTTTTGTGGGGTTATTGGAAATTTATAGTCTATGCAAACAAACCACAAACCCTTAATGCATTCAGATTAAATATAGAACGCTGCATTAGCGACATTAGACTCGAGTTATTGCATGAAGTCATCGAAAACTGAGTTCATTGAATTTGCTCGTGTGCACAAAGTCGAAATGGATACTCAAATGATGTGTTACTCAAAACATAATGTAAACTATGCTTCAAAATTATACAAAAAGTTTTGTTGCATCTGAAATCGTTTTTATTCCATTTTAAAATCACTTCGTTTTTATTGGTCAACCCTTTCATACTTTTTTTGTTTCATAGAGATTTCGGACTAGTTTTAATTATTTTTATGAAATATTAGCGTAGACTTTATTGAAATTTATTAAATTTTTTTATTAAATAAATTGGCAATCAGAATACATAAGACCCTATAAGCTAACATTATATGGTAAATGTGGTACGGACGTTGTGAGGGCCCGTCCAGTGAGGGGTCCTCTTTATAAAAAGCATTGCTAACGTAACGAGGGTTCATCCAGGGAGAGGAGCGGTCCTCTTCAATGAAGGTCGGTAGGCCAACGGCGCTTGTATCTTCTGATGGCTTGATGGTGAGGAAGTTCATGCAGAAGAGGATTGTCATGGATGGAGAGTTTGTCGAGGTGTTTCGTAGTTCTGACGTGTGTTACTGTATTGACGACCTAGTAACCAGTAAAGAGTTTTGATTCAAAGCTCGATGTGTTTCTTTTTAATAATGTGTTCCTCCAGTTGAGCTTGCTGTCGAGGTGAAGACCCAAGTATTTCGTTGTTGAAGATTGTGATATCTCTATGTTGTTCAAGTGAAGTGAAAATCACCTGGGTTGATTTAGACTCGTTAACCTTTATTTTCCAGTTTTTAAGTCATTCTTCAAGTTGATTAAGGGGGTTTGGACGTGTTTGAATGCGGTGTTTAAGTCTGTATGCCTCGCTAGGATGACTGTATCGTCAGGGTATGCGCCTACAGTTGGGAGGTCGAAGATAAATAATGTATAAAGGAAAGGTATCAGGACGCTTCCCTGTGGAACCCCATATTGAATTGGATACACTTCTGAAACTTTATCCTTAACTCGTGTTCGAAATTGTTTCTTAGATAAGATTTTAGGAGCTTGTGGAAATGAGAAGATAAGATTTGTTGCATTTTATGTTTGTGTCCTTTGTGCCAAACTTTGTCGAACGCATGACGAATATCCAGAAGAACGACTATGCAGTAGGCGGATTGCTCGAACGCCGCATTAATCTCATTTATGATGCGGTGGCACTGTTGTGTAGTTGAATTAAATCCGTGGAACCCAAATTGGTAATTCAGTATCCAATTAGTTGCTGTGAATTTAAGGTCGAGGATCGTAGAACAATTTTCTCGAGGAACTTGGAGGTCACTGGTAGTAAATTTATAGAGCGGTTGATGTCGCATAGCTGGGATCTTTGCCGGGCTCCGGGATGAGTATTATCTCCACTTCCTTGAATTTTTTTGGCCAATGCTGAAGTCGGAGTATAGCGTTAAATATGTTTGTTAAAAGCAATATTCCTTTTCTTGGGAGCTCGCGGAGCAGTTTTGAAACTTAATCGTAGGATTTCAGATTTAATTGTTTTCGGAGTGAGTAGAGGTATGGGGGAGGGGGTATTTCAACATGTGGTTGAAGATCAGGGAGTTCAACATAGGGTAGATCATTGTGTGGTTGAAATACTCCAGATACGTGGAGTGCGAACAATTTTGCCTTTACTGCTCTTGGCCCATCCAAGTACTGGAGGGAAAAGGAGTTTGGGATTTTAGTATAGATTTGATAGGTGTCCATATTGAATTGTCGTATTTGTTTTAGGTTGAGCTGTATCTATTAGCTAATTACCGAGGTTATTGAGTTTTGTTTTATCTTATGGATGATGGCTCTTTTGCCATTGAGCTCTGGTTTTCCCCCTTTGAGCAACTAGGAGTTTAACTTCTAGGGGAATATTGGTGGATGATCCGAGTTTTTCCTGTACCTTGGAGGGGGTAGCTAGCTGTGCTGCTGATGTTAGCAGAAAATTAAAGTTGTTTACGGCAGCTTCTACTTTCAGGTTAACGTTTTTGTGGAGATTTTGGCGATATTTGTCACAGTCTGTTGCGGCGTTGTAAATCCGCTTGGGGGATTTTTTGAATACGACACTTGCGCTGATAGTTCCTATGTTTGGGGTGTGATTAGATGATAAGTCATAGCTTGCCAAGATGTTTGTGTAGTTTGGCGATATGTCGTTAATAATAAAGAGGTCTAGGAGGGGTCCGATGGCCAGTATGTCGAGGTGCCTGTTGATAGATAGACGTATTTGTTGTCTAGTATAACTTTATACAGTTCTCTACCTTTTGTGGTGATTAAGCGAGAGCTTCACGTGGTGTGGTTGCTGTTTTAGTCGCCACCTGATGCGAAAAAATTGTTCAAAGTTTTCTTTTTTGATGTTATGCTTTGGGGGGTAATAGACAGCTCGACAGTTAGTTCATAAGGAAGGGTGAGCACTTTGATGAGGGTGGGTTGAATTGATTCCTCCTCATATTTTGGGAGAGCGTAGTGTTTTTTGCTTTGTTTTATTAATATAGCGGTCCCTGCATGTCCAATTTTGTCTGAATGGTTAGTGTTGTATAGCTGGTAGTTTGGAATTGTGAGGTGCGATTTTTCCGTAAAATGTGTTTTGATAATTAATAGTATGTCGATAAAGTTGTTTTTTAGTAATAGACTTGCTTTGTCACGATGGTTTAACAAGCCATTGGCGTTCCAGTGTGCGACGCGGAGGAATTTATCTATTGTTTTGTTTTCTAATTAGCATTGTCAGCATGTTTAGAACCATGCTGTTTTGTTGGATAAGTTGGAAAAACATGGATTTGAACTCTTCAAAGAATTTGTTAAGAGTAAGGCTAAGGGACTGTTCAGAGGGGTACCGTGTAATACTAGCGTACGTAGGTAAATGTGAAAGATTAGATGTCTGCGTTTGTCTGTTTACGATTGGGGAATCGAGAGCAGATGGTCTAGTGATGTTGTTTCTGATTTTTATAAGTTGTGGTAGTGTGCACATCCTCGATAATTGTGTGGATCATAAATTTCCCATCCCCTCCTTTCGAATCACCCCACTTTCAACCTTCTAGGACCGTTAGCAATGGAGCAATGACCTTTTTAGATTCATGCGTCTGCCACGCGCCACCTTGTATAATATAGCAAGTAAAGAAAGTATTAGTTTCATTTAGATAACAAAATAAATAGAGAAAAACAATATCAGAAAGAAATAAATTAATTGAAAATATTTGTAACGTGGCTGCACTGTAAAACAGTACTTTCATTTTATAAATAAAAATGAGAAACAAGAAAATTACAAAAACAGCAAGAAAGGATAAGGAGCAAGTAGTTGCTGTAAGGGCAGTAAATTACACAATGATTAAAATATTTATAACGCTTAGAACTCCACAAATTTATTCTTCAAAATAAGTTAAAATACGCTAGTATTTTATAATTAAAAAAGTAAATTAAATCTAGCCTAATGTGGTGACACCCGAAAATATTGAAAAATGTTTTTACAATTTTAGAACTAACAATTTATGAAGATCCTGGGTAGCAAAAAATAGATAAAATATTAATTTTTTTCTGCATTTCGGTGACGTGTGTCTTAGAAAGTATATGATGTCGATGATTTGTAAAATCTAAATAATTTGGGGATAACAAAAGAACCGCCTTAATAATTGAGAGCAAATGGAGTTTATTTTTAAATAGTAAAGACAGAAAAGCAACAAGTCTACAGATTATTCTTATGTGGAACAAATTTTTAGTTAACAAGAAATAACATGAAATAAAAAGGAAAATAAAGCAGATCTTTACATGGTGGGGAATTAAAATTAGAGCAGATTAAGTGGACAAAGTAATTGTATTTGTTAACTGGAGCTTACTACCGTTTGTCATTTTGCTAATGGTTATCGCTTTAATTATAAAAACAACGAGGAAAGTCTAGAGTTCTATGTAGAGATCTGCGTTGTGTCTACAACGCAGACTCACAAGACTACTCGAGGTTTTTACTAAATAAGGGGCAGGTGAACAAATATGATAATGTACTCAATGGCATTGTTCCATAAAAATTTTTAACACACAGCTCCTTTGAAGAGTCATCCTTATTCTACAACAACAAATGAAGGGAATAGATTTATATATGTGGATAATTAGAAATATGCAATGTGTATTTTTAAATTTTGCTACACTTTATTTGTCAAAGTGACTGATAACTAATTGCTACCGATTTATGCCCGAAGAACAAAAAAGCTAGACATTACATTAAGACTAATTAAAAATTCAAAATACTGCTACCTGAATCTACATATGACTATGGAAACATAACTACAAAAAATTAATTAAGGAAATAATAAAGAGGGAACAAATTGGTTAAGGATGTTCTACATAGCCGTGACACATTTCTTCGTGTTTTCCGAAGCACAAAAATTGTGTGTCTAGCATAAGAAAATTTATTAAAAATCCCTAAAACATTAGCCGAATGTACCAGAAAAACTGGTACACTACTTAAGGCTATTGTATATTTTACACCAGAAAGGAACTCTTTCTAAGAAAAATGTTGTCAAACTTTGGATTACAGAAGTTTGTAATAAAAAATATTGGAAAATTTGGTATGGTGGCAAGAATGCATTCGAAGTTGTGTGACGGCACCCTAAATACCGCCAAATGCATTAGAATTTTAAGTGATGGATTATTACCTACTAATATTCTAGTGCAGAAAAATGTTGTTCTTATGAAGGATGGTAATTCTTGTAATCCATCCCGTATAACTGCCATGTCAAAAAGAGCAACAAATTTAATATTTGCATACACAAAAGACTACAAAAACCCCAATAACAAATATTTGTTAATAACAGTGGTGACAGAAGAATAACAAAAAGTACCACAGAAAACGATAGACGTTTTAATCGAAACCACTACCAATCTTATGGTCATGCATTGTATGATAATAAAGAGGTTTCTACCAAGTATGAATTGTAGGTTTTAGTTAAATATTGTTTAAATTTTGTATCTTTG
Organism: Sinelater perroti; assembly: GCA_036346155.1. Taxonomy (NCBI): domain Eukaryota; kingdom Metazoa; phylum Arthropoda; class Insecta; order Coleoptera; family Elateridae; genus Sinelater; species Sinelater perroti. The sequence continues at coordinate 21,724,316 of JARFIY010000158.1, read as the reverse complement.
TATTTCATACTAGCCAATTTAAATATGACAACTAAAAGAAGCCAGCGTACTCTGCGCCAGCCCAAACCAATTTCTGAAGTAGATAATTAATGTATTAGTATAAAAAAGGTGCAGAAATTACGTGAATTAAAAGAAATAAAAAGGTATTTGACAACTCGATAAAAATTACTATGGCTAATTATAAATTTGAAAAGAAATCAAGTGTAGCAATTTCACAAAGATTAAAATATAAATATTCATTCTTACTATCTTTTTAACTTAAAAAAATGATTTTTTATGATCAGAAATAAAATGTTGCCTTAAAACAAATTGGAAATTATCGCCTTTGGAAAACTAGCTGCATTTATCCTCAATTTGCCTCTATTAGATTTCTGTGTATAAACCCTTGTTACTCGGCAACTTCAAAGCTCTTTGAGCTAAGACTGAAATATTTCCTTCTCTCTAAAGTTTTGCTTGAAATGTCTGTTTACTTATTTTGGGAAAAATATTTACATTAATAGTACGATTTCATTATACATAATTATAACAGCAATATGTATCACAAATAAAATGAACTTGAAAGTAACCTTTAATTATATTTAAGCGGCCACAACAAAATTAACTTAAAAATTCTTATTATATAATAATTTGGAATATATGAAGTAAGCTTTAGAAAACAGCAATTATACATGAACCTAAAAAAACAAAATTTTGATATTACAGTAAAGAAAAACAGAAAGTCAGTTCGATTTAATTAATTTACAAATTATTTTGACGTAAAAGTAGCTGCTAAATTATTTTATTAATTAGTTATTGTGCGTGGCGGGATAGGTAGTAGTAATACAACGATTGAAACAGAATATACAAGACGAAACTGTGTGTATCTTTAAGCGAGAGGGTGCATAAAGGGGGAAATTATGATCGTGTACTTAAAAATACTCTGCTAGAGTACCGTCTTGCTCTCTCATCACTAACTGCAGCTCTTCTGAAAGCAATAAATAAAGAGCTATAAGAGTTTACTACTTTTTGCTGCACTAAAATTCATTTGACTGGAAGCTCCTATGTTGTTACTTTCGGCCGTACCTGAAAATCTACAAGGAAATGCTTAAGGTAGAATTTAAATTTGTTTTTAATAGCTCCCCATTTTAACTGAGTTCGCGTTTGACTTTCCCAGCATAAAGACGAAATAAGCTCTCGGTGAATTGGTAAACGTGATAAGTGTGTAAGAGGCTGCAAGGCCAGGTCAGTATCGGCCTCGGCTTATATTTATTTAGTGTGTAGCACACATGACTCCATTGTTATACCAATATCAGGCCACGTTAGCAGGCACCATGAAATTATTACTTAAAACAGTCGATAAATACAAGGTAGTAAAAATACTAGATGATTATAAAGTCATCCAACATACCTTTACACTGCCTGAAGAAGATAGGCCATTTGGGGTAGTAGTAAGAATCTTACATCACACCGCTAACAAAGAAGAATTAATAGAAGTTTTAGGATCTTATGGGCACCAAGTAAAATGCTTTATTCCAGCCAAACTCCATACCAAAAAGACTCTACAAAATTTATTCTTTGTTGATCTTAAATAGAAATATAACAATAAAGTAGTATATAAAATCGATACTGCTCTAAACGCTATTGTAAAAGTAGAGCCCCCTTATCGAAAGAGAGAAAGAGCACAGTGTTAAAGATCTCAGTGCTATGGTCATACACAGAACTACTGCACTCGCCCATATCGTTGTGCAAAATACGCGGAGATTCATGATTACAAAACATGCCCTTTAAAGAAAGAAGAAGGCAGCAAAGCTAAATGCATACTTTGATTGGGAGAACACCCTGTCAGTTATAATGGTTGCATGATATATAAACAAATCAAAAATAGAAAATTCCCTTCGCTTAGAATGCGTACTACTTCCAACCAGGTCTAAAAGGCAGCACTAAATGCAATTATCAAACCCACTAACAAATATAACACTTAAACAAGCTAAGAATATGCTAATATAGGAACATCAAATCCCAAATAATGTACTCTCCTTTATGTAACGAATAATAGATTCCCAGCAAACTATGATTAACAAACTTATGGAAGAGATGCGAGATCTAAACCATCTGGTCAGGCAGCTAGTAAGTGGCAATCAAAAATAATTGTGGCTAATCGCCACCAGGAGATCGAAGCACTTATACTACATAATAACGTGGGTATTTTATTGATCTCCGAACCTCACTTTACCGACGATTCTTACTTTAAATTTGGTAGATACGATATCTATAACTACCCGAACGGCACAGCTAGAGAAGATTTAGCGGCAATAATAAAACGTCATATCAGACATCATAAAAATCAAAAATACTACTCAAAATACATCTAGTCAACGAGTATCTGCGGCGTATTGTCCATCCGGATATCGTTCCAACTCGGAAGGTCTAGAAAAATAGTTTAAATCAACTACTGTCCAACGTATAAAGAAAAATTTCCGACATTCTTGACTTATTCGTAATTAAAAATACATCACTAGGCTATTAAAAATTGTATCATTTTTGAAGGGCCACAACTCGATAATAGCAACTATGTTAATTGGGACTACTTTATAGTTACATTATAAGAACAACTAATTACCAATATCTTACTAAAACAACATCTGATATCGAGATTGTAGTAGAATAATTTACAGAGTCAATGTATATGGTTGCTACAGGAACTACACCACAAATAGCAGAAAAAACAATTCAATCTTGATAATCAGTAAATATTAAGCTAAAGCTTGCTGAAAAACAACGTTTCCAAAGAACGAGGCAGATTAGTAGATCACCTAATGTTAAACGAAGGTTCAACACCATAACTTGAGAACTAAAAGAAATGATCGAAGAATCGAAAATCGGATACATCCACCATTACCTTAAAGATACTAAAGAAAATACTAAATACTTTCTATAAAAAGTCACTAATGTCTCAATAGGCCTGAAAAACATGTACCCCTAATCCGAAACAAAAATGGATCATGGATGCGTACTGATATGAGCAAAGCTGAAACTTTTGCTATCCATCCCCAGAAAGTCTTCCAGCTACTACCATCTGAAGAAAAAGACAATGATATTAAAAATTACTTATTAGTCCCTATTCAGTTCTTGCTCTTTATTAAAACTTTCTCTATTACATAGAAATAAATAGAAACAATGATCGCTACAAGAGAAAATTGCGAGAAATCTACCAGCTATGACCCAATGACTGTATTAATCTCTAATAGCATTCTAAGGATCGGAATTTTCCCAGTCTGGTGGAAAGTTGCCCATGTTATCCTTATCCAGAAGCCCGGTAAACTTCCTACAGACTCATAACTTTTCTGCCATCGTTCTCTAAATTACTCAAAAGACTCTCCTCTATCCTCAAAGACAAGAAGCTAATACCCGATCATCAATTTGGTTTTCGAAGTGCACATTCGATAATTAAGCAAATTCATTGAATAGCAAACAACTTCCCTCGAAGACCAAAAATACTGCCCTGCAGTTTTTCTAGAGGTTAACTAAGTCTTTGATATTATACTATTATTTAAGTTAAACCGGGCCATTTCACACATACTACAGCATTATCAAATTACACTTTAAAGAAAGTTACTGCGAAGTGAAATTTGGAGACACAGTCTCGGACCTATATATTATTGCATCCGTAGTCTCTCAGAGAAGCGTTTTGGAACCAGTTTTATACGTTTTATACACTAGCTCCAATACAGCTATAGTAAAATTGTTAACGATAAGGTAATGCTCCTTACATCACGATCCTAATGTAGCCGTTCGAACTCTATAACACAACCTGAAAAATGTCTGCAGATGGTTTAAAAAGTGGCGCTTCAAAATAAACAGCCCAAGTGGCGCAAATTATTTTCGTCAAACGAATAGGTCTCGATCCTGAAATTACCATGAATGATAAAGTTCTACTATAAAAAACTGCGTAAAGTATTTAGGCTTGCACTTTGACAAAAGTCTAATATAGAAAACCAAAATCTAGAAGAAAAGAAATCAACTCAATCTAAAATTAAAAAATGATTATTGGTTACTCGATAGTAACTTCAAACTATGACTCTCTAACAAACTGTTGGTTTACAAAACTGTCAAAAAACTAATATGGCGCTAGGGACACTGCGTCAAACTCCAACATTGAAATACTTGAACCATTTCAGACAGAGATTTTTCGTACTGTTAGTAAGTAATTCCCCCCATTATGTCCCAAATAAAGAAATACAAGAAGATTTGAATGTGAAAACAGTTAAAGAAGTAGTGAAGTGAAGTGGCAGATATATTCAGCGATTGTCAATCTCCTTGCATTTACTCTACTCAACAACAATAACCAAGAGCCTAAGCTTGAACGTTTCAAGCCACTAGATCTTCCTCACTGCTTTTACTGTTTGTACTAATACTTAATATATACATATAATTGTAATAATATTCACAAGAAGAAACAGCAACAAGCGTTTGCTCCACTTGTAAATTACCACTGTACTGTCATGTCTTAAATTAGGTTTGCTGACGGTTATTATAACAAATTGCAAATAAATGTCTGAAAAACATTTTAACTAGCCTGTTACGCCAGTAAGCAAACTATTTTAAAGTAACCTCCTGTTGACTACAAGACTAGACAACTAATCTGCATAATTTTGTTGCATTTTGACCGCTTTAACCTGGAATGATCATTAATCCAATTCTTGCATATGTTGGAGTAACCTTTAATGATATCCCTAACTTAAGACATCTTCAGATCATCATGCAGTATGCGATTGTTTTGTACCATTTTCTGTTAGGTATCCTGCAAATTGTTTATTGATGTTTGAGTATTTGCGCACGTTCAGAACTGAATAGTATGAATTTACATCGACACTATTTATCATTTATCAATAAGTTCTTTATTTTGATTTATGTTTTTCCCTTTGTTTTTAATATATTTTTTCAATTTTAGATTGTCATTAAGGCACACACCATTATATTGTCTTTGTGTAGCACAACAGCTCTATTCAAGGTTAATGTAAAAGCATTACTTTTCTTTAAAGCAAATGAGTTTTCTAAAGCTTGCACCGGATCTTTCTAAAAGAGTAAGATACCACTCCCACTTTCAAAAATTTGCTTTGCTTTTTTATTTCACTTATTTTTATTGTAATATTTAGGGAACAGTTGTTAATGCTGTGCGGATACTCCAAGTATGCCAACCTACCCAAGCGAGCCTTGGTTTTCTTCCTGGCCTCCTAAATAGAAGGAAATCATATCATAACCGTTCGCCTATTCAAACCTTTATTATAGGTCCCACCTAAGCCAGAAAAATGACAGAAAACTACTTTGTCTAAGTGTCCCTAGAGAATTTCATGGTTTCAGTGAAGTATATTCGGAGTCAAAATATTCCCTTGTTCGGATCTACGACGTAAAAAGAGGTAATAAAGCAAAAATACAAATAAAGTCATCAAATAGATTCGAAGGATTTCACGGTTAGTATCTAAAAATGTTTAAAAGATTTTTTTCTGAAGATGTCCGCCACTTTTGTAGACGAAACGTCAAGAGGTTTTGTATAAATCGAGAACCAACCACACGATGCACCAAATAAAGATATGCTTGCGTAAAGAAATCTTGCAACCTAAAATGTCGAAGGTCTCATATTATGCACTGGAAAGCACCACATTATTAAACGGTAAGCTAAAGACATAAACTTGATAGGTCTAAGTGAAACTCACTAGATCCAACGTCCATTTTACTTTGAAGAGTGGCAACAAGATTTACTTTTTAGGATACAAAACCGAGTCTGCGGTTAGGGTGCTAGTAAACATACCTAACAAATAGCAGACTCAGTGCCAGATTATAATCCAACAAGTCATAGAAATTTAATTGAGAATAAACGCAAAACCATGTACGAAGTGCGTTCAAGTTGTAAGGTCTCCAAATATTTTCCTCGGCAGTGAGAGTAAGTAGAAAGATGTGGTTAATTTTAAAAGATGCGGAAAATATTTCTAAATTCGTAATATAAATTGTAATATACAATGTACATAAGTCAAATTACCGCTAGTGCGGTGAGTGTTGTTTTGTATACTTAAAATTGCAACGTATAAAGTTTAAGAACAACCTATTTTCTCGTCTTCCATGAATTCATTACCAATTGAGTAAGACATTTGCTGGAGGTGTTATGGGTATTAAAAATACATGTTTATGGGTGCGAACGTTTAAGGAAGGTCGAGAGTTGTGTGACAATGAATCGAAGCAGTCCGGCCACGAACCAATCAGTCCGAAAGCGTGGTTATGCTAGTGGAGCAAGTTGTTTTGGAAGACCATCAATATTTCCTATAAACTTGACATTTTCGTAGGATATGGATGTGGAATCCATTTTGCGAGATAATCTGCAAATGCGGAAAGTTTCTTCAAAGTGAGTCCCACGAATTCTGACCGACGAACGCAAGACCGCGCGGGTGGCATGTTGACACGTGATGCCGTCATGAATTTTCGTCCACTCTCCATAGCCACCGATTTTCAAATCAAGTTTCTGTTGCATTGGCGATTTTCTAGTGGGCAAAGTACAACTCTAGATAAATGTTCTCGGCAGCCACGGAATTAAGGCGACGACGTTGTAAAAAATATGTACGTCTAGGCGGATATTATGTTAAGACGGAACAGAAGTTTTAACTGTTTTGGGAAAGTACTTTAAAAAAATTGGTAGACCTTCGAACTTGAACGCTCCTCGTATAATGAAAATCATTTAAATCTATAGCTCCACTTCCAAAAGCAATGAAAACAAAATTTCAACAAAGAAATAATATTCGTTATGAGCGCTAAAATTGGTAATACCAGGGACAATGACATAAGACACGCAGTAAAAAAAACATCAGGCAGGGAAATAATAATCTTCTGAATGAATAAGATTTTTGATATTATAAACAAGCTATTTAATTACAACTCTAAACACTTATACATGGGTAGCTTCAGTAGGTAAACACAGGACGTAATTTAATTACATTCTACTACAAAATAAATGTAAAATACAAAAACATATAGTAAGCTAAACTGCAGTCGTGGCCATGAGCTAATGCAAATTACTGATTCTGGAGTTTCTGAAAAATATAGACAAACTCTAGATACCAACATACAAGGCAAACTTAAAGAAACTATAGACAGATGTAAAAGAATGAAAAATTCTCAGAAATGTTATGCTAAAGAACAAAGAGCACGTAATAAAACAGGTGGCAAAAGATAATCAAGCCAACAACAATATAAAAGACAAAGATCGGATTACTGCAGAAATACAGAACATTGTTAAAAAAGAAAATGGCTACAAAGAACCGGTCTTAAAATGGTGGAAAAAGACAGAATAGCAATGATTAAATAGAGAAGGACTTTACGGAAAAAATAAAAGACAATACATTTGTAAAATTTACAAAGAAATAGAAAACTTTTCCAACAAGAATAACGCACAAGATATTTTATAAAAATCTAAATGAATAACAAAGGAGTTTCTACTTAGATTATGAAAAATAGAAATGTAGAAATGACAAAAAAGAAACAACCAACATAATAACAACACGAAATACTAAGCTAGACACAAGTAAAGAAGACAAAATCGAGAAGAAGAAAGTCAGAAAGTATATAGACGGAATAATATACACAAGGAACAATACCTTTATCGGATGTTGGAATGTAAGAACAATGTTTGAGAGTGGGAAAACTGAACAGATAGCAAGAGACATGAATAATTATGGAATTAAAATACTAGGAATTAGTGAAACAAGATGGAAGGGGGAAGGGTGAATTCAACTAACAAACGGCTACACAATTATCTACTCAGGGAAAGCGGAAAACAGCCCAGACAAAGATGGAGGAGTAGCGATAATGGTCGATAAATCGACTAACAAATCGATGATAGAATGGGAACCAATATCAGAGCGGATTATATAGGCCAGATTTAAGGCTAGATTTAGAAATGTAACAATTATTAATATATACGCGCCAGCAAATGATAAAAGCGAGGACGTAAAGAACGATTTCTACGAACAACTCCAAAGCGCACTGCGTAGCATTAACAACAAATTCAAGCGAGATATAAAAATCCCAATGGGAGACTGGAACGCAAAGGTCGGAAATAACAATGAGGGGTTGGAACATGTAATGGGGAAACATGGACTAGGTGAAAAGAACAACAACGGGGAAAAATTAATAGAGTTCTGTGCCACAATTGGATTAATGATAGGAGGCACGCTATTCACGCACAAGAAGATACACAAAGAAACATGGTCCTCACCAGGTGGGAAATACAAGAACAAAATTGACCACACAACTATCGAACTCAAGTGGAGAAATAACCTAAAAGACATTAGAGCAATGAGAGGAGCCGATGTTGGATCAGACCACGTATTAGTGAGGGCAAAATTAAAATCAAGCCTGTAAAAGAATTTTGTACAAAGACATTGCAGCGCACGATTCAACGTCCAAATGTTAAAAAAAAAACGAGGGAGTTTTAATGAACTTTCGAGACAAACTAAGAACACAAATTGGAGACACAGTCATAGAGGAATGTAATATTGAAGATATCTAGTGTAAATACAAAGATGCAGTAAAAACTGCCGCCATGACAACTATTAGCGCGGAAACCCAACCAAATAAACCCTGGATCTCTTCAGAAACACAAAACATAATTGAAGAGAGGAAAAAATTAAAAATGGAGCTAATAAGCACAACACACAAAGAAAGGCGGAAAACGATCGAACTGCAATACAACGACAAAAACAAAAAGGTAAAAGGAAGAGATAAACGGTTATACATAGAAGAATTGGCCCAAATAGCAGAAGAAGCCTCCAAGAAAGATGACGTCAAAAAACTGTACGAGATCAGAAGAACATTAATGGGTAAGAAGCGCAAACAGGCAACCATACTAAAAGCAAAATCTGTGGAGCTGCTCAGAACAGAAGAAGAAGTAACAAGGAGATGAGTCGAATACTTCACAGAAATATACCAGAAAAGAAAAAAAAAGAAAACGAAACAATAAGAGAAGATTTGGAGGAGTAATTAAACATTTATGAAACAGAATTTACAAAACAAGAGGTAGAAAAGGCTATACTCAAATTAAAAGATGGTAAAGCAGCAGGCAGTGATGGTATCCCATCCGAATTATTAAAGGCCGACCTCGAAACAACAACACAAATAATGCATACCTTAATAAAGAAAATATGGACAGACCAAGTCATACCCAAAGACTGGGACGAGGGAATTATAATTAAACTGCCAAAGAAAGGCAACCTGACCGAATGTGAGAATTGGCGTCCGATTACTCTGCTATGTACAGCCAATAAGATACTAACAAGACTGATGCTTGACAGGATGAGAGGGGCAGTTGATAGAAAACTGAGAGACAACCAAGCAGGATTCCTCCCACAAAAATCATGTATAGACCAAATATGCACACCGAAAATCATTCTGGAGCAAGTCACAGAAAGGGGAGGGGAAATATTTGTGATCTTCATAGACTTCATTAAAGCCTTCGACACCATCGACCGCAGCAAAATGTGGGAAATTCTAGCTACCTACGGTATACCAACGAAATACATAAAAATGGCACGCATGCTATATAAAAATTACTACGCAAGGATCGAACATGAAGGGAGACTAACGGAAAATATACCAATTCAATCCGGAGTTAAACAAGGTTGCACGTTGTCGCCACTGATATTCCTGATAGTGATCGATTGGATTATGAAACATACGGCTGACAACAAATCAGGATTAATTGGACTGTATTCGAAAAGCTCGAAGATCTGGAGTTTGCAGACGATATATGTTTAATTACGACAAACAAACTACACAGGCAAGCAAAAATTGACAAATTAAACAAGACAGCAAAACAAGTGGGGTTAAAAATAAGCACTAAGAAAACAAGACTCTTAACAGAGGCAAACGAAAGTGGCAGGAAAATCAACTTAGACAGGCAGGAAATAGAAGAAGTCGAAGAATTTTGCTACCTGGGAAGCGTGGTGAATAAAAAATGTGGAGCGAAGCGGATATAACAAGACGGATAATGCAAGCACAAAAGGTCTTTAATATGTTATGGAAAATTTGGGCCTCCAAAGACATCAACAGGAAGACAAAAATAAAGATCTTTAGATCAAATGTTAAAAGCGTTTTAATGTATGGAGCCGAAACTTGGATAGGAAACAAGAACAACATTAAAAAAGTCCAAACCTTCATAAATAAATGTCTAAGAATAATATGCAACATATTCTGGCCACAACGCATCACCAACGAAAGACTCTGGGAAATTACAGAAGAGGAGACAATTGACAAATCAATAAAAAGATATAAATGGAGATGGATAGGACACGCACTCAGGAAACCACAAAATAGCATCACCAAACAATCCTTGGACTTCAACTGGACAGGCAAGAGAGCGAGGGGAAGACCCAGAGAAACATGGAAAAGAAATGTGAATAAAGAACTGGAAGCCCAAAACATCAATTGGACGCAGGTTAAAAGGCTTGCACAAAACAAACAAGAGTGGAAAAAAATTTGTGAAAAAGATTGTGGACCACTCAACTTCAGATGTGCAGGACTAGCAATCTGCCATCTTTTACCATTGCAAATTGAAACGCCAATGGCGCCATACGCTCCACTAGGAGTTACATGAAATGAATGATTGAATGAATCTAAATATGAGGAAAACACTATAAAAAATTTTATTCATCTAGTAACAATAGTTAACCAGCCAAACCAACCAAATGTCAGACCAAAACTACAGAAAAAGATCCAGATAAATTAAAAGGAAAAGTTATAGTAGACAACTCGGAAATTAAAAATAACAAATCGGTAGGAAACGATGCATATATGCAGAAACTGGAGAAGTAAAACTACTATATAGACTAACTAAACCGTAGCTAATCTCAAAACATCTTATTTTAGTCATAAAACAATTACAAAAAGAATTGTTCACCAACAGTAAAAAAAATACGACAAGGAATAGTTATAACAAACAATAAAACTAACTAACACACAAGATATACAAAATGTAAATGAAATATTTATTTAAGTTAACAATTGTCTCAATTGCTCAACATACTTATTTACAAGAGATGCTATTGGCAGTAATCTAAAGACAATAAGAAAAAAATAATCATAATATTAGTTTCTCCAATAGTGCTATATAGTGCAAAAGCTTGAACGTTAAAGGCAGATGACAGTAATAAATTGGACTCCTTGGAGATGTGGTGCTGGAAGAGACTCCTGGGTCTATGGTAGAAGAACCAAACACAAGAAGTCGTCTATCCACAATAATTAAACGTCGGATTTTAAAATATTTTTGGCCACATCACCAGACTTGTACAGAGAAAGATCGGATGACTATAGCTGCGAGGGTGTGTTCGCGAAAGATGAATAGATCAAGTCAAAAGTTTCACAGAAACCTAAAAACATACTAAAAAATTTAAGCGAAATATTAAGAGCGAGTTATCCCTACTTGCATAGTATTAATTGCATACTTGATCCCAAAAAGACAGCAGCTAATACTTTTAGGTATTAGGAACATACAATGGTAAATCTAGTTTAGTCCTTTTTAGGTATTTAATGAAAACAGACGAAACACGAACTAAACAAAAATGAATCCACCCCTTGTTCTCAACACATCACTTTGACTACTGCTTTTATTAAAACTGACGATTTGACAGTAGCGCATGCCAAGGCAGTAAAGGAATTAAAGAACCATATATAAATATTTGGAGTCTATAGTACAAAACTGTTTAGAAAAAACCTACTCTCCACAACCGAAAACACCATAAGAGCTAAAAATGTAAAGATCAGTCAGAATTCTCTTATACACATTTAGAGGTAACCTAAAGACCAAGAAAACTGCAGAAAGTATCTAAAAAGCACAATTTGAAAAATAAAAGGAGGAAAAGCATCTGGCCTAGTTGAATTATTACCAGAAATATCAAAATCATTATAGCAAAATATTGTCGCTATAATCTGAGTATTGCAAACGATAAAAAAGAACGAGTAATTCTTATCCAAAAATCTTACTAAGAAAGAATATGACCTTCTTCTCCTTTAAAAAGTTGACAACACAGCTTTAAAAAATATTGATAACGTAGAAAAACACAGAGCACGGAAGAGAATATTTGAGGAGTTGTAAAGGAAGCCAGGCAATACTTGCCAGCTAACACAAATTATAGATAGCTACTTCAGCGGCGCAACCATCATAACAAATTAATAGACCGATACTGTGGAAGTTATTATTAGAATGGAGTACTCCGGTTGCAATTATCGGAAAGCATTACCGCAATTGCCTATGCAAAGGAGCATGCAAATGAGAATTAGTGGCAACAATTCCAACAAGACGCGAACAGCGTTTATCGCCGACAAATGAACTGGCGAAATTTACGAGTGGATTCTAAAAAATATCCGTTAGCATGTAAAAGAACACTTTTCTGGGTTCAAATACCACTTTCAGAAGTCACATGAAGTAAGTAGAGTATATAATAGAAGAGTCGCTGAAATAAAAATATTCCGCGGGAGAAAGGGGCGGGAGAATACCGAAGACAAATTTTTAGCAAATTTAATTTTGCACCTATTCCATAGAAAAAAGGGGCAAATATAAAGAACTGTAACAGAAAACTACTAAAAGCTCAAAGTGGCTGTGCAACATTAACAAAATCAGCACTACTGCTAAGCGAACTAATCCAATAGTTAGTAAGAAAAGGAAGACGCACCTTCAAAGAAAACTAAAGGTAGAAAACATGGAAGCAGTGAATCTGAGAAGAAGAACAAAAACACAGTCATGATCTATATATGGTCTGAAAAATTATCATCTTCTTCTTCTTCTTATGGTTCAGCTCCCAACCGGGGGTTTGGTATCGTCATTGCTACACGTGTTCTGTCCACAGCCGACCAACATAGTTCAATGTTGCACCCAAGATATTTTTGTCCTGCCAACATTCCTTTTTCCTTTATCTTCCCCTATAGTGAGTTAGAGCAAGCAAATTTGGAACTTTTGATTATATGGCCCAAATACACCATCCGTTTGGTCTTATTGAGGTTGATTCTGAATCCGTAATTTTCTTTCCCCAAGGCATTTTTAAAGATGGCTTTGCTGTAGATGTTAATAGAAGCGGAGATAAGATACAATCACTCCACGGCATATTTTAATTTTATCGATTTCTTTGCTACCTACTGTTATAACGGAACTTTGTCCCTAGTAAGTTACAAATTACTCTCACATCTCTCCAATCTACACCCTTCGCAAGAAGAAGTTGTAGTTTACCATTTTTCATCTTTTCGAAATTGATCAAACAGATATACATATTTTGGTTCACATCCAAACGGTTTTGAGTTTGAGTTCAAAGAGCAAAGACGCATTCGGCGATAACGCCGGGCTATAGGCAATGCAGAGCCTAGCTTGGATTACTGTTAAAGTAAAATAAATTTACGTGAATAAATAAGTATGTGCCAGCTCCCAACAACACCTGAGGAAGCGTTGCTAGTGCAGCGTAACCATTAACTTGTGCAGGAAAAAACGTATTGTTTTAAGAAAATCAGGTAAAGATCCAATACACAAACGTTGTATAATGTTTGGAACCAAGAAAAACAAATACTAGAGCGTCCCCAAAACACTGTTCAACTGCTGCAGCAGCAGATAAGCCGATTACTAACTAAAATAAAAAGACAAGAGCAAAAAGACATTTGAATTTATATAAATAATACTAATTATAATAATGCAACTGTCTCGACACACTATGAGACCGACGAAGAAGAATTGGTCAAAGAAATATGCTGAATAACAGCCATCAACAGGTAAGAATAAAAACAAGAGAAGAAAATCAAACTCCTCCCCTGGCTCATCTCCAGAGCAATAGAAGAGAACAAAAAGAGTGATTGTCCTGAATAGCAAGCAAATTAAAATTATTACTGAAGAAATGTAAGCGTTTAAAGACACCGCAAGCAGTTTTAAGGGGTTATACTACCCAGGCCCACTGAAAAATGAAGGTTTTTTTGGGAATTTTTTTCTTGGAAACTGTAAAATGGATCAAAATGAAATTTTGAGGCTTTATTATACATGTATTTTTATTTTAACTTGCACTATAAAATGGCGTCTTGGCAAACGGTAAACGGAACATGTGTTTTTTCGAAAGAGCGAATCTGCGTACATCATAACTTCCTGCAAACAGCACCTAGAGAAAAAATTGTCATTAATCTAAATTAGTTTTGCTAGGGAAGTACCTAGCGTTTTACGTTTTTATCGAAAATTCGCAAAATGGCGTCAGTTTGAACTTTTTTTCGCTAAAAATCGACTTTAAATTGTTAATAACAATTTAAATTATTTATCAATCTTAACAGGCCTAGGTGCTTCCCTAGATAATTTATTTAAGATGTTACAGTTAAAATTTCATGTGAATCCGACAAAAATTGAGCGAGTTACAGTGTACGCGGTTTTGAAAAATGTAGTTTTGAGAAAAACGCATTTAAAGTTTCAAAACGTATTTACTATAAGAAATATTTAAAATATCAGCCTGAAAATTTTTTTACCTTTACTCTGCTATTCCAGCACTATATAACTGTCCTTCCAAGCATTCGTTTTGCTCTTCTGCCTCTTTTCTGAGCGATATAAGGTCCTTTCGAGCCCTTTTTCGATCTTTCGATGCTGAGCGGTTTGCGGCTTTCACCCGACGTTCATCAGTTTCTCTGATGAAATTATACAGTTCAGAACTGATCTTTAAAGAAAGTGTGCTCATGACATCCAAAAGACTTGAAAACACGTAATTACAGCAATATCAGTGGCGATATCAACTACTGCTTTACCACTGGAAATTGTTTTTGGCGCAATGGTCCAAACGACGGCATTTAGGCTTTCATTGGCATTTTGAGTGAATCCTCCGAGGCAGCGGGAAAGTAGATCGTCTCTTGTCAAATCTTCGTAAATTTTCTGAACGGCATCGAAAACTTGCACTGGCATTGCCGGTTTATGCGCATATACATCGAGAGTATGCGAGGCTTTCGCTCTTTGCCAAGAACACCAAGAATCTTCTCCTACTGGACACTTGTCGTGGTGAGGCTTTTCATCTGTTAATATTTTATGATGTAATGTAGCATCAATCTCGTTGCGCATGTTCTCTACTGAATCTATATTATGATTCGATTGCCAAATGCAGCATCCACTTCAATATCATTTTCTGCTGTCGACGATTTCATTTTTGTTGCAAGCCTAGAAACATCTTCAGTGTCGCCTTCGAAGCTGTGACGGAGGGGCGGCTTCCTATTACCGATTCTGCTCCGACTGGCACGAGTAGAGGACCCTCTTGTCCCTTTTTTATAGACTTTCTCACTCATTTTTATATAAAACGACTGAATAAACACTACCGTAACGTTTATGAGCGTGCAACTTGGAGTAGCACGTGGAATTGTTTACTGCGTGTTTATTCGCAGTTTAACGGTCATTGTAGCGCCCAATATGGCTTCTCTAGGATTTATCAACGCCATCTATACGTATTTTGAAGACATTAAATTGATTTGTACCGACAGCAATTACCAATAAGCTATAATACATTTAAAACGCCGCGTGTAGATAAGCGGTCTTTTACAACGTTTAGGAGCGCTCGAAGTTATCTTGATAAAAATGGTTTAATGAATTTTTCTCGACAAAATAGTGTTGGCATATTATTCTTGGATAGTTTATGCATCATTTAAGCCAATAAAAAAAGAAAAAAAATTTGCTGTGTAGTATAACCCCTTAATGAGAATCAACTATAGTGGCACTCATATGAAAACAAACAGACCAGACATATAAGAGTGATGTCTAGAGGAATACCCTCAACATCAGACCCAAACAAGAACGTTGTAGAACTAAAACATCGTTATCTGTTAAGCGTGGACGTTACAAACACATTAAAAATAAAAAAACTGCGACAAAAAATTTGAATTAGTGAAAAACCACTCCCGCTATTGTTTGAGCATAAAGAGGATGCCAAAAAATATATGAAATTAAAGAAATATTAGGGATGAGAATTAAAATTGCACAAAGTGTGTAAAGTGTGCTGGTAAATATATCACTAGGAAATGCAGGTAAACACCAGAGTAAAAACGAAAATGTACAAACTGTAGCCTAGAACGCCCGGTAAGCTGTAGAGGCTGTGAAATAGCACAAACATTATGGGCTCGAAGAGATAAAATTACCCAAGACAGGAAACAGCAAGAACATATACTCAAGACAGTAGAGACAGAGCCTGTGCACAAAGCATGAATAAAACAGCTTCTCACGTAGCAACACAGGCAGTACTACAGATGATTCTCTACATAGATGGCGAAAAAATCTACAAACAAGCTACTACTAATATTAATAGTTAGGATGAATTTGTTTTCTGCAAGGCTACAAAAACTTGAGCAAAATAGTAGATCAACAACAACATCAAGTAATCCAAATAGCAAAAAAAAAATTATAATAGCCACGTGGAATGCCAATGTAATCATAAAAAAACAACCTGACCTCCAGGTACTTCCTGATATCCATGACATATGTCTTATCTCATCTAACAAGACATTATATCAAATTTAGAGGATGTAACTTGTACCACGCCATCCAGCTATCAAACTCAGCAAGAGAAGGTAGTGTTATAATAGTCAAAAACAACATATCTTATTATAATATGTAAAATATACTATTCTCCACGTCATAATCAGAAAAAAGAGAGTTATCTTAATGTTCTAAATCACTTTAGTGATAAATTTATAATTGCCGGTGATTATAATGCCAAGAACACCCTCTAGGGATCTCGGCTATCTACTACCAAGGGAATGAAGCTGCATGAAGCAGCCCTACAGCTTGGATGTTGTTACCAAGCCTAGGTATTAGTCTACCAATACAGGGAATATACCCGACTTGTTACCAGAAAAAGCTCTTTAAATTACATGGCAGCTAAAGAGAACATTGATCTGGATTCAGACCACACTACAATAATCCTAACATTAAGCGAAACTATCATCAAGAAAAAAATCTAATTTTAATGAATGGAAAGATCGACTGGGAAAGATACCAAAAGCACTTGTCTAACACTGAAGACAAAGCTAGGTAAATCAAGAAGTCGAAAAGTTTGTAATAAAGACACAACAGGCCGCTTGAAAGAATATCCCTATAATCAAAAGATTAACGGTTGGTAGCAGCTACCCTATAGAAATCAGAAAATTAGTAGCCGAAAAAAGAAATAAATACTTGGTAGAACTAACAGATCATTCTCTTTGAAAGCTTACTAAAAAAATTGAAAAGGCCATGTACGCACAGTCCACTAATTAGATCTTCAGACGGAAGCTGGACAAAAACAATCATCAAAAAGCAGAAGTGTTTGCGAGTCACCTAGACCAAACCTTCTAACCAAATGAAAATGAACTTGTGCAAGTACTGGCACAACATGAAGACGAAGAAGTAGACATTGAACTAGCTACTCCAAAAGAGGTTGCAGAAGAAATTGCTCCAATATCAGAGGCTGTCCAGGAAAGCGTTGGTAAAACTTACTTGCCTGATAAATGCAGCATTTTGCTTGAAATGGATGTCTAGAAAATGGTCGAGGTAACAATGATTCACAAAGCTTCCCAATAAAGTCTCATCATACGGCCCATTCACTATTCTGAGTAATGTCAAAATCATTTGAGATTCTGCTCTTGGAACGACTAAAACAATTATTGAAAGCAAGAATCTATTCTTTGTCCATGACTTTGCCTTCGAAAACAGGCACTCGACAATCGATCAGGTACACCGCAGAACAGACATTAAAAAAAAATCTGTTAAGCCGCATTTCTAGACGTAGCTCAAGCTTTTGATAAAGTCTATCCCGAGAGGCTAATGCATAAATTATGGGTTATGTTGATAAAGCAATATACTAAAATATTAAAATCTTATATATCGGAACGAATGTTCCGCGTCAACCAAGATATCAACGCAGGAGTGCCACAAGGTAGTGTACTGGGGGACATACTGTATTTGCTGCACACTAGCAACATTCCACAAAACATCACAATTTCCACGTTTGCTGGTGACACAGCCATCTTGGCAGTAGGCAATGACAACAAAGAGGCGGCTAATAAACTTCAAGGAAAGTGCAATAGAATAACTGATTGAACTAACAGATAGAGAACAAAAATCAACGAAAGCAAATCGGCGCAAGTTGACTTTCACGTATAAGCAGAATGAACAGATCCTGATAATAATAAATAATACAAACATCCCACAGTGCAACACAGCAAAATAACTGAGAATGAACCCGTCTTCGATGGAAAGCGTATATAAAGAAGAAGAAAATGTGCTGACAACTGCCGACACATAATAAGATACTTTTATACAAACAAATCTTAAAACCAATCTGGTTCCATGGGATTCAATTCTGGGGATGTGCAGCCACGAGCAACATAGATGATATCCAAGTTCAAAACAAAGCGCTCCGAGGTATTGTTGATGCTCCGTGGTACTATCGTAATGATCACCTTTGTAGGGATTTGAAGATTCCAACCGTCCGAGAAGAAATCCAAAGTTTGTAGAAAAGCACGAGCGAAGGCTCTATGTCCACGTCAATACCGATGTGCTACAACTACTGGATAATCCCAATCTGAAAAGACTTTTGTTTGATCTTAGGAACTAATAGACACCAATCGGGATATCTTATTGTTAGATTTAAATTGTAGATTAGTCGATAACGACTAATAACAATAAACGATATTTAAAAGAAAACATCAAACAACGTTGTAAAAAGCCATTGACCCCAAAGAGAGCTACTTATATTTCCTTCCAGTTTTTTATAAAAGTTCGCATAAATAATTTTTAAGATTGGTTTGGTAGTCTGAGTATTCTTTTGCGTTTACTTTCTTGGGGAATCAAAACAAAGGTAAACAACAGCCATTGTCAACCAAGAGTCGCCTAGATACTACTTTTATCAAAGCAGAATACAGAAAATCTTACAATCCATTGTATAAAGTAAAGTGAAATAGGAAAAAGAAATGAGGGAGCATTTAATTTAGAAAATTATTTAACTCCAACCATGAATAGCATAATATGCAGCACAATATGAGTATCCTCATAATAACAAAAGCAAATCTGAGGAAACAGGAACAGAAATATAGATTATGGAGATTCCTTCAAGACACTGCCCTATTAAACTGGTAGCACATCTCCCAAATGTACCCAGGAGGTAATTTAATTATTATTATTGTACCATTTACACCATTGTTGGCTGTCACATTTTATCTAAACAAAAAACTGCTTCATTTACCATAAAATCCCGTTTTACAGGATACACTCAGTTTTGAAGAACTGAAATGATTAATAATAGAATGCTCTCGAGTTTAATCTATATTTATATCAAAGCCCAGATTTACTTAAAATTATTGAAAAGCCGTGTCAATTTCGGTTTGTTTTTTTCATTTAATCCGGGGTTGTCAAATCTTTAGGAGTAAACGATCGCAGCTTAAAAGCATTTGTATGTAAAGAAACCCCGTTTTAATTAATT
This sequence comes from Sinelater perroti, assembly GCA_036346155.1. Classification (NCBI taxonomy): domain Eukaryota; kingdom Metazoa; phylum Arthropoda; class Insecta; order Coleoptera; family Elateridae; genus Sinelater; species Sinelater perroti. Next base: position 21,704,850 of record JARFIY010000158.1, on the reverse strand, counting down.
TGCTTTCCCTTGAGAGCTCACAGCTAAATATATAAGAACCTCCGCTGAATAGTACCCTGAAACTATCTGGAGCTCCCATCTACCTTTTAATTTCGTGTTTGCGGCGCCGGCTTTGAGGCAGAAAAAACGCCCTTTCTCCGAGTCTGCGGGCGGCGCGTTCCTTACGTGCAGATTCATGTGTAAATATAGAAGCCAGCTTGACCATCGACTTCAAATCATCATCAATCACCCGGAGGCATCAAAGAATCCCGGTCGTTACTGCATCGTTAACCTTATCATACTATCAATGACCCCTCGAATGTACTAGTCTTTTAATGATAGCCTCGATAGCGGCCCAGAAATTGTACGGATTTGATAAATGATGCTAAGGCGGCCGCACACGCGGAGCATTCCGAAGACGCGGCCATTCTTCTTTTGTGCGCGTTCTCGGCGCGCGATCCGCAGGCGAAATGATTTTTTTGCTGTATGGGCTTCGAATTAAAAGCAACACGGGGGATTTGTCACGAAATGGATCTCATTTTTCTCTATTTACGTCGCTCCTTTAAACTTTTACGAGGAATTTTTCTGGGGCTGCGGCGGCCTCCTTACACAGCAAAAAGAACGCTGAATCCACAGGTTCTTAATGTATCTGCAGTATAGCGGATTGCTACATAAATAACGGCAACTTTTCTCTTCGTTCGTTTTGCGAAATAACCCCTGACTGAGTGCCTAATTTATTTATTGCGTTATTTATTATTAATTTTTTTATTTAATGCGCTATTTAAAATCTACTTAATGAAGTAAGAAGTAAATGTGTTCAAATGAGTTAGCTTCAGTGAGAAACTATCCATTGACGGTTCTCGAGATTTCCCTACCCACGTCTTTTTAAATCTTCTATTTTCGAATGGTCTGCCGAACAGTTCATTAATTAGTTGCTTATTTTGATTCACGCTGCAATTTTTAACTTGTTGGAATAAGCACTTATGGCATATTTCGGGATCATGTATGGTGTTGTTGGAAACATACCAGGATGCATTTGTTAACATTCTGAAATATTTGGATTAAAAAATTAATAAAATAGTTTAGTGCACCCGTAAAGCTAGACATCATCTGTCCAGATGGGTTTCAGTAATGTCTTGTATGTGACGAGCTTGTTTTCAAGTGTGAGATGGGATTTTCGGTTTATTAGTCAAAACATGTTTCTCAGTTGTAAGTTTAATCGGCGTCGTTTGCTTTTAATGTGCGATTTCCAAATTAATTCGGCTCTTCTTGTAGTGCAGGTGACTTGAGAGGACTTATCAGCGTTTACATTAATTCTCCATGCTTAAGCCAATTTTGGAGTTGTTAAGATAGTTTTGTAATTTTTTATAAGCCTTTATCGGATCAGGATTTGAGGGAAGAATAGCCGTCACGTTACTAGCAGCATAACTTGGTTAGTTGGTATATCAGCGGTGAATAACAAATATAGGAAGAGTTTTAGTACGCCGAACTTAATGAAGTGGTACTCGGAGATAATCTTCGAGTTTAACTTGGAAGTAACGGCTGGACAAGTATGACTTAAAGATAAGAAGAGGTTGGCTAGGTAGTCGTTGCAGTACTTTGAAAAGTAGGCTCGCATGCCACACCTTGTCAAATATCTACCTTCTATTTAGAAATGCTGATGTACATATATGTTTTGTTTCTGGACTTTCTTTGATTCTATTAACTATCCTATGACACTGTTGAATAGTGGAGTGGTTGTGTCTGAAGCCAAACTGGTGGCTGAGAATTAAATCATCAATATTTGTTATATTTACAATCCTGATAAAAATAAGTCTTTCAAAAACTTTGGACATGATGGGTAGAAGGCTTATTGGGCTGTAAGTACTGACATTGTACTAACAGAGACCAAAAAAGAACGAGCTGGATAAATACTGGATAACTACATATAGGGTGGAGTCTCAAAACACCAACAAGCCAAAAGTGAGTATCCATATTGATTAAATGAAAATTAACAAAATACATTACCTCATTTGAAAAATAGACAAAAAAATAATTAAATTAGGGATAAAAATATACGGACAGCCGACAATAAGCTTGGGAACCTACGCGACAAAAGAGAATGCTTCAAAGGAAAGAAAGATACCTTATTTGACAAGTTGGTAGAATTAGTAGAGGATATACCAAATAGAAAAGACTTTACAGTTATAGGAGATCTAAATACCCGAGTTGGAAGAAAGAACGAAAACATAGTGGGTCAATTTGGGGAAGACACTACCAACGACAACGGTCGAAGGTTGATTCGCTTATGTAGAGAACAGGAATGTATTGTAGCCAACAGCAGCACAAAAACATTTACTAATTTACCTGGATTGATCCACAAGAAAATCTAAAATCGATACTAAATCTACTGGTTATGAAAAGAAATAGGAAAAAATATATAAAAGACGTTAGAGCCTACAGATAACCAGAATATGCAGTCATTTTACATATAAAAGCACACAAAGAAAAAACGAACCAGGCGAAATATTGGAATTAGAAGCATAAAAATGCTATATCAAAACAAAATAAAAAACAAACCATACGAAAAGGGGGGGTCTTCAGAAGAAACATACACTCACTCAGAGCAGGTAATTAAAAAAGGCGCGGAAGAAGGTCTAGGCCTAGAAAAAGAAATCTAAACAGATAGAATAATTCCCAGAAGAATTAGAAGGGCTAATCGAAGAAAAAAGAAAGCACACATAAAAGGGTTCTTTGAAAAAACACCAATATTAAGACAAGAGTATGTAAAGTTAAGAAACTAAGTAAAAATTGAAAAAGATGAGTATTGGAGAAGATTGTAGGTAGACATAGACAACACAACATGTAGCTGATCAACAACTGAATAGAAAGTAATCAAAAAGATAAAACAAATCTAAATACTATAAAGCCACAACAACAAATAAAGCATTACTCAGACCTTTTAATAAAACGTAGAGACAAATTCCAACAAGATGATACAATAAAGCATGACAGATTGGTACCAGAAATGAAAGAAGACTAAGTACAACAAGCTTTAAACAAGAAGCAAAAAACAGTAAGTCACAAGCTCCAGGAAACACAGGAATGAAACTCCTCAAATATGGAGGAAAAAAAGTTATAACATTCATAATTAAGATCTATAACAAAATAAAGGAAGGACAAGACATCCCATCAAAATGGCAAGAATCATACATAACTTCTCTATATCAAAAAGGAGACAAAAAAGTATGCACTAATTATAAAGGAATAACGGTCATCTTTTCCATAGCCCATCTACTCTCAACAGTAATAAAAATAAAATAGAGAAGAAAGAAATATAATTTAGAAGAGAACAAAGCGGATTCAGAAGGAAAGCAGCATGCCCCGCTAACATACATTGCGTAAAACAATTAATAGAAAAAAAAAGAAAAACATGATAGACGCTCATATGACCTGTGTAGATTTAGAAAAAGCCTATGATAATGTACCTAGATGTAAGATATAGCAGGTAATAAGAGAAATTGATGTAAGAGAAAAATGAATAAACCTAATAAAAAGAATATACAAAAATAACCAAACAGAAATCAAGATTTGAAATAAAGTGACAAAGGCAATCATAACAGGGGTGTGGCCTGTCCCCGCCATTACTCAACATATATATCGACAAAACGCTACAGACATGGTATCGAAAATGTGCAGGAATGAGTTTTGAAATAAATAACGACATATTGCACTCACTACTTTTCGCGGATGACCAAATCATATTTGCATAGAATGAGAAAGATATGTAATTCATGTTAAGGAAACTTAAAGAAGAATTTGAAGAAGGAGGATTAAGGATTAATTTCAAAAAAACAAAATACATATGTGTGGGAAGAGCGGCAGGGAACTTAAATGTTGACGGATAGGATATTAAACCTTGCAACAATTTCACTTAATTAGGAACGACTATAAGCTCAGATGGCAGGTGTGAGAAGGATATCTAAAAAAAAATAACATTAAAAAAAACTACATCAAAGAATCTACAGGGACTGCTATTGAGTTACGACTTAAGTAAAGACACAAAGAAAATGATGTTCCATAGTGCAGTAGAGAATATCACACTTTATAGGGCAGAATTGTGGGCAATGACGAAATATGTTTGAGATAGAATTAGAGCAGTAGAATTGGATTACTTAAGAAGATGTCTAAAAACCACCAGAAGAGAGAGGATGAGTCAATCACTAAGAGTTTAGAAAATCGAGTACTACGTTGTTATGGTCACGTAAAACGAATGCCTAAAGATAGATGGCCAAGGAATATTACAGAATGGTCTCTAAGAGGTAAAGAAAGAAGAAAGCGAGTCTTGAACTGGGAACCATATATAAGAAAGATGATAGAAGAAAAATATTTGAAAGAAGGAGACTGGTTGGATAGCGATATATGGAAACAAAAAATGGAAAACCCATAAGGGTAATAAACCGAAAAGAAGAAGAAGAACTAACATCAGTTTTAGTATCATAATTATTAGAGCGTACTTTCTAAATATCAGATAGCATCTTGACCCTTCTGGTACATCAAAGCTACATAAATATGGCACAGCATTTGAATTGGTAGTTGCTACAGCGAATTCAAGTGCGGAAGATGCGTGCGTAACATAGAGTCGCAATTAATACTGCGTAGTTTTACGTAATTAGTTGTGTGTTGTATACATGAGTAGTGTTCAATAATTTTTATAATATGTAAATAAAAGAAATAAGTAGTCTAAGTTAATTTTTACGAGTTATTCGCTGTCGTAAAAGCAGAAACGCTACAATACATTAGCAAGGTGTTCTGCAGATTTGATGTTTCAGTATTTTTGCAGGCCTAGCGGCCATTAGTTTTTTAATAGGGGAATTGATATTGTAGGTCTATTAAATTTCTTCGTCGCTTTTTACAGTGAGTGACCATCGGTGGATAGGTTGACGAGGTAGTGTTCAACAGATTCGTTTTTAGCTTCTTAAATAACCCTGTGAAGATTGTGCGTTATTCGACTTAAATAGGTCTCGTCAAGTGGATGTCTAGTAGTTTGCCATCTTGGCTGAGTGATTCCGCGCTTGCGTTTCGAAGGCGGCAGACGTCTGTTTGTGCGCTCCGAGATATTGGTGCCCGAGGCGTTCGACGCTGTTTGTGCTATTAGGGTCAAGCTTGCATTTTCATCGTTATCGGCATTATCCGTCAAATCAATTGTGTATATCTGCGTCATATCTACAATTTCGCAGTAAATTACTTCCCAGTAAAAATTTAAAATGCCAATCCCATTGCAATCGCAATTTCATCCACAGTGGTATTCTCAACCACAACCTTAAAAAAACAAGTAATCGATTTCAACACTTAACAAACTTAGAGGAAGATACCCTGACTACTTCATTGCAAAGCAAAAAGAAAGAAAAGATACCCAAACCCCCTCCTATATTTGTACACCATGTTGCAAATATAATCCCACTTATAAAACTTCTTGATTTCTATCTACAAAAAGAAGATTACCAATATCAATGAATGTCAGGCGGCTCTGTCAAGCTGCTAATCAAAACAGCTGAAAAATGCAAACTAATTAAAAAAATACTAGATGAAAATAATGTCATCCGGCAAACATTTATTCTTCCGGAGGATAAGCCTTATCGAATAGTAATAAGATCTCTACCATACTACCGATAAGGAAGACATAATAAAGGCCTTAGCATCTCTTGGTCACCAGGTCAAAAACATCAATCCTGTTAAAAAACAACAAAACAACAACAATTTTTACAATATCACCTCCATATTCAATGCCATCGTAAAGGTCGAGCCTCCACATCAAAAGAGAGATATTTCCCAATGCAAGAGGTGCCAGTGTTACGGCTACCCAAAACTACTGCACTCGCCCGTTTAGACGTGTAAAGTGTGCCGAAAACCATGATTACAAATCATGCACTAAAAAGAAGGATGACGGAAGTAAAGCCAAATGTGTGGGAAAACACGGTTTACAAACAGATTAAGAACATAAGATTTCCTCCTATTAGAGACAGGCCCATCGTAACAACTCAGGCTAAACAATCAATTAAAAGCACAGATAATGCTTTTCAAAACAGAACTAGCTCAGGTAACATGACCTACGCAGATCGTACCAAAGTATCCCGCACCCAAGTGACCAACACAACCCCACTTCAACAAGACTCCCAAAATTTTACTCAATACCTAAATGGCACCGTATCCTTTATGCAACAAACAATAGACTTTCAGCGAGTCATGATTAACAATCTAATGGAAGAGATAAAAGACCTGAAAGATCTGGTAACCAGAAATAATGGCTCAACTCCTTAAAATTGCACATTGGAACGCTAATGGACTGGTTAAGCATCGCCAAGAAGTGGAAGTATTCCTGTTAAACAACAACTTTGATATTTTACTAATCTCCCAAACATCATATTTCAAAATACGTGGATACGATACATATAACACAAATCACCCCTCTGGCACAGCTCGAGGAGGAGCCGCAATTATAATCAAACATTTTATAAAACATCATGAAATCCCCAAATCTCTAACCCAGTCCATTCATTTAGCAGCCACCAGAGCAACTCCACAGTCATCATTAATACAAACTGTCCAGTTGATATTAAAAGAAAGATTGCCGATAAACGGCAACTCTGAAAAATATGGCAACAAAGTAGAGCACCAGAGGACAGACGTCGATTTAATAGTGACTGTAGAAACCCAAAGAAATTGATTAAGGAAACAAAAAACGAATACATAGACAAATACCTGAGCGGGTTGACTGCTTCTGAAGATACCGAATACTCTCTTTAGAAAGCTACCAGTCGCCTAAATCGACCTCAACAGCAAGTTCCTCCAATTCGTAAAAAAATGGTACATGGGAACGTACTGATATGGGCAAAGCTAAAGTCTTCGTAACTCATCTCCAAGAAGTTTTTCAACCCTTACCACCTGACGATGAACAACGTGACGATCATGAAGTGGAAAACTATCTGACGGCTCCCTTTCAACTCTCTCCACCCATCAAATCTTTCTTCTTTGCAGAAGTTGAGTCAATGATCCATAGAAATACCCACTGTATAAAATCGCCAGGATATGACCTAATTACTGGACGTGTACTGAAAGAACTGCCTCACAACGTTATAAAAATGGTGACGATGATCTTTAATAACATACTACGAACGGATTTTTTCCGGTCCAGTAGGAAGTCGCACAGGTGGCCCTTATCCCAAAACCTGGAAAACTAGCCAACGAGCCTGCTTCCCGTCCTATCGGTTTATTAGCACTATTCTCTAAACTTTTTAAAACTTTCACTGATAACGGCTTTATCCATCCTTGACAACGAAAACCTGATTGCTGATCACCAGTTTGGGTTTAGAAGTCGACACTCCACCGTTGAACAGCTACATAGGATAGTAGATACTATTAACGCAGCATTCAAAAACAGAAACTACTGCTCAGCCGTTGATGTCAGACAGGCCTTCGATAAGGTCTGGCATGAAGGACTATTTTTTAAATTAAAGCGGGCTCTACCACACCCGTACTATTTGATCATTAAATCATATCTAGAAGAGCGGTATTTTCAAGGAAAGTTCAGAGAAGCAATCTCACATCTTTGTCCCATTAAATCCGGAGTTCCCCAAGGAATCGTTCTGGGACCAGTCCTGTTCGTCCTATATACAGCTGATATACCAACGAATCGCAATGCAATTACTGCAACATATGCTGATCATACGGCAATTCTTGTAACACATCATAACCCTATCATTGTTGCACAAACTCTGTAACAAACCCTCGATGACGCATGTAAATGGTTTAAAAATGGCGCTTTAAACTCAACTGTTCCAAGACCGTGCAAATTACTTTCACTAAACGCCGTGGCACTACGCCGGACATTAATATGGATGGTACTCTCCTTCCCCAAGCAGACTGTGTTAAGTATCTTGGTATGCATCTTGACAAAGGACTAAATTGGAGAACACACATTTGGACAAAGAGGAAAAACTAAGAAAATATTATTGTAAACTCTCGCTCGCCAACAAAACTACTTGTCTACAAATGTGTGCTAGAACCAATATGAAACTACGGCATCCAGTTATGGGGCACGGCATCGCACTCTAATATAGTAAAAGTGGAACGTTTCCAAGTTAAAACGCTCCGTATAGTCACCAACGCACCCTACTTTGTTCCTAATAAAGAAATACTTAGACTTGAAAGTGCCAACAGTGAAAGAAGAAATAGTTCGGTGCAGTGCAAAATATCTTCAGAGATTAAAAACACACCCGAATCCGTTAGCATTAAACTTACTCGACAATAGTGCTGATGTGCACAGATTAAAACGCGTTAAACCGCTAGATCCTCCTACATGGTACTAATTTAAGTTAGATAGTAGGTATCCATTGTAATTATTTAATAAGTTAATTACAACGAAGGACATCACTGGACGTTCTCTCACATGTTACTTCTAGTGCAATTTTATATTTCTGTATTTATCTGATTTGCTTATTGCTATTGTAGCAGATTGCAAATAAATGTCAATTAAAAAAATCTTGGCTGGGTTTTGCGTTTTGCCAACAACTAATTTTTTGTGTGATGTGAAACACTGGTTTTCGTGAATAAATCTGTGGGTTTCAGGAGTTTAGGATTTCTACAAAGCGTTTTCAATTAGCGTGGTTAGATATTAGACAGGCTCATCTATGTTATTTTGATCTTTTAAGCGGATGTTTCATATTATGCTATCGTTAATATGTTTACGTTTAGGTTGGAGTTCTTTTACATGGTGTTTAGAGTACTTATTATAGGAATACTGTCAGAGTGTGGTAGCGAGTAGATACTCCTCTATAATCCCTATAGAGAATAAATCTACTTCAGGGAAGCGACCCTGCCAACGCGAGCCTCGACTCTTCTCCATCTCCTAACACCGAGGAAAGTCGTGTCCCAACCTTAATCCTACCCATAATCTACATACTATTGTCCTCCATACACCCTATCCACTCGCCAAGCCGCCCAGCAATCGTTGCGTTTAATTGCCAAATCCCCATTGAATTGCAAAACTTTCAAGGGAGGCCTACGTCCTGAAGCGGATTCCAATGGCTGCGTAATGATGATGACTATGATCGTCAGAGTATGATTTAATTGCACTATATATTTTAAAAATTCTTTAATTATGACAGTCTAGCAGCTCGCAATTTTAAACAGTTTAAAGTATTTAGTTCTATAACTTTCAGTTTTGGCTTTAGGAATAATAAGCCTAGATCCCCAAGCTGTCTGTTTGGCATTAGTTTTTTTACTGGTGGTATCGATGTTGTAGATCTCTTAAATTTCCTCGTCGTTTTTACAGTGAGTGATCGTCGGTGGGTAGGTTGGCAAGGCAGTGTTTGAAAGATTCGTCTTTAGCTCCTTAAATAACCCCGTGGAAGTTGTGCGTTATTTAAGTTAAATAGGTATTTTTAAGTTGATTTCTAGTTTGCCATCTTCGGTGAGTTTTGTGTTTGTCAGTAATCAATTTTCCGATATTAAATGGAAGATTATAGTTTTTGTGCACTAATCTGTGGATATCAGGAATGGATTTCTACGAAGCGCTTTGAATCAGCATGGTTTTATACTAGACATCTTCATTTATGCCATATTTATCTTCTAAGCGGATTACTAACGTTATGTTATCGTTGATATGTTGACGCAAAGGTTCAAATCCGTCTTTTGGAACAAAGTCGAGGTTGATGTTTTTTTTCCACATAATACTGGTGCATTATTATAGGACTATGGTCAAAACGCAGATTAAGAGTTGATTCAATGGCACTATGTACTTATAATATTGCCTTAGTTATCACAAGGTCTAGCAGATCCGGATTTTTATTTAAATCAGTCGGCGAGTAGGTTGGCTCTTCAGTCAACAAGAATTTTAAAGTATTTTGTTTCATATTTTCCAGTTCTTCCTTTAAGCCTAATAAGCCTGTATGTTTGAAATTCCAATCGTCGGCAACCAGGGAGTGCGAGCCACTTTGTTGGAAAAACTCATGGCATTCATTGTAGGTTTAGTATGTCGTGGTGGATCATATAGGCGGCAACTATAAAATGCTAGGGAAGAGCATCTTCTTTATGGTTGTTTCTTTTATTGGTTTAGCAATTAACAATCAGAACTAAGTGTAAATACAATATATGTTCTATGAGTTAATGTGATCACATTTATTGACGTGCGGGGGAATCCATCCATCGATGTTATCCCAGAGCTATCCTCCTTGTAGATCATCAGGCCATTTCTTCTTTTTTAGTCTTCTTGGAGGAGGTCCTGATGCAAGTTGGAGACGATACTATTTGGGTGGACTTAAAGTGACCGTTACTCCTTACGTTACTCCCTACCGTTGTTATGTTAAGGTCATTATACTGCTGACACACACCGGGGCATTTGCAAGCATTCGTAGGGTTTTGGACTGTACTCGTTGTATAATATCGACGAAGACTTGCAGGAGCAACCCCAGAGTTCAATGCCGTAAGTCTAAATAGGCTTAATTACGACTTTATATAGAAGCAGCTTGTTTTCGAGAAAGAGACATGATCTTTAGCCTAGCGACCAGTACATTTTTTGATTCGCAAATCAATTTCCTTTCTCTTCTTTAGTATATGGGACTTCCACGTGAGTAGTTTATCTAAGTGAAGACCTAGGTAACGGGCCTCATTTGCTTGTGGGATAGGTGTATTATTCAGATACAGTGGTGGGCACTCTGCACGATTTTGAGTAAAGTAAACATGAATGCTTTTCGTTTCGTTTACTTTGATTTGCCATTTATTTAGCCAGGTTTGTAGGATAGTTAAGTGATTTTTTAGTTTTAAGAAGGTTGTGTTAGGATTGGTGTGGCTAGAGAGGAGGACAGTGTCGTCAGCAAAAGTTGCAATGTATGTATCTGATGTACGTATATCTGCAGTGTATAATATATAGAGCAAATGTCCAAGGACTCTTGCTTGTGGCACTCCAGATTTGATTTGGTGGAGGTTAGAATACTCTTGTCCGTATTTCGTTTGAAAGTAGCGATCTGACAAGTAAGATCTAGAAAAAAGGTAGCATTCACTAGGAAGCAAAGTTTTAATCTTGTACAGTAGGCTATTATGCCATACTTTATCAAAAGCTTGTTTTATATCAATAAATTCTGCTGGACTATAGGATTTAGAATCGAGAGCCGTGTTAATAATTTTTACAACTCAATAACATTTTTGTATGGTAGAGTGGTACCTCCTCAACCCAAACTAATGGTCAGGGACGCAATTTTCCCATATATCGTTATTATATAATCTTCTAATTATAATATTTTCTAGTAGTTTAGACAATAGAGGCAATAAACTTATGGGTGTAAGATGAAACTTCTTCAGCGGGTTTTCCAGGTTTTAATGTTAGAATAATTTGAGCAAATTTTAGTGATGAAGTCGCAGTACAGAGTTAAAAAGATTTCTTAAAAAAAGTACGCCGCTTTAGGGTAGTTCAATAAACACCTTTCCAGTTATTAAATCGTAACCAGGGGCTTTATTATTGTTTAAATGCCTAATCTCTTCAAGAACCTCGATATAGGTAATGCCTTCGATGGGCAGTGATAATTGTAGGAGTGCCTGAAGAAAGGTTTCAATCTCATCATCTGGTTCACTGGAATGGGGAGTAATGACTTCAGTAAAATGTTGCACGAACCGCTCTGCTTTTTCCTGGTCTGTTCTTGTCAATTCATTATTTTGTTTTCTTATTGGCGGATTCACGGTCTGTAGCCTCTTGCTTTAGAAATTCTCCAAATACTATTGTTTGGGCGGGAGAGTGTAGTTAAGTTGTTGAAAAGTTTCTTGCTTCATCATTTTAATTTTTTTCTTTATGGTGTTGGCTAACCTGTTTTATATGTTTTTATCAGCAGGATTGTGCGTTCTGTGCCATTTGGATCTTGCTTGACGCTCAAGTATTGCTTTGGGAATATTTTCATCCTCCCCTACCATATTTATAATCTTCAGCGTTGAGTGCCAAGCTGCATATTGCACAGTTGTGATAAAGTGGTTCGTCGCAACATCTATTTCTTGAGGGGTATGTAGATTAATACTGGTTTGTAAGTCCCCTTGCAGAAAACATCTATATGCCTCCCAGTCTGTTTTTGTGATGTACAGTCATGGCCTAGGTTGTCTTTTAATAATCGTGGTGCATATTGTGGAGGTGACTGGCGTATGGTCACATGACAGGTTAAAGCTACTAGCTATACTTGTGGCTTAAAGGCTAATAGGCGGTTTCCTATACCCGGACATGTGACTTCTCGGGATTGTAAGATAAGGATTGATCTTCATTAATTAGGACACTCTGAACACAATGGCATTAAGCATTTTGACCTACGAGGTCGGGAACAGGTCAAAAAGTGATCTCGTGACATTTTCTTTTTCTTACACAGCGTAAGTTTTTTTGACTCATCACATCTCCCACGCACTTCCCGTCACCCAACAAGCTTAAAGGAATAAAACTTGTTCACTTTAATGCAATAATGTTCACAGCATATCTTTATGTCACGAGGTCACTTTTTGATCTGTTCCCAACCTCGTGTCAATATGCTTGGTGCCATTGTATTCAGCGTGTCCTAATTAGTAAAGATCAATCCTTATCTTACAGTCCCGAGAAGTCACATGTCCGGGTATAAGAAACCGTCTATTAGCCTTTATTAGGTACAAATGGTTATAGTATGTTATATTTTAATAAGGATTTGGTTGTGCCGTCGGGGTGGTTAGCTTAATATACAGTATTTTAAAAACTGTCTTTTTTATTCAGTGATTTTCGGCGATTGAGAGGACGTCAATTTTATTTACCTTAAGGAATAGTGAAAGCTCTTGTATATGGTTGAATAAACAACTTGCGTTCCACTCTGCAATTCTGAGTGAGGTAGACATTATTGAGTTAGCTTATTGATAACAGTTGTCAACATGTTTAATATCGTGCTGTTTTGGTTGCGTAACTGATTGAACATGTCTTGAAATCGTTGAGGAATGAACTAGGTTTGCTCATTAGGTTTGTTTCGTTATTGTTTGATGAAATGTTTGGTTGTGCTGCAGCCATTGGATGCGTTGGGGTATTGTTTCTAATAGCTTGTACCTGTTTGATCTTAGTGGACCGTTTCTGTTTATTAATTTTTGATATACTTTACAGCCTTTTCAAGGTACAGAGCACATATTGCTAGTGTATAGATTTGCTACAGTTCAACGTGTTATGTGGTCCTCCATATTTAACAAACTTAAATATTTTTCTGCAATATGTCTTTGTGTGTTCATAATTTGGCACCTTGTGCACTGTACGGTGCTACTTTTATTCTCCCATGCTTCTACTAAAATTTTGAAGTGAAATAGAAATTCTAATTTACAGATATCTTTATTATTGTTATTTGGATCAAAATCGACGAAAAATAGAGCTAATGGCTCCTTGGTTACTCTATGTTTGACATTTATGTTGTTACTAACTTTACGTTCTTTTATTAAGCACTTCTTTAATTTCTGGTAGGGTAATAGAATGATGTATACATCGTAGAAATACACGGTATACTCTGTCTTCCTTCAATTGATATTTGTGGTGCACAATTTTCTCACCACATACATGACGGGTGAGTTTTCAGTAAGTTTCTATGGTAGCGAGGCTTAGTTCTACAACGCTCTTTGCTATCTTTTTGGTAATGGAAGTTTCTTCTTATATTATTTGTGGTATGTTGCCAATCATGGCTTTGTAGTCTGTAACTCTATATATAAAAATTGGTGCGAGTTTGGCTTTTTTGCAGAATTTTTCCTATTATAAATATTATCATTATTTCCAAACAGATTTTCAAACCTATTTGCTGCTTCAATTTGAGTATCATATAGTACTCGTTTGAATCTCGAAGCGTAAACATCGCACATACACGCGCTAAGAGTTCAAGTTAAAGTGCATTGTTCGATAAAGCGGCTGCGGCCGCCTTATCTCGTATAGAGAACCCGAGTTTGCTTAAGTTATTTTAATCAAGAAAGAAACATAGTTAAAAACAGGTAATTTTTATTTAATAAATACGACAATATTATCACCAGGACCCGAAACTGGCTTTAACTACAATTTAAGCCAGCCCCTACCTCATAATATACAGGGCCATTCTTCGCAAAATGTACACTTCACACAATTTCCAGATACCTACCAAAATCAACCTATGATAAACACTCAACTATCATTACCCTACATTGCACCAACTAGTCAACCTTCACAAGGACCAAGTAATCCCTTTCCCCCTAACCAGGAACAATACTTAGCAATGCAATCTTCAGGACTCTATCAGCCTCGAAATTCCCGGCAACTATACAGGTTAACCTCAACGTCTGACGACGCATCTAAAGAAAACCCCTGGCAAGTATTTAAGACTACTAAACGAAAGAAAGTTAGAAAATCACATGACACAGTATCCTCAAACACTTTACCCCTTTCCAACAGTTCTTCTGCACTAGCTAATTCCCAAAATCCAACCCCATCGACAATTCAACAAATAAAACAATACTCCCAAAGATAAAACAATAGAATCTGATAAAATCCACAAACCCCGCCTATATTTGTTTATGGAGTCCTAGATCTACCAAAAATGAAAGCTACATTAGCAGATGTCGCAGCAGAAGAGCAATATGTCGCTAAAAGCCTGGCAAATAACACAATTAAAATCTCACCAAATACTCTGATATATTCCGTAAACTAAGTACATGCGCAAAATAAAATTATACATTACACCTACCAACTAAAAGACGAGCGTTTAGTAGTCATCAAAAATCTTCATCACTCGATTCCACTCCAAGACATAAAAACAGAAATCACTAGACAAGGACACCAAATTAGAAACATCATGAATGCTAAACATAGAACCACAAAGGAGCCAATGAACCTATTCTTCATGGACTTAGAACCATCTAACAACAATAAAGAGATATATTCCATTCAATCTTTACTACACAATAGCATAACAATTGAACCGCCAAGAACAAACCGAAATGCTGTCCAGTGCATGCGATGCCAAATGTATGGTCATACAAAAGCATATTGCTCTCGTCCCTTTGTGTGCGTCAAATGCAGCGGTAATCACAGCACAGCCAGCTGCAAGAAGAGCAAGGACACGCCAGCAACGTGTGCACTGTGCGGAGGAAATCACTCGGCTAACTACCGAGGGTGTACTCATTACTACAACTTCTACAAAAGTAGAAATACCAATTCCAAACCGCCAACAATCCAATCCCCAATCATAAATAGACAAAGTTATATATCCAACCTCCCGTATTCACCTACATACGCTAGTATTACCATTTACCAAGAACCGCAACAACAAATCCCTTCTGACCAGTCTCCTAACCTTACCTTAAACAAATTCCTAGAAGAATTCAAATCCATGTTCTCCCAACTCATTCAGCAGAACAGCATGGTCCTTAACATGCTGACAATGTTAATAAGCAAAACAAATAATGGATAAATTCCTCCGCATTGCACAATGGAACGCCAACGGCTTAAATCACAGAGACGAAGTAATACTATTCCTAAAACATAACTACATCGACATAATGCTAATTAGTGAAACGCATTTCACGGAAAAATTGAACATCAAAATTCCTAATTACCATTTATATTACACTAACCATCCAGACAAAACAGGACACGCTGGAACCGCTATATTAATCAAACAAAATTTAAAACATTACGCTCTCCCCAACTACGAGAAGGAATCTCTCCAGGCTACTTCCATCAAGGTGCTCACCCTCCCCTATGAAATAACCATTGCGGCTGTCTACATGCAAAACTCAATATCAAACAATGTGACTTCGACCAGTTCTTACATACCCTGGGTCCCAAATTCGTATCAGGCGGCAACTACGACAGTAAACATACTGCGTGGGGCTCCCGCCTAGTTACTACAAGAGGCAGAGAGCTATATAAAACTATACAAGGCAATAAATACGTCTACCTTTCAACAGAGACCCCGACATAATGGCCATCCGATCAGAACAAAATCCCTGATCTCTTCGATTTCTTCGTCATTAATGGAATAGGACCAAACTACATGGGCATCTCCCCAAGCTACGACCTTTCCTCGGACCACTCCTCGATCATAGGAACTATAAGCGCAAGTGTCCTAATCAAAAATCCTCCCGCACGGATCCAGGACGCTTCAACTGACTGGGATTTATATCGTTAAATTCTTCACGAAGGCATTGACTTGAGTCAGTTTAAAAACCCCTCTCGAAATCGATACAGCAGTTACCAAATTCAATTCTCTGCTAACAACTACAGCACAGCAAGCTACCCGCCTAAGGTGCAGAGAAATGTCAACTCATACACACATGTTCCCCTAGAAGTTAAACTTCTAGTTGCCCAAAAGAGGAAAGCCAGAGCCAAATGGCAAAAGAACCATCATCCAGCAGACAAAACAACCCTCAATAACCTTGGAAATCAGCTTAAGGCGAAACTTAAATCCCTGAGGGAAGACTCGTTGAATACTTACTTCTCAACCATAAACCGATATGACAACTCAATATGGAGACCAGTCAAATCATCTTTAAAACCTCAAACCACATCCCCACTAATACGAAAACTAGGATAAGAAAAGGCGGATTTGTTCGCTATTCACCTATCTGGAGTATTCCAAACACATGATGAACCACCCAACGTTAACCTCCCAGACCAACCAGCACCTGAACCGAATACACCTCCCATACCACTAATAACACCGAAGATTGTAAAATCTGAAATTCAGAGATTAAATCTCAAGAAAGCACCGGGGCCGGACAAAATTACACCGAAAATGCTCCGTGAACTTCCACGAAAAGGAATAGTTCTGCTGACGTACATATTTAATGCTATACTCCGACTTCAATATTGGCCGAAAGAATTTAAGATCGCAGAGATAATACTCATCCCTAAACCAGGTAAAGATCCCAGCTACGCGTCATCAAAGCGCCCTATAAGCCTGTTACCAGTTTGCTCCAAACTCCTTGAAAAGTATGTCTTACAAATCTTAGACCCAGAATACACGGCAACTAACTGGATCCCTGATTATCAATTTGGCTTTCGCCGACACGATTCTACCATACAACAGTGCCATCGCATCACGCAAGAAATTAACACACCATTCGAACAGTCAGTCTACTGTATAGCTGTTCTTTTGGACATTCGCCAGGCGTTTGATAAAGTCTGGCACAAAGGACTCAAACTCAAAGTACATCAAATCTTACCTCCTCAATTTTATAAACTTTTGGACTCCTATCTAACAGACAGAAAATTTCGAACACGCGTTAACGACGAAGTCTCTCCAGTGTACCCAATCCAATCTGGGGTCCCACAGGGTAGCGTTCTGGGTCCTTTTCTTTATACGTTATATACCTTAGACCTTCCAACCTCCCCAACCACTACTATAGGAGCACATACCGATGACACAATTATACTTGCGAGACACACGGACATAAACCTCAGCTTACTTGAAGACTGGCTCCAATTCTGGAACATTAAGGTAAATGAGTTCAAATCTACTCATGTGACCCTCACTCTTCGCAAAGGGATATGCCCTCCACTACATCTTAATAACATCGAGATACCATATTCCCCATCAATGAAATACTTGGGTCTACACCTGGGCAGCAAGCTCACCTGGAAGGAGCACATTACTAAGAAAAAAAAAACATGTAGAGCTCAGATTTAAAACCCTTTACTGGCTACTAGGCCGACACTCCCCGTTATCCCTCTCTAACAAAATCCTTATCTACAAAACCATCATTATACCAATCTGGTCTTATGGAATAGAACTTTGGGGCTGTGCTAGCAAGACTAACCTCGCAATCATGCAACGAAGTCAATCTAAAATCGTAAGATCTCTCGTTGATGCTCCCTGGTACGTCACCAATCAGATAATACCGATAATAACGACGACCTCGGCATCCCGATGCTCAATACCGTAGTACAGGTCAGAACCAGGAAACATCTTGAAAAACTTACCACCCATGACAACCTTCTTCTCCAAGAACTTTCACACCATCAAGTCATTAGACACCTCATGCGCCGCTGGCCTACAGACCTCCACTGAAGAGGCCCCCACATGGGCCCAACACCTTAGCACTATTTTCTAGGACGAGGACCAGTCACTGGACGGGCCCTCATCATGTCAATTTATAAACCAAAATATTAACTTAAAGAAATACAATATATTCTGATTACTAATGTAAAAATAAATTTAAAAAAATTTGAGTATCAATTTTACTTTGGCTTACCATTTGCCGGAAATGCCTAGTTTTATTTTCTGTTTCATTATCACACATTGATTCATCGTCGCAAGCTAAATTATCTTCTGTGGTTTTATAGTTTATATTGACATTGTTATTGTTATTATTAATATGACTTGCACTTGGTGAAGATGCAGGTGGTATTTGACATGGTTACTGGCTGATACTTATGAATAGCTGATTGAATTGGCTGCTGATTGTTTTGAACACATTATTGGCATTTTTGTTTTTGAATGATTCTTCTGTTATATTTGATGACTGAACAAAAGGCTGATTATAATAATTAGTCCTGCGTTCAATCCAAAGTTGTTAGCAGATGGGAACATGTTTCCAAACCATATTAATTATCAATCACATGTAGCATTCTGAAAATTTTAATAAAATGTACTTGTAACTGTTATGGAATAGTTTAAAAATATTAGCGAATTTATTATCAGTACATGAACCTGGACTCAAACTCTTTTCACGTACGGGGCAAACTTTTATGTCTTTATTGAAGGAGATTCAAATGCGGACTTTTATCTAAAATTTAACTTTACTTCTAAGAAGCTTCTATCAGTAGCCTCGCCGCATAGCCGCTGCCGAACTATGCGTTTGATCTTTTGAAAGCAAAATTTATAAATGATTTACAGCTTTCGATTTATATATGACATGAAACTTTTGTGTTCTGTTTTGTTTGCACCACATTTGCGCTTATTTAAACAATAGCTTGATGGCGTGGTTTATCATGTGTTGAGACGGTTAAAGGCAAGAGCGAAATAATGGCATCAAACTTAAAGTCAAATATAATATTGGATCTAAATTTTGTGCTAAACTACCTTCACTACGGGAATAATTTCTAACAGCAAGTAGTACATGCAACTAGTGCTCAAATACAACAAACCTGCCATCAAAACATACTGCCAGACCTCTTACATTTGTGCAGACACAACTCGCCAGATCGTACACCATAACCGACACGAACATCCAGCTATACATCTTCTGCGTGTACAGAAATACGAACATTACAGATTCACAGTCATTTTAGATAACAAGCGAGGAGAAATAAGAAAAAACAAATATCCCAGAAAGAAACCTAAAATAAGCGAAGTGGTAGTAAAAGATGACGCACCTCATGCACCGTTAGCCACACAAAAAATGAAATCGAGATCATACTAAATAAACTTAAGACAGTAGATAAAATCAAAGTAAGTTAAAGCCAAGAAGAAAAGATTCCCAAACCTCCTTCTGTGTTTAAACATTGTCATAAATATCTCTCGCATTAAAAAAATCCCTAAAATCAATTTAATTACAAAACAATGGCAGATGGCCCGTTGTAAATCTTTTTGCTCAAACGACACATTTAAGTCTTCGTGGATGGTCTGATTTTTAACATACCAAAGTAACTCGGACTAATTTTGATTAGAACCTTTGTATTAATACTTATGTTCGATGATTTTTCAAGTCCCCATAATTGTAGTCCATTAGCCCGTATAGATTTTATCACTGCTTTATAGAGTAATACCTTGTTTTCAACATTTGTTTTGGATTGCCTTCCAAGTAACTAATGCATTTCTTGGAACTTGCAGTTCATCTGTTTTATTTTCATTTGGATGTGGTTATGCACACTTCTAAGAAGAGAAACGTGCGGACACCTTGTATATAATAAATATAAAGACAGGAGTTTGTGCGAGTAAAGACCCCGGCATATATAGGAACTCGAATAGTGACTCGAAGTTCACGAACTTAGAAAAGTGGTTCGTAGCATGGGACCTTACACTTATAAACTTTCAGATGGACGAACCTGCAACGTATACAAACTAGTAAAGTCGAAATCAAATAAAGACTCACTCAAAGCGAAAGATTGGTACGGATACCGATAAGGTGGTCAGTGGCGGTCAACCAGTTCAGAACATACCAATGAATAATGATAAGTGCTATATGCATATTGTTAAGGTACTCGATGCATGTTGTCGTACAAAGGATAACCTGTAAGCTATCATCAAAAGAGTCAATTTTGTTAACCTTTCCTCGATTGATTATTCTAATTAAATCAATTTAACGCACCACATAACACAAAGTAATTATAAAGCCAGTATGGCGTGACATATGGAGATATTTAAGTCAATCAAATGTACCAATCGTACAACGTTTTCCCTTAAAAATACTACATAATATAGTTGACTTAATTTGAATTTTATCAAACCAAATTATACATAGAGATTTAAACATAGCTTTCGTTAAAACACTCAATGGATAACATACCTCCAAACACCAAAGTAAACGGAAAGCCCAAGTTAACAAATTTGTCCAACCCTTACCGACATGAACTCCACATAAAATAGTAGTTCAAGTCCGTTAAGTCGAAGTACTATGAGTTTAATTATTGTTTTGTCTTTCATTATTCTATGTGTCATTTCTTTTTGGCTATTACTTTCTTCTGATATTATTGTACATTTTATTTAATTTCATATCTATAAACCTCTTCCATTCTTTTCTGTTTTTTGCTAATGTTGTTGCTTCTCTCCATGTTTTACCTCTTCCTTTTGGTATTGTACCTATTACTTGATTCCACGGTTTTTTTGTTCTTCCTCTTTTCTTTTTTGTCTGTGTCCTCGTTTCATACACTAATTTTACTTTTCTTTTACTATTCATTCATTGTATGTGGCCCCACCAACTGAGTTGTCGTTGTTCAATGAAGCGCATTACTGGTTGTACTCCTAGTTCTTGTCTTATTTGTGTGTTTCTAATTTTGTCTTTTCTAGTCACTCGTCTCAAGTATTTTATCCCTGCGGCTTGTATCTTGTTCTTTTTGCCTTTCTGATAGTACCCAGGTTTCGCATCCGTAGGTTAGTACTGGTTTATAAATTTTTGATTCATTGCTTTGTTGTCTCTAACGTTACTCCCAGATATTTATATTCTTCTACTTGTTCTAATTTTACATTATTTATTTTAGTGTTTTATCATAACTTTTGTTTTATTTATATTCATTTTCATACCTTCTTCTTCCATTATCTCTTTCCATATGTTTAAGTTTTCTTGTAGTTTCTTTTCACTTCCCGCTGTTATCAGCACGTCATCCGAGAAAACTCCTGCTGCTATTTCTACTCTTTCTAGATTTCTATATCCAATAAATAGTTTATTTACTTTTTATTCGCTTTTCCTGATGATCTTATCCATGTGTACATTGAATAAGGTTGGACTTAGTCCCCCTCCTTGTCTTAATCCCACCTCTGTTTTAAAGCCCTCTGATTTCGTGTTGTTCCTTATTATATGGTTTGTCTTGAATCACTTATTATTTTATTGTGTATTCCCATTTCTTTAAGTCCTTCCCATACTTTTATTCTAGGTACGGTGTCAAAGGCCTTCTTCAGGTCTATGAAGGCTAGGTAGAGGTTTTTATTTTGCGCTTGTCTTTTCTCTATTATTTGTTTTATTGTGAAGATGTGATTTTGTGAGTTTCTTCCTGGTCTAAATCCGCTTTGTGGTTCTGCTAGTTGTGGTTCTAATATTGTCTTCAATCTGTTCTTGATAATTTGTTTGAATATCTTCATTTTTATCAATTTTGCTACTCCCCACTCCTCTGGAATTTCTTCACTTTTCCAACCTTTATTTAATAATTCTAAAAGAATTTTCATCCCCACCTTTCCCTTATTCTTTACCATTTCTGTAGTAACTTTGTGGTTTCCGCGTGTTTTGCCGTTTTTAATTTTTTTATTGCGTTCATCAGTTCTTCCATTGTTAATTCATCTATTCCCTCATACCCCCCCTAGTTTTCATGTTCGTGGTCGGTTACTACCTGGTGTTTGTGTTCTAATAATTCTTGAAAATATTCCCTCCATCTCTCCATTATATCTGTTTCGTTTGTTAGTATTTCTTGATTTTTGTTTTTATGTATATTTTTTTATTGTATTTCTGTTTCTGTTTATTCGCATACAAAAAGAAGCGCGTGGAAATATTTTTTATGAATTTTAATTCCCATTCTTCTGCATTGCAATCGCAATTCTTTTAATACTTTATTTATACATATTTTAAAAAGTGACCGTGATAGACAACGCTCCCGTCATAATCCCTTGGTAACATCAAATAATTATGATGCTCTGTTTCCTATCTTTATCACACTTTTCCGATCTCTACTGATCTTTTCTGCATCACTTGGTTTATAGTGAAAATATTGTCTGTGCAAGATCTACCAGCTATGAAACCGCCTTATTCTTCTATAATGTCAACCGCACTGTTTACCTTTGTTTAATTATTTGTCCGTACAGTCTTCCTATTGATGATGTTACTCTAATGCTCGACAATTGTAATACTGCTCTATTTTCCATTTTATGTATTGGACTAATCTACCTAGTGGGAATTTCCTCTTATTCTATAACGCATATATTAAAAAATTGCTGCAATAATTCAATGAGCTTATTAGGAGCGCTTTTTAATAAATTAATAGGAATATCTCCGAACCTAATGTTTTTTTTAATTTTTATATTTGTAATTTGTTTTTGAATTTGCTTTTCAATTATTCTTTCTATTTCGTATGTAATATCATTTGGTTGACATTGCATACTCTTGCCTGTTTCTTTCCATTTATTAATTTGTATCATCTTTATATTTCTCTCCAGGTGTCTCTAGTTTTTGTTTCTTCTATAGTATTTTCCGTTTTCCTGCATATATTATTCCATTCTTTATTTTTGTCTTGATTACATCTTTTTTACTTGCCTTCCTATTCTTATCTATTCCTTTCTGTCTTTCTACTTTTGATGAGCTTTTCTTTTTTCTTTTGTTTCCTTTTAGGTCTTTATTTTATCAACAATTTGTTTTTATATTCGTTCTAATTTTTCTTAACGATTCGAATGAGGACTTCATGTATTTTTTTTATTTGATCATAACTGTCTTCACACTGCCTTGTACATCTGCAATTAATTTGTTTGATAGTTTTCACTTATATAAAGGTTTATTGACTCGTCCCGTAGCAAATTCAAATTGTATTTTGTACTCTTTAAATTCGTATTTTTCTTCATTTTCAAGTATATTTTTGCTCTAATTAGCATATGATCTGTTCCACGTTCAGATTATCTTAGAGCCTTTACATCAAGTGTCTTTATGTTTATTTCTTGCCTTTGTATTAAGCATTCTCTGTAGACTTTATCTAGATGTTGAAAATAACCATTAATTTTTTAGGTTAAATACGCTGCATGGTTTTAAATCTATTCCCACTGTCGTTTACTACGTCTTCACCAAATTTTCTTATTACTGGATCTTGTTCTTCGGGAACTGTCCAAGCATTTAAATCTCCTAAAAGTATACTTCCTGCGTTTTTACAATTTTTTCTAGTATAGAAGTTAAGTTATTCTCAAATTCGTCTTTTGTATCTTTGTTTGCGTCATCTGCAGGAGTATATGCCGCTATTATGCAAATGTTTGCCTAAATATTTGTAATTCTATTGTCCTTAATTTTTCGTTTACCTCTTCCCATTGTCTAATGTGCTTTTTATACTTTTTTGATATAGTAGTAGCTACTATGGCCTTTTCTATTTTTATTTGGGCGCTCCGCTATAAAACCATATGTAGTTTGCATACGTTTCATTTCCTTTTCTTTTTTTTTTGTTACGTCGTTTTTGTATTTGGAAAGTTGTTCAAAAAACTTTGACTTTTTGTGTTCTTATACCTTGGATACTCTGTGTGCCAAAATTCAATATCTTTTTCCATTTGCTTTTTGTGTCATAATGTCAGTCCGTAATCCGATGCTTGCGCTTTAATTTTTTAACAGTTGTTAGATGTTAGCCCAGGTTCTCCTCTCCCCAATCTGGAGGACTAGAAATTTAGATTTTGGGGTGTTCTTCCCCTAGAAAGTCTGTTTGCCCACCAGAACTATCTTCCGCCTCCTTTGGTGTTGGGATTTTCGTTAACCCTCTTCCACCTCATTGGCTGGTCTTCAGCTGTAATGCTAGGTAGGAGCCTTTACAGGGTGCTATCAGCTGGGCCAGCTGAACCCTGATTTATTTAGGAGGTGTTACACCTTTATCACTCCCCTTTTATCCAAGCTTGTGATAGACAGAGCCGGAATTCAATTCTTGAATCAGATTGATTGGATTCAGGGGCTTGAATACAAATATTATATTATACATTATACATAAGTAGTATGTTTCTACTTTTCTTTATAAGTTAATTGTTTATGTTGCATTTTAAATATTTCTATTTGGTGTTGGCGTGTCTTTACGACACATAGGCCTCTTCTAGCTTTTTCCACCCTTCCCTAATTTTAGCTGTTCGCTGCCATAATGGACCTGCTATTTTTTTTATTTCATCTTTCTCTTTTTCTTTTGGTTTGGAATCGGGGAGTCCATTCTGTTATGTGCTTTGTCCATTTATTTTTATTTTCTCTGAGCATATGTCCTACCCACCGCCATTTGGGATGCTTTGTTTTGGTCACAACATCTTCTATTTTTGTTATGTGTCTTATGTCCGTGGCTCTCTTTTTGTATAGCCCAGTATGCTCTTCTCCATTGCTCTTTGACATGTAGTTAGTTTTTGTATGTTTGCCCAAGTCTGGCAACCATAGGTTAGTATAGGTAGTATACAGGTGTAAATTTTCTTCTTTTCATTGCTATGCTGTATTGTTTACTTTTCATAATCTCCTTGAGTGTCCAAAATCTCTTCCATGAGTTGGCAACCCGCCTCTCTATTTCTAATTCCATTTGGTCATTGAATGCAATTAGTTGACCCAAGTAAATTTAGGAGTTTACATATTCAATGTCTTTTTTTTCTATTTTGATAAGTTTTTGGAAACGATTTATTATTATTTTGGTTTTTGTTTTGTTCATTGTTAGTCCCACCGTTTTACTTTCTTGTGCCAAATCTTCGAGCATAATTTGTAGGTCTTCTGGGTTATCCGTTATAAGTATTATGTCATTCGCAAATTTTAGATGGTTCAGGTTTGTTCCATTGATATTGATACCCAAGTTGTCCCATTCTATTTTTCTAAAGATTTCCTCTAGCACTGACGAAAACAGTTTTGGTGAAAGTGGGTCTCCATGTCTCACACCTCGACGTATAGGGAAGGCTTCCCCCTTTGTTTCTAGTTTTACTCTGCCTGTGTTGTTAGTGTATACATTCTTCATTATCCTTATGTAGTTATTTCCAATTCCTTGATTTTTCAGGGCTTCCCAGATGTAGTGATGTTCCAAGCAGTCAAATGCTTTATTATAGTCCGCAAAATCCATGTATAGTGGGTAGTTGTATTCATGGCTTTTTTCGATTAGCTGTTTCACATGGATGTGGTCCACTGTGAAATATCTTGATCTAAATCAGCTTGTTCTCTTGGTTGTTCTTTATCTAGTTTTTTGGTGATACGATTAAGTATTATTTTTGAGAATATCTCATATACATTAGACATCAGGCTTATTGGGCGATAGTTGCCTATTTCTGATCTGTCTCCTTTTTTGTGGATGAGAACTATAGCACTTGTCCACTGTGTTGGTATATATTTCGTATTTAAAATTACATTGAACAGGTCGGTCAATTTTGTTGTTGTTTCTTGTAGTCTTGCCTTTTGTCATCTCATTGGTTATGCGATCAGTGCCGGGAGCTTTGTCGTTTTTCTGTGATTTTATTGCATGTTGAACTTCACTTTCAAGAATTTGAGAAACTTCTTCTATGTTGTCTTCAAGATTTATGTTACTTTCTTGAGTGTTTTCAGTAAAATATAGTTTACGATAATCTGTTGCAATCTTTAGAACTGGCTGCCTTCTTGTTTCTTCTTGGCCGTTTTTATTTTTCATTTTTGGCATCCATATATTTTCCTCTTGTAGCTCTTTTAAGGCCTTGTTTATACTTCTTGATTTGGATATATGGTGTTTGATACATTCAAGTCTATATTTTCCTTATCTTGTTTTATGTTACGGTTTATTACTTTACTTAATTTATTTATATCTTGAAATATTGCTTTGTCTTTCTTATTTTTAAGTAACTGCTTCCTTTTCTAAATTAGGTCCATTGTCTTAGAGGTTAGTGTATTTTTGTTTAGTTTTCTTGATTTTTGTTGTAAAGTTCTTGCGTTTTGTTTAATTCTTCAGGTGGCGTATTTTTTATGATGTGCATTAACAAGGCATTCCCTTTCTGGTTTAAGTACTTCCTCTGTTTCTTATGTTCTTTGGTAAACAGGGTTGCCCTGACCATGCGGTGATTGCTGTTGAAGTTAAGATTATTTATTATGTTGACATTTTGGAATGATATGGGTTGATTGCTTGTTATAAAGTCTATTTCGTTTCGGTAGGTCCCATCAGGCGATAAGTCCACTTTTTGGCCGGCTTCTTCTTAAAAATACTGTTTATTATGGTTATGTTGTTCTCAAGGGCCATGTTTACGATCCTTTTGCCATTGCCGCTTCTCTTTCCTGTGCTATATTTTCCTACTGTATTCTCTTCACCATGGTTCTGTTTACCTATTTTGCCATTAAAGTCTCCCATGACGATGATGTTTTTATGGGCACTTTCCAATGTGGTTGAAAGTTGGCTATAGAAATCTTCTTTTATTGTTTCTTCTGCTGCTTCTGTCGGTGCATAGATCTACAATATAGTCCAGTTGTTTTTGTATTCTGGTATACATATATTTAGTATGGCAATTCTTTCAGATATGCCTTTGAACTCAAAGATTTGTTTCTTTATGTGCTTCTTTAACATGAATCCTACTCCATTTAGCCCCTTTGTTTCACCTATATAGTACAGGATGTAGTCATCATGTTCTTCAATTTGGTTTCCCATTCGTCTCACTTCACTCAGGCCTAGGATGTCCCATTTAATATTTTCTAGAGCTATTTCCAGGTCGAGAAGTTTTTCCGATGTTCTTAATGAGAGTGTCTTTAGAGTGGCTATGTAAATATTACTTGGTTTTTCTTTATTCGCTAGAAGGTAGTGGTCTTCTTCCCCCACGGTGACCAACCGGCTTGGGGTGCATTTTTCCAAAGTTGATTTGGATAAAGTTGTATATTCTTTGGTTCGGTTCCGGATGTTGGTGGTTATTACATGTGTTTCAGGGTCAGTTGTTTTTACTTACTTGTTTTGTCTTGAGGTCGGTTTCTACTACATTCCTGTAATTACTACTATAATTAGTTTGTCATAAAATTCATGTCAATATATGGGTACACACCCCCTTTTCACCTGTGAGATATAGTCATACTATTAGCTCATAGAACAGTTATGTATAGCCCTGCTACTAAGAATTTGGGGAATTTCTTTATGTTCCCCAAGATGCCCCAGTTTGTATAATTTATCCCCGTCGCACGTCGCACTTATCTCAAGGGCCCTTTGCTGCGTTGTAGAAATTCGTCATTACACACGCTATTTATCAAAGCTGCTAAGTTCAGAACTTCCTTCTTTTGACTTTAATTCGCGCGAATTCCGCCTTCGAGCGAAACACTCCGGCCGTACAGAGATCCGGGCAGATAGCACCGAGCTGCACGCTCTCATTTGCCAACTTCGCCCTACGCATGTTTACAATATCCAAATTATTGCGCGAAGTTTCGTGTTATTAAGAAGTTTCGATCTGTTGTGCCGCCCGTGTTGCGAATGCTAAGCGCCGCGATCCGCAGAGTTGCGCCTCCGAAAATATTGTTCTTCGCTCAGTATGCAGTATGTACACTTACTGCGACGTAAGTACGGGAGTTGCAGCTATTACCTCCTCAACTTCAAAGCGAACTTAAAGTTAATATAAGGCCTCGGTGCGTTCGTGCCTTAAATATTAGTTTTATGAATTTATTACGCTTATCGCACGTAATAAATGCTGCAAGTGTAATAAATGAATAATAATCAGCGAAATAATACTTCTGCGGAGCTTTTTTACAAATTTAATTCTCTTTGTAACATAGGCAC
The DNA here is from genome assembly GCA_036346155.1 of Sinelater perroti. Classification (NCBI taxonomy): domain Eukaryota; kingdom Metazoa; phylum Arthropoda; class Insecta; order Coleoptera; family Elateridae; genus Sinelater; species Sinelater perroti. The sequence continues at coordinate 21,676,790 of JARFIY010000158.1, read as the reverse complement.
AATACCACTAGTTTTAGTCTTCTAAATTCTAATGTCTTCTACTACTTTCTTTAAAAATGTTGATAAAAGAACGTTTCTTTATTACCCTAATCGTAAGATTGTTTTTTTATTTTTCAGATTCTCAAATCTAATTTTTATAAAGGCTAATTTCTTTAGTTTGAAAAATTAAAGCTGGGTACTAGACTTAGTCGAAAGCCTGTGTTGTGTCTAGAAAATTTCATCACAGTAATTTTTGTCTTTACGGGTTTGGATAACAATTCAAAAGTAAGATAAACTGAGCATCCTGTTGTAAATGACTTTAAGTGCATATAGAACGATGGCTTTTTAAAGTAAGTGTTGTAAGTATGCCCCCTGTTACTAAATGATATCCAGGTGTTTTACGTTCATTTCATTTATTGATTTTTTCTAAAGTCTTATACATCTTGATGTGGTGCTTCCTGGCCACGTTTAAAAACACTTGCAAGGTATATGGCAAAATTGTCAGACTTGTTTTGTCCTTGCGGATCCACTCGCTGTTAGGTTTGTAGAGAGATAGTTAGTTGTTTTCGTGGCTTGCCAGAGTGTATAGTCCTCAAGAGATAAGTTGGAAGCATACTGTTTTGAGTTCTCTAGACAATTGATTGTAACGATGATGAATAATAGGATAATTTAACCTTGCCATATCTTTTTAGCTCCTCTTTTTTTATTGATTGGTAATGTACGGTGGAATATTATTGGCGTTGGTATAGTTTGTTCATTTGCAGAGGTAGAGTGCTAAGCAGCTTTTTACAAAACTGTTGTGAAGTGCTGTACAGCTTTATCCAAGTCTTGAGGGGTTTTGATTCTAAGTTGAAGGTGTACGCTGGTTTCTAAGTAGTTGTTAAATTTTTCCAATCATTTTTTTATGTTAATGTATGATAAAGGAAGTTGTTAATACAGCAGTAATACTTATGCTAGCAATGACCGGGGTATGGTCTGTTAAAAGATTAAGGTTACATTCTGTTGTACAGTTCGTTTGGGGAACTCCATTTGGAAGCTTCCTGGAATCTGTTGACCCTCATGTGAGTGCTTCGTTAGTAAGGTAGTTATTGTTGTCATGGCTTACAGTAGGTTTTGACCATTTGTAGTAATGATTCTCAAACCTCACTGTGTATGATTAGCATTTCAGTCACCTCCTACTATTGATTTAATTCCCAGGGTCTGGAGAAAGTTTTGATTTTCCCTTTTAGATAGCTATAGATTGAAGTTCCTGTAAAGTTTTATAGTAGAGTTTTTACTACGATACTCGCGACTTGGATCTTGTCCGTTTGATATATAGGTGCTTCATGATGAGAAACACGAGCGGTACTGTTAGAATGAGGGGTATTATATACGAAGTACTGTGCTAAACGAAATGTTGTTCGACCAGTAAAATACAATTTAAATATAAGCATAATATCTATTTTGTTGAGGTTCCTGCTTATGATTAAGCAGGCCATTAGCGTTTAAAGTTTTAAGTTTTAGAATTAGAGCAATTATGGGTAGAGTTTTCCAATTTTAATTATTAGTAGGTTAAATATAATACTATTTTAGCTGAGAAGTTGGGAGAAAATTGCTTCGAATTTATTGAAAAATACTGTTAATTGTTGTCCTAACGTAGTTAAGTCGTCTGTGTTATTGAAAGTCGTGTTTGTGGGCGCTATTTACCCATATGTTGGGTGACTATTACACGAAGAGAGATTGAGTAGATTGTTTGTAGTATAAGCAGCAGGGAATTTCGTGTTTATATTCTGTTGAGCATTAACTGTGATGATTTATATTCCTTTATTTGTTTCCCGTTGCTACTAGTTGTCTGTAAACACTGCATTCCTTGCAATTAGCAGGATGATTTGTTTTGCATATCACATATTTGGGTACTGTATTTTTGAGCTTCTTGTATCTTTTGTGTCGCGCTGTATGCTACACTTAGTGTAGTTGCTGGATTTAGTACAGTATGCCTTAGGGTGACCGTAAACTTGGCATCGCATACACTGGCTTTTATTGGAAAAATTTTTGATTGAATATTTCCTCGTTGTGCTTTTGAGGTACATAGAATGGCGATGGGGGAGCTTTCGTTACTTTAGTTATCTTTAATGATCGTTATGTTGCAAATTTTATGGTATTTTCTTCCAATTTCTTCTTTATGTCATAAGATGCGAAGGTGTTATGCAGATTCTGAATTACTATTCTATAGGCGTAATGTTCTTTTATTTGGTATGTTTGATGCACAATATTTTCTTTTTTTTTAATGTTTGGTTAGAGTCCTGTATATTTCTATTTATTTTAGGAGTATCATTTGTTAGGGATTTGGTGTGATAGGTCTCTTACTCTGCTACTACAAAAAGATTGGTTAGCATCTCTGTAAAATTATTAATACATTATATAAATGTTGGTGGAGGTTTTGGGGAGTGTACAGGAGAATTTGTGGTTGTTTTTTCGGTTGAGGCATCGTTGTTTGTTGTGCATAGTACAGTGTAGCGATTATGGGTAGTCATGTAAAATCTGACGGTTTTAGTTACTTGTCTTTCTAATTAGGTTTTTTTTAATTTGCCATGAGTGTACGTTATTGGTTTCAAAATCTGTTTCTTCACTGGGCTCGATATTTAAAAGAGATGTCGGCTATTGTTGCGCAGTATAGTATTGTGGGGTGGTTATTGAGTTATTACATTAGTAGAGGCTTGGTTGAGTGAACATTGGAATTTGTTGTGCAGGAAGTGGCGATAGCAATGGTGGAAAGTTTTATGTGGGTGCACCAGGCCGTTGCTGGCATTGCTGATTCAAAATTATTGGAGGTGGAAACCCCGAATGTTGGTTTTATTGTAATGTGAAAAACATTCCCCCCTTCTCTCGAATATTAACTTAAGCCCATTTGCAGATTTAATATCGTGGCTTTGTTGTACTTTTAAACTGACGTGAAATCCGAACGGCTGTCGGTTAATAGAGTAATATAGCTACACGAATCCAGTTATCAGCAAAAGTTAAAATATAATAGAATTGGCAACAAGCTAAAATCAAAACTCTAAGAAATAAGAGATTTACCTTTTTAATTTCTCAAAACAAGACAATTCTATCTGGGGGTCAGTAAAAACAAAAAGAAAACTTCAATTATCTTCACATTCACAAATGCACACTTTCAGGTCTGTGGACAAAAAGTGATAGAGAGAAGGCGGGACTATTTTCTCAACAGCTTACAAAAGTATTGTCTCCCCAAAATAACGGTGTAACAAAAAAACAGAAGAAGAATGATCTACAATAACATTATTACAAAAGTGACTAAAATTGTACATTCTAAAAGAAATACACAGAAGCTACTAGGCCTTAAGCTCATAAAATGTTCCTGGGACAGATATGATTACTACAAAAGCTCCCAAAAATGTTTGTACGTATTTGGCGCAATTTGGCAACATGAATACTGGCCCAAATCACTCAAAAGCGTACAAAAACTATAATGAAACTCACACCTGAAAAAAACTTGATAGATGTTACGTCTATCGTCCAATAAGTCTTTTATCGACAATTTCCAAGGTCTTTGAAATACTTTTTCTTAACAGAATAAATAGAAATTTAAACCAGCAAACATAGACCTCAAATCATCAGTTTGGTTTTAGACAAGTTTACTCAACTGACCAACAGTACCACCGCTTAACTATATTATTAATAAATATATAGGAAGGTTTTGTACCGCTGTTTTTTGGACGTAAACCAAAACCTTGATAATGTAGGGTATCCAGGTTTTTAATCAAAATTAAACAAGCACTTCCAATAATTTCAACGTATTCAAATTTTATGTAAACCAACTGATTTCGCATACTATCAGGAGTACCACAGGGGAGCATGTTTGGTTCACTTCTGTATGTATTTTACATAGCCGACTTACCAACAGAAGCAGCAGATACATTCGCAAACGGTACGACGATTTTTGCAATACATGAAGATCCTATCAACGCTTCAATCAAACTCCAAAAACATACATAAATCACAGGGCTAAACAAATTGAATGTCAACGTAAATGAAACAAAATCAACACATATAAGCTTAACCTTGCTAGAAGAAGAAGAAGCAACCTGGACTTACAACACAGAACCTTGGGGCTGCGTTAATAAGTCCAATACGCACCATGGTATGTTTCTAACCATACCATTTATAGGGATTTCAAAATTCCTTACGTGAATATAGTCATCAAAGTGCACAGCACTAAGTATCATAAATATTAGACTGAAGATCATCCCAAACCACTACTATAATCTACAGACAGTAGAAAATTGAAAATACAGTGATCTCTCAACCTACAAACCTGAGGCGACATCGAATAAATGCGAAGGCTTTTACGGCCGGTGTTTTGGTACATCGTGTTAGTTCTCGGGTTCTTAACCCGTGCCCGGGGTTTGGAAATTCTTGACGTACCATTGACAACTGCAGTAGACATCTTCAGAAGGAAATATTCAGAAGTTAAGTTATTGTGGACACAGACATCCTCGGTTGACAAGATATCTGTATCTGAAACTATAACCTTTCTTCTTTGAGAAGGCCTAGAACTGGAAATCTATTGCTTATCTTCAGAAAGTTCTAAACATGTCAAGGATGGCGGTGATGTCATAGCTGCAGGGCGTCAGCCCCGCAACCACCTTGAGGAAGTTTGTGGCGTTCTGGGTAGACCGCATGATGTTGCTGAAGGATTATAGCAACGGTGGAGGGTTCTACATTCTTGAAGAGACTTGCGATGGTGGCCTGGTGTTTGGGCTGCCGTTAGGGGTTTTGCGGTGGGCGCTGTAGAGCTGGCTGGAATCGCTGATCACGCTGAGCAATGTCTATGACTCGTCTCTGCGGTAGTAGAAATGGCCGACGTTGGTCGCAGCTATAGCTTGGGGACTTTACGCAATTCAGAGCAGCAGTATGTGTGCTCGAAGCGGTGGCACTGACTCACCATTTTCGTCCTGTTTGGCTACTCCACCATGACAACCTAATCGAGGATGTCGCACACATAGAAGGTGGCCTTGCCTTCATCGAACTGCTCAAGTTTTAAGAACATGAGCAGCATCGGTTGTTGCTGGGGGTCTTCGTCCCCCTTAATGTGAAAATGGAGATATCGAAATCGAGGAGCTTCTAATTCTGGGACGGCGTGAAGGGGCCTTTCTGCCTTCAGTAGGTACAAGTCGTACTGGATCTTCACTTCCTCCAGGAAGCGAGTCAAGCACCGGCGATCTCCAGATGTAGCGATATGGATGGTTTCTCCCGCAAGATAATAAGAGGGAGGGTGGTGATTCCAGGCAGGCCTGGAGACGGTTGGCCATCAAAGACGTTAGAGATGGCGATCGGCTCTCAGGGAGAAGGAAGCAGCACCCTCACCTGGGCTCGGCAGCGTACACGGTAGTTAAATTTCTGGGTCTCGGCTGAGTAGTGCTAGCGTGTTCCGAGTCGCTCTATAACAGAGAAGTCAACCAGGACGGCTGGGGCGTCTGAAGCGGCTGGAGGGCTACAGAGTTGGCCTGCTTGCTTTCCAGTGACAGGTCGTCCACAGACATGACCTCCTCCCCAAACAGGTCTTACATGTAGAGCTGCTAAAGTATTGTGCTTATCTAGGTTCGCGCGAAGATCTCCAATCATTCATCCGGACCGCCAATATCACTGTTACCATCAAACATTGCCACTTTGTCACTCATTGAATACACCAGGCGGCACAAATAAATGGACAAAACATAGAGAAAACTGTGTAAAGAAACAAGTAAGAAAAATACCGCTATAGAAAAGAAGAAGGCCAAAAAGCTAATAATTATGAATGTGCATATCGTCGACTAATTAGTTTAGCGCCACATACATTAAAGGCACACATATAATTTGCAGTTAAACAGAAAATAAAATAAAAACTAAAAGATCAATTTGGTCTCAGGAAACATTCAAAAACGATATAACCCATCTTGTCCTTGAGACTAATAAAAATCGCATTCTAAAACAAAAACAAATTTGAAGTAGAATTCAATTCAAAGAAAAATTCACTATCGCTATTAGAAACAAACAGCGATAATTAAACGTAGAGAAAGTCAATTAAAGTCTAATCCTAAAAGAGGGGTGAGATAGAAATATGCCCTGAGCGAAAAACAATATCAATGCAGGAGTGATAATGCAGAGCAAACAACTAGGCCATGCGACTGATATTTTACTTCTAGCAGAAAGTAAAGAAGAAATAATTAAAATATTGAGCGAGGAGCGGCTTATACTAAATCAAAGAATTTGTATGAAGATAAAGAAGACATAAATAAAATTAATAGTTTGTGAAAAGAATAAAAACAGACAAACAGAAATAAAAGTGGAAAATGAAAGACTAAAAGGAGTTAAGGAATTTTGTTATTTAACAGCAAATGAAAGACCAAAGATTGAAATACATACATCAGAATTGAAGCGCTTAACATAACTAAGAATTTTAAAAGGAAGTTTGCGAGATATCAATAAATTGATTTGATAAACAGGAAGAAAGAGAGTGAGGGGGCAGGAAAACGAAATGTTTTAAGATAGAAGTCCCAATATTTACTGATTGTACAACTACTTAAGTATATATATAATTAGAAAACGCTATTGCCTTCAATTACAGACAAACATATTTACATGATTTACAACCTATTAACTCATATTATTTTAAGGATTATAATTTAACTCGGAGAACATTGACCAGCGCAGAAGAGCACATGAGCGTGCTAATCCAAAATAATTGTTGTAGAGCAGTGTATGAAGTACTAAGGCTAGGCTAACTTATTACCCCAAGTTTAATAGCAAGAGCTTAGTTAAATTGGATTTTGTGTTGGCTCTGCGGCATAGCTGTAAAAGTATTCCTTGTTACAAATCTTGCATACAAGAATCACAATAAATGGCTTACCTTAACTTGGTATAACTTAAGAATGCATCCGAAAAATGCACTTTTCGGTGTTTTTATTCCTTCAGGGTAATGACTAGACATTTTCATAAAAATGGTCGACTTTTCTGTTTAAACAACCTAGTGGTTGAACTCGTACATAAACTTTTACAAGAGGCTATCTACAAGTTCATAGCTAAGGTGCCTCATCGTTAAAGTAGTTCTTAGAAGTATTATTACGTTTCTATTTTGAAGTGTACCAATTATTTAAATTATTAGCAATGCTTATCTCTTACACAGATTAGCAACTTTTTGTAATCATTTATTGCAAATTTGCAATCTACTCAAATAATGTACAGAGTAATAAGTAAATAGGATAAAATATTTGCAAATAGCTTAAGTTGGGCTTCATCCACTCAATCAAATCTTCAGTCCATTGCGCTTTAATCTTCTGTTAACTACCCGTTAGTTGTAGAGCTCGGCTATGAAATGGTTGTTGTAGTTTAGAGTGCGGTCACGGCTATATCTGGCTGTGGTTTTAATTACTTCGTTGACGTACGGAATACCTAGGCCATTGTGGAGTGTCTGGTTGCTGATGAACCAATCTTCATTCGCTATTGTTCGTAATGTTTTCGATTGGAATGTTTGTAATATTATTATGTTTGAGGATTTGCTACAATTCCATAGCTTAATCCCGTATGTCCGTGTGGGTTTTAGGTTGTCTATATGGTAGGAGTTTGTTCAAGGATAACTGGAATTTTCGTTCGATTAGCTAGTACATCTTATTTACTTTTAAGTTGAGTTGCTGTCGTTTAGGTTTAGTATGACCTTTCAGGGTATCTTCTAATCTAAGTGAAGCCCAAGATGTTTAATTTCATTTTTTAATAGTATGGGTAACTTGGGGCAGCCAATTTGCCTTTTAAAAGTTATTTGGGTAGATTTATCTCTACTGACTTTTATTCTCCACTGGTTTAGCCATGTTTGTAAAAAGTTTAGATGTACTTGAGGTTTTTCGGATGCTCGGGTAGGATTTGGATCTGATGGCATTATGGCTGTGTCATCGGCGAAGGTGGCAATCAATGTGTTGTTTGTGGTTGGGACTCCTGTTTTGACTAGAAGGTATATAAAGACTCCAAGGACGCTGCCTTGTGAAGCCACGCAGTTAACAGTATGGTAGCTTGATAAAGAATCCTCCAATTTAATTGTCTTTCGTTTAGGTAAGCTTTTAGTAATACGTAAATCGGATAAGGTAACTATTTTTTATTTTTTACAGTAGCCCCGAGTGCCACACCTTATGGAATGCCTGTTGGATGTCCAAAAACACAGAAGCACACACTTGTTATCCCTCTAGACTGTTATGTGACTTTGTTGGATAATAGAAAGACTGGGTCGAAAATCCAAACTGATGTAGTGGGATTAGCTCGTTAATATTGGTGTTGTTTCCTCCATTCTGCGTAGCAAGAATCGTTCAAATATTTTAGAAAGTAATGGCAGAAGGCTAATTGGTTTGTATAAACTGGCTTCTTGCAATGGCTTTAGCACCATAATAATTTGTGCATATTTCTACTGAACTGAGAAGTGTGAAATAGCGAGCATACGATTGAATATAGAAGTAATGAGGACTATTGCTTTTCTTGGTAGTTGTTTAAGTACTTTACCAACTATGAGATCATACCCTGGTCTTTTGTATACCTCGGCAGGACTAAGTGATCTTGGAGGTAAGGACAGTTAACCAGATGAGTTAAGGAATTCCTGTACTTCTTCTTCAGTATTTAGGTTATTTAGTGGAAGTGGTGTAAATACTTGGGCATAGTATTTACCAAAGGTATTTAGCATTAGTACGGGGTCAACTTTTATTGGGTTTTCTTAAAAATGGAGCTACTAATCTAGGCCTTTTAAATTTTTCTGTGGCCTTACAAATGGTTTTGGTCTTCAGGTGATAGGTTGGTAATGTAGTAACTAAACGTTTCGTTCCGATTTTGTTGTATTGCATTGTAGAGTCTGTGTGTTAGTCTGTTGAGAATGATTTTGTCTAACGAGTTTCTTGACTTTTGTTCCGGGCTTTGTGGGGGAGTGGTATATTACAACCTTCTGGTGGCAAATTTTGTTCTGTTGGAGTAGCCTGCCAGGCTGCTTCTTAAATGAGCTTGGTTACGTATTCTGCAGTTTTATCTATTTCATTTAGATTATGCGTTCTGTAGTTCAATTTGATATTATTGTTAATATTGCATTGAAATTTTGATAAGGTGACTGCTTCTGTTGCGTTCCCAACTGTATTAGTTGGATTTGTTCTGTACTGAACTTTTAAAGTTTGTTGGCTAGGCATTTTTTAGCTTTAGGACCTCTATAAATAGTACACCTTTTATAGTTGGCTGGATGACTGCCTTCACATAGAGCGAATTTAGCTGAAGTCTCCCAGTTCTTTGTACATAATTTGCTGTCATGTGGTCTTTTGGATTTTACACAATTAAATGGTTATCTGCAACAGCACTTGCAGTGACCGTAACGTTGGCAGCACGTACACTGAATTTTTCTTAGATCCTTGCAAGAATTCGACAGCAAAGATTTGTTATTTGGTTTGGGCTCAAGGTTGGCAAAAAATGTAGGTAAGGGGTCCTTACTTTTTCTGTGCCTTATATTAATAATATTTCTCACTGGGTGTCCTAGTTCGTTTAGTTCATCCTTAACATTTTGGGTATAGGTCTCGAATTATAACTTTGTGCGTGTTTTCTTGGTATGCGTGTTAGATTACACCTTCTTCGCACAAATGTTTAATCTGTTTTCTGTAGGCATCAATGAAAGATGTATTTATTTTGACTGTACTGTTTGCTAATGTTTTAGAGTAATGTTTTTCATCTCCGATAACTTTGGCAAGGTTATCAGCCATAGTTTGAAAGTTATTAACTCCATAAATGTATACAGGCGGAGGTCTAGGTTCTTTAGGTAGTGTATTATTGTTATTATAGTTTTCACTTGAGTCGTTGGTGGCTATTGTTTCAGAAAGAGGTTGGAATCTATTAGACATATTAATTTGTAATGTGTTTCTATCAGTTTTTATAAGATTTAGTTTAATTTTTTGTGCAACGGTTTGTCAGGGGTGTTCGTTAACCTTTTCAACATGATCTGCGGTTAAGGAAGTTATATTTTGCTTTGTATTATTGTTGTGTCTTCTTTGCATAGCGTGCTAAAATAAGGTCTGGTAATTGTTATTAAAGTTTGACATGATTGGGGCTGGGATTTGGGGAGGTTGTGAGCATGGAAACTTGATTTTGGTACATTTGCGTCATTGATTTGCATAGTGAACACTGGCTGCGGATCATTGCAGTTGTTCGGAAAGCTATTGGACGTCCCGGGTAGCATCCCGGCTGGGTGAGCTTTACTGCATAAATAAATAAATAGATTTATGCAGTATACACTTGTTGTTTTCAGTCGAGTACGAGCAGTGAACCGGTTCGGATGTCACGTACGCCGTCCGATAACAGTGCGATACGCTTGACCTTAGCTATATCAACTCTTACAAACGCAGTAAGTTTAAAATTGATTTTATTTTAATATATTTCAATAAAAATTGCAACCCATGCAATTAAAATGGATCAAACAGCGCAACAAAAGCGCAAATTCGGCGATCTGTCACCACCTATAAATGAAGTTCAAAAACGTTATGCATGGACAGCTCAAAACCTCCTAGAAAACAATAAATACTATCTTCCGCCACACCTGGAAACTTCCCTAACCGATAAAGAATCTTCTGAAGAAGAACCAGAAAATAACCAACCCGATACGACAAAAATTAAAATTCCACCAATCTATCTGCCCAATGCAGTTAATCACCAAGCTCTTGTAGAAGACATCAAAAAACACGCAACTGGTGCGTTCACAACTACCTACAACGTATCCACACTACGAATAAACTTAACAAAAGACGAAGATTATCGGAAATTAACTAAATTCTACAGTGATAACCAAATGCAGTACCACACATACCAAAATCCCAACGATAAACCCTTATCAGTAGTCATAAAAAATGTACCACTTTCCTTAACAGATCAGGAAATCAAAAACGAACTCATAACCAATAAAATTCCAGTTCTAAAAGTAGCACGACTGTACACAAAAGAAAAAAAACCGCTGCCAGTCTGCGCAGTTGACCTCACCAAAAACGAAGAAGCAAAACGTATATTCACGTTAAAAGCAATATTCTACTCTATAGTAACAGTCGAAGAAAGAAGAAAATCCAAGATCATCCCCCAATGCTATAGATGTCAGCAGCATGGACATACCAAAAACTACTGCACTCAAAAATATACCTGCGTCAAATGCGCAGGCGACCATCAACATACAGAATGTAAAAAACGACCCAATGACCCACCAAAATGTGCAAACTGTGGAGGAGGCCACAGTGCAAATTATCGCGGTTGTCCCCACCATATTAAATTACTGCGGCAACGTACCAAAACCTCGATCCCCACCCCAAAACCCAACTACTTCCTAAATTCGGAAGTTAACAACGAACAGACCTATGCAAGCAGAACCCAAAGTGGACTTAATCACAACACCATCAAATCAGACCCAGCCAACAACATTATACAGCTCCTCCTTGAACTACTCACACCTCACCTCGATCAAATTAAATCGTTTATCACAAATACTCTCCTACCCATGCTCTTTAATGGACCATAACCAACCAAAACCAATTCAGTGCTTAACAATCCTCAACTGGAATGTTAATGGGCTCCAAAACCAACGATCCCTAATCATTGCCAAAGTAGACATCGCTTGCATTACTGAGACGCACCTAGACGACACAACCAGCTTTAATATCCCAGGTTACCACGTCTATCGAAAGGACCGGAACGCCCCGATTGCGTCAGGAGGGGTAGCAATTCTAATAAAAAGAAGGTTTAAGCATACGCGACTGCCCGACATCCCTAATTTAAATATTGAAATGACCTCCGTCCAAGTTACACTTGATGACAATAGTACAGTAACGGTAGCAAGCGCCTACAGGCAGCCAAATAAAAAACTAGTACCCGAAGACATACAAACAATATTTAATACAAATCAGCCGCTATTGGTCATTGGTGATATAAATGCCAAACATACCTTATGGGGCTGCAGAGCATCCAACCCTGAGGGTAAAAAAGTTAGAGAATTTGGCAACAGCAAATTCCTTTCAGATATTAGCACCGGACGAGTACACTTATTACCCGTATCGAAGAGACCACGAGCCAGACATACTTGACATAGTTCTGCAGAAGAATTTTAACAAGCCGCTGTACCAACAAGTCATAACCGAACTCAACTCAGACCACATTCCTGTCTTAGTGTCCTTTACAAATAACCCAGTACCGAAACAACCAGTACCGAAGTTAATAAACGGCAAAATGAACTGGGATCAATTTGAAAAATACTAGAAAACAAAATATCATACCCCACAAATATCCATAACCAAGAAGATATTGACGCAACGATTGCCAATCTCACCACATTGATTAGCGATAGTGATCAATCAACGAGAAAAGTCAACTCAGGCGTGAATGGCAACGAACTAGAAGTCCTTCAATCAAAAACCGACTAAACAACCTTGCCCATAGGATTAAAAGAGAACTCGATCTACTCAGAGTCAACACCTATCAACAACACATAGCCAACTTTAGCCCAGGGACAGGGGGTTATGGAAAACAACCACAAAACATCCTAAACAAAAGAGATGAAATGCCTACACTAACAAACGACACAGGCACTGACAACTACATAACAGATGAAGATAAAGCTGCTTTCGCCCTACACCTTGAAAGGACCTTCACTCCTATCATCACTTGCACTCCAACACACCTTAACAACACGATAACCTGCATTGAAACAAACGTGCCGCACCCTGATAGAATTAAGCCCACCTCCCCCAAGGAACTTAAAACTCACATAGACACACTCTCAACCAAAAAGTCTCCCGGACATGATCTACTCACAAATTCTATTCTCCAGCACCTTCCCAAGAAAGCCTTAGCCAGCCTAAGCACAATCTTTAATGCCTGCCTAAGGCTAGGCTACTTTTCCCTAGCATGGAAACATGCCCAAATTCTAATGTTTCCAAAACCGGGCAAAACCAAAACAAAAATAAGTAGTTATAGGCCAATAAGTCTTCTCACCACCCTATCCAAACTGCTGGAAAGAATAATTCAAGTTAGACTAAATGCCGTTATTGAAAACCAAAACACAATCCCTACCTTTCAATTCGGATTTAGAAAAGGCCACTCTACATATTATCAAATACAACGTATAAGCGAACTTATCGAGCGTGGCTATGAAAACAAAGTCTACACTGCGGCCTTATTTCTAGACATCTCACAGGCCTTTGACAGAGTATGGCTTGAAGGTTTAAAGCTAAAAATCCTAAATATTGACATGCCTCCCTACCTAAAAGCCATTTTATTCTCATTTGTCGAAAACAGAACCTTTGCTGTACGAGTGAACTCCACGCTATCACAAACCAAAATATCCATGCAGGTGTTCCGCAGGGCAGCGTCCTGGGTCCAGTCCTATTCTCCATTTACACCTCTGACCTGCCTGAAACTAAGGCAACTCTCGCCACCTTTGCGGATGACACAGCCATCTTCACTCAAGCATCGTCATTGGACGAAGCAGTACAAGCTCTCCAACAAGCCACAAACCAGCTTTCTCGCTGGTTTCAACAGTGGAATACCCAAATAAACCCAGATAAATGCCAAGCAAAAATATTTACTCTTAGACGAATCACGAATCCCAACCTAGTTCACATTAATAATAAACCAATACCGTGGAAATCAACGATTCAGCAGTCAAATACCTCGGTATTTACCTGGACACACGGCTGAGTTGGGGCTTTCACATTAACCAGAAATTAATCCAGGGATATGCCAGACTCAAACAGCTGTACCCACTAATTAACCGTAAATCTTCCTAAAATTGAATGCACTATGCTGTTATACAAAACCCTGCTACGACCACTAATACTATATGGATCACCGATATGGTGAACACGTCTCAAACCAACTTACGCAAAATACAGAGGTTCCAAAACAAAGTGCTACGAATTGCAGTCAACGCGCCCTGGTACATTCGGAACACACAGCTACACCAAGAATTAGGAATCATGCCCATTGAAGACTACATTAAAAAAAGTGCAAAAAAGTTTATAATCAACTCAAGTGCGTGTAGTGGTGCGGTTCATTATGAACTCTTTCGAACAAAGATACACACAAGACTCAAACGTCAACTACCTCAGGACATTATATTAACCGATCGTGAAAATTACTGAAACAGTCACTGAAATGTTTGCTGAGACAGCTAAAAGTCTCCTTATGTTATGTAATCAAAGTCATGTATATAATTTACACAACATCACTGCTATGTATAACAAAATTGTATTTGTTGATCTAGCAATAAATGTAACCTTTAAAAAAAACTTGTTGTTTACTACGATATGATTTAATTGGGTTTAGAACATTATAGCCTTTAATAAATTATTTGTCGGCACACGCTCTTATCTTCCGGCCAACTCTCGGAGATAGGAGAGCGGTAGTCGACACAAACTTACACTGTGAATGTCGAACGCGTTGTAAGTTAGCCACCAAAACCTGTTTTATATCAAAAGTAAACAGACAAATTAGCATTTGCATTTTGACGTTCTTTGAGTGCCACTTGAAAAGAAAACCAACTTTTTAGTTGATTCTGCATTTGAATTTTTGTGTCAATCGGTACTAAATAAACATAACTTTAGTGTGCAATGGAGAACCGCGAACTAAATATTGTGTATTTGGCTAATATGGTTTAAATGTAACTTACAATTAGTGTAGAGCTAGGTACAAATAAAATTATTTATACGGTAAGTGTTTACTAACTTACAATTTAACTTAAGTTTGATACTTCAATCTACAGCACCCATAATAGAAGCGGGAAGATCTACAATAAAAGCCCCCAAACCGTAAACTACTGGCGACCCTTATAGACTAACTATAGGTAGCAATACTTAGTGTTACAGATTGGACTATTTTGTACTGCAATCTACTTACGGTGCAGATAAAATTGCTGTTTTTGAAATATGAGGGTGTGATTTTGTGTGTGATTACATGTTAGTTGAGTTTTGTAACTCGTAGAGTGCAAACGACGATGTCTTAGTGTATTCTAGGTCATTCTTCGCCACCATCAGTGACTGCATTGCATTATTAGTTTCAGCCGTATCTCTGATAAAATTCTTACAAATACTTATAATGATTTTTAAACAAATAAGGCAAATTGATGACTGACTACAGTCATGTAGTTTGACAGGACACTTACTGATTTTACTGCAACAGAATTATTACAAAATAATCAAATTGTAATTTTTTTACATTAGGCCTATAGGCTAACTTTAAGACATTATTTTGTAAACTTTCTCAAATATTTTAAAATAAACTGTTGGTGTGTTATATAAGTGAATGTATGAATTATTTGTGGAAAACTTGGCCGAGTGCCTAAATATGGTTTCGACAGTAGGGCGCATTAAAGTAAAAAATAAAAAAGTACATTCGCAAAAGACAAGGGTGTGGCACATCCAAATGGCAGTGCTAACTGTGTTTTATACACAAAGCACAAATGTACGTAATAGCCATACACTAAAAATTCAGAAAATAAAATTGAGAAATTATGTATTATATGTTGACTTATTATTATTGCTGGCAATAAATTGTTTATTTAATGATATACTGATTTTACCCTTTTATCTTAGTAATTAACGTAGTCTAAAATCCAGATTTGTATTTCCAAATTTGGTGCCCCTCATCATCCAAATTGTTGATTCTTCCGAAATACTCCTTTCATCCACTAATATACTAAAAGTCTATTTGAAAATACTAATAGAAAATGGTAGAAAAATGGCGCCAAATATTAAAAATCCCCAATAAACTTAATGTGAAAAAATTTGTTTTTATTTCTTCCACCACTACAAATAAGGCAATCGCAGCGACTTTGTGGTTTAATTTTATTTAAGCCTTCAGAAATAGCCGGAGGGTGTTTTAACTCCAACACGCTAATGCCAAAACCACAAATAGATTGCAACCTAAATTTTATGGTATCAATATCAACGTCAATTAACTACACTGCAGACAATCTCAGCTACTAGAGGCAAATCACAAGTGACCACTAGTAACGAGCTTCAAAAGGTAAGACCTGCTAAGATAAAATTCAGTAGTATTGAACAACGCTTCGCTTTTTATCTACACCATACATAGACCACATTAAAAAATTTAGTTGTGTGTGCGGTATTGAATTTTCGATCTCCTCTCATTAGGTCAATTTTTTAAGTTTCGGGAACAAGTTTCCACAGTGAGTTTTGGTTATTATTTTGGAACATATTCAATTCTTTTTCAGCACATCTAAATTTCATATCTCTTTTTGCCAGTTTTATGTATATTGCAGCCGTGTCTTAAAAAATACAGAGCCATTGATTTATCTATAGTACGATATTGCTAAAGAAACAAAAATTTCCAATATTTTTTCTTTCTAAATTCAAAAAACAGTTTCTTAATATATTATTTACTACTGTTAGGTTATCAAGACTGCATTTTAAACACACTTTCGTTTTCAGAGTATACGTGTTGAAGTATCAAAAACAAATTATATGTCTTCTACCACAAACTTTAATTCATTTTTATTATCACATCTTGAATGAATATATCAGTTGTTAGTTAAGACTTATTGAAAATTGTTGATCGTCATAGTAGTATCAGCTTCTAGAGTCAACTCCATCAGGCTGCAGTTGGAGGCATACACTTCCATTTGGTTTGCTGAGACTCAACTTTTACTTCTTGCAAATTGATTTTTTTAAACAATTTATGTTTTCACAAAGTTTTATCTACTATCATTATATACTACAAAAACGTAGCTTCTTCTGCTAATGAACCGAAACACAGCTAGACTTATATCCTTGGTTGTCAATTTTATTATTAGTTTGAAATAAATTACTGAAAATGTTTAGGACTCTGTTTAATCAGCAAAATGCTGTTCTGGAGTGCACAACAATAAAATCACAATGCTTGCATTAACAAGATGCAGTATGCTGGTTCCAATAGCACATCCTAATAGCTGAAGTTTAAGAATGTTTCTGATTGCTTGTGCAACTTTGAATTAATTGCAAATTAGTTTAATCTCGCGTGCAGGAATATTGGTGCAATGTAAACCTTCTGATTGATGTCGGAAAATAATTGTGAGTTTTCATAGTTTTCACTGTCATCTAGCCTGGAACTTAATTTCTTTAATTAATACAATATTCTCAATAAATTTATTTGTCTTCTGCATTATACGTTCTGTAACAGTAATATTTCATTATATTTTCTAATACCAAGAATCTTGAATAAGGATTTATATGGCTGGAAGAGGAGTAGATCAAAGCAGATCAAAGCAGATTAAAAAATTCTCTTTTGGTTAGTTTCTCTGGTAAGTTTTGTGTTTACAAGCAAAACTATCTGCTTCTACATCTCTTTTTCTTTATTGAGGTAATTATTCACAAGTGACCACTAGTAACGAGCTCAAAAGGTAAGACCTGCAAGATAAAATAGTATATTGAACAACGCTTCGCTTTTTATCTACACCATACATTCTTCTTCTTCTGGCAGTGCCTATCCGTTTCGGATGTTGGCTATTAACATGGCTATCCTAGCTTTATTGGCTGCTGTACGGAAAAGTTGAGTTGTTGTTAAAGAGAACCATTTCCTTAGGTTCTGTAGCCATGATATTCTTCTACGTCCTGGGCCTCGTTTTCCGTACACTTTCCCCTGCAAGATGAGTTGCAGTAGGCCATATCGATGTTCGTTACGCTTTATGTGCCCCAGGTATTCCATTTTACGTTTTTTGACAGTGATGATTATTTCACAGTCTTTCTGCATTCTACGCAGTACTTCTCTATTTGTAATCCGGTCGACCCATGAGATTTTCAGGATGCGTCTATAACATCACATTTCGAACTTCTTGGTAGTAGCCTCGGTCAGCGTCCAAGATTCCACCCCGTACAGGAGCACTGCGAATACGTAGCATCTCAGTAAACGAATTTTTATTGGTATTAAGAGGTCGTGGCTCTTAAATATTGTGTTCATTTTAATGAGCGCTGTCCTGGCTTTTTCAATTCTTTGTTTTATTTCAGTTGAGTGATCCCATTGTTCGTTTAGACTTGTCCCTAGATATGTGTATTTCTCAACTCGTGTTATCTGTTGTTGGTTAACTATTAGACGTCCCGGTGGTATTGGATTCTTGCTGATGACCATGTATTTAGTTTTGTATGTTAAAGTTTAGACCATATTTTTGGCTTGATTCTGCTACGCGTGTTATTAGGGCTTGTAAGCTTTCTAGGTTATCTGACAGTATAATTGTATCGTCTGCGTATCTTACGTTGTTCAGCCGTTCTCCGTTGATGAGTATTCCCTCGTCAATATCTTCTAAGGCTGTTTTCATGATGTGTTCGGAGTAGATGTTAAAGAGTAGCGGATATAGCACACAGCCTTGTCTCACATCTCTTTCTATTTTGATCTCCTCAGTCATTTGGTTATCTATCTTGATAGTTGCTGATTGGTTATAGTAAATGTTGTTAGTGATACGTAGATCTTTATCATCTAGACCAATTGTTTTTAAGATTGATATTAACTCGTCGTGTTTGACCCGATCGAAACCCTTTTGATAGTCTACAAAACACATATACACGTCACAGTTCACGTCTCTGCATCTTTGTATGAGGACTTGAATGGCGAAAAGAGCGTCTCTTGTACCTAATGAGTCTCGAAAGCCAAATTGTGTGCGAGTTAGTTGCGCTTCGCATTTTTTGTATGTCCTCCTATGTATTATTTTTAGCATTATTTTAAGAAGGTGGCTCATTAGACTAATAATTCTATAGTCTTCACATTTTTTCGCATTCGGTTTTTTCGGTAGGGTTATAGATTTGGATTTAAGCCATTCAAGTGAGATTACTCCTGTTTCGTATATGTTATTAAACATGGCCGTGAGCCATTTAATTTCATCGTTCTCCATGTTTTTAGAATTTCTAGTAAGTTGTCTGGCCCGTCGCCTTCCGTCCTTTATTCCTTTTATTGCAGCTATCACTTCTTCTTGAGTAATTTGTCCTGTGTTACCTATGAGTCCCTGTTTTAGTGTATCGTTGTCTCTCTATCTTCGAAGGTCTTCTCAACATAGTTTTCCAAACTGTTTTATTTCATTTACATCTAATATTGTATTGCCCTCATTATCTTGTAAGCATCCGGTTTTCTTTGGTCGTTGTAATCCTGGCTCTTTCACTTTTGTGCAGATTGAAAGAGTCATGTTTACCATCTAGTGATTCAATCTCTTTGCACTTTTCCTCCATCAAGCGTTTTTGGCGTCTCTAATCTTTAAAAATTTCTTTGTCGATTTGTGTATCTGGTATGCTTGTTCTTATTTTTCCGTCTTTCCTCCATCATATTCAATATGTCGTCTGTCATCCACATCTTTTTTCGCTCTCATTGGGCGTAAATATATGTCAAGAATTTCTTGATTTGTCTCTTTAAGCTTCTGGATTTATCTTTGTGTCGGCTGATATATACTGTTTCTTTGATTTTTCTTTTAATATGTTGCTGTATTTCTTGTTTTATATCTTTATCCTTCAGTTTCCTCAAATCGTATTTGTGCTTGTTGTTGTTTAACTTTCTTCAATTTGAGTGTTATCGTGCCGACAAGAGGTTATGGTCAGATTTGGCATCCGCACTTGGATATGTCTTTACTGCTGTTATTGCATTTCTGTATCTTTTATTGATCAAGATATAGTCCATCTGATTTCTGACGACGTGTTCTGGGTTATCTTGGGGACCTCTACTGTATAGGCGTCTTGGTGGTAACTTGAAGAACGTGTTGGTGATGACTAGTTGTTGTTCTGTTGCAAAAATACTTAATCGATTTTCGTTCATTACGTTCTCCCAGTCCAAACGGTCCTATGATTTCACCACACCTTCCTTGGCCTATCTTGGCATTGAAGTCGCTATTACTAATGTCAGTTCATCTTTTTACTTTCTTCATGGCGTTATTCAGATCATCATAAAATGTTTCAATTATATCGTCGGATTTGTCAGCCGTTGGTGCTATATTTGAATTATATTGGTTTTGATGGGGAAGGTGTTAATCTGAATTAGAAGTATTCTCTAGAGATTGGGACAAAGTTTGTAACATATCTGCTAATTTTTTGTTAAGGATAATGCCAACTCCATGTATATGTTCACCGTTAGTGTTTCCTGAGTAGTAAATATTGTGCTGTTTATTAAGCATTGTCCTGATTCAGTCCATCGATCTCACTGATCCCAGAATATCTACGGATAGCCTTGTCATTTCCTTGATGGTATTATGTATTTTACCAGCTTCTACATGGTTTTCACATTCCATGTACCTATCTTAGTAGTTCGTCTGTAGGTATTCAAGACAGGTGTGTTTTATTGAAAATGTAGATTTCGCGTGACGACCTGAGAGGCTACTTTTGAAGGATGTCTCTCTGCCGGATCTTGGAGTCCGATCTCCATGATCAGTAACGAATCTATTATCTTGAGTCTGTGCCATGTTGTTGTACTAGGAAAACATAATGGGTGGTTTCGTTGACCTTCATCGCAGTCTTCTAGCCGATTAATCTGAAGTGATTGTCGCCTAGAAGTCTCTGTTTGGAGCCCTTAGGAAGTCATTCTTAGTGGTCACAACACAGTGATGTCGTAGCTGCTGCCCTACGTCATGCCAGTTTTTGGTCCGCCCGGATATTTTATTTTCCGGTACCATCCATATCTGGAAGGCATTCTATCCGCCACCTGGGAGGCGCCCGATGGGGATCTAGCTACATAAAACACCACATTAAAAATTTTAGTTGTGTTAGTTTTAATTTGATCTCCTCTCATTAGGTCAATTTTTAAGTTTGAGAACAAGTTTCCATGGAGTTTTGGCACATATTCAATTTTCAGCAATCAAATTTCATACCACTTTTGCCAGTTTTATGTATATTGCAGCCTTTTAAAAACAGAGGCATTGATTTATCTATAGTACGATATTGCTAAAGAAATAAAATTTCCAATATGTTTGTTAATTCAAACATTTATGCAACCACCTAGCGTTCATCAGGGTGGAATATTAACATTGTTTGGGTAAGTGTGTTTCCAAAAATTATTGTCTTCTACAAAATTAATTATTTTTTTATATATTATTTGTGCAAATTTCCAGGTGATCGGGAAAAATGCTAGTCTGAGGATACTATTATAAATTATGGTTAACAAAACAAGTCCTTTTCTGGGTAGTTGTTTTAAGATCTGACCAGTAATCAGATCAAAGCCAGGTGCTTTGTGATTGTTGCATCTTGAAATCATACCTTTAACTTCTTTTGAAGTGAAGGAGCGTCCAAGGAATTTCTAACAAGGTCGTCATCATTATTATTATTATGTTCAAGTGCACTAAAGGCTCGTGAAAGATGTTCAGCAAACGTTGAAGCTTTTTCCTGTTCTGTTTTTCCCCAGCTTCCGTCGTCTTCCCTTAAAGGTGGAGTGTGCTGAATAGGTCTCTTAAATGATTTGGTTGCCTTCCAGATACTCTGGTCGTCTGCCGATAACTTCCTGGTTTCGTGAAGAACTATTTTTAGTTGTCGTGTTAATCTATTATATTCATTTTTGTCTCTAGGGTTGCGACTTCTTTGCCATATACACCGTGCTCTTCTTTTTTGGGCGACAAGGTGTTTTATTTGCACAGGTATGTCATTCTCTGATTTCTGTTCCAGTTTTTCAGGGGGCGTGGCTATATGTGCTGCTGCCTGCATGATTTGTGTGGGGTAATGTATTGCATTATCAATATCTTCCGATTGTTGTAAGCGAATATTCAGATTTAGGTTGTTATGTATATAGTTTTTAAATATATGCCAGTTGGTTTATGATGATGTTAACTTTGGAACTTTAGGACGGTTTATTATGTGAGTACTAAGTGTGGCAATTATCGATGAATGATCAGTGGAAAGGTCCCAGGGATGCTTCTATGGTGATATAATTAGGAGATATACCGCGAAGAACAAAAAAGTCAAGCAGGTCTGGAATTTGTGTCTGTTGGTCAATAGGTGTGTTGCCCTGTAGATAGATAAAAAAACAGTTTACATTTGTTATGGCTTGTCTTAAGTTTCTTCCTTTTGTCGTACATAATCTTGAACCCCAGTGTGTATGCTTAGCATTCCAGTCTCCTCCAATGATGAATTTACCTGCTAATTGCCTGAAGAAGTCTTCATATTCAAGTGTGCTTATTCCGTACTTTGGTGGGCTGTACATTGCAGCAATATTAAAGGACCATGGTTAAGCAGTAATATGGATTACTGTAGCTTGTATCTTGTCAGTTTGAAGGTTTGTTTCCTCGTGGTGTGGTATAGTATTACGAACTATTATGGCCGAACCACCATGAGACGTTCCATCAGGGTGATTGGTGTGTGGAATATTGAACATTGTTCTGTCGGTGAAGTGTGTTTCCGATATAAGAAGTACATCTATTTTGTTTTGTTGTAGAAAAGTTATTAATTCTGCTTTATGGTTGGCTTCATTTAATGTCCATTACTGAATTTATTTGGTACAGTGGAGAGCATGCTTAAGATCACGCTGTTTTGATTTATGAGCTGTGAGAATATTGATTTGAATTCATTCAGGAAAACACTCATTTGAGCTCCTAAATCTGTAGTTTGATTGTTTGGATTTGCACCACTTACATTTTGAGCGTAGGACAAATGATTTAACGTTTCTGTATGTGGGTTATTCCCTGATGTATTTTGTTGTTGCAATGGTTGTGGGTTATTTGGGGTATGTAGTGTCTGCCCTCTTGTTTTGTTTTTTGCATTAAGTAAGTCCCCGTAGATCGTACATCCTTTATAATTAGCGGTATGGTCTCCATTACAGAGTGCACACTTATCAGCCGTGTCTTAAGGTTTTTTGCAATCGGGTGTTCTATGATTTCCTACACATTTAACGCATTGATATGGCCTGGTGCAATATGTCTTAGAGTGCCCATATAACTGACACCTAGAACACTGAATTATATTTCTTTTTTTATGTGGTAGTTCTATAACTATTTTCATGTTATTTAAAGGCTGGATTTCGTATACTTGTTTGTTATTTTGCTTTGGTTCGAGGTCTACATAGAACATCATTAGAGGTTGTTTAGTTACTCTGTGTCTAATGTTTATTATGTTACGCACCTTGTGTCCGTGCTTTTGTAGTTCTTCGATAATTTCTTGGGTTGGAACTGAGTAATGTACATTACGTATCACCACTCTGTACGCCTTATCCTGTTTCATTTGATAAATGTGGTGAACTATTTTATTGTCATTTAAATGTCGTACAAGTTTTCTGTAAGTTTCGGAGTTTTGAATGTTTATTTTTATTGTATTGTTTTGTAATGCGGTGCACTGGTAAGTTTTGGATTCTGTCGCATCTGTTAGATTTTTGATTATTTTATTATAATCAGTGACACCATAAATAAAAATCGGTGGTGGTTTAGGTATTGTCGGCGTTTTGTTATTGGATGCGGTATTATTAATGTTATTATTTTGTATGTTATTGTGTTTTTGTAAAACGCTAAATTTATTGGTAGTACTCACCTGTTGAGTAGGTGGGATAATTGTTGGAGAGTTTGGATTTTTTTCCGTTGCTTGAGTGGTCTGACAGTTTGCCAATCATGATTTCTGATGCTTATGTGTCGCTATTTTCCATTGCAGACTCATCACTTAATGGTAGAGACAATAAGGTGACTGAATGTGGGGATTCGTTTTGTAGGTGAGGTTGTGGCGGATTTATGTTAAAATTGTGTTGAGTGTTTGGAAATATTTGTATAATTGGCTGATATTGATTAGGAGGCAAGTTATTTGATGCATTTTGTGAAAGTGGCAGTGGATTTGGTTGGGAATATGCATTTGAGATTGACGGCTGGTGTTGTTGTTGGTAAGGGTATTGGTATTGCGGGGGTAAAGGCTGACCGTTGTAATTGTTAATTCCGGTGCTAAAATTAGAGGATTGTGAACGATTCATTTCGAGCGCTGAAATAGATGATTTAACACACAGTTGAACTGTTAAAAATGTTTCTATTAAATGCACACACACAATATCGCAGCCAGAATCGAAACGATGTTTACAGGCCGAAAGTCAAATGACGACTTTCTATATCTCTAAGTAAAAACCTTAATTTTCAACTTTACAGTAGGTATATTCAAGCCTCATCTATCACTACTCTGTAGCCCATATTGGAAATAAAAGCCGTGATTTCAATGTCAAAGTTTCAAGAATCTATTAGTCATTATTTCATATCTAGAAGTTAAATCTTTGGTTCCTATCGTAACCAAAGGCTGAAACTGTCACATTAATTTCTCAGCAATTCCTCGACACTATCCTATGACCCTGATTAAACGGTAATTTAAAATAAAGGCAGAAATTTACTACATCTGATACAAAAGAGAACTATGGCGGAATATTTATATTTCGCTAGTCAGATTTGAGCTACGGGAAGGCTGCGGACAATGGGAATATTCTCTTCAGTCGCGTTGGCTATCGGGAAACATCAGTGCTTCTATCATACAACACTTGAATCTACTTAAGGATGTTGTTTCCAAACTGTGCCTTAATTCTCCTTAAAATTTAAAATAGTTTTACACCCTCTATCGTTAGAAATTTGATAATAATTTGTCACGCAACGAATGAAAGTACATCTTGCTTTGACGTCGTAATATTGACTAAAGAAGCAGTAATCTGAGATGCCCCAGGAAGGGCATTCTCTGTCTACATAATTGCACTTAAAAAATATATTCCCTATATATTTTATTTACCCTGATATTGTAAGAACATGTTCACATAATTTAAGTAAAAGTAAATAAGGTACTAATATACGTATTAAAAATTAATAATAATTTACTTATAGTTATCATAAAAGTTAAAGTCGTAGCAATTATAATTGCCAAATAGAAATGGAACTATGGCGAATAAGTTATTAGGTATTTGGATAAAAATTGGACCAACACAATTTAAAATAGAGATCATATTTGAGTAAAGGATCTCAGAAATGCTTGCCCATATGTTGAACTTTAAGTTAACTGCGGGATTAACTTAGAAAAGATAGATACAAAACTGCAACGTCTTAAGAAAAATGAGCGAGGCTCGTGTCCAAAATTAAATCGAAAAGGGCTACAGAAAGGAAGAGAGACAGAGAGAGAGAGAGAGTTTTGAGGGGGGGGGAGGAACTGAGCCAAAAGAGTTGGTGCAACTTTGGAGATGAAAGTATAATATATGTATAATAAACAAAACCATTTCATTAATCTTAATTCTTTCAATGATCTTTGTTGCATGTGGGAATATTTGATAATAATAGGAAAACGCAACTATATTTATGCATAGGGCAGATTTTTTTATAAGCTTCCGTAATTAATAACCTTGTTATTTAGTGTGGCTTCTATAATATCTAACTTACAGTTCCTCAATGATTTTCCACGCTGATTCTCCTTTCTAGAAGTAATCAATTCTACATTTCCTTTGGCCATTGGTTATCTGGCATATGTTGCAAAATTTCAAGAAATAGCATTCTGTCCCCTGATTTTTCTTTTCCCAGGTTTTCAAACCACAGGTAAAGACGCTTTCTACAAAGGAGTTGTAAACGGGAGCATTGATTCTCCTTATGATTTTGTTGCTTCAAAAGTAGAGAGCTGAATCCGAATAACATATTTCTACCACCAAAATACAGTTACACCAAGGTACCTAAAAATTGAATAGACTTTTAACATACAACTCCCTATGTCTAGGTTTGACTTGACCTCATCTCATAGCATATACCTAGAATCATTACTGTCATCAGCTACCAATATTTGGTTGTTAGTAAATAACAACCCATAGAGGATGTATTTTCCGGTTTTTATACTCATTTTGTTGCATTTGTTTTTTATTGCCACTTCAAAGTATGTTTTGAATAGAAGAGAGTGAGCAAATAATTTCTTATTTCGTTTCGTACTTCAAAATCAACAGATAATTTGGTTTTTTACCTCCACCTACAATATAAAACATTTTCTATATTGGCATAAGCTAAATTGGCTCTTGTACGTTTCACACTATTTTATAGGTTACCAGGTGGTCTGTATTGAAGGGTTTTTTAAGTTCACAAAGGTAAGGCAGATAGCTTTTTCTCGTTCAAAACATTTTCAATTAATTGTTTAATTGTAAAATCTTTCTGTCCCTCCAACTCTTGTAACTGAATTTAGTGTTTAAGGATCCACCCATAAGGTCTTGCATATTACGTTGATCCCCCTATAGTTCGTATAATATTTCCTACTCCCTTTATTAAGTATGAATGAAATTATCGCTTTCTTCCTCATAATTGGTTGTCTTTTGTGACTTAAAGATACTAATCTTTTCTTGAGATATCCAGTTCCTTTGTTGCTTCGACTAAATTTTATTGGCCAAATATTTCCTTTTGTAGCCTGACAAGAGACATCATAGTGTGTTATTATCTGGATTAGATATTATAATATATTTTTATTTTTATTGCCACTTAAACATTTTCTAAATTTGTAGTGCCATGTAAAATTTTTCCGATAAATCAAGTGGTAAAATAACGTGATTGCAGACATCTCTTAAACAATCAATAGCGGTAACACTTTACGTTCTCATAGTTAATTATAAGTTAGCAGGCCACTTTACATAAACTTATAGAGGACAATAGTGTAGCGATTCTGAAAATAGAAGGAAATTTGCAATGTGCGTGCAGCCTTGCCAATCGATATATTACTTCAAAAAGCTTTTTCATTTTAGTTAATGACGGAGGTTGTGATTTTATCGCAAATTAGCCAGTGTTTACATGAAATAATTATTCTTCTTATACACTTTGTACGCTGTCATACCTAAATTTTCATAAATCCCTTTTATATTATTAAAAAAATTAAAACCTTAGGGGCTGAGGCAGTTTAAATGTTGTATTTTGCTAGGGTTGTACAGTTTTGTTGTTCCTGATCCGAAAACTTTGAGTTACCATGTCCCTTATATCTGATATTTTAGCTGATTAAATAAAAAATAAACCAAATTAGTTCAGGTACGATAGAATGACTTATCAACGCGTAAAAATGCTGATCTGTCTAGTTCTGCAGTAATACAAAAGAATATTCATCGTGTACACGGCACGAGAAGATAAAATCGTCCTTTGATCTATATGAACTATATGTAAAACTGAAACGGCAGGCATCTCTAACAACATTAAATGTTTATGTGAAGGTGTATAAAATGTTAGCAATACTAGCACCCTTAATATCATCACAAACCCATTTGAGTAATTTTCTCTGCAGTCACTTTAGCCCTACTTACACAAATTTACAAAAAGTTTCTTGATTGAGATTTGTAGTTGAATAAGCGTGGATGTACGATTTTATTTATTTTATATATTTTGGTGTGGCTAAAATGAATTATCACTCATGATCGGCAACGTGAGCCTGTTTCTAACAACTGAATATAAAGCATAGCAACCGAAAGCACCTGGACCACCCCCAATTTATGTTTATGGAGTAACTGACTACAAAGCAATGACAAATAGCTTTGCAGAAGTTGTTGAAAATGGACCTTATTACATTACTTGCGTAAAAGATAACACAATAATTTATTCTAAGTATCATCTAGAACAGAATAGTGCTAATAGAATCGTAGACAAAAATGTATATCTTATAACTTGTAAGAAGAAAAATCATGAAGTAAGAAAAATGATCAACGTGAGACATGAACCCGCTGCCTTTTATAAACTTGGAAGTAATAACGAGGACGTATTCGATTTGCAATAGCTTTGCAATATGAAAATCATAGTTGAACCTCCCAAAAAGAAAATGTGAAAAGTTTCAAGCATATGGCCATTTAAAATCGAAAAATCTACAAACCTCATTACTCTGTCATAATATTAAAGTAGGCAAAAACCAAATCAGGGTGCAATATCAATCAGATAATGAAATCAAAATTCTAAACTTACCGCTCACAAGCAATAGAAAGCACTACAGCTTTAACTAACCAAATAAACACTTCCCCAAGTCGTACTATGACTATCCTCAAATAGAAAGAAATTGAGATTATATGTACGTAAATAATAAAGCAAAACTCTCTAGTCAAAAGTAAACGCATAATGGCTACATCCATACAACAATAGAACTATATGGTCTAGCTCAACGTTATCAGGAAGTCGAATTATTTATTAGATTCCATGGGTTTAACTTCTTATTAGTATCCGAATAGCTGGTGTTTACTCTTTCATTTGGTTTAAGATGTTAATGTATTTGGGAATATTTGCTGTTGATCGTTGTTGCAACGTAATATTGCTATATCTCAAATTTAGTTTTAATGACACAGAAAACTCGTGAATTTATGCTTCGTATTCGGAAGATTATAACAAACCTCGTACCTAACAATAACATCCTGGTACAAAATCAGACCAGATCTTACATATATTTGTCCAATGAGTTAAAAACACGCAAAAGAATCAAATTTGCAAGACTGAAAGAAGAGTCGGACTAACTTAGATCGCGATTAGTAGGATGAGTAATATTCTCAAGGCGGACTATCCAACGTTTCAAACGCAAGCTGTTCGATCAGTGTGTACTCCCAGTATTCACCCATGGTTCTGCAACTCTGACTGTAACAAAAAGTAAAATAAGAGTTACTCAACGCTCTATAGAACGATGTATATTGTGAACATCACTAGAATTACAAATAACAAAATGCGCCGAAGAACTAAAATTATTGATGCGATAGAAAGACTTAATTCTCTAAACTAGAACAAGACTGGACATGGATAACCTACGGACTAAGCGAATATTGGAGTAGCTCTGGCACAATGCAGTGATATTAGAGAAAAAAATGTTGGGATCTATGTTCAACAGTAGACAACTACAGAGGCTATATGATCATTTTTCTGAGATAATCTATTTTACAATATAAATTTTTCATCATTCATCATTCTAATGTAACTGCCTATGGTAGGACAGCTGTAATAATAAAACAAAAATTGCACAGTTATACGTGAAGAAACATGAATAAGATTGTATTCAATCTACTGGAGTTCCGATCGGGGTTCTCTGTTGCACAATATCGTTAACAACCATCTACTGTCTTTCTAATCATTTCGTTACCAAAGATCAGTTTCTCGATTAATTTGCAACACTAGAAACCATTTCATTGCAGGAGGTGATTTTAATGCCAAACCCCCCAATGGGGAAGTCTAGACTTAAAACAACACATAAACTAAGACCTAATGATCGTTAATAATTGTGGAAACTTAAGTACTGGTAAACCTACGTATTAGTCCACTGACGTTAACAAGATACCCGATCTGTTTGATTTCTCTGTGATCAAAGGTCTTCATAACCATATACTGATGTAAAATCTAATATGATTTACCACCGATCTCTCCCCAGTGATAGCCACCTTAAGTACAACTATTATGAATACTGAGAAAAGAGTATCTATACAATGAAACTAGCGATTAGAAAAGGTTTAAAACTTGGCTAGTAACCATAAAAATTAAAAGCAGTTATTGAACGTGCGACAGAAATTCAAACAAGAACAATTTGAGAGGCAACTTTACAGGCTACTTCTCTTCCAAAAGAAGATACAAAATCAAAAATAAGACGTTTTGGGATTACGTTAGTAATCTGCCGCTTTATCTAGTAGAAGACTGTTCTTTATGAAACGCTACGCGTAAAATAAAATAGCTCTATCAATCTTCTTCTTCTTCTTTGTCCATCCCTTACACCCTAAGGTGTCGGGTCCTCTATCCATTTTCGAAATCTCTTCTTGTCCCTAGCGATTTGTTTAGCTTCTGCCATGCTTTTCCCCCTCCTTTCCACTTCCTTCCTTATAGTTTCCATCCATGTTTGCCTTGGCCTTCCTCTTCCTCTTTTTCCTTCTCTTCTTGCCTCTAATACCCTTCTTGGCAGCCTTTCTTCGCCCATTCGTGTCACGTGCCCAAACCACATTAGTTGTCTTTTCGGTAGTGTTTCCACTAGCGGTTCTAGGTCTAACTCCTCTCTTGTTGTGATGTTCCTCACTCTGTCCCTCTTTGTTCTTCCGACTATACGTCGCAGGTACTTCATTTCCGCAGCCGTTAATTTACTTTTGCTCTTGTCTTGTAGCGGTATGCTTTCTATTCCGTATGTTAATGTAGGTAAGTATATTGTTTTATACAGGTGGAGCTTAGTCTCTTTGCTCAGCTCTTTCTTGTTGATTAATGTTGAGTTGATCTGATAGTATACTCTAGTCGCCTTGGAGGTCCGGTTCCTTAATTCATCTGTTACTGTTCCGTCTTGGCTTATTATTACTCCAAGGTACTCATAGCTCTCCACTTGTTCCAATTGCTCTCCTTCACATCTTAGGTTCAGGTTTCTTTGTTCTTCATCTGTGTTCTTACTTATTCTCATTATTTTGCTTTTCTTTGCATTTATTGTCATTCCTTTTATTTTAATTTTGTTATTCCAATTATTTATTGCTTGTTGTAGTTTCCTTTGGCTATCGGCTACGAGTAGTATATAATCTACGAAGACGAGGCTTTTATTGATTGCCCCCATGTTCCAGTGTCCTAGTTTAGTGTTCAGGTTTGGGTTCCTGCTGTTCTTAACTATTTCATTCATCATGATAATGAATAGTAGTGGACTGAGGGAGTCTCCCTGTTTTATCCCCCTCTCTATCAAGAATTTCCCCGATTATTGTCCTTGTATTCTTACTATTCCTTTCGTTCTTCCGTATAGTCGTTTTGTGGTTTCTACAAGTTTTCTCGGGACGTCAATTCTTTCCATTGAATTCCACAGGGTTGCTCTTGGTACCGTGTCGAAGGCTACTAGGAGGTCTATGAATGCCAGGTGTAGCTCTTTGTTTCCTTCAAGTGTCTTTTCTATTACTGTACGAAGCGTAAATATGTGGTCTTGAGTCTGTCTGCCTTTTCTGTATGCAGCTTGTTCCTCTAATAGCTCGTCTTCAATGTGATGCCTTATCTTTTTTTCTAGTATTCTGGTGTGGATCTTTTATACGCAGGATGCCAGGCATATTGCTCTGTAGTTTCCACAGTCGTTTGTGTTACCTTTTTGTGGATTGGTACTATTATGTTTTCTTCCCAATCCCTCGGTATTCCTTCTCCTTCGTATACTTGCTGGCATATCTTGTGTGTCCATTTCTTTATACACTCCCCTCCGTATTTGATTAGTTCAGGGCTTATTCCGTCTTTTCCTGTAGATTTTCCTACTTTCATGTGTGCTATTGCTTCTTCTGTTTCTTCCAAAGTTATTGTTTCGTTTTCTGTCTCTTCTTGTTCTTCTTGTTCTACTCTGATGGGGTTGTATTGTTCTTGTATGTTTGGTGCTTTGAATTTTGTGCTGTAATGTCTCTTCCATGTTTCTAATATTTGTGGCAGTTCTGTAACGACTTCTCCTTCTTCGTTCCTAATGCTTTTGTTTGTGCATTCCCCTTAGGCCTTTAACTGTTTTCCAGAAGTCCTTTTTGTTGTTTTTGTTGTCTTTGAATTTCTGCTCCATCTCTCTACCAAACTCTTCCCAATCTTCCTCTTTGGCCCTCTTCACTACCTCTTTTGCCTCATTTCTCCTTGTTATATAATGTTGCCTGTCTTCTTCTCTCTTGGTCTGTAGGTATCTCTTCCAAGCTGCTTTCTTTTCCATTACTATCCTTTTTACTTCCTCATTCCACCATTTCGTGCGTTGGTATCGAGGTGATATTTTGCTTTTCCCACAGATTGTTGTTGCTGTCTCAAGTATTACTTCCTTAAGTCTTGTCCATCTCTCTTCCACGTTCCATTCTACCTCCTGATGGTGCTCTTGTTGTTCGTGTTCTAGTAATCTGCGCTATACTTCTTGTGCGTATTCTGGTTTTTTCTCGGGCTTTCTTAATTCAGTTATTTTAATTTTCTCGTAGCCTTTCTTCGCTACTTCCTTTCTTACATAGAATCTCGTGTCCCCTATTACTAGTTTGTGATTTGAGTGGATTTCTGCCCCTCGGATGACCTTCACGTCTAATACTGCGTACTTTGCTCCCTTTGTGTATGTGACGTAGTCTATTTCACTTTTGGCCTCTCTGTTTTCTGCAATGAAAGTTATTTTATGTATTAGTTTGTGATTTAAGAAACTATTTCCTATTAGCATTTCGATACTTATGCAGAAGTCTATCATCCTATTGCCATTGTCGTTTAACACTCTGTTTGTACAGTATCTTCCTAGAACTCCATGTCCTTTGTCTGGGTTCTTTCCCACTCGGGCGTTCCAGTCTCCAAGTATAAATGTGTGTCTGCTTCTGTTTCTAGCTTTGTCGAGCACTTGTTGTAGACTTGTGTAGAACTCTTCTTTTTCCAGTATGTTGTCATTTTCTGTTGGTGCATAAATCTGTATGGATGTAGTTCTCTCTTCTAGCTTGACATCTATTGTCATTATTCTTGAACTGATACCTTCCCATCCTATCATCTTTCCGGTTAGGTCTTCGCTAATTATCACTCCTACTCCCTCCTTTGCTCTTGTTCCTAACTGAACTCCAGAGTAGAACAATTTGTATCCTTTTTCGAGTGTTTGTTCTTTTATTCCTTTCTTTTTGATTTCTGAAAGTCCTAGGATTATAACTTTATATCTCTCCATTTCTTCAACTAACTTTATCTCTTTCCCATTTAGTCCTGTCACGTTCCATATTCCAATTCTTGTCCTTTGTGCACGATTAGGTCGGTTTCCATCTTTCCGTCCATGTCCGAGGCTTTCTGTGTTTCTCTGAATCTGTATACCTCGTATGGGTGATTAGCCCGACGACGAGGACCCCGTTACCTCGGTACAACTGGTGTCAGGTTATACCCCCCGATGCTGGGTCGTGAGAGCCCCGTTCGTTTTCTAGCAGAGGGTACCACGTGCAGGTGGGGTTGACATTTGGGTGACTGGATGTTGGCGCCACCCCTTACCCGCCCTATCAATAAGTTCCCTAAATTCGTTAAAAAACCTCTATTAAAGCTAATGTATTTATCAAATACTTACATTCAGTTTTTTAGGCGAACTTTCCCACAATTAGTAGTAGAGAGAAATTAATAGCTGAATATCTGGAAAGTATATTATAAATTCAACATTTTACACTTGGGAGATATTTTCAAAAAAAAATAAATAAGGAAAAATCACCTGATTGTAATATAACAACGGCAAAGATTGTAAAGAAGCCATCACGGAAATATGCAGTACATTGTTAAGCATACAGTACGTGTCCAAGTAATGGAAATTTGGGTGGAGCATATTAATCCAAAACTTGATAAAACTGCAACAGAAACCAAGTCGTATAGGCCATAACATTGTTGACTTGTTTATCCAAATTACTAGAAAAAGAATTTACCAAAGACATCAAAACATGCTTGGATGTTCTGAAATAATTCCGCAAAGCCATTTCAAATTCAGAGAGAGTCATATCACTCTCGAGCAGGTCTACCGAGTAGCAAACATAATTGAAAGGATTTTAAAGGAAAAATAAATTTTGCAGTATTTTTGAATATCCAGCAATCCTTTGATCCTGCTTGACATAAAAGATTGCTAAATAAAATTAAACAAACTCACTTAGTGAGCGACTTTTTTCAAATGAAAGTTGGGACTAGTCTTTTAGAATATCATCTTATACAAGTAGGAATTCCGCAAGGCGGTGTGCTCGGTCCGACATTATACACACTCACCATACCTTGTAATGAAAATGTGATTGTAGCAACACTTGCAGATGACAGAGCAATTCTTTCCTCTTACTAAGTTCCAACAAAAGCTTCAAATCAACTGCAAATCTTTCTGAGCACTCTAGCACGCTGGATACAAAGATAAAGATAAAAGTGAACGAAAGTAAAATACTCAAACTATATTAAAAACATATTTTGATCGTTTTGTAACGGAAGAATAAAAGTGTAACTGGAGTGAATATGACAAAGCATTGAAATGGTGACATCCAGAACTTTCTTTATTTTTTAAGACAATGAAAAAGTATTGATCAATTACTTGGAATATGGTGGCGAAAAAATAATATACAAGATTGTTTTACAATTATCTATATATGTCTTACAATTACAGTCCAGTTTTCCAGAAGGTAATTTGTGATATTAGATTCTAAATCTTCTCCTAAACTTCTCCCAATGACTTATTCGTTATCAAAACTATGTAATTAAATGCATTAACGATAGTGTTATGTAATAATAAGGCAAGTATTATTTGATAACCAGGTTCAAAATTTAAGAAAAGGTTGGACTGTTCTCGAACACAAATGAAGTACATAGTCAGATATAACAATATTCTGCTTTTTAAATACCAATAAAAATAACAACATACATTTTATTCAATGTAATATTCAGCAAAAACCATCCTGGCAACTGCCTGGGGTATGAAGTGGACGCGGTCGACGTCTTCTACGAACCGCGATAGCTGGCGCGGTTTTGGTGCAATCACCCAAACAAACTCATTCAGAGCGAAAGAGACTGACATTCGGAAGACACTGATGGGCTTTTAGGAACTCAGGAGACTTGCTGTGGATTGGGTTAGCCGCAAGTTGTATATTACTGACATGGCTCGCATTCTTGTTGCAACTTTGGACGGCTACTTCACATATACGATAGCTAGTGATAATTCGCAATAACCAAGAGATGTTGTCTTGGCATCAGCACAGGGCTTACTATTTTGGTCAGATTTGGGCCCAGCACCTCGAATTCAAACTGCTGGCATCGATGGAAACAAGAGACATGCGTTGGTTGTAGTGGGCTGGCCCAAAAGTACTTACTATCAAATCCGTACATTTGAATGGAAACGATAAAACGTGTAAAGTAATTTTCTCGGGAGGAAAAATCGTATAAAGCTTCGAGAATAAACTATTCGTTTTCATATATTATACCCATAACGTTCTGAGAACGAACAAATCTATCACACAAAATAACACTTGTCATTTAGTCATCAACCAGTTTTGAAAATGTATGCTCGTATAAGTTATATACTCCTGCGGCTTCACCTTAAATTTCTACATTGCTACATACAACTTGTCGAGTTATTTCGACTAGTGCTGCAGCGATCACGTGGCAAATAACATCTTTTCATTCCTCAAGGGTCCGCAACCTGCGTTGGAAAACTTTGGTCTTTAGATGTCCTCACAGAAAGAAACTGCAAGAAGGCAGGTCTAGTCACCATGTTATCAGATGAGGCGGTCTAGAAACATTTGTCCCAAAACTTCTCGCTGCGTGTGCGGCGATATCATCTTATTGGAACCATAGTCGTATATTTTTACGTTATTTAAGCTGTGACTCTAGAAAATTGCTTAACATTGTAACACAGATGCAAGTCATCGCGCGTCCTCATAGCGTTTCTCATAGAAAGTTTCCCAGGAATCTAAGCAGTTACATGCTAATTGTGAAGAGATTGCTCATAGAGTTATTGAGAATTTTATTGGGTCTAATACCCAATAATGGTAGCGGGTAGACTCTTTCTTGTGATCCCAGCAGAGATAGGTCTACTTCAGGGAAGCGACCCTGCCAACGCGAGCTATGGCTCTCTCTCTCATCCATACTGAGGAAGAGCCGTATCCTAACCCAAATGGTCCTATCTTACCTACCCCGTCATTTCAGTTCTCAAAACCCATGCACCAAGACACATGGTCAGAGTGATGCATCACGACTAAAAACTCCCCAAATGAAAGAATTCAGAAAGCAACGGCCCTTAGTCCGTAGCAGCCTCATATCCCCCGATTACTATGATGATCGGACTAAGGGTACTAAGAATACCTGCACTGCACCTGGTCGTCACAGATAAATGAACAATGCAAAGAAACGACCCACGTATATAACGACATATAACGTGAAAATATTATTTACAAAAGATAAAATAGAAAAGTTACAAAACTAAATACAGAATATAAAATGGGACATAATAGGCCTGGATAAAGTCAGACGTATTGGATAATATCTTACAAATTTAAATTCAAAACACAACAGTAAGGGGCAAGCTGAAACAAAAACTAACGGGGTTAGATTTTTAGTGCATAAGGATTTGACAAAGAATGTTGTAGCATACAAAGACATATCAGACAGAATTTTGTATATAACGACTAATTTAAATAAAAAAGGAAAACTCAAAGTTATATAGACATACA
The DNA here is from genome assembly GCA_036346155.1 of Sinelater perroti. Lineage (NCBI taxonomy): Eukaryota > Metazoa > Arthropoda > Insecta > Coleoptera > Elateridae > Sinelater > Sinelater perroti. Next base: position 21,640,790 of record JARFIY010000158.1, on the reverse strand, counting down.
TACCTACCAGCAAATTAGAAGAAGAAGAAGACAGAAGATTTTTACGAAGCACTAACAGAATGTCTCTAACAGAACCAAACCACTCATTCGCTAATAATTGGAGACTTTAATGCAAAGCTAAGCAAACAGGTGGAATAAACTGAAAACAGTATTAGCCCACATGGAATAGACTATAGAAACCATAGAGCAGATCTGTTAGTAAATTTCGCAGTTAAGCAACTTTTACAAACTGAAAACAAAAAAATGAAACAACGCAAAATGGACATGGCGAAGCCCTGATCATGTGGTAAAAATGACATAGACTTTATATTTTCTACCCAGAAAAATATAACACAAGACGTATCAGTTTAAAGCTAATGCACAGTTGGTGGTGACCACAGAATGGTCCGAGTAACGCTATACATATATTTCTAACTACTTAGAGCTAAGAAATTTAAAAATAGAACGAAACCAATTGACACTAACAAACTGACGGAAAACAAGTTACTCTTTCAGGAAGAACTAATAAGTTAACGACCATATCGCGTCGGCAATAACAGAAGCAGCACAAAACAAAAACACAAACATTAGCTAAGAAACAAAAAACGTCGTGAAAAAACGAAGAAGCTTCAAAATAGAAAATGACTACAAGATATACAAGAATTAGCAAAATTGAATAAATTGATTACAAAGTAAATACGAAAAGATACAAAAAAGTTTAAAAATAAGATTATACTAGAGACATTGAAAGAATAGAGGACCTAAAACTTTAAAGGATCGTCTTAGAATAGGCCAAACGGAAATTGTAAAAATCAAAAACAAAGAAGATACAGTATCAACAAAGAGAAATACCATAAGAAACGAAATTGCAGCCTCAAAAACAAAAATCTTAAATGTAGGTTTGGAGGAAATATCGGACATAACAACAGACGAAATTAAAAACGCCTTGAGGGAGATGAAGAACAATAGATCTCCAGAGCCAGACAGTATTATTGTTGAAATGCTGAAAAGAGTAGAACAGAAGCTATACGAACAACTTGTAAAAATATATAATAAATGCCTGGAAACTCAAGAAATCCCCAAATCACGACAAACAGTGCAAGTTATAATCGTCTATTAGAAAGGAGCCTTTTGTTGCAACTTTATAAGATATACATAAAAATAGTCAGCAACTGACTGACGACCATATTTGATGCCAATTAACCAATAGAGCAAGCGGGATTTAGATTACTTACTAGAAAAGAGCAAAGAATATAATATTCATCTTTATACATAGCCTTTATAGACTACGAGTACGCATTTGACTTTGTAGAAATCTGGATAATACTTAACTCGTAGGTCAACTGCGGAATACAACCAATTAATAAAGAACATCTACAATAATGCGAGTATGTAGATAAAAACACACCCAATCATAACTACAGATAACATACCTATACAGACGAACTAAAACTATATTACAGTCGAGACCCCAAAGTTACAAAAGAGGAAAAGCAAGACCAAGTAGAAGATGGCAAAATAACACACAATACATTGCAGGAATACAGTGGATAACGTTAGCTATGGACCGAGAAAGATGGAAAATTTTGAGGAAAGCCTACATCCAACAATGGATGGAGAAAGGCTCATCGTGATCGTGATCGTGAATATTCAATAAAGAAAATGAGCTTGACACTATTTATATCAACAGAATCAGCTATAACATTTGCTAACATGTCCTTGCAAGTAGTCTTCTGGGCGTACTAATCACACTACTTAAGTTGTTGGACCACCATTAGTTCGTTTGAATAGAACATGAAATTGCACCGTACGCTATGAGATCTACCGGGTGATTTCCATTTTAAAGCTGAACCAGTCCGTTGGATATAACATGGTTTTGTTAGTCGAAACTCTTCAATTCAAAAAGGGGACATTAGTTTGTTGCACTCTGTGTATGTTTCGAGATGCAGAGCAATTATGTAGAAAAATAACTGGACTGAGACAATCGATTTTATACATTAATCTGCCTGTAACTATGTACAGTTCTAAAATAACCCCAAAGTTCTGAGAACCCCGCTCCTCCTCGTTTCCTCTACAGAAAATTTAATATCAGCACCTGCAGCTTAAAAAATCGGTTAATTCCTCTCGGATCTCCGCCAAATTAGCGCCATAAATTTCGACCCCGACGCGAACAAAACCGAATCTGTGCAAGGGGCGGTTTTGTCTCGGCCGATTCAGAGGGGCGCCCTTTGTACGTGCATCAGCGCTCATTTATTAGTGTGAATAGCAGAAAATTAACCTCCAATACTGCAGGAGACAAAAAAGGGCCCGGCGTCTAGACCGACCCGCGGGGCAGCTTCGCGGCCTTGCGCTATGAAAATTCGGCGGCGCTCCGGGCGCGTCCTGGGGCAGGGGCGGCTGGCTATACGTGTTATTGCCAGCCGCCCCTCGCGCGCACTAGCGGCGATCGCACGCGACCAGTCACCTGTCACTTATATCTTATTGCGTGCTCCGCCACCTAGCACGTACAGCCCGCTTTCTTATTGGATCTCCCACCCCGCTATACATTATACATTTTAGTTATATATACAAGATAAAATAACATGAATGCACGATTCACCCCGTTTTATTTATTGCCGCGGAAAAATGGATCGCCGTCTGCGACGCACGTGCGACGGCGGCCTGGGGCAGGTCCCGCGCCGGCCGCGGGCCCGTGCAGGAAGCGTGCGGCGTGCACCCCCATTTCAATTTCATTAAGTTAATACACGGGGTGGATGTGGCGGCGGCTAAACAACTCACGGGCACGACGAAAACGCTCTCTTAAATTTCGATTCGGAAATGTAGGCAGCAACAATGGCCACAATCGCCATTGTGGGGCGAACGTCGAGGGGAAAAGCATGTTACGTCCTGGACTGCGTTTTCCGAACCAGGTACGGCTGGAAATTTCTGCTGTAACCGGTTTGAACCCTGAACTAAGCAATTGTCGTATTATTGAATCATGACAAGCACTGAAGTAAAAGTAAGCCGTTTAGTATTAAGCACAAGTGGACTAGAGGAGATTAATGATTTAGGCCAAAGACCTCAGAGGTGGGGCTACAGCAAAATTTATTTAGTAACATTTTTGTAGTGATGTTGCTGAAATACATCCCCTCGTAATGAGTGCGCTATGCACATTGTTAAGGCAGCATACTCGAAGTGTATTATGGAGTGGCTTGTGAGCTGTCATCAAAGACAATCAATTGTGCGAACCTTTTTCTGGCGCACCGGCGATTCCGCTTCGAATATGGAAAAATATGTTCAAACCTTATTTCCTCGTACGGGGACAAAGAAATGAAGGCGAAACTGTTTAGATGCCGAGCTCAACGGGTTTTCTATGCGTTACCTTACACCAGTACAATGTTGGATGCAGTGATGAAAGATCTGGAAAAACACTTTGTACTGAAGGCAACATGGTTGCAGAACCTTACAGATTCTGAGTGAGAAACAATAACGCAGTATATTGGAGCGTTGCAAGGTATGGTTTCAAAGTGCAAACGAATACAGAACACTTGAAGATGAGATTTTTAAAGCTCAAGGTCAGGAGTGCCCAAAGAAAAAAGTGAAGGGCGTTCTTAATTTTTATTATTCGATGTGTTGTTGCGGCTCTTTCACCGAAGAAATGTCCAGCGAAAATGCGAAATGTAATTCATGCAAGAAGGTAGAACATTATCGTAAGATATGTAGATCAACGCAAGGTCAGGAAAGTCAACAATGCTAAGAGTGAAAGACAACCACGAACAAATTCGAATTGAATCAATAATCATTGTTAGCGGAAAGAAAGCTAAAATTGATTTTATGGTCGATACAGGATCTCCAGTTATGCACTTATCGTTAAAGCTTCATTGAAAGTTCTGGTCTAACACTTGAATTGAGAAGAGTGGCAAGAAGTTTGCATCGTAAACGAAAAGGTCAAGTAAAGGCTAACGTATACTATACGGATGCAAAGTCCAATAGCTACATATACATCATCGATGATAAAGCAGCCATATTAGGAATTTTATCCGGAGTTTAGACCTGATGATAGCTGGAGGCGAATTGATATTAACGGTCAAGGCGCAACCTTTGGATATTAAAGGGTGCCCTGTAAAAGGGAAAACGGCCACGATTTTCCGCCAATAAAGGACTTTGTGCACAAAGTGAAGCTCAGAGAAGACGTGAAACTCGTTAGCCATAACAGAAAAAGTCTCAGCAGAAATGAAACGATTAGAATACCCAGAAGTTACCATACGAATCGAGGTATCAGAATCGGTCTTACTGGTCACTGTTATTCCGAAGAAAATAGCAAAACCCGTATTTGTGTTGACTTACAAAAGGGTACTGTTTGGATTAGATTCCGCGCCATCGGTAATTCAAGAAATGATATCCATAGTACTCAAAGATTGTAAGGGGTGTATATTCTGTTTGGACGATATAGTTGTATAAAGAAGAAGAGCCGGGGGGCACAAGAGGAACCTTAACATTTTGTTGTCAATGATAAGAAAAGTTGGTGGAAAACCAAAAGTGGTGTTCCTCGGACACTACATTACGACGAACGGGATCCGACCTGATGGCAACAAAGTTGATGCTGTATTGAGAGCGCTTTATTCAAATGCATTAAAATCACTAACAAGGGAAGGTTCTCAGGTGTCAATCCTGGAATTGAATAAAAATATGGTTTGTTGTCATTTAATACATGGGTTAAAGTACAATTTTATAAAACAGTAAGCTTCGCAGTCTTGATGGCCACACTTTTCATTAGCATCCTTGAAGCTGATTTCACTAACATTCTGAAAGACTTGCTTCTCTTCATCGCTATATCCACTTTTATCTAAGGGTATTTCTGCATTGGTTCAAACACTGGTGACTGTAACTGATTAAATGCAAATGGGCACATTGCAAGTATGTTGAGTCTTCTGTGCATGTTCAAATCAGGCAAATTGTTCAGCATCACAAAATCGTACATTGCTTTCATCAAGATCTTGAGCTGTCTGAAGAAGTCTACATCCAATGGCTAGTTTTTGGAGGTGTAGTTAGCCGGTTCCATTGCCCATCGAAGCATTGATCCAACAGCGTTTGGTCTTTTTGTCCAGTCCATAAAACTTGAATTAACACGAATGGCTGATTTTCAACTACAGGTTTCACGCATTCATTGTAAAACTGCATTACCAACTTTTTTGAAGTTTTCGCCAGATGGGCTGTGTTTAACAATAAGATTTGGCATTGGGTTGGTTCGCAGAGTTTTCACGACAGTTTTCCCGAAATCACCACTTGTTTCTTGTAACACGACGAATAGTTTACCAACAAGCTTTCCAGACGTCGTCAGCAATGGCTGCACCGTGTGCTGTGTGTTCTTGCGTTCTTGCCTTATGTTTCTAATGATCGCTTCGAGTAGAATTCATAATTAAAGCCTGATTGATCTGTGTTAATAACATAGTCAGGATCGTACTGGGAGATTATTGAGCGAACGTTAAGTACAAAGTAATTCACTGATTTCGTTACTTTCTCATCGCCAATGTTATGTCGCGTTGTAACCACTTTCGTTGCCTCACGGGACGTCATTCTATGTTCTCTTTTGAAACGATGCAACCACTTTCGGAAATCCTTAAATTCAAACTGGATTGTTGAGCTTTTTGGCATGCCCACGCTCTCATATGATCATGCACTGACAGATTCTGTGATCTAGCACTTCGAAACTGATTCGCAACCGTCTCATCAATCATTTTGATTTTTCACATCGGGTTCCTCCCTGCTCCCTTTGTTGCTGAACGCGATGAAGCTGCTTCGGGGAAGTAAGCTTCGGAAATTTTGCTTGAACCAAACGGAAAGGTCTTCTAAGACTCTTATGTTTTGCGCTATATGTCATCCAATAATCCAAAGCGTTGCTTTTCTGCTCCCGAGTCCATGAGTCATGTACGCTTGCTTCCATGTTCTCCACTTCCTCTTCACTATCAAGGCCATCCTCAAAATCTGAAAGCTCGTTGTCTTCATTCTTTGAATTCTCACGTTGATAATCCAAATAATCGTCTGGATGAACTAGTTATACTTCAAGCGTTGCAAACAACATTTGCGCAATCTCCTTTTCCTCTTCTGTTGGTGAGGATGATGGTCGCACGTTTCTAAAATAAACGTCCCACAGCCGCTTGACTTCGATCAAATGTTCTTTGGGTTGAGCATTTTCAGACACTTACACAGGAAGAAGCTAGCTAACCCACAACCTACAACCTAACCTAATCTAACCCAATCCAGCCCAACCCAATATATCCTAACGGACCCCAAACAATGTGACCCAAAGTACAACGTGTGAACTCCTATGACTCTCGTGTCCTCTCGCCAGAATCCCCAGTTCAATGTCTATCATCGACAGACATACGGGATCGGTTTTGAGCCAGCCTTAATGTAGCCTCACATCCAATATCGGAAAAAGTGCACTTACACACAAAAAGACCACACACCCCAAGCGCAAAAAACAATTTTTTATTCAATTCCGGGATTGATACTTGGAAACCTTCCCTTATAAGTATACTTCTCGAATTGATGGGTTGATTAACAAAGTTGTTAATCATGTGAGGATAACTTGTATTGTCTAATCTAAAAAATTACGGATTTACCTCGACGGCTGCCTGTTCTGTTTAATGATGTTATTGGACAAACAGTCGGACTACTATATTTTCGTTGACTTACTGATGAATTTGAAGTTAACGTACCTTTGTAGGGTAGCATTGATCCTCAATTATTTGGATGTTTCAAACTTCAATCTATTCCTCTATTTCCTTTTGACTCGGATTATTCTTCATTTACGCAGTATTTTAGATGTTTCATTATTTGTAAGCATTAAATAAGGAGAAATTTGAATTGTTGCTTGCAGCCGCTCCTCATTTGAGCTATGTAAATAGTCCGGTTAGTTCAGCTGAACTAGCAGTCGGATGAATCATGTGGGTCTTCAGTCTCGTCGCCAGTCGGCTGCACGTTGGCAACGGCTAGCCTAAACATTCAAGTTCTTCTGTATGCTTGGTTGCTTAAGAACAGAAATGATGCAAATATTCCAGATGGCCCGATCGCTAGACTAAGTTTTTGGGTTACGACGGTAGTTGTCTATATGTGAGTGACAGACTGTCTGGGCTGGTAAATAATTTTAGTGGTCTCTCAGTCAAACAGATAAACAGATGTAGTGCTAAGTAATGAAGTACCACAAACTCCCTTCAAATCCTTCTTTTTATTCGACTCCATCATTACATCTTCTTATTATTAACGTTTAAAACATTTTCGAAATAATTTCTCCTAATTTTGATTGTTTTCAGTGTTCCTAAGCAATATTTTCATAACAACCAAGTGTTTATTTAGTTTCTCATAAAATTTCTTACTTCCTTATTTGCAAAATAAATTGTTTGTAACCACTGATGAACTCGACTTCGTGTTGACTTCTGCAAATAGTCCTTACTTTACTTATGGCTTTATAATAAATGGTTCTTGTTTCTTAAGTGTTACTCGCCATCATGTATATTGTCGATTAGTATCTTATATTATAGTACAATTACTATATTGCCTTATTTGTTTTTCCTGTATCGTTCTTCTTGGTCTGCAATGACATTAAACACTATTAAAGATTACTGAAAATCACATTATTCACTGTAACCCTATCAACGATAACCTTCTCGAGCTGGGACCTAAGCTTGCTTCTTGTTCGTATGTGTCATTACCTTCTTAATGGAGGCCCTTAATCTGTCCTTAATTTTATGATGTCTCTCGTTCACCATCCCACAAGTAGTAGGCAAGGGGATTACAGTCGGGACTGAAGAGTAATTACAAGTCGAAAACCAGTGGTAATGCATGTTGTTGTATAGCATTGCCCGAGTCTTCCTTGTCTCGTGAGTCTTGCTGGAACGCATACGCTCTCTCAGCGGTTACCTCCTCCAACTATGGCTTAATGTCTGTCTTCATCACTTTGATATAGTTTTCAGCGATCAAATCGAGGTCTTTCTCAAAGAACTGAAGCATAACAATTAAGAAGCATCTTGGCAAATTTAACAGTTATTTTAGCGATTCACCTTTCTGTTCTGGATGAAGTTCTTTTCACCTGAAAATAGTCTCCCAGGACAAATAACTTGCGATGCAAATCCTGGTGCACTTTGCCCATCCAATTTCTTTTGCCAGATCAGTCATGCTCTACCCAAGACTCCCTGTAAGTTGGCCTGTCTTCTTGGCGATCATATCCCTGTACTTCTTGGTTACGTCGTAAACTTAGGTCTTTGTATGGCCAAACCACACAATAGCTTCTGTAGAAAATTTTATGGTGCACAAAGATTTGTCTATAACAGCTGTACGATCGTATTCTTGTCACTTCCTCTTTTTCCATCGTACCTCACGTGGGATTTGAGCCATTGTTTGAAAGACTGTCTATTCCTTGCAAGGGTTTGGATTTATATTAGAGTCGGCTCTCTTTCTCTAGTTGATTAATAGATGTTGTTGTTCCATTTTCGTCTGGGTCTTTCTCTATCCATCTTTTCATCGCACCTCATTTCATGCATAGGATCCGCTTTGCTTTACCTGTAAAGCAAATTTTTGCTTGTCTTGTTTTGTCCACTACTTGTCTTAAGTATCTCATCCCTGCAGTTGCTATTTTGGATTTTTGTTATCACCCATGCGTACAGAAGTATAGGGCTATATACTCTCTTATATAAATGCATTTTTGCTTTTATGTTAATTATTTTTCCTTATCACAGTGCTATTTACTTGATAGTATATTTTGTTATCTTTGGTTATTCTGTGTTTTATTTCTTGGTCTATTCTTCCGACCTTGTTGATTAGCACTCCAATTGCATTCGTATGTCTGTACTGTTTAAATTTGTTTCCCGTCTATTTGTATATCTGCTTCTTCATTTTTTGTTTCTTTTAAATTAATAGTTATCCCACTTTTTTGGGTGTTTTTTCCATATATGTTTATCTGTAGTTGATTTTTATTTCTTGCCATAATTAATAAATCATCGGCGTATATTAGGTGTTGTGTCATTACAGGATTTCAGTTATGGTATCCTATGTGGGCGTATTTTATTTCTGTTTTGCATTTTTTGTTTATGTAGTCCATGAATATCACAAACAGGAGCGAGCTTAGGCCGCCTCCTTGTTTGATACCCCTTTCCATTTAAAATTCTTCTGATATTTGGTTATTTAATCTTGTCTTTCTGATTACGTTGTTATTCATGTTCCTAAAGATCCCCCGTAGTTTTAGGCTTACTTCTAATTTTTCTAACGCTTTGCAGATCTATTTGTGTGGTACCTGGTCAAAAACTACTTCTAGGTCCAGGAAAATAACTAGGTAAATATCTTTTTTTTCTAGCAGCTTTTCGATTATGGCCCTTACTGTATTGTCTTCCTGGTCTAAACGCAGTTTGTTCTTCTTCTAATTTGTTTTCTGTTTTATTTCTTAGTCTTTTTTCAACTATTCCTGTGCATATTTTTAGCGCCACTGATGATAAGCATATAGATCTATAATTGTCTTTGTTTGTGGTGTCTCCCTTTTATGTGGCATTATAATGTTCTTTTTCGAGTCTTTCGGTGTCTGTTCCGTATTCCACACTTGTTGTATTATCTTTTTCATCCATTTAGTTATGATCGGACCGCCTTTTTTAACATTTCTGGAGCTACATTATCTTCTCCAGCTGCCTTGCCATTTTTCGTTTTCTTTAAGACTTTTTTTATATTTTCTTCTGTTATTTCTTCTTTATTGTCTTAAAAATCATTTTCTTTCTGAAACTGTTTTTCCTCTTCGCATCTCTGTTTTTTTATAATCTTTAAATTTGGTCGTGTAGTAATATTTCCATGTTTTCAATGTTTCTTCCGTTTTGTTTGTAGTGTTCCTGTCACGTACCTAATGTTTCGCAATTTTGGTGCTGTATTTCCTTTTAGGCGCTTAACTATATTCCAAAAATGTTTTGAGTTCCTATATAATTGTCTTCTATCTTTCTTTGCTTGTTTTACCGCTTTCTTTGCTTCCTTTCGTTTCACTAGGTATTATTTTCTGTTTTGTTCAGTTTTATTTATTATATATTTTTTCCAGGCATATTTTTAGTTTTAATTTTGTTCTTCACTTTTTCATTCCACAATTTTGTGCGCTTATGTGTTGGGCCTTGTTTTATTTCTTTTTCTCCACAGATATCCTTTGCTGTTTTTATTAGGGTTTCTTTGAAGACCTTCCATCTTTTATTTAGGGCCAATTGATTTTCTTCTTTGGCTTCTTGTTCTTCCAATTTGTTTAGGTTTTCAGTTGTTTGTTTTCATATTCTTTTCTTTTTATGGGTTTTCTAAAGCTTTTAGTTTGATCTTTGTATAGCTTTTCGATAGTTCTTTAAGCGGTTTTTTTATGTTTGTGTTAGCAATCACCAGTCTGTGTTTCGTATGTAACTCCGCCCTTCTTATTACCTTTACATTGTTCATTGCGTACTTCACATTTCTCGTGTACGTGATGTAATCTGTCATACTTTTGCTTCGTGGTTCTTCTGCTTCGTATATTTGTTATCAACAGTTGGTTTGTTATGCAGCAATTTAGCATTTTCTCGCCATTTCGTTTACATCCTTTTTTAGGCCTTGACCCCCATTGCTCAGTTCCATGCTTTATGTTATTTCCTATATGGGCGTTCCGATCCCCCATAATAACTAAGTGTCTATTGTCGTTTTGCATTTTCTTTGTAGATCTTTGCAGATCTTTATAAAAATTTTTTTTTATCTTGAAGTTGTAGGTTTATTGTTATAATTCTGTAGTTTACAGCTTTCCATTTTGTTACTTTTGGGTCTATCTTTATGCTAAGACGTATTCCTACACCTTCCTTTCTTCTATTTCCGACTGGTATATCTGAATGTGCACCCTTTGTCCTTGTTTTTGAAGCCAATTTCTTTCTTTTTAATTTTTATTTTTATCTATTGTTGTATGTTGTTGATTATATGAAGCTGGGTTGTTGTATTGCCTAATAGACAATTGCGCAGTTCAATCTAAAAAATTACGGATTTACCTCGACGGCTGCCTGTTTAATTATGTTATTAGTACGGCCCGTGCATTGAAACAGAGTGGACGTGTGCGAGCCAAATTTTTACCTGCGATATCGCCGCGCCCGAGTCGCAGCCTAAGGTCAGGCGTACTTATTTATTTAATAATTTAATACCCATGTAATCAACTTTAATATTAATGTTTCCCACTGGCAATGGGAATAATCCGCCATCGCAAAATAACTCCAATATGTATCAACAATATGGTTACCCACCCTCCTATCAACAGCAACAGTATACTGTAAATAACAGTATACATTCAACACCACCACTCTTCGAATAAACACCATTAAAGCAGCATGCAGTGCCATCAATCCCACCGGTTCAACCCTCTCCGTATTATACAATGCCCGTAATGCAATATCCAAGGTTGTCTCAAGTGCAATTACCTTCCCGCAAACCTTGCCGCAAAATAATCAAATAGAAAAGACCAGCAAGAAATTTTAAGTAATGTCGGCGAAGACGAAAACGTGGCTGATAATAATAACACTTGGCAAGTGGTTCCTGGCAATAAAAGGAAAAGACGAAAATATAACCCACAATTAACTCAAACATTCAACTTAACACAAACAAACCAATACTCTACGTTAACAGAGGAAACAGATGTACCAGGGGCTGGCAGCAACACTAATACTAAGGTCAAACTGTTCAACTGCCAAAACCACCGCCAATCTTTGTTCAAGGTGTCGAAAACTATCAACAAATGGTAGCTAGCATCACGCACATAGTCGAAAAGGAACAATATACCTCTAAATGTATGGCCAATAATGTCGTTAAAATCAATGTTCACACGCCTGACTCATACAGGAAATTGACCGCCCATTTTTTAGATACCAACGTTATATTTCACACATATCAAAACAAGCAGGAGAGGGCGTATAGAGTAGTTGTACGGCATCTACACCCCACAATCCCGATAAATGTAATAATAGCAGAATTGGCAGCAAAAAATCATAAAGTTCGAAATATTAGCAACATCAAACACAAACAAACTAAAGAAGCCCTGCCGTTATTCTTCGTGGACTTGGAACCGGCCGATAACAACAAAGATATTTATAAATTGCAGTATCTGCAGAACCTAAAGATAACGGTTGAACCACCTAAGCAAAATAAAAATATAGTACAATGTACAAGATGCCAAAACTTTAACCACACGAAATCATACTGCAATCGCCCATATGCGTGTGTCAAATGCAGCGGTAACCATGATACAAGAACGTGCACCAAAAATAGGGATACGCCGGCAACGTGTATCTTATGCAATGGACCACATCCTGCCAACTACAAAGGATGTATGGTCTATAGAGAATTACAAAACAAGACCTACCCAAATACACAGCAACCAAAGAAACAACCTGCACAGTATAAGCCAGATATAAGAAATTTTCCTCCTCTGCCAAAACCTAATGTTTACGCTGATATGCCGATGCATACCTATAGCCACGTTACAGCAAATAAACCAGACTCATCTAATGACCTCACCCTCGCACAATTCCTTGCCGAGTTTAAGGAATGTTCAATCAACTGCTACAACAAAATAGCATGATCCTCAACATGCTCACAACAGTAATTGCCAAATTAGTTAAATAATGTCTAAATTCATACGTATTGCATTATGGAATGCCAACGGCCTCCAATCTAAAAATTGGAGGTAGAAGTCTTCCTTCAAATGAACAAAATTGATGTACTACTCATAAGTGAAACACACTTTACAACAAGAACGTTTATAAAAATACCTCAGTACAGCATCTACCACACTGTACACCCAGATAATACAGCCCATGGTGGCGCAGCTATTATTATTCGAAACTCGATAGTTCATCATGAATTACCAAAATACGAAGAACCGTTCCTGCAAGCTGCCGTTATCGAAATCAGTAAACTTCCTAGCCCAATCACACTAGCCGCTGTATATTGCCCTCCAAGACATAGACTAACCACGAACATACTACAACCATTCTTCAACACCCTTGGAGGAGATTTATAGTAGGTGGCGACTTTAATTGTAAACATACAAGGTGGGGTCTCGATTAATAACTACAAGGGTAGAGAACTTGAAAAATTCTTACTAACAACAATTACATGCATTTATCAACCGGTACTCCAACATACTGGCCGACCGACGTGAACAAGATTCCAGATTTATTAGATTTTTATATAGCCTCAGGCATTTCAAGAAATTGGACGTCACTCCTAGTTTCGATCTATCTTCGGACCACAGCCCTGTGTTAGCTGTCATTAGCGCTACAGTTATCCAAAAGCAGCCTAAGCCAGTACTTGCAATAGACGAACTGACTGGGACAAATTTAAAGTACACGTCCACCGACATATAAATATTAATATAAGCTTAAAACACCGAAAGAAATAGAGATCGCAGTTAATCACTTTATAACAACAGTCCAAGAGGCAGCCTGGAATGCTACACCAATGAATATCCAGAAAATCGAGTCATTTAATGTTTCTAGAGATATAAGTGAATTAATAAAAGAAAAAGGAGAGCAAGGTCAATCTGGCAACGTACACACAACGTTAATGATAAAACCACATACAATCGACTTACTAATAAACTTAGGAAGAAGATGTTAGAGGCGTAATGAAACATTCCATAACTACATAACCAACTTATCCAAAGAAGATCACAGTATATGGAAAGCCACTAAAGGATTTAAGAGACCCCGCCGCCGTTACGCAAAACGATGGCTCCTGGGCAAGATCAGACAAAGAAAAGTTGAACTTTTGCCCAACATCTGGCAGACGTATTCACACCTCACTCTAATGAAATTGATGAAGATGTTAACAACTTTCTCGAAGCACCACTACAACTATCACCCCTATAAAAAATTCACAATTGGTGAATTACAAAATGAAATAAAATGGTTAAATAATAAGAAAGCGCCGGGCTATGATCTCGTTACAGGCCTTGTACTTAAACAATTACCACGACAAGGAGAACAATTCTTATTGGCACTCTTTAATGCAATCCTACGCTTAACATACTGGCCCTTACAATTAAAGTTTGCACAGGTCATCCTAATATTAAAACCTGGCAAACCACCAAATGAAGCTCAGTCTTATCGCCCAATTAGTCTACTGCCTGTCGTGTCAAAACTCCTAAAAAAATTAATATTAAAGCGAATAAACGAAAATAGTCTACTTGAAGAATGGATTCCAAATCACCAGTTTGGATTTCGCAAAGGACACTCGACCATAGAGCAATGCCACCGAATAACCAATATTATTCAGCAATCATTTCATAGTAAGAAATATTGCTCTGCTGTATTTTTAGATGTGCGGCAAGCGTTTGACCGTGTTTGGCACAATGGGCTACTATTTAAAATTAAACACATCTTTCCACATCAATACTATCTCCTGCTTAAATCTTATCTAACTAATCGACACTTTCAAACCAAAGTTGGTATGGAATATTCACAACTGTATCCAATCACGGCTGGTGTTCCTCAAGGAAGTGTGTTGGGGCCACTCTTATATCTGATTTTTACTGCATATATACCGACGACACCAACCATAACATTGGGGACATTTGCAGATGACACTGCAATCCTGGTATGTCATGAAGATCCACAAATCACAAGTAATATCTTGCAAGAGGCACTAAGTACAATAGAGGGTACAATTAAGGTCAATGAGACGAAGTCCAATCATATAACATTTACCACAAGACGATCACAATGCCCATCTATAAGCTTGAATAACGTACCCATCCAGCAAGCAAATGCAATTAGATACTTAGGTCTCTATATGGACACAAGATTAACGTGGAAACCACATATAATAAAAAAACGCAAAGAAATGGACATCAAAATTAAAAAAATGTATTGGCTCATAGGAAGAAACTCTCAACTCTCAACAGAAAACAAATTACTGGTGTACAAATCTATCATACGACCAATATGGACATATGGCTGTGAACTCTGGGGTTGCGCCAGCTACTCAAATATTGACATAATACAACGTTTCCAGTCTAAGACATTAAGAAGTATATTCAATGCTCCCTGGTATGTTTCAAACCGTATCCTCCACTTTGACTCCAACGTACAATATGTGCGGGACATAATCAGACAACGGGCTACAAGCCACCATGCTCGGCTAGTGGGACACACTAATAACGAGATTACACCGCTAACACAGCAGCCAGTAATGAGACGACTTAAACGGAAGTGGCCATGGGACTTGACAGAATAAAGAAATCATTTACACCATCCCTAAGCCTTCAAATGGAGGTAACGAGACTGCACCACTGGGTGCACCTCTCTTCAAATCTATTCCAAACTTCACGCAATTAGCTCATAGAATTTATTGTAATTAATTCTGATTGCTAATGTACACGAATACAATAAAAAAAAATTTAAAAATAATTATGTTACACAAACAGTCGGACTATTATATTTTGTTTGACTTAGTGACGAAATAGAAGTTAGCATACCTTTGCAGTGTAACGTTGTTCCTCAATTTATTAAGATTTAAAATTATTCAGACAATTTTGAAGAAGACACCACTGATTAGTTGCAAAATAAATATTTGTAACTTTTTTCAAAAAATATATGAAGAATGTCGACTACGATAAGTATCTGCAGATTAAAAAAAAAACATGACTAGCTGAAATAATCATGAGGGTTTCCTAAACCAGCGTTTCAGCTTTGTTGTCAGGGTTTTTGCTTGTGCCACTAAATTGAGATTTTACAGCGCAGTGCACCTTTCGTGCCGTATGTAAATTACGCCATGTAAAAAAGCGTTACTGACCGACACCCCTAAGGCTCTTTGTACTTTGTTTTCGCCACCAAACCCATCAGGTTATCAGTGCATGGCACGCTATTAATGCTAATGATATCAATCTAATGATAAAGGGTAGAAAACAAAGTTAAAACAAAACTCCGCCGTACTTCAAAGCCCGACAATAAACCGTGCAGCCACGAGCACTTTTAAGTTGCGCGGCCGGGGGCGTTCTCGAAAACATCAAAAGGGGCCAAAACAGAGCCCCTTCAGGTTCGCACGCGTCGATTAGGGCGCTCGATGTCGGCGCCGCCGCGCGATTCTTGCGCTTAATTTGCGTACAAAGAAACAAAGCTCGTGGAGATAAGGCGGGCCTGAATAGCTTATAACTGCCCGTAAATTCCGCTTAATTTCAATCTCCCGCGCGAATCACGGCGCGGACCCGCCGTATTTTGGGCACGCGGCCTCGATTGGGGCCGTAATTTCTGATCAGCGGCGGCGCCGCGCGCCCCCCGTCCAGCAAACTCAAGGGCGGCGAGCTCTCTACGAATTAAAAATTCTGTGGACGCTATCGGGCGGATCTCCTCTGACGACCGGCTGGAAGTATATCCTTGTTTGAACACGCTCTTATCAACAAGCCTCTGTCCACCTGTCATCGTGAAAAATAGTCGCAGGGTCGCCGCCGCGCAGAAGAAGCGCATACTTTACCGTAAGGCGGAAAGCGCTGCGGACGTGAAGAATCCTGCTGTCGATCGGCGACTAATAGCCGCTGTTTTTCAACCCCGAAGGGAATCCCTGCACGGAATAAAATTACCGATGATCGCGGCGCTAATTTATTTAATGATATCTCCGTTGCAAAGCGGCCTCGGATGATTTAAAGGCGGCACTTGAAACTAATGTATACGTTTTCCCTTTAAAAGAAATGAATTGCATCGTTCTGTAATTTACGATCCATGAGCTCCCCGCTGGCGCTGCTTGTTCAGCGATTAGAAATTATAATTTTTTATTCTGGCCACGCAACCCTTAAATAGCTTTATTAGCCGGCTTCCTTTCTTCATATGCGTCGACGTTGCGGCGATGTTATTTTAAGTGTTACACGTGAGTAGTGCTTGCCGCTTTGGTATTTTTATTTGTAATTTCAAAGGACTGGAGTATCAACACAATCTCATTAAATTAGGGGAAGCCCAACTATTTAAATTATTATACAAACAAGTTTTTGTACCTTTTCTCTGTTGCTGATTTATTATTTTTGATTTTAATTTAAAATTTGTGTTTTTGGGCTGAATTGGTAGCGTCATTGTTTTCTGGACCTGTTAGTAGGGGTTTCTTTTCCGCTTTGGGCGTTGCTTTTATACTTTCAAACGATTAGTCTAAAAACAACTCTTATTTATAAATATTTCTTTTTCTTCTTCTGCCCCTTCCTTTTACCCTCTTGGATGTCAGGTTTGGGTTAGTTGTCGTTCCCCTTGTTCATTCATTTTTTCCTCTCCTTCTTGGATGTTGACATTTTCAACTCTTTTTCCGCGTCTATTATTTGCTGTGTCTTATTTTTCCTTGGTCTTCCCCATGTTCTTTTCATTAACTTATTATGGTTTACCTTTCCAATTTAGTTGTCTCTTTTTTATTTTATTCATTATTGGTTCTTGTTTGATTTTATTAATTTGTTGATGACTCTATCCCATTTCGTTTGTCAGTTCTAGCCTTTGATGTCCTACTATAGTTTGTAGATTTTTTGTTCTTTCCCTGGTATTTTGAATTAGCTTACTCATTACTATTATAAATAGGAGGGGGCTGAAGCAGTCTCCTTGTTTAATTTATTTTTCTCTATTAAACTCTTCTAATCTTCTTCCTGCTATCTCTTCATGTCTTTTCATTCTCTTGTTTAAGTGCAACGTACAATTTGATTAAGTCAGTATGGAATATTTATTTCTTTCCAGCAATTTCATTTCATCTTTGTCTCTCTGTTGAGTCTAATGGCGTTTTAGATCTACAAACGCCAAGATAATCTCTTCTATACTTTTTAGTCTTGCCTCTATTAGACTTTTTATTATACAGATATTGTTATTCGTCTGTTTTCCCGGAATTAATGCAATTTTTCTTCTTCTATCTCCTTTTTGTTAGCTGTCTTATTTTTTCTCTATTTTTTTAATAAATCGTAAAATTTGTAGATGCCAGACATATGGCTCTGTAGTTGTCACACCTTACTTGTTCTTCTTTCTTGTGAATTGGTACCTCTAAGTTCCTTTCCCAGTTTGATGGTATTTCTCTTGTTTTCTATGCTTTTCTGCAAATTTTCCAGAACCAGTCTATGCCTTTCCTAAATATTTAGTCAATTCCGTATCTATTTAATCTTCTTTTCCTGCTTTTTCTGTTTTTTTTTTACTTTTTATCGCTTCTTATGCTTCCAATTTTTATAAATCTTGGTTTTTGTTTTGTTCCTTTTCTTCTGTTTTGCCGCCTCTAAAATATTTTCTATATTTGTTTATCAGTTATTTTGCTTGTCTTTTACTCTATGATTTATTTTTTTCTCTTTCTTTACTGCTCTTACTTTAACCCAGAATCATCTGTTATTAGTTGTACAGTGCCTCTGTAGTTTAGTTTTTAATTCTTTACTGCAACTGCTCTACCGTCATAGAAAACCAATGGGACTATCATCGCTGGATAGTTTTTCCTAACAATGTATCTCTGTCACACCACATTTACTTAATATTTCTTTGTAAAGTAGTTGCAAATAAACTACAAATTATAAAAAAATATGTTGAATTTCGACAGACTGTAACATTCGAGGAAAATCAAACGTTGCAGTATTTGTTAATTAAACTTGCAAGAGTAGGGGCGTAAAAAGTGCCGCACAATCTTTTCGAGTAACCCTCGTAGAATAAAACGTGGACGAGTACAATCGCCTAATCGAAGTTAGTGCCGATAAGGTTTCAATAAAAAACGCTAAAATCGCCTTCGAATAGGCAATAGTGTGTCGATAGCGGCACAAAATGGGGACAAAATAAGCTTAAACTCAATTTCATCTGTTTCTAGATAAGCTAAAGTGTCCTTTCGTTTGCAGATTACGCACTGAATTTGTTGATTATAGCCAGCTGCAGCTTTCAATATTATAAATTTTTCCAACAGAACTACCACTAACGGCCTTGTTAATCTTTATATAATCCAAGTTGGTCCAGTTTTAAGTATTTTAAGCATTTGCGTTTCTGTACCCTCAGATCTGACTAATGCGTGTGTCATTTTCTTCATGTTTGTTGTTTAATATGTTGTTTACTGTAACGGCGCGCAGAACTGATAAAGAAACTTCAAACCAGCCAATTGCATTTTCTGGTAAACTTAATCTTAAGCTACTATCGCGTTTGTTTATCGTCGAGTTCTTTTTATATTTTAATATATGTTTTATATATTTAAATAAGAATTATTTCACCGCAATTAAATAATTTTGCTTGCTAATTTTAGCATGCGTGCCGCAAAGTTTTTATAGTTGCTGTATGATGCATATCTTGAGTTGGTTTCTTGTCTGACTACTTCGCGTTGGTCATTAGGCAGTTGCCAAACCGAAGGAAATGGTTGCTTTCATTTACAATTAACTCACAATCGTCCATATTTTTCAATGTTTCTGCTGCTTTACAAAAGTCTACAAGGACGCGCCGTATTGCTTATCAGCTGTCATAATTCATGGGAAGCAATTAGAAAGAAGCACTTAGCAATGCAAATGTAACTGCAAATTTATTCAAGTTGCTCAGGCCGCTAAGCACAAATTTGGGCTGTTATAAACATTACATACGAGTAGTCCAACAGATTTTAACTTAACATGAAATGAAATAAATGAAAGTAATTTTTGCTGATTAACAAAAATAGAATTTTGCATAACAAAATATTAGATTTGTCAGTAGCATGTTTCTAAGCGGAAAAAAGTTTTGTTATTTTTTGATTATGTTTATTCCGCCCAACGTTTTCTATTTTTGGGAAACTGCAAGCTAAGAAAATAACAAAGTGGGTACAGAAATTAAAAAAAAATATTCAGAAGATAATAGAAAGCAAGGTTAATTATTTTAACTGCACAATATGAGCTAATATCGATATAAACATTTATTAAAAACGCCGATAGATAAGCGAAAAAATAAAGAAGAAGATAAGAAGAATAAGGAAACAGGAAAACAGAGAGAACGCCAGTAAAAAGCTAAAGAAAACTAAAAGAAAACAAAAGTGATATGATGCAATTAATGAGAGAAAGATAAACGACAGTCCTCAGAGATCCAAAAAAACAATAGATAAGTAAAGAAAAGCAGCAAAGAACTTTAAAAATCAAAACCTATGCGAAGAAAACATAAAAATGAAGGAGACCGTAAAAGATATGGATAGTAGGCTCAAACGCCTGAAAACGTTAACAGGAGGAACAGCGTAGTACTACAAGAAATAAGAGTAGATACAAACAACTCAGATGGATTAAATAATGGATGAAAATTTCCACGGAAGGACAGGGAAATATAAAACTAGAAATAGAAAGAGCAACAAAACTAGGTGATAGGACATATGTGGTTTGACTTGCAAATCAGATAGAGAAGAAGAAAGAAATACCAAATAAAAGCCTACTAAAAATAAAGAAAGAGAAAATAATATTTATTTTGAACGATTTGTCAAAACGAACAGAGACATGCAACAACAAATTAGGACTGGAATAAAGGAAAAACGAGAAAATAGAAAAACAAAAGAAAATGGTTATGGCAATTGAAGAATAAAAGTCAGATTGATTGTTATTGGGATTAATCGTAGGTTACGATCTCTTAGCACTTTGACTCTGCGGCCTTTTGTGCGCCTCTTTCCCTAAAATAAGGAAGATCTGTGCCTTCAACTAGTTTTAGGATGTTCTTTATAAGGTTTTCGTGATTGGGTAGATTGCCACGGAGATTTACCCTAAAGAGTTCCTGCCTTTTGTGGTATAGTTCTGGGCAGTCAAAGATTATGTGTGAGGATGTTTCTTTCTCTACTTCACATAATCTGCAGAGTGTGTCATCTCTGTTTACTCCTATTCTATGGAGGTGCTTTTTCAGGTGGCAGTGTCCTGTTATAAGTCCTACTACCCGTCTTAACGTCCTAAATTGAGTACGTCATCACTTAGCCTTCCTTAGTCTTTGCCCTTGTGCGGCATTCCAGCTAGATGAGTGTTGTCCTTACATCCACTTTTTTATGGCCAATCGTATGCTACATTTGGGCATGCTTGGAACAGGTTCCAGTCTTGTAAAAGGAGTGTTAGCACCGCTTTTTGCGAGTGCGTCTGCCCTTTCGTTCCTTTCCACTCCAGAGTGACCTGGTACCCAGATGAGGTTGACCTTGTTCTCCTCAGATAGGATGACCAGATTGGCTAGGCAGTCTTTTACGAGCTTTGAGTTGATGTAAGGTGACACCAGCGGTTTAAGGGCAACTTGGTTATCAGTTAGGATACTAATGCGTTCTTGAGTGTATCCGCGTCTAGTATTCTCTATTATGCATTGCATTGTCGCAAATATTTCAGCTTGAAACATTATGGCGTACCTGCCTAACGGTAAACTTTTATTCTATAACATGTATACCCGCCCCTGTTCCATGGGCAGTGTAGGATTCGTCTGTATACCAGACCAGCCCACTTCTCAGTTCTAATGGGTTGCCTTTTGACCAGTCATGATTGTAACTCACATTGAAAGGTTTTTCAAATGAGAAAATCGGTAGGCTGTGGTCAGTACTCATGTTTAGGATGGTATTTTCTTTGACTACTTCCTGTATCCGTTTATGCCACACCTTGTGCCTATGCCAGGTACCGGTAGATTTCATTCTATGTGCTGCAACCCAAGCTTCTCCTTGAACATTTATGACACCTTTTGCACTGTGAATATGACATGCAGTCCTCATCAAAAGCCTTTTGAAGCAACACAAATGTCTTCGACGGCGTCTTCTCAAGTTTGAAACAAAACTTTATCGCGTATCGCTGCTCGAGAGTTTGTTCCATCTTAATTTTGATAGAGCACTCACACAAGGGTTCACTGAAACAGGAACTGTGACGATCTAGGAGCCCGGAGCTGACTGGCGCGGTTCTAACTGTGTTTCCAAGACTCCCCCTACCCTTCCGTGTAGCGGTAATGCTGTGCGACAGATAGTCGCGGCGCATTACTTTCCGGACAGACCTTGTGCTAGGACTTAATATACGTGAAATAAGATCTTAATATTAAAATTTCTTTTCTGCAAACAAAACGTTAAGAGTATTCAAATTCACACATGATGTAGTGACTTAGATATTGAAGAAGCAACGTTTTGAAAATTTACTGGGAATATCCATGAAATAAAAGAAATTAGACTAATTTAAATTGACGTAGTTACTTTTGTATCGAACCCTGTATGTTATTTCAACTTTTAAGTATTTCACACAACAAAGTGTCACGCTGCTATTCCAATTGTTTTATTAGAACCTCAAGAATTAGTGTTTTCAAATAATTTGCTTGTGCAATAGCGAAACATGTTCGCGTTGAAAACGTCGTCTAAAGTGCTTTAACCGTAGAGAGTGTTTACTAGGCCATCCATCAGAATTACGTTTGTGATCCGAATATTTCTACGGGTCATTCTTCACTAGGTGAATATATACATTAGCTGTCCCCGGGCTGTTTTGTTCCGTCACGCACGACATGATAAGGCTTCACATGCTGCTACCCGTTAATATGTTCGATATCCTAATCCACGTAAAGCCTGTTTTGACAAGACAGTTACTGTTTACGCTGATTTTTTATTTACAAATAGTTATGGGGTGCAAGAGTCACTTAAATAATTTGTTTAAAAAATCTCACAAATCTCAAGCTTATGCAAGAACTGCGGTTGTTTACTCGTAATACATTTTTTCAGAGTTTTGATTGATATCTAAGTCATATATTGACTTTCGATTAAGATTAGCGTATAAATTTACAGTTTAACCTTATAAAACCCAGGTTAATATCAACATATGTTTGTGGTAAAATACAAATAGCGATGAAAACGTTGATTAGATTGATCCGTATTGGTGCAGCCCTCATGAAAGCTTTTTATATATTAGTGCATACTTTTACACATTCTAAAGATATTCATAATATTCATTTTCTTAAAACAAACCTTTATAATTTAATTTTTATTTATTTATATAATAATAATCTTATGATAACATAACTATCAAATTTGACAAATATTATTACTTTCATTGCAAGGACGCAAAAGGTTTTTCATTAAGCGCTTCCTATATTTAAATTTAAATAAAACAAATGTTTGTATGAAATATGATCGAAATTTTTATTCGTTTGAAAGGCCCATCGACGCCATTAAGTATGGAATATAACATCGTGCAAATGTCCGCCGCGGCTTCGCTGAGTGGTGCGCATCCGAAATGTCCAATTTTCCATGACTCTGGCGCATAAATCAAGCTGAATTTGACCGACGGCATGGGCTATGTTGGCTTTGAGGGCCGCTGTGGTTTGTGGCTTATTCGCATAGACCTGCGACTTAAGAAAACCCCACAAGAAAAAGTCTAACGGGATCAAATCGCACGATCTCGGTAGCCAGTTCACATCACCTCCACGTGAAATGACCATGCCCTCAAATCGCTCGTGCAGAATGTCCAATGTGGCATGAGTTGTGTGGAACGTAGCGCCGTCCTGTTAAACCACATGTCGTTGGTGTCTATATCATCCAGTTTAAGCCAAAAGAAGTTGGTAATCATCGACCTATAGCGCTCGCCGTTGACGGTAATGGCCTGGCCAACGTCGCTCTCAAAGAAATATGGACCGATGACGCCGCCAGCCCAAAATCCACACCAAACATTGACTTTTTCGGGATGCATTAGACGCTCTTGGATCTCATGCGAATTGTAATCGTCCCAAATTCGACAATTCTGTTTGTTGACGTATCCATTTATCCAGAAATGGGCCTCATCGCTGAAAATGAAGGTCAGTTACCAACTGCCCCAGGGCCCATTCAGCGAACACACGTCGTTGTCTATGGTCGTTTACCTTCAGCTCCTAGGTCAGTTGAATTTTTTACGAGTGCAGACCCAAGTCACGACGCAAAATTCGCCAAGTTGTGGTCTGCGCACTCTCACGGACTGCGGCGATGATTTCGGCAGATTTTGCGTTTCGTCGTCGTACGGGTGTTGGTTGATTGTTTACCGAACCAGTGGACTCAAATTTATCCACCACACTGCGAATAGTCCTCTTGGTAGGGTGATTATGGCGTCCGTAAAATGGGCGAAGCGCGAGGAACGTTGCCCGAACAGAACGCCCATTTTGATAAAACAATTTTATCACTTGCACGTGTTGTTGCACGCTATATCCGTCTAACGTGATTTGGCAAAACAGACTGAATAAATGACAGCCAATTCGGTAGATCTAGCTTCAACAATATGGCCGCTATCAACTGTCAAAGTGCGGAAGTCCCTATTGGAAGACCCTTTATTTAAAGAAACAAAATTATATAAATTTATGTATATTTTCATAAAATTATTTTTAAAGATATTTCATTTATTTTATATATTACTTGGGTAGCGGGTAGATACTCTCTATGACCCCGATAGAGGATAGATCTGCTTCAGGGAGGCGACCCTGCCCACGCGAGCCTCGACTCTTCCCCATCTCCTATCACCGGGGAAAAGTCGTGTCCCAACCTTAATCCTACCTGTAATCTACATATTCTTATCTTCTATACACCCTATCCACTCGCCAACCCGCCTGACAAGTATGTCGTTGAATTGCCAAATCCTCTTAAATAGCAAACTGCAAATTCTAGGGAGGCCTACGTTCTGCAGTGGACTCCAATGGCTGCGTAATGATAATGATGCATTAACTAAACAGTTACAGTACAGACAACATAATTTTTTTTGAGAGTTTTAATATAAAATGTAAAGTTAGAGCTAGTGATATGTGTAGCACATGAAATAAAATGCCTTGAAGAATTTCAGGCTTATCAGTAGTGCTATTTATAATGTCTTTAGTATTAACACGAAAATCACTCGGTAGATCTCGTAACGCTTAAACACATGAGAATACCACAGCATTGAGGCAAGCTATTGTCATATTTGCCGCTAACCATGCTCTCGCTTTGGAAATATGTGACCGGAGCGTAAGGAGAGTTTTACATTATGAGCTCATAATAGTGGTCCAGGAACTTAAAGAATATAACTGGTCATCGCGACAGCTTGCTTTTGAGAACATTCTAGCAACTGTTCCAGCTGATGCTGTTGTGCTTGGTAGTGACGAAGCTCATTTTTATTTATTGGGCTGCGGCCAAGGTGGCACTACCAGGCCGCTTTATCTCGCTGCATAATAACATAACATGGACAACTAGGTCACCAGACTTACTGCCTTGCGGGCACCTGAAAGCTAAAGTCTTTCTTCACAAGCCGCGGGCTGTTAAGAGATTAAAGGATGGTATTCGTAACGTATATTAATTGCAGTAGTATCAGTGGTAATGAGAAACTTTATGGTGAGGCTGCAAAAGTGCATCGATCGTGCGTATAAACGTTTGGACGATATCATCTCCAAAACTGGTTGATGACAACGACAAGCATTGTTCAATATGATGTTATAATAGAACTTTAATAAAATTTATGAAGCTTTTATCTTTAGATGGCTCCGTTTTCAAAGGTACGCAGATTTAACGAGTTAGACTAGATCTCCGGAATATAAAAAACAAATTTTATATAATTCCTTATTTAAAAAAGATTATGAACGCTAACATAAATTGAATTGAGTCATTTGAGAATAATGCAGAAAATATAGTACAACATAAAAGTAAATAAGAAAACTAATATTATATAAAAATGCATAATAAACTAAAAAGCAAACCACGAAAGGGGAGAAATTAATAGTAAGGATTCCACCTTTCAATTTTAAAAGACTAACTTTAGCAAGTAATTTTTGTATAAGACATTGACGATCTACGTAAATAAGTGCAATGATACTTTCGATCGTCATGTTAAATGGGGGCCATTGACATTAGTTTGAGTTCTCAACAAGATCCAGGTATACCATATAGTTTAAGTTCTAATGCCTGTAGCTCACCCCAGCAATGACCTATGGTCTATAAGTTGGCTTAGCTTTATGGGGATCCAATACCCATAGAGATTTGTTCATCGTTCTTTCTTTATTTGGAGTTAGTTCAATTCAGTTTAATGTTGTAAGGTAGCTTATTGCGGAATGAAAAGGTTTTGTGCACCTTCGACATTTTCTCAACAAACTTTAAGTAAACGGGCCCTAGACCGGAAGCCACTTTTCGGTTTCCTGAACTACTGTTGAGAGTTAGACGAATGACTCCATCTGGTTGTAGGAGATAAAAAAAGTTTTTGTACAAATTAACGTATTCTGGAGCACTTATCAATATGATATTCTTTATTTTTCTTTGCCGTTTATTAGTTCGTAATACGACTCTCCCTGATCCAATGGAATATTTTTGGAACAATATTATATTTTTTCAGCGATATAATATTCTTAATTCTAGAATACTACCTTTCAAAGTTATATAAGTGGGTATAACGACAAAAATTCACTAAAAGGACAATATCAACATATTATTCAATTTTTTGATTTGTTCAGCCTAATATGACCATTTTGCCCTCTTGGGTTTCTCTGGTTTGTTAAGCACTTGATCCTGTCAGAACTTTTCAATCTTATTCTTCACTTGCCAATGCTGCGTGGTAAAACTAAATCGTTTTTAAAGCAGTTCTTCAGTCAATGTATCAATGTATATGACTTGTAAGCTCTCTTTTATTTATCAGTAAACCAGTTGTCTATTGTAACATTTCAGTTTGTTCCTTTTGCACAAAACACCAGTTTTTCAGCGTAGAATTCTGAAGCGAGTAACCCAGTAGGAATAAATCCTTTCTCCAAGTAGGGGACTGGAGTTCATCATATATTTCACAACATTTTCACATATCATAAGCAACTTCATTCCATACTTATTCGGTTTACTGAGGATACATATTTTAAATGGGCAACGCTCTCTAAAAACTATAAGTTGCTCTTCTATTGTCAAATACGTTGACGCCGTATAATGTTATTTTGATACAGTTTGTAATCAACTCTTTCGTAATTTCTGTTTATATTGTAAAAACGCAAGCAGTTTAGGAGAAATTCATTATTTCATCTCCTGGTATCGAACAAAAATGTTCTTGAGAAGTAATCATTTTTGAGAACTAAGCTGAGAATCACGAGGCCACGAAGGGTTTTATCATTTTTGTTCATATATTGGCTTCAACTTATATTGGGATTTATTTCCAAATTAGTATTTGTCACTATTTCTTCTGAAAGAAAAAAATTTAGAAATGTTTTTTGTATATTTAGTCGATGGATTCGATCCTGGACGAATTTGCACCACATTGGTTGCTGCAGTTTTCTTCTGTTCTTTTTGCAGGCTCGGGGTCTTCCAAACCACTTTACTTTTTGAGGTTGGCCCAATCTGAGATTCGACCGTATACATTAAAATTAACAAAACACGTGCAAAAACGATATTAATCATCACACATTTGAAATGAGACAAGACCGGCCATACAAAGTTGTCACGAAACATATTCATCACAACACCAACAGCCGCTCTTGAGGAACAAGGCCGTAATGTACAAAACATTAAATGTTATAAATAAACCGTTTTGTAATTTCTCCTCTGGTAGACTCTTTCTTCCATGACCTCTTTGGCCTTTTACGCTTTCCCTTGCCAGGTGATTACCACCGGAATATTTTTTTGGCCACTTGTTGTCATCTATCCTTATAAGATGTCCGAACCATTCCAATTTTTTTTTCAATCTGTTAGATAACTTACTTTTGTTGTGTGTTGCAGTCTTGATATTCTGGCTCTCCTACGTAAATAATCCATCTCTGTACCTATCTCAAACCTAGCAGTTTTCTTTTTAGTTTAGCATTGAGGTTCTGCACTGTACTTCCATAGTAAAGCACTATTTCCACCATGGTAGTTCCTACACGCTTCTTATTCTTTATTGAGGAATGTTTATTCCGCCAGATGGAATTTAGTGCTTCTACAATTTCCTTGCTTTGTTCAATTCTGTTTTTGATTTTGCGATCCTAAACCATCGTTGTAGATTATAGCTCCGAGGTATTTGAATTATCTGTACGTCGTCATCGTTTAAAATATCAAAATGTGCTGGTGTATTAACTGCTAAGTATTAAGTCTCCCTGAGACTAACCTGAAATCTCCATTCCTTATATTCCACAGTCTTTTAATCATAAATTCAAGGCCAAAAGAGTCTTGCGTCAAAGCAACCTGATTATCCGCAAAACTTAAAGTGATTAATGGTGGTCATTAATGAGTATTCCCATCTCACCACAATGTCTTTTCCAGTTTTCCAATGCCACTTCAATATAGATGTTAAACCTTATCGTAGTTCCTTTAATGGACTAGAAAGTTGTTGAATAATTTTTGTGTGAAATTTTTGTTGTGCGATTACTCACCTTCCAATAATGCAGGCCTTCCAAACGTTTGCATCCCGGTACTGAATCATAAGCTTTCTTGAAATCTATGAAAGCCAAATGCGTCTCTTCTCCCGCTGCTATTTTTTTCTCTAAAGGTTGTTGTACTATAAACAAATTATCTACCAGGTACTAACACACTTTCTTCTTTCCCTATTGTTGTCATTTCTGTTCTTAGAATATTTTGTAAGACAAAAAATCCACTGAAGGTACCATTAACACTTAAGCCTCTGTAGTCATTTGGATTTGTGATATGGATATTATATATGACGTCCTCAACTCTTGTGGAATTTTACATTTTTCCCAGAACCTTTGGAACAGATGTATTTTTTTAGAGCAATTCGCCTGTATATGTTATCAATTCAGCTGAGATTTCCCTTGATCCTGTCAATCTTCCATTTTTCATTGTTGTAACATATTTTCTTACATCATCTATAGCTATTTTTACGGGTGAATTTGTTTCATATTTTTAAGAAATTTTGAACAATATTATAGTAATATATCTGTTGAAAGTATTTATGGTGTTGAATTTTTTCATACTTCTGTCAATTTAGTCCCACTTTTATAATTACTATCTCAATATTTGTTATTTTCTTATTTTACCGTTCTTCTTAGTGGTTTGTTCTTATCTTTGTCTTCTTGTCTGTTTTCGTAATCTCTTTTCTTTTGTACCTCTTCTGTTACTGTTTATTACTGTTTTTGCTAATCTTATCTACTCCTAGTGTCTCTAAGGCTGATTTAGTTAAACATTTTTTAACAGTATTGTGTTCAGTTTTATTATTTTCAGTTGCTTCTCTTCTCTTTAACTTTGACTCTAATTTATTCTGATCTAGATTTCTAATGCTCTCTTCCTTTAATAGTTGCAATGTTGTAATTGTTTCCTCTTTTATGTTTAAATTTTGATCTGATTGTGAGATTTCCGTTCTTTTACGTAATACGTTTCTATATTCCACAATTTTCACTGCGTTTAAGGCGGCAATCATAAGGCTTTATATTTGTTGTAAGTTTTATAATAAAATAGTCTGAGATATATTTGTGATTAAAGAAACCATTTAAAATCTCTAGTTCATTTTGTTTACACAAGTCAGTAAGCAGTTCTTCAGAATTATTCACAATTTGCTCACCGAATTGTCTTACTACTTCATCAACTTGGCACATACTTACCCTGGCATTCAAATCTCCGGCAATAATAAATTCTTATTTATGGCAGCTTTATCTATAGTTTCCTGTAGGTCGCAGTAGAAGAGTTCTTTGATTTTTCGATTTACGTCATCCGTTACAAATGGTTTTCGATGAACGTGCTGCTAATCTAAACACCAACCCCCACCCTGGAGGACCAGGAATTTCTGTCTGGTTTTACTCCGCTGGGAACTCACCTTTTACCTTATCCTGCTAGCTACAGTATATTACGACTACAATCAAAGATTACGGAGTGAATGTAGAAAATAGGGTTTGTTAGTAGAGCGGCTAAGAAAGTTCGCAGAAGCATGCTTATTTGTCCTCATTGTCCATCTGACCCAAATAGAATCCCTGATCTACTGGACCTTTTTATTACCACAGGGCTTGGAACTAATTACACGTAATGCAGAAGGTAAACGTAAATAACAATAAACAATAAATTGAGAAACAAATTAAGACCAAGAAGGTAATTGGATACGGTCTAACAATGAGGAAGCTGATGCATTCCCACACCTTCTGGCGGAAGTTTTTAAGCCAAACTCCGATGGAGCAGATGAAGGAGTAGAAAAAAGAAACTACAAGCGCTCCTTCAGATAGTACTATTAGTTGAAAAATTTGCTGTTAAAGAAAGTGAAGTAGAAATAAAATTTCTAAACAAAAAAATCTTCAGATTAAAATTTAATAACACCAATCGTACTAAAGCTACTACCTGAACAGGGAATCTTGTTTAATATAATTCTGAGGCTAATTGTCCACGCAATTCAAATTCACTAGTCTGAAAACCCCCTTAATAACATGAAATCATGTGGACTTACCAGTCTCCTCTGAGTTACTCAAAAATGACATCTAAAACGAATAAGTCGATGCAAGATGAATGATTACCCAACCGTCAGTTGGGTTTCCGACATCACCATTCCACAATCCATAAATGTCATCAGACAACAAATACCATACAAACTGGGCTTCAAAACAAACAATTCTGCTCTGCTGTAATGTTAGATATTTATTCAATGTTGTATTACTCTACACTTCTGACCTACCAATATCCAACTATACCTTGGTAAGTACGTTTGTCGATGATACAGATATTCTTGCTTGCAACGACGATCTGAACTTTCATCGGTAATGCTTCAACTTCACCTAAACCAAATTAAAAATGGGTTGTGCAAATAGGGAGTTAAGGTCAACGAAGACAAATTAGTACACATTGCAATTGCAGCAAAACGTCCAATGTATCTACCAGCCACACTCAACAATACTCTTATTCCATAGTCAAGCAAAATGAAGTACCTGGGATTTTATCTAAACAGGCGTCTAATCTGGAAAGCTCATATCACCAAAAAGAACATCGACATAAAGGAGCTGTATTATCCTATTGTACAAAAGTATAATACAACCAATCTGGACATACGGATGCCAACTGTGGGGATGTGTCAATAATTCTAACTTCAATATTATACATACGCTTTCACTCGAAGACCTTTCGGATGTCAAATGCCCATGATATGTGTCGAACCGCACATTACATGTAGACCTTAACGTCATCAAACAGTACACTGTTAAACACCACAACATCCTGGAAACTCACCCAAATGGAATCATGGAACCAGTGACAGCAGACCCACAAAACATGGAACAACATCTATGAGAGCCTTTCTAATAAATATTTACCAAATATTAGTTAATAGAATGTAATATATTCTAATTGTCTTTGTGTACACTGAGATGAATGTTTCTTACAGACGAGAAGCTTCCGGTTTTTGCATTCTGTAAGATATTCGTGAAATGAATACCATCAAAAGAGATTACCTTCTTGATAATATTAATCTAATTACTATAGTTCTTTGTGTTTGAGCGATATATTAAATAACAAAACCAACTCACTTTTCAAAAGCACCAAGTCACACGTAGAGCAGTGCAATTTAATTTGAAATGTTCTAAAGAACAGAGCAACATCTACACGAATGCAGCAGCTTCAAAGGCATATTAATATGTTGCAAACACGCATATTAAAGCGAGGTGCAATATAAAACTCCTATTTGTCTACCCCTGTTCTAATCAAATATTGAACGAAGTTCCGCATTTGCAGAATGAGGTTAATCACAAATAGAAGGCGGAAGAAAAAGAAGGGGCGGCGGGACTTCAGCGCACTAATTTGCGACTATTTGAAATTAAATCTAGCAAATTGAGGACAACGGCGAACGTCAGAACGCAATCGCTGTTTGCGCCAAAAACCGCGCGATTCCGGCGAAATTGAAACCCGCGACCGTATTAAATACGATTTTCAAGTGCCAGCACTCGTACTGTGATGACGGAGCAAATTTGAGCTTCGTTTTACTGTAAAATGGATTTACTAAGCCCGCGAGATGGGGCTTTGTGACTCCGCGAAATGAATCCTAAAAGATATTGTGCCGCAGAATTAAAACCGTAATTCAGGCGCATCGACGCGCCGCGCCGCCGGATTGGCTTTTTTACCGCCCGGCCGCGCGATGTGTCTGATTAAAACGGCGCGATTAATTAGGGGTTCGACTAATTGCAGCTTAGTTTGTCAATTTCAATAAGGCAACGGTTGGCATTAATTAAAGGGTTGGTATTATAGGACGGCAGGGGGCAGGGGCGGCCTGCGTCTTGAGGAGCTGAAGGAGCGGAATTGGTCCTTAACCGGCGCCAATGTTTATTTTCAGGAGCCCGGCCGCCCTGTAAAATGCGGCTAATGATATTAGAGCTGTGTGTAGCCCGTTATTTGTACAAAGGAGTTAATTATGCCGGGTACATATTGCATTTTTAATCCGAATTTTAATTAGCGGGAGATACAACAAAATGAATTTTTAAGCCCGGCCCGCCCCGCCGCCGCGCAGCCAATCTCATCTGATTAGAAATTGTTGCGCAAATTCCTGGTAATTTCGCCCTTCCTCGGAGGCCTTTTCGGGAGCACTTCAGATTGACCTCTTTAGGGTGGGCGCGCTGCGGCACGAAAGTTTTTCCGCTTAAAAAACTGATAGTCGACGATTTTTGAATAACGCTGAGTAGGATACGTTTATTTTTCCTTTATTCAGATGGAAATGGGATCTTTTATTCGAAGTATATTTGAATATATGTCAATTCGCCTCCATTCGAATGCGGATCCGCTGTTTTATACAATTCACGTACTGCCGGCTTGCATGAATTAGTTCCATCTTGTTTGATTATCTAAAGCGAAAACTCTCGCATCTGTTTACGCTTTCTGCGGCGCAGGCCGGCTCCTTTTTGCTTTAATTATTTTCTCGCTACGCCAAGCGCCATGAATACCCAAGTTTCTATGTTAGCATTTTACGGCGCCTTTACTTCAAATGTATTATTGTCCTTTTTTCTATAGAATCTACTTGTGATGAACATCGCGACTTTGAGACGTGCACTTTTCTATTTTTTTTTATTTAATTGAACCTATTTTTATGTTTGAGTTTTTTCAATCTCAATTATCATATGTTTATATATTTTTAAATTTATTTATAATCAGCAATCAGAATCTATGTACATCCTATGAGCTAATAGTATGTGTTTACAAAACTTGGTGGGTAGACTCCTATTGGAGTCATCCCTTCTTTAGATGGTCTTTTGGCTATTTCTTCTGAAGACATCGATTTTGTGGATTTACTGTCAATGGTGCCAGGGTTTCGTTTGGGTGATGTTCCATTGTGGTTTGATGTTTGATGGCATATTCTTTGATTAGGTCTTTCACATAGGGATGTCAAGGTCTTCGTAAAGTGTCTGGTTTGTCACATACCAGGGTGCGGCTACCATGCTGTGAATGGTTTTCGACTGGAAACGTTGAATAATTTCGACATTGGATCGACTTGCACAACCCCAGAGCTGGCATCCATAGGTCCAGATTGGTCTGATAACAGCCTTGTATAACAGCAGTTTATTCTCTAAGGATATTATGGATTTTTTCCCAATGAGCCAGTACATCTGCTTCATTTTTGAGTCCATTTGTTTTCGCTTTTTATTAATATGCGTTTTCCAGGTTAATCTTTTGTCAAGATGGAGCCCCAGATATTTAACTTCAGTGGACTGTGGGAGAGTAGTACCATTAAGGGTTACTGGTGGACATTCTTGGTGTTTTGTTGTAAATGTGACATGTACCGACTTAGTCTCATTTACTTTGATTCTCCACTTAAGTAACCATTCTTCGATTTGATTTAAATGAATTTGCAGTGCAGCTGATGCTGCTATCGGGTCTTCGTTACACGCGAGCACCGCCGTGTCATCTGCAAATGTGCCTATTTTAGTGGATTCCGATGTGGGTAGGTCAGATGTAAATAGCAGGTATAACAAAGGTCCCAGGACACTCCCCTGCGGTACACCTGCCTTTATTTCTTTAATTTGAGAGACATCTTGACCAATCCTTGTTTGAAAGGTTCTGTGTGTAAGATACAAACGTAATAGTAGATAGCAGTCAGAGGGAAAAGTTTTTTTTTTATTTTGTGTAATAATCCCCTGTGCCATACTCGATCGAACGCCTGTCTAACATCTAGGAAAGCAGCAGTGCAGAACGCTTTATTTTGTAGTGTAGTTTGTATGATGGTAAGTCGGTGGCATTGTTGAATTGGAGTGTTGGTGCCTGAACCCAAATTGTTGGTTAGGCCATTTTTCTTGTAATGAGTTTTCACCAATACGCTTCAGAACTACTTTCTCAAGCAACTTGGATAATATAGGAAGCAGGCTAATAGGGCGGTAGGAACTGATTTCCTTGGGAGGTTTACCGGGTTTTGGAATCAGGATGATCTGCGCGAATGTGAAATACAGCGGCTAGTACGTAAGTGTTAAGATTCTGTTAAATAAAATTTGTAAATATTTTATTCCTTCTTCAGGCAGTTGTTTGAGCACGATTGCTGTAATCAGATCTTGACCTGGTGCTTTTCCATCTTTCAACCATTTTATCTCTTTCTTTATTTCTTCGGCTGTAAGCTTTCGTATTGGTAAGGATATTTGTATTGGAGATTGTAATTCTTCTACTATTTGAAGATCAACCTCAAGAGAGTTTGGTTGAAATATTTCAGCTAGATGGTCTGCAAACGATTCTGTTTTTTCTTTGTCTGATCTTAACCACGATCCTCTTTGGTCCCTTAATTGAGGAATATGAGTTTGTGGTTTTTTGATATCTTTAGCGGCTTTCCAAATTGAATTTTCATAGATATTTAAAGACTTCATGTAGGTTTGAAAGGATTCATTCTTGATAGATTTTAATTTGTGTTTGAGTTAGTTATTTAGTTAATTGTTCATTCTTTTGTCTTCAACGTTGTGGATGAGTTGCCATCTAGCTCTCGCTAGTCTCTTTTCTTTCACTATTTCCATGACCTCATTTGGTATGCTAGGACTAATTATTTTTATATTATCTGGCAGCTATGTTGCTTTCCAACCCGCTTCCTGAATTGTAGTTATAAACTGATTCGTTGCTAATTATATTCCTTCTGCGGTTTTTAGGCTAATACTTGTAGTAAGATGCTGTTCAATATGAGCCTTGAAGATTTTCCAGTTAGTTTTCCTGTTACTGAGAGAGGTACTAGGTGTTTTGTAGATAATGGTACTGCTTTTGGTGGCGGTGATCGGTGTGTGGTCGGACATCAGATCATAATTAGAGATAACATTCATATAGTTGGATGAAAAGCTGCTTGTTACAAAGAAGTCCAGGAAGTCTGGAATTTTGTTAGGATCTAATGGCCAATATGTTGGACTACCGGTCGATAGGAAGTCATACTTGTTATCTGTAATGAGTTTAATTAATGTTCTGCCTTTAGTTGTAGTCAAGCGCGAGTCCCATTGCGTGTTCTTCGCGTTGAAATCTCCGCCGACTATAAATTTTTGTCCTAGATTCTCAAAAAACGGTTGGAGAAGTTGTTGAGTTAGATTGTGTCTGGGAGGACAGTAAACAGCCGAGATAGTGAGTGAAGTTGTGAGTTGCATTGCTGTAGCTTGCAAATAGTCAGTTCTATATTTTGGTTGCTGGTAATGAGTAATAGAACTGCGGATGAGTATCGCTGATCCACCGTGTGCCGTACCGTCTGGGTGTTCCGTATGATAGACAGAATAATGTGGTATTTTTATGTGCGTTCTATCAGTAAAGTGTGTTTCTGACACAAGCAAAATGTCGATGTTATTTATATGTAAGAAGTTTTAAACTTCCAGGCTTTTGTATTGAAGCCCGTTGGCATTCCATAAAGCTAGTCGAAGAAACTTAGCCATTAGTGAGCTATTTTATTAATGACTGTACTTAGCATATTTAGAATTATGCTGTTTTGTTGGAGTAATTGAATAAGGCTTTGAATTCGTCTAGAAATTGTTGGAGAGTTATGTTGTGATTGTGGTTTAACTGATTTGAGACTATTTAGGAATAGGTAAAGTTAGATGGATATGATAGAGTTGTAAAGGGTTGTTGATTATTTTGTTGTCGATTTCGGATTGGAAAATTTTGTGCTGTTAGTTGAATAGGTTTTCTGACCACTGGTTGGTATTTTTGTTGTAATTCTTGATATACTGAGCACCCCTTGTAATTGGCCGGGTGCGAACCTTCGCATAATACACATGTGGCCTCAGTTTCCCTGGTTTTGCGATATATTCTGGTGTCATGGGGTCCACCACACTTAACACACGCATATGGTCTATTGCAATATGTTCGTGTATGTCCATAGTTCTGACAACGTATGCATTGCAATATTTCTGCATTTTTTCTTGGTGGCTCAAAGTTGACAACTATGTTACTCAGGTATCACAAATTGTATATTTCTTTGTTATTCTTGACCGATTCGAGGTCAATGAAGAATATTGGGAGTGGATCTTTCGTGCGTATGCTTCTTATGTTTATAATATTTCGTACTTTATGACCTAATTTGTCAAGGGCCTTTATGATTTCTTGCGTTGGGGTGGTGTAATGCACATGTTTTAATACTACTTTATATGGTCGATCCTGTTTTATCTGAAAGGAGTGGTGTGTGATATTTTTTTCACATAAGTATTTTATTAGCTTTCTGTAGGTGTCAGGTGTTTTTGCATTTATTTTAACTACATTGTTAGTTAAATACTTTGTCGTGTATTGCTCAATTTCTGGTATATCATTTAAGCTTTTTATCATTTCCTCATAGTTAGTCACACCTTGTATAAAAATGGGGGGTGGTTTGTTTACTAATAAGGCTAAGGTTTGTTCATTATTATTTTTTGTTGATTGATTTGTAGGGTTTCTGCTAGAACTGAGTATTTGTTTGTATTTAAATCTGATTGCTGTACATTTGTTAATATCGGGGAGTTTGATTTTTGAATTCTTTTACGTTTATGTCCTTTGACTATTTGCCAGCTGTTAGTGTTTTCAATTAGTTAGTCCTCCTCGTCATCATCCTCGTCTATTTCAATGGCTTGGTTTGTCTTTTCTTCATTTTTTGTCTGATTCAGGTATTGCGCCAATTGTGATTGTGATATAAAAAATGTCTGTGACACGGGTAAATGCTGAAACTGCATTGTTGGGTAGAATTGAGTATTTGGGTATTGCAGGTTGAGTGGCTGGTAGGTTGTTTGATTTGGGAAATTAGGATTTTGTATTATAAAACCCGATGAACTGGCTTGAGGGGTGGATTATTTAGGGATTGTTGCTTAGTAAAGATGTATTGTTGTCCATTGTAGCCGTTGACGGCTGGCAGCGTTGCTGCCTTTTATTTTAATTAGATTCTTCATATTGTATAAGTTTATTTTACTTACAGTTCGTATTTGATGTTAAATATTAATAGCGGAAGGTGCTCTTGACCTCGCGTCTATCGCACAAATTATGCTTGATGCACATATTTATGCTGTGAAAGTCAAGTGAATACTTTGAAGTTATTTAAACTTAATAACTTGAAAAAGATCTTGTTGCCAGAAATAAAATGTAAAATAATGTTGGTGTTAGTGGTAATCACTGTGGCTGGGCCCTTGATAATTTGGACTCGCACTTCCGAGCCGCGAAAGGAGCGTACACGTCTTTGCTGTTCGAAAGTAGGGCGAGAACTTCTGTTTATAATATGAAACTAAATCTTGCCCTTACAACAAATAATTATAGTTATAAAACAACGTACTGTCTCGTTAACGATTCATGAAGGGAATAAAAAAACATGATACCCAAAACAAGTAGACGATAAGGCATCATCATCAGCTTCCAAGATTAAACCAATGTAGTTTGTTCCGATCTCATGTGAATTGTTCGCTCCATCTTCTTGACCGTCCCACTCTTCTTTTCCCTTGACGTCGATAGCTTTGAATTGCTTTGGGATACGACGATCGTCCATTCTTAAGATGTGTTCTCCCTAAAGATGTCCCTATTGGTCAACTTTTAGCAATAAGACGAAAATTTTTAGTTCCAATATTTATCTAAATTTATTTAGTTTATTATATACATCTTTACTGTTTGTGTATGTAACGTTGAAGCTAAAGTAATTGGCTTACTTGTCAATGATGTTTTGTGAATAATTTTTTCCCCTCGGGGAGCCTGTAACCCTAGAAGACGCTTCCCAAATGGCGGTTTGGGGAGTGTTTTTCAGATATGGGGATAGGAAGAAAATGAAATATCTTCCGCAGACCACCAGCTGAAAAAAGTCTGACCTACGGTAGGCGGCTATTAACAGTGTCTAATTCAAAGCAGGCTGCTGAATATATGTACAAGCCATCCTAAAGGTGTTTATGATGTTAGGCCTAAGCATCCTAACTCATGTAAAAACGAAGATGTTTAGAGATTAATGGCAAAATCAAAAATTTAACATTGATCCCCGGATGATAATCCACACTTCAATGGATACTTTGTGTTCTCGCCAACCACTGAGAGTTCCTTTTTGTGTTCCAAGTTTGCCGGGATGACAATTGGTTGTAAACCTTTGCCTTTAAATAATTTGTAACTTCTTTTTTTTAGAATGAAGCTGAGCTTTCAAATGTGAACTGTTCGTATTCTTCTTCTAATTTCTTCAGACATGTTTTCTTTGTCTGTTGAGATTTGTTGCCCTAAGTATATATATTTATCAACAATCTCCAACAGTGTACCTTCTAAAATAGTGTTTATATTTTCGCTTGTGTTTGTCATTATCTTAGTCTTTGTCTTGCTCATTTTCAGTTCAACTTGTCTTGAGCGGTTGTTAAGTTATTTAATCATTTCCTGTAGTTTTTACTAAGTATGAGGATGTGGTCATCGAATGTCAAGGGGCTGAAGTTCACTCCGTTAACATTTATAACTTTATTAGACAAATCTGTGTAGGTATGTTATCTGTAGTTGTAGTTGGATTTGTTTTTATATACATACTGGCATTATTGCAGGTGTTTTTTATTAATTGGTTGTATCTGCTGTCTGTTCCACGGTTAAACAACGAGTTAGGTATTGCCCCGATTGCTATGGAATCAAATGCCTATAAAGGCTATGTACAGATGTATATTATGTTTTTTGCTCATTTCTAATAAATTTTGCATTGTTTGAAGGTGGTTGCATGCGTTAAATTCTGATCTAAGTCCTGCTTGCTCTATTGGCTGATTGGCATCAAATTTGGTCGTCAGTCGAGTGACGATCATATTTATAAATACTTATAGAGTTCCGACAAAAGACTTTTTGTAATTTGTAGTTACTTAAGTCCAGTGCCATCGCTTCCAAGGCTACAATCACACCAAAAACTACCGTACACTAGATCCACGATGCGTGAAATGCGGAGGCGACCATTAACACCAGCTATGCAAAAAAACAGAAGAAGCACCCAAGCGTGCCAACTGAGGAAGCCCACATCCTGCAAGCTATCGCGGATGCAGCCATCACATCGAGATTCTCCAGAAACGAATGAAAAATAATAAAAACAACAATAGAAATTATTTTATCAACTCTAACCGCTCATACGCAGAACGAAATCTATCAGCAATCAACTCCAACCCAAACAACTCAAACCAACCAGCCGATCAGACCTGACACCAGTAATATAGTCAAAATCCTCATTGACCTGTTAACCCCTTACCTTCCCCTAATTAAAAACTTTATCACCAGTACAATCCTTCCCTTACTCTTCAATGGACCCTAATCTCCAGAAACCCATAGAAAAGCTATCAATCCTTAACTGGAATTCCAACGGTATTCTAACCCAACAGTCACTCCTTATACCCTTTCTTGCCAGACAATATAGACGTAGCATGTATCACTGAAACCCACCTATCTGAAATAGACACATTCAAAATACAAAGCTGCCTAGTGTACAGGAAAGATAGAGACACCTGAACAGTAGCCGACAGAGTAGCTATACTTATTAAAAAGAAAATTAACCATTACCCTATCCCTGGCATCGCTAATCTAACCCTAGAAACAGTCGGCACTAGAATTAAATGAAATTACTAAAACCTCACATTAATAAGCACTTATAGACAACCAAACAAGAAACTAGTAGAGGAAGATCTCAAAGCTACATTCAATGCTGCCGAACCACTCTTAATGATTGGAGATTTCAACTCCAAGGATCAATTATGGGGATGCAGAGCTAATAATACCGAGGGAATTAAGATGGAAGGTTACGCAACCAAATATTCCTTCCAAGTAATAGCTCCCGAAAAATACACCTACTATCCATATCGCAGCGATCACCTGCCAGGCATACTGGATATTGTATTACAAAAAAACTTCACAAAACTGATATTTCAAAAGGTAGTAGAGGAGCTTGACTCGGACCACTTACCTCTAATTATATCATTTATTAACAC
Source organism: Sinelater perroti (assembly GCA_036346155.1). Classification (NCBI taxonomy): domain Eukaryota; kingdom Metazoa; phylum Arthropoda; class Insecta; order Coleoptera; family Elateridae; genus Sinelater; species Sinelater perroti. The sequence goes on along the minus strand of JARFIY010000158.1, from coordinate 21,600,687 downwards.
TCCGCAAATGTCACAGCCAACGCCTAGACTTATAAACGGGGTAATAAACTGGGAGAACTTTGAAACCAACCTGGATAACCAGCTAAAGTGCCCAACCAACTTAAACAATAACGAAGACATAAATATCGCAATACCCAAGCAAACAACATTAATAACCAACTAGAAACCACTAGAAAACCTAACCACCATTATCTACTATACGAAATCACAGAACTAATTAAAAGAGAAAGCCAAACCAGGCGAGAATGGCAAAGAACCAGAAATCCGGACACAAAACGTTTACTAAACAAGTTCACACACAGCCTAAAACGCGAACTGGATGAGCTGAGAATCAACTCATACCAGAAATACATCGAAGATCTTTAACCAAGTAACATTGGTATCTAGAGAGCCACCAGGCGTATACTAAAACAACGCGAGAAAATCCCAACACTAAGCGTAGATAATGCACCCCTTGCCACTGACGAAGAAAAAGTAGCAGCCTTTGCAGCTCACTATGAGAAAGTTTTTACTCCAAAATATACCTGTGCTCCACATGAAGCAGTATACATAATTAACCACATTAAAACAAACCAACCAGTGATATCTGAACCAATAATCCCTACAACCCCCCAAGAAATCAAAGACATAATAAACAAACTCCCAAAAAAAAAATCCGCTGGACACGACCTCATAACTAACTTAGTGTTAACTCACCTTACCAATAAATCCCTAGCCTACCTCGCCACTGTATATAATGCATGTCTCCGACAAGGATACTTCCCAAAAGCATGGAAGCACGCCCACATACTGGTCTTTTCCATGCCGGGTAAAGATAAAAAACTGATAAACAGTTACAGGCCAATAAGCCTGTTGACTACACTCTCAAAAGTCCTAGAGAAGATCATCCACTGTCAGTTAAAGAATAAACTAACGCCAATCAATGTACTACCACCATTCCAGTTTGGCTTCAGGAAGTCATATTCAACGCTACATCAGGCTTTTTTTAAATTTATTAAAAGATACAAAATCTTTTATGTGGATTACAATCTGATCAATAATAATAATAAATGAGCAATTTTGTTCTAACATAAATGATTACGTTGATAATTCTTAAAACTAAGGTCTTACTCACTAGTTTGTCTTGTGTTCTAGTAACTTAACCACACTAAACATAACATGTAGCACAAATACCGCACAATGCTCTACTTTGCACTATCACTATTTCACTAACTCAAAAGGCTTTGTCCTCTTGAGTCTTCTTACTAAGTTTGTGTTGTCCAGGAGCTGGATAGCTTCGGCGTTCACGTGGTTGAGTAATCAAGATCAGAGTAGCCAACTACCTCAAAGCAATAATCTTCTCCTTCCTTGACAACCGAACTTTTGCAGTACGTATCAACACCACAATATCAGAAGCAAAGAGCATTCGCGCAGGGGTGCCGCAAGAAAGTGTGCTTAGACCGATTCCATTTAATATATTTACATTAGACATCCCCTCTACAGAGGCAACTTTAGCGACCTTCGCGGACGATAGCAATTCTGGCTCAACACACCGATCTCAACCAGGCCATAGAGAAACTGCAGATAGCAATACATCGAATATACCAATGGTACACCACATGGAATGTCCAAATTAACACTGCCAAGTCCCAAGCAAAAATATTCTCCTTAAGAAGAATCACAAATCCTTCCAGCATAGTAATAAACAACAACATTGTTCCTTGGAAACCAGCTGACGTTGCCATAAAGTACCTGGGGGTGTTACTCGATACACGGCTTACCTGGAAACTCCATGTAAACCACAAATTAAATCAAGGATATGCGAGGTTGGCACAGCTCTACCCCCTCATTAATAGAAAATCATCGCTCAAGCCAAAATGTACCATCATGATATATAAATCGTTAAATTCGACCACTGGTGCTCTACGCATCGCCGATATGGAGTAACACAGCAAAGACCAACTTGGAAAAGATACAAAGAATCCAAATTAAAATCTTACACATCGCAATGAACGCCCCATAGTTCATTCGGAATGAACAGCTACACTACAGTTCTAAGTTACATCAGTGAGAGTGCCAAAAAGTTCTTTAGTGTTGTTGTGTCCGATATTTTTTTCAAACCTACATTTAAAATTTTTTTTGGGACTGCAATTTGTCTTTCGTCCGAGTTTATTCTTAATTCGTTTTTTGTTGATGTATTTTCTTTCTTGTGATCTTTAAATTTCTGTTTGGCCTATTTTAAAGTTTTAGGTATTTTGCTTTCTTTAAATGTCTCTAGGATGGTCTTCATTTTAAACTTTCTTATATCTTTTCGTATCTTCTAATCATTTTTTCAATTCTGCTAAATCTTATTTAAGTCATTTTCTATTTTGAAACTTCTTTGTCTCTTTATTAGGTTTTCTGTTTCTGTTTCCTGTTTTTTTTTCTGCTCTGGGAGCTGCTTTTTGTGCTGCTTCTATTATTTCCGACGAGATATGCTCGTTATTTAGTGTTGACCTCTTTCTTCTTGAAAGAGTAACTTATTTTCCGTCAATTTGTTGGTGTCAATTGGTTCTCGCTATTTTAAATTTTTTAATTTTAAGTGATTGTAGATTAACGTACAGCTTTGCTTAGACCATTCTATGGTCATTACCAACAGTGCATTTGCTTAAGAATTGTACATTATGTATTATTTTTTCTGGTAAAAATTATAAAGTCTATCTCATTTTTATCCTATGATAAGAGCTTTGCCATGTCTATTTTCGTTTTCTTTTTTTTTTTGAAAAACGTGTTCATTGTGTAAAAGTTGCTTAACTCTGCAAAATTTACAAAAACATCTCCTCTACATGGTTTCTGTGGTCTATTCGATCTGGGCCCATACTGTTTTCAGTTTCTTCCAGCTTGTTACCTGCCTTCGCATTAAAGTCTAATTATTAGTGAATAAGCGGTTTGGTTCTGTTGGAGACATTCTGTTAGTCCTTTGTAAAAATTGTGTGTATGCTTGTATAACATTGAGTTCATTTTGTTTCCCGTGCATAGAAGTATTTTAAGGCTTACGTAATCTTTTCGTATCTTCTCTCTCTTTCCTCTCTCCCTCTCCCCCCCTCTCAATCTCCCTCGCCCCTTCCCTCTCTTTCTTCCTCCCTATCTCCCCCCTCCTTCTCCCTCTCTCTGTCTTTCTCACTGTGACTTTTTCTCTCATTAAAGGTTTAACTTTCTCAGGTTCCAATATTTCTTGTTTTCCAATCGTCTTCATTTAATCTTTGTTCTAACATTGTATTTTTTACGTTTGTTTTTCATTTGACGGCTGGCTTTCCCCTTTTCCTCTTGGTTCGTGGTGACCAATTCATAATTTGTTTTGGCCATCTCCCTTCCTCCATTCTCTCGACCTATCCATAATATAACACCACTTTATTTTCTAATATACTGCAGATTGATGTAGTTAATCCCATTTCTTATTCTGTCTCTTTGTGTATATTGTAGACGTCTCGTGTAGTCTAGTTATTATTTTATTTCGGATTTTATTTGTAATCGGCCACATCTCTCCTCCATAAGTTGTTGTGCTTTGTAATACAGCGTTTAATAGTTTCTTCTTTGTTTCTGTTGTGAGGTTTTGTTCAAAATGGTTTGTAATGCTCGCGTTACTCTTCTTCCTTTTATGAAATTTGTATGATATCTGCTTTGATTCTTTTCATATTGAGTATTATTGATCTTAGATACTTTTATTCTATGCACGGTTTTACTATTTCATCATCTATTTTTAATTGGTTTGTTTGTCCTCCCACACACATATATTCAATTTATATTTTACCCCTACTTTTCATACTCTCTCTTCAGTTTTCTCAACATATCTAACATATATTCCTCTTCCTGAGCAAAAATTATTTGATCATCGGCAAATATGAGTGAATGTAGTATCCTATCTGGTATTGGAATTCCTATCCTTCCATACTTACTATACCACCATTCTAAGGCCTGTTCTGCATATATATTAAATAACGGGGGAGATAATGTGCACCATTGTTTTAAAACTTTAAATACTTTTATGTTTTATCTTTTGTAGCCCTTTTTATGTATGGAAATTACGTATGCGTGATTCCGTTCTTCTGTTGGTCTTCTTCGTTTTCTATATTTTGGAATATTTTAGTTAGTATGTCTATTACTGCCTGTCCTCTGTTTTTCAAGTTTTATTCTGATATTTCCCGACCCTATTGACTTATTATTTTTACTGTGCTTTACTGCTTTTATAGCACCTTCTCTTCTTATGTCATTATTATGTGTTGTTTGTCTGTTGTTTTCTTGTTCCTCTTTCGGCTCTGTGTATTCTGGTTTTCTTTCTTATAACAGTGATTCATAATGTTGTATCTACTGACTTGGGATTATAAAAGTTTATTGTTTTTGTTTTTTTATTATCTTGTCTTAGATTTCGAATTATATGCTTCTCTGGATTTGATATATCTCACTGTATTTCTTATATTTCGACACTGTATGTTCTGTTCTTGTCTAACTTGTGCTTTCACTTATCTTTCAAATTCTACATATCTCTGTCTAGATTCTTGTGTTTTTTCAGACAACCACTTACTATACGACTTTCTTTCTCGTCTTTTCTTTTCTAACTGTTATACTAAAAGTTTCGGAGGGTTTAGTTCTTTTGTCTTCTGTTTCTAATGCTTCTCGCGCTGCCTCATTTATACGTTTTTTTAGATAATCACATAGTTCATTCAGCATCCCATCTTGACTTGTATTCAGCCTTATATTTAACTTGTTTTGATACAGTGTCTTAATGCTGTCCTGTCTCAGAAAGTCTGTTTTGTATATTGGGTACTTTAATTTTACTGTTTGTTTGTTATTCTTTTCTTTACTACTATCATATCTTTTGTAGCCCTTTACTATGAAATTTCCTAAAACCCTATTGTGATCTGATCCTCATTGCAGTCCTCGAAACATTCTCACCTCCTCTTCCTGAACGATTATCAAGTCAATAATCGATCATGGACCTCGTGTTGGTTGTATGCATGTATATTTGTGTACAGTTTTGTGCTCGAAGAATGCATTTGCTGTTTTCTATGTTTCTTGCATAGAGTGGTTAGCCTTTCTCTATTGTTGTTCACAGAATCTTCAGCAAAACTTCCCACTATTTCATCTTGGGCTTTTTTTGAACTTTACTATTTATGTCGCCTATTAGTATTAGATCATCTTTTCTATTTACTGTCTCTATTTGTAGGTAAAGCGCTTCAACGAATATATCTTTTGTTTCGCTCGCACATCGTCACTCACTGTATATACTCCTACTACTGTTATATGTTGTCCGTGAATTTTTATTTTAACTTTAATAATCTTGTCATTAACCTCTTCCCACATTTGTATTGTGTTCGTCCACTTTTTGTGTATTAGCATGGATACCCCACTTCTTGCTCGTTCACTTTTTGGTATCCCACTCCATAGATGAAAGTAGTTTTCAAATTCTTCTTGTGCTGTTCCTTTCTTCTTGGTTTTTGTTAACATTAGTATAACTGGGTTTACTTTTTTATTTCTATTATTATTTCTTTCCGCTATTTTCAAAGTCCGTTTTCTTTGGCTTTGTTGTCTTCTGTTTGTTCCGTCCAGTTTGTTCCAAGGCTCGACCCTGGAGGCAGGGTAATTTGTAGTCAAGGTTTTCTTTTTCTAGCGTTTTTGAATCACCACTTTACTACAAAGCAGCAGTGTTAGAAAAAAACTAGGGTACCGTTTCTAATCTGGAAATCCATCATGTCCAGTGCTAGTATTGGTTCGGCCTGTGTATTGGCGAGCATTCCGTTATCCATTACCTGAGCGATGGAAACTAGCAAACCCTCACGTATCTTACAAAACCATTTGTTGTGCTTTTGTAAGTTTCACTTGGGAGAGCAAGGTAATTTGTACTCTTTTTCTTATAAGTTTTTTTTATTTTTCAATCTTCTACTACTTGCTTAAGATTTCACACCACAAATGGCAGATAACCACAATTTTTACTAAATTATAATACACACAAGGTTATCATAAGAGCCAAAAGAATAATCGGTACTTAATCAGGTAAGGATATACACGGCCATTTGTTACATTTGTCTACATAAATTATTAAAAACTATACTCGTTTATCATTTACGTGTAGCATATTACGTATTAGTTAAGAACAGACCGGAATAAGAAAACTCTGTATAATTTACTATTGCACTACTAACCTAAGTCATTAGAATTTGGAGCGCTGACGTGCTATCGAAACAACTGTCAAAGAGCTACAGAGTTAAGACAGTGAAGATAAATCCCGGTGCAGTAAGGCCCCTCGCTGCGGAATTACCTTCGATAAGGGCTGCAGCTCACTAACCGATGACCATAATAAATTAGATATCTCAAGCCTCGACAATTCGTGTCGAGTCGACGATTTGCTGGTTCTATTGGCCAGAACGAGCGCCACGCCGGCCCATGGAGGATTGCAGGCCGCGCCGGCTGGCTTTCCGCAAGGCTTCCGTTTTTACCAACGTCGCTGATTGCTCAATATTTATGAGCGGACTGTACTGTGTATGTGCCGAGGGGCGATTTAGGAATTGTCGATTGAACGAATCGCGCGATCGCGTGACCTCTTTGTTAGGCCACTTTTATCATTTAAATCGGATAATGAAAACAGCGTAATGGAACTTGATTCGCGCGAATGCCCGCATTTCTCATGAAAACCAATTTTAGCGTAACTAAGAAGTGTCGGGCTAATACAACGGCGTGAGCCAGCAGAAGACGAAGGAGTGAAGGAGGCGATCAAAGACCTGACTACTCGGGTACATGCCTTAGGAGAAAAATGACTTCTGGGTGAAAATGAAATTTCAAGGTGATTTTATTCTTACATGAATGCTCACTACTCAAGATCATTTATTAGTAGAAAGGAATAAGTCGAGGTTAAGTACAAAGTGCATTCAGGTTCTAAGATCTCCAAATTAGAGTAAGGAGAAAGATGCGTTTAATTTTAAAAAACGCGGGAAATATTTCTAAATTTTTAATATAGATGACAGCACCATACAGTGTACACAAATCGAATTATCGCCATTGCAGTGAGTGTCGTTTTGTATACTTAAAATGGCGACGTTTAGGTTTTAAGAACAACGTGTAATAATCCGTTGCTCCCTCTTGCGTGGTGAAATGCCCATGTAAATTCCGTGGGCGTTATGGATATTAAAAATGTGTGCTTGTGAGTACGATAGTTTAAAGAAGGTCAAGAGCTGTGTGAAGATAAGCCGAAGCCGTCTCGACTATAAACTATAATTGCGCGAGTAGGAGCAAGCTGTAATGGAAGACTGTCGATTAAGTTTGCGTGATATCGCCTCTAAACGTGGCATGATGATCTGAAAATGCGAAAAGCTTCTTCAAGATGAGTTCCACAAATGCTGACTGCTAAACACAAGACTGTGCGGGTGTAAATGTCTCAGAACATGTTGACACATGATGCTGCCATGAATGGTGCTTCCTTTTCGTTAGTTGTAACAATGGATGAGACGCGGATGCTGTTTTCCAATCGAGCAGTTGTTGCATCAGTAATTTTCCAGTGGTAAAAGCACATCCTAAAGAAGTGTTTTCAGCAGTTATGGAATCATGGCAACGACGTTGTGAAAAATGTGAACGTCTAGATATATTAACAGAAGTTTTAACTTTCTTGGGTAAGTACCTTTTCAGAAAAAAATTTGGAGACCTTAGAACTTGAACGTACATCGTATAGGTTTATTTAATAGAGTAACTAATGCGAAATATAACTTACTCACTTTTCTTCTTTCATTTACCTTACCGTGTTGGGGAATTGAGCGATTTTCTGTATTTGTCTTGTTGTTTTCCCTATTCTTCCGACTGCTTCTTCTATATTGTTTTTCCAAGTTTTACGAAGTTTTCCTCTAGGTCTTCTCCATGCTATTCTTATCTCCATGATCATCTTTGGGTATCTGTCGTTGTTCAATGGCTGTACCACTGAAAATTTTTTTATTACTGTTTATCCTGTTCTAGTTTTCTCTAATGCTTTTATTTCTTATTCTCTTGCGTCTTGTTTTTCCTACTATCGGGCGTAAATACTTTATTTCTGCTGAAGTTATTTTTAATTGATGTTTGTCTATTATTGTCCATGATTCTGCGCCGTATATTAGGGTTAGTATATATATATGGATTTATAAAAATGCATTTCTGTTTTTGTATTTATTTCTTTTTTTCCTATGTTACTAGGTCGGGCCCGGACGGTGATAAATCGGAAGTCTGCTCCAACTTACGAATTAGAATTATATTTACAACCTTACATCACTTTACTCATGCTAACCCATCAACCCTAACTAACTTAACCTACTTAGCTAATGTACAAGAACTTAACCTAAGACATAATGTACGTGCTGAAACGTGCCGCGAGCTAGGTGCAGCAGCGGTGCCGGTGGCGGAACTAGGCAGAGAACAGCAGGAGCGATATCGTAGCTGGACAGCGTGCAGCAGGGCCAAGCAGCTGGGTCGATGGCGGAGTCGGACAGCGAGCAGCGGGACCGGAAAGCGAGCAGCCGGTCCGGAAAGCGAGCAGCAGGTCCGGGGAGCGAGCAGCAAAAGGAACCAAAAGGGACTCACCTGATGACTCTTGATGATTTCTTCTTAAGGGGCTGGTGACTGAGGGCGAATACCTTGGTGGCTCAGGTTTTAAGGGCTCCGCTTGTGCCCCACTCTGCTGGTGGGGTGCAGAGTTCAGGGTGAAGCACGCTGAGCCCACTGGGGAATGCAGGGCTTGTCCAGGATTGGTGGACGCCGGGGGCGCCTTTGCGCTGATTGGAAAATGCGCCGGCGCCCTTGTCCTGGTTGGTAAATGCTGTGGCGACTATGGTCGGTGGCGTTCGAGTCGACTCGGAATCGCTTGGCACGACGCGGCGCGGTAGGTCAAGAAATCCCGGTGTTGCACACGGCGCCACAAGGTCGGCCCCAGGTAACATTCCTTTGGGATTATAAATTCCAAAGAATGGCCCTTGTGTTACCCCAAAAATTCCGGGCCAGGTAACATCAGCCCTGGCGAAATCAGGACCAGATAACACCTATTAGTGTGTTGTTGATTTGGTGGTATATTCTATTGGCTCTGCAAATTCTATTCTTTATTTCTTTATCGATGCCCCCATCTTTGTTAATAACCCAGCCAACCTGGATCCAAGATTGGGTCTAGGCTCTGCCTGTCACAAGTCAGGATAAATTGGGGAGTGATGGAGGAGTAACACCTCCTAAAAATAACCGGGGTTCAGCTGGTCCGGCTGATAGCACCCTGTAAGAGCTACTGCCAGGGTACGGCCCAGTTGTCCCGAGGTAACGGGGCCTCTGTCGTTAGGCTAATCATCCACATGGAATTCATAGATTGAGTAATCAAACGAGCCTCGGAACAGGGCGGATTAACAGGCGAATTATAAGTGTATATAAAAACCCGGAAAAATTTTTTATCGCATGCGTGAGTAAATTATTTTTTCAAATTTTTTTACTGCGTATGATTTATTAAAAGTGAAAATATGAAGTGATATTAAATAAATACCGATTTCGTGAATAACATTCTGAAATCAACACCTAACGGTGCTCACCCGATCAAATCATTATTAGCGTGGTCTTGTGCCGCTTAAATTGCTTTATGCATCTCATGTCCTATAAGTAGTTTTGCTTGATGACCCAGCAACTTGATAATCTTCCTCTGAAGCGCTTCCCATTTATTTTACCTTCTATTATTTATAATCTTCATTGCCTATATTAATCTATTTTGGATCCGCTCCCTATAAATGACATTCTTATCTATTTGCTCCTTATGTATCCGGTTGAAGTTGACCACTCTTTTAATGTCGTCTGACCATCTTACAGATGGTCTTCCTATAAATATTTTTCCCTCCATTGCATTACCTTTTTCGTATATTTATCGTCTTCTGTACGGTAGCCGCGAGGTAAAGGACCCGGCCTGCCACACTGGTGCACGACGGTCCTGGGTCAAAGGCAACGGTCAACGGCTAACACCAGATGTCTCCGGTCGTCATACAAATGCCTTCGGCTAGCCACCTGCCTGGGATACGTTCAATATGGCTCATAGTACCGTATGAAATATGTGGTTAAAGACAGGCTAGTAGCCTATATATAAAGTAGTAGAAAAAGAAAAGGACTTATGGATTTACGATAAGTAACCATCTAGTTTATAGTTTTCTAGCTTGGTTTTATCTTCCCTTTTAAATAAAAACACTACAACCGCATTATTTCAGCTTGAAGGCATTTTTTAATTCAAAGTTTTGTGTTTGTGGGATTTCTTCTGAATTCACATTTGTAACTTTCCTATTATTGAACTCATTCTGCTTTGCCCATTTTAAGTCATATAGTTGTTTATAAAATTCTACTGTCTTTTCTAAAATAAAGAATTAATATATATACTTTGCATTTAACTAAGCGGTGGTCGCTTCCGATACGGATGCTATTTAAAACAGAAATATCCTAAACTATATGTTTGTGAAAGGATATTATATAGTCTATTTTGTCTTATGTACGTTTGCCGCAGCTACTACAGGTCTTTGTATTTATAAAGTATAAATGTTTTGCTCCAAAATGGTTATCCGGCATATGTATTCTTTCATTTCTGCTACATAGTCGAAAGTCTCCTATGCAAGTTACAGTTTCTTCTTTCTTTTTTTCTACTTTTGCGTTAAAATCCTCTATTACTAGGGTATTTAGAGTGTGGTTTTCCTGTATACATGTTGTCAGCTCTTCGTATAGATTTTCCACTCGTTATATTTGCTGGTAGGTGCATATACATATATTATTTTTATACTGTGTTTTGATGATGTTTTAATTTTAATGTATATAATTCCGCTTAATCTGCTAATCTTTTGTTAATAAGTATTTTCACTTCTCATTGTGATTCATTTGCTTTTTCTTTGTAGGATATGTGGCCATATTGTAATGCATACATTTTCTCTTGCTTTCCTCACTTCACTGGTACCCACTATTCCTTTTGATTTTGTTATAGTTCACATTCAAGATTTTTTAGTCTTTTGTGTGTTCTTAGTGATTACATATCATACGTGTGTATTAATAATTAATTGCGTTATTATTTGCCCTAATTTATTTCTTTTAGAAATATGACCAAGATATCGAAGATATGTCTGGTTGATTTTAAGATTCATCTAAAAGCCCACATTCAAATGCATCGATTTTTCTTCGTGCACCAATGTTCTTCGTCCAGGTTTCGGTAGCGCATAAAACTATGAAAACCACTGATGTCCTTATTAATTTGATTTTGTTGTTTTGAGTCTCTCCAGATTCTAGTTAATTTTTGCGACTGTGATCCTAGATAAAAGAATTCTTTCACGACTTTAAATCCAGTTATTTAATTTATTTTATTAGGAAATCTTTCAACTACCATTACCTTCGCTTTAGAGTGCATTGTAAATAAACCTTTTAATATTCAAAAGTATAATCAGATCTTTTAGTTTTTAATGCAATCAACTAAAAATTAAAAATAATTTTTTAATTATATATTCTATTACTAATTACCAATGTTTTTAGGTGCCTCGTCTAACAGCATAAACAAAAATGTATCATTCCTGTAACTTATAAAGTTGAAGTTTGAAGTTTTGGAAAATGTTAAGAATATCACTCAAGGTTATCTGAAGTTAGACATCTGAAACTGCAAAAGCGTGGAGTCAAAGCTGTCGTTGAGCTTTCAAAAGCAAAAACAACAAACTGTATAGTTCATAACTATTCTAGATAGCATTCCAGTCCAACTTATGGTCACAAAAAATGTATGTATCTTTGAAGCAAAAATATGTAAATAACGGTTTTATTTTGACACACTTATGTATCCTATAAATAAGGAGTCCGGTTGTATCGCTGTACGGATTAACAGTTGTTAAAATATAGGACAATGTACAATTTGAGATTACAGGGTAAAATTAGTGAATCTAAATAAAGATATTCCCAGCTACTAACTGTTTCATATAAATTGCAGCTTGTGTATCGCCGTTAAAGGCGACAGAAACTGAAAGGAAATGTCCGAGCGGGGTTAAGATAGTGCGACAAACGCTCAGGTAAGAGTAATAGAAGAAAGTGCAACGTCGCCAACATCGGAAAAGATTTTCAAACAGAAAAAATTAATGGTGGCGAAATTTCATATCTGAAAAGAAATGAAAATGATGAAGGATAAAAATAAATTAAAGAAGGAAAACATTTATGTAGAAAGTGTTAAAACTAAATGAAAGCAAGATATTCAAAGAAAAATAAGAAAAATAATAAAAGGAAAATCTGAAACGGTACATTTAAATGACAAGAAGGGAATATTTCAACCTAAGGAAGGAAACCCCAAGAAATCAAATAATTGTTAAGAAAATGTACATTTAGTCATGTAAAAAAGACGACCCAGGCGATTCCAAAGGACATAAGTAAGGAAAAACTGCAAAACACTTTCCAATGGATTCGTCATCAGGGAAGTGAATGACCAGAACCTCTCCACCTGCCACCCAAATTAAAACTAAACCAGATAAAGTATTCTAAACCCAAAAGTTAAAAATATGTATTTTAAATGTAAAAAAAGTTAAGAACAAAGAAGACATAGTAGAAACGGAGCAGGCTTTAGAAAATATACCTTAGCATGTAATAGGGACATCAAAAGGAAGAAGAGTAAGTGACTATATATTACAAACATACTGTACACCATCACTGAAATACATGGACGCAATGGAGTTGTTTTCTGTATAAAAAGTAATACAAATTAATACTAAATTATGAAAGGTATTAAAATTTTTACGATAAAGCGGAAGAAGCATTAAAAATACCAAGGAGTCAAAAAACCAAAATTATGTTGATAAAAGACTCCAACAGTAAAACTAAATAACATATGAAAAAAAAACGGAAATTCTACTGGTAGATTCGAGTGAGCTATAAAAAATGACATAAGAAGATAATTAATAAACGTTGCAATAAAGAACGGGCTATTTTATATTAACTATAAATAAAAAGTATTAAATTAATTAGAACTAAGCACAGACCATTGAATACGAAGATTAACAATAATAACAAATAAAATCACAAGAGGAAACAGTGGAAGGAAAAACCCATGTCAATAACCAAAAGTTTTGAAAGAAAATAACAGAAGAAATTAAAGAAGTAGAGAAAATAGGTACTACAGATTATAGTTCAGTGCAGGTTCAGTACAATGCCTTTAAAAAACTAGCGAAAAATAAAGTAGTGGAAGTGGAAGAGGGACAATTAGTAAAAAAGAGAAAAGCTATGAAAAAATAAATAAACATTAGAAGTAGAATGGAATACGTAAAAGTTGATTAACTTTTTTTTTAAGAAAATAAGGGAAAGAAATACTAAAAAGTTATTGCAAAAACGGCGTCAACAGAAAAGCTAAAAAATAATTCGGTAAAGGAAAACAATGGATTAACAACCTAAAATAAATAAAAAATTGAAGAATTCGAATTGCAACAGAGCATTACATCCGTATTTAGAAGCACGAGAGAGACAGTCTAACCCAAAAGAAATACAAACGATGGGCAAACTGAAGTAGAAAACTAGCAAGTAATATACATGTAAGAAATAAATAGAATCATAAAAACATTAAAGAAGGATAAAGCTTTGGGAGATGATAGACATAAACAACTGAAATGACTGCCCGCGGAAGCTATAGAGGCATTAAAAGACCTTTGGAGAGGCAGGCGTGTAAATAGCCGTGCCCTCGTGGTGCGGTGTGGGAAACTCAGTACGGCCCGTTTTGAAACGTAAAACGATAAGGCCCAAATCGTCCCTTAAACGGCCAGCGCGAAAGCGGATGGGGGCGGCTACCGATATCAACCGAAAGTAAAACCAAATCGCTCACCTGAATCGGCTTCGGCTTCGGCTTCGTCGGCGATGGTTCACGGTGGCCACCTTGTTGCTCTGTCTTCGTGTATGTTGCGGGATCTTAAATGCGGCTGTACTGGACGCGATGCGGTGTGAGTATAAGCGGGTTGTTAAGCACGACCGAATTGGCCGCGCTGCGGTGTGCGTGTGTCGCCGGGCTTCGCGCCTGGCTTAGCGGTAGGTCTTTTTGCGGGAAATTTCAACTCGACAGCACCTTTCATACCAAAGGGTGCCGCCGATGGCGTATGCAGACTTGTCGGCTGAGCAAAAGCCCATATGCCGTCCCGCGTGCGATGGCAAAACGTAGCGGCAGATATCAAAGTCCCCCAGCATGCCGCCGCGATATACAAGCGGTTCAAGGGTGAAAAGGCCGCCACACCAACCTTTCTAATAAAATAATACAAGATGTAGAGTGATAGATATAATGCTAATTTATAAAAAAGGAAGAGAAAAGATTAGAGAAATAAAGAACTGCATACCTATTAGCCTCATATCAACTATATATAAAGTATTTGCATCTATAATCAAAGGAAGGATAGTAACACCAGAATTTAGGAATGGTTTCTCAACAATAAACAATTTATATACTATTAACCAATTAATGGAAAAGTGTATTGAATGTAACAAACCACTACACCCAATTTTTGTGGATTTTCCTAAAGCGTTAGACAGTTTAGAACGCGATTCGATTATTCAGGTCTAAATCCAGGAGAGGATACCGATAGAGTAGGAATCATAGCAGAATTATATAGAAATGTAAAAGCAAAAATAACGCTAAAAACAAACGGAAAATTTTTAGAATTGAATGAGTTGTAAAACAATAAGACTCTACCTCCAAATCGGTTCACAGACATTTTAGAACAAATTTTTGCAAATTAAAATAGAAAAAAATATGGCATTGACATAAAAGGTAAAAAGTTAACAAACTGAAGGTTTGTCGATGACGTAATCTTGGTATCGAAAAGTAATGCGTTATTAAAGATAATTTTAGAGGAGTTAAGCAAGGAAAATGGAAAAGCGGATCTAAAAGTTGTGCGCACTGTACAGCAGGTACAGCAGAGGTCCTAATACGCTTTCCTGTGGAACTCCAGCGGTAATTTGTTGCAGATGAGACACTGAACTATTTACTTTAACTTGGTATGTTCTGTCTGTTAGATATGATTTGAGTAGTAGATACAATTAATTGGGGGGAAGTAGTTTAAGTTTGTGTATTAATCCTGTATGCTGCACAAATGTTCTTTGTTTCTAAGCTTTTTACCATGTGGTTAATTATTCTATAGCTTTCGTGTATTGTTGAATGGGATCACCGAAATCCTAAACGCTGTGGAAGTAGCAGATGATCAAGGTTGGTGTTAATTCGGGTGAGTAGCAAACTTTGGAAAGTAGAGGTGATAGGCTTGTTGGTCAGTATGATTGCGGTGGGGCAGGAGCTTTTTCAGATTTAGGGATCATTATAATCCGAACATGTTTTCATAGCAGATGAAAGTAGAGTCGCAGCATGCTATTTTAGATTGTCATAATCAAAGTTATAACTTTTTTAAGAAGGTTTGCTAGTATTTTGCGTACTGTGAAATCGTGTCCAGAGACTTTCCGTTTATTGGTGTGTTGAAATTGTAAGGTGACTTTAGCAGATGGGAATGGCTTAATTTTTGGTGGCAGTTGACATGATACATCTAGAACAGCTTCTATTTCATTATTGTCGTCCTGGGGTTGTGGTACCGAAGACGTTTGCGAAGTGATCGAAAAATGTGTTTGCTTTCTCCATGTCTGATCTTGCCCAAATAGCATCTGTCCGTTTGATAGGAGGAATCATTACGATTAGTCGCTTGAATTTTTGTTGCCTTCCAAATCGAGTTGTCGTCAGGTGTAAGTTTAGTTATGCTAGTGTGTAGTCTGTTTTGGTAGTTTTTATCTTGTATCTCTTTACTTCTCTGCCATTGTTTTCTCGCTCTGCGTTTTCGATAATAAGGTTTCGTGTATATCGAGGGATATTATTTGTTGTAGGCTGAATATTTGTTGAATTAGGGGTAACGTGCCAGGCAGCTTCTTGAATCTTTGTAGTCAAATACTGAATGCTTCGTCTAGGTCATGGGTATCTCTTAATCTAATGTCAAGACTAACCTCTCGTTCTAGATGTCTTCTGAAATGTTCCCAATCCATATTATTGGTGCATAGTTTTAAAAATAGTTCTTTCCTTATTATTGTGGTGCTAATTATTAGAATGACTGGCATATGATCAGTAAACAGGTCATGATTGGTAGTATCTTCTATAAAATTAACAACTGCGTGATCGAGTAGATCTGCAGTTTGCTTGGGCCGCTAGACCAGTATGTTTGTTTCTCTATTGAAAGGTATTTATAATTATGGTTGGATTACCTTTGGTGTGGTGGCTCTTAAGCCCCAGGCAGTATGTTTAAGTTGCAATTTCCTGCGGCGATAAAATTTCCATCTAGTGTTTGAAAGAAGTCTTCGTATTCCCCAGAGGAGATAAAATGTTTGGATGGGCTATAAACTGCTGCGATTACAAGTGGGTATGGCAATACTTTCATTTTAGCACTTTGGATTTTATTGGTTTGGTATGGTTCTAATTAGTAGTAAAAATTGTATTTTTAAAGATCACTGCGGGTCCAGCGAGAGCCTTACCATCTGGGTGGTTAGAAAATATGTAGTGTACCAGGATATCTTAGTTGTTGTTCTTGTGGTTGGATGAGTTTTTGAGATTAATAGGATGTCGATATTTTGAAGTTTAAGGAATGCTACGATTTCTGGAATGTGATTGGTAACCCCGTTGACGTTCCAAAGGAGAGCGCCATTTTTAAGCTATTTTGTTGATTACTGTGTATAGCATGTTTAGTACCATGCTGTTTTGATTTATTAGATGATCAAACATTGCTTTAAATTCTACAAGAAAGTTATAAAGTGTTTTGTTAAAGTTTATTTGTTCATTAGTTGAAAAGTTATTGTTTCTCCTTATCACTACTTGTTGATAAGGCATGATATTTTGAGGTATAAGATTGTTACTTATTTTGGCGCGTAACGGGGGAAATTCGTTAATATTTGGGGGTAACTGTTGTATGTTTGTTTTGTTTAGTATTGGTCTGAATAACGAATTCCTGCACCTTTGGACATCTTTGAAGATCTTTTGTACACTGTACGGCCCTTGTAATTAGCTAGGTGACTACCTCCGCATAGATAGAGCACACTGAGCTGGGGTGTTTGGAGGTTTCTCACATTCAGAAGGGCTATGACCTCCACCGCACTTGACGCAGGTAAATGGTTTTATGGAATATGTCTTGGTATGGCCATAATCCTGATATTGTACACACTGTATTTTACTTATAAATTGTATATCAAATATATTTTTATTATTATCCTTAATTCTAGGTCAATCATAAATAGAGATAGTGGCTGCTTGGTAACTCTGTGGGGTATATTTATGATATTATGAACTTTGTGTCCCTTCTTAGCTAATTCTTGAGTTATCATTTTGGCTGGGATAGAGTGATGGAGATTGCAAGTGGTTATTCTGTAAGTTCTTTCTTTCTTCATTTGATACGTATGACATATTATTATCTCATCTTTAAGGTGCTTATCAATTTTCTTATTAATCATTAGTTAATAATGTTGTGTAGTATTCCTCACTTTTTGTAACTTTAATAAGGCTTTGTCTTCTTCTTTTATTTATGAAAGGACCGTGTAGTTATTATTTGTGGTAGTTTCATAGGTTATCGTATCCCTTTTGTTAAATGTTTGTTCGAATTTTTAGTTTGCTATGAATTTGTTTCTTGACTATCTTCATCCACTTTGATTGTTGCATTTGCATCACTAATATCTTTTCAGTTGTTGTCTATATGTGAGTTTTGTTGATTGTCAGTGTTTGTTGGTTTATGTTGTTTCGCATTTCCTGCGCATATGAGGTCTGAGAATTGGTTAAACAGAAGAAATGCATTATGGTTTGGTTAGAGATGCATTTAAGTATTGGGATAAATCGATTGCCATCTTTGAGTATTTGGTAGTGGAAATGTAAATCCATAGTTTTCTGGATCGGCTTGACAGTATATTGTTGGAGGTCCAGGGTTGGGGGGATTAAAGCCGTTTCTAGTTGGAAAATGCTTCCTATTATTTATAGTAATAAGAATTTTTAAATAGTAGATACGTGCCTGGGATTTTGAATATTCTGCCAGTAAATAATTCTAAACTGTTGACCTTTCGTGTCTTTTATCAGCGTATGGCACTTAAACTTTCTAAGATAGTAGCACTGCACGCGAGTGTGTTGATTTTTGAAAGGTCTGTCTTCAAGATAATAATGAAATAAAATGGAACAAAGCATTGGTTAATATAAAACTGAATTAGAATGAATCTTTGGGAGTTGGCCCCTAAGTAAAATTACCTAATCAGAATTTTCAAGAATTTTTGGCACGAATTGATTGTGGACTGTTAAGAGATATGTCAAGAACAAGGAAGATCCTAATGAGAATTTGTATTTGGATTTTAGATTGATTGAGCTGTGTCCAATCATGTGATGATAGACAACGTATAAATTATAAATGTCAATGGTTAAGAAATTAGAATGGAGGGCCTAATTTCCCGACAACTGGGTCCATATGGCTGAATAACTGATAAGTAATAAATATACAGTAAAAGTAAGACATTTCCAGTTATACTTAGCGGATAGAGGATCCGATGTTTATGTGTGTAACTTGAGGTTCTAAATGTCTACTAGGATAAATTTTCATTTGGTTTATTGAAAATCATGGTTAACTCTAACATTGGTATCATTTTTTAAGAGGTAGCATGTTTGGAATCGTTCAGCCGAAGAATACGGTTCTCTATAGGATAAATAAAATGAATAATAGGGTCCTATTCTTAGCCATGGAGCTTTTAAAGATAGGATTATGCACATAAAGGCCGTTTAGAAGTATAACTTGCTTAAGTGCATGGGATAGTAAAGCTTTGAGCGTGTGCGTTGAGGCACTTCGCCCTTTGTAAGCCGGAAGTCGAGGACCACTAACCTTCTTTCTCCCATTTATTTTTTATATGTTGAGTGCCAGTGTTATTCAAAAGACATTGCAAGAGAGTACGGGCAACCACCAAAGAGGATTGGAACTCCACAAACCTCGCAATCTCGAAGCTATGCAACACACTTTGCTTACCGTTAGACTCGACCAATTGGCATGCTCATGTTGGGAAGTACTGCTGACTGCTTAAATTGTTGCTAGTGCTAAGTTCTGGTGTGCTGAATATCTGGTTGGTATGATCGTGTCAGTTTTCTTTTGGACATCTGTCATGCATTATTTTAATTTTAAGGAGAGAGGGGTTTCGTTCTGTACTCTGGAGTGCCAGTTTCACTGTTATTTTTGATATTTGAGTGTTTGATTCAAGGATGTCTGACGTCAAACCTTTCGTTGGGTTCAAGCTGTTGATTTTTTCCAGAAGTGGAACTACTCAGCAGCTAAAACTGGGATTCTCTATGTGCTTAATATGCGCTTTGTAGCTCTCCACATTCCGATGTCACCTGGTTGGAGATCTTCTATGTATTTTTGATATGAGTTGATTCTCAGCTCATCCAAGCATCTTTTAGGTGTGTGTTAACCTGTTCAGTAATCGTTTTGTTTCCGGTATCCTGGTTCTCTGCCATTCGCGTCTGACTTGACTTTTCTTTTGATTAGTGCTGTGATTTCTCGAGGCAAGCTATGGTGATTAGGTTTTTGTTAGTTTTGGGCGCTAGTGTTGATCTTTGCACGCTGTCAGTTATTGATGTTGTTAGTTTGGATATGGTTAGATCAATGTCCTCGTGGTTGATAAGACCGGTTGGGCATATCAGCTGATCATCTAGGATGGCTTGGAATTGTTCCCAGTTAATTATCCCGTTTATTAGTTTTGGTACTGGCTGTACCAGCTGAGGTGAGCTAATAAATGTTATTATAACTGGTAGGTGGTCAGAATCTAGTTCTTCTACTACAGTTTGAAAAGTTGGTTTATCGAAGTTTTTTTGGAGTACTATGTCTAGTATGTCCGGCTGGTGATCACTGCGATACGGGTAGTAGGTATAATTCTCGGGGGCTGTTATTTGGAAGGAGTATTTAGTCGCGTAGCCTTCCATCTTGATTCCCTCGGGATTGTTAGCTCTGCATCCCCATAATTGGTTTTTGGTGTTGAGGTCTCCAATCATCAGGAGTGGCTCGTTTGTGTTGAAGATGGTTTTTATGTCGTCCTCCATTAATTTCTTGTTCGGCTGTCTGTATGTGCTGATTAGTGTGAGGTTTTGATCGTTTATTTTTATTTTAACTCCTATTGTTTCAAGGCTTAGGTTTTTTGTTTCGGGGACAGGATTGTGGCAAATTTTCTTTCTAATGAGGATAGCTACTCCACCAGCAGCTATTTGGGCGTTTCTATCTGCTCTGTGAATTTGGTATCCTGAAATTTTAAACGTGTCTACTTCAGATAGGTGGGTTTCTGTGATGCACGCGATGTCTATGTTATGTCTGGCAAGGAAGGTTATAAGAATTGATCTTTGAGTTTTGACGCCATTAGCATTCCAATTTAGGATTGATAGTTTTTCGATTGAGGAGTAGAGGAAGGAGTACTAGTGATAAAATTTTTAATTATGGGGAGGTAAGGGGTAAAGAGATCAACAAGGATTTTGGCTATATTATTTAAGTTAGGTGAGGTCATTGGATCGGTTGTCTGGTTAGGGTTAATAAGGGTGGAGTTGGTCGGTGCAGTGTTTCGAGCTTGATCTGCATATGAGCGGTTCGGATTGACAAAATAGTTCCTATTGTGTCTTGTGCTGGATTGGTTGAAGTTGCTGATGTTATTTTGTCGTTTTTGTACTATCTCTAGGTGGTGGCTACAGCCGCGATAGCTTGCGGGGTGTGGTCCTCCACAGTTGGCACATTTGGGTGTTTCTTCAGGTTTTTTCTTGCATTGTTGATGCTGGTGGCTATCGCCACATTTAACGCAGCGCGGATCTAATGTACAGTAGTTTTTGGTATGCCCATAGCCTTGACAGCGGTGGCATTGTGGAATGTTTGATGGCTTTCTTCTCGGTTCTACTGTGACTATTGAGTAGTACATGCTTTTTAATGTAAAGATTTTCTTAGCGTTTTCGTTATCCTTCAGGTCGACTGCGCAAATTGGAAGCGGCTGTTTATTTTTTGTAAGCAGGCGTGTGACTTTGATAACTGACAGGGTTTTGCTAAGTTCGGTGAATATTTCTTGTTCTGTTATGGATGGTGGTACGTTTTTGATCACGACATTGAGGGATTTGCCGACAGGGTTTTGGAAGGTATGAAATTTGATGTTGTTATCTTTAAGGTGTTTTGTTAAAATTCTGTAGTCATTCTCTTCAGTTAGGTTGATTCTTAAGGTGTTTGTGTTACAAAAGGTCGTGAACTCGTTTGATGTTAGTTGTTTAATATCTGCAGTCAGGGCGGCGTTGTGTAGATAGATAGGCGGTATTTTGGGTTTAGTTGCCGAAGTTTCAGTTTTTCCGTTTGTGTTTTGCTGATTATGGTTATCGTAAGGGTTATCAACTGGGTCAACTTCTTGACTGGCAAGTAGATCATATTTGTTTTGCGTTGGAATGTTTGGGGTCCATGCGTGGCGTTTTTGCACTTCATTAAGTGGCGGTGTTAATGAATCAGATTTACGCTTGTTTAGCGTTTGAACTTCCATTGGGTTATCATTATTAATGTTTTCGGTTATTTTAATAAATTGAAAGTAACTTACAATTTATGTTGCTTATAAAGTTGATATTATAAGACCTTTTCGTTGGATAAATGCACTTTAATCTTTCACACACTTGGGACAGCGATAAAGCACGTCTTGACGCTTTGAAAGTAAAATGACGAATACATAAACTTTCTAAGATAGTAGCACTGCACGCGAGTGTGTTGATTTTTCGAAATTCTGTTCAAGAAATAAGAAATAAAATGGGAACAAAAGACATTGTAATATAAAAACAATTAGAATGAATCTGGGCGGGCCAACTAAGAAAATTACAATCAGATCGATGGGCACAAAGGATTACAAAATGGACTGTAAGAGATAGAAGAAAAGAGGAAGACGTAATAGAAGATGAGAAGAAAAAATCATCAATGTAGCTGGTCAATCATGTATGATAGAAACAAAAAATAAATTCAAGTAGAAATAGATGGGAGAGGCCTTTTCCCGACAACTGGGTCCATATGGCTGAATAACGATAAGAATAAATATACATAAAAGTAAACATTTCAGTTATACTTACGATAGAGACCTGTTTAGGCAACTTACTAAATGTCTACTAATAAAATTGGTTTATTGAAAAAAGTAACTCTAACAGATCATTTTAAGGTCATGTTTAACTTCAGCCAAAGAATACGTTTCTAAATAAATAAGATGCATTATTTTACATGACAAGATAGATATGCAATAAGGCCGCTTAAAGTATACTTCAATGCATGGGATAGTAAAGCTTTCGAGCGGTGTGCGTTGAGGCACTTCGCGCCTTGTAACAAGTCGAGCCCTACCTTCTCTCCCATTTAAATGTAGCCAGTGTTACAAAAGACTGCAAAAGGACGGCAACCACCAAAGAGATTGAACCCACAAACCTCGCATCTCGAAGCAAACCCGCTACCAACTCGACCAATTGAGCACTACGGGAAGGCGCGCTTTGTGCGCTCGTTCGTTCAATTCGTTTTTCTGTCATTTCTGACATCTGTCATGCATTATAATTTTTAAAGGGGCTCTTTCTTAGGCCACTTTCACTGTTTTTTTTGAATTTGAGTGTTGATTCGGATTCTACGTTAAATTTGGTTTCTCCTTTTATTTTTTCCAGAGGGAACCACCAGCAGCTAAGATATTTTATGTGCTATCCTTTATAGTTGATAGAGAGATTAATTTTTATTATTAAAATAAAATAACAATGTATATAACCTAATTGCGCACATTTGCTTGAAAATACATGCAGGGCACTAATAGGGAAGGGCCGCTATTATTGGGGAGCCGAGCTTTAATCGATAATTATAGGGCCGCAGCGCTTATTTGGCAGATTGGGGAGATCGCGTGTATTAAGGGTAGTGCAGATGCCATAATTTGTCAATGGCAACAGGGCACCGGACCACCTGCCTACGCTGCACTCCGGAGATGCTTCGCGCCGCGCCCGCCGCAGCCTAGACATCGATTCCGCAAAAATGGAGCGGCTTAATTTATGCACATGGATTTTGCGTGGTGTACTGTTCTAGCCTGTAACCTAAACCTCTTTGAATTACGGGAGCTTTCTGGCTAATGCCGGTGTCGGTGATCAGAGGCGGTGCACTAAATGGAGCCGGATCGCTTTTCGGGTATTAATTTTCCGATAGTTTTCGCATTCGGCAGCTAAATGGCAGTTCTGGAGTACAGATGCGGGCCGAACGTCGAAGTCGGTTTCAGCTTTAAACGCTTTACAATTTCCTATGTTTGAGAGCTGATGGAGAGCGCTCTAAGTAATTAAAAAGCTCGCCAAAGAAGGCCACGTGCATTCACAAGGTATTGACATAGAAAACGCTCCTGTTCTACTTTGATGCACATCGATGTCGTCACTATTATTAACTTTAATTAAATTTGTAATTAAATAAGTACTTCTAATTCTTAAAACGATACAAGTCAGCAATTTAATTAAAAAACGTTTATATTGAATTGATTTTTTTAAATGGCTGTCTATTTGAATTACTTGGAGTAAAGAATTTTGCGAGTAATCTGCGAGATATCAAGTACCAAATGATAAAGCGTGGCATGTGGTCAGCTTATATTATTTTTAAATATTTAATAAATAAGCTGCAAGTAAGTGATTGTTAATTAATTAAACAAATTTAACATTAATAACTAGCAACAAATAAATGTAAATCTTATACAATCACTACAATTACTCTTTTTGGCTAACCCACAACCCCTACTGCTCTTATCAACACACCCAATATTCATTCCTACCACTCGTTAACCCATCTTATTTTTCTTCATAGTATTAACCAACTTTACAAACATTAATTCGTCCACAAATTTATCTTCCTCAACATAACAATAAACCAGTGCATCAACCAATTAAAAATAAAAGAACTTCAAATGAACATTCTGAAGATTAAAAATTAAAGTTAATCCACTAATAATTGACAACATATTACAAATAATAAACGAAAACGATTACAAAGTTTCATACACAAACGAACAGTACTGAAAAGGATTCATTAATTATAGATGAAAACAAGTACTTAGCAATAGCTGAAAAAGGTGAACAAAATAAGCAGATTAATAAAGACCAACAAAAAATAACCGAACACAAGTAGTCGTCAATTTTTGTCTGTGGTGTTTTAGATTGCGAGAAGATGACGAAAAAGTCACACTTAATAGCGGCAAAAGAGCAATACACCACAAAACGGTTACATAATAATATTATTAAAATAAAATCAGCAACCCCTAATATCTATCGCAAACTTATTAAACATGCATGATAGAATTGTACACCATACGTAATCATAAAGGGGAACCGTCGTAACAGTGCAGTTTTGCTTTCCTTTAGTTTGAGACTATGGTGCATGTATATACTGAAGAGTGTAGATCCAAGAACGCTACCTTGTGGAACTCATGCGTTGGTGTGTTTGGTAATGGATATCAAGTTGTTTGTCTTTACCGCAAATGATTTGTTTTATAAAAAGGAAAACGCTGTTAAATATTTTAGGACGGGTAAGTGAAGTAATTTATATTTTAGCCCTTCCAGCCATACCTTGTCGAATGCCTTGGTTAATGTCTAAGAAGAAAGCAACAGTATAGTTTTTGCTTTCGAAGCCATATTCTATGATTTTCCCAATCCTGGGGAGTTGTTGAACTGCAGAATGTTCTTATCGGAATCCAAACTGTATAGCTGGGATTATCTGATGTTCATCCAGTACTTCATTCATACGTTTGAGAATAATGCGTTCTAATAGTTTGGATATGGTAAGGCTTATAGGGTGGTAGGAGTCACAATTAGATTTATTTTTTCCCGGTTTAGGAAACATGAGAATTGTGCATGTTTCCACATTGTAGGGAAATAACCCATTCTCAGACAGGCGATGAAAAGCGTGATTAAGTAGGCTATTGCCTTCTATGTTAGGTTTTCGGAATTACGTTGAGTATTAGAGCGTGTACTGGTGCTTGTAGAAGAGGCAATAAGCGTATATAATCTTTCACTTCAGATGTTTGTCAAAGTCGGTTGGATTGGCATGTGATTTTCGATGTATGAGACTGTACTGGGTCTATTTTCATCAGAAACAGCGGGCATAAACGTGGTTTCGAGGTGTTTAGCGAACATTTTCATCACAATTAGTGGTTTTAATTGTTAGTATTACTTCTTGTGGTCTGGTAAGGTTTTTGGTGATTTGTCACAACGCAGTGCTACTTGGTTCTATTTGTTCAACATTTTCTTTGTAAGTGAAAATTTTAAATTTGCCCAATTCTCGCTTGATTTGGTGTGTTAGTTTCTTTTGTTTGTGTTTAATGCGAAAGTTTTTAGTCCTTTGCCATTGTTTAAGTGCTTGGTTCTTTTGTTTGATTAAATGTAGTATGTAACTTGGTAGAATATTTGGGTTATTAATTTTTCTTCTACCTTTAGCTTTAGCTGCATTTTCTACAGAGTCCTCCAGCATCTGTAAAAGTTAGAATTGCTGTATCAATTTGTTTGGTGCCGTGTATTTGGGTAGGATTTCTAATTTGCAAGTCTAGATTCTTCTGAAAAAGTTCTCGGTTGACGTACCCCTTTATCAGACGTGGGGGTAAGGGGCTAAAGGATGGTGTAATGGGTGCAAATGTTGTGAGTTTAGTTGTGATATTACAGTTTGTTGAATTGGAATATGCAGATTTTTTTACTATGCCAAGAATGCCGAGTTGATGGTCATGCCTGTAAGGATAATAGGTGTATTCATCTGGTGCGTGCCTTTCAAACTGATATTTTGTAGCCTTGATGTTGTTTGTTACCGTTGGGGTTATCAGCTCGGCAGCCCCAGAGTTGACATTAGCTATAACCAATATTGGTATGGTGGTGTTAAATATAATTTGTATGTCTGCTTTCTAGAGTCGTTTGTTAGGTTGCCTGTAGGTCTTTCGTGTCTGCCAATTTAAATAATTCTGGTAGCCGCTAATTTCAAATGTTTCCTCTTCAGATAGATGGGTTTCGGTGGCGCATACGATATCTATGTTATACCTTGCTAGAAATTAAATGAAGATCTCTCTTTGTGATTTTATTCCGTTGGAATCCCAGTTTAAGCTTGTTAATTTTTGTATTGTTGGGAGCTGATTATCTATTGATTATGTCGGGTAATAAGTGTGTTATGATAAAAGATTTAATTTGTGGCAGGAAAGGCGCTATTAGTTTTATATTATAAGGATTCTAAGATTGTGTCGATATTGAAATGCTGAGGAGGTTGGGAAGATGATTCAGGGTTTTGGTTCTTTTGGTGGCAATTGGATTGTGCTGCTTGGCTGTATGTCACATTAGGGGTTACTCTTAAATGATTGGGTAGTGTCCGGTGGTTTCTTAATGGTGCGCATTAATTGAGCAGTTCTAGGTGGCGAGAAACCCTTTGTAATTAGCTAGATAGTTTTCTCCACAATTTTGCATTTAGGAGGATCGGAGGATTTTTTCTTCACACGCATTATATGGGCGTTCTAAATACATTTGACGCATTTTGATTTAGCGAGGCAGTAGTTTTTTGTATGGCCAAACCTTTGGTATCTGTGACATTGTGGAATGTCGTTAGATTTTCATCGAACTTCCACTGTTGTAATCGAATGAAAAATTGTTTTCGTTTTAATTCATTTGTCGGCTTTGTTTGGTTTGGTTTGGATAATTGTACAGATTGGTATTGAGTGTTTGTTTTTGTTGAGAAATTGGGTGACGCTTACTATTGGAAATTTTTTGATTAAGAGTTCCTCTTTGATTTCTGCTTCACAAAGGAAAACTGGCACTTTTTTGTAACTACAAAAACTGGTTTTTTGTTGGGATCACGAAAAGTGTGAAACTGAATTGAATTGCTGAGATAAAATTTGGTCGTTAGCTGATGTTAAGTTAACCTTAAGTTACTTGTTGCTGTATACAGTATATCCTCAGTGATATTTTTTATGTCCTTAATTATCTTTAGGTGGTTGTTAACGTTGTGTATGAATATTCGTAGAATTCTAATTCGTTTGTTCGCGTTTTGCGATGTCGTTGTCGAGGCATTCTCTGCCGTTATATCTTGTGTTGATAACGGGTAATTGAATTGTTTCTGAAAGGGCTTTATTTATAGGAGGTGTGAGTTGATCTAATTATCACTTTTCATTAATAACTATAATGTATTAATTCTCTATGATAATAACAATTACTCAACCTCGACGGGTTGAGAATTATACCTATATGAATAATCGTACTAGGGTAGCGGGTAGACACTTCTCTGTGATCCTGACAGAGGATAGATAGGTCTACTTCAGGGAAGCAACCCTGCCCACGTGAGCCTTGAATCGCTTTCACCCCCCAAATACTAAGAGCGATTCATGTCCTAATCCCCATTCCATCCAAAATAAATAAATCCTTCCTGGATCCAACCCAACCTCACCAACCCATTTGGCCGGCGTGGTGAATAATGGCTAACATACTGTGGCTAACATGATATAGCTGTTGATGATGATGATGAATAATCGTACGTTAAATATGCACTCTACAAACTATGTTAAGTTAAAAGTTAAACCATCGGAGATAACTTTTAAACGCAAATCAATTAGTTGAACTCTCTGATCAATATTAAATTTATAAATAAACAAATACGACTGACTTTAAGGCTGCGGCACGGTCGCGGCGATATCTCAGGTAAAATTGGCTCACACACGTTCACTATGCTTCGATGCACAAGCCGAACTCTAATAAACAATTCTAAAACCTCCATACTTAACAAAACAGAATTTTCCATTCTTGAAAGGCCAAAGGAGCTAATCTATCACCAGTCAGCCAACACATATACGTTTAAATTATGTACAAGCAGTTCGGAATCAATTATCTTGAACTGACGATGTTAGTCTTAAACAATTTCTTGATAAGTCCAAAAATATGTTTAACCATATATATATTCACCACAGTTTTCACCCGTTTTAATAACATTGATGTTTTATTCAGAAGCACACTTCACCTCAAGATCTTATTTAATAATACCCCAATACTCGTCATGTCATACAGAACACCCAAATGGCAACGCATACGATTATTCAGCTATAATAATACGTAACTTCATAAAACTCTCAATTATCTTCTTATACAACGGACCACCTACAAGATACTATGATAGCAGTTGAGAGACTGCCAGCACCACTAGTTATAGCAAGTGTTTACTGTTCACCACGTCATAACATAACTAAACAAATGTTACAGCCCTTTTTCGAATTATTAGGAGCTATATTTCTAACTGGCGGTGATTTTAATGCCAAAAACACACACTGAGGCTTAAGGTTAACAACATTAAAAGGCAAAAAACTGCAAAACTTATAGTAGATAATAAATATGGCTTTCTGTCAACAGGAGTCCAACATATTGGCCCATTGACCCTTATAAAATAAAAGATTTGCTAGACTTTTTTATTACCCATTGTATGTCATCAAAGTACATGTATATTGTTTCCAATTACGATATTTTGTCTGACCATACGCCTATAATAGCTACCATGAACTTAACTATTTTTGTTTGGCCCACCATAAGACACTGCAGCCTCAAAGACTTATTGTGCCCACTAACATTCACACACACCCATGGGTTGAGCGAGACTCAAACTCGCTAGGTTAGAAGACAGAGCCAACTGGTTGAAACCATCTGAGCCACCACGTCCCGAGCCCAACTATACCATATGAAGAACCCAGTCCTGCTATCAGCAACGCAAAAACCAAATGAAAGAAAATTGTATTGGCTCGTTGGCAAAAACTCAGCCCTTACGTTAGGTAATAAATTATTAATTTATAAGAGCATAATCTATCTGGCTATATGGTTGTAATATATGATGTTATGAATGTCAATCCCATATTTCCTTGACTTTTCTGCTATTCGTCTTAGGCTAAAATTTGGTCTGTTGTTGATTTTCTCTTAATGAAACCGAACTGATAGTCTCCTAATTTACTCTAGATATGTGGTTTTGGTTCTTCCAAAAGTGCATGTAATAGGATTTTGTATATTGTGTTAATCCTTAAATGACAGACATCACAATAATCACATAAGTGCCACACGGGGTTTTCGGACCCCAGCGTGGAAAAATGCTTATAAGTTTTTTATTTATAAATATTTTTATTTACCAATTTTTTTAGGTGTACCTTGAAGTCCCTACTAAAGGATTTTATGATTTATAACACTTAACATTATTGTTAAGATAGTGAAAAAAATTAAAATTTGTATAAAAATTGGAAATTGACCTATTTTACTAAAAAATCCATAACTTTTGAATTTTTAATATTTTTTAACGAAATTTGGTTTTTGAACTTATGAAATGTGTCTCTTTAAGATAGTATCAACTACAGTTACCGATTTTTCAAAAAGCTATTTATTTTGAGAAAAAAATGGTGAAAAATTGGTAAAAAATTTAAACACGTCTGCTAGCTATTTATAGTTATTTTATTATTTAAAAAAATAGTAAAAAAATTATGTATCGTAAGAATTTAATCAAAGTTAAGTGAAATTATAATCGAATTATAAAAGTGAATTTTATATAAAAATTAGCTAATCTGTCCCTGCACAATCAGTGCACATATAAAAATGGTGTTTATCGCACATAGGGCGTAAGCATGAAGGGCACTGCATTTTCGTTTTCTTGTCGGCTTTTCGTGAACATAATTGACATCTCATTTTTTTGTTCAAACACTGGTCTTTCATTTTCAATAACACTAGCTTGATCCAGATTTAAAAGAGAGATGCGTACATTAGTATTATTTAGTCGCGTATGCAACATCGGGGTCACTAGATAAACTGCCAATCTTTTTCAACAGTCATTTGCTTTAACAGGATCTTTTATTTTCAGATTTATAAACGCAGATTTTAATAAAATTTTGCGTTAACAGCCGCTTGATCTAGTATGCCGTAGAAATACCGCACTGGCCAGCGGTTTGTCCTCTTGGTGGCCGTGTACGCGTGGCAGAGCTGGTCAAAGGTATCCGTACCATTCCATTGAATTATAATGTAAAATAATATTAGGCCTTCCGTTTGTTATTTCTGTTGATTTTGAGTAAGTGGGCGCAACCAAAACTATTTTATACTTTTTTGGCGTATGTGACAACAACGTAATCTGATAGTTTGAGGAGAAACAAAACTTAGTGTCAGGCACAGTCGCTCGGTGGCTCAAAATCATCGTCATCCTCTTCTACAACATCTTCTTCACTTGAAGAAGCTGCATCAAGAATTTCCTGGGGCTCATCATCTTCCAGCAGAAGTTCGTTGATAGGTCGACGGCATAAATTATAAGCCATCATCTGTTTATTATATGAATTATGAATAATTGTATGAAAAAAAATTCACATATTCACTAATACTTACGTATTATTTCAATATTTAATCACAAAAAACTTGAAACTATGAAAATTACTGATCAAAAACACTATGGGGTATTTTGGACCCCATTTAAGGGTTAAACAGGCAGATTCTTCTAAAGTTTGAACAAATTGTCTTATCTTCGTTTTCATAAATAGGGAAAAGGATTCCTGTATTTCATGAATGAGACATCTTTTCGATCTTCTATATTGTCGAAATTAACTTTTGTATCTTTTTCCACAGCTTCTGCACTCCAGATTTCAATAGCTCTGTCAGTATAATATCTTCTCCTGGTGCTTTATGCATCTTCATCTTACGGATTATATTGTTAATTTTGTCATAAGTAGGTTCTACTTCCTGTCAGTCTTCGTATTCATTTTTCGTTTGCCTAAATATTTTCGTTTTTTTGTTCGTTCTCTTCTTCTTCGTTGTCGCAATTGCGTCTTTCTTTACTATTGTCTTTTCTTCTTTATTTCTACATATATTTGTCCTGGGCCGAAAACCTTTGCTAGAGCATCTCATTTCTTCACGTGCTTACCTTGTTTCGTTCCATCCTAACTTTTCTTCTAATTCTGTTAGTTTTTGGGTTACTAACTCATGCTTTTTCCTACTTAAGATTGCTCTAGCCAGTCCCTGTTTCTTAATAATCTTATATTGGTTTTTCTCATATTTTACTCATCTATAGCCTGTTTGCACTCATGTCAAACCACTCATATCTTTGCAGTTGTTTTGTACCCACAATTTCTTCGTCTCTTTTATGACACCCTGTTGTTTTTCAACGCTTTCTTCTTCTGTTCTCGTTTCACCTGTCAGTTGTTTTATTCTCCTAGTTAGTGTTCTTTAATATAGTTTTTTGGCTTGTGCGTCCCTCAGGCTATCAAATTTATATTTTATGTTTTATTAGTTATGTTTTAGCGTCTAATGCTTGATATCTTTTGTCGTACCGATACCTGTACCAAGAAGTGGTTGCTGTCGCAATCAGCATCTCTCGTTGTTCTCAATTCTATTATATTGGTGCGGTTTGTTCGATTAATTAATACGTGATCAATTTGGTTTACCGTTATTCCATTGATTTACAGGTTCCTTTATGGGTACCTTTATGCAAAAAGGCGGTATTGCTTATTATCAGTTTTAATCTATTATTATTGCTTCCTTGGTGTAGATTATGGCTTTCTGTTCTTGGTTTATATACCTTTTCTTTCCTAGTTGAGCGTTGAAATCGCCAATACTACGCAGATATCCTTCTTTGGGCTATTGTCGATGATTTCTTCTAGAGATTCGTAAAGTACTTGTTTTTCTTCTTTTTCTGCCCCTTAGGTTGTTGCGTAAGCGTTTATTATAGTTATATTAAGCAACTTTCCTTTGGTCCTGATTGCACACAACCTATGGGATATTGCCTTAAATTCCCGAAATTGATTCTTGATTCTGCTGTATATTACAAGGACTGTTTCACTTTCATGGCGTCCATTTCCTTTTCCGCTGTACAGCAGATTGTAGTTTCCTTGTATAACATCTCCGGTATTAGGCTATTTTGTTTCTTAAACTGCCGTGATGTCTAATTTATATTTACTTAGTTCTTTACGCAGTTGTTGAAATGCTTCTGGTCAATACAGGCTTAGCACGTTCTATGTTCCTAATAGAATGTTCTTTTTTCGTGGTGTTTTTTCCGGAAAGGAATTTCTCCTGAGAGATAGTTAGCCCCACGCCCAACCCTCTTTTCAAAGGGTTATTTCACTCGTTCTCGCTAGCCCTGACCCTGCCTTCCACCGGTGCTGGTTACCCGATCTCCGGTGAAGTTGCTCCGGGTTTTCGGGTTCACCACAAAGGGATGAAAGTCGGAATTGGATAAGAAAGACTGTGTGGTGCTCTCGAGATGCAGCACCTTGCGGTGCGCATGCACTACCCCTTTGAACCCTTTTTATAAATTGATTTAGAAATTATTGGTAATTTTAATGGGAATCTTTCCTGCCTGAAACATTATCTTTGATCGGCTACAAATACGTCTGAAATATAATTAGGGTGTATTTCTTGGACGACCTAACGATGAGCTAATTTGTGATTTAGTTTTAGATAAAAAATTTATTGGTGTAGTTGAGTTATTTTCATCCAGTGATACTTTTGTTGCGTTTATTTTGTCAGTTATTTTATTAGAAAACACTTCAGTTAAATGTGTAGTTATATAACAAGTTTTTTTAATTACTGGTGCTCTTCTTACAAGTTTTACAGTGTGTAAATTGTGTTAGGACAAAAATAAATCAAAAGCTATATTATAAAAATCCACTTACGAATTATAAAAGATCTACAGATATGTCAAATATTCATTCTAATATTAATAAACTAACGAATCTTCATAAACATGTTTTTTTTCTCTAAGTTCTTTTTAATCTTCAATATATCAAATATAAAATATAAAAATAATTGATTATCCACTAAATCTACGTTTTATATATGGATTTCTTAATGCAAATGTAAATTAAAATTAATTTTGGTAACTATTATGTTCAACATAAATTCAAAAGCCATTGAAGGACAATGACAAGCTGAGCTGGTATATGCAAATGCGCGCCATACCCTTCAACATATTTTAATTTAATTTCGAGCAGTTATATAAAAAGGGTCGTAGGTCGCCGATAAATCTAGCAGCGCCATTCCCAGAAGCGCCCGCTTTATAGCCAAGGTGAGGGCGTAAGGGATCCAAAATAAGATAATAAGATGGCTCGCGTGATTCCAGAACACTCATTAGCCCAAGGTGGTTCATTTGTGCCCAGAGTCCTAATTTATTCCTTCGATCGCGGGCCCAGCACGCAGAATTAAGCAATTTGTTTCTCATTTTGACGCCTTTGTTCCCCGAGAGGTGGGACTTTCATCTGATTATCCGCCCCGCGAAAGAACCAAGAATAATGATTCCGAAATCACGAGAAACGGTAATATTCAACAGATCCCGACGCGAATTAAGCCCGCCCCGTGCCCCGCCGCCGTTTCGTTTTTGCCCTTAATTAAAACTTCACGTTAACCAAAGTGTATTTCTTTCGGGACTTTGTTTACGGAACAAGTGGATGCAGCGTCGCATAAATTTCGGCCAACAAAAGCAAATTTGAATCTGAAGAGGGAGATGATTAAAAATCGTTTGTTTAAAATATTGCACCCTGCGGCTTGCTTAATTAAATTAGCACGTGGATAACGGGATAATGGGTGACGGAGCTCTCGCTCCGTTTTTGAATTTAATTCCGCGGGAGGTCGTGCAGATACATTTTCAGATTTGGGGTTAATCTTAGAAGCGACATATGTTTAACCAAGGCACTTTATCAAGATGATTTGTAGATTTTTGCTATTATACTGCAATTGAATAATTTTAATTTTGTTTGATGTATACGGATGTACTTGGGGAAATCAAATGTTTTATCTTATAATAATATTCGGGAGCGGAAATCACCACTGTAAGCGATGAAATACGCAGAGTAGTAGCAGTTGCATCCCAAGTGGTACCACATAGTTTCTGAATTATGTTATTTCGAGTCCCTATTTTTCGGCCGCATTTTCCAGATGTTTCCGGTACGACAGTGTGCAATTAAGTGTTATTCACAGGTATTTAGGAAACTTATTGTGTCGTAGTACAGTGTCACCCAATCGTATTTCTATTTGGGTGTTGGCCATTTTATTGTTAAGGTAGAATATCGACGCTTCGGTTTTGTTAGGATTTGGTTTGAATGTCCAAGTCTTGAAATATTCGTACAATGTAGCAAGGACGTTGTTAAGGACTGCTTCTGTACCATTAAGGGTTTTGTGTTGGGTGGCCAAAGCTGTTCGCGTAGCAGAATTTTTTAGATATTGTATCCGGCAGATCGGATATATACAAATTAAATAGAAGAGGCGTCAGGCCTGATCCCTGTGGGAGGCCGTTATTAATTAACTTTGACCGGCTCATATTTTTACCGAGCACAACTCGAAAGCTCCTATTACCTAGCATGTTTTGTATTAAGCGTGCCGTTGTTTGACAGGAAATTACTTTTAAAAGCTTATACACTACTCCCTCTTTAAAGATTATGTCATAGGCTAATGTTAAGTCAAGAAACACTGCAGACGTCTTCAGGTTTTATTGGAAGTTGTTCAAGTACCTGGTCACAACAACTGTGACCAGTTCTGAATCCTGCTTGTTTTAGAGGCAGATGTTCGTCAATGACACCACTAATTCTGTTATAGTGCTATAGTCCTATAACTTTGTGGCTGATCTGCTATTTTTCCCGGTTTCAGTATGGCTATTATTGTAGATTTTCTGAATTCTTTTGGAAGATGGCTGCATGTTAAGATTCTGCAGAAAAGTTGTGTCAACCAGTTGATTACGTTTTTTCAAGTATGCATTAAGAATTCTCACCATCGGTTTCCGGGGCTTTACCCGGCCTCATATCTTTAATAATCGAAACGACCTATGCGTCGTCGAATGGTCTGGAGAAGTCTGACTCGATCGGAAAGTCTTCACGTAGTGTTTTGAGTTCTTTTTTAATTTCTGTGGTATAATATTTGCAGCTTGGGGCCCTCGAGGCCTTAATAATATTGTTTGCTACCTGCTCTGGTGAGCACTAGAGCCACCGAGTTTTTGCGGGAGACTCCCATGCTTTCCTGCTTGATCTGGAGAACTCTATCCCCTCTATCGCCTCTGTCCACCGTTGTCTTCTAGAAGCATCCAGGCTGTGCAGGAGGTCGTTCGCTCTCTCTTGTTCGCCGCTGTAGATAAAATCCTGGTAAAGTTGATCGGAGTGTTCACTCCACCCCGGGATGTATTCTTTTCTGAAACCTCTCGGAATGTACTTTTTAGCTGTAGTTATTACGGCATTTTGAAGACGTGTGGGCACAGGAGGTATGAACCTGACGCACTTGTCAAGGTCGGTAGCATATCTTTTACAGTCGGCTTTTTGAAAATTCCACCTGGGTCGGGGTGGACCTGATCATCGGTATGGAGATACCAACCTTCAAGATAATTGGTCTATGTTGGCTGTGGAGAAAGTTAGTTGCAACTTTTATCTGGGTCGGTGTGGTCTGTTCTTGTTGTCGTTAGAAACATAAGTCTGGGTTGTAATCCCTATCCCATGAAGCCGAGTGAAATGTGCCCTGCTGTTTAGCGTCGAAGATAAGGCACAGTTTATTTATCTCGGCCCACTTTACGAGAGCCTCTCCACAGCTATTACTTCGGGCATACCTCCACATCTCATGGTGGCTGTTGAAATCACTTGCGTATATCGTTAGGCCATTCCTGGTTTGGGGATTTGTAGACATTTACAATTTTTAAATCGCCTAATTATGGATGTCATTCTCTGAGGTAGCAGTAAGGAGCTGGACCTGATCGATCTTTCGAGCATATGTGGCGATGCTGTACATTCGATGGTAAGTATTTCCAATCAGATCAAATCCTTGGATTTTTCCTCTCTTTTGTAGGTCTTCTGTTGAGGTCGCGTGAGTTTCCTGGAAGGAATTTTGTAAGGTAGTCGCATTTAGCTATATTGATGCTCTCTATATTCAACTGGCAAATTCAAACTGAAGGTTCGCGTCTGTTAGTCATTTGGTCCTTATAAGCAACATTTGGTTTATTTCTGTCGCTCAGCTGCATGTATTTGTTGCCAGAAGTTCTCAATGGACAGTCCGGCAGCCGGTTTTGTAGACTATTTAGCCGTGATATAATCACGTTGCCCAGGATGCACCGCGGGGTGGCTAGTCTACTTTGCACCCCTTTTGATTGATATCTTTGTAAGATTTTGGTATGTGATACCTTTGCGTATCCCCACAGCTGGATTCATAGGTCCATATAGGCTCTAACATTACTTTATTTAAGAGTCATTTGCTTTGTATAGAAAATGGAGATCGTTTCCCAATCACCCAGTTTATTTGTTTAACTTTTATGTCACTTTGTTTTCTCCTGCCTTAATTTGTGTTCCAGGTTAACTTCTGGTCCAAATTCAATCCAAAATATTTAATTTCAGATTTTTGTTTCACACTTTCTATCATAAAAAACTTGATAATAACCCATTACGTGGCGGATGAGGGCGCTTCTTGCTTTGAGGTGAGATTGACCAAGGAAGCGGTAATGCAAAATACCCTATAGTAGGGGTGGGGAGTTTTTTAGGCCTTTTTCACAATACTTAAATAAAAGAAATGTCGGTTTATATTTGACTCGCCCACGTATCTGCAATAAATAAATTCACATATGTGGATAATAATGCTGCCAGCGTGGTCCTGGTTGATGGCGATTGCATATGCTGACGGACCCGGGTTCAAGGTCCTCTCTGATGCCTGGCGAGTGGCCTATTCAGTCACTAAAATAATTGAGTACCTGCGTTCACTGAACAAGAAAAATGACGGTGTCTAAGTTTGCACATCGCCCCGCATCAGAGATGGTGCGCGACGTACAGAGAGACGTGAGCCAACCTCTCAGTTACGACGTGTCAACGCAGGGCGTAGTGCCTTACCATTATTATTATTGGATAAGAAAATTGAAATATATAAAGAACTCAAAAGAAACCAAAAGATAAAACTGCAGTCCTGGCGCTAATTGGTGATTAGCAAAATATAAAAATAAAATGGAAACAGCAGTCCAAGTACAACAATATTAAACATGCACGCAAATAGAAGTAGTAACGTGGACAAGTATTTCAGAACAATAATGAATTGATTAACGGATTAACAACATAAAGAACTAGAAACCAAAATGTGCAGTTTTTTGTTAGTTTAATTTGCAAATTTGCAACTTACTCCTAACGAGCATTATGTGACCCTTTGAGAGATCTAGCCAACACTATTTTTCCAAAGTAATAATCTTACGTTGTCAATCGACAGGGCTTGACGAGCTGTTCTTAAAAACATAAAAATTTCTAAAATCAAAATTTTTTAGGTGTAAAACTCTTGATCTGAAAGTACGATGCTAATAACACATGTCAATCGGCCGGGCGTGATCAGCTGTTTTAACTTACGAAAAAGGCAGCTTCCAAGCTGGAGACAAGCTTCTATTTCTATCATTTCTGACATCTGTCGTAAATTTTTATATGACGTAACTAATTACTATAAAATAATACATTTATTTCTTGGGAGAGTCTTCGTTTTAGCCGCAGTAAATGTTCCGCTTGCCAAGGTTATGGTGAGCTGCTCCATCGCATGCCTTGAAGTTGTTATAAGAGAATTTTTGGTGCTTGTAATAAATCATGAATGTAATATATTCTGTGATAGTACACAGAAGGTGGGACATTTTAAAAATGACAAAATATTAGTTATTTTAGATTTTGTAAAAATATTTCTGTTCCCCCCATTTTTTTTTTAATTCTTGCAACAAATGGTATCTCCACCCTATGTAGATATCATGCTGTTTCAGCCTTTTCTCGGATCATTTCTTAATTATTGCTACTGCGTCATCCATAAAAAGTAAGCTGTCATTATATAACACAAGAGCTAACCGAAAAGTATATAGAAACTACATTCAAAAAAACAAAAATCTAAAGATCAGCCTCAGAAACGAGAAATAGGTCCATGAGGCACTAATTACATCGTTCTGTATTCCTAAAAATGTTGTTCAGCAAACTAGGTTTTACCCAAATAACCAGAATTTGACATACAACGTCCCCGTAGAGATTAAAAAACTTATAGCTGTGAAAAGGAGAGCTAGAGTTAAACCCAAGCATCTTTTTTTTTTATTGAATTCGTGTACATTAGCAATCAGAATTAATTACAATAAATTCTATGAGCTAATTGCGTGAAGTTTGGAATAGATTTGAAGAGAGGTGCACCCAGTGGTGCAGTTTCGTTACCTCCATTTGAAGGCTTAGGGGATGGTGTAAATGATTTCTTTATTCTGTCAAGTCCCATGGCCACTTCCGTTTAAGTCGTCTCATTACTGGCTGCTGTGCTAGCGGGGTAATCTCGTTATTAGTGTGTCCCACTAGCTGAGCATGGTGGCTTGTAGCCCGTTGTCTGATTATGTCCCGCACATATTGTACGTTGGAGTCAAAGTGGATGATACGGTTTGAAACATACCAGGGAGCATTGAATATACTTCTTAATGTCTTAGACTGGAAACGTTGTATTATGTCAATATTTGAGTAGCTGGCGCAACCCCAGAGTTCACAGCCATATGTCCATATTGGTCGTATGATAGATTTGTACACCAGTAATTTGTTTTCTGTTGAGTTTGAGAGTTTCTTCCTATGAGCCAATACATTTTTTAATTTTGATGTCCATTTCTTTGCGTTTTTTATTATATGTGATTTCCACGTTAATCTTGTGTTCATATGGAGACCTAAGTATCTAATTGCATTTGCTTGCGGGATGGGTACGTTATTCAAGCTTACAGGTGAGCATTGTGATCGTCTTGTGGTAAATGTTATATGATTGGACTTCGTCTCATTGACCTTAATTCTCCATTTTTCCAGCCAACCCTCTATTGTACTTAGTGCCTCTTGCAAGATATTAGTTGTGATTTGTGGATCTTCATGACATGCCAGGATTGCAGTGTCATCTGCAAATGTCCCCAATGTTATGGTTGGTGTCGTCGGTATATCTGCAGTAAAAATCAGATATAAGAGTGGCCCCAACAAACTTCCTTGGGGAACACCAGCCGTGATTGGATACAGTTGTAAATATTCCATACCAACTTTGGTTTGAAAGTGTCGATTAGTTAGATAAGATTTAAGCAGGAGATAGTATTGATGTGGAAAGATGTGTTTAATTTTAAACAGTAGCCCATTGTGCCAAACACGGTCAAACGCTTGCCGCACATCTAAAAATACAGCAGAGCAATATTTCTTACTATGAAATGATTGCTGAATAATATTGGTTATTCGGTGGCATTGCTCTATGGTCGAGTGTCCTTTGCGAAATCCAAACTGGTGATTTGGAATCCATTCTTCAAGTAGACTATTTTCGTTTATTCGCTTTAATATTAATTTTTCTAGGAGTTTTGACACGACAGGCAGTAGACTAATTGGGCGATAAGACTGAGCTTCATTTGGTGGTTTGCCAGGTTTTAATATTAGGATGACCTGTGCAAACTTTAATTGTAAGGGCCAGTATGTTAAGCGTAGGATTGCATTAAAGAGTGCCAATAAGAATTGTTCTCCTTGTCGTGGTAATTGTTTAAGTACAAGGCCTGTAACGAGATCATAGCCCGGCGCTTTCTTATTATTTAACCATTTTATTTCATTTTGTAATTCACCAATTGTGAATTTTTTATAGGGGTGATAGTTGTAGTGGTGCTTCGAGAAAGTTGTTAACATCTTCATCAATTTCATTAGAGTGAGGTGTGAATACGTCTGCCAGATGTTGGGCAAAAAGTTCAACTTTTTCTTTGTCTGATCTTGCCCAGGAGCCATCGTTTTTGCGTAATGGCGGGAGTTGTTGTTGGGGTCTCTTAAATCCCTTAGTGGCTTTCCATATACTGTGATCTTCTTTGGATAAGTTGGTTATGTAGTTATGGAATGTTTCGTTACGCGCCTCTAACATCTTCTTCCTAAGTTTATTAGTAAGTCGATTGTATGTGGTTTTATCATTAACGTTGTGTGTACGTTGCCAGATTGACCTTCCTCTGCTTTTTTCTTTTATTAATTCACTTATATCTCTAGAAACAGTAAATGACTTGATTTTCTGGATATTCATTGGTGTAGCATTCCAGGCTACCTCTTGGACTGTTGTTATAAAGTGATTAATTGCTATCTCTATTTCTTTCGGTGTTATTAAGCTTTATATTAATATTTATATGTCGGTGGACGTGTACTTTAAATTTGTCCCAGTCAGTTCGTCTATTGCAGAGTACTGGCTTAGGCTGCTTTTGGATAACTGTAGCGCTAATGACAGTTAACACAGGGCTGTGGTCCGAAGATAGATCGAAACTAGGAGTGACGTCCACATAATTTCTTGAAATGCCCGAGGCTATATAAAAATCTAATAAATCTGGAATCTTGTTCACGTCGGTCGGCCAGTATGTTGGAGTACCGGTTGACAAATGCATGTAATTGTTGTTAGTAAGAATTTTTCAAGTTCTCTACCCTTGTAGTTATTAATCGAGACCCCACCTTGTATGTTTACAATTAAAGTCGCCACCTACTATAAATCTCCTCCAAGGGTGTTGAAGAATGGTTGTAGTATATTCGTGGTTAGTCTATGTCTTGGAGGGCAATATACAGCGGCTAGTGTGATTGGGCTAGGAAGTTTACTGATTTCGATAACGGCAGCTTGCAGGAACGGTTCTTCGTATTTTGGTAATTCATGATGAACTATCGAGTTTCGAATAATAATAGCTGCGCCACCATGGGCTGTATTATCTGGGTGTACAGTGTGGTAGATGCTGTACTGAGGTATTTTTATAAACGTTCTTGTTGTAAAGTGTGTTTCACTTATGAGTAGTACATCAATTTTGTTCATTTGAAGGAAGACTTCTACCTCCAATTTTTAGATTGAGGCCGTTGGCATTCCATAATGCAATACGTATGAATTTAGACATTATTTAACTAATTTGGCAATTACTGTTGTGAGCATGTTGAGGATCATGCTATTTTGTTGTAGCAGTTGATTGAACATTCCCTTAAACTCGGCAAGGAATTGTGCGAGGTGGGGTCATTAGATGAGTCTGGTTTATTTGCTGTAACGTGGCTATAGGTATGCATCGGCATATCAGCGTAAACATTAGGTTTTGGCAGAGGAGGAAAATTTCTTATATCTGGCTTATACTGTGCAGGTTGTTTCTTTGGTTGCTGTGTATTTGGGTAGGTCTTGTTTTGTAATTCTCTATAGACCATACATCCTTTGTAGTTGGCAGGATGTGGTCCATTGCATAAGATACACGTTGCCGGCGTATCCCTATTTTTGGTGCACGTTCTTGTATCATGGTTACCGCTGCATTTGACACACGCATATGGGCGATTGCAGTATGATTTCGTGTGGTTAAAGTTTTGGCATCTTGTACATTGTACTATATTTTTATTTTGCTTAGGTGGTTCAACCGTTATCTTTAGGTTCTGCAGATACTGCAATTTATAAATATCTTTGTTGTTATCGGCCGGTTCCAAGTCCACGAAGAATAACGGCAGGGCTTCTTTAGTTTGTTTGTGTTTGATGTTGCTAATATTTCGAACTTTATGATTTTTGCTGCCAATTCTGCTATTATTACATTTATCGGGATTGTGGGGTGTAGATGCCGTACAACTACTCTATACGCCTCTCCTGCTTGTTTTGATATGTGTGAAATATAACGTTGGTATCTAAAAATGGGCGGTCAATTTCCTGTATGAGTCAGGCGTGTGAACATTGATTTTAACGACATTATTGGCCATACATTTAGAGGTATATTGTTCCTTTTCGACTATGTGCGTGATGCTAGCTACCATTTGTTGATAGTTTTCGACACCTTGAACAAAGATTGGCGGTGGTTTTGGCAGTTGAACAGTTTGACCCGTAGTATTAGTGTTGCTGCTAGCCCTGGTACATCTGTTTCCTCTGTTAACGTAGAGTATTGGTTTGTTTGTGTTAAGTTGAATGTTTGAGTTAATTGTGGGTTATATTTCCGTCTTTTCCTTTTATTGCCAGGAACCACTTGCCAAGTGTTATTATTATCAGCCATGTTTTCGTCTTCGCCGACATTACTTAAAATTTCTTGCTGGTCTTTTCTATTTGATTATTTTGCGGCAAGGTTTGCGGGAAGGTAATTGCACTTGAGACAACCTTGGATATTGCATTACGGGCATTGTATAATACGGAGAGGGTTGAACCGGTGGGATTGATGGCACTGCATACTGCTTTAATGGTGTTTGTTCGAAGACTGGTGGTGTTGAATGTATATTGTTACTTTCAGTATACTGTTGCTGTTGATAGGAGGGTGGGTAACCATATTGTTGATACATATTGGAGTTACTTTGTGATGGCGGATTATTCCCATTGCCAGTGGGAAACATTAATATTAAAGTTGATTACATGGGTATTAAATTAAATTAAATAAATAAGTACGCCTGACCTTAAGGCTGCAACTCGGGCGCGGCGATATCGCAGGTAAAAATTTGGCTCGCACACGTCCACTCTGTTTCAATGCACGGGCCGTACTACCCAAGCATCTGAGGGTAAAAATGTTTTAAGTCGTCTAAATAAGCAGCTGAAACGCACAATCAAAAAGGTACAAGATTAATATTCTCATTATTACATGGGCTAGGATATAATGGGCATAAATGACATAAAAAGCTGTTATTTGCAAAGTGCCTTACGGAAGTCTTTACCCTAAACGACGATATCTTTAATAGTGAGATAGAAAGACAATTAAATATTCCAGCCAGTGTTCACGGAATTGAAATTTTTACCCCAAGAAAACTCTAAAAGAAAAACATTTTTAAACTTACGCAATGTTCAAGACAGGGATCTGTAAAAAATACTTGCAGAGGCCTACATCCGTGAAAGGCTATATAGGCATATGATGATGATGATGATACTATTAACTATAAATTTTTCTTTACACGATCAGTGTTTAATTTTTCTAAGAAAGGCTTTGCTATTTGTATCACGTTAAAGAGAGTAAGTATATGCTGACATGCTGAAAATTTTGCACTTCAATTGATAGCCCTAAAGCTCACCTTGCTTGGAATAAAATATTTTGGATTTCCCATACTAACACACATTCTTTAAAAACTAATTTTAGTAATACAATTAGTAGACCTTTTGGGGTATTCTGTAAGACATTTTGAGATATTGGCTAATGTTTGACATTTAATATCAAAAGGCCTATCTCATGGCGCAATCGTAATGACCATAATTTGTTTCAATTCTCCTAACCAGAATTTTTGCATATTGCGTTATACAAATCCAAGCGGATCCAAATGTTGTTGTGACATGCGGCGGTTGATTACAAACCCCACGCCCCAAAAACCGACAGGAAACGGTAGGTTTGCTTACAATTTCGAGATAATACGAATCGAAATTAATTTCCGATCGCATCAGCGCAAATTATACATTTTCTTGGGGCCTAATAAAACGCTTTGTTGCGTGATGCCGTAGATTGAGTTCAGCAAGACGGGCTCAAACATTAGTTAAATACGCGGCGCGGTCATTAGCGGCTATACAACGTCAATATAAACATTGATCTGGGCCTTTGGGTAAACGCTTTTTAAGCCGCGAGGATATTTGCCCGAGTGAGTTTATTGTCTTTGAGACAGGTAGTTCAAATACGATAATGGAGGGCATTCAAATTGTATTATCCTCTTTTATAAGTTTTTCTGCAATAGATTACTTTTATAATTGTGGAAGCGCTTTAAAGATGCCTTAATAAAAAGATTAGAATGCAGATTGAATCATCTCACTTAAAAATTAAATAAACATTTTTTAAAACAGAAAATGTAATAAATTTAAAAATCATTGTGTCTATATTATATAGAATATTTTGATATGTAAAGGGCCATCCAAGAAAATGAAATATTTATCGTCAGATTTACAATCTCATTATACAGCAAGCGTTCCCGATTGAACTATTTCTATTAGTGGTAAATGACGTAGTC
Organism: Sinelater perroti; assembly: GCA_036346155.1. Classification (NCBI taxonomy): domain Eukaryota; kingdom Metazoa; phylum Arthropoda; class Insecta; order Coleoptera; family Elateridae; genus Sinelater; species Sinelater perroti. The sequence goes on along the minus strand of JARFIY010000158.1, from coordinate 21,556,833 downwards.
GTTGAATTCCGTGGGGTTACACCAGTTAAAAGATTATCGGGTAATTCAAAACGAATGCTGCAAAATCCTAACCAATCGAGTAGATCGCGCTAGTTCGATTACTATAATTCCTCTGGAAGTTTAAAGTACAAACAATTTCTTTATGTAATTCTAAGGAAAAAATCAAAAACGTCAATAGCACATCCTTTGACCCACCACGGCCAATCCAGTGTTCATAAAGTTTCTGATAGAGTTGATCGCGTATATCTCTATAGTAGAGGCAAATTAGTAAAGAAGCTCGAAATTTTTAGCGGGTACACGTATCGAGACGTTCCAAGGCGCATTCGATTCGTAAAACCAGAAAATGTTACCATTTTTGTTATAATATATGAGAAAATCATTTTATGAGCAGCCCAGAATATTTTATTTCGCTTATAATAGTATTCCGTTAATCGGGTTTTGGGGTCGCTGATCACGAATACGATGCTTAGAAAGGGCCCCGATGCACTTGAGGCCATAGTTATGGAAATGTGGGGTGATTTTAGAGAATTACCTTAAATTTGTTTGTTTTCCGAGTTTAAACTGTCTGAATAAAGGTTTTTGGAGTCGCTAATAACAACTATGATGTTTAAAAAGTGCCCCAATACACTTGGAATGAGCATAATCCTGGAGGTGGGGGCGAATTTGTTTGTCTTTCGAGTTTAAACTGTCTATATAAGTGTTTTTGGGTTTGCTCATCACAAATATGATGCTTAGAAAGTGATCAGATGCACTGGGCGGCATAATTCTGGGAAATGGTGGTCATTTTAGGAAAGCAGTTCAGTTTGTTTTTTGAGATTAAACTGTTTATATTTGATAGCATTTTTCTTAAAATTCGGCTGATTCCGATTCAGCACATGGTACATATATTATTTTTTAGCGGATATAAAATCAATATATATTTGGAAGATTATTATTGCAACACAGAAGATTGATTTTGAAAATTTAATTTTTGTAACGCTTTTCTTTCTAAATTTGTTGCTCAAAATTGCTTTACGAAAATTTTTATAAAAGAGAAAGACTAAGAAAACCATACAAAATTCAAATTATTTTTTTATTGACAATAATGTTAATTTAAAATCTACTTAACAAAAGTATTCAGTAAATGTGATGCTAGAGGAGGCAGGGAAAGGAGAAGTCATCCATTGATGACACTTCCTAGGAGCACCATTTACGGGAGGTTGGTGAGGTCTTCAGGCCATGTTTTCTTCAGTCTTCGTATTGGTGGATGATAAGTGGAAAGCTGGTGAATTAGTGGATTGTAGTGTCCATCTAACTTCTGGTGGTAATTCATTACATTTTTCATGGTATATCTTTTGATTTCATCGACAACGAATGGGACGTCTAGGTCTTGGTGGATTGTTTGGTTGGTTACAAACCAGGGCGCATCAACAATTGCGCGGAGGGTTCTTGACTGAAATTGTTGCAGTGTTTTTATTCTGGTCGGTTTAACACATCCCCAAAGTTTTATACCAAATGTCCAAATTGGTTCAGCATCGTTTTGTAGAGTAGCAACTTATTTCGGATCGATAGCTTTGAATGTCTACCAAGGAGCCAGTACATTTCACGGTGTTTGAGGTTTAATTGTTTGCGCTTAGTTTGTGTTTGTTCCACGTGAGCCGTTGATCAAGATGTAGTCCCAAGTATTTTACGTCGGTTTTTACCGGTACTGGAGCATTCTTAATGCTGACAGGCGGGCAAATATTGGCTTTCATAGTAAATGTTATTTGGGCTAACTTTGATTGATTAACTTTCATGCGCCGTGTTGTCAGCGAAGGTGGTAGTCACAGTACTGTCAGTTTCTGGCAGGTCAGCAGTATAGACAAGGTAAAGGAGGGGGCCCAGGACGCTTCCCTGCGAGACATCGGATTTGATGAGGTAATATGGGGATAGTTCGTTATCGCAATTGACAGAGTAATAGCGGTCTGTTAGGTATGACTTAAGGAGTAAGTAATAGTAGCTCGGTAATGACTCTTTTAGTTTATATGGCAGTCCTGTGTACCAAACCTTGTCGAAGGCCTGGGACATGTCCAGGAACACAGCGGCGCAATACTTCTTTTCTTCTAGAGAGGATGAGATTTCATTTACTATTCTGTGCGTTTGATGTGTGGTTGAATGACCCTCTCGAAAACCAAACGGGTGTTGTGGTAGGTGTTGAAATATGTCTGTATATTTGCGAAGTCGTTTAAGAAACAGTTTTTCAAATAGTTTACTCATTATGGGCAAAAGGTTTATTGGCCGATACGAAGTCACACTTTCTGGTTCCTTGCCAGGTTTGGGTATGATTAATATATGTGCGTACTTCCAGGTGATTGGGTTATATGAGAGACTTAACATCCGGTTGAAAATCGTAGTTAGGAGTACGACAGTTTTCTTGAGCAGCATTTTTAGAATTTTTCCAGTTATTAAATCATAACCTGGCGCCTTAAATTGGTTCAGCTTTTGAATTTCATGTATAACTTCAGCAGGAGTAAACGGGTTTATTGAGAGTGACATTTGACACGGGATGTCTAGAGATGCTTCGATTGCGTTGTCTCCAGGGGCAAATTCAAATTTGAGGATATTTTATTATTTATAGTTTTTTTAACTTCAATATAACCTTGAAAGCCAGTTTTGAAACCATGAAAGAAATTTATTTAATACTGTTAAAACGTGGACGCTGATAGGGTTGTCTGTGTGCCTGCAAAATTTTTTTCGTAATAACCTCTGAAAAAAAACCTTCTTAAAATAATTAAAATTGAATTATACTCAAATGAAAAAAATGCCCTACGCGTATTTTGGTGCCTCAGGGTATCCTTTCCCCAAAGTGCCCCAGGGCATTTTCTCACTCCGGTGCGTTGGAGTTAATTTGAGAATCAACATCGTTATCCGAGATCCCAAAATCCTTATTTAAACAGTTTGATCTCAAAAACAAAAAACTTTGAGCTGGTTTCTCAAAATAGCCCTCATCCCCAGAATTATGCTTCCCTCTAAGTGCATTGGGACACTTTTTAAACCTCATATTCGTTATCAGCGCCCCAAAAACCCTTGTAAAGACAATTTAAACTCGAAAAACAAACAAATGTGAGCTGCTTTCCTAAAATCACTCCAATCTCCAGAATTATATATATATATATATATATATATATATATATATATATATATATATATATATATATATATATATATATATATTATCATCAGACCAAAACCCTTATATAGACAGTTTAAACTCTAAAGACAAACAAATTTGAGGTTTTTCGCAAATTCACCCCCATCTTCATGATTATGCCCAATCCAAGTGCATTGGGGCACTTTTTAAACATCATAGTTGTTATCAGCGACTCCAAAAGCTTTTATTCAGACATTTTAAACTCGAAAAACAAGCAAATTTAAGATAATTCTCTAAAATCACCCCCATCCCCAGAATTATGGCCCCAAGTGCATCGAGGCACTTTCTAAGCATCGTATTCGTGATCAGTGACGCCAAAAACCCCCGATTAACGGGAATGAGCTTATTTTGGCCAATATTAAGAGAGAAATAAAATATTCTTTTGCGCTTGCTAAAAGCTCGTAAAAAAAATGAATTTTCCGTGCGCAAATGCACTTTCGCATTATAACAAAAAAATATGTGGTAACATTTTTTTCTGATGCTCTTACGAATCGAATGCGCATTGGAACGTCTCGATACGTGTACCCGCTAAAAATTTCGAGCTTTCAGCGTTTTTCTTGCTAATTTGACTCGACTACTATGCCAAATTGGCATAGTGCAAAATAAAATCGTAGAGTTATACTTCCAACCGCGGTAAAAACTCATCGGACAGCATATCAAGTTAGGTAAACCTTGTAAAGGGGGTATCCATAAAGAAAAGTCCAAGCACAGTGCGGTAGAAAACGTTTATCTTCGAAGTGTGGCATACGAATTTTCCATCTTCCAATATCTCAAACTATGCTTGTTTACTTTCAATGAACAAACTCCATTAAGTCATCCACCTCCAGCTGTCCTTGCAAAGCCATGCATAACTCTTTCCACTTTTATTTCGCAGTAGTTTTTTGCACCTATTCAATGTGAAATTTGTAATGCTTAAACTGCATACTCTTGTGTATTGTTTATAACGTGCCACACTGTTGCTTGCAGCACGTTCTTTGCTAGTACAATATAGGTTTGTTGCAGTCTTCCATTTCTGTCGGTTTTCCGAAAATCGCTTTAGCTATAATAATAACTATAATTTTCCATTCTTGGTCTCCCTTTCCCATTTTTCCTTCCATTTTTCCTTTCAGTATGGTTTTTAATATTCCTTCCTGTCTCAAAATATACCCCACTAGTCTGTCTCTTTTTTTTGTATCTGTGTCCAAAAACGTCTTTGTTCTTTAACGCTTTGGAACACTTCTTCGTTGGAAATCATATCCGTCCGTTTTATTTTCAATAGTCTTCTGTAGCACCACATTTATAGTGCTTCTAGTCTTCGCATTTTATTTTTTCCAACGGTCCATGTTTTGCTCTCAATCAAAGCTCCATACATATGTTTTCATGAGTTGGATTCTTCTTGCTAGTTTAATGCTATTTGATGTCCGCAAGTGCTTCACTTTATTAAAAGCTATTTTTGCTTGTATTATTCTGCTATTTATGTCTCATTTACATCTTGCCCAAGCACTTTAAAAATTCGGCTGGTATTTTATCTATTTCCGGGGCTTTTCTGCTTTCAAATCTGGTACTGCTTTGTCAAATTCTGATCCTTAGTATTCTGCCTCCTTGTTCCTCTTCCTCGAGGTCTTCTATTTTTCTATTGCGGAATCCTCACAATTATCTCCTTCATATAATGTTTAGATGTACCTTTTTCATCTGTTAGTCATATCTTTGTGCACCATTAGTATGTCCATTTTTCATCTTTTATCGTGTGATTCCTTGTCTTCTTTTCGTTGAGCAGGTTTTTTATATTCTTGTATCCTTTTTCTATTTGTCCGCCTTCAAGATACCTATTAGTTTCATCGCATTTTTGTGATTTAAAATGATATTTAGTCTTTTTAACTCCTCTATTTATTTTATTCCTTAACGTTCGGTACTTACTTACTTTTACGAGTTTTTATATTTCTGTTTTTAATTTCTACTATTTCTTTCGTGATCCAGTGTTTTCTATTCTGGAGTGTTTTCCTTTCTTGGACTATATTTTCTTTCACCTTGTTCCATTTGCTATTATTATTCTCTATATATTCCTTTTATTTTTATCGTTTTTCATCCACTTTATTTTCAAAGCTTTTCTTATATTCTCGTTTTCAATTTATCTGTATTTCAACCAGCTACCTTCGTGTTTGTAATTTTTAAATTTTACTTTTGTCTTTAACATAACCAAGTCATGGTCGCTGTCGACCTGGATAGCTTCTGCTGTCTTTTATTTAATTTCATATTTTCTTTGTCAAGATGTAGTCAATTTAATATCTTTTTCCATCCCCTGGCATGGCCCAAGTACGTATCCTTCGTTTATAATGTTGGAACGTGTTAGTTATGACTGGCTTGTGTCTTGTACAAAATTCCACTAGTCCCTCTCTTCTTTCATTTCTTTTTCCTACTCACCAGCTCCCGTAATCTTGTTCTCACTTATTTCTCCAATCACTGCGTCCTAGTCGACCAAAATGATCAAGTTTTCCTCACCCCTCACTTGTTCTATCATTTCATTTGGCATTTCTTATACTTTTTCTACTTCATCATCTTCATGTTGGGAGGTAAGTATGTACGCCTGTATAATTACTGTCTGTCGGTTTTGTTTCTAACTTAACCATAATTATTCTTTCATTTTGCATAAGATAATACTTAACTCTTCTTCCAAATGTCTTGTTTAGAATTATTGCTGCACGAAACCCGGCTGTGGCTTTTACTCCAGAACTCTGCTTGCTGTGATCCGCGATGTTCGCTTATGCCCAAGATATCTATCTTTAGTCTCTTCATTTCTAATTTTTCGCTTTTAAGAAGCGTTCTTACATTCCACGCTCCGATATTTATAGTATTCTTGTTTTGTATTTTACCACTCAGATCTTCTCTAGTTGCCCCCGCCTGGAGATTTGATTGGAGACTGTTCTGGCTCCGGAATATTTAACTCGGGATGATCCTGTTTATTATTGTTACTGCTGCTTTATCTTGTGATGTGTTACCAGTGTGGTGGTTTCCCTTTGCTTTCCACATGATGTCCAGTTGTATTGTGTACACCTGCGCAAAGGCGATGTTGATGTCTGACAATCTGTAATTTAAATTACATATATTATATGTTACCTAAATCACAGTACAGCTAAATTCAGCATTTTCGTTCCTTTTCGCCATGCCTCTCTATTCAAAACTTGATTTTCATCTAAATTCCTATATTCCATCGCTGGTCTCATCCCCTCATTCGATCTGCGTAGTCTTCCTGATTTATTTTTTCCGGGAGGTACCCATTGGAACGCTCTTTTGAGCCATCTATCTTCCGGTATTCGTATTAGCTGTCCAAACCATATTAGTCCTCTGCGTTCTATTCTATCTGTAACTGTTTCGTTTGCTACCATGCGAGTTTTGATGTCTTTATTAATAATTCGTTTTCTTTTTGATGTTATTTATGCTCCTACATAGGCAATTCATTTCTATTATATTCAGTCTTCTCTTTATTACTGCGTTAACTGTCCACATCTCACATCCATAACACAAAACGTATTCGACTGTTGTTTGCATATCCTTTTCTTACTTTTAATAATAAGGATTTACTCCACTACAGTGAGTTAAAGCAAATAACTGTTCTTGTGCTTTGTTGAATTCTATGTCTCATTTTCTCCTCTCCTAAGCCATGTTTCCCAATTACTGCTTTTAAGTATTTAAACTTGTAGTCACTATTTTTGATATTCGGTATAAAGTCTTCTGATCATAAGTTCCAAATCATAGGCGTTTTAAGCAACGACTGCCTGATTATTTGCAGAATTCAGTGTAAAAAAGAGTTTTTCAGTTACGAGAATTCCCCAATGCTACCTCAACGTATAAGTTAAATAATAATGAGGATGCACTACAGTCTTACCGAAGTCCTTTTGTAATATTCATTGGACTGGGAAGATTGTGGGAAATTTTAATGAATGATATTTTGTTTATTATAAAGTTGTCTTATAATGAACAATAATATTAAAATAAACAAAAAAAAAACTGCCGATATTGGTCCAACACCAATCCACAACTATTGCATCAACGCCCTTTATACAGTCAAAAAGTTGTGGTTTGATGCTCCATTTCATCACAAGGAATAATCGGTTCTTATTTCTTTGAGGATGATGCGGCTAACGCATTAACTGTAAATTCTTTACGATATCTGACAATGATTGAAAAATTCCTCCCCAAAAACTTGAGATGAGCTACTCCGTGGATGGTTTTAACAAGATGTTGCCACTTCCCACACTGCTCGAGCCTCCATGACCGCTGTTCGCGCAGTTTTCGGAAATGGCGTAATATCTCGATTTGGCGATGTTGAATGGCCGCCAAGGTCACCTAATTTAACTGCTTGCGATTTCTTCTTGTGGGGTTGCCCCAAAGCTAAAGTTTTCTCCCACATAATTCACACGATTGATGAATTGAAGGCGAGAATACGCCAGGAAATTGATGAAATTTCTACCGACCTATTGGAGCGGGTGGCATGAAATTTGGTCACCAGAATGGAGAAGTGCGTGACCAAAAATGGAGGACATTTGACTAGTGTAATTTTAGGATCGTAAAAATTTAGCTTTAAACCCCAAAATTTTTATTTTAAAATGTGCCAGTTTTACGCGTATTTTCACGTATGTGTCCAATGGACTGACTGGGGTTAGAATATTTTAGCAACGTGCCTAGATATCAAAATAGCGTTGTTGTACATATGGGCTGAAAGCTCGCATCCAAGCAGATAGAGCTATTATAAACCGCTCAAAAACCTTTCTTTCATTTCAACGCCATTCCTTCAATTTTAACCTGTTAAATATATGTCAGTTTAATTTTTTTAATTTCCTTAGTTACTAAAAGAATGTATATACCTTCTATTTCTGTTACTTTTATTATACCACATATAGTTTTTACCATTAATCTATATTTTGTTACATTCTATTTCTTGTACTTCTTCCTCTATTATCAATCTACAATTTTTGGTCTTTTCTGTTAAGTCATTAGCTACGCATTTTTCAATTCTCTTAATACTTTTATTTTTTGGCCTTAATTTTCCATTTAAAGAAGATATTTTACAATTTATTTTCTCAGTTGTTATTTTTGTTTTTCAAACAAAATCGATTGTACCGTCCTGCTTTTACTTTCGCCACACACGTAGTGCTTTTGATGTTAGTATAGTTGCATACTGTCATTTCTATTTTCTTGTGTAATTTGTGATTTGTACTTTTTGTGGTAAAAATAGTTTTTTTAACACTTGAAACTTTAACTCTGCACTTTATCTGACTTACAATGTCCAGAATTTCAAGTGATACTGCTGAGCTGCCTAATGCTCGCTTACTCGCTTGGGCGACTTAGAAGAACCCACCAAAAATTGCTAGAAAAATATATTTTGAGTGTTATTATTTGAATATTATTATTCTTAAGTATATTTTGTAGACTAACCCGAGGGAATTCGTTCCTTACTGTTGTGTGGCAATTTAAAAGATAAAAATATCAAGGCAACGCTGAACTAATTCAGCGAGCTGGCTGTCGCAGGCAGCATACACAAGTCAGTGCCCGCGTTAGCCGTGCAGAGGCTTAACCTTCAAGAATGCGCACAATAATGCTCGAGCTGAACAGGACAATGAAGTTATGGAATTTGCTCATAATAGTGCTTTGAGAAATAGAAACTCTAATACGCTGACGTCTCGCAAGAGAAGACTCAGGTATGTCTGCGCTATTAATTTAAATTGGTACTATCTGGGGTGTCATTTAAGCTTCCTGGATAAATACTGACAACAGGCATTGGGCGCGAGCGCAACAATGCACGCCGTGGCAATTATTATGGGGTGCGCTGCTTCGCGCTTGCGGCGTAAATTTGCGTCTCTTGCTGCCTCTGTTTTCGTTTTCTTGAACAATGCTTTTATTTTACTTGTTTTTGCAAGGGCATATATATATTCATATATAATCAGCGATAGAGTGTTTACATACTTTAACTTACCTACCCTTTCTTATTTTTAAATTTTTCTTTCTCCTTCTAAAAAGTTTATCCTTTTGACCTTCTTTCTTTTTTTTGTTACGTTGGTAACATCAGGGTGCAATCTATAAAAAAAAAGAGCTTTTAACAATATTTAACAATTTTTAAAGTCTTTTATTGATTATTGGTTCCAGTAAATGTTCCAGTAAGGGGTTTGTGTGGATTTCTAATATTTTGTGATTGGCAGTAGCTTTCTCCTGATTTATTTCCTGGACCGTTGCTACATGTAGATCTATATAAAGAGTATGATTCGTTACAGACCACTGAACATCTACAATCTGCCAGAGTGTTTTTGATTAGCTCTTTTGAATGATTGCTACATTTGTTTTGAAAGCACAGCCCCATAGCTCTACCCCATATATCCACATATGTCTGTTGATAGTCTAGATTTTCCTCCTATAGCCAATCTAGTTCCATTACTTTTATGTTTATTTGTTTCTTCTTCTTTTAATATGTTCCTTCCATGTCAGCTTGTTATATAGATATAACGCTAAGTATTTTGCCGTTTCCATTTGTGGTATGTGCACATTATTTATTACAACTGCTGAGCATAGTTGTTTACGGAAGGTAAATGTTAGCTGTACCACTTTGTTCTCATTTACTTTAATTTTCCATTTGTTTAACCACTGGTGGAAGTTGAACAAGTGAATCTGCATATAATCTGATGCTACTTGAGGGTATTCATGACTGGATAGAATAGCAGCATCGTCTTAAAATGTTTCTGTTGTTGTATTTTGTGTCATTGGCAAGTCTGACGTATAAAGAACGTACAGTAAAGGCCCTAGAACATTAGCTTTCGGCACTCCTGAGTTAATTGGAAAGTAATATGATGTTTCTTCATTTACTTTAGCTTGGAACGTCCTCTCACTTAAATATGATTTTAGTAAATTATAGCAGCCTGGAGGGAATGTTTGTTTAATTTTGTAGATTAATTCAAGATGAGCTGTATTGTTTATTTTCTAATGCCTTGTTTATAACTTGCGTGATTCTATGGACTTACTGCAGCCAAAGTGATGATCCGGAATCTAATTTTGGAGTTGGAGATCTTGATTAATTCTACGAAGTAATGGTTTTTCTAACAGTTCGGAAATTACTGGAATCAAGCTTATAGGATGCTGGGAAGCTGCATCTGTTGATTCTTTTCCTGACTTATCTATCATTATGACTACTTTAAAACATTTTGGCCTCAGTATCGCATTATGAATGTAAGTTAAGAATATAATGGCCTTTCTTGGAATTTGGCTTAGCGTTTTAGCTGTTATTAGATCAATAGAGGAAGCCTTTTTGAGATTATGCAATTTTATTTCAGCAGTTACTTTCTTTGGCGTAAATGGTTTAATATTTCGATGTGGCTCTAGAGGAATGGATAGATTTCGTTCAGTTTTGTGATCTGGTTTATTGTCTAGTGGTTAAAAACTGTGGTCAGATGTTTTGCCGGAGTGAAAAATATTTTTTATTTTTTCTTGATACATCAAGGTTTCTGGAAATACATTAGGATTTAGTGACTATTGTACACAGTGAAAGTCATGTAAGTGATATTTGGGTTTCAAGCATATTTCTCCAATAAGCGACTACTTCAGAACTGAAGTTTTGGGTACTTTAAAAAGAAAGTGTTAAAGGAGCTACAAAACGGACACCTAGAAATTTAATTTTTGGCTGTAGTGAAGCAGTAAGCACACAATAGTTCTGAGATTATTTCTAATATTTGCAATAATGTCGAGACGATTTCTATTTACCAATATCTTCTGTCAATCCAATCAGCGGGAAGCAAATTCTTCTTTTCGGTTCTGTGAGCAGTTTAAAGAGTCGCCCTTAGTATGCTGCTAGCCTGATTGAGACCCTATTCTGTTTTAGTCCGCAAGTGGTATTTTTTTCACCTACCCGTTGGTCTAGCTGGAGTCAGACCAGTTAGAGTATTTCCCTATCCGCCACCTGGGGACGCGTCCAATGGGAGACAGATAACTCCACATGGTCTGTATAACATGATTTTTAAATAATGTTTTTTTGTCTTGTGTTTTTAATGCCACGTAGACTTGTGTATATCTTTGTGTCTAAAAAGATCATTCCAATTACTGATATTTTGTGTTTTTTGTGATTCATATTTAGAATATTCCCATTTACGGTGTCCTAATGCTTTATCCTATTTTCATGTTTTTTTTATTTATCAATATGTAGATGCCTTTTTGTGCCTCATTTGTCTTTAGGGACTCCGCTGAATATGTGTATGTAATTTCCGATGCCTTTTCTTTTATTTTTGTTTCAACTAAAACTATCACACTCACTTTCGTTTTATCGAAACTTTTTCCTCGCCGATCTGAAATGTTGCATGTTATAAAATTCGTAAGTGTTTCACTTTGAGTTTATTTTCCGTTATTCCGGTCTGTTATTGCAGTCTGTTATTTTTACGAAAGCTGAGATTTAAAGTCACACGTCTAAACCCCCTTCTGGATGACTCTAGGTAATTTTTAATCGAGCTTTTTCTCCCTCTAGGCTAATTGTGTTAGCGAGCCTTTGAGATTAGCCGTCTGTATTTTGATAGTTCTTTGAATCTCAGAGGTATCGCAAAATTATAAATTCTGGCCCATAAATCATTGGTCTGGTGTCATTCTGTAATCCTAGATAGGAATCTCTACTAATCGGAGCAAGTTGAATCCAGGTTTTGTAACGAGGCTGTTACTCTCGCCTTCATCCTTTGTCATCCTGGCTGAGGACAAGCAACGACAAACCATTAAATAACAATCTCAATTTGTATTTTATAAAAAAATTGATAGGCGCATTATACCATCTGATCAAATTTGACCCGGACTGGTCCATTTAAACCGCGCGTGTAAACTGAATCGGTATATATTTTTTGACATTCTTGTGAAGTTTGAGCGGGATACGTCAATTAGTGTGTGTTTACGACGCGAAAAGTTTGGCGATTTTTACTATGGAAACAAAAATTGAACAACGAGCTTCCTTCAAATTTTGTGTTTCCAATGGAATTACGGCTATAAAATTATTGAAAATGTTGCATAAGTGTTTTAGGGAGTCTACTCTATCGAGAACTCAAGTATTTGAGTGGCATAAAGCATTCAGTGAGGGTCGTGAAGTCGCAGAAAGCTTGCCTCATGCGAGTCGTCCATCCACCTCTGTTAACGACGATAACATCGAACAAGTGCAGGAAATTGTGCTAGAAAATTGTCGTGTTGGCATTAGAGAGATAGCACAGGCTCTCAACATCTCTTATGGATCGACTCAACACATTTTGGTTGATATTTTGGGTATGAAGCGCATCGCCGCCAAACTCGTACCGAAAGACCTGAATTCTTTGCAAAAAGAACGTCGAGTAGAGGTCGCAAAACGTAGCTGATAACCCTACATTCATCAAACGCATCATTACTGACGTGGGCTTATGAATATGACCTCAAAACTACGCAACAATCTAGCGAATGGCGCGCCAAAAATGAGCCGAAACCGAAAAAACCACGTCAAAGTCGGTCGAAAATCAAGGTGATGCTGATTGTTTTCTTTGATTACCGTGGTGTGGTTCATCATGAATTTATTCCAGAGGGTCAAACGGTCAATAAGGAATACTACTTGGCAGTTTTGAGGCGTCTACGTAAAGCAATTCGTCGTAAACGGCCGGATTTGTGGGTAGATAATTCATAGATTTTTCACCACAATAATGACCCGTCACATTCCAGGCTCATTGTGACTGAATTAGGACGTTTGAGCATTTGTTTCCGAATCGTAGCCGTAAATCATGCTTTATTTTTGGTTATAAACTTTTCAAGGAAATCTGTTCAATGATAGTAGTATGAAGCGAGTCATTTAGAGGCTGTATTATTAGCTTTCCTCTAGCTTTCGAATTTTTACTAGCTGAGTTTTATTGAGTTTTGTTCATACAGGTCTAACAGTTTTTTGGGTTTTAATTGTTGCTGGTCTTCCAGCAATCATCTGATTTCCAGCAATCTTTGAATCATTTGTACAATACATTTATTTGTTCTACACTCATTGCATCATTTTCAAAAGTTTTCTAAATTGTTCCAAAAGTTTTTGGAGGACCAAATTGTATGCATATTTGCTGCTTTAATTAGTACATGCACTCACTCGTCAGCGTTTTTCAACCCGATCAGTAAAGTTGTCCTCATTCACGTATGTGTATTATAGTTTACTCTCATCAAACTGTTTGTATTAATATTGGATTGCTATTTTCAAAGCAAATTTCACATGCCTTTAATAGCAAACTTACAAGCTAAACTAGATGGTCCAGCAAAGAGATGTTACTTTTTACAGATGCTCTGAAACAAATGTTAATTTTAATTTTTTTACATTTATAATGACATTTAAGAAAGATGAAGCACAAACACTAAAATGTGAAAAATTACTTCTTCCAAATAGCAATTGTTCTTGTCCAAGTATTGTAGTAGGCGAGTGGGATAATTGTCCATACACCTTTTAAGCATAATGCATAAATTTCTCGAGTTATGGGTTTCGAAAGAGCTTAAACAGTCCGCGTTTTTTTAATGTGAACCTGAGTGATCGAACGGGCCATTCCAAATCTTCTCGCAGTGAAATGAGGCGCGCTAAAAATATTCTTTTAAAAAAGCCGATTCTCTTGGTGTATGGTAAGTAACCCCATTCTGTTGGAAACCAAACTGTACCGAGCGCAGTCCGACGTCTTCTCAATGCAGGCATTAAATGTTCTCGCAACATCTTAAGGTAGCGCTGTGAGTTGACCGTCAAAGTTACTCTCTCACTAGGTAGAGACCTTTGATGAACTTTCAGTAAATTCACGATAAGTGAAAATGAGCCTCGTTACTCATTATCAGGATACAGTCAGCTTTAATTGCTTCCAACATCGTTCCTGTCAACGTCAACCACCGCACGTAATGGTTTTCTTTCAGTACTTAAACCACCATAATTTTACAATGATGTTTTTAGTGCTCTAAAGGTCCGATTCCAGGTCTCCTAGGTCCTCTAGTTCTGAAGTTGTTGCGCCATTTCAGTATTGTCAGGCGGGATGGAACGGCACACGTCGACCAACATTCAAATGAGTTTGAAATCTTTGCTGTGTCTGTACCACCGAATGAGCGGTTGCCACAAAGGCGTCGTAAACAAAGACATGATATGGCAACTAACATCGACTGTATGTCAACCATTCTGCATATACTTCTGAAAATTTGGATAGGTCACCATAACGAAATACCTTGCTGCTCCTCTACCGCAAGCATATTCCATTCCGTTTGTATTTTAATGGCATTGTTGTAGTGTAGCCTACCCTCCAATGCCAAACTTGCAAAATTGCGCAAAAGTAAAAATTTAATATTTCTGCAAAACATTCAACTGTACAGTTTTAATAGAAGTACTAATACAGGCAATAAAATGTATCACATAATTTAGCCAGTCGTAAGTATTATTTGTATTAAGAAGCACACAATTGTATTGAAACCTCGTAATACGTTCTCGAGTTCGTGCTATTTAAAATTGTATGACAGTATTTTCTTTAGAACGGAGAAAGTGTCGAGGCGCTTTACGACTTTGCCGATAAAACTAATATATTTACAGCAGCAACGTGCATTACATTAAACCTTAGGTATTATAAATTGCTGAAAGTATGCAAAAACCAATAAAATTAGCGAATAATGAGATCTTTCACATGTTGTCGCCACATTAACAGCGTCCTTGCGGGCTTATTCAAGTTTTTATCGTTCGATGTTGGTTTTCCTTGCATAAATAAAGCTCGCCATAATGAGTTTACCAACTATAATCACGTTATCCTACATTTTTTTGGCACTCCACTAAATTATGTAGTAAGTTTCTATAACCTTCTCAATCTGAAAAATGGAATATACGTCTAAGCAATATCTGGGAATTTAGTTACTGCTCTTGTGTACTTTATTTTAAGTAATATTCCTGGTAGACGATAGACCTACTTCAGGGAGACGGCCCTGCCCACGCGAGTCTTGATTTTCTCCACCTCCTACTCCCGGGAGAGAATCACGTCCTAATCCTAATTCTACCCCCGACGAAATTTATCCCAACCCATATTCCCAAAAAGCACTCGCCAAGCCGGCTGGCAAGCGTGGTGTTTCGAGCCAACACCCCAAAGATGCCGAAATAAAACTCATGTACCCCAGAAGGGTAGCGCTAAATGCCCAGATTATTGTACCAGCAAAGCAGTCAGCCTCAAGGATTTTGGGGAGGCAAAAATTCGAAGAGAGACAGAAAACAAAAACGTCAGTCAGAAATAAACATAATGTAAGATCAGTAACACAGCAAGAACATCCGGGGGGAGGTAGAATATGAAATACAGAAAACAAATTGGAACATTTTGGGCCTAAGCTAAGTGAGACGAACAGTATAAGAATGTAAACACCTAACCTTAGGTTACACATTTTATTACAGGGAAAATAAATAAAGTATATGGAGGTGTCAGATTTCTAATAAATATAAATAATATAACAGATATAGGAAACGTATCAGATAGAATCGTCTACTTTAATATTAATAACTCACAATAATATAAAGTAGAGGTAATACAAGCTTACGCACCAAAAAAAAAAGACTGTAGTGACGAGGAGGTCGAAGAATTCTACGACGATATTAATAAATGCCTAAAAGGAAAACAATGCAGGTACCACATGTAAATAGGAGATTTGAACGCCAAACTGGGCAATCAAAAAGATGCGCAAGAACGAAATGTGGGGCAGCATGGGCTGGAAAATAGAAACCACCGTGGAGACATATTAATAATCTTACATGAGAGAAATAAGCAAATTTATAACAGAGACAATAAAAAAGCAGGTACTCAAGTTGCTAAGAAGAGGACAAAAGAAAAGTGCAAAAAGTAATCAAAGGAAGGAAAAAGCTAATATGATAATGTAGAAGTCGTAGTAACTCAGGTGGGAAGGCAGAATTACAAATGGACGAGACACGTTGCTAAAATAGGCAAAGAAAAGTAGGCGAATCGTACAATGGAGGCCTTGGAAGGGAAAGAAAAATAGGGGAAGACCAAACATGAAAAGATTGATAACATTAAGAAAATTACAGGGTCAAATGGATAAAGCTGGCATAAGCAGAGAACGGTTTAAGGATGGACGACAAGGGCTGATTAAAGAAGAAGAAGAAATCTGTGATCAGTAGTACAGATTTATAAGAACTTTTAGCTATTTGTTTGAAGAAGGTATTTAGAAGACACGTTTTGTTGGTTACAGTTGCGAATATTCTTTGTTCGAGTAGTTGCAATTTTGAGCTCCTCTTTCGAACTATGGAAATGATCCAGTTAATTCAGTTGACCGCACGTGGTCAATGGACTGTCTAAACATAAAAGCCTTCGATGTGATTGGTTACTTAAGAAGAGAGTATAACATGCCGAGGTATTGAGACAGCGTTGTTCAGAACTAAGGGACACTCTTTGACTTTTGACAGTTATTGTACGTATTGAACTAGTTGTTAATCTAATAATTCTATTTTTTGTTGTGATAACTATTGCTATTTGTAATTATACGTAAACTTTTAGAAACCTTTTATTTGACCCCATTTTGTCTGCTTATTACTGTAGTCAAATATCATGCCATATTAATATATCGAAAAAGTTTGCAACTCAGCAACTGATAAAAGTGAATTGCAGTGCGCATGCGTGAATGGGAACGGTTGTACTCTCTAAGTCAGTCTGGAGTTAGACACTAGTGAGTGAGTATATGTAACATGTGATCGAGTAGGACAACGAATCTACTTTAAATGCAGAAAATTTGTCTGTAGAAAATATTCGGGTGGTTCAGAACGCTTTTGCGCACATTCTGGTAGTCCAGCAACGAGCAGAATACCGGAAATGCTAAACTTGTACGAGCTACAATCAACAAGGATTGTAAATTAGTGGTTCAAGAAGTACAACTCCAAAATCTAAAGTGCGTAAAATTTTGACAGAATATTTTAGCATAAAACTTGTTTTATCCAAATTCATTGTTCAGTTATTAATGCTAGATTAAAAAGATCTTGTTACAGTTAATAACTTGCTTTATATTGTTACCAATAAACCAAATTTTGTCAAAGAGGAGTCTCGTGGTTCACCACGCCCGAAGAAGTTAGACATAATTTGCAGTGAAGTCAACAACATGTTAACCGTGTAAACAATTACTTCGTCGATATTCTTCACCAGTTGTGAGATGCAATACGATAAAACGTTTGCGACGCTGGGCAACTTTGCCCCCAACGCATTTTCCACATCTTGTGCAGGCTTGTGTCAAAACATTAAATTTCTCATTTGTTCAGATTGGCATCTTGCAACCCCTGGCTGTTCTCAAAACTTAAAATACCTCTGAAAGAAAGAATTCCAGACCACTGACAAGATTAAAATTAAATATTCCAACACAAGACTCCTCAAAATGTTTTAAACAGTAAAAACGGTGTTGGGAAAAATGAGTAAGGTCCCTGTATGCTTTCATTAAAAAAATAGTGAGACTACTACAATGTTTATTTTGGCTTATATTATTTTTATTAAATATATAGATGTTTTTATTATGATTATAGTTTTTTGTGTTGTGTGGCTTGAGATATATTTACTATATGCAACTATAATGCAACTATATCATTATGACTCGATCGCTTAAGCATCGTTATTTGCTTAGTAAAGACTTAAGATAAAAATTAGATGACGTTCAAATAAGATCTACTGGTTGCCTTTTTTTCTTTCATCTCTAAGTACAAATGTAAGTTAACATTTTTCAATTTGCTTATTAGTATCTCCACTTTTCTTTTTATACTCGTTTTTTTACTAAAAGAGGAGAGCAAAAATCACCCCAATCAGACAAAAGGTTCCAAAATATTTCATATATTTTAAGAATTTTGGAATTTTTATTGGGATATAGTCCAGAAACATTAAAACTTAAACTTTTATTTATGGGTTTCTGACAATAAATAAGTATTGTGAATATTATATTTACACTTTGAATACTCTTATGGGTTTGAGATTTCTAAGCACTTTCAGATGATACGTTCTATATTATTAAATGAGAAAAAGCACTCTCTTTTTCTTGTTCTCTTAATTTTAATGTTATTAATTCCTATTTTCGTTACTTTTATAACGTGTGGTGCTTTCCTCATCTGAAGAGCATTCCTATAAACTGAAACACGGCAGCTGTAATAATTAAAACTCATGAACGAGATCACTACATTTCCGAAAACAATTTTTTGTATTTCTGAAAAGTTTAAATAAAAATATGCGCCAACAGCAAATATAATAGTTAATTTTGCAAGTTATATGCCAATAGCGAGTGACTTCTTGTAGTTTGTACTAAATACTTAGTTTCTTTAGCGAACTTTGTCTATCTGTGTTAATTATATCATAGTTTTCAAAAATACAAGATACATTAGGTATTATTTTTAAATTATTTTATTAGAACATTACCACATATGGTGGTAAAATTATCTTATTGTATTTGTTCCCAAGTAAAGATACTAATTTTGTTTTTATTGTGAGTTGTCGTAACATTTTTATTCCAACGCATCTTTTTAATTAATTTAATCTCATTTAATTTTGTTTTCATTCGAGTCGGAATTAAGAAATGCTTACTAATATGCAGTATCACTTCCTCCATCTCTTTATGCCTCTAAGGCGTCGAGTGTTCTATCCATTTTCCGCATGCTTTTTTATCTCTCGTCGTTTCTACTTTTGCTTTTTATTTTTTCTCTACTTTTCACTGTACCTTTTTCGCATTTTTCGGCCTCTTTTCTGGTCTTCATTCTTTACCTCTGATTCTGTTGCTATTCTGAGAAGTTTATCTTTTCCATCTTTCACACATGACCTATCTGTTTTAATTGCCATCTTTCTTTTTTGTAACTACTTGTTAGCCACTCTTCTCAAATGTTTCATTTCAGTTGTCGCTATTATCGATTTGCGCTTGTCCATCATTGCTTAGCTATCTGCGCCGTGTGTTATATTTAATTTTTTATATTAGTATCTTGATAGTTATTTTTATTACTTTAATTTTTTTGTGTTTTTTGGACCTATCAGTTATACTTTTTCTGTTTATTTATCACGGTTTGCAATTACCTTTCATTTTTTTATTGTCAGTGCTACGTCTGCATACATCAATTATATCATTTGCCTCTTACCAACATTTTTTTTGTTTGTTCAATGCACTTTTCCATAACTTTGTTCATAGATATAAGCGTACTCAAGCTCTCCTTTAGTTTTACTCCTCTATCTATAGTGAAGATTTCTTTTATTCTCACGTTACCTTCTATTTTTCGATATACTTCTGATTTATTGGCAAAAATGCTTATTTATCGTATATTTTTATATTTCCTATATGCGTCTTTTTAATATCTTGCCAACTGAAATAATTAGGATACGAAAATACCTAAAAAATACTAAAAAGGTTTTTTAAAATTGACTTTCTACACTTTATTTGATTAAAGTGTATGTACAGGTAAATAATGTTAAAAACAATTAACAAACTTATTAACAGATGCTGTTTAAACAATGAAAATTGATTATTTGATTCCTGTGCCTTACAAAACACAATTTTCATAATAATTTATCGATTCTCTTCAACTTTCCCATCACAGAGTTTCAAACTTAGAATACTAGTGTGATAAAGGAAATAAGACAATATAAAATACCAACTCATATTTTATTTATTTATGTTGAACCCATTTATAAAAAAATAAAAGAAAAACCAGTTACATATTGTTTGGCAATATTGTTAATTAAAATTGTACCAAAACAGAAGTACAAAAATGTAAGGCAGTTATGCAAATGATTATTATTTGAAATATGGAATGTACCAGCTGTTGCTAAAGGCGACAAATATGGAAGAGATAAAACTCTATTTACGTTACATAAACAAAGAAGTCATTTTCACATCCTGCGCATTCTGCATGACACCACATGTTACATTTCAAACCAAAAAAAAAATTTTTTTGGCCATTTTCCTACGTTTTCAAACTATTTTTCTTTCCCCTGATGATTTAACTTGTTAGCGTGACAACCTTTGATAAAGTGCTTGGTGGTTTTATTCTAACGGGGCTGCTTCACTTCCATCAAAGAGAGTTAGAAGAGTGCTTACCTTAACTTTATCGGTTTTAGGAGTTTTCTCGTTGTTTATCTCAGTGGCTGCAGCAATGAATTTGTGTTCACTGAACATGTTTCGATTTAAACCATGGCCAGCAATCTCGCCGGACTACACATTGAGATAAACGTGTCTACAATTCTCAGCTACATCAAAATTCGTTACTGGACTGCCGGAATGTCGGAGCCATATCCTTAATTCTTCACTGTAATATGTTTTCAGATCTCCCCATGAGTGTTCTATGAAGTGCCTGAAATTTGCGTGTCGTGTGAAGTCAAAACCTTAGATCGTCACGTGATTGTCCCTCGTTAAATCAATAACCTCAATGTGTCTAGTATGAGTATTGTGACCGTCGAGAATGAGTAAAACTGGAGACGCTGCTAATGGCTTCGCTGTCTCCAGGAAATTCTTAAACCAGAGACTGGCAGATGGGTCTGGATCCATCCAGACGAATGGCGTGCTGCGATAAGCAGTGGACTCTTGAGCTTACGAGGGAAAATCTTGAGACGAAACAACGAATTTCCCACCAGCGCTAATGCAAATGACCAGAGCAATTAATGATCTTTTTTTCGAAGAAATAACCTCTTCCCCGCGCTTGATATTGAGGGAGAGAAGTTGCGGAACTTTATACAGTACAACAAGCAGTCGTGTTTTGTCTACATTAACTATTCTATCAGAGATGTTTCTTACCCATTTGTTCTTGGAGGATGTTGAAGAACTGATTAATTGATTCTTTATTCAACCCCAGTGCTCTGCTACATGAAATGCTTGTTAGCGTCTTGAATGTAAAAACATTCTTATGGCAACGTAGAAACAACCTGTTATCCCTTACCAGCTGTATTGAATACACCGGACGGAGTATGGTCCTTTCATACTGTAAGTTGGAAGTAAGGTGGAAGTTTTATTTTAATGTGTTTTAAAGAACATAATCGTAAAGTGACGCCCTTAATTTTTTACTGAATTCGCAATCGCAAGTTTTTCCATAATTCTTCCAATGTGTGAAATACTCCTAATTTCTTGATGTATTGTAAACCTCAGCTTTGATATACTTTTACAGAAATAATTTACGCAGCCTGAAATCTGGTGAGCCAGTTGACCAAATGACGTTATCACATTGAGAGATTAGGCACCTACGCAAACGTTTAAAATTTAAAGTGCTTCGAGATTTAATTCTACATATAGATTTGAAATGGCAGTAACGTGATTAATTCGCTTCTTGAATAAGTAATGGCCAATAACCCCAACTTTACTTACCGCACACCAAATAGTCTCACATTCGCTGTGGAAAAGCCTTTCATGGACAGCTTGTGGATTGTTATCACTCCAATAATGAAAGGCTTGCTTATTTTTTGCTATTTTGTACAACACGCATTTTGTTTGGATAACAAAGAGCTTGGTGCAAAATTCTTTTTAGAGTAAAATTGCATAAGTGAAAAGCAACTGCATGTTTGCATAGAGACAGCAAAATGGAATGTTTCTAAGTTTTTCTTATCTCCTCATCACTACAAGACAAGAAAAAGACAAGAAAATCTACTTTCAATCGGTAAAGAAGGTCCCCCTTTGGACCACCCTTTGCTTCATAAGATGCTTTCAAAATTAGGAAGGAAGTTTTTTCCTACCCTGTATTTCGCTTAATTGAAAGAGGCCCCTACATAATTTTTAATACTTTAGCATCTTTTGTCTTTTAGAAAAACATCATTCTTATGCTGTTTATTAATATTTGCACTTATTATTAAATTTTTAATTTATAAAGCTTTTCATCGATGGAATTTTCTATATAGTATTTTATACATTTATGACGTAATTGGTCTAATCCATTATGAAAGTTAAAGCAAGTACCTTCGCTGTTGCAGTATTTTTTTTCTAAACGTAATCCGTGAATGTATAATGAATATTAAAAAGTAATTAATATTTGTATACTTGTTCCTTGCGATTTTTATTGTTTAATTGATTACAATAAAGTTTAAAAAAAAAAGTTTGCAACCTTTTTACTATACAGAATATTACAGATACATTAGAAACACCATGTCAAATACTTTTAATTGCAATAATAATTTATTTTTGTAAATCCAACTAAGAGCGGCCAACAATTCCAATGGCATATCTAGATAATATACCGCTAGGATGAACTTATCTTCCCTGTAATAACTCATTACTACAAAGCGTTAAGCATAATACCTGGATTGGGACCATTATAATTTGGGTCGATTTAATTGTTGCATGGCTATTATGCAAGCTGGCATATTAGAGCGCTCTTGTGGTCCATTGTTCGAATCTGTCTTGACCACCAATGAGGCGATTCAGCCTAGAGCATCAACATTCACAAATTACATTTTATGCTAAACCACGAAACGCTCACATGTACAAATAATACAATGTAAAGTAAACTTAAAATTGCTCTTATATTGGTGCGCATTTAATTATAGTTTACGGTTTTAAAGTAAAACTTATTTTCTAAAATATTGAATAGAGTTGCGAGCGGCTGTAAATCCTGCTTAAAGCTCCGGTCTCGAGTATTAGAAACTAGTTGGGCTTCTTCTCCTGCATTTTACACGGATTTTACAGCACGGAGACAATTATTTCGATTTGCTTCATTCATTTGAGAGTTTAGTTAATTTATTGCAAATACAGAAAATCGGTTTTTTAATTCGCACAAAATTTCTTTTAAAAGACAACAATAATCCATAACCTTAGCCCATTCAGCAATCTTCATGACCTATTCTTGCCTTTCTCCAACAATCGCCGATTAAATAATATTCATAAACTGCCATATCGACATAATATTCACCTCGGAAACTCAAGATACATTGAAAAAATACTTCAGCATTGCAGGAGATATC
Organism: Sinelater perroti; assembly: GCA_036346155.1. Classification (NCBI taxonomy): domain Eukaryota; kingdom Metazoa; phylum Arthropoda; class Insecta; order Coleoptera; family Elateridae; genus Sinelater; species Sinelater perroti. The sequence continues at coordinate 21,533,781 of JARFIY010000158.1, read as the reverse complement.
ATTTAGATAGGCCAAAAATACCCGACCTACTATTAGATATACCGTATAACCACAATTGCCAAATAATGTCTAGACTTGTTTGTTAATCATAACCGGGTAGTAGTTACTATCAACTTATAAATAAGCGAAATATCCAAACCAACATTGCTATATAACAAAAAACTGATAAAGTCTAAACTTTCTTTAAACCTTCGATTGAAAAGTGATTATAAATTAAGTGAGGCAGTAACATTTCATCCAAGAAGTCGTTTAAGAAGCGATTCCTAAAACAGAAAGTTTAGCACGTCAAGATTGTCCAGCACTTAAAGAAATTCTAGAAAGCAATAGTAAATTTTGGGGTTCAGAGGGTAGTGCATGCGCAATACACGACGCCGTTTTCAGTTAGCATCGCATAGCCCTCCTACCCAATTCCGACTCTCACCTCCAAGTAGCCTTTATATGAAGATAAAGGTGGTGAACCCCGGAAACCTGAGCAACTTCACCGGAAGTCGGGTAAGCAACCCCGGTGAAAGCTAGTGGCTGACGAGAGCGGGAGAAATGGCCCTCCGAAAAGGGGGTGCGCTAGATGATAACAACCTCTACTCTTAAAAAAAAACATTAAAAAATCAAACTTTTGCCTCGGCACACAGGAAATATCGAAAAATACTTAAAGAACGAAATATGGATTTTGTTTTTGGAACACGAAACGCGAGAACAATGAAAAACCAGAGGACCAAACAGCCCTACTCAAAGAATTGAAGAATTACAACATTCTAGTCACAGAAATCCAAGTGACAAAGTGGAAGGGAAAGGAATCTGGTACAGAAAGACACATACTATCTTACACAGCGTGAAAGACGGAAAGAATAAATTTGGAGTGACCTTCATAGTGGATAATAGAATAAAGGCAAGCAATCAATGAAAGAATATGCAAAATGCACACTTCTTTAATCTGACGATTAAGAGCAATGTGAGCAATGTGAAGAAGTAAAGGAGAAGTTTTACCAACAGCTGAAAAGTACATACGATAACTCGCCGAGATATGACATAAAAATAATAATAGGAGACATGAATGCCCAGTTAAGAAAGAAACAATAGTTCATCGGTACAATAGGCAAATACTCCATGCACAATTAAACAATTAAACATGATAATCAGCTAAGTATTCTTTCCACAAAATAATGTGGATCTCCTTGGATGGGAAAAGTGTCAATCAAATAGACCATCTGTGATAGACAAAAAAAAGAGCTACAAGAAACATGAATGTTAGAACACGGAAGGGAGCATATTGCGGGTCAGACCATTTATTATTCCAAGTTATCAAGAACGAGACCAACAAAGGGAATTCCTTACAGACCGGTTAAGCGACCCAGAGGTACAACAAAACTTCGTACGAGGAATAGAACAAAAAATTAGGGTTCGGAGTGGTTTTATGAAGAATGTGAAGAACTTATCAATAAAAGAAACGAAGCACAGAAAAGATATGTGGCAAGAAGGGCAAGAGAGAGACGAGAACAATTTTAATTTGCAAGACAAAGCATTTAGAACAAAGAAACGGGCTTATGAAAACAAATTGACCCAACAAATGGAAAAATATTTTGGAGAAAATGACATAAAACAATTAAGGGGACAAAAAATAAAATAAACATATGCAGGAATGAAGCAGGAAAAATTATATATAACCCCTTAGAGATTAAAAACAAAACGGAAAGTACTCTAAAAAATGCAGATAAACTAATTAATTTCCATCAGCAAGAAGAACTAAACCCAGTAGAATTACCAACACTGGAAGAGATTCAAACAGCCATATCAACCCAGAAAAACAACAAGTCTCTAGATACGATAATATACCGTCAGAATTCTATAAGAAGGGCGGTAAACAACTCGGTAAACAAATGCATGCTCTAATAATAAACATATGGCAAAAAGAAAACAAGTATAATATGTTCAATTCGCAAAAAAGAAGACAAGCTGTCATGCGGAAACTATTAAAAAATATCGCTCCTATGTACAGCCTATACGATATTTACACTCATAGTAAATAAAAAACTTCAGCCTATTGCAGAGCATCAAAAATGAATACCAGATGGGTTTCAGACCTAGCAAATCCACAATAGACCAGCTATTCACAGTTAAGCAAATATTACAGAAATCTAGGTAATATAACGTCGATATACATAAGGCTTTTCTCGACTTCAGATAAGCCTACGACTCGATAGATCAAACCACATTGTATAAAAGTCTACTGGAATTCAAAGTGCCACCCAAGGTCATAAGTCTCGTCAAGGCAACAATAAAAAATATGGAAGCATGTGTCCGCACGGCAACTGGGCTGCCAGAAAAATTCAAAATATCGAGAGATCTGAAACAGTTCCTGTTTAATCTCGCACTGAAATGTGTCATAAGATAGATGACTGTTAGAGGAGCAAACCTTCTAATCAACAGAACTACGCAGTAGTCCTAGCATATCGACATCAACGATCATTGAAGTCGATTACAACACAAGAGAGCTCAAGAAACGTACCAGAATTAAAAAAAAAACGATAAAAGGCATATTTTACTGTCGTAAAATCAACACAGAAATAGATTAAATCTAGACGCTATGACATATAGAAACCTTAACAGACAACTCCTAGAACAAATTATACGGAAAGACATATTGAAACGGTGACTCAGGTTTACATGCTAGAAGCAGAGCTACCGCAGATAACGGAACCTAGAAGATCTACAAATCAAAAGAAGTCGTATAACTTATCCAGCTACTAGATTACATGATGCCACATTAATAAAGGAAGACTGAGGATGATACAAAAGATCAATACAGAGATCAGATGGATTGACAGTAGAACATGCGATAAATATAGGGTAAGACAGCTACAAACTCTTGATGCTAAACTAAATTAGAACATTCTTGCAAAGGAAATAGTTAACAAATAATACTCAGGCTATTGAATGAAAACGGAGTCTAGAGAATAAGGTAACTAAGAGATCTACCAGATCTATAAAGAACCGTCGGTAGTAAACTTTATACGCCTACATAGATTACATGGGTGGGCCACATTAATAGAATGGAAGACACGAGGCTGCCAAAAGATCAGTGAGAAAATCAAGAAAGCGATAGAATATGAAGTGGCTGAAGACGCCTCAAACTGCTTGGTGCTAGAAGCTGAAGAAGAACATCTGCAGACAGGCAGGAATGCAGACATAAGCTGAAGGAGGCCAGAGGTTTAGTTTGGCCCTGTAGTGCCATCAAAGACGAATAATAGTAAATTTTAAGATCTATCACAGATAAAATCAGATTCCTCAGAATATATTGTTTAAGTATAGAAAAATATTAGTATAGGAATATAAAAATAAAAAAATTCAGCAATTTCTAAGTAATTCACCAAACATTAAGTCCACTAATTACTACTTACGGAGAGCAAAAGAAAAGAATAAACCGACCAAAATGCACGTTTCCTCTATCAGGACCTAAAGAATGCACTATCCAAGAGATAAGTAAAATAAAGCGATCACATTTGCACAGCACCTAACGAATGTCTTTACATCTTTTTCTCCATAGGTTACAACAAATCAAGAAGACTATCTATACATTTCTCGAGTTTCCATACCAAATCAATTTCAGGAAAAAAATAGCTAAATTTGTCTCAAATGACCAAACGGTAACAAACCCACGGTTTCGTTTTAACTTGTCAAAAAATCCTTAAAGAAATTTCCTGGCAAAGACTAATAACAATTATTTTCAATGCTGTTCTAAGACTATGTTTTTACCCGTCTTTGTGGAAGTTGGCCCAAGCTATCCCAATTTTAAAACCCAATAAACCACCAGCTGATTAACCTGTTACTAATATTACCAAAAATGGATTTACCACCAAAATCAAACATAAGCTAGAAATTAAAATGTTACTTGGTTGCATTATATTAACAAGGTTCAGAGCTCTGACAACGTATCCTCTATTATATAGAATCAAATGATTCTTGCATACATATCATATTGTACTCAAATTATATCTTAAGAATAAAGATTTCTAATTAGGCATCAAACTTCTACTATTCCTTTTGTTACTTACCCAATCAGGAGTTCTGCAAGATAGCGTCTTTAGACTAGTTTTGTACTTGATATATACTGTTGACATACCGACCACTAGAAGTACAATAATGGCATTCCATCATGATCAGTAGCCCAAGATGCTACACCAAATTGAAAGATGAATAAAAACATGGCGTATCCTTGCCAATATGCAAAAATCTGTATATGTAGCTTTTACAATCAAAAGGATTGTGTCTTCTAATCCAACTCAGCTATAATACCATACTACAAAAGGATAAGATCAAATACCTAGGAATACATCAGCGCCTAACCTGCGATATACACATATGGTACAAGAGACTATACCTTCAGAAAATACAATTAATTAGATATAACCCCCAACCCTACCTGGAAAATAAACCTGCAAAGCTTGCAATGCATAGCGAAGTGGCGAAGCAGTCTCCCAAATTTGAGAACCCTCTAGTCTAGCTGACTTTTGACCCATCAGTTTCAAAATCACTAGCAAACAAGCCTTTTTACTTGAACGGGCGGACGGACAGACAGACAGACGGACAACATGAAGTTAGTAAGTGACTCCGCTTCGCTTCGCCACTTAATAATCAGTTTACATGATTACCATACAACTAATTTCTAATTATAAAATCCAAAATAAGGAGTGCACCTAGCAACTCCAACCTGGCCAAAATACAACGATACCAGTCAAAAGTGCTGAGAAATACAAGGAACTCAACAGGGTTTGTACCTACTTAGGTAACCTGTGTAGATCTCCAAGTCGACGCTGTTGAAGAAATATGAAAACAAGATAAGAACCGAGCTCAAACAGTTGAACTCTTAACAAAACATCTAATGTTTTTGAATCCCGCTATAGTAACACGGCCGTTAAGTCTCTGTTCTCCAAGGGTTTCTTCTACTGGACTAAATAAATAATAATCTTAGATCGATAAGTCCAAAGTAACTTCGTTAGTACCTCGAGTGTAGTCATATTATTGGTTATGCTCCGTTTTGTGACATCACGGATATTTTACACTCGGTACTTATGCCGGCTGACAAAAGGTTCGTGTTAAGTGCTAAACTTGTGGGAGGTAACAGCAGACAACGCCGAATTACTGGTGAATCAGTGAGATGTTCAACTCCGATAGCGACCATGACGGTCCGGATGTGTGACTGGAAGCAATTTTTACCACCAAATTCGGAGCAGCGACGGCTATGGTAGTCACTAAAAGCGACATACCTGGGGGTATATCGATACTCTTTAAATACTTCTTGAAGAGCGTCGTTTGTGAGAAAGTACGCGGGTTACCTCTGCATTCGTCCAGACGTCCTCCCCTCCTCCAGTTACTCCAGCCTCTCAGTTCTTCCAGCAGCCTTTACCAGCGCCGCTACCCGGACAAAAAATCCCAGGCCAATCCCAGCGAAGACCAGGACTTTAAACCTGCCCGTAAGCGCCGCCGTCGAGTCAGAGGGTTGATGGTTGCGCCCTCTCCTCTGGCTCCAACACTAACAACCACTACCAACTCATTCAAAGTCCTAAGGGCCCTCACAGATGTCGAGATGCCCGCTGAGATGCCTGCCGGCTCCAGCCGCCCCTTAGATGTAACAATAAGCCAGCTGTGTACTGGTGAAAGAAGCCTGGCCATACAAAAGAAAAAGATCGGCTTCGTCAAGGTCAAGAATGTGTCGGATGGAGTCTATCTATACCGATACAGCCGATGATTGCAGGTACTTGACTCGCTTCCTTGATGAAGCGAAGATTTATTAGACATGCCTATCCCAGCCATGATTAAGGAGTTGAAGCAGGGGCTCTTTAAAAAATCATCGCTATTCTTACGATACGGAGGGCGAAGAAAGACTTTTACCACCCACAGCCACCTAATTCCATTAATATTCCGTAAACTTAAACGAAACAACAAGAGCAAGGAAATTATCAATGTGGAAAGCGTCTTCGATGTGGTTGTTATAGAGGAATAATCATAAGAAGAAAATGGTAACCCAGTGCCACCGACGTTAGTGTTTCGAGTACACGTAGCGTTGCTGTCGCGCCGGCCCGAATTGTGTAAAGTGCGACAAGAACCACCATTCTGAGAAGTGCAAAAAACTAACTGCCAAGGTCCATATCCATCCAGATTTTAGGGATGTCCTGCTTTTTCCAAGCCAGAACCTCGCCAGACGACGACCACACAAGAGCGAGGCTACGGTGCAGCGACCAGAAAAGGTACTGCAGCCAGCCCCACGGTGCTTACAACAAACCACCAAGCCACAGCTAGAACTCTAAGGCTGGGTCAGCATAGCAAAGCTCCCTAGAACGTGAACCCCTCTGCGTTTCTAAACGCTTCCAACTTCCTCGATGTGTTTTGCAAAACAAACCTCACCGCCATCGACATGTTCGGGACTTCCTGAACATCTGCGTCAAAAATAAACTTTCGCCATTTTAAAAGCGCCTAAGAGGCAACCAGCAGCCAACGTCAGGGCTTCCCAGAAAAGAAAAGTTAGAGGCTTAGACGCAGGTACCTTGAATAAAAATATTCTTCTCAGTCTCGCTGATCTTTAAAGAACGACGGTGATCTTTTTTTTAAATGCGTCTTGTCCTCCCAAATATTGTACATACCTAATTTTTCTTAAAGCTTAAATTCCGACTGTTTTACGCTCTCTTTTATGGAAAACTTGATAAAAATCCTTTGCGCAGCGGAATAGGGTACCACTAACATGGCGATATTGATTAAATAAAGAGTAGTACGCGGTATCCTTCGAAGATATTCCTACTTAGAATGCGCACAAGTTACACTCCTCAAGATTAAAATAAAAATTATGTGAGTCACGCACATATATTGAAAACTTTAAAAGAGTGAATTTTAAGGGAACCGAATTTGGTAAACAAGGTAATGGCGGAACTGCTTCTAACTTTAGTTTTTTCCTGGGCATTTCCGACAGTATTACTGAATCGTTGCTTTTATCTTGTTTACTGTGCAACATTGTTCAATCATTGCTTTCCCTTTCCTAAAATAACCAAACGACAAAACTGTCTTAGCCTTCTAAAAAACTTTTTTGGTTGATCTATTAAATATTGCTTTCTTTGGAATAACTCCATCCAAATCCATAAGGTTATTTGATTTAAATGCTTGCCAAGAACAAATTACTGACGTATCCATAAACTTTGCTTTACCGGAGCGGGCATCACAAACGCAATACAGAAATGTCGTAATTTTAGTTATATTAACTAATAATTCTAAAAGCATTGATAAATTTACATAAAATTTTCAGAAAAAAATAATCTGCTAGTTGTAATTTGGGAAATTTTTCAGTAATGTCTCGTATATTGCAGCTTGCGCTCTAAAGAATTTAATACTGACTGCGTTAACTTACTCAAGCTCTTCCGCAGACAAAGTAAAACTGCTAAAAAGAACTTTTATATTTACTTTGTTACATTGTGACTACTTCAGCTTAAGAAACTATTATTTCCTACCAGCTGAGAAGCCAGGAGGCTTACTGAAAAGTTTAGTTATAGAATAATGGAAATGGCATGGGCGAGGTCTCTGAAAGCTTTAGTTATAATCGGATCGTTACAAATTCTGATGTCTACAAATACTGTTATCAATGCCTTCTTGAATTTTTACAATACATTTTAAGGTGCTCAGTAAAGGTCAAACTACAGGATGAATCAAACATGAACGGGATATTTTACGCCATGCGAGGCTTCGGAACGTTATAGATGAGATGTCTGCACTATTGCTTTTCTGGTCAATACTACGATATTGATGCAAAAACTATCCTAATTTGTTGCGCAGTGGATTCGTTTTCACGACATAGTGCCCAAAGCCATCTGAAACAACACTTTTAAGAACATTCAAGTGTACGTATGGTTTAAACAATTTTACATTTCTCAAAGACAAACATGACTAAGAAGAATATTCTTATTGTCCACCACCTTCAAAAGGATGACTGCCAATTAACGACTGCAATGCTTAGGCAATATAGAAGACCTACAAGAAATGATAACACAACTGGAACAAGGATCGAGATGAAATGAAAGAATTTGGACAAAACCAAAATAAAATGTCCACAAGAAACAACACGGTTATAGACAATGTACAGCAATATACATACCATGGTCAAATCATACAAATGAGCAAAGAAAATAAGGACGTAGAGGTGGAAAGAAGAAGGCGTTTAGGTTGGGCAGCATTTAGTAAGCTATCGAAGATCTTAAAGAACAAAAAAATCCCCCAATATATAAAATCACGAACATTCGACCAATGCATACTCTCTATATTAACGTATGGTGCACAAACATGGACGCTTACTAAACATATAGTCAGTTATGGAAGTTACACAGAGAGCCATGGAGAGGTCGATGAGTGGTATCACCCTTAGAGATAGGAAAAGGAATAGCTGGATACGACAAAGAATCAAAATTACAGACATAATAAACAGAATTACACATTTGAAATGGAGCTTTGCAGGTCATGTAGCACGATTAACGGATAATAGGTGGAACGCTGTAATTATACGCTGGAGACCATGGACAGGAGTAAGAAATAGAGGAAGACCAAGTGCACGCTGGTACGACGACATCAAGAAGGTTGCAGGATTGAGATGGACGGACACAGCACAGAATAGAGAGAGGTGGAGAATCAAAGGGGAGGCCTATGCTCAATACTGGGCGCCAGAAGGCTGAAAGAAGAAAGAAGAATGCTTAGGAAATCATTATTATTAATCTTGTGTTTCAAAAAATGTCCATAAGATGACATGTTTCAGGAAAGGCCTTTGGCACTGAATCGTTACTGGCGGTGAAACTTGGTTGCACCGCTACACCCTAAAATGCAAACAAGTCAATACAGAGTACTGAAAAAGGAAATAATCTACACCCATCCACGCTAAAACTCAACTTTCAGCTGGAGAGACTTTACAATTGTATTTTTGTTATTTTAAAGATTTTGCACATCGATTTTCTCCACGAACGTCGTATCGTGTCAACTTTATATACATAGCCGTCCAAACTAGTCAGTAAATTGAAGATTTATCCTGGAGCACACCAGAATACCTTTTTAACAGTCAGGATTTATTACTCTGCAAATGCAATTTGTTCGGATCACTAAAAGCAGTACTTGGGACACGATTGGCAACCAGGAATAAAACAACTACCTATCCGCTGAAAAACTTACATAAAAATTGGAAATTATGTAGAAAAACAACTTTGTAATGTTTAATGATGCTTAAATAAAATAAAAATAATTTAAAAATGAAATGGGCCAGTTTTATGCATCTCCAAGTTTCCAACTCAAACCACAGAATTTGGTTTGTCTGTTTTTGTTTAGCAGTATTAATAAATGTGAAACAGATACAATGAATTGTACTCGATTAATTATATTATAACTGTCCAAAGCACGGAATTGGCTTGAAGTAAAATAACTGCGTAATTTGCAGTGACACATGAAATTTATAGCTTTCATGTGTAGGTTGTAACGTCGTTTTATTGCCAGTTATTTATAATTGATATATAAATTCAGGCATCATATCGATGAGCAGCAATGCTATCTGTCCACAACTTGCTAAAGCCGATTAAGTTATTTAATAAACGGAATTCCTTCACCTTGTGAATTTATTTTCTCGACAGTTTCGACACTTAAATTATCTGATTTAGAATACTGGTCCTTTTCAGCTTTGTTTTTTATGATTAATTTTTGATAACATTTTAATGTTTAATAAAACTATTTCCCGGTAACCGAAGCTTCTTTGTAATTGAACAAAACTAAATGTTTGCATATAATTATTTTCGGTAAAAATTTCCTAGTGGTTTTCATCATTTTTTATCTTAAACTGTGGAATAACTAACTTTTATGAGGTAGGTTGGGGTAGGAGTGGCACAAAAATGTGTGGCATTGAAGATAAGTTAGTGAAATGAAGTGAACTTTAATACAGTACAAGGCTTTGTCATGTACAGAAAGCAAATATCAATCAATGGTGATTCAAAATGGAGCTGAGTTACAACCTGAAAAAATTCTTAACTGCAACGTACAATAACAAATCAAATTAGGGTGGCAGATTTTACTTTAAACCCCACAACAAAAAAAAGATCGATGTGTGTTTTACAGAGAGGTATCCAAAAATCAAAAGGCAATATTAACACTAAATACTGTATCTAAATCCTTTAATTACATTCTAAGTGTTTTTTTAGTAGATTGAAATAAATAATGCTCAAGTATTTATCAAGAAACTAACAAAAATAGAATATATATATATATATAGCTAAAAATACGAAAAAATTCGCGTGCGATCAGTGAGACGGTGCAGGCACAAAGTGTACGCTCCGCTATCAGTGCAACGCAGCTGATTTTAAAGCTATTTCATAGCCTGCATTGTGAGTATATTTTTATAATATTATCTAACTTTATAAAACATCAACCAACGATTTAAAAATGGATCAACAAGCGCGAAATAAGCGCAAAAGCGACCAATTAACATCACCATTAAACGAAATACAAAAGCGATATATGTGGACCACCGAAGAACTAATCGCGCAAAGTAAATATTACTTGCCTTCACAAAATGACAGCGACACTAATACTAAAGAAGAAATTAAACAAACCACCGAACCTGTTACAAATATTAATAAACCTAAAATTCCACCAACATATTTGCACAATGCAATAAACCACAAAAATCTAGTTGCTGATATCGTACAAAAGGCAACCGGCACGTTTACTACAATGTGCAATGCAAATACGTTTCGAATCAATTTATCAAACGAAGATGACTACCGGACTTTAACAGAATATTACACCAAAAATGGAATCCAGTTTCACACATTCCAAAACCCAAATCAAAAACCACTGTCGGTGGCAATTAAAAATGTACCGCTATCAATCTCTACTGCTGAAATAAAAGAAGAATTAAAAATTTTGCCTGTCATCAATGTAACTAGACTACTAACCACTTCCAGTGTGCGCCGTTGATTTAACGAATAATGATGAAGGAAAAAGGATATTTGCTTTAAAATCAATCTATCATTCGATAGTGATCGTAGAGATGAGAAAAATCAACTAACATACCGCAATGCCATCGATGCCAGCGATATGGCCACACTAAAAATTACTGCAGTCTTTCCTCAAGACGCGTGAAATGCGCAGGAAATCATAAACATAATGAGTGTACTAAGCAGACCAATACTAAGCCGACTTGTGCAAATTGCGGCAGTGACCACCCAGCAAGTTATCGCGGTTGTATCCACTACATTGAACTCCAGCAGAAACTTGTTAAAAATAGACCAATCACCAACAGCTCACGTGTTAACCCAATATATTCATATGCTGACAAGGTTAAGAACACCCTAAACTCCAACCCTACCTCGCCAACGTCAACACCAACTCAATCAACTGAACCCACAAACATTATCAAAATTATCTTAGAATTGATAACACCCTATCTTCCACAAATCAAATCATTCTTTACAACCACCATATTACCTCTACTGTTCAATGAACCCTAAGACCTAGCGAGCAATAGAAAATTTAACAATTCTCAACTGGAATTCAAACGGAATCGCTAACCAAAAATGAGTATTTGTAGCTTTCTTGGCTAGGTACAACATCGACTTAGCATTCCTCACCGAAACTCACTTATCCGAAAGTGACAAATTTAAAATATCAGGATACAGTGTATATCGTAAAGATAGAAATTCCAGAATTGCTTCCGGTGGAGTGGATATCATTATCAAGAAAAAAATTGAACACTCATGCATTCCTGAAATCCCAAACATTACCTTTGAATCTGTTGGAGCTAAAATTAAACTAAGTGATCAAAGTATCCTCACTATCTACAGCGTATACAGGCAGCCAAATAAAAAACTAAATACAACTGATCAAATACTAGTAGTCAGAGATATTAATTGTAAACATATCACTTGAGGTTGTCGAGCCTGAAGGCACCAAACTCAATCTTTACTCAACTGTCTATGTTTTTCAAATTCTGCTTCCAGATGAGTATATTTACTTCCCTTACCGCGCAGACCACCTACCAGACATACTAGATATCGTCCTACGGAAAAACTTTTCGAAGCAGATCAATCAAAGAGTTATAATGGCATTTAATTCCGATCATTTACCGGTACTAGCATCCTTCCTCAGCACGCCACAAGTAAGGCCACCACCCCAAAGCCTCACTAATGGACCAATTGCCTGGAATACTTTCCAAGAAAACTTAGATCACAACCTTCGAGAACCAAACACCTAAGAGACTCAAAAAGGCATAGATATAGCTGTAACCAATATCACCACATCAATTGTGACTGCCGTAAAATCATCAGTTATAACCTCTACTAAACCTGTATTCATGAATAATAACCATCCTCCCAATCATTTACTGCAGCTCATTAAAGCAAGAAACCAAACCGGACGCCAGTGGCAAAGAACCAGAAACTCAGAAACGAAAAGGCTATTAAACAGTTTAACTCATCGTCTCAAAAAGGAATTCGACGAATATAAACTGGAATTATATCGAAGACATATAGCAAGTATCGGCTCTGGCGACCCAAAAAAAAATTAAAGCAACATGAAGAATTACCCACTATAACTAATGGCAATGACGCGTACTACACCGACAATGAAAAATCAGAAGCATTTGCTACACACCTAGAACATGTCTTTACGCCATTTTCTATCTGTAATCCTACACACGGTCTCCACATAATTAATCATATTGAACGAAACGTTCCAGTCATAACATTCGTCCCACATCTCTGAGGAAAATAGCACAAATCATAACTGCCCTGCCCAGGCAAAAATCACCTTATATCCAACACGATCTTAAAACACATGAACAAAAAATGTCTGGCACATCTAGCCTCAATGTTAAATGCATGCCTTCGCACTGAGTACTTTCCCCGCGACTGGAAACACGCACACATCTTTATGTTTGCCAAGCCCGGGAAAAACAAAAGAGACATTAAAAACTAACAACCAATAAGCCTACTTACTACACAGTCCAAGGTCATAGAAAAAATTATTTACATTAGATTGCTAGAATTCGTCAAAACTCAAAACATAGTACCACCATTTCAATTTGGCTTCAAGAGAGGATACTCAACTCATCATCAGCTCCAGCGAATTACTGAAACAATAAAAAATGGATACCACAACAAATACTACACTACAGTCCTCTTTTTGGATGTTGCTCAGGCCTTCGATAAGGTGTGGATCGAAGGCCTAAAGAAAAAGCTCCCAACTATTTGTTAGCAATTATCTTCTCATTTCTAGAAGATAGAACATTTGCGGTTAAGATCAACTCTTGTATATCTGCGACTAAACAAGTGCATGCTGGAGTCCCACAAGGCAGCATACTAGGACCTCTGCTGTTTAACATCTACACATCCGATCTCCCGGTAACCACAGCATCCATAGCCGCATTTGCAGACGACGCAGCAATTATCACTCAAAATGCCGACCTACAAGAGGCTGTGCATCAATTACAAAAATCCGCAGACAAGATCACTAATTGGTTTAAAAGTTGGAATATTCAAATTAACCCCACGAAATGTCAGACTAAAATCTTTACTTTAAGGAAATCGCTACCGTATCTAATATCATCATTGACGGCAATCCCATACAATGGAATCCAACGGACTTGGCAGTCACATATCTAGAAGTATACTTGGTATACCTGGAGCTTTCATCTCAATCACAAGCTATTACAGGGCAACAATAGGTTAAGGCAACTTAATCAATTGATTAATCGCAAGTCAACATTGAAGCCTGAATTCACTATTTTAATGTACAAAACGCTACTACGCCCATTAATTTTCTATGCCTGTCAAGTCTGGTGCACTACATCCCAAACGAACATCAGTAAACTACAACCATTCCAAAACAAAGTTTTACGAATAGCAGTGAACGCGCCGTGGTATATTCGTAACAACCAGTTGCACTACGAGCTAGGTGTATCTCATGTGAACGAGTTCATTCGTCAAACCACTAAAAAGTTATTACAAAACGCAAGAACATGTGCTGGTGTCCAGCTTGTGCCAGTTGAACCTACATGGTAGATTAAAACGAAGACTACCACAGGATCTAGTAGCCTCTAACGAAAATAGTGATTAACTCAACGAATTTACAATCAAATAGGAACCGGGTGCTAAGAATCTCTGAGAAAACTGCACTCCAGTTTGATATACACTAAAATGAGGTTGCATTAATTGAAAAAAAAGTTAGTACATCAATGCGAAACTGCAGGTCAAGTTCAAATATTGACATCTTGTAAGTTGAAGCTCACGCCCTAAATAAACGAGCTGAAAAAATAGAATAACCCTGCTGAAAACTACAGAACCCCACAAAGTGAATATTGTAATGGAAGACCGACGCAAAAGTCGGAACGGACAGAACAAGTTTTGGCTTAGGTGACAAAAAGCGACGTAGATGGTAATCTAATAAACGTTTCTCAAGAATAATAATTATTAATGATTCCAAAAAGACGTACACTTGGAAGGTACAAGCGGATGGCTAAAATGGAATAATAAGAAACCAAATTTATTTAATTCAAAAACAGTAAAAAGCCGTTAAAACTTATCTGGGAGCTTGTATCACAACTTGTTGATGGAAAAGTAACTTAAAGATTGCACACGTCCATTCAGTTAGCTAAATCATTTTTTAGAAACCGCATATTTGTAATATGCGGTTTCTAAAAAATCCAGCATTCGGGAGCATCTTACTATAAAAGTTATACAAACAGAAGACTTGGAAAATTTGATTAACAAATCCCACCAAAATGGTTAAAATGCCTTAACGACGCAAACATGATTAGCGTTATGGTGCTATCAAAAAATTCTTAAAATTTCTTGAACAAAAAACAAATTAATAAGTGTTAATAATAATAAACAAGGAAGAGGAACCTTTAACCATAAGATGCAAAGGAAATTGGAATACCACAGACATGTAGTGACAGAAAGAAAGTACAAATTATTGTAGTTAACACTAGATACGAAAATTCAGGGAAAAGGTGCGTAGATAAAAATAAAATGCAATAATTGAGAAACCTACTGTACTGGACTAACGGCCAAATAGTTATTCAGTGCTGCACAAAATTGAAACCAGCATTAAAAAATTGTCATCATGACGATAGTTAACGCCTCATAATCGGACATCACACGTAAAGAGAAGAATCTAAATAAAAGATTGATAAGCGATCTAAGCTAAAATGTTACGTTATAACTTCTACATAATCATTTTTATCCAAACCATAAGCACTCAATGATCACATCAAGAGTTCGCTACATACCTGTAGATTTTATTAAATCCACATTATAAGAAATATTTGAATATTTGCTGTTGGGCACAACAGATATCGCTAGTAGTACATGTTTTTTATATAACGCGATCTGCTTATAAAAACGCTTAAGAGCAAAATTTTCGCTGTGGCACATTTAAAGTTTAAAACTACAAAGTGGTTTATAGATCTAGAAGTTCATCGCTAAGAGACTTGTCGCTGATATATTTCCAGTTATCGTAACACGTCAATGGGATGCATAAAACGACCTGCATGAAAGAGATTCTCCATTTTATCACACCTCTAACAAAGAGTCGCGTGCGAGCAGTGAAGCGGTGCGGACACTAGGTGTACGCTCCGCTATCGTTGCAAAACAGCGATAACCGCAGAATCACAGGGCCAAGCGAACACTGCTTCAAGTGCTTCCAGGAGTGCGCCCGCACGGAGGGCGAACTCTGCGGCGGTGATCAGGGCTTCAACGGAACCAGCAGAGCCGGCGGCGGCGATCAGGGCTTCAGCGGAGCCAGCGGGCCGGGCTTCTCCGGCCAGCAACCAGGGTCTTCACCCAGCGAGGGCATCTGTAGTGCTTCTACGGGTAACAATTCCAATTATACACTATACTAGTCAAAAGACAAAGGCAGCATAGTTAACGGTATAATTGCTCGTTTGAGCTGGGTAGCGTTAGTGTATTTTATTCAATCAATCACAAACAGGTTTAGGAAATGTTAACGCCATGAATAATCCTCAATATTATCAACAAACCAATATGCAATGGCAACCAACAACAAACGTTCCCATCGCACCTAATCTAATACCTCAAACATCATCATTCCAACAAATACCTACCAATTACTCTCTCCCGCCAGCCCAATCACAAATGCAATTTAATTATACAAATACTCCAAACCCAAATCAGCAATTTCAAATAATGTCATCTACAAGAGAAGACGAAAAAGAAATCCTAACAACCAACAAGAACGACTGGCAACTCATACGTGGTTATAAAAGGAAAAAGGTCACGAAACAACTTAATAATAATACGAATATAACCGAAACCAATAATCGTTATCAAGTACTAATGCAAGAGACACGTCCAATACGGAAAACACTGCTACTACAAATTTACCAAAACCTCCACCAATCTTTATACACGGAGTACAAGACTACCACAAAATGATACAGCGAATTCAGAAGATAGTAGAAGATGAACAATACTGTACAAAAAGTTTAGCTAACAATGTCGTGAAAATCAGCAGCGGAACACCAGAAACATACAGGAAACTCGTCAGAAACTTCAAAGAAAACAACATATACCACCATACGTACCAACTGAAAGAGGAACGAGCGTATAGAGTTGGGCCACGAAGTTCGAAATATAATAAATGCACGGCACAGAACGAGCAAGGAGCCACTTAATCTATTCTTCGTGGACTTGGAACCAGCAAAACAAAAAGTTTACAAAATAAAAGGACTTCAAAACAAAATTATAGAAATAGAACCTCCGCAACAAACAAAAACAATATAATTCAATGTACAAAGTGCCAACAATATGGACACCCAAAACATATTGTAACAAACCTTTTCCTAAATGCGGCGGAACCCACAATACCACAACATGCACGAAAACCAAGGCCACTAAACGTTATGCGGCGGGGATCACCCAGCCAATTATAAAGGTTGCGAACACTCTTAAGATTAATAAGAGGAAATAATAGAAACAACGTTCATGGATCATCTTTCACCAATTGCCACGAGATATACTAAAATTTACAACCTACACCACACTCACAACACAAAACTTACGTCAACAATACAAACAAGCAGACAGTACAATTAGGTACTAACAAAACTACTAGAGGAATTCAAAACCTATTCAATCAGCTAATACAACAGAACAGCATGGTACTCAATATGATTACTATATTTAAAAAATAAATAAAAAAAATGGCTAAGTTTTAGGATTGCCCATTGAATCCAAGGCCTTGAGCCACAAATTGGAAACAAAACTATTTTTGGAACATAATTTAATCGACATCTTCCTAATCAGCAAAACGCACTTCACTATTAGAAGCTATTTCAACATTCCCAAATACAAACTTATCGCACAAACTATCCAGATGGTACTGCCCATGGGGGTTCGGCAATACTCGTGCAAGAAAGTATAGACCACTATGAACTTCCAAAATACGAAGAAAATCACATACAAGCAACATCTATAAAAATACGAACCCTTCCATACGAAATAACGATTACTGCAGTTTATTGCCTACCCAAACATCAACTAAAAAAAGAACATTTCGAAACATTCTTCAAAACACTTGGGCCAAAATTTATAGCTGGTGGTGACTACAATTGTAAAAACACTCTATGGGGTTCAAGGCTTACGACTACTAAAGGTCGCGAATTAGCTAAGGCCATTCAGAAAGAAAACTATTCATTTTTATCTACTGGGACACCAACTTACTGACCGTTTGACCCAAGCAAAACACCAGATCTGCTAGACTTCTTTGTAACCAATGGAATTTCACAAGCATATACAGAAGTAATTCCGAGCTACGATCTCACCTCAGACCATAGTCCTATAATAGTAACTATAAGCACATCGGTGGTAACCAGAAAAACAACCCCCAGACTTCACAATTTCAAAACAAACTGGGATATGTATAGTCAAATAATACACGACAACAAAGCCTAACTGGACGACTACAAACACCAAAGATATTGATAAGACGGAGAATTTCATCCACCTACTTAGGACCGCCAAACTTTCTACTCCACGAATTGAACCCCACCGAATAGTAAATAATATACCATGGAAATTAAAAACTGTAGCAAGAAACGCAGAGCTAGATCTACCTGGCAACGAAATCACACGCCGGATAGCCGGAGAAAATACAATCAGATAAGTAGCAAATTGAAAACGAAGCTTGGAAATGAGAAATAATTCATTCGAAAATTTGTGTCAAACTTCCAGGCAAGACAATTCGATCTAGAAACCTAAAAAAGAGTAAACCCAAAGTAGGATACCGCCTATACGTGAAAATTCCACTCCACCGGGTCCGTGGGCCAAAACCGACAAAGAGAAAGCTGCCTTATTTAAGCACTTATCAAAAGTATTTACTCCTCACAACAACGATCAAGTTCCAGAGGTAGAGCAAGAACTAGCCTTACCTATCCTACACATGAACACCTAAGACTTTTACTCCAAAAGAAATTAAGAACGAAATTCTAAAACTAAACGAAAAAAGGCACCAGGTATTGACTTAATCACAACCAAGATATTAAAGAACTTCCACGGAAAGGACTAGTTAAACTAATGTTATATTCAACTCTATATTAAGACTAAACTACTGGCCCAAATATTTGAAAACTGCCTAATAATGATGCCGAAACCCGGAAAAAATCCGACGGACGTTATATCATACCGTCCTATTAGCCTATTGCCAATTCTATCAAAGCTCCTCGAAAAGCTTATACTTAAGAGAATCGAACAAGACTTAAATCCAGATGACTGGATTCCAGACCATCAATTCGGGTTTAGACATGCCCACTCCACAGTACAACAATGTCTTCGGTTAGTGCACAAAATCAATCAGGCCATGGAAAACAAACAATGCTGCACAGCCGCTTTCCTAGACGTAAGTCAAGCCTTCGATAAGGTTTGGCACCCAGGTCTACTCTACAAAATCCAAAACACTCTTCCAATTCAGTACTTTTCCATACTCAAATCGTATTTACAGCAACGAGACTTTGAAACTAAAATAAATGGGGAAACCTCCGACCGATATTATGTACAATCAGGAGTACATCAAGGCAGTATCCTCGGCCCCCTTCTCTATGTGATTTATACATCTGACATACCGCTTTCTCGAAATATAACTATGGGCACTTTTACAGACGATACTGCAATATTGGCAACTGAGAATGATCCAATAACTTCAGCAGCACTTGAACCTCTTAGAGGATTGGCCGTTAAAATGGAAAATAAAAGTCAATGCATCAAAATCGGCACACATAACCTTTACGCCCAGGAAAGGGAATTGTCCAAACGTGAACCTTAATCACGTCAACATACAACAACAGGAAATAGTCAAATACTTGGGGCTCCATCTGGATTCGAAATTAAACTGGAAACAACACATAACAAGGAAAAGGAAACAAATTGAATTGAAAATGAAGGACCTTAATTGGCTAATAGATCGTAATTCACACCTATCAACTGACAATAAGTTACTTATATATAAAACCATCATAAAACCCATATGGACTTATGGAATCGAACTTTGGGGATGCGCGAGCAAGTCCAACACAGTTATAATCCAACGAATTCAGTCCCAAATCCTTCGTACCCTAGTAGATGCACCCTGGTATGTCACCAACCACACATTACACACAGACCTCAATATTCCATACATAAACACAGTTATCCAAAAACGAGCCACCTCACACCACGGAAAGCTTGAAGCTCATCCCAATGAACTACTACGACATCTTCTACAACCCATAGGAAACAGACGATTCGGAAGATTTTGGCCACAGGACCTTCTATGAATCCGAGGCGAAGTCGCTGGATGATGAACCTCTTCATGCCATTCTCTTGTACAATATAAATAACATTGTACATAACATCAAATTAGCTTATAGAATGTATTTCCTGGTTGCTAATAAAGTCTAATAAAAAAAAACCTCTAACAAAAGGCCGACACCGAATGGACCATCGCCTAATATTGTAAGGAATTGTCACCAAACGCTCTTCCTAGGTAAGCATATATAATATTTAAATGGCAGCCAAAGAAAATATATTTAAATAAAATACATGTACCTATCAACTGCTCTATGAATAAACTCAAATTGTACGCTTTTACTAACAAAATTCACACGTAAGTCAACAACCACAATGAATATAAAAGATAAAAATCCATACAGATTAAAGAGAAGAAGAAAACTATTCGCTAAGTAAAATTAATTAAACATTAGTCTAAATGTTAATATCATAAATACGCTGTTTAGGTGTTTGTATAGGTAAAGGTATATAAAGAGGAATATACCTACATTCCATATACAGTAAACGTGGATCATATCACGGATGAGAGAAAACAAATCGAAACAAAGGAATAAATAAAGATATGTTTTAAGATATAGGGGATATAGGGGATAAGAGATAGGGGGATATCGAAAATGGTAATTAAAGAAAAAGAAACAGCAAATCAGAAAAAAAGAACCCCAATAATGAGAAAAACCAAAATTTACAAAAAAATAGAATAAGCAAAAAGTAAATGAGAAAAATTAAAAAGCGACAACAAAAAAAAAACAATGTAGCACTTATATCAATACAAATGTAATAAAGAAGAAATTATATAAAGGCTGCAAATATAAAAAGGCTCAAATTAAAACCAAAATAAAGAAAACAAAGATTACTAAAACAAGTTTTAAGAATATTTTTTACATGGCAAAAAAGAAGTATGAGACACATAATAGGAAAACAAAGTTGTCAAAATTGGTTACCAGTAACTATTTTAAACGGAAGAAAGTACGCCTAGAACAAAAAACCGTTTAAAGGATAGCGTAACTAATAAAATAAGCAATTCAAGAAACTGTAAGCAAAAATGCTGACAATGCAACAAAATCTATGCGGAAACTGGGAATATGCAATATAAGAAGCTTAAATGGACTAAAGAATGGAGAGCATGAGCCCACCACTTACTTGTCGAAAAAATTACAAAGATGCAAGCAGGGGGCGATAAAATCCATTAAACATAATAAATTACAAGGGGCGAGTGTGCAGCGAAATACTAAGAAATAAGAAACTTTAAAATTCAAAGCATAAAGGGGAGTTGACACATAGTGGAAGAAGCCTAGCAAAGAACTAGGGCAATTATTGAAAGTGACATGCAGTAGTAAGACCAATAGACAAGGTAAAAGAATAGCACGCTATGCTGAAGAAATAAAACAAGAAATACGAGTAAAAAACAAATTGTAACAATGTGTATGAATAAGACAGACGATAATTAAAAATATTTTTTTTAATAATTTATTGTCAATGTACAGTCTACTCGATTAATGTACAGAGTAGTAGGTAAATAGAATAGTGATTTGGCAAGTGGCTTGGTTGGGCTCCATCCATTGATGGGTCACCAGGACTTACTCAATGAGATCTTCAGGACATTGTCACTTTAGTCTTCTGTTAACTACCCGTTGGTAGCAGAGCTCGGCTATGAATGAAATGTTATAGTTTAGAGTACGATTGCGCCTATTTCTGGTTGCAGTTCTAATTCATTCGTTGACGTAAGGGATACTTAGGTCGTTGTGCAGTCTGGTTGTTGATGAACCACTCTGCATTCGCTATTGTTCGTAACGATTTTGGCTGGAATGTTTGTACGATTTTGGTGTTTGGATGCTTGCTTCAACCCCATAGCTCAATTCCGTATATCCACATGGGTTGTAGGATGGTTTTATATAGTAGGGGTTTGTTGTGTGAGTTAAGCTGCTGTCGCTTAGTTTTAATAGCAGCTTTCCAGGTTAACTTCTAATTTAAATGAAGCCCAATATATTTAACTTCATTTTTGATTGGTATGGGAGACAGTAACTTAGAGACAGCCAATTTGCCTTGTAAAGGTTATTTGGGTAGATTTATCTCCGTTGACTTTTATTCTCCACTGGTTTAGCCATATTTGTAAAAGATTTAGATGTACTTGGAGTTTTTCGGATGCTCGGATAGAATATGGATCTATGACTGTGTCATCGGAGAAGGTGTAAATTAGTGTGCTGTTTGTGGTTGGGACGTCTGATGTACATAGAAGGTTTAGGAAAGGTCTGGTAGCTTGATAAAAAATCCTCCAATTTAATTTGAAAGTGTCTTTCGTCAAGGTAAGATTTTAGTAATAAGTAAATTGGATAAGGTAAATTCTTTTTTATTTTGTACTATAACCCGGAGTACCACACCTTATCGAATGCCTGTTGGATACCTAAATACACAGAAGCATACACTTGCTTTCTCTCTAAACTGTTTCTGATGTGGTTTACAATTCTGTGACATTGTTGGATAGTAGAAATTTTGTTTTGTTGAAGTGGCCTACCAGGCTGCTATTTCATTTTTATTATGCATTTTATGGTTCTATTTGATATTATTGTTAATATTGCATTGGAAGTATTCCCAGTTAATTTCCCTAGTACACAGTTTTGCTAGAAAATTTTTGTTATTACTCTAGTGCTCAAAGTGATTATAATTGGTCTATGATCTGAGTTTAAATTTGCACAGACCCGTTAGAAATTCATTTTGTAGCTGCTCTAACAGATCGGAAAGTTTGTTTAGGTCTGTTGGCCAGTAAATTGGCTCGCCGGTAGACAGATGCCGCAAATCATTTTGCTGGATTATTTAAAGTAAATTACGTCCTTTTGTAGTAATCAGCCAGTATACTTGGCATTCCAGTCTCTTGCAGTAAGAAAACCTAATGGAAGTAAAAACTGGCATTCTGCAGGTGTTATGCTATGTCTAAATGGACTATAAAGAGACCCGCTGGTTGATGGTAAAGGTAGTAATTTTATTTGTATTAGAGCATTTTGAATTTCATTAGTTTCATATGGCGATAGTACGTAGTGACTTATCGCTGATCTGGCAAGGATCGCTGAACCGGCATGAGCAGTTCCGTCAGGATGATGTGCGTATGGAATTACATTGTTAATGGTAGAATGACTTCTGAAATTAATAATTTTGCTTACATTCAGGAATAAAGTAATTTCGTGTTTTTAGGCCATTAGAGTTTCAGGATGTAATTCTTATGGAATTAGCCACTACTGGTTATCCGGTTGATGACTGATGTGAGCATGGAGACAATCATGCTATTCTAGTTAGTGATTTGAGAAAAAATATTTTTGAATTTGTTTAAGAATTAAAAATATGATTAGTCATAGCAAGAATTCTTTTCAAAAAAACTAGAATGTAATAGCAAGACAAATAAAAAACATTGCTAAATACAATGATAAATCGAAAGCCGAAATATAAACAAAATACAGAGAACATATTAAAATCCAAAAAAGTGGCTACGCAAATGCAGATAAACAAGAGGATATAAATAACAAAGTAGAAAACTATAAGAAGTAAGAAAAAGAAATATAAGAAAAAACTAGAATGAGCTAAGATAAAAATTAAAAATAATAAATATCTTAGGCACGATAAGATTACGGGTAAAAAAATTAAGAAAACAGGGACTGGAAGTACAGAATTACTGTTACAATTATATAACAGTACATGGAAGTAGAAGTAGATGTGCAAAACAATAAAGTAATTACCAGTAGCTGTTAAATTTACCATGAAAGATCTATGATCAGATATTGGAGAAGAAAAAGTTACTTTGGAAAAGAAAGAAGCCTACGGGCAACATATTTTAAGTCATATAAATAATTAAAAAAAAGTCTTATTTGTCCGTATCGATCTAATAAAAACATTCGATAAAGTTCCCCCAGAATGAATGTAGGATAGTTTGAAATATGTAAGTAAATTTATAACCACATAAGGGTTGGGAAAGGAAATACTAAGCCCCTTAATAATCAAAATAAACAGAAGACATCAAAACTAACCATATATTTGTGGTATGTTTTTAGGAAGAAGAAAGAATTTGAGTATTTCTAAGAAGTGGCACGACTTTAGGATATATGTAAGGGGCTAAAGGATTTTAGGCGGGTATCTAGCTAAGTTGTGTGTAGGGCAACTAAAGATGCCGGCAATAGGTCATAAGCAAACATTTTTTATAATTTTGAAATTTTTCAAGATTTTCTTCCAACTATGAAAATTTTTTTACGTTTTCTCTTGTTTTTGTTACTTTAACATTCTTTGTCAGATTTCCTCTTATAATATAATTTTTTACCTGCTGCTTCCTTTAATATTTTTTTCAATTTTCATTAATTTCCTTTGTGGTTAGAATAATAAGACAAAAAACGTTTTTCTTTTATAAACAAATTAAAAGTAAACATCTGCAATAGCCATTTACGTTTAATGATAAACTTTTGCTATGAAACATAGAACAAGAAAAAATCAAAACAAGTATTTTCGGCTGTGTCAGAAAGGTGACAAGTCGAATATGAAGGATTTGTCTGAAAACCATAAGGAAAGGTGTAATAGCTAGCAGTTTCCCTACAACTAACTGAATATTGTTAAAATAAACTTAACAGTCATTATTTCAGAGATTTCAGGCATCAAAAAGGACTAGGTGATGTGGAGTTTCATTCTTAAAAATGTTTGCTAATGTTTTAGTGACATAGGCTGTTAAGAAAAAATTAGGTATAGAAAATATACAAGGAATGTTAATGTAAAGAAAACTGTTTGCACTGTGACAAGTAACGGGACTGGATTGAACTTGGCATGCGTGATTGAGCACAACTTTTAGCAGGGCCAATTAGGTATTGTAACACCGGTAAGCGAGAACATGTAGTATGTGACCCTTGCATTTGTACTGTTCAATGTATACTGGTTTCAATGAAAAAGGCTCGGCAATTGACAGAGAACTAGAAGTTAAATCGAAAGTACCAAGAAAGATTTTAGTACAAAACGTGTTTCTTAGCCACTATTATCAGAGAAAAAAACAGCATTAAATTCAAACGCAGGACTGACAGGACACTTTTAGTAACTTTGAGGAAAGTATAAAGATTACTTTGAAGAAAGCCAAAGCTACGTTCAATGTTTTTTTTATTTTGTGCCATTTTTCCTCAAAATGTAGGTTTTACTTATTGTAATTATAATGTTATGATTTCCCAGAAATCGAATCATCACAGTCAGCAACAGAACTACAACATTTTGCAGCAGAGCTTCGACGCTCGTGTGAGAAAAGATAAACACAGAAAACTAGCGGGTTGTGTTCAGATACCTGTATTTTGCAAGACAATCACGCTAGCGTGATATAGGCCAAGTGACTGTGTTTGGTATCATACATAAAAACTAATATTGACCCTGCCACTTGCAAGGTATCACTGAAATATGATTTTGTAATAGGTTACTACAATTATGGAATGTCTGTTGTCAGCCCCCTTTACAGGTAATGTTCATCATTACCAACTGTTTAGCATCAATGTTTGGGTTGGTATTATAGATGAATACCAAATTGGACTAGTTGTTCTTCCACAACCAAATGTAACAATTGCTCAGTGTATCTAAAATTTATTAAGGACACTGCCCTTATTTGTTGTGCCTTATGCATGGTAGAATTTCACTGTTCACTTCACTGTTAACGTTTGCTAGCATCTCAACAGCTGCCTTTCCGATAAATAGACCTGCTTAGAGTTTTAGTGCATTGCACGCCTGGTCACAAAAACCTTCTTGACTTTATCTGTGGGATCAATTAAAGAGTGTAATGTTGAACCAGTTCAAACACCTGAAACAGCATGATACTGCAAATTTAAACGCTATTCGGACACAATTAAGAGCTTTCAACCTCTTCATCGATCCATGATACAATGTGTTTACGCTTTCGTGAAATATCTACTCTAAAGTTGCTAGAAATAAGTGGTATAGAGTCATGCAATATAATTGCTGGGCATGTATTGGTTTATAAATAATTAATACTGGAAAATGACGCAAGTCTAAAAGAGAACTCTGCTTAAGAACGCTTAGTAGGAGTATACTTTAACCTTTAAGTAGTATATATAAATATAATTTAAAAATTAATAACATAGTTATATTTTAGTGTCGCTATGGGATATATTTTTCTGCCTTTAAGTTTCAGAAAGAGTGTCTCTCACGGACCCGTGTCTTGACTGGTGTAGGTGCTTCGAAGAGGGCAGAGAGCGCGAACATCCGTTACCGAGCCAAACATTGATCGTGCAGTCGCGCTCATTCGTGAGAATAGGCACAGCAATATCAAAGAACTGAAAGCTATGCTGTTCGTCAGTGTTGGTGGTGTAGAAAACATTGTGAAAAACCACCTGCACTATCGCAACGTGAATGCATGGTAGGTACCACGCACTTTGAAGGACGTGAACAAAATGGTGCTCATGCAAGCTGTCAGTCGTCCCCTACAGCAGTTTTAAGACGAGGATGATGCATTTTTGAAGTCTATAGTGAGGTACACTACTTTGTTCCCAAGTTCTAGCAGTGTTCCACGCGGGTATCTGCATACCAGTTCTCCCAAACCCAAGAGAGCACGGAAGAGCCCTTCGGCAGGAAAAGTAATGGCAATGCTCTTCTGGGACTATCAGGGGGTTATCCATACAGACTGTCTGACGTATTCCAGAACAATCTGCTTATTACTCAGACCTGCCAACAGACAAAGATTCGATCCAAGCGGAAAATTGGTAAAAAGGGGGTAGCTTTTCTTCAAAGCTATGCACGCCTTTATGAAGCCAAAACAACAATGAAAACCCTCCGGAAATTAAAATGGAAACTTCTGCCAAACAGTCTCGATTTGGCCCCAAGTTCGAAAGACTCAAATTAGACATTGACATCCGTACTGTCCGGGGTGGATACGCCACCAACCAAAAGCCTTCTTGAAAAGAGCATCGGGATGCTTCTAGAACATTAAAAGAAATGAGTTGACTTCGTAAAGGGTACGTTGGTGACTGAGATGTGCAAGTACTTACTTACTTCATCGGTTCCCTCTTTTACTCGGTGGGTGTAGAGGGTTGGGTGGGTCTTACTTGCAGAACATCTTCCAACCCTTCGTCTCCTTTGCTGATGCCAGAACGTGTCTCCAGTCGCTTCCTTTTTTTGCACTATTTCTGGTATCACTCCGTTCCATGTTATTGTTAATTTCTATTTTCCTGTACCCCACTTAGTCTTCTTTTCTTTGTCCTTCTCGTCTCTGGCAACCTTTCTTATAGCTGCCTGGATTTTTTATTCTTGAGTTAGGTCACAATCTATGTAAATTTCTTGTTGTCCGAGTCTTCTTTTTTGTTTAAGTACCTTAATTTTTTGTTCGAAATTATCCAGTTTTACTATCGTCATCTTCTTTTCTCGGTTTCCTACGCGATATGCTTCCACTACGTCAGTGGATACTCCTATTTCTTTCCTTATAAATTCCTTTACTCCTTGTTTGGTGTTCACTTTGCTAAAATCTGCACCCCTGATGTATTATTCCTCCTTTTGCTTCTTTTTTGGGTTTCTATCTTCGTCTTCAATTATCCAATTTCACTTTTGAGTTCTGATTTTTCCTTCTCCCATTCAACTTCTTTCTTCAGGGCCTGTTCTTTTATAGCTCTTATTTCTTCTCCGTATTTTTTCAGCTTGTCATTGATGCTTTTTATGGCCTTATTTGTGCTATTGGTGTCTGTTTTTATTTCCTGAATCTGGGAAGATAGCCCAATTATTAGATTTTCCAGCTTTTCCATGGTTGGTTTCTCCTCATTTCCTTTCTCCCCAGAGGGTGTATTTTTTATTTTTGTGAACTCAGTATTTTTCTACTTCTCTTAAATGACTCGGCTTCCTCTTTTTGTTTTTTCTTTTATAGTTACGCCCCTCTGACATTTATTTAATTATTTTTTCGGTTTACGTTGTTTCGTTATTTTGGGCGTATTCATACTAAAAGTATCTAATCTCAACTCAGGCTGATGCCCCGGACCTTATGATAACCGCCGTTAACGCGGGCGATCTAGGGCCTCTCGCCGCTCTTGACCGCTTGCGCTTGTTTATTACGGTCTTTCAAGAATTTTTGAAATACATGAAAATGGTTGCTGCACTTTTGTACTCTACTATCCTACTATAGCCACGTTTGATTTGCTGTTAGCCCGTGAAGGTTTGGTGTGATAAAGCCCGTAAAAATGAGTGATTTAGCGCCGCTGCAGACTTTCACAACTCACACGAGCACCTGCCCGCTCGGATATTGAGATGTGCAAGTAAGCGTTTGGCAATTTGTTTTTTTATAAGAAAATCAGTCCCAGTGATATTTGAACCACCTTGTAATATCCCCAAAGTTAAACCTTCATCTTTTTTAATATTATACAGTTTGTTCCGAAAGCATCGAACAAATTTTAACATAATGAAAAGAGTTTGTGTGCCGCAATTTAATATGGCAGCCGATAAGAATAGACTGCAATGCGCATGCGTGAATAAGAACATGTTACTGGTGGGATTAGTTAAAGTTAGACACCAGAGAGTGATCAGATGTATTGTGATCATCGCATTTGCTATGAGCAAATAGAAGAGAGAATCTGTATCAAATTATGTCCAAAGCTAAAACTATTTCGATGGTTGAGAAGGCCTTCAGAAGCGACGCAAGGAGTATTAGATATACAAATAAATGCATCGTTAATCATAAATTTATTTACATTAATATGCTTTTTATTTTCTTCTGCAATTTTTTCCTAATCATATATTTATTATTTGTTTTTTAATGCTGTTTCCAAATTATGTTCTATAATTTTTGCCATTTACAACTATAGACTTCTCCGTCATTCATTTTTAGTCTTTTTTCCTGCTTGCTTTTTACGTTATTAGCAATCAGATATGCATTCTTCACTGCAGCAACTGTTTTGCTTGTTTTTCTTGAAATTTAGTTTAGATTTACTTTTCCCACAACTAAAAAACTGAAAATCGGTTTAATTTTTTCATAAACTTATTTAAATCTTCCAATACCTGACAGTTAGCAGCTATTAAAGTACAATTTAGTAATGATAATTTTGTGTCTAATTTACTATTAAAATGTTACCAATTATATTTTATGATTGTAATTGTATGTAACTAAAAAAACTTATTTGTTAAAGTTCTTCGTTAAATCCATTTATGTAATACTGGTCATTTTGAGCTCTCAAAGTTAAACTTAAAATAATAGTTCTTTAAGTAAAAAAATTCTGGGGCACCCCGTAATTTTTAAGGACTTTCCCTATCAGCCTCGTACACCTCTTGACAAGAGAGTTAATCCGCTGCAGGTCGCCTTGTAGCCCTGATGCTCGCATTTGTAAGCACCAGGTAACGAGGAATTCCGCGTATGGCGAGGGTTGTTGCCATCGACAACAGGGTCTTAATCGCTTCCTTTCGGATATCCTGCCCCGAGTAATCCCATCCAGCAGAAAGCTCGCAGACTGTCGGTGCTAATTACAAAGCCGGGTCTACCGTACGCAGTTAGTCATGGTTGTTCTAATTATTATGTCACTATTATTTCGTCGGATTTGCAGCGCGCATTTAGAAGCAGGATTTCGGCAATAATGAAGGAAGCGTGTAGGTGCTTTGACGAGATCAAGGAGTGTACACTCGCAGCCCGCGCCGCTCGGAACGCGGCGCGCTTAGAAGGCTTCATCCTGCAAACTTAATTTTGACTAAGTCTAGGCAAATTCGTAATTACAGGGTTTTGCGCCATAATGCCGTGTCACGGCTATTTCTTCTTTTGCTCGGGACAATATTGCGAGATGTGTGGCAACACTGTTTTTACGGTTTCCGAAAGAACTGTAAATAAATAATTTGAAACTTATCAAAAATTTTCCGTAATGATATTTATATAAAATATAATTTATCCATTTTAAAGTTTAAATGACTATAGTGACTAAAATTTGCAATATATTTTTTAAAAACTCTAATGTTCAATTACTGACTATCTGTGAAGTGTCATTCCATTTTTGAGAAAATCTTCAAAGTCAAAATTACAGTTTGCATAATACCATAATACTGGCTTGCACAATGTTGCTCAGGTTCTGTAAAAGATAAAGAATTATTGTTGAAAGGTTAATTTTCGTGACCTAAGGTCTCGTGGTATTGTAAATAATTATCTTCCCGCGTTTGTCGACTAGAGATGGCTGTTTGCAACTTATCATCTCATAAATAATGCCAAATTCTCTGCAGTAAGAGCTAATTGTTTCACAGGCGTCTAGGAAGAATAATGGATAATGCCTTCACCAAACCATCATACAGTTATCGTTGTTTCATGTTGCCCGATTCTTTCGCAGTCTAAAAAAGTTCCTTTGTTACACCTGAGCAGCAAGGCAATCAAGAAAAGGACGACTTATGCTCGCTTTGAATATGTTTAAAGTCTTAACGACACGCTGAACAGTAGTAAATAGACTCAAAAAATCCTTAATTTAAATTTTAATAGCAATCTTCAATCTTGTGCCCTATACTTGACTACTATTCTTTCCACCGATGCACTTAATCCTTTTTTGACTTAAAAACATAAGAGCACTGGAATACTTCTTGTTGGCCGCATTTCTGTAGGAAAAGGACAGATACACAGGTACACCAGGTAACCGAAGGTCAATTTTAACTCAAATATACACGTCCTCTAGCAACAATGATACAAATACCCCTAATCGAAACGTCTATATTTTATGTAAAAATACTTGGTACTGATTTAAGGATAAAAACATTGTTATTTTTTATCCACACTATTTTTCTTTTTTCCAAACATCATAGCCGCAAAGTAAGTATAGTATCAAATGTCGTTATAAGGTTAGGTCTTCGTCCATAAGATCAACTAACTTAGCATTCGATGGTGTTTTTTGAAGGATCCCTTTGTCTTTTTTTTCTTTCTTTTTTCTTCAGCAGCCGTACCGAATACTAGACTAGATACCCTAGCAAATCATTTTTGGTTTTGAAAAATGATAACTCAACGACATGTAAAGGTTGTGGTAGTTGAAGTGCAAGTTTTATTTACCAACCTGGGTATCATTACGCGGCTGATGATGCCATAAGATATTAAAATTGTCCCTTTCTTCAAACTCACAGTTTGTATTTCTAGGTTTTCTTACTCTTGTAGAACCCCCCCCCCCTTCCCCAAGTACAATTTGGAGTCGATTTTTAAATTTAAATTAGCTGCAGCATTTTCTCAAATAATCGAAAACTTGTATTCTAGGATATCTTGGTCTGTTCTAGATCCCAGTTTCTGGCATGATAAAAACACTTTACTAACAGAAGTAACAGATTAGTCCTAAGTACTATTTCCCTCCTTCCTAGGCTTCGGTAATAATTTAAAGAACAATAACAAGCTTCATCAAGACTTCATTTTGATCTGGTAGTTTCATCCCAAACCAATTTCTTAAAGGCACTTTGGCATCCATTGGAACACAAGAATTATGAACGTTAGGGTTGTCGTTTATGATCTTGAAAAACTCAGCAGTTTCAGAATCATTCTTGTAAGTGTCCTTGATGTGTGATTTCACAATCCTGTAAAACACTAACGGTATATGGCTTTACCTAAGTTAAAAAACATTAATGGCAATACAACAATTTTACTCAGATTTTAGTCAGATTCAGCAGCTTATAGTTTAACTTAGCGCAAAGTTCTCTTTGCATCTACCAGAATTTCTAAAACATCCACAGTAATAGTTTTTTCTTTTGTACGCCAATCCATTAATAAATGGTTGCGCATTAAGTTAAGCATATAAAAGAAAAAAAGTGAAATTAATTAAATGGACTAGCAATTAAAAAATTATTCGATGAACTTAACAGCGCTATATAGCTCTCAACCCCTAAATCAGACGTCATCGGCATTATAGGAAATCTAAGTTCTTTCACTGTGAATATGATTTGTTTCAGCAGTTCTACCTTCATAGGCTGATCAAAATTATAGTTAATTATTTGCGTTCAACCATCCAGTAGTTGTTGTACCATGCTAATTTGTGACTTTGAAGCCGACATGATACCCATAACTAACAAACATCTCATCATAAAGAATTTTATAGATACGATTGGCCTGAAGAACTAGCACTTCCGTAGCGAACCAAGGACGACATTTCAGCTCTTTCATATTTTTCGGAGATTCACTTTTTTATCCTTTGAGAGTAATTAGCTGCAATAAAAGAGCTTGAAGAATTTGAAACGTTCTTTTTTCTCAAATGAGCAGCTTTCGAACGCATTTCCTGTAGTAACTTAAATTTTCATCGTCTATTTTTAGTTTCACATTTCCTCAATTTGAGTTCTAACACCTTCACTTGTTGCTATAGCTGTAATGGAACTAGATCTGCGTAACAATCACATTTTAAATTATTATAAACCACACAAAACCTAAACATTGCTATTACATCTAACATCACCTGTGTTTTCTGCTTGTATGCAGTTATCAATGGTCTGGGATTGAATCTGCTGCTCAGTTTCAACATCTTCAAGATCAACTTCCAGTTCAAGGAGATCTGGAAGACAAAAAGTGTTGACATTAACATTAAATAATTCATGAATAATTCGGCATTTTCTTTTACGATTTAGAAAAATGGTAGGCACTGCTCCTGATTGTAATGTCTTTCGCAAAAAACCTTTTTGTAATAAGAAGGGTGAAAATGTTCTAAGGCAAAGACAGCGGACTTTGGTTTAAAAGGACCTTTTCTCTTGCAATTTCGTCCCTTACTCTCAATGAATGGGAAATCCTCTTTTTGGGAATCGATTAAAGGTCCTGTTCCGACAATCCGTTAGTGCGTAGTAGTTGGACATATCGATATTGCGGTAATAGAGTGACGGTTGATGTCAAAAGTTATGTAAAACTGGCAAGTTTTATTAGATTCGTGAGAGAACGAATGGGAACAGTACTCTACTTCATCAAAAATACGACGTGCATATAGGGATTCTTTTCCTAATATTTATTTACCCCACGCTTGCGTAATATCTGAATTTTTAACTTTTGTGGGTTAGGCGGCCAACGGCAGAATTAAAACCTAGCAAATAGCGCAAATCCACAAAGCCTATATACATTCTGTCCAAACATTAGTTATATTAGGTGGATTATTACTGAACAGAAAAGTTAGGGTTACTCCTCTGACATACATGCATTATTACTCGTATGTTTATCTACATTAAAAGTAAATTGTCACGCAACTCCCAGAAGTCACTTGCCCGATGGTGATTTCCGTGATTATCAATTTTAATGCAACATTAACGAGCATAGAAATAAGGGATTGTTGGTGTAAACATAAATAATAAAGCAGGTCTCCCTTTTCATAACTTCATTACCTTTATAGACTTCTCGGTATTGAGTAACACTTCCGTTTTGTATTATGTAGGGTTTTAGCGATGCATGTCGTGCTGCACTTAAAAATTTAAAGCAGATAATTAAAACAACATTCAAAGGAATAGATACATGTTTATTGCATTTTATATTCTGTTTTATAATTTTTCTTTTTAATTTTATGGAACATTTCCTAAATAATATTAGAAACAGAACAATATCTCACAAGAATGCTAGCAGTTTCAATATTAGTTTACATATGTGATGCTCTTTCTTCTTGGATTGCAATTGACATTGTTGCTGTTCTTTATATCAGTGGAGATAAAGAGACTCACGGCCTGCGAACTGAGAGATTAAGGCTCTCAAATCTTCGCCCTCACTGCTCGGTTGTCGCGCATCATCTCCGATGCAACGAATTAGTACCCTTTGTTCGACATAAATGCATGCCCTTAATGATTTTTAGTGACTGAGCCCCAGGAATAAAACCGGATCCGTTCGCACCGCAGTCTCGCTTCTACAGGGTACTCTGCATTTCTTCTATTCTTAACCACTGTTTTGATTTATGATTATGGTGATTGGCAGTATTATGTAAAACAACAAAATCAAGAACTTTGATTAAACGTAATGTTTATTTCTGTCTAATAGTTAACTACTAAGTTACTCAGTTAAATATCGATTTTATTGCAAAATAAACAAAAACACCATAACAATAATGAAACAATGCCGGTAGTGTAACAATATAAAATTAATCAACATTTTGAAACTTAAAGGTCATAAAAAAATGAAAAAGTAAAATCAAAAGTTGAAATTGTAAAAAATTGTGATGCTAATAAAAGTATTTACTCTACTAAGCATTCTATAATATCATAGAAAAATCGAAATGTACGAAAATTAAAAAAAAAATAGAAGAAAGAGACGAACTGGCTAGTACTCAAATAATTAGAGGATTAGAGTGGATGGTGGTAAACAAAGACATTGATTCTTAGAAAATAATAAACTATAATAGACAAATCACAAATAATCATATAATTAAAGAAAAGTTATATAATAAAAGAGGATAAGAGTTTTAAAAGGCAGATTTCATAAATAAAATAGAGAAAATTGTCTCGGTTTTCCACAATAAATGAATTTTGACACAAGTCATTGGAGAGACGTCTTTAACTTGGCATTCTTCAAAGCTCCGTCTTATTCTTAGCATTTCATAATCTTTGCGTACAAAATAATAATTATTATAAGAAATCATTATAATAACGAAAAAAGTACTAAGATTTTATTCTAAACTAGAGTTGAAATTGAAATTTTTTTTACTTTCATTAAAGTAGCCATAGACAGGAATATGACTTGAAAGACACACTATGAAGTAACAGTTTACCAAGTAAAGACTCCTTTATGAGTCATAGCTCCAATCTGAATCAACTTAAACAGTCTAGAAGCTGATCTTAAGGTTTTCCATTGGCGTTTTGTAGCAAGAAGCCACGCTGCTCATAATAAAGTTTTATGTCGGCTCTAGCGCTTAGGTGATTTGGGGGCTGTTTCAAGTCATAATAATAATCCAAGATAACACCACTCCTAATATAAAAATAAAGAATTATAGAGAGACATGGATAGCAAATGAATTTTTCGTTTAACCAACATTTTTTTCAAAAATCATCCTTAAGGGCAGGTATGTAAAAATACGCACGAGGCATATTTAAGTATATTATATAGTTATTCTCTAAAACATCATAAGTACCAAATTCAAAATTTCATCTACAGCGTTTCTTTAAAATTTATCAAATCCCATAGGAGCCTATATTGGTCCCTTTTAAAGCTTCTTTTCTAGATGATTGAATTTCTCTATAATAAACCTCTCTATAATAAAATAATCCTTTTATTAATTTTGTAGCAATTTCGACATTGTTTAAGTTAATAAAAATGTTTTGCCTAAATTCACGAAAAAGGATCATCATCTTTATGATTATCCAAACTATCGTTTGGAGATCAAGATTCTTTTGCTCTAGAAGGCTATTTTTTGATGTTAGGCTAATATAAAGCTATTGCATTCTTAATTTTAGCTATAGTTGTCAGTCATAATGTGTTACATATTAGAGTCATAGAGAGATTGGTAATTTAATATAGTGTTTTGTTAGAAAAGTCGTATTTGCCCTTTGTATCTACTATTAAAGTGGGCGTAACCTACTCTACACTACACTCATTACGATGAATCTGGGCTCTAAATTTATTCTTTTGTTGCTGCTTAAACAAATGTTATATGGCTTCTTTAGATAAACATCTAAAGTATTGTTACTACCAGTGTAGTTTTTCTACGATGTATAATACCAATGGGTCATTTTGGCCCCAAATAACACGACTATGATTATTATGCCAACACCTTTTTCTATCTTTAGTATAAAACCTTTAAGTCTTTTGTCTATATATTAGGTTTACATGATAAATTATTTTCTTTTAGGTATTTTATTGGCAATTAGCTGCTCTACTAGTATATGATCTTCTGATTTATCTTTACATATTTGGTATTTGTAAACACAAAAGATTTCACTACCGTTGTTTTATTTTTTAAGCTTTGGTAGTATGTATAGTTTAAACAGATTCTTACATAGTAAAATCAACAGCTGCTTGTCAATTGTTATGTTTATGTATATATATAATATATGCTTTTTTAAGGTAGGCAGACACAAAAATGAAAAAATAGATCGTAAGTTATCTACGTCTCGACTTTTTTGTATATAAAATGTACAAAGTACAATATTGAATATTACATATTGTATTTTATATATAGCAAAACAGATACACATACACAGACATTACGGAAGCCACAGCTAGACTTCAAGATGATCAATCATTACTGCTAAAGGTCATTACTACTTCGTGCAAAGTTAATTTTAATTTCAAAGGAGAAATTTTAAAGATTCTAGAGAGCTTACGAGGTCCACGATGTTATAAAGATTGATAAGTCCATAAATTTATATTTGTTCTAATTTTCGACAGCGAATTTAGAGTTTTATAAGTATTTAATGCTCTTTTTTTACATTTATCTGAACTGCTCGTATATAGTTTACATACTGCTGAATTTTTTAATTTTTATAAAGTTAGTAAGCAAAGTATGCATAATCATATTCTAATGACATATTAAAATTGTTAATGGCTACTAACAATGTATATGTTGAATTCCATATCTTTAAATCAAATTAGATTCAAGAAAATAATAGGTAAAATCTAAAATTTAATAGACAAGCAAGGACAAGAAGTTGCTTTTCATGTTTTTTAAATATTTATTATTTCTTATCTTTGTGCTTTCAGTTAGATTCTCCAATGAATTAGTTTCAACTAAAAACTACTTTAGAAACAATTTTGTTACTATACAGCTTTACTGCGTTTTATGTTTAGATTAATGATTGTTGTAACCTTAACTAGTAGATCTTGATCTGTGGGAGTAAGTAATACGATACTTTTTGATGTTCTATCCACCTTTTTCTATATAGTCATACACGCATAGGTATCTTTCTCATTTATATATTTTAATACTTTATATATATATATATATATATAATTTAAAACATTACGCTCTCCCCAACTACGAGAAGGAATCTTTCCAGGCTACTTCCATCAAGGTGTTCACCCTCCCCTATGAAATAACCATTGCGGCTGTCTACTGCCCCCCAAAACACAATATTAAACAATGTGACTTCGACCAGTTCTTTCATACCCTGGGTCCCAAATTCGTATTAGGCGGCGACTACAACAGTAAACATACTGAGTGGGCCTCCCGACTAGTTACTACAAAAGGCAGAGAGCTATATAAAACTATACAAGACAATAAATACGTCTACCTTTCAACAGGGACCCCGACATACTGGCCATCCGATCAGAACAAAATCCCCGATCTCCTCGATTTCTTCGTCGTCGGAATATTACCAAACTACATGGGCATCTCCCCAAGCTCCCCAATCATAGGAACTATAAGCGCAAGCGTCTTAATCAAAAATCCCCCCGCACGGATCCATAACGCTTCAACTGACTGCGATTTATATCGGCAAATTCTTCATGAAGGCATTGACTTGAAAGTCAGTTTAAAAACCTCTCTCGAAATCGATACAGCTGTTACCAAATTCAATTCTCTGCTAACAACTACAGCACAGCAAGCTACCCCGCCTAAGGTGCAGAGAAAAGTCAATTCACACACACATGTTCCTCTAGAAATTAAACTTCTAATTGCCCAAAAGAGGAAAGCCAGAGCCAAATGGCAAAAGAGCCATCATCCAGCAGACAAAACAACTCTCAATAACCTTGGAAATCAGCTTAAGGCGAAACTCAAATCCCTGAGGGAAGACTCGTTGAATACCTACCTCTCAACCATAAACCGATATGACAACTCAATATGGAGACCAGTCAAATCATCTTTAAAACCTTAAACTACATCCTGCTGACGTACATATTTAATGCTATACTCCGATTTCAATATTGGCCGAAAGAATTTAAGATCGCAGAGATAATACTCATCCCTAAACCAGGTAAACATCCCAGCTATGCGTCATCAAAGCGCCCCATAAGCCTGTTACCAGTTTGCTCCAAACTCCTTGAAAAGCATGTCTTACAAACCTTAGACCCAGAATTCACGGTAACTAACTAGATCCCTGATTATCAATTTGGCTTTCGCCGACACCATTCTACCATACAACAGTGCCATCGCATCACGCAAGAAATTAACACAGCATTCGAACAGTCAGCTTACTGTATAGCTGTTGTTTTGGACGTTCGCCAGGCGTTTGATAAAGTCTGGCACAAAGGACTCAAACTCAAAATACATCAAATCTTACCTCCTCAATTTCATAAACTTTTGGACTCCTATCTAACAGACAGAAAATTTCGAACACGCGTTAACGACGAAATCTCTCCAGTGTACCCAATCCAATCTGGGGCCCCACATGGTAGCGTTCTGGGTCCCTTTATTTATACGTTATATACACCAGACCTTCCGACCTCCCCAACCACTACTATAGGAGCATATGCCGATGACACAATTATACCTGCGAGACACACGGACTTAAACCTCGCTGTGGAATATGTCCAAACTCACCTCAGCTTACTTGAAGACTGGCTCCAGCGCTGGAACATTAAGGTAAATGAGTCCAAATCTACTCATGTGACCTTCACTCTTCGCAAAGGGATATGTCCTCCACTACATCTTAATAACATCGAGATACCACAATCCCCATCAATGAAATACTTGGGACTACATCTGGATAGCAAGCTCACCTGGAAGAAGCACATTACTAAGAAAAGAAACATATATAGCTCAGATTTAAAACCCTTTACTGGCTACTAGGCCGACACTCCCCATTATCCCGCTCTAACAAAATCCTTATCTACAAAACCATCATTATACCAATTTGGTCCTATGGAATAGAACTTTGGGGCTGTGCTAGCAAGACTAACCTCGCAATCATGCAACGAAGTCAATCTAAAATCTTAAGATCTCTCGTTGATACTCCCTGGTACATCACCAATCAGATGATAAACGACGACCTCGGCATTCCGATGCTCAACACGGTAATACAGGTCAGAACTAGCAAACATCTTGAAAAACTTACCACCCATGACAACCTTCTTCTCCAAGAACTTCCACACCATCAAGTCATTAGACGCCTCAAGCGCCGCTGGCCTACAGACTTCCACTGAAGAGGATCCCACATGGGCCCAACACCTTAGCACTATTTTCTAGGACGAGGACCAGTCACTGGACGGGCCCTCATCATGTCAATTTATAAACCAAAATATTAGGTTAAAGAAATACAATATATTCTGATTGCTAATGTAAAAATAAATTTAAAAAAAATTACATTTAAAACACAAAAGAAGAGATTTAAACACAAAACTAACGATAGATAAAAAAAATCACATAGTCTGCTCTAAAAGCATCAAGTCATTTAATACAGAAAATACCTTTCCAAAAAAACACACTTAGCAAAGTTTTAATTTTGCCTCGATTTTTACAGACTTTTTAGATTTAGCCATCTAAGAAACTTCTTTTATGATGACCGAGCTTCTGTTTCCGAATTGCAGTTATAAACTCGCACTTTGTTTCTCATTATGCTGGATTAAGTAGCTCGGTAGCTGCAGTTGTAAGTACCAAGCCTTAAAAAAGGAGGAGGACAGGAATAACAGATTAACTCTGCTTTACAAAAAAGTTAACATGCTCACAGAACTGCTAAAAAACCAAGTACTGGACCAATCTTTTGGAGAAACGATACGGCAAAAATAAGCAAAAACCAAACAAATGCGAATAAAATACATCTTAGATGCTCAGCTACCTCCTGGAATAACAAAGAGAAAGAAATCCTGATAAAAAACAAACATAAAATAGATATTTATGAAAGAAAGGAGAAATGTGACAACCTATTCCAAGATTTATTCTAAAGTGGTGTCGACAAGCAAGCTAAAGGACATGTAGGAGTTGACGTACTAATATATGCAGAAAATACAAAGCTCTAATATAACAAAAAATATATGATAACGAAAACATCATATATATCACCCTAAAATAGATTTTGTAAATATATGAAGTGTCTTTCATTAAGCGCTTCCTATCTTTAAATTTAAACTAAAACAAAGTTTGTATGAGATATGATCGAAATTTTTTATTTGTTTGAAAGGCCCATCGATGCCATTATGTATGGAATATAACATCGTGCAAATGTCCGCCGCGGCTTCGCTGGGTGGTTCGCATCCGAAATGTCCAATTTTCCAAGGCTCTGGCCCATAAATTAGGCTGAATTTGACCGATGGCATGGGTTATGCTGGCTTTGAGGGCCGCTGTAGTTTGTGGCTTATTCGAATAGACCTGCGACTTAAGAAAACCCCACAAGAAAAATCAAATCGCACGATCTCGGTGGTCAGTTCACATCACCTCCACGTGAGATGACCATGCCCTCAAATGGCTCGTGCAGAATGTCCAATGTGGCATGAGCTGTGTGGCACGTGGCGCCGTCCTGTTAAAACCACATGTCGTTGGTATCCATATAATCCAGTTCAGGCCAAAATAAGTTGGTAATCATCGACCTATAGCGCTCGCCGTTGACGGTGATGGCCTGGCCAACGTCGTTCTCAAAGAAATATGGACGATGACGCCGCCAGCCCAAAATCCACACCAAACAATGACTTTTTCAGGATGCATTGGACGCTCTTGGATCTCACGTGGATTGGAATCGTCCAAAATTTGACAATTTTGTTTGTTGACGTACACATTCATTCAGAAATGGGCCTCATCGCTGCAGATGATTTTTCGGTGAAAATTAGGGTCAGTTTCCAACTGCTCTAGGGCCCATTCAGCAAACACACGTCGTTTTTTATGGTCGTTTACCTTCAGCTCATAGGTCAGTTGAATTTTGTACGGGTGCAGGCCCAAGTCACGACGCAAAATTCACTAGGTTGTATGCGAAAGGCCGAGTTCTTGTGAGCGACGCGAAATCGACTACCTCAGATTCTGTTGCGCACTCTCACGGACTGCGGTGATGTTTCCGGCAGATCTTGCGTTTCGTCGTCGTACGGGTGTTGGTTGATTGTTTACTGAACCAATGGACTCAAATTTATCCACCATACTGCGAACAGTCCTCTTGGTAGGGCGATTACGACGACCGTAAAATGGGCGAAGCGCGCGGAAGGTTGCCTGAACAGAACACCCATTTTTATAAAACAATTTTATCATTTGCACGTGTTGTTGAACCCTATATCCGTCCAGGGTGATTTGGAAAAACAGACTGAATAAATGACAGCCAATTCGACAGATGTAGCTTCAACAATATGGCCGCTATCAACTGTCAAAGTTCCGAAGTCCCCATTGGAAGACCCTTTATGTCCCAGACATCAATAAACATTGAGAAGAAAAAGAAAAATTCTTTCAAAAGCTTCAAAGCACAATAAGCATGTTTCCAACAAGCAACTTTGTTATGGGCGACTTCCAAAATTGGTAACAATATCTAGGTGTACTGCAAAGACACGATGAAGACGTTATAAACAATAATAGTAACATGCTAACAGAACAAACTACTTATCAACAACACCTATTTTACGCACAAAAATCAATAGGAAGACACATTCTCCAGCACAAGAAGCCGAGGCTAGATTATTCACAAACAGAGATGTTAAACCCAGTCAAATAATAAATGGCAGAGTACTTTGATCGGAAAACATACCCATATGGATTACTATTGTACAAACACCACCTTCACGTAACACTGCTGAAAAATAAACTACAGGTAGACGTTACCAAATTCAATATAAAACCACTAATTGATGATTCCACAAAATATTTATACTAACGGAGGTCAAATTCCAATTACATTACCGAAGTAGATAAAAGCAAAAATGCATGGCACAAATAAAAAACGACATAAAATGTGTAAGAGGTTGTGGTATGAAAATTATGAAAATTTGAAGTTTTGCTAAAATTACTTGCATTCCCCATACGTACCCTCCTACATACCCTTGTCTAATAGTCGAATGTTAGTTAACATTTAAGAGAGCACTAGATTTAGATGTTGTGTTGTCAGATAACTGACTACCTTGTTCTTTGTTATCAACAGTTGTTTTTTTTTAATTCAGCTGTATAGATCACATATCACAGTTTAATTGAATTCTGGACATAAAGTAGAGGATAACAAAGTCAGGCGCACTTCGGTCTCAATTAGACCCATTGTACTACTTCCTCCGCCGCCTCTCCCCGTGCGTCCTTCAGTCAAGCCAATGGATAAACTTGAGGATGTCCATTAGAGGGGTAGCGCTGATGCTAGCCATGCCAGGCCAGAACTTCCTCAACATGGATCCTCTAATTGGAGCAAGCGCAGGACATTTTTTAGAGTTACCTCTGTCATGATGGTAGGAGTTACTTCCATCACGGGGGGCATTTTTTGCGGGACTGTCGCATCCATGTCCTACTGGTAATGTTGCAGAGGCTGATGTTCTTGTTGTGACTGTTCCTGCATTGCAGGGGTATCCAAGAACGTGCTCTCCTTCTTTGTCTGTTGTATCTCTTTCTTGATTTTAATATTTAAGGCCTAGAACTGATAGAACAGTTTTTCTCGTTTGTTATTAATGGCTGTCATTGCCTCTCTACTTATACAAAACCCTAAGAGTCTACCCATTAGTATTCCCCTTTTCGGCGTTGTAGAAGATGCACCACTCTCGAACCTTCGACCAGAGCTTCTGCACTGCCAGACTACGGATAACGGTTTCTGTGGCCTTAGGTTTCCCTGGAATCTATAGAGCCGCCTTTCGCAACATAAACAGCCGATTAACCGGCACGACGCTCAGACGGGCTTTATTCCACGGAGAGAGAAGGTTGGCTACTGCCTGTTTTAGTGAATGTAATCTTCACAGCGATTTTAAGAATCTCCTCGGAATACTGCCATTCCATAAAAGTGGGTATGGGTTGGTTTTCTGCTAGGGTAAACATATGAGTGTCCAAAACCAGCAACATCGCCGTCTGTAGTCTTTAAGCTTGACCACTGTTCATTTTTCCGTATGGGTTGGCTAGGTCCCAATTCTCTTTATAACCTCCTGTATAAGGTTCTTGTTGACCTAATTCCTGTTTTGGTTTCTTTTTAGGGTTGGAGCTACCTGGTGAACTTTTCTCCGACCGACTCCTCTTACCCTTTATATCTCAAGAAGAAGCTTTCCCCAAACTAGCCACTCTCAGATGAGCTGAAACAGCCGGCCTTTGAGTAGCAGTAGTGGTGCCGCTAGAACCTCCTGTGAAGAGGTAGTAGTAGCAGTAATTACCCTCTTACTGCTTTCTTTCACAGGGTTATCTATAGAAGCCGGCACTTGTTTGGAGGTAGTAGGAATTGGGTTGGTTTGAGTGGCTGCAGCTGCTAGGCGGGCTTTCATACGCTTGTTCCGTTTAGCCTCAGAATTCCTTTTTTTCCTTCGACAAAATGTCCTGTTGTTGTAGGGATATCCGCAGACGCCCTCTGTAGGGTGGCTTCTTGTAAAGAACTTATGTTGGGAAAGTAAACTTCATCTCTTAACTCCCCACCTGCCACAAAGCCCAACAAGGAGATGTCGAATTTCAACACCAAGGCTACTAGAGAGATGTAGCTCCCGAAAATGCTTTGTACACATGTGAGTAACCTCACATCACCAGATCGCAGGAGCTGACCTTGTAGGCGGTCTGACCCGACGGTACAGCCGATTGATCACGGTGGGTTAATCTCGACTTTCCAGGCCGAAGTAATGTGTTGGTGCACTCCAGGAAACCTACCCGTCCTAGAGGTGGCTCAATCACCAGGTTCCTTTCGTCCACCGACACGGGTCGGCTTGTCTGGGTGCATGAATAAACAAAACTATCGTTATTGGAGTGACAACACACAATATATTCATAAAGTTACTGATTGAGGTGTGGTAAATAATGTTGAGGTCTTGACCTTTAGCTTTTTGAGGAGGGATACCAATGTGTTATGGTTACTTTCAATCAATATATAGAAATAACTCGTCAATTTTTCACATCGAATCTCGTTATACTATAGCTTGAAAATATTTGGTTTCCACGCAGTAAGCGCTTTGGCCCAATTAGTGTTTGATGTGTTTTTTTGGAGCCCGGTAATATTGTCGGATCTCGCCCCATCTAACTTCTTCCTGTACAAATATCTCAAGCAAACATTGTTATAATACCCGATAAGATATACTAAATCAACACGCCACGAAAGTAACATAGTTCTTATTAAAATAGTTAAAAATAGTTCGTATTGTCTTAAAATAGCTCTCATAACAAGACAGGTAGTTTAAATTATTTTTTGGTTTGTAAGCAATCATGGAGACTGGACAGCACAAGAAATAATTTGTCTTAAGTTAAACAATACAAAAGCTAAGTCATTATTATACGTTTTCTGCACTACCTTGAGATTATAAATATTCCTTCAAATCAGTAGTTAGTAATTTAGTAATTTTAGTAATTTAGATAACTTAATTTTTATTTATAAAAATATAGCCAGACTACCTCACGGCACTAGGAAACGTATTTGTTAAGAAATGGGGAACCCGAAAGAAAAAAGTTTTACTCATTTGAATATGGTCATGTAGAATGGTAGAAATCTCCAGTGCATGAATATGCAAATCGTTTTCTATCTGGTGATAGGACACATGCCTGCCGGACTTGAGTATTTTCCTGACAACTGCAATGTCCCCTTCTGTAACAGAGAAGGATCCACACCATAAGGTTAATTATCTCGCAATACAGAAACCATTTGGGTGCAAAGTTATAGTACAAAACTTCCCCTTTTGACCAAGATGAAAATTTGAGTTGCTTTCACTGGTATAGTATAGAAGCATCTAACAATCAAATGTTGCCCTGTTGGCTTGGGTTCAAATTGGAACCTATCTCAACACGCAAACTTCTCACAATAGTGCACCATTGCTTATGCCATATTCCATTACCTTCCTAATATCCTATATTTTATTAGCAAAAGTTTAACTATCATGAAGGATTTCAACATAAGTTAATAGAATTTAGAAGTTATTGTTGTTGATTTTTAATATTCTAAAAGTATGTATATCAACTGCTGAGCAAAAAGAGATTCAATTTTATTAAGTTGTAAATGTGTCTTTGACATTGTGTCAACTCTTAAATAAGTCAAATATAAGTTTTCATAATTAAACCATCCCGAATGTTTTATAAATTGCTACTACAAACTTTGATTAGATAATTAGGTGAAGCAGGTCTTTCTATTTGTTTCTTAACAGTAATCGTTTTCTTATTATAAAGTGTCATCAAGGTAAATACAAAATTTTTAAGTTGTATTTTGGGAAAGCCGAAAGGCACTTG
Source organism: Sinelater perroti (assembly GCA_036346155.1). Lineage (NCBI taxonomy): Eukaryota > Metazoa > Arthropoda > Insecta > Coleoptera > Elateridae > Sinelater > Sinelater perroti. The sequence goes on along the minus strand of JARFIY010000158.1, from coordinate 21,488,837 downwards.
CGCAGTAATTGAGTAACAAAAGTTAGCTTTATACAATCAATAATCTTAGAGAATACGGGCTCAGAGCTGCTAGACGAGTCCTTTGCTCCGAAAAATCGCCTACAGAAAGTTTACGGCGTAGCCAAGAAGTATAAAAAATTAAACCACCAGAAGGAGGTAAATGCTGACAGGGGAATTCTTATCAAACGATCTGATTACAAGAGAAATAATTAATTCGTCCGCGAACTACAAGAAAAATTGATCGGGATCCTAGGCAGAGCATGACTGACCTGGTAAAAGGAGGTAAGGAGGTCACTTTAACAGTGCACTTGCATTGCTACTCTTTCGTCCTCGGAAATAGCCAACTGTTGACTGAGAAAAATAAGATGGGCAGGCAGCTAAATGTCCAAGTACTGCTGAACCATACCAAATATGACAACGCTAGCTTTCCGAAATTCCTTTCAGACAGAAAAAACTTCATTCAAGACAGAAAGCTAAATGCCAAAACGGCCGTTGGATTTGCCAAGGTGTTTCTGAAGTACCTACCGTCATGCATACAAAGTTTCTTGCCTCTGTGATGGTTTTAGGACTTGTGAGCAGCGGATGATATGTCATAGGGCCTCCACTCATTTACGGAAGATCTGAAGATGATAGTGGATAGCTATATCAACATGCTGAATGGAAGAGATGACCGCTGGTCGGGAGTACGTGTTCCAGCAAGATTTCTCTCCAGCCCACAGGGCATGTCTATACAACACTGGTCTTCCGATTTGTATCCAACCTTTAGCTCCGTCTGTAATGCTCTTGACCATTGTGTGGTCGAGACGAACGTCAATGGGGAACATCATAACACCAAGGGCAGCTTAATGGTCTCCATCATGGAGGTAATGACTTATATGGACAAGGAGAAGACCGTGTCCGCTGTTTATTTATAATTCTGCTAAGTTTCATATAAATAAATTTGTCTTTTATTTTAAAATTGTTTTCATTGTTTATTTTCAAATTACCTCGACGACCCTATACTTACATAAATAAATTAAATGATTACTCTTCTGCATAAACACTAAACGAGTGCTAATATACTCCGCATTGATTGATTTAAAAAAAATAAAAGAGTAGCAATATAATGATAGGGGGGTGACAATTAAGTTAAAAACTATAAGGTCTGCAGCCATAGTCCTTAATTTAAAAATTAGTAACTGATTATCTTCTTTAACTTTTCCTTGAGCAAAAGCTTTTAAAATTGTCTTCAACAGCACAGTTAACTTTTAATTAATTGCTGCCGTTTTGTTTCATTCTGTAGCCAAAAAAGACAGTGGGAACGTTTATTGTGGCGCATTTCTATAACTCCCGATGATGAATAAAACACAAGGGCGGGCTTAGCCTTCAGCTAGGTTCCACAACGCTAATTCAACACGCAACAATTGTTCAGCCGAGGATTGTACTGTGCAGTCAAAACAGCAAAAAAGCAGCGCCGCTGACAATTCAGAACAAACAAGGCCGAAGAGGGGCATAAAGGCCTTTGCGCGCGGCGTGGCCGCGTAGAATGTGTACCAGTTCAGCCGTGGCACCCGGCGCGCACGTGGGCACGTCAAAGCAGGGTAACCTGAAACAAGAAAATGGCGACCCCGCCAAGTAATTGTTCTGCGTGATATGCGGCACGACATATGGTCTGGTTCGCACATGTACTTGATCATTAATAATGGCGCCGTGACAACAAAATTGCATTACGGTAGTATAATTCTGCTAGTCGCTCCAGCGCGTGGAAATTAATTTTTCAGACAATAGGCGCATCTTCATTCGACGAGCTCGTCTTTCCGTTTATAGAGTTCTCTTTGGGCTAAGAATTTTTAGATTTAATAGTTCACCTCGTTGCAGGATTGCATGAAGTGCGGTTTTGTATTCGTGCTCAAATGCATTGATGTAATGATTAAGAACTAATTGATATAAGTACAACAACTGACAAATATTCATGAATACGAGAACGTCATGTGTCTTATTTGCGGTTTAACTCTTTAAGTAATTTTTTTTAAGTAATGGTTTTAATTAAAATTTTCAAAGTAAATTACAAAGTAAATAGTATATATGTTGTTATTTGAAGATGCTTCGAGTTGAGGACTATCCATTGATGGATCACCATACTTCACTAATTTTTTTTTGGTTATAAGAAAATTAACAATCAGAACGTAATAAAATAATACAATGTTCTATGAGTTAATGTGATGACATTTGACATAAAGGGGAATCCATCCAGCGATGTTGTCCCATTTCAGTAAAGTTACACTTCTTTAAGATCACTGGGCGATTTCTTTATTTTTAATCTTCTCGGTGGGGATCCTGATGTAGGTTGGATGCAAGGGTGTTGGTATGAACTTGTAGCCGTGTAAAGTAGGTGTTGATTCTGTTGGTACGCTCTTCTTCTACCGTTGTGACTTGTAGGTCCGTATGCAAGGTCAAGTTGGTCAGTCTGATGGTTTTGGATTGTAGGGTTTGGATAATGTTAACATTGGAGTTACAAGAGCAATCCCAAAGCTCAATTCCATAAGTCCATATGGGTTTGGTTACTGTTTTGTAGCGCAGGATCTTGTTTTCGAAGAAAGACACAACTTTTTGCCAAGCGACCAGTACATTTTCTTAATTCGCAGATCAATCTCTTTTCGCTTCTTCAGTGTATGAGGCTTCCAAGTGAGTTGTCGGTCTAAATGAAGACCTAACTAGCGGGCTTCTGTTGCTTGAGGAGTAGGTATGTTGTTCAGAAAGACTGAGGGCAGTCGGCGTGATTTAGAGTGAAGGTAACGTAAGTGCTTTTTGTTTCATTGACCTTGATTTTCCATTTGGCAAGCCAGGGCTGGAAAAGAGTTAGATGAGTTTGTAGGTTATAGGATGCTATATGAGGATTGGTATGACTGGAGAGGAGAACAATATCATCTGCGTATGCGCCTAAGTGTGTATCATTTGTTGAGGTATATAGTAGATATAGCAGTCCAAGTACACTACCTTGAGGCACACCTGAGGTGATTGGTCCGAGGTCACAGTATTTCTGGCCATATTTGCTTTGGAAATAGCGATCATTCAAGTACGATTTTAGCAAAATGTAGTATTCATTTAGCAGTAGTTCTTTGATTTTATATAAAAGGCCGTCATGCCACACCTTGTCAAATGCTAGTTTCAAATCTATAAAAACTGCAGGGCAGTATGATTCGGCGTCAACGGTCGCATTGATCATATTTACAAGTCGATGACATTGCTGGATCGTGGAATGGTACCGCCTAAATTCAAACTTATGGTCTGGTATGCAGTTTTCCAATATATCACTATCATATAGTCTTTTGACAAGTTTTTCTAAGAGCTTAGAGAGTAGTAGCAGCAGACTTATTGGACGGTAAAAGGCAATATCTTCAGCAGGTTTACCAGTTTGTACTATTAGTAATTTGTGCAAATTTTAAAGATGACAGCCAATATTGGCATCTCAATATGGAGTTTTTTAAAAATGTTATACTGCTTTTGGGCAATTCAATAAGCACCATATCCAGAGGCTTTGTTATTGTTTAGATGGCGAATTTCATTAAGCACTAAAAGTAAAGTTTCTGATGGGCAGCGACATTTGTAGTGGCGCCTGAAGGAAGTCTTGGATTTCAACATCGGGTGCAGTAGAGTGGGGGCTGAAAACTTGGGCAACGTGCTGGGCGAAGAGATCTGATTTTTCTCGATCTGTCTTAGCACAGTCATTATTTGGTTTGCTAAAGGTGGATTAACAGCCCGTGGCCTTTTATTAGCTTTAGAAATTTTCCAGATAGTGTGGTCGGCTCGGGACAGGAAAGTTAGGTAGTGTTGAAAAGTTTCTTGTTTGTGCAGTTTGAGTTTATTCTTGAAGGCATTGGTTAGTCTACTACATATTGTTTTATCAGCAGCGTTTCGAGTCCTGTGCCATTTAGAGCTTGCCCCCCTCTTTTGCCTGATGAATTCAAGGATTTCATTGGGGATATTTTCATGCTGTCGTACCGCATTTAGAAGTTTGGGCGTAGCCCTTCAGGCTGCAGATTGGGCAGTAGTAATAAAGTGTTCTATGGCTTCCTCTATATCATGAGGAGTGCGTAGATTAATGCTGGTTTGGAGATCTTCCTGCAAAAGTCTTCTGTATTCGTCCCAATCGGTTATTTTGTTATATAGCGATGGTCTAGGTTATCTTTTAATAATTGTAGTGCTAATTGTAACAATGACTGGTGTATGATCGAATGATAGATCAGTGCCACTGACTATATCTGTATATGTAGAGGATATACCGTGGGTGATAAAGAAGTCCAGTAAATCAGGTACTTTATTTAGATCGGTGGGCTCTCCAGTGGATAGGCAGCCATAGTTTTTTTCTCGGATGAGTTCATATAAAGCTCTGTCTCTAGTGGTTATTAGACGAGAACCACAGTAGGTATGTTTGCAGTTATAGTCACCTCCACATATAAAATTATTGCCGAGAGATTGAAAGAATGGCTTAGGGACGTCTTTAAAAAGTCTATGCCTGGTTGGGTATTTCTAGATGAGATTTTGATTACTCTACTAATTGTAGAGAGTCCAGTTGTTGTTGAACCAATAAGCATTAACTGTTGGTCCCAGCATCTTTGATTGAAGGGTTTGCAAGATTTTAGTGTTTCAAGATTTACTACAACCCCATAACGCAACCCTGAATGTTCGCACAGGTTTATATAGTAGTAGTTATGGAATTTTCGTTCGATTAATCCGTACATCGTTTTCTTTTATATGAGATTTTCATATTTTCTTTTGATAAAAATAGAGTCAGAGGTATTTTATTATGGTTTTGATTGATTCCGAGATAGTACTGATGGTAACAACCGTTTTATCTAGTTATAAACGTTATGTACATGGATTTACCGTTGCTTACTATTATTATACACTGATCCAACCAAGTCTCTAGCGTATTTAGATGTATCTATAGATTTTATAATGCTGTGTGCCACCAAATAAGGTGACAATTGAAATGATCTTAAGGACATGTGCAATATTTAGAAGTTATGAGAATATTCCAAAAACGCTATTCTGTAGATCACTGAAGTTAGTAGGATGTTAGTTTTAATATATCTTTCATTTAGATACTATTTAGGTAATTTCTTTCAGTAGTCTGCAGTGTCACAGCTTATCAAATGACTGCTAGGTATCCAGATACATCTAAAGACGTATGTGTTTGCTGTTTCTAATGTATTTTATACGCCCATCACAGTGTTAGATTGTGGAGTGGTTTGCTAGGAAGCCAATTGTTGTAGTGGGATTAGTTTGTCTGTTAATATTTTTGTTTCGCCCGGTGTTTAAGCTATTAGAGGGAGTGATGTAAAGAGTTGAATAAGGTATTCTCCGTAAATACTTACTTTTTTGAGAACAGTACGAGCACAACTTTTATCACATTTTTTTAGTGGTGGTACTAGTCATTTTAGCCTTTTAAATTTTTTAGTAGTCTGTTTAGAGTCCATTTTCCCGAAGCTCTCAGCTTCTCTGCAACTAGTTGCCTTATATGTATTGGTAAGTTTAAACTTTTTGGTGTGGAATTTTGTCTCATTGAAATAGTTCACAAAGCTACTTCTGGAATTACTGTACAGTTTTATTAATTTTATTAGGATTAGGCACATTGTAGTTTGGTGATGATAGTAAGTTTGAATTGTTCCCAGTTAGTAGAGACAAATTAGTAAGAAATCTCTAAATCTTGTAAATCTTTGTGAGTACACGTATGGAGACGTTCCACGGTGCATTCGATTCGAAAAAGTCTCTAAAAAAAATGTTCCCCCATATTTTTTTGTTATAATGCAAAAGTGAATTTGTGCACGCAAAAAATGCATTTATTTGACGCATTTTTTGCAAACCCTAAAGAATATTTTATTGCTCGCTTACTATTGGCCAAAATAAGCTCAATCCCGTTACTCTGAGACTTTTGGGGTCGCTGATCACAAATATGATGCTTAGAAAGCGCCTCGATGCACTTGGGGGGCATAATCTTGGTATGGGAGTAATTTTAAGGAATTACCTCAAATTTGTTTGTTTTTCGGGTTTAAACTGACTATACGAGGGTTTTTGGAGTCGCTGATCGCAAATGTAATGCTTAGAAACTGTCTCCATACATTTGGCGGGGCATAATCCTAGGAATGGAGGTGATTTTAGGGGAATACCTCAAATTTGTTTGTTTTTCGAGTTTAAACTATCTGGATACCTGTTTTTAGGGTCGCTGATCACGAATATATGCTTAGAAAGTTCCTCGATACACTTGATGGAGTCGCTGATAACAATTTTAATTTTTAAATTAAGCTCTAATGGACCCAAAGTGAATAAATGCCCTGGGACACTTTGGAGAAAGGATACTCTGGGACACCAGAGTACTAGTAGTGCGTTTTCAATTAATTCAAACAGAATCATATTCAAATGAAAAAATTCACTACGTGTACACTTGTGCCTTAGGCTAAGCTTTCCCCAAAGTGCCACAGGCCATTTTCTCATTTTGGTGCATTGGAGGTTAATTTTAGAATCAAAATCGTTATCAGCGACCCCAAAAACCCTTATATAAATAGTTTAATCTCAAAAAACAAACAAATTTAAGGTAATTCCCCAAAATCGCCTCCATCCCCAGGATTATGCTCTTCCCAAGTGCATTGGGACACTTTTCAAATATAATATTCGTTATCATCGACCCCAAAAGTCATTATTCAGACAGTTTAAACTCGGAAAACAAACAAATTTGAGATTAGTTTCCAAAATCGCCTCCAGATCCAGGATTATATCCTCCCCCCAAGTGCATCGGAGCACTTTCTATGCATCATATTCGTGATCAGCGACCCCTGAGTAACGGGATTGAGCTTATTTTGGCCAATAGTAAGCGAGCAATAAAATATTCTTTAGGGTCTGGAAAAAATGCGTCAAATAAATGCATTTTTTGCGTGCACAAATGCACTTCCCCAATATAACAAAAATATAGAGTAACATTTTTTTCTAAGACTTTTTCAAATCGAATATTCCCTAGAACGTTTCGATACTTGTACCCACAAAAAAATGTAGAGATTTTAGCGTTTTTTTTTTACTAATTTGCCTCGATTAAGTTCGTTTCTTTAATACATAATCTCAGTAAAGAATATTTTGATATTACTTTCTCTTTCACTACATATGTTGGAAATAAGACTATTGGAGAAAGCTTCAAAATCTAATAGACTGGTCCGCTGGCCAGTAGGTTGGCTTATCTGTTGACCATTGCTGTAAATTATTTTGCTGTATAACTTAAAATAGGTGTCGTCCTTTAGTTATAATCCACTTGGAACCGCTATTGGTGTGCTTGGCATTTTAGTCTCCTGCTATAGAAAATCTCAGCCTTGTAAGAGCAAACCTTCTTGATATTTTGCAGTTGATATGCTATGCCTAGGTGGACTACATATAGGTCTAATGATTAGCTAACTAAGTAGTTTTATTTGAATTAGAAAATTTAGAATTTTGTTCGTTACGTATACTGGGTAGCATGTAGTGATTTATTGCTGATCTGATTCTGTGTCGGGATGGTTTGCGTAGTATATATGGTAGTACTGCATTTTTATTACAGTATTAATAATTTTGTTGATATTTAATAACAAGTGAAGTTCGTGAATAGATTTTTAGATTCATTCTTGTTGATGGCTCTTGTTAATATAATCATAATCATGGTGTTCTGGTTAAGGAGTTGAGAGAACAGATTTTTAAATTAATGAAGTAAGGAGATAAATTTATCTGCTACCTTGTTATTGTTGATTGCCTTATTTGCCGCTTTTCCTTATAGAAAGTGCGCGAAGATTGCTAGTTTGCTGTTGTGTTTGTGAGCAGATTTATTTTGATTTTTGGGTTGGTTCTTTGGCCATTTTTCTAGCTCTTAAGTCTCTGTAATCAATTCTTTATAACTGGGTAGATATCTTCTGTGACTACAGTATTTCTTTTATTTGTACAGGATTTGCTATCATGCAGCCCTCTATATTTAACACAATTGAATGGCTTTCTGCAGTATGACTTGGGGTGATCGAAGTTGAAGCAATGTACACAATAAATTATATTATTTTTAATTCGCGGTGCTTAGATTCTTAATTTAGGTCTTTGAAAAAATTTAACTTGCGTTCGATACAGTAGATAGAAGGAAAATTTGGAGGACTTTGAATGAACTGAATGTGGATAAGAATCTGATAAGAAGTTTATGTAGAACAGTCAAGGCGAAGGTACAATTGGACGGGCGGAGATCGGAGGTGTTCGAAATGAATAAAGGCATCAAGCAAGGCGACAGCTTAAGCCCTTTATTATCCATAATTATTATGGACAAGATAACCAAAAGAATAAAAGAAAATACAGCCAACTGGACACAGTAATTGGATATAAGAATTTAGAAGCAATACAACTAAGTAGTCTACTCTACGCAGACGACGTGATACTAATCTCAAATACCAGGAGCAAAATGCTGAGGTTGGTGAATGCATGGACGACTGAAATAGAAAATATGAGTATGGAAGTAAACATAAACAAAACCAAGAAAATGATTGTTAATAAAACAAAAAGATGATCAAAATAACTCGGACATAAAATGTAAACATAAAAAACTGGAGATAGCATCGACGTTTGAATTCCTTGGAAGTATAATAACAGAGGATGGGAAAATAAATGCAGAATTAGCAAACAGAGCGAACAAATCGTCAAGAATCTATTGCACCATGAATAAAACAATACTAGGCCATAAAGACATAGATTTAGACGTGAAAAGAAAATATAAAATACGGTAACTCTTTCCAACAATAACGTATACCAGGGAATGATGGACACTTAGAAATAAAGACGAACTTAAAACCTGAGGAGAATGACAGGAAAGACTAAGTGGGATAGAGTGAGAAACGAGGACATAAGAGATACCATTAAACAAGAAACCAAACAGAATCGCAAGAAGACTAATGGAAGCGGGAAAGCCTCCTAAAAAACGAAAGGGCAGACCTAGAAAAAAATGGATGTACCAAATCAAAGAAATATCCGTAGAAAAAGGTGTGACAGTGGAGGAAATTAAAACAATTGCAAGAGACAGGAAAAGGTAGAGAGAATGAATACGGGACTAGAGACCATCATCCGACGCTCGAAAGGGCATGAGGGATTAGAGAAGAAGAGGAAGAAAAAAGTTAATAACGAAATTTTATTTGTTATTTGGGTTGGGCTCAAAGTTGATGAAGAACATTGGCAAGGAATCCCACGTATATCCTAGACAAAAAGAATAACAACTGCCGCAGTACTCCAACGAGTGAAAACCGATAAAGAGCTTCCATTAACTGTAAAGGAAATAAAAATACAATACTTTGGATATGTCATGCGGGATACTACATACGAAATACTCAACTTAATTATCAAAAGGAAAATCCAGAGGAAGAGGCCAGTAGGGAGAGGAAAGAACCCTTGATTAAAAGATATCTGGCGATGGCTTGACTGTAAATCCATTAACATATTCACAGCAGCAGTTTGTAAAACAAAATTAGCCATGTGAATCGCCAACCTTTATAAGGAGACGGCACAATAAGAAGCCTAAATTAATATGCTAAAAGGAAAACAGAAGAGTTTAATTATTTATATTATCAGTTAAGGTAGTATTAGGAAAGCATTCTCGGAACATTCATGATAATTTTTGAGTGTTTCAATAACCTGCTAGAAATGACAAAAAACGACATTGCAAAACTACATACAAGTTAGTGTAGTGTTGATCCAGTTCAGCTCCTTGTAGTAGTTTTGAAGTAATTATGACCAATTTACTTACTTCTCCGTCATAATGTTCTAAGGTGACAACATACGTTAATTCGCCTCAGTCATTCAAAAATTTTTCTCGGGCGTCTGACAAAAACAAAATGAATATGAACCGTTGTCTAACTTAAGGATAGTGATCAAAGTTTGAGTTGAATCAGTATTCAACTGTGTATTGCTTGGTGATCTGTTTAAATAATATTAAAGCTCCAACACCAAAGCGCAAACTGAAAGATCTATTTTTTCGTGAAGGAACTTAAAGACCCCAAAGAAATGAATATTTTATGTGCAGAAGGCGGAGGTTATGTACCGTACTAATTAACGTTCGGTTCAATTCTTTTCTATGTGATAAAATTATTTTACTATTTTGACAACTTTGAGAAAGATAAGATCAATTTCACCATACCCCCGACAGCCTGGATTTTGTAACATATAAATTCTTTATTCGTATTAAAGAGTTCAAATACAGCCAAGGGCGTTTTCTGTAAGGGGCCGATATCGAAACCGAAAATGTGGTTTCATAAATAATATCTTATTTGCCCTGGTCAAGGGTTGTATCAATTCAGTTGCTTTGCAGTGTCCACTTGAGTTTTGTGCTGTCGGGGGTATTTAGCACAGGACTTTTCGCTTTTTTATCCCTTTACTTAAAGTACTAAGTACAAAGAAATAATCAGCTTAATATTATTATTAGTTTATTTTATATTTTACTTTACTTTATCCTCTTTTAATCCTGGCATTTTCGTTCTGGGAGAGAGGAGATGCCATTTAGGTTGTGTCTAAATTTTCTTCTTAGGTACTTAAGGGTAGATTTCTCCCTCCTCATCTGCGGATCTTTCTCTTTTCCTCCTTTTTACCAGCTCCGTGGTTTTTGTTGTTTTATTGTCTGCTGTTCTTCACTATCTTTGATCTTACACCCTTTTTCGTTTACTACTAATTTGTTTCTTATAACGATCGCTCTCATTCCTCTTTCCTGACTTCTACTATGTGATAGAGTAATTGTTTTTCCATTTCTCTTGTCTTCATGTCCAAATCTTCACTCACTCCTAATTTTGTTCCTTTCAGTCTGTTTGAATATTGTAGTATTTCTAGTTTCTTTACGTTTATAGATGATTTATAGATTATAGTTTATAGATGATACTAATGGCAGATAGTTACACCAAAATGCAAAAAATAATAAAAACACGAGGACAAAAAATAAACAAAATAAAAATAAAAATAAACACGTTCAAAACAAAGATAATGGAGACAAACAAGCAACAAACCGAAAACATAGAGAGAAAACATGTAATCAACAAATTTTAGAATTAGTTACTACCTTTGAACATTTGGGCAGTATCATTTCAGACAATAGTAAATGGAATTGGACATAATCAACAAGGATATATTACACATTAAAAGACACAATAATTGACAAGAAAAATAAATTTACTGTGTACAACACTATAACAACACCAGTATTGTTATATGGTACAAAACCAAAAGAGCAAAATTAATGCAAAAAAATTGAGATATTTGAGAAGAATTACGGAAAAAACAAAGTATGATAGAGTAAAAAATAGCCTAAAATGAGAACCAATTATACAGGATATGGAAGAAAGAGAAATGAAATGGTATGGACACTAACAAGATGGGCCCGATCAAACCACCAAGGAGAATACTAGAAATGAGAAGTGACAAAAAGCAAAGACTAAAGACATGGATACAAGAAATAGTAGAGATAGGTAAAAAATACTAGCAAGATATAGAGTGGGATGGAAGAAATTGCTAAACTAAGACGAGCCCTAAATTCTGACGCTTTCAAAAGCACCAGGAAAAGAGAAAAAAAAGATTTAAATCCTCTCTGTTACTTCTGGTACTGAATTTTTCTTTCTCTAAATTTTTTCTACATGTAATCAAAATTAGAAAGTTTCATCAGACTGAAAAGCCGCAGTAATAACTGCGCTGTTGTTGAGAAAAGGTTTTTCATGTTCAATAGTGTTGAATTGTTCTCAGAAATTTGTAGATGGGGGGGGAGGGAGTGTACTTTTATTAAAGAGATATTCTCTTAAGTATATTACCTATAATCTAATAGATATTTAAGATAGTACAGTTAAAAAAATCTTGTGACAGTGGTCCTCCAGTTTAACCCCCAATCAACATATCAAATCGTATGAAAGCAGAATGCAAAATCATCTCCTCTATTTCATCTTGTTAAGATCTAATACAAGTAGAATATTGTAACTATACTTTTAGTACTAAAAAATCAAACAGCTGCCATGGGACTGAAATATTTACATATTTAACCACAATAAATATTGCACAATCCTTGTAAAATTAGGTCTGATGTCTTACTTATGTCTTATTAAATACACTTCGTTGAAAAGCGACGCAGCTTCTAGTTTTCATAAATTAGGCAGGGAGGTAATAGAACGCAGAAAACAATACTAACAATCTCGTAATTTACGGTCTTTATTAATTCATATGTTCACGGCTCCACAATAGGTAAGCATGCACCTACTTGCATACAGAAGATAGTTCGTACGATATAGCTTACAGTTTGCGCTTAAACGACCATTGTCTGGAACGGCGCCTGGCTGCATTTAACGTTACAATCTGCGCCTTTCCTGTTCAGCACACTAGTCAGCAACGGAAACGATGAATTTCTTGTGTACCTTTGATTTCCTTGAATTTAAACTGCCTTGACAAATTACTACTTAATTTCCTGCTGTATTTTTAATTAATATTCGTTTGGACAAAAATATAAATCTTAGTAATATGCATTAACAACAATGACTTACCTTTCTTTAGTTCATCAGTAATGCAAGATGCAGGAAGAAATTGCAGTATGTATGTGGAGTACAACCCTCCGCAGAACTTACAAATGCACCCCTGCACTGGCCAGCGTTAGGGAGGATGTAGTAAATTAGGATCATTTACTTTCTGCACGGTGAAGTATCGGAGATCCGTAGAATTAAGATATATTTATAGGGTGCATATATGCTTCGTACTACGAGAACAAATCAGAAAGTCTGCGGAATTTTTTCCAAGCGTTTGTGAGTTGCTAAACCAGCAAAACAATTTGACAAATATATATTTCTTTATTTTGGAAAGCTTTAAAATCAATAAGGGATTACAACAATAGGGGGTGAGCATTACCATCTACTCTCTATAAAACACATGTAGACAAAGTACCAGAAGTGTAAAGAAAAAAATGAGAAGAGAAGAGAGGGAAATTGATGATATTACCCTATATTCACTTTTCAGACTATCAAGTACGCAATATACGATACGAAAGTAGGTTAAAAATAAAATGTTGCAATCGTTACACTTACTTGCAGGTCCACACAAATAAGAATAGAATGGCCAGTAATACAAGAAAGAATAGAATATTAAAGGAAAAACAACCAGTGAGAGTATTTCATTCGATATCATATTCGAAACATAAGTAAAGACAGGAAAAAACAAATGTATAACAGTGTAGCAAAAGAATAACAACAGGTGAAACGGAGACATGACTATTGTAAAAAATAAAAAATAGTTAAAAATATTTAAAATACATTACTGGAGGGGCTCAAAAAAAATTATAAGATAGAGTTTCAAACGATACAATAAAGAACACAATAGAGATAGAGAAAGACAGTAAATAATTCAAAAAAATGCAATTGAGGTTTAAATGACGGGAAAAACGCTAATAAAATAATATAATGAACCCCAAAAATGCAGAAAATGGGGAAGGCAGAGGAAAACCTAGAGGAAGGGCATAACATAAAGAAACAAAAGTGGAAAATAGAGAGAAATAGGAGAAATTATTATTTCCTAGAAGGAGATAGATGCCGGAAAGACCGAAAGAAGAGACAAATTTTATTATGTTAGATGTCTTTGATAGCATCCAAGGTCTCATTTTGAAATACTTGAAAGGGCATGATATTAAAGTGTGAATGAATAATTAATACTTTATGGAATAAACAAAGTACGACATCGTAAAAATGCATACCGTAAAAGTTGTTTAATAAAATCTGAAATGCAATTAAAATTGAGAATTGAAAGAAAATGAAGCGATACTTCAGTTAAATTTTAAGGTAGTAAAGATGTTACTACAAGATCATTTGAATAAGCTAAAAATAATAAGCTAACAAATGGCAAAACGAGTGCCTCGCTAATGTATTCAAGACTTAGTTCTGTGGCGCTGTTACCGAACATGAATTAAAAAGATCTTGTAGAGCGTCTAGATTGGGGAGAGTACCTAGCGACACAATAAATTGAATGAGGAATATCAATCAAAATGTAGGAAGAAAATAATAAGTATGATACAACCACCTAATAAGAATGCTAATAAAATTTTTGAATGGGTCTCTTTCGAAAGAAAAATATTCAGAACAACATTGTAATTTTTATTAAAAAAAACATGAGCGAGAGAAATCTCCGGAATAAAAACTGTTACTACAGATAAAAATGGAAAAAGAGTATAAAGATTGGGCAGCGTCGCAGACACTATTTTCTTCTTCTCTAGCCTTATTGCACTCAATTTTGAGTATAGGCTTCCTTTATTTCTTTCCATCTTTATTTTATGCTACTTTAGACTACTACAGTTTTGGAAGCTAACATCTAACATGAAGAATTGATTAGCTTTAAAACGCCGTACTTGCTTAGGAATCATGGAAGAGTGTCCACTCGCTACCCATTGACACTATATAAACCTAGTGTTATCATAAATACTGTTACAAAATCAAACTTGTTATACATAGTATTAATATATCCATAACTTTAATATATGATTACAATTGTCAAGTCTTAAAGATGCAAGTTCCAGTGCGTTTCTTGTGAAGTTTATTTATTTACTAAGTGGAGTGGTAAAAAATCATTTTGCTGTAATAGCAATACTTAAGTATGGAACTGAAAAAAGTGTAACCTTTAGGACCTTGCATGCTCTCAGTACGGCTCGTATGTTTGTGTATCAGGTTATTAAATTATTTAATAAGATTGGAGGTGCCGAGAATGGTCCAAAATAGTGCGTTTAGTTTGGACTCTTCAGGCACTCAAAGCTGTAAGTAGCCGAGTTAAAGGAAATGAAGATCGTGTCTTGAAAGATACAAATTTCCAAAATTTTGATGTCTCGTATTATTAAGCAAGTCCTAGGATTGGCTGCTTACAAAAGACACGCGGGACATTAGCTGATGTACTTTAAAGAAAAGTAAAAAAGAAAAACTAAAGCTTGTCGGCTGAGTACACACATGATAACAAAAAGGCTTTGCTGGTGAAAATGATTTTATATTAGGGCTAAGGTTTAGAAAGACCAGCATCCAGCAGTTGTAATGGCTTAGTGTAGAGTGCGTTTTGGAAAAAGAAGTCAAAATTTCGGCCACTGTATATTAATGGAATGTTTTGAAAGGTCTAGAGAAACCTCTGATCACACGCCTTTTCGAGACGAACCTTGCATCTTTCAGTAAGACTGCACCCGTCCACAAACTTGTTTGAACAACAACGTGCCTCATTTTCTAACAGTAGGTAGCTGGTCTTCTGGTAGCCTAGAATTACAAATTATGGGCAATTTTAGAGGGCAAAGTTTGCCCAAAAAGACCCTAACGGTTGCAGTTAAGACTTTTCCAATGGATGTAGAGCTTGCTGCCATAGACGAGTGGTTCGAACATCTTGCAGCTTGTGTAAAAGCTAAGGGTGGCTATTTTAAATAAATCCGCTTGTAATTATACCCACCAATAACAATTTAAGAAAATAATATGCAAAAACACAAAAACTGTTTTATTTTGTTGACCTGATCAGTGTATAATAGAATTTATGGTCATATTATGTATATGTACAAGGTTTTCGTGGTCAAAGGTCAAAGAATAAGTCGGTTTACGGGTTTTTGGGAAATTTTCGACTTTATAGTATCTACTTTGATGCTATTTTCAAGAGATTTGAGTTAGTTCTTAATATGCCTACTTCCCACGGGGAGCTAAGCGTCAAAAAAGAAGATTGGTTTTTGGTCTGCTCTACTTTGCTATTTATGGAAGCGGAGTGAAAGTTTGACGAGGACATGTTTTTGGGGGAAATGTACTGGGTTGGAAAAAGCTTGTTTGTTGTAATGAATTCTATAAGTGATGACATGCGGTGACCAATGGTTTGCAAATAGCAAGTAAACGCTGGAATATTGAGACACTGAGGGTGTTTCTCTAGTTCAGTAGCCTCACGGATAATTCTTTTTAGTATTTGGACAAAGCAGAAGAAATATCGCCCTTTAGTACAGCCAGAGGATGTTTGTATATCACCACAATTGCTTAGGGTTCATTTGGGTAATGATCCTTAGCTGAGCGGATGAAGTCAGCTATTTTACTGTCAAAACCACTGGTGTATTTTGTTTGTTTAGTATGTGGCTTATTCTGTCAGTAGTGCCTCTGATATAGGAAAACTCCTTTTGTTTGGCCGGGAAAGCCGTGAATTTTTGGTATTTTAATAATGTGGGTTAAGGATATTTGGAACGTTTTATATTACAGTTTTGATCTGGTATTAATTTCAGTTTATTGGTTCTTATTGTCGGAATTGAGTATTGAGTGATCTGGTAATTAGAGTGGATAATTTGGATAAATGGATAGATTTGAGTAAGGCGATAGCGGTATTTTGCGTTTAGATAACGATTGGAGTCCCACGCGACAGAATAGCAATCAGAAGTGAATTGATTTTACTCTTAAGCTATCAGTGTACTATTATTTTAAATCTTTAATTATAGTTTACCTGCATTAAAACTTATAAACAATTCTAAAAATAAATAAATTTGAGTACACGATACGGGGCTACGGCCGGCTGATCTGACTGATAAATAATCTAATTTTTATATTTCCCACAAAACTAAAATACGGCAAAACCTAGGACCTTCCAACTAAAACCACCAATAATAACGTAAACTCTAATACATGACCATTCACCTCACTACCAGAACCATGTATTGATGAACGATATGCCCCGAGTCTACCAGAAGATACACAGCATCACCTTTTTGTGTCAGAATTTCGATCAATTTCTTTGGACGGCCGGCTCATTGCTTGTGAATCAGATCTTCGTTGCTTTAAACCCTCTAAACTGTTTCCGAACCGTAGATTCTCCAACCGTATTTTTACCCCATGCCTCATTGATCGATAGAGTACCTTCAGCGATATTCAAACCCAACTTATACTCGTTTTTGTTCGCGCGTAAGCTCCATTCTGAAACATGTGTATACGTGTTATATATCAGAATGCTCGCAAAAAACCCACAATTTAACGACACCAAAGCATGCATTAATATTGCAAAAATTATATCAAAAATGTCAAACGCTACGAAATTTCTGCTCAACCCATTAAGACGAAAAGTCCCACAAGTAACTTTATTCAAAGTGCATCCGGTTCTTATTCTCTTGCAACAAAAATCTTTCACATCATTAATAATCGCATTACCCCAGATCTTTACCAAATTAAAAATTTTATATTCTCCATACCAAATAGTATGATTCTTAAACCAAAGTTAACCCTCGTGAACTGGAATGCCAATGCTGTTAAAACCCAATGCTCTAACTTTGTCTCCATAAATATAGCGTGTATCACCGGAACTAATGAGTTCAAGTGAAAAATTCACTATATCAGGATACGACATGTACCAGAAAGACAGAGAAACTATGGTAGAATGGGAAGGTCCTACATTAATAATTAGACATAACAGCCGCTACAGCAGTGGAATTATCAAATATCTATCACTTCAAAGCCATAGCAATTAAACTAATAATGATAAAAATGCTCCAACTACAATAGCTTTTGCATATAAACAACTACATAACAAACTGGATCTACAAGAACTAATAAACATTTTAAGGCTCATAGCCAAAAAATGATTGTTGGCAACCTCAACTGCAAAAATAAGAGCTGGGGTTGTAGAGCAAATAATCCAAATATTTTTACATTCCAACTAGCAGTTAAAATTTCTATAATAACCATATAGAACTAATCAACAGCCAAATATCTTAAATACTACCAGTAAATCAATATTTCCTAACAGAACCTGATTATGGCCATCTATTAGTAATGTGTGACTTTAATAGCTCTCTATACGATTACCCTAACCATTCCCGATTAATAAACAGGTCAACACACTAGGAACTTTTCGTGAAACAATAAATTACCAGCTAAAATCCCTGTCAGATCTTACTGTAAAACGATATTGATGCAATAAATAGCTTTAAGGCGCAGCAATTTTGGCAATCCAACAATCCACAATGCATATGAGATTCTAGAAAACCTTAGGTAGCCAAATTCTTCCAACATTATTATTACTCAAATACCACCCATAAGAAAACCAAATGAAAGCTGGGCTTGTTCAAATAAAAAAAGAGCAACATCTCGCACAAGTCTTCATCACATTTCCATCCAATAATGTTAATTTTGACACAGAGATCAAGGAACAGCTCACCTGGACAATTATCTCTACCTTTGAGGCCAGCCTCAGCTACAGAGTATATAGAGAAATCAAACTAACCAGCTCATATGAAGCCCCTGGCTATGACCTTATAGAGGAAAATATACTAAAGCATCTCCCTAAAATGCAATAGTGCTACTCACAAGAATACACAATCTTATGCTTGCTATTCCTCACTTCCCCGTTCAATGAACATTGCGCATTAATAATCAGGGAAACCTCTACAAAATGCAGCCTCCTGTCGGTCGATAACCCTACTACCTCTGCTATGGAAAATTTTTGAACGCTTACTGTTATACAGAATCAAATAAATAACTAGTGTAGTTAATTACCACTCACCAGTTCGGTTTCCGCGAAGGACATTCGAAGAGAAAAAAATGTATGCCTCAGTATTTTTGGATATCCAACAGGCTTTTGATAAAGTACAGCATTGTGGGCTCTTATATAAAATTAAAGAAATCTACCTCGACAAATCTTCCTCCTCTTAAAATCCTATCTAACCCAAAGAAATTTTCAAGTTCAATTATAGGGTACGCTAGTGTCCTCGGTTCTTTTCTCTATCTTCTCTATACTGAAGACAAACCAACCACAGACAATACCTTAATTGCTACCTGTCATCTGAATCCAATGCTGATTATGCATCTGAAAAGCTTAAGTCACACCTAAATCTTCTGCCAAAATAACTCGATCGGTGGCGGATGAAAGTAAATAGCACACTTTTACTATTAAACGCTTTACTTGGCTCCAGGTCACCATTTACAATTAGCTCATCCCAATAAAACCGGGGTGAAATAATTAGGACTTTACTAAGCCTATCTTGGAAAGCTCATATAAAAGCTAACTCAATCTAAACACAAAAAGTATGCACTGGCTAATTGGACGTAAATCCCAACTAACTATAGAAAGCAATCTGTTACTATGCAAAGTTATCCTAACACCTGTGTGGTCCTACGGGATTGCGTTGTGGGGCTGTAGTAAGCCATCGAACACCAAAATCTTACAGTCTTTCCAATCGAAGACACTGCGTATTCTTACCAATGCATCTTGGTACATCAGCAACCAAACCCTCCACCACCTTAAAATTCCATTCTCTCTGAAGTCGATATAACATGCGGATAAACCATTGAATAGACAATGATCAAAAAACCTCATTGAGTAAATCATAGAGACGCGTTAGTGGATGGTGCTCTACTCATGTTAAATAACTTCCCCGCTAACTCACTTACTTATTTCTATATTAAGAGTAGATTGTAAATTGGCAATAGAAATAAAATTAAAAAAATACATACAAAATCCGATTCGAGACAAGCATAGTGGCAAAACACCAGATATCAAAGCTCATCTAAATAGATTAATTCCACAAGTTAAAAATAAATTGTACTAATATCTAATTGATTCTTACAACAGTTGTATAGACTCAATGAGCCCAAGAGACCCTAAGATTTAGAGACCTATTAAGAAAAGACTATTAAAATAATCTTTGTTCTGGGTCTAAACTTCTGGAAATAATTATTTAGTCCCGACTAAATAAGTTCCTCTTTTACTATTCCACTTTGGATTTCAAAATGATCACTCCGCCAATCACTAGATGTTACACATCACTGAAATAATTAAAACAGGCTTTGAAAATGCGTACACCAATATCCTTTGTGACTATGGATTAATGGATTAATATATAAACTAAAAACCTTGAACGTACCTGCATAACTGCTGAAGAATATTAAATCATTGTTCCAAGACAGAGATCAATGCAAATATCGTTATGTATGCTAATAATATAGCGCTAATCACGTAATATTCTTATATTAATCAGGCAGCACTGAAACTCTAGAAGAAATTCTCCTGTAACAGGAATAAATGTAAACATTAATCCCGACAAGTGTCAGGATATTTGCTCTTCGCCGGCCCTTAGATCCACTGACAGTAACAATCAATAATGCACCCATACCCTGAAACCCTAAAGATAACACCATCAAATAACTTGGAATTTACCTATATCTGAGATTAAACTGGATCCCCCACATTAACAACAAAATATCTGAATTATATGCGAAAATTACCACACTTTATCCAGATTAAATAAAGAATAATCGCGTAAACTCCAATGTGACAACCTTATCTAGACGTCAATAATCAGAGGAATATCTACTTATAGAGTATGCATCTGGTATGCAACGATACGATAGAAACTATCTTTAGAAGGATGTTTTGATATGAGAGTGTGCAAAAAAATGGGGGATTGATGGATATTTAGATGGAAAAAGAATTTGGAAAGCGTATCATGTCCATGACGCCAGATAAGAGCGTATGACCACCGTTCTTTGTCCAACAGATGGATTTTAAGGAAAATGAGGTAAAGGCTTTTATTTGAAAGTTTGTTATAAACATATTTGCTATGACAGGCTAAAGTGGGGAGCCCATAGGACTCAATGGTCTTCCACATCAATGTTTGGGGGTAAAATTTATTTTGGAAGGTAAATTAGGTATTTGCTAAGCATTGGTTTAGACTGGGATTGGTTTTTAGAAGCCGCACTGTATCAGGAACGGCCATATTAGTAAAAATTTAGGAATTTGGTAACAAATCATTTTATCTGAATATGATAGCGAGGACACGATCAGAAGTGACAGCAAAGTTGAAAGTTTTTTCAAAAGCTTGGATAGCCGCAAAGCGAAACATCGGAATTTCCCAAAAATCGACGCAGTTTAACTCGTGTTGGAATATTATTGACATCTTGTAGTAAATGGTCTAGTTCTCCATTTTATAAGTACAATTAGACCTAAGCGATACAATAATCCTTCCATGCTGCTATTAATTGGCAAAATAAGGAGTCGATAAGGGGGAAAGGCATGGCCGCTTATTCCTAGTACATAAATCGTTTGTAATGCAGTAAACTGTTATGACTAAGTTAACTGCTGAAATCTCTGAAAGGCGCTCGGCCCAAGCGCTTATCAGATCCGAATCCAGCGACCTGAACGTCGCCGACGCCGGCGAAACACCTCCAGGAACAAAATAAGACGTCGTTACGAGCCTAGATCTGGATCGCATTGTAAATTCGAGCAACATAAACCGCGAATCACGCTATCTGTTCGGTAATTCGGCGCGCAATAAAAAGTAGCTGCGCCAGGATTTTTGCGCCCTTTGTTAGCGAAAGGGGTCAAGCGGCCGCACGCGCGCCGAAATCTTATCAAGCAAAAGTATTTTCGTGTTGCCCAGTCGATTATTATTTTATGTGCCATTCATTTAGAAGATTAACGCCGAAGGTGACGTGTTCACGCATCCATATTTCACGCGCCGGGGCTTTCGCCTCTAATTAGCGCGCGGCCCATAAACAATCGCCCCAATTTTCCGAGCGACGGCCGCCGCGGAAAATTCGGATACGCCACTGATTCGTCATAATGCCGGCCGTCGCTGATTAAATTTGCGGATGCGAGGGTGTCCGGGCGCGCTCGCGGCTTCGCCCCAAGACCGGGGAATGTTAATAATGCAGCCGGCAGGAATTTATTGTGTTTAGATAGACAGCTCGATCTTGATTGGTTTTGATTGGGGTAATTTATCGCCATTACGCCGCCGCCGGCGGGGGTTCGTTGGCCGTGAACTTCGTGCCGTGAATGCTATCGCGCCATCTTAATAATAATAAACACATAAATTTTTGCCCCGAGAAAACCACGAAGGACACTTCGGAAACTTGGAAAGTCAATTCTGCTTCGGATTCGAACAGATGGCGACGACCCCAGCAGGGGCGCGAGGAATGTCTCGGTTTCGTTTATTGCGCCAACAGCTTTGACTTCTATAGATCAAACGCTGAAATCTGACCCGGAAAATTAAATTTAGATTCCTTTAATCCTCCCTGTTTTATTTAATCAGTCATTTAAATGATATTAAAACCAAAAATATTTTATTAAAAAAGTAATGATAAAATATAAATTCTGAGGTAGCCGATGAGCTGTTTTTCCAAATGCTTATTTGATCGCGTTCCGCGGACATTGAAAGTTTGCATTTGCACAATCTATAGACAGTCCACCTGAAACGCCGTATATTTGTAAATTTGGTTTTAGAGTACATAGCAGTTGATGTTGATTTTCGCAAAAAACTCATAATGAACAATAAAAGATATTTTTTTAAAATGTCTTTGTGAATCGTCAAAATTGTTACATCTGGGGTACTGCAAATCCACGCGTTATTCACGAAAAGCCAATGCATTCACAAAAATACACTCTTTGATGTACATTACGGGCTGGAGGAATCGTTGGCCCGTAGTTTTTTTGAGGACGAAACTAGCAACCTTGTTGCATCATGTGGTTGGTTCTCATTTTGATAGTCCATAGTTGAAGTTCGAAAACTCTTGACGTTTCGTCCATAGCTGCGGCAGACATCCTCAGAAAAAAATTTTTAGGAATTGATTAGATTTATTTAAGATTTGTCCTTTTTGGTACCGAAGAAGAATCACGCAGCATATGGGGAATATCAAGAATATAAGAATAAACCTGAGGCGACTTAGAATCTTTGATAACGTAATATAATAACCCTAAAAGAAGAGGCGCGATACCTCAAAGCGACCTTGGACAAAAAACTCACTTGGAAGCCCCATGTAAATCATGGGTTTGCGAAATGCTTTTAGAAGACAATTTTCTTAAAAGAATGTTTTCTGGAGATGTCTAGCGGAGCTGTAGGCCGAACGTCAAGAGTTTCCGACCCTGAGCTAATATCTCAAAAATCAACCACGCGATGCACCAAAACACCGGTTGTAAAACCCTTCGGATTTATTTGACAACGCTGTTACATTAATGGTAAGGTGGAAGATTTTAAACAACTTTTGTTTCGCTGACACCAACGATTTGAATGATCTGTGGTTTCAACAAAATGGAACCACATGTCAAACAGTAGGTGCAACACTCACTTTAGTTTAAACCAAATTTTCTGGCCGGTAATCTGGGAGAAGGGCGATGTCAATTGGCTACAGCGATCTTGCGATCTAACCCCAGTACACTTTTTCCTCAGGAGTTATTTGAACGAAATGTTTGTATCAACAAACCTGCTACGATTTCAGGGCTAAAAAGAATGCCGGATGTGTAGTTGCTGCAATTCTGTCTCATATATGGGAAAGAATGATGGAAAACTTCGCTAAAGGAATGGTAGCATGCCATTGGAATAGTGCAGGGCATCAGGTCGACATTATATTTCATATGCACCGTCTAAATTCGTATTTTGCACTGATAGCAAGAAATTTGTTTCAATATTTTGCGCTTTATTAAGGAATAACATACTCATTATAAAGTTCTCCGTAAACAAATGTTTGCTTGTCATGCCTTACAGTTACATAGATCTGGAACTATTTAGGAATATCTATTATAAAGCCGGATAATATTTTTAGTTTTTTTTTATTTTACAAGTTAATTTTTGGTTTATTGATTTTTTTTAAGAATAATAGGCATTGTAAAAAGTTTTGCAGTAACCTTAATTGTAACAGATTGGTATAAGTTATATGATATCGCAGAAATATTGTGAAATAACATTCAAAGTAACATCATTTGAATGACTTTAAAGATACAGACATAATTCGAAACCTCAGAAAATTGACTATAAATTTAAATGAGTATATAACAGCGTACCAAACCACCTTGTTTACTTGAGATACAAATTTGTGTCTTAGTCGGAACATACTAACACTAGAATGCATATTATGAGTCAGACAGACTAGCTGCTGCTTTGCTTTAACATCAATACTTTTTTGCGCACTTACAAAGTGCTTTTGCTCAAATTTCGAGAATTATAATTTATAACCAAATATGGAAAATTAGTTTTATTATACCAGGTTGTAAAAAAGGTTCTCAATACTTGTGTAACATCTGTCGTTAACTTTGAATTTATTGGTGACATTGAAGGTCCTTGAGTTTAACCCTTAATCTTATTCTCTGGTGACATAACGTGAATGCATGGTAGTCTTTGTTTGACCATTCCATGTACCGTCTTACGTGAAATTTAAATGTTTGGGTACTTGCGGCAAACACCTCTATCCAGCTGATAAAAGTCATAGATGATGGAGCTGTCATGGATTTCAACATTTGTGAAAAGTTCTTGGACGCACTGAGAGATACGCTCCTAGATGGTTAACACGTCGTCATTACGGGGGAGAGTGGTATTCCTGACAAACCACGTAGGGCCAAATATGGTCCTGAGTGGCTGATTCTGGACCATTTAGAGCTTTTTCACATATGTCTTGACTCAGCACCCCCACACGGAATCGATGATTCGGCGGATGAGTTTTATATAAGACTGTTGCACAGAAATTGCCGGCTACCGGGATATAAGAGAGAGCCAAGGGGTTACCGCACTGTATTCGCCTTCACAAACTTTGATCTACACGAGGCTTCTAAAGTCACTCAAGATATTATCCCACAACATAACATTCCTCTTCCCTTCCGGGCATCTCCTTATCAAAGATTCGTAGGGAATGGGGCGGCTAAACTTTTCTCTGTGTTTATTTCTATTCTCCATATACTGTACGTGCTGCACCATTTTTTTACCAAAATATTCAAGGTTCTTGAAGATTGTAGAATTCGTCCACAAACCGGAATCCGATGTAATCGAGCAGTATCTAGGCAAATTCCCGAAGATTGTGTTAGGTCTAGGACGTTTCTACGCCGCCGGTTCTTCGCCGCCAGTTCATCGCCGCCGTTTCTACGCCGAGACGGTTCGACGCCAGACGGTTCTACGCCGGCTGATTTTAATTTATTTTTCTCATTAATGTTACTATGGCTGAATTAGTAAACAAGAATAAGAAATAATAAATAAAACTTGCAATGCAAATAAAACCGAGAAATTTACTATTACAATTTTAAATTAAAGGAATACATAATATACATATGAAATGAAATAGAAAAATTAAGACTATTGAGTCATTTGGTAATTGTGTGCTAAGCCACGTAAATAATCTAGAGGTTCCCTATTTCCATAATCTAAGACAGTTCTTCGAATACGTTCATTAGCATCACGGTATCTTTTCAGCTTCGTCGGTGTTAAATGTCCGGCGATAAGTTGCTCAAAATAAGCGTCTCGTCCTTTTTGTACTTTTCGCAATCCATCTAGAAATTTCTAAATAGTTGGGTGTTGCATACCTAATTCACCACGCAATCGACGGTTGGCTGCCTCTGCATAATTATTGGTGCAGGCTTCTCCATCTATTGTTATCTGGTATAAATTATACATTGTTGGATGAAACATTAGCTCGTAATGCAAATTCAGCATCATTGTCGTATTGACGAATAACACCAATCTGAGCTAAATGCTTCCTCATATTTTATGACCAATGGAAGAAGCAATCTTTTACATTTACTTCCGGAAAGCAATCTTTCATGCCACTAAAAGCTGCATATTTATAATCACAAATGATAGATGCTGGACTTAAATTTGGCACTAGTGTTTTAATTAGTTCGAACATACGTGTGCATGTAATACCCTGCTTGTCAGGTAACAAAGCATAAAATATAGGATGCACTCGATGCCTCGATGCTATAGCGAAGGTACCATTAGCGTACCATGTATTGGCATTAAATAAATGCTGCAACCAGCTCTCTCTTTCAGAAATTAAAATTCTATTTGCTGCCTCTCCATCGTCGCTTAGCGAAAAATTTTCTTCTATTCTTGGTTGAGGCACATATACCTTATATGTATTTGGCAACACCAGATCGTTTAGGTCTGCGGGATCAGCAAGTGCAGCATTAATGTGATTCCGTTTTCGCCTGATTACTTTTCTTAGGACTGTATTATTTGGAATCGCCGCTAAAACAACTTGAGACACGTCGATTACACACTAATTTATAACTACACTTGTGCCCTCTATAGTTTCTTCTGCACGACGTTTGATTTGGATGACAACAGTTGCTACTTCTATAGCTGCTGCCGAGGAAGGGTGAGAATGATTGTTGATTTCATTGACCACTTCTCCAGCCTTCGTGTAAGTTCTTCGTTTACAGCGATCCACTTCCTTGCACTGCCAAAATAGTAAACTAGCGTCTCTTTTACTAAGCTTGTCGAAAACGCACAAATATCCGTTATAGGAATACTTCTCCTTTCCTCTCTTGCTGAGAACTGCTGGTTCCATTATTGAAATCACTGGTTAACTGATTCACGTAATAATTATTTTCTGGCGAATACACATAAAGTGATGTGTTAACGGCTTCTACTCCAAATTTATACCAAATACTATTAAACAGTTCTTAGAATTTTAATGTGTGGTAACGGGTCTGTGCGAATAACCATAACGTTCTTAAGATAATCCCGGAGATTGTAAACTTTCTATGAGCGTATTAAAATTCCTGATTATCTCCTTTGTATCAAGGATTGTATCAGATTACCCATTTCTTTTCGGAAACTTATGGTGTAGACACGGCCAGCGTAGAAACGGCCAGTGTAGAACCGTCCCGGCGTAGAAGCGGCGGCAATGAACTGGTGACGAAGAACCGGCGGCATAGAAACGTCCCATTCCCTTGTGCTTTGGGTCTGCTTATTGGAAGCTAGTCTACGAAAGCTATCTTCCAGAACAGACTGCTAAAGAGAGCCAAGACTATAGCTTTGCTGATAACCCAAAACTGACTATGTTCGCTCAATAATACAAAACATTAAAGCAAGGAGAAATAAACTGTTAGTCGCATTCTAAGAATAGGTGTACAGTAAAAAATTCTATTTCAAGGCTAACAGAATGGCTAGGATCAGAAGGAATTCATGATGAACAGGCTACTTAGACGTAAACTTGATAACAAAATTTTGTGACACAAGCACGTTAAAGTAGGAAAAGGGGAAATAATATACACGGCCATAGGGTTGACTAGGAATTTCGGTGGTAAGGGGACGGTACAAATACACTGTATGAGGCCGCGGTGTGAGTAGAGTCTTGTGGAGTTACACAGAATAAGCAGCTGTAGTCACTAGGACTGTCTTAATCTTAAACAATTTACCGTCCGTTGACTACGTGTGTCAGTATATAGCCGAGAGAAACCGTATCAAAACCGACCACAAGCGTCTACAAGAGGATCTGAGAATCTACCAAATGTCAATAAAAATCAAAATAAGCATAGAAAAAATAGGATAGGATAGGATAGACAAGTCTGGCAACTCTTGTACAACTAAGAAAAGAGCACACCAACCAGTGTCATATAAACAATTTAAAACTCAAATACAGAAGAACGAGAGTGATGCTGATGGTTTATCTTGACGAAGAAGGAGTTCCAAGAGAAAAAGTTTAAACTATCGGATTGGAGCATAATCTTCCAAATAAAAAATAGTTGCCACGAGAGGATGCTTGCACTACCTTATCAACATCGGCAATTATTACCAATTACTGAATCATCTCTGACAGTCGGTCATTACTGAAGGCACAATAAGGACATCAATCAAACTCCAATTTAAGACGTAGAAACGGGCAAAGAAATTCGCATAAACAACTGGGATGACGCTTTACTAGACCAAAACCCACGTCTACACAACGGGTACTAAGCGAGCGGACAAATTAGCCAAGGAAGCAGCGAATCCGTTTGTTTCAACATTATCCCAAGAAGCCTAGTTAAGGTGAAAGCGACCAATAAGCAAGTGGGATCGTAGATCACAATCAGCAGCCACAAGAGAACATACGAGGAAGTCTTTTCCAACCCTGGAGTCATTAAATATCGTACACTGTCCAAATCACTATAGGACATGGAAACTTCTAGTCCTACATGACAAGGTTTGAAGGTTTGAAGATAGCTGCGTATGTAGAGCCGAAGACAACTCCATACAAGTAACAACTAGCTCTACGGAAGAAACCCTAACGAGAGGACAGCGATGGCTACGAAAGTCCTAAGAATTCACGAGGGTGGCTACAGAGATCAATTGTTAGAAAGCTTTGGACCAGTTACGTCACACGTACCAAAATTAAACCCGGGGTAGGGCCCCATCGCGAGGGTTGGGAAGCGTAAGAAGATTTATTGCCAACGCATAAGAGCCAGGACACAGAATTGCGACTATGCGCATAACAGAGCAGACTAAAAATTGCAGAAGTAAGAGTAACTAATAATTGTGGTAGCAAGCATAACAGTCTGAACTAATCACTGCGACTTGCTGCAGACTTGCATGTGGTGTACGATATCTGTGTCCCGTTTTGTAGAGATCACATAAAAAACAAACAAAACTGTAAATTTTGAAATTTTAAGGCAATCTAAAATAATATAAAGTAAAGTTGTAAGCGATAGGAATGGAACTCAGTTTGCTGTTTGAAGTCATCTACTTTAACTCGTGTTTTTCCCGAGTCCTCCATTAAGGTGAATGACGAGGCAGGTTTGACTTGATTAGAGTTACGAAAAAAAGTTTAGTCAAATAAACAGAATGTAAATGTTATGAAAATGCCGGTGTAGTGCTGTAAGGTGGAGCATTAGCTAACTGTATCAGATACATTTTTCAGCAACTTGCGATCATCAAGAATTGCTATTGCAACTTAACAACACTGCACTGTCGCCTGTGCTATTATCATGAAGAGCGTCGTTGTAATGTCCGGACGTAGCAGTTGAACAACATGGGAAACAGCACTAAGCCTTGGGGGACGCCGGCTAGGAGACGCCCCTCTAATTACTTCACATCGGTATGTTTAATCCAAAACCTCTGACCGGAAAGCAAATTTCGCATCAGCTGAAGCATTGGCAGCAGAATAGATGCCAAAACAATCTTAAAGAAGAGACCGTTGCACCAAACCTTGTCGAAGGATTTGGTCATATTCAAAAAGGCTGCTGCGGTGGTAAGCTTCTTATAGATTTTTACCGCACTCGGAGGAGTTGATAGATGGTGAACTGGTCACGCAGAATCTAAACTTCTCCTCCAGAAGTCTTTAGTAGCTGTCCTTAGGCGGCGGTGGATTACCAGTTTTCTCACGTTTAGCAGGAGACTGATGGGATGGTAATCCTAAGGAAGCATATAAAACTTTCCAAACTTAGAAAGCATTACGACGTTGCCAAATTGTCAGGAGTAAAAGAAATCAATGTTTGTGCGTTAATTAATTTGCAAATAAAACTGTTCTTCAAAATACAACTCATTATTATGAAAAACTTCTTGTCAGTGTTGTCCAAGTTGTCAACTCTGTTCGCGGTACCATGTTGTTGACTTTAAAACAAAGGGTTTTTAACATGTATTTTGGATTGATCAAAGAAGTTAAAAACGCACCAAAGATTGAGCACAGAATTAACTCTTCAAAAAATGCCAGGGAAGATTGCATAGTTTGTTATCACGCTCTATGAACTGAAAGCTAGTTGAAGAGCTTTTAGTGCTTCCAAAAGTAGGCAGAAAAATCAAACTGTATTGGGCTTCCAAGTTAATAAACCACCTATTGGTTAGAAGGAAATAGTAAAACGATAACAAAATGTGTAAGTCCTAATAATTAGGCTGTTGTAAAAGTAAAATCAAGTGGCGTTACCTTAAAACCAAATTGCAAATCAGAATACTCGCAAATATTATAGTTTTACCACATCTTCGTTTAATTTTTTTACAGTAACGCATACGATCAAGGGCTAGAGATATGTAGAAAAGATTGGTTGCATTAATGTGTCAGTTAGAACTTCAAATAAAATTATAAAAAGTGGTGACGCTGGTCAAGGAAGGCAAGACCATTTGGAAGTGATAGAACTACACCATGTTTCTGACGTAAATTAAAAAAAAGTTGGGGGCACCACGGAGCCTTGCAATACTCCTGCGCAGAGTCGCCTCTACGATGGCCTCAGGCTGCCGATTTTGAATCGATACCTTCTGTCCGACAGGAAAGATCGACTTTCGGTAGTAGGATGAATACTGAAGTAATTTTGTAAGCTAACCCGTTATTCTACTCCTTGTCAAAAACATTATCCAAGTGTAGAAATACAGCTCCGATGACTTCATTTTTCTTGTAGTCTTCGGTGATATATTCCAAGACTCATAGGTGCTGCTGAGTGATGGGAAATTAATGAAACGAGGTAACTGTGAATGATTCTTATAACTCCCTTTTACAAAGTTTGTAGCAGGATAATGAGTAGATAATCCTGGAGAAATTCTCCAACATTCGTTATTTTCCACCGATAGGAGAAGTGTGGCAACCTCAAGACAGCGTTGGCGATGATGTTCATGCAGATGATAGCTTTCCTTGGGAAAGCTTTGACGGCGAGTTTGGAAATTCTATCTGATTCAGGCATTGGCGTTACCTGGAGAACTTCTTCGGCGGTCGAAGGCCTAATTAATCCTTTGATTAACATGCCTCCTGGACCGTTTTATGTGTACTTATATAAATACCTATATGTTTACTATTTTTATCCAAACACCCGAAAATTGTTTCGAACTTTCGTCAGCTCTTCACAGCTCAACTCCTAAAAGTCGACTGTTACAAAGCAATGAATAAAATGAGGAGATACAGTTGAGTTCTTCTTGAATTTTTTGTAGAAGCATATTTGGTGTTTACATGTTTATTTCGTAGTAATTAAATGCAAATTCATGATGATTCTTTTAATAAATAATATAAAAGTCTTTGGCGATAGCTCAATTAACGATATACTAAAGTTTGTCAACTAGTAAGTCTAACGCCCTAGATTAAAATTTTTAAATTGTACTTACGTTCTAATATTACTTCTTACATCCTTAAACACATGTGCCTAAAGTAGTTTAATATGATTTCGTCTGCCAATACATTGTTATCTACTAATAATAACAACTTTTGGTAATAAATTATTGATTAACTCTTTCAAACCGTAAGACTCTACATTCAGTAAAGGACTATCGTTAATTAAATGAAAGGTCAAAGCTTCCATATGTTCGTTCTCATTACCCGGTCATTGCACACCATCCTTGATAGGGGACGTCTTAAACAACCCTTTGTTTGAGGTAAACGCAGGTATTCAATTATTTTTAGTGATTGAGTAGGTCATCAGTCAGACAGCTGGAGTCTAGATCGAACACTGGTCCGTCTGCACTAAGCGCCTTAACAGCTCAACCACTGGCTTTCCAGGATGACCACCAAATTTTAATATCTGTGTAGAAAACAACGAAAGGTGCGTCTTTAAGATTTCTCCTTAATTGGGTGGTGAACTGCTATACCAAGATTTTCATTGATAATCTATTTAATAGAGGTATGAGATTTATTCTACTTTACTTTCGTGTTTATTAAAATACAGTTCAATGTCGTTATACCGGGATAATTACTAAAAAATAATTGATTTTTTCTCATAACTATACAAGCACAATTGATATATAAATATTCCTGGTATTCTCACTTGGTCAAATACAGGCATCATCTTTAATTATCGACTAAAGAGTTAATGGATTAACAAACAACATTATAAAAAGAAACTTTGTAATAAAAAATAAATCGATAAATAATTACGTTTGAAATTGTACATATTAATACATATAAAGAGACTTTCTCTATAGAACATAATTTAATTCTTTTGCCTAACTTTATTACTCGTTAGTGTCTCCAACTGTGTTTGGTATGTTAGCGAGTCTTTAAAAAATATATACACAAACTTGAACTCAACAAAAATTCATTCGCTTAATAGAAATAAAACTTTTGTTTTTAATTTAGCACAATTTTTAAATTCTTGTTCATTTGCATAGCTTTGTCGTGCACTGTTTCCTTAGACTGCCTTTTTGTCGCGCAGCCGATTTTGAACCGTTTCGTCTGCTAGTGCTGGTATCGATTTTGGGGCGCACATTAACGCCGTCCGAAATCTAGCCTCACCAACTCCGTATATACATGTTGGATTTTAATAAATAGCCCGTGCAGTAGAGCTAAATGCACTTAGTGATAAACGCAAATTGTATGCCGTCTACTTAACAAACTAGGATAATTTGCCAGGAATGTCATACAGCGGATAAGCGCTTAGCAGCAGGGTAAAGTAAGAACGAACGGGCGGCGCACGAAATATTTAATCACTCTATTAAACTTCACTCGTCGTCTAAGTAAACCAACTCAAACCAAATTTAAGTGGCTGGTAATCAGCTAAAAATGTTTGCTGCTTAATGGGTGAGATTATGAAGGAACGCTTTTACACAAAATTTTTTTTTTAAAATACATTAAGAAGCAAAAAGTTTGATTTCTTATTGAACTATAGAAAAGTATTCATTTGCTACTCATACCAGTAATCTTAGATTAGTTGATAACAATGCTCCGATATCCAACCAAATTTATTAAGAGAATGAATTTATCTATACCCGTGTGGGGTTGCTGGTCCCCATCGGGCGCCTCCCCAGGTGGTGGATAGGGGAAGGCCTCCCAGATATGGGTGGTACCGGGGAAAGCCGGGGCGAACCAAAACCAGCCTGGTGAATGTCAGCCGGTTCACCAGTACCAAATTGCAGCTGAGAAGAACCGAAGGCAGAACTAAATCAGTAGAAAGAAAAATCACGTCACTATTATCTCCAGGACAATCATGATATGGTTAATAAATACAATTGCCCCGAGCACGGGCGCCCCTTAAATGGGGTAGCAGCGTTAAGAGTCATCCGATCAGCCGTTATCAAAATTGGGGAAAAATCAAGCACACGCAGAATAGGTACATGGAACATGCAAAGCACGAAGAAATACAAAACACCATATAAGAAATGAAAAGTTAAACATCAGTATACTGGGAATTAGTAAAATGAGATGGCTAGGATCCGGAATATGTATTGTAGATGATTATGTGGTGTATTATACCGCGGAAGACAATACTCAGCATTATAAGGTGTAGCAACAATTCTAACATCAACAGTATCTAAAGCTATAAAAAATGTAGGACAATACTCGGACAGAATAATCATGATAAAGATTCAAACAAAGACAGTAACTATAAACTTGATTCATACGTATCCTCGTACGTCAAAATGTGACGAAAACGTTATTAAAAAATTCTATGAACACCTTGAACAAGTCCTGAAGTTAGCAGAAAATAAAATAAATATATTAATGGGCGATATAAATACTAAAATTGGACAAGGAAACAAGAAGACATTATATGTGATAATGTGATAATAGAATGTGTAATGAAAGAAGAGACCAATTTGGACGATTCTTCATAGACAAGAACTTGGTAATTATCAACACATAGTACAAACTACAAAAAAAACCAAAGGATTGCTTGTGTTCAAATTGATTGCATAACCATAAACAAAAAATTTGGGAATATCATAAAATCGACTAAAATATCCTCTGAGGTATACGTACCAACCGATCATAGTTTACTGTTGCCTCAAGTTAAACTACGGTTCAAGAAAATACATAATAAACCAAAAGGAATATTAAAATTGAACAAAAAATTAAAGGATCCGAAAGTACAAAAATATTACACAACAAATAGAAGATAATATCAACAATCAAAATGACAACGATGAAGATATATAAATACAGGTGAAACGAATAAAGAACATAGATATTTTAGATCTCATGGATAAAAGAAGAAAATAAAAAATCAAAATCGAATAATTACAATAGAATTCACAAAGAAATTAGAGAAAATATAAGACATACAAAAACAGAATTTTCAGAAATAGAAGAATATGATAAAAAACATGATATATGTAACCTTCACAAAAAAGTAAAAGATATTTCGGGACTAAAAATAAAGATAAATAGCAGAAGAAAATGATGAAAGAACGATTACGCCAGAAGAACATCAGAAATTAAAATTATTGGAAAAATACATTCTAGAGTTATTTAATGATGATAGAAATACACAATATGAAGGATGTAAGAATGAGACCAGAAATTATAAAAACAAAGTAGAAAGAGCAATAAGAATAGCAAAGAGTGATAAAGCTCCTGGGACAGATAGACTAAAGATGGTAATATTAAAAATTATCCACAGATTAGTTTAATCTACTTTTATTACGATTCCAAAGAAAAATAGAGCTATTAAATTTAAATATTACCGCACCATAAGTTTAATAAGTCATCTTCTGAAAATATTTTTAAGTGTCATTTATGCTAGAATATATCAAAGAATAGAGGAAAATTTACGTGGGATGCAATCTGGATTCCGAAGCTCTTTTCGGTGTGCAAGTGTTGATTCAACGATGTCAAGATGTTAACTGTAATGTGTACATATGCCTAATTGACTTTGAAAAGACCTTCGATAAGGTACAACACGACAAACTATTCCAAATCTTAAAAAATGTAGGAATTGGCGATAAAGATATGCGTATAATTGCTAACCTTTATTGGCATCAAACATCCACAGTTAGAGTAGAACAACTAACAGAAGCAACCAAAACAAAAAACGGTGTCCATTATGGATGTACATTGTCACCTCTACTGTGCAACTCGTACTCCGAAGAACTATTTAAGGAAGCTTTGCACGATATAAAGGAGATATGCCGACGACACGCTGATTATTGTGAATACCAATGAAGATCTGCAAACACGACCTAAAACTTAATACATCAAAAACAAAATATATGATAATAAGTAAGGACAAATTATTGCAAAATAAAGAGTAGAAAAAGCAACATATTTGGGATGCAACATAAATGAAGATTGGGACCTTCCATAGACAAAAAGACGCATTTAATATTCCCAGCTGTATTTCTACATATGAAGCAAACCCTATGTAGTCATAATATAAATTTGCCTCTTTGTTTTATCAGTGCTGTATCACGGAGCAAAGAACTGGACATTAACAGAAGTATTACTAAAGCGGCTGAAGAGCTTTTGAAATGTGAACAGATATAATCACGAATAAAGAGGCAGTAAGAAGAAAAAATAAAGAAATGGAACTTGTTAAAACTGTGAAGAGAAGGAAGTTAGAATATTTCGGGCGCATTATGAGACATCAAGAAAAATATGACATATTGCATCTTGTAATATAATATATAAACACAAAACCCTAATTTGGCCGCTAGTCCGTGGCAGGTTTTAAATAACCAAGGGGTGCTAAGAATCCCCACGTTAAAACAAGATAGGCACCACCCGTATGTGGATAAAAACCAAAAAAAAATGCACTAAAATTGGAACATGGAACGTAAGGAGCCTTTATATGGCTGGGAAGACACAACGTAATCAAGAAATGACTAGATTAAACATAGAAATTCTAGGAATATCAGAAACAAGATGGCGGGATGTGGAAAAGTGAAATTGATGACCATGTCATACTATGCAGGTAACAATGACACAAATCATCCGAATAGTGTTACAATTATAGTCAACAAGGACATACACAAATCTATAATCAACTGCATACCCTTTTCAGATCGTATAATATTACTATAACTAAAAGCGCCACCAAAGAATATTAACATCTTCCAAATATATGCCCCGGCAATGGAAAAACTAGATGCAGAAATAGAACAACTGTACGTGCACATAAATGAACTAAGAAAAAACATTAAAACAGACGAAGTAATTATTATTATGGGCGACTTCAATGCCAAAGTGGGCCAAGGCAAAGTAGAAGACATTGTGGGAAATTTTGGCTTGGGCGAACAAAACGATAGAGGAGAACGACTAATACAATTTTGCCAAGAAGAAAACATGGTCATCATGAACACGTGGTTCAAGTTACCACCTAGGCGCCTCTATACATGGACGTCTCCACAACACACCCCGGAACACATCATACGAAATCAAATAGATTATCTTGTAATTAACAAGAAATATAGAAATGGACTAACAGGCGTTAAAACATATCCCGGAAGTGATGTGGACTCAGACCATAATCCTGTTGTAGGAAACATTAACATACGTCTCAAAAAACTAGGAAAGCAATATAACAAGAAAATAGATTTACAGAAACTGAAAGAACCAGTCCACTGCATGCAAGTGGCTTAGACTCTAAAGGAAAATATAAAAGAAAGTGGAATACACGAGTTAATAAATAATGTAATTACTGATGTAGACGATACAGACCGCACAGAGATTATCGAATTTATCTGGAACAAAATAAAACTAGCCATCACAAACACACAAAATACCATAACCGGACAAAATCGTAACAAAAATAAAAAACCATGGATGACATCAGAAATATTAACGTTAATGGACACCAGAAGAACATACAAAAATCAACAACAATATAAACAACTAAATAAACTAATACAAAAGAATATAAGGCAAGCGAAGCAACTATGGCTAAATGGGAAATGCAAAGAACTAGAAGAATTAGAAAAGAGACACGATATTTTTAACCTACACAAAAAGATCAAATAAACTATAGGAGGGGCTAAGAAATATAACTACAACAAAATGTTAAATAACGACAATCAACTAATGACAAGCAAAGAAGATCTAAAACAAATATGGGAAGAATATATAAAACAGACCTTTGAAGATGTGAGAACTGAACAACATATAACAACAACGGAGCATGCATATTACAAAGTGAAACAACAAGCGTAATGCAAAATTCTAAAGACGGCAAAGCAGCTGGACCAGAGCAGATTCATAACGAATTTTTGAAACTTCTAAATGAAGAAAACATAACATTACTTACCAAGCTTTTAAATGCAATATATGAAACTGGAAAAATGCCTTCTGATTGGATAACATCGGAGTTTATCACTATGCCCAAAAAACCCAACGCAAATAAATGCGATGATTTTCGACTCATAAGCCTGATGAGCCACGTTCTCAAGTTACTTTTAAAATATTTACACCGTAGGATATATCAGAAATGTGAAATAGATCTGAGCGACGCCAATTTGTATTTAGAAAAGGGTTTGGTACCAGAGAAGCGCTATTTAGCCTGTCAGATCTGCTACAAAAAATGCCGTGACCTACAAAAATATATCTACGTGTGCTTCATCGACTATAAAAAAGCCTTCAACCGTGTAAAACACGACGAACTATTGAGAGTATTGACTGAGAAAGGACTTGATCAAGAAGACATAATAGCTATTAGAAACCTATACTGGAACCAAAACGCCACAGCGAGAATAGATAATGAAAATGCGGAAGCTCCCTCAATTAAAAGAGGAGCGAGGCAAGGTTGCATCCTCTCACCACTATTATTTAATATTTATTCAGAGACAGTTTTTGTCAAAGTCCTAGAAAACTCCGAAGACGGAATAAAAATAAACGGTAAACTTTTTAATAATATAAAGTATGCTGACGACACCGTAATAATCTCGGATAGCCTAGAAGGACTACAACGGCTAATGGATGCATTAAGCCGTGAAGGAGACGCAATAGGGTTAAAGATAAATACTAAAAAGGTAAAATACACGATTTTCAGCAAAACACCAATAGCACAAATATAACTTATAATATATAATCGACAAATAGAGAAAGTACAAACATTCAAATTCCTGGGAAGCTGACTGACAAAAAATAGAGACCCAGAAACGGAAATAAAAATAAGAATAGAAACAACTAGATCAGCATTCCAAAAACTCAAGAAAGTACTTACCAACCGCAGTCTTCATCTTACAACCAGATACAAATTTGTGCAGTGCTACATATACTCAATACTATTATATGGTGCTGAAGCGTGGACCCCCAAGGCTAATACAGAAAAGAGAATACAAGCTTTTCAGTACTGGGTGCTTAGAAAAATGAAATGTATATCTTGGACGGAGCATATCACAAACAAAGAGGTCCTGAGACGAATGAACAGAAGAAATGAACTCCTATTAACTAATAAAAAAAGAAAAACAGCTTATGTTGGACATTTATATCGGAATGACAAATACAATACATTGCAGCTCATTATGGAAGGAAAAGTTGAAGGCAGAAGAGGGCGAGGTCGCAGGAGATGCTCCTGGCTTAAGAACATTAGAGATTGGACCCATATGAGTACACATGAGTTGATAAGAGCCAACATTCAATAATGAATAAGGCACTTTAAGAAGAAGAATATAAGAAAAGGTAGATAGCAGAAGAGGCCAGATAGATGAAAAAGTCTCATGGTTACAAAATTTGAGACAATGGCAAAAATAATCCACAGTACAACTCTTCAGAGCTGCAGTTGACTAGGTCAAATTGAGGTAACCGAGTCTGTTGGGAAGGAGACAGAGAACGAGTGCAATTGTCCTAGGTCCTGAAACGCTCTAATGTAATGTTCTTTCATCATAGAATGACGTCATAGAGTCCACTCTAGTTTTGGATTCCATTCACTCCTGTCGTTGAAATCATTCTTGAGGGAATTTGGCCTTAAAACGCCGCGCTGGCGGTGTGCGTGTTGGCGAGCTGGGTTGGGACCTGGAAAAGATGAGTAGCGGAGGACATGGGGTAGTTCGACATTATTATTTATATTAATAAAATTTCTATTTTTTCTAAGAAGGAAAGTGGTTCATAATTCGATTCTATACAAATCAAAGATCTGGTTGGTATCGATATAAAGATTCATCCTGAGGTCTGTTCTGAAAATATGATATAATTACAACAAAAAATTTATATATTTAGAAAAATGGTACAAAACACAAGTGATATTGTAAGTAGCTTCCTACCTTCAAAGAAGTTGCTTTCAACCTTTTTTGGTCATGCCCCATATTTCTAAATTCCCGATTATTCGCTTCTAACATATAATTCTTATTTATTCAAAAAATGAACGCCTATTCACGTGGACAGTACCTAAATGGTTATTAATTGTTAATAACTCGTTCTCAAATGCCCCCCTCCTATAAATTAAATTGTTCTTCTGTGAGATGTACGCCCTACGTTGGGAACCACGGCTTTAAAGTAAGCATCTTCAGATTTTGCATATTTTTTCGAACGTAACTGATTAGAAGACTTCTGTTAGAACAATTGATCTTTAGTTTCCGATTATAGCTCTAAACTCAAGTTTTATTGTCAGTTATGACTCTTGGTGATATTAAAACTTAGCACGTGTTCTTTTTGCTCTGGTAAGAGGAGGCGCTGAATAAATTTTGCATCAACAGGTTTTATGCAAGATTTTCGGCCTTGTTGGGCTTCCAGAACCTGGATATCTTTTAATAGATTACCTTCTTCTCTGAATCGTGTGTACCATGCCTTTGTTTATGTTGCACTCATTGCATAATTTTCAAAAGTTTTATTTAAATAGTTGCTATTGTTTCAACTTTTCCCAATGTTTGGTACAGACTTGCTGTTCTATTCATTCAATTATTGCGAATGCTCACTCACGATGTCTAATCCCCAACTGATGCGACCAATAAAGTCGTAGTTCTTATTTACGCATGCGCATTGCAGCCAACTCTCATCGGATGCCTTATTACTATACGGACGCGTTAACTTATTCCGTTTTATTAACATTTTGGGACGGATATTTTTGTTTACCGCTATATATATGCAGCATAGCGCAAAGTGGCAACAACTTAAATTGTTTTATTATATGAACTTAAAAAGATGACTTTTATTTTTAGTCTACTATTATCTAATGATTTTTTCAATATTAATAACATATAAACATTTAAAAAACAATATTTTAAGGGCCTGGTAAGAAACTTTACCCCTGGACGGCCGTTGGCTTTCGATATCCCTGTAGGTAAAGTTCCCAAAACCAAAGAGCTTTAAGGAACAGCACTAACTTTCGATAGAGGACTGAAGTAGCTTCTACTAGTAAGCTTATATCTAAAGTTTCACTTGTTGTTCCAGAATAGTGTGTTTCGAATCGTCAAGATGGTACTGAGTCAGCGAAGAACATCCTGGATTACTTTAGTAACCTCAAAGGTTGCAAGCACTAAATCTTGAGGAGGGAATAAGTAAAATATTTGCTCGCACCTAAATTAGAAACGTATTGGAATATACGGGTGCTGTCAGTCGTTTTACCGTCTTATATTCATGTGTGTGCTATTTGTTAACAAATAACAACCGAGTCAACTCCAAGGCCTGTAGTTGATGCTACCTCTAATATTCCAACTTGTCGTATAAACACAGTTGATCTTCATGAGAAAACTTCAAAAAGTGCGTCATTTAGAAAATCAAAGAAAGGTTCATCTTGAATATAGTCTTTAAAGATTGCATTGGGAAACATATGTATACAATTAAATTTATTTTATAAGGCATGAGCGCTAACAAGTTGAGAAAATTGTTATTTAAAATATTTAAAATGTGTGCACAACTAATCTGGGAAAGCAAAAGTTAGCTTATTTCTATATATTTTTGTTCTTTATTAATAATTCCTCCTCTTTTTCATATATGCCATATGTACAAAAGTTGGTTGTCATTATAATAAATTATTTT
Organism: Sinelater perroti; assembly: GCA_036346155.1. Taxonomy (NCBI): domain Eukaryota; kingdom Metazoa; phylum Arthropoda; class Insecta; order Coleoptera; family Elateridae; genus Sinelater; species Sinelater perroti. Next base: position 21,448,557 of record JARFIY010000158.1, on the reverse strand, counting down.
CTACTTTGAGTTGCATGAAACAATGTAACTCAATTTTGTTTCGTCCATTTTCTTATGTTGCCCGAAGATAAGTTTCTTTTCGTTTCTACACTTGTTTTCTCATCAGTCTTGCCTTATAGCATGATTTGTAAACATTTGTATCCGTCATGTCGCATCCCACAAAATAATAGTTATTACAACGGATTCATCACTTTACTATTAATACAAATAATAATTATGATAATAAATAAAATATAGAAATAGAAGGAAATAAGAAAGAACAAGAAAACCGAAAAAATTAAAATAAGTATCTGAAGATGACTTTTAGACAAGGTATGAATCGCAACAACCAAAAGTGAGCTAGTGACTGAAGTATGGCTACTATATAGCATTCCTAAGGATTTTCTTCTTTAGTTATTTTAACTTTAAAATAAATAGCATCCCCTTTTTATAAAAATCATAGAAAAGAGGTTGGTTTGATTCTAAAGGAAGGGCATTTGTCAAGTTCAATATGCTGTGATCTTTAGCTGTAGCTATAATGTGAACTCTCGAACTCCGCAATGTGTGCAAAAAAATTAAAAAAAAGCTAAATAAATAAAATTACTGGGAAAATCAAAATGATAGACTCAATTTTATAAGCCTAAAATTCAAAATCAGTGACAAGTATGGTATAAATTACATTTGATTGTACTTAAATTAAGTTTATAGATGTTCAGTGTACCCTTCTCCGACTGAATTAATAACATTTAAACAATAACAGAAGATACCATAAACGATAAAGATTGTCTGAGCTTACCACAGCTGGGATACGGTTTTTTGGTCGTCAAAGTTGTTGGTACAAGGTTAATCCCAAAAATAAGTGTTGGCCACACTGCCGTATTTGCTGCTCCCCTAGTTTCAACCAAACCATCGCTTAGTCTGCGGGGACGCTCAGTTTTGGCTCGGCAGCCATTCGTAATAGAGTTCCCGATTGCCGCTACCGCCAGGTGCAAAGTTCGCGCACTTATTCGGCTTTTGAACACAAAAGGCGTTAGACCAATCGAAATTCATTGCCAATTTACAGAAGCGTATGGAGAGTTGCGCATGGATGTCAAAAACATCGGAAAGTGGAGCAGAGAGTTTACAAGTAGTCGCATGGAAATTCACGATGAAGAGAAAAATGAGAGACCGTTAATTCGCAAAGGTTGAACAAATCATGCTTAAAGTTTGGAGGATTACTCTCGATGATCTTTGAATTTTGGTTTCTGAGGTTTCTTGAACCGCCATTCATAGGACTTTGACTGAAAAGTTAAAATATCGGAAGGTGTGCGCAAGATGGATCCCAGGAATACTTACAGACCACCAACGGCAACGTGTTGACTCTTCCCACGAATTTCTACGGCGCTATGCAGACAAAAAGAACAACTTTTTGATTTAGATTGCTATGGATGACAAAACCTGGGCGTCCCGCCAAGCAGGAATCACGTGAGTGGCGGCAATCCTCTTCGCTCAAGCCGCAAACATTTAAATAGTCACAGTCCGTCGACAAACTTATAACAACTGTGTTTTGGAATTGCAAGGACCTAATGGCTTGTACGACCACAAATAACGCTGACAAGTATTGGAAGACACTCAAAAAACTCAGACGGCCGATTCAGAACCGGAGAAGACCGCCTCCACGTCTCCCGTACGACCGTCATTCTTCTGCTACAGTTTGGATGGGACATAATCACCTACCCACCCTATAGTCCAGACTTGTGAAACTACCACTTGTTCCCTAAATTGAGAGAACATTTGACCGAAATGAGCTTCAGTGAAAAAAGCGCTTCAACGCTTCCTCAACGACATGGTAGCGAGATGGTATGACATAGGCATCCAAAAACTACCATAACGCCAACAAAAATCTAGGAAAATAGAGCAATATTTAAGCTTTAAAATCATGTATCAATTATTTAAAAAATTTTTTCTATTTGTAAAAACTAGGAGTGCTATATAAACTGCTTCTCTTGCAAATCCCCACAAGAAAAGGTGACAAAGTGTGAGATTGTTAGATCTCGGGGCCCAACACATTAGTGCTCAGACTTCATTTCGTATGCGACCTATTCATCGTTGAGGTAAAGATTCTTTTAAAATACACTCCGGTGTCAACGGAGTAAAACTCAGTTTTATTAGGAAATGAAGTTTTCTAAACCTTTATTATTTTGAGGAAGAAACCAGTTTAACAACATCGCGAAATACATTACCCCAATAACCACGTTACCATCAAGGAGAAAGATCACGCATCTTTATTCTCGGTACAGCATCAAACACATTAACCTTCGGGGTGTCGTTCTACTATTCCAGTGTTTTATGGAAATTTTGTAACCCTCATATCCAAACATTATGTCGGTTCACTTTTTATCATCTTCCATGTTTTCGGGCATGCCATTAGAAAATTCTACGCAATTTTGTTTGTCGTTTGTGTGCAGAGCTTGTACCAGTTGTAGATGGTTTGATTTGAACAGTAACACACGCTTAACAGTTGTTTGAGGAAATTTAAGTACCCTGCCTACTCTACGAGTTAACTTCATTGTACTTCGCCTTAAACTCTCTCGAATTCGTCCCACAAATAGCCAGTTTGATAAGATTAATGATTCTAACTGCTGTTGTTTAGGTGTTTAACGTTCAGCTCATCACTTTTGAATTGTTGTATGAATCATTTACGTACAATGTATAGTTCAGAAAATATAGTCATATAAAAATGAGTCCATAATTTTGAATCACTCAATATATAAAATGCAAACATTTAGATATAATACTAAAAATTGAAAATGAAGGAGCTTGGTCAGATATATTTTATATTCTACTACTGTGCGATGGAAAAGAAACACTAGTCTGTGGTATAACAAGACCTTGGATGCAGTCTTCCTCAGTCGCCACGGCAAAAATTAATTATTTCAAAACAAACGGCAATTGTTATTTTGGATCAGGAAAAAATTTTGTTGGTGCATCTTCTGCCTCTTTACGAAAATATTACCAATTAGTAATAGTGGGAGTCATTAGACTCTACCGACGTATTCAGTGCTTCTTTAACATAATAATGCTACTCCACTTTATACTGATTTATGTCCTATATTTGTCAGCTAAGTGACTGGACTTTATTGGACGTAATGAAAGAGCCAGTGAACGATTTTCAGCAGCTTTGTTAACACTCATAACGATGGTAATAGGTTGTCCAAGAAGTTTTGATCGGCCTTTCGTAAAACTTTCATTTTCACACTAATTTAGTTCGACTTCGATAATTTTTCGGGTATAAGTTCGATGCCGCAGCAACTCGTGTGGAACTCACTTGGACTTCTTCCATTGTTTTCCTGCTTCAAGGAAGTTTTTTGAGGACTACGGTTGAAGTCATCATCTAACATTCGACAAGTCATCAATGGATAGTCTTCAATTGTGTTGAGCACAGCTTGACGATCTTTTTCGACCAAATTTTCTTCGCCATCTTTGAACTTTGTGAACCAACGTCTACCAGCGGCTTTTCCAACAATACCGTCTCCGTAAGGTTTGCAAATATTTGTGCGCTCATGTGTAGATTGAATTTGTATTCAAATTGCAACAGCAATCGAATATCTTCTCGCGAAAGCTCCATCCTGTAAAAATTGTGCAAATGTTGCTTATCGAAATATTACTTACTCTACTTCTCCGTGCAACGGTTCGCAAGGGGCGATGGTCTCCCGGCAAGGTTTCTAGACTGTTGTTTTCCAAGATACGGTCCCATTCGTCCCGATTCTTGATCTCAACTATGATTTTTCTCCACTCTTTTTTGTCAGTTGCTTTTTGTTTCCATTGGGTAACTCCTACTGTTCTTAAATCTTTTTTTATACTTCTATCTCTCATCTTAATCTCGGTCTACCACTGCTTCTCCTGCCTTCCGGTTCATTTTTCAGGACCTTCTTTTGGCCTCTTGTTGGTTGAACACTCTCAAAATGCCCCAGCCATCTTACACGCATACTTTTAATATTTAGATAAGTTTGTTTCTGCGTAACATGACCTGATTTCACTATTTGTTAAAGCGGGCCAGAATCTGTTTTCATTCACTGGCCTATAGGTCTTTCTTAATATTTTCCGTTCCCACGTATCCAGCTGCTCAGTTTGGGTTAGACACCAAGGTTTCGCCCCTTAAGTAACTAACGGTTTTATCACTGTCTTATACACTGTAATTTTATTTTTGATTGACGGAACTTTTGATGTGATTATATCTCGCCAAAGTTCTAGCCTACGCTTCCTCTTCTACATTATTTCCTTCATTGACTACAGAGCCTAAGTATATCGTCTTGGTTTACTGTAATTTCTTTGATATTTTTATATCTGTTTACATCTTTTGTGGTTATCATACATTTTGTTTTTGATATGTTATTCTGTCTTCCATGTATTTAAAAACGTCTTTCATGTCTTTCTTCTACTTACTACATCAATGTCATCTGAATTTGACAGTATTTGATATTGTCTAATATAAATTGTGGCTCCCGGGTTAATTTCTTCTTATTTTTTCTAAAGCGAAATTAAACAGCGTCGTTGACATTGCATCTCTTTGTCTCAATCCGTTACTTGTAGTAAAATTCTCTGTCGATTGTTTTCGTATTTTGACCTTTGCATTCGTGTCAAGCAAACACATGTTTAATTAAATTAATTAATAAAATTAATTTTTACCAGTTTTTTAGAAATTCCAAACTCTTCCAACCCTTTGAGCAGTTCAGACCTTATTATTGTGTCGCAGACCTATCTGAAGTCTACGAACAGGTGGGGTAAGTCGATATTAAACTCCCATAATTTTTCAGAATCTACCGAATTATGAAAATCTGATTGACAGTTGCTCTACCTTCTCTGAAACCGCATATATATTCTCCCACTGTGTTTTCCATCCAGCCATTAGTATCTAATATCCCATATATATAAGTAAGGCTATGCCCATATAGTTATCGCATATGATTGTCGTATTCCGTTCTTGTAAGAGTATTTCTCGTGTCAAGATATTTACTATTAAAGGCTGCATTGCTTCTCTTACCGCTGTTCCTCCATACTTGAATATTACTGTTGTTATACTGTCCTTGCCTGGTACGATTTCTTAATGTTTTTATTATTTAATCCAATTCTTCTTTTGTAAGTGGGTTTACCAAATTTTCTTATTCTGGTCTTCCCATCTTTAGTTTATTGAGTGAGCTTTATCCTGCGTTGGGTTTAGTAATTTCTCGAATAATTCTTTCCCTCTCATCATTATTTCTTGCTGACCGCCCAGCAACTTTCTTCCTCAGAGTCCTGTTCTTTGGTTGAAAACCCCTTATATTTTGTCCTCTTCCTGTTCCTTCCATTTCCTTTATTCTACGTTGCCTATGTTTTCTCTTTTTCCTCTGCATTTTAGGTTGGCAGCTTTTTTTATTTTTAAAATTCCCCATTTTGTTGTACCTAGCATCCCTTAGCATTTCTAATCTTGCTTCATTTCTTTCGGCAGTTACTCTTTGCATTCTTTATCGTAATACGTTTTTCTTTTATTTATTTTGCGTTTTCCTACTATCTCTTCCGTGGCCTCGGTCAATATTCTTTTTTTGTTTCCCCAACTTTCTTCTATTTCATTCTTGTTCGATTTCTCTTTGTCTCCTGTTTGTTCTAGCATTCTAAATTTTTCTTGCACACTATTTGTATGTTTTTCTTTAATTTTATTACTTTTTCCAAGTTTCTTCATGCCAAATTGTTGGTTATTCACTGCTTTCTCTTGGTTTTTTCATGCTACTCTTTGTCTAAGTCCTGATTTTACTAAAAAATAATCCGTATCACAGTCGGCCCTCCTATAACTTCTCACATCCAAAACATTGCTAGCACGTCGTGCATCTATTATTACATCATTTATGTAGTGTCTCGTTTTTTATCTGGTGATATCCATGTTTCCTTATACACCGCTTTATGGGCGAACTCTGTGCTAGCTACTACCATATTTCTCCCGCAAGCAGTCTATCGTTCGCATTCCAGTATCATTATTAGTAAGCAAGTTATATTTTACTATAGCTGGTGCCCATACCCGTTCTCTTCCCACTTTGTCATTCCAGTCCCTTATCAGCACCTTAACATCGTAGTTGCCTATTTTATCTATAACATTTTCTAACTTTGCATAAAATATTTCTTTAGCTTCTTCCTCGCTTTCTCAGATGGTGCATGTACATTAACCAGAGATATGTTATAAAATGTTGCCTTAAGTTTTAAAATTGTCTCTCATCTATCGGTATGAATTCTATTATAATATCCCTGTAATTTTTATATATCGTAAAACCTACACAAATTTTCCCTTTTTTACCCTCACTACAACATATTGTATACTTTTCTACATCTATTATTCCGCTTGTTTTTAACCAAGTTTTTGGATGGGAAGAATGTCTATTTTATATTTTTTAATTTATTACTAGCAACCCCAAGAATAGCTATATTTTATGTACCAAGTATTACATTCTAATATTTTTGTGGTCTCCAAAATCTTTACTATTATTATTATTGGCATTTTCATCATCTTTACTAGCATTATTATTTACTCTTGCTAGTGTTTTTGTCTTTCTATTCGTGTTATGTACATCAAAACATGCCACCAAATTTCGGGAAATGCCCACCGATGTGAAAGCTCTGCCAGCAAGTCCTACGTCTTCGATTCCATAAATTACGTAACCACTTATAATGTATGGCAGTCAGTGAGTGGCTGCTATGTAGATAACAGAAAAGGGCGAAACTCGGATCTCGGGCTCCGCAAAACCGAGACATTTCAGTTAAGGAAAACAACCCCTTCTGGTATGGGGGTTGGCTCAATCTGGTAGCACCTCATCATCCGTTAAAACTTTTAAAAAGCTCTTTGTACCGAAACCAAGCCTTAGAGCACGGACAAAAATAATTTTCGACGGAAATTGGTTGTGAAAAGGGCTACGAGAATAGCAACGTGAATAGTATGAAAAACAGCCTGGAGAAATATCTAAAACACTACAAATGTACCTCAGAAAGAATAATGCAGACTACTATTGGTATTTATAACTTTGAAACAGTAGTAGTTGGAATTAAGTACCAACTGATGACTTTGATTAAGTATCTAAAGCCTAGTTCTATCAGAAACTCACACCAGTACTAAAAATACTAGAATATTAACAGGCAACTTTAATGTTACAGTCAGAAGTAGGAGACAGTTCGATAATAGGGCAATATAGAGAAGGTACTCTCAATAACTTAGGAGAATAGCTTATACAGTTGTGTAAACTTTACGGACTTTTGCATTACATCTTTTCTCATAAAATGATTTACAAATGCACTTGGGAAAAATCCTCATTAAAACAGAAATAGATTTGAGATTATGTGGTTACTAGACAATCATTAAAGTTCAAAGTAAATGATTGTAGCCATGAGATGAGCCAATTTTGGATCTGGCCGCTGTCTTGTTCTAATAAGAATAGTATCTTACTACCGACATCAAAACAAACACAAAACACAAATCTTCAATTCGAAAACCATCAAAACAAATTGGAACTAAAAAATACAAACTGCGACTTTTACAAGATGATAGCATAAAATACTTTAGCAGCGAAGATTAGAAATAGCTTTAAATGATCTGGGACCAAAATGCAGCACAAAAATATAAAAAATGCAATCCAGAGGGCAGCAAAAGAAATTCTAGAGAAGAAACAATTAAATAGGAAAACAAGAACCAGTCTGGCTGACTGAAGGAATTAGGTCACTAATAAAACAAAAAAATGCGCCATACCGTAAGTGGTAAAAGTGGCAAAAAGAACTTAACAGTGAAAAATGCAATAAGATTAGATAAACATTCGGGAGAAAAATGGGAATTGCGGTGCACAGAAGTTAAAAATAAAATAGGTGAAATACAGCAGAGTACTGAAACATGGAAAATGATAAAAAAATCTTAGAAAAGATAACCTAGACAGTTTAAATAAATTGAATACATGGAAAACACACCACAAATTTGTACAAAAAGAACTGGTAACAATAGCTTGAGATGACCACGGAACAACTGATGTTATAATATTAATAGAAAACGTTAAAAAGCACTCAGCAGTATAAAAAATAAAAAAAGGTGGCCTCACTCTTGTAAATCGGTTAAAAAACACATTGACAACATTTATAAGAAGAACAAAATACCGAGGGAGTGGAAAATTTTGCACGTAGTGTCAATTTTTGTAAAAAATGGCAAGAATGACCCTGAATGGTATAGCGGACTTAGCGTTAACTGTCCAATAAGTAAACTATTTGACAAAATTTTAGAATCCAAGTTAAGAACCGATATATGACCAAAAATTGGAGAATCAGATCAGAACTATTTGACTCTTAGAAGATACTTTACTTAACATCCAATAGACGATTGAAAAATGTATCTTAGTTGGCCAAGAAATAAATTTAGTAATCATAGACCTTCAGAAAGACTATGACTCCAGTCCTCGACTAAAATTATGGGAAATGCTGTATGCAATTCAAGTTAATATATACTTAGTTAACATCATCAAAATTTTTGTAAAAGCAACCAGTCGACAAAGGGATTACGACAGATGTGTAGTTTATCGCCCCTTTTGTTTAATGTTCACATTGAGTGGGTATTGGTATCGAACATCTACTTACCTTAAGTTTTGAAGACGACCACATTGTCATGGGGCAGGATTTAATTAACCTTAAATGGGGTTACAAATTTGCTTAACAGAAACCGAGAACTTTGTTGTCAACTTTGAAGCTAACTTCGAGGTCTTGATTAATGACAACGTTTAACTGAAGCAAGTGTAAAATTATAAACACCTTAGAGCTACTATTAATCGTAATTCAGAGTGCCAAAAAATCATAGGCTACTTAAATTATCTGTGATGGGACAGAAGACTAAGAAACGCTTCGACAATCACTTGTAGAAGCAGTTTTATGTTATGGTGTAAAACTTAGACGGTCAGTATAGAAATGAAACGTAAACTACTTATTTTAGGCGAAGCGCAAAAATTTTCTAGTTATAAACAATAAGAAGAGGGAAATCCGGCAAAGAATGAATGCCATGGACACTATGGTCGATCGGAGACAGATGATGTCCCTGAAATAGTTTAAGTACCTAATGAGAATGACTGAAAATCGATGGTTAAAATGTGTTCCAGTGCAATCCTCCACGCACTAGGAAGAGGCTAGACCAATACGATCGTGAAATGAAAGAGTTAGACAAACAATGGCATTACTAAAGTTAGAAGAGGATTATGCCCTCGACTGAGAGGTTTAAAGAAAGGAAACGGAGAGACAACGACAACTGCAATAGAAGTAATAACAAAGAACATTATTGGAGCTTTCCTTACAGCTTTGCGCCATTCAAAAAAGGTAGAGAATGGCAATATTACGCATGATATTGCTGGAAGACTGCAGCCGATTGTGTATTATTTACACGTTATCCAAAAAATGTAGGAGGATGTTTCCTTTAGAGCTAATAACAAAATAATCTAAAATAATTGTTTGTGCTACCTACGCCGCTTTAATAATTCAGGACCGGTTGCCAGAGAGGAAAACAAGGAATAAGAAAAAAAGCAAAAAACGCGCTCCCCATAGTTATTAATATTAAATTCGTTTGATTCATTCCGGCGAATGCACCGGCTCGTAAAAAATCGCCGTATGGAGATGATAAAAATTTAATCCCTGTTTATTCGCACCAACGGCGTTTCAATCGGCGTGGAGCTCTCGTGAGCGGGATATTAATTTTTTCGTAGCCTAAGGGTTCGGTTATGGAGAGCAATTAAAAAGCTCGCCTCCTGGGAGGGCATCCCAAAGGAGCGGATTCAATAAAAGTGGATAACTTTGATCGTAAAGGAGGCTGCGACGAGTCCGGGCTGCGTTGACACAGAAACTGCGCTTTTCTAAACCGCTAATTGGCTTATTTTTATTAAAAATGGCTCAGAAAATTGCCTTTGTTGCGGAGAATGATCGGATCCAAGCCGGGAGCGGCGGAGTATAGGAAGAACAACTGCGTCCATTTGCGCCTCGGACAATTAATCCCGCGCGGCCAAACTTGGAACATCATCAGGTCGGAACATAAAAAGGTTTTTAACCTACCGCCCAGGGACTGCAGGTGGAGGCGGAATTTTCGCAGTATTAATAAAGTAAATAGGATGGCGATAATGTATTAGTCCGGCGGCCTGGACCTTCCCGAAACTTCGAGCTGCCGGCAAACAGCGGCCCTTCGGAGGAAAAACAAACCCCGCTCCGATTTCGGGCCGTGCGCAGCGGGCGCGACCGCCGCGCCGGAACTTTAAACAGCTGCAATCGTCGTTACTGTGAAAAATGTAGGCTGGTGCGCGACCTAATCTTTACTCAATTTAATTTGGACCCTTTGAAAGCCGAGACCAACTTTGAATATTCGCTTTCAAAGAACTTTTCAACGCCGCCCCGCAATTACCTTGTTTGCGACTGCAAATAGGCAAAAGTAAGTTCAGAAAAACAATTTTGGGCACGCTGGCAGAGAAAGTAATAAGGCTGGTACCAGCAAATTAATTTAATTGGCGATTTGCTTATATACATCAAAATAACACCCTTGAGCGTCAATACAGCGTTGCCGGCGCCTAGAAGCCTTAAACTAGGATCTCTTTCAGAGCCCCCATCAAAGCATCAAACAGTCCTAAAATTTTCTTTCAAGTTGGATTTGATCCGGGGAACTAAAGGAAGTCGGGCGGGGCAGGTCCGGACTGTAAAGAGAATGAGGCAACATTACCATGATTTGCTTCGTCAGAAACTCTAATATTGACTATGTTCAGCAATTTACATATTTGCACATAAAACGCAGCGTTGACTGTCTGTTTGAGTGATGCGAACTCGTTATGGACAATATCTTTAGAGTCAAAAAAGATAATGAATATCATTTTCATCTTTGAATTGCTAGATCTCTGTATTTTTGTCTTCAGATCATACTCAAAAACCCCCGCTTTATCAGTTACCACCGTCTCACTTTTACACGGTTGAAGTTTTTCTTCTGGTCGTCATTCAAAACCAATGGTATCAATTTGACACAAACTTTCCGTTTACAATGCCGTTATGACCATTACATCCACAATAGATTTTGCAAGTCCCACTTCATCACTCAGGTGTCAATCAAAGTCCAAAACCTCTTTCACATTAGCAACGATATCCAAATTCTCAGACGTTGGTAGACTTTCTACGGATTGCTCATCTTGGACGCTCTTCCTTTCTTTTCTAAGCACTTTGTGTTACCCAAACCTTTGTCTTTTCAATAAAATATTTTTACTATAGGCTTTCCATATGATAGCATGTGTCTGGGTTGTGAATTTCTCGAGGTTAACCCAAAAATGTATCGCCTCTCATCGATGAGCATTGTGTTGCATTTTAAGCCGATCACTTCCTCTAGAAACTTAAAATCAGTTTTAATGCGACCAAAAAGCTCACAAAAAACCGACACGCAATTTTTCTTTTGTTCATCAGTCAAAATTATGGGAACACCAATTAAGCACAACTTTCCGCATCTACAATATGCACACAATGAATTTTGAAGGTCCTGCCTCAGCTACTCTCAATTTAACCCTTAGTCCAAAACCACTTTTACTGTGATCACGTTGTCCAGAGTGTGAAACATCGATGGGAATCCTGCGCGTTGCTCATCCTTGACATCCTCTCTTCCTTCTTTGAGTGGAACTTTTACCTAGTATTCTCCACCAACCGTCTGACCTATACCCCCACCTCTTTTTCTTATATGAAAAAGTCAGTCTTCTTATTTTCAAGGCGTAAGGTCTCACAAAGGTCTAACGAAGCTCTCTGAATAACTTCTAAAAAGCAAATTAAATGAGGTGGACATTATGGATGAAAATAATAGAAAAAATAAACTTGTGCCGCAATTTGATGTCCCTCTTTATGTCAGTCCTCATTGTTTTCAGTGTTCGGGGAATGTTTAGGAAGAACGCAACAAACGATATACACATTTGCTTTGCTTCTTAGTTAAAGAAAGACAGTTTTCATACATTATATACATATGTTATAAAGTCTCATGTGTTCGACTTTGCTACCCGATTGTCGCATACTTTTTCTGTTAGAGAGCAATGTGGAAAACATTATTACCCTTTGTTCAAAGTGTTAGGCACTTAAAGCCCAAGATTCTGGGCCCAGATCCTAACCTCAGTCCTCTCGATTTGACGTGAATGATAGATGAGTGTAAAGACTGCCTCCGTGTTGTCTCACGAAGGAATCACAATCTTTAAGCGCTTACGACGGACACCTCTATTAACCTCATAGTTTGTAAAGACGATGGCGGTTTTACGGCTTTGGATGCCTGATTACAGGCCTTGAGGGAACTTGGAGATAAACCTTTGGATTTTAGAAATGTTAGTGTTGTTACCATGGAGGTTGTAAAAACCACCAGATGCCAAATACGAACCATAGGGGCAGTTTTGGGATAACCTGAAACTGATTAGATAAGTCTTTGGGGCTCAGCCCTAAGCTGGACCCGCATACGTTCGTAATAGGGTGGTTTTATACAAAAGCAGCTTATTGTTAGTCGACAGTGGACGCTCAAAGTGGAAGATAACCGCGCTGTCGATATAAGATCTCCAAGTTCGTTTCCTGTCCAAAATAACCTTGAGGTAGGACGTTCCCCCCTTCCGCACTATCTTTTCTTCTGGTGTTGCCAGGAGGTTGTTTTCTGGTGGAAAACCAGACTACCAAACCCTTCTCTGATTGTGAGTTGATGTTTATTCTTCACCTATCGCACCATACTTGCAAGAGGTCTAATTCTTCCTAAAGCCAATTCTGTCCTTGGCGAACTGGACTGTGCCGCCGTGTCATCTGTAGTGGAAAGCAGAGTTCGCATATTACAGACGTACATGTTGTACAACATCGAAGGAAAAACAGAGCTTTGAAGGACGCCGACTTCAAATCGCCTCTTCGATGACCTTACGCCACCGAACTTGAAGCGAAATTTTCTATTGTCTTTCCCTATCCTTTATATGGGCTTCCTGGGTTAGGATAATGTCCAAATTATACCTACACGCAAACTCTAGATTCTAATTTTTCTTGTCTTTTAGGTCGTCTGCATTCCAAAAGAAAAATCGAAGATGGACAGACCAGATGGGCTGACTGTTCATAAAGTGGCTTGAAGATGTTTCAATAGAATGTAAGTTTGTTATTTTGCTTGGAAGTGCATTGCTTTTATGAATTGTTAGTAAAGTAGCAGTGGGGCATTGACCTTTTTAGCTTGTGTAGAAGTCTATAAGCCACACTTTATCAAAGGGCCAGCTGTTGTCTAAAAATACTGCAATAGAATATTCTTCGGTAGTTGGTAATATCCTGCGTGTCTATTCTAACGTTGAGTATCCTTTGCGAGTAACTTCAATGCTTCAAAAATTGGCTCAAGTTTCGTCACAGCCCACTTTTCTAATATTTGCTTAATTGTGGTAACAGACTTATGAAGCTGTAGAAAAAAAGCCTCATTTCTGATTTGCCACATATGGTACCCTAACCTTTTATATTATTGTTAACCCCTTACGGGATATTCTTTATGCGGTCATAAAATCAAACTCGGGAATATTAATGATAAATTGCATAATAAGTTCTATAATTTACTTGACTGTGACTAAGATAATACTTGTAACTGCGCATATAGTTTTTCTTATTCCCCTTTTATCTACAAAGGTTAATGTTGATGATATAAAACAACACATACTGTTTATTAGTTGTTATTACTCTCTTGCAGTTGATACGTATTACGACAAAGAGATCTTAAAAAAATTATGAAACAAAGACAAGCAGATGGCATCAGAAAACTACCAAATTGTTCCTTGGTTCTTGATAATGTTTTGCTAGAAATTAATTCTCAATTATTTATAACTCCCCAGAGAGATGTTTTGCAAAATTTATTATTCCGAAACACAGACAGTTGCAAACAGAGTTGCGGCGTTCTAAATTTCAATATTGATCACGTCCAACTAGCAAACAGCAACTGTCAATAAATGATGAGCTATACGGTTTTGTGTTGCGCTCTTTTTGCTTTCAAGAATGCGTTGCTTTATTCGGCGGCGTTCGGCCTTTTTCAGGGCAAGCAATCTCCTCTAATTTGAAGTTTCGGGGTAGACGCGTCCGCCGGCTTCTAACTTTCACTATGTTTGCTGGAATTTCAGGAGCCATTAGCTCATTAAGCGGAGCAATAATTTATCACTGCGAGCGGAATCACGGCTACAGCAAAATGTGTGTCCTAGGGGTGACAGTGATGCCGAAAACTAAGCTGCGCCGGTGATAGATGGCTACTCGCTGCAGTTCCCGGGAAGCGTCGATGGGCCGTGCCTTCAGTTTCTGGAGGCGCAACATTTAAATAGCTTTTCGTTTAGATTTACATTTGATATTAAATAGTTAATTTATTAGGTAAATTTTTAACCGCTGTCGTTGCGTGAACTAATTGCTTTACTAGTTGATAAAATTACATTTGATGGAAACAATTTCTTGTTTAATTAAAGATTTAGTAGAAACTAACAAATAAATCATTATGAGTCTCGTAGTGACAATAAAAAACTTTATAGATAGTTCACTAAATTAAGTAGGCCAATTAAGACAATAATGTAGCTGCAAAATTACTTTGTGAGGTCAATAAATTTGCAAGCGTAATATTAACTTTTTAATGGGGATACTTTAAATTTATAGCCCAAATTTTAATTCTTGTTATACATCTCATTGGAACATCTGAGTTATATTTTGCGCGATACCTTACTCTATGAAGTTTATTTTTTTATGACAAGTAGAATTATAAAAAATACTTTTTTATTATTTTTTTTATTTACAGCATTTGTAAAGAAGGATGGTACACTCAGGTTTAAAGAGAGTGTTGCGGTTTATGATGGGGTAGAGTTGTCTGAGTCGGTTATAGCACTGAGCTAATTTCTGATTGATGTGATAACTCCAGCTCAGTCTAGTGTCAAGAAACACCCCTAGATATTTAACTGCTAAGTCTTTAGGTGTCCATGGTATAAATTGTCCGTCTATAGTGAGAGAGGGGAAATTGGTAAATCTTCTTAATGTGAAGATTTTGCATTGACATTTGCTGGGATTAATTTTTATGTTTCACTCTTTAAGCCATTTGCAATATTTATCTGTTACGTTTTGTAATTTGTTCGATTGTTATCTCTAGGTCGGTATTTTGCGTTATGATGGCCGTATCATCGGCGTATGTGGCTAATGTCGCAGGTATGTTTGGTATATTAGAGGTATATATATTAAATAGAAGTGGCCCTAAAATGCTCCCTTGGGAGACTCCCGATCTTATGATTTTGGTTTCAGAGGTTACACCATTGATCTTAACAGCGAAGGTGCAGGAAAAAGTGATAGCTTGCAGGTATCGTGGGATTTTGTAGTCTAGGGGTTTTTTCTTGAGGCCTTCTATCTAGACCTTGTCAAAGGCCTGGGTGATGTCTAAGAAGACTGTCGTGGTGTAGCATTTATTTTCAAATCCTGCTTCGATGTGTACGCTAATCCGTTGCAATTGATGGCAGGTCAAACGGCCTTTTCTGAATCCGAACTGAAAGGTCGGGAGTATGTGGAGTGCATTGATAATTCTGATTAGGCGTAAGTGTATAACTTTTTCGAAGAGCTTAGAGATGGTGGTCGGTAGCTTCTAACAAGTTCTTTATTTTTCCCGGTTTTGGAAAACATTTTTTTAATTAATTTTTTATTAGCAATCAAAATATTTACAATATTCTATGAGAAAATTTTATGTACAAACGATAAGAAAGGTCATGAGAGGAAGGCATCCAATGAGGCCACCCCTAATTTAATCTCTTAAGTCTATTGGCCACTTCCTTTTCAATCTTCTGCATTGAGGTGCTTCAGCTAGCGAAGGCATTGTTACGTTTGGATGATTTGCTAGGGTGTCGTGATGTTTCATTGCTCTTGCTTTTATTACATGCTGTACGTATGGCACATTGAGGTCAGTGTGAAGAGTTACGTTTGACACATAACACGGAGCATTAGCCAGCATTCTAAGTGTTTTAGACTGGAATCGTTGTATTATGTTTAAGGTTGAGTTACTAGCGCATCCCCAAAGTTCGCAGCCATATAACCAAATGGGGCGAATGATATTCTTGTAAATTAGTAGTTTATTATCTAATGTAAGGGATGAACTTTTGCCAACGAGCCAATACAATTTTTTACAACGTAGGTCCATTTCTTTACGTTTTTTGCTGACATGTATTTTCCATGTCAAACGTCGATCGAGATGTAAACCTAAGTATTTCACTACATCTGTCTGCGGAATAGGTATGTTGTTTAGTAGGATCGGTGGGCACGTTGAACGTTTGGTGGTGAATGTAACATGAGCAGATTTGGATTCATTTACTTTCACTTTCCATTTTTCCCTCCATGTTTCTAGTAAGTTAAGATGTTTTTGTAATAGTTGTGACGCGATAGCTGGATTCTCGTGGCATGAGAGCATTGTCGGCGAAGGTTCCAAGTTGAGTTTGCGTCGGTAAATCGTAGGTGTATAGAAGATATAGTATCGGCCCGAGAACGCTGCCTTGGGGGACACCTGCTTTTATTTCTTTAATCTGAGTTGTTTCACTACCTACTTTAGTTGGAAAGTAGCGATGTGTTAGATACGATTGTAGAAGTAAGTAATAACTGTGAGGTAGTAATTTCTTAATTTTATAAAGGAGACCTCTGTGCCACACTTTATCGAATGCACAACTTACGTCCAGAAATACTCCACTACAAAACTTCTTGTCGTCAAATTCCGAGCGTACTGTACTGATCAATCTGTGGCATTGTTGTGTTGTGGAATGCCTGATGAGTTGGTAGCCATTCTTCCTTCACTTTCATTTATGCGTTTTAGTATTAACCTTTTCAGCAGCTTAGAAATTATCGGGAGCAGGCTGATGGGACGGTAGGTTTAATTTGGTTAGTAGGTTTGCCTGGTTTTGGAATTAGTATAATGTGTGCAAACTTTAGCACTAATGGCCAGTACGCGAGTCGTAGGTTTCCATTGAACAGGATTTGTATAAATCGATGACCTTTCTCTGGTAGATGTTTTAGAACAATTCCCGTTACAAGGTCATAGCCTGGTGACTTGTTGTTGCTTAATAGTCTGATCTGGATTTCAATTTCCTGTAGTGTGAAACTACGTATGGGAAGCGACATTTATAAGGGTGTTGCTAGGTAGGTTTCTATTCTTCATCAGGCTCATGAGAGTTAGGTTGAAAAGTGGTTTGTAAGTGTACCGCAAATGCTTCAGATTTTTCTTTGTCGGACCTGCTCCAGGGTCCCACTTCATCTCGTAGGGGCGGTACGTGTCCCTTGGGTCGTTTAATTCCCTTAGTTGCTCTCCAAATTGTGAGGTCATGTACAGATAGTGAGTTAGTATAGTATTTAAAGGTTTTATTGCGGATTTCTTGCAATCTACGTCTTAATTTATTGTTTAGTTGATTAAATCTGGTTTTATCAGCAACATTACATTCCTCTAACTAATTCCCTTATTTCAGTTGGAATATTTGGTGTATTGGATTTTAGATTATTAATTTGTGGTGTTGCATTCTATCCTGCTTCCTGTATAGTTGTGATTAAGTGATTGATTGTATATTCGAGGTCATCGTTTGTCGTTAAGCGTAGGTTTGTACCTTGAAATTCGTTAACATGAGCTTGGAACGCTTCCCAGTGGTTCTTGCAGTACTGAGGGTAGGTCTGGGTGCTACATATAGTATTGTTGAGCTCACAGATGCTATTATTGGCGTATGATCAGAGGAGATATCATAGTTGAAGACAATATCCATGTAATTTGAGGACATACCGTGGGTAATAAAGAGGTCTAACAAATATGGAATTTTAGTGGGATCCGTTGGCCAGTATGTTGGGTTGATGATCAGCTCTGTATGGGAAGTAAGTGTATTTGTGTGGAGTTAACACTTGGAGACCATATATCGTGGAGAATTGTTCGAGTTTTGTGCCTGCTGGGTTTGTTGCTCTGCAGCCCCAGGTTGTAAGTTTACAGTTTAGGTCGCCGATCATCAGTGTTGGTTGTAAGGTGTTGAATAGTGTCTTGACATCATTTTCCTGTAGGGATTTGTTGGGTTGCCTGTAGGCACTCATGATGGTAAGGTTAATTGAATTGTTGAGTTTAGCTTGTATTCCTGTGACTTCTAGCGTAGTATGTTGAGAGATGACAATCGGGTTGTGGGTAATTTTGCTTGATGAAGATAGCAACTCCGCTAGACGCTATCTGGGCGTTTCTATCTTTGCGATATACGCGATAACCTGGGATTCTAAAGTTTTCGCCCTCTGTGAGGTGGGTTTCAGAGATGCAAGCTGTGTCTACTTGGTATCTGGCTAAGAAGGCTATGAACGTTGAGCGTTAAGAGCTGATGCCGTTGGCGTTCCAATTGAGGATTGTTGATACGTTGACTGGTCGATGTGGATTAGGGTCCATTTAGGAGTATGGGTAGGAAAGTGTTGACGAGGAAAGATTTGATTTGGGGGAGATATGGTGTAATTAGGTTTATTAATATATTGATGAGTACACGTAGACAGTGTGTGTTTACAGCAATTGGGGATTGTATTAAGAATTATGATTAAATTTGCAGAAACTAATACGTAATTAACAAAAGGACAAACCGAATTAAGAATTTATAAGGCAGCTATATGGCCAGCAGCAATCTAATTATAAGTGGATAAGTTGCGGATGCTAAATAAATGTTATAAAAAAAGACTTAAGATCTGAGAAAGAAGAATATTGAGAAGAACTATTAAGAGCGATAAGACAATGTTTTAGGAGGTTGAATATTAAAATCCAGAAAAATACGATGACTGGGAAATACACAAAAGTGAGTCAAAGCGACGTTGAAGTGTAAAAAAGAGACTCAGACAAAAACTACCCCAGTACCTAGTTCTAGCAAACCAAAGACATTAAAGAAAATATAAACTCATTGCATGGATTACTCTGTCGCACAATGTCATAATGTATAGTCTAAATTATTAATATGTCACAAAATCATTTACCTATGCCATGTATGACAAATGATTGTTGATATGGCAATAAATAATACTTAAAAAAAGAGGAAGAAAAAGGAAAGACAAACATAAAAAGTATAGTTTGATATAATAAAGGATTTTAGCGAACTATTAGTTTGACTCAAATGTCCTGGCTTGTATGCGAAAAATTTAATTTTTATGCATTTTTCTTGTTTCTTCGTACTTATAGTGTTGTATCAATCTTTATCTTTGTAGTCCAGGTGAGTTGCAGGAAACAAGAACTCTTAACAAGAGATGCCGTAAAAGATATTTGCGATGCTGAAGGTAAAAGAACTGTAAGTCAGTCAAAAGCTTTAAATCCAATGATCTCACCCTTGAAAATTTGCCTTGTTCCAATTAAAGTTGGATTATGGTGACTTGCAAGCTGCTTTGGACGCCGATCAAATCAACGATTCGTCGGCACCTTCAGTGACCAGATTTCTTCCACAAGAAGAGATGAGAAGTGGGTCTTTTTGGTCAATCACAACCTGCAAAAGAAGTGGGTTCCACACGGTCAAAATCTTCCCTCAATTTCGCTCTAATACACACCAATAAACGAAAAGCTCCCGACCTCATATAGGAGAACTATTACACCACCTCCCACGCAAGGCAATAGTACTTATCACCACCATCTATAATAGCATACTACGCTTAACCTACTTTCCGATGCAATGGAAGTTCGCTCAATTTATAATGATTGCTAAGCCTGGAAAACCATTTCACCAATCCTCTTTCTATCGACCAATAAGTCTTCTTCCTCTCCTATCTCAAGACATTTGAAAGACTATTACTTAAACGAATCAAAGATACAGTTGACCTCGACCAAATCATACCTTCCTATCAATTCGGTTTCTGTGAGCACCACTCGACGATACATCAAGGTCACCGAATCGTAACTTAAATAATGGAATGCCTTGAAATTAAAAAGATCTATACAACTGCGTTCGACAACGTATAGCACCAGGGGCTGTTGTACAAAATGAAACTTCACTTTCCAAGCCAGCTCTATCTGCTATTCAAATCATACCTTGATGACCAGCTATTCCAAGTCAAAATCAACAACACAGTCTCTGACTACCACCACATCAGGCGTCCCGCAAGGCAGTGTACTGGAGCCACTCCTCTACGTACTTTACACTTCCGACCTGCCAACCACAAACGACACAGTGATTGCCACATTCGCGGACGGCACGGCTATTCTAGCAGCTAGTGAAACACCGCAGGTTGCAACCGCTCGCCTTCAGCATCATCTGGACCTACTACAGAACTGGATCAATCATTGGAGGGTATATATTAATACTAAAAAATCAGCCCAAATAACTTTTACCACCAGACGAGCAATCTGCCCACAAGCCAAATTCCATGACACCCCCCTTCCCCTGAAAACTGAAGTAAAATATTTAGGGCTGCATCTCGACGCAAAACTCACTCGGAGCACCCATATTAAAGCCAAAAGAAAAGAACTCGACCGAAAACTCAAGTAAATGTACTGGTTGTTTGAGCCTCGCTCTCAACTTTCCCTCACAAACAAACTGCTCCTATACAAGACCATATTATAACCCATATGGACCTATGGGGTACAACTTTGGGGCTGCACAAAGGCCTCCCACACCAAAATGTTACAGCGGTTTCAATCTAAAATTCTCCGCCTGATTACTAACGCGCCTTGGTACATTCGGAACGATACCCTCCACACAGATCTGAACATCTCAACTGTTGCATATGAAGTCCAGAGACTGGGCACTACCTACCACCACCAGCTCATAGGGCACAAAAACAACCTCATCGATCAGCTGTCCAACCCACCTGCAATTGTCCGCAGACTCCAGCGAAATTGGCCACAGGACCTCATCCACTAGCTTCCACAACCGTAACATTAATTATTCGGGAGAATAGCTCTGGCTGTATCCCCCCACATGACATGTAATATTCTACCATTTACTTATTATTCAATTAAAGAGTAGATTGTAAATAAGCATGAAATAAAAAAATTCGCGCAAAGATCGTTTCGACAAGATCATGATTATGTTATTGAACATAATTTTGAGTTGGTTCCGAATGGTCTTGTTGAAAGTTCCCGTTTCCAGCAATAGCAGATCAAACTTGAAGCTCATTTTCTTGCGAACTCATCTGTACTACAAAAATGAAGGTTGTTATAGCTCTATAACCACAAAAAATTAAATTTTTCGCAGCTGAGTCAGGACTTTTGGGACAACCCAGAAAATGTTAGGAACTAGACAATTATAACCAGAAACAGGCGAAAATAGAAGTTCACATCCCAAAAAGCCCTGCTGATCGGTTATATGGAAGTTCGATTATTCTAAAATTATCTCTGCTCATTGTTTCAGAGAAAATCAAAGCTTACTTGTAACCATATTGACGAATATTTTCTTCAGAAACAAAAAAATAGGTTTTTTAAATCTGGCGTAATATAAAAATGTGTTTTTTCTGTTATACATATTATTTTTAATGTCAGAAATAACGAAAAAATTGTGTTGTTACTTTACCTAATTCTTGGAGACTCAGTTATGTTGACTTGTAGTACCAAGCTCTCTGATTTCCTCCACAGTGCCTCTGGATTTCTCACTTTGTCTTGGTCTTGGTCTGATAAATCTTAATCAAAGCTTTTTCGTCAGTGTCCTCTTCAACGTTTTTGATTTATTTATTACTTGACTAGGGTGTTAAAAAATATTATGTCACATTAGTTTTCTGTCCACCAAAATTGGTGGATAAATTGGAGAACGTATTTCACTATTCGATTTTTTATAGATGCAAAGTGAGAACTGATATATTGTTTTCTAAATTGGCATATATGCTAGTTATATTTAAGCTTAAAGGCACTTGTGGGTATTGTTTCTATAAAAAAGTAAAAACAGTTCGTGTTTTGAAAAAGTTCACTATTAACGAAGTTTATAAAAATATTTATAATATGTAAAACCAATGCGTAATTTATTATTGAAGGTATTCCCCAGAAGCTATGTCCTGTCCCCAACTATCTACAACATCTTCATCGGGGACATGACGATGACGATTCCAGTATCCAGACAACACTGCAGTGTTGTCCAGTTGGTTAAGATGATTCGTCGCAACCCAACGCCTCCAAGAGAAATTGAATCTTTTAGGAGAATCGTATAGTAGCTAGATAATGGATCTCAACACTAGCAAAAACTTAATGGTCCTGTTCTCTATCAAAAAGACACTTCTCTAGCAAACCTTGGAATCTTTGGAAAGGAGGGACTCTAGAAGAAAGTGACAACCTAACTCTAAGTAATTCTGGACTTTAGAGTTCGCATAATCTCAGGACAATAACAAAAGCAACAATTCGCTACTCTTGTGAAAGACAGTTTCCAGTTGTAACCCCTACGATCCGTTTTTGACATTCCATGGTTTTGCAATCCAAAACTTTCCAAAATTTACACTGCAAAGTCCATGGTCTGTTCTACCCTAAGGGCGACAGGAATGCCCACCACAAGCCTCCAAAAATTCTCATGTCTCCGTAAAATTAAGCTGATTATATTATAATTTTTTCCTTGTGTATTTTAGATTTGAGTGCCATGGTATCATTTAACGGTTTTTTTCTAAGTTTGAGTAATAACAAACTTTTTACTGAGCAATGGACACGCGTAACAATGTCCAGGTACTTTTAAACATTCGTATTAGTTTTAAAATATTCAAAATATTTAGAACAATATCCTTCGATAACCATTACAGATAAAATAAATGGAGGCTTAAATAAATTTCTTAGAAAAAACTCTTAATTGTGTGCTCCACCTCTCACTTAACTGCAGAAAAGAGTATAATCCTTTGAATTTGCCCCGCATTTACCATCTTGTACCTGACGCCTAACAATAAGAACTTTACCTGCCAACATCCGGAATACTCAAAACTTCGTCCAGACAATCGCCATTCAAGAACTTTCGATGGCGCAGGGATTCGCATCGGGATTAGAGTGGTGTGTTCGAACCTCCGGCCCGCGCATTTCTAATCCGCAGCGATAACAACGGGCGGCCGCGGCCCTCGAAGCGCGGCCCGAAATTGCCATTGCTATTTCGAAAGCGTTTAAGAGGCCCCGAGAGATCGTCAGATTTGTAGTGGAAAATATTAATTGCGGTATTGATTGGCGCGGATGTCGCCCATTGAGCTCCCATATGTTTGTGATGCACGTACAAAGGCTTAATCAAGTTGTTAATTAATGCATTAGCCGCTGTAGCTACTGTTCGAGCGCGGCTTACCGGAAGGATATTTCCGCTCCAAGTTTGTCTGAGCCGAACTCGGTGCTGACTGCCTGTCTGAAGAACTCTAGTTGCTTGTGAAGGGGTATATTTAAAAGATAGTTGTAGTTTTGAAAACTACTTCATTGCTTCACTGATAAAATACATCAATGTTACATGGAAATTATTTAATTTAAGTCAAACTTTTCTTTTCTTATTAAAATTAAGGTGAATATTCCACGTTTCATATTTACAAATTTGATTACTGGCCTTTACGTAGATCAAGTCAGTTATTTCAGCTGCAAACTCCTCGCTCGGGCAATGGAGGGTGGTGCAGGGGGGCAGATTGAATCTTTAGTCCTGCTGGGATGCTAGATACTTAAGAATTGAAATGTCCGAGTTAGTTTGGCTACCAGACGGAGTCACAATCTCCTTTTCAATCCACTTGGTTCAGTGGTCCGCAAGTTTTTTGTGTATTCCCTCTAAGGGCTCCCCCACCATTTATACACTGCTAAGTTTCCATTTCATGTTTCGCTTTTTGAATTTTAACTCATCTCCTGTGACTATTCTGTTCAAAAATCCTTCGCCTTTATTGTTGTAGCCTTCTAGTAAGGATTAGTGTGCTTATGTCATGCGGTCAGTTCTCTTGACATCCATCACGCGCACACTTTATGGAAGCCGAACGATGATGAATGATTTAATAGGCTGAACCATAACTAATTTGCAGAGATCACGATGGTAAAACGCCAGTAACATTCCTTCAATTTATTGAATCTTTTCGTTAGTGGTGAAGATTGGCGCAAGCCATTTTTCTTTATCCATTCACATACTTCCACATAATGCAGCACCTTCTCTGTATTGTGTTGTAAACCTCTGATGCATTTGGTATACCGTCCAACTAGAGAAATCAAATCATTACTCTTTGTTTTTCCTGCTAACGGAACAGCCATATTTATTCTAGAATGAAACTAAAAAAATTATACTGTCAAGGTCAAACTTCTATATCGTGGCCACAGTAGTATTAACTTTAAGCATGCAGGCACAGAAAGCAGCGTGACAAATCTAAAGATTTTTTATGCCGAAAATGTCCTCACATATAATAATTTCACCAAAGTTTATATTAATATTCAATTATATTTTATTAACTTTGAGATCGCCATAAGAACAAAAATTGGTTATTATTAACAATGCAACAGTTTCTTTAAGTAATGGAGACATTTGAGAAAGTAATTCTCATATGCAGTAATACATTCACCGAATGTATCGGCCATTAAAATCTATAGCAAATATAGCGCCAGGGAAGTTTTGCAATACCACACAAGCGATGATCATATGTAATATCAAGGCATGTTAAGACAAAGATAAAATCTATACTACAGTCGACAGGACCACCTCTGAGTCAGTCATTGTAATCAAAACGGAATACTGTGCTACATACTCTACCTACGGTTTGAAAGTTGATTAGTGTTCGGGGGGAATGGCTCCTGTACTGATAGATACTTGGCCTTATCTAATGGTCACATTCAAGTGACATCGATAGTTCCAAACAAAAAAATAGTCTGGAAGGTTTTTTTTTAAATTTATTATTAGCAATCGGAATTAAATACATTCTATGAGCTAATCTTGTCAAAATCTTATTTTTTCCTTTATTTTTTTG
Source organism: Sinelater perroti (assembly GCA_036346155.1). Taxonomy (NCBI): domain Eukaryota; kingdom Metazoa; phylum Arthropoda; class Insecta; order Coleoptera; family Elateridae; genus Sinelater; species Sinelater perroti. The sequence continues at coordinate 21,423,717 of JARFIY010000158.1, read as the reverse complement.
TTCATTTTTAGATTCTTCGTATTGATTGTTTTTCTTATTATTATGGCTTACTTTTATTAACTTATATTATCAACTTATAACGTGAAGAGGTAAACATCCAGCGATGTCACCTCAGATAGATAGGTCGAGCGGCCATTGACGTTTGAGTCTTCTGTTTTCAGAAAGTTCTAGCAGTGGTGGTATGGGTGGATTGGAATGGTAGTTGAGTCTATTGTGGTATTTAGCACTGCTCTCCTGGATAGCTACACTCACGTAGGGTATTTTTAGGTCCATATGGATGGTGTGGTTTGAGACGTACCATGGTGCGTTCACAATGTTTCTTAGAATTTTGGATTGGGCTCTTTGTATTATAGCTGTATTTGATTTGCTAGCGCAACCCCATAACTCTATCCCGTATGTCCAGATTGGTCGTATTACTGCTTTGTAGATTAGTATTTTATTTTTAAGCGATAGTTTGGATTGACGTCCAAGGAGCCAATTAAGTTCTCGTACTTTTAGATCTAATTGTTTACGCTTTTTTGATATGTGTAGTTTCCAAGTAAGTTTACTGTCTAGGTGTAAGGCTAGATACTTGACAGCTTCACTTTTGGGTAGCGCTATTTGATTCATCGTTATTGGTGGACATCGACCTTTTCTGGGTGTGAAGGTTATATGTGTAGATTTAGCTACATTAACTTTGATCTTCCACTTATTTAGCCATGTTCCAATGAGATTTATATGTGCTTGGAGATTGGATGAAGCTGTAACAGGGTTATGATGTGTCGCAAAAACCGCCATATCGTCAGCAAATGTACCAATAGCTGTTTGGTATGTCATTGGAAGATCGGCTGTGTATAGCACATACAATGTTGGGCCGAAAATGCATCCCTGCGGGACTCCAGAGAGTATGGCATGACGATTGGATATTTCTTCGTTAACTCTAGTTTCAAAGTAACCATCCTCTAGATAGGATTTCAATATGGTGAAATATCGTAGTGGTAGTGTTCTTTTGATTTTGAACAAAATTCCAGGATGCCACACCTTATCGAATGCCTGTTTCACGTCCAAAAAGGCAGCGGTACAATAATCTCGGTTTTCCATTGATTTGTTAATGATGTTTGTTAAGCGGTGACATTGTTGTGTGTCGAATGAGCTTGGCGAAAACCAAATTGGTGATCGGGGATCCATGCCTGCCGATTTAGCTCTTGATTAACTCGATTGAGGAGGAGTCTTTCGAGGAGCTTAGATATTGTTGGCAGAAGACTTATTGGTCGATAAGATGAGAACTCAGTCAAATTTTTCCCAGGTTTGGGTATCATAATGATTTGTGCAATTTTAAGAGATTTTGACCAATAATTAAGCCTAAGAATTGCATTAAAGATATATAAAATCTTGAGTAGTCCTTTTCTGGGAAGTTCATGTAGCATTTTGCCAGTTATCCTGTCTATCCCTGGGGCTTTCTTTGGATTCAGTTTCTTAATTGCTTCTTGTATTTCTTTTGGAGCGAAGAGTTTTACTCGGTCTTGTGTTAGCATCAGCGTGGAAAGTTCATCATCCACTTCTTGTACTCGATCATTGTTGTGAGGAGTGAATACTTCCGTAAGATGTTCCGCAAATAAGTTCGCCTTCTCCTTGTCACGTTTTGCCCACGGGCCTGGAGGTGCTGCATTTTTCCGAATAGGAGAGGAAGTGTCTATTGGTTTTCTCTTTGCTTTTATTGGCTTCCAGATAGAGTTGTCGTATCTTGAAAGATTGGTAAGATAATTTTGCACAGAGGAGTTTCTGATGTCTTGGAGTTTTAATTTCAAGATGTTGCTAATTCTATTGTATTCTCTTCTATTATCTATATTCCGTGTACTCTACCAAATCGACCTGGCTCTTCTTTTCTTTGCCACCAACTGCTTTATTTCAAGAGGTATATTGTTTGTTTTAAATTTTTGGACAGTTGTTGGCGTAGCAGTTTTTGCAGCATGTTGGAGAGTATCGATTAGATTACTGCAAGCTTCTTCAATGTCGTTTGGTTCCTGTAATTTTACTGAAAGTTTGATTGTATTTCGGAGTGTTTGACGAAAAATTTCCCAGTCTGTGTGCATGTTGTGGAGTCTGGGTGTTAACTTTTTAGAGATTACTGTTGTGCTTATTTTCGCAATAATTGGGCTATGGTCAGAGGATAAATCATAATTTGATGTTATGTCTATATAATTTGGAGAGATACCATTCGTTACAAAAAAAGTCCAGAAGATCTGGAAACTTGTTAACATCAGTAGGCCAGTAAGTTGGGGAGTCGGTTGAGATGACAGAATAGTTATTATCATGCAATACCTGTACCATTTCTCTGCCTTTGGTAGTTGTAAGGCGCGAACCCCCTAAAATATTGTTGCTGTTATAGTCTCCTCCGGCTATAAATTTTGGACCAAGTGTCTCAAAGAATTTTTTGTAGTGTTCCTTTTTTAAATTATGTCGAGGCGGACAATAAACGGCTGTGAGTGTAACTTCATATAGAAGGCTTTTAACTCGTACTGAGGTAGCTTGTATATGATGTTCTGCATATTTTAGTAGTTCATAACGTACTATTGAATTTTTGATGAGTATGGCTGTTCCTCCATGAGCCGTCTCGTCAGGATGGTTTGTATAGTAGCATTTATAATTTGGTATCTCAAAATAAGTTCTACTGGTAAAGTGTGTTTCACTGATTAAAAGAATGTCAATGAAATTTTGTTTTAGGAATAACTTAACTTCGTCTTTATGGCGTGGAAGGCCATTGGCATTCCACTGAGCTATGCGTAGATAGTTAGCCATTTTACTTAATTTTGTTGATGAGTTGTGTGATCATGTTGAGAACTAGGCTGTTTTGCTGAAGTAACTGATTAAATAAGTTTTTGAATTCGTCTATGAATTTGGATAACGTTGTAGTAATGTTATCCGTTGGTTCCGGGTTGGATTTTGCTACTTCTGCATAACTTTTTGAGGGTTGATAGGTGTTGGAGAGCTGGATGTTGTTCGCACATATTGGTAAAGCAGTTATGGGTTGTTTCACTAATTGTTGCGTCGGATTTTTGTTCCTTAATATCCGTTGATAGCATTCGCAACCTTTGTAATTTGCTGGTTGGTTTCCTCCACATAGAGCACATTTGGCTGGCGTATCTCTATTTTTAGTGCATTCGGTAGTGTTGTGGTGTCCTCCACACTTTACACATAAATATGGTTTGTTACAGTACGTTTTTGTGTGTCCAAACTGTTGACATCTCATGCACTGTATAATATTATTTCTAATAGTTCTGGGAGGTTCCATTTGTATTATTTTCTTTTGTAGTCCTCTTATCTAATAGACTTCTTTATTATTTTCTGCCGGCTCTAAGTCAACGAAGAATAGGTTTAATGGTTCTTTGGTGGCCCCATTTTGCGCATTAATTATGTTTCGAACCTTGTGTCCCATTTGTTCTATCTCTTGTTTTATGTCTGCTACTGGGGTTGAGTGGTGTAGGTATCTTATGATTACTCTGTAGGCCCGTTCCTCCTTTATTTGGTAAGTATGATGATACACATTTATTTCTTGCGATATGAGTCTACCGTTCCACAATGAATTTTAACAACATTATTTGCAAAGCTTTTTAGCTTCTAGTATGTTATTTAACTGTGTTATCATATTGCTCTATAGCAATAAATCGGTTATTTATTGCTACTGCCTCGTTAGGACGATTGTTTTGTGTAGATTTAAATTTCTTCCTTTTTACGCTTATAGTTTGCCATTTATTTTTGTTGCTATCTTCTTCTTCTTCGCTAGTGGATGTCATTCGCTGAATTTGTTTATGACTAAAGATTTGACCAGGCGCGCTGTTTGTTGTTGTGGGTAATTGTGTGTTATGAGATGAATAATTGAATGGCATTTCTTGATATGGAGTTTGTTGGTGTAACGGATATTGATATGTATGTACTTGATTATTCGTTGATAGTTGCCACTGCATGGCTATCGTATGCGATTGTGTATGCATTTGCTGATTATGTTGCATGGGTCAATCGCATGACCAAACGGCAACATTATAATAATGAATTAATTACATTCCTGCTTACTTGCAGTCTGTAGTGAATAGGATAATGTTCATGTAACACTGAGTTACTTTATTTGCATTGTCTAGTTATCTGACTTCACTGCAACTAGGTGTATCTATGTTAAGCGTCTGTGTTTGTTCTGTTAGATTATGAGATTTTTCTGTTTGCTTAAACTTTTTGTAATTCAAGAATCTAATCCTTTATAAAATGTTTTTATTTAAAGAAATATACGGTTGTGCAAGATACAAGCAATTCTTTTGTTTTTTTAGTCTTTAATCTATGGTTAATAGAATAACTGCTTTTAAACATGGGTTACTTAATAAATATTTCTAGGGCAAAAATACAATAAAAAATATAACTATAATTATTCTTCTACAAAATGTAAAAGATCTATATGAACGTTTACTAGAAAAACGCCAGAAAACACATAATATACGTCTTTTGTCACAATGACTTACAGGTAAAAATAAATATGATGCAAACATACATTTGTTAAAGAACTAAAGCAAGCAGTTGGGAAGAGTATAAAATGGTTACTCAACGGTGTGGTCGTTTTGGCAAGATAAAACTAAATCACTTGAGATTGGGGCAGTTCGAGTGCTTACTACCCATCGCTAGGAGAAAGTTATAGTTACATTATACGGGAAAACAAGATTTAGTAGTAATGCTATGACCAACAAAATAGAAACTGTAAATTCTTAAGGCATTTCCATTCACACATCCTCTCGCGTAGTTTATGAAACATTTTAAACAAAGCATATTTTAATATTCAAAATTATTTCAAGCCAAACCAACAGTGATTAAAAGGAGAAAAATTCAAAATAAAATTTCATTAAGTAAAAAAGTATATTAAGACAAGATGCAGGTCTATTCTCGTTTATACTGATCCCTGAAGAACATTTAAAGAATTATAAAGACAGCTACGACTCCCCATGGACTTGGAAAAGTTCGTTTGGATAAATTAATTTGGATTGTGATGGATCTAAGTACAAATAACAAGAACAGTACTAAATATTTTGGGTAGCCAAGGAGTAGCGGTTAACTTCTCTCTCACATCCATAAAGTAAAATTGGAAAATGTAATATCTAATCATACGAGTTTTGGGTTCCAAAATAAAGTTTGGTCTGGTAGAAAGAGTTTTCATGCCCACGAACGTCCGTCTAGTTTGTTCCATTCTTATTATTATTTAAAACCTCACGGTAGTAGGTGAAGTACGCAGCTATACTTGCATTCATATTTTGATATTTTTATGTCAACGCATTAAGAATAAAAAATGCTTCTCATGCGTCAAATCTATTTCAAAATACAAATTCTGTTGTTGTAAATAAATGAATGGATAATTCTTCAAAGTGCACATGCCACATAAGGCTTATCATGTGACAATCGTCGCAGAGGGAGAAGTATGTTTTTAGGAATCGTTATAAATGACTTGAACCGTCTTATTTATTTTATTGAACATTGATATAATAAAATCTAAGCCTTCATTATTGTATTAAAGAACTTTCTATTTATAAACATTTTTATTTCACACTTTGGGATCATTACTCATTTATTGTTTTATCTTCTAGTGGTGGTTAATTGCTTCTATCGTCATTAAAAAGTTTTTCCCGGTAGTTTTTCCATTTCCTGAGTTTTGCTTTGACTACTAAAGTTATTTTTTTTTAAATATTTTAAAGTTGTTATTTAGTGTTTCCTAATTCTCCCCGTCAATTATTTTATGTTTGTGTATATGTCGAATATATCATATTGCAATTTTTGTCATAAATATTTCTTTTGCTTATCTGCATTTTTTCTGATGTCTATTTACCTTTTTCTATTACGTCTATTGTGCTTTATATCTTTTACGTTTACTCCTGAGATTTCAGTGTTACTTTATGTTATTTTTGCTTAAATATAAGGCTATTTCCCCGAATATTATTTACATTTTACCGCGTCCCAGCTTGTTTGTATTTATTCTTTTATTCACGTATATGCCCTTATTGTTTCTAGTTCTTTACAATTTATTTTTGTCTTCACTCTTGGTTTATCAATATCTATTTAACGAAATGAAATAAATTTAATTTTTTACCGTTCCTTCTTTGGCTTCTTTGGTTCCTTCTTGGTTAGCTCTTCACTCGGGGTCTCAATCCCCAAGGAGAGCTATGAGTCTTTGAATAAGACTGAGCTTTCGTGTGACCTGCTTGATCTTTTATAAGGCTGGAAGTGAAAGTTTGTTTGGCGGGAGATGTGTTGGGTTGGGGAAAGTTTGTAGGATTAAGGGTGTTGCGTAATTGGCGGTGCGGAGCAATAAGGGACTTCCACATGACAGGCAAACGCTGGCTGTCATCTCTTGTGTTGAGGCACTGTGTGCGTTTTTCTATTTCTATTGCCTCACGTACTATTCTGCTGGTAAAATGGGAAATGGGGGCAACGATTTTAGCTCCAGAGAAATTAATTTTGTGACCTGTTTCTTTGCTGTGTTTGGCAAGTCCCGAACCATTATCGCCTTTCCGTACGGCCAGAGAATGCTCGTATTCGGCTAGATATTTGCCGATTTGTTTAGCCTATGTAGGTCCTTTGGCAGTCTCCACAAGGTGTTTCATACACTCCTTGGGATTCATTGGGGCAGTGATCCTTTGCTAAGCGAATAAGCCCAGATATTTGGTTGTTGGTCGTAAAGACCGTGCGGATATTTTGCCGCATTAGTATGCGGCTTATTCTATCAGTGATGTCTCTGATGTAAGGTAAGAATGCTTTTTGTTGGTCAGGAGGGTTTTGGGATTGAGAGTTAGTGTTTTTATTCATATTTTTGATTATATTAGTTAAGATTTTGTTGAAATATCCATTTTGCAGTAGGGTGGTGATAATGGAGTTGATTTCTGTTTGTCGATTTTTTGTATCGGAAAGTCTGATGCATCTGGTTATGAGGATTTTGCAACAGAATGGATTTGGGTAGGGTGGTAATGAGATTTGGCATTTAGGTAGCGGTTAGTTTGAGTTGGTTTTCTGTAGACAGTGTAATAAAAGCTGTCATTAGAAGGATTTCTTGTTATGATAGTATCTAGGAAGGGAAGGGAATTGTTATGTTCAGTTTCCATTGTAAATTTAATATTGGTGTGGATTTGGTTGAGGTGGGAAAGAAATTCTGGAAGGGTATCATGTCCATGAGGCCAGATAACAGAAGTTTTATCGACATAGCGTATCCAGCAGGTAGGTTTAAGGTGAAAGGTGGCAAGGGCTTTTGTTTCAAAATTGGTCATAAAAAGGTTAGCAATAACAGGTGAAAGTGGGGAACCCATGGGAGCACCACTAGTTTGGCGGTAATATTTATTTTGGAAGGTAAAGTATTGGATAGGCAATGGTTTATTAGGGAGGGGATATTGTTATTTATATTATACTTGACTTTAATAACTGTAGGGTATCAGGAATTGGGATGTTTGTAAACAAAGAAACGACATCAAAGCTGACCATGATGTCACCTTTGCGTATAGAGAAGGTCTTCAGTATTTCTAAGAAATGATAGTAGTTGCGGACGTAGAATGATGCCTGATCTGTGAAAGGTTGGAGAGTCTTGGCAAGGTATTTGGCTAGGTTGTGGGTGGGAGAACCGAAAGCACTAACTATAGGGCGTAAAGGAATATTCTCTTTATGAATTTTTGGGAGACCATACCATTTGGGAATTTTGGAAGATTTTTCTCGGGGTATGAGGAGTTTCTTGGTGTCGGATGATAGGTTGAAGTTAGTAATAAGGGTTTTGGTTTTCTTTTCGAGGTAGGCAGTGGGGTTATTAGGTACATGGCGATAATCAGAGGATTTAAGTAAATTGTGCATCTTACTGATGTAGTCTGCTGTATTTAGGATCACTGTAGCGTTGCTCTTATCTGCCTGTAAAATTATAATATTATTATTTTCTTTTAGAGCGGCACTCTAGCGCTCGTTCCTATCATCTGAAATAAGAAATCCAAAAATGTTTATGAAATATATTACATTTGTTGGAGGATGAACCTATAAAACGCTTTTTTTAACTCTTCAAAGTGCCGTAAAGAATATAAATAATAATAAATTTAATTATTTTATAGGTTCATCCTCCAGTAGATTTAATCTACTTTGAAATGAAAAAAATATGTAGCTATATATTCAGTAGCTTTTGAGACATCGTGCCGCCCAGTTTGAAAAACGTAGTTTAACGCGTTTAAAGTGGTCTACTAACACTACACGCTATAACCGTTGATTTTAATATATATATAGAAGCACATATATAAAGTAATAGCATATATTCCAACATCTGGTGACACTAGAGGTAGCTATATTTACCCTGGTCACCCATGGTATGGTTGTAAAGGTGGGAAATTCAAAAATATTACGGAAAACACGCGTTACTTTTTCGCTATAACTTTTTTAAAAAAATAATTTCATACAAACCGTTTTGGGAATATATTCTACGGATAATTAGCTATCAAAAAATGCAACAAAAAATTGGTTTTTTGGTCGGCTCTGATGAGAACCTCCCCATAGCTACAGAAAATTTGTCTGATTTTCGTTTGTTGTAAATGAGATATTCTGTTCTTCTGTGAGAGTCCTAGCTTCTGTCCTTGCAGCCTTTTAGGCCTACTTTTTCGAGTTTTCTTCTCTCGATCCTAGTAATAAGAGAGTGGGCAATTGCTGCGCACATGACAGCGAGCTCAAATCTTAGATTGACTTTGTATGAAGGCATGTTCCATTAAAACTTTGGTTTATAGCTATTGTCAACCTAATAACAACACGAAACGCGTTTTTGTTTATTAATTATTAAAATAAAATACAAACATAGGAGTGTCTCATACTTTTGGCCATATGTTCGAAGATTGGATCCATTTCTGAAAGTCATGGAAGCAAGCAGAGAAAGCTTCGTCTGAAATGCTTCTCAGCACATATGTCACAGCAATTTGCACTGCCGCAATATTTTCTTGATATTCGTGGTACACCAAACCTGCAGCTTCAAAAATTAGAATGAGCATTGCGTTCATTTTCGAAGGTTGCCTTTTCACTTCTTTGGAGACTGGTGAACCATAACCTTGCCAGTTGGCGCTTTAGCGCTTTGTTTGAAGGTTATACATTCACCTCCGGAAATAATATGTAACACAAATGCGTAATCAATCTTAACTAAATAGTCTTGTAGTAACGTTACACGTGCGGTCAACTCTAGAATCGCCTTGCACGAAATTTCTGACCAACTGAAATATTTTGTGCCATTGAAAAATACTCTTTCTAAATAATTTCTTGTCACTATATGTTTGCTGTATCATATTCCATGTTTCATTTTAGGTTTTTCATAGCTTAATGCAAAATTTAATAGCTAAGACACGTTAATCGAGTAACTTCCAACTAAATGCGTCAAGTCGAACAGTGAATTGCTAAGCACAGCCCCAACATCTAGTGAGTTTACATAGAAGCACTTCTAAGGCCATATTTATTTAGAACAGCATAAAATCTTCTGATTCAAGCCATCTAACTTTCTGAGATATTTAAGCTTTGGACTGAGGACCTTTAGTTTGTGCTGTTGCACCATTAATTTTGAAATTGCAATGTAGTAAAGTTTCCTAGTTTTTTTATGTCTTGCTGTATCTCTGGTACTGCTGCTATTTTTATTTTTTAGTGCTATACTGGTTTAGCATCATTATTTTCACGCTAGAAGCTGATTTTAATGAAAGTGATGCCTTTGATCTATCAAGTTTTCGGCCTTCTTGAGTATATAACTTTCTCACTACTAGCCTCATCTGGGAAGCTTTCTCCCATCTTGCAACCCCGCACGGGAAAAGGTAAAAGAAAACTAGTTCGGCTAATACATGGCATTGAGATATGACAGAAACTAAAATAGAGTTAGATATAATCATAAATAAATTGGGCGAGGCTTCTCATTAGAATACAGCGAGGATTTAAAAAAATCAAAGTGCTGATTGATTTAAACATACTCAAAAACTAGAGTGACATCTAATAAAAAAATATGACAGATACCTGATAAACCGACTATAGCCTTTGGAAAAAAATTGGAGTAAAAGGTAGCCAGTAATAAGCTACACTCATATTTTTGTATTAGAAAACAAGCTTTAGGCACTCAAAAAAAAAGAAACTGAAAAGAATAGAAATGTTAGTGAAACATTGCTGTTAAGGAACCCGAATGCAATATAAAGTTTCCGCCATTTTGTTATTTCTAAGTTGGCAACCCTGCGCTTCTGCGAATTCTCATGTGCTGAATCCTCTTGGGGTCTTGCAATTTGTTGCTTGATTTCAGGGCACCATAAAGCGTTGTGTTAGTATTAACGTTGAGTAAAATATTTCTGCTGGTAATGATTAAAACGTTAAAGATCATAGGAAGCTATCGGTAAGACCTACTGATCCGGACTTTCAGGAGGTGGTGCTTGGCTGGTTCGATGAAGATGATGATAACGAGCTGCCAGTTTCGGACGAAGAAAGTTTTGATTCTGCACCTTTGCCAGCTAATAATATACTCAGAGGTAAAACTAGACACCTGTGGTCAACGGAAACTTTGTCTAGATCTCGCACTCCACAAAGAAACATTGCACTTAATGGAAAAGAAGCCACGCAGAACATTACATCTGCATCGGAAGCTTAAAGATTCATTTTTGATAACGTTATGATAAATTTAACCTTTATTTTTACCAATATAGAAATTAGTGCAGAAAAGACAGTACAATAATGACTGCATATTTGCAGGACTTACCAAAAACTTAGAACCAAATGCACTGCTTGGTCTCTTATGTATTGCCAGGTGTCAAAAGGACAAGCATCTAACTACAGAAAAAAAGTAGCCAATGTATAGACCGGAGATATATAAATGTATAATGATACAAATTTGCTTCAAATTTCTAATTACCAGTATGCAATTTGACGATAAAAGAACAAAATATCCTCTAGACAGATTTTGTCGTATTCGGCAACTTTGCACTTCGTTTATTTGACATACGACAAATTACTATGCTCCTCATGCATATTGTAACATAGATAAATAAATACTAGGCTATAGCATCAAAGCCTGACAAATATGACATCAAAATTGTAACCATGTATGATAGTTTTACGTGGTTAGCACTATCTCTTACATTGAAAAAATAGTTTGTTCTAATCAAAACCCATTAGCTGCTTTTTTGTGTGGGAGCACGGCTTCCAAACTAAGAATTTAAGGCTCTCATATGTCCCGTCGTCGCGCACCATTTCTGGTGCGGGACGATGTGGCGCCTTTGTTACCCCTCGTTCGAGTAAACGCAGGTACTCAATTATTTTTAGTACCTAAGTAGGCCACCTGCCAGGCATCAGAGAGCTCCGGGAATAGAACCCGTGCCCGTTTTCATCGCAGTCTGCGCCTCAACCGCGTGGACCACTCTGGAGTTCCATCAGCTACTTGTTAGCCTTTGATATAAAAAAAATCGGTATCATTTACATCAAGGAAGTGTAAGTTAGTACTAACAATATAGTGCATGATAGAGAGTAACACTCTCACGACAACAAGAAAATTAACTAAACCAATTAAAATCCCCAGATAATCAGTCTCTATAATTTGACTATAGTAGCTGTTCATACCTTTGATCAAATGGCCCATTGCTATTCGGTAAGTCGTAAAATACGTAGTCATTGCGTTTCTTTTATGACATGCTTGATCAAGCAGGTATCAATAAAATGATTTTGTTTGATAAGCAACAGTATGAATGTTTTAGAAGGAAGTTTTTTTTGACCTTGGTTTAGCATTGGCCAAGCCTTTTATGGAAAGTCGATTGGACAAGCAATCACCAAGGGAGCTGCGCTCCGACAGCAAAAAAAATAGAGAAGAGCCAGAAGTTCAGTTTGCTCAGACCAAACTCCAAAAGAAAGTGCTATGTGGCTTGTGAAAGATCAACAGATATAAAAACAAAAATTGCATGTGTTAAGTGCTCAGTACTTGTTTGTCATCGTTATGATATTTTCTGTGTTCTTTGAATCAGTATCAGGTTTCTGCAGTATCTTAATTTTTGGTTTCAAAAATAACCTTAAAATGTACTCGAGTTTTATATAACTCCGTGTTAAAAATTATGTTAGTAATCTAAAAAAACAAAAAAAATATAAAAGGATTACTGGCTAATATGTAGATACACAGAAAATCTTCTTAATTGCAAATATTGATAGTACATTTATCTGTTATTACCAGTGTCCAACATCAGTAATGAGTAAAAAGGTGATTTATCACTTATTGCAAAAATATAATATTACGAAACGGAACTAAATCACCAATCACCTGTAAAATGCGACATCTGCAAGTTTCAGGGCTCCTTTGCATTGAATGTTGTAACAGTGTAGGGGCAAGATTGCGCAGTATATTCCTGACATAGTTTCATGCGTTCCTTTAAATTGAATTTTAAAGCAGACAGACTGATAAATAAGCAGACAAGGAGAGGGAGGGCGAACGATGAGGCGATCAGCGACTGCACTGAAAAACCCCTGAAAGAGGACCTTCGCGAGCCCACTTTGTTATTTGTAAAAAGCTCCGGCTACTGCGGCCGCCATTTGGGGTGCGGGCCGTCTGTTATTGCGTTACGAATTTTAACGCCGCGCACAAAAATAAAATTGCGCTTAACCCCCAGCGCGCCGCGTAAATGGTGGCTAAAAACCTATCAGGCTTGTCAAACACAATAATCGCCCCTAATGACCGGCCGCGTAAAAAGTACATTTGCGTAATGGAAATTCACAATCAATCAAGGAAAACACGTGTTTTACGAGCGCAGCCCGCCGACTCCATTTCCTCCTCTCTAACGACCGCCTGTTCTCCTGTATCACATTTAAACTAGTCGGGTCTTAATAATTGGCCGTGCACTGCGCAGCGGCGGATTGTGATTTGACCGCAACTCAAAGTCCAACGACAAATAAATATATCAGCGCAATCTGCTGTACTACAAATCTTGGACAAATAATGGAGTTCGAGCAGCGGCGCCAGTTTTACCAATTCTGTAATTAACTACATTTGATTTGATTTATTGATTTTGCTAATACCACAATCAAACGGAATACAAATTCGTCGTTAATTTACACGCGGAGCTGTCCGGGCGCCGCTATTAATTTTCTGTCTCTGTATGTGCAATGCCCCCGCAGCCGCTTTAAAGGGCGAGCAGCCGAAAGTAAATCACAACTGCTAATTAGCAGACTGATTGATGGCACGGCAGATGAGATACAAAAAACGCCAACCTCCAATTTTCGTTTAATTTACGAAAACTCCGGCGGTGTTTCTGGAAATAACTTTTATAGCCAATACTAGGTTCTTTATCTTGCGCACGATACTAAGAAATACTAATTTTTCCAGAAGGAACGGCGCTTTTTAGAGTCCGCTCGGATTAGCATTACATCACGATACTTTATGAATTTCTGGCTGAATGCTGAATATAAATGAAAGAAGTTTTGGAACGCGGGGCTTTTAGGTCAGGACTAGCTGTTACACTCGGATAGCCAGATATACACTTTAGACAATCAAAGAGTTTGTAAGTTGAGATTACGGTAGTTTTGCGTTTTATTGTTAAAGTGCTGCGTTAAACGCAATGCGCTTTACAATCCAAATCATTTATAAAGCAGTGACATGCGACATATAAAATATACTAGAGTTAAGTCATATTCTTCATAGCCAAATCATTACCGACATAGAAAACATTCTCTATAAAACTTTAATTTTTATAATAATTTGTCAACCGAAAAAAACCACATATACCAAATGCAGAGGTATAAAAGCTATTAAAACGTTAAAAAATTATAAGAAATCAGTATCAGTAATATAATTTCCAAATTTTTTTAAGCCATGGAAGGACTGGGTGTTGACATCACCTATAAAATTTATTTCTTGGCATGTGAGCCGAGAAAATGACTAGGACTCATGTGAGTGATTAGAATCCATGTTTTTACCCCTCATTAAAAGTGACTGTCCCTCCTACTGCAATAACTATAGAACCGTATCATGCTAGCAGTAATCAAGAATTGACTAAATCTTTTTTAGAAAAAATCACACTCAATCAAAAACCATTCGTGCCATAGTGTATGTAACAAATCAGACACTGCATGAAGATCTCAGCATTCTTTTTATTACTGAAGAAATTCGCCGATTTACTCAGAATTATCAGAAAACAATTAGTAATCATCCTAGTAAACTAGACCACCAACTGTCTACCAACGTCCTCCCAGTGAAACGACTATACAGAACCTGGCCTTGTGACCTGAGAACCCCCTAAAGCACTAGGATTACTGCAAGTGTGCCACTGCTGAGTGGTTTCTCTTAACACTGCTTATTTATTGTCATCACATTTACTTAATACTCCATGTAGAGTAGATTGTAAATTTATAATTGTTAATAATAATAATAAAAAAAGAAAAGTCACACGTCAACAAAATGTCCTATTATCGTATAAATTTATATTTGATTTGATTCTGAAACAGGACATTATAGATCTAGCAATATATATATATATATATATATATATATATAAATATATGGTGGAGTTTTAGATGTCGGACGGCGCGGACGCGAATTTTATAGCAGGTGGCGATATATAAACACCGTATACGGGCTATACCACACCAAATGAAATTCGTAAATTTCAACGCGACCTAAAACGTGCATATAAAACAAAGCGGATTTAGTGGCGAAAAGAAAAAAAAGAGGAAAACAAAGGGTTTGTGTGCAGCGTTCTGTGCTTTTACGTGTACAATGCAGTGAATAAACCTAGAGCGGACGACAACGAACGGGCGGCGAAAGTGTGATAAGCGAGCAGTGCAAGTGCGGATAGCGATAAAGGTCGCGGTCAACGGAGTTCAGAGGGGATCACATTTAAGAGCGAACTGAATGGAAAACACAAACAAAAGGGAACGGGAGTTAAATAGCAGCACAGAATTGGACCAATAACTCTGTAGATAAAGCAAGAGAAAAAACATTATCAAATCCCCCCTGTTAAAAATCACAGGATCAGCGAATACCAAAATGTCGGAAATAAGTGAGCTGAAAATAATGTTTGAAGAGATAATGAAGGAAATAAAGGAAAACACGAAAGCTAACAAGGAGCATAGAGAGGAGTTCAAGAAGAAGGAAGAGAAGTGGGAGCTGGAAAAAGGCTACCTAATCAAAAGAATAGAAAAGCTGGAAGGAAAACTAGAGACTACGAAAAAGAATAGAAGGAAATGCAATATTGTAACAAAAGGGGTTGAATTCAAAGGACAGAATAAGAAATAACTCGGGATGGAGTTCCTCGAAGAAAAATTACAAGTGGAGGCCAAAGTAAAAAATGTACACACCATAAAGCCAGCACTAACAGTTGTGGAGATGGATTCTTGGAATAAAAACAGGAAGTAATGCAAAACAAGAAATCTTTGAAAGGAACAAGAATATACATTGAAAACGATCAAACACAGGACGAGAGAAGAATACAAGCGGAAATCAGGAAAATAGCAAGAGCGAAAAGAGCAGAAGGAAAAGAGGTAAAACTGGATACCAGAAGATAATAATAGACGGAACTTGCTACAAGTGGAGCGAAGGAGAACAAAGAGTCATAGAAGAGACTCCCTCCTCAAAAAACTAAGCACCCAGAAAATAAAAAAACAGACACAAAAGATGACGAACAGAGCAAAGGACACGGACACGAGTAGAGAAACGAAACAAAAAAGAGGAAAGCAGGAGTATATAAAAATAGGAACATGGAACATCAGAAGTATAAACGGAAAGGAGGAGGAACTCATAGAAGAAATGGAGAAACAAAAGCTGGATTTTATGGGAATAACAGAGACAAAGAAGAAAGGACAAGGACATACGAGACTACACAAAGGATATTGGATGCTTTGGTCAGGAATAGAAAAATCTGAAAGGGCACAAGCGGGAGTGGGTTTAGTGGTACACCCTGGCAAAATGGAAACAATAATAAATGAAAGGTATGTAAATGAAAGAATAATGGCAGTAGAAGTCAAACTATGAGAAAAAGAAGAAACATGGCAAATGATTGTGGCGTACGGACCTGATGAAGACGAGAAAGTGGAAATAAAAAAAACAGTTCTTTGAGGAACTACAAAAAGTAATATATACGAAAGGAAACAATATTATAATTATGGGGGACCTAAATGGAAGCGTAGGAAAGGATAATAGAGGCATAGAGAGAATTTTAGGAAGACAAGGAGAGCACAAAAGAAATAGAAACGGTACGAAAATTGTAGAGTTCTGCGTGGCAAATGATTTAGTAATAACGAACACAAAGTTCGTACATAAAGACATACACAAATACACAAGGGTGCAACACAGCAGAAACGAGAAATCAATTATAGACTATTTTCTAGTGAACGGGGAGAATTGGCGAAAAATCAAAGATGTTAAGGTGAAGAGAGGACCGGAAATAGGCAGCGACCACTACCTACTCCAAATGGATATGAGGGTGAGCCAAAAACAAGCGACAGAGAAACATAGAAAAATAACTAAGGAGAAAATTAAAAGCCACATGTTACAAGAAGAACACATCAGGAAGAAATACCAAGACATCCTAAAAAAGGAGTACGAGACAAAAAATATCAGACCAAATATAGAAGATAAATGGAAAACGATAAAACAATGCATGATAAAAGCAGCGCGCAAATGTTGCGGAGTGACAAAGGTAACTAACACGGACTTTAAAAGAACGGCATGGTGGACAACTGACATAAAAACCCTGGTAAAAAAGAAAAAAGAATGCTGGCGCAAATATCTACAAACAAAATTGGAAGAGGACTACAATCTATACAAAGAGAAAAGAACGCAGATAAAAAATAAGGTGAGGGAAGCAAAACAGAAAGCGTGGGAAGAATTCGGAAACAAAATGAAAAAAGAATTTGACGACAACCAGAAACTATTTTACGGAACTTTGAAGCAACTGAGAAAAAGAAAACTACACCCACAAAAACATCAAGGATAAACAGGAAATGTACTGACAAATGAAAACGATATTATGGAAAGATGGAAACAATATTTCGAAGATTTGTTGGCAGCAGGGAAGAACAGAGAGGATTGGAAAAAGAAGAGGGAGGAAAATACCGACTTTGAAAAGATACGAACTCAACAGAGGAAGATAGCGCAGAAGGCAAAATAACAAAACAAGAATTGGATATAGCAATAAGGAAACTCAAACTAGCAAAAGCCCCATGCATAGATGAAATTACCCCAGAGATGGTAAAATACATAGGAGAAACAGGCAAGGAAAGGTTACTAGAACTATACAACGACATCTTAGTAGCAGGAAAAGTACCGAAGGAATGGAAAATAGGAATCATAATACCCATATATAAGAAGGAGACCGAAGAGAATGCTGTAATTACAGAGGAATTTCCTTACTAAGCATCCCAGGAAGGTATTCGCAAGGATTCTAGAAACTAGACTCAGAGACAAACTAGATAAGACAATAGAAGACACCCAGAGTGGGTTTAGAGAAGGACAGGGGTACAAGACCACATATTTACAATCAGACAGCTAAGTGAAAAGGTCATAGAGAAAGGGGAAGAAATACATCTCTGTTTTATAGATCTGGAAAAGGTCTTCGACAGAATAGAAAGAGAGACAATATGGCAGTGTCTAGAAAAAGCAAACATAAATTACAGAGAAGTAGCAGCCATCAAAGCACTATACGAAAATAGCGGAAACATAATAAGAACGAGACACGAGCAGTCGGAGGAATTTAAGGCCAATATAGGCCTAAGACAGGGATGTGTACTCAGCCCGCTGCTATTTAATTTAGTACTAGATGAGGCAATAAAAGAATGCAAGAAAAAAAAACAAGAAGATACCATGTAGGAAGCTGGAATATGGAAAAATCTATATATCAGAATTACTTTTTGCTGATGATATGGTTATATTCGGAAAAAGTGAGAAAGACCTACAAGAAAATATCAATGTATACAACTTAGAACTAAAAAAGAAAAACATGAAGATAAACGGAGATAAAACCAAAACAATGGTAATAGCACCAGACAAGAGAAGATATCGTATATATATAGAGGGAAGAAAATTGGAACAAGTAGAGAAGTTCAAATACCTAGGGGTATGGATACAGGAAAATGGAAAACTCGATGACGAAATAAATGAAAGAGTAGGAATCACAGGACGACTATTTAACTCCATAAAGTCCTCTTTTCTAGGAAAAAAGGAAGCACCAAATGACGCAAAAGCAGAAGTATTCAAAAAAGTTGTAACACCAATACTCATCTATGGCAGTGAATCATGGACAACAGTGAATAAACATAGGAGCAGGGTAGAAAGTACGGAGATGAGATTCCTGCGTAAAATAGAGGGCAAAACAAAGAGAGACTACATCAGGAGCACAACATTTAGAGAAAATTTAAAAACTAAAGCGGTAGCGGTATTAGTGCAAGAGAGACAGTTAGGGTGGTTGGGACATATAATAAGAATGGACAAAAACAGAACAGTGAAAAAAGTGTTTGAAGCAAGACCAAAAGGGAAAAATAGGATAGGAAGACCGAGAAAAACATGGAAGGAGGAACTAAAAGAGGCAGCAGAATCAAGAAACATAAAGTGGGAAGAAATTCGCACAACAGCAAAGGATAGAAAAAGTGGAGATAACTGTGCAAGACAAGCCCGAATCCATAAAGCACAGCTCAGCTCAATAGCCTTACACCGAAAGGTAGAAAGGTTTTGGATTAAGTAAGTAAGTATATATATATATATATATATATATATATATATATATATATATATATATATATATACCATGACACTATCTATTGCTACCAATCAACAATAATTGCTGAACTACAAACGATTCTGCAAGATAATGTAACGGTGAATTTTATGATAGTCCAACAGAGTCAATAGACAAGATTCCTCAACATCATAAAATTATTTTAAGAGGAGGTTTGAATGCTAGAGGGGGTTCCACATTAGATGACAAGGCGATTTGGCAAAAGAGGAAAATAATTCTGGAGAACTGCTTATACAATTCTGTAGGCAGCATTTACTAAAGCTTCTCAATGAATTTTTTAAAGATAAGATGATTCACAGGTGCATATGAGAAAGACCTTCTCTTCAAAAAAATCCATCACGGACTACGTTATTACAAAATAGTCATCAAAAATGAAGTAGCGAGATTGGAGCGTAAAGAGACGGCCTAATTATGGATCGGACTATTATATGCTGATAGCGAGAGCAATATGTCTTTGCAGGATAAGGAAGCAAACAAGAAACGAAGAAAGGAGTAAACAACAGAATATCTTAGATGAAGATAAATACAAATTATACCTACCACAACCTAGTATAAGGTTACTATATGAAAAAGACTAAATAATAAATTACACAAGATCGAACATAATGATGTCATAGAAACAGAATTCAAAAACATCAAGACGGCTCCACAAGCAGCAGCCCAACATGCCCACCATGAAAAAACACCCAAAAACCAGGGTGGATAACGCAAGAAATACAGGAAGCTAGAAAGAAAAAAGATCAATTATATAATGAATTTTTAACACAAAAAACAAATATAAGAACAAAAATAAAGAACTAACAATAAAAAACAAAACAATAAAAGAAGAAGAAAATCTATATTTGGAAAGAAATGTAGTCAAATAGAAAACAATGTTAGTGTGGAAAACAAATAAAACAAACAAATCACATTATCTGATAACAATGAAGGATTGGAAAAACCATTATGGAAATTTACTAGCAAATAATCTGGAAAGTCAAAATGTAAGGAGGGAACAGTCAAAAGTATTAACCTATGACAATATTGTAACCATTATGTAAGAGGAGATTAGTGAACAACTGAATAGAATAAAGAATGGGAGATTCCCTGGGGCAGATAACAGCCCCGTTGAATTATTAAAGTACGGCGGTACAAAAATAACAAAACGTTTAACTATGTTGATGAACAATTGTTGCCCAAGGACAATACCAGAGAAGTGGAAACAGGCTTGTATTGTATACATTTTTAAATTGTTATAGATATTTGAGTATCACGAATAATATTAATCGTCTCTATGGGAAAATTTTACACATAAAAATAAAAAATGCTGCTAAAGACCAAATAAGCGAAAAACAAAGTGGTTTTACGGATAATAGTTTATGGGTAGATATTTTTTTATAATTCAACAACCAATAGAGAAAACAATATTAACAGGAGCAGAAGTGTCGAGGAATAGATATACCAACTAAGGACGATGAACTGTTTACTATGAATTTTCCTATAATCAAGTAGTTTGGCACAGGACTCCTTTGATTTTGAGTTCATGCTTAAAAGATTGTATGACAAATACCATAAATTACCATATTTAGGGGTAATAATTAACAAAGACGGAATAGAGAAAGAGAGATTAGACACCGCGTTCAAAAAGGAAGGCAAATAATTTGTTGTTTTAATTCATTAAGTGGTGGGATAGAAATACCTCCAAACAAAATAAAAAACGTATCGGACAAGTGATGGTAGAGTCAACATTATACTGCGGGCCCGAAATCTGGTCTATCAACGCGGAAATGAAACAGCGACAGTCGAAAAATTAAGAGATCTAATGTCAGCAAAAGATACAGTATTAGATCAACTACCCAAAAAACAGTTTCAGTGGACACCATCAGGGAAAAGGAAAAGAGGCAGACTCAGAAGGTCATGAAATAAGTACATTAGGCAGACAAATGATGAAGACATGAGACAGAACAGATAGGCTTAGAGAAGAAAAATGGATAGCAACTGTAAAAGCAGACGAACTGTTTAACATTAATAAAATTTTCCACTCAATAGTGACTTCAGAACCACTAAAAAATAACAATCAAATCCCTCCATGTCACAGAGGCCAATACATCAGGCAAACAAAAAATTACTGCAGACTGGAAGCAAGATACGTAAAATACCAAGAGAATTCTTTATATACTAATTGTGACAAATTACAGTATGAGCTTCCAATATGTACCAACTCTGGGGACAACCACCCCGCAAACTTTAGGAAATCTAATTATTTTTCGGAAACAAGGAATTATCAAGACAAGCGATACCGAACGCACCAAGAACGCAAAGCAATTCCGTATCCGATAATAATAAAAAAAATAGCAAAACAACTCACCGTGTCAATTAAAAACGAATACCTCAATACCTAAAACCTTATCCTTACTCAATACCCCATAAACTCAAACCAACCCTATACATCGACCAAATCAAATTCTTATTATCCAATCTCTAACAATCTCTTTTTAATAGACCATAGAATCAACACGGTTGCTCAAATAAAAATTCTCAATTTGAATGCAAATGGTATCAAAACACAATTAAATGTATTTATGATTCCTCAAAAGATATTCCATTGACATAGCATGCGTCTCTGGAACACTCTTAACTCGCCCCGAAAGAATCAAGATACCAAATCTAGCCAGCATTTCATCGGAAGAAGTGACCATTATTATTAAAAACAAATTCATACACCACGAGTGTCAACTAATCAACACCATAAACCTCGAGAGCATCGTAATTAAACTCAAAACACTTGATGGCAAAACCAAGAATAATTGAAACTGAAGAAGAGCAAGCTTATGAACATGGATATGATTGAAAATCAATTGAAATTAAATAATAAAAGTGAAAGCGAAAATAAGAACAATAAAAATAAAAATAAAGACATAAATGCAATACGCAGAATAGCAACATAAAATGTAAAAACTATGTTAGCACCAAGAAAAATGACCCCAATCATCTTTCAACCAGATACTAATAAAGAAAAAGCAAAGTAGGATAATCATATAAGTCAGATCATATAGAGTTGCAAATGCAGACTCGGAACATTTCTTAGTAATACAAAAACGAAACAAAGATACCAAAAGAAAAAAACACTGGGATTGTAAAAGAAATAATGTAGAGAAATTATGCACGAAAAAAGGAAAAAAAAGAATACTCAAAGAAAATTTATAACAAAATAAAAAATATTAAGAAAAAAATAGATATGAGAAGTCAATAGATGTCCATTAAAGAAGTAATAGAAAGGGTCACTAGAGAAACTATTGGATATAAGAAAACAAAATGAAAAAGTAATGGTATGACAGAAATAATGAAACAAGAAAACAATGGTTAAGAACTGAAAAGAAAGAAAATTTAAGCTACTATAAATAAAGTAAAAGGGAAACACAGAAGAACTCAGCTGTAAGAATCACAATACAAAAAATCTATAAACAAATCAAAAGCCAAAAGGGAAAGAATCTAGTGAACACAAGAGGACTAAAAAACGAACACGGCAATACTGAGTATGATGGAAATAAGAAAAAAAATGTGGAAAGAGTACTTCCACCAACTACCACACGAGGCAACAAAAAATATGATCAGCACTATCAAAGAGGAAGAAATAGAAGGAAAATTAGAAGAAATAGAAAAACTAACTTTCGAGAAAACGATAGACCCTGTACGAAAAATAAAAAATACAATAAAATAAACAAAGAGCTGTTCAAATATGGAGGGGGCGTTACAAGAAAGGCTATATAATCTGATAAAGAAAATGTGACCGATTGAACAGGAAATGGGGATAATCATAACGATATCGAAAATAAGACCTACAGCAATGCAACAACTGGAATCACATTGTTAAATACAACCTATAAAGAGTTTACATCACTACTACAGAGAAAGCTCATAAAATACGCGGAGAAAGAAATTGATGATTATAGAATTACATTGGATACAATAGATGCCTTGCATATTATATCCCAATTACTAGAAAAGTGCTACGAATACAATATAAAACTATACAAGATATTTATCGACTACGAGCAGACATTCGATAAAATTAATAGAAAAACTCCTTTAAGTACTACAGAAGATGGAAATCCCAAGAAAACTAAGAATGGAGCTGATAAGCTCAAAGGCTGTTGTAAAAACAAAAGAAAGACAATCAGACCCATTTAGTATCAATAAAGGAGACGCATTATCGACAACGTTGTTTAATTTGGCAATTGAAGAGCCAATAAGACAAATAAACATACAAGGGACTATAAGAAACAAGGTGATGCAATTCATAGCATGCGTCGACGACTTGGTGATAAGATTAAGATCGTATAAAAGACAAATAGGAATTTTTTAAAGAATTTGTGAAAGAAACAAACAAACTTGAACTCAAAATAAATAAGAAGAAATAAATTTCATGAAATTCAAGACAGGAAATCAAGAAAGTCAAGAAATTTGCGCTTTAAAAAGTTACAAGCGTTTATCTAGGAGTACAAATAACATATAACAGTGATCGAAGTGAAAAAGTACAAGATAAAATAAAAACTTTTAAAAAACTGATATCGTGTAAGCCTAAGACAAGTAGAGTAAGAGGGAGGCCAAAGATTGAATGGTATGATAAAATAATGGCAAATTTAAGGAAAATGAAGGTCAAGGATTAGAAGAAAAAACGGAGAAGAATAGTGGAAGAAGCAAGAACCCACCAGCAACTCCAAGGAAAAAAATAATGAAAGGAAAAATGGGGACCAATTCACCTCGTTAAACGGACTATAATACATAGAGGAGAAGTGGCTATATTCTACAAAGAATGGAACGTCTTTATTACGATTGGAGCAAGTTAACCTATCCTACTTATTGGTAACTCCAAAAACACCATCTGGGGATATAGAGCATCAAATCTTGCTGCAACCAGACTTTATGATCCAGAATCCACGTATTTGGGTAGCGAGTAGATACTCCTATATGACCCCCATAGAGGATAGATCTACTTCAGGAAGGCGACGCCACCCACGCGAGCCTCGACTCTTCCCCATTCCTAACAGCGGGAAAAAGTCGTGTCCCAACCTTAATCCTACCCATAATCTACATACCATTATCCTTCAAGCGTGGCGTTTAGTTACCAAATTTCCCTTGAATTGAAAAACTACAAATTCAAGGTAAGCTTAAGTCCTATAGTGGACTGCATTCGCTGTATGATGATGATGATGACAATGATCTACGTATGCTTTTGAAATAAAAACCTCTGAAGAGCTCACTATAAAAATGATCGCCTACCAGACATATTGGATATTCTCGATCACAAAATAAACAGCTCTCCAAATTAGGCTCAAACCACTCGCTAGTCATCGTCTCATTTATAACAACTCCAGCAAAATACACTTCCTAGCTTAGACTAATCAATGAGAGAGTCAGCTAGAACTTCTAGAGCAGAGCTCTTGATCAACAATTTAAGTATCCAAACGATCTTCAATCTCCAACCCAAATTGATAAAACAATCATTCACATAACGGAAAGCAATACCGACAGCATTTAACAAACCACTAAAAAAATTTTACATAATAGAGTTAATCCTAACTGTTCTTGTTTGGTAAAAATATGCTTGTCGCGTATCAAGGCTTTTCTCAAGACTCTTAAACTTCTTCTTCTTGAGGAAGTTGATTATTCCTTATTTATACCACTCTGCGCGTGGATAAGTTTACATGGATGAACTTACACTCACTGGTATTAATTCTCCATGTTTTTAAGCATTTTCAGTGGCAGTTTTAATTTGCAGTTCTACAAAGCTAGGGCTAGATTACTGCAGTGTCATCACGAAATTTTTGTGTTGTGAGATCCGGCGGATCCGGCAGATCTGTAGGCCTGTAGTGTATAAGAGATAAAGCAATGGTCCGAGGACACTGCCTTAAGGTATTCAAGCATTTCTTGGTAAGAGAGTTGTATACTCTGTCTCACATATATTCAAGCAGGCAATGTCGTTTAAGGAGGTAGAATTTTAGAATGATAAACATCGGGGGACTCCCGTGTGCCACATTTTGTCAAATATATGTGACATGTTGAGAAATGCCATCAACTATATTATGTACAAAAGTTTGATTTTTTCTTGCGCTATTTTATATATTTGTTCCATTGGAGAGTGCATCCTTCTGAAACCAAACTAGTTGATAGGGTATTAATTTATCTTTCTCAATGATTGTATGGTTATTTTGAACAAGAGCTTTTCGAAAATTTTAGCAGCAATAGGTGAAAGGCTTATTGGAGGTAGGTTTGTTAAAATATAAACTTATTTTATTATATTATAGAGATTTCTTGAGAGGGATGAAAATAACCTTCTCGTTTTGATTGGTTTTCTCAGCTTCAGTCGCGTCCACCAAATCACGTTGTTGAAGTAGCGCCGGCTAAAGGACTTGCCAAACCGAAAAATCCGTATCGTTAAATTTAAAAATTGCAATTTTGTCACAGTAGCTGCAACGGGGTTTTTATGTTCAACCAAAATGGCTTTGTCGTCAGCAAATGTTAATGTGAATCTTCGATCACTGGTGGGTAGATCCATAGTAAAGAGAAGGTATAGGAGAGTCCCTAATACTCTACCCTGAGGCACACCAGAGCAGATTGGTTGAAGATCGGTCAGCTGCTATTCATATTTAATTTGGAAAAAACCTATTTTTCAAATATGATTTGGGGATCATATAGTGTCAGTGAGGCAACACTGTTTTTAATTTAAAGAAGAGACCATCATGCCAGACTTTATCAAAAACCTGGCCATCGTCAAAAAGGCTGCGGTGCAATACATCTTTTCTTCAAAGGATTGATTTATAAAGTCTACCACTCGATGAATTTCTTTAAGGCCTTTTAAGATATTTTACAATAAACAGTAAGTCTGTACAAATTGACTTCACTGGGTGGTTTACCGGGTTCGGAAATTAGAGTTACTTGAGGAACCTTCCATTGTATTGGGAAGTAACCTGATCTTCAAACAGCATTATAGATTGTTGCTAACAAAACAAAGGCATACGCGAAAGTTCTTCGGTGATTTGTCCTGCAATTAAGTCAAGGTCAAGATCCTTTTATTGATAAAGATTTATTTTAGTCATAGTTCTAACTTCCTTGACTGTGAACAAATTTGGCATAGGGGACATAGGAGATTCTGGTAAATTCTTAATTTCCTGTTCTTCTTCAGGAATAACTGATGGTGGAGGAGGTTAAAACACTTGTACTAGATGTTTTGTTTTTTAAATTTCTGGTTAGCTTTTAATTTATTAAAAACTTGGTTATATGGTTTTTGTCTAATAGATATCTGATGGTTTGATATTTTCTTTTTGACAGATTTGTGTGAGCTTTTTGAAAAATTTTCTGGTGCAGGCATCCACGTTAATTTAAATTATTTTGGCGAGATGTAGAACAGCTACTTCTAGGTCTTCGACAGTTTTTAAAGAAAATCTCCTGTTAAGTTGGGAACCAACCTGTTCTATTATTGAATAATTTAACTGGTTGCTCTTTAACAATAATGGAAGCATTTACAGTGGATATAACAGGGCTAAGGTCAGAGCACAAATCTAGAGATCAGCAGATATCCTGGTATCCTAGACTGATGCTTTTAGTGACAAAGAAGTCTAACAGATCCGGTATATTATTTATGTTTGTTGGCCAGTAGGTGAGTTTGTAGATAGACAAATGATTCAGCTGAAGTTCCTGCAACACCTGATACAAAACTATAGCCCTATCTGGAGGAGAGAGGTGAGAACCCCAGTAAGTATGCTTGGCGTTGTAGTCACCTCCAGTTATGAATATACTACCCAATGACCGGAAATATGTGATATAACCTTCTTTGTTGGTAAGATAATTTGGAGGGCAGTAAGAGACAGTGTAAGTGGACTTTGCAAATCTTAATTCTGTACGGTCGTTGCTTGTAAGTAGTTTTCCTGAAATTTGGGTAGTTCGTTATGTGTGATCTGGTTTTTAATTAGTATAGCTGTGCCAGCATCAAGATGAGTTGTAGAGTAAGTGGAGTAGTTAAGAACGTTTCTGCTAGAGAAATTGGTTTCTGAAATAAGTAGTACATCAATATTATTTCTCCCAGGTCAAAAATAACGGCAAACACCGAGTGCTCTCCGGACATCATACAAACACCTTTGGCGGTCGTAAAGTACATTCTTCTTCTTCTAACGGGTCAGACTAGCCACCTGCCCGGGGTACGCCCAACATGGCTCATAGTACTACACGAAATGTGTAGTTAGAAACAGGCTAATAGCCTGTATAAGAGTAGAAGAAGAAGAAGATCAATATTATTGTTCAAGAAGAATGTTGTAACTTCCTGTTTGTGTGGAGAAAGACTATTGGCGATCCAGGAGCCATTTTTGTTTCTTAACAGCGTTTTTCTTAAAAATCTGATCTACGTAATTAATTCATTGATTATTTGTTGTTGAGTTTGCATAGTTTGCTGCATTGACAGTATTATAGAGATATTTACTTATTGGTTTTTCAAAAACCACAATTTTCAATGAGTTTAATTTTTAAAATTTCTTTGTTGTTAAGACTATGTCTGATATCAATGAAAAACAGGTTTTTCTGTTGGTTGGATTCTCTGTTAATAACAATATATACTACTTCGTAGCTTTCTGTTATGAGGACTTCTTTGATTAACTTTACATCTGTGGAATAATGCATACGTTTTAAGACAACTGTGAAGGTCTTTTCTTCTTCCAAACAGTAGGCGTGTCTTGCTAATTTATTTTTGTCTAAAACATCCTTAAGCCTTTTGTAATCATCAATTCTTTTAAGTTATAGTTTGACCTTATTGCCTTGCATTAGTTGATAATTATAATTTTTTTTGGCTATACACAGTAGTTGTATTGCTGTGACGCAATGAAATATAAAGGAAGGTAGTTGTACATTATCTTTTCTGCTTTGTTTATTTCTTACTAAGGATTCTGTTTTTGCATTTTCTCTTGGGGGAGCTCATTTCTTGAAAACTGTTATTAGTAATTACTTCTGATTTATTACTGGTAATTGATGTGTTGTCTCTAGTGTAGTAATTCAACGTTAATTGTGATTTAAAGCTTAAAAGAGATAGAATACTCAATGGGGGTATATAAGAGAGCCGAAAAGTCAAAAATGTATCAGAATGGATGGCAGATAGACATCAAAAGTGGAATGACCTCATATCAAGAATGCATCAGAGTAAGCTAGTAAAGAAAGCAAGAGACAGCAGACCGACGGAAAGAAGAACCGTAGGGCGCCCGAAGAAGAGGTGGTAAGACAACTTTATTTAAAAAAAAAAAGAAGAATAAAGAAGAAATCGCCAAATGAACAAGCTAGTGGCTTACCAAAAACGAAGAAGAAGAAGAAGGGGTTGTACAGCATGCGAGGGTAGCCACTGCATTTATGGCTGGGATTTAGTAAACATAGAAGTGCTATTATTATATTAGTTGGATTGTTAGTATTGTTATAGATGATAAAAACCCAGAAAACACTAGGATATCGCACGACTGTACTACTTGAGCTACAAAACTCAAATTGATAACAAAGTTAAAAATACTTTTAACAGACAACAGTAAGTAGTTGCGTTGCTATGAGAAATTCTGCAATTATATGGTAAAAAAACAATTGACTGCACTTTTTAGCCGAGCCCGAAAGCTGCCACTTCAACAGAAAAAAGCTTAAAACAAAACACCTCGCAAGACAAAAAGACTCATTTAGCATTTTTGGCGGGACTTAATTTTTTTAAAAGCACGCAGCCCCAAATGGTTTCGCCGATAGCAAAAACTGCATCTTCACGTGCCACCTGACGTCTCGAAGCATCAAACTTTCACGGCGCGAGCGCCGCCCGGTGCCCTACACAGCAAAATGTACGGAGAACTCGCGCCGCGCGCGACACGGGCTTTCATCATTGCAGCATTTTCAGCGCATCGTATAAAATGATCGTGTATTTCGCCGTAATAGGGCCGTATTAGTCTTTGTATGTTTATCATTGCGTTAACGTCGGAACAAAAAATGCGGCTCGATAAATCTCCCTTAACAGCAACCGGTCTCGTGCTGGGCCGTTTCGACGTTTTAGTCGGCGACTGCTGATTTTTATACAGAAGCTGGTGCAGCAATATATTCATTTGGCAATAACATGTTTGTCATTATTTATTTAAAAATAAGTGTACAAGGATTATAGAAATTATAATTATAAGCAAATAAAACTGTTTTTAAAATTTTAACATTTATTAATTGTGATACGCTTTCAACGCTGATACGCTATTAGACATTTTAAAAATTGCAGATTTGATGTAACAAATAAATCACAATATACTAATCAGGGGTTAAAAAAAGACAAAGAGCAAAGGAGGAGGGTGGAATAATAATTTATAATAAAATTTAAAAAATACTGCTCCATTATAAATCAATAAACTCAAGAATAATAACGCTAAGTTTATTACCATGGGATACCATCAATTTTATATAAATATATAAACAAGTGAAGGGCGAAGATGAAGATATAATAAACGAGTTTTATATAAAACGGCAAATTTAAAAAGAAAAATAAAACGGTAGTGATCATGAAAAAATAACGAATTATGACTAAGCTACCCGTGAGGGGTTGCTAATCCTCCATCGGGCGCCTCCCTAGGTGACGGATAGGGGAAAGCTCACTAGATATAGTGGGTACCCGGGAAAAAAAATACCCGGAGCGGACCAAAACTAGAACAGGACACGACGGTTCTCCAAGTTAGAGACGGTACTCCCACAGACAAGACATGGTAAAAGGAAACAGTTTTATCATAACTGGATTTTGGCGGGCAAAAATTTCAAATGGCAGAAACAAAGTAAAACGGCCCTCAGTCTGGGTACCTCTTAGATGAGCCCGTCAGATAATACTAAAGATGTTAAAATCTATAAACGAATAGTCAGAATGGCAACATGGAATGTAAGATGCTTAGTTGCTCTTGGCAAAATAAATAATGTTGCTGAAGAAATGAAAAGACTAAACATTGATATCTTAGGTATCAGTGAACCGAGATGGCAGAGCACAGGAGTGCAACCAACAAATAACGGTTACATATACTATTCAGGAAGTTCAGAACATGACCATAAACATAGATATGGTACAGTCAGAATACTTACAAATGATACTACAAAATCGGTCGTAGATTTTATTCCTGTAAATAAGCGCGTCATGCTAATTAAGCTCGAAACAACACATAGAGCAATTAATACCATTCAAATATACGCACCTGCAGGTGAAAGACTAGACACAGAACTGGAAGAATTCTACAGTCATGTAAATGAGGCCTTGGGCCTAACAAAAAAAGGGAAAATAACTCTGTTACTTGGTGATTTAAATGCCAAAATAAGATCAGGTGTTGATGGAGAATTGGAACATGAAATGCTCGAGGTGACAGATTAGCTCAATTTTGTGTAGAGGACAACTTCTTAATAACAACCAACACATTCTTTAAACTACACCCAAGAAGATTGTACGTGGGATTTCGCCCCAACACACCCTGGAAAAAATTGTTCGGAATCAAATCAACTTTACTATGATCGCACCACAATTTAAAAAATATATAAAATCAGTAAAGACTTACCCGGGCGCGGATGTTAATAGTGACCACAAGCTAGCCGTGATGGATTTCAGGATGAGACGTTTTAAAAATATGAAAAGACCAAAAACTCCGAAAGATTATTGATCTAAATAAACTCAAAAATAATGAGATAAGAAAAGATGTAGAAAACAAGCTAAAAGACGTGGTCACCTTGAATCCGATACAAGTAGAACAAACCTAAACATACGTTAAATCAGCTATCACAGAAATACAGGAACAAGAAATCGGATATGGAGAAAACGAGAAAAAGAAAGAATGAATGACCTCAGAAATACTGAAACTTGTGACTAAAAGAAGAACGAACAAAACAACATCCGTGAAATACAAAGAACTAAATAGAACCATTCGCAACAAATGTAAGAAAGCAAAGGAAGCGTGGCTTTCCGAGAAATGTAAAAAAATAGAAAACCTTCAAGAAAAACACGATCTATACTCTCTCTTTCTCTTTTCCCATTTATGCCTTACAGCGTTGGGGCCTCTATCCATTTCTTGTAGTTGGTTCTTTGCATCGCTAACGTCCTAGCTTCCTGAATGGTCTTCCCTCTTTTCCTTGCCAACTCTTTGATATTATCCTCCCATTTGATTCGGGGCCTGCCTCTCTTCCTCTGTCCTTCTGGTCTGGTTTCAAAAATTTTCCTCGGGTATGAGTCAGCTCTCATCCGCATAAGGTGCCCGTACCATTTTAATTGTTTGTTTTCTATTTCTTCTATTATTGGCTGCTGTTCTAATTCGTCCCTTACGCTTTTGTTCCTAACTCTATCTCTCCTGGTCTTGCCCACTACTTTCCGTAGATACTTCATCT
The DNA here is from genome assembly GCA_036346155.1 of Sinelater perroti. Classification (NCBI taxonomy): domain Eukaryota; kingdom Metazoa; phylum Arthropoda; class Insecta; order Coleoptera; family Elateridae; genus Sinelater; species Sinelater perroti. The sequence goes on along the minus strand of JARFIY010000158.1, from coordinate 21,392,602 downwards.
CAGAAGCTGTTATTTTTGATCTGAGTTTATCCACTAATGTCCAAGATTCCGCTCCGTATATTAGTGCAGGTGTATAGATGGTTTTATATAAATGCATTTTTGTTCTAACTTTAAGCTCTTTCTTGCCTATTAAAGTGTTATTTATTTGGTAGTATATTTTGTTTGCTTTACTTATTCTGTGTCTAATTTCCTCTTCTATTTTTCCATTTTTACTGATGATTGTTCCAAGGTATTCCATTTTATCCGCATACTCCAGTTGTTTATCTTCTATCAGAATGGCAGTTTGTTCTATATTATCTTCTCTTGTAATGTCATAACTTTACTCTTATTAGTGTTTATCTCCATTCCTTTTCCTCCAGGTTTCTTTTCCAAATGTTTATGTTATTTTGTAGTGTTTGTGCATTTCCGGCTATTAGGAGTATGTCATCTGCATAAATTAAATCTTGGGTCATTACTGGTGTTAGATTATGATATCCTATTCTTGTTCTTCTGGTTTCATTTTGCATTTTGTTATTATATTATTCATGTGGACTGAGACTGTCTCCTGCTTTACCCTCTATTCATGTAGAATTCCTCAGACTTGTGTCCATTTAGTCTTACTTTGCCTACTACTTTTTGTTGATGCTTTTATTATTCGTATTAACTTTTGGCTTGTCTCTAATTCTTCCAGTGCATTCCATATGTGCCTTCTTGGTACCAGATCAAAAGCAGCCCTAAGGTCTATAAAGGCCAAGAAAGTGTCTCTGTTTTTGTCTATTGTTTTTTCTATTATGTTTCGTATTGTGAATATATGGTCCTGGGTTTGTCTGCCGGGCCTGAACGCTGCTTGTTCCTGCTCCATTTTGTTCTCAATCTCCTTTCTTAATCGTTTTTATATGACTTTCGAGTACACTTTACCGGGCACTAATGACAAACATATTGCTCTATAGTTGTTGCAATTAACTGTTTCTCCTTTCTTATATATGGGCACTATGATATTTTTCTCCCAGTCCTTCGGTAACTTTTCTGTTCTCCACGCTTGTTGAAATATTATCTGGAGCCATTTTATGATTGTGCATTTCTGATGTAATCTCGTCTTCCCCGGGTGCTTTTCCATTTCGTGTTGTTTTTAGTGCTTGTTTTATTTCTTCTTCTGTAATATCATCGTTTTCATTCTCCTGATCTACTCTTTCCATTTCTGGTTCTTCTTGAATATCTTCTTGGTTCTTAAATTTATTGTGGTAGTGGTCCCTCCATGCTCTTAAAGCTCCTTCGGTTGTTGTTTTTAGTTTTCCTTCTTTGTTCTTTAGATTTCTTATCTGTTTTGCTTGATTGCCTTTTAGTCTTTTATTTATGTTCCAGAACTGTTTTTGGTTTTCTACATAGTTCTGTTCTATCTTTGTGCCGAACTGATCCCAGGAGGCCTGCTTTGCTTGTTTTACCGCCTCTTTTGCTTGATTTCTTTTTTGTATATAGAGGTTTCTGTCTTCTTCTGTATTTGTTCTTTTATATCTGCACCATGCTTCTTTCTTCAACTTAATCTTCGCTTTTATTTCTTCGGTCCACCATCTTGTTCTTTTCTTTAGACTGCTTTGATTTACCATTTTTGTTCCACATATTTCTCTGGCTGTTTTAAGTGTGGTTTCTTTGAATTTCTGCCATTTCTCTTCTAGCTTCCAGGGGGTCTCTAGCTACCCTTCTTGTGTTTCGAGGTTATTTAATCTATCTGTAATTATTCTTCTATATTGTTCTCTTGTTAGTGGATTTTCTAGATTTTCTAATTTGATTTTTTCGTACTTCTTCGGTACTTCTATTTTTGGTTTTCTAAATATTGTATCTGCTATCACTAGTCTATGGTTTGTGCTTAACTCTGCTCTTATCACCTTGACATCATGTAATGCATATCTCATGCTTTTGGTTGTGGTTATATAGTCCACTACGGTTTTGCGTCCAAGTTGTTCGGCTTCGTAGGTTATTTTGTGTATCGTTTTATGTTTAAACAGAGTGTTTCCGATGAGTAGTTCATTAGTGATGCAGAAATCGATCATACGCTCTCCATTGTTGTTTATTTCTCCTCTACTCCGTGTTCCCCATTGTTCCGTGTCCCATCTCTTTGTTGTTTCCGATGTGGGCATTCCAGTCTCCAATTATTATTAGATGGCGGTTCTTGTTTTGCATTTTTTCTAATGTTCTTTGTAGGTCTTCATAGAACTGTTCTTTTTCATTCAAGTTAGAACTTTCTGTAGGTGCATATATTTGTACTATCACCACTTTCTTTTGCAATGCTAAGTCTACTGTTATTATTCTGGGGCTTATGGTCTCCCAGTTGATCACTTTTGATTCTACATCGTTGCTTATAATGATTCCCACTCTTTCTGTTATTCTATTTCCTACCGGGGTTCCTGCATACCGAAGTGTGTACCCTTTATCTAGTATCCTTATACCATTTCCTCTCTTTTTTATTTCTGCTACTCCCATTATTTGTGTTTTGTATTTTATCATCTCCTCTAGTATTTCTTCCTCTTTTCCATTAAGTGTGGTAATATTCCATATTCCTATTCGTAACCTATTTCTCGCCTGTTGTTGCCTTTTATTCCGTCCTAGTCCGAGGCTTCCTATTTTTCTCTGAATCATCGTACCTCAAGTGGGTGATTAGCCCAACGTCAAGGGCCCCGTTACCTCGGGACAACTGGTGCCGGGTTACACCCCCCGGTACTGGGTCGCCAGAGCCTCGTCAGTTTTCCAGCAGGGTGTACCGGGTGGTGTAGACTACCACCTCTCGTGCAGGTGAGGTTGACATTTGGGGTCTTTAGGATGTTGTTGGCCCCCTTACACTCCTACACGATCTATACAATGTACACAAAAAAGTCAAAGAAATGACAAATCAACGACGGAAACCTTCTGTAACAATCCTGAAAGACGATAATAATGAAATAATCATAGGGATAACAGAGAAACTCAATGGACGGAAGCAATATATAGAAAAATTTTCTATGCCAACAGACTAGAGAACCCGCCAGATACAGATAGCGAGCTAAATGAAAAAGGAGGAATAAAAGTGAGGTAATTCACGCAATCAAAGCACAAAAGAACAAAAAGGCGACTGACCCGGATAACGTTCACGCTGAGGTAATTAAATTAATAGCTGATAAGGAGGGCAAGGGGCTGGATAAACTTATAGAAATCCTTAACAAAACTGGTATCGATAAAGAGGAGATCAAATATCACAACTCTACTGGCATCAAACAGCAGAAGTCAGAATTGAAAGCGAAACATCATCAAGAAATGAGTTAGACAAGGTTGCGTTTTGTCGCCACTATTATTTAACATCTACCCTGAAGCTATTTTCAAATAAGCTCTAGATGACAGTATGGAAGGTATAAAGGTAAACTGTACTATAATAAACATCATTAGATATGCGGATGACACCGTAATAATAACGGACAACATAGGCGAATTGCAATTACTGATAGACCGCATAGTACAATATAGTGAAGACCATGGTCTCCATATGAATATACCTAAAACTGATTTGCTTGTCTTCGCAAAAGGGAACATAGATGCTAATCTAACAATAAATGGCAATACTATAGCACAAATGAAAACGATTATATATCTGGGGACAAGTATTAACAGCCAGTGCAATCCAAGAAGGGAAATTAGAAAGCATTTATAAGTATGAGCCAGTGTTTTACAACGCGCGAACTCAGGCTAGAGCTCAGAGTGCGCATGATCAGATGCTACATATTTCCTGTTCTGCTCTATGGGTGTGAAGAATGGACTCTGGATCCAATAACCGAGAAAAAACTAGAGGTATTTGAGATGTACCTATTCAGGTGCATACTAAAAATATACTGGGTTCAAAGAATAACAAATGAGGAGGTGCAAGCGAATGCGGAAACCTCTTGAACTTCTAATCACAATTAATGAGAGAAAAGCTAGATATATGAGACATATAATAAGAAGGGAGTTATTCAGACTAATAATAAAAGGAAAAGTACAAGCCAAAAGATCAGTTGGAAGACCACAAAACTCCTGGTTAAAGAACCTACGAAGATAGTTTGATTGTACTTCAACAGAAATTTTCAAAACAGCGGTGTCTAGAACAATGATTGCCAGATTGATCGCCAACCTTCGACAGGAGAAAGCGAATTAAGAAGAAGAAGAAAGGACTAAGCTACATGGGACAACATGGTGAAGAAATAGAAAATAGAAAAGGGGATGAGAAAATTCAGCGCAAAAGAGGAATTAATAATCAATAATAGTTTTACTAGGTAGAATACTGTTAACAATTCAATGCCCTTGGTGAATAGTTGAATGACGCTGCCAGAAATCAAAATGGTAGTTTGGAATATTTTGGTACAAGTCTACAGTTTTAGGAATTCTTATGAGAAGAAACTTTTCAAATATTTCAGACATGAGTGGTCACCGGTTGATGGGTCTGCAGGAGCAGCGTTGCGTAGGGGAGTTTGGCAGGTTTAGGAAGAATGATGATTAAGGCATGTTTACACTGAGTGGGGAAGTGGCAGAGTCGTAGAATGCTGTTGTATATGGTGCTAAGTAGCACTAAGGCTTTCTGAAGAAGTCGTAGCCAGGTGCTTTTCGAAGATTAGCTAGTTTTGTTTGTTGACTTACTTCGGTTGGCAAGAACGGTTTGGGTGGTAGGGACATTTAGCAAATCACGTCAAAAAAATAAAGCAATTTTGGTGTTACTATTGTTTCCCATCGGTTGAGGTGTTAAAAACACAGTAGCGGGTTGGTCGCTAAATGTGTCTGCTTTTTTCTTGTCTGATCTAGCCCATTATTGTCGAGCTTTTCGACTGAAGGTATTGATACTGTGGGTCTTTTGAATTTTTTTGTTGCCTTCCGTATCGTGTAATCAACATGTGATAAATTAGTGATATAATGCTAAAAAGTCTCGTTCCGGACTTTTAATAGTTCATTGTTGAGTTAGTGAGCAAGCCTATTATATATGGTCTTGTCTTTGTTTAGTTCGCCGCCACTTTTTCCATGCCTTGTGTTTTTATATGACAAGATGACGAGAAATGTTGATGCACTGGGAGTGACTTTCCATCCACGTTTTGTATCGTTGTAGTTAAGTATTGTGTTGCTTCTTCTAAATTGTGGACGTCCTTAATGCGGATAAATAGACTCATTTCGTGGTTCAGTATACTTCTAAAATGATCCCAATTGGTTTTCTTGGTGCAGAGTTTTAGGGATGGTTTTCTGGTGATAATAAAGGTACTTAAGGGAATTAGAATTGAAGTGTGGTAAGAAGACAAGTCATAGTTTAATTTTACTTTGGTGAATGTATTCTTTATACCACAGGAAATAGCAAAGCCTAGCAAATCAGAGATTTTGTTTGCGTCTGTAGGCCAGTCAGAGAGTTCTTCGGTTGACAGGTAGTTGCAATTATGATTTTGTATAGCTTGGAGTAGGTTAAACCATTTGGATTAGTTAGTCTCGATCCCTATGGTACGTTCTTGGCGTTCCACTCTCCTTCGATGATAAATTTCGCATCAAGAGATCGTAGCAGCTCTACGTATTCGTCGGTAGAGATAGCGTGACGGGGAGGACTATATATGATCAGTGGATAGGGTAGGACTTGAACTTTTATCCTGGAACTTTAGATTTTGTCAGTTTGAAATAAGTTCCATTTATGGTGGAAGATTTTGATATTTACAGCTGATGCGCCATCTGGATGGTTGGAGAGGTATACAAAATACCGCGAAATTTTGATTACCGTTCTAGTGGTTGCAGGGATTTCGAAAACGAGTAACACGTCGATATCTAGTAGTTAATAAAATATTACTTCAGGTATGCGGTTTGATATGCTATTAGCGTTATAGACGCCATTATTAAGCTAATTTATTTATAACAGTAGAGAGCATGTTCAAAACCATGCTGTTTTGACTAATAAGCTGCGAAAAAAATTGACTTGAATTTCAAAGTTAGAGAACATTTGATTGATGCTTGTCTGCTATTCGTTGGATGTAAGAGTAGGAGGTATTCTGTCTGGTGGTTGCAAGAATAATGGTCTGTTGTAAGGATGGTTTATAGCTTCTAAATTTAAGTTAACATTTTATTTTGCAAATTGTGGAAATGCCGTTATGTTTGATGGCGACTGGTATGGTCTGGTTTTGTTTGTGAGTCCTTTAAATGTTGAGTTTGTGGCTCTCTTGATGTCTTGGTATACAGAGCACCCCTTGTAATTGGCCGGGTGTTGTCCAGTGCATAAAGCACAAATGGCTGGAATATGTTGGTTTATTTTAGCATAAATGGCTTGCGTGACTGTCACCGCATTTGACACAGATAAATGGTTTATTAGGATATGCTTTCGTATGGCCGTACTCTCGACAGTGGGTGCACTGAGGTACGGTTTGTGTCTTCTTGGGAGATTCAACTGCAATAATGATATTAGTTACATGTTTTACACAGAAAATCAACTTATTATTTTCTTTAGTTTCTTGGTTTATTATAAACAGCGATAAGGGTTGTTGTACTAAGTGGTCAAGAACCCCAAGTTCTTTTATTATTTCCGACATTCCTGTAAGCACATTCTTCTTTCAACTGCTATGTGTGATGAAATGTATTTTCATCTTTAAGGTGTTCGTTAAGTTTTCTGTATGAGTCTGTTGTATTAGTATTGATTTCAATTTTATCGTTTAGCAAAGCTATTGTGTAGTATTGTTCGTTCTCTAGGATTTTATTAATATTTTATTATAGTTGATATAAACCGGAGGTGGTCTCGCCATTTTAGTTTGTTAATTATTCGGTGCTTGCTCTTGACTAATATTGTCGAGTTGAGTTTCTGAGAAGACCTCGTATTTGTTTGATGTACTCGTAGGGAAGGTTGTTGTCTATTAAAACCTAGATTTGGGTTGCTTATTTTCCAATTTTTGATTGTTTGCCAACCGTGTTTTAGTTTTATCAAGTTATTTTGCGTACCGTCAAGGCTACTAGTATCTGTATCCAATTCTTCTATTAAATTTGCATTTAAGTGCGCATTAAAGTCTTCGGGATTAAAATTGTTGTTTGCGGTATTCATTATTTAATGCTTTGAGCTATTTTGCACCGCTTGAGAAAAAGACAGTGATTGCGGATTAATTAAAAAGGGTTACTGCGTGGTATATACGAGCTGTGAATTAGGTTGGTTATTGTTATTATATTATTGTTGGGTAAATTGATGTCCTTGTGCAATAGGAATACTAAACGTAAAACCGTAATTTTCTGGGGCTGCTGGCGCATCCGGAGATCAGGGGTCACAGCCGTTTTCCATTGGAAACGTGAGATAACACATATTTCTGTTACAATAACAGATTTAAATTGTACATACAGTTTTGAAGTGGTATGATGCGGGTTACATCAACAAATAGTTCGACACTTCTAAACATAAAAGGGCGTGGAGGATGTGCTCACTTTGAAAGTCAAATGGGAACAAATTTATAACATAAAATACTTAATACACACCAAAATAGCATTTGAACCTCCATATCTTAAAAGGAAAATACTACGATGTACGAAAGGTAATACAGTCATGAAAAGACTTTTCTGCAGCGGAAGTTTGAGCTTCTTAAAATTAACAGGAAATTATTATGCTACAGAGTACCAAAGAAAAAAAATATACGTGAGATGTATTAACTGCGACAAAAATCGCCCAGCTAGTTAAATGCACTATATAATTCATAAGTAACTGCAAAACCATAGGAACTCTACGTTAACGAAAAACAATCAACTGCCGATTCCACCAAAAAACATGCTGAAATAAATTTAAAAGATGTGCACCCTCAATAACGTACCATTATGGCAACAAACGGAGCTGAAAAATATGATTGTTCAATTTATTAATTACAGTCATATCAAAAATGATTTAATGACTTAACACTTTGCCGAATGAAATACTAAGGAACTTTACCAACATGGACAAGAAATAAAAACTTTTATAGTCAGTGAAGTTTATATCAGTACTTAATTTGTATTTAAAAACACTTATAGATATCTCCTTATTTAATTCTAAACTTCATTTGCTATACTGAATTGCCTAAATACAAACACAGCCATACCAAGCAACAAGCTTGAACCTAAAAGATTGGTTGGACCTTTGATGATCAACAATATGTAGCTTTCCAAGACACGAGAGTAAGGTGAAAAGTTCTCGGCCTGACAATGAAAGACTACGACTCTCAGTTAAAAAATGATTTTATTTTTCTACATAATCTCCCTTGACTTCAACACACTTAATCCAGCGCCTCTCCAAACATCAGTATTCCTTCTCGGAAATGAGAAAATATTCATCAACTTCTTCATTGGATGCGACGTGCTTCCCAGAAACAAATTTTTTTAAGTTTGGGAACAGATAGAAGTCTGAGGGTGCCAGATCAGGAAGATAGGCGAGATGGCCGAGCAAATCATACCCCAAATCCCGCAGTTTTCCCATCGCCAACGCACGTGCGTTGTCCTGGTGAAAGATGATTTTTTTCTTCTTCAAGCCAGGCCTCTTCTCGCAAATTTTGGCATGCAGCTGGTCAAGAAGATTGGAGTAATATTCGCCTGTAATTGTTCTGTCTTTTGCAGGATAATCAATTAAGAGGGTCTCTTTCGCATCCCAAAACACGCTGGCCACCTTTCCGGCAGGTGTGATCGACTTTGCTTTCTTTGGCGCTGAACTACCGGCTTCCACCCACTGCTTGGACTGCTGTTTCGTTTCTGGCGTGTACTGGTGGACCCATGCCTCATCCATGGTGACAAATCGCCGCACCAAAATCGGCCGGACTCTGTTGAATCGCTTTGCTTTAGATCGGCATTCAGCAAATGCGGCACCCATCTTGCGCAGAGCTTTCACATCCCTAATTCTTCGTGCAAGATGTTTCGCACCTTTTCTTCCGATATCCCCATAGTCTCAGCTATCTCACTCACCTTCGCCCGCCTATCGTCCAACACGATATCATGCACTTTTTCGATGGTTTTCGGTGTGGTTGCGGTTTTTGGCCGTCCTTCACGTGGGTCATCTTCGAGGGATGTGCGACCACGTTATAATTCAGCTGCCCACTTTTTAACAGTTGACATAGAAGAAGCAGAGTCCCCGTAAGCTTTTGTCAACTTCGGATGAATTTCCTTAGTGGTTAATCCATCCAAAACGAAGAATTTTATAACCGCACGATATTCAAGTTTATCCATTTTAACAAAAAACATGCAACATGTCTAGTGAAAAAATTCGTGTAAACAAACTACTTGAGCGGACAAGTTGAAACTAGTCATACGAACTAATGACACATGCACCCAAGCAGGAAGCATAGTTGTTTGCCGATTGGAGCACCATTTCTGTGTCAAGTCGAGAACTTTTCACCTTACCCTCGTACGATATTCAACAAGAAATAATTAAATACCCTTATAAGCATATTCATCGGAACGGTCGATTACAACAATAAGCATCACCACCGAATCTGTAGGATGATTGATCTTAAAGAAAGGAAATTGTTAAAAACAATGTACAAGAATAACTTTTGGGCATTGTCTATTACCCAACCAACCTATTAGCCCCCCGACACAAATAAGTTGACGAGTATTGTTGACTTCTAAGTAGTATAAAGTTAAACCAAACCTGGACACGTCATCAAACCACTCCCTTATCATAATTTCACTAAGTATACGTATTGTACACCTCTAAAAACCTTCAACTCAAGTGTATAAGTTGGTCAATAAAGACTTATAGTCTTTGTTATCCAATGGTTCTAAATATAAAAGAAAAGGAATAATAGCAGTTTGCTCTGAGCTCTTTAGATCTCTGAAAGAAGGGATCAAAGTCATTGCCGGAAATACCCCCGCACACCTCCAAGTAGTAGAACAAGCTCGTGTTTATAACACGAATGGCAAAACAGAGGCGAAGATATGGACCGAAAGCCAATGGTAAAATAAATAAGAAGACCCCACAGCAACAAAGGTCCAGTGAACAAGGAGACTTATACCACATCTGCGGCAATGGCAAAACCAAAAGCATGTCATGATTACCACTTGACGCAATTCCTGACGGGTCATAGAGTATATGACAGCTACCTCCTCAAATACGGACTCGATAACTTCAACGCCTGTTGGCTCTGCGGCGACCTAGGCTATCCGCAGCATACCGTATTCGAGTGCGAGAGGTGGGAAGAAGAGAGAAACAGAACAAACAGATCTAGAAAAGACATTATCTAGCTTTTACGACCAGTAACAATATAGCTGATTTTATTTGCTCATTCGCTGCCCCAATGAACCCCAAGAGGTTTTCGTCTACGTTTAAAGCACCAATCCTCTTCTGTCACTGAGAAAGATGCTCAAGTACTACAAGGTGTGATTTATCGTCAAATTGAAAAGTGTTAAGACACTCTTGCACCAGCAGTTGAAACTCCATTCTGTAATAATTTTCAGTAAGAAAATCTTGATAACTTTGGATAGTCGGTGGCTTAATTTATGAACAGATGCCACGATACTTTAAAAAAATATGAAAATTCCATTGCACAGACTTTGTAACATCCTACATATAAATTATGAGGACGGTACACAACTGATTTTTATAATTTGCTGTATCCATTGACTTGTTGAAATAGTGCCAGGTAAAGTAGTTTAGTTTAGATTTTCTTGCTGAGTGCTTCTCCACCTTTACAAACAAAGGCTATTGTATTGTACTGGTTAAGATATATGTTTACAAACGATATCTTAGTGTAATACGTTGTTTTCGCAGCTCTTCAATTTCACTTGTATGAGTATCACAATTCTTAATAGCATAGCATAGTATTACCTAAAAATACAACACAACCAGTAAAAAAAATTAAAGAAGTAAGTTAACATGTCTATATTACCGACTCTTACGATTTTTGATCATATTGTGTAAAACAGTGAATTTTCTCTATAATTTTGAAACTAAAACGGAATTTTTGTATTAATGTTCTGAACAAAGTAAGAATATTTTACTAATGAGATGGAGAAGTTAGTAAATGATCTTATTTATTTTTGATTAAGAAACTTAATAAAGTCATATTTAATCAAATGCAAAATTCATTATTATTGTTAGCTCCTAATAATAATAAAAATAAGAGTAAGAAATACAGAGTTGTTTTGTAAACAACAGACACTGCCGCATTATCTCTTAAAGATGTAGAAAACCAAAAGAACTGTACTCTTAAGAAGCATAATGCCGCAGCAATTACTTCGATAAAACTTGAGAACGCATCCATCCCTAACAAGCTCTTTGGGTATCCGTAGGCTATGAAATAAGCGGATTGCAGCCATTTTGTTCCAGCTCCTATTGTAAAAGGTTTATAAATTTCTGCGCGGATAATTAAAAAGACGACGACGCTTAGTACCCGCAGGAGGCAGAACTGGCGATGTCGATTGCAGCGGAGTTTGTTCGCGAGGTTTGTACTTTGTTTGATGACAAGGGCTAATAAACGCAATAAAATTTAAATGGAACATGGGCACCCGATTTTGGTTTTAAATGACCCAACGTCGCTTTGCTATTTAGTACAGATTTATTTTTACATAAAGTTTAAACGGAAACTGCAAAAGTAAAGCCAACTATAATCAAGTAATATGCAAGGAATTCTTCAAGGCAAATAAATTAATAAATTAAAAATATTATAGAATCTGTAGCACCAAAATGAATTTCGCAATCTTATTTATAATAAAACTCTCTCCTGAAAACCAGCTAATATATAGTGATTCAAATTAAACTTTCCGTGCCGGGTCTTGGTTTTCCTGAATTGAGTAAGAGTTTCTTAACACTCCACGGAAAACAGACTCGGATGGGGGTGTCCTCAACCCCGACACGGCGCGTCCCAATGGCTGATAGGGAACGTCCTGCACATATACAGGGCAGGTGTGAATAAGGCTTGCCAAATAAGCACCCGCGGATCAACTGAGGACATGACATAGCAGCTACGTCATTATTGGGTCCAGGCTGATGAACAATGACTTCTCAACAGACTTGATATCAGATATCCACAGGCGACAACCACGATGGTTTAATCGGCTATGACACTACGCGAGGAAGGCAACGGAAAACCACCTCGTATTTTCCCAGAAAAGTCTTTAACCTGGTTGAGAATAATGTTTTAGGAGAGCACGGCACTTAAAGAAGAAGAAATTAAACTTTAGGATTTGAATTGCGCACCATTTGGGTTCTGTGAACGTTGAAGTTCATATTTGTACAGTTGGCAAACAAAGACTACAAAAACGCCATATAACTGTAAACTGGATCTTAGAAAATACAATACTTGATGCTGATTATTGCAAAAAAAAACTCACATTAAGCGATAAAGCTCATTTATCTTAAAATGGCTTTGAACATCGTCAAAATTATCGCATCTGGGATGGTGAGAATCCATGTGCTATTGCCTAAAAACTAATGTATCCACAAAAGGTACTATTTGGTGTGCATTATGGGTTAGAGGTATCATTGGCCCGTACTTTTTGAGGACAAAGTTGGCAGCACTGTTATTAGCAACCACCAGAAGATGCTAATCAATTTTTTTTAAATAAAACAAACGATTTGAACTTGAAGAACATGCGGTTTCAACAAGATGGACCCATATATCACACAGCACGTAAAACCCTCACTTTGTTTCAAACCAAATTTCCTGGTCGTATTAACTCGCAGACATCGATTGACCACTGTGGTTTTGCAATCTAACACTGTTAGACTTTTTCTTTAAGGGTATTTGAGAGAAAAGGTTTATGTCAAAAACTCTACTACAGCTACAAAGCTAAAAAAGAACATCAGAGGCGTAATTACTGAAATAAAGCTGCATTTATTGAAAAGCTTTATAAAAAATTCACTAAAAGAATGGTTATATGTCAACGTGTCCTTAAATTATATTACCCAAAAGGTATTGTTATTGCCCTTTTGATATACCACCAGTTCGAAGTAAATCTCCTTTAAGTGTTAAAACCTTATTGATCGATTAATAGCACGCAAGTTTGATTTTAGAAAAATTTCTGGTTTTGTTACGCCTTTAAGCTCTCTGAAAACGCTGAAACCATCCAAGAGAGTAATAATAGCGTTAATATATAGAAAAAAAAAATTTTTGGATACTGGAAAAGCACAGATATCTACAGGACGATATTTTTTTAAATTTTGTGAAATTTTGCACTAGGAGCTAGATCCGGCACTGAATATAATAAAAAACTTCGCTTTTATCAATTATAGAGTACCAAAAGCATACTTTAAGACTTAAAGACCTTCATGTCTAGAACTACTGTGATATAAATTGATGTCTTCTACGATATCTTTTGAAAGAATCTTGAGTTGCGCTTTAACCTTCCGAACCTAGTTTAAACTTCATAACTTTTTGTACAGTTTCGAATCATCCCTTCTGACTTCTTAAACTGCATGTCGTTGCTGTTTTCGGCTTATGAAAGTTGCGGCTCACGTTACTTTTAGAAGTCTTTTGCAAGTAAAATACTTTGATAGAAGGTAAAGTCACAATATACCTTTTAAGATTAATTACTACTTACTATGCTAATCTTCTAAATTCTTTAGTCTACCCTAAAGTTGCCATATTAACAAAAATAGCTAGATATCACCGTTGTATCTTTCTATGAATTTTCCATAATAAATAAGCATAAATTTTTAATATTATAATGTGCGTTGCGATAGGACAAAAGATGGAAAGTCAAGTACTAGAAAGATGTCCTTATATTCCACTTAAACATCAAAGCCACATATGTATACCTTTCAAGGCTAACTGGACAATGCCTCTTATATACTCACAAATCTCTATAACCAGACTCGATTCTGCATATTTTTAACAAGTCTCAAAATGGTATCGGAAGAACAAGGAGACAGCAGGTTGCATGCGTTTTTATTAGCAGCGACGCTATGAAGAATGCATGTGCTACTGATCAGCAATCTTCAGCCCTTTAGGCACTTCCACTTAAAGTAGATTTTAACCGTCCCGTCGAATGGTAAATTCCTCATGGACGACATCCGTAGAGTAAAAAAAAGGTACCGAGCACTGCAATTATCTTTGATTTGTTGATTTGAGTCTGAGAAAAATGCCGGATCTGCTCACTTTTTACAACATAGCAAACATATACCCAAATAGAATCCAACAATGATTTGTCTTTCGGCCATAGCCTAGTGATAATTACTCTAAAGACAACCATAATCACCAAAACTTTGCACCAACTGAAATCATTTTAGAAATATCGGAATGGAGAGTCAATCTTAATTCCTAATTAAGGACTTAACTACAATTTGCTGCATGGCAAGCCTCGCTACAATTAGTCTCCAGGAAGTGTATTAACATCCCTTGTCACATATGCGATCTTGTTGCAAAAAACCAAATCAAATAAGACAAAACCTTATAAAATAGATTTACATAATGGAAAGCCTAGAGACCAGACGTGTTTGCTTAGATAAAACGGGATCCTGATAAAGTGGGACGCGGACCTGCTGTACAAGATCAAAGTACTTCCCAGACCAATTCAACTCAGTATTAAAGTCATACCTATTTAGACAACTTTTCAAATCAAGACAAATAATACAGTGTCCGACTACCATAAAATCACATCTGGAGTATCGCAAAGCAGTATACTTGGACTGCTATTCTATCTCCTCTATACTTCTGACCCCAAAACAAACAATGCTATAACTGACCGTTTGCTGGTGATACAGCTATCTTCCCGATCAATGAAAACTCAGAAATAACAGTATTTTACTTACAAACTCACCTTGACGGCCTGAAAAACTGGTTTAACAAATGACTAATTATGGTTAGAGTATCGGGTAGGTACGTCACCTCAATCCCGGTGGTGAGCAGACCTACTATAGGGCCTAGGCGCACCCTGCCCACGCGAGCTCTTGATTTCTCTCGCCTCCCTTTCCTGAGTGAATCAGGTCCTACCCATTCACCATTTGTCTCTCTCCCACCCCCATCAACCAAGGAAGGAGCTAGGAGCCCACCTTGGTTTTCACTACTTCAATGAGAGTCGTGATAGTTTCGCTCAGTACAAATTATTCCGGAGTCAAAAGCTACGTGCAAAATCATGGAACTTAAACATCGTGCAAAATATGCACTTACAGCGCAATCTACAGGTGAAGATCTTAGACTCATTTTACTACTCACTGCAAAATGTAATAGACTAATTTCTAACAGAGAAATAAAAATGGTGTTGGCAACTTCAATGCCAAAATTGGAGAAACAACATAGGATAATCACTGCAAAAACTTATTTGGTAAATATAGTAATATATGGTAAACTATAGCTAAGACTACGCATATTAAAGCCAAACGTAGACAGATAGGTCTCAAAATTAAGCACATGAATTGGGTAATTGAAAGGCGACTCCAACTTTCACTCGCTAATAAAGTACTCACGTACAAAGCCGTTATAAAGGCAATCTGAATATGTGGGACATAGGTCTGGGGTTATGCAAAGGTGTCTACACCAAAATCCTACAGAGATGGCACATATTCTCCGCACAATAATAAATGTCCTTTGGCACGTCACAAATGAAACTCTTCATTCCGAATCTAGGAATCTTCTATGTAGCCTCCGAGATGCAGAGACTTGCTCGCGGTTACGCAAACAGGACGCCCAAACCAACTTAGAGCAAAAGACTAAAAAGCGAATGGCCACAAGGTCTACTTTTACAACCACCCAGACCAGCGAATATTACGGGGAGGATGAGGTCAGAGCCCTACCTGTTATGTAAACCTCTTCTTCTTCTCGTGCTATCCGTTTCGGATGTTTGCGATCAATGTGGCGATTTTTATTTTATTAAAAGCTGCTCGAAAAAGTCCAGTGGTCGTCATCGAAAACCAAGATCTTAAGTTTTTGAGCCATGAAATGCGTGGTCTTCCAGGTCCCCGCTTTCCTTCTACTTTGCCTTGAAGTATTTGTTGAAGTAAGCCGTAACGTTCTTCATTTCTGCTAATGTGTCCAAGATATTGTAACTTCCTGATTTTAACTGTATTTATTACTTCAGTTGTTTTGTTAACTCTGCGTAAAACTTCCACATTTGTCACATGATCAACCCATGGTATTCTCAATAAACGTCTATATAGCCACATTTCGAATGCCTCTAACTTTTCATTGTAGCTGCAGTCAACGTCCAGGACTCTACTCTGTATAACAAGACTGAGAATACGTAACACCTTAACAGTCTTATTTTTAACTCGATATTTAAATCTCGGTTTTGAATAGTTTTGCATTCTAATATATGAGCTTCTGGCTTTTCTATTCTACACTTGATCTCTACTGAATGATCCCACTGATCATTGACTGAAGTGCCTAGATAGATAATTGATTTTACTCTTTCAATCTTTTCGCCGTTTATTATTAAGGGTTCAGGTGGAATATTGTTTTACTTATAACCATATATTTGGTTTTCTTTGCATTTAACTTTAACCCGTACTGTTGACTGATAGTCATGATGTTAGTCATAATATCTTGCAAGCCTTTTAAATTGTCCGCGAATATGACTGTGTCGTCCGCGTACCTTATGTTATTCAACTTTACTCCGTTTACTGAAATGCCTTCTGTCGCATCTTGCAGAGCTTCGTTAAATATTTGTTCCGAGTAGACGTTGAACAACAAAGGCGATAGAATACAACCTTGTCTCACTCCGCGTCTTATTTCTACATCATCTGACAGCTCTCCTTCAATTTTGATGTTTGCAGATTGATTCCAATACAAATTAATTATAATTCGAAGATCTTTGTCGTCAATACCAGTGTTTTCAGTATTTGTATGAGTTTATCATGTTTAACGCTGTCAAATGCTTTATGATAATCTATAAAGCATGTATAGATATCAATGTTAACATCTCTGCAACGTTGAAATAATACTTGTAGAGCAAATAGCGCTTCTCTTGTGCCTAGGGCATTACGAAATCAAATTGGGTTTGGCTCAATTGTTCTTCACAAAGTCTGAAGATGCGTTTATGTATTATTTTCAAAAACATTTTTAGTAGGTGGCTCATGAGACTAATCAATCGGTAGTCGCTACAACATTTGGCACTAGATTTTTTTGGTATAGCAATAAACGTGGATTTAAGCCACTCTTTCGGTATTTGACCCGTATCATAAATGTAATTATATATACTAGTTAACCAGTTTATTGCATCGTCATCTAATAATTTACAAAATTCTGAATGAATTCCGTCCGGGCCTGCTGTTTTACCTACTTTCATTTGTTTTATCACTGCCCGCACTTCATCTTTCATAATGTCCGGGCCCGTGGTGCATGGCTCTGATTTTATGACTTTTCGCTGTTTATCCTCAAAAGTTCTTTAACGTATTTCTTCCATACTTCTAGTCTTGTTATTTTGTCTACAATGACATTTCCTGCATCATCTCTCATGCAACCTGTTGTTTTGGACTTAAAAAGTCCTGCGGCATCTTTAACTTTTTTGTACATGTTAAAATTGTCATGTTTTCTTTCTAGTGACTCAATTTCAGCACATTGTTCTTTTAACCAAGTTTCTTTAGCAGCCCTTATAGCTTTCTTGATGTTGTTGTGAATGGTATTATAAGTTTTATATCTCCATTCTTATTTCTTCTTCTTTCTTCCATCATTTCTAAAATCTCGTCCGTCATCCATGCGTGTTTTTTGATTTAGTTGGTTTTAGATACTCATTACTTACTTCTTCTAGTTTTGTCTTGAATTTTGTTAATTCCGCGTCAACGTTGTCTGTTGCAGAGTATTTTAGAAAACCTTTTAATTGTTGTTCCACTTGTAATTTGATGTTTTGGTTCTTTAGCTGATTTAAGTCATATTTTTTGTCGTTTTACTTTTTATAACTTTCTTCAGTTTTATGCACATTTTAGCTAATAATGGGACGGGATCAGACCTTATGTCTGCACTAGGGTATGTTTTAACTGATTTTATAGAGTTCCTAAATCTTTGACTTACTAGCATGTAATCTATCTGATTTCTTACTATATGGTCGGGTTTATCTAATGGAGATATCCAAGTATATAACCTTCTGGGCGGCAGTTTAAAGAAGGTGTTTGTAATTACTAATTGATGCTCTTGTGCGAAGATGTTGAGTCTATCACCTCTCTCGTTTCGTTCGCCTAGACCGTACGCTCCAACAAACTCGCCGCATTTCCCTTTACCTATTTTGGCGTTAAAATCGCCCATCACGATAGTCAGCTCTTTCTTTTGGAGTTTACTAATAATTTTGTTTAGTTCATTATAGAACAATTCTATTTCCTCTTCAGATTTATCAGCTGTTGGAGCATATATCTGCAAGATGTTGCATTTGATTGGTGTTGTGCTTAATGTGATTAAGATTAACCTTTCCGAAATAGGGATAAAATTTTCGACACATGGACACATGTAAACCTATATCAGATTTATTTATTAATTACATATGAGTGGAGTGTGAATAGGCAAAATTCAATAAAGAAAATTAGTTTGCTTTCATTGAACTATCAGGAACTGTGTTATATTAAGTATATAATTTATTACAATTTTTACAACCCCCATTTTAATAAAACTACAAAATACTGTAGCGTGCCTTTTCAAATTTGTTATTTTTCAAATGCTAATTCCAGTCATTTTAAAGATCATCAGAAAGTTTCTTTCAATTTTGATTATTTCTCAAGTTTGTGGGTTATTAAAAACTTATTTCAGTAATCTTAAACGACACTACAAAATATTGCAATTTTTTTATTTAATTTAATGCAATATTTACAATCTACTTAAAAAGCTATAAGTAGTATGTGATCAGATTAGTTAACTTCAGTCAGGAGCCATCCATTGGCGATTCTTTGGTCTCACCCAACTAGGTCTTGAGGCCACATTAGTTTCAACAACTGATTGATTAGCTGGTTGTTATGATGCATGCTGCGATGTTTATGCTTATTCAAATAAATTTGGATGGCATCTTTTAAAAAGGGACTCTTGAGATCTTCGTGTATGGCGTTAGACACATCACACATTTGTTATCATTCTGAGGGTTTTAGATTAAAAAGGTTTTCGCATTGAAAGGTTTGCTACAGCCCCAGAGTTCGATATCATATGCCCAAATTGGTCTCAGTATTGCCTTGTACATGATGCTTTGATGTGTAATTTCCATGTTAGTTTTCCATCGAGATGGAGTTAGAGGTATTTGACTTTGTTTTTAATTGGAATGAGAGTATTGTTTAGAGTAATTTGGGGGAATTTGGCTCTTCATGTAGTGAAGGTGACTTGACAGGACTTATCGGTATTTACGTTGATTCACCACTGTTTAACCCATTTTGGAGGTTGGTTTAGATAGTTTTGTTGTTTTTCAGGAGCCTGAATTGGATCGATAGCTGTGTCGTCAGCGAACGTTGCTAGTAGCGCATCCTGACTAACTCGAGTATCGGCATTGTATATCAGGTAAAGGAAGGTCCTAGTACGCTTCCCTAAAGTACGCCGGATTTGATGAGCTGGTACTCTGATAGGGAGTCTTCAAGTTTGACTTGAAAAAAAACGCTTGGACAGGTATGATTTAAGGATAAGAAATAGTTGGCTAGGTAGTTGTTTTAGTTTAAAAAGGAAACCGGCATGCCACACCCTGTCAAAGACTTGTTTGATATTTAAAAATGCTGATGTACATATCTGTTTTGCTTCTAAACTTTCTTTGATTTTGTTTACTATTTTATGGCTTTGTTGGATAATGGACTTCTGCCTGAAGCCAAACTGGTGGTTGGAAATAAAGTCATCGATGTTTGTTGCGTCTACAATTCTGGAAATAATAATTCTGGACATAATAGTAAAGAGGCCTATAGGTCTATATGAACTAGCACCAGATGGAGGTTTCTCATGTTTTAGAATCATGATTATTACAGCACATTTCTACAGTATGGGCGAGAAAGCATAGTTACAGCTTGATGTTGTATATGGTTGCCAGTAACACAACAACTTTTCTGAAACAATTTGCCTGTTATCAGATTAATGGACTTAACTTGTCGCTGAGTGGTAAAGATAACTGACAAGGAGCGTTTAAAAATGTTTGTGGTTCGCTGGGGCGAAAGGTGTTCTGCAAATCTATTTTATTTTCAGCATTTGTTTGCGCCTAACTATCATCTGCTTTTCTTAGCGGTGGAATTGGTTACTATAAGTCTCTTAAATTTTCTAGTCGTTATCCACAGTGAGTGGTCATTGGTAGATAGGGTGGCAAGGTAATGTTCCAAGGATGCGTTTTTAGCTTCGAAGATAGCTATATAAACGTTGTGGGTTATTTAATTTCAGATAAAACTCTTGTACAGAGAATCTTTAGCTGTCTGCCATCTTCGTCTAGCTCTGCGTTTTTCAATGACCACTTTAATGTGAAGTGGGCTTGGTCTTGGTCTAATCTGTGGACTTCTACAGTGAATTTTTACAAAGCGCTTTGAATTACCATGGCTAGATATTGCACAACTTGATCAATGTCTTCGTAAGCTTTTAAATTGATGTTTAATGTAATGTTGTCATTAATACATACGTTGGCGAAATAAGTCCCAGTCCGTATTTTTGGAGCAGAGTCTAGGTGGGGGTTATTTCCGTGTAATACTGGTGTTTAGAGTCATTATTAGAGAACTATGATCAGAATACAGCTCAAAAGTGATTTAATAGCACTATATATTTCAAAGATTACCTTAGTTATGGCGAAGTCTAACAGATCCGGAGTTTTGTTTAAGTCGGTCGGCCAATAGGTTGATAAGAAGTTCCGATTTGTTCGTTATACGACTTGCAGCCATGCTTTTAGGAGTAATGAGCCTAGATCCCCGAGCTGTATGCTTGGCAGTCCAGTCATCCGCAACCAGAAAGTGGGAGCCAAGTTGTTGAAAAAGCTCATGCTCTTCATCATAGGTTGCAGCATGGCGTGATCGACAATAGATAGTCGCAATTACAAGAGGCCAAAAGAGGGATTTTATTTTTGTGATGGTGCTTTGTATTTTATTAGTAATGTAAGATTGTAGTGAGTGGTACTTTAGTGTGGACCTGTTTATAGTAGCAGACCCAGCGTGAGCCGCACCGTCGGGGTGATTGGCATTATATATGGTGTAGTATGGTATTTTGAGTGATTTTCAGCAATTAAGAGAATGTCGATTTTATAAACCATTTGCATTCTGAAATTCTGAATAAAGTAGCCGTTATTGAGCTAATTTATTGATAACGGTTGTCAACATGGTTAAGATCAAGCTGTTTTGGTTGAGCAATTGATTGAACATGTTCTTGAAATAATTGAGGAATGCGGTAGGCTTGCTAGTTAGATCTGTGTCGTTGATATTTGGTTGGACTGCAGCCGTTTTGTCATAAGTAGGGTTTATGACTTTTGGATTCGTTGGAGTATCTGAGCCATAAAGCTGGGTATGCTTAGATCCTCGCTGAATATTTTCCAAGGTTGCTGGAGTACTTCTAGATTTATTACAGCTGAGTTTGTTATGTGGTCCTCCACATTTGACACGCTTAATTGGTTTCTTACAGTACGTCTTCTTGTGCCCATAGTCTTGGCATCTTGTAGACTGTGCGATACTGCTTTGGTGCTTCTACCTTGATTTTACACTGAGATAGGAATTCCAATTTTAAGATATATTTATTATTATAATTTGGCTCGAAGTCTTCGAAGAATAAAGATGGCGACTCTTTGGTAACTCTGTGTCTGACATTAACAATGTTGCGAACTGTGTGTTCCTTTTTTTCAAGTTCTTCTGTAATTTATTTAATATGCCTCGTATCACTACACGGTAAGCTCGATCTTGTTTTGTAATCTGTAACTCCATATATAAAACTGGTGGAAATTTTGGCTCTATTTTTACAGGACTTTCATCATTAGATTTAGTAAGTTCAGTGGAAGTTTGCCGTTTTGTTCTTTTTCTTTTAGTTACCCTCTACCAAGGGTGTTAATTTGGTTTTCATTATCGCACATCATCACAAGCTAGATTACCTTCAGTGGTTTTGCAATTTGTGTTGAAAGTTTTATTGTTACTATAAATATGGTTTGCGTTGACCTGTTGTGTTGTGATGGCTGAAGAATGATTAAGGTTTGGTGCGAGCACAGGTGGTATTTGGCTGGATTGCTGGCTAGTACCTAGAAGCGATGCTTGATTGGCTGCTGGTTGGTTTAAATACATCATTGGTATTTGTGTGTTATCAGGAAATAAATTTGGTAACTTTGACGACTGAACAAAAGACCCATTCCCGGTTTGGCTATTAAATTACAGGATCCCAGGTCCCTGGAAAGGAACATGTTCTGTGGTTTACCATGTTTTGGACACAGATAAAGGCAGGGCCGTAATCCCAAATTGTTGCAATATCTTTCTGAATTTGGTTTGCTTTCCCAATTTTGTTAAGCTTCAAAAACTTACTTGTTATAACTAATATATTAATATATAATAAATAAATTATATAAATTATATATTCCGAAACTTATTGTAGTTATTTTCCAAATTTATTTCACCTTTGTCACTTTCCTTTTAATGTTGTTTTGTAAGTTACATCACATTGTTGTTTATAAATTAATTTGTTGTTTAATGATTCTCTTCTTCTCATAATAACTATAATTATTTAGTTTTAACATTGTTTATTTCTCTATCAAAGTGTCTTTTGTTTTGTTGATAAATTCCGAGTACTTATTCCTCATCTTACATGCTTAGTTTATTTATAGTGGTGTGGCGGCCTTTTCGCCCTTGAACCGCTTATATCGCGGCGGCATGCTGGCGGCTGTGATGTCTGCACGTTTTGCCATCGCACACAAAACGGCATATGGGCTTTTGCTCAGCCGACAAGTCTGCATACGCCGTCGGCGGCACCTTTTGATTTGAAAGGTGCTGGCGAATGGAAATTGCCCGCAAAGACCTACCGCCAAGCCAGGCGCGAAGCCCGGCAACATTCGCAATCCGCAACGCGGCCAATTTGGTCGTGTTTTAACACCGCACATTCACGCATCGCAGTTCGGCCAATTCGGTCGTGTCTCAACCCGCATACACTCACGCATCGCAGCTCGGCCAATTCGGTCGTGTCTCAACCCGCATACATTCACGCACCGCAGCTCGGCCAATTTGGTCGTGTCTTCACCCCGCAAGAAACATTTGCTACCCGCAGATACCCGATCCGCAACGCAGAGGCGGCCACCTGGGAATCGCCGACGAAGCCGAAGCCGAAGCCGATTCAGGTGAGCGATTTGGCAATATTCGTTGGTGGATATCGGTAGCCGCCCCCATCCGCTTACGCGACGGCCGTTTAAGGGACGATTTGGGCCTTCTCGGATGCCGTTCCAAACGGGCCGTACTACGTTTTCACACCGCATCACGAGGGCGGCTATTTACACGCCTGCCTCTCCATTTTTTGGTCCTTACGAGTCGCATCGGTATCGTATCCAACACCGCATCCACGAGAGCGGCTATTTACACGCCTGCCTCTCCATATAGAGTTTCTTATTTTCTGTAATTAATTTATTTTTTAATATTTAATGTATTTCTTACTCATTTTAATTTTTACCTTTTCGTTTAGCATTTTTATAGGAGGCGTTTTTTAAGGTTCTTAATGTAAAGCATTGTTTCTGTTATTGCTTCCAATTCACCTTTGGTGTTTTGTTTATACCTTTTTCATTTTCAAACTGTATCTTATTTTGCTTTTACTTCCATTAATATTTTTGTAAGACACTTGCTTTTGCTGTGATTATTTTTTATTATCTCCCTTCTACCAACCTACGTACGTGCTAATTTCGTAGCTCACGCATCATATACGACAGCATGCTATTACTTTATTGCTTGATCTGTTCTCTTTTCCCCAAAAAATATTGTTTTAATAAAAGGATACATAGGATATGCATAAAATATGCATAAAGTAAGATAAGAGGAAAGAATGTTAGTTATCTTAGGCTGTGTGAAAAACAAGTGTAGATATATTAAATACAGGATACGACCGTGAGATGTTACGTTTTTGAAACGAGTATCACATTGATGATAGAAATGGTAGCGCAATTGTTAATATATACTCGTGGTTAGTTGCCATTTTATTATCCATGGAGCTGGATGATTGACCAATGCCTCTTAGTTTACGACATCTTTGTTGCAACCGATAATTCGGTGTGCAAGCACAACGAAAATTTAGAACTCCCTTAAATGGTGCGAAACTAATCCACAAGAAGTCCATCAAAGGCCCGAGAAAGTAACTATAATTGAACCCCACGTTTTCCAAGAAATCGGACACACTGTGACGGTCAACTCACAGCGTTACCTTACGATGTTGTGAGAATTTTTGATGCCTGAACTAAGAAGAAATCTGGACTGACCTCAATGGGGTTAGGTTTCAACAGGATGGCACTATTTGCCATAATTCAAAGGAATCCATGGCTTTTTTAAGGAAACATTTTTAGGACGCCCTCATTTGATTGCGCATGAATATGAGGTCACCTCCTCGATTGCCGGATTTTTTACCGTGTTATTGTTCCTTATGGAGCTACCCGAAGGTTCAGGTTTAGATTAAAACACAGATTCTTAAAGATTTTTCTGAAGCCATAATTCGAGAAATTCAACAATTACAAGCGCTTTGCTTAAAAGGTGTATGGATAATTTTTCCACCTTCATACAATAATTCCTGGACAAAAACAGTCATCTCTTGGATGACCTAATTTTTCACACTCGAATTACATTATTTTTGCTTGTACTTTATATCTTTTGTAATTTTTTTAAGCTCCATTATTATAGAATCTGCCCTATTTACAAGGAACAATAAGTGTTTACTGTGGTACATATAACAGTAAGTGCAAGCAACAGTTAAAACTGCCAGTTGCTTATGGACATGTAGAGTAGGGCTACAATAAGCCACTCTACTATATGCTTCACTAGTCTATAGTACAAGTGAGCGTTTTTACATAGATTTAAAAGAAAAAAGGAAAACTTAAATTAATTCTTAGAATTAATGTTAGCTTAAATTAAAATCATTTATTAAAACGAGTTGGAAGTTTATTGGGTTTTAAGCGTTTTGGTTCAATGGATTCGTTCATCAAGGTATTGGCTAGTTTATTCGGATGCGCTGATAGCTGATAGGCATACAAATATCACTTAAACACTTTATTTGGTATGTACCACGGGGCACCGACTAAAGCACGTAGCACTTTATTTTGGAATCTCCCGATGGTAGCCAAGTTGGAGATGCTATCGGTTTCCCAGAGCGAGAGACCGTACCCCCAAATAGGTTTTAACGTTACTTTATAGAGCAGTAATTTGTTTTTTAGTGACAATGCAGACTTCCTTCCAATAATCCAGTAAATTTTTTTGTATTGTAGCCCAAGCTGTTTGCGTTTGTTGAATAAGTGGGTTTTCCAAGTCAGACGTCGATCCAGATGAAGCCCCAGATATTTTGCGGAGTCGCCATATTTTAGTTGTTGTCCGATGAGTTTAACTCTCGAATTCGCAATTCATGGTGAAAGTGGCGTGTTGGGATTCGTTTTTTATTCACCTTGATTCTCCAAACGTTGAGCCATTGCTGGTCTTTATTAAGGAAGTCTTGTAAGTTGTAGGATGCAATGGTAGAATTAATTTGTGAGGCCAGGACAGTCGTGTCATCAGCGAAAGTGGAGGTTGTGATTAAACTCGTAGTTAGTAATTATAAGATGGGTCCCAGCACACTGCCTTGGAGAACTGCAGATACAGCGGATTGGAGATTCGTGGATTCACCTTGGTAGTCCACAAAGAAATGCCGGTCTGATAAATAAGATTTTAGTATTTCGTAGATTTGGTATGGCAGAAACTTTTTTGGTTTATAAAATAGATCCAAGTGCCAGACCTTGTCAAAAGCCTGGGAAATATCTAAAAACGCAGCGGTACAATATCTATGTTCATCAAGGTCATTATGGATTTGATCTATTAAACCTTCATTTATTCTATGCGCGTTGATGTCGAAATTCGAACTGGCGATTGGGGATTAATCCTTGTTCATCTAGGATTGGTTGACGTCTTTTCAATAATAACTTTTTCAAAGATTTTGAGGAGAGTTGGCAAAAGGCTTATAGATCTATAAGATGTTGGATCAGTAGGTGTCTTTCCAGGCTTCTATATCATTGTTACCTATGCCACTTTCCAGGTACTTGGAAGTACCTAATAGCAAGGATAGCAATATATACTTGAGTGATCGCTCGAATTGCTATTTCGGGTAGCTGTTGGAGGATTTTCAGGTCGAAGCCTGGTGCCTTTTTAGGGTTAGTTTCCTTACTGATTACATTTTGTACTTCTGAAATCTTAAATGATTAAGCTCATCTGGAAAGGAGATTGTAGATAGTCAATTATTTTAGCATCTTCCTCAGGACACTGGTTGAGAAAAGGTTTGAATACATTCATTAGGTGATCAGCAAAGGTTTCTGCTTTCTCTTGTCCCTTTTATTTTATAATAGATGATTTGTACATTATAGGTTTTATTTTTTTAACCGCTTTCCAGAGAGAATAGTAAGAGGTTTCAGTAGCTGTGGGATTGGTTATGTATTAGTAGTTCACGTTCATCAGTTTTGTGAAGCGAGAGTCCCAGTCTTGATGTTTTGCTTTAAAATCGCCGGCTGCGGTAAATCTGTTCCCTAGACTTTGGAAGAAATAAAGTAATCTTTTTTTGTTGAGTGTTTTAGAGGTCTATAAACAGAGGAGATCTTTATAGTTGCTTTGTGGTCTTCAAATTAGATAATAGTAGCTAGTAAATGGGTTTTTGTCATATTAGATAAATATGAAAAGAAACATAATGTAGATGCATGGTGTTTTATGTTGAATTTTATTATAACAGCCATCAGCAGTTCCATTAGGGTGGTTTGTGTTATAAATGCAGTAGTTGGGAATTCTGATTAAGCTTTTGCTCATGAAGTGGGTTTCAGTTATAAGGAGTATATCAATTTGGTTATTATCAAGGAACAGTTTGATCTACTAGGAGTGTTGGCTAAGCCCATTGGCATTCCAAAATAGCTATTTTTAAGAGTACAGCCATTATGTGGTTTTGCTAATTAGCGTGGTTACAAAGTTCATGATAGTCTCCATTTCCATGATTAAGCTCTTCATCATGGATTTTAGTTCTTCTATATCGTTTGACTATTTATTTTGAGATGCAACTTGTGGTTGTGGAATTAATAGGTGTATAAATAAGTTCTCAGCTTTTTTTCTGCAAAATTAAAGTTTTATTTAAGAACAAACAAAAATGCCGCTGGCATCGATGACCTTTTGCCATTTTTCGGGTAGCTTCCGAATTCCCTGGTGATAGAAGCTCACCGGCTTCGAGACGATAAAGTTATCGATGCATTTTCGGACTTCTTCTGTTTTGAAGTGCATATCAGCCAAGTGATGCTGTAACGACCGGAATAAGTGATAATCGGAAGGGGCCATGTCTGGGCTATACGCCGCATGTGGGACAAGTTCCCAGCCTAACGCGTGTCAAATGTTTGAGGGCGTCCAGCGCGTGGCTGATCTTGAAGACTAAACTCTCTTCCGCGAAATTATTGGTACCACTTTTTGCACGTTGCATGACTTACAGCATTCTCACCATATGCAGCACAAATCATTTCGGTGGCTTCAGCAGCGTTTTTCTTAAAATGAAACGCGAAGTGGATAGAAGATCGAATATGCTCTTTTGTGATTGCCATCGTGAACACTGCTGATTATTGAAGTTATGTGCATCAAACGCCAAATCGCATGATGTTTCGAAAGACCAAATGTCATTGCTTTAAAACCGCAAGAGGGCGGACTAATACGTTACATGTAAACGGTGATTTGCGTCCTGTGAAATCTAAAGCTGAGAACTTATTTATACACCTATTATATTGGTGTTCGAGTTTTGTATAGGTTGTTCGTTTTGTCTTATTTATTCTGCATAAGAAACCTCAGGAATTCGATATGTTTGCGATGATGTGCGCTTGTGCGTACTAACCTCGCATCTTAGTTGAGGAAAGAGGTTTTCTTGTAGTTGCTTGTATGTTATACATCCTCGATAACTAGCAGAATGGTTCCCGCCACAGTTTACACATTTAACCTGGTCATCTTTAGTTTTTTGGGCATTATTTAGTGGAGTGAGTCCTGTACATTTAACACAGTGATCCATTTGCTAGCAATATTTTTTGGTATGGCCAAATCTTTGAAAATCTTTTGAAATCTTATTTCATGAGGGGGTTCGACAGTTATGCTTGTGTTCATAAATAGTTTGATTTTGTAAATCTCTTTGTTGTTATATTTTTGTTTAATTTCCACTACAAACATGGGAAACGAAATTTGATTGAACGTTGTTTTATGTTCCATATATTTACTACTTCATGGTCTAGTATTTTTAAGTTCTGTTTGATTTCTTCTGCGTCTGTTGAATGATGGATGTTTTTCATTACAACTCTAAACTTGTACGTGTGGAATTTCGTGTTTCAATTTGTGAGGTTTTTAATAATAATAAGTGTATAAATTTCACTAGTATTACTTTGGATTTTAATTTAATCGTTTCCTAGTGTATAGTTGTCTTTTGTAATTTCTTTAAGTAGCGTTATTAGGGGATTAATGTTTTTCACATACACAAATAGGTGGTGGTTTAGAGGCTTTCGAGGTGGTTGCTTCTTGTGAGGTGTTGGTCTGCTCATCAAATTCTATATTTAGTGGCTTATATCTATTATTGGTTTGTACTGGGTCGTCCAGTCAATATTGGCTTCATTTCCCTTGAGTGTGGTTATTTGAAATCTCTTCGGGGTTTCTGCATCTCTTTTTGGTGTGGTTGTCTAAGTGCCATCTATTTCCTGCCTCGTTACAGGCTAGAAGGGCCGTAGGATGTTGTTGTTAATTTTTGGGTACATATTTGTCATCTGTGCCTGATAAGGATTTAGTGGGTACTGGGTAAGTCAAGATTGTGAAAGAAAATGTTGTTGTGGTGCGTTTTAGGTCTGATGTTGAAATTTCTGTTGTGGGCCAGCTTGATTTAGATAAAAATAAAAGTTAGGTTGTAAGCGAACCATACTTCGTTATTAGATTATTCATGTTAAATTTAATTAAGATTTAATACGGAGTGAAAATAATAAATAGCTGAATGATAATTTCCCTGCCGTATCAGAGACCTTGCGGTCAATGACGTCGATCGGCCGTTTACTGCCAGCACACCAACATTGACAATCTTTTACGTGTAGACATTCGATTAGAAACGTACTGCTACCTCTGGCTAGCTCTTATTTACAAATTGGAAACTAATAAAAATGCAAGCCTGACCTTAAATAGCAACTAGAGCGTTTCAGACACTTATAATGGGTGTTTTTTAAGGCCGATGGAACTTGAAATTTTAAAAAATAACACAAAAAAATTAAATTTTAATCAAAAAATTTTTTTTGTTCGACAGATCAATACATGGCATTAACATTTGAAAATTATTTCGGGCATATGGCCACCGCGGCTGTTCTTGACGAAGCGCATTCTGGACGTCCAATTTTGGCCCACTTTATCGTGCGTTGCTGGCCGTATGTCACGAATAACACGAACAATGTTGGCCTCAAGGCATCAATTGTTGCTGGTTTATCAGCATAAACCAGTGTCTTTACGTGACCCCACAGAAAATAATCGAGAGGTGTCAAATCGCACGACCTTGGAGGCCAATTGACAGGTCCATTTCTCGAAATCAACTTATCGCCAAATATTGATTTCAATAAGTCGATGGTTGCGGTCACCGTATGGCACGCAGCACCATCCTGTTGAAACCACATCTCGCCCAGATCAATGTCATCCATATTTTCAAACAAAAAATCATTGATCAAGGTGCAGTAACGATCTACATTGACCGTAACGCGAACTCCGACTTCAGGTCCGATGATGCCACCAGCGTGTAAACCGCACCAAACGGTGCATTTTTCTGGATGTAATGGAGTCTGTGGGGTCTGTTGCGGATTGGTTTCACTCCATATGCGGCAATTTTGTTTATTAACAAACTCGTTAAGCCAAAAATGAGCCTCATCGCTGAACACAATTTTGCGATAAAACATCGGGTCAGTTTCCAACTGCTCTAGAGTTCAATCGGCGAAAGAACGACCCATATGATGGTCTCGTGGCTTTAATTCCTGCACCAGCTGGATCTTATAAGGGTGTAGGCCAAGATCTTGCGCAAAATTTTCCACGTAGTGGACGAACAGAGCCCCAATTCCTGAGACCAACGACGAATTGATATATTTGGATCTTCTTCCACACTTTCGTTTACAGCGGCGATATTCTCTTCAGTACGCACATTCCTTCGACGTGTTCATATTATTGCATCATTTAGAGAGTATGTGGTATAAAATCTATCCACAGTTCGACGGATGGCGTACTCAGATGGACGATTATGTGCGCCATAAAAACCACGAAGTCGTCTATAAGTTGCGCGAATCGATGACTGATTTTCAAAGTAAATCTGGATAATTGTTCAAGCGTCAATCTATTCGTGATGATTTGACAGAGTATACTGATCATAAATTTCAAAAAGTGAGCGTAGTATGACAATTCGTTTGACAGTTAACCCTTTCGTAAGTTCTATCGGGCCTAAAAACACCTTTTATATCGAAATGCGGCACACGTCCGCTTGCTCCGAAACACAAACACGCAATTTGGTAAAAATAGAAATTGAAATTTGTTTGCGTTTTGAAAAACGTAACACTTTTCTGCCAAACCCCTGTATAATCCGTGAAATTTGTAAATTTTAAAAAAGTACTGAAGAGTTATTAAGTGTGGAATATCATTGATTTAAAAAATAAGAGAGAAATAACAACGTGGATATAGAGCTGCAAGCTTCACTTCAGACGCAAGTCTGTCAACAGTTTCAGTTAATGAGTTCGAAACGTTTTTACTTCGCTCGGTTACGCATAGTTTAAAAACAATTTGAAACTCGCAACCAGCGCAGCGGCAGCAAATTAAGCAAATCGCTTTAAGTGGTTGTCTGTGTAAATCACAATTCAACTCGCCCTCAGATCCGAAACGCATTTGTTTGCCTGCACATATAAATCAGAGATGTGTGTGCATTTTAGAGCAACCTAATTGCCAGTGGGAGCGCTTGTTTATTTATGTGCATATATTCATCAGAAATACAAACAAAACCGCAGCGCATGCAGAAACTCGAGGTGCTTTACATATCAGGTGGATTTTCCCATGTTTTTACTTAGTTACGAGCAGGGCGCGCTCCGAGCTCATTATGCGCAGATAGAGTTCGCTTCATTTAATTTGGCAGCAGAGAAGACGGGTGTGTTGGTTCGAATGGCAGCGCGAAATTGTTTTTGGACCTTTCTCTTATTTAATGAAGTTTTTCGGCAGCCGCTCGGAAAACGGCCCGGAATGAGGGACGGCCGCTAAAAACGGGCGCGCGCCCTTTATCATGATAATCGAAACGCGCACGCTTGATATTAATAAGTTGAGTGTGGGCTACGTGGCAAGTTTCCACAATATTTCGCCCGCGTCTGCCTACCTGCTCCCCAAGGCAATCAGTTGCAACACAAACATAACTTCAAAACTATGTTATGCTCTGGAGCCAGAGTCCTGGTAATGATTCGTTTCATGCTCTCACATCAGCCTCTGTTAGTTATGCTGTCTTTGTGGAGGACCTTCTCGCCGCAAAGTGTTTGTAGTCGGGGCATGTTCCGAGAGAGCGAGGACTTATTGGTTTTATTTAGTCGTTTGGGACGCAGCGAGCGATTTTTTGTGAAATGTGCAGCTGCCAGCTAATAGTAACTGCGACTTTACATTCAGTCCGCACATTACGGAACTTTACAAGTTACTTTAAATGAGAGGAAGACAAACTTATTGCTAACAAATCAATTTTCAAATGGTAGTCACTATAAAATGGCGAGAGGTAAATTTAGAATAGACGAAAAAATAAAGAGAAAAGAAATTTAGCAAAATGGAAAAACTGAGAGAAATTTGTATACTTCTTCTTCCTTTTACCCTCTCGGGTGTCGAATGTGGGTTAGTTGTCCTTTCCTTCATTCACCCATTGTTTGCATTCCTTCTTAGATGCTGTCATTATCTCCAACTCCTCTGGTGTTTACCCTTTTTTCCCGCGTCTATTATTTGTCATAGCCATTTTTTCCTTCGTCTTGCTCTTCTTCCTTTTTGTGATTTTTGTACTCCTTGTTCTTTTTACTAATTTGTTAGGGTTCATCTTTGTCAAGTGACCATAACAATTTAGAGGTCTCATTATTTTTGTTCATTTCGTCTTATTAGCAATATTCCTTAGACGCTTCTTTTCCGTTAGATCTAACTGCCCAATGTGTTTTAGTGCATGGTACAATCTGTTTGATTTTTTCGCCCTATTTGCTAATTCTATGCCTATCTTCTCATAATTTGTTATTATATTTCCTAGATAATCGTACGTTGTTACTGCTTCAAGGTTTGTGTCTGCATTTTATTTGTGTGTTATCCAATTCTTTCTCATTTATAACCATTATGTTGCTTTTATGTGTGTTTATTTCAATTTAAGTAACTCGATCTCTTCCGCCCAAATATCTATTAGTCTTTGCATTTTCCTTTTCGAATCCGCTGTGCGTAGATTCATGCATCCATTTTTACCGGTTCTAGCCTTTGATATCCTTATTATAGTTTGTGGGTGTTTCGTTCTTTCTCTGGTATTTTTAATCAGCTTACTATTATAAATAGGATAGGGATGAGGCTGCCTCCTTGTTTAATTCCTTTCTTCCATTCGAACTCTTCTGTTCTTCTCACTGCTGTCTGTACCTTTCCTTTTACTCTATTATGGGTGCTATGCACAATTTGAGTAAGTAAATTCGAAATATTGATTTCCTTCAAGCAGTTCCATACTACCTCTCTCTCTCTATTAAGTCTTTAGTCTATAAACGCCAGGATAATCTCTTATATGCTCTCTAGACTTCCCTCTATTAGACTTATTATTATACAGATGCTGTCATTCGTCTTCCCTGCGCGAATGCTACTTGTTCTTCTTCTATTTCTTTTTCTAAGTTGTCTTACTCTTTTCTCTATTATTTTTGTATAGATCTTAAAACTTGTAGATGCTAGGCATATGGCTCTGTAGTTAGCACATCTTACTTGTTCTCTTTTCTTGTAAATTGGTATCATTTCTTCTCCTAAATGTTTAATTGTATCTTCTCCCCCCCGCTTTTTCTGTTTTTATATTTCTTATCGCTTCCACTACTTCGTTCCTTACGATGCTTTTTATTTCTTCGTCTTCGTCTTGTTCTTTGTTTCGTTCCCTTTCTTCTATTGTAGTGTTAAATTGATCTTTGTAAGATTGTTTCCACATCTCTAAAATATTTTCTATATTTGTAAGTTATTGTCCTTGTCCTTTATTTTCATGGCTTCTTTTCTTTCTCTTCCCTTCATGGCTCTTACTCTAGTCCAAAATTATATGTTATTAATTGTATAGTGTTCCTGCAGTTCATTTTCAAAGTTCTGAAAGCTTTTTTGTTTTTCTTCTTTAATCATTACCTCCTTATTTGCTTGTATTCCCCTTTGTCCTGTTTGTTTTTAGTTTCGAGATACCTTTTCCAAGTTTATTCTTCATAGTTCCTCATTCCTTCAACTTGTTTTTTTTTTTTGTTGTTTAGTGTTACATTTTAATCTACAGACATTTTCTGATTCCTCATTTATTGTGTCTTTAAAGTTAGTCTATCTTTCTTAGCCCGATCAAAATAGACATTCAAGATTACAATAATTCGCAAAGAGCTGAAAATTGGTACGAATGTTGGGAACACCGTTATAAACGAATTGTGAAAAGTCCCCATTGATCCCACATCTGCAAAAAAATTTATTCAAGCTCAAATGTTGCAAAAATGGGTTTATTGCATGTTTCAGCTAAACGGTAAGTTTTATAATAAAAATAGGTCAGACAAAAACGTACATCATGCGATTATCTATAAAAATTATTCTTACACTTTTTTCCTGTGAATCGCCATTTCTGATGATTCAAAAAGTTGAAAAAGTTGTATTCTTCATAATATGCGTGTCAATTTCCTTTATATACATCACTGAACCGTAATACAAGTAAAAATATTAGGCTGTGTGACTTATACATACAAATTATACAACTCTGAGAATATAAACTCGGAAAACCCAGTCCCTCATTTTATATGACCGTACGGCCTTGAGCAACATCTGTCTGTTATTCAATTGTCCGCGTGGCGACACTCGTATACCTGCTCCTTTTTCAAAAAGGGCAGGTATACGAGCGTCGCCACGCTCTAACCAAAATAGTATTAGTCTCGAGCGTTCCTTCGTAGTGAAAACACGTAGTTATTGCTTATATTTTCTGACAAATTTTGTGCAGTTTTAATTTAAAAAAAATGTCGCAATTTTGCTTTATTTGTAATAAACCTTTGACTGAAAGTGAAACTGTTACTGTTGATCGTGGCATGAAGACGTTGATTGATGCAAGTATTGAAAGAGGTGATGAATTGTCGGAATACCTAAAAGATCAGAAATCTGTGACAATTCATGTACAGTGTCGAAAAAACTACACTGGAAAGAGTAACATTGCTGCAATTAAAAGACAACACGAAGAAGAACAAACGGGTACATCAAAAATAAGTCCTCCTCGTACTAGAACACGTGTAAGTGAATCAGCTTTTTGTTTTAAACAGAGTTGCTTATTTTGCGGCAATGAATTGAATGAAGAGTACGAAAAGAAAAAAGCAATGGATTCTAGGCGTAACTACACTTTCATTCAAAGAATCCATTCTGAATGTAGCTCAAACTCGTTCTGATGATGTGGCAAAAGCTGTTACTGCTCGAATTGGGTTTGAACTTGATTTAGTTGCTGCCGAGGCTAAGTACCATAATGATTGTTATAATTCCTTCTTGAGACCGACCACTGGGGGTAAAGTCGGTCGTCCTCAAGATCAAACTATGAATCTTGCAATGGAAGAAATATTCACATACATTGAAAGTAGCTGTGATTGTCAGTTTACATTAGAGGAATTACAAAATATTTGCAAAAATTCCATAAATAACAGAACCATTAAGATACGATTAAAGTTAAAGTATGGCAATAAAATTATTATAACAGAACAGTCAGGAACATCAACATTCATATGTTTTATTGATAATCACCATGATATTCTAAATCAATCTTGGTACAAAAAAAATAAATCAAATGTTAAAGAAGAGCGATTTAGGATCCTGGAAGCTGCGGCAGCAATCATTCGAAAGGATATTCAATCTGCAGTATTCGATAATTCTAATTACCCCCGCCAGGTCGTAAGTTTGAAGACGTTAACGCTCAAATTCCAGAGTCAGTGACTTATTTCTTGGAGCACGTTATTCTAAAAAATAAACGATTAAATTTAGAACATTTAAAATTAGTATGCACAAATACTAGTCATAGTATTATGACTGCTGTTCGGCCTAGGTCTTTTAAATCAAAATTACAATTGGTCTCTCCGTTTTTTCATCGGCGATTTGGGTCAAAACGTCTTATACAAATTTTTTCGTGTTTCGGTTTGTGCGCATATTATAATGATACTATGATGTACGAGTCAGCAGCAGTTTTTCATCGTCCACCTCGCATCTTACCACCAGAAACTGGCACATTTGTTCAATATGTTGCAGACAATGCTGATACAAATGTGAATACGCTAGACGGCCATAACACGCTTCACATAATGGGTATCATTCAAATTGTTACTCCAAAAAGTTCAGTTTTACTAGAAGAGCCTATACCACGAATACCCCTTCAGCTAAAGATTTCGCGGCAAAAGCTCATGTACCAATACAGATCTATCGAAATGATGGTATAGTAGGTTATAGTACAATAAATCTCCAAGATTTTGCTTATGGCAGTGAAGTAACAGTATATTTACTTAAAAAGGTCGATGCGATATGGTTCTATGGCAAATGGAAAAAATTTTCAATACCCGGTTGGAATGGTTTTATTGAACATTTAACAAATAATTTTATGAATTTTCCAAAATTAAAATTTCGTTTTTGGCATTTATTCATTAGCCAGCTAGTAACTACAACACTATATACACGACTTTACTTTGTGCGTTAGAGAATGCAAAACGTTATGGCCATGATATATGCATTGTTACTTTTGATCAGCCTCTGTATGCGAAAGCTCGAGAAATTGTATCAGCTGCACCTGAAGGGTCTGAACTATCGAAGATCATAATCAGGCTTGGACGATTTCATCTACTCATGTCATTTTTGGTACAATTGGTTACATTATGCAAGGGAGCGGCATGAAAGAAATACTTTCTTTGATTTATGCACCTATGTCATTAGAAAAAATGCTCAATGGTCATGCTTACGCGAGCTCATACATTACTTCAACTAACTTTAGCAATAATAATTTTAAAAGAACTTGATATTGATGACGTCGTGGATGCAAATCTTATCATTACTGCTGAAAACACTATTTCTTATAATGATGTTGAAATCGATGATGAAACATCTGGAGCATTACTCAATCAGTTCAATGAGAGACTAAGAGAATATGAATAACGAGGACCTACCGCAAAACTGTGGATTGGATATTTTTATATGGTGTCAATTGCAAAGGAGTTTATAAGAGCTGAACGTATGGGAGATTGGCAAGCTCATTTGAACAGCGTTAAAGAAATGCTTCCTTACTTCCACGCATCAGGACATTTTCTTTATGCTAAGTCTGCGCACTTATATCTACAAGACATGTTACAATCACAGAACCGTATAAATCCTAGTGTTTACCAAAAGTTTACAGAAGGATTTTTCACTGTTAGACGTTCAGATAAATTAAGTTGCGGAACTTCCACAGATATGGTAATCGAGCAGTCAATGATGAAAGCTATGAAGACAGATGGAGGTATTGCTCGAGGGAGAAGTACGAAAGAGAGTGTCATAAGTAAATGGGTCTATGGTATGCATGCAATGAATACTGTTTGTGAAGAATTGGAAGATCTCGCTAATGTTAGGATGGATGCAACAGATCAGCATGTTGATGCAAGTGATTCACGAGTGAAGAAAGATTCTAAAGACACAAAAACTTCTAGAGTGGTTTTCATTACATGATCCTTTTCCGGAGATAAACAAAATTGTATCTATTGCCAATAGAGTCCTTGGTAACGATAAAACTAACTGTTCAAAAGCTCGTGAAGTTGGGATTGCCTCCATGTCTAAAATGACAGGATTGACGTTTAATAACATTAAATTAAAACCCGCTGATAAAGTAGTACCTCTTTTAGCTATGAGTAGCACCGTAAAAGTTCACGATGAGCAAGTTCCTGTTGGCCCTGTATTATTATTTCACAGCATTGTATTACTAGTGCTTTCGAAGATGAAATTGAAAAATATTTCGACTATGAATTGGCTCCGTATCCGTTGTCACTACTCGATAATATTGGAATGCGTAAAACACAAAAGTCAGCCATCTACGATTGTTTTCAAACAGTAAACATAGATATTGACAATATGAATGCTACTACATCATCGATG
Source organism: Sinelater perroti (assembly GCA_036346155.1). Classification (NCBI taxonomy): domain Eukaryota; kingdom Metazoa; phylum Arthropoda; class Insecta; order Coleoptera; family Elateridae; genus Sinelater; species Sinelater perroti. Next base: position 21,355,287 of record JARFIY010000158.1, on the reverse strand, counting down.
GAGGATATCTGTTACACGTGTTGTGTGGGATCACGATGAAACATTTAACAATATTTTAGATAAATATGTTCAGTATGTACGTAGACATTTTGGTCATAGAGTGACTGATGGCTATGCTGATTGTAAGAAAAATATTAAAGCCGCAGAACAACGTCGTCGAAGTAACAACATCTTCATCTTCTGATGTCATTTTTGATGAATTTATGACAGTTTCTACAAGCCAAAAGAAATTTCTTGCAAATACCCACAAGTCTGGGTTCATTTCAATTTTGAAAGAAAAATTTAACATTGAAAATATTTTTGTAACACAAGCTGATAATGACGCTGATGTCCTGATAATTGAAACAGCAATAGAACAATTTAACTCGACAAATACAGCTATTGTTTTTGAAGAAGATGTTGATTTATTGGTATTCTTACTGCTCGAACTCCAACCGAAAAAATCATTTATTTTTTAAACCTGGGAGGGCTCAACAGCAATCGAAAATATGTTCATCCAATAGTTTATCTGCTTTTTCAAAATGCCAAAATCACATTATTTTTACACACAATAACTGGCTGCGATACGACATCAGCACTTTTCAGGAGGGGCAAAACAACAGTTTTGCAATTTTTTAGAAGCAAGATTTAGTTAATTGTGCTGAAGTTTTTAAAGAAAGTACCTCTACTCCACAAGCTGTAATCACCAACGGAATTCACTTCCTTCTTTCTGTATACGGTGCTCCAAAAAAAGTTACCTGCTTAGATAAGTTTCGATATTTATCTTTTGTAAAAAATACTCATAACAAAAAACGAGAGCAATTAGCTTGTCTACCCCCAACCTCCGCTTCTGCTCATCAACATCTATTTCTCGCCAGTAGTTCTAACTCTGAGTGAAAACATAATTAGAAAAGAACATAATCCAACACTGGTCAATAAAAGAACAGACTGGAATGGATTTAAGGAAGAACTGAGCAATCGCATTCAGTTAAATGTACCACTCAGAACAATAAATCAACTGGAACAGGAAGCTGAAAGATTTGTCACTAACATACAACAGTCTGCCTGGAATAATACCCCAGAAATCAAGAGAAAACACAGGGAATTAACTACCCTAGAGAAATCAAGGAGTTGGTAGCTGAAAACGAAAACTTAGAAAAAGTGGCAACAGACTAGAACACCTGCCAACAAAAATAGACTAAACAATATAACTCAAAGACTGAGAAGAGAAATTTTGGAAATCAAGAACGAATCCATAAACCATTATTTACGAGAGCTAACCAATAACAAAGAAACGGACTATTCTCTTTGGAAGTCCACTAAAAAACTGAAACGACCATGTATACATAGTCCGCCAATAAGAACTGCAAATGGTAGCTGGGCACGCGATAACCAACAAAAAGCTGAAGCGTTCGCCAACCACCTTGAACAAACCTTTCAATCAAACGAAACTCAGATTAACCAAGATTTGCCAGAAAATGAAGGCGAAGATAGCATGATAGATTTGGTAACACCCAGGGAAACTACGAAGACAATCAAGACTGACATCAACCCAAAGAAAGCTCCAGGCTATGACCTGATTACTGGGGAAATTCTCAAACATCTTCCTAGAAAAGGAATTGTTAAGCTCACCAACTTGATCAACGCAGCGATTAGATTAAAGCATGTACCGGACGCTTGGAAAATGGCTGAAGTCATTATGATTCCAAAACCGGGAAAACCACCAAATGAAGTGAAATCATACCGACCAATCTCACTGTTGCCGGTAATTTCTAAACTATTTGAAAAACTGATATTAAAAAGACTAAAGCCAATAATTGAAAGTAAAACCTAATACCTACACATCAATTCGGGTTTAGGAACAACCATTCAACGATCGATCAAGTCCACAGAATTACCGACATAATCGAGAAAGCCTATGAAGGAAAAAGATATGCTCGGCCATATTTTTAGACATAGCCCAAGCATTCGACAAAGTTTGGTATGAAGGCTTAATATATAAACTTAAAAGTTATTACCTAAAAATTCGCGGAAATACTAGAATCCTATATTTCAGGAAGAATGTTTCGGGTTAAACAAGAAGACGAATATTCCAGCATGAGAGAAATCAAAGCAGGGGTACCCCAAGGTAGCGTATTGGGACCAATTCTCTACCTGCTATATACCTACGACATCCCACAAACAGAAGACGTCACCATCGCCACATTTGCGGACGATACGGCGATATTAGCTATCGGCGACAACAGTGAAGAGGCAGCTAGGAAAATACAGCAAGCAAGTAACAGCATAAATACTTGGACTAAAAAGTGGCGAATAACAATCAATGAAAGTAAATCGGTACATGTTGATTTTGCTTATAAGCACCGTGAACATATACCAATAACAATAAACAATACCAATATACCATACAGCAATAATGCAAAGTACCTTGGGATGACCCTGGACGCACAACTCCGGTGGAAGGAACACGTGAAAAGAAAAGAATAGAGCTTGACCTAAAATACAGGAAAATGTATTGGTTAATTGGAAGAAAATCCCAACTATCCATACATAACAAGATACTACTGTATAAACAAGTATTAAAGCCCATATGGACCTACGGGATCGAGCTTTGGGGATGTGCCGCAAAAATCATATAAATAAAATACAAGTTTTTCAGAACAAAGTTCTCAGAAGCATCGTGGATGCACCATGGTACTTCCGGAATGACCATCTACATAGGGACTTACAAATCCCTACAGTCATGGATGAGATCAAAAAGTTTGCAGGAAAACATGAAGAGAGACTCCACTCACACGTGAACACCGAAGTACTGCAACTTCTGAACAATGCTGATCTGGAACGAAGGCTTAGAAGAATCAAGCCCTTCGAGCTCGTGCAGTGAAGTGAAAATAGTGCAAAAGCAGAGTAAAGTGCTAAAAACACGTGAAAATTGTGTAATCCTCTTAAGAGACTAAGTTAAGACCGAAGGGACTTTTTAGACAAGTATTTAGTTTTAAGCCACTGTAGAGAAAAATTGAAGGTTAGTCAGAAATGACTAGTGTCAATATTTTAAATAAAAAAAAAAAAAAAACATCTATTTCGGGTATATTATCAAGTTCAAGTATGGCTTGGTAATAAACTAGACCCAGAAGACTGGGATTGGAAGTTAATTGACAATACTTTGGAACCAATTCAGACTTTATTCCCACCTGCACCGGAAAAACTCCTCAAAACAATTTTTTGCAATTGCAAAAAATGGTGTAATGCTAAATGCGGCTGCAAAAAAGTTGGATTGTTTTGTTCATTAGCATGAATCTGTTGTCAAGGCCAATCGTGCTCAAATGTTGAATCGCCATTAGAAGAAGACTCCTACGATATCAGTGATGAGACATCTGATGCATCGCTCTTAGAGCGATTTACTTGTACTCAGCAGGAAGCAGAAGAAGACAGTACACTTGAAGTTCCATTAAATGATTATCAATCCGACGAATAATTTTCTTCAAATACTCATAATTTACACCGCTTCCATTAATCCCAATTATTCAATACAATATTTTTTAATTTAATAGAACCACAATAGACCGTGAAATAGGCCTACCGGGGAAACACAGGTGGCGTGAAAATGTGTGCATATTATGAACACAAACTTTTCAACTTTTTGAATCGCTATATCTCAGAAATGGTGATTCTTAAGAAAAAAAAGTGTAGGAACATTTTTTATAGATAATCGCATGATGTACGTTTTTTGTCTGACCTATTTTTATGATAAAACTTACCGTTTAGCTGAAACATGCAAAAAACCCATTTTTGCAACATTTGACCTTGAATAAATTTTTTTGCAGATGTGGGATCGATGGGGACTTTTCACAATTCATTTATAATGGTGTTTCCAACATTCGTACCAATTTTCAGCTCTATGCGAATTATTGTAACCTTACCCCTATTTTTTGAGCTAACTTGTCTTCTAGTGACCATTTTTCTCTCAGATTTTTTAATATTTTTAGTTTTTCGTCGGTTTCCCTCCTATATTTTACTTGGATATTCCTCTTCTTGAATTCATTTATATTTATTTTATGGTAAGTTTTTTCTCCGCACTTATGTCATTGTCTTTTAATGTTACCGTAACCATCCCGTGCTGTGTCGATAGTTGCGGCTCTCTTTCTATCTTTATATGTTTAATGTCCTTTTCAAGGTTTTTTTGTGTATACTACGTAGTCGATTAGGCGTTTTGAATTTAGTTCTTTAACCGCGAAGATGTTTTTGTTTTCTTTTTCTTGTTCCAAAAAAGTATTTCCTATTAATAGTTCATTTTCAAAAAGCATTTAAAATAACTTCCCTTTGCGATCTGTAGAGCGTCGGAGGCATTTAGAATAACAAAAATCTATATGTTTAGTGAAAATTGAACAAGATATGATTCCTCTCAAAGCAAGCATCTTGGCTTTGCTGCAATTTTTACACACCTTCTTCGAACATGGTGAATCAAACAACATACATTATAATGACAGAGCTTTTGCTTCTTAATCGTAGTCGTACACCTCTGTTTAATTTTCGATTACGACTTTTTAAAGAAAATCTGATTTATTAGTAGCAGTCTGAAGCAGCAACTGCATCACGATATTCCTTCCGCTCCAGTAACACTAACCGTGGAACAAATTTTTTAGGGGTATGTTTCATGCCAAATTATTTCGTAAAAATTTCACACAATTTAGTTTGCAGGCCATCTCATCTGACTGTTCATAGTTGTTGACTGGAGCCCCTACACATTTAACATTAATTAATTTCCTGCTCTCGTGATCCAGTTTAGCACGAAATTGCAGATTACTACATGTGCTTACTCAGCGATGTCTAATTCCCATGTGAGTCGATCAGCAAAATATATGCATTATAACCTACTTTCGTTAATCGTAAAATTATGTCGGAGTTCCGTAAACTGTTTTTATTATATCAATATTAACTCAATATTTTTGATACAAATTACGTAAAAGATTAATTGTCTAAAAAAATAAATACAAAGAAAACAACAGACTATTCTTGTTGTTGCTGTTTAGTGCCAGTATAAGTTATTAATTCTAACGTATTTATCATCTATGCCCGATCTATTTAGAATCTTGATCATTTTATCATGTTGAACATTGTCGAAGGCTTTTTCGAAGTCTGTCGCGCACATAAATGCATTTTAGTTAATATTGCGGCTTCTTTGAAGCAACACTTGGACGCCAAACAGTGCTTCTCTTATTCCAAGGCCTCTTCGGAAGCCGAACTGAGTCATCCCAATCCCGCCATCTAATTTTTTACATATTCTACCGTGTATTACACGTAGGAAAATTTTCAAAACATGTCTCATCAGACTAATTGTCCTGTGTTCGTGGTATTTCGTTGTTCTTGTTTTCTTCGGATTCATGACGAAAGTTGATTTTAGGCGATCCGTCGGTATTTCTCCGGTCTCATATATGGTGTTAAAGAGTTTCGTTAGAGACTTGATTCCGTTTTCTTTTGGAAGTTTGAGTATCTGGTCTCGTTCTTTGCGATTTATATTGCTCGTGTGGCTTCTTCGATAATTGCAGGTCCTAAAATAGCTTCCGTTTGTTCGTAATTTGACCTGTTGTCATCTTTCATGTATGTTCTTCCCATCTGAGCAGTTGTTGATTTATATCTAGCAGTTTGTCGCCATTTCGGTCTTCTATAATTTAAGGGTGATATTCTCATTTGGTAGCATTTCTTTGTGCAGATGGAAAAGGTCGTGCTTGTTCTCATAATCTTTTACTCGGCACATTTTTGAGAATGCCACTTTGATTTTGGTTGTCTTTTATGTTCACTATTATTTATGTTTCTATATTTCTTTCTTTGATCCATTAGTCTAAGAATGTCTTCCGTCCTCCATTCTTGTTTTATGAATCTTATTTTTCTGTAGTTTATTTATTAGTATTTTTATGTTTTTTTGGTAAATGTTAGTACGCGCTTTAAGTGGTAAAATTTTTCTACCTGGTCCTCTTAACAGTCTCCGGTTGACGCGTAGACATGTATTATGTTTATATTTAGGGTAGCTTGGAGTTGCACCATTATTATTATAGCTAATTGTTGTACTATATTTTTAGTTGCTCTAGCTGTATCTTTTGAAATGATAATTGCAACCCCATTTCTGTGGTAACAGCTATCATGCCCCGAATAGTATATGGTGTTTGTTTATTATGATTTTCCATTGTTGGGCCAGTGCATCTCACTTATTCCGAGTATACATTCCACGTTCCGATATTCTCTACTTCTTTAGATCTATACCTGATTTTAGCTGACCCTGCCCCATTTAAGGAGCCGTACTCGGGGCCGTTGTATTCATCAGCCATAATCATAAATTTCCTGGGGAGTTTTTTAACTAGGTGGTCCCTGTTGTCTTTCTAGACGGTAGAGATATCTGCATAGGACTTATCAGTGGAAGAAGTGGATAGGATTAAAGGTTCGGACATGATTCCCCTCGGTATTAGGATTGAAAGAGAACCGTGGCTCTCATGGGCAGGGTCACATCCCTGAGGTAGATCTATCTTAACCGGGTTCGTTAAGAGTGCCTACCCACCACCCTACGGACATCTAGGGTACAACTAGTCAAATACCAAAATCTACCAAGACACACAATCTTGTATATGCCTCATGGTTCTTAAGTATTAGAACATCTTATGACTTGCGCTTTCCTATGGCTAAAAAGAATGAAGTAAGCTAATTAAATAAGCCTCGTCCTGCACAAAGATGAGTAAAAACCTAACGACTTGCAGACCTAAGAACAGAATAACAAAGTAAATTCATGTACGGAGGATCGTCAACAAACGTCTTCTCCACTCGACTTCATTTTTAGCAAACAAATTTGTTTATTGCTCCCAAGAAGTATAGTGTTTATTTGTGTTCCTTTTTAAAAGTTCTTCGAGCTGATAATACAGTTTGCAAAGTTTGATCTGCGCACATTGCAATTTTTGAACTTATAAACTTTTAAATGTTTATAGCAGACAATTCAGAAAATTTTGACTAATTTTAGGAAGGGGCAGTTTTATTGAACAAAATATTATGCAGCCCCCGTGACCATATTAATTCAATTTATCCAAATAACATAAAAAATGTTTTATTTATTCTTAATTTAATAGCCTGCGTTTTCTTACTTCAAACGCAATTATTATTTATAAGCATATCTCGTGCATCGTTCGAAATTATAGTCAAGCCTAATACAGTAAATATTATATTAACTATGCAGGCTGCTGTAGGCTAAGATCGATACCGCCTAACTTCTCCAAACGGCAGCTTGAAGTCGTTACTTGCTGTTTCAACTATTCTGAATGTTACATTAGCAGAACTATTGCTATCAATTTACTGTAACATAGCATTGGCTGTAGAGAGTACTCCAGCTAAATAGTTAAGTGGTATCCTCAAATATTGAACTAATTAGCTAATAGAATATGAAGCAAACAAAATGTAAGCAACCTAGCTTATTGTAAGCATTTAAATAATAATAAAAAAAGTTTTCATTTTCAATACTTGTCGAAAACAGAATTAGCTGTTACTGAATAAGTCAGGGCGGACGGCTAGACTGAAGAGCAAACTATTGCTGTGTTATTATAAATAAATTATCGGTCCATTACAGCAGAAAACATGTGGGAGTAATCACCAAACTTCAGCTATTGATTAATTGAGTTATCTAGAAGTTAAATACTTGTGACATTTATAAACATAGTTGTTAATTGAATTTTTTTAAATAAAGTTGCAGCTTTTGCAAAACCTTCCTTTTTACATTTTTATGGTAGTTTCATGTGAAAGACAATTAGTTATGCGGTTGATAAAATATGAAACAAATTATTTTGAATGTCCTGAATGTGTATAAGTAAAGGGCCTTCATCATGTCACGTAAAATAGTTTTTTGTTACTATAGTCCAATTTTTCAGCCATTTTTTTGACGTTAGTTATAGTTAGGACAATGTTTGGAGTATTTATCACACTCTAGGTAAACACTGAATATGGCATCAGTTAAGACCAACTATTTACGAGAGGGGCCAAAGTGCTAACTGCTTTCAAGGTCAAGTTTGACAAGCACATACTTTGTCTGTCTCTACAAGAGCAAGGTAAAAAATACCATGATAAAATTTGCTCTATAAATAAATTGTCTACTTTACCATGTTATAATAGACTAATTTGAAAACTTGAGAAGACAAGTAGCGTAGTGGATAACAATTTGTCAAGTTCGGGCGGATCAGTCTCTGTGACTACTTTCGAGACCATAGAGCAAGCTCGGGAGCTTTATGAACAACAGCCCACAACTTCGGTCTCTAAGGGCGCAGCTAAACTCGGTGTGAGTGTGGGCTCTATGCACACCATCTTCACTAAAAAATTAAATCTATTTCAATATAAGATCCAATTGCAAACGCTTCCGGCCGAAGTCAATGTTGGCGAAAAATTCACTATTGCAAAAGTGATCATGGAGATGATTTGGACCAAAAATTTGGACATATAGGTGTATGAATAAGTTCTCAGCTTTTTTTTCTGCAAAATTAAAGTTTTATTTAAAAACAAACAAAAAAATCTTAAGTATCACAGTATTCTCCGTTGGCATCGATGACCTTTTGCCATCTTTCGGGTAGCTTGCGAATTCCCTGGTGATAGAAGCTCACCGGCTTCGAGACGATAAAGTTATCGGTGCATTTTCGGACTTATTCTTCTGTTTTGAAATGCGTATCAGCCAAGTGATGCTGCAACGACCGGAATAATTGATAATCAGAAGGGGCCATGTCTGGGCTATACGCCGCATGTGGGAGAAGTTCCCATCCTAACGCGAAGATGTATTCTTGCTTCGCCTTCACAACATGTGGTCAGACATTATCATGGAGCAGGATGACTTTGCGACTTCCTTGTCCAGTAAATGGCCTCTTTTCTTGGATTGCGTCGCTCAAAATTGATTAGTTGCTGTTGGTAGAAATCCGCCGTAACTGTTTCACCTGGTTTCAAGAGTTCATAGTATAGCACACCTTTTCAATCCCACCAGATACAGAGCAAATTCTTTTTGGCGTGGATATTGGGCTTTGGAGTCGATATCGAAGGTTTGCCAGGGTCTACCCATGATTTTTTGCGCTTGAGATTGTCGTACAAGATCCATTTTTCACCGCCCGTAATAAATTTATGCAGAAAATCCTTTTTTCGGTTCCTTGAAAGCAATTGGAGTGCGGTGTCACGCCGTCAATTTTTGTTGTCTTCGGACAGTTTATGCGGAACCCATCTGCCTTTCTTTTGTATCTTACCCATTGCATGCAAACGTATGGAAATGGCTGGCTGAGTGACGCCAAGCTGTACCGCAAGCTCTTTTTCAGTTTGCGCATTGTTTTGATCCAGCAATGTCTGCAGCTCATCCGTGTCAAATGTTTGAGGGCGTCCAGCGCGTGGCTGATCTTCAAGACTAAACTCTCCTCCGTCAAATCTTTGGTAGCACTTTTTGCACGTTGCCTGATTTACAGCATTCTCACCATATGCAGCACAAATCATTTCGGTGGCTTCAGCAGCGTTTTTCTTAAGATGAAACTCGAAGTGGATAGAAAATCGAATATGCTCTTTTGTGATTGCCATCGTGCACACAGCTGATTATTGAACTTATGTGTATCAAACGCCAAATCGCATGATGCTTCGAAAGACCAAATGTCATTGCTTTAAAACCGTAAGAATGCGGACTAATACGTTACATGTAAACGGTGATTTGCATCCTGTGAAATTTAAAGCTGAGAACTTATTTATACACCTATAAAACATGCCCATTTCACAAATGAGGCCTATTTTCAACTAGATGGCTATGTCAACAAACAAAACTATCAACATTGGGGTACTGAGAACCAACCCACATTTGCCCAAAGTTCGTCAGAAAAGTTAATGTATAGTGTGCAATTTCTCACTATTGAATTGTCGGCACACTGTGTTTCACAAAATATATAAATGAAGGAAGTTTTTCGCACAGAAGTTCTTGAGAAATTCATTTCAATTGTGAAAGATAGAAGACAAATCAACCAATACTGGTTTCAACAACATGGAGTCACCGTCCATCAGACTCAGGGGATCTTTAAGATCCTCACAAAAAGGTTTGGTTAGAGGATCATACGTACATCATACATACATCGATGAACTCGAGATTCGCATCACAGAAGAGGTTTGGGACATTTCTGTGGATATCAGAAAAGCCGCAATTAAAATTTTTGTGAAAAGGGTTGAAATGACGATCTCTAGTGAAGGCAGTCGTTTCGAAAGCATAATGCATTGAACTCTATTTATTCATGATCATAACAAAAACAGGATTATAATTTTATCTTGCGTAGTTTTTTATAGTGCTTTTTTTATCATTTGCGTCACATAATGAAGGCCCTGTATAACGTTATAACTCTATGCGTGCCACCTATTTGGTATTATTAAATTTATGTACGATGAGAGTTTTAGAATTTACAGATAGGCACAGTAAAAAATTAAACAAAAATATGACCAGCGCACCTATCAGTACGACTTTCACAGTTTAAGTTTGTGTCAATTGGAGATCGTCTAAATCCCTATCGCAGTAAACGGCAGAAATGTATTTCACAATAAATAAAATTCATTTATTTATATAGTTAAATCAACTAAACTGGGATGATATTCAGGCTAGCCAACAACTTCTTAAACAAGTAAAGCAATTTGCCCACCAATGCCCACAATATAAAATACCCCACAACCAATCCAATCCATTAAGTCACATATCGAAAAATGTTAAATGATCACAAATATATGAAAACCAATGTACTACGCTTTCAATACATCTACAAGAACCTTCCCAGATCTCAATAGTAAATTGTGCCAAATTCTTTAATCACAATTACTCAACAACTTCATGAAAAATTATACCAACAATTCACAACAACGATAGTGACCAAATTATTCTGATGGCCTCAAACCGTGATGGGGTGACAAATGCTCTTGGTAAGCCGTCACTCAAAAAGAAAACAACCCCGTACAGATCAGTTGAAAACACCACAGAGTAATACATGAAACTAATTTATTACGTTATCCGAGACAAAACACGTCTATGACTCGACCGCAAGCAAAACCAACAATAAAAGTTAATTTGAGGAACCGAGTATATATTTATGGACCCCAAGATTTTCAAGCTATCAGTGAAAACCTCCTCAAGGCCGTTGAAGATAAAAGATATTTCTTTAAAAGGTCCACAATATAGTCAAGATCTGCACCTAAAAGAGCATATAAAGTTATAATTCGACCCCACCCAATTGCTACTCAAAACATCAAGAATTATTTAAATTTATTCAGCAATCACAATAATCCATAATTGTATGAGCTAAAGTGCTGAAAGCTACTAGATGAACTAGTGCCGAATAATATGATCAGGGAGATATCCAATGATAAAACCTGTGTAAACTTAAATAAACATGGATACAGAACTTAAATTAGTTCATTTGGCCACAGATTTTTTAGTCTTTTGTTTATTATTGGTTCAAAAAGTTGTACCATTAGCGGGTTTGGATGGTTGTCTTAAGCTGGCATGGTGCTTGATGCCTTTTTTGCGGATATCTTCTTATACTGTTGATACATATACGGCAGTATGTAGTGTATGGTTTGTTACATACCAGAGAGCGTCTAAAATTTGACGGAGTATTTTGGATTCACCCTTTTGAATGGTTTCTATATTTGATTTGGAGACACAACCTCATAGTTCTAGTCCATAAGCCCATATTGGTTTGACGACTGCTTTGCATATCAGGATTTTGTTTTTACTGTAGTTCTCTTATCTTAATCTTTTTTATGATGTATTGTTTCCAAGTCAGTTTGGTATCTAAGTGTAATACTAAATATCTTACCGTCTGCAGTTGTGGTATCTGCACGTTAATTATTTTGACTGCAAGGCATGTTTCTTTGCGGAGGGTAAATGTAATAAGATTTATTCTCATTACATTTTTCCAGCCATTGTTTTAGGTTGTTTGGTAACTTTGTATAACGTTTGAGGCTATTTGAGGATCTTCGTGGCAGGAGAGCATCAGCAAAAGTTCCTATTGTCGCATTTTGTGTCATGGTAGATGTGACGTGTGCAAGATATACAGCAGTGGTTCAAAGACATAGCCTTGAGGCACTCCTGAATTAATAAGAAAGTAGTCGGATTTCTCTTCATTTACCTTAGTTTAGCATTTTCTCTCATTCAAATACCATTTTAAGAGGTTGAAGTAAGCTGGCGGAAAAGTACATTTGATTTTATAAATTAATCCGGGGCATCAGACCTTATCAAAAACATTGCTGATATCGAGGAAAACTCCACTACAATATTGTTTTTTCTGAATTGCTTTATTTATAGTTTGTGTAATTCGAAGAACTTGTTGAGTGTTTCTGACGAAACCCAAATTGATGTTATGGTATTCAGGTATTCATGTAATGTACAAAGTACCATTCTGCAAGTAGTTTTGAGACTACTGACAGCAAACTTATAGGTCTATAAAAGAAGACATATGTTGGATCTTTTCTAGGTCTACCTATCATTATATTTTGCGCCATTTTTAAATGTTTTGGCCAGTATACAAGTCATAAAATAGAATTATATATGTAGATTAGCTTTAGTATCCCATTTTTAGGCAATTCCTTCATCATTTTAGCCGTGATAAAAACAATTCTAGGTGACTTTTTTGGATTTAGAAATTTAATTTCTACTGCAATTTCTTTTGGTGTCAGCATTTTGATGGGTTACAAGTGGAACTGAAGACTTTGATCTATTTCTTGGTCTGCTACATTGTTTATCGGTTGAAATACAGAAACCAAGTGTTTTGCATCACTTTTTACTCACGGTTCGTTGATACTTTTTCTTATTGGTGGAGCAGGAGAGTTTTAGGTTTTTTTATTCTTAATTGACTTCCAAATGGAGTTATCTGTTCTGCTTAGTTTAGTTATATATTGGTCAAACTCCTAATTTTTTACTTCTTCGATTTGTTTTTTAATTTTTGACTCATTTGGTTATAGACCCATTTGTCGGCTGGTGTGTGAGTAAGTTGTCATTTTGATCTGGCGCGTCTTTTTTCTGCTACGGCTTCTTTGATTTGTAATGGTTATTTTTTGGTAAAGTTTTGGTGTAGACCCTTGTGCAGCTAGTTGTAATTTTTTATAAATGCTTCTGGAACTATCTTTAGTTTTTCTTTCAATTTGATTTTTAGATCCATGCTATCATTTATATACTGCGAAAAGTATCCCAATTTGTTTGAATATTGTGTCATCCAGGTGTGTTTTTTTGCATATTACAGAAGTTCCAATGATTTCTATAATTCTAAACTGATCAGATTACAAGTCGTAGTTGGGTATAATGTTAGTGTATGTCGAGTTGATTCCATTTATAATAAAAAAAGTCTAACAAATCAGAATTTTTTTGTGAATCAATAGGTCAGTAGATTAGTGTGCCTGTTGATATAATTGAATATCTATGGTCTTCTGTTGTTTTAAACAATTCACTGCCTTTGGTTGTTATTAGGCGTGAGCCCACCTTGTGTGTTTGCTGTTGTAATCACCACCAGCTAGAATTTTGTTGCCTAATGCTTGGAAATATTCTTCGAAATCTTTCTTTTTTTATTGTTTTTGAGGTGGGCAATAGATAGCTGCAATTGTCAGATCATAAGGTAGAGTTGATACTTTTATTGCAATGGATTGTAGGAGATTATTTTGTTATTTCGGTAGTGGTGGATTGTATTCTTAATAAGAACTACTGTGCCTCCAATGTACGGTACTATCAGGATAGTTAGCATTACATGTTACATAATTTGGTATTTTCAAATACGTTCGCGTTCTATGAAATGTGTTTCACTGACTAATAGGACATCTACGTGATTGTTTATCAAAAATGTTTTTACTTCTTCTTTGTACACTTCAAGACCATTGAAATTCCACAGTCCAATTCGTAAAAATTAATTTTTAGTTTGCTAATTAGCGTTGTTACTATGTTAAGTACCATACTATTCTGTTCAATTAATTGATTGAACATGGCTTTAAATTTGTTAAGAAATTGTGACATTATATTGTTTGACGCTTCTGGTGTATTGATATTATTTGGTTGATTATATGTTCTATTTTGATTTTGATAACTGCCCTGGGTCTGATGATTACATTATTTGAGGTCGTTAGTTTCATAGCACTAGCCTTTTCTGTGTCTGATTTTCTGAATAAACTTGTGGTAATATTCGTATCCTTTATAATCGGCCAGATGGTCATCTCCGCACAAAGCACAAGTGGTTGACCTTTCATTAGATTTGTTACAGCTTGTAGTGCTGTGTGATCCTCCGCATTTTGCGCATACATAAAGTCTATTACAATAAGAGTTCGAGTGTCGGTACAGTTCACATTTCATACACTGCACAATATCGTTTTTGTTCTGTGGGTGGTTCAATCTTAATGTTTACGTTTTGTAGTCTTTCTATGTTGTATACTTCTTTGTTATTGCTTGATGGACTAAAAATCAATAAAAAAGATATTTAAGGGTTCCTTTGTAGTTCTGTGTCTAGCATTTATGATGTTACATAGATGTTTAATTACCACTCTATAGACTCAATCAGTTTTTTCAGTTGATAACTATGGTAAATAATATTTTCTTGCTTTAAGTATTAATTAATTTTCGGTAGCTCTCTATATTACAATTAATTTCGATTGTGTTATTAGCTAAGCTCTTCGTCGTATACTGTTCATCCTCTAAGCAGTTTCTTATTAGTTTTATCATTTTTGGATAGTTGGTTACACCATATATGTAGATAGGGAGAGGTTTGCTGATCTTTGCAGTGGGATCAGTGTTTTGGCGGTTGTTTTCTTCAACTGTTAGTGAGCTGAACTTGTTATTGGTGTTTATTTTATTGTTGTCAAAATCTTGTGATCTCCTTCAGTTTTGTACTTTTAACTTGCTGTCATGAAATATTACTGGCTTCCTGTGCATCATCTGGTTCGTCTTCACTGGTGGATGACGTTCTTGTAATTTGTTGATGGTGAAATCCCAGTTGTAATGGATTGGTAGGCGTAGAAGGCAGTAATTGATGCTGTGTATGCTGAGAAAATACTTGAGGAACCATTACATACCCTAATTGGTGGGGTATCATATTGTAACTTATTTGTTGGGGTTGCATGGCTTATTGGATATAATGTATCATTTATGAAAACGCCACTGACGTAATAGGAGGAAACGATTGTATGTGCGTGTTTTGTTGTTCTAGATCCCATGCGTTTTTCGCTTAGTCGCTGCAAGATATTCTTTTGTACATCTTAACAACTGTACATCTTTATTCAGCGCAGCGAGTAATGTTTAACGTCCTCGTTTTTGTCACTCACTTGAACTTTATAACGAAAAGATGGCCCGAACTTCTTTACACTAAAAAAGCTAAATGACAACTATTATCACGGATTAAGTAAGCGAATTAAAATACTGCTTACAAATAACATAAAAATAAAGTACAAAGTAAGTAAGTATCCCTTGTCAATGTTCTTCTGTCCATGTCAAATAAAAATTTTGCTGTTGAATTGGCAGCCGCCATCCGTACAATTGCACAGGGTATATTGTTTGCAGCGACCTAAAAGCTAGAAAATGCCTAAACAACAAACTCAAAAAACATCTAAAAACAAACACAAACAGCAACCATTTCACAGTTTCTATCAAATTTTTCACACCTATACACAAGCGACAAATAGTAAAATCAGTAATAAATAAACTTATCGTTTTCTTCAATTAATTCAAAAATATATTTTCTCAACTCCATAGCCACTACAGTATAATCATGTCCAGGCTTATAACAATCATTAATACAGTAAACCAATAATTATTAACTCGGTAAGAATAGCGTCTTGAAACTGAAGTGGATAAAAAAAAATATTCACGAAATTATTCTGTTCTTAAATATAAACAGAATCCCCATTTCAGTGATTTCATTATTAATACTGTAATATAAACCCCATAGTACAACATATATGTACTAAGGAAATAATCCCGACATAACTGCTCACGCAGGGTCAGCAATCTTAATTAGATCAGTAAATAAATCACCACATGCTACCGCCTTACGTAATCAAGAAAATTTAAAGTGCTGTAATAGATATAACACCACCCCTAAGCCACTAACCATCGAAGCTGTGCATAGTCCACCTAGGAATAATGTAGCGACTGCAGAATGTTGGCTCCCAGTAGCTCCAGATTTTCTCAGCAGATTTAAACAAACTATTAGATTTTACAGTCACCAAAAATATTTCTAAACTCGAATCATAGTTCAATAAAAATCACCTTGAATACCAATCCTTTACCATGGTTATGTACTAAAAAATCCAAGTGAAAACATAAACCCCGAGTCAGCCGTGTTCCGAGGTAGATGCCAAGGTATTTGACTGCTGAGTCATTTGGTTTTCATAGTATTGGTTTATTATTAATGTGTACAGAGTTGGGATTCGCAAATCTTCTGAGCGTGAAGATTTTGGCTTGGCATTTTTCTGGGTCTATTTGAGTATTCCACTGTTGGAGCCACCGAAAAAGTTGGTTTGTAGCTTGTTGGAGTGCTAGCACTGCTTCATTCAATAACGTTGCCTGGGTGGAGATGGCTGTCATCCGCAAAGGTAGCAAGAGTTGCCTTGGATTGGTTAGGTCGGATGTGTTAATGCAGAATAGGGTTGGAGCCAGAATGCTGCCTTGCGGGACGCTAGCGTGGATATTCTTGGTTTTTGATAGTGTTGCGTTTACTTGGACAGCAAAGGTTCTATCTTCAACAAATAAAAATAAGATGGCTTTTAGATTAATATTCAGGATTTTCTTTTTCAAACCTCCAAGCCAAACTGTCGAAGGTCTGTGAGATATCAAGAAATAAGGCCGTGGTGTATAATTTATTTTCGCAGCCACCCTTAATATATTCACTTATTGGTGACATGTAGAGTGTCCTTTTCTGAATACAAACTAAAAGATGGGAGTTGTGTTGAGACTTTCAATTGCAGCTAATCTAACATAAATAATGTTTTCTAGTAGCTTGGATAGAGTGGTTAGAAAACTTTATTTTGTTTTTGTCTGGTTGTAAGAAAATTAGAATTTGGGCGTGTTTCCATGCCTGATGAAAGTAACCTAGCCTTGAGCAGGCATTAAAGTTGGTACGTCGACAGGCTAGGGCTTTCTTGTTAAGATACCGGAGGATGGATTTTGTGATAAGATTCTAGTCAGGAGACATTTTTATTGAAAGTGTGTCTATATAGGTTTTAAGTTCCTTTGGGGGGAGGGGTTAATTCTACCAGGGTGAAGCACATTTGTTTCGATATACGTTAAACTGTGTAGGAGTACAGGTGATGATGGGAGTAAAGGTCATTTCAAGCGAAAAGCTTTTTCTTCGTCTGAAATGTAGCTGTCTTTACCTGTTCCTGTTGTGCATGTAGGCAGTTTTTCTCTTTGGTTTAGGATCTTTTTAGTAGTCTTCCATAAGTCTCTGTCTCCTGAGTTAGCTATGTGCTAGTTATAGGTGTTGACTCTGAAAAGATCGAGTCCTCTTTTGATCCAATGGGCAAGATTGTTTAGTCGGTTTTTCGTTTTTGTCATGCACTGTCACAGATCGATGTAGTGAGGTTATCAATTGTATCGTCAATATCCTGCTTGCTTTGAATATTTGTGGGACAAGATATTTTATTATCTAGTATTTTTTAAATAGTTTCCAATTCATTTTGCCATTTATGAGCTTGAGTATTGGTTGTTTAGGTGTTATTGAATTATTTGAAAAGGACACTAGAACAGGAATCCAATCTGAGTGAAGTTCGGTTACGACCTGTTGGTATAATAGCTTGTTGAAATTCTTCTGCAGAACAATGTTAGGTATGTCTGACTAATGGTCTCTTCAGTAAGGGTAAAAATATACTCATCTAGTGCTAGGATCTCGAAAGAGTTAGCTGTTGCGAGATTCTCAATTTTATCCTCCTCAGGGTTGGACGTTCTTCAGTCCCATAAGATATGTTTAGCGTTTATATCATCAATAACCAATAGTGGCCCGGTTGTATCGAATATTGATTTGATGTCATCAATGAAGCTTTTTAATTGGCTGCTTGTAAGCGCTAGCTATTGTTACCAAGTGTTATTTTAATTAAAGTAATTTCAATGTTTAAGTTGGGAATGTTGGGGAGTTGCGTGTGATTAAACCTTTTTTGATTAGGATCGCCACCCCTCCTAACGCATTCGAGGAGATTCGGTCCTTGCGGTAAACGTGGTAACCAGGAATTTTGAGGTTGTTTCGCCTAGGTGCGTATCAGTAACACAAGCGACGTTAACTTTGTGTCTAGCTAAGAAAGCAACGAGTAAGGAGCGTTGATTTAAAAGCCCATTAGCATTCCAGATGAGGATTGTTAAGCACTGAATTGGTTTTTGTTGATTATGGTCAATTGAAGAGCATGGGTAGGAGGGTGCTGGTAATGAACCATTTAATTTGGTTGAGGTGAAGTGTGAGTATTTCGAAGAAAAACCAAATAATGTTGGTGATTGGCTGGGGTTGATGTCTTAACGTTAAGATTGGCTCCGCTTTTAATTTTGTGTGCATAAGTCTGTTCGCTGTTAATGTACGAGTTTTGGATGTAATTGAATTTGGGGATAGAGGTTTGCGTTTTTGTACATTGCTGTAGTAGTTTAATATGATGGGGACAACCACGATAATTTGCACTGTGGTCTCCTCCACAGTTTGCGTAATTTGGCGGGTCATTGGGCTGTTTTTTGCATTCGGTGTGTAAATCGCCTGCGCATTCGACGCATGCGTATTTTTGGCTGCAGTAATTGTTTTTGTGTCCGTACTGTTGACATCTATAGCATTGGAATATGATGTTGGATTTCCTTCTTACTTCAACGATTACTGTAGTGGAATAATGCGTTTGGCTTCTTCGTTTTTGATGAGATCAACTGCGCAGACGGGCAGTAGTTTCTTTTTTTTTATTGTATAATTGTGTTACTTTAAGAACTGAAACCTTATGTATGAGTTGGTTTTTAATTTCCTGATCTGTTAAGCAAAGTGGTACATTTTTTATGACTATAGATTAAAGGTGTGTTGTTATGATTTTTATATGTGTGATATTGGATTTGGTTTTCATTGTAAAATTTGGTTCCGAAAATCTTCGTCTTAGATTTATTCGTAACGTGAATGTGTTATAAGTCGTTGTCAATGTGCCGTTTGCATGTTTTTGGATGTCGGCTACAAGAGCATTATTATTTACTGCATTCAAGTAAATCTGGTAGTTTATTTTGGTCGCTAGGCCAGGGTTCTCCGGTAGAGATTTTAAGCGGCCATAGCAGGTTCCTTTTTTTAGGATTAGCTAACCGTAAGCCTTCAACAAAAAATGTATTGATAAGTGATCGAAAGAAATCCTGATAATCATCGATAGTAATGGAGTGCACCGTGTGACAATAGTTCCATGCAACTATTAAATTAAAATCACGAATTTCCCTTTATGGACTGTCCCATCTGGGTGGTTAGTTAAATACGTTCTGTAGTTTGGGATTTTTATTACTGTTTTCGAAGTTGCGTGGGTTTCGGTAACTAACAATATGTCAATGTTATGTACCCGTAGACAGGCAATTACTTCCAATACATTATTTGTAAGATCATTGGCGTTCCGAAGTGTAATGCATAGTGATGAAAGCATGTTTAATAACCTGCTGTTTTAATTAAGAAGTTGTGCAAACATTGTTTTGAATTGCATTAGGAAGTTAAAAAGCTACTGTTTAGTTGTTGTTTTCATTGGTCAGTGCAGTATTGTTATTCCTTGCGGTTATTTTCGAATAGAAAATTGCATTTTATGGACCAAGAACTGTATTACTTGCGATGTTTGATTGTTGACGTTTGGAATTCTCGTATTAGTTACCGTAACTTTAAATGAGGAATTTCTTCTTCTTTGTAAATTTTTATATAACAAATATCCTTTATAGTTAGTTAGTTGATGGGACTGCGTTAATTGTGAATTAATTAGCTATAATGGGGATGCTAGAAGAGTTTAGTTTTGAGGCATGTACAATATTTAAAGATTGGGTTGAGTTTGTTGTACATAGGAGAAATTATAAGCATTCCCTGCATTTAAAGGGTAGGTCTGGCTGTTAGTTGTAGTAATCCCAGGTGGCACAAAATTGCCACTCCACGTTAAGAGCATGTCGCAGTAGTAAATTACATCCAATATCAATAAATTATACGTACAGTTTAAAGCTTCGAATAACCGCTTGTGCTAAATTTTGACCTTTGAAGTACAGTCACACACGAAGATAACGGAACGCAAAAAATACGTACGACCTTACGCTTTGAAAGTCAAATGCGAACTACATTTATCATTAATATATTATTTTAAATGAACTAATTTTAACACATTTTAAGCGTGATGTCTTTTACTCTGAGGATACTATGATAAATATGCGAACAAAACGCTTCCATATATACCCAAAAGTGCTATTTGGCAACTATTCACCTTCGACTGATGGAGCTTGAGTAACTTCTTTGTGTATTAAAGTCATTAGTGGCGGTGACGCAGAAAGCTGTCGAAAATTTAAAAATGTCATTGAAAGTACAGGGCTCAATAAAACAAATCAGCATTGAAACAATCATAGTTTCAAACCTTTCCCACCACATAAACATTTTTAGCTTAATCCATTTCCTACATTACATTAATATTAATAGTTATGCACTGAGTACTTAGATGGCAAAAATCTGTAATTAAGAGTTAAAAGTGTAACTTACCTTTATCAGTTAGACATAGTTATTGGCGTAAGCATGTGAAAATAGCTCAAATTCATGATACGAAAGCCTGGTGAGGATCCAACGAATGTCACTTCATATAGATCGATAAGCCTGCTCCCTGCCGTTTTTAAGATCCTAGAAAAAAATAGTTTTTCGAAAGACCAAGGATCCGTTTACCCGATCACAAATTCGTTTGTAAAGCATACTCGACAATCTAATAATGTGATCGCATGGTGCAAATTATAAATGAGGCGCTAGAAGAACAACAATATTGCCTAGTTGTTATGTTAAATGTAATCCAGACCTTTGATAAAGGTTGGCACCCAGGTCTATTAACAAAACTTAAAAAAGCCTACCACAGGAATATTTCGACTTACCTATGTCTAATAAACAGTTCTAAACTAAATACAATCATGCAACATCCAGTTTATATCAAATCATTGCAGAAGTTCCGCAGGAACGTGTTTTAGGTCCTCTGTTACACACTCTTCACAGAGCTGATTTACCAACAGACAGAAACACACACATAGGTACGTTCGCAGATGATACTGCCAAATATAAAAACCCAGTAGAGACTGCTGGCTATGTGCAAAACAACCTAAATACTTTTCAAAGATGGCTTCTAAAGTGGCTCCTAAAAGTCAACGGACAAAAGTCCTAACATACAACATTTATCCCTGAAAAGGACAATGTCTCCAGTTGTGAAAATTAATAACGAAATTATATAGCAAGTTGAAAAAATCAAATAGCTTGGAATAATCCTCGATAGTCAACTGACTTGGAAGAGAGACATCGCCAAAAAATGCAAACAAATCGACATAGAAGAAACGACAGTTTAGCTAGCTACTAGGAAGAAAATGGAAAATAACACTGAAAAGCAAGTTTCTCATCTTCAAGGCTATCATCAAGCCCATTTGGACTTATGGAATTGAGATTTGGGGCTCTGCCAATAAGTCCAACATGGCAATCATACAAAATCATCTAAAATCCTCCAAATGATCGCAAATGCTACCTGGTTTATGTTAATTCATACCATCCAGACTGACCTTAACGTCACATAAGAAGTAGTAAATATTAGGATGGACTCCGATCCCAACGTAACCCTTCATTAGAGCAACTTACCCATGGTAATGACCATAGAAGCGTTCCTGGTCCGTAGATCTCAAGTAAGATCGTAGAGGTACCATCGTAGGGTAAAGGCCTCATCTTGTCATACGATTATGATTGTATATATTTTTTTCAATGTGTATAATCGTATATTCTGATTGCTGATCAAATTAAATACAAAAACACCTTATGAGCTTTTAACTATGAAAAGAAGTGTATAAATCAAACAACGAATTAAAATCCTGCTTTTATTATTTAATCAAGAATGTTCATAATATCATATAGTAATGCATCTAGTAGTCATAGCAATATACTTAGCATCTTCCCTCAACTTAACGTAACCTTTACAGTATGATTGATTGTTCTCTATAATAGTTGTAATTGATAATAATTGTAATGGTAATTGCGCTGTCACATTATCTTATATACAGTTTTGCCTCAAGCTTATATACAGAGCGGGGAGCGGAAGCGTGTCGCCAGAGGTCGCGCCGGAAGCCGCGAATGCAAAAACGGCTACGACGGGAAACAATAGCGGCACACTTATTCCACCGCAGCTTTATCGCTACCATTAGACTGAAATTCCTAGGAAAATTAGCTACAACAAGCGGCGTTCTTCTGTCGGCAAAGGAGAGATGCAGGCTAAAGTATAGAAGCTTCAATAGGCTCTTCAATTTTTATAAAAATAAATTTAATGAGCCCGGCTCGTAGAGCCCGCGCAACAAGCCTGCCGTGTCGTTTTTTCATTATTATTCCTATTACTATCTACTTCAGTTCCTTTATTATGTACAATTCCTCTGCGATGAAGCACAATTCTCCGCGCGAGTTTTACAAGCCGTTAAAGTAACTACATCTAATTGGTATATTTTTCATGTTATTACAGATTGTTCGGATGAACGATTCCCCTTCATCTTACTGCAATAAATTTAGTAGTTAGTCAATTCCTAATTAAAAGAAGACCAATCAAAGTACAAACACGGAAATAAACTGTCGCATTTCAATAGACACGTCTAGCGCGAACTGCATGCCATAACGGCGCTCTTTGTTTGAGGGGCGCCATAAACTTTATCACACTACTTTTACGGCTACAGATAATGATCACACATTATTAGGTCGTCATTTAAACGATTTTCCCCACAAAGTCATTAAACTCGACGTTAACTGTCTCGTCTGTCTCTAATGAGGTCTTTCTGGCAACCAAAACTCATTTTGTATTATTTTATTTGCTATCCGAATGTCTGCACAATCGCGGAGCTAAAATAGGGCCGTCGTTAAACCAGCAATCGCGCCATCCTGCAGGCAAATAGTCGGAGGATGCGTCCTCTTCCTGTGCACGGCCCGACGGCTTCTCTCCACGATTTGATATGTCGACTCCTGTAGGACTGCAGGTACAGCAACGAAATCCTCTGGGTGATCATGAACATTATTACCGATTAACAATTTAAAATATTGAAAGTCTTTCCCTTAAAACTAAAACACTTAGCTATAATTATATTAACGCAGCCGCCGCGAAAGAAAGCAGCAGAAGAATGGCGAGGCCCGAGCTCGATTTGTGCCCGCTGCTCCTCACTGAAACAAAAAAGGAAATATCACTACTTTATCCGGAAGATTCAATTTGCGTGGAATAAAGCGGATCGTGAAAAATTACCGGCCGCCGAGTTTTTGCCGTGCCGTTATGCTTAATGATATAATGACGCTCGTTCGAAGGCAAAGAGCGCTTTTGCTTTTATTAAATGGCTTCCTATAGCGTTCGGCGCGCTTGTCGCTTAATTCGGCTGGATTTGTGTGTTTGGGCGCCACTGTCGCTCTGCGCCGAAATGGCGCTCGCATATTTGATCAAGACCGACTAGTCTGCATGTTAAAATGTGATTCATTTATAATTAGAGCCATTTTGCCGGAAAGCAAACGTTCGGTAGTTACGCCCGGGCTCATTTGTTTGATTACAGGCATTAGTGTTAAATGGCTGGGGATCAGAGAAGTTCTAATAACTGAAAGTAGACTTGAACCGACAGCAAATGCTTTGTTGTGTTAGTAATCATTTCACCTACACGTATTTCGTTAATTATTTTTTTCCGTGGAGACAAGCCAAGTTTGAAGGCTCTGGCCTTACTTTAAGTAATGATAGTCTTAAAAATTAGAATTTAGTATTAAATACCGTAGGTAACCAAAATTGTTAGCAACAGTTAACACAAAGCCATGCCTCTCATTTTTATATTAATAAATTTAAAAACCCAATTATCATACAGTTAATAATCGTCTTAAATAAGTTTTATGTAGCTTCTTAAGCGGTTGTAGCCTTCGAACTAATTATAAATTATATAAGGAATTGTAACGCTTCGTCCAGACCATACTGTTGTTCGATTTACGCTTAGTGCGTAGCTTGAAGTAGCGCAAATAGTAAGCTCTACAGTAAATTGTATATAACAGTGTAATCGGGCAGTTTATCAATCAGAGTTCAGTAAATATATGGCTGTTCTGATTAAAGAAAAACGTTTTGATGAAAGTTGCGCTAAAATACTAAAAATCAGTGAAAATAATTATTAAAAATTACAAGATACAAGCTGCAGTGATAATTATGCACCCTTCCCTCCTTCCTCAAGTAAAAGCACATTAAAGCATTGTTGACATCAAGAAGAACTTCCCACCAAATCGTATAATACAGCCGATATAGTTCGACTCTTCTACTCTTATAAACACTATGGACTAGTAGATCCAATTCGTGTGTAAAAACACTATCCTGCAGTTTGCTCAATTCTTGTTCAGTTAGTACAAAACACTGTTACAGTTTTTTCAATTAACTTAATACTCGCCTTCGTCGTATGAGTTTTTGATTCATTTGGGAAACAATGCCATAATCTTCTTGAAAATTACAGAAAATTACTCTTTGTAAGATGTTGAACAATGTGCAGATCTGTCTTTTCATACAACAAAAAATTTAAAGCAAAACTGATGAAATATTGATACGATTTCTGGTACACATTCTATGATTTGGCCCATACACACGCCCTTCTGGATTATTATCAACAAAGCCACCACAAATCATATTTTGCAGAATTTTATGGGGTCATTGTTAATTGCTCAGAGTTAAGTATGGTTCCTTGTGTGCATTTCTACCCATATCATTAAATTTAAGATAAGATCTGGTTGTCTTCAAATTTCTTAACAATACTTTCGATGAGAGCAGCTTCGTCTTTGCTCTTTGATCCATCTTTGTGATCTCACCCTTCCTCTTTTTTGTTCACTCTCTTATGTTACTTCCACTTTTGTCTTCAAACGTTGCAAAACTCCTTTCATATGCTCTTTATACAAAAACCACAACATCACCCAATCACTAATAATTCAAGACGACTGTAAAAAATACAGTGGTACGCATCCCAAAGTTTCTCGCTTCAAACTCTACCTATAATTCTTATTGATCTCGTCTAAACCTCAGAAACATCAACTCCCCTAGGAACAGAACAAAGTGCAGTTCTAAAGATAATTTTCGCTCTATAAAACCACAATTGATCCATCGCACCTCTTCCTTGGAAAACATCGCTCGCCGAAGGGTGCAAATATTTGTTGTCTTTATCAAAATTGTTAAAAATACACCTAAAAGGATTTCATGAACTAGTCATATATCTTATATTTTACATGTGAAGTATAAGCTATTGATCCCATTAAATACTACAAACAGATGAGCTCCCAACAGAAAGTTTCCTTTCCCCTCTAATATTTTCTCCAGCAGTGCCTCTCTAGAGTTGCCTAAAATCTCTCGACACACAATTGTGTGACTTGGCGATAAACTTCACGTATTGGTAGATGAACAGAAGAATTTAAGTTTGGGCAAGACTGAAAGAACGAGTAAATTCCTGTCTACTGTCAGTAAAACTATTTCTGGCTTATCAGCACATTGCAGTGCTGCAGCGCCTATCCTGCATGTGAAACTTAGCTCAGTGTTACCTTTATTATTTCTAGACTAAATTTTCATAGAAACAGACTATGCTACTGAAGAGGTTAACAAATTATGATCTGCGGCATTATTTCCATTTATGATGAGGGAAGGATATCAGTTAGGTTGTCAGATTATAACTCAACTGTACGCTAATATTTAAGATTTGTCTCTAGATCACACATCAGAACTACGACTTTCATTTACAAAAATATCCATTTATCCTTTCTAAAGTAAATTGGACCTCTTCGGAGCTATAAATCTATCAAATGGTTTAATATTGTTTTTCTGTATTTAGTTTCAATTTAAAATTCCTATATATAAATTACTGTACAATCGATTTTAGTTATAATTATCTTAGAGTTTGTTGTTCATCCTGCAAGTTTAGTTACAACCCCCTTTTATAATTTCAAACTGTACTTCCAGTATTTCAGCTACTTACATCCTTCCTTTAGTTTTCTCTTTCTACTTTTTTGATTTGTTGCAATCAACATGATTTAGGATGACATCTGCGTTCATTATTAGTTTTCCATATCTATACTGGTTATTTAGGTTATTTCAATTCATATTCTAGCAATCAAAACCGAGAAATGGAGCTGAAATTTCAGAATAACGCGCAGAAATCTACAGAGTTCTAGGCGAGCTGCGAAGGAACATTCAGTGATCTGCTCGACATATCATCTCGGAACCTTGAGAGTTCTATAATTCGCCATTGCACACTCGCCGTCTGCTATTGGAAAATTCCATCTTCCAGGATAACAGTGCTACCGCCTTGGCCGGCGATTTAAGTGCCAAGCACCCTCCATGGAACAGTCAAATGACAAGCACGAACGGCTTGATGCCGCACAGGTACACCAAATTACGCGACCTAATATTGGATGCCCCCCCCCCCCAGAACCCACCTACTACTGACTTATGGGTCGTCTGAATTTCCTTGACTTAATTATATCAGAAAAACGTATCTATGCAACACGTGTTGAACAACTTGAGCGAGCAGCCTCCTTCAAGACTCATAGCTGACTTTCACCAGTCGCTATTACTCGCTCCGAAAGCATCCTGGAGTAAGCAGTCCATCGCTTTGAAACCATCTTACAGAACTTGTTTTGCCACAAACAAGACCCCTGTCAGCGACGGAAGAGACCTTCCACCATAATATCTGAAAAAGCGGATTCACAAGAGGATTGTTGCAGAAATCAATACTCCTATTGCCGAGTTCCGACGCAGCGCTTGGAAGAGTAAATTAAAGTATCTCGATATGTCCGGAAACTCACCCTGAAGGATGATTAAGATAATGAGCAGCAAATTTTCCACGATTCCACCTTCCTACGGGAAAACCGCATGGCACACAGCAACTGAGAAAACGAAAGCACTCGCCTTTAAGACACCGACATCAATCACCTTACCCGGCACTTGCAGGACCAGAACGTCCCAGAAAGCCAACGACCGTTAAGGTGATCTAAGCTAAAACCATGGAAAGCACCCTGGTAAGAAGGCACAACCAACCTTGGCATAAAAGCTATCCTAAAGAAGATCGTTGTTTGTAAAATCACAATCGCCAACCCTGGCTTGAAGTTGCAACAGTTCCCCCGCTACTGAAAGATGGTGGATGTCATAATGCTCCCCAATCTAGGAAAGACGGGTACCTTCCACCACGATTATCGACCCATTAGCCTTCTATTGAATGGAATCATCCGGCTGTCTAAAGACGGCGGTCGATAGCTTTGGACTAAACCAGGAGGGTCACCGGTGCTGTATTTCTGGACGTGGTAAAAGCCTCTAACAAGGTGTAGTATAATGGCTTCGGCAACCATCCCGCTGCCAATGATACAGCAGATTTCGCCCTTCCTTTAGTCGGAAGGTTCCGGATCAAGATCGGCGATATGGGGTGATCAGAGAGCTAGAGTACCGTGCTCTGTCCCAACTCTCTTCAACTTCTGTTAGGGACATGTTGACTACGGAGTTGATATATAACTCGCTCAGATCCCACATAGCAGTGAAGGGGCTTCAACGACTTAACAACCTCATAGAATTCAAGTCATCTCTTGGAGGAAAAAAAGTCGAATATCTTTGTGCCAATACGAATTTCAAACTCACCTGAAAGTCGCAACAGCGTCCCTCCCCGCACAAGTAAGCTGTCCTCCCAAAAACAAAATGTTAAGTTACAAAGCCCTCTTAAGACCCATGTTGATACATGGTGGCACATCGATAAGTTACAGGTGATCGGAAACCGGTCGCTGAAGTCCATCTTTGACGCTTCGTTGTACAGCAATAACTCAGTAACCATAGGAATGCGTAAGTCCCCAGCACTAGGAAGTTCATGAGAGATCAAGTGTGAAAATTGTATGAAAATATTAAAGATCGCCCGAACTCAACAGTTAGGGGCCTTGGAAGGTACGCGTCAGAAGAGCGCCCTAAAATAGTAACTCTTTTATAGGTGACAACAAAAGCAATCATATCCCCATCCATTAGAGGCTTTCCGAAAGTAAATGGGGAGGTTAAGGGCTAGAACTCAGGTCCCTCGATTCATGTAGGTGATGAAGTAATGGACAATTGTAATTAGACACAGTTCGTGTGGTGATATAAGTGCGCCAGAGCGCAAATCAGCTAATGAAAATAAGTAATTAGTATTAAAGCATTATGTAGTTAGATGTTACCATCCTGAAGAAAAAGTACCATCTTTAAATTGTAAATAATTGATAGACAAAAATAAATAGCCTCAGAGGCTAGCAACTTTCCACTTTATCAAATAGACCGCAGCGCACGCGGCACCGAATCAAGAAGCATCTACTTGCTGAATCATTAATGAATTTTTTAGTCTTCCTGAGATACATTTGGAGATCCAGTCGGATCGAATATACAGTTTTAAAACAGCTTTTTTCACGAGGCATGTCAATTATCAGGAATCGATAAAACCCCTTTACATCTCCAGCTGGACGACATACTGGACAATTACAAAGTTTGTATCTAAACATCAACAAAATTGGGATCAATACTCATAATGGTTTACCGATTTGCCTTTTATGAGACCATTAAACAAACCCCAGCCTGTGGTTTGCTTAAAAGGGCTGCCGTGCGTTCAACAACGTAGAAGGGAGCTATCAAATGAACAGATCCACTAATACAAATAAATAATCAGTGATAGTGCGTTATTTAATCTGCTGCTAACGCACTGTTGAAATAATTTGTTAAGAAAAAATAAAGAATCGAATTCATTACAAAAGTCGGCATTCTATAATAACATCATCAATTACTGTAATACATAAGCGATAATGAGCTCATATTGCCATTGTTGTCTCAATGTCGTTATTTATTTAATTATTTTAATATTTTTAAAAGTTTCTATGCTTTAATAACGTTTTGATTCAATTTGTTTGTAGCAAATAATTATTTTAGTTGCAGCACTTCCCATTGTAACTATCTTACAATCCGCAGGAAGTTCAGTTTCTTTCATTGTTTTGTGTGCATTTATCTTAATACTTCAGTACCATTTTTCCGTTGTATTTAGTAATCTCCTATAGTAAATTTCCCTATTAACATTACTATTTTAAAGATTCCTAATAAATACTCAACTTCTATTTTCATTATTATTTCTTCGTTTGTATTCGTATATCCCCACAAAAGGGAACAGGCGAGGAAACTGAAGAATGTGGAAAAATTGGAGAAATAGATAAAGTGAAAGCAATTTAGTCTTTTTTAGTTGCTAATAAGACAAAGGGCTGTTTTTATGTTTAAAATATATTTTGAAGGATTTAATCATGTTGTTGTCATTAACTAACTTAAAAGTTATAATTCTCAACTTTTTCATAAAATACTTTCAACAAAATGTTTTCAACTCACTATTTTTTATAAAAATACTTCAGCTAGCTTCTATTTGTTTCAGCAATAGTTGAAAGATTTTTATGAAATTTGATTTCGAGATATTACTGTCTAAAGTTCTACGTCTTCTCTCATTCGTTTAATATGGAAAGCAAGCCACTCAAACTATGAGACGTTTTCTTTTCAGGTGTTTACCAGATTTTAATATCATCAAGTTGTGAGTATACTTCCAAAGAATGGGACAGCAGACGATAGTCAACAAGCGTTTGTTGTTGTAGTGACTAACACAATAATTTTTTACAGCATCTATGATTATTATTATTAGTCCTTCTTCGCTCCTAGATGAAGCATAGGGCCTCGAGATATTCGAGGTTTCGAAAATCAAGTAATTTAGAGAGGGTGGCTGATATATCATCCGCTCCCTATCCATTATTTTATATGTTGTGCTTTTAATACTCCTAATCGAGTTGTATTTCCTCGGCGAAGCGCCTCCATTCTTCCCTATTCTGTGCCATGGCTTTTACTTCGTTCCACGCCTTTCCGATTTCTTCAGCCTCCTTCATTAACATTCTTCTCCATGTAGTATTTGGCTTTCCTCTTCTGCGGATCCCCTGTGGGTTGCACACCAGTTCAGTCTTTGCAATATTTCCATCTTCTCTCCTAAGTATGTGCCGATGCATCTCCATTTCCGACGTTTGATTTGGACTCCTATTTCTTCCTGACTAGTGCGCTGCCACAGTTCTTCATTTGATATGAAATCTGACCATTCTACTTTAATTATTTTTCTAAGGCACTGTTGATAAACACTTGTAATTTGTTTTATCATCGCGCGTTAACGCCCATGTCTCTGAACCATGTAAAAGTGCAGATTTCAGGTTTGTATTAAATATTCGTTTTTATAAGTTTTGCGTTATTCGCGCCGAGTTCCAAATTTGTTTAAGAGTGCCGAAACTACCTGCTGCTTTCCCAATTCTAGCATCTATGATAGTTTCCTCGTTACTAAATATGATCGTAAAGCTTTGAATTGCTTCGATTTGTTAGTTGCGAGTTTTACTTTTGTTGCAGAGAAAGACTTTATAGTGAGAAATGCTTGTTTTTTGAATATCTTGGTAATGAATCGAAGAGCGTAAAAACATTTAAGAAGTATTTCGCAAATTATCAGCTTCTCCTTTATTTTATATGGTCTGCACACCATCTACATTCTGCTAGATATAAAAATCTTGAATAAGATAAACAAAAACCTAGACCAAGGTTCCAAAGAATAAGGAATCCTTTGGATAAAACACACCTACATAGATTAACACGTAAGCTACAAAAAACTCTACACGATGCTAAAAACGACTCATTGGAAACATATCACGAAGCTTTCTTCAGATGAACAGCCGCTGTAGAAGGCCACTAAAAAGCTTAAAAAATCTACAGTAACTATTCCGCCAATTAGAAAACTGGACAAAACATGGGTACGCTCAAAGGCTAACAGATTTGCCTCTCAGATGTATTCTTCCTACCTGAAATAATCAACGATGACTAAGAGATTGAAGATTTCCTAAATACACATTGCATTCACTAAAAAAGAAGTTTTTGAAGAAATAAAACTCTTCAACCCACGCAAAGCTCATGGATGCGACCTGATTGTTGCCTAAATATTCAAAAATCTCCCAAGAAAAGTAACTGTCCTAATCACGACAATCTATAGCAGCATATTACGCCTTTGTTACTGATGACACCCAAACCCGCTAAACTTCCGACAGAACCTAGTTCTTACAAACCCACAAGTCGATTGCCTATTACTGCTAAACTCTTTAAAAAAGTATTTCTCAATAGAATACTAGAAGACGATTGCTTGAGCAATACTACCCCTAGTCATCAATTCGACTTTCATCAGAACGACTCGACTAAGTGCTGCAGATTAATCAGTCAAATCGAAAGTAGGCAAGAACTTATGTGCTTTTGTTTTCTTTGATTTTCAACAAGCTTTTGATAAGGTCTGGCACTTAAGCCAAAATAAAATAATAACTGTACTCACGAAATATCCCTTATCCTGAAGCCTTACCTTACCGAGTGATATTGTTAAGTAAAAAGCAATGACGAATTATCTGAACATCACTGTATCAAATTGGGAGTGTCTCAGGGTAGCGTGCTTGGCCCATTTCTTTACCTAGTGTACACTAATGATATCCCATTAATTAACGAGACGCTAATGACCACTTTCGCTGACGACACGGCCATCTTATCTAATAGAGTGTCAGAAAAGCTACATAATTATATAAGCACATTACAAAAATGGCTGAAGAAATAAAAAATTATAATAAATGCGAACAAGTTTATTCCAAGTAACATTCACTAACCGGAGAATCAACAGCACACAACGTACCTACTCCTATCAAAGAAGTTAAGTATCTTGAAATGCACCTGGATCAAAAACTTAATCGGAAAGCTCAAATAAAAGTCAAAAGAAAACGGTTAGATCTGAAAATAGAAATTTTAACTGGCTAATTAATAGAAAATCTCAATTATCCATGAAAATGAGCTTTGTGTCTATAAAACTATTATTAAATCTATCTGGACATACGGAATCGAACTTTGGGGGTACAGTAAACCATCCAACTTCAAAATATTACAAATATTCCAAACAAAAACCCCCAAATGATAACCGACGCACTATGGTACGTTTCTAATCAAACGCTACACAACGATCTGGGAATTCCATTCCTCTCGGAAGTGATGAAACCAAAGGCCACCAATTACAAAAACAGATGTATAGGACATAGTAGTCAACTCACAGATGAACTATATTATGGTCAGAAGATCTTCACAATTGAATTCCGGTAAACTGTCAATAGATGGTTTCTGACATAAATTGGAGAGGCAGGCGTGTAAACAGCCGTGCCCTCGTAAAGCGGTATGGGGAACATATTACGGCCCGTTGCGGGGAAAACTCTGAGGCCAAAATCATCCCTAAACAACCCGCGCGAAAGCGAATGGGGGCGGCTACCGATATCAAACCAACGAGTAAATTTCCAAATCGCTCACCTGTAATTGGCTTCGGACTGCTGTTTACTGCGTTGACTTCCTGGTGGCGACCGTATGTGCTGTTGGCTTTGCGGGAAATTAATTGCGGGAAAATTATGATGCGACCGCACTTGCCGGATTGCGTTTCAAAAAAAGGTGCCGCCGATGCCCATCTGCCGTTTTTATTTTGCGATAGCAAAATGTCCGCCGACAGACATCACAGGCCACCCGCACCGCAGACAAACAGACGGTTCAAGGGCAAAAGGTCGCCACACCATAAGCCAATTCACTTACATACTATTTACGTATTACTTTTGTTTTTATCTTAAAGTAGATTGTGAATAGGTAATATTAAATTAAAAAGATAATAAAAAACATAAAAACAGTTTAAATTACGTCCAACATAGAAAATAAAATCCACTAGGTAAAGGTAAAAATAAAAAATAAAATTATCGCTTATAATAACATGAGAAGCAATGATTCCAAAATATTTGTATTACTGTAATTTGGGCAAATATTATCCCAAATTTGCGGAGGGCCCGCTCCGCGCCCGGCAAGCGCGAGATAATTAATTTTCGGGTCGCGCGCCCGGCGAAGACGGCCGCTATTTTTAATTTTAAATCTGCGCCGTAATGGCCGCGTTTGTTGTAATCGAGAAAAAATGTGAAATATCGCGCTACATTTAAAAAGCAATTTCATACAAGCTGTGCATGGAGACAATGCTAATGATCGTTCTTCGCGGCGCGGCGCCCACCCCCGCATAATGCGGCCCGGAGTGAAACATTAACGTTATGCTTTCCAGAAGCTTGCCTTTGTGCGGCAAGATGAAATATCATGATGCAAAGAGAATAAAAACGCTAACTAGCGCCGGGAGACGCGCTCCGCGGACGGGAGCGCCGAAAAACGCCTCGCCGCTGTCCTCGCTGGCCGCGGCCAGCTATAATTGGATTTTAATTTCAGTTTCATGCGGGCTGCAGCGCCCCGAATGAAAAATTAATTTTTCAGCGCCCTGCCGGATTAGGCCGCGGGCACTCCAGACTCGGTCCGCGCGCCTGGGTTTGTCAATAACCATGTCCCGGTACTTCCATTTCTCATCGATAACAAGGGAGGTTAGCAACGGATGCCTGGCTTTCTATAACGGAGAGATTGCTTTTGTATCAGAAATAAATTTGCGGAGGCATGCGCCCGAAAATGCCAATAATCGCATGCATAAGGACGGTTTAACTTTCGTCAAGAACATTTTCAGCATTAAATGTCCTTTGCATATTTTTAAAATGCCTTCGTGCATGTACATACTTTAAACTTACAGATATTTCGTTACCTGCAACTTCAAGACACCATTCAGTTCTTTCAGAACTTAAAAAGTCGTCACAATAAAAACTGAGTGTATTAAGGAACTAGAAAAGATTTATGTTAATTTCTTATCCTCTACTTTCAATTCTAGCGCGATCCCAACTAATGAGTAAAAATTTATATTTATATCTACAAAAAACTGCGGATTAAGAAGAATTAGCTGCTTACGCGTATGTGTATAATGATATACAGTCAAAATAAACTACTCTATCAACTTCAACAAATTTTCAATGGAAATCAAAAAATAACACTAATGAATTCTATTCTTCACTACAACTGCAAAATACATCTTATATGCCTTTACCCATTCCAATATGTTATTCAAATAGTTCAAAGCATACTATCTGCTATGGAATATTAATCATTTGATACTAAACCACCAGAAAATAAGACACCAACAATATTTGTGACTGGTAACCAAAACAAAAAGAAAGACAACAAAATCAACAAACAAGTCTGCTTTCCATTTATTATATTTGGCCCACGCTCCTCTACCATATCTGATGGGAGGAATAATGGTAATGGATCTTCGAAACTTTCTGGTTGTGTTCCAGAGAGAATAGTTAGTCTACGCATCAAGTATGAGGTTTTGCAAATAGGAATTAATAGAATTTTCTTTCAGCTTTTGTATTTCTCTTCTTAGTTTTTGTGTCTTGTTCAATATAGTCCTATGTGCAGAATCTAGAGACTGCCGCCATCTTCTGCTTGCTTTTTTTCTTTCCTTGACGAGTTCTCTTATTTTAGTAGAAAAATTAACATCTTTGGTTAGATGAGAAAGTTCCTTGAATAACCTTGATAAAGTTTTTAGCGTCTGCTTCAAGATTTTCAGTTGTTCTCAGTTGTGTATTAAGGGTAATGGTATCGTGAAGGTTTCTCAGTCAATAGTTTTGTTGACAAAAGTAGATGGGACTGCTTTTTTAGTGATTGTTTCACACAGAGTTTCCTTGACTTTAAGAGACATTATCTCTTCTTGTATCTCAATAGTTATGGCGCATCCTCTCTAATTAGCAGAATGTTCTTCATTACAATTAACGTTCTTTGCAGGTATAATAGTTTTAGTACATTTTTCTCTCAGATGATTACCTGTACGTTTAGCACAAGACGGTTATCTGTGTGTGACCGTGTCTTTGAGATCGTTTACACTATGGTATAAGTTTGCTATTTCTTATAATTTCCGATTTTAATTTTCATATGGTTGATGTACTAAATATTATATTTTTTTAATGTCTTCACTATTTTCAAACACTAACATAAAAGGCGCGATAAAAAAGTTTCCGCTTGACGGCGTTACTGCAGCGTATATGCAAAGTAGCACAACTCCGATGCGGATCTATAAGCACCGACATCAAAGCAAGAGATTAGTGCAGCATTCATGCCTTTCCGACGTGCGTGCATTAAATGCGGAAACTATGGCGACGTTATTACCAAATGCGACAAACAGGACCAACGTGCTCTTATTCTTTTCTTGGCCGACGAAGGACAAACACCGGTAGACATCCATCGGAGAATGAAGAATGTGTATGGGGCAGCATGTCTGTCGAAAACCACTGTTGTGGAATGGTGTTCAAAGTTCTGTAGTAGTCGCGATTCGATACAAGATGCCGGTCGATCTGGGAGGCCACTACGGACAACAAGAAGCGGGCGATTGATGATGCAATTAGGGCGGAACGTCACATAACCATTAGTGCTTTAGTAAAGGATCTCGATATCAGCTTCGGTACCACACATTATCTGGCAGGCTGCCGTAAGATCTGCAGCCAGTGGATACGTCGGGCGTTGAATGCCAAACCAAAAACAAACCGGAAGACTGTTTTCGTTCCAATGTTGAAGGCAACACGTTGCTTGAGCGCATTGTTGTAGGCGACAAAAGCTGGTGCCACCACTGGGAACCGAAGTCAAAAGGGTCGACAATGAAATGGCGTCGTCCATCGTCCCCACGTCCCTAGAAGTTCAAGAGCCAACTATCTGCTGGAAAGGTGATGCGCACCCTATTCTTTGATTATCGGTGCCAATTGCTTATTGATTTGAAGGATGCTGGTGTCTCCATCACTGGATTACGATACTGAAAAACGCTGAAAAAATTACGGCGTGCAATTAGGGCGAAACGCCCGGGAAAACTGCAACAAGAGGTGTTGCTGCTTCATGATAACGCACGTCCCCATACCGCAAATGTCCTAACGCAGCAGGTACGCCAACTCAAATGGGAGACACTCGAGCACCAGCCTTACAGTCCTGATCTTTTCCCATGCGATTATCCCGCCTTTGGACCCTTAAAAAAGGCCTTGAAGGGTCGACGATTCCTGTCGGATGTGGATGTGCAGCAGGCAGTTACGGACTTCCTCACGCAGTAGGACACGGTATTTTACCAAACGGGTATCTTCAACCTGGTGCGTAGGTGGGATGATTGCCTCAATGCTCACGGCGCATATGTCTGATTGGCATACTGACTCTGGACTGTATGGGCTTCGAAAGGAAACTTTCTGATCGCCCCTTATATATAATGATAAACGAGTGTATTCAGCTCTATTGATGACTGTAATTTTTTAAATTTCTGTACTATTTCTTGAACCTTAAATTTTTGTTCTTTTAATTCTATGCTGATTTCCTCTCCACTGGTTAATGGATGGAGATTTCTGACCATTACTTTAATGAGTCTAGAGATTTTTTTCATAAGTGTGGCACTCAAAGTGAGCCTCGCTCATTAAAGTTTATAGTTTTTTATATTCTTCATCACAGCTGACATTAACTGGTTTTACAGTCAAATCTTCCAGAGTTTAATTTTCTTTGACTACATTATAATCTTTTATATTACTTATTATTCTATATTCCTTAGCATACTTCTTGAATATTTTCCATTTTAAGGCAATTCTCTTTTTGGACGCTATTTATTCTTTCTGGATTACAAACCAATCATTTTCTCTTAGTCCGTATTTTCTGGGTTATAAGTTGTCCTCTTTTTAATTTGCATATTTACCTGAGTTGACACCTTTTCCTATGAAAAAGCTGTTCGTTCAATTTCCTTTTAAAAGGTCGTGACTTGTCCTAAGATCATGACCAGACAAAATGTGAAATAGAAAAGAAGGTCACAAAATCAGATATGTATATTATAAACGTTTGAGATCATGAAGTTAATCTGCTACTTCATTCTGTCATAAACTTAGAACCGATTGTAAACAATTTTTGATCCATACAAAAATAAAAGTTGAGCCTCTAAATAAAAGAAGAGGCATTTTACAGTGTACAATATGGCAGGCATATACGGTTATTAAAAAATACTGTACTAAACCTTATAACTGAGTAAAAATCTGGTCACGACTCAAAGGCAAGCGCTTCATATAGAGACACTCACTTAGCCAATGAAAAGAGCTGTTACACGTACAGAGACAAATCTCAGTACAAATCAGCAAATTTGATTTCAAAAGCAAGTCCGCGCAGCACTGAGACACTTTCCTAAAATAAATTCAAGTAATTAATAATAAACTATAAACCAAAGTTTCTAAACGAAATGATTACCCTTCTCGCTAAATTTAAAACTATGCTCGCCCAACTGATGAATAAAAATCAAATGATCTTAAAGCTGGTCACATCTGTCGTTAATAAAGTAAGATCATAGTGGCTAATGCACTAAATATTGTTAACTGGACGTAATAATCACAATTTAAAAAATAATAAAGCTGGCATCATTCTCAATTCAGAAACATTATATAGAATAAAGCCGTACTTCGTATATCAAATTATATTATCTTGATAACACAGTATATAGTGAATCAGCTGTTGTCATTGAAATCATAATTTTTATTATGAACTGCCCAAGTTTCAAATCAGATGAATTCAAGATGCAAATGTAGAAATAAATTCTCTGCTTTATCTAGTTATCAGCAATATAAAATCCACCAAGACATTTAATTATTTATAACCAGCACCATACGCTCTTTCAGTGGCTAGGATTTAAATTTATTGCCGGAAGAAACTCTAAATCCACGCACTGGGAGGATTCAAGGCTTAATCGACAAAAGTCAGAAGCATACTAAGAACTGTAACTGACAATAATTACGGTTCCCTCTGAAGCGAACCAACAAATCCGGGCAAAGTTGCAAATCTATGAGACTCCCTTACAACAAATGGTATGTATACCAACTATACTAGGGTCGAATAAAATCATAATACGTCATCTGACGAAGAAGTGGTATATACTTTAACAAGCAAGAGAGCAAATTGGAATAAATTCCAAAATTTCGGTAAAGGAAACATAAGTTGCGAATGAAACAACCAGTAGACTTTGATGCAGCATTTCAGTATCTAACCAATATTATTCAAGAAGCCACGTAGGAAGCCACACCTATTCCAAACAATTTTCATGTAGGAGAACTAGTATCTGAAAAGCGCGGAGCTCAGATGAGATAGTAAAGATCGCAAAATGTAGTATACAAAATGATGCATTTTAAAACTACAGTACTAACCTTAGTAAAGTGGATGTGATGCAAACGGATCCGGGTTCAAGTTCTGGCCAGTGGCCTAGTCTAAATCACCAAAAATAATAAAGTACTTGAGTTCAATATTAAATTCAGAATACAGCACCTCTTATGTAAAGGACTTGTACAGTCTAGTACAAGGAGCGAGGATACTAAAAAGTTATGTCAAGAAAATGAGAGAAGCACAGTAAGTCCATGAGGGTGCAGGGCTACCGGGAAAAAAGGTCAAACAAATCTCAAAAGAGAAAGAAACGAACATCAGTAAAGAAAATCGCTCCGTTTAGGGAGCAACTAAAAATTAAAAAGACGTTACGCCAATTGGAAGTGAAGATGGTGTGCAAAGCGCATCAAATAAAGAAAAGACTAATACATTCGCAAAATAGCTCTCAAATATTTTTCCACCCTTAAATTCACCACCAAGTCGCGATAATCAAGAAACTAAAGCATTTCTAGATGTGAAATGCCACTTCCTATAAAATCTTTCCCTCCAACTGAAGCAAAACTAGAAACTATCAAATTAAAACAAAGCTCCATGACATCATTTAATAAAAAACTGTCGTGTTACTCACTACAACATCTAAACGCTTGTTGACCGTTGTCATCCCATCCTTAGAAGTATATACACATATTGATTTTAAAATCTGGTAAACCACCTGAAAAAAAAGTCTTATGGATTGATTAGCTTGCTTTCCATATTAAATGAAGTATTCGAGAAGTTGTTACTAACGGAATGAGAGATACCTCGAAATCAATTTGGATTCCATAAAAATCATTCATGAAACAAATATAAACGTTAATAATATCGTTAAAAACACTTGACTAGTTGTGGTATACAAGAGTGTTATACAAGCTAAATCAACTACTCTCAAGCACATATTATTTAATCCTACAATCCTACCTGTCTGGCCGTTATTATTCAGAGAAACACATAAATACACTTTCCTAGTATACACCGGTTTCTTGCAAGGTAATGTATTAGAGACAGTTCTTTATCCCCTGTTTACATCTGGCATACCAGAGACAAACTAAATCCCAATTTCCACATTGGTTGACTCTATTATTTCATCCGATCATCTCATTTAAATCTTGTCAACGAGTGGTTACAATTAGCGTCAACAAAACCAAATCCGCGCAAATTACTTCAACCTTGAAAAGCACCGATCAACATCGATAGTGCTTTGATTCTTGTGGGCAATGGAGTGAAATACTCAGAATATCATGTGGATCAGAGATCAACAAGAAAGAAAACATACAAACAAAGAGACAGCAACCAAACGTAAAATCCAGGCATGTCTATTGGTTGCTTGGTAGAACACCAACATTATAAACTACCAACAAAATAATTTTAAAACCAATATTGTATTCAACTGAGGGAATGCACCAAGAAATCTAGTATCAGCGTTATCCTTCATACAACATCGAATCCATCGCTTTGTGTACAACTATCATAAAGAACTCACGAATATCATAATGAACTAGTAAACCAGCTCTTAAGTGAATATATGCCAAGAAGACTTAAGAGAATAAGGCCAATAGGAGTAACATCAATGGATGATTCCGTCCTTCAATGTTTTATGATTGAATCATTTACTTAATACTACTCTAGAGTAGATGAAAATTCCAATTGATATCAATAAAAGAAAATTGTGTATTGGATAAGAGAACGACAGGATGGATGGGCGAACGGACGCCCACCAATAATTAAAAGTTTCAGTTCATTTATACCTATAAGGCAATATACAAGAATTAGCTAAAGTATTTTTACAAAAAATAGTAATTTATAGGTAAAACATTAAACTTCAAGCCACTCAGTTAGCAAATACTTTATCTTTCTTAAATTCCGAAAGATAAAAAAAATGTTTTGCTTTATTAGCAATTAACAAAAAGAACAAAGTTGTAACTGAAAGAGTGGTCACTAACCTCATTTATTAATAATCGAATTTAAACTCTTCTCTGTTAATAAAGCAAAAATTCCTTCTAAAATAATTTTATCCAATCCAAATATTCATGCTAGATGAACATATAGCTCATTATTGCATTGCGTACCAGGTCACATCGTTCAATGTTGTTAAAATTTGTTTGTATGGCAGAGAATACACATTAGTAACTAAATCAACATGTTTGCGACATTTTGAGTTTCCACCATATCAACTAGTCCTGATTTGCTTAATTGGGAGAGTGGAATGTGCCAAAATATCGGTCGTTAAAAACTGGGAGCAGCAAAGTTAGAGCTGAGAGCGGCACAATTAAAACGCAACCTCGGGCGATAATTATTTCCCCCTTAACCCTCAGCTGCCCCTCTAAAATATTTTGCGCGCTAAACCACACTACTGTTATTTTTGTGCCGCAGCTTCCGTGTGACCAGCGTAGCCAAGTGCGTTCTAAGCCGTACAAATGGGTTCGGTTCCCAACACCGCTCTCAAGAACTAGAAAAATTATAAGCGATAAAGGTAGCTGCAGTATAACTGACATTAATTTAATAATTTATTAATTCTGAAAGTACTCACAAATTATTTTGGGAAATTTTTCAAAATTTGCCCCCATCGCAACGTTAAAATTTTTGTAGTAAAAACATGGTTTACAGATGGAGAATAATATCTAGAAGTAAACTAAAATTTCCGTATCAGAAACTAAAAGTAATAAAATAGGCAGATGAATATACCCAAACATAACTAGGTCTAGTTAGATATTATCACAAATAGCACTTGAAAACAGTCATCTGGAGACTAATTTAAAAAGAAACGGAAATAAATAAGCTAACATTAATTCACAAGTCAATTAAAATATTTGGAGTACAAATTTGGGAAAAGCTGCAGTTCAAGACAGGAAAAGTACAAGCGCTAAATTTTTAAAAATGGTTAATTTACTTTAAATATGACAATAAGCAAAATACTCAATTATAAAACGTCTAGAACAGTTTTATATACCCTGAGTCAAAGTAGTAGAAGATATGGTCAGGAAGAGTGGTCGAAAACTGAAACAAACTGAAGAAACTCCGTAGACGAGTTGTATTTGCAGTCCTCCTAAGCTCTAAGTTTGACAAAACGAATGTTAAATGAGAGCTGCTGAAAAAAACACTTACTATAGCAACAAAATATTTGTGTGTCCTAGATCTGGTATATAAATAAATACGCGTATGGTCATCATACCCAGCGAATATACAAAAGAGTGAACAAATTCGTTTCGAGGTTGTAATACTGAGAATAAAAGTCAATAATGTAGTAAAATTAATTAAGCAATACGGGAGGATCAATAAACATCGCAAAAATAGGCGACCTTACTTAAAAGACATACCCTAAGTCACAAATTAGATATGGATTTTTTAAGGTTAATCGCTGAAGTAATTGGTTTAGAATTATGAAAGAAGAAAAAAGCTAAATATCAAAAAGGCGAGTTAAGAAAGCTGGACCAATAAAAAGTTTATCGATAAGATAAAAAGGCAACACTTGGGGGAGGTACGGTACGGTTTAGAAGACCGCAAAATAAAGGAAAACTAACAATGGAATTGTCCGTCCAGGTAATAAAAGCAGACACCAGTAATGCCAAGCATCAACAAGCAACTGAAATATGTAGGAAAGAAATAAGAACACCAAAGCAAAAGCCACTAAAGTAGAAGAAAATATTAGAAAATGAGGAAATTAAAGACGAGAAGAATAACACCAAAGAAATCATCAAGCAAGAATCAAATAAACTCATGCTGAAATAAATAAAAGTTATTGAAGAGAAATACAGGTTTGCAATAGAGGAAATGAAGATGATAATAGTGAAATTGGAGAACGAATACCTATATTTGTCACTGGAGGCACAAAAAGGCAAGAAAAAATTTAAAAAGTGAAAAGAGAGAAATAGACGGAAGTAAGAACCACAGCAAGGTACAGGAAAATTAAAACAGATGGAATTTATGTTATATAAAGCAATGAGAAAGTTCAAGTTTAATGAGATCTACTGATCTTGACTCAAAAACTATGCACAATTAACAGACCTTCCAATGGGAAAGGAAATTAGAACTAACAATTAATAAAATGCAGCTATAAAGCTTTAAAGGTTTTAGGTAAAAATAAAAGATAAGGTACAAACACTAGGACTACAAAACAAAGATGTAGAGCTAGAAGAAAAATTTATAATGTTCGGAATAGGGTTCTGAAAGGCAAACCACGAATTTGCTAAGTGCAGTGGATAGCATGCCTTATTGAGAATAAAATACTTGGGACGAAAAATATTTGAGAAAGTTATATAAAGCAGTAAAAGGAAGAAAAAATAAGGGTAATTTGCAGACACCTCAATGGAAAAGTAGAAGAGAGGGATGAGAGATCATTAGAAGTAGTAGCAATATTACAAAAAGAAGCTACACATTTAAACGGACAAAGAATCATATAGTTTGCATTCTTTCTTTAAGCACAAAAAAATTCATCAAAAACATAAAAACACTATTACAGATTACATGCTGATCGAGTGGCAGCTACCATCTCTAGCTAGTTGAAGTACTCAAAAATAAAATAAAGAAAATGCTAGGAAGTGAAATGTAAGGGCTATAAATGTTAAAACGTAAAGAAGCAGTTCCTAAGTAGAATTTCAAAAAAATGCAATCAAGCCTTAGCAGAAAATATAGAGGAGCTGTGCAAGTATTTTTATATTTTGACTGGAGCAACCAAACAAGCACTTGGAACGGTAAAAATATTTAATATGAAGAAACAAATCTGATGGTAATCTGAACTAGATGAGATAAAGTAAGAAAAAAAAGTAGAAAAAGTATTCAGAAAGCATCAATGTGAACAGCCTTCGAGAATAAAAAATAGTGTAACGTTGTAAATAGATACCTGGAAAGGTATGGATCAAATAATCGAAGAAGACTGTAATGGTAAACATAAG
The DNA here is from genome assembly GCA_036346155.1 of Sinelater perroti. Taxonomy (NCBI): domain Eukaryota; kingdom Metazoa; phylum Arthropoda; class Insecta; order Coleoptera; family Elateridae; genus Sinelater; species Sinelater perroti. The sequence goes on along the minus strand of JARFIY010000158.1, from coordinate 21,312,049 downwards.
CTCTTTTATAGAGTTTTCAAAAGCCCGATAAAGGAAAAAATAAAAGGATGCAATATGCTAGGAACACAAACGAGGATTTATTCACAAATATCGATGAAACAATGGAGATTTATTATAAGCATTTTAAAGCGGAGTTGAAAGGAGAGAAATAGAAGGAGAAAAAACTTCGCACAGGATTAGAGTTAGAGTATAAAAAATGTTGCACACTATGACACACCGTAAATATGGAAATGACGAACAGACATACTTACAGTCTAAGGAGAAAACAGATCTAGACTTCTGCACAATTCTTTTAAATGTTAGAATAAATCAGGACACCCATCAGATGGGAAAGTAGCCGCAAATGTAATCCAAATCGTTTGTTTCTACCGAAAACGTTACGCAAGATAAAATTTTAAGCCCTCTTTTGGTTATTCTTCTGCTCAATCATTTAATAGAGGAGTTGGAGTAGAAAATGTAAAGACCCAGAGTTGGAGTACTCAAGAATGACGTGTTCGTAGTAATAAAAGTGAAAGCTATCTACAAAAAATATCTGGAATGAAATACTATCAACAATTGACTTGAAAATAAATGAAACAACAATAAGAACAGTGTCTAAAAGACAAAAAAAAACTCTTAAGATAAAGTTTGCGGGAGTCATTCTAAAAGAAGTGCACAAATTTAATTATTAAGGTGTTAACACTGATTAAATGAGGAAGTAAGAAATAAACAGCAGACTAGTCAGTGCTACAAAGGCTTACTGAGCGATGAATAAATTCTCTTTTGAGAAAAAGATATTCCTAAAGAAAAAAGTTGCAAATTTTTAAGAGTCCAGTAGTACCAATCTTCATATAGGGAGAGAATCGTGAATCTCAATTAAGTAATTCAATTTTAAAAGTTCAGAAATGTAAGAAGAGTGTTAAGAAAGATAGTGATGGTAACTAGAAGAGATATGATAAAAGTAAAATAAGTTCTAGTTCTACATCAGCTTTAGATATAATAGAACGTGCGGTGAGGTGGTTGGGAGTATTACAAAAGTATGGAAATCGGATGAATAAGAAAAAAGGATAAGAGGCAGACCCAAGAAGACATAAAATAAAAAGGTGGTACCACCAATTAAAGAAGGACTCAACAGGAGGACAATGAAAGAAATAGAGAAAAACAGAAAACATTAGAGAAGACTACACAAAGAACTACCCCCATCCCTCGACGAAAGGTAAGGATTAAGTAAATAAATAGAAATACTCGAACGATCTGACATAATCACTATAATTCAGGAAAAAGAAGTAATGAAAAAATAAATAAACATATCACTGGCACTACTGAACTAGATCTACTTGTCAAAATTCATTGGTAGGCCGCCTAGAACGGCCGCCTAAAACTATCTAAGTAACATAAGCTTTAAAACATCACACAAAGAAAAACAAATATCCTTATCTACCAATCTCTTTTCTTATTATCCTTTTTTGTAATCTCATACTTCTCAGCCGCAGTGGCGCGTAGTGGAGAAGAAGAATATTTTGTTTCTGAAAAATAAGAAAATGCACGAGCAAAGCAACAGGTCAGCTGTTTATTCATAAAAAATATAGGTGAAGTTTTACAATTATAGTAATTATAATAATAGTAACATTAATTCGAAGAATAATAATAAAGAAAATTCTGCACTCTGCTAGAGAGTACAGCTTACGAACTACTAAGTCAAGGCGTTCGCACTGTCCGACTGTAGCGAATCATCGCGTTACTTTTCTTTGTACGAAGTACTATTAATGTCCGAATAGACCGAATACCCGCCAGGTGTTAGAAATCCAAAAATCTTTCGGTTACAAACTGACTAAACCCGTAGCACGTAAGTAAATCAAAGGTAAGACGAAATTATTTGTTATTATCATGACACCAGTCAATCACACACGTGCACTTCGACAGCCAAATTGTCCTCAAATATTTGTCTCCTAAGTGATTTTCTTAGTGGTCCAAACAAATGAGATAAATGTCTGGACTGAAATTGTCCAAGAAATACGACCCCACCTTTAACCGCAAAGTTAATTTAAATTAGTACAGCAAAATAGTGCAAAACCCTTTTATTTTACATACAAATCACAAACTAAAAATCATTTAAAAATTTTGTTTTTAAAGAAAAACTTTGCTGATGAAATGTAAACGCCGTGCCCAAGCGGCGAGCTCGCTGATAGCGGGCTTTCAGTGCAGGCTGACAAAAATATAAATAAACCTTCGGTGACCATCCGATCTAAAGTGCCCGTTTCATTTTCGGGGTGTAAGGAGATCAAACTAAATTTATTTAAATAAACAATTCGGATCAATCGGACCGAGTTAAACGATTGACCACTGAAAATGCGACCAAACGCGGCTGCGGTTGCCTAGCACCATCAAAGATGCAAATGCATCCTTCTCAATATCAAAAACTACCAATCTCACCGATGATGCTCCAGATGTCAATGAACTTTCAATGATCACAAACTATTTGACAAATTCCAACAAACGCCGTATATTGACAAATTTAAATGCACTTCTACAACAAGCAGGGAAGACAAAAACAATACTGAAAATATCAATAGTTTTACACATATGAAAGAGAAAAAGATCTAACAAACAATGCAATCTGTGGTATCCACATCTAATCGATTTCAATCTTTGCCAACTGCAGAAGATAAAATATTTTATTACAAAGCACTGTCGGACAAAGTCTTAAAAACGAAAGCAGCTTCTCCAACTACATACAACAAATTGATTCCATCATCTAAATTTTGAGAAAATAATATCAACCAAAAGAAGATGTGGCATACCGAGTCGTTATAAAGAACCTTCACTGTTGTGTTCCAATTTCCAACACAAAAAAGGAGTTAGAGCAAAAAGGCCGTGCTGTTGGAAATATCATGGGCATTAGACATAGCACTAAACAACCCGTAATGTTCCTCTATAAGGACTTAGAACCCAAGTCAAACAAAGATATTAACTATCTGGAATTCTTAGGTTATGTGGATATCAGTGTTGAGCCACATAAAAATAAGAACAATATACAGGCTGTCAGTTAAGTGGTTACTCGAAGTCATATTATCAAAGATCCTACCAAAAGTGGAAAATGTGGCGAAGGCCACATGTCACTCTTACGTCAAGAGCTTAAAATTACAAAAATTGTAAATTCTATAGAAACCACCTATACAACCAACTATTCTAACAAACGTCTACAGAAAGTGATGAGTTAAATGATTTCCCCACATAATTAAACTTATTTTAATACAATAGGAAATCAATCAATTCGTACCTGGATTTTTAAGTATATAAACAACTATACTTACCAACAGACTTAATTGACTTTTTATAGTCAGTGGTTTAAAGCTGACCTATTTTCAAATTACATTCAACTGGCTGTCACTGAATCACGCCCAGCAATTCTTACCTTCAGTACTGTATTATTGTTAAATCAAATCCGCCAAAACATCTCTCTTCTCAAATAATAATACTTAATAATACTTTTGAATACTGATTTTACTATCATAATATAGAAAAGCATATTGTTTTTTAAAGTCCACCTAATAATAATAATACGCATCTTTGGATTCGTGAATTCACAGCTAAGGAAAAACGAGCGAGATGTGTGTGGCATAGAATTAGAAACCCTTAATTAGGAACACTTAAGACATGCATATTTTTTTCTTTCTTTGGAAAGCAACTAAGAAGTTGAAGAGACCAGCAAACCATATACCACCGTTAATAATAAACATAATACCCCACAAAAATCTTCAGCACTCCAGATCCTAATCTAAATGGTATTGACAACACGATTGAAAATTTTCTAGACCCTCCTTATCCGATACCTATTCATCGATTTCCTCTTTTTTTTTGTTTATTACGTAATATGTTACAAAATTAACAATAAGCATTTATGTGAATTTACAACATTGACTTGAATAGAGATATGCTCCAATGAACAATAATCTCTATATGACAATTAATTTAAATTTGTTTGTAAACTTAACTAAACTCTAAAATAGAATATTTATCGATCATGAACTAAATCGAGTGGCGTTTTACGCTTAAGTCTCTTTGTCTGTTCACTGTTATCAAGCAAATTTACTGCCAGTACATTTGGATGATTTTCCAATCGTTGAATGTATTTAACACTGCACTGCACAATCGTTTCACTTACTGTCAGCACTTGTAGATCATTGTAGATGTCTTTATTTATTACAAACCATGGGGCGTCTACAAGAGCACGCAGCACTTTAGACTGGAATCTCTCGATGATGGCGATGTTCGATTTCGATGCTGTTCCCCAAAGCTGTAGCCCATATGTCCATACTGGCCTGAAGATGACATTGTATGCAAGTAATTTGTTTTGAAGTGTAAGTTGAGACTGTCGTCCCAGCAGCTAATAATGGTTTCGGAATTTAGTACCTAGTTGTTTGCGTTTTTCCAAATATGTGTACGCCAGGTCAATCCCTTGTCTAAGTGTATACCGAGGTATTTTACACTGTCTGTGGTAGGTATAAACTGATTTCCTATCATTACTTGTGGTGAATCGCCTCGGCATTTAGTGAAGACAATGTGGTTGCACTTAGCCTCGTTTATTTTAATCCTCCACTTCTGGGTCCATTTATGGATTTCATTAATACTGTTTTGTAGTATGTTGCTTGCTTCAATTGGACTTTTATGTACAGCTAATATGGCAGTATCTTCTGCGAATGTGGTTGTGAGCGCTTCGTTATTGGTTGGAAGATCAGCAGTGAATAAGAGGTACAATAAAGGACCCAGTATACTACCTTGTGGCACGCCAGACGTTATTGGGTGCAGTGTTGTTATTTCACTCTCATATCTAACTCGGAAGTACCTCTCAGTTAGATATGATTTAAGGAGGATGTAAAATTTTTCTGGAATTATCTTTCTGAGCTTATAGAGAAGTCCCTGGTGCCATACCCGATCGAAAGCCTGGCTAATGTCTAAGAATACTGCGGCGCAATAATTTTTATTTTCCAACGTCTTATTAATGGTATTGACTACACGATGCACCTGTTCAATTGTAGAATGTTGCTGTCTAAACCCGAATTGATGATCAGGTATCAGGTTTCTCTCTGCGACTATCTTATTTAACCTTTTGGCTAACAGCTTTTCAACAATTTTAGATAAGACTAGCAACAAACTAATCGGCCTATAAGATGAAGGCTCCTGTGGTGGTTTGCCGGGTTTTTTAATTAATATTATTTCTGCTGTCTTCCATTGGGCTGGGAAATGTTGTAGTCTGAAAACAGCGTTTATGAGCTGTGTTAGCATAATTATACCCTTGCGAGGAAGTTCCTTAATTAATTTACCCGTTATCGAGTGGTAACCGGGGGCCTTCTTAGGATTCAGATCGTGCAGAATTACATCCTTTACTTCTTTTCGTGTTGCTAAAGGTACAGGTTCGCTATGTTGTTCAGGCTCTTCTAGGAATCTTTGAATTTCGTTATCATCGACATCGTCAATCTTTGGTAATGGTTTAAATACGTTTTCTAGATACCCGGCAAAAGTTTCAGCCTTTTTCTTGTCTGTTTTCGCCCAGCCGTTGTTTGGTATTCTGATGGGTGGTATATATTCTCTTGGTTGTTTTAATTTTTTTGTTGCTTTCCACAGAGCATATTCAGTGTCAACTGTTGGTGTTAGCCTTTCCAAGTATTCTTGAAATATTCTGCTCTTGAGTTCTTTTAACAACTCCTTCAATTGTCTTGCAGCACGATTAAAATTTGTTTTATCTTGTGGGTGTCTTGATAATTGCCAAATTTGTCGAAGTCGTCTTTTTTCTAGTATTTTTTGGCGAATGTGTATTGGACAATCAACTGTTTTTGATTTAGATTTATTTTGCACCGGTGTTGCTTCCCATGTAGATTCTTGTATTAGAGAGGTAAAGTTTTGTACTTCTGTTTCCAACTCTTCTGTTGTTTTGAGCGAGACTCTTAGGTTTGTTTTGTCGCTAATTAGTTCTTTAAAGTAACCCCAACGTGTTTTACGGTTGTAAAGTTGTATCTTCTGCTCTTTTTCTTTTATACCTGAATAGATGGTTGCAACCACTGGAGAGTGATCAGATGCTAAGTCATCACTTGGTTCAATGTCTAGGGATCCTGGAGTAAACCCTTTAGTGCAAAGAAGTCCAGTCTGGTAGTTTGTTGGGGTCCGTCGGCCAATATGTTGGTTTATACCAGGAAAGATGGTTCAGATGGAGTTCGTTAATTACTGCGTAGTATTTTACCTCTCCGGGGCTGATAGTCTGGATCCCCAGCTGACATGCTTCGCATTATAGTCACCACCGCTAGAAATGTATGTCCGAGCTGAGTGAAGTAATTTATAAAGATTTGTTTATCTGCAGGGTAGTTTGGAGGGCAATAGGCTGCAGATACGGTTATAGGACCGAGCCAGTCTTCTAAAACAATGCTTGCTGCCTGGAGACACGTTTCTTCGATTTTGTCTAACACAAGGTGTTTTATACCGTTTCTTATGATAATTGCTGCACCCACTGGCTCGTTGTTCTGTATCCGGGTGTGCTGATTGTATATTATATATGAATTTTAAAACTGGTATTTGTTGTTAAGTGTGATTCCGATATAAGCAAAATATCGATCTTATTGAAAGTTAAGAATAATTCTACTTCATGTTTGTGGTTCGTGATGCCATTAGCGTTCCACAGAGCAATTTTGAATAATTGAGCCATTATTTTTGGATTTGGGAGCATGCTTCATCTCCTCTCAGCTGTCTGATTTCTTGTGTTAGTTGTAGTAAAGATTGTTGTTGTTTTTCTATTTGCTGCTGTAAATGTATATTTTGTTGCAGTAGGTACGCATTTTGTTGTTGTAAAAGGGTTATAATATTATTATCCGGGTTTTGTTGGCAAAATTCCGGATATTGGTTTTGTTTTGTAACTGCTTGATCAGCATACTGCACACTTGGTTTGGTTTGTGGGGTTTGTATATTTTTTGGAGCTATTATTTCTGAATGTGGTGGTGGTGGCGGTAACACACTTTGTGTATTTGCTCGATTTAGTGCTATTCCATTTCGTGTTGGAAATCTTTTGTTTATTATTTCTAAATATACTTCGCATCCTTTGAAATTTGCGGGGTGTGCTCCTTTACAAAGCGCGCTATTTGCAGGTTTGCCATCTGCCTTCTTTTTGTTGCATGTCCGATAATCATGTCCTGCACATTTGACGCAACGAAATTGCTGGTTACACTGATTTCTGGTATGGCCATATGCCTGACATCTTTTGCATTGAACGATGGTTTGTTTGTTGTTTGGGGTTTCAAAACGCACAACTGCATTAATAGAGTTTTTATTTTGTAGATTTCACCATTATTTACTTTTTTCTCGATATCTATGAAAAATAAGTTTTTTGGTGTTTTCTTTACTCTGTCTAAAACTGGCATTATTTGTTTGACAGTATGTCCTTGTTTACCCCCGCGGTTTTCATTTTGCGGACTGTCTTTATTCCTTTTGCGTTTTGTACATCGAGATTCCATCTTTTGAAAATCGTTTGGTTCAAAAGGTTCGTCCTCTGAATCGTCGCATGTATTTTTACTATTTTGTGGTGTTGGTGTGTTATTTTGATTGTTTACTACTTGAGACCGAAATATTTGTAAGCTCGGGTAGAATGCTGGTTTTGTTGTTATTGTGTTGGAATTTTGAGTGTTTTGTATTGCTTGGCTGTATGTCAGTGAATTTGGTTGACTATTATACTGTGGAAGTGGCAAACCTTGTGAATACTGTTGGGGCTGTTGAGGATAATACATATTTTGCGTTACAGGAGCAATGTAATAAGGCGCCTGTTGTAATTGTAATGAAAGCATATTTTGGTCATAATTTGTTGCATTTGTTGATGGCTGTAAATGCTGGAAGTATTGCACGCTAGCGGCACTCGGCACGTAGGCCATCGTTCGTACGCGCAGCACGCATTTACGACGTGCCGCTCACTTCGATGTCGCGGTCACGCTTATCACTGCACTTGATACTGTTAATCTTTTATAGAAGAACGCACAACCTTACGCTTTGAAACCAAAACCACTACAGTATTTGTTATAGGTTAGGAGATTTTAAACTTCATTAATTGAATGATAATTAGTAGTAAATAGTAATATAGGGCTGACCTTAATCTGCAGGTATAATCCTGCGACACGCCGGCTACTGATACGAAGCACGGCACACGTCCACTTGCCTCGAAATCCTAGTTGAAAGTCCGATTTCCTTTCTTGGAACTAAAAAAATATATATTTCTGCGTATAAAAATCATAAAGCCTCAAGACTTAATCTGCCCACAACCCAAATCCTTAAACAGTTGCCAAAAAAATCCACAATATAGAACAGCATTCCAAAATTCCATTACTTTGGAATTTACACATATAACGATGCACAAGAACTTAGAAAATTTCAACACCAAATTTGTATGCCAGCAGTTTGTTGTCCTTTTTGACAAAAACATTAAAAGTCCATAATAATTAATAAGATCATATAAACCCTAGAAAAAAGAAAGACGTGTACTGCTACTTTTCTTGACTTCGAAAAAGCCGGAGTTAAAGCATACATGAGCATTATTTGAAATAAAAAACGTATCCTTTCCATAAATTACCATTCATCTTCAAATCACATATTTGTCTAACTAAAGTCAACCATCCAAACCACTCCAACGTCCAAAAATTGTCACATTTAATTTGTTGCACCACAAGATAGTATACTCGGTCCATTTCTGTTCACGGTAATTTGCATCTATGCAGACGATACTGCTGTGTTATCCGCACAATGAGATCTAAGAGAGGTCACATACCAGCTACAAGTTCAAATTGACAATTTGGCGAATAAAAGTCAATGCCACCAAATCCATATAGATCACCTTCAAAACAAAGCGTAACGAATTTCCAAATTTTAGAATAAATAACACTAATACACCCGTTTCAAACGAAGTTAAAACTTCGGCTTGGTACTTTACTGGAAACTAGCCTGAAATCCACATATATGTATGAAGCAAACAAAAAAATGCAACAGAAAGTCCAAATTAACACCAGAAAACTAAGTCGTTTTTTACAAATGCATCACCCCTGCGTTCACATACCGGGTACAGCTAAATTTCCAAATACCAAAACCATCCAACGCACCCAATCCAAAAATCCCACGCACGTTTGCAGATACCCCATGGTACGCAAGTAACAGAACCATACGCCATTCCTACGATTGAAGAGGAAATCCTTTCTATAAGCACTAATTACTTTTAAGGACTGTCAAGTCACCAAAATAACAAAATAAGCCAACGAAATGAGCCTTTTCTAATACAAAGACGACTGAAAAGCCCCATGAACAGAATATTGCAGTAATTCATACACGGAGGGTCGTTAATGGGCATCGCCTCTCACAAAAATCATTTTAAACCAACAAATTTGCTTACTGTTCCTAAGGGACAAATCGTTAATAACTTTATCAATAAAAAATTTATGGTTCAAAACGAATCCTCATGTTTTTGTTGAATTTGGGGGAGGGGGGGGTGGGTGGAAATTGCCGTGAAGTAGGATTAACATCTCGGATTGGAAATTTCGTCCAAAAGCTGGCAGATATTTTCCTCACTATCGGTACTCCTTAAAATAGCAGATAGTTTTATACTCTTAATCGCGAAAACTTGATGACCGTTCGTTGTGTAAGAGAAAACAGTACCTCTTATTCTGACATCGTGATGCTAACTAAAGAAGCGCTAGTCTGGAGTATCCTAAAAAAGGAATCCCTTTCATAAATCTCTAACTACAAGGTTGTATCCAGAAGTAGTAGGATTGTTCTTTTTCCGCGCGCGCGGAGCGATGGAGGGGGGTCTGCAAGGCCGGATGTTATGGAGGGGAGCCTTGGGAACAGGTTTCGACCTGCGACAGTCGCCTGCGTGCGTTAGTTGAGTGTGGACCACTGTTTTAGTGACCTCCTGTTGTGACGCCTCGTCGTCAGTTGCGATGGAGCGAAATTTGGAGCAGCGGTATGCCATCAAGTTTTGGCACAAACTTGGAAAATCAGCGACCGAAACCAAGGACATGCTTACGCAGGCCTACAAGAAGGATACCATGAGCTGTTCCTCGATATTTGAGTGGCACAAGTTGTTTCGGGAGGGGAGGGAGCTCGTCGAGAACGACCAACGCGCCGGGTGTCCGTCAACCTCGCGAAAGTTAAGCAACTTTGACCGACGGTTGGGCATTAAATTAATTAGTGATGAGCTGAATCTTTCGTACGGGACAGTCCAACGCATCATCACAGAGGATTTGTCGAAGAGAAAAGTGTGCGCGAAAATGGTGACGAAAGTGTTGAGTGACGAGCGTGTTGAGATTTCCCAAGAAATACTGAACTGTTTGGAAGAAGACGAACATTTTCTCGATAATGTCATCACCGGAGATGAAACCTGGGTCTTCCAATACGACCCGGAAACAAAACGTCAAAGCGAAGAGTGGCACACCGCACAATCACCCCGTAAAAAGAAGACCAGAATGTCGAAATCGAAAGTAAAATCGATGTTGATTGCATTTTTGACCGTCGTGGCATTGTCCATAAGGAGTTTGTACCTCCTGGACAGACTGTAAATGCAAGATTTTACGTGGAAGTGCTCACACGGCTGCGAAATCGGATCACACGCGTGCGTCCAGACCTGGTAGGGAAGTGGAAGCTTCACCATGACAACGCGCCGTGGATTGTGAGGGATCTCCTGGCCAAATTCAACGTTTCCATGTTGCCTCACCCCCCCCCCCCCCTACAGCCCTGATGTGGCACCCCCGGACTTCTTCCTGTTCCCCCCGATCAAGAGGCAGCTCAAGGGGCATCGTTTCGACTCTGTGGAAGCAGTCCAAGCGGCAACGACGAGGGCGCTGAACAGCATCCCGGAGGACGACTTCCAGAAGGCCTTCGCGACCTGGAAGGCTCGCTACCAGAAGTGTGTGGATGCCCAAGGGCCTATTTTGAAAAGTATTAAGTTGATGTACCAAATTGTTCAATAATTTTTTTTTTTAAATCAGTCCTACTACTTTTGGATACTACCCTGTACAAAGCTCAAAACCGCGTTACTAAGAAATTAATTTTAACAATTATTATAATACAAAAGCTGTCATTTATCTTTTTTCTATTCAGTGACACAATAGATATTTTCCTTATATAAAAATTAAAAAAGAAATTTACCTGTGGAAAAGTATCAAACCACAAAAACTTGGAAGCAATCGATATTAAAGCTTCTTGATTAGAATAAAGCGATGTAATTAATATATAATATTACAATATTATTTATAAAATGTACGCTAATATTATTAAGGTAAATTACCAAATAATTCATTGCTATTATTACAGGTACACCAGAAATTGGTTTGGCAACTCATGCGAGTTCAAAACACTTAATATTCTACCTGCAAAACAATGGGTGAAAGTTTGAACCGTTTTTGCTACAAATAAAGGGCTCCGAAGTTCCGTGCGCGAAATTCCGTTTAAGCAAAGCAGTTAGTATCCCAATTCTAATACAAACCATGCTTAAGAGGGGTCCACTCACCAAGTAGTAGAGCTTCCCTCATGTCCTTTATGGGGAGGCTCTGCACCACGCTCTCCCTGTCGCCCTTCCAGAGCACCGGCGACACCGACGCCACGCACTTCACCCTCATCGAGCCCCCCAGGAAGTGGCGGCTGCTGAGGGTGAAGCGCAGGCCGAGGGTGACCGACACCAGGCCGTGCTTGTGCTGCACCGCAGGGTAGTATATCAAAGCCCCTGGGCTCGCGACCTGTAACAAAATATATTATTTATACTTCCGGCGCGCCACACTTTTCTGGAGGAATAAACATGCAGCGGCAAAAACGACTCGAAAGCGCAACGTGGGAGCTTAATTCAAAATGAAACTCATGACATATATCATGATGCTTGAATTTTCGTTGATTTATAAATGAGTCAGGTTATCCTTCAGAAAATACTTAGGTTATTCGTCTTGATAATTTTTTTATAATACTTAGTGCTCCTTAATAATAAGTTTTGGAATAAAATCTAGACTGTATAGCCGGTGTATACACTAATCAAAGAGTTAATTGCCTTCTCCATGAACTGACTGTTCGTATGGAGTGCGAGTCTGACGTTGTCATTAATTAAAATCATATAAAGGAAAATAAAAGCTTCTTGAAGAATACCTTCCATGTATCAAGGGTCGCTCAGAGCACTTAAAGAAATTGCTTTGTCGCGTCATAACAGAATTTTCTTGGGCATATATCCGTTTAAAGGATACAACCGAAATGTTGAATAATTTATGGTTACGCCGCGTAATTTGCTAGATTCAAGTAGGTTAAACATAATACAGGCAGAATACTCTCCGATGTTATAAACAGCATAGATCGTGTTCAATGTTTTATTGTATCATCACACAGAATAATTCTCGTTTAGTCATCAACCAAGTTTTAAGATGATATTGTCCAAATGCTTGCCCACAAGAGCGATACACTCACGCAGCCTCACTTTAAAGTTTCGCATTGCTTGCCAAGTTATTTCCACTGGTACAGCTTTCAAGTGTCCCCACAGACAGAAATCGCAGAGACGCAGATCTGGTGATATAGCCGGACGTATGATATCATCATGTAATGGAATGAGAGAAAGTCTCGCCGTGTGTACGGTAGCATCATCTTGTTAGAACCACAGTGGTGCAGTTTGGGCTTCATAAAATTGTGTACCTACAACATTACGGTTTTCTTGGTCGAAACTCTTCCGTAACGTCCTGATGTAAAATGCTTACCAAACAACCGCTGTTTCACTATGACGCGCCCCGATCTGCACTAAAATGGCCTTTTGTGCATCATGGAGCACCGTCTACTATTACATTATGCGCAGCACTCAATTCATAAATGGAAGATCATTTCGCCGTACCCTGCATTTGAATGCTTTAAATATTCAGATCCTGATTACAGACTTCCTGAAATACGGCACAATGTATTCTTGACGTATTCAAGACACCTTAACTGTAGTAATTTCTAATTAAAAATATGGATCCACAACTTTTCTCTATAATAAATATCCCTAAATGTATAGCAATTGCAAAAATTATTGTTCAGTTTTAAAACCTATAAGATACGTGACTTGATTGTTTAGTTTGTAGTTATAAACGTATACGAAGAAGAAAAAAAATTATATCTACTTAATCTGTTGATCCTCAAAGAAATATATTTCTTAACTATCGCACAGTCATATCAAGAACTCATATTCCTAGAACAAGAATACTAGTTACCAGCGCAGTGAGGACAAGGATTACGTTTGAGCTTTTATACTGCTATCATTAATAATTTTTTTAATAACAAATTTTTGATAAGCAATTAGAATAATATACATTCTATGAGTTTATAGTATGTTATATCAGGCGCGAGTAAAGCGCCTTCCTATGGAGTCAGTCCGCCACTTCTTAAGGCGTGCAAGAAGGGGGTCTTCTATGAGAGGTATCACAAGTTCGTTGGGGTGAAGTTCCAGTGTCATTTGGTGCTTTGCAGCGTTTTGGTTGATTATCTCAGCTACGTAAGGGATATCAAGGTCCGTATGGAGAGTTTGGTTAGATACATACCAAGGAGCGGCTGCCATAGTGCGGATGGTTTTTAATTGGAAGCGCTGGATGATGTCAGTGTTTGATTGACGTGCACAGCCCCATAGCTTGCAATAGTAGGTCCATATAGTTCGAATTATGCACTTGTATAGCAGTACTTTGTTGGCTAGTAGTAACGGCGAGTTTCTTCCGATAAGTCAATAAAGCTTCTTCAACTTTAAGTTCATTTCTTTACGTTTTTTGCTAAAATGGGTTTTCCACGTCAATCTATTTCCCAGGTGTAGTTCCAAGTATTTAACATCATTGGACTGGAGGATGGGTATATTACGGAGAATAACGGGTGGGCAGGTTTAGTGTCTGGTCGTAAATGTAATGTGTGTTGATTTGTTTTCATTCCATTTCTTTCGATTCTTCACTTAGTTAGCCACTGTTCTATCTCATTTAAGTGGGTCTGTAGAGAAGCTGATGCTGCTACAAGGTCTGCATTGCATATAAGTATCGCCGTGTCGTCATCGAATGTACCAATTTCGTTTGTCCTGTTGTAGGTACATTATGGGTGTATAAGAGGTACAATAGGGGCCCTAGCACGCTTCCCTGGGATATAATTGCATTGATTACTTTAATTTGGGATACTTCCTTACCATGCTTGACTTTAAATGTTCTTTGAGAAAGATATGAACGTAACAGTAGATAATACTCGTGGGGCAATGTTTTATTGAGTTTGAAAAGAAATCCTCTATGCTACACTCTGTCGAAAGCTTCAGAAATACAGCAGTACAGAATTTTTTAGATTGAAATTTGAATTATATTCGTTAGTCTATGGCAGTGTTGAATCGTTGAGTGCTGACGCCTGAAGCCAAATTGATGATTAAGCATCCATATGTCTTGCAGCAAATTTTCATTAATACGCCGTAGAATTAGTTTCTCAAGCAACTTTGACACCAGTGACAGGACGCTAATTGAACGATAGGAAGTGATTTCATTGGGAGGTTTACCAGGTTTAGGGATAAGAATTATCTGTGCAGATTTTAACCGTAACGGCCAGTAGGTGAGACTAAGGATTCTGTTAAAGAAGATTTGTAGGAAACGAATTCCGTGGTCAGGTAACTGATTACTATTGCCGTTATGAGGTCGTGGCCCGGAACTTTCTTTATTTTTTAGTCATTTTATCTCTTGATTAACTTTTTAAGATCGTATTTTGCGTATTGGTGGTGACAGTTGCAGTGGAGTTTGTAGTTCTTCTTCTGGTTGGAAGACGCCTTCCCGATTTTTCTTTCTCAGATCGTAGCCATGAAGTTCCTTGATTACGTATCGGAGGAATATGTGTTTTTGGTTTTTTAATGCCTTTAGTGGCTTACTATATTGAATTATTGGTGATTGTTAGTGATTTCAAATATGTCTCGTTTCGTACAGCTTGTAATTTGTTTCGGGGTTTATTATTCAGTTGATTAAACCTTCTCTTATCTTCAACACTGTGTGTGCGGCGCCTTTGCTTTTCTTTTCTCCTTTACAATTTTCATAATTTTGTTAAAAATGTTGGGACTATAAATGAATTTTTATGTTCGTTGACTGGGGTGTGGCAGTCCAGCCCGTATCCTGTATCGTAGTTATGAAATGGTTTACAAAAGACTAGGTTTTTTGTGGTTTTCAAACATATATTACTATCGAGATGTTGCTCAATGTAAGCCTTGAAGATGTCCTAATCTGTCTTGCTATTACTGATCGAGGGGCTGGGTGTTTTGTAAATTACACTTGACTAATCAAACATAAGATCGTCATTTGCAGTAACGTCCATGTAGTTGTGGGATGAAGAAGTCTAGGAGATCTGAGACGTTTCCTGGATCAGATGGGCAGCAGCTCGGGCTTCCCGTGGATAGATAATTGTAATAGTTGTCAGCAATAAGTTTAAGGAGTGCTCTGCCTTTTGTTGTTATTAATCGAGATCCTAGTGGGTATGCTTTGCGTTAAAATCTCCACCTGTCAAAAAATGGCTGCCACATTTGGTAAGTCACATTGTGCCTCGAAGGGTAGCAAATGGCTGAAATTAATGATAGAGTTGTGAGCTTTTCAACCTTGATTATCGTGGCGTGTAAGAATTCTGTTTTGTATTCTGGTAGTTCCGAATGAGTGATAGAATTTCGAATAATTATTGCTGTACCACCGTGCGCAGTATTATCAGAGTATTTTTATGTACGATTTGTTTGTGAAGTGACTCTCTGAAACGAGAAGAATGTCTAAATTGTTAAATGCAGAAAATTTTCAAATTAAATGTTTTATATTGCAGTTCATTGGCGTTCCATAATGCTATACGGAGAAAGTTAGCCATTAGTGAGTTAATGTGGTTATGATGGTACTTAACATTTTTAGGATTATACTATTTTGTTGAAGGAGCTGATTGAATACGTTTTTAAATTCGTCAAAAAATTTTTGAAGTGCCAAGTCTTGGTTTAGATAGGTGTAGTTTGAGGCTATTTGAGAGTAGGTTGGATTAGATGAATGAGGTTGGTTAGGGAGTTCTTGTCTAATCAGCTACGAGAAATTTCGTTCTGTTAGTTGAAGTTGAAAAGGTTTTCTAACTGTCAATTGGTTATTTGGTTGGGATTTCTTTTGAAGTTCTTGATAAACTAACACTAAACATCCTTTATAATTTGTGGGGTGATCTCCCTCGCATAGTACGCCTGTGGCTTTAGTGTCTCTGGTTTTAGTACAAGTCTTGGTATTTTGGGGTCCTCCACATTTTACACATGCATGTAGCCTATTACAATATATTCGAGTATGTCCATAATTTTGGCATCTAGTGCATTGTACTATTTCTATATTTTTCCTTGGGGGTTCAAAACAGACAACCAAGTTTTCTAGCGATCGTACGTTAAAAATGTCCTTGTTGTTTTCGGCTGATTAAAGATCGATGAAGAATATTGGAAGTGGTTCCTGAGATAATTTGCTTTTTATATTGATAATATTGCGTACTTGGGTCCTAGGTTATTGAGAACTGTTTTTATCTCGTTGGTTGAAGTGTAATGATGTACATGTTTCAACACTACCTTGTAGGGTTGATCTTGTTTCATTTGGTAAGAATGGTACATAACCTTATATTTGCTCATATATTTTATTAGTTTTCCGTATGTCTCAATAGTTTTTGTGTTTACCTTTCCTACATAATCAGTTAGGCTCTTAGTCGGGTATTATTCGACTTCTGCTACAGCAGTTAGACTTTGTATCATTTTATCATAATTTACCACGCCTTGTACAAAAATGATTGACGGTTTATTAACTACTGGAGTTGTGGGTTGTGTATTCGATGCTGATTAATTATTTGAAGGCTCTTGTGCTAGCAAGGGATATTTTTTTGTTAGTGTTAAAGAGTATTGTTTGCTTAGGTTGTGATAACGGCGGGGTATTTGCTTGTTTACGTCGCTTACGTTTATGACCTTTCTTTGTTTGCCATCTGTTGTCGTTATCGTTTGTTTGGTTTTCATTACTGCCACACTCATTTGTATTAGGAAAGTTGGCGTGTTCTTCGTGATTTGGCGATAAAGGGCCGCTACTGATACTGGGAGCGCGGAGTTGCCTGATATTGCGGAAATTGATATTGTAGGTTGGTGGGCTGATAGAACACTGTTTGGTTTGGGAAGGCAGGATTTTGTAGCACAGCACCTGGGAAATTAGTTTGGGAGATATTTACTGCTGAATTAGTTGCGTAGCAGGGCTGATCATACTTGTAAGAATATTGTTGCCCATTACAGCCGTTCCCGGCTGTCAGCATAGAAAATATTAGTTACTATCATTAATAATAATTATGGTTTTTTCCTCAGCATCTGAAACGTTTTTAATGATTAGTTGCAGATTCACATCCAAATTCGAGCACACTCTGACGCCATGCAAACATATAACATTATAACGCTGTATTTACTGTATGCTAAACTGGTAGATTGAAGAAGAATTGTGACAAATGACAACAAAGTAGTAACAGACAAGTATCTAAGTGTAAAAAAATGTGCAACTCTGGTACAAAGAAAACCATATTTCATGTTTTTCAGGTAACATATTTGTTATAAATAGCAAGACACAAAAGTAATTTGAAATAAAGCCGAACACCCTTATAAACCTTAGAGCCTGGTAAATTATAATGGCAACCCCATCCTTCTCGACGAATCTAACAGCATACAAGTGGGTCTACTAACTGATACATTAGTACTAATAATATAGCGTCACTGTCCTCTAGATTAGCAGACTAACCCACAATTGTCTGGCACTTCTAGATTTTTTATCAAATTATAACCCTTCTCGATTCCTCTCGACGGGTCGTACCTTCAAAAGATGGTTAGAACATAAGATCGTGTAAAACAGAGAAAATGGATATGAATCACTACACAGTAAAAGCAAAAATTAAATAAAGACACTAAGAGAAGAAAGATAAGCTTTGTCAGAAGTAAAAGGAAATACCAAAAAGAGAATATTAATAAAACGAAAACAATTCAAAACAGTTATAAAGAGGAAATAGAAAATGAACGAATGATAAAAAATACTTTCGTCTAAAATGGTATAAGATGAATCAAAATACAAAGAAAAACGGAAAATAGAAAAAAAATGTAATTCAAACAAATCTGATAAGTTGTAAGAAAGGTATGTAAACGAAGGTATAAATAATTTTTATTGAGAAGTTGCGGAAGTGTCTGCAAATAAAAAATATACTTCTGCAAAAACGAAAATGGAAATTGAGTAGTAGACGGTGAAGGAATTGCACAGAATATTTTTAATTTATTAAAATATCATGAAAATATAAGCTTACACTTTCCTATTTTACATAATCTCCTGAATTAGAACCACATGTTTCCATCAGGCAGATAGGTAGCTTTTTGATCCTTCCATCGTAATATGAATTCTGCCACCAAACCAACTTCTTTCAGTAGTCCAGAGCTGACGACGTCTCGAATTGCCCGAGCACTGACAGTTTGTTTTGACCTCAGAAGTAATTTCAGCAATCGCTAATCAACAACCACCCAGGAACAACGCCAATATTCTGCTTAGTCGCGGTAGTCTTCAGACGATATCGACAACCTTTATTTTCAAGTATTTCTCCCCCTCCGAAAAGATGTTTGTGCTACGCACATACCTGGGTCTTCTTAAAAATATTGCCCTGAACTAAACATTTCAGACGACTTTATTCTTTTTATTGTGAAAAACATAATAATCCATTGCGTAACAAACAAGGGTGCCTTTTGTTCTGTCATGGTGTCATTTACCAAAGAAACGGCAATGCGAAATAACCTATGAGAGAATTCTATTTCTAATATCCCTACCTTTAACTCCCAGAAGCCACGTCTTTCTACGAGCCGAACAAAACTCTGCTTATAGTTGATTACGCCGAGGAAATAATCGACGATTACCAGTGTGGTTTCAGGACTAACAGATAGATTATAAGCCAAATTGGAGTTCTAAAGATAGTTTAAACAGTAGCATACAAGCATTTTTATCGGGGTGTATGATCCTATAAAAAGACAAAAACTTTATCAAGCTTCAATGGATTTAAAACTAGTACTAATCTGTTCAAAAAGTAAGCGACTGTTTTGAATAAAACACACCATTTATTTATTCGTCTAAATTTCCACAGCACCCCCTCCGATTTTTATTTTATCGATTCAACCGAGAAAATCGGGTTCCTCGGGCATGAGAAAGTCCTATGGTGGCATATCTGAAGAATATGGTTATTTGTTGAAGATTTAGCGAAAAAACATACTAATAATGATTGTTGTGTTTTACTGATCAACGATTCAAGTACAAAACATCACACAAACTGCGTTTACTAAACCTATTGATATGCCAACATCTTTAACAAGATTTCTTATAACCAATTTTCTTTGATTATTAATGTTAATGCAGTCCCAGAACGAGGTTTATACCGTTTTTATATTGATCGCTGAATAATTTCTGCACCATTTTGAACGTTTCAGTAGCATGCATTTCATTTCTTATAAAAACTGTAGTAAAACTTCTATGTCCAACAATGGGTGCCATTTTAAAAACCTTATAAAATATGTCTTGTGCATGTCAAACTGAAATTAGAAGCAGATATCACTGAAGATTGTACCAACATAAGCAAAAAAGTTGTTTGAAAACTGTCGAGCGAGTTTAAAGATAAAAAGTGATCTAATTTTTGGGCAGAATGGAATATTTGATTAAGACACTCTAGAATAAGACTAATGCACTATTGTTATATGATCTCCCCCTTAGTAAGTCTCCGATAAAGAAACTAAGTCTACTTTTGTTTTTCATTAGATCACGTAAATTAAACTGCACAGTTCTGACCGCAAAAAATCACCAACATTTAGCGTATAGCTATTATGTAGTCATTTTAGTGAGAGACCAGATAGAATTACTTAGTAAGAAACTGTTTAAAGATAGGGGCTTATTAACAAAGAAAAACGAAATATATAAAATTAAGAAGCAAAGCATATTAAACAATAGAAGCGTTTCGCATACAGATAAATTGCACTTATATAAAGCAATAGTAAGACTGACGCCATGTATGAAAGAGAAATATAAAAAATTTTCGAAAATTTCCCCCAACTACATTTAATTATGTTGCGGTTAGTAATGTTTTTACTCATTATCTTTTACAAAAAAAATGCTGGTAAGCCCGTGGTTTGAAATAATGCTACCTTAAGAAGACAATAAGGACAGTAGAAGTCTTAATTATCCCAAATCTACTAAAAGTGTAGTGCGAAGCTGCCAATGTTGGTATACCAAGGTTGGTTGCTTGTGGATTAAAAGTTAAAAGAAACCATTTGCCTCTTCGGAGCAAAGTAAAAGTCTACAGTAAGTTAAAGAAAATAGAAACTAAACCGCAGATAAGAAGAAGTAGTGACGAATAGTATATTGAAGGGCTATTATCCATCAATTAGTAACATTGGTAAAGATGTAATTAGTATATTATACAATTTGGCTATTTATTCTATATTACATTGCATATTGTTGTAATTGTATACATTTTTCTTGTAAATGTATTTCTTTTTTAATCAATATTGATGTGGTATCTTTATAAAATTATTGAAACTATCTGTATAATACACAGGACTAGTGGCCGAAAATTCCTCAAGTGATCCACTATAATAACAACTGAGACAAGTCAGAAAAGAGGGAAGAAAATTTTTTGCGCATAATTGAACAAGGGAGAAGTAAGGGATATACGAGAAATGAGAACTAACTAATAAATCAGTAAATAGGTTTGGTGAGACAAAGGATTGTCCAAAGTGCAAAGGGTATTATAGCTGCAAGACTTAATAAAAGTGAGGGAAGAAGCCAAATAAGTTCTAGATACCAGAAAACAAGGCTGGAGAAATGACGACCAACAAAAAGGTATATAGAAGATGTTTGAAAGATCTAAAAAAAGAAATTGACAAATATACCGAGCCACAACAATAACTAAGATAGAGACACTTCTCCAATGCCTGGATAAAAGAGACGATACATGTGTATATCTACAAAGGTTTTGGCGTTCTTCTCTTGCATCGATTAAGATGCATAATACTACTATTCAGCTAAGTTACTGGCTGATTGGCTTTCGAAAGAGGAACTTCCATTAATTTTAATCAAAATCAACTAATCCTTTAAATAAAGAAATGTTACAGGTCAAAAACGCCTATTATGAAATCACCAAACAATTTTTAAGTTGTTAAAATTTTCTTAATAACAAAACCTTTTAATAGACATTGTTTATCCATAAAGTGATGCAAATTAAACTTTAGGATTTGAATTACGCGCTTTTGCGTGCTGTGAATGTTGTACAGCTGATATTTAAACACATGGCAAAGTCCGTTAGTGACCACCACAATTTCGTGTTAAGAGACACAATCATTGAAGAATATTTTTGCAAAAAAAATTTAGATTGAATGATGAAGTTTATTTTACTTTAAATGACTTTGAGAATCGTCAAAATGGACGCACTTGAAATAGTATAAATTCATGCGTTACTCAAGAAAAACCAATGCACTGTTTGGTATGCATTGTGGACTGGAGAAATAATTGACTAGTACTTTTACGCTGTAACTTTCAATCGTACACGCTATTGAGTAATCCTAAACCATTTTTTTTCGGTAAAAATAACGATTTGAACTTAAATGAGAAGTGGTTTCAACAAGGTGGAGCCACGGAACCTAAAATTAAGGTAATTAATTCAAACCAAAAATTTTCTAGTCGTATTAGTTAGCAAAGGGATGACATTAATTTGCCACCCTGGTCTCGCGATCTTTATTTTTAGATTTTTGCCTCTAAAACCATTTGAAGGAAAGAAAACAAAACCCATCCCTAACTTTAAAATTTTAATTTTGCACATAAAAAGGTTTTAAAACAATTCCTCTATCAATATTTCAGTCATCCCCATTAACTTAGCAAAATTAGCGGTAACACAGTTGCTATTCTAAGTATTTTTACGTTTGCCTCTTGATTAACTTAAGGATTTTAGGATGCTTTGGCAATGCCCTTCAATTTTTTCCGTTGTTTCCTAATTGGTATCTAATTAGCACCGCCCATTATGGATCTAGCCCCGCCATTATCCATTTAGTGCCGCCTACTATCGCCTAATTCAGTCCCTAAAAGCTACACATTGTAAAACACATTATGTGATGCAAGGGCGAAAGCAACCTGCTTGTCATTCTTGTCCGCGGACATCCCCGTCGACAGCTTCTTGGTCTTTTTTAGGGCCGACGCGGTCGTCGCAACTTTTGCCGTTTTTAATGGCTTGTCTACGGCTGCCTTCGCTTTCATCTCCCTGCTGCACAACAAATATAATTCAACCGCAAGCAAATCATATAACAGTTAATCAAAAAACAACGATTTGCTCTGGAAGTAAACCAAACCTCGTTCATTAGATTTAAATTATATATCTACTGAATGTAGAATAGGGACTGAACAATGAGTTTCTATCATAATATTAAGTAGAAAGGTCTCTAAAGTTGCATAACTATGAATGTTTGATTACTCAATCTTTCAGTGAAGTAAATTTTAATAGTTGAGGTAAATTGTACTACTCGTAACTTTTGACCCAATCAGTTAATTGTAATAATATTTATGGCAAAATACTTTTCTTTCCTTAAACCCTCCAACAATAATTAATTTGATTAATGAAAAAATGCACCATGCAATAATTCAGTTGTTTTTTATTTCAAATAAAGGTTCTTTATAAAACGAAGTCACTAAAAAGAAACTTTTTACACAGTGAGACGGACAAAAAAGGAGAGGCTTATGAGCGTTATAAGTGGGATGCCTGGAAAAATTCTTTAAGAAGGGTACGTCGCACTTCCCCTTCTTCAGTTTGTATCAAAGGGCGTAAGGCTGTTCAAAATTTTGAAAACAAAGCACACTAATGAAAAGAATTTTTCGGACGATAAGCATAAAGAAGAATATTCACAGTGTTCGTTGCCTTCTCGAGAATGAGTGCTGATTAACCATGAAATTACTTCCAAGTACAGAACAAGCCACGACAGTGCTCAGGCAATCATTGCTAATGATAATAGGTTCGAAAAAATGTCCACAAGATGGGTCTTCTATTCCGAGATAATAAACGGCAGCGTCTTGAGGGGTGCAAAAAACTATTGATACGCTAGCAGGCTAAAATAGAGATTTTTTGCACCAGATTATTACTTAAGATGACATTTTGGTGCACCATTACACCCCACAATCTAAACATGTTAGTACGGAGTGGCGAAAGAAGTGAGAATTTGCATTAATCAAAAGCCAAAGCTCGGCTCTCGGCTGAAAAGATTCTTGCTCCTACATTTCTTCTATTTAAAGGAAGTTTTGCACATTAATGTTCCCCACAAACAACAAAATGTTGTAGTGTAAATATAATATACTGGTGACAACTTTTAACTAAACAAATCTCGCATATCGTCAGAAAATACGCCCAGCTCCATATAGTTCCCCACAGTCGACAAAAAATTTGATATTTGTTCTAGATTAGACCGAAGCAGCCTCCCTGTAGTTCGTAGTAATCGCCCTGCTATTAACGTTTGTTTTGGTTGGTAAAAGCAGCACCTGAAGAACAAATATTTGACGATGATGCTGCTATTGAAGCATTCATGCACGAGTGATTGGTGTCACGTTCACCTTCACTTAACTATAGTAAAATTAAGCAGAAAATTATACAGAAAAATAACTATCTATGTTTGTACTAAAAGATTCTTTAGTAAATAAAAAAATATTTTCAGTTTATATTTGGTATAAGCCAGAAATTGGTCAATAAAAAAGAACACAAGTTTATGGAAGTGGAAACATATACATGCTTAATAGGATTAGCGACAAGGTAATTTGGAAGCAATAAAGCACCCATGCCAAGAATAAAAGCAAGAAGGATATATATAAAATGCTTAAGCATAACGAGTTCTCACAAGATATCAAATTACATGTTTACAAAACTATAATTAAGCCGACTATAACAAAGTGTAAACTTTATGGAAACAAAAACAGCAAATGTCAAGTGTATGGGAAAGGGAGTAAAATAAAATAAGTAGAAGGAGGATAAGAAATAAGGAAAAAGATGGAATTAAGACAACTCTAGGATTATATAGGCATAATAGGGGGATTTAAAGTACAGCAGATTAGAAGGTTAGGTCTTTTAATTCAGATAAGGGAGAAGAAAAAATATATAAAATATAGAGGAGGACAGCGAAGAGGAAGCCCGAAAACACAACGAAAAAGTGGAGTGCAACAAGACCAAAACCGATTAAAAACTCACGAATGGTTTGACTGCAAAAGACCCAATTTTACGTAGTAGCCAAGGTAATTGACCACCAAGAAGTTAGGATAATTCACAGCAATCAGTCGGATCGCAAGAGAAGTGATAAATTCGTCCGTGAATTAGAAGAGATTGGAATCTTAGGCGGAGCACGGCAAGGTCGAAGGTCAGTCTAGCATTGCAGTAGATCCTACATTACAAGTTTTTCATCTAAGAAACTGCCAGTTGTTGACTGACAAAAACAGGGTGGGCGGAAATTCCAATACCCCAGCACTGCTAAGACATCAGCACGACAGCGCTGGCTTCCCGAGATTTTTCCCGACAAAAAAAAACTTCTAGGACAAGAAGCTGTTCAGATGCCTCTGAAGTGCCTACCGCCACACATACAAAAATTTCCTGTCCCTGTGATGGTTCTGGAATTTGTGAGCAGCGAAGAAAATCCCGCCTCACTTCTTTAAGGAAGGCCTGAACACGATCGCCAATATGAACATACTGGACACAGTTTTCAAGCCCTAGATAGAAGTGGTAGCCGCTGGGCGGGTGTACGTGTTCCACCAAGGCTCTGCTCCCAGTCCGCAAAATAAGGAAGACCTCAGGTTATACAACAATTTGTATTACCACTGGTCTCCTGACTTGTCGCCACCCTCCAGCCTCGACTGGACTGCAATTGGGATGCTCGGGGCAAAAGTTAGTGCAAGACATTATAACACCAAGAGTAGCCTAAGGGCCTCCATCATGAAGGTAATGACACATGTAGAGGAAAATAAAGTTTTGTTGACCTGTATCAGATTTAAAGCCCCACTGAAGAAGGCTGAATTGAATGATATGATTCTCAATACTCTTTACTTTAGTTGTACTAAGCTTCATGCAAATAAATTTTATTGGTCTTTGAATTTCAATGTTATTTTACCTCGATGACTCTGGGTATAATGTGTACAAGTAAGTCGATACGTAACTATTAAGGAGACTGAATAGGTCAAATGTCACTAAGGATGCGAAAGACCGGGTTTAGTTCAGTCTACCTAGGTAGTCAAAGCCGTAAGTGCTGGGATTAAACAAAATCTTCTCTGTAAGCAATGGTTATGTTTAGAGAGATCCAGTTTTCTAAAAATTTGATGCATCACAATACAGAACAAAACATGGAACTAGCTAGTTACAAAAGATATGACAAAAATGCTCTAAAGAAAGGTGGAAGAGACAAATTAAAGACTTGTGTTGACTGATTACGTATGTAATGGATGCAGAAAAAATCTGCTACAGATAAAACAATCTTTACAGTAAAAAATCCATCAACAGACAAAATGACAGTGTATCATCCAAGAATACATATCATTCAGCGCAGTTACAATAATTTCGTGGAAAATTTGTTGCTAAAAACTGACCGATTCTCATTTCTGAAAAAACTGATCAAAACTTCGGCCGCTGAATTGCAATAGAATGTTTTAGAACCTTTCACTCAAACCATTTTTCAAGGTAGACTTTGAGATAAGATTCTGTACAAGCCCACAAGACAAAATTAACTGAGTAAAAGTGTGCCTCATTTTTTAAAGGTAAAAGATTAGTCTTTAGTAGCCCGGATCCTAATCCTTTTTACTGTAAATTGTGGGTAGTTCTGGAGAGTGTGACAAGAGGAAAAATATCCTTTTTAAAGTGGGTCCAAATGGCTGCAGTTAAATTTTCCATGGATGTAGCATTATAAACGACTAGCTCGAAAGTCTCAAGGCTTGTATAGCAGCTAAGAATAGTGATGTAATCTTAAACTTCTTCGAGAGCTCTTTCGAGTTCTTTGTCTTTATAAACAATTTGTAGGAGAAACATTGGGTGTAATAATGACCCCAGAATCATATAGTAAAGCATGTAAAAAGTTAGACCTTTATCAAATTTTGAAAATAAATTGTAGTCATTGGAGGCTATGTCTAGGTTATAGATTTGGCGGGAAAGCTCCTAAAAGTCTTAGGTCTTCGTACCAACCTGAGAAATTTCAGCTTTATTAACTAGGGAATCACAGTACAGGATCATAGTTTCATCCCCTGCAACATATGACTGACGAACCTTCTCTTTAATGTTGCAAGAACGATTTAATTATTGTTCGCAACAGTTTACACATTGCTCTTGTGAATCTCTAAAAAAATATCGGGGTGCCCATTTGGCACTAATCTTATTCATATGAACCTGTTCATAAAGAAAGCATCTCGTAACTGTATAGAAAATCCCTAACATCAGCACTTCAGCAGTCCATCTTTGATGCTCCCTCGCCCCCAACAAAATTATTTTGGCTATTCCTTTATAGTAGAATATGAAAGCAAATATTTGACGCTACCGCTACATTGTATTATTACAGAAGCACAGTCAGGGCAGAAACTTTTGGCGCCTACTTCGTACACTGCTACCAATTTTTGTGTCTATAAGCGTTTTAGAGAGCTGCCACGCAAAATTTGCCTTTGTAATTTAAAAAAAGACTTTCTTATGGATTGTAACAAAAACTTTTATTTTTGCATAGTCAAGAAAAACCGAGATTTGCTATATATACAACACGCAATGGTATAATGCATTAAAATTCTTAACAATGAATACTTAAGAATGTCAAATATCGAAGTACAACAAATACTGCACAAGCCTTTTGCGTTTTTATGCTACTTTCAAATAGTGAAACCTCACACCTGCGACTTTTGAAAAAACAATTAAAAGTCGAGATGTCATTTATAAATAAAATTTCAGTATTTATGTTTATCTCTTCATATCGTTATTTTATTTTACACGGGCAATCCACAAGCCTGAATTTCCTTCAATTTAGTAGGTTTTATTGAAAGAGCATGTCTTTAGTTGCCTCTGTATGCAAGGTCATTCTAGAAAGTTATTAAACAGGTCTAGAATAATTAGTGCTGGAGAATTGGGTAATTTTCAGAGGAGACATATTATTAGACAATACAAGGTTGGTACAAACTAAAGGACAACTGCCCTAAACCAGACTGTTTTGCTACCCAACGTCAAAAGGATAATTGTGCTAGATAATTGTGTTCAAGACAGTAAAAGAAAACTTTTAAAGAACGCGCAAGTCGACAAGGATCGTCGGTTTGACAGATAAAAACAACAAAACGAGTTATTGAACTGAAATACAATTCTACCTATAGCGAGATTCTCTGAGTTTCAACTACTAAGCCTCAACTTTTTCGTTCACCTGGCGAGGATGGCGGTTCACCAATTTAGGTCGTACCATCTCACGAGGAAATCAAGATCTTTGATGTTTGAGCGTAGTTATCTAGCGCAATGCGAGATACATTCCTAGATGGTTGATACGTCGACATCGTTGTTAAGTGCTGTTTTCTTTACAAACTACGAAGTGCCAAAGATCGTTCTGATAGCGCGGTACTGATTACCTGCAGCTTATGCACCTGGGTTTTCGCTGCATAACAATTATTGGTATTGATTTTGTTATTGTTTTGTACATGATTAGTTTATTTCTCGCAAATATATTGCTGTTGGCGTACATCAAAGAGTCAAAAGCTTTTGATACGGCTTTAGCTTCTCCACGTAGTCTTCAGGTGAGCTTCGTATCCAGGTCACTCCGAGGTATCATACCTTTCCACTGCACAGCATACGCGAAAATTTTTATATTTTTCAGATCTTTCTGGTAAAGAATTCTCCGTATCATTATTCAATTTCACACAGTTCCTGGATACACTATACTGCCAGAAAGGGCCGCAGCAAATTTGAAAACATCGCGACATCGTCTTCAAATTAGGCCATCGTCGTAGAAGAATAATCGTCATGTCTTTAACGTGAAGGTTGAAAAACGCTGAAAACATCGCTGAATCTTAGCATATATCGGTTTGAAGACGCCTTTCTCAAACCTATAACTAGACAAGAATGACAAAATGAGTTGCAACACCTGCAGCGGGATATAAGCTGAAGGCATCTTGTCAAAGCTTCGTCTATGTCAAGAAAGACTCCCTCAATGTACTGCTTCTTGGTAAGCCTTCCATGATTTTCTTTATCATGTGGGGTATGTGACGAATAGTAAAGTGGGCAGAATGAAAACGGAATTTCGGGTATAATAACTCAAAGGCATTACACTAGTTTTTCCAAGGTCGATAGGAGAATGATGGGGCGATAATCATAGGATTACATGCCTGACTTCCTAGACTTGAGATGGAAATAATTCAAACGAGTATCCGCTTAGGAAAGTCTACAGAGCGTAATTTGTCATGCCGGGAGCTTTCTGTAATCGTATGGTCATCGAAATGGTCAAGATGGGTGTAATATAGATCACATTAGCACTCAAGGCAATTGGCAAACGCCATAAACTTATCCATTGCTGGGTGCACTATATCGTTCTTTCCGTGAATGAGTAGTGTTGGGGAGAGTCGATTGCACAGAAACATTATTTTGTTGATAGCCTCTAATGTCTCCGGTAGCACTGCAGCCTAGTAAAGTTATCGTGCTTCTATAATTTCCTTTACAGGACTTTTTCCATTATCCCTGTTTCCTGTACCAGTCAGTCCAAGTCCATTACTGAATAGTTATTGTATTCTTCTAAATCTATCATTGATTTTCCATACACAGCTCGACTCCTGCGAGTTAAAGCCTCATGCTTGCAGAAGATGTGAATGGCTATCTCTGGTTCTCTGCCACATTGCCACATTACCACATTGTACAACCCTATTTCGAAAAAGTATCTTCTGAGAAAGACTTATATTGGTTCGTAACGGACTCCTGTTTTGTATAAACTGTTCTCAGTTCTTTTACAAGATGGTCCTTTTCTAAAGGTTTTTTACAGATCTTTATCTCGGTACATTTTTCAAATATTTTTATATGTTGTTTCCTAACCCATTTTTTCGTCGGGTTCATATTGTACCTATAGACACTCACAAATCCGGTAAGGAGGCTATATATACAGTTGATTTTTTTGTGTTAGCTCATCAGCTTTCTCGTTGTCTACAATTTCACAGTGCCCTAGTATCCACAACAGAGTTAACAGAGTCCTCAGTTCTTCACAGCATTTTGATATCAGCCTGAATATTACCTTCGGGTTCTTTGACGCTTTCAGAGACGCCTGACTGTTCGTAAATATACTGATTGCCTCAAGTGTCTGGCGCACTGCAGTATAGTAGTAGAAAAATGGAAGTACATTTTTTAATAAAAAACTTAACTGTAAGTTTTTCTGTACACTAAATATTTTTTCAAGTCTTATCCTACTTCTATACAATCTTTTAAAATGCGTGCATGGCGCAGTCTATAAAAAGGCACTGCTGTCTCTCATAATTTTAAAATAAATAGGAGGGAGATCTAGAAGTGTTACCATTGCCTCTGTTGGTGTCTTTATGGTGCTCATTATTCTGCGACAAGCAAATTTTTGTATTTATTTAGTACGGTTACGGTAGTTCTTTACATGACCTTTGTCCACCATACCAAAGCTAAACGTATTATTATGAATTTAACCATTGCATTGTATATCCAATATAAGACTTTTGGTATTCAACCCCATGCTTTTCCATAGGCTCGTCTGGTTAGCACTAGTGTCGCCTCCACCCTTATTTTAATTGTGTTGTTTGAATATTGTTCGAATGTATTGATTCTAGGCGAGTCTTAAATTACACCAAGATATTGTACCTCATATAATAACTACATTTCTACATCTCGGAGCCTAAGAAGTTCTAGTTCCCCTAATTTGAGTGTCGAATTCATAGAACCTTAAGTATTCTCCATAGAATTCCACGGCGCCAGTCTTGACTTCGGCAGTCAATTGGTTGTACTCTCACTGATCATCAGCATGCGATGCGGACTGTCGGTTCTTTTTATGTGTACACCTTTTCAGCTAAAGAGACAAAAGGTTTCTTTCACCTTCGCCGGGGACCAGGTTGGTGGTAACACAAAAACAGTGAATGGCTGAAACAGCCCGACATCGTTTAGGTTTTTAAAATCGTGTCATCTCTCTCAATGCTTCACTGTTCACTCAGTTTTATCCAGCGGATAGTAGGCATGAGCAAGGCCTAGCCAAAAATCCAGTAGAAGGGGTCGCACGGCAGACGAAAATATTTGAAAAGTCATTGCTCCCTTCTAACGGTCCTACAAGGTTGAAAGAGGGGTGATTTGAAAGAGGGGGGTGGGAAGTTTCTGTTCCACGCAATTTCAGTCGTTATTAATGAAGTGGTCCGTTCAACAACGTGATTTTTGTGTGCAGACCTATTTGTCGAATCCCGATCAAAATAGAATTCCCGCGTGGATTAATGCCGGAAATGTGTCCACGATGGGAAGGGGGCCTCAGAATAACGTCACTACCCCAGAATACTTCGAAAGGGTTCGAGCTGCAATTCAGCAATCTTCCAGGCATTCAATTCGGAAACAGGCTGGTGCCCTTGGCATTTCGAAACGCTCCATTCAACGAATCGTTAATGAACATCTTCATTTTCACCCCTACAAGATGGTTGTTGTCCAATCAGACAACTCGCTAGTGAAAACATGCTTGCTGCATTGCCTCGAGACGGTAACGTTTTCTTCACTGACGAGGCACAGTTTCACCTCAGTGGATGTGTCAGTAAACAGAATATGCGCTATTGGAGTGATACAAATCCCAGGGATCTCCAGCAGAGGCACCTGCTCTCCGACAAGGTGACAGCATTGTGTGCAATTTCAAGAATTGGAATCATCGGCCCTTACTTTTTTGAAGAAAATTATCGAGCGGCTACAGTCACTTCTGCACGTGACCTGACCATGATCCAGGATTTTTTCTTACCTGAATTGAAAGGAATAGAGCTGGAAGACGTCTGGTTTCATCTGAACGGGGCCACAGTCCACACAGCAAGAGTTTGCATGGGCGCCTCATCTCCCTAAGAGGCGATTTGAACTGGCGCTCTCCTGTTTTGACCCTTTGTGATTTTTTCCTGTAGGAATACCTAAAATCCCTTGTTTACAACAATGATCTCAGGACCCTGAAAGCCCTCAAAAACAACATTCGAGCCCAAATCGCCGAAATTCCTGTGGCAATGTTTCAAATAATGCGCGAACACTTTAGAAAAAGGCTTACTCAGTGTTTGAAGTGTGAGGGGCACTATTTGGGCGATTTTTGTTCAAACCATGTAAACTTAAGTTTCCCATGTTAATGAATGAATCAGGAAAAAATAAAAATAAATAATCATTTGTAAAACAGTCTGCGTTTTATACCATTTTAAAATCCATGCGTCTGCCGCGCGCCACCATGTATAAATCAGTAATAAGTACACGGCGAACTTTCTGTCATTGTTTATAGTAACAGATATGGAGCATAGCATCAATTTGTGGAATGTACCAGCAACATTAATTCAGGTAATTACTTTACTATGCTTTAAAAAAATTCTCAACAACATTTTCATTAAAAAACTCCACGCTGTTTTGGAAGTCGACATTTCCTGTCACACTGTTAAGATACAACAGCCGCAGGAAAGCAACAAAATTTGGAAGCTTCTGTGCACCACTCAATCACCTGACAAGTATTCTACAGAACGATGTCTCTTAAAATCTACTTCTTGTAGAGAATTAATAGAGCGTTTGTCTACCAAGTGGTCAAATATAAAGAATCATCGTCATACCTAATTTAATACAGGTCTTTTCAAATAATGAATTTCAATGAACAATTCAAAAATAAGAATTTCTTTTAGATTTCTTCCGTGAGAACAACTTTTAAGTCAAAGATACAGGCTACAATAAAAATTTTACTAATAAGAAATTTAGATTAGATAAATGCAAATAAATATTTTTAAAGTCTTGGCAAAACCTACTTTAAAGGCCTTACACAGAAGTTTCTTCGTAAATAATGCAATTAGGGGAAACATGCAAATAAGTAAGGATGAAACTTTACGTACATGTCTGTTATATGTTGTCATTTGCAAGACTGGTTATTCCACTTTCGCGTTTACATTTTTAAATTTTTTGTAATTATTGCATACATAACTTGAAAAGGTAATCAAAGCCTCTTTCTATAGATGAATCAAAAAAGAAACCTACTGTACAACATAATACGGTAACTAATGTAAAGGCCACTTCTATTAGCAAACAATTTCACAAAGCAGCTATAAAAAGTTGAGATACTATATTCTCATAATAAGCCACACATAGCCTTTGATGTGTTTACATTTTAAATCGTAGTGCTGCACAAGCTGATTATATTTTATCGCAAGTTTAAAATTCATGTGCCAGCCGCACGACTCTATTACAGCAGAGAACTTTGTAAGACAAGCAGGGTATATATTTAATCAAATTATGTCCTGTCTACCCGCACTCTCAAATAGGGTCGGAGCAGAATTTTCCGTGGCAGTCGATGTACATTAAAAATAATGTAATTTATAAAAGAAGGAAAATAGCATTTTTTATTATTTATAAACTTGAGCCTAGTCAAAATTGTTTTTCCCTATTTCGCATTATACACAGAACTATCAATTATTTTTCATAATAGCGGCTATTTATTTTTCTAAAGTTATTTTTATTAGCAAGGATAAAACAAGAAATTCACAGCCAGTTTACTACACCATATTTTATCAAAGAAAATTGAAAAAATCTGTGTTGCACAAATATTTCTCCAAACATTATAAAATACCAGATACAAAGTAATACAATTTAGTAATAAGTACATATTAAATATTAAAATTCGAACCACCGTACATAATACCGTCCAAAATTTTGAAAATACTTTGTAGACAACAACCTTAAGTTAGAGGGAAATTAAAAAGATGTCTCATGGAAGCCAACAGAAAGTTGGCTTGTGGGGTGTTATTACCTTTTTTAACTTTTTTTTTTGCTTAAATACCCCCTAAACTATCGAAAAATATAATCCAAAAGTTTTTAGGGGGGTGGAGGGTATTTAAATAGTATAAAAAGTGAATTTTTCGGAAGAAACTAAAGCGCTATCTTGCGGATATTTCAAACTCGCTCGATTGCGACAACTTTTTGGTCCTTGCCTCGATCTTAACTACTGTCGGTAATTTTTTAATTTGAAATGTGACTAATTGATGTCTCTACTACTCACATTTAAGAGCTGTATAATCATATGATGCCAGAAGATCCGTTGAGAGAAGTAAACATGGCGTGGTGGTATGACGTTGTTGTTGTACCTGTTTGCCTTGTGTTTTTTGAATTAGAATGAGTCAATCAGCTTATTCCCGTGTGGGGTTGCTAGTCCTCCATCGGGCGCCTCCCCAGGTGGCGGATAGGGGAACGCTCGTCAGATATGACGGGTACCGGGGAAATAAAATACCCGGGGTGGGCCAAAACTAGCAAAAAGAAATTGATCCGAAAAACCGTCGGTATAAACGGACACCTCTTGTTGACCAACAACTTCGGGTGGATGAGTCGATAAGAGAAGGGCACTTCTTTGCCCTGGGGCTAAGAAATTGACCCCAAGGGCGGATGAACCACATATAGTCAACGGCATAGGAATGCAGAAGACAAGGAGAAATCACCACCGCATTAAAGATTCTAAGGATATTCTCTAGTATCACCATGAAAAGGCTATGTTCAAAACAAAATTGTCCGGAGTTTCAAGTCCCCCGATCGGATTTCCGGGGGCGGTTATGAACGAAGTCGAGAAATCGAAAAACAACCAGTCGGTAGAAATAAATATGAAAATAGGTACATGGAACGTAAAAACAATGGCGCAAACCGGAAAAATTAACAATGCTATCCAAGAAATGGAAAGATTGAAAATCAAAATCCTGGGAATAAGCGAAATGAGATGGCCTGGTGCAAGTTACTGTGATATAAACAAACATCGGCTATATTACTCAGGTTCATCAAATGAGCAATATCAACATGGTGTAGGAATCATAGTTTGTAAATCAATCGCAGGAAGTGTAACAAACTTTATACCAATCTCAGAAAGAATCATGCTACTACAAATAAAAGCTAAACCTACAACATTAAACATTATTCAAATATATGCTCCAACGACAAATCACACAGACGAAGAAATAGAACAGTTCTATTTTCAAATCGCAGATATACTGAAAAACTTGCCAAAACAAGATCTAAATATACTAATGGGAGATTTCAATTCAAAAATCGGAAAAGGTCGGGAAGGTGATTTCATAGGACCGCACGGGTTAGGAGAAAGAAATAGCGTGGAAACCAACTAAGCATATTTGCAGGAGAACAAGGCTTAGCAATAATGAATACATTTTTCACACTTCCACCAAGAAGACTTTACACGTGGAAATCGCCTAAAGACTCACCGGAAAACATTGTTAGAAATCAGATAGACTTTATCTTGATAAATAAAAGATACAGAAACAGTTGCACCTGAGTAAAAACATATCCAGGTGCAAATATACAGTCAGACCACATCCCATTAGTGGGCACCTTTAAAGTTAAATTAAAAAGAATAAGAAAGAAAGGTACTAGTAAGTATGATGTAACAAAACTAAAAGAACCACTAATAAAACATAAAGCAAAGATAAGGTTAAACGACGAGATTAGATTAAACACAAACATAAATAGACATAACATATGGTCAATATATCAAATATAGAAGAGGAGATCAACAAAGTAAAAGACACTGTGGAAAGTATCAAAAAGGAATTCTTAAAACCAGACACCGTAAAGAAAAAGACATGGATGACAAACGAAAACCTACAACTGATGGAGAAAAGAAGACTCGCAAAAAGCCACCCAGTAGAATATACCATTAATAGAAGAATAAAATTGAAAATAAGAGAAGCAAAAGAAAACGAGGTAAAAGAAAAATGTGCGGAAATAGAAACCTTACAAGCGAGACATGACAATTTTAATATATATAAGAAAATTAACGAGGTGACTGGGAAATATAAAAGAGAACTGTGAACAAACTAGTGAATGAAGAAGGAAAATTATTATCAATAAAAATGAAATCAGTGAAACATGGAAAAATATACAGAACAGCTATTTCACGATAATAGACCAAAACCTCTCCAGATAAACAGCGAAACCGGACCAAAAATACTAGTAGAAGAAGTACAAAATGCAATAAAAGTATGAAGGAAGGCAAAGCACCTGGCCCAGACAACATACAGACAGAGTTTTGAAACTCCTAGATGAAGAAAACGTGAAATGGCTGACAGATCTATTCAACTATATATATGACACTGGAAAAATACCTATAGAATGGCTTAAATCTGAATTCATTCTACTACCTAAAAAGCCAGGAGCTAAGAAGTGCAACGAGTACAGAACAATAAGCCTCATGAGCCACCTATTAAAATCATTTCTAAAAATAATTCATAAGAGAATATACAAACTATGCGAAGAACAAATAGCACCTACACAGTTTGGATTCAGGAACGCAGTCGGAACACGCGAAGCCCTATTTAGCATTCAAGTATTAATTCAACGTTGCAGGGATGTAAACTGCGATGTATATGCCTGCTTCATAGACTTTCAAAAGCTTTTGATAGAGTCCAACATCAAAAGATGATAGATATTTTAAGAAACATAGGACTAGACGAAAAGATCTAAGAATTATTATAAACCTATATTGGAATCAGACGGCATCAATGAAATTAGAAGAAGAAAACATCGAAGATATAAAAATCCAGAGAGGGTGAGACAGGGCTGTGTACTGTCTCCGCTATTGTTCAACCTTTATTCAGAATACATCTTCAGAGAAGCGTTAGAAAACACAAATATAGGGATTCTCTTAAATGGAGAAAGATTAAATAACATCAGGTACGCAGACGACACAGTCATTTTTGCTGAAAAGTTAGAGGACTTACAAGTACTATTAAACAGAGTAACAGAATGTAGTCAGAGACAGGGCATAGACATCAATATAAACAAAACGAAATTAATGATCATCAGTAAAATAATATCCCCAGATGTCAACTCATGATAAACCATATACCTATAGAACAAGTGGAAAAGTATACTTACCTTGGTAGCACCATTAATGACCAGTGGGATAACTCACAGGAAATAAAGATCCGCATTGAAAAGGCTAGAGCCGTGTTCAACAAAATGAGTACCATCTTCAAAAGCCACAATTTAACAATTAATTCAAAGATGAGATTTCTGAGATGCTACGTCTTCCCTATCCTTCTTTATGGAGTAGAGTCATGGACCCTGACAAAACAACAGAAAAAGGCTGGAGGCATTTGAAATGTGGCTCTATCGCAGAATGTTAAGAGTGTCATGGATAGAGAGAGTCAGGAATGACGAAATTCTGCAAAGAATGAAAAAGAAAAGAAATACTGACTACAATAAAAACAAGAAAGCTCCAGTACCTAGGACACATTATGCGGAACGAAAACAGATTCCAACTACTTCAAGTTATACTGCAGGGAAAAGTACAAGGCAAAAGAGGTCCGGGTAGAAGAAGGATATCATGGCTTCAAAACCTGCGAACATGGTTTTCTATGACCACAACACAGTTATTCAAGACAGCAGTCAACAAAATTATAATAGCCCAAATGGTTGCCAACATCTGGAACGAATAGGAACCGCAAGAAGAAGAATCAGCTTATTATTCCCGTAATTGAAACAAAAGAAGTCAGAGTCTAAAGATGAAAAGAAGATGGAGCAACTGGAAAGTGAAAAATAAGTATTTATTGGAAGAGGAAGCCGAACGCATTGGCACGTTAGCAAAAAAATTAAGTTATCTGAAAACAATTACGAAATAGATTATGACGGTACATTTGGATATAGCATTTTACAATTTTCCTCATCCTCTGTCTTATCAGAAGTTTTGGTGTCCTCTTCCTGTCATAAAAAAGTTGAATGAATGTATCGATCACGTTCAAAAAACGAATGGACTGCGCTTTACCATAAAATTTCTACAGACGAGAAGCTTCAACATCACTTGTGTCCGGAAGGCCAAACTTCGTGGTACTCTTGGCATCGCAGAAAGCAAGTGGAAATTTGAAAGATTATAAACATGATAATGCCATTCCGATCCAAGTTTTCGAAGCCGTAAAGCCCGTTTACAAAGAATTAAGCAAAGATGAGTTGACACGGTGCTTAGGCGAATATACTCAGAAGTCGAACGAAAGCTTCAATGTACTCATCTGTGGAAAACTGTGCTTGATATTGCCACACATCTTGCTGTAATACATTTCAACGACGGCTACTCTGAAAGTATGCAAATTATGAAGCTTTTAGACTTAACAATTGGACTCGGTTGTTACTATTTCTACTCCGAAGCCGACGAAACGCACATAAAGTTATCTGAGCGTTCCCTCATCTAAGAAGCCAAACAAGCTCGTAAAGATGCAATATCTTTCAGAAAGGATGACGACCAAGAAAACCTTAAACTAGAAGGCCAGTCGTATGGTGTTGGCATCGCAGATTAACAGTAAACCGAAAATTTCATTACAATTATGCTACTTAAAATATTAAACGCGTTTTTCTCGAAATCATGTTTTTAGAGCCCGCCGTACCGCTAACTCCTTCAATTTTGAGCCGATCGACTTGAAAATTTAACTAAAGCTTCGTAATAACATTATTTAGTGAAAGGCATAGGATTTTTTCGATTAATTAAATATTACTGATTTTACGACCAATTTTTGATCGACTTCTTCGAAAGAAAAAGGCTTTTGCTTCAAATCGATGCAATTTTTTTAAATCGATTAATCGAGAAAATCCCACGTCCTTCATTAGATTTTGGGCCATTATTTTATAAAAATTCAGAATTTCTGTTCTAGATGCAGAATTGTGACTTACAGGAAAAAAAGTGTTTTTTCAAAGATCTGTAGTGCCGCCATTTTCTTTTTAAAAATTTCAAACATTTATTTTCAATATTTTAAGATATGTACTTTCATTTAAAAAAACAGAAGTCAATAGATCGTTTCGCTTCTCTTATATAGCTTCGAGTACATCATCTTTCATTTCGTGAACACAAGGTGATATTACCCCTTATATAGACTGATAAACATCCACTAACTAGTGACACAAAAATGAGAATGTGTCCATAGAAAGCAAAAAAAAGGCAAAAAATAATATAAAAAAATGAAATATAAAAAGAACCTGAATAGAAACGGCAGGAAGATTTAAATTAGCAAGTATAGAAGAACAAGAAAACCCTAATCAGCAAAGAGTTATAAAAACGATAAACATTTATATGACGGCAAATAAAATATAAACCAATTTATTTACGCGTCACGAGGGATGCTTCAGGAGATACCTTGCCCTACCGTTTATGTAATCAATATCATGATGTCAAAGAAAGTTTTCCACGAGAGACAGACTCAAAACAAATTTAAGAAGGCCAAAGTATACGAGCGATAAAAACGAGAAGCAATTGAAGATAAAAATCGTCGACGTCGCCCGAAGACTAGCGTGACTGAGGAGAATATTCGCATTATTCGTCGCCTTCTTCAATATAGAAGTCTATTGGCAGTTGCTGAAATTCCTTCTGTGAACATCGAGGCGACTGAAACCCCGATATCACTGGACAAGGCACGAATTTTCAAAGAAACATTATTTTGCTTTACAACAACGCCTAGGCCTAACTCTTTCACAGTCGTAAGCTTCAAAAGTGAAGCGTCCTAAGCATGAAGAGGATACTCCTTCCTTCTCTATCTTCGATAATTTTTATATTTTCGTGGAGCAATGTTCCTGCGAAGCTTTTTATTTGGTCTATCCGCCTTTTCGAAAAGCGCCCTCGTGGTCTTACTCCTTCAATCTTTCCCTGTATTACAAGTTTCTAAATTATCGTTATTTCTTCTAATGATGTGGCCAAAGTATTTTAGGATACGACGTCTTACCACGGTGGAAATTGGAAATTGGAAATGGAATTATTTTATTATGGACACATTTGTTCTGCAGTCTGTCCTTAGAATTCACAAACGTCTTCTCTAACACCACATTTAAAAATAATCTACTTTATTACTATCGCTAGTTTTTAGCGTCCATGTCAGCCCTATATATTGCTATTGAAAATATTAATGTTGTGACTAGTCTCTTCTTTGTTCCGATATATTACGATCTTTCCAAATCT
Organism: Sinelater perroti; assembly: GCA_036346155.1. Classification (NCBI taxonomy): domain Eukaryota; kingdom Metazoa; phylum Arthropoda; class Insecta; order Coleoptera; family Elateridae; genus Sinelater; species Sinelater perroti. The sequence continues at coordinate 21,272,862 of JARFIY010000158.1, read as the reverse complement.
TACTAACTTTAACCTTGTCCTTGCCATAGCTATTCTTCTCCGTATTTCAGCGGAGCAGTTTCCATCTCTATTATTTATATTTAATAGATTTAATACATAACTCCGTTGACGATCTGTATATCCTATATGTTGTTTGTATTATTGATTATGTCTTTTCGATTTATTATCATTAATTTGATTTACTGCCGGTTCGATTTTAAATAAAAATTTGTACTTTCGTTTTCAATGTTTTCAAGCAATTCCGACATTTCAGATTTGTCATTAGCAAAGAGTATGTTGTCGTCGGTAAACCTCAAGTTGTTTATTCTCTTTCTTATAATGGCAATTTCCGCCTTTCCAGCTAGCAAGAGCTTTCCGAATAATATACTAGAGAAATTGTGCGGCTTTGGGGCACCCCTTGTCGTCAAGTTTTATTATTGCTGAACCTTTTTCATGTAGTTATTTTATGAGTAGAATGGGATATTCAGTAGTTCCCATATCGGCAAGTAATGTCCACAGTTTTGATCATTTCACACACTCAAAAGCTTTGCTAAGCATAAGTATATAGTAACTCCGAATTCTCTTGTTTTTTGTTGAACATTTAAATTTGTTCCCTTGTGCCTTTCCACTCTTGAGGTATTTGTCAATCCAGTAACTTTTTAAGGCGTTGTACCAGAATTATAAGCATCGCTTTACTAGCATGCGAAATTAGGGCATTTGTTATGGGATTATTGCATTTTATGCGAAACCTTTTGTGAATTGGCACGTCTACAGTTTATGTCTAATCTTCCATATACTATTTCATATTTTCCATAGAAGCTTAATTCCTTTTCATTGAGTTGCTTTAATATTTCTGTTTTCAGTTTTTTATATGGTCCGTATAATTTCCCTTTTCAGAATGTTTTTTTTTCTAAAGCCTATTTCAGGAGTTTAGTTTCGTCTTATTGGTCATAATTATTGTCTATGTAGAGGCTTCTATAATATCTTCTTCACGTTTCTATTACTCCACTTATATCCGTTGTGATTCTTCCATTACTTCCTCTATTTTTCATACTTTAGGCTTAAACTATATGGTTATTTCTTTAATTTTCCGAAAAATTCTCTCTTCTCACTTTTTACTGGTTTCAAGGTTTCTTCTCTCATGCAGATTCTTTAAATTTCTCTTTCAGTTTTTAGTATCCTTTCTTCTTTTATTTTAATTCACACGAGAAGAAGGTAACTACTAACATAGCAACTCATATAAAATCTATATGATCACAAGAGAATTTATAAATTTGTCCACAAACTGAAAAAGAAGATCGATTAGGATCCTGGGAAGAGCATGACTGATCTAGCAAAACAAATGGGTGTGTGGAAGTTAACGGTCACTCTAGCACCGTGACTTGCACAACAAATCTTTCGTTCTGAATAACCGCCAACTGTTAACTGAGAAAAACAAGTTACACAAGAAGGTAAAGGTCCAAGCATTGCTAAAAGACAAATATTCTCGTTTCAGACGAAAAGAACTTCATCCAGAACAGGAAGGCACTAAAATAATCGTTGAATCCGTCAAGATGCTTGTGGAATTCCTACCGTACACAAAGTTTCCCACCTTTGTGGTGGTTCTGAGGCTTGTGAGCGGCGCCCTACTTCTTTGAGGAAAACTTGAAGGTGACTGCCGACAGTTATATTAATGTGCTGGAGAAAGTGTTCCAGTTTCCGGCCCACAAGACAAGGAAGATCCAGGCATGGCTTATGACCGCCATCCAGCCCCGACTGAAACCCCCTTAACAACTAAGTATGAGACATACTCTCAAAACGAATTGACCTTCGAGAGGTACCTTAAGATTAAGAACAAGAAGGAAGTTATATTGGCCTGCAAAAGATTTAAGTCCCGGCTCAAGAAAGTCATGGGCGTTAATGGGGTTACATCGAATATGATCCTTAATACCATTTACATTAATTGTGTCGAGTTTCTTGTAAATAAATTTATTTTCTTGTATTTCAATGTTATTTTCATTGTCTATTTATTTTCCAAATTTGCCCTGTAGAATACTCTAAAATGCTTTCCGTGAATTTATATACTTTCACTACGCAATGCGTAGTTTGAAATGGGATTGTAAAACAACTCGCAGAAGTCTCAATGTTAGCGCCTTTCAAAATCCCTTTGCAGATGCCTCTTGTGGACAATATCTTTATTGTCAAAAATATTATGACTGAATAAGTTTAAGTATTTTAGAACTAATCTCTAATAAATAATAATAATTATAATGTGACATCAAAAACTTCCAAAAATATATAGCTGTTGCTGTACTGGGAGTCAAATCATCACTACAGTTTACTAAATCGTTTATTTTGTTAAAATCCTTAGAGTATCTTATCACACAAATTCTATGCTTCAAGATGCTCAAGAAAATCTGGAATTGTAATGGCAACCTAGTTTTTAGGACGAGCCCGGAAGCTTCGACATTTTATCCTATGTAAAAATCCATATTTTTAAAATAATGGTATTTAAAAATACATTAATATTTATTATATGTGATTAAAACAATGAAGCATTTAAGTGAGAATCCGCTGTTTAAAACGATTAGAACCAATTAAGACTCATTATCTTGATGGACGATGAAATTCTCAATTGGTTAGTCATTATCGTTGCAGAGCGTTAGTAATTTATAATTGAAGGCACACATAATTTTAATTAGTTAATTTAAATAAAACAACTAATTTTACGACCTACTGTAAGTTAATGTATTTCAAAAATACTTTAATGTAAATGTTTACATGCTGATTGTAAGAAATTTAAGTGAGTGGTACAGTACGATCGTTAGCGTTTTTAACTGTATTGTAGTTTACGTGTTGCTACCATATATGGAGTTATATGAATTAATTACATCAAATATACAATTTTCGTATGATAAGGGCGGTTCGACAGGTAGGCGTCAGCGGAGTCCCATCTAACCAATAATTTATTAGGGCGCCTAAATACACCCGCGCATGTGGTCACTTTCTTTACAACCTTTATTTATTTCTCAGATATTTCTGGCGTACGTCATCTAAAATAATTCATATTAATTCAAAGTAAACAAGGCGAACGCTTTTTGATATTCAATTCTCACCTAGTTGAGAGTTGAAAATGAAGTGAAATTTAAGTATTTCCAATAAAAATTATGTATATAGGTTTCTAGAAATTATAAGTTTAAGATACATTTATATAGACATATTTGAATTTAATTTACCCAACTGAACTGAGCCAGCTAATGGAACATCACGTTCTCGACTCAAAAGGGAATGTAAATGCTACTTACGGGCATGTAACTAATTCAAGCAGTAGTCAACCGTTAACTTAGCACCAGCCTAACAACTACTGCTAGGTACTCAACAAATCTTCCAACCTTAGTTGACACTCTTAGCCCCTACTCTTTTTAAATTGTCGCTCCAATTCCTAATTATCACGCGATAACAATTTACTATAGCCTCTCGTCTAACATAGAATTAAAATAATCACTCCCGTGATGACTGCTGGGAATCGGGAATGAGCTAGTGTCCACACATTTAATCGGTGGTCACTATAAATTTCAAAAATGCATCACGTTCGTGTTCAAACGTCTCAAACATTTTGTTCACGTCCGTCAAAGTGCGTAGTATTCACCGTGCATTCATCTTGCGATAGTGCAAGTGGTTTTTTACGATGTCTTCTGCATTATTTGGCTCGGTGACGGATGTTTACGGCCAACGATCATATGGTTCATTCTCCACGCGCTCTCTGTCCTCTCTAAAGCACTTACATTATTCAAATGCACGGATTCTTAAAGAACCTCTTCCCAACACTGTTGTTGGAGTCTGTGGTAAATTCAATGGACGAGACGTTTTCTCCGACGAGGAATTTAAACACAATGCGTTGTTCCATGCTTCGCGACACCTTATATTCGCTCATAACTCTAGCAAAGTGCAGAGAGTAGCTTCACTTTTTCAAGGTCGCACAGCTAGTACGCAGTTCGGCTTTTTTGCACGCAAATCAGTCTCGGTCATATTTGAACCATCTTGTAGTAACGATAATCCTAAAAATTATCGAAACTAGCACCATTACACTTTATATGGTGTCACAAATCATAATCACGGGAGAATACCTTAAAGAAGTTGCTACAAGTGAGCAGCATTATACCAAAACATTAGGAATTAACACAGTTAAACTTAACGCATATTTATCGAAATATTCTTGGCCATTTAAAAGATAGAAATATTATACACCACACCTACCAACCCACAAACGAAGGGTCTTATGGAGTAGTTATACGTTTATACAATAAAGAAATTAAAGACTAACTTAAAAAGATAGGACATAAAATACATAACATAATGAATATAAGGCACAAAATAAATTAAGAACCATTACCACTGTTTTATATAGAGTAAATATTATTATATAGTAAAAATTGTAAACAAACTTCTGTGTAACAGTAAAATAAAGGTTCAGCTACCACATAAAAAGCAGAATCATTCAATGCACTCTATATTAGACCTATAGGCACTACAAAACCTGCTGTGTCAGACAATATATGTCCGACAAATTTGGAAACATGATACAAAACTCTTGGAAAATTCAAAACTTCACCAACTGTACTTTATGTGAAGGCAATTACGTAGTGAATTACAAGGAATGTGCTGTCTATCAAGGACTAATAAATGACACAAGTAAAGTCTTCATAGAACCAAGGCAACTTAATAACTTAATGCAAGCACCAGCTCTTATTGCTAATTAAAATTGTCCCTGCAATACTGTGAATTCACAAGCACGCAATCTAAACTGCTCATCCCCGCATTTTCACAATTAATGTGCCAACATAGAAATTGTACCTGCGTTCCTCGTTTAATTTAAAACTATTTTTACACAACTAACGGATCAGAACAATATTGTGATCAAACTTCTACTTCTTAAATTGTCACCATAATGACCAACATATTACATATCGCTTCACGGAACCCAGATTGTCCATAAGCAATTACTCACTCTTTCAGTTTACATAAAATTAATATAAAAGTCAAAAAGCGCATTTCACGAAATGAATTGTATATATCTACATGACACAGCGTATGCAAAAACCGTAAGCATCATCAAAATCTCTATTTCTCATCACCCTTCTGAACTGCAGCAACTAAAAATATAAATATCAAAGTTCATATGCTTCCTTGGCCCTTTGTAGTCCACATTCAATACCCTCTGACGACCACAATGAATTTTTCCATACACTAGGCACTATTGTCTTTCGTATCATAGCCACCAAAGACAGAAACTTACTCTTGACCCTCCTATCAAACAATTACATTTACCACTCCACTGGAAATCTTGCATAATTTAAAATATATTTACTCATAGAATTGGCGACCATTACAATCATGATTGAACCGAGCAACAACTTCTCCTCAGACTACGTGCCAATTATACCAAAACTACTAACAAAGAACTTAGTTCTCACCTTAATACAAAGGAAAGAGATGGGAATAAATTCCAACAATATTTTAAGACCAAAATAACCACCTACTGCGAATGAAGAACCTGAAAACCTAAATCGAACAGTCCAGGACGTTCCAACTTGCCAAACCAAGTGTACATAGCATACCATCTACACTTCTCTCTATAACCAAAAAATGTTTGTTGATGAATGGCTCATCATTTTAATTGGCTTCATACTTTTAATGACTACCTCACTTATATTAAGCAGGAAAATTATACCATACCCCTAAAAAGCCATAAAATAACTTCAAAAAAGCTTAAGTTATCAACCCTCCTATAAGGAAACACAATAGCACGTGAGCCAGATCTAACATAGAAAAAGTTGATACCTTTTCGAATCCTTTGTAGTTGTATTTCAACCCTGCAACTCACTCACGTCGAATAAAGCTATTGAAATATCCCTGGTTACTGCAATATGTCTTCTATCAAACCTTTTTCATCTGCTCTAGTATGATCCGAGCTATTAAACTTATCGTTTCCCAGTAAAATACAATAATGAAATCCCAAACTACATTCCTATCATATCCGGAGTCACGCCAGGTAGCGTTCTTGGTCTTTTTCTGTAATTTATCTACACAACTGATTTACCAAAAACACTATTGCCGCCACCTTTGCAGACAACACTATTATTTTACCAATATATGACGATCATATCATAGCATTTACAAATTTTCAACGCTACCTTAACCTTCTTCTTCTTTTGGTTGCATACTTCATTACTGAAGGTCGTGTTCTTGAAAGACTTTCTTGGCTGTATGTATAGTGTTCTTCCATTTTGTTGGGTTTTCGGCCTCTCTCAGGGCGGTCATAATAGAGAGTCCAGTGAGGGTGGTTATTTGATCCAACCAGCGGCTAGGTGACCGGCAGCAAGGTCTTTTCCCTTTTACCTTGCCGATCACCATCAATTTGTCAAGGTTATCTGGTTCTCGACGGACAATATGACCAAAGTAACCAAAAATCCTTTGGTAACAAATCGTGGATGATCTAGTTCTCTCTATGTTCTCTTCGCGGTCCAGGGTATGTTTAATCTTAATCTGGTGCTTAGTAAACGGCCCATTAAAATCAACTAAATCAGTATAAATGACGATTACCACACTATCTAATGTCTGTCCACCTGTTACTATAAATAATATGCCGGTACATGTTAAAACTAAAACCAAATATCTAACAATAAGCTTATACCGAAGGTCAGCAACTGAACTAGAAGTTTCGTCAAATATATTGTCGTATCAAGGAAAGATCCAAGTTATGCTTAAAACCAAATTACCGCTTTATAAAAAAAGAAATACAGCTATAGGGCTGAGTTAAACCAACCCAGATAAAAATCATACAACAGTTCCAGTCCAAACCACACCACACAATGATTTGCTTTAAACCTCACTACACATAAAAATCTATGAATCCAATCTATAGAATTCCTCACAATTACTACAACGACCTCCAGGAACATCACAATGCGCTAGTCCAAAAATTGTCCAATGTTCATCCGCCTTTTAGAAGACTCAACCAATGTTGGCCTTGTGGTTTATAAACCTCTTGCGATGAGAGGACTGCAGTGAAAGTGCCACTGGTGAGTGGTTTCTTCTTACATTCTTTACATCTTTCATCGCATTTACTAAATACTTGATTGCAAATATACGTAAATAAATAAATAATTAAAATTTTCAGAGCGCGATATTTGAGTTTGCGCGAGGTTTGTTCGATATTTCAGCAATATTACAAAGTTACTGGCATTCGAATTATTTGAAATTGTTTCGATTATTAAAAAATATTTTTCAAGACTGAAAAAATTATCAGGTTAAAAATATTTGATTTGTGGCCAATGGAAAAATTTTATTGTTTCAATTCAGAAGGATGTTGGTAAGGGCATACCTTTTTGATCGTCCCTTTCAGACCCAAAACAAGCTGGATGTCCGTCGTACCCAAAACCATCAACATTACGTGTTCCAGTAGAAATCACGACCTCGTAGTCTGCAAGAAGAACGTAAAGAAGCAGTGCTGTGTCTACGATGTAGAACCAACAATATACGTTTATCCCAAATAACAATCCACAACAAATAACATATGATCAATGGCAGCAAATGCACAACCACACAATCACGTCGCAAATGCAAACATTCCAACCCTATCAATACGGGTGCCTTAATCTGTTATGCCGCCTTAAGTCCAACCATTGCTCAACAAATTGGACCACAAAAACCAATGGAAATTATTATTAGTGACATAGAAAAAGAAGAAAACGTTGCAGACGGAAAAAAGAAGGAAGAAAAGGAAATTACTAAACACAAAATCCGCCACAATCATTTAATCTGACACAAACCAACAAATTTTCAACTTTGCCCCTCCAATCTTGGAATTAACATGGAGCTAACAATTATCGGGAAATAATAAACAGCTTGCAAAATATTATGGAATTGTGTGTTTTACAAAGTAATCAAATTTAATGTACATAACCCATGTGCGTATAGAAAACTTGTCAAATGTTTCCAACACAATAATATCATTCACCAAACTTGTTGTAAACATCTTTCAACTAGCTAAACATAAGGTTAGAAACATTATCAATATAAAGCATAGGAAAATTATTATCTGTAGACCCAGAGCCAGCTACCAACAACAAAAACATTTGTAACTTCAATTATATGCAAAACTTAAAAATTTCTCTAGAACCGCCTCACAGAATTACGAACTTGGTATAGTGTACAACATGCCAAAACTACAATCATACAAAGTCATACAGGGTTTGTATAAAAAGTATCGGGAAAAGTTTCGGAAAATAGATTTATTTGAGATATTGCTACAATACCTTAAAAGTCTTCAAAGTACATCCCTTGAGCGCCGACATACTTTCACCAGCGGCTTTTCCACGACTCGAAGGCTCCCTGGTAGGCGGATTCCGGAACGTCTTTAAGGGTATACGTGCAAGCTTCTTTTACAGCACTTAGGGTCCCATGAGAGAGGATTTCACTTTTGGGAATAGAAAATAGTCTGCTGGTGCCAAACCGGCACTATAAAGGGGCTGGGGAATCGTCCAAAAAGCCGGAGCCTTCCTCAACGCGTTGCAGAAGGTCTTCGCAAGCAGACACGCGGCTCTGCTGGACGAGTTTAGCGCAGATCTTTCGTATCGCCAAATTTTTAGTGATAATGCTGAACGCTGTCATCTTATCAATACCAATTTCATCTGCGACCATGCGCACACTTAGCTGACGGTCTGAATTCAGCGCTTCACGCACAAGTTGCACGTTGTCGTCGAGGTCTTGAGGTCGACGGCCGTCCAGCGCGAGGCTCGTTCTCCACATTCTCCAGGCCGTCTTTGGAGAGCTTGTGCCATTTAAAAACTGCAATTTGTGACATGCATTCATCCTTGAATACTTGGCGAATTATGCCCAACGTCTCCGCACCCGATTTCCCCAGTCCAACACAAAATTTGATGGTGTACCGCTGTTCAATCGTTGCGCTTGCACCGAGTCACTCGACAGGGGCCCACTAAAAACACGATCTAGCCTGAACGAACGCTACCGGGCGACTGGCGCTTGGCGCGTCTTGAAGGTCACATCCCTCACCGCCACAGTTACGCCAAGAAAAAATTATTTCCGATACTTTTTACACAAACATTGTATTGTAATAGGCTGTACGCGTGTTAAGTGTGGCGGACCTCGTAACTTCACGACATGCACAAAAACAAGAGACTCCTACTTCTTGCGTTATGTGCAATGATGCACATCCTGCACAGGGACTGCATAATCTAGCGAGAATTACAAAACAGAATAAAATCAAACACAACCACATAAAAACGCACATACCTCTTACAAACCGAAATCAAGCAACTTTCCTCTCCTACCAGAGAAGAACTAGTGGAAAATGTCAAATACAAACCATGGTCAAACAAATATAAATAAACGTCAATCACCTCAAGACCTTAAATCTTGAACCTGCTTTCGACAGTCATAAATAAATTAGCTCGGTAATCGCCAAATTCCTAAGAAAAAAAATTAAAATCCTACTTAGCTTCAACAACTTATATCAGAAACCCATTTTACCATAAGGTCCCATATATAAATACCACATCGAACTTGCGGATGGCACAGCACATGGAGGCATCGCCATCATCATTCGAGAAACAAGAACACATCATGAATTACCAAAATTTGAAGAAAATTACTTACAAGCCACAGTGATAGAAGTAAATATCAGTACAGAGTGCAATTACAATAGTGGCAACCTATTGTCCCCCTCGGCACAATACAATCAAGCTAATGCTACAACCACTTTTTGACTCATTAGGGACAGGGTTTAAAAATGGCGGGAACTTCAATGTAAAACACACCCGATAGAGTAGTAGATTGATTACAACAAAAGTCAGAAAACTAGATAAACTGACAACTGATAAACAATTATATATTTTTTCAACAGATAGCCCAACGTACTGGCCAACGGACCCAAACAAAATTCTGGATTTGTTAGATTTCTTCGTGGCTAAAGCAATCATCTAACTATGTAACATTACATCAAGTTATAATAAACCATCTAACCACACACTTGCGATACTTACTATAAGTACTGCAGTAATTAGAAAAGAACCCAAACCGATGCTATGCAACAGACTAACAGATTAGGACACCTTCGAGGAGTATATGGATCAAAACCCTGAACTTAATATGAGTTAATAAATTTATAGCTACCCCACAAGAGGCAGCACAGTATACTATACACCACCCATGAAAAAACAACAACCTAACGCACAAAACATCCCTAGAAAAATGAAGGAACTGGTTAAGGAGAAAAGAAAAACTAGGGCAATCAAAACGACAAAACCAAATTGCTAATAAACTTGAACGAAAACTGCACTAAGCAAAAAATATACATTTCAATAATATTTAATCTCTCTTCCTAAAGACCACTACAGCATATGAAAAGCCACGAAGGGTTTCAAGAAGCTGCAGATCCATACACCATCGCTACGTAATACAAGGGGTACGTAAGCCAGATCTGAACAAGAAAAAGTTGGGGTTACTGACAAAAAACATTGTTTCCGCACCAATATTATTTCCTCGTTCAATCCTACCCCTCTAAAGTAAAATTCGGTGACAAAACCTCAACACTACAGGCAATCACTGCATAAGTTCCCTAAGGCAGCGTATTGAGCCCAGTCCTATACTTGCTTTTCACTGCTGATGTACCAACTGCACCGTACACGGAAGTGAGAACATTCGCAGATGCGACTGCTGTCCTCGCATACAACGAAGACCCTTTAGCTGCTACAAGATTACTACAGGAACACACATTTATTAGAAGAATGGTTAGAGATGAAGATTAAGGTGATGGCAAATAACTGCATATGACTTTTACAATGTGAAGGGGGATATGCATTCGTGTTATCATAAACAACCTTGTTGTACCTCAATCTAAAGAAATGAGGCATCTGGGATTACACTGGGACAAAACGTTAACTTGGAAGCAACATATAAAAAAAGCGCAAGGCAATGGGTCTGAAAGTTACAAAAATGTACTGGCTAATAGGTTGGAAATCACCCCTAGCAACCGAGAGACAACTCCTTATATACAAAACCATCATACACCCGATTTGGATATATGGATGTGAGGTGTGGGGCTGCTCTAGCTATTCCAACGTAGATATTATCCAGAGGTTTCAATTATTTTGGTGCGTTGCAAACCTCACTCTACATACTGACTGTAACACGTTTGTGTTGTAATTAAAGAACGAGCAACCAGACACTATAAAATACTACAACCGAACTTACGCTGGCTAAAGTGGAGAATAACCTTAGGATTACAAAATAACGTAAATTCATAAGTGTAAGTTCATCACACTCAATGGAAACCACTAAGAAGCATCATGTCAACCTCATAAATCCAACTTCTTCAACAAATTACCTCATAGAATCGTTTATACTTCTGATTGCTGATTATGAAAAAATTCAGTCTAAAAAGAACCATTATAATTGTTTTCTAACATCGTCGGTTTTATTTAAAGTACCAGCCTTCAAACGCTTAAAAAGAAAAATTCGTGGATAAACTATTAATAGTTCTAGAGTAATGCCATTAGGTTGACCAGCTCAAGTTCACTTGTCAACAAATCAGTTCATAAAACTAGTAAGTATTATGTATATATAATTAGGTACCAAAAATACCCTACAATTTCCAGATAATAAAACCGGAACCCGGGTCAAAAAACGTGTATTTTTATTAAACCAACAAAGGGCTGTACAACAAATTGTACTTTAAACCATCACATTAGCTGGGAATTTCGGGGTGCTTTTTGTGTTATGACGAATCGACGGCAGCAACTAATGGAAAGTGGCGTATTGGTTACGAGAGCAAACGCAATCGTTTATAACTGTCGCGCGTATGATAAAAAGTGCGCCGCAAAAACAGCGCGGCTCGTACCTGTTGCTCGTTGATGTACCAGTGGAGGATGGGGGCCGGGTGGCTCTTCCCCGACGTGCAGTTCAGGTTGATCTCGTCGCCTATCTGGTACTGCATCTCCACGCCCGTGATGATGGGGTCCTCCTTCGGCAGGTCTGCAACAGAAGGCGGAACTGTGGAAATTCCATTTTCGGAATGAAGCCGCAAATTTATGCCGCAATTCGGCCGCAGACGCGGAGGTTTAGCGGAATCGCAACGGTCGGTTAACGCCGCGCTCCTTCTATCCGATGAAAAACGCCGCTTCGCTCGCTTCGCTGGCGCCGCCGCGCGGGAGGGCCGTTGCAGTGCTTTCGGGGCTGTTAATTGTACATTTGTTTTGGGAACACTCGCAGCCCGACAGATTTAAAAAATAGATTTATCCCATCTGAATCACAAATTTGATGAACGAATTGCCTCCGCATGTGGGCACATTTTTCTTTCATTTCGGCAAAACTTGGGGCGTGGGGCTTTTTGTATAAAAATTATTTCAGCAATGTTTGGAATGTTATTTTTCCTTTTAAAAGATAACACGCGAGGGAAATTAAATATTAATAAAACTTTTGTTCTGCTCCCCATTGAACAGCTAACAACATTTTGCTTGAACAAAGTATTAATCAAGTTCGTCGTCCAATTAATGTTATACGAAATTCGTAATTACAGCATTACGACTGATGTTTTCAGTTTTATATTAAAATTAGAGCAACTTAATCACACTTTCAATTCAATCTGGTTGACTGCATCTGTTGTAATATTTTGATTATATTTGGATTTTAAGATTACTCACTAGTTTTGTACTTCTATATGTGCTTATAAATCATCCGGAGGGTATAAAAGATGCTTTTTGGTCTCACAACCTCATAAAGGAAAATTCCCAACTTACACCTCCAAGTGGTATACGATGAGCACAAAATACATTTGTGGCTAACTTTATCGGAGACCTAATGAGTATCGGGATAAGCATACAACTCACATTTTGGAGAAAGGCTCGCTATAGTACTTAGATTGAGAAACTTGTCCTAAAGGCAAATGAATAGAAAATGTTGAACGGCATAAAATGAGGAAAGGAAGGAACACCATCTGATTAGCACTAAGTGCATTCGATGTACCAACACAACCCTAATACGGCCTTGAGCCCCCAGTACGCTTCAAATAGTGTCAGAAAGCTAAAAACCTCCGGGAAGAAAATCTAAGTAACGACATGGAATGTAAGAAGTTTGTGCAAAACAGCCAATACAATACATGAGCTGAAAAGATTAGGCATGGAAATATTAGGAATAAGTGAAACGAGCTGGCCAAAATCAGGCATGTGTGAATCAGGAATTGACAACAGTAATCACTACAATAGAGTTTCAATCATGGTAATCTGTTACGAGTTATAATAGAGTTCTAATACTACAGTTGCCCACAAAACCCATATATGCAAATATTATTCAATCATATGCTCTCACAACAGATAAAAAAGATGGAGAAGTCGAAAATTTTTATAACCAACTTCAAGAAGCTGTAAATATAACAATAATCAATAATCATAATTATGGGCGACTTCAATTTTAAAATTAGTAAAGACAAAGCACGGATATAGTGGGTAATGTCAATCTTGAACTGGAAACAGTTGTGACGCCAAGCTACTAGAGTTCTATCAAGATTAAAATTTTGTGGTTTACACACCTCTTTCAATTACTTGTCCGACGTGTATGCACGTGGAAATCTCAGAGGGACGACCATACCATGTTGGTAAAGAAAATCAGATCGATTTCCTCATGACAAATAAGTAGCAGTTTATCACTTAAAACTTACCCCAGCTGTTAATTCAGCTCAATGCCCAGTAGTGAAAGTATTTAGGATACGATTTAGAACAATGAAAAGACAAATATTGCCAAGTGAGATCCTAAGAAAATAAAAAAGAAAGTGACTAAAATAAAAGTACAAGATCTTGCAGATAAGACAAAAATGATAAAAATGCATGCAGCAATGAGAACACGGACAAGCAATGGACACAAATAAAAATGTGGTGAAGGAAGTAATTGATAATAATTTGAAGCCGAATAAAACAGTAAAGACAAAGGTAAGGGGAAAAGATGTTAGAATACTGCATCACAAAGGGACTACTAACAGGAATTACATGTTTTAACCATAAAAATTACCATAAAATAACCTATGAGGTGGAACAATTGAGATCCAAAAGCGTGATTGATTGCATAACCCATGCACGAAAGGTAAGATAGAGCGACAAAACTACGTACAGACCACAAAGTAGTGGTCGCAGACACTAGCATCCAAAAACCTAAAGAAAAAAGATAAAAAACCTTACCAAAATAAATCCTCATATACTAGAAAACACATATACAACAAGAATATGAAGAAACGCTAACAAAAAAACTAAGAACATTAGAACAAAAACAACAGGAAGAAGACCCGTGGACATTTAATAAAAGATAAAATAAATTCAAAAAACAGCACTGCAAGAAGCATCAAGTATTTAGGATAAAAAAGATACAAGAAAACCAAAAAAAACAAACAAATGATTGAAAAAACGTAAAGATAAAGTGCAAAGGAAAAAGGAGGCGTTAAAGGCCCATTTAAGAGAAAGAATAGATCAAGGCAGAAGAATAAATACAATTAAAAGAATTGAAGCAAAATAAGCAGTGGAAGAATCCAATAAAGAGACATGGGAATACTTCGGTAAGAAAACTGAAGAAAACTACATCAAAAGTCAAAAATAATTCTGGAACATAGTCAAAATCATTAAAAGAAGACCGTCCACCAAAAATTCGTAACATCGGAAACCCCATAGGACAGATACAAACAAATACAGAAGAAATACAACAAATCTGGGAGGAATACTATACAAGAAAGTTCAGAATAAATATATAAGGAACCAAACAGAAGAAGAAATTGAAGAAGCCCTAGAGAAAGCAAAAAACGGCAAATAAACAGGAGAAAAACCAATATCCAGAACAAATCAAAAGGGAGGGAGGGATAACAGTGATTCAATAGTTGAGACGCATATTACAAGAAGTATGGAAAGAGGAACAAATCCCAAAAAATAGACGAAGAATCTTATAATACCCATCTACAGAAAAAGCGAATTCACCGATTGTAACAATTATAGACCAATATGTCTGTCTCCCGTAGCACAGCTACTCTAAACCAGGATAATAGAGAAAAGCCTCGGAAGAAAAATGGAAGATAAAGTAAAAGAAGAACAAGTGGCATTTCGACCGGAACAAGAAACATAAAACCACGAGCCCTAATAGAACAGACAATGGATAAAAACAAATAACTGTACAGAACATTACTCAATCTGAATGCAGTATTTGATTTAGTCTCACGAGAATACACTTGGAAAGCCATTAAAGAACTGCAAATAAGCAAAAACTCGAGAGAAATGCCAAAGCACTACATAGGACAGTAACAAGAAAAACAAGATTAAAGGGAAAATATTCAGAGAAGTTCCATATAGAAAGGGGCATCAAACAAGGTGAAAGCTTAAGTCTCCTTCTATTCATATATGGATAATATACACAAAACATGCAAAACGGAAACAGGAAATTTGGTACTATGATACCACAACCTAAACCCAGTGAAGTCACTAGATTCGCTATATGCAGCCGCTAGCAAGCAGTATTATGGAATTAGAGAGAAACATCAACATATGGAAGAAATACCTAGAGGACAAGGAGATGGAAATATACATACAAAAGAGCAAAATTATGTTCATATCAAAAACAACAGTAAACAGAAGAGACTAGAATACATGGACTCATATGAATACCTAGGATGGATAGTTAGTAAATATGGAAGAATACATCGAGAAATTAAAAACAGAATAAATAAAAGAAACAAATTGTACCAGCATACTAATAAACAAAAAAGAACTAATCTACACCTATATAAAACAATCTACACATCCACCCTAGACAAACATAGATCGAATATAGCAGCCCCAGAAATGAGATACCTTAGACAGGTAATAAGCAAAACAAGAAAAAACAGGACCAGAAATAGAAGCATAAGAGAACTAGAAATAAAACCAAGCGTAGAGAAAATAGAGCAACAAACAACTCCAATCGTACATACATCTCAACCGCATGAAAAGACCTGATACCCAAAGAAAATTTTTGATATAAGAACTGATGGAAAAAAGCAAAAGGAAGACCAAGAAAAAGATGGATGGACAATATCAAGGAAACAGCTGAAAAAAGGAAAAACCATAGAACAAATCCGTATTTTTTCCAGAAATGAACAAGAATCTAAGAATTGGCTCAGTACCCCAACACAATAATGGTAAACTAGAAAAAGAGCAACTAAGACACAGTAGCGGATGACGGATAAAATTCTTAAATTAGCAGAAAAAGTTAATTAACAGAAAGTTAAAAATAAGAACTAACATAGAAAGAACTAAACAAATAAATATTAAATAAAAAGAGCAAAAGAAAGATGACATAAAGAAAAATGTCCTGAAATTGAAACGATAAAAAAACGATAACTTTAATCTATATAATAAGGTGAAAAAAGGCACTAGACACTATAAACAACATAGCAATAAATCAACTGATGGAAATAATCGATCCTTATGGATGTAAATAACAAATTGCTTACTTGGAAAAATACGTGGAGCAATTATTTTACAAGAAAAGATCGTCACAATTTTCCTCCGATTTGAGTTTCAAATAGAAATTCGCAGCTGTGTTAACACGAGTGATTTTCTACAATAATTTATTTAGTGCATTAATAAACTGCAATCAGAGTTAAGCGAATAAATCATACGCAAAGGCTATTATGGCCTTCCTCTCGTCGCCCGGGGAATCCCACACTCACCACTAGCAGTAGGCCTAGGGGCATTACCTACACCAGTAATAACGTCCAATCAAACCAAACGTACAATACTCAGTTTCAGCAAATCCAAATGCCACGTAATTCCTTTCTGGAGCCACACCTCCCACCTCCAGTCATTACTCACCCGTAGAAGAAAAGGAGCAGAATGATAATCAATCAAATGCAAGTTCTGTAAAGTCCCTAAACTCCCTCTAATTTTTATAACTAGAATTATAATTAAAGCACTCAATATCAAACTTTTAGAACTAAAGTTCTCGCTGGAAATTAGGCATTAGTTCAACCTAAAATGGGCGAATGCTGTAGTATTATAATAAAAGCCTTAAATGAACAGCAGACCGAATTTCATGCCTGTAAATTAAAAAAAACAAACTTACAAGGTTGTATTAAAAAATATGCAGTACTCCATCAACATTTAAGAAGTCAAAGCGGAGATAAAGAAACGCCACACGGTTACGAATTACCATTTCCAATGTTCTTTATTGAGCTGAACTAGCAGCCAATAATAAAGACATCAACAATGTTGAGTACATCCAACGGTGTAAAATTAAATTTGAACCGCCTAAACATTGCTCAATGCGCGAGATGCCAAAATATGGGCACACCAAAAATTTCTGTCACATAAAACTTAAATGCGTAAAATGTACACACAATCACACTATAGACCAGTGCCAACGAAAAGGAGGATTTCAAGATATGCGATGTGTTTTATGCGGAAGTAATATCCCTGCCAATTACAAGGGGTGTATAAAGAACTTTTAAAGAAAAAAAATCCACCGCTTAGACCAAAGCAACATACTTCTCCTGCACCAATCATACGCTATCCACAAATTTAATCAATATAAAAAAAACAGCAACCTTCCCACAGTATATCTTCGAAACACTAACCAATTTAATGAGCTACCCAATGTTCTATCAAATAGAAACCCTATCAGACCTCCTTACAACCATGCTCTCCTTAAATAATGGTAAAAAACTTACAACTCGCCCTATGGAACGCCGATAGCCTGTCACACCATATTCTAAATCACGACATTGGCGTCAGGTTAATTTCCAAAACTCACTTTGTTGAGAGAAATTACCTGAAAGTTCCTAGCAGAAACTGCCCGAAACGAAACCGCTATAATTATCAGAAATTCAATGAAACATCACCAGTTAAGCAGCTTTAAAGCTTCTCTCCGAACAATCAATGTGCTCATAGAAGATTCAGTCAGCTCGTTAACAATTGCAGCTCTTAGATTCACAGTAAAAGAGAAACAATTCGAGAAGTTGTATAATACCTTAAGATGACGGTTTATTACAGAAAGTTATTATAATTCCAAACACACTGATTGGGTAAAAACTATAGAACTATAGAATTTTTTAATTAAAAAAGGAGTTCCTCGAGACCCTTCGAATGATTACCTAGTGTTAGTTTCACTGTCAACAAAAGCATTAAGCAGAGAGAAACAACTAGGTACTAAGTACTGAAGGCCGCTGTCGAATTTTTTAACGACACGATACAATGGACGGCTTGGAATGCAACACCTGAACAAGCATTGATTTCCACAGGTTATGATTACCGTATGTTAATTAAGCAAAAAATTCCTTGAAAAGAAAAGACTCCGCAGGCAACGTCAAAAACTGAGAACACCTAAAAGTAAACCATTCAAACCAGCTATTTAAGAATTAGAAGAACTTCCAAACAACAACAAAAATGAATGCATCCAAACATTTTTCGAAGCTACCGACTACTCTCTTTAGTAAACAACTAAGAAATTAAAGCAAGTTCAGGACATCCCAAAAACCGTAGGCCAGAACTGATTCCGGAAAAGCTCGTGTCTTTGCAAATAATTTAGCAAATGTCTGTTGGTCACATCGATCAAAAAATAATCCCGAAGAAGAAGCAAAAGTTATTCAACCGCAAGAGTCGCCGTATCAGCTAAAATTACCAGTTCATCGATTCAAAATTGCTGACTTCGATGAAATCACAAGTACTTACATCCAAGGAGGCACCAGGATATGGCCTAATTATTGGTAAAATCCCTCATGGGACCTAAATATCTGACCCAGCTGTTCAAAGCAATTCTACACACAGGGTATTTCCCAGAACAATGGAAAGTGGCGCAGGTTTTTTTTTATATTAAAACCAGGGAAAACCCCTGGCGAACCAACATCTTATCTCCCCTTAAGTCTTCTACCAATTATATCAGGAGTATTTGAAATGCTTTTTCTAAAAAGGTTCTTACCAACCCCTGAAAATAGCGAGTTAATACCCAATCACCAGTTTGGCTTCAGGCGGATCTATTCCACTGTAGAACAAATATATCGAGTTGTCCAAAAAATTACCGATATCCTTGAAAACAGAAAGTACTGCTCTGCAGAATTTTTGAGACCACACAGGCGCACTGGACTTCTCTACTTCCTCATCCTTAAATCCTACCTACATAATAGACTCTTCCTGGTAAAGTTTGAAATCGAATATACGGAACTTTTTTCTATTATATTTGTTATACACTGCAGACTTCCCAACTCTAACAGCAACTTTTGCTAACGAAACTGCAGTCCAAAGGTCTGGCAGAAACTGCAGATGAAATCTGTTCACATATCCGTTACCACTCACAGAGCCACGCGTCCTCTTGTTTATTTAAACAATAACCAACTTCACAACAAGACGAAGTGAAGTACCTCGACCGAAGACTTCACATTTCTTCACAAAACGGAAGCAACTAGGATTAACCCTCTCTAAGGTGTACTGGTTACTTGGGCATAAATCTAAGCTTTCTTTCTTCTATGAAACAATAATTAAGCCAATTTTGTCGTATGGCATTCAACTATGGGAGACAGTGTCTACATAAAATATCGACTTCCGAAGAAAAGTACTGCGCATGGTTTGTGCCCAATAAGATCATCCTAAGGGATCTTCGCATCCCCACTGTCAAAAAAGAAATTCGCTGCTACAGCTCCTTACACAGTGCTCAACTTAGACCTCATCCTAACATCCTAACAACAGGTGTTATGGACCAACCCAGCAAGAACAGGCGATTACACTGACATGTGACACACGATCTGCCCACAATAATTTAAATATTTGGCTTACTTTAAAATTAATTCTAAGTTGTAGTTTGTAAGGTTTTTCCCGTTTGTTCACACAAGGTCTATGAGTACATTGTTTATAGAAGTGTTCTGCTTGCCCACTAAACTGTTATACAACTTTGCTGAATGTACTTGCACAGATGTTTTCTTAGAAACTAGAAAATAGGATCAGATATTCAAGAAGATGAAGTAAAAAAGGGATTATAACTAGCAAAAACGGGAGAAGCTACCGGCCCAGAGAACGTACCATCAGAAGTTTTATATTACTTAGTTGATAATGGGTTAAAAAATTATTGGGTCTGTTGAACACCATATATAAAACAGGAGTTACACAAAAAAGTCTAATTCTAACATGTGTTACATGGCCAAAAATAAAAGGGAAAAAATATACTGGGAACTATAAGCCTGATGAGCCACATGCAAAAATATTCTTCAGAGTTGTCATCAATTTGTATCCCGTAACAACTTAGGCACTCCTGAAACTCTATTTAGTAAACATATTCTACTAAAAACATGGAGGGATGTAAATAACGTGTATTTAACTATAACAAAGTGTTAGCTGATGTAAAATATACGAGGCTAATGCAAATATTAAACAACGTAAGTCTCAATAGTAGTGACATCAGAATAATTGGAAATCTCCATTGGAATCGCCAATAGTGTGTATTGCCCCTCATCAGACGGTTCAAATATAATTTTCTTAATAAGACTCACGCGTACGCGTGTCACAAACAATTTTAGAGAGAACAAGAAGCAGTTGAAAATGAAGATCACTGACAATGTCCAAGAATCAGCGTGGCTGAAGAGAATATTCGTATTGGCGGCTGCCTTTGCAAGGATAAGCGTCAATTAAGGATTGGTGCAATGCGCCAATTTCAAATCAGAGATGTTATCTTGCCTCGCCACAATCCCTAGGCCCACACAACTGCCCGAACTCGACAAAAAATTAAAGATTTGCTCTCGACTACACAGTTAGGACATTGTTCTGCGATCATCATTTGGACTACTAAAACAAGCAGTGGTAGGACAAAGATTTAATGACAATGTCGCGATTAGGCGTTAAACAAAATGCCCAATGTCGATTGCTTTTCCCTCTTTTCAGGATTTTTCGAAAATAATTAATAGCATAGTCGTTGTAGAAATCGCCAAGTCTATTGACCTCAACCTGGTTTAGGTACCTTCCTTCCACTTCTTCAAAACATCTTTAACGGCGAATGCCGGCATTGGCCCGTCTTCTTTTTCAAAAAACATATCTCCCTGATATTCTTATTTTTTTCGTGAGTATTTGGAGTTTTTCTTTCGTTAGATCATTTTCGTGTCCATTATGAGCTTTTTGATGTCTACTCTTTTTAATACAAAAAGTCCAGAAAAGCATTTATAAATATTCAAAGAACAGAAATCAACTAGCCCACAAAATGTTTATACGCAATTAACAAAGTCTCGTTTCAGAAACCGTTCATAGATAGCAGTACAATACAATTGCGAAAGTTTCCGTTGTCCGATTTGTTCGCAGTCCGAATAATTCGTTAACTCATTGCTCATTGTACCTATTCCTTAAAAAGAATGCGTCTTTAAGGTAAACAGCTATGAAAAAAATAAGTTTGTACGTTTGTATTTTTATAATGCTTCAATAAATTTAAAATAGTGCGAATTATATTTGAGTCGCCTACGTAGAATATTTAATCGTTTTTTACCCTCATTAAAGAAAAACTTCATAGTTGGTTGTACAATCATTATTACACACAAACAGTTACTCAAATTGTGTTTGTTTCGACTTTTCGAACTGCAACTGTTATCCGTGGACAAAAATTGAAACTAGAAAATCTTTAGACACCCCATCAATTTCCTCTTTTATTAACTTAATCATGAGCTCCCCATCTCGGGCTGCTTTACATAACTTTTCCATCAATGGCTAATTAAACACAAACAAAATTAAGAGAAATCTCCAGATTTCAATTCAAAGAGTTCGTTCTGTTAAATTACAGTTATATTGGGTGTCCCAAAAGAAGTGTAGGATTTAAACTGTGGGCCATTTTTTCTTGCCAGCGTTCCTTACGTTGACATTTTCAAGTAAACACATTGCAGTTAGTCAATTTGGAGCGCCACTAGATGGAAGAGCGAGTAACAATTGTTAAAATACCAAAAGTGCGCGCAAGTTAGCGGCATCTTCGGAAATGCACCAAATCAAACAAACAACTGTGAAAAGACCAGTTCAAAAATTGGAACAAAAAGGTTCGGGTGCAGGCAACAGACAAACAGATCGACCTCGTACTGGTCCTTCAGCTAAAAATATTGCTGCTGTGAGTATAGTGTCCAGAAACCTCAGTGCACCGTTGATCACCGCAACTAAACATTTCAAAAATCACCATACAGAGGATTTTTACAAAAGATCTACATCTGCAACCATTCTCAGCTCGGCTAACCCAGGAACTAAAGCCAGACGACTATTTCAAATGCTGGGTATTTGCCGATTTGGTGCTAAAGAGTCAAGAAGTTAACGGCAATTTTGCTAAGAAGGCCATGTTTAACGGTGAGGCACCTGAATGAATAAGCAAAATCATTGCATTTGGAACACAGAAAATCCTCGAGTCATTCACACAACAGTTTTATGTGCATTTTATGCGGATGGAGTGTTTGGGTTGTCCTTTTTAAATATGTTGACTTGTGGTTCCATCAGGTTAGCGCCACCTGTCTAGTTGTTGGAGTAAAAATTTATTGGGAGATTTATCTCCAAAAACAGCGATGTCAGGTGACCACCAAGACCTGCGATTTGTTCCTTTGTATTTAACATTGATTTTGGTGATTTCTTCACATATTGTGGCTATTGTTAGATCAGCGTGTAATTGTTTATGTGGTATGTACCACGGTACGTCAACTATTTTTCTGAATGTCTTATTTTGACGACTTTGTATAATTTCTACGTTAGAAGTACTAGCAGAACCCCAGAGGGCTAGTCGTACGTCCAGACAGGTTTTAGGATGGTTTTATATAACAGTATAGAAAACTTCTGACTTCCTGCCTAGTAACTAATACATCTGACTAAATTTCGCCCCTAGTTGTCTTTTTTTATTAAAAATAAGTGTACGCCAGGTAAATCTTTTATCCAAACCAAGTGCTAGATATTTAATCGTATCTTTTTGTGGAATATGTTTTCCATTCAGCAAGACAGGAGGGCAATTCCTACGCCTTAGTGTAAAAGTAATGTGGGATGGCTTATTTCCATTGGCTTTAATCATCCAGCGTCCTAACCATTATTCAATCTTGTTTAAGTGGTTTGTATCTGTTGTATATATCGGGTATAAAAGAGGTCCCAGAATACTTCCTTATCGTACTCTGGATAGGATTGAGTTCATTCCTCTAGACCCTTAACTAGAAATGTTCTGTCAGTTAAGTATGACTTTAATAATAAATACATTGGATATAGAAGGGCACATTTAAGTTTGTAAAGTAGGTCAGTGTGCCAAACTTTTTTCGGAATCCGAATTGGTGAGCAGGTATGAGCTGCTGATCTTCGACTATTTGCATTATACGATTGTACAGTAGTTTTTCTAAGACTTTGGAAAGGACTGGGAGAAAACTTATAGGTCATGCTGCTGTTTATACGGCTTTGGTTATATTTTCAACTGCATTTTCAATGTTTAATTCAGTTTTCCAAAAGTTTTCTAAAGAGGTTCCAATCTGTTTTGCTATTAGTTAGTGAGGTTTTTTTTGTTTTCCTAGCACAAAAGTTAATGTCGTTACGAGAACTGGTGTATAATCTGACGTAAGATATGACTCCACTAACATTTTTTGCAGCAAATCCTTTAGCTATACAAAAATCCAATAGGTCCGGTATCTTATCAGGATTCGATGGCCAGTATGTGTGTTTTCGTGTTGTTAAATATATTAAGTTGTTACTTTTTATCGTTTTTAGTAATTCCTTTTCTTTGGTAGTTGTATTTCTAGATCCCCAAATTGTGTGTTTCGCATTAAAGTCTCCTACAACTATAAAACGATTACCTAAGATGTTGAAAAATTCATTAAAATTCGATTGTTTATTATTATGTTTGGGTGGGGAGTAGATTGCTGAGATTGTTATTTCTCCTAGTTTGTATTGTATGACGATAGTAGTAGTGGCTTTTATATTGTCCAGCCTATATTCTTCCTGTTCATGATGTTTAATCCTGTGTGCCTTGTCATCAGGATGTTGGATATTATAAACATTATAATTAAAAATATTTATGTGACTTCTATTAGTAACGTGAGCTTCCAAGATTAAGACTGTCAAGTTCTAATATTTGTATTTCTTGTGCACGTCTGCACAAGCCGATAGGATTCCAACCTGCAATTGTTAGTCCACAGTCCACTATTTTATTTTATTAGTAAACATTGACATGATGCTCATTGGTGTACTCATTTGATCCATTAAGTTTTTCATCATATGGTGTAGTTCAGATAATTTGTTGGAGGGTTGTATCGTGGTGAGAAGGCTTGGAAATTGAAATGACATGTTGCGGCTTTTGCGAATGTTACTCCTGTTTCTAGAAGACTAATTAGTATTTTTAGTTCTCTTAATTTCGGATACAATTTTTGTTGTCATTGTTTGTGTAACATACAGCCTCTGTAATTGGCTGGGTGTTGTTTATTGCAATTCACGCATTTAACATTTCAATCTTTAAGCTTCCTTGGGCATTCACTTGCTAAGTGTTGTTTCGTACACTTAACGCATCTAGGAGCATTTTTGCAATTTTTTTTGTTTGTCCAAACCTTTGACAGCGCTTGCATCGGGAAATTTCTCTTTTGCTATGAAGGGCTTCGAATTGTACTTTTGTGTTTAGTAGTGGGTCTATCTTATAGATTTATTTATTGTTTTAGTTTGATTTAATGTCTACAAAGACAGCATTCTAGCAAAAGATGGACGAGACGACAATTCTTTGAGACGTGGTTTCGGCTTGAGGGCGAAAATGCAAAATGGGTGCAGTAAAAGAGTTTGGTTATTCTATGTCGTGTTTCACAATTTTTGCAGTGCTATACGTCATTGTTTTTGTCCGTAATTTATAAGAACAACACTGAGAAGTATTTGAGTTATGCGTACTAACTATAAACGCTTCCATTCTACCTGCATTGTGCTAATGATGTAATTTTTTTTATTTCATGCTTATTTACAATCTACTCTTTAAATGAGTAATAAGTAAACGGTAGAATATTACATGTCATGTGGGGGGATATAGCCAGTGCTATTCTCGCGAATAATTAATGTTATGGTTGTGGAAGCCTGTGGCCAATTTCGCTGTAGTCTGCAGACAATTGGGCGGGACAGTTGATCGATGAGGTTGTTTTCGTGCCCTACGAGCTGTTGGTGGTAGGTGGTGGCGAGTCTCTGGATTTCGTATGCAACAGTTGGGATGTTCAGATCTGTGTGGAGGGTATCGTTCCGAATGTACAAAGGCGCGTTAGTAATCAGGCGGAGAATTTTAGATTAAAACCGCTGTAACATTTTGCTGTGGGAGGAGGCCTTTGTGCAGCCCCAAAGTTGTACCCCATAGGTCCATATGGGTTTTAATTTGGTCTTGTATAGAAGGAGTTTGTTTGTGAGGGAAAGTTGAGAGTGGGGCCCCAACAACCAGTACATTTTCTTGAGTGTTAGGTCGAGTTGTTTTCTTTTGGTTTTAATATGGGTGATCCGAGTGAGTTTTGCGTCGAGATGCAGCCCTAAATATTTTACTTCAGTTTTCAGGAGAAGGAGGGTGTCATGGAATTTAGCTTGTGGGCAGATTGCTCGTCTGGTGGTAAAACTTATTTGGGCGGATTTTTCAGTATTAATTGATACCCTCCAATGATTGGTCCAGTCCTATAGTAGGTCCAGATGCTGCTGAAGGTGATCGGTTGCAACCTGCGGTGTTTCACTAGCTGCTAGAATAGCCGTGTCGTCCGCGAATGTGGCAATCACTGTGGTAGAGGAGTGTCCCCAGTACACTGCCTTGCGGGACTCCTGATGTAATGTGGTGCTACTCAGAGGCTGTGTTGTTGATTTTGACTTGGAATAGCCGGCCAGCAAGGTATGATTTAAATAGCAAATAGAACTGGCTTGGAAAGTGAAGTTTAATTTTGTACAACAGTCCCTGGTGCCATACCTTGTCGAAATGATGTAATTTAAACGACGTACTTTAGGTTTTTTCATAAAAACCTTCAATTTCTAGAGCAACAATGTTGAGATCCCTGTTCACATTTAAAAGAGAACGTTACCCTTATTGAAGGAGTGAAGGTGTTCAACAATGTTCCTCTGCGTAACCTCTACGCAGCTATAAAAACAAAGGATTGTGATGTTTAGATCGAGCACTAATAGGATGCAACATCTAGAAGATATTTTTCGAGACACACCACAAAAGTTCCTAGTGTCTTATCTACATTACAAAAGTAAAGCGTATTCGCGTCTGCTTATTTATCGTGCAACACTCTACCGTTGGCAAAAATAAATACAGCGCAACTAAGATAATTTATATTTTAATCCACAACCTGTTCACAAAAGGATGAAGAGGGTTAGCATCCATCATTAAGATTTTTTAAACAAGGATTAGCTTTCCGGTACAAAATCAAATCAAACAGTTGAGGCAAATTTAATATCATACAGTACCAAACTTTAAAAACGACGTTGTTCTGTCAGAAGAAAGGGTAATGCTAATTTTTGTGTGCCCGGAAAGATATAGCAACCTAAATTGTCTCGAACAGTATAGTTCTGAAAATCTTGGACAAAGAAATGAAAAAAATGCTCCCAGTTCCATTTATTTGGATGGCGCCTGCATCGTGCTCCCACGTATTCAAAGGATTTAGCTAACATTCGGGCGCGTGTCGAACCCTCCGTATAGCCTGAACTTTGCTTCATTTGACACTTTCGTTATTAGTTTAAAAATAGGGTGAGGGATATTTCAACTTATCAACATGAAGATACACACCCTCACCTTAGAGCATTTAGAGTTTTCTAACGATAATTAACATTTTTTTAAATTCTGAATTTCACTTGCAGTATCTGATTATTCTAAAATACACGAGCACCATATTAATTAATTAAGTAACCATTTCATTAATTCTGTTTGTTATTTCAGGTTGCATGTAAAAAAAAGTATCACATAGATCAACATTCAGCCTCGGCCGGGCATCTGAAACTTTGGAAAATATGTACGACACAGTAAGTACATAGATAACGTATTTTAATATAAAAGATGGTACAAAATACAATTTTTTTTCCTAAAAAATTCAGGTAATAACATCCACCCAAGAGGAAGTAGATGAAAATCTTATTTGCCTTTCGACTGGTGAGAGCACGGACATCATTGGGCGATATGTTGTAAATGCTGTGGCCTTTCTCCAAATGCACAAAGTCTCGTTTTATTTTATCAAAATTTTTGGATGCTGCAAATCATGCCTCGATAGCCCGTGCAGTAAAAGCAATATTAAGTAAGTAGATTTTAAAAGAACTAACTACACAGATTTAATTTACCCCTTCCGTTTAATTTCAGTAGAAATTGTGTGGCCTTTTGAAGACCGGGACGACCACCTCTTGCTGCTGGTAACAGATGCAGCCCTAAATAGTTAAAGCAAGAAAATCTTTAATGCTTTTTTATGAAAAAATGATGCCAATGCTCTAATTTCAGCAGTTATAAGAGTTTTTCTAAAAGCCCCCGTAGGTGGGCTACCCTAAAAATATGCTTCCCCAGACTTCCCTTCCTCCAGCTCTCGTCATCACTCGTTAGGAAACTTGGTTGGAGGCGGCTCTATATTATAACAGGAATTTTGGAGAGATTAAAAAGGTGCACATTGAAATTCTTTTTTAAGTACATGTTAGATCTGTCTATTTCAAAACCTTAATTGTTTTTATTTTCTTCGCAGGTTGCAGATCATTTGTGCGAGAAAAAGGAAGAATCGGGGTTCAAAGACACAGGCCTAATCCTGAAAGATGCCAAAGCTGCATTTTCTTCTGATTCTGTAGTGGCTGATTTGGGCTACATTGGCCCATTTTAGCCATCTTCCCGGTTTAATCAAGCAATTGGAAGATCCATCTCTTTCACGGAAAGCACGAAGTTAGTAAATTGAGCTCTATTGAACTTTCCTGGAGTCAAGGAAAAAAATTCGTCAGAAAATTATGATTCGAAGAAAAAAAAATTAACAACATCAAAAATGCCCTTGAGGGACAGGGCGTAAGAATAATTGATAGCTTGTCCCTGTTTTAAATACGTGCTCATCACTTCTTGTGATGTGGAACGTTCATTTTTACAAGATAAACACATTTTGACTGATAGAAGAACGAAATGTACGGAAAATAATTTAGAGAAATGCATAATAGAGCATTCTTTTTACGTGTAAATAAAAAATAGTATAAATAAAACTTCCAAAAATCAGAGATTTTTATTTTGTTGCTTCAGATTGATCAGATTGTGTTTGCCTGAAAAGTGCCTGTTTTTAATTTTATTTTGCCTAATTTCATATTTTATTTTGCCTGCAAATACGGCCTTTACTGATAAATAGAAAGTTAAAAATCGTAAATAAAATACGACCTGGCAGTTCAAATTGTGCTCATCATTGTGTAGAAACACGTATATATAATATCAACATTTTTTCTACTATTTTATTGATCCACAAGTGATTGAATGTAACATAAAACATAAACAATGTATAAACTTGCTTTCACACCTAATCAACAAGTATCATATCGCCTTTTACATTTTATGTTACTCGTACTATTCTTTTACCTGCTAATGTTTTACATGAGTTGAAAACAAAATCATTGCTTTTTATTTTGTAGGTAAATGAAGATATTAGGAAAGATCGCTATTGTAAATTTCCTGATGTAAAAGCTGGTAAAAATTGCAAAAAGAAAATAACAATAAAAGAAGAATAAAATATACCTCCAATTAAAATTCTGATATAAAAAGAACTAAAGCCTCTCTATATACAAAAGAAATGTGTACAAATATTACTGAAGCCCTTTAATTAGACCAAAGAGCTACCTAAACTGCTAAACAAAACAAAAAAAAACTGTTAGTGTAAATAGATAATAGAATAGATAAATAACAGAAAAAAATCATAAAAAATCTGTTACAAAACAATTTTAAAGTAATACTACAAGTAAAAATTCGCCTTTAAAAAATTTTCAAAAGAATCCCCGTTCCATATTCGAAGAACAAAGGCGTTCACCAAATTGTACTCTTCGATACCATTACTCACGCGCTTTCTGTTAACCGAAAGTTAAGTGCACCGTTTTTCTTCAACTATCTAACAGACATGCATTACATAAATTATTTTTAAGATCTGTAGAGCTACTACACGGGTAATTTAAACACCACTAACGGATGCGCAACTAATCTAAATTAAACCACTCTCAAACACAATTTCAACATCAAAAATTAACAAACGGTAGTCAGAAAACCTCATAACTTAATCTAAACGTCAAATCACCTCCCTAATATGTGAATTCCTAATTATTATAAAGCATAACGTCTCAACATAAGTTACCAGCAATAAACAGTTAAATATCAGTCAAAGTATGGAAGAAAATGCCGTCCTTGACATATTTTTAGAATAAGGAAAGATTATACCCCTAATTTCAGTTCCATACATCCCTCTAGCTAATGTTGTTAAAGAAAAACCTAATCAGGAACACGAGAATGTTAGATCTTTTAAAATTTGAAAGTGAGCAAAGCTAAAGTAAAACCTTAGCAGACAATATGGTAAAACGAATTTCTAGAACTCAGATACCTACCTAAATATTATTCGACACATCCATTATGAAAGGCGATCAGGCTTGATACCAAGTAAAAAATCCATTGCACTTTTCTACGTAGACTTTACGCAATACAATTCATCTGCACAAAACGATTGTACAGTGTCAAGAGCACGGCCATTCAAGAGCATGTTTTACTAAATATGGAGGCAGACACGACACAATAACTGGTACAAAGCGAGTACTCTAGCCAGATGTGCTTATGTCTTACTCAATGCAAGAAATAAATTAAACAACAAAACAAAACTAAATAAATAATCCCAAGTGTCCAAATGCTAGTGATGTACCACCACAAAGCGACAGTCCAACCTACTCTCAAATAATGCAACGAAAAATTACCTTCAATAACGCAAATATACGGTAAAGTAAAAAGTGTTTTTTAAGCCCGATAGAACTTACGAAAGAGTTAACTGTCAAAGCAACTGTCATACTGCACTCACTTTTTGACATTTATGATCAGTATACTCTCGCACACCATCGTGAATAGATTGACGCTTGAACAACGCTACCAAATTATCCAGATTTACTTTGAAAATCAGTCATCGATTCGCGCAACTTATAGACGACTTCGTGATTTTTATGGCGCACATAATCGTCCATCTGAGCAATCCATGCGTCGAACTGTGGATAGATTTCATACCACATACTCTCTAAATGATGCAATAACACCAACTCGTCGAAGGAATGTGCGTACTGAAGAGAATATCGCCGCTGTAAACGAAAGTGTGGAAGAAGATCCAAATTTATCGATTCGTCGTCGGTCGCAGGAATTGGGGCTCTGTCCGTCCACTACGTGGAAAATTTTGCGCAAAGATCTTGGCCTACACCCGTATAAGATCCAGCTGGTGCAGGAATTAAAGCCACGAGACCATCATATGCGTCGTTCTTTCGCCGATTGAGCTCTAGAGCAGTTGGAAACTGACCCGATGTTTTGCAAAATTGTGTTCAGCGATGAGACTCATTTTTGGCTTAACGGGTTTCTTAATAAATACAATTGCCACATATGTAGTGAAACCAATCCACAACAGACCCTACAGACTCCATTACATTCAGAAAAATGCACCTTTTGGTGCGGTTCACACGCTGGTGACATCATCGGACCTTATTTCTTCAAAAATGAAGCCGGAGCTCGCGTTACGGTCAATGGAGATCGTTACTGCACCATGATCAATGATTTTTTGTTTGTAAATATGGATGACATTGATGCGGCCGAGATGTGGTTTCAACAGGATGGCGTTACGTGCCATACGGCAACCGCAACCATCGACTAATTGAAATCAAAATCTGGCGATAAGTTTATTTCGAGAAATGGACCTGTCAATTGGCCTCCAAGGTCGTGCGATTTTTACTTCTTGATTATTTCTTGTGAGACCACGTGAAGACACTGGTTTATGCTGATAAAACAGCAACAATTGACGCCTTGGAGGCCAACATTGTTCGTGTTATTCGTGACATACGGCTAGCAATGCTCGAAAAAGTGGCCCAAAAGTGGACGTCCAGAATGCGCTTCGTCAAGAACAACCGCGGTGGCCATATGCCCGAAATAATTTTCAAATGTTATTGCCATGTATTGATCTTTCGAATAAAAAATTTTTTTTGATTAAAATTTAATTTTTTGTTTTATTTCTTACAATTTCAAGTTCTATCGGGCTTAAAAAAACACCCTTTACATTGGGAGAACAATTCATCATCTTTATTTCAGAGAAAATATGTTTTCTCATGTTTTCATGAGTATCTAAATTTCTCTGTTAAATTTGGTAAGATTTATCTTGTTATTACTCTATCAACTCCGATATTCTTCAGGAAGGTGTTTGAGTCAATTTCTTTATCTTATATATATACAGATGACTTACTAGAAATTCAGAATATTATTCGTATCACTTTCGTTGATAGTACATCGATTTATCATATCACTAAAATTCAGTTACTGCGTTCTCAAATCTCCATCACTTGAATCAAATTTTCTATATGTTATTTGTCTTCCAATTTCTTCCAAAAGTTCATTTTGGCTTCTTTTATAGCTATTTTTTCTTCGTTTCTTTTCTGTATATACACATGTAACTCTATCTTCTGTTACATTGTTCCTTTTATATTTTTCCACGCTTCTTTCCTAATTTTTACTTTCCTTTTTATTTGGTGTACCAAAATTCACGCAAGATTTGAATTTCGACCCATTGGTGCCGTAAAGTGTTGCCAACAAAAAAAAAAAGATAGCGTGACAGCCGACAGTTATTGTTGAGCAATATTTTAAAAATAATGAAAGTTTGGCAGCTACAGTTCCCAATTTTCGTACAAAATATGGTCGGAATAGTGATTTAAATTCGTCAACTGTGAAGAGACTAATTAAAAAATTTAGGGAAACTGGACCAATCATTGACAATAGACATTCTGGTCGCCCTTCAACAAGTCAAGAAGCAGTAGTTTTGCTGAGAGCCCAGGAACATCAATTCGGCACCTTGGTTAAAAATTGGAGATTTCTAGTTCTCTACAGCTTATTCTCAAGAAAGATTTGCTTACAAAGTTCAAATGACACAAGAACTGAGGTCTACTGACCACGCACAGCGAAGACACTTCGTTGAATGGATTCTAGAATAACAAGTGGACGCTGATTTTTCGGACAAAATCATTTTCAGCGATGAGGCTCATTTTCATCTTGAGGGCTTCGTTAATCGTCAAAATTGTCTCATTTGAGGTTCAGAAAATCCACGCGTGATTTTTGAGCAACAAATGTATCCACAACGTGCAGATTTTGGACTGGAGGAATATCGGACAATTCTTCTTCAGTTTTTTGTGCCTAAATTGCAAGATATGAATGTATACAACATGTGGTTTCAACAAGACGGCGCCACATGCCATACAGCCCACGAAACACTTAAATTATTGCATCAGTCATTTCCTGGTCGTGTAATTTCCCGTTTTGGTGATCAGAATTAGTCTCCCAGATCGTGCTATTTAAAGCCGTAGGATTTCTTTCTTTGCGGTTTTTTGGAAGTCTAAGGTTTATGTCAACAAGTCCACAATCACAATATTCAGCACGTTTATGCAAAACGGTTATAGAAAATTTCAACAAAAGCGGGCGCATTTTCCAACAAAGCCGTGGAGGCTACTTACCCAGTATTCTATTCCATACATAACCCTATATTGTATACTCTATGAATAAAACAAATAAAAAACTACAATTTTTAATTAAAAACCCCGTGTTTACAATCAGAACTACTTCTTGCGTGTATATTGGGACACCCTTTATAAAAAATAATAAAAGTTCATAATGAATTGAAGTGGTGCATTTTACTGACAACTATTTCCAACAATTATCCACCCAAAGCTTGAACAAAAACTACAAGGCGTTGTTTTAATCTATTATGAATATGTCTAATATTGTTAGTGAAATGTTTCACCAAGACAATTAAGTTCTTATGTTATGCATTAGTTACGTTATTTGTATCTGGTATTCATCCGATAATAAAATTTAAAGCCAAAAAAAAACAACGCCTTTACTTTTAGTACCGCTCATTTAGCGCAATTCAACAAATTTCTCGAATTTTACCACTTCATCACAGTAAAAGCATCATCGCCTTTCCATCACCGCCCCGCTTTCCTTGGGAATAAGGTAAGACTATATACCGCAAAGTTCGCGGGTAGCCGTGCTACCATGCACTCTTCGCATCTAACATGCGCGCTCCGAACTTGCAAAACCCTTAAAATTAATTTAGTCCATTCGCCGCACCATAAAACTTTCAGTGGGGCTATTTTAAAGTATTGATCCTTGGCGGCTGACCAAACTTGTATTCCTGCAATATAAATTACGACCACCCCTACTTACGGCCGGCGGTATTCCTCATAACGAATTTACAAAACACTTTGACCTGTAAATAGGCTGAATTCCGGGGCGAATCAGAATTTCCCGGGTTACCGCTAAAACGTTAAAAGTTGGGAACGCCGCGAACAATGCATAATGTGATTATAGCCCAGGAATTGCTTTATTAAATGTGGAAAAGATTAACGGGGTGGGATGCTTTAAAAAATATATCCCTATCTTTTATTAAAAGAGCAAGGTGTTTGACTGCCGGCAATCTGACTATTTGACTATGGACTTAATTAACACCTGCGACAAAATACACCTGCTCTATATTTTTTGTGAAGAGTAATTTGCGAAGGGAAATATATATAGAAATGAGTAGCACCCTTTTAACAAGCTTTTTTTGAACCGCATCATCACGTATCGACAGTTCGGACAAATGTAAGAAAAACACCTCCATGGGTCGGCTGGCTTCTCGATCAAAATGACGGTTAAATATCGAAAACAATACGGGGTGTGCCAGAAACGATTTTGAACACAACTCTAAATTTCATTTGCTCGGCTACCCCCCTTCTGGGGCGGATACCCTGACGGATTTTTGATATTTTGTAGGTATTTCGAGGAGAGTTCTCCTTGCAAAGTTTATTAAAAAAATATGACTGAGAGCAGCTCAATCGGGGCTCAAATGAGAAAAACATATTTGCACGTATCGATTTCCGCTTGAAATCAAAATGTAGATCCATGGAGTGGGAGTTAAAATGCTACTATAACAAATATAAGAGATGTAGGTTCTGGTTAGCATGTAGCAGTATAGTTGTCTACACACTCAATCAAAGGTTGCATTGTTACTAAAGCACATTATTATTACAGCACTATGTTGACCTTAACGACCCTTACCCAGCCTTGGGGAGAGTCACAGCGACTACTTGGCGATGCTGAGCCTGCCCGACTTAGAGCACCTCCCCTCACAGCACGAGTATGTGAACGACGGAATCCACGTCAGGGCAAGTCCAAACTCCACCAACACCCCCGGCTACATGTGCATGAAGTTTTCGCACATATTCAGCCCGCGCATGGCCGAAGACCCCAGCTTTAACGTCGACTCCAACAGGAAGCACAAGGACACCAACGGGGAGGCAGTCTCGGGACGGAGCTGCCGCCGATGTTGTCCCGAGGAACGAGTCGGAGTGCGAAACGCCCAATTTCATGGGCTTCCCCTTCAGCTACTCCAACCCGACCTACCACGTTTCACGCATCATCAAGGAGCAGACCAGCGTTGACACAGTGAAGTCGGCAGACAACCACAACATGCCGCAGAGCAAAAGTGCCATAAACGATGACAGTAGTGTGAACAACAATGCGAGTCTCAATACAATGTTTAACAATTACGTCAACAGTAGTAGTAGGGATAGGGAACGGATAAAGGTGTAATAGGTAATGTCTGTGATTATTTCATATTTATTTGTGATATACACAAATGTAGAATTAGACAGTACGGAAGTGTAAAAAGAGTAAACTTCTATATAGACCTAGATTATAGTTATAAATAAAGGATAACATGACCTGTTTGTACTGTAATAAGAGAGTCTTCACAAACATGTAGAGAATAAGATATTAAACTAAACTTAAGTCCAAGTTTAATATAAAGTAAGGTATTGTTCTTGTTTTTGAAGCTCCATACCTTGCTCAGATTCTAAAAAATCTGTTCTAAAGTAAGCTTCTGTATGCAAGTAAATTATTTATTTCATTTAATCTTTCTCACGCCAATCATTTGTGCCGTAATGTCATAATGACCTGGATGCTTGTTTCGACAAATCAAGTACTTTTAGAAAGTTTTTCTATGAAAATGTTCAATTACACGCAATTTACGTATGTAGACTTGTATTACATGTAAGAAAAATTGATTATCATCTCTTGTGATGCACTTAATAAGATTTATCTCTTACATTTTTGTTTACTTTTTGTGTAAATGAAAGAATTACCAAATAAAATGCTGTTCGTAATGCTCTTGTTTTTTTTCTAGTCTAAAATAAAAAATTCTATTGTTACCTCAAAGAAAGTAAGTATAGAACAGATATGAATAAATCACTTTACCAGAATAAACTAAAAAAAAGATTATAGAAAAGCATTGAAATAATTTTAACTACTGCCATATTGATGGCGCGTATTATTTTATATAAATATATCTATAATTTTATACACAACTTAGAAGTACTACATTAGCTCAGTGTAAGAAGCGCTTGCTTGTCATCGCACAAAACCACGGTTCTATTCTGCACAACTCCAAGGTGTCTTTTTTAAAATCTCTTAAATTGTAAAAATCTTAAAATTAAATAGTAAAATAATAATATAATAACAAAATTAAAAAATAAATAAATTATACAATACAAAATTATTAGAAAATATTAAAAAAAATAATTTTAACAATGGTTTATAAGATATGCAAGAGATGGCGCTGCAACTTAAATTATATAAATTTGCAATATTATAAATTACAACAAAGGCATACAAATAATTACTAATAGTGTATCAATTTATTTATACACGTATTTGTGTACCACATAATTAAAAAACAATAAATTATTCTTATTAAAATAAATCGATTTTTAATTTTTATCATAAAATACAGATGCCTATAATAACGCTATAATGCCATCTCCTTACGCTCCTGTGATCCTGATACAAATCTTCACTTTTGCGCGAAAGTCGCCCTTATGTACGGCCAAAATTTGCTAGAGAATTGGAACGAGATTTCTACCAGGATCACATACGCGCGAGGAGGTCCATTATCAGTCGCCGCAGAAAATCCGAGCCCTCATTTATAAATTTTAAATTTTGCACCGCGTCGCATAACGATCTCCTCGCGCTTCTGTGATCCTGGTAGAAATCCCGGTCTAATTCGCTAGCAAATTTTGGTGGTACATAAGGGCGATTTTCGCGCAAAAGCGAAGATTTGTATCAGGATGGCAGGAGCGAAAGGAGGTGGCGTTATAGCGAAAATCGCCCTTATATACGCCCAAAATTTGCTAGAGAATTGGAACGAGATTTCTACCAGGATCACATACGCGCGAGGAGGTCCTTTATCAGTCGCCGCAGAAAATCGGAGCTCTCATCTACAAATTTTGAATTTTGCACCGCGTCGCATAACGATCTCCTCGCGCTTCTGTGATCCTGGTAGAAATCCCGGTCTAATTCGCTAGCAAGTTTTGGTGGTATATAAGGACGATTTTCGCGCAAAAGCGAAGATTTGTATCAGGATCGCAGCAACATGAGGAGATGGCGTTATAGCGAAAATAGCCCTTATATACGCCCAAAGTTTGCTGGCGAGTTAGAACGAGATTTCTACCAGGATCGCAGAAGCGCAAGGAGGTTTTCCGTTTCTAAATTGAGTCGATTTTCCTATTTTTTTCCTATTATATGGGGGTGGGAAGGGAAGCCTTATGTGCCCCTGATAGCTATGCTACGATTGCCATCAATGACCAAAAATAAAATTTTATGATTTTCTTGTTTTACTACGTGAAAATTAATCTGAAATCTGATGTACATGAAAAAGTCAAATTAAATGAACATTTTTTATCTAATATTGAAACATTGTTGTAAACAATTACTCAAACTGTTTTATAAGGGAAAAATTTCATTGTCGGAACTGGGAGTTGAACGCTAGTAATTTAAATATGAAGCAACCATCACAACCACTACACTAAATCGCCACATGCAATTTTACTTTCATATCACTAACATATTCGTAAAAATAATTATTTTAAAAATAAAATGTATTTGATAATAATATTAATAATTATATAAAGAAGGGAATTTATAAATTATAACAAAGCCATAAAAATAATTACTAATAGCATATCGATTTATTTATACATGTGTAAGAAGCAATAAATTGTTCGTATTTCAATACTTTGATTTTTAACTTTTATCATAAAAGTACAGATTCCTGTAATAACGCTGTAAGGCCATATCCTAGCGCTTCTGCGATCTTAATACAAATCTCCACTTTTGCCCGAAAATCGCCCTTATATACGCCCTAATTTAGTGGTTTTTTTGTTTTAGTACGTGAAAATTAATTTAAATTCTGATACATGTCAAATCAAATAAACATTATTTTATTCTAATATTGAAATATTTCTATAAACAATTACTAAAACTGTTTTATAAGAGAAAAATTATATTATCGGAACGGGGAGTTGAACGGTAGAAATCCGAATCTGAAGCAATCGGCATACCCACTACATCAAACTGACACATAAAACTTTACCTTCATATCATTAACATATTCGTAAAAATAACTATTTTCAAAATAAAATAATTTTATAATTAATATTAATAATTATATAAATTTGCAAATTTTAAATTACAACAAAAGCATAAAAATTATTAGTAGCGTATAAATTTATTTTGTATACTATAGAATTAGAAACAATACATTATTCGTATTTCAATAATTCGAAATTTAATTTTTATCATAAAATACAGATCCCAGTAATAACGCTATAATACCATCTCTTCATGATCCTGCGATCCAGATACAAATATTTTTTATTTTACAAATTTATAAATTTATAAAAAGAAAAAGTTGCATTGCCAACACTTATAAATATTTTTAAAAATATCAAAATAAATAATTAACAACATATTTATTTATTTACATAACATTTAAAAACCATATAATTAGAAAAAATAATTTATTCTTAATTCAATAATTCTAATTTAAATACAGATCCCTCTAATAACACTATAATGCCATCCTCTAACGCTCCTGCGATCCTGACACAAATCTTCACTTTTGACCGAAAATCGCCCTTATATACACCCGAAATTAGCTAGCAATGAGACCGAGATTTGTACCGGGATCACAGAAGCGCGAGGAGGTTTTCATGCGAAACGGCGCAAAATTCACAATCCATAGATGAGAGCTCGGATTTTCTGCAGCGCCTAATAAAACCCTCCTCGCGCTTCTGTGATCCTGATACGAAACTACAGTTTTGGCCGAAATCGGCGCAAGTTTTCTTTGAAACTGCGTTAGAGCACGATTTGTATCAGGATCGCAGGAGCGCGAGGGTTTTTTGTTTCGAATTTGGCGGGAATTTCAAATATTGGAGTCGCTTTTCCTGTTTTGCTGCAGCTTGTCCTGATTTTAACAGTCCCGGGAAGGACTCACATGGGAAGATCTTCTACGCCTTCTGTGCCCCTGATAGCTAAGTTACGATTGTCATCAATGATAAAAATCAAACTTTAATTCTTTTGTCTTATTATATTAATCTGAAATATTTTGTACATGGAAAAGTCAAATTAAATGATCATTATTTATTATCAAATATTGAAATATTGCTATAAACAATTACTCAAACCGTTTTATAAGAGAAAAAGTATATTGCCGGAATGGGGAGTTGAACGATAGAAATTCAAATCCGAAGGAATCGACGTAACCAGCACACAAATTAACACACATTAACATTTTCGCAAAAATAAGTATTTTAAAAATAAAATATATTTTTTAATTAATATTATTAATTTATTATTGGTTTTAACATTTTAAAAATAATTTTGTAAATTACGATACTGCTAATTAAATATATTAGCTATTTTAATACACATATAATCTAGAACACTGTCCTAATTATTAATTATTTTTGTTTGTTAAAAATGAAATGAGTGCAACGGGAACGTAAACATTGGCACAGAAAGAATTCAGTAATTAATTGTTATAGAAAAAACTGTATTATAACGCCGTAAGCTATAAGCTAGTTGCAAATCCATAGATGATGGTCATCCCTCAA
This sequence comes from Sinelater perroti, assembly GCA_036346155.1. NCBI lineage: Eukaryota > Metazoa > Arthropoda > Insecta > Coleoptera > Elateridae > Sinelater > Sinelater perroti. The sequence goes on along the minus strand of JARFIY010000158.1, from coordinate 21,233,710 downwards.
CATCAATAAGCAAATTAATTAGAAAAAAGCTAGTAAAAAATCGTCGATTTGTAAGAGAGCTTGCTGAACAAGGCATATCAACAGGTTCAGTAAACGCAATTTTAAGTGAAGTTTAGGACTCCGCAATTATTATTCGTGATTTGCTTTACCAAATATTTAACAAATACTGCTCTACAAGCACCACAGTCTCCAGATATGTTACCGTACAACTATTTCCTGTTCAGTCAATTAGGGCTAATTAAAAATTACAATTGGAAGTTGGCGGATTGATTTGTTGCGACCATGCTGCAAAAAAGATTTTTGTTTCTATCTATTAAGCGAAAAAATTAACAGTTGAGCTGAACATTATCACCCTTCATGTGTAATAAAAATATTTGCTTGGATAAAAGGTGTTTCTAGAGGAAGCTCCGTAGAGAGGGTTTAAAATACTTGCAAACCATGACTCCAGAAGGTTCTGACCGAAACCCCAGCAGAACTCATAGCAACAATAATAGACAAATGAGAAATGTATAGGGGAAAATAAAAATTTACTCTCGTTCCATCTACAGGTTGTCCAGAAAGGGTATGGGGTATTTTTAAATCCAATAAAAAAATACAAGTCAGAAAAATATTTTTTTATTTTTAGTCTTTAGACAAAGTTTTGGAAAATTAAATGCCAACAATTATGTGGTCCAAATGTTGACCCTCGCGCTGCTGGCACTCTTCTAACCGAACACGGAAATTAGCCGCCACGCGTACACATCTCTCTGGAATCGGCGGCCATTTCAATGCGGATATTGTGCTTCAATTGCAGTAGAGTTCGTGGTTTGTTTGCATACACTTTCTCTTTAAGGGGTATAAGATCGGGACTTCTCGGGGGCCAGTTGATGGTGCCTCGACGAGAGATCACTTTTTCCGGGAAAAGTTGATTGACAACCTCAAGTGATTGGTTTGAGGTGTGGCAAGCGGCTCCATCCTGTTGAAATCATGTTTCCACATTAAGGCCTTCAAACTCCTGGAGTCGTGGAACCAAAGAGTTTCTTAACATGTCGCAATACCGTTCACTGTTTACGTAAGTCTCGCTCTCGCCGGTCTTCAAAAAAATAAAGCCCAATGATGCCTTCGCCAGACATGGCAGCCCACATAATAACTTTTGGACTATGTGATGATCGTTCATGTATCTCTCTTGGATTTTCGTTGGCCCAGTAGCGGCAGTTGTGTTTTGTTGGGAAACGTTGCAGAATTTCATTTGTAAAATTCAGCAGGAGGGGATAGCCGGTAACGTTCAGGTTTTGACAAATCTAATTTTGTAGGCTGTAAGTTGTAAATCTTGCTTCAGAATATTGTGCAACGACGATTTTTTAATGTTAAGTTCTTGACTGCGTTTGCAAACTGATTGAGACGGATTTTCACGCACTGAAACTCTCACTTCTTCAATCGTTTGTCGGCTTCGAACAGATCGCGGGGACCTTAATTGAGAATTTTTACAGTTGAACTGGTATTTTCAAACATTCGAATCCAGTTTCTGGTGGTATCGTCCTTCGGTGCATTCCGTATGTTAAATTCTGCACGAACGTTGAGCTGTGACTATCGAATTACCATTGCGATAGAAGGCGCATATGCAAAAAGTGCGATGGTCTCCCGGGTACACTTCCATGGCTGCTACATCTCCAAAGGGCAGTGCAAAAACCTATCCTTACCTCGCCCCTCTAAACCGCGCCGCAGATACAAATACCCCCTGCCCTTTCTGGACACACGTATAATAAAGACGCCCAAAATAGATTTCGAATAATAAATAAAATAAGTTTTAAATTGTGAAAACGTTGAGTGAGTGAGATTCCTGTAAAACATACAAAGCACATAAGCTTTAACAGGATTATACAGGGTCATCAAGATAAATTCGAATTTTTTAGGGTGTGTTGCGGGAAAGCCGCGTGTGTAATCGCATATTAGTTACACATAATCAACAATCTACGATTGTCGACATCATGAGCCTAGAATATGACTGCAGAACTGCTACACTCAAATCTCATCGCGCCGAAAAACCCCGACAGAAATTATGACGCAGTTTGGCTAGAAAGAGACCACGTTTACTGCGTAACCAAGTGGTATAAGGAAGCTGACCACCAGAAGGAGATAATTGTTAATATGGCAACTCACAGCAAGCGACTTGATCACAAGAAAAGTAAAGAACTAGTCCATGAACTGAAAAAGAAGAACAATCTTGATCCTGGGCGGACCATGACTGACCTAGCAAAAGAAATGGGCGTGGCGAAGTTGACGATTAGTTTAGCAGAAATTGTGATGCAAGTTTTTTGTTCTGAAGAGCCGCCAACCGTCGACTGAGAAAAATATGGTGAGCAGGAAATTAAAGGCCCAAGTACTGCTAAACGACGTTAAGCACAACAACGCTGGCTACTTGAAATTCTTCCGGAACGAAAGACTCAGACACAGATATACAATAATTTATATTACCCCAACTTTCCCCTCCAGTACCTTGGCTACTATGTGTAGAACGTGGTCACGACGAAACTCAATGGGAAGCATCGTAACACCAAGGGAAGTTCAAGGACCACCATCATGGAGGTAGCGACACATACGGACAAGGTGGAAGTTGTGTTGGCATGCAAAGGGTTTAGATGGGGGCTACATTAAATAATACAATTATCGTTATTTTAATTGTACTAACAATAAGTTTCATTTAAATAAATATAATTTTTTTGCATTTCAATATTATTTTCATTGATAATTTATTTTCCGGAGTTACCACGACGACTCTGTACTTGTATTGTTACAACTTAGGAAATTTTTGTCTAGAGTAATCTTCATTTACAAACTTGGGAAAGATTTTTGCAGGAAAATGCACATATGCCTATCAGTTTATCATATTTTATGATAAAGCTGATGAACTGATTGATAGAAGTATTTAAAAAAGCTCTCTGTTAGGAGAGGAATAATGTCCACCATATTAACGTGATTTTCAGTCAGGATAATCACCAGATCGTCCTTCACTAGCTGGAAAACAGAATTGATGTGCCCCTAACCGACTCTAATACTTCTTATTCATATTGAGAGAGCTTGTAACCGCACCTCCCTGTTAAAATAATTAGGCAAGATGGTCTGGTAATATTAATTCCAGGAAAATTTTGCAATACATTCTAAGAACTTATACATAAGACTCTGAATACTGAGGAGAGATAGTGTGCGAAGAAGAATGACTAGCTTAAAACACAAATAAAGAAAGTTAAAAACACTTAACAAAGGAGAATTGAGTCACATATAGTAAAAGGGTTGTACACTACTGCAGCAAAACCTACAGTTATCTACAGATGGATAAGACTTCTCTGCCTCCGTATTACAAGTAGAATGAATTCCATCTCAATCACAGTCATAAGAGCACTACTCAGTTTGCCTTCTTTAAATATTTTAGTTAAAGCGACACCAAGAGTGGCTTTTTAACTTGATGTAACGGAAACTGGCAAGGCAACTTCAACCCTGGAGATGCCAGGATAGCAAAATTTATCATAAATTTAGGTTCCTCTCCTATCGGAGATTGAGATTATTATGGCAACTTTAATTTTGTTAACGGTACTTCTGAATAATTCTCCGGAGCTGCAGTTGAACCATTCTCTACCAAGACAGCCTAATTCTTCGCTTTCGCCTAAGCTTGCCTTGCATGATGTTTCCTAATACTCAAGTTTGCATCTCTTAATAGTTGTCATGACATCATCTACATTTGTTACCCTTTCTGTCAACACAACCCTGAGCATCCTCCTGTAACACCACATCTCAAGGACCTCAAGTTTCCTGATGTCAATCTGTTTCATAGTCCAGGCCTCGACTCATTACAGTAGCGTGGGAACACGTAGCAGCGGAGCATTTTTAGTTTTAAATTATTATTGATGTCTCAAGTACAGAGGATTTTTTCATTTTATTAGACATTCCCGGCGATTTCAGTTCCGGTTCTGATTTCTTTAGTTTGGTCGCATTGCTCCTGTATCCATGTCCCTAGGTATTTGCAGTAGCTGACTCTTTCTATATGTACATTGTTGATGTTGACAGTATCTCTGTTCTGCTTTTGTGCATAAATCCTAACAAAACTGCAGTAAAAAAGTACTTAAAAATCCACTTGAGATAATAAAAATCGATCTACTGCAGTTAAACTAATAATTTCTAGGAATTATAATTGTTATTTATGCACATTAAAGTCAATTGCAAAGCTTTGTCTGATAAAGATATTCACTTCTTGGAGAACCCAGCTCTTGCAAGGCTCCAAGTGTAGACGAGGTGGTCAAAAGGCTATTAGTTTGATAAAAACTGCAAACCTGTTTCCTAAATAAGTAAACCTATAAATAGCACAATAAGCCCTAAGGCTTCAGTACTAAAACTTATCAATCCCTTCTCATTTTCACACTTAAAAAACTCTTAATATAAAAAATGCATACTTCACAAATCTTTATACAAACTTCCAAAAAATTGCTCCACGTTAATCTGCGATCTAGGTGTATGCCGAGGTATCTAACGTCTTGTGTTTGTGGATGTGGGGTGTTGTTGAGGGTGACTAGAGGGCACGCCTCCCTTCTGAGTGTAAATGTAACTTGTGTAGATTTGACTTCGTTTGCTTTTATGAGCTAGATTCGTAGTCAATATTGCGCTCTATTAAGACAGTTCTGTAAGTTTTGTGATGCTATCACAGAGCTTTCGTGGGTTGCAAGAATAGAATTGTCGTCTGCGAACGTCGTTGGTAGGTATGTCTGCTGTGTACAATACATAAAGAATAGGTCCTAATGTGCTTCCTTCGGTATAGGATGCAATTTTGTGAATGCGCCTTAAAACTTCACTTGGAAGTTGGTCTATTGGTTAGGTAGGATTTCATTAGTTGATAGTAGATGTGTGCAAGGTTTTTCTTAATCTTGTACAATAGGCCTTCATGCCAGACTTTATTGAAGGCCTGCGTTATGTCTAAAAACGCTGAAGAGCAATACTTCTTCTCTTCATAAGCCTTATTGATTTCACTTACTATTCTGTGGCATGTTGCTGCCTAAATCCCAATTGATGTTCCTCTATGAGATTATTCTCCTCTAAGATTGGTTTGATTCTCTTGAGTAGGGGCTTTTCAGCAACAAACTAATTGGACGATAAGATGATGGTTTCTCTAGAGTTTTGCCTGGTTTAGGTATGAGCACTATTTGGGCCACTGAGCTGGAAAATAGTTCAATCTTAGGATAGCATTGAAAATGGGCGCTGTTAGCTTAAATCCCTTTTCTGGTAGTTCTTTTAGGATTTCACCGGTGGTAAGCCCATAGCCTGGTGTCTTATTCAGGTTTAGATCAGAATTTATTATTGTTCTTATTTTCGCTAGCTTGATCTCTTTTATTGGTAGACTCAACTGGTTAGGTGTTTTCAGGGAGTGTTGTATTACGGTTCGTTCCTCTATAATTAGTTCAGAGGCGAATGGTTAAAAGACATTTGTGAGGTGTAATGCAAATATACCGGCTTTTTACTTGCTCATGTCTAGCCAAATTTTGATCAGGTTTACGTATTGTGGGAATGGCTTGCTGCGGTTGTTTTAATCTTCTCGTAATCTTCCGTAATGAGTAGTACGTTGCGTGTGTAGCAGAGAGGGTTGGAAAGTAGCATCCTATAGTTTTATTTCGTTTTTCTTGAAGAATCGCTTTTAAATTTCTTGTTGCATTATTTACCCTATTTTTGTCATTCGGAAAACTAGTGTTCTGCCAAATCCTGCGAAGCCTTCTTTTCTCAGTGATTGCTTATTTTATTACCATTGCAAGAGTGTTGTGCACGTCCTTCGTTTCTAGTTGGGGAGTTATGGGAATCAACTCCTTGTATAGAGCGATGTAAGTATACTACTGCATCATCAATTTCATCAGGAGTCTTGAGAAATATTTCTAATTTTTCTTGATCATCAACTAGTTGTCTAAATGTCACTTTTATTGTTACAGAGCCTATTTGCTATAGGCCTGCTAACTACCTGTGTACTTAGTGTAACTATAATCGGTGTATGATCTGATGTCATGTCTAGACATGACTCAATTTTTAGATAATTTGGTGCTATATTATTAGTAATGAAAAAGTCGAGCAAATCTGGAATTTTATTCCTGTCCGTGGGCCAATATGTGGGCTGTCAGGTGGTGAGATAGTTAACATTGTTGGTAGTGAGGGATTTTAGTAGTTCTCTGCCTTTGGTGGTGGTTGTTCTAGCACCCCACTCCTGGTGCTTGGCGTTGTAGTCTCCGTTGGCAATAAAAAAAGTTGTGCTTTGGGGACTATACAATGCTGTGATTGTGATTGGCCCTGTCCAGTCTTCTACTACTATGCTTGTAGTTTGGATGTGCTCGTGATTATACTTATCCGTTGGATAGTGTTTGATGGAACTTTTTATGATTATTGCTCTTCCTTCAGTAGGGTCTTGTGTATCGTAAATGTTATAATTAGGAATTTTGAGATAACTTTTATTTGTAAAATGTGTTTCGGAAATTAAATTCCAAATTATGATTAGTGATAAATGCCATTAATTCTAACGTATGATTGAACAAGCCATTGGCATTCCATTCTGCAATTTAATACAGAGAATGCAATCGCGGAACAGCTTACATTTTTTTCTGAAAGATAAAGCGAAATAAGTCTAAATCATAAAATAAATTTTGTTTGTGTTACCATAGCATTTAAATGAATTAATAGTTCACGGTAGTTTTTATTACTTGATGCATTTTCGATAAAAAAAAACATTTCAACATCGCACCACATTATTTAGTAGCAAAATAACTCAAGAACTAGCTAAAAATTAGTAAAAAAATGTAGAGGTAAAGCATAATGTCAGATAAAATTGCATATTCAGTGCTTTAAGTTGAAAATATCATATATAACTTTAAATATCCCCACCGTTTGAGGTCTCGAGTTCTTATATCACATTCTTTAAAATCTTCCAACTGTTCATTCTAAATAGATCCTTCAAACCTAATTCGAAGGCGTTATTTTCAGAAATCTGAAGTCAATGCGGTTTCTAATATTCCAGTCGACCAGTAGACTGCTCTCTTCCTAAAGCCGTTTTGTCCCAGAACCACAATTCTTTTGGCGTACACAAAGAGGATTATGAAAGAACTGACGTATTGGTAGTACATGTGACTTTATGATAGAAGTTGTGCTGCACTATTTTCCTTAAAAATTGTCTGTTGTGTTCAAGTCGCCTTTGGTATATGTTCTGCATTATTCTGCAATCTAATAATATAAAACTACACTAAAACTTCGGTATCGTACGGTTCCTTAAGCTTAAGCAGTTTTTAAGCTCTTCCCAATAACCCAACCTACTTTTTGTTTGTTTAAGACATAACTGTTTATATTAGCTTTAGCTTTCTATTAGCCGATTTTCAGATTTATTATAAGACGTCGCTTATTTTTTCCACAACTTTATAAAAATTATCTTAATGTCCTTGAAGTTTCGTCGAAGCACCACAACACCTTCCTAGACTGTAAAGCCAAAGCTAAAATTTGGTTGCTTGAAATATAAATGTTCGTGGAGGAGATACTGCATATTGCGTTTATGTCTGTTCTCAATCACATATGTATAGTAATATCTGTTAAGCCTGCCTTTAGGGTCTTTTGTATGCTTGATAATAAGCACAATTCGATTTAACTCAAATATACACAATAAAAAAACAGAGCTATGTAAACTGTATATTTAAAACAAATAAATATTAACAACAAAATAACATAAAAAATAAATTAAACAAACAAGACATTAATGAAATACAAAATACAAAACGCAAATAAACAAAATTAAATTATTTTAAAATCCGGTGGGCGGCAGGTCGGCTGCGAGGTCTCCGGACTACGGAAAAAATGCTGCTGTGGTCAAAATTCAAGACGGAACAACTGAAAGAGACTTACCATACGTGACATTCTCTTGTAGCTGGGCGGCGGATGTTAACGTACTTTGGTTCGGCGGCGTCAAATCCGGGGGTGGGTTCTTACTTGGCCAGAAGTAGAATCACGGACGGGTGCAGAACACACAAAAGGCATCAGCGTAATCAAAGCGCGCTATTGGATTTGCACAAATTCAAAGTCAAAATATGCTCAGCTTCGGTTGGCGGCCAGTTACGTTCTCAAAAAACGTTCAATTTGGAGCGCTAAGTCGGTAGTCATCCGGTCCTTTTCTTTGTAAAATCTCTTTTAGCTGTGAATAGGGGTGAGCACAAATAAAGGTTGCGGGTAGAGATGAAGTTAGGGCCAAACAGTATAATCCTTTAGTGATCGTAAGCGTCTCTTTGTTCTGTATTTTTCTTTGGTCCACTCGATAACGTAATTATAAAGCAATGAAAATATAGTTGTTACCGTTATCAATCTGTGAGAACACATCTGTTGTGTTCAGTATCATTCATCCACTTTAGAAGAATATCACCTTGTGAAAATGTCCATCGCAGTTGAGAATCAAACATCAAGAGTTTCCAAAGTTCAGCCACTAAACTGAATTCCTGTAATTCCTCGGTTAAACTTCTGGAATGTTCTTCTCTATTGGTCTTTAATTATTTCCAAGGTTCTCAAACTTCCTTTTATCTAGAATTCTCGTTATTTCTTTCTCGCATCTCCAAAATATTCTTCTGCCCTTTTCTTTAAGTTTCCTCTTAACACTCCGGAATTAATATTTGTATTTCTTTCTAATATTTGTAGTGTTCTTCAAAGTTTACAATTTTCTGTTTTAATTTTTACTTAGCGGAAAAAAGTACTGCGCTAGATGATCAAGGGTTAGAAGCAACGATTCAAAATGAAAGCCTCATCTGGCGTACCCTCTATTTATCCCAACGTTCAGGTAATACTTGAAATACTTCCACACATGCAGATTGCCTGAACCATCCTGATCTGCTTCATCATCAGCGGTGAAATGCTGACTTTCTAGAGATTCCTTCAGATATGGAAATCGTTAGGGAAACCTGGCGGTACCTCTTAGTTGAATTGCTGTAATTTTCACGTAATACGATGAGGTCGGGCCCGGCTATCAAACCAAAATATCTGTTGCGCAGATGACTTCAGACATTATTTGGAATGATACTCTTCATCGCATGAAATAATACAGAAAATCCCGGCCATCTTCTATTTTAATATTTATTATTATAATTAGTGCATTATAGTGGTCCTCGCCGTCCCCACATATTAAACTGACTCATGTGGAATATCATGATCGATTTTGGGTTGGTTTTCCAAGATTAGACATTTCACCAATACGAAAACCGTCATGATCTACTTTACAATATTTGCATCATTAAAATATCGCGCTGCACTTGCAGTTTTCTGTAAATGTCAGCAGCCTAAACCCTCTTTCCCAAGAAACTTTGCCACAATACGCTGACCTACGCACACAATACCTCAGACTAGCTCATGACGTTACTGACTACTGCCAATAAATACCACCACTCTAGGTATCTTCAGTTTAGTACAACGGACCATCTATTAACCCTCAAGATACTAATAGAGAAAGCAAATGAATATCATCTCCCATTATACATAGCACTAATAGATTATGAAAAAGCGTTCGATAGCATCGAAACGTGGGCAGTACAGAAGAGTCTATGGAACAGCAGGATAGACCACAGATATATGACAATAATCCAAGATATATATAAGAATACTACAATAACATTCAACTGGTCAGAAGAAACCGATCCAATCCCAATACAGAGAGGAGTCCGTCAAGGAGACCCATTATCACCTAAGCTATTTATATTAGTCCTTGAGGATGTCTTCAAATGCCTAAACTGGGAGGAAAAGGCATCAATATAAACGGCAAATTTTAAATAATCTAAAATACGCAGACGACGTCATAATATTTGCAACAAATGGAGACCAACTAAACTCAATGCTCCAAGAACTAAATGAAGCTTCTAAAAGTGGGTTTAAAGATAAACACAGAAAAACAAAAATCATGACAAATTCCGATGAGGAAGTGAATATCGAACTAGAACAAAACACTATAGAACAAATAGAAGAATACAACTTAGGGCAAGGTTTACATTAATAAAGAAAATCAAGAAATAGAAATATGAAGAACGAAACTAGGATGGGCTGCCTTTGGCAGATTAAGTTACATATTAAAAACCGAAAGATACCTCAATACCTGAGAACAAAAGTGTTTGACAGCTGTATACTGCCCGTCATTACTTACGGGCCCAGACCTGAACTTTGACAAAGATAAATGTAGACAAACTTATGAAGACCCAAAGAGCCATGGAGCGCCAAATGTTACAAATAATCCTAAAAGACAGAAAACGAAACACTCGGATAAGGGAGAAGACAAAAGTCACAGATGTGGGAAAAAGAATAGCTAACCTGAAGTGGCAATTCGTAGGACACAATGCCGCCAAACGGACAACAGGTGGAACGCACGAATCCAGGACTGGCGACCCTGGCTAGCAAAGAACAAGGGGTAGACCGCAGATGCGATGGATAGATGATGTAAAACTACACGCCGGTCTTGCATGGAAAAGAATTGCACTAGACAGGATACGATGGAAGGAACTAGGGGAGGCCTACATCCGCAAATGGACTGAAGAAGGCTAAAGAAAAGAAAGAAAGAAAGGTATCTTCAGTAGCTCTCAAACAGAAAGTCTTAGTCTAGCTCGAAGGCTCCTTATTAAATTAATCATTCAAGAACTTGTCTGTTGTGGTTAGATAAACCGACTACGAAAAATGGTTTTGAGAATTAAATGCCAAAATAAATATAATTAATTTCATAATTAACTTAAAAATTTTGGGTAGTTTATAATGTCAAAAATAAAATTTATATATACCTAAAAACTTTACGAATTATTTAATCACTGACTTTGAGGGTTAAAAATAATGCAATGATCGTGTGGACATTTTATTGCTCCTAAGTAAGTGATAGCGTCTTAGGCGATATCTTAAAGTTTACGATAATTCAAAGAAAGGAGAAGAACCTATTTTATACACTTAATTGAATAACAAAGTTTGAACGATCATTAATTTGTCTACAAATGTGAGCTGATACTCACTCTACTAAAAAATACTTGATATAACTACCATATATAAGACTTTTTTCAGAGGTGAAAAAAGGTGGTATGCTAGCTTCAATTAATTTCAAATTAAAATTTTTTCCACGTTTTCTAAATTAAATCGATGCTAGAAATTCCTAAACTTGTTATCTTTTAAGGATATTTTTAAATTATTGTTGTGAGTACTATTGTTCCTTTGAAATATTTTGTATTAGAACGATACAATATGAAAAACACCTTTGTCATCCGTTTACATTTATAGCTGGCTATAAAAAGATATGACAGCGAAATAGGTTTTGTTCACTGTTCAGCAATAAAAGTTGTATTAAGTTTACGTTTTATTGTTACCGTGTAAAGTAATATATTTAAATAAATTCATGTACTGTTAAAATGAAATTAAGATTTCCATTGCAATAGAAAAAGCTTTTAAAAATGTATATTACAAAGGCACTTAATAAAAAGAATTTGTACCCAAATAACTTTTTCAAATAACTGAGAAGGGAAGAGCTTGTTGGTTCATTATACTTATATTAGGGTGCTACAAAAGTCTTTCTGATATTTGAAAAGTTACTTTTAACTCTAAACTTAAAATTAAAAGCTATACTACATACAAAAACCTAATTTTTACGTCCATTTTTTAAATCTGAACTTACAGAAGTGTGCAACATGCCCAATCCGAATGTTGTGATTTTGCCCGTTCTTCGGCCTTATTGGAAGTTAGGATAAAGCGCTGCAGACACTATTCCAATAAACGTAAAATTAAAGAGCAAGATTCTACATCAAAGAAAACATTATCAGTATTCTGTAGTAAATAAAGCAGCTTTACTTCAAGTTGTCAAAACATCTCTAACTATAAACACCCCACAATTAACATGACACTTGTGTATGTCAGGTAAAATCAACAGGCCATGCAGAAACAATGCTCAAAGTTGTTACCAGACGAGAAATAGATGTGTTTTTGAGTGCAAGCAGGCCAAGCCAAGGGTTAAGTGAAGTTCAAGCTGCATAGCTTGCAGTAAAACGTAAGCATTTTAATGCCAAATTACGCTTTGCGTCTATTGGAATTGAGAAGCTACGACTTATTTTAAGCTAAAATTTGCCCAACACCAACGAGTTTTAGTGTTAACAACTCGACAGAATGTATGCAATTTTTGAGCAACGATCTCTTGTTATGATCATTCAAAAACGGGTGTTGCAGCAGATGAACAACGCCAGATTATATAAAGCACAAAGAACTCACTGAATTTCAATGGCGCACTTCTTGGTGGAACATCACTAAATTTTAGGAAATACATGGCAAGACAAAACTCCCCCCTTTTCAAATTGAATAAGGAAAAAATTATATATATATTTTACAGGGTAAAACTACAGAACCTGAAATAGATGCGAAGGCTTTCACGGCCGGTATTATAGGGCATCGTAAGGGTAGTTCTTGGGTTATAAGGCCATGGTTGGGTTACGGACCGGATAGGAAACATTCTTAATAAACACAAGTTGGAAACCATCTATATTACTACCACCAAGATACGGGATTTGTCTGGTCTAAACTAGAAACCCGCAGGATACACCAGGGGGTATACTGAGTATCTTGCTCATGTGGGCAAATCTACATTGGGACTACGAAACACAAACATCGTCTACGCCTTGAATCATCTCAAAAAATCAACAAGTTGCTGAACATGCTTTGGAAAATACTGACAATGAGACAGAATTCGGAAAAACACAAGTTTTATCCAATAGTAGGAATTATTACCCGAGGTTATATAGAGAGGCGTAGAGATTTAAAAATATAGAAATAATTTTAACAGAAACGACGGATTCAATCTACCTAATCTTGGTTTATCTCTCTTAAGGAGCAGAAAACAGATCGCAATACGAAAAAAAGCGAGTGACGCCAGAAAATGCCGAAATATTACCTGCAACAACCCTATTGATGTCAGCAGATAGCCCGATAACGTTAACTACCATGCCGGTGACGTCAACAACGGTCCCCCTACATCATCCCTACCGCACTCGCACGAGTATAAAAGCAAAAATGCACGGGACAGTCACTTAATTTGTAGAAGATCTCCTTTTGAAGATCTCCGTCGCAGTTCTGGACAAAACGTCAAGAGTTTCCGAACTCCGATCACGGCCTTGCATCCCAAGAACCACCCACACGGTGCACTACAGAACCGAAAGTTACATTTTAATGTAATTTACAGAGGATGTAAACCAAGTGGTGTCCCTCATTTTCGATGCATGGTTAAATCGAATTCCAAAGTTCTTCGTTACTTTTTCTAACATTTATTGAGGAATAAACTTAACTTTCTGACGTATTACATTTCGCCTCAGATATGTTTGTCAACTTCAGACTTGAAGTATTTCAGACTTATAGTAGAAAGAAGTCGCGCAGGGCGAGATCCTGTGAGCGCGCTGGCCACTGCGTTGAAGGATGAGGCGCCCGCACCACTTAGAGCATTTTGTTGCATGGGCTGCAGCTTCATCCTGTTGGGACCGAACGTTTTCCAATTAGAGAGCAACGAGACTTGGTCCAAAAAATTGTCAACTGCCCTTCAGATCTCTTCAAAAACGTAAATACCAGTAACTTACTCACTGCATACTAAACAGTGAAAAGTTCCTGTGTAGAGGGCTTTCATGTGTATCATGTGGATTATCACTTCATTCCGAAGGTTTTGTATACGAACGCACCCTGCCAAGCAAGTATGCGATTCATGGGCAAAAAAAATAACTGCGTTATGAAACACGTTTTCTAAGATGTTTACACACATTTCTGTCTTATATAAATAAAAACTAAGATCTTATTAAACAATTTGCCATCTAAGATGACTAGAGAAGTAAATAATAAACAGCACTTATTGTATAGTGTTTTCCGAACTCCAATATTTTCCGGATTTTCCTCGTACTATAGAAATATTATTTCTCAATGGAGAGCGGAGATTTGAGGCGTCAGTTGTGCATCCAGAACCGGTTCGTAGTTTTAAATGTACGCTTTGACGTCATAAGCTGTCTGTTCGTCCACAACATGTTGGCTACTAAGGTCCCTTCTAGGTGAAACTTTCCAAGCACGTGCATTTAAATAAAAGTACTCCTCCTCGAACTACCCCTCGCTTCATAACCTTCCTTTCAAATTAGGGTAGGACTCATTCAAGCACTTGGTGAATACTATAAAACGCAATGGCTTATATTTTGTTTTTAATTTTCTGTTTCTCCTAAAATATTGCATAGAAAAAACAAGAGAGTGTATTACCCTAACATTTTCTTTTCATATATACATTTGTTAAAGTATTTGGACCTACCAGTTCAATTATTGAAAATCTGTTCAATGTAAGCAAGTTACAGTCAGTGTAACAAATTAAAGATTTTATAAAATATTAGGTATTAGCCCTGATAGTAGGAGCTTTTAAGTAGCCTCTTAGTCATTGTCAGCTATAGTCAAGAGTTATGAAAATATCTAAATACGAATAAACCTCTTACTCCATAACAGAAAATAATGAATTTAATTCGGTAAACTAATGGAAACACTTGCTAAAGGACACCAGTAAAAAGAAGCTTTATTACCTTTCATATAGAACTTTAAATAAAAAAACTTATAATTCAACTAAATCTGGCTTTGCTCATCTTATACAAATTTTGCAACATAATCTCACAATACCTCTCGCGGGAAGAACGACAAGTTCGAACTATCCTACCATTTACTAAAACAGTTGTAAAAGAGTTAGGTAGCATAGTATAAGTTTAGGTAGGATAGTCGTATATTTGAAGTTAATACTCACAAAAACTTCTATACACATAACAATTAACCGAAAATTGACGACAAAACTACACTGGTAAAACTATAGCCCTGGAATGGTAGATTACAGCAAAACAGGAACAAGCCAGCATGGGACTGCTCCAGCTCTGAAAACTTGCCTGCTTACGTTTTGTAAATAGAAGCATCCCATCCGCAGCTGCAAAATTCTATAAAGCCTGACTGCTCTCGTGTGTTACGTTCCGCATCGACTTGTTCGCCCGCTCTGTACTGGATCTACCATCTCGCTGTAAAACTGCATTTTCTCTTAATTCAGCTTCCGCCCTGAATGTGCTTTTAACAAAGCCGTCTTTCTGTCTGCTGTCTCTAAGCCAAAAATCAACCCCACGGTAGAAAGGAATTACGCTTTTCAGGTCTTCCCATTAACCAATAAAGGGCCTACCTTTTCTCTATTATCGGACCCGTTTTGGGAAATTGAGGGGTACCATTAAGGAAAAGCCGTGCTCGGAGGCGAGGAAGGTCGAGGAAAGTGGTGAGTTTTTATCTTTTGCAACCAACGCCTACTGCGCTTTCCTAAGATTATGCATTTAAATTGGTATATATTTATATAAAAATCGAATATCAGACGACAATTAGTTCAATCGTTCTCATAACAAGATAATAAAAATTGCCACAAATTTGTTACTAAAAGTGAGTACAGAAAGTTGAAAATCCAACTAAGAGTGGAATAAAAGGTTTTGTACATAGGAAAATTAATCCAGCTTTCTAATGCATCTAAAAGGACGCTCGAGTTAAAATCTTTAATAAATCTCCTTCAGTTTGATTGAAGAAGTATGTCACAATACATGCAAGTATTAATTATCTCAATAAGAATTAGATGGCCACCAGATTAATTCCGAATTAGTTATAAAACTCAATGGACTAATACTTACATAAATATTGAGACACAAGAAGATACAAGAGAATGCAAGTCTAATACACTTGCAAGAAAATAATTTTAACTAACCGTGTACCTAGCACTTCGACTGAAAATTGAAAGATATTATACTTCGACCAATCAGGCAATATGTGAGGTTAGTCACAAGCTTTTTCATAGCGTTTTGAGATAGCACGTAGCAAGGAGATTGGCCTGTACGATGTCACTTCATAGGGAGGCTTTCCTGGTTTGAGGATCATCTTAACATCTGCTATTTTCCACATCTTAATCTGAATGATGCTTGATAATATTGGCCAGTTTTATGGTAGCTTTCCTTGGGAGTTGCTGCGATTTCTTCGGTAATCATATAAAATCCAGCTTTTTTATAGTTAATGTAGTTTTAATTTCATTAGATACTTCTTTTGGAGAGGTGGGTCTGATAGGAACATTGTCACAGTTCAACCGTGGCAATCATCTCCAGCGTTTGGTTAAAAAGTCAGCTCTAAATGTCCTGCAAATCTGTTTGCTTTTTAAGAGTTACTGCAGGCCCAGCTTCCATCAGCATTTTTAATTGGCGAATTTTGTACTATAGACCTTTTCTCTTTCGGATAATCATTTTCCTTCTTTCTAGGTTTGTTCTCCGAGGTATTTTCTCACGCTGCTTGTTGGATGTTCTTGACAAATAGTTCTACATCATTGTCTAACTGTTCTGCCTTT
This sequence comes from Sinelater perroti, assembly GCA_036346155.1. Lineage (NCBI taxonomy): Eukaryota > Metazoa > Arthropoda > Insecta > Coleoptera > Elateridae > Sinelater > Sinelater perroti. Next base: position 21,217,323 of record JARFIY010000158.1, on the reverse strand, counting down.
AAAGGGGCCGGGAGTTCGATTGAGCTTGAAGACTGATTTTAAAGCTTTCCTAATCCGTTAGTTTATTAGAGTCTGTAAGGCAGTTTTAGGTGAATAACACTGTCACTTAAAGTAAGGAGTATTGGGGAATGATCAAGTAATTCGATTAAACGTTTTTGATTTGAAAGAAGTCTATAAGATCTGGGATTTTGTTCAGATTTGTAGGTCAACAGATTCGTTTACCTGTTGATAATGTTTTGCACTTTAGTTGGTTACATGCTTCTAAAACTTTTTTGCCTTTAATTTTGTCAGTCTAGATTCTCAGTATGTATTTTACATTGAAGTCTCCTTCCATTATGAATCTTTCCCCTGGTCTGTTTAAGAAGTTAACGTATTATTCTTTTTTTAAAGTATATCTCGGGGGGCAGTATTACGCTCTAATAATAATTTCGTACGTTTTAATTTTGACTATAATAAACCTTGCTTGTATAAGGTAAAAAATAAAGTTCTTGCCGTTTTTGTTTTGCTATTGAATGAAAGGAGAATAAATATGCAATTAGTGTATCACGTGGTTTAAAAATCGGTCGGTCGAAAGTCTGAATATCAGTCGTTATTAAAGCAGGTCCAACGCGCACTTTTATCATTCGTAACTCTTACAGTAGCGAAGACAAATTGAAGTGTCCAAGGATCTCGTTCGGTGTTGTTTGCTTTATGACCTCGAAATGGGCTTATCAGCAGCTGCATCAAATCGCCGAATATGTCAAGCGTTTGTGTGCTGTGAATGAACGTACTGCAAGGCATTGGTTTCAAAGATTGAAGTCGGAAGATTTGCCCTCTATGATGAACCTCGCAGTGGACAACCACAGGACTTGGATGACAAGCCCTGCAGGCGGCCATTAAGAAGGACAGTAATCTAACGTGTCGTAAACTTGCAAGACAGTTTAACGTTTCTGATGAAACAGTTAGACTTCATCTGCACCATTAGACTTTATCTGCCTGTTAGACTTTAGTTAAGTAACAATTCAAACATAAACTACACAAATTAATAAAATGTTAATTATTAAAATTTCCCCCTAATAACAATGGTTTTAAACGAAGTCACCAGAAGGTAAAGCGGGAGCTGCAAAAGTTAAATAGATGTTACAGAGGACTATAATAGAAAAAAAATGAGGAGGATACAGAAGAAGGTGTTGATAGTATGGAATTAAAGATAGACAGATAAGTGCTTACAAAAAAAATGTGTAATGGAGACAAAAATGAAACGAAGCAAAGCGTAAGGATATCCAGCACAGCTGAACACAGAAAATTGCTGCTTTGCAAGTTAAAGCAACGCCCAGAAATCTTTTAAACCAACGCGCACGATATTGGAATTACAAGGCTATCCACCCGAATTCACAAAAAGCCTATATTACCTCATGAATATCTTAAATACATTTTGACAAGTTGTGCGTTTCCCATGTAAATAAAAAATCCGACGCGGGAGTCATGCGAACTATTAATTTAGATGTGAAGAGAAGTGGCGCGACTCCGAATGAGTTACTGGAGTTCTTTAAGCTCAGCCAGAAACCAGCGACTCGATTCTGTTGCGCTTCATTATCGAAGAAGCGAACGAACAGTTTCGGGTGGTATTAGTAAATTAAATTCTAACGAGAGGGAAGGGCACGTAGCGACACGTCGAAGCAGGTTAATAAACATTTGAATGAATCAGGGTCAGCGCCGCTCAACGGCACTCGACCCTTCGGCAAACACTGCGCGGCCCACGATTGGGCAGCACGTGTTATTACTACTGATTCAGTAATTAGAAAATAGTGCTGCGCAAACTAACCCTTAGCGTGTAACGGCGTGTGTTTGCGTAACGGCTATTATAATTCGATTTGGATGCTTTGGACGCACACGCGCCGGGTAAACAGACGCGATGGCGGCGCGCCGAATATTGCTTTAAAATTCAAAGCAGCCGTTTTCGGGAAATTTCATTAAAGCGAATACAACCCCCGCTCGGTTATCGCAAGTACTGCGCAAATTGACAGGTCTATCAGCCGATAGGAAATTTTGTACAAGTTTTCCATTAGGAGCTAAATAAAGTTCTGCTACATATTTATGTAGGCTCGAACTTTCGCGAGGTTATTAACTAGACCCCCGGTTCTTGCTGTCTTCTGAATGGGTTATGGAGCTCGAAACATTTTTTAAGTCAGCTCGAATATTAAGTGACCCTTAGCTCACCACAAAGGTGGCATGAGAAAATTTATGACGTAATACTAAAGATATTAAAAAAACATGTTTAACCTGCAAGCATAGCTAATTCAAAAGTAGTCTACAGAGTACTTAAACAATTGTTCATCTTACGTCATCGCGTTGAGCCTACAGACGACAAATTAAGATTCAAGAAATTCAAGTTGTAACTCCTCCATTGCCTGACCCAGCGAGGATGAGAAAAAAGAAGGGGAAGGAGCAACAACTTCTTTAAAAATCCTGGGTTCAGCTGACCAGTAAGGATTCGTAACCTGCGGTTACAAGTAGCCAAGTGGTCAACGATCTTGAACACTAAGTGAACTCATATCCCAATGGCAAAGAGAACGGATGAACTAGGACTTTCTTGTATTAAGCAGTTACAAACGCCAAGAACGGGCAATCTCCGGGTGGTTACAATACTCAAGAGAAAGCCGCATTGAATACCTGGGATGAGTCTATTCTGGTTATGCTAAAAACTCAAGAAAAGACGCAAAGAAATTAAATTAGGATGTTGGAATGCCCAAGGAATTAGAACGAAAGAATATGAACTGAAAATCTTATAACATCGACATGGAAGTTCTTACCGAGACCTAAAGAAAGAGACAATGAAGTGAAATAAAAGGCGACTACGTTCAACTATATAGCGGTATCGAAAAATGCTGCAGTTTCCACATCTACCAGAAGCAAATTGTTAAAACAAATCAAAAACTGAACAGCAGTAAACGAAGGATAATTACAGTAGAACTAAAATTGTCACGACGTCTTATTTATACCATAGGTGCCAATGTAGAATAAAAAAAAAAGAATTCTGGAACAACTCTGACTTATTAAGTAATCTAATAGAAAAGAAGTAATGATTTTAGGCGATCTAAATGGACGCGTTGGAAGAAAAGTAGATGAGATAATTGGCTCATATGGGAAGCAATAAATGCCAACAGTTTGCACTAAAAGTATTAAATTGTTTCTACCAACACAAGGAGATCTATAAATGCATATATATTACACAAAATCTATTACAAATTATTGAATTATGAGACAAAATAGGGATATCAGAGTCAAAAGAGAAGTCATGCGTAGATCAGATCACCATCTTCTAGAAATAACCATATCACCAGTACATAAATATGAACAAAAGCCAAACATAACAAACCAAAGTTCCGCCTAAACCAAATATCCCCAAATATAATTTAAACAGTTCCTCAATCTAATCCACCCAGCTTTTATATAAGTTAAAAGAGCAAAAAAAAAAAAAATGACATGGTCGGATCCCCAGAATACATGTACGACACCCTACAAAAATATTTATGCCAACCAACAAAAGGAGCCCTAGGAGAAGTTAAACACAGGAAGTTGAAAACTTACTGGTGGGACGAAGAAATTGAAAACCTCATCAGTGAAAAAAAAAACTGTATTACAAATGGCTAAATATCTAAGATGTACTACTGTGTACAAATATAACCCGGAATTTTTACTTTAAACAGCGCGGGCATTTCGTTGGGTACAAACCTTTTTAGTTTTAAGTTGGTAGGACTGCTACTGACATCTGTGCCAAATTTTAGGTTAATATCTTAATTAGTTAAAGAGCGACGTTCGTTTTCGAAAACAACCAAAATTAACTTTTTCGATTATTAAATTTTGTGTTAAAAATGATATTTCTGCTGCGGAAACGCTCAGAATGTTACAAAAAGCCTTCGGTGAACAGGCTATGTCTAAAATACAAGTATACGAACGGCATAGAATGTTCAAAGAGGGTCGTGAAGGCGTTGAAGACGAACCACATCAAAGACGTCCAGGAACATCAACTGACGAACAGCACGTCGCGAAAATTAAGGAATTGGTGCTCCAAAATCGTCGATTGACAACTAGAGAGCTTGCTGACATCGTTGGCATTTCAAATGGATCAATCGACACCATTTTGAAGGAAGTTTTGTGCCTCAAAAAAGTCAAATCTCGTTTGGTTCCAAAACCCTCAATTTATTCGTGACCATTTCGCTAAAAATTCCACCCATATCGTTCCGCAACCGCCGTATTCGCCTGATTTAGCTCCATGTGACTTCTGGCTATTCAGCAAAATGAAAGGACCGCTCCGGGGACACCGTTTTGACACGATAGAAGAGATTAAAGCCGAATCGAAGAAGGTGCTGAAGGCCATACCGAAACAGAGCTTTTCAAAGTGTTTTGATGAGTGGAAAATTCGCTGGCATAAGTGCATTGCAGCCGAGGGGGATTACTTCGAAGGCGATGAAATAGATTTTTAAGAATAAATAAGGATTTCAAAAATTATAACAAAATTCCGGGTTATATTTGTACACAGTAGTATATGAGACAGGGATTCTCAGATGGTCTGGCGTTCGACGAGACACGCAGTGAAAGTGTTCCGCAGTTTCAATATTGTTAGTGGGTAAATAATTAATATTAAATTAAGGTAGGAAACAAATACCAGTAAATAAACACTGACAAACTGGAGATTCCAGCAACAGCAGACAAAAGTAAGTTTAAATCCGTTACTTTATAACTTATAAATCTTACCGCTTGCAAACATAAATACACAATACACAAAGCCGCATTATCATACGATCGATTTATGCTCATCAAAAAATTCATTCGCTTTGGTAATGCAAATACGCGACGGGAGCGATTAATCAACAGTCAAACTGCTGCTATTGACGATGTTTGGCAAATGTTGCAGGCCGATTTGGCGGTAGCTTACATCCCGCACGATTCGCTGACCGTGGACGAGCAATTATTCCCATATAGAGGCCGCACACGGTTTACACAATACATTCCGTCTAAGCCAGCCAAGTGTGGAATAATGATATGGTGGGTGTGCGATTCGAAATCATTTTATCCCCTCAGAGGAATGATTTACTCTGGGAAATTGCCTGGTCAAGAGCGTGAGGCAAATCAAGGGCAGAATGTTGTGTATCAATTAGTGGAAAGATATGTCAATACAGGCCGCACAATTTATGCCGACAATTTTTCTCCACGTTAGATGTGGCGGGTACATTGATGAGGCAAAAACTGCATTTGTTGGAACAGTACGCTCAAATGAAACATTTGTTCCACGTGAGTTCCTGAAAAGTCCTGCGCGTCCAGTTTGCAGCTCATTGTTTGGCTTCTACGAAGGCGATGTATCACTGTGCTCATATGTTCCGAAGAAGAATAAAGCGGTAACTTTGCTGTCTACAATGCACTATACTTGCGATGTAGACACAACTGAAAAAAGGAAGCCAATGGTTATTCTGGATTACAATGCTAATAAATCCGGCGTGGATACAATGGATCAGATGCTTGGCACATATTCTTGCAAACGATCAACAAACTGCTGGCACTTGCGATATTCTACGATACGGTAGATGTTGCTGCATTAGCTGCATTTATCATATATAATGAAATTAAGCCAGTAAAAGAAACCGATAAGCGACGTTCATTTTTGCAATTGCTCACGTCACAATTAGCACTGCCTAATATTGAAGAACGAGCCACCAATGGACGTATAACGAGCTATCCCAGGATTCGAAGCGCTATGGAAGCATTCAATGTAAAGATAAAATAAAATAATTTTTGAACACACAAAAGCGGAAAAACTAAAATTTTTTTGTCCTTGTAGGTAGTAGCGAGACCGACAGCAGGAGCTGCACCTTCTTTTGTGCCTCGATCTAATCGGCCGTCATGCCAGTTATGTCGTGTGGAGTACGACGCCAGCGTAAAATCAGAGCGTATTGCTTTACTTGCAACATAGCAGTATGTGCTGAGCATTCAACATTGCTGCATCGTTGCAATACCTGCACACTCGAACTGGAAAATCAGCAAGAAGCATCACAACAGTGATTTATTTCATTTTCTCATGTATTTCAATATTAAATAAAACCGAAATTATCAAAAAAAAAACATTTCTTGTGCCTTTTTATCACTTTATACAATTTAAAATTAACACTCAAAACCATCAAAATACACCCCATCAAGCAAAATACCATACAAATTGTTATAGGTCCCTGCGGACCTTTTCACTATTTTAAGGCCAACGGTAAACTCACTAATCGGAGGGTTAATAAAAAAACCATATTGGAGATAACATATTTGATAAGGCATTATGATATAATATTATTTGGCCAAACATGAAATGGCTTAACACGAAAGAAAATGCAAATGGAAATAACACTTACTAAGACTATTGTGATACAGACTCACAAAAAAAGCAGAACGTGCGAAAACTTCATTGGGAAGGGAAATGGAAAACTTAGGTCTAAATGGTGAAAGAAATGCAACAAAGAGACTAAAATTAATATTTCATATTATACTTTCAGTACCATAGTGGCTACGCGGTTGAGGCGCTTGGCTACGGTGCGGACAGATTCGAGTTCAATCCTGGGTTCAGATGCTTGGTGGGTGGCCTACTCAATTTCTACAAATTATTAAGTATCAAGGGGTAATAATGCGGTCGTGAAAGACGCAATGCTTGCCAGATAAGATAGAATTAGCCTGCGAGCTCCTACTTCTATCCAAGAAAAGTAGTTCTAAACTAATTCTAAACTCATTAAAACTTCTAAGTTTCTAAAACTTTTAAAAATATTAAACTAATATTGGTTTGTCCAGTATCTAAAGTTAAGTTCTAAACGATCGTCATAGAGAGCAATTAGTTAAATTAGAATTTTCGATTCAATTAATACCGAGTGCCAGAGATATTATTTTCAAACTCTGGAACATATTGGTAGTAGATAAAACTTGATAAATGCTCGCGATACGTAAACCGCTACTTTAATTAACGATGCTGATATTAATACCCGAGTTCCTAAAAACCTTTTTATTTGACGATTGGTTTCTGCTCAGCCCACAATCAATCTAATGGGCCCGCCTGATGGGCGCACAAAATATTTAAAGCTTTGGCGACAAATTAAATGACTTGCTCGGCGGCCAAGCGGATTGAAATTTCGGGCCGCTCTGTGGCGTACCGCACCGTTGTTTTGAGCGCACATTCCGCCCGGAGCCGCGTTCCGGCTCGAACAAAAACGCCAGGAAAATTTGAACAAAAGTGATTGCGTGGCCGGCCGGCACGCGATACAAAATAAAATGATCGGTCATTCTCAAGGTTGCAAATGGCCGCCTTGACAAAATGCTAAAAGCGCACGAAGGAGTATTTGTTACGTTCAACCGCCGCCACACTTTTCCTCCGCATTTTCTCCGAGAGAGACGGCCGAGCGGCGGCGGGAGCGTGCCAGAGAAAGAGCCGCGCGCGCTCGCGTGCACCCCGCACTTATCACACTTATCAAATGACTACAATAAAATGGACGGTTTTTATTATATGTTTGGAAGTGCGCCTGCTTATTGGTAGCTGCAGTTGGGCCCTTAATATTTTACAATCGTCCTTATTTATTAGTTTTCGACCTTTGCGTGCGATTGATTCCCGCGATTACGCCATCGGAGCCAATTTTTTCCTCAAGCAACAAAACGCCGCGAGCGCTCCACGACTTAATGGCCTGCCATGGTCGTCGCTGCACACCCGAGTTGTCACGATCGCTGCAGATTAGTGAAATTAACTGTTAATCGATAGCGCTGTGCTTATAGTTACGTAAAGTCAATATCATAAAGAGTTGCACGAGAGCTAACCAACGGTTACAACTGTACATTGTAACATTGAAACTTCTAAATGAACATGCCCCAGACTTTTTTAAATTCCATAACAACGCAGACCTTGACTCCACAATGAATATGTAGCCCGCGTTTGCCTTTCACAGAGTATGAACTCCATGAATTGATAAACGTGGTAAGTGCGAGGTCGCAAGGCCAGGTCAGTATCGATCGTTATTTTGATAAACCCTCTAAAGTATTTAAACTAAGGTAAACTACCACAACTCGATGCAATACAGAATGAAACAGTGCCACAGGTAAATACGAATGGTCTTACTTTCCAAAATATGTTAAATTTTACCTTCAATACCTCAATCGTCATTAGACGTACATTGGCAACAACCGCAACAAACATTTTCCCATGCCCTCAAATTATCAACAATTTATTCCAATTACACAAACAAGAACATCTGAAGACTCATTAATAATAGACTGGAATAGATGCGGATAAATGTAAGAAGAGGTTTCTTTAACACCAAGCACTTTCGTTCACAATTTAGAAACTGCATCTCTCGCGAGCCAGAAATCAATAGCCCTAGTTAAACCATATGAATTTCAGGAACCAAAGACACGGAAAAATAAAAAGGAACTGGGATTTCTGCTGTACAACCCAATACTCAAACAACCTCTTAAACTGTTCTCCAAAGTAACACATTCTAACGTCTAATCATTCAGGAGATACCACGACTCCAACATTATCGCAAAACGAAACAAATGAAGAACTAGTACACAGACCTCCACCTATATTTATTCAGTATGCACCAAACATCATTTCATTGTTAAATATTCTCAATTCTCACTTGAATAAAAATGAATATCGATATCAGGTCACATCAGGAGGCACCATAAATCTATTACTGAAGACAATCGATAAAACATGGTAATGAAAAAAATATTAGATGATCATAAAGTCATCCGACACACCTTTATACTGCTCAAAGGTAGACCATTTAAAGTAGTACTAGAAAATCTACATTACACCATTAACAAAGAAGAATTAATACAAGCTTTAGTGTCCTACCGACAAAAGATAAAAGACGTTATTCTCGTTAAACTCCATGCTAAAAAGAACCCACAAAATTTATTCTTTATTGGTTTAGACAGCAAGATAACTAACGAAGTATATAAAATCGATACTCTCCTAAATTCCATCGTGAAAGTAGAGCCCTCTTATCAAAAGAAAGAAATAGCACAATGCAAGAGATGGCAGTCCTATGCCCATACACAGGACTACTGCATTCCCCCATATTGTTGTGTAAAATGTGCGGAGAGTCATGATTGGAGAATATGCCCTTTGAAGAAAGAAGAAGACCACCAAGCTAAATCCGTACTTTGTTTGGGAAAACATCCTGCCAGTTATTGAGGATACACGGTATGTAAATAAATCAAAAATCGAAGACTCCCTCCGCTCAGACTTCCAACCAGATTCAATAACCAGCAATAAATGCAACTCCCGTGTGGGGTTGCTAGTCCCCCATCGGGCGCCTCCCCAGGTGGCGGATAGGGGAATGCCTCCCAGATATGGGTGGTACCTGGGAAATGAAATACCAGGGGCGGACCAAAACTAGCATGGCATAGGAAGCAGCTGTGTCATTAATGAGTCAAGGCTGCAGAAGAATGACTTCGGTAACAGGCTTGTCATCATATACTTACAGGTGGCTATCAAATTATGATACACCCGGCTGTAACACTGCGATGCGGAAAGCAACGGGAAACTACCTCATTATATTCCCAAGAAAAATCAGAATGGCAGAGAAATATAGATGGGCCAGACTGATCGGCAACGTCCAATGAGGATACGGCACAAGCAGAAGAAGAAATGCAACTATCATACCCAAATCTAGTAACAAACAAGAAGTTATAACAAATATAAGACTTAAGCAAGCTTCTCCCATATATGCTAATACAATAGCATAAAATCAACTAGAAACCCGAAATAATGTACGGCCCTTCTTGCAACAAATAATAGATTCCAAGAAAATATGACTAACAAGCTTTTTAGAAAAGATATGATATTTAAAAGATCTGGCTAATGAAAAATAACGGTCCAACTACTCAAGATGGAACTCCAACGGGCTAGATAATCACCATCAGGAAGGCAAAGCAATTGCACTATATAATAACATAGATATCTTATTAGTCCCCGAATACTACTTTACCGACGATTCTTTCTTTAAACTTCGTGGATACGATATCAACAATAACAGCTACCCGAATGGCATAGTTAATGGAGATTCAGCGGTAATAATAAAACATCATATCAGACATCACAAAATAAAAAAATACTGCTTAGAATACCTCCAGGCAACAAGTGTAATTATAGAAGACTGAGTAGGTCCTGTAACAATCGCTGCACCATATTGTCCATACGGGCTCAACTCAGAAAGTCTACAAAAATATTTTAAATCACTTTGTAATAGACTTCTAGCTGGAGATGACTTCAACGCAAATACCCTCACTGGACTTCACGCATCCCCATCCCATCATGCAGAAATATCATCTAGCTCACGTATCTATCAATCAGCCCATCTACTGTCCAACAGATAAAGACAAAATCTCCGACCTTCTTGACTTCTTCATAATTAGAAGTATACCACTTGGCTACTTAAAAATTGCACCATGTTTTGACTTATCCGCGAACCACATCCCGATAATAGCAACTATGACTACCTCATTAATAAAAATAAATAAACCACCAACCCTTCATACTACTTCAAAGTTATGTTAGAACTAACTACCAATGTCCAATTAAAAACATCATGCAACATTGAAAATTTGGTAGAGAAATTTACAGTCAATGGAAATGGATGTTACTTGACCTGCATCACAAATATCAGAAAAAAACAATTCGATTTTACTACCCAGCAGATATTAAGCTAAAGATTGCCGACAATAACCAACGAATGTTCAACACGACAACTAAGGAACTAAAAGAAATGATCAAATAATTGAAAAACAGATATCTCGACGAATACCTTAAAGGACTAACTGCTACAGAGAATACTGAATATTCCCTTTAAAATTACCTATCAGCCCCTACCCAGCTCTCGGCCTCTATCAAACCTTTCTCTACCATAAACGTGGAGTCTATAATCAAAAAATCTCCAGAATATGACCTCATCACTGGCCGAATACCGAAGGAGTTGCCTCCCAAAGTAATCAGATTAACTAATTTTCATAGCATTCTACGGACAGGAATTCTCTCAGTCCAGTGAAAAGTTGGCCAAGTGATCTTTGCCCAAAAGTCCGGAAACCAATCAATGACCATTTTCCTACAGACCGATAAGTTTGCTATCATTGCTTTCTAAACTTTTCAAACGACTATAACTGAAAGACGAACATCTCGTACCCGATCATCAATTTAGCAATTAAGCAAATTTATGGAATAGTAAACAACTTCAACACTGCCTTCGAAAACAAGAAATACTGCTCTGCGGCCTTAGCAAGTACTACTTTCTCGTAGAGTGGAAATGTGCCCGTATTATTATAATTATTAAACCTGGAAAACCACCCACATATCCACAGTCATGTAGATCAATAACCCATTATATCAAAAATGTTTCCGAAAGCTACTATTCATCAAAATAAAAGTTACTGTAAGCCTAGAACAGATAACTTTGTCATGTCAATGCGGGTTTAAGGAACATCATTCAGCCATTCAACAAGGACACTGAATTATCAATGAAATAATGCAAAACCTGGAAGCAAGTAGAATATGTGCAACAAAGTTTCTAGTTATACAACAAGTTTTTTACGAAGCATGGCACAACGACCTGATGTATAAACTCAAACAAAACGTACCAAGCCAGCTTTATAAACTATTATAATTTTAATTGAACAATATTTTTAAGTAAAAATAAACAGCTTACTATCAAACTACCATAACATTTTGTACTTTCGTACCGATACCCTAATTACGGAAAATACCACCATCAGCACTTTGACGATAACACTGCCGTACTGTATGTTTAAGAATCACCTAAATTAACATCATAGTATATTCAAAATCACCTCATCCTGTTACAAGGCTGGTTCATCAAATGAGAATAGTGGTAAACCATGATAAATTTACTTTTACGAACAAACGTATCACAGGTCCTCCAATCATAACAAACAATTTTTTTTCCAGCCAAGACTGAAGTTGAATACCTTGGCTTACTCCTAGACAAAATACCCTTGATTTCGCGTATTGAGGCCAAAAGAAAACTACTGGACCTTAAAGTTAAACAAACATCTTGCCTGCTTGGACGTTTCTCGTAGCATTCTGTAGCAAATAAGATTTTAATATATAAACTCATACCAAAACTATGTGGTCCTATGGAGTACAGACTCGCCACGATAGGTCAACAATCAAACCCTCCACAAAGACGTGGGAACATAATATGCAGACGATGAACTTCAAAGAATTCCAGCCACATACCACAACAATCTAGTGGGATATCCAAACCACTTAGTAAAATAACTTCAGGACCAACTAGCATTCGAAAAAACATTACAGTGACAATACTGCCATACATGATCCACGGCTAAATTTTTAAAGATCCTAAAACAGAAAGTAGATAAAGTGAATCACAACTCAAGGAATTTTTAAAGTTGAAGGGACTCTATAAGGCAGAACCGTTCACCAACTTCGCTTGGGGAAAAAGAAAGCTAATCGCCACTGTAATCTTATCAACTATCAGGAAGTATATCCTTCCAATGCTCATTTTCTTTCAGAAACTTCGACGCTAATACAGGGAAATCCCTCGGGTATAACTTTTACATTGGATTAATCCCACTTTATTTTGTGAATGTATAGCGCGCGAAGCCCCCAGCCAAACATTGTGGAGGTTAAATGTCGACTGCAATCCTTAAATGTGACTTTTATAGAGCCATTAGACACTTGTTATGACCAAAAAGTAGAACGATGGCTTTCTCTGCATGTCGACAGAGTGACTACACAATTGCAAATAAAATTATTTGGGGAAGCGGATCAATAAGCAACGACGATATTCAATACTATGAGTAGAATCAAAAGGCAGAAATAATTCAATATTTTCACCGATTGTGAGTAAGACCTCCTTCTTATGGCAGTATATTATGATTCGGGAGGATCCTGGAGCTCGGGTGCCTAACGAGTGGGTACCTAAGATTAATAATAAGGAGAAGTAACAATGCGGTCATCTAAAGCGCAGTGTAAAGTATCAGAGATGGTGAAGTAAATAGTGAGGATAAACATATGGAACTCTTCACTTTTATTTTCTGAGCTGTGCTTCTTCACGAAGGCTTGCTTTTAAAAAGAAAAAGATAGGTAGAAGATCGACAACCAATTAAAGGGCAGACCAGCCTCGTAAAATTGCAGTTTCACAGAACGAAACCAAACCAGCAACTGCAATGGCACATTCTACTTTAAGAAAATGGAATGGTGGTTAAAGAATTCTACAACAAGGTTCAGTTCAATAAGCCTAGTTTACCTGCTGTAAACAGATAGATATCAAAGAAAAGGCGAAAAAAGCCGAACTAAAAAACCAAATGGATCTAAAGAGACAGACTGGTTGATAGCGATGGAAAATGAGTACACGTTTTGCCCCAGAAAATATTCAACCAATAATAATGGCAATGCATTGATCGTGTTCCAGTCACCAATACATATATTTTGTCCAAATAAAAAATGCACTCTCAAATTACACCACTAAATATATGCTCTTTTTTGTGTTCATTGTTTATTACAGATCTCCTGGTTTTCCCTTTTGATACGGGTGCGCTCACTCCATCGCCTCTAATTTCGAATGCTGCTAATAAAAATCACAATGGCAAACTTTACTCTGTTGAAATAAATAAAGGAATAATTAACTTTCTATTTCCAATACGATAAGTCGATGCTTCTATATAATTTGAGCTGTGTTAGATTTTCTGTGACTTTCTTTGCGGCCGCAAACAAGGAACATTCAGGATAAACGGAATTTGATGCCACCACCTTAAATATGCTAGAAAAGATATTTTAGTTCACATAAAACTCTGTTAAATAAAGAGAAGATATATAAAGACCATGGCACGTGCAGTTAAAAGATAAAAGTGTTATATTAATTGCAATGATGCATTGCATATTGAACACCTTTGTATATACTAAAAGTCTAAAATGCCCATTAATGTGCCCCAATTGCATTAATATAGCAAAATATTCCTCCTACCCCAAAAAACTATTTACCACACACTTAAAGACCCAACGAAATATATACATCAAGTTTCAAATTTATTTCGAATAATAAACAGTATCTCTATCGTAAAAGATTAATAAAAAGAATAGCACAGCGATTAATACTAAAAGTTAATATAATGCACATACTCTAGAGCAATTGTGTCAACTTGGCAGTGTACGAGTTGGAGATCGATATACCGAAAAGTAGGTTAGCGACAGTTGCGAGTTTATTTAAGCGACCAGCACAGTATTATCTGCAATGTAGGGTAATTTAACTTTTAAAGATGTAAAAGATGCCATCTCCTGTGTATCTTTCTTATCACACAGCTCAAGACAAAGAGCTGGCATTTCTTATGTATTATACCTACGAAATAATTCACTAGTTTATGTATAGTCACATACACATATAAAATGTTCGGATAGGTTTCCGCGGTTAACTATGTTTAAACAACTTAGTTCACGGGATGAACCGCGTCTATTTTGAGAAAATTCTCGGCGTTTCGGCATCGACTTTAATGCCATTTTAGCTCTTCACTCGGGGTCTCAATTTGCCTACTTCCCAAGAAGAGCTGTGAGTCTTTGAATAAGACCTTTCGTGTGACCTGCTTGATCTTTTATAGGGCTGGAAGTGAAAGTTTGTTTGGCGGGAGATGCGTTGGATTTGGGAAAGTTTGTAGGATTAAGGCTGTTGCGTAATTGGCGGTGCAGAGTAATAAGGGATTTCCATGAGACGGGTAAACATTGGCTGTCATCTCTTGTGTTGAGGCACTGTGGGCGTTTTTCTATTTCAATTGCCTCACGTATTATTCTGCTGGTGAAATGGGAAATGGGGGCAAAGAGAAACACGCGAAATTTGAGTGCAGTACAGTTATTGAAATGTTCTCTTCTATTTCTAGATGCAAAAATTTAAAACTAACATAGAATTAAATTTTTTTATCATTAAAAAAAATAAAAAAGAACAGATTCTTCGAAATAAGTGTACAGCATAATGTTTAAATAAAGACCACAAAAAGAGGTATTTAAGAGGAGCAAATAACAAGACAAATGTAGTACTGGCAAAGATAATAAATGAAGATAATGCTTACAAGTGAGACCAAACACAAACTAAAGTGAGAATAGTACAGTGAAACCAAAATACATAACATAAAGTAACAATGAACTACAGACTCATGTTTTGCGAAAAGTCAGCTTTAGAAGACGCAGGAAGATTAGGTTGGGTAAACTGCGAGACAGGAAAAAAAACATCTACATTTTTGTTTTATTCCTAAAGTATAATCACGTTGCCAATTCATTATTTTAACCATTGTACTAAAGCATAAGTAAAAACAAATCAAGGATCATCTGTGGTAGCTAAAATAATAGTTTAAGAATTTTTCAGTTGCAGTAGCTATAAAAATCTACTAGTTTTAAAGACGCAATTTTGATCTAGAATTCTCCAGAACATATAGCGACGACTAGGAATTAACAAGATGAACAGATGAACCAGGCAATAGGTCAAATGTATCTATCCAAACATCAATACAATTCAGATCAATATTTCCACTTCTTTCTGATCTGTTCTTTATAAAATAGAGCATTTTAGTTCAAAAGAGATTTAGCTGCTGTACAAGTTTCAATTCGGGAATAGATCATTAGAAAAACATATTGTGAGTCAACCAGAGATAAAATGAGCATATTATAAGATTTTAGACATGCAAACAACCTGGTGGCAGGAAACTGAGTAGAAGACGTATATCAAGACTAAAGAAAGAGATATGAAGCCTGGTAGCTCCAAACTACAAGAACGTTATTGCCTTTGCATAAAACTCTTAGACAGCGCAATACACCCCATTCGAAAATCTACCAAAGCCAACCGTTTTCCATCTTACGTGGGGCGAGCAGTAAGTCTCCAAAGAAATTAGAGATAATATTAGAATAACCCAAGCTCTTGAAGCAAAAGGTGGAGTGTAGTTTGGCTCACTAGAGGGAAGATATACTGGAAGCGCTATACCAAAACATAAAAACAAAAATCACCCTGTTCAGCTTAAACCACAGTACATTAGTTGCGATAAAGACAGTTCACTACTACAGAGAAGTATTTAGACTCCTTCCCAAGCAAGTTTGCAAATGCTAGAGACTACCACAATTCTAAAACATCTAAGGACTATAAGCGTTCTGTGAAGGGGCCTATTTGAAGGTTTGGGACAATCCTGGAAATTCTAGCAATTTAAATGGTAAATCTGTTAAAATACTCACGCAAGATACAGTATACAGACAATTTTAGACGGTCACTCAAACAGTTGGTAAACATATATATAACTCGTAATGTCAGTGCGTTATTTAATTAGCTTTAAGTTCAAACGTGTGCATTAAAAAGCCATGTTTTAACTAAGTTCGTTATGTTAACTTCTACCAATTAAAACTTGGAAAAAATTGTAATTTTCAATAACAATTTCTCTTTGGTACGTCTCACCAAAACATCTTATACCTCATGCATTATCGAAATTAGCGTACCAACCAACTGATCAAACTCCCCAAAAGATCAAATTTGCAAGATATCTACGCTCGTGGACTCAAAGTTAAGCTATGCATGCTTTGTTACAGATAATCTTCTCCACTTGAAGTTTAAACATACATTGATTTTGGGAATTTTTAAAATTATGTTTATACCAAAATTGTATTAAGATCTTTTTAGATTGTGTACAAAATCAAATAATCAGTGCATAGAGTGATCAACATACATAAACAAACTTCAAAGATAATTTCTGGTAGACAAAAGAACAAAAAAGTTGCATGAACCCTTCTTCAAAAATACATATGATCCATGTCCTTCGTAAAGTTAGCCCTCATCCCAATTATGATACATTTGTACGTTTTTTTTTACTTTCAGATCTCCTACATAGAAGTGCGTTGTGAGGTACTGTTAAAACAGAAATGATTTACATGTATGGATAAGCAAATAGAAATAAATTGGAGTCCGTGTGGTTTTACCAGGACAATAACAGAATCACAAAACTTCTACCGCAGTGTTTTGCCGTTTGTGTAAAATAAGGCCGTTTAATAGTACGGATAAACAAAGAGAACGGGAGCATCATGTTCGTATCTCTGAATTGGTAAAATGTGTTGTTATAGATAATCCCAGTATAGACTCTAACCGAAGCGGCTGTGTTGGATAGGTCTTACTGGACGTATGTTTTCCTATGATTTCGCGTTCCCGAGGTCTTCCTCCCCTTATTCTTAGTGTAAAACCAGTACTTTTGAGATTCTTTTCCCGCAACAAAAATTGATTTTCGATCGAAAGGGTATCCAAAAAGCAAATGGTGCGTCCCCAATAGTGTCACTGTTCTGAATGCACGTTTCGCTAGCAAAACTTGTCTATTCGATATCCCAAGACATGTCGGTTACTACAAATCCCTCTAGACAACAATTTCCAACTATCTATGTCTAATATAATCGCGTCAACCGCTCTGGCTATTCTTCGTTTCATAACCTTCCATTGAAATTAAGAAGGGAGTTTCATCTTATCCTGTATAAAAAGGAGCTGTTTTTGCGGGAATTCATATTTAAAAAATAAAAAATATACAGCACACTGGGGGTGTATATGTATATGTAAATGTCCCACTAGTTTTTTTTTGTTATAAACTTATTTTATTAGCAATCAGAACAAATACAGTAATTCTATGAGCTAATTTTATGTTATTAAATGTTTAATAAAAGTCGTGAGGAGAAAGCACCCACTGGTGAATCTCCTACTTTA
The DNA here is from genome assembly GCA_036346155.1 of Sinelater perroti. NCBI lineage: Eukaryota > Metazoa > Arthropoda > Insecta > Coleoptera > Elateridae > Sinelater > Sinelater perroti. The sequence goes on along the minus strand of JARFIY010000158.1, from coordinate 21,199,573 downwards.
GTTCACTAAGTCTACTGGCCACTAATTCCTTAATCTTCTGGTTTCGGGTTCCTGGACTAGGATGTTGACTGTTATATTCGGGTGATTTTCAACAGTCTAATGATGTTCTTCAGATTTAGTTGTTATAAAATCGGCTACAAATGGGATGTTAAAATCGTTGTGGATTGTTGCATTTGACACAAACCAGGGAGCATTGGATATCATCCTCAGGGTCTTAACCTGGAAGCGTTGTATTATTTCTATGATTTGCTGGCGCATCCCCATAATTCACAGCCGTAGATCCAGATGGGACGAATTACGCTTTTGTAGGTTAACAATTTGTTATCTATGGCAAGTGCTGAGTTTTCCCAAGGAGACAATACAATTTTTTTAGACGTAGATATATTTCTTTCCGTTTATTTCTTATATGAGATCTCCACGTCAAGCTTTTATCGAGATGTAGACCAAGATATCTGACATCGTCTGCCTGAGGAATCGGTATATTATTTAGGTAGATTTGCGGACACGCAGAGTGTTTCGTTGTAAACGTGACTTGGACCGATTTATCTCCGTTTACCCTTACTTTCCACTTGTTTAGCTACCTTTCGAGCTGATTTAAATGTTCTTGGAGTAGTTCGATAGCTGTGTTCGGGTCTTCATTGCACGACAGGATTGCTGTGTCATCAGCAAACGCCCCTGTACTTGCATATAACAGATTCTATATATCTGGGAGGTGTCGTTACCGAGTTTGGTTTGGAAGAATCGTTTGTCCAGGTAGGAGCGCAAAAGCAGGTAGTAATTGTATGGAAGTAGTTTTTTTATTTTGTACAATAAACCTCTGTGCCAAACCTTGTCAAATGCAGAACTCACATCTAAGAACACTGCACAACAGTAAGTTTTGTGTTCAAGTGCACCGTGTATTATGTGTGTTAATCGATGGCATTGTTAAATTGTTGAATGCTGGGATCGGAATTCAAACTGGTGGTCTGGTAGCCATTTACTTTGAAGTTCACTTTCATTGATGCGTTTTAATATTAATTTTTCTAGCAGCTTCGAGATTATCGGAAGTAAACTAATAGATCTGTAGGATTTTACTTGGGTGGGAGGTTTACCCAGTTTAAGGATTAGAATAATTTGGGAAAATTTGAGTAATGATGGCCAGTATACCAGACACAGTATTCTATTAAACAGGATTTGGAGATAACAAAGTCCTTTCTCAGGTAAGTGCTTTAATATGAATCCTGTTATAAGGTCATGTCCCTTTTTTGTTAGAAAATAATTTTATTTGGGCTTCAATTTCGCCAGTGAAACTCTTTATATGGGCATGCTCACACGAAAGTCAACAAGTCCCACCTGTTCCTAAAACGGCGCCACCACCCCTAAGAGTCCAACACCAATGAGGGGGAACCGGGAAGCCGCCCCGGTTGGCTACCCCCCTCCCCTTAGTCCTCGTATCAGTAAGGTTCCCCTTACCACGTTTGACGAGTACCCGTCGAGGTCACTCTCATGATACCTCTACCCCTCTGTTACTACTAGCGGCATTCGTTGCCCACAATTGTGGGATTGGGTAGCTCCACTAGCAGTTTTACGGGTATCTCGCGCCACGAGGTAAGACGCACTACCCACTCGTGTCGGTAAAGTTTCCTTTACCACGTTGGACGAGCGGCCGTCGAGGTCACTTGCGTGAGCCTCTACTCTACATCTGTTGATACTTGTTGCGCCCGTTACCCACACTATTGTGGGATAGGGTGGCTCGAAGCACCTTTACGAGTCTGCGTCGTAGAGTAAAACGGAGCCCCACTCGTGTCGGTAGAGTTTCCTCCACCCCGTTGGACGAGCAGCCGTCGAGGTCGCTTGGGCGGACCTCTACCACATATCGCTACTGCTACCGGCGTCCTTTGCCCACAAGTGTGGGATCGGATGGCTTGCATAACAGTTTTAACGGGATAACGTCATGTGGTCTAACGTCTCCGTAGGCCTTGGGCCTAATCGATGTAGCAAATACTCCAGTCGATAGTACTCGTGTTGGCAGGATTTCTCCTGCCTCGTTTGACGAGTTGCCGGCGAGGTCACTTGCGTGAACCTCTACCCCACATCGTTACTACAGGCGGCATCTGTTAGCCACGGATGTGGGATGGGGTAGCTCCACCCGTAGTTTTATGGGTAAACGGTGTGGGGTCTCCCGTTTACCCATAATATAATATAATTGCAATGGAGTTTCTAAATAATGTTCAACTTCCTGGTGGTTTATTAGAATTAGGTTCAAAGGTAGTTTGAAGGTGCAGCGCGAAAGCTTCAGCCTTTTCTTTATCAGTTTTCGCCCATAATCCTAATGCATCTTGTAGTGGTAGTATGTGCTCTTTGGGACGTTTGATTCCCTAGTTGCCTCCATATTGACTGATCTTGTACATAGAGTCTGGTTGTGTAGAGTTGGAAAGTTTCATTACGAATCTGTTGAAGTCTTCTTCTTAGTTTATTATTCAGTTGGTTAAATATAGTTTTGTCTGCAATGTTGCGGCTACGTTGCCAAGCTGCCCTTGCTCTTCTTTTTTTCCTTACTATTTCCATTATTTCAGTTGGGATGTTAGGTGTGTTGATTTTGTGGTTGTAGGACTGAGGTGTTGATTTCCAGCCGGGTTCCTGAATAGTTGTTATTAGATGGTTAGTTGCATATTCTAAGTCTTCGTTTCTTTTTAATGCCAGGTTCATGTTAAGATTTTCATTTATATGTGATTCAAAAGTTTCCCAGTTGGTTTTATTATTGCTGAGAGTAGGTGTGAGTTGTTTGTAAAGTATAGTTGCACTTACTGAGACTACTACAGGAGTATGGTCAGATGAAATGCCGTAACTGAGAACGATGTTCATGTAGTTTGAGGACATACCGTGGGTGACGAAGAAGTCACGCAGATCTGGTGTTTTATTGAGGTCAATTGGCCAATATGTTGGGCTGCCCGTTGATAGGAAACTATAATTGTTATCTGCCATGAGTTTGCATAGTTCTCTACCTTTTGTAGTTGTTAAACGCGAGCCCCAGTGTTTATTTTTAGCATTGTAGTCACCACCTGCTAAGAATCTAGGTCCTAGTTGCTCAAAATAGGGTTGGAACATTTGTTTGGTTATGTTGTGGCGTGGCGGGCAATAGGCGACGGAAATTACTATTGGCATAGGAAGTTTTTCTACTTGTATTATGGTACCTTGCAAGTAGTCTGTTGGAAAGTTTGATAGTATTACGAATTATTATAGCAGAATAACCATGAGCTGCGTCGTCAGGGTGTTCTGTATGACATATGGTAAAATGAGGTATTTTAAATGTGATCTTGTTGTATAATGGGTTTCTGAGATTAACAAAATATCTATCCTATTGGTATGTAGAAAAGTTTCAACTTATAACTTCCGTTGAAGCAGCCCGTTCGCATTCCACAACGCAATTTTTAGAAATTTAGCCATTAGTTGATTAGCTTATTGATCACTGTAGTCAGCATGTTTAGCATCATGCCGTTTTGCTGCAGTAGTTGGTTGAACATGCTTTTAAATTCATCGAGGAATTGTTTAAGACTGACGTCCTCAGCTGGCTGGTTTTGTACTATTTGTGAATAGGTGGGACGTGGAGAATTTGGTCGGTTGATAGTGTCGTGATTACCTTGTTGTCTTAGGAGTGGAAAGTGTTGTCTTGTTAAGTTTGAGGATCTTACGTTTGTGTGTTGCTTATCAGGTTGATACTTATTTTGCAGCTCTTGATAAATTGTGCATAATTTATAGTTTGCTGGGTGTTGTCCCTCGCAAAGAATACATTTTTCTGGGGTGGCTTTTGTTTTTTGTCAGATTTTTGTGTCATGCGGTCCAGCACCTTTTACGCAGGCAAATGGTCTATTACAGTGCCCCTTTGTGTGTCCTAGTTCTGGCAACGGGTACATTGCACTATATCTTTGTTTATTTTTGGTGGTTCAAATAATACATGTTTATTTTGAAGTGATTTTATGTTGTAGATTTCCTTGTTATTAGTGGCTGGTTCAAAATCTATGTAAAAGATTGGTAATGGGTCTTTAGTTAATTTATTTTTTAAATTCATAATGATTCTAACTATGTGTCCTGCTTCTTTAAGGGCTTTTTTCCCACTTGATGAAGAAATTTGGTATACAGGTTCTAAGCAAAATATATTTAATAATTTTTCTTGGGTTCTCAGATGCTTCAGATATATGGAGGTTGAAAATTACTAACTCGCATGGGTAACTTTCTCCACTTTCTCTACTCTACATCCATATAATATACTAATGGTCTATTTGGTGGGAAATTGTCAAAAATGGCGTCAAAGTTTAAAATTTAAAATTTAAAATTAATTAATTTTTGTCGATAACCATAGTACTAAAATCGGTGAGTGGCCAATCAAATATCAAAACAAAACCAACCTACCAATTAACCATAGCCAGTCAATAATCGGACGAACAACAAGGACACTACCACTTTACTCAAAAGTTTATTTGAATCAATACTAGGTCAGAGTAGTTTATTTTGATTTTTTATAGTGTTTTCACTTTCCGAATCTTCGTTTTAAAAAGTATAATGTCGTTCTCAACTGTAAAGACTTTCGTGAAAAGTTTTGTGATATTGTTCAATATTACAAACTCGAAGATAGAAGATAATACAATGGGAGCTCTTGGCCCAAATCAAATGAGTGCTTCTCTTTATGATGGTGACATCTAGGGTCGCTATGGTCACAAGTTTCAGTTTATATCTGAAATTCGATTTTTAAAAAGTACATACGGTATTGTGCTCAAGTGCTCCACCTAATAAAAACCTTCGCTAGGCAAATTTATATCAAAAACGCAGTAACGTAACGAATCAAGTAAACAAAGTCAGCAAAACACCTCAAAGAACACCAACGTCCACGAAAAAATAATTGAAGAGGTTTAGAAACCGCTTGCTCTAAACAGTCCTTGATTACATCTAAGATAGTAATCCCAAAAAAGTGGATTCAACAAGAAGCTGGTTAAATGTAAATTCAAGTTGATATCTTCCAACTTTATACATAATAAGCGAATTCTTAAGTGGAACATACCCATAGAAGGGTTTATACACTCAACTAAAAAGACACAAGTAAAGTTTAGAAGCAGAAGCATACAATTAGTTAACTGTGTTAGGGTAAAATGAATGGCGATGTTGGTTTGAGATTTAGAAAGTAATGTACAGTTTCTATAATCTGTAAGAACTTTATTTATCCTCAATAATCAAAGATTTACTTGCTTATGGCAATCCTCTGTCTTATTACTAGTTTAGTTAGACGAGCGACAGGTGAACACTCAAGTCTAGTTGCCACAATCCCTTGTTTTGTTCTTCTAAAACACTACCTTAGTGGCACAGAAATTGGTAAAAGTTTCGTCAAACAACATAGAATATCATGGTTCACGAACACTTCAGTTACTTTCTTTGGGGTGCCTGCGATCCACTTGCGCATAGGAAACCGGTATCAGGATGGGTAAAGAAGAACTCTCTCTCTCTAGTCGTATACTTCGTAGTTGAAGATCGTGATCTCATGGTTATAATTCAAGTTGTAATTTGGGCCATATTTCTCCATTTGTCTCTATTTGAGGCATTGCTAATATTTTCTTGAGAAGGTGTACCCTTCTACTTTCCCTTAAACAACCAGTTTTTTTAGACTTGTCATCCTTCCTTCTGGTAACGTGTCGAAGTATTTCAAAATTCACTGTTTTACTGCACGCAAGAATCTTTTCTGAACTTCCAGTTCTAATATGGACATATTGGCTCTATATGCCGCTCAGGAAATCCTCAGGTGTCTTCGCCAGACCCACATCTCGAAAGCGTCCAGTTTATTAATGTCTGTGGCCCTCAAGGCCCATGCTTCTGCTCCGTACATACCAATGAGAAACACAAGTGTCCTGACTAGTCTGCATTTTGTGGTCTTCGTGATGTGGCGATCTTTCCAAATTTTGGATAATTTAGTCATAGCTATGGTAAGCGCTATTTTTCTTTTTATGTCCGTTGACGAGTTGCCATCTAATTAAAAATAAACTATTTCTTTGGCATTTTCTACATCACGAACGTTAGTTGTACTTTCTATTTTGTTGGTGCCGTCTATTACCACGAGTTTCGTTTTTTGTCAAGCTTTAGGCGGAAGCGTAAGCTCTCTTACTCAACCCTTTCGATTAGCTCTGACATCTTCTGTTCCTCTTTCACGATAAGTGTGGTGTCGTCCGCGTAGCAAAGATTGTTTATAGCCTTGCCGCCAATAACCATTCCACCTTCCCAAGCAACCAAAGATTTTTTGACTATGTATTCTCCTTAACGGTTGAATAACAAGAGCGACAAGATACAACCTCGGCAATGCTGCATTGTATATTTAAGGGTTTAGGGATCTTATCAATTTTCATTATTTCTGTGCCGTTGTTATATAATTGTCGTAGTAGTATGATAAAGTGTTGAGGTGTTCCAATAGCACTTTCCAGAATTGTGCCCAGTTCAGGCAATCAAAGGCCTTACTATAGTCAAGAAAGCATAGATACGTAGGTTTTCCGAACTCTCTTGCTTTCTCGATAGTTTTCCGTACGTTATTGATCTGCTCTTTGTACCCTTCCCGCTTGTGAATCCAGCTTGTTCGTCTGGAATCTACAACTCTAAAAAAAATTTAAGTCGGTTTAGTAGAATTCTGAGCATAACCTATATAATTGCGATGGTTCTGTAGTTATTACATTTTTGGCTTAACACTTTTTATGCAGTGAAATAAAAGTAGAAAAACTCCAATCTCTTGGCCTCTGTCCTGTTTTCCAGGTCTTATCACAAGTTTTCCATAAGAGATCAACACCTTTTGGTGTAAGTCGCTATAGCAGTTTTGCACTCACATTATCTTCACCTGCGCTTTTATTGTTTTTTAAATAAGGGTAGCTTGTTCGAATTTTTTTCTTAATATATCAGGTTCCTGTTCGATTTCCATGATGAAAAGAAAGTGTACTGATTCTTGGTCTTTTGCTTCGTTTGTGTATAAATTTTCACACTATTTTTGCCATACTTCTACCATGTCATCTATCTTAGTAACAACTGTTCTGTCTTTGTCTTGTATTTTCGATATTCTTGGTTTAAATTTCTTTGTGATTTCTTCGATGCGCTGGAAGAGGTCTCGGGTTTCGTTGGTATTAGCTTGTCTTTCGATTCCTTGATACACGATTTGTATGTAATGATTTTTGTCACGTGTACATAACCGTTGTATTTCTCGACTGAGACTCTTATACTCTATTCTTCGTTCTTCTACGTTTATGCCTGTTTGTCTGAGAGTCGTCCTTTTTACTACGTTCCAAGTTTCGTCGGTCATCCAGTTGTTTGTTTTTTGTTTCTTTTTTTAATGAAGTTTTAATAAGTTTGAGACCTTGTCACATTTCTTCTGGGCTCGTTTGATAAGTTATCCGAATTGATCATTACGTTTTACTCGCAGAACTCTACAAGTTTTTGAATTAAATCATTCCTCGCGCCTAGACCGTATCTTCCGACCATTTTCCTTATTTGCTCGTCTTCTTATGTTTGTCAAATTTGTATGCATGTTATTTCTTTATTGGGTATTTCCCTAAAATTTTTGTCTAATTAGCGCTAAAGTTCAGAAGTTTCATCTTCACTGCTGTATGCTGTTGATGCTTATATTTAGACTATGTTTCAGTTACACAGTTTAGCATTAATATTTATGGTGAGTATTCTGGAATTGATGGAGTTATAGCCCAGTATACTTGGTTGCATCTGTTTGGGATGATCATCGCCACTTCTTGTATCAAGTCTATCTGGTGTCCAGAGAAGTATATGGCGTTGTCATTTTAGTGTTAAAATATCCCTGGCCTATACAATGGGTTTCGCACAGATGAATTATGGTAACGTTTGATATTTCTCGTTCAATAATGTCCAATTTACCAGGTTGTAGAACACGTCCCTGAACAATCCAAGTGACGATTGATATGCTTTTACTTAAAGAAAATTTGTTGACAAAGTTTGTATATTTACATCAATAGATCTACTCATAACTCATCCCCCCCCTCGAAGATCCCATCGGGGAAATGTTTAGATTCCGAATTTTATTATCTATGAGTCTCTCTTGAGAAGATATTAGAAGTAGTCATCCCCTGGTTTTCCTCTAGGGTTGAAATGTGGGAAGGGCTATTTGACGAGGGTCAAAGGTGCGGACTTAATTTGTCCAGGGGAAGAGATTGAAGAAAATTAAGGGTTTGTAAGGGCAGGGATCGTGAAAAAGTACCTCCCGCTAAACAGGTCACTACCATTATGGAATTTCTATCAACCCTCAGTAGGAACGTATACAACCGTTACTTAACTAACCAGAATTCCCATAGAATAATTGAAATTAACCCGCAACAGTTTAGCGTCTACATTAGAGTTGGGATTATTGGTGGGCCAGTCGTTCTTCCAATACACCTCAATAGCCCAGTATATTTGCAACTTCCGATGAACACTTTACTTTTTTGAAGATTTATCAATTGGCAGTAAGACAGATTTTAGAGTTAACACAAGATAAAGCTCCAGTTCACTTACACACCAATGTTCGCTAGTAGGTCATCGGAAATAAACCATGTCGACTTTTGCCTACGGGGCCGAACCAGTTCATGATGTGCAGATAATTGAACAGCTCATGGTTATAGTTTGTAACGTTTTTCGAATACAACTCGGAAGATGTGTGGTCAATGCCTCATAACGGCCACATTGAACACTAGTCCTAACATTATCAAAAATAAATGGCACATGACAGATTTGTTAAGCATCTAAACTTTTTGTGCCTTTACTATCAAAATCACCCCCTAAAGTTTATCTCTACAGTTAACATTCACAATATTTATTATACATGTCTTTCCTATACAATATAGTCGATAATAATAAGGACATTTCGTCATGTTCCATGACTTTTTGACCGAAAAATCCCAATTCAAATTAAGCAGCCGCTGCAGTCCGCGCCACAATGGCGCCGAATTAATTCCCCCGACAACGCGCCCGCACCGGATCGGGATCTGATTAAATAAATAAAAACGGGCCGCGGCCCTCTCCCCGAAGGGCCCGCGCCCGCCCTTAAACTTTAAATGCGGCCGCCGTGCAATAAAGCCAAATACAAACAAAGTTTATGAACGATGTTTCCTTTTATCGGCGGGTTTTATTGTTACGCAGAAATGCAGATAAATTTATGGGCCGCGCAAAAAATTAAGACAGCCGGCGGAGAATTACGGCGCGGGACCGGAAGTTTGGATATTAAGTTGCTATCGCAAAAAGTTCGCCCTGATTGATGTCGCGTTCTTGCGGCTTGCGGGCTAGTACAGATTTGCAACAAATTTATAGCAAATTTGTTAAGTGACAAAGGGCCGGCGTTTCCTCTTTCGGCGGGCGCTTTTTGTGCGACTTTTGGCGCTCTAATAGAAAAACTTTTTTGCAATGTTGTTATGGTGAAAAAAAGTAGGAAGTGACGGAGAAGGATTAGGAGTTTTTATTGTGCACAATAAATAGCTTCGTAACATTAATTTTTAATGTTCGCTCTGTAAAATAGTTTCTAAATTTACTCAAAATCTTCAAATACCACAAATTTATAAAGAAAAAACTACTTAGTTGGGGATCTCCATATTCTACTAAATGGCAGACAAGCCAATCAAAATTGTGCAGGACAATAGTCAGAAAAAAGATTGAAGAGATTAGATTCAAGTTCTAAGGTCTCCAATGTTTTCTCATCAAGTAGAGTAAAATTTGTGATATAAATGGCAGCACCAGGTAAAATTACCACTATTGCAGTGAGTGTTATTTTGTATACTTCAAATGGCTATGTTTAATGTTCAAGAAAAACTTCTTCGTGGTGAAACTCCCATCGAAATTTATCTCCAAATGAGTGAGACATACGGTGAAGTCGTGATGGATGTTAAAAATGTGCGTTCGTAGGTGCAAAATTTTAAAGGTCAACAATTGTATGACAACAGACTGAAGCAGACTCGGCCACGAAACAGCCGGACCAAAACCATGATTGCGCGAGTGGAGCAAGTTGTTAAGGAAGACCGTCGATTAGGTGTACGTAATATCGCCTCTAAACTTGGCATTTCCGTAGAACACGTAGAATCCATTTTGCATGATGATCTGAAAGTTTCCTCAATGTGAATTGCACGAATGCTGACCGACGAATACAAGGCTGCGCGGGTGGCAAAGATTCAGCACATGTTGATACGTGTTGCCGCCTTAAATTTCGACCATAAAGGACACTTCGTGGCCGCTCATTTTCAATCGCGCCGCTATTGCATCAGCGATTTTCCAGTAGACAAAACATATCTACAGAAGTATTCTTAGCAGCTATGAAACCATGGCGACGACGTTGTGAAAAGTATGTAGTCTAGTCGGACATTACGATGAGAAGTAACAGAAATTGAACGGGTCTCATAAAATACCCAATATTTATATTCGAGTATTCTAAGATACGCTATTTTTGATTTTTTAGCTTGCGTTAGTCATTTTTATCGAAAGAGATAAGTGGGTAAACTTTTCTCCTGATACGGTTCACCAACTCTTGTCCAGTTTGTTGAATAATGAAATTTACTGTTAAAAACAATTTGGTAGATTTACCATACAGATTTATTTAGCTTTTTACTACAGTAGCGTAAATTTGAGAGTAACATAAAGCAAGATCCAGCTGAATAACCTGAAAAAACACGTTCTGAAGACATTTAACGTACACAATGTACCACTTTATAAAAAAACTGATTTTCAACTTACAGAGCAGATTTACCGCCACAACGAATTAATTCTTGGGCATTCAAACTTTATTTTTCTCTTAAATTGCTTTTCCTTTCTATGCTTGTAGCCATGTAAAGCTACAGGAAGTCTTTTGCATTTGGAGTTTGACCACAAATCTTGTGAACCCAGGTTTAGCGGTCGCATTTTGATTTTCACTGCGGAAAGGGTATTTTGTACCTTGGGTGTTTTAAGTTTGATGCGTTTTCTTTAGTGTTCAAAAATAAGATGTTGAGATCTTTTAAATGCGCTAACCACCATTTAATATTTTTTTAACATTCAGTTTGACTCAACTTTTATTTTTTGTGTCTAGACAAAATTAATTAAAAAGGCATCTCTTTCTATAGATGGAGATTTTTAATTAGTTCTACATCAAATCGGGGGCGCATTTACCTGTTCGGATACTATGGCACACAAAATTTTAATCAAAAATTTTCAAAATTGTCCTAAAATAATGTGAACTTACGCTATATAGCTGTGAAGCAGTGTAGCAAATATTTTGATCTAAAACACTACTAATATGTGCTATAAATAAAACTAAATTTTCGAAAATGCTCAATAATCAACATATCTGTATCAACACAAATGAGTTATAAGTACCTCGTTCAATTTTGGATAAGCTTGTGATTAGTATCATATATTTAGTACTGGTCGTATAAAGCTCTTATGGAAATTACTTGGATATTTTAGAACATTAAGCAATCCATTGAGGATGCAAGGTCGATTTATATGAGAGCGGACAATCAAATCAAATCATAAATAAAGTTGATATCCAAGATACACATCGGAGAGTCTCTTTTATATCAAATCTGGAGTAAGACAATAGAATAACATAAATATTATATAAAACATTCTGCTTAACAAAAATAGGCTTCTACTATGATTATTATTTTAAATATTAGTTTTTATAGCATGGGTTTAATGTAGACCGCTATGGAAAAAATCTTTGAGAGACTAACCATATCATAACGGTTGTTTATTCATGTTCTGTTGCCTCATAACGGCAACACTAGCTTAAGAAAGACGTGCGGAACTTTGTTCTGCCTTATTATTATTCTCAAATATTCAGAATTACATATAGTAGCGCAAAAACAAAGAAGATCTATAAATATATATAGTAATCAGGCATTCAAACATCCAAAATTTGTTTACTCTGATCGACGATCTTCTACATTGAGACGAATGTTTATAGTGAAATTCCGCTTTTATAAGTCTCTACGTCACTATAATTAATATTGAAACTACAAGCCCAGTGACTTGCAAGTTGTGCAAAAAGGCACTGCGATGCTTCACAGGCGAAAGCAAGCCCTAAATAAACAAATCTCAGAATGCGAAAGAGGTCGAATTATACTGGATAGTGGCTAGGAAGGAAAGGTCGGCGACCACCACATACTGTCTGCGAGTAGTAGCCATGGCTCAGTGAAACGTGCAGTTGTTACTATTCTCCGCCTTTTCCATTGACAATTTACTATTGCACGTAATGTAGTGATCCCTGATCGTAATACAATACCCCGATGAGTTGAGTCGTTTCTCCAAATTGGATCAGTTATGAAAAGAAAATCAACTGACCCTCCACGGACTTCAGAAAATGTTGAGAGAGTGATAACGTCAGTAGCTTGTTGCTCCATTAGTCGTCGCGCTCCAAGTTTGGGTCTGTCTCGTACAAAATTATTGTTTAAAGCTGCTTCAAGGTGATTCTATCAACCCAAAATGTTCTGTAAAAAAATGTTGTAAAATAATCTTTACATGGTGCCAAGATTACAGTTTGGTATGGTGAAGATCGTTTAAATTTTTGAAGAAGAAAAGGCCACAGTAACAATAATTCAGAACACTAGAGCTCGATGTACCGTGAATTATTTTACGTCCACAACTTAGATGTTTACGGGTCAACATGGAAATATATGGTTCTAACAAAATAGAGCCACACCCCACACAGCAATTCCCCAACACGTAACGTATTGTTTAAGCAGTGTATTTTGGCCCCCTTGATCGCCAGACTCATTTAAGTTTACCTCAAACCGAAAGTCTACCTTTAAAATCCTCATACAGAAGACGAGCTGAAAGTTACCATTCGCAAACATGGCAACTGTCGCAGGGGAAACGTAGGCAAGTACAATACATAGCAAGACGGGCTCCACCTGTCTGGTATAATTAATGTACACCCATTAAAATTGAATTTATTATACATTATTTTGATGCTACTATTTTTTTTTATATTGAAACTTAACAAAGTTACTTAAAAAGCATGCGCCTCTGGCTAAAGTATTAGGACCACCTTATAACTTGCATTTGAATTCTTCCATTATTGTATCATGCATATTTGTTATTTCAAATGACAAATCGTTAGTTGTGTTGGTTTTTGCAGACACAATTAATTAACGTAATCCAGATATCTTCAATGGTGTTCGAATTGAGAAGAATATGGCAGTTAAAGGTGCTCAATTGGTTTGTGATGGAGCGCCATCTTGCATAAATATATAAAGGCCTTTCTCTGGATTTAAACTACCCAAACACAGCAAAAATACTTTATAATACCTCTGCTGATTCATTGTACCTTATAACTTATACAAACCAAACCACTACATTAAGAAAATGTTTGATAGTGCTCATTAAGATTTTCAAAAAACCTTGTTGTTGCGAATTGAGGTACTTCTACCATTTTATTATTGTTATAACTTCTATTTATAACGTAAAATATTTCTCCAGTCTTTTTTCTACATACTTTTTTTGTGTTTTGCTAATAAATATTCAAGAACTGTCAAGTGGCCATTTTTTAGTGAAGGACTGTAGGCTCATAATAATGTGCAGATTGAGATGAGAAGTGAGAACTATCAGCTGTGTATGACAGCAGTAGACAGACTAACAAAGGATTGAGCTACACTTAGGTTTTGGTCGGTCTTTACTTTTCAATTCCAATAAAATAGCCATCCCTACAGGAACCATATATTTCTTGCCCAACAATGCAATAACCCTATCTGCTGCTGGGGTTATTTGGGATTACAGTGCGCCGAACTCTAATTTATTCACAGGAATGACACTGATCTGCATCAACGACCTAAAGCCTTCAATTATAAAGAGCGGCCATGTTTACAGTAAATTCCTTAAACTTTTACTTATGCAAGACACTTAGCTGAAGTAACACATATACAAGCGTAACTCTTTGTGTGGAAGCTTTCTATTGAAATATTACAGCAAGATAGTGCTCGTTCACATATGGCTTGTAAGCTATATCACAGGGTGCTAACCTTCTATAAAAACCAGAACATTAGATTTATCCTTTGTTAAACATATTCGGCACATAATAGTGTAACATTTATTGCGATATCACAATGTCTGAGCAAGTAAAAATGATCTATGGATAAGAGTAGGCTAAGACTCGTACACTGTAGGTTCAAAATGACTTGGACACCCCTCTGGAAACAAGGATCTGTGTGTTTGTGTACTGAAACTTCATATAATGAGATAAAAGGGCAGGTCATATAAGTGTACTAGACAGACAATGAGTAAATCAACAGAGTTTAGTGGTCTTGAACATGGCTTTGCTAAATTAGCTCTAAATGAAACTATTACAAAATGGAAGGACCTTGTAAACTTAATGATCGTGGCCGTTGAACTCCTAAAGATTTCTAGCGTGGCCGCTAACACCAAGAGTGTTCGTTGGGAGCTGGAAAGCATGAGTTTTCCGGTGACAAGCCGAACGTTGCTTGTAATGACATAAAGCTCTTCACGATTGGATTGTAAAACAATGGAAACAAAATCCCGTATATGATCTGGCAATCCAATGGACGCGCCTGGATTAACAGATGCCATGAGAACAATCCTTATCCAAACGTGTTGTGCTATTTTTGATGGTTGATGAACAGTAAGTGTATCCTGATATTTTGACAACTTGCACTTAGAACTCTCTGCCAATAGTTCGGGAAATGTTCCTTCCTGTACCAATAGGATAACTATTTGGAACTCAGATCACGGCAAAATTGCCCATTTTCAGCGCCTGGGTCCATTGCAGTTCTCATAGAGGAATAAAAGGTAATTCGTAGGGGCATACGTCAAAATCTCGTAGCAAGTCTATTCAGACGAGTGCAAGCTGTGGTTAATACTAAAGGTGGCCCATATAATGTATGAGCTACCCTAAGTCATCATAACGGTCTGCTTTAACTCGATAGAGTGACGAGTGCAAGGCGTCATTCATTTTTCGTCGTTAGGGGGTTGTTTAAGTTGATCGTAGGTTCTTGCCCAGTTCTATTAGTTTCGCTAATTTGTTCAAATCAAAAGGTCTCATCCTTATTCCTTCTTGGTATAGGAATTTTTTGACCACAAATGACTTTGTAGTCCCATGTAATCAATTATTTTTAACGCGAGAATTTGAAAGCTTTCATATCATCATAATGGATTATTCTGCGTGATGGGGAAACGCAATTATCTGAAATGCTCAGTAGTCACCTGTTCGCTCCGCGCCGTTCCGAGCCAATGACATCAATCTTAAGTCAGAAATAATGGAAGCAGCATTAGGACGCTAATCCATCGCATGCCAAGGCGAAAATAATGAAGGCTGGCTGCGCGGCGCGGCCCAAATCTGAGTCGATTGCAATAATCCGGGCGCACTTCGCTCTCACATGACTTGGCGCGACAGTTCCAGCAAATCACGCTTAGGCAGAAAGCCGAATACGAAAGAGCTGTCAGCGGAAATATAAACAAAATGTGTTCCGCCAATTGCTGCGCATAAATCCGGGCATAAATCCCGCTCCAGATATGAATAAATATGGCGCGGCAGCGATGGAAATACGGCCCTACTGGCAGCCACTACCTGCACGCTAAAACCTTGCGATATTTTAAGGCACGTTGATACCGAGCACTTTAAAATGGAGTGTAACAGATCGGAACCGACTTTTATAGAGGATCAATCGGACATCCAGCCGATGGATGGCTCGACTTCGGCCGTTCTGGCCGACGTGAAATGGGTCGCGGGCGCCGCCATAAATTATTTAAATATTTTCGCCGGGCGTAATTTTTGCCCGCCGCCCTGCGCAGCTGTGCGGGATGGCGACAGCCATTTCCTGACGCCCGCAGGCAGCTGCGAAACAAAATGTCGATACTAATTTAAAGTGTCAGAGCTGGCACCGGAAGCTCGGTGGCGAACTTGTTGAGCTGCGACATTCTATTCATGGAGCTTTGCAAGTTTCAGACGGCACTTTGAATGTCCCAGCATCTCATGTGCTCAAAATAGACATGCTTTTAGATTGCATTTTGAAATAGTTTTGGCTTTTAATTATGACCTTTGAGATCGATATTTTTTTAACAATTTAAAATGAATTGCAGAAGAGTAAATACTCGGAAAAAGATTTCTATAGCGGTCCTATTTTTAATCGCTTTGGGATCGGCCCGCATCTCTGTGCCAAAATATTTGAACATTGGGTTTCTTTTACCTGGGAAGATTATAAGAAACATTTTTCCTTCTCTACATTCACCAAGATTTGTCGAGGGCCAATACTTACCTTGAACAAAGATAGTGAGATTGCAGTTAGTCGTTGTAACGCGTATTTCTGCCTACCCAAGTTTGTCGATGTACACCTACCACGGATATTGCCTATATTAAAATGTATATTCGTACATCGGTTGCGTTTGTATTTACGAGTTATCACCCTAACACCAAATAACCACCGAATTACATTAAAAGTGAAGTTGAAAACTTCTCTGTCTTACTAAAGTTGGCCTAAAGGCGTTATTTCGGCAGTCAATTAGCACAGATTTATTAATAACAAATAAAATAAACAAAAAACAACAAAAGAAATAAAAAATCACTAAAATTAGGTATGTAGGGCAAAAATGGAGGAGTAGCTGCGCAGAGACAGACGTTGCAGGTCATATGGTTAAAAGGAGACATATAGAGAGTAACAACCAAGCTGAAAATTATTATTTTTTTTTATTTACCTTTCCAAATTCAATTACCATTTTTAAAATAAAGTACAATAAGTAACTGATACGACAAATAATTTTTTAACGGGAAGGATAAATCTCCATTAACATTTTCCTATATGCCACTCTCTACAACGATGGGATTTTCTAGGAAGCTTTCTTCTCGAGTTTTTTATTCTAAGGTAGTTCTACAAATTCTTCGCCAGATTGTTAGGGTAATTTCGTAACCCAATTTCGTGTTTTTGTGCGAACTTAATTATTCATTCTTTGATGTTTGAAATTTAAAGATCATGGGCTATAACTTGACTTGGCACATGCCAAGGGGCGCTTGTGTTCAATCTGAGAAACTTGGAACTCTTACAGGACTTCGGTGGTAATTTTTTTCAGCAGATCCCCATAATTGGATACCATAGCTCCATATGAGTCTCAGAATTGCCTTATAGATCAAGACTTTACAGTCGTGATAATTTTCTTTCAAGTCCAATTAGCCGGAATAATTTGTTTAGCTTTTCCCAAGTCTGTTCACGATCAAAAGTATGACTAAATATTTGACATCATTTTGTTGCTACAACTGGCGTCTATTCATAGAAATGACTGACTTTGCGATTTGTAAATGTAAATGTCGAGATTCGTTTGTAAACGTTGTAATGCGCTAAGAAGACCTAGGTGTGCTGATAATACCGCTGTATCATCAGCACATTGATGCTGTTACAACATTTTTTGAGGAAGATAGATCAGCTGTGAAGATGGGACACGCTACCCTAGGGGTCCCCAGCATTGATTGGATAAAGAGAAGTTTCGTCTTGGTATTAGTATAAGGTAATGTCGATCTCGTAAATAAGCCTGAAGGATTTTAAAATAATTAAGAGAAAGAATTGCCTGTGTTGTATTTAGAAAGGCTCTATAACAAGACTTCCTTTATTTAAGGGTTGTCGGTTGTAGTTACAAGCACGGTAGATTTGCTCAATAATTACGTTTTGTGCTCTTAATCCGAACTGGTATTTGAGTACTGTTTGACGCCTAATTAATGTTGGCTCTATTCTAGTTAACATCGGCTTTTCCAGTAGCTTCACCAGCATTGTGAGTAAGCTGATAGGTCTATAGAATCTTATTTCGTGTAATGGTTTCCCAGGATTTTGTATTAAGAGTATCTAAGCTACTTTCTTCAACAGAGAAAAACAGCCAGATAATAAGGCAGCCTTGTAGATCTGTGTAATATAATGTAGATCTACCTTCTGAAGTTCCCTGAGGATGTTCATCGTAATCAGATTGAAATTGGGTACTGTTTCAGGTCAATAATGTCTTGGATTTGGTTTAAAGTAAATCTGGGTAAAGAGGTTCAAGTTGATAGCGGGATTCTAGATAATTTTTCACTTAATATTCCACATCATAATTGTTAACGACAGGATTGGGCTAAAGATTATAGAAAGATACAGAGCAAATGCTTTGGATCTATCTATTTACATTGTCGTTCGAATGGGAGGGTTGGGAGGTTTGGTAGGTTTAGCTTTACGGGTCGCTTTCCAGAGTAGGTACTCGGTCTCTTCCGTAGTAGAAAGATTCTTGAAGTAGTTTTGTACACCTTTGTTTTTATAGTTATTTAATAAGCTTTTGCTTTCAGAAGATCTAGTTCTATACCATGTTTTCTTTATTTTTTCTCGAGTATTTTGCCTTCAATTAGTTTGGGCAATTCTTGCATTTTATATTTACCTCCCTGTATGGGTCTTGCTTGGATAGATTATCTATGACAATACTCTAGTCTAAAGAGATTTGTAAGTCCAATTTTCTCTAGAGTATTGTTCTAAATTCATCCCAGTCCGTGTGTTTATTACCTAGTCTTGGAGGTTGCTGTTTCTGCAAAGTTTTGGTGCATAATGTTATCAGTATTATGAGAGATCCGGAACAAGATTGGACTACTATGTTCTTTGGCGGTATTTCTTTGGTTATCCCAAAGTGTACCAAATCAGGGAATTTGTTCCTGTTAGTGAAGATGTGCTATGGTATTCATGGTCAAGTACAGTTTCCGACCTTTTTGGGTAATAAATCCCTAATGTAGGTGTTTTGCATTATAGATGTTTATCGTTCGAAATCTATTGTCAAGGTATTGTAGAATTGTTCATATTGGCCCTTTTTTATCGCATAGCTTGGAGGACAGTAGTAGCAGCAATTATGAGTGGGACATTCTACTCCATAGTGTTATGGAGGTTTTATGTTATATGATGTTTTATTGATTATAACGGCGGTTTCTCTGTGGGCGGTGCTGTCTGAGGGATTGGTGTTTTATGTTGTATATTTAGAACAGTGACTTTGATTTGTAAAATATCATGATTTGTGATAAAAAATCTTGTGCCTGTTGCATTATTCCTTTTGCATTCCATGGGGCTATTTTTGAGATTTTAATTTTTTGACAATCTGATTATACTTTATGCTCATTCGTATTGTATTTATTGATTTTTGGCTGCTAAGAGTCTGAATACTAGATTTTTTTATTATTACCAGTTCTTTATAGACTACGCACCCTTCATAGTTAGCAGGCTGACTTCCCTCGCAGAATATACATTTGACCTTAAATAATTTTTTTCTAGACATTGTGCATTTCACACAACGAGATCTGTAACACCAGTTCTTTGTGTGACCGTACTTCTTTTTCGAATTCAATTTTGCAGTTTAGCAGATATTTGACTTCATATATGTGTTTTGTTGTTCTGTGCTGGTTCAAGATCGATTAAAAGCATAGGTAGTTTCAGTTTGTACGTGTAAAATTCAGTTTTCTCAGTAGTTGCCTTTATTTTTACCTTTTATCTTTAGCAGTTCTATTAAGTAGTTCGCTAAGAGAAGATATATTTTTAACACCTTCATCAAATATTGGAGGTAGTTTAGCCATCATTAGTTTGTCTCATTATCTAAGTCTTCATTGTCTAAGTCTTCGTAGCGATTAGATGTAGGTAAGCCAATAGTCACTGGTTTTAATTAGTTTTGTTGATCTTTTATCCGAACTACTCACGTTACTTTTTTGTTATTTACTACAATCTTCCAAGTTTGCGATTGTTGTAGTAGTATAGGGAATTGGTTTTAAGAGACGCATTCGGGTTGGGATATTTGCTGGTACATAACAGGTGTGGGTGAAGGAAACGTGATATCACCTTGTAATTGCTCTTGATCATTATATATGCAGACAAGAAGAAAATTTGCGAACGAACTGCATTGCTGTGAGTACGCTTTCTATTTTAATTGTCTTGCATTCGCCCACGTGAGCGATAGGAGATTTCTAACTTTTTATTTTATTCACGCTTATCACAACAAATATATGCTGTTAAATTATTTATTATTGTTTATAATGGTCAACTAGAAATCGTTGTTTGTACAGAACACACAGCACGACTCATTTACTTATCCAACCCCGCACAAAAAGTGACTGAGAATTATGTGTTGCATAAACATAGTATTGAACCACCGTAACATTTTTTTTCAACAAATTAGTGGCTTATTTTTACCGAACTAGTGTACGTAGTGTAAACTTTCTGGATACTTGCAAACATAAATATCCAGCGCTTCTCTTTAGTGTCGGAAAGGGGCGCAGTGTTGGCAAAGAGGCCAGCATTATTGCCGTTGGCTTGTCCAATATGACTGTGAACTCTGAAACGATACTGCACCAAGCAGATAGAAAAAAACAACAGAATTTTACACTACCAAGGTAATTAGTATCAAAGATTCTGGGGGGGGGGGGTATATAATGACAACAAATTATAAAGGGTGTTTTTTAAGCTCGATAGAACTTGCAATTGTAAAAAATAACAAAAAATTAAATTTTAATCAAAAATGTTTTTATTCGAAAGATCAATACATGGCATTAACATTCGAAAATGATTTCGGGCATATGGCCACCGCGGCTGTTCTTAATGAAGCGCATTCTGGACGTCCAATTTTGGGCCACTTTTTCGAGCATTGCTGGCCGTATGTCACGAATAACACGAACAATGTGGGCCTCCAAGGCGTCAATTTTTGCTGGTTTAGCAGAGTAAATCAGTGATTTCACGTGGCCCAACAGGAAATAATCGAGGAGTGTCAAATCGCACGACCTTGGAGGCCAATTGACAGGCCCATTTCTCGAAATCACTTATCCCCAAATTTTGATTTCAATAAATTGATGGTTGCGGTCGCACGTAGCGCCATCAATGTCATTCATATTTTCAAACAAAAATCATTGATCATGGTGCGGTAACGATCTCCATTGACCGCAACGCGAGCTCCGGCTTCATTTTTAAAAAGATAAGGTCCGATGATGCCACCAGCGTGTAAACCGCACCAAACGGTGCGTTTATCTGGATGTAATGGAGTCTGTGGGGTCTACTGTGTATTGGTTTCACTCCATATGCGGCAATTTTGTTTATTAACAAACCCGTTAAGCCAAAAATGAGCCTCATCGCTGAACATAATTTTGCAAAACATCGGGTCAAGAACGACGCATATGATGGTCTCGTGTCTTTAATTCCTGCACTAGCTTATACGGGTGTAGGCCAAGATCTTTGCGCAAAATTTTCCACGTAGTGGACGGACAGAGCCCCAATTTCTGCGGCCGACGACGAATCAATAAATTTGGATCTTCTTCCACACTTTCGTTTACAGCGGCGATATTCTCTTCAGTACGCACACTCCTTCAACGAGTTGGTGTTATTGCATCATTTAGAGAGTACGTGATATGAAATCTATCCACAGTTCGACGCATGGATTGCTCAGATGGACGATTATGTGCGCCATAAAAATCACGAAGTCGTCTATAATTTGCGCGAATCTGGATAATTTGGTAGCGTTGTTCAAGCGTCAATCTATTCATGATGATTTGCCAGAGTATACTGATCATAAATGTCAAAAAGTGAGCGCAGTATGACAATTCGTTTGACAGTTAACCCTTTAGTAAGTTCTATCGGGCTTAAAAAACACCTTTTAGATAGAAAAACTTGAAAAATACAGTATATAAACCAAAAGAAGTTATTGTAAACGCCAAAAATTAAAGTTAGACATAGTAATTTTCAGCGAGACCCCAAAAACTATAGGCGAAAAATAAGATCACTATTATCGCATGTGGATTGAAGTATCTAAATATGCCAAAAGTGGAATATCTATACGGATAAAAAGGATGTGAAAGAAGTTTGTCACCACATTCCAACAATATACCTAACGAAAATCTGGTGTGAACATCACACGACTTTCCTTATCCTATTATTATATATTATACCGGGTCCATCGTCTCGGCCCTGCGCTGCTTCTTATTTTAAAAAAGGCAGAGGCGCGAGTCCAACACTCGAAAGCTGATTAAAATAAACAGTACAAGACAATAATTGACTCGTACTTACAATTTTGCTACGTCACTGAAGGCAATCGTGAGCTCGGTCGCACAGCCTGCGTGCTCTCCAGCGGCGCGTCCTCCTCCCACAGTCGGCCCGGAGCTCTTCGAGCGCGCTGTGATTGGTCCGTTTAATTAATTTTTAATCTGCTATAACTTATTTATTTCACCTCGGATCAAAAAATTTTATGGTAATTTTTTGTTCGTCTCGATTTGATCTATCCGGTAATATAAATTTCGAAACATTTTATGAAAACCCGGTATATTAAAAATCCTGAGCTTCAATTTTTTTCTAGTTCCTATTTTACCAACTTTTATTTTAAATTCATGTTTATCTCATGATAACAAATCATTTTTATTCTCATAAATTTTTTGTATCTTCAACCGTTTAGATTCGCGACCGCTTTGCGACCGATTTTGAGACCTTGCGACCAAACGACTAGGCTGATTTTTACCAAAAGCTTCGCACTGCGTCCCCTACCTACAAGTAACTTGCATACCAAATTTCAAGTTTCTAGCTCTTATGGTTCTCGAGATATCCTGTTTACTGACAGATCGACAGACACACACACACACACACACACACACGAACCAATGGCTAAAACCAACTTTTTTGGTGTCCTCAGGCTATATTTCGTCCAGAAATGTGAAAAACTGGGTAGGTCAAATTTTCGCCGATTACATTACTTTCCTTATTATAGGATAAGGAAAGTAAAAAAAAAAATAAATCACCAACAACTGTTATAGGAACAAATAAAATGAATAACAATATTGGAAACGAGAAAAATTATGCTTTCTTTAAGAGACTGGTATATATTGTAGAAGGTGTTCAAACCACAGAGGAGTAATCACAATATGCAGAAAGAATACCCATGTAGTAGGACGTTTTAGAGAAGAAATGACTAACGATAGTGAAAATTGACTTATTACTATCTGCACATAAATGCAAGGCTCCAACGAGTAGTTTTAACATAAGGACGACCATATGTATACACAAATATACCCACTAATAAATCTAAAATCTATCACAGACCTGACAATAATGGAAAAAACACAGAAACTTTCTATGATGTTTGTCTACACATTCAACGCGTCTCTTTTCTTTGTTACAGTATTTTTGGGTATGTCTAGTACCTCTTGTGTTGTAGTATGAGTTTGGATGTTCTATAATTATTAGATTTCTACCATATATTTCTAAGTAAGGATAAACATATCAGGCGGCTTCTTTGTTCTAAACTTAAAATTGTTTTAGTGTTCAAAGCTTTAAACGCTATTTTACAGTTTGCATACTACTGTCTAGCTGGCAGAAGTTTGGTAATATTTAACAGTTATCTTAATTGGTCTGTAACGGAGCCATTATTCGAAAAAATATTTCCTATAACGATCATACTTTTTATGACTTTAGGGTCAGTCGCGCAGACCGTGTTTATTCCGTAACAGATAAATGGGCATTTGATTCCTTTACCTGCCAAAGTTATAGAAAGTATTTTCCTACATTGTCCCCAAATTGGAGAAGTTTTAACCTCTACCAGCGAGCGATTTACAAATGACAAAATACTCAGATACTCAGTTAACATTCAGCCGTTGCAACGCGCACATCTGCCTGATCCGGAGTAGATCGCGGCGAACAGTAGCCAGTAGCAGTAGCCACGTCTGACTATGTAAGTTTATCTCCAGCTATTTTTGGCCTGCCTGCCACGGTATCGCGTACATCGAAATGTACATTTCGCACATCGATTGTGTTTGTATTTACAATTCACCACCCTAATACTCATAGGGCTTTTCTTTTGCCTTCATATGTATTTCCTCTTTCCGTATTGTGACTGCACTGCAAGAGGTATCATTATGTGTTGGATTAATTTTGCATTTTCTTTGTTGGCTATTCTTGTGGTAAATTTGACTTTGTGTATTTGTCCCATAAGAAGTCTGTAGAACTCATAATACTGTTTAATTTAATTTGTTGAATTTGTTATCTTCAGTTGTCAACTATGTTGCCATTTCCTTATTGTTGTTGGAGAATACGCGAATAAATAACCATTTTTGTCTTTTATTTCGCCTATTTTTACCTATTAATTACTCTGTTTCTTTACTTAACTCTTCTGAGTTGGCTTTACTCATCACAACTTAAACAAAAATGAATAATATTTTTAAATCAAGTAACATCTTTTCATAATAATTTAAACACTCCGTACAAAAAAAAGTTTGCTTAACTCGCTTGTTAATTTACATATTTAATTTTATTCAGCTATTCTTACTCATCGTCTTTTTGTAGGATAGTTAACTCTGCAATATCCTGTAAGACCGCATTTAGTATTGTTGCAGCTTTTGTATTTCTGACAGATTCAGTTTCCATTATCTTTCATTGCAAAGCGTCTCGCCTCTTTATTAAACGAAATACGACGTTATTCAAATTTATTCCATACCTATACATTGGATTATTGAAGCCTCCCCAATTCAGACACATTACCAGATATTAATGTTGTTGACTGCAACAAATGCTTAGGGAAATGGAGGGCTGCTTTTATCGGCCGTAATCGGCTTAGCTTGAACCAGGTAAACCTTGCTGGTAATTGATTGAAGTCTAAGCTAATTATTCTGACCGGATAATGGGTATTATTTTTAAATTATGCAACACAAATGGAACGAAAACACCTGCGCGATATGTAACAAGAAAGAATGAACCAATAGCGATTCCAAGCTGGCAAAAAATAACAGTTTGCGAAAGCGAGTGCAAAATATTCTTTTTATAGGGGAACGCTGCGGAATTTTCTAGCGCTCCTGCAGCAAAAAATAAAAGGTGTTTTATACAACGAAGTTTCATTTACAAAAATAGCAGGCGGTTGAGACTGAAAAAACTGTATGCCCACTAGTTGTACAAAGCTTCCTCCTTATTAAGATATACGAATATAGCAGATTGCGTTACTGCTAACTACAGAAAAACGCTTTTGCGCAATACTAAACAATTTAAACGTAACAATGGACTTTAGTCCCATCTTATAATTTGAAAAATTGCCAGCCGCCTGGGGTTCGAGATATGTGTGCGTGAAACGTCCAGAATTTTAGTACGACAGTTTAAGGTTAGACAAAGACTTCTGATACTAGTACGCGGATAAATTGAATACAGTCCGATATTTATTTTAAATGCCGTGAGATAAAGAAAAGACCGGTTCCTGAATGTTTCAGGTAGGGATGTTTAAAAGAGGGTTCCCTGCAGAATGCTTCGTACTACTTCCTTAGTCAGCATCACAATATCAGAGCCGATCCGTTGTGCCGGATTATTAAGTTTCTCGCGACAAAAGACGTAAAACAGTCCGCTGTTTTGAGATTTTTAAGATGCGATTCGGGAGCAAGAGACAAAAAAAGACTTTGTAAAGATGACGCCTATTAACCTTTGAACAAAACCAAACTTGAATATCACCGATTTCCAGTTTGAGGTGTTGCCCTGCTTCACAATAACGGCTGGTCTCATACAAATGCCTAAGCTCAACAACAATTGAGGACTTATTCTGTGATACTCTTTTTATAATCCAAACTTGTCGCTCTGCAATTATCACTCGCTTGGATAATTAAAAAAGTACCTAAAAACGGACGATATTACTGTCGAACCTTCAACACCTTCATTTAGCGACAGCGGAATCAAAAAATTACCGATCTGCTGTCCAGATAGAAGTTATGATGCTTCACTAAATTTAAAAAATTGATCACTTAGTAAGGGATTAAATTAAAAATAAAGGCAGTCAGGAGTGGGGTGCCGTATCACCCTCATGATGATTGATGAACGCTCTAATTCTTATATACCTCAACATAGCAGCGGTAATTACAATACGCATCTATGTGTGCAAGCTTAGTCACGGTGATTGCAATATACCCCTCTCCATATCCAACAACACAACAATTAAGTTAGCAAGGCTCGCACGCTTCACAAGTTCCAAATAACTATGCACAACAGTAAACACAAGACAAACAAAAACAAACGCTTCTGAACTATAACGCAACCTTAAGTGCCAAACTATTTGTTACAGCCCCACGCATAGCTAATACAAACCAACTTCTTGTAAAGTTTATCTTGTAGAAAAGGCGGATAAAATAACATCGCCGTCCAAATTTGTTTACAGTGCAAACCACCCTCAATCTTTAATAATTATGCTTGTTAAAAAAAGGTTGGACAAATTACTAACCTCAAAATAAAAACTCGTCTAAATACAGCCAAAAACTAGACAACAAAAAAATGTATCTCACAATTAAACTTATAAAATTGGCTAATAAAAAAATTTTTTAAACAAAAAAAAAGATATGAAGAAAAGTAGGAGTAACTTCAGCCATCACCAGAAACCTAGAAAATAGAACCCTTTGTTGGTATGGTAAAAAGAATGCAAGACCGCAGATAGCCAAAAATGGAAAACTCATGCAACAAACGTTGTAATGGTACAAAGACATTTTCAACAAGGGACTGGGAAGACCGTAAAAGATGGAGGCTAAAGACGACGAACCTATAAAGGGAAAAACGTCAGGAAGAAGAAGTTAACAAAATAGTTGAGTATGAATACAAGGTTCTGAGTACTTACAATATTAGGTACAGAATCACCAAACCTCCCCTGCTCATGTTCTTTATAACACCGCAACTATTAGTATATAATAAAGAAATCTTCAATATTAAATATTCGATTACATGGAATGACCACGCAATAAAAAAATAATTCATAGCCAAATCGTCAAAGATCAAAAAATGACTATCACAGAACATTAAGTTATGACTTTAGGCGAATATTGAATGAAAAAATTGCAAGTGGAAAACCAAAGGCAAAGATATAAAATACGTTAATTATCAAAAGAATCGTCCAGCAAATTATAGAAACACATTAATAACCAACTACCATTCTTCCCAAAAAATCTGACACCAGTACTGATTGCATTCAAGTAGAAGCATCATGCGCCCAAGAAACATAATATAGCAGGGATCAAAATACATCAAATACTCAACATACCACAATAAATAGATAACAAATTAAAAACATTAATATAAAAATGGCTGCAATTCTCCTTATACCTTAATCATCTTAAAAATTACCGGCGTTCAACAGAGTCAACAGATCAAGACATTCCTCCGAATCATAACATATATAATATTAGAAGTGTATTTCACAATTAATATTTTTTTAGAGTTTTAATATACGCAACACCTCATCCTAATATTATTGTCCTTTAAAAATTTAATAATCCTCAAGCTCCTCTACTGACCTCCAAGACACACCATTAAAAAATAACGTTTTGTATCTCTCTTTAACTTTGTTTTTAGACTATTTTATAGGTAGTGGAAATTATAATTTTAAAAATCAAATGTAGGGATCAATGATGGCACTTATACTGTTTAAGCATATTGAACTGACCTACTGACTATCTGATTCTGATAAGATTTCAAAGCTTTAAGCGTTTGTGTCACCAAAGATGTCACATAAAAGTCACAATAATATGACTAGGCCTTAAAATTTTGCTACGTAAGGTAACCGTGAACTTAAACTATCGCTGCTCTACTACTAAATCTTTAATCGTCAATGAGAAATAGTTTAATTGAATAATCGTAGTAACTAATTATGACCTCATACAAAAATCGGCTTGGAAAGTTACTGGGTTATATGAAAATCACTATAAATCGCAGAAATAAAACAAAAATTGACCAAACCATTCATTGTCAGTTCTATTTTGCCAACTTTTATTTTAAATTCCCGTTTATCTCATAATAACAAATCATTTTTATTCTCATAATTTTTTTGTATCTTCTACCGGGTGATTCATATTTTAATGCTCGTTTTAGGATCCATTGTTCATCTTCCGGACTGGATTATCTCCCATTCTAAGATATTATTTATTACAGAGTACATATTAAAGTCTTCTTTGATTTGATCGTAGCGCATTCAGCTTATCTTGTACTGTTAGAAGAGTTATATATGCGCCCTTTGAATTTAATCTGTGTTTTGGTATGACCCAAGCTTCACTACCATACACAATTACGAAAGTGGCCACCTGGAAAGCCATGCATGAGGTCCGCGTCGTTCCAGCCAACGTCCTGGAAAATGCTGGACTAACCACGCAGACAGATATCGTGATCTGTATATAACCTTTCAAGCATCTGTAACGGTCTGCACAATTTCATGATTTGCTCCTAAACCGTCAAGCGGTGGGCCATCTTTATTTGCGTAACGTACCACTCGCGGCCGATTGCTATATTATCGGCCCGGGATGTATATATGTATCTACACGGTGTTTGACAATTGCCCTATGAAATCCATACCACCATGTTGTGGGAAAAATCCGGAACAAAAAAGGCTAGTGCTATAATTTGACCAATTACATAATTACTTGGTAATCACAAGGAATAAGCCGGTCAATTACAAATTACTGCTCGCGGTGCGCTCGAAAAGAGGCGGAGCTTAATGCAGCCGAGAAAAGTAGCGGGGCCTAGCTTGGAGAGTCGCGTAGCGCGAGAGCGTGGAGGCTTGCGAAGCGAGAGAGGCAGCCGCACTTTTCTCAGAAATGAAACAAGCTAAATAAAATAAACGCACAGATAATTTGTTCCACAATACTCGAGTTTATAACAGTTAAAGTATCTGTATTAAGCTTTCTTCAATTTCAAAGCACCGGATTTATTAATTCATTTAAAACATCTTTAGGTTTAAAAAATATTCTTTTTCTATGGCTTTTCAAACCTGCAGATGCAAAGAGCATCAGGATGTAGGTTGACACTATTAAATTCTCGTCGTTCCAAACGCACCGGGAGCAACAATTCATTATTAGCTGGCTTACTATCTATCATTACCAGATAATTATGCAATTGGCAAAATTATAAAACTTTTTGTTCCGGACTTTCCATCCAACATGGTAGTATGGGTTTCCTGGGGCAATTGTCAAAATTGTGAACTTTGTTGGTAAAAAATTGGGCCCTTGTTTTACTTCATGGTTTAATAACTTTCGAAAGCGGAACGCTATAGGCGAAAGTTAATGATTTTAACATGGTAGTCTGTCGTGTCTGTCTGAACACGATAACTGTATAATCATCAGATTCACTTCAAACTCGGCATACATATACCTTAGGTCAATACCTTCTTCGCTATTGAATTTGACATCAGCAAGTTCTCAGAACTTCATAACTTTTTGAGTACACGTTTACGAAGAGATGCAAAAAATCTCGGAGCGAACCCATGAAACAATGTGATTACCAGATGATTATGCAACTGGTCATACTATAGCACTAGCCTTTTTTGTTCAACATGGTAGTATGGCTTTCCTGGGACAATTCTCAAACTTCTGCATAATTTAAACTTTGTCGGTAAAAATTGTGTCCTTGTTTCACTTCATGGTTTGTTGTTATTCAGTTAGTTTCTCCAGTGAATTTTTATCCGGGTGTTCTTATATAATCTGTTCTAGAGTGTTCTTGTGCTCCATCTACACAGCAACGTCCTCATCAAACTTCATTTTCTTCTTCTATTGTGGCAAGGATATATCTATAACTGTCGAATTGCTTTGGTCTTCTTTTTAAATATGGGTCTTTTGCTGTTTATCAAATATTTTCCATCTGCGCCATTACTAATTAGAGAAATTTCTTTGCTTTGTTGGTAAGTCTCCATATTTAATTACTTCAGTGTTTGTTCTGTTCGGGGTCGGTGCTTTGCGGTTATTTTATATTTGTCAGTTCTGTGAATGTGATGTCATCACTATTCCGCGCGTCTTTATTTTTAATGCTTCTTCTTAAATTACCTGGTTGATTTAATGTTCTATTTTCTTCTTCGGTATTGTTAGTTTGTAGTTTTTCTTTTTTCCCCTTATTTAGGTTTTTTATGGCTTTATAGAGACAAAAACGTGTCGTCCGTGCGGCTCTTGTTCTGTTTCCCATATACATTATTCGGAGCATTGTGTTTTCATTTCGATTGATTCTTCTTGCCTTGTAATTAATGTATCTTTTTTATTTTTGACTGCATAGGTGCTTTTGATACGCAGCAGTTTGGCTTTGACTGTTTTAATTTAATATATTAATTCTGTGTTCCAGATTTTAAATTCTCGCTTTTTATTTCACTTCTACCTAGAGCATCGTCTTCCGCTTGTATTGATATTGTTCTGTTGTTCAATATTTCAAGTAAATTTATTTTATATGGACATTGTTTTGTTTGTTGTGCACGTGAATTCTTTATACATTACTGTAATGGCTTATCTTGCATACTCTGTAGACGTTGGTATAGGCTATGGGCCTCCGCATTCACATGTAAGTTCTCCTGTTATTATTATTTTTATAGTCTTATCTCATTCTGTAGAGTATCCTGAAATTTCTTATTATGTTCTATTTTGCTTATTTTGGACTATGCACTCTATAGACTATAATATATTATCTGTTTATTTACAACTTCAGGTTTACGTATTTGTAACTTTATATTATCTAGTTGAAATTCACACTACTATTTTCTTTATTATCACAGCTTAGCAAATTTTTGTAACTCTTTTAGTTTCTTTTTGCTATATTACATCCTATATTTTTTAACGGTTCTTCTTCTGTGCCGGTCAATCCTGGTATTTGGGTCAATTTTTTGTTACTTGCAATTGTTTGTTGAGCGTGTCATTTATTGGGATGCGACAAATGTTCGACAAATATGAAGAACGTCATGGAGAAGAAAATATAAGGTAGAACGACCGGCTCCAAAATGTATAGGACGTAAGGATTATTGTTCATTCCACCGGATGTTCAAATTAAAGGCGATCGCCAGTCAATTGAAGTCAATGATCCCAAGCGATGGATCGGTGTGTATTATATCCCCTAACTCGTATTGTATGATCATGCCGTTGCAAACAAAACTCGGACTTATCGGAAAATACGATGTCTAGCCATTACCCTCCCCCGAGTTCGAAGCGCTATTTCAACCGAAAACAGCTATGGGTTATGATTAACAATAATTCGAGCAATAGACGTACTGCCTTAATTCCTGAGAGTATAAGACTACCGATGATTTCTTCCTTTTGAAGCATACAAAAATGACAACCTTACGACATATAAACAGTGTGAACAAATTCTACCTAAATATGTACTCGCAATTATCCATTAGAAAGTATAAAGCTTTGTAGATAAAAGGAGGCAAGAGTATCGGCATTATTGGATCAAGTTAATCCATTTATGACTCATCGTAAACAGAAAAATATTATATACCGATAAAATTGCCGTAAAAGATACAAAAATATGCAACAAAGTGACGGTTTTTGGTATTTTTCTTCATGTTGGTCGCTTTTAAAAAATTTGAAAAAACCCTACTTCGGTATATAAAAAACTAACAATGGAATCATGAGCAGGATACTTTTAAGTATTCATGAAAAGCTGCGAAGGAAGTTGCAATAGTTCTCATCATGGTGCTACTAACAAGCAACTTGTCTTTTCAAGTTTGCAAACTAAGTAAAACAGAAAAATAACCCCATCGCCCCTCCTTATATAAAATAATTTCGTTGTTCTAAATTTAATTCAGGACAAATAGGTAATATGCCAGAAGAGAATCGATGGCAACGAGTTGTCTAAACATTATCGAAGTTTTGAAACGTCGGTGGACGTAATGTTACCACTTTGGTACAATAACTACCAAAATCTAAACGGTTGTACTACCAACATAACAAGTAGAAACCCATTTTTAATTAATAATTATTCGTGAATATCCTTTGAACAAATGCGTTCACAGATCATCCCTTTCCTTCTCCGTCAATTATTTCGATATATCAGCTTACAATAATCGTATTATTTGGATGACAAAGAATACTAGCTGGAACAACATAAATGTAATAAAGGAAATAATACTTTCTTCGAAGAGTTGGGTAGTTAAATATTTAGCTATAATATGTACCATCAAAAATACAGGGGGAATCGGTAAAAAATCATTAAGCGGTAACTATAGCCGCTGTTACCAGCCATAGCAATGATAGAAAATACAAACAGGCAACCGTCCTCCATTAAGTTAATATGTCCCAGAAATAGTGTCAAATTCCAAACAATTTGCAAACATTTTCATAGAAACAAAGACGATGTATTCAATGCTATTGCACCTTGTTGCAGTTTTTCAGTAGAGTTAATAATTTTATGTCTTCATTTCACAAACAATGTTTCAAAACATATTTCAATTACTGTTTACATTAATTCTATTGTAGGTAGAAGAAAAATTGCTAATAAGATTATCATGCTTCTTCGTAAAAATTGGGCTGAACACAAAATCATTTTTGAATTGGTAACAGATATTACATTCACGTCAGAACTTACACGTTATCTATTCTTTATAAAGATATCTAGTCTATAGAGTGGGCGACCTAATCGAGATCGTGATTGGGATAAAGAATACAAAGGAAGGAAAGCAGTAGAAGCCTACTGAAAAGAGTTACATAAAGAATTCAAGAAAAAATACTCAAACCACAAAATTTACCGCTATCATTTGGCAAAATACATCCTTTAGTTGTATTACAGAATTGGGAATGCCTTGGAAAAGATGCATTTTAATTATCTTAGTTTATGTAGCACTTAGATGATTCTATAGTAATCCACCTTTCCAGAAAAGAACTAATCCAAAACAGAAGTTTTTAAATACAGAAAGATTTCCTGTATTGAAGGACCGCATTAGTCATACACCCACATTATTATTTCATCTTGTAAAAACAAAACTGCTGTTAAAGCATACTCTACTTCTTTTGGTCTGCACAAAGAACCAAATCCCATTTTTCGACATATTAAGAGTGGGCTTATTCTAAAGAACAATTAATGCCAACTCAATGATGAACAATATCCCAGGTTATCCCATGTCGGAAAAGTGTTATGATTAAGACTACTCAACTAAATTTATCCACAACTTACTGATTGTCTCAGCTCATAAAACGCTTTATAATTTATTCCGCTTTTTCTAACGTGACAAACGACGTCAAGGTTATGATCAAATATTTATCTTGATTATTATATAAAACACTTTTTTCTTAGCAAAATACAACTAGACCTAATCATACCGAACCATACTGTTCGGGCTTTACTACCGGGCGCCCGTGCGCCTTTACAAAAGATACTTAACTTGGCGCCGCCGCTGCATCGGAGACGCTGGACCCCTCTCTCGGGCCACTGGGCCTTAGCGAGATTGGGGTGCACGCGCTCGCGTGTGGCGCCGCGCTACATTCAGCGCAGGGACTTTACTCGAGTCCGTTGAGCCTTCCAGACGTTAGCGCCAGTACGGTACTTTCAAGGGAAAGATGACTGCGTGACAGGGAAACAGGTCAGTGTGGAATCGTGATGATTAATGCGTATGCGTCCTCTTGTGTTGTAAGGGCAGTATGTGTGCCTTGGGGAAGGAGTCACGGCGTGCCGTGGCCCTTCTGCGGCGTAGAGCTTTGCGGCAGCCCTGTGTTGCCCGAGCCTGCGTGACAAGGACACAGCTCAGTGCAAAATCTGTACGTTTGTTGCGTATGCGTCCTATTGTGTTGTAAGGGCGGTGTGTGTGACCCTGGGGAAGGAAGCACGGAGTGCCGTGGCCCTTCCATGGAGCCCGGTGGGGCAAGGACTCGTCCGCCTAGCTGGTCATCCTCACAGGGGAGCGGTGTCCGTGGGGGCAGGTTGCCTAGCTGGTCACCCTCACTGTGGAGCGGTGTCCGTGGGGGCGGGACGGGACGGCGTATACACACGCCCAGGTAGAGATCTCTCATTGCGTGCGGAAAGGTACCTTGCGGCTTGCGTAATTGCGTTCGCGCCACTAGCGGCGTTGCGAGACAATGATTGTATAGTCGTTTACTATTGTTCATTGAATGAATTGTAGTTAGCTTAAGTTTTCCCACTACAAATAAAGCCTACTCTTGGTCAATTGGAACCCAAACACATACTACAAAACTAAACCTTCTCTTTCTCATTATGAACATACTTAACAGCTTTCTGCAAATGTATCTTGCCAAACAGCGTGTTATTCAGCTTAGTAATTTCATTACTTTTAAGTGGTCCAAATTAAATCAACAGAAGAATTCGAATAGTACTCACCGTTGAACACTGTTGACTTCTCATTCCTACGTTAGTATTTTTAGCCAACTTTCTATTGACAAAGTGTTTCCCGCAAATGTTTGATTCAACGGGTACAAAGATCTGAGAATCTGTGGAGGGTCCAATGTCGAGATGACCTAGAAAAACTCCCAACCAGCTATTGGGTTTGTTTTGCCTTAAGTTTATCACTGCTTTGTATTATGGCTTTGTTGCCTTCGACAGCGTCACTTTCGGAGAACGTAAATATTATTTTGCGCATTTTCCACAAGCCCAGACATTTGACGTACCAGGTACAGGTTTCTTCTCGCCATGGATCACCCTGTCTTTGTAGCAGATAAGAAGACAAGAAATTTATATTCTTAAGCACAGATTTATAGAAAATAACCTGTTAACATTTGGAACACTTTGAAGAGAAAATAATACACAACTAATGCTGGGAAGTGACGCATCTACAAAAAGTAGCCTACTGTTACGTTCAATGAATGCTAGGACGGAATTACATCGGAAAACAGTCAGCTTATCATCATTTCTTTCTTGGTCCTCGCACTAAGAACTGTTTGCAGATGATAATTATCACATACTCTATCCAGTCACCTTTATTTCACCAAATTGTTAAAGTATCCTAAAATATGACAATGAAAAATATGTGACTTAAATTGGAATATAATCGGATTCTCAAATCTGGTTTCCTTGATTACTTTAAATCGTAATCAGACACGGAGAGGCATATCTAAGCTCATGAAGTTAATAAATTCAGTTGTGTATTTTTGGTCGTAACTATTTTCTGAAACGGATCTTATACATCATTAGAATCAGGATTAACTTTTTCCAATAATTTCACTCCTGGCACCGCCCGAACTCCCAAAAAACGAATTTGTTTTTTCCATGACCATAATTTGACGAATTGTACGGATAGAGCCTTTAACTCCAAACCTCACGATTCTTCAGAAACATTCGACATGCCCTTACAAATGTCAGTAAGTTGAATTTTTTCTGCACCAATGATAGGAAAGTTTAAAGTTGTTGATACCTTTTAAGTCACTCCTTAGAAAGGATAGACGGCTTTAGTATTATAAAAAATACAGAAAATAGTAATGCAAAAAAAGAAAAATTAAGACAGAAACTACTCGAAAGGTAAAGACGAAATGGTATGACAACTGTAAATTTATGTAAAATGAAATTTAAAGTCATAATTAAGCGATACTAGATGTGACTGATAATTGAAAAGAACAAAACAGTCTATTAGTAGCTTGAAACCAGCAAAAACCTTTTAGTGTCCATTAAAAAGTTAATTTGATATCACGTAGGCAAATCAATAGCACCAGACGTCTCATTGAGTGGCCATTTCATTTAGAACACTCGCTTTCCAAACGAATGGCTGTGTCCTACAAGATTCCCGGCCATTAAAAATGGCGAGACTACAAGCCGTTAGAAAAAGACGCAACCGCCGCCTTGCCGCAGTAATGTAGCCCGGCACGCTTATCGGGCATTTGCCCTTTTTTAGGTATACACTTACCGATTTTATTGTCGGCCGCCGGTAATTACAAGCGGCGCAGCCATAAAAATGGGCTTTCCTCCAGCATTGCATCAAAACCTTTACACCTCCAATTAAAATGCTAATGGCGGCGCGCCACCGCCGATATGCAAAAATCGGCCGGAAGTCGGCTGCTGAATATTTCATTCTGGAAAAGTGAAATCCGATGGCCGCCGCGAAGGGCACAACTCGCGGCGTACGTGCATGCAATTCGAGCGCCCGGAATGTCAATAGCGGTGCAGTCAATAGGAGTGCAGGCGGAAGTTATTGTTTGCCGCACGCATCAATTGCCGCCGGCTGTCTGTCTTGCTGCGGGCCCTGCGCCGCGGGGCGGCAGATCGATCCCTGGCACATTATGGGAAAGGTTAAGCCGATGTAATTGATTTTCGTGGAACACCTCGGGAAGTTTTAATGGATAAAAGCTGGCGTAAACGGTGCATGTTTGCACTTTTGTTAAATGTCGATTACTTCTAGCGAACTTGCTGCACCGGAGAATAGACAGCTACAACCCAAAACCGGAAGCGATTTCTCGCCTCGAGTTTTTAATCTGCTGTTAATGATTTAGAAAACGTAAAAAGTGGATGGGTACCCTCAAACTTTTTTTAAAATTCATATTCACTACTTGAACTGCGGTATGTCGACCTGTCAACATCAATAAAGTTGAAGTTCCTGTCAAAACAGAGGCGAAATATCTGGATCTACATCTGGACCAACACATCACATGGAAGAAAGATATTCGAATGAAAAGGCAGTAAACTCAAAGTTGCGGGAAATGTATTAGCTACTTGAAAGGCAATCAAAAATGAATTATGAAAACAAATTGTTACTTTATAAAGCCGTAGTAACCTATTTGGGCTTATAGACTCTCGTTGTGGGGATGTGCAAAACCACAAAACCAGTATTAAACAGTTTCCAGTCAAAATTACTCCGGGAAATATTAAATGCGCCTTGGTATGTTAGAAATCAGACCATCAACGAAGAGACACATAAATTTGGTAAAAAAATCGTGCATAACTTCCCGGACACTCCAATCAATTTGTTAATCAACTTATAGTTGACCACGCCACGAAGACCATACACAATATGGACTAATGATTTGCGACTTGAGACAAATAATGTTTTCAGTTGTTTCTTTCGTCTCATAATCAATATATCAAGATCTATCTTCTTGAATTCTTCTATGACTTTTTTATCCTTATTTTTCCAACCTTGAATATCCCACGGGGTCAACTTGAGTTTTCTATCTGATATACTACATACTTTGAGTGGAGTTAACAAAGGAAACACGTAGACCCGATGTAGACGTAATGCAAAAGAAACATTAATGGGAATCAATAAATTAACGAATGATAAAAATAATCCTAACAATGTATGGAAGAAAGATAGTCATACTAAGAGTATATGAACCAACAAATGGTTCTTAAACAAGAATGGCGAATTAATTCTCACCGGTGATACGAATGGGAGAACATGACACAGACAAGAGGACGAAATAGTGAGCAACAACAGAGAAACGATAACAGAATTGTGTCATTTATTTAACCTGAGAATTACAAATGGTTTATACCAACACAAAGACATTCAAAAATACACATGGATACAACCAAAAAGGAACCTAAAAGCTATAATTGATTACTTGATAGTAAAAAGAGAAACAAAAATTAAACTTAGAGATGTGAAGTTAAAACGAAGGGCAGATACCAAAGTGGACATAAATTGTTAATAGTAAAAATTGAATTTCCATGGTAAAACAAAGAGACAAAAATGAAGTGGCGGGAAAACTTGATAAAAGTGATGAGAACATTTCATTCCAAATACCTCCACTCCTCTCAATATTCTTTTAACTTTAGAAGCTATCATATCACTTAGTATTATTATTTTTTTATAATTTCTTGGTGATTTCTTTCTTAGTACTTCAACTACCCGTTCATTCTTTTATTTTTCTTCTTATGGATCACTCATTATTTGGAAACTTCTTTAGACCAAAATTAATGGTGTGTTATTGTTTAAATAAAAAAAGTTATATTCATGGAAGAGAAGGAAAATCAGGATGACCAAAAAATATTGTAAACCACATCATTACAATGTTTACCACTTTTTCATTCTTTTCCCTTTTCTTCCCTTGAATAATTTCTGATCCTTCGTTTTTCATAGTAAAACTGTTATTGATAAAGCAGTTAACTGTAAAATAGCCTACGACAGAAGCATCTACCTTGAGATAGTAAAAATATAATAATAAAAAGAACTTATTTACAACAGAAATTGTCACGCTTGAGACAATTTCTATAAAATAAGAAGAGCAAGCGAAAACTGAAAAGAAGAAGAAAGCACTTATATAAAGTATGACTTAATAGAGATTTATTATTTGTTATATAAGCCAATGTGATATTAGTGTCACCTTTCAATGAAAACATATACGAGACGTTATTAATATTACACAACTAAATAATCTAAGCTACTATATCTGTTAACCCTTTAACGTGTCTTTTGGTGAATATTATCCACCGGGGGTGAGTTTTACATTTACGCTTGCGGTTATTAGCTTGATTATTGTTTTATATACCGTTTACTTTCAATTCAGAGACATAATTTTCTAGTTTAGAATCAGTACGGTTTTTAAATTTTAGATTCGGATCTGCCTCTTCACTCTTCAAATGAGTCGTCGATCTAAGTGTACACAATGGAACTTCGTTAACAAATAATTTATTGCCGTAGCCTCATTGAGACTTACACAGGCTTATTTTCATTTTCACCATGCGCCTTTTTTTCATGTTCTCTTGTACAATTTATAAATTATCGTGAGAAGAGAAAATTTTAGTGCCATTGGCATGTTGTATACCAGCTGAAAAAGTGATCCAAAAAACTACCTTGCGGAACACTGAAGTTAATTTCCTTGACCTTCGAAAATCCATTCGGGGAAAAATTCTTTGTTTGCTATTAATAGGCCTTTTAGGCCCATAGCTTCTTTTTTCCATTTTCTTCTTCCAATCGTCTATATTATTCTTTTCCAAAACTGTCTCCATTTATCTTTCACGTGGTCTTCCTCTCTTTTTTCTACTTTCTGGTATTATCTAAGCTATTACATTTGCCACTCGAACTGACTAAGCCGATCTTACCTTACTTTTATTACCATATCTATTTTTGGTTTTCTATAAATGTCTTAAATCTAGGTTAGTTCTTCTTTTGTACCCATTTTCAGTTTCTTTCCCCTATTATTTTCCTAATTATCTTCTTTTTCCAGCTCATAGATATTCCCATACAGTAGGGCTGGTCTTAATATTCTTTTACGTGTTATAATTTTCGTACTCTTTGACAGCTGTTTCGCGTGTAGTAAGTCGTTCATCATTCCAAAACACCAATTTCCTTTATTTCATTTTGTTTGAAATTCTTGCTCTTCGCTGCACTTATTAGTTACGAGTGCTCCTAAGTATGTAGTGATCCACTTGATCAAATTCCATGCTTTAGTCGTATTTTTATTTCAAATTTTTTCTTACTTTTAACTTGATTTATTTGTTGTCCTACACTGTACGCTGGTTCTACCATTTGTGTTGTTGTTTGTTTTTGTTATTCCTCACTTCTACCCGCTACGGCAATATTATCAGCATACCCGGCGACTTTTTTTTACGTGCCCTTCTCTTTAACTGGCTACCTCTAGCGATTTTCTCTAAATGTGTATTGAATAACAAATTCGAAAGTAGTTCCCCTCGTCTAAGGTCTGTTCGTATTTCAAAACCTCCTGTTATTTCTGCCTTTATTCTGACATTACTTTTCCTGCTTTGCTGGTACATTTCATTTCTTCAAAATTTTACGAATCATTTAGTTTCTTCAAATCTACTAAGGGTGTAACTGCTAGAATTCCATACTTGTAACAGGTTGTAATTACTTCTTTCACTCTAAATAGTTAGTCCATTTTCCCCTTCTCTTCTTAAATCCAGATTGATACTCTTCTACCTATCTTTCTAATGATGCCCCTAGTCTTATTTAAATTACATCTATAACAATCGTCTCCCTTTTTAAATAGAGGCACTTTTGTTTGTAAATATTAGTCCTTAATAGCAGACTTTGATAAAATTATAACTGGCACCACCAACAACTACACAAAAATATTGCCTAACTTATCGGTCAGTTATTCGATGGTTTTCCCGATTTTAATATTATAATTTTAGAGAACTGGAGTTGACTTTGTGAGTATTTTTCAATGGCAATTTCTCATTACTTTTAATGTTATCAAATCGTAGCAGTGATCTCATTTATTATTTCCGCTGGCGGGAAAACTCAAATCGATGGTGTGAACTGCAAAAACACTGTTAGGTATTTTTCAACGTTTTCATCTTGTTCATTCTCATGATGGCTGAAGATATTTGCTAGGTGTTAAGCAAATACGTGGAATTTTTTAGATCTAACCTGACCTATTGTCCTGCTTGACTACGTTTGGGTGGATTAGAGGCCTGTGGTCCTTTAAAGCTTCTGGTAGCTTTCCAAAGAGAAAGGTCATATCTTGAGCTTTGTTTTAAATTGTTTGTTGCAAATTTTTTTTAATTTCTTCTTTAGCCTGGTATTTAGGTGGTTGCATTTTGGTCTGTCTAGAATATTATGAGTATAATGCCACGTGGCGCGCCTTTTTCGAACGTACTTTTTTAATTCAGAATGAAATGTTACCTAACTGCTGTGGATAGGATGGGAAGACATAATAAAGCCGTACTTATGCAGTGATTTGTCCTGTTTTTTCTGCTTTTTTATCCTTACTATACATTTTGAACCTACACTAAGGGTAATTCCATGACAGATCGTACTTTGACTCAATACCGAGGTGTTTTTCGAGATACAATTAGTAACAAGAAAGTCTAACAGGTCTAGAAATTTATTTGGATCACTTAGTAAGAATGCTACACAATCCTTTTTTATAGCTGTCAGTCTAAAACACTTGTGGGTGTGCTTTGCACTGTAGTCGCCTGCTGTGAAAAATCAGAACTAAAGTATATCATAGATGATAAGTTTTTCTTTAGTAAACCTTGAATACCAATAAATTATGGGCTGTATTAATAAATATATAATAAAATAATAAAACTGTCATTGTAAAAAATTGAATTTGCAAATTATAGTATCTCTCAGTTTGTCAATATCATATTAAAAATTTGTTTCATGTAATATTAATACTTTTAATTAAACCAAAAAGAGAAAGAAAAGCTTCGATAAGTAATTAAAAAAATTTTAAATAATCCGCGTGCTGAAAGAAACAGGATACAAAACTATAGGGTCGAAGAAGCCGCAATAAATAAATAAGTACTAAGAAGTTCGAATGTCTGGCTTAATCTAAAGCTTTAGGATTTTGTTGTCACATACAAAAGATTAACAATCGATAAATCTTATATCAAAATAAAATAGAAGAATACTAATAGCAAATCATAACAAGCGGATACTTTTTTTATAGATACTATTAAAATATTTCTTTGTGATGTCGATGTCTTTGAATAGGATCTATTCTCTTAATTCTTGGGTATCCTACAAAAACCGAGTTAAGTTTGAGAAAAACTGCAGAAACCTAATATCTCGCCTACAATAACCGCAGTCTGTAACCATCTCGCATTGTTTTTGGGTAGCAAGCTGATGGATGTTCAGTAATTTTCCCCTGCAGAGCAGATGTTTAGCAAGTTGTGGCAAGGATTTTCATCATTTGGTGTTGTTCGTTAACAAAAAACTTTTATGCGACGGCTCATAAGTATAATAAAGCAGGATATACAGTCTGTCGTGGGTAATCATGGCCTCAATATTGCATTGAGTATATGAATAAACATTTTTGACTGCAACTAACACTTTTCTGTTTTCGACTTATAAGTGTTCCCTACAAACTCCAAGATTATAACTACTCTGATCCCGAATAGAAGCACAGCATCAGATCCATTTGTACAAAATCTTATCCAAACTTCAAATTGCAGCCTCTAAATGTTTACGTGCTTTTTAAATCAGCTTCTGTGCAACGGTTCAGAAATTAATGTTCTATTTTGCTTCACACGCTTCACCCATGAAAAAATTCAAGTTCTTCTTTTAACCCCATTTTTTCTTTAAAATTTTTATAAGCTTCACTATTGCATATTTTCCAAGTACCTCGTGAGGTGCGGTTTTAACAGAAATCTCAGCTTATTTAGTTGTTTTTTCAATGTAGTTTCAATTTCTCTGAGCAGGCTGGTAATTTTTGTTACAATTTTTATTTAAAATAAATGCGCGACCGTTTAAAGAGCCTCGAGAAGATCCTAAATTACCTGCTTATTTGTCTTTGTACCACCTTCTTTTTCACCACCGTTGTTTTGTAATTATAAAGTTGCTGTTCTGAACGCTTTCGGTTTTCAGAGTCAAATTCAAAGGCTTCATTGACGAAGAACTCGAGCAATATTACATCTGCTTACCAGTTAAAATCACTACAAGGCATTTTTCATTTTTTGAATTGCATTTAAACTAGTCTAACATCCCTATATCCTACAATGCAATTCTTACCGCAAGCCTTGTAAAATTCGTCCAACCGCTTTCTTAAATATATACACGTCAACATCTCTTTAACAAAATTCCAATTGAAACTAAGAGAAAAAGATAAATTATTATTATTATTTAATACCTCACAAGTTTTTGTTAAATAAAAAAAACATGTTAGCTTATTATAGAATAGAATAAGTGCACTTTCCATTGATGCCGTTGTAGGGGTGCTTTTTCATTTTCTGAGAGTTTCTTAGATCAAAGATCAACTTTACTAGCAATACGTTCCCAAACATATTGGAGGTTCTTTTATGAAATTTCCCGCAATATACTGATTGCAATCGTTTGGATCGTTTTCACAAGAATTTTCAATATTAATAAAAGATAATAATCATACAGAGCCATCTGTAACACTTCTTACACCTCTAGATTTTTTTTAGATTACGATTTTTCATCGAGATCCATTGAATCGTCTACAGGCCGGTCAACTAACTTTGATTGGCCATAATCGACAACTAGGTAAAATTTGAATAAAAAATTGTAAACTGTCATCTTTAGTCATAGTCTTCAGCTGCAGATATATCGTCGTACAAATATAACTGAGGTCACCCTCTCATTTACCAGTAAAGTTGGTGTTATATTATTACGTGAAGAAAATATTTTGAAGGAAGAATCCTAAGTTTAAATATTAAAAATGTCATGTACAACAAAATTACAACACTCTTTTAAAAAACATAAAATTGATTAATGCTACACAACCCACACAAGATGTAGGTTAGGAAGAGTACAATATAGTATTCATATGCTAAAATACCTTTATGCTTGTCATAGGAAAACTATATGAATGCGTAGTAAAAAAAGTTGCTGCATAATGAAAATATTGACACAAAGACAGCAAAACAAAGAATTTGTGTGACAAATTAAAAACTCTTAGACCTCATTATGGTACCAGATAGTTCTGAAATACATGATAACACCAAAATCAAAAGTGCAATGACTTCTTAGTAAACTACGCAGAGTCGTTACCAAAGAGAACAATGTATAATCATCTGTTTCCCCCTCTTGAGTGGTGAATCGCCCATTGGTATTCATCGTCAATTGAGTGAGACGTGCGGTGAAGGCGTTATAGATGTTAAAAATGTGCGTTGATGGTTACGAAAGTTTAAAGAAGGTGCGGAGTTGTGTGATAATGGGCCGAAACAGCGGGACCGAAAGCATGATTGCGCAAGTAGAGCAAGTTGTTATAGAAGACCATCGATTAGATGTGCGTGATATCGCCTATAAACTTGGCATTTCCGTAGGATCCGTGTAGTCCATTTTTCATGATGGCCTAAAAATGCGGAAAGTTTCTTCGAGGTGGGTCCCACAAATGCTGACCGACGAACACAAGGCAGCGCGGATGGCAATGCCGCAAGACTTGTTGACACGTGACGCCAACCATAAAGGATACTCTCCGTAGCCGCTCATTCTCCAATCGAGCCGCTGTTGCAAAACACACCCCTAAAGAAGTATTATAAGCAAGCATAGAATCATGACGAGGACGTTTGAAAAATGTGCAAGTCTTGACG
Organism: Sinelater perroti; assembly: GCA_036346155.1. Taxonomy (NCBI): domain Eukaryota; kingdom Metazoa; phylum Arthropoda; class Insecta; order Coleoptera; family Elateridae; genus Sinelater; species Sinelater perroti. Next base: position 21,155,987 of record JARFIY010000158.1, on the reverse strand, counting down.
AAGATTACGTTGAGAAGTAGCAGAAGTTCCAATTTCTTCAGAGAGTACCTTTTCAGAAAAAAATTAAGAGTCCACGAACGCAGCTCGTACTAATAGAAATGGTAGGTTAACCTTTGGTGGAAATAGCTAAGATGCGGCATACAAATACTAAACTCTTTTTTTTATTTAGGAAAACATCTAATACAACAAAAACGAACAGTACAACACTAAGTTAGAGGAGATCGGTCAAATTCATTTCTGAAGAAAATATCATGAGAGTTATTCGTGGAATTGTTTGTTATTAAACCATATGAAAGTGTTAATGGAAATAAAATTGCGCAAATTCATAGAAAGGGCAACGACCGTCCGAGATGAGCTCTAGAAGTAAATTGTTGTTTGCTAAACCTGGACAGAAGCACCAATTACGCAAAGTAACATTAGTTGTATTTGCATTTAATTAAATTGTGCAACAGTAACTTAATTAACTCGTGTGTGTCTCTTTACACCCCGAAAATGTTATCAAAAATGTTCAAGTAGCGCTGGTCGTAATAAATATGCGCGGACCGTCACAGCTCCTGATAAGGGTAACGTGCTCAACGGCATTTAACAGCCCTGAAACGTTGCAGTTGGTTAGATCATAAAAACGGCCGTACAACTTAATTCCAGCATTAGCGACTACTTTTTGCCCCGCGAAATCATTGTTTATAGAAATAATCCCGTTTGCGGCCCGCTTATGAAACATTAAGCGGTAACGGCGGCGATTGCTTGTTTTCCTCCCGAAATCCAATCCAATTAACCCAAACACCTGAAAAATTCATCCGCCGCGGCGGCGGCTAATGAAATACGTTTACCCCGTGCTTCGGGCAATTAAACGTAATTATGGGTTCAGCCCCCGCGGCAGGAAAGCGTCCCGAAAGCGCCACGGGGGCTATTTTTAGAAACCCCCGGCTTCCGCGAAATCATTTATTCATGCCCAAATAAGGTGAAAAGGCTGGTCACATGCTAGCAACGCTCGTGTGATAATAACGTCACGAAGATTTATTGCGGCAGCCGAAATACATTTGCGCCTATGAAATTACTTTCGCCGCCTTTGAGCAACATTAGGCAAGCTCTGTAATCTGCTGCCAACAAAGGGGCAGGTAGAATGCCGATGAAACTTTGTTCTGGTGCTTGTCTCAACTTATTTGGTAACGCGTGTTTAATATCGGCGCGGGATGCTCTGGTTTAGCATGTGAAATCTCCTTAAATTCACAGATTTTTGAACAAAATTACGTTTTCTTTGATTTCATTATGCTGAGTTATATATCCTTTCTTCTTCAGTGATGCAAATTAGTGCTTGAAATAGCCAGCGCTGTATGTTGCTTCTTCATAACCTATGTGTATCTGCGCGTTGACTTCTTTATCCATAAAGTTATTGGATTCCTGAATGGAATAGCTTATTCTTCAATCATTTTCCGTTTAGAGGGGAAGTAATGCAAAAAAAAGTTAAGGCAGACGCTATAAAAACGCCAATAACTTTTTCGTTCAGTTTACTAAGGATATTGTGTCTGATAACGTAATGTACAATTTTTTCATGCATATTCGGGTTCCCTAAAACCAAAAGACTTAGAAGTCTTGTGCGGGCCGTGACCACAAGCGGTCGGTAAAACACCTCTGCGTAGTGTAATCAGTGGAAATCCGTACATGCGCGATAGGTGAATATACTATTTATATTTTAACAGTGAATATTCGCAAACTCATAACGCATAACTAATATCAAACACATTTTCAAACCGAATCTGTTCACGGAAAGATTTGGTAAAATTAAAACTAGAACGACAACGAATAATAACTGTGACTTACCTAATCTACAAGCGGAATTAACGGACATTACAACCACAAATAGAAAACGGAAAACCAAGCACCTCAAAGAGTTCCCAACCCTAACCCTAACTTGTATCATGCAACAAATATTATATTTCCCATGAAGGGTCTAAAATAACACTGGCAATACAAAAAAAAACGATAACCCCGGCAAATTTAAAAATTCCACCGCTTTATCTGCACACGTAAATCACTATCAGGAAGTAATAAAATATATTACAACCCTCGCATACAAACGGACATTTCTCCAAATTAATCTATCAACATCAGATGACTACCACATTTTAACACAATATTATGGCAAAGAACACATTAAATATCACACTCTTAAAACACGAATCACTCCGAGTAATCAGAACTCTTCTTTTGTCAATATCATGGTCGAACTTCGTGTAAAGAAATATCCTGTTTTAAAAATTGTGCAGATGGTAAAAAGCCTATGCCACTTGTTGCTAAACTAAAATAAGATGGTACAGAAAATGACATTTTTAATCTCACCCGCCTGAACTACCGTGTTGACACAATAGAACCGCAACACAAACCTCGTGACGTACCATAATGAACACGTTCCCAAATATATGGCCACACGAAGAACTACCGCCGACTAGACCGTAGATGCGTCAAGTGCACGCGTAATCCATTTTAAAGATTGCACTAAAAAAACGAAAATAAGCCACAATGCATAAACTGTCAAGAAGAACATCCCGCTAGTTACTAATATCAATCGAATATTAACCAACGCCAACAATCGCCAAGACCCCTTACATTCCCTTCGCCCCAGCACAATAAACAACCAAAATACATACATCAACAGTTAAGACCTCAACCTAACGTCCCACAAACTATATATCCAACATCGACAATACACCAATTGGTAATATCATCAAAATGATCATTAAATAAATAACACCTTATATGGACCAAATAAAACATTTATTTCTTCGCTCTTCAGTGGCTCGCATACTATCCAAACTTTAACAATTGCAAACTGAAACGCTAACGTTATCAAATTACAGAGATAGATACTTTAGATATTGTATGTGTGCCTGAAACTCATCTGATTCGTAATTAAGGCTTCAAAACTCTAGGGTGTAATATCTACAGAAAAGACAGAGAAGGAGAAATAGCCTCCGAAGGAGTAGCAACCATTACCAAGCCACACCTTTCATAGACCGAACTGCAAGTCCCACAATTTGCCACATTAGAAGCTACAGCAGCCAAAATAATATTTAGTGACAAGAGCTCACTCACAATTATATGCGCAGACAAGCAACCGAATAAAAAATTAGCTGAAAAAGACATCCACACCCTCTTTTCTAATGAAGCAACCATACTGATAGGAGACTTTAATTGTAAGAGCACAACCTACGGAATGTCGGGCGAATAATCCGAACAGACAACGATTCTTAGCTTACACCACGCAGCTAGGCATTCAAGTTGCCGCTATCAGACATTCGTGATATTCTGTTAGAAAAAAACTTCAGTTGCCCAATATATAAAAATGTTCTTCACGAACTTGATTCAGACCACCTCCTCGTAACGGTCTCCTTCTTAAGCACATCTGCATATCTATCCAGACCTCCAACGATTGGAATAAATTTTAAATACAGCTAAATAGCAATCTAGAACAACCCTCGGTATTTAATACTAAAGCAGACCTTGATCACTGCATAACAATTACAAACTAGCGATAAAAGAATCCACAACAAACTCAGTCAGAAGATTTAAATAAATTTAACAGAAGAAAAGCATAAAACGCGATGCGTCTGAATAAATAATCTAAATCCTCAAACAAAAACATTGCTTAACCAACTTACGTACAGAGTCAAATAGGAACTTTACTGACAGGTTTTTGGGAACGTAAAAGATATGGTACCATGCATCTTTAGTGATAGGACATCCTTGTTTTAATGTGGAATTCTGTCAAGTTGTTGACAATCCTAAGCGACATAAAACGTAACTTTGGTCTCAAAACTCTTAAAGTTCTGTTGAATTTCGAAAACAGCAACTTTTAGTTCGAGGTAACAACTCGTTGAAGGAACTGGAGATATTGAAATTTGTCAAAAAAATTTTCAGCACACCAGCCCGAGACTTCCGCCTCAGTTTTCGTAGAATCCGGATGTACTCTTGTGCTCTAAAATATAAATATGTGCTATTACTGGCACGATTATCCACTGAGCGCTCAGTTTCCTTATTGCTTTTAAATATACTTCGCAAAATGTATATCTGTATCGCGACTGCTTTACAAAAAGCACTCTCGGTGAAAGTAGAAATGCATCATGTTAAACATAAACCCAGTGGTCCGTTATAAATTAAATTATCCAGGTAATCGAGCCGTGGCGCAGCCACCAATTAGAAGACAAATATTTCCACCAAATTTCTGCACAGCCACAAAATTGTATACAGCAAACTCTTCCAACCTATAATCATCATAATGTAATCCAAATCTCCAAAATAATAACAAAATATGATAAAATGCCCCCACGAACAAAATTAGAATACATAGTAATTATGTCATTTAGAAAAAGAAAGAGAAGAATCTCTACAACAAAAATCAAAGAATTCCCACTAAATAAAACCCATAACAGATTTAAGGCCCTGTTTCGACTTAAAAGATAATAACGCTCAAGTAAATAACAGCGTACAACAACCTAAAGCGCCCACATCACTCTCCGGATAATTTATCGAAGGCCTTGGCAAAAGAACAGTCTTACACCAAATCTTTAACGAACAATACAGTCAAAATTAACACACTATAGATAATAAATTAATTCATTATACCTACCCAATTAAAAAAGGTCGGGGATGTGGGTTTGCAATCAGAAACCTTCGCCACTCCATGGCAACAAAAAAAAAAATTAAAGCCAAACTGGCCGAACTAGGGCATGAATTACGCAAACTTACCAGCATACGTCACCGGGTAACTAAGTATTTATCATGGTAAACCTTGAACCAAAGGAAAATAACTAAAACACATCAAATAAAATACTTAAGCGACAGCGAAGTTTCAGTTGGAGCACCTAGAAAGGAAAATAAAGAACCTCAATATACGCGATGCTAAAAATACCAAAATAAGCACACCAAATCTCTCTGTACAAATCGCGCGTCGATATTAAATGTGCGGAAAATACAATACTACCGCTTAACAAGGAGCTTTAAATAGTAATACATAGCCAATAATAAAGGTTTTTCAGTTTACAAAGCTCTACAAAAAAGACTAAGTTTCTAACTGTAGGTCCAGACTTAAACAATTTTTTTCTTTTACCAAATTAACTAATATACAACACTGTAAAAGGATCACGTTTAATTACTTAAAGAAGGCAGAACCTCCTATATATCATTTACAACCTCAATTTGAATTATTTATCAATTTATGAATAACTTTATTGGCAAAGTGATCTTGACAAAATGTATTATACTTCGTCATAACAAAACGCATCGCTAATACGTTCCTCAAAATCTAATCCAACTACGACCCGATGTTCGACCAATTATTAATAATTGTAACAGTAAGTTCTAATGTGCTTCATAAACAGGAAATGTTCCCACAACTGCTAAATGAACGCGCCAATCTTGCAACTAGAATCAAATGACCTGACCAATTAGGAAACACAATAAAATATACTGATATGAATCGAATATTAACCAACACCAACAATCCATTTTCGCCAATACCCCTTACATTCCCTTACGCCCCAGCACAATAAACAACCAAAATACATACATCAACAGTTAAGACCTCAACCTAACGTCCCACAAACTATACATTCAACATCGACAATACACCAATTGATAATATCAAAGTGATCATTAAATAAATAAGACCTTATATGGACCAAATAAAATCATTTATTTCTTCGCTCTTCAGTGGCTCGCATACTATCCAAAATTTAACAATTGCAAACTGAAACGCTAACGTTATCAAATTACAGTGATAGATACTTTAGATATTGTATGTGTGCCTGAAACTCATCTGATTCGTAATTAAGCCTTCAAAACTCTAGGGTGTAATATTTACAGAAAAGACAGAGAAGGAGAAATAGCCTCGGAAGGAATAGCAACACAATTTGCCACATTAGAAGCTACATCAGCCAAAATAATATTTAGTGACAAGAGCTCACTCACAATTATATGCGCAGACAAGCAACCGAATAAAAAAATTAGCTGAAAAAGACATCCACACCCTCTTTTCTAATGAAGCAACAATACTGATAGGAGACTTTAATTGTAAGAGCACAACCTAGGGAATGTCGGGCGAATAATCTGAACAGACAACGATTCTTAGCTTACACCACGCAGCTAGGCATTCAAGTTGCCGCTAACTATCAGACATTCGTGATATTCGGCCAGAAAAAACTTCAGTTGCCCAATATATAAAAATGTTCTTCACGAACTTCTTAAGCACATCTGCATATCTTCAACGACTGGAATAGATTTTAAATACAGCTAAATAGCAATCTAGAACAACCCTCGGTATTTAATACTAAAGCAGACCTTGATTACTCTATAAACAATTACAAACTAGCGATAAAAGAATCCACAACAAACCCAGTCAGAAGATTTAAATAAATTTAACAAAAGAAAAGCATAAAACGCGCTGCGTCTGATAAATAATCTAAATCTTCAAACAAAAACATTGCTTAACCAACTTACGTACAGAGTCAAATAGGAACTTTACTGACAGGTTTTTGGGAACGTAAAAGGTATGGTACGTCCTTGTTTCAATGTGGAATTCTGTCAAGTTGTTGACAATCCTAAGCGACATAAAACTTTGGTCTCAAAACTCTTACGTGGTACAAGTTCTGTTGAATTTCGAAAACAGCGACTTTTAGTCCGAGGTAACAACTCGTTGAAGGAACTGGAGATACTGAAATTTGTCAAAAAAAATTTCCGCACACCAGCCCGAGACTCCGCCTCAGTTTTCGTAGAATCCCTATGTACTCTTGTGTACTAAAATATAAATTGTGCTATTACTGGCGGTTAGCAGTCGCACGATTATCCACTGAGCGCTAAGTTTTCTATTGCTTTTAAATATACTACGCAAAATGTTTATCTGTATCGCGACTGCTTTATAAAAAGCACTCTTGGTGAAAGTAGAAATGCATCATGTTAAATATAAACCCAGTGGTCCGCTATAATTTAAATTATCCAGGCAATCGAGCTGTGGCGCAGCCACCAATTAGAAAACAAATATTTCCACCAAATTTCTGCACAGCCACAAAATTGTATACAACAAACTCTTGCAAGCTATAATCATCATAGTTTAATCTAAATCTCTAAAATAATAACTTCTTCTTCTTCTTTCTCGCTTCCTTCTTGCCCTTTCAGACGTCGGATACCAAAATATAAACAGAATATGATAAAATGCCCCCACGAACGAAAATAAGAATACATGGTAAGTTATATCATTTAGAAAAGAAAGAGAAGAATTGCTCCAACAAAATCAAAGAATTCTCACTAAATAAAACCCATAACAGATTTAAGGCCCTGTTTCGACTTAAAAGATAATAACGCTCAAGTAAATAACAGCGTACAACAACCTAAAGCGCCCACACCACTCTCCGGATTATCGAAGGCCTTGGCAAAAGAACAGTCTTACACCAAATCTTTAACGAACAATACAGTCAAAATTAACACACTATAGATAATAAATTAATTCATTATACCTACCAAATTGAAAAAGGTCGGGGATGTGGGTTTGCAATCAGAAACCTTCGCCACTCCATGGCAACAAAAAAAATTAAAGCCAAACTGGCCGAACTAGGGCATGAACTACGCAAACTTACCAGCATACGTCACCGGGTAACTAAGTATTTATCATGGTAAACCTTGAACCAAAGGAAAATAACAAAAACATATCAAATAAAATACTTAAGCGACAGCGAAGTTTCAGTTGGAGCACCTAGAAAGGAAAATAAAGAACCTCAATGTACGCGATGCTAAAAATACCAAAATAAGCACACCAAATCTCTCTGTACAAATCGCGCGTCGATATTAAATGTGCGGAAAATACAATACTACCGCTTAACAAGGAGCTTTAAACAGTAATACATAGCCAATAATAAAGGTTTTTCAGTTTACAAAGCTCTACAAAAAAGACTAAGTTTCTAACTGTAGGTCCAGACTTAAACAATTTTTTTCTTTTACCAAATTACCTAATATACAACACTATAAAAGGATCACGTTTAATTATTTAAAGAAGGCAGAACCTCCTATATGTCATTTACAACCTCAATTTGAATTATTTATCAATTTATGAATAACTTTATTGGCAAAGTGATCTTGACAAAATGTATTATACTTCGTCATAACAAAACGCATCGCTAATACGATCCTCAAAATCTAATCCAACTACGACCCTATATTCGACCAATTATTAATAATTGTAACAGTAAGTTCTAATGTGCTTCATAAACAGGAAATGTTCCCACAACTGCTAAATGAACGCGCCAATCTTGCAACTAGAATCAAATGACCTGGCCAACTAGGAAACACAATAAAATATTTAACTTATAAAAAAAGGCTGACACTGACAAAGCAAACGTATTCCTCGAGCATTTCCTTACAACTTCCTTCAGAGAAAATAAGCTGGAATCTTGATGGCCAAGCTTGGAAAACTATCTACAGAACCAGAATCATGTAGACCAATATTTCCATTAATCCCCAGAACATCAGAAAAATTGCTCCTAAAAAAATAGAAGAGCATATTGACTTATACTAAATCAATTCAACACATCAACAAAAAATAGCACTACACCCTTCTTAGATATTAAGCAAGGTTTCACTAACATTTTACGTGCGTGAAATTTCCTAGTCAAAGTAAGCAATGCTTTTTAGAATTATCAACACATTTCTGCTGGACTATTGTAAGGAAGTGTGATGAATGTATCTGGTGTATATTGTAGACGTTCCAACCTCAGCTTATATCGAGCTTGTTACTTTGGCATCTGAAAATCTTCAGAGTCTCCTTGATCTCATCCAAAATTGGTTTAACAAACGGGCAATCAACAACAATAATCCCATCCAAGTTACTTTTACCAATAAGCGTGAAGTACGTCTACAAGTAACCATTAACGATTCAGTTGGAAGATCCATATATGGTACAAACTAATAGAAAAAATTGTAATCTTAAAGGTCACCTCAGCTGTTGTTAAAAAATAATTTTTTTATAAATCCATTCTGAAAGCAATATTGACGTTCGACTAAACGAAACCCTCAAATACTAAAATTTTGCAGATTCCAACCGAAGATGCCACGCATGATGGAAGATGCTCCTTGGTGCTTCAACCAGACCTCCGCGATGGTCTATATATCCTATAAGCACTCAAAGAAATTCTAAAACAGTTACTATGGCCTTGCGGGACACGAAAATAATGTTTTAAGTCAACTAGCTCACGAAGACAAACACCAGTAGCTACATGATCTGATCCCTAGACCCAACCAGCTTATGCGCCTTTTATTTGCGAGGATGTACCTTTAATGGATGCACCTTCCTCAAGTCAGCAACACGTTCACACGATTTGCTTTTCCCCATTTATGTTAATATAATTTTAATAAAAAATAAAAAATGCCCGGTGTTCAGCTCGCTTTTGTCTTAAAGCCTGAAGCACTTCTATTGACTCTTTGTAGCTTCGCTTTCTTAAAAATCAGAAAATAATATAACTTTAAATTCATTTTTAAATGCAAATTTTAAGCATTTTGATAGAGCAATTTTCTTATAGTCAGTTTTCATCACCAGAAGAGATTGGAACTCCAAACCTACTACCCGAAGCTCAAGGGTCAGGAACCAAAAGGACGTAATCTCCTAAAGGAAATTCAACGCTATAATTATAAATTAATTCAATAGAGTAACCTACGTACCCTAGCGAGCCAAACAAACTGCCAGATCTAATCGATCACGCAGTTGTCAGTGGTATAGCAGATATTTACTACCAGGCAGAATCCAATCATGACCTGTCTACTAATCATGCACCAGTCATCCTAACAATTAGCACTACAATCATAAGGAAATACCCCCTTTAAAACTATGCACCAACAATACGGATTGGAAATATTTCAGAAGATGTCTAGAACAAGAGGTCAGCCTTGACATTAGATTAAACCCAGGACCTAGACGAAGCCGTTCACTATTTGACTACAAAGATTAAAGAAGCCGCTTGGCACGCTACCTCTAATTCAACAAATAATATCCCTCGATATATACAAGACCCCATCAGCGCAAAACGCAGAGCGAAAACAATGGCAGAGAAGCAAAGACATACAGGATAAAACTACCAGAATAGACTTACCCACCAATTGCACAATACACTAACAGAAGCTCGCAAAGAAACCTTTAGACAATATATAACTAAACTTACACCTGACGATAACTTGATTTGGAAGGCAGCAAAAAAATTCAAGAGAACAATCGTAATGATATGCTACTTAGGTAAGATCAAACATGGAGAAAGCAAACACACTTACCGACCACGTCTCCAGTACACCACAACCCCAGGGCAACAATAATGATAGAGAAATAAAAACTTTCCTAGAGATACCATGTCAACTGTCTTAAAGAATTAAGCCATTCTTATGCGTTAAAGTTACCTATAATTTCAACACACCAGCAAATGGAAATCCCCTGGATACGACCTCATAGTAGGCTAAATACTAGCAAATCTTTCTAAAAAAGTTTTATTTGGTTACAACAATCTACAATAGCATGCTGTGACTCTATTACTTTCCTCTACTATGGAAACATGCCCAGATTATAATAATCCCTAAGTCTGAAAAACCTCTACCCAACAGCAATCATATCGACTAATGAGCCTATTAACCCTACTTTCCAAAGTTTGCGCAAGACTGCTATTCAATCGAATTTAAACCTTTGTATATCTCTATCATCTGCTCCTCCCACACCAGTTTGATTTCGGTAATCCCATTCAACAATACACTAAAGCCATAGAATAATCAACCATATAATGAAAAGCTTAGAAACAAAGAACATATGTACAGCAGTCTTCCTAGACATAAAACAGGCGTTTGGTAAAGAAATACAGTATTAATACACAAAATTAAACTACTTCTCCCAAATGAATTGTGACAGACTGAACATACCCATTTAAAGTAGATAGTTCAGTGTCTGGCCTGCGACAAATTACCGCTGGAGTTCCACAGGGAGCGTATGAAGACCACTGCTATACCTACTGTACACTGCGGACGCACCAACAGTAGGCAACACAGTCCTTGCTACATTCGCAGATCATACTGCTATCCTGCCAGTCAATTGCTCATTTGGAATGGCCGTAGAACGTCTTAGAATTCATCTAACTACACTACAGACTGATTCCACAAGTGAAAAATGACAATCAACCCAGCCAAATCCGTCCAACAAGACGTACTCAATTCCCGCAAACCAGAATCAGCAACGCACCCATTCCGCTTAAAACAGAGGTAAAATACCTCGGTTTGCATTTAGACCAAAAGCTCACTTGGAGCTCACATTAAATATAAAAGAAAGTACCTCGATCTCAAGATCAAACAAATGATTTGGCTACTAGGAAAACATTTGCAACTCTCCTTGGCAAACAAATTGTTAATCTACAAAGCCATCTTGAAACCAGTGTGGATATATTGAGTCCAGTTATGAGGCTGCGCCTAAGCGCTTCCGGCCAAAGACACTCCGGATGCTAACACACGCCCATGGTACGTTACCAGCGAAACCCCACACTCACTTAGGAGTAACTTACGTAAAAAGAAAAACCAAAAGTCTTTCTACTACATACAGTAACAACCTACATAGTCACTCAAACGACCTCATAAACCAACTTACCCGTCAACCAGGAGTCGCACGACGACTGAAACAACTATGCCCTAGACCTGGTGCAGTAACCCAATCAGGACCGAAGAACCTTCACCGGGAGATTGGCGCCGACTTGTGACATTTTCATTGCTACCGCAATCACTAAATACTTAATAATGTTAAGAGTAGATTGTACTTTTGTATTTAAAATAAAAAAATAAAAAATGTTTTATCTTAATATCGCTAGAGTAATTTTTCAAATAGTTATACAAATTTAATTACTTAAATTAGAAACTGAGCAGGCCTGACGCAATCTGAAACTAACTAAATGCTGAACCATCCAAGTCGCTCCAGCTCTTACATAAAAAAGTAATTGATTTTTAAACAAGATTAAGCTTCGTCCTTATATATATAATTTATTTTTTATAATAAAATTGCTGTAAGTTATTACCTAACTAAAAAAAGTTGCAAAATATTTTACTCTCTATGTCTAGAAAGTCTTGCAGAAGAAATTTATACTGAAACAAAAAAAAATTAAAATCGCGTAAAGGTAATAAAAAAGATGTTGTAGTAACACCATCTTGCTAAAACAACAGTTGTATGATGAACTTCAACTGAAGTTATTATAGGCTACTGAAAATTCTTGAATCTTTGTATCAAAACCACATTTGATGATTTGATAATTTGAAGAGCTCGCCTTCTGAAATTTCCAGTTTAGTCTGCGCCCTGTAGATCCCCTGCTGCTACAGAAAAATTACCAGGACGTCGCATGCCACGCTCCTTCCGGGGCGGGCAAGCCGAAGCGGCAGTTATTACGTAAATTAGTCCATCGACCTGCAGCAACATAATCAGCCGGGCTAATCAAAGAAGAAACCCGAGACATCCGCTGCAACGCTACACTCAAAAAGCGCCCGTCTCCAGAACACGCAATTCGATTAGAGGCGGCCGCCTGCGTTGGCGGGTGCACCACCCCGGCGCGGAAAAGAAAACGATGCGAGGGGATACACTTCGGGCTGTAAAGGACTTATTTTGATGCGGGAGATAAGTTACGTTCAGAAAAACGTGGCGGTGCCGCTTATTGAGCGTGGATTCGGCAGTTGGCCGCTGCTTGCGGTACACTTAGAGCTTGAAATTTAAATGCGAGAAAGTGACAGCCTGGTGGTTGAACAATTCATTTGCGAAAAGACCCAACATTTTGAATGCAGAATCTGCATGGCAAAAAATTTTAATTATTCGCCATGCTTAGTTTAAAATGCGACGTTCTTTTTACGATAAAATACAAATTTTACTGTATTTATTTAACGCAGATCCTAGTGCCATTTTAAAGCTTCAGCTGCTGCCACTTGTAAAGTTCGATTCTCGAAGACGCGTCGCTTACCCTATAGATTCGCTTTCGGTAAATTTCATTTATTGAAGAATTTAAACTGGCAGTTTACGAACACACGGTTTTGTATACTGCTATGTTGCATCGACACTTTCAAGAATGGCTCCTAACTATAAAACAGGTTTGGAGAGACTTGTGATTACATACACGGAAAGGCAAATTTCATTTAAACAATAATTACCATTAAGAGAATTTGGAAAATATTGGGAGATCACGCATTCTGAGAAAAGCCTGAAAGGCCAGATGAGTCGATTGAAAAAGAAACAAATTACAAGCGGATCAAAACCATCTTTACTTAAATCAGAAAGAATGTCTATGTTTAGTAGTTTGGTCGAGAAAGGTTTGAAGACCATCCTTGGGCAACTCCAACGGTCCACGTCGAATTTTTTCCCTTTTGTGGTAGCAAAAAGTCTATTAGGGTCTACTAAATACGCAGAGTAGAACATTTTCTTATCTTAAAATAAGATTACAGATCAAATGAAGAAAGATTTAAAAGGGTTTTGTAATGTTTTATTACTTAGCAACTCGAGTTCCCAATCGACGCGAGCTAAGAGTACCTCCTGTTCCGATACTTCAGGACGCCGCTAAAATTATTCCCAAGCCAACACGGTACATCGCCCACATGCAACCATCTAGACCAACTACATCGAAGGTTTCGAACGCCTAGATGGTCGGTTGTCCGCATGTAACCAACGCCGGTGGAACCGCAGACCCACAAAAAGCCATTTCCATCGCTCGAACGAGGAGCTTGCATCTGCAATCAACCAAATATGCCCTCGAAATATCTCCTCGTTCAAGCAACTGTTAAAAATTATAAATCAATTTAAAAGCTTAGATTATACAAGGTGGCGCGCGGCAGACGCATAGATTTGAAAATGTCATTGCTACATTACTAACGGTCCTAGAAGGTTGAAAGTGGGATGATTCTAAAGAGAGAGATGGGAAGTTTATGTTTCATGCATGTTTCAACAACGTGATTTTTGTGTGCGGACCTATTTGTCGAACGCCCACTCGATTGTCCGCGTGCAGCGTGCCTTCCGTTTAAAGTTCAATAACGCCCCCCACCCACCCCACCGCGGCCGATTTCCCGACCGAAATCAAATTCTCGCGTGGATTGATGCATTACAGGATACCGAAAATGTGTTCACGATAAGAAAGGGGCCTCAGAATACCGTCACTACCCCAGAAAACATTGATAGGGTTAGAGCTGCAATCCAACAATCTCCCAGGCATCCAATTCGGACACAGACAGGTGCCCTTGGCATTTCGAGACGTTTCATTCAACGAATCGTTAATGAACATTTTCATTTGCACCTCTATAAGGTGGTTGTCGTCCAACCAGACAACTCGCTAGTGAAAACATGCTTGTCGCATTGCCTCGAGACGGTATCGTTTTCTTTTCTGACGAGGCAGATTTTCACCTCAGTGGATGTGTCGATAAACAGAATATGCGCTATTGGAGTGATACTAATTCCAAGGAGCTCCAGGAGAGGCCCCTGCACTCCGACAAGGTGACAGCATTGTGTGCAATTTCAAGAATTGGGATCATCGGCCCCTACTTTCTTGAAGAAAATGTTCGAGCGGCTGCAGTCACTTCTGCAGCTGAATTAGAAGAAATAGAGTTGGTAGACGTCTGGTTTCAGCAGGGCGGGGCCACAGCCCACACAGCAAGGATTTGCATAGACTTTTTGCGAGACAGATTTCCCAGGCGCCTCATCTCCCTAAGAAGCGATTTGAACTGGCCGGCGCGCTCTCCTGATTTGGCCCCTTGTGATTTTTTCCTGTGGGGATACCATGGGATACAGTAGTTCATTTAAAAAAGTAACCACTTTCTGTTTTTGAGTTAAATTAATGGCAGTTGAACTTAAAAAGGTCCCTGCTCAAACTATTTTCAACGAAAAACAGCACAGCAAAAAAAGATTCTATAAAATAGTTGAGTGAAAATTCAAGATTGCTGAAATTATCAATATAATTTTCAACGATCTTAATCCTAAGAAATTTTTACCTTTTTCCTATAAATTGTTGAATGTTCTTTAATGCCGTACTAATTGTGAGTAGCAATCGCTTCCATGTATGTACCATAAAAATGTCATATATGTATACCTGTTGTAACTAAAATTTTAAAAATTGCGAATTTTGTAAAATATCGTTAAAATTACGCCCCTGGCCCATTTGATAGTTGATGATCATGGTGTAATACACCCACATGTTGTGAATAATTATCGGCTAAAACCTCGTTTTGCATTTTTTTAAAAAAGTATATTTCTAACATATTTCAATCAATATAAAAAAAAAATACAAAAACTCGAAAACTTTAAAACAGTAAAATAGACAGAGTGATAAAAAACTCTTTCTATTTTTTTTTATTGTAAATGAGTTTTACTTCTACACATATCAAATTTTTAAAAACATGGAAAGGCTAAGCACCGGGATTGGGAGTTTGGGAGGCTGAGATTGACTCCCTTATTCCCATAGCCCTCCCTCGTAGGCTCTCTATAAGAAATGAGATGGAGGTAGGCTACCTCCTCCTTGATGATTGAGGTATTACCTCCATGTGACGGAGGTAACATCTCAACCATCTGCAAGAAGTATGGGTTTTCCGTAGGATAAGAAAACATCTTCCTAGTTATATTTTACATCTCGGCAGGAAACCTTCCCTTCATATCGGAAACTTGTAGTTCTTAGAGGTTCAGCAACCTTCCAAAAACGGGAAGGTTGTTGATCCTTGGAGAGTCTACTGGGGATCTCCCGATGAAGGCTGCCTCCACGCAGCTGAGAGGGGCCAACGGAGATAATAATCTCCAGATGAAGCCTTCAACTTATTTATAATTGAATCAATAAATTTAAATTTTTCCATTGAAGTCTATGTAAACTTGACTTATTTATTCTGGTTTAATGGTTTGCAAACTTGGTTTAAAAAAGATTTTTATTGCTCATGCTAAGTTGTTACTTACAATGCATGTGAGGTATCTGAAAATTTTTGATAAAGACCTATGGCCATAGGTTATATTTATCTGAAGTCCGTTTATTTCTTAAGGCTGTCATTTGGTAGCAAAAAATTACCAAACTTCGGCTTTTTCGCCCATTTCAATATAAAAAGCACGAGCTAAATGCCAAACCCCGATTCACTTTTTATCTGCAGCTTATGGGCTCACATATAAAATCAGCATCGAGCTTCTCGAAGCTTTTCCCAAAATTTGTCGACTTTTAATGGAATTGCTCTGTTTAGTAATGTTTACGGAAATAAAAAAATATGTAAAGGGAGAAAGACGGTCTTCGATTACCATTTCCTATTACAGAATTTAAAAAAATAGGTAAATATTGCGTACCCCCAATTCTTGCAACATGTATCGGAGCTTTTTATTTAATGATCGAATAATGTTAAGTTATGCTATAAAACTTAGGGGTGTAAGGGGTCCACTAACACCTAGGACCCAAATGCCAACCCCACCTGCAAGAGTGTCAAATAACTTGCCCGGTACACCCTGCTAGATAACAGACGGGGCTCTGGCGACCCAGCATCGGAGGGTATAACCTGATACCAGTTGTCCCGAGGTAACGGGGCCGATGCGGCTGGGCTAATCACCCGCGCATTGTAAACAGATTCAGAGAAGTAATATGAGCCTCGAAACAGGACGGTCACAACGAAGACGACAGGAGCGAAATCGGATAAGATTTGGAACATGGAATATCACATCTCTAACAGAAAAAGAATGCGAAATTATAGATGAAATGGAGAAATACAAGATTCAAATATTGGGAATCTCAGAAATTAAAAAGAAAGGAAATGGAATAAAAAACATAGACAAAGGGTACACGCTCAGATATGCGGGAACGCCAGTCGGAAACAGAACAACAGAAGGGGTAGGAATACTCCTCAGCAAAGAGATAGAGCCAAAAGTAACCAAATGGGAAGCCATAAATTCCAGAATTATAACAATAAACTTACAACTTCAAGAGAAGGTCGGAATAATCCAAATATACGCACCCACGCAAAACGCCACCGTACAAGATAAAGAATTCTTCTATGAAGACCTGCAAAGATCCATAGAGAAAATACAAAACGAAAATAGGCACGTGTTTATTATAGGGGATTGGAATGCCCATATAGGAAATAACACAGAACAAGGACACGGAACAATGGGAGGTCATGGTCTAGAAGGTAAAGTAAATGAAAATGGCGAGAGAATGATAGACTACTGCATAACTAACCAACTACTAATAGGAAATACATGGCTTAAGCACAAAATAATACACAAAGTAACATATGAAGCAGAAGAACTAGGACATAAAAGTATGAGAGACTAGATCACGTACAAAAGAAATATGAGATATGCAGTAAATGATGTAAAGGTAATAAGAGGGGCGGAGCTAAAGACTAAACACAGACTGGTGATCGCCGACACAAATATTAGGAAACGGCTTAAAGAACGAACGAAGAGCTATACAAAGATCAAACTGGAAACACTAGGACACCCAGAAAAAATACAAGAATATGAAAGAAAACTAACTGGAAATCTAAACAATTTGGAAATACAAGAAGCCGAAGAAGGAATTCAGTGGACTATAAACAAACGATGGAAGGCTTTTAAAGAAATGGTGGAACGAAGAAGTCAAGAACAAAAGCAATATCAAAAAAGAAGCCTGGAAGAAATATATAATAAATAAAACTGAATAAAGTAGAAGATACTACCTAGTAAAACGAAACAAAGCAAAGGAAGCGGTAAAACAAGTAAAGAAAGACACATAGGAGGAATTCGTTAGAATGATAGAAGACAGCTATATAGAAAACCAGAGACAATTTTGGAATATAGTTAAGCGCCTAAAGGGAAACAGAGCACCAAAAGTGCGGAATATTACGGATGAGACAGGAATGCTATAATCAAGAACGGAAGAAATACTGAAAACGTGGAAAGACCACTACACAAAAAGATTTAGAGAAAAAGAAACAGAAATACAGAGAGAAGAACAACCACAAGAAGAAAATGATAATCAAGACACCGAAGAAGAAATAATAGAAGCCCTGAAGAAAACAAAAAATGGTAAGGCAGCAGGAGAAGATAACATAGCTCCAGAAATGCTAAAAAAGGCGGACTGACCGTAATTAAATGGATGAAAGAGATAGTACAACAAGCATGGAACACAGAACAGATCCCGAAGGACTGGGAAAATAACATAATAATACCCATTCATAAAAAGGGAGACACCACAAGTACAGACAACTATAGGGCTATATGCTTATCCTCAGTAGCGTTAAAAATATACACAAGAATAGTTGAAAAGAGGCTAAGAAATGAAACATAAAACAAACTAGAAGAAGAACAAACTGCGTTTAGACCAGGAAGACAAACGCAAGACTATATATACACAGTAAGAACCATAATTGAAAAGCTATTAGAGAAGAAAAAAGACATCTACCTACTCTTCCTAGACCTAAAAGGAGCCTTTGACCAGGTACTACACAGATACATTTGGAAAGCATTGGAAGAACTAGAAGTAAGCCCAAAACTGCGGAGAATAATAAGGAACATGAATAGTAAAGTAATTGGAAAAACAAGATTAAATAACCAAGTATCGGAAGAATTTAAATTGGAAAGGGGTATCAAACAAGGTGACAGCCTAAGCCCGCTCCTATTCGTGATATACATGGACTACATAAACAAAATATGCAAATTAGAAACAAGAAACACCTACATAGAATACCATAACCTAAACCCAGTAATGACACAAGACCTAATATATGCCGACGGCATATTACTCATGGCAAGGAACAAAAATCAACTACAACAAAACATAAACATATGGAAAAAACACCTAGAAGAAAGTGGGATGACCATTAATATAGAAAAAACAAAAGTAATGCATGTCACAAAACAGGAAAACGAAGAAGAAATAGATATACAAATAGACGGGAAACAGATACAAACAGTACAAACGTACGAATACCTAGGAGTACTAATCAGTAAGGATCGAAGAATAGACCAAGAAATAAAACACAGAATAAACAAAGGAAATAGGATATACTATCAAGTAAACAACACATTGATAGGGAAAAAATAAATAGGTATAAAAGCAAAAATGCACTTATATAAAACAATATATACCCCTACACTTCTATACGCTTCCGAGACATGGGCGATAACAGACAAACATAAATCCAAAATAACAACCGCAGAGATGAGGCATCTACGGCGGATAATGGGCAAAACAAGAAGAGATAGGGTCCGTAACAGATCCATACGAGATGAACTAGAAATCACACCGTTGGTAGAAGAAATAAAAACCAAACAGCTACAATGGTATGGACACCTGGTCAGAATGAGCAATGAACGATACCCAAAAACCGTTTTTGAAATGAGATGTGATGGAAGGAGAGATAGAGGAAGGCCCAGGCGAAAGTGGAAAGACAACATCAACGAATCAGCAAGAGAAAGAGCACAGACCCTAACACAAATCCGAACCCTTGCAAGGGATAGACACTCATTTAAACAACGGCTCAAAACCCCGACACCGTGAGGTACAATGGGAGAAGAAGAAGTAAGTAAGTAAGTATAAAACTTAGAAATTAATCAATTCGCTGGAAATTTTAGTTTTTACTAATCTTTGCGTAATTACGTCAATTTCAAAAGCATTTTAAGAAGTCTAACGCACACTTTAATACAACTTCCAATGAAAATCAATTTACTTATATATTTCTAGTTTGCTAAAATTAAAGTTTACTTAAAAACTAAAAATTTTCTCATGTAATACTAATGTTTTTGGTCATCATTTAATATTTCTATTAGTTTTTTGTATAAACATTAAATAAAATTATGCGTACAATAATTCGTTTTCTGGGAACAGCTTTATATGCTTTGTTTGCCAGATTATATATTATTACTTTTTTTTCCTCCTTAAAGTATGTCTTCCTTGATGGATCCATGTTCATCGCAGCCTATGGCTTATTATGATTACCCCAATACAGTAAACTCACAACCAATCTGTAATTGCTGTCCCCTGAATCAGTAGATACAGGTCCTTTACGGAGTGTGTCTGGAAATCTTCCGGTTCCAGGACTGGTTTCCCAAATATACGTTGCCTTTTCCTGCACAGCGCATCGCATTTGCGTAGGATGTGTACGGCTGTTTCTGGTTCCTTGCCACAAAGTCTGCATGCAAGGTCACCATTTAATTTACCAATTTTCCAGAGGTGTTCTTTGACAGCCGCATGTCCTGTGAGAAACCCTATGGTTGTCTTTAGATATGATCTACTTAGATTAAGCAGTTCTGCAGCTCTCTTTTGGCAAGGTCCCTTATTGAAGGTTTTGCTGAAGTAATGTCCTGGTCGGTTCTTCCAGTACATTCGATGATGAGTGCGTGTCCTCTCCTTAATAAAGCTTCGGGCAGCACTTCGTGAAATTCCTAAAGCAGGTTCTGGGCCTATATAAGCCTCACTAGATCCCTGCCTGGCCAATTCATCGGCTTTCTCATTGCCGTAGATACCGCAATGCCCAGGTGCCCATAACAGTTTTACTGTGTTATGTTCTGCCAGTGCATTGAGTTCGTTGATGCATTCCCATACTAGTCTAGATGATGCTTTAGTGCTTGATAAAGCCTTTAAAGCTGCCTGCCTGTCTGATATAATATAGATCCGTTTGCTCTTGTAAGCTCTCTTACCGATATTACTACAACACAAATATTAATTACAAATTAAATAACAGTTCTTGCAGAATTAGGTAAGTCCCAGGAACAAGCTCTGCAATTATTCATAACTGAACTGGACATTCTCACTGAAATCGCTGCAATTCCTTGATTGCCATTTTCTTGCAATTATTCGACAAACCTGTTTGCTGTACACTCTGCTCTTAATAACTTCCTTTTAGAAAAAAATTATGGGTTTTAAGTGCAGGCCAATTTATGTTACTTCTTCTCGACGTCAACTGAAAAATTGCCGAGATGATTAATAAATATGTGTTTAAAATATAACACCGTTCTAGCTAGTTAATTTCACGTTCGCTGATTATACCCATAAAAAATTTTATAAGGCTGGTGTAAAAAAAATAGTAGTCGCCATATAGCAGTACGAACCACTACTTAAGGAAAGGCTTTTAACGCTTCTTCTGTTTATTGTCATGGCCATTGAAATGGAAATGTGTCTCATCCAAAACAAAATTTCATTAATTCTTGTACCAATTGTATTTTGTAGTAGTTTTTAAAGAACCTTTAGGCACAGTTAAAATACTTGATCGTTATCGAAGTGTTAGGATGAGAATCTTGCAACGTCCTCGATAGACACGTTTATGGTTTGCACAAATTTATATTAGTTTTTTTAATCTCGCCAATTTTGACAATTTGGAAGTGTTTATTTGCGTTATGTGAATGATGAAAATTATTTTTGTACGATAGTCGCAGGATTACTGTTAAAACTATAGCACACAAAATGCACGTTTCGTCCCGATAAGATTCTTCAGGCGTTTAAATTTCCAATAATTGGTTTACGCTATGTAACCCTACTAGTCCCTAGCATCTATGCAACAACCCAAAAAATATTGTTGTATTATTAGGACACCGGTTGTACCAAATAAATAATATCTGAAGCCTGTGTGTAGTAAACAATATTTTCTACTTACAAAAAAAATGGGAAATGTTTAAAACCTCCAATGTGCTTACAGTAAGACTAAAGCCTGATAAATATTCTTTTGAAGCTGCTTCATGTTGTCCTATCAGTTTTTTCCCTGTCTGAGGTGCTTGAAAAGCTTGTCTTACAACGATCAAATCCACCCATAGAAAAGAAGCAGCTAATACCGAATTACTATTCGAATTT
Source organism: Sinelater perroti (assembly GCA_036346155.1). NCBI lineage: Eukaryota > Metazoa > Arthropoda > Insecta > Coleoptera > Elateridae > Sinelater > Sinelater perroti. The sequence goes on along the minus strand of JARFIY010000158.1, from coordinate 21,134,178 downwards.
CGACACCATTCTGTAGTTAGAACAATTAAAGGTCATTGGAAACAGAAGGTGCTAGACAGTTGCTTTTTTTGAAATTAATATCTCGACAAAGTTGGCACGACGGTTTGATTCAAGGATTTAACTAACCTACCCTTTGCTGTGTACTTCCATAAACAGCAAACATGTGAATAATAAATACAAAAACTTCTACATTTACGAATGATACCACCACTACAGCATCTCGTGATAATTTAACTCATATTACAGTATCATAAAATTTACTGGGTATCGCATCGAAATCCACATTTTAGAAAATGACTCTTGCTCCACACGTTGATATGGAGCTTTGGAGTCATAGCGTGCGGACTGCATAAAACACCGCAATCCAAAAGCTTTAATGTTTTTAATAAAAATGACATGAAATAGCCATCCACTGCCCAGGACACCAAAAGCAATTGAAAACCTATACTACCGCTCTATAAATCTCCTCATTACTCCCCGAGTGAAAAGACTACTTATTAGATCTTTCTCAAACAATCCAAATAAGCACTCTTTTTTAAAACAACGTGTACTAATATATAGATAAGACACAGTAAGCCACTGAAAAAGTTAGTTAAATTCAATTAAGCTTGTCATTAGACTACGCTAAAAATCTTTGCAAAGGAAACGTTCAAAGAAAGCTACTTCCTTCTACAATTATGCCTCTTTATGGATAATAGCAATAATAGGAGAGGCGTAGCAAATGCATTTTAAATTAAAGCGCGATAAAACACTAGCTGCGCTAAATAAACTTGATAAACCCAAAGCACCCCTTGCGGAAAACGTAACGTCAACAGATTTGGCACGAGCCAGCAGTGACGCAATCTAACGAGTGCGCAGTTATGCCACATAAAATGTTAACGAATTCTCTTTTCATCAAAAACAAATTTGGCATTTATATTCAGAAAGCGAATTCCAAAAGACAGAGGAGTGCTTTCGCGAATTTCTGTTAGGGAAACGTTCCCGTGTAACGCGGATTAAAATATTGTTCCCTAGGAAATGTCGTTTGCATGCATGATGTAGTAGTTGGGTGACCCGCCAACATTAGACATATTTTTTAATTAAAACAAACACCAGTCCTGAATCACTGACGATTTCAGACACAAAAAGGGCGTCGGAGCATGCAGAGCAGGCATCTTAGCTCCACATGAATTCACTTTTCATAAGCCCCATCAAAATGGGGCTCATAAGGCTCAGCAGCACTTTAACTCGGTTTTCAAAGGGTGAACTACAAACAGTTTTAGTTGCCGAAATTGTAACCTTATAGAGAAGATGAGGCACTTCCCGTTGTCACAGGAACACAAAATTGGGGTCGTTTAGAGCCCTTGATAAGTGAATTAATTAATTAATTGCGCAAAGATGTTTGTACAACACTAATGTTGGCAGAACAAACTATTCTGGCCGAAAACGGAGTTGCTAATTTGTGTTAATAACTGAAGTAAAAATTGTCGGCAGCTAACCTGTTCCTGAAAATTAACGCATTTTTTAAAATCCTTTTGTACATTGAAAATCTTAAACGTAAATAAATTTTTGCATTTCCCCACTCGTTACTGCATTTTTCGAAATAAACAACGATAATGTTAACAAATATTTTGCCTTTTGTATTTATTATATCTGTATTATTATAATAGGAGCATTTCTGCAGGTGATTTGTACAAGGCAATTTTTCAGTCTGGCGCAATACCACAAGCAATTGCAGGAGGTACCCCGAGGAATTAAGCTCAGAACGAGCGAGTGCCGCTTGTTATTGCAATAAAGCATCAGACGCCAGTCTTATCGCTGTATTCATATTTGCTCGTTTCTCGAAGTTTAATTTTGCTTCTGTTCCGTTTTATCTTCGTTAAGGACAGCAGCATTGTTAAAGATACACGGCTTCGCCAAAAATTGCCGCTACTCTGAATCATCGCGACACTAACGGAATGCTGACACAATAATAAACAATTTCGTAGCAAGAAACGTTTCCAAGACTAGATAAAAACAGACTTAGCTTTATTTAGCTTTTTGGATGATGGTTGTATTTAAAGGGTCTTTCATTAAGCGCTTCCTATCTTTAAATTTAAATAAAACAAAGTGTGTGTGAGATATCAACGAATTTTTATTCGTTTGATGGCCTATCCATCCATTACGTATGGAATATAACATCGTGCAAATGCCCACCGCGGCTTCGCTGGGTGGTGCGCATTCAAAATGTCCAATTTTCCAAGACTGGCGCATAAATCAGGCTGAATTTGACCGATGGGATGGGTTATGTTGGGTTTGAGGGCCGTTGTGGTTTGTGGATTATTCGAATAGACCTGCGACTTAAGAAAACCCCACAAGAAAAAGTCTAACGGGGTCAAATCGCACGATATCAGTGACCAGTTCACATCACCTCTACGTGAGATGACCATGCCCTCAAATCGCTCGTGCAGAATGTCCAATGTGGTATGAGCTGTGAGGCACGTAGCGCCGTCCTGTTAAAACTACATGTCGTTGGTTTCTATATCATCCAATTCAGGCCAAAAGAAGTTGCTAATCATCGACCTATACCGCTCGCCGTTGACGGTGATGGCCTGGCCAACGTCGTTCTTAAAGAAATATGAACCGATGACGCCGCCAGGCCAAAATCCACACCAAACAGTAATTTTTTCGGGATGCATTGGACGCTCTTGGATCTCGTGTGCATTGGAATCGTCCCAAATTCGATAATTTTGTTTGTTGGCGTACCCATTCATCCAGAAATGGTCCTCATCGCTAAAGATGATTTTTCGATGAAAATTAAGGTCAGTTTCCAACTGCTTCAGGGCCCATTCAGCGAACACACGTCGTTGTCTATAGTCGTTTATCTTTAGCTCCTGGGTCAGTTGAATTTTGTACGGGTGCAGGCCCAAGTCAAAATTCAGCCAAGTTGTGGTCTGCCTCGGATTCTCCTGCACACTCTCACGGACAGCGGCGATGTTTTCGGCAGATTTTGCGTTTCGTCGTCATACGGGTGTTGGTTGATTGTTTAGTAAAGCAGTGGACTCAAGTTTATCCACCACACTGCGAATAGTCCTCTCGGTAGGGCGATTATGGCGACCGTAAAATGGGTAAAGCGCGCGGAACGTTGCCCGAACAGAACACCCATTCTGATGAAACAATTTTATCATTTGCACGTGTTGTTAAACGCTATATCCGTCCATGGCGATTTGGAAAACAGACTGAACAAATTGCAACCAATTCGACAGATGTAGCTTCAACAATATGGCCGCTATCAACTGTCAAAGTTTGGAATAAAAACAGTATGCGCCATCAAAAATGTCACGCTGGTGAGGGGAATCTCAAAATCCAAATATGTTATCATTTTATTTCAATACTGGTGAAGGAAGGTAAATTATAATGACGCCTCTAATCTTTACGTTTATAAAAGTGCAAACATACCAAAGAAAAAATATTTTGGTGGTTAAACCCAACAATTTTATCAACATAATATTTTTCGTTTCAAGAGGATTAGAAATCAAAGTAGAACGGTTGGATCATTAAACAGTAAACCATTCTACCTCAAGACTTTAAATTTTCTTCATCTTCTTCTCCGGTTTATTACCTTCTGAGTTTTCCGTTTCTTGTTTCCATATGTCCCTATCCAACTAGTCTCCTGCTTTCAGATCTTTATCTTCCATTATTTTTCTTATATATGTTTCCCAATTCAAGGCTGGTCGCCCTTTTCCCCTTTTACATTTGGAGACCATTCTGTAATCTTCCTTGGCCATCTATCTTCAGGCATTTGTTTCACGTGACCATACCAAGGCAGTTAAATAAATTTTAATGTGTTAATGTCATTTTATTTTGAATGCAGCGAAAACATTTGAAAAGAATCGTCCAGAAAAGGACAAGATGGAAGGGCCAAGAGGAGGCTTATATTCGCAAATAAATTAAAGTAAGCTGAAGAAGAAGAAAAAGACTTTTAAACCAACTATTAGGACTTCATTATAACTAATAGTCAAAGAAAAAAGCACTGGACAAAATTATGAAAAGTTTCCAAAGGCACATTATTTCTACAAGATAAAACCCTTGGTCAAAAGTAACTTGTGTGAAAGCTGTAGAGGAGCAACTTGTAGAATCAAAAATAGTTTTCTCTAAATAATTTAAATTATCATTTAAATACCTTGTGTATCGTTGAAGAAATTATCATAAATAAAATAATATTATTTCAAAACTCTAGTTATCTTGTAAGTTTGTCCAACTATTTTCTAATATCTCTTTGTATAATTAAATGTTAAAGGTTATACAACCATTGTATTTACCCACTTCCATCATGTATTTCATTAATCAAAGAAAGTGCAATATTCAGAAAAATTTCTAAGCTATACATTCATTTTTGTTCATAGAAAACCAAGAAACAGTTTTGATACAAGTGTTAACTAAAAACAGTAGATCCTTACAAATATATTTAAAATCATCTATTTTCTTATATAAAGTAATATTAAGAGAACATACAGAACAGCTAAAATAAAATGGATAACTTTAGTTACATTTGTACGACTATGTGACTTGGAGCAGCAAATGATCAAAACGGTTTTTAATTTCTCAATCTTTGACTAATAGTCTTAATTTTAATCCGTCGATATCAGTCAAAAAATCATGTAAAAATTAGTCTTTTTGTTAGAGACACAGGCAGATGATGCAAAATACCGCATATATAAAGAAATCATGAGAAAATTAAGGAAGAAATCAAGACGAATAAAATTAAAATTCTATAGCTAAATGTGGGGAGAAGCAAAGCTGCGCATGGCGCAATATATGTGACATCTAAAACAAAAATACCAGCATAATAATTATAAATAAACAAAATTAAAACATAGTAATAAAGAAAAATTGGTGGAGAAAAATATATGGGTATGCCGCCATTAAAATAGTAGATAAAAGTTTTAGAAGAGAGACTAGTCTTCGTTCGGGCAAAATTAAAGAATCCTGTGATACAATAGCTGTTATCTTTCACCAAACACACAAAGAAGAGTTCGAGGGCAGATAAAATTACCCATAACTGGAGAAAACTTTGTCCTATCGAACGAGGACAATAACCAAAAGTGACTACCATGACAACTCGCAAAAGGTAGCAACAGCAATTCAAAGAAGTGTAAGAGAAGAAGAAGACATGGACCGATTTATTATACTGGACTAATAGCAAAACATGCAAACCAATATCTTACAGTACGAAAAGAATGAAGAAAGGTAGGCGAGTATGCTAGAACGAGAATATAAGAACTAAAAGGAAGGGCTCTTTGATCATAAGAAGTAAAATAAACTCAAAAAAAAATGGAAGAAACGATAAAGTTAACAGGAGGAAAATATAGATGTATTAAAAATAAATATTCAATGGCTACACTTAAAGACAAATAGAAAAAGAACTGCTTAAAAAATAGATAACTGGCATTGCAGCCAAACGAATAAAGTAATGATGTAAAAACTACTTTAAGGCAAAAAACAAATTAGAAAATGAAGAACTAGAAAAGTTTCTAGCAATGTTCTTCCGTAATAAGTAAATATAAGGAAAAAATATATATCTATGCTTGCTAGAGTAGAGCTGGATCAAAACACTGGAAAAGATAAATGTTAAAAATTCGCCAAGATTGCAGAAATTATTTTAAAAAATGACGCCTTACCGATCACGAACAAAATATTACAAAAAGTAGAGATGTATAAACAATGGATAGTTGCACTTTTATGCCTCATATTCAAAATAATATCAACTGACCTATTAAAAAAGCAGAACAAAGTCATAAAGAAAATGTAAGGAAGAAATAATTGAACAAGAAACTATAAATAAATGTATAATCAGGTGAATAAATAACAATTATCACAGAATATAGCAGCTTAAATTAAGTAAATATTAAAAAGTAAAGACAAAGAATCCTTTTTCCTATATTCAACATGGGAAAGACCAGAACAGCTCAAGCACAAATAATTTTATGCACAAATTTAGTCATAGTTGTGGTATTACATCATGCAAAGTGGACTTTACAGGTTCATTGCTGAAAATATAGTTTAAGAGGTACATCTTAATCCGAAAGTTTTAGCTCTACTTTCATAACAACGTGCTCACTCGCACTCATGGTTTCGATAGATAGCTCTTGAATGGTTCGTGACCGAGGTATCTGTACTTCGAGTTTGTCACTTACAATAAGTTTAAGACCTTCTTATGAAAGTCTTGCGTACACTCGACGTTTAATAGACAATAGACATCTTTAACATCTAAAAATAGCAGCCTTAACACGCAAAATGTTTAACACATCAATTGGCGATAAACTATCGATAGGCGTTTCACCACTCAGGAGGTAAATCGGATAATTACACGTTATTCTTACGTAACATCCGTATAACGTCGGCATTTAAGTATACAAAACAACATCACCAGACAATGTCTGCTTAGCACTTCTACCCATTAGTGGTGCTGCGATCTATAAAATTGCTGAAAATATTTTCCACACCTTGTAAATGATCAGTCACCGCATGTTTCCTACTATCTCGATGAAAAATTGCAAGACCATATCATCTTGAATGTTCCTCGAGACAATCATTTGTTATTGTGGATCTATCTTCAGAAACCTCGTTTAGGCATTCATGCAAAGTGACCTCAGATCCATGAACCAAGTTTAGAGGAATCTAATCGACGTCTACCATAACAACGAATGCTCACTCATCATGGTTTCGACGACTGGTTCGGGACCGAGGCTGCTTCGGTTTGTCACACAATATTAGACCTTCTTTAAAGTTTCGCACTCACGTATGCATATTTTTAACATCTATAACGCCTTAACAGCATGTTTCACTCAATTGGCGATAAACTTCGATAGGCGTTTCACCACTCAGGAGGAGAAAACGGATAATTACACGTTATTCTTGAACACCAAACGTCGCGATTTGAAGTATACAAAACAACACCCACCGAAATGGCGGTAATTTTACCTGTGTACATTGTATGGTGCTGCGATCTATACAACAAATTCAAAAATATTTTCCGCACCTTTTAAAATTAACCGCATGTTTCTATTTACTCTCACCGATGAGAAAAAAATTGAAGACCATATATCTTGAATGCACCTCGTACAATATTTGTTATTGATATCTATTGCCTCTGTTTATGGCTTATCGTGCAAGTAGTGCACCCAGAATGACCAATTTGTTGAATATGAAATGATTCTACAGCTTATTATAATCACCAAAAATGGCCATTCAGACAGTTAAGAGAATTTTTCCAGTGGACGAAAATGGATTTTGAAGAAATTGCAAGAAAATATTATGAAAGTTCTGAAAAAAATTAAAGTTACTCAAAATGAGCTTTAATTAGGCCAACAGCATTTCAAAATATGAATTCAAGATACCAAGTCGAAACGCCATGCACTCTCTACTGTATTTTATACATTTCTACGTGTGCATAAAGACAATTAGGAAATTTGTGCGATTACGCACGTTAAAAAGTAAATGGGTGGAGGGTGGTTATACTTTAGTTGATATTTTAATAATATTTAGAGCTCCTAGTACGTTGCAGAGTGACAAGACATCTGGAATTTGAGTAGTCGTACTATATTAAAGGCGCGTTTAATGTAGTTGCATATAGTAATAGTACATGGCAACCCAGACAGCACTTCGAATTTCTGTTGAGCATTGAGATCAGAAATAGAAAACACGCTTAACCTTGATTGAAATAAATAAAACAATTAAATGTTCTGAGGGATTCTCTTGGATTGTAAAAGCTCGTGGTCGATTTCGATAAGTGGTAGAAACGTTAGTACAAGGATATGTTGTTTCTTTTATGGGAATGCTGCATACAGAAAGACAAACGGTAGCATCATTAAAATTGGCAAAGGAGCGAGTCTTGACATTAAAGTAAACAAAAACATCCCAGAAATTTAGCGCTGCTGCTCCCAAATTTTAAAAGGTGATTTTAAATTAGACGACCGAGTCGCTTTAGACGACGTACCGCAGTTTGGTTGATGACGTTGCGCGAGCTTCAACAAAAAATAACCCAGAAATTATATCTGAAAATTGGAGTCACTTTCACTTCACACTAGTCCGGATTCTTTAATTGCGAATATTTTTCTGATCCATAAATTGACTTGTAATTAATAGTTAGTAGGGAATCCCATTTAGTAACGTCCAATGAAAAAGAAGCTAAGAACAAATATGTGAAAATGCAGAAGTTATAACAAACATTGGCGTACATCTAATAAAGGTACTGCTGTCTCTTAGATGGGAACGCAGAGGAATAATTTTCTTTAAGCTTCTTACAATTAACAAAACTATCGGGGCGTACAACTCTTGGAAGTACTTTATCAAACTCAACGTGGAAATTTACAAAAGTTGAAACGGAAAATCCTCCACTAACTACCGTAGTCTAGAGATCACGCTCCTTCAGTTCTTTGCCTCTTCCGGTCTCTACAAATTAGTGTCAATGCCAAATAGCTTAGCTTCGCCAAAGCTAAAATTACCCCACGGCATTTGTTTGAAGAAAAACGTGCAGTTTCTAAAGAAGTTATAAGCTTGTTAAATGTTGGATTTGATATGGTCTTGATAAGGTACAAGAAACATGACACATAACCTCAGTTTCTTTCAAGTTTAAACAGTTTGTGGTCTCGAATTCCTCCCGCTGTCGATTCCACTCTCCAAAGTTGTACAAAGTTTTGTGTTTTGCTCGAATTTCGTCGATAGTCTGGAATCTTTTCCTTTTCAAAGGAGATTTAAGCTTTGGGAATACCCAGAATTCCCAAGGTGACACATCTGCGTGATTTTTCTTCAAAAAAAAATTGCATGAGATATGATCTAAGAATATTTTGTACCAGGCTGCGCTCATTTCTCCAACCCAAAATCTGATACAACTTCGTTGCCCTGTTCGTTCAGACATTGCGAATTCAACTCTTCACTCTCATAGGCTGTCAATTTTTTCGCGTTCTTGCAAATTTTTAATCACCCAGTACTTTATATATTTAAGAAAAGAGAGAGGGTTTTATACAGGTATTAAATTGCATGAAATAATAATCCATTCACCTATGAAAATTGACGCTTCCCATTGATGACTTAGAAAATGTTAGAAATGGAAAAGTCCCCCAAACTCTAATTGAAACAGTGAACAGCTTCAGAAAATATTAACAATACTGCCTTAGAGGATAGGATTCAAACAGTAACAAATGTCAGTGAGGGTTCTAAAACCTCTTCACTTTCATTCGCTACTATAAATGAACAAACAGCTATCAAGAAGAAATAAGTACGCGTCAAGGAAGTGCTAGCAGCTTTCACATATCAACTTTTATCATCAAGTTAAATAAATCTTCTCAATCGATTCATCCACGATCGTCTAGTCCTTCCCTTTTTCCTTCTCCCTATGGAGCTCCAGTCGGTGACTCGCTTTATCCATTTAACTTCTGGTACTCCTCCTACATGCCCGTACTATAATAGTCTTCTCTCTTCGGTTTGCTAAGATGCCGATAATGACTTACAGGTTGTTACGTCACGAGGAGCGGAGGAAATTTGACTGAAATCTTTCATCGCGCCGTAGCCGCTATTATCGTTTCCGATGTCATCCTCGCTCCCCGCGGCAATGAGCTGCACGGTGATTGTCTTGACAGCTGAACGCGGATGGGCCCATTCATGCGCCGCCATAAATTAGCGCCCGTTTTCCGATATATAGAGTGGCGCGTTGAAACGAGACCTTTCAAAATAAAAATGCCGCGTTTAAAGAAAATTGTATTAAAAGAAATTTTTACGATCTGAAAATTACATTAGTCAAAAGTCCTCCATTTTTGGCCAAGCACTCGTCCACTTTGGTGATCAAATTTTGTGTCACCCGTTCCATTAGGTCGGTAGAAATCGCATCAATTTCCTGACGTATTCTCGCCTTTAATTAAAACTTTAGCTTTAAGGTAACCCACATGAAGAAATCGCAAGCAGTTAAATTAGGTGACCTTGGTGGCCATTGAACATCACCAAATCGTGAAATTACGCGATTTCCGAAAAATGCGAACAGCGGTCATGGAGGCTTGAGCAGTGTGGAAGTGGCGCCATCTTGTTGGAACCAAGTGTTTCATCGACCAAGTAATTCATTTCAAGTTTTTGGGTAAGGAAATTTTTAATTATTGTCACATATCGTGAAGAATCGACAGTTACTGCGTTACCCGCATCATCTTCAAAGAAGTAAGGACCGATTATTCCTTGCAAAGAAATGGCGCACCAAGCCGTAACATTTTGGCTGTGTAAAGGGCGTTGCTCCAACAGTTGTGGATTGGTATAGGACCAATATCGGCAGTTTTATTTATTTACACTCCCGCCAAGGTGGAAGTGGGCTTTCCACGAAAGTGCGGTCGTCAGCAGTCATCTCTAAAAACTTTTCTGCAAATGCTAACCTTTTTGCGTAATCAGTAGCACCAACTGCTTAACAATTTGAATTTTATAGGGTGAAGGTTTAAGTCACTGCACAAGATTCGGCCGAGGGAACGACGAGACAGTCCAAGGGTTCGCACATGTCTCCGTGCACATCGGTTCGGGCTTTACAAAAAAGCGCCACTCACAGCTGCCAGTATCTCGGGTATTCTGACGGATCTCGGACGGCTTGCAGGTCTTCGGTTCAAAGCAGAACCTGTTTCTTCAAAGCGTGAAACCCACAAACCGATTGCATTACGAGATGGAACTGGATCGGTAGCATGAAGATGAAAATTCCCCCAAAATTCCCGTTGCACAGCTACTAAACTACCGTTTAAAGTGTAATACGCTTTGATAGCGTTTGATGAATCGGAACATGAGGCCGGAGGGGGGTTACCCAGTGTGACCACCCCACCAACCACCGCTCAAAAGGTTCCGTGTTTATGCGCCACCCTGTATGTGGTGATTATATCTTGATGCACTTCCATTCTTCTCCGAAACTCATCATTTATTATTCTGCCTAGTCTTGTCACTTTACATCTCCGCCATTACTCCATCTCTACCGCTGTTATTTCCCCCTTGTTCTTCTTATTTACGACACAATTTGCGACCCCATACATCAAAATACTTCGAACCATTGTATTGTAAATCATTGTTGTGGTCTTCTTGGTAATGCGCGCATTCCAGATACATCGGATGCAGTTCGTGTTTGTCCTAGTCTACTTTTTATATCGTCTTCCTTGTTTTTTGTGATAAATGACTCAACTTACTTTAATTTTCCGACTCCAGCTATCTCTTCTAGTTCCAAATTGTTCAATTGATTCAATTGATGTTCCATTGTTAGGTATTCCGTTTTGCTAAAATTTATTTCTAATCCTGCCTTCGTATATTCTTCTCTTAGCTTACACATACAACACTCGCAAATCCATTTTAATTTAAAAAGGAAATTTGACTATACTTCTCAACCTCATATGAGAGCAAACTCTACACTCGAGGATGTGCAATTGACGTTAGCAAGTAATTCTTGAATTTTCTGTACCCCACAATTCAATTTTTGGTTTACTAGTAAATCATTAAAATGAAAACAAGCTGCTAATTAAAGCTTGTTTTTGACTAATACCTGAAAATATTATTTCCAGGTATAAAAGTGGGAGGGATATGGTTGTCATTGTTTTGTTGCAAGTTTTTCTACAACAATTTCTAAAATGCATCTTGTATAAAATAAAAAAATAATACTTAAATAAAAGTTACGTTTTAAACATTGAATCCCCCTTGTAACTTACAGGTCGCATCGTAATAGCTAGAACAAATTAAATATTTTAACTGATTATAAGTCTTTAAAATAGAAAAGGCACGACAGTACTAAATGCCAATGAATCATTGTAAAATTTTCTTTTCTTTACACAATAATAAACAAATATGTAGGCATAGTTATTCCTCAATATTTCAGGTTTCTGAAAGTTATAGCAACCTCTTTGGAGAATTTTATAAAATCTTTATATTATAGTCAACCAGATATTCAAATTAAGCCAACGTGGGGCCAGAAAAATAAAACTGGAAGATCTAAACCGAGCAGTCACGTTTATGCATCATTTTAAAGCCCTGAAAAAATTGCATTGCATTTGTAAACACCCCATTTGCAGTAAAACCTTTACTGCACAGTGATAGTAAAGCTAACTATGTACGTGTACACCACTGTTTCGCCAGACACATACTTGCGCCTCTAGCATTTGCGCGAAGCTGTCGCTTCCTGGCATCGTAACTGAAGATATAGTTTATTTCGTGTTAAAGTTAAAATATCCACAAAGCAGTTTGTGGCCACCATATTATCACGAGTGAGAAGGACGTAATATTAATGACGAACTAAGCAAGTTAAACGGTGCAACTGTCTGCTGCAATTTTTGCAGAAAAAAATATCGTATATTTAGACATAAGAAATTAGACTATAAAAGTTCAAATATTATCCATAATATTTCTAATAACTGGAAAGTATTTTTCCCTGCATCTTTAAGGATTTTTCAAGAATCAAGTCTCCATGCCATTTTATGTCACAACAGGTTAGTCAATACATTAAGAGCACTCTAAAAACATGAACCGGTCGTAGGTGTATGGTTTGGAAGATCAATTTTGAACTATGGACAAGGGTCGGGGGGTTTAAGTGCCGCTAGAATTTGCGGGCGCCTGTGATGTCTTAGGATAATAGGAATAATAGACCTTTTGTGTCCGCAATGGTGATGGCGCTGTAGAAAAAAAATTAAACAGCAAAAAGGTAAATTATAAAAAATAATTGATTATATAAGGAAAAACATTTCTGTAATCCATATTGCTAGATCTGAGACTGTTGGGGTTCATATATGAACTTTATTACAGGACACAGCGGAAAAGAATTGCAATAATTCTAAGAACACAGTACCCGAATGCCTTATTCAAAGCTTTTTAATGTGCATATATGCTGAAAATGATTTCCATTTCAAAATATCTGGCCATTTCAGCAAAATTAATTGAAGTGGTCTCTTCCCTGTTTAAAGATGAAGATATAGGACTTATTAATTTATGTTGGATATCACATTACATCACACAGCCATTGGAGTCCACTACGGGACGTAGGCCTTTCTTGAGTTCTGCAGTTTTGCAATTCAATGAGGATTTGGCAATTAAACGCCACGCTTGCCGGGCGGGTTGGCGAGTGGATAAGGTGTATGGAGGATAGGAATATGTAGATTGTGAGTAGGATTAAGGTTGGGACACGACTTTCCCCCGGTGTTAGGAGATGGGGAAAAGTCGAGGCTTGCGTGGGCAGGGTCGCCTCCCTGAAGTAGATCTATCCTCTATCGGGGTCATAGAGGAATATCTACCAGCTACCCATATGCTGGATGTATAGTATACAAATATTTAAAATTATTCAAACTGACGACCACCCCTTTTTATGAAGCATTTGATTTGGTACTGTTAAACAATGTCTTACAGTTTTCTCTTCAGTTCATTGGTTTTGTACAACACGCCTTATCTTTATATCTTCATATAAGAAATCCATTGAAATTCAACACCAGCTCTTCGTTCAATCCATATTTTTCGAAAGGGTCGCATCTATATAGACCTTTACATTACGATAGTGCTGAGAAATCATGTGAACCGACATGTTTTTGCAGCAAATTGAGTACTTGCTTTAGGATACTCTGTATGTGATAAATGACAACTATAAATTCAAAGTTGCATAGGACAAACTCGACGTGAGTTTAAAATTATATAATTACAGTCTACATCTGCGACTACATACCGGAAAGACAACTACAATATGTGAAAATATAGACTACTACAACTAACACCGCATAGACGAGTAGAGGAAAAAAGAAGTCCTGAAAGCAAACGCAGATAAAAAATCTTCAAGCTTGGTATAACGAATCGCAATGTTCCTCTACGGAGCAGTATCTTCCGAAGAACAATAATAAAAGTGAATAATCCCCTGAAAAACTGCTTCAACTGTTGAAATAAGTATCTGGTGAGAGTTTATAATGATCCTCATCAACTTACAGCGACTGTTTAGGTCAAAAATCACAAAATGTAATATTAAACAGTCAGCTACCAAAACAAATGTAAAGTATAAAACTTAGGAATGTATATATAAATGGTTGAGTTCTCTAAATGTACAGAGAAAAGAACTAACCTAGGTTTATCGTGGTAGCGTTTTGTTCTCTGAATTTCACACTCTTTTACATAGTAATTTGATGGTATGGTTTAGTCGATGATTTTCGCTTGTTTGCCCGGCTCTGAGATTAAAACTACAAAGCCAAAACGTTGATCAATCTACTCTCTATGACTAAATAATTTTAAGAAAAATCTACTTTTATTAATTGAGCGACAGCTCAATCTATTTTGACCGTCGTCGCCAAATGCCATGGCGATGATAATGCTAATGTAATTTGAGGTAGATTTGGAAAGGTTGGTTACTTAGTAAAGCTTCAGTGCTCTCTAAAAGTAGTCAAATTTTTGGATGGCATGTTCGTTAGCCTAAAATGAAAAGCAATTGTCACACTAAAATAAAGCTCAACTCCGTTTTCAAGGAACACTATCACTCTTCCTTTAAAATTCTACATTTCAAAGTTCATTCATTTATAACTTTAATATGAAGAATGCAATTAACTAGTCCTTTTGGGTAATTAGAAGAAATTAAATCTGAGGGAACGGCAAGGGTATGAAATTATATTTTTGATAACAATGTTCGAAAGCTTTTTAGATGATTTTTGGGTGGTTCCCAAACAATTCTATAACCATTCATCCGTAGACATACTTAGCTACTGAAAAATTCCAAATGCTTTAGGAAAAATACAATTAGAAATTTAACTCGCCTGATAAAATATTCAAAATCGTGATCAAGCATCAGAGCTTTCAAAAGTGCCAAATTTGTTTGTTATAATAGTTGTACCTCACAATACTTGATATTGTTAAAACAAACATAATTAGTTTACACAATGTTATACAGGTTGGTTTTGACAAAAATATAATTACTAATGACTGTTAAAAATATAATCATCCCCTAAAAGAGTTGTGGTGTCTATTACTTCGTCATTTAAGCAACGATGTTGTGCCATAGACGTCTCTTCAGCTAGATGTGAATATTCTCGTTATCATCTGGCTAGCTTGTACCATATTAAACAATTTGTGTTAAACTGAAAACACAGGTAGAGAGTGGAGACTTTCACATCTATAATAAATGCGTAGAGATGTTTCTTCGGTTATTTTTACTATTATTGGAGTTAATTGAAACTACTAAACTGTCTTCAGCTGTGTTATGCTGACCACTCCATTTCATTGTACCACACTTCCTCATGAAACTCCTGACGACCCATCTTTGCGAGAAATTTGCTAATCGATAATTTTAACATTCTTATCTTTGGAATGATAAATTATATAAACATCTATATAGTGTTTTAACCTATCAGAATTCCAAATACCGATTGTTAACTTTCAAAAGTTGAAAGGTGATCTAGGATACATTCGATTATGGCAATTAAACAATTTAGGGATTGTAGAATATCGTTAAGCATATAAGAGTAGGAGTATGTGTTACCTGTTTAGTGAACCTTGGTCACTTCGCTGTAGTTTTCTTTAAAGTTCACTGAGAAATCACCTATAAAGCACATAGAAGAGTGGACTACGCAGAGTATGCTAATTCTATAATTTCCTCCGAAGTATTGGTAGGTAGTTCGTTCTTATAGTTGCTGTGTATGTTATTTTTACCATTGTTAATGTAGTAGGTTTTGCAGACCAAACAATAGTCCACGAATTTTTGTTTCCAAAATTTGTGTATTAATGCCTACTTTCTCTTTGTTTGAACTCTTAGTAAAATAATTAAGTCAATCAATCAAATCAATCAAAATAAAGATAGCCACTTGGTAAAGGCATTGGTCTGCAACTGTAAATGTTATTCAGCCGTCATATAAACGCCTTTGACGGACTTGAACTACATTATCCTTCTTATAAAACAGATTAGGCTAACCATCCATTCTAGGTACGTCTAACAGGGCTCATTGTACCCCACGACTGTGTGGTTAAAACAAGCTAGTAGCCTATCCAAAAAATAGAAGAAGGAGGAATATTTATTGCACGGTCTAATTCGATATTTTAGATGTCCTAATTTTTTTCGATTTTTAATGGATTAGAAATTATATTGAGGACATCAAGTTGTTATAATTACATATCTATATTACATTCATTGCAGTTATTTAGTTTTCTTCATTCATCTAAAATAACAGATATATTAACAAAAATTGATGCATAAAATTGTTGCAACAATTAGTTTTAGTTGGTTGGGGAGATGGGGCAAATACCTAAAGACTTCTAACATTTTTAAGATGATTTATGGACAGACGTTATTTCAGCTTCTCTTTGACTTATACATGTATATGCTGCACCAAAAGGTTTCTTGTTTATATTTAAGCGAGCGATCCTAGAAAGCCGGGATTTCGTAGATAGCTGCAGGAAAATGCGGCAAAAGAACATAAAGGAAGGTTTGCGATAATTTTAGGAAGCTCGATGCGCTAAAGCAGAGTGGCGAGAATTCGAGAATTAAGCGTGTAATCAATTATACAGAAGTAGAGTTCGCGTGATCCAGTATAGCGGAAACAGATCGGCTTGTAGACTGTTTAGTGGTTTAGTTTTAGTTTAGTAGCTAACTCATTGTAAAAATAAATAACTAGAAGTATTAGATAACTATTAACACAGTTTTATTTATAGTATATTATTTAAACTGTTTCTTCAGCATGCATATGCCTATGAAGGAGGTAACATGTGCACTGTTGCTAATATATTTATCGTGGTTAATAATACAACTTCGACATTAATAACTTCTACTGGTAAGTTTTTGTTTGGCTTTAGACTAGCTGTTGGCTTCTTGATGATATGAGTGGTGGAAGAAACATGCAACAAATCTGAAAGTGACAGTAACGGTTCGTCTAATAATGAAGGCAACAATTCTGAATGAAGATCTTGAGCCGACTGCAAGTGAAGGAAATGTTGCATTGGAAGAATTTGACAATGATGCCACATGATGTACCAATCTAAATCCCATCAAAAATGTTTCCTTTAATGTAGATGTTGCTGGAGCTTCCTTATATATTAATGTTTTCCACAAAATATGAGGGGACCAGATAATGGAAATGATTATAACCATAAAGAAGAGAATTATTGCATGGCACTTTGCAATCAAACACGGCCACTGAGTAAAAAAATAAATCACAAAAATATCTGAGTGAATTGAGAACATTTTTGATTTGTGTTTAATCCAACCTCAGCCAAAATTTTCTAGTACAAGAAATGCTTTTCGGTTGAAGCACTGGCTCATCATTCAGCACTTCCTGTAACTTGATCTGGAAGAAGCTTTGAACAAATATTGATCTTTTATTTTTGTTCGCATATGAAAATACATTGAAATTTACAAAGGTCGTCAAGAAAATACAGAAAACGTAACAATAGAAAGTTATGCAGTTATTGAATACGTGTCTGCACATAAAAGGCTATCGTTTCAGTCTATCATTGGGAAACAAACTGCTTAATAAGAAAACACACATGACAGAAGTTCTTCGTTCAAACAGGATGGGACTTCCGAAAGACAACAATTCGTAAACTAAAAGAGGGTAACATGTATGGCGACGTCAAAATCTGAAAGACAAACTAAGAACAGCTTACCATCCTGTGTGGTTAACAGAGCTAACCATCTAGGAAAGAAACAAAGAAAACTACTGAAAATAGTAAATTGCGGTAACAATACGTCTCGTATTGGCAGAACTGATCAAATGATGGTTACATTCGCAACCTAATTAAGGTTCACGCTAAGTTTATCTAGAAAAAGAGAGTAAAACTATGATTATAATATCCTAAAAAGTGCAAAATCACGGAGTGTACATTTTTGAACTTTTCTTCTTCCGAATATGTTTAGAAAAAATAATCGAACTCAGAACTGAAGTGTGTTATAGCGTAGTATTCATTTTACTGAATTTAAAAAAATTAATATTATACAATATACATTCCTGACCTTACCGTCTATTGATGCGTAATTATGTGGCGTTTTTATAGACAATCCGGGACAGAAATGTAAAAAGGCAGTTCAATATTGACAACTCCATCGCCTTTGTACTGGAATTTATGCCAAAAACGCCCAAAAAGAACCACACCTTTCACCATGACAATACCCAACCTCATATCGGAAGCCTTTTGGTCGAATTTGTAGCCACCAAGAGATGGAAACTGCTTCTCATCAATTCTACTCTTCTGCTGAACCCTCACAAACCAAACTACATCAACGACTTGGTAAAAAATTATTAAGTGAGCAAAGTCTACGAAATTTGGTTGAGTTGGTGGCTAGCATCAAAGATGAACTTTTCAATAAAAATTCCCGCTATAATAATGGGAGATAATTTTTGTTCAACCTGTATATTCAAAACGACCAAAGAACAAAGTCGACTATTTTTGAAATCACAAATCTCTCGAGCCCTTAAACAAGCATTCGAGCATCAATAATTTCTTAGCGTACGTAAAAGCAGGGGTGTGCCATGAATGTATTGAGTAAATACAATAACAGCAATACTTTGAATACTGCAAATGTGATGAAAAAATTGCGTATGAAGGGTCATCGAGGTCAACCCACAATTATAAGAAAAATTAAATTTATGTATATGAAACTTGGCACAATTATAGTAAGTGGTACTGAGAATCACACCATTCAGTGCGAGCTACAACCATCTTCTCAACCTTAACTTCGTCCTTGTCCATATACGTCATTATCTCTATCAAACTGCCCTTAGTATTATGATGCCTCTTATTGCCTCGACACAAGTAATAGTAATCAAGAGAATTGTAGTCGGAGCCGGTGAGTGACCACAAAGTCAGAAAATTGTTGTATAGCCATGCTTGGGTTTTGCTGAAAGATCTACTCCTATCCAGCGGCCACCTCTGCTATTCAGAGCTTGGAGACTGTCTTCAGCACGTTGATATAGCTGTTGGCGGTTGGTCAGCCTTCCTCAAAGTGGGGCGCTATGACGTCCCTTTCATTGCTCACTAGCACCATCATAGACACAAGATGGTACGTACTTCAAGAGACATCTTAGCAAATGTAACAATCATTTTAGCTATTCATCTTCCTGTTCTCGATAAGGTTGTTGTTGTCCAAAAAAAAAAAAATGTAAAAAGTCAACTCATCAGTCTCTTGTAATCAGATCAATTGCTGAGTTGGCAGTCAATTTCCCTGTATCTCTTGGCTACACCATAAACTTACATCTTTCTGTAGTCGAATGGCGCAATAATTTCTGTTGACATTATGCAAAGCTAACTTCGGGATTGTGCATGCGTATAAGACGGCTTTTCGGATTTTCCGTGATACACCTAAAAATGTTGCGGTGCAAGACCAAAATAAATAAAAGTGCTAAAAATAATTTCTACTCCCATTTCCTGATGTAATATAGCGCTTTATGCTTAATATTTCTTGAAATTATTGGATGCCGTAACACGTATAAAAATTTAAAACAATATAAGAACTGGGAAACTAAAAAGCTTTACGGATGTAACATCCTGACGTAAAGGTTACAAAATTCTAATGAAAAAAGTTAGGATTCGGTAGGGATCAAAATTCACCAAAGATAAACTGCTAGAAGAAGTAGAAAATTAATACCAATCAGCGTGTTTTTAATAGAACAGAAGAACTAAAGAACTGTTATTGTCATGTTACTCAAACAGCGCAAAATCAATTTTCAGGCTTTAGTTCGCTGAACAAATTGGCGTAATCAGGTCTAAATCTGCTCGTATATTTCATTTAGCGAATCCTTCAGGTAGTACTACGACGGTCTCTGAATTTACTACTAAGAGTTAAAACGCATCGAGGCAATAAAACATAAATTGAAGCAGCAACATAAAAAAGATAAAAAGCTGAAGCTCCAACATCCACAACGATGCGATAGGCTTGATGGTTAAACAAGGCCTCCGAAAATATTCTACATTTGGAACTGCTCCGCTTGCTCTCGCAGACTTTGAAAAATTACATGCGGGCCTAAAGGAAGCCTTAAAAATTTAACGCGACGAATTTGGAGAGCAGGAAGGACTACGCGCTGATAAAATATAGATCGAACAACGAATTTAAAGCGGAAAGGGTTGGCGCTCAGCTGCACCGGGGCAGCTTTTCTAAAATTTTTATTACTATTAGGCTGTTCGCTGGGAGCGCCGGACATGTCGTAATATTGCAGGTGAAAAATTCATGCGTGCAGGCGCCTCCACCAAAATCGCGCAACACGGCAACGCTTTGCGATTCCGTCTGTGGGGCTCGCTCGGAAGGCGAATTTGAAAACCTAGCTGCACGCGCCCTGCAGCTGCAGCCCACACATCATCAGGAAAGCTTTCGCGACGTCGTCTCGGCCTGGTGAATTATATATCAACCAAACTACGGTAAAGCTGCTAAAAAGCCGAATAATAAATTTATGAGATCGCAATATCGGGTAGCCGGCCAAACTTCACTAATATTTTAAGCAACTTGTTTGGTGGCGTTTCGCAAACCGCCAACTGCCGCACTAAACCGCTTATCTTTACATTCCCTCGTTAAACAGTCGCCGCTTGCCCTGCCTTAGTAATGGAGGGCACCCTTTTTGCTTCCGTTTTTCTGTGCGCGCTTGCCCGGAGCTGCAGCCGGCAACTAACGACTCCGCGTGTCAATTAATGCTTAATTGCATTTGTTTGGGTCAATACAAGTAATTAGGTCAGACTTCAAAATTCTTTTCGTAGAGTTCTTTCCACACGATCGCGGGCCCAAATCGTCCCGGATCGCACGGCGTTATGTTTATAGAAAATATGATTTTCCTTCGGAGCTTGGGTTGGTTCAGGTTGTCTGAATTTCGAAGTATATTGAGACCCAACGAAATCGAACCTTGCAACTAAGATATTCACGGAAAGATCAATAGATAGTGGGCTAAACATCTTAATAACCAGTATACTACAACTGTTTGCTCGAAAAAAGTCATTTAAAAAACATATTCTTCACTTGTTGCAGCTCAGAGTAATCTTCGCTCGAACAGCTGCAATTGTGAACTCCTTATTCGGACAATAAAAATCGGAATCGTCACTGGGCCTTCGATTCCGCCGCAATTAGCCGCACGTGGGCGACTTCAAGGCGACTCACCTGGGCGTGAAAACCCGTTGATATTAGTTTATTACTTAAGAATGGTTTTAAGCGTCTTCACGAGCTATTGAAACGACGGTTCTAAAGAAGCACCCTTAGCTCCGACACATCGACCTGGAGCACACGTCCACATAGACATTCCTTTGTGCCCTTCAAATCTTTCTTTTTTTTTTCAGTTCGATTCTTCCAAATGTTTGAGCCCAAAAATCTGTTCATTATCACGAAAACCTTAATCAATAAGTATTTGAATGTTTTCTCACGATTTGTTAATAACTATAAATAAAACCAGTAGCAAAGGTAGAAATAGGCCAGTAGGCATAAAGTGTATTTAGTTAAGTATTTAAGAATTAACTGCCATTCCCTATTTTACATACTTAACCACACATTTACTTTAAAACAGTGAGTGTTAGAATTGCGCTATGCTCTCATTCAATGTTCCTCTATCTCCAAGGTTCCTTCTGGAATGTATTGAATAGCTCGCTTCGGGGGTGTATCTGGATCCAGTCTGTGTACATTTGATTATTTAATCTTATAGTGGTTGCTCACCTTGTATGCATTAATTAATAAACCTGTCTCATCGTCTGCATCCTTTTCTACGAATAAGATTTTTGTATAATTTTTGCTTTGTGATTAAGTATTATTTATAATAATTTTTGATCTTCCTGGTTGTTTTTCCCTAAAGGCAATTAACTTTGTTTTATATTTGGCAACTGTATTCTTTTAATATATTGTGTAGTATGTAGATTGCTCGTTGCAGGTTGTCTTCGGAATTTGCAATTATAGCCTAGTCTTCTGCGAACAGAACTGTGTTATCATATTTCTTTCCATGTCTCTATCGAGTTCTTTATATAAATATTAAATAGAATTTAGCATTTGTTGTCGTTATTACTTCCTATGTGAATTTTAGTGTTTCGACAATGACTTAATGCTTTTATTCGATAAAAGAAATATTCATTTTCTTCTAGAACTGGCCATAGTTTTGGCCTTGTTACTTTGTCGAAGACATTAGACGTTTCCTACGTTTCTCTAGGATCAACTTCAACTTAAGGACGGCGTAGATAGAGGATCATCCTTTTCGAAAACCATTCTGCTCTTCTTTCGTGATCACCTCTGCAATTATTTGTGTTCTAGGCGTTGTGATTTTTGAATATACTTTTATCCTGCACTTAATAAACTAATACGCTTGTAATTATGGCAATGTGCTCTATTTGTTTCTTTAAAATCAATTTTATTTTAGGTAGGGTTCATCCTTTAGTAATTCTGGTTCAGGATCATGCCTGCATATTTGAGAAGCTCTGTATTAACTTTATCAGTTCCCGTGGCCTTCCTCTTTCTTGACATTTTTATTAGATTTTCTAATTCTTACATTGTTATATCATCTACTGTTTCATTATTCCGCGATGTAGTAAGATAAAGTCTCAAAAATGATCTAGATACTAATACGCGTCACTTATAAAAACTGTGAAGCACCACTGCTGTTAAACTACCACATAGCAACGCTTACGAAGTAACTCTCAGGTCTACAATGGCGAACGAGTGCAAAGGCGAGTAACCGGCGCTTCACAACTGGTACAATCAGGTAAGAAAAAACATACCCCTACAAAAACATCGGATAGATTGAAGTGGTACACTATAAATTCTCAAAAGTTAAAAAAACTTCAGATCAGATTCAAATTTGATTAAGGAGCACCGCAAGGATAATGATAAACGAGAATGGATTAATAAACATATTGAAATTGCTACTTAGAACACACGAAACATAGCCACAAAGGAACAATAAATATGTAGTATAATGCAGGAAATAGGTATTAACTTTATGGTATTGACAGAAATAAAAAGGAGACCTAAACGAATGGCAGATATAGTTAAAACTAACATATGATATGAAGCAAACTTGCTTACAAACAGAGAGCAAATGCTAACGTAGTGCTCAATAGACAAAAAATGGAAGCCCACAAAAGTATGAATAAAAAATCTCAACAATTAAATTAAAACAAAAAGAGAACCACTGATTGTTTTTTTTTGCGCACTTACAGACACTGAAGCCTCAAGGGCTTATTGTGCCCACTAACATGCACTTATTCTAGGACATTCACACACACCCATGGATTGAGCGAGACTCGAACTCGCGCGCGCTGGCTAGAGGACAAAGGCAACTGCTTGAACCTGCCACCGCGTCCCTATCACTGACTGTTATAGGGCCTCATGTCCCAGAAGAAGAAAACAAACAATAACTCAAAAATTCTATAAAACCCAACATACAACCAAATAACTACATAGTATCAGCAGGACATCTAAATCCTAAAGTGGAAATACCCCAATCCAAAACGTAATCGGTCGATTCGGGGAAAACAAACCACAATGGAATTGAATTATGGTCAGTTTGCAACAACTCTCTTAGCCAACTGTGTTAGTCTGGAGACGCCAGTAACTCACCTTTTCCATTTTTCATAAAAACACTCATACTCCCTGGCTGTATGAGTGTTGACATGGGAGTAGGACTTGTTCGAGCTGCTATTTTATGGTTTTAAAAAGGTGGAATTTCTCAGTTCTTATAAGCGACAGACATTGACGCCTGTACCACTTCTCAGAACTTATCTTACCAACTATAAGCCCCTTCCCCCCAATAGAAGAGTCAAACAGTAAAGTATCAAAAAACAGGAAAGTTGCACAAACTGCTAAAATTAATACAAAGTTTCTCAAGTGTGGAGAAATTCCTGAAATTAAATTTCTGGAAATTGTAATTACTGGGGTATTACTTTATTAAATTCAGAATACAAATTATAATCAAATATCATTTTAGATTTCAAAAAAAAAACAACAACAAATACACATGACCAACAAAAAATCTGATGATAGTAAACAAAGGACTATCCTCTTTAGTTGCAGGGACACTTGTATAGTAGGCCTCTAACCGCTACTTAGTAGTCAGTAAAGTAACTATCCTAAAACTATAAGACAAAAAGGAAACTAAATAAAAAACATATAAAACACACTTATCACAAAATAACGGTGTCAAATGTTTATACGAAACACGTTTAACAAACTCTCTATACCCAGGGGAGACAAAAGAAGATGGAGACGAATAACGGGAAGTTATGAAGACAGCTATACACAAAGCAGCAGTAGAAGTTTTAGAGAAAAGAAGAAAGAACTACGGAAGAAAAAGATAAACGCAGAGCATACCAGCATACCTAACATCAAGAATAGAAAAAAAACAGCAATATTACAAAGAAAATGTGCGGAAGCCAAAAGAGCTATGAAAGAAGGGTGTCGCAACCGCAGGGACAACTATTTTACCGGCATAGAAGATGATGTACACGAACAGCAACAGAGGGCTTATAAAATTATGAAGTAACTCAACAGAAAGGATAAATATATTGCAACTGTAAACAAATTATTAAAATATCAAGTAATATTTGGTTATTATTTAACATTTAAATTTGAAATGGGGTGTTCCCTTTAAAAATAAAAAGTTGCAATAATAAAATTTGTAGATCAATCAAAAGCTTTTTGAAGAATAAAAAACCAAAGTAATAACAGAAGTAATAAACAAATTGGGTGGATCTTTACAACTGCAGCGCAACATGGTAGATAGATGATAACGCGCCTTACAATAGAAAAAACAGAAAGTGAACGATGAATTGTCATTGGACATTACATAAAAAACAACTCTTCAATGTTACGTAGATATAAAATTAAATTTTTTGCGCTGCATTAAACGCCTTCACTTAAAATAATCTAAAAATCGAACAAGTTGAAGGCGCTTTCTACAAATAGCCAACCCACATATAGTTGGAACCACTTGTCAAAGAATCCTACCCTTAAGCTATTTTGTTGCACATAATAGAAAGTATTTAACTGAAATGGCTGGAAATGTTCAACGAATGACAAATAATAAACTATCGAAACGAACATATGAAGCGAGAACAGAACGCAGGAAGCCGAGTGGAAAACCAAAGAAAACCTGGGATGACAACATAACCAAGATAGTGTCAAGACGGAGGAAAACACTAAGAGAAGTGAAAGGAATGGCATATAAAATGTCGCCGTAACACAAATACTGTTTTCGTGAACGTTTCTGTCTTTCCCTGAATTTCACGACTTTAAATTTATTGCTTGGTAGGGTGAATGTTTCTTCTGAATAGAAACTCTGAAGGGTGGTTTAAATTGGAAGCTGGATTTCAATTTTCTATTACTTTATGTTCTGATTAACATCATTTTGAGGTCGGTAACTGTGGATTGCTGATGTAGACCTCGGCAACCCCACAGAAATAAGTGGCACATCATCAAATCACAAAATCTTGCTGATCAGTTAATATATCTAATTTAAACTGTCTGCTAAAGTCTGCATTCAAGTTGAACTTCCACTAAGAAAAGACGTACAATGCACAAATTCCAGTTCTATAATCACACGATCGCGTACTATTTTCACACTGAGATGCTGTGGAAATCACAAGTCCTCTACCTGAACAAAAGGAAGGGATACTGTTGTAATATGTGCTTTATACCATGGGGCCTGCCCAGCAAACTACAGAAAAGAACCAGGCCAACTAATAAACAAAATCCTACAACACCTATACACCAAAATCCCACCTATGCTTTCATTATAACACAAAATACCGATCAAACTGCACCCTTAACCAAAGACATGACACTTACCCACTTCCAGTCTTTCATTAGTTGTTACAACCAAACAGCACCATTCTCAATCTCCTCACTACCGTTATTAACAAAATTGTGTCATAATGACCTTTTTAAGGATAGCGCTATAGAAAGCCAATGGACTTCAACAACACAAAAATGAAGTTATAACATTTCTTCATGTAAACAAAATCGATACACTTCTGGCATCCGGGGCCCACTTTATTACAAGAACACAGTAAAATCCCACATTGTGGCATCTACCACACGCAGAAGCCCGACGGAACTCTTCGTGGCGGCAAAGTAATAATTCTAAGAAACTCCACCAATCACCATCAGTTACCTAATTATAAATACAATCTTCAGGCCACAGAATTACAGGTAAATAAACTAGCAAGACCATTTACTATATTTGCCATCTACTGCTCATCATGAAGGCAAACATCATAGATTTCTTTGCCCTTTTAGGTCCTCGTTTTCTTGCGGAAGATGATTATATGTATTTTATATAACAATTTACAACATCAAGAGTAAGAGTGCTATCTATCATACG
This sequence comes from Sinelater perroti, assembly GCA_036346155.1. Classification (NCBI taxonomy): domain Eukaryota; kingdom Metazoa; phylum Arthropoda; class Insecta; order Coleoptera; family Elateridae; genus Sinelater; species Sinelater perroti. The sequence continues at coordinate 21,107,935 of JARFIY010000158.1, read as the reverse complement.
ACTACTAGCCTGTAATTCCAACAATAAGTGCAATCATCATTATAAAATAAATCACGCCAATACTTCATGCCACAAGCACTAACAGGTAATTATTTATATAGTTTCTAAAGCAAAGAATAGAAACGAAAATAAAACTAAAAACACCTGAAGAACTTAAAGATGCTATGAATCATTTCACTAAGACTATCCAAGTTGCAATCATGATCAAACCTGCAACAAACTATGCCATTAATGTTCCACTACTAATAAAAAACAGGTTGCCGAGAAACGCAGAGCACAAGCGAAATGGCAATGTACGTGCCACGTTGATGATAGAAGAGAGTATAATCGTGTAGTGAGACAAATTAAAATCAAACTACAGGAAACTTGAAACGAAATGTTCTACGAAAAATTTTTCTAGATATGATAACTCTCACTGGAAAGCCACAAAAGGACTTAAGTATACTCAAACTCACATCCCACCTCTGCGTACTAGAACAGCTGGATAGGCTAGAGCAGATCACGAAAAGGCTGAAGAACTTTTGCAGCATCTTTCTAAAGTATTTAAACCTCATAGGGAAGAACCAGATGAAGACGTTCCTCAATAAACCCCTGCAAATGTCAATCCAATAAAAGCTTTCTCCCCTGGTGGGGGGTAAAGAATGTAATGGAAGTCCTGAAGATACAGAAGACTCCTGGTTATGATTCAATTCTATCCTTCGACTCACTTATTGGTCAGTTCACTTCAAATCTGCTCAGGTCATAATGACATTGAAACCAAACAAAGACCTCAACAAACCAGAGTTATATTGTCCTATTGGTCTTTTTGCTGTTTTATCTAAACCACTCAAATGATCACTACTACACAGATTACATCAGGACGTCATGCTTGATCCAGATCACCAGAGCCAATCCACAATTCAACAATGCCATCGTACCACTAACAGTATTAATAAGACTTTTAGCTGTATTTCTAGACGCTCGTCAAGCTTCTGATAAATTGTAACATTTGAAAATCCTGTATAAAGTAAAAGTTTCATTTCTGCCAGTACTGTTTATTAATGAAATCCTAGACGACTCATCAAACCCTTCAAGTTAAATGAACCAATACAACATCATCCTACCAGGAAGATAGCGAATGAGATTACAATGCATCTGAACAAAAATGTTAGATGGAAGTCTTACATATTAAAGAAGCGAAAGGAATTAGACAAAAACAAAAAATGTATCGCTTGCACGCTTATCGCTCAAAAACAAGTTCCCCTTTATAAAATTGTTCTTAGACCCATTTGGAAGTACAGGCTAGAGCTGTGGGAATGCCTCAGCTTGTCAAATATGGACTTATCACATCCTCTATACGGACTTCAGAGTTCTTTATGTCAAAGATTTAATTTTAAATTGAACAACTGCGCATCTGTGAAAATTAGAGGTTCACCCCAATACGACAGTCCAACCTCTACTTGACAAAACTTATCAAAACGAAAATTGTAGGTGATGCAGTAATATAAACATTTCATATGTTTATATCTAAATATTATTCTCTTCATGTTATTTGTACAATCAACTAATTAGCCCATAGAACTTAGTGTGCATATTTTGACTGTTAATAAATTTTAATTAGAATCAAAAAAAACTTTAGTAAAAAACCTCAAGAAACTCAATTTATCTTTCTGCTTAATCCACGTGGGTTTTCATAAAATTAGAAACTTTTTTGAAACAACAGGTTTTTTGTTGAAATTATTTTACACAGAATGCTGGTTAATTAATTAACCACACCCTAATTACTAAAATAATTTAACCAAACAGATAATGTTAAATTAAATACTTTTTATAAAAAATCCTTTTAAAATAATGACACGAAGATAAACTGCCCCAACGTAATTGTTTAATAATAACAGCCGAAAAACAAAAAGAAAACGGTTTCGCAAACGGACTAAGTTCAATTGTACGAGGGGTTGCGCCGGCCGGGCATTTTGAATTAAAATGCCATTTACGTTAATGTTAAAAAATATCTCTAGAAAGCCGAAGTAAGAGGATATTAAAATGCTTATTTACTTTAAAGCAGAAAAACAGTCTATTTCCCGTTTCGTGCCTGCGCCCAAGCTTGAGAGATGAGCAGATTTTTTGTTTTGTTATTTTAGAAAATGAATTTGAAATTGAAAGCGCCGCTATCGAAAAACCTGATACTACTTGCGTTCCCGGGTTTTAGGAACGCAAAACAATATTCCGCGCGATTTGAGGTGATACGGGCAGGTACTTTTATTGGGTATATTCTTCGGACGTCTAAGAAACAAACACGTAAAGAGCATAACAAATTTAGATTCAAGGAAAATCGCTGTGATGTGGTATATAATTTAACTTTTATATTCCTTTTTTTTCATTTAACCCTGGTGTTACTTCACGAGAGGGATATGCAAATTCAATAATAGGACTTTATATTTTTCGTTACTACAGTTTACACATAAGCAAACGAGTCTTTTTGAGAGCAAACACATTATTTGCAACAACTATTGGACTACAAACTGACTTCATATTTAAGGAATTTGATAACAAAAATTTGATGCCCAAAGAAATTAAAGTAAACGAATATTCGGATAATAACTTTGAAGGTGAAACCACAGTGGGTGAATTGAATGTGAGGATGGTGAAGAGCCATCAAAGTCTACACCAAATAATTACCAAGCTAAAAATAGAACTTAACCCGGCATGAAATAGTTCCGTATTTTATTGTTAGACAACGGAATGGTCCACACAAATCCATGACATCATTATTAGTAAATAATATATCCAAATGTGCTTTTCCATACTAAACAAAGGCAAAGATACAACGAGAAAAATTCTAGCACCTACTCTGTTACAGAAGTGTGACTGCATTCGGCTTTTGTGGGTTAATAAGGATCTCAATTACATCAGAAGCTAATAATTCAAAAACAGGCCGCGCTTTTGATTTCTTCAAAACAAAACCCCACATCTATTAACAATTATAAAAGGTAACGACGTTTGAAAGAGAGTAAACGAAATATGTACAATGGCCAATTTAAGGCCAATTAGCATGTAGCAGAAAATCTAGCAATTAATAAGCAATTGTTTTCGTAGAGAGAAAGAAGATGATCTAGAAAATAAATTCCATCAAATCCTGTTAAGTACAAAGGGAAGGTGTGCTGAATGTATGAAGCAGAACATCACTGCTCCTTCATTGGATAAATTTACGACGAAAAATCAACATCACGACTAGAGGACGGAGTAATTGATGGTTTTCTGTTTGAGCTAAATGCAAAGATATGCAGGTGGCAGTTCGGGGGTATCAAACTTTATGCAACAAGCCCTAAAACCTGTAAAGACGTGGTGCTCAAAAAACAGACTTTTAGTTAATCGGAACAAGACTTTGATCATCTTATTCACTTAGAAGAAACCTTCAGGATTTGAAAGAATTGTGAATCAGCAAACGGTCAATATATGTGTCATTACAGTGGCCTTTAACCTTTATTTGGAAAAGACTATTAACAAAGCTATAAGGTTTATGTAGGTAAAACTTGAGGTTTGAACCTAGGAACAGGTTTGTGGGTATACACCTGAATAGCTATACCAACAATTATATATGTTTTATCCTCTGGTGACATAAAACTAGAAACAGATAAAATAAACAAATTAAATAAACTACAAAGGTTTGCGCCTACCGCTTCGATAGAAACAGTGTTAAATCTTCAATCACTTCACTTAATTGTGGAACCCAAGCATTTCCAGCAATATCTAAACTAAAAAAGTGATCATCGAAATGTGCACCATAGAATGAAAGCCAAAGTCAAAATCTTCAACATACTGGGAAAAACCTACATACTTAACATGCAATCCGATAAATTCAACACTGTTTGAACTTCAGAAAATCTTTCAGGATACTACTATCGCTAAGAGGTGATGAAGAACGAAATAGAGCAGCGCTCTTGAACAGGCGAGTGTGAGGCAAGAATAGGGAAGGGAATTAGTGTAAAACGGAGTCAAGTCAGCTCAGTTTTCCAAGCCGAAATTACAGCCATAACGATAATTGCAAAAAAATAGAGGAGAGGGATTTTGGTCCATTTTATAGACAACCAAGTGGCGTTAAAGGCTTTAGAAAGTATTGAAATACATCTATACCCACCGCATTACCCAATTTATGTTTTAAAATAGTTATAGCTGCAATATCCCTTAGCAATGCGTGAAGTAATTTCAGTCCACATAGGTCAGACCTGTGTTCACATAGGAAACGCTTGCTGGAAAGTTTACAGCACGTCGCGCCTGTGAGAGGCAGTGACGACAGCTTCAATACTTTTTTCAGCGTCGAAGAGGTGCGAATAGGGACTTACTGCCAGCTGTTCCAGCCGGAGACACTTATCAAAAAAGAAGATGCCTTCAACAACTGGCTAGGAGACACCGTTGAAAAGAAATCATCGATTTAGTTCTGGGTCGCATGAGAAAGCCGGCCGATCGGTGCACGGGCTTACAGGGGTTTCTCATCGAGATCTGGATTCGTATCCCTCCCATGGAAATGTGGTCGGTAGACAATTTTCTGTGTACCCGGCGCTCCAAATTGCAACTGCTGTGGTAGAGCTGTACAATGCTGTTCTAATCACCAATACCACATTAGAGCGTTCTAATTACACCTTCATGGTCGACAACGAAACCACGTATGATGTGTACAAGAGGAATTTGGACATTGAAGACTGACTTATACTAACCTAAACAGGCTAATGCGATAGATCATGAGCTCCATCATATCTTCTGACTTAACTGAATTCAAACTAACTTAACACTATGCTCACGCATTCATTTCAGAGAAACGTTGCTGATACTGGCCGAACGACATCGAAGTTTGCTTAGAATTGTTTCCTGGATATCAAAATTATGAAAGTAAGAAAGAGCTGACTAACTTGCAAAGTCTGCTTCTAGTTGAATAATTTATATTACAGACTGTGTGAAGAAGAAGAGGTAAGACTACATGTCCTAGGTGAAAATCCGGAGCTCAGGGTCGAAAGATTTAAGAATTTTGGGGTTCTATATTTAGAACCAAGTGAAATAATAGTTGCACCCACCAAGTGTATCCTAAACTTCTTTAGAGATGAAGTAGATCATGGGACACACTGAGCTTGGAGCTTAGGTGAGCCCAATGAGTGAATCCAGAAAAAACATGATTGCTGCCGCACCTGTTTCTGCATTTCAACCTTCTACTTTTCGCCAGTGCGACTCAAATGAATAAAAAATCTTTGCCAGTTTGTGGTTTACTTGTCATACAGTTTCCCACAAGCGGAGAAGAAAACCTTGTAAAACATAAGGCAACCGCAAGAAGGCCAGTTGTGATAAACATTCGGCTACGTTGACAATCTTTCCTAATTGTGGTTTACTATATAACAGAAGATGTGTGTTCGTGTTGACTTATGTGTCGTACTTTCCTAAAATATCCTCATATAGAGTTAATAACTCTTAAACTTATTTAAAATTTGTTTCATATTTTGTGTCTCCCCTGGGACATAAATATGAGTACGTATAACAACTAAAAAGACACGCATTTTAAATAAACTATTTCTTGGAAATTCTTTTTCTCTTAAAATCCATAATCTTTCATTATTCCTATCATCCCTGAAAGAATAGAAACAATTGGTCTGTGGCACCGAAACGGCGAAAATCCACAAAATTCTACAGCCAATTATTAGAAAGTAAACAAATACAGCAGCACGGATCAAACTTCTAGTCCAATTTTCATTGATGGCACAGAAAAGATTTATATAAAAACAAACAACCAGAATTCTATTTAGTAGTGTTCTTACTTCTTTTAAAAAGCATATAATTGGAATTAACTTAGAAATAAAACTCAAAGAAGCATTAAATGGACACCATAGTCTTGATATCAGAGTTTGTGATTACTGGTAATGTAGCTATATGAACTTGAGGTTAAGAAGCCAAAGATAACTAATGAAATCAAAAATATCACCAGAAATATCATTGAATCAATAAAACATGACACGACTCTCCAAGTAATTAATTTCCTACCCTTCTTCGCCATATCGTTGCTTCTGATGGAGACCACTTCGAAAATTTGCGAATTGATGTTATTTAACAGTAAATATTCCTGATTAAATTATTTAGTAATTTTTATTATCATAACAATTTAGGTCTTTCCTCAACAAACTAACAATTTCTGGTATATTGTAGTTCCACTTCAACCATAACGCCATAGGTGGCAGCTAGCAACTCCAAAAATTAGTCATTAGCATCTGCACATGGTTTCACCGCTTCATGTTTTAGAAAACACAACAGTTGCTGAATATCTGTTGGCAAACCAATTCGGTGTAGCTGATTCCGAATCGCCCTTATCAATTGTGACTATAACCGGAGCTCGATTGTTGATTGGTGTTTTAACTTCAGTGACGGCAGCTAGCATTACCTGATCGATGATTCTATTTTGCTGTTTTTGCTAATCCCACAACTCGTGTCGAAACCCCCCAGAGAGTAATGATCCAATAATAATTTGCTAATTGGTACTAGCATGTCCTCCACCTTGCCGTGTCAATTTTTTTCCAGCGTCTCCTTCTCTTTAGTGTCTGCTCCTTTAAAATGAATACTTTTGTCGCTACAGATTTCTTCAAATTTTCTTCATTGACAAACAAACTGAAGAAGTACCGTTGATAAATTAATAAACCATATATAGATGAATTGCTCACGTATTTAAACAAGTAAATAATATCTCAAACCGTTTCCCATATTTTTCCCTTCACAACATCTAAGGGTCCAAGTCAATCTGCATCGGGAAAGATAATACGGTACAGCCATCGTAGAAACTTTTCTAAAACTTTCCACAATATAATAGCTTCCTGTGGTGGTTGTGAATACGATCATACTCCGCGATCAAGAGCTTATTGCTTAAGATAGCAGGAAACTTTGCCCCTGGCCTCAGGCGTATCTTGGTATAACGCAGTGTTTGATGATTACTGACTTCCAACTCCTTCGATGAACACCCCAACTCTTTAAAACGTATCGCTTATACTCATTTTATCTAGAAATTGATCGCTCTGTGCAGCTCTACCGGTAATTAAATCGAACTTTGAAGAATATAGGATAGAGCCCTAATTATGTGCGAAGAAACCAACCAGTTAACAATGGTGCTACCTCTACTCTCAACATACATTTCGCTTTCTTAGCTTCCAGTTCTTTATCGTTAGCTTGCAACAATTTTAGTTGACTTATCTCAACTGGCCCCTTTATTTACAAAACGTCTTACATCGGCGTCCATAGCACCGTTAATATCATCTTGTACAACAGTTTCAGCTATTAGTGCTCATCGTTAATAGACTTCCCAATCAAGTACATCTTAATGCGACGTTATCAACCTTTATCTAGACAAACACACAATTAAAAATTAAAACTGATTGATGCCAAAATCTTGTACATCGTAAGCAAACTTAGATATTTGGCTCTTATTAAATCTGCTTCCAATTTTTTCCAAAATTATGTTCATATGAATATCGCCTTTTCTTCCGGAAGTGCCCAAGAAGGCAATGATACAAACATCAGTCTTAACCATAAATATTCAGGCCAAGACATATTGGTATTATTATTTTAAAATCTTTATCACTATAGAAGCCATGACTATTTGGGCAGTGGTAGATCCTTATGCCTTTGATCCATCCCAACCAACTTGCTGAAGCAATTTTCTACCTCAGACGGCCACATGAACCACGATCGAACAAGATGGTAATAATAATGAGCTTTGGAAGTCTTTAAGGATGCTTCTGTGCTAACAGATCATATAAATGGACTACAGTGATCTAATCTAACGAATCAAATCTTGAAGTATGTAGCATCAATAAATACAGCAAATTCGCTTTAGAAACTTAAGTCTCAAGAAAACAAAAAGTCGTACTCATATGGATATTTTTCTGAACAGATTGTTTTTGCCTAGTGCACCAAATTGGATTAGTAATGAATAGTTCCATTATAAGAGATTCTTGCTCTTTCTCAAAATATTTTATAGAACTTCGTTCTAGCAAATTAACTTTGTACAGATTAAATTACATACAATAGTTATTTCGTACTTGTTTTAAAATTGGCCTTATCCCGTACATGTCAACTGACAGTTTAAATCCAAAACATGTCGCGTAAAGCAGTGAGCCTTTCAGTTCGTTACAGATCTGTGATATATTCCAGCAATTGCCATCACTTCTATATCCTTGTATTTCTCAACCTTTACTTGATGATGTCACCAAATACAAATCCTGCTTCAGCTACAACAATATCTGATATATCGTAGTTCCACTTTTATCACAATATTGTGGGTGGTAGATATTCGTTTAGCCAGCAACTCCAAAAACAAATCGTAAGCATCTGCACGTGTTTCTACCGTTTCCTGGAGCATAGATGCTTTAGAAAACTAGACGGTTACTGAATATCTGTTGGCGAAGCAATTCGATGTAGATAATTCCAGATCTTTATCTATTGCTACTAGTCTGACTAAGAGTCAGACTGATACTTCAATTTCTGCCAAAACAGCAGTACCTGACACCCAAGGCGTGCCTTGGCGCTTACAAAATGTAATGATCAAAATGTTTAGTGCCCACTTTTCTAAAATTACAACTGATGCCGTTTAGATCTCTTCAGATATTCCTAATTTAGAAAAGAAAAGATTAAGTGTCATTAAAAAATGAATTGCATCTAGATGGACTGCTAGAGCACTTGAACAGGTAAATAACACTTCATACAGCTAGACGTATCCAATTGTTGAATTCTACTTGTAACAATTCTGATATTCAACATACACTATGGTTTCTTGACTTCCAGTTCACTATCGTTAGCCTGTAACAATTTCAGTTCAACTGGCCCTTGACATTGAGGTTTCGACTAAAAGAAGGATCTTCCATTTAAGTTTCATTTGGCTCGTTTTCAGCTGTTAATACTCATCGCCAATTGGACTTCTCAGTCAAATCCAAAACATCACCAATTTGATGTGCGACGTACATCTTAGGTTTTCTAGGGTTCTTATTCTCTATCCAGTAAAGCACATTATATCCTAAACAGCTTCAAATAAGAGTCTGATTAATGCCAATGCTCTTATAAATCCGATTCCAATTTTAACAGCCCCGATGTTCACATTAATTTTGCCTCCCCTTCCATATAGTGGTATAGTACATTTAAAGCGAAATTCCTGATACTGATACATATATCTTCATATTTTTTTCCAGCCCACTAAACTCCCAGTAGGAAGATTATTCCCCAGACGGTAATATGAAGGTCAAGAATCGAATACATGGGCTTTAGAAGTTCCCTTTTACGTAAATATAAAGATTGACTTCAACAACACAACACTCTAAGCTCTGTACCTCAAACATTGATGAAATAATTTGAAAATATACTTTGAAGCGTTTTAAGTTCCCCTTGTGAGTATTATTATTATAAAAAAATTTTGGAAAAAATGAAGCTCAATTAGAAATTCATTTAAATTTAATATTTTTTCTGTTCTATTGTAACAAAAATAAAATATGCACGAATCATAAGGTATACGTTGGTAAGGTTAGATAAGGTCTAGTAAGGCTCAAAACTCTTGGAGTGGTTGAACGCAAGAACAATTCTCTTTTCTAGCGTTGTTAAATACATTGGGTTTTTTTATTTGAACGTCTAACATTCTTAAGTAGTGAGCATTATATTAACAAAGATGCAAACGTACTATTTCATGTTTATTAATTTTGTTATAGTTTAGTGCCAAACTAGATGGCGACAATTTGCCAAATACAATTGCATAAAGACCTGAAGCACGAAGAAAATCATTAAAGATATTGTAAACAATTTTGGTGTACCATCCATTATAAGGTTTTGGAAAGCTTAGTACAGTGGGAACAAAAATAATATTTGCAGCTATCCAAAAAGTTTGAAAAATTTTTTTCTCAGCTGTTTAGGTATGTACATTCAACAGGGAAAGTGATACTACTTTGTCGTATATTAAACATCTTCAGACACGTAATAGTTCATTTTTGTGTTATGATAGTTGCAACACATTAAAGAAATACCGCAGCCGAAAAATTCTTGGAACATGTCTCAATACAGACATTATGTAATTTTAATCTAGGCGTGTACTAGGCAAAATCTATCATGGAAATTTCAGTCTGCAATATTAAAGCTTTGTGCACCCAAAATATGTTATGCCCTGTAGTTCACTTAAGGCCATTTTTAATCTAATCTTACAATTAGTACATTAGTACTCTAGCATAATCTATGGATCGCTGTCAACATAGCTTTTGTACTTCTGAAAATAGCTGCTTTAAACTTTAGCTCCTTTGCTTCGAAGTTTGTATTTCATAAAAACCCATATTCTCAATAAGACTAGCGTCAGGGAATTGTAATGATCGATTCAAGATCTGGATACCGTTCTCATGTTTCACTCCGTGCAACGCTCATTCAGTACCAATTGTCATTAAGTGCACATAACCGTTTGGTAGCTCGCTCATATAATCATAGCATTCTTTCAGCACCAACAGTGTATGTCAATATACATAAAGTGCCAGATCCGCGTACATTCAAGCAGTTCCAGACGTGAACTCTTAACAGGTCTCTGATTTATCTAAACCTTTCTAGTTGCGATCCATATAAGAATACGCCAATGAACATCATTTTATCCCAATAGTCCATTCAATTCCGTTTATGGCATTTTTTCTGGGAAATACGACTTCATCTTAGTGCTGTGTTTATGTAAGCTTTGCTTAGGTATGATGAGACACATACGAATGTTTTTCCTTCTTATTTCTGTACAAAGCTTAGCGATCATTAGTGAATTTTTCACGATTTGTGGCTCAAAATAGTGATGTACCTATACCACACCAATTACGCAGATTTTTTAATCAAAATGTTTTTCTTCGTCCAACTGTTCTCTTGCTTCGACGTTTCCTTACGTTACTACTACATGCTTCCTATTCTTTTCTGAACAGTACCACTGTGTTGAGCACTCTCTTAATTCACATAACAAACGATTTCAATTTTTGAATAGTTGATTTTTCTCGAACGGCCAGCATTTGAAGCCACATATGAGTTGAAAATATATAGAATCCGATTCTGGCCACATAGTAAGGTTTATATTTGAGTTTTCTTCCAAACAGGTTGTTTTTCCCAGCACACCACGTTAAAATTGGATCGTTTACCAATATTTCCATTGTAGCGCTTCGCCTAACAAATTAACCATATCTTTCTACAACTAATATCGATTCACTCATTGGCTAGCAAAGCTGTTTGAATGATGCACCTATTTCAGAGCCACAGTAATAGTCATTTCGGTTCAGTCAGATTGAAGCCAAATATTTCGTATTAGTATCTTAAAACTAATCTTATCTTGCATACAGTTTGATGCCATCCAACAGTTTAACTCACCTTCAAGTTTTCCTCCCTTTTGAATTTTCAGAAGAGGTAAACCTATTTATAAAAAAGTATACGACCCTTGTGGATATATAACTGCAAGCATGTAAGTCACAAATAACATATTCATTCCCTTACAATCTGTGTCAAAATTAACTTTATTATCCTGTAACAACCCCCGAGATTCTGTTAACCAAATTCACCATCATTTTCCTATCTAAGAATGACATAGACTCTCACAATAAAATCTGTGATATATTCCAGCACCTATCACTTCCAGTGAAAGAAGATTGTACGAGGGCTATTTTTTTCAATCTCCGATAGCGCTGCTAAATGACTAGCCAAGTGATACGAGGCGGATCTGCGCATTGCACTATTGCGCAGCTTCCCCACCATAACATCTATCACTGCTGCAGAGTCGTTAACATGGCCGGCCAAGTATGGGTCGCGCAGCGTCATTCGTTTCCCACAAGCAGACGGAAATAGCGCAGCAGAAATTCATCGGAGAATAAGCTGTATTTACGATGTAAACTTTATGAGTGATGGTGTTGTGTGAGAATGGTGTAGAAAATTTAAAAATGGCCTTACTCGTGCATGATGAAGATTGATAGAGACGCATGTCTGTCGCTAGTGAAGATCTTGTTCAACGAGTTGAGCAAGTGGTTCGACAATGAGAAAAGTTTATCATTAAGGAAAACTTTGTGCACGCTGTGTTTCCAAAATGTTATCCGAGGGCCACAAAACACGACATATGGCATCAACTTTGAGCTTTCTCATACGCCATGTTGATGAGAGGGAAGAGTTTTTGAAATAAATCGCCACAGGAGATAAAATTTGGGTTCTTTATGACAACCCAGAATCAGAATAACAAAAGGAACTCCCCGACCAAACTTCAAAATGTTCACAAAAATAAAGCCCATGGTTACTGTTTTCCGAGATCAGAAACGTGTACAGCTCGTAGAGTTTATGGAGTCAGGGAATACGATCAGAGCAAACGTGTGTTGTCAGACATTACATAAACTGTGGAGAGTCATTCAGAATAAAATAAATAATAATTTTGATCCATAACAACGCACGACCGCATACTGCTGTGGTAACCAAACAGCTTCTTGGGAAGTGTTCGATCGCCTGGCGTACAGCCCAGACCTGCTGCTGAATGACTTTCGCCTTTTTGGAGAGCCGAAGGGAGGTCTGCGCACCAATGAAGAGCTTCAAGACACCGTGGAGACCTAGCTCAACATGTTGGTAGCAACCTTCTATGAAGAGGCTATTGGAAAACAGTACCTACAGATATTTCCATCACTTTCTGAGCCATAAATGTTTTAGTAAATCTGACAGCTGCTGAATACTTCTGTACCTCTGAGGAAGCAGTACAGTGTAATTGATGTGGGATCGTCCTTATCGATAGATAGACTGGTCAGTAGTAGGCCAGCTAGCATCTGAAATAACTGTCAGTACTGTTAACCCAAATCTAAGAAACTTACAATTGATGCTGAATTGCCCCCTACTTTATCGTGTTAATTTGCTTCCGCGTATTCGCATTTTAGTGTACGCTTCTCTAAAATTGGTACCGTTGTCACTCCAAATAACTTCTTTATAATTAACATATCACTAAATTAAACGTGTACGATTAAAGTTTAAAATCTAGATGCGATCCTCTAATCAAACGACTGAAGCTTACATTGCTACTTGACGTTCGGGAGTAGCATCAATTCTACAGAATAAATACAAGCACCAAACTCGAGAGCAATATGATCACAATGAGAAAATTAAAACTGAAATGACAATGACTCGCAATAAAATTATAGGTCGTTCTCAACAAAAGCTCAGCTGAAATTTATGAAAGAAATTAAAACGAAGTTGTGAAGTAGCAGCTTTTTAGAGACAATATTTTTGGGTAACACAAGTAACTTAAAACTGCCCAAAATCCGTTAAAATGTGGCTAAAGTATGTAAATTCAGAAAACGATTTCAATAAATAAAGTTTTCCTAACTTAAGTCCGTATGATATTTCCGTTTTCTGAAAAATTGCCATATTAAATTGTAGAGAATACTCAAAAGGCACATCATTTATAGAGTTCCAGCATTACTACCAGAAGCAATGAAAACATCTTTAGTGTTGGGTGGATTTAAAGTAGAATTTTCTAACATAAATTTGTTTCTTCACGTTTCAGGCACAATAGCTGTAGTAAAAAAACTTAGGAAGCTCTATGTATCCTACTTCGTTAAAGAATCGCAAAATCCGATTTTTAGGTAAGAAATATGTTTTGAGAGGAACAGTGAAAAGCTTTCAGCTTATTTACAGGCAAAGGAATAAGTTTTTATAGAAAATTAACACTGAAAGTAGCGATTGCTTTGCTTTCAGTGCCAATATTTATTGTTCACATTTCCAAAAACTATTTTCGGCGATACTTAAAGTAGCATTATGCTTAACGAGAATAAGCTTGAACGACAGAATTTTACTATCCCCTGCACTGAAACTTTTAGCCAAAGCCAACGGCCAAATACAACTTAAATTTAAAAATGCATTATTCACCAATATTTACTGCAAACAAAAATTCCCATTATTAGTCGAATGAGCGGAAATTTTAATGAAAAACAATGTTTCGTTGAACGGGTAAATGCACATTTCATTAATATTTTCCATAGTTTTGCATAAATACATAGGCAATTAGGCTGAAACGGGTAATTAAATTTTTTTCGTTCGCTTTACATTATAGTGTAAACATTTATTCCGTTTTCAATAAACTGATTGACTGTGAAATGCCCCAGAGAAATGCAGCGTTTCCTTTAAATACAAAACTGATACTGGATATAAATATAACCAGCATTGTCGATTGTAATTTTTCATTGCAATTAGGTAAATTAATACTTGGAAATTTAGAATTAGCCACCAGTGTGCAGGATTTATACCAGCATATTTCAGTTGACTGAAGGCTGAAAAAGCAGCTTTTGTTCGTCTTTAACATTCAATAATGTAATTTTGCAGCACCGCCCCACCCTCTCAGCCTTTTTTGATACAAGAGGCGCTATTGAAGTAAATGGACAGGAAATAGACGTACACACATCTTCCGACAAGAATAGGCAGAAAAGTTCCCTAAAATTGTTAATGGAGAGTCATCATTTAGTACTAATTTGCCGTAAACATGATTAACAATTAAACCTCTAATTCATTTATCGATATTTTGTTGAATTATTTATTAGCAATCGGAACAGTTTAGACATAATTTGTTCTACGAGCTAAGAGTAGGACTAGTGCTAACAAGTGGAAGGTGACACCCATTGGTGCTTACTCTCATGTTATAATACATTATATGACAAGACACAAAATGTGCGTTAATGCAAAATAATAATTATTTATGATAAACGTAATGCACAGAAACTAATGAGGCCAATTCCTCTTTAACCTTCTGGGATGTCTGGCTTCCAGAAGGGGTTGGACAATTTCATTTGGATGTGCTTCTAATTTACCTTAGTGGTTTGCTGCAATTTGCTCAATGACCTCTTTAACGAAGGATATGTTTAAATCTGTATCTATTGTCTGAGTTGACACGAACCAAGCAGCGTTAACTATAGCACGCAGGTGTCTTCGATTGGATAGGTTGGATAATGTCTATATTTGATTTACATGAACATCCCCATAGCTCAATGCCGTATGCCCACACTGGTCTTATAATTGCTTTGTAAATGAGGACTCAGTTTTCAATGGATAACGATAATTTTCTGTTTAATAGCAAATACATTTTCTTACCCTTAAGGTCAATTTCTTCCCCTTCTTCGAATATGTGCGTCTTCCAAGTTGGTCTCAAACCTAAGCGAATCCCGAGGTATCTGGTTTCTTTGGCCTGTAGTACTAGTTTATTATTAACTGTTGTCGTCTTAATGAGAATGTTACGTTCACTGACCTTGTCTCGTTCACTTTGACCTTCCATTTTGAAGCCAATCTTCAAGTAAGTAAATATTTCTACGAAGAAGCTGAATAGCATAGGGTCAAAGTCTGCGAAGGTGCCAAGTTTCTTGGATCGTTGGTATGACACCGATATTGAAGGCTATCAAAAACATCCCTACATTTCTAAAGTAAACTTATATTAGATTAAATGTATAGAAGTAAAATAAAAAAATATAGGGAGCGCACAAGAAGCATGTAAACTTATTCGAAGAAACTATAGCACATCGTGAACAACCTTGAAGGAAGAGAAACTGTTTTATCTGGTTGCGCAAGCCCTACTACTCATCAGAACTAAAGAATAACTCCATAACTCAAAGATATTAATGAGTTTGCTAGATAAAAGCAAGCTTATAAAACCTTAATTCGCAATTCGTGATGAACAAATTGTATCGTTTCAAAAAGTACAAGATCAGTGTTGAAGAAAACCTTGGGTGATGGCTTGGCGGTAAAATAGTCATACCTAAAACACCATCACCGCACATAAAAGTATTTTTTTTTATATTAAGGAATTGGGAGTAGTTTTTAGATATTCTAAACCTTTAAATAAGCAAACAAGCAATTGCAGTTTATCTTATTTTGGATTTTATCTGAGTTAAGACAGTTCTTACAGTATGTTAAATTTGTTTCGTGACGCATGTGTATCCATATCGATGAAACTCTAAACGCCCACAAGTAATTTAAAAAAACGATAGCATTCGTTTTAAATAGGCATTGAGGATTTTTAGCTTTTCTTACCCCTTACTTATAACTATTTTTTTAAATATTTTCTCTAGATATAGGGGAATCTATATGTTTCTTCTACGAAAGCTATGAAATGATAATTTATACTAAAACTTCACAACGTGAGTTGTTTAAATTGTGGTAAAACAACCGATAGTTTATTACAGTTAATACGGCTTTTGAAAAAAAATGTTTTAAATTTACTATACCATTGCTACTAGAGTAAGACAACTTTGTTTCTCTTATTATCATTGTAACAACCTTTTACCAACCTTTTAAACTTTAATCAACAATTTTAGTGGTCACAGTTATAACTGATGCTAAAAAGATAAGAAATGCCCTAGGATGTCTCAGTACGTTTTAAGAGTGGACGTTAGATGTCATTTTCTATTAATTGGCCTGTGGACAGGTTTAATAAATGGACTAACATAAGGTCAGAAACTTAAAAGCAAAGAGAAATGTGGCAACCATCCACTTCTAAAAAATCAGTGTTTTTTCTTTGCATATAAGAAAACTCCATTAATTTAAGTACTTAGGCAGTTGATGTAGTAATTGTTATCTAAAGTCCTTTGCCGTGCTAGTTTATTAAATTCGAAATATCGGCCACACTAAAACACTAAACATGCCACTCATTATCACTTTGTAGGCAAACAGAACTTTGCCTAAATGATACTATCCTGCTATTACATACTGGTAAAGTCTCTATGCTCATGCAAATACAGAAATTACCAGCTCACAAGCTATAATTTCTGATGTTTTTAGCTCCGAAAACATTTCTAAAATGTGTGGGACAATAGCATGCCATCAAATAAATTTGTTTCTCTTGCCATTAAATTAGAGACTAATGATGAAAGTTAAGGCAAAAGAAGTAGGTAACGTGAATAAAAAACTGTCTACCCCAAAAGAGCAAAATATTTATAATTCAACTTTTACTTAAATTTCCATTCTGTTACCTCATAACATTATTTTAGATCTGTAGTATGCTAAACAAAATTGGCGAAACCTTTCAAAATTAGATCTGACAAGAGCTTTCAGAAAACACTATTTCGAAGACTTTCCCGTTTCTTTTGATACACGTAGTAATTGAAAAATCTTTACATCAAGGCATTAGAATTAATTTGAAATTTCTATACCTTAAAAAATAGTTAGCACAAAATTCCCGTTGTGTTACAGATTTCAATGTGTGAAGGCTAGAGCGCCACGAGTTGCACGGTGTTGCTAGAACGCACAGAAAATAAAGTAGTTGTTTATTCGTGCAATGCTGCCAGTGCAGTTGTAGATGAAATGAAAAACCGGTAATAGACAGCATCGTTCCTTTAGAGAGAGAGTAAAGACAAAGAGAACTGAAAATAGAGAGGGGAGAGAAAGAGTAGAATAGGGAAGGAAGGTAGAGAAGGAAGAAAGACATAAGAAGGAGGAAAGATGCTGAAAAGTGGGGGATAGAAGCAAAAGGAAAGAAGGAGGGATGGAGAAAGGTAGTGACAGAGAAAATGTGTATGTGACTACTTCGGACATTTATGCGAAGTAAATAGCAGTGTATAGAAATTGTTTTGGATATCTGAATTTAAATGCAACAAAACTAAGATCCAGACTCATGCAAAATACCCATTGTTCTGCGTATATTAACAATGGTAAACAGATCAATCGTTTTTGATGCATTGGGGAACGCAATAAGATTTTCCTGTGGACAATGGGTTCTACATACTCTCACCACTTAGCAGAAGTTGCTGCAGCGAGTACGGCATGGGTTTAAAGAGTCTTTTAAGAACCTAATCACAGGTGATGAATTATAGTTCTGGAACGAGATGTCGGATGAGATACGCTAATTTAATGAATCGAAGGCATCAAGACGGGATTGTTAATTCCAAAACAAATGGTAATCAAATTTTAGAATCAGCAGAGGATTCTACTAATGGATTGGCTGCTTTCTTCTGAAAGTCTCACCCTTGCCACTTTACAGATTTACTAATACACTGTGCTGCCTCATGATACCCCATATTCGTCGGATTTTGCGCCAAGTGATTACGCTCTATCTGACGTAATAAAAAAAGATTTACATTGTTCTACTTAAACGACGAACTTTATTTGGATGTTCACAAGTGGCGCCATGAAACACGAAACTATTGAAGAGATAGCAAAACCACGTAGGCATTGTAGGAAAACTCGCTCTTCTTCCTAATAAAAAATTAGTTAGGGAAAAACAAATAAAGTCCAAATAATTTTTTAACGTCCCCAACTCTGCAAATATAGCAAATTTCATATATCAAGCAATCAGTTCAAAGTAGGCGCACAAATGGGATGCAAATCCGCAGCGAAGATGAGTTTGAAGAAACAATCTGTTCACTTCGACCACGAAAAGCGCCCTTACAGATAACAATCATCTACCAATGTCACAACAAAACCACAATTTTCATAAACTTTCCACCAACCTCGTACAAACTTAAAGTGTGTCCACTGGAAAGTTTTATTCCAAAATTCAAGGACTGACTTAATGAAAGAGTTAAATAATGTCTATGGTGTCCACGGTATTGAAGATAATTTTAGCAAAAGAATGAATTTTTGGATTGTAAATGACAAAATCTAAAGGGTGCAGAGTTCTTCTTCATTTTAGTTCATTTTCACAATTAAGCTTTTAGGGACCCCAAAACTTGCACGTTACGCACGACATGGGCCACTACAAGGTGTGGATTAGGATTAAACGTAATTGGGCAAACAAGTCTCTTCGAAATACGCCTAATCCGAGTATTATATAATGCAGAGCAATTTTTCATGAGATGTAACACCTTCCTCCTATAACTATATTATACTTTAATCAAAATTCTTCCCTCAAGCATCAAACCTCACGACTGGATTTTCTCATATTGTTCACTGAACTTTAGCTTCATATCAAAAATCTACAAAAACTAATTGAAAAGGATTTTCTTAAAAGATAATTAAAAAAAATCTACACTACATAACCATTCAAAATGCGTGCATATTTTTAGGGACCTTCTAAGTCAACGAATGAATAAAATTGCAGCCAAATAAATCCTCCTCGAAAAATCGGCCCCCTAAAGGTAACTGCGCCCTCTGTACGGAAGCGCGCACTATTCCGATGGCCAGCAAAATTGCGCTAAACCCCTTACATTCTTTAAGCTCTTACACGATCAAATGGACCGATCATCTTACTGGGAGCGCGGCGATGTATTGACGGAGGCCTGGAAAATATTTGTCTTGGCGCTTCCAATAAGTCAAGAAAACGCATCGATCGGGGCGATTGCGTTTCAGAGAAAGATTATGCAGATGCCGGTAAACAGGGGCGCTGACTGAATTCTAATTCGCGCCACTGATTAAGCGATTCATAATTTGCCGACGCTTCGCATTCTTGCCTTCTATTTTTAGTTTGAGCGTTTAATAATTAAGCTGTAAAACCAGAAACGGCAAAGAAGCGATCGTAATCCACGATACGCAGAAAGGTCCTAAAATAACTATTCTTCAGATGAAATAAAACACTGTAGGAGCAGTAGATAAGACGAGAGGTATTAATAGGATAGTCAAACGTAACGCATAGCGTTTCCTACATAAACATCAACCCCATCTAGTTTGCAGGATAAAGTCAAAATAATTTGTTTTTGCAAACGAGGCTGTCATACTAACAAAGTTAAGGCAAAGCAATGTACCATCTAATATAGAAGCCTGAAAATTGCGCTAAAACAAATTAAAAACAATTAATAAAAAGCAATTAACAGACTTCTGGCTAATTCTTTCTTGAATTAGACAAAGACACCTCATATTTCCGTAAAAAAAGCTTTAATAAATACTACATGGGACATTCAAAAATAATTAGCACTCCTTTCAAAAACTCCAGTTATGTTGCAAACTGAAATGCGTCTGTGAAGACAGTGCTACGTGACGCCACCAAATAGAGTTGCTAAAATATACAGAAAAAAAGTTAATACATTTTTTGTTCCCATAGCGATGTAAGTGTACAAAAGCAGATAATCATGGGCAGCGATAAACGACGTAGTTTCTTTTGGGAGGGAAAATGACTATTTCGGATATCATACAAAGTTCACAGCAGTATGGGGGATGCAGCACTGTGTTTGCTGGTTACAAAAGCTCAAATACTGAGACAGCCATGTTGAGAAAGGGAAAATCGGAGAGTATTCGATGTATAGCTGAATAGCAGAATCACGCTGCATGCCATGATCCATAAGGACTTAAACATGACAAAGATCTGTGCAGAACAGATTGCCCATATTTTCCTCACTCAGCAAAACCAAAAGCTTGTAAAGGTATACATCGATGTAGGAAGTTTTCTAAGTGTTTGGTAACAGCAGACAAATCATAATTTTGGCATAAAACTCTGGAAAAGAAATGGAAAGTCCACTTTTGTAATTGTTTATTCCAAAGGCAATTAGCTGCTTTTCGGATTGAGGATGAGATTCTGCTATTCTTTCGAGAAAAAATTAAAAGTGGCGAGCTTTAGTCAATTTCCAACAGTTTCACAGAAAGTGTTGCAGTAGTAATATAGACAAAAGGAAATACCTCTAAAGAAATATGTGCCCACTTCTTCCTAATAAAAGAGTAGCAAGAAGAAAGGAATTGAACGTTTCAAGCAAACACAACTTAAAAAATTCTAGTATAAACTAAAGGTCTTTTGGAACCAGAAGGAAACTGGCGATTGATTACTGAGATTATTGCCAATGAATGATATTGTGAATCACTAAAACGAATTTACCAACTTATTCATGAAACGGAGACGCGGTGCGTAGATTCAACATGGCAATACATGACGTCAGTTGTGACTCCATTGCTGCCTTACAGGCTTTTAGTTACACCATACGTTGAATTTCAATAATTTGTCCACAAGTGGTGCCGTGCTACAGCCCAAGAATACTTTGCAGCAGATTTGCAGAAACTGCAGGGCGATGGAATAAATATTAAATTAGAATACTTCTACTCAAGGGCTTTCAATGGGGTAGTGCATGCGTACCGCACGGTGCTGCATCCAGTTAGCATCGCATAGCCTCACCTACCCAATTCCGACTCTCACCTCCAAGTAGCCTTTATATTAAGATAAAGGTGGTGAACCCCGGGAACCTGAGTAACCTCGCCGGAGATCTGGTATCTAACCCAGGTGGATGGCGGGGTCAGGGCTGACGAGAGCGGGAGAAAATGGTCCTCCGAAAAGGGGGTTGGGCGTGTGGGCCAACGACCCTGCCTCGTAAAACAGCACTGTTAAAAACGCTACACAACAAAGATGGATGGATAATAGACGACAACAGCAAAGGAAAAAGGACAAAGATTTGATTTTTGGGACATGGAACGTCCTAAGTCTCCATAGAGTCAGAGCTATGCAACAACTACAACGGGAAATCATCAGATATAGAGTAGATGTTGCCCCCTTACAGGAGATAAGGTGGAAGGGTAAAGCTATAATGGACTTTAAAGACTTCACGCTGTTTACTAGTGGAAACGACACTTTTACCTTAGGCACGGGTTTCCTAGTCCACAGAAGCAAACGACATATGGTGAAAGAATTCAAACCGATTAATTAAAGGATCTGCACACTAAGGACAGAAGGAAGATGGTACAATATAACATTCGTAAACTGTTATGTTAAAAACCAATTCTACGAGGTCCTAGAAAGGGTGGTCACTACAATACCAAGAAGAGATGTGAAAATAGTGCTTGGAGATCTGAATGCCAAAGTGGGGAAGGAGATAGAATATAGAGAGCAGTAGGACAATACAGTATTCACCAGGAGTGACGACAATGGTGTAAGGCTAATAGATTTTGCCTTGAGCAACGGAATGATCATTAAAAGCACCTGTTTCCCACATAAAAGAATACACAGAAACATGGCGGCACCCAGACAGTCACCAGGAACCAGATCGACCACGTACTGATAGAAAATAAACATTCACCAGACATCATAGACATAAGAAGTTGGCGTGGAGCAGAAGTCGCCTCTGACCATTTTCTGGTGAAGGGGTATACAGACAAAAGTTTAAACAGATCTCCAGGTAAACCAAAAGTTGAAAACAAAAGCAAGCAATATAATTTAGAGGTGTTGAAGCAAGAGGACCAGACTTAAATATGAAGGAAAAAATTAAGAAACAGTGTCAAGAAATAACAAGCAACAAACAACTATAGAGGAAAAATGGCAAGAAATAAAAAAAAATACAATCAACAGAACAGCCAAAGAAGTTTTGGGAGAAAAGAAAAAGGACGAGGAATTCCTGGTATGACGAAGACTGTAAGCAAGCACACGAGAGGCAGAAAGAGGCAAGGCGAAGAATGCTACAAAGAGCTACAAGGCAAACAATAGAAAACTATCAAAATAGAAGAAGAGAAGCGAATAGAATATGCCGAAGAAAGAAGAAGGTGTGAATACGAGAAAATAGAAAAATGGAGCAGCACTATCAACAAAGAAATGCGAAGAAATTTTATGAAGAACTTAAAAGAGTAAGCAAGGATTTCAAGCCAAAACAATGTTCATAAAAATAAGGAAGGAAGCTGATTGGAGACGAGAAGGCAGTCATGGATAGATGGGCGGAATACTTTAAAGAAGAACTAAATGAAGACTATGAAAGAGATAACCAGAATTTAAACCAAGGACACGAACGGATGTACGGCCCCCACCTAAACATCGAAGCCCCAACACTGGATGAAACAAGAGAAATAATTAACGCTCTTAAAAACAACAAAGCCCCGGGCGAAGACAGCATAAATTCAGAATTAATAAAGAATGCAGGGGAAGAGATGATTAAAAAAATACAAGCCCTCGTGAAACAGATATGGGAATCGGAAGTGATGCCCGAAGAATGGAGTAAAGCCCTAATCTGCCCCATTTTCAAAAAAGGAGATAAACAGAGGTGTGATAACTACAGGGGAATCTCCCTCCTTAATGTGATATATAAAGTATTCACCAAAAGTTTAGCGAACAGAATGGAAGTTTTCACTGAGCAGATAATAGGGGAATACCAGAGTGGTTTTAGAAGAGGCAGGTCCACAGTAGACCATATATTTACAATCAGGCAAACCCTAGAAAAATGCTATGAGTACAATATAGATGTTCATCAGGTTTTTATAGACTTTACAATGGCCTACGATAGTGTGAAGAGAGAGAATTAGGAGTCCCAAAGAAATTGAAAGGACTTATCATGATGACGCTGAAAAACACCAAAAGTAAGATTAAAATAGGTACGAATATGTCAGAGGAATTCGAGGTGACAACAGGTCTTAGACAGGGTGATCCATTATCTACGACCTTATTTAATTTAGTGTTGGAAAAATGCATAAGAGCCATACGAATCAACCCTGGGCTCGTTATACAACAGGTCAGTGCAATATCTAGCATATGCCGACGATGTGCTGATTATGGCAAGAACAAGTGAAGCACTTAAGACAGCCTATAGAGAATTAGAAAAGGAAGCACAATTAGCGGGCCTAAAAATAAGTGAACTTAAAACAAAGTACATGTTCCAGTCAAGACAGGAAAGAGGAGGTCAAGCCCAACGTCGAATGCAACTTTTGGAAACAAACCGGTAGAAAGGGTACAGCAATTTAAGTATTTGGGAAGTATTTTAACCGAGACAAATGATACGAAGGCCGAAGTAAGAGCAAGGATAGCCTCCGAAACAAATGCTATTATGCGTTACAAAACATTTTCAAGTCCCGCAACCTATCAAGATCGAGTAAATTAAAATATACAAGACAATTGTTAGACCCACAGTAATGTATGCGTCCGAAACTTGGACATTAACATCAGACGATAAAAACAGACTCCAAATCTTTGAAAGGAAAGTACTAAGGAAGGTGTTTGGCCCAATACAAGAAAGAGGAGAATGGAGAATAAGAAGAAACGAGGAACTAAAGCAGCTTTATAATGAACCAGATATCATAGCAGTAATAAAGAGTAAGCGACTAGCTTGGTTAGGTCACGTGCACAGGATGCAACAAGAGAGACGCCAAAATCAGCATACGAGAAAAAGCCAGAGGAAGACGATTAAGAGGACGTCCCAGAAAAGATGGGGAGACGATGTAGAGGAGGATATGAAAGCCTTAGGAGTGCGGAGATGGAGAATGAAGGCGGAGGATAGAAAGCAGTGGAGAGATATTGTGGAGCGAGCCAAGGCCCTTTAAAGGGCTGTAGCGCTAATAATTAATTAATTAATACTTCTACTCAAACATTTCTTCCTAACAAAAGAATAAAAGAAAAACAGCAATTGTACTACGAATCATTATTGAACGCTACAAAGAAAGAAAACTAAAAAATAGCATAAACGAAAGATCATTACATAAAATTAGTAATCACGAAATTAAATTTATAAATATCAACAATAAATAAGAAAAAGGTAGAGTAAAAGGAATATTCAATTCTTTAGGTATCCTGGATTTGCTTTAGAAAAGAGAAATCAAACCAAAGAAATATACAACTAGTCACGGAATTTTGAGAACTTGAGAACCAAGTTTCAGCTATAATAAAAAATTAATAAATTGGCGGGCGCGTTAAAGAAGCTTAAATAACCTTCGAACAGTACAAATGACAATTCAATGTTTAATGGTAAGAATCTTCTTGAAAAAGCACAAACAGGACATGTTCTATAAACTATATGACTATTGTGTCTACAGGAGTAAATTATGGAAAGAAATATGCCAAAAACAAGTTAACAAGCAAGAAAAATATCAAAAATTTCAAAGAACGGAAATACCTTCTCAAGAAATAAAAACACTAAAATACAAAAATAATCTACGACTTTGCTATAATCAGAAATAGAAAACAACAAGTAAAAGCATACTCTGATAGGTACAGTATGTATGTGTCAAAAATAGCTTTTTTATTATCATTTACAGATTTACAATTTACTCTTTACCATATATGAGTATTAAGTAAATGTCAATCGACACCTTTACCTTACTTAAGTATTGTATCTTCTTGTTATTTATTGGTTTTGGGCTCTAGGTCGACGACGAATAATGGTAGGGGTTGTTTTGATACTTTGTGTCGCATATTTATAATGTTCAAGGACAGCTAGTTCGTCTGTAACTAACGTGGTTGAAATAGAGTAAAGTGATGAAAAATAGTAAAAGCAGAAAGTACGAAAGCTACAGAAAATGTAAAAATTATTGTACCAAATAAGAATTATGTAATAGAAATTTAGTTAAAATAAAAGACCTACCACAATTTCAATAATTTGCAAACAAAGATAAAGTTAAAATATACCGAGCAATTAAAAAAACAAAACATGGAAAATAAATAATATAATTAAAGATTAGTAAATACGTGGGTGAATCAATTATAAACAGAAACAATATTTTTTAATTTGTTGAAGCACCAAAAGAGCATAAAACTACAAAGGTGACTTTTTATATTATCTCTGAATTTTTCCCAGCGAAGAGACAGTAAATTGATCCCGCTATCGAAAAATGAAGGTGGTCAGGTCACCAGCCACTTGCACAGGAGGGCTTCGACAATATCTTCGTAAAATCTCTGTCTTCTTAGTGGTCCAAATAAATGATAATTGCATAGCGATAAATCCGGACTATAGAGCGGGGGGTCAAGTGTAGTTCAGAATAAGTTCTCAATTTTTGTCTAATTTAGGCAGATGTTAGTCAAGCGTTAGTCTGAAGTAGGGTATCATCTCGTATTGCCTACGCACAGCCACAGCTGATTAGAAATTCAGATTCAATTTCAACAATCGTTAGTTGGCAGTCATCCTCAAGAAAGCAGTGAACAATGGTTATGCTGGTTATTGGACGATGGTGAGCTTCATTTTGCATGTCTCTCAAAATTTGTTTGCTAAGGGTGTTGTCTTCAAACTGCGCCTTAAATCTTAAATTCTGAAAATTTCGAACAGTTAAGACAGAGAAACTTGAAAATTATCCATTGCACAACAAACACGCTGCGAGTAAAAAAGAAATTCCGGTTAAAATTTGATTCACCCACGGATAAGTGAAAACACAAAAAGTATTTTGTGATTTATTTCGATGTCGAAGATCTGTACAAAGTGCAAACTAAAAAGCACTTAAATACACGTTTAAAAATTGGTGGTAAATCAAAAAAGCGTGTCTTGTAAAAATCGAAGTTTCTTTGCTTTACTTTTCTGTTGCTTTATTGGACTTTTTCCCGTCCAGCACTTCCTCTGCCAGCCCTTTTTTCTCCATTCTTGCTATATCTTTTTTCACTTGGTCTTGTCATCAACTTTTTGTTTTCCTTTTTATCGACTTGGTCATCACATCCTTCCTTTTCATAATCTATTTTATTCAAAAGTTCTAAATTTTTTGCTTTTCCAAACCCTCATTTTTCTTCTTTTTTGAAGAATTGGTGGCCTTAGTTATTTTATAAAACTTAATGCACTTCTTGCCCTCCTAAATTCTTTACACAGTCTGCTTCTTTTTATTTTTATGCTAATTATAGTTTCCAAATACTTAGTTATTAGTCCTTCAAACTTGCTATTTGGGTACCTTCTTTTACTGTTGCTCCTATAAAAGCATAACTTATAGCCCGTCTTTTATCTTAAATTTGAATTTATTTCATATTCTGTGGATGTTACAAAGGTTGTACAAGTCAATTTTCCACGATTTTTGGTGTGAAGAAAGCGGTCACCACTTTCTTAGTTTGGCCTTTCGTCACTTTAAGATTCCATTGACATGTTAAGATTATTGAATACGATGGCCCCACTCGTCAAAACCATTCTGCTATTACAATTAAAAGATACCTGTAAAAATTTCAGCCATTTTGGAAGCTTAGTTGTTGTTTGACAGTCGTTTGTATCAGTCAAAGTTGGTGCTTTTGTACAAATAGAAAAATCAAATACCGTAAGTGCCGTAACTAAGTATTTGCATTTGAAAGACAATACGTCTACGATAATTAAAGCAGAGTTAGACGCCGTTTACGGGGAATCTGCCCCATCAGTTGCCACAGGGGAAAGGTGGGTAGCTGAATTTAAACGTGGTCGCGCCAGCTTGGCTGATGATGAGCGTTCGTAACGGCCAACAACTGCGGCCTCCACCGATAACATCGAAAAAGTTCACCAAACGGTACTGGACGACCGTTGAATCAAGGTTAGAGAAATAGCAGAAGCTATGAACATACCGAAAGAACGCATTTGTCATATGTTGACTGAAGAATTGTGCACGAGAAAGCTGCCGGCGCATTAAGTCCCGCGCTTGCCACAAATTTCCTGCTTAAGTGGTTTCAGCGAAACGAGTCGGACTTTTTGGATCGATTTATCACTGTCGATGAAACGGGGGCCCATCATTACATCCCTGAACAGTGGACTGCAAAGGATGAACCTGCTCCAAAAAAGACGAAGTCGGTGTCATAGGCCGAGAAGGTGATGGCGACTGTTTTTGGGATAGTCAGAGAATTCTATCTGTCGACTACTTAGAAAAATGACCTCATATGGAATGGAAACAACGCACTGGCCCACACTTCGGCGGTCGCCATGGCCACAATTCACGAATTGTAGTTTGAATTGGTTTACCACCCAGTATATTCTCCAGATCTGGCTCCAACGACTATTTCCTCCTTCCTAAGCTCATAATTTGGTTCGGAGGACAGAGATTTTCATCAAACGAAGAGGTCAGCGCAACCATCGACGCATAATTAGCAATATTTTGCCAACTACTATTTGGACAAGTTAAGGAGGTTGGAGCATCGCTGAGAAAAGTGTATCGACTTAAAAGGAGACTATGTTGAAAAATAAAATTGAATTTGACAGAAAAAATACTTGGTTCTATGTTAGGCTCATTGGTGAAGCCATAGGGTAATGAAAGAGAACAAATGGTTGTGTATAATGATATGAATTATCTACCGACAAAAATGGGTGTTCTAAACTGAAGGTTTGTTTCTAGAATTGTCGGTACCACTGTTATATAGTAGTATGACCAGGATAATCATTTCTAAGTATCTAAGTCATCTTTGTTAAACACTGGAGAACGCAAAAACCGCATCCAAAATTGTAGCACAATTTTGCTAGTATTCCGTCTTTGGTCAAGATGATATAGCGAACTTTTTTACTGCCACAGTTCGGTGGTAATCCAGAGGTTCTTCTAGTTACAGTAGTGCAGGTGTGAAGCTGCCTCAACAAACTTGAACTTGTCACAAAGTGTGACCAGCGTTTGTGTTACTTTGCAAAAATTTTCTAGTAGTTTATGTGCTTATTCTGTAATGCTAGATTTAAGATTATAGTCCTGGTTTGGTTATCAGGCACAAAATATGTATGGAATCTATCATTAACCTAGCCATTTGAAATCCGCGTTAATAGCCTGCTATAACTATCATATAATTAAAAATTAGTACAAAAAATATCAAAACTTGAAATAATAAATTCCACAACAAAGATAATGAAACAAGATAAAGCAAAACGCATTTTTAGGTAATATTAAGTTTTTATTATATTTTTGCGGTAATGACTTTTCAAATGTTCTCTGTTCTTGTTAGTAACTTAGTTCTCCTTGATAGTCGCTGAGCAGTTAAGCTACAGTTTACATAATTAACTTTATTCCCTAGCGTTACTTACTTATCTCTCTAATCCTAATTCAAATCTAAATATAATCGGCTTTCCCCTTTCGTTATTAAAGTATTTAAATATATAAAATCTATTTTATTAAACAATTGGCCACATATCTAAAAAATAATTTATTTTACCTGGTAACATCTCTACAATTATTAAGAACCAACTTGTGTAGTTTTTTAAGTTAAGTTTTGTTGTACACTAATCTTTTTGAATCTTCAAGGTCGCATTCTATGAATTTCAAAAGTCTACTACACAAATCACCTTTAGAAAAAATAATTTACTGATTGTCCTTCTACAGAATGAAATGTAACATGGTCTTGCTGAACGTTTTGTGATCTTACCATGATTATTCAATTTCTGTAGAATTAACCGGCTTTATAACATTAAGCACAAATAGCAATTGTTAATGGCTCATTACCAATTACACACATCTAGCGCAGCAGAACCTCCAGATAATAACAAAAAATCTTTTCCTACGAACCCTCATTTTATCCAGTTAACGGTTCTTCTTTGACTAATCAGCGATGTGGGGGGTCAATTCTCAGTTCCATCCGACACAATAAACAGCTTTCTGGTACAATTCTATTATTTGTAGTATAATAAAAGGCAAGACTTGAACAAGTGATTGTTATCTGAACTCACTCTTTACATCAATACTTAAATGGCACATAAATTAATATTCATTAAAATGCAAAGTACAACTGAGGAAACCAGTTTTTTACTTTCCCAATTTAATTACATCCGCCAAGTAGGTAGCATAATTTTAGCTGGGTATATAAGTCTAGAACAGTATTTCTCACCTAAACATCTCCAAAATCCTGACTTTATTTTATTTAAACTTAAGAATACTGTTAAGACACTGGAACAAACTGAATCAATCGATCAGAACCGCAAATAATAAATTAATAATAACGTTCTGACTACTTAGTTTAGAATATTACGCAAGCCAAATAAGTCGTCAGACACCTTAGAGATATTTCCTAGTAAAGATAATTATATCGTTTTACGTATTTCCAATATGGTAATCAGAGGTCCGGTCCTAGACCGCTGCTAATCAGTAGTATGTCAATTGAGCTCCAAAGTACTTAATTTTGGAAATATTGAGCGAATTACACATTTTATACTAGGCTAAATGCAAAATCGGAAGTTCTGCATGTAAAATAATCTGATCTAGGTCAGAGATTTCAACTAAACTAAATTGAAGTAAAATAGATTTGAGAGGTGCGAGCAGCCCTCGAGAAGTCGATTCGGGCCTTTGTGCCTATCGCAAAGCCATAAGCGATAATGGTTAAAACGGCGCAGGGACCCACTTAGCCCTATTTGCTCATTTAAAATAGGACGCATACAGACACTAGCCGTTCGGTAATTTTTTTCCTATTCCTTACTTTCATTTCAATTTCCCACCAAGACCGAGAACAATATAAAAAAGTTGAGCATTCACAAACAAATTTAACCAATTTGTTGCTTGAAAACAATTTTACGACTAATTAATTGCGAAAGAGCTATTAAAATAGATGAATGAGAAAGAAGTTACGTTGAATTTATT
Organism: Sinelater perroti; assembly: GCA_036346155.1. Lineage (NCBI taxonomy): Eukaryota > Metazoa > Arthropoda > Insecta > Coleoptera > Elateridae > Sinelater > Sinelater perroti. Next base: position 21,077,866 of record JARFIY010000158.1, on the reverse strand, counting down.
AAATTTGAGAACCCAACAAATTAAAGGCCAAACCAGATAAGATCTAAGTGGATTGAAAATGAGGAGCACAGAAAAGAAACTAAAAACAAAACGATTAAAGTGAACTATGTGAAAGAGAAACAGTGATGCAAGACCTAGAAGAAACAGAAAACGAAGCGGAAATAGATTTAAAGGAAAATATTAGAATTCGCTTCAGAGGTTTAGGAATTATAAAAGAAGTGTAAAAGAAATGCAGGAGCTGATAAAATAAGAAGGAGCAAGAATACTAATACCATGAAAACTATAGGACACCTTAAAGGAAAAAGCATCCGGTTTAATGATGGTCATACCAGAAAGATCCAGACAACCATAATTAGGCACTAATTTACAATAAATTTATGGTAAATGGAGTATTACATATTAAAAGGAACTGGAACAAAGCAAATATATGACGAAACACCAGAAATCAGAACAGTGAGAGATGACCAGAAAATAAAGAGAAGGAACTGGGAAAGCTAATGCGGAGCATAATGAATTGGGGAGACACGCCCATAAATTAAAAAAATTACCGAAAAAACTCGAAGCACCAACTGTTAGAAAAGTATGGTGAAAAAAATTAAAAATGTTAAATAGGACACAAAAGTAGCTAAAATAAGGAAATAAATTGAAAAACAATAATAATCGGCAACTGCAATGTATGGTAAAGAAACAGTAAAAAAAAATTTGATAAGGTAGGATCAATTTCTGTTAAGAAACAAGGAATAGAAGATAAAGCCATGTTGATGAACTGCATAGCACACACTCAAAACTTGTCAAAACTCAACCAATTGAAACAAACAAAACAGCAGTTATACTATAATCATAGATTAGCAGTGGTAAAATGCCTGTGTAAAACCATTAGGGTAAAAAATAGAAAATATAGCAGAGTGGCCACCTCCAAAAAACGAAAAATATACAGGAAAATTCTACCAAAAGACAAATAAAGAATTTCAAAGGCTAGAAAATGAAAAACTAGAATGGATTTCACAGGGCACTCTTTAAAAGAATAATACAAATAGAACAAATTAGAGAAATACGAGGAAAAATCAAATTTAGAGAATACACTAAAAGGGCAACGTAACGAAATAATAAACAAAAACTTCCTGAAAAATAGATTCAGACTAAAGGACAGAATGACAGGGAAGATCATAACAGGAAGAGAAACGAAGTATAATATAATAAAAAAATTCTAAGAAGCGTACAAAGGCTATGGGGGCACAAAGGAAAATGCTGATAAGCAATAAAAGATAGATATAATAAATTAAAAATAAATACAGCAAATATTTAGATATTTTATTAAAAAAAGTTTATTGGAATACTTTTGGAAGAATAAATAGACAAAAAAGCCACAAAGGATAATTAGAAGACGCAAAAAGAAAAGAAATAAAAGAAGGTCTTCAAAAAAACATTAGATACAATACATAGAAACGTAATATGAAGGATTTTAAAGAAAAAAAATTCAACAAACTTATTAAAATCATTAAAAAATACACATCATAGACCTTGGATAGAAAACTTGAGGTACTTTAAAAAAAGACTAAAAATAAAATGCACAGCCTGATAGAGAAAACTGGAAATTATTAAAGGTACTACTACTAGAAAAAGTACTAACATATGAATATTTAAGTAGGTGTAACAATAAAAATAGATGCTAAAATAACGAGGAGAGCAAATAAATCAACAAAACTAAGAAACCGAAATGGAAGCAAAAATTAACAAAAGTTAGCAATAATTACATACACAAGTGAAAGCTGGATGATAAATAACACATAAAAATGAAGATAAGTATAGTAAACTATATGAGGTAAAATAAGCAACGAAAAATAAGAAGACAAACTAATAATAGAAAAAAAAACAATTAATCAGTGTGGTCCCGTTATAAGTAAAAACAGATAAAAAAACAAAAACTACCAAAGCAGGAAACAAAAAAAAATACATAAAAGCAAACAAAAAAGAAATTAATGAACCAAATAAAAGGAAGAAGAAAAAAATTGAGCTAATATTATTACCAGAAATAGAAACAGTTGAAAAAGATGAATTATCAAAAAATTATGAAAGCAACAAAACGCCATACTTGTATGTTATAAAAAATTCATTTCTATAACAGTAAATTCGACAGAATCCCAAAAATGCAGATGTTCGAGAATCCCTATTAAATAACAGTCAGCTCTTCGCAATCTAAACTCCAAAAGCGCAAATAAAGCTTTAGAGCTCATTTTAAAGTAAAGCTGCGTTGCGTCGACTTCCCGGCGCCCCGAAGCTTCCCAGGAACGTGCGCCGCCGCGCGTACTTCGTCTATGTTTTATGCATGAACACCGTACTTCACAATTAGCGTTCAATTTAGTTACCTTTCGATCTTAAACAAATACGGCATGTTGCGTGGCACAAACGCGGCATTGTTTGGATACCGACTGTAAACAGCACGAGTGCCGTAGTCGGCGGTCGCAATGGAGCGCTGTTTGCTTCCTGGATTTATTATTCCGTGTAGGCCCTAAGCCTGATCGGCAGCTTTTGCCGGCGCGCTTTCGGCTAACAATTTTAGGTAGCTGTTTTTGAGCGACTTGAATGCGGCAGCAAAGTAAGGCATTTTATAGCGGGGATGTGTAAGTGCTGTATCAAAGTAGGTCATCATAAGCACACAAGAGATAGCAGATAATTATTGATGTTGACGCACAACGACACGGTAACAGTTTGAGGTGACCTTGCGCGAGTAGAAATACTTGAGGGTGGTTGTATTTATTCCGCTATTCTTTACCGCAACATTAATTTGAATGTTAGATGCATTAGATAACTTCTTTGAAATCACCAAACTTAAAGGATTTATTACACTTCGGTAATATACTAGCAGAAAACTTTCAAAAAACACGTGACTATTATTAGACACTTAGGGGGTAAATCAGTTATTTATCATAGAATAAATTAAAAGATAAGCCAAGACTGAAAATGAATCGGTAACGAAGTTTTGTGCCGACAAGGTTTGGTCTGCAAAGGTCTGAGTTCCACCAAATCACCTAATTTATGAATGCAGAATGCAAGTTTTACAAAGTTTGCCAGAAAAATAATGAGACCGACAACACTGCACGAACCGATAGCGCTACTAACTCTCCCTTTAAACCACAAATGTCTATTAAACTTGTCACAGTTGTCTTGGTAAGGTAGAGTACAAAAATGGATTGGTAAAAGTTTGAGCAACTTTGTGCCATCTAATTTTGTGTCCCATTAAAAACTATAAATGTCTTATGGGGGCATTTCCTATATAGATAGTGCAAGGCCTTTTTAGAAGGTCGAAGTAGAATGTAAAATTCGAAAGGCAAGACCTTCAATATCAAAAAAGAATGACAATGTAAAAACAGAGAGGACTTTTAGGTCTGACCGTCGACTGATGCTGAAAGCTGTCGACAGTAATTTAAATTTAAACCAATTTGCGCCCCCCAGATTTTAATACAGGATTTGGGTATGACAAAAGTGGACGCGAACAAATCTTTGGGAGTGAAAAATAGTCCTGCATTTCTCCAGCCCCCTATTTGCCGGGACTTAGCCCCTATGACTTTTTTTGTCCGCGTGTAAAAAACATTCAAGCGTCAGTATTTTGATATTTTGGATAATAGAGAAAAATTCAGTCAATCTTTGCAAAAAATTAGGAAACTTTTGCAAAAAACCTTAATATTTATTGCTGATTACCATATACTGAAAAATTTCAAGACTTGCAAACGTTTTCATTCTTATAATAAAAATTTCAGTATCTAGGAGTACTATGACACAAACTAAAAGCACAAGATACATTCTCCAAATAAAGAGACTGACTTTCTTGGTCCAAGCAGAAGAGTCGGGGGGTGCAGTCTTAAGGCCGGACGATTGGTGGAGCTGTTTGAATGTCAGCGATACGCGATCAAGTTATGCGATACCACGAAAAGTCCTCAGCCGAGAAGCTGGCTGTAATACAAAACGCACGAGACAAAACGTTTAGGTGATACAAAGCGTTCAGAGAAGAAAGAGAGGACGTTGAAACACACGCGCCCATCAACGTCTCATATTTCGGGCAATCAAAGTGGTTTTGGACTCCGGGCGATGTCTGAGTGTTAGATTAACAACAGACGAAGTGAGGCTTACAAAATCCATTGTGCATGAAATCTTCATGATGAAATTGCAGAAGCGGAAAGGTTTGTCCTACATTGCCAAGATTTTGACCAATGAACAGAAAAAAAACGCCAACCGACTTATATAAGTATTTTTTTGAGAAAATGGTAAATGGAAATAAAACATGATCTGGCAACGAAGAACGGAAGTCTGAATCTCCTCAACCAAAGAAAACGCGAATAAGCAAATCAGAGATGAAAGTGATGCTTCATTTTTTTGTACTCTAGAGTTGCTGTTAATAAGAAATTGTATCACCGGAGCAGACAGTCAACTTTGCATTTTACATAGAAGTGCTTAACAGCAGAAGGAAAAAGTTGCTCGCTCTACCTGAAGGTTGGCAATGCTTAGGTTCTTCACCATAACAATGCATCGAGCCATGCGTCGCTGCTGGAGAAAGAGTTTCTGGCGAAATAATTTTTAGATTAAGGTTAGTTTTGAACAGCAAGGAATAACGGACACCGTCAAATCCAGCTGGGCTGATGACGTGGAGTTGGAAGACGGAGCCCTTCCACCTTCGACTGAAGTGCGGGCGAACGGTTATAAAATCTTACGGACTACAAATATAACGAAGATGATAAGATCGAGAAAAAGAGTATCTCAAAAAGTATGGCGATCCGTAAAACATGGTCGAAGTTTGGACAAGCCAGGGCCGGATCCCGCGACTACGATCATCGGCGAAGATGTGTTCATGCAATTCGTGACGAGCAAGGAAGAGAATAACGAACCGGAAGATGAGGGCGGTGTTGGCAATCTGAAAGCACTTGGAGACAAAAATATTGTCAAGTGCCGAACCTGCAGCGGGGACCATCGGACATCCAAATGCCCATGGAGGGATACCATGCTGGGAGGAAAAATTCAAAATCTTGATAAGAAAACCAGCACCACTATTACTACTGCGACCACAGAACCAAGTAAAACTGCAGGTACATCCCTAAGTATACGAGGCGACGCAGCCTCTCGCAGAACTAACAGCACCGCCATGCCTGGTAGTCGACTAGACGACACTACGGCTATTAGGATTACGAATTTGAGTGAGTTCACTACAGAGATAGATTTGGAGGGACTTGTGAAGCCGTTTGGATCAATCCAGAAAGCTGTATCTGGCAAAAGACAAGCAAACTGGGGGATGCAAAGGCTTCGTCTACTTTCACTTCAAGTTCCGTAATCACGCGGCTACGGCCATTGCAAACCTTAATGGCCATGGATATGACCACCTTATTCTTACTGTAGATTGGTCTAAACCTTCAACACAATCTAACCAATAAAGTAGTAGGAGCAAAATGGGCTACCCCTACCTTTCTACAACTCTGATCTGACCCTACCCCCCCCCTCTTTTGTTTCTCCAGCTCAAATCCAGCTTGAAAGGACGGCATTTTGGGACTGTTAAATATGTGCAGACACCTGTGATAAGTGTTCTGAAAGAGATTCTAGTCCAAAACTTCCAGACGAACTAGGACTCTTGTCAGAACCGCTAGCAATGGTATGTTGATGCTTAAGGATGTTATTTTGTAGATTATTACGAATCAGTCTTAAGGTGGAGTTCTTTCTTAAGTTGTATCTTGCTAAATAACAGAAATGATAATATTTTTTCTGAATGATTTGTTAATTTAAACTCGAACTTCAACCAAAAGTGCTTCTCACTGAAATGTAATTCAAGAACCATGAATTTGGTACTGCAAAATAACTTTTTCCATCAAATGTTTCACTGATGGCATCAACAACACGATGCGCCCCTTCTAAGTTCGATAAAATAATGCCAGATGAATCCCAACTGGTGCTCTTGTGTGAAATTTACATCTAGGACTATTCTGGTGAATTAAAAGACTTTACAGATTTCGGACACAATGAGCTGGATGATTTACCTTATTTTAAATGAGAATAACTTTTGCAATCTTGATTTTTTGTGAAGATCAAATATTTATGCTGCATGGAAAGTTGACTTGATTTAAACGTTTCTTTGTAACTTAAGAGGTGTGTATTTTGGTATTTTTATTATCAATTAAGCAGATTTATTTGGTTATCTTGGTTCCTTTAGGAATGTTTAAGTTTCTTCATGCGTGTAATCTCTAAAACTTTAGAACATTTTCTAAACAGTCTAGACAAACAATACCATTCTCTCTATTGATGAGTTCTCTTATGGATGGTATGTGTTTCGTTGGTTGTTTTAACACTCCTGTTGCTTATCATGGAGATCTTTTATCGTAAAAAATAAAATTAAGTAAAAATAAATAAGAACATCTCTGCTACTCTGTTCATATTGCTTATGCAAAATCATTTTTTGCAAATGTGCCCTATTATAACTGAAGCATGTTGTAGTTAATCTTTTGTATAGTTTTGGAATTTATTATTGGTTTTTAACTTTTATAAGGTTGAAGGTTTGTTAACATACACCTTATTCTTAAGGTAACTTCATAAGTAATAATCAAGACCAACGTGAATTGCCTTTTTCAAATTAAACGATATGAAAATTTTGGTTTTAGAAGTTCTTGTGCATTCCTTTCTGTATATGTTTATACAAAATTACATATGTAAGTAGTGTCTCCATCATTAGTTGTAAAAATAAAAAAAATCTGAAACATTGTTCTAATAGCTTCAACTATTTGAGTATCATCAGGTTCATCCTCAACAAAGAAACAAAAAACTCTTAATGCAAATGGCTTTTGATTAAATTGCTACCACCATTCATAACCTTTTTTTTTACCGCCGTCAAGGGTAGCACCTCTGAGTGGGCCCACGACACCGAAAACACCCGGAACTGCCTAGAGTGGTAATACTTCGGGTGGTCTCGTTACTATTCCTCGATGATTCCTTGTCGGAAGCGTTTCATTCCTACGTCTCCCTTCTCCCTTTTTGGGATTAGGGGTTCGGAACTCGCTTCTGTTGCGGACATGTTTTGCAAGCACTACTCATGTGCTTCGTTCCTTGCCAACTGTAACTCGGCTCCGTACGTTGTACGCCTCTTCTTTAGACTTCTTCTTCCTCCTCTTCATCTTCTTCTTGCTGGCGCTGTAGCACTTCTCGTTCTTTCTCTCTCTTTCTGCAGTAGCTGGCTATCCTGACCCATCTTCTCTCGTTTGTCAACATTTTTTCACGATGTTTCTTGGAGTAAGAACAATCCTCAGTTCGGCTTCCAGCTGATTTTTGATCGACTGAAATGTTGGGCCTTCGAAGAGTGCGTTCCTGGCGTCGTCTTGTGCTAATCCGCAGCTTTGGCGTTTCGCCTTCTTCCTATGCTTGAATTTCAACAAGTAACTCCCAAAAAACAACCGTGTCCGCTACATGCTGCGATAGATAATAATCCAGTGTACCGTGCTTCCGTTCTGCCCAGTCTTTTATACTGGGGATCAGGTTGTCGCGTGTTTTCTTCTTCAGTTCCTTCTTTTTCGCCATTGTGATCTCTCCTTCCTGTTGGCGAATTTCTTCTTATGCTGCCCATATTTTTGCTCTCTGCTTTACTGGTATGCCAGCCAGTACGCACGCTGCTAATGACTCGCAAGGCCATCCTTCTTTGCACTGATCCCATTGCTCTATTCACGACACTTTCCATCACCAGCGGATCCCAAGCCGGCGCGTCGTATAACAGAATAGAATAAACTACGCTGCGACCCGACATCAGCTGTTGAAGTGCTGTCCCGACTCGGTCTGCTTCCCTTGTTGCCTCAGTGACATGAACTTTGGAAGACCAGCTCTTTTCAATCAATACTTCCAGGTACTTGATGTGGTCTCTAAACGGGATCCTGAAATGGTTTAGCTCCAAGGAAGGCGCCACAAACTTTCTACGCTTTGTGATCAGCACGGCCTCCTTTTTTGCTCGGCCAGCGTAAGTCCGTTGCTCTTTATCCATCGCCTGAATTTTTCCAGAGCCTCGTTGCCGTTTATCTCTAGCTCGATCAGGCTTTCAACGATGACGGTCACTAGGGCATCGTCGGCAAAGGCTTTGATGGAAACTCCTATTGGCAGCCGTAGTCGCAGGAGCCCATCGTACTGCAGGTTTTACAGAAAAGGGCCCATGACGAATCCTTGTGGAACACACCACCCTATCTTGTAGATAAGAACCTGCCACTTCCAGCAGATACTCTGGAATCTTTCCGTAGAGAGCTTTAAGGATTCGTACCCAGCCTGCCGAATTAAAGGAATTTTTAACATCGAGCGCGCGGTACCCGCCTGGTTTTTTGCTGATATTCATCGACTTTTCCACTGCTTTTTGACTTTTGCCAGTGCATGTATTGTCGATCTTCTTTTTCTAAACCCATGCTGGGATTCGCGCAGTCCTCCGCTAGCCCAAAATGCTTCTTCCATCTTGTTGAGGACCATGCGCTCATACAGCTTGCCTGCGGTATCCAACATTCCAAGCGGTCTATATGTAGAGGGATTACCAGGATCTGCCTTTTCTGGTTTCCGTATAATTACCAGTCTCTAATGTTTCCACACCTTCGGAAACAGAGCCTCTGCCAAGAATCTGTTGTACATCTGCAGCAGAAGTTCGGGGTTCTCGTCGGCCACCAGCTTGAGAATCTTATTCGGCACACCGTCTGGTCCAGACGCCCTGCCGAGCGGGAGACCTCCGACAGCCAGCTGCAGTTCCTGCTGAGTGAAGCCCTCCGAGTTGTTTACCGCCGCTCGTTCGTAGGGTTTCTTTGGTGGTCCTCCGGGAAACAGTGCATCAACTATTTTGACAGCGTCGCATGATCTGTTGGGGCCTCCAGGCACTACGGACACGGACTTTCTTCATCGCCGTCTTGTAAGGAATTCCCTACGGGTCCCGATCGATTGTCTGCAGCAGATTTTTCCAGCACTCCTTGCGCTTCCTGATAGCATTACGTAACTCCTTTCTGGCCGATGCGTTTATAGTCATCCTCGGCACTAGGTCGCCTCGCTTTCCAATTTCTCTGGTGTCGTCTCCTTAGAGTAGTAGCTTTTCTTCTGAGCTCGGCGATCTTTTCTGACCACCATTGGACCTCGATTCAGTGCGAACCGGCTCTTCATTTCGGCATAGACGCGTCGCAGGCCTCAAAGTTAATCTTAATCACCGCCTCTACTATTTCTTCAGCGGAGCAGTCATTGCTGACGCTGGTGCGCTGGTTCAGTGCTTCACGGAAGAGATCCTTGTTCAGCTTCCGGATCGACCAGCAAAGAAATCTTTCTCCTGAACTTCTGCTCCTCTTGACCATCTCAAACTTGATAAATTTGTGGTCGCTGAGGGTCTCTTCCTCCGCAACTCTCCAGATTTTAATTTTTCGAACCTGAAAAGAGCTTGCCCACGTGAGATCCAGCACTGACTCTGATTTTTCCCTTGCAAAGGTGGCGACGCCAGGATGGTTTAAAACCGCGAGTTCGAGCGACGACACCAGCTCGCCGAGTGTTTGGCCCCTTCTGTCTTCCACGCCACTGGTCCACGAAGGGGACTTTGAGTTGAAGTCGCCGGTCACCAGGACAGGTCCCTTTTGTGTCTTGATGTCTTCCTCGAGCCTAGCCAAATCTGCGGAGAATTCGTCGATTTCAAAATTTGGCGAGAAGCAACAGCTGTATACCATCACTTGGTCTACTCTCAGCCTCACGTAACCGGATGTATGTAGAAGCGAATCAGTTGCCATGTACCCGAGGATCTGGATTGCAGCGTCATTTCTCCAGTCTGGATACCATTTATCTCATTGGAACTTGACGTATTAGTTAACTCCATTTGTCATCACAAGATATAATTATTAATTGTCCCCAATCAAGCAAAATGGCTCTATCATAACGTAAACATTATTTAGCGTCTCCAGAATGCAGAGTTAGTTTCGACATGGGTTTGTATTTTTTCGAGTGTTTATTGGACAACTTTTTATACTTCTTTCGGCTTTATGGTTATTTTATCTATAAACAAATTTTCCCTTAATCAATTCTTGAATTGCCATCACCTAGTGTATATGAGATATATATCATAACTCCATTCAGTATTCGATTCCCTTTGATTACAAAGAAGACCAAACATGCGGTTCCTTCTATCGAAGATTGTTATTACTTATTTATGAAATCACTCTCTCTTCACTCGCGCATCTGGTTCCACAGTTTCTTCTTCCCGTTGGAGAAGAAATCAGGCATTTGCTTGTTTAAGAGAAATCTAAATGATTTTAACGATATCGTTCTGTTTGATGCCGCTATGAGTTCATCCACCCATGCTGATGTTGATCATTGCTATCTATGCCAAACCTGATTATACAGATTTGTTGTGGCTGTATTGTTCCTTCTTACTGGACAGCATGGTATGATGCAAATTCCCAGTTGTTAGGAACTCGATAGCAACATATGCTTCAGCCAAATATCTGTCATTTATCATTTTGACCTCAAGAATGGGACCGAGTTTTCGCTATGTTATAACAGAAAATGCTACTGGGTATTTTAGTAATCAATAAGTTAGAGAATTGGTTAAAATATTATAGTTTTATGTAACAAAATTTCTTTTCTGCTATGGATAGCACCATATAATGCCAATTTTTGTGTTTTGCATTGTAGTTAATACCATGTGTACCAAAAATTTCAAACCTTAATCTAATCAAGGGCCTGTGGTAAAAATATTTCGTATTACATCTAACAGTTAAGCTAAACGACAAAATTCAATACAAAATATTTCCTTACTTTAGAAATTGGTGTCATATTGAGTTTTGCACGTATAAATAAACCCTGAAAATTCTTGTGCTTTTAGTGTCACCTTCTATTTATTATTTAAAGGTGGATAATAAGAAACTAATTATTCATTTACAGCCTTCAATTTTCCCACGATCTCTTTATGGCAGTAGCTATCGATCTTTTTGTATTCCCAACTTATACCTATGAAATGTTTTATTTTTTCTCGTGATAAGGTGCTACTCAGAGAGTATTACAGACGCTCAGTAGTAACAATCGCTTTACTAAAATCAAAATGGCTTTAGTTCAGTATAGGTCAATGTATTAGTAGTATTTGACTTACAAATAGTAATCACTACTTTCTCTTCGAAAAGTAGCGTTGGTTAATAATTCTAAATGTAGTTAAACATAACTGTTTTGTGCACTTAAAACTAAATTCGCAACATAGAGAGATAAGAAGTCCCATCAACTAAAAATATTTTAGAGAGATGCCAACTTATAGCAGAAACGATTTTGATGACTTCAATAACACTCCACCTTTTTCTAAAGAGAAGATATCCTAGAAATGCATAAATCGGAAGATGATAGGGTTGAGAATCTCAACTTTCTCCCATTCCCAAAAAATGATAATGATGAAAATAACTCCGAACAATTGATCACTGCTATCAAGGAAGGTATTTCTCAGTGCCTCCATTATCTAAGACTAAAGAAGTGACATTGGATTCTGTACCAGGACGGAATTTTGCCACTTCTGTTTTCAATATTTCAAAATAAATAAAAAAACATGCAGACACTATATACAATGCATTATTGAAAATATATACATATACCCTATTAATAAATTTTAATATTCATGAGATGGTATTCGAAAGATGTTTTCAAATGGAGAACTTTAACATTACGGCAAGTAAAAGATTGCTTTCCAATAAAAATTTGATATTTTTGTATCAAAAAGACTTCACTTGCAGGTTTTCTCAGCCCATATATAGTACACTCGGGGTGAAATTCAGATTTAATAAGTACGAAGGTAACCATTTCCTTTCAGCAAATATTTGTAGCCTTCCAGAATATTTTCAATATTTTGTGATGCATGTATCAATTTTCAAATTCCTTTAACGTTCCTTGTTGCTATATTTAGATATTTCAATTGATCTGGTCACGTTCAAATTTATGTCGTTACACGTTGAATATCACATGTTCAGAAACAAAATATCTCTAATCCACTAAGTTGTCCCGCAAATATTTCCCTCTCAAACTGTTAAGTCGTCATTTTCTAGAATCGTTCTTTTAAGAGAACAATTAGATTTTTCTTATCTAGAAAGTTCATACTCTCTTGGAGAAAGTGTGTTGTCATACCGCTTTGTTGTTTGTTTCTACAAAATTTTTGGTCTCTCCTGCCTTACGTTAGTTCATCACCAGGTGTGCAAAAAAAAATATTTGTTTAGAATGTAAAGCTAGAACTTTTTTGATATTCTCTATTCTTACCTTTTCTTAAAAGTAAATAATAGAAACCGATACCAACGCTTCCAATTGTACAAAAGTTTTTTCTTATAATTTGTTTTATGCCAACTTTCTACTTCTTTAACACCTCATTTCTGTATTATTATGTTAAATTGTTAAAATTTCCTAAAATATACGTGGTGGTAGCATGTGCTTATTACAGCGAAGCAGTTTCTTGAATAAACGAGACTCCAACGCTCATGATTAGTTTTTGTAGCTGCTGACTAAGGTATGGCCGAATGTGTCCAACTTCAGACCTCATTTGTGCTCCAGAACTAGTTCGGCGTGTTTTTGCAGCCAAGTTATTTCGTGCACCGCCCAGCTTTAATAGTTAAACCAACAGGGCAACTACATTACTGCAGACGAACGCTGTCGCACTTCCCGAACGAAAATAAAAGATGCAGGTAGTTTGATAGCATAGCGGAGAGAACTGCAGCAAAGCGATGCATGGAACGTTAAGTAAATAAAAAATGGAAAGGGCAGCGCTAAACGTAAAGACTTAATTTCGCAAAGTGCTTTATTGGGTATAAACATGAAAATATTTTGCGAATCAGGCGCCACAATGGCTGAAATTATTAGCAAACTGTTGCGCAAACGTCATGAACGTAACCCATAATTTAGTGCATTAAATAACGCAAACCCTGCTATAAATATTGTTCTTTCAACTGGTATTTTTGATAAATCCTATTTAGTTCAACTACTAGTTGCGAGTCAAGTATAAATTGAGAAACAGAAGGGCTTCTTAAAGCTATTGAGCAATCACAGTAACTCACAATCCCTCAAAATAGGACAATATACTAAAATTATAAAAAAGAACTATAGAAATGTGTTGGCTGTATTTTTTAAAATCACACTACTGTGATGTCTCTCAGTACACTGGTAAAAATGCGTGTACCAAGAAGAATTTTGGAAGGAAAATCTGATAGGCGTAAGCTTCTGTGGTAACACAATTGCACCAATAAATATAATTTCCTCCATTAAGCTAAAATTTGAGTTATTCCTTTAATTTATCCAACTAAACTAAGACTCTTACATTGCATTTCCTTTGTTTACTATATTATAGAATAAAACTAAAGCACAGGCTCATAGTAGCAATTAAATTCTCGAATATATAACTCGCAGAGCTTCTACGTAGATAGTGTGCAATAAATATGTGCTATGTAGCAAATAACAGTAAGTAAAGGGTGAATTTTCAACTGCAGAGCCCAAGTATGCTAATTTTGGCAAAATTATTCTTGGAGGTCAAAGGATAAGACTACCTTCTCTAGATTTAGAAAATGTTTATTTGAATACTTAGTAGAGACCTTAGTAGAGACTAATTATGCAGTACTGCAAGTGCATTTGTGAACAAAACGGAGAACCATCCTCAAAACCTCAGAAACAAAGTTTTAGTAAATGGTCTTCTGCACAGAAATCAGTATATTTAAAATGATGCTTGGACAAAGCGCCAGATAATAAAAAAGTTCCTATAGGTGCATTATTAGACATACAGTGTGCCTTCAACTCCATCTTCTCAAATATTACGAAGCTGGGAGCGAAAGATTCTTGTTACATTTAAATTTACTGCGTCCTAAGAGAAGGGGTGGTGTGTACATCGCTAATGAATGAAACTTTGGCGGTACAGGTAGCAGAAGTTTTTCAGGGAGAAGTGTTTCCATGCTCCTTGTAGAATTTTGTCATGAATGAGCTGATGGGATTCTTAGTAGTAAAGGATTCTCACCTCTAAGCTACACAGATGACTTAGTCATCCCTGTAGAAGAAAAATTCGTTGAAATAGCTAGAGAACGCATGAAAACTGCCCTGAACCTGATAGCTAAGTAGGTTACAAAAGAAAGTTTTAGTTTTACTCCCCAAAGGAAGGAAAGAAATCGGAAATTACTCCAGCAGCTTTAGACACTGCTTTGATAAATTATAGGATGTACATGAGGGTAGTCAGACTAGCTCTAATATATGTGGGTATAGTATGGTGATACAAAGTTAAGCAAAAAAGCATTCAACTCCCTTTCTTTATCTTTATGACGCTGCACCACTTTAATAAAGAGGTTTTTAGGCACTTCTTTAAATATATAACGGATTTTTAATAATACATTCTTTAACTCCATCACTTCCGCTAATAGAATGTTTGGGATGAAAAATACTTGCTGCAGTTGGATTGACAAAAAAAGTGTTACCACTGTTGGACAAGGCACTAGCGGTCCAGATGACAGAAGGATATCCCCAAGGAAAGTTACCTCACCTCTCTTGTGGAAACCTTGTCATCAATATACTGATGAGAATTCTTGGAAACGAAGGAGTTTACCCTCTAAACTATGTGAATGATTCATTAATATGGTTAGCCAACGTACGCAAAAGTCGGCCGCTAAATGACTGCAATATCATTTCTTCTTCTTCATCATCAGCCGTTTTCTATCCATTGGATATGGGCCTCTCTCATATTTATCCGTGTTTGTTTTGTGCAACTCGATACCAGTTGAGTCCCGCAACTTTCTTTATCTCATCATAACAGCGCTTTAAAATAGCAGGCCAGGTAGCCAGACATACAGAAAAATGGAGCGGCTACATCACCAAATGGAGACCATGGAGAAAATGAAGAACAAAATTATAAGGAATCGTAAATACATTTGTTAGGTGAGTAAAGTATTTGAAGGTTGCTTTAGACTTCAAATGTACTTAAAAAAAAATAAACAAAATCATTAAAGAAATCGGAATTTTTTAACAGTACTTAGATGAACTTGTAGTAAATCATGATGTCTAAGGCCATGTGTAGTACACTGAATGCACACTAAGATGGTTAGATGCCTACATATGTATGCCTAGTATGACAGCCCAAGATTAAGCGGAGAACATTAAACTAAAGCTAAGCAAGTCCAAAGGCATAGTACAGTTTTCATACTGCCCTATGCACAGTTACAGAAGTAAACGCATTTGTATTTTATCCGACATCCAGGCGGTTCTAAAAGCTTTATTAGGCTCAAAAGTTAGATCTAGACGGATGTGAAAATGCTTTAAAGAACTAAATAATTTGGTAAAGCAGAACAGGGTGCAAGAGCAAATCTGACAAATATTACAGACCAAAATCAATTTCGAGGGTGTCAAGGAGCATATTTCTTCAACGTATTTAGGGACTGGGTTCGTACTCATTATAAGCTCACTGAATCAATAGACCAAAGCATAATCGTAGCAAGGTAGACCTGGTAGCGAGCAAAACACAGGACTGTTAAAGGACACCTGAAGAAAGTAACCTAAAATTCAGAATTTGCACTAAGAAACCAGAAAGTCTTCCAACTTTTGCGCAATAGTGATGTGTTAGTTAAAGAAAGACAACTCGTGTTCTCTTATGAAGTGAGAGACCAATCAGGATGAGCACAAAAGTCTTTGTGGTCGGGGTGCTTTCAAGAAGCTGAAGAGAAAAAATATAAGCACAAAAAGGTAAAGATTTAAATCAAAGAGTACGTGAAAACAAGTTATCTAGAAAGGAAAAAAATAAGAAGAAACAAATTAAAAAAAGTATAACATGTAAAAATAAATAATCAGCAACAAGCAGTCGATTAAATATACGAAAAACCAAACCTACGAGAAATAGTACTAAATGTACATAGCTGGAGAAGAAATTAGAGAAAAGAAGGTATGTGAGGTAGAGACTAATAAGTTGAGCAACATATTAATTAGGCAGCTGTAATAAGTAAACACAAAAATTGCTTGAGCTGTTAAAAAAAGTATATACAAATTGTACTTCGTCTTTAACTGGCAGAAACGTGCCAAAAGTGAACTTATGATTAGTCAAAATTGGATGATTATAATGAGTTAAAATGCTCCATATCTCATCTTTCCATATATTAAAGGGTTTTTAGTCAAGAAAAATTATCTACATTCTTATAGGCGATCTATAAATTGGATACGGGTTCTTGTTTTTGTGATACTTACAAAACTGAAAACCAGTCCAGGAATCGTGTTTCGTGCACATCTCCAAATCACATTTGGCCCTAATCCCATCTCTACTTTTCCCACTACCGTTTCCCACCCCTATTCACAACTAAAAGATATTTTTGCCACCGACCCAGCATTCTAAGTTCAAACTTTCTGAGAGACACAGCGTAGCTAGCCGCCAGCCGAGGCTGGCCAGGTTTTTGTGCAAACCCGATAACGCGCTTTGATTGCGCTTTGTCTGTTGCCGTTTTGTGTGCTCTGCACCTGTCCGTGGTGCTCCAATAAGTATACATCTGGCCAAGTAGGAACCCACCCCCGGGTTTGACTCCGCCAAGCCAAACCACGCTGAGATCCGTCGCCAAGCTACAAGAGAACGTTACGTGTGATAAGTCTCTTTTAGTTGTTTCATCCCAACAGCACTTTTTTCCCGTAGTCTCGAGAGTTCACAGCTGACCTGCCGCCCACCGTATTTTCATCTAATTTAATTTTGCTTATTCACATTTTCTATCGTCTTTCATTAATTTCTTTGCTTGTTTCATTCATTTTTAATGTTACTTTGTTATTAATATTCATTTGTGATAAATATATAGTCTACAGAGCTCTGTTTTTTGAATTAATATTAATTGTGCTTAATATCAAGCAAATCATCACTATAATATAAAAAAAAAATGTTGAGGTATGCCTTTGGCTTTGTCAACAATAATATCTTACTGCCACTAGAGCCAAATTTAAGTATCATTTTCTGAAAAGATTTAATCTAAGAGAGCTAAAAAGTTTTCAATATTTATATTATTATAAACATCATTAATACAAAAAGATTGCCAAAAGCTATACAAATAAAAAGATGAAAAGATAGATACGTCGATGAAAAGCGAACACCATAACTTCAACTTCAGTCGGGCTGCTCGCGGCTCGCACTACAATAACGGATCGCTCTCCTGGAGGACTTCCAGGAGAGACCCGAAAGCATATCTGAATGTACGGGACGTGATCACCTAATTACAATTCCGCCAGGGCACGTCCCTCCTCGCAAACTAGACTGATAACGAAACAGGACGGAAACGCAAGTTTGATCGCTTGCTGCGCGGCCGCGTTGTATTGCGAAAGCGAAGTTTAATGTTGTTTAAGGCCGGGAGCGGGTGCGGACCGAACCTGGAGCGCGGGCTAGCAGAAAGAGCCGCGAGTCCTTTCGGCCGAGTGAACTCCAAGATTCTGAAATACGCAAGCTCGTGTGCCATAACCGCAACGTTGTTTGTGTTCTTGCTCCGGCAACTATTTCACTAAATCGCGTTTTGGGCGCGAAGAAGATGTAATTTCGCGGAGAAGTTGCGACGGGAGTTTTCCAACTGTCGACTATTCCTCTGTAACTTGGCGAACTTATTCAGAAGTTTTTATGCTTTATCTTATACGGCAGGAATATTGCTAGATATAACCCTGATTCTGCTTTATTACCACTTTATTACATGAAATTAAATAGAGTGATTCGAATTGGAATTTAGGGTTTGGTTTTTATTTTTTTAACTTTATTACTAATTTACAATCTACTCTATTAGTAATTAGTAAATGGTATAGTTCATAACATGTCCATCTTGAGTCAAGGACCACCCATCGATGGTTCTCTGGAATGTACAAGGCAAGGTCTTTAGGTCAGAACAGATTGAGCCAATTCTTCATTGGTTGGGTAAAGCAGTCGTTGATGAATTGATTGCTATAAGCAGTGTTGCAATATTTGTATTTGATGGCAGAGGATCTGATTACATCATTTACAAAAGGCATATTAAGGTCTGTATGTAGGGTTACGTTAGAGATGTCCCATGAAGCACTCATAACTGCCCGAAGAGTCTTGGACTGAAAGATTTGGAGAAGCTTAGTGTTAGATGACTTGCTGCAACCCCACAACTCAATCCCATAGGTCAAAATCGACTTAAGTGCAATTTTGTACAGAAGTAATTTTTTTTGTGTGATAACTGCAATCTTCTATTAAGGAACCAGTTCATGTTCTTGCGTTTTAAATCAAGTTAACGTTTCTTGGCTTTAATATGGGCTCTCCACGTAAGTTTTGTATCAAGTTAAGTCCGAACTATTTTATTTCATCTTGCATTAGTATGAGATCGTTATTAATAGTAAGTTGAGGGCTGATTGTTCTATTTGTTGTGATTTTCCACAGTTTGAGCCAGGTTTGGAGGAAGATAAGATAAGTAATAGTGCATCGTTGGCAAATGTTGCCATCGCGTATCGTTTGACAGCGGTTAATGTGCTGTAAATAGTACATATAAAAGCGGCCCAAGGACACTGCCTTAAGGGACCCCTGCTCGAATTGGTTGGTAGAAGGAGACTGCGTCCAGTGGCAACACTCCGGAAATTAATTATCAATTACAAATATTTGTATATATGAGAGTAACTTATGTTAAGCCTAAATATAATATGTCATATAAATATAATTAAAAATGTTTTTTACCGTTCCAGATTACTAGTCCAATGTTTTTTTAATCTTCTTTGCAGGAGGAGTACTTAAGCGGTTGATTAAATCATTGGGGTGTCCTGGGGGGCATGTAGGTACCTGGTAGCTAGTCGGTACATTTCGTCATCTATGGAGGGTATATCCAAATCTTCGTGGAGAGTTTTATTACTGTATTATTTTTAGCATTTTGAACTGGACCCTCTATATTATTTTTATATTCGAACAACCCCAAAACTGGATACCATATGTCCAAATTGGTTTTATTGTACCTTTGTACATCAGTTTGTTACACATGGTAAGTTTGGATTTGCTTCCGATTAGCCACTTAATTTGCTTTAATTTGAGCTTGATTTAATTTTTCTTTTGGCTACTATGTGAGGCTGCCACGTCAATTTTTACTTCATCCTTAACAGGTGTCTGTACCCTGTTTATTTAAACTTCAGGGCAGTATAATTATCGGATTGTAAAAGTGACTTGAACAGACTTTTCTTCATTTACTTTTATTCTCCACGTGTCAAACCAGTTTTAAAGAACACTGAGGTGACATTCAAAATTCTCAAAAGCTTCCTGAGGGTTTTCACTTACGGCAATTACAGCAGCATCGTCTGCGAAGATAGCAAGCGTAGTATTGTTTGTAGTTGGGATATTGGCGATAAATGGAGGCATAAAAAGATATAATGCTATATTAAGGGACGTCCGAGTTAATCGGATACTAGTTGAGCGTCTCGGTAGCAAATTTGGCTTGGAAATATCTGTCGGTTAGATAAAATTTTAGAAAAAGAAAATAAGAAGTAAGCAGGGTAAGTTTTAGCATAATAAATCAGGATGCCAGATCAAAAGCCTGTTGAATATCTAGGAAGACCCTCAAGACGTTTGATTATTTCATTTACTATCCTATGGCCTTGTTGAACAGTCGAGTGATTTCACGAAATCCGAGTTGGTATGGTGGCATTTTCTCATCCAAACTAATTTCCTCCATAATTCGTTTTAACGGCAATCTTTCAAATATTTTTGTCATGATAGGCAGCAGACTTATTGATCAATATGAAGATGCAACTTTTATTGGTTTTCCGGGTTTGTGAATTACAATCACTTGGGTAAATTTCCAAATTGCTGGTAATTAGTTAAACTAGCGTTTTTCTCCGAAGCTGTTTGAGTATTTCGCCTGTTATTAAATCAAATCTGGGTGCTTGGTGGTTTTGCATTTTGTATTTTGTTTTTTAACTTTGGGTGGCAGGACTTTATTGGAAAAGTCATAGGGAATGGAGATTTAAGGAAGTTTTCAATATTGCTATCATCATTGTGGACACTTGGATGCAGTAGACTAAACATTTCTGCAAATATTGACGCTTTTTCCAAGTCTGTCCTACCCTAGGTGGCGTCTTGGTTTTTAATCTGAGGTATGTGGGTTGTTGATCTTTTGAATTTTTTAGTAGCCTTCCATATAGAGTGATCTACCTATGATAAGTTGGTGATGTAAGTTGCAAATGTGGCATTCCGGATTTCTGAAAGGTCAACTTTTAGATTTCTCGCTAACTTGTATATTCGTTTCTGTCAATGGATTTTGACCTAAAAAATTGATCTTCGAGATAGGATTTGAGACGTAAATAAAATTGATCAGGTAGTTTCTTTTTATCTTGTATAAGAGGCTATTGTACCAAACCTTATTAAAAGCTTGTTGCACGCCAAAGCGTACAGTGACATATACCTCCTTTAGTTTTAAGCTTTCCCTGATTTTATTTGCCAGTCTTGGCATTGTCGGGGAGTGAAATGATTTTGTCCAAATCCAAATTGGTGCTCTGGGATTAAGTCATTTGTAGAGATGGTTTCCAATATTCTGTTCAGTAAAATTCTTTTGGTTACTTTAGATAATTTGCCAGGTTTGGTAATCATTACTATTTGAACAAACTTCTAATGTCGAAAGAAGTAGCATAGTCGTAACATCCTAGTAAATATGAGATACCAGAACTACAGATTTGCGAGGAAGGTTTTTAATACTTCACCAACGATTAAATCGTAGTCGAGTGCTTTATGTAAAAGATCGTATTTCTTTGCAGAATTCCGTAGGCGCAAAAGCTTTTGTTAATTGACAGGAAGCATTAAGATGGTTCAGAACCTCATTGCCATCGTTGTTATCAGTTGGGTGTGTGGTACATTTATCGGTAAAATTTTCTGCAAAGCTTTTTCAGCGCCTGATCGTGCCCAGCTTAGATCAGGCTTTCTAATTTTTAGTGGCTTTCTACAGCGAATGATCATCTGCAGATAGGTTTTTAATGTAACTTTGAAAGGAGTCATTGCGAGCTTCTCTCATGGCCAAGAGTAGACTGTAAGTTAGCTTATTAAGATTTCTATGGAATTTTGCCATCGCCGCCAAATCTTAAGTTTCTCTTTGGCAAGTTCTGTGATGTGGAGGGGAAAATTATAGTTATCCGATACTATCTTGTTTCTGACTGGTGTGGATACCCAAGAAGCATCCTAGATAAGCTTGATGTACTGATGTACAGATGAACTGCACAGTTTCTTCAACTTCGCGAGGTTTCTTTAGTCAGAAATCAAATCTAATGTTGTGAGCGATATGATACTTGACTAATTCTCAGTTTATACCGTTTGTGCAGAGGCGAAGTAGCGGTTTTTCCAGAATAATCCAGTACTTACAGTATTTATGATAGGGCTATGATCCGAGATCAGATCAAAACTAGGTTCAATTGCGGCATTCAGTTCAGGTACACCTTTGATTTTGGAAACATTCAGTAAGTTTGGAATTTAATTCACATCACTGAGCCAACAGATTGGTTCTCCTGTTGATCGGTAGTTAAGTTTGTCGTCTTGGATGACTTTTAAGAGATAACGACCTTTTGTCATAGTTAATCTAGAACCCCGCAAGATTTTCTTAATGTTCCAGTCGCCAGCAACCAGCAATTTCAATTCAAGTTGAAGTAGAAAAGCCTTGGCGGACTATAAATCGCGGCGATTTAAGAAATTCGGGAGTTTATCAACTATGTTATTAGAATTGTTTGAGGGATTGGTAGGTCAGATGAGCGTAACTAATTGTGTTTTCTAGTAAATTGCGGTTAACGTGTTGATTTTAAGGGTTGTTATGTTACTTTTGCATGTTTTGGTGTCGTAGCATCTCCACCTTTAACATATTTGAATAGTTTCGAGCAATACGTTTCAGAATGACCATAGCATTGGCATAGTGTACATTGAATTACATCTGATTTCGTTCTAGGCGGTTCAACTCTGATCTTATAATGTTGTAGGAATTCCAATTTAAAAACTTCCATGTTACTTTGGTGGGATTCCAAATCAACAAAGAACATCGAGAAAACAGATTTTCTGATACCTGATGTTTCGTACTTTATGTCCTTTAGTTCCTAGTTCGTCTTTTATATAAGATAGTGGTATGGAATGGTGAAGGTCACCTATCACTGCACGGTAGGTTATGTTCTGGTTTATTTAATAAGTATGTTGGATGATTTCTTCTTCTTCTTGGACACGGCTTTAGTTGTATAAGTTTCTTCTTCAGCAAACCTTAGCCATATCATTCACCATGGCTCTATAATCTCTGACCCCATAAATAAAAATTGGGGGAGGTCTAGGGTCATGTGGTTTAGAACGGCATATCTCTGCATTGAACAGGTCGGTTTCTGTTTATGTAGTGGTGCAATCTTCAACTAGAATAGGCTTAAATATATTTGAAGTTCCATGATCATTGTCGACTTATTCTTTTTCTTTTGAAGGTGCTCACCTTTTGTCATGTGTTTCACATGAACTTGTTGGCCTTTACTGATAATAAAAGGAGCGTCACTAACTTTACATAGTCTATAATCTTATTAGCAGTATTGTTTTGATTTGGTAAACTAGAAAATTGAACAGGTAGAGGAGTTGTATTTCATATATGAATATGAATGGTATGGTGTATTGAGTATGTTAGCTGGGGGGAGGGGTGCCTTAATTTGAATGGTTAGTTAGAGACTGAAAATTATAATCCATCTGGGGAGAATAAAATGGCTGAGGTTGTAGAGATGCTTGATTAATTATTAATCGGGGTGATTGTAACACATTAATTGTGTAAATGACTCGTTCAGAATAGGTCCTGGTCGAAGACATTTTATATTGTTTGTTTATACTTCATAAAATAAGAATTTTTAAAGCATTTGACCTTTGTGACCGACACCTCTCAGTGCTAAATATTTTGGGATATATATTAAATATGGGAAATATATTAAATTGTAATTTATTATTACCCTACTGGCTTTAACTCAATTTAAGAATTGTTTAAATAAACAATTCTTGATCATACAAATTCTTGATCATATAATAATTATCACTAAAGAATTCTAAGTGCAACGAACAGATCGTAATTCACTGAAAGCCAAATGCTTTCTATCAGCGCGCTATTTGATTTCTGTAAACTATAATGAAAATATTATGGCACCATCAGAACACCCTTATTTGTAAACTGGTTTTAGAGGACACATGGGCTCATGCTGCTTTTTCCAGAGCAAAAAACACATTCTGAACAATAAAGCTCATTTTTTAAATGAGATTTGTGAGTCTACAAAATTGTCGCATCTAGGGAAGTAAAAATCCGCGTGATATTCACAAAAAAATAGTGGATCCACAAAAATGCATCGTCTAGTGTGTATTGTGAATTAAAGAAATCATTCTCCTGTGCTTTTTTGAGGACGAAACTGGTAACGCTGTTACTGTCAAAGGTGTATGCTATCAACGGATGCTAAACGATTCTTTTCGAATGAAATTAACAACTTGAACTTAAATAACGTGTGGTTTCAACAAGATAGAGCTGTATGCCACACAATACACGAAACACCCACAAACGCGGTCTTGTGATCTAACCTCATAGGGCCGTTTTCTCTGGGGTTATTTGAAAGAAAGTATTTGCAAACCTGCTACGATTCCAAGACTAGAAAAAAACATTAGATGGGCATCATGAAAAACTTCCCTAAATATTAATTTGGGTTTACACCTTATTAAAAAAAGCTGATTGAAGCTTTTGTTTAAAAACTGAAGTACAAGCCAACATACATAAAAGTTGCCACGAAGAAACCGCAATAAATTGGAAATAAACAAAACTCAGTGCAAAATAATAAAAAATTCCATTATTTCTGATAGTTTGCGAAATGAATTTTTGGAAAAAAATCCAATTTCGCCATGAAAGTTTTGCAGCTAACAAATCTCTTACATGTCTCCAGTCACTCAAGGCAATCTTTTAGTGCCTGTCACTGAAAGAGCACAATGGTGCCAATCCGACTACACGTATTTATGTTTGAGAGCACCCCTCAGAAACAATCGGTTAGTACAGTTAGAGGATTAATTCCTTTCGGGTTCCTTTCAGTTAAACGTTTTTAGGCACCGGCCGGCACAAAGGCGCCACGGCTAGCGAGTGATACGAGATAATTGCATAATGCGCACTTCAAAAACAAAAAGAAAACGGATTTTCCCGTTGCCGAACTCGCCTCTCCGGAGTCATTTGTTTCAAACGTCCGGGTTAAGGAGGCTTTGAAGAGATCCTTTGAGCTTTTTGACTTTCGCGCTTTGTGCGCCCCATTCAGGAGCCTCGCTCGCGCTAAGCGACTCGTTTATATCTGAATTATTTTGAATATACTCCTGTTCCGAAAGATACCCTGAATGCGCCGGCAGCCATTCACCTTGCTTCCGGCGCTCGCGAGCCGGAGCACAAAGGCGTTTTTTCGCACTTAATCGCGCCGGATTAGTCGGACAATGCGTGGTTAATAAAAAGAAATTCACTCGCTCCCCATTCAGGCCCGCCGGATTGCTTATTTGTTTGTAAATTTCCTAGAATGACGGCGAAGGAAATTGTGCCGCTCGCGCTCCCCGGCGGCGTGCCGCTTCGCCCTGCACTCAATCCCTTTATGTTTACCTCTCTACGATATTGTTACCTAAAAGATAATTCAGGAACTTTGTCGAAAGGAGTGCTGCGAGTGCGGGGCGTCTTAAGCGTATTTAAGTTTATATTTTGGCTGGTAAACTAGCTAACTAGACATTACGTAAATGATGCGAACTAATTCTTCCATGTTTAAGAACACAATCATTCAGGAATTTGAAAGATTTTCTAAATTGTTGTCCTACACACAAACGGATTTTGGGATCTTAGTTTTACTTGTGGGTGGGACTATAAATTTTTGAAAACAAATTTAATATTCATAAACAATTAGGGATGCGTGGCAGCTAAGGGGTTCCTACTTGACCCCCTGATGGCCTCCTACCTCCCCGGCAATATAAAAAAATCATGGTCAAAAATTCCGCAACTTTTCTTTTTCTTGGTAGTTTCCAGGCACCGATTTTTTGAGATAATTGAGGTGCATCAGTTTTTGAGTGGATTGAGTAGCTCAGCAGCTGATGTTGCCGGTCCCAAGCCCGGGTAAAGGAGGAGGGTTGGTCGCAGTGGACTTGCAACCCAGCATCATAAAAACGATAAATGCTAAAATTTCCCAAACATGCCTGCGAACTATAAAACGACACTACCCCAGACGAGTAGAGCAAATAGCTCAGAATCTCGTACTGTAATCACAGTCAGCCCCAAGGATTCTGGGGGGGGGGGGGCAAATATTCGCACGTAAACAACGTCAAACAGATAAATAAATGTACCACTAAAGGAAATAAGCACAAATGGAACACCAAAATAGCCACATGGAATGTCCAAGGAATAAATAACAAAATGACAGAAGTACTTGACGAACTAAAAAGGTATAATATAGATATAGCTGTCCTTACCGAAACTAAGAGAAAGGGTACAGGAACCGAAATAAAACAAGACTATATACATATATATAGCGGAATTCCTAAAGATCAGAGAGCGAAAAGAGGGGTTTCTATAATATTAAAGAAAACACTAAAAAAGAACCTAAAGAGTTGGGAGCAAATAAACGAAGAAGTAATTAAAGCCGAGTTACACATAAGAGGACATGAGATAGTAATAGTTGGAATATACGCGCCAGCGAAGATGCTAATAATATAGTAAAAGAAAATTCTATACAGAATTGATGGCGGTACTAGATGGAATTAGTGATCGAAAGGAAATAATACTACTTGGTAACTTTAATGGACGTACTGGGAAGAGAGTTAATCACCCCATTATAGGAATATATGGTGAAGACACGGTGAACAATAATGGAGAGAAGTTAATAGAAATATCCCATCAGGATGCTCTAAGAATTACAAATGGGTGGTTTAAACACAGAGATGTCCACCGCTATACCTGGACACAGTCAACCCGCCAGTTAAGGTCTGTCATCGATTACCTAATTATCCGCCAAAATACAAACGTAATATGTAAAGACGTGACAGTCAAGAGAGGCGCGGAATGCGGCTCCGATCACCATCTACTAATAGGAAAACTCTATATCCCTTTCAAACATTATAGCCAGCATGAAAAAGAGTAGGAACCGGAACTGAATACGGTAGATACAAGAAAATATAACTTAATGGGACTACAAGACGAGTCGACAAAATTCCTATATAAATTAAGACTGGCAAATAAACTACGATACATCGAAGAATCGTCAGCACAACAAATGTATGATGAAATCGAAAAAATAATTCACGAAGCAGCATTTGAATCCCTGGGGGAAAATACAAGAACAAAAATGAAGAGCATTAATGTGTGGTGGACCCAAGAAATAGAAAACCTTGTTGACAGTAAAAAAGACGCCTACATAAAATGGTTAAACACGAACGACAGCGAAGATAGAAAAGCATACGCGAGAATAAACAGAGAAGTAAAGAGAACGGTAGCACATGCAAAAAACGAAGCATGGAAGAACAAATGTCAAGAAATAAATGGATGCAGAGGTAACACAAGATCTAATGAAGCGTGGAGAACCCTGAAAGCAATACGTGTAGAGAATAAGAATAACGGAGGTATCGATCTGATCAGTACAAACACATGGAGAGAATACTATAAGAAACTACTAAGAGAAGATAGAGCAGATTTTATAGAAACAGAAGATGATGAAGTAGAAATAAATGAAATTCACTCCCTAATGATATGTTACAAAAATAGAAATTGATGATGTAATAAAAGCCGTGAATAAAATGAAAATGGCAAAGCACCGGACCGGGAATATTCCCATTGAACTTATAAAGGCTGCTCCAACACAACTGTTTAGCATTCTAGCCAAACTATTCAACAAATGCCTGAAAGGTGAGAAAGTGCCCAAAAATGGAAACAAGCGTATATCTCTTCAATTTACAAGAAAGGTAATAGAACTGACTGCAAGAATTACAGGGCATTAGTGTGATCAGCTCAATGTCCAGAATATACGGAAAAATACTGAAAGAAAAATAGAGGAAGAGATGAATGAAGTAGAAGAACAGAGCGGCTTTAGGTCTGGACGATCATGTATCGATAACGTATTTATACTAAGACAAATTATTGAAAAGAAGAGTGCACGCGGAAGACCCTTACATCTTACCTTCATAGATATTAAGAAGGCATACGACAGTGTACCTCAAAGAAGGCTATGGGAATGCATGAAAAACTCCAACATTAGTAATATATATATCGCTGCCGTAAAAAACTTATATGAAAAGGCCACAAGCTGCATAAAATCTGGATCACGTATGTCTACTGATTTTGAGGTGACAAAGGGACTCCGACAAGGGTGCTGTATAGCTCCCACTTTGTTTAAAATTTATCTTAACGAAGCCTTAATTCAGTGGAGAAGAAAGTGTGGTGGCATGGGACTACAGATTGGAGACGAAATACTTAGCACATTACTGTTTGCTGACGACCAAGTCATTATCACTGAAGACGTAGACGACTCGAACTATATGTTACGCAAGCTCCAGGAAGAGTATAAAAAATGGGGCCTGAGATTAACTTGCAGAAGACTGAACACCTAGTAATTGGAGACGATGGTATGGACCTGAATATTAGTGGCGACGTAGTTCACGGTTGCTCAAATTTTCGCTACCTTGAGTTTTATTTTCAAGCACGCCAGGAAGTGACGCAGACATTGATCTTAAAATAGCCCAAGGAAGGAGAGCCATTCGACTGCTGAACACGGTACTCTGGAATGATAAAATTACAAAAAAAAACGAAGACAACAATATATAAGACTATAATTGAAAGCATCACCACATATGG
This sequence comes from Sinelater perroti, assembly GCA_036346155.1. NCBI lineage: Eukaryota > Metazoa > Arthropoda > Insecta > Coleoptera > Elateridae > Sinelater > Sinelater perroti. The sequence continues at coordinate 21,050,084 of JARFIY010000158.1, read as the reverse complement.
ATCAGAGGTATGGGACATTAATCAGCGAAATAAAAACCGTCTAATGGCACTAGAAATGGACTATTGGAGGCGGAGCTGTGGCGTACCTAAGCTACAACAAGTGCGAAATGAAGAAATAAGACAGCAAATGGAGGTGGATGATACGATAATCAATACCATAGAAACAAAAAGGCTTATCTGGTATGGACACTTAGAACGAATGGATGACGACAGATGACCGAAGAAAGTTTGGAAATGGGTATCACAGAACGTCGCAAACGGGGTAGACCTCGCCGAAGCTGGAGAGCAGAGGTACAGGACGCTATGAAATCCCGAAGATTAGAAGAAGGAGATTGGCTAGATAGAAATAAGTGGCGTTTGGGAAGCGAGACGCGGCCTCGGGCGTAATTAAACTCGCCAATATATATATATAATTGAGGTGCAAATTTAAAATTTCAAAATCTTGAATATTTACCACTTATAATTAATTACGTAGCTGTAGCTGAAGTTTCCAAAATGTGGAAATATTAACTGTAAGGTCAAACTATGAAACGTTGTGGAATTATAAATTTTAATCAAGCATTATGTTAATTTAATTTAATTAAAAATACATTATTTAAATTAATTACTTAAATAGCTATGGGCAAGTGTATTAAAATTTTGATAATGCCTATTACAAATTCATTGTACTTTATTTTGTTTTGAAATAAACGTTTTAGTTAATTTTCTATAATTATGCGTGCTTTTATCTTACAATTTGTTAAGCTATTGAATTAAATTAGTTTACCTAATTTAGTTCATTGCAAAAATAACTAATGCTTACAACTTTAAAAAAGGTAAAAATTTTAATTTACAATTAATTTATTCTTTGAAGTTACATTAATTTTGATAATTGAGAAAAGCTAAATAATTACCTGAAAGTAGCTAAAATACGTTGAGAAAGGATTAAAACACCGCTATGTATTTCAAAGTTTTATAACTTATAATTATTTAGCTAATTATCTGTTACTTCTAAACTTCCGCTAAAAATGTTTTCAGTGTTTCAACAATTCGTTTTATTAAGATTCTTATTGGGGAGCGTTCCAAAATTGCATTTAGTTGCATGACGCAAATTTAATTTGTATACGTACGAAAAAGCTTAAAAAGTTTTAGTTACAATTAGTAAGTAAACAAATTAGTAACATTCTACGGTGTTGCAATTACACTATTGTTTTTCCGTTTTTGCTACTAACTTTTTTTAATTAGAGGTAATATGATCCTACAATTCGTTAGTTTTACATCGATTTGAAATTATCAAAGTAATTTAATTATTATTTTTCTTTGCTTCCCGTAAAGTGATTAATTCAGTTATAGTCAGCGAAATAAACTAGAAAAAGGATAAAAATTAAGGTTTTCAGATTAATTCTAATAAGTTACTATAATTAGTATTTGTCACTTGAAATTACACTAATTTAATATGTCCAACGCAAAAAAATTTACAATTACTTAAAAGTAGATAAAGTATGAAAAAATGTTAAACAGACACGTATCATAAATAAGAAAATTTTATAACACGCAACTTAAAACATTTTCTACTGTTTCATATAATTACTTAGCTAATTGTCTCATGTTTCCAAACTTCTGCTCGAAATATTTTAAGTTTCTTAGTGGTTTGCTTTCGTGAAGTAAATTTAGGATATGTAAGTACAACCTGCCTAAAATATTCTAGTTACGCTTAACAAATAAAAAGACGATTTAATTTTACTGCACTATTAACAAAAAATTTTTACAATTAAGCGTAACTTTATTTTACAATTTGTCAGTTTTGCATTTATGCTAAATTATCAAAGCCACTTAATTAGTTTGCTTAATTTTGCTAATTTTCCCTAAAGCATCGATTTTAGTTAGCCAATTATCTCCTAATCAGAAAGTATTGCTCAAAATATTTTTATAATTGCAGAAGCATTCCAAAACCCATTTAACTGTGCGATACCAATTTAGGATGCATAAGTAGAACGTGGTTTTAAAAATTTACTTTCAATTACCAAATAAACGAATTAGTTTTATTTTACAAATTACTAATGTTGCTACTTCACTATTCATAAGAGCATTTGTCGCTAACGTTTTGTAATTAGATGTATTTTATTTTCTATTTATCAGTTTTACATTTTTGTAGAGTTACTAAAACTATTTAATTAAATTAGTTTCTTAATTTTGCTTATTGTCTTTAAAGTATCAAATTCAGTTGTAGTTAACATAAAGAATCTTAAAAATGGTAAAAAACAAATTATTATGATTGGTTACACATAATTTTTACAATTATATTTTATTGCAGTTTTATTATTTGTCCTTTAAAATTAATTAATTCAAAATGAAACTAATTAATTAAAAAATTAGTGAACAAAGGTTAATACAACCCCAAGGAATTTTTATAATAGGCAAGCTATTATATGTTTATTGTCTCCCATGGCCAATTAGCTAATTATCTCTTATTCCAAATACTTTGAAGTTCTTAATATTTTGCATTCTTAAAATTGTTATTGTGGCAGCATTTTAAAAGTCCAATCTAGTTGCGCTATGCATATTTAGTATGCGCAAGCAAAACACGATTATAAAAAATTAGTTACGATTAATAAATCGACATATTAGTTTAATTACAATTTATTTTTTGGGGTGTTGCTGCGGCGTTATTAGTAAAAGCTTTTGAAACTAATTTTCTATAATTAAACGTACTTCATAACATTAATTTTCTTAAAATGCGCATGTTGTTATAGTTAATTTTAAGATTGATCTTAGTTATTACATTCGTTTGGCATATAATTTAACGTGCTCTAATTAATTAAGTGGGAGTAGGTGAAATATTTTTTATTTTTTGTTTTTACTTTTTTATTGACTGCTATATTTGCAACTAGTTCTAGGACTAACAAGGAAATGTGGTAGTTTGTAGTATTATAATAAATTTTAAAAAGAATATCGCTCTGCGGCGATCCCCTGTAATTACTAGACACTGATTAGCAAGATCTAGTGTTTTTGTCTATTTAAACGTCAAATGGTATTTCCACCTTCTAGAAGATTTGTTACTAACACACTAGCTCGTTTACATAGTTGGTTGCATATCTTCTGATTTCGTCTCTGACTCATGGTACCTTGAGATCGGCGTGAAGCGTTTTATTGCTGACCTACCATTCTGCGTTTGCTAAACTGCGAAGTGTTGATTTGAAATACTTGTATTATTTCAAAATTTGATGTCCACACAGGTGTTAACTCTACTTTGTACAATAGCACTTTGTTATTCAGCGACAATTTAGATTTTCTACCCAAGAGCCAATACATATTTTTCATTCTGATGTCCAACTCTTTCCTCTTTTTTGTGAGGTGTGTTTTCCATGTGAGCCTTCTATCTAAATATATGCCGAGATACGTAGCTTCTTGTTTGCCTGGAATTTGTACGCTATTTATTGTGATCGGTAGTGAATTGTCCCGCTTTGTAGTACCGTTGCATGGTAAATCTTCTCTAAATATTTAATATAGAATGAGTCGCATGACACTTCCCTGTGGAGTACCAGCGCCGATTAGATGTAGGTTAGAATAACTAGCACCACAGGTAAAATATGCTAAGAAAAGTTTAAAACACCACCAAATTTTATAAGATGCAACTTGTTTATAAACTAGTAGCATTAATTTGAATATTAGCCCCCACAACCAGTGTATCCTTCTCAATTTGATGTCGAGTTTTCTTATTTTCTTTTGTCAGGTGGGATTTCTAAGGTAATCTTCTATGTAAACGCATTGTTATTCAATGTTATTCAGAGTAATCCGAGGTGCCGTAGCCAACATTATTGCCGTAGATTACTGCTGTTGATTTTTCACGCCACTTTTGTGTCCATTTTTGCTAATTTGTCAAGACGACTCTGTAGGTAGTCGTAACCAAAATTTGGTACAGCGTTGGCCCTAGTGCGTTATCTTGCCCCATTGAGTAAATGCAGACTAAGTTAGCTTCCCTCCTATTTCACCTAATAACACTTTTCCTTAGGTGTAGTTCAACTAGCACATTAATGGGGCAATGACCGTGTGATTTTGAACAATAAGCTAGCATGCCACAAAAAACAGCAACACTATCTACTTTCTTCTAGATCTTATTCAGTATGAACTTGTTCGATTGTGGAGTATCTAAAACCAAATTGGTGTTGGGGGATAAATTAGAGATTTTCTATGAGCACTAGTCTCTTCAATATTACGAGGAATTATAATCTTTGAACTATCTTGTAGTTGTAAAATCGTGTTTCATAAGAACCTTCAAAAATGGCCAGCGTAAAAATTAATTATCATGTCTGGTTCTGGAGTACCTGAAGTTTGTTCACATTAATTTTGGTAGAGCACAATTAAATGCTACTGGCATACATTATTATTGTGGGGATAATCTTTGTGAATATTGTTATCTTGTTGTGAAGAGACAGCAGGCTCCAAGATGAAGAAATATCCCCTTTCTTATGTAAGGCAATTCCTATGTAACACGCATTTTCTCTCTAGGTTATTTTCTGATCAAAGATTCTGAGATGGAACAGCTTCAACTGCTCTTCTAGCTTATACAGTTTCTTCCGTACAGGTTAGATCACTATAAAGAAGCACAGGGGGCTTGACACTGCTGTGTCATCTGCGTTAGGGGTATCATCGTGAAAGCTTCGTTGGTTTGCCCCGGATGTGTAGATTGGACAATGTTGGGTTAACTCGGTGCTTTGAGAGACATTCATGATTGATACTGTAGACACTTTGTGGATGTGCCAAAAAGGCCGTGATCATATCAAAGAAGACTGCTGCGGTATTTCGCTTGTTGATGTAGCTTTCCATAACTTTGTCCACCATGCCGCTATTCAAATTGATTCTATAGAACCAATAGCACATAACCTGCTCTACCAATTCCACGACGTTAGCAGGGAACTGTACGGCTGATAATTCAAAAAAAATATGTTAAACCTCCAAAGCTTGGAAATTATTACAATATCTGCTATTTTCTAGAAAACGGTAGATACGTCAACTACGGCGGTAATGCGAGCATAATTGGTCTTATAGTTCATATCCTCATAGGCATACAAAAACTCGGTCCAACATTGTATCAGTGTAACGCTTCATGTTTGACTGTTTATATTTGACTTTAGAAGGGTAGTACTGGCCTATAGTCGCTTGCATTACGTAATAATTATTGCGCGCAAATTACAGTGTTGGAAATGTTCCGCGTTTGCGTTAATTCATTAACTTCAGTAATATATTAAGTCTATTTTATTCTTCTACACAAAAAAGAAAAATACTAGAAATGATTGACGAAAGAAGGAAGTATAGGAGCAATAATAAAACTGAATATGATAGAATTAATAGAGACATAACAAAAGAAATTAGATATGCAAAGAAAAAGTGGCTTACTGAGAAATGCAAAGAAATCGTAGAGTTACAGCGAAAGCACCCCTATAAAAAAATAAAAGAGATGACAGGAATAAATAGAAAAAAAACAATATAACATTTTAATTGACGAGGGGAACAATATTGTAACCGAGAGAAGCGAAAAGAAGAACGTATGGAGAAAGTATATAGAACAACTCTTCTTAGATAACAGAGTGGAAAAGCAAGACAATAATTTAGAAAAAGAAGGACTCGATACTAAAAGAGGAAGTCCAGAAAACATTGAAGAAAGCAAAGGAAGGGAAATCTCCAGGGCTTGACCAGGTGAACGTAGAAATCCTTAAAATTCTGGAAGAGGAAGATATAAACTTTCTGCTGGAAATGTTTAACCAAATATGCACAGACAGAGCTGAAATCTACCTTCATAACTCTCCCGAAGAAAGCGAATGCTAAAAGGTGTAAGGAATTTCGCACAATAAGCCCCATAGTGTGACGAAACACTAAGTAACAATCAATTTGGATTTAGAGCTGGTTTAGACACAAGAAAAGCCTTATTTGCGTCTTAATACAGAAATGCAGGCATGCAGAAGGATGTTATCATAAGTTTCATTGACTACGATAAGGCGTTTGCCAGAGTAAGACATGAACAACTTATTCAAATACTGGAAGAAATACGCCTAGATGGAAAGGATGTACAAATAATTAAGAACTTGTACTGGGACCAAACAGCAACCGTTAGAATTGAAAACGACAATACAGAAGAAATGGAAATAAAACGAGGAGTGAGACAGGGATGCATTTTATCACCAATCCTATTCAATTTATACTCAGAGCATATAACGATGAATGCGCTGTACGGGAGAGAGGAGGTAATTAAAGTAAATGGTGAAGCAATAAATAATATTCCATATGCTGACGACACCATTATGGTTGCATCAGCTCAAGAAAATGTGCAAGTCTTGTTAGACAGAGTGAATGAAGAAAGTGAAAGTTTAAGCCTCAATATGAACATCCAGAAGACGAAGTTTGTTATAGTAACCAAGAAAAAAAGACCTAAATATGAGACTTGCGGTAGCAGGTAACAACATAGAGCGAGTAGAAAAATATAGATACTTCTGTACATGGGTAAGAGAAGAATGGAAGTTAAGACAAGAATAGAAATGGCCAGAGACAGATTTAGAAAGATGAAAGTATGTGATGTGATAGAGAATTGAATATCGATCTACGATTGAGAATAGTTAACTGATACATATGGCCAATATTACTGTACGGTTCAGAAGCATAGACTCCAAAGAAAGACACAACCGCAAGAATAGAAGCATGAAAGTGTGGGTCTTCCGGCGAATATTAAAAATATTATGGACAGAGCGAAGTACCATTGAAGAGGTCTTAAATAGAATAGGAAGAGATAGAACTGTTATACATAGTGAAAAGAAGAAAAGTCGAAAATCTGGGACATGTACTGAGGATATGACCTACTACAGAAAATAATAATGAGAAAGATAGAACGTAGAAGAGGAGTGGGAAAAAGGAATATGTCATGGTTCAGAAACATAAAAGAACGGACGGAATTTTAACATAGCAAGAACCAGAGAAAGATTTGCAGAAATGATAGCCAACCTTCACTAGTTGGAGCGGCACCTACAGAAGAAGATGCAGAAAAGCTCATACATATTTATTCATATCCCCTGGATAAAGCACTCAATTGCTTTAGTACATTGGGTATGGACAATCCATTAAATCTTAATAATTTTTTTCAGAAACCGTAAAATCAACAGAAGTTCTTTTAATATTCCAATTTTTATTATACATTCAAATACTTCACCATATTAACCGAGTTAAAAATGCTAGGAAATAGTGGGCCACAAAAATAATTCAAAAATTAGTTTAATTAACTATTGAGATTGAAATATAGTATAGTTCAAAATATAACTCGTAAAAAATATATCATTGTAATATGTAAATTTAAAAACTTAGCAAATGTTAAGGAACTTATACCTTGCTTTATGTTAAGATTCATCAACCGTAGAATTTTAGATATTCTAGTCTAGTGCTTAATACATTAACAAAAAAGGACAAACTAATTTTTACAGGAAAGATACTAAATTACTTAATTATAGACTCAAAAGCAGATTACTCTCTGTGCTCCGATCGCCACTTTACAAGCACAAATGTATCAGAAACATTAAATTATGCTGCTCAAGTATCTGTAAACTAAGTACGAAATGTACCTATTGTGGAAGATCAAAATTAATGAAAATTACGCGTACTCAGGTATATAGATATTGTCGAGGAAAAATATTCAAAAAAATTTACATTTATATCGGTATGCTTATAGCAATATCGTAGATTTTGTACAATGTTTATTGAGGCATAAATAAATAAATCTAGCTTATTCCTGTCATAGAAAGAGAGAACGCTCAAATAAAAATCTCTACGGAGGAAGATCATTCCAATTTCGCGCAGAAAACAAAAACATTTTCAAGAAAGCATCAAGAGAGAACAACAACCACTTTTGTTCCTTCTAGTGAGATATCTTCGTACAAACATAATTTGTATGGCCATTATATTATAGAATATGGTGAGTTTATTACGCCTTGGGTTTTAGTCAGTACGTCATAAAAGAAGCCGGGTTTCGCCAAGAACTGTGTTGACATAACGAGTTCTTACATTTTAAAATTATTAAGAATCCCGCAGAAAGAAATTTTTCTCGCTTGAAGGTGGTCGTGCAGAACAATATACATTATTGGATCTGACAATAAGTCTGTCGGACTCTGAGTAAAAAAATAATAAACATATAATAATAAAATAAATGCGAAGGCTTTCACAGCCGGTACTATGGTGCATCGTCTGGTTCCAAAAATTGAAGATTTTCTTTAAAAGATATCCACCACAGTTGTGGACGAAACGTCAAGAGTTTCCGAACACCGACCACGGCCTAACAACCAGAGAACCAATCACACGATGCACCAAATAATGAGATGAATATTCAAAGTCTTAAATATTAGAAACATAAACATATATTTGAAAATAGGAATGTATTTTCCACACAAATTTATCAATTCTCTTCTCGCATATTTTCCCCAATAATCACTACGACTCTAGATCTCTTAATAACTTAATATATGACTCTCTAGCAGAATTCTTATTATTTGTTCCTCACCGATCCAACCCACATATCCCAAAATGTTTAGACTGTCCCTTTAAATTATGCATCCCTTTGTTTAAAGATGGCAGAGAACTTTCTTTTTCGCTATGTGGTGACTCTTGCTTCACTATTATAAGTAACTGTGGCGTTATCGTTAATACCCATGGAATAGAAAATTCCAGGAGATAAATCCTCGCCTATTCTCCTGGAACCCTTAGCATTGGCAGGTTGTGCATCCTTAAGGCACTCCCATCACGACAGAAGCTTGAGAAGGTGCCCCAAGTGCTCAGTAAATATCTAAGTGGTGCTTCTTATGTCTTCCGTAGGCGACATTAATCCTGCGATGATTTCCAGGTCATTTGTAACACTTCAGGTGGTTGCTCGGATGCTTCGTAGGGTTTTTAAAAATGTAGGGGGATCTACGTACTCGAGTCAACCTATAATGATGGTCCAACCCTGTGCCTTACACCAAAGAGTTCTGAGTACGCAGGGTTGTAGTATAGGAGCGACTGGGTTATGAATAAACACTTCAATCACTTATGTAGGTTTTAATTGTCTTGAATCACTTCTTCGTCTAAAAATTCTACACCATTATGAACAACGTTATAATAAACCTGTTGATTTAGTCAGCTGTACATACTGTCTGGATCACTTATGTTAAATTTTTGTATAAACTTCACTGATATACATATAATTAATAATAGTATAACACTTGTCTCAGTAAATGTTTTTGTTTAAATAAAATCCTCCATTAGACAATTTTCCTTCATTGGCATAGTCTGCAGGTTAACAATAAGTGCGATGGGAGATAAAACATAAAAGAAAATTTAGATTAGAATGTGTATACAAAATAAAATAAAAAGAAATTTTGAATTTCCAGAACACATGAAGAAATCTTAATACTTCGTAAGACTAGAACAACATAATTTACTAGACAGGGAAAAATTATGGTCGCAAGGCAACAAAATATAAAAGTGAAGAGAATATGAAGATTCAAATTTGTCTATGATAATAACACAAACAACAATATGGCGAACTTTGCTTTCAGATGCATAGAAGATCGCCTTATCTCAAGATCTGAAACGGATGTGTGGTGCATTTTCCGATTAGACGTTGAGATACAATTCTCAGCAAGAATTCATCTTTTTGGTAAAACCTATTTTTGGTTGAGTGGCTTCGACAATAGCCACAATTGCCATTTCTGGAACGAATCCATCGAAAAAACATCTTTACTTCCACAATCGTTAGCTGTATGATACAATTTATATCATAGGAACATCATTGGATTATAAATATAATCTTAAAGAAACATCATTACAGTGAATGGTAAACGCCATTAGTCGACTATTACCAATTGTTGTGCCCTCAGTTGGATTATATAAATTGAGATTTCGTTCCAACAGGATGGTGCCACGAGTCACATTAACATATGGTAGAAAATAGCGTGCAAGATACTGCGATTAATCAATCTGGACTATTTCCTTTGGGATTGTGTTAAAACGCAGGTTTGCAAAAGCAAATCACAACGTTGGATTATTTGGAAAATAATACAGCCTGATAAATTTTTCAAATATGTCAGTTGTTCGAAAGGGTAAAATGAAAAGTTCTCGGCCTGACAATGAAAGACTGCGACTGTCAGTTAAAAAATGATTTTATTTTTCTACATAATCTCCCTTGACATTCAACACACTTGATCCAGCGCCTCTCCAACATCAGTATTCCTCCTAGGAAGTGAGAATCTGGAAGATTGTGAAAATATTCATCAACTTCTTCATTGGATGCGAAGCGCTTCCCAGAAACAATTTTTTTAAGTTAAGGAACAGATGGAAGTCTGAGGGTGCCAAATCAGGAGAATAGGGGGGATGGCCGAGCAAATCATACCCCAAATCCCGCAGTTTTCCCATCGCCAACGCAGGTACGTTGCCCTGGTGAAAGATGATTTTTTTCTTCTTCAAGCCAGGCCTCTTCTCGCGAATTTTGGCATCCAGCTGGTCAAGAAGGTTGAAGTAATATTCGCCTGTAATTGTTCTGCCTTTTGCAAGATAATCAATTAACAGGATCCCTTTCGCTTCCCAAAACACGCTGGCCACCTTTCCGGCAGATGTGATCGACTTCGCTTCCTTGGCGCTGAACCACCGGCTTCCACCCACTGCTTGGACCGCTGTTTCGTTTCTGACGTGTAGTGGTGGACCCACATCTCATCCATGGTGACAGATCACCGCACAAAATCGGTCGGATCCCTGTTGAATCGGTCCAAAGATTGCTGCGAAAATCGTTTGCGCTTTTGCTTTTGATCGGCATTCAGCAAATGCGGCACCCATCTTGCGCAGAGCTTTCGCATCCCTAATTCTTCGTGCAAGATTTTCGCACCCTTTCTTCCGATATCCCCACAGCCTCAGCTATCTCACTCACCTTCACTCGCCTATCGTCCAACACGATATCATGCACTTTTTCGATGGCTTCCGGTGTGGTTGCGGTTTTTGGCCGTTCTTCACGTAGGTCATCTTCGAGGGACGCGCGACCACGTTCAAATTTAGCTGCCCACTTTTTAACAGTTGACATGGAAGGAGCAGAGTCCCCGTAAACTTTTGCAACTTCGGATGAATTTCCTTAGGGGTTAATCCATCCAAAACGACGAATTTTATAACCGCACGATATTCAAGTTTATCCATTTTAACAAAAAACATGCAACATGGCTACTGAAAAAATTCGTGTAAACAAACTACTTGAGCGAACAAGTTGAAACTAGTCATCATTCCAAGCAGGAAGCATAATTGTTTGCCGATTGCAGCACCATCTCTGTGTCAGGCCGAGAACTTTTCACCTTACCCCCGTAATGTTATCGAAGGTACTTTACTGGAAAACTCGTTGTAGATGTAAAAACATGCCGGATCTTCTAAGAAGTGTGAGTTAAATAAACTTCTAAGCTTTGTGCGTTTAGTATCTCACATTACAGAGGAACGCTAATAAAGACCTTTTCCGCCTAATGGAGTTTAAACAAAGAAATATTGAAATTCCTTTGTATATCCTTGCCTAACAATCACTCTGGCTATAACGTAGTTGTGCAAACTTCGTTTATATTCCACACCGGCTGAGTTAATTTACCGAATTTGTTTAAACACAAAAACGTTTTCCTGCTATTTCGACGTTGTTATCATTCGCAAGTTGTCTTTGTACAAATTAATAGTCGGGGCTGTTTTTGCAGTTTATTAAAAACCGCTTTGAAGTCGTAATTCTTTGCTTTCTATTAAAAGCAAAGCTCGCGCTAAACAAAACTTATTACATTTTTTATCGCACGAATTTTAATAAGATCTCCCCCGATTCTTGGTGCCCCTATAAAAAATTTCTTTCCATCAATTCTTTTGACAACACCCGCTTCACAGCTACAATATTAAAATTAGCTGCAACTATGCTTTCAATTAAAGAACGATTCATCATTAGGAAGCGTTATCGCGCGTCGAGCTTCACGAGACGGGCAGCACCTTTAAGGTCTGGCCTGGATTAAGACCGCCCCGCCGAGCTGCTTAGAAAGGAATAGGAGCCGCGGATCCGAGCAGCTTTCCCAGTTCTTCAGAAGTTTTAAACGCGCAACAGCGGAAGCTCCCATTTCGGAATAAATTCCGCGCAAGCAAAGTTACAACGAACTCGGCAAAATTGCCCTTATAAAACAGAAAAAGAGCGCGGGGCAGGCTGCAGCATTAGAATTTAATGTTGTCGCTACATAAATTTCGCAGCCAATTTTGTTTAAACTGCACGCTAGTTAAATGAGTTCGGGATTGTCCTGTGTAGTTTCAGGTGGCTTCGCAGCGGCTTGCCGAGGGCCCATCTGAGCCCGCTTTGACGGTTTGCCGTTGCGCTCCTACAAACGAAATTCTGTCTGGTCCTCCCAGTTTATTCATTGTTTTGAACATTATATTATAGCCGGTAATTTATTCAGCAACTTTATTATACATAAAATGATTAACGTTTCACAATTGTTAGGCTTTATCCCAAAATGTTCCAAGGTTTTGTCATTCCTAATGATTAAGCACTTACTGCACAATCTACTGTCTGATAATGAAGGTCAAATAATTAGTAACTTCTAATTCTTCGAATTTTATAAAATTCATAACGTGATGTCAATCGAATTTTCACTACATTAGCAATATTTTGAGTTGATATTATATGGAGTCTCCTAAGCTTGAACTTTGGTGATTGTCATCGTGTAGTTCACATTCTTCAAATTTTTGTTTAGGAGGATGTGGGTTTTTGGATAAAGCAAACGCTGTCACGTTTACGCTAAGAGTTCCCCTCTTCCGAACAACGCGGCTTTGATATCTTCACGCCCAGACTCTTCGTCGTCCACATGCGACCAACTCCCGTTGAAACCGAAGGGCCATGACTCCGTCTGTCGGCTAAACCACGAGGAACATCTAGACTATTTCCATTCTTAAGCAATCAACCACCTCAAAAGGACTATGATGTCTAAACATTATTCCGCCCAACCACCCATTGTTCGAACGTGGAAGTAAAAGCAGCAAGTCCACGAGCGGATACCATTCCTTCTAGTTCAAGAAACCGTTAAAAGTTCTTACAACTTTGAGCTTTTACATTACTTTCAACTTGTTCGCTTATTTCTTCGTCCTCCAAAAGACACAAAAACAAAATTGAATTACAAAATAAGTAAGTTATTAAATCAACTACGGACACAATTTTGCTAAGAACTACCACAACGTAAAAAATCAATTTTTAAAGTCCATTAGCTTCAATTATAAAAAAATAATTGTATTTACGACTAATAGTTATAAAAGGCCAGAAAATGAGTATAGTTTCGAGTGTCTTTTCGCACAAAACGAGTAACAACCTTCGGCTTTTATAAACAATTAAAAACGCAGACATAACGCTAACAAATTTCAGATTTTCTGTTAGATCGTTCAAGTAAGAGAAACATAGATCGATTACGGTGACTTAAAACACCAAAGTGATACGTTTTTTATATAGTTGGTACAGAAAAATAATGTATTCAAATTTAAGGGTCCAAAAAATTAAATGAAACGACTTGATTGCTCGCTCGTTGGGTGAATAACTATATTATGGCAAAACTTTAAAAAATGGGGATGTAAAGCTAAACGCTGCAGAACTAGTAGATACTGGCAGTTAGATAATCTTAGGATCTCCTGAACATAAGACGCACATCTTCCAGAGCTGATATGCTACCAGGCAAAGCGAACAGTCCTTCTCAGGACTTCATGACTAGAAAACTCGGGCCATCTGTTCGAATTTGTTACATAAATATAGAAAGCTATTGTCTATCAAAACTTCTAAAAAAAGACAACATCGACCTAATCGCTATACAAAAAACTCATTGTGAAACAGAAGAGCAACTACAAAAAAGAAAAAAATACAGGGCTATGAACTGCTAGAAGCTACATACCATCGATCATATGGCGTAGTAACGTATGTTAGTGCAGACATAGCGAAGAATCCGAACTCACTTCAATGTTGGTTGACGCAGTGCCGTCCCATCTCTCCCAACAATACTGAAATGGTATAGAAATTTAAAAAGAGGGGAACTGTGAGACCTGCAGTAGCTCTGGGAGGTGATAAGACCATCAAAACACCATAAACCATCGAAATAGTTCGAAAATCTGTAGAGGCCAGCCATCGCCGTTAAGCTTTGATCATGTCGGACTGGTTAGTTCGCCGAATTAACTTTGACCTCCATTTTATTCCTACAAGATCATCGTGGTTGAAGAACTGAAGGAAAATTAATATCTACAGCGGTTTAGGTTTGCATAAACAATACTGGAAACCTTGAAAAATACTGTATTCTGTTAACAAGTGACAAGGCTCATTTTCACTTATCGGATGCTATAAATAAACAAAATTGCCGGAACTGGTCGGAAAATAATCCATGAGGAGTTCATCAAAGGTCCCTGTATAGCGAGAGAGTAACTGTGTGTGGCGCAGAAAAGCCAAATTTACCATAATTAAACCCTACTCACAGTATTAGCTTACGATTTTACAAGAATTTTTGATTTCCGAATTAAGAAGACATCGGATTGCTTTCGATAAGGTTTGGCTGCAACTGGATGAAGCTAGTTGCCATATCTCAAGAGAATCCATGGAATTTTTAAGGGCCCCATTGAACACTGAATTTTTCACCGTATAATTATTTTTTATGGGGCTAACTAAAAGCTCAGATTTACATTAGAAAACCACAGACTTTTGAAGCTCTTTGAAACCCATAACTTAAGAAATTCAATTTCATGCGCTGAAAGGCGTGTGGACAATTTTTCCATCTGCCTAGAACAATTATGTTCTTAAATCGATTTATAAATGTAATCTAGAAAAAAAATTAAAATGTGTTCAAAAAAACATTTTTATTTTTTAAAATTACAGTGATCACTTTATTATTGAGTAAATTGTATATTTTAAAATTAATTATTCATTTTTGTGCACAATATTTAAAAATTAAAGAGGGCGTTTCGGTTTTCCACAATTTTAATTCGAGTTTACCGAAAAATCGGAGCTTTCAGTACTTCGCTAATGGAAAACCGATATTAAAGCTCCATTAAACGAAACAAACGCAAAAAGAGAAGTAACTGCATTTCAGTCACATTAAACGCTGCCCGTTTCATATAGCTTTTTAGCTGCCTGAAACCATATTTACTCAACAACACTAGCTCTACGAAAGATTACGGAATTATGGGTAACACCACTTCGTGCAGCAGAAAGAGCAACAATATAAATGATGCTTAATGGCGCTAGAACGCCACGAAGGAAATTCCGCTGATGCTAGCGTATAATAACATTAGACGGAATTACGCTAATTGCCTTCTTTGAGGATATTTGCAAATATGGCGTGGTTGTTCCGAGGGAATTTAGCAATTACGCTTAAAGGAAATTACTAAGATAAAATTTATGTTTTATAACCAAAACAGTTCGAAGCGACTTCTGTCTGAATTAATTTTTGCATAAATATGGGCCGTCGAGTAAATTTCGGTGTTAATAATGAAAACGAGTATTCATTAAGAGTTTTGTACTTGAATGCTATCTGTTGCATTAAACTGTTCAAATTAGGAAGCTACATTAGGTCGACAAAGGATTAATTTAAATATATAGAACCTTTGTCAAAAATGTGTCAAGACTACTATGTAAATACAAGAAACGGGTGTTAGTCAGTCATCTGACGTGTATTAAGAGTAGACCTGGGCTTAAAAATGTTTTTATGTAAACTTACTAGGTGGTGCGGTAGTGCTTAGCAACCTACAGTTCGGTTAGTTAACGCGTTCATCTGGAAGTTACAAGAATGTTAAATATTGTTGGGAATCAAACTTGGTGTGCATAGATAGCCAAGATGGTTACTTTGACACGACCCAATATGACTAGTGTGTAAGTTAAATAAACTATGTTTTGTCCGCCAGGTTCTGGAACTTTTTTGATAAAGGCTGTATAACAAGAAGTGGTAGACAACCAATCACACATAGCTTTTGGTATTTTGTCTTAACTATGATGAACGGTTTTAGAACTAATAAACTTAAGCTGCTACCCTATACATTTATTGCACTGTAAAAATGACAAACCAGTTGATAAAATCCACTCAGGAAAGTTTAGTTCAGTCACTATTAGCTCCTTTCCAACAAAAAAGTTTATAAGGCAAAACTACCGGACATCACTTTAATTTTAGAATGTACCCCTTACGAAAAGGCACTCAAATTGTAAACGGAGTCGAAGCTGAACAGTGCATGCGGACGGACGTGTTTCTCCGTGTGTGCTGTGGAGTGCGTGATCGTATCAGTGTTTGCGCGCCGCCGGCTGGCATTGACTGAGTGCGATAAGCCGGGAACTCGTCGCGACTCGCGGAATAAAGACGTCTGCTAACGGTTCGCGAGATTACAAGTGCCGAGCGATAAAGCGACTTGAGGTCAACTTGTGATATTAATTTTAAAATTTAATAAACTGAAAGTGATTTTTAAAATAATAATTTAAAGACTTTTAACTACAACGAGTGTTACACGCTTGATAAGTGAACGACGTGCGGTGAATTGCTTTACGCGATAACCACAATCGCGCGCCTCGCAGCTGACCTTAGGTCAACGCACCGATTAAATACTTGAATTATCGGACTAAAGTTTTCGATTTTCAACTAATGGAACAATATGTATCCAATTCTACTGGAATCTTAACGCCATATTTATTGAGTACTAAGTATTATACCACACAACTGCAACAAACGACAGCGGTGACATCGAAGTAGATGGAGAAACCAATACCCACTCTTGGCAAGTGACGAAAAAAAGAAAACGGTCGAACAAACCTGCCGAAAGTATTCCTACGATGCAACCGCAAACCATAACTCAAAATCGATTCCAACCACAATCTGGCCATAATATAGAACCAACCACCCCTCAGAGTTCTGGAAGAAATGAAAATACAACCAAAGTTATTAAGCCTCCTCCTATTTTTATATATGGGGTCACAAACTACAACGGAATGATTGAGAATATTGCTAAAGTTGCTGAGAATGAGCAATATTACAGCAAAACACTTGCTAACAATACAGTTAAACTCAACCCACTCACTTCCGAAACATACAGAAATATTATTAGGCACTTAAGAGAAGAAAACATTATCCATCACACCTATCAGCCCAAAGAAGAGCGGGCATACAGAGTAGTGATCCGATATCTCCATCACACCATCCCGACTAACACGATTAAAGAAGAACTCCAACAACTTAACCACAAAGTCCGAAATATAACAAACATAAGGCACAGGGTTAGCAAAGATCCGCTAACCCAAACAATAAAAGTATTTATGATGTAAAATTCCTCTGCAACTGTAGAATAACTGTTGACGCCCCACATAAAACACAGAGATATCATACAATGCACAAGGTGCCAAAATTACGGCCATTCGAAGGCTTACTGCCTGAGACAATACAAATGTGTCAAATGCGGTGATGACCACGACACCAAAACGTGTACAAAGCCAAGAAGCTCGCCAGCCGAATGCGCTCTATGTGAGGGCACCCATCCAGCAAACTATAAAGGATGTCTAACATATAGAAAAACTTAATAAATATGCGTTAAAAATCAAATAATCAAACAACACCTAATAGAAGAGTGATACCTTCGCAACTATCTAACCCTGTCCCAGCCACTCCGCTGCAATCCAAGATGATGCCACATATAAACCATATGCAACCTTACAGTCAAGTCGTCAAAGGAAGTCCCAACGAGCAAGTCAACCCAGGAGAACAACTAACCACCTTTCTAGCCGAATTTAAAAATATCTTTGCTCAATTAATGTATCAAAATAATACAATGTCAACTTATTATCAACTGTCATAAACAAAATAACTCCTTAATGACCAATATACTAAGAATTGGGACGTGGAACGCAAACGAGTTAATAAACCATAAACAAGAATTAATAGCTTTCTTGCAAATGAATAAAATTGACATTATGTTAGTGAGTGAAACCCATTTTACTGTAAGAACCATGTTTCGAATACCCAATTATTCTATCTACCATACAACGAATCCAGACGGCACTGCCCATGTAGGATCTGCGGTTATCGTTAAAAATTCCATTTCACATTTTGAAGTAGAAAACTATCAAACAGAATTCATACAGGCTACAAATGTTAAAATCAACTCCTTTTGTTGATCTTTCGTTGTCTCAGCTATCTACAGTCCCCCCAGACATAACATCTCTACTCACCAAAATAATAGCTTCTTCTCTGCTCTGGGCAGTAAATTTATTGCGGGTGGCGATTGAATGCTAAACACACCCACTGGGGTTCTAGAATTATACTAACAAAAGGTCGTAATCTCTTACAATCAATCACACAAAATCACTTCATGTGCCACTCCTCCGGAGTGCCCACTTACTAGCCGTCAGACTACAATAAACTTTCCGACTTATTTGATTTCTATATCTCCCATGGTATAGCTGCCAATTACGTAATGGTAGAAGCAAGTAATGACCTGTCGTCAGATCACTCGTCAGTCATACTATACTTATGTACCTCTACTATCAAAAATCACTCAACCACAAACTAGTGTCTACACAAACAAACTGGGAACTTTTCAACAATACTGGAAGACAACACAAATCTTAAACTACGAATAAAGACCCCAACGAACTAGAGAAGCGACTAATCGGCTCACTAACGTAATCCAAAAGGCTGACTGGGAGTCAACCCCTATCGGAACTGATCATGAAAAACCTACTGCCTTCATACCTCTAACGGTTAAAGAACTGATCGCAGAAAAGAGGAGAGCCAGAGGAACGTGGCAGAGGACACATAATCCTGCTGATAAAACTATCTACAATCGTTTAACGCGTAAACTTCATAAACTATTAAGAGAGATACAAAATGATAACTTCACTGAGTATTTAACGAACTTGAAATCACTCAATCTGGAGAACCACGAAAAACCTTAAGAGGCCTCAAGTACCCAAAAGACCTATCAGGAGAGCAGATGGAACACGGGCAAGATCTCCTATAGATAAAGCAACCACTTTTGCACAGCATTTATCCGACGTCTTCACTCCCTTTGGAGCAACGGCAGCCCATAGAGAAAACGCAATCGAAGCATCTCTAGACATCCCGTGTCAAATGTCACTCCCAATAAACCCGTTTACTACCGCTGAAGTTATATATGAAATTCAAAAACTGAACAAATTTAAGGCGCTAGATCATAATTTAATAACTGGAAAAATTCTAAAAATGCTGCCCAAGGAAACTGCCGTACTCCTAATTACGATTTTCAACCCGATGTTAAGTCTCTCATATTACCCAATCACCTGGAAATGCCCACATATATTAATGATACCCAAACCCGGCAAGGAACCAGAAAGTGTGACTTAGTATCGGCCAATAAGCCTTTTGCCTATAATGAATAAACTATTTGAAAAACTGTTTCTTAAACGACTTCGCAAAGATACAGACATATTTCAACACCTACCACAACACCAGTTCGGTTTTCGAGAGGGTCATTCAACCACACATCAAACGCACAGAATAGTTAATGAAATCTCATCCTCTCTAGAAGAAAAGAAGTATTGCGCCGCTGTGTTCCTGGACGTGTCCCAGGCCTTCGACAAGGTTTGGCACACAGGGCTGCTATGTAAACTAAAAGAGTCATTACCGAGCTACTATTACTTGCTCCTTAAGTCATACCTAACAGACCGCTATTACTCTGTCAATTGCGATAACGAACTATCCCCATATTACCCCATCAAGTCCGGTGTCCCGCAGGGAAGCGTCCTGGCCCCCCTCCTTTACCTTGTCTGTACTGCTGACCTGCCAGAAACTTACAGCACTGTGACTGCTACCTTCTCTGATGATACGGCAATACTTTCCACCCATGAAAATGCGGATAGTGCAACTTCCAACCTCTAACAACACCTCAATATAATCAGCACATGGTTAGATAAGTGGCGCATAAAAGTTAATAAATCAAAGTCAGCCCAAATAACATTTACTATGAAAACCAATATTTGCCCGCCTGTCAGCAATAACAATGCTCCAGTACCGGTAAAAACCGGTACTACATCTTGATCAACGGCTCACGTGGAACAAACATATGCAAACTAAGCGCAAACAATTAAACCTCAAATACCGTGAAATGTACTGGCTCCTTGGTAGACATTCAAAGCTATCGATCCGAAATAAGCTGCTACTCTACAAAATGATGCTAAACTAATTTGGACATTCGGTGTACAACTTTGTGGATGTGCAAAAACCGACCAGAATAAAAACACTGCAATAATTTCAATCAAAAACCCTCCGCGCAATTTTTGATGCGCCCTGGTTTGTAACCAACCAAACAATCCACCAAGACCTAGACGTCCCGTTCGTTGTCGATGAAATCAAAAGATATCCGATGAATTACCACCAGAAGTTAGATGGACGCAGCAATCCACTAATTCACCAGATTTCCACTTATCATCCGCCAATACGAAGACTGAAGAAAACATGGCCTGAAAACATCACCAACCTCCCGTAAATGGTGCTCCTAGGGAGTGTCATCAATGGATGACTTCTCCTTTCACTGCCTCCCCTAGCATCACATTTACTGAATTTGTTAAGCAGATTGTAAATTAACATTATTGTCAATATAAAAAAAATGTAAACGAAATTTCAATGATCTATCATTCCTCAACACAGCTTATAATAAATAAAAAAGACCAAGTAGAAATAAAAATAGAAAATATGGAAATATTAAAAATTACTAAGAAAAAACCAGATAACTGAGATAGAAATAAAAATAAAAATAGAAGAATTTTAATAGCGCAATTTGATTACATACAAAACAAATATTCAAAGAAACTTAGAATTTCAAAATATAAAAATAGGATAATACCAAAAATCAAATATAATATAAAAACAATGGAGCACCGAGAGCACGAACTTAGAACATAAATAATCACAAAAAAGGCAAAATTGAATAATTCCATGAAGCAGAAGAATATTTCAGAAAAAGAAAATGAAATGCATAGAATTAGAAAAATTTAGCCTAAGTTAGATATAATAGCACACAAAGTAATATATTACCAAACTGATGCGGCAACAATAAATAAAATAAAAAAATTATTAAAACTATCAATTAATGGTATATGATAAAACTTTGGTATCATTGGTAAAAAAAGTTATCACTTGACCCATTATCATTCATGACAAATAAGGGAAGAATCGTTTGATCGATGGATTGCCACGCCTCTTGTACTACACCCTAAGGTTTGTTTGTTTTGTTTTCCATTCTAATATTGTTCCTGGTCATTCAACTTCAGGTATTTTCTATTGTATCGAAATAATTGTGGGCAAGCATATGAATGTGGGAATTTATTTTATAACTAACAAATTTGTTTATTACTGCCAAAAGCATAATCGAACCGCCTCTCATTTTAAATTATCAAATCCGTTGGGGCCATCAAGATTAATTTTTTTCGTCATTAAAATGCCTTTTCGCTACTGGGCAAGCTATGACATGTGATCCCAAGAGAATTTTAAGCAAACGTCTTTATGGTGTTGTTTCAATACTGGTTTTAGTTTTCTTGTGTGTCCGTGCAGGAGCAAATTTAGAACTCGGTAAACGATACGGACAAAGACATACCAACAAAAATTTTTGTCGGGCTGTTATTTATTTATTTCAACGCACTTGTTAATTATTATTTCTAAGACTGCTTGTACTATAACTTGCCTATTTTAAAGTACAATATCATTTTTGCTGGCAGCACTGTGATGATTGCACGGAAAAATAACCCAAAAAAGACTGCAGTGCACATATACTAAATGCAAACAAACCTCGTAAATATAAATTGCCAAATAAATGAATCAAACAAGAAGGTTCTGGTCAAAGTTTTCTACACGATAGATTTAGTTTGGACATTTGTTTCAATTGTTGTTCTCCCAAGCCTATAAAATTTGATTGAATAAATTCGCATGGTTATTACAACTAGTAGCTTCCGAAAATTTTGTTGGGAAGCCAAAGTTTTATCGCAGGGTATGTAAATATGAAACAAAAATAAAAATCATATGATAATACTGATATAGGTAATAAAGAAGAAAGTGAGTATAGCAAATTATGAGATGAATAAGCAGAGCACCCAACAATAAAATAATGTGAGACCTATAGCTAAAAGAAATATGACAAACATAAAAAATATCCACAACAATAATTAATAAAAATACCATGATTACCATAGCAGAGAATCGAATATCATAAACAAAATTTAAATATAATCTTGCACAAGCTCAAGAATATAATGCAGAGGAAAAGGAAAATCAAGCATTAGAACTTCCATTAACACAAAAGTATTAAACAAAGTACACAAGAAAAATTTACGGAGTAGTAGACGTAATATATAAAAGTAAAAATATAAGCTACAAAGAGAAAAATGGAGGGCAAGGTGTGGTGACAATACCTAGCCATCAAAATGCTAATCTTACCCTCACGGTGCTCTCTCACATATAATTAATGAAACTCTGGTAACTAAACATCGGGGATAGAGTCCGGTACCAGCTGTTCTGAGATAACAGGGCAGTTTTCGATGGCCCAATCACTCACAAGGTGGTAAAGAGAATTCACAGTAAAAATATTAGCCTTGTAGAAGGACTGAGCTTTCAAAGACAACAAGCGCAATAAAAAAATATGAGAATAGGAACATAGAACACTAGAACCATGACAGAAAAATATAGGCAGAGGTTGAAAGAAAGAAAATATAAAATACAGCTACTAAAAATCAATAAAACAGAAAAGAAAGGAAGTGGATAGGTGGCTTTAAAAAGGTCGTGAGGCAAAAGAAAACAGAGAAAGCCAAAAATGTCATGGGAAAAATTGCAAAGAATAGAAGAAAGAACACCAGAGATCTAAGAAGAATAGGTTCAAATAGAGAGAGCTACTGAACATTGGTTGAGAACGCTACAGCATAGAGTATGAGTTTGAAATGGAAAACAACCCAAAGAAAAAGAGAAAATAAAATAAAATACTGGAATAGATAATGAAAAATGCAATCTGAACGAGATATTAAATGAAACCGTGCGAGTTATTCAGTGCCAGTGGAAGCAGAGAAAAGATTGGAAAACTTGAAATGAAAACAAGTAACAATAAATTATATGGTACGCAAAATACCAGAGCTCACAAAACTCCGTTTAATGGAAAAAATATAAATGAATCAGTAAAGATAAAGAAACACCTGAGTAACAAAAGAGTAGCAGTAGTGTACAGCAATTTGATAAGTTTGTTGTGTGTAATCCTTGGAGTGTAAGCTTATAAAGAAAACTATCTGTCGGGAAAGAACAAATAGTACTTTGAGGAAATTCGGATAAGAGTATCAATAATAGATAAATGAAAAATTGTCAGCATATCAGGAAAATGAAAAGCAAACATAAAATAAAAACGGACAATATCACATAAAAAAAGACTAAAAAAGCACTTAATCATAATGCAGTCTCAAATGAAATAATATAAATAGTTAATACTTATATTAACACTTTATAAATTAATTAAAACTATCAAATTTAGTACAAAATAGTTTTCTGGAAGCAAAACTTAGGAAGCAAGGAAAGAACATACAATGAGATGCGTCAAAACTTTGAAAAAAATAGAGGCAAGTAACTAAAAAATCTTCAAGAAACACAAAATAAAGAAGTGTAGAAGAGAAAGAACTAAAAAAGAAAAACATCAGCGCATGTAGTACTCTAATAAGTAATTAAAGCTTAAGAGTTAGAGAGCAGCAGAAGAATTTGCATAAAAAATGGTGTGATGTCATGATTGTTGAAGAACATTACAAGTCAATAAGAGTTATAAAGAATGAGGACAATAAAATATGCGATACTATTTAATGTTGCGATTCCTATGCTGTTGTGCGGTCTTTTAAGTAATGAAGCTTCATCAAAATGCTTAGAAAACACAATCATCTCTTCTATATAGATTCGCATGATCAAATATTTATATCTTAATTTAAGGACGGATTCTTTTACTTTTTACTTGTAATAATTTTATTTTCATAGAAATTGTAGTAACAACAACATTGTCGCCAAATCTTTGACGTTCAAATGTATTTCCTGTTGATCCACGCAAAGGATGAAACATAGCACATAGCGCTAACTGTAGGGTTGAAGCTTCAGTGCAGTCCAACATAAATTCTCAATTTTTCCGAGTTAGATAGCATCCTTCCAACAATATGCGAGCTTTGCCGCATCCAAAAGTTAACGGCATTTTTAGAAAGCGTTAATCGATTATCATTCTCGAGAAGGTTAAAATAATATTCTGCTCAGCTGGTCCATAGTGACCTTCGTTTTTAATCGCTTTTCGTCTTACTAAAAGTTATTTATGTTACGCGTTCACTGGAGTCTTCTTAACGATGCTATCCCAACACCGTACTTCGGATGATTTTACGCCCTTTCTGGTAGAAAACTTAATAGTAATCTACTATATAGAGGAATTTAGCTATGCTATTTTTCTCACTGCGTCCATTCAAAAATTCTTTTACTTTAGAATGTGGATAGAGGACTTCCACCTTCAAAATATTTCCACATGTTTTAATCTGTCTGTTATTTTGAGATAAAAATCCAACTGAAAATGTTTAGAATGGATATGCCAACTATTCACCTAGGACAATGTTTTTTCTGCATAATCTCACCCTCTAATTGTTAATATTTGCATCCATAAGATGGCTCTGGTTATAAACTGCTTCTAAACTGCAATCAAATTAGGCTTGTTCTTGGTGACGTCTCTATTTTCAGATCTTTAATAACAGTTTTCAAAAATAAAACGGTATAATAACTATTAAAGTGACTATCCCCTAAAGTGCAGTGACTTTTACGATTTTTTGTCGTCAGATTTAGCTCCTGGTACCGATTCGTGGCATATTTCAAAATTGATAAAATAACTACTGCTGCTCTTCCAACAAAACTTATATCCAAATCTAATTGGTTTATTACGAAGGCCTTGCTTCCAACCTTGTTCACCGTAGCCCTCTATCATGCCTTGATTATAATTTAAATGCTCTTCAAGAATTGATCTTCAGCAACCTCTAGTTGTCAGACACACTAATGAAGCATATTATAAGTATAACTTTATCTCTCCAGTTGGAATTGTAGAGATTGCACCCCACTACGATTTCTCTTGGAAAGTTATTATAATTAGATACGATTAACTATTTTAATCCTATTTTCATTTAACACAATTGTCAATTAATTGCTAGTAACTGCACACATTTCCATTAAAAAGACAGCTGCAGCACAAGTGATCTGTGTGTAACCACGAGAAAATGAAACGACGAATTAAAAGGTAAGGTTGCTTTTCTTCTATTTGACGTACTTGATTCCTTAAGCTGTGTATCCATTTTTGACGTCCCTCCTAAAGACGGTTTCCGCATTAGCTTGAAACTATTTTCTATTTAAATTTTTTATCGAACCACTCGAGTGTTCATCAGCGAAATCTTCATCATTACAATCTACCAAACCGAGAGCTTCAATGTAGACATCAGGAACTTCGTCGAAAAGCCACAATCAAACTAAAAAAATTCAAAACAACTAGAGAAAATCAAAAAGAAGAAATGTGTTGTTTGGCTTTATGTTCATTTAAAAGAAGAAGAAAGCCACATATATTATGGTAGAGCAACCCTAGTATCCAACGGGTTAAAGTTCCATTTAATAAGACAACATCTGCAGCAATAATAATAATATTTTAAAAATAGAATATGAGACAAAAACCTCAAATTGTTTATTATATAAGCAATGGTTTGTCTACGTCAAACATACAGGAACCTCTTGTGATATTGAGAATAAATTACTCTATAGACCGCATGTGTAATCGTACCAACACTATGATAATAACCTCTTGGTTAAAGTAAGAAAAACATTCCCAAAAAGACAGGATGTGACCAATCTTCTAAGGTACCATCATCATCTACAAATATTAAACCGATTTTTTCTAAATGGTGCAAACTGACCGGCTCTATACACCCAACCCAAACTAAACCCTATCAAGTGGTCTGATCCCGAAGAGACGTTTCTATGATAAGTAAAACTTGGGTGCAAAGATAGGTTGATCAAAGCCGGCAACAAACCGTGAGTTCCGAATCTATTCTACTTTCTGGACAACTAAATTCTCAATTAGAAGTGGTCATCCGACTTAGAGCATTTATATATTTCAGTTTTATCTGCAACATGATTTAACTATGTAGTTTGGTCCTCCAAAATGTTAATTAAATGGAAAACTCTAGGCAAAATTTGAACAGTGACAATAACATCTCATGCGACCTTTTTCGGTGCTTCAACAGTCATGGAAACTGTCGTTGGAGCAGACAAGAGCTCTGTATTGAAATGAATGCTTATGCATATTTGACTCCATTAATTATTTCAAGAATAGAGAAGATTTTAGATCAAAGGCGCATATGAGGAATGGCGAAGCAAACACCGCTGAAGGTCAAAGAGAAGATCTGTAAAAAACCCGGGCGCGATGGCGTGCACAACATACTTTAGACATCAAAGTCCAGCAAGCGGACAGAAGACTCGTCAATAAAGTGAAGACCGCAAGAAAGAATAATTTTGGGGTACTTAACTCAGTCCATTACATCCACCAAAGATTGGTCAAGATCCTGCGGGTCCGTCTCACTCCAGTTCTAACCATACATGGTCTCGCTTACACCATCGATAAAGCTAAGGCCATTCCTGACTGCCTAAATCGTCAATGTGGCCTCGGGTACGACGAAACCGATCTTGACCACGTGGTGATCATAACTCGCGTTGTAGGGTGACTACCATAGAAACAGCCTGTGACTGTCTCTAGCAAAAGCCTTACAGAAAGGTTTTAGAACTGCCAGAAGAACCTAAGCTGCACAAAATCCCGAAACCAAACGGCGTCTCAAAACGTGTGCTCAAGACTCTCTCGCAGAATAAAAAATCATCTGATAAACCACCAAAGTTCATCTTCCATGAAGGTTAGTGGATGTGTATATGCGTCCTAAGGCCGGAAATTCCGACACATTTTTGCTTGTAAAGTACACAATCCTTTAGTGTCTAAGAACAAATATAGAAATTTTAGAACTGATCCCGCAAGATCTAGAACTGATCCCATAAGATCAATTTGACTCTTCCACCAGCTACTAATTGTTTCAGGTAGTAAAAAAATCACGGAAAGTTTCGTGGCGAAGAAGTCGCTTCCTTTACCAAAACCTTCAACAAGGTATAGCATAAAAGCTCTTCATCAAAATTTAGTGTCATTTTCACTACCGATGGTACAACTAATTCAGATTTGCTTTCCGGTGGTAAGATAGAGAACTAACTGAAAGGAGATTTCGAGCCAACGTCCCACAAGAGTTTGTATTGTTCCTGATGTTACTTAACATCTACGTCCAGGATATACCAACGGACGCTTGCATCCTCAAATGACGGCCGAGTGTACAGGCAACTTCGTTAGCATGACGAACTGATGCCATTCAAAATCTTCGGTTGAGAACATTAGAGAAAAACAAATAAAATATCTTTTAGTAGCCATAAATAAAAACCGACCAGTAACTCCCACGTAAAGAGGCCGAAGGTAAAGTGAATGCAGTTCCTTAAATAATGAACTTTACATTCTACCCACAGTCCATTAGAACCTACGCAGCAGCCAATTTGAGAGAATGCCGCATTCAGAAGCTCCAGCTTGTCCTAGATCGGGCACTAAAGACCATCAACGCGCTAAGCACCTACGCTTCAGTGTCCAGGATTACGTAAATCCATTTATCCGCGGCCTGTACAATTATAACGTCGACAAAAACACCCGCCATTAGCGCCTGCAGACCTTGATGCCAACGCGGTACGTAGGTGACCTAACAAAGGCCTCCCACTTTCATCGTCAAGTCATCCCAGACAGAGATTAGAAGCTGAACCCAAGGACTTTCAATTATGCCAACGCAGCCGGCGTCAATGCCAAAAGTGTAGTTGTGATTAGACCCGAACGTTGCATTGAAACAAATAATGTATGTATATTGTAAATAATAAAGTGAAAATACAATACATATGAAATAACATGCCAGCATACTCATATGTTGATTTATAATACACATGTTAGTACTATAAACAAAAAACCAACAAATTAAAATATACTTTAAGTATAGCAATGATGTACCACAACAGGGTGGGGGGCAAATAAATTAACAAATACGAAGATGAAGATGGTACATTTAAATTTATTTAAACAACGGTCATTAAAAAATAATAGAAAATCAATAAAAATTAAAATGCAAATAAAAAAATCAAGCAAATGTAGTCTGTTGTATCAAAAATGAAATAAATTTACCCAAGTGTTCAGAATACAGTAGATATTTTGATTTTATACATTATAATACCACGTTAAGTTAAAATGCAATGATTTGAGTTCACCTTTTTATGTATTTTCATTAAAATAAGCCTTGTGGTATTTTCACAATTGCATTATAATCAATAATAAGGCTATGCACCCCGCCACACCAGCATCTTAACAGTTCGGGTACGGAATGGCTACCAGTATGTTCAAACAATCCGCAATTGAAAAAAAATGTACATATCTTTGTTATTAAAGATAAAAGTACCAATGTGCAGTTCAAGTTAAGATCGGTAATACAACCTATAAATTATAAACTTGATTTTTGACGTTAAAGTATAAAGTTTGACCTTGAAGATCACCAGAGAGGACCAGTATAACTTATGCAAAGGTCGGCGTATCTTTTTATTCAAAAATAGCAGCTGCTTCACCATGTAGGCTGGCTTTCCTTCGACCTTTAGTTTCACGTATGGCGATACATTTTCAATGGGATTCATATCTAAGGACATTGCTAGCCATTCCATCCTAGTGATGCTATTTTGTTCTTTCCACTCTTCATAGTCCTTGCAGCACTGAACTTGATCTGGCAGAACTGAAAAGCTTTTCAGGAGACTTCAGCAGGCATTTCTGGTAGATAGTACACATCTTCTCTTTGTCTGAAAATAGAAAGGGACTTCCAAACTATGAAGTCCGGAATAACATTGTCCCAATCTCGATCCAAAATTTGTTTTGCCCGCGCCAGTTGTTTTTCTGGTGATTTTCTGGCAATAAAGGTTTCTTTAAATTTGATCGAAAAGAAACCTTTTCGCGCAAGCGACTTCTAATCTTATTTAGAGAGACCTGCTTCCTTCCTTGTGGAGTTTCATTTTGATATAGTGCAGCAAAAGGCGTGGCTTGCATTCAAATCGCTTTACTCTCTTTGATACGAGCTATTCTCCTCGCTGGTCCTTCGTCTACATTGTCAAGCTCCAAATATCGCTTTGTGCACTTCTTAACGAATTCCTCCGGGATATAGTTTGCAGCCCATATATATATATATATATATATATATATATATATATATATATATATATATATATATATACATACATAGTGGCACTACAGGAGTTGTGCTTGTTACCGCATGATATTTCCTCCTGGGAACCGTGGACATCGACTTCGACTATACCGGCAAATCAGCTGTTGATACATCGGCAGGTGTATTGCGTGGGCGTCCGTATGGAGGTGTGGCTATTCTGTGGCGGAAAAACATCTTTGACTCCGTAACGACAGTGCAGTGCTCTAGTGATCGCATTATTGTCATTAAAGTTACTATGGCTCAGTGTTCTTTTCTTGTGGTTTCGGTTTACATGCCTACGGATGAACCAATGCACCTAGTTGAATTTACACATTGTTTGGCTGAGTTAAATGCCATTATTGACAGTTGTGATGTTGATTATGTGTACTTACTCGGTGATTTCAATGCTCATCCGGGTAGGCGGTTTGGTAATGAACTGCGGGATTTTTGTACACTCCAGGATTGGTGTTGTGCTGACATTGAACTACTTGGTTTGTCTTCGGGTTCATACACTTATGTGAGTGATAGTCATGGAACCAATAGTTGGCTTGATCATTGTTTAGTAACTCAAGGCACTAAACGTACAATTGTTAATATGTCAATTAATTATAATGTGTTTTGGTCTGATCATTTTCCGTTGGAATTACAGTGTGACCTAAATATAATAAGACCTAAAATTGTGCCGTCTGTTAACTGTGATGAGAATGACATTAATTTAATTATGTGGGGTGAAAGAGATGCATCTCAAATAGCGCTGTACACAGAATATTGTAATGAAAAATTAAAATATATTGACTTCCTGAGGTTTGTAAAATTGTGCTGAGGTTTTGTGCAATAATCCTAGTCATAATAAGATTCTCTTGGATATGTATAATAAAATTGTTAACATTCTTACTGAGGCTTCTATTTATAGTGCTAAAGCAAAATTTTCTGTCAATAAAAAGAAATACATATGTGGCTGGAATAAATATGTTAAGGTTGCACATAGTGAAGCTCGTTTTTGGTTTAAGTACTGGGTTTTGTATAATAAACCTCGAGCTGGATATGTATATGACAAAATGTGTGAATCGAAAAGAATTTTAAAACTAAACTTAAATGGTGTCAAACCAATGAAAAGCAGATTAAAATGGACATTTTGGCTATGCATCATTCAAACAAAGATTTCTCAAATTTTTGAAACAAACTAGAAGGCTAAACCCTAAACCTAGTATTCCTGCAAATGTGGATGGGTTAAGTGACCCTGCGCTCATAGCCGAAATGTTCAGAAATAGTTTTAAGGTACAGCCACCATTGGGTGTAACAGATAGTACAAATACTTGCTTCTCTGACATACACTATACTAGTGGAAAACCAGCTGTGGTTACAGCAAAGGATATAAGATTTGTGTTGAGTAAAATGACTAGGGGGAAGTCTCCTGGTCATGATCACTTAAGCATAGAACATCTGCAACATGCTGGCGTACACCTACCACGAGTTCTAGCCTTGTTCTTTTCCCTTTGCTTAAATCACGGCTACCTACCTGATAGTATGTTAAAAACATTAGTTGTTCCTATAGTAAAAATAAGACTGGTGATGTTAGTGACAAATCCAATTACCGACCAATATCATTGGCAACCATAGTGGCTAAGGTGCTGGACAGACTACTGGACCTGCAGCTTAGCTCCCATGTTAAACTTCATGATGCACAGTTTGGTTTCAGGCCGGGTCTGTCTACTGAAGCCGCTGTCTTGTGTCTTAAGCAGTCTGTCCAGTATTACACAGCTAGAAATACACCTGTTTATGCTGTATTTCTAGACCTGTCCAAAGCCTTTGATTTGGTTCAATATAATATTCTTTGGAAAAACTTTATGAGGACACAAACATGCCACATGAGTTTATACATTTATTACAATACTGGTATGCTCATCAGAAAAATTATGTGAAATGGTCTGGAGGTGTTTCATGCTCTTACAGCTTAGAATGCGGTAAGGCAGGGGAATTACCTCGCCTACCCTTTTAATATATATGTTAATAGGTTGATTGATGAGCTCAGTAGCGCTGGAGTTGGTTGTTCTGTTGACGGTACCTTTGTCAACAACATCAGTTACGCAGACGATATGGTGCTGCTGTGCCCATCAATAAGTGCTCTTGTTAAACTTCTGGGCATCTGTGAGCGATTCGCTGTGACTCATGGTCTTAGGTATAACGCAACTAAAAGTGTACTTCTTGTGTTCAAGGCTGGGAGTAAGTCTTACAAAGTACCTCCAATAACGCTCAATGGGATCCTGTTAGCACAGGTTACCAGCTTTAAGTACCTGGGGCATTGGGTCACGGAATTGCTGAAGGATGACATGGACATGGAACGGGAGCGCAGGGCCCTGTGCATTCGGGCTAATATGCTTTCACGCAGATTCGCACGTTGTTCTAAACAAGTTAAAATCACGCTTTTCAAAGCATACTGTCACTCCTTCTACACGTGCAGCCTGTGGATGAATTATACTCAGGGAGCATATAGGACCCTGTGCACCCAATATAATAATGCCTTCAGGGCGCTGTTGGTTGCGGCGGCACTGTAGTGCCTCAGGGATGTTTTCCACAGCTGGGGTTGATAGCTTTTCAGCCATCATTAGAACCCGAATTGCATTCCTGCTACAGCGGGTCCGTGGCAGTTCCAACAGCCTCCTGAAGACTGTGGCCAACAGACTTGATGTGGACAGTGGTATTATGCAGCACTGGACACACGTCCATTTAACCAAGGATACCGCAATTACATATAATCGATATGTGTAGTGGCGGTGTCCTGCTTATGGACTTCTTTAGATCTTTTATTTTTGTTTACTAACATAGTTTTTAAGATTATTGTTACTAATACTATGAATTCCGGTTCGAAATAAACAAATTTTATTTTATTTTATTTTATTTTTATTTTATATGTCAGTTTTAGCTCTTTCTTTTCATACACATTGTAAAAGAAGTTTATTAATAAATAGTTTTGAGTAAGAAGAACTTTAGATAATGAGATTCAGAAAACTCACACTGAAACGGTTGTTTGATGATTATAGTTATGTACGTACAATTGCCCATTTTGTAATGGTTCTTCTTGATTAAATTAAAAGCATCTGGAAAATTGTGCTCCAAATAAATGACATCATTTACCCCCAGTACCCCTGGGCCCCTTACTAGACATGGTCCTAGTGAAGCAGGCTAATCTATACTATCATTTATTGGTCCGAAGCCTGAGTGAAAGAAAAAGGTAATTAAATTCACTACAATCATTTTTCATGCCAGAATTGTAATCGAGTAGCTAGAACTACTGACTATGGGAAGGATATCCCTTCAAATTTGAGCAACTAATAATTTCAAAATACAAACCATTATTGAGTTATCAGTATAATTTTTCATCTTTTCCCCATGGAAAATAACATGGAAAAATTAAACCTGACCCTAGACGGTTCTTTGCGTCTTCTACATATAGAGATTTGAAAATCAAAAAGCTCTGTGGAAGTTCCGTTCTTTTTGTTGCCCGTAACAGGTTGAGTTAACACTTTTCTGATGACTCCATAGGGTTTTATAAAAGCGCAAGGTTTCTTTCATGTAACTATTCGTATCCCATCTTTGGTAATTTGTTTGGCAATTATGGCATTAGTTTTGATGATGCTTCATGTTAAAATTCATCCTTTAATTGCTTAAGTCCAAAGCTTGCGTTAAAGGACTTCAGCCTTCAGGCCTCTCCACAGAAAGAAATCACAAGGAGGCAGGTCTGGTAACCTAGCCGACCATGGGATATCACCATGTCATGAAAGGAAGCGGCCTGAAAATATTTGTCCCAGGACTTCTCGAGGAATTTTCGCCGTACGTGCGGTAGCGCCATTTTGTTGAAACCACAGATGTGACATTACTGTACATGACTTTAGGATGCCAAATTTTTTAACAGTACACCAAAACAGACACGACGACTGTGAAAAGGTCACTCATGAAGTTACCTTTAATTTTGTGTGGTCCAAAAATTCTGCTAATGGCGCAGCCTGATAAATTAAGATGTGCTTCAGTATCAACTGCAACATTCTACTCACCTACTCACAGCAGCCTGTCGGGGGTACCAGTCACATTCTTTAAATTCTTGGACCACCATTTCCTATAAACGGAACACGAGATCGTACTGTAGAATTTTCCACACGCTTCGGTCAGATATTCCCAAAGCATATTTAGCGCGTTGTGGCGATGTGGCAACAGCTCAACTCACTGCTGCGATATTCTCGGGTGTCCGAATGCTGAGATATACCGAGTGACTTCCGTTTTAACGCTGTACCAACCCTCGACGCTCTACTTCAGAATGCCTAAGAATTTTTAAAATAAATCTCCACTACACTCCATGAAGGATACTAAAGTGACATGTCTTGTGCTGCTCAAGGATGTACCACTCGAACGCCGTCTACCAATTTATTACACGTGGAGGGCAACTCAAAAAATGGAAATTTTTCTGACGGACCTTGTAGTACAAAAAGTGGTTTACGATAACATTCCTATATAGAAATAACATAGACCATGAATATATTCTAGATTTTATCATCAGGACGCTCTGAAACATTATACGCGTTTATGCTGTGAAACATCATTAACGGGGTGGCTTGGCTCAAGTCTTCAAAACAGCCGTGGCCACTGGCGGCCAGCGCCGGCTGACGGCTCGCCAAGATTACGAGGGTGAAAATTGTGGGGGTTAATAAAACGTGCCTAAGCGGATTAACATTTCATGCAGTACAGCGGCGTTCCATGCGCCTCTATAAAATAATCTGTTTATTACTAAGAGGAGGACTAGATACGGCGGCAGCCGTAATTCCGCAATACAATTTTCCTCAAATATGTGTTTTATGGCCTGTTCCCGGGTCTAAAAATGTTTACGACGAGCCTGGGACCGAAGCTGCACACTCGGCCGTCAACAAGTTTAAAATGTAACCGAAATTTGCCGGAGGATGTTTCGCCGGAATTACGCGAGTCAAGGTGCTGAGCCGGGACCCGGATTATAGACAAGAGACCGAAATGATAACGCTCCCGGAAAATGGGCCGTTTGCGCCTAACTGCGGCCGGCTCGCTCGCTCGGCAAGCTCGCCGCGCCGCCCGTTTTCGATCGCCGCCGTTGGCTGCAGGATTGCTGGGAACTGAAAACGGGATTCTCGAAATGCCCGCCGGTGCAGGCGGACTCGGAAAATGAAAACAGTTACGTCGATGAATGTATGTTTGCGCGCTAAACGTTATTCCCGCATTGTGCTCGGCACTCCCCGTGAATGGACAGGCATTTCAGATATTTTCAATTTAGTGAGGCAATAACATCGACACCCGTCGATCGTACTGGCAGATATCAATCGCTTCTAGTTTTATACACTTGTTATTGCATTTCGAAAGAAAATCGCGCGGCTGCCTTTATTGCCTTCCAGCAAATGCATCTCTGCAATGTTTCCACAATTAAATACGAAATTTTAAGTTTTGTTATAATTTTTCCTTCATCTATGTGGGGAAACGAGGAAAGAATTGAAACTATGCGCGAAATTTTGAGTCTTTTGTCCACCTTTTCCAGAGAAGTAGTTCTAGGTCTTGCCAAAGTTATCTATGCGCAGCTGCCACCATTTTTAGAGATCATGAAAATCAGAGAAAGCTTCATCCAGGATGCTTCCAAGCAAATTTGCTGCAGAGTCTTATAACAATTCTCTTTAGCGACATTTTAGCACAGAAAAAAAATCAGACAAAGACAGGTCGGGTGAATAGGAGGAATGTAAGGAGAGTAAGAGCATTGTCATACAATAAGAACCACCATCAAGATAATCACAATCAGAACGGCGCCTCCAAATTGCTCTGACACCAAAAATTGCGATCGACTGCCCCACCAAGAACTTTTCTGCCATTCAAACGATTCAACCAGGAGTTTTCCTTGATGTTAACTCTCTCCTCCTAACATAATCCGCGTCCATCTGGTCACGCTTGCAACTTCCAGCCAAATGCACCAAGCCAAATTTGCTAAGTATAGCCCTACCACCTAGAGAGTTTACATAAAAAAACTCCCAAGGTTTATTCAAGACACATATCTGGCAACCGAATAACACCTGTTTTGTGTTGGAACATTACAGCTAAAAAATTAAAAATTAGTTATAAACTTTTCTGAAAAGGTTATATGTTAGGATACTAAAGATTAATAGATAATAATTTCTGACATAAAATGGCGACTTTTGCTGCAATTTACTGCTGTATATAATAATTTAATTATATAAAACACTTGTGGTAAGCAAGGCCGCAAAGAGCTAACACTCGGTCCAGAGAGGATTTTTTTTATATCTTTATAAGTGATTAACATCAAAGCAATTGTTAAATGGTTAAACTAGAAATCAAATTCACATTTTTAAAGTTGTGTGATGAATAAACGATGTCTAGTCAACAAATAGTAATATAATAAAAACAGTTTGAGCGACTGCTTTGTAACTTGCCAGCCGTAGAGAATAGACTATAATGCGCATGCGTGAATGAGGACAACATAACTGACCGGGTTAAATAGGAATTAGATGCAAGTGTCTTGAGTGTACATAGTGTGTTATCGTCGCATTCGCAATGACTGATAGATCAAAAGAAACATTGTGCTTTAGTTGCTAATGACTTACTTCTAACTGCTACCAATAAGCCAGATTTCATCAACAAGGTTTGCAAGTCCAATACAACAAAATATTTTGAACAGTGGAAATGATGCTCGAAAAAGTGTGAGAGGGCCCAAGATGCTTACTTTGAAGGAGACTTCCTAGAATCTTGTACCATTTTAAATAATTATTTAACTTTTGGTATTATGTAGCTAAATAATTTTAGAATAGACCACGTATTTCACCCCGAGTGTCGTTTCAGACCTTTTTTTTTCACGAAACTGCAAGGAAGAGGGGTGAAACTGAACATATCTGTAAATTTACGAAAAATAATATACTGGAACATGTCTTTAGGAGTTGTCATGGAAGTTGAGTCACAATATTGAAAGTAATAATAGCAGTTCTAAGTTGGTACACTTTATATATTCAGTTTCCCTGTCAGAAAAGTAAGGGTGTCAATGGATTGGGTCAAGATAATAAAAATATATCATAAATGATTCGCCAACTTACATGAACAGCTTAATTTTACCAAGAAGTGTTTTAAAAATAGCAATAATCAAATTGGTAATAATTTATTTAATTATTTGTTATTTGAACTATTTGCAAATAACAATAATTAACATAACTCTTTAAAAAATAAGTGACGGCCATTGCAATCCATGCATAGTCATTTCTAACACTTCTTTATCTCTTTCAGTCGTGCGCTCTCATCAATTTGGTTGAGGTTCGATACATACAGGGTATGACGCTTAAATCCGGACAAATTTAATTTTAAATATCCCCCATACAGTACTGCCACGATAGGTAGTTGTTGTCGTTCGTGAAAGCCGTATGCTTTTAGGGAATAGTCGTAACTTCAAAATTGACGAGCTGTTGCGAATAAGTGCGCAGTGCAACCAAGAGCCGCAATTATCGAAAGTTTTCGCACTGGGCATTCGGCGACTGAAATAATTTGGTTCTTCAGGATGATTTCGGAAGACCCGGGGCAATCATTAAGGAAATTTGCAAGTGTTGGGTGTCAGTGAGCGCAAATGGAAACTGTGGCCTCGAAGAGGCGATATATATTTCAGCAGGATAGTACACCGGCACATACGAGCCATTTAGTCTGGTCTAAAGAATTCTAGCCCCCCCAATAATCTAACCCCCTTGACTACTATGTTTATAGTTTATGGGAAAGGGGTACTAACAAGCCCAGACACGATGTGGGCAGCGCTGCTTTACAAAGAGCGTGCGAGCGCTTCAGGCTAGAGATAAAGGCGGTCAGAGGGGGGTTACATCGAATAATTTTGCTCTGGACAGGTCACGCAATTGTTATGCAAAAACTTATAACAGTCCTCTTCTACCTTTCGCTGTCGAGGTTGTCATATGCGTTCATTTTCTTCCTTTCAGTGGCTCATGTTCTTGCTTCGCTCCAGGTGGTGACCCTTTCCTTTAGCATTTTCCAACTCTACTGATCCCATGATTGCTTAAGTCTACCTCTACTTCTTTTCCTAGCGGGCAACAGTCCTCAAAATTTTCATTTTGCAGGCTTATAGTTTGCTTGTGAGTTTTTATTTAGTAACTGAGATTCACTTCCGTAGGTTAGAAACAGAGCTATTTCTACTTTGATTTTCGAAATAATTTCTCTTTTTCTAAAAATGATATCATCTTGCCAAACTTAAGTGCTTTTTCTGCAATCTGCGCGAGCCCAAATATTCATTCATCCTCTAGGATGGAATTCAGCTTGGTTTTTAGTTATGTGAGGTTCTGTCTTCTTCAATTTTTATGAATAGTTGTGGTGTTCCATATATTGTTAAATGTTTTTCAAGCGGCTCTTATATTTCCTTAATTGAGATCCCTTGGATGCTTATGTTGCATCCACATCAGTGCTGGTACTGGAGGAGAGCCCTTGATACCCCACAAATCTGAGAAGTGTTGTTTCTACCTTTTTTACTTATTCTTGAGCTATTAATAGTTTTCCACCTTGTGGTTTATTTGTTCTAAAATTGCTGTTACTTCCTTTAATCAGTTTTTGGGGGTACCGAATAATGGTTTTATATTACTTTTACCTTGGTTTTACATTTTTTGTATAAAATCCTTCCAACAACTCCGTTTATATTTTTTTACCATATTTTAGCATATTTTCTCTGTATTTTATATGCTCCACAGTCTGCTTGTTTACTTGTACTAAGGTATTTTCTTCAGGTCATTTTCTGCTGTTTTTTAATTTTAATACATCCGTGTTTTATCTTGTATTCTTACCATGTTTACTATTAGATAATTCTTGTTGCACTTCTAGTTCCAATTTTGTTATTGCTAAATAGCAATTGGAGTCCATCTAATGCTCTCTATTCTCTTTCTTTATTTATAACAAGCCCATTTAAATATCCAATTATTAGATTACTCTCTAAATGTGATTAATTTCGCTTTATATTTCTTTCCCCAACTTTATCTTCTATTTACATCGTTATATTTCCGTTATATAACTTAAAATTATTTCATATTTTGCTTTATCTATATTCTTGTACGATATAAATATTATCCGTTCCGAAATCAAATTCCAACTAATTATGTTTCCAATTCATTCTTTACGTATTAAACATGCAAAACCTCTGTGAATTATTAAGTGCCCATTCTAATTTTTCAAATTCGTTAATCAATTGCTGTTTCTTCCATATTAAATCACATTATGTACATTCCAGAACCTACTCTTTTTCTGTTGTTTGTCGTTTTCATACTTGACTATCTCCAAATTTAGTCATTCAAGACTGCAGTTGGTATCTTTACTATTCGTTATTTGTTTTTTGACACCTTGACGACACCATTTTGTGCTAATATTCCCACAGTCGCTATGTGCTATTATTATTTTCTTTTTTTACTTATGTATTGCTAAATCTGCGTTTCTCTTCTATTGCAATTTCTCGTAGTTTCTATTGGATTTTCTCTAAAAGAAAAAAGTACCTATGTTCATTACGAACAAGGGGTGGTAATAATGGCGGTCATCTGAGCCACGGTGCTTGTCACATCGTGTCTCATCAGAGATGGTATGCGACGAACGCAAACGAAGCAGAGAAAACAAACGTATGAGAGCCTCACCCTCTTGGTTCGCAGGCCTTGTTCCCACGCGGAACGTTAGAGCCCTTCCATTATTACCAATAGAGTTTCAAACTTCACTTTCAAAACTATTGTTTCTTTACGATATTCTTTCTGCCCCTTCTTCATTCCCCGAATTCTTTTAACAACTACATTATAATGATCTTTACGTCTTCCTGGATCTCGTCTTCACTTTCATCGCTTTTGTTGCTTTAACTGCTATTATCTATATCTTTCTTTATCTTGGGTGCTTTTTCACTTTTAAATTTCGTACGCACTTAATTTACCCATCTCTTGTTATCACTTTGTACCTGTTATCATTCACTTTAATTGTCGTAAGTCATGCACAACCTTACAGTTGCCAACTCTCATAGTTTAGTTATCTTAATGGGGGTTTCCCTCCACCTTTCTCCTTTTTTTCAAATTACCTCCCTACTGACATATTAACCCGCGTGCCAAAGACTTCAAAAGCAGTTGCCTTCTCATATAAATACATATTTAGATGCTCCAGAACATAGGCTCCTCATAAGTTTCCGACCTTGTGTCTATATAATTGCAATAATCCTCAACTCAACAATCAAAATTCAAAAATGATTCGCCCTACACTTATTTTATTAAGAAAAAGCCTATTCATTTCTTCCATCGTTCTAGTAGTTTTCATATATAGCCTACTCGTGAACAGTTGATACGTTCGTTGTTAGAGGAAAATTCTTAATGCGCACTGTCTGTTTCATTGCGTAAAATAGACAGTAATCGTTCGTCACAAGATCCGATGAATATAGGACGGTGTGACAACTGATAAGTGAGCGTACGTTCTTATGCTAAATCTCCAGGTCTCCAATTTTCTTAAGAGGGAGCAATGAGTTCATTAAGAAAATCCGCTTCTGATCACAAAAACTATCGCCGTGTGTTTTGAAGTAAGCAATCCTAGTTACGGCTTCTTGGGTCGAGGGCTTGGATGAGGGCCTATTCCATAAGATGGAATTCTTGTCCAGCATCTTGTGCCGTAATTCATCTACTTTTACCAGATACTCAAAAACTGTCTCCAGTTCTACGTCGTATAACTGCCGAAACTGTTGGGATATCACCACGCGCTTTTGGTTGGGAAACCCATTGTGCACAGACTTTCAAGTCCTCATAGGTAATGGCATATGAAGTTCTGCGAGATAAATCTATTATGTTCCCTAGTTCATTAAGTGTAATTAGTTCGTTAGGATTTATTAAGCCGGACACACGCTCGATAATGTCTGACCTATACTAATTTGCTAAACCTCGACCGCTTTTGCCTTTCTCGCCATTCTTTGTTGCCTTTAAATAATGATCTAGCAAAACACAGTTCTGCGACTCGAAATAGCCTCGTATGGAATCTGGAACAGTCGCTCCCTCTCTCCAAAAAAAAAAAAAAACAAAGAAAAACGCAACCCATCCCTGCCCATGATTGTCTACTTCCACACCTCTCCGTTTGAGATCAAAATTTCCACTGCACGAATGACTCGCTACATTTCTTTCTGCGTGTTCCGACAACGCTATCTGGTGGCATCACGTAGCACTGTAATCTATCTTGGCACGCGTGCTAGGCGCGCATTTAAATCTGCGACGCATCGAAGTTTCGAGGGGAACGCCTTAAATATATAATAATTTATTCAATCCAGCCCATTCGACCTAAAAGTAAATTCAAGGGTAAACTAAATTAAGTTTAAGTATACATAGTTTTAGATTTTAGTTGATACGGAAGTTAGGGCCAATTAAAAATTTCAACAATTCTGCTGGCTTACCCTAGCACTTTGTTCAAATTAGATCGTAAAGCAGTAGCAAGGATAAGCAAATGCTTACTTTTAATAAAGCAAAGCAAATATTTTCACATTACTTAAAAGGAAATTTAGTAGACAAGATTTATTAAAACAAATCAGAGCTAACTTCACTAGTGGCAGAACTAAGAAAAATTTACACGAGGGTTTAAAACAATTTAAATACTAGGATTGGAGACACATTTTTAACAATCATTCTTCCGCTGTTCTATTTATAACCGAAAATTTTCAGTATTTCGGTAGTATTATTTTAAGATTAGAAAATCAGTCTGAAGCACAAGCGATAAGAGGTATCTGAAAAATTTCTTACGCTGCGGATTCAGATGATTCGAAGACGTGTGACCAGTCTAACGAAAAAGTGATCACACGAAGACAGTTTTCAGTGGAAAATATTTTAACACAACCTGGAAGGGTTAGCTTAGAGTGTTTGTTGTTTTTTCGTTTACTTTTTCCTTTTAATAACACTATAGTGCGAAGGGGTGGCCCACACTGAACTCCGGATTCAAACTACGCACCTTTTTATGTTGCTGTCAGTGCTTCTGATACTTTCACAAATATAATCTACACTTTTCCAGATTAGTAAATATAGATCGTTACAGGAAAGCGCAGAAAGCCATTATTATTAAAATGGAATGTAACGAAAACGGTTGTATGAAAGCTCCGTGAAATTTTTGGTTGAAATAATGTTCCAAATGGATCAACTGTCTGAATGTTGATCAGAAAATTTGATCAAGGAAAGATGAAAGACCTGACAAGTATTAGAGTGTAAGAATATTACCGTATTTAGTCTGAAAATATTGACTTGGATCGTGCACAACATTTGGACCATGCTAGAAGGTCATTTTAGCGAATACTCGGTAAAGATCCTGCACCTTTATACATAAAAAATTGA
The DNA here is from genome assembly GCA_036346155.1 of Sinelater perroti. Lineage (NCBI taxonomy): Eukaryota > Metazoa > Arthropoda > Insecta > Coleoptera > Elateridae > Sinelater > Sinelater perroti. Next base: position 21,008,369 of record JARFIY010000158.1, on the reverse strand, counting down.
AATAATACAAAGCCCAAGCTTGCTGATCATTCTTACCATCGACAATTCCTCAACTGGTTTTAGAACATGATAAACTAGATTCTTAGTTTGGTCGACAAGCAAATTCACTATCAACGAGTCACTGTTTGGAGTAGATTTTGGGTAGGTAACGTGATAGGCCCGTTCTTCTTCCAAGATGGTGCTGGAAATGCTGCAATTGTAAATGGTGACCGTCACCGGTACATGATAAACCAATTCTGTCAGCAACAACTGGGAAACAAAGATTTGGAACAAATGTGGTACCATCAGGACGGTGTCGCCTGCTATACACCACGAGTAATAGTAGATCTACTACTACAAAAATTTCTTGGTCACGTAACTTTACAAAATACCGACATCAATCGTTCCAGCAAGACCTTGTGATTTAATATCGTGGGGACTTCTTTTTGTGGAATTATCTACGCCAGCCTTTCACAATCAGCAGACAACTTTAAAAACAAAATCCGGCATCTTATTGATGATATTGATAAGAACATATGCGAAATTTTTTTCTAAAATAATGTCAAAAACTAAAATTTGCAACTGAAACTGAGGTGGTTGTTCGTGAAGTTTTCCGAATTTAATCGAAGAATCTGTACTTTAGTATTCGATAAAATGCAATTATAAAAGCAATGCAAAAGTCGTTTTATTTGAAATTAAAATTCGTTTTTATTTGGGCTATCCTTTATAATTGGAAGGTAAAAACTTTTTATAACCAAAGCTGTCTGACAAATTCAGTAATATGAAATAGTGCAATCGTATTTTTCGTTGAAAAATCTCAGAGCTATTTGTAATACACAAATGGCTAAAGCAATGTTAGTAAGATATTATGGAATACAATTGAAGCCGCCAAATATATTATTTCTGCAGTTATTTTGTTACTACATAAATATTTTTAGTTTAGATTTGTTGCTAGAAGTTCTTTATGGATAGCTAAATTAATTGTCCCAGAATTATCTTTAACTAATCCTTAAAACTTATTCTCAATTTAATATCTTCTTAAAAAATTTTAAATATCTGCTAACATAAGCTAAAAAAATTAGAAAACAAGGCATAATACCTTTAAAAATATTTAAAAATGTTGTGGTTATAGAATGCAAAAATCTTCACGATAATATAAAATTCAAATCATTTATTAGTCATAAAGTGACAAAAGTACTCAAAAGTAAATTTGAACATTGTCTGCTGTTGGTTACTCCCTGCGATCTCCTTTTATACTACCCATTATCAAAATTTCCACAAACATTTAAAAATGGGTGTATGGAAAGTTAGTTCATTCTTAAGCTCGTACCTTAAACCCACAATTTATATTAGCAACTTTCATCTTACTTACTGCCAACCAACGCGAAACAGAACTTAAACATGCTGTCTCAAAAAAACTCCAATAAAATAATAAAAGTAGAAAACAATTTGCTAATTAACATTTTTTGGTGACAAGTAAGCCCAAATTAGCAGTATTTTGTAAAAACACATTTAAACCAGAAATAAGCGACTTGTGCAGATGAAGCACATTAGCAAGTCAGGATTTTTCTTTTCCCACCAAGGATATTACCAAAATTTCTACGCAAGTAGAGCAATGTTGCAATTTGAATGAAACAGTAACAGTACGTATTGTTTCCCTCGTGTGTTCCTCAGACTTTACAGAAGGACTGGGTGATGTGACGGAGCACTTCTGCAGAAACCGCAAAAACTTACTGTAACGAGATCCGACTATGAAGAACAAACAATAAACTTCATTAATCGTATTGTATTTTTTTTATTTCATAATTTGCGCCACTTATTAATTTAAAGTGCACCTGCAATAGTCAAGTGTACTCGTGAATGACGTGAAATATTAAATATAAAGTTAACCATACTGGACCCCTAAGAAGGGAGCTCAGCTGCAAACGTCATCGAATTTGCAATGGTAAACCACAAAAATAAAGTCAACACTTTAAACTCTACGTAAAATTTATTGCAATGCAGGCTAAATGGTGATAATTAAAATTTTCCTGCAAGATGTCACCGCAAAAACCATATATAATTATTCACTAGTGTACAACGCGTTAAGTATGAAAACATTGCGATCGTATGTAGTAAAACAAAAATAAGACGTAAACAAATGCACTCCTTGCAGAGTTTCAATAAAGTGATAGCAAAAGAGATACTGAACTCTAACTCTTGTTAGAGTAGATCTAATTATCCCTCAAGATACACTAAAATAGTTAAACTGCAAGCACGGTGGAACTAGAAATTACTAGAAAAAAGCAACGAGGAGTTAAGGTGATCGCGTTTGGAACGGAAAAAAGAACAGCAGTAATTTGGAAGAATTGCAAAACGGCATCACAAACAATCCGCTAGTGTGCAATAAACGTTTTACTACAAAGAAGGCATAAACGTACCGCCCACCAGAATTAAAATAATTTTCTCGTAGTGATCCTAAATAAATCATCATAGAAATGGTACAGTAAGAGCAAAAAGCTGTGTTGTTAAAGGTAACAAGAGCAGAACAGCTAAGTTAAAAACAATTCGCGCAAAATAGTGGAAGCAAACACAAAGCCAACACCTGTTAAACATCTCTAGAAAAAGGAAAGAAAAAATGCAAATGTTGCAAAAATATACACAGCGACTCAATATAGCCCAAGTCAAAAATGGGTTATACGAGAAAGTTAAAGTTTCCTTGCGCTCTTTTCCAACGCTCATAAATCCTAGCTACGCTGCCGAAGCAAACTGCAAGAGAAAGACAGTAATTGAATCCGCAATTACTAAACGACTGAGACTTGAATAAGATTTTCAGGTAGAGAGTAAAGGGAAGAACTGGGACAGTTTGATGTTGATGGATCTACTGGAATATTAGTTCAAAGTTTTACTTTATCATTTATGCCTTTGGTACCAAGTAACTCAAAATGAGCGAACTACTCTGAACTAATCTCATATCGATCTTTACAAACCTGTAGAGTTCAACTAACTTATTGGAAACACCAAAATTTAGACGGTATGAATCACGGGCAGCAATAAATAAATCAGCTTTCAGATATAAAGCAGCTTTGCTATGGATGCATACAAATAGATGCAAGTAACATACAGGTATGGACCGCCGCTCAGGCGCAGTGGGCATGGGCGAGTTTGAGGCTCGCTAGAAATCCATGGGTGTATGTAATATCTTAGTATTAAGTTAGTTAAGTGCATGTTAGTAGACGGAATAAGCTCTTAGGGCAGCAGTACGCCAGTAAGTGCACCTCAATGAAAAAATTGTCACAAAACTGGATAAAACAAATAGAATATGAGTTAATAACAAGAAAGAGTCGTAATGCATCAATAATGCATAAGAAGAATACTGTATTATAAGGTTGGTGAAAATGTTCATGCTCAAGATCTAAAAATTAATAATAATCAACATGTTCAAACACTTTTCAGTATAGCTGATACTGATTACGAAATTACAAATATTCAACTTCAGGTTTTGTTGCCACGAAAAGGAGATGCTATTCAGGGCAACGAATAGTGGCTAAATGGTCCCAGTGTTTCACCGAAGAAGATTTTAATCTTGAAGACAAGCTTCGTTCTGGTCGGTCATCAAAGTTGACCAACAAAGGTATGTTGACAATGTTGGAAGCCGTGATCTGGCACCAGTTCTTGAAGGTTCTCCTCATAAAACGTACTTTCATCACAAAACGTATAGGCTAATGAATGAGTTGAAATCTGCCCTCAATTACTCGACAACCCCCCTGAGCGATCTCTTCTAGAAGCGAATTGTGACGTCGGATAAAAAATATGTTTGGCTGGTCAATCACGGTGATAGCTTTCATTGTTTCTAAATACATTAATGTATTATGTATTATACTATAAATATTATTCTTGATATCTAGCACGTACTTTTTACACAAGTTTTTTAACACTGATAAAGGAAGGGGCGACCTCACTAGTGGGGGGCCAACATTTTTTATGAGAAGTAATGTAAAGAAGCACAATTTAAATACCTAACTTATTTAATTGGAGACCAATTTCTAATAATACTTCTTCTGGGGATAAGTCTAACAAATAAATTTATAATGCTTTTTAATTGAATAGCCATACATCAGCCAAATATTTTACTTCAGCTTTTAATTATTACATTCAAATTCAATATAAACACAAAAATTGTATTTATAAGATATCTGAACTACACTTTTGGCCCAAATGGACACAGACGTGTGCAAAATATCTTAAAACTGGGTTTTCTCGTTTTGTAGGTGCACGTTTGGTCCTCCATGTGGCTACGTTATCACTTTCAGCCTTGCTAAAAAGTGCTCACATTATTTGTTGAACACAAAGACACAACCAGTGAAAAATATATTGTCTGCTACTAGTCTCCGAGATCTCGACAAGTCCAAATTCTGGCCAAGCCCTTACAATAGTTATTTAAATATTTATGTCTTTAAGCGTGGAGTTCGAGCTCTTAAAGCCACCACAGAATGCAAATGAAAGAACAAATACTAAGTACCCATTCCAATTTCTCATTAGTGCTTTACAACAGATATATAGGGCACCTTAAACGAATTTCGCTTTTAGTTATATCATTTACGAAACGCTAATCTTAAATAATACCAACATTTTAACCTGTTGCAAATGCTTCTATCTCTGACTGTGGGGCTTAGATTATTTACATTGCTGAAATAACTTTATTGTTCCATACAATTTTCAATTATCAACAGCATTCTAAAAAAATCACAGAGTAATTTCTGCAGCTGCCATACACTTTTTTATGTGTAATTTATTTTAAAAATAATACATAAGGAAGTAAAATTAAAATCATTTATGAGATGACGAAGATTATAAACCGGAATGTACACTCGGTGACTTTAACAGAGAAACCAAAGTTTCAGAAGATGGTTCTGTGAATGACTCAGACCACAAAACTTTTATTGTGATTAGTAAAATATTCTGTTGCGGTTTACAAAATTTATGCAAGCTGTCTAAAACCCAAGCAAAAAAAATTACTTCATTGGAACGAAACGGGAAGAGATATTTTTTGCATTAAGTTAAAATTAATAAATTATTTTTATTATAGTCTTCCTTAATTTGGGGCCGCCGCTTTAGTCTAGTGGTCGAGAGCATCTGCTCCGCTGGCCGCAAACCCAGCGCGCGGGCGAGTTCGAGTCTCGCTAGAAACTCATGAATGTGTGTAGCATTCTAAGTTGTAAGTAGTATGTAAGGAGCAATTAGATCTTGAGGCTGCACCATCACGAAGTGCGCCCCAAGGGAAAAAATCTGTTTCAGCGATTGTAAAACAAAGAAAACAGAAAAATAGCTGACTTTCTTTTCTTATTAATGATATTTATACTGTGTCAGCATCTAGACACGCAGCGTATAATGTCTGTATGATATCAAGGTATGGTGATGAACAAAACAAAGATCGAAACTTACACTAACACGGACTGAGTATAAAGATCGAAACAATCAATTAAAAAAATGAGGTACTTGCATATTAATTCAGGCAAAAGCCTACTACAATTGTGTGCGACCTAAAACTATAAACTTAAAATCCGACAGAAAGTATCGTAAAAGATGCAATGACAACTCTAAATTAAAATCATAAACTCAATCAAAAGCAATAAAAATGACACTAATGTTTAACTGAAACAACACTTCGAATTAACTCTATAGATGGTTTTTAGGATCAAACAGGTATAGATTTAGCAGTGATCGTTAATAATTAATTCGCTACAAAATATCGCAATGGGAATACTGCATAATTATTTAATAGAATGAACAGCGTGTTGAGTGTAAAAACGTTGCGGTTGTATGTACTAAAATAATAGTAGATAAAAAATAAAATTTTTTATTTGGATTTTTCAACCTTTACTGACATTCTTGTAATAAGCTGCTCAAGAATAACAAAAGTATATAGAACAAGATCACAGGAACTAGAAGTAGCAACTACTAGAGAAAAAAGCAACGATAAGAAGTCAAGGCTCTTGGAAGAGGGAAGCAAGCAAGAGCCATAAACTTTTTACAAGGCAAAACCATCAAAATTCCACCAACAAAAATTAGACTGGTTTGTCGATTGTAATGCTAGGCACGCAGCAGAGGCTTGAAAGTCAAAACTACTTGATAAACTGGAATAACAGCAGGAAAATTAAGTTGAAAACACTATACGCGTAATTCAAGGGAAAAAAGCAAATACAGAGACCCAAGATGACTTGAGGAAATAAAATTGTGTTTATTAGATAGAGAGGAAGAAACTGACATAGCAGTATGGTGAACTAAACTTATACGAAGATCGCCAATGATACGATAGTCTGTCTTCAAAAACTTATAAAGGTCTCCATTAGACCATTAGAAAAGGAAAACCATATCTACAAAATTAGTCAAGGTTACCATAAAATTTAAAAAAAAAGAAACATGGAACGAGCAATACTGAATATCACCCTAAAAGACAAAATACCAATAGAGAAAATCAGACAACTAACAAAAATGGAAGATACAGGTCACACGATAATGAAAATGAAATGGAGATGGGCAGGCCATATAGCCCGAATGGAAATCAACAAATGGACAAAAATTACTACCGAATGGAGGCCACGGACAGGGAGGCGGAGCGTAGGAAAACCTTTATGTAAAGGGTACGTTGATATCAGAAAAGTAGCCAGGGAAAAGTGGATTACAAGGGCACAGAAACGCGACAAGTGGAAGGAGATGGGGGAGGCTTATGTCGTCATGCGGATAAGAAACGCTGATTAAAAAGAAGAAGAAGCATAAAATAAATCAGGAGGCAGATAGAAAACAAGCTGTAGACGTACAGCCTTGTAATATATGATCATAATAGCGAGCAAACATAAAAAATTAGTTAAATGATATATTTTTTGATGTCTTAAGGGGGGAAACCAGTTTAGACCGATCAAAAAATCGACTTTTTTATTGCATAAATTGTTAGTATAACAATATGTGGTCAAAATTTGAAAGCAAAATTTGAATTAGTTCCGATGCTACGAGAACTTAAGTAACCGCCCGTCGGTTCGGCGCCGAAGCGCGCAGACCCTAGGGTAGAACTTTCTCGAGCGTTTACGATATTTCGACAGAGCGTCGAGTTTGGCTAGTTCAGCTCCGGCTTTCCTACCGAGTGTTGTCAAAATGTCAGCGTATCCGAAAGGTTCTCGTGAGTTTAACGAACGACGTGGTAGACCACGTAAGAGATATTTTTATGGAAATCAACACACCAGGAGTGAGTCGAGTGTCAGTGAAGATGATGGAAGTGCGAGCGCAAAAAAACTTTCGACTGCTACGAGTGAGAATATACATTGTTATAGGCTCATCGAATTTTTCACAGTATTCACTGGTTTGTCGGAAATTCTTATTTGTCGAGATTGTAAACAGAAAGTGAAATTTCAAGAAGCTGGAAAACGTGGCCTTGGTTTCAAGCTTGTTGTCAATTGCCACTGTGGATCGAAACAAATCAAATCATGTCCTTTACTCAGCACTGGATTTGAGATAAATCATAGGATTGTATTTGTCATGCGGCTCTTAAGTGTTGGCAGACAAGGACTGAATTTATTTTGTAATTACATGGACATCGGCAGTGGTATAGGTGAAGAAACTTTTTGCACTCAAATCCACGCCGCTGCGAGAAAAGTGTCTGAATTCTGCTGTAAGAAAGCTGTTGAAGAAAGAAAAAAGAGAACGAGAAACGCGAGAGACCTACTCTGAATTTGAAAATATCTGGTGATGGAACATGGAAAAAACGAGGATTCAAATCACGTTTTGGTGTTACAACGCTCATCGGATATTACTCCGGAAAAGTCATCGATCTGGTTGTACGAAGCTCTTACTGCCAATCATGTATATATTGGAAAGACAAACCGAAAAATTCAGCAGAATATCTAGCATGGAAAGTCGATCATGACGAAGAAAATTGCATGAAAAGACATGAAGGCTCCGCGGAAAGCATGGAGGTGGAACTGTGAAAATGATGTTCTTGAGATCGGAGGAACTACATGGTGTAAAATACGGCAATTATATCGGTGATGGAGATTCGAAAACGTTCACAGCAATCGTTAATTTGAATCCCTGCGGTGATGAACTGACAGTTATCAAAAGTGAATGCATAGACCATGTTCAGAAAAGGATGGGCACTCGGCTCCCAAGCATCAGGAAAACTAAAAAACTGGGCGGAAAAGGAAAGTTGACAGAGGTTTTGGTGAAGAAGCTCAGCACGTGTTATGGCTTAGCGATTCGAAGAAATATAAACAGCGTCAAAGACATGAAGAAGGCTATAATGGCAACTTTTCCCCACATGATATCCACAGATGACAATCCACAACACGACAATTGTCCAGAGGGAGAAGACAGCTAGTGCAAGTGGCAGTAAGCTAAAGCACTTGGAACAGAGCCTGAACGGCACCCTGCTCCATTACACCTCGACGTTCAAAAATAAATTCTTCCTATATACGAAGATTTATCGAGAGACGATTTGCTGACGAGATGTTTAGGCGGTCATACGCAGAACGTGAATGAAAGTTTTAATTCGACCGTTTGGCGATTGGCTCCAAAGCACCTTCATGTTGGCCTGAAAATAGTCGAGGTTGCAGCATTCTTGGCTGATGCATTATTTAATGAAGGAAATTCAGCCCTTCTAATGGTGATGAACGAATTACAACTCGTAGTTGGCTCGTAGAGCTTCAATTTTGCCGAGAACATGGACAGTCAACGCGTGACGAGGCAGAATAGGCGCAGCTCGTTGGAGACGAAGAAAGCTCGTGTAGCTCGTCAAGAGGAGCTGCAAGCCCTAAATGACGCGTATGAACAAGAAGAGGGATTGCTATATGGTGCTGGAATAGCTGATTAACCGATGAGCAGTTTATATAATTAATTACTGCCTTGAATTTCTCGTTATCGCTAAATTTTATTTCAAACGCGTTTTTCTCGAAACGACTTTTTTTCAACTGGTGGGCATTCTAGCTCAAAAAGTTATTGACCAATTGTTCTAAAACTTGCTGTGAATATTCTTTATTCAATTCCAATCCATATGAACCTAATTCTGGGATACCATTATTATTACAAATATATTTCCTAAGGTGAAAAAATATGGTATAAAAACATGACATTGTGTTCAAACTCCTCAAAAGCACGCAATTTTCAATTTTTTTGATCACAATTATGTTCATACTCTTAGAAAATATGTTGTTAACGAAAAAAAAATTCTGATGATTGCAGATAAAAATTACAGCAAAATACTCGGATGGCAATCGTCCATGGATAGCACGTTCGAACGCCACTATTTCCTGTGAAACTTACTTGAAAAAATTGTAAAGTGTACCTCAAAACATGAATAAAATACCCAAGCAAATTTCTGATTATTCCTTCCCTGTTTAAAAATTCATGAAAAACACCAAAACTTCGGCCTCCTAAACTGGTTTCCCCCCTTAATAGAGTCCTCTAGTTCTTCTGAAAGTATGCTTTGTAGTAGCTAAAACGCAAATAATCTTCCTGATGTTAGAAAAATGTGATTGCTTTGGTCAATTTTTAGCGCAAAGGATAAGGAGGTAATTTTGGTTTATCTAGTCCCAGGAAGCGAAATTATGTTAGGTTTGACAGTGAAGAATGTATGATTTTTTAAAGCACAAGCCTACGATATCTAAACAACCACTTTAAAAAATGTAGAACAGGTTCAACTTGAATTAATAATGGGACAAACTAGAACACGATCGATTCGCTTGTCTCCTGTCTTTGAAATAATTAGTACGCAGTAATTCCAATATGTATTAGTATTTGCTTCGTCAACAACCACATAACATTACATTCTCAAACAGCATCAAAGCTAGAACGTGTGGGTTTGCCATATTTAACATCGCAGCAAACATGGTTGAACAAATTTATTGAGCCGTGTCTCCTTCACAACTTATTTAACCATTAATACATCACAGCCACATAAACATTGACACACAAATACTGTAAATCTTTCTGCCCCACTTTCCAGAATTATTATTAAAATAAGCAAATGTAGCCAATAATTAAAGAGTTGCAGTAGTTTTCCCGTGGCAACTAGTAGGAAGTTGAAACTCTCAAGATAAAAGGTCTGGACAAAACACTGAAGTTATAAAAAATAGTATAAAAATAGGCTGGTACAAAAATTAAACTTTATAGTCACACTTTCAGGAAAGTAATTCTGTTCATCTTATTTTTTATTCAGATTATTTTCGAGATATTATTCATTAGAGAAATTTCCTTAATTTTTCCCAGGTGTCCCAGTTTACCACTGAATTATCAACTAAATGAGCTTTAAATCATTAAACCAGATCATATGGCCAAAGTAGTAAAAAGAAAAGATAGCAGTGGAAAAAATCATAAGCATTCTTAAAAGGCCTCTAAGTAACTTTTCCAAATCAGTGAAGCATGGCTTGGTTAAAGCATTCTACTATAATGGATTGTCAATCACTTATTTTCAATTGAACTGGTCGAGTGACCTCCAGTGTGGCCGCCCACTTGAGCTGCTTAGTTACGATGCGGACGGACTGGGGTTCAATCCTGGGTACAGATGCCTGGCGGGCGGCCTATCCCGTCACCAAAAGTAATTGAGTATCTGCGTTTATTTGGAATACAGACTCGTCTAAAGAGTCTTGCTTGCCACATCCATCGTCCAATATTAGATATGATGCGCAATGACCGGGCAGTGAGGTCAAACATACGCGGTGCGTTCAATTCTAAGGTCTCCAAATTTATTTCTCAGCAGTGAGAATAAGTGGAAAGATGCTGTCAATTTTGAAAGACGGGAAAATTTTTTTTTCTGAATTTGTAATATATATGGCAGCACCATACACTGCCATTGCAGTGAGTGCTGTTTTGTATACTTCAAATGGCGACGTTCAGAACAACATGTAACCATCCGTTTTCTCCTCTTGGGTGGTGAGACGCTCATCTAACAATAGATTAATCGCCAATTGAGTGAGACATGCGGTGAGGACGTTACGTATATTAAAAGTGTGCATTCGTCGGTGCGAAAGTTTAAAGAAGTTCAAGAGTTGTGTGACAATAAACCGAAGCAGCCTCCGCCCCGAACCAGCCGGGCCAGAACAATGATTGCGCGAGTGGAGCAAGTTGTTAAGGAAGACCGTCGATTAGGTGTTCCGTGGGATCTGCAGAGTCCTGAAAATGCAAAAAGCTTCAAAGTGAGTCCCACAAATGCAGACTGACAAACACGAGGTGCGCGGGTGGCAATGTCTCAGGACATGTTGACACGTGATGCCGCCTTAAATTTCCGACCATGAAGGACACTTTCTGTTGGCGCTCATTTTCCAACGGTACCACTGTTGCATAATATATTTTTCCAGTGGGCAAACACACCCCTGAAGAAGTGTTCTTAGCAGCCATGGAGTCACGGTGATGACGTGAAAAATGTGTACATCTAGTTGAGAGGTAATAGAAGTTTCAACTTTCTTGGGCGGTAAAAAGTTTGAAGACCTTAGACCTTGAACGCACCTCGTATAAGAACCTCAATCTCTTAATTCGAAGGCCTTGCGCTGACAAGGGGCGTGCATTTACACTGTTATTTTTTTATTATTTGCTATAGTGGCAAGGGTTGCCCCGAAGTGAATTTGAGCAACACATATTTACAGTCCCCCTAGTAATAGTGTGCTAGAGCCACTTGAAAAAGTAAACATAGCATTAAATTTGTAGTAATTATTTGTGTGGTAGAGACTTCCAGATTCATCTACTTTCGCTCATTAAATGCTGTAGGTCATCTATTAAGCTTCCTCTTGGTGAGTGACCACACATTTCTTCTACTGGGCGATTGTGAAGACCAATTGAGTGTCTCTATATCATTTTCCTCTTTCCAAGTTTTTAGAGTCACTAATTTTCAACTCTGCCGATATACCAGTGTTGGACAGATGGAATTAAAGCATTTCAGGTAAATGTTTAACAATTTCTCCGCATTCAAGTTATCAGTAAAGAAGTGAAGTTTTTCAAATTATTGTTCTGACAAGCAGCTTCAAGTATGCACCTTTACTATGTGTTAGCTGTTCTTTGGCAAAGTTTCTTGGTGGCCGTAGACCAGGATTGCTGCGCTACGCAATATGCCAAAAAAGAAGAATTTCTCGTAGAAATTGCGTTACTCCTGTGCTCAAACTAGTCGCTCGCTTACGTTTTTCTGGTGGTTTTTAGATTACGCCGCGTCATTGCATATCATGTATACGAAGATAACATAAAATGATATTTTCAAGATTTTCGTCGTAATTTTGGGCAATTTACTATTGCTCTGAAACAGATTGCAAGCAGCAATTATTTTGCAAATTGCTTTCAACAAAATTTAGATAGTCACTGACAATAGCTATAACGCAGAAGGGGAAAGGTGGCATCTGTAGCTGAAAACAAAAATTAGGATTATAGCTCTCACCAACTTTGAGCACCCTTACTACACAAATTGCAACAATGCGTTCAGAAGCAGACTACTCGTACCTTTCGATGTGATTTAATCTAATAGTTTCACATCCGAAATTTGATTTTATAAGCATTTTCAACCTTTTGTCCGAACTAAAAGACATTTAGAAGACACATTGAATTGATTGCAGCTACAAGGGATCTTCGTTCCTGGAGCTACAGCTTCGAGCTTCTCATTCGATTACTGCGTAGTCCAGGCAGTTCGAAGGCCAGACAGAATCATGCGGCCTTTCGATTTGGCCGGCAGTTAGCTGCACGTGGGCACCTTCTATTGTAGATATGAGAGACGTTCGATGTGGTTGGTTGCTTAAGAATGTAAATGGTCTAGATGATCCAGGTGATCTGGCGACCATGGCTAGGCTTTCAGTTCTGACGGCCGACAGACTGCTTGAGCTTGGGAATAGTTTTAACGACGCGCCGACATAAAGCGACAACAAACAATTATTTCTTTTTCATCCTCAAAATTAATGTATAATTATTCTATAGCTTCTTAGTGCAATATATTATTAATATATATTATATTTATTATATATATATATTAATATATATATATTAATATATATTAACAAACAAAAAATTCTTTTCATCTCTGGATCTCGTCCAAAGAAACGTCAGATGGTTTAACGTGGAAGATGTTGCTTGTAAGAATTTTATTTTGAACAGTCTCAAAGTATAGTGCCTCTTAGACAACTATTTTATTAACGTAAACAAGCTCTTTTACTCTTCCAAACAAATGTTTGCGCTTTTGATCATTCAAATATTTACTCTTTTAAATAAAGCATTGTGTGTTTTAGTTTAATTTAAGGGACATCCTAGTGAACACGTTATCTTTCAAGAGTTTGTTGTGCAATTTTTTGCTTTCATATTAATTTTGACAAAAATTTTACGATGAAATTTAATAGTTTATTACAAGGCACAAAATGAAAAAATTAAAGGAATGATACTTCGAATAACAAGATAAATTTATAATAAAACATACAGTAGTCACAAAATTATTAAAGATCTACAACAAACTTTACCAATAATAAAAGAAATTGCAAATTACATAAATATATCTTGCCAGGGTGTCTGTCTTATGTGAAATAAATTTTCGATTATGTGATTACAACATAAGTATTACACCATGATGTGCAACATATAAACCACAAAAAGAGAATGATGCGTTATAATGTTCCTCCTTTTTTACCGATTTAGACCAACAACCAAAGAACGTGGTGGCAAATTCAATCTCTCAAATCATGTAACTATCGAGATACCCAATAAAACGCACTTAAGTCAGAAACCATAGATCACATATACAAGAACAAGTTTTTTTAACGTACGTCATAAAAATACCATAAGTAACCACCTAACAATCGACTTTCTCCACCTATACATTTTCTCAGAGCTCCCTACAAAAGTAGGTGCCAAAAATGAAACACTGACAGAGAAAAAGATATACAAAAAATGGGCAATTCACGAAGCTTTATATTTATAATTTACAAAAGGCTCACCGCATCCAGTAAGGCATTCAGCATTTAGTCTCGAAGATCTAGTCCAGAGATGCAAAAATCTACCCCCTGTTTAGAGACAATCTTTAAAAATTTACAGTAGCCACCCCAACTGCGTTTGATTTATGACATATGCAATGATACATAACTTGCCCATCGAGAATCTTCACAGACTCAACAATCTTCTTCCATTTTGTTTTGATTTTAGCATCTCCTCTTCAACGTTGTACATGTTATAGACCCATATGGTATGTTGCGTTCCTTAATCGTGTTGTTGTCGGTTGTAGGTTAAATACACGCTGTGTTGTGATTTATTGACGACATCAATGCCATATATCCTATTTAAGGTATTTTCATGTGCTTGGTAACGTCAATTATGTCTGATTTATTGTAGAGCAACATAGAGATGCATTGGGTTTCTGTTTCCATTCTCCATCATCTGGTCCTTAAAATATTCTTAGACCTTGTTCTTTCCTAGAGTCCATAATTCGTATCCGTATATTAGGATAGATCTTATTAATAGGTGTATAAATAAGTTCTCAGCTTTAGATTTCACAGGACGCAAATCACCGTTTACATGTAACGTATTACTCCGCCTTCTTGCGGTTTTAAAGCTATGACATTTGGTCTTTCGAAACATCATGCGATTTGGCGTTTGATGCACATAACCTCAATAATCAGCTGTGTTCACGATGGCAATCACAAAAGAGCATATTCGATTTTCTATCCACTTCGCGTTTCATCTTAAGAAAAACCGAAATGATTTGTGCTGCATATGGTGAGAATGCTCTAAGTAATGCAACGTGCAAAAAGTGGTACTAAAGATTTCGCGGAGGAGAGTTTAGTCTTGAAGATCAACCACGCGCTGGACGCCCTCAAACATTTGACACGGATGAGCTGCATACATTGCTGGATCAAAACAATTCGCAAACTGAAAAAGAGCTTGTAGTACAGCTTGGCGTCACTCAGCCAGCCATTTCCATACGTTTGCATGCAATGGGTAAGATACAAAAGGAAGGCAGATGGGTTCCGCATAAACTGTCCGAAGACAACAAAAATCGACGGCATGACACCGCACTCCATTTGCTTTCAAGGAACCGAAAAAAGGATTTTCTGCATAAATTTATTACGAGCGATAAAAAATGAATCTTGTACCACAATCCCAAGCGCAAAAAATCATGACTAGACCCTGGCAAACCTTCGACATCGACTCCAAAGCCCAATATCCACGCCAAAAAGAATTTGCTCTGTATCTGGTGGGACTGGAAAGGTGTGCTGTACTATAAACTCTTGAAACCAGGTGAAACAGTTACGGCGGATCGCTACCAACAGCAACTCATCAATTTGAGCCACGCAATCGAAGTAAACAGGTCATTTACTGGACAAGCAAGTCGCAAAGTCATCCGGCTCCATGATAATGCCCGACCACCTGTTACGAAGGCGACGCAAGAACACAACTTCCCGTTAGGCTGGGAACTTCTCTCACATGCGGCGTATAGCCCAGACATGGGCCCTTCCGATTATCATTTATTCCGGTCGTTACAGCATCACTTGGCTGATACGCACTTAAAAACAGAATAAGAAGTCCGAAAATGCATCGATAACTTTATCGTTTCGAAGCCGGTGAGCTTCTATCACCAGGAAATTCGCAGCTAATCGATGCCAACGGAGAATACTCTGATACTTAAGCTTTTTTTTGTTTGTTTTTAAATAAAACTTGAATTTTCCAGAAAAAAACTGAGAACTTATGTATACACCTATTACAATCTTATATAGCCTCAATTTGATTTTTGAAATATTAGTTTAAAAATGTTATTAACGCCAAAATAGGCTCTGTTGGTAATATTTGAATGTGATTACTACTTGTATTCATAATTTACTGATTTCTCTCAGTTCTTATTCTATTTTTCTTGGTATTCTTAAGTATTCTGTTTTATAGATAGCTAATTGTAATTCCTACTAATCCCGAGTTCTCTTCCAGATTTCTATGTGCTTTCGCTATGTTTCTTCCTTCAGTACTAAGTATGGCTATTATATCGTCTGCATAGCCCAGTATTTCATTTCCTTAAATAGATAGTTTCATGTGGTATAGGAGATCTCTGTATAATTCCGTCCAATAGGGGCAAGAGTGTGTCTTCCTGCCATAGCTCCACATTGCTGCTAATGGGTGATGTTTTTCTATCTTATATTGTGGGTTTTTAATAGTCATCAGGAATTATTTTTTTATTTCTTGTGGTATTCCAAAACTGTCTAAGGATGTTCTCTTATCAAAAATTAGTGGTTGATGTTTTACGATACCCGTACATCGTATTGAGAAAATTGAAATTTTTAAGCCGCCTGTACAACATCCGTTCAAAGAATAATAACGGCGAAATGTTAGTACAAAAATCATATCTCAACCCAAAACGTATCTGCTCAGACCTAATTATTCTCATTGTCAACAACGTTATCATCAAAAATCAATTGTTCATATAATGGGGGAAATTATGCTAGTACTATAAACGTTAACTGTCTGTACAAATGCAGATAGCGAAATATTAAATTTCTCGCCATTTATAGTCCTTATATTGCAGATAACTCTTGTATTAATATCACTACTTCTCAATTTATATGACACACGGCAAATGCAATGAAGCAACAGCTGGTTCTTCCTAACCTGTCGGGCACATTTCACTATCAGCTTCACCCTCCGAATATTTCCTTCGGCGGCAACCGCCGCGCGAAAATTAATAACTACCGTGCCGGCAAATCCGAAAACCCCGCGCCGCGAACAAGCAAATGAAATTGTGGACGATTGATTCGGCCCACATGTCGGTTTTGATTTCATGTCGGTTATTAAACGCGCCAGTGTAATTTATGACCGCGCGGCTTCTGCTTTTTGTTCGGCTTCCGATTAATTTCCTGTCTCATCTTTGACAGAAAGCGATTACCCGCGGTTATTGGGCATTATTGTTTGCTGCCAACTTACGTTTCATGGAGAGCGGCCTCGAATTTTTTTAAAAGGCCTAATCCGATTGCGATTCGAGATGAGGAAAATAAAATGCCACCTTTAATATTTTACCGGCGAAAAGCAGAGGCGGAAGGCAGCGCATTTCATATTTTGCGCGGCTTACGGTGGCTATTATTTAGGCAGAGCGTAGAAGTGCTTTAAATATACGGAAGGTTGAAATGTAAGGTATAGACAACATTCAAATAGTTAAAAAAAAAATTCGATTATAAAAATGTTCTGTTTAGTTATTCCGATTCTTAAATATTTCTCTTTCAAGGTAAAAACAAACTCCTCTCTTTCTGTAAGATTTCTAAAGAACATTCAATATTGTAGTTAGGTACTGAAGCATAGGCCATTTCAGTTAAAATCGAAATATCAATAAGATTGGCATCAAGCGACCAGGCAGGCGTTGACGTTAACTTCGTCAGCGAAGTTGAGAGTCCCCAAGTCTAACCTTTAACCCTTTATCTTTTTCGATGATATGGCGTGGACCAGGCTGATTCCCTCATAAAATATTACGGGGAATCAGAATCTTCGAGCGCTTGCTCGCGCACCCCTGTATTACTCATAGTCATAGAAGTCACGGATAATTGGTCGCTAGAGAGTAAATATTCAGCATCCTCCATTGGTATATTGGTCCTTGAATTACCGATCTTGAAAAATGGTTCTAAAAGCCCGTCCCTGGACCATCTAAAACTTGTTCAGGTGTGCTTTTGCAACGTAACATCAAACAGGACAGATTTATATCATTATCTGGTGAATGGTGGTGGCGTACAATAACAGCCAACTACCAGGAGACTCAATTTTAGCAACTTCCTGAACCACGCAAAATTTCTAGGTGGCTTTGTCGAGACTCACTCCGAGGTGACTTACCCCTTGTTTCCAGGATATCCGTTGGGAGAAGATTCTATTCTATTTTATTCTATTCTACATGTACTGCACCAATCCTGCTGGATGACCAAAAAACTGTAGCCGGCTCAGCAACACCTATGTGTCTTCTGGGTATGGGGATATCGTCGTAAAGGGAAAGACTAGACAGGAATTTTATTATTGCCTATATGCCTTGAATCGCCTCAATCTTTGATTTCTTAACTGTATCACAATCAATAAAAGTCTTTTTTTCCTTCCCAGGGTGAAGCCCTGGAATTCTATCCACCAAAGGCTTCAACAATTCTTCGAGGTTTTAGCTAAAATGTAAATTTGATGTTAATCGTGAGAACTTAGCGGACTGAGTCCATTAAAACCCCTGAAAACTTTGAGATAAAAATTGACATCATTTTCAATTTTCCATGTTAAGTTTATAAACAATTGATTTTCTATAAGCACAAATATAGTAGTATCGACTTGTTTATTGCGTCTATACAAACCCATACTTTTTTATGCTCATAAAAATTACGGTTTCTAAAACCTTACACCTCAAAGTAGTTTGGCTTGCTTTCATTAACTTAACCTAAGGTAAAATAGCGCCAATGTCTAAGGTAAAAACTGAATTGAAACAAACTACTTAATGAAAAAGTCTCTTAATTATATTAATTCACTAACAACCACCATAACGGCTCCTTTAGCTCCTCACTACACGTTCATTAAAGCCACGTCCTAAAAGAAACGTTTAAGCGCGACAGTGCAACTTACTGAAGAAAACCACCGTACTACTGGTGATGGTCTCGGTGAGTGCCTCCATCGGTTTAAGTCTTGTGTTCGGCAGTGTCGGTACTAGACACTACGAACGAGCAAAACTCGCAGACTGGAGCACTATTTTCCAGTGCGAGTTAGTAGCCATCCAAGAGTGCCTCGCTTACATACAGAGGCACAGAGCAGTAATTCCTAGATGCGCGGTGATATCTGACAGCAAGTCAGTTGAGGTGTGGAGCCTTGCAAAGACGCTGTCGGCCGAGATCGATGTCCGGTTCCATTGGACCAAGGCGCACGGGACTCCAGGCAATGAGCTTGCGGACCAGTTAGCCAAAGAGGCAGCGGCAGGAGATGGACCGCTTATATTCCAGACGGTACCATGGGGCTCGTAAAAAAACGTCTACGAGCCAGGACGAGAGCAAGATGGGAGCAGAGATGGCAAGCAGCGGAGACGGGACGACATGCGCGGATATTCATCCGAACGGTCGACACGGCGCGACAAGCTGCAGTCTTACCGGCACACGTCCAGCTGAGTACTGGGCATGGCAACTCCGGTCCACCTGAGTCCGAATCCGGAAGCTGGCGGAAGATCAAAACAGATGCGCGTGTGGGGGTCGACGACGCCATGCACGTCCTACTGACCTGCAACGCAGAGGAGGAGACCAGGGAACCAGGTGCGCGAGAGGAACTCTCTGATAGACCAGTGCGGCAATGGTAGATGCGCTTTGCGTAGCGGAATCGCAGGAGGAGCTTGAGCGGACTTTCGAACGTGCGTGAATGGTGGGCGGGCTCTGGATGCGGTTTTGCGGAACGGTGCGCGAGATTACGTGTTGACGCGAACTTGTGATGGGCGCGCGGGGGTTGGGAAAAACAAGTGTTGTGCGAGATGCGAACTCTTTGAACAATCTAACAGACACTAAGTGCGGCGTAAGTCAAGGTAGATTTTAGTCTGTTTCTTTGCGTAGCGATGTAATAGCTAGGAGGACTCGGAACCATCAGCGGTTTCGAGTCGCCTGCCCTGACTCGGGTTTTTGTGGTTTTCCCGGGTCCTGCACTAAGGCGAATGCCGGGGCAGGTAAATTTGCGGCCACAATAATTTTAAGGAAATTGAGCATTGTAAAATACAGGATTGCGTAAAATTGTTAAATACGGTTGCGGTAGTGCTGGTGTAGTGCCGGAGCACCAGCCAATTTTAAATTAACATTGCCTGTAATGTTTTTGTATAATAATCTATCAATAAATTGTAAGTGTCGATACTAGATATATTTGCATATATATTTGGTTAGATACAGTTTAGACACAGCTTAGATTGGGTTAAGTTGGGCTAATTTAAGTTATGTAAGGTATAGATCAGATATGTCAGGTATAAATCAAGTAGAGGTGAAGCACAAGTCAGGTATAGATTAAACATAGCTTTTGATTAGGTCAGATTCGGTTAGGTTGAGTTAGATTAGATATAAGTCAGGTGTTGGTTAGAAAAATATTATAAATAGGTTGGGCCAAGCAACAGTGAGATGGTGTAAGGCTTTAAGAACAAACAGATTATCTTTTTCTAAAACGTCTCAATTTCCTTTTCCGCTAAATCCAAGTCTATACGTCTGATAATAAGTTGGGAATCTAATGTCTCCTTGGATCCAAATCCAGGTAACTTGGAAGGGTTCCACCTTCTTTGGTGTAACAAATCCATATAGAAAATTCCTATGAAGGAAACGCAGAGTGTATAAAAATTACAACAGGAAATTCCAAATGAAATCCCTTTATCCAAAAAAAAAACGTTATTTGCCCCAGGATGCCCCATCCAACAACCCATATAAGTGAACTCCACACTAAAGTGCCATACAAACGTGTGCCGCTAGTTAATTTTGTTGTTCAAAAAAGGACATAAGGTGTAGATCGGAGATAGATCAGGTGTAAGTCAGAGATAGATCATAGGTTAAGCATAACTTGAGTATCAGTTAGGCTGGATTAGAATGTGTTAGATTGGGTTACTGGGTTAGACTGAATCAGATTAAATTAGTTTTGCTTAGTTTAGATATGTGATCTGCCAAAATAGGTCAAGTATGTATTAAGTATAAGTATGGGTTAGGTATGGGTCAGGTATACGTCAGGCATATGTTAACTGTAGCTTAAATATAGTCTAGGTTAGATTAGAGTAAATCAAGTATGTCAAATACAGATATAATGTATATCAGGTATGTCAGGTATAAAACAGATTGGAGTAGATTGGGTTACTGATTAGATTATGTTTAGGTTGAGGAATGAATTATCTTCCTTGTTTCACAAATCCAAGTATCGAGTACGGTTCCACCTCCTTTGATTTTCCTACAAGCTTCTTGAGGCAGGACCTAAACTAGACTACAGTCTGCAAGACGACATCTTACTCAAGAACTGTAAGAACTCCATTATGATCAACAGTGAAATATAGAAACATTTTGTACTGCCATTCTGCACGTCGTTGGTGTATTCATCAGTATTTTTGGAACGTGACTCCTGCTGGAAAGATGATTATTCTCATAGTACTACCTAGTATAAATGCTAAAAATAATACGATATTCTACAATCACCTTCATGAAACAAAAGTTTTCTCTTTAGAAAAATAATAAGCAAACAGCACAATGCATTTCTTAATGCCGATAAATACTTAATAACTGCAACAGGTAACGAAGCTTCATTTTTATAAAATGCCCACTAAAGCCCCAAACAAAATTTTTCAACGGCATGAATCTTCTAGTGCCGTATAGTAATAAATATCTCTAAGTCTCCCTGAGGAGAAAGTTGGTTAGACGACTGACTTCGAAGAATAAAGAAGTTGATAGTGTGGTGGGAAGTATTTTGAAAGATTAAAATACTAGCGTTGGTAGTCTAGTTCTCAGTATCCTATGCACTTTCTGTAGAAAATGTTAAATCAATATTCAATAACATTTAAAGAACCCCCTGACGCAGTTTTTACAAGATCACTAGTTAATATTTCTTCCTATTGTGTTAATTTAAGCATCCACAGACAAATATTTGGTGAAATGTAAGACTTCATGATGTCATTGAATTAAAACATCAGCGCTGCTTCACTTTATTTGTCCACAAATTTTTAAAGCTACGGCTCCTAAAGAAAAACTTTGCCATTAACTCATTAAAATGGTATGCTTGTAAATCAGAAAGACAAATAGGACGTGAAAAATTAGTTTTATAGCCTAATAACGAAAACAAAGACAAACTTTTTAAAGTCTAGAAACTTTTTTTATATTAATTAGAATGTCTGCTTTATTTTGCAAACAAACAATTTATTCAGTTTTTTATAAATATTTCTGACGACTTTGTCTTTTAGTAAACACACCCAAAAGTGGAGAATGTGCAAAATATTCTTTAAGCATTGGGTGCTTCGCGGCGTAATAATTAAATATCACATTACCAGTCGCCGCACACTCAATAAAAGAAATAATAAACGAGCTCAACTTGAGCTCCATGCGCCCGTGCGCGCTTTAAAGCTCAGTTCCGGCGGCGTTTGCCGCGTCACGGCTATTTGTGGGGTGCGACCCGAAGAGACCGGTGATTTTTCAGATGCAGATTATCCGGGATTACTGCGCCGAGCTGCACAGCCCCCGGTGAATTAGCACTCAGGTTAATTAATAGCGCAAAAGGGCTAAAACGAAAGGACTCACATACTACTTCCATCCGCGCCTCGCTCTGCGCCGAAGAGAAGGACGGCGCCTCCGCGGACACCTCGCACTTAAAAAGTCCACTCGTTTTTAGGTTAACACTCCGCAGGACCACTTTCTTGCTGTCGGACAGGCCCATCTGCAACAAAACGGCGGCTCAGAAAAACGACAAGCGCATCTGCTGATTAGCGCAATTTGTCTTGCGCTTAGTTTAGAGATGAATGCCGCAAAATATGTGAATATGTGGTTCTTCTGCTTAATTGGATTCCACAGATAATAGAAGTTTAAATGTACACTGGGGCGTCAGAATAAAATAATAATAAATAATAAAAAAACAAAACTTAGACAATAGCTTTTATTAACACAGCATTTACTGAAATACACAATTAAAAACTACTATTAATATTTGGTTGAACCTCTACTGTCACATAGTACCTTTAGCCTTTGGGGCGCGCTATCGATAAAGTCTTCTATCCTTTTCTGGGATATTTCCTGCTACTCTTTTACTAACGTTGTCACTATTTCTTCCCCTTTGTTGACAGGCTTTTGTGGCCCTTTGGTCATGCTTCGTTAAATAATGTACCACATATTTCTACTCAAGTTCACATCAGGACACTGTCCTAGTCATTTCAAATGTCGAATTTTTGCTCCTCTTTCCGGATGTAATTTACACGCATCTTATGACAAGAGACACCATCCTCCATGTCAACAGAACATTAATTAATGAGAATATTATTGTTGAAAATAGATAGAAGAGCATCACAGAAATTTAAAATGTATTTAGTAGCATTCTATGTTATTGTGCTAATTCCTCTCATGTTTTACACTCTAATAAATAAAATTATCATCCAACAGATTAGCCGAATACTTCCATACCCCTAGGTTTGACTACAATCATTAAATTGGCCGTATCAGTTTTTATCAGAAAAATTAACGCACCAGTTGCCCAATACTACCAACAAATGTTTTTTTTTCTTGGTGCTACGTTTATAACACCCCACTATATAAATATTACTACCAATTATTTTTGACATCTACCCCAGTTCGATTACTGTTTTTCAAGGATCTTTAAAGGATTTTCTAACTGCTTGTTCGTTTTGTTTGCTGTGAAAAGGTCTTAGGAAGCCAAAGTTAGAGGTACTGATGGCTTATTGCTTCATTTAGATCAAGTAATATCCCGTAGAACTATTGACAAAGGTTAAAAATACTCAACTACGATACGCCCGCAGCGAAAATTGTCTAGATCTTTGCGTTCAGATAAGGACATCAGGATTCAAACACTGATAAACTGCCCACATGTTTGATAATATTATTTAGCTGCATGTAATTTTTCCCTTGGCCCAGAATTTTCTTTATCCGTTTAAATGATCAACTTTCATTTAGAGGTTAATTTATTTCAACACCCTAGTGCATAAGGTTGGGCTGTTTTTCAGTGTCGCTCATTTATTAGTAGTTATTGTATATGTCAACTTACGGGTACGTCCTTTATCATAAAAGTAATTATTGAATCTTATTTACTATCCACGAAATTGCAGATTAGAATTTTTATAACTGTCGAAGAAAAATGGAGCAAGAAATTTTGATTTCAAGAGAACGAAACAAATATGTTTTTGCCTTTGGTGCCAATTCTAAAAGTGTCATTCTGAAACTGCAGTTCATTAACTATGTTAATAAAAACCATAGGGATACACCAATATAAAAAGTTCATTAAACTGCAGAACACTACAAAGTGCAAACAAAAATTGTAAAAAGAAGAAAATCATGATATAACGTAGAAAATATATAACTACTGAAAATAATTTGTTACATATCACGCACAACGCAATGTAATTCCAACTAAAACATAAGTAAGTAAATAATAATATAAAAATTCAATTAAAGATTATAAGGTCCTTACAATGACAACACAAAATTAAGAAATGAAATAGAAGCTACTCAAAATGATGATAAAGTTTGTTCCATTTGATTATCTAACAAAGTAGATAAAATACTAATTAAAGAAGTAAATAACAAAAATAATAAACGAATGGAATTTCTAAAACCCCTAAAAGGTTAGGTGAGCCGAATATAAGTTCTATGATAACTCAAACTTAAGAAAATAAAATAAAATGAATATTATGTAATATTCAAAAATTTGTAATTAAATGAATACAGACGCTAATGGAGAATAAAGCAATAAGATAAAATATTAATATTATTTATAATACAATAATATACTTTAATACTTAAAATATTAGTAAATAATAAACAATAAGAAATAAGATCATAACTATAACAATAATTCACAAGCTTCCTTATAATAATAATAATAAATAGACAAGACACTGAAAAAATAGAAGCAAAAAAAATAAAAAATAAACATCAGTTAGATATTAATGCTGAAAGTTTAAACACAAAGATTATGGACGAATAATAAGGGATGTAGGATAGATAGCAACTCTAAACGATCCAAAAATAAATAAATTACAGTTAAAAAAATCATGGATACATCAGATGTAGGATCTACAGAAAAGTTTAAGAATAAAATAATGAAGAACAGAACAAAGTTAATTACAACTCGAAGAAGAAATGAAGAAATTATATAGACCCTGGTGTGGCGGCCTTTTCGCCCTTGAACCGCTTTATATCGCGGCGGCATGCGGGCCTTTTTGATATCTGCACGTTTTGCCATCGCACACACAACGACATGGGCTTTGCTCAGCCGAAGCATTCACGCCACGCAGCGCGGCCAGTTCGGTCGTGTCTTAGTCCGCATAAATTCAGATTCATGCCCCGCAGCGCGGCCACTACGGTCGTGTCTCAGTCCGCATAAATTCGCATTTCGCATCCCCGCAAATATTCACGCATCGCAGCTCGGCCAATTTGGTCGTGTCTCAACATCCCGCAAATACCAGATCCGCAACGCAGAGGTGGCCACCTTGGAATCGCCGACGAAGCCGAAGCCGAAGCCGATTCAGGTGAGCGATTTGGCAATTCATTGGTTGATATCGGTAGCCGCCCCCATCCGCTAACGCGACGGCAGTTTAAGGGACGATTTGGCCTTATCGGCTGACCTTCCACTACGGGTCGTACTACGTTTCCACACCGCACCACGAGAGCGGCTATTTACACGCCTGCCTCTCCATTTTTTGGTCCTTACGAGCCGCATCGGTATCGTATCCCACACCGCATCCACGAGAGCGGCTATTTACACGCCTGCCTCTCCAGACCCCAATTTATATATTGTGGTTTTTACAAATAATTTCGTCATTATCTTATTACGTAAGAGATTTTATTTTAATCTTTTACGTTATTTCTCGCATACTATGAAAGTTTAGGTACTTTCATCTGTGGAGGGCATATTTGCATATATTAATGCTTTAATGCACCACTTTTATGATATTACCTATAGCTGCTAACAAGCAACAGACTTTTTGTCGCAGTACACCTAAAATCTGCATTTTCAACGGTAATGGATAATTACAGGATGTAAGGGATCACCAAATCTTAACGACCCGAATGTCAACTCCTCTTACACAAGGGACAGAACAAAACTACCCGATATGCTCTGCTAGATAGCGAACAGGCCTCTGGCGACTCAGCATCGAGGGGCATAATCTGATACCAGTTGTCCTTGAGGTGACGGAGCCTTACAGAGAAATAGAGCGACGGTGCAGCAGAAGACGGCCGACGAGAACATGATTAGATTTAAAACATGGAATATAACATTCTTTACTGGAACGGAAACTGAAATTATATAAAATAGGAGGAATATAATAAGAGCAACTACTTGGTTTGTCTCAAGCGAAGAAAAAAAACAAAATAATAGCTATACTATTAGATATAAAGGCACACCTATAGAAAACCCAGAAAAGAAACAACATAAAAATGGAACACAAAGGGAAGCCATAAATTCCAGGATCTTAACTGATAATATAAAATTTGATCTGACAGATAATGGAGCATTCTATGATAAATTACAGGAAAACTTGAAAATGCAAAGCAAACATACACATGTAATAATAATGAGGGACTAGAACGCGCACATAGAAAATAACAAAGAAATTGTGCATGAAACTATAAGAACACATGGGTTACAAAGTTACAAAACGCTTGAATCTTATATAATAAACAAGATATTAATAGTATATACTATGTTGCAACATAATAATAAACACAAAATAACATATAAAGTAAATTTTGAGCATAAGAGTGTAATAAACTACTTAACGTACATCAGTAGTATGAAATACGTAATTATGACGCCAAGGTAATTAGAGGCGCTTAATTAAATACCAAACGCGGATTGTTGGTTGCGGATAGCAACACACAAAGCCCAACCCGACAGTAATCGAGCACTGACACGAATAAATAGACTACTATTTAAGGAGGAACAAAAAAAAAAAACCCATGTACCTTAAATAAAAAATTGACCTGCTTATAAAATACAATGTTACAAACAGATACATAAGTATATGGAATAAAAACAATAAAGCAAAATTAAAACCTGAAAAAGATAGTGAAACAATAAAGTAAAATAAAAATTAAAAAGAAGCTTTGTCCACTTATATAAGAGATAAGACAAAAGTAATTATAACAGCAACGAAAAAATACAGAAAGATTTTGGAAAACAGGTGGAAGAAAATTAAACAGGAAGTTGAAAACAATTCTAGGATGCAGTTAAGAAACTAAAGGAAAACCAGCAAAAAAGAAATGTAAAAAATATAAGAGTAAAACCATGAGAAAATCGAATACAATCCTGACAGCATTCAAATTATCTCTATACGGCTAAATCCATAGAAACGCTATTTCTTGTTCGTTTATACCCGGCAAACAAAAAATCAAACAGATGGAATTGTAAAAGGAGACGTAAAAAGACTAAAAAAACTAATAATGAATGAGAGAGATGACAATGCAGGCCCGATTTTTTTTTAATAAAGTAGTTAACAAAAATCTTCCAACAGACAGAAGAAAAGTAAAATCAGCAACATATCAAAAATGGAGAACGAAAGGCAGGTACATATAAATATGGATAGCAGCATTCTAGAACAAATAAACACCTACGAAAACTTTGATCAGTAGAGAAGGACAAATAGATAGAGAAATAATGAACAGCATCAGTAATGTAACACAAAATTCAAGAGAAGATGAAGAAGGAGAACAAAGAGCAGAAAGAATGGAAGTAGTAACGGATGAAGAACCCACAATGAAGGAACTATGTGAAGCAATAAAAAACGTTAAGAATGGGAAAACACCTGGACACGACGGAGTAAAGGCAGAAATGCTGAAAACTATGGGAAAATATGGAGCACAAATATTCTTAGACATTTGCAAAGAGGCTTGGAGAACCGGTAGAATACCAAAGAGTGGGAAGTGGGAATCATATTACCACTGTACAAAAAGGAGATAGACTTAGTTGTCATAACTACCGAGGAATAACACTGTTGAGCATAGCATGCAAGGTTTATGAAAGAATTTTAGAACAGAAACTAAGAAAAGTCCTAGCAAGACAACTAATAGACTCTCAAAGCGGATTCAGAAAGGGACATAGTATACAAGACCACATATTTAGCTTAAAAAGTAATAGGAAGAACACTAAAACAAGACAGAAAAGTTTACCTAGCCTTCATCGATTTAGAAAAAGCTTTTGACCGCGCACCAAGAAAAAGATCTGGAAGAGCCTAATTAGAAGGGTGTGGAAAACAATTGCTTAATGCCACCAAAAGCATGTACCAAAACTGCAGGAACTATGTAAGAACTAGATACTCACAATCGGAAGAGTTCATAACAACCAATGGCCTAAGACAAGGTGGTGTACTAAGCCCTCTGCTGTTCATACTACTCATGGACGACATTATTAACGCATGTAGGTCAAAAGTAGCGAAATTATGTGTAGGATACAGAAACATGCAACGAATAAACATCTCGGAATGTGCGTTTGCTGATGACGTTGTGATATTCGCACCAAAGGAGAGGGACCTACAATACAATCTGGAAATATGGAAAGAAACGTTAGAGGACTACAACATGAAAATTAACATAGGCAAAACTAAGGTCATGGCAATTGGTAAACAAGAAGAGCAGACAAACATAAAAATCAACAACAGTAAATTAGAACAAGTCAAAAGTTTCACATATTTAGGAGTTACTATAGACAGCAAAGGAGGACACGAAGCTGAACTAATCAAACGAATAGAAAACACTGCCAAGTTGTACTACGCACTAGGAAAGACATTCTTGAACAACAAAGAGATTTCTAGGAAAACAAAACTCACCATATATAAAACAATTTATCTACCGACATTGACATTTGGGGGGGAATCGTGGGTAACAACGAAGAGACAGGAAAGTAAACTACAAAGTATGGAAATGAAATATCTGAGGAAAGTACTAGTAGTAACCAGAAGAGATAAAATACGAAATCAAATAATTCGAGAAGAACTTAAAGTAGAACCACTGGAAAAAAAATAGAAACACGACAGCTACAATGGTTAGGACATCTACTTAGAATGGACAAAGATAGACAGGTTAAGAAAATATGGGAATCGAAAGTAGGTACTAGTAGAGCAAGAGGAAGACCACGAAAACATGGACAAGAACAATAGAAGAAAAACTTCTTCAGAAAGGAATAACATGGCAAGAAGCGAAGGTAATGGCACAGAACAAAAGGAGTGGACCAGATTAGTACATACAGTAAAAATCAAGAATAATTTTAGTTTTAAATATTATGTCAAGAATTAGTTTAGTTTTATTTTGTAAATACATACCTTTACACTGTATGGTAGGAAAGGTCTATATATATATATATATATATATATATATATATATATATATATATATATATATATATATATATATATATATATCAGTAATCAACAAAGTATATTACCAAGATAACAACACACTAACAGAGAAAACGAACTAATCACAAAGGAAACTTATATAAGGTCCTCTACACTCCCATATCAGTATATTCAAAAAAGATATGGCAATAGCAGACAAATATTGATCCATATTAAAAGCAGCAAATATAATATATCTAAGGCAGGCAACGGGGAAGACGAAAAGAGGCACAATACGAAACAGAAACATAAGAAAAGATCTATAACTAAATCCTATCATTCAAGTCTCAATAAAAAACTGTAATCCGAAACTACGTAATCCGAAAGACAGACAACCAAAGAAGGTACTTGAAATGAGAGATGAAGGTCAAAGACCAAGGAAAAAAATGGGTGAAGGATATCAAAGACATCGTTAGAATAGACAGAAAGATCTAGTAACAACTGAGAATCCTAGTTAGAGACAGAAAAGAAAGGAGGCTCAATAATCCAACCCAGCGAGGTAAATGGGAAAAGAGAAAGTAAGTTAGTAAGACATAGTTATAACCATTTAACCATTTTGGAATAAACTAAAAACACAAGATAGTTTGTGTATTATCAGTGTCTTTGTAATACAACAGTTATGCAAAAACTCGTTTTAAGTATCCCAAATGTAAACAAACTACTTATAAACATTGTGAAATGGCCACTACTTTGAAAAACTCCAAGCTTATCTACTATACACTTGAACAGAACGTAAACAGACAGCTGGTACGAGCTATGAGCGCACGTTTGGTTGCCTATCTTTAGAATCGTTTTGCATATCTTGCTTTCGTAAGATCACCGCACCGACCTATCCTACTGTTGTCATTTGTAAATAATTTGTTGCACGTTCCCACCTTGCAAAAGCTTGAGAGAAGGCGGGTGAAACATTGTTAGCCTAGGACACCAAAAATACCTTTTGCGGGCAACCCTCGTTCAGCAAAATTAGTAACAAAATCATTTAATTAAAAATAATGCTACTGATAAATATAATTCTTTGCGATTTAAGTATATAGTACTTTATAGAAAATTACAAAAAACAAAGTCTGTAATACACAAGAAACTGATCAAAACGACATAGCCTAGCGAAACTTAACTTCGAAATATCAGATTGAATTCGTCCAGAGTTGGGAATATGTTAAAAAATGCAACTTACGAATTTCTCGTGACCCCATTATCAAAAAAGGATCGTTCTATTTGGAGAGCTACATCAAAGTTAAAAAATCCGCATCGCATACAAAAAGTACACGACAATAGATGTATCTTAAACCAACACTAAATAGAAGATTAACAACGAAGACCTGCTTGATAAACAACACAAATCTATGTAAGTTACGAAAAACAAGTTGACTGATAAATTATGTAGCCAAAGACTTAACAAAAAATAAAATTAGTTTAAAAATCTATCGACAAACCTATTTGGAACTATGAAGTCCTATTTTTGAGGTATGCAAAACCTTGAAACACTTCAATCAAAATATTATTACTATTACCATTCCAATATAGATAACGAATTCTGCTCCTACATTTCTACATGGATGAACATGTACGTTGGTGATAGAAGTAAAGTATTAACTGTGTATTATTCTTATATAAGAATCGCAACAAAATAATCTTTATAAAAAAACACAAATCTTTATTTCATGCACCACGGAACGAAAGAAAAGAGTGTTGTAGATAAACATGCCTGAAATTGTTTCCCGTAGTGTACTTCTCACTATTTCTTATTTAATCAGTACTATGATGTCAGGACAAGGAGGTAATCTCGTCCATAACGCAACGGGTTATTGTCAAGTGTCTTATGGCAGAGAGCGCAAAATCATCAGAAATTTGGGAACACTCCAGGCATACTTCGGGAACAATCCTTAAGAATAACAAGTGTACATATGGGAAAATCAATTTTTGAGAGGAGTAGTTGAAAATAAAAATCGCCGGCGTCGCCCGAGGACCAGGGTGGCCGAAGAAAACATTCTCATTGCGCGCAACGCCTTTGAGATCATTCAAAACGTAATGCTGTTCTACAGCAACGCCGACACCGCACAGCTCTCCAAAATTGACAATCTTGCCTCCCGACTATCCATTTGTTTGAACTATTACATAAAGCTCTTAGAGGGCAAAAATTTAGCGATAATGTGGCTATCAAAGCACTTGTGTACGATTGGTTAGAGGAAATGGATTCCTAATTTAACAGGTTATATAGAAAAATGACTTGTTTATACATTTGTTTCAATAAATTAAATTTTTATTGCTTATATCTGATTAACAGAAGAAAAAAGTAGTATAAAATAAATAAAACCTCGGACGGATCATTGGTAACTACCCTGACTGCGGAAAAAGAAATAAAACTGAAAACCAAGACAGACACATAAATATTGATAGAAATTTTTATTAACTTCGTCACTAAATCTGCCAAAGTTGACTGTTTTAACACTAAATAAAACACAAAATGCGCATATGAATTATAGAAAAAGAAGAAGTAGACAAAGGGGGTAAATTCGAAAGCATTCACAGCCAGTATTATGGTTGGTTCTCGGGTTATAAGGCCGTGGTCGCAGTTCAGAAACTCTTGACGTTTTGTCCACAACTTCAGACATCTTCAGAAGAAAATGACTGCTCGGAGATAAATAGAGCAACTAAACCTAACAAACGCACATGAAAAATACAACAGAAAACGGCTACAGATTACGGACCGCATAAGGAAACATTTTAATAAACACAAGATGGAAACCATCTCCACTATTCTCACCAAGATACGGAATTTGCTTAGACCAACCAAAGATATAGAAACCCACAATATACACCAGCAGTATACTACAAACCTTGTTTATGTGAGCAAGTTTACATTGGAACTACGGGCCGAACTATCCACTAGGATAAAAGAACACAAACATCACCTGCGTCTTAATCAACCCGAAAAATCAGCAGTTGCAGAACATGCCCTGGATAATTCTAACCACGAGATAGAATTTGGGCAAGCACAAGTTTTATCCAATTGTAAGAATTATTACCCGAGATTACATAGAGAGGAGGTGGAGATTTATAAATATAAAAATAATTTTAACAGGGACGACGGATTCAATCTACCTAGATCTTGGTTCATCTCTCTGAAGGGGCAAAAAATAGACCGCGATACGGTGAAAAAGCGGAGACGTCAGAAAATGCCAAAATGTTACCTGCAAGGACCCAATTGACGTCAGCAGCTAGCTATCATCCAGGTGACATCAACAAGAGCACCCCCACCCCCCCCAATATCATCCCTACCACACTCGCACGAATATAAAAGCAAAAACTCACGGGACGGTCGCTTTATTTTTAGAAGATTTTCTTCTGAAGATGTCCGTCGCAGTTATGGAGAAACGTCAAGAGTTTCTGAACTCCGACCACATAATGCACCTAGATAAAGGAAGCGTTTCAGTCTAATAATAAAAGCAATTTAAAATGCATAAAATGTTGGAGTAGTAAAAGAAAGAATACTTTAGAGAAAAAAAATTGCAAATTATTAACTAGCGAAGCGTTCAGTGAAGAAATAGACAGTTCCACGATTTAAAAAAGGGATGTTTTAAATAATATGATATAAAGACAAAACCAAATAAGAAAAGCAAGTCAATATAAGTCAAAAAATAATATCAGAGTGAATAACTATTATAAATTGGTGAGCCACTAATATTTATTAGCAATTGTTATTAAGTATCAAGAGACATAGGACTAAGGAAGAGACCGAAAAGAAAATTATAGTGTATAGAAGTATCAAATTGTGCAACTAAAGGGTGGTCCAACCATAATGCACGATGTTAATTGTGAGTCACACCTTAACGTCAAGTTTTTTGCCCAACTTAATTTGACATTTCTTTGTTTCAGTGTTTGAAAAATTCAACCATGGAGAGGTACACAATTGAGCAGCGCGTTAAGATTGTTGAAGCCTTTTACGAAAATGGGTGTTCAAATCACAATGCATTTCGTGCACTTCGTGATTTTTTTGGTCAGCATAATCGACCAAATGTGTCCACAATCGGGAGAATTGTGCGCAAATTTCAACAAACCGGGTCTGTAGGAAATGTGAAAACACCTGTGCATGCTCACCCAGTTCGTTCTGCGGAAAACATTGCTGTTGTTCGCGATAGTGTGGCAGAAGAGCCGTCAAACTCGACTCGTCGTCATGCCCAACAATTGAACATCTCACGAACATCACTGATGCGAATTTTGAATAAAGATTTGAATTTACACGCTTGCACGGTTCAATTGACTCAAGAGCTGAAGCCTACTGACCATTTCAAGCGTCGTCAATACGCCGAATGGTTGGTTGAACAGACAGAAGTGAATGGTGACTTTACAAAGAAAATCATCTTCAGCGACGAGGCACACTTTCACCTCAGTGGATTCGTTAACATTGCCGCATTTGGCCAAATGGGAATCCACGAGTGATTGTTGAAAAGCCGATGCATCCACACCGAGTGACTGTGTGTTGTGGTTTATGCGCTGGCGGCGTCATCGGGCCGTACTTCATCGAAAATGAGGTCAGCCAAGCAGTTACCGTGAATGGTGTTCGCTATCGCGAGATGATAACGGACTTCTTGTGGCCAGAAATTGAGGATATGGACCTGGACGATATGTGGTTCCAACAGGATGGTGCCACTTGCCACACAGCCGACGAAACAATGGCTCTTTTGAGCGAGAAATTCAATGGCCGTGTTATCTCACGTCGTGGCGATGTTAATTGGCCGCTACGATCATGTGATTTGACACCGTTGGACTTCTTTCTTTGGGGATATTTAAAAGAAAAAGTGTACGTCACTAAGCTAAGAACAATTCAAGAGCTAAAGATAAGATAATTGGGCACATTAACGACATTGAACCTCAATTATGTCTCAGAGTCGTTGAAAATATGGACCACCGAAGCCGTGGCGAACATTTGGCCGATATTTTGTTTCACACATAATTGTCATAGATCCTTCTATAATAATAAACAATATTAAAATAATTCTCCGAAAACTTTGTTTTATTTACACTTAACATTGTGCGTTTTGGTTGGACCACCCTATATAAGAACAAGAAACTGGAAAAAGATACTAAAAAGATAATTACAAGAATATAAAAACAGACAATTAAAAATGTGTGGAATATTCAAGACCACACACAGAAACTGAAAAAATATATAAATTATTTAATAAACAGTGAGACGAGAAAAATTTGGAAAAAGGCAGAAGGAGAATTCCAGGTAACGTCAAGTTACTGTACTGTTAAAAAATTGAACATATGTCTTTTAGACATACTAAATATCGTAAATGGATATTAATTTTAGAAGACAGCAGTATTTAGAAAACATAAAGAGAATACTTCATAGATTTATTAGGTACAGAAACATAAATAGACGCTAAACAAGAAGAAAACTTAAAAGCGAGTAAATGGACAAATTACAATCAGAAATGATCAAATTTATAGGGGAAGAGGAAAATAAATTACTATATAGAATAATTGCTTTAGCATGGGAAACAAATAAAATCCTCGAAGAATGGGGATTGCCACCATAGTTCCAATGGAATGGTAAATGAAAAAAGTCTTAAATAAATGTTCAATAAGGTTTTATAACCTACTCTTGAAGATATACGGACTGAATTTAAAATGAGAAAATCAACGTGTGACTATATTTTTGTTATTTGTCAAACAGACAAAAAACTTTATTGTTGTATAACATATTTAAAAGATTATAATAAAAGAATATGGAAGATCGAAGAGTCATAAGAAGATGTAGAATTTATACTATGCCCCCAAAGAGCAATATGATCATCAATTTCGCCTCCATAAAGAGAGTAAACACAGATATCTTGATCCAATTTCCCCGTGTGGAGTTGCTAGTCCTCTATCGGGCGCCTTCCCAGATAGAGGATAAGGGTAAGCTCACCAGTTATGGTGGGTACCGGAGAAATAAAATATCCGGGGTGGACCAAAACTAGCTGGCACCGGGCAGCAGCATTGTCAGAATCGCCTGCCAAGTAATATAGAACCGGCTCTGTTACTGCGATGAAGAAGGCAAGGGGAAACCACCTCATCACGTCTCCCAAGAATATTCAAAGTGGCAAAGGATAATTGTGTTATCTCGAGACTTACAAGAATAAGTCACAAACTGTATATCTCAAAACGAATACTAGTCATACAACTAAAAAGTGCTCCAGTCAGATTTAATATCCTTCAAATATATGTCCCTGTTGCTGGTAAACCGGAACATGAAATGAAACAGTGACATAAACATGACATAACAATAGTTACGGGAGACTTGAACGTCAAGATAGGGAAAGGAAGGCAAGGTACAATTGTTGGTAAACACGGTTTGGGCACAAGAAACGAACGAGGCGACAGACGTATAGAATTTACAGAAGAAAAACTCGTAATATTAAATAGATTTTTAAAGCTTCCCCACTACGGCCATATACGTGGATTTCACCATGGAAATACATGCATACCAACAAACGATTCCGCACTAGTCGCTTGTCAGTTAAGACCTACCCGGATGCGGATACTTCGTCAGATCACTCCACTAGTTGGAAGAATTAAGCTCAAAAGAATCATATAGAAAACTTTGAAGAAGCGGAGGGACGTGAAGAAGTTGAAAGAAGAAGAAACAAGGAAAACGGTGATGGAACTACTGGCGGTAAAATGCAAATCAATGGAACCAACGAACGACACAGAGGATATGCTGCAGAAGATGACAAAAAATCTTAATGAAATTGACGACGAACAACTACCTGATAAAAACTAAAAAGAAAGAGGGATGACAAACAACATATTGAAACTTATTGTTGAAAGAAGGAAAACAAAAATAACAAAAATTGGTACAAAAAAATTCACAAATAAAAATTAAATAAAAATAACAAAGATATGTGGTACCTAAAAAATGATGAAGAAATTGAAGCACTGGAACAAAAATATGATCTATTTAACACGCATAAAAATTAGGCAAGTAGTTGGGATATATAAATGCAAAAATAGGTGTCTATTAAAAAAATTATCTAATACAAAAACCTTATATTTTGAGTAGAGTAGTCCATTAGGATTTGAAGACCTACAACAATAAATTAATTATTACAGGTTAATAATCTCATCCTGTTAAAATAAAGAGCTACAAAAAAAAACCGAAGAGAATTGGGAAATCTTGCTATCGCAGTAGAATTTAAGAATAAAATATACTAAGTCAATATCCAAGATTAATAAAGAAAGAAGAAAGGGGACAGAGAGCAAAAACATAAAACAAATTTGCAACGTAATGTTAAGTAAACATTTTCTTCTGTAAGAAATATTAATAATGACTAAAAGAATATAAAGATACGGGCGTGAATTGTAGGTCTTATTAGACAACACGAAGAGTGAAACAGAAGCGTGTGAATTTAACTGTCAAGAAAGACTTATGTAGTGAGAAACGTAGGCAAAATAAGAAATGAGGTAAGAAAGAAATAAACAGTAACAAGTGTTATCAGTGGAAGTAATAAGGAAAACAGGACAGAGGATAAAAGGAAAGAAAATCGGAAAACTAAGATATGAAAGATGGACAGATGAAGCCAAGAATAAATTAAGATAGAGAAAGTTACCTGTACATAAAAAGTAGAAAAGGTTACGGTTTTTTAATATTTTTTTTAATAAAAAATAATAAAAATATAATTATAACTGCTCACAAATATTTAATTAATTTCCTATTTAGACTTTATTTATTTATTGCTTTTCTAATCTGCTGTCGTGATAATTAGAATTTTAATGTACCTCAGTTCTTTCTTTGTACACAAAATGAGTTTATGACTGGTTCAAATGCTTTTGCGATGAGAAAAGAGTAATTGCCGTCACCAAACTAAACCCCAGACATGATCGAGCGAATGCTAACACAGAATCAACCACTGACTTTATGATTGATGGTGAAAGAATTAGATATTAGTAAAGACACGCAACGCACCATCGTTTGCAAAGACTTGGTTAAGCAAAAGATCTCCTCTTCATTTTTTCGCTTTCGACAAGGTCTGGCATACTCGGTTGCTCTATAAAATCAAGGAGTTCCTTCCATCCAAGTACTTCAGCCTGCTAAAATCCTACCTCACTGATAAACAATTTAAAACCAAGGTAAATGGAGAGGTGTCTTACAACTACCCAATAAAATTAGGGGTCCCACAAGAAAAAGTGTAAGTCCCGATGATCATGTACGTACTTTATACTGCCGACATCCCTACTAGCAGAGATACTGTCACTGGAACCTTTGCGGACGATACTGTTATTCTTGCCACACACAAAGATCTAATTAGAACCTCTCGAACATTACAAAACCACCTAGATCAGTTATAAAACTGGCTCCACCAGTGGAAGATTAAAAATAACGAGAACTAAGCAATGCCCACTGATATACATAAACAACACAGAAATACCAAAAGCTTTCTGTGTAAAATATCTAGGATTCTACTTGGAGAAGTCGCATAATTAAGAAGAGAAGGCAAGTAGATCTCAAAACCAAAAAATTATATTGGCTACTGGGCAAACACTCCAAATTGTCCCTGGAAAATAAACTTCTTGTGTATATGGAGATATGGCGTAGAACTGTGGGGCTGTGCTAGCAAATCTAGTGTAGATATAATTCAACGAGGTCATTCCAAAACAGTTCCAATGTTGGTCAGTGCATCTTGGTACGATAAATGAAGATCTACGAGTACCATACGCAAAGAACGTTGTCCTAATTAGCAGTATGAAGCACCACAACAGAATCGCAAATCATACGAATATTCTACACCAACCACTACTTAAAGTGAAGAACACAGCTGACACAACACAACATAGAAACTTAAAGTAGTTAAAGTCGTGAATTTTCCAATATCACCAAAAGTGAAATTATAAACTACACAATAGCAGTGTTTTGGTGCCTCAATCAAAACGTTTATTCAAGTTACAACCAAAACAGTGAGTAAATTTAACTTACTTGTAAATTATAACCTCTCGATCCACCAAGTTATCAAAGAGCGGGAAGGCCAGCTGAACTCTGATAAGAGATAACAGCACATTTGGCTGTGTGCTAAACCTCATAAATAAATAAATTTATATTTTTATTCAATTTTAAGAAATTAAAACAGCACCATGCAAGGAAGTAGCGATGGAGGCTTGTATTACGGCCAACAAAACTTCAATCAGCACTACGTGCCAGTTAGCTCTAGTACTGACAGCTTTATACCAAATATTATAACTTACAACAATGCTCTTATGACCCAGCCTAGATCAATACCCCAACGGCACTCAAACCAACAACCGCAGTGGCCTCAGACTACACAAATGCAATGGCTCCCGCAGTGGCACCCTCAACAATACCATCAACAACCTCAAAATATCCCAATTTTCCAACCGCCGTTAATGGGACAAAGTCAAATGGCATGCCCAATAATGAACAGCAATCAAAGAAATCCACCAACACAAGCAACAAACGGACACCCGAATGGGACAATAACACCTCTACCGCCTCCATCAATTAACACAGAATACTCGGAATATGAAGAAGCTGATGAAAACCCGCAACAGAGGACAGAAGAGTGAAAAGGGGATTTCAACCCAATGAATTTCAGTAGGTCAAATCAAGAAAAACGAAAAGGAAAAGAAGCGGAGACAGCTCACCCACTCGCCAAATGAAGTCAAAACAAAGTCACACACAAAGCACAACGATAACCAATAGATTCGACGTTTTAAACAAGAGAATAGAGGAAGAAACTCAAAATACCACAAACAACGGTAATGTGAAAGCAAAAAAAGCTTCAATCTTACAATTTGTCAAGGCAATTCCACCACTACTTCAACTTATCGAACAAAAGATAGATAAGAAGGAATACTATTATCAAATGATAAGTAGCGACAATGTAAAACTACAAGTCCGTACCATAGAAAACTACAAAAAAATTAAAAAAGTTCTAGATGATAACAAGGTCATTAGACATACGTTCACCCTCCCGGAAGATAAACACTTCAGGGTGGTAATAAGGAACCTACACCACACCACCCCAGTAGAAGACATTAAACTTGCATTGCAAAAGAGGGACACGAAGTCAAGTCAGTTATGAATGTACATAATCGCGAAACCAAAATGCCAAAAATCTGTTCTTCATAGACCTGGCACAGAAAGACATGAACAAAGAGATCTATAACTTAGACCTTCTGTTAAATGCAGTAGTAAATTTTGAACCACCCCATAAAACAACACAAATCCCACAATGCAAACGTTGTCAATGTTACGGTCAACAACTGTTCCCGTCCGTATCGATGCGTAAAATGTGCAGAGGAGCACGACTATAGAACATGCCCTAAAAACCGCAGTGATGGCAAGGCTCCCAAATGCGTACTTTGCGAGGGAAACCACCCTGCAAATTGCAAAGGCTGTAAAGTCTACATCGAAATCCTAAATAGAAGACATCCCCTACAACAAGGAAAACTACCACAAGTACGACAAACAGGAATCCAAAAAACACGTCCTTTAGCAAATAACAACAATGCAGAACAAACCCAAAAATCTGCACAAGAAAAACAACAAGCCAGTGGAAATGTCCATGAACAGACAATATCCACAAATCAAGCACCACGTTTGATAAATGTAAGTTCGCAATGTAGTTATAGAACTGCCACAAACAACAATCCTACACACAACGAAAATTACTTTATATCATATTTATAAAGCACAATCGAAGCACAACAAAAAATGATTTCGGAACTAACATCTGAAATAAAAGAACTGAGGGAGACTATCAAATGCCTGGTATCCAAAATCGGTAAAAACAATGGCTCAACTATTTAAAATTGCGATCTGGAACGTCAACGGATTAGAAAGCCACAAACAGGAAGTAGAAGTATTTCTAAAATATAACAGCATTGACTTACTACTAATAGCAGAAACACACTTCAATTCCCAAACGCACTTCAAAATTCCGGATTACATTATATACGATACCCAACATCCAGATGCAGATCGTAGAGCGAGAGGAGGATCAGCAGTAATAATTAGAAAGCAAATAAAGCACTGTGTACTTCCAGAATACAAAAGGGATTCCTTCCAAGCAACTAGTATAGAAATAGAGGACTGGTATGGTCCGCTGGTAATCTCGGCGGCATACTGCCCACCGAACTATCGTCCTGACAAAGACAGTTTGAAAGAATACTTCACATCTCTTGAAATCGCTTCATGGCGGGCGGAGACTACAACGCCAAGCATACCCACTGGGGATCGCGCCTATCCCCACCAGGCAGAGGC
This sequence comes from Sinelater perroti, assembly GCA_036346155.1. Classification (NCBI taxonomy): domain Eukaryota; kingdom Metazoa; phylum Arthropoda; class Insecta; order Coleoptera; family Elateridae; genus Sinelater; species Sinelater perroti. Next base: position 20,968,107 of record JARFIY010000158.1, on the reverse strand, counting down.
AGAATCCTATATCAGGTATTACAAGAAGAACAGTTAGGTCATCTATCCACCTATGAACCAACATACTGGCCAACGACCCTGCTAAAGTTCCAGATTTATTGGACTTCTTTGTGATCAAAGGTATTTCTCGAAGACTCTTAAATATAAAATCCAGTTTTGATCTGACGTCTGACCACTCTCCAGTGATAGCTACTGTCAGTGCAATTATAACACAGAGAAGTAAACCACCCCAACTTTACAACTCAAAACAAAATGGGAATACTTTAAAGTACTAATTGAGGATAGCATAAATCTAGATGTATCTCTCAAAACAAACGAAGAAATTGATAATGCAGTCTTAAGTTTTGTCAAAACAATACAAAGTGCTGCCTGGGAAGCAACACCAAATTTCCCACCCAACAAAGTAGAACATAGGTATCCTACTATCCTGAAAGAAAAATAGCCCAAAAACGACGGCTAAGGAAAAATGGCAACGTAGTAGGTATCCTGACGACAAAGAAGATTAAACGTTGCCACTAGAGAACTCAAGAGCTAATACGGACCCTCAAAATGACAATTTTGCCACCTACGTAGAAGGGCTCTCAGCTACAGCTAGCACAGACTACTCGTTATGGAAGCCAACGAAGGCCCTGAACCAACCGAATCAACAAGTACCTCCTATTCGTAAAGCGGATGGCTCCTGGGCGCGCATTAACAAAGAAAAGGCACAAATCTTCGCGGAACACCTGTCAAACGTTTTCCAACCTGTAGAAATACCAACTAGAAATCCGGATGAAGATGACGACATAAAAGAATACCTGGAAGCCCCTTACCAACTTTCACCTCCAATAAAGCTGTTCAAAGCTGGTGAAGTCACAGAAATGATCAACTTACTAAAACCTAACAAGGCACCAGGCTGGGATTTAATCACGGACAGGGTACTTAAGGAGCTTCCTAAAATAGGGATTACAATGTTAACCTCCATCTTCAACGCTATCCTCAGAACAGGATTCTTTCCCACCCCATGGAAAATCGCTCAAGTAATAGTAATTCAAAAACCCGACAAACCCCCGTACAACGTTGAGTCCTATAGGCCTATCAGTTTATTACCAGTCTTATCTAAGCTAATGGAGAAACTCCTACTAAAAAGAATCTTGATGACACACACCGAAGAAGATCTCTTCCCCGATCACCAGTTCGGCTTTAGGAAAAACCATGAAACCATCGAACAAGTCCATAGAATCGTTGAAGTCATCAATAATACATTTGAGGAAAAAGCTTACTGTGCTGCGGTTTTCTTGGATGTAAGCCAGGCCTTCGACAAGGTCTGGCACGAAGGTCTACTATTCAAGCTTAAGCTGAAGTTATCCCATCCAATTTTACTATCCTGAAATCGTACTTACATGAAAGATACTTCCAGGTTAAATACCAGGATGAACTAACAGAATTGATGCAAATAAAAGCCGGTGTTCCGCAAGGCAGCGTATTGGGGCCTGTCTTATACCTCATCTTCACAGCCGATTTACCCACTGATAATAGCGCTATAACAGCGACGTATGCAGACGACACGGCCATCCTATCAATGCACCCAAATCCAACAGTTGCTGCCCAACAACTACAGACGCATTTAGATAAAATACAGCAGTGGCTCCAAAGATGGCGTATCAAGGTGAACGAGAATAAATCAGTCCATGTGACTTTCACAAAATGTAGAGGGCACTCCCCAGAAGTAAATATGAACGGTCAACCACTACCACAGGCAGATAGCGTTAAATATTTAGGGATACACTTGGATAAAGGGCTTACATGGCGTACTCATATATGGAAGAAGAGGGTGCAGCTTGGACTAAAACTAAAGAAATACTACTGGTTGTTAGGTAGAAACTCCCAATTATCTCTTAAAAATAAACTTCTTATATACAAGGTAGCATTGAAACCAGTTTGGACCTACGGGATCCAGTTATGGGGCACTACCTCTAGATCAATCATTGACATATTGGAGAGGTACCAATCCAAAGTCTTACGTCTAATAACTAATGCCCCATACTACATCCCAAACATTGAAATCCGAAACGATTTAGAAGTGGCCACCGTCAATGCAGAAATTAAAAAATTTAGTACCTAAATAAGTTAGAAGTGCATTCTAATCCTTTGGCAGTTAATCTACTAGACAACAGTGCTCAAACGCAAAGACTCAAAAGACTTAACCCGCTCGATCTACCGCATATATTTTAGTGCTATTTAAGTTACATTAAGTGTCTTAATTAACTTACATGTAGTGTAACAATCAAATTAATTAAGTAATCGCAGGAGGGTCGTCATTGGGCGACTTCTCCAACACTGCTCAATACGATCAACATAATTACTTATTGTCAGATGTAATTGACAGATTGTAATTAATTAATTAATACATAAAAAAAACTACTTGAAGTACCTAGGGGAAGCAGATTAAAGAAGGACTGGCCACAGACCTTCTAAGTGACAAGATCCCCTTACTGGAGTGAGGTCTAAAAAAGCCATTTTAGAGTACTTTAGCTTGTAAGATAATACATTGATTTCTAATAAAGAAGAATAAAAATCATCATTCTATGGGTCAAATGGGCAATAATATGGAATAATAAAGAATTAGACAGTGGATGTTGCTAGATGATAACGCCCTTTCGCGATCAATGTGTCAATTGTTAGCTCAACAGCGGCGTTGTTTTTGATCATCCACGGTACTTCCGTGATCTGACACACAACAAAGTCTTTCCGTTTCCCCGCCTGAAAAACTCACAATGCAAGAACGCATAGCAGCGGTTCTGCGATCCATTTTTAAATATGTCTTTACTGGCGGTAGCCGAAAGTGCGTCATGAAGGATGGCAATTATCTTGAAGGCCAGTCCATCTACCGAACTTCTTAACCACCCCTCGTATTAGTAATTAGCAAATATCAATTTATGTCATATATCTACGCTAAAAACAAATTCATTTTAGCCGCAAACTTTGTTGAGGAATTTGTAAATTTACTTAATCGCTACCCCAACGGCACGCACAAAAAGTACCATTTGGTTACAACACTCTTTTATAACTTTCCACTTCATTATAACGGCAGGATTACACCTAATCCTTCATGAATGCGCGAACGTTAGCTGAAATATGTATTTTGTAATCCTAAGTGGCTTATTCACGCTTTTGCTTGAATCGTTGTGTAGAGGGTTTGGATAGGATGCTATTAAATAAAATAATAGTATGCACTGATTAGCATTACTTTCAAATGAAATAGAAAAGGAAAAATGCAATTCCTGCCTGTGCTTCTTCTGATATAAGCAACAGAATATTGTAGTTGAATACGTTTTTTGCGTAAAAAATATTTGTAGCTTATTACCATTGATGTTTTTATATATCTTCATTTTTTACTACTATGTGTAATACATTCTATGTTTCTTACTTTTAATTTAATTCTAGATACTTTCACATTTTTAATTTTTCATGTATAATGATTAGGGTTGTTCTTATGTCAAATAATCTTTATAAGTTATGATAATTTATACCAAATTAATAATCTTAAAACTTTAGCTTAATTGTCAGCTTCAAAGCGCACCTAGCGTCAGTTGCGTACGGTTCGTATCGTCGTTTTAGTGGACAATTGTCTAAAGGCTCGGTCGAAGCTTAAAAATGCCACGTTCTATCGAACAACGCTACGCCATTAAATTCTGTGTGGGATCCGAAAAATCGTCTATGAGGACCATGTAGAAATAGATATAATGACTGTGTACACTATCATTACCGAGGATTTGCAGATGAGAAAAATCTGGGCCAAGCTCGTCCCGAAAGTTTTGATATCGCAACGCTTGCCCAGCCCCTACAGTCCCAATCTGGTCCCGGCAGACTTTTTCCTGTTCCCCCGAGTGAAGACAGCGCTATGGTACCGTAGAAGAGGTCCAAGCATTGGCAAAAGCGTGTCAAGACCCAAGGGTCCTATTATAAGAATTTTAATTAATATTTTTCTCAAATTTGGCCTCATTACTTTTTATTCAAACTCTGTATCGTAACAATTACCCGATCTCCCTAATAATTTTCTTGGTATTTCCAAGATTCTTCATTGATGTTCACAAACTCCCAGTAGTTCAAAAAAGGTCACAGATTCGTCTAGATGTCGATTAAGCAAATTCTCACTGAGGCTAATCTTACCTCTCTTGAAAGGTACATCTTCTCTGCCATTTCGCTTAACGACATTTTCCATTTGCTGTATGGTATAATTGGATAAATCAGACTCACAAAACGCCGGTCAGCTAGTATATCGATAAGGTATTACAGATGATTCTCAAACATGCTTAGAAACACTATAAACTTCTGCTTTTACCAAAAAATCCTGCAGAAATTAGTGTTCATGTCTAAAAGCATGTACCACTAATACCCTTATGTAAACCCTGCTGGAGAAGTTTCAAAAAGCTTCTTGTGTTTGCGCCCAATGGGACAAAAGCTGAACTAAAATCATCTTTAAGTAATATATGGTTTTCCCAACCAATGGGCATTGTAAAGAGCTCTAGGAGCCAAAAGTTGTACTATTCCCTTTAGTTTAGGACTAAATCAATTAATTCCCGGTGATTACTTACCCTTTTAAGCAGTAGGCTTACGAGTTTAATTATAAATTACTGAATAACTTAACATCCCATGCGATAGTTTCGCCGCTTGTTAGAAGCTTTCTGGGTCAGTTCCTGTGTGGTCTTCATCTAACTTTTTTTTCACGTTCTCAACTCCTATATTTTGTAAGTCACGTTTTAGTTCATCCAACCATCATGACTTTGGTCTCCCTTTTTTATCTTTCCCGCTGGTATCCAACTCATTATTATGTATGTCATTTCTCGATTGTCGGCCCTCATCACATGCCCAAGACATTTCACTCTCTGTTTTATTTTCCTGACAATATCCACTCCAATTTCTTGTGCTATCTCATGGTTCGTTCTTATCCTGCACTATTTATCGGCAACTTTCATTGGTCCTAGTATTGTTCTAAAAAATTTTCCTTCCATTATTTTTAATTTTCTTCTTTTTTCTTCGTTATTGTCATGACTTTTGCTTCATACATTTCTATTGGCCTTAAAAATGTGTAAATTCTTGTTTTTTTTTAATAATTTTCTAATGGCATAAAAAGCTCTATTTGCTGTTACTATTTTGTCTCTTATATCAATTTCCCTATCTCCAACACAAGATATTAAACTTATAGACTTCCTGATATTCCGGATTGTTAATTTTTATGCTTCTTGTTGTAAATGTACTCCCTAGCTTCATTATTTCTGTTTTGTTCTTATTTGTTCTCAATCCAATGCTTTGTTCCTATGTTATTATATCTTTTAACATATTACTTGGTATGTCTCTTCCTTTTTATATTAACATTAGATATCCGCATATGATAAAAGTTGTCCTCCCCATGTTCTTAGTATGCCATTACTTATTTTACGTATTCCACGCTTATATTGAAAAGTGCTGATGAGAGTGCATCTTCTTGTTTCACTCCTTTGTTTGTCTTGAATTTGTTTGTTTCTCCTTTCTGTGTTTCTATACTGATTCGTGTTGTTTCCAGTGTCATTTTCATGAATTTGAGTAAATTAACTAAAAATAATTGAGTAGCTGCGTTCATTCGAACAAGGGGTGATAATGGCTGTCTTCTAACGACCAGGCAGACAGAGCGAACATATGAGAGCCATAACCAGGCGCCTTTGTGTTACGGCTGCTGTTTATAATTTCGTTCACTTCTTGTAATATAGTATCTTCCATCAAAACTTCAGTAAGTTTATCTTCTACTGTTATTTCTTATTGTTTTTGGTTTGAGTAATTCAATAATTCTTCAAAGTACTCTGCCCAAATTTCTTTATACTAATCCTCCTGTTCTACTATTTTGCCCTGTCTGTTTCTTATCCCCACTGTTCTAGGTTTATACGCCTTATTTTGGTTACTTATTTTCTAGTAGAACTTTCTGAGGTTGGTTTTTTATTTTCCTTCTCTATTTCTTGTAGTTCTTCCTCTATCCATTCCCCTTTACCCATTCTTAATAGTTTATTTTACATTTCTTTCTCATCATTTCTCTCATCTTTTTTCAATTTTTCTACCGTTTTATTTATTGATTCTTTAATATAAATCCAAACTTTCTTCAATTGATCCGCCTTTTGACTTACTTTTTATTTGTTTTCTGAACTCCTCCATATTTTGTCTCATTTTTTCCTGTTTTATCCTTCCTATATTACCATGAAGTGATCTGAATCGACGTGTGTACCTCTATATGTTCTTACATCAGTTATTCATGATTGAAGCGTTTTGCCACCAGTACATAATCTATTTGAGATTGTCTTATGCTTTATTGGGTGTTCATACTTAGTACTATTTATTAGGCTCATTTTGGCGACTAAATCACATAATCTAATACCATTGCCGTTGTTTTTTTGTGCATTGTGTGATTCTTTGTTACTTGACTTATTATGCATTCTTTGCCTCTCCGATTAGATATTATCACGGAATTTTTTCAATTTTTCCTCTAGCTTTTCACAGAACTGTCTTTTTCCTTCATCAGTATGAGTACCTGAAGCTACATATATATTAAAAACTAAAAATTTATCGATTTCCTCGCTAGTCTAAAATATGCCATTTTTTCATCAATTAATTCCGTTTCTATATTTCTGCTCTCATTGTTTCTAACAATATAAAGCCAACACCACTCCATCCTTGTTTTTCAGCTCCTGAGTAGATAAATGTAAATTTTTTCTCGCCCCTCCCTATCCACAATATTTCTTTCATTTTCCCTGTTACTAACATTGCCATAACATTCACGTATTTATTTTAATTTTTTTTAAATTATTTATTATTTATCTGTTTCTTTCCGTAACAAATTCCTAATCTTTTCGTAGCCATTGCCGTTACTATTTATTATTATTGTTTTACTCTTTTTGTTTGCTAGTTTTTTGGACCAGTTCTTGCAATTTCTCTTAACTGTTAGTTAAGATCATCACTTACTTACGATGATGCTTCTTATAATATTGTTTAATTGGTCCCTTTTGTTAACCGATCCCTCTTCTGATCCATCATTAGTGTTTGTTCTCGCTATGGCTCCTTCTTTCCTATGCATTCGCTCCAATAAACTCTGTGTCCAATATTTGTTTATTAGCATTGTTTCTTTGTTTGTTATTCCTTTGGATGGGTTTTCTGTCTCTTCGTCAGTAGATCTCCTCTTTTCTTGTTTTTCTTTTCCCTGTTTATTTCTTCTTCTCTTCAGATTTCTTCTCCGTTTCCTTTTTAGCGTTCCTCTAGTTCCCATTTTTCATCATTTAAAACGAATTTATCATCTATTATTATAACTAGGTTTCTTTTTTACAGATTTTGTTAAGTAGGGTATTGGTTTCCTTATCTAAGTCCTCTTTAACCCCTACTTCCGTTCCCTTTAGTTTTTTTTTGTTTTTTATTTCTTGTAGGCAGTCCCCTATTCTATTAACCATATCTATTTCATTTTTTCTACTTCTACGTCAACTTTTTAAACTTTTCTATCACACATCCCTTAATGGGTTCCTCGGGGATTCCACATATCACTGGATTTCTTGTCTTAGTTTATTTTTTAGCATTTGTATAAATTTGTTCATTATATCTAGGAGTGTTGGTTTGTTTCCATTTTTAGTTGAAAATATCTTTTACGTCGTTTTAACTTTCTTAATTCATGGGTTTACGTTTTTGGTTCACACTTTGTATATTTATGTGCGTTTACACTTGGCGATAATTTGCCGCGTACGGGACACTTTTAGTTGCTGTCATATATTATCGAAAATTATCCTTAATGCGGTCCTGTTTTGTGTACACTGTCGTTATCACGGGTTGCCGCTCAAAGAACTGGTCCCAGTCGACCCATCGATAATCTACTTTTATCGGCGTCCACAATTAATTTCCTTATTTGATTTGTTTGCACACTAGCTTTTATTATACGTATTTTCAATTAATTAACTTTTACACTCGGAGCAATTTCCCTTGTCACTATACACTAGTATCCAGGAACGGAATCTGAGTTTAATTATACACGCAAAAATATTCCTTATGTTATCATTAATTCATAATTCTTATTGAGCGCCATTTTATATAAGAAGAGGTCTATGCTGTTTTAAGCGTTTGAAAAAATAAATGTCTAGACTACCAGACACGTTTCTGATCCTAAACAGTATATCTGTTACGCTCGCTGTAATGTCGAAACGTAGCCCTTTTATCTGATTAGTAAATTTTTTTGTTCCCTAATTAAATCCAATGCAACCGACGCTTTTAATTTTAGAACTTGCAAATAATTGATCTACTCCAAAACCAGACACTAAACTGGCGGTCTGTCTATTACTTCCATCTCAATGCACAACGTGAGGATTTTCCTGTCTACAATTTTCTAATACAAATGTTGTAGTGATATTTTTTAACTGTGGAACGATTAATTTTTCGGCACTGGCTGCGACATTCAAGTTGCCAATGTTGAATTATCAAGTGTCATGGCAACATCTAAGTTTACTATGCCTTTCCTCGCTTTGTTTGCTTGTTTCACCATTATAACTTGAAATAATAAGAAAATATCACTGATAGGCTATCAAAAAAGAACCGATTGGATTAAGTTAGCATAACCACGGCGTAGTTGTCAGTCATGTACAAAGGTGCTATGAGCAATCTCGAAAAGTCATCATAAAACTTTGAAATTGTGCAAAATGGCATTCCTTATGCACCCTTATAAAACTAAAGGGTAGCGCTGATTATTGATTTTACTTTCGTAACTTGTAAAATCCTTCGCTGCGGCGTATTTTCTAATAAATTTCTTAGACAGCTATATGGCTTTAACGCGTCTATGGTAACCACTACTTAAATTTTGTTACTCTACTAGTTTGAGCAATGCTTTGGTTCGGCTAAGAGTGCGCTATGGTACCATAAAATGAACCTCAAAATTGTAATCGTATTTGAACTGTTAGCCTCAAGATAGATAATAAAATAACAGATTAGGCTTGTATTTTTATTTTAAAGTCAGACGTCTGTTACTGAAATAAAAAACCATAAAATGAAACTTGTTATCAACACCATTTTTGTGTCATTTGTCACACCAACATCGTAGTTTACTACAATGTAACTACCCCAACCGTTAATACAAACTCGCTGTACAATAAGGCCGCAACTGCAACACGAATCATCCAGACAATACCACACAGGGTCGCATCGCTATACTAATTTAACGAACAATTCAACACTGTGGATTAGAAAAATTCTAAGAACACCACCTACAAGCATCCACAATAAAAGTTACAAGTCTGCCCTATGATTTAACAATTTCAGTCGCGTATTTCCGACCACACCACAATATAAAAAAGGACACCAAAGAATACTTTCGAACTGTAGTCCCAAAACACACCCTATGGGGCTTGCGCCTAATTACTACCAATAGAAGAGAGCTAGCAGATCTCATTCAACACAAGAACTACTTGTTGCTTTCGACTGTAGGCAAAACACCAGATCAGCTTGATTTCTTCATAACGAACAGTACCTCCCAGGGATATATCGACATAGTGGGAAGCTCAATTTGCCTTCTGACTGCTTTCCAATAATTGCCACAATTATCACAACTGTATTCCCAAGGAACCTACCCATAGACTTCACGACTCAAGAACAGTCTGGGAACAATATCGTATCATAAATTTTAAAGTAAAACTAATAGATTCTAACGATTAGAGAAAGCAGCGATCACGCTGACACGAGTAATTCAACAGGCAACACAATAATGAACCCCTGTACAAGTACGACCAAATAATATTTCCACAGAAATAAAGAAACTGGAAGCAGAGGAGAGAAATGATAGGATCATTTGGCATCGAAGCCCTATTCCAAAAGACAAAACTAGATATAACCAAATATGTAAGAAACTAAAAGCAAAACTTAGGAAAATGAGAGATGCTATGTTTAACGCTTACGTCAGCAGCTTAAGCAGATACGATAACACCATCTGAAAACTTCACCAATACCAAGGCCATGGGCTAAGAGAGACATTAAAAAAGCCACACTGTTTGCTGAACATCTAGTTGCCGTATTTTTCCAGCACGCTAGTAAACACGACCAAGAAGTTAACCACTATTTAACCATCCCAATGCCAACATTACAATCACCCAAGGCAACTACATTCGATGCAATAGTAGAAGAAATAAAAAAACTTCACCATCCAAAAATACCTGGAGGTGATGGTTTAACACATAAAATACTACTTTTAACTAGCCAGAAAATAAATAGTCGATTTAAAAAATTTATTCAGCGCTATTTTACCAATAGGCTATTGGCTTGGCCCGTAAAAATTTGTACATGTAATTCTGATGCCAAAGCCAGAAAAAACCAAAGGATGTAGCATCGTGTCACCCCATAACTCCATTTGAAACGATAGTACTAAGTAGACTCAATTACGAACTACCGCCACAAGATTGGATACCAGCTTACCAATTTGGTTTTCGACAACCTCACTCTACCATACAGCTAAACCACAGAATAGCACATGAAATAAAAACCAGGAATGAAAGATAAGTAATGCTGCACAATCAGCACTGCTAGATGTCAGTCAAGCCTTCGACAAACAAAGTTTAATAGTTAAAGTGTCCAGTATTTATTCAATAAATACGGAGTACCGCAGGAAAGCGTTCTAGGGCCGTATATTTACTCTACACAATAGACTTACCAACGTCCGACAACACAATCACAGGAACATTTGCAGCAAGATTCTAATCTCACTTACAAGATCACCTATGCTCGCTACAGGACTGGCCTCAGAAATGGCACATTAAAGTCAATAGAAGTAAATTCAAGCACTAACATTTACCGCCAGAAAACACCTTGTCCAGAAATGTACGTAAATAACGAAGAAGTCTTACAGACCAACAAAGTGAAATACTTTGGCTTAACCCTTGACGGTAAGCTCAATTGAAAATCCTACATTGTGAAAAAAAGGAAACAAATTGACCTAATCGGTAGAAGGTCAAAATTGTGTACAACACCAAAGCCTATATGGGCATATCGAACAGAATTGTGGGGTTGTGCAAACAAATCAAACGTGCCCATACTTCAAAGATGCAAGTCAAAAATTCTACGGACTATTCCTAACTCACTGCTGTACGCCTCGAACCTCACCCTCTACACGGACCTCAAGGTGCCATTTGTGCAAAAAGTTATCCGTGAAAGATACTCCAAACATCACGAAAAATTGGAACTGCATCCCAATCCCATACCATAACCACTACTACTAATAATTTACAACAGAAGACTGAAAGAAGCCTTACTGAACGTCTTCCTCATCAGGCCATAAGTGTATTTTTTCATATGTACACTAAAGACAAAACGTTAGCTTATAGAATTCTGATTGCAGATTCATTGGAAATAAAAAAAATAATTTAAAAAGTATTGACTCTAAACACATTCATTGATCGTTTATTTTATCGTATGTGAAACATTTTAGTTGTTTAATACTCAGAAATGAGTTCCCATTTTACTTTCAAAGTGTTAAGACGTACTCGATTAGCTAAACGTAAGAAAGTGCAAGTGAGGTCACTTATCGGACGCAATAAATGCAAGGCGGCGTGCCTGCATTTCTATTTTTAAAGAAGTCAATCTTCAAAACAAGCCTACTATTTAGATTACAATCAAATAACTTCATTAATGGGTAAGCATGTATCCTTCTCAATTTTATCCAAATCAAATATCTGGATTTCCGCCAAACCTAATTAACTCTCAAAATCCAGTATCCTTCCAACAAACAGGCGTAGCCTACGATAATCCGCAATTCATGCCAGCAAATGCAGCGCTTCAAAATAATCATATTCCCTTCCATCCTAGCCCTCTGATAAATTCAAATAGCTTTCATTCAAATCCTGACGCTGCCATAACTTTAGTCAGTGACGACGAATTGAACGACAGCCCAGCGGTAGACCCTAAACATGACTGGCAGACTGTAAATTCCAAAAAACGTAAAATCAACCATCAACTAACAATACAATCCCTTGCTTTGATTCCCACTCCTGTGCATAACCGATTTAAATCGCTTGAGACTGTAACTGGAAATGATGACCCCAGCCTGAATCCATCTGCCACGGCAGTTATACCTAAACCACCACGAATCTTTATACAGGGTATCAAAAATTATCAAAATATGATTACTAACCTAGCGAAAATAACGGAAGATGAAACATACCACACCAAAGCTCTAGTTAATAACACAATCAAAATCAATGCGCACACCATTCAAACTTACCGAAAATTAGTAAAACACCTACGAGAGGAACTAATCATTCATCACACGTACCAAGCGAAAGAAGACTACGCTTACAGAGTGGTCTACAGGAACTTACACCACTCAGTACCAATCGAAGACATCAAAGAAAAATTAACAAAAACAGGATAAAAAGTGCGCAGCGCAGTGAATGTTAAGCAAAGGATCACTAAAGAACCACTTTTCTTGTTCTTCATCGATCTCAAACCACAACTAAACAATAAAGAAATATTTAACTTAAGATACATCAACAATACCAAAATAACAGTAGAAGCACCGAAGAAAAAACGCGATATAGTCCAATGTATGCGCTGCCAAGAGTATGCTGACTCCAAAACCTACTGCAATCGACCACCCAACTGTGTCATGTGTGGGAGCCACCACGATCTGCCAAAAAACTAGAGATACGCCTGCAAAGTGCGTTCTTTGCTCAGGCGACCACCCGGCAAACTATAAGGGCTGTAGAGTTTACAAAGACTTAATCGCACAATGACACGGTATCAAATGATTCCTTAGCAACTCCAAACATATCAATTACCCTACTACGCCAACCCAGCCCACAATCCCCAAATCAACCAACGCGCTCACGACTCAAAATAAGCCTCTGTCCTACGTTCAAGCAACCAGCAGAACTACACCCTAGGAGAACATCTAATTTTATTCTTAAATGAATTTAAGACTTTGTTCACCCAGTTATTAAACTAAAACAGCATTTTGAATCTGCTTATCACTGTCATCAGTAAATTCCTATAATGGTTAACATCCTTGGCATTGCATCGTGGAATGCCAATGGGCTCCTCAATCACAAACAAGAGTTAATAGCCTTTTTAAATTCAAACAAAATTGACATTCTCCTTATATCTGAAACCCACTTCACCGAACGCACTGCCTTTCACATACCATACTAGTCATTCTACCACTGTATCCACCCCGATGGCACGGCTCATGGCGGATCAGGAATCTTAATTAAAAATACCATCTCCCATCATGAATTAGCTAACTACCAAACACATGATATCCAAGCTACCAATGTCCAGGTAAAGACTGATAAGTGGGATTTGAATGTATCAGCTGTCTACTGTCCACCACGCCACACCATTCCCTCCGATGAATATGCAATCTTCCTGCTAATCGTTTTATCTCAGGAGGAGGCTGGAACGCAAAGCATACTCCACTGAGCTCCAGACTCGTCACCACCAAAGGTCGCAACCTCCTAAAAGCCATAACTGCTAATAACTAATACCCACCTTTCCAGCGGAGAGCCCACCTACTGGCCGACAGATCCAAGGAAACTCCCAGATCTCCTAGACTTCTACATAACTAGAGGTTACTAAAGCAAAACTACTTAATTACCTCGAATTACGACCTGTCATCAGACCACACGCCTGTTATCCTCAGCCTACGCACCACCATCATAAACAAAACTACGAATCCAACGCTGACTACAAGTCATACCGATTGGGACCAATTCGCAGAATACGTTACTCAAAACATAACTCTTGACATATGAATTAAAAACTTAGCAGATCTAGGAAACCTGTACAATACTTTACAACTCTCTTGCAACAAGCCACGTGGCAATCGACTTCCAGTTCTGAACTTCTAAAGGCTTGTACCAAAGACATCTCGCTACACATCCGCCAACTTATTAGCGAAAAAAGAAGAGCTAGAGGGCAATGGCAGAGATCACGCCATATGAAAGACTTACACTATTACAGAAGATTATCTAAGCGGCTTACTGCAGCACTAAAAGAAGCTCAAAACTCTACCTTTGAAGCATACATTGAAAATCTATTTTCTGATGATCACAGCCTATGGAAGGCTACTAAAAGTTTAAAAGACGTACTCCACCTAAGTCCCGATAAGAAACCACAACGATGAATGGGCCGCTCCGACCAAGGAAAGGCGGACACTTTTGCAACCCACCTATTCCACGTATTTCAAGCACCAGAATCACCTCCTGGAGCCCCAAATGACGATATTGAAGCATTCCTCGACATCCCATGCCAAATGTCGCTGCCAATAAATGCCATTACCTCGTCAGAAGTTAAATCTGAAATAACCAAACTAAAACACCAAAGAACCCCGGGATACGATTTAATCACCAGCCAAATCTTAAAAATGCCGCCACACAAAGCTGTTGTACTTCTAACAACAATCTATAACCGAATCTTAAGCCTCTGCTACTTCCTACTGTATGGAAATACGCAGAAATCATTATGGTACATAAACCTCATAAACCTCCGCATGAAACATCTTCATACAGACCCATAAGCCTGCTGCCCATTCCACTATTTGAGAGACTTTTACTTAAACGAATTTAAGCAAACCATGAGTTAACAACCTTGCTGCCTAACTATCAGTTTGGTTTTCGCGAAAGCATGTCAACGCTCCACCAAGTTCACCGAATAGTGAATCAGATCTCCAAGCGTCTAGAAGCTAAGCGATACAGTAACGGGGTATTTTTGGACGTCTCCCAAGCGTTTGATAAAGCGTGGCACATACAAACTTAAAAACATGGTTAGTAGTAACTACTACCTCCTTCTGAAATCTTATCTTACCGATAGGAATTTCTCTGTCAAACATAATGGCTCTCTCTCCCCACTACCCTATACACCCTGGTGTCCCCCAGGGTAGCGTGCTCGGCCCGCTCCTTTACCTAATATACACTGCCGACTTACCCGCCTGCACAACACTATCATTGCGGCATTTACGGACGACGTTGCTATCCTCTCCTCCGACCATGATCCGGTAACCTCCTCCCATAACATGCAAACCCAACTCAACATGCTCAGCGAATGGTACTCCAATGGCGAATCATTATTAATCAAACTAAATCCGTTCATGTAACTTTTACCAATCGTAGGGAAATCTGTCCAGCTGTAACAATCAATGGTACTTTTATACCTGCAAAAACCGAAGTAAAATACTTAGGACTGCATTTAGACCAACGATTAACGTGGCAAAAACACATTCAAACGAAAAGGAAGCAGCTGGATCTCAAAGTCAAACAAATGTACTGGCTCATGGGACGCAAATCAAAAATTTCTATCAGAAATAAACTCCTACTGTACAAAACCATTCTGAAACCCATTTGGTCTTACGGCATCCAGCTTTGGGTCTGTGCCAAGCGTTCCAAAACAAAACAATTCGTGCAATTGTTAACGCTCCATGGTACGTTAGCAACTTCATGCTCCACCAAGACCTCCAAATTCCGCATATCAAGAACGTAATCACTACAGTCTCTGCCAATTACCGACACCGGATTACAGGAAATCCAAACGATCTCATAGATAACCTCTACGGGGATGGACCGTCCATTAGAAGACTCAGCAAAACCTGGCCTGTCGACCTACTCCCACACCACTAAGTGCTAGTGAACCATAAGGAGAATTATCAGTGACACTTCCCCTTCCAAGTCTAAGCTATACATTCTATTTACTTAATACTCCTAAAGAAGTACACTGTAAATTTTCAATAAAAGTTACAAAAAAAATACTCAGAAATTACATTTTTACAAAGATTAAAGTAGGCTAATTGCATACTCCTGCATCCACTACAAATTAAAATTAAAACTTTAATTACTTCTAATCTGTCTCTAATTACCGAGTATGGGAATACGACGCAGTCGGCAGCTGCTTCGGTTTATTAAAAATGAAGAACCATTTAGGACCCCATCAAAATGATGATTAGCTTGATTATAAAACAGCAGTTTCACAAACAACGCCATATAAGTGAAATACGGGCAAACAGGGCCGATTATTCAGGCCCGTATTAGAAACAAATCGCTCAGAAGACGGCGGCTCCCCCATCGTGCGGATAAATTGCGGCATAAACATCAACTTAAGGAGCCGCACTGAAACGCAACCGGGGCGTGAAATCGTCCCCATCCATAACGATTTCGGGAGCCGGGAGGGTATTGAATGCGGGCCGAAATTATTAAAGCGTTTCATTTCCGTTTTGAATTGAACAACACATCAAAGTTTAGTGTCGGTGATAAAGTTTTAGCTCGGTGTTGAGTTGACGCAAATCGATTAGACTTCCTTCCCATCCAAGTCACATTTTGGCGATCAGGGCAAATTATCATTGAGCGAATGGCAAAAATATAGACTGAATTCGGGGCGCGCGAATCGCATCCTAAACACCCGGCGCGCAGCAACCCTTACCTGACGAGAATGAAACAATTTTAAAAGTAAGTAGCTGGCGCTATTAGCGCGGTTTTCAGCTGATCCACTGCTACGTGGGCTTCCAGCTATTAACACGGAATTATTTAAGTTCAATACTAAGTTGGCGTGTTAAAAACTTTCAGCTGAAAGCTAATAGGGGAAGCATCACTTAAAAATTAAAAATTAATTTATTTTTCAGTATGTAGCTACTTTGAAGATTCATTAAAATTCATAGTGGCCAAATATAGCCCCTGCTCTTTAATAACTTGTTTTCGGCAGCCCTTAAACGCCTACTGCACAAACCCTACTTAATCACCTCGACAGCACTTCTGACGGATCCTCAATATCTTTAACGAATGCCTGATTTAAAATTTAAGTAGCCAAACGCAAAAGTCGCAAATATTCGGATATGGGAATATGGGATAAACCTTACATGTCAGTCTAGTGCGGCCCAGAAGAATTTAGAAGAGTTGCGGCTTTAAAACTTTTCTAAATTGAAACCTAGGTATTACTCGAAAATCATATTCTACTCACTCCATATAAGTGAAAATTAGGCAATTCTATTTCAGGCTTTGCTGAACTTATTATATTTTTCAATCTTTTCAAATCCCAAAAAATAAAAAGTTTCTATAACAAAATCATTTTTTCGGTTATTTTCTTCGTAATTGTAATCACAAAATTTGAGAGGATTCAAAATCATCATACAGTGTCAACAAACGTCAAATAATTTCGATTAAACAAAATTTTCCATAAAAACATTAAAAAATAGATCAAAATGTCAAAATTGAGAATATACTCTTCTTCTTCTTCCTTCCTCATTATAGGATTACTCCTGTTCTCTCCACTTTTTTGCTGGTCTTCCAAGTGATGGTTTTCCTATCAGCAATTTATCTCTGGCTATCTGGACTCCATTAATTCTTTGAATTTGGTTGTTCCACTCTCTCCTTCTAACCGAAATTCATTGATTTGCTCGTTGTATTTTGCATTGGTTCCTTATGTCCTCGCTTCTCATTCTATCTCTTCGTGTTTTCCTACTATCTTTCTTAGAGTCTTAATCTGTCTAGTTTTCTGTGTATCTCCCCTTGTATTTGTAACGTATGTTAGTATTGGTCGTATCGTAGACTTGCAAATCCGACTTCTGACGTGTGTATTTATATATATATTCGTTATGTCATATTACGGTATTTCATGCGCCAGATATCTTAGTAGCCTTTACAACTCTCTGATTAAGGTTTCCATAGCTGATTATATTAAATCCTAGGTAACTGAAGGAGGATACGTATTCTGTAATTTACATCGTATAAGATGCTTTGCTCACTGCCGTACATATAATTTTAAAGATCTTGTAGACCCATGACTTCAAAAGTTTTTATTATTCTTACCCACTTCAATCTGTCCTTCGCCTTCTCTTTCCATTCCTCCACTCCCACCAATAACGAGTCTTCTCCCACTTCTTGGTCTTCCTCTCCGTTTTCCCCCCTTCACCTGCTTTAAGTATTTTCCCAACAAGTCTATTGTCCCATATTTGGTTTTCTACATAGTTCCGTGTTTTATCATTTTTGTTCTCCTTCTTCATCCCATTCGTTTTATTTCTTTTCCTCCATATATTTAGCCTCGCTGCATCTTGTTTATTGAGAATCCAGGTTTCGCACCCATATAATACAGTTTATCTTATTATCTAGTCGTATATTCTTATTTTTCCTTTTTTAGATAAGCTTTTAGACTAGGCTTGTGAGGGCTCCTACCACTCTACTGCACTTTGTTAATCTTTTGTTTATTTCGATTTCTTCCTGGCCGGTGTTCGTTATTGTCACTCCTAGATATTCAAATTGGGTTACTTTTTTGAAGTTGTATTCTTTGTTGCCTGCTGATTTCCATTTAGTCTGATTTATCTCTTGCGTATGTCCAGCTTTCATTTGCATGCACTTTGTCTTATCGTCATTTATAGTTCGGCTATATCATCTATGTAAGCTACACATTGCTGTCCCTGTCCCTTATTGTATATTAGTCCATTTCTTTGAATTCCACATTCCCTAATTATTGTTTCTAGGATCAGATTGAATAGGGTTGTCGACAAAGGGTCACCCTGTGTTAATTCCCTCTTCACTTCAAATTCTTTGGATAATCTTCCTTCTGATGACATTTTATTGGTAGTGTTTTGTAGTCATTTTTATCAGCTTCATTAATTTTCCAAAGCTTCATATAATTTTTTTCTTAA
This sequence comes from Sinelater perroti, assembly GCA_036346155.1. Taxonomy (NCBI): domain Eukaryota; kingdom Metazoa; phylum Arthropoda; class Insecta; order Coleoptera; family Elateridae; genus Sinelater; species Sinelater perroti. The sequence continues at coordinate 20,949,464 of JARFIY010000158.1, read as the reverse complement.
TATAAAGTCATGTGTTTTCTTGAAATCGATAAATAACATATGCAAATCTAGATTTTGTTCATGTGTTATGTAATATTTGCATCATCACAAAAATCTGGACTGTTGTTGATCGTCCTGTTCTGAAGCCACCCAGATATTCGCCTAGTTCCTCTCTTGTATTTTAAACAGTATATTCCTAATTACTGTTGCTAATGCTTTGTATACCACATCTAAGAAGCCTATCCCATGATAATTATCGCAGAAAGTCCTATCTCCTTTCTTATATATGGGGCATATCACCAAGTCTTCCATTGGTTGGGCATCTTCTCTTCTTACCATATTCTTTTTACTAGCTGAGCACTCCTTTTCAGTATGGTTGCCCCCCCCACCCCCCTTCAGAAACTCTGCTGGACTTTTGTTGTTTTTAACTTCCATATTACATCTACTATTCCTTCTTCCGATGGTTCTTCAACTCTGGTCTGCGGCCGTGGATCTTCCTTTTCTTCGTTTTCTTGTTTCTCCTCTGTTTCTTCCTCTAGTAGCTTTTCGAAGTACTGGGTACTATCCAGTTTCCCTTCACTCTTTCCAATTAATTCTCCTTCACATAATACGTTCTCTCTGTATAATCTTGTTTGTTTTCTTTGCTTCCTGATAAAAATTCTTATCTATTTGTTCACATTTTCTGTAGCTTCTTCTCCATATCTTCTATATTTTTTTCTGATCAATTTGCCTTTTTTCTTCTTGCTCTACCGTATGTGCTTCTGTTTTCTATAGTGTCATTTTTTAGCAGCTTTTTAGGACATTTCCGCATTCCTCGTTAAGCCATTATTTTCTTCATTTTCCTTTTCCCTCCTGGACATTTTTCAGCCTCCTCCTATATAATTTCCTCACATCTATTCCATTCTTCCTAAATGGTGTTTGCTTGCGGGTTACTTTCCAATGCTTCTGCTAGACTTTGTTTAAAGTTTGTGTTCACTATGGTGTTTTATAATTCATCTCCCATTTTTCTGTCTTTCCTTTCGTTTCGTTAGGAATTTGTCGTCTTAACTTTATTATTACTAGTACTAATTTGCATCCTCCCCTCTGTTGCTTCTATCGTCATTTACCAATCTTGCACGCTCCTTCTCAATTACCACCTAGTCTATCTGGTTTCTGTTGCAAATTGTACTAGCCTGTTCCCAGCTTCCTCCTTCCTGCGACCATCCGTATTTGATTCCATCTACCTCCAGTTTATGATATCCTACCCTTGTTTTCTTACCATTGTTCTGTTTTCGAATTACCTTTCTTATTGCAAGTTGTGCTTTTCTCTCTTCTACTGTAAGATCGCTATCTCTGTAAATATTGCCTGTGACTTTCAGTTTTCGCTTTAATAACTCTAGTTTGTGCTCAAATTCTGCGCACTTCCCTATCGTGATTTTTTCTTTGTTTCCCCGCTTTAATCGCCCCTTCCACTTTCATTTCCACCTCCATCTCATTTTGAAAGTAATAGGCAACCTTTTGTTTTAGCTTTAGGTTCCGCGGCTGCTCCTTATCGAAATCTATTACTTTAATTACTACGTTATATCTTCTCTCTTGTTTCTCTAGCTTGTTCTCCAAGTTACTGATCTTATTTTGCAGCTCTCCTTCTTCCCTTTGGCAGGTTTTAGCTTTTTCTCCCTCTCAGCTTTTATCTCCTTTAATTTTTCCTTCACTTCGGCAAAGTCTGTTTTCACATCGGTTATTTTTAGATCAATTTATTTCTTTATCTCCTCCTTTATTTCGTCTAGTTTTTTCAAGATCACTCCCATCTCTAATTTTCTGGCGTTCTGTTAATATTGTAGTCTATAAACGCTTTTCTTTTTTATTTACTCTTGACTTCTCTTATATTCCATAGTGTTTTTCAATTTCTTTTCTTACTAGTTTTTAACTTTGTTCCCAGTGCCTTTTTCGCACTCTTTATGAATATATTTGTTTCTAACTTATATCACGCCTCATCAACTTGGTTTGTTATTGATATATTGTTGTTTCTAATGTCGTTCGACAAACGATTTTGATGCACATTTAAAATTGTTTCCTCTGTAACAGCTCCATTCTTAATTAAATACCTTAAAACATAAAAATCTAAGTACATAAGCAAGATCTTGTATTTTCAAAGGAAAGAGGCGTCTTAAAGTGGTCTTAAAAAACACAGAAATATTAATTAAACTATTCAGGCTTGGCAACAGTAGCATTGGATATTCTTAATAACTCATTTGGATGCCAAGTAGCGTTAGTTCCTCGATCAATTTATCAATTTGTTCGTGGTCCGTCTAAACCCACATATAGGTTCCAGAACGACGTCTTAGTAGGAAAACATAGTTTTACTATGAAAGATACAAAGACGGATCAAATATAAAACCAAAAGTTATTTTTCTTCATTATCGCCCGACTTAAATATACATTTTTCTCGGCGGATAGGTACGTTTGGGTCCAAATATCGTAAAATAAAGGTGGTTGTGTTCAATTGTTCTGACAGCAACATAGCAGTCAAATCATAATCGCAGAGCGATAAGTCAGAACTACAGGGAGCTATTCTAGTAAGGCCCAAAACAAACACTCAATTTCTTGTCTAGTTTGGGCAGCTGGAAACAACCGAGAAACCAACCTTCCTAGTACCTTTCAAAATCCAAGAACATCCAGATGTCAGAACTACTTTCACCAGTTGTTAATCAGCAGCCATCCTCAAAAGTGGTAAACAATGCAAATATCCTCCTCGGTTACACAATCAGTGATTTTCATTTCAACTGATTCTAATCGTCCCAAAAATTGCTTTTAAGGGTGTTGTCCTAAACTACAAAATTTCGGAAAGTTTACGCCCTCTATTGTGAGAAACTCGATAATAATTTGCTGGACAACGGACGAAGATACGACTGACTAAAGAAACGATAGCGAAAAATATCTATACTTGTACTCTCAGAAGCTGCGTCAGTGTTTGTTCACCAAGAGTAATTTCCGGTTTCTACTTAATTTAATCTTCTACATACGCTATCCTAGATTTAATTAGATAGACTAGTCTTAATTTAAATCTTTTAGGATTCCTTTTTGTGTACTTTTTATGACACCATTGTAATTCGATAAGTTCATTTTATTTATGATAATCAGCGTTCGAAAATACTCGTATATTTGAGTATGTCGAAGTCATATGATGACATCATCTGCAATAGTAGCATGTCAGGCCTATATTTTGGAATTTGTTCTCAAAAATGTTTGTTGCTGACCTTAACCTATTCTACACAACCATGATTGACAATCATCATTGCCATAGTCACAAAAGCCCTGTAAAATGTTATCAGTATCCCCCTTTTCTGTCTCTGGAAAAAATTCCAATATATTGATAACCTAACAGAGAAATCAACGCAAGGAACAACAGCCTATCCTACTCTAACTAAAGTTTTGTCTTATCAACAGCACGTTTGTATCAACTGACGTCACAAAACCTTCTGAAGGAGAAAAAATTGAACATTAAACCCTTAAACATATTGCAGCTAAATATCTTCTATTATGTTCTCATTTTTGGAAATTCATAACACATTCTTATGTATTAAATGAAAAAAAAACAGAAAGTAACTTCAATGTCATCAAAATAGATGCAGCAAGAGGTCTTCATTTCGACCATAAAGGGCAATACATATTTATGCAGAAACAAAATTGAGAGGCCGAAGAATACCATCAACATGCATAAAACATGAGACATGTAAAAAAATAGCAGCAGTTTCCGGGATAGCCATTGCTGCTTCCTCTTCAACGAGCGATTATCGTACAGCTTCGGACCTCAATTACGACCTGCATTGCGCCACTTAGCGGAACAATAAGTGCAGCCGAATTTAAATTAACTTTTCTCGTCTAGCCGTGCCCGCCCGGCAAGGAAACTTAATTAGACTGCTAATTTAGGGCTGCCAGGCCATTACTGGAATGCTAATCGAGCCGGGCATGCGAGATAAAAATTCCTTATTAATCACGAATCCGGGCACGTGACCGCGGCCGCAGTTTTATCGGGCCGGGCGTCATTAGCGGATTGGCATTAAAAATGGAGACGCCCCGGGCCGGATTGTTGCTCGTATTAGCCCCGGCCGCTTCAATATTTAACGCAAGAAAAGTTGGCGCGACTTTCGCGGGAGGAAGACTTTCCGGGGCTGGTTCCGGGCGCCGCCGCGCCCGGACCTCCCGAACGTGTCGGATCAACTTCCACGAGAAGCTATAAACTGCACGTATGATATATCAGGGGGAGTGCAGTCAGATGGTGCGTGTTTACCCCGTGTCATAACGTTAAGGTCACCTTCAATCGTTACGTGTTGATAAACCACTCCCTTTTGCTGTTTACGGTTGACGTTCTTTATGGAATGGCTGCGACAGGTAATGGTTTGCAAATCGGCTCAGCTGATTTAAATTTTCACGCAAGCATAGTTTTGGTTATTTAATGTTAATAGGTGAAATGTTACATACAGACCAACATATGTTAAAGTAAAGATAACTTCGAACGTTCATTTTGTTAGCACCGTATTATTTGTGTTAAATTAGCATTAATTCGAAACTTAATGAATAATAATGAATGGTATTTAGTTTCAAGGTCAACTATATTGCTAATATATAATAAGTGAAACGTACAAAAGTAATATTGACATTACTAGGAAATCAATCATAACACTTATTTGCCTTAAGTTCATGTTTGCCTTTCACGAAATAAAAGACTTTAAGAATGACACTTAGTGATAAAGTGCCCGGTCGCAAGGGCTGGTTTGTGCGGTCAGTTTCTGATTTAAATGTATATAAGTTCGACAATTACCTCAATACAGAACAAGCCAGACGGTTACCTTGTTCAACTAATGTCAAACTTTGGTATGCCTTATAATGCGTCTTCAAATAATAACACACAGTAATCGCAATTTCATTCACAAGTGAAAAATCATCAACCATTCTGAAGCCAAACGATTTTCAAAAATTAAAATCACGGAAACCCTAGGAAGCCTCATAATAAATGATGATAACATAGAAATAATAAATAGAGCGAGAAGATCAAGTAAACTCTACTATGCACTAAATCCAGTACTAGGAAAATCTGGGCTGAAACTGGAAGCAAACTAAGAATTCATAATATTATAAGCATCCCAACAATGTTATATACAAGTGAAAACTAAACTTTATAGAAGAAACATGCAGGAAAGATCGACGCAATCCAGATGAAATGCTTAAGGAAAATTTCGGAAAAACAAAGTAGGACAGAATTACTAAAAAAGCATTCAGAGAGATGACCAAGGGAGAACGAATAACGAGCAAAGTAGAAAAAAGACAACTGTATTGGTTCGACCACATAACTCAAACATATTAACCAGGAGGGGTTTGGAAAGCAAAAAATCACAAGAAAAGGAAATTGGGAAGGCCAAGGAAAACCTGGTTGCAACAAATGGTGCATGTGGAAGACGAAGGGGGTAAAACAATAAAAGATATGGAGAAAACGGCATTAAATAGAAAACTCTGGAAAAAATGCGTGGATGGATAAGCAGAACCTAACCCAAATTCGACACCCGAAAGGGTACAAGGGGCAAAAGAACAAAAGAAGAAAAAATCACGGAAGCATAAAAAGAGGTCTAGTTCTTACACCCTTCTTCGTAACACTCAGACCAAAACACCAATCGCAGCAAATATTTAACAAGGTTGAGGTCCCACGACTAAATAAAGCAAAGATACCCAAACTTCCTCCTATATTTATACATTATGTAGCAACTATAATTCCGCTATTAATACTTCTTGATACCCACCTATATAAAGATGACTCAATATCAAGCCATGTCATGTGACACTGTTAAGTCACTACTTAAAACAACTTGAAAATATAAATCGGTAAAAATTCTACTAGACGAGCATCACATTCATTTTGCCTGAGGAATAAGTCATTTAGAATGGCAATAAAAAATCTCTATCATACCATTTAAAAAAAGATGTACAATCGCGGACTTAGCATCACTAAACACCAAATTAACAGCATCGATCCTGTTAAGCACCGTACCAAAAATACTATCCTGAGTTTATACTTTGTAGACCTTAAGACAACACCAAAATCACTAGTCTATTAAATGCCATCGTTAAGGTTGGCTTCCCGCATCAAAAAGAGAGAAATTGCACAATGTAAGAGATGCCAATGTTATGGTCACACCAAAATTTGTTGTACTGTATGGGATATCATGAACTAGAAAGAAGGATGATGGAAGGCAACTGGACATCACTCAGGATAATTACCTTAAATAATTACTTCTCCAAGATAGCACTATAGAGAGAAACTAAGATATGTGGGCCCCTAGTCCAGAATAGCCGTTAGATGGACAAGAGGTGCGAAAAAACTACCGACACAACGTAGCGAAATCCAAACGTTACGTTACACCTTTTGCATAAGTGAAATTTTTTGTGCAAAATAAAATATCACCACTTTAGATTTTTTGCCTGAGAAAATATCTTGTACTATATTTCGTGATTTAAACGCAAACGTTGATATTTGTAGCACCTATCAATAATTATACTACCAGAAATAACAGCTGGTAATGTGTGATAGCTTTGAATTACTACTAAATGCACAAGAAAAGATTATTGCCATGAATTTTGAGACTTGAGCTCTACTTTGTTGATTTAAAATTAACCCATTTTAAAGCTGTATACTGAGGTACTTCAGAAGGGCAAAGCCGACCATGCTAACTTTCGGTGTGGTACCTTAACGTTTAGTAAATGTAATTTGCTCGAACTTACAACTATTGAGTTAGAAAAAGTTGTTTTTGAACCAGTCGCAAACTTCTAAGATTTTTTTTCAAAGTTTGTGTGGCTGCGTTACAAGAATTGCCGTGTTTTCAGCACATGTTGCTTTTTAGTAGATATATTAGCTGCGTATCAGTCATACAGGACTGGTCCCAAAACACTTTCTTAGGGGCTCCAAATTTGATGAGACAAATATGTGAAATTGCTTTAAAACTTTATCTGCAAATACCGAACAAGATACGATTTAGCGATTTAGTAGTAAGGATGAGAATCTTTCATAGGCGTAAATGGAGGTTCCTGGAACTGAGCCATATCCTCCGTTCTCCTAGGTGGCCACACTTGGATTGGTGGTGAGCCTTGGATTTGGTCGCCCCCGTACCGCCTTACGGGGAATCAAGATCTTCGAGCGCTTATGACGGGCGCTTTTATCTACCTCCTAGTGCTAGAGGCCACGAATGGATGGATTCCCATGGTCTTGAACGCTGTGGTAGTAGAGCTCAGCGCTCTGGTAGATACATTTCTGGATTGTCGGAAGGTTTGCATCCCGATGTAGGGCCGTGTTTCGCACGTAACAAGGAGCTCCAAAAATTGTCCTCAGGGCCCAGTTCTGGACCACCTGGAGCTTGTTTATATGAGTTTTTGTGGCCCAACCCCAAACCAGTGCCGTGTACATTATGATGGGCAGAAAATGGTCATCTTGTTTGCGAAGGACTCCGTCGGTTAAACATAAAGCTCAGAGCTTGCTGGGCTGCCTTCGCTTTATTTACGGCCCTTCCACATGTAGCTTCTAAGTGAGTTTTGCCTAAGCTCACTCCAAAATATTTGGCCTCTGCCTTCCAGAGTATCTCCCGGTTGAAGATCCTGAGTGGTATGAGGTCGTCACGTCAATGAAGTCTCTTCCTGGTGGAGAATAGTACCGCTATGCTCTTCTCGACGATGATGCTTATTCTCTACTCGTGGTACCATTGTTCGATATCTCCTAGATGGGGTTGGAGTCTTCGGGCTGTTATAAAATCGCATTGAGCTGATGAGCACCGCAGTGTCGTCCACATACTGGGCCATCAACGTTGATGCCGTTGTCCACATGTACCGGGGACAGCCGTGACGGGGACAGGACCGAGCCTTGAAGGACGCCGGATCCTTCGGCCGGGCAGAAAGAACCGGATCAGACGTATAAGGAATAATTCACTTTAGCCTAAATAATAGTCCCTCGTGTCAAACCTTATTAAAGGCCTAGCTGATGTCGAGAAAACTGCTGAAGAGTAGAAAACTACTGCTCGGCAGTTTACCTCAACCTCAATTTGAAGACAAAAATGTCTTAAAATGTTGCATTGATAGTACCTACTATTGTGTGTATCTGTACTACGGTGGAATTGCACTTCTTAACCCAAATTGTAGATAAGGAATCACATTCTCGTGGTCAAGGATGGACGGACTTTCAAAATAGTTTCGAGATCGGTGGTAACAAACTGATGGCTCCACATGATGCAGGCTCATTGGTCCGTTTTCCGGGTTTAGAAATCAGTCAATTGCGAGCCTTTCTTCTAAACCGGAAAATCCTCTTTGCAGTATATTATTAATAATAAAAATAACCAATTTAGTAGCTTTGGGAATATCTGCCCAGTAATTAAATTGCAACCTGGGAATTTTTTTTACAGTTGTAGTTCTAAGAATCATCGACTTCATTTCTGAGTAAGGGATAGATACAATAGTTGGAGGAAGTTAAAAAACTTCTTGAAGATTGGTAGCAAAAACTTTTACTTTGTGGGGAGCCTTGCCAAAGACCTTTGGTGACAAAAAAGTCCGAGAGGTCGCGGATTTTTGCTGAATCTGTTGGCCAATAATATCGTTTCCTGTTGGGGAAGAGGTACATGATCCCCAATGAGGGTGTTTGCGTTGATGTCACCTTTAGTAAAAAATCTACTAGCTAAGAAACAGATCTATTCGTTAAAGCTTTATTTATTGGGACGATATACAAAATATGCTGCAGAGGCAGTTAAATCTCCCATGAGGTTGTTAATCATAATTTGTTGTGAGTCTATTATTTGATGCATGAGGGATGCCATATCATTTGGTGGTATATGAGGTTTTGGGGTTCTATTATGTGGAGCTGGGTTTAGTCTTAGACTTGTGTAAATCAATGTCTTCTTCTTTTAAGTGCGAGATGTTGGCGAACCCTGTGGTCCACGGACCTTTGACCTGCGACAAATTTGATCTGTTGTTCTTAAATTTGTACAGTCTCTTATATTCATCATCAATGACATCCTCTTTCTTCTAATTCCTCAACGGCTCCCGAGTTTTTCCATTCAGAATTTGTTGTAGCACATGATATTTCTCTCCTCAAAATATATGACCCAGGTAAGCCACTTTCCTTTGTTTAATGTTGGTAATTAATTCATTGTCGAACGGCTCTATCCTATTTATCGTGTTTATTTTCAATGTCCAACATTCCGTTTCGAATAACAATACTGACCATATTTTTGTAATGCGCTGTAAAAGTTTCAGATTCAGGACGTTATTACATAATGCTCTTTCCATGGAATTAAAGGTAGTGCGAGCTATTGCTATTATTCTCTTAATTTCGCCAACTGGATTGAGGTCTTCTGAAAGATTCCAGCCTACATATTTAAAAGCACTAACTCGTTCAATTTGGTTATTATTAATGCTGTTGTCTACTAAACACTATTAATTTAGTTTTGTAAATATTAATGCTTAATCCCATGTTGGTATTGTGTATATAAATCTTTGTAAATCATTAGTGGTATCTGTTAGTAACACAGTATCATCCGTATATCTAACGTTGTTAATTGGTACGTCATTAAGCTTCACGCCCAATTATTCACCGCCTAATGCTGCCTTAAATATAGCATCATAATATAAATGAAACAGCATTCATCATTCCTTTTTCTAGTCGTATTAATGTTCTTTCTTCACAATATAGGTTTTTGATCATTCGAAGATGTTTTTAGTATACTCCAGCAGTTTTTAATAACTCTACCAGCTCTGTGGGTTTCACATTGTCAATAGTATCTTGCCATAGTATCTCTACTAACTTATCTAGTTCTTCGTTGATCTCAATTGTAGTTTCCTCTTTGCCGTTATTATATTTCAGTTTGTTTACTTCTATTGTAGATTTCGTTTCTTTTTTATAATTTTTTTCAGCTTACGTGATACATTTGCCACAAGAAAATCATGATCCGCTCCCACGTCCCCACTTGGGTATGTCGATCCGATTACTCATGAGTTGTCCGTTTCTTTCATTATCATGCGGGGATATCCACTTGTATAACCTTCTCTTATAAAGTTTATGCAAGAACCTTAATCTCATTTTTACTCTTCAATATTGCCAATATCTTTGCTGGAGGTGCCTTTCTCACGAGGGGTGGGCCCCAAATAGTCCATATTCTTGCTTCAAATTTGTGAATATATCATACATAAGCGATAGACCCAGATATCCCTTTTGATCGACCATAACGCACTTTGCGCTAACCTAAGCTTTCAGGATCGCTTACGCAAATATATACATAAAATCTAAAGTCTAGGGTCACTAAATGTAAAAATAAAAACGACCACAATAATTCGCTGTACTCAAGCGATGTACTACTGAAATGAAGTCTACCTTCATCTTTCTCGTGGCCTCGCCTACTATAAATCTTCTGCTAATAATAAGAGCTTTAAGAAATCGTCATTAAATGAGTATTTTTTAGCTAACTTGTAGATTTTTTAAGGCAAGACAAAAGCTAATTTCCTTAAGATATGCAAATCTTCCTTGCATTGAAGCACGTTTTTCTAAAAAGAACTTTTGCATCAAATAGAAATAAACAAAGTCTAAGGAGAGCAGCAAGTCCCTAGTCTTTCACACTTTAATGGAAACTACCAGATTGATAAGAAGCGTGCAGATCTTAGATTAATTGATACTGGGTTTGATAAATACAAAATACAAAGGTGAATTAAATACAATTCATTAAAAAAGTCATCAAAATACAATCATACGCAGATATTCTTCTGCATAATCCCATAAATTAGAAACACATTTTTTCTAACAGATAGGTAACTGTCTGAAACAGCTATGGTAAAAAAAATTATGAAGAATTGTATAAGTCTCAAAATAAGCTCCCCGACAAATAAACAAAAGCTAAAAAAGAAAATAACGAATATAAACTCAAAGACTTAATAAGCAAATTGGAGGAAATGAAAAACAGAAATCCCCCGAAAAAGGTAACCTAACAAAAGAATGAATGATTGAAGGACAGGACGAAACAATAAGAGCGTTGAAGACGTTGTTTAATAAATATTTGTAACTGTAAAAATAGTTTCAGTGTGGAAAGAGGCGATAGACTAAATTTAACAAATTATAGACCCGTAACATTACTATCTCAAGTGTATAATCTATAGTCGGCAATAAAAACAAAAAGATTAAATAATAAAATAGAAATGCATCTGTCTAATGAACGTAAAGGGTTCAATAAGCCTATCACGTATTAAACCTTAAACTACTAATAGAAAAAGGAAATGAATACCATCTTAAATTATGACAAACTCCAAAGAGGCGGTGAATATAGAAATAGAACAAGACGCTATAAAACAAGTAAAAGAATATAAATATCTAAGGTAAAAGCTTACACTTAATAAATAAAACTAAGAGCAACTAGACTCAAGTGAAAATTAGCAGGACACCAGGTAGAACGCACGAGTCTTAGATTGAAGACTATGGATAAGCAAAAGAGCAAGGGAGAAGACTACAAATGCGATGGTTAGACAATGTGAAGTGTCACGTCGGTCTTGCATGGAAAAGAAATCCGCCCAGAATAGAACAAGATGGAAGGAACAAAGGAAGGCCTAAATCCGCAAATGGATTGAAGGAGGCTAAAGAGAAAGGAAAGAGGTAGTTGTTTGACCAACTGTTGTATAATGAAGTGGTTCTAACTCCAGCTAATCGTGCACAAATGCTTCGACAACAACATCGCCATGATTAAGTGCTTCTTTAGTTGTAGAAACAAATAATAGTCGCAAGGCAATAATTCTTATAGAAGTGTCTTCCGATGTAATCCACAACAAATCCTCGATTTTTTTGTCCAGCTTCGGCAGTTGTATGGACCGGATAAGAGACTCGTCTTGCTAACATTTTTTTAAACTAAAAACTACCCCAGTTTATTTTCACCCAGAAGAAATTTCAGCAACCTTTAATTGATGGTCATACTCAAGAAGGCCTCCTTAATCACCCTAGACCTTAATTTTCAACTGCTTTTCATCGTTCCAAAAACTGCTTACGCAAACTTCTTAAAGATGTGGTTGGTGAACTATATTTTAAGTTTTTTTGCAAATCTAGGATGAGTTTAGACTCTCTGTTGTGAGAAACCCTTCCTTCAGACATACAGTGTGGTATCCAAAAGTAGTAGGACTGATTTTTTTAAAAAAAATTTATTGAACATTTTGGTACATCGACTTAATACTCTTCAAAATAGGCCCCTTGGACATCCACACACTTCTGGTAGCGAGCCTTCCTAGTCGCGAAGGCCTTCTGGAAGTTGTCCTCCGGGATGCTGTTCAGCGCCCTCGTCGTTGCCGCTTGTACTGCTTCACCAAGTCGAAACGATGCCCCTTGAGCTGCCTCTTGATCCGGGGGAACAGGAAGAAGTCCGGCGGTGTCAAATCAGGACTGCAGGGGGAGGTGGGGCAACGTGGAAACGCCGAATTTGGCCAGGAGATCCCTCACAATCCACGCGCCGTGGCACGGCGCGGTGTCATGGTGGAGCTTCCACTTCCCCACCAGGTCTGGTCGCAGCCGTGTGAGCACTTCCACGTAAAATCTTGCATTTACAGTCTGTCCAGGAGGTACAAACTCCTTATGGACAATGCCACGACGGTCAAAGAATGCAATCAACATCGATTTCACTTTCTATTTCAACATTCTGACCTTTTTACGGGGTGATTGTGCAGGTTTCATCTCCGGTGATGACATTATCGAGAAAATGTTCGTCTTCTTCCAAACAGTTCAGTATTTCTTGGGAAATCTCAACACGCAGTTCTTTTTGCTCGTCACTCAACACTTTCGGCACCATTTTCGCGCACACTTTTCTCATCGACAAATCCTCTATGATGATGCGTTGGACTGTCCCGTACGAAAGATTCAGCTAATCACTAATTAATTTAATGCCCAACCGTCGGTCAGAGTTCAAAAGTTGCTTAACTTTCAGCACATTGTCGTCCGTTTGCGAGGTTGACGGACGCCCGGCGCGTTGGTCGTCCTCGACTAGCTCCCTCCCCTCCCGAAACAGCTTGTGCCACTCAAATATCGAGGAATGGCTCATGGTATCCTTCTTGTGGCCCTGCGTAAGCATGTGCTTGGTTTTGGTCGCTGATTTTTCAAGTTTGTAGCAAAACTTGATGGCGTACCGCTACTCCAAATTTAGCTCCATCGCAACTGACGACCAGGCGTCACAACAGGAGGTCACTAAAACAGTGGTCCACACTCAACTAATGCACGCAGGTGACCGCCGCAGGTCGAAACCTATTCCCAAGGCTCCCCTCCATAACATCCGGCCTTGCAGACTCCCCTCCATCGCTCGCGCGAAAAAAAACAGTCCTACTACTTCTGGATACAACCCTATATCTACGTTCACCTTACTGCAGATAAAGGGCAAAGTCTGACAACACTCTCGGCTAATTTAAAATAAGGGTGGCGCCTTTTTCATAATAACTTATAATAATGTAAATTAATTAATGAATGGTAGATTTATTGTAAATTAAGCGTGGAGTGTGTTTAACAGACTTCCGGAAGAACATTTGTGCACAAGAGTGTGTCGGACGCTAGTGAAAAAACGCACCGATGAATACCACTCAACGAACTGCTATTAATTGTTATCGATTTGTGTCCGCTTTTAAAATTGCCGATGTGTATAAAGTAAAAGCAATTGATTACTTCGATTGTTCCAGCATTAGTCGCTTTGTCGAAAAACTTCTGTACATTTACGTCGATTCGATAATTAGACAACAATGGGCGGAAAGTAGGGCACTGCAGCGACTCCAATCGCAATTATTTTAAGCCCCACACTAACTGCAGTTCAGCAGCTCCCCGAGGAAGTTTCAGGAAATTCGGCAATTCTTGTTGTCGCGGAAGAGAAAACAAATGAAGAGTCCTTCCGGTCGGAGCCGACTATAAATCTGGCGGTGTCTATCCCCTAACAGCGCGGTATATTGCAGCGCGCGTTGCCGCTTGATTGGTTGTAACTTCTTTTAAGTTTATGCAATCCCTGTTCGCTTTTACTGTATAAACATTGCGGGATGTACGATACGCGCTCCGCGGCGCAGAGATAGGAGCGAGGAGGCCCCGCGGATACGCTTTAGTTAAAATTCAAGAGTTGCGTTCCCGTCTGTGATATATTGAACCAATTTATGGAAACACAAAATGCAAAGTATACAGAAATATCAAGATACTGCTGAGTATATTTCTGCAAAAATTGGGGGAGATTGACAGCGCGACGTGACTGCCTCCCAGTAGATTTTCAAATTATTTTTTAATATTTCATGCGACGTTCCGCACGGCGGAGCCGGAGCGGCGCCGCGCCGCCTAAATAATTTAAATTAGCCGCGGGCGCCCGGATCGCCCCCGGGCCGCAAATTGGCCCGCCAATTTCTCAGCCAATTACTCAGCACCAGAAAGTACCATAAATTCTCTCTACTTACGTCTACGTGCACACCCTCTACTTTGTAGCTGTTCGCCTGCGGCCGAGCCTTGGGGACGAATCTGTAGAACTCCTCGTGCTCCTTGTACCACTTAACGGCGTAGAGGGTGTCGTTCCCCAGCTCGTAGTCGCACAGCAACTGGGCCATCTCCCCCGGAGAGCGGTACTGGGGCACGTTGACACGCACCCACTTCAGGCCGCCCGGAACGGACGCTGCAAGATAAAACGCTGCTGAAGGACCCAAGTGAATCTTGTATGCCGGGCCTGTGCGGCAAAAGTGACCTTTTCGCGGCGCGGCGCCCCGGAGGGCTGGGCGGGTGCGGAAAACTTTTTCAAGCGCCGAAAACGAGCGGTGATGTGACAGTAAACAATGGAGCGCAGAATTCCGGGTCTGTCGCTTATTGGCGAGAAGTTCCGCCACGCAGCCGTTTTCGCTTTCCAATCAATTATAAAATTAGATTGAAAGCACCCGAATTTTTGTCGTTGGTTTTGAAGGTCTGCAAACGCTCTATATGGTTTTGCAGTTGGACGCCATCGACATCTCTTGTTACCGTGAGTAAAAATCAAAATAAGTTACAGCGTTTACAAAAGAAGAATAATGGCGTAAACTTGCTTTTATCCTCAAATTTAGAATTTCGACTTTTTGGTAAGTCTACTAATACATCAAATAAAATCCTAACACATCAGTAGACTTCTAGAATCGTCAAAATTTATTTTGTAAACCTAGTCACTATGGAAACTTTTACATAGACATCAATTAATCAAAATTATAATAATTTTATTTCAATCCTGTAACACAGAGATTTTCCCTTGATAAAGTAAAAAAAAACACTTCCTATTGAAAGCGAAACCTTCCAGCGAGCAAAACAATAGAATTTTACGCCATCCTAAACCACCAAAATAAAATCTGTCCAGAATGAAGCTAAAGGTTCTTACGATCAAACAAACTAAAAGTTCATCTTTGGATGGCGCTACCAAGATTATGATGCCAGTCGGATGCACTGTCTCCATGAATATACAAAATTTTCAACATTCTCAAAAAAAGTGCACAAGTATCATCTACTACCACAATCCAAATGATCAACCTATTTACAAATTGGCCTATTTACAATTTCACTTTTCTGTTAGAACTTCATTGACTTACAAGCAACTACATTGAAGACTCCACAGACTTTGTCAAATACTATTCAGATGCATAGCTATAAGAAGATCTAATGATCTTTTTGTTGTGATAATATTCTTTACCAAATATCTAGTAAAATGTATCTTGAATGATTTTAAGCAAGTTTTAGTCCTTCGAACAGTATCTTAGATACAAGGTGCGAAAAAGTATTGAGAAACCTATTTCATATCATGTCATTAGCATACTTGCGCTTTTAAAGTGCTTCAATTATTTTATTTTCATAATTTCATTGTCTTTCTATGTTTCCTCAAAGTTTTATGTGATTTTGTTGTATTTGAAGGCAATGGTAGACGCGGCAAAGCATCGTAAAGCAATTTTGGACCTGAAGCTGCAAGAAGTCTCGTGGAAGGGCATCTCAAAGCTGCTCCGTATCGGTCGGCCAACTGTCTTCCGGACCATCCAACTGTACAAAGAGATTGGCGACATCAAGGGCCGTAAAAGGTGTGGAAGACCGGTTACTGCTTTGACTCCGTAGAAGATAAAGATCATCCGAGAGCAGATACGTCAAAATCCTCATCGATCGATGTGGATGATGTGCTAGCACCTGAAGATATTTTGAACTTGAAAGAAAAGCTGGGGCTCTTTTCCATCCTATCGGAACAAAATCGTGAGGCACGCCTTACGAAATGCCGTGCCCTCCTTGCCCGCACGCGGTTCGGAGAGCACCTTCGCAGCATCTTATCCGACGAGAGCTGTTCACCATGGAGACAGCTTTCAGCCCCCAAAATCACCGTGTGCTCGCCAAAAATATTGAGGATCTGATCAAAAAGGGAGAATCGTCCACAAGGCAGCTCATCCCGAACAGGTGATGGGTTGGGCCGCGGTGTACTCTACCGGCAAGACGCCTCTGTTCTTCGTCAATCCCAGCATCAAAGTCAACAAGGAGTACTACTTGAAAGCCGTCTTGAGGGAGCAGCTGATACCCTGGAGCGAGTCTCACTTCGCCACGAACCATTTGATCTTCCAACAAAACGAAGCCCCTGCCCACAAAGCGAAGATCGTCCAGGAGTGGTCATCTCTGGTGCAGAATGGCCTGCCTCCTCCCCCAAGTTCAACCCCTCGGCTACGCCGTTTGGGGATATTTAGAGAAGAAAACCTGTGCTCGTCCCCATCCCAATCTCGAGTCCCTCAAGACATCCTTTCGCGAGAAGTGGGACAAGATCGATGTCAACTACCTTCGTGCCTTAACGGATGCGTACCCCCGTCTCCGTGATTTCATCAAGAATCAAGGAGGTAGAATCGAAAAATGATCACATTCATTGATTGTTGATTGTTTGTGAAAAATAAATTATACATTTCGTGCAACTGCTGTTTTTTTAAGCAAGATATTTGGAATTTTCCGTGTCTCAATACTTTTGACGCACCCTGTATTGTCAACGCCCAGTTACGAGCAAAAAGACAGGGTATCCATAAAAAGCACACTCAGCTTCATACTAATTAAAGAGATTGAGGCCAGTAAATCATCATTTTAACTGGAAGTATAAATAAATTTTGTCGACGACACAGTTCTTAAACCATTTTAATGCGGTATAAATAAACATTCTATTTATTACATAATTGAAATAGAATAGGACTGGTGAGATAAACACATACAACATACTTGTGTATGTCTGGCACCCACACACAAACCAATATCTTCAGACACAGTCACTTTACTACTCAGGTCAAACATGATTATGAAAACAAGTATGCTAACTATGAGAGCTTACACGAAGAGTTAAATTGGCTAAACAAACCTTACAATCAAATTTCTACTTAGACGTAGATAAAAAAAGCAATAAAACCCATCAGACAAATACGTAAGCTACGGATTTTCTAACTTATTTCAGCAAAGTTACAGTAAGATGAAGGCCATCTACACCACTATAACAAAAATATAAACAGAGAAACCTACATACCTACAAAATGTACTAGAGGTATAATTTATTAGAGGTACAACACATTGAGAATACGGACCAAACAATTACCATTAGGACAAAAAACTTTAAGTACATCTGCGCCTCAACCAACCAGAAGAATCCGACGTAGCTCAACATGTCTTGGAAATCGCCTTTAAACGATCAACTTCAAAGGAACACACGTTCTGTTTAATTGTAGGAAGTATCACCATGGCTTATATTGAGAAGGTCTGAAATAATAATGATTCTTAGACGACGGCTTCCATTTGCTTGGATGACATCACTCATTCAATGAGGTCAACAAGCTCAGCCATATAATGCCATGTGAACTTACCAATGTTCAAGTTCGAAGATACATAGACACCTGTCAAAAGCCTTCCAAAAACCTTTTATCTTTCTTCTCTAGATTTTGGGCAAATAGTTGGAAATGAAAGAGTCAAACAATTCTTTTATGGGGCATGACTGAGCTTTTACAAACAACTAAAACGAATTATGAGAAAATAAGCCAAAGGTTCCTGTTTGTAATCAACAAAAAGAAGATAGTTCAGCAACAAAACGAATCTTTGACGCATGTCGCCAGACAAACGGAAGATGTACTGCTAGAATTCAGTGCTACAAATTTTTGCCCTACACTTAGTACCGCCTGAATTTCACTCTTTCAAGTAACGGATCACCTTCAATTAATAACCCAAGGAAAAGTATTTGGATCAGATATAAAAGAAAAAATAATTTTTGCCGAATGGATCGTGTCTATCTTCATCAATCTAAGATTCCCAACAAACTATTTAGGTTGCTGAAGAAATATATCAAAATATGAAAGCGAATAAAGGTAAAAAATTAATATTTTGCACACTATTTGAGATGTTTACCAAATAACCAGGGGTTGTAATATGTTTTGGACTCATTAATAAATCATCAACATAAATTTTCACGAAACAAAACAAACTATGGTAAACTTAAATCTCCCAAAGAACCAAAATTCTCAAATGGGATACCAAATGACAATGAAAACATAGGCAATGGTATTATTATTTAAAACAAAACTTTTCACAAATGTCAACACGTTAAAAGGAAATTATAACCCAAGAATATTATAGATAATCTTAACAACTACTGAAGATCAGATGTACTCCTTCAGAAATAAAAGTTATTAAAAAATTAATCAAATTGGAAGCATAGGCATGATAAAAAACAGAATAACATCATCATTTTTTTGCGATATTAAATAAAGATATAAAATTACTGTTACCTTTTAGAAAAATGAAACGTTCACAAATGGCCGATTGGAAAGCATCAAGAATTAAGAAAATAAATTTTATTATACCACAAGGTAGTTGTCTTGGGCCTCCTCTATCTAGTCTATACTGCTGATTTACCCACATTAGAAAACACTGTGGTAGAAACATTTGCGGATGATACTGTTGTCCCCTTTTGCCACGAAGACCCTCAAACCACATTCATTATGTAGAAGATCAGTAAAATCTATAATCGATTTGGAAAATGGCCAAAAATTTAAGGAAGGTAATGTATTGCAAAATCCATCCTGTACCCAGACATTAATGGAGTGTTTACCCGCTACCCTAAGGATACTTCACCAGATATGCTAATGCAAGATGGACGAACGCTTATCTAAAGTGAAAACTATATTTGGAAAAAAGATCTCGCGGTCGCCCATTCTCCATTTGAAAAAAACTGCTGAATTAGCTTAAATAAAAGCGCAAACCCGCCACAACTGGAAATGAATAAGGCAGACTTAGGTGAAGAACTTGCCCCGTCTTAAAGAATGTATATTTACTTTTATTAATTCATTAGGATATGTAATATAAAGGTATGTTTGAAGGTCAAATTAATAATATGGCACAACAATATAACAGTGTTATACATTTTTAGACCTCCAAATAATGTAATTTATCTTCAGCTATGTAAATGATGCTAATTAAAAACTATTTATTGTATATGTATAATCATCTTAAAACTGTCAATAGTGATTAGACAAAAGGAATTTCAAAAATAAACTTTTAGAAAGTTTACCGTCAAGAAATACATAATCTAACAACTCTACTTATTCTGCATTATTTAAACTCTAGTGATATTTAGGTAGATCTGTATCCCAATTGACTTCTGTGCGGCTTTAGACTTAGTATTTAATAAAAACATAAAAATTGTTTCAATATTTACAAAATTGCTAAATTAAATTATTAACTATCACTGCATTAGAAGCTACGGCCATCACATCGTCCTTAAACAATTAAATATTTTCATACAATAAATTTTAATGAAATTTAGTCGTTATTAAAAATTAATTTCTCTAAGCGCACGCTACCCGTTATTAATACAAATAAAGCCATAAATGTGAAGTTTGATAATAGTGATAATTTAACATCGGAAGAAGGTATTGCTTTCTTAATGTTTTTAAGGTTTCAGTAAATGTAATATAAAAATAAAACATAATGGCCTGTGCCAAAAATACCGAGCTAATGTAAATATAATAAAATCAACTAATAAGAGAGAACCGTAATGCGCATGCGTGAATGAGGACGACTTCACTGATCGAGTCTGTTGAGAGTAAAATGCTAATAAGTGAGCATTTACGGTACAAAATCGTGTTGCATCAAATTTTGTGCAAAGCTAATACATTCGTCCACAAATAAGGCTACGTACAATGTTCCCTGTATTGTGTAACTAAGTATATAAATTTTTTGTCATTATAATTGTAATTATTGTATTGTACGGCTCTATACTTTCGGGACAAAGGGCGTATACAACACAACTGATAAAATATCATAAGTTAGAATATATTTCAAAATATAGGATGTTTATTACAACGATGATTCCTTGCCTCCAAGGTCTCCAGTGTCCAAATAAAACAAGGAAATAAACACAAAGTAATTTATTACAATCACGAAACTTCAGAGTATTATGAAATTAATATAGAGCAACCCAAAACAATACTCAAAAATCATGTTAGTTAAATGAATCGCCTGAATAAGCAATGCACATAACAAAAATCATGTCTTGTGCTCATCGATAAACAGAGCCTTTCATACAAATACAGTCGGCCAAGAAGATTTAATTAAATGAAAACAAACAAGAAAAGGAAAGAAAGAACAGATTTCTTAAAACAAAATCTTAAGCTTGGCTATTCTTCAGACTGGTGCATTTTTAATGCATAACATAGCGTTTGTAATTGACTGAATGGATTCCACCACATAAAGCTTCGGTCCTTTCTATTTTGGAATGTATTGTATTCCTCGTGGTACTCAACGTAAGTAAATGACTTGTTGCGCTAAGTTTTAGTATGGTCATTCTCTTGGCATCGGATACAATGTGGTGTAAGGCTTTTTGTTGGAGCCTCAATGGAGACATTTGTGTTAATTAGGTGTTTAACAAAAAATTTGTTTGCACTTGGCTCAAGGTCGACCATAAAAAGGAGAAATAGCAATATATGTAACCAAGCTCTCCTATGATAATAGGAACAGAGTAGCGAAAATTTGAAATTGCTATTTTATAGGCGCTCATCATACTTACAGATCTTGGAAAATCACCAATCAACTATCATCCTTCAGACCAATAAGTCTTGTCACTAGCCACATAACTACTACCCATATAATGGAGAATCTCAAAAAAGGAAAGGTGCGCGCAGCTGTGCAGATATAAACAGGAATGTTGCACAAACTATCAAATCACGATAAACAATATAAGATTGTCATTAAATTTGTAGAATTCCACAAGATAACATTTTGAGGCCTCTGTTATATCTATTACAATCCTCTAATCTACCGACTTCAGAATACACTTTCAACGTTACGTTTACAAATGACATGGTTATTTTATCCATCAAAAACACACTAAAAGTAGCAACAGATTACCTGCAACACTATATTAATTTATAATTTGACCACTAAATGAGGAATAACGATCAATAGCAAAAACTTTACACCAGAACTTTTATGCGATGACAACAGTCTTCAAAAGCGGTCTTCACCCAGACGGTCTTCCGCAATAAATCAAGAAACTGGCGAGATATATCCAGTTATAAGTGAACCCAACAATTACAATCATTTGTAGAAGCTAGGAAAAATCAACAAACGATGCAGAGAAGTGCCTTACGCTTTAACGCAAGCGCAAGCCGAAGACCGAAGACTCTTTAGGATTTTCGATTCTTCGCCGAACTGTGACCATTCACGAAATGTGGATCTATCTTTGTAATCCAAACAGATAAATCAATGATTAAGTAGAGGCAAAGCTGCAAAACTTCTTGCAAAGCATAAGAACTGAGAGCAAAGTTAGGTTTATAGTTTGGTGGATTAAAGATGTGATTTGCTTTGAACTGATTCCTAAATTTCAGCACATCATTATTCTGTCGTAGAACGATATTCTGGCATGATCAGTAAAAATTGAGTATTAGATTATGATATGTTCCGACTAATAGCCTACTTATTGTACAGACTCCACGTTGTTAATTTTCAGGAAATGAAAGAAAGTCGTTGACAATTACAAGATATAAAATAATTTTACAAAATAATTTTTAATATTATTAATAATTGTTATAATAAAAAACAAAAAACACCTTTGCATTGCCCTACTGCAGGGCGAGTAAAAAATTACACCCTCCCTTTATTTCAAATTTATTTTTACAAGGTAAATGTACAGAACCAAGACTTACTTTAATTCTTATGTTTTTCAAAGAGCATATCGGACAAACAGTGCTTTTCATTTTCAATATACAGTTAGACATTTCAAAATTCTTCATTATTCTTTCCAACAATGAATATTTTGGGCTTGGGGGCTAGGCAATGTTTTTAAATTTCGTTAAGTTTTGAAATGTCTTGACAGGAAGGGCTTTCAGTTGATGAAATCTAGCGAGCAGAGTGACCAAGAGACGTCACCTTTTTGAGGGATTAAGCGCTCAGAAAACATCTCATGCAGCACTTGAAGTTACAATAACATGTTGCGTTTCCTCCTCAAAAATGC
Source organism: Sinelater perroti (assembly GCA_036346155.1). Taxonomy (NCBI): domain Eukaryota; kingdom Metazoa; phylum Arthropoda; class Insecta; order Coleoptera; family Elateridae; genus Sinelater; species Sinelater perroti. The sequence goes on along the minus strand of JARFIY010000158.1, from coordinate 20,926,986 downwards.
AAGGGCTCGTGAACCCAGCTTTACTCACCGCACATCAAAAAGTGACAGGTTCGCTGTGGAGTGCGCATTCATGGATATCTCGTGAGGCTCTATCCCCCACGAAAACAACACTTTTGTTCAAGAGAACAGCATCATTGAAGACACATAAGTCCATGACAAAAAATCTTAATGCAATTGGCTTTATTTGGGGTGCCATCCTCAAACTGAAAATCTACGATCATAAACAGACATTCCACATCATTATACTAACCTGCCCATACTTTACAGCTTGATGAAGGAATTTATCATACAAGTCAATAGACCAACGTCTCCATAACTGGCTTTGACTACTACCACTAAACTGGAAATATCGCTGTGTGCCAACAAAATAAAAGTAAGAGACCTCTAAAAGTCACATTTCTCTTAACGAGAATGTTAATTGAAGCGACTCTTAACAAAAAGCCTCACATTGAAAAGAATAAACTGTTAAAGGCAATTGCGGCCCGGCACAAATCATTAGTTGCCTTCTCTCTATGCCGGAAGCTGGCTGCCCTTTCACAGCAAGATGACTATATACAACGAATATCCGGCACTTAATGATAGATAACTGTCCCGTTTAGGATACATCGCGGAAACTCCCGTACACAAGTTCCAAGTGGTCCAAAATTAAACCTTCAGGGTCATCTTTGGTAAGCCGTGGTTTATCAGGAACACTGTCCTCAACCAGGACGTCAATGCATAAACCGCACAAGAATTATCTTACAGAGCGCTAATTAGCTGTTCTCCAGCGTCGAAGGCCGAATTAATAGCGCCAGGAAATTATAATCCCCTGTATGTTGGTATCTCAGACACACCCACCATCGTCAAAAAGTCAACGTCAATGGTATTATTAAAAACAGGTTCAACACTCAAAATTTCAATATTTTCGGCGGAATTTGCAATACCATCAGACAATTAAACGTGATCTGTCACCATACCAAATGGAACCCCATAACATACTAACTTCGCCACGTAACATTCTGTTTTTTTTAAGATGAATAAATCAAACATAAACCAAAATTCCCTCTTTACGCACCATGAAGTGTACGGAAAGGGGCGGGGCTTCTAGACGTTCTGTAGAAGAGGCTGAAAAAGATTCCTCCCGTAGTATAGCTCGCACTACCGTTTTATTAGTCATTATCACAATGCCAAAGCAAGATAGTATTGTCAAGTTTCAGATAACAGGGAGTTAAAGCCGTCTAAAATTATGAGAACACTTGTGTCGCAATTCGGAAACAACTCTCTTAAAAAAACTCAAGTGTACGTGTGACAACATTTTCTGGAAAAGATAAGAAATAGTTGAAAATGTAGATTAACAACGTCACCTAAGAACCAGCGTGAGTGAAGCATATTCGCATTGTACATTCCTCTATCGCGGGTGACTGTCGATTAATGGTTACTACAATTTTAAGCAAAATGTTATAGTACTTTACGACAACGTTACGTCACGTTACCAAGCTCGAAAAGAAAATGATAATTTGTTCTAAACTACATCCAAACAACAGTTTGAACGTATCTCCCCGCGATATTTATTTGACCACTGAGAGTGGCACTCGAAAAACAAAGATTTAACGACTTTTAATTTACGATAATCCAATGCAACTTATCCGTTAATAAAATTGTGTTTTTACATCAAGCGATTATTTAGATATAAAACTTTGTATTTTCTTATTTTTATAATGCTTTAACAATTAATATCGGACAACAACGAAAACCTGGGAAAAATTAAGAATATGATAGTTACAATAAATAATATGCTGCAAATGATAGATGAAAAACTGGAAAAATTTACTACCGAAATGAAAATAATAAAAGGAGAAAACGAACAACTGACAAAATGCGTCAGAAACCAAGATGAAAAAATTTTGGAGAGAGAAATTAAGAGAAAAAACTTAGTAATAAAAGACATAGTGAATAAAGAAATCAAAATTAACACGAAAATGGAAATTGACGAAGTTAAAAGATTGGGGAAATATAACCCTGCATGGAAAAGACCAATATTGGTGGAATTAACGTCGGGAAAAAAGAAAATTAGTATTATGAAACAAATTAAAATACTTAGAGACACTGACATACGGATCGATGAGGATTTCACAAAGAAAACACAATATGAACGAAAACTATTATTACCCCATTTAAAACAGGCGAAACAGAAAAGTCACAAAGCCCCACGAAAATAAAATTACTTGAAGGAACTAGAGGAAATATATAAAAATAATGGGGACAAGAAACGCATGATAAGTGAGAAATCCCCAGAGCTAGATAAATAACAGGAAAACAAAAAAATGGCAAGAGTAAGTGATACCGTTAGTAAAGATTATGAAAGTGACAATGATAATGTTAAAAATTTTGAAGGACACAAAAATACTGGAACGATCGGAAAATGGGTATAATACTTGGTACGTAACCTTGGGGTTTCTAGTAAAATACAGAACTTACTGAAAGAAGTTAAAAAATATAGAATAGATATTTTTGCCACCCAAGAAATGGGCCAAAAGAAAGCGGAATAACAGATGTAAAAGACTACACAATATCTTATAGTAGGCTTAAAAAAGGGTAAATTGGTGTAGGCTTTATAATACATAAAGATTACAAGGGTATTATAATACAATTCATACCAATAGATGACTAGCAATTTTAAAACTTAAGGCAACATTTTATAACAACAATGATTAACATACACCAACTGAGGAAAGCGAAGACGAAGTTAAAGAAATGTTTTATGCAAAGCTAGAAAATGTCATGGATAAAATAGGAAACTACGATGTCAAAAACTTAGAGAGTAATGAAATTAGGGAAAAATATACAAATAGTGTACAAGCAAAATTTGAAATGCTAGAACGAACAGGGGAGAAAGAAAAAACGAAGAAAGAAACAATTAGAAGAAGTTGGGGAAAAAAGGGGCCCACAGAGGAGATGCATGAATAAAGGAAAAAATGGTACGATGAAATGAAATGAAGCAAAATTAGAAATGCTAAGAGAAAAGAAAATCTGTCAACCCAAAATGCAGAGAAAAATTAAAAAAAAAAACATGAGCAACCTAGAATGGAGAAAATGGAAGGAGCACGAAGAGAACAACACATCAGAGATTTCTATAAAGAGGTAAAAAGACAAAAAGCTGATTTTCAACTAAAAACAGGACTTTGTAAGAGTGAGGAAGGAAAACTGCTGGACGGTAAGCAAGAAATAATCATAAGATGGAAAGAATTCTTCGATAAATTACTAAACCCAACTCAAGATAAAGTTAACTCAATAAACGAAAGATAAAGACCAGAATGAGAAAGATTCAGTAAATTCACTTACAACAGAAGAATTGGATCAAGTTATAAAAACATTAAAATGTTGCAAAACACCAGGCGAGGACGGTATAACTTCGCAAATGTTCAAATATTGAGAACAGCGGTAAGAGAAGTAATGCAAGCCTTAATAGTAAATATCTGAAAAGAAACATATGCCCCATATTTAAATAGGGGGATAAGACAGTATGAGATAACTATAGGGTCATAGCCTTACTTAATATGTAATATAAGATAAGATACTAAGTAAGCTAATAGAAAATAAATTAAATGGCTGGATGGAAAACACACTGGGAGAATACCAATGCGGTTTCAGAGCAACTACCGATCAGATATTCATAATTAGACAGAATCTGAAAAATTCTGGGAGTTCAATATTGACTTACACACAAGTCCCTAGACTTTCGACACAATGATAAGGGCAGAACTGCTCAAAGGGCTGGAAGAGTTCGGAATGCATAGAAATCTGATAAGATTAGTAAAAATGGGTTTGCTTGACACGAAGGCAAAGGTTAGAGTGCAAGGACAATGGACAGAGAATTTCACTATAAGTGATGGGTTGACACAAGTAGATGCAATGCCAATGACGCTGTTTAATTTCGCTTTAGAAAGAATAATAAGAAATGTCGCTATTAACCCGGGAAGTACAATTTATAATAGACAATGTCAAATACTGGCATATGCAGATGGCATTGATAATGTAAGTAAGAAAATAGAAGAAATGAAAAACGTTAAATGTATGGAAGAAGCAGCGGACACTCGAGGCCTAAAGATTAACACATCAAAAACAAAATATATGATAACCACAAAAGATGTAAACAGATATAAAGATATCAAAAAAAAATACAATAAACAGAAACCGATATGAACGAGTTAAAAATTACAAATACTTAGGCTCTGTAGTTAATAAAAAAAATAATATAGAAGAGGAACTAGAGGCTAGAATTTTAGCGTGTTATAGATGTTACTATGGACTACGGGATGTAGTCACATCAAAAGTGCTGTCAATTGAGAACGAAATTAAATTGTATAAGACAGTGACAAAACCGGTAGTGACATACGGGACGGAATCTTAGTGTCTAACCCAAAGTAAATAAAGACAGCTGACATGTAGGAACGCAAAATGTGAAGAAATATATATGAGTTAGTAAATGAGAACAGAATGTGGTGCGCTTTAACAAATAGTGAAATCAGAATACGGGGAAACAAGCTTATCTGACGACATTAAAAGTATGCGTGTAAGATGGCTGGGCCATGTCGAGAGGATAAAACCAACAAGAGGACCAAAGAAGGCATTGCAAAACAAAGAAGAAGTAGAAAAAGATCTAAGAACAGCAGGAGTTACCGAATGGAAACAGAAAGCAGCTAACAGAAAAGAGCGGAGAAAAATCGAGATTATAAATGGGGTGATCAGCAAGAAACTACCCTTTTAGTATTCACGCCAAAGGTTGAGTCGCGAATGACGACCGCATCTTGTAAAACAGCAGTCTGGAAACCCTTCCGGGAGGCCACGGCTCCTTGCGGATCGTTGCGCCGAGGAATAAGTAAGTAACAATTAAAGAAATTCTGTTTATGTTTGTGTCACTCCCGTGTCATTCAATTAGTTGGGCAAAAGCCTTCATATCCAGATTCGACCACTTTTGTTAGAAAAAGAGACGGATTTCCAAGTCATCCGGTCGAAAATTCATCTTTATTGTTTAATAGTCGGGGATTTTTAGAAGGGTAAAAAGTATTGAACGACACCCCCGCTTTTTTTCTAAGACCACTGTTTTCAGAGTGTCCATAACAGCTTCTCTCATCACAGTCCATTTTGTTCGTTCCGAGGGTCCCGAGTAGTCGAGTCGTAGCAGTACTAATGGTAATCCCTCCTTCTAAATTTAGATATGACCACCGATAACAAGGGTTAAACACACACTCATTTCTCTCTGTGAGACCCCCCTCCCAGAACGACCTGCCCTATAATACGTTCGCGGTTGAGATCAGATAGATCTTAGGATTCGGGTAAATGTGACACGGTTCGAACCACTCTAAATTATCCATAGTCATTTAACTTTAATTTCAATTTTTTACCATCTTGAGTTATCAACAAACACTTAAGGTCTATCTGATTGTAACCACATTGAGTATATTCCTATGTTGATTTGTGTTATTTGTTTGCATTTCGTTGTTGTTAAGAACTTCTTTCAAATGTTTCCCTTATTTTTAAAAATTCAGAAATAATTCAAAGTTTACTGAAGAAGAGACGCTCTTTTCTCTGAATGAAAAATTGTTTTCAGTTTTCCTCCAACAATTTCCCCAGATGCCACAGACACAACTTTCTACATTTCAATTGAGTGCAAATTCATCTCAATTAATACAAAATAACAACACCTCAAATGAGTACTATGAAGTTGATGAAGAAGAAATGGAAACTAATCCTGCTAATGATTGGCAAAGGGTCACTAAGCGAAAACGATTAGACAAGTCAAATACACAAACGGTCGGTGGAAAAGAAACACTAATTCATGCAAATAGATACGCAGCCCTAAGCCCAGAGAATGAAACAAGCGATGCCAATAATAAACAACGGCAACAAACAACAACACCCAAGCCCCCGCCCATTTTCGTTCACGGTGTTCTAGACTTCAACAAAATGACAAAAAATTTACTTTCCGTTGCTAAGAGGAACAATACTCGACCAAAAGTCTGCACAATAATGTCGTCAAAATTACAGCTACCCCTGACAGCTACCGCAAGATGATCAAACACAGGCAGGAAAATCAAATTATACCTCACACGTACCAGATGAAGGAAGATTGTTCTAAAACACACACACCACAGTACTCCAATAGATGATATTAAAAAAGCCCTTGAAGAAGCAGGACATATAGTTAGAAACATTATGAATTTAAAAAATAAAGTAACTAAAGGACCATTACCAATATTTTACATAGATCTTGAACTAGCCACTAATAACAAGGAAATCTACAACATAAAATCACTTCAAAATAAACATGTATCATTCGAACCACCAAAAATAAACAAAGATATAGCGCAATGTACCAGTTGCCAGAACTACTGACACACAAAGGGGTACTGTAATATACCATTTGCCGGCGTAAAATGTGCTGAACCGCATGACACAAAAATCTTCCAAAAAATAAAAGCCACCCCAGCAAAATGTATTGTTTGCGAGGGACAACACCCAGCAAACTATAAAGGATGCACAATTTATCAAGAGCTGCAAAAAAAGTATCAACCTGATAAGCAACACACAAACGTAAGATCCTCAAACTTAACAAGACAATACTTTCCACACCTAAGACAACAAGATAATCACGACCAATCAACTGACCAAGTCCTCCACGTCCCACCTATTCGCAAATAGTACAAGACCAGCCAGCTGAAGACGTCAGTCTTAAACAATTCCTCGATGAATTTAAAAGCATGTTCAACCAACTACTACAGCAAAACAGCATGACACTAAACATGCTGACTACAGTGATCAATAAGCTAATCAACTAATGGCTAAATTTCTAAAAAATGCGTTGTGGAATGCCAACGGGCTGCTTCAACGGAAGTTAGAAGTTGAAACTTTTCTACATACCAATAGCATAGATATTTTGTTAATCTCAGAAACCCATTATACAATAAGGTCACATTTAAAAATATCTCATTTTACTATATATCATACAGAACACCCTGACGACGCAGCTCATGGTGGTTCTGCTATAATAATTCGCAATACTATCAAACATCATGAATTACCAAGCTTTCAAACAGACTACTTGCAAGGTAGCATAATACAAGTAGAAAAACTTCCGATGCCAATAGTAATTTCTGTCGCCTATTGCCCACCACGCCACAACATAACCAAACAAATGTTCCAACCCTATTCTGAGCAACTAGGACCTAGATTCTTAGTAGGTGGCGACTACAATGCTAAAAATATACACTGAGGGGCTCACGTTTAACAACTACAAAAGGTAGAGAACTATACAAACTCATGGCAGATAACAACTATAGTTTCCTATTAACGGACAGCCCAACATATTGGCCAACTGACCCCAATAAAACACCAGATCTGCGTGACTTCTTCGTCACCCACGGTATGTCCTCAAACTACATGGACATCATTTTCAGTTATGACATTTCATCTGACCATACCCCTGTAGTAGTCTCAGTAAGTGCAACTATACTTTACAAAGAACTCACACCTACTCTCAGCAATAATAAAACCAACAGGGAAACTTTTGAACCACATATAAATGAAAATCTTAACATGAACCTGGCATTAAAAACAAGCGAAGACTTAGAATATGCAACTAACCATCTAATAACAACTATTCGGGAACCCGGTTGGAAATCAACACCTCAGTCCTACAACACACCTAACATCCCAACTGAAATAATGGAAATAGTAAGGGAAAAAAAGAGCAAGGGCAGCTTGGCAACGTAGTCGCAATATTTCAGACAAAACTATATTTAACCAACTGAATAACAAACTAAGAAGAAGACTTCAACAGATTCGTAATGAAACTTTCCAACTCTACACAATCACACTCTCTGTATAAGATCAGTCAATATGGAGGGCAACTAAAGGAATCAAACGTCCCAAAGAGCACATACCACCACTACAAGATGCAACAGGATTATGGGCGAAAACTTATAAAGAAGCTTTCGCGCTGCACCTTCAAACTACCTTTGAACCTAATTCTAATGAACCAGACCAGGAAGTTGAACATTATTTAGAAACTCCATTGCAATTGTCACCCCAAATAAAGAGTTTCACTATTCACGAAATTGAATCCCAAATAAAATTACTTCCTAACAAAAAATCTCCAGGACATGACCTTATAACAAGAATATTACAGTACTTACCTGAGAAAGGACTTCGTTATCTCCAAATCCTGTTTAATAGAATACTGTGTCTGGCTTACTAGCCATCATTACTCAAATTTGCCCAAATTATCCTAATCCTTAAACAGGGTAAACCTGCCACCCAGATAAAATCCTACCGACCTATTAGTTTACTTCCAATAATCTCTAAGCTGCTAGAAAAATTAATATTAAAACGCATTAATGAAAGTGAACTTCAAAGTAAATGGCTACCAGATCACCAATTTGGATTCCGATCCCAGCATTCAACAATTCAACAATGCCATCGATTAACACACATAATACACGGTGCACTTGAACACAAAACTTACTGTTGTGCAGTGTTCTTAGATGTGAGTTCTGCATTTCAAGGTTTGGCACAGAGGTTTATTGTACAAAAAAAAACTACTCCCTTACCTTTACTACCTACTTTTGCGCTCCTACCTCAACAAATGATTCCTCCAAACCGTACTCGGTAACCACACCTCCCAGATATATAGAATTAATGCGGAAGTCCCTCAGGGTAGTGTGCTTAGGCCTCTATTGTATCTGTTATATACAAGTGACCTTCCTATCACAGAGCAAACAAGTACAGGGACGTTTGCTGATGACATAGCAATCCTGTCGTGCAATGAAGATCCGAACACAGCAATCGAACTACTCCAAGAACATTTAAACCAGCTCGAAAAGTGGCTAAACAAGAGAAAAGTAAGGGTAAACGGGGATAAGTCACGTTTACAGCAAAACACTCGGCGTGTCCGCAAGTCTGCCTAAACAATACACCGATCCCTCAGGCAGATACCTGGGTCTGCATCTCGATAAACGCCTGACATGGAGATCTCATATAAGAAAAAACGGAAAGAAATGGATCTACGTCTAAGAAAATTGTATTGGCTCCTTGGGAAGAACTCAGCACTTGCCTTAGATAACAAACTGTTAATCTACAAAAGCATAATTCGTCCCATCTGGATCTACGGCTGTGAATTATGGGGATGCGCCAGCAAATCAACAATAAAAATAATACGACGCTTCCAATCCAAGACCCTGAGGATGATATGCAATGCTCCCTGGTTTGTGTCAAATGCAACCATCCAGAACGATTTTAACATCCCATTAGTAGGCGATTTTATAAAAACAAAAGCTGAAAAACATCATTACACTGTTGAAAATCACCCGAATATAAAAGTCAACGTCCTAGTTCAGGAACCCGAAGCAGAAGATTCAGGAAAAAGTGGCCAATAGACTTAGTGAACTAAAGTAGGAGATTCACCAGTGGATGCTTTCTCTTCATGACTTTTTTAGCCCATTAGCTCATAGAATTACTATATTTAAAAAAAAAACTTTTCCTTGTTTTAAAAAGTAAAAAAATGGTTTGTATGGTACGAAATATTATTAGAAAATTGAGTATCACGTATTCTCTTTCTTTGGTATGACTTTTAGTCATTTCTACAGATTGAAAGAAGTTTAAAGTTAATTTTACTTAGAAAGAAACAAATCTGAAATTCGTTTATAAGGAACAAACCGTTCCAATTAGGCCATCAATGACTTTATTATATATAAGCTGGTAAATGTAATACTGCTAATTAGATGCGTATTAAATGGCGGGCAATTAAGAACAGTTCATGGGGAATAATCGCAGACTTCTTTATCGGGCAGAAAGCAGCTAATTAGTATGTGGGAGGCCCGCCGACACACGCGGCGTCTGTTAACAGCAGCAATTACAGCGAATGGCTGAAGTTTGAACGACTTGGCCGAAACGTTCCGCGCCCTTTCTTTGGAGCTCCTCGGATGTTTGCGGACGCTTGCGAGCCATGCACGCAAAATACTCGCAGAAATTATGGCGCCGGGAAGACCGCGGCGGAGTCGCAGGGCCCGGAAATTACAAGCCCTGATAGGGCGGCGACTGGCGGAATTAGGGACGTCAAAGATTTTGCCAACTGCCACGAACAGTCAGGCTCGCAGACGCGAACTTGAAACTCGATAATCCTTTGCTAGGCGTTCAGTCCTTGGAGCATTATTTTTCGCCGAAGAACTTCGGCCTGTCTGTCAGTCTCTGAGTTGTGACGAGCGGGTAATCTTTCCGCAGATCTTCTTTGCGGCAAATTTCAATTTTTTAGAACTTTTTTTATTATATCATTTATTGATTGCAATTATATCTGCATTTTATTTTAAAATCTATCTGTACCCACAATGCTCAGAAGAATTTGCAAATTTACTAATTTATTGCGTTAGGCAATGACGTCAGATGTAATTAATAATTTTGTAACAATAAAAATCTAAAGCTTCCTAATAATATTCCATAAGCTTTAATAGTACAGCTTCTGCCATGAGTTATGGATGACAGCAGAAATATATCATAACATTCCTCTATGTAGAAAAAATAGTGCCTTGGAAAGTCATTCCTTTCATTAATTGTTGTAAAACTGTCACACAAAACGAACAACTTTAGTAGTATGGCGCATAAAGAGCTTAATAAAAACTTTACTCATTAGAGATCATGTAACAATGTATGTATTAGATGGGCAAGGCTGTAATAGCCCTGCCACCTATTGAGTATATTCACAGTTCAGCTTGCTGGCGCATTTAAATGAAAATCTCGTAATACACCACGCATATGGCGACACAGCTGTAGAACGTACGAGACAGTAACTACAAGTTTCAGTAAGCATGCTATCAAAATAGCTGAAATTGAATATGGAAGAGTTGCCAAATTTTACACAACGATTTTGAGAGACAGAAACAACGCAAAAACATTCCCTCACACACTGACAGAGGAACAGAAAGAAATCAGGTAAACACTTGCAGCCATAGTTGTACTAAACATTATAGCTGTCAATAAAATTTGATGCTACCACTATGACTCCCAAACGAAGCGCGAAAGTGCTGAATAGAAAGGACATAATTCACCAGCCTCGAAAAAGTGAAGCAACAACCTTCTGAAAGATAGAGTTGATCACACTTTTTGATCCTAGAAGTTTGGTGTATCATAAATATGTGCCTAGAGGACAAACGATTAATCAAAACTTTTATATTGAAGTGTTGAAATATTTGCGTCAAAGGAATCGGGTCTTATTACACGGAAATGCAAAGCCCCATGATGTATCAGTTTAAGAATATCTGATTAAATATCATATACCTCTGCACTTCGCATGAAGATTTTTTTGCTTTGATGATCTTCTGTCTAAAGACTACTTTGCCAAAACCTAGGACCTTTAGTTGGTATGTTGAATACATTGTTTTTACGAGACCGGTCTTGGAACTTTTCTGATAAAGGTTGTAAATACATGAATAATAAAAAATATATACTTTAATGCTAACAAACGTATGAATAATTTTTAAAAATTCTAACCAACATTATACGTAAATTTTAATGATAAAAAACAGCAAACTTTTGAATCATCCTTTGATTACTTCGAAGAATTTAGAACATTCTGAAAACTTTTTTTTCGTAATCAATAACAAACAATTCCTAGTGGTGTATTGACAGAACAATAGTCTACTACAAGTACTAAAATTAGCAAATCATTAACTTCAAACAGTTATGAAAATCGAATAAAAAATCTCCACTTCCATGACAGGAGAATTAAAGTATAAACACACAATAAACACCACTGATAGTCGCGAGATAATAACGTGTCAGCCTATAAACGCCCTAATTATAGCTAAAGTAAACAAACCGGTCAATTAATAAGTTTTCTGTTATAACATAGGCGTGAGAAAGGCGACAGCTGAAAATTATTCATTAAACCCATTGAAAATGGATGCCTAACACCATCCAATTTATTTACTATGTAGTAACTATTAAGCGAAGGAGCCTTTGAGAAAACATTTTTAAAGGGCACATGCTCTAAATTGATTTTATGTAATTTTGTTCAAAATATTGTACAGAAAATTACCTAAGAGAAATGTCAACATTTAGATCAAATTAAAGACATGTGGGCGAATCAAATATAAACCGGAATTATTATTTTATAACTTCTTGAAGCACCATAAGAATACAAACCCATAAAGTTATTTTTGTAAATAATCTTCTGACTTGAAAACATATTTTTCATGAGATCTCGCTATCGTACAACAAAGGTGATTGTAACAGCAACCAATCTTAACATCGTCCTAAAATATTTGTCCTTCAAATGCTTCTATTAGTGATATATAATGATAGTTGTAAAGCGATAGGCCCTTAACTATAGAGAGGGTAATCCAATTTCTTGATTGTAAATTCGTGTCTTTGTACGTTTCGTACAACAGTTGACAAAAGGATTTTCAACAACCGTTTTGGGCGTCCAACAATGCCAATATTCTCTTTAGTACGCTGATCCTTCAGAGACGTCAATAACCTTCATTTTTAACTGCTTTCCGTCCCCCAAAAAGTTTTTTCAAAGCTTCAGACAGAAAAATGTCATCTTTTATGAGAAACTTGATAATTATCCGTTGTGCAACCGATGATGCTACTTCTGACGTAATAGTGAATAAAAGAGGCACTGCAGGAGTCTCCTTGGGGCATTCCTATCTAAAACGCTCCGAAGCCGCGCCCGTCTCCACACTACACACAAAAAATTATTTCAGATTTATATTTCCCGGCGTATTTGTAACAAGATTACCACCAAGAGAAAATCATTGAAGAATACTAGAACGAGTTTTATGAATTAATTACTTAAAAATGTGATATTGGAGAAAGCAAAATTCATTCATCTATGTAATAATGGGAAGTCAAATCCTTAATAAAAGTTCTTCAAGTTTACTGATTAAATATACAGACTACCTAGATGAAAACCTCAACTTGGCTAATCGAATTCAGGTCAGTCAGGATCTCGATGTCGCTACTCAGTACTTGACCACTATGCTCCAAACAGCTGCCTAGCTAGCTACTCCTTCTCCTAAAACTACCAATCCTGAAGCAAATAACATTCCTCGTCATATCCGAGACCTTATTGCTAAAAAACGCAGAGCTCGAAAACAGTGGCAGCGAACACAAACCCGAGAAGACAGAACCTCCTATAACAGACTTGTCCACCGCTTGTACAGTGCCTTACTGGAAGTTCGCAATGACTCATTCAACGATTACCTATCTAAACTCTCTCCAGACGACCAAACTCTATGGAAGGCAACGAAGAAACTTATACAACCGATAGTAGCACTACCACCCCACAAAAGACCCGACAATAGCTGATCCAGAACTGATAAAGAGAATACAGATACAATCGGAGCATATCTAGCCGATGTATTTACGACTACTACCCCCCCCCCCCAAGTTTGCTAAAATTATAATGATTGCTAAGCCTGGAAAACCATCTCACCAATTCTCTTCCTATCGACCAATAGGTCTCCTTCCTCTCCTATCCAAGACATTTGAAAGACTATTGCTTAAACGAATCAAAGATATAGTTGACCTCGACCAGATCATACCTTCCTATCAATTCGGTTTCCGTGAGCACCACTCGACGATACATCAAGGTCGCCGAATCGTCACTGAAATAATGGAATGCCTTGAAACTAAAAAGCTCTGTACGACTGCATTCCTAGACGTAAAGCAGGCGTTTGACTACTTTACACTTCTGACCTGCCAACCACAAACGACACAGTGCTTGCCACATTCGCGGACGATACGGCTATTCTAGCAGCTAGTGGAACACGGCAGGTTGCAACCGATCGCCTTCAACACCATCTGGACCTACTACAGGACTGGACCAAACATTGGAGGGTATCAATTAATACTGAAAAATCCGCCCAAATAACTTTTACCACCAGACGAGCAATCTGCCCACAAGCAGATTCAATGACACCCCCCTTCCCCTGAAAACTGAAGTAAAATACTTGGAGCACCCTCATTAAAGCCAAAAGAAAACAACTCGACTTAAAACTCAAGAAAATGTACTGGTTGCTGGCGCCCCGCTCTCAACTTTCCCTCACAAACAAACTACTTCTATACAAGACCATCTTAAAACCCATGTGGACCTATGGGGTACAACTTTGTGGCTGTACAAAAGCCTCCCACACCAAAATATTACAGCGGTTTCAATCTAAAATTCTCCGCCTGATTACTAACGCGCTTTGGTACATTCGGAACAATACCCTCCACACAGATCTGAAAATCCCAACTGTTGCATACGAAATGCAGAGACTCGCCACCACCTACCACCACCAGTTCGTAGGGCACGAAAACAACCTCATCGATCAGCTGTCCAACCCACCTGCAATTCTCGGCAGATTCCAGCGAAATTGGCCACAGGACCTCTTCCACTAACTTCCACAACCATAACATTCATTATTCGGGAGACTAGCACTGGCTATATCCCACATAACATGTAATATTCTACCATTTACTTATTACTCAATTAAAGAGTAGATTGTAAATAAGCAAGAAATAAAACAAAGCTTACTGATAGTGATAACACCACTTCTTGATGTGACTTTCCTGGTCTAGGAATCATTATTAGTTCCGCTATTTTCCACATCGTAGGAACATATCTGAACATAAATGTAGCGTTGATAATATAAGTCAATTTTACTATTGCTTTCTTTGAGAGCTGTTTAAGAATTTCTCCTGTGATTTGATCAAATCTGGGTGCTTTTTTTGGGTTAAATTTCTTTCAAAACTTCTTTTGGGATGATGAGTGTAATCTCCACATCCTCTTGCCTTGGTCTAATCAAATCTTGAGGGTCTTCTCCTGCATTTGATTGAAAGATCAATTCCAAGTGTTCTGCAAATTTAGATGCCTTTTGTGGGTTATTCCGGGCCTAACTTCCATCTGCCTTTCTGAATGGTGGGTTTTGAAGGGCAAGTCGTTTTAAGTGTTTGGTAGCTTTCCACAAAGAGTAGTCAGTTTTACTGTCTTTGGTTAATTCTCTCAGATAGCTTTCGTTTGATTCATTTTTGATGCGTTAATTAGCGTTGTTCAGGGCAGTTTTATTTACTGATGCTCTTGTTTGCTGCCATTTTCTTCTTAATTTCCCTTTTTCATTCGGAAGATCCCTAATCCCTTTGGGGTAATTGTTACCCCTGACTCTGGGTTTAATCGCAGGAGCATCTTTCCATGCTGCTTGCTGGATGTTGATAACAAACGGTTCTACTTCTGTATCTAACGGTTCTTCAGTTGTTAGCGGTACAAAAATATTTATAGAGTTCTCAACTTCGATTTTGAAACTTTGGCATTTATTAATTAGCCTATGTGGAAGTTCTTTTTGAATTACACTTTGAGTGAGAAGTATGAGAGAGTGGTCTGAGTCCATATCCCATGCTTCTTCAACGTGAATGTAATTCCAGGAGATAAATAGGAAGACAATAAAAAAATTTATTAGATCAGGAATTTTGTTCAAATCTGTTGGCCAGTATGTCGGTTTATCGATAGTATTTTATAGTTCAATTGGTTACGTGCTCTCAAAAGTTCTTTACCTTTCGTTGTTGTTAACCTAGATAACCTAGTTAACCACTGGGTGTTCTTTACATTAAGATCACCTCCAACATTGAATCTATAGCCTTGTTCTTCGAGGAAGTTAAGGTAGTATTCTTCTTTGATGTTATATCTGTAGAGTGCCGTAATCATTGCGTCATACAATTTAGTTTCAACTATAATAGATGTTGTCTGTGTTTGTTTGATATCATAGTTCTTGGTGAGATACAATAGACTCTTTACAATATTGCGTCACATTTTGCGTCGTTATCAGGGTAAATGGTGTGATATATCTTGTATCCTTCACACTTGATATATGACTCCCAGGTAAAATGTGTTTCGGCAATAAGACATATATCATTTTTTCTGTGTCTAAGACTATTTGCAACTCTTGTTGATGTTGTAGTGGTCTGTTGGCGTTCCATTCCATTATACTCAATTGGTTCACAATTTTTATTTTTAGAGATCGCTCCTTGATTGCGTAGTTTGGTAATGCGTTTATCCATTGCATTTAATTTTTCAGTATTTTTTTAAGATTTGATTCGATTGTTGAATCTAATCTACCAGCTTTTCTATTATAATTTTCTTCCGTCTTTCCATTTACAGCTTGATTGTAGGTCATAGACTTTGATTCATTTTTTTGCTTCGGTTTTTCCACATTTACCTGTTCGATTCTTTGGGGCTGTAGAAGCAAAGTACGTTTCTTAGTTAGTTTGTTTTTAGTTTTCTGCATTTCTTTGGCCACCAAGCATCCACGCTAGTTAGCTGGGTGATCTTTGCCCAGTGAACGCATTTCGGTTTTGCATCTTCAGGTTTGATACAATCTGCCCTCAAATGTCTTCCGGTGCACCTGACACATCTGGATTCTTTTGCACAGTATCTCTGTGTGTGTCCGTAGGCTTGGCACCTTTTACATTGTGGTACCAACCTTGATTTTCTAATTGACAGAATCTCTACCCTAAACCCCATTATATCGGTGATTGCAAAACTGTTACTATCCTCATCATGTCTAAGCGCTACGGTAAACATATTTAGAAGTTGTTTGGTTTGTATTTTAATTTGAGTACTGATTTTAACAGCTTAAATCCCTCTTTCTGATTGACAAGACTATCTGCTCAGGTTTGCATGAGTGCTAACTTATTGCTACTACTTTTGTTGTCCTGTTTTATTTATTCTCGTAGGAGAGCCACGAGTATTTTTCTTCTTCTAATACTGCTCTAAACAGTTTAAAGCTGTCTTCGTCTGCGGCGTTGATTTTGATATTTTTATTATTAATTATCTTAATTTGTCTTCTTCCTATTTTTCTGGCAAATCCACCTTGTCTCATAAGCTAGTTCTTTTTCATCGGTGTGGTATTCAACTGTCTTTTTTCTTCGGTATTTTCGCTCAGTTTTCATATATCTCATGAATTTCATTTAGTTGGATTTGGAATTGATCCGCCCTATTCATGGCACTTATCCTTCTCGTTCTCATATAATTTCCAGCTATTATAAAGTTGATAATATTGTTGGAATTACGTATTATTTTGATGCATCAACATCACTTCATTTTGTGATTGAGGTACGGATTGTTGTTGGAGAAACAAGTTGAGTACGATAATTTACGACCGTATTAAGGTCGCCAAATATTACTCGCGTACAATGATACCCGTTTATTTTTAGCTTCGTAACAGAGAGTTCTGGTGCTTGTCAAACGAATACTTTCATATTGGCAGTTATCTCGAAACTGTTTGAAAAATTACTTCTTAAAAGGCTAAAACCAATAATAGAGGAAAAGAAACTAATCCCTTTGCATCAGCCCTCAGAGAAAGTCGTTCTACAACAGAATATTCTTAAAAAGTCTTTAGAGAAAACGAAAATATGCTCAGCTATATTTCTAGATAAAGTTTTGGTAACGTCTGGCATAAAAACCTATTTCATAAACTGAACAAAATTCTGCCACAACACTTTCAACTTTTAAAATCATACCTTTCAGAATAAAGCAGGAAAAGGCCTATTCTAAATTAAGAGAAATTCAGGCAGAAGTGTCACAAGCTATTGTACTAGGTCTAGTACTCTACCTGCTATACACTAGTCACATTCCTAATCTTGATAGAATACCATTGCAACGTTTGCAGGATGATACAGCCATTATTGCAATAGGAAAAAATCATGAAGTGGCTGCTGAAAAGCTGCAATCCTCCATGGATAGAATAAAGACCTGGACCAGAACTTGCCGTATCAAACAAAAACAAGTCTGTACGTATAGACTTCACCAATAAATTGAAACAACACCCATCAGAATCAACGTTGCCCAGATTCCACATGCTGGTTCGGCGAAATACTTGGGCATGACCCTAGATGCAAGGCTACGCTGGATAGCTCATGTGAAAAAAAGAAGAGTTTAATCTAAAATATAGAAAAATGTACTGGTTACTAGGAAAAAATTTCAAATTACCTATTTACAATAAGTTGCCTTTTTATAAGCCTGTCTTAAAACCAGTGTGGACATATGGGCTACAACTCTGGGGCTGTGCTAGCAAAAGCAATACCCAAATCATTCAACGACTACAAAACAAAGCAGTGAGAGACATGGTCGTTGCACCTTGACACTTCTGCAACTGTGACCTCCTTAAGGACCTTGAAAGAGAGATAGCTAATCAAACCATTCCCAAAATCGCAAGGCGTCACGAACAACGACTTCTACAACATGTGAACATTGAAGCTCCTCTACAACACCAACCTGACTAGAAAAGTTAAGAGGACTAAAAGTTACACATTAAAATTAGTGTAATGTAATTATTAGAACCTGAGGTAAACTAGTAAGTAGAACCTTAATTAAGTTTTCAACCTGTAGCAATTTAAGTTAGACTCAAATTATTCATTAATCAATGTTATGATGAGATTATAATGCCATAAATGCCCAGAAAAAGGTATTTACTAGTTTCAAAGACCACATTAAGGAGGAAAATTGGAGATTTTAAAACAACTCCTAAGTTCTCTTAAGTTTCGTGTAAAAAGAATGATTTACATATTGACCAGAATATACATCAGTGCAGCAATAGTTCATTTAATAGGAGCAATTTTAATCTTGAAAATAAACTTTTCTAGAAGCATGGTTTTAAAAAGAACATTCTCAATCAATTTTAGTCTCTTAAGAAACCTACACTACAGCGAAACAAAGGAGAAAAAATTTATTTTGCATGGGCCTTGCAAAAATACAAATATTTAAAATATCTATCCTGCTGAACACCATTCTTAGATTTGAAACGGCAAACTAAAGACAAACCATTGTGCACCACAAGTGATAACCAATGTGCAGATCGACATGGTTACTGAACAAATTAAAAGAAAAAGGCTGTTAGAAAATAAGCAAAATACATCATTTGTAACGGTGCACGTCTTGGTACTTATAAAGGATGTCAAGTATATCTTGACATTATAAAAAAATATTTCCATACAAAGATATATCAGTGCCTCAAATAAAATCATCAATACGAAAAACGCAGACTCCATTACTACCGCAAAAAGTAGAAACTCAACAAAATCCAAATATTGCACCAACTATATTAGGAAAAAGGCCGTTACACAAAATATCAACATAAATCTTCAACAAAATCAACAATCTTCAAATCACTACATCATGCCACCTTCCTACAACAACATAATATAAAAATACAATAACATACTAAAGACCAACAACTGACTGAAGAAATTTGGCAACCAAAAGATATTGTCTAAGCTATATAAAATCTTAATCGTAAATATAAAATAGAAACATTTTAGCACTAAACAAAATAATCATAAACACGCTTAACATCGAATATAAGTCTTAATATACCACATTACTAAGTCCATAATACAGTCTACTCAGATATTAGAGGAAGAGTCTGAGTTCCAGTGTCAATAATTCGTCAACGAGGTATTAAATGCCACATATTAGACAAACTAGAACAAACTCATCATCAAACAATTATTGTAATCGCAGAAGACTGGTACGGACTAATTATAACATCCGCATCCTACCAGAAACGAATTTCTAGAAAAAGCTGACTATAACGCAAACCATACGAGCTGGAGATCACAACTCACAGCTTCAGGGAGAGAGAAAGCGCTTTATTATGCTATCCACAAAATTCACTTGGGACACTTATTCACGTGCAAATAGACTTAAACAAGTTGCCAGACTTCTTTTTACCTAAAACATTGCGTAGGATTACACCTCTGTCATAACGAGCATCATTTTGTATTGCAACATGAAGAACAATCAATAAAACTACATAATTGCAAAATTTATTGGGGAAGAAATAATAGAAACAACATCGACACTATGATATCACTAAAAACAAGTGAAAAGTTTAACATTTCACCTCCATAATCAAAAAATGCAAAAAAGAGAAAAATTATTGACCACATGTGTGTGAGAAAATTGTCTGAAAAACAGCTCAGAAAAATTAGACAACAATCACAACATCTGCAAAACAAATCAGATTATAACAGGATAGCCAGAAAAAGAAAAAGAACTGCTAACAAAACTTAAAAATAAGTCCCTTCAAAAATATTTAAAAAATCTAAGACCAACAACTTGATTCTGATTACGCGTTGTGGAAAACTATAAAAGGCCCAACCGCCACGTAAGCATATTCCACTCACAAGAAGGCCAAATATAGAATGGGTGCAATTAGATCAAAGAGAAGTAACTGCTATCACATCATGGATAGGCGAACGTAGAAACTGAAGAGTTACAGTAACACATCGCAGGAAAAAAGTGAGAAAAATTATTAAAAAGAAACTAAACCTAAAAAAGTCCAATAACATCATGATAAAAAAAAACTTCCTCATCGAGGAATCTTTATAACGGTTCTACTCTTTAATTCAGTTTTGACAAAAGGCAATAAAAACCAGAAATACTATCTAACGATCGCCACTTTGTACCGGCCTATCAGTAATACCAAAAATATTGATCAATTATTGACAGAGCTGTCATTGAGAAAAACCTTCTTTCAGGACATCAATTTGGTATCCCAAAAAAAAAACACTTTGCCATAAAAAAGGTGACAAAATAAATAAAGCTTATGATGTTACTTAAGCCTCCAAGCCATCAAGAACTGTTATAAAAACTAAAACAGAAACTACCAGAAGCTATGTAGAATGTCTTCAAACCCTACCTGCAAGAAAGACAGTTGTGGGTCAGATAGGAAAACAAAATGTCATTGCGGCGGATAAAAGTATAACTACCTCGACATTTGCAGATTATTTTGCAATATTAGCAGTTAACTAAGAGCCTGTTGAATCATGTAATACTATTTTAAGACAAAAGTCCTATGTGCTACAGTTGATGCGCCCTGATTTGTGACTAACAAAGACATTTACAATGGCTTAGTATCTAGTGTGAGTGATGTGATTGTACAGTGCAAATGCGACTTAAATAGCAAGCAAATGTTTGCAATAAGTTTGTTAGACAACAAACTGCAGGTTAGAAGACCAAAACGTAAAACGATATTGGACCTAGTACATGGACCATGAGATCAACACATATAACTTAAATTTAATTAGATAAATAAAGCAACTTTGAACAGCAACTAATACTATTATCATCATCATCATCCCCAACGTTTAAATATTCCATCTCTGGACATACGCCTCCCCATCCATTGTGTTCCTGCGATCTCCATCTAGTTCTCGGTCTTCCTCGTTCCTTTCTTCTATACCATTTTAAGTATTATTAATAATTCATTTAATTAGAAGTTACCTACAGTATTTAGGTAAGTTGGTCCAGATCAGATAAAGAAAATCAGGCACATTCACCGAACACCTTACCAATGTTTTCACAGCCCCCCTCCCCCCAGCAAACGGCTAGGCAAATTAAATAAAAAGCTTTCTTGATGCTCCTTGTCAAATTTAATTTCCTCTGAAACCAATGGGTATGACCAACCGGGTATGACTTAATACTGCTCTTACCAAGGAAACTTTTAATTTTACTTACGATTGCATTATTTCCCGCTACAATGGAAAACTGCTCAATTGATTTTGATTACCAAAACTTGAAATCCACAGCCACAACCATCCTATACATGTCTCCTGTATCGTTTGTCAAAAATCTTTGAAAATGTTCTCAAAAAAATCCAAGAAATCATAGACCTTGTTCTCAAAATGCCATTTCACCAATTTTAATTTAGAGAAAAATATTCAAGAGTGAACCAAGGATATCATATCGTTACAAAAATAATGAAAAGCTTTAAAACAAGCACAGCATCTTGTGCTCAAGTCCTACTCAAGCAAAGGTATATTTCAAGTCAAGATAATCGACTCAGATTCAAAAGAAGTACCGCAGGGTAGCGTTTTCGGGACAATTCTTTATTTATTCTATTGATCCAGATCCCAACCTTTTAGAACACCGTTAAAGCCACGTTCGCCGACGATATGGCAATTTTATCCACCAAGCTACAGCAGAAGCTGCTGGAGCACACAAAACCTCGTTGATCTACTGGGATGTAATGGCAACAACTCTGATCAGATAACTTGCGCTACCAAACGTACCTTATGTCACAATTAACAATTAATAATGCCAAAACACCTGTTACATCTAAAGTCAAATACCTCGGACTTTACCTTGACCATAAATTAAAATCCAAAGAACACATAATAAAGCCAAAATAACTTTAAGAGTTAAAAATTAAAAAAATTCAAGATTCTTAAGCTGAACAAATGTAGTGGCTAATTGGTAGGGGTTTCTACTAAAAAGTAATATTAAAACCTACATGGTCTTACGAGATCCAACTTTGGGAAGTATGCAAAAGCATGACACAAGGATTTTTCAGATTGCAGTCTAAAACCTTACAAAACGTGGTAAACTCGCCATGGTATGTCCAAAACGGCATTCTTCACAATGATTTGTAAATGCTCATCACAACCCTTCAAACCCGCTGGTAGACCAACTAGTAGTCAGAAAGTTAAAAATTTAATGGCTACATGACTTAGTCCATGACTAATAAAGTCAAATAAATGTCAATGTTATAAGATACTAAGTAGTTGATTAATAACTAAATAATTCCGTCGTAAGATAACAGCTGTAATGGATTCGGAAAGCTGCAAAGGTCACCTTGTAATTTGAGCTGCAAACTTCATCGACTGAAGTTTCTTTGCAAATACTTTCTCTTTATCGGCCATTCAAAAGCAGTTGCGCTTGATGCTCATAACCCGACATCTGTAATTAAGTTTTCAAGTTAGCAACTTATGTAATTTTTTAGGAAGGAATGGCAAAGGGAGATGAACATTAAAATTTGTGTTAAATAAAATTACGTTGCTAACAAACTTTGTTGCAGTTATTTACTAATGTATAAACTCTACTCTTCTTGTTTCAGCGAGGAACTCTATAAATTTTTTTGAAGACGTGGATTGGAGCGGAATTAGTCGAGATAGAAAAGGGAACTGCAGCACTATTTTTGTTATTTGTTATCTTTGAATGGATCAATAAATTATTTATTAGTATAATTACAGGTGTGGTGGTTTATTGATCACCAACCAACTCCATTGTTCTAAATCTTTGGTTTGCACTATGATTTCAACCAAACAATACACAACGTTGTTGGCCTAATACAAAAATTCAAATTATTCCTTGTATTTGTATAACAGAAGAGCAATATTTTACTTTACACCTGAAAGATTCACAATTATGAAGTTAAATAATTGTTTAATAAAAAAATTTTTAAATTTATGATACCTGAGGATAATCGTATAATCAATATAAAGCAGTTGCATTAAATGTCCTCTGGTCTAAATACACACTGTCATGACTCATTTTCTAGACAATTCAGCACTAATAAAAAATATATGAAATATTTTATGTATAAATGTTCTATTATCCCCAAATCATCAACTATTTGTGTCTTATATAATATGGACAAAACTTCCCAGTGAAATCGTCTTTAAATTATTCATTCTAATGGTGGCATCATTAAGCAATGATACAGCCCTGCCTTTGCCCGGGCCAACATATGGAAAATCGGAGTACTAACAGTCAATTTAAACGCGACTAAATTAGTGTAAGTGCTGTGCTTACAAATAAATAGTGCAAAATTGTTTTATTCCATTTACAAATCAAGAATCATAAGTAATTTTGAAAATTCTACTTATAAACGATGTCTGCAGATTAAATGTAAACATAGCGCGGCCGTGGCCATGTAACGAGGACGCTGATTGCGGCTTTCAGTACAGAATGGGATGCAAAATATAATTAAACCTTTGGAGGCTGCTCGGCATCAAGTGCTCGTCTAATTTTCGGGGTGCAAGAACATCAAACAAAATTTATCCCAACAAATAAATCGGTTCCGTTGAAGCGAGTTAAACAATTGGACACTAAAAAAGCAGTTTCTTACAATAGAACCGACGAACAGTGCCACCTTCTAAATATTAACAACTTCCAATCCCACTGACGATGCCCCAGATGCCAATGAATTTTCAACATCATATAAATCAGCAGCAAACTATCTCACAAATTTTAAAATGCCATTAAACACCATATAATCAATTCAACCGGAATTTTAATGTACTTCATCATGAAGCAAGAAAAATAATACTGAAGCTTCGCTTAAATTTACAAATATAGAAGATCAAAGTAAAGACAACAACTCAACGAAAAATCCTCACTCATGGCAAATAAAAACGAATAGGAAAATATATTAGGCAAACAACACAATAGATATTACAACACCTGCGATATCCGCATGTACCTATTCCAATCCAGCTGAAGTAAACTCAAATCCAAATTCAACTGGTTCCCCAAAATACTTAAACCACCACCGATCTATCTGCATAAAGCTATATATTACGAAAAAATAATAAAAGAAATTCACATAAGCTAGAAGAGTACCCATTTAACTCTTGAAGAGTAAGGATGTGCTATGCGTGCTCTGATAAGATATCTAGTGTAACGTGGTATGCATAAACAAAGCCAGCAGGCCAAGTTTATTGTGATAAGTGTCGACAATTACAAACTGATACAAACAATTTTTAAACATTAAAATTTATATCTAGTGCTACAGTTGATTGAATAACTTTTTATTTTGTTTTATTCTTACTCTATAAATTAAGCGCGGAGTGATAATAGTGAAAATAAAATAAATATGTACCCTTCGGGGAACCTAATCGGTTATGATAATAATGGCCGACCCATACAGCAACAAACTAATATTATACAGGGTGTCCCAACAATGAACAGCCAACCTTCTCAAGTGAATATGCCACAATCGCAACCGAATTATTTACAATATTACCCATCACTAAATACGCAAATGTTTCAAACGCAAATGCCACCCAATCAAATTATGCAGACGCCTACCTTTCACAACCAACAAGACTTTTTACCACCAAACCAAGAACAATACAAGCAGATCCAACAACACCAGAATCTCCAAAAAATTGTAAGGATGTTATCTAGTACTGATGACGAGCCTGATGACACTAATAACGAAAATCCCTGGCAGGTAGTAGCAAGAAGTGTAAAACGGAAAAAACCAACCTTTGAGAAGACTGTAACGACAAGCAACCAGTGTAGTGTGTTGTCAAGTCTTGAACCAGAAACCCCAGTCAACAAAGGCCCAGGCGAAGCAAAAACTATAAAACCCCCACCAATATTTGTGCACGGAGTGGCAGATTATCCTAACATGATCCTCAAAATAAGTGAAGTACTACAAGCAGGACATTACTCTACCAAATCTTTAGCAGATAATAGTATCAGAATAAACACCACTACTCCCGAGGCGTATAGAACACTTGCCAAGTTTATGAAAGAGAAGAATATTGTCCACCACACCTACCAGCCCAAAGAGGAAAGGGCCTATAGAATAGTCATCAAGAACTTACATCATACTACTGATAAGCAAGACATCAAAGATGAACTACAATCTAAGGGACATCAAGTCAGAAATGTAGTCAACATAAAGCATGGGAAATCCAAAGAACCACTAAACATGTTCTTTGCGGATCTTGAGCCAGCAACGAACAACAAAGAAGTGTATCAAATTAAAGGATTGCAAAACAGAATAGTGGTGATCGAATCACCCAGAAAAGACAATAAAATATCGCAGTGTATACGTTGTCAAATGTACGGTCACACCAAATCATACTGCAACCGTCCCTTTTTGTGTGTGAAATGTGGCGGTTCCGATGACACTAAAATCTGCACAAAAGCAGGGAAACGCCAGCAACATGTGCTTTATGTGGCGGACCTCACCCTGCCAATTATAGAGGCTGTGAGTATTATTACAAATATTACAAAAGCAACAGAACGAATACTCCTCTGCGACAACCACAACTAATACAACATACACAACAATTTAGCCAACCAAATCAAACAACTACGTTTCCTTCATACAGTTATGCAAATGCATTAAAAAACTCTGGAAACCAATCCACACAAAATGGAGAACACATAAGCACAGCGCTGAATAAATTCCTTGAAGAATTCAAAGGCATGTTCCAACAGATCATACAACAAAATAACATGGTCTTAAACATGCTAACCATGCCAATATCTAAATTAAAGTAATGGCTAAGTTCCTCCGAATAGCACATTGGAATGCCAACGGAATGCTTCAACACAAAGATGAAATACAAGTATTTGTCCATCAAAATCAAATTGACATCTTCTTAATTAGTGAATCTCATTTTTACAAGCAGATCATACTTTAAGATACCCTACTATACCCTGTATCATACTAACCACCCAGATGATACTGCTCATGCTGGAACTGCCATCTTAATAAAATCAACAATCAATCACTTCGCACTACCAAAGTATGAAAAAAATCAACTTCAAGCTACCTCGATCAAAGTTAAAACCACGCCTTATGAACTAACAATCTCAGCAGTGTACTGCCCACCACGCTACAACTTAAAAAAAGACGATTTTCAAGATTTCTTCCAAACACTTGGACCGAAATTTCTGGTAGGGGGAGATTTTAACAGCAAACACACTCTGTGGGGCTCCCGTATCACCACAACGAAAGGTAGAGAGTTAGCAAACTTCCTACACGAAAAAAATTATTCATTCTTATCTACTGGCACACCGACGTACTGGCCGAGTGATCCAAATAAATTCCCTGATCTTTTGGATTTCTTTGTGGTTCATGGCATAGCATCAACTTATACGGATATAGCGCCCAGCTATGACCTGTCTTCTGATCATTCACCAATTATTGTCACCATCAGCACCTCTGCGATTAATTTTAAGAAGCCCACTAAACTCCGTAACTCAAAAACGAACTGGGATATCTTCAGAAATGAAATTAATAGTCATGTACATCTTAATATTAGCCTCAAACAACTGAAGAAATAGAAGCAGCAACAACCTCACTAATCACTAGCATGCAGGATGCTGCCAAACAAGCTACACCACACCTACCAGCCCATGAACAACAGTACAACATCCCAGTAGAAATAAAGTTGCTAATAGCGAAGAAACGAAAAGCGCGAGCGAAGTGGCATCGATCGCACACTCCTAGTGATAAAACAGCCTTTAATCAACTATCCAATCTACTAAAAACAAAGCTGAAAGAAATGAGAGACAACAACTTTTCGCAATACATTACCTCTCTTAACCGCTACGACAACTCCATTTGGCGTCCAATCAAATCACTTCGAAAACCTGTAGTGATATCTACTCCATTGCGTCTAGACGTGCATACATCAAACTGGGCTAGAAGCAGTCGCGAAAAGGCAGACCTCTGCGCAACATTTAACCAAGGTATTCACTCCTTTTGGCGATACCTCACACTTCATAACGCCACCTACACGTGATGACGATAATGATGACATGGTGAGAATAACAAATCTACACCTGGCTAGTCCTCGTGAGCTCAAATTCAAAATCTCTCTACTAAATAATCGAAAAGCACCGGGAATTGACCAGATAACTTCCAAGATGCTGAAGGAACTACCAAAGAAAGGGATCGTAATGTTAACATACCTCTTTAACGCCATTCTACGAACCCGTTACTGGCCCAAGTGCCTTAAAACATCTGAAATCCTTCACATCCCTAAGCCTGGAAAGCCACTAACTGATGTTTCTTCTTACAGACCGATCAGTCTGTTGTCCTCCATATCAAAATTATTTGAGAGACTTCTTCTGAAACGCATCCGGCCTCTTTTTAACATACTTCCCGACCACCAGTTTGGGTTTCGCCCTGAACATTCTACGATTCAACAATGCCATAGAATAGTTCATGTCATCAACGAAGCCATCGAAGAGAAAAAATACTGCTCAGCGGCATTTCTAGACGTGAGCCAGGCCTTTGACAAGGTCTGGCATGAAGCCCTCTTATTCAAAATCAGACAATCATTGCCAGCTCCTTTCTCCTACTTCCTGAAATCCTACCTCAGTGATAGATTCTTTCGTACAAAAGTTAATGATGAAATTTCCCAGTTCCAATCCATCAAATCTGGAGTTCCTCAAGGTAGCGTCCTTGGACCTCTCTTGTACCTAATATACACATCAGACCTCCCTACCTCTGATTCCACCACAATCGGCACGTTTGCAGATGATACTGTTCTCTTAGCCGTCCATGAAGACCCGATAATAGCTTCCGCTAACCTCCAAGACCATCTCTTTCAAATCGACGAATGGCTTCAACGATGGAAAATAAAAATTAATGAAGGCAAGTCACAACACATAACCTTCACATTAAAAAAGGGCACCTGCCCCCCAGTGTATATAAATAGCACCGAAATACCATCAGCAACCACTGTCAAGTATTTGGGTATCCATCTTGATGCAAAACTTCACTGGAGAGATCACATTTCTAAAAAGCGAAAACAGATCGATCATAAAATGCGAGAAATGCGTTGGCTGCTCGGTAGAAATTCAAAATTGTCATTAGAGTCAAAAATTCTAATATACAAAGCCGTAATTATCCCAATATGGACATACGGTATCGAGTTCTGGGGCTGTGCCAGCAAATCTAGCATTGCTATCCTACAAAGAGCACAATCCAAGATCCTTCGAGTAATCGCCGATGCACCTTGGTACATCTCAAATCACATGCTACATCATGACCTTCGTATACCAACAGTCCAAGACACAATTCAACAACGAAGCCAGCAACATCATCATAAACTTGAAGTACACCCCAATATCGTTCTACAGCCGCTCGTGCAAAACGTACCATATCATCGAAGACTGAAACGAAAATGGCCGACTGACCTTCTGTGAGGTGAGCAAGAGGCCTTCTCAATGGGGAAGCCTCATCAGGATACGCTGAGACTCTTACTACCAGTCTCTACGCCAGCACTATAGCTTATAGAATACAGATTCTGATTGCTGTACATTTATTAAAAAAAGACATAAGCTAGAAAAGAAGAAGCAAGCATAACAATAAACAACTTCTCTATATACATACAAAAAAATTATTAGACATCTAAATAATGAAAACAAAAATATGGTCGAAATAGTAATTTACATTCATCAACTGTGCAGAGATTAATTAAAAAATTCAGAGAGACTGGATCAATCAATGACATTAGACACTCTAGCCGCCCTTAAACAAGTCGTTTAACATAAAACATCGAAGCAGTTCGTAAGAGTGTTGCTGAGAGTCCAGAAACATCAATTCGGCACCGTAGTCAAGAATTGGACACTTCGAGAAGCTCTCTACAGTGTATTCTCACGAAAGATTTACATCTTCATGCTTACAAAGTTCAAATGACTCAAGAACTGAAGCCTGATGACCACGTACATCAAAGAGACTTCGTTGAATGGATTATGGAACAACAATAAGTGGACGATGATTTTTCGGACAAAATTATTTTCAGCGATGAGGCTCATTTTCATCTTGAGGGCTTCGTTAATCGTCAAAAGTGACGCATTTGGGGTTCAGAAAATTTACGAGTGGTTGTTGAGCAACAAATGCATCCAGAACGTGTCACTATTTGGTGCGGATTTTGGAATAGAGGCATCATCAGACCATTCTTCAAAAATGCGGCTAGTCAGGCAATACTGTCAATGGTGCTCGCTATCGCGACATGATAATACAGTTTTTTGTGCCTAAATTGCAAGATATGGATGTAGACGACATGTGGTTTCAACAAGACGGTGCCACATGCCATACAGCCCACGAAACAAATCAATTACTGCATCAGTCATATTCTGGTCGTGTAATTTCCTGTTTTGGTCATCAACATTGGGCGTCCAGATAGGCGATTTAACGCCGTTGGACTTCTTTCCTTGGGGTTTTTTGAAGTCCTAAGGTTTATGTCGACAAGCTCACGACCACTCACGCCTTGAAGGGGGAAATTAAACGCTGTATCAATGATATTCAGCCACATTTATGCAAAACGGTTATGAAAAATTTCAACAAAAGGGTGCGCATGTACCAGCAAAGCCGTGGAGGCCACTTACCCACTATTTTATTCCATACGTAACCGCATACTGTATGAATCAATAAAAATTACAATTTTTAATTAAACACCCGTGTTTTCTATCAAAATTCTTCTTGAGTGAATTTTGGCACCCTTTAGAATGGTGTCCGCTAACAAATAATATAACCGACATAGTTCGTTTTCTGCAAACCAGGAAAATAGATGTAATACTCGTTTCTGAAAGTAGTTTTACTGATCACACAGCAAAAAATAGTTTATTATGAAATATACCACATACTGATGCAGCAACCATAATTCTCAATATACCATCGTATGGGGAACTACCCCCATTCCACACAAATAAATTCCAAGCATCTATAGGTCACATCGACACTAAACCAAGTCCATTCACAATAATTGGAATTGTGAGTCTTTCTAAAAATCTGCACCCAGGAAAATAAATATTGGTTTAATTCAATACCAAACCGATTTATAACTGAAGGAGGTTGGAATGCTAAACTTACAAGTTGGAGCGTATAAGCCTAAAGGGTGCCAGAAATAACTACTATTCGCACTTATTGGTAGGGTAACCAACCTACTAGCTCTCAGATCCAAACACATCTACTCGACCCCATTAAACATTTATTGTAGTCAACGAAAACGCCTGTTTTCAAATTGAACCCAGCTGAAACTTGCCATCGGACCACACTTCAGCATTTTTACCTTTTGTAGCCATATTATCGTAAACCAAATCTGTGAAAACTTACCTCTTCTAAAACAGGCTGGTTGAGCTTTCAACGTTACCTAGAGGAAAATTTAAAAATCCGAAGCTCTTGATAATGCCGCTGAATATTTCAAGATCATAATATAAAAAGCAGCATGTAAACGCACACCCACCCCTTCTACAAACCCACATAACAATAACATACCTCTTAGTGTTTGTGAAGTAACAGCTGATAAAAGGCGAATGAGGCATATATCGCATAGAACTAGGAATATAGATGAAAGTGCCTGCAACAGATTCACTGGGTATCTTAAAAAGCATTGCAAGATCTAAGAAACTTGACATTTGAAACATACATAAGTATGTCTATCCAAATATAAGGACTCAGCTTGAAAAGTAACTACGAATTTTAAAAAATCAACTGCTAAAATAAACAATAATAGGTAGACCAGATCTGAACAAAAAACTGGCCATTTCAATCCTAATCCAAATAATATAAACCACACAATTCAAAGAATTTGTTAGGCACTGTCGATTGAGTGTCCCTAGTAATTCATTTCCTTTTTCAGAAATAAAAAAATAAATTTCTGCATTTAAAATCATAATACATCACTTACGTTGTAAAACCATTGTACTCTTAATCACAATATACAGTATTTCTGTAATATTAATACACTTTCCCATTTGTAAAGATTTCACAGATGCACAAATCTACAAACTCCTAAAATTTGCATCGAGCTGTTAGTCTATTCCCTTTATTATTAAAAACATTTAAAAACCTGCTGCTCAGAAGGCTGTAAACTGAAGTCAGCCTCCAACTCGAGCTTCGACAACATTCCACCATGTGATACTATTACAGAATAAGATTAGAAAGAGCCTAAAAGAGAAAATATATGTATTGCAGCTTTTCTTGACAACGAAAAAGCATTCGACCGGGTTTGGCATTAAGAAATATTATTTTTTAATTACCTCATCCTCAAATTATTTCTCTTTAAGCGCCACTTTCATACAAAAATAAACCTCTAACATTTTTACACTGTCCCATTTAACGTGCTGTAACATGAGGTAGTGTACTCGGCACATTAATCACCAGCTTCGCAGGCAACAGTATCATTCTATTCACCCATATAATCCACCATCTACAAGTTCACTTCGGCAATCACGAAGAGTAGTTCTACACTTGGCAAATTCAAGGTTAGTGCAACTACGTCCACACACATGGAACATTTAAAACCAGATGTGACGAATTCCAAATGAGAAAATAAATAACGCCAGTGTATCTAACCTACTAAAAACGAGGTAAATAATTGGTCCTAATACTTTAAACCACACTGAAAACCGTGCATAACTTCAAAAAAAAAAACTGAAACAAAACTTAAGCTACAACAGGTATTGTATTGGGTTTTAGGCTTTACAAATGCATCATAAAACCTACATAGATACAATTATGGGGCTGTACTAGAGTCAAATCATCCAACCCGATGATCCAACGATGATCTATGCATTTCTACGGTTTCAGAGGAAACCTCTGCCATGAGCGCCATTGACTACCACGTCAACTGTTCCAGTAGTAAACAGTTAATAAGGCAACGAGAGGTAAGGAGAGAACAATGAAGTAACTGAATGTCTCGCCTTTAACTCATTTTCACTCCTAAGCAACAAATTGTGTTGTATTTTAGCAATGAATAAATCTTAATTATGAGTAACCGATTCGGGTCTTGTTACAATTTATGATTCTGGTGGATATCCTATAGAGATCAACAGCAGATTATCACAGTAAGACACCCTAGTGTCTGTATTAACATACCTACTCAAATAAAAATGCAAAGAAAACAAACTACATAATGATTATACAGTTTGCTTAGCTCATTTTAAAAGATACTGAGCAGCCCTACCACGCCAAGTGAAAACAAAATTGTCGTCGTCATTGCCATTGAAAAATTCATTGCAGTCAGCACTCTACTCAATGATACAGTGTTCATGAAGAGAACAATAACACACTCACTGTTGACACATCATTCAACACTAGGATCTTCTTTGGATTAGAATTTTCAATGCAGCAAGCCAATAAAAATAGTACTGTGCGATACGTCGATGAAGACAAATATAAATGTGCTACAATACAAGATTTTATGTTCCGTTATTTACGCTTATTTTTTCAAAAGTAGAGAGCATTCCAAAAGAAACACAGATCTAATTTTAGAATTTTTTTAAGTTATTTATTAGCAAAGTTTTTGGCAAACCATCCTCCACATTCTCGAATTCTTCTGACACAATTCTTGGCCACTTTTTCGCGTAATTGTGGCATATTTTGTCTATAACTCTTTGAAGTTTTGTTTGTAATTCAAAAATCGTTCTTATTTTAGTAGCATAAACTTAGGCCTTTACAAATCCCCAGAGAAAAAAGTTGCAAGTTGTGAGGAGGTCACAAGATCTTGATGGTCAGTTAGCTGCGCCGTTTTTGGGAGAGAAGTCGTCCATTAAAGTTATAGCACGACAACTTTATTGTTGCACGCGTCGCATGAAAGGTGGCGCCGCCCTGCTGAAACCACAAGTTAATCAAATCTATGGAGTCACAAAGAATCTAGTGTCATCGTACGATAACGTTCACTACTAATAGTCACTGCGTTTCAGTCTTATTTTCAGAAAAGAACACCTAAATAGCTCCACTACGAACATAAAATTCACACCATACCGTTTTGCTCTTTGGACATTCATAAGCCGTTCTTCCGTCGAGCTGCAGCTTGCAAATAACAAACTCTCTCCATGGTTCAAACAATGTAATATAATAATGAAACCCTCATACGTGCCAAACCAAAACTTTTATTTTACGAAGACTTAAGTTTCAACCAGTTAAAAAATTGTAATTCTAAGCAACTACAATTAATACAAAAAAGAGTAGCGATATACAAAAAAAGAATTATAGGAACCGACTGAAAACTAAAATAAAATTAAATACTGTAATGCAATTTTAAATTCTGTCTACACAGTTTACTTTTCAACAAAAACAAATCAACTAAGAAAGCTTAAATAGCAGTAATTACAAAACAGAAAACCGATTTTCGTCACACCCGCAATTCAAGAACTAGGCAAAAAGAAACAAAAGAATTGTCAAAGGACAGCCGAGGGCAGTTTTGAAGGGCGTTATTGCAACCGTAAAGTCTGATCTTGGCTACCACTATTATTGCGCGTTTTCTCTTAAGGGTTAAATAAAGAAAATAACAAACAAACAGTTTTATACACCAAACCTTCGCCATTAATGAAAAATACAACGTGTGACCTGAATTCTTCTATTTTGCAGTTGGCATCAATAATCGAACAATACTTCAAATAGCCCCACGATTACACAAAAAACGTGGAAGTTTTCGGAAGTTAGCTGCACGCCGAAGTTATTTTATACTCTGAATTGAATTGCGACACGTGTCGCCCGGGAAAATAACTGAAGTTTTCGAAAATCCCTTTTGCGGTACAAAAGTTAAATGCGGTCATATAGCAATAATATTACTTTGATTTCGCCTATTAAAAAGCTTAATATATGTGTGAAGTGCGTACTCTAATTAAATTAACAACTAAGAGGTCTTTGTGACTGCTAGATGAATAGACGAGAGGGTGAAAGAAAATCCAAGATCACATGAGCCTCATGACGGTGAAAGCAAGCTGATATATTTGTAAACAGCACAATCAATGGGTTTCAACTTATAAACTCCAAATTTTAGCTTAAGAAGTATTTCGGGACTAGAAGGACGGGAAGGTGGTGGGAACGGTAAACTGTAAAAAGCAGTTCACCAATATACTCATAATAAGTAAGCTACACTATCTCCGATCGTGAGATTAAATTAAAACGTTTTAATTTTGGTGATACCCTGGAGCAGTTGTTTTTAAGATTCTAGGGAAAAATAATTTTATATTTTTGGAGACCGATGCCGTGCCGGGTCCTAGTTTCCTCGAAGGAGAAACTTTGAATCGAGTAGGGGTTTCTTAACACTCCACGGAAGTCAGACTCGGATGAGGGCGTCCTTAACACCGACACAGCGCGCCCAAATGGCTGATAGGGAACGTCCTGCAGATATACAGGACCGGTGAGAATGAGGCTTACCAAATAGGCACTCAACTGAGAACATGACATAGGGCAGCAGCTACGTCATTACTGAGTCCAGGCTGACGAAGAATGACTCCTCAACAAGCTTGACATCAGACACTCACAGACTGTGGCACTGCGCAAAGAAGACAACCGAAAACCACCTCGTATTTCCCAGTACAGTCTTTAATATGTTTGAGAACAATAAAGGTATGGCCCTTAGGCCCCAGCATCTCTTAGATGGGCAGGGGGTATAAAAATCCCCGAGTCAACCATGAAAGAAGTAGCAGCCTAGAATACACCTAGTCTTTTTGAAAGTGGTAAAACTCGTAAGACAATAAAAGAGATGAAAAGATTAAAAGTCGATCTTCCCGGAATAAATGAGACGGACATGCAGTAAATTACTCAGGTAATGATAAACTCGATCATTTTAACGGTGTTGGTTTCATAATTAGCGAGAATTTACACAAA
This sequence comes from Sinelater perroti, assembly GCA_036346155.1. NCBI lineage: Eukaryota > Metazoa > Arthropoda > Insecta > Coleoptera > Elateridae > Sinelater > Sinelater perroti. The sequence goes on along the minus strand of JARFIY010000158.1, from coordinate 20,891,818 downwards.
GCAGTAAATTCTTCTCCAGATCGACACAACACCTATTATATGTAATTTTATACAGGTATATGCCCCTACATGTACTACCTCTGACAACTCTGTAGAACAATTTTATAATGACATCAAAAAGGCACTGGAAATAACAAAGCCATCACCCATAAACATCGTTATGGGTGACTTCAACGCCAGGGTGGGAAAAAGTCGTCGCGAAGATGCAGTGGGCGAATACAGTCTAAGCACTCAAATGACTGATGGATTTCAAAAGAACCTATAATGACCAACAATCAGAGAAATACCTTAAAACTCAGAAAAACATCAGACGCAAAGTAAGAGAAGCAAAAAAAATGGTTACGAGAACAGTATGAAGAGATAGAAGAACTTGAAGCAAAACATATCTCTTTTAATACGTACAAGAAAGCCGAACGTGCAGCAGGTGTACTCCCAGATAAAAACAGCCAAATTCTTATCAATGAAATAAATAATTATTAACAAATATTCAAAAAAAAAACTAGTTGAATGGACAAATTATATAAAAGAACTTTTCAATGAGCAACTTTTCAACAGAGCAGAAATTGAACATGCTCTAACGTGTTAAGGTCCTGAAAGTATTGCAGGAGGGCAGTATTATTACCCTGTAACTGAAACTCTTCAACTGCGTATATAAAATTGGTATGATTCCGCAAGACTGGCTTAAATCCATCTTTATAACCTTGCCTAAAAAACCCAGTGCAAAATACTGTAAATACTATAGAACTATCAGTTTGATAAAAGTATTTTTCAAAATTGTACGTGCCAAAATATATCAAAAACGTGAGCAACATATTAGTGACTCTCAATTTGGCTTTAGAAATAGATTTGGAACATGAAAGGCCTTATTTAACATACAAGTGCTTACTTAACGCTGTTGAGATGTCAAGGTAAATATGTATATGTGTTTCGTGGACTACGAAAACGCATCTGACACCGTTCAGCATAACAAATTACTCCAAGTTCTCAGGGATATTAGTCTAGATGGCAGAGATATACGTATAATAGCCAACCTACATTGGGGTCAGACAGCGGTTGTTAGTGTGGATGATCAGCTATCAAAAGGCATGCCCATACTGAGAGGAGTAAAACAGGAATGTGTCTCCCTCCTCTCGTTCAATTTATATTCTAAAATAATATTTCGTGAGGATCTCGAAAAAAGAGCAGGAGGGATCATAATCAACGGAGTTGTAATAAACAATTTGAGATACGCTGATGACACTGTTCTACTAGCCACAAGCATGCAAGATCTACAAATACTCTTATCAGCAGTGACAAACCATATTGAACAAATTGGGCTGAAACTCAACGTCAAAAAAAAAACAAATAGCTAATCGTAAGTAAACAACATAATGACATACAAAATAATATACGTGTGCGAGAGGAGTTGATAGAGAGAGTCACATCGTATAAATATCTTTGCTGCTATGTCAACGAAAATTGGGACTTAACACAGAAAACTAGTTGTAGGTCAGAGAAATCAAGACAAGCCTTTCAAAAGACGAAGAAAATTTTGACCTGTAGAACCTTGTCCATTCCCTTACGTATTCGATTATTAAGATGCTATGTCTGCAGTATCCTTTTGTATGGAGTTGAAGCATGGATACTTACGGAGGCAACGTGCAAAAGATTGAAAGCTTTTGAGAAATGGGCCTATGGCAGGATTTTGAAGATCTCATGGATGACAAATTCACAAATGAGGAATTACTACGACGCATAAAAAAACAACGTAAAATTCTTAATACCATCAAAAGAAGAAAACTTACATATCTGGCCATGTTATTAGGAATAATAAATACAAACTACTTCATATCATTATTCAAGGAAAAATTGAAGGCTAATGAGGTCCAGAAAGTGACCCAAAATTTACGTCAGTGATATGGACTCAACACCACGGCACTATTTAGAACAGCAGTTGATAAAGTAAAAACCATATCATTAATCGCCAATGATCTCGAAGAGCATGGAACTAAAAAGAGACCGACGTATATACCCTTTTTCCCCCTTTCATAGATATCTGGAATATGTACTTCTAACTTGTAAACTGATGTCTAGAGACCACTATGACCTGATGAGGTGATTGGTGTAAAGCTATGAACAGAATTGATTAGTTGGAGGAGCACAATCGCCTTTAATCTAGTCTGGTTGTTGAAGAACGCAGTTCTCGAAAATTCCACGTCATTGTGTAGCAAAAAACATTCATAACCTTCGCAGTAGTACTAGTTGTCCATCCATCATCATAAGTGTATGTCAAAAATTGAGACAAATGGGATTACGTGGTCAAACAGTTGCCCACAAACAAAAAAAATTCTGTAAATGATAAACGTTACCAACAATGGTGCAAAGAACCCGCTGAACCGTGGACAAGTGCACACGTGTGGTTTAAAATGACAAATTATGCTTTACTATGTGCAGTTCGATGAGAGTTTGGCTGTAGCAAATTCCTGGACAGCGATACCTCTTAAAATGTGTAGTGCCAACAACAAATATTTTGAGCCTTGTCTTTAATGGAAAAATATTTTGGTAACAACTGTTGCTTGTATCAACATAGATTTGTAGGTAATAGCAGTCCAGAAATAAATTTACTGGGACAAAATCCAAATTTGAGTAAACACCGTTGGGATAAATTAGAATACCTGAAATGCTTCGATTACAGCTCTTTACAAAGAATGGGCTGCCATTTATACAAAAACGACCCTTCAGAGGTAGGGTTGTCATTTGTATTATAACGCTAATGACTAATACTCGTGTCTAATACAACTCTTATGAAAGTTTTTCATTTTCCTTGATATCATCAGTTTTTCTTTTTCGGTTGATTTTCTGCGTGCTTTAAACTCCATTTTGTAAGCCACGCTATCCCAGTCGTAAGTTGTACCTTTTAATATTTAAATTTTAATTTTGGATGTACCCCAGAGAGGTCGTTTTCAGGATTCTGAAGATAATTCTACGTATTCACGATTTATTTTCCGTATTATCTGCACATCTCAACAAAATTTTTTACTGCAAGATTATCAACTGATTAACTATTTTAATGCGTTTCTAATGATTCTCTGTTCGTGCGTCCAATTTTATTCTTTCCTATGTTTTCAGTTTTACATAATTGTTAATACCTTGCCCTCAAATGATTAACTTCTTGACATAACTTCGTTTATAATATTTTTTATTTAAGTAAGCTTTATTTCAATTTTGTCTTAATCTTGTTCCCTAAAGCTCTGTATTGGTTTTTCTGGGCAATTGTCTTACACCACGTCTTGTTGGATATCACTCAATTTTTCCTAGCATTACTATTTAAATTAAATTAAACAATTCCTTCATGAAACTTATTTCCTTTCTATTATTTCTTTCAAATGCCCCATTGCCCTTCTTTACACATTGTAGTGCAGTTTTAAATTTACTTTTTAATATTCAGCTGCTTCTTTGAATAGTTAAAATACTGTATAAAACTTACCTAGTTTATCAGTGTAATTTATAGCACAAAAATATTTCAGTGCATCAGTTTATATAAACAGCGTTTAATGCGGTTCATATAGCTAAACAATTTTGAATCCTATTCACAGTTTACTTTCTCACTCCGTCGTTTGGCAGAGCTATTGTTAAAGATGGCAACTGTCATGTGTAAAGCTTTCCGTCTGCTTGCACAATAAAAAACAACATTTGACAAGGGTACAATCAGTTGCAAGCTACAGGACAGTTATATAAAGATACAGTTCAAAACAACCGCGCGCCTGTTTAAACCTAGAAACATAAACATCGACGATTTTGTGCTGCGAATTCAATTGTAAGTATAGATACGAGGTCGTCACATGCTTATAATCGTACACTTCACGTGTCTCTTTCGAATACAAGTCTCATACAAACAAACGAGAGGGTTCTAAGGTGGGCGTTAAATTGTTTCCGCAGCCCTCCCACGTTAAAACGTCAGTCGTTTGATAGTTTATAATAATACTACAAAATCTAGCATAAATTCAACAAACTAATTATCACTAAATACAACAACACAATCTAACCGTCACAAAGAAATTTATTAGCATACCACTCCACCACATGCAAGCTCAAAGTTTCAATACAATCCTGCAGGAGGGATGCAACGGGTGCATATTAAAACGGACTGGAATATAGTTGAACGCAAAAAAATAACAAGAGCGATCCAAGACGCAAATAACAGCAGAAAAAACCAAAAATTTTGCCATGTAATAGCCACGTGATACAATAAAATGATATAAGAAAAGATCTGATGAAGAAGACACACCCAAAGGATCAACTGCACAAAGTAAGAAGCAATTAACTTTGTAAATGGAGTGAAAACTAAAATTACCTTACAAAACTAGTTGTCAATGGTTAGACCTTATGAAGTAACAATCAAAATAAAATAGAAGTAAAAGGGCGGAAAGGTATTCCGTAGTTATGGACAAGATGCTAAAGAAAGACACGCAGGTAGGCCTTCCTACCTTTAGGTGTAAGGCTGGATGGGTTGAATCTTGCGCTTCTGTCTCCATTGCTTCCTATGTTGAGTTAGATTTTGTATTCCCTCCCATGACATGCCTTTTCTCACTACTTCTTTTCTTATTTTGTCATTCCATTTTGTTCTCGGTCTTCCTTTTTTATTTTTCCATGGCACTCACGTTTCGTACACTCTTTGTGTTAGTCTATCGTCCGACATTCTGCACACATGCCCAAACCATCTGAGCTGCCCTTCTATAATTTTTTCGTTGATTGGTTCTATTATCAGATTTTGTCTAAATGTTTCATTTCTTATCCTGTCCTTGGTTTTATTTTCAATTTTTCTCAAAAACCTCATTTCCATTACGTTAATACGTATCTTTTGTCTTTCTGTAAGAGTTCACGTATCGCTGCTATAGGTGATTGATGGCCTTACCACTTTTTTACAACTTCAGTTTTTATGTTGTTTGGCACTTCCCTTTTTCCCAGAAAGGTTGTCTTCATCAGATTGAATATTTTTCTCCCTTTTCCTATTATATCGTCTAATTGTTTATCCAGTTTCTCATTTTCTTCTATTACTGCGTCTAAGTATCTAAAATATTCTGCCTATTCTATTTCTTTCCCGTCCAATTTTATTTGATGTGTTTTCTTTGTGTTTGATATTATCATTGTTTTTGTCTTTCCTGTATTTATTATCATGTTTATTGGTCCTCTATTACTTTGAGATTATATTGCAGGTTCTCCTTCGTATCTGCTATCAGGGCCATATCATCTGCGAACATAAGTTCTGTCAGCTGTATATGTCATTTTCCAGTATCCCAGTGTTAGTTCCTTCATCTTCTTCTTGGCTTTTTTTATTGCCTCGTTTAATACTGTTGTGAAGAGCGGTGAGCTTATGACACAGCCCTGCTTGACTCCTTGTTCGTTTTCAAACTCTTTGGATTCTTCGTTGTTTGTTTTCTATGTTTATATTATCTTTGTACATACTTTTACAATGGGCTTCTCACTCCATCACTCATGGGGATGTCACTAGTATAAAGCAAGTATAGAACTGGCCCAAGGACGCTTCCTTTTAATTGCTCATAATTCATAACTTAACACCTAGTTCAAAAGGTTTTTGCCTTTTTAGCCTACGTATAAGTCCACTGTTGTCGAGTAATTGTAGCACTTCGACATTCACATGTTCATGTAGTCTTGTTTCGTGTTTTTTCGCAAACCGTTTAATTTCCTCACTGACCATAGGCACTTTTAGGTCCCTGTGGATGTCTTCATTTCTAATGTACCATGGAGCGTTGACGATGCTGCGCAGTACTTTGTTTTGAAAGGTTTGAATAATTTTTACATTAGATTTCTTTGTGCATCCCCACAGCTGCACACCGTAAGTCCAAATTGGTTTTAGAATTTGTTTATACAACAATAGTTTGTTATGCAGAGACAGCTCGGAATGTCGTCCAAGCAACCACCACATTTTTCTGAATCTAATGCAAAGTTCTTCGCGTTTTTCTTTATATGTGCTTTCCACCTGAGCTTGGCATCTAGTGTCATACCCAGGTATTTAGCTGTGTTAGCGTAAGGAATTGTTTGCTGATTGATCACTACAGGCAAGTAATCAATTCTTTTATTGGTGAAGTTTATATGGGTAGACTTCGCCTCGTTTAGTTTAATTCGCCACTTCTTGGTCCACCTGGTGACGTTGTTGACGGCTAATTGTAGTTTATTAGTAGCTACTTCTATTTCGTTGCTTGTGGCTAGTAATGCAGTGTCGTCAGCAAATGTGGCTGTCGTCACTCCATCACTCATGGGGATGTCACTAGTATAAAGCAAGTATAGAACTCGCCCAAGGACGCCTCCTTGCGGTACACCTGCGGCAATAGCTTTTAGTTCGGAGTATTCTTCGCCATATCTCACTCTGAACTGTCGGCCAGAGATGCATTATATCAGAATGTGGCTCATCTGCCTAGGCAGATTTTTAGTTATTTTGTATTCGAGGCCCTCGTGCCATACTTTGTCAAAACCTTGGGCTACGTCAAGAAATATCACTGCGCATATTTCTATTTCTTCTAGGGTTCTTTCAATTACATCAGTGATTCGGTGCACTTGATCGATGGTCGAATGTTTGTTTCGAAATCCAAACTGGTGAGTTGGAATGAGCTGTTTTTCTTCAATAATTGGCTTGAGGCGTTTCAGAAGCAGTTTTTCGAACAGTTTGGATATGTTTGGTAGTAGTGAAATCGGGCGGTAAGATGCTTTCTCATTGGGTGGCGTCCCTGGTTTGGGGATCATAATAACTTCCGCAACTTTCCACTGCAGCGGTACGTACTGTAGTCGTAGCGCAGCATTGAATAGATGCGTAAGCTTCATTATACCCTTTTCTGGTAGTTCCTTCAGCAGTTGTCCACTTATTAAGTCATAGCCGGGGGCTTTTTTGGCACTGAGATTCTTTTGTATCTCATTGTAAATTTCTTTTGGAGTTACTGGCAATATGGCCCTGTCCTCCCTGTTGTTTATCTCTGGTAGGTTCTCATTGTCATCAGCTGGATGTGGTTGGAATGTATTCGCTAAGTGTTCAGCAAATATTTCTGCTTTTTCCTCGTCTTTTCTAGCCCATCCGCCATCATTTTTACGAATGGGTGGATTATGATTATGAGGCCGCTTTAATCTCCTTGTGGCTTTCCAGAGAGTATTCGGTATCTTTATCGTCTGTTAGTCCCTTTAGGAATTCAGTGAACGTTTCATTCTTAACAGAACGGATCTCTTCTTTGAGTTGTTGGCTTAGCCGGTTTAGCAGTTGTTTGTCTGCCGGAGCTCTGGTTTGTTGCCATTTCTTCCGTGCTTTTCGTTTCGCTGAGACAAGTTCTCTGATCTCCCTAGGGTAGTTCACGCCAATTGTTTTTCTTTTTGGCTCAGGGTATTGCTCCATGCGGCTTGCTGCAGGTCGATTACAAACCGCTCTGCTTGTTCATCTAGCTGCTCAATTGATCTTAGTGGAACATTTAGTTTGATACGCTGTTCTACTTCTGCTCTAAATCCATCCCAGTCAGTCCATTTGTTTGTTAGTGATGGTGAAGATGATTTATTGATTATTGTTTCGCTTAGTGTCAGGATAATGGGGGAGTGGTCTGATGACATGTTGTAGTTATCTTCAATACCAATGTAGTTGGAAGATACGCTTTTCAGTATGAAGAAGTCTATCAGATCTGGTATTTTGTTGCTATCTGACGGCCAGTATGTTGGTTTGCCAGTTGAATGACATACGCATTTAGCTTGCTTGATCGCTTCATATAGCTGTTTTCCTTTAGTAGTGACAAGTCTGGATCCCCAGTGGGTATGTTTGGCGTTGAAGTCACCTCCTAATAGGAAGTGATCTCCTAGCTCTTGGAAAAGCCTTATAAAGTCATCTTTTTCTAGTGCGTACCTTGGTGGACAGTATATTGCAGCAACTGTATAATCCTTGGACTTTGTGAGGATTTTTACCGCTGTTGCTTGTATTTCGCGAGTGTTGTAGTTTACTTCTTCATAATGTTTTACGTTATCTTTTAATACCGCCGATCCACCCTTGCTGTATTATCTGGATGGGGGTGTGGTATAGTTTGTACCCTTTTATATTTAGGTAGTTTTCCTTAGTAAAATGGGTTTCAGAAATTAGGCAGATGTCTATTTTTGATCCCAGAGGAATAGTTCTAATTCATGGGCGTGCTGGAAGCCCATTTGCATTCCATGCTGCTATTCTAATTGACATAGCCATTTTATTTCCTAGTTATGGGCGCGACCCTATTGCTATTTTCTAGTTTCGTCACTCTAGTTAAGATAGACTTTATGGAATCTTCTTGCTTTTCGAGTTTTCCAAGAATTGCTTGCAATGTTTTGTTGATTACATCCATATTAGCTTCTTCGATCTTGCCTTGTTGAGTTTTACCTTTTGCCATTCGTGCGTATCTGGTACCTGCTGAGCTATTTTGCACAGCCGTACTGGCCTTAGGTAAGGTTGGAAAATTTTGCAGCGTTTTCTTTATTGGTGCCGTTTCTTGGGCATTAGTTGTTCTTCGGTTGTTTCGTTTGTTTTCTTGTAGGGTTTTTTCCCTAAGTTTTTGAAATTCCTTTGCGACTACGCACCCACGATAGTTTGCCGGGTGAGCTTCTCCACAATTGACGCATTTAGCTTTTGCAGGTTTAGTTAACTTGCAGTCCTTAGTAGCGTGAGGTCCTGCACACTTTACGCACCTTGCCTCTTTGTGGCAGAAGGATTGGGTGTGTCCATACGCCTGGCACTTTTTGCATTGCGGGATAAGGGTTGTTTTCTTACGTAGAGGTTCAATTTTTACCATCAATCCTGCAATCATACTAATTTTATGAATATCTTTAATATCTTCTGATTTGTCAAAATCTAACATGTATAGAGGCAGTGGCTTAGTGATGATGCCATTCTCTGTTTTCGTTTTTTTCATAATGTTAGTAACATTTACGATTTTAAATCCTCTTTCTTTTAAGTCTTCTGTGATCATTTTTATTGAAGCCGTCGGATGTATACCTCTGGCCATAACTTTTATGGGTCGGTTTCGTTTGTCTTCATAGGTGTAATATTGGACATCGTAATTGCGTAGAGTTGAGATCAGACTACGGTATTGCGTTTCATCTGAGACGTTGATCTTAAATACATCATTATTCATAGCGATTACTCTATAACTAACCTTTGCTGCTTGCAATATGTCATGTACAGTTTGGTATTCTTTTATATTCACCAGATTTATTGGTGGAGGTAGGGGTATTTTCTTCTCTTTCGACTTATTGTCTGATTGTTTAGCGGTTGTTGATTGCTGCTGTGGAGAGATCTCCGGGGACGCAATTGCTTTCCGTTTTTTATGTCTTGATTTCTGAACTATCCAGTTTGTTTCTCTGGCTAATTCTCCTTCATCGGTGTGATATTCGACTTTTTCATCAGTTACTTGCTCTGCTTTGGGTACCGCCACTGGGTTCTCGAGGCTTTTTAACCTTTGCATTAGCTGGTTGATATTATCCTGTAGAGTTTCGATGGTTGCGAGGGATTGTTGCCAAGCGTTCCATAAATTAAGCTCATTTTGAGTTTTTAATTGATTCTCTTGTACAAGAATCTGGTTTTGCTGAGATAATAAAGCCTCAGCTGGTGTTGGAGGTCGTTGTATTAGCGGGAGATTATTCATTCTGTTGCTGTGTGCATATTTGCACTGCTGCAAAATGATTAGCTTGTTATCTTACCGAGCAGAGTACAATCACATTTTCAGGCAGTTGCACTTTCTCGGCAGGATCCTTATCACACTTCACTTCGCGTTTTACACGTGCTCGCAATCTCGTATTAGATATTACTGCTAGAGCGACATCCAACACGTCTTCACTCTTCAAAAGTAAAACGAGTACTGATTCCCTCCCATGACATGCATTTTCTCACTACTTCTTTTCTTATATTGCCAATCCATTTTGTTCTCGGTCTTCCTTTTTTATTTTTCCCTGGCACTCGCGTTTCGTACACTCTTTGTGTTAGTCTATCGTCCGACATTCTGCACACATGCCCAAACCATCTGAGCTGCCCTTTTATAATTTTTTCGTTGATTGGTTCTATTTTCAGATTTTGTCTAAATGTTTCATTTCTTATCCTGTCCTTCTTGGTTTTATTTTCATTTTTTCTCAAAAAACTCATTTCCATTCCGTTAATACGTATCTTTTGTCTTTCTGTAAGAGTTCGCGTCTGGCTGCTATAGGTGTTTGATGGCCTTACCACTTTTTTACAAGTTCAGTTTTTATGTCGTTTGGCACTTCCCTTTTTCCCAGAAAGGTTGTCTTCATCAGATTGAATATTTTTCTCCCTTTTCCTATTATATCGTCTAATTGTTTATCCAGTTTCTCATTTTCTTCTATTACTGCGTCTAAGTATCTAAAATATTCTGCCTGTTCTATTTCTTTCCCGTCCAATTTTATTTGATGTGTTTTCTTTGTGTTTGATATTATCATTGTTTTTGTCTTTCCTGTATTTATTATCATGTTTATTGGTCCTCTATTACTTTGAGATTATATTGCAGGTTCTCCTTCGTATCTGCTATCAGGGCCATATCATCTGCGAACATAAGTTCTGTCAGCTGTATATGTCATTTTCCAGTATCCCAGTGTTAGTTCCTTCATCTTCTTCTTGGCTTTTTTTATTGCCTCGTTTAATACTGTTGTGAAGAGCGGTGAGCTTATGACACAGCCCTGCTTGACTCCTTGTCTCGTTTCAAACTCTTTGGATTCTTCGTTGTTTGTTTGTACTATGTTTATATTATCTTTGTACATATTTTTTATGATTCCTATGGTGCTTTTATTCACTCTCCTTTTCTGTAGTACTTTCCATACATCTTCTCTTCGTATCTTGTCAAAAGATTTTCCAGGTCTATAAAGCATATGTGTATTTCCTTGTTCCTGTTTACTAGTTTTTCGCTTACTTGTCTAATTATAAATATTAGATCCTGTGTGATTCTGTTTTTCCTGAAGCCACATTGCGTATCCTCCAATGTTTTCTCTACTGTATTCCTTAGTCTTTTTTCTATTATTCTTGAGAATTTTTTTCCTGGGATGCTGGAGAGTGTTATTCCTATGTAATTGTTACAATTTCTTTTGTCGCCTTTCTTATATATTGGCAATATAATGTCCGTTTTCCAATCCTCTTTGTAACGTTTAATACATCGTTCATTATTTCCCTTAATTTATTCGTGCCCACTCTTCCCATAAACTTTATCATTTCCGGTGTGATTATATCTTTACCAGCTGCTTTGCTTAATTTTAACTTTCTATTAATCGATTGTGTAACTTTTGTCATCTATTATGAGTTTGTTGTATCTTAGACTTGCTTTGCGTCCTTCAGCCCGCACTTCTTTCATGTATGGGACCAATTGTTCCCTTTGCTCCCGTACTTGCTTGCTATAGTCTTCCATTATCCATATATCACTTTCTTTAAGCTTTTTAGCGGCTTTTAGCACTGCTAATTTCTTATTTCCTCACGCAAACTCTATTAATATTGGTCTTGGTGTGGCTCTATTTTGCAGTTTTTTCCTCTTCTTCTAACTTCTCTTGTTTCACTTTCCATATTTAGTTCAATATTTAATTTCTTTAATTCCTTGTACAATTATTGCATTTTTCTGTATTTCCTTTTTCATGTTCTCCAATCGTTCTTCAAGTTCTGTATTTTGTTTTTCAGCATTTGATTTTCCTTCTTCAGGTTGGAGTTTTCTAACTTTATTACCTGCAATTCTGCATATAGTGTATCAATCTTTTTTTTATGCGTTCATTACGCGTGTCCATTTTTTCCAAGCTTGTTATTAATTTCATGTAATAGTATTTCCATATTTTTATGTTTTCGTTCCTTTCTTTAATTGTGCCGTTTAAATTGCTTGATTATTTATATGTTCTTTAGATAGCGCTTGGTTATCTCGCAGCTGTTTATCTTTTCTCTGTTGAAATCCCAATATTTCCGCCTTATATCTGCTCTTATACCAACTTTATACCCGTTAATTACTTAATACTTTAGAATATTTGCACTTTTTACACTTCTAGTTCACTGATATTTAAAATTTACAAGTCCTATTAGTGTGAATATTTATCAACATTCTGTAGCACTTGCGCCGAGTTTTCAAAGGAAGATTATAAAACGAATGATGAAGTGATTTTACTAACAGAAAGGTTTTACTGTCCAAGCATATCTTCGAAACAATGACTCTTTGTGACCACGCAACGAGCTTCTTGGGCGCTATTTCAACTTACGCCTCAGGCTTCTGTTCTTTATCAAGACTCAATTTTGTTGCGGATAGTGGACTTTAAAAGAACTGGTTTTGTAATGAGAAAGGACGACGACTTAGGAGTATAAAAACACCGGAAAATGTCGTTCCATTTTGTAGTTCCAATTGCGATGTGCACGAATCTTTACTTATTTAATCGTACTGAACAGCAAATTTTGCACCAAAACATTCGCTGCTTCGGAATGTGTGGACATATTTTGAAAAATGTGCCACATATCCCAGTTCATTTTTGTACCGACAAAGCGCATTTCTACTTGTCGGAATACGTTAATAAATAAGTACTGTGTGGTATGTAGTGAGCAAAGTTAGGGTCACTAGTCTTTATTTTTTGAGGAGGGGAGCCCAATGTCACTTCCAATTGGTATATAGAAGCGATGTAGCAAGTTTTCTCACCGAACTCGATACACTCCGATTGGAGAACAGTTGGTTTAAACAAAATAAAGCTACAGTCCTCAGAGGACTCGCTTCAAGTGCTGTGTGAAATATTTTTGAACAGAGTAACATTTTTTGGCAGCCCTTACTGAATCTTGCCCTTCGTAACTTTTTCCTATGGAAATATCTCAAGGCTGAAGTTTAGAAACATCTCTTTGAAACCCTGGAAGCCCTACGAAACATAATAGGCCAACAAATCAGGCGTATTCCCCAACATATGAAGGAGTACTGAGGAACTCTAGAAAATGACTTCAAACGTACAACGAACATAAAGGTCACCATTAGACCGAAATCTTCTTTAAAACACATTGAAATAAAAGTTAAAGTTCTGCAGTTCTATCCTGCAAAATAAAATTGTGTGCCCTTTATCCTTTATTAAAACTTAAAATGGAGAACGGAATTTTCTAATTATTCTTTATACCCACGATAATAGAAAGAAGTGGACACGCAGGAGTAAAGTGGTAGCAAATTAGCACTATCATCTTCTCTTATGTAGATCTCCAGTGTTTCCAAATTAATTTTTTATAACGATGATTCTAAATTATCTTTCCATACTATAGGTATTAGTTCTTCTTCGCAATTTTCCATATTTCATTCTTTGGCAACCAAGAAATCAGAATGCGCTTTGCCCTCTAATATTCCTAATGTTTATTTTAGTGAGAGAGTGTTATGTTATGTCTTTGGCACTCAACAAGGCATGATACATTTTTCTTTGAAAAAGAACCGGAAAATTTGTCTAGGAATGAGTTGTCACTTTAAATATAAAGTTCTTTAGTTTTACATCAGAACTATTTCCACATAAACTAGACATGACCATATTATTGCACCTTCTTGCAACACCTTAAAAACTTGAATGCGGTGTGTTGTTCCTCCAAGTTAGTAGACTCTGTCGCAATGCCCGCACCTCTTTGCAGTAGATCCATGGATATTATCTTAAACAGTATGTGAACAGGTTGGTGGCACTGAAGCACCCCTGAGAGATGTGCATCTGTTTAAAAACAATTACGCTGAAACGTTCCAATGCAATTTTCCGAAATTATTCTTTCATAGTAGGTGTATTACTACCTACTTCAAAAATATGGACCTGCCTACAGGAGCCTTGATTACCCCCAATTCCTTTATCCTGGAGGAAATCATGTCCTTACTTTTATTTCTCATCTGTAGTAGTCACCATTCCTTCCTTCCTATAACCATCTTGTAACCCGTCTGGCCAGCGTGACAAGTAGGTCCAAATACCCCACGACACATAATGCATGTGAAATCATAAAATACAATTACCCTCAAGCGCGTAGGGTTTCCCAGAATCTCGCACATAGCAAGCAAACAAATACATTCAACAAAGAGTATCACAAGGAAAACAAAACTAATAATTGCAACGGACAATGTCAAAACTATGGACGAAGGAAAAATTGGAACTGAACAAAGCAGGTGCAATATTCTAGGACTCTGCAACGTAAAAAAATGTTAGGCTAAAATATGACCCCGACAGATCATTAGAAATAGCAACAAAAACCAGGATGCGGTGATGAAAAGAAGTATTAAATCGGTAGAGGTGGCATTTGGTAAAGAAAACCACCAACATACCAAAAAGTAAACGTATTCATTCAATGAATTTCCTTGGTGCAGCAACCTGGATATTTTCTAAAATTATTATGAAAGAGTAGAGGGAAGATAGGAAAATAAAAGAGTTATCTTGAGAATTGCATTAATTAGCAGAAAAACAAATCAAAGAAGAAGGAAGACAATATACATGGCAATTATAGCAGACAAAAAATGTAAATAGGCTAGATACATGGGTAGGGGAAAAATAAACAAAATTATGGTGAACTGCAGACCATGGAATGGAAAGTACACTGCAGGAACGACATTAAGAAAATATAAACAAATTCGGGAAAAAAGCTCAAGATAGATCAGAACGAAGAAACATTGTGGAGACCTACTTTCAAAGATAAAAGAATAAAGGTTTTGAAAGAGGGGAAAAATAAAGTGAGTGTGGAGAGAGGACATAAAGGAAAATAGGGGGAAAGAGTGTAAGGGGGAGAGAGGGAGAAGCAGAAATTTTCAAATATAATCACTCTACTGAGTGACTGATAATATTTTTTAATGACGCATGCAAATATTTTATGCCATCGTTGCATGTTGGAAAAGTAGACGCGGCGTGTATAAAAGCCCGCAATAATGATAGTAGCATTTAACTTGACACCAAGATCTATTAAAAAACAATTATTTTTAACAACAGGATTGCGCTTTTAATAACGAGCTGAAACAGAACACCTACAGCGTTAACAAAATTTAAAAATCGCAGAAACCCTCCGCGAGCACACTCCCAGCAGACGATTTCCTGCGAATAACGTTTTCAATTTACGTACAATTTCCAAAGGTTTTGATACAATTTGCAGCCGCCACACATGAGTGGTAATAAAAATGTATTTTTTACCCTAAAGCTGTTATTTCCCCGCCGGCCGCTCTCTCTATAAATATAATTTTTAAGCGACCCACGTGTTGCAGCATTTAAAAGCCCGCCACAGTTTGTTTAATTAAAAGTAAATTTGCCGAAGCAGCGATGCTGCTTGAACAAGAATTTGGAAATTGTGTGCGAGTTTGCTTTCGTTTTTAATTAAATGCGTTGCATTCCGCGCAGTGTGTCGAAAATTGAATGCGGTGCGTTATTGCCAGCCGCATGATATGTTGTGGCGTTTGGATGCAACATTCCAACAGTTTCCGTGTTAGAAATGTGCATTTTTTGATGCGCGCAATATTTGCATTGAAATGAATTGAAATAAACAGCTCGCAATTGCTGCTTTGGCCTTACATATGAATGTATCGTAATTGGGGGATTTTGCACGTTTGGAATTAAAAATTTTCTATGCGAGCAAAGCCGTGTTTGTGTTGTACAGAGAAAGATAGATTTTATTAGAAAAAAACCTCAAACTACCCAAGCTAGTTAAGACCAGGCCTAAACTTTTAATATCAACATTCATTTCTTAAGTAGTGACTATCAATCAGTAAGCTACATTTTGTAAAATTCCTGGAAAAGTTAGTTTCCGGAAAATTCGCAGGTTTGGTGTTCCAAACATAGATATGCAGCATGTCAACCACAAACATCTTTGGAGAAATCTGACAGCAACTAACCCTCGGGTCAAAAAGCCCCGGAACTAATCCAAAGAGGGCGCCACAAATACCAAATGCACTTTTGTTTTAAGTAAAAAAAAACACCGTGTCAAAATTTCATGACATTTCGTTCAGTAGTTTTTGAGATTGAAGTTGATGTGACGCTAGTTCTGTGATTTTATAAACAATGAATCAAAACGAGTTTCGTGTGTTAATAAAACACTGTTATTTAATGGGAAGAAATACCGTTCAAGCTCAGCAATAGCTTGCAAACTGTTACCCAGAAAATTTTTAGTCAAAAATAACCATGTGCCGGTGGTATTCCTATTTTAAACGCGATCATACGGCCACCGAAGGGGCGGAACGCTCGGGACGCCCAAAAGAGGTGACTACACCAGAAAACAAACAAAATATCCCAACAATTGTCATGGACGATCATAAAGTGAAGTTTCAGGAGATAGCCGACATCCTAAAAATATCAAAAGGTAGCGTGTTCAACATTTTATAATAAATTTGGACATAAAAAACTGTTTTCGAAGTGGGTGCCGCGTTTGCTCGCTACGGAGCAAAAGCAACAACATGTTCATGAATCCGAGCGCTGTTTGGAGCTTTTTAAGCGTGATACTAAGGATTTTTTGCATCGGTATGTGACAATGGACGAACCTTGGATCCACCACTATACGGCCAGAGTCAAAAAGAGCGTCTGCTGAGTAGAAAGTTGAGGGAGAAAGCCGTCCAAAGCGGCCAAAGACTCAATATTCGGCCGGCAAGGTTATGGCGACTGTTTTCTGGGATTAGCATAGAATATTGTTCATTGACTATCTGAAAAGGGGGCAAATGATCAACAACGACTATTACATTGTATTATAGGACTGATTGAGCGACAAAATAAAGCGTACACAACTTCATATGGCGAAAAAAAACGCTGTTTTACCAAGACAATACACCAACTCACAAGTCGATGAAAATCATGGTGAAGTTGAACGAACTTCGATTCAAATTGCTACCCCACTCACCATATTTTCCAAATCTTGCACCCAGCGACTGTTATCTTTTCGCAAAATCTCAAAAAACGCCCCCGGGAAAAAATTTAGCTGGAATGAAGAAGTGATTGCCGGAAATGAAGCCTATTATGAAGCAAAAGATAAATCGTTTTATAAGAAAGGCATAGCAATGTTACAAAAGCGTTGGAATGATTGCATCGCTCTAGAATGCTTTTATTGTTAGTCTCGGAACTTTTTGACCCGAGTGTTACACCATAGCATCAACAAATGCTAATTCAAAAATGTCATCACAATCAGTACTTCCATCTCTTTCACAAATGCAAATAATACAACAACAAAATCAGTAACAACCACAATTCTATCTGAAACAAAGATTACTGATTAGGAGCACCAGAAACTTCGAACAATATCAAAATTATACAATAGAAGAGGTGAAGCCACCCCTATATTGGTACATGGAGTAAACAACTTAAAACCACTTAAAGGTTTGCTAAATGAATAATCTCAAAGGAACTACTCCTTGAATTAGCAGAAAAAGCATACATTAGTCCAATTAATCTAAAGGAAAAAGTGCAGTGGTATTAACAAAATTTGAAAAAGACATTTCATTCTCTTCAATAAAAACAAACTCCAGAGTAGTCTGACTAAAGAAATCAAGGACCACCAGCACACTATGCTTAATATTCACAACATTAAATCTAAACCTCGGAAAATACTGTTAGATATGTAACACATTTAGCTACAACAAAATACAAATAACGAAAATAATTATCACCCAACTCCTTATAAATTTGGAAATAAACCTTGAACCTCCCCATGTTTCCAGTGCCTTGGTCCTAATATGGACATACAAAGAATGCGCTAATAAAGGAGAATAAAGGAGAAAACACTCAACAAATTACAGAAAATATTATTAAAAGTATATAAAAACGAATGTTTCACCCTTAACCAACAACAAAATGGTCCTACTCGATTTGTGATACTAACAAAGAGCTACACAACAAAGTTAGCTGGAACAAGTCAACAATTATCAACTAAACCATAAATCGTACAGATAACAATATTGAAGCATTAATAGTAAAACCTATGGAAGAATTGTTACAATGTTAAACTTGCAACCGTTATCTCAAAACTTTTATGACAAACCTTCTTAAAACAGCGTCCTAAAATTTCAAGCGTGGTCAGCCTTGATGTGGTCGGCTATTAACGGATTAACAATATCAAGATCGTGTACGATAGACGAACTTATTCTTGCAAATATCCGAAATTGTGTATAATAGTAAAGTTAAAGTGCAACTCCCAATAAGTGCAACAGCATATTTCAAAAATCTATACATACAAGCCCCAATAAGAAGCTTCCAAGCAGCCAAAAAAATGTTTCCTCCACCAAGCGGCTTAAATCACATTATATTAAGTCCAACTCGCACACCAATTAATAATGTTAAACTATAAAAAAATTATAAAATTAGAAAGAAATAAATTATAAAGGAAAGAAAATATACCGAAGAAACATCTGACCAAGAATATATAATTTATATTCCAACAATTATAACACAACCTAAAAAGTATTTTAATGGCTCAAAATAGATAATGAAGAACATTATAAATCTAATAAACATATAAATACATATAATAGCGCAATTATTAAAAACAGCAGCATGAATCACCAATGCCCCCCCTATGCCCAACAAACAGTTATTAATAAAAATCTTATGATCAGTCATTCCTCTAAAGTAAGAAACACACAGCAACAAAACTAATATAAACATAGCTAGTTGAAATACCCATAAACGAAACTGCAGATAGAAAGTCTATAGTGACTAGCAAACAGAAAATTAAATGCTACGAAAGAGCAGAATATGTGTATACATAGACAAAACAACATACAGTCACTCCTATTAATAATATAGGCAACTTAACAGGAACAGCATCTGCTCCATAACTCAATCCCAAGACACTAGAAGATCTACCTATACATCAATTCTGAGAGAGAAACATTTTTACAATAACAAGTTGAAAATACTTTCCTGAAGACAGTACATGAATAGTCATTTAACCAAAGTAAGACAAACAACCTCACACAGAAAAGAAGAAAAGGGAAAAAATGTGCCCCACGACCGCAATGCGAAAAATAATAGAAAGAAAAACAGAAGGCTTAAAAAGCGAAAATTCATCTAAAAACGAAAACAACAGCACCAATACGATTGAGCCAAAGTACCCGGATCAAAAAGTTACGACTTTTACCAAACATCTCTCCGTCGTTTTATTAATATTTGTATTTAAACTAACAGCAGTAACAATACAAAAAGAACAATTTAAAAATAAGTTACAAAACCTTCAAAAATTAACTACTAAATAAATAATGTTACAGATGGTTGTACTCTAGGTTATGACCTTAGTACTGGTAAGCTAGTAGCCAAAAATAGTCTTAAAGTAATATTATAGACCTTTAATGTTGTTCTGTAAAAGTAGAGAATGACAACTGAGTAATAGAAAATAGAAGGTCACAAAGATCAAACGAAGTCAAAATTTAAAGTTCTAAAATCTTACGTTTCATATAGGACATTGATACCAGTACTGTCTCAAATCCAATGTACCACAAAGTACGACCGCGTCGACTATGATGGTCTACTAATGTAACTCAGACCTAGAAATCTACAGCACACATTAAGCCTACTCAAATACATATTAACGCAAAATGATAAAGAAAGAAACTTGTCCTACATATCACTTCGTAACAAAAAAATTACTTTATATGTCTACTTAAGAATGGTCAGAGTTAGAGTTCGCATCAATTTACAGGGAGAAAGGAGAAAACTTATACAGAGTTCAAAGAGACGATCAAAATCAGACAAAATAAAACAGAGTAAGATGTACATGTTCACATGATAGAGAAAAGAATCGGATCTAAAATTGTAAACGACAAACTCAATCAAAATCAGTACGAGTAGACATTCTTCTTTAACCCTCATTGCGCCCAGTATTGGGCATAGGTCTCCCTCAAATTCTTCCATGTAGCGCGGTTCTGTGCGACTCTCATTCATGGCAGTCCTGCTACTCTCTTAATGTCGTCTTGCCATCTCATTAGTAGACATAAAAAAGAGAAATTCAAGAATGAAGTCAAAATGTGAAAGGCTTAATAAAGAAGCAGAGAGAATCACAACAAAATAAAGATCGAAACAAAATAGAATTAGCAAAAATAAGTAAAAGATTAGAGAAGATGTAAGAAAATAGAAAAACTGGCAAATAAGAGCAACGCTGGGAGAAAGAAAAAGCTTGAAATGTGCGAAGAAAGACATCGGACAACAGAACTGTTAAATGAAATACTGTACCACACCAAAATCTTACCACCCCCTAAAAAGAAGTAAAATACGAAATATTAGTAAGATATGAAGGATCAGAAAATGTACCCACAATACATAATGGTTAGTTTTCCATTTACAGCCATTTACATACTTTTTCCTAGGACATTCGTACATTGATTAACAAATAAATGATGCAACTATTAACCAAGAAAGTACCATCGACCACTTGTAGATAATCTTCTTCTTCTACGTGGAGTAAGGCAATGAGATTCGCTCTCTCCGAAGCTTTAGCAAAGTTTTCAGAAATATAAAATGAAAAGATAAAGGAGTAACGACAGATAAAGAACAACTAAGACATTTTACATTTGCCGATTATATACTAATTACAAACAATTAAAAAAATTACCACAAAATCTAACATAGCAAACATTCTAAAAGCAAAACCTACGATCAATGCGTGTTACTTGTCTTAACATATGGGATAGAGACGTGAGGACTCAACAAGGACAGAATACATAAACTCCAAGTAACTCAATGAGCTATGGAGCGATAGAGCGGGGAACGTTGAATATTAAACCTCAAGATCGTACATCTTACACCGAGGTTAGACGAAGATCGATAATTGCAGATGTGGCACAACATCTATATATTATACTGCGATTGAATTAGGAGAATGACAGACAACAGATAAACTCACATCAACTACAGCCTTCAAAAAACATAGAGTAAGACCGCAAACCAAATGGATGGATTATCTAAAGACAATTACCGAATATGACTAGATGCAAAAAGCAAATAACAAAGAAGAACAGATAAAAAATAAAGGAGTTTTACATCAGCGGATGGATGCTTTAAGCTGATAGATAGATCTACATTATCGCCAAAAAAATCAGATAGGAGCAAACTTTAAACAATTCTATACTGAACTTTGGAAAAATTGAAACTGTAAATCCAAAAGGTTTGTTGTATCATGTGGTTGGTTCTCGGGTTATAAGACCTCTTGACGTTTCGTCCACAACTGCGGCAAAAATCTTCAGCTGAAAATCTTGTAAAAATTAAGTGACTGTCCCGTGCGTTTTCACTTTCATACTCGTGTAAGTGTAGTAGGGATGATGTGTGGGGGGTTATTACTGACGTCACCGGAATGGTAGATAACGTAATCAGGTTAGCTGCTGGCGTAACTCGCTCTTAACGTTGATCGTTCAAGAGTTGTTAGATATTTGAACCAAATGAGAAAATCAAAAGAAGTTTGACAATGGGTGCCTCGCGACGTGTACAAAACCAAAAACTTCGACGATCTGCGCTTCTTCTTCGCAACAAAAATCATCCATTTCTTCATCTCGTTGTGACATGCGACGGGAAATGGATCCTATACGACAACCGATGGCTTTCATCGCAGTGGCTAGACAGAACTGAAGCACCACACACTTCATCAAACCGAAACAGCATCAAGAAGAAGGTAACGGTTGCTGTTTGGTGGTCAGCACGCGGAGTCCTTCACTACAACTTCCTGAACCCTGGCGAAAATTTGGCAGAACGCACCAAAATCTGCAACATTTGTGGCCAGCATTGGTCAACCGAAAGGGGCCAATTCTTTTTTACGATGACGCCAGATCACATGACTGACGAAACTGCGATCTTTCTCTTAACGAGTAGCAGTTTTTCAAGCGCCTAGATAATTTCCTACAGAAAGTCGTCAACAACTAAATAGAATCCCGCCTTCGAAGAGTTCATAGGCTCTATAACTCCAGAATTTTATGCTATCGGAATGAATAGACTTGTTTCTTTTTGGAAAAAAATGCATTGAATCGAATGGTTCTTATTTTGATTAATATCTGGATGTGGTAATTGACAACTATATGGTGGGTGAGATATGTGGGCTGTTAGGGTTTGATTTGGATGCACTGGGATAAATTGTAAATTAGTATTGATCTGTCCGCTATGAGAGAGATAATATTGCAGTGTCACATAATAATTAACACAGAATTGAATGTCTTTTTAACTCATTCATGTGTGGTTCTAACTGAAAAAGTTTTTATATTATTAATCTATATACAGGATGGTTCAAATATGATCGCGACTGATTTGTGTATACAAAATCCGCACTGAGCAGAACCTGTTCAGTCCAGTTTGGGAGTTGCTAGAGAGATGAGCGAACAAAAGGTACCGCGGAGCGTAGAACAACGCATTGTGATCAAATTCCTCGTTCGAGAAAACGTCCCGTCCGCTGAAATTCAGCACAGACTCCAACAACAGTATGGAAAAAAGTGGAACTTGAACCAGTGCTGTCCATCAGTATTGGTAGCATAGAAGATATCGTACTATCGCAAGGTGAATGCAAGGTAGGTACCACGCATTTTGACGGGCGTTCCCAAAATGGTGCGCATGTAAGCTGCCAATCGTCTCTTACAGCTTTATAAAGAAAAGGTGGTGCACTTTTGAAGTCTATAGTGCCCACCGATTACTACTTCTATCCCAAGCTCCGGCAGTCATCACGTGAGTGACGGCATACCAGTTCTCCCAAACCCAAGAAAGCGCGGATGAGCCGTTTGACACAAAAAGTGATGTTAACGTTCTTCTGGGACTGGCTGGCGGATGCCACAACAGTCAATGCAGCTTATTACTCAGACGTATAGGAAAAGATTTCATCCAAGCGGAAGACAAGTGGAAAACGGGTAGTCTTCCTTCAAGATCATGCACGACCCCACACGGCCAAAACAGCAACGAAAATCTTCTGGAAATTAAAATTAAACCTTCCGCCACCTTAGCTGTACAGTCCCGATTTGGCCCCAAGTAATTTACTCCTGCTCGAAGGACAATGACGCCGTCATCAGGACTGTTCGGGAGTGAATACGTCACCAGCCAAAAACCTTTTTTGGGGCTTCCAGAACTTTGGAAAAAATGTATTGACTCCGGAGGGGGGTAAATTGAAGATCGACATGTACAAGTAAATGTTTGGCAATTTGTTTTTTTTATATAAAAAACTCTTGTATTTAATATAATTTTCTCGTAGTGCTTAATACTTAAAATATTTAACTGGCTGTTATTTTTATTGTTTAAGCTTAACCTAATTTTACAGTTGTTTATTTAAACTTTACTTAATCACACAATATGCATCTGTCACATAACGCTTTTCCGTAATATAAATTGATCTAATCAAATAACTATGAAAATTGTCACCACATCAGCAGACATCTAGTGAATAAAACGGTTTAATGTGGTGTGCAAATGATTGAAAATTCTCCAATTTGGCGTCCGCCGATGCGTACTATACCAAAAGAACTGAAAAGTCTTATAATGGATTCATCCACACGGTCTGAACGACTAAGCTGAAACTTCTCTTCCATTCATACGTTGCTCAAGATTTGCATCTAATTAGCATAGAGCTGGTAGGGGTTAAAATTGGAGTTTAACTGCAAGACTATGAAGGTTCGCCTCTCAATAATCGCCAGGGAGCGATAAAATTAAAAAATCATTTTGTAAACTTAATATTCCAATTTTTTTAACGGTCCAGAGGTCATGGAAATGCGTATATACTTTACATAACACTAGACGGCAGTAGATTTGAGAATGTTAAATATTTAAGGACACCTCTATCGTGCCGAAATGTATACGTGAAACAAGCGTCAGCGCCTTTTAATGTCGCAACCCTTTCGCCCAGGAATTTGCCGCGGGTGATATAAAATTCTTACCTTGTACGCAGCCGACGAGGACGACGTAATAAAATATTTGCATTAAAAACGTTCTCATTTTCCCGGCGGCCCGCTCTCCTGCGGGAACGTTACACACGCACAACGCCACTGTTGTTTAAGATGCAAGCGCGGGCGCTAATTCAAATATCTAATTAAGCGCCGGCAGACGGCATCCGGGCCACATTAAATTTTCTAATCGGAATTCTTCCATTCCAGGCCGGAATGTAAATAAGCCTCCTATTTGCACCCGCTCGGCGCTTTCTTTCCAGGATCCATCCGATTGTTCGATTAGCAGTTCCTGCGCCTCTCGCGCCGCTGGGGAGGGACCTGCAAAAACGGAATGAATTCAGTCGGTCGTTCTGCCTGCGCGGCAGATTTCGGCCCATGTGGGGCCAAGCACAGCGCATCGCCGATTTGCGTATAAAGGGCATATCAAAGGTGAATTGCTATGCAAAGGCGAGATTTTGTTGAAAGTTTTGAGCATTTTATCTCGGGCATGCTTTAACTGAAAACTTCAGATTGCATAAGGCAATGTATGTGCGAACTCCCCAAAAAAATACAGACTTACCAGGTGCACCAACAAAAGTCGATAATATTTTGTGCAAAAATTAATATATAAAATAATCACGCTAAAATTCCACGCTTAAATATATGTGACTTTCTGCTTGAATTTCTTAGCGTAAGAAAGTGCCTTCAAGAGCTCTGCTATCAAGTGCGCCGCGACAAACAAGTGACTGCTGCTATCAACAATACTAGTAAACCATACTAAGATAAGTGCAACCCAGTCTTGCTAAAAATAACCGCAATATAATTTCAGAAACTAAATGTGCTATAGGCTTGTAACGGTCCAGGTGTTATTCATGGCCAGCCATACGTTCCATATAATAATGCTATACAGACTGTTCCGCTAAATCATCAACTACCGCAAATGTTCAACTCTCCACAAGTTTAGCAGCCGACAAGTGGCATCAATTATTACTTATCACAAGAGCATCTAGTTAATCTACCTGCTCCATATACACAACAGACTTCAAACACTACTCACTACTACTATCGTATGTCTTCTACTAGTGATGATAAAATCCCTTAAGAAGATCCCAACCAAAAAAGGTCAAACAAACAAAACGAAGAAAAATATTACTCTAAGTAATACATTCGGCCAACCAAATGAAATAGAGACCAAACATCCAACAACAAACAAGCAGACAACATAATTAGTCGAGTCAAATTAGCAAGAAAAACGCTAAAGCTCGAAATTTTTAGTGGGTACATGTATCGAGACGTTCCAGGGCGAATTTGGTTCGTAAGAGCCTCAGAAAAAAATGTTAGCACACATTTTTTTGTTATAATGCGAAACTGCATTTGTGCACGCAAAAAATGCACTTATTTGTTGCATCTTTTGCAGACTCTAAAGAATATTTTATTTCTCGATTAATATTGCCCAAAATAAGCTCATTCTCGTTACTCTGGGGTTTTTTGGGGTCGCTAATCACGAATATGATGCTTAGAAAGTGTCCCGATGCACTTAGGGGGCATAATTTTGTAGATGGGGGCGATTTTAAGGAATTACCTCAATTTTGTTTGTTTTTCGAGTTTAAACTGTCTGAATAAGGGTTTTCGGGGTCGCTGATAAATGAGAAAATGCCCCACGCCTACCCTAGTGTCCCAGGGTACCCCTTCCACAAAGTGCCCCAGGGCATTTTCTCACTTCAGTGCGTTGGAATTTAATTTGAGAATCAACAACGTTATCGGAGATCCCAAAAACCCTTATTCAGACAGTTTAAACTCGGAAAACAAATAAATTTGAGATTATTTCCCAAAATCGCCCCATCCCCAGGATTATGCTCCCCTCCAAGTGCATTGGGGTGCAATCAAACATTATATTCGTTATCAGCAACCCCAAACACCCTTATTTAGAAAGTTTAAACTCGAAAAACAAACAAATCTTAGGTAGTTCCCTAAAATCGCCCCCATTCGCAGAATTATGCCCCTTAAGTGCATCAGGGCACTTTCTAAGCATCATATTCGTGATTAGCGACCCCAAAAAAACACGGATTAACGAGAATGAGCTTATTTTGGGCAATATTAATCGAGAAATAAAATATTCTTTGGGGTCTGCAAAAGATGCATCAAATAAGTGCATTTTTTGCGTGCACAAATGCATTTTCACATTATAACAAAAAAATATGTGGTAAAATTTTTTTCTGCGGCTTTTCCAAATCGAATGCGCCTGGAACGTCTCGATACGTGTACCCACTAACAATTTCGAGCTTTTTTACTAATTTGCCTCGACTAAATTCCAAAACCTCCTCCAATCTTCGTTTACGGAGTATTAAATAATCAAAAAATTCAGCGATAAAGCTGAAATTAAACAGTACTCTACAAAAACTTTAGCTACCAATACGATGAAAATAAATTGTAATCGATATATGCGTGAGCACGACATAATTCATCACACATCCCAACTGAAGCAAGACCGAGGATTCAGAACCGTCATCAAAAATCTGCACTATACAACAGATATAAACGAAGTCAAACAAGAACTAGATACCAAAGGACACAAAGTCACTTCTTAAATGTAAAAAGTAGAGCAGCTAAGGGGCCACTAAATATGTTTTTCGTCGATCCATAACCGGCGACTAGCAACAAAGATATTTATAAAATAACTACGTTTAAAAACCAAATAATTCCAATATGACCACCCAAAAAGATCAATAGCATTATAAAATGCATGCGTTATCAACAATACGGGCATACACAAGCCTACTGCAACAGACCATTCATTTGTGTAAAATAGAGATCAATATAACACAGCCAACTGCAAGAAAAGTAAGGAAGCTCCAGCCAAATGCGCATTGTGTGGAGGCGCCCACACGGCAAATTAAAGAGGCTGCAAATTCTACCATAGATTGTTAAAAAGAACTCAGTAATCTAAACATCAGACTAAATATCCAGTAAAATATAACAGCCGCGACACCACTAAACCGGACTCAAACACCCCATGTGCAACAAAATGTTAGTTATGCAAATGCAGTAAAATGTGCCAGAACAAAGGAATACATTTTAAACTCGACTGTACACACAGAAGGCAATGAACAATATGAAGTCAACATTTCTTCAATTATGGGCAAATTTTTAGAAAAATTTAAATATATGTTCCAGCAACTAATCCAACAATATAACATGGTGTTGAACATGCTCTCAATGCTGGGCAACAAAATTCACTAAAGTTGTAAAAATAGCCCAGTGGAATGCCAATGGCCTTCTACAGCACAAACAGGAAATTGAAGTATTCCTTCATAACAACTCTATAGATATACTGCTAATAGGAGAAACTCACTTCACAAATAGATTCCACTTTAAACTACCTACCTATTATTAAACTCACTTCAACAACCATCCGGATAATACTGCCCCTGCTGGTACAGCCATAATCATTAAGACATCCATCAGTCACTTCGAGCTACCCAAATATGAGTCAGACCAAGTGGCTTGTAAGTTACAAGTCCACCGCAATAACAGTTAAAACGCTCCCCTATGAAATAACAGTGGCATATGTATACTGCCCACCTCGTCATAACATCAAACAAGCGAAAATTTTCTTTACAGGTAAAGCAGAGCGGACCCTATGCGTGAAACTAAACTACAGGGTTTCACGAAATTTTATTGAAACGAATAACAGTGAATTATATTGAAATGAAAATGAATAACGACCGGAACCAAAAACTTTGCGGACACTTCCGGTCCAATCGCTCTCGAGATTTTTCGATCAAACTGACTTTTGGCGTCTGGACTTGACTTATGGTACTTAGTTGAATACTGAAAACGTTATGTCTCTTATCTATCACAAATCAAAAATTATAAGGCATGACAGATGTCAAAAATGACAGAAATAGAAGCTGGGTCCGCTAAAAGAACATTTTCAAAACTTCATCCAGACACTAGGTAGCAAAATTCATTGTAGGAGGAGATTTCAACAGTACAAACTCCCTTTAGGGATCTCGCATAACAACTACAAAAGGCAGAGAGCTCGAAAAACTTATCAATGAACATCCCATGAAATCCCATCAAAACTCCCTACCTACTGGAGTTCTTCATAACGAATAGCATCTCATCACCCTACATGGACATTGTCCCAGCTATGACATTTCCTCGAATCACTCCCCAATAATAGCGAATGTCAGTTCTTGTGTCATACATAGAGAAGCAGATTGTCAGATTACATAATAGAAAAACTGATTGGAAAGCGTATTAAAATCATATCCAAGAAAACATAAACTTAAATATTAGCCTAAGAAACAAAGGAATTGATAAAGCATTAAAAAATTGCATCAACATATTAAGGAATATTGCAGAAAGAAAAATAGAGGAAGGAGATAAACTATTGTTAACCTTTTTAGATATAAGAGCAGCTGACAACGGAACTAACAGAAGCCATCAGAAGTATATACAAAATAGTTAAATACAAGAAAAATTCAAATAGCTCGACTGACATCGGGAATTCAAAATGGAGAGCGGCATAAAACAAAGCGATAGCCCATTACTTTATAACAGTAATGGATAAAATAGTAAAATATTTAAGAGAAAGAACGAGAGGATTGGCCACAATAATAGGATATAGAAATCTGGAACCAGTTAAGATGAAATAATGGCAGATACGGTTAATAAATTATATAAGTTAATCAACAATGGGTGGAGAAAATAGAGAAAATGAAAATGGAGCTCAACATTAACAAAAGTAAAACAATTATAGTGAATTAAAACCAGAAGAGGGGACAAAATAGAGAAGTAAAGTGCAAAGAGAGTAATATGGAAAGAGTCTCAACATTCGATTATTTGGAAACAATAATAACAGAGGATAGCAGAATAGAAGCAGAACTCAGAAACAGAATGAGGAGAGGGAATAGGATATGCTATGCATTACATAGAACGATATTGGGAAAAAAACAAGATAGACTAAAAGGTGACATTGATGGTACATAACGCATAACAATACCGACAGTACCGTACGGCAGTGAAAATTGGACGATACAAACTAAATATGAGAGTATAATAACGGCCATAGAAATGAAACACTTAGAAAGATGGCAGATAAGACAAAGTTTGATAGAGCATGAAATGAAGAAATAAGAGAAACTTTACAGCAGAAACCAATACTGAAGAAAATCAAAAAGAGACAGTTAACGTGGTGCGGTCATATACAACGAATTAAGTCAGAGAGAATATGCAAAAAAGTGTTCGAAGCAAGAAGTGTGAAGAAAAGGAGAAAAAAGACCCCGGAAAAAGTGAATAAGTCAAAAATCATTGATGTGGGAAAGGCAAGAGGAAAGACAGTAAATGAGATAAAAGTTTAGCAAGGGACAGAAAAGAATGGGTTAAGGAGGACTGGCACATATAAATCCGACGCTGGAAGGCTTAAGGATAAAAGCAAAGAAGAAGAATCAGTGTCCTTAAGGAAGCTGCCCAACAAGCTATGCCTCCGCCATATCCTCGGAGTTCAACATACAACGTCCCAGTAGAGATTAAAAAATCATAACATTGAAAAGAAGAGCTACAGCAAAACGCCACCGGACTCAAGCACCTGCTGATAAAAATACTTTTAATCGTCTAAGCAATCAGCTGAAACATAAAATTAAAGAAATACAAAATCAATCCTTTCATGATTATATTACTAACCTGAACAGAAATAACAACTTAATCTGGACGCCGGTAAAAACGCAAGAAAGCTCAAAAACCAAGTACCCCCATACTGAATGAAGCAGGCGGGGAAACGGCTAAATTGTTTGCAGAGTAACTTGCCATCTTTAGCCACCAAAAATGACGTCTTCGATGACGAGACAGAGAGGCAATTAATTAAAAAATTCCAACCAATGCTCCTAGAATAAAAACTTTCACTCCCAGAGAAATTAACAAAGAAACTAAACAAGTCAACTTTCGCAAAGCTCTTCCCATAGATGGTGTGACACCCAAAATGTTAAAGAATTGTCAAAAAAGGTTTAGTCTTACTTATATACATATTTAAGCTTTAAGCTCAATTACTGGCTCAAGCAACTAAAAACTGCGGAAATTATATTAATTCCTAAACCGGGTAGACTTAAACAAAATATCCTTATATCGCCCAATAAGCTTCTTGTCTAGCATATCAAAACTCTTGGAAAGACTTATATTGCAAAGAATTGTTGCCGATCCTAGCAGCGAAAAATGGATACCACAACATCAATTTTGCTTTCATCAAAATCAACAAACTTATAGAATCTGCCACTTAATTAATAAAGCTTTTGAAGACAAAAATATTATACATCGGTATTCTTAGATGTAAGTAAAGCTTTCGACAAAGTTTGGGACTATTATACAAGATTAGAACTTTCTTACTTCTAACGTATTGTGGTCTCCTAAAATCCTACTTAACTGCCAGAAAATTTAGAACAAGAGTCAATGAAGATGTGTCTGGCATGAAACCGATCAAGTCCAGTGTACCACAGGGTAGTGTCCTGGGTCCCTTTTATACGTGCTGTACACTTCGTAAATGTTTATACTACAATGGGTACCTTCGCTGACGACACTTGTCCTTTCTACCAACAATGACCCACAACTAGCAACCATACTCTACAAAATCATCTAAATGAAACACAATCGCAGACACACAACTGGAAAATTAAGATCAATGAAAATAAATCTGTACAAGTCACCTTCAGTCCTGCGTAAAGGCCAGTGCTCCCTGTTTATCTCGATAATATACAAATCACCTACATCATCTAGTGCAAAATACCTAGGAATGCATTCAGATAACAAATTAATATGGAAACGCTACGAGGTTAAAAAACGTTAACAGATAGATCTGAAACTTAATGAACTGCAATGGTTACTTGGCAGGAAGTTCAATTTACCATTTAAAAAGCAACTACTAATTTACAAAAAATCCTCAAACCAATGTGGGTTTATGGTATCGAACTCTGGAGTTGTACCAGTAAGTCGAATATGGCAATAATACAGAGAAACCAATCAAAGATATTACGTATGATCTCAAATGCCCCTTGGTATGTTTCTAATACAACAATTCACCAAGACTTGAAAGTATCATATGTCAAAGATGTCATAACCGAAATGAGCTAAATAAAGCTAACAAACCACAGGAATACAAAATGCGAGAACCAGCCTAGTGATCTAAACAATGTTTAAGCCGTACTTGTCACTGCAGAAGACTTCGTCACATCAAGGAGGAACTATCTAGTTCTTAAGCCAGCACATTATGTTAAAGAATTCTGTTATACATTCTGATTGCTAATTAATTTAAAAAAGAATCCCCGCGTAAAAGTACGACTAGCGAACTGAGCGGTTAAGGCGCGATGCTTGCACCCAGTGTCGCTTACACTACTTAAGATTATCTGCAAGAATCCGTGTTTACCTGAATTGAACCGAAGATCTGTAATTCCCCCCCTTTCAAAATTTTGAAAACCGCAAAAATCTAGATGTTCGATAAAACTTTTGCACAAATATAATGAATGGGTGGGTGCGTTGTAGTAATGAAGCTACCTTTTAAATAATCTTGAGAGTGTTTACGGGAAAATATCCCGTCTTCGCACAAACTTTGATAAAAATTCGCTACGTTAATTACAAATACTACATAGCCCATTCACCGGCGTGCCAACTGATTCGAGACAGGGAAGTTATTTGCATTCATGCAAGCGAGTCACTGTCTACCCTCATCGGCTGCCCAGCCACACAATCGGTTTCTATTATTTAAATATTACCTCGATATTTTCTGGACATACCGCGTACACAAAAAAATTATACTAAATGCCCCTAATACTTAGGGATTAATGTCAAAATGAGAAAAAAGAGTTTCAAGTGGATCATAGACGTAAAGGCAAGAATGGCGGTTAAACATTTAGTAAATATATATCATAAACATAAAAGATAATAAAGTCGTCCTCATTCACGCATGTCAATGACAGTTCACCTTCATCAGGTGCCAAGTAGTATTACAGCCACGAAATTGTTTCTATTGTGACAATTCGGAAAACCGAAGGAAGAACAATAATCGAAAAATAGGAAAAATTAAAAAAAATATATTACGTGCGCAAAAAGCGAGATTTTCCAATTTAACCAGGAAAATAAAAAAACAAAAAAAACTTGAAAACTTTGGAGTAGTCGAGCCTTATCACACATATATAAGTTTATCTACAAAATTTCCCAACTACACACCAACAACTTAATTAGACCAATAGCAGCCTCGGGAAGCAGGTGGGATTTAAAACAGACTTTAGAACAAATAACCATCTATGAGTATTACATCGTTTCATAAAGAATTCCGGCTTCAGTAATCCGGAAAGGAAACATAATCCTCTCGATTTTTGCAACACTGCTACTCTACCTGGATAGTGAACAAAAACTTCTGTATTTGGAATTGAAACATTTTCGATACACCCTACACACATCTTTGCGAAAATCCATAGCTCAGATAACATTGCGGGTGTGAAACAGGCGTCGTCACCTATAAGGCTCAATATCGGGGAAATTTGGAGGGTGCTGCTTGATTTCCCAAAGTATTTTAACTTTATTGTGTAGCCACATGTGGCCTGGCATTCGTGCGTCTGTTAACCAGAGATAGCAGTTTCTTTCTGTATCGATTTTAGCTAGTTTGGTTGTTGAAACTAATTGCTTGATTGCCATTTAATATTTCAAAATTAATAATAGCCTTAATACCCCACCATACATGCAACAAGACTTTGCGAGCATGAAAAGCTGGCTTTGGTGCCTATTTCAGAAACGACGCACCGACTTCGTTAAATATTACTATATAATATTATTGCATAGAAATTATTTTTCATCCTCAGTCACCAATTCTTGTAGAAAACAGTTCTCTGTTATAATTATTAAGGTGAGGCGAACGCATTCATGTGGCCTTAATGACTTGTTCGGAATCCGTATACTCCACTGGTACCACTGCATGATCTATGATGCAAGATATTGCAAGCATAGAATAAAGGTGCTGGCCAATTCCTGTAACTCGCGTCAGAATTTTTGTTCACAGTTACAGGCTGCAGTCTGCATTAAACTCATGTTGTCATCCATGCCGCGCTGTCTTAAAGATTAAAGTTTCCAGATCTGAATTTTTACTTTCCTTATCCTATAATTCTTTTTCTTCTTAAAGTGCCTTATTCATTATTGAATGTTGGCAACAATCGAGGCAAAATTTTGTCTATCTTTAGTGTCTCTTATCAACTCATGTGTACTCATGTGGGTCCAATCTCTAATGTTCTTAAGCCAGGAGCATCTCCTGCGACCTCGCCCTCTTTTGCCTTCAACTTTTCCTTCCATAATGAGCTGCAATGTATTGTATTTGTCATTCCGATATAAATGTCCAAGATAAGCTGTTTTTCTTTTTTTAATAGTTAATAGGAGTTCATTTCTTCTATTCATTCGTCTCAGGACCTCTTCGTTTGTGATATGCTCTGTCCAAGATATACGTAGCATTCTTCTAAACACCCAGTACTCAAAAGCTTGTATTCTCTTTTCTGTATTAGCCTTGAGGGTCCACGCTTCAGCACCATATAATAGTATTGAGTATATGTAGCACTGTACAAATCTGTATCTGGTTGTAAGACGAAGACTGTGGTTGGTAAGTAGTTTTTTGAGTTTTTGGAATGCTGATCTAGATGTTTCTATTCTTATTTTTATTTCCGTTTCTGGGTCTCCATTTTCTGTCAGCCAGCTTCCCAGGTATTTGAATTTTTGTACTTTCTCTATTTGTCGATTATATATTATAAGTTGTGTTTTGCTGAAAATCATGTATTTTGTCTTTTTAGTATTTATCTTTAACCCTATTGCGTCTCCTTCACGGCTTACTGCATCAATCAGCCGTTGTAGTCCTTCTAGGCTATCCGAGATTATTACGGTGTCGTCAGCATACCTTATATTATTAAAAAGTTTACCGTTTATTTTTATTCCGTCTTCGGAGTTTTCTAGGGCGTTGACAAAAACTGTCTCTGAATAAATATTAAATAATAGTGGTGAGAGGATGAAACCTTGCCTCACTCCTCTTTTAATTGAGGTAGCTTCCGTATTTTCATTATCTGTTCTCACTGTGGCATTTTGGTTCCAGTATAGGTTTCTAATAGCTATTATGTCTTCTTGATCAAGTCCTTTCTCAGTCAATACTCTCAATACTTTGTCGTGTTTTACACGGTCGAATGCTTTTTCATAGTCGATGAAGCACACGTAGATATCTTTTTGTTGGTCACGGCATTTTTGTAGCAGAACTGACAGGCTAAATAACGCTTCTCTGGTACCAAGCCCTTTTCTAAATCCAAATTGGGAGTCGCTCAGATTTATTCCACATTTCTGACATATCCTACGGTGTAAAATTTTTAGAAATAACTTGAGAACGTGGCTCATCAAGCTTATGAGTCGAAAATCATCGCATTTATTTGCGTTGGGTTTTTTAGGCATAGTGATAAACTCCGATGTCATCCAATCAGAAGGCATTTTCCCAGTTTGATAGATTGCATTAAAAAGATTAGTAAGTAATGTTATGTTTTCTTCATTTAGAAGTTTCAAAAATTCGTTATGAATCTGGTCTTGTCCAGCTGCTTTGCCGTTTTTAGAATTTCGTATTACGCTTGTTGTTTCACTTTGTAATATATTTGGCGCATGCTCCGTTGTTATTATATGTTGTTCAGTTATCACATCTTCAAAGGTCTGTTTTATATATTCTTCCCATACTTGTTTTAGATCTTCTTGGTTTGTGATTAGTTGGTTGTCGTTATTTAACATTTTGTTGTAGTTATCTTTCTTAGCCCTCCTATAGTTTCTTTGATCTTTTTGTGTAGGTTAAAAGTATCGTGTCTTTTTTCTAATTCTTCTATTTCATTGCATTTCTCATTTAGCCATAGTTCCTTCGCTTGCCTTATCTTCTTTTGTATTAGTTTATTTAGTTGTTTATATTGTTGTTGATTTTTGTATGTTCTTCTGTTGTCCATTAACGTTAATATTTCTGATGTCATCCATGGTTTCTTATTTTTGTTACGATTTTGTCCGGTTATGGTATTTTGTGTGTTTGTGATGGCTAGTTTTATTTTGTTCCAGATAGATTCGATAATCTCTGTGCGGTCTGTATCGTCTACATCAGTAATTACATTATTTATTAACTTGTGTATTCCACTTTCTTTTATATTTTCGTTTAGAGTCTGAGCCAACCGCATGCAGTGGGCTGGTTCTTTAAGTTTCTGTAAATCTATTTTCTTGTCATATCGCTTTCGTAGTTTTTTGAGATGTATGTTAATGTATCCTACAACAGGATTATGGTCTGAGCCCACGTCACTTCCGGGATATGTTTTAACGCCTGTTAGTCCATTTCTATATTTCTTGTTAATTAGAAGATAATCTATTTGATTTCGTATGATGTGTTCCGGGGTGTGTTGTGGAGACGTCCATGTAGAGGCGCCTAGGTGGTAACTTGAACCACGTGTTCATGATGACCATGTTTTCTTCTTGGTCGTTCTCCTCTATCGTTTTGTTCGCCCAAGCCAAAATTTCCCACAATGTCTTCTACTTTGCCTTGGCCCACTTTGGCATTGAAGTCGCCCATAATAATAATTACTTCGTCTGTTTTAATGTTTTTTCTTAGTTCATTTATGTGTACGTACAGTTGTTCTATTTCTGCATCTGGTTTTCCATTGTCGGGGCATATATTTGGAAGATGTTAATATTCTTTGGTGACGCTTTTAGTTGTAGTAATATTACACGATCTGAAAAGGGTATGCAGTTGATTATAGATTTGTTTATGTCCTTGTTGACTATAATCGCAACACCATTCGGATGATTTGTGTCATTGTTACCTGCATAGTATATGACATGGTCATCAATTTCACTTTTTCCGCATCCCGGCCATCTTGTTTCTGATATTCCTAGAATTTCTATGTTTAATCTAGTCATTTCTTGAACTACGTTGTGTCTTTCCAGCCATATAAAGGCTCCTTACGTTCCATGTTCCAATTTTAGTGTTTTTTTTTCCTGTTTTTTATCAACATTTGGGTGGTGCCTATCTTGTTTTAACGTGGGGATTCTTAGCACCTCTTGGTTATTTAAAACCTGCCACGGACTAGGGGCCAAATTCGGGTTTTGTGTTGCCATGATTGCTGGAACTTGAGAAAGTAGCGCAGTAGTTTCTCCTTGCTTTCTGCGCCGCGGTGCTATGACTGGATAGCATTTACATAATGCTTTGCCCATAGGTTTCCGATAATAAGCCTTTAAGGAAGATAATCTTGCAGTAGCCTTATTTCGGTACTAACAACACCGCTGCCTGTTGTCAGCCAGTTTTGGTCCACCCCAGGTATTTTATTTCCCTGGTACCCACCATATCTAGTGGGCATTCCCCTATCCGCCGCCTGGGGAGGCGCCCGATGGGGAACTGGAAACCCCACACGGGATCCTATAATAAGGAAAGTAATGTAATCGGCGGAAATTTGACCTACCCAGTTTTTCACATTTTTGGACGAATTATATCCTCAGGACACCAAAAAAGTGGGTTTGGACCATTGGTTCGTGTGTGAGTGTGTCTGTCGGTCTGTCAGTAAACAGGATATCTCGAGAACCGTAAGAGCCAGAGGCTTGAAATTTGGTATGCAAATTACTTGTGGATAGGGGACGCAGTGCAAAGCTTTTGGTAAAAATCGGCCTAGTCGTTTGCTCACAAGTTCGCAAAATCGGTCGCGAATCTAAACGGTTAAAGATACAAAAAATTCATGAGAATGAAAATGATTTGTTATCATGAGATAAACGTGAATTTAAAATAAAAGTTGGTAAAATAGGAACTCGAAAAAAAATTGAAGCTCAGGATTTTTAATATACTGGGTGTCCATAAAATGTTTCGGGAAATTTATATTACCGGATAGATCAAACCGAGACGAACACAAAATTACAATGAAATTTTTTGATTTGAGATAAAATAAATAAGTTATAGCCGATTAAAAAATAATTAAACGGACCAATCACAGCGCGCTCGGAGAGCTTACTGGTCTACTACGGGAGGACGGGGGGAGCGCTTGGCCGCTAGGAGGGAGCACGCAGGCGATAATGGAGAAGGCTGTGCGGCCGAGCTCGCACGGTTACCTTCAGTGACGTAGCAAAATTGTAAGTACGAGTCAATTATTGTCTTGTACTGTTTATTTTAATCAGCTTTCAAGTGTTGGATTGGCGCCTCGTCCTTTTTTAAAATAACAAGTTCCGGGACGAGAGCAACGCAGAGCCGACACGATGGACCCCGTATAATATATAATAATAGGATAAGAAAAGTCGTGTGATGTTCACACCAGATTTTTTCAACCTTAAATCACGTTTCTCCACAATTTTCTTCATTGTTATCTCTGCCACATTTCAATTTCAAAATCTTCATATTATCGCATAGTGCATACTCTTTACTCGCTTCGGCTTTAACGTCTTTAAGGATGCAAACTGAAATGAGCACAAAAATGAAACAAATGTGAGTGAGGAGCGCTTTGAAGCATTTTTTGCAAAATGATTAGATTGTGGTTGTAAAAAAGTGTCGTATTATCGAACAGCAGCGGGAAAAGGCAATATTATATGTAGAACGACGCGATAGTAAGAATCTTAATGGTATAGAGCATGATATTGTATCTTGATTTTACAAACTTTAGAAAACCACACGATTCTCTCGAATTGCTATCAATAGTACTATAAGCCCATTGCCATCCACTGTTGAACGTAGGTCTTCTCTATTTTTTTTATTTTTCTTTTTATCTGCTGCTATTCTCATTCACGTGGTTCCCGTAATTTTTTTTTATATCATCTCGCCACTCATCTCGAGTGATAGGTCTTGCAACGCTTCTTTTGGTGTCGCGAGGTCTCCAATCTAATACACGTTTGGTCCATCTTTTGTCCGCTGCTCGGGCTATTTGTCCTACCCATTGCCACGTAAGTTGTATCATTTGTTGAATGACGCCTATTAGTCTTGCCCATATAATTATTTTACGCTCTCTTAATTTAATCCTGTTCTTTCACGTATACCCGGATGCTATTTTCGCCCGTGCCTTACAAGACTCAAATGACTATCAAAATAAACGGACAAATTATCAACAGCCTGCGCTATGCGGATGATACAGTCATAATTTCTGACAGTCCGGAAGCGATACAACGACTAATGAACAGAATATCGTCTGAAGGAGATCAACTATCATTGTAAATTAACACTAACAAGACAAAGGTGATAATTGTAAGTGAAACACGAGTGACCAAAGTAAATTACTTCGTATACGAAAAACCCAGTTTAACTACCTCGGCTGTTGGAAAACTGAGAGAAAAGTTAAAGTACAACGGTGTATAGGTAGGAAGAAACATTCGTGGCTCAGAGACATCAAGGACTGGACAAATCTAGACACCCACACACTATTCAGAGCCGCACAAAAATCCGAAAATTTTGCTTTCATTGTTGCCAACATCCATTGATGGATGTGGAACTTTAAGAAAAAGAAGAATCTAATTCCTAATATGTGGTATATCTTTCGTGTGCTTTTCGTGTACATGTTAGCCTCTGGGTCCTTTTCTTTGTTAAGCTCTACGTCTCTGTTCCATAAGTCAGTGTTGGGAGTACACAGTTCGCTTTTAACCTATTTGGAATATCAAATTTGAAGGTATAAATCAGTTTTCTAAATGAACTCCAAGCCAATCTTATTCTTCTTGTTATTTCTTCGCTGATATCTTTTTACGTAGTGATCTTTTGGCCGAGGTACATATAGTTATTCACTACTTCCAACTGTTCATCTTTTAGGATAATGTTAATATTTTCTACTGTATTGCTCATTATATTCGTTTTCCCTTATTTATTTTAAGTTTTACTTCCTTTGATCGATTCACAGACCTGCGAAGGAAAATGTAATCAGTGATTTTTATAGTTTTTTATACGCTGATTACGGAGAAATAATAAAAAAATTCCAACACGCACAGTTTCGTCGGGTTGCAACACTGAATAGCTGTCTAACCTTTGTTTGCTTTCCTCATACACTATGTCTCTTGACCGTACTGCATACATGTTTTCTGATTTTTGTTGATCCTGTTGGTCATTCGGTACGCTTAAAGGAAGCATACCAAAACCTTGAAGTGGTCTTCAACAAATTTAGCTGTTCAAGCCATAAATGGACTATTTGTAGCGAGTTAAAAATCATTTCAAGGTCGGTACAAATAATATTGAAAGAGAGTCTTTTAGACTCAAAAAAGTTTTGCTTCCTTCACATTAAATTGGGTCTGCTGAAGCAATTTATTAAGGTCTTATCAAAGGAAGGAAAATGTTTTTGATATCTTTGTAGCAGTTTCTGGTTTATCTAAGGCGAAGTTGAAAGAAGGAGTATTTGGTGGACCTGACATCCAAAAACTTATGAAGGGTGACAACTTTGAGAGAAAAAATGGCCCAAAAAGCAGCTTGGGTATCTTTTACACTTGTTGCAACCAGATTCCTTGGGAACGAAAAGGATCCTGACTACAAGGCGATTGTAACTGAAATGTTGGAAAGCTTCAAGAATTTAGGCTGTAACATAAGTCTAAAAGTACATTTTCTCCACTCACATCTAGACTACATTCCAGACAATCTTCGTTCTGTCAGCGAGGAACGAGGTGAGAGATTTCACAAGATTTAAAGGAAATGGAAAAGCGATATCAATGAAAGTGGAATGTTAACATGATAGCGGACTACTGCTGGATGTTGAAAAGAGACGATCCCCATCGATCTACAACAGAACAAGCACAAAACAAAGTTTTGATGGTAAACGAGAACG
The DNA here is from genome assembly GCA_036346155.1 of Sinelater perroti. NCBI lineage: Eukaryota > Metazoa > Arthropoda > Insecta > Coleoptera > Elateridae > Sinelater > Sinelater perroti. Next base: position 20,852,229 of record JARFIY010000158.1, on the reverse strand, counting down.
ATACTGCAAGGACTATTAAACAAAAAGATCTTTCAGTTTTATTAATTATTTGTTGTTTTTATGAAAAATGTTTGGTTACTTATGATTTTAATAAAACGTAAAATAAAATGTACATTCTATTTTTTTTTGTATTTAGCTTACTATTCCTAAAATACATCAGCTTTTTCTGAGAAAACCCTACGTGATAGAAAAAATGGTTTTCGTTTTTGAGTTCAACACTGAAAAACACACAAAAATAAGTGACTAAAGTTAAAACAAATTTTAAAGGTATTTTTTGCAGACCTGTGTTATTTAAAATTGTGATCATATCTCGTAGCTCTTTTTGATTGTTGCTTACTACTACTTCAGCATCTAAGTTTAAGTATATACCGTAAATTTTAATTTATTCTTCATCCCAGTCTCACAAATTAAAAATACCTTCCCATGCAATGATGAACAATTTTTGGGGATTATGGTATATCGCTGTCGCACTCCTCTCTTTATAAGCATTTGATTTGTGTTGTTGAATACATTTACGTAGGTTTATATATCTGCCGTCGATACAATATTTCGTTAAGGCATTTAAAACAGCCCATATTTCAATGGAATCGAAAGCCTTTTTAAAGTTTATGAAGGCCATGTATAATTTAAAGTTATATTTGTTACTCTTCTCTATCAAAGGTTTTAATGTTTGTATATTGTCGCTCGTATTATATTCTGACCTGAAACCCGCCTGTACAAACGGTTTGTAACTATACGTGTGAAGAGTTTATACGTTTGCGACAAGAGACTAATTGGCCTATAATTATCTACTTGTAAAGGATTTGCTTTCTTATATATAAGTATAACTTCTGCTACTTGCCACATTCTCAGAATTCTATAAATTTATTATATAACTTTCACGCTCTAATTCATTGCTCCTTCTATGTTCTACTGACTAGCGATTACTCTTTAGGGGATTTAACCAAAGACACTGTACAAGGTTTGTATAAAAAGTATCGGAAACAATTTTTTCCTGTCGTGACTGCACGTCGGAGCTCGCTCGCACCGCGCATGCTTGGTGGTGGGAATGTTACCTTCAAGACGCGTCAAGCGCCAGCCGGCTGCGAGCGTTCATTCTGGCTAGATCGTGTTTTTAGTGGACCCCTGTCGAGTGACTCGGTGCAAGCGCGAAATGAAGCGAACGATTGAACATAAAATTTTGTGTTAGAGTGGGGAAATCGGGTACGGAAACATTAGGCACAATTCGCTAAGTATTCAAGAATGAAATCATGCCACAAACTGCAGTTTTTAAGTGACACAAACTCTTCAAACATGGCCAAGAGAGTGTGGAGGACGAGACCCGCGCTGGCCGGCCGTCGACCTCAAGAACCGACGACAACGTGCAACGTGTGCGTAAAGTGCTGAATTCGGACCGTCGGTTAAGTGTGCGCATGGTCGCAGACGAAATTGGCATTGATAAGATGACAGTGCACAGCATTATCATTGAAAATTTGGCAATGCGAAAGATTTGCGGTGAACTCGTCCCGAAGGTCTTGAGGGACGACCAAAAACAGAAGCGTGTCTGCTTGCGAAGGCCTTCTGCAACGCGTTGAAGGAGACCCCGGCTTTTCGACGATTCCCCAACTCCCTTAGCACCAGCAGACTATTTCCTATTCGCAAAACGTGAAATCCTCCCTCCCTAAGTACCGTCAAAGAAGCTTGCACGCGTACTCTTAAAGACGTTCCGGAATCCGCCTACCAGGGAGCCTTCGAGTCGTGGAGAAGCCTCTGGCAAAAGGCAGTAATAGTGACCACTTTTTAAAGCGCCGACAAGAGCTTTTTGGAATAAATCCTAACTCTTTTTTTATATCTTAATTTAGCAGCTTTAGTAGTTAACATCGTCTGATATATAAAAATATTACGCCCTAAGTTTCTAAGCTGCGCTTTATGAGATTTCAATTAAATAAAAGTAAGACGGGATTGTAAAATGCGCTGAATGAATCACGCTTATTACTATACCATACTAAACTACATATGACAAATTAGAGTGATCTTTTAATTGCATAAGACTTCCGTATACTTTTAGGCGTTTTCTTGTTCCATATTTCATTTCACAATTTTTATATTTTTTGCCTCTAAGCACGGATTGCTAATTAATAATTGTATGCGACACCTTATTAGCATTGAATTAATTAACACGCCAACTATCATAATCTTAAGAAATTAAATGTACCCTAAAGTCGACTGCGTAGATCGTCGATCTTATTTTTAAGTAACGTATTTTCGCAAAGCAAATACTGCGTGGGTAATATTTTTCAAGAAAATACATTTTTTGCTGTTATGCACGTGTGCTTCATGCAGCCCTATCAAATAAATTGATCGATGTTCTGTCCATGCAACACATGCATGTGTTAGTTGCTGTACGTGTGTATGTCACAAAGAGCATCTAAATATTTCCCAGTAAAATTTGACAGTGTTGAGAGTGTTGTTGGTAGGTGGTACATCAAAATGAGACAAAATTGTTCAATGTGTTTCTTATAAATCTATAATATAAACAGATATATAATTAAAAAAAACTATAAATTCTTCTTTCATTTTTATTTCTAATCTTCTCTTCCGTGTTTCTTTCTCTATTTTTAATATTATTTTTGCTAGATCTCTTTCAGTTCTTGATATTATAATCAGATCATCAACGTGTGCAATTACCTCCACCATATTTGGTATAATAATCGGTTAAATATAACTTTTCCTCTATCTACACTTAATATACGTGCTCTTACAATGTTACCAATTCTATTAAGTAAATATTTACTAGTAGAAAATTGAATCATTTCTTGTACTTAATATATCGAGCTGCTTTAACATAGATTCTAATTTTATATATAAATGCATATATTTCTTTATTTAAAGCTCCAGGTTTAATCAAATTATACAAATTTCTTCAACTGTATGGCGGAAACAATTTGTCCCAAGTCATCATTTGTTTTCATTTTTATAACTTCTTCGGGAAACAAAAAATGAAGTTTTAAATACTTGGGGATACATTTAGATAATAAAACTGTCATGGAAACAACACGTGGTTAAAAAACGTAAACAGATCGATCTAAAACTTAATGAAATGCAATGGTTACTTGGTAGGAAGTCAAAATTACCACTTGAAAATAAGCTCCTTATTTATAAAACGATCCTAAAGCCAATATCGGTTTATGTAATTGATCTCTGGGGTTGTACCAGTCGTTCGAATATGGCAATTATACAGAGAAGTCAGTCTAAAATATTACGTATAATCTCCAATGCCCCATGGTATGTTACTAATGACACACTCCATTCAGACCTGAAAATTCCATATGTTAAAGATGTCATAACCGAAAAAAGTATTAAACACCACATAAAGGAAGAACACCACATCAACGCACTTCTTAATCCTCTTCTGGAAATAAAAAATACGAGAAGACTTAAACGGAAATGGCTTAATGATCTAAAAAATGTCTAAGGAGGACTTGTCACTGGAGAATACATCACCCCGTCAATGAAAAGCTACTTAGTTCTTAGATCAACACATTAGCTCATAGAATTCTATTGTAAATTCTGATTGCTAATAAAATAATTAATAAAAAAAAAACTTTTGAGCTAACTATAGCTATAGCTATATAAATGGATGCCTCCTTTATACATATTTTTTATTGTTTATTTAGGCTATTACTTTGTATTTAATTATATCATGTAGTTCTTCAATAATAAAATTGACAAATTCACTTATTATACAATTATAAGCTTTAATTTGGAAAGACCATTTGAAGCGAATTGTATATCTTGGTAAGTGAATTTGACAGCAGCTACGTATTTTCAAGAATGCCGTTAAGGATACACATTTTTAAGTGAAGTTCCAGAATTTATTGCGTTAGGTGTTGTTTTGACACTGGACGCGGAGCTAAAAGGGTAAACAACCATATCCTTCAGATGACCATATTAATATCTAAAATGAGGTTCAACTATTCTTGCAGACCTCTCAAAATTCCACAATCACTAATGTAGCAAACACAATTCACCTAAAAAATCTTATCATTGTAAAAATTCCTAAATAATTCTCAAAAAAGGCCTCGACTAGAATATGCTACCCCGCCTTAAGAATAGGCCTCTGCCCCTTTTGTGGAAGGTAGCGGAAATTATTTCAATCCCCAAACCGGATGAACTTCTCGACGATATTAAGGCCTGCAGACCCATTGGCTTCCTATAATGTGAAAGGTTTTGAAAACCCACTTCTGGCAACGCGGCCGATTTTAACTAGACATCAGTTAATACAAAATCACGAGCTTTGGTTTACGCTGAAGCTGCGTGATTCGTTCAGCGCATTTTACTTTCTTACTTTCATTTGATTGAAATCTGATAAAGCGCAGTTTAAAAATTTTAGGCGAAATATTTTTGTATACCAGACGATGTCGGCTATTAAATACGTTGTACTAAATTAAGTTATAAGAAAAAAAAAGTTAAAACTGAAAGCGCTTGTCGACGCTTTAAAAAGTGGTCACGATTATCTGCCTTTTTTCTTTTGAAATTGTATTTCTAGTTCTCTTCTTTAAGAATTTTGAAATTCCTTGAGTTTTCTTCACTAGAATGGTATAAATCGCCTAAAAGTAATCACCAGTCAGTAGAATATAGTAGCCAATCAATGTCTCGTTCTTGTAGATAAGGGTTACAAATCTTCCTTTATTATCAAATATAGTAAAGATCTTCAATTCATAGTTCTGTTAGGCATTTCTAATCGAAATGTTCGTATTTTCTATGAAGTGTTTGACAATTGATCTTGTCATCGAGCATTTCCTATACTGAAATATTTTTTCTATAAAATCTGTAATTTCTCATGCTGAAAAAACTATAAATATAAATTTTCAGATATCAAAAGTTTCACATTTTTTCAAACGCGGTAAAAGGTAAAGTTACATTCTGAGTTATGATTTTTTGAAGCCAATTTTCAGTAAAGTTCTCTCTTGCACATTCCAATAGCTTCATTCGGGTTTGTGTCATTTCTGTATTACATTTAGATCATTTGCCTCTTTCGGAAATCGAATATTTTTCACTCGTTGGAAACAGTTTTAGAGGTATCCATCGATAACGTGATTGATATAGCATTCTATGTCGAAAGAATTATAAGAAAAATGACAAGAATACCTGCGTATCAAACTTCATTGCAACGTTAAAGTACCCTAAACGACTAATGGATTGGGTAATATAGTGTCGGCTATAAGCAAACTCGTGACCTTACCCAACATACACTAAATTTTAGTCAGTTCTTCAAAAGCCAAGCAGACAGTTCATCTGCATATAATTCTTGGTGGTGGTGGGCTAATTCAGGCTACAGCCTATCGATTCAATAACAAATTAGTCGTATTTGCTTACATATTATAAATGTAGTGCATTTATATACCTAGAAACTTCAATAGCGTAAGCACAAAAGAAAAATAATTGATATACACCAAGTATCTTCTTCATTATAGAGACTATGAGTCGAGTCACAAAAGAAAATGAAAATACTATTGACATACGCAGTTTTCTACAGAAATACTGCAACATTAAAATTAATTTTAAAAAGGGCAAACATAAACCTAAACCCGGATATGAAACTTATAATAAATAAAGGCTGCATAAGCAGAAGGTTTATAATGTGGCTTCTGCTTTAAAACTCCATCACTCTACAAGTACTAAACACCCTTGAGACTACGATGAAATTATAAAAGGATGCGTTTTTCTTCAAAAACCTAAAAAGAAAAATCTAAATAACCAAAAATATTTTAAACGTAACACCCAAAAAGAATATAATCAAGATCTATTGGTCTTCGATGGTTTACCCGTAATGACATTACCATGCGCCTTAGAAAACAGTTGTATTACAAGAATTATTTAGTTATGGTAAACACAATTTCGTAATTATCTGTTATTTTGAATACAAAAAGAAATGAAAAGAGACCAAAACCGTTTTCTGGAATTGGTCACCACATGCTGCTTGAAGGTTCTCTGGAAAGAAAATAAAAAAAAGCATTGAACAAGTTTAAAGAACACAAAGCTCCGCTTAGCAAATTCAGCATCATAAAATGTATAGAAGCAGAACAATTGCAGCATCTCAATCAGATTCGTAAGAAGATGATGCTGGCTCAATCAGCACCTCAAAACAAAAAACAAAAAAACAAAGAAAATGTAGATTTTGAGGTGGGATAAAGGACACCTCGATACATACCAGCTTCTTCCAAAGGTCAATAGTGCGTGTTTTTAATTTTTATCAACGAAATTGATACAATTGCGAGTTCATTAGAAAACTAGTTTTCCTCGACAAATTTTGATATATACTCGTACTCCATTCTCGTTTTACAATTATATTCAAAGAAATTTACAGGCGTATCCTCTTGTTTCTCTAGTTCAAGAAAGGGTCGAAGGCCACCGTTACTGCCAGACATCTGTGATGGTTCAGGCGTTTGAAATTCTAAAAGACCACCAACTGTTAGTCACGAGGCTCTAGAGGGATCGAATCTGTAAGCACTGGGCTTCAACTGAAGCTAAAGCAAACCGAGAAATGAGTACAAATCCGCCATCAACTGCTTGAGAATTCTCTGGTGCAAAATCCGATAAGAAGTGGCTCTTCCCATGCAACCAGATACAGGCAACTAGTGGCTTCAGCCTCTTGAGAAGAGAGTTCCAGTCGTCTGTCAAGGCCGGTTCAAGAAGAAGTCGATGCTGTCGGTTTGTTGGAATTTCGAAAAATATTTATACCAGGAACAACGGGAATTGGTGCGCGCGACTCTGGAACATCAATATCCGAACATGATCCACCGGAATCTGAGACTCCTGCAGCAGAACAATGTAAAGTCTATTGAAGCGGATGGGCTATTTCTTGGAAGAAAATAAGCTTCTAGTGACCCCCAAATCGTACCAACTTAGTGGCTAAAAATTAAAAACTTAGTCTTCTAACCAACTATAAAACAACCATTTGCGTAAAATGACTGAGAATTTTCAGAAACTTCAAAACAACCCTAAAGGAGATAACATCGATAGGTGTGTGGTGTGGCGGCCTTTTCGCCCTTGAACCGCCTGTGTAACGTGGCGGCATGCTGGGGGCTTTGATATCTGCCGCTACGTTTTGCTATCGCACACAAAACGGTATATGGGATTAAGCTCAGCCGGCGAGTCTGGATACGCCGTCGGCGGCACCCTTTGAGACGAAAAGTGCTTTCAAATTAAGATTTATCGCTAAGCCAGGCTCGAAGCCCGGTGAAATACTCGACCCGCAACGCGGCCAATTCGGTCGTGTTTAACCAACCCGCAAGATATACTCGATCCGCAACAAGACTTTTGCATCGCATCCCGGCCAGTGCGGTCGTGTTCTAGGCACGAAGACATCGTAACAAGGTGGCCACCGTGAAACCAACGCCGCCGAAGCCGAAGGCAATTACTCATCGGTTGATATCGGTAGCCGCCCCAGTCCGCTTTCGCGCCGGCCGTTTAAGGGACGATTTGGGCCCCAACGTTTTACTTTTTAAAACGGGCCGTACTTAGTTCCCCACACCGCACCACGAGGGCACGGCTATTTACACGCCTGCCTCTATAGTATGGAATTTAAAATCTGGTTAAATATATCAATACAGAGCATTATTTATATGCTTTCAAACGACAATAAACCAAAAACTCTGTCTTTTTCAACTCACTCATATGAGCAATGGCAAAAGCATCACAAATACATAATAAAAAACAAACTACAATTCTATTAATTGTAATGTTAAATATTAGGAATCTTCCCTCACTGTCTAACTGCCGCGACTGGATACAAAACCCGATAAAAAGGAGCGTACAGGGCTGCCGTCACGCGAGCTGCAGAACGTATCGAAAAATTATTTTCGGGAGCATTCGGCGAAAGGAAATTGGCTTTAGTTAAATATAAAATTGAAATTTAATAGGGAGCTTTGAGAAAAATCGCCAAGTTATTTGGGGAGTTGATAGGGGAACGCGCAGGCGGGCTCACAAAGTACCGCCTAGGGCTCGGCTTCCGAGGCTTTAAGCGGGTCGCCAGCAGAGATTAGATAATTTGAAACAGAAAAAATGTGATGGAGATTTGTGGGGAGAGTAGGTATCAAATGGTCGCGCTTGAATGGAAATCAGCGGCAGAGATACCGGGAGGTAGTGCAAAATATCGAAGAAGTCAGGGCAGCACGCATTTCGAACACAAATGGTTCCTTCACGGCTGATTTTCAGAAGACAAACTACAAAATGTTATTGAAAGGTTTGTCTGGAAAATCTAAATTCAATTGCAGCATAAATTTAGTAAGATATAGAAAATCATTTTCAGTTTGGTACGACATGACACAAATTTTTCGTTATTTTTTGTCAAAATTTAGCTTTTATTAAAAGTAGCCAACGTTTTTATTTTTTGGTTTATAAATGTGCATTAACTAATATATCATTCAAGATAAGTGATAACCCGACAGGGCAATGTCTAGTAAATATGAATATTCGAAAGAAGTTTTCTTGATCACAAAATGATCCCTTTTTTCAAAACATGGCCTAAGTTGTAGTTATTGGTACATGCTTATCGTCTTGCAGTCGATGTCATTGGCTGTTTTTAATCTGCTCGTGATTTTTTATATTTCATAATTAAGTACAAAAATCCCACCCCTCTATTAGTTATTTTTATTTGTCTTGGTTAAGCTCATAAGAATTTCATAAGCTACACCACTCAAAAAAATTGTTGTTAGTTACTATGTAGATCAGGTGTGTACGTGTATTTTCAACCTTTACGAGGGGGGTATTAGTGCTATGAAAAGTGCATAAATGTTAGAATGTCTCAGAAGATGATGAAGTTAGGGTACAAAATTTGAAATATTTGCTTTATTAAATTTCTACTGTGGATTCGAGTTTTAGTTACGGCTGCACCATAATTACATTTATTTAATTTTTATTAAATTTTCCAAGTATAGCTATCCTCCAGAGAACTGAATGTAATATCAATTGTAAAACAGAGTTCTGCTAATTCACCGCCTACTCATCACCGAGGTACAGAGAAAATATCAATGAAGGCCTAAAAATCAAACTTTATAATACACAAACCCGCTCTGAAATAAAACCGAAAATTCCACCACTTTTCTCGACCATCGGATCTTCAAACCACTGAGAAGTCATAAGAGATTTACAAACACTAACTATAGGTGAGTTCATCTAATCTAACTAACGAAACGAACTATAGCGCATTTTCTTAATACTAATATGGACAATAAAATTCAATTCTATAACTATGGCAACAATAATCTTTAAGGCTGCCCTTCTATTGCAATGTAAAAAATAAATACAAAAAGAACTACCAACGCCGGCATGTGCATTTAAACCCACAGCCAATAAACAAGTAGTAACACTTTATAATTATAATTAGTGCTGAGCAACGCAGACCTTCACCGAATACTCAGTGCCTTTACCGAAATTGAATTAAAAATAAGGGAAAGTTCCTACAATGTGTAAATTGCAACAAGGGGCGCCCTAAGAAATCTTTTCAACGATGCCCAAACACTAAGAAGCTTGTAAATGTAACAGCAAGAGCAAAATTTACTTCTCTCAGTTAGATCTCAAATCAATTTAAGCTAATAAAGCTCTATATTAAACCGATTATAACCTTCCTTGCTACAAATTACTTATCTATAACATCAAACACCTCAACTGAAATGCACAACAGAGTCAAAGCCCAAAGTTCCTTGGTAGTTACCGTCTAAGCAAACGAAAAATTGCCAAAACCAGGATATAATATATATGGATAAGTTAAAAATGTGACTTTTGCAGCTAGAGGAGTGTAAAATATAAAATATGAAGTTAGAAACAGTACCAAATTGCTGCTCACTTAATCTTGTTTGCGTTTACAAGCAACCGAATAAGAAGCTTGTACCCGATGCTCAATTTCGTCCAATCTACTCTACTCTACTTCTTAAGGGTGTAAGGCTTCTAATCTAGTAGGAACAAAACTACTTAAATTGTTAGCAAATTACCCGCTCGATAATGAACTAAGCTCCGAGCGTTAGCTTACAATTACCACAGCATTGGAAGCAGAATACTTTAGATCACAGTAACCATCAAACTCAGCACACAGCTAGCCACTATGGGAAAAAATAAAATACCAACCAACCACTAGTTACTGCCGATTACATGCTAAACCTAAAAAAAGGAAGATACGACATGAGGGGCAAAGTATGCACAATTCATCAATAAAAACTCTGGTAGACCTTTTTTTCTTGTAGAATCAAAAAAGAACTTAATGAATTTCAAGTAATCTCATATCAGCATTTTATTAGTATTCTCGAAGGCCGGCGATTCTGAAATGTGGTAGGCAACTTAGAAAATCATTCAGTTTTTTCGGCTCCAAGTCTATCGCAACTTTATCCAAGACGCTAGAAAAAGTGCTCAAAATGAGTGAAATTACTGCCCGAAGTCCCAATAACAGCATTTAAATTTTTTTTATTTGGTTTCAGACGTAATCAGTCCACTTTCAATCGACTTCAAAGGTTGGCTAATACCATTGAACAAGATTCGAGAGAAAGAAATATGCGGCAGTCATATTTTTAAACATTTCGCGGGTACATCGATCTCAAATACAAGACTCCACACCAGAATTCCCGAATACCTTACAACGGTTCTATTTTCTTTACATTTGTCGTAAGAATTCATGATTCCTTCGAAGCCACAAAGCAGCGTAATTGGTCCCATCTTATTCAGCATTTACATGCATCATATATCACTTATTCAGCACAGCTTGAGTTAACAACTAGCAGAATACGTAAAAAACAACTAGGTCAATTCAAATGCATAGCAAAATTATTTACTATAAGCAAAATAAACACCCTCTGCCTATAATTTCCAAGAAAACTACAATACAGCGAGGTTTTAAAGATGAGCCAGTAAAACAGGTCAGCGTCCATGTCAATGTACGTTCTGAATAAACTTGATGGGGGGGGGGGGTGTTACCATATAAAGGTACCTGAGTCCTATTCTATTCTCTACACACTTATGCGAGCAATGATACAAACCTGAAACTACCAACTTCACCAAAAACTTAAAATTGATTCAATTTCATAATACATCCAGAAAATAAAAATCAAATTTCATATTAGCCTTCAAAATTTCAATTTACTATTAGTTAGATCAAAAGAACGTCCACAGAAGGTTAAAAAGCAGCTATTCAAAGATATATTCCTGCCTGATAACGAAGCACCCCATAGAGGTGAAGAGGCGTCTTCAATATCTTTATTTGTATACTGTAATCTACTAATAGACACACGTATTTTTGGGCTCAAACGAAGTGAATACTACCAAAAGGGGGTGTAAAGCTAGTTCGCCTCCTCGTGGTGCACTCTGGATAACGCTAAAGAATTAGCACATACTGGCAGTGCATAAGACACATTTAACTTTGAACAGATATGCTACCAGACAAAGCTAACAGTCATCTCAGAACTTTATGACTAGAAAACTTGGACCCTCTTTTCGAATATGTCACATAAATATAAAAAGCGTAAGCTATTCAAAAAGACAGTATCTGTGAAAACTTTTAAAAATACAGGAAACTCATTGTGAAACAGAAGAGCAACTATGGAAAAGGTGAAAAATACCGGACTATGAACTGCTAGGAGCTACGTACCACCGATCATATGGCGATCATATTGTTTCCATGTCCACTGATGACGAAATCCATAACGTTGTCATAAAAATCGGAAGCACCACCGTCTCCAACACCTATAATATAAGCCGCCAGTCGTATCCTGGCCAACCCAAGTCATCCAAACACACCCCCTTCCTACTGTGTACGTGGTGACTAAATAGTTATCACGAGCGATGGAAGTATAGAGACTGTGACCCAAATGGCAACACAATAGTAAAATGGCAGAAGATAAACATCTTATCCTTATGTTTAATGCTAAAAACCGATTCACACTTAAATCAGCAGCTTAGAAACGCGATTGTAATCCTGATCTATGTTTTGCCTCGACTGACAACAGAGGCCAGCCCATAGAAGCTCTGCGAAACGTTCTCCCTGACTTCCGCACAGTCAGCACCGCCCAGTCATAGTAGAGGTAGGAATGCAAATCCCTCTAATCACCTCTATTCCTCGCCCAAGGTGGAACTTCAAAAAGGCCAACTGGACAAAGCTCTCCGTGGAACTAGACAAATGATTAGGCTGGATACCCCCTATCAGTAGAAACTACAGCAGGTTTGTCGGCGTCATAATGAGTAGTGCCAAAAAGTGTATATTAAGAGGCTACCGCAAGGAATATATTCCCGGATGGTCCCAAAACAGTGACGAGATGTACCAAAATTTTCTTGAACCTGGTGATCGGGAAATAGCAGACGACTACTTCATATCCTAGCCGCAGCGAGCCGGGAAAAGTGGACAAAAACTGTAGAAAGCTTGAACTTGCAGACATCGAGCAGACAAGCGTAGGCACTGTTAAGGGAACTAGGAAGCGAAGCCTCACATAAAAACAAAAGACAACTGTCCGCCACACGACGTTGCTTCACACATAGTAGCGACATCCAGAGCACCCAAGGATAAAGAATATACAATTGAGGTGCAACGGGAACTTCAAACCTAAAAGCTCAAGTCACAGAACAGAACATTCTCGCTTCTACACTTGCAAAGAAGTTTCAAATGCTCTTGAATATGTCAACCAGGAAAAGCCCCAGGGTTTGACAATATCCACCTAAATTCCTAATAAACTGTGGCAAGTACGCAAAAGTCTTGATGGTCCACTTTTCCACAGATATCATGCAAACTGGCAATATTCCAAAAGAATTTAAACGATCGAAGATAACTTGAGAGCCACAAGAGCTACAGACAATAGCTCTACTATCTGTGGCTTATAAGCTACTAGAACGGCTTATTTATAACAGACTTAGCACAAGATTGCTTGAAGCAGTTCCGGTTGAACAAGCAGGCTTTCGGGCAAAAAGAAGCTGTGCAGACCAAGTTTTACCACTCATCATCCACACTGAGACAGGATATCAAAGAAAACTTAAAACCTCAGCTGTATTTATAGACCTATCGTTGGCCTACGACACAGTGTGGAGAGAAGGCATGATAATACAATCTCCCTCGTGTGAAAACCCCAAGAACGAGCTACCACACGGACCAGTCCTTGCTCCACTCCTCTTTAGCCTGTATATTGCAGACATGCCAGAAACAAGATCAAGAAAGTTTGGCTACGCCGATAAACAAAACTCAAAACAAGGTGCAGTTCTAATGAACAGTCAGAAGAGACCCCAACGACAATTCTAGAAATAGTGGGAAAATATTTCTGCAACTGGAGGCTCCAACCTAACGCCACCAAAACAGAAGTTACCTGCTTTCACCTAAATAATAAATTCGCCAGAAGAGAACTCAACATAAGATTTGAAAACACCATAATAATAAAACACTGTTCTTCAGGGAGTATTTAACGAGAACTGCTGAAAAACTAAAAACAAGAAACAATATAATTCAAAAATTATGTGGCACAACTTGGGGAGCATTGGTCTCCACTCTGCGCTCTTCTGCTCTGGTTCTTTTTTTTTCAACTATAAAATACTGCGCTCCAGTTTGGTTAAACAGCCCACATGTACGGAAAATAGACACACAGCTAATTAACACCATGAGAATAATTGCTGATGCCATCCAATCAACTCCCACGTAAAACCTTCCAGTCCTAAACCACATCCCACCCCCTCAACTGCGTCATATAAATGCTCTCATAAGCGAATATAAAAAGATCGTGGACAATAGAAATTTACCCATCCATCAAAATATCGAAGATCTATATTCTATTAGTGTGATATATTTCGAGTTTTTTAATGTGTCTAATAGCCATACGATAAATAAATAAATAACAACCAAAAGGATCAATGACACATTGGGAGAAGGTAGGGTGGGACAACAAACAAAAGTGTAAAAAAATATCGCATATAAGGGGCGAAATTATAAAACTTGGATCATTCATCCAATAACTTTGAGGATAGATCCTATGTGTCTACCCCCCGATTGGTTGTTTTTGTATAGTTTTCATACTGACATCATTATAGGCCCTGCAAGTTTAATTAGTTCGCGCCAGCCTAACTGCAATCAAAGTGCCAATTAAATTTGGGTCGCATCGTGCCGGTAATTTAAAAACATAAATTGGCCTGCCTCTCGGATCCCCATTTGTTCACATATCGACGTCGGGTTTTGACGCGAAAACGGCGCATATCGGCCCGGACTTTTCCGCCCAAAATCATCGGGTTTCGTGTAATTTGTTCCATTTTAATACGTTTCCTGCTCCGCCCCATTTGGCGCACGGCGCAATTTACATACACAAAACGGTTCCTGCAAAGAGATACTCCACAACATTTTTTGCGCACCTTACGGCGCCATAAAGCGCTCCGGCAATAAAACACTGATATCTGATATGCAGATATCAACTTTAAAAGCGGGGATCGGGTTTCAGTCGGCAGCAGCACTTTGAATCCTCGTATCGCGTTTCTAGCGCCGGATACACCACCGCAGCTTTTTAAATGACTGCAATTATGGAGACGGTACTGCATGGATTAATGAGGAGATAATATTAGATTACGATTATTTGCGCTTAGATATCGTTACATAGCTCAATTGTTTGGGTGACCACTAGGAACATATGCAGAGGCGTTTAATTTTCAATTTAATATTTATGGAAGCAGAAGAATTGCGAAAACTAATAACGAACGTAGTTTATAACTAAATTGCAATCACAACTTCCATAATTTTTATCAGCAATGTAGTCTTTGACTTTTTTGTTCAAATACAAGCATTGATACAACCATTGTCGGAAATGTTTCAGTACTGAATTTTTAAAGCCTTACCTGTGATATTCAAATACAAAAAAATTTATGTTATTCTGTCACTTAATATATGTTATGATTAAACACTTAAAATCACTGGGTGGTAGGGCTCTATTTAGTAACCCCCTATTCGGCTTGTTAGCGCATTTCGTTGGAATTTACACGACTGATGCGGTGGGCGTGGACCCCGAACAGAAAAATAACATTAAATTCTGTGTTAAACTAAGAGAAACTGGAACAAGTGTTGATGTAGATGAATAATAAATTTGAAAACTGACTACAGATTCTCGCTCTTCCGGATAATAATGTATTGGGCCTCTGCTACAAGAATGAGATTTCTCGGTAACGTGGAAATCTCGTGCCATAGATTTGAATTGCTTTTAAATAATCCACAAATCGTTGGTGTAAGTGCTGATCTAACAAAGAGCTTTGCAAATCATCAGTTGTTTCAAAATCGCTATGATCAGCTATAACTGGAAGAAGACGCGCAGAGTGTCAGAAAAATATACTTTAAGTGATAATATATGCAGTAGTTATCGACTTACAAAGAGTTTTATAAAAGGGTACTCGGGCAAATGGGTCGAATATATATATTGGACATCCTAGGGCTGATTTTTGAACAAGCTTTCACTGGTGATGTTTACTAAAACGTGTTTTAGATATCAGTTGATGCGGGAGCAAAAGATTCGCTTTCAGCAAGACCAAGTAGACTCCCTACGTCGTCATATAGCAACCTACGGATTGAGCGAAGAGATGGTTTCCCAAACAGCATTCCAATGAACTTTCATTGAGCAGAAAAAAAAACGAAAGCCTTTTTCCCTTTTCTTTTAAATATAAATCATCAATCTATTGCCTTTAAGTAAACGAGATCTGGCAGCGGCCCCCCGGAGAGCTTGTCCAACTCCGACATGCTTGAGCCCCTTCGCATAGTAGTTTTTAAAAATAAATAAAAACACGATTAAAAAGCTCTGTTTGACATAATTGACGTACGCCGTTGCCATGACAACGCATTTACGTATACCCAGTTAGAGTTGAACTTTGACCTTTGACCTGTGTGACAGTACTCATAATTTTTTTATATATAATAATTTTTTTTATATATAAGTGCTATATTACCCCCTCTCAAACGAAAATTTTCCATCGCTTGCGGTTCCGGAAATATATTACCTCGGTCGCGCCTGCAGCCGGGCCGAAATTTGTCCTTCGGAGGCGCTCGGGTCGGCACGGAAAGGCACGAACGATTTGACCTTTGACCTGTGTGACAGCAGCAGCAGCACTCATAATTTTTTTTATATATATAATTAATATTACATTGACTGTCACTTGAAGAGTGGGCACATTTGTTAGAGACACCTAATTGATTATTAATATAAAACAATACACGAAAAGGAAACCCTATCTTGTCCTGTAAAGTACCGGAGGATTTGAGAAACGCCTGCTTATCTCGTGAAGAGAAATTTCCATTTTACATCTCCACATCGTGCAGGATGGCCACAAAATACATTTGTGCTAATTTTTTAATTTTTTTTTATTAGTTAATTACAATCTGTCAATTACATCTGACAATAAGTATGTTGATCGTATTGAGCAGTGTTGGAGAAGTCGCCCAATAACGACCCTCCTGCGATTACTTAATTAATTTGATTGTTACACTACATGTAAGTTAATTAAGACACTTAATGTAACTTAAATAGCACTAAAATCTATGCGGTAGATCGAGCGGGTTAAGTCTTTTGAGTCTTTGCGTTTGAGCACTGTTGTCTAGTAGATTAACTGCCAAAGGATTAGGATGCACTTTTAACTTATTTAGGTACTTTACACTAAATTTTTTAATTTCTTCCTTGACGGTGGCCACTTCTAAGTCGTTTCGGATTTCAATGTTTGGGATGTAATATGGGGCATTAGTTATTAGACGTAAGACTTTGGATTGGTACCTCTCCAATATGTCAATGTTAGATCTAGAGGCAGTGCCCCATAACTGGATCCCGTAGGTCCAAACTGGTTTCAATGCTACCTTGTATATAAGAAGTTTATTTTAAGCGATAATTGGGAGTTTCTACCTAACAACCAGTAGTATTTCTTTAGTTTCAGTCCAAGCTGCATCCTCTTCTTTCATATATGAGTACGCCATGTAAGCCCTTTATCCAAGTGTATCCCTAAATATTTAACGCTATCTGCCTGTGGTAGTGGTTGACCGTTCATATTTACTTCTGGGGAGTGCCCTCTACATTTTGTGAAAGTCACATGGACTGATTTATTCTCGTTCACCTTGATACGCCATCTTTGGAGCCACTGCTGTATTTTATCTAAATGCGTCTGTAGTTGTTGGGCAGCAGCTGTTGGATTTGGGTGCATTGATAGGATGGCCGTGTCGTCTGCATACGTCGCTGTTATAGCGCTATTATCAGTGGGTAAATCGGCTGTGAAGATGAGGTATAAGACAGGCCCCAATACGCTGCCTTGCGGAACACCGGCTTTTATTTGCATCAATTCTGTTAGTTCATCCTGGTATTTAACCTGGAAGTATCTTTCCTGTAAGTACGATTTCAGGATAGTAAAGATTGGATGGGATAACTTCAGCTTAAGCTTGAATAGTAGACCTTTGTGCCAGACCTTGTCGAAGGCCTGGCTTACATCCAAGAAAACCGCAGCACAGTAAGCTTTTTCCTCAAATATATTATTGATGACTTCAACGATTCTATGGACTTGTTCGATGGTTGCATGGTTTTTCCTAAAGCCGAACTGGTGATCGGGGAAGAGATCTTCTTCGGTGTGTGTCATCAAGATTCTTTTTAGTAGGAGTTTCTCCATTAGCTTAGATAAGACTGGTAATAAACTGATAGGCCTATAGGACTCGACGTTGTGCGGGGGTTTGTCCGGTTTTGAATTACTATTACTTGAGCGATCTTCCATGGGTGGGAAAGAATCCTGTTCTGAGGATAGCGTTGAAGATGGCGGTTAACATTGTAATCCCTATTTTAGGAAGCTCCTTAAGTACCCTGCCGTGATCAAATCCCAGCCTGGTGCCTTGTTAGGTTTTAGTAAGTTGATCATTTCTGTGACTTCACCAGCTTTGAACAGCTTTATTGGAGGTGAAAGTTGGTAAGGGCTTCCAGGTATTCTTTTATGTCGTCATCTTCATCCGGATTTCTAGTTGGTATTTCTACAGGTTGGAAAACGTTTGACAGGTGTTCCGCGAAGATTTGTGCCTTTTCTTTGTTATTGCGCGCCAGGAGCCATCCGCTTTACGAATAGGAGGTACTTGTTGATTCGGTTGGTTCAGGGCCTTCGTTGCCTTCCATAGCGAGTAGTCTGTGCTAGCTGTAGCTGAGAGCCCTTCTATGTAGGTGGCAAAATTGTCATTTTTGAGGGTCCGTATTAGCTCCTTGAGTTCTCTAGTGGCAACGTTTAATCTTCTTTTGTCGTCAGGATACCTACTAGGTTGCCATTTTTTCCTTAGCCGTCGTTTTTGGGCTATTTTTTCTTTCAGGATAGTAGGATACCTAGGTTCTACTTTGTTGGGTGAGAAATTTGGTGTTACTTCCCAGGCAGCACTTTGTATTGTTTTGACAAAACTTAAGACTGCATTATCAATTTCTTCGTTTGTTTTGAGAGATACATCTAGATTTATGCTATCCTCAGTTAGTACTTTAAAGTATTCCCATTTTGTTTTTGAGTTGTAAAGTTGGGGTGGTTTACTTCTCTGTGTTATAATTGCACTGACAGTAGCTATCACTGGACAGTGGTCAGACGTCAGATCAAAACTGGATTTTATATTTAAGAGTCTTCGAGAAATACCTTTGATCACAAAGAAGTCCAATAAATCTGGAACTTTAGCAGGGCTCGTTGGCCAGTATGTTGGTTCATAGGTGGATAGATGACCTAACTGTTCTTCTTGTAATACCTGATATAGGATTCTGCCTCTGTCTGGTGGGGATAGGCGCGATCCCCAGTGGGTATGCTTGGCGTTGTAGTCTCCGCCCGCCATGAAGCGATTTCCAAGAGATGTGAAGTATTCTTTCAAACTGTCTTTGTCAGGACGATAGTTCGGTGGGCAGTATGCCGCCGAGATTACCAGCGGACCATACCAGTCCTCTATTTCTATACTAGTTGCTTGGAAGGAATCCCTTTTGTATTCTGGCAGTACACAGTGCTTTATTTGCTTTCTAATTATTACTGCTGATCCTCCTCTCGCTCTACGATCTGCATCTGGATGTTGGGTATCGTATATAATGTAATCCGGAATTTTGAAGTGCGTTTGGGAATTGAAGTGTGTTTCTGCTATTAGTAGTACGTCAATGCTGTTATATTTTAGAAATACTTCTACTTCCTGTTTGTGGCTTTCTAATCCGTTGGCGTTCCAGAGCGCAATTTTAAATAGTTGAGCCATTGTTTTTACCGATTTTGGATACCAGGCATTTGATAGTCTCCCTCAGTTCTTTTATTTCAGATGTTAGTTCCGAAATCATTTTTGTTGTGCTTCGATTGTGCTTTGTAAATATGATATAAAGTAATTTTCGTTGAGTGTAGGATTGTTGTTTGTGGCAGATCTATAACTACATTACGAGCTTACATTTATCAAACGTGGTGCTTGATTTGTGGATATTGTCTGTTCATGGAGATTTCCACCGGCTTGTTGTTTTTCTGGTTCAGGTTTTTGGGTTTGTTCTGCATTGTTGTTATTTGCTAAAGGTCGTGTTTTTTGGATTCCTGTTTGTCGTACTTGTGGTAGTTTTCCTTGTTGTAGGGGATGTCTTCTATTTAGGATTTCGATGTAGACTTTACAACCTTTGTAATTTGCAGGGTGGTTTCCCTCGCAAAGTACGCATGTGGGAGCCTTGCCATCACTGCGATTTTTAGGGCATGTTCTATAGTCGTGCTCCCCTGCACATTTTACGCATCGATACGGACGGGAACAGTTGTTTCTGGTATGACCGTAGCATTGACAACGTTTGCATTGTGGGATTTGTGTTCTTTTATGGGGTGGTTCAAACTTTACTATTGCATTTAACAAAAGGTCTAAGTTATAGATCTCTTTGTTGTTGTCTTTCTGTGCCAGGTCTATGAAGAACAGATTTTTTGGCATTTTGGTTTCGCGATTATGTACATTCATAACTGACTTGACTTCGTGTCCCTCTTTTTGCAATGCAAGTTTAATGTCTTCTACTAGGGTGGTGTGGTGTAGGTTCCTTATTACCACCCTGAAGTGTTCATCTTCCGGGAGGGTGAACGTATGTCTAATGACCTTGTTATGATCTAGAACTTTTTTAATTTTTTTGTAGTTTTCTATGGTACGGACTTGTAGTTTTACCTTGTCGCTACTTATCATTTGAAAATAGTATTCCTTCGTATCTATATTTTGTTCGATAAGTTGAAGTAGTGGTGGAATTGCCTTGACAAATTGTGAGATAAAAGGTGGAGGTAGGTCAGCTTTTTTTGCTTTCACATTACCGTTGTTTGTGGTATTTTGGGTTTCTTTCTCTATTCCCTTGTTTAAAACGTCGAATCTATTGGTTGTGCTTTGTGTGTGACTTTGTTTTGACTTCGTTTGGCGAGTGGGTGGGCTGTCTCCGCTTCTTTTCCTTTTCGTTTTTCTTGATTTGACCTCCTGAAATTCATTGGGTTGAAATCCCTTTCCCTCTTCTGTCCTCTGTTGCGGGTTTTCATCAGCTTCTTCATATTCCGAGTATTCTGTGTTAATTGATGGAGGCGGTAGAGGTGTTATTGTCCCATTCGGGTGTCCGTTTGTTGCTTGTGTTGGTGGATTTCTTTGATTGCTGTTCATTATTGGGCATGCCATTTGACTTTGTCCCATTAACGGCGGTTGGAAAATTGCGATATTTTGAGGTTGTTGATGGTATTGTTGGTATTGTTGAGGGTGCCACTGCGAGAGCCATTGCATTTGTGTAGTCTGAGGCCACTGCGGTTGTTGGTTTGAGTGCCGTTGGGGTATTGAACTAGGCTGGGTCATAAGAGCATTGTTGTAAGTTATAATATTTGGTATAAAGCTGTCAGTGCTAGAGCTAACTGGCACGTAGTGCTGATTGAAGTTTTGTTGGCCGTAATACAAGCCTCCATCGCTACTTCCTTGCATGGTGCTGTTTTAATTTCTTAAAATTGGATAAAAATATAAATATATTTATTTATGAGGTTTAGCACACAGTCAAATGTGTTGTTATCTCTTATCAGAGTTCAGCTGGCCTTCCCGCTCTTTGATAACTTGGTGGATCGAGAGGTTATAATTTATAAGTAAGTTAAATTTACTCACTGTTTTGGTTGTAACTTGAATAAACGTTTTGATTGAGGCACCAAAACACTGTTATTGTGTAGTTTACAATTTCACTTTTGGTGATATTGGAAAATTCACGACTTTAACTACTTTAAGTTTCTATGTTGTGTTGTATCA
The DNA here is from genome assembly GCA_036346155.1 of Sinelater perroti. NCBI lineage: Eukaryota > Metazoa > Arthropoda > Insecta > Coleoptera > Elateridae > Sinelater > Sinelater perroti. The sequence continues at coordinate 20,831,021 of JARFIY010000158.1, read as the reverse complement.
GCTGTGTTCCAACACATCCACATTTGTGACTAATGCAAATAGAATAGAGCGAGTGTCTAGATAAGTGGAGAAGAGCTAGATGAATCAGAAATGGACAACAGCATAGAATCAGAAGCAAAGGGAAATCAATAATAGTCATAACGCATCAACATAACTTAAGTACGACCCTAAGTGCCCGGCACGCCTTAAATGGCAACAATAGTTAAGGCGCAATTATAGTAAGAGAAAAATATATTTTCTTTATTCTCATACATTTACGAGCAATCAGAAAGAAGTCTTCTCCAATGAAGAGTCCTCTTCAAACTTCTCTCAGGTCTGCTGGCCAATTTCTTTTAAGTTTTCTTCCTACATGAAGTTTTAATGGTGGATGAAGTAGAATGTTCGTGTGGTTTTCCAATTTATCATGATTTTTTGATCTTTGTCTTTAACATATAGGATTTTTAGGTCATCATGCAATGTTCGGTTGGTTACATGCCATGGTGCATCAGTTATCATACGTAAATTTTTGGATTGGCTTTGAATAATTACTATATTAAACTTGCTTACCCATCCCCACATCTCAGAACCATGCGCCCGAATCGATTTAATGATGGTCTTACATATGAGGATTTTGTTTTCCAGTGTCATTTTGGATTTTCTACCAATTAGCTAATTTAGCTCTTTTAGTTTTAAGTCTATTTTGCGCTTTTTCACTTTCCATGTTAGTTTGCTCTCTAAATTTATTCCCAGATGTTTTTTACTGCTGGATTGGGGTGTTTGTATGTTATTTAAATATATTGGGGACACCCTCTCGTCTTGAAGTGAATGTCACTTGTACAGATTTTGTTTCGTTTATTTTCATTCTCCATTTATACAGCCATGTCTGAATGTCACCTAAGTATCGTTGGAGCGCTAGCTAGATCGTTCTGTTGCAAGAATTACAGTCATCAGCGAATATTCCCATTTCTCTGCTGTTTGGTAAGTCTGCCGTGGAAATAATGTATAGAAGGGGTCCAATGATAGTTCCTTGTGGAACTCCAAATTCTATGGAATAATATATTCGTTTACCGTAGTTCTAAATGCTCTGTCACTTAAGTACGATTTCAAAAGTTTGAAGTACGTGATGAAAAATATTGTTTGATTTTGCAAAGCAAGCCCTTGTGCCAAACCTTCTCAAAAGCTTGGCTGACATCTAGAAATGCAGATGTAATTCTATGAATTTGCTGCACTGTTGAAACCAAACTGGAGAGGTGGTACCCAATCTTCAGTGTTTGGATAGAAGTTTTTTTTTCGTAACAACAATTTTTCCAAAACTTCTGAAATGACTGGTAATAAACTTATGGGTCGATACGAAGATACATTATTTGGATTTTTACCCAGTTTTGGTGTTAGTATTGTTTCTGCAGTTTTAAAAAATTTTGACCAATAGTTCAGTTTCAAGACAACATTGAATATGTATGTAGTAATAGGTATCACTCACTTCCTTGGAAGTTCATTTACCACTTTTGAGGTGATTTTGTCTAAGTCTGCTGCTTTTCTTTTAATGAAATAGCAGATGATTGATTGCTGGTGCACTTGGCGGGATCCTGGAGGTATTTCTTTCAATTTCATCATTTCTATCGTCATTGTTTGACTTAAACACTTCTGCGAGATGTTCTGCAAATAGTTGGGCTTTCTCTTCATTGTTTCTTGCCCATTGTAGATTGAGAGCAGTTTCGTTCCGAAGAGAGAGCAGTTGACATAGATTTTTTAGAATTCTTAATAGGCTTCCATATCAAATTGTCATATCGATCGAGACTGGTAATAGTCTGTAAACAGTCATTCGCGCTCCTCTTTTTGAGTATTATTGTGTCCGCAGGGTTGTGAGTTCGATGCCATTTGGCTCCGGCTTTTCTTTTCTCAGCAATAAGTTTTTTACAATAAATTTACAAAATAATTGTACAAGACCATATACATATGTGAAATACTCGCAAGTTTGTCAATAGTATCATCAAGAGGTTCGAGGAAAAAACTTTAAAATACTCTCAGGCACTCCAGCTGTCATCGAGTAAAGTCAGGAGTGCCCCAAGAGAGCGTGTTGGATCCACTGCTCTTCTTGATTCATACCTCAGATTTATCAGCAGCAAACACCACTATAACAACATTTGCGGATAATACTGCCCTGTTAGAAGTAGAAATTACAGCATTACTTGGATGTTCTACAGAACTGGTTTGCTAAATAGGAACTAAAGATAAACGAAGCAAAATTAATACAAGTCACCGTCACTGCAAAACGCACTAATTTTCCTTAACAAGCTCAAATATTAGTAAATAACAAAATCAAATGATTAGGATTACATACTGACTATAAACTGACTTGGAAGGAACATGTCAAAACAGAATATCAGCATATTAACTCAAAAATCGGAGAAATGAGATGGTTAATGGAAGAAAGATATGAATTATCAATAGATAATAAACTATTGTTACCAAAGAAATCTAAAGATTGTCAACATTATGCTTTAAACCTATATCTATATCAGAAATAATCGACCCCTCAGAGGGGTGCTATATTTATTTATTACTCCATAGTTAGCAGCGTATTATAAATATGCAATTAAATAAATAAATGAGCAGAACTACACAAAATTCGCAACAGCCGTAAGTGTCCAATAATGTTAGCCCAAAAAGTCAGCTAGGCGAACCAACAGTAGCATTTTGGTAAGCAATTTAAAATTATAATAATTTAAAAAGAAATTTGAGAAGTTACATTTACTTGTACTTATTTTTTGACCACTCGAAATAAGGCGAAGTTCAGCAACTTCAACATGAATTTACTACACAACGAATTAATATCAGATGAATTATTGTGTATACTACTTCCACCGAACGTACCGAAATACACACAAAATTAATGTTGATGTCGATATCACTCAAATTAAATATATAAAGGGAAAGCTTCTCAATTCCCTATTTCCGAACTAAAGACGCATTTCCTTGGGAAGTATAAGTTTCGTAGGCCCACAAAAAAGTAGAAGAAAGTCGAGGATTTATATCGAGCTCTCTTTCGTTGCCTATATTTACCAATTTCAGAGGCGCTAAAATAATAAGAACGGAGATCTGCCTGTGAGAGGCGAAATTTGAATAAATTCTTATTTGCAAGTGCTGCGTCCCGGCCATCAGATTTCTATTTGCAAATGTGTTTTAAATTGATACTTTCGTTTCTATTAACCATATGTAAAATGTTATATATAAAGTGTGGCCCAAAAGGATATATAATGATCTTAATCGTTTTCATGTGAAAAGGATTAAGATAAGACTTTTTTCATACAAAAATATTATTATTACAACTGGCAGGAGTGTTTAAGCCAAACTCGAATAAAATAAACGAAGAAATAGAAAACGAACCACGACTTCAGATGACATTACCAATTCAAAAATTTACCATTCAAGAAACTGGAGAAGAAATAAAAATTATTTAAAAACACTTTTCATACTAAACAAGAAATTAAATTCTTAAGAATTTTGTTTAATAGAATTCTGAGGCTGACGCACTGCCTACTACAACTCTAATTTGCTCAAATAGTTCTCCAAACCTGGAAACCCCCTAATGACATCCAATGAGTCTCCTAAAAACTTCTGAACAACTACTTCTAAGACGAATAAATAATGACACAATGCAAGATGAATGGTAACCCAACCACCAGTTCAGCTTCCGATATCACCACTTCATAATTCAGCAATGCCATCAAATAACACATACCATACATACGTACTTCAAAACATACCATCGGAGATTCTTCAACTTCACCTAAACCAAATAGAGTATTGGTTATACAAGTGAAGAATGAAGATCAATGAAAACAAATCAGTGCATATCACATTTACAACAAAACGTCCATCAGTCACCCCCAACAGTACTTCCATTCCACAGTCAAATAAAGTGAAGTACTCGGAACTTCATCTTGACAGGCGCCTCATATCACCAAAAAGCGCAAACAAATGGACATTGAACTAAAAGAGTTGTACTGGGTTATCGGAAAGAAATCTACTTTACTGCTAGAGAGTAAAATCCTATTGAACGAAAGTGTGATACGACCAGTCTGGACATACGGATGCCAACTACGGAGATGCACTAGTAATTCTAACCTCGATACTTTACAACGCTTCCAGTCGAAAACCCTCCAAAACATGTCAAATGCGCCATGGTGTGTGTCCAACCGTAGACTACATGTAGACCTTAACATTCCATACGTGAAAGATGCCATCAAACAGTAAACTCACCCAAATGAAATCATGGAACCACTGAGAGCGGATCCACGAATTAGGCGTCTTCAGAAGAAGTGCCCAAAGGATCTGACTAATTAAACATGGAAGGACACTGATAAAAGCCTTCCAAGAAAGTCCAAAGCTCGCTTACTATTCTTACCAAATATTAGCTCATAGAATGTAATATACTCTGATTGCTAATGAAGTTCAAATAAACAAAAAAACATAATATGGCCAATGCTAAGACCAAGGGATCTAAATCATCGAATTGTGGATACTTTCGGGCAAAGACTTGACATCAGCTTGCAAAGTATGTAGGGCTAAAGTGGACAAACATACAACCGTTAATGGATGAATAGTTGAAATGTATTAAATTTTAAATTAACTTTGGAATTTTTATTAAATCATTTATAATTAAAATTTTAATAATTATACTTCTAGTTTTGTAGCCCAACTCAGAAGTGGACTGGTAGTTTTCTTGACGATACTTAAGGAAGAACTGGCAGATCAAAAACTTAAAGAACAGAGGAAGCAATTGAACAAACCGAGACTTCAAAATCAGCCTTTCACATCAACAAGACAAGCATCTAAAGCACTCAACACCTCAAGATCCACGTTCCAAAGGATACTGAAAGAGTTTCCTTGCAAAATCCAAGTGCAGCAGCCGATCAGTCTTGTAGCTGAGTCCCAAAGTTTTGATTTTGATAGTTTGGTCGTTCAAATGATTGGAACATAAATGCATTTGGTTTTTGGTGAATGCCATTTCGACTTACATGGTTATGTCAATAGACATAATTACGGGATTTTGGGGCACAGAAAACTCACATCTTGCAGTTTTGCGCCCTCTACATCCGAACGTTATTTAACCGTTATTTGACCCAATTTCCATTATAAATACCATCAACCTACAAGTTTACTGTAAAAAACCTCGATAAATTGATTACACAAGTAGGGCGAAAAGGTTGGATGAAAGATTTTTGGTTCCAACAAAATGGCGCGCGTCCACGTCCAACTGAAGATAATCTGAAAGCTGTTACTGATCCGTTTGACCACGGAATAATTGTTTTTGATGCCAAAAAAGTCATAGGAAAAGGTATTGATTGGCCGCCTTATTCTCCCGATTTAAACATTTGTGACTACTTGTGAGGATATATCAAAGATAAAACGTACTATAGCCCGATTCACCACTTAGCAAATCTAAAGGAATGCATCACTGATATTTTAATTTAATTACAGATGAAATCAGACAACAGGTTTTTGACAATTTTTTCGCAATGCCTCCAGCATGTAATTGTTATTGGGGGAGGGGGGTGGAGTCATTTTGAACGTTTTATTGAACTGATTTTGTATATTTTATAAATTTTGCTTGTCTGTAATGATACCACCAATCCATAGAGATCCTAAACTATCTGCTGACATCCAAAACGTTGTTAAAGAACGTCAGCAGGCTAAGCCCAGTGAGTTTTGGTTTGTGTAGCTATCAGTGGCAAAGCTGTTAAAAAATACAATCCTGATAGACTTTCGATGACTTTTCACCTATTAAAGAAAAACATTCTTTGCCTTTCTCGATCTACTCCTCGTGTCAGTGCTTCTAGATATTTCTACGGAACTAGCTACAAACACTATATATTCTATTTTTCAGTTTATATTATCAAACTTCGCCTATATGGAGAAGAGTCAACTGATACAATTAATGTTGACTCGCGCCTATGTACTCTGGAGTAGTAGATAATTAGAAGAAAATGTTCTAATCAGACAAGTTAAAGTTCTTGCTCTTCATAACATATGGAATAACCCACGCCAGCTGTTCTGAGGGTACAATACTCAATGCTAAGTACCAACTTCCGATTAGGGAAGTGGATTGACGGTGCTGCAAGAACGTGTTTGGCAATAGGCTTTTTCTCGGAGATCAAAAGATAACCGATAAGAACCTTGACATCTTCCAAAATACTAAAGTTCCGTTTAGAAACTTCATACATTAACAAGCCAAAAATGGGCCAACAAGAAACAATTCAAGAATTGAAATAACCAAGCCAATTTTTTGACGAACCCAAAAAAGACACTAAAAGACCAGATAGGTCTAGCAGAAAAATTTAATCAACTAAAGAAAGGGGTGTGCAAACACATTCCAAAGTTTTGACTTTAGTAAATATCAAAAACCACGGTACTGGTGTGAATAATGGACATCGACTGCAATATGTACAATTAAATATATTATACTACTACTATCGACCTTTATCGCAAATATATCCTCAAGTAATTTTTTAAAGGAGCCCCTTGCTGAGAATTGCCATAGTTTGACGGTAGGAAGTAACAGTAATAACTATGGCGTCATTTTGTGTTTTAAAATATGCAAGAACTTTGTCGTTGCGACTGTAAAACGACGATTTTGAGCAAGATTCCAGAAGACAGCTCCCGTTGTCAAGAGTGCTAAGAAATGGCGTGAAAGAAATTTCAGGATGCGGGCTGCTTGCGCAGAACTGCTCAGTTGGGATATCCGGGACAAGGCAAAAAAAGAAACTATTAATCATGTTAAAGAAGCTTAATCGGCACAAAGTAAGCACCTGGAGGACCGAAAATCCCTGCGTAGATATAGAACATATGTAAAATTCAGCTAAGATTAATGTCTCTGTGCTCTTTTGAAAGATAAGGTACATAAATTATTTTTAAAGAAGCCAACGTCAGTGGGATGATTTACTTGGAAACGATGGAAAATTACGGCATTTAATGGCTACGTCTTTCAACAAGATAGTTTACTACCATGGAGACTTGTGAAGATATCTCAATCGATGTTTGCAACAGAAACGGATGTAATGCAAAGGACAAAAGACGGCACGTTATTGCGGTGCCCACTTCTTAAGGTAGTTTGCAAAAGACGTCATATTTGTGCCACCACTTCCCGCTAGTTTCTAGAATCTTCGCATCTTCGAATCTTTGTATCATCGCATGAAGCATAAACGCTCCATGTCACTCATCTTTGTGGAAACAAAGCATACGGAAAAAAGTATTAATCTATAAGTGATGCAGACAACTGTCGTTGTACATCAGTACTACAAGAAAAGACTGATGAATCACTGGTTCGCGAAGAAAAGAGGCTATGCACCATAACCCTCACCATTTGAGCTGTGAAAGAGTTGAGAAACGCCTACAATGTACAACAAAAGGCCTAACATGTCAGTGCAGCCTAAGAAACGTTATTGTTCACCACAAAGTAAGACGCCTGCGACGGTAAGACTACGACCACATGCTGCTCCTAAGAGTTTACGACGACATTCAACGGTGATTCGCGGGCTTAGAGCGCGTAAAGCTCTCGGATCTACAGGCTCTACTATATAAGCCCGGGAAATAGGACACGTTTCCCATGATTACTCCCCCATTAACCTCCTGGGAAAATTGGTAGAGCGCACGAGAACAGCTGTAAAAGACCTCGAATTAACACCAAAAACAGTTTAGTCTCTGTGGCACTTTGCGGTTTGCGAGAAATGCAACCCTTCACATGTCAATGTGTCATCCTTCCAGGAGTATACCTCGCATCGCACTTGACAATAGCACTCAAACGTCTAAAACCTCGAAAATTTAACCTACCATGGATTTTGCAACATTATATTCGAATTTTGAATAAAGTTTACTTTTTATCTACAAAAAACGCCGGTCGAAATTATTGTACACCGATGAAGGTCACGAGGAATTACCGATGAGGTTTAATACTCGGGTGTAATTGGGTAGTACTATGTTAGATATCATTCGGCAAGCACAATGTGGATTTTGATGAGAACATGTGCATTTCCGCCAAAGTCCTATTACACCGCGCCAAGTTTACCCTCGTGCAAGCTGACCCAAGAAATCGGGCGCATTTAGAGCTACAAATTTTTTGGATCACACGTTTTTCTGTAAGATACGCCTACTATTTGGTACTGGCACTTCCGACTTGTATCAAGTACCATTAGAAATATAATTTGTTAAAATAAATCGGCAGCTTTAACGTTGGGGAAAAGAGAAGGGGATTATCACATGGCGATTTGTAGACATAGTTGGTGGTATATTTATGTATTTAAAGGATTGTGGATTTATGCAACAGAGGCGGCTGCACCGACCTGACCCGAGTACAGTAGATAAGATCATAATAAGCAGATACATTGTCTCCCATAGATCTATAAAGCTTCAACGATGCGGCTGAAGTCCTAAAACATTTCCTCTTCAAGAAGACACCTTCTGCTTCGTACCTTTTACCTAATACCTTCTGGTTATTGAAGAGTAAGATAATTCCATTCCTTCTAAATTTTCTAAGTTAAATAAGAAAAGCAAATCGGAGCACTTATAGTAGCATAAATTGGCCAGGAGGCAACATTTCAAAATCTTCCCTGATATTTGTTTATGGAACAGATACTAAGCAATAACAAATAAATTGTGAAAGGCAATATAAGATGAGCAATGCAATACAAAAACATCGACTGATAACACTATACAAGCTAGTTGTAACATTTCAAAATTACGAGAAAAAAATGTAAACCGGAATTTATTTTTTACTCGTCGTGAAGTAAACTCGGGAAGGTGTGGCTTCTAAAAATTTGAGATAGCAATTCTTTAGCTAGCATCACCAAGTAGAAGCAAGAAATACATCCAGCTGGATTATTAACAAAGTATCAAGTTTCTCACGACAGTATAAACAATCCGAAACCATGGAGAAAGTTTAAGGGACAGTTTGGGTACAACACCCTTAAGATCATTCAAGTATACGCTTAATATCAATAATTTATTGGAGGACAAGTGTGGGCAAAAAAACACTCGCATTCTTCTCCGTCATCTTAAAGATAACCGCCAATTAGGAGTTGCGTAAATTGCTTCTGACGTAGAAATAAACTACAATAGTGATCAAGCACTATACAGGTGACCAAACTCTACAAAAAATTAAGGATTTGTTCTGGACTACACTGGAACAGCCTCTCTATTACAAACTTATCGCCCTGGGAGTATCGTTTATTTGGTTTACTGAAAGAAACACTTGAAGAACAGACATTTAACGACGATGTCATTATTGAAACATTCGTACGCAGCGAAATTAAAAAATTACCCATCCGTTGGAAAAATGTGCTTCTAAGTTCGAAATCATGTAGAGAATTGACCAAAAATCGACACAAGATGAACCATAATTAGGAAAGGATTTCTAGCTCTTGCTCAAGGTGGTGTATTCATCATAATAGTCTTTCATTGGTCAGCAATACATTCAAAATCAGAGTAAAAATGCTCCCCATATTCTAACTTATTAGGGTTCATCTTTGCCATGTAGACCGACCAATTTAGTTTCCCCCTTTTTATTTTCCGCATTCATCATCATCATTATTGAGCCGTACAATTCTGCGAATTATGGCTACGCCCTTCTAAGGCGTTTTCACCACGCAAGACGAAACTACTGAAGTTCCTAAACCCCCACATATCTACGTATCTCATGCTCAAAACGTCAAACCCCTAATAGGGCTACTTAACCAAATTTGAAGGATAGTTACACTCTAAAAGCATTAGGCAACAATGAAGTTAAAATTCAAAGCAGTAAAAGCGAAATCTATACAGCTATTATAAAAAGCCTCATGAATAAAAATACAAAATTTCATACGTACGAGGCAAAACAGGAGAGAACATTCAGAGTTATAATGAAGAACATTCATCACTCAACTGAATACTGAAGAAATCAAACAAAATTTAAAATCACTTGACCATGAAGTAGTTAACGTATTGAACATAAAGCAACATTCAACCAAAGTCCACTCCCCATATTTGTATTTTAAATTAAGCAAAAAGATAACAATAAAGAGATCTACCAAACTAAACTTTTTATGAATACAAGCATAACAGTCGAACCCCCGCATGCAAAAAGAGCAATCTCACAATGTGCCAAATGCCAAAGATTTGGCCATACAAAAAACTACTGCCAGCAAACGGACCGCTGTATTAAATGGATAGGATCCCACCCAACTAAAGACTGCCCAAGGAAAAACAAGGATGATCAGGTTAAATGTGTAAACTGTGGCGGAAATCATCCCGCCAACTATAGAGGGTGCGTAGTGCACAAACAACTACAAGAAAAACTGTTTCCAAAACTAAGACGCTAGACTACTATGCAGGTGCGCAAACCAACACAAACATATCGAATTCCTGAGGTTTCATATGCAGAACAAGTAATGCAAAATAAACAATCTACACAAAACTTAAACATGAATACAGTACCACAACCACAAGTCACATACCAAAATCAACAGTCAAACGACATAGAAGAGTTGAAATCCATGATGAAAAGTTTAATTACACAAATGGGGACTATGATGAACCTTCTAACCACGTTAATCACCAAAATACAATAATGGCCCGACTCTTAAACACAGCTGTTTGGAATGCCAATGGTCTTAGTCAACATGCGCAAGAGATTAAACTATTCTTTGAAAATAACCAAATTGATATACTCCTTTATATCTGAATCCCATTTTACCAACAAAAGCTATATCAAACTTCCTAACTACTGCTGTTATAATCAAATCCAACATAAAACATCATGAACTAGATAAATATGAAAAACCACATTTACAAGCTATTACTATCCAAGCCGAAGACAAAATAGCAACCATGAAGATCTCCGCTGTTTATAGACCTCCAAAACACTCAAAAAAAAAATGACTAGTTTCATTTCTTCAAAAGTCTAGGGAATAGGTTCATCGCGGCCGGAGATTTCAATGAAAAACACCAAGACTGGGGATCGAGAGTAACAAGAACCGATGGACGGGAACTATTAGCAGCTATACAAGCAAATAATCTGAACTACTTATCGACTGGGGAACCGACCTACTGGTCTACAGATCGCCGGAAAACCCCTGATCTAATCGACTTTTGTGTTATTAAAGGAATAAATACAAATCTTTTTACAATCAAATCGTGTCTAGAACTAGCTGCTGACCATTCGTCTCTTATAATAACATTCCATTCAAAGATAACACATGTACAAACAAGACCAATACTATGTACTACTAAAACAAATTGGGACTATTTTCGAACTAGCCTACGGATAACATCAACTTAAAAATACCACTTAAAACCAAACACGACATAGAAAAAGCTGTAATCGAATTAACCAACACAATTCAACAAGCTGCATGGGCAGCCACACCCACCAAGAAAAACCTCAGCACCAACAACTGCCCCTTAATTCTAAAGGATAAAATAACCGAAAAAAGACGCCTGAGGAAACGATGGCAAACTACTCGATCAGAAGCAGACAAACGTGCACTGAATCGGTCCTCGAAACAATTAACAAAACTACTGATGCAACACAAAAATCATCGCGTCGAAAACTATCTAGAAAATCTCACAGCTACGGAAATCTCTGACGACTCGCTCTGGAAAGCGGTTAAAAAAATTAAAAGGCCCATAATGCACAAATCACCCATTATCAAACCAAATGGTCAATGGGCTCGCAGCAGTAAACAGAAAGCCAAAACCTTAGCTGAGCACTAAACTAATGTTTTCAAACCTTTTCCTAGTCAAAGTCCTGAAACGGATGCTAAAATAATGAACTTCCTACAATCCCCCTTTCAAATGAGTCTTCCTATCAAGCCATTCAAGATCCTAGAAGTACAAGAAGTAAAAGATACGGACACTAATCCTAAAAATACACAAGGGAGATTCTTAAACAGTTACCTGACATTGTTGTCCAAGCGATTGCCCAAATATTCAACGCCATCCTCACTGTTAGATACTATCCATTTTCTTGGAAAGTGGCCCAAATAACAATGAAAAATGGAAAAACACCTACTGATCCCGCTTCCTATAGACCAATTAGCCTCCTTCCAATCCTCTCTAAGGTTTTTGTAAAGCTACTTCTAAAAAGACTCCAGTCAATACTGGACAAAAAAGAATTAATAGCCAATCACCAATTCGGTTTTCGACGACAACACGCAACTGTAGAACAAATCTACCAAATAGTAGATCAAATATACAACGACTTTGATGAATATAGATATTGATCCGCGGCATTCCTATATGTATCCCAGGCCTTTGACAAGGTCTGGCACTTGGGACTATTATATAAACTAAAAAAGCTTCTGCCATACCAATTCTACGAAGTACTAAAATCTTACTTATCAGACCGGTATTTCTACGTGAACCACCATGGCGAATTCACGAACCTACAGCCCGCTGTATCTAGAGTTCCCCAAGGCAGTGTTCTGGGACCTATATTGTACTTGCTGTTCACGGCTGACATTCCCACCACGAATGAAACAACAACCGCCACCTTTGCTGATGACACAGCTGTCCTGGCATCACATACTAACCCTGCCACTGCATCCCACAACCTGCAAGTCTCCCTCAACAAAATCCAACAATGGCTAAAAATATGGAGAATTAAGGTGAATTAAAGCAAATCCCAACACATCACTTTCACCATGAACCGTGACAACTGTCCGGCGGTTACGCTCAATGGACAACAACTAAAACATGGCGATTCCGTAAAATATCTAGGACTCCATTTGGACCGACGCTTAACCTGGAAAACCCATATATTCAACAAACGTAAACAACTTGGATTACAATACAGGAAAATGTATTGGATGATCGGAAGGGAGTCTGGACTATCATTGGAGAACAAAACCTTGCTCTATAAAGTCACGTTAAAGCCTATCTGGACGTATGGTCTTTCTCTGTGGGGAACAGCCAGCAACTCCAACCTAGCCATCATTGAACGATTCCAAAATAAAATGTTGCGGGCTATAGTTAGTGCTCCGTAATATGTGTCAAATAAAGTTATCTCAAGTGATTTGCGTATACCCACTATCAGAGAAGAAATAGAAAAAAGTGCCCAAAGATATAAAGACCGACTACTGACACATCCCAAACAATTAGTGAACACTTTGATGGACGAACCTCATAAACCAAAACGTTTAAAACGATTTAAACCCAACGAACTTCTAACACGCTTTAACTCATAATCTAAATTGTTGTAAGCTTTACCATTCACTTGTATATTATGCCTAGTGAAATTTAAAAGAGTGGCTTATTGTAGCCCTACTTTACATGCCTTAAGCAATTGACAGTTTCTACTGCTGCTTGCATTCATTATTATTATATATGTCACGCTAAGTAACTTATTGTCCCTTGTATAATAAAGGACTTAAATAAAAAAAAAACATAAATTTTGGAACTATCTTCGAATTTTGAACAAAGTTTACTTTTTATCTACAAAAAACGCCGGTCGAAATTATTGTACACCGATGAAGGTCACAAGGAATCACCGATGAGGTTTAATACTCGGGTGTAATTGTACTATGTTAGATATTATTCGGCAAGCACAATGTGGATTTTGATGAGAACATGTGCATTTCCGCCAAAGTCCTATTACACCGCGCCAAGTTTACCCTCGTGCAAGCTGACCCAAGAAATCGGGCGCATTTAGAACTACAAATTTTTTTGGTCACACGTTTTTCTGTAAGATACGTCTACTATTTGCTACTGGCACTTCCGACTTGTAGCAAGTACCATTAGAAATATAATTTGTTAAAATAAATCGGCAGCTTTAACGTTGGGGAAAAGAGAAGGGGATTATCACATGGCGATTTGTAGACATAGTTGGTGGTATATTTATGTATTTAAAGGATTGTGGATTTATGCAACAGAGGCGGCTGCACCGACCTGACCCGAGTACAGTAGATAAGATCATAATAAGCAGATACATTGACTCCCATAGATCTATAAAGCTTAAACGATGCGGCTGAAGTCCTAAAACATTTCCTCTTCAAGAAGACACCTTCTGCTTCGTACCTTTTACCTAATACCTTCTGGTTATTGAAGAGTAACATAATTCCATTCCTTCTAAATTTTCTAAGTTAAATAAGAAAAGCAAATCGGAGCACTTATAATAGCATAACTTGGCCAGGAGGCAACATTTCAAAATCTTCCCTGATATTTGTTTATGGCACAGATACTAAGCAATAACAAACAAATTGTGAAAGGCAATGTAAGATGAGCAATGCAACTCAAAAACATCGACTGATAACAGTATAAAAGCTAGTTGTAACATTTCAAAATTACGTAAAAAATGTAAACCGGAATTTATTTTTTACCCGTCGTGAAGTAAACTCGGGGAGGTGTGGCTTCTAAAAATTTTAGATAGCAATTCTATAGTTAGCATCACCAAGAAGAAGCAAGAAATACATCGAGCTGGATTATTAACAAAGTATCAAGCTTCTCACGACAGTTAAAACAATCCGAAACCATGGAGAAAGTTTAAGGGACAGTTTGGGTACAACACCCTTAAGATGATTCAAGTATACGCCTAATATCAATAATTTATTGGAGGGCAAGTGTGGCCGAAAAAAAACTCGCATTATTCTCTGTCATCTTAAAGATAACCGGCAATTAGCAGTTGCGTAAATTGCTTCTGACGTAGAAATAAACTACAATAGTGATCAAGCACTATACAGCTGACCAAACTCTACAAAAAATTAAGGATTTGTTCTGGACCACACTGGAACAGCCTCTCTGTATTACAAACTTATCGCCCTGGGAGTATCGTTTATTTTGTTTACTGAACGAAACACTTGAAGGACAGACATTTAACGACGATGTCATTATTGAAGCATTCGTACGCAGCTTTCATTTTACCACAGCGAAATTAAAAAATTACTCATCCGTTGGAATAATGTGTTTCTAAGTTCGAAATCATGTAGAAAAGTGACCAAAAATCGACACAAGATGAACCATAATTAGGAAAGGATTTCTAACTCTTGCTCAAGGTGGCCTATTCATCATAATAGCCTTTCATGGTCAGCAATCCATTCAAAATCAGAGTGCAAATGCACGGTTTATTATCGCATCTCACGTGGATTATGTGTTTGCAAACTATGAAGATCAGTGTGGCTTTAGCACATCCTGTTGTTTTTGTTTCTCAAATCTCGCTGCCTTTGTTGCCCATTATTTGTTTGGAAGTTTGTATGTTTTCTCCTTTCTTTAGTTACCGAACTATTATTCTTCTTGAACAAAGAATTCCGTCTTTTGTTTTCTTCAAACTACATTACCTTGCATGCTCCTTTTACTATGCACTGTCTTATTATAATTAATTTATCTACATTTTCTCTCTTTTTATTCTTTTTTTGGCACCTTCCTTTTACTCTCTCAGGTGTGGCACTTTGGTTAGTTGTCATTTCCCTTCATCCATTCCTCCACTCCTTCCTGGATGCTGCCATTATCTTTAACTCCTTTATTGTTTTAAATTATAATTTGCTGTATCCATTTTTCCTTAATCTCCCTCTTCTTTTTTTGTGATTTTCTGCTTCCCATATTCTAACTTATTAGGGTTCATCTTTGCCATGTAGACCGACCAATTTAGTTTCCCCCTTTTTATTTTCTGCATTCATCATCATCATTATTGAGCCGTACAATTCTGCGAATTATGGCTACGCCTTTCTAAGGCGTTTTCAATCCATTTATTGGGGAGGGTCAGTCCCCTTGTTCTTGCATTCTTTCACAGTTTTTTTTATTAACTTCTTCCATTCCTTTCTATCTCTGCATTTCGACCTCCAATCTTCTCTATTCCCATTATCTTTATGTCCCCTTCCAGAGCATCTTTCCATCTCTTTCTTGGTCTTCCTCGTTTCTTGGGTCCAAATGGTGTCCACTGCGTCACCTTCCGTATCATTTCCTCTGCTTTTCTTCTCCAGATATGCCTCGCCCATCTTAAGCGTTGTGTTTTTATGTGTCTGACCATGTTTTCTCCTCCTAGTTCTTCATCTGTTTCTTTATTCTTTTTCAACCTTCTTTCTCCACCCCTTCTTATGCTAGGTCCTAATATTGTCCTCATAATTTTTCGTTCCATGGTTTTTAGGTCTTCTTCTTCTTTTTAATTACTGTTGTTGTTTCCATCGCGTAAATTATGGTGGGTCGAATCAGCCGTAATCGGCTCGTTCGTATTTTTACTTTTGGCTCACTACAGATTTATATCTTGGGTTGCAATCTCTTCTTTAAGAAAGATTTTATTTTCAATCGACCAGTGATAATATTTTTAGGAAGGGACGATCGTGATTAAAATTTTACTTTACTACGGCACTCCTTGTTTGAATTTAGCGCGAATATTTATTTAAATTATCTTGTCACTGCGTACACAGCTGGCCTCGGCCGCGCCTACCTTAATTTTAGTTATTGTGTGGTAGCTGTTTACCCTTCTGTTGGTTTTCTCACCGTCCGTTCTATTTTATTGGGCACTATTTTTCCATTTATAAGCATCTTTGTTTGGAGAAAATTTCACTCGTCCTTTCACTATAGGCCAAGCTCCTTTTTATTAAGTTCTTAAATTTTAAATTGCATACTACCCATTTTGGCGCCTGAATCTGCTTTGCTCTATGAGAAGGTTGAACTTTTCATTTCTTTTCACTAATTCTACCACCCCTTCACCAACAAAGGCATTTCAATTCCCAATCAATATTAGGTTCTCTTCTTCTCTACCGTATTTCACTATTTCCTGTATTTTTCGTATAAATTCTCCACTTCATCATTAGCATAGCCTGCAATTGCCATGTATTCTTGAGTTATAATTGCGTTTCTTGTTTCGCCAACTATTTTTATCAGTAACACTCTTTTACTCCTAAAGATGTAACATTTCACTTTTTGTCCTATTTTGTCATATTTCATAATAAGTTTTTATACCATCTCCATTTATGGCAGAAATATTTATTATTCTGTATTCCGCAGTCCACATGTTGCCTTCTTGTGGCCATCTTACTTCACTTATTCAGAGTATGTCTATATTATCATGTTTCCTTTCTGTTTTGATATTTTCTAGTTTTCCCTTTTTCCACAATGTGCATATATAAGTCTTTATTAGTTGTCCCTATCTGAGAAGGATAGAAAATTGACTTCGCTCTTTTAATTCTCTATTCTAAGGTATCATTTCTTCTTTAAAAGTTTGTTTTTTTTTTTCTTATTCTTTTCAATTTTGTAGGAGTTTCATACTTTCGTTAATATTTTTAATTAACTTACTCATTACTATTATGAATAACTGGGGGATTCTCCCTACTATCTGTACCTTTCCTTTTACTCTCTTATAAGCGTTACGCACAATCTTGAATTAGTTAGTTCATGATATTGATTTCTTTCAAGCTATCCACATCACCTCTCACTCTCTATTCAGTCGAATGCCGCTCTTAAGTCTATAAACGCCAAGATAATTTTTTCTCTTTTTATTAGACTTTTTGTTATACGGATATGGTCATTCATCTGTCTTCTGTCTCCTTTTCAACAAGTTGTCTTACTCTTTCCTCAATTATTTTTGTATAAATCTTGAAACTTCTTTTTTGTGAATTGACACTACTAAGTTTTCTCCAATTTGATGGTACTTCTCTCCCGCATATTTTTCAGAACCACACTGGTTCTTCTCCTAAATATTTAATCAATTCTGAATCTACTTCGTCTTCTCCTCCTGCTTTTCCTGTTTTTACATTTCTTATCTCTTCTATTACTTCTTCCTTTCTGGTGCTTCGCTTTGGCCTTGGTTTCCTGTTTCTATTCTATTGTAGTGTTTAACTGATCTTCGTAATATGGTTTCCACACGTCTAAAATACTTTCTATATTTGTGTGTAAGTTATTTTCCTTGCATTTTATTCCCATTTCTTTTCTTTTCTCTCCCTTCATTGCTCTTGTCCAAAATCCTCTATCAATAGTTGTATAGTATTCCTGCAGTTCATTTCCAAAGTTTTCCCAGCTTTTTCTTTTTGCTTCTTCTTTGATTATTGTCTGGACTTGTCTCTTCATTTTATCCTGGTCATTCGTAACCTCGAGATACCTTTTCCGAGATTGTTTTTTCTTTTTTATCTCTGGTTTTACTTCCTTATTCCACCAACTTGTTCTTTTTTGTTTAGTGTTGTTACATTTTATTCCACAGATTTTTCTGCCCCCTCCTTTATTGTGTCTTTAAAGGTAGTTTCTTTCAATGACTATTCTCTTTTAAGCTTCTCTCCTGCATTTTATTTGAATATTCTACTTTTTCAATTTATTTTATGATTTCATAGTGTTTTTGTCTTTTCTTTGCAATTATGATATTGTCTTTGAATGTTGCCGTGACGTCGATAGTTCCGGTTCTTCTTCTGTCCTTACATTTATAACATCTTTTTCAAGGATTTTTTTCATAAGCTACGTAATATATTAGAGTTTTTGAGTTTCTATCTTCAGTAACAAAGGTGTATTTATTTTCTTTTTCTTGTTCCCAGAAACTATTTCCTGTTAATAGTTTATTTCATTGGCAGAATTCCAGAACCTTCTTATCATTTCTATTTAAAGTTTCTTCTCCTTGTGCTCCTATAATTCCTAATCCTTTATTTACATTCCAGTCCCTCGTAATAATGATTTCCTCGTATTGCTCTCTTATTTTATCCATTACACTCTGTAGTTATGTATAGAATTATGTTACCTTCTCTTCTTCTGTACCTTCTATTTTTCTGTTTTAGAATTTTAAGTTAATTCTAATTCTTTTCCTGGTCGTGACGTAGCTAATATTTCTCCGTTCTCATTTAATCCGTTTTCTTTTGCAGGGTCGTTATTCTTTAGTTATTTGTTATAGTAGTTTATTTTATTTTCCTCAGCTGCTCCTCCAGGGAATTTGATTCGTTATGTTTACTTTTCTTTTATTATTTCTTATGTCACTGATTACTTCTGTGTTTCCAGTTCATGTTTCATATACGTTATTCATTATTAATTACGCTTTCATTATTGGTGTTAATTACATACTTCTGTTCGTTTTAGTTTCTTCGTATTTTTCGTTCTTTTAATCTTCTTACTGTACTTCAACAGTTCTATTACTGTTTTTTTGCTCTTTCTTTATTGTATTTCCCAATTCTCCTAACTTCTTCCATATCCCCATTTTGTTCAGCACTATTTCCACCTTTTGCTTTGTGGTTATTTCTTCTTTCTCATCTTCAACAACAACTCCTTTTATGATCAAGTTCTTTATTCTAATTTCCTTTTCCATCGATAAATTTTTTTTTATTTTTTCTTTCAGTTCCTTATTTTCTAGCTGTAGTGTTGTCATTTCTGAGGTTACTCGTTGCAGTTTGTTATCCATTTTTGTTAATTTGTTTTCTATTTGTATTAATAGCCCTTTTAATTTTTCTATATTGCTTTCTTCTTTAATGCATTACACGCATTGGGGGTTCAATGCATCGGAGGTTCGACCCTTCTCGTGCCGGCTCGTTCGTATTTTTACTTTTGGCCCACTACAGATTTATATCTTGGGTTGCAATCTCTTCTTTAAGAATTTTATTTTCAATCGACCAGTGATAATATTTTTAGGAAGGGACGATCGAGATTAAAATTTTACTTTACTACGGTACTGCTTGTTTGAATTTAGCGCGAATATTTATTTAAATTATCTTGTCACTGCGTACACAGCTGGCCTCGGCCGCGCCTACCTTAATTTTAGTTATTGTGTGGTAGTTGTTTACCCTTCTGTTGGTTTTCTCACCGTCCGTTCTATTTTATTGGACACTATTTTTCCATTTCTAAGCATCTTCGTTTGGAGAAAATTTCACTCGTCCTTTCACTATAGGCCAAGCTCCTTTTTATTAAGTTCTTAAATCTTAAATTGCATGCCATCATGGTTATGGCTATGGTTACTACCCATTTTAGCGCCTGAATCTGCTTTGCTCTATCAGATGGTTGCACTTTTCATTTCTTTTCACTAATTCTACCACCCCTTCACCAACAAAGGCATTCCAATTCCTAATCAATATTAGGTTCTCTTCTTCTCTACCGTATTTCACTATTTCCCCTATTTTTCGTATAAATTCTCCACTTCATCATTATCATAGCCTGCAATTGCCATGTATTCTTGTGTTTTAATTGCGTTTCTTGGTTCGCCAACTATTTTTATCAGTAACACTCTTTTACTCCTAAAGATGTAACATTTCACTTTTTGTCCGATTTGTCATATTTCATAATAAGTTTTTATACCATCTTCTCCATTTAAGGCAGAAATATTTATTATTCTGTATTCCGTCAGTCCACATGTTGCTTTCTTGTGGCCATCTTACTTCACTTATTCAGAGTACGTCTATGTTATCATGTTTCCTTTCTTTTTTGATATTTTCTAGTTTTCCCTTTTTCCACAATGTGTATATATGTCTTTATTAGTTGTCCCTATCTAGAGAAGCGAATAGGAAACAGTTGTATCTTCGGAATCTACATACCTTTGAATTCATACCATTCTACAGGTATCTATTTCTATACGTTTAAAAAGTTTGTTTATTTTATTTTCCATTATTCATTTTAGCAATTCCGAAAAATTTGTTTACACGAAGCTTCAGCTGTAAATAATTGAAATGGCAATATTTCGCATGCTGCCGACATTAATAAGAGAAACGGGCAATATGAGCCATATTTGATACACCAACGCAGCGCCAAGCGCCCTTTGAAAGCAATTTGTTTTTCGCTGCGGTTCCGCATCCACCCTAATCCGCTGCCTTTAGCACTGCCCGCGGGGAGGCGCCGGAAGCCCGTTGTAACACAAACAGAATTTGGCGGTGTAAACACTACAGAAGAGGAATAAAACCCATTCTGCTTTCCTTTTAATTAGTATCGATTCGCCGCCGACAAAGCCGGCCAGCATTCTGCGGCGGAAATTAAAAACCGTCCAATTTGGAACTTAAAAATAATCGGCGCCGTGCCGATCCCATTCGCGCGGAAAACACAAAAGAAAAGGGCGCGCGGCGCCGCATCGCGCCTCGGCGAAAACATGCGTCGGATCGGCGCGGCGCCGAACGTGCCTGCCTCCTCGATTATTAATCGGATTTAATTTAATAATGGGGTGAAATGCGAGTGTCGTCAATAATGCGCGTTACATTAATCGCAATTAGCGGGCGTTTGCTCATTAGTAATGCAACATAATTACGCGCACCAAATTGGCAAGTTCACGTGAAAAACCGGGACGTGCCAAATGCTGACGCGGCGTCATTCGAGACGTGCTGCTCCTGATTTATGGCGACCATACGTTTATGTGCCAGAGCTAACTTTGAATGAAGCCTCAAAATATGTGGCGCTCCGACAAAGGCGACAGCTGTGCGCCCTAGATATACGTGAAATGTACAGTATGGCATAATGATTTAAAGAGCTACATACTGATTTAGTGGTGGTGCCGCCTTTTATTGACATTCTAGCATCGGTCTTCTATATACACATACGCACAGCTCCGGTTAATATGAGATTCCCAAAAGCAATGTTTCTAGTTCTATTCATGTTTTCTTCTCACTATAAATTTAATGAAATGTGCTGACTTGTGTTATCTAATAATTAGATTGATAGTCAGATTGAAGAGAAAAGAAGACAACATTATTAATTGTAGATCATTCTACGTGAAAAGTAATAAAAAGCTATATTATCATAGAGTATACAAACATTCTAGAAATATATGCACCGACAACAGATAAAGAATATGACAATAAAATAGAAATATTATATGATCGGATTGCCAATATCTTAAAAAGACCAAAGACTGACGAAATTACATATATAATGGGAGATTTGCATAGTCGGACCGCATAGACTGGGACTTTCTAAAAATCAAGGACACACTCTACGACATCTGCGAAGAGAATTACACGATCATCACCAATACGTGGTTTAATCCAAAACGCAAATTATACACTTGGAAAGAACCAAAAGGCGATTACAGTAACCCCTACTCTACTAGAAACCAGACAGAGTAAAGAAACAAAAATATTATAAACTATTTGTTTACTTATATTTATCACAAAAAATAGGAGAATCTCTCCTAATAGCAAATAATCATTCAGTATGAGATTAGGCGCACACGCTGGTTAAATATCCTTCAAAATTACTTAATGTCGGTCCTACTGGTGTGCTATATGTGGGATATCGCTCCAACCTTCTGAAAATATCTAACGATAGTTCCTCATTGCTCAATTTATTTACAAAAGTGTTGAAGATCATATCTAGTTGGTATAATGGCTTTATGAAAGATAATGATACCAATTATGGAAGACAAAGAGGTTCTTCGTCTATCATGTGGGGATTTTCTACTCATCCAAATATAATAAGATTGAGAACTAGTGTACATTCCATGTATAACAGACCATCATGGCCAAAATTGGGCCCTTCTCAACGATCGCATCACTTCTAAGGAAATTTAGTCAGCTTGATAATTTTCCACAGGGACATGTGAGGGCGAAATTGTATCATAACAAACCGCAAACTGTGACCCCAGTGAATATCACTAAAGAGATTCAGGAAGTGACATTTGGTAAGGACTTTCCAAAATGTGGCACCGGGTTCAATTCAATTTTCCTTATGCCGCACTTTTGCACAACCCCAACCATCATGCTAAATTCATTTGGGGCTTGTAGCATTGATATGGTTTGAATGGTCATCAATTGTCTGAAAAGTTCGAACTGTGACAGGCCCAAGTTCCGATTTTTAGTCCAATTTTAGAAACCGCTTATACAAACCACAGAATACCAAGTACTAAGTCGAAATTCTCTCTTAAGAACTTACCAAAACTTTTAGTGTACTTCGAACGATCCTACAATTTCTAAGTGACGAAGCTGACGTTCTTCCTTCAAAAACAGTAGGAGGAATTAGGTCTTAAAATAAGGAAGATATTTTATAGATTCACACTTGAAGACCTGCGTCAAATAGTGACCAGTTAGAAATGTCGAAGAGATCCGTTCAAGAATACAGACGGTGGTACAGCTTGGGTTAACCTTTTCCTAGACGTCATAAAAATATTTTACCATTAGACTTTTAACATTATTATACATGCTTTAGGATTTAACTTAAGGACAACTCTGACGTTTTGAATTAAACTTGTTGGAGGAAACTTTTGAGAACCACGAGTTTCTCGTTGAAAGTAACAACAATATACATGTAACTATTTAAGGTGAAAATGCATATGTTGTTATAAGCAGAGCAAGCAGGGTAACTGTATTTCGCCATTAGTGGTGTTTCCTCGAAAGCATATAAACCACCAACTCATAAAAGAGGCCCCCCTAAGCACGGTTGGTATCGATCACCGGTGAGGCTAGATTCACCCGAACATCTTCACTAAGCGGTTCAAACACTTTGTAAAAAAAATATAACTCTCACAGCAATTTTCAGTATTGCTTATCTTTGATAGCCATTGCACCCGTCCTCGTAATTTGAATCTTATTGATTATGCAAGAGAAAAACACATGATTATTCTGTTTATGCCACCACACTGCACGCATAAACCCCAACCCCTAGACAAAACCTTGGTAAGCCCCTTAAAGGCACATTACAGAGAATAAATCAAACAATAACTTCGCCATTCACAAACAACTATAACTCCTTACCAAAGAAGAAAGCTTCTTAGTAAAAGCTTATTTGAAGGTGCAAGCAAACAGGAAAAATTGCTGTCGATAGTTTCAAAGCTGCGAGAATTATCTCCTTAAATAAGAACATATTTACAGATACTGATTATATAGTTATTAGGGCTAATTAGGCGCAATTTTATAACCCCAAGACAATAACATTCGACACTTCGCCCTGATACTTAAAGAATCTCCACCAGGTACCTCAAAAATGCCCATCTTCTTTCAGTAAAAGGTAAAAAATAGTAGAGTTTGTAAGCTATGTTTTATAACTGGCATGCCATAAAATGACAGTAGAAGAAATAGTCACTGCGAACTACCCCTAAGCTAAAAGAAAAGTCAGCAAAAAAGAGTAAGTTTTAAAGACGAGATTAAAAATGAAAGTAGAAGCTTGATTTGAAACCTTCTCCTATAAGACGATATATTTTTGTAATAATTAAAGGAAGTGCGTGAAAAAATATTTTCTCGCTTCATTAATATTAAGAAAAGATAATTAGCATGCCACTCAATATCTATGTACACATATCAGTAAAACCTAAACTCTGAATTATTTCCTATTGTTAAACATTTATCAAAGATAAAATCCCAGACAGAATTAGCACAAGGCAAATATGTGGTTTAAACATGGAAAACTAAAAGCAGTCATAAACGTGGCGGAGCCCCAGAAAGGTGGATGGTGTTCAAGCAAATCGACAATTAGCGAAAGCGGGCAAATGGAAGCTCCACTGAAAAACGGCCAGGTATGTGGCCGGCAGCAGGGCCATGTAAAATGTAAGTGGCTGAAGGCTTCTACGAGTGTGTCCTATTTTAACGGCAAAATTTATGCCAAAAAACCTCTTTCCATGGTTCATGTCATGATTTATTTGCTGACCAATTCTCTTGTTACGAAACTCGTTTCCTTGGAGTATGAAATTTTCTTTGCAATGAAAGTAAGACTGCTGTGAGTGCAAAAGATGAAACAAGGCTACAATTTAGATGATTGAAAATATATTATGAGATATCCATGCGGCATTACTAGGAAACTTGTTAATGCAGAAGACTGTCACTAATATCGCCATTCTTGATGTTCAGGAAAAACCACAGAAAGTTTTCTTGAAAATGATTTCTGATAAAGACATCTGTTAAAGTTTTGTGGTAACATTTTGCAATATTATATAGTCCATTATAGATGATGGTTCCGTCAACAGGCACAATTGTCATTATTAGGAAAATGAAGATCCACACATCCGCGTTGAAAAAGTTTATTCTTGATGACACTAAATTTAGTGTGATATAGCACCACGTCTATAAAACTAGGAAATATTATTATCTCTACAAATAACCAAATTATCGTTCAGTTTACCTAAATGCAGAGTAAAGGTATTTATAAGCTTATAAACTAGGGGTAAAAAAGTCATAAAACGAGCACCTCCTCTAGAGGCAAATAGAGCAAAATTCAATTTTGAACAAGTGCCATGTAGCAAAGTATTAGTTTCTTTCCAAAGAAAATGCCCTTTAAACAATAATACAAAGCGAATTTCATATTTCATCAAATCTTGAACTGCCCCTTCTGACTTGAGACCACTTACTTCAACATCCCTTTGATGAATTATTTCAAATGAGACAACCTTTTTGGGATATATTTACATCAACAAAAATAGCTAGCAGAGCCTATATTTATAAAGAAAGAAGCGATAAAGATTCACGGAAATTTTCCGAAAAGTGCGTGGCATTCTTGGTATCCACAATTCACTTAATGAATCCACCGTTCGAAGATTGATTATAAAATTTGAGAAAACTGGTTCGATTATGGACAAACAAACTACCGCGTCCTCGTTCTGTGCGGTTGGCCGAAAACATTGCAGTCATCAGTGAGGGTATTGATGAGGATGCAGGAACATTAACACGTCTTCGTTATCAACAAGTGAACATTAGCAGAAATCACGTTTATCATTACAAAGTTAATAAGACCATTTGCAAAGAAGACAATTGGGTAATGGAAGACCAAAAAACATCATCTTTCGCGAAGAAGTTCATTTTCATTTGGATAGTTTTGTTAATAAGCGGAATTTTCGGATTTGGGCTAATGAAAATCCTCGTACTATTCACGAAAACACGATGCACCCGCAAAGAGTCACTGTTTGGTGCGGATTATGAGCTGGAGGTGTAATTGGACCGTTCTTTTTGAGAATGAGTTTGGCGAAGCTTTAACTGTAAATGGAGTACGATATCGTGACATGATATCGAGCTTATTGTAGGATCAGTTGGACGATATGGACCTCGAAGGAATGTGATTTCAACAGGATGGTGCCACATGCCATACAGCACCAGAAACCATCAATTTGTTAAGACAACGTTTTCCTGGTCGTGTGATTTCCAGAAATGTTGACGTTAACTAGCCGCTCAGATCTTGCGGACTTGACGTCATGGGATTTTTTCCTCTGAGGTTTTGTAAAGTCCAAGGTCTACGCTAACAAACCACAAACAATTCCTGAACTGAAACAGAAATCCAATGTGTTATGCCAAAATTGAGCCAACTGGCTTGGTCTTTAAAAATTTGACCAAAAGGGTCGGGTATGCTGGCACAGCCGCGACGCCATTTTCCCGACATTATATTCCGTAATTAATCCAAACGAGTCTACTTTATAAATAAATAAAACTGCTCAATTAAATAACAATTGGTGTTTCATTTTAAAATTAATACCGGCGTACCCGATGGGCCACCCATTACATGCAGTGGAATTTGTCTGTTTTTGGCCCTTGGGACCACGGCTATGGTCTTCCTCCATTCTTTCCTGTTGGGGACTAATTGCTCCCAGTTATCTGCAATACCCAGGGTTGCTACGTCTTCTTAACATTTTCGGCCATGTTGTTGGCGGTCTGTCCCTTCTGTTTCTTTCTTCCAGTTCAATCTTCAGGGTTTTCTTGGGCATCCTGTTGTCGTCCATTCTTACCACATGTCCCCACCAACGCAATCTGGCCTGCTTGATAATATTAATTGTGGGTATATCTGGGTAAAGCACGTAGATTTCTTCGTTTGTCCTTCTCCTCCATGTTTCTTCCAGTTTGACTCCTCCATAGATTCTCCTCAGTATTTTTCTTTTCCATCTTGCTACCTTACTCTGGACAGCACAGGTTAGCACCCACACTTCACTTCCATACGCTATCACCGATCTTATAATTAATTTTAAGAGCACGCGATGTTGATTTATTATATAGCACTGATTTTAGCATCACAGCACTTCTAGTTCATGATGTTATTCTTCTTTCTATTTCCCCATTGCCCTCCCCACTGTTGGTAATATCTATTACCAGGAATGTGAAATTTCGGACCTTTTCAAACTTATATTTCGTGTTGCCTTGATTACTTGTGATCATTAACATAAAGTTAGTTGTATCCTTTGTGTTGAAAACCATGTATTTTGACTTTTTTTCGCTTATTTCCACCAAATTTTCTTGCTTCTTTTTCAATAATCCGGGAGGCATCTTTCAGGTCTTTCTGTGTTCTAGCCAAAATTGTCAGATCGTCAGCATATGCTATTACTTGATGGGGATTATTTAATATACTTTTATCTGGTTGGACTCCACTTCTTTTAATGATCACCTCCAGCGCTAGATTGAAAAGGGTAGGAGAGAGTGGGTCACCTTGTTCTCTTTTAGTCCTGAAACTTTTCGACATTTCACCTTCCACCCTTTCTTTATTTTCTGTGATCTTTAAAGTCATTGTCAACAGTTGTATCAGCCAACCCGGGATTTGCAGTTCTTTTAATGCTTCTTGCAGTTGTAACCTGTTTACTGTGTCATACGCCTGCCTGTAATCAATAAAAGGGCGTGTATCAGCATCCCCTTTCTTTTGTTTTCTCCTGAATGATTTTCAGGGTGAAAATTTGATCTGTCACTGAACTATGTGTTCTTAACCCAGCCTGGTATTCACCTATTTTTTGTTCTCCTAGTTCTTTTAGCCTTTCATTAACATTGCCATTAATTTGTATGTAACATGCAGTAGTGATATGGGTCTGTAATTAGTACATTCTAGACTATCTCCTTTTTTAAAAATTGGTACTATTATTGCGTCACTCCATTCTCTGGGCATTTTGCGTGTTGTCCATATTTCTGCAATTAAATCGTAGACCTTCTCCTCCAAAACCTTACCTCAATAATTTATTAACTCTGACCGAATCTCATCTGATCCTGAACTTTTGTTGTTTTTCAATTTCTTGATGGATTTCCTAACAACTTCTAATGTGGGCAAGTTATTTTGTGCTTCTTCAAATTGATCCAGTTTTGTCTCTTTTCCTATGCCTTCTAGCAATTCTTCTATATTTCCACTGTAATATTTACGCCATCTTTTTGTTATATTTTTTCTACCCACCATTAAGGCACCTTTCTTATCCTTAAACATCAGAAATCTAGATTGGTACCCTTTTTTGCTTGTGTTTATTTGTTTATACAATAGTCCCATATTCTTTTACAATATTTTCTTCATATTTATAGTTTGTGTTGATCTCTTCTGAGCAACTTCTTAACTTTTCTTCTTCAATTTCCTCACTTTCACTGGTTTATTTATCATCTTCAGTCTTTTCTTTCTCAACTCTTCCAGTGCCACCTCTGCTTCCTTATCAAACCATTGGTTCTTCTGATCTGTCTGTCATGGTAGCGTCTTCTCTGCTGCATGGTTAATTGATTCTGCAGAGGAATTCTAAATTCCTATAAATTTTTCTTTTTATGTATCGTTCATATTATTTGTATTACTGTTAGTTACTGATTGTAAGAACTGTTCTAAATTTATGTTTCTCATTAATAGATTATCGAATTATTTTTCGCATCATGCGATAACCCGTAATCTATGTTTATACGGTTAGTTTCAAATTCTTCAAAATTGCGTTTTCCTTTTATTCCGGGTTGCATGTTGTTTAAATTTTTGACAGAGATGAAACTACTCAGCGGTGTTCCGTTACAAGAGGTGATGAATGCAATATGTTATAATTCATAACTTCATGGGGTATGATCTCGCCGCAAGTAAATTGTAACAAAATGACCTTTTAAATTCGCATGTTATCACTGCAAACTTTACATTCGCGCGTCCCTGCGCCTTAAAATTCAAGCAGGAATCGCGTTCAATTCTAAATTCGGTGTTGTTTAACAAACTGTAAGCGATAGTGACTGACATAATTATTAATAATTTGCTCGTAATTTCCATTCGCGCGGATAATTGCGCAATTAAGTCGTAGCTATCGAGAATGACTGATAGTCCATCCCAGCGTAGTTACTAATTGAATGCTGTGCGTGAGCTGGAATTATTTAGATCGAAAGATTATATTGCTTGTTAACATAACGAGTTTTGTGGTGAAGATGCGTACAACCTTTGATCGTTGGTAATCTACACCTGCGCCATAAACAAATAAAATGCACTTTACCACGCTTTGCAAGTTGTAAGTTAATGTGCTGCAGACAAAGCAATGAACACTGCCTTTGCAAAGAAATTTGAAGTGGTGTTCCTGTGTCACCTCCCCACATATCGGAAAACGAGTATTACGGCGTCAACACACCACCTGCTTAAGCCTCCTAATTTTATACGAATTATACCAGGAAATAAAAGTTGTGGAGTCGGAAGAAAAACAGCAAACTCGACAAAAACAATCAAGCCACAGCACAAATTTAAAACAATCCAATCTTACCACCTCGTTGGCTTCACCTATAACTTTCCAGAGAAATAGTCAAAGTAGTTACAATACTAAAACCAACGACGTTCGTAGGCAAAATGGCCGTTACAATCTCTCGACGCCAGTCCATTTAAAAATGTCTGACTAAATCATAGACGCATATTAACTATCATAATATTATACAAAGGATTCGGAAGTTTAAACTCTCCCTTCTCACTTTTTATACTCTAAAATTAGTTGCCAGTATAGGAAATCATAACCACGGATAATAATAATGGTGATTTGACATAATTTTGTAAAGTAATTTATGAGTTGTATTTCGTTTTGCTTCTTCTATAATTTTTTTTTGCCGAGCTTTACCTCAAGTACGCGCACTGCTATTATATTTCTTTTTCTAAAACCAAGTGTCCTCTTCAAAACGCAGTAAATGCATTCTGTATTTCACTGTCACATCTTATGTTTATCGAGGTTAATATTATTCAAGTTGATTGTAATAAAAGTTTTAAAAGTATTTTGGGTTTTATTAAAAGTAGATTATTACTCCTACCCTTGAGCATCTTAAATAATATTTTAGTCTTCTATAGATATGATTTACTTTGGTTAGTGGACTTACCCACAAGTATTTATTTGAATACTGTATTAGCATTTATTTATTTCTACATTTTTTGTGACAGAGTGGAGTCCAAGTTTCAAAAAAAAAATATAGGATACCTCAATTTTGACACTGGTGTGGCGGCCTTTTCGCCCTTGAACCGCTTTATATCGCGGCGGCATGCGGACCTTTGATATCAGCTACGTTTTGCCGTCGCACACAAACGACATGGGCTTTTGCTCAGCCGAGACATTCACGCCCCGCAGCGCGGCCAGTACGGTCGTGTCTTCACCCGCAAGAAACATTTCGCATCCCCGCAAGCTTTCACGCCCCGCAGCGCGGCCACTACGGTCGTGTCTTAACCCGCATACATTAGCATTCACGCCCCGCAGCGCGGCCAGTACGGTCGTGTCTTCACCCGCAAGAAACATTTTGCATCCCCGCAAGCATTCACGCCCCGCAGCGCGGCCAATACGGTCGTATCTTAACCCGCATACATTCACGCATATTCAACACCCCGCAAATATTCACGCATCGCAGCTCGGCCTAATTTGGTCGTGTCTCAACATCCCGCAGAGACCAGATCCGCAACGCAGAGGTGGCCACCTTGGAATCGCCGACGAAGCCGAAGCCGAAGCCGATTCAGGTGAGCGATTTGGCAATTCATTGGTTGATATCGGATAGGGGCGATTTTGGCCTTATCGGCTGACCTTCCACTACGGGCCGTACTACGTTTCCACACCGCACCACGAGAGCGGCTATTTACACGCCTGCCTCTCCAGACACCCTAAAATTCAACCAAATATTATGATAATGATTATCTGCTTAACAATTTAATGCCTCAAAATTCTTTATTTCATGAATGGCACAAAGCATTAACAATAAATGTTATGAAATTCAAAATATTATTGCCACCTTCTTTGTATATCATCAATGTAGAAGGTCTTGCAAGTCATGCTTAATTACTCTTTGTGTTCTCGTTAAGCCAATTCAGCTTTTGAAGGGAGACGTCCTTTGACCACAGACTCAACTATAGATGCTCGATCTAAAGATCAAAAAGATCGAAATGAAGACACAACAAAAACTTAGAAAAACAAATAAAAAAGGGGATACTAGAGGACATATTGTTACCTTCTCCATCCTCGCATTGTGTTGTGACTTCAAGATATCCATACTGACTAATGCTCTTTATTGTTCCTTTATCCAGCTGTATGTTTAAACTGCGTCTCTTCTGTGTTCACTTGTTATACTCTTCTATAAGTCTATTTAGTATGCATATCACGTTTTACTAATCTTCTGCAATAACTATTTGGGTATCAGCAAAATCGCGTGTATCTGGTTTTCACCCAGCCATGTTTCCATCGGGCTGCATTTTTTAACAAATATTTCAAGGTGGCACTTATGTATATTTTAAAAAGTATTAGTAAGAAGCAGCATCGCTGCTTTATTCTTTTTGAATGCTAGAATGGGGATGAAGTTTGATTTCCGACTTTATGACCGCTTGATTTTCTCTGTATAGTGTTTTATTGCGTTTAGGTATATTTTATTTATGAACTTTTGAAGGGAAGTGGAATATTAGATCTGTAAACATAACATGGAGTTCTCTTTCATTTGCCAGATTCTTCTCCACTAAGTGTCTTGCGGTAAATAAGTTGTCTGTACAAGACCTTCTTGGCCTGAAGCCACTTTGCTCTTCTATTTCCTTAGGTTTTCCCTATTCTAGTTTTAGAGTTTTAGTGTAATAGATAGTACAAATACTTGCTTCTCTGACATACACTATACTAGTGGAAAACCAGCTGTGGTTACAGCAAAGGATATAAGATTTGTGTTGAGTAAAATGACTAGGGGGAAGTCTCCTGGTCATGATCACTTAAGCATAGAACATCTGCAGCATGCTGGCGTACACCTACCACGAGTTCTAGCCTTGTTCTTTTCCCTTTGCTTAAATCACGGCTACCTACCTGATAGTATGTTAAAAACATTAGTTGTTCCTATAGTAAAAAATAAGACTGGTGATGTTAGTGACAAATCCAATTACCGACCAATAGCATTGGCAACCATAGTGGCTAAGGTGCTGGACAGACTGTTGGACCTGCAGCTTAGCTCCCATGTTAAACTTCATGATGCACAGTTTGGTTTCAGGCCGGGTCTGTCTACTGAAGCCGCTGTCTTGTGTCTCAAGCAGTCTGTCCAGTACTACACAGCTAGAAATACACCTGTTTATGCTGTATTTCTAGACCTGTCCAAAGCCTTTGATTTGGTTCAATATAATATTCTTTGGAAAAACTTTATGAGGACACAAACATGTCACATGAGTTTATACATTTATTACAATACTGGTATGCTCATCAGAAAAATTATGTGAAATGGTCTGGAGGTGTTTCATGCTCTTACAGCTTAGAATGTGGAGTAAGGCAGGGGAATTACCTCGCCTACCCTTTTAATATATATGTTAATAGGTTGATTGATGAGCTCAGTAGCGCTGGAGTTGGTTGTTCTGTTGACGGTACCTTTGTCAACAACATCAGTTACGCAGACGATATGGTGCTGCTGTGCCCATCAATAAGTGCTCTTGTTAAACTACTGGGCATCTGTGAGCGATTCGCTGTGACTCATGGTCTTAGGTATAACGCAACTAAAAGTGTACTTTTGTGTTCAAGGCTGGGAGTAAGTCTTACAAAGTACCTCCAATAACGCTCAATGGGATCCTGTTAGCACAGGTTACCAGCTTTAAGCACCTGGGGCATTGGGTCACGGAATTGCTGAAGGATGACATGGACATGGAACGGGAGCGCAGGGCCCTGTGCATTCGGCTAATATGCTTTCACGCAGGTTCGCACGTTGTTCTAAACAAGTTAAAATCACGCTTTTCAAAGCATACTGTCACTCCTTGTACACGTGCAGCCTGTGGATGAATTATACTCAGGGAGCATATAGGACCCTGCGCACCCAATATAATAATGCCTTCAGGGCGCTGTTGGGGTTGCGGCGGCACTGTAGTGCCTCAGGGATGTTTGCCACAGCTGGGGTTGATAGCTTTTCAGCCATCATGAGAACCCGAATTGCATCCCTGCTACAGCGGGTCCGTGGCAGTTCCAACAGCCTCCTGAAGACTGTGGCCAACAGACTTGATGTGGACAGTGGTATTATGCAGCACTGGACACACGTCCATTTAACCAAGGATACCGCAATTACATATAATCGATATGTGTAGTGGCGGTGTCCTGCTTATGGACTTCTTTAGATCTTTTATTTTTGTTTACTAACATAGTTTTTAAGATTATTGTTACTAATACTATGAATTCCGGTTCGAAATAAACAAATTTTATTTTATTTTATTTATTTTATTTATTTTAAGGGTTCTTGCATATAATCTTCCTATTGATGATGTTACGCTTATTTCTTCCTACTTCCTTTCTTGTAAATCGAATTTATATGAGAAACTTTTTATTGTTTTTTATGTTTTTTTATTCCATTTAGGCATTTATTACATATACTTCAGATTATTTCTAACGCTTCTGTTTTGGCATGTTGATCGCCTGGCCCTGTTGCTTTATTATTTTTTATATTTTGTAGGTTTCTTCTGTTACCTGACCTATTTTACCCTCCTGTACTGCAACTGCATCTAGGTGTGTGTCCAAATATTCTATTCTATTCTCTTTCGTAACTGTAATGGTCTTTCCATATCCCTGTTGTTATTGTATTAATTTTTTTGTTTCGCTTAAATTTGTCTTTAAGCTATTTATGGTTTCCATGCTTTTCTCGACCTTGATCCTCCTATAATTTAGTTTATTTGTCCGCATTTCTTGTCTCGTGCCTCGTTTTATATCTTTTTAATCTTCTTTTTAACTATATGCCCCTGTCGGTTATATTGTTTACGATCTTTTTCCTCCTTTGTGGCCAAGTACCTAAGATAGGACTTGTTCTTTTCTTCTATTAACTCCGTTGCTTCATCTGTCCAATAGAAGTTTTTTGGCCTTTTATTCTCTTGTTCCAAGGACGGCCGTTGCTACTTGTATTTTTTTAATTGTTCATACATTTCTTCTGGCTCGCCCATTATGTTTTTTTTAATTGTTGCGCTAGTCGTATTTTGTAGAGGAAGCTAGTGGATTCATTCTTATATCTATCTAGATTATAGGCTTTAGTTCTCTCTACATTTGCTTCTTGTTTGTCTTCTACTTTTGTTTGCTGCAGTTTACTATGTCACTTCAGTAGTAGATGGAGTGATCCACATTCCGCTCCTCTCTACACTTTCACGTTGAATGCTCTTATATAGAAGTTTTGCTTTATTACAATACTAGGAAAAACCCCGTTCAAATGATGTCTGCTTTTATCATAGCATAGCATTGCATTGCATAACACATGAGATATGAAATCTTAAATACGATATATATGAATACAAACAATCGTCTTCAATATGTGTAATGATAGTTCAATATAGATATGTTTTTGAACTCAATTGTATTTATTAATCTCTTTGTGTTGAAAGAATCCATTTAGGGTTTTTAACAAGTGTTGTCCGCAGAGTTCAGCCATCTTGTTCCGCCACGTCCTCCCCACGTGTCCAATTATTTTACTGTCAACGGCTTTACCCACCCTTCCGCTCAAATCTCCTAACATGACAATTTATCGTTTGCTTTTTGTTTTAGTTAATTCCCTCGAGGAGTTCGTTCTTTATGCTCGTATCTGATTAACCGGGGAGTGCGTACATTCCGATAACTTTTATGCCTTTTTTTCATTTCATTGAGTACTGCAATGTCAATATTATATATGTGGGGCTCTTTAAAAAGCTTTGTGCCTAAACCTTGGATGTTCCAGCATCCTATATTTATTTCTTTGCTTGTGTCATTTTCTGTCCATATTCTGAAGTTGCGCTTTACAATTTTTAGCAATTCCTGAACATGTTACAAGTAACCATTCATGACATATGGGGCTGAGATATGGGTTACACAAGAAGATAGATCACAAACTACTACGGAAAATGACAATTAAAGATAACATTATACACAGAATAAAGAAAAAACAGTTAAAATCATACGAGTATCTACGACGAATGGAAGAAGAAAAAATACCAATGCATGGTATGGAACTAGACTTCAGCACTACATAAACGAGGGCGATCTCGGAAGAAATGGATAAACCATATAATTAGAACGGAAAATGCGAAAGAAAGGACTAAGCGAAGGAGATTGGAACAAAAAGAAACGGTGCTTGGGATGCGAGAAGCGACAATCAGTTTCCAACGCTCGCCATATATATACAATAACAGTGCCAATGTGAAACTTAGAGCAACATATTTAAGCAATGAGAAGAGGAAAGAATCATCGAAAGAACAACCGTTGGTGGTAATGTTTCTGGGCATTTTTCTCTTAACAATTATTTAGATAAAGTACCAAGTGTTACAATTAATTCCTTATACTCTAGTAAGATTTAGAGAGAAACCTGGTGCTGAAACCTTCCAGATGATACCTCTTTCGAGAAAGGAACATGACAAAATTCCTACGATAGAACAATATTCATGATGATAACATAATAATGTGTCGTTAATGTCAGGTAATCTTCATTTATATTAGCTGCAGTTCTTGATCATTATATAAAGAATGTAAGAATGGAAGACCAACCAGCAGTTACAAACGCACGAAAATCATTGTATATGGATAATGGCGTATTTTTTAGAAATACTGGGCAGGATTATAATTAGTTCAAAACTATAGTAACGAAAATTATGGCTGATACTAAGGTGGGCGAAGTCAAACGAGGATTTTACGGCAGAATTCTAAATAACATCAATTTTAAGACTAATGGAGGAAAACTTAAAGGTTATTTGGTTTTGTCAATTCCATAAAAAAACTGATTGATGGTAAAAGTTTAGTAGTTTCCAAAAGGAACGTTTTATCCCTAATTTTCCAAACATTTTATCCTCCCGCTTTCCTTTCCCCTATAATAGATCTTACAAGCCCCATTCAACATTTCTGGCAAATGTTAAATGAAGGCGTAAGTCTTAAATTCAAAATTGGTACGAAGGAGGTAAATGTTTGGCTCAATCG
Organism: Sinelater perroti; assembly: GCA_036346155.1. NCBI lineage: Eukaryota > Metazoa > Arthropoda > Insecta > Coleoptera > Elateridae > Sinelater > Sinelater perroti. The sequence goes on along the minus strand of JARFIY010000158.1, from coordinate 20,795,143 downwards.
GTATCCCAAAAATTGCATTTTATTCAACCAATTAAGAGACTCAAACCATTGTTTTTGTGGGGACAGCAAGAAAGCATACACCACAGCGGTTTTCAGCAGATTTACACACTATTAGACAAATACAAATCAAAGAAGGTAACAATTCTTCGATTAGAATTAATATAAATCAGACTAACAAATTCAGTTATTAAAACTATTAAAAATAAAATTGTTGTTAATTGAATATTCTCTGGTTTGGGTTTTAAAAGACAAAAACGTGTGAAAGTTGTGAAACTTTTGTTGGTAATCGTGTTCGTAACACATTGGTATCATGTTTCGGGTTTGCACCGAAGAACTACTAGAGTCTACTTCTCATCCCCTAAAAATTGCTTATAAAATGCGCGCACTTGAGGCTTTAAAGACGTCGTTCGTAAAGTGTGCCATACGTTTTCTCAACATTTTCGTCACTTTTGCACCCTGCTGATAATCCGTTTGGGCAAGAGAAGAGGACGCCTCTTGCTCTGACATTGATTCAAGCTAAAAAAGCGGTAGTGTGAAGAGAATTCTCTGTGTTTCTCTTGGTTTGTTTCGTAAAAAGAAATTCTAATTTATATTAAGTTACGTGAATCCGATTTAATTGTGAACAAATAAACTATTTTAATTTAATCCACCCAATGTTACATCTGAAAGTTTACTGATGTTATAATATTCTGAAATAATCTTTTGTGCACACTGTATAGACACTTTAATCTACAGGGTCACTCATGACAGAACTGAATCCCTATGCATAAAGTATCCAGGTAACCCCAAATTTTCGAAAATTAAAATGCCGTTAGAGCAACGTCGGCTCCGTGCAGGAAGTGGGCTTTATTTATTCGAGTTGAAAACTTTTCGCGGGCCGCCGTGAATTATTCCACTTCAACAATATTTCAGACCACTAAACAAGCTGTAAACGGAATTAATTTTATAACAAGCTTTCCGCCAAAGCAACAAGCTGTGAACATAATTGCGCTTTTATTCTTCTGATCCCAGACAATCCCTTTTTTAATTCTCGGTCTTTATATTCCATTTGCGCCATAAAGCTCTAAATGAAGCAAACAGCGGAAGCCTCCGGAGTGGCACTTAATGTTATATTCCGGATTATTGACAGCTGCCCTTTACATAAAAATGTGTCTTCGTCTGAGCCACCCGATCGCCCAAAATAAACACAATTTAATTGGAAATTTCAGTTTACTGGTCTCTCCAGCATCTATGTTAATTACTAAGACTTCTGCCATCTTAATACTATTAATATATGGCTCATCAAACTGACTAATCGGAGATCCTTACACGCCTTTGGATTATTTTTCTTAGGGGAATGAATATCAAATTTAACCAATCGTTCGGAAACTTTTCTCTATTACAAATTAATCATGTCCTTATATGTCATTAGCATTTCTTCCCCATTCGCAACTGTCTTTCATTTTTGTCTTAAAATTTAGTTTCGCTAGTAATAGATGATCTAAATGCACGTCTGACTCATGATTTTAATATCATATCTGAAACATATACAATCTATTTTATTCTTAACAATGGCTTGTAGTGTGTGCTGCGGGGACCTTCATGTCTGTAGTCTTTGCACAGACAGCTTATATAGTGGATTGGTTGTAGTAGCCCTGTTTCTTAGCAGAATTACAACAAACGCTCAATTCTGTTGTTCCTTTCTTCAAGTCCATATTCACCCATTATGTTCAAAACTCCATCTTTGCCAACCCTTGAGTTGAAATTACCAATTATTATAATGATCCAATACTTCTTAACTACATATTTGCAAAAAATTTATATACCTTCATCATTTTTTCTGCCGAAGAGGCATAAGCTTCCAGAATATAAATATTTATTGGTTTCCTTTTACAACAGTGGAGATTTATCCAAGAGAAAAGTTTAATTATTGATGTTTGTAATGACTCGTCTATCATAAACCAGAATAGTAAGATATGGTTACCATTAGATTCACATTTTCTACTAACTTTTTAGTTCTCTTAATACACTAGCTGATTTTCGAACTTTTTATGTTCCATATCTTTAAAGAGTTTGCCCTATGATTTTTAAATTACGCTTAAAACTTGGGACTTTATCTATTTCTGCTTCTGTTGTAATGACTGTCACTACACAAATAGTAAAATGGTTTACAATTTCCTTCTTTGCCACAGTACTATGACCTGTTGTGCTGTTTCAGCTGCGCCCACAGCTACTCTAAACTGAACTTTAAAGAAATAATTTGTCTGGGGCTTCAATCGAGTACTGCATAAACTACTGCCTCTATTCATATGGGATATAGGTAAGCTTGAATATCGAATAGATAAGATTTTGGGTTGGAGCATGCTTTCTTTCAGTATTAGGAGATAAGAAAGAACCAAGACTCGAGCGAGCAAGGTCGCTACCCTTCAGTAAAGCTGCTACTCGGTACCTTGAACGATCGGTTGGTAGCGATTATAAATAAAATATTGTTCTTTAAAAGGCCAACTACGTGTTAGTAACATTTTTATTTTTCCTCACGCATAACCACCAAAATATGGCAACTAAAATTAACTCACAACATCAAATAAGAACCTATTGTGATATATTGTAAAGCAAGTACTAACAAACTCAAATTTGGTTTTTAGCTTCACTGAAAACACTTTAAAAAGGTTACATAGCGTAACAACCTAAAGTTAAGAACTACCTTTTACTTTTAATGCGATCTCCATTTTATATTTCTGAAAATCTTTAATGCTATTAAATTTTTTTCTGCAACATTGAAAAATATAAACGTCTCCTTTGTCCATAACAAAACCCCACTCGATAAACTTCACACAGTTGGGGCATGATTTTAGATTAATGCAATAACAACGAGGACTTAACGTGACCCTTCGCTTGGTCAGAAAATGGTGGCTTTTGAGATGAGTATGTCAAGAGAATAAGACTTACTTGTCCCTTAACCTCTACCTTCTTCCGTTCTGTCCTTGGCTTTACTTTTCGCGACAATATATTTTTTTATACCCTGCCCCTATTTCCCATACAACTCTCACCATTTTGTACTCACGTCACGCCGTATGCCCTCCTATCGATTTTATTGCCGGTTTTTAATTTTTCCTGATGCGCATTTCACTTTCTGCTCTTACTTTCTATTTTATCCACCTTTGTCGGCGCTAGTTGTTTTTTAGAATTATTATTTCAGATTCCTCTACTTTATTGTATGTACTGCGCGACAGAGCCCACGATTCTTGTATTAATATTGAAAATGATACCAATTCCTATAATGTAATATTAGTTTTTTAAAAGAGAAAAATAACAAAAATAGTATACAATATAATTACGTTCAATTTTTTATATTTCTACCTATTCTGTGGCTTTCTTCTATTGTTACCCCTCGATATTTCTTATATGTTCAGTTCCACTTATTTCTGTCTAAAGATATAATAAACAACCTTACAAATTTATTAACAAAATGCCTATATATTGAATATAAATAGTTCAGGATTTAAGAATCATTGTACCTCGTTCCCTTTCAAAGGAAACAGCTTGTAGTTTTCCATATTTCTCTGTGCCATTTCTATTTTGCAAAGTTCTACATTAAAATACCCACAGGCTTTTACATTCACGCCATAACCTCTTTGGAGAAATCTGGCAAAAACTTGAAGCAACTCTTTAGCAACTGCAGCACGATTTCTTCTGTCCCAACTTTGAATATCCAGCTTTTCTCCTAGTTTTCGGAATGTCATTGACCGATCCATCCTTCTTGATTGCAGTCTGCACACCTTCACCATTTTTTGGTGCCCTGCTGATTGCTGGTCTTATAGAACGTAGGTCACTTGCAATAGATTCGCGATTATCTTTCAATATTTCATATCGTGCCGTTCTTTGTGGTACATTCATTTCAGCGCCCCCGAAAACTTTCTGAATCATCCCAACCACTTCCATGAAAGAATGGTGCAACTTCGCAAAATAATTTGATACATAATTCGCTCCTTTACTCGGTCGTTAAGAATGCGACGATCACCTCCTACATGTGGGTGAACACCGGCTTTTAATTCTCAACTAACCCGGTCAGTAAAGTATTCTCATTCGCGCATGCGCATTGCACTCTAATTTTATCGGCGCAAATTGTTTTTATTGCATTAACATTGAATCTATAATTTTAGGGCAGACTACGTATTTTTATATTATACAGATAGAACAAGATCTTCCATTTCTTGATCCTTTTTTTGAGCGCGTTTTTATGTTTAACAAAACAGGATGAGTAGACTACAACTATTCACTTATTCTTACAGGTTAAATCTTTCTTTGCTATTTTACCCCTTACCAAAACAAACAGGAGTGGGTTTAGGTTATGCTGTCTACTATTAGCACCTTGATTTTTGTTGTTTCTTTTGTATAAATTCCACATCAGCTTAATCATTTTATTCGAGGCACCTTCTTCACATACTTCTGTTTATATCACATAAAAGTACTAAAATTAATTGTCTACATCAAGTAATACATGACTGTGGATGCTTAGTGCATTCTACAGGAAAATAAACGCATTCGTTCACTGATAAATTCGTTTTGAGTTCAGACCCTCCACAACGTAGTCTTAACTCCAGAAAAATATAATTATAAAAGAAGAAAATCCAACTTTATGTAACAGACATACTGGTTGAGAAAAATTCCAATTGTTTTTAGAAAAGGGTTGGAGGTAGAAGTAGAAAATTTTATCGGCGAATTATAAAAACATTGACAACTACATCATACCTGCTAAAGCGATCTAAGAGCAATAACTACCGTAAAAAATTTGGAAACTAACACCAACGAAAGGAAAAGGCGAACAGAAATGAGAAAACGCTAAAAATCCGAGCGATAAGGCCATGATCCAAGAGTTAAAATAAACCTCTATACAAAACTTTTTGAGAGCTACTAACTATTTGAGATAACGCGTGTTATAAAACTAAACTAATTAAAGCGAGAGTGTATTATGGTAGTGCGTTAAGTTGTTTTATTTATGATACTCCAGCGACTTGCCCAAAGCAGACAAAATCCTAATGACTGCGTTTGTGGGCGATGAACTCGCATGTCAATAGTGCGACTAACAACTCATAAAAAAAACTCTAGATCATGTAAACGTCTGGGTTAAAAAATGACAGATTAAACTTAATAAAGCTAAATCTAATCATACCAACTTTACAAACACAAACAGTATGTTCCAGTAGCATTAATAACTAAGTCATTATCCATTGCAACTTAGCTAAATATTTAGAAATGATATTGCAAGTCACGCTCAGACATAAAACACGAAGAAAAAACGGTTTTAATTTAAAAACAAAAAAATACAAGAAGTTACATAGATTTATCGGACGAATACCGGTTTTCTATTTACGACATCCAGATCAGAGGGTACATCAAGTCACCAGATATTAAATTGAAGAACTTTTTAGTAGCCTAACTTATCGTTAAAATAGCTCATCGGTTGTAATAAATGTTATGTTCCTTGGACTCTCATTTAGTTTCTTTAATAACTACTTTAATGTCTTTTACTTTCTTAAAATTACTTTTCTTTTCCCACTTGGTAATTTTTGTTATATTTATAAATTTCTTGAAACTCTGAAACCATGCGTTTCCAAATATCAAATTACTTAAAACATAAAAATCTATGGTATTTTAGTCATGACTGTTTATATTTTCCCACTTTCTTCAAGGCGTGGTGGGTGATTACCAACTTTTTTATTGAATTCTTTCCTATTTTGCCTTATAACATGTTCCAAAGTTCTACTTCCTACTAATTCGTCTCTTTATTTAGACTATATATTGCTAAAATGGCGTAGCTTTTTTCCTAAAATTCGGTTCTAGGTACTTATGTATTATACTACTCCAAACCTTCAACTTTTCTATATTGTTTTTAGTTATCACTACTTTTGTCCACTTGACCATTTTAACTCGTCCGTAGGTCATACTTCCCCTTCCGTTCTCTTTGTTTCCGTTCATTCTAAAACATCTCAAATTAATTTTCTTTTTATTTGAGCCGAAAACATAGACCACAAGATCAAGACCGCTCGAAAATAATTAACTTATTAAGCACATCACACCTGACGAACGGTTGTCTTCAAACTCGGAGTAGATTTTTATATTACAAACTCTAATCTTGTCTGCGTTGTACATGACTCAAGTTTGGAAAATTTCAAAAGATATCTTCCTTGAGTAGCAATAATTTAAACATTATTGACGACTAGTCTTACGTAAAAAGTGATCGGGAGCGTTCCTATTAAAAATTTACCACCATACATGATTAAAACATTTTTTCTATTCCATAAAAATTTTTTTCGATATTTTATTTTATTGTTTTCGGAACGTGAAGTAGTAGTTATGACACAATTGTGTATATATATATTTTTTAATTAATAATAGTACTGTGCACATCACCTTAACAAACACTCCTTAACGTGTAGGCTGAAGAGGCTGCAGCCTAGAGCGCCAGGACTTGGGGAGACACAAAATTTTGAGTCAAGTAAACGAAATAGTGAGCTCAATCAAAAAAACTTTGAGTAGGTTATAGCCATTAAATTTTGAAATCGCACATTCATCATTCATCGACGTACAACACATTTATCTTGCAACGGAACACAAAAAAATTATTTAAGAACTTTCCAGAACGATCTATCACGGTCAGCGCTATTTTTAACGGCGCCCTGGAATTCAAATTTCAGTACTTTCTGATTCGTTCTAAATTCCGCACTTGAATATAAGATGGAGCAAATAGACATGTGAGATAGTCAAACAGGAGAAGTCATGCAGCGAACAACAGTGGTGCAAATAAATTAGTGTCGTCGTAATAACGGTTGACCCTTGCGTTAGTAGTATTATAATTTATAATTTTTGTGCAGCAATGCAGCCCTTGCGAATAAAGCTCAGTTCACAATCATATCATCGTTCAATTTTCATTTTGTTTATCATAAGGATTGCCGAAGTTTGCTAAAAAAGCAAATGGAGCAAAATTCAGAAATCTTCCAAAGAGCGTTTGGAACGGTAAAATGCTATGATAAAAAATTTCGGTGATTTCAAGTCCATTTTGTAGTGCATCTGCAAAAGACTTCAAGCTCACAAAGCTATAAGTACTCTCAAAAAGCTAAACCAAACTATATCACTCAATGACCAGATATTGTGGTGCATAAATGGTAGACTTCGTAAGTTAGTGACTTACAATGGCATTCAACAAAATGATGACCCTTGCTTCAAAATATCCGAAAGATAGTATTCCACTCACAAAACATTCTGTACTGATCAGTTGTTGTATGAAAAGTTAATGAATGGAGAACGTATCATGTGATGTTGTTTGGTTTATTCAAAATCAACCAGACAAGTATTACTCTCTATAGAGAAACAACATTCATAGCAACTAAGGAATTTTGAGATCCGGAAACGAACTTTACAATAGTGGTGTTCCGGTTAGTTCTGGTCGGTGATATTTATTGTACATAATTAGAAGGTAATTGTAAGTACTAATGCGAATAGACGTCATGTCGATAGTTTTGACATTTTTGTATAGCGTATGATAGTTAAATTTTATTTAGTTATTTGTTGTTTTTACGTGTCAAAAAATGTAACATTCAAAAATGCAACAGATATCGCTACTTTTCATATTTTATTTGAAACACTCATCTGCTGAAGCTCATCAAATGCTTGATGAAGTTCCATCATATCTCAACTGTAGATGTTGGTTACAACGTTGTTTTCAAGTGAGCGACAAGAATCGGTCAGGTTAGTCAACAAAGTTCAATGACGCACAATTTCAGGCAGTATCAGATGAAAACTCGAGTCAAACACTTAAGAAACTTGCAAGAGTATTAGATGATATTAAATTAACTATTGCGGGCCATTTACGTGCGATGGGAAAGATCCATAAGAAGGAAAATGGGTGGCACATAAGTTGTCCTTTGAACATCGCTATCGCTTTGCTTACTAAGCAGCGTAAAAATAGTTTTTTGTTTTGTGTTGTGACGAAGGATAAAAAACGGACATATGTTGATAATCTTAAATGCAAAAAATCATGAATGAACCCTGGACAAGCGTCCACTGCAGTGCTAAAGCTCAATATCTATGGACGCAAGTGATGCTCTGTATCTGGTGGCACAGGGAGGGCGTGGTCTACTACGAACTACGGAAACCGTCACTAGAATCACTACAAATAATAATCACTGAATTTGCATGAGACTTTTCACCTGAAGAAGCCTGCTGTAGCTAGCAAACGTCAAAAATCCTTTTGTACAATAACTCTGAACTCGCGCTGCTTTGGCGGTAAAAAACACTGCTAAACCTCCAATGGAAAATCTTCCTGGGCCCCGCGTTGTCTTCATACTTGGATCCATTAGATTGCCATTTTTTCCAATAAATGTATCACGCATTAGTAGACATACACTTCCGTAATTTCAAAGTGGAAAAATAAGTCGACGAATGGATTAGTTCAAATCACCGCTTGGTTCTTCGGAACAGCATCGGCGTGCTGCCCGAAAGATGGAAAAGTTCATAAGCAATGATAAACAGTATTTTGATTGATATACCAATTTATTTTTTATGTTAAAAATGTTTTTGGGCAAGACTAGCCGGAGCACCTACAATAAACGACCACTCTGCACACAGAGAGACATTTCAAAATTTATTAGTAGAAGTCGAGTTTCACAAAAAGTGGATCGTAAAATAGCACAACAGTACAAGAAGCTTTGTATTCCCGTAAGAGTTGCTAAAGTTGTGAGGTTTTAAAGTTTCCACGGAACATCAATTTATGACGGTATAAAATATTAACTAAAAGTAATAACTTATATTGGCACCAAACAGCAACAATAAGAATAGACGAAAATAACATCAAAAGAGGAGTCCGGCAGGGCTGTATACCGTCCCCATTGGTCTTCAACTTGTACTCAGAGGAGATATTTAATCAGACCCTTGCTGATGTTGAGGAAGGAATTAATATTATCGGTTTAACAATTACTAACTTTACGTATGCGGATGACACGCTAATAATAACCAACAGCAGTGAGAGTTTGCAAAATCTAATGAATAATTAACAGACATGTGCGAACAGTTCGGCTTGAAACTAAACATCAAAATACTAAATATGTGATCATCAGTAAAGAAGGGGACGTAGAAGACAATGACATATCGGTAAACGGTACAGCGTTGGAGAAGGTTGATTTATCTGGGAAGTACCATCAATGAAAACTGGGACCCATCTGTGGAAATTAAGATCCGTATAGAAAATGCAAGGGGAGCGTTCATTAAGATGAGAAAGGTCTTATGCACTCGTGACCTAAGAATTGATCTAAGAATGAGGATGGTGAGATGCTATGTCTTCTCTATTCGTAACAAAAGCCACGCTTAAACGACCACAATGCTTCTAAATGTGGGCGTACAGAAGGTTATTAAAAATAAGTTGGGTAGACAGAATAAGTAATAACAGGTACTCATGCAAATTAATAAAACATTGGAAATAGTTAAAATTATAAAAAAGCAAAAGCTGCAGTACTTCGGTCACATAATAAGACTGAAAAATATGAGATTCTCCATTTAATCAAACAGCGAAAAATAGTTGGTAAAAGTGGGCCATGTAAAAGAACTTCTTGGCTGAGGAACTTGCGAGATTGGTATGGAAGAAACCATTCAATTATTCCGAGTAACAATCGATAAAGCCCTCATAGTAAACATTATAGCCAACATAAAAGCCAACGACCGTTCTGCAAGAAATGGTAACTTCCTGGTCTATATAGAATTCGATCTTTTTATGACCAATATTATGTAGTAAACTTTGGACATAAAGAAAGAGACGCTCCTTCATATTTATCTAGTGTAACTGCCAATGAATTCATTATACAGTTAAGCAGAGAATGTTCAAGAGAGTGTAAATGCCAAGTATGATACTACAATTGAAGGTTCAACGCAGACCAACTTTTTTGGCACGCTATGTGCGAATACTTATATTTAACTATTTTTGACTTTTATTGCTAACGGTGGCCATAAATGTGCAGATACGACAAATGCTGTAATATCAACCGTAGATTTTGTAGGTCGTGATTTAAATAACTGTAAACAGAGTTACAGCAATGACAGCTGGAAATGTCTTCAGGCTAAAATAAAAGAAGAAAATCGTTTGATCCCTTAGGCGGGTCTCCTGCAGCTACGGAGAGTAGTTAATACAGAGTTAATTTTTTTTAGAACAACAATCCATAACTTATTTAGTTCTTCAATTTAAAGATTGAACATCTTTCAGTCTCACCATAAAAAAGACTCTTTAGCTTTAAAAACTGTCGCGCTAGAGTACCCATGCTGATACAAGTCAACTATTATACAAATCGTATCAAGTGGATACTAATGCTCTGACACACATTACTTATAATAGTGATCAGATCAGGGACGCAGTACATTGCAAATATAATATTGGAAAAACTTTAAATGGCATTAATGGTATGTTTCTGAAACAATGTTCTCTAAAGTCTCGAGAAGTAAAAGAAAGGCTTCAAGGAAAAGTAAAGATACAACAAAGTTCATTACTCTATACGGTACTTTGGAAGCTTTTACAAGCACTTTCGAAAAGAAGATGAGCTTTCAAGACTAGAAAATAAAGCAAAATTGATGTGTGAAACTAATGTCTATAAAACAGACAATGCAAGGAAGAGGAAGCGAAATGTTCTTTTTGGTGAAAAGGAAAATAAAAATTTCAAATGTTCTGAACAGCAACTTGTAATAGAAATATGTTATGATTCTCTAAAGCTCAAGTTTATACGAAAAAATAATCTATACAGAAATACATAAGGATTTAGAATTTCTATTGGAAATGATCCTAACGGAATATGGCAAAATATGGCAGACAGCAAATCTACTATTGGAAAAGTATGCTTCTGATTGGGACAAAAAATCCTGAGGAATGTGTGAATTAAGCAACATTATTAAGAATTAATTAAAAAAAACAGAATTAGAACCATAAGGACTCTTAGCATTATTGCAATCATAGGACGCAGAGTGCACTTACCCCAAAACTTCCATCGTTCTAAGAATTTTTCTAAATATGGCAGTTACTAACTGCACTTTTCAATTCTTAAAACAATGAAGTGTTTTTGTAGATGAACGTTGAAAGAAGAAAAATATACGGCCCCTTATTTATCAAGAGTAAGTTTCTGCAGAGCAATTCTCATAGTGATGTAGGTTTGCTAATTCGCAATCCAAGAAAAGAAGTATTTTGAAATAAAAGTCTTGACATGAAATGGATGTTTGCTTTTATTTTTTCCCACTGGTGCATAAATGCATCTAAATATTATGGCAGTATATGTAACAAAAACCAAAGTTTTATCTAAACAACCTCATAAAAACCTTAATCAGCCCCTACTTCTTGACATTGTATCGAGTTTCCCAACTGTAAGCAAAGAAGAGCAAAAACAGTCAATGGTGCTTTTGAAAGCTTCTCGTCTTGAGTGTCCAAATAGTGTCACAAAACTAGTGATAGCTTAGCTATTAGAACCGGACTTTCCCAAAATGTAGCCACTTATAGAAGTATTATAATAAAAATTGGATGTAGAAGGATAATAATTAATTCGCATTCGAGGCTACGTACACACAAGCGCACCCACACCGGCGGAAGTTCTAAACCAAGCGCAGAAACAGCTCGCGAGCCTCAGAAAACTAATAAAGATAGAGCCGGCTGGTAATTGCGGCCCGGAGCCCGGAGCCAACTCTTTCCTGCACCCCGGACGCTAATGTTTCCATTTCGGCCGCGCAACAGCGACAAAATCGGGCAAATTACTTTTTTCGCCGCGGGCGCCGTGCCTCATTATTCACTTCTGTGGCGCGCTTATGCAAAGAGTCGAAAGCCGGGCAGCGGGAACTCATTCCGGGCCGTCCGATAAATCCTGATAACTGCGCGGCCGTCGCGCTCTCGGGAACAGTCGGGCCAAATTAATATCGGTCAAGACGGGCGCGCTTTAAGTTGAAGGGTAGGGCCGCTGAATTCGATTGTCGGGGATATTGGCTGTGGGATACGGGTGCTCGACTTAGGATTTCCTCGGCCTTCTTGCGCTGATAATTTTAGCCTGATGAATATAAATCTCTTTTAAACATTTTTAACTTCAAATACGTTAATAAAAGGAAAATTATCTCAAATCTAACAGGGCCGTTACTTTGTTGAGGGTATAACACTTCAAAGTTTCTGTTAAACATTTCTGCTCAGATTAATCCTCCATAATAAGGCAATATGACTGTTATTACAGTCAAAAAGCAAAGAATCCACTTTGAACGTACATAACAGGTCGAGTGTCAGTATAATTTAAAAAATATATATTCATATAGCACCCTAATGCTCATACAAGTATCTTTTAAAATTTGGTTGAAAATAAAATTAATGACTGCTCTTGCCCACCATATACAGCCAGCGGTCCTGCCTAGCGTTGCATGAAGTTTAATGAGCGTATATTCAACAAAGCGTTAGTTTCATTAGCTGTGTGCGTTTTATTTTTCAATGGTTAAAAGTGTTTCTGGTGAGATAATCTGTTTTTTTAAAATTGTCTATTTTCCAAGAAAATTCTTCTATTTGTACTAAACCAGGAGGTGATTGCAAATATTTTGGCAGAAGTGTAATAAGAGTAAATAATGTTACAGATTTTCCACTCCAAACGCTCCATCAATATAAAGTTTACCATTAAATAATAAAATGGTTTGGTATTTGGTAAGGCAATAGCAGGATTGGCAACTTGACCAAGCTGACCTATACAATGACTGCTGGAAGTCATGCACCATTCCAAAAATATGGCGCCAAGTAAAAGTAGTAGCAATACTTAAACCCAGAAAACCAAAAGAGGAAGTAACAAATTGTTGTGTACCACCTTAAAACTGCATGAACGATTGGTTCTAAATAAAATTATCCCTGAAATCGATCAAACGCTGATCCCTGAGCAATGTGGATTTAGACCTGGACAGTCGTGTAAGGGACAAATTCTAAACTTGACCCAGCACATACAAAAGGCTTTCAAAGAGGAGATACAGTAGAGAGTTGGTTTTTATTAATCTATCAGCAGCATATCACATGAGAAATCAGAGACAATTGCTTAACAAAATATACATCAGAGTTCCATCTGGTACAGGTAATGCAGTGCTTTCGATCTAATCGACGATACTGTGTCGAATTTTAAGGTAAAGTGAGTCAATGATGGCATCAGAAGCGTCTGGTCGCCCTTATTATTTAATATTTTCACTAACGACCAATCAATCAGCCTCAATACTCAAAACTTTGTGTATACTGATAACGTAGAAGTAACCAGTCAGTTGAAGAATGTCGAACAAATTGAACAAAAATCGAACAACACTCTCCAAAACCTCACCCTTTATTACCGAAAAAACCAAACCTTACTAAAACGCAGACATGCCTATTCCACTTAACAATAAACAAGCTAACTTCACACCTAGTCTACCTAGAGGTAACTTTAGATCGCACTTTATTCTATAAAAGGCATATAGAAGAAACTATAGCAAAAGCCAGCACAAGAAATGTAATCCCAAAGAACCTCACCACTTCAAAATGGGGCGATAATCCACAAGTTCTTACTACAGTAGGATTGACATATTCCAGTATGGGAAAAGTCTGCAGTCGCCCGGAAGATCCAGTATTAAATGAGAGCTGCAGAATAATTACAGGCTGCCTGAAACCTTTTAAACTCCATTCATACGAAGAACAACAATCGGCATGGTAGAAGACAACAAACAACAATGGGTTACCAGGCACTCGACACGTAATCAAGTGCCCACTAATAAACACCTCAAACAAAGGCGCAGTTTCATATCGGAAACAACATCTCTAACAAGCCTGTTAGACAGGACAAGAAAAGAAATGTGGAATTTTTTAGTAACTCAAACCTTACCTAAGGGAAGTAGTTTAGAGTGGCTAGCATGGAAAACCTTAAACAGGGTACGAAGCAGAAAGGGAAGATCCAAAGCTAATTTGGCCAAATGGGGATATATTGATGGCAACCAATATGAATGTGGAGCGGAAGAAACTATGGGTCACTTGTTAACATACGATTATATCAGAGATAATACTGTTGTTCTTGCACTCCAGTGGCTCTATGTGTGATAATTAATCAAAATAAACATCTGCAAAACACAACAACTCTTTAGTTTGATGTTGGCGTTCCCCAAATCTTCACGTTTACATGGTGGTCAGTACACAAGAAACAAAAATCTGCTTAAGTATACTGAATATGGAAAATAACCTTTAATAGCAGCTATTTCATTTAGGTATTGAAATAATCTTAATCTTCCACTAACAATTCACATAAAATAGAATAAATTTTTGCACTTCTAAAATTCAAGATGTTTATATGTCTTTTGTAGAAATTGCTATCAAACTTCATTCAGAAATGACACAAATTAAAACTAGTGACTGCAAAGCAGCCTTGAGCTAAAAGAATTACAGAAAGTACCACAGTTTTTAAATATTAGAGAATGTATGTGTAAAGAAACAAAGATGATGGTAATAGCAAAGAAAATGGAAATTTCAAGAACACAACTGGAAAAACGAAATGAAAAATATCAGATATAATGGAAAGAAGCATTGTGAGGGGGACAAGAGAACTACAAAATTACTTATAAGTCATAAATAAATATAAAGTAACAAAAAATAAGTAAGAAAATCATTTATATTTTGTTGGTGCAAGAAATACAATAAACAAAATGTCTAAACATTTGTTTTAATGGTCAAGGTCAACATAATAATTTCAGAAATGTTTTCTCATTAAAATAGAATATGAGAAAATATATACCGAATTGCGGGGTAATAAATAATAAAATATTATTTCAATAACAAAAGGAGAACTACGAAGCTACTGTTGGAAATAAATTTTTAAATGCATCGATGATGTTCTAGATGGTTTATCGCCATATAAGCTAATGATTACTGAAAATGTTATAAATTAAACGGCCAAGTGTCAAAAGATCTTGCACTTTACAACAAACAATAATGCTCGAAGGAGAGTTGATTCTACAGCAAGCAAGAAGTTTATTGAACATATAAATAACCAAATAGGAAACAACTCAAAATAAAAATCTGCAAGACAGGTACTAAAACTATGGTAACATATTAAAGAAACAACAAAAGATACGAAAAGGTACCAAAGAATTTAGTTCGATGAAGATGTGTCAGATTAAAAATAGAAGACATATATTATTATACAATCAGATTAAAAGAGCACATAACCAGCAAAAAGTAGGTTTAGACTACCCCCTGCATCTTACGCATGAGGGGTAGAAAAATATAAATATTTAGTAGTAATGTAGAAATTTGCTAAAACTTCAATATGGTAATGAAAGATAATAAAGCTCTAGTTGTATATGCAATGCCAATAAAGTTAGCAAAAGATAGGTTATTAGAATGAAGTAAAGAAAATAATAGCAGCAAAATAAAACTTGGTTTTCAGTAAAATAGCGTCTGGAGACGAAACCTACATAGACGCAACTGACACAAAGCAAGTTGAGATTCTTAAAGTAATAAAATGACAGTAGGCAGTGTAACAGAAGACTTAGATAATTCAAATACAACTGATCAGGACATGAAAACATTAAAGAAGCAACGAGTGAGATAATTAAAAATTAATCTAATGGCCTTCAGGCTTATAGAACAGATGGAGCGTATCAGAAAAACGTCACCACCGACTTTTTAATTCTATACTTGTGACATTCAATCACACGAAATGGGTGTTATTCGGTCACCTGATATGTGCTCTGAATACGTGTGGTCTTGGAAATTCTTCCATGTAAACTCACTAGGTGGTGGGCTGCGCTTAGCAACTCATCGTTCGGCTTGTTAGCGCATGATAGCGCGAATTTCAAGTTAACATTAAGTTTTGCATTAACTTCTGATGCACGGAAGCTTATGATTACAAGACGTCTTTGACTGCCACAAACAGTTCGGAAGGACACTATTACACACAATTGCAAAAGTGAAACGTGAGGTAGTTAGGGCAAAAATCTTCGAATTATTGTGCGCACAGTATCATAAAAGCTGAAACTGAGTAACAATGTGTGTTACTAAATTGCACACAACGATTAAAAAACGGAAACTTCATACAAAAATAGTTCCTCACACACCGACAGAGGAACAGAAGGAAACCAGATGAACAATTGCGATTAAAAGGTGGTAGAACTGACCCTACATTTTGTTAAGTGAAGTGACAGCCTTCAAGAACAAAGACAATATTGATCGAATTTTGTGATGCTATAGGTTTGGCGAACCATAAATATCTACCTGAAGAACAAACAATAAAGCAAAGTTTCTGCGTCAAGCAATTGGGCGGCGGTATTCTAATATGTGAACATCTAAACTGTGGTTCTGACTGTACGACAACGTAATGTTGAATCAGCACAGAAATGTGTGTTTAAAAGCATCTCCGATGAAAGCTTTCTCTACTTGCTTCCCTAACCTTCATAAGCGAAAGCAGCTGTGTAAGATTAACCGAGAAAACTGCTTTTGACAAAACCTAGGACCATTAACTGCTAAACTGAATAAATTTGACGAGCCTGGAGAAACACCAAAAAAATTAAATCCCAGAAAATTTAAACATTCAGCCTAATGTGAGACACAAACACTAGTAAAAAATCAAAAAACTGCGCTACTTCCAGATGAAATATTTTTTTAGAAAGCGATAATCTTTGAATGACCACGATTTCAAAAAGTGGGGGGAAAATATTTAATGTCATCATTATGTGATTATGTGGTTAGAGGCCGTGTAGTGTGAAGGTCAGCTTAATCTTTATAAAGGTCATCAATTTGTCACAGAAGAACCCCAACAAGTGACAGTCATTCAAATGAAAACATCAAATAAAGCCTTTTATATGTCCTTCATACGGTCATATTCGGCTAGAGCAGAAGTGATTATATGGTTTCACATAGACTCCACTTCGAGTCAGGCAAATCTATAAGTCAGAAGAAATCTTTTCAGTACCTCTTGCCGGTTTCGAACAATAAAACAAAAATCATAATTGACCATACAGTCATATGAAGAAACCATGGCACCCTTTGGAGAATTCTGAATTCATATACAAATAAACAAGAAACTTGGGAGGAATTCGGAAAAAACTAGAGACGAAATTCAACGAAATAACGGAAGACAGTTTTGGAAAGTAATCAGAGGGCTAAGCGGGAAATATGGAAAGCAAGTATGGAGTATAAGGAACAACAAAGGTACAGTAGAAACAGAAGAAGGAAGAATCTTGGAGGCATGGAGAGAGTATTACAACAACATATTTAAAAAGATGATAATATCCGGGGCAGAGAGAAGAGGACAGTACAGGAAGAAGAAGAAGAAATAGACATAGAAATAGAAGAGGTGATAGAAGCCGTAAAACATATTAAACAAGGAAAAGCAGGAGGTAGAGATGGCATAACTCCAGAAATGATAAAGAATGGGGAGATAGAATATTAAAGTGGATAAAAGAGATATGTCAACTAGCCTGGAAAGGGAAAAATACCAGATGACTGGGAAGAAAACATAGTGGTACCTATACACAAGAAGGAGATACAAACGATTGCGGCAACTACAGGGCAATATGCCTTTCTTCAATAGTACAGAAGATATATTCAAGAATACTAGAAAGAAGATTACGAGAAGAAGTTGAAGAAAAACTATGTGAAGAACAAGCCGCTTACAGGCCACAGAGGCAAACACAAGATCATATCTTTGTACTAAGAACAGTTACAGAAAAGAGATTAGAAAGGGAAACCCTTTGTATCTAGCATTCATAGATATAAAATCAGCATTTGACACAGTACCCAAACAAACAATATGGAATGCGCTAGCAGAACTAAATGTATCATACCCACTACAACAGGCCATAAAAGAGTATACGTTAATGCAAAAGGAAGAGTGCGAATTAAAGGGAAAGAATCTCAAAGCTTTGAAATGGAAAAGGGATCAAACAAGGAGACTCACTGAGCCCCTACTGTTCCTAATAGTAATGAATCAGATTATTCAGGAAGCAAAGAACCAAGATTCAATGTGAAGGTAGGAAATTGGAATTTAGAGCCCATATATATACAATGTCTCATATATGCAGACGACGTCGTGCTTCTAGCAGACTCAACTAGAAAACTACAACTAGCAATAAACAAATGGAATAGAGCGATAGAAAGAAGAGGTATGAAAATAAACACAAACAAGACGAAAATTATGAAAATCGAGAAAAATGATACAAACGAAAACACAAGAATAATATGCAATGGGGAAGAACTAGAATGGGTCAATAACTATGAATATTTAGGAACGATAATAAATAAAACTGGCACGATAGAACAGGAGATTCTGAACAGAAGAGATAAAGCAAGCAAAGTATATTATGCGATTAACAAATCAATAATAGTGAAAAAATAAGTAAGCATGCAAACAAAGCTTAGGGTATACAAAAGCATATACACACCAGTATTAACGTATGGGGCGGAGAGCTGGACAATACAAGATAAAACCAGAGCAAAATTACGGCGAGTGAAATGAAATATCTAAGAAGACTAGTAGGTAGAACAAAAAGAGATCGCATACGAAATACAATAACCAGAGAAGAAGTAGGTCAGCAACCGCTAATACAAGAGGTAGAGAAGAGACAATTACAGTGGTATGGGCACATAGTGAGGATGTCAAGAAATAGAGACCCCAGAAGAATTCCAGAAGCAAAGCCAGAGGGAACAAGAAGCAGAGGAAGGCCACGAGAAACATGGGAACAGAGCTTAGAAAAGAGGGTAGAACAGAGAGGAAAACACCTAAGAGAAGTAAAAAGAATGGCAGCCAACCGGGACAGCTTCCGGAAGTGGTTAGAGGACCCGACGCTTTAGGGCATAAGGGAGAAGGAAAAGAAGAAGATATACAAATAAATCTCTTGCCGTTTTGCCATTAGACCTCTTCTATTCTCCAAAAAAACAATCCTCCATTCATTGTTACTTTATTTTTTTTCTTAGTTTATAAATTACTATACCATATTTCTTTTTGTTCTATCTTAATACTTTTATCCAAGCATTTTATTCTATTTCTGCTTCTAAAATTTGTTGA
The DNA here is from genome assembly GCA_036346155.1 of Sinelater perroti. Taxonomy (NCBI): domain Eukaryota; kingdom Metazoa; phylum Arthropoda; class Insecta; order Coleoptera; family Elateridae; genus Sinelater; species Sinelater perroti. The sequence goes on along the minus strand of JARFIY010000158.1, from coordinate 20,776,106 downwards.
ATTGCTTCTGAAACAAACGTATAATCTTCTTGTATTTGTTTCTATTTTTTATTTCATATTATCAAGCGCTTTCACTGACAAAAATCAACCACCTTTATTCCATTTCTATTTATTTTTTTCTCTACGGTTTAATTTGTGATCTATACTTACTTTGACATTCTAATCTTCTATGATTATTGTTTTTTCATTTTTCCTCTTATTTGACCTTAAATTGTTTATAGTTTTATTCAAAAATCAACCACTTCCTCTTCTCCTGTTCCTTCCACTGCGCCGTAAATTTGTATATCAACCTTTTCTCTTTTTGTAGTTGTAGACATATCAGGATCATTTTTGAATTGACAATACTAAATGTAATTCCCTTTTTATTTAATTCTCCTGTACTTATTATTCCCAGCCCTTCTTTGGTTCCCTTTTTTATATTACCCAGTAAAATTTCGTTTACTGTTTTAGCTTTTTGATTTTTTGTTATTTTTCTTCTTGGTTCTAGTTAATTTAAGGTATAATATTTTCCACTGACCGTTAGTTTGCTGCAGGTTATCTTTGTTTTAAATCCGTTTTCTTAGGTGCGACCCAAGAAGGAAAATAGATCTCGAATTCAGCAAGCATGAAAAGCATTTATAAATATGAACCAGTTCTTTACAACGCGCGTACTCAGCCTAGAGCTCAGAGTGCGCATGATCAAGTGCTACATATTTTCTGTTCTGCTCTATTGGTGTGAAGGGTGGACTCTGGGTCAAATAACCGAGAAAAACTGGAGGCATTTGAGATGTACCTATACAAGCGCATACTAAAAACATCCTGGGTTCAAAAACTAACAAGTGAGGAGGTGCTTGCTCGAATACGGAAACCTCTGGAACTCCTAATCACGCTTAAAGAGAACAAAAGATATAGGACATATAATGAAAGGGGAGAAGTATGAGCTACTCAGACTAACAATAGAAGGAAAATGTAAGGCAGAAGATCAGTTGGAAGACGACAGAACTCTTGGTTAAAGGACTTGCGAAGATGGTTTGGCTGTACTTCAACGTAAATTTTCAGAGCAGCGGTGTCTAGAACGATGATTGCCAGATGGATCGCCAACTTTCGACAGGAGAAGGCGAATTAAGGAGAAGAAGAAATCCTTTTTCTCTTGCGTTTCTTATGTTCCAAATGAACGATTCTTTTTCCCTAGATTTGCTTGTTATAATCATAATTAAAGCAAATGTTTTTTCTTTTAGGGTTTTCCCACTTCCATAATCCCATCAACATCGAAAGTATTCTTTATTGCTGATCTTTTCTTCTTATTGTTTGTACCTCGTGAATTTTTTGAACCAGATCTGCTACAACTATTATAACTAGAGAGCGGATTTCATGCAAAATGCACAATTTTGCATATTTTACATATTTACCCATAGTGCATATTTTATGCTAAAAGAAATATTTTGTTATTTCCTGCATAATTTAGCATATTTTTTCAATATTTCCTAAACTAAATAGTTTTATTGCGGTTTACTAAGAAGGCGCACAAAAGAAGAATAAAATCCCTACTAACTATCTAAGGTTGTGATTATGTACATTGTATAGAGAAAAATTACCCGACATTCCGTTGCCTCTTGAGCCTGTAATCACGCGATGGAGTGCTTGGTTTAACGCAGTTCTTTTTTATGGCGAGAATTTTGAGGTAAAGATTCCAATTTTCAAATTTCCAGATAGTTTTAGTACTCTTATTAAAAACCTCTGTTTTAAGAAAGCCAGGACTATGCTATTAGCATTTATTAGAGCTCATTATTCATTTGTAAGTAAATTAGTTGCAGCACTGGAAGAAGAAGGAATACCATTAAATGAATCTATGAATTTGATAAACAATTTCCAAAATCTAATAACTGCCGTTCCAGAAAATATAGGTAACATTTTTTTGAAAGTTAATGATATTTTAGAAAAAAAACCTAGGTTATCAATTGCTAGCGAAAGTAAATGACATTCTCAATTTTGACAACACTAGATGTTGATATTGATATAGAAATACCTATTGTGTGCTAAAAAATGTTTCTATAACATCAGTAGACGTAGAAAGAAGTTTTTCTGCGCATAAACATATATTATCTGACAATCGTCAAAATTTCTTAACAGAAAATATTGAGAAACACCTAATTATATATTGTTTTGCTGGTAGATGTAAATAATTTTAATAATATGTATTTAATTTTGGTTTTAATTTTTTGTAAAATGTATTGCGAAATTCATGCTTACACCTTATACAATTCTATTATTGAAAGGAAAATTATATGGATACAATCAACATTTTTTTAACAATGCATATTCTTGCATATTCATTATCTATACCACCGGAAAAATCCCTAAACCGTGGTTAAGATCAACATTTGTGACAATCCCCAAAAAACCAAATGCTAAATATTGCGAAGATTACCGCACCATCAGCCTTATGAGTCACCTCCTAAAATTATTTCTAAAAATTATACACCGCAGAATTTTTACAACGTGTGAAGCACAAATAAGTAGAGAACAGTTCGGATTCCAATGCCTTGGGAACTCATGAAGCTATTTTTAGCCTACAAGTTCTATTTCAAAGAGCCAGAGATGTAAATCATGACATATATGCTTGCTTAATCGATTATCAAAAAGCCTTCGATAAAGTCCAACATAATAAACTAATAGACATACTTCAAGAAATAGGCCTTGATAATCGAGACATAAGAATAATAAGCAACCTTTATTGGAATCAAAAAGCAGCAGTGCAAACTGGCAACATATCAGAAGACATCAAGATAAAACGCGGTCTCAGGCAAGGATGCGTACTTTCTCCTCTTCTGTTCAACGTGTATTCGGAACACATCTTTCAGCAAGCTCTGGGCAGCATAGATGATGGAATCAGAGTCAACGGAGAAATATTAAATAATTTTAGATATACGGATGACACGATAGTGTTTACAAACGACATCACCAGTCTCCAACGAATTATGAACAGAATTACAGAAGTTAGCAAGCGGTTCGGACTGACCCTAAATACCAAAAAGACCAAATATATGATAATTACAAAAAATCACATTGTTGACAACGGATTAACGATTAACAACAACAGGATCGAACGTGTGCGAAAATATACTTACCTTGGGACAACAATCGATGAAAACTGGGACCACTCACTGGAAATAAAGTGTAGAATTGAAAAGGCAGAGCAGCGTTCGTAAAATGGCCAAACTATTCAAGTGCCATGGATTATCTTTACCCATTAAATTAAGACTACTGAGATGTTATGTCTTCAGCGTATTGCTGTATGGAGCAGAGACGTGGACACTGACAGAGCATCAAGACGAAAAATAGAGGCCTTCGAAATGTGGTTGTACCGCAGAATCCTCCGTATATCTTGGACAGAGCATGTAACCAACCACACCGTGCTGAGGAAAATGGGGAAACAAGAAACAGAACTCCTCACAACAATAAAAGTTCGTAACGTGGAGTATCTAGGGCACATCATGCGCAACAATCAGAGATATGGGCTCCTACAATTGGTCCTCAGGGTAAGATCGAAGGAAAAAGCATCGGCAGAAGACGCATATTGGCTGAAAACCTGCAGTATGGTTCAATACAACAACAACTGGACTGTTTCGTGCCGCTGTTGATAAAGTCCGTATTGCCATCATGGTTTCCAACATCCGAAACGGATCGGAACTTTAAGAAGAAGAAGTGCATATTTATGCACATATTTTTAATTTTTTTAGTGCATAAAATCCGCTCTCTAGTTATAACCTTGTCCTTTAACTATAGTACCATCTGATGTTCTGAGTCTTTTAGACACGACGCCGTTATTTATATATTAACAATTTCTTGTTTTTCAATTTCTTTATTGAGTTTCTTGTTTTCCATCTTAAAAAAAATTCATATTTTTTTGTTTTATCTCCAGTTTTACTTGGATCTTATCTAAGTTGACTCCATTCGTTTGGCTCTTAAGTTTAACTTATCTAATTTTTCATTAACTTTCTTAATACTTCTTTCATAATTACTCACCCTTAAAATAGGTCTTGAATACTAAATTGATTAAATTTTTTCAGACTCTGAACGAAGATGGAGGACAGAAAACAAAAATACCAATACAACTGCGCATTAATACGCCTCTACGTTATTTTGACCACCATCACGCATCGCCTGGTGATAAATGCGAATGCCGAATTGAGTCCTTGAGGTCCATTTGCAACTATCGAAGCTGTTACCTTGATTTCGTTTGTTTGATCACTCTCAGTCTGAAACTTATCGTGGTATTTATCACATTTTTTTTTATTTCCAAAATTTGAATAAAATTTCAGAGCCAAATTAGCATGCGCCAAGACTGGATCTGCAGTCAAGGCCGGTTCAAATAATTTTTATAAGGTTACGTGTACGTTGACATTTGTTTGTCGTCAGAATAGAGAGATAAATAAACCTGATAATTAGATAACATTTAACTGTTTATTCTAACAAATTACTTTTATGCAGTCGCACACAAAAACCTATAGTCCAAAAAGTCACAAAATACACAAAAATTCTAAAAAGACTCCAATTAAGCTTTCTATGACTGATAGAGCAAGTCTGTTAGCTTTACCTACTTCCATACCATTCTCGTAGATTTTTCTACGATATAAACCAGTTCAAATGTCTAAAGACGCATTTTTTTTTGTAGAAAAATATGTATATCAAGCTTAGAAAATCCACCAGAATTTTTTGGATAATGAGATTATAGTTTTGATAACAAGCAATGATAAGTAGATGCACCAATTAAGTGATTTAATGATGATAGGGATTTTTAAGCAATCTTAGACAAGATCAAAGTAATACTGCGTGAGGAAACATAACACAAATGTCTATGGCAACTTTAATTCATGGTAGACCATAAAGGTTACAGTAATAGAACCAAAAATAATAGTGACCACAAGAATTGAAGAAAAATCATGTAAAGAACAACAAAGATTACAAACTTTTGCATACACAATTTTCCTCCACGCAAGCCGTTCTTCACCGCATTGTCCCAAACTACACGCCACTGCCCTTTTTGACCGTTTGTTGTGCGCTTAAAACCCTACGGTTACTTCTAGGGGTTTTGGCGTCACCGCACCAAGCAGATCCGTGAAATGTTCCTTCACGACGGACCTTGAGCTTCCTTAATACCATTCTGTCACACAACTGCAATGCCCTATACTACTTGTGGAAAGGACTCTGGAAGAATCCCGGTTGCATATATTGAGATAATAGAGGGAGCAGTGCACCGTGGATTACTCTTTATTTGATACTATAAACGCTTCAGACTCATTGGTATAATAATCAATAGCAATGATGATATTTTTGATAAATCACAAGTCCATTGTCATCCTTTGAGTTTTCTGCACTTGTTGCCATATAAGTGCTTCTCAGCGCACACGTCCTTCATGTCTTCTTTACAGTTCACCCAGCAGACTCGTTCTCCAACCTTCTACGACGTCTTCTTAATTCCGAAAGATGACATAAACTTCCGACACTCAGGTTTTCACTTCTTCTAACTTCGAGAAGTCCCATCGCCGAGTTTACTGTGCTGATTTCTTCTCATAATGGTCTCGCTCCATGAAGCTTGAATTCCAGCGCTACTTCCAATTGAGGGACAACTTGCTGATCTCACTGCAGCTTTCGCTTTATCAAACCCAACAGTTCTCTTTCCTCTTGCAAATAATTTCTGCAGGACTTTATGACGCAACCACTTTTATCTTTAATTAAGTCAATTCCTCTTTTAAAGCTCTTAAATATTTTTCGGTCTCTTCCGGACTTTTTTAGCTTTCCTTCGGGACTTCGGAATGTACTTCTCCTCTGAAACTTCAGAAAAGTTCTTTCCCAATTTTATTTATTTCTTAAAATTGTCCTTGCCGTGTTCGGTTCAAAGTTCTGAATGGTCCTTCTGCGCCTATCTGTGATTCATGTAACTGACATTTAACTTCTCCAATCAAACTTCTGGAGTATTGTTCCGTGTTTATCTGTAATTCTTTTCTAGAGCTTCTGCAGTTTTCTTGTCTTTACTTTATTGTAATTCCATTTTTAACTCTCCTTTCAAATTTCCAGAGTATTTTTCTTTAATCTAAAAAAAATTCTAAAAAGTTCTTCGGACTTATTACACTCATTTCTTGCAATTCCTCTCTCAACGTTCCAGACTGTTCATTGATGTTTATTGTTAATTTTCTCAAAATTCTGGAATTTTCCTTCAATCCTTTTTAAAAATTCGATTGTGGCATATCGATATTAATTGCTTTCTACACATATGTTTTTAGTTCTAACTTTCGGTTTTCTCCGTAACGCGTTTTGATTCCTGCCTCTGGCTTTTCTAATTCACTTTTTCAGACAGAAAATTTTCATTTCTACAAGCCGTTAGCAGCTAATTAGCTAGAGGACTAATACTAATTATTTATTTTCAAAAAACCCATTCCTGGTGCTCTTCGATTATCCATGCAAACCATACTTCATCACAACTCTCTACAACTGCTTGCCACTACCCCTCTTTACCGTTCTTCGTACGTTCAAATACTTACACGCTTAGTTCTAGAAGATTCGCAGCGTACGGCAGCTCGTCGAACTGATTACTGAAAGCTTCCTTAGCGATGCGCTTGGAAGTCCCTAGATGTTTATTTGTTGATCCGCCGGAGCGACTGTATACGGCCCTTACAGATGAAGTTCTTTTGATTGAAATCTTTCGAGGACCTTAATATTGGAAGTAGACGCAGGGCCACATATGGGTTTTAAATTTGTCTTTCATTTAGCATTGATGACTGTGATTTAGGACCTATAGATCAGTAAAGTTCATCTGACCCAGCTGCCTTCTTTTTGTGAAAATATTTCGTTTAATCGAAGGCCGATTGTTTAATGGTACTAAAGAGCACTTTTCTTTGCAGCTGCTGAAGGGAATGTGAAATCGAGATTAGTCGGGAGCTCTTGAGACCCAATTTATAGCGGTGTCATTTACATATATCGCAGTAATAACGTTCTGAGTTGTGGGTAGGTCCTCAATGTATAATTAATACAGCACAAGTCCAAGTAGACTATCCTATGGATTCCCCGAGTTTATTTATTGAAGTGCTGTATATTCGATTTTATGTTTAACTAAGAAGAGGTATGTATTGGAGCTTAGTATGCCAGATGAACAGTGTTAGTGCTCTTCTGGTCCACACCAGGTATTGGCATAGTGGCTAGGCAAATTTGTTCAATTTTTTAATTGTTTATAATAGTGTTTAGTTAAGAGTAACTGTACTCTTTCCAATAATAAGGTAATGGGTTTGTAGGACAACTTCTTAAAGGGTTTACTTAGCCCTGTAATTAAAAAACTTCTGCTGTCCTCTATAAGAAGGATAAATGAACTGCTCTTCGAATAGCGTTGTATATTTCAGTGCCCATTGGATTTCTTGGGATTTGAATTGATTTGATTTTGATCGGAAAACTTCCCTAAAATATTTAGCTAAATTTCATCCTCGTTTTTGTTAGTTTTAGTTCAGAACGAATAGTGTGACTACAGAGTTGTGGAAGAGTGAATATCCATTAATTTTGGTTGCTGTCAAGTTTCTTAGATGATATTCTTGTGATTTTGCGTTTCAATTTAATCTGAACTTATCCGAATTCTTTGCCACGTTTTTCGGAATCCTCGTTGTTCTAGTATTTATTATTTGATAAATTTAGTTAGTTCTTGGCGTCTAAAAATTTGGTTTCCTGTAGGTGGTGCCTGGCATACCGCTTTTTATGCAGACTGCATGTGATGTTGAATGACTTTGTCAATATAAAATATTGAATGTGTGCGAACTTACAATTAGTTGTACAAAAATGTGCAAAAGGGAAAAACAAACGCTAATTATATTCAAGTAAATTCAACAAACTGCTCAACAAACTTGGTTGTACAGCAAATATTTTCGTTATTTCATTTGCGAAAAGCTCCCTTTGTTATTCTTGTACATAACTAGTATAACTCTAACAGTTCTAACATTTGAAAGCTCCGCGCCTTAAAATATTTTTAATTCGTTGACAACACAAAGTTGCCCTTTAATTTTGCAAAATTAAGTACAAGGCGATTCCAATAAAAGTGCAAAAATATTTATGATGCACGCATAACATAAAAGTAAAAAACCGCTAGAGTTTTATTGGTTCATAACGTCTGCTCGTACAACTGCAAAGTTGCAGCTGCCACCATTCGCGAGAGCGACTTTCCGGGGCCATCTAACCGACACTAAAGCCCTATCACTCAGCAACTTTTTTATTTTGGTACATCCAAAACGACAAGACGGAGTTATTTCTGTTTTAAGATCCTTCTGAAAGACACGCTGCGTTTAATTAGGAAAGAACCATTCCCGATTGTTTAGATCAACACACAGCGTTTGTAGAAATTAAACAATTAAAGAATGCGCGCATTTACATAAGAAATGACGAATTTTTAGGTGCTTTGTAGCCTCTTTGCGCCACCATTTCCTTTATAACTTTAATTGCTCATACACGTAATGTTTTACGACCCACAACACTTCATAAATAACTTTCAATTAAGGGTTCAGAGCCCCACAGTTGTTTTTATATAAAACAACGTAATTATAAGAAAACTGTTGGCCTGTGTATGTTTCATTCCATTAAATTTATTTTGTGTTAAACTTTAAAGGCAACAAAATAAAATTAAAATGGCAATTAAAGTAACCATCAAGAAGATGCATTCAGCAATGCATTGTGATCATTTTTTTTTCATGATACCGTCGTGATAATGACAATATTATTAGTGCAAGAAATTTAGAAATTGATGGATAAATGTCAAGGCCAAGAAACATCACACAATATTCTGTTCCGAATGATAAATTGCACAAAAAGTCGACTGAAAGCGCCATTTATCCACTTCGAAATCTCGGAGGGTTTTCAAATTTACAAGAAAATATGAAACCCTCGTCTTACAGGCAATTGCTTTAAAATCAACATCTCAGTTTAATTACAATTCTCCAGAATTACCTGCCGAGGCGCACAAGGAAAGCCCAAGGAACTTGAAGTGTAAAAGTTAACCGATGCGGAATTTCAGCGAACCTTTTAACCGTGTTCGCAACAAACACAATAATTATATCCTTAGAAGCTTTCCGTGCAGCGCTAGTTGCGCGAGCCCCGCGAGCAATAAGTAATTAAGCACTTTGATCCTTTGAAGATTCAACTAGTCCCTAACTGCCACAGTTACGCACTCTTCGCCCGGCGAGAACGAATCGGATCCATGCAAAGCTCGGCTCGGGCCGGCGGGCGCGCGTACCTGGCCCCTGAGAAGCCAATTTTTCTTATTGCATTATCCTGCAAACAATTTTCCGGCATGGCCCAATAAACACGCCCCGACAGGGCATTTTCCGCAGTGGAAACGCTAACGGAGCACTTAAACTTCGTTTTTCTCCTGCAGCACTCGGACTTATATCGACGGAGCGGCCAATTCGGGAATTAGCGCCCGCGCAAGGAGTCGAAAATAAGCCATTCGAAAAAATTGGCGGCGCAATTTCCGCCCCGAGAGACCATCTGCGAGACATTCGGAGGTGTTTGCAGACGGATTTGGGCTGCTGCGCCGATGTTTATTGCAACAGTCCGCAACGGGCGAGATTGATCGCTTCTGCGGCTTATCCGTGTAAAAGCTCAACATTAAGATAAACCAGCAAAATTGCTATTGTTAATGGTTCTGGCTCAGGTATCTTTGGAAACTTAGATACGACATAATTAACATTAGCCCACAGAAAAACACCACACAAAGCAAAGATATTACGTTTGTTTGGCTAGAGCATTCGAAAGAAACTCAACAACATTAAAATGCTAATATAAAGGACGCAATATAAATGTTACATTTAATTTTACCATAGGACATAAATATATTCTTCTTGGTTTCAACAGGTATCACAAGGAAACTTCTTAAGAGTTATAAATCCCCCAGATAAATTATACTTCGTGCTACGTGAAGTATCTGGGCTCTAAATTATTTTAAAATTTAGCCTCTTCAGTTTTGGTCTTAAAGCTCTCAGTTTTCCAGGCTTCCCTTTCATCAATTTTATATTTTTTTACACAACATCCAGTTCAGTTCTTAAACGTAATGAACACAACTCACTAAAAACGTAAAATTGATAAATCAAAAAAAATCTGGTGTGAACATCACACGACTTTCCTTATCCTATTATTTGGGATGGATACAAAGTTCGCAACGTCATGAACATTAAACACAGAATAATCAAAGACCCCTTCGTTATTTTTCATCGATCTCGAACTTCAGCAAAATAATAAAGAAATCTTCAAACAAGAATTTCTCTGCAACACCAAAATAACTGTTGAGGCTCCGAAAAAGAATCACAGCATAATCCAATGCACTAGATGTCAATCTTATGGCCACTCCAAAACCTATTCTTTAAAACCATTCTACTGTGTAAAATGTGGCCTACCCCATGATTCAAAGACATGTACAAAACCCAACACCACACCTGCTAAATGTGCGCTATGCAGCGCTGCTCACCCTGTAAACTACAAAGGTTGCAATGTCTACAAAGAATTAGTAGCAGCTAGAAACAGAGCTTCTAGAGGACACCAACAAACACAGTCGCAACCAACCAATTCTAACGAACACATGCTCAGAACCCCAAACATACAACCAACCATAACTTCACATCTTCATCAACGAACGTACGCACAAGCAGCGAGCCAAAATAATCACACAGAACCACAATTAAATTTAGAAAATCAATTGTCAGCATTTCTAAATGAATTTAAAAGTATGTTTGCTCAGATAATAAACCAGAACAGTATGATTCTAAATCTACTAACCACAGTTATTGGGAAACTACAACCATGAACAATTTAAACATACTTAGAATTGCGACATGGAATGCCAACGGCCTGCTAAATCATAAGCAGGAAATTATAACATTTTTAAATATAAATAAGATTGACATTCTGCTCATTTCTGAATCACATTTCACCAACCTGACAACATTTAACATACCTCAATACTTCACATACAGTACTCCCCACCCAGACGGCACTGCCCATGCTGGCTCAGTAATACTTATTCGCAAATCTATCTCGCATCACGAATTACCCAAATTCCAAACAGACAAAATACAAGCGACCAGCGTCAAAATAAGGCCAACCCATGGCAACTCACCGTCACCGCGATATACAGCCCGCCACGGCACGCAATATCTACAGATGAATACAAAGACTTCTTCAGCACTCTTGGTACTAGATTTATAGCTGGGGGAGACTGGAACGCCAAACACACGCACTGGGGGTCTCGACTAATTACAACAAAAGGTCGAAATCTACTACGGGCAATGAGCGATAACAACTATGATTTTCTTAGTAGCGGTGGACCCACTCACTGGCCAAGTGATCCTAGAAAACTCCCTGATCTCCTGGACTTCTTCATAACAAGAGGAATAGTAAGAAATAACTGTATAACAGAATCTAACTACGCTCTCGCATATGGCCACACTGCAGTTACGACCAGCATAAGTACTATTGTCACAAAATCACCCCCACCTAAACTAACCTCGAAAAACACCGATTGGACTTCCAAATCTCAAGCTGCGGATCAAATGCACTACAGACCTTGACGAAGTAGCGCAATACGTCATTCAAGTAGTTGAAGAAGCAGCCTGGAAATCAACTCCACAACACGAACAAAATACAACAAATATCACGAATATACCACTACACATTCGTCAACTGATAGCCGAAAAACGCCGCGCTAGACGAATTTGGCAAAGATCACGAAATGTTGGAGACCAATATATCTACAATCGGTTAAGCCGAAAATTGAAAAAAGCCCTCACGGACGTGCAAAATAACACCTTTGAACGTTATATTACCAATCTATCTGCAAATGACTACATACTATAGAAAGCTACAAAAAAGCTAAAAAGACCGCAGACACCTGTACCCCCCCCTATTCGTCAACCAAATGGCGAGTGGGCTCGTTCTGATAAAGAAAAGGCAAACGTTTTTGCCTTACATTTAACCAATGTCTTTAAAACTGAGCCAGACCATATTGACCAAGAAATAGAAAGTTTTATCGACACACCTTGCCAAATGTCTCTACCTATAAAAGCCTTCTCTCCCACGGAAGTGCCGGAAGAAATCAAATTGCTAAACATACGCAAGGCCCCAGGATATGATCTCATCACAGGAGAAGTTCTAAAATACCTAGCTAAGAAATCCTTTGTTCTTCTAACAACCATATTTAATATCATGCTTCGGCTATCGTATTTCCCCACAATCTGGAAATATACGGAAATAATAATGATCCATAAACCAGGAAAGCCGCCACAAGAACCGTCGTCTTATAGACCCATTAGCCTGTTACTCATTGCAAGCAAGGTTTTTGAAAGACTCTTGCTAAAAAGACTATATGCGGATCATGATTTCCTAACTATACTCCCCAATCATCAACTGGAGTTCCGAGAACACCATTCCACAACCCAACAAGTCCAAAGAATCGTTAACACAATATCCGGAAGTTTTGAAAACAAAAAATTCTGCAACGCAGTTTTCCTTGACATCTCACGAACATTCGATAAAGTTTGGCGCAGATTCTTACTTTTTAAATTAAAAAACTCCATATCTCACAACTACTTCCTCCTCCTTAAGTCATATCTAGCTAACAGACACTTCAACTTCAAACAAAAATTAACTCAGCTAAATCAGTGTTACGTTACCATGAGACGGGTAGTGTGTCCACCTGTAACGATGAACAATGAGCGAATTCCTGTAACAACAGAGACAAAATACCTGGGCCTTTATCTTGGCCAAATGCTCACATGGAAGAAACATATCCAAGCCAAAAGAAAACAACTTGACACAAAATTCCGACAAATGCAATGGCTCATTGGCAGAAAATCAAAACTCTCACTAAATAACAAAATACTGATCTATAATATTATACTGAAACCCATATGGACATATGGCCTCCAACTCTGGGGATGTGCGAAACCATTATCGATTCATAGTATACAAAGATTCCAATCCAAAGCACTAAGAGTACTTGCTAACGCTCCATGGTATGTGCGCAACCAATCACTTCATACCGACCTGAAGATCCCATTTGTCACAAGTGAAATTTCGAGAATGAGTGCCTCCTATAACATGCAGATAGCTCACCACACAAACGAGGTAATAGACCAGCTCTACACCAATGGCTCACCCATACGAAGACTGCACAGAACATGGCCCCCGGACCATAATTAAATAAAAACAGGAAAGATAAACATTACTGAATGTTTCTTTGCAAGCTACTAACCCTATAACATATTTACTTAATACTCTATACAGATATAGATTGTAAATGATCACATTGTCAAATAAAAAAAAAATTAAGGCGCAATTTGTTTTTTCTTTGTGAAAAGAATTTATTAAACTAACAGAAATCATAAAAATGTCAGTGGCAGCATAAACACTCGGAATATCCTAGTGTAGAAATTAGCTTACAAAATAATCTTCTATCTAGACTTCTATCTACTGTCATAACACAAAGCTCGATTAAGCACACAGAGTTAACCAAAATCCACCAATCAAAAGTTCATATGGTACCTGAACACGTAATGATCAAAAATGCTTATACACTTGTAGAGTGCTTGGAAATGAGGAATATGAGAAGGATGACCATTTTGAAAACGATAAAAATGATGGTGAAAATAATTGACGACGACAATTCTTCTGACGAGAATGACTAATTGCCAACCGTTCAAGTATTCAATTAGCAGAATCAGGAAAATGGCCACTGTAGCTCCGTCTCCACAGATTGTTTTAGCCCCATGCTTCAAGTCAATCGCTAACCCAAACAATGTTGACTACCACCCGGACTTTGACTTTGATCAAACACCTCTGAAACCTTTGAAATACTACTGGGCAATGTGACAGTGGACGAAATATGCAAGAGATCAACTGCTGTTCCGCCCTTCTAAAATGGCGCCCATTAAGATGTAAACGATTTTAGAAATTCATTGGCCTATCTACACTGATAGGACTGATAAAACGAGGTGACTTGAAAGACCATTGGAGAAAAGACAATTCATTCCAGATACCAATCTTGGATAAAATCATAGCAAAAATAGGTAAAATTCCCCAAAACAAATATTTTAAAAATAAAGTCAAATTCCTATCCAAAAACTTTCAGTCCGGAAAGTAAATCTAAACCAATTAAGGTCAAGCCATTTGTTCAGAAGGATAAGTATAAAGTCCAACTGAACGACAGAAGAAATTTTCTTTGTAAACCAAAGCCAGATCCCAGTTTCTCGTGTATCTACCCGCCGTATTTGTGATTCAACTCAAATTTCTACATCATTTCTGCACTCCTTTATTCCTAGCAATGATTTTCTGGTTCATAACTTGGCTGGGCATGAGATATCCATCACCTGTCGCTAGTTCAAATTGTCTAGCCAGACAGACAGACAGATATCCTGAGAGATTACATTTTTACGGCGAACAATCCGGACAGATTTATCAAACTTGGCAACGAACATCATTGCAAAGTTCAAACGTTTTGTAATGCCTGGAGAGTTCCTTTACGTTGATGAGTCCCTCCTACCTTTCAAGCGTCGTTTGAGCTTTAAACAGTATGTTCCTACAAAACGCGCTCGCTTTAGGATTAACTTTTTTGGTCGACTGTAATACGAAAGCGGTCGTAGATATGATCCCGTACCAAGGAAAAGAAACTGGACTGAACCCAGCATTTAGACACTTTATCATAGGAGACTCCATTGTTGCCACTCTTCCCCAAGATGTTTTTCTTTTGGCAAAAGTCACCACGTAGCAGCCAGCAACTCGTTCTCCAGTCCAGCCCTTGTCTCCTGCTTGGCCAAGAAACGTACGTATTACGTGGCACCTTACAAAAGCGAGTCGGAAAAATAAAGACACAAATGAAAGAGAAACTGAAGAAGAGCGAAGCCGACTTTTACAATTCCGAATGGATTCTCATCGAACGGTGAGTTAAAATAAATAAAATCACTTATCTATATTGAGAAATATCTCCTTGTTTTGCAGATAAATAGCTTCCTTCTCTATAGATCGTTCAATAAGGATCGTCATACCCCAATAACTCAAAGAAAAAACTTTTTATAACTCAAAAATGGGCGATGTAAACCATGGGGGTAAAGTCCGGAAAAGCCTTGAGTGGTACAAAAAGATGTACTTCCACCTTTACGACCACACCATCTATAACAGCTTGATAGTGTATAAGCAACTCTATCCGACTTCAAAACGGCGATCATCTGTGGAAGTACTGCTGAAGTAAATTCTCTAAGACTACCCGAATATTCCCAGTACCACATTTTCCTCAAGTCAGCTAGTCCAAGAAAATCACTCTCCTGACTCACCTTCCCACCAAAAGTAAAAAAATAAAATGAAAAATGGAATGTAGCCGATATCACGTTTGTTCACTTCAGAGCAACCAGAAACGATCATCATTTAATATGTGTAAGCACTTCTTTTCAGAACAAAGAAATTTTTTATAAAAATTATCCTTGAAGATTTAATTTACAATAAAATAATTATAAACTTAAAGTTTTTTTTTATTCTTCTTGAATTTGACGGAAAAAATCTTGAAAAATCGCTTGGGTTCACGGTGATTTTTAAGAAAATTTGATGTAGTGACAAAAAATTGAAAAAAAAAAAAAAGATATCGAAACCGTAAAACCAGATAATTGGTTATGCTTACTTCCACGAAAATATAAAGGAAACTACAAAACTTCCTAACTTGACAGGTTTTACAGCATTCAGTAACAATAATGCGTCCCTGGACATCCTAAACTTGGGAAAAACTCTCGAAAAATACTTTTCATTTTAGAAGATTCAACAGGTTCATGCTCTAAGTAAATGGGGGCAATAGCTAGCTCTGGTAGAAAAATCAGTACTACCAATGACGCTTACAGAGATTATATTCCTTCAATTCTTATAAATAACAAGAATAACTGAAAAGACTTACTTATAATCACCGAAAGTACAAAATTATCCATATCAAGCAATTTAGCGAAAGATAAAGTAATAAATATAAGAACTTCTGCTTCTACCAATAGGTGTCGCTAGGCTTAATATACAATATTATAATTTGACACGTGTTCATTTCATTCTAAAAAGTATCACCGTCATAAAGAACGTTCTGGCAGGCTGAAAAATTTGAAGATGCGAAACTGCGGGAGTTATTGGATGAAGATCCAACACAAACTCAAAAACAATTGGCAATGTGGCCCAAGAAACTATCAGCGACAGATTACGATCGATGGGAAAAACCCAAAAGATGGGAAGATGGGTGCCACATCAATTGAATGACAGGCAAATGGAAAATCGAAAAATCGTCTGTGAAATGCTGCTTCAAAGGTTTGATCGAAAGTCATTTCTGCATCGAGTAGTGACGGGTGATGAAAAGTGGATTTATTTCGAAAACCCTAAGCGTAAAAAATCATGGTTATCACCTGGAGAAGCTGGCCCATCAACGGCGAGACCGAATCGCTTTGGCAGGAAAACGATGCTCTGTGTTTGGTGGGACCAGAGTGGCGTGGTGTATTATGAACTGTTGAAACCTGGTGAAACAGTTAATAGTGATCGCTAACGACAACGAATGATCAACATCAACCATGCATTGATCGAAAAACGTCCAGAATGGGCCCGAAGACACGATAAAGTGATTTTACAGCACGATAACGCGCCGCCTCATACAGCAAAACCGGTCAAGCAAGCATTGAAAGCGCTTGGGTGGGAAATATTATTGCACCCGCCGTACTCTTCAGACCTTGCCCCGTCCAACTATCACCTTTTCGCATCAATGGGCTCAGCATTAGCAGAGCAGCACTTCGCTAATTTCGAAGAAGTTAAAAAATGGATCTATGAACTATTTCGCTCAAAGGAAAAACAATTTTTTTTGGAATGAGATTAATAAATTGCCTGAAAGATGGGCAAGATGTGCAGAATTAAATAGTCAATATTTTGAATAAATAAATTTTTCCATTATATCAAAAATTATGCATTTTTTCCAAAAAAAAAAACCGGTAAAGGCTTTCCGGTACACCTGGTATGCCAGCCATAAATTACCACATTTAGGTAGATCAATATTGGGAACCTTTCAAACTTCTGATACCACAACTAAACATTGATAAGTTGACTTATTAGTGTTTTGGGCCATCCAATTAATATTACAGAAGTTTACCTTCTCAACGAGTATGTAAAGATAATAAACTTCGGCTGAAAACCTACAGGATCTCTTTTCTGGAGCTCTCTACTTTTTTCTACATTTTATATTCTACATTCAAAATGAAGACTGTTTCTTTGTCTATGATAAGACCTTTGCCCAAGCTGTTCCTAGAAAACAGTCGAAAATGGCGTTAGAAGAGTTGGCCTCATATTTTCACAAACATACTAAAAGTAAACCTACTAAGCTAAGAAAAAAACAGACAGCTACACCTGTCATTACTCTTCTAAACAAATATAAAAGTTTACCAGTATCTTATTTACCTGTTTTCCTTTTCTATGAGGTTCACTGGTTGTTAGTTTTCTTTTCTAAAAATGCAGATATAAAGTTTATCTTTTGAATGATGATTTTTAATTGTTTTTATACTTGATGCTTTAGCGAATAGAGGGTGCATAAGAACAGGTCTATTTCAAGGATATAACTACACTGCTCACAAAAGCCTTCCATTTTTCCCATCTTTTTTAGCAGGAAATTAAATCCTAACATTAACTCCATACATCCAATAAATTTCCTCCCTTTCCCTTAGCAATAGATCAAGACTACTAATCCTAGTGATGCATTTGGCCCGTTACGATATTGGCTTACGTGAAGGTAAAAGAAAAAGAGAGCAATGTTTAAAAGTGTAACATAGATTTTATACGCATGAGGCGTTCAAAAAGTAACGGCGCTGTTTTTTTTCTTACTCCTCGTGCTAAAAACAAGTAAGTACATATTTTATTAGAGATATTCCCTTTCAATGCCATACAGTTGTGCCATCACTCCGGCAATTAGAGCTGCTGCACACCAATATTCGAGTGTATAGCCAACTGAAGCTCGTCATTAAAAGAAAACTTAGCGCGCAATGTCTCTTTCATTGCGTTAAAGAAAGCGTAGTCGCTTGGCAAAAGATTCAGAAAATATGGGGCCTGGGGCAAGAAAATTTAATCGAGAGGCTGAAGGATGGCAATAGTGTGCCGACTATCACTTTGAAGCAAACCATCGCGTCTGTGTTTCGTAGCGGAATTGCTGCATACGTTGACGAAATTGACGCTGCGACTCACATAATCACCTACTGGTAATGCTCTCACCAAGGGCCAGTAGAATTCCCTCCTGATCCAAAAAGGTAATCGCCATTTGTTTTGGAACAAGTAATCCTTAAGACGAAAGGCTAACAATGTGCTGCCGTTTGCTGTGGCCAGATAATCAAAGACCAACTCTGGTTCTACGCTGTACAGCTATAGCAACTATGAGCATATCTTCACACGTTCCTGCTTCTGTTGAGTAGCGAGAACCCCTTATGTACAGACCTGTATTATCTTCAAGTCATCATTCATGCAAAGTCTATAACACAGGCCGCCAGCACATTAAGTGTAATTCGCCTATTTGTTATTATTAGGACAGACACAAGCTAGATAATTTCTGGCTGCTCGCATTTGCCTCTATATCAGCACAATACGTGGCGCTCTTAAACTGCGATATTCAGCAATGAATGTTTGAATCAATTGGTCCCTGACTCCAAAGAAAACACACTTTTCGTTGCTTCAGAAATTTTTCTGCTTTCATGGTTTGCTCTCTGACCACAACACTCACATTGCACAAAAAGTTCACTACTTTTCCGTTTGTACGTTCTAGGAAACCTATCTGATGTCATCAGGTATGCTAGGAACACATCTCAATTTGTGATACAATCGGAGCTTCTTAGAAGCATTCCAAGTCATTTTTAAATACTCTCAATATATAACAGTATAAATATCAATAAAACATTAGTTAAAAGTAATGCAAGTGCGCAAGTGTCCACGAGTAATCATGAAGGAGAAAAAATTGAACAACTCTATGAGACAATACCTACTCCTCATAGATGATTTAATGCAAAACTTTGAAGATCATACTACATGGCATCGAAATAATATAGGGGATATGTTAATACATTTTTTGAGATAAGGGTGCCTTTGCCCGACATACAAAAGAAGTACAAGAAAAAATATATACCTAGTGACACCCAGAGGAGAGAACCACAAGAGAAAAGATTCAGTTTTTCGTACACGTAGACGTAAAATACAAGAAGCCATAATAGATGAGACTAAAAGACAATAGAAATATCAACACTGAAATAAAAGAGAAACTTGCAAAAATGGGATTGAAGAAAGCCACGTATTTATATAAGCAAGCAAAAGAAAAGAGTTAAAAAGAAATTACTGCCAGGAAATATAAATAAACATAGAGAAAAGAATAAAAAATAAGAAATGCCGCTATGGAAGGAACAGCAAGATGACATACAAGACAAAAAGCAAGAAAAGTAATTAATATAATAATAAAAAAGATGACTGAAAACGCGGCATGAATTTAGAATACAAAAAACTCGAAAAATAAAGGAAAACAAAGTAATGAAAACCAGAAAAAGCTAGGAGATACAATAAATGCATAACCATAGACCAAGGCAACGAAGAAACTTTTTATTATAACAGACAACTTACAAGAATTTGGAAAAGTTTGGCCTACAATGCTCCTCAATCTCATCTGACTATCATAACCTGGCTAATTCCCTTCTCCAGAAGGTTTCCAGAAAGTAATGGTGTTATATTAGCCGGTTACCACGTCTTTCCCCATTTTATCAAGAATTTGCATTTCTTTACTGTCCATCTGGAATTTTTCCCTCATCTGTTCTAGTCATATCTGCTCCATTCAATATTTACCTTTCTATTTTACACTGAATCTCCTTTATCTTCTGGCGTTTATTTAAATTCCATATTCTGGCTACATACTTTGGGGTTAATAATATACACATATTAAACACTTATTTTACGTTCATGTTTATTTTTATTTAATGAGCAATATTTTTTCTAAACAAAACTAATCCTCTGAATTTTTTTGTCCTTTAATGCAATCGGTACTCCCCTCTTTTCCCATGCAGTTTTTGACAGATATCTTCTACCACAGAGTAAAACAAGCTGAGAGATGGTAGGTCTCCTTGTTTTATTCCTGGTTTTATCCAGAAGTGTTATACTTCTCTATCCATCTTAAGTTTCTTAAGGCTTTATCATTTTTGGCTAGTTGGTTGATGTTGTCAAAAGCATTTTTAAAACATATCGTTGCAATATACCTATATTGTTTTACTGAAGTTTTTAAATTTTTCCTGGCTTTAATTTTATCATGTACAGCTTTACAGATTTAGGTACTTGTACCAAAGCCAAACGGCAAAGATGAGGAAA
Source organism: Sinelater perroti (assembly GCA_036346155.1). Taxonomy (NCBI): domain Eukaryota; kingdom Metazoa; phylum Arthropoda; class Insecta; order Coleoptera; family Elateridae; genus Sinelater; species Sinelater perroti. The sequence continues at coordinate 20,755,721 of JARFIY010000158.1, read as the reverse complement.
AAAAGAAAAGAAGCTATAGACAGATCTACAACATTAAAAGCACATCAAATTACAATTTCTATAGAAAGCCCAAAACAAGGTTTAGTGGAAAACACTTGAAGACAAGTACACCAGAGAAAATATAGACACGCTCATTATCAAATGAAGAGTTAATAGAAATAAGATGAGAAAAGTCAGGAGATGGTAGCAGCCTAAATCCAATTCCCGTTATTTAATTTGCATCTCGATTGTCTACACAGTCAACTACATTGATCGAGTATCTTTGTCAAATGTATGCAGTTATGTGTGTAATGCACGAAAACTGACATTTAACTGCAAAGCATTTCCCAATTTTAATCCACCAATTAGATAAAGATGGGCTAACTAAAATGTTCTTCATCTTGATGGCATGGGTTGGGTTATTTATTTTCACTCAACAATTATTTCACAATATACGAGTCCGATTTATATTTGCAGTGAAATGACAGCCAATTAAGTAGCGCACTATTACTAATTACTTATTTCCACAGGTCGATCTGCTCCTCAGCTATGTAGCCGCAAAAAATTCTAGAACCCTCGCGGCTCTACTTCGACGCGCCAAGCAGATTATTAGAATCTTCCTTTGGGACCGCGTCGAGGAAGCTCTGGATATCCATGCGTTGTGTGGCCGCTGCAGCTCGACTTTACAATTTGCATTAATAAGTGCTAATCAGGGTAATCCGTCCCTTATACAGTAAATATACAAACGGCAGACCGCGCTTTTTAATTGTGTTTACTTCATTCTCCTTATCGACGATACTTGGGGCAAAATCATAAAATTGGTAAAAATTTCGCGCTTTATTTCATTTTTCAAAAAAAGAAAAGAGAAAGCACTGTAAAATACGGTGAACATTATTTATAATTCCCTGATATAAACATTAATCGCTCATAACTAATAAACATGTTGTTTTTATTATTAGCAGCGCATAGCTGGTGGTGCAGGTGGAGTTTGCTAATCATCATATGTTTACTTGTAAGCAATATTTGCTCACCAAAGCCCTATTTGACCAAGTAGTTGGTCCGAACAATTCGTGCGTGCTCGAAAGGCCATTAACGGTGTTATCAAATTAAACACTTTATTTGTTTATTTATAAGCATTAGAGTCTCCCGGACTAGTGATCGTTATAACAGTTACTCGCTAATTGTCTGCTGCAACCGCTACTCTTAATTCTAAAAACGGAAAACCCTTAAATTTGTATTTAATTGTAACTTAAAGTCAAATTACTTTATGTAGTTTCTTCTTAGGATATCATACTACTTCATTTTTGGTAGTAAAGAGTAAATAAGAGCGTGGTTGTAGGGGCGGAATATGAATTAAAAACATAAAATTAGAAAATGTTGAAGTTGCTATGAAAGAAAAATAAATAAAAATGGTCCTGTCAGGAGTGTAGTAGTTAAGGGCAAAACGTTAAAAGACTTGGTTGTCACGCTGTGTTACCTTCCTTCGAAAAAGCGAATTTAGGTGATCGATGTAAGATGTGTGTAGAATGGGGTTACTCTATTTAGACTATTTGAACCATTATAAGAGAATAGTCTAAAATTTTGGAACTAATTTTCCTGATCGGAACTTTACCTAGTCCTATCTAGAATGAGACAAAGGTGACTATAAACAAAATGTGCTGTTAAGAGAATTTTGATTGCTTGAAAACAGTGTAATGATGGAACAAACTTTAGGGATGAACCCAGAAGGTGCAAGAACGTCAAGGGGTTGCAAATTCCTTGAACGTTCAACAAAAGCCTCCAATTTCGTCATATTTGCTGGTACTGGAGGCAACATTGTTCTTATGTTCTAATTTTTAACTTTGTCCCGTTTGGTTTTCCTCCCTCTATAAGGATAGCACATAGAATCCCCTAGCCGCCGGTTCCTTCTGGAAAAAACAAAAGGGACAGCCAAATTTGACGTAGAATCCGAATCCGCGATCAAATTCAAAAAAACTAGAGCAAGTGGCCTAAAAAATGCCCCCTTCACATTTACATGCCAGTGGCTACATTTAAGTGGGGGAGAAAGCAGGGCTTGTACTTTTTACAAGGCGCGAAGCACCTCAACGCACACCCCTCGGAAACTTTATCATCTCTTGCATAGAAGCATGCTTTAACAAGGCCGCGAAGTGGCCTTTACGTTATAATCTAGTTCTGAGAGGTCATTTCGATAACATTCATTTTAATTTCGTCCAGTTTTCACACGCGTACGTTATAGTTGGTATTGTTATCATATTGTGGATTTTCTTCTTTACCTCTATTTATATGTCCTAATATTGTTTTATCTATGGTTTAATATAATTTTGTTGATTTATTTCCATATTTGTTATTTCTGTCTCTTCCCAGGAATTTATATGTCCTTACTCTTTCCAGTGTCTTATCATTTCATTTAATTTATTTGTATTATTCACTTCCATTTTGATGTTTTTTTTATTTCTTTGGTCTATGCGTTAACTAGCTTAGGCATTTTGTTCTTGATGTTCGCTATTAATATCACGTCATCCGCATATAAAAAACTACTCATTTTGATTGCTTCTAGGTCCTGTACCCAATTACTACATCAAACTGTTTACATATTTTTTTAATTTGCTTATTTGTCTTGTCCATAATGATAATAAATAGGCTATCCTCTTGTTCCATTCCTTCATGCATTTTGAATTTCTCTGATCGTTGTCCTACCATTTGCACTTTCACTCTTATCGTTTCGTACGTGCATCTATTAGTTACTATTTACTTCCAATTCTCTCAAGGTCTAGCATATTTCCCGTCTGTCTATTATATTGCAGATTGATTTTCATTCTATAGATAGTAGTATTAGAAAGTATAGTTCCTCACTTCTGTTTTTCTTTACATTATATTTCAGTTTACATATATCCATATACGTGTTATCATTTGTCTGTCAACTTAGTCTAAATGCTGATTGCTCTAGTTTTGCTTCAATTTGCTCTTTTAATCATTTTTCTAGAAGTTTCGTGTACAATTTGCAACTGGTTATTTTCCCATTCCTGTGGATTTTTGTTCTTCCCATGCCTATAGCCAGTCTGTTCCTTTTTTTCCCCTCCATTTCATCATCTCCGGTGCTGCGCCATATTCTTTATTTACCTTATTGATTTTTATTGTTTGTATTGCATCTTAAACCTCTTCCATCTTAATTTCTAGTTGGTATTCTACTTCTTCTCTATTTAGTCTGTCGTCTCGTTCTGCCGTGTAATATGTATGTGTGTAGTGTCTTTTCCACGTTCCTAGAATTCTCTTTGTGTCTATTTCTATCTGACCTTGTCTATTTTTTAGTTTTTTCCGTTTCCTTTTATCTCCACTTAATGTTTTGTTGTTGCCCAAAATTTTCTTTCACTCCCCAAACTCTCTCCAAGATTACTTTTTTTTTTATAGCTCCTTTTACTATTTCCTTTTTCCATCCCATTTTTCTTTGTGCATCTGCATTCTCGTTTGAATATATTGGTTCCATGCTCTTTTTCCTTTCGCCAGTCTTTTTATGTCATTGTTTCACCAGTTCGTCCTTTTCAGGTAATTGTCTCATTTCCTTTTTCCCACATATTTGTTTATGCGTTAATTCCTATTTAAGTTATTTGAACTTGTTCCGGAATTCCTGTTTGTTCTAGTTATTTTATTCAAATTTAAATCTTCCTGCATCTCTTCATCTGGAAACTTTCACTGATTATTCTTCCCCGGTTTTCCTTTTGGTGTTTTTTCATTTCCTAAGTTTTGTTCTAGGTTCATTTCCTGATGCCTGTAATTGTTCTAGGTAGTATTCATCTCCGCTTATTATTAGTTTACTGTATCTTATCGTTCCGTGGTGTCCCTATAGCCCTATCATATTGCTGTATTTTATCAGTTCCGTCCTAATTTCTTGCATATTCTTCTATGTAAATTTTTGTACCTTTTCATTTGTTTAGTTGCTTTCAGAATCTCCATTTCTTCGGCCTTTTCTCTAGGTCCGCTAAAATTGGTCTATTTTTCCCGATTAGCTGTTTTCCAATTATCTTGATTTCTATTAGCCCTTCCTCCGTTATTATTGCTTATCATTCTTTACAATTGCTTATTTTATTATCATTCTTGCATTTTGGCGAGTTTTAATTTATTTTCTTATGAATGTAAATTTCCCCAAACCGCCTCTGTTGTAGACCAGTTGTAGGTCAGCTCCTCCTTATCGTGCCTTCGTTCGAAATTGCCTTAAATTATTTCTTAAATCTAATCTTCTTGCGGTAGTTTATTTTCTTTTCTCTCTTTGGCTTGTTTCACAGCCAATTCCACAAATTTTGGCTGGCAATAACATTAGCTAGCTCTCTAAAACGACGCAAAATAATTTTTCAATATCAAAAAAAATAATGACGTACCAAAAACCATGGGCTTATCATCAACTGATCCAATAGTATAGTAACAACAACCTAAACTTGAACCAAACTACTCTGACTATTTCCTCAGAGACTGATCAAGATTGCAACTTCTCGTACCCTCCCACTGTTGGAGACTATGTTGTAATAAAAAAAACAAAAGATTAGGTACTTTCCGAGTTAACCATCTTACCTGAGCTTTCATCTACTGTTTTGTATTAACTATTCCAGTATATTTTTTGTTTGCTAAAGAGAAAAGCACAAAGTTAGATACATACGGCTCGATATAAAACTCGGGGACTATTTTTATAATATAAATTAACTAGTAAAGGAGGTGATGTCGATTAAAAACCCACGCCCTACAAATCGATGAGTCTTGTAAGATACGAGGACACAAGATGATAATTAAATCTGTTAAGTATTATATAAGGAAAAACAAAATTATTTGCTGCAGTAATAGTAGTCAATAGTACAGGCTCGACTTCCAGTGAGCTGCATGAATACGGTGGATTACTCTAATGGCTATATGAAAGTTGCCCTCTTCCTCTCCCCTCTTGTCACCCTTTTCCTCTTTTACTTCCTCTTTCCTTCACCATTCTTATTTCTTTCACTCTCTCTACTATTTATCTCCCCTCTCCCTGTCGATATCTCCCGGACTCTCATCTCTCCCCCTCCTTTTCTCTCCCCTCTCTTCTTCTCTCCGATAGAGCTATTTAAGATTTTTTTTCTTCCCTCTTCTACCATGTATTTAACACAGTTTGCATATATGCTTAATAATTTTTTTTTATATTTCATGAACTATTATTTTCATTTTTAGATTTGATTAAAAACGTCACTGGCAATACTGGTTTTGTTTCAGAGTTTATTTATCTGGTAATCGTCTGCCAAAATTGTGTATCACTTTGGTCTCTCATGTCACAGGATGGAAAATTTAAAGACAGCTGTAAGTATAAAAACGAGGCATGATTTTCATGCAACGCAATTTACTATTTTAAAGGAAACCTAAATCGCTGGAAAGGTTTATTGCAGCACTTTGTAGTTGTGCTTAGTCTCGTGTAACACTTGTCATTTTTAAGAATCTAAACATTATTTCTAGATAAATTCAGAGCTAGTCTTCCTAAAAAATATAGTTACTGTAGAAAATACCCACAGTACACCCCTACTGTAATTGAAGATAAGCAAATTTAGAACGAAGTAAGATGCAAGGTTTTCAAAGCCTACAGAACAGAAAAGGCGATAGCATTCAAAAAATGTGAATCTCTTATAATCCAGATCTCCCTGTTTGCTTCTAAATTCCAAAAAACAATCGATTTGCATCATCACAGAATGTGTAGGTGCATAAAGTTCAATACGCGAGCAGATAATCAAAAATTGGAACACGGCATTTCGAAAATTGTTTGAATTAATGCAACGTTGGATAGATTATAATGAATTACGAAGTCCAATGTTTGTCTCTTGCAAATATCGACGTTACCCTCGTACTGCCTTGCCTTTTGTGTTACTTCAATGTTAGCTTATCACGCTAGAGGCAAATGCACAACTTTCTAATTCACCAATAATTTTGTCTGCAGCTAATACAGCAATAACAATAATAATAGCTTGTGCAAATACCTACGCGATGCCTCCCACTTCTGAGTTTAATATCGGAGCAAATTCACGCGCGACCTTCTTCGGCAAAGTTCACGGCGAAGCTCGAGTCAAGAAAACAAATATTATTACAGAAAAAAATGAGAGCAACATATACCATCCCACATTGCCGTTATTTGGCGTTATTATTAGAACACGACAAAGAAATCCGTTGGACATAACACTAATAATCTGTTAAATCAAAATAAAGGTGACGCAAGCAATCACCATGACTTCAATGATACTAAATAAGAAGGCAGTTTGTCACAGACTCGAGGCGTGTAATTCCAGAACATGTTGCAGTTAAATCCATTTTATCCCATAATATTTAAAAAACATAAGATACATATCTATGAGCTTCCATTTCATTCTCTTTATATATTTTGTGATTGTACGAGGGAGTTTGAAGAACTTTTAGAACCCACCTGATGTCTAGTAATATTATTTTGAGGCACATGAAATGGAAATCGTAATATCCCTTAACTCATCGCCTCTCAAGACATCTAACACCGTTTCTCTACAATAGTAATGATTCTAATTCAGCGATACTTTTTTTGACATCCATCAATGAATGACTACTGTCTATAATAACACTTGTATGGATGTCAGTACTGCTAGACGATAAGCAAAAAATGTTCAACCCTAGACAGCTACTAATGAACTGGATCAAGAGCACGTAGACGAACCGATCTGAACTAGTCCACCACATAATTCATGATTTTATTAACTATAAAAGTGTGCACACCCCTAAAATAAAACCCAATCAAAAATAGATGGGCTGGTAACTTTTGCTTCGATACTAACAGGAAGATGATGCCTTTTCCCCCCAGATTATCACTAGTGACGAGTCTTGAACACATCAATACAACTCGGGGAACAGGCGGTCATTAATTGACCACAAGCATAAGGATTATCATTACTCAAAAAAACTAAAAGTCTTTGCTTCGGCAGGAAAAGTACTGATAACAGTCTTTTGAAACTAAAACAGCATAGTACACACTCAATTTTTAAAGTCAAGAGAAAAACACTCGAGTTAGATTGCAATGAGTTAGACCTAGCGCCGAAGCAATTCGTCAACACGATAGTGCTGGCCTTACAAATCAAACCTCGCCCCTGGCGATATTTTACTTTTTCTGAAGCTGAAGGAAAACCAAGAGGGGTAATCATACACTGATTATTTGCTTTACTGATATCGACAGCAGTTATCTGATTTTTCTAATGAAATGCAAAAATTTGTTTAACGTTGGCATGCGTATATAGACAGAGATAGCGATTTTGCAGAAAACTAATGACACTCTTTGATTAAGGTCATTCCAGACTGTAAAAAGGTCCCTTGACACTCTTTGTTTAGAAATAATTTTTATCTTTGAATTCCAGATGGCAAGTGACAATAACTGTTAATAAGAGAATTTGCGATGTCGAGGGACTTTGTCCTGGGATGACGATCTATTTGGAAGAAGAAGATTTGCAAGCTGCTTTGAATGCCGAACCTTCATCTCGTACTTTTATTTTGTCAACTGAACTTCAGGTATCGCACTTGATTTGGAGCCAAAAGAAGATCCTCGCGGACTGACTGAAGCACAAGCTGCCGAGTGACGTCCAGATTTGTCGCCACATGCTTGAAAATCTGCTGGAATCACACTGACCTTTGTGAAAAACAGTTGGTTTGGTTGAGCGGTTGCTAGAATGTTGATAGTATAGTGCATTTTGAATTGCTTCCAAATGGAAAATCCGTCAATACCGAATTGTACATAAAACAACTGGGGCGTATTTATGGAGTTTGGAAGCAAAAGTATGAGACTCTTCATCGTGCCAACAAACCAAAAATTGTTGAACTGAGATCTTGGCGCATCCAGCTGCCCCCCCCCTCCAAATCTCACACCTTCTACTGTCTGTTTTGACCTATAGCGTTTTGAGTCGCTTGATCATGCTAAAGCAACATATTTTGAGGTCGGCAGACTGGTATCATGGATACATTCTGTAGCTTGCAAAGCTTTGACAAAATCGTTGTTAATAATGGACTGTATTTTGAAAAACAGTTGTTCTTCTATATTTCCTATAAGCTGAGAATATGCTGCATCTGAAATGACACAAGACTTTCAATCGCCTTTAAGTCAAACTACATCAAAATAAATAAAAGAATTCGCTATTATAATGGAGTGTTATCAATAATTCTTCGAAAAGTGAGCTTTAAATAACGCCGGGTAAATTACAGCATCGTGGTTTTGTTGTGGCAGCATCCCATTATATTAATGGACGCAGACGAAGTTGAAGTAAAAAGACGAATTAAAAAGAAAGACCTGCGTTGTATCCATAAGGCAAAAACGAAAAGATACCACTGCAATGCGACAAGTGAGGTGTACATTTGCGGAAATCATCGATTTTTAATTTGTCTTCCGCCGCTCTAATTTTTAAAGCTTTTAAGTTTGCAGACTTCCCCGATCTAATAAATTTTTGGCGATTAGTGTGCAACTCCTTCCGATTAAATTAATTTCGCTCCAATTGCCCTTCCGCAGCCACCGCAAGGTTTTCATTACAAAAGCAAACAGCCGCGCGCTGTCTATGCCGAAGAAAACGCAAGGCAGGTGGAAGCAGATCCCTCACTCTTCCCCAAGGGTTACTTAGAACAAATTCGCTAAGTGCGGAGTGGCGTCGCTAAATGGGCCGGAACCGCGCGTTGCAACCTAACGATAGAGCTTATTACGGATATTTAGAATTCAAATTCGGCACAATTATGAATTGTCGGGCAGTCCATGTGGCGCGCTCATGAAATATGCAGGCCGAAAATTGAATAAATTACCCAGACGCCGCTTGGTGCGGGGCGCGGGCCGACCAGGTAGCGGCGCCTAATCCGCGTATTTGTTCGGGGGACGTCTTGTATTAGCAAACGTTGAGGCACTAATCCCCGAAATAAGGGCGTTTGGATTAATTAAATCGTCGGCTCGGGATGTCTCCTCGGCCCTACTTAGCGCAAATTCGGCGGGGCGGCTGTCGCCCCTCCGCACGCCACTGGCGCGTAACCTAATTGCAAGCTCAAGAATGAATCAAAACACCGGAAACACTTCTGGCTAATTTAAAAATGATGAGAAGGATTCTTTTTATGTAAAGGGTGGACTATGCAGAGCACCGGGGCGCGTTTACTTATGCAAACCATACAATACGAATGCAAATGTTCTGGAAAGGTACTTATTACGTTTTAGTTAGGCTAGTTATTGTTAAAAGCGGCAATTTAGCTGATGATGCAAATCTCATTTTGCACACGACGTTTGCTGAATCTGTAATAACACTATTTAGGGCTGGGCAATCTTTTTGTTTTTACCACGCTCATTGCAAGCTCGAAAGTTGTCTTCCGACTAAAAATAATTTCGTATAATGCTAATCAGAATATTAATTGCTTCTAAATATTGCATAGGAAGTATAAGATTCGATACTGCAAGAATGTAGTCAAATGAAAAAAAATTCGCCAACGCGGGCTCCCAGTCTTCCTCATTCCGGGCAACCCTGCCTTAGTACTTTGGAACACCGTTAAAACTAGTCCCAAGCTCGAATGATCCGTCGCCCATGTGCGGACAATTGCCGGCGGGACCAAAGGCCCATCCCATGACTCCGTCCAGACATCTAAACCGTTTTTATTCTTAAACAACCAACCACATCAAAGTGGCTCTAACGTTTCAACAGTCCGCTGCCCACGTGCCGAAGGTCCACATTTCTCCCGAACGAGGAGCTCGCAGCTGCAACTAACAAATTGCGTCTTCCAAATGTCGCCCGTTCGGGCAAGCTTTAGAAATGCTTACGATAGAAGTGATAGGACTGCTGCTAATGACATATTACAGATATGACGTAGACGACAGTATCTTATATACAAGCAGACAGCACAAGACATTTCTAGGTGGCTAAAACATTCTGGATGACGTTCAACGTCAAAAGAATTCAATCTACTGCTGCAAAAATGTGAAGCAGCCCAACCTTCAACACTACTAACGGGTTTTCCAATAAGAATGATAGAACTTTGAAAGCTCGATTCGTGCAACATCTCGTGCATTTCGTGAAAATTACGGTCGTGGAAACTGTACTTGTAATTATTTAAATTGAAAAAAGATCGCAACAATAAAAATGTGTCTGGAAGACCGAAAAGTGCGAGCCAATTTTGCTTAGGAATTGTGACTTTTGCAAACAACTTTGCGAATTTTGCGGTTGGACATGCGTTTACAACCATATGGTCGTTTTAGCACAATGATTATCGGATGCCTCATGCAATCTCCGATTAGCCGTTAGAGTAATTGGAAACTGAACACATTTCCAGCAAGAATCAGCTTTTTCCATGAATCCAGTAGTATGGCACCATAAAAGAAAATGGATGTTTTTGGGACGAATCCAACCCAAAAGTAATTGAAGAAACAACTTTACATCCACAAAAACTAACTGTATAATGCGGTTTATGTAATATGGCCTGTAATATAGGCTTTGTGATTCTGTGGTTTAATACCATTATTTTCTTTGGGGTTATCTTAAAGTTCAGGTTTACAATAACAAACCACAAACACTGGATAATTTGAAAAGAACCATCAAACATACCATTCGTAAAATATAGATCGATATGTTACGTTTTCTCTATTGCATGGGTAATTCCGGTTAGGTGACTCCTCTTTCAAATACAATGACACCAAGCTTGTATTAGATATTCCACTAAATCCATTTCTCTTGTAAGTTTTCGTTTAAATATAATAATTTATATCCTTGCTATAAGTTTGCTATGGGATTGAGATTTGACCTGTCCAATTCATTCTTTCATTTTTATTAGTAATCATCCAAGATTGAATTAATTGTTTCATATGACAAGACTCATTATTCTTTATGTATTGCTGTGTGGTATTAATTATTCCAGATGTTATTCAATCGATCGATTTCTTATACATCCCTACACCAAGGCAAAAGTTGGATGTTTAGTTGCAGAAAGTGCACATTTTGGTAAATTTTATTCTCTAGCAAATCTTCTGACGTATCTTAAAGGATTTTTTTGTGGAATTAAATGTTTATGTAGAAAAAAATTATAAAGGTTATTCAAACTTCTGTCCATCGTTAGCTACAATTGTTTCCCATCTTTCTGACAACAGGCGATTCCCAAGCGAAAGAATTTCTCGTCCATTGATGCACTCCATGATTCCACCCATTTTTTGATATCTTCAAAAGAGTTGAACCGCTGCTCAGAAAGGCCATGCGTTATCGATCGAACGAAATGGTAATCAGAAGAGGCAATGTCTGGTGTATACCAGTGTATACAATTTTATCGTGTCTTTTGGCGTATTCTCGTCATTTTTCTTTCAAAAATCGGTTCAGTTTGATCAGTTATTGTTATTAGCGGTCCGCAGTGGTAGTTTGGCCTTGTTTCAGCAACTTATAAAACACTATAGCCTTCTGACCCCACATACACAGAGCATTACCTTCCAACCATAGATGTTTCGTCGATATTGACGTCAATGGTAATGCTTAGCAGGGCATACATCTGACCTTTCTACGCTTAGCGTTCTTGTAAAGAATCCGTTTTTCATGTTTTCTTCAAAGCACCTTTCGGTTCTTTGGTCATGATCAGGTCTACGATAGACAGTAATAAATCATCATATTAGAGTATCCTAAAGAATTTGCTATCGAACGATGACTAAGTGGCCCTCCAATTCCCATGTATTATAAAGCAGTCATGTGCTGGTGAAAACATGCTCTTCCCCGTCAAACTTTCATTAAGTTTCTATTGCATAAATTTAAAAAATGGCCTGAAAGCTACTAACACCTTTCTTAAACGACTATATGGCGATTTGGAACATATAACTTTACGAATTATTTGGTATTGACTATCATCTGCCGAAAATGGAGTAAACTTGTTCCTGGATAATATTTATATGTTGAATAATAGCTAGGAACTGTACTGTATGCGGATAATGCATCTCCGCCACCGGTTTGTTTTCGCCAAATAGTGCATCCTGATGCTATAGCCTTCGTTGGTAAGCAGGGTATTCGCAAAGAGTCGTCGATGTAATTAAAGTCGCCCAATTCGACAAACTAGTTCGCATTTGACAATATTCATTTCTCATACATTTGTTCTCACAAACATAAAATCAACTAGGTATCTTATAGAGTTTTAACAAATTTTTCTTTGGTTAGATCTCTTAGATTAATTAAAAAAAGCGTTTCAATAAGTCTTTGTTAAGGATCGAGACGTAGTGCTCCGACTCTGAGAGCTATTGGGAGCTTGTGTTCTTTATGATATCACTTCCCTTTTCTGATAATCGCCTAAGTGTAATTTATATACAACCAGTAGCAATTGTAATAATTTCTTAATTATCATTAACAAAATGTGCCTACTATCAAACATCTTCATTCCCCAATTATATGATAACAGAATATGATTGTTGAAGAAGTCCAAACAAGAAATGAAAAGCGCCAGCGATTGAGCAATGCGACAATGGACTCAAAAAAGTCAAGATTATCCCTTGCTTTAATGGCCTAGCCGGTGAGATTCCAATATGGAAATTACTTAAGTTGAATTAGCTTCGAGTCCGACACAGAGGTAGACCAATAGAGGAAGAAAATGGCGTTCACACTGTTACTATCAGTTACACCTATTAAAGTTACCAGAGATTTCATCAGGTGTCGGATCTCTCGCATTGTTTGAAAGTGATTATTGGCATCAACAGTCACCAATAAGTCGAACTATGCTGTTACAGAAGCTTTATGGCCTACAGGGGTAAACAATCGCCCCAATCGTGGCCAGTGCAAGGAGTGGTCGTGCAAATGAATACCACCGTCAAGATAGAAGAACGGAAAGTAGTAACCAAGGTGTTTGCCTGTTTGCTGGTCAAGTACACTGTTACCAACGTGGGATAAAAAGTCAGAAGAAGAATATACCATGCCGAAATTTCCCACTAGCTTAACAAAGCATACACTCAGACTCGATAGGGTGCCCCGAATGTTAGCAGATCTGAAGATACAGAGTTCTATACGCGAAAAAAATAAAAAGTTCAACAATAAACGTATGGATGTTGAAAACAGAAGACAAAAAGAAAAAATTCGCCAGCGACGGAGGTGGATCAGAAAATGTAAACGATGATGACGCATCAAAGTTAGCCAACAACGGTGTCAGCGCACATATGACAGGTGAAAATAATTTCTTCAAAATCTTCACACATCTGTAAGTGTGTACACAATTTGATTCGGTAATTGTGCGGAAAAGGATACAAACAGAGTCTAGACTACCGCTCGGTATATTAAAGTGACCATAATGGACATCCCCTATATTACTAATAATAAACAAAAACCTTTTTTTTGATAGGTCCGCAACAAAGAAAAAAATTGACGATATGGTCAATTGAAGATGCGTGTGATAAGGAACGGAAATCTATATTATATGCAAATATAAACAAAGCGATGAAAGAACGTTGGATTTAATCGCCTTGTATGTAAGTGTTTGTTCTAACTGAGAAGACAGACGATCCATTGAAAGCTTCAAAGCTAAATAAGGCATCGATTGTGAGAATCAATAGTCAAGTACGACTCAATCCAAATACTCTTAACGCTTGCGACACAGATTGGTGTGACGTTACATCACTTAAATGTAAAAATTGTTTTTTTTTTACGGTAAACTCGAAGAAGAGATACATATGGAACAACCGGGAGTATTTTGCAATTACGAGCGAGTTTGCAGACTAACGTAGCGTCAAAATAATGGAATCAAATGTTTCACCTATGATGACACATAGATTCACCCAAGCAGATGGTGATCCATGTGTATATCGTTGGATGTCTGGTGGTGAAGCCATACTATTGCGTTTATACGAGGTCCAGTAGGGAGGAGGTGTTACCTTTTTCAAAACACTCTAACAGATGTTTTTGAACAAATTTCAATTTTATTTTTTCCAAAGATTACATATATAATGGCCATTTAAGAAACAACAAAAAGGTGCGAAAAATAAGGCTGCCAACTGGCAACAGTTCTTACCCACGCATTGTTACAGACGGGTGGAAAAATTGTCCAAACACCTTTTGAGCACAGAGCATGGAATGGCTCGCATTTTTGGGGATGGGGTTTCTACAGGAACTTCAGGACCCTGTGGTAAACCTAAGCTTTTAGATAGCCCTATAAGAAATAATCACACAGTGAAATATCCTGTGATTGTAGAGGCTTTAGATAGTCTTCACATGGATTATTTTCCGACCAGATTTGTTTGCTTACGTTACCCGATAGATAAAAATAAGCCTAGGTACTCGTAATCAGAATAGTCATTTTCTAAGGTTTCCAGCATTGTTTCTGCAAATGTGGACGACCTTAGATAGTCATTTTCCTTCAGTTCTTAAACCACAATGATTTTCTAAGGATGAAACTGGAGGTCAACGTGCAAAATTCGGCGAATTGAGCTGTCTGATATGTGCAAAGCGCGAGCGTGTCGCCCTGTTGAACGGCGAAGGCTGACCTCCATAGCCCGTTGAACTCTTTCAATGTTTTCTGCTGTTCCATTGGTCCGATCGCTTTCCCAAGCTATTCCAGGTCTCAAAGTTACTCTCTTTCAGAAGTTAGCGAATCATTTCAGTGTTTTTGGGCAAAATGGGACGGCGCCGCATCGACTAATATTGAAATGAGTTTGAAATTTTGATCGGTTGCAACAAAAGTGTCGCAAACAAAGACGCATTGTTCAATCGTCCACAACTACATGGCTACTAAGGAGTGCATTTTGGCCAATGCGCACGCGCCCCTACCACCAATGTTATACCCGTCTCAGAAACGTAACACCCTCTTACTTGACCTTATATGTAGATGAAGAACTGAAAGCCGTAAAATCGTGTGCAACGAACACATCAGAATTGAAAGATCTTAAATATTTCCAAGAGCGAAACGAACCGATTGTTACGTAGGACTTCAGGTAAAACTCCAGCAAAACGAACTAATGGTACATCAAAGTTACTATATTAAAAATTTGTTAAAACGTTCCAGACTCAATGCCTGTGGATCACTTTCGATACCAGTAAAGACGACACGTTGGCGACAGAAAAAGAAAAAGAAGAGAGAAAAAATGTACCAGACAAACAAACCGAAGAAGCACTTCTCTTTCTAGCCATAGCATCGCGAGAAGATACACAGTTTGGTGTCGAAATTATTATTCAGTCCATGTTTTGCTTTCATGCAGTAAGGAAGTGTTCCGAGCTCATAGTGATAAGTGAGTACCACGCGCGGATATCGTTGACCCTCGGGACATCTATAATCAGTATACCTCGGCTGATATAAACTATTTTAGCATTTTACACCAGCGGACTAGTCGCAAGTTATCAACATGAATTGCAATAGTAGCAATTATTACTATCAACAGCCAGTAACCTTTCAACAAGTTTTCCAGCCTCCCAATAATTTCAATCAAACGATAAGCCAGGTAATACCATTATCTTCTGTTATAAATGCATCTCATGTACCTATTAACCAGAAATATATACCCCACACGCAAAATCCAAACACATTCTGCCAAAACATGGTAATAACCATGTTGTCCACAGTCGTAAGTAAACTTATAAGATAATGGCTAACTCACTTGGTATATCATTATGGAATTCTAACGGCATCCTGTCAAAAGTATATGTAATTGAACCCTTTTAAAGCTAAATAATATAGATATCCTACTTATATCCGAGACACACTTTACAGAAAGGTCTTTTCTAAGAATACTACACTACACATGCTATCATACAGAACATACTGATAGTACAGCGCACGGAGGCATAGCTCTTCTAATACGGAGCTCACTAGTTCACAATGAATTGGAAAAGTACAAAGAACCGTGTCTTCAAGCAACTACTATTCAAATTTACAGTCACATCCACCAGTAATCTTTGTAGCTTATTGCCCACTCAGGCATAGACTTTCCAAAGACGCCTTTAAGCCATTCTTTCAATCTATCGGCAATAATTTTATATGTGGAGGTGACTATGCAAACATATCTACTGGAGTTCTCGTCTAATAACTACCAGAGGCAGAGCTTTATATGAACTCATCCATCCGAGAAGAAAACTATCGCTACCTATCCATTGGAGAGCCCACGTATTGGCCCACGGATAGATAAGGTACCTGATTTACTGGACTTCTTTATCACCCACGGTATTTCTTCCACCTATACAGATATAGTCAGTAGAACTGACCTATCATCCGATCATACACCAGTAATTGCTACAATTAGCACTACAATTATTAAAAGATAACCTAGACCATTCTTATATAACAAAATAACCGATTGGAACGAATACAGAAGACTTTTGCAAGAAAATCTCCAAACCAGCATTAACCTACGCACTCCTCATGATATAGAGGAAGCCACAGAACACTTTATTACTACTGCCTAATCTGCAGCCTGAAGGGCTACGCCCAAACTTCTAAATGCGGTACGACAGCATGGAAATATCCCCAATGAAATCCTTGAACTCATCAGGCAAAAGAGGAGGGCAAGATCTAAATGGCACAGGACTCAAAACGCTGCTGATAAAACGATATGTAATAGACTAACCAATGCTCTCAAGAATAAACTCAAACTGCACAAACAAGAAACCTTTCAACACTATCTAACTTCCCTATCCCAAGCTGACCACAGTATCTGGAAAATTTCTAAAGCTAATAAAAGCCACGAGCTGTGAATTCACCTTTAAGAAAACCAAATAAAAACTGGCCTAAGACAGATTAAAAAAAGCAGATATTTTCGCCCAGAACTTTGCTCAAGTCTTTACCCCCCACTCTACCGCACCCAATGTTGAGATCCAAGACTTCCTTTAGGCGCCACTACAAATGTCGCTGCCCATCAGAAACTTCACCTATACTGAGGTGCTTGATGAAATTCGTCATCTAAATAATAACGAAGCTTCTGGGTATGACCTAATTACAGCCAAGATACTTATTAAATTGCCCAAAAGCAATATAACGTTTTTACTAAATCTGTTAAACTCCATATTGAGATGCCAATATTGGCCATAATCGTTAAAATTTGCACAAATTATACTAATATTAAAACCTGGTAAACCTGCTGAAGATGTTGCCTCTTACCGTCCAATAAATAAGCTGCCACTATTCTCTAAGCTCTTATAATCAAAGACTATATGATAGTGACATATTGAAAAACTGCATACCAGACCATCAGTTTGGATTTGTCATCGACTTGTAAATATCATCAGTGCGGCCTTTGATGCTAAATCATACTGCCAAATGAATATTACCTTTACTAAAATCTTACTTGAATGATCGCTTTTCCAAATCAAATATGACCAACAATACTCTGACCTCCAATCAATCACCTGAGGTGTGCCTCAAGGCAGTGTCCTTGGACCGGTGCTATATCTACAAATGATACACACTTAGGCACATACGCAGATGACAATGTTCTCCTCTCCAATCATACCAATCCTCATATAGCATCCTCTAACCTACAAACTCAGCTAATCCTTCTCTAGACCTAGCTTGCCAAGTGGAGAATTAAGGACAATGAAACAAAAAGCACTTACGTTACCTTCACTCTAAATCACACCAACTACCACACAGTCTTTCTGAACAAATCCATTCCTCAAGCAACAGAAGCCCATTATTTAGGTCTTCATTTAGACTGGCGACTCACCTGGAAGCCTCATATACTGAAGAAGCGAAAAGAAATTAATCTGCGAATCAGGAAAATGTACTGGTTGCTTGGCAAAAAGTCGTGTCTTTCCCTAGAAAACAAGATCCTGCTCTACAAAACAATAATCAAATGGACTTATGGAATTGAGCTCTGAT
Source organism: Sinelater perroti (assembly GCA_036346155.1). Classification (NCBI taxonomy): domain Eukaryota; kingdom Metazoa; phylum Arthropoda; class Insecta; order Coleoptera; family Elateridae; genus Sinelater; species Sinelater perroti. Next base: position 20,737,961 of record JARFIY010000158.1, on the reverse strand, counting down.
GCTGCTCTTGTAAGTCCAATATTAACATTATCCAAACACTATAATCCAAAACCATCAGACTGCTAGCTAATGCTCCAAGGTATGTCAGCAACTTGACCTTACATACGGACTTACAAGTCACAACGGTAAAAGAAGAGCATACGAAACGAAGCAACACCCACTTTACACGGCTACAAATCCATACCAACATCCTTGCATCCATCCTACATCAGGATCCCCCACCGAGAAGATTAAAACTATAGCAATGGCCCAGTGATCTTAAAGGAGTGTAACTCTACTGAAACGGGATAACATCGCTGGATGGATTCCCCCTCACGTCAAATGTCATCACATTAACTCATAGAACATTGTATTATTTTATTACGTTCTGATTGTTAATTTGCTTATAACCAATAAAAAAATATTATTCAATTTTTAGAAAACCCAGAGAGTATTGAAATATGTAAAATGAACTAAAGACCTGTCGCTTTACTACCCGAAGGATACACCAGCATTCGAATTGACTGATTATTATGGTGTAGATTACGCAAGGGTAGAGACACGTAACAGTCAACCAGTGGTTTTATCTTTCTCCTTGCAGGCGAAGCCATAGTCTGGACCTTAATATATGGACGTTTGTTATACAGGTCCTACGTCATTATATTTGGTTCTGAACCCGGAATTCCACGAAAGGATCAAATATATTGTTATTCAATGGCATTTAGTCAAAACAGCGTAAGCGGATAAAGTCATCTCGATCAAATACATCATGATAAAGGATCAGTTGATCGATTTCCTAACTAAAGGATTGCCAAGGCATAGGAGTTCTTACGACTTGGTCTTATATATATCACAGAAGTGGCTTGAATAATTAACTGCTCAGCTCGGTAGATTTGGTCTGAATAAATTTCACCATTTAAGAATAGCAAAGAGGTTGCGATCGCACCTTCAAAGTAATTATCTTTAAAACATGAAAAATGCAGAATTAAATTAGTTACAAACTTATATAGATCCGTCAGCATACTTTCAAAATATTGTGAAAAACTAAAAAGCGAATTATTCTAAACTTGCAGCTATGGTCAAACTTGCGAAATCAAAAACTAAGTATAACTAGATAACAAACTAAGTAATTTCGGTATGTCTTTCCAAATTATTAGTTTTGTTGGTGCACCATCTTCTAATCGCTAATTACATTACAGAAAAAGGAAACATTTCATAAGAAAAAACTTAAATAACACCTTGTTACAGTAAAAGCTTTCAGACATCAACAACAAGCAAGCAAGGAACATCCCAGCAATTTATCTTTGTCTGGTACACAATTGCAGACTGCATTATTATTAATTTAATCAACAGTTACTCACAAAAATAATGGCCTCCCGGAACCCTCGCCGCGCCTCCGGGAAAAAGACGAAACAGCCTGAAAAAAATAATCACATTAGACGGCGGGAGTGTTTTTAAAGCAATCGATCAAAAACGCAATTAAGGAGCGGGCCGCCGCGGCCTGATCGGCGCGACAGGCGAGATAATTAAAGAAAAATTGTCGCCCACGTGCAGCGCGCCTATCAAGCTGCGAGCCCTCGGCGATAATTAGCGGCGCGCACCTCGGCGCGAAGTGGAGCCGACCCGCCGAGGCAGATTTTTGCGGAAACGCCGACAGTCTTTTAGAGCGTCGGATTTCCGAGTGAAGTGACAGCCGGGTGCTAGAAGAGAAATGTTCGTTATACAAACAAGGCAGAGTCGTCACTCCATCAAAACGCCGTTCTTATTACTTCATCTTGAGCGTGCGGCTTGCTGCGATCCGAATTGGGCCGCTGTGGGGCGGCTTGTGCGGGGCAGTTGAAAATGAAATACGCGGCTGCATAACCCAAACAGAAGTCAACAGGTTTGAGTTGCTTGGAAGAAGCATAGTTTTGTGTTGGGAAGGTTCTGAAACATGTTGAGCATCGTGTAAAGACAAAATTGAAATAGAATCCCATAATCATATTCTTCCCCGTGTGGGGTTGCTAGTCCCCCATCGGGCGCCTCCCCGGGTGGCGGATAGAGAAATGCTCACCAGATATGGTGGGTACCGGGGAAATAAAATACCCGGGGCGGACCAAAACTAGCAGCAGCGTCTGACCCATATTGGGCGGCCGAAAATGGCGTCTGTATCCAGAGGATCAGAGGAACAAAACTCGCCAACACGCCTGGCCAGCGTGGCGTTGAAATGGCCAAAAACCCCCTTCTAAACTCCCAAATGTCGAATTTAAATAAAACGGATTCATTACCCCAGGTGGGTAGAACAGAAAGTTCAGAATCCCACACTACCTCGGTAGTCAGCCCCTTGGATTCTGGGGAGGGCAAATATTCGATAAAGAACCATCTACAAAAAATAAAAAACAAGACAAGACATACAGCACTGTACATAGGAACATATCATGTAAGAACTTTGAAATCCAACGATAGAATACTTGAACTGGAAGAGGAACTATCAAAAATAAAATGGAACATAGTCGGCTTGGCAGAAGTTAGACGAAAAGAAGAGAAATCAATAAGATTGAACTCAGGCAACGTGCTATATCACTCAGACTGCGAAAATAACGGAACAAGAGGTGTAGGTTTCATCGTATCCAAGAACAGCGCAGAAAGAATTAAAATGTACAAGGCAATATCAAACAGGGTTGTAATAGAACTAAATAACAAAATTTCTCTGCAAATAGTCCAGGTATACGCACCAACTCAATCTTATGAAGACGAAGAAGTAGAAAGTTGCTTCGAAGATATCTCCAAAGCACTGAGGGACAATTTAACAGAATACAAAATCATTATAGGAGACTTCAATGCAAAGTTGGGAAAAGAAAAGACAAAGAAGAGCAAAGAATGGGAAATTTCGGATATGAGAAAAGAAATAAAAGAAGTGAGATGCTATACAACTTCCTAGAACAAGAGAACTTATTTGCAATGAATTCTTTCTTCAAGAAAAAACCACAAAACAAATGGACATCGATCAGCCCAACGGGGACAACAAAAACGAAATTGATTACGTTCTAACAAGAAACAAAGAAATCATTAAAGATATCTGCGTGCTGAACAACTGCACCATTGGCAGCGATCATAGACTAGTCAGGGCCAAATTGTATATAAATAAGAAATTGGAGAGAGTAAAAAGACTAAAGATCAATACAAACAAAATCAACAGCGAAACACTAAAAGAAAACTCTGACAAATACCGAGAAGGAATAAAAAGACACCTAAAAGATAAAAATATACAAACATGGATGTAGACGAAATTAGCGAATCAATAAAAGAAGCAATTACAGACTCAATACAAAAATAACCTCAAAACAGAACAAGAAAAATGAAACACTATCATCTACAATAAAAGAGATGCTGAAAAGCAGAAGGAAGCTAACACAGGAGAACAAACAAAATACTGTAGAATTTGTTGAGCTAAATAAATTAATAAGGAAAACAATAAGACAAAATGAAATCAAAAAACAAGACGTTATAATTCAACAAGTTATAGAAAAGAATCAAAATATGAAAGCATTGAGACCTAAAATAGGCAAAAACAAGAATATAGTAATAAAAGATAAAGATGGAAGAGAAGTAAGAGAGAAAGACAAGATAAACTCTACAGTAAAAGAATTCTATGAAGACTTGTACAAGTCCCAAAGAAAAGCTCCCACAGAAATAAAAGAAAAGCTAAAAAAGAAAATAACAAATATAAACTCGGAAGATATGCCAGAAATAGAAGAAGAGGAAATAATTAGTGCGATGAGAGAAATGAAAAATCAAAAAGCGCCAGGAAAAGACAATCTGACAAAAGAATTATTAAATGAAGGAGAAGAGGAAATAATAACAGCGTTGAAGACACTGTTCAATAAATGTTTGGAAACGGGAAGAATAGTGAGTGAATGGAAAGAGGCTATAACGATTTTACTATATAAAAAGGGAGACAAACAAGATTTAAAAAATTACAGGCCCATAACACTACCATCACAAGTATATAAGCTTTTCTCAAGAATCATAATGAAAAGATTAAATAACAAAATAGAAATGTATTTATCCGAAGAACAGGCTGGCTTCCGCAAAGGGTTTAGTACAACGCACCATCTATTAACCCTCAAGATACTAATAGAGAAAGTAAATGAATATCATCTCCCATTATACATAGCACTAATAGATTATGAAAAAGCGTTCGATAGCATCGAAACGTGGGCAGTACAGAAGAGTCTATGGAACAGCAGGATAGACCACAGATATATGACAATAATCCAAGATATATATAAGAATACTACAATAACAGTCAACTGGTCAGAAGAAACCGATCCAATCCCAATACAGAGAGGAGTCCGTCAAGGAGACCCATTATCACCTAAGCTATTTATATTAGCCCTTGAGGATGTCTTCAAATGCCTAAACTGGGAGGAAAAGGCATCAATATAAACGGAAATTTTAAATAATCTAAAATATGCAGACGACGTCATAATATTTGCAACAAATGGAGACCAACTAAACTCAATGCTCCAAGAACTAAATGAAGCTTCTAAAAAGTGGGTTTAAAGATAAACACAGAAAAACAAAAATCATGACAAATTCCGAAGAGGAAGTGAATATCGAACTAGAACAAAACACTATAGAACAAATAGAAGAATACACATACTTAGGGCAAAGGTTTACACTTAATAAAGAAAATCAAGAAATAGAAATCGCAAGAAGAACGAAACTAGGATGGGCTGCCTTTGGCAATTAAGTTACATATTAAAAACCGAAAGATACCTCAATACCTGAGAACAAAAGTGTTTGACAGCTGTATACTGCCCGTCATTACTTACGGGGCCCAGACCTGGACTTTGACAAAGAGAAATGTAGACAAACTTATGAAGACCCAAAGAGCCATGGAGCGCCAAATGTTACAAATAACCCTAAAAGACAGAAAACGAAACACTTGGATAAGGGAGAAGACAAAAGTCACAGATGTGGGAAAAAGAATAGCTAGCCTGAAGTGGCAATTCGTAGGACACAATGCCCGCCAAACGGACAACAGGATGGAACGCACGAATCCAGGACTGGCGACCCTGGCTAACAAAAGAACAAGGGTAGACCACAGATGTGATGGATAGATGATGTAAAACTACACGCCGGTCTTGCTTGGAAAAGAATTGCACTAGACAGGATACGATGGAAGGAACTAGGGGAGGCCTACATCCGCAAATGGATTGAAGAAGGCTAAAGAAAAAAAAAGAAGAAGAAAAATCATATTCTTCAACGAGGACTTTTTTGTTTTGTTAATTACAAAAAATGATCTTTCTCATGAATTAAAAAATTCTGCAAGGTCTTTGCGAATTAATTAACAATAGTCGACATTGCTATGAACAAAGATAAGTCAAACAAAACGCCTTACGTTTTCTTTTTTATCCGGTCCATACCTGATGTAGCAAGCCAAGACAAAAAATTTCTGTTATAGAGTATTAAATATACGCCAGTATTCGCTTAGGCTAGCTGGTCGACAGTGTCCTGCAGGGCGCGCTAGATGACGCTAATGACCAAAAATCTTAGCAATTATTTTCATTCTGGGAAAATCATAATTCTAGAGCGCAACTCCTGGTTGGCGGGCGGGGAAAAAGACCTGGGAACAGGCCAAAGGCCGGTTATCCCGAAGCAATGCGTCCGTCGTACGAAGTACATATAATCAGAGCAGCAACAGAAGCCTCAAAATTGGACAGTCCAACTGAAGACGACATATATCTAGAAACAGGATACCAACTAAAATATGAAATATAACAATGACAACCACCGGAAAAGAATGTGAAATAAAAACCAAATTCTGGAGATATCAGAAAAAAGGAAAAGAAGGGTAATAATACATCTAGATAAAGGCCCCACATTCAGATACTCGAGTACGCAGTAAATGATAAAATAGTACAGAATTAAACCCAAGTCTTGTAGATATAGATATCAGAAAGACATATATAAAAAAAAACAAACTCTTGATCATTAAAAGAAAATACAAGAGAGAATAACTGAGAGTTTGCAGAAAAATAACGGAAGAAGAAACATGCAGTGAGGAAGAATTCACAATCAAAGAGAAAGGAAATAAATTCAAGAATACAATACTACAAACAGCGGGATTCACTTGTGGATTAGGCACAACCCCGGTCAAAGAAGGGCAAAATAGTGAAATGCCGATGTAAGGAGTCAAGTAAACGAGGACTGGAAAAATTAATTTGAACAAAACAGAAGAAGATAATCATAAATGTAAACAAAAGAAGGCAATTTAAAAAACTATAGAAAATAATCTTAAAATGTTGTCAAAAAAGTAAGGAAAACAACACACACAAAGTGGGAAATACCAAAAAAGAAAACAGAAAACAGCAAACAGACATAAAAGCAATCTGAAAGTGCATAAAATCACCATTGTACTGCAAAATTCAGAGAAGAAGAAGGAAGTATAGAAGCAAGAGGAAAATCTTATAAAGACCAGCAAGAACAAGAAGAATATCATGAAGGTAAAAAAAACAGAAAACTAATATTCCTAAAAGAAAACAAAATATGGAAAAGCAGTTAGAGTTTGAAAGACTTAAAGTAATTAAGGGGCTGAAAAACTTGGAACAGTAAAGTACAGTACACAAAAAGGGAGGTACTACAAAACAAGACAATTACATAGAAGTATGTTCGTCTTCAGTGGTATTCAAAAATTTTTTAAAATCTTCGAGAAGAAATTAAGATTGAAAATTGAGCATAAGTTACAAGAAGAACAAGCAGAATATATACTAAATAGACAAGCAAAATATTACATTTATATTGATCATATTGTTACTGTATCATAAATAGATATGTGAGAAACACTATATGACTTACAAGTGTCTGTAAAATTAAAAAGATTAATTAAAAACTTAAATGGGAAGTAGAGAAGAGTGGGGAGGTTAAAAGGTAAAAAATTTTAGGAATTTGATTTAGAAAGGCCATAAGGCGGCAAGGTGGTACACTAAGATTTTTGCTACTTGTAATATATATGTACCGCATATGTACACTATGCAAAAATGTAATAAGAAATACCGATTTGTGTCATTTAAATCTATATTCAGTTTTGATGCAAGACTTGCTAATAGCAACAAATGAAAGGCAACTGCAGAAGAAGTTATTAATATGAAAGGAGAAGAGAGTTATCGAATGGCCGAGCTTCCAATTGAGATGTTTTCGAGCAAATTCCAGTCGCCTTTTGGACTGCAGTCAGCTTGGGACCCGTAACTGCCATTTTGGGGTCAAGTTAGCTACCTTCAATCTTCTCACTGTCCAAGCGCTGGCGACCACACCTCTGGGCGCACTCAGCTCTTGCTTGAGGTCAACGCCAGTCATATGTCAATTTCTGAGGGATATTAAATCGAGAAATCGATCGTTTTTCTCCGTTGTCATGCGTTTACGTCGCCTCCTTGCCGGCGGACGTAGCCGCCGGTTTTCGGTACCGACACCACACTCAGGACACAGCTTAGACTTAGATTTAGTCGATTTGCCGCAGCCCTCTGACTGAGGCCCTCTCTAAACAATTTTCTTGCAAATCACTCGAACACTTACATCACTTACTTACTTACGTGAACTTGGATGAGTGACTCGAGATGAATTACCGTATTGCAAGCATACTGTAGGCTAACCAGTCGTCGCGCACGGCGTTCCAATTTAGCAAGATTCGTAAAAGCCCGTTCGTGATGCATACTTTTATGAAAGCGTCATCCGATTAATGCAATAGGAACCATCAAAGATCAATAGCAAAAATACTCCTTGCACGTTAAAAATTTATATTTTCATTTTCCTTAGACTGAAACAGGAGGCGAAAATGCGCGTACAGCTAGTGCATCGGTTGTTTTGCTCTCAATTGTAGTAGACACAGTTGAAATAAAACAGCTCCCTACATAATCATATGCAAACTATAGATAAATAAAACAGCTTTACACATTATATTCAACTCTTGCCCGATGAAGTTATTCAATTCTGAGATATTTCAATTGAAAAATTAACTAATAAAAAATTGTTAAAGATAAGAACTGCCCATAAGCACGATCAATGCCAAACGTCACTTGTAATAGTGCAAAAGTCACCCACAAGTTCCATGAAGTGATGAATTTCGCTATACTATTAGGTAATCCGATGGACGCGTCTGGGTTTGGTGGATGCCAGGAGAACGGTTCTTACCCGAATGTGTTATGCCAACAGTTAAGTTTGGTGGCGAAAGCATCATGATTTGGGGCTGTTTTTCTTGGTTCGCCCTGATGCACTGAGTTCCTATAGCCAGAAGGATAAACTCTGAGATGTATTTTGATATTCTTGACAACTCTGTGCTTTCAACTCTCTGGCAACAATTTAGGAAAGAATCTGTCTTGTATCACCAGAATAACTGTTCTGTCTTGGACTGTGGAACAGTAGCACGTTCTGTGAAGCTATAAATCTCGCTACACGACTTGTCAATTCGATGGACCCGTCTGGATTTGGCGGACACGAGGAGAACAGTTCTTATCTGACTGTGTCTGATAGCACGATTTGGGTCTATTTTTTTATTAATTGTAGCCGAACAGTTGAACTCTGAGGTATATTTTGATATTCGTGATAACTTTGTGGCAACAGTTTGGGGATACATGCTATACCAACAGGATAACTGTTCTGTGCACAGCAAAGTTATTCTGACATGGTTTAAAGAGATGATAGTTGAAAAACTGGACTGGCCTTCATAGAACCCTGATCTCAATCGAATGTGACTGGAAGGAATTGGAACGCAGATTACGCGTCAGGTCAGATTGCCTATCTTTAGTGAAGAAGAAGGCAATTCCTGTGAACATGCAGAAAAAATTGGTAGGTCTTCCCAAAAGAGTGCAGAAAGGAATTTATGCTAAAAGTGGACCACAGACATGCCACACAAGCCTTTGATTCTACAACAGTGGGTGCTTGGATACTTTTGGTGTATTAGAATTAAACCAACATTAAATAAGGGAAGGGATAGATGGTGGTTTTCATAATAAACCTAATATTATAAACTTATTGTTAGTTTCAGTAAGCTTTGTATCACCTAAACTCGAGAATACGATTTAGTCATATACCGACAATTGTTTTTCAAATAGCTGTTTTAGTTGTCCTCTACTAAACTGTTAGCGTTACTATTTATGTTTCTGTTTAGCTCATAAATGCTCGAGTAATTTTTACGAAATCCAAATTGACAATATTAGTGTAAAGAAGTTTACACCTTCTCACGTAAAGGAGGTTGTAAGCTGTATATGGAAAAAGGCGCCAGAGGTTTGGGCGTATCCGTGATGTATGATATTAAAGAGTATGATGGGTGGAGTTGATCCGTATGCATATTAGGATTCGAAACTCATTAGTTAATGAGACAATGAATGATTTTTAATGAAATAAAAAACATGTATCTTATGTTATATGATGTCAATTTGAAGCTCTCGATAAGTACAAACAGAATAAATAAACACGCGGCTTGGGTTGAGTTAAATAGGCAGAGTAAATGAATTTTTGTTTTACATGTCAAACATAAGTATTGTGGTTGAACATTAATTTAAACAGCAGGCCATATGATACACAGGATAGCCAGATTGGTATCAGAGGCGAGGGCACGGGCTCGAATCAGGTATGTGGCATTTGGTAGATGCGCTTTTTTTAGCAAATGCATTAGAACAAAATATAAGTACCACGATTAACACAAGACAAACGCCTGTGGATAGAGTGGCGTAGTGGTTAAGGCTGCTCATTAATCTCCACTGTACTCATTTCTTCACGTCTGTGCTGCTCGCATGGTCAGTACTCATATTTCTTCCTCGTAGACCAGCAGTTCCCGAAAATGCATTTTTAGCTGTCCACCAGCACCCGTCATGCAATGCTGACACTGAGAAAACTGATCCCGTGTAAGGCTCGGATATGCGATAATGATCACCAATCAGCAGACAAGTTCAATAAGAACGCGATCGGTGCTTTGGTTTTTGGTGCGCATCTCTTGGAAGATTTTAAGTTAATGGTCCTCAGGTTACTTCCCTCTTAACAGGCATGAGAAACGCGTACCAGAAGCTATTAGGCAAAAACTGTAGATCTCCTGAATAATGCTCCGATCAAAACGTTTCGAAGAGCGGGATCGATTGAACATCTCAAACCTAATTCGGGTTCTCAGTCTCCTCAATTTGAAAACTTATTTGGCATACTTGTGGTGGTCAGAATGTCCCAGCGTGTACTCAGCAGCTTATTAGGATTCTCACAAGAGAATGCTTTAAAGCGCGCGAAACGCTCTGAAGCTGACATTTGTTCCACAGTACTTGGGTAACGATAATAGCTCAGGTTCACGACAGAAGATTCTTGATAACACCACATCGTATGCTTTGGCATTGTTTGTAGTGGACGAAACAGTCGCTATCACGATTTGGAATGGGACGTATTTATACACCAGAAAATTCTATTCTTCCTTCACCGGATGGCGATGTGGTGCGTCAAAAAAAGTGGAAACTTGCAGAAGGCGATGATGATAGTAACAACAAATGACTACATTGTAGATGTCAAAGACTTGTATGATGGAAAGTCGTCGGATGGGAAAATAATGGAAACGTCTTTGTCCTGGATAGACGCTTCATGTCAATAAAAGCTGTTATGGAGACGAAAAGATTTAGAGTCGCCATCCCACACCACCTGGTAGGAAAACAATTAATTCACTGATGAATAGGCAAATGAATCCCGACCCTGCACTCGCATCAGATGGGTTGTTACAAGTGTCTGGCTTCTGTTATCGACAATAAAAATCTCCTGCTGGATGAGTCTTGTGAACGCATCTGAAAAAACATTACTGGTTAGAGGTAATGAGGATGTTGTCTCAGGGGCTGAACAGTGTTGGAGATGTAACATGTGATTCTCACACTGGACACTTACATCTCCAAATTGTCAGATCCATACGAAAGAGAACTTGTGTAATGTCGTACTATAATTTGTAAGAGTGGGATTCTGACAATCCACGAATTTAAACACAAAAATATGATTTGACGCAGTCCAAATAGAAGCTGATGATCCTCTGCTGGTTCGAACAAAAGTCAGGTCCAATCATACACTTTGTAAAGTATATCAGATATTCATCGCTTACGATTTCTCAAAAGAGGACGCAGACATTATCTGTAGGCTCTACTACCATTGCAAATCAGGTGCCCCTGGAGACTTCCCCAGACATCACATACCGATAAATGCTAACGTTACGTCACAGTAAAGTAAAAAATCATAATGCAAATAAGACAGCTCTGTTTTAGATATATAGTACGCGTAGATCCATATTAATTAAGAAAACAATTTTTTTGCAATGTTTCTACAATTTTTTCGTCACGTGCTTGTATTCGTTAAGACCTTCAAATTAACGTACAGGATGTCTCTCTATCAGATAAGATATCGGTTTTCGATTTAACTAAAAATAATTAATTAGCTCACTAACTAATAAGTTTCCAATCCTAATATGCATACGGATCAACTCCAGCATGCCCTTTAATATGATGCATCACGCATACCCCTAAATCCCTGGCGCCTTTTTCCATATACAAATTTATGGGTCCATTGATGGTTTAAAAATATTTGATAAGTCCGTTGCAAAAGAATAAGAAAATACTAAAATATTGAATGATGGTCTTGTTTTTGTGTGCATTTTCGACTTAACCTGTTAAAGAATTGTTTGTTTGCTGTACTTCGTGATCTCTACATTTTGCCCCACTCTGCATTTTCGGGCACTAGCTTTTTGTATATAACGATATGTAGTTGTATACACGTATTTCTTCCTTTGGACACAAGCCAACTTCCATGCAAATGACTGAGTTGGTTATGTAGTCAATTGCTGTACCAATGTCTTTTGGTTGTATTGTTAAGCTGATATTAATTCAAGAAAAGTTTTAAAGATCTAGCATTTTGTATATTTTTGTTCGTACAGTGCAGTTCTTTTTTTGCTGTAAGGTAAGCCCTCAAAAATGGTGTCCAAATATGCCAATATGTAAGTATTCACGTAGATCAAATATAATATTGAGACAATCTATTCCTTTTATCGTATTTGACATTTCAATTCCCATTAATAACAGAATCGTAATAAAAAAAATTAGATAACGATTACTAGTAATGTCATGTATCTGCGGGCTGCATTATAAACGACTAAGGTGCGTATCTCTTGAACTTTACGATTTGTTTAAGGTTTAGACAATTGAGCTGCACCATTGTATCAATTTCGTTGATGTTTAAAAATTTAGTTCATTTTGATGGTTGATTGGCCTGTTTGCGATCGGCAACATATTAGCCATCCTGCACTTATTATGTTAATGACAGACAACAGAAAGCTTAGGACGATTTGATGCTGATTCAGCAGTTGACTGAACATACTTTTAATTTCCGTGAAAAGTGTGGTGGTTTGGAATGGGATAACAAAGAAAGTCGCATTGTTGTAATCGCATCAGATAAGTGTGGAACTGAAAAGCTGTAATCTTTAAAACCCTGCCTTCTTTCGACATTAGCCCTATGTTTGTGTATTGGTCTAGAAAATTGTTTAATAAGGCTGGGGATGACGAGATCAACCAAGATCTTCATTCGGACTCTTCAGGCAGCCAAAGCCACAAGTGCCCTAATTAAACGCAATCTTCTTCGTAAGTAGAAGATTGTCTCGATAGATGCAAATTTCCAAAACTTCGATGTCTAATATTGTTAATCAAAACCTAGGGCTACCTTCTTGCAAAGACATACAGATGCTTTAAAGAAAAGTAGGAGAAAAACAAAAAAAAGTTGAACTACACTCATGATGGCTACAGAAAAATTTTGTTTGCGGATGAAAAAAATTAGTGGAGGAATCTTTAAACAAGTAAAATGGCAAAGTATACGCTAGATCGACCAAAGAAGCATCTCAGCTAGTACCAAGGGTTCAGAAAGATCATTACACTTGCAATGATTAAACAAGTAGATATGGAACTATATATTACATTTTGTGCAAAGCTAAAACATTCGTCTGCAGAAACTATTCGTATGGTTTAGAAGGCTTTCCATAACGGTTTGATGAGTTTAAAACGACTAAATGGCACAAATAATTTAGAGATAACTGGAAAGCTGTTGAAAGTAATCCAGATTTTGGGGTATCAGCAATGAGTAGAACGTCAGAAAGTGTTGAATATGTATGAACTGCATCAATAAAGAAGATGTGTGGAACTTTGAAGGAAACATCGGTTTTGCGACTACTGCTAACAAGCAGAAGGATTTGTTCCCAAAACTTAAGTAGCTCTTGTCCCCTCTGATCTTTTTCTTCTCAAGATCTTCTTCCAAAGCCGCTAACCATTTTTCTACCGTCCCAATCTTATGCGTTTCATTTTTTCCTTCTTTCAGTTGCTTCGGTTCGGTATCTGTGCTGGTCCCTTATTCTTTGCGCTTTTAGAGTCTGAATTATACTCAGTTTATTGTATAAATTCAATACTTCCTCATTCGTCCTTTTCTCTTACCGATTTTTCGCGTCTCATAGGCGATAGTTAACTGTCTTTTCATTCAATGTAACCTTACTTCAGTTTCAGCACTACTTACAAAATGTTCTCTTATGCATGCACTTAAACAGAACTGTTCACTATTTCTATCTTCATTACCTCTCCCTTCTCTAATCGTATTGTTAGTACTTTCGTTGTCGTGTTGGTCTTATTTCTTATTACCATGAAATTTTCTACTTCAAATGCCGATATCTCTAACAGAGTTGTTGATTATCGGTTGACCAGGATGTGACCCTGCCCGGTCCTCTCCTCACCCTCGAAAATTTCCCCGTTATGTGTAAGTCATTTTTATTATTCTTAAGCTTTCCGAGTCTTCAAATAGCCCCAATCTTCTCTCCTTTCTCTGCCTTTAGTCGGAATTTCTATCATGTTGATTCTCAAGTAACATCCTCCCTCTGACGTTGCTTCAAATCTGATTACCTTATTCTTTATTCCTTCGTAAATTAGAAAATCTGTCTTTAGCATTCTTCTTTCGCCGTTGCTGTTGAACAGAGAGTAGTTTTTCACTATTGTGATTATATTATCTTTTGTCTTATATGTTTTCTACACATTGACGTCCTTGTCACTATACTTTTCACTGTCCCTTCGTAATAAGTTCTCCTTACTTTTCATGTAGCCAAAATTAGCTCTATTCTATTACTATCGTTGCCTTTCCTTTTACTATAAACTTTAATTTTTTTTTGCTCACAAACATTTTCGTATTTTGATCATTTTTTAGCAGAATTCCATCCTTTCGCTTCTATCTGTTCTATTTTAAATTCTAAACCCATGTATCTTCTTCAACAACAAATTTTTGTTAAATTATCCTAACCGTTTTAATCGTTTTTTGTCTTTATAGACCTTTTCTCTTTCTGTTTTAGCTCATTATTTTTCTTTCTTAGTGTTCTTACCTCCTCCAAATACTCTTTCTGATCTTGTCTGATTAATTTCAATTCTTTTGTCACCTTTCCCATTTTGAATATCCACTGTTCTATTCTTTCTCTTTCATCTGTATCTTCTTCGGCTTAATTTATGCTTTTATCAGTGTCCTTGAGGTCCTTTATTAACATTTCCGGAGGGTCTGGTTATTTCTTTCTTTTCGGTTGACTACTCCACGTCGTACCGTTGACGTCATACTTTTGCTTATGTGGTACTCAGTAGGGAACCTTTTCTGATTACTATATAGTACATAGAGGGCGATAATATCGCATTTCTATCCGGGATAAAGCCGCTACTTGTCTCCGAATCTCACGCTTTCAATTTTATCTTCAGTTAATTCTGAACTACCTAGATTTTTAAGGACTATATACGCCAATCTCAAGGAATGTTTTCTCCTCGCGGGTTTTGTTGGTTTCCTGTAGATTTAAACGTCGTTTTTTCGTATTATTTGCCAAATACTTGTAAACTTATTCTTCTTCTGGTCATACTATTAGATCATTCGACGGCATATATGTAAATGGAGGTATTTTTGGTGCTTTAGGGCTTAACGAATTGTACGAGTTTTGGATATTAGTTTGTAAACTACATATTGAGTTGGTTAGATTATTCCTTCATTCTTTTCGTATTTAAGCATTTCACAATTGGCTTTTTAATTACCAAAATATTTCCTTACAGATGGCATAGTCTTCTGAGTTACTGTAGATCGATTAAGTAATAGAGGACTAGGAAGTGCAACTTAAGTTGTTGATTAGACGCAGGATTGACTTTAAGTTATTGCAAGAACTGATTAATGCTTCTTTCTAGTAAGCGAATGAGGAACATGCTGCTTCTTAATATATTTGTCCTTAACGCAGATATTCGCGCGATGTGAGATTGTTCAGCCTTCTTCTTCAGGTGCCTTCTTACTATTTTCCGCATTTCTGATTAGGTTTTCAACGTTCAAACCACTATATCCTCTGGTATTTTTCATCCAAGATGTTCGCTGTCTACCTCCTATTCGTCCTTTGACTATTAGTTAGGCTAATGTGTATTTGTTATTGTGTAATATGTTGGCTAAATAAGCTGTTTTTCGCCTTTGATAAATAAGATTAATTCGCGGTCTCTACATTCTGCGTAATACCTCACTGCCAGTTATTATGTTCGTGCACGGAATTTTCAGCAAACGTCGGAATACCCACCTTTGAAATGCCTCCAATCGCCTCATGGTATTCAGTTTCAGTGTCCATACCTCAATTCCATACAGAAGGACAGAGTACACATAGCACTTCGCCATGCGATACCTAAGTTCCAAATTTGGGGTATCATTACATTGAAATTGCTTCATGCTCCAAAAGATTGTTCTAGGATGTTCTATTCTAGATCTTATTTCTACCTCAGGATTAAGATTGTCCATTATATAGCGGCCCAGATACTTAATCTCTCAACTTTTTGGGGGTTTGTCTATTTATAGTCACATTTGCTTGGAGAACACCATCACTTTGTTTTTTAATGTTTAGACTGCATTCGTCTTCTTCTATAACGACTTTATTCAGTAGGTCTTCCTCGCTATTATTAATTGTCACGATATCGTCAGCGTACCTCAAGTTGTTCACAATTTCACAATTTATATTGACGTCTTCACAAGCCTCTTTCAGTGCCTTAGAAAATATCTCTTTCGTACAAATTAAACAGAAGCGAGAAGAGAGCATATCCCTGTCTTACCCCTGTCTTTATATCGACTTGTTCAGTGAGCTTCACTTTTGTCTTCACCATCGCATTTTGCTTCCAGATCATGTTAATGTCGTTTTCATGTAAAGTCTTTCTCATGAGACGTTCATAGTCTAGAAAACATGCTTATGTGTCTTTTTCTTGATCTCTACACTTTTGTATGAGTGCAATAAAATTAAATAATGCTTTTTTGGTTCCAAGCCATTACGAAAGTCAAACTGTGGGTATCCGATATCTGTCTCGCATTTTTTGTATATCCTCCATTACTTTAAGGAATCTTTTTACTACAAGAATCTGTAGTGACCGCAGGTTTTTGGATTTATTGTTCTTGGTAAAGTGACAAATAGTGAATTTATCCAATCGTGTGCCAATTCAGTAGTTTTGTATATATTTTTAAAGATTATCGTCAATAATTCAAGATTGTCTTCGTCTATAATTTTTAAAAGTTATGTCTAGACCTAAAGCTTTTCCTATTTTAATGGCACTTAACGAACTTGACGTTCTTCAGAAAAAAATCTTCTAAAAATTAAGTGATTATCCCTTGCGTTTTCGCTTTTATACTTGTGCGAGTATGGTAGGAATGGTGTTGGGGAGACGTTATTGACGTCACTGGGATGGTAGATAACGTAATCGGGCTAGCTGCTGACGTCAAAAGCTCTTAAGGGGCAAAAAACAGCCCGCGATACGGTGAAAGAGCGAGTGATGTCGGAAAATGCCGAAATATTACCTGTAACGTCCCGATTGACGTCAGCAGCTAGCTCGATTACGTTATCTACCATCCCAGTGACGTCAACAACGGTCCCCCAACACCATCCCTACCATACTCACACGAGTATAAAAGCAAAAACGCACAGGACAGTCGATTAATCTTTAAAAGATTTTCCTCTGAAGATGTACCCGCCGCAGTTGTGGATGAAACGTCAAGAGTTTCGGCCTCATAACTCAAGAACCAACCACAGGATGCGCCAATGCATTTCATTTATGTTCAGAATTTAAATCTTTGATCTTTCCATCTCCTAGATAGTATTGTGAATTTTACCAGCCTCAAAAACACATTGGTGTCATTGCATATTCTTATTTTTGATAAAAATTGGTTTTTAGGTTTATATATATATATATATATATATATATATATATATATATATATATATATATATATATATATATATATCGGACGTCTGTCTGTCCATCGCGACTTTCAACTCGAGAACTACTGAACCTAAAGACATAAGGGGGTTATCATTCGAAAGCCTATGGCCTATCGGGTGAGCTGGTGGCGTAGGTGGGATGTCCTACAACAATGAAATAAGGGTTTTTAGTGGACTCAGATTCAAATATGTCAGTCCTTATAACTTTTGATCAAGGCAGCTTCCAAGCTGAAGACCAGCTTCTATTTCTGTCATTTCTGATATATGTCACGCCTTATAATTTTTGATCTGTGACAGATAGAGACATAACGTTTTCAGTATTCAACTAAGGACCATAAGTCAAGCGCAGACGCCAAATTTCAGCCTAATCGAAAAATCTCGAGACCGCTTTGACCGGAAATGTCCACAAATTTTTGCTTATGTATACAAGCCCTGGACATTGGTGGAAAAGAAGTTCCACGTCCGAACTTCTTGTCTACTTTTGGGTGGCACCTCCCTGCGGTGATTCCTAACACCCCCGACGATCTAAGGTCTGCCTCTAATTAAAGGCCTTTCTACTGGTTTCTACTTGCGTGGTTATTGTTCTTGGGAAATAACGCAGTTTTCCCTTGCATTCTACACCACAGTGTCTCAACCGTCGCTTGTGAGTGTGTCTGTCTCATTATAGCATATTTGATTCATGTTAATCGTAGCCAATCAAGACCTATAGGAACGCTGTTGCCTCTTACTATTGATCACCATATCTGGTTACTTGGTGTGATCAACCACGGCAAAAGGTACTACCTCAACACCGTAACCCTCCAGTCCAGGTTGAAGCTTTTTTTTTAATTAAATTTAATTAGGTCAGCATACATCTGCTATACATGATTCTGTTAAACAAAACACTTAATTAATACATAGTGAGGTCATCGCTTGACTCCTCTGTACCGCTACAACTGTATGTGAGATGAATAAGAGTTAGCTAACGCTTAATTGTAACTAGTTAAACTATGGTAATAAGTCTTATGGGAGTTTTCTTTTGAGTCTCAGATGTCGTTTCCTCTGACCTAGGTTATAAAACACTGTACTTGGACACTCCGGCATTTTGGCAAAGAATCTTGTACACAAAGTATTTATAAAGTCTGACACATTAGGTAAGTCTAGTTCACTGTGTATTTGTTCATTTCTGACGAACCACGGGGCGTTCACTGCAATTATTTTAATTTTGTTTTGTAGGACTTGGAGTTTTCGTAAGTGAGTTTTAGCTGTAGTACTCCAAACTGGACATGCATACGTCATGATTGGGCGTAGAATGGTCTTGTATATTAACATGGTGCACTCTATGCGCAAGTGAGATTTTCTATTAATTAACGGGTATAGTAGAGCCAGCGTGGTCCCGTGGTTGAGGGACGGGCTGCGATGCTGACGGACCCGGGTTCAATTCCCGGTGCTCTCTGATGCCTGGCGGGTGGCCTACTCAGTCACTAAAAATAATTGAGTACCTGCGTTCATTTGAACAAGGGGTAATAATGGCGGTCGTCTTAGGCGCGGTGCTTGCCACATCGCCCCGCATCAGAGACGGTGCGCGACGACCGAGCAGAGAGAGCGAACGTATGAGAGCCTTAACCTCTCAGTTCGCAGGCCGTGCTCCCACGCGGGGCGTAGAACCTTACCATTACCGACGGGTATAGTAGTGGGAGTCTCGCATAACATTAATTTATCTTCTTATTAACATGGATTCCCCATCCAAGTCGGATGTCCAAGTAAATCATTAGGTATTTGACTGCCATACCTCTTGTGTTCAATTCTTTATACGTTGATTGATTGTTACGTGTGGCAGGTCTGGGATTCTTTTCAAACTGAAGACTTTCACCTGGCTTTTCGTTGGATTGATTTTAATTGTCCATTTGTCATACCATGTGCAAATTGGGTGTAGAGCGTTTTGTGGTTGGTTAACCGCTGTCTGGAGATTTTCATTTTGTGTAATTACTGCTGTGTCATCAGCAAACATTGCTATGGTGGCACTATTTGTGGTTTGTAGATCATGTGCGTAAATGTTAAACAGAGTTGGTCCTTATATACTCCCCTGTGGTTGAAGCTTCTGTCAAATCCAAAAATGAAGGATAAGGTAGCTCATGATCAAGATGCATCAATTCACTGTAATTAGGTTCCCATAAAAAAGTTCTTCATTTTATTTCTTCATCTTTTCGGAGATGCGTTATTTTTCAGGCATTTGAAAATCTGTTTCCTGTTCCAATAGTCTCTTAAAAGATAATTATTATTTTAGACATCTAATTTTAGTGTCTGTTATTTTAAGTAGGACATTATATTTAAAACTTAGACACTACAAATAAAAAATATCTACATCCTTAGACGTTGTGTTTTTAGTTTCCTACGTTTATTGTTTATAGAAAGCTAACATGTTATAAAACTAAATAAAAAATAATTTATTGTGCAACTATTTATTTTACTGACAACCTTTAATAACCATTTATGACTGTCTCTCCCTTCATCTCTAAAATTTAATTTTCCTTACACTCCAGTATGTGCTCTCCCACACTGACACTTCAAAATAAACGGTAGATACAATTGGCAAGTAAGTATTTGACGTAATTTATTTTATTAAACAAATTCTCGAGGTCGCTTCAAAGCACTTTATTTGGGCCACCTCTCCTTTCCTTTATTTCAGCGAAGCCTGTCTTCTAGGCGACCAGAATCAAAATTTAAAAAATTCTTTTCAGCGGAGCGACATTCGCGGCAGCTGTAAGCCTTCCATTTCGGGCGGAATCCTTGAAGCACGCGCTCATTTGCCTCCTTCTTTGACACCGGCGAACAGAAGGAATACGAAATCCCGCATTTGCCCGCATAAATGTTTTAGTGTTTATGTTGTGATCAATATACGGCGGCGTCCTCAAAAATTCCACGACGCCCGATGAATGTTCCAGCGCCGCAGAGGAAACAGTTTTAGCGCCGCAGATTAAAGCAAATTGACTGTATCCCTGGCTGTATTACCCGTTAAAATTAACGACAATGGGCCTGCGCCCGCACGAAATTGCATTTTACTGTGGCGCGGGGCGCCAGCCATGGAATATATAACACCTATGCATAGTTATAACTTTTAATTGCTTTATGTGGCGCGAGCTCGACACGGGACGCGCGGCGTACGTGCGCCCCGGCGCAGGATGCGAGAGGCCGTTTTTAATTAATATTTAACAAAGCTCGAACGCAGCGCGAACACAATGGGCCCTCCGAGCGAGCCCTGTGCCACGCCGCCCGGCTGCTCGCGCTGTTTATTCTGCGCGATTCTTTCTGCGACTCGAATCGCTAATGAAATCTCTTTTTTGTAAAGCGGCGCTGCTTAGCATAATGGTGTTATTTCAAGTTCGGGATTGTTTGCTCTTCCCCATAATGAGGCCTGACAGACGTAGTGCGTTGTTTGCTAATAATCGCCGCTAAACGAGTGGGACGCGGGCTTGGATTTTGAACTGCGCGCGCCTAGGCGCGCCGCCGAGCCGAAGCGCTAATATAAAATTAATTAACCGGCGTCTTAAAGTTTTAGGAGCGGATTATGGCTTTAAAATATCCCGCTAAAGCGGAAGGAGTGCTGGGTCTTAGCGGTAAATTACTGCTACATATCACGACCTCCCCCAATTAGCTGATCTTTAAATATTGCCCCCATTTGATCTAAATTTGGCGCTGCTGTTTTACCACCGCCTCGTTAATTCGACATTAATTTTTAAAATAGCCGTGTACCCTTTTATTTTCATTAAGCCTCATTTTAAACACCAAAAAGTGGTATAAGTTTTATCTTTCCTTTAATTCATCAAAATCTATATTTTGTCTTAATCTATTAATTGCCAATTTTTTGTAATATACACTGTAAATGATAACCAAACACACATATGGTAGTTGAATATTTCTAAAATAGAGCGCATAAATGGGTCAATCCCTAATTGGGGATTACTTTTACTATTATATTTTTTATTTACTTAGCCAAACAACAAAGCAGTTAACATGCAGTCTTACATTGCAGACACAACATTACTTCCTTCCAACATTTTGTTTTGGGTACAATGGACGCCCTGCCTGTTTTGGGTTTGAAAGGAGCGATTCTGCAAGATTTGTCCTTGCCACCATTCCTCTGAATTAAGGTAATGAAATTGTTTCATTGGTGAGGCCGTAGAAAGGTGTGCATTGACCGTCACATCAAATGGATGGGTTATTACCAGTGGAAAGTTTCATTGTTTTCCTCGAAATCTGATACGGTACTTCTGTAGATTCCAAGCCAACTTCTCGACATTACCCCTTTTATTTATTGTACTCTACCACCAGTTTTAGCTGAGAGACCTGCAGCTCTTGGATTTGCTGTTTCTATTGTCACTATTTATTGGATGTCTGGCACAACTATTTTTTTTTGTTCCGTGGAAGTGTGAAATGCATTTTCGCACATAAAGAAGCGATCGGCGCTCCCTTCAGTGTGGGCCTCCTTGCCCTTTACGATAGACTACCCACTAGAACCACACCTCCATTTCCGCGGTAATATCCAGCCCGGTACCGCTGTTGCAAAACTTCGATGTGAAATCCGTCTTATCCTTATCTCTCATGGATAACGCCTTGTTTAGTCTCGTTTTTGGTTCATTCAGTCGTATGTGCATCCGTCCGCCTAGTCTTTCAAGCAGCCGTCGTCCTTTTTTGCGCGGAGTACCCTCTCTACGAATCGCGTTGCACCATTCTTTGCTTGATATCATCTCGTCTGCTATGTTTTCAGGCGTAATCCTTCTTCACGTTATTAGGTCTGTTTACCGTCACGCTTCTATTCAGCGAGGATTCAAAGGACGTGTGCTCAGTGCCGTCGTATTTATATAGATAGTATCGAAAACATCCATGTTCGGAAATGAGTTGCATTAGATAGAAATTAATCTCTCCAAAGCGTCTCTCAATTTACGGAATCAGTATACCGACTCGCTTTTCCATCTTTTCTGGCACTCGAGAATGGGGCTGCTGCGCAATTCCTTAGCCGCTTCTTCCCTGCTGACCTCAGAGTTTCTTTCGTAAATCCGTTTTCGCTGGGGAGCCAGTAGGTCCAGGGGGATGACGCCGGAGATCACCAAGACCGTTGTCTCGGATACCGTCCTGTAAGCGCATGCCACTATATGGGCTACCATACACTGAACAGTTATGATGCACTTCCAATAGTTCTTTTTCTGCAGGGCCTCAGTATGGAGTGGACCGACGCCATAAGCAGTTCCCTCATCTGCCTCGGGCCTCCCACATTCGCCATGATCTGGCTAATCTCCGTGGCTCTAACAGCCGCTTTATCCGATGCGACGTTCAGGTGCGTCCAGTACGTCATTTTTTGCTAACCATAGCTGTAAGTCGTATTTTGTCATCCACCAAATTACGTACCGCATGACCTGATTCTGTTTCAGCTGGTCTATATTCGTATTACGAGCACTGATGATAGCGGCGATGTCATTCGCGTATAATGTCATCCGTGAATAAGCTGTCGTACAGCGTATTTCATGCTGGACCCATAGCTCGTACCACGTCGTGATCGGCCTTGTCTTCCACCAAATCGTACCTGTCTCATGACCTGAACTATCTGTTTCAGCTCAGGCTAGTCGTTCGCCACCTTCAGTAGATAGCCGGGCACTCCGTGGACCCCTAGCGCCTCTAGGATATTGTCCATCTCGCTGAGTTGAAAGCGTTTTTGACATCCAACGTGACCAACAGCACAATCGGTCTTGCTGTATGGCATGATTCTTTAGTCTTTTGTACCGCATCCGTCACTTTTTGTAGCGCGCAGCAGTTTCGGATAGCTTTCACTATTCAAGGCTTCAGTAGCATTTCTATCGCTTTCTGCAGAGAGTCTAACAAGTTTAGTGATCTGAGGCACTTGTACTTGCATCCCTTTGCCTGTCTCATATATGAGACTAATCTTGGCCTCATCCATCGAGAGCTAAAAAACCCCTCCGTCAGACACGTGTTGTACATATCCAAGAGTGACTCCGGACGTCGCAAAGCGACTATTCTGAGAGCTTCTGCTGGGATGCTGTCTGGTCCTATCTCTGCCTTTGAAGATGACATTACTTGAGGATCCAACTTCGGTAGACCAACAGTACAATCGGTCCATTGGCCTGTATGGCATGATTCTTTAGTCGGTTTGTACCGCATTTCCGTCACTTTTGTAGCCCAGTGTCTATCCGTCGACTCGTGCGCAGCAACTTCGAGTAGTGAAGCTTTGCTGTATTTATGGCGTTCCGTAGCATTTCTTTATGCTTTCTGCAGAGTCTAACAAGACTCTTCAGGTCTATGTCTGCAGTGCTTTCTCCGAATCTTGCATTCTTTGCGTAGATTCGCTATTTTCTGTCAATGAGGACTATTATCGTTGACCTTCTCATCGTAGTATAGACGCATCCGACATGACACGTGATTAGAGCTGTCGCGGTTAACAAGATCGCCTCCGGACGTCGCAGTTCTCGCAGTAGTTCATCGGGCATTCCTTTGTGCTGGTCTTGGCGCTTTATCCGTCCCTCACTGTGTAGTTAATATACTGGTGATCGCTACCAGTATATTCTTCGGTTACTCGTCAATTTTGGATTGTCTTTGCTGTTCCCTCCGAGGCAAAGGTTACATCAGGTATAGAGTTGCCAAACCCTTGTTTCCTGTAGGGTAGCACCGTGCCTTCGTTTATGATCAGGAGTCCGAACCTCGTCGCATGTCAAGTAGTTTCTTGCCCCTTCTATTAGTTTTAGCTATTCCTTACTCGATTCACCTCGCATTAAAATCTCCAGCTATAATAATAATGGCACCAGGAATCGCTCCCAATGCGAAATTTTTATTCCAGGTCCTCCGCTTTATGAGTGGTTATGAGGTAATGTTAGGTGAGAGATAAACACTCACGAAAGTGACATTATCGGTTTTGTACACTCAAGATGAGTACGTCCACTCCCACTTCACTACTAGCTGCAAAAATTGCTCGTGAGGCGTACCACTTCGGTTTATGTTTCCCTAAAGGATTTTGGGCATTTTCGGATTTCTTTTGCCGATTTAGGGCTGCCCTAAAGACCGAACACGTTCCAGTTCCTGGGAAGCCGCTTCTTCGGGTGGGTTCCCAGCCTCTATGTATGAGAAACAGCCTGGGTTTTTTAGGTCTGGTCTGACATTTCGCTGACTTGTGCCCACTGTTTCCACACTTCAAGCAGGCCATCGTTCTGTCTCTGCTTCTGCAGGCTGCTCTTACGTGACCGTAGCCCAGGCATCCTATTCAGCAGTTCACTTAGCCGATCTTAATTTTCCCTTTCGTGAGCAGTTCTCTAGCATTGGGTTCAAAAACGTGTGCCTTACATACAGTTAGATTGTTTCTCACCCGTCGGGGTGCTTTTTGCACTTCTTTCTCTGTAAGGCAGTCAAAGTCCTTAATCTTCAAAACTGTCTTGAAATTCACATCCCTTACCGTACCTTTGTCTCCGAGAACTTCTTGGATGGCTCTTTGGAATGTCTATCTAACCCCCGCTCTCTTTTCGAATTCTTCAAGAATCCCACCCTTCTGAATCTTACAGATGGTGTCGTTTTAACAGCTGCTTTGATTTTACTTTTCAGTTTTCCTAGGATTTGAGCGTATGTCTTACCCTCTCCTGGTTGTACTTATAGGGTGTCCATTATCTTCTTTATGTTCCTTTTTAGGTTGTGGCGTTTCCACCTTAGCGGTATTTGTCCGCTGCGATTCTTTTTTTGAGCCACTGACAATATGCTAGTCACCCATATCCCATATTTGGTATTTTCTTCCTTTCTAAGTAGTGCCATTACCCCGTTTCTTAGTTTCTTGTTTTTTGTTCTCGTCATTACTCAGACAATGGGCTCGCGTCTGCGCCATCTCCTCCATTTTGCTTCTTAGGTCAAGGGTGGTGTCCGTAGTATGTTCAACGTAAGCCATAAATCTTTGATAGCTTGGCTTACATTTTTTTGCAAAGTGTCACCTTTCTAATATTTTTGATGTGAATTCATAACTTAAGAAGCTGTTGTTCCAACTTTTTGGCTATTCATCTAAATTTGTTATAGTGCAATTGGCATCCTCCAAAATCCATAAGACGTGCACCAACCAGTGGGGCTTGCACACGATCGGAATCAGCGGTGAGATTTGTATTCACAACTGGAACATCATTTTATAGACATACATTTGATAATAGTAGCCACTTTGAGAGCAACACGAATCTCAAATACATCTACAGATGAAGTGTTTGAAATAAAGTTTACCTTAGTACCTAATCACTTGCTCGTTGATGTTCACATTTTAAGAGAAAACTGAAAATTTAAAAAAATTCTAATTGAGATGGTCTATCAGCGGACGAATTTTGAAATTTTTGTATCTTCCAGTGGTATGCTGCCAAGGAACGCATTGTTATTGACATGTAGATAGCACTCGATCTTTAGATATCTGTTGTGATTCAAACATTTCCTTATACAAGTTATATTAGTCTTTATCTTCACACCAATATAATTGTTCTTGAGCAAGTGCATCATATCCCCTAAAAAGCAATATTCCTTCAAACTTTTTAACAGATTCAGTAGAAAGCTGAAAATCAGAGTGTTGTACTGAGTGGCATACCGAATACTCTCCCTGACAATCATGCTCGTCAATACCTCGTCGAATAATTCCTTAAAAACTCTAACGACTCCCTTGCTCTTTGAGTAGGCTATCAAATCTTCGTTCCTGCATTCAATTTCTTGTGAAAGAGAATAGGTACTGCTATAAGTTGCTTCTTTCTTTGTTCATTTAGAAGAAATCAACAGGCTTTACTCTCTTTCTAATATGCCCATCATTACTTTCCATCGTCTTTGTAAATAAAATATAAATAAAAATCGCCATTTAATAAATTAAGATAATTAACCCCTGCTAATAGTACAAACAAATATTTAAAAGTCCATAATTCTGACATAGATAGCTATATGCAATTTTGAAAGACGAAGAAACGGCATTCAATTAAAGGGCACACAACAACTTTCTTTTCCAAGCCGTATGATATAGCATTTAATACAATCTCCAAAATAATTTCAAGATACACGACCCTAAAAAATTATAGTTTGATATAGAACCATCTACAATTTGTAAATTAAGTTACACGAATTTTAAGCGCACCTTTTCGATATTTTGGAAGGTTTCGGCATCGACATCGCGAACGAACGCTGCCTTGTTCTTATTCGGCGATTTTCAAAGCGCTCGCCAATTTTCAGAAGGTTTGCATTGCGAAGTAAGGAAGAGCAGAACAGAGGAGTGATGAGAAAGGAAATCTCATGACTCTAAGACATCAAATTAATTTGAGTAATGTCAAGGATAAAAACCTAATTTATCCCGAAAAGAAAATAAATGTCCGAGGTCGATAAGGTCTTACGTTACTGGGGGAATTCCGCAGTTGCTCTTGTTTCTTGGCGTTTATAAAAGTCCTGTTTCGCGCATCGCATTGGACAGATCACAAAAAATCTATAAAGTTGAGTTTAAGTAAGATACATCTATAAAATCTAGTTAGCCCATAAGATTTACGTTTAAACCAATAGGTAATGATGATATAAATACTTTAAGACCTACTATGTTGACAAGCACTGAAATAATTTAATGTAAACTTATCTACAACAAACAATAAGTTTCTTTACTGTAGCCTCTTAACCATCAATTGAAAAAGTACAATAAGGAAAAAGACACCAGGATTACATTTATCAACAGATATAGATATAGAAAAAAAGATCTTGAAAGATATAAAATTGAAAAAATTTGAAAAATTATAGAGATTATAGATTTAACATATATATCACATGTATCAATTTTGACTCATTTGCCACCACAACAGCCACATGTGGTACTGAAATTATAAAGCCATACGTATTGGTAATTAGCTTGAAATTTTTCTTTGGAATAAAAATCGCGCAGCTAAGAAAGCATTGGGCATCATACGCAGGTCCTATAAAAAATAGATAATTCAGAGGACTTATATATGGTCAATTATTTTTTGTTCTTGGATTCTCTTTGATAAATTTGTACCATTATTTTTCTCACTTAATTATGAGACAAAAAGTAAACACAAAGTGTCGCAAAAGTTACGTATTTGTATAAACTTGCTCTTTAAAAGAAATCTAGAACTTAACAAACGCATTGTGGCTCCAACAATATAATAACTGGCTCCATCTTGCTAAAACCACACATTAGGTCTGCCTTGAATCGCAGGTCGTACAAAATTATTGAGTATTCGGCAATGACGTTCCCCATTTACCATTGTTCCATTGCCGGCGTTTTCTTCAAAGAAGTAAGCTCCAAGAATAATCTGTGATGAAACACCATACCACATTATACATTTAAATGGATGAAGTCCATGTTTGACAACCATTATTGGATTTTGCCTGGCCCAAACCTACAGTTCTGTTTATTAACATAGCCATTAAGATGGAAATTATAATCAGACGGTAAATAAATTCGTGTTGGTTTCTGGCTAGTTCTTGAAATTAAATAGCATAATAGAAGATGTTATTGGTTCGTCATTCACTCTTTTTTACACGGTCGATTATCTTGTTTCCTAGTTAAACCATCATGTACACCTCCTTCCATTACACAAAAATGGCCAACATCGTTAGATATATCTAACATCAAAATGCTTACGGTAAGCTCATTGTATGACAAGGACTGAACGCTGATTTCGAAAATAATAAATTGGCGCTGTAAAGAAGTTTATTTGTCTATAGTAAATTCCTCAAATTTTAATTAAACGTAAAGTGAGTTCGAAGGTAATCAAAATATTTGAATTTTCGATATCACTTTTGGACCGCCCTGTAGGAAGTTTGACTTTTATTTTCATAAGTTTCTGCATCAATCTAATTGTGCGTAATTTTACAAAAAAAACGACGTATCTTAATTTTGATCGAAAATCACATATGGGATAGGAAAATTGACATTTGGTTAGGCGTATGATGATCAAGACAATCATACATTTGATCTTGCTGAACCATACGCATTATATAGAAAAAATTCTGTACACTGATTATGGTCGTACAAATAAGCAATTTACAATCATACAATCAATTTCAAAAAAATTGTTATAAAGTGATATGAACATACCAAGATGTTTTTCTTATTTCTCTAAATTTCAAAAATTTTAGAGTGGAACGTCTTCAAATCAATGCTGAAGATATATAGGCCCTTGATTTGAAAACTATTCAATAGGAAATCGTTAAAGGTTAAACATCAGTTAGGTAAAAATAGGAGATTTAAAGATAAGCATCCAGTGAGAAGGTTAAGTGAAATAGGAATTCTTAAAGTCTAAGAAGCATCGATAGTTTATTAAAACTTACTCAAAAAAAAGTCATTAGAATCTATAAGTTGGTATTAGTAACAAATTTAGAATTGGAACCAACTAATTATAGTTAATGTGACAGCAGCGTAAGGAGAAGAATGACACAATTGTGTCAGCTTTCATATTTATTTATTATTTATTATTATATATTATTTGTGCTACCTTAGATGGCTAGAATAATCTAGCTGTCAATCAAGAATTGGTTCATATATATAGTAAAGGTTAATAAAAACTAAATTTATAACTGATGATTGAAGTCTATTAACTTTATCCATCCTACGTCTATCGATTTTTCCATTTATCTCGTGGTTTTCTCTATGTAGGTCTTTTTTATTGTTTTAATATTCAAAAAAATTCAATACAGTTATTTTCGTTATTATAAACCACGGATTGTTCAATCTTTTATCAATTTAAATTTTCAATGGGGAGAATACGTTTAATATATAAGGTTTGGTGGCAGTATGCTTTTTTCAATGTGTATGTACCTACTTTGGTATCCTACGAGGGCGAATCAAATATAAACGAGACTTTTGATCCCGGGCGCGCAATATTAACGCGCGGGAGTTCTCGCTTCGTCAGGTGTTGGGTAGGGATGTCAGGAGTGGGGGAAGCAGGCGGGCGATTTCGTTCGTTTCTGTCAGTACCCGTCGTGACAATGTCTGAGCAGGAGGTGCCGTCGTCAATTGCCCAGCGTATTATCATTAAATTTCTCGCCACGGAAGGTGTAAAACCGGCTGAAATCCTGAGGAGCTTGACTGCGCAGTTCAAGGAAGAGACACTGTCACGAGCTAGAGTTCATGGAGGGTCGTGAGAATGTTGAAAATGAGAGCCATGATCGCCGACCTCGCACCAGCGTCACCAACGAAAACATCGTCCGCGTTCAGCAATTTATTGAGGCTGACAGGCGTTTGACCATCGATGAGATTGCATCTGAGATTGGAATAAGTTATGGCAGCACTTTTTCGATCATCACAGAGGAGCTAGGGTTTCGTAAGGTGTGCGCAAGGTGGGTGCCTCGCCTTCTGACAACTGAGCAGAAATTGCAACGTTCACAGTTGAACACCCTCCCTATAGTCCTGACCTATTGCCCTGCGACTATCACCTATTCGGTCCTCTCAAGGAAGCCATGCGAGGGCATAGATTCGACTCCGATGAGGAGGTTGAGGTCTATGTGCGCAATTGGCTGGAAACACGACCAACCTCATTCTACGAGGAAGGCATTTCAAAATTAGCTACACATTGGAAAAAATATGTTTCTAAATCAGAAGATTATGTAAAAAAATAATCTGCTATTTTTTTACTTCAAGTTAAAATAAAATATTTTTTAAAAAATAAGTCTCGTGCATATTTAATTTACCCTCGTACTATTGAGTGCAGTTTTTTCGTTCTTTCCCTAGTGTTTTTAAACAATTTGTAGCCCCCCCCCCCACCTAATTTGTTTCATTCAAGCAAACCCTTCTGATTTTGCTTTTTTAACTTTTCTTTTGAGCACCTCCACACTCTCTAATAGGTTTCCTATTACAAAAATATTATAGTTCTTTTGTCTTGTCGGTATGGATAAATTTTGTTCTTCAATCTTACTCTTTTTTCTAATATTTTTCTAGTGATATTAAAACTTATCGATGGTAGGCATATAGGTCTATAGTTACAGTGCTTTACTTGTTCTTATTTCTTATATCCAGGTACCACTAAATACCTTTATATTGTTCTTCGACTTATTATTCTGCTGTATCTTCTTCTTCTTTCTAGCCCTCATTCGTCCATTGTTGGACGAAGGCCTTTCCTATTCGTTGCCAATTTTCTCGGTTTTGTATGCTTCTTCTCCATCCTAGTCAAGCTGATCTCTTAATGCCATCTGTCCATCTAAGTTGTGGTCGTCCTCTGCTTCTTCTAGCTTCCCATGGCCTCCACAGCTGTATTTTTTTTGTTCCATCTTTCATCGTTCTGTCTCATAGTGTGACCGCAAAATCTCCATTTAAGTGAGGCTATGTGTGCTGCTACGTCTATTACTCTAGTTTTTTGTCTAATCCATTGTATATTTTTCCTGTCTGTCAATTTTATATTCAGTATCTGGCGTTCCATTGCTCTCTGTGCTTTTATCATTTTGTCCATATTTGACTTTGTTAATATCCAGGTTTTGGCGCCGTATGTCATTACCGGGAGAACACATTGGTTAAATACTTGACTTCGTAATTTAATCGCTATTTTCTGGTTCTTCAGTACATGCGATTTTTTTCCAAAGGCAGCCCATTCTAATCTAACACTCCTATTTATTTCTTCCGTCTGGTTTTCTTTATTTATTTTATTACCTGTCCAAGATATATATATATATATATATATATATATATATATATATATATATATATATATATATATATATTCATCGACTCTCTCTAAGTTGTTTCCTTCTATTCCAATAAGTATTTCCTCGTTGCTGTTTGACATTATCTTTGTTTCTGACATATTCATTTTCAGTCCTATCTTTTCTGATTCTTTTTATATAGGTCTATGAACATTTCTCTTATATCTTGGAGGTTCTGATATTAACAGTATGTCGTCTGCGAATCTCAAGTTATTCAGTTTTTCACCGTTGATGTTGATTCCTCTGTTTTCCCAGTTCATTTTCTTGAAGATGTCTTCTAGCTCCGTAATGAATAGTCTTGGGCTGATCGTATCCCCTTGTCTGACTCCTCGTTCTATAGGAATTGGGTTTGTGTCTTTATGGAGCTTTATTATACAGCCGGCCTTTTCATATATATTGTGTAGTAGCTGTATATATCTGGAGTCGATGCAGCTGTTTTATAGGCTTCTTTCAATTGCCCATCTTTCTACTGTGTGGAAAGCTTTTTCATAATCGACGGGTATAAGATAGAGTGGTAAATTGTACTCATTAGCTTTTTCAATTAATGTTCTAATGGTTAATAGATGGTCGTTAGTTGAATACCCACTGCGAAATCCCGCCTGTTCTATTGGCTGGTATTGGTCTAGTTTGTTCTCCAACTTGTTTGTTATTATTTTTGTCAGGAGTTTATATAGCTGTGATAAAAGGGTTATTGGGCTTTAATTTTCTAATAGTTTTCAGTCGTCTTTTTTGAAAAGTAGTATAATCTTTGCTGTGTCCCATTCTGATGGTGTCTGTGCTTGATGCAGGCATTTAAAACAGTATCTTGAGAGATGTTGTTAATGTTTTTCCTCCTGTTTTTAGCATTTCGATTATTATGTCATCTTTTCCTGGAGCCTTGTTATTTTTGCCTCTTCTTATTGTTTCTTCAATTTCATCTTCTTAAATATCTGGTAGTTTTTCTGAATTAAAATTCATATTCTGCTGTATAATTTACTAAAACTGTTTAAGACCGCAATTTCGCTATAGTTAATACATGTATCTCTTTTATTGTGTATGGAAAATATATATGCTGTTTTCCATTCCAATGAAATTTGGTCTCCATTTATAAATTGATTTATTAATCTCGTCAGTATTTTACACATCTTTTCTCTTCCATACTTTATTAGTTTATTTGGAATTCCCCTTGGCTCTGTTGGTTTATTGTTTCTTAACTATTTTTTCTATTATGCTTTGAGTTATTTCTATCATTACATCGTTTTTGCTTTGTGGAATTGTTTTAGTTTGGAACTGTGGACGAGTTTCCGTTAATAATTCTCTGTAGTGTTGGCGCCACTGTTTTCCGTGGTTTGTTGATCTTTAACTTCACTCGTCCTTTTCCCTCCCATATATATCTCTAATTCCCTATATTTCGATTCCCATGTACTTTGCTTCGCCTTTTTGACTTTTCTTTTTCTTCTTCCCCAGCCTAGGTCGTCCACTGCTGGACATAGGCCTCCCTCAAACCCTTCCATTTGTTTCTGCCCTGTGCGATCTGGATCCAATTTCCTGCAACTCTTTTTACATCATCGGCCCATCTTGTTGGTGGTCTACCTCTGCTTCTGAATGCGTCTCCATTCAATCATTCGTCTTGTCCATCTCTCACCTTTCACTCTTGCCACGTGTCCCGCCCAGTTCCACTTCAGCTCAGCTATCCTCAACACAGCATCATTCACCTTTGTTCGCTGCCTAATTGTGGTGTTTGGTATTTTGTCCCTAAGTGTTATTCCTAACATTGACCTTTCCATTGCCGTCTGTTATTCTTATTTTCTTTATGGTTTTCTTGGTCAATGTTAGTGTTTCAGCCCCATAGGTGAGAACAGGGAGTATGGACTGATCGAACGTTTTCCTCTTCAGGCATATTGGGATATCTGATTTAAAGATGTTGCTGAGCTTACAGTAGGCTGCCCATGTTAAATTGATCCTCCTCTTCAGTTCGTGGGTTTTATTATCTCTCCCAATGGTTAACTCGTGTCCCAGGTATTTGTATGAGTATACTTGAATATATATATAGTATACTTATACTTTTTAACTTTACTGTTAACCAATCTTTGTTCTCTAAATGCTTCCCTGTCTCCTTCGTTCTTTGTATTTAACCATCTCTTATATAGTTCTTATTTATATTTTATCTCCTGCTCTATTTCCTCGTTTTCCAATATATTAGCTTCTTTTTCTTTCTAGGTTCATACCCTATTGCCTCAAATGCCGCTTGGTGTATGCTTTCCTTGATATGTTCATATATTTCTATACTTGTAGTCTCTAATTTTTCTTCTAGCTGTATAACACAATGTAATTCAATATACATTGCTGATACCTCACACGTGTAAACCCTGATCAGTTCAAGTGATAGTCCATAGCAACATGAGAATTTTGAGGAGCCCAGATTAATTGATAACCTTATTCCTCCAGGTAAATTTTGAATTGGGAAAATTGTTTCTAACCCACGAAATACTGCATTTATTGTCATTTAAAGAATTAGTACATTTTTGGAATACCTTGTATAAATATTCCAACTACTTTGAACATTCCAATTTGTCTGTCGCCATTAATAACCTCGGTCTGCTTAATCGCCAAGCCACTTTTTTGTCCTACCCAAACATTTCATGCTGCTATATTATAATCATTCATTAGCATTAGTATTCCTCTTGATTCAATGTGCTTGGTTTACATGTTTAAAAATGTTTGAAGGAAAAGGCATTCTTTGATCGTCAAGGAACAATAATTTCTTTTAAAGCATGCTGCATTGTCAGCAACATAATCAACGAAGCAACAGTACGATCTACGACATTTCGCATTCTCTTCGAGGAGAATAATTTCTTCACTTCATAGTTTGAAGAACAATATTGTTGATATTTCTTGAAGAAAAGTATAAAAGTAAATTTACATCGCAACTTAAGTTTTCTTCATGTGTTATAGCGTAATCTATGAAAATCCCTTCCGTCTCAATATAATGATGTCTTCACTTATTAATTTGTCTCCAGATTCCGTTTAAAGAATACCTGCAGTGATTTTTCTATACTTTTTCAATATTCTCAAAGTTTAGGACTTTTGTTCTTTATTAGGTTTGCAATGATATGAATGCTATTATAGCATTTAACTCCTTATATGCTGTAAATCTCTTATAGTGATAAGTATTTTGCCGACGTTTATGATAAAAGCAACCATTCATGCACATATAAAAATAAGCTCACACCATATCTCATATGTTTAATTCATAATGCAAGATGCCTACTTCTATATAATCGTTGTTCTGATGGTTTAGTTTGTTATTTAATTGGCCAATGACTAAGTCTTTCTTAATCCAATTTGTATGTTTCCAATATTCTAAATTTTGCATTTGAAGTCTTTCTCGAGGTATTAAACAGCTACTAACTTTAATCAAACCTACCTTTTGATATCAGTGTGAAAATCGTATCTATAAAAATTAGGGCGTTCACAGTCACACGATTTCAATTGGACTACGTAAGTATAAGACTTTTGCAACGTACCAAAGATTCAGTAAGGCTCCCGCAGATCTACAAGGATATTTTCTATTTAACCGGTATAGTCTAATGTAAGTTCCAAGTAATTCCATTTGTAGTTCTTCTCTAACTTTTCATTCTTTACTTTATCTTTCCTAGTGACGTTCTTTACTCTTCTTAAATATTTCATTTCTAGGATTTGAATGTTACGAAAGTTTCACATCCACATGTGAGAATTGGTCTGTATATTATTATGTAAATTTTGATTGCCTTTACTATTTATTTCTAGTTTTAGTCAAAATCCGTTCATAATCTTTGTTTTGCCTCTTATACGATATTTTTGACCTTTTTCCGTCGTTCTACCTTTTAAGAATGTCTACCATGTCTTTTTTTTTAATTTCTTTCTTAATTTTATCTCTCCACCATTGGGTTTGTTTTCTGTAATTATTTATTTTACTTGTACCCTACGTAGTTTTTACTAATTCTATGATAGCATTTTTAAATCACGTCCATGGGTCCTTAGGGTTCATTTTTTTATATTTTCCCTTAATTTTTTTAGTTCTCCCTTGATTATCTTTTCATATTCACTTGTCGTCTTATTATCTTTTAATATTATTTTCGTTTCCAGTTCTAAATATTTTTTATCGTGAGCACTATCTGTTCCTTTTATTGTAGCTAACAAAAGGTAGTGATCGCTATTTCATATTATTTTCTGACTCTCACGTCTAATTATGATTTTCTATTTTTCCTTTTTAATAGTAGATAATCTATTATTGATTTTTTATTATAATATTGCTTTTATTGCAGGAACGAGCGAAGCGAGCGACTGCTCTTATACACTGGCATACAGTGGGTGAATGCGACAATCTCCGTCAGTCTGTTGCGTCTGTAGCGCTTTTACTACGAAATCGATCACTATCAAATTTTCCACAATGATAGAACTCGAAGCGAGTGAGGTAACCTGATAAATTGTTTCTCAATCGGACAACTGGATTTAGAGCAATTAGTAAATCCAGTTCCAGTAGACTTAACATGGAAAAGGTACGGCGACTGTTTTGACAGTTTATGCAATAATACGTTCGTAATTTTAACAACTCGCTCCTGCAACTTCTCAAACAGCGTGCGAGAACATTACTAGTTAGGTACTTCTCTTGTATTATAATCAAATCATAATTCTGACCGAAATCTAATAACCTCTTCCCATTGCTATTCCTAATTTTTTCTCCTTCTCCACCAATTGTTGGTATGTATGGTTTGTCCCTTTTCCTAATTCTTTTGATAAAATCTCCCGCTACGTATACTACTCCTTTTACCCCTTCCACTGTCATGCCATCTTCCCAGAATATATTCTTTTTACTACTTCTTAATCTTCATTCGGCCTGTATACCGCTATTATTGTCTTCATGTGTGTTTTGTACTTTAATTACCAATATTTTTTCCAATTTATTTAGGAAATTTGTATTGTATCAATTGTAGTTCCTTTTAGTTTCTAGCATAAATGAATAATTCTCGTCGTTAAATGATTTAAAAAGAAACAAAGAGAAAGACATATTCATGATACGTCACGGACGATCATATCGAGCCAATGTTAATATAATAAAAGTAGTTTATGCGGTCGCGACGTAACCTGGCATCCGATGTGAGTGAACTGCAATGGGCATGCGTGTACGAGGACGACTTTATTACTGGGTGAGTTGGGAGTTAGATGGTGAGTGAGCACTTCTGGTGTAATCGTCTGAGAGTGAATAAAGCTATGAATAGGCCTACCATTTTTTGCGAAGCTGGAACATTTGTTATTTGAGATACCAACATATGAATTTGCAGAATTTCTTGAACGGTGGAAACGACGTTAAGAAAAGCATAAAAAATCTCAAGATTAAAGAATGTTTCATGTTATTTTATTACTGTAATCTGGACTGACTGCATATCTCTCTTCCGTCGCCGAGGCAGTTAAAAAATGGACAAAAAAATTAAGACATACTAAACATTCTGCTTGAACTAAATAAAATAGCACTATTATTAGAAGATAAAAACCTTCATAAATAATACACTTTGTCCTTCTTTACAGATATATAGTTGATCATATATTGAAGCATAATAAAATTTAAATTAGTATACCATATTTTTATAATTCACCCGATGTTCAAACGTGGTACAAGAGAAACTCTCCAGAACTTATTAATAATAACGGATATTTCTATTATAAATCTTCTTCTGCATATTGCCAATCGTTCTATGACTTCAAATCTTGATACAATAATCCATTTATGTACTTTTTAAAAACCCACTTGTAATAGCAAGAATGCATCTGAAGACAAGAAGAACCAGATTTGTCTTTCGCAAAAATCAATCGGTCATATTTTTGTGTTTATGATAATAAAACCTGTTTAATAGCATTACTTAAATTACTCCAATGCTAAAATAAGAACCACGACGTGATAAGAGATTTTGTAGGAAACTATCAAATAGGAGCTGAAAACAAGACTCGTGACAATGCCAGTCTATACACACAAAAATATGGCCGAGTGATTTTTTTACTATTTTCAAATAGTAAGTAAACGTTGGCTATCGTCTAGAGTACTGAGGCATTTAGAGTATTTTTCTAGATCAATAACCTCACGAATTAGTGTGCTGGTGCAATGGAAAAAGGAGGAGATGCTTTTCATTTGGAAAAAATACTTTTACGGCCACTTGCTATTGTATTTGGTAAGTTCCTCTATGCACGGCCAAAAGATACTTATATATGACCGCACATCTGTGGTACAAGGTATTTTACACACTCCTTAGAGGGACAGTAGTTCTTAGTTGAACAAATTAAGTCAGCTATTTTATCAATAGTCGTGAAAACCTACTGTGTATTCAATATGCAGCAAACATAATTTGTTTTTTGTTAATATTCTGAAACCTAATATTTAAATAAAGGTTGGACTGCATAGGTTTATTGTAAACAGTGTAATAAAAATTGGCGTTAGAAAAACTTTTTGTTAGAAAAATGTCCAGAAAAGCACAAGAAGGATGGTATTTTCTACTCAATCCCCATTGTAAACTTGATATTAGTGTAAAGTGTGGGTCTGTAGAAAAAACACTTTGAAAGCGTATATTGTCCATGTGACCACACAAAATATCGTCAACCTACCTTATCCAATTGAAAAATTGGCCCTAAAAGGGTTTGATCAGACAACTAAAAGCAGGACACCCACAGGAGCACCACTGGTTTGGCGTTAGAATTTGTTTTGAAAGGTGATGCAGATATTTGATAAGCAATGGTTAGTTAACGTAATGTTATAGCAGTGAGTATATGGAAAAGAATATAAGAATTTCCAGAAAGTGATAAAAGCTTCAAACAATAATAAAGCTTATGTTATAAGAGGTGGCAGAACTGTCCTGTTTTAGAAGACCGTATAGTTTTGGGATTCTTAAAAACTCTTCTCTACGCGCGAAAAGTTTCCTCGTATTCGCGGATAAGCTTCAATTGATAACGAAGGACTTGATTTTAATTCTAAGGTGAGCTGTTGAGTACTTAACATCACTTAGATGATTTTACTAAATCTTCTGTCGTACCGATGCATTCTAATTCGTTTAGAATAACTGCAGCGTTACCCTTGCCTCCGGTAAGTTTTTAGAGCTTATAATTTTGAAGGTTTAATGTTAGACTTATGGATATCAATTTGGCCACGTCTTACCCAGGGGGTTCACATGGTGCATGATCAACGAAGTGGGTTTTCTCAAAGTTAAAGAATGCCCCAAAAAGGCTATAGGAATTAAAACAAAAATCTCTATTGAATTTATCCGATCCTCTTCATTTTTAAATAGTATCTAGCTATATACCTAAAGAACAGGCCAAAGTTAATCTACATCCGGCGAAAACCGCGATAGTTTTAAAAAATCTCTCCTTACCCTTTTAGAAAATTTGTCTTATTATCTGTTCCACTACTTATTTTGAAGACCCCCAAAAAACTCTTTATACCTTAAGGCAAATCCTCAAGAATTCCAAAATTGTATGGCCTCTCAACAATTCGCAAACCCAACGTTCCTTTATATCCCATGGATAGTGCAACCGGTTCTCCCACCCACAGGCTTGCTAAGAACTTCGTAAAAATTCTTCGGCTTGTTAGAGAACAAGCCTTACACTACCATTTCCTAGAAATACTCAAACAGTTCCCTAACAGAAAGATAATATTGTTGGTTTTGATTTCGGTTTCTCGTTTGCCAATATCCCAATTTCTGAATCTTTACATTCATTTAAACCAATTTACAAAAGATAATATCCCATCCTTGATTAAACGCTACCTATTCTAGACAATTTACTGTTTACTTTCACCCAACGTTTTCATGGTCGATTTTAAAACAAAACCCCTTGCCCCTTTTCATTTCAAGTCTATCTATTGCATACAATATGTCGATAATACTTTTGTTGTTGTGGTAGCTAACAAAGAAATGAAAATTCATGAAATAGAAACAAGAAATTAAAGAAACTTCAGAAGACAAATTAGTGAAAACTATAGGGGATAAAAAAATTATAGATGTTTTAAAATCAGAATAGGGAAAGGAAGAACGACAACCTATTAATTACACACAAAACATGCCTTTTGTAGCAATTTATGTTCGATACTGTAAGCTTTCAAAGCTGCATGAAAGCAACAAAACTCAATGGGAGCCTGTACTA
Source organism: Sinelater perroti (assembly GCA_036346155.1). NCBI lineage: Eukaryota > Metazoa > Arthropoda > Insecta > Coleoptera > Elateridae > Sinelater > Sinelater perroti. The sequence goes on along the minus strand of JARFIY010000158.1, from coordinate 20,698,882 downwards.
TCAAGATAATGCTTTTTTACGGCTCGTTCGGTATTGGAAGCTCTCGGGGAGAATGCAATAATAACCATTTGGTGAAGTGATTCATTAGACTCGGTTGCCCCCCGATTCGACGGTGTTTGCAATTTTAATGCGTTCGATAGCGTTACAGGTAGAAAGCTCTGCCTACATGTAAAGCTAATTAGCGCCCGTGTGTATTCCGTCGTGAGGCACTAACTGTTCAGCTTTAAAAGTAATTTGTACAGTTACACAAGTAAATGGGCCACCAATACCGAACTCGTGCAGCGAGCCCCAGAAATATCCTATTAAAGAAACATGTTTCCAGCCCCGTCTTGTTTTTCGTTTCGAAATTGACTGCAAAGTATCCTTACTTTAAACTGGTAATTGCGACTGTTAAACAATTTAAAATTTAGAAAAATCTCTCATGCTTTCGGATTTAGTAACGCGATTACTTTCAAAAATGCTAAAAGCTCTCAGTCGTGCTTTAGTACTTTCTGCAGCATAAAAATTTAAATCGACTCGCTTCCTAATATCAAATAATTTATTCGTTTTTACCGGTAACATGCTATGAAAGGAAAACATGTAAAAGCAGGAGTAAAACAATTTCACCAATTTCTTTATACAAGTCTTTTTCAGAGAACTGCGTCAGCAAATTTTTTATAAAACTGTTTCTAGGTAACAGAAGTAGTATGTTCTTAAAATATTCTTCCCTTCAATTATTTAAGGACAAATTGGTGTATCAACTTAAAAAGCTATATTACCAAATTATTTAAATTTAAGAAATCTGCACCCAGTCTATGAGCATCTACTATACATTTGAACAGAAAGTAAATAACAGACTGATATGAAATGTGACTCGCTCTGAGCATACGTTCGGTTGCCTATCTTCAGGATCGTTTTGCATATATTACTTTATTAGGGCCATTTATTCCACTGTTATCATTTGTAAACTTGTTGTACGTTCCCACTTTGCAAAATTTGAGGGAAAACGGATGAAAAATTTTCAGCCTATGACGCCAAAAATACCTTTTTGCGGACAACTCTTCGTTTGTCTATGTTGTAATAACGCAGTTCACATTAAATTCCCATTACATGGCATTTAGGAAACGTCAAGTAAACTGAGCCTGCTATAATCAACTGATTCAGTAGCATGTTCCTTTTAACTCTTAACTGGTTTAGTAAACTGGAATAACACCAACACTTTGGTGGGGTCCGAATGTACCCCACTACAAATCCCTGCAACTACTAATTCAAAAACATTCAAAAATATTTTAGACCATTTTCCATTTCCTGGAGTGCTGGAGGATCCAAAGTTGTCTTGTGAAGAAACCCCAAGGCTGGTTGTCCGAAGACTATCTCAAGACTTCGACCGGAACGTTATCCGCTTATTCCGCGACTACTCCTGCCTCTTTGTGACCTCCTGGACCCTAAACTACCTATTCGTTCTATACGACGTAATATGCAGCAACATGGACTTAATGGACGTCATCCGGCGAAGAAGCCGAAGTTTTCGGAAAAGAACAGGAAGGCGCGCATGGGCTGGGCTCCGGTACACAAAAACTGGACGAGGAAAGATTGAGAAAATATGTTCTGGAGTAACGAAAGCAAGCAGCTGTTATTCAAAATGGACGGGATCCAATAGATTCCAGGACTGGTCCAGCCAATCTCCCAACCTGAGTGTCATCGAGAGCCCCTAGACAGAGTTGTAGCGTCGTCTGGTTGGGAGAAATACCAAGAATACAGATGAGAAATATGCTTAACTTGAAGAGGAATGGAAGAACATGCCCCTCTCCTTCTAGATTCCATGCCGCGCAGATGGCAGGTCGTCATTGATGCTAAGGGTTGTGCTACTAAGTATTACACTGTTGTTCACTTTAGTTGTTTCCGGTGTTTTTATTTGATGTTTGTTTCGCTGCTGTATTTTAATCACTTTTTGCTGTGCTAATAACGTTTTTCCAGTCGAATTATTTCGCTTTCTTTTGAAAAATCGATTGAGAAGCCGTGTGCAATAATACCCCGAAAAAGATTTCCTGAAAATTTCAGAGGGTAATACAAAAAAACGGAAAAGTTATGGCAAAAATTTTAAAGGCTGATATATTTTTGGTCGATATTGTACATGTATTTTTGATACCTTCCTATTCTTCTAAATGCAGCTTCTAACAATGTTCATCTTAATATAGTACCATCCAATTTCATAAAATCGCGTAATTTTCATAGAAGAGGCCAAATATTGCGACGCTCAATGTGTGGTTAAACGTCTTATCTAATTCTAAGCTAAAATTCCTTTGGACTATACCTCCTTTGGGGCTAGGTTTTCTCTTACCATCATATGTTGTTGAAGAGCAATGCAGGAAATTAATACCGAATATATTTGAAATTGTATAGAAGTCATCTATTCGTCATCTTCTTCTTCAACGTGTACCTGAGTAATTTGCACAAAGCTGTAATCGGTCTACGATGGTGACTTAATGTCTAACTTGATATGCATACCAATAAAAGGTAATACTAACAAGTCTGAATGTCGTCTTACAGTTTTCTTCTTATGAATTAACATTCTATGGTTACAAGTTGTTACTTAAAAGTTTCTTCAATACAAGCGTTTCGTGTCAGTACAAAATGGATATAAGTTTAGAATGTGATTCTATTCTCTTTTGAGGGGAAATACATAAGGCCATTTGTGTTCCTATTAAACTGTATGTCTTTGGGTAAACCAACCTAAACGCGTCAAAACAAGCATCGAAGTTTGACTTGACAACGTACCGGCTTGTCTATATTGTGTCGCTCAACAAAAATTTACAAAAAGGTAAGAATCCTTTTGCTTCCAACTTCTATAAACATTTGAGCAAGTCCAAAAATTTACGCATCCAACCTCTAACCCTCATCCCTTCTCGTAATATATCAATTCTTGATTTTATCCTGGTGGCATGGTTAATCATATTTCCTGTGTTGCTTTCTAGAGAGTTCTGATTTCACAAAGCCAGCCCTACTACTGTTCCCTTCTTTTCCCCCAGAATTACGATTGGCTTTGATACTTGCCGAATGGGTTATATCCTTGCAGTAGAATTCTCATTCTAAGGTACTTAAATCTGTACACGGTTTTCCTTAGAAGAGCATGTTCAACATGTTCCGCACCATTTTGAAACCTAACCGATCCAAGCCGCGCCCAGTCTTTGATGCGGGAAAGCTTTTAGTCTGTTTGAATCCTAAGACCACAAATTATATTGTCATGTTGAAAAGCCAAAAATACAATTTTTCGCTATCTATGATTTTTTATTATGTGAATGTTTAATACTATATATGACGTAATTTTTTATATAACTTCATCTTTACAGAGTGTAAAATCAAAGTAAATTTTTGGGCTGGAATCCTCCTTTAACCTTGAGGCTGTTTTGGTTTTGGTCACAATAGAAGCAAAAGTAAAATAGTACGAATGATATTTTGCCAAAAGATATTTCATCATTATAAGTTAAACATTTTTCTTTTTACAAGAACTTTTCCAGACGCACACAATTAATATTTTCATTTCTTTTCTTTGGGTCCTCTTCGTAATTTACTATATAAGACCATTTTAGAAACTTCTACAACATCTTATTTCCAAAGTATTTCTCCAATGGTCTATTATGCAGGTTTCTTGGACCAATTCTTGTCGTCACCAACAGATAATTCAAATTAGTACCATCTGCTAGTCTTTAAGGATCCCACTATGCCCAATCGATATCACTGACTAAATAATGTAGATATCTTTCCATGATGGTCCCTCTTCTTGACACTTGCAGTTCAGAAGCATCCCAGTTCTGTATTGAGATCTTATTCTTATTCTTGTGTTCTTCGTTTATACTTCTAAAATCTTAATCGAAAATTTCTTTTAATTTGCCTTATATAGTTCGTAAAAAGTCACTTCGGCAAAGGGCGTCACAGGCGATCAAAACAGTTCAGTTTATAAAATATGAGCGTCGTCGTAGTGCCACGCCATTTAGAGTAAATGGACCTTTATCTATAACATTTATAGTCGCGGAAAATTGCACGCATCTCAGAGATTTAAATTTTAAAAGCCGTTGACATTAACCCTAACATGAGTATTGAACTTAAAAATATTATTTTTTACTATTTCCTGCTAAACAACTGGTTCAGGTACAATGTGCTTCATGGAAAAAAGAATGTATGTGTCAGCACATTGGCATCTCTAGCATCTACAGCATTTATTGGCCAAAACCAAATATGTCCCATATTGGAATAATGTAAACTCAAATCTGATTTTCTTTGTCTTTAATTATTTGACCTTATAAATCCCATGAGCCAGCACTAAAAATCCAAAGTATCTAAAATGAGCTTTTATTTACAATGCAATATACAAATAAAAAATAATAAAATTCAATGCATTTGTTAATGTTTGTTTTCATCTCGACATTCTTTGTGCCTAATGTGAATTAAAAGTCGTTAACACTTGCTTATGAGTTTAGAGTTGAATATCATAAAGTTTTATATGTAATTTTAAATTTAAAGTTATTATAACATCAATAATACAAATCTATGAACATCTAATGACGAGACATATATGAGAAAAAATAAGAAGCAGCAATAAAACTATAAAATGTCACTCTCATTTTGTCAAAAAAGCCATTAAGAATTAAGATTATTGTAAGCAAGTCAAGCTAATATAGGGTATTCAAAATTAAACTCTAAGGTTTGAGTTGTGCATCGTTTGCATTCTGTGAACCTTGGAAGTTTGAATTTGTACATTTGATACCTAAATACAGAGCGAGTTCAAGTTTATTATGAAAACGGGCGATCAGTGCCGATTTTTACAAGTAAAACTCATAATGAGCACTAGCTCATTTTTTTAAATGGCAGTGAAAATCCAAGCGCTGCTCACAAGAAACCAGTGCATCCATACAAATTGTTTGGTATGCATTATAGACATACTTTTTTTGATCAGGAAGCTGCCAACTTCGTTACTGTCAGTGGAATGCGCTATCGGGAGATGCTAAACAATTATTTTTCAATGAAAGCGACTATTTGAACTTGGATGTGATGGAGCCACATTTTCTGGTCGTGTTATTTCGCAGAGAGATGGTATCGATTAGTCGTCGCGTTGCGATCTAAGCCCATTAGACTGTTTCCTCTAGGGTTATTTGAAGGAATTGAAAGGCTATATAAAGTCAAGCAAATAACCTTTTGACGAGTTTGATCTGCCCCTTTTTGTGTAATAGAGACGACCAACTTCTTAGTCGTCCTGACAATCAAAAGTAAATACTGGAACAGCATTCTAAAGATTTCCTGGGTGACAATGATTTAAACACTAAAACGAGCTCTTGATTACTGTTTGGTGATTTGAGATTCAAATAATCTACACGCTTTTGAATTCTGACGAAACTTCCACGAACATTATCAAATAATCTACAAGATTCAATTATTCTGCAATCATAGGTACTTATTACAAATTATGCTTTAGGCGTAAAACTTATTAGACTTTAAGGCTTTGCTTCATCCAGTATTATAGTCGTAGTTCTTGGCAACATGCTATAGCGGAGCGAATACTCAGAAAAAATATTTCCTATAACGATAACATTTGTAATAGCTTTAGGGTCGGTCGGGACAGACCGCAATTATCCCGCGCCAAATTAATTGGGCATTCGGTTTCTCTTAGCTGCCAAAATTAAAGGAAATATTTTCTTTCATTGCCTCCAAGATGGTCAAGTTTCGACCCTTACATTCGACCGATTTACGAACGACAAAAGGAGTCCAGTGAGCACCCAGTCGTTATAACGCGCACATCTGCCTACTCGAGAGTAGATCACGACAAGCCATCGCCAGGTGCTTTGCCTACTCAAGTTTGTCGCTAACTATTTTGGCTTGCCTCCACGGCATTGCGTACATTAAAATATAATATTTTGCACAATTCACCACCCTTATACCTATAACCCTAATATTTCTTTAAGCAACTCGACAGATTTTTAAGGAATGAGGACATTTGCAATTCCAAAAAACTTAACTTACAAGAATAAGTAAGAATATATCTTGTCTATTTTGTGCAATTGTAGAATTTAATGGTTTCCATTTGATTTAATAACGGGAATCAAAAGCCAAAAAATGCTAAATCATTTTCGACCAAAGCCTAACGCCCGCTATGTTGAATGAAAACCAATTTGAGCAAATAAGAAGGATGATGCATTAATGAAAGCTTTTCAGCCTTCCAAAATAATTTATGAGGAGTTCGTGACTAAAAATAAAGAAACCACAACTACAATCAAAATAAAAATTCCGCCAATCTACGTAGATAATAAGATAAATCAGAAAGCTCTGGTGACAGACATTAAAGCCCTAATAAAAGGCCCATTTACAACAACGCATACCCAAAACACCATACGAATTAATTTAACCCAGGATGATTATCGCAAACTAACAGAATTTTAAAAAACTAATCAAATCCCTTATTATACTTATCGCAATCCCAACAGTAAACCTCTATTCGTAGTGATCAAAAATGTACCCTTGTCCTTAACTAAACAAGAAATAAGCGAGGCCCTTACAACCCTACCAGTTATCAATTTAACCAGACTGTTAACTAAAGACAAAAAACTGCTATCAATTTGGGCAGTCGAATTAACAAACAACGATGAAGGCAAAAGAATATTCAACCTTAAGCAGCTATATCACTCCATCGGTATAGTGGAATTACGAAAAAACACACCGACATACCTCAATGTCACAGGTGTCAGAAATATGGGCACACAAAGAACTGCAGCACCCTGCCGTTTAAATGCGTCAAATGTGCAGGAACCCATAATCACTCCACCTGAACAAAAGAACCGACGAAAAACCAACATGTGCTAATTGCGAGGGACCACGCTGCCAACTATAGTGGATTCGGCCACCACAAGGAACTCCAACAAAAACGCACACATATTAGGACCCCTAACAGAACCAACTTCAACAATTCATAGGTAAAAGATAACCAAACATATGCTCAACGCGTACAAACCTTTTAAGCAATATCCCAAAAACTTCAGCAAACTTATCTCTCAGCAAACACAAGATCCTGTCCCTTCAAATGATTTCATCAATATATTAATAAACCTAATTACACCATATCTCCCCCGAATCAAATCTTTTCTCGTCAACACTCTCCTACCCATACTCCTAAATGTACCCTAATCCACATCGACCAGTCAACATATCAACAATCCTCAATGCCAACGGCATTAGCTCTCAACGCTCAACGTTCATAGCCTTCTTAGCCAGATATCAAGTAGACATAGCTTGCATCTCTGAAACCCACCTCACAGAAGGCTAAAACTTTAGAATCCCAGGTTACCGCGTGTATCGCAGACAGAAATGCCCAGATAGCGTATGGCGGAGTTACTATCGTCATCAAGCAAAATTACGCTCACAACCCGATTGCCATCTCTCAACATACTACGCTAGAAGTCACAGGAATACAAGTTAAACTCAACAATTCAAGCAACCTTACCATCATGAGTGCCTACAGGCAACCCAACAAATCCCTAGAAGAAAATGATGTCAAGACGCTATTCAACACCTCACAACCAACAGTTGATCGACGACCTAAACTGTAAACTCACAACCTCGGGCTGCAGAGCAACAAATTCAGCAGGCACAAAACTCGAACAATTCTCCACGATATATGGTCTCCAAGTGTTAACTCCAGACAAATACACTTACTTCCCATACAGAGCTGATCATCAACCAGATATACTGTATTCAGTTATTCAAAAAAACTTCGCTAAGCCAATTGTGCAACGAGTTACCCCTCAGCTAAATTCTGATCACCTGCCGGTACTAATCTCCTTCGATAGAATTCCCAAACCCAAACCACCCCCTCTCCAACTCACCAACGGATCCATAAATTGGGAACTTTTCTAAGAGATATTGAAACTCAACCTCACCAAGATGCAAACTCTTATTACCCAAAACGACATAGACACAGCCGTTTCCTACATAATCTCATCGATAATCAATGCTGCCAAGAAGGCATCCCTAAGTAAACCGACCCGACTATAACATTCCTCCCCCCCCACATCCTCAACTTGATCAAATCTCGAAGCCAAACCCGACGACTCTGGCAACGAACAAGAAACCAGAAACCAAAAGGCAGCTAAACAACCTAACGCATCAATTAAAACGTGTAGTGACGATCACAGAATTCAATGTTATCGCAAACACATTGCCGATATAGGCCCAGGGATGTCTTTCGATACCTGGAAACCCTAGATGAATGCATTAAAACCCTGCGATTAGAGTTATCAACACTAAATCAAACATCTGTCAACGAAGCTAAAGCTCATGTTTCCCAACCACCTGGAACAGACCTTAACCGACAATTTCTTACAGCTATCCGTCCAAGTCAGCCTTACTAACGAACCACACCATCAGATCTAAGCTCCGACTTCTAAACAACCCATATCCCCGACAACTTACGGAGCTAATAAAGAATCTATCAATGAAAAACTCCGACATCCATCCCGACCTTGTCACTTAACATATAACTAGAAAACGTCTTTCATACCTGGCAACCCAAATGCAATGCATCTGTCGAAAGGTTATTTCGACAAAGCTGAAACACGCTACATATACGGCATGTCTTCCCAGACATCACCGAAATAAAGAACTCCTTTGACAAGCTATCGTCCAATCAGCCTACTGACCAGGCATCTCTAAGCTCTTCGAAAAAGTTCATACACTTACGCCTAATCAGATACCTGTCAATGCTATCCACTCCTCCCGACCTTTCAGTTCGGATTCAGAAAACGCACTTCGACCTGCCATCAAGATGCAATGGATTATCGAAGCAGGATCTTGAGACCATAAATGCATACACCATCGGCAGTCTTCTTGACATCACAGGCCTTTGACAAGGTCTGCTAGAAGGCCACTTCAAGTATATATATACTCTAGACTACGATATATCACGATACCTGTATAGCTATCACTATTCTACCTTCTTGGAAACCGCACCTACGCTGTTAAGATCAATGGTGTAATCTCTGAGACCAAAATCATAAGCCATCAGTACGCCAAGATGCATTACGGGCCACTTCTATTTAATATATCGAATATACCAAACATACCTGCGACATTAGCCACATACGGCGATGATACGGCCATCATAACGCAAAATACCGACCTAGAGATAGAAATCGAACAATTACAAAACGCAACAGATAAATATTGCAAATGGCTTAAAGAGTGGAACATAAAAATTAATCTCAGCAAATGTCAATGCAAAATCTTCACATTAAGAAGATTTATCAATTTCCCCTCTTTTACTACAGACAGACAAATTATACCATGGACACCTAAAGACTTAGCAGTTAAATATCTAGGGGTGTTTCTTGACACTAGACTGATCTGGAGTTATCACATCAATCAGAAATTAACTCAATCCCATAACCGACTCAAATAACTCTACCCCATCATAAACCGCAACACTCTCCCTAAATCTGAGTGCACCATCCTTCTTTACAAATCCCTTTTGCGACCCCTAACTCTCTATGCATCTCCAATCTGGAGCACAACATCCACGACGAATTTCCTAAAACTACAAAGATACCAAAACAAGGTACTGATAATTGCACTGAATGCCACCTGGTTTGTCCGCGATGCTCAATTATACCAAGAACTTGGAGTGTCACCAGTTCAAACAAATATCATCACGACCACCGGGAATTTTATTACTACTATGAACAATTGCACTGGCGCAGCACACTACAATCTCGGACAGCGAAACATCCATAGAAGACTAAAGAGAAAACTCCCACAAGATATCCTCTCCGATGAATAAGACTAGACTATCAACACAATCGACAGAGGCCGACATAAAACAAACGCAGCTTCCAGTTAACTTGTCATACCACAGATAATTAATGTACTGTCAGTTATAGTTATTCTATATCAAAACTGTCATGTATAACACTTTGAATGTTGAACTGACAAATGTTGTAAATACATAAAAATTCATCTATGCTCTAAATCAGGATGATCCCAACCTAAGAGTTGAATGGTACCTGGGCGGACGCGGGGAAGGTGCAAAACGGCAATTCAAAATTATCTAGAAAAACGAAGCTACCCCTAAATTAAATGGCTCGATTAATTAACACGATTGCACTTACTAGAATCCTCAAAATCCCCTTATCATGAAGCACAATATGAACTTATTACGGATTGCAGCCACTGTGCATTCTACGTCTAATCTTTTTTATCAATACGTGATTTGTGGTTTTTACCTAGACACGCTGAGAAAATCCGGAGACGAGGAGGCGATGATGAGGAAGAGATTTACTTTTAACAATATGAAGAATATTTCCACTACCACAGTGGTTTAAGGGCATATATCGATGAGGACTGTTAAGATAAAAAATTGGACAGGGACTGTTAAATTTCCTATGCACTACTTAAAGCTGCCAATGGCCTTATATTTATAGCGATACCCCAAAGTAAGGTTTAATCTGTAAAATGAGCAACAACTAATGTTGTTGAGCTGAAAGGAGCTGTCGAATCCACTATTGCGCGGCAGTTTGAATATTTGCATACATGCATTTAATATTGTTTCATATTTTGCAACTTTTATTTCTAATGTTTCCAGTAACTTGCCTACTTCACAAGTATCGCTTTAACGCAAATTATGACCTCAACACTATAACTACTTATCCTTGAAGCTTGACTGATTACAGAATATATGTTATGTATTTTTTTCTAATTCCTAAAAGAGTAATATCTGAAACTTGTCGATAGTAATAAATAATTTTCTTAACTACTGTGGAGAGTGTAAATTTTCTGTTGGTGTAAACACCTTAAACCTCTACAGACACATGTTAACCAAACTGAAAGCAAGACAAAAATTGGTAGGCATAAAATGTAGAGAAAAATATATTATAAAATAAGAGTGTTTTAGAAGAACAAAATTAAATCTACTCTTCTCCATTTATGCAGTTAAGTGAAATAAAAGGTTTTTGAATTTTAGAACACCAAATGTTACAAAAAGCGCCCGCTTCTGAACATAAAAATGCTTGGATATTTAAAATTCATTTTAATTAACAATCCAGTGATACAAAATTGACAAAAACAAAAAGTGCAACGCGTTAGCTGGAAAGCAAGCACGGCTGCAACATTTTGTACATTTATCGACTGAAACACAAGAACAGCCAATTGAAATGCTGCTGCTACTGTGCTGTATCGGCGGTTATCTGGCCGCTGGAAGCAGCAGAAGGCAGACAAGTAGGGGCTAGGCCTGCAGCCGCCCTTGTTGACATTCGCTGTCACCATCAAGCTTCATCAAAAGGCACATGATTACATGAATGAATATTGGAGCTAGACAGGCTGCCAGGGTATCATACCATCTATAATGAATATATCAATTAGCGCTTTGCATGGCACTATCAATGGTTGTTATTTGATTTAGAACCGTTTCCTGTGTGACTTCGGCCCACGCCGCCGCTCAGCCCTAATACATATATATGGACGTTCTGTATGTCGCCGTCCTGCAGGATCGTCATAATTTGCTTAATTTCCTACTGCGGTGGCGCGCATAAACACGTTATCTATGATAGCGGGTGTGATGAACAGGGGCAGTGTTTTATAATTCAGCTAGAGCTCTTAAAAATATTATACGTCACTGCACTATCTAATTTTCTAATGCATGCTTGCAATTTAAATTAAACTTTTGTTGTACTTTATAACTAGTAAACCTGCCACTTCAGTTCGCATTTAAAATTTTAAGCGTAAAGACGTGTCTCCTACAATTCTAAATAAACCTAATTTATAAACAAATTGCATACAAATGAAATACGTAAATCCGGTAATAATAAAAGTTAAAGAAACAAAAAAACTTAAAATGATACCAGCAGGAAAAATAGTCCAGGTATGATTTTTTCTAAACTCCAATGATGCAAAATAACATAGGATCCACTATTTGTTTATATATGTTTTCCATCTCATGTAATACATTATTTAGTCGATTTTCATATAGTAACCTTATACTAGGTTGTTGTGGTAGGTATAGTTTGCATTTATCTTCATCTAAAATATTCTGTTGTTCACCCCTTCCTTCGTTCCTTGTTTGCTTCCTTACCCTGAAAGATATATTGCTCTCGCTGTTAGTATATAGTGGTCTGATCCACAATTAGACTCTCTCTTGACGCTGCAATCTTTCCACTTCATCTTAGATGACTGTTTTGTAATAATGTAGTCTATGATGGATTTTTGCTGAGGAGGTCTTTCCCTTGTGTACCTGTGAATCGTCACATGTTCAAAATATCCATTGAGAATCTTTAATGCTGTTTACAGAATTCTATAAGTAGTTCTCCAGAATTACTTTCCTTTACTTTGATGAATTGTCTAACTATCTCATCATCTAATTTAGAACTTACTTTAGCATTCAAATCTCCTGTTAAAATAATTTCAGGATGTTGAAGAACCTTGTCTATTGCCTCTGTTAGACTATCATAAAATTCTTCTTTACATTGTCTTGCAGAATCGTCTGTAGGTGCATATACTGCAATTATTGTTGTCTGGTAGTCATATATGGATAGTGTCATCATATCATATTCGTGCTTTTTAGTATACTTTGTTTTTTATTAATCATTATTGCAACTCCCGCAGCCTTTCTTTGATGTTTGGGAACACCGGTCCAAAAATGTAAATAATCATTCACTTCTTCGGTATCCTTTCCTTACTTCCTAGTTTCTGTTAATATTGCTATATCTATACTAACCTGTTCCAGAATTAAAGTAATCTCATTATTTTTGTTTATTATTCCTTGGACATTCTGTGTAATCATTTTCATAGTCCTTCTTCGCACCAAAAGTCTTCATAAATTATTTTAAATTAGTTTAGCAAATTAAATATAAATTTTCACGATCATGGGGTGCTAGCCCAATACTCAACCCCCAACTCGGGGTTTTAAACCACCGGAAATTCGCCCTCGCCCTCTTCCGTAACGTAGCCGCATTGTGCGCCACGCATCGCCCAAAGATCAGGCGGCAAAATTCTGCCTTCGCGGAAGTGGAAGTAGAATTTGTTGGGGCATGTAGGCATTCCTCAGAGTTTGACTATCCTCAAGATCTAGAATCAACCTTGATCTTTGGAATATAGGAACATCAAGACCGCTCTACAATTACCAGCCCAACAAGCGCCGAGTTTCATGCCTGCCAGGAAAAACACCAAAAATTGGGGTGGATAACGGAAGAAACAGTAAATCAGAAAGAACAAAAATAGAGAACTAAGAAGAAAAAATCATTATTGAGAAAGAAAATGTAAAATAGAAAACTATGTTGGAGGAGCCAGATCAACTGAAGTGTAGAAACAGCCAAACAAATAAAAAAGGACAAAACAAACAAAGCACATAATCTGATAACAATGAAGGATTGATGAAACCATTATGGAACTTTACTAGCAAAGGATCTGGAAATTGAAAACGTGGGGAGTGAACAATCCAAAGTTTCAACCTATGACAACATTGTTACCATTATGCAAGAGAAGGTTCATGAACAACTGAATAGAATGAAGAATGGGTGATCCTCTGGGCCAGGTAACATCCTCATTCAGTTAGTAAACTATGGCGGTACTAAAATAATAAAAAGTTTAACTATGTTGATGAACAATTGTTGCATAAGGACAACTTCACCAGACGGGTGGAAAAAGACCTGTATTGTGTCTATATGCAAAAAATAAAACAGACAAAACCCCAATAGTATTAGTCGTCTCTATGGGAAAATTTTACACATAAAAATAAGAAATGCTACTAAAGACCAAATAAGCGAAGAACAAAGTGGTTTTACGGGTGGTTATTCATGTGTACACTAATAAATAAAACAATATCAGTAGAACCAAAACTTCAAGTCGCATTTGTTGATTTGGAAAAGGCCTATGACAAGGTACCACGGATAAATTATGGAAGCACCAACAATAGTTAATATAGAAGGTCACGTGATTGCAGTTGTTCAAAAATTGTATACACAAAATAAAGCTTATGTCAAAATGGACGAGCAATTATCGGAACCTATAACTACGACAAACGGGTTGGGACAGGGATGTAGTTTATCCCCATGATTGTTTAATTTGTACGTCGAAGTAGTTTTGAGCTATCGAGGAATGGGTACACCAATTAATGACGACCGGCTGTTTACTATAAATTTTGCCGATGATCAGGTAGTTTGGCACAGGACTGCTTCGATCTTGAGTTCATGCTTAAAAGATTAAATGGGGATCGCAAACAAGTTTGACCAAAACTGAATAGTTGATCGTAAACTGCAACGTGACGTTTTAGGTATCAATTAATGTGAAAGAGTTCCAATATTTAGGCGTAATAATTAACAAAGACGAAATAGGGGAAAGACAAATTAAACACCGCATTCAGGAAGTAAGGAATAAACTAATTGGTTATCTTAACTCCTTACGGTAAGATAAAAATATCCCTAACCGAAATAAAAAACGTATCTGATAGTATTGCTACGGATCCGAAATCTGGTCTATTAATGCGGAAATGAGACGACGAATAAATGTAATCGAAATGGACTATCTACGGCGAAGTACAAAAGTATGAAAAATACAACACATTCGTAATGAAAAAATAAGATATTAAATGCCAGAAAAAATACAATAGTGGACAGAATAGAACTCAGGAGCTTACAGTGGTTCGGACACGTAATGAGAATGCCGAAAGATCAATTGCCTAAGAAGCTGTTTCAGTGGACACTACCAGGAAAAAGAAAAGAGGCAGACCCCGAAGGTTATAGAATGAGAGAATTAGGCAGGCAATGCACAGTGGGGCAGATACCCGGTAAATGTGGACAAAATTATTTAAGAACTCCAGCACATCAAAATGTGTTTTAATTGATCAAAATTGAAATAATTTGAACAAAAACCAAAATAATTGTTATAAATATTGCCTTAACATTAACTTAAGCACTATCATCACTGTCGCTAGTGGTTTCACTAACGTTTTCTTGTTCCGAAGTCGTTAAAATTGACTCGGAAATGATTTCCACTTTATCTGAGGGCGCTGATAAGGCTCATTTTGGGATTCAATTATTCTCTGTGCAGTATGGTCTAGAAGTGCTTGTAGGTCTATTTCAGGAACACATTCCGAAATAACAAGTTCTTTATTAGGATAGTATTTTTTTCGCGCGCCTGAGGCAGTGGTAGCTTAAAATATGTTCACGTTTTTTAATTTTGATTCAATTCTAATTTTTTGATATTGACTTTTTGTAAGTTTAGGATCTATAAACAGCGCCAAAGCTTCCTCATCTGTGTACACCATTGGTATATGTTTCTCGCGATTTTTCCAAGCCTCTTTTATAAGTGTTACTCTTGTAGGTGTCGTATTAATAACTTCACTAATCAGCAGTGTAGCATCATCTTCACCGAATGTTTGGAAGCCCATTTGCGTAGCATATGCCAATGCTTCCCGTAGAGATTTGGCTTTGCTTCTTTTTGTCAGATCAGGACATTGTTCAAAAGCTGCTTCAGGTTGAGCCGTATGAGATGTTGACGAGCTAGCTTCCAGAAGTCTTGACGAGTACAAAAAGCAATAAAAATTTATCACAGTTAACACTATCCACTAAATCTACTGGAAAACTTGAGAACACTAATTTCATCCACCTACCGAGCAAAAGTACGACCCTTTCAGGTAAAATTTATTGCACTCCCTAACAACCCTACTCTTTCTCGTTAAATACCGCCGCATTAATTTGCAATTTTGTCCACATTTACCGGGTATATGTCCCACTGTGCAATGGAGAGAAAACAATTGGACGAGGACTGATACAGAACAGATGGATTTGAAGAAGACTGGATAGGCAGCACTTAGCTGGAGTTTGATAAAATACTTGCATTGTACTAATTTAACTAATGTATTATCAAATCCAGAATACATATAAATCTAATTAAAAATTTATTTTTCTCAGCTAATACAACAACATATATATCCTTCGCACTCCACGAGTCAGTATTTTTGACTGCCGAATCAAGAGTAATTTGTGATGCTACAAAATCCACCGCAATTAATCACCAAAGAATTCACGAACTACTTCAACTAGTGAAGAAGATAGCACTTATACCACACAAGAAAATCCGTGCAAAGTAGTAAAGGGGACAAAATAAACAAAAGGAAAAAAGAATAAAATTACCAAAAGTGGTGGAGGCAAAGAGATATCACCAAATAGCACATTCCATGTGCTTGCAAACAGACAGGTTAATAATACAAAAAAAATACGATCACTACACCAAATCCTTCTTCCACATTTATACGTGGTGTTGCAAACGTACCAAAAATGATTACGAAGTTAAACGATATAGTCAAAATGGAGCAAAAAATATAGCAAACATTACGAAAAAATTAGTAAGAAGGAAAATAATATATTCTACCATAGAATTGTATCTAAATATCTATATCATTCGATTGATTTAGCACGTATAAGTCAGGGAATTATACAACATGAAAACAAAAGTGAGAAATATAACAAACATTGTGAAACAAAAGATCTTAAAATTTTTTTGTTATCATGGCACTATCAGGGAATATTATGGACATCTATGAAATAAACATATTGTGAAACAGCGTCATTCGAATGAAACCACCAAGGAAAGACAACAATCCAGTGCAATGCACTAGATGATAACTATACGGACATAGAATAGACCTTATGTGTATTAAATGTGGGGAGAGCAACAAATTACATCAACATCAACATGTAAAAAACTAACTACAAAAAATTGAGTTTCACCAGAAAAAGTATAAAACTAAAATAAACAGTAATCATTCTAAAAATATCTATAAAAAACCAAACTGTAAGCTATGCGCACGCAACTAAACCACAGAACACAATTGAAGATGACGAATCGACTATGGAAACATTTCTAAAAGAATTTAAAATAATGTTCAATTAATTAATACAGTAAAATAGTATGGTCCTCGATATGTGAGCAATGTTTATCAGTAAACTAAATAATGGCTCTTATAATAGCTTTATGGAATTCCAATGGCATTGCTCAACCTAAAGTTGAAATCCAGCTATTTTTTTAAAGCAAAATTATCATCTTCGCTGAGAAGACCTACTTCAAAATGCCACAATATAAAAAAACTAACCACCCAGATCAAACAAACATTAAGTCACTACAAGTTACTGAAGTATACTGAAGGCTATCTTCAGGCCACTTCAATCTACAAATTTCTTCGTGTGAAGTAACTGCGAGAACAGTCTACTTATTGCCTTTCTAGTTTTAATATAAAAAACACCATATAATAGTAAAATCACTATAAAGTAGCCCAAGAACCACCTCCATAAAAGGCAGAGAGGTTTTTAATTTTATTCAAGACAAACTATATTTTACATCGTATTGGTCGACGGATATAAAGAAATTACTTGGTCTACTGGACCACCTGTAGTACATATCCAATAAACATTCAACTTGCACCTAGACCACATAATTCAGAAATAGATCGAGACAAATATAGCTGCAAATTAACAAATACAATCAAGCTATGAGTTAAAAATCCAAATGAAATAGAGGAAGCTACAGTTAGCTTCATTAATATCCTGCAAGAAGCGAATATACCTTTAGAACTAAGAAATCCAATACCGACCCTAAAAATTAGAAAAAATGCAGAAATAAATTTACTTCTTAAGCCCGGTAACGATCCAAATTCTGCAAAATCATAACGTCCCATAAGTCTATTGCCAGCTATTTCAAAAATACTTGAAAATTGGTTCTTAAAAGAATTGACACAGAATGGTTGCCCAATTATCAATTTGGATTACACCACCCAGCAATGTCATCGCGTTTCACAAACCATCCTTACCAGTCTAAACAACAAGGAATACTTTACTACACAAGTATTTATAGATGTACTGCTTTTGACATAATCTGGCATCAAGGATAGCTGCATAAAATTAAAAACCATATATCAGTATTTCTTAAATTTCTCAAATCATGATATATGTGATCAACACTTCAGAAAAAAAGTAAGTACTCCCAATTAAATCCGGGGTACCTCAGGGCCGTGCACTGGGCCTTCTATTGTTTACCATACCATTTCACTTAACATCATCATATGCATGATTGCTGGTGATGCTGTCGTACTGGCTAGTCACAATCAGACCATCCAGGCACACGCGTTAGTACAGGTATATCTGCAAGACCGAGAATACTGGCTTAAATAATGGAATTTAAAAATAAATAAAACAAAATCTGTTCTTACAACATTTACTCTAAATAAAAATCGATGCTAAGCAAACTGCAACAGTTAAATACCTGGGACTGCACTTAAATGCTAAACTAAATTGGATATAACACATCAACAAACAAAGGAAGCAAATGGAACTAAAATAAAGAGAGCTATATTGGTTGCAAGGAAAAATGTGTCCGCTCTCTACTGAAAACAAACAATTGTACAAGTCAATAATAAAATCCATATGGACTTACAGTATAGAGGTGTGGGGCTGTGCCAGCAAAACCAAGGTTGCAATAATTCAAAAGTCGAAAATATTAAGAACAATAGTTCACAGAGATTTGAAGATACCAACTATAAAAGAGATCGTCCATGAGAGAAGTATCATCAACAGCAAAAAAACTAGAAACACGCACAAATTCATTAATGCAACCCTTATTAGAAGACACTACATTGAGAGGACTAAAAAGACAGTGGTAAGCTGACCTATAAAATGGACTAAAGAATCTCTTCACTGGAGGAGATCTCATCGCGTTTTTATTGATCTAAATATTTAAAATTTACATTATAGGCTTGCAAATTAGCTCATAGAATACTTTGTGTAATTTGACAGTTAATAAATAAATCAAGCAAAACGAAAACAAATATGATACTCTAGTTCTATATCAAAATCTGATATCAAATTTTGGTTAACAAATCCAAAAACACTTATTTGCAAAATCAAACAAGTATATCAACCTATAAAAAACACTTTTTTAATTCATTTACATTTTAATCGGCAATTGTAATACATAATTCATGATAAAACATGATGAGGACTCTTTCACTGAAGAGCGATTGAAGTCGATTGGTAATTTTCTATTTAGTCTTTCGGTGTCTGGTTGATGCAGGAGTGGTTGTAAGCGAGGATTTAAATGTCATTCTAATATACAGGGTGGTATACAAAAGTAGTAGGACTGATTTAAAAAAAAAATTGAACATTGTCGTCCGTTCGCGAGGTTGACGGACGCCCGGCGTGTTGGTCGTCTTCGACGAGCTCCCTCCCCTCCCGAAACAACTTTTGCCACTCAAATATCGAGGAACGGCTCATAGTATCCTTGTAGGCCTGCTTAAGCATGTCCTTGGTTTCGGTCGCTCATTTTACAAGTTTGTAGCAAAACTTGATGGCGTACCGCTGCTCCAAATTTCGCTCCATCGCAACTGACGACGAGGCGTCACAACAGGAGGTCACTAAAACAGTGGTCCACACTCAACTAACGCACGCAGGCGACTGCCGCAGGTCGAAACTTGTTCCCAAGGCTCCCCTCCATAACATCCGGCCTTGCAGACCCCCTTCCATCGCTCCGCGCGCGCGGAAAAAAACAGTCCTACTTCTGGATACAACCCTGTACGGTGGTGTTTTTCACTTCGCTTTTGTATTACCTCTTAAATGAAAGTCATACTAAGGTCGTTATGAAGTGTGTCGTTTGACAGCTACCACGATGCGCCTCTGATTCCCTTAGGATTTTTGATTGAGCTCTCTAGAAGATAACGATGCTTGACTGGCTCTTCTAAAAAATTCGACTCCATACGTTTATATTGGCTTTATTGCATTTTGGCACACTAACAACTTGTTTTCCAAGGATAAGGGGGATACTTCTCCAAGAAGCCAGTATCATTCTTTGAATCCCAGATCAGTTTGTCTTTTATTTTATTATATGTTGCTTCCAGGTAAGTCTATTATGTAGATGCAGTCCCAGATACCTAATTGCTGTAGATGACCGTATTAATATGTTATTGGTGGAAATTGGAAAACAATGACCTTTTTTAAGGTAAAGGTTACTTGTGCAGACTTTAATTTGTTAATTTTTATCTTCCACTTTTTTATCTAATCCTGTAGTAGGTTCGGGTGGTACTGTAGGTGATTGGCTTCCAAATTGTATCCATGTCGCCGATAAGTACCAGTTACTGTATTAGGAGTTGTCGGTAAGTCTGACGTATACAGGAGATAAAGTAGTGGGCCTAATAGACCGCACTGAGGGACTCCAGATTTGCTTGGAAGGAAGGTTGACGATTCATCTTTAACTTTAGTTTTAAATTAGCTGACGTATATATGGCTTAAAAATTTATGGAACGGAATTTTTAACTTTGTAAAAGAGGCCACCCTCACAAACCTCGTTAAAGGCTTAGCTTATATGGAGGAATACTGAAGAAACGACTAAGAAAATTTCAGCTATTTGAAAATGTTTTGGCCGGTAATGGAGTCTGAGAAGAGCAATAAAAATCTAGTTTTGTATGACAATAGCTTTAATCGAAGTATTTTCTCTTTGATTTGTTTTGGTGTGATGAGCTTTACTGGACCAGCTAGTGGTAAGGCACTGTTTGAACAGTCTCTAATATTCTGATCAATTCCGTTATCATTTAGAGCAAAAACTTCAGAGAGGTGTTCAGTTGGCTTTTCTTCATTACTTCTTGCTCATTGTCCTGGTATAGGTGATTCTTTTAGAATGGGGTGGTCTTCGGATGTGCTGGTTCAGAAGTTTCTTTTACTGGTCCTCAGATAGAAGAATTATCGAATCGATCGAGATTGGATACATAGTCATAAAACTCTGATTGTGTATTTTTTTAAGTTTTGCTTTAAGCTTGTTCGTTAATCGACTAATTATTGTTTTATTTGTTGCATTCTGACTCTGTTACCATTTCTTTCAATTATTTCTTTTATTAGTTTTTTAATAAAGTAATATGCGTTATTTTTTGTTGGTGGTGCAGCTTGTTTTACAGCTTCTTGCAAAACTTCACTTAGTTTGATTGAACCTTCTTCAAATTCTGATGAGTTCTTCAACACTTACTTTCAAATTTATATTTTCATTAAGAATATGTTTGTACTTTTGTCAGTTTTGGGAGAGTGTGGTCTAGGTATTTTCATTACATTTATAATGGCCGTATTGATCGTTCCTTTTATTGGTAAATAGTCGGAGGATAAAATTTTGAAAAAGTCATTAAAATTTTCTTTTTCGATGTTGTTTCCAGACGCATAGTATACTGTAGATGTTGGTATGTCCTAGTATAACATTCTTACTTTGATAGATGTAGCTTGAAGGTAGTTTTTTGACATGCTTGCAGCTGGTAGTACTGAATAATAATAGCGGTGCCTGTATGAGCCGTATGGGGGAATAAAAATGAATAACTCAAACAAGTAAAAGCACAGTCTTGCAGTTTTAAAAAGTAAAATAGCGTGACCAAGATCATATAACCTTTTGTAGGCATTTTTGACCTAGAGAAGTCTGAAACATGTAAGCATTTAATTGATGTCTAAATTACAGCATACAGTAACTAATATAAAAGATAAAGTTTAAATAGAATTTTAGAAAATATTAGTTATAGAATGGACTAAACCTTACCAGCCAGACAATAAAAGCAAAAAGGCTGGCACAATCATTTATAATAAAATTCATATCATCTAATCACAGCAAAATGTCATGATAATTGTTTTCATTAAAATAAATGAGCAGCAGTCTACATACATAAATAAGTGCAATTCAAGTTTAATCTTAGATTTCACACCATTTAAATGGAATATAGCTATCAAGTATGTCGTCCTATTATGCACTAATTTAGTTGCAAAAATTACAAAAGTATTTATTTGGGAATTATTCAACAACTTAAGAGGCTGCTTCAAAAGACATAAAAATAACATTAATGAGTAATGATAGTAAAGAGTCATCATGTATTTTATCTCTTCGAAATCCACAAAAACAGCTTAGCTAATAAATGCTAGATTACTCATGAGAAAAGAAGAAACGATAAAGGGGTACAAATACGAAAAACATTAAAGATCCAGGATAGATGATGAAATAAAATATAACACGAAAAAAATGACATAAATAAGTCCAATTAGAAAAAAATAAATATGTAAGAAGAAAAAAATTGCTACTCCACGTACGCCAAACAACAATAATAATCATAAAATCCAAATAGAAAAATTTTATTAAACAAAATAAATAATATAATAATAAGTAGAATATAAAGAACTATGATAAAATGTCAGCTATAAAAGGAGAAGTAAGAGAAGATTGTTACAACTATAGGATACAACAAAGAAAAAACTTTCTTGCCAAAAAAGAAAAATCGGCGTATATACATAATCCGTTGCTCTTCTACCATTAAGTGTAGAGGTTATTCCTTCTGTGTTCACTCTCTCTCCCTATTCACTATCTTTCTCCAATCTTTCTTGTCTCTTGATATTACCTCAGCTTCCTTCCATGGTAGTCTTCTTCCTTGCATTATTTTCTACTTTAACCCATATTATCCTCGCTCTGCCTTTCTTCCTCTTTCCTCGTTTATTTAAATTGCATATTTTCTTAAATTGTTTCTTTTGGCCATTCTTTTTAGATGTTAATTCCACCCACACCATCTTAACCTGTCTCTTATAGCAGCATTCCTTATTTTATCCATTATTGCCACGTTTGATGTTCTTAAATATTTCATTTCCACCACCTGAATCTTCTTTCTTAACTTTTCCGTAAGCACTCAAGATTCACCTCCATACATGGGAGTTGTTAAGTATATTATTCTGTACACTCATTTTTGTCTTGTCGCTTATCTTTTTTTCTCAATTAATCTATTCTTCATAGTATGATGTAATCCTGTTGTTGCTGTTATATATTATTTATATCCTCTCCTGTTTGTCCTCTTCTGTCTCTTACTGTTCCCAGATATTTTACTTGTTCTAGTACCTTGCGCTTTTATTTTTGTTATTAACTGATAATGGTCTGTTGATAATTCAGCACTTATCTATACTCTTACGTCATTGATGATTTTCCTGTTAACTCTTTCGGTACTGATTTCTTATTCCTTCCTTTCATTTCTCTCATGTATATATGGCAATATTTATGGTGGAAAATATGTTCCGTATAATAGTTCCATTTTATATCCAGAAATCTATCAATCTTTCTCCATTACGGTTCTTCGTTTGTTCTCCTAATTATTCTATTATAGCTTGCGTTCCTTTAACTTCAGCTCCCACCCTAACGTTAAGATCTCCCATGGTTACTACTGTCTTGTTTATTTCATCATACATTTCTTGTAGGTTTTCCCAGAATTGATCCTTTCCGGCTACTGTATCGCTTTCTTCAGGACCATATGCTATAATTATATCCATACTCTGTTCTTCGCCGAATCTTGGCTCAATTTTCATAATTTTCTTGTTAATTGCTTTCCAATCAACTGATTTTCCCATGTAGTTTGGGCTAAGTACACATCTACTTCTGCCTTTTGTCCTTCCGTATGCCATAGTAAATTATTCCATGGCTTTCCGAGATTGTTTCTCCTCTTCCTTTCTTTTTGGTGTCAATTACAGCCTTTGCTTTTGTCTTTTAAATTCTTGTATCATCTCAAGCATTTTTCATTTTGCTGATGCTTCCTTTCTCATTACCTTTTCATTGCTCTTTTCATTACTATTGTCGTTTTCGCGGTGTCCCTTTCTCATCCTCCATTGGCTTTTTGACTATATTACGTATGGGTTCTATGAGTATGTCCTTTCCCTCAACCTATTTCTGAATCTTCCCATGTATAATAAATTTATTATGACCGTTTTTCCTTCTTTTCTCTCCCAGTCAGCAATATCGCTTAGTTTCTTCTATATTCTTCTTTTTTCTACCACATGTACACCACTGGTTCTCCTACAGCTTTTAGTACATTTTTCTTCTTTAATATTTTCATTTTATCCTTTGTATTTTATTGGTTAGCTTATATACTGCCTTGATTTATGCCACCGCCTTTAGTCTCGGCTGTATAAAGTTTGTTATTGCCTCTATGATTATTATGCGGGATTGTCGTTATCCATTTCTAATTCTTTTCCCCCTTTCCATGTGTTCTAATTTATTGTTCAGGTTATTATTATTTTTCAACTCCGCAATAGCAGTATCTCATTGCTTTCCTTTGGTCTATTCGCGGTCATCTTCTATTTCCCCTGTAAATCAGCAAGTGAAATGATCTCCACGAATTTGGGACGAATCCGATAAAATTAATAATGCAGATGGCGGATCACGGCAGTGGGTTTATTGGTATTTATCAGCATTGACCTTTGAAGGTTGAAATATTCGTGGATCAGCCTTTTTGTTCGTTCCAACTTAATCCGAAAGTATTTTTCCAACAAGCGATATTATGAAAAAAGAGAAAATAATGTCCCATACATTTTTTGAATAATACTACCTATTAAATTGGTCACAAATGATTAAAATTTTGATCTTTTACATTTAAATCTATTTTAAAGCTTCTGAATTAACTAGTTAACGTATCACATATTTAGTCCTCATGAATAATACTGGATAGAATACAGAAACATTATTTGTTAGCTTATTTTTCTAAGCTCCATTAACAGACCATTACGTCCATAGAAGTAATACATCCTCCAGAATTGGCTTGTTTAGTTTTTTACAATAACACAAGTATTTGAACTTCACATAGTTATTTAATTGAGCGCAACTATTTGGAATGTGTTGAAGGCAATTAATTTAACTACGCAGTGCGCCCTTTGGCAGGGCCCTTCAATGTTGTTATTGAATTGTTTCACTCCTAAATCAAATTTACGCAATGTATGGCGTGTGCGTCAGCACCCGAATTTTTGCTGGTAATATAAGCCCTCTTGCAAGTTGCAAGAAGATACCTTATCAGTTGTTTTATCCCTTAGCTGCTGATATTGGGTTACAATTTTCATTAACTGCGCCATTTGTTGCTTTATTTTACTGCTAATTGAAAAGCCACATTTTGTCAGTGACAAGTTAATGCCGTTTTGTACATTACCTCTCGAACCTTCTAATTTGTTCGATTTGGTGGTTTAAAATTGATGAACGGTTGCGTTTGGAGAGCAACAAAATTGAACTAATTTCAATTGTCAGTTGGTGTTGAGATTCACCTAAGAAAATTAGGTCCCTATTTACGTCTGTAGTTTTCAATTTTTGTGATAACAGTTACTTTGCACACTTAATATTTTTATTTGAAGGTTTTCTTGTACTTCAGTTGAAATTGCAAAACCATTAAAAACACATTAATTGTAACTTTTGTATTCAATTAAGTTTGCTATAGGGTAGAGCAAATTAGATTTCTGGACGTTTTTCCCAAATACAAAATATTGAAACAATCCGAATTTTATTGTCTTCGGTGTAAATTACAGACTGGGGTATTTACGTATAAAACTTGACACTTACATACGAAATATGAGTTCGATCAAGTTTCCTCCGTAATTCCGCTGACATGCGGCCATTTCTTTTGTATAATATTTTCTCATAAATGCGGTTATACTTCAGTAACCACCCGTCTAATTTGCTCTTTTAGCCCTCAAATCGCGACAAAACTCATTTCTTTCCTTAAAATGGTCGCGGCTGAAGAAGTCTAATCGATGTCACTACTCTTCGAGACAACATTATCAGGAAATTTGGTTTAAAGCAAAGTGAATGTTTCACATGCTATGTGACATGTGGCTCCATTTTGTTGAAACCACATGTCAATCAAGTTCAAATCGCTGCTGTCGTTGAACAAAAATTGTGGGGCATCTCCCGATAAGGTACACCATTAGTAGTAGCAGAGTTTCCAGCTTCATCTGCAATGATTTCTACAGTCCACAATGCCCATCAGATAGTGCATTTTTGGAAATACACGGGTTTTCGTGAATAACCATGGATTTCCACTATCCAGATGCGACAATGTTAACCACAAAACCATTTTAAGAAAAATTGGCTTCATCGCTCAATGGGAGTTTTTTTTTTTACAAAAATTAGCATCGACTGCTATATTCTCTACAACCTACTTTATAAATGTACTCTTTTAATAGTCTTTGGTGGACTTTGTCACGTGTTTAGACACCAACTACAACGTACATAGAACACAAAAAAGTCATAAAGTTCAATTTGGAATCAGATAACGATTGAAGTTTGAGAACCATATATCTATGTCTGTGGTAAAATTATGCCGATTTTAGATAAAATGACAATGGAAGGTAACGACATCAGGTGTAAAGTAGTTAAAAAAAACTGTTTTCAGCCATGCGGATTTCCAAAGTGTAACTTACATGGTATAAGAATGCATTATCGTCATCAAATAGTACATTGTCAATATGTTAGCGAATTTGACAGAAGACGTATTGTTGGGGCCAACATAAAGGAGTTATTTCTTTACTACAGCAGTACTGTGGCGCAAGTATCAAACCAGTAGGTCAAAGAATGTATTCATTCACAAAGACCGGGATCTGTAGTAGTGCGCAAGGCAATTAATCGGGAGGTCTTGCGATTATAGACCTTAGTACGGCTTCAAGTACCCCAAAACAATAATTATGCTGTAGCAATTGTCTATCCAAGCAAAAAAAAAACACTGAACTCGTATCAGACTTACACCACCAACTATGGGTGCTATGGTATGGAGAGCTAACAGTTATGATCATCAGAATTAGAGACAAGATTACCAATTAAGCTATATAGACGCGACCTCTTCTATGAGTGCCTATGAAATCTTTGAACAAGATAACGTTCAAGCATGTGTGTTACATAACAGATCAAACTTCCTTAGAAAAAAGAGAGTAAAAACTCTTCCATGGTAGGCCCCATCACCTGACTTTTCACCGATCAAAAATGTCTAGAAAATCATTGCGCGAATGGTACGGCCATATCCACGACCTCTAAGGGATCTGGCTGAATTATGGGGGGTGAATCAATAATGAATCAATCGTGGACTCAAAAAAGTAATAAGTCATTAACTATAAATGTTAAACTGATGCTTTTCGGTGACAATCATATATAGTATCCCTCTTTTGCACCCACAGTTTCCCATCGCTCAGATAACATGGTAACCTTCAAGAGATCGCCTTGGAAAACTTCCAATATCACCTTAGTGATTTCTTTAATGACAATGCCAATTTTCGTAGTAAATCCCAGATATGCGAGTTTTTAAAAGCATTAAACAGCTGCAGTCACAGGGAAACACATCGGGCGAATAAATACGGGGTCGCCCCCCAGTATTTTCTCCATCAAATACTCTATAACGAGTTTTGCTTTATGCAGTCCGACATTATCAAGTCTAACCACAAAAGGTGTAAGTCCCTTAGTTTCCATCCGTTACGGAATATAAGTCTCAAAAGATGACTTATAGACCTCTAGTGGAGGTTGTCTTCTCTTCACATAATCAACATACTTTTCCTCTCCCTGAACTCTTGCCTTCGCTCTCGTTTAGTGAACCAGTGAGTCAACTTGTTTTTAAATAAGAGGGGTTCCCAACTTTCATCTGTAGAAAAGGTTCGCTTCAATAGTTGAGGACGACGGTTCTTTCCAAGGAACTTATCATCGCCTATGTCGATTCGAGTTTGGTTTTGCTCTTTTGTCAAATCGTGAGGGACAAACCTTCCAAATTATTTAGCACAAATCCTTAGTCAAAATTCTGCAAAGACTAGCTTCGGAAACATCAACGTGCATGATCAGCTTGGAAAACTGTCAAACGGTCAAACCCGCTTTGATTCATTCCAATCTTCCTCTTCCTCTGGTGTACGCCCTTTGTTCGTTTCAGTCATCGACTTCTTCACGGTATTGATAGATAAGTTCCCTGGACACTTTTTTGCTGTAAATCATGAATGTATATTGATGACCAACTGGTTATCGAAAATATTAATAAATTTTTATCAAAACTACCAGACAATTTAATCACTTCGATTATGTTTATTTTCTAACAAATGAGAGCTTACATTTCATGTTACAGTTCATGAGCAAGGGAGTAATATGTGAGTTTATCTTAGATTGGAATGCGGCAATGAAACTAATTGTTAATAAGGTAACTGTTATAGCTACAACAACGATCGGATAAAATAGGGAAACTTTTTTAAGCCATCCATGGTACGCTGATTACCTCACTGTTGAAACATATGGTTAGCTACGGAGCAACCTAAGCTAGGGTTGACAACTTCAGATACATTTCTATATGCATTACAGATGAAGTGAGAAGCACCCCAACAACAATCATGTAAGTTCTACTACTACAAAGAGGAACATATATAGATAGCTGCTATATTCTTCAAGGTCCACAAGATGTGGATAGCTGTCTCTGGTTCCCCGCCGCATTGCCTGTAGCAAGTCTCCATTTTGCAACCCTATTTTGTTAATGTCCTCTAAGAAAACTTTCCCTGTGACCTATAACAGTTAGTAACAGATTCATGCCTTCTACTAATAGTTCTTTCGTTTTTTACGAGATATTCTTTTTATAAAGGTTTTTCCAGGTCTTTGTTCCGGTACATTTTTTCGGTTTCCATTCTCTCTCTTAGCTTTGTATTGTACCTTTCGGTACTCCCAGAGTCAGTTAGGGGCCTATATAGGCAGTTGATAATCCTTTTTGGGCTAGCTCACTAGCTTTCTCATTGCCTACAATTCCCCAGGTGCTCTGGTACCCATAACAAAGTCAACTTGTTACTACTAGAATCATCAGTTCTTCATAGCACCCCCATTCCAATCTTCAAAGATGCCTGACTGTCCGGAATATATTGACTAGCCCATTTCGATAATTACTCAAATTATTTGGCCTGGTGTACTGCAGTATAGCAGATATTTCAGCTTGAAAACCTAGTAAAATTTAACTTCAAGTTTCCCTTTTTGTAGTACGAGCTAGCTCCTGTTCCAGACTTGGTCTTTGATCCATCTGTATACTACATCATGTTCCTGTTGTTTATTTCTTTTGTATATTCATTTAGATGTATAATATTAACTTCAAAGTTTATGTTGAATGTAAATTTTGGCGCCATCTAGTCTATTCCCATATTCAGTATGCCTACCCCCCCCCTAGATGTCCTACTTCTTTATTTTCTCTGCAAATGAGTGCGTTGCGCAGTCTATAAAAAGTCTGCTTCTTCCATAATTTCAAAATAAAGAGAAAGTTGGTCTAGTAGTGTCTGCATTGCTGCTGTTGGTATTGGTTCTATAGCAGCCGTTATTGCCATCCTTGTCCACCAGTACAAAGCTCCATTTGTTATCATGGATTTGACCACCTTGGTGTATACCAATACATCATTTTTGGTTTTCCATGAGCTCATCTCACTAGGCTAACACTAGTGTCATCTGAGAACTTTAAGACCCAGTCTCTCTAAGTTTCCTTTGTAAATGCTACTATGGTGGAGACCATAAAGAGACTTATATGTAGTTTCTGTGCATCTGTCCAGTTTGTAACCAGGTTCCCTAACTTTATTGTTAAATCTTCCCTGGGATAATATGACCAAGTCATCTACATACCTCAGTCATCTGTATCAGTTCACTAAATTATGATTAAAAGGCCGCAATTTAAACTAGTAATTTTGTTCATTACCGACCTACATAACCTACGTAGACATCCAAACAGTGAGTGTCTTTAAGGAAGAACCTACTAACAGGCTTTGTATTGGATAGTTTGAAACAGCCTCATACGTTACATTTGATCGCAAAGCAATTATCTAATAGAGAAATTCACTTAGCAACTTGATGATGCCGTAAAAATATTACTTACCCTGATCAAGTGCGACACACAACACTAATTAGTGAATAACACAATAATTGACAAGAAAATGCATAAATCAAAAAAAAATTATTGACACCAACCTTCTATAAATTAATAACGAGACAAAAAGGTGACAAGCATTTTATTGCCGTGGCTTTATTTTCGTGGCTTTTCAAGGAGGATGAAAATTAACGAGATGATAGTAAATCACCCTTGCTAGGCGAATAATATTGTTCTAATGGCAGATGGAGATTAAAGTTTTCAGCAATTGTTGAACAAAATCAACGTTCAAGAGAATAGACATACTACACAGATTATAATGGAAAGAAAATATCAAAAAGAGAAAAAATGCTGAGGTAAGAAAAAATATACTTTCTGGAGTAATTTAGGTTTTTCCTGGAAAAAAGAGACTAAAACATTTGTTTCAAAAAGAATAAGTCGTAATCAACTAACGTAATCAATTATTTAGTTAAGAATTTTAATTATGGGCAATTAAATTTACATGAAGATAAATTTTTCGTAGATTACTATTTGAATAAAAATAAAAGAGCTGATGGCAAAGTTCGTGTGGCCACGAAATTAATTCTTATACCATAAGTATATATACAATGTCCAGAAGGGAGGTGTTAACGTTTTCGAGACGGGTATTTCTCATTTGTGGTAAAGGAACTAGTGCATGGTTATTGTCACACCTTTGTTGCAACCGGTCATTCGGCGGTGTAGACACAGTGAAGGTTTCAAACTCACTTCAATATTGGTCGACACAGTGCCATCTCATCTTGCTCAACAATACTGAAATGGTTTGACAACTTCAAAAAGAAGAGAACTATGAGACCTAGACAAGCGCATGGAGGTGATCGGACCGTTAGAGCACCAGAAAATATCGAAAGAGTTCAACAAACTGTGGAGGCCAGCCCTCGCCATTCAGAGGTACGACACGCTTGCACTTTGGGCATGTCAGACAGATCAGTTCGCCTTCGAATTTTGCACCTTTGACCTTTACTTTTACCCTTACAAACCATGGTGATTCAGAAACTGAAGGAAAATGATACTCTGGCTCACATTTGCAGAAACCTTGGAAAATAACTGTATTCTGATAACAAGTGATGAAGCTCATTTGCACTTATGGGGTGTCGGAAACAAACAAAATTGCCGATACTGATCGGAAAACAATCTACTAGAAATTCGTCAAAGTTCCTTACATAGTAAGAGAGTAATTGTGTGGTGCGGAATAGCCCGATTTGACATAATTGGACTCTACCTTTTCCGAAAAAACGAATGCACTATGACGGTCAACTCACAGCGGTACTTACGACGTTGAGAGAATTTTTGATACCTTGATAGTTTGGTTTCAACAGAATGAGGCTACTAGCCATAACTCAAGTACATACATGCATTTTGAGGCAACATTTTCCAGGGCGTCTCATTTCATTGTGCGGGGATGTGGAGTAGCCCTTCCATCACCGGATCAACTACCTGAACGCTCAGGTTTATAATGAAAAACTATGGACTCTTAAGTCCTTACGGAAGTCATAACTCGAGAAATTCGAGCAATTTCACGTGCTACGCTTGACAGATGTGCGGGTAAATGTTTCACCTGTCTGCAAAAATGCCTAGGCAAGAACGATCGCCACTTAGACGACGTAGTTTTTCACACTCGAATCACATTTCTTTTATTTTGTTTTATCTTTCTTAAATGGCATATGTATGTAATCTTAGGAAACAATAAAAATTAAAATTTATTCAAAAATATCTGTTAGAATGATCGTAACACCTCCCTGCTGGACTCTGCAATAACCAGGATTTGCGTGGCGTAAATTAAATTCTTACGATAACTAACAAAGAAATATTGAGCAACTCTAAAGCGTAAATTCATAATATTATTGGTACCACTTATTTTCAATATCTATTTTACTACAAGAAGAAATCATTTACCATCACATTTTCCAACTTAAAATGTTTATAAAGGGTCTGCTAATAGAGACCTAGGAAAGTAAACGTCAATTTGACACAGACGTCATGTTTTTTTCTGTCAACCGAGCGCCATTTTTTTAGTTTCAGATTTGCCATTCTTTGGTATGGGGTCATATTCGATTGACGACCGCGTTAAACTCATTAAAGAACACTACAAAATGGTGAAAAAATAAAAAACACCTATCAAGCTCTCTCGATTATTTTGGTCGATATAACCGTCCAAATGAGACCATTGGTGGGTGGTTTGGTGCGAAAATTCGAGATTACTTCTGTTGGTGATAGGCCAAAAAGAGAATGACGCAAAAATGTTCGCACACCAGCAAATACCGCTGCGGTGAATGAGGGTGTAAAACTCTAAATAACTGGTCGATCGCAAGATTTGGGCATTTCAGACAATAGTTTACGCTGTATTATGCACAAAAAACTTGTATTTATAGGCTTACAAGATCCAAGTGACTTAAGAACTCAAGTCAATTGTCCATTTCAACCGACGTGTGTTCTCTAATTGGCTCCTCCAACACCGTTCAATTGATCCGAATTCTTCGTCGAAAATCATCTTCAGTGATGGGGCGCATTTCACATTGCATGGAACGGTGAACAAGTAAAACTGTCGCATTTGGGCCAACGAAAATTCAAGAGAACATCAAGAACAACCAACGCATTTTCAAAAAGTGTCTGTTTGATGTGCTCTGTGGTCAAAAGGTGTCATTGAGCCTTTGTTTTCGAAAATGAGGCGATTACTGTGAATTCTGGGCGATACCGCAGCATGATTGATAGCTATTCTTCCCGAAACTTAATCAAACTGAGATAAATGATGTTTATTTTCAACAAGACGGCGTAGCACGCCAGCACACAACATGTACGAATATCAAATTATTGCGGTCTAAGTTCGGCGAACGTTTAATTTCAAGAAATGCTCGTTCGTGCGATTTGAGGCCTTTACACTTATTTTGTGGGGATATCTGAAAAGTAAAATCTACGTCTATAAACCAGCCACCATCCAAGACCTCAAGAACAAAATAATTACCGAGATAAATGCCACTACACGTCTGTAGAGCCAGTCATGGTGAACATGTAAATATCATTTTTCACATATAAGTAACATACAAAAATGTTTAAAATACTTAATTATACAAACATTACTGTAGTTTAAATAAGCGTTTACTTTCGTGCGCCTGAATTGGCGGACCCCATACTTCAAAACTATATTTTTCAATATTACTCTGACTATCCCATCCTAGCTAGGTCAAATGGCCCAAACATTCTAAACTAGTCCCAACAGTCTCGTTGATCAGCTAGCAGTAAATTGACTAGGGTACCATTAAACTCATCTCTGACCATTATAGTTGTAGAAGTTGGTCTGGGTATTCCAGAATGCCAAAAAAGAACTAAAGTCGTACACGTATTCCTCCCATTCAAATCTAACGTCGATTTTTTTGTGTTTATCTACCTAATGAGGTCCGGAGGTGCACCAAACGATGAAATACTCCCTGAAAACTCGCAACGTAACTTGCGCTTTTTCTAGGTTTTATCATAATTAAAGTAAATAAGTGTCTAGGTTAAAGTGCAGCTTTTACGAGGGGGCATTAATAAACCGAGCAGTTAGAGCCGCGCTCGCAAGAAGTCTCAGGTGCTCCTGAGGCGAAACTGTCCATTATTGCGGCGAACGAGCTCCCACGTGCTTCGTTAATTTAGTGCGCGTTTGCAGCGCCCTGCATGCGGAAACGGATCCTTTCGCAGCCCGGCGCCGTATCCGACAATAAGCGGGAGCATCCAGCACTTTTACGCGAGCCGCGGGAGCGCAACAATATTTATTCATAGGATCCGACAACGCGCAACCAACCTGTTTATCTTGCCCGGGAAGTCCGCATAAATATTCATAAAAATTAAAGCCGCCGATAGAGCGGCGATTATTGCCGACTTTATGTGCATTTCCTGGCCGTTTTCGGCGGCCGCGAACACAAACCGGGACGTAAAGTATCTAATAAAACGCGCATTAGCACGGAATTATTGGCAGATCGGGTCGCCCGCGATTGTGCACCGACGGGCTTTGTTTAAATGCAAATTGGACGCGCGCCCGCAACGAAATGCAGTCACCGTTAATGTTTTATATTGCTATTGCAACAGTCAATGGACAGCGAGGATTTGTTTCTCGATTTAAATACACAATGCCTAATTCACTGAGCTTCACTGCTTAACTGGCTAGGATTTATGGCGTAACTGCGCAACGATTTTTTAGAATTTACGAGCCGCAACCAAAATACACCAAACCGTTACACCATACATCATAAAATATCTGAATCTCTACCACAGTTACAGGTCATACAGTTGAGAGGATAGGACAATATCCATAAATACAATGAGGAATATGAATTTAATCTAGGAACACATAGGCTCCCCTAGAGGGTGCGTCGCCCAGGCAAAATAGCATCTGACATATAGTAGGCGGCTGTTAGCAGCATCTGATCTAAA
The DNA here is from genome assembly GCA_036346155.1 of Sinelater perroti. Taxonomy (NCBI): domain Eukaryota; kingdom Metazoa; phylum Arthropoda; class Insecta; order Coleoptera; family Elateridae; genus Sinelater; species Sinelater perroti. The sequence continues at coordinate 20,664,774 of JARFIY010000158.1, read as the reverse complement.
GTGGACGGCTGAATATATAGGCCTTCCTAAAAGGGTGTTACGACATTAGAGCGAACAATCCTCGGGTGGTAATCCACACCTCTACAAGGATACGGAGGTGGGGGGGGGGATTGTTTCTACTAAAAATTTTCAAAAATCAGTCATAAAAATTAACCAGGAAACAAGAAAAGAAAAGGACGCACACAAAACATAAGAAGTCATAGGAGAATTCAGGAAGATGGACATTGATATACTAATTATAAATGAAGTAAAAAGAAAGGAAATGGAACTGAAAACATCGGTGATATCCTTTATATTTGGAGTGACTTTAACAAAAAGGATCGAGGCAGAAGGAATACAAAAAAAACATTAAATCATAAAATCAATAAATAAACGAATCATAAAGATGAACCTAACAATGTATGGAAGAAAGATAGTCATACTAGGCGTATATGGATCAACGGATGACAGTCCCATAATAGAGAAGAAAAGGTGCATTACAAGGTGAAGTCAGGAAAGCAAATAAAAATAAGGAATTAATTCTTACTGGAGATATGAATGCAAGAACAGGACGCAAAGAAAAGAACGCCACACTGGAAAGATGAAAAAATAGTGAACAACGGAGGAAGGATAATAAAGTTGTCAGTTATTTAACTTAAAAATGGTTTTTACCACAACAAATACATTCACAAATACACGTGGATACAACCGAAAAGAAACCTAAAATCTATAATCAATTGTTTGATAATAAAAAAAGAAAACTCCGCCTATGTAGGTTTCAATCCAGAAAGAGAAGATAAGGGCGGAGGAGTATCAACCTCGTTAAAAACTGCGTTCAGCTGGCTCCGGCTGATAGCACACAGTAAAGGTCCCTTCCTAGGGTTACAGGATGAAAACTGGTTAACTGGACCCATACATTATATGAGTGCCAAAGAACCATCGGCGGAAGATTGGTCTCGTGAATACAATAGAAGATAGCTAATCTAAGAAAAGAACATCCTGAGAAATAATTACCTGATCCTCCAGGTTCAGAATTGGGGCAATAGACTAGCACCCCCTACTTGTAGAATTTTAAGACATTGCTAAAAATTCTAAAGCGCAGCCCCGGAATACGGACACATTATACGGAAAACGACACAAGGAAAGAAAAAGGCAAATGAACATCCAAGGTTTAAGCACAAAGGAAGACAAAACTCGCGGCATAAATGACATACTGGTGAAGATACTGACGTTAATAAGGTATACAAACACATTAAAGAATATATGGTGTTCGGGTCAATCGCCAATTCCTTTTATTTGAGTTTTAAAATAGGGTCGGCCGTCTTGTGGCTTTCTATGTATGCGTTTTGTTTAATTAGAGATAGCCGCTATAAAAGTGCAGCCATGATGGTTTTGGAAACGTTCGACCGGCTTTAATTTTTACGTATGTATGAAACCGTTTTGATCGAAGAGTTCACCGGCGGATTTGATTGGTGGCAGGAGTTTCCACATCTCGAAGGCAGTTTGTTCCAGGCCGATTGCATGTACGGAAGTCGATATTACCGACGGAGAAACTTGGTCCGTTTTCTTTTGCATTTTGGCTCCAACGAGGAAGGAAGAAAACCCTGTTGTAAACCTCGAACACAACCAGCTAAAGACTCGTATCAGGAAAGACGCTTCTGATCGGCCCCGCAGCGAAAATCCTTTTTTCCGCTCACACTCTTCTCTGCTCTTCCTCGATTACCCTTAATTACAGCCCCGGGGAGCCGAGTCCTGCAGCAGAGCATCCACTTCCAAGGTGAGTGTCTTCCAGCTTTTGACCTTTTGATTGAAATTCCTTTGTTTCAAATTAAAAATACGATACAATCCGCTTAAACCTGGCCATAAAGCAAGCTGGGAAAGAAGCACTTGGAAAAATAAAGGGAAAGCATCGAGCGCAGCAATGAAACCTCTTTGAAAACACTCTGGATGAATTCAAGAATAATAAATCACTATATCATAAATTGCTAAACACTAAAGACCAGAGAGAATTATAAGTGTAACAATAAATATGTTAAAAGATTAACATGCAAAGAAAAAACAAAATGCAGGAACACTAATACAATATAGATCGGTACCTTGAGGTGACAAAAAGCTCCGAATCTTGGAATATATTAAAATAATTGAAGACAAATAAAAAGGAAAAGCTCACATATCATAAATAGATAACCAAGAATGGATAAAATACTACAAATACTTGCTAACAGAACAAAGGCTAGAGTTTACAGAAAGTGTAGAAGAAGAATAATAAATCTAGAGGTCGAAATACTAGAAATAAAACTGGAAAAAACTCAAAATGCGATAATGTCGATGAAAAACAACAAACCTGGAGGACCAGAAGATATCGCTTCAGAATTTGTCAAGTGTGGCACAGAAAAACTATGGAAAATGCTTCCAGAGCAATTTGAAAAAGTAATTAGCGGTGAAGACGCAGCAAAGGAATAGAAGAAAGAATTATTTTACTATCTATTTTTAAAAGAGGAAAATAAATGTAAAAACTATAGAGGAATTAATGTAATTGCAATACTATGATGCATTCATGGCAAAATAAGAGACAAACGGGAAAAAAATTACGAGGGGAAATAGGAGAAGAACAAGCAGGTAAATCCTATGTAGACCACATCTACACTATACAACAACTGTCAACTGTCATCACCAACACAGTTTAAATTATTTTTAGAAGATGCTCTAAGAAGTTTGGAAACAATAATGTCGGAGAATAAGAGTACCCTTGAGGAATTAAATATTTATACCCTTTGACCTTTACTGATGACCAAGTGGTGGTGACGCAGGACGAAGAGAATCTTAATTACATTATAAAGAAGCCAAAAGAAGAATACGAAAAAGCTGGACTAAAAATCATTTTAAAAACAGAATACTTAATTAAAGAAGAAGACATCGAAATAAAAGAAAAACCTACATTCAAATATCTAGGATTCACTATATCAAAGAATACAGCAGAGAAAATGGTCGAAAATAAACGACAGACAAGAACAGCTATCAGGCAACTATACTTGGTAATATGGAAAAAGCATCCCAATAGTTAAGAACGTTATGACATACACGCAGAAATATGGATCATTAACAAGAAAAATACAACCAACTAAAATGGAATACTGGAAGGAATGCTATGGTCTAACTAAGATGGATAGTATAACAAATAAGGAAATTAGAAGAAGAATGGAAGTAGAAACAGACGTAATCAAGTTCATAAAAAATAAAAGACTATTGTCGTATGGCCACATAAAGAAATCAGAGAACACATGGATAAATAAAGTACGGAATAGAGCCCGTAGGGAAAAGAAAGCTCGGAGATTCTAGAGGGACAAAGTGGACGAAGATATGCAGAAAGGAGACTGGAAAATAGACAAAAATGGAGAACCTGGTTGATAATAAGAACAGCATAGATTCTGTTCAATGTTTTACTACACCATCACACAGAACAAAACTCCTGCAGTTTCATCTTAAAGTTCCACTGGTGCTGCTGCTATTGCGTTGCGAATAGCATCCTTTAACTTAATAGTCCGTGGCCTGCATTAAAAGGTTTCAGCCTTCAAGTATCCCCACTGAAATAAATTACAGGGCGGCACTTCTGGTGAGCTACCTACCTATGAGATGTCACCATGCAATAAAATGAGGCAGCCTGGAAATATTTGTGCCAAAACTCTTTTAGAACTTTTCGCTTTATGTGCGGTAGCGCCATCTTGTTGGAATCACAATCATGCATTTCCATGTTCGTCGAGTCTTATGATGCCAAATTTTATGATAGCACACCAAACAGCTACAAGGTGATTGACTGTGGAGAGGCCGCTCAAGAACTTGTCAGGTATTTTTGGGGCCCAATACCGAAAATTCTGCTTATTGGCGCAGCTCGATAAATGAAAATGTGTTTCGTCACTACTGAACAGCGTCAGCTAGAACAAGTCTTCGCAAGCAACCTTCCGAGCGTACCAGTCACGTTTCCTAAATTCCATCACTTGTTTGTGTGGATAGAACGAGAATTCTCGCCACGTTTTGGTCAGATATTACCAAGGCGACAGCATATTTGTGACAACAGTCTGCCTCCAAACACTATGAGGCCTACAGAGTGATTTCTGTTTGAATGCTGAACCGGTCTGTTGAAAATTGTATGCCCACATTATGGTTTCATTGGTCAAAATTTCTCCGTGGTGATCAATTTAAAAATACATCTCCAGCCCAACGTACCGTACTGACCACTATTCACGCACTAAAATGGCATACCTTATGTTGCTAAAAGATGTGTGACTCGATCGCCGTCATTCTGCATTTCGAAAGACTTACGTACAAGAACCATTAATAACATAGATGAAAAGGCAGATAAAATTCTATGATATTGCCCTTTCTCTCACTAGTCATTACTATTAGTTCTTTCCAACGCTTTCCTGGCCTTTTATCTCATCTACTATTGTCCGCCTTTTCACAGTTTCACTTCAACGCCTGGTTTAATATATCATCGTGGCTTTTCCTATCGTGTGACCAGTTCCACTTTTATTTCTGTTACATTATATGCTGATTCTTGCTTGGCCATCCTCCAGTTTTTTTGTAATTGTATTGGATTCTAGTCGGGTTCCTTTCTGATAAGCGCAAGTGTCAAATCCGTATAACGATGATATTTACCATATATCTTCCAGTTTCACCAAACGTCATCATAGGCCCATTTTCTGATGATGCTGTCGTACTGACTAGTTACAATAGTGTTCTTTGAGCATACGTCCTAATACAGGAATATATGCATGATCTAGAACACCGGCATAAAAAGTAAAATGTAAAAATAAATAAGACAAAATCTGCTCATGTAACATTTACTCTAAAATCCAAACAACATCGAACTGCCACAAACTGCAACAGTCAAAAATACCTGAAACTACACTTAGACGGTAAATTAAATTAAAGCGAAAACATCAACAAAAGAAAAGAGAGCTACATTGGTTGATCGGAAGAAGGTCTCCGCTATCTACTGAAGACAAACTATTGTTTCACAAGTCAATAACCAAACCATGGGGCTGTTACCAGCAAATCCATCGTTGTCATAATTCAAATATCCAAAATATTAGTAACAACTGTTGATGCACCATAGTATATAACAAATTAAGCGATTCACAAAGATTTAAAGATACCAACTATAAAAGATATCGTCCTTGAGAAAACTATCACCCACAGCCAAAGCCAAAAGCGCACACAAATCCATTAATGAATCCTTATTAGAAAATACTACATTAAGAAGAATAAAAAAAAAAGAAGACTTTTCTACACCTCTTTCTTTTCTATATATTCTTCAATGTTTTATACCATCCGGTTTTGTTACGTTACACGCTCCATAGAACTCTGTAAATATGGTGTCACAAAACGAATTTAAATCTGTAAATACCACAATGAATGGTTCATCTATCTCTTCTGTTCTGTTTCATACTGCTACTATTACATAGGTCCCCTAAGTTTATTTGCAGTTTCTTGGTACACTGTAGATTACAACATCAAAATTGTAATAACGTATTTAGCAAAAATAGAACGGAATAGAAAAAACAAGTGTGTGTAGCCTCAATCTTCTTCAATACTTTAGTATCCCACACAAGGTTGTTATTAAGAAGACTAAGCCTTTATTTCCAAGTCGTAGCCGTAGACTCAGGTTTCATCTTCGATTGTGATTGTTTTGAAGATGGTTCATTGGTAGCAGTAATTATCAACTGCAACACTATGCTCCTTCTGCTCTGGTAACAGTAGGGGAACGAATCTTACGTCACACTTTGGTACTCTAAACCCCAGCTCATCTTTTAGTTCTTGGTTATGTTGGTGAACATCTTTTGAGTTGCGAACGCTGCTGGTCTTCTAGAAAACACATTCTCGACCATCTCTGATCATTTGTTCTAGATTCATTGTATCGCTTGCGGAAGTCTCCCGATTTATCCAAATAAAGTATCTACAGACAGATGTCCCAGCAAATCACTCGGTCATTACAACACACACGCACTACATATGTTAACTCAACGGCACGTAACCGTCAACTAATAAACAGTAAAGTCGTTCTCATTCACGCATGCGCGTTACAATCCATGCTCATCCACATTATTGTTTATATAAAATATACGTCAGAATCTTATTTATAGCAACGATGCCAGTTTTTTTAATCCTCTATTTCTGTTTTTAAATATTTCCCCGTTTCTTTTTTTCTCCACTGACAATAAAAACAATTCAACTATATTTTCAAAATCCTGTTGGAATACTATCAATTCTTTTTCTTTGATTTGTTATTCTTTATAGCATCAATCATCAAATTTTTGTCCTCATAACTACAGAACGATAAATCTGGGCTATCAGAAGAATTTGAAAAAGAGGATTGAAAGGACTTGAAATATACATCTTTGACAGTGTTTGAGTTTTAATTCGTCCAAAGTTTCACAGACACAATTGTCTTTTTAAGAGTGTTGTTCACTACGGGAAAAATTTTCTTCAGATATCCCTACCTACAAACTCCCCTCTCCGTTTACCTGACGGTGTGCAGAAAAATAAATTCCAGTTTATATTTCATCCGCCCTTGTATAAAAATCCTTACTATTTCTGTTCTTTTGTATTATTTAATTAAGTTTTCGTTTCGTACCTTTCCGTCTTTTAATCCGATTATAAGTATATTTATTTGTTCACTTTTTTTGTTCACAACTCCATCTGATACTTCATAAAAATATCCTTTTATCCAATCTTTGTTTCTACTTCTTTTTTATGTTTCTTCCATATATTTTGAATCTACTTATCACTTTCTCCATTTTCATAACTTTTATTTAGTTTCCTTCGCACTTTTACTAATTTAGATGCCTCTTTCAATGTCTACTAATTTTTGTCCTTCCTGTCTTGTTACTTTTAAATTTTTCTTGTTTTCCATTCTCTACTTTATTGCTCTTAACAGATTTCGTAGTCAGTTTTCTCCGAATGTGTCTTATATTCTTTCGCTCTCTAGTGCATTCTCTTTCTATATTCAGATCCCTTTTCATGTGTTGTTTGTTCTCAATTTGATCATCCTCTCGTTTTTTTCTTCTCATTAGCTATTTCAATCTTTATATGATGCCTCATAAAGCTATTTTTAGCTGTGTTTAATACCATCGTACATTGTACTTTAATATTTTCCTTTTAATCCTCTTTAATTTTCATTCTTCAAGTTATTTTTCGCTTCATGTTATATATTTCTTTATTCTATTTTTCTCTCCAACTTATAATATTTCCCCTTTTGCAAGTTTTTGGAATTGTCGGATTCTTTCTCTTCCTTTGAAATCACCATTTTATTTCTTTTAATACTCTACTTTTTTCTGGTTCTTCATAAGTTAACAAAAACGGACTTCTTGTCAGTTTTAATTTGTTATGCTAGGTATTCTACACAAGCAAACGATTATGTCCACAAAACATTCGTCAACAGATTCAACTATGTGTTGAACTATCTTCTTTTCATTGTTGGGTCAAGCTATTAATGAATGCATTGAAGGACTGCATTCTACTCACCATTGATGGGCTCTCATAAATTATTCATATTCCTAGAGGATTCCAAATTTTTCGATCGGTGGTAAAACAGGTTTCCACTCGACTTCTTAAAGTAAATTTAATTTTCTTTCCTAGCATACATGGTTAAGCGTCATATTTCTGAAAAATTGCTGAACCTAACTCTAAAGGAAAGAAGTACTAGAGTCTGTATGCCCATGTCGATGCATGTAGGTCTTACTAAAAATTCTATGTATTACCTAATTTATATCATGTAACACATGGGAATGCACTCTTTCAACTTTCTTCCTTTTCGTTCACTGTATAATGACAAAATCACTGTGCACCAAAAAAGACGATTTTACTTCCATTATAATATTTCTTGTCGTTTATGACGTTGGTTGTATTGAGAAGCGGGAAAAATGGCCGATACCATCTAATAGTCTTCTATTTTTACCTTAAAGCAATCAAAATTGTGCTACTGCCCGTAATAGCAATCTTTTCTATAGAAAGTTGCATAATGTGGTTTTTTCAATATCAGAAAAAGTTATTATTTGAGAACCATTTGATCCTTTTTGAGTAGCACTGTAGCTTTAAGGATTTATTGTACTTCCCCTATTTTCTATACATCACTTTTTCCAAAATCCTGTCTTTTATTGAATAATTGCTATATTTTTTCTGAATTCATTATTAGTTTTCCATAATAGTCTTCCACTGGCATAAGATATGGATGGACGTTTTTGCTTCCCTGCTACATTGCTTGCAACTCTTCCATTTGGTTGTCCTCTGAGAAAAGAATGTCCTATAAAACCTACAATAGTTCGTAAGTGATTCCTGCCTTGTACTACCAGAGCTTCAGTTCGTTTACGAGATGGTCCTTTTATAAAGGTTTTTCCATGTCTTTGTTCTGGTACACTTTTCTATTTTTCTTCTTATGTTATCTAATCATTTTTTCGTTGTCTGCAATTCTGCAGTGCTCTGGTACCCACAACAGAGTTAAATTGTTGTGATCTGCCAGAGCCTTAAGTTCTTTCCGACATTCCAATGTCAGTTTGGATATTGATTTACCTATTTCGGAAAGTCCTCAAGTTATTTGCCTGATACACTGCAGTATAGCGGATTTTGATCCGTGTATATATCAGATGGTTTTTTCGAATTGTTCCTGTGACTTATTTCGTTTGTACATTCATTTAGATCCTCAATATTAACCTCGAACTTGATTTTGAATTTGAATATTGAAGTCATATGGTCTGTTCTCATATCTAGTATGCCTCCACCAATACGTCCAATTTTCAGACGCCCCAGTTCCATACAACCTTTGCGGATGAGTGCGTTGCGCAGTCTTTTTAGACACTCATCTCTCCCACATATTCAAAATGAATAGTAGGATGGTCTAACAGTCTTCATTACCGCTATTGGCGTTGTGTTTGCAGCACCTGTTATTTTCCAAAAATAAAATCTTTATATCTTACTTCGTACAGTTGTAGCGTCATCTCTGTCCACCACACCAAAGCTGCATATGTTATCATGATGTGTGTTAAATACATAACTTTTGATTTCAGACTCCATGTTTTTCGTGAGTTCGTCTGGTCAACATGAGTGTCGCTTCCGCCTTTTTTGACTTTTTGGATATGTTGATTCCAGCCGAGTTATGAGTGTAAAATCACTCCAAGATATTTTACCTCATCTGATAACTTTATTTCTATATCGCAGAGCCGAAAAGGTCCAAGCCGCTTTAAGTTTCTCCTTGTAAATGCTGCTACAGTGGATTTTCAAGGACTTATATTCAGTCCCTTCGCAACTGTTTAATTGTAACCAAATTTAAGAGCCCCTGTGCATACGCTCCTTAACTGTATTCTCAAATCTCTCTGGCATATTTATATGGCATCAATTATAAGGTTCCGCAGCAGAGAAGATAAAACTCCTCCCTGTGGATATCCGCTTACAACTCAAACCGTCATTGTATCACCCAACAGGGTCTTTTTTAAGCGTACAGATTGTTCCGTCGAGGCTTCACTCCTCAACGATCTAGTAATTATTATCATTAGCTCCTTTAATATCCAAAAAAGGCAGTTAAAAGTACCTATTGGTTTTCTACAAAATTCTCCATTTTCCTAACAAGTAGATGCTATGTTGCTTCTGTTGATGCCCCTGCCGAGATCTAGGAGTAGTATGATTAATACACCATCCCTGGTATGCTTGTCAAGCATGCGTTTTTAAAGTTTTCACTGCAAAAGACATCAAACTAATTGGTCTTAGAGTGTTAGCCTCATCCTATCCTATTTTCCTAGGTTTTGGTAAGACAACTCTAGTTAGTCTCGACGATCTCAATATGCACCCCAAAGCATATCCTATGGCACGGAAGGTGTCTTCTTTCTCTAAGAAAATAGGATGAATGCGGCCAGATCTCGACGATTCATAAGGTTAGAGTGAGTTAATAGCACTATCGCTTCCTTTAGGCCCTGCTAATTCTCCCTAGATGCCCACTTCAGGCGTTCCAGTTCTGAATTTTGCGAGTTATTTGGTGTTAATGGAGTCAAGTTGTTTTGTTGTAGTCTGCAGTATTGTAAAATATAAAAGATGAACACTTTTCCATGTCAGAAAACACTAAAGTTTCCAAACTAAGAGTTTTTTACTTATCAAGTAGTTCGTTCTATGGTGGAGCATAAAAGAGTCAAATTTTATGCCTTCCGATGGTGCAGGTAAAAAATTAACTCCTTCCTTCTTCATTCAGAAGAAACACTGCGCTGCCCACAATATTTTTCTGTCTTCTGCTTTAAGCACGCGTGAAATCCATCCAATTTCGTGGATTATAGCGAGAAAATTTGCGAAAACTTTGAGGCGGTATTATTTATATTTTGTTTAATTTAAAACACATGATAATGCGCAGCAGCAATTAATCTATGCTGGATTGCTCAACTGCGGTCTTGGGAGTGCAATACACAAATGCGCCCCGTAACATTTAAGCTTTTTTATATACCAATTATTGATTTATTAATTTAATATTAGCAGAGATGATCACAATTTTCGAAAACATGTTATGCTGGGTGATGTGCATTAGGAAAACCCATTAGCATTTTGCAACTGCTTTGATTTAATCATTTTATAAGCAGATATTACATTACTATAATACAAACATTGATTAAGCAAACAAGAGTATCCCTTATTGATTGAACAAATGGTGTGCATATCAAACAAAGCAACTATTGCTTGTTCTGTTATTTTTATATAATGATCGTGCATAGATTGTTATTATCTCGGCCACTTTACTTGGGTTACATCTCTTAAAAAAAACGTGAACGTGTAAAATTAGCATTACGGCATTCACCAAAAATCAACAATTTCACCACCCCGTATGCATTGGATGTTAACCTAAAATAAATTTAAGTCGCAGCGCAAATTTAAGAACGCCCGAGTCACGTGACGCTTTTGCTTGAACATTAAATAAGATGCATGGCGAACTTTGCTCCGGCGGCATAACAAATGTTTGAACTTTGACTGCAAGCGCTCCATTGTGATGAATGTCGTGACGAGCGCGGAAAATATTAAGTTAAACCAAAACTACTTCTGCAAGATTCATGACGGGGCGATCAGCACTCCCACTCGTGCCGGTGAAATATGCACAGGCAGCGGCTTATTGGTCCGGATAAATATGCAATTAGTTGCATTAAGACGCAACAAGAAGTCCAGATTAACACTTGAAACTTGTTGCGTAAGAAAACCGGCCTGCATCAAATGTCCAATTCTCTTTTGTCCGAAATGACCATAAGGGCTTTTAGTACGGCCGGAGCCATAGAAAGGAGGAAAATGTAAGATAAAATATTATGAAAAGGCTGGCAACATTACGGCCCAAAATAAAAAATTAACCCCGCAACAATGGGTACAGGGAAGAGTGCTGGCTTTTTTAAATAAATTGGATTGTTTAGTACGGACATGGAAACGTCCATAACAAAGATGAGAAATTAAATTAATGGAATAATATAAAAGGAAGCCCTCGTAAAAGAAGATTGAGGTAGTTTCAGCACGCACAGCAATTTTCGCTAAACCAATAAAAAAATCCTAATGCAGGTTTGACACAATTTAAAAAATAACACAATAATCACTTTGTGATTCAAACGTCACCATGAGCTTCATAAAAATGAATCAACTATATTTTCTTATATCAGTGATGACATTAATTAAATTTTAAATAAATCCCTAAAGTTATAGCCAAAACTACCCGGATACCTCTTTGGAGAAGTGGATTTGGTTGTTACGCGCATTGAAACGTCGTAAAACAAGCTAAAACTGCAAGTAGTAGCAGATGCAGATCATGCACTTGCACTAGACAGACAATAAGGCGACATAGTTCGTGGAATATCAGTTTTGCTATAGATGCCTAAATCAACTATAAGTGATGTCAGTATACAATGGAAACGTTTGGAATGTGAAACAGTCGCGAAACGAAGTGGTAGACCATATAAACTTCATGATCGCTGCCGTCGAACTTGGAAGAGGGTAGTAGTGATGAAAGATCGAATATCTCCGGTGGCAACGATCACTCGTGATTTTAATTTTCCTCGCTGACACCAGTACTATTCATTGGGAGATGAAAACCATAGGTTTTTATAATCATGCGGCGGCTGCTAAATAGCCTAACATTAATATGGCCATGCCAAACGTTGCTTGTAATGGTGCAAAGATCACCACTGTCGGACCAATGGGAAGAACAATTTCAAAATTAAGTTTGGTGGCGGAGGTATTATGGCTTGGACCTGGGTCCATTAGTTTTTATAGCTTAAAGGATGAACGGTGAAATATATCTAGATATTTTTGACAACGCCGTGCTTCTCTAGCGATAATTTCGGAAAGAAATTTTTCTGTACTTATTCTCCTATCCACAGAGCGAAGGTTATTTTGCCGGGATTTGAAAAGATTGGTGTTAAAAAATGCAGTGCTCTTCATAGAACCTCGATCTCAGCCCTATCAAACACCCCTGGAAAAAATTGGAGCGCAGATATCTTCTTCCATGCCTAGATTCACTGGAGCTGTTATGAGGCATACGAGAATTGTCTGAAAAATGTTTTTTCTTGAGTTGGTACATCTTTCAAAAGTACACATTTGAAATAGCGATTCAAATTGTCAAATGACTTAATTGTTATAACTATTTAAACTAACATTGTTTTAGTTAACCCTTAAAATTGATAAAATTAAATAGAAAGACCCCTCGTGTACCAAAAGCTGGTGGAAACTGATGATGAAGATGGACTAATAACCTATTAATTTCTTATTCAATATCAGTAGTTGCCCAGAAACCTTTGGACAAATAGTGTGGGTTTAATCACTAAACAGTTACTTGTCAGTTTGTTATTTCACTCTATTAAGAATGATCGTTATATAAGATAACCAAAATTTTTTTCAATTAATTTCATACTGGAAATTGTAGTCAACATTCCACTTTTCATGATGGTTCACGCTGATCATGTGATAACAAACAGTAAACTTAGGGGTTCTAGAGAGAATACTATAAAAGCAACTTACAAAGTTGAAGGCGAGGAAACACCTGCTCAGCAGACAGTGGCCAAATGGTTTACGCACTTCAACGAAGATTTTGATCTTAAATGCAAGTCTCATCCTGGTCGACCATCAAAATTGAACAGAAATTTGTTGGCAGCGCTGAAAGATGAGCCTTCATCAAGCAGTCACGATCTAGGATCGACTCTTGGAGTTCGTCCCATTAAACTGTGCTCAGCTACTTGCATCGTCTCGACAAGAAGCACAAGCCAACAAGCAAATCGCTCTCTATTGTCGCGACCCACTAAGCGATTATTTCTAGAAACTGTGACATTATATGAAAAGTGAATTTATCTTAAACAAAAAATGTGTTCCAGAAGCCGTGATGAAATTTTTAAAAACCTTTTCACTTTAAAATTGTGCCGAACAGTAGCACTATCAACATAGAACTCTATTTCCAGTAGTTGGGTCGTGTCTACAAGCTGAAGGGGGAGTACCCGACTCTGGTTCGACGAAAGCGCACACCCGCCAAGGAGACTAGAGAAGTTTGAGAAGCTGGGCGGCGTCGAGGTCCTTCCGCATCCAGCCTATAGTCTAGACACTTCTCCGTCCGAATATGGTCTCTTCCAATTAATGGAGTACTTCTTGTCGATTTGAATCTTTTGATGAAGTTGAACAAGCGTGCCTAGAATTCTTTGGTTCGAAGGAGCCAGAATGGCATCTTTATCAGATCCGAAAACATGCGGATCTAAGGCAAAACATTGTGAAGAATGCATGGCCTTTATTTTGAAGGTTAGTTAATATTGGTTTTGAATAAATTTATAAAAATTTCAGTTTTGCTATTGTGCACTCTTGCATAACAATAAATAATTGTCAAAAAGTTTGTTTGGTATCATTAGCCCGATCAAATGTTTAGAACTATCAATAATACCTCTTCAGAAAAATTGGCCATCAAATATCTTAAAACATTCAGGGAGTTTTAAGAGGATTTGCAAGACGTCATAAATCCATACCACAAATACATGTGTACGATGTAGCAAGTCTTTCGTTAGTCTAGTGTCTCACAATAAATATCTTTGATGATCTAATCAATCTGCACAATTTTGGTTTAAAAACTCGTAGCTTTATTTAAATAAACTATGCAAGCAATTAAATGAGTTGTCAGCAATTGCCTGTTCATGAAAATCCTATAACATTAATATTTTTAAAAAACCCACCTGGTGATAAATCATCGATTCATGACCGAGCGTTTCAACTCGTCATCACAGATAATCAAACTGAACATCTTGCATTAATAATCCAAATCTCCTTCCCCTTGAATTACACCCTAGACCGAATGAGCTGTACATTTTCCCCATTAAAGAATGCAATTTGCTTAATTGGAACTAGTTTTGAAAGCTCATAATAGTATTATCGTATTTTTTTGGTATAATATAGCGATCTATTATTGCTTCAGTTTCTTATAGTAGGTGATTCGTAGTTAGAATATTAACACAACGCCCGCATCGTCAGGTGCATGGTCACGTATTCATCAGCTGTTGCAGGTATATCAAAGTTATATTGCCCAATCAGTCCATTCACTGATTATCCCTCTATAAAATAGTACTCTGTCTATCGGAATATTCGCTTTATTCATTTACAAATGCTTAGGCCGATTTCTTTTTGTTATATTAAGCTCAGTCACAAAAAGATTAAAAAAGTTGTAAAAGGGTTCCAAAAAAATTTGGCAAAAGTAGTTTGGCATTTCCCCCAAACATTTTTCTACATTTTTAAAGGATGGGGACAAAATTTTGAGTAGTGCTATAAAAGCAGCAAAAGACTCGGACACAAACTGATCCGTTCTAAAGTACTAGTGATAATAAATCCTTACCAGGACGACAACTAAACAGGTGGCTTCCGAATTGGGACAAAATAATTTTAAAATTAGTATAGAGTGGATGGCCAGATTAGCAACATTCACTTCAAAAGTTGTAGTCGGAGAAAACAGCTAAAACATAAATGACAAGACAAGCCTTTCATTGAACCACTTTCGGTAAAGCTAATTCATAGGCATTGTAGTCAAAACAAGCTGAATAAAGAGATAATAAATAGTTTGTTAGATGAAAGCAATGTGAATAATTAGAAAAACTTGTCATTACTGACGATTAAGACGTCAAAGAAGATTAAATTTGCTTCAGTATCTTTTAAGGAACTATAACTTATTTAACAACAAACACAAAATGGAGGAAACAAGGGGTAAATTTAAGAACCTACTAGAGCAAATTAGAGAAGGACAAAAAATGTTAATTAAAGTTTTGTAATATAAGAAACTAAAAAAGAAATCTATAAGCAAGACACGCGTATAAGATGAATAGAAGAAAGGTAAAGAGAAAACATATAGAGTTTAAGAGAGCAACTAATACAGACAATAAAACAACTGCGGTGGTGAGGCAAAAGTTAAAGATGTACTACAAAAAACAGAGGCATCAGTTAACTCTAAATACGAAATTTGGGGCATAATGTGTTCAGTGGGAATGCAATTTGGCGTAACAGCAAAATTAGAACCTTTTTCAAGAGCTTGAATAGCTAAGTCGCTTACAGGGTAGTCAGAAAGGTTATGTACTGTGGCGTTGGGGAGTGATGGTTGGGTATTAGGTAGTTGATTTTGGCACAACTTGGAAAACTTACGTTTTAGGTGTCGGTTTTCTTTTCGTATATACATGACGCTTCGTCATGTATTATCCTGGAGAAAGTAACCCAGATAATAAAATAGATGTTGGAGAAATTTAATATATGAAAAATGTTATATAGTTCCAGAATGGTATTAGCGAGGTCTCTTTGGGTAGCGTGAATGAAGTTTCTAAATAGGTATAACTTTGTTTTTTTCAGGATGTGGGAGATGGTGGATGATTTCTGGTGATGTCTTAAACGAAATCCAACAGCTGTCACCTATTGGTCTCTGCAGGGTTTTAAAAAGGCAAGGTTACACAAAAGTTTGGCCTTACGCAAAGCAAGCTTAGTTAGGTATAACGTAGAGACGTATAAAATGTTGGGATAAGTCTTTGCGGTGAACTATGTTTGTATAACGTAGTTTGTACGGTCTTCACGACCAATAACCCTCTCCTAATACCATCCCTATCACACTCGCACGAGTATAATAGCAAAACGCGCGAAACAGTCACTTCATTTATTAAAGATTTGTTTCTGAAGGTGTCCGCCGCAGTTGTAGACGAAACGTCAAGAGTTTCTAAACTCAGACCACACCTTGCAACATAACACCGGTCTCTATTTGATACACCTTTACGGGGAGGAGCTTTACAGGTCTGTAAGATAACTCGAGAACTTACGCAAAAAGAAATTTCAGCCTTACCTTCTTACTACATTGTCAATATCAAAAGGTAATTCCGAATCATTTACAGGTCAAACACCAAATGTGAGCTCCTCAAGCCCAAGAAGCTGCCTTAGTCAGAGTGTACGCTACTAGGAAAACCCTCGCTCTGTGTTCACTAGAATTGATGCTAGTTCATGTCAGCTTGGCCAACTGAATCCATATAGATTACCCGGACACTGTAGACCGTATCACTTTCCATTCTGCGGAGAAACACGGAGTGACCGCCACCGTTAGATTTCCTTCTAAGTTTCAGAGTTTACAGAAAAAAGGCTCCTATACAGCTGTATTATAAGCAAACTGTAGTAAACCTTTTAAAACACTAACTTAGCCAGGAAGCCATCAGGGCTCTCAACACACATGAAAAATTTGACGTAGCACCTAAATCCATTCCGGTTGAGGACATCATAGTTAACGTAGAAGTAGCCATACGAAACCTTCCACCGGACGAAGCAGAGGAAGTACAAGTTGAGACTTCACGCATCCTGCGTCGTGCTAAGCCGCCTAAGAAGAACTTGTCCAGGGCGGAATAAAATGCTCTACGTGAACTCAAGGATGACGACACCATCATCGTCTTACCAGCAGATAAAGATATTGCCGCAGTTATACTATCACAGAAGGGCTACACAAAGAAGATGACTGAACTGCTCGATGAGAACACTTACATCCTGCTCAAACGCGATCCCACACGAGAAAACTAATAAAGAGTTCTTCTTTAGATGACACCATTAAGAAGAGGTTACATCAAGAACTCCGCACAATTTGTCAACCACCTACAAGACATCCAGCTACAGGACCATCCCCGTTTACCAAAGTGCTGATTCAAAATGCCCTAGATCACATGAAGAAAATTTTTCCTAACGATATCTTACAGCTATTTCAGCAGTGCTTACGTCCAGTTAATTTTTTTGGTAGGGCGTACATTACAAACAAAAGACGGAGTAGTAATGAATAGCCCTGTAATCGCCAATTACTACATGGAGAAATTTGCAGAAATCGCCACCAATACAGCGCTATTGCATCCCACGATATGGCTAAGATACGTCGATGATACTTTTGTGATATGGAAAGGAGACCCTACCACAATTTCTTATCCACTTGAATTCTATACACCCAAGCATACAGTTTACCATAAAACTGAAATCGAAAGATAGGTTTGCTTTCTTAGTACAGGTGTTGAGACCGGAGAATGGATATTTACAACACACAGTGTACAGAAAACCCATGCATACGGACAGGTACCTTCATAAGCAGTCGAATCACCACCCAAGTCAAAAAAGAACGGTTGTGAAAACATTGTTAGATCGAGCACGATGTATATGCCAACCACAGTTTTTCGATAATGAATTAAAACATTTGAAACAAGCCTTATAAAGTAATGACTAATCGAATACGGAGATAAATAGAGTAACTGAACACAACAAATTCGCACGCAAAACATAACCAAAATCGCCCATGGTAGGTAAAGTTCTCAATTAATACAAGGTGGAAACCATCTACACTACCACCACCAAGATACGGGATTTGCTTAGACCAGCCAAAGATACATGAATCCCAAAATATACACCAGGGTCTACTGGGTACTTTGTTCATGTGAGCAAGTCTACATTGGGACTACGGACCGAACGATTACCACCGCTATAAAGGAATACAAACATCATCTACGCCTTAATCAACTTGAAAAATTAGCAGTTGCTGAAGATACCTTGTAAAATCCTGACCACGAATTCGGGCAAACACAAGTTTTATCCAATTGTAGGAATTATTACCCGAGATTATATAGAGAGGCGGTGGAGATTTAGAAATATAAAAATAGTTTTAACAGAAACGACGGATGCAATCTACCTATATCTTGGTTTACCGCTCTTAAGAGGTAAAAAACAAACGGATATACGGTAAAAGAGCGAGTGACGTCAGAAAATGTCGAAAGATTACCTACAACGACCTGACTGACGTCAGCAGCTAGTCCGATTACGTTATCTACCATCCCGACGACGTCAACAAGAGCCCCCACCCCCACCCAATAACATCCCTACTATACTCACGCGAGTATAAAAGCGAAAAAGCACGGGACATTCACTTAATTTTTAGAAGATTTTCTTCTGAAGATGTCCGCTGCATTTGTGAATGAATAGTCGAGAGTTTCCGAACTACGACCCCGGCCTAATAACCTGAGAACCAACCACATAATACATCATAACACCAGCCCTAAAAGCCTTCGCATCTATTTCACAGAGTTAAATTTAACACTAATTTTACGTGACACAAGAACTAAAATCAACATGAGATTAAGTGAGCTAAAGGACAGCAAAAAGAACTACACAACTAAACAGACAAATATGCAAAGACAGGTGTTAGAAGAGGTAAAGGAATATACAGGAATGAACAGAAACAAACAGAAAACTGAAACGGCTATAAAATAAAGACAGTCTAACAAATAATAAGAAAATATTCCAGATAAAACAAAATATCAAAGTATAAACTCATATGTTTTGCAAAACAGAAAATCACCAAGAACTGAATATAAATAGAGATCATTACGAAAGAAGAAGTAGAGAGAGCTATGAAAATATTGAAAAGCAGCAGAAAAAAATAATATCCTAACATATTTATTAGAATTCAAAAGTAACATAACCATAAAATTGATGTACTGTCTAAAGAATTAAATATTGGACAAGAAATATCCACTGAATAAGTGGTTGAGATAAATAAAAAAAACCAATAGATAGCAGTTAATAAATGAAATAATAGAACATAATTCCTATTGGATTTACCAAGTAGCAACAAGAAATATGCTAACAATAAGAAAAATCCTTGGTATTTATTGTTCCAATGCTATTTAAATTTTTTCTGAAAAGAGCCAGGTAGAAACCCATCACTAAGAATACTAGAAAAATAAAATGGGGGAGTTAGGGTAATATATCTAAGAAGTCCCGATAATAACACCACAAAACAAGCAGCAGAAATACAATTAAGGGCAAAAGAAACCAAGAAGGCCAACAGTGACATAGAGAAATACACAGTCCGAGATTAAAGTGATCTACATAAGTTTATAGTGAAGTGAGCTGAAATATATGACTAAAACAAAGATTAACGGAATAGTTTAGTGAATAGCATTTAGAACCATACAACAAGCGTTGTAAATATATAGTTAAAAAGTTGCGAAGTATATAGAACCAGCACTCTTATACTTAGCTTTGTTCTAATAAAACCCTATTAGGCGTCCCAGATTCCATTTTGAGTGGTATCAAGATTGCGTAAGCAGATTTAACGGTTACTCAAATGAGAAGACATTTGGAAGATATATTTTGTTCGTTGCAGCCGCGAGTTTGAGGGATAGAACTGGCCAGATAGATGAAATCATGCGAGTCTTCGGTCCCGCCGCCAGCTGGCCGCATGTGGGCGATGAACCGTCTAGACGCTAAAGCTTCGACGTGGTTGGTTGCTTAATAATGGAAATAATCAAGATGTTCCGGATGGTCCAGCCGGTTATGAGCTAGGCCTTCGATTCCGACGACAATTGACCGCACATGGACAACGAACCGTCTGGACTTCAAAATATTTTTAAGAGCATCCTGAGATATCGAAGTAGCATTGTCCAGAATAAGAGGGTACTTTCACCTCGGATAGATTAATTGGGAGCTCGCATCCGCATGCACATAGTTGCTAAGCAATAATCTATTACGAACTTTTTTAAAATCTGTCTTTTTATTCGACCCCATCCTTGCATATTGAAGATTGTAATTGTAATATAATATTTTGGAAGCAATTAATATTCTGAAATGTAAAATTACAGTTAGGTGAAAGGCAATGAGCGTGTTAAAAACACAAAATAAAATTTGCATCGGCTAAATGGCGGCTTTTAACAATAACTAGCCTAATTAAAGAGAAAAAAGTACCTTTCCAGGACATTTGCATTCGTATTGATGGTTTTGCAGAAATAAGTGCCTTCCGATGCTCTGCGTAGGCCGACCCTTTACATAAAAATAATCCTCTCCCTTTATTTTTAAATTAGCCATCGGCACATTCGGTGTTTTGATTCATTCTTGAAATTCCAATTAGGTATTACAAACTTCCTTCATTTTTTTTATTCGACTCTACCCTTACAATTAAAGCTAAGGTATTGCCAACAGAATTTATCAGAAAAATACTATAACAGTATCGTTTTAGTAAAGAACATTAACCGCCCTCTAAATGTTATTATTAGAATATAGTAATCCCGGTTTTAGGGTTGGATTATTTATTTTTATAAAATTCAAATAATTTCACAGAACTTAAACTGCATCTAACTACAACTGGAATATCAAGCGAACTTGCTTAGGGAAAGTTTGTTCATGGAGGTACGGATAACACTATTCCTTCATAGATTAGCAGAATTGAAAAAACTGTTTTAAGTCGATATGATAGTATCGTTCTAAACCTTCAAAAGTTGTTCTTTCAAGAAATGTGTCCCACAGCGCTTTTATGTTTCATCCCTTTTGCTCTCTCTTTCATTTTATCGCTATGGGAATAAACCATTTCTCCGCTACAAGTATTCCCCAATTAGTCTTCAATTCTTTTGGTTGTTAAAAAGCATAAAATTTATAATTAGGCAATATTTGGATATGCTACATAGCGCCATTAATCGTTTTGATTGGAGTTCCACCGAGAGGTGGAACCGTGCTTTAGCCTTGATATTAAGTTGGTCTTCTTCTGGGTCGTTCACATACTGGATATTTATATAGACAAAATCTTAGCTTACGAGACACACAATCGTCTCTCTTTAGATAATCTTCTTCCGAATCAAAGTTCACATAGCATCCGGACCTCTCTTTCAAGAACAAAGCAGGATAAGGCCTATCCAACAATCTTATAAGCGATAAATCAGTAAGCTACAGAGAATAAGTAGAAGTATTCATCGGTTAATCCTTTCTAAGATCCCGTGCGATTGAGAATCTAAAGGGGTTGTCTTAGTCTTCTTAATTCCTTGTAGTTGACACAAACCTTCCATCTTTGACTAAAATGGATTTACGAGGGTATCGCAATACAATTGAAAAATTCTAAAATTTGAACGACCATGGATAAAATAAATTTTTTAACGTTCATTTTACTAAAGGACCCATTTTCGGGAAATTTCTTTGAATCGCCTAAAAATTCATGCAACCTAAACCTCCGGTGTCTTCTCTATTCCAAAAGATCCTGATGTTTCATCATTTTGTTATCAGGGCTCTCTAAAACTTATCTCAAAAAACCATCTTTAATTTTTCGGAGCTGCTATTAAACTCAAAAAGCTTAAAACACTGGATTCTGCGCGCTGATTTTCCTAGTGGCGATATTTATCTTTGCAGTTCAACTTTATTTTTGCTTTTGAGTTCAAGTTTCTGACTTCCGTGACAACTATCAGCTTTTCATAACACACAAAATTTTACATACAGATGTACGTCTTTACCAACAATAACACGTAATTCATCTAATTTTCCTTTTATTTTTGAAGCGTTCTCCAATGTGTTTCTCTGCGTTTGTTTTCAATTTACTTCTCTATTTTTCTAATGTTCTTTGGCGCCAGCATTTAACTCTTTTCCAAAACTTCAAGTTCTAGAATGTTCTTGAGCGTTTTTTGTAAATTTTAACTTCAAGTTTTAAAGCGGTATAACCACATCCACAACGTCACAAAGTACTTCAAACAATTAGATGTTTGGATTTTTATTTTCATCCATCAGAGCTTGTTGCAATGTTTCCTACAGCAGTCTCTCTTGTTACTTACAACTTTCACTGACGATGCGTGTTTCTTCAGCAATATGAATTACAGCATTGGATTTTTTCTTCTGACAGCACTTGTAAAAAAACAATTTTGGGGTTTTATTACTTAGGTCAACTTAATAGCCACTGCTTTCTGTGGCGCACTTAAATCGATCTGTGGCAATCTGCCACTATTTAAAAACCTTTGGAAGTAGTCCTGAACCTTCAAAAGCTGTTAGTTTGCATTCTACAAAATTTCTAGAGAAGGTCGTTTTCTGGAGTCCTCAGTTGCATGTGAATTGTTCTACCGGGTAATAGATTGTTGCAAATGTTTTTACGGTCTACTGTAATACTTCTATTTTCCCTTTTATTAAGTTCAAACAAACGCATAGATTAATAATCAAAGTATTTTCAATTAACCTGATAACATTCCTCATCGCAGGTGCTGACGTCGTACAAGAACAGAGGCTCGTAATTGTATCGCCAAGCGACATCACCACGTTTTGCCTTTTTAGCTTCAGTCAACTCTTGTGGCACCCACGTTGCCTTCTTCAAAGTCTTGATGGCCTCATTCAGAATTATGTCGATCATTCAATGGTGGCAATTAAACTCGTTTTCCTTCTCCCTCCTTAAACTTTGTGAACCAACGTCTCATCAACAATGACATCACCTTAAACCTTGTAAACGTTTCGGGCAGCTCGTGAAGCACTCATGTTCGGGTACAACTTGCATTAAAATTAGAATAGCAATTTTATAAAAATCGCAGATGATGTGACAAATTGTGGAGATTTCGACCAAGTGATACGGGGATGGTACAAGCGATATATCTTCAAGCCATCGCACACAACACCGGCAAAGTCAATTTACCGTCATATTTTTGCGCTTTGATGTTACCGTCTCGTCATGTAAGTACTATTGTAAGCACTACAATATTAAATTGACTGAATTAACATATCAATACCAATTCAGAGAAATATGTCATCATATAAGAACATTGTCTCCAAAGTAACGGGAATTCTTATATATGATAATGTATTATTGTGGCGGAGAATAAAAAATAACGAGAAAACAGGAAAGGAAAAGATAAAGAGAAGATGTGAAGAGTCAGAAAGAAGAGGGAGAGAGGAAAGAGCACATAGGAGGTAGAGAAAGAGAGAGGTCGAGAAAGAGAAATGGGAAATAAAGAGAAAGAAAAGAAGAGCGAGAAGGAGAAAAAAGAGATACGGGAATATGTCGAGGAACATTATTTAATCAAATTTTACGTTATTCTTGAAAAAACTGTTTCATGTACACTTAAATTGTAAATAGATATAATTTTGATGTTTCCCATAAGCACAGTGTCCCATATAATCATAAGTTCAATTATGAAATTTAAATAATTAGTTACCTTATTACTATAACCAAATACTTATTTTAAATATAACATCATTATGTTCCAGATACTCATCTAAGCCGGCTTCATAACTGCACAGCAAGTTCTTTATGAGATGATTGCAACTTCCTGATGGATATTTTCACTTAACTCTTCCACGGATCTGAGATTGTACTCCTAAAAAGCTCCCATAAGAAAAAATCCGTGGGCGTTAAGGTAAAGCTTCACATTATCCAATTTTCAATATCAGATTATCCAGGAAAATTTCTCGCACAACTAGCAAAGATGTATTTGAAGTGTGTGATGTTCCTCCATCTCATTAAAGCTAAGTAAAGGTCTTGCAAAGTAGGCGCAAATTATTTGTCAGTAATCGCCAAGTATCATTTAGGATATACAGCTACTGAACTACAGCTCGTCTCAAAAAAGTACTGATCGGTTATTACTTGCGCTGATGTAAAGGACCAAAGCGTAATTTTAAGAGAGTATAAGGGCTTTTGATTTTGTGTTTATGTAGGTTTTGTCCATTTTTTACTTAATTGGATCCTCGTAGTGTCTCTTTCCTCTCTGTAGGTGTCAGTCTACTGATTGGTACTACTATGGTACTACAAGTTGTTCTATTCATGGCTCATTATACCTATTACACTAGAAGTCTTTCATAATTTTCGTCATATACGCATTCACACTCTGCTTCGTGCTGTCTTTTCCTTCATCTCTTCCTTCTATAATTGTTTTTAGAGTCCTTCATGACTTAGGATATGTCCAATTAATAGATCTCGTCTTTATTCTTTATATATTTTTCAGTATAGCTAATATTTCTTCTACTTTTTCTAATACTTCCGTATTTACCGTTTTATGGATCCAGGTTCTCCTCGGCATCGTCTGTAGTATCACATTTCAAAAGCTTCCAGCCGCTTCCTTTCAGTGATTGTTATCGTCCAAGACTCGCTCCCATAGAGTGCTATGCTTCAGATGAAAGTCTTTAAAATTTGTTTTTCATTCTCAATTATGATATTACGTGATAGAAAAAGATTATTTTAACTTGACGTATTCTGCTTTTTACTTCCCTGTCGCTTTCCAGACAAGAATTCTTCTACTTCCTCCATAGTGTGACGGTTGTGATGGTTTTTCTGAAATCTGGGAGTTTCGTTTTCTCAGCGTTTATTTTCACGTTGTAATTTTGTAGAGTTGCTAATTTCCGCGAGCACTTTTTCACGTCCTGTTCGTTTGCCGCTAGTCGGACTATATCTGAGCGTCGCATTTTCTCTGGTATTTTAATGCTCGCTCCGATATTTTCCTACAATTTATTCAGCGTAGATTGTATATATGTATTAAGCAGTGGTGAGCATAGCGAGCAGTCCGGTTGAACCCTTTTATTATCTTCGCCTTTTTATTTATTTCTCCGAGATTT
Source organism: Sinelater perroti (assembly GCA_036346155.1). Classification (NCBI taxonomy): domain Eukaryota; kingdom Metazoa; phylum Arthropoda; class Insecta; order Coleoptera; family Elateridae; genus Sinelater; species Sinelater perroti. The sequence continues at coordinate 20,639,937 of JARFIY010000158.1, read as the reverse complement.
ATTATTCATGTGGTGCAAGAATAGTAGGTACGTCCATTTCAGAAGTTTAGGTCAATATACTTCATCAAGTTAAGTAGATCTGCCCACTTCACTTTATCAACGCCTTTTCTAGGTTTGTGAAGGAAATGGTTTTTATCATCCTTTTTTCATTATTACTCTAAGGGCTATTATTGCTTCTATTTTACCAGGATTCTTCTTAAAGACAAATTGATCTTCTGTTAAGGTTTGCTCTACAATTCGTTATTTCTAGAATATGTAATTTTGGTCTAAAGCTATTGTGCTTTTTGGCTATATGGATTCTTAAGGCTTGGGGAATTGTACCACCTCATTTAGATTATTTAAATGATAACGTGTTCAAAATATTCTTCATGCAATAGCGCCAAATTCTTCCGTTAAAATACGGACACCCAATGAAATTTTTTATACTGTCTAAATTAATAAGGATTTGGATGGAGCTTTGTACTACTACCAATCTCATCCCAACCATTAGAATATCGCATCAAGTAAAGCAAATTTGTTTTTATTTTTGGAGTACCTTGCAATTATACTTCACAGGCCAGAGAAGTATTGACCACGAACATCCAAAGAATGTGTCTAAAATGTGTCAATTAACTAAGAAAGTGTTCTGCATAATTCGCAGTTCGTAAAAGGTATCGCTCTAATTCTTTCGTCGATAGAGAGAACCTTTGTCCTCCACGGTTTGTCACAAAAAATTCAGCTGGTATTGAATTCTTGCTGAAGAAACGCGTACGCGGGTTGTATTCCTTTGTATCCACCCGAAAGTTCCAAAAATGTCTCATGCAACGGCCTCTAAGTACATGAACAAGTCGAAAACATTCGTCAGCAAGTCAGCGATATAAGGAAACAAAAGCGGTCGATGACTTGCCGAAACGTGGCTCAATAGACAAAGTATTCGCTAAAGTTGCAAAAAAGATCGTGAACATGTTTCGCGAAACCCGGGCTTAACATTGCGGCAAGGAGTAGCAAACTGGAAACAGAAAGGTTTAGATGTACCGTACGTAGCTATCCTAACCCATCTCCGTAGTTCAGTGAAAAAACCTTTGTTAGATGGAAATCATATGATGAAGCGGCTCGCTTGGGTCCTTGCCGGATGAATACGCCATTAATGTGGCCAAAAGCATTCCTCGATGACGTCAGGCAATTATCGACGCCGGTGGTGACTGGGCACATTATTGATACAATAATACCTTTGTTCTGATGTAGTACAACGTACTCATGTGATTGAAAATGTTTTTATATAATTTTTTCTCCACATTAACCCAAATAGTCTCTTACTTAACTGACTGTAGGTTACTCAAAGACTAGGTTAAGTAGAAATAAATAAAAACGCCCCGTGTTATAAATTAGAGCCGAAAATCTGCTCCCAGTCTTCTATTGTCCAAAAATGAAACAACAGTAACTTCACATCAGCACAATTAAGAATACTTATCTATCTTAAGATTTCAGTATACATATTCACTTTTTATGTAGCCGAAATTAAATTTTCTCTTTTCTTCAGAAACAGCCCATGTGTTACAAAAATTAAACCTGAAATTAACAACCTCCAAAGTTCTCTTGTATGGGTATTTGTGCTCTACTCCCATTTTCAGTACTAACTACCCAGCAACTTTATGAATGAAATGAATACCACTTATTCGTTGTATCATTTCAAAACCAGTGATGTACAAGAATTGGGTAATAAATGATTTGACTGTACTGAATTAAAAATTTGTATTTCTAAAAAGTATCAATGAATTTTAAGACTTACCACAGCACTATTTCATATGACACAGAGCAGTGAGACACCTGCAACAAAATAATTGAATCAAATATTATACAATAAAAAGTTACTGAAAACACTACGCTAACGTTCAAAGAAAAAAATAAATTATAGAAATGATCCATCTCTAGTAAAACTACCAATTTAATAATACTAGTGGTAGGACTCGGGCAACACAGAAAATTGTAAGGTACACACCGAATAAGTGAAAACGGTCGGGCTACACGTCTGGTAAATATAGCTGCAATTGATAATTGATAAGTAAGGCAAATAAATATACAGAAAAGGCCAGTTAGTTGTATAAATATATTATAAAGGGAACGTACAGATCACTACGTAGCCGCATTGATCATTTTCCGATAGATATATAAAATTACACGTTAAGCAAAACATTATTTTTTTATTTCTTTGCGCAAATGTCAATGCTAGTCAGTCACTCGAACCCGACACTTTTAATGTTACATACTGCAAACTTCCGAACTATTATGTGTTGTTTAGCGCCGTTATATTGCAATGAACAGTGGGCAAGATTTAAGTAGCGCCGTTATACAAAAATACCTTTCTCATAATTTTACACTTTATTCAACAATATTTTCAATTTATTCAATAATGTTTTATAATATTCAGTATTCTGTTTGATGTTTTTTTTTATTTACATCAAACTTAGTACAATTAAAGCAAATAGCATTGAGAATTATATTATTCAACGTAAATCTACTGCGAACCAACACAACATCCTCCTTGCCCATATGTGTCATTAGCTCCATTGTGGAGGACCTCATTGACCTTTGTTTTGACTACGCCCACACGTAGTAGTCAACGGGATTGTAGTCGGGGCTGGGGCCACAATTCTAGAAACTAGTTGTAATACAAATTGTTGTATAGCCATATCTGGGTCTTTTTTGCCTTGTGAGCTGAAGCGCAATGTTGCTGTCCCAAGAACACCTCCTCTATCCGGGTTGTACAACTGCCTTCAGCACGTTGATATAGCTGTCGGCGATTACCTTCAGCCCTTCCTTAAAGAAAGGATCTTGGTAAATTCTACAGTAATTTCAACGATTCACCTTCCTGTCCTGGATGAAGTTTTTTTGTACGACAAGAATCTCAGGAAGCAAACGATGCCTTGCGTGATGTTTAGACATGCTCGAGTCTTTAACTTTATGCCCCTTTTGCTTTTCTTAATCAACAGTTGGCGGTTTCTCAGGAAGAAAGATTTGTGGTGTAGGTCCTGGTGCCCTGTTAGACTGACCGCTAACCTTACCAGGTCAGTCATATTCCGCCCAAGCTCCTCCTCTTTTAATTCGCGGACGAATTCGTCCCTTCAATTGCGATCAGAACGCTTGCTAGTTGTCCTGTTAGCAGTTACCTTATTAGTTACATGGTAAACTTGGATAACCAAACCATGCAATATACTCTATCAGCGCGAGAATTTCGAGTACAGTAACTCTGTGACTCCTTTTAAGGACTATCGTAGGTTACATGAAACTAACGTGTAATAGGGGATTAATTTAAAAAAGGAACGTCTGCAGAGATTTCTTCTTTTATATAACTATCCGTTAGTGCTTTTGGCCAGAACTTGTTGAGCCTTCTATTGTGTGCTCCATCCCTATATAGATTTTCTGTAGATCAATTTTGATGCCTCTAAGTCGGTGCTGATATTTTATTTCTTTTGTGATGTTTGTATTGTTTTTCACCAAGCAGGTTGGACCTCTAAAGTTGAAGGCCATAGATTTCATCACAATCTTGCATGGTAGAATTTGTTGGAGTTTAAAGTCCAATGTCTTCGCTTTATCTTTATGTATTTCTACCATGTTAGGTGTTAATATCGGTGCAATCCTAGGAATTTCACATTTGATTTTACAGGCACAATAACTTAATTAACAGTTACAGAAGGATAGATTTAATCCGCGTACTAAATATTACTAGAACAGATTTAGATTAATTTAATAATTTGTTGTGCCACTCGTGAAGTAAATTTAGGTAGATTTGCATGTTTTCAGGGGATATTATTGGATAATAGAAAATTCAGCAATAATGGTGTTGTCTGTTTCGGACAGGTCAGGGTAAAAAAGTGAGCCGAGCACGCTGCCTTGCGGAACACCGATTTGTACGAGGAAAATGCATCGTTATATTTAAAAAAATATTCTGTCAGTCCTTCAGAAGGAGGTATGAAGTCTGTGAAGTAAACCTGAGTCCCACATTTTGGCAAATGCTTGGGGCACGTCTAAAATACTAGATGGGCCAGTCAAACTGCACGTTTCTAAGAAGCTAGTATGGCGGTGTGAGTGTGAGAGGGGAAAGTAGGCAGTGACCTTCACATTCCACACAGTTGTAAGTTTAGTAACAATACAGAGTATTTAGAAAATAGTCCAAGTACGGCACAACGCGCGTTCCGCCTACATTTCATCTTCCTTCTCGTGATCCTGTTCCAAGTAGAAAATCATTTCTGTTTGGACTAACAACTTACATACAACGGGTCAAACAATAAGAAGTAGAGACAGTAGTGCAAGAACTATTAGGACTCTCGAGAAAGTGGTGGCTGTAGGAGTAGCGATTACAAGAAGCCCTAGATCTGCCAGACGCTACAGCATTGTTCTCAGACTTTTGAATCTAACAGTAAGGAGAATTTTGCATGATGACTTACACCTACACCCGTATAAAATGCAAACAGTCCATGCTTGGAACCCCAGAGACTATCCTGTCCGCGTTAGTTTTTGAAAGCAGCTCCTTGAAGACGTCCCACAGCTCACTGATAATCTACAGATGAGCGATGAGGCTCATTTCCACCTCAGTGGATATGTCAATAAACACAATTTTCGCAATTGAGCTGTTGCCAACCTTTAACAACTTCACGAATGGCACTCTCGAGAAAGTGGAGGCTGTAGGAGTAGCGATTACAAGAAGGGTTCAAAGATCTGCCAGGCGCCACAGAAAAGATAATTTTGTATGATGACTTACACCTACACCCGAATAAAATAGTCCATGCTTTAAACCCCAGAGACTATCCTATCCGCGTTGGTTTTTGTAAACTTGAAGACGTCCCACAGCTCATTGATAATCTATAAATGAGCGATGAAGCATATGTCTACCTCAGTGGATATGTCAATAAACACAATTTTCTTTATTGGGCTGTTGTCAACTCTCAACAACCTTACGAATGGCCTCTCCATTTGGCTAAAGTTACAGTTGGGTGTGCAATCTCTTCGAATGGAATAATTGGCCCGCATTTTTTCTAGGATGATGATGGCCATGCAGTTACTGTCACATCAGAGCGTTATATTAAAATGCTGGAAACCTTTCTTATTCCAAAACTTCAACGATTTCCAACAAGATGGAGCAACTAGCCACACAGCCAAGGTGTCGATGAACTTTCTGAAAGATCTTTTCCCGAACTGCCTCATTAGCAGGAATGTAAATGTTCGGTGATCTCCAAAATAGTCAATCTAAGCTCCTACATTCTATAAGCGTGATGTATCGTTGACATATTTTCTCAAATATAAAATAGCTAGTTAGACAGCAAATGTGTCGGTCGATATTTTTTGTGGATTTTTGTATGTAGCAACATCTAATATTTAGTTAGAGATTTGCAGTAAGCTTACAAGTCTATATGATACTTCATGAGGAGGTTCACCATTTTTATACAGCCCAGGCTATAGATGGTTATGAGAAGCAGTAAAGTTTTTGGGGTAGCATTTTTAGGGTTTGTCGGGTTATTTGTGTTAATTTAGCTCGACTATTTCAGTTTTAATTTCTACCTGGGTTACTGACCTTACAGGTGGCGACATGTGGTATGGTAGTCAATAAAATCTTTGATATTATTGTACAAAATTTCAGATAGACGTTGGAAAGGTAAACCACGGAGATATTTTTAATGGCGCTATTTGGTATTAAGTTTTCTTATCGCTGACATTGAAGGTGTGAGTTTTCTAAACTGTTGTAGCTTTCCGTAGACTGGTCGTCTGCGAAGTTGAGTTTTCTTAAATGCTGTAGTGAGTTGTCCCTGCAGTATAAATCTATGTTACATGACCGGTCCTTCTCGCTGACGAATTGTCGGCTAGATAAATAAGTGCTGTTATAACTTGTTGTTCAGTTCTAGAAGTCAATTGCCACGCTCTTTGTTATAACAATCTAGTCAAATGCTGAGTGGCGGCATTTAAATCTAATAAATCTCTGACGGCTACATAGAAATTTATATTTTCATTCATGTATTCTTCAAATATTTCCCGGTTGCTGTACCTCGTTGTCAGTATTGGCCAAAGTTAAATATAACTTCAGTGCTCACACATAATGACAGGAGTGTGGTCTAGCGATATGTTGTAATTTCAATTTACTAAACAGTTTCGTGTTGGTTATAAAAAACCCGTAGGAGATTAAAGCCCCTAGTGGTAAAGAGCCTTGATCCGCAATATGAATGCTTGGCACTCTAATCGCCCTATGATAAATTTGTTTCCAAGAGTTTAACAAAATGACGTGATGGGGAGTAGATAGATGTTACAGTTAAGTTCCACTTTTCGGTCTTTTCAGTTTGGATTTGTCTAATTTGTAGTAAAATAGGGAATTTGTAATAATGATTGCTAATCCACCATGCGCTCTACCATCAGAGTGGATACAGTGTAAGTGAGGTAATGCAATATTAAAAAAGGCAGTTCGATTGACAAAGTGAGTCTCAGATGTTAAAAGAATGTTTATTTTTTTAATCTAATAACTTTTTATTCATGATTGTCAAGCTCATTGTCATTCTATACTACAATACTAAGAATTTTGTCCATTTCGGATGCAGTTAGACAATGGAGGTTAAAGACTGATTAAGTGAGTGAGAAAATGTATCTTTCAATCCATTTGAAATGCTATTTGCTCGCCTACGTCTGCTTTAGTTTCAATAGAGATATTATTTTCGCTGTTTTGTGGAATCCATGCGTAAGTTTGATTTTAATTTTAAGACGTGTACGTTAACTGAGCTATAAAATCTGCGATATGGTCATAGGGTATGATGAACTGTTTGTCGGTGGTTTTGTCTGATGCCGAGTCTTTATAGACACTGCAGCCCTTATAATTTGCTGGCTACTTCCTCGTGCATAAAGCACTTGTTACAAGAATATCTTTAGTTTTTGCACATGTCTTTGTGTCGTGTTAATCACCATATTTTAAACATACATGTGATCTATATAACAGCCATATTCCTAACATCGTTTGGTATTGTAACTATACCATAGATCAAATATTGCTTTATTATTTGCTTGCAGTTCAGGTCAATAAAGAACAAAGTGAGTCGTTCTCTTGTGGTCTTATGTTTAACTTTTATTGCACTACGCACTTCATGACCTGCTTTTCAAGCTCATCTCTGACTTAGTCAGCTGGTATAGTGATGTAGCTTTCTAATCACTGTCCTATAAACACAATCTTCTGTCGCTTGGTATGTGTATGGATTATATCTTCTTCTCTCAGACGCTTTACCAGTTTTCTGTAGGTGTTGGTTCTGTCAACATTGAGTTTAAACATTTCAACGGCTGAAGGTTTTGGTGTGGTATGCTTCAGGGTGTGGTAATTCTTATTTTTTATATTTAACTCTTGGTTTTACTATTTGTTTTACAATTGTTCCAAGCAGTTTGAATCGATTTTGTACGTCTGTTTGCGATTGTTGATTTACTGGTTTGCGATTTAATTTATGTTTTTTAACTGATTTCCACTTATCTTTCGCTTCCACTACGTTATCGTCATCTTCACGTGAGATAACGTCCGTTCTGGATTTTCAGTGTTGGGTGACATATTTAGTCCGAGTACAATTAGATTTGTAGTTGATTAGATATTTTGAAAAGGCGCATTTACTGGCTGAAATTGCAGATGACCAAAAAATACATCTGTTAAAGTTGAAGAACTTGGGTTAAAACATGCCTACCCATTAGTATAAAGAATTCACCACCCCATTAATTTCCAAATTAATTTTGCTACAGTTTTCAACCCATAAGCGAACACATGGTATTTAGTTTAATAACCGTAACTATTTAAAGCTTTAGATTTGCCGTCATACAGTGCTCTCAAATTTTTGTAGCCCCTTCTAAGTGCCGCTATTTTGGTTTTCAAATTAATTTCAAATGTAATTCACTTCTTCTTGCTTCTTAATTGGCTATTCTTTATCTTTTCACTGGTTTAGCCCAATTGATCTTTTTAACATTATTGTTCCATTTCATTTAAAGTCTACCCGCTTCTATTCAATTAACCCCTACGCTTTTATTCATACTTCCGATCACTCGTTCTGTACACTTATATTCATACGATGTCCTCATCTGCAATGGAATTCTTATTATTTTCATGTCAATTTTAAGAACTCTTAGCTTGCTAAGCGAATCTCTCATATAGATCTGCGTTTTTACTCTATATTTTGTGACTAATAAAATTATATTGATTATATGGTCTATTAAGTTCCCTGTCCTTTTTCAATTTTTGATTTCCTTTCCCGATAGTTCATACATGCTTCACTACTTTTCATCCTAATTTACTGAACTACCTCTTCATTTCCGCTATATTTGCCCTACACATTATTTTATTTCATCTTGAAGCTGTATCGGTAGATATATCAGTTTATTTTCTTCTTTCTATGATCAGAATCTTATCGAAAATTTTAGATGATGTGAGAGTTCTCTTGTAATGTTTAAGCTTCTACTTCCCCGATTTAATACATTTGAGGCATCTTTTAACACTAATATGAATAATTTTTGTGAAGTTCTTTGTACCTTGTTACTTTTATATATTATTGCGACTAATTTGTTGTATCTATAAACCTATTTTGCGGTTTTAAGTGCTTCAATAGGGCTCATTGTATCATAGGATTTCCTGCACCTATACTGGTGTATGATATTCCATGAAAGTTTTTTCTGTCAATCTAAAAATCGATGTTGTTCCTTCCTGTTTATTCAGTTTAGAGAAATATTGTACTCACTTCAATTCTTATTAAATATTTTCTTTGATTGTGCTATTCGTACTTTCATAGCATCTTTTTATTTTCATCTTTTCCTACAAATTTCCATTTTTTTAGTACTTTGAATTGTTTGTAAACCTACACTCACTATGTTTTTTAGCCGTTCCTCCATTTCATATTCACTAGCTGTTTTTATTTATACAGGATCGCAAGAAATTGTTTAATATTTCGTGTCTGCGCCATTTTTGTGACTTACCTTAACTAATTTATTTTTGATATATGGTATGTCTCTGAAAGAGTGCATTCCTTTGTTCTCTCTCATTATTTTTGGACTAATTTAATTTCATACGTCTATATGTCGCCTTTTGCATTGTTCTTTAGTATTTTGTCTGCTTCTGTATATTCAGCCGCGTTCCTCTCTCTATTTATCAAAAATCTTATTTTTTAACATTGCTCTATAAAGTTGTGATGTTAGTTATACGCTGATTTATTCAATCTTCATTTGGCGTATTTATATATTGGATAATATTTTATTTTAGGTTGCTCCTCTCTAGTTGCATATATGTGTTTCTCTGTCTTTTTACCCCTATCAATTTTTAGTTTATATTACTGTGACTATTACCAATCATTTCTTCTAGTACCCACACTATGTCTTCCTACCATGTCTTTTTTGCTATTTTCCTATTCATCAATAATAGAGTTGAACCCTTCTACAACAATTTCTTATTTTGATATATTCCTAAGTTCTACGAGTATTTTATCCGATAAAATGTATCGCGCATTACACTTTTATATGTACAGTTACCGACAAAGTTAAAGCGAGAATACGAATTAATGTATTCAACTTTGAACTTTAAAATTGATGTTGTGTGAAGGTAAACTGACATGAAAATACAGAGATTGCCAAGATGATAATTAGTTAGATAAGATGAAAGAATTGATAGAATTTAAGGTGAGGAATTTTGTTTCTCCGAACAGTGAAAAATTGCTATCTTAGAATTCTTTATCATAAAAGATTATCAAAATGCATCTACCCATTACCCTGAGATCTATGTCCACAATGACAAAATTGTTAACATCTAAGAGATGTTTAATGTTGAATTGCTAAATCGAGATATCGCTACAAATTATAGAGTTATGAACTTTTGCATATAGAAATATTCAATATTTTTCCTCTTAAAGTAGAGCCTTTCCTATTCTTTTTCGGATTAAATCCACTATGTCTAAATATTGTAGTAAATTTGGTAATATTAATAGTACATTTTCCATTACTTTATAGAATTTTCTTTTAATATCATAGAAAACCTCTTGCAGATTTTCAATTCCATCTCCTTATGACTTTAATGGACATGAAAAATAATGCATAGCTATATAATACGGAATGTGGCAGATAACGATGCTACAGCAATTAATCAAATTATAAAGTGTTTACCCACTTACTCCATTTGTACATGACAACAGTAGAACATGATCTAAAATTCTCTTATTGTATCCCTTAAAAGTTACTTAAGCTATCTAACAAAGGTATATATAATTCAAGCGCACCTGTCTTTACTTTTGGTACAAAAGCTTCTTTGCTCTTTCCTACGCCGTTTGTTTTTGACAGCAAATTTATAAAAATGCTTTGCAAACTTACATATATAATTATCTTTAACAATAATTTCAAAGCTACGAAAAAATATCCAAATCTTTGAATATTTATAGAAAGAACAATTAATGTATTTTTACACTTTAGTCCCACAACAAAATTTTATTGCTTTGGGGTTTCGGTTGCTTCTAAATTCTCTTTAAGTATCAAGACATAACCTGCCCCAAGCCAGTTGTCTGGTACTACAACAAAATAGTAAAGAAATATTATTTATTGCATTTCACTTTAGGATGAGAACTAAAATAAATACATTGAGAACAATTTAAAAGAATGTACTATGGAAAATAAGAAATGTGACATTAGTTCTGGTCGTTAGTCACAACAAGTGTGGAATAATTAGTTATTAACATGATAAGTCAAATTAAGCAGCTTTGTATGGTGCTGTACATACGTAAAATACACTAAGTCTGTCAGTAGGGTGAATACCAAAAACGACTAGTTGTTAAAATTGTTTAGAGATCAAATTGTTGAACTGTCGACTACTTAAGTACAGAATAACAAAGAAGGGCATCGGAAATATAGAATTCATAAATTTACCAAGTACCACATCCGAGCTTGGTTATATAAATTAACTCTACTTTAGAATTTCGCATAACTGTTCACAAGATTTTAGCCACAAATCATTTTAAATGTCGAAAAGGTGGAAGTAACCTAAATATAGATCTTAAAAGTTCCCAGGTGCTGCAGAGCACTAAAACTACCATATTTCGTCGGCAATAATTCATCCTTATAAAAAACATTTAGAAAATTATCGATTACGTTTATAAATTAAGAAATAAAGTCAAGGACATCGAAAATCGGTCGAAAACAACGCTCAAATCCCCCCTCCCCCAAACTTACGTGGCATACGTTAAGCCACAGCAACTATTTTTAGAAAGACCAACATTTAAGAATCTTAACGTCATCCCTATATTTGCACAAGCTAGAGGAACTAAATTGCTAGGTATGTTGTACTAGACAATGAGTAGGGTACAAATTGAAGATAGAATTCGTGGCGCTGAGTTAATCAACTGTACAAGGCACTTAAGTAAATTCAAAAGACCAAAATAGTACCTGTGTTTTGTGAGGGGATTCTCTTCAACACTGCAAAAAGTGGGTTAAATAAATGGTTTCATCGTTTTAAAAAGGATGATTTTGACCGGAGTGATTCAAACTTTTATGAAGACCTTTCCATCGTTTTCATCCACGATAAGACTAGTCCATGTCCGCTACAAACTGTCGCCATAGCAAACACAAAGCTTTTGGAGTGCACGCCCCAAGCCAGTATTCTTATTTTAAAGATTTGTTTACATGAGCCCCGCATTTGTTGTGCAACAGACAACCGTTTCCGGGAATTTTAACTCGGCATTGTTTTCAGCTCGGATGGGGCAATTCCGATGCTCGCTTTCTATTTGCTTAATAAAATATTTAGGGCCGAATAACAATTTGTGTGCCGCCGTGTCAATCCGAAGCACTTCCGCCCGGGCAGGAGCAGCTGCACGGCGGGCGATTTTGGTTCAACTTTCAATTTCCAGGAAACTGCCCTTTGTCCAAGCGTATCCGCGCACGCACGCGCCAGGTAAATGTTTACCATCCTTTTGAAATTGTAGGGCTGCGTGTGCTCGGGCCGCAAACATCAAATGCATGACTAAATATTGGAGGAGAAATTAAGACGAGTTTGGGAATCTAGTGGATTAGCGCCTATTATGCGTTAAAATTATAGTTCGTTGAAAAGGTCTACAACGACCGCCATTTTGTGTATCTCTGCTTGCTCTATTGGCACTTTTTGTTACTGAAGAGTTTTCTTAATAACCACCGTGTCTTCTTAAATGTGCCAGTACCTTGTTGTCATTCTTTTTTTTAATCAAGAAACTTTATTTACCAAAATATTAATGGTTTAATGAAGGAATTATTTGAATTATTAAACCGATATCATATTTATCGAGTTAAAGCTTGCTCTTGTAAATATATTTTGGTTTGAATCTCGTTACAAACCACTCTTCTTTATATTTAATATTTTCCTCTTAGAAATTGTTTTCTTCAACGTTTTATAACATTTTGTTCCATTATTGTCTGTTCCTAACTTTATCCTATTAGCTGTTTTAATATCTTCATATATTAATCTTGTCATCTCTTCATTTACCTCGCTCCGTTCGAAACAGCTATAAAAAGACTTCTTTAATATGTTTGAAGATAATCATCCGACTTCTTCCTATCACGCAAATAGGTCGCAGGCACCCCTGAAAAGCTAACTAAAATATCCGTGGATCATGACATTTTATATTGTTTGACAAAACTTTTACTTTGGTGGTTTAGAGAACCAAAACAATTATAATCGCAGAACTATAATGTGGGAACTAGACTCGAGTCGTTCGGCTAAGAACTTTATGATAAAAATGGTAATAAAACAGAAGATTGTCAGAAGTAATCAAACCTTCAATGCCATCTAAATCCTCAACTAACATCGGCATGCACCTTATAGTACCATAGTTAACTAATCTGTACTTCTGGTTCTGAACTTTCGGCTTGTGTTCTTTTAGTTGAATTTATAAACTCTCATATAAGCAAGTTCCGCTTAAGAAGTCGCTGATAATGTACAAAATAAGATGATATAATAATATAAACTTGAATTCGCATTTCAACAGTTTCTTGATGAATGCCACTCAAGTTTTTCCTAAAACATTTTTAACACTTTCATGGATGTTCGCGGTTTTGGCGTGTTTTGGTCTCTCTGATTGGCTGATTCCTTATTATACTGCGGTTCGGATATAAATTTGCCTACCGGAGGTTTTTACTAGGTGGAGTACTCGTGTACATTACTGTACATGGATTTTTTGTTGATCAGTACAGGAGTGCAAACAACACACTCGTACTTACTTTTTAAAAAATGAATTCGTTGGAAATTAGGCACGTTAATGATATTTCATTCCAGATGTAAACCGTAATAGAAAGCAGCACTTATTTGATTTGGGCCAACACTTTTCAGTGTATTATCGCCTATAAAAGACAAATAACTTCTTCACAAACATTTTCAGAGTTGGGAATGGCATTGCACTTTTTAGAGCAAACATTCAGGAAGTAAAAACACTTTTCATCATCAAGCCGAATCTACTAACCTAACATTCATTCAAACAACTTAGATTTAAGAAATACAAAGTAGGGTTTCGGTGTTCATTCCCGATTATTAATTGACCATGGCCATTCGGTAGCTTGGCTTTAGATTCATCTTTGATTGGACATTTTTACCAATTTTGACACAACGATTAACGACAAAAACTAAATTACGGATTTTTAACACTTAGCCTAGAAGAAATTTAAAACTTTGACACTCACCACCAAATAGGCCATGAGCATATGTTGATGAGTGAAAGATTTTGGGATCCTTGGTTGGCGGGCAAAAAGTGGTTTGAACGGTAGGAGAAAATGCAAATAAAGCGATTTTGGATATATAAGCATCGACCTCTACGGAATCCACGATATTGATTACAAGTATGAAAGAATAAAATCTATATCTTATCAGATAAACAATTTATTAATTTTCAATCAAATCAGTCATTTCCACAGTTTTTAAGAACGGTAAGTGATACATAACACAATAAATTTTGTTACCTAAATGTCCACACTCTTGTCTGGTGAGGAAGTAGTTTCGTATTTTTTACTTTAACGTCCAAACCACCTGTGGTCACTCAACCAAGTTCCAACCAAAACAATTTCCACAACCACTTAATTATCACAATAAAAGCCAATTTGAAAATATGAACTGAAATGATCGTAAAATGGCGTCAAAATTAAAACGTTCTGCGTAGTCCTGGTTTACTCATTTTGATAATTCTACCTTATCAAAATGGGCAAGTGTCCGACCAATAATGAATCCATAGGCCTTCTATTGAATGATTATTGTCAATCGGTAACAATACTGAAATCGCCATAATGTCTACTTTATACAAAGGAAAATTATAAAGTAATGATTGTAAAACAAGAATGAATTTTAAAAATCAAAGAGACAAAGAAAACTAAGCAAAAACTGAAAGAACCAAGGACTAAGAGTATTAAAATAATTCTTAAGGTTAGGGAAGGACGAGGCTACTATAAAAATCCCACGAAGTACAAAGAAACCAATTGAATTAAGATCTAAAAAATTAATTGTTCAAAGTATTACTGTGGTACGTTGATGGAAATCAAGAAAAGGCATTTGAGATTAGTGAACATGTCAAAAACTGTCCAAGAAATAATGTTTTATAATCATTTATTACATAATAATGCTGAATGTTGTTCATAAAGTTGTTTCCACAATTTTGCACACTCTTGCACACAACAGGATATAGATGACAATAGACCCTGATATTAACCTTTCTTTTTGGTTGAACTCTTCGGTAGATTTTAATAAATTTTTCCAGGTGACTCTTCTAGAAGTTCTACTGTTTACTCGCGCACTGTAACATTGATAGCTCTCCTTTTTCGAAGTTCTTTAATGTCTAACCAGAAAATCCTACATGAACAAAAAGCTGTAAATGGAATTGGAATTTAGATTCACATTTTTTTTAGTGCCTCTTCTTTCTTGAAACCACAACTAACAGTCCTGGGTATGGATGTAATTTGTCAAATGTACATTTTTTATTTATTAATGCACGTTGCAATTTCACCAAAATCGTCTTGTATTCATTGGGTCTGCATAAATGTATGTCTCAATCAAGTTGAAAGTGCTGCATAATAAATAAAATTTTTGCAATCTATATTTGGGATCTTCATACTATTTATATAATTAAATGCTTCTATTAAAGCACAAAACCGTAGCAAGCGTTAAACTTATACACATCAACGTCAGATCCTTATAATACAATATTGTTGTCAATCACTATTACTACCACAGATACCTTTGACGATCTACATCAGAATGGCGCTTGCCCCAAAACCGGCAAAATTTAACCTTTAACCATACAGTGCACCAGAAATGTTACCTTTTTGATGCATAGAAAAGCTTCCTTCCATTTAAGGCCTGAATGGCAGTAGTAGCAGTAGTATAATATGCAACGGCATACCAAGGAAAGCTTTTATTCCCAATGCGTTGCGTACATTTTATTTAAAAAAAGTGATTTATAGGGACAATTCCTGAAAAAATAGCTGCTACTTAAACAGAGTAGGATAAAACTCCTCCCATAATTTCAAAAAAGGTTATGGTCCGGAATGGGCGAAGTGATTTGATTAGACGCTGATGGTCCGGAAGTCTTGTCTATAAAAGCTCGTAGTAGCCAACATGTTGTAGCGGACATTCAGATTAATAACACTTTTGTGGACGTACAATGTGCTTTTTGGATCAACAATCTCTTTTTTTGTGGGTAGAGAATCTGAGTTCTGGTTTTACAAGAAAAAAGAAAGAAGGACAACCAAAAAACATCCATGCAATAAGACGTTCCATTTTACAGTCTCCGATGCGATCTGTGCACAATCATTCTGTTGCTCTTCGTTTATCTAGTCGTCCTTCGTTCTCAGTCTTACAAAAAGATTGCTATACAATTAACTTTCAAACGTGATTATCTGGAAATCGTCTGGAAAATATGTGTTACATGATGCAGTTGTTGCTTCTGACCAACGAAGCGCATTTCCACTTATCCAGGTGTACCAATAAACAAAACCTTCGTTATTGGATTGATAACCTACGAAATATCTGCGAATGGCCCCCTTTAATGAACATGTCACTGTTTGTTATACGGTGACTACAGTTGGAGTCTTTTAAATAGAAAGGCCAATATATTATTGTCACTTTACCATTCAAAATGTGGAAATAATTATACAACTATACAACCGAAAAGCGTTTGGTTCCAACAGCATGGAGCCACAGCCCACACCGCGCGAGTTTCGCTAGAAGTCCTGCGTGAGATGTTTTCTAGGGGCCTAATCTCAACGCGGTGACGCCGTTTGGCCAGCCCACACCGGATGTTATTCTATGAAACTTCTTTCTATGCAGATATCTCAAGGCTTAGGCTTGCGAATACCACATTAGGATCCACCATGCCTTACGCAATACAGTGCATTGATAAATCAAACATTTCTCTCAATACATATTAGAAAGATTAAGAGAGAATACTATTTCGAAAATAAGGGGCACCACTTGGCAACTATTCTTTTTGGAACAAATAAACTTTTAGTTTTATACTTTGCTTTGTGTATCTCCTAATAATTTTTTCCTAAAAAGAGTTTTTTCCTACTCCGTGCATGAAGAATCTGAAATGCAAAAAGCAATCTAATAGATCAGAAGATGATTCAAGATTCTGAGACAATGCTGTCTTACCAAACGAATTTCGACAGCTTCAAAACAATATAATAAATATAACTTCCGATCGAAGTAACTTATGTTTAGTATAAGATCCCTCAAAGCCAGCAAATTGGAACGCCAAGTATGTCCGAAAAATATATAGCTGTACGTTTCTCTTTGCTATTGTTCCTTAGTAGTTGCTGGTGGGACAAAAACATTTGTGATAGAGTCATAATTTAAAGTTAGCAAAATACAAAAAACTATTTCAACGACAATTTAAGAATTAGCACCTCGTGATAATCTACATGATTGTATTTGTTATAGAAAGTATAAGAAAAAAGATATTAGACAACTCTACTCAAAAGATATCCCTCAGATATCAGAAGATAAGCAGCTCAGTGCTACCGACATCTATTACAACATACGTAAATAAAACCACAATACAGTAGGTGGAGCTTCTGGATTTATCTGTATTTTGAAATTTATACTAAATAAACCCAAAAGTAATGACTCAAAAATATTACAAGCTTACGCTCATTCATGTGCGATGGCAAATGTGATAAGATTATTCAGAAATGCTACCAGAAGTGCAAATGACCGTGTAGATTTTAATCATTATTACACATCTCTACCACCTATCACTTTTATATATAAATATGAAACAGCTAGCTCTCTTACTGATGAATTTTCATTAACAAAAGAATAAAATACACAAAAAAGTTTTTTTTTGTAAAACATTAAAATTAGTAAAAAAACTATAACAAAATAGAGAAAAGCCAACGCCAAATTTTATAAAAGTGCCCAAACGGCACTCGGGACGTATCAACCTCAGGGACAGTGGAGAGGCAGGCGTGTAAATACCCGTCTCATGGTGCGGTGTGGAATACGTAGTACGGCCTGTATTAGAACGTCAACCGATAAGGCTCAAATCGTCCCTTAAACGGGCGTCGCGTAAGCGATGCGCTACCGATATCAACCAACGAGTATTGCCAAATCGCTCACCTGAATCGGCTTCGCTTCGTCGGCGATGGTTCAGTGGTCACCTGCTGCGCTGTCTTCTTGTATGTTGCGGGTTGATAACACGACCGAACTGGCCGCGCTGCGTGTGCGTATTGCGTGTTAAGACACGACCGAATTGGCCGCGCTCGATTGCGAATCTGCGTGTTAAAACACGACCGAATGGCCGCGCGCGAATGCTTATGTATGCGGGTGTTAACAGACTGAATTGGCCGCGCTGCGATTGCGAAATGTTGCCGGGCTTCGCGCCTGGCTTGGCGTATCTTTTGCGGGCAATTTTCATTCGACAGCACCTTTCATATCAAAATGCCGCCGACGGCTATGCAACTTGTCGGCTGAGCAAAAGCCCATATGCCGTTTTGTGTGCGATGGCAAAAGTAGCAGATGTCAAAGCCGCCAGCATGCCCGCCGATATAAAAGGTTCAAGGGCGAAAAGGCCGCCACACCAGGGACAGCTTAATTTAAAGATACAATTAAGAATCCCATCAGAAACGGTAATATAGAATTGTTTGCTATTTTCCATATGTATGTATTTGCTCGACCATTGCACCGATTCCTCCAAAACAAGGAAATATGAAAATAACGTTGTACCTTTCTATGATTCTTGAATAAAGGTGCCAAGGGGAATATGTAAAATAAACCAGAATACTTTAAATGCAAGAAAAGAAAATCTAAAATTAGCAACTTTAGCTATACAGTTATGACAATACTTAAATGAGTATGAAATCAAGAGAATATTCAGATAACTTTTCATTTTGCAAATAAACTTTTGCTTTTTAGAAGATGGCGCCAAAAATTTTTTAATGTCGATGAAATGTGTAAAGCATACGTAAGCTAAGAAGGCTTAGATTGGTATGCTAGACTTTCTGAGGAAGCAGTACCTTCTTCATAAGCTCACTTTTGATATCAAACATGTCTTAAGTAGCAAGAAATCCTGCTCTTTCGGGTACTCCAAACACACATCCTACGTAATATATACTCTTCTCTGTGAAAACTCTGTAACAATCCAAGCCATTGCATTTGGTTTGATAGCGTTACCGAAATACTTTTCTTTGATCCATTCCCTTTGACAGTTAGATGTATCATGTTCTACAAATTCATATCATAGCAATGGAACAATGGCAAAGAGCATCGCCATCAAAAACAGAAATTGAGTGAAGCTTCCCCGTTTCTTTCTTATATTCGGCTACTGTTCTTCTTTCCATTACTGACCTTTGAATAAGGTCAAATTAAGAGCAAATTATTCATTTAAAATTGTTGAATTTGATTTGATAGATTTTTCTAGAGTTGCAAATTAGTGGAGGCAATAGCCATCAGTCACTTCCTAAATTATACTTTGATCAGTTAGTAGAATATATAAAATCTTCCTTGAAATCCAATTTATTCAATAAATAAACTTCTACCTCGATGAAGCCAGCTCAGCTAGTTTTGGAGTTGAACTCCAATAGTCGAATCATCAATTGTTAAGTGCAGGGGTGACTTATGCCTTGAAAAAACTATATATAGATGTGTCCAAAAGCTAAAGTTGGTTCTCGCAAAATAATTTGTTTTTATGTGCTCAAAAACTATTTATAAAAATGTGAGTAGGATAGTTATTCATGCTCTAGTTTTTGGGAAGCCCCAAAAACGACTGTACAATCAAACGTAATCGTACCTTTGCAAATAGTCTTTGAAATTGACACAACGACAGATAAATAGTTTGAAGAATAATGAATATGAAGCTTTAATCCGACAGCATTATCACAAGAGTGTCCCCTTCCTGTAATGTTGCTCTTCTTACTATTCTTTTATGGTTGCTAGCATCTTTTTGGCTATTGTGCGGTAATCCGATCCATGTCATCACACTTATTTGTTGTATATGAGATAAATATGATTTTCGCCCAATTAGCCAAAGTAGAATTCTTATCTTCTTATTCTGTCAATTAAGCTTGTTCAAAATGGAGTCTCAAGTATTCCGTAGTGATTGACCGAGGTATATATGTTTAAGTAGATTGGTAGACACTACTCTTTTCATAAGGTGGAGGTTATATGATTTTTGTTTTCCTTTTTAACTCCCCTTTATGTTGGCAAGATGGTTTTGCACAAGAAGTGATGCGATAGTTACATCCTGATGATTTGCGGGACTAATAGTATCATCGACAAAATTACCAAGAATTATGTTTGGTGTTTTTAGTAAGCTTGATGTGAAAAACATGTAAAGAAGAAATCACAAGGCACTCTCTTGAAGTAACCTGATTGAATAGGATGCTTTATTTTATAAAGTAGCTCACAGTTTATCAAAAGCCTGTCTAACAGCTATGCAAATACGTTTTTTTGTAGAGTAGTTTTATTTTTTATAATGCGATAGTAAAGCCAAATTTGTGTCTAGTAACCAGACGAGAGTTGATATGTATTTTAGTACTGCATTGTAGATTTTGTGATCATGCCATCATTCTGTGGCCTAATCTACTTTTTCTTTGTTACTTTAGTCCATTCTATTACTAAATGTAGTTTTTATATACATAGGAGTTGACGTAATTTTGAATTCAAAGGAACATTTTGTTGGCATCCAGATTATCTTTCTTTAGTTCCTTATATTTGGTTTCAAATCGATTGATTATTTTATTTACTGAGCGGCGAGTTCTATGCCATCGAGAGCTGGCTTTTCTCTTTTGAATAACTCACTTTTTTAACTTTTAGAAAATTCTGCTCGTTTTCTATAACCTAGAGGAGGAGTGGGTTACTGAAATTTCTTGACAGTTTGCTCTATTTCCTTTAAGTACTTAAACCAGTGCACTCATTTATATTATAGGGGTATAATTCTCAATTTGTGTTTGGATTGAGTGGTTTATTAGAAAGAATTGTTACGTAAAACGGGTATGATTTGTTTTTATAACTAATAAATGGTCCGATGTTACGTTTAAGCGTGCTGAAACATCTGTACAGATCGTTGATGTTAAATTGACCACTAAAGTCAACGAAACAGGAATTTTAGAATCGCATGACTAATAAGCTGGAGTCTCGACCTGTTGTCTTGGATAACGTTATACCACGCTCTGTATTTAATAGTTACTAGTTGAGATCACCAGATAATGTTTGTTCTGCTAATAAGCTGAGATCCCACCAAGTGGAGGAATTTTTCGAAGTACTCTATTTTCAATGCACTCAGGAGAACCGTATACAACCATGTTCGGGCGCTTTACTACCGGGCGCCCGTGCGCCTTTACAAAAAATACTTAACTTAGCGCCACCACTGAATTAGAGGCGCTAGCCCCCTCTCTCGGATGCGCCGCCGCTGGGCCTTAGCGAGAATTATGAGCGCGCGCTCGGGGGGTGGAGCCGCGCGACAGGGTCAGTGCCAGACTTCAAGACGTTTCACAAGTACGCTGCTTTCAAGTAAAAGGGGACTGCATGACAAGGACACCGTCTAGTGCGGAATCGTGACGGTTGTTGTGTATGCATCCTCTTGTGTTGTAGGGGCAGTGTGTGTGCCTTGGGGAAGGCGCCCACGGAGCGATCGTGACCCTTCCGCGGCGTAGCGCTTAGCGCCCCCGAGCCCTAAGCGGCCATGACCGTCTCGCTGGTCATCCTCCCAGGCGGTGCGGTGACCGTGCGGGATAGACGGTACGGGCGCACACACTCGTCCAGGGGCGGCTGTGTGTGCGCCTTGGGTAAGGAGTCCACTGAGCGATCGTGACCCTTCCGCGGCGTAACTCTTTGCGCTCCCGAGCCCTCAGCGGCCATGACCGTCTCGCGTGTCATCCTCCCAGGCGGTGCGGTAACCGTGCGGGATAGACGGTGCGACGCACACACACGTCCAGGTAAGAGAGCTCTCATTGCGTGCGAAAAGGTACCTCGCGGCTTAGCGTAATTGCGTTCGCGCCTCTGCGGCGTTGCGACACCTTTAATTTATATTGTCATTTACTATTGTTCCTTTAGTATAAGTTTTGTATTTAGTTTAAGTTTTACAACTACCAATAAATCCTACTCTTGCCCCGGCTTTCCTCTCAAATCGCGAGAGGTTTTATGCCTAGGCAAGTAGTAACTTCGCGTAATCCTTCGTGTTTTTATTGTTTGGACCTGCTCTCACTCAATCCTTAACTAAAGCTCACCCTTACGGTAATTTTAATTAACTTTAGCAGTATCTAGTTACTGAGTTGTATAGGGAAATGAACGAACCATGATAATGAGTTCACATGGTAGTATGAGCAGCTTATTGGTTGTAGTT
Source organism: Sinelater perroti (assembly GCA_036346155.1). Taxonomy (NCBI): domain Eukaryota; kingdom Metazoa; phylum Arthropoda; class Insecta; order Coleoptera; family Elateridae; genus Sinelater; species Sinelater perroti. The sequence goes on along the minus strand of JARFIY010000158.1, from coordinate 20,618,137 downwards.
TAATACATTTTAGCAGGTCATTGGCGTTCTATTGAGCTATTTTGAGAAATAATTCCATTATTCCGTTATTTATCAACATTGTCAACATGTCAGAATGAGCTGTAAGAAGATAAATGTAAATTCTTCTAAAATTTGCTAGGAGTGAAGCTAGAAGCTAGAAGTGGCCGTCTTGTATTGTTTATAGTTTGCAGTTCTTTGTTTCTAACTCCATCGGGGTAACTCGCTGAACGATGACAGTTTGTTAACTTGCTTTGATTATTTGGCGGTATAGTTTAAATAGCCTCGGATTTGTTTTAACTGCTTTTGGTTTTAACTAAACTATAATAGAACTCACATCCTCTATAGATGGCCAGGTCTTTACTTATCTTACAGCTTATTACTGCATCATTCTTTCATTCATCAATCCATAGTGACCCGAGAATGTAATGATAAACCAAAGACTTAGCACACATCAGTACCCGTGTGGTTATTTCAAAGTTATGAAATTTTGTATACATATTTGTTAATTTAAAATTTTTATGATTCTTACTACTTGCAGTAGTTCTCTTTGATTGGAGTAACGTTAGTTAGTCGATAGTTAACATCTTTCTAGTTATAGGGATTGGACTTCGGCCTGTTTAAGTGAGCAAACTGCGTTTTCATGTATTGTTCTTGTCGTGAAATAAAATAATTGCTAATTGGTGTAGGTTGGCCCATTTGTCTATTACTAATTATAAAAGCTTCACTATAATAAGTGACTGATTTTCCAGGACATTTTGTAAAATTTGTAACCTAATTATGTTACAATGACGGCTGGCTAAATATATAAATGTTGGCAGCATTTTTATGTATTTATGTCTAAGATATATTCTATTAATTAAATTTTGAATCGTGACTATCTTTAAAATCAGACTTAATATTCCGTAGTACGCTATATATAAGAACAAGTCGCGTAATCAACTCTCAGCGCGGATATCGCCGATGTTTAAGCTTGTAAATTTAGGCAGATGCTACCCGCTTTTAATTACGTCTTGTTTGTGAAGCCAGCAGCCAAAGTGCGCTTCGCAGACAATTGCCGGCCGCAGATAGCTGGCCGCACGCACAAGCACTTAATATTTCAAGCGCAGGAATTCGTCCGTAGGCCACGAAATGTTGCAGATTAAAGCGATTCAGTTCAAGAAAGACTTCCGTAATAAGCGGTACACGCTGTCCTGGCTCTTCCAAGCTCTTAAAACAGTTATGAAGTTTCCGCGATTTTATGGCTCATAGAAACACTAAGCAGTCCTTTGCAACGTCGTTATGTGCTGTAATTAAGATTTGGGTAATTCGCCCTTAAAAACCTTTTACATGTAATGCCACCTTTGTTTTAAGCCAAATTTCGTCAAAACTTCTATTTAAATAGAGAGTATAAAAGTGGATTGGTAGTACTATGCATTCCAACAAATAAATATCCAAAAGGACTTCTCGTGTAGATTAGTTGCAAGAACAAAGATTTAATGATAAACTGGCGTAGACTTTACACATTCGTTGTATTACTAATCAAAAATATAAAAATTCACGTCAAACCACTTTACTCTGTTCTGTCAATAAGACAGTCACTACATCACAAGACAAACACACGTCATGTGAAGTGCCTGCTCCACAATCTGATAATTCTCGCAAGTTCTGCGTCACTAAAGGATCATTGGAGTTACAAGTGGGAAGGCTCTTTGACAGGAACATCGTAAGGATTTCTCCTAAGAATTCTCGATTTACTGTTACGCAAGATTCGATGACAGGCACCCTCGCACAAGACCTTCGTGAAAAGAGGAACAGGAAGGCGGGGGTACAGTGAGCAAAACATCGTTTAACCTGGACTCATACGGAATGGGATAAGATCATTTTATTGGACAAGATTAAGTAAGTATATGGGGGCACTCACGACAACCCTGAATATCCGATTCTCACACTCAAACATAATAATGATGGTATCATGGTATGGAGCTGCTTTTCTTCAAAGGAAATGAACCTCTTGGTATGCATGAAGCAATTATGCACCGCTTTAAGTACAAGGAGATTTGGAGAACATGCCATATCCACAGACGGAACTTTTCAACGAGATAATAATTCAAAGTGTAAAAGGAAGACGGTTTCAGAAGAAAAGCATTGATGTTATCAGCTGATGCAAATAGTTACCTGACCTCAACATGACTGAGGATATGTGCAGTGAATTAGAGAGAAGGCTGCCGGACAAGAAAGCGTCGAATGCAAAAGAGAGTTCTAGTAATCAAAAACGGAATGGTAAGCCAACAAACTTCTCAACTCTCTTCCGATTAGATGCCAAGCAATTTTAGTTTATGTATTAGCGTTTACTTGCCATAAGAACATTTATTTATCTCTTATCGTCAGTATCACGATGTCATAATAAGAGAATTGTTATCAAGTTTCTCATAACAGAGGGCGTAAAAATATTAAATTTCGGAGAAACTGAAGACACAGTTTTGAGACGACATCCTTAGGAAGACTAAGTGTTTGCGTAGCCTAAGCAAATTTGAGGAGGGGTAAAACCAATTGAAAATGAACGTTAAGGATGTCGCCCAACGACAGCGTGAATGAGGAAAACATTCGCACTGTTCGGCTTCTTCTCGGCGATGTTCGCCTATTAACCGTTGCTGAAATTTCTTCTGAAATTATCATAATTTACGGCAATTCTTTTCTTATCATAGCTAACCAAATTCCACAAAAAAGATTTTTTCTGGGCAGTACATCTTTCAGATTCATCACTTTCTTGGACCTTTTTTGTCTTTTTTGACAGCAACTATAATTTGAAAATTAATGCCAGCCTTGCTCATAACTGCAATTTTCCTGGAGCAGTTATAGCTAGTACAAAGGGCAATGTTGGCATCTATTGTTTCATTGTATTATGTGTTGATTGTTGGTTTTTTCGCATCGCCCATATTTGAGTTAAAAGGCACTTACTTTTTATTATTCTGTATGGTTCCAATTACATGAATATATGTACATACGACATTTTTGCATTAGCAACATAGATGTGAACCACCATAATGTTCTTACCAATGTTAAAAATAAGCAACACAATTTCAGATGAACATCACTTAAACTAACCAAAACTTTAGAAGCCCCATCAGACCGTTCCTACACACACTTCTAGTTTTGATGGAACATTTTAGCATCCGCTACAGCAAAAACTTTTGAAGCATATTGAAACGCTCCTACCAAACATTGCAATTCTCTTGTCAATTTCTTTTATCTCGCCCCCTTTACTAGTTGCTGTTATGCCCAGGTACTCAAATTCTTCAACCTTTTCAAAAATGTATCCTTTGTGTTTGTTCTGTCACGAAATTAGTTTTCATTTGTTCCCCGATTGTGTTGTTCCCCATCTCTATGTATTTAGTTTTCTCCTCATTAATATGGGGGCCATACTCTTTGCTTTTTGTTCAAGAGCCTTGAACCTTCTGATGATTTCGCCTTTTGATCTGCCCATGAGCACCACATCGTCTGCATAAGCGAGTACTTGATTCTTCCTGTCATATATCATCCCCTGAGTTCTTATTCCGCTCTCTCTAAATATCACTTCTAGTATATAGTTAAATAACACTGCTGACAGAGGGTTCCCTTGTTTCAGCCCTTTTAATCTTGAATTTTTCAGATAATCTCCCTTCTACCGCAACTCGTAATTTCTACCAGCTTAATTATTTATTTGGTACTTGAATCATTCTGAGCTGTCCTCTTATAACCCAGTCGCAGGTCCATCTGAAGTATATAAATAGTAAATCTAGGTTTAGATCTTATTCATAGGTACTGTTTTGAATCATTTTTAAAACAAAGATTTGATCCATGGTAGATCTTCCTTTCTTAAAGCCTCCCTGATATTCCCCTATCTGTTCTGTCACGTCGTAGCCATTACTTTATATACTATGTTCAGTAGTGTGACACCTCTGTAGTTAGCACATTGTATTTTGTCACTTTTTTTGTATATGGGGTGAATTACTGCTTCTTTCCATCCTTCGGGCAGACCTCTCTTCCTATACCTGCTTCACTAATGCACAGAACCGGTTCGGTATCACCTCATCTCCTTGTTTTATGATCTCCGCTGTTATCCCGTTCATTCCTGCACTTTTATTGTTAGACGGCGATTCTATCGCCTGTACTGTTGTGTCCATTCCTTCCTTAAACCAGTTATGGTGTTCATTTTCCAATCGGTTTTCGTCTTCGAACGCTTCGTCGTCCAGCAAGTCGTCAAAGTACTTGCTCATCTGTCTAATTTCCCCTCCCTGTCTCTTATTAAATTCCCTTCTTAATCTATGGAGGGTTATTTCTTCGTTTTGGCTTCTTGATAGAAATTTCGGATTTCTCCTCTAGATAGTGTTATTCTATTCTTTGCAGTTCGTTTTTCATGTGTTTCCTCTTTTTTGTCTATATAATTTTTCACTCTTCTCCTCTTCTTCGTATTTTCTTTTTTTATCTTCCATCAAGGTTTATCATATTGTTTCTTGCCTCGTTCCTTCTTTCAATGGCTTACTTACAGCTTTTGTCAAGCCATAACTCCCTTCATTCTTTAACAACTCTTCCCGGGCATTCCTGTGCTACCTCTTTCAGTCTCTCTTCTATTTCGTTCCATTCCAATCTATGCTACTTTGTTACTGTCTATTCACCAAGTTCTGGGTCATTCTATCTTCATATTAGTGTGGAGCAAGTTGCTGTTTTAATTTCAATATATCATACCTCTCGATACTTTTTGCACTCCTCCGCTATGTTGGTATTTCTTCCTTCAATTTCGCAACTACCAAAATATGATCAAAGTCAGTGTCCGCACCTCTATAGCTTCTAACGACTTTTACTGTTCGTACCTGTATCTCTCTACTAATACATTGTCGATCTGGTTCCTTGTTTTACCGTCCCGTGAAATCCCTTACGTATCAACTTGTGGTCGAAGTACGTACTCATTATTCTAAGGTCATTTTCTTGTAAAAATCCTATGATCCTTGTCCCATTGTCATTGTTATCTCTATGTTTGCTTTTACCTCTATTGTTTTCCTGTAGATGTCTTCGTTGTTTACTTTCACATTTAAAACCCTTATAACCATCTTTAAATCGTATTAGTATATTAGTATATACGTGTCCAATCTCATCATAAAATTTATTCTTTATTTCTGTAACCTTATCCTCTGAATGAATACCTCTGATTCGTAGTTTACAGACTTTTTCAGATATGGCTTCAAAATCCATTACCGATTTAACCATTCGTCTACTGATCATGCGTATTAAATGTTAGAATTGTTAATGCACCTTCTTCGTGAATTCTAGTAATTGTAACGCAGTAAGATGGCCTGCTAGTGATATGTCGTCGTCAGAAACCTAATATTTTAACTTCTAGATTGCGTTCACTTAAGTAGTTTGGAAAATCACTTCAAAATAAATATTTAACATAGATAAAAATTGTAACATAAGCTTGATGATTTGTGGCAATTAGGGGTAAATAATTTATTCTATTTTCATTGTTTTTGTATCAATAAAGAAAATACATTAAATAAACACATACATTTTTGTATAGATATTTTTAGTACAACATCTCCCTCTCTTCACCAGAAGTCTACTCTAGTTAAATACATGAGCCCAATAACGCCAGTAAGATTAGCATCTCTTATAATTGACGCTATATTTATTAGTATTGTTTGTAATAATATAATTATTTTGCTATCTAGAAAATAGTTATATAGCTGTATAGAATTTTCCAACAATTCTCTTACTGATATTGGACCAAATAAACCTACAGTTGTTTCTTTCTAATCGTTATAGCTTTAGAACATGTTACTTCCAAAAGAATTTCCTATTATTATTCAAAAAATACTTGTAATTCTGCAATATTCGGTTTACTTAGACAATCGTACATAAACTCCCCCAAAGCCGGTCGCGATCTCGGAGAGAGAAAAAGGGTTTCCAAACGAAACTAGCGACCTTTCGGGTAAAACTAACTAACGCTCACAGATCAAAATATCACGACTTCCGAAATGACATGTAACTGAGTAAAGGAACGAGATGATCAATAACTGCGCCTTCAGAATAACAATAAAATCTAAACGATAATAGATATAAGTAAGGGAAACAGCATCGGAACAAGATTTATGATAAAGAGGTGACCTCCACATGGACAAGGACAAAGAGTTTGGACACAAAAAATAAATGGAAGAAAAACAGCATAATACTTGGGTAGTGGAATATATTATCGTGGAATGGCAGGGATCAAGAAGTTATGTTAGAGATCGACACACATAAAATAGATGTATACACAGTTCCGAAACCAAACAAAAAGGCAAAGGCGAAAGAAGGCATCCAGGTTATACTCTCAAATACAGTGCTAGAGCAAAACACGAAATTATAAATAACAAATACGATCAACATGTAGAAGACACTTATTACGTTAGTGAGAGAATCTTGAGGATTATCCTAAACACCAGAAAGGCAAAAGACGCTGGAAAGCATAGAGATGAGAAACTTCAAGAAAAAATAAACAAGATACCGGCAGGTAAAAAGAACGTTTATAATGAGTGACCTGCAGGCACGGATAAGAGAAGAACTAGTGGCAGAGCCAACTTTGAATGAAAACGGAATAAGCCTAATAGAGTTCTGTACAGAAAATAAATTACGATTAAACAACACGTTTCTTAACCGCAAGCCCTAACGCGAAATAACAAGGGTTTTACTCCAGATATCAATCCTCAGCGATAGACTATAATATCAACAGAGAAATACATCCTTCGCAAATCATCAACGTGTTTAGCTTAAGCTCAACAGATACAAGTTCTGGACAGATTGGTATTAGGCGAAGTGAAACTATCGATACAACCAAGAAAAAAACAAAACAATTACACAGAGAAATTCGATATCGAATCAATGGTGGATGGAACAGTAAGAGATCTCTACGCTAAAAGAATATTGCAAAAAATTGAAGATAGACGCTTATAGCCTGAAGATGATGTTAAAACAAGCTGGCAGAAGATTAAAAGCAACATCCATAATGCCGTAGAGAAAGCTCTAGAGAACAGTGAACCAGGTCGTAAGGAAGAATACTATGCATATGGTTTACGTTGGAAGTAAAACAGTTAGCCAAACAAAAATAAGACGCACATTTAAAATACATTAATAATAAAACACCGGAAGAACATAATAGAAAACGAAATGAACAACAAGATTAGAAAACTGAAAAACGATTACTGGGCGAGTTTCACTGTGGATATGGAACGCGAGTTATATGGTCCCCAAAGAAAAATATGAGGAATGCTATAAAGAAGGAAAAAGGACAAAAAATGAATACTCTCAGACATCTGCTATAAATGAGGATACATGAAATTTAATAAAAGCAACATACCCCTTGAAAGGAACACAGTGACCCAAGACGGAACAACTCGAATAGGGAGATCATTAGGCTGGTGAGCAGGCTAAAAGTAGGAAAGGGTTTAGAATAGATAAAATACCAAATGAAATGCTTAAATACGGTGGTAAAGATCTATGTAACAAATAGATGCAGGAAGAGCATAACCACTCCTATATTTAAGAAAGCTGACAAAAAAATAACCAAATAAGAGGCATAACTCCCCTAAATTCCACAATGAAATTGTTTACTCGCACCATCAAAAGCATAATCCTAAAATACATCACAATTAATAAAAAAGCAAGTCGATCACAGATCCTATATCTACATTACAACAGCCACAGAAAAGGCTATAGAATTTAACAAAGCAGCGTTTATATATTTTATACATCTAACCAAATTAGATCTGCAGATGTCATTAACATTCTGAAAGAAAAAGATATTGCATTTGATATAATTAGGGTAATACAAGAAGTAAACACAAATACGATGATAAAGGTGTTAATTAACAACAGTTTGACAAAAGACATACCATTGGCTGCAGGAATACGACAAGGTGACTCTCTAAACCCGCTGGCGTTCAGTCTTCTGAAGAATAACATTATTAATAGTGTCAAAACGGTCGGAAAAGTATATCAAACTACTAAAGGAGAAATAAAAATACTAGCTACGAGAACCATTAAATAATAATATCTGAAAGCGAAGATGGATTACAAAGATGGTTACAGAATTTCCATTTGACCGCTAAAACGTACAACATAAAAATTTGGGGACAAAAACAAAGGCTATGGTAATATCAAAAGACCTGATCATGTCATTTCAGTACCGAAATGAAGATTCTAAGAGAAATAACTAGGCACATCCTAAGAGACAAAATCCCAAATGCGGTAATACGACAAGCCTGCGACATACCAGATATAGTCCGATGGGTCCAGGAAGGACAAGAGGCTGAAACAAACACGTGTTACGAATGGGGGAAGAGAGACAGAATAGCAAGAGATGGGAAGCCCTAACAGACCACTGAAACATTAGCTAGAGTCGTGGCCTTTCACTTCGCAAGAAAATTAAAGACAGTCACGCAAATGGATAAATAAACAGACTTATTCTAAGAAGAAAAAAAGAAGAATCGTACATATGAATGATAAAAAATAACTTTCAAGTTTCATCTTTACCTACATCCAAAATTCCACAAAAAGTTTTGCAAACTTGCTTGTTCTTTTTGGCAGTATTGCAAAACTAAGCTGGTCAAATGTCCACTACAAAAATTAATTAATTAAATACTTACTACAAAACACATCTTCCATGGTAGCACAATCTATTATCCCGATGATAGTCCCTACAGTCTCTCATACAGTCAAGCTCATAATGCAAATATTAAACTCACCACAGATCCATCACAAAACCCCAAGAAGTCCCGAGAAGAGGTAGCACTTTATTTATATTAACTACTAATGAACATTCATACAATTTTAATATGCTATTTTTAGAACACAACCTTTCTTAGGCCAATGACTGATCTTTTAATTATTCACTCACCCAATAAACATTCTAAATAGACAGCCTTAGAAATGTTTCTGTGTAAACTCACCGGATGGTAGGGCTGGGCGCGGATTCCAAGCAGAGAGTTAACGTCTAGTCCTGTGTTAAGCCAGCAAAATCCCAAGTAAAACATATGAGTAAGCATATGGGGACGACGAATTATCAAGAAGCCCTCCCCTTGAATGGCACAAAAGGTTTCAGGATCTCTCATACCGCTACAAATGTATAACATGTGAGGAAGAAGTTACTATAAAAAGAGCGTCGACTTAGGATGCGTATGATATTAGGAGAGCTGAAATTGAATAGAACTGTCACTAAATTTTACTCAGCGATTTAGGGAAACGGAAATTTAATACAAAATAATCCCTATTTTACTGAGAAACAAAAAGAAATCAGACGGGCAATTTCTGCAAAATGTTGGAAAGGTTCAAAATGAATTCCAAATTTATGTTAAGCATTATTGCTGAAGATAAAAATTGGCACTATCAACACGACCTCCAAAGTAGCGAATAGAGTACAGCGCTGTCCTGATTTGTAGGCATCTTGGTTCTTGGTATGACTATGGCCAAACATTATATCTTTGCTCTGCCACAGCCTCCACATTCACCCAACCTGTCGTAATGCAACAATCCAAACGCCGCGACAGACTTCTGAGAAACATAATCCCGAGTGAAGCTCTGCATACAGGCCCAGTTCTGAAGCTTTTCAGCCAAATACTACCAATATTTACTATTGTAAAGTAAATAAACTAAACAGATTACTAATGCAATAATTCTCAACGGTACTAAATCATCTGCTGCTAACGATGGTTTGAAAGCAATTCTATTTTATCTAGTTGCCCATTTTGCAATCATAAAATAGAATTCATCCGAAGATTATATCATAGCAGACATAACTATTAATTTGCTTTATTACTCTTTACTTCTTAAATGTACGACCATTAAGGCAATTGCTTTTCATTGCCCATTTTAGCTGCAACGAAACTGCTCTTTTATTTTATTATCGCATCGTTATTCGTTATGATTCTCAAACTACCCATTCTTTTATTCCCTTTTCCTGAAAAACGCAGTTTAACAAGTTTTCTGCAACACCCATCTATAAAATGTTTTAGCTAAAAGTGCTTCCTTTAAAACCTTGAAAAGAAATATTTCTTTGTAGATTTATATTTTAAAAACCTCATAGAGGTTTCATGACAACCAGGGCATAATTGTCGATGTGCATTTGACGCAATTTATTTGATATCATGTTTTATTTCTTTCTCCTTTGACAATAAATTCTGTGGCGCGGATTATGAGTAATTAAATTGTACAGAGTAGTAAATTGTTGTTTGGAACCGATAAAATAAACCACTTTGCAGAAGGTTTAGCCAGTACTTTTTTTTGGAAAGCATCTTTAAACGAAGGTAGATTTTATTTAATCAGTTACAATCATCGCTTTATATATCTGTAGCCTTTGCTAAAACGGGTAAGTCTGTTAGATTAGCCTTAGCTTTGAATGTTGTTGTAAATACGATACACAAATTTTAGTATTTGCCATTAAAGGTACTACCCTGGAAGTAGGTGAAGCGAATATAAATGCCGAAACGTCCGTAGATTAGCCCTAACCTATTATAGTTGATCCAATTATAAAAACACACAAAATCTAACGATAACTATGCGACAATTAAGAAAAAGTGAAAATAGATTCCGACGAGATAGCGACAAAAGAAGTGAGATTAATGGACATCGTGAAAAAGAAACAAATTAATGTAATGGCGCTTAGAGAGAAAAAGAAAAAATAAAAGCAGAAGAAACACCAAAAATTGTATAATATGATCTGGTGATTTCCAAATTAGAAAAATAATTGCAGAAATTGCCGTTATCATAGATAAAATATAGAAGACATCAACATATTGATAGAAGAATAATTAAAATCGAACTTAGGACCAACGGAGGAACCATAATTATTGTAGGAGTATATGCTAGCGAAAAAGTATAAAGACTTAGAAATCCCAAATAACCCAGGAAACCCTTATCCATTTATGGAATTCTGGGTTAGTTTATGAGGTGAAATTGCAAGTTATTCGATCAGGTTTTCTGATTCCCAACCTCTAAACTTTTAATAATCTTCTTTATCTATGACAAGCTTCTAACAAGTTGTGTGATTACGAAACTGCAAATCAATCAGACAATGAAACAATTGAGAAAAAACAAAACTAACAAAAAATATGTTGCTATTAAAATAAAATTTCTGAAGATCTATCTTCGTCACTAGTACAGGTTCCAATGTGAAATGTTTCTTCAGGGTTGGAATGTCTTGTTGATAACTTATGAGACTTGCAAGTTTTTTTGAACACGCTACTCTAATTTACTTGGAGTAATGAGTTGAACGTGATTGGAGAAGTTATCCATTGACGTTACTCCAGATGCCATAGAAGGAGGTGATATTTATGGTTTTTAATTCACTTCGCCTGAAGGTTGCAGTTAGATCTGAAAAATATATCTGTATTCTTGTCCCTCAGTTCGCTGATGATGGAATGTTGATAATCTATAAATTGACTCCATGACAAATGGAATTTCGAGATCGAGTGTCAAATGGAAGGCATATAAGGATGCATTAGCTATAATACCACTGAAACCGTCGGATGATTTTTGTGTGAAGACTTGATACAACCGTATACTTGACTTAAATACCATCTGTCCACCTGGGTTGTGCATTTGTATAGGAGAGACTTATTTTCTAAAATGGTTTTGATCTACGACCCAAGAGCCAAGAGATTTGCTATAATTTCTAGTTCAATTGTTGGTGTTTTGTTTTAACATATTTTTGCCATGTCAACTTTTGGTCGATGTGTGGCCCAAATATTTTACTTCAGTTTGAACGGGTATTTCAATGGTAGCGGGGTTAAATTACATGTTTCGCGGTGAACATAAATTGCCGTTATTTGTTGCTAACATGGCAGTATCATCTTCAAAAGTTGCAAATGTAGTATTTATTGTGGGTAGATCTGCAGAATAAATTGAAAATAATAGAGAGTTCAACAAGCTTCCCTGTGGTACACTTCATTTTATCTGACAGTTGTTAGAGTATTGCAATGTTGTATTTTATTTGAAAGTACACCGTACCAATCATCTTTTCTTTCATGCTTGTCATTTTATTTACAGTTCTATGCGTTTGCTGTAGTGTAAAGTATCGTTCTCTAAATCCAAGTTGGTAATCAGGAATACTAGCAAACAGTTCTAGTTCATTTCAATAACTTTCAGTAACAGTGTTTCAAACAATCTCAACGAGATTGAAATATCATCAAACCATGATCCTGTAATTGCCAATCTGAAAGTTACATTAAAAAAAACAAAACGATAATGAGCCACAGATTATACCCAAAAAAAATTGTAAAAACTTAGATCATGTGAACAATGACACTGATGATATTAACAAAATATGGAAAGCACCGAGAAATAGCATGCTTAATCTAAGCAAAGAGATATTAAACAAACTTACAATACAAAAACATAAATTGATGTCTGATAAGATTTTAAATATAATCAATCAACGAAGGATATACAAAAACCAAAATAGAGACACCAGAACAAGTGTAAAGAAACTGCAGGGAAGTCTGCATGCAAAACTGAAAAACTTGGCAGGCTTACAAAAAAAGAATCAGACAAATGCTCTTTTAAATAATGGTAAAAACAGAAACTTAGACGAAGAAGAAAATACACCGAAGATTTATTTGCAGATAATAGAACTGGTCCAGAAGAAATACCTACAAATCAAGATGAAGTTGATATCTTAAAAATATAAAAGATGGAAAAAGTTCTCAAGAATTACTCGCCAGCCATCCGCAAACGCCCCAATGTCCGCCGTTAAACCGAGATAACGATAGCTCCACCCTCCCCGTCCCGGTACCAACAACCATCACCCCCACCAACACCTTTGAGGTACTGAACATCTTTGAAGATGCCGAGATGTCCACCGAGGTGTCTGCCGCCTCCAGTCCCCGCTAGGACACAGCAGTTCACTCGATAAGTGCTCTAACTTGGGAGAGTCCTTCATACTGGGGGTAAACAAGGCCCCACGAGAAGAAAATCGGCTTTATCAAGACTAAAAATGTAACGGATTAAATCTCCATCTATACTGATACATCCGAGGAGTATAGATGTACCACTTCCACCTGCTTAAGGCAGACGGGCCTCTGTGGGCCGAAATGTGAGGCGTTCCGGAGTACGTTTCCGACGAGGAGTTGAAGGAAGAGCTCCTCGCCACGACATTCCCATCTTCACGGTGCAGAGGATGGGAAATTACCACCAGCGCCGTCCAATGCCACTCATGTTCCTACAAGGGCAAGGCTATTTTCCATGTGGGATGCGTCTTCGATATGGCTATTAGAATGGACCAGCCACGTAAGAAGAAACTTATAAGCCAGTGCCACCGCTGCCCGCATTCCGGAGTACGTTTCCGACGAGGAGTTGAAGGAAGAGCTCCTCGCCACGACATTCCCATCTTCACGGTGCAGAGGATGGAAAAAACCACCAGCGCCGTCCGATGCCACTCATGTTCCTACAAGGGCAAGGCTATTTTCCATGTCGGATGCGTCTTCGATATGGCTATTAGAATGGACCAGCCACGTAAGAAGAAACTTATAAGCCAGTGCCACCGCTGCACGCGTTTCGGATACGCTCAGAGTTGCTGTCACGCAAGCCCGAAGTACGTGAAATAACCTAAAAAATACCACTCCCGGGAATCAAAAAGCCTCGGAATGTGCCCGCGACCTGCGCTAACTGCCCGGAATTCCATCCAGCTAGCTTTAGGGAATGTCCTAGTTCCCACAACGCCAAAGCTGGGCCACCATTGCAGGGCCCTCTGCGTTTCTGAAAGTCATCAATAATTTTGTCATAACCACCCAGAACGCCACTAACTTCCTTAAGGTGGTAGCGGGGCTGCAAGAATATTAACAATTAAGCTACCGTCACTTTGAAAGTGCCTGAAAAGGCACACCAACTTCCAACGCCAGGGCTTCCCAGAGAAAATGGATATCTTATCAGCCAAGAATGTCCTGCCATGTCACGTCGTTTAGTATGTTGCAAACTATGTAATCTTCTTTCTCTAATTCTCATTTGATTTCATCAGTTGGTACTGGATGATATATATTTCGAAATACTACCCTATGGACTATTTCTTCTCTGGTATCTGGTATGCGTGCTGTATTATTTTATCTTATTGGAGTTGTTTGAATAGTCTGTAATATACTAGTGACGTGTCACCATTGGATAATGCTTTAATATACACAATTTTGTTCGTCTTCAATTATTAAACGTAAATAAAGCGCCATTTCTAGATACCTTGTTACCTCGCCAATATCCAAAATGTCCCACAAAGATGTTCCAAGACTTCGTGTCTATGTTCTTTCAAACATTTTAAGCAAAACAGTTCCAATAAACACGAGTTATAGTCCAGTCAAATTAGATTTTTACGTGCAAAAATTAAGTGCAGCTTCCGTTGCCAAGAAAACTAGATGCAGATTAGTTCTTAGTAGCATTGTTATTACCGGTATAAAATAATAAATTTATGACAAAACAAATTGAAAGAACAATTTAAAAATTATCGATGAAGATATAATAAAATTAGAATATGGTATACTAAAGCTGTTCAAAATGGCCTCCTCTAATTTCTGGACATAAAGCAATCCGACGTCGTAGCTCACCTCGCCATGTTTACTATCGATTCACAAATCGTGTCAAAAACTTCCCGAATTCTTACAATAAGTATTTCCCTTAAATCAGTCTTGTATATACCATGCACAAGTGACTTCATATGACCCACAAAAAAGAATTCCATCGAGATCAGGAGACCTTGGTTTTAGACCAGTAATAGCAATGTCACTAAGAACTTTTTTTGGCAACGAAAGTTACAATGATAACATTTAGAGAAGGAAGGAAGGATTAGAACGATCAAACACCCCCATAGACCCCTAACTTCCTTCATCGACATCTCAAAACCGCTTCAGAATTCGGTCCAAGTTTATTAAAACTTTTTTGCTTAAAATATTTCAAAGAACCTATACACGAAGTCTTGGAACATACTCGTGGGACACTCTGTATATTAATAATGGTTTAGAAAACACAGTTCTTTAGTATTCATCCAAGAATCTTCTTCTAACTGTGTAAATCTGTTTCAAGTCTTTAATTAAAACAAACTTGATAGTCTGTTGGAGTTATTTTTTTTATTCGGTTTCGTGTCTCGATTGTTTGCCAAACATATTTAGTTCCTATTCCATATTCTCTGTTGTTGCTGATTTCAGTAGTATAAATTATCATTAATTACGTATTAAAATATTTGTTGATAAGTCTATGGATTTGTGTATTGAACGACTTAGTCGTTATAGTTGTATAGCGGTTTTGTAAAGCTAAATATGATGGCGTTGAATTTATTAATTGCTGTTGTGCATGACCGGATGGTTAATATAATATAATTTGTGATTTTAAAACATTTCTTCTAACAATAGTCTTCTGTTCCTTGAATTTTTACCTTTCGCGATACTTTAACTCTGCTCAACTCAAAGTTGCAAGTGACTGAAAATTTTAAATGATGTAGCAACTTAAGTGTGTTAATTCAAATAAAATCTACCTTACAATTAGTCCCCTAGTAACCATAAAATCAGCTACTAAAATTTTTGATAATTTTGTATTAAAATGTGAGCACAGCACAGATAATCATGTGAAATAAACAAAAATCTCTGGAAAAGCTAATCAAAATACTGACAGGCTAAAAATAATACCTGAAACTATAATTTTTTTTACAAAATGCAATAGTAAAGCTTCTACTGCTCCACATTTAATAATTCTTGTCATAACATTTGTCCAAAATAGAAGAAATGGATAACAACACAAAAGCTGATTCAAAAATAATTTGCATTATGACAGTCTGTAATTCTTAGTTATTAAAGGTTTTTTCTAAACATAAAATCAATTGGAACGCCTAGATTTCTAAAAAGTTCTTTTAAAATTTATGATAAATACTAAAACAGAAATTATCTTGAAAATACAAGGCAAATGGCAAAACCAGAAATTTATTCTAAAACTGAAAAAGGACAAAAGCTTTCAGTAGCTACCTCATAAAGTCAATTTTTTTATAAAACTAAAAGTAAAAACCGTTTTAAATGGCACTTATCTACAGGGTGGGTGAAATGTACATAAGCATTAAAAATTGGCTAAAGAACTCGTGGTATTATTAAAGTTATGGTAAAAAGTCTCTAAATAGACGATGTAAAACAAAATTTTGTATTTCTCATGTCCGTAGTCCATGTCAACGGTTTTGTCAATCACCATAACTACCATGACTGAGTATCACTTGATAGCGATCCCGAAGTGACGGTTGGAAAGATGTAAATTCAACCAAAAGTGACCAGGCAATGCGGATGATAACAAGACTATATTGCGTGTGACACGTTGAGTGCACATCATTCAATTGCTTGAAGATTGCTCGTGGTCATGCTATCTGAATGTCCAGATCTCACTCTACCTGATTTTTACCTGCAGGACTACACAAAGAGGGGGGGAGGGTATAGGATAAAGTCTCGCACACTGGAAGACCTAAAGAAACGGATTCAGGAAGTTCTCAGCAATATCCCAAACGATTTCCTTCAGAAGACTGCATTTCATCCCATGTCGTTTGAAAAACCTCGTTGACACCATCGGTATCCACGTTGAAGTTTAAAGATTTGGCTCCATTTTACTATGTAATAAAATATTTAGAACTATAAACTTTATTACCAATATTTAATGCCCGCTTACTTTTTAAAAAACTGCCACGTAGCAAATTTTGGGGCATCTCGACCCCCGCCCTAGATCGCAACGACCTGCAAACGTTCGTACCACACGAACTCCTTTTACTTCGGCCGCACAGCCCGCCGTAAGTGGTTTTAAATTCACCTCTCCCTCATTATTACCTTAACTTTATTAGCAAACTTATCCCCGGAACAATTTCTCATCAGGTCCCGCGGCGGCGCGGCCGCCGTAGTTTACGCAGCGCACAAAAGATAATTCTCGGCCTACTCGCGCGTTCCTCGCCCGTAAAACAACAATCATGCGCTTATATCCCGGCGTAATTTAGGGATTTGGAGCGGGCATCCCGCACTATTAAACTAAAGGAGCTGGAGTGCGCGAAAGAAACTTGCCGGCGCGCCCTTTGTGCGAGAGGTGCTGGCGCAAAGGTGGCGCGTTAAATTTCGTAGCTGAGCCGCTAGGAACCCTTAGAAATGTTAGATTAATATTAATTGCTTGGCGCTTTAGAAACGTACCCGTCAAGGCAAGTTTCTTCTTAATATTATAATTATACAAAATCACCCAATTAAGTTCACAAAATTTGTTCATCTTTAGGTGTAAGGCATTTCAATCATGCCATATACTCTATTTCTTATAAACTTTCTCCACTTCTTCTTCCTTTTCGGCATAGTTGATGTTTGACCTATCATAAAGCCTTCGTCTTCTACTATCTTCTCTTTTATTGCCATACTTTGCTCTTTGTTCCTATTGCCCAATGTTGGTATAAATACTAATACGACTCTGTATATAATTATTTTTGTTTTCACAGAAACTTCTTTCTTGTCTAGGAAAAACCTTCGATGCACTCTCTATTCTGTCAATGATTTCTGTTTCATAATTATCCTTATTACCCGATCGTACTCTCAAGTATTTAAAGGTGTCAACTTGTTCTATTAAGCTCTATGTTAACTCTTGTATCTTAATTTCGTACTAACTGTGATTTTGTTCTCTCCTCGCTTATTTCTAGTTTTTCTTCAATTATAATTCGTTTTTCGCAAATATAACACCATCGCGCAGTGACTTATTTCTATTCCTTACATTTAAGGTATACGTTTTTTCTTCGCTTCTTTTGCTACATCGTTCATTATCAAGATAAACAAAGTTTGGCTCAGAAGACCTCCCCTCAGTTACATATTTCTGGTGTATTTGTAGATACTCATTATTGCTCTTATTAATTTTTTATCAGTTTTCCTATTAATGGTATTTTCTTCCATTCAAGCTTTTGATATTCTTCTACTTTTCCTAAAACCATTTTGAGACTGTTTAAGCTGGAATTCTAAGATCCTTTCTGTACTCAGCAGGTTAATTTCTCGATAGTTATTTCAGTATCTTTTCTCACCTTTCTTGTATATTGGCGCGATGACACCTACCTTCCAGTCTTTCGGTACACTCCCCCCCTTTTATGCCATATTACATACTTTGTTAACATCTGTACTAATTTTACGACCACGGTTTTCATAATTTCTGCTGTAATGCCTCTTTGTGGCATCTTTGACATGTTCTAGTTCTATGTTTCATCTTTATTATTAGGGCTCTTCTATTTTTTAAGTTGTTTCCTTTATTTAGTCTGTTCCGCAGATGTTTAAAATAACTTCTGCATTTTTCAATTGTAGTTAGTACCCTTAGTGTGCTTAATTGTTTCAACTTTACATGTTTTAGAGAAAAAATTGTGATTTGTATGAGAATCCACTTCAACTTTTCTTCAAAACTCTTCCCGGGATTCTCTTTTGACTCCTAATTCTATAGCTTCGACTATATCCCTCCGCATTTTGTAGTCTTGGTACACCTCATTATTTTCTTTAGGTGGGTGCAATTTCCTTTTTCCGTAGTTCAATTTTTTTCTTAATCAGACCGATTCCTTCTTATTTTATTTTTTCCGTAGTAACACACATTTCTCTTGTTGCACTGATAAATACATTTGTGAAGGTTTCCCATGGTTCTTGTACATAATAATACATTTTATTCTTGTCTTATCTATTACTCGTTTGACCTTCTCGCTACTTCCCTTTCCATTAGCCTGTAGGTCTTTATTGTTTCCTTGCCGATGTTTATTCGAAATTCTGCCTTATCGTTATTGCTATCCGCTTCCTAGCAGTCTATAGTCGTCTTCACTTTCAAGAGGTAATGGTCGCTATTTACCCCTAATCCTTTTCTGACTAACATCTCTTAATTTCCGCCCATGACACCTATCAGTCAGCACGTAATATATTATGGATTTTTCACCTGCATTTTGAACCTCTCTAATGTATCTACATGCTTCTTTATGTTTGTTCGGGCTTTACTACCGGGCGCCCGTGCGCCTTTACAAAAGATACTTAACTTGGCGCCGCCGCTGTATCGGAGACGCTGGACCCATCTCTCGGACCACTGGGCCTTAGCGAGGATGGGGTGCACGCGCTCGCGGGTGGCGCCGCGCTACATTTAGCGCACAGACTTGACTCGAGCCCGTTGCTGCTTTCAAGGGAAAGAGGACTGCGTGACAGGGAAACAGGTCAGTGTGGAATCGTGATGATTGATGTGTATGCGTCCTCTTGTGTTGTAAGGGCAGTATGTGTGCCTTGGGGAAGGAGTCACGGCGTGCCGTGGCCCTTCTGCGGCGTAGAGCTTTGCGGCAGCCCTGTGTTGCCCGAGCCTGCGTGACAAGGACACAGCTCAGTGCAAAATCTGTACGTTTGTTGCGTATGCGTCCTCTTGTGTTGTAAGGGCAGTATGTGTGCCTTGGGGAAGGAGTCACGGCGTGCCGTGGCCCTTCTGCGGCGTAGAGCTTTGCGGCAGCCCTGTGTTGCCCGAGCCTGCGTGACAAGGACACAGCCCAGTGCCAAATCTGTACGTTTGTTGTGTATGCGTCCTATTGTGTTCTAAGGGCGGTGTATGTGTTCCTGGGTAAGGAAGCACGGAGGTCCGTGTCCCTTCTATGGAGCCCCGTGGGGGGTTGGACTCGTCCGCCTAGCTGGTCACCCTCACTGTGGAGCGGTGTCCGTGGGGGCGGGACGGGACGGCATACACTCGCCCAGGTAGAGAGCTCTCATTGCGTGCGGAAAGGTACCTTGCGGCTTGCGTAATTGCGTTCGCGCCACTAGCGGCGTTGCGGCACGATGATTTGTATTGTCGTTTACTATTGTTTCTTGTATGAATTGTATTTAGCTTAAGTTTACAACTACCAATAAAGCCTACTCTTGTCCCGGCTTTCCTCTCTAATCGCGAGAGGTTTTATGCCTAGGCAAGTAGTAGCTTTCGCGTAACCCTATGTGTTTTATTGATTGGACCTGCGCTCACTCAACCCTTACTAAATTTCACCCTTACAGTAATTGTAATTAACCATTTTTAATTTTCACTGTATCTTGGTCATTTGTAACCCAAACAATGTTAATAAAGTAAACTTAGCGCTAGTAGATTATTTTGTATATAAAAATCAATATTTTTTCGTTATTTCTCCGTACTTTCCTAGTACATCGCTAATTCCGCCATCCCTTATGCCAATTTCGCCATTTAAATCTCCCTTCACACTTCTTCCTTTGCAACTTTCCACAATTTCTGATGATTCTTTACAGAACTTGTGCTTAGTCTCCGTTGTACCACTTTTTATGCCATATCAATTTTGGTAAACTCTGTACTAATTTTACGCCACGGTTTTCATAATTTCTGCTGTAATGCCTCTTTGTGGCACTTGACATGTTCTAGTTCTATGTTTCATCTTTATTATTAGGGCTCTTCTATTTTTAAGTTGTTTCCTTATTTAGCTGTCCGCAGATGTTTAAAATAACTTCTGCATTTTTCAATATTTATACTTCAGTGTGCTTAATTGTTTCAACTTTACATGTTTTAGAGAAAATTTGTGATTGAAATAAAACCACTTCAACTTATCAAAATCTTTTAATTCTATAGCTTCGACTATATCCCTCCGCATTTTGTAGTCTTGTACACCTCATTATTTTCTTTAGGTGGGTGCAATTTCTTTCCGTAGTTCAATTTTTCTTAATCAGACCGATTCCTTCTTATTTTATTTTTTCCGTAGTAACACACATTTCTCTTGTTGCACTGATAAATACATTTGTGAAGGTTTCCCATGGTTCTTGTACATAATAATACATTTTATTCTTGTCTTATCTATTACTCGTTTGACCTTCTCAAACTTCCTTTCCATTAGCTGTAGGTCTATATTGTTTCCTTGCCTATGTTTATTCGAAATTCTGCCTTATCGTTATTGCTATCCGCTTCCTAGCAGTTTATAGTCGTCTTCACTTTCAAGAGGTAATGGTCGCTATTTACCCCTAATCCTCTTCTGACTAACATCTCTTCATTTCCGCCCATGACACCTATCAGTCAGCACGTTATATGTTATGGATTTTTCACCTTCACTTTGAACCTCTCTAATGTATCTACATGCCTCTTTATGTTAATAAAGTAAACTTACAGATATTCAAACCGAGGCGAATTCCTATGAAAATCCGAAATGTATTGTTTTCTAGTAAGATTCCCAAATATCTTGAAGGAAGAACGTTGAGCCAGCCGTTCTATTCAGGCTTCTTTTTTTTTGCTACTCTAATTGAAGGGGGGAGAAACTTCAAGAATTCGGGAGATGTCGGCTTCATCCCAATTCTTTTGAGAGTTCGTAATGGCTGGGAAAATTGCATTGATTTTGTTCCATTCATCTGAAGCTTCTGAAACGTCTGCGGTTACTGCTTCGTCTGAATTAATTTTCAATATACGATTGACGAGAGTAAAAGAAGCGTAGAGCTGAGAAAGGCCAGAAGGGCAATATCTTCAATTTTTCGTATTCCTAGACCACCAAATTTAATTGATAATGATGTGATATTCCATTGGCTTCTATCTAGATGACTGTGCAGAATTTCCTCTGGCATTAATTTGATGACCTCGTCTAAATCTGTAATTTCATTAAATTATCTCCATAATGGGGTAGTACGGAGGAAAAAGGTCAGCTTCGGGATGGCCAGGCAATGACAAAGTGGTAATAAGCGATGTAGTGGTGTAGGTCCTTTAGTCTAGAGAAAAGAAATTGTAGTTCATCTACCTTTTCGTTGAACTGCTAAAAGCAATAAGGCTAAGAGGTGAGCTTAGACATTCCAAGTGAGTAGTAACTAATCGTATTCCTGGAGAAAAGGCTCCAAAACTTGGCAACACGGTTTCATCCACATTAGACAGAAAAAAGATTTCACATTTTTGAGTATTCAACTCTAGACCAATCTCCTTAAACCTAGAAATTAACGTCCTGGAATCTTCTAGTACCGTTTCAAGTGGGCCGGCCAAGCTTCCATCAGAGATAATAGGATGGATTGCTAAACTGAAAATAAGTGGGCCGCATGGATCTCCTTGTTGAGCCCCAACTTCGAACGAAATTGTCTTGCTCCCAAAAAATAAAAACGATGGAGTTGAATAACATTGATATAAGTAACAACATAAGACTGGGATAACTTCTTTGACAGCCAATTGCATTGTTGTAGGACATTTCACTTATGCCAGCTCGAGGATGTGAACCCGATAGGCCATAGGCTTTCGAAAAATACTCTTCTTATGTTTTTAGGTTCAGTAGTTCTCAAGTCACGACAGACAAACGGGCGGACAGACAGATGTCCGCAGCGATTTCATTAGGCTTCCCTTTCAGGCATAGAAGCCTAAAAAAGCAAAAAATGTATGCAAAATTTAAGTATTCTTTACTAAATCTTCAAGTACATCGTAGGTTCCAAAATCATATTTTAATTATAGTAAAAAAACAAAAATTCAAAATAAAATATTTTTCATGGCTAATAGCATGTGATCAGTAGAAGAATTTTGTTAATATATTTGTTTTGTTGTAAAACGACATACTCAGACACAGCTTGCAAAGAATGTTGAAGATAACTATGTTCACTTACAGCGTTCTGCAAACAGAAGCTATTCTGTCTTGAATTTCCACTTTCGTAGCCACCAGTTTCTTTATTCCCCCCTGATATTTTCAAAAGTCTTGTAGCACTATAGCTTCTGAAATGTTATTTGGTTATTAATCAAATGATCTCAAATATTTTGTTGAAAAGAAACTAGAATTTTCTCATATCTTAAATTTGTTTTGTTTAGCGATAGTAGCAGTTGAAGTCACTTCAAATAGGCTTAACTAACATTTTGGTCTCGTTTTTCAAAATTCACCTGTGAGCATCTCTTCTAAATCCTCCTCAACAATTATTAAGTAGACTAACAAAATACCATTAAAGAGAGTTTGAGTTGTCCCAGGTTTTTAATTGTCTTGTGCTATTTTAGTCCTAATCAGACAAGTTGTAACCATCGGTTTGTTTTGACAAACTTTTAACTCTAATGCCCTTGCAGAAAGTGGTTTTGAGAACTTTTCCTATTTATTGAAGGCTACTGCTTAATTAGATGTTATTGTTATAATTCGTTCCTTAATTCATTTCAAGTACTTCTTTTTTAAATAACGTAAGGACGAAAGTTAAAGCCTGAAATCGAGTGACTAAAACTGGTATCTCCTGGAAATTCAGTACCCTTCCGTTTATTTTTGTACCACTTTTTTATAGCTCCAATTTTCGGTATCACTTCTACTCCTTAACTTCTTTTTGTTGCTGTAGAAAGAATATATCTTTTATTCAACTCATCACTAAGCTACACCATTTTGCTCTAGTTTTTAACATACTTATTCAAATTGAATTATTTAACAACAAGGGCATTTACACGTTGTTGCCAATTTCAAATATAAAAACAATTTTTTGCAGAAACAATAACTAGGGATGGATAATGTTTCAATTACTAAAAAGAATAATGATGACAAGTGTGTTTTGCAAACATATAATTAAATGTAGACCGAGTACACCTGGTTGAAGACGTTACGAGATTGGTATGGAAAGATGACCATTTACTTGTTCTGAGCAGCAGCCAATAAAGCTCCCATAGTAAACACGATAGCCAACATGAAAGCAGACGATCGTTTACGGCCAAAGCACCGCAAGAAGAACAAGGTACTCCAAATTCGCTTTTGTCGCCACTATCTAAATCACTTTACAAAATACTTAGGAAACTCTTTCCCATATTAATTAATGATTTTGTTGCCAGAACCACAGTCCTACTCTCCAGCATATTGCACGGTATTGGAAAAAAATGTGTCACCTTTATGATTTTTGAACATACCTGAGGATCAATTTAGTTGTATGGGCTAAAAATTGCATTATATATACATGTAGCAAGTACATTACACCTCAAGATTTCTAAAATGATTTACTGACATTGTAGCAACTCTTGATGTTTACTGAACAAATTCAAACACAGTATGCTCAAAATTTAGATGATATTAGGGGAAAACGTCCTAGAAGACTGCAAAGAAAATGGAAATTAGTTTAACAAATCTAATTCGGTGTTAATAAAATGTTTTCTATTTTAAACATCTCCCAAGTATTACACAATCCGTGGAATTAATAAATATATCATTTGCATTTTTTATAATAATCCACGTGTTATAGTCTATCTACACAAATTACACGCCAGTGCCTTTCTAAAGCGAGTAATTAAATAAAAGACGATTTGCAAAGAAACTGTCGGCTTCACCCAAGATCCAGTAGAAACAAGTAGTGTGATGTAATGTTTACCCAAATTGGACATCTCGGCAATGTTGTAACGCTATTTTTAACAATAAGAACAAATTATGCTATTTAGTAGTTGTACTGGCAGTGTTAAAAGTAACTGTCAATTTTTATGCAAAACTCATTGATCCAAAATACTCACATCGAAGTTCACTTGTGATTCATCCTTGATGTGAGTGCCTTCTCTATACAAATAGAAAATCTGAGCTGTTATGGATTAAAAAATGTACATAGAAATTCTCAAGAAAGCACTGCTTCCATATTTGGACCATTTTTTATATTGGGCTTCATTTTTCAGCAAGATGCAACAGAAAATGCTATAGGTTGTTGTATAAAGAAATAAATGGAAAAGTTATTTGAAGAACGAAAGCTTCATTGAGCTGTTAAGGAGAGAACTAAAAAACCACCATGCTAAACTTTAGAAAGAATGAAAACAGATGCCCCATTTGGCAATCAAAACACCGTTTGAGCCTACATCGAGACACTCTTAAGTGATAAATAAAATTGTTCTATTAGAAATTATTATTCCTAGTATTATGCCAAAATTCAAAATGGACCTAGTTTATAATTTAATAGAAGTTATTGCTAATATTTTCAATTTAAAAAATGCTATCTAATATTGGATCCTTTAAAGTCTTTGACAATATTTGAATAATAACGCAATATTAAGATCCGGACATTATGTACATGTGCCAGTGTTACAGAAACCCACTCATCCATCATATTTGCACTTACAAGACGTTCTTTATATCTGCGAAGATCACAGTAAATCAACCAAAAATATCAAAATTAAAAATTAAGGTCAGTTATCACTGGCCCCACTCGAGGACAAAGGAAGAGAATTGGTGAAACGGACTAGCACCCCACCCATTAAAAAATATGTTTCTGAAAGTAGTAGCCTTGGAACCAGACAATTTCTATGGAGACGCAATCAGCACGCACGTGGAAAAAAATCAGCAAGAACAGTACCCTCAGTTTAGGGTTGTGGAACATGAGATCATGGAATCGTAGAGATCAAGAATTGATCACGGAAATGCAAAAACATAAAACAGATGTTGGTGTATTACAAAAATCACGAAATAATAGAAAGGGCACAACACTACAACGATTATATTCAGGTCCAAAAGGGTGTAACAAAGCACTTAATCATAAATAAAATGTATAAGCAACCCGTCATAGCACATAGAGCTGCCTCAAAAAGAATAATGGGGACAGCGATTAACGCTCTGTTCTGTACTCTAGTCAGCGGATAGGCTCCAGGGAACATTGTGAACCAATAAAACTTCTTCCTCTTTCGCGGTTTCTTTTGCCCTTTCAGGCGCTGAATTGTAGGTTCCGTCCTTCTTTCATCCAGTTCTTCCATCCTTCCTGTCCCCTGCTAGAATGTTCATCTCTGTTAATGATTTCCCCTTTGATCTTCCTATGCCCTCTATCTGGTCCAACCCATCTTCTTTTTGGTCTACCTCTCCTATCTCTTATCAGTTTTCCCATTTGTATTCCCGGTTTGCTCTTCCTCTAACTTGTGTTCCTACGTAACCTCTTAGTCTTTTTTCTAGGATATAGTTTATGTGTAGTTTGGGCAAGGCAGATACCTCTATAAGTCCCGCATTTTGATGTTTCGCCTTTTTTATTTATTGTGTTGATTAAACAGTCTCCTGGTTCTTAGGAATTCCTTCCTGGTTCCAATCTTCTTTGAGTAGATTTCGTGACCATTCCTTTCCTTCATATCCTAGCCATTTAATCATTTGCAAGGCTCATCTTCTCTACTTAATTTGTAGTATTGCTTCCTGTACTTATTCTTTTGTTATTTCTTAGATTTCTTTTGTATTTCATCCTCCTCTCTTTCTTCAACTCTATCTCAACTGCGTCTCAATTTTCTCCAAATCAGTCAGTAGATTTTAATCAATTTGAGCTCGTTATTTTTATTGTATATTTCCCTTAACCTTTTTACGGTTGTCGAGAATTTCTTTGTATCTAGTTTGCACTTGTTAATTTTTATTCCAAACTCCCGCCAGATTTCCTTTTGATAATTGCTTTCCTTCTTTTTTTTTACTGTGTTTTCCCGTTTCTCTTGCTTTTTATTGAATGGACCTCATTCAGCTAATTTCACTCACACTTTTATGTTTCATTCCACCACTTTGTTCTTTTTAAATGTTTGCTAAAGTTTCTTCTTTCACATGTTATTCTGTCGCCTTGAAAGTTATTTCTTTAAATGTTTTCCATTTAACAATAGTACTAATAGAACAAAAGGCAAAATTCCACGTAGTTCTACAAAAAATAAATCGACAGAATACTTCTTAATGCATGCTAGGAGATTTTAATGCAAACATCGGAAATCACTACGAGAATATGCTGAACAGCAATGGCGAATTATTAATCTAATCCTGTACTGACAACACCTTCTTCGACCATAACATGGAATACAAATAGGCATCGGATAATGCGAGAGAACAAAGTTTAGAAAGTGTCTATATTATAACAAATCGAATTATCCGTCCAGCGCAAGTGATTAACGCAAGAACACTGAATTCAACAGTGATCACAAATAACTATCGGACAATTTGGAAATAAAAATAAAAACTAAAACGAGAAGACCATTTCCATGAAAATGTGATTAAGAAAGAGTTTCTGGAAGATGAACGCACAGGAGATTTATACCCAAAAAAACTTAAAGTTAATGGCAAAGGTTAAATTAATCTAAATAACGCCTGTCAAGAACTAAATACCAATTTAATAGAAGCTGCTCCTTGAAAAGTAATAAGCCCGACAAAAACAATAAAAATAGAAAACGCCATGGCTTTGCTAAGAAGTAAAGTCGTTAGCAAATATACAAAAAGAAATATATCCCAGCATATCAATTGGATAAAACCAGCGAGAAATGTACAGGTTATTGGAGAATCTGAAACCATGTAAACTATATAATAAGAATCGTCAATCAAAACTACTGTAAGCATATACACAAGTTGTGCTGGTCATAAAAGAAAATACACCAGTTCATTTAAAAATGTCAGCATGTAAAAGAAAAGTGACGATTATAAATAAAGAAGCTGTAAATTAGAACTATAGAAGGAAATAATTGAAGAAATGATTATCTAGAAGTAAACATAATGAACACCGGTAATCTGAAGCAGAGATTCGGGGACAAATAAACAAAGACATGACAATATTTTGGATGCCTAAATAATATCACAATGCACAATAAATTTCTAAATACCGAAACCTTAGTGATCCAAAGTCATTCTACTCTTACATATAGTACAAAAGCAAGATGAGCTACTTCCAAAACAAATCAGGTGCTTGAAACTGCAGAAATGAAAGATCTTTGTAAAATTACGGGCAACAATAGACCCCATATAGCTAAAGTAAAATGATACGAAAGAAATGCCAGATTCCGAAAATAAGAGTTTAAGTAACATCAAAGAGAAAAGCGTGGAACGATCATGCAAACACATCCAATGACTCGTAGAACAAGAAGCACCTTACCAACTGGATCGTAAAGCGTAAAAAGACCGCAAAAGATAGGGTGGCTCCTAAACAGAAAGAAAAAAAGCAGAAAAGGAAAAGAGTCAAAAAAGTACAACAATATTTTGAGGCACCGAGTTAAAAAGATACACCATCACCCTGTAACCTATGATAAAGTTGGTTATGCAAAGAAAAGTGTATAAGGGAAATTTCTTTTTTTTAATAACGCATTTAGATGCCGCAATAATTAACAATTGGGGTACCTGCCAAACGACAGAGCTTATTTGAGCAATACCTGTGTAAAATTCTTCATGAAAAGTGGAATAAAAACGTACATTAAGCTCACTAACATGCTTGTTCTTAATTCTTTTTTATTTTCTAATTCGTAAAAATGTGGTTATAAACATAAAAAATACGAGTATACTCTACAAAAATTATGAACTTCACAATTCATCATAATAACCCTTCTTTCCATAATTCTACAAGCTCCATACTGCAATACAGTGCTTTCTACTTTAGAAAAATTCAAAAACAAATCGATCTGGATTGTCCAACTTTAAACATCACCTGAAGTTTTGGGTTCTAACTCTGTAAAGAGGGCATAGTTGTCTAACTTTTGAACAAACTCAGCAGAACTAGCAAAAACTGTCCGAATCCCTAGAATTTATGTATATTTCATTGTAGGCACACTTCTTTATAGGGCACTAAAGCTAATAGTAATCTATCCAGGCTGAAATGTGTAAGGATTGAAGAATTAGAAAATGCACCAATTCAAAGCGCATTTAAAATAATCAAAGTCATAATATGGTGCTTCTCAGATTTGGATGTGTATTGTTTATTTACTTTAACAATCTGTTTGCGCGCACTGCATATACCTTCTAGCTTGGAACAATATTAACTTTATTACCGTGAAAAAACTTAATGGCGCGCCAAGAGCCCGTTTTAAAAATGCCATTTATTCTAACGCTAATTACATCAAAACTTGAAAACATGGCGCAGCAACAAAAATAAAAAATTACTCTTTATGTGTGCTTTCACAAAAAGCCCCGCGAAAGTAGCTATTAAAGCAACTCAAACATATTTTAAAATACCTGATGCTTTAATGCTCGCTTTCACTGCTTTATTAACTGCCCGGGAGAACAAATTGATCGCAATTTTGTTGCCGGTATAAAGAGCAGCTTTGAACTACCACCAGCTCTATTCTATAAACATAATTTATATTAGCCCGAATCACAGCAGAGTTTCCTTGGTAGTCAATAAGCGTATCGTTCTCCATCCTGTTTGGAGGAGTTTCTCTCTTGTTACCATGTGCATGTCTTAGTTTCTATAAGTTCCAAGTCTTCCGATATTGTGACTAATATTAACAAATCGATAAAATATTTGTTAATTTAAAGAAGTACGTATATCTAGAGCTTGAACAACCTTGATCACAACGATCGACGATAAATAGTTTGAATGATAATTCAAAAAATATTTAGTTTTAAAGTTTCATACCAAAATGAAGAATATAAGATACTAGGTAGTTTCTACAGATTTTTCATTATGTTTACAAACTGACGTTAATGTGGTAGAACTTAGGTCATAGTTCACAGGCCAGCAGTCGTTCAGAATCCATCAATTTTCAAAAATAAAAAATTGAATTAGACACAAATTCAAGTTCAGAAACTGCTGCATTATCTATTACACGAATGTTCGTTGAAATTGAAATAAAGATAGACTTAATGGGCCTACTGATCGATCATGATTGTCATTAGAAGTCAAAAATAAGAAAACACGACAACAATAGGTACTTTATGTGTCCTCGATGCACAAAATGCAAATTCGCAGCTTCACTCTTACGAACAATATCAGAAGAAGTGTAAGAAGTGAAGAAAAAATTACAAAAGAAAAGATCGATACAATTTTTGCAGCTCTACTTCCTAGAGTTCCCCATTCTTCCTCAATTTTTTCTCCCCGAACGTAAAAATCTGAAAAACTTCTCCACTCGAGGCTAAAGACGAGTAGCAGAAATTATTTGAATGAAGATATGAAAAGAATGATAGTACCAATCACAGATATAATTCGCTACTATCATTCATAATGTTAATAGCTAAAAATGGAAGCAAACAGTACGTATGAAAAGAATAACAACAGACAATTGTTATACAACCTAGAAGCCGCAAATGATAATGCGAGTAATGAGCACTAAATTTATGCGTAAACGAGAACATAAAATTACATAGATTCACCCAAATGGAAAAGATGGCAATCAAATCGACCACGTGTTAGTGAAAAGCAATCACGGAAAATCTATTAACGATGTAAGAACGTACAGAGGGGCAAACATAGATTAAAATCACTTCCTAGTGATAACCGAAGTAAAAATAAGAAACCCAAGAAAGAAAATACGCGAAAAGGAAAAGATGAAATATGGAAAAATTAAAAGAAGAAGCGATAGCACAAAAACATAAAGAGGAAATAGAGAAAAAATAGAAAAAACAAAAATAATACAATAGCTGAGGCGGCAGGTAATACAATTGGCCGTAACAGAAAAGCAACGAAAACTACTGGTTCGATACAGAATTCGAAAATAGTATAAAAGAAAAAAATAACGCTAGGAAGAAATGGCTCGATACAAAAGAAGATAAATACAAAAAAGACAAATAAAGTGTGTTTAAAAAAGAAAAAAAAATGTGGATAGATAAAACTCTGGAGAAAACAGAAAAGAAAAATTAAAAGAATAACCTGACAACATTGTATCGATACATAAAAACGAAACAAGAAGAATAATGGAACACTAGACGAAATCGATATTGAAGAATGGAAAATTATTTCAGCTACTTATAATAAGAACAAAATTATATAACAGTAAAAACAGAAATGACACCAAAAGAACAACTGGAAACCCTAGAAAGAGTACCAAAATTAGAAGAAGTAAAAGAACAATTAACAAAGATGAAAAATAGAAAATCTGCAGGAAGCGACAGCTGCTGAAATGATAAAACATGGAGGGGGAACTAAAGAAAAGAATTCGTGAATTAATAGAAAACATTTGGACGAAAGTAGAAATGCCGAAGAATGGAAAGTCGGGTTAATAAAACCTATACCAAAAGAAGGAGACAAGTCCAAATGTGCAAACTGCAGAGCAGTCACATTATTAAACATCTCGTACAAGATTGTAACGATAATAGTAAACAGTAGACTTGCAGAACATGCAGAAACGTTCCTAGGAGATTACCAGCTAGGATACAGAAACAATAAATCAACAACAGACGCCATCCACACAATCAGACAAATAACTGACAAAGGCTACGAATATTATTCCTTGATTATAAACAAGACTTCGACAGCTTAAAAATAATAAAAATTATAGAAGAACTAAAAACATCGCAAACGCCAGAAAAATTAATACTACTAATTAACATGACAATGAAGGAATCACGAGCTTCAGTCCTACTCACAAGTCAAGGAACAACAGGGGACTTTGAAGTAAACAGAGGTGTGAGACAAGGTGATGCCCTTTATCATAACTTTGGGTGGAATTTTTAAACAAAGTAGAATGGTACAATCAACAATAAATATTAACAAAATATTAGCCTGTGTAGACATCGCAATAATAATAAGAAAGAAAGAGGAATTAGTAAATAGATTCAACACAAAAGAAAAAGCATCAAAAGAAAAAGGCTTTGAAACTGAAAAATAAAAATTGATAAGTACCAGCTTGAAGAAGTAGAAACATAATTATCTTGGGTTCCTGATACATAGAAGAAACGAAAGAGTGAACACAAAATATAGAAATCAGCAGGGATACAAAGCACTATATACAAACAAAAGCTTACTGAAAAATAAAAGGCTTAGTAGAAGAACGAGAATACAAGTATGCAAGACAATGGTAGGACCAGTTGTAATGTGCGTAGCAGAAACGGCAAGCCTGACAAGAAATGAAAAAGAACAATTAAAAATTTGCGAAAGGAAAATTAGTAGAACAATCATGGGACCAAAGAGAAAACAGGAAGATGAGTTGAGACCACTAATGAATCACGAGATTGAAAAAATACTAAATGGAAAAAACATAGTAATAGCACAAGGCACAAAAAATTAGATGGTATGAGCACTTATGCAGAAAACAAGAAACATCTCCGCAAAGAATAATCATGGAATGGACACCCCTACACACAAGACCGAAAGGAAGACCCAAATTAAGATAGAAAGAACAAGTGGAAGCAGACATCAAAAAAATGAAAATAACGAATTGGAAATAAGTGATAGAAAACAGAAAAGAATGGAGGAAAGTCACGTTAAATACGAAAACCCACCCAGGTCTATAACAGAAAGCAAAAGTAAAAGACAACGTGGATTAATCCTCCACAATAAAAAGATTCAAGAGTTCGCAAGAACAGCTTAAATTTCTTCGGAAAGATATAGCTCACTATTATTATTATTAATAGGTAAAAATTCTTTACATCCAAGCCCAGTTAGCAAGAACTCTTGTACTTGATCAACCTGTACTTGACTCAGAAGTTTCTTTCCTTAAGGAAGGGTGCGACCAACTATAGTATTATAAGTAGGATATTGGCCTTAGTAGAATCTTCACCACGATTTTTTTTGATGAAGACTTCAATAGTGATCTCTACTTCTCCTGAAACCTGCACGTTACTCACTCGTGGTTTAACTAACGTTATACATCCTACTAATATTCTGAACACTTTTTTCCCAGAAAATGGCTGATACAACGATAATTCTACGAAAAAGATGTCGACTTATCTGATCTCGGCAGTACAAAGAATATATTGCACAGGGTAACCAAGCAACTCTGTCACTTATTTTGTAATTTTTCCCTTAGTTATGCTGGATTTTAAGATGTGTGTGCAACTTGTGGGAACAACCTTCACCATTCATGTTTTTCTACAACCAACTATACTATGCGTGAAATAGTATCACCCTCCATGGTGCATTAAAAAAAACTAATAAATTTATCTGCAAACTATAACGAAACAGGCGTTGCACTGTACGACTAATGGCACTCAGAAATGCTCAGTCAGTATTAGCAATTACAGTAAGAATATCATTGTCATTAGCAGAAATTCATATTCCTTGGCAAGATCACATTCTCACAAAAACAATGTTGAGATGAACTGTTCGAGTATAGCAAAGCACTCAGTAAGGCAATAAATCTCAGAGTATATAACAAAGTCTCTTCGATTTTGAAGGTCATATGGCATCCTTCTGCCCAAACAGTGCAATCATTAAACTCAAGGACGAACATTCAAGACGGCCTCGTCCGCCATTTTCCAAAGCACGCGGTAAAAGCAAAACAACACTCAAAGCGTTATGGATAGATACACATCCTTCTATAAGTGAACTAAACTGTTAAGGAAAACTTTCATCTGCTACATGCTATGCCTCTATGCTACAATCAAATAGGGAAAAAACTAGACAATGTTCCAATGTGTTACGTACCCAAGTGATCACAGGACCAAAAATTAAAAACCGTCCTGTTCCGTTTATTTGAAAACATTTATCTGACCCATCTGCATCATCATTTACTTTGGGGCGTAAAAGAATCCGAGAGTATGCGACAATAATCTTTGCACTTTCATGACCAATAAAAGTACAAAATATTGACTGCCAAAGTCAAGACCACGGTTAGGAGAATTCAGAAGAGAAAACTCCCAAGTTCCTGGCGTAACCATTAAATTTATGTCAACAGAAATCGAAGTTTTAAAAAAGAACCCGCTAATGCCTAGGAGACGAAGGGTCGGCTCAAAGTACAATATGTTTAGGCAATATGAAACTTAAGAGAAAGTTGGTGAAGGATGAGAGAGACGAGCTAAAATTTAACGTAAAAGCCTAGGATTGTGTAATGAGAAATATTTTTAAGGGCCACAATTAAACGAATACACCTACCCCACCCAATTCATATTTGAAGACTATCCCCAGTAGTGACATACAACAAAAAAAAAATTAACCCCTTTTATCTCACCATTCCTATACGTCACCCGTCACTTAATGATCTTATGACTATAAAAAAGTGTCACGAACAAACCTCATACAATATTTTTATTAATTACAGCCCTGTAGTACTGAACGTTCTCAATTAATTGCCTTATTGATTTGTATTTAGCTGATCCGCGTAGCAGCTGACATTCTATAAGTTACCAATTTGTACGTAAAAATTTTTGCTGGTGTTATTAAGCAAATAATTAAGTTAAAAGCTTAGCTTGATCGTTTTTCAACTCATTATTTATTCCCGATATATTTTCCGTGTTATTGCTTATCTATTATTCCTGCTCTATTTATTTTCTCTCATGGGGTGTAAATTCCTTGTAACATAAATCACCATGTAGACTGGCTGCTTAGACCACGACTTATTCCAACTTCTAATACATTCTCGGGAATTAGGAGGGTAAATCAAATATAAACGGGATGTCTCTTTTGCGTGCCGCCGTTTCTGAGCGCCATAAATGCGTCCTAAAGGAGATTCCTCCCGTAAAATGCCTCGCATTTCCGCTTCTTTATTTAATACGTTGGAGCAACGGGTTCTTATCGAGCATTATAAAATTTTCCACAAGGGGGAGCGTAAAACCATCCAAATTTCAAGAATACTTCATGCGCAATTCACGCACAACACTTTTAATAAAACTCGAGTGTAGGTGGCGTAAAAGCTTTTGGTGGGACTAGATTAAGTTGAAGATGAAGGTTACTGACGCCGTTCGCAGACCAGTGCGACTGAGGAAAGTATTCGCATTGTTCGCCGCCTTCTCAAGAATGACCGCCGATTAAGGGTTGATGATGTTGCTTCGGTGGTCAAAATAAGCTGGCTATGCCCGGATAATCATGCTAATGATCCTTGCTTTAGAAATGTGTGTGCTAAAATTACCTTTACGATTTAAACGTTCTGTGGTGCAATTAGTGCCTTTGCGGTGTGATTCAAGTTTTTTAAATGTTTCAAATAATGAAGAAGCTTCTCCGTATATAGGCATGCATACTATCTCCAAAATTGGAAAAGTGACAGCAATAAAGAGGATAGTGATGATGGAATAGAACAGAAGCATTGAATTCTGTCCAACAAGTAGCAAGACAAATGGTCTAGCGAAGAAGACGATGATAAAAATAACCCAAAAATGTACCAAAAAAAAATTAAAATAAAATATTTTTTACTCTTAAATGAAGAAAAAACTAATTTGTATGCAACGTGAGACCAAAACCAGCATGGTTTTCCTGTAATCTCTGAATAAATCCGACAATTCTTAGGTCTACTGTTGATCATTGGCTATTAGCTTATTGGAAGTGCCAATCTTTTCCAAAACAATTAGTATAGATATTAACGGTACTACCATTTAGCAAACAACCTTTGTATAGAATGTTGAACCGAACCCTGCAACGGTATTGAGTATCTCATAAAAATTTAACATTGATGGAACACTGGTTCTGTACCATAAACTATTGCTTGGCTTCAAAATATAGATGGTCTGTTGTATATCAATTAATTTACATGCCTTGTGAAAAATGTTACTAATAACGTACTTTTCTTTGAAAGTTTCTCCTCAAACCATAGACTTTGCATGACCCTTAAATATAAGCATTCGAGCATGTGTTAAAGTAACTTCAAAAAGTAGTTATTTAAATGAAAATGAAGGAATGGACGGTATTGATCTTTTGAATCTTCTTTGTCCAAGGTGTCAGCTAAAGCTCCGATCAAAAAAATAGCGATGGAATCTTCCTTTATAAGCGTTGTCGGAAATTGTTTTAAAAACTATTAGCACAGCAATTTAAAATTGATGCTAATGTACGACTGTAAGTAGGAATAAAAAATAGAAACCTCATATTCCCTTACTTTATATGCAAGGGTGTTTTGGAAAGTTTTACCTACATGATAACTTCATCTTCTTGGAAAAAATGTTTGTTGCGCCTTCATACCACCAATTTAAGGCTGTCACGTTTTCTTCAGTCTTGAAGGAAGAAAATATTGCGACCGGCGAAATCCGGAATAAGGGCAGGGGTACGGTAAACTGTCATATGATTTCAGGCGCTGCAATAATCCCACCTTTGTTAATTGCAGTGAGGACGAATAATTGCTCTAAGTCATAGCGATCTTCTTAGTTTTTTCAAAGTGTTTATACAGAGTGTGTTTTGCTTCAAAAATTCAATGTGAGCCACTTCCTGCTGAAGCAAAGCTTTGAATTTTTCGTGTAATAAGAACCCTTATGTTTGTAGTACAATGGTTGCCGTATGTTTTCTCGATTTCCATTGGTGTTCCCAGGATTCATCACCACCGATATTCTGGCGGAGAAAAGCATCGCCTTCCTGTTCGTACCGAGCCAAAGTTGTCTGAAAATCTCCTTTCAATTGGATTTCATTGTAGAATTCGTGGGACCCACTTTTGGAAAAGTTTCCTGTCATCAAGGAAACCACGAATCATAAGGTAGACTCATTAAAAAAATTCCAATAGTACCAGCGATTACCATGAATCACTTCTCTAGTGTTCATCAATCACAGTCAAGAACCGACCACATTACAATACAGGCCTTGTCATAAACGTCAGTAGATGTCGGTGAACCCACAGTCATCGACCGTTAGAAACTCAATAAAAATTACAGGACGTTGCCTCAATGGAATGTCCACGCCACTTCTCACTTTGGTCACGACAAAACTTTATTAGGTATCCTAAGTCGTATAAGCCACATATTAACAGTATCAAACGTTTCCAAAATGAAGCTAATTAGCGTGGTTTAAAGTATAATATCTAAAGCATTGAAAATAAAAGCTATTTTTAGTTTAAAGAGGATTGAAATAAGAACTGGTTCACCACTGTCTTATGATACCCAGAAGTAACACGAAAAAAAAACTGAAAACAAATTTAGATCTTAAACCGAACGAAAAAACAAGTTCTGATTTCCAAAGTTTTCTGATAAACCATTATCTACTCCCTTATAACAAAATCCTCCTGTGTTAAGAGGATAAAATTAAAAGGATAAAAGTTGATAAAAAGAAAGATTTCACATTGGAGAACTCAATCTAAATTTTGGAAATTCATATCCCAAACAGACTCCTACAAAAACGACCAATAAAACCATTATCTTCAACAAGTAAAGTAAACAAATAAAATAAGGAACAAGAAAAATTAATCAAATAAGTATTCCACCCCAAACACAAAAGTAATAATTCCAGTTTCCCCCTCAATGTAATTACTCCCTTATCTCTAATTATAGGACCTCCTGAATAATGAAATTCTCCAAATGAAGCATAATATATTAAACGTTCTGAGTATCAAACTGTCAATCCAGTAGAAATACAAAAATAATATAAATAAACTAATTTCTTACTGACAAAACCTCAAGTATTAAAACCCCAGAATAAAACCCAGCTAAGGAAATCCACAAATACCTATATTACAGATATTAAAAAATTTATAAGTTAAAGGCATCTGAGAAACTAATCAGCACACATAAACAACAAACCCTTAAATAAAGCATAATTTAACAAATGAAAAAATGACAATACTCCTCTTCCTAAACAAATAATCCTCCTCATTAACTCAAGCTGCCTAAGAGTAGATAAATCAATAATTCTCTTAAGATCAAACTCAAAGTCAGCTCCTAACCCTGCTATAAATATTGTCAACACTGAAATCATAGGGAGTGGAGAGGCAGGCGTGTAAATAGCCGCTCTCGTGGATGCGGTGTGGGATACGATACCGATGCGGCTCGTAAGGACCAAAAAATGGAGAGGTAGGCGTGTAAATAGCCGCTCTCGTGGTGCGGTGTGGAATCATAGTACGGCCCGTAGTGGAAGGTCAGCCGATAAGGCCAAATCGTCCCTTAAACGGCCGTCGCGTTAGCGGATGGGGGCGGCTACCGATATCAACCAATGAATTGCCAAATCGCTCACCTGAATCGGCTTCGGCTTCGGCTTCGTCGGCGATTCCAAGGTGGCCACCTCTGCGTTGCGGATCTGGTATCTGCGGGATGTTGAGACACGACCAAATTGGCCGAGCTGCGATGCGTGAATATTTGCGGGGATGCGAAATGCGAATTTATGCGGACTGAGACACGACCGTAGTGGCCGCGCTGCGGGGCATGAATCTGAATTTATGCGGACTAAGACACGACCGAACTGGCCGCGCTGCGGGGCGTGAATGCGAATGTATGCGGGGATGCGAATATGAATTTATGCGGACTAAGACACGACCGAACTGGCCGCGCTGCGGGGCGTGAATCTGAAGCGTGAAAGCCCATGCCGTTTGTGTGCGACGGCAAAACGTAGCTGATATCAAAGGCTCGCATGCCGCCGCGATATAAAGCGGTTCAAGGGCGAAAAGGCCGCCACACCAGGGAGCATTTTAATCTCTTCTGAAAATGCAAGATTAAAACGAATAAGTAAATAAACTCCAGAAGGATGAACAAATAGAAACTGCTAGTGCAGCAGGCAGCCAAGAAGAAAAAGAAATCTGAGCTCTTTTAGTCACAGTAGCTAAAACAACTATACGTACAATATCTCATTAGCCTTCAATAGAGTTGTTCATATTTGTCCAGATGTTAATTATGGATGATTACTTCGAACTATTCATGCAAATGGGGGCCTCTTTTTTCTTCTACATGTAGGACGAGGAATATATTACTTACATAGTCCTAACCCTTTCTACATTTAGGTGTAAGGATAGTAGAGTTGAGTCCTGTATTGTTACCTCCATTGTTTACTAGCTTGTGTTTGGTTTTGTATATCCTTCCATTTTGTTCCTTTTTCTCTGCTTCTTCTCTGATTCTGTCTAACCATCTTGTTCTCGGACTTCCTTTCTTGTATTTCCCCTGCACTCGCGTTTCAAACACTCTTTCTGTAAGTTTTCATCCGGCATTCGACACACATGTCCAAACCATCTGAGTTGCCTATAATTTTTTCATTAAATGGTTATACTTGTAGGTTTTGCCTAAACGTTTGATTTCTTATTTTGTTATTCCTCTCAGGAATCGCATTCCCATTGCGTTGATTCTCGATGTTTGCCTTTCTGTTAATGTCCATGCCTCACTGCTGTATATAATTATTGGGCTATCCAATTTTACGACTTCTGTTTTATCTTTCTCGGTTCTTCTCTTCTACCCAAGAATGTGGTCTTCATTGTATTAAATATATTTCCCAGTTTTCCCATCTATTTTCTTCTCCACCTTCCAGTTTACTTCTATTATTTGAAGTATTCAACTTGCTCTATTTGTTTTACGTGGGTTTTCTTTGTGATATTATCATCGTTTTTTCCAGTATTAATTTTCATGTTTATCTTCTTTAGTTCTTCGTCTATTTCTCTGAGATTATGTTGTAAATTCTCTTCTGTGCCTGATACCTTGGCAAAGTCAATGCAAACAGCAGTTCTGTCAGTTGTGTTTGTCTCAATTGCCAGTATCTTAATGTGAATTTTCTCATCTTTTCCGTGGCCTTCTATATAAAGATAAGATAAGAGCGGGCTCAATGCACATCCCTGTTTGACTCCCTGTCTAGTTTCAAATTGCCTGGATATTACTACATTCGTATTTCCTTTATACATGTCCCTTATTACTCCCATGGTGATTCTATTTACTCCTCTTTTCTGCAACACTTTCCATACATCTTTTCTTCGTATTCCATCGAACGATTTTTCCATGTCGATAAAGTATATGTGTAAATCTCTGCACATTGCTTCTCGTTCAGTGTTGTGTCGATTTTATTGCTTATTTTGTTTTGTATTATTTTGCAAATCGTTTCCCTGGGATATTTGACGTTACTCTTCTAAAATTATTAAAGTTTCTCTTTTACTCCTTTTTATATTAGGGTAAGATAATCACCGTTTTCCAAATCTTCAGTATTCTTGAACTCTTTAATATATAATCAATTATTTCATTTAACGTCTTTATTCTTTCTTGTCCCATGTATTTTATCATTTCCGGAGCGATGTTGTCTTTACCAGCTGCTTTATCTACTTTTAAATTTTTTGTTGCTTCTTCTATCCCTTCTTCTGTTACAATTTCTATTTCTATCTCCTAATTTCAGTCTTGTTCTTCATTTTCCTCCTCTTTGTTTTGTATGTCCGAAAGTACTAACTCCTCGAAGTACTCTCTCCATCCATTCATTTTTTATTATCTTTAGTTACTATGTTTCCCTGCTTATCTTTTATATTTGACATGCTGTACCCTTTTTCTTCCTAAGTTATCTTATTGCTCCATAGAACAATTTTTGATTGTCGTTTTTTGTCATTGTAGTCTTTTAGCCTCTTTAATTGCTAATATAACTTTTTTTATATTCCTCGTTACCTTGTTGCATCGCTCGGGTAGTGTGGAGTGTCAGTTTGTTTACGTAAGTTTGGGTTTCTGTAAATCTGTTCGCTTAAATTAAATGGCTAGGTTTATTGGTGTCCTCTAGCGGTAAAACCTTTGAAACAGCCATAGGACTGACATCTCCTGCATTGTATTATATTGCTCTACATCTAACGTTCACGACACTGCGGATTTTTGCGACCTACAGTTTCCAGTTTTGATTTTATATCTTCAATTTGTATGAAATGAAGGAGATGACGTCTGACAATTCTATATGCTTGTTTTTCTTTAATTTGATATGTGTGGTAAATGATGTTTTCCTATTTAGGTGTCTTATTAGTTTGTTTTTATAATGTTATTGGGGAAAGTTTTGATCTAGTATATTTCTACTGTTCTTATCTTTGAGAAGCTACTTATAACAACTTTGAATTTTTATACACATGCATGAATATTGGAACTGATTTTGGTGTCTTTTGTTAGTCAGTGTTTTTGTTTGTTCTGGTTGAATTGGCTAAAAGTGGACTAGAGCAGTATTTTGTTGGTATTCTTATAGAGAAACAAAGTTCTTTGCTTGACTTTTCCCGTTAAATTTTTTACCACTTTTCACAAATTTCTCTGCTCACTGAAGTCTTACTCTTGATTACTTATATCGATAATGTTTTAAAAAACTGATTGTAATAAAAGAAAATTATTGAGTTTGAAGTAGTTGTTGAAGCCGAAAAGGCGTTGAATTTGTAATGAATATGGTGTGATAAATCTAGTTGGTGTCAAAATAATTGGTTTTGAGAGTTATGCTGAGTACTCTAGTAGCGTATATTACTGAGAATTGGGGAACATGTCCACCAAGGGAAATTTAAAACCAGCTGCTTACTTGGTTCCCTATCATTGATTGTAATTTTTTTCTACAATAGAAATTAGCACGCCACTAATAAATGGAATGCCACTATCGAACCACTTCGAAGCGATAAGTACTCTTCGGCTACTTGCGTACGACTCTCTTAATTTTGTGCGTATTTTTTTTTATTCGCTACACTTTTCTCCCTAGCAAGATCTTAACAATTATCTGCTTATATAGTGACACATCCCCATAATAAAGCTTACATTTATCTAAATGTCATCGTCAGAACAGCTAAAATCTGAACTTCCATCCACTCATTTCTTCCAGACCTTTCTGTGTAATGCTATTATCTTAATTTCTTCTACTGTTTTGCCCCTTTCGTTTCCTATATCTACCATTTGTTGCAACCATGTTTTCTTTGGCCTTCCTTTCTTGTGATTTTTTGCTCCTCAAACCCCTATGCTCGATCTCTTTGGGTTCATCCTACTCATGTGGCCGAAACAATTTAGTTGTTTTCGTTGTATTTTACTAGTTATTAGTTCTTGTTTAGTCATCTCTCTAATTGCTTTGTTAATAATTCTATCCCATATTTTTTCCGTGATTGTCTTTAACTGTTTCATTTCCATTGCATCGATCGTTCCTATGTGTTTCTTTGTAAAGTTTAGTTTTCGCTTGCGTACAACAGCGTTGGGATGATTATGACATTATGGATTCTTATTTTTGTTTCTTGTTTCAGTTCCATTTTCCTAATGTTGCATTTAGTGCGTAGCAATGTTTAATTTATTTTATGGCCGTGTTTGTTATTTATAGGTCTATGTTACCATCATTCGTTATAAGGTTCCCTAGGTGTTCATAGGTTGTTATTTCCCCAAGTAATGAATGTGTCCTGACATTTTATTTTTGATTTATTTAGTTCTTTCTCATTTATCAATATTATTTTTGTGCACTTATTTTCATTTTCATCGATTCGATATCTTCTATTTATATGTCCATTTGTTTCTGCATATTCTTTTTTGAGTCCACTATTAGAATAATGTTATCTATGAACATTAGTGTGTCTTTTCTTATCGGCTCTAATCTTTAGCGTCTTATTGTAGCCTGAAGTGTTTTCGTTATTTCCTTACAGATAATTACTATTATAAATAGAAGGGGGCTAAGGCTATCCCCCCACGCAAACCTTGCTCATCTACCTCCTGGTATCTGAACTTATTCTCTCACCGTATTGAAAATGTTTCGTATTATTTGTTTCAGTGTTTTGGGATTTTAGTTACTTCACCATTCTCTCAGCTTCTCCTTATAAGATTTCTTATTATAAAAATATCATCGTTCATCTGCCTTCCTGGCATAACTTCTAAATGTTCTTTTTTTAGTCTCCTCTACAAATTTCCTTAGCCTTTTTTCTATTATCTACTATAAATTTGAACAGAAAGTAAACAAAAATATTCGATATGAAATATTGCGTGGCTGAGCTCTGAGAGTTCGGTTGCCTATTTTCAGAATAGTTTTGCATATCTTACTTTCGTAAGGTCACCGCACCAACTTATCCCCGTGTTATCATTTGTAAATAAATTGTTTCACGTTCCCATCCTGCAAAAATTTGAGGGAAGGCCTAGGACGCCAAAAATACCTTTTTTTGAGCAACCCCTCTGTTCGGGCTTTACTACCGGGCGCCCGTGCGCCTTTACAAAAGATACTTAACTTGGCGCCGCCGCTGTATCGGAGACGCTGGACCCCTCTCACGGGCCACTGGGCCTTAGCGAGAATGGGGTGGACGCGCTCGCGTGTGGCGCCGCGCGACATTCAGCGAGACTTGACTCGAGTCCGTTGAGCCTTCCAGACGTTAGCGCCAGTACGCTGCTTTCAAGAGAAAGAGGACTGCGTGACAGGGAAACAGGTCAGTGTGTAATCGTGATGATTGATGTGTATGCGTCCTCTTGTGTTGTATGTGTGCCTTGGGGAAGGAGTCACGGC
The DNA here is from genome assembly GCA_036346155.1 of Sinelater perroti. NCBI lineage: Eukaryota > Metazoa > Arthropoda > Insecta > Coleoptera > Elateridae > Sinelater > Sinelater perroti. The sequence continues at coordinate 20,575,334 of JARFIY010000158.1, read as the reverse complement.
GCGATCGTGGCCCTTCTGCGGCGTAGTGCTTTGCGGTAACCCCGTGTTGCCCGAGCCTGCGTGACAAGGACACAGCTCAGTGCGGAATCTGTACGTTTGGTGCGTATGCGTCCCATTGTGTTGTAAGGGCGGTGTGTGTGACCCTGGGGAAGGAAGCACGGAGTGCCGTGGCCCTTCCATGGAGCCCGGTGGGGCAAGGACTCGTCCGCCTAGCTGGTCATCCTCACAGGGGAGCGGTGTCCGTGGGGGCTGGTCACCCTCACTGTGGAGCGGTGTCCGTGGGGGCGGGACGGGACGGCATACACTCGCCCAGGTAGAGAGCTCTCATTGCGTGCGGAAAGGTACCTTGCGGCTTGCGTAATTGCGTTCGCGCCACTAGCGGCGTTGCGACACGATGATTTGTATTGTCGTTTACTATTGTTTCTTGTATGAATTGTATTTAGCTTAAGTTTACCACTACCAATAAAGCCTACTCTTGCCCCGGCTTTCCTCTCTAATCGCGAGAGGTTTTATGCCTAGGCAAGTAGTAACTTTCGCGTAACCCTATGTGTTTTATTGATTGGACCTGCGCTCACTCAACCCTTACTAAATCCCACCCTTACAGTAATTCTAATTAACCGTTTTTAATTTTCATTGTATCTTGGTCATTTGGAACCAAACACCCTCGTTTTTGTATAGATTTTAAAGTCTATCGATAACAGGCTATAGCTCTGTAGTTGTCGCATTTTACTTGTTCTCCTTTATTGTATATAGGTATTACTAGATCTTTCCCCAGTTGTTATTACTCTCGTTTACCACTTTTTTTATATATTCTCCAGAGCCAGTCTTTGCCTTCTTCCCCTAGACACTTAATTATTTCTACTAAAATCTGAGCAAAGAAAATAATATCAGTTTTGTTACAGTCAGCTTCAATAATAGAAGTGACAACTATAGATGCACCAATAAAACTCTGCTTTAGACGACTGAAAAAGTCGAAGAAAAATCAAGATTCTTTTAAATTATTACAGTCGATTCAGTTTGAATGTGGAGGTCTGGTTGGTACATTTAAATTTAAAATTGCATCTAGTATACTATTACACAACTAAAAACGAAAAAACAAAGGCACTAAATTAACCTTTCTAATGTAAAAGTATTGTAAATTAATAACAAATTAATAGCGGGGAAGCTCTTTTATATAAAAAATCTTCAGAAATATTTATAAAAAGTACATAATAGGGTAAGTATTACTATAAGACTCGTACAAAAAGTATGACGTGGAAATATCACTACAAAACCAAGCGTTTGTTGCAGCTTATCCTTTAACGTTAGCTTTCTCTACTTCGTCCCTTAAATCAGGCAATTTAATATAAAAAATAAACTTTTCGATAAAAAATTTCATTGCACAAGAGAAAGCCATGTATCATTGCTGTTCTAAAAAAATGTTGGGTGGAGGTGCTACTGGGAATGCCCCAGTACCAAATTTACTGTTTGCTGCTCCCATAGCGGTGCTTTTTTAAATGTTCATAAATAATACGGTTACGCTGCTGCGTTATTGCCCACATTTTGTCTAGATTCTATCTCTATCCGCACAATAGATGGAGCCGCCGCGCTCCCGTTATGAATATTTCAGCGCGGGAATCTAGCCGCCCGCTCGCACCGGGCATTTCCCGAGATCGAAGGGAATTGATTGCAGAAGCGCGGCCCCAACAAAGCCGCTTTTTCGAATAATGAGCCCGAATGGCGCGCCTGTAATTTGTCCTCGTGGAAAATTGATACCGGCGCGGCGCTGCGAAACGGCATCGATCTGCCGCCAATTGTAAGCGAAAAATCACAGGTACAAATAGGCCTGCCAAGCTTTCAAAGCAGCCCGTGATTAATTGTTTTGCTATGCGTAACGCCTTATTGATGGTTCCGGGGCCGGATCCGCGGGGCCCGGACGTGTATGCCCCGCCGCATTTAGGAAATGAGCTGAATAAATAAAGAAACGCTCTGGCAACTGCCTGTCGGGCCCTCAAGCAGGAATCGCCGGCCCCTTTGCATTTTTAAAGATTCCGGCTAGCCGTCATTGCGATTCTTTTGATATCTTAACACTGACGAAGAATTAATTAAGAGGACAAAGGGCTTTTGTTGCTTCTGTACTACTTCCTGTACCTTTGTTTTAAATGCAAGGGCTGCGCAGGACAGTTAATTACCTTGTTAAGCAAATAAGCGGGGGTTAAAAATCAGATTTCTCTTTTTGGGCGATTTTCGCACACAAATTCAGGAAAGCCTGCCAGGGAGAAAAATATGGGCTACCCGTACAAATGAAATAATGCTAGCATCTGTGAAATTTGATGGAATGTTCTTTTCAGTGCCCTTCCATGTGTGTACCTATCAATCAATTACGTAAAGATTCTGAATTGTAGACATGTACATGAAGACTGGCGGAGTTTTTCAAAAATTTTATCCGAAGATATACAAAGAACAATTTTGGAGTGAGTTACAAATGGTTTATGATGAGGCGGATAATACTACTATAATTATAGGAGATTTCAATGGAAGAATAGGGCACAATAATGTAGGAAGACAGGGAGTGATGGGTATCAAAGAAGAGAAAACAAGAAATACGAATGGTGAGCTACTAATAGACTTCTGTATACAGAATGGATTAGTGATACAAAACTCATTCTGCCAACACAAGGACTGTCACAAATATACCAAGAAGAAACCAGAAAGAAATAAAAAATCAATTATAGATTATATCATTACAGAGAAATTAGACAGAAGAATGATACAGGATGTAAGAGTCTAAAGAGAAGTGGAAATGTCAACAGATCACTACTTACTAAGTATGAGATTAAAAATAAACGAGACAGTAGAGAAGAAAAGAGAAAAAGACTATTACAAAAAAAAATGAAGACCATTAAGAATCATAAACTACAAGATCCAAAGATAAGACAGGATTACGAACAAGAGATCAGGAAAAGTATACAGGAAGTAAATAATAACCTACAGGAATTGTCAATAGAGGAAAAATGAGAAAAATTCAAAGAAATGATCCACGGGAAGGAGAGCATGTGGGATATTGATAGCACGGGGATACAAGAAAAGAACAAGTTGGTGGAACGAGAAAATTGAAAACATCGTCAAAACAAAAAGAACAAGTGGACAGAGAACTCACTTACAACAAAGAAGCGCGGAATCTTATAAAAAATACAAAATTGCGAGAAGGACAGCAAAAGAGAAGATCAAGTTAGCCAAAGCCAGAGAATGGGAGGAATTTGGAACCAATATGAAAAGAATAGTAGAGATAACCAGAAGCTATTCTACGGAGTTCTCAAGAACATAAAAAATTAAATGGAAAAAACATGGATTGAAACAAATTATGGGTAAAGAGAGAAAAATAATTACTGAAGATAATAAAATTATCGACAGATGCAAGCAATACTATCAGGATATGCTAGAAGCAGAAGAGCTAAATGAAGAAAAGACACAAATAGGGGGAGAAAATGTAACAAATTCAGACGAAGGAAGTGGGAATGCACAGCATGAAGAAGAAAGAGACGGTATATAACTAGAAGACGTAAAGATAGCACTAAGAAATTGTAGAATGGGAAGGCAGCAGGAGGAGACGGGATAAAAGCACTATTAAAATACATGGGAGAAGAAGGGATGAAGTTCCTACATACAGAATAATGGGAAACTAATAGCCAAGACTGACACACCTCAGTAATCATACCAATATTTAAAAAGAGAAATGCTCAAATTATCAAGGGATTTCGCTACTCTGTTTATGAAATGATATTGGAGGAAAGATTAAGAAAGGTGGTAGAGAAAAAACTTCATGGGGCACAAAGTGGATTCAGACCGGGACACTACAATAAAGAAGTTTATATATGCTTCGTAGATCTAGAGAAAACCTTCGACACGGTGGCAAGGCAAACATTGTGGGAGGTTTTAGAGAGAAACGGTATATCCAAAAGCTGGATAAATGCTATTAAATCTTTATATAAAAAAAACCGAAAACATAGTCAGAAAAGACAATCAAGAAACAGAGAAATTCAGGACGACAAGGGAAGTTAGACAAGGACGTAAGCTTAGTCCATTGCTTTTTATTATTTTCATGGACAAAATTATAAAAAATATAAGCAGCAAAAGTAAGAAGATGGTGGTGGGATACTGCAAATTAAAATCAGTAGAAGTAGGTGATTGCGTACTCCCAGAAGATGTGGCAATAATGGCTAACACAGAAAGAAGCTTACAATGCAATGTTAACTTATGGATGGAAGAGTTGGAAAATAAAGAAATGAAAGTTAATATTAACAAGACAAAAGTAATGGTAATTACAAATAACAAGGAACAAAGAATAAACATAAAAATTAACAACCAGACAGTGGAGCAAGTAAACAACGTAAAGTATCTGGGAATAACTATAGCAAAACTGGCAAAATGGAAGAAGAAATTAACAACAGAATTGCGACAACGGCAAAGCTGTTCAGCGGTATCAACAGAGAATTTATTAACAAAAAAGAGAACGGCAACAAAACAAAACTTACCATATACAAAATTGTATATCTACCGACTTTACTATACGGAAGCGAAACATGGGTATTAACGGAGAAGCTACATAAGAAAATGTAGCCACTAGAAATGAAGTATCTAAGAAAAGTAGCTAAAGTCACGATAATAGACAAAATAAGGAACGAACATATAAGAGAAAGACTGAAAATAAAGAGTATATTAAGAAGACACAATTAAGGAGGTGTGGACACATAAAAAGACTACCGGAAGAAAAGCAACTAAGACAAGCATGGAAGCAAGGACTACAGGCAGAAGAAAGAAAGGGAGGCCAAGCAGGACGTGGGATAAAGAAATGAACGAAATAGTGAATAAGAGTGGTCTAAATTGGAACCATCCTGAGATCATGGCGAGAGACAGATCCATTTGGAGAGCATTGGTAAAATAGAAAAGAAAAGAAGAAACTGCATAGTGAGTGAGTGCAAGAAGGGTAGTGAATATTTAGAGAAATTGATAATTACAACTAAGGAACTAGTCGGTGAAACCAAATTTTTATGATAATTGTAATTAAGAAGATAGTACATCAAGTTTTCAAAAGCCACAATTAGTCGACACTGGAGGAAAATGCGTTAAATTCATAAGTGACCTAGAATAGACTCCTAATTGGTAGATATATAAACCTAACGCAGGATTCAGGCGTATATAATGGTTCATCAAGGCCGTTTGGACCTAAGGTAATGCTATGTGTATGCTGGAAATCCCAAAATGCCGACCTGCCAATTGTACTAAAAGTTACTCGTGTCCTGCCTTAATTGACAGAGACAAAATAATACTCTAGCGCACAAATCAAAGAGAAATGCGAGAAAACGAAAAGACTTACTACCCACTATTATCGTGGAAGAAAACAACGTGGTGCTTATATTGTACCTAACCTCTTCACCGGACCTGATTAGTATGAAGAAAAATATTCTGAGGGATTTGAAAACAGTCATCATCCACTGTTACTAATGGAAATACTCTGAATGAAATTATATAGGTAATTTCTTAAAAGTGTTTACAGTTATTTTTTGAACCCCTCTCTACTCCTCTTCTTTGCCTTCCTATTCTTTTTCTTCTTTTCATAAGTCTGTTTCTACTCTTTGACTATAAATCTCTGTGAAACTTGCCTAGATTTCTCTATTCTTGGTGGCCTGTATTTATTTGAGTCCGGCCGTTCTTTTAACTTGATCGGCGCATCTTATCTAAGAAGGTCCTCTTTTACCGAATCAGTTTACTACTTTTAAGGCTACATATCCCAACAAGTTCTACTTCAGTTGAACAGCTCTCTTTACAATATTTTTCATTTTGATTCTATATTTGATCCGTTGGCCTGCTCTTCGGTTCATTAGAAATATTTCTAAACTTTTCCTTTATACTACTTTTTAATTTTTTTTATATTTATTTAGAATAGAATTAGGGGACACCCATCTTAATGTTACAGGGAGTATACACAGGCATTAGAAACTCAAGTTTAAGGGGAAAAAGTATATCCATCCACAAGGTGACGCGGAGACAACCTATACATTTCAAATCTAAATAGTGCGCCGCCGCGATAGCTTGTCGTGGTTGGCGGCAAGGGAAATATAGAGGAAAGGATGCCATTTCATGACGTGCGCAGCCGCGGTATGTCGGTCACAATGGAGCGTTAAAACGTGCAACACCGTGTAACCTGTATTCGTAATTAATACAAAAAATTCTGTCACGGTAGTGTAGCGTATCTGTCGACGACAGTTCAATATTTATCAACATGGTCATGTACCATCTCGCAATACTATATTAGCTTGGGTGAAAAAATTTGAAAAAAATGGTAGCGTATTAGACGTGAAGCATGGAGCTCCACAAACAGTTCGGACGCCATAGAATCTGCAGACAGTGAGGGAAGTTGTTGAACGCATTTTAGACATCAGTAGAAGAAGTTTAAATCGAATGCTAAAAAAGATAAATCTTCACCCTTACAAACTGCAAGTTGTATAACAAATTAACGAAAGAGACAAGGAAGCAAAACTTGCTTTCTGCACCACCATGAGTGGTTTGTTACGGGAAACCCCAGACGTTCTGAATAATTTGCTATTGACCGACGAAGCACATTTTTTGTTTCTGGCTGGGTAAACAAACAAAACATGCGATACTGGTTATCAGTGAACCCTAAGAAACTGCATGAAAAGCCCTTGCACTCTCCTAGAGCGACGCTTTGGTGTGGATTCGGTGCTTTCGGAATTGTAGGCCGTATTTCTTTGAAAATGACAATGAACAAACAATGACCGTTGATTTAGAACGTTGAACAAAAGTTACGACAGCTTGGCATTGACTCTAAAAACCTATATTTCCAGCAGGATGAAGCAACAGTCCACACCGCGCGAAACAGTACGTCTACAGTTCGTAAAATGTTTGGAACTGTTATCTCTCGTTTCGGCGAAATCGCTTGGCCAGCTCGGTCGCCCGACCTCAATGTACCAGACTTTTTTCTGTGGAAATTCCTGAAAGACCGTGTGTTCCAGAGGCATATCATGAGTATAAAAGAAGTCAAGCAACCCACTGGTGACGAAGTTGCAGCCGTTGATGAGGACCTAGGGAGGCGTGTGCACGACAATTTCAAGAAACGTTTGCACCAATGCATTGATGTAAACGGAGGCCATCTTGATAGTAGTATCTTGTTCTAAAACTCATATCTCTATCCTATCGGAAGACCTTCCTGTAGTCAAAAAAGACTATCCGGATATTAATATTCTGCTGTCTAAGTTGTATTTGTAAATTAGGATTACTATGACATTTATCCAATCTACATGAATAATAACTTATTGTGGAGTTTGATTAGCTCTGTAAGTAATAAATTTCTTTCATAATTCAGCATTATACCAACACTTCATTTTTACCTTCCCTCTTTGCATTTTTCATCTGTCCTAATGCTTCAGAGGTATTGTCAGTATATTCTGAATTTAAGTTTATCACTCCAGGTCACAGAAGTTCCGTTTTCCCCTCTTATATTAAATAACAAAAACAATATAAAGCAGATACATCAAAGAGAAAGAACATTAAAGCCACACTTATATTTGGATGGGTTCTCATAGAATGCAACCCCCTTAGTAGAATTACCAAAACCGATCAGAGTGGATCAAGTTCATCATAAATGTCAAAAATTTTGAGCAAACGCTGCTCAAGCTCTTATTTACTCTCTATGCGATTCGTTAGATTATTCAAAAATAAATTGATCTAACTCAACTCTCATAAAGCATTTATTGGGTAATCATAACGGTGATACAGTCTAACACACTAATGGTGTCTAACAAAAATTCAATTGGACTAGATGACCCTTTTCTGCTAACGGAGAAAGCTGAAACATTTGATTAATATTAAAAGAAAATGAAGGTTTTACGAAATGTTAATACCATGAAAACAGTTTGTACGGCAGCGGTGTAACCTGGCAGTTGATGAGAGTTGGCTGTAATACGCATGCGCAAAAGGCGACGACGTCAGTGTTCAGGTCGGTGGAAAGTTAGACGAGTAAACACATATAGTGTGATTGCCACATTTGTAATGACAGCGAGTAGAGCAACGAATTTGCTTGCAATTTTATTCAAAGTTGGAACTAAAACTACTTGGATGACTCAAGAGTCTATCAGAAACGACGTAATTAGTGTAACATAAAGAGACATGGTATAAATAATTCTGAGATGACCGGGAATCTATAGAAAGTAATGCAAGTGAATATCAAATAAATACTGAACGTGTACGGGTTACCATCAAAGATCGGAAGCCGGCAGTTGGAGAAGAATAATATAAACCCAGGATACCAAAAACTAAAGTGTGCAAAGATTTATTGCCCCGCGACTTTTGGCTGTTATCAAAAGTTAAGTATCCCTTAAATAAAAAGAGATTCCGGGCTGTCGACAAGATTCAGACCAATACCAAGAAGTTATTATTCGCAATTCCAATACAAGATTTTGCAGAATGTTTTGAAGAGTAGAACCGGCTTTAATAAAGCTGTGAAATTTAAGAGTCCAATTTTTCTTCTATATAGAACTGTTTCTACTAGTTATATAGAAAATTTATTATTGTAAGTGAATTTTTTTGTATGACATGACTCAATGTTTTGGGAATAGAACTCAAATAATAATTCAGGATTAACAATCATAATTGTAACATAACATCTAAAGACTTTATAACATCTAGAAAACAGAAGAGTTTATAAAAAAAGTTGGTGATGTTAACACAGATACTTTAACCTTTATAAATAAAATTTATACTTCCGAAATTGATCTATAATACTTTGTTATTCATAAAATTACAAACATCAACTGATACTTATAAACAACATACAAATATAACTAACATTTCTTCTCGCTTTAAAACGTAAATTAAACAAACCTAAGAAATCTAAAAAGTATACTGAAACAAAAAAAAACGGAAAAATCATTACTGTACTAAAAATTCGCCCCAAGTTCTCCATATAGACTATATTAAGGCGCGCTTGAATATAGTTGCATAAATGTTATCGGTTTTATTTATTTTTTAAAGTAGAAAAGCGACTATACAACCTTTGAATAACATAATATGAAATATCTACCTTATAAACTAGAAATTAGGTGTTTGATAACTTGTGCCTTTCAAATCTTGATTGATTCTTTAAACTTCTCTTTGAATAAACGGTACCATTTATGCGAATTCTCTTAATTCCCTGTATTTTGTCCATACTTCGTAGTAGATTAAATCTGAACTTTGTTTCAAATACCGAATTGTATACCCCGTAATCCTGAAAGTTTACTTTACTTACAATATTAAGATCTGATTCTTTTTCTTTTTCTTCTTTAGCTCCCCGTCGTCTATCTTTGGTCATAGGCCTCTCCCAATTCATGCCAATGTTTCCTATTTTAAGCTATGTATATAAACAAAACAATAAGGAAAATAATCAAAGAAGGTATTAAAAAACACTACAAAATAGAAGGATTAATACAGAATAGCAAGCGAATGAAGAGCTTACGACCGACGCTAAGTAGAACACCAATAATCTCGTTGAAAAATCAAACAAAAAATAGCCACAGCAAGGGAACAGTACTACGCTGATCTGTATAGCTCTAAGACAGATCCAGATGATAAGATAAAACAACAACTGATAAAAAAGGTCATGAACGTGAACTCTGAAGAGGAATACGAAATAACAAAAACCCTAAGAAATAAAAACCAACAAGGCAATTGGACAAGATAAGATATTAACAGAGATGTTAAGAAAGACGGGGAGAAACTACTAGAAAATATTAAACAACTATTTAATGATTACTTACACTATGGAAACGTCCCCAGGAGTTGGAGCGAAGCAGTAACCATCTTACTACATAAGAAAAAAGATAAGTACGGACTAACAAATTACAGCCCGATCTCCTTGTTATCGAACTTTATAAGCTATTTATGAAAATTATTACAAACCGCCTAAGTAATAAAATGGATTCATAAGAGCTAGAACACTTCTGACCATCTGTTAACTGTAAGAACCCTAATAGAGAAAGCACATACCAGCGTACCCGAGAGTCAATTATGAAAAGACTTTCGACACGATGGAGTTGTGTCCTGTGGAATATGCCTTAAACAACAGTAGAATTGACTCCTGTTATAAAGATGTAATACATAATATCTATAAAGAGGCACCTGTGATAATAAAATTATGAGTTACCACAAAAACCATACCAATTTACCAAAGTGTAAAGTGGGGAGACGTAATATCGCCAAAACTATTTACGCTGGCTCCGAAAGATGTATTCAAAACCTTATTCTGGGAAGAAAAAAACTTTGAGGACCTACAACTCATGCTTGCACATCTAGTGGAAGCCTCTGAGAAAGTTGGATTAAACACACATCTTATAACAACGAAAGCAATAACGAATAGTAACGACAAAAGAAACATTCAAGTAAAAGGTCAAATTATTGAGAACGTGCCTGAATACGTATACTTAGGGCAAGTAATAAAACCAAACAAAGAAATCAGACTGCTAAAATTAAAAGAAGAACAGGATTCGCAAATCTCAATACTCAACAGTAGTAAATGACCACAATATTTGAAAGCTCGTATTTTTAATCAGTGTGGGCTGTCAGTATTGACTTATGGCTGCCAAACATGGACTCTCACCAAATTAATATAAAAAAAAAAATCATGAAGTCGCAGACAGCAATAAAGAGATCTATGTTAGATCGTAGATTCGGAAAAAAGGACGAAAGTAAAAGATGCTGGTTGTCAGGTAGCAAGGCTAAAATAGAGGTTTGCAGGCCACAACTACGCAAGGCAAAGTGACGACAGATGGAATGCTATACTACAACAGTGGAGGACATATATGGGCAAAAAATGTAGTTGAAGACCTCAATTAAACGAGGCGATGACTTCAAAAAAGTCGTTGGCTTCAAATGGACGAGAACTGCTTAAAATAGGAAACAAAGATCTGATCACTATGCAAAATAATTAGTAGATTTGATTAGATACTATGGAAAAGTAACTTTTAGTACACAAAAGTCATGAACCGTCTACTAGCATCGTAGATAATTGCAAGCAATGTATTAGAGTCGATTCCAAAGTATAGTAATACATTTACTAAGAAAAACAATTTATTAGTGCATATTCCACTGCAAAAAAGAACATTTAATCATACAATGAACCTCCGAATAATACCAATATCCAATCTTATAAATTAATTCACCTAATACCCTGTATGACACATTAAATACACCTGGCTATTTTGTTAGCGCTGCCGAAAGAAAACTTGAAGATACATAAAAAAGGCAATAACCAATTTAGTACGGTTACAAAAAGCAAAACCATAAGCAATTTCTGAAAAAATAGTAAACAAGAATAAAGGGTAAAGCGTACCGATTAGTTCGAAATTTGCACATCATATTATCATTACACAATACCTCATCGATCGATTTCATTATCAGGGCAAGTAGTAATTGGATAAACTTTGGAATACAACACCATTCGCCACCAGTTCAAATTATTTCTGCTCGATTTCCTTCAGCATTTCGATAATCAAAACAACAGTGGAGTATCGTTAAATTACAATGTATACAGCTTAAGCGGATTTAGTTAGGCACCCACCTTTAAATGTTCGGCACGTAGTATTCTAATACCAAAAATTAAATTTCCAGGAACTAACTGCACTAGTAAATTTATTTTTGCTTCCATTGTACCTGACGTACTGTAGTGACTAATATGCCAAACCATTTTATTATTGCTACAAAAATAAATCTGCTGTAATTGCCTCACTAAGATACGAAATGAAGTAAAACCAATCACAAAATAAACCGAAAGAGGACCTGGAGCATTGTATCAGAGAATAGTTATAAAAAAAACGATTAAAGACTAATTCACAATACACAGAAACCAAAAATGAACGAACGTAATAAAAAAATAGTAAAATGTTCTATTAATGCCTTTAAAAATCTTTCCTGAATTCCAAAAATTGCTAAAAAAATTAATTTAATCATATATAATAATGTTGTCTACCCCCTCAAAAACTTAGAATTAATGCAGATATATTTTGATATATAAGCAGATTGTAGTGCATGGGACTAAAATGTACAACAAAATCGAACATCCAGTCTGCAAAATAACCCTTTTCCTAAAAACTTGAAACAGAAACAATTAACGGGCCTAGGAAGAGGTTAGTACCATAACACAACGAGATGGTATAATTGAAAGATCTGTCTTAACTCAAACGTTAATTTTTTTTTATGTATTTATTAGTTAATTACAATCTGTCAATTACATCTGACAATAAGTAATTATGTTGATCGTATTGAGCAGTGTTGGAGAAGTCGCCCAATGACGACCCTCCTGCGATTACTTAATTAATTTGATTGTTACACTGCATGTAAGTTAATTAAGACACTTAATGTAACTTAAATAGCACTAAAATCTATGCGGTATATCGAGCGGGTTAAGTCTTTTGAGTCTTTGCGTTTAAGCACTGTTGTCTAGTAAATTAACTGCCAAAGGATTAGGATGCACTTCTGACTTATTTAGGTACTTTACACTAAATTTTTTAATTTCTTCCTTGACGGTGGCCACTTCTAAATCGTTTCGGATTTCAATGTTTGGGATGTAGTATGGGGCATTAGTTATTAGACGTAAGACTTTGGATTGGTACCTCTCCAATATGTCAATGTTAGATCTAGAGGCAGTGCCCCATAACTGGATCCGTAGGTCCAAACTGGTTTCAATGCTACCTAGTATATAGAAGTTTATTTTAAGCGATAATTGGGAGTTTCTACCTAACAACCAGTAGTATTTCTTTAGTTTCAGTCCAAGCTGCACCCTCTTCTTCCATATATGAGTACGCCATGTAAGCCCTTTATCCAAGTGTATCCATAAATATTTAACGCTATCTGCCTGTGGTAGTGGTTGACTGTTTATATTTACTTCTGGGGAGTGCCCTCTACATTTTGTGAAAGTCACATGGACTGATTTATTCTCGTTCACCTTGATACGCCATCTTTGGAGCCACTGCTGTATTTTATCTAAATGCGTCTGTAGTTGTTGGGCAGCAGCTGTTGGATTTGGGTGGATTGATAGGATGGCCGTGTCGTCTGCATACGTCGCTGTTATAGCGCTATTATCCATGGGTAAATCGGCTGTGAAGATGAGGTATAAGACAGGCCCCAATACGCTGCCTTGCGGAATACCGGCTTTTATTTGCATCAATTCTGTTAGTTCATCCTGGTATTTAACCTGAAAGTATCTTTCCTGTAAGTACGATTTCAGGATAGTAAAGATTGGATGGGATAACTTCAGCTTGAATAGTAGACCTTCGTGCCAGACCTTGTCGAAGGCCTGGCTTACATCCAAGAAAACCGCAGCACAGTAAGCTTTTTCCTCAAATGTATTATTGATGACTTCAATGATTCTATGGACTTGTTCGATGGTTGCATGGTTTTTCCTAAAGCCGAACTGGTGATCGGGGAAGAGATATTCTTCGGTGTTTGTCATCAAGATTCTTTTTAGTAGGAGTTTCTCCATTAGCTTAGATAAGACTGGTAATAAACTGATAGGCCTATAGGACTCGACGTTGTGCGGGGTTTGTCCGGTTTTGAATTACTATTACTTGAGCGATCTTCCATGGGTGGAAAGAATCCTGTTCTGAGGATAGCGTTGAAGATGGCGGTTAACATTGTAATACCTATTTTAGGAAGCTCCTTAAGTACCCTGCCCGTGATCAAATCCCAGCCTGGTGCCTTGTTAGGTTTTAGTAAGTTGATCATTTCTGTGACTTCACCAGCTTTGAACAGCTTTATTGAGGTGAAAGTTGGTAAGGGCTTCCAGGTATTCTTTATGTCGTCATCTTCATCCGGATTTCTAGTTGGTATTTCTACAGGTTGGAAAACGTTTGACAGGTGTTCCGTGAAGATTTGTGCCTTTTCTTTGTTATTGCGCGCCCAGGAGCCATCCGCTTTACGAATAGGAGGTACTTGTTGATTCGGTTGGTTCAGGGCCTTCGTTGCCTTCCATAACGAGTAGTCTGTGCTAGCTGTAGCTGATAGCCCTTCTACGTAGGTGGCAAAATTGTCATTTTGAGGGTCCGTATTAGCTCCTTGAGTTCTCTAGTGGCAACGTTTAATCTTCTTTGTCGTCAGGATACCTACTAGGTTGCCATTTTTCCTTATGCCGTCGTATTCGGGCTATTTTTCTTTCAGGATAGTAGGATACCTATGTTCTACTTTGTTGGGTGGGAAATTTGGTGTTGCTTCCTAGGCAGCACATTTGTGTTTTTTGACAAAACTTAAGACTGCATTATCAATTTCTTCGTTTGTTTTGAGAAGTACGATCCTATGTATTTATTGCTATCCTCAATTAGTACTTTAAGTCATTCCCATTTTGTTTTTGAGTCTAGATATGCTATCTCAAGTATTGTGAGTTGTAAAGTTGTGGTTACTTCTCTGTGTTATAATTGCATTGACAGTAGCTATCACTGGAGAGTGGTCAGACGTCAGATCAAAACTGGATTTTATATTTAAGAATCTTCGAGAAATACCTTTGATCACAAAGAAGTCCAATAAATCTGGAACTTTTGCAGGGTCCGTTGGCCAGTATGTTGGTTCATAGGTGGATAGATGACCTAACTGTTCTTCTTGTAATACCTGATATAGGATTCTGCCTCTGCCTGGTGGGGATAGGCGTGATCCCCAGTGGGTATGCTAGGCGTTGTAGTCTCCGCCCGCCATGAAGCGATTTCCAAGAGATGTGAAGTATTCCTTCAAACTGTCTTTGTCAGGACGATAGTTCGGTGGGCAGTATGCCACGAGATTACCAGTGAACCATACCAGGTTAATTTTACTTTATAGATCAGTGTTTCTCAAAATTTACCTAGTAGCAGATAGGTAACATTGCAAATAATGTTGCGTGGACCAGTTTTTGTTGTTTATCTTCAATAATTACCAAGAAATACTGTAGATTTCGTTTCTATTTCTGATTATCAATTTAGTAATCTAGATAATTCCGGCTTTTGCCCAGTGTGTGTGATAATACCAAATTGCTATTTAATCTAGAACCAACACGGAGGCTCAGTAACACTTATTCGAATCTCATTTGTACATCATGTGACAACTGTCAGTATATAAAACTGACTTTCTTTCGACTACAGTAATACAAGTTAAAAAGCCTCTAATTTTAAAAAATATATCGGCCAGCTGCTGTCCCCCTCGATGCAACATCGCAACAAATGTTAAAACCATCCTTTAATTCTTTGGACCAGAAATTCATAGCCGGTTACGGGACGCACGCATTAGGGATCACACTTAATTGCGACAAAATTGTGAAAAAATGATTTACAAACTGTTCTCAAACAACTTCCGTAACTTTCTATCTAGGAGAAATCCAACTTATTGGGCAACTAAATTGGATCTAACTAAAATCCCTGATCTACTAAACTCTGCATTGTCACTTGCTTTAGAACTAATTGTGTGAATGTCTAATCATTTTCCAATACGATAATAGCGACCATAATTTATATACAGAATCTACTGTTCTCCACAGTGATAATAGATCTAAGTGAGACCTTTTCCAATGTCACATTAAACGTAATTTGAACACACATAAATATAACAACTCCATATGCCGCGATTCATAACTACAATACAAGTAGCCGATTAGGGTACGTGTCTACACTCAATATGCCAAAATAAACTTAATATTCCCTATGAAGTGATAAAAATAGTCAACGAAAAACCTTGTCGCACTATAGACGCAATATAGAAGACACAACTAAATTCAATCGGCTCAATGATAAGAAAAAATGTAGAGAAACTCGCAAGCTAACCCTTCACGAATGCATTAAAACGTTATCTCCCCGTATACGAACATTACGCGACCAAGAAAATAATTGGCTAAGAACAAAGAGAAAGCTGATGCATTTGTACAGCATCTCGCTGAAGTTTGCAAACCAAATTCTGATGCAGCATGTTAACAGATCCTGCGGGTCTCATTTTCCATTCGAAAGTTCACTGTTACAGGTATTGAAGAAGGAATAAAGCTGGTAAATAACAAAAAAGTTCCAGAATGTGATTTTATAACATCAGTCTTACTAAAATAATTAAATTCTTGATTATCCTAGTTAAAGGACCATAAAATTATACCAAATTATATTTATCTCCAAATCGGGAAAACCCCATAATGATAATCAATCATACCGACCTATCAGTTTTCTCTTAGTCCTCTCAAAACCACCAGAAAACAGAGGTTCTGTTTCTAACATGATCCAAACACAGCCTCGGCAATGCTTAAAGCAAATCAAACGGTAGCGAATTAAGACCAGCGAAGTGAAATCTTCACACATACTTACTTACTTACTTACTTAATCCAAAACCTTTCTACCTTTCGGTATAAGGCTATTGAGCTGAGTTGTGCTTTATGGATTCGGGCTTGTCTTGCACAGTTCTCTCCACTTTTTTCTATCCTTTGCTGTTGTGCGAATTTCTTCCCACTTTATGTTTCTTGATTCTGCTGCCTCTTTTATTTCCTCCTTCCATGTTTTTCTCGGTCTTCCTATCCTATTTTTCCCTTTTGGTCTTGCTTCAAACACTTTTTTCACTGTTCTGTTTTTGTCCATTCTTATTATATGTCCCAACCATCCTAACTGTCTTTCTTGCACTGATACCGCTACCGCTTTAGTTTTTAAATTTTATCTAAATGTTGTGCTCCTGATGTGGTCTCTCTTTGTTTTGCCCTCTATTTTACGCAGGAATCTCATCTCCGTACTTTCTACCCTGCTCCTATGTTTATTCACTGTTGTCCATGATTCACTGCCATAGATGAGTATTGGTGTTTTCCTAGAAAAGAGGACTTTATGGAGTTAAATAGTCGTCCTGTAATTCCTACTCTTTCATTTATCTCGTCATCGAGTTTTCCATTTTCCTGTATCCATACACCTAGGTATTTGAACTTCTCTACTTGTTCCAATTTTCTTCCCTCTATATATATACGATGTCTTCTCTTGTCTGGTGCTATTACCATTGTTTTGGTTTTATCTCCGTTTATCTTCATGTTTTTCTTTTTTAGTTCTAAGTTGTATACATTGATATTTTCTTGTAGGTCTTTCTCACTTTTTCCGAATATAACCATATCATCAGCAAAAAGTAATTCTGATATGTAGATTTTTTCCATATTCCAGCTTCCTACATGGTATCTTCTTGTTTTTTTCTTGCATTCTTTTATTGCCTCATCTAGTACTAAATTAATTAGCAGCGGGCTGAGTACACATCCCTGTCTTAGGCCTATATTGGCCTTAAATTCCTCCGACTGCTCGTGTCTCGTTCTTATTATGTTTCCGCTATTTTCGTATAGTGCTTTGATTGCTGCTACTTCTCTGTAATTTATGTTTGCTTTTTCTAGACACTGCCATATTGTCTCTCTTTCTATTCTGTCGAAGGCCTTTTCCAGATCTATAAAACAGAGATGTATTTCTTCCCCTTTCTCTATGACCTTTTCACTTAGCTGTCTGATTATAAATATATGGTCTTGTACCCCCCGTCTTTCTCTAAACCCACTCTGGGTGTCTCCTATTGTCTTATCTAGTTTATCTCTGAGTCTAGTTTCTAGAATCCTTGCGAATACCTTCCCTGGGATGCGTAGTAAGGAAATTCCTCTGTAATTACAGCATTCTCTTCGGTCTCCCTTCTTATATATGGGTATTATGATTCCTATTTTCCATTCCTTCGGTACTTTTCCTGCTACTAAGATGTCGTTGTATAGTTCTAGTAACCTTTCCTTGCCTGTTTCTCCCATGTATTTTACCATCTCTGGGGTAATTTCGTCTATGCCTGGGGCTTTTGCTAGTTTGAGTTTCCTTATTGCTATATCCAATTCTTGTTTTGTTATTTTGCCTTCTGCGCTATCTTCCTCTGTTAAGTTCGTGTCTTTTCGAAGTCGGTATTTTCCTCCCTCTTCTTTTTCTAATCTTCTCTGTTCTTCCCCTGCTGCCAACAAGTCTTCCAAATATTGTTTCCATCTTTCCATAATATCGTTTTCCTTTGTCAGTACATTTCCCTGTTTATCCTTGATGTTTTTTGTGGGTGTAGTTTTCTTTTTTCTCAGTTGCTTTAAAGTTCCGTAAAATAGTTTCTGGTTGTCGTCAAATTCTTTTTCATTTTGTTTCCGAATTCTTCCCACGCTTTCTGTTTTGCTTCCTTCACCTTGTTTTTACCTGCGTTCTTTTCTCTTTGTATAGATTGTAGTCCTCTTCCAATTTTGTTTGTAGATATTTGCGCCAGCATTCTTTTTCTTTTTACCAGTGTTTTATGTCAGTTGTCCACCATGCCGTTCTTTTAAAGTCCGTGTTTGTTACCTTTGCCACTCCGCAACATTTGCGCGCTGCTTTTATCATGCATTGTTTTATCGTTTTCCATTTATCTTCTATATTTGTTCTGATATTTTTGTCTCGTACTCCTTTTTAGGATGTCTTGGTATTTCTTCCTGATGTGTTCTTCTTGTAACATGTGGCTTTTAATTTTCTCCTTAGTTATTTTTCTATGTTTCTCTGTCGCTTGTTTTTGGCTCACCCTCATATCCATTTGGAGTAAGTAGTGGTCGCTGCCTATTTCCGGTCCTCTCTTCACCTTAACGTCTTTGATTTTTCGCCAATTCTCCCCGTTCACTAGAAAATAGTCTATAATTGATTTCTCGTTTCTGCTGTGTTGCACCCTTGTGTATTTGTGTATGTCTTTATGTACGAACTTTGTGTTAGTTATTACTAAATCATTTGCCACGCAGAACTCTACAATTTTCGTACCGTTTCTATTTCTTTTGTGCTCTCCTTGTCTTCCTAAAATTCTCTCTATGCCTCTATTATCCTTTCCTACGCTTCCATTTAGGTCCCCCATAATTATAATATTGTTTCCTTTCGTATCTATTACTTTTTGTAGTTCCTCAAAGAACTGGTTTTTTATTTCCACTTTTTCGTCTTCATCAGGTCCGTACGCCACAATCATTTGCCATGTTTCTTCTTTTTCCCCTAGTTTGACTTCTACTGCCATTATTCTTTCATTTACATACCTTTCATTTATTATTGTTTTCATTTTGCCAGGGTGTACCACTAAACCTACTCCCGCTTGTGCCCTTTCAGATTTTTCTATTCCTGACCAAAGCATCCTTTGTGTAGTCTCTTATGTCCTTGGCCTTTCTTCTTTGTCTCTGTTATTCCCATAAAATCCAGCTTTTGTTTCTCCATTTCTTCTATGAGTTCCTCCTCCTTCCCGTTTATACTTCTGATGTTCCATGTTCCTATTTTTATATACTCCTGCTTTCCTCTTTTTTGTTTCGTTTCTCTACTCGTGTCCGTGTCCTTTGCTCTGTTCGTCATCTTTTGTGTCTGTTTTTTTATTTTCTGGGTGCTTAGTTTTTTGAGGAGGGAGTCTCTTCTATGGCTCCTTGTTCTCCTTCGCTCCACTTGTAGCAAGTTCCGTCTATTATTATCTTCTGATATCCAGTTTTTACCTCTTTTCCTTCTGCTCTTTTCGCTCTTGCTATTTTCCTGATTTCCGCTTGTATTCTTCTCTCGTCCTGTGTTTGATCGTTTTCAATGTATATTCTTGTTCCTTTCAAATATTTCTTGTTTTGCATTACTTCCTGTTTTTCGTTCCAAGAATCCATCTCCACTACTGTTAGTGCTGGGTTTATGGTATGTACATTTTTATTTTGGCCTCCACTTGTAATTTTTCTTCGAGGAACTCCATCACGACTTGTTTCTTATTCTGTCCTTTGAATTCAACCCCTTTTATTACAATATTGCATTTCCTTCTATTCTTTTCTGTTATCTCTAGTTTTCTTTCCAGCTTTTCTATTCTTTTGATTAGGTAGCCTTTTTCCAGCTCCCACTTCTCTTCCTTCTTCTTATACTCCTCTCTAAGCTCCTTGTTAGCTTTCGTGTTTTCCTTTATTTCCTTCATCATCTCTTCAAACATTATTTTCAGCTCACTTATTTCCGACATTTTGGTATTCGCTGATCCTGTGATTTTTAACAGGGGGGATTTGATAATGTTTTTTCTCTTGCTTTCTCTACAGAGTTTTTGGTCCAATTCTGTGCTGCTATTTAACTCCCGTTCCCTTTTGTTTATGTTTTCCATCCAGTTAGCTCTTAAAGGTGATCCCCTAAGATTTGTTCAAGTTTTATAGCACGCTTATTTGTTTATTTGTTTATCTTTCCTCTGAATTCCGTTGACCGCGACCTTTATCGCTATCCGCACTTGCACCGCTCGCTTATCACACTTTCGCCGCCCGTTCGTTGTCGTCCGCTCTAGGTTTATTCACTGCATTGTACACGTAAAATCACAGAACGCTGCACACAAACCCTTTGTTTTCCTCTTTTTTTCTTTTCGCCACTAAATCCGCTTTGTTTTATATGCACGTTTTACGTCGCGTTGAAATTTACGAATTTCATTTGGTGTGGTATAGCCCGTATACGGTATTTATATATCGCCACCTGCTATAAAATTCGCGTCCGCGCCGTCCGACATCCAAAACTCAACTTCACACATAATGTTTATAACTAGATGCCTGTAATGTCCATCCATCACCCTTAACAATACTCACATTTTGCAAACCACTGAAGTAAAGTACCTACCTGGGATACCAAGACGCGCTAACTAGTGAGAAGAAAGTCGTTAGAGAATGAAATCCTAATATATAAATGTATAATCCAATCAATCTGAGCACACGGGCTGCTAGAACGTGCTAGGAATTCCAATATAGATATCAACCAATGCTTCTAATCCAAAACTTTTCGAATCGTGTCAAACCCACCATGGTGTACGACAATTCTTACCTTATAAAGTGACCTACACATTTCATACGTGAAAAGTCTTATCCATCAATATACTACCAAATATCATATTACCATCGAAAGTCATGCAAATGAAATCCCCGAAGCAGTCATTGAAGATATGCACATTCAGCGACTTTAGATGACATAATCCAAAGATCTGAAAAATTAATAAAGAATGGAATATCGATGGTCAATTCCAATTGTGGCCATGCAAGAACCGTAACAAGGTTCTTCATAAATTTTCACGGCGACCCCGTTTCCCCTGCGTTCGTTTAGTCTAGCATTTCTAATTGGAATATTGAGAAAGGCAAAACAGGTCGTAGCTCTTATTCTTTCTTTCAACATTGACTTTTTGCCACTTATATGAAATTATAACTTTGGTACGCCAACATCGCTAAATTAATTCATTATTCCTAGGTTGTGATATGTTATAGAGAGATAAAAGAACAACTTTTCTCTTTTTTAAATGCAATAGATGATAATGTCGTCGATGAACCCTTTTTTGCATATAGAGGTATGAAAGTCCCATCTATCTTTTAGTTTTCACTGTGAATTAAAACACTTGGGTGCCAAAACATTTCAAACTAACTAAAAACAAAACAAGCAAATATTCATCACTAACAGAGCTCGGTATTACGAATAGACTAAAGAAGCAACTTAAAAAACATTAAGGCTTATAGTCATACCAACTTTCTTCCTCCATTCCTTTCCGTTTTTAATTAATTATTTCGCATTTTTATAGAATTTCGAGGACTCCTTTAATATCCTTTAAGGCGAGTTTCTGATGATCTTCTATTCTTCTTTCGGCGTCCTTACCAAGAACTGTTTTGGGAGTTCAGCTCTACTATATTTTTGTGAGATGTCCCAACCTTTTCTATTTGATAACATTTTTAATACCCCACTTCCTAAAAGACCCTTGTTCTTCTCCCCCAGATGTTCTGATACCTGTAGTCCTCCATAATACTCTTTCTTCTATCGACTAACTCTTAAACAGTTTGTCCTCGATATTTGTTGTATGCTTTTTTATTCCTTTTTTCTTGTTAGAATCGTCAGGTCATCTGCATATGCTCACATTGTCAGAATAATTGTTATTACATTCCTTCAATACACAAATAATCAGGTGACTGAGGATAGCCCTGTTATATGTAGTCCTTTTTGGTAATATCTTTTAGTAGTCAATTTTTTGTATTCTTACTTTAGTAAATAAACATGTATATTTGCATTTTGTCCGTCTTTCATTCCATTCTGGCTCAACAACAGCAACAAAAAAAATGTGTTATACCACATAGAGTAAATTGAAGAATAATAATAATAACAAATGAAATATGTTTTGCAAGTAAGTAAATACAAGCAAAAAACATTCCACTTAAACATGGGCATTGTTGAAAATAGACAAGTAGAGTTAGTGAGCCTTAAGTAAGGTACATTCAGAGATGAAAGTAATACTTCTGGAAAGTTCTGAATGGTGAAAGACAATGTGCATAGATTCATTAATAATTGAAGAACCATAAAGGTGGCGGTAGTGGTGCGATCCAACCAGAATTATTAAAGAACAGCAGAGCTATAATAGAAAAGAAGATTTATAAATTGACAGCCATCGTTAAGATTCTTATAATATAAACACGCTTAACCTAAACACGAAAATCCTTAACCGTTTCACTGATCATCCCAGTGCTGGCCAACTGCCCAGAACAATACAGTGACATTTGAAAGCTTCATCATGACATCAGGCGCTACAATAAAAGTTTTGGGTTTATCTTCCGACTATCCACAGTTATTTAAGAATCAATAGAGCATATGCATCCCGCGCATCCACTATGTCATGAGAAAGCTAAACTTTCGTAACAATCACCATAAGAAAATCAAATTCATTTAGCAAATATGTGGAACTCAAAAAACTGAGCAGAACATTCGCGTTATTCGTCGCCTTCTCTAGTATGTTCACCAATTAACGATTTGATTTTGCTTCTACATTCGCGCTCAGGTAGTGAAAAGCGTTATCCTGCTTCATGGCTACATCCGACCTAAACTTGACAAAAAAGTGAAGATTTATTCTGGACTATACTGGCACACCCCCCTTATGTTTCGAACTTACTCGCCCCAAAGAATGTGCGAGACTATACAGAAAATGACTGTATATTTCTATGGTAGGTCGACAAATTTTAAACAACAATATTTATTCAACCGAGTACATTTAGCTAACCGAGATCTATCTATAAATGAAATCAAGTGACAATATAGTAGTTAAAATGATCGCAACAAAAGTAACCAAGTATAATAACTTATTTGTTCATCAATATGTGTACCGTCATGTATAAAGATGTATGTACTCTTGAAATATATTGAACACAGCCTTTCTAGTTTCACCATTCTTTGTACAACATTTTATTTCACAGAAAAACAGGCAAATGAACTAACTCACAAATGGATAAATGGTTGGATGGACAAGATTACCAACCAAGTTTGGAAGCAACATTAAAAACATTTCGATATTATGTTAAATTTCGAGCCACTAAAAAACATTAAATTCTAAATTGCAAATTTTAATCTAAAATATTTGGACGCCTTTTACTATTAAAAAAATTTGCAATATACCAAAAGAAAACAAAGGAAATAAACCTAGATATTCTAAAACTTCACGATAGGTGTAAAAAATCATCTCACATAAATATTGAAAAACGGCGGAAAGACGACAACACATCCCATAAATGTTTTCATGCGGTCATGTCGCTTTGCAGTGGTGGAAAGTGTAAACCGGAAATAATAAAATTCTATAACTGAACAAAAGGTTGTGTTGGCGTAGTAGATGAGCTAATATCCCAATATACGGTGTCCAGAACCAGTTACAGGTGGTCTCTGACGGTATTTTATTGTTTATTAAATATTAGTAGAATCAATTCGCAGATAATTTATTCGGCTAATACAGTGGATGATAAAACGATAAAACGTCGCATTTTCTTGAAAAGTTAGGCTTTGCAGCTTATAATGCCACATGCACAAAAAAGGTTATCTGCGTCATAACAAAACTCGTAGGGGCTGAAGAAGATGCTTCACAACCTAGTGCTAATGTAACTGGCATGTGTTCCTTTTGTCCTCACCGTAAAAACAGGTAAATGAAAAAAACAGTGCCATAAATATTTATGTAATGAACCCTCAAAATTCATATGCCAGTAATGCCCTGTTCCATCGGAGTCTTCATCACCTTTCTAATTTATGTTCTCTTATGTCATATATTAATAAGTGTATAAATAAGTTCTCAGCTTTTTTCTGCATAATTAAAGTTTTATTTAAAAACAAACAAAAAAAGCTTAAGTATCAAAGTATTCTCCGTTGGCATCGATGACCTTTTGCCATCTTTCGGGTAGCTTGCGAATTCCCTGGTGATAGAAGCTCACCGGCTTTGAGATGATAAAGTTATCGATGCATTTTCGGACTTCTTCTGTTTTGAAGTGCGTATCGACCAAGTGATGCTGTAACGACCGGAATAAATGATAATCGGAGGGGGCCATGTCTGGGCTATACGCAGCATGTGGGAGAAGTTCCCAACCTAACGTGTCTGCAGCTTATCCGTGTCAAATGTTTGAGGACGTCCAGCACGTGGTTGATCTTCAAGGCTAAACTCTTCTCCGCGAAATCTTAGGTACCACTTTTTGCACGTTACATGACTTACAGCATTCTCACCATTTCGGTGGCTTCAGCAACGTTTTTCTTAAGATGAAATGCGAAGTGGATAGAAAATCGAATATGCTCTTTTGTGATTACCATCGTGCACACAGCTGATTATTGAAGTTATGTGCATCAAACGCCAAATCGCATGATGTTTCGAAAGACCAAATGTCATTGCTTTAAAACCGCAAGAGGGAGTTGCATGTAAACGGTGATTTGCGTCCTGTGAAATCTAAAGCTGAGAACTTATTTACACACCTATTATATATTTTGGAGTCATTAGGGATGCAAGGAGTGATGGCGCCTAAACATCTAGTCAACCCAACCAAACGTGGTGCACCCTGCTAGAAACTGACGAGGCTCTGGTGGGTATAAACCGGCTCCTCGTCCTTAGAGGTTAAATAAGGCTCGTCGTCGGACTAACCACCCATGCAAGTAAAATGGTTCAAAGTAATTTAGGAAGCCTCGGACTAGAACGAACACTGGACAAGTGACCGACGATAATAGGTATATGAAACTGACTACATAAAACATTAAGACAATAGCAGGTAAAAAAGAATTAATCGAAAAAATGCAGAAATACAATCTGAATATTCTCGGACTAAGTGAAATCAGAATAAAAGGGCAAGGGGAAGAAACCACCAGACAAACACCACATATTAAAATACTCAGGAACACAAAAGGCAGGAAAAAAAGTCAGAATAGTATTAGAAGACCGTAACAATAAAGTAAGAAAGTGAGAAGCAGTAGAATAATAACCATTCAGCTACAACTCAAAAGTAAGGTAAATGTTATACAGATATACCGGAAATGGTAACATTCTATAATAGAACAAAAGATGGTGTTGATCATTTCTATCAAACATTGCAAAATGAAGTAGATAAAGCAAGAGATAATGAGGGAATTTTGTATGTCATAGGAGACTGGAACACAATGATGTAAATAGAGGTCAGAAAACAGGAGACATGTTACAGAATATAAAAGTAGTAAGAGGGGCAGAAATGAAAAGATCATAGACTTCTAATCGTCAACACAAACGTCAATAAACCTGAGAAGCAAAAATGCAAAGTATAGGAAAAGCCGAATGTACACAAACTAACAGAAGAAGACACTCAAACAGCATACATAATAAACATACAGAAGAGATTGTCAAAGGCTGGAAAAAAAGGTGAAAATGGCTGCGGTAATTGGAATATCACAAGAACATGGAACTATTTTAAGGAGGACATATGCAAAGCAATAAAAGAAGTTTGTGGTAAACAAAAAATAGACACACGAAGAAGTCAAGCAAAAAATTAGAGAAAAGGAAATGACCTGGAAGGAGCCCACAAGGAATGAAAATGATAGAACAAGAAACGCTTATATACAATAAAATAAAGCAAATGAAACAGTAAAACAAGCCAAACAAATCATGGGAAAATTCAGAAATGATATTGAAACAAAATTCCCAGAAAACTGGGGGATCATCAAAAGGACAAAAAGAAAGCTATAAACGTTCAGAAGCAAAACACACTAGCAACAGAAACAACAGAAATACTGCAGATCTGGAGGACATATTATAAGAAGTATACGGAATGGCACGAATAGGCGGAGAATATTGAGAAATATTTGATATGAAATTCTAAAATAGGGTGATAGTCTGAGTTCCCTACTTTTTAATATACTGATAAACAGCATTATAAATAAAATGTAAACAACATACAAGAAAGACCATAGTCGGGTACAAGAATCCACCGATATACATACAAGCACGTATATACGCAGATGATATCCTAATAATAACAGACTCTCCACCAAAATTACAAGAAGAGATAAACTTGTCGACACAGCAAATAGAAGCGAAAGAGATGGAGATAAATACATCAAAAAGTAAGATAATGAGAATAACAAACAAAAAACATGAAGAGGATATTATAATTTGCTACAAGGAAGTAGTACTAGAAATAGTAGAAGGGTATGAATCGCAAGTAACGGAACGACCGACGCGGAAAGCAGCAACCGAATTAACAAAGCAACCAACGCCTATTACCAAATAAACAACACCATAGTAGGAAATAGAGAAATTCAAAATAAAACGAAACTCCAGATACATCATGCGGTTATGTACCTATCCTGATATATGGAGCAGAAAACTGGACTATGGTGGAGAAACATAAAAACCGCATACAAGTGACATAAATGAAATTTTTAAGAAAAATGGTCAACAAAACAAGAGGAAGAACAGAGAACAGGCAGTTGGGTTGGTACAGACATGTGCTTAGAATGAATCCAGAAAGAATTCTCAAACAAGTACTCAAAGGAAGACCAGGGAGGACAAGTGGACGAGGCAGGTCCAAAATAAAATGGATAGAAGGAATGACAAGAGAAAAAAGAATGGAAGAAGAAGAAATAAACAGCCTGGCTCGTGATCGAAAAGACTGGAAGAAGCAGATCAAGGCAACAGACTTTAGGGCGCAAGGGCATATGATAAAGAAGAAGAAGTAGTCATTATTTTTATTAATATTTTCAATTAAATACATTCCTACATAGAATTTGGTTTCGTAATTAATTTCGGTCCAAACCTATTAAGACAAGAATCTCACGCACGAAAACCTCGTTAAAGCGCAGGTAGCGTCAAACGATCGATTAAATATCGTAGGCTACGCAAATCCTGTGCCTTGTAACTAAAAAATACTCTTGTCAACAGTGAATCATGTTACTGTTCAGTTTACTACCAGCGGCCTTCTAGAACCCTTCCAGAAAATAAAACGAGCAACGGTACAGAAAAATATTATGAACTTTCATTTCATTTAACTTTGTTTTCATAGTGAGCTATTGTGTAAACGCATCGCCTAAAAAAACTTACACTGGCATTCTTCTAGAAAAAGTATCGACAGAAATGGGTAACAGAGATTGGGTCTCGATCGGATGACTTTCTCGGTCCCTTATTTTCTTTGCCATAAGTTGATACTAAAACCTTGGCGACCTCAATGTGGTAGGTATTTGTCCAATCAATTGAATTTTATCAGAGTGTAAAATATGGGGGAGTTTACATAATGATTTGGGGTGGCATTGGTATAGTGTTCAATTTTATGTGATGCTACCGTAAATTGACATTCTGAGTGACTTCTACCAATTTCATTTACATTCACTTCACTGAAAATGAAGCTTTTATGGAGAATGGCACTGTTTGTCAATAAGGGCGTACAACTATATCGTCGAAAAAAGATAAACAAATTCTACTTTTGCCATAGCCAGATTAAAAAACACACAACAAAATCTGAACAAAACACATGAAAAGCTCAACAATGATAATCGATTTAATTGACACCATGTCTCAGCATTTTATTGTAAGTTTTATTTAAATATTTGAGTAATGTATTAACAAAATTTCTTGCTTGCGTCTATTGTTTTCTGGGACCTTAATATGCGTGTGGTGGCAAAAACTAACAATTACATACATGTAATACACAACTAGAGCATCCAAAAGTATGTTGTAGATCCTTTAAATAATTCCATAATCTAATTCTGACCCCTAAGTCCCTACATAAAAATGCTTTCTCATAAGCTAGAAGAACTTGTAAAATGTATGATAAAATATATTACGAAGTCTCTAAGAATCTTTTAACATTCAAAACTTTGCAAAAACTAATTTATGGGATTAATAACTAGACAGGGTAAATAAAACGCCCTGCATGGAACTTCAGCCGCCAAAATGCTAATGAGGTTTAATGATTGTCATGCAGCTATGGATATGCAAAAGTGGATTCATTAATAATTAAAATCAATATTTGTAATAATGCTGCTGTATGGGGCTAGTGCATTGCAGAGAATTAGTGCACAGTTAGGATAAGCCGATTACATGACCAGAATAATAAAATTGCAAATTACAAATAGGCTTTCAAACCAACTAATTTTATAAATAGCCAAAGGTCGAACGTAAAAGTTTTATAAATAATATCAAAACAATTTTCAAACATTGGCTAATCATTTAACTCCACCGGGAAAATGTCGTAGATTTTAATAGGATGTGACATTTCGAATATTAATTAGCATTGCATAATATATAAGCTAACCATGTCTAGGCATATTTTTCTGCATAAAATGGGGAACCGATTTTATTATTAGAAGTCGGAGGTTTAAGCAGATAAGCTGGAAAAGCGTAAGCTCCGAAGCTAGTAGATGTTACAAAGGCGTATTACAGAAATGAGAGTTATTCGTTTTCTGAAATAGTCATCAGTCTTTCATAAAGAAAAATTTTGAAAATATTTAATAGAGAATGCAAAAGAAAGAATAGCACGCCGAGATTATCATTCAAAGAATCTACTGGCTGTAAATTACGGAATTAAGAACATAAAAAATTGTAAAAAACATGTAAGCTCAAGACAGGCTTGAGAAAAAGCATAACAAAATGAATGGAACACATGAAAGCCATAAAATTGCTGTTTAAGATTGTCTTGGTGCAAATAGAAGGGCCGTCAGAGGAACGGTTCGACCCAGATTGTTTGCCTTTCAGTCTTGCGAAGTGGACAGCTGTTTGAGCGTCACGTCACGAGTCAAAATGCAGCGCCAATCAGCGGTACGCGATGAAATTTTGCCTTAAACTCGAAAAATCCGTAACGTTTGCCATGATACAGAAAACTTACAGAAAAGATGCTTTAAGAAAACCCTAATGTCTTATACTTGAATCAATGTGAAAGGTAAAAGCGGCTTTGGACTATTACCCACGCCTAAGTGTTGGACTGAGCACATAAAATGAGACTTCTAAAATTTGTTGTGCCTATAATCTTCACGGCGGAATTGTAGATTCGGAAAGTTTGTGTTAAATTGGTTCCCAATGGTTTGATAGACAAATACTTAGAATAAAAACCGTGTATCGATTTCCCATGAGCTTTTTTTTGCAGAAAGTGGTAACTGGTTATTGAATACAAACCAGAGGCGAAAATACGGAACTCTGAGTAGAACATTAACGAGTCTCAAAGATGAAAATACCGCTCACTGCATTTTTGGTTTTTTAAACAACCAAGAGTCTACGTAGAGACTATCAACGCCTGAGTTTTTCACCACAACAATACGCCGAGTTTGGTAACGTTGCCTCAATTTCTTTTTGTTTCCCCAGCTCAGATCCACCTCGAAAGATGCCATTTTGGGACTTGAAAACTGTGACGAATGCTCTGAAAGAGCTACAATTCGTGTCAGAACCGCTGACCACGGTGTATCGATACTCAAAGATGTTTTTTTAAAGAATATTAGGCACATGTAACATATCAAGAATTAAATGAGTTTTCTAGAATTAATCGCAGTTACGTTCCAGGCGTACTTTTTGTGATTGATCATGAGCTTTTCAAAACAATAAACATTACATCATCTTCTGCAGTGTTGAAGAGTTCCTTTTTTGACTATACGAATTAAAAGATAAGACAAGACTTACCCACAGATCAACCATTATACTCGAACGGTCTGTTCTATCAATTTTTTCCATAGTTGAATAGTTGAATAGTGCGTAAAAATGAGAAAACAACAGATAAAATTTAAGTTCAACCAACACTGACAAACATGTGAGTGAATTGAGGTAACATAAAAGTATAAACATAGAATGTTATTTTTTACATGGTCTCCTGACTTAGGCACACATTGTTCCTAACAAATAAGTCGTTTTTTGATAACACTATCGTAAACTGAAGGTAGTTGTGACACCACCCAATTGCCCACGATTGCTTCCACAGCAACATCAACATTAAATTTATGCCTTCCATGTGCTTACACATTTGTCTAAACAAATGATAATCACAGGGTGATACATCCAGACTACAGTAGGGGTGTTGTGGCGTAGTCCAGAACAAATTTTTCCAAAACTTGTTCATGCTACGCCTCGAGTCTTCTTCCCAAACTGCAGCATAAATGCTCTCAAAACATTGAACAGTTTTACGCCCTGCCGTAAAAACCCTGATAATAATCTATTGCTCAGCCTAGAAGGGTACTCCTGTGGGCATCCATACCTACAATGCTCAAAAGAATAGAAATTTAACCATTTATTTAAATTTGGAAATCTAGTAATAAAAAAATAAAACGGCATTTAGCTCAAAAAAATGACTAAAACAATTGTTGTTTTGAAATTTTTATTCACGTTCACAACACAGTAGACAAAAAGATAACTGGCGTGATCATCAGTATATATTTTTAATTAAAAAATCTTACTTGCCTGAGTTTGTCACCGAGTTCCAAATAAGGACGAAGCATTGTCCCTTACAACCCTGGTTAGACTAAAGCTCGTCCTTCAATTCCAAAACAAAAAAGCTTGATTAAGTAGAATAACTAATTTTGACATATTCAACTTCTCACATTAACTCTAGCTGAGAGATGTGAAAAACTCCACCTCTTAGGTGAGAACTATGAAAAAGATTTCCACGTTGTAGAAATAGCCTTCTCTTTCAGGCAACGGCAATACTGCAGTTCAAAGGATTTCATCTGTTTTCCTCGATATGGTTTAGAATAAATAGAATTTCTCACTTTGTTTGATCTACTTTAATTCAGAAAAGTCAGTAATCATAATTTTGTTTGCAGCGCATTCATATAACTTTATAATAGTTGTCTGAATACATGACCTTAGATTTTAACCAGAGTGTATCTTTTGTCTTCGCCCTTTCCACCCACCTTTCTCTACAGCATTAAATAAAATCGTCTACAGCGTTGTTCATTTCTTATAACACATCCCACATATTCGGTTTTCTTCGTTTTACTATGTTCTTGATTTCCATGTTATGTCTACTTGTTGTATTGGGGTAGAAGCACCTTTCAAAGGATTGGTTTTTGCTCGAATCTGATCTCTAAATAATGAATCGAGAAGAATGCATCGTTTTATGCTCAGTCTGTTTAAGGCAATCAGCAGCCTACATTGTAAGTTTTGTTTTTGAATGGACAAAAGTTTGTTATTTTAATCTTTTGATTTTAGAAGAAATAAAAATGTAAAATAATTGTATCCAAATCACCAGAGAATACATAGAACTAAATAAGGATTAAACGAAAGTCTTGGTCAAGACAGAACAAAACAATTTTTCCTTGCACACAGTTCTTCAACTAAGAATGCGATTGCCAATGTTTTTCTGCTTGTCAGAGCTGCTCATTCCACCCCTCTATTTTATAGCAAACATTTAACACCAGCAGTAAAACCAATTTAACTAGCAAATGAAGATAGCAGAATTTAGTTACTCACTGCACCAAGTTTCACAAAAATCGTCCCCTAAACTAACTTCAAAACTTGTGTTTCCATTTAAACTAATTCTATACGTGCAACATTAATGGCGATTTCATTATTGTCTGACTCTGTGCATTGTTGTTGTGAAAAACTTGCTCTAACTTTGGTAAACAAGAATTACCTTCCAAGAGGGTATCCTGAAGTATATAAATTAAGTTTGAACTTGCCATAGTAACGGTACGAAAGTATGAATTCATATGGATATTTTTAATATCACAATTTCTATCAGAATATCAGTTACCGGCATACTTATTAGAAGACTATCATTGTAAGTTGTCCTATAAGCAAAGTGCCTAAAAATATACAAAACTGAAAGGTTACCAACTATTATTTCGCAAACAGTTAGCTTAAAAAATAACGAAAATCATCTTTATAGAACGATCATTATTCTGTAGACCAAAGGATATACATTGTGACACTATAGCATCTCTTTATCTTTCACTCCAAACACAGAAATTCAGAATGATGAAAAGAGCATACAAAAAAACATAAATACAGTGGTGTCAATAATTGATCGATCTTATGTATCAACAAAAACGATTCTAATATAATTATAAGATATAGAAGCTTTACTGCCAAATTTGGCAGTACGTTTCAAGAAAAACTCTTTTTAATTAGCAATCCTGTCTCAAAATTGTTGACATCAAAACCTAATGCGGCCTTAATTGGCCAGAAACTATCAAAAGAAGTTTTGGTCGTTTTGATCGCTAAATATGCATCGAAGATGAAATTATGTAAAGTTTAAAACAGTCCAAAATAATATGACTTGTATCAATTGTATCAAAACAATATCGAATATTAAGAGATATTCAGACTCTAAACAACTACCTTATAATAGAAAAGTATTGGTATGACACTTTCACTAACGAGGGAAATAAAAATATCGGCTAAGGCAAAAATCTCTTCTAAACCTCTTGGTTTAGAAAACCTTAAAATCTAAAGGAAGAATTTAGAGCACCAGATTGTGCGAAAAATTGTTAATAGAAAGAACAAAAATTATCCATAGACGCTAATCCAAAATTAAAGTTAGATAAGGGCAGTTTCCAATTTTTTGAGCCTCTAGGAAAACTAGTCGGGTCTGAAATAATAACATATTTTCGATTATTTAAAAAATTATTATGCAATAATATAGTTAAGTAGTCTAAAATTAACCAAAATTATTTAAGTACAGTTGCAAACACGAAAGGGCAGTCAAAGAAATCCTGTAGCGAGTTCATATCTTACTGCAACACGATGATCGCAAACAAAAAATCAGCTTTAAATTAAATAATATCAGAAGCAGTAGAAAAGCAAACAAAAATTCCTATTATCTCAAGATAAAAATGAATATACAAAGCAATTAATTAAGCAACAAAAAATTACAATGGAGAGACCAAAAAGATCAAAATGAAAAAAAAAGCGGCATGAATAGATGAAGTAGCACTTAAGATGATAAAGTATGTAGGGGAAAAAGGAAAAAAAGAACTAAACAATTAATAAACCAACGTTGAAAGAAGAAAACAGGTGTAATATAACCAATAGACAAAAATAGAAATACTAAGGACTGCGAAAATTACAGAGGGATCACAGTACAGTGTACAACGCTCAAGATTTATAAAAGAATCCTCGAAAACAGATTGAGAGAGAGTGTAGAAGACTAGAGAATATACAATGTGGATTTCGCCCAAGCGCAGTACACAAAACTATATTTTCACGGTCTACCAAGTTATAAAAAAGAAACTAAAGAACAAAGGTATATACGTAGATTTCATAAATATGAAGAAGGCTTTCGATACAATAAACAGAAATAGAATATGGGGTAGCCTAAAAAAGAAAAAAGTAGATGAACAGCTAATAGAAGCTATTAAAAGATTGTATAATAGAACTAGAAACAAAGTAAGAACAATTAATAGATTATCGGAAAGTTTCTACACAACTGAGGGAGTGAGACAAGGCGGTGTGCTAAGCCCATTATTATTTATATGTGCAGTAGATGATGCTGTTAAAGAAAACCAATAAAACAGAACAGTTAGTAGTAGGTACCGGGGCGTGTGCCTTTGCAGATGGTATCCAATACTGACAGAAATTTAAAGAAAAACTTAGCGGATGGAAAACATCCCTAGAAGAGCTAAACCTTAACTTGAACATAAATAAACCAATTGCATGGTCATAAGCAACCAAGAAACAAAAATAAGAGCAACAATAGAAGGAAACAATGTAGAGCAAGTTAGCAAATACATATATTTAGGATGTACAATTAACAGCAAGGAAAACATAGTCGATGAGTTAAATGGATGAATGAAAGAAATTCTTCAGACATAAACAAATATCTAGAAAAACAAAAACAGCGGTCTATAAGACAATCTATCTACCAGTACTCTTGCACGAAGGGAAAATTGGGTATTAACAGAGAAACAAGAGCGGATATTGCAATAAATAGAAATGAAATACTATAGAAGAGTGTTAGGAGAAGAAATGATGACATAAGGAAAAAGTTAGCAGTAAAATCGATAAAACTGGAAGATGAAACACTAGGATGGTTTGGGCATCTAGTAAGGCTGAAAGAAGGAAGACAAGTAAAGAAAATCTGAGAAGCAAAGCCAGTGGAGAAAAACAAGAGAGGGAGACAGAAGCAAAAATGTAATAGTGACATTGAAAAGATACTGGAGAATAAAGTGAACGATTGGAACACAGCGAAGAAAATGGCAAGAAATAGGAAGGAATGGAAGAAGTTTTCAACCTCCACGCCCTAGGGTATTAAGAGGACAGGGCTATGTACGTATGTGTGTAAAAATACAGTGCAATTAAAATGATGAAGTAAATATAAATACATAAATTATAAAATGCCTAAATAAATTTGCTTTAAAATAAACCTGCAAAGCTTGCAACGCGTGGCGAAGCAGTCTCCCAAATTTTTGAAATCGCGTTTCCGGGTTAAAGGTCACGTAGTATTTCAAGTTTTATGTTTAAATTAATCAGTGTTCAAAGACGAGTTGAATGATATCCTACATGTCCTATGTTGCTATTTTGAAAATTTGAAATCGTAAAGGTCACTAACGCTGACCATTGACCAATCAGTTTCAAAATCACTAGCAAACACCTGATCAACTGTCGATTGGTGAAAACAGAATTTGAAAATTCCCAGCCGTTCTCATGTTATTGCTCGGACGGACAGACAACAATAAGTTGATTAATCTCAACATTTTCATGGAACAGATTGACTCTCTCTAAATATTTTCTGAATAATAGAACAATCTACTTGAATCTTTTGAGTTTTTCCATTAACACTGAATCCAAGTACCTTCTAAAATTAGAAATACGTAACTATAGTTATATCGCTATAGTAATTATCATTCCAGTAAGTTGGTATCTGGCAATACTGCAGTACGTTTTGAAAGAAACTGTTAGAACTCTCCCTTTTTTTTAATGTATTTAATTTCACAAGCAGGCAATTTCCAAATTTATTGTCTGCAATAGTTATTCCTACACTAAAGACACATTCTAAATATGCCAATACTAATTACAGTATGACGTAGACAATTTGCCAAAATAAAAATGGTTACACCCTCACTTCTTTAGGCAAGTGTCTTTTAAATTCGCATCTATCTTACCTACGAAACATTTCTTTTGCTGCTTAATTTAGTTTACCTTGCCACCTTTGTGCGACTAACCATGACTTTTATCTAAGTCTCATAGGTTTTCCATGCATTTTACGTTACATATGTTTCTCGCAATATAATACCACGTCTTTATTAATAGCTATATAAGTAAAACGATTTCTTCTAATTATTAAAAAATATGTTAAAGCATACTAAAACAGCTCTTCATTTAATCAAATTCGATATACTTCCGAATTAATTTAATGTTCTGCTATTTTAATGTCTTATCAGATTTTTCTCCACATACTGTCGAATTTGTTGGTTTGGTAAGCCCAGTATTCATCACAATAACAATATAAGCCATAGTTCGTTCAATAGAAATAATAAAGTGATATATGCTTTGTCAAATGTATAAATCAAATATTTCGACAGTGAACTTGAATACATTCTTAATTTTAAAGTTCCCGAATCAAAAAAAATTATCTGTATCACGCTTGCAACTACTGAACGTTCAAGTTGTAGTTCTCTAGTATTTCAACAATTGGGTGACAACTAGATTGTCTTACAAACTCCTCGATTGTTGGAAATTCTGCAAGCCTGTGAAAGTTCATGTTTTTGACTACCACGGAGCATCAAAGATAGCCCTGAGTACCCGGTTCTGTATTACCGGGAGCGTCTGCATGTACGTTTGGCAGCACTTTTTCATAAATTATCAACTTGTTCTCCAAAAGTAGCTTGCTCCCCGGATAGTACAGTAAAGCCTAGGAACTTCTCCTGGCTACTTCTGCGTTGTAGGTGCTCCAGGTGAGTTTGGTATCCATCATTACGAAAAAATATTTGGCTTCACTTCTCTAGAGGACAGTACCACAGAGTCTTATTTTCGGGGTAGATTTGAATCCGCAAGCAATCAAACCAATCCTAAAGATTCCTTCTTGCGGCCCTTTCATTGTTAAGTGCTGTCTCTATATTAGGCTATGGAGGGCACTATGGGCATATCCCTGGCATAAGATCCTGCACGGAGGTGCCTCTGCGATGAGCTCACGCTGATTTGCAATCTTCTATCAATCAGAAAGAACCAAATTATAAGATGCACGAGCCAGTTATTCCGGTGACTTTCTTTCTTGTTATATCCACTACTCGTAGGAGATAGATGGTGGCAAAGTAGCTGAACTGACCCTACGGAATCAGTTCAAAGCCCTAACCGCCGTTTCCAAACGGTGATAAATAACCCTTTCCATTACCTTACTCAGCAGCAATCCGATGGGTCTGTAGTGCTGGGGGAAAGTTATCCTTCTTGCCAAGCTTGAAAAGCAGTACATACACCATCCGTAAAAAGTATCGTAATCTCAAGACGGTATTGATGATCGCGGTCACATAGATGACACTTTCCTTTGGTAGAGTTTTAAAGACAATTATGGGAATAACATTTGGGCCTGATGCTTCCCGCAGCTTCAGTGCTCGCGTCAGCTGGAGGATTTCTTCGATGGTTGCTAACTCTATGAATACTTCGGTTTTTTACTTTCGCAGGCGCTGGACGACTCGATCGACGAGATCAAAGTGGTACGTTTAAAGCTCTTTCATCATTATCATCACAGCTTATTTATAGAAGGGCTCCAGGAAGATAAACGTACAGTTTTTATCGTCTCTTCTTTAATAATAATTGTAAAAGTAAATTTTCCAACACTTTTCCAACAACGAAGTTTTTTTCTTAAAGAAGATACCATGTAACACCTTCAACATCATTTCTACACCAAAAAGTGTTAATCCATTCAATGGAAATCTAAAGAAAGGAATTATATAATTTACACTAATATTCATAACTGATTAAGAACTACAATAGTAAATAAAGATTTTCCAAGTGATTTATACCAATATTTTTACGGTCTTTAGTTATTTTTCTATTGTTGGTTACAACTTTCAAGAGCTTTCACCAGAAAAACCCCAAATTATAAACATAAAGGATTTACGAAGCGCCTATCAATTTTTTTATGAAGTTTAGCAAGTGATATGATTTAGATTTTGCGTAGCAAACCCAATATTACATTTCCCTTGGAGGTTAGTGTCTCTAAGTATTCGTAATTAGTCCACATATAGCTTCTTTTCCCTCTGTTAAACACTATAATGTAATTTCTAAGACCGTATTACGATGTTTCAATTTCACGAGCTTTTGTGCTGCTATATTAATATGGATAGTGCTTCTAGATTTCCTGAATGAATTCGTCAGGAAAACCCTAACTTTGAAATTGTTGCAGTGAAGAAGATTGATGAATTTGAAGATACAAGAAGCAACGATGTAGGTGTTTCTGAAGACTATCAAGATGTGATAGGTGATCATGAATCAGAAACGGAACTTGAAGAGCTTTTTGGTGATGAAAATGTGGATACAATAAAAACTGAAAATTCTAACAATTATCAAACACATCAATACACTTTAATGAAAAACTATTGTGAGAAAATTTGCTTCAAGTGGAATTCCAAAAGTTTTGTGAAGCGAAGTAGAACACACTACAAGTAGTTTTGCAATAAACAAATAACAAAATACAAATCAAGAGGTTTAAGCATAAAAATTTAAAAGCTTTCACCTATTTGTTGGTCCATGCAATAGCTTGCAATTCTAATCGTGGAAACTTTTATAGTATTTTTATCAAAAATATGATCCTAAAGTATTTCGTTGTGTAAGAATAAAAATTGGCTCGTGTCTTTATTAACAATTCTAGATAGTGATATTTTTGTTGATAGAGATACTAGACGAGAGGAAGTCTTAACTTCAACGTCTCTTAAATTTTCAAAGCGTTTAATGCAAATTTCCAGCCTAATACCTCTAAAGCGATGAAATGCTAGTGGAATTTCGTAGAAAATGCAAACTCCAACTGTACTTCCCAAGCAAGTGCGAATATGTAATGAAAATGATTTGTAGGGCAGATGCTCCTCGCTATTATTTCTACAACGGCTATTTTACACGAATAAGGGTTTCAACTGGATCAAGCGGAACACACATTGGCAAAACCTACTCAATCTGTAATAAGGCCTGTAATTAATATAAATCGCAACGTAACTGCTTACAACTAGTTTACATCCACCCAATTAGTGAAAAACACAAGCAAATTCAGTTAGCGTATTTTGGTACATTAAAAAACAAAATGAGGAATATCACATCAACTTCTGACTCTGCGACTCTTGCCTCGCATATACCAAAAAGTACAGTTGTGCTAGTGGCATAAATGTACCGTACAAAATCACTTGCTCCTGATCCAAAAAAACCTGAAATATTGCCCTTCTAATCTCACAAAATCAGCTCCATATGTCCAAACAGTTAAAAATATAAACCAAGCACAGCTGCTTTTATGTTACAAACCCAAAAGGTCGGAAGTGCTCTGTTAAGATTTGTAAATGCTGTAAATAAATTTACCGATAAAAGAGCTTTCGCAGTTATTGTATTGCCAAATATTTTTAAAATTTACGTTTGGTTGTGCGTGATAAATTATCAATAAGACTTTGCTCTTCTTTAATAAATCGATTTATAACAATATTTACCAGTTTACATTATACACTTGTAAACAATAAATCTAACAAATTTAGTGAAAGAAATCAAGTATTTAATAAGACTATAAATGACAGCGGTCTGACTGCGTACTACAATGACAACGCGACAATGATTATACTACGGTGATTGAGGGTTAACAGCACAATGTTTTAATCTATTCATCTTTCAGGTACATTATTTTTTGTCTCTAAATTCTATCTTACCTGCACAGGCATGACTTCGTCTGTATAAAATGTTAATGAGTCTAAGAGCGTCTAATTCATAAAAATTACCAGAATGAATGCCATTATAAAAATCTACGTACACGAAATCTTGTAAATATCTGCAGAAAACCCTAAATTTATAATAAAAACCCTGAAATAGTCAAAATTACTTATAGTGATATAAAAAGAGAAACACATATATGTGGAGTGAAGCTGTAAGATCATTCTCCATCTTATTACCCGCGAAATATGTGAACAAACCTTAACTAGGACAAAACCTAAATATCGATTCAATGACAAAAGGTGATTAGAAACGATAACATAAGCAGTAAAAGATAAATTTTAAAAAATTTTATTGTGAGGATATAAAAGACATACAAAGATATATAAAGACATACACGTGGGGTCGCGCTTTCTTAAACTGTAAGGGTTTGTTCACATGAGCGAATTTTAAATAACTCATTGGCACTTAAGAATTACTAACAATAGCAGCAGCACAAACAAAGAAAAAAACTGACTGCATTATATTGCTATCACTTCCAAGATGACTCATCATCGCATATACATCTGAAAAATATGTGAACAAGTCTTTATTCTATCAAAAACTGAATATCAACGTTAAAAGATTAACACCAATAGATAAAAAAGACATTCTCATGACAGATCCATGAAATTCGAAAATGAAATGAACTCCAAAGAAAAAAGAAGAAGAGTGATGGAAGGCAATAAAACTTCCGATCAAACGAGTAAATTATTGAAAGAACGGACAAGGGAAATTCACACCATAATACCCGAAAGCATTCCTTTCGAAACGTCAAATCCCTATTTACCTTCCAATTGAAAGACTGCCCACGTTTGGCTTTTGTAATTCAAAAACCTTGTAGCGGCGCCGGAAGTAGTCAAAAAGTATATAGTGCACCCGCCGCACGGGCTGCTGTAATGCTCCGGCTGTGTTTCAATCACCGTCCGGGAGTGGCACCGAATTAGCGGAACCGAATTGCATTTGCCCGAGTGCCGGACGGACATGATAACCGATTTAGCGATTTTTCAGCGAAAATAAGGCGAAACGTGTCACGCCGAAATTCATTTGGATTAATTGCGCGGCGACATGACCGCCCCGCGATATAAAACAAACATCCCGTGTATTGCCCGCATTGATTTCATTACGCCACCCCGTACGGCATTTGAACAATTGTGTGTTTAGGTAATGTCGAATCAATTACCGGGTGCTTTTCCGGCGCATCAAATGGGGCGGGCGATAAATTTTTGCAGCGAGGCGGAAACCGACGCCCCGCATTTGAGGCTACTTACGACTGCCATAAACAGCGCGGCTGAAATCTGAATGCGGTAAGTAAATGGTGTGATGTGCATAAGCGGCCACTTAACTATGGAATAATTGCTTGTTTATAGCGGTCGCTCAATAAAAGGGGCCGTTTGCTAAGACTACGAACTCGCACTGGTTTGCAGAGGCACACTTCGACTGCTTTGCCGTATATAAATTCGGCTTTTATCAGTTTCCCTTGAAACGATAACCTACAAAATGCAATCGCAAATGTTTTTCATTTAACTTATAGTAAAAATTATCTTTGTTCGTAAAGGTCCTACCTGAATTTATAAAATGAAATGGCAAATTCGGTATTAGCTAATAAATTTACTATCTTAAGCAGCTTTAGAACAGTCCAGTGAACTGAGTAAGTTGAATTTCTGAAATAAAAACAAGAACTGGTAAGTGGAAGTGAAGGAAAATGCGGTAAGCTCTAAAACCAGAAAAATAAAAATCCGAAATGTGAATAATGAACTCATTAATATATAGTGAAAGGTATTATTTAAACATATTTCAAAAACATATATTAACAGATAAGCTAAATAAATAAATGCATAACAGAAGGCAAAAATCCAAAAACCAACAAATTTGGCTAGTGTTCGGAAAACTGCTGTCCAAATTGGGAGATCAAACAAAACAATCAAGGAAATAGATAACTGATCTGCGAGTATCTAAGCTTTCGATAAATTGTAACATAATGATTTACCAGTTCCCATTTGGTTTCAAAGTGAGCACGTCTGCTACGCCCTGTTATCTTTGGAAGTGTCAAGTGTCGAACTATCTATTGATAACCCGCATCATACCACCTCAAAACGGTATGTACAATTTAAATCTATTACTGTAACAGAAGTATGTGTTAACTTACGTTTCCAATGGTAAACGTCTACGGCCCCGGACCTCCGGATGCACGAGCAGCCCCTGAAAATTACGGTTTTACATTCAGTATTTCTATTGCACAAGGATATAAATTTACCCAACAACAAAATAATTGCAATAGCCGACCTATTCCACAGCATTATCAAGCATATCAGTCATCTCCCTTTTTAGTTAATCCGTAACACTGTTTTTTCCTCAAGCAGTGCAAACAAGTGCGCGCGTAAATGCAAATTTAATCGAAGAATTGGATACAGATAGTAGTAGTCTTAATAGCACGCGAGATAACTCGACAAAACTATAACATGATTGGCAATCAACCAAAAACCCTCCCTACGAGTATATCAAACAAATATGAGGTCCTCTCACAAACTCAACCCGACAATTCTAGTCGAGAGCAAGCATCTAATAATCAACAAACTAAAATCGTGAAGCCACCACCGGTTTACATCCACGGGCTGCAACTACAATAAAATAATTGACAATATTAATAAAATCCTAGAGAACGAGTAATACTACACAAGAACCTTTCCAAAGGAGAAAATTAAAATCAATACTAATACAACAGACCTATACAGAAGACTTAGCTAAAAACCTTAAAGATAAAAATATATTTTCTATGCATACAGGGTAATTATTCGAAACCTTCACCACTTTGTACTAGTGTCAGAAATAATAGAACTTGGGACTCTTGGCCACATATTATGTGACATTATTAACATATGTCATAGAGTGACCAAACAACTCTTACATTGTTTATGGTAGACCTAGAACCTAAAGAAAATAATAAGTCGATTTTCTATGTGAAACATCTAAATAACATTATTACGGTTAAACCCCCCCAGCAAGACAAAAACCATACTTCAGTGCACCCGCTGTCAAGAATACGGGCATGGGAAAGCATATTGTAATAAACCATTTGTCTGTGCCAAATGCGGTGGTTGTCACACAACCCATTTATTCCAAAAAAAAAAAACAACACTCCAGCCACTTGTACTTTGTGCAATTGACAACACCCAGCCAATTACAAGGAGTGCTCTGTATACCAAGATATCAAGAGAGCCAGAAAATCAACATTCAGAGGATTCGCAAACAAAACCAGACCATACCAGTCACCACTAAACATATTCGAATTCCCACCACTTGCAAAACAAAATGTTAACTGAAATTCAAAAGTCAGAAACTTCCCTTCTTGCAACCACCAGACGGAAAACCTGCTACTCATACATCCAACAAACAGCAGACAAGCATCAATCAAATGTTCTCTAACTTTTTAATGGAATTTAAAGCAATGTTTACACTGTTATACATAAATTAGCTTAATAATGGCAAACTGCTCCGTCTAGCGCTCTGGAAGGCCAATGCCATATCAAAATAATAACATTTTTGCAACTACAAGACATCGACGTGTTACTCGTTTCCGAAATCCATACAATCGCTAGAATGGTAATCAAAATTCCGTGCTACTCTGTATATCTCTTCAATCATCCAGATGGCACAGCACATAGCAGATCAACTGTAATTATCAAAAACTCAATCTCCCACCATAAATGGAACTTCTTTCAAACTGACAAAATCCAAAGCTCCAATATAAAAGTGCAAGTCAAACGAAAGCAAATAGATCTCAAAATTAAGCAAATGCATTGGCTCATCGGCAGACGCTCTCAACTCTCGCTTTATGTATTATTAAACCCATCTGGACATATGGAATCCAGCTGCGAAGCTGCGCTAAACCCTCCCATATCAAAATTCTGCAGCGAATCCAGTTAAAAATCCGTCGTTCAATAACCAACCCTCCATGATACGTCACCAATAAAACCCTTCATACCGACCGAAGATTTCCCTACGTAGCCTAAGAGATCCAGAAGTTTGCTTGAATGTACACAACAGCTCTCCAAACAGCCGAGCGTCACCAGACGATTAAAACGACATCAGCTACAAGACTTAGCTGTGTAACCATCTAGAACTTCATAGTTTAGCCTATGGAGAGAAGGCACTGGCCGGATCCCCTACTGACAAATCAAACTACATAAGATTTACTTATTACTCGCGTGCGAGTAGGTTGTAAATAGGCATCTTCCATTAAAAAAAAAATTAAATTAATCTTTGACTTGACGGTGATCAAGGTAGAACTGGTCGCCCTAGTGCGCCTAGAAGAGGTTATCGAAAATGTTAACAACCATTTCATCGAAACCCAAAATATTCGGTTAGAAATACATCGAAAGAGTTGTGTATCAGTAGATAATGTAATAGTGCAAAAAATTCAAGTCAGCCATTGAGCGATAAAACCATTAAATATCGATTCAAATTTGCTGTCACTCTCAGTCAAATGATCGAGTCCAACCAAATCGATCATCGAAAGATGTGGTTTTCAGATGATTGTTACTTCGAATTACAACCGGAAGTCTTAGGCTAAAACAAGAGGTGGCATTGATTGTCCACCCTACTCTGCTGTTCTGAACCCATGTGACCACACATTATGGGGTTTAACTAAGGATATTATGTACCATCCAAATCGAGGAAATGCGGAGAAATTTAATCATCCAAAAATTTGTAATATTGCATGTCGTATTTAATTTAATATGTGTTTAAATATTATTTCACAGAAATAGTATTATCATCTGCAAATTTGTGATACGAACATAGGAAAATTTCTTGTACAAATAGTTTGTAAAAATTATATACCATATTGGACCAACAATTGAACCTTGAGGAACACCTATTTTAATTTCTTTGAAATTATAAATAACATTATTAATCCAAACTGCTTGAAGTCTGTGCTCTAAAAAGGACTTCACTAATTTAACGGGTATATTTAAGTTATATAATTCAAGCTCGTTGGAGACAGTCAAAAGCTCTAGTTAAATCTGAAAAACTTGATACTGAACACTGTAATGAATCATCTGCAAAATTTAAAGCTGCTTTTTCTGTATTCCTATTAGACCTAAATCCATATTGTAAATCACTAAATTAAGAGTTCAGTTCGAAATATCTAACAATTATATTTTTCACAACTTTTTCGAAGATTTAATTAATTTACAGTTTCCTAATTCATTTGTATGCCATTTTTTGCGAAGAAGGGCCGCTGTTGTTATTTTTAAGCACGCAGCAAAATCACCAACACACATATTTTCATTTATTAAATCAAAGAATTGGCGAAATAACATTAAATACATATTTTGCGGAGGGTAAGGGGTGGCACCAACAT
Organism: Sinelater perroti; assembly: GCA_036346155.1. Lineage (NCBI taxonomy): Eukaryota > Metazoa > Arthropoda > Insecta > Coleoptera > Elateridae > Sinelater > Sinelater perroti. Next base: position 20,530,897 of record JARFIY010000158.1, on the reverse strand, counting down.
CCAGTCACCCAAATGTCAACCCCACCTGCACGTGGCACCCTCTGCTAGAAAACAAAAGGGACTCTGACGACCCAGCATCGGGGGGTATAACCTGATACCAGTTGTCCCGAGGTAACGGGGTCCTCGTCGTCGGGCTAATCACCCATACGAGGTATACAGATTCAGAGAAATACAGAAAGCCTCGGACATGGACGGAAAGATGGAAAACGACCTAAGCGTGCACAAAGGACAAGAATTGGACTATGGAACGTGACAGGACTAAATGGGAAAGAGATAGAGTTAGTTAAAGAAATGGAGAGATATAAAGTTAAAATCCTAGGCCTTTCAGAAATCAAAAAGAAAGGAATCAAAGAACAAACACTCGAAAAAGGATACAAATTGTTCTACTCTGGAGTTCAGTTAGGAACGAGAGCAAAGGAGGGAGTAGGAGTGATAATTAGCGAAGACCTAACCGTAAATAAGATGGGAAGGTTCAAGAATAACGACAATAGATGTCAAGCTAGAAGAAAGAACTACATTCATACAGATTTACGCACCAACAGAAAATGACAACATACTGGAAAAACAAGAGTTCTACACAAGCCTACAACAAGTGCTCGACAAAGCTAGAAACAGAAACAGACACACATTTATACTTGGAGACTGGAACGCCCGAGTGGTAAAGAACCCAGACAAAGGACATGTAGTTCTAGGAAGATACTGTACAGACAGAGTGTTAAATGACAATGGCAATAGGATGATTGACTTCTGCATAAGTAACGAAATGCTAATAGGAAATAGTTTCTTCAATCACAAACTAATACATAAAATAACTTTCATTGCAGAAAACAGGGAGGCCAAAAGCGAAATGGACTACTTCACATACACAAAGGGAGCAAAGTACGCAGTATTAGACGTGAAGGTCATCCGAGGGGCAGAAATCCACTCAAATCACAAACTAGTAATAGCGGACACGAGATTCTATGTAAGAAAGGTAGTAGCGAAGAAAGGCTACGAGAAAATAAAAATAACTGAACTAAGAAAGCCCGAGAAAAAACCAGAATACGCACAAGAAGTAGATCGCAGATTACTAGAACACGAACAACAAGAGCACCATCAGGAGGTAGAATGGAACGTGGAAAAGAGATGGACAAGACTTAAGGAAGTAATACTTGGAATGAGGAAGTAAAAAGGATAGTAATGGAAAAGAAAACAGCTTGGAAGAGATACCTACAGACCAAGAGAGAAGAAGACAGGCAACATTATATAAGAAGGAGAAATGAGGCAAAAGAGGTAGTGAAGAGGGCCAAAGAGGAAGCTTGGGAAGAGTTTGGTAGAGAGATGGGGCAGAAATTCAAAGACAACAAAAACAACAAAAAGGACTTCTGGAAAACAGTTAAAGGCCTAAGGGGAATGCACAAACAAAAGGTGTGGAGCATCAGGAACGAAGAAGGAGAAGTCGTTACAGAACCGCCACAAATATTAGAAACATGGAAGAGACATTACAACACAAAATTCAAAGCACCAAACATACAAGAACAATACAACCACATCAGAGTAGAACAAGAAGAACAAGAAGAGACAGAAAACGAAACAATAACTTTGGAAGAAACAGAAGAAGCAATAGAACACATGAAAGTAGGAAAATCTGCAGGAAAAGACGGAATAAGCCCTGAACTAATCAAATACGGAGGGGGAGTGTATAAAGAAATGGACACACAAGATATGCCAGCAAGTATACGAAGGAGAAGGAATACCGAGGGATTGGGAAAAAACATAATAGTACCAATCCACAAAAAAGGTAACACAAACGACTGTGGAAACTACAGAGCAATATGCCTGGCATCCTGCGTACAAAAGATCTACACCAGGATACTAGAAAAAAAGATAAGGCATCACATAGAAGACGAGCTATTAGAGGAACAAGCTGCATACAGAAAAGTCAGACAGACTCAAGACCACATATTTACGCTTCGCACGGTAATAGAAAAGACACTTGAAGGAAACAAAGAGCTACCCTGGCATTCATAGACCTCCTAGCAGCCTTCGACATGGTACCAAGAGCAACCCTGTGGAATTCAATGGAAAGAATTGACGTCCCGAGAAACTTGTAGAAGCCACAAAACGACTATAGGAAGAACGAAAGGAATAGTAAGAATACAAGGACAAGAATCGGGGAAATTCTTGACGGAGAGGGGATAAAACAGGAGACTCCTCAGTCCACTACTATTCATTATCATGATGAATGAAATAGTTAAGAACAGCAGGAACCCAAACCTGAACACTAAACTAGGACACTGGAACATGGGGCAATCAATATACAAAGCCTCGTCTTCGCAGATGATATACTACTCATAGCCGATAGCCAAAGGAAACTACAACAAGCAATAAATAATTGGAACAACGAAATTAAAATAAAAGGAATGACAATAAATGCGAAGAAAAGCAAAATAATGAGAATAAGTAAGAACACAGATGAAGAACAAAGAAACCTGAACGTAAGATGTTAAGGAGAGCAATTGGAACAAGTGGAGAGCTATGAGTACCTTGGAGTAATAATAAGCCAAGACGGAACAGTAACAGATGAATTAAGGAACCGGACCTCCAAGGCGACTAGAGTATACTATCAGATCAACTCAACATTAATCAACAAGAAAGAGCTGAGCAAAGAGACTAAGCTCCACCTGTATAAAACAATATACTTACCTACATTAACATACGGAATAGAAAGCACACCGCTACAAGACAAGAGCAAAAGTAAATTAACGGCTGCGGAAATGAAGTACCTGCGACGTATAGTCGGAAGAACAAAGAGGGACAGAGTGAGGAACATCACAACAAGAGAGGAGTTAGACCTAGAATCGCTAGTGGAAACACTACAGAAAAGACAACTAATGTGGTTTGGGCACGTGACACGAATGGGCGAAGAAAGGCTGCCAAGAAGGGTATTAGAGGCAAGAAGAGAAGGAAAAAGAGGAAGAGGAAGGCCAAGGCAAACATGGATGGAAACTATCAGGAAGGAAGTGGAAAGGAGGGGGAAAAGCATGGCAGAAGCTAAACAAATCGCTAGGGACAGGAAGAGATTTCGAAAATGGATAGAGGACCCGACACCTTAGGGTATAAGGGATGGACAAAGAAGAAGAAGAAGACATATTTTGCATATTGTGTTTTTGAACCATAATTAAGGGTGTTGCTAATTATTAAACTTTTTATAGTTTCGATAATTTCTTGAGAAGAACAATTTTCAAAGTAGAATTTATCATCGTTTATAGTAGTTCTAATATTTAAACTGCTTAGTTCTTTTGTGACAATATTTCTTGCTATATTTTTGGTTATACTGATGAAAAATAACTGTCAAATTTAGAGACTGTCTGATTCCATTTCGGGTTTATTAACATCGTGGTCAAGTTTCACCGGCACAAGCAAAACCTTACAAATCCGACTCACATAATTAGTTCCGATTTTTCTCAACGTCGTAAAACCTAAATGTCAAACGCAGTCACAATTCTGACAACCAATTCGCGTATTTACAGCTGCTTTGCCGCAACTTGATTACTTTTACGATCACTTTGGTCAAGCTTCTGATTCCACAGACGTCATGTTGAACTATTATAACTTTTATACTGTTATTATGCGCAAAAGGCCGAAGCGAATCGCTCTCTGTGTACGTCGAGGACGCGAAGGCTCGCGGCCGTTTAACACAATCTCTCATAGAAACTTAATATTAGGATCTCTTTAGTTCTTTAACAGGAAAAGTTTTTAACACCATTCAACAGTCCGAAGTTTATTTGCTATAATGATCAAAAAATTTCTATGGAAGAACGAACAATTAAGGACGAAGGCGTTAAAACATGACGTTCTGAATGATAAACGGAGTTCGCCACCTGGTGAATAATACGGTCTTAGGAATAGGGAATACATTAGTGAACCAAAGGCTACGAAGACTTGAGCCTTAAATCTCCAGCTCCAACGAGACTTTTGTGTCTGCCAGCATTTTAAATCTAAGACGCCACAAATATTCACAAATTTTCAGCACGACCCGATTCTACCCGTATTCCGCCCAAACGCGAACATGACCCTACATAGACATTGAATGCCAGAAAGGACGTACAAAAATTAACTTAATTTCAGGACTAATGGCTGTCATTTTAACACCTGATAAGTGTTCCGAATCGACGTAGCCTTAGAAGTGTTTCCATGTAAACTCATTAGGTGCCAGGGCCCTGCTTAGCCATCCACTATTGCAGATTCCGAGCAGACTTGTATATGAGAACTCGCAGTCATTAAGCCAAAATGAAACACTGATGTATCAAACGATGCAACTAGTATAGAGCTCCGGGATACAACTGTGAGACGGTATACTGAAAATCTGTGTAAGAAACTTCAAACGAAGAAGAATAAGATCACTACCCAAAGGGGCACAAAGTCCATAAATCCTGAAAAATAAATTAATAAGATTTCAGAAATTAGATTCTGCTGAACATTCTGAAAAAGTTGAAACTCTTCCAGTTTGTAGAATATTCTCTAAATAAATAGATCGCTGAGCTGTCAGTTCACTTTTCTAAAAATAGTATCTCTTATAGGCACTTTTACTATTTCTTTTATTTATAATTAATGAAGCATGTGTTAAAATTTTTGATCATTTTGCATTGATTTAAGAAATTTGTACATGAATACAAATTATCATCACCTATTTAAATGTATGTATGTATGTATCTATCTATCTATCACACTATCAACAGTCTAAAATCACAAATTGCTTGTTCAGATTCATTCATCAATATTTGTGTTTGTGCATTACCAACATAATTAGTAACTGCACACGTAGATGAAAAAATATACTCAAAATTATATCCTTGTTTTGTTAACTTAAAATTTATATAAAGATATAGTTTAGAACGGAGCTGACAAACTATCGAGAATAAAAAATATAAAACAACTTTCGAGAAAGTGAATTGGTAGTAATACAAATCTATGCAGTGAAGACTTGTCATTAAGAACTGTGTATTATACTTGCACAAAATAAAGTTGCAGCAGCTCTCAAAAATTTTTTCATTGTTCCGGATATTAGCCGGTGATTTATATGGAAGAATAAGCACGATATCCATTTTGACAATGACATTATACAAAAAAGAAATAAAAAATATATTGCACAATATATTTAATAGAAAAAGAAAGCAACTAAAGAACGCACTACAGAGCTTTATTCACAAACATTTAAGAGGCTAGTACGCAAGCAAAGTTTTTAAAACACGAGTTTTATAGTAAAAGATGAAGTTATGAATTACTTACAGGGAGGTATGATGTATTTGAAAAGACTCTCCCACTTACTTTCTAACGAATTTCGACATTTATTAATTTCAGACGTTACTGGTGCATTGCCACTTGAGAATACATAACGAAACATAAGAAAAAAAATAATTTTTGACGAAGAATTCTTGTAGCAAAGTGGCGAAAGTGTACATACCCCTTGAAGGATATTACGCAGAACCCTTTGAATTTCTCGCGTTGTAGTTTCGAAAAGGGCTTCAAGATAACGAGGTTTATCTACGTAAATTTAAGCCTTTAAGTAGCTTCAAAAAAAGTAGTCACAAACTGAGAAATTTGGTGACGGAGTAGGCTACTCCACATCCCCATGCACTGAAATCAGGCGTTCAAGGAAATGTTGTTTTAAAAAGCCCATTGTTGCTCTTGATGTATGGCAAGTCGCCCCATCTTGCTCATACCAAACTGTGTTGAGGTTAATACGTCGTCTTTTTAATTCTGGTAGGAAATAATCACGCCACATGGTAAGACAGCGATCTGTGTTAACAGGCCCTGATCGTCCGTTTTCTCGAGAAAAATAAAGCCCAATAATGCTGGTTCAAGATATGCCACGCCAAAAACAGTTACTCTCTCGCAGTGCAGAGGCTATTAATGCAATTCTTGCGATTTTCGGGTGCCCAGTACCGAAAATCATATTTGTCTACCGTCCCTGATAAATGAAAGTGGGCCTCGTCACTTATGATCGAAACGATCAACAAGTATAACATCGTTTTTGTGAACCTATGTCGTCTCACAAAATCGTTTTTCCGCAACCCTTGAACAGTTCCCGGTCTCAAAGATCCTGTCTGAAAACTATTTACCTCCTTCATAAAGATATCCCGTTTTGGACCACGACCATGACGATCAACATTAAAATGGTTTAGAAATCGTCGCTGCGTGAGCACCACAGAACAATCCGTTTCAATGGATGTGCTATAGACAAAGGCTCCATTGCTACTGAAATGGAATCTATCAGCCATTCCGAAAGCATTTGGTCCACCCCAACGCGCACGACAGTCTTTTCAAAAACACGATACCTCCCTACCGTACCTGTACTTCATAAAATTAGTCCTACTGCACGAGTATTGCCGAAACCTCGGTATGTTTTTGGTAAACAAACCTACCCACTACAAGCTACAGAATAACGGTTTAAGTGGTTCAAGGGAAACAGAACATTGGTCAAAGGGGAAAATAGAGGAGCAAGAAGAATTCGGCCGGAAATCATAGAAGCTACAGTCTGACTAAATTAACACAAGAAACTCAAATTCACAAGATTATTTCCTTCCAAATCATGACCTCACTTCAACATGAACATAAGAGATGCTAAAGCAAACTATAACTACCCTACGGATTTTCGCAAAATCTAGAAAAAAATTCCTGTTCAGTTGCTCATACTTCAAAATATACTTTAAGCAGTACAAGTAGTAAGCCAGAGATATGATTTTGGATTTTAAATCATATATAGATTTTATAAACTCTTAGTCTAAAATGAAAGTATACTTTTGTATTCGTGCAATATAATAGTATTAATATCATTCGGTTGATCCCTTTTCTCTTTTTCTATGTAAATATTAGGGTATCGAAAGTGTGGTGCATATAGAAAGCCTCTCCGTCCAAATGTCGACCTCATATTTTCACCGTACACTATTTTGCAGAAGTGGATATGACGGTTAGCATAACTCACAGTAGAACCTAAAATAGGAAATGACTTAAAGAAAATGGTTGTTTGGCTGCAAAAACACCATGTTAAAGCAATTAATAATAGGAGTAGTAAATAATTATTCCAAAAATATATTTATTATTTAAAAAATCCCAAAGCAAAACAGTGCGAGAAGGCAAATACAGAAAGAGATTAAAAATCATAGAATATTAGAACATTATTAAAACGTAAAAAGTTGAGAACAAAAATATTTTGGAGTTGGAATCATAATGAAGAAAAAGGTAGTTGAAAAGGTAAAATAGTATATCCTACAGCGAAAGGAGCATCTTAGTAAAAATAGATACATTTCTAAAAGCTGCAGTCCTTATATATACATATGCCAACTGGAGAACAAAAACAGCAGAATTTAAAAAATGTAGGAATAAATAAATGAGTTGATTAAATATGCCAATGTTCAAAGGAGAATGAAATCTAGTAATATGAGAGGGCGCAGAAGAAAATGACGTAGACAATGTTGAATAATGCAGAGAAGAATGTTTAACGGAGTTTTTCATGCAACATAAGTAATAGTAAGTAACTTATTACAGCACTATATACGAAGAAGGTATACATGGAATGCTTCAAAAGACAAAAGAAAATATCCAATAATTTACACTTTAATCAAAATAACTAATTTCAAAAGCTACCCATGAGCAGATGCAGATAGCAAGCACAATTTGTACTGATAGCATGTATCCAAGATCAAAAAAAACTTTAATGAGAAATTACAAGATAAAACTATTAAACATAAGTTACAAACATGGAATACAGAAAAATTAGCCCCATAGCATATAAAGGCAGAAGTAGCGAAATCATGCCAAATACCACAGAGTGTAGTGCAACATTCGGTCAAATAAAAGCTACAAAAACTTAGTAGACGCAAGCCTCAACCACTGATAATAAAAGTAAGAAAAAGAAAACTTTTAAAAAATGATACAACAATATAACGACTTTCACAGTATGTTATCCGAAGATGCAGAAACCAACATTGCTAAAGGAAATATGATAATGGGTACAAAAACACAAATATTAGAAGACTCAAACCATTAAGAAATCCAAGAAAATAATCAATATTTAGAAAAACCAGACAAAAAAATTCATAAATGACAAAAATAAAGATTGGAATTACGATAACGAAAGCGTCACAACAAAATTTGAGCAACAAAAAATAAACAAGTTGAGATCTGCAGAGGTATAGCAGTGCTAGCCAAAAACGACGGATATTTAGAATATTCCCTTATGCAAATTAACAAGGACGTGAAAGGCCACAATATAAAGATAAGGAAATCAAAACCAAGATGGTGGTATACATACAGAAAAACGCACAACAGTTTTCCTAGGGCAGCAACTTCAAAACATTAAAAGTTTTGATATTTAGAAAGCACAACTACAAAAGACGCAAAAAAATATCAAATAGAATATTATTAAAAATAGGAAATATATTTTAAAGCTATTTATAAGGAGCATTTTATGGGTGCAAGATCTAGATAGTTCTTCAGATAAATAGGAGTAAAGTAGAAGCTTTTGAAATATGGTGCTTCCGACGAATGCCAAAGGTCAGATGGATGAGTTGAGGCGGCAAGAATTCAAGAAGAAAGAATCCTCTGAAGAAATTTAAAGGAATGAAGGAAAAATACAACGGTGAGGCCAATTTTATAGAAAGCTACAGCTCACAAACAAATGAAAAGGATAAAACCCAACAGAAAAGGAAAAATAAAAGAAAATTGAGAAAGTTTTTTGTAAAAGATAAATCTTTAAGTGTTAAGGTTTGCTCACATATTTCGCCAATAACAAAATGCAAGTAAGACTCAGATAACGCGCACACCCCAGCGAATTTGTAATGAATCATTGGCATTTATGGAACTTTAATAATTGAAACAACATAAACAAAGGAAACACCAGGTGAATTATTGTTGTCACTACAGAATAATCGTGATCTGCATGAATTAATATCTCGGACCAAATCACACACTCCTTATAGGAAGTTATTTGGTTAAAAATTAATTAGTTATCTCGCTTTTAATTCAGCGGTATCTTTGCTGTACACTCCATTATCTGCGTTTTATTACCCACCTAATATGTGAACAGACCTTCACTTCCCACTCAACGAAAAACACAACCATGTCATTAGCAACTAATCAGAAGCTAACCTTCCCTATCATATATTAGTACGAAGCAAGTTACACGAAGCAACCACTTAATATATAAAAGATCTTCCATCTGCAGTTAGGAAGACTAAGATCGATTGCGGTCAAACATGACACCAGTAGTTTTTCTCCCTGAAAACTCAAAAATCCCGCTTTGTTTACGGGCGGCCACATTTCCGCCAGATCCAAAAACAACATCCTAACTTCCATAATTACGGTAATTAACGCAGCAAATGCAGACTTTGTTATGGAAGAGCCATAAAAACTAATTAAGTGCGTTTTTCAGGTACTTCGGAGCTCTCCCGGGCGGAGCGGCAAAAGGAGCAATAAAAACACATGCTGCCGCTGTAATAAAGATTAATAACGCGCCGACATATTTAATTAACTGCGCCCTCGCAATTAAGGAGCCACCAGTTATCAAATATGATGCGGGGCAGCGCGGGCTGATTAGCATCGATTCGCGCGGGGCCGTCCTGCCAGAGTTCGGCGCGGTCGTTCCGTTTTACGGCGCGCGGCAACTTCGCGAAACAGAAATAAAAGAACGTAATAATGAATAATTGCCCGAGAATTAAATTTTCTGCGGGACAGCAACGGCGCGGGCTCGCGCATTCCTGCTGCATTACAAAAGTTGTTAGCATTTTTACAGCCGTTTTCTTAATTCTTTTACATGCCCCGTTTTGTGCGTTTTGCAGCTGAGAGGCCTTAATAGCGGCACGTGAAAGCCGAAACGGAAGAAAGGACTTTACAGGCCTGAGCCGAGAAGGGCAATTTGTTTTAGAGGGCACAATTAAAAATAAATAAGGCCGACTACTGGCAAATCCCGGGCACTCGGCAAACATTTGTTAATGTAGTCTTACGCTCTTAACTAACTTCGAAACTAATTGTACAGGGTGCGACGAACGGAAATTACAGTGGTACCAAATTTGCATTTTATTTTAATTAGTTCGTTGACTAAATACTTCAATTCCTAAGTCAGAATACAAACAACAGACTAATATCTATTTAAACTTAAAATAATTAATTTTTTTTTCAGCCTTTTGTGGCGCCCAGTGTTGAGCACAGGCTTCCCTTTTTAGGAGATTTTTGGCAATTAAACGCCACGCTTGCCGGGCGGGTTGGCGAGTGGATAGGGTAGAATGTACTTTTACGACCGCCAAAGGTGTTTGTATGACGGCCAGACAGCGTTCGATGTTTGTCATTGCCGGGGTTCGAACCCGGGGCCGCCGCGGGCCAGTTTGGCAGGTCGAGGCCTTTACCTCGCGGCTGTCGTTCTCTCTAAAAATAATTTTTTCCAAAATAGTTAATACTTAAAGCAAAGGTACAGCAAAACAGCATGATACTAAAGATGCTGACTACAGTGATCAATAAACTAATCAACTAATGGCTAAATTTCTAAAAATTGCGTTGTGGAATGCCAACGGGCTGCTTCAACGGAAGTTATAAGTTGAAACTTTTCTACATACCAATAGGATAGATATTTTGTTAATCTCAGAAACCCATTATACCACAAGATCACATTTAAAAATACCTCATTTTACCATATATCATACAGAACACCCTGACGACGCAGCTCATGGTGGTTCTGTTATAATAATTCCCAATAATATCAAACATCATAAATTATCAAGCTCTCAAACAGACTACTTGCAAGGTACTATAATACAAGTAGAAAAACTTCCGATGCCAATAGTAATTTCCGTCGCCTATTGCCCGCCACGCCACAACATAACCAAACAAATGTTCCAACCCTATCTTGAGCACTTAGGACCTACATTCTTAGCAGGTGGCGACTACAATGCTAAAAATATACCCTGGGGGGCTCGCGTTTAACAACTACAAAAGGTAGAGAACTATACAAACTCATGGCATATAACAATTATAGTTTCCTATCAACGGGCAGCCCAACATATTGGCCAACTGACCCCAATAAAACACCAGATCTGCTTGACTTCTTCGTCACCCACGGTATGTCCTCAAACTACATGGACATCGTTTCCAGTTATGACATTTCATCTGACCATACCCTTGTAGTAGTCTCAGTAAGTGCAACTATACTTTACAAAGAACCCACACCTACTCTCAGCAATAAAAAAACCAATTGGGAAAATTTTGAATCACATATAAATGAAAATCTTAACATGAACCTGGCATTAAAAACAAACGAAGACTTAGAATATGCAATAACTATCTAATAACAACTATTCGGGAAGCCGGTTGGAAATCAACACCTCAGTCCTACAACCACAAAATTAACACACCTAACATCCCAACTCAAATAATGGAAATAGTAAGGGAAAAAAAGAACAAGGGCAGCTTGGCAACGTAGTCACAACATTGCAAACAAAACTATATTTAACCAACTGAATAATAAACTAAGAAGAGAGTTCAACAGATTCATAATGAAACTTTGCAACTCTACACAACCACACTCTCTGTACAAGATCAGTTAATATGGAGAGCAACTAGAGGAATCAAACGTCCCAAAGAGCACATACCACCACTACAAGATGCAACAGGATTATGGGCGAAAACTGATAAAGAAAAGGCTCAAGCTTTCGCGCTGCACCTTCAAACTACCTTTGAACCTAATTCTAATGAACCAGACCAGGAAGTTGAACATTATTTAGAAACTCCATTGCAATTGTCACACCAAATAAAGAGTATTACTATCCACGAAATTGAATCCCAAATAAAATTACTTCCTAACAAAAAATCTCCAGGACATGACCTTATAACAGGAATTACATTAAAGCACTTACCTGAGAAAGGACTTTGTTATCTTCAAATCCTATTTAACGCAATACGTTGTCTTGCATACTGGCCATCATTACTCAAATTTGCCCAAATTATCTTAATCCTTAAAGCGGGTAAACCTCCCACCCAAATAAAATCCTACAGACCTATTAGTTTACTTCCGATAATCTCTAAACTATTAAAAAAATTAATATTAAAACGCATTAATGAAAGTGAACTTAAAAGTAAATGGCTACCAGATCACCACTTTGGATTCCGATCTCAGCATTCAATAATTCAACAATGCCATCGATTAACACACAATACACGGTGCACTTGAACACAAAACTTACTGTTGTGCAGTGTTCTTAGATGTGAGTTCTGCATTTGACAAGATTTGGCACAGAGGTTTATTGTACAAAATAAAAAAACTACTACCATACCATTACTACCTGCTTTTGCGCTCCTACCTGAACAAACGACTCTTCCAAACCAAACTCGGTAGCGACACCTCCCAGATATATAAAATTAATGCGGGCGTCCCTCAGGCCTCTATTGTATCTGTTATATACAAGTGACCTTCCTATTACAGAGCAAACAAGTACAGGGACGTTTGCTGATGACACAGCAATCTTGTCGTGCAATGAAGATCCGAACACAGCAACCGAACTACTTCAAGAACATTTAAACCAACTCGAAAAGTGGCTAAACAAGTGGAAAGTAAGGGTAAACGTGGATGTCACGTTTACAACAAAACACTCAACGTGTCCTCAAGTCTACCTAAACAATACACCGATCCCTCAGGCAGGCGAAGTCAGATATCTAGGTCTGCATCTCGATAAACGCCTAACGTGGAGATCTCATATAAGAAAAAAACGGAAAGAAATGGATCTAGCTCTAAAAAATTGTATTGGCTCAATGGGAGAAACTCAGCCCTTGCCATAGATAACAAACTGTTAATCTACAAAAGCATAATTCGTCCCATCTGGATCTCGGCTGTGAATTATGAGAATGCACCAGCAAATCAACAATAAAAATAATACAACGATTCCTATCCAAGTCCCTGAGGATGATATCCAGTGCTCCCTGGTCTGTGTCAATGGAACAATCCACAACGGTTTTAACATCCCATTAGTAGCCGATTTTATAAAAAAAAAAGCTGAAAAACATCATTACACTGTTGAAAATCACCCGAATATAACAGTCAACGTCCTAGTCCAGGAACCCGAAACCAGAAGATTAAGGAAAAAGTGGCCAATAGACTTAGTGAACTAAAGTAGGAGATTCACCAGTGGGTGCTTTCTCCTCATGACTTTTATTAAACATTTAATTGCTAATACAATAAGTTTATAACAAAAAAAGCAAAGGTGTCTTAATAAAAAAATATATAAAATATCTCTTCAAGTCCAACACCTTTACTCAAAATGAATTTTAAATTGAGCAGCAGCAAAACACAAAGTATTTTTGTTATATACAGGAAAGCTCCGTTTTCAAAAAAAAGTAATTCGGGTGTGTTATGCAAGAAGAAAAATATGAAAGTTAACGAATTGTATTGAAACGCAGAATCCCTCTTCAAAACAAAATTAAAACTATTTTTTCGATAGTTATTTTTAAAAAATAAAGAATGGTGAAAATGGAAAAGAAAGTATAATTAAATAAGGAACAACGGGAATATATATAAATGAAGTAGAACGTTTGTACATAAAGCCTATCAGCACCCTACATAAAAGGCAGGGCTGAATGAAGGAGAGACAAAGGATAACATAAATGACGTAATGCTAACAAACGAAGAAAAGCACTAAATAAGATCTTTAACGATACAAGTGAATAGTCAGTCTAAAAAACTAAAAAATGAACAGTAAAAAAGATGATAACAGAACGCAATGAAACAAAACAATAAGAAAAAATAAAAACAAATCAAGAAAAAAAGAATAACATTAAGTTCATACGAAATAGATATCGGAAAAATCAGGACAATGTAAAAACCGAAAAAAGATAAAGATTGAGTGGCATCTAACAGAAGCAAAGAACGCACCCCTAGAATAGACATAAATATCAGATAGGATTATGACGTGAAGATTTAAAGCGGGTATCTACAACGCAATCATAATAAATGTATAAGCGTTTGATAGCCAACTTCAAAGAACATTAAATTAAATAAATAGAAGACGCAAAAGAGATATAAACATAATAATAGCAGTAATTGGTAATTCAAAACAGTAAAAATAATACAAAACAAGAACAAGAACCATTAATGAAAATAAAGAAGTATACGACTTTTAGCACATAGACAACACAGAATCAAAGAGATTATATTCCAAAAGATGAAAGATATAAAAGTATGTTGAATGATGTAAATGCAATGGTGTTGGTAAGAGCTAAAATAAAAATTAAATTAGAAGCAAACGCAGAAAAAGTAATAAGTATAATAACTTATAACGTACAATGGAAAAAAATTAATACCAAGCAAACTTCAAAGCAGGATGAGAGAAACAGAAAAATGAAGAGATCCAAAGTATACAAAAAAACGTTAAATATATAAAACAAAAATCCAAAACACTACGAATACAAAATAGCCAAACAAAAATAATTGATCACAAAGAAAACAGAAAATACTAACAAAAGAAAATTAAAATAAAAAAACTCCAAAATAAGGTATGCAAATAAAGGAAGGAGCTATTGAAAAGTGAAGACGGAAAGAATAATAAGGAAGGAAAATTAAACACAAGAAACAGCATGATATAAAATTTTTCTATGGTTCAATAGATATTACAAATCAAATCAATAACAAAGATGAGTTAAATAATTCAAAAAATTTACTATACAAAGAGCAATACAGAAAACAATACCAAAAGTAAGGAAGAGAAAATACAAAGCAAAAAATAAAGAATCCCATAAAAATGCTTAAAATTCACGTATCTCCAGGTGTATGCAATATACCAGCTAAGCTTATCAAAGAAGGAAATTAAATAACGGACATTATAATCCATAAACTGAGAAATATAATATAGGAATAATATTCCAAACACCAAAGAGAAAAAACCAGTAAGTACGAAGAAAATGATAAACTTTATTATGTACAAATCAGCAGAATAGTGGAAGAATAAAAAGACAATAAAAAGGAAACAGACAAGACTCAAATAGGAGATAATGTACGGGAAATATATTCAACCTACATACAACAGTAGGACAAATAATTAAATAAATAGCAAGAAGAACTCTTATTCAGTTTCGTAAACTTTGAAAAACTTAAAAATTCTCAACATATCACGATGACATTCTAAATATTTTTAACCAAATTTAGCGAAAAGTATATAAATAGAAGGTGGAGTAAGACAAGGATGCGCCATATCACAAACACTGCATTTTATAAACAAATTGGATAATAATAACACACAGAAGACAAGAAGATATCAAAACTTCGCAGATTTCGCAACGGGAAACTTACAAAAAATTTAAAAAAACAAAAATATTGAAAGTAGAAGCAGATACAATTGGTCTAAGAATAAGTCAAAAGTAAACAAAACAAGAGAATAAGAAAAGATGGCCAAAAAAGAAACAAATAGTAAGAAGCCGGAAAAAGTAGAAGGAATAAATTACTTAAAAAGCATAATAAACAAACAGAAGGCAGTAACTTGGACATAAAAATAGGAACATAAAAGTGAAAGTAATAAGGTACTACGAATATAGTACTTTAAAGAAATAAATGTAAAACAAAAATGTCACTATTTAATAGAACCGTAAAGACAGTTCTACTGTATGGAATACAAACGTAGAAAATAAATGAAGCTTGCGTATAAAGCTTAGAACATTTATAAACAATTTTTAAGAACAATGCTAAAAACTTACTCCCAGGAATAATAAAGAACTAAGGGAAAGAACCTACAGAAATTACTACCAAGAGAAAAAATGAAGTGGACTGAGCACAGATTAAGAAAACCAAACAGCAACATGGCGAGGCAAACATTAAAATACAGCTTCCTAAGAAGAAGACAAAAAGAAGAAAGTTCAACGTGAAATCAGTGAAAAAGAACACTATGAAACAAAAACCAAAAATAAAGAGTAGAAGGAAGAGTGAAGTGACAGTGAAGAAATCTAAAGTAAAGAAACAAAAAGCAGGGCAAGGTAGAGGAGATAATTTCGTAGATTAACAAAATGCCAAAACGTAGCCCATAGTACCCTATGCTTACAAAAAGCACAAAATAATAATAAGAAAAGCGCAGATAACAATAAGAATGCTAAATAAAGAGAAATCTATAAATATAAGTCATTAAATTTGGTTTTCCCCGGGTGGTTTAAAATAACTATACATACAAATAACTGTAGAAAATTGCAAACGATGACATTATAATGCACATAACAAGAAAAACTTAAATTAGAAAGAACGTTCTTAAAACAAAGAGAGCATTGCACACTTTTATACTTTTAAGCACAAGTCACGTTTATCATTACATGGGTAGGAGGAAAATTTTGAGATACATTTTCAATTTTAATAATTTTTCAAAAAGCTTTCCAACAAGCTATGTGCTTGGTGCATCCTTCAAACCATTCCTCGAACCAACTCTTGTTCCCCAAGAATCTAGGCATACTATTAAAAGGTTGGAAAAATTTTGTTTTGAGCGTTTTGTGTAAAGCTGAAAATGCAAGACATCTGAGTGGCGTTACTTTCACATTTAATTCAAGAAGCTCTATAAAATAAGCTACTTTTCATTAAAATTAAAAATGTTAATAAATAATTGTCCAGAATTTAAATCACCTAAAACCTTTAGGTTCACCCTGTATCAGTACAATTCAAAGAAAATCGAAACAACAGACGCCCTAACGATTTCCAACCAGCATCAACAAGTAAAAACTTCAATCGCGAGCAATGGACAAATATAGTCAGAATTATAATGGTTTATAAAGTTTATAAAGGTGAAAACCTATCAGAGGCTCTGAAGACGGATAGAGTTTTTTCCTTCGACAGAAAAAGACAAAAGAACCCACAGTATCTGATCCAGAATAGGCTGTTAAGCTACAAGGTCCTCCAAAAAGTAGAGGATCTAACGTTAGATTTTAGCACCCCAACGTATATAAAATTTTAAGGGTTACCGGCAAAATGTAGCAGGATGGAGTACACTAAAAACAATCCCCTGGGGAAAATAGACACCCCGCTTAGAGGGAACACCGTCGGAAGGAAATACACTAAAGATAAGGATGTGGAATGTACAAGGATGACAACAAAAAGAAAAAGGTGTAACAGATATATAAAAGACGAATCCTGATGTCGTAGTAGACAGAAACTGAGAAATCAGGAAATATCTGGAAATTATTTTCACTAGAGTGGAATGGGAAAGAGCGAAAGCGCAAAAAGGAGAGTCCTAATACTTTTAGCTATATTCCTGGAAATAACTCAATCAAATGCCGTTAAAAATTAAAATAAAATTGCAAGGTTAAAACGTGACAAACATATGAGTATATGCGTTATAAACGCACGATCAGATGAAAGGGAATTTCTCGATATCATCGACTAATAAATAAATATCTAAGTAAATAAAGAATGGAAAGGTATGGGTAATGGCCTATACTTTCTTCGAACATAAGTACACATAGGTACATTCAGCATACGAGATCAGACCACTTTCTGACTTAATAATTGTTAGAAACCACAAAAGTAAAATAAAGGATATATAGCCCGCCGGAATGCAAACCGACATATGATAACATCATAAATTAAAAAAAATAACAGCGAGATGGTACAAAAGATCAGATGAAATTTCAGATAAAAATTGGGATAGTTTACACAGTAGACACGCAGAGACAGAAAAAAAAACAGGAAGATAAGAGAAAAGATGGAAATGGGAATGTCAATTATAAAACTGGAAAATAAGACTTAAATTGTACGTCCACTTCTAAAGAATGAATGAAAAAAGATGGACCAAAGCAATTATGAACTAATCGCCTAGAGAAAAAGGAGAAGTGGGCCAACAGCAAAATGGAAAATATATGCCCAATACATAGTGAACCAAAGAAAAAAGTGTACGCACACAACATGCGGACTCACCTTCTCATCAAATCAAAAGTGAGCATAGTGAAACTTATTGTCGAACCTTAGATCCTAATTTTATAACAGGACGCTACAATAGAGAAATAGGCTGTGGGGTTTGGCCACTGATCAGCACTAAAGATAGAATGTGAACAAAAATTATCCAGGGCCAAACGTACGTCCTTATCTTGATTACCATCACAACTTACCTATTCTGTCAAAATCCCGAACTAAATTTTTTAGTAACAACTCGACATTCGCCGACAAATGCTATAAGTTAATGTCCCTATCACAGCTACAATAAGCACTGCGGTTTGCACAAGAAAACTCAAACGTAAATTACACAACATGACAATAACTATTACAAACTTGCAATAACCTATCCCACAAACCACACCCCAAGATGAAACTAACATTTACCCAAATAAAATCAAAAAATTGATAGTAGAAGAGCATATAGGGATGGCTGTTTATTAAGCAACAATTTGAAATCAAAGCTAAACAAACTCACAAATAAGTTATAAAAAGGCGCTACTACATCTTTTGTAAACTGAATAAAAATAATCCCCGTAACAATTTATTCAATTCAAAAAAAAACGATTATATAATCTTGGGCAAAAAATACAAACAAAAAGAACATTTTGTCAAAGTATTCACCCTACACAGCATTAAACCAAGAATTTTTAAGGCATTTGCTTGAGAATATATCAAAACTCACACCAAATATATAAAAAAAGTTAAATATAATATTAAACCATTGAACATTAAAGCAATAGGACATAATAAAAATGCTAGCAAAACTATCAAGAAGGGGAGTACTTTAACTGACAACTTGACAAAAGTCAAACAAATTTCTATTACAATTTAGTAAAAAAAAAATTTAATGCAACATCCAATGCATATGCAAAAAGTGAAAGTTCCATAAGTCGTCGTTATGTATGTCCAACGCGGCCACAATCCAAATAAGGGAGTCAAAAATTCCCAGAATAACCACAGATATTTTCTATTTTGTAGCAAGCCACATTCTTCACAGACCTTCAGATATTATCCAAGAGAAAAGCAAAATTACTCTCAGCGATAAAAGTAAAAACTTAAATGTCCCTGGCCCATAGACCTCAAGTAAGACCATGAAGACACCTCCACAAGGTGTAATCTTCATCATGTCATGTAATTACGATTATAAATTTCTACTTCTGCGTATGTTGTCACATAGTGATGTAAGTTAGCTCAAGTTGTTACTGAGATAATGAACTACTTACAACTCACTCAAAAGTTAAAGTTAATATGATAAGATCCATTAAAATAAATAGTTAAATTCCTACAATGGAAAGGCAGAGTTAAGAAAAAAGGTCAAGGTTTTAAAGAATAAGGATAAACTGCAAAACTTGATGAAGTTGCTGAAAATGCTTGGAAGTAAACTACTACAATTTTGAGGCAATACAATAACTGTGGCTGGTATTGCTAGTTAATTTGAATAACTGGCTTCCCGTAACCAGAATACTGCTATCACACAATGCGATCGCACTTTCAGCCATATTTCTTAGTCGCTCTGCATCTCAGTATTTATGATTGAACTGTCTGGAATCAAACTTCTTTCAAAACGTCCGCGTTTGACAAGATTTGATAAATGTCCTTGATCTAACTATCCCTTTTGTAAGTCTCCTAAAATAACGATTATCGTGAGGTAACAAAGCAACTAACAGAAAATCGTGAATTGAC
The DNA here is from genome assembly GCA_036346155.1 of Sinelater perroti. Taxonomy (NCBI): domain Eukaryota; kingdom Metazoa; phylum Arthropoda; class Insecta; order Coleoptera; family Elateridae; genus Sinelater; species Sinelater perroti. Next base: position 20,511,291 of record JARFIY010000158.1, on the reverse strand, counting down.
GCTGACTCCTGGATTCATTCGGCAACTTTAACAAACCTCGTCCGAGACTTTAAGACTAGTTGCATAGTATGTTTGGATAAGCCAAGACTATCTCACAATTTGGGAGTACTTATTCTCCACCGGTTTCTTGTTACCCTGATATTCTAGTGCCTTTCTCATCTTCAGAGTATCTGAGTCCGAAATACTATGTCGCTACATCATATAAAGATTGTACAATACTATGCCATTTATTTCTGACAACTTTAGAGTGCCCTTCTCCCCCATGGACCTCAATATAGGAGTACATGCGTGGCATAATAGATTAACGCACTCGCTCAAATTTTACGGACTGTATAGAATCAGAGGTTATAACGGGACGCTGTTTCTTAGGATAAAGATCAAATAATTGACTTAACAGACACAACGCTTTTCACAGGAAAAAGTAAAGGGAATTTATACCCAGTAACCCAATGGGCCATACAGCAGAACCACTTCATTCGATCCATTTTTTGGAGAAGCTGCTATCAAAATGAACAATGAAGTGAGCTAAATTTCCATTATTTCTTAGCCATGTGACTTGTCGTACTGTCAATAGCACACTTCCAAACAATACAGATAGAGTACTTCAGGAATTGCGGGAGTGCGGTCCTGTGCGTGGACATATTGGCTACAAATTATTTTGCGGCGAATAATATCGGTAAAAACGAGTGTTTAAATGCGAAATAAGTATAAAGTGGCGAGTGGATAAGTAAAACAAGTGTGACAAGAAACAATATACTAGTAGAAATTAAGGTAGGATTAGAATTAATAGCAGGGAAATAAACTTTGAATCGAGGAGAGAGATAAGAGAAGGCAAACTTCGAGCGAGGTGAAGTGATAAGCGCGGTCACGGACGCGTATTATCCGCGCCAAACGTAAACAACACACAGCGTTGGATTAAGGCAAATTTAAATCGCAGAGAAATAAAATAAAAATACATAAACATAGTGTTTAAAACTAGTGGAAACCAAATAAAACTCATACTACCATAAAAATAAAAGTGAAAATAAAACAAAAACGTAAAATAAAACACGGAAGGGACACAGAAATTCGCGGGTAAATACGAAATACAAAGTACAGAATGGAAGAACACAAAATGGAAAAATACTAGAAGATATAAATTCTAAACTAAAGGCAATACAAAAGTGGAAACGAAACTTGATAAAATACACAAGGATATAATAGAAGTAAAGAAGGAAAACAACCAACTAAAGATAGAGAACCACCAACTAAAGACTAGAATAGACCAACAAGAGAAGAAAATAGCTATGCTAGAAAAGAATCAAGAAAGAAAAATATAATTATACACGAGTTGAAGAAAGTTCACAAGAAAGCGAACTCATACTAAAAGAAAAACAAGAATAGTTCTAAGGGACATGGATCTGCCAACATCCATGGAAGACGAGGTAATGGATATTCGAAGAATTGGGAAACCACATGACAAAATAAAGTCCGTCCAATCTTAGTTGAACTAAAAGCTGGACCAAGAAATTGGCAATCCTAAGAGCAACAAAAACTAAAGGGAACGAGAATTTATATAGAAGAAGACTACTCCAAAGAAATGCAAGAAATACGCAAGAAATTGAAGAACTACATGAAAGAAATCAGAAACAAAGTACATCATGTTATTATGAAAAATGATACATTAATAATAAATGGAGACCAATTCACACTACAACAGTTACAAATGATAGAATTACCTGAACAGTCAAACGAAGATAACGCAAACAGACCAAAAACAACAATACAAACACTGGGAAACATGGAAGGAATACAGACAAACACAGACTTAGATAAGAAGAAAGGAAGAACTGCCAGCGAGAGATCCCCAGAAGACCAGAACTAAGCCCTAAGAAACGAAGGTATGTCAGCGGAAGAGAAACTGTTGATGATCACACAAGTCAAAAGAACAAAAAACTAATAGAGCAAAATACAAGGGATAAACTGACGACAACAAAGACAAATAACAAGGATAACGAGTATAAGGCAAATGTAGAAAAAAAGTTAGGTTTAGTTTATAAAGACACATTAAAAATAAAAAAGAATAAAAATAAAAAGAAGAAAAAAAGGAAAGCAAATACTAGCGCAACAACCCTAGACACAAGAACCAGAACCTTTATAGGCTGCTGGAACGTTAAAACTATGGCAGAAGTAACAAAAACGTACCAAATAGCAAACGAAATGGAAAAATACAAAATCAGTTTATTAGGCATAGCCGAATCAAGTTAGCAGGCAACATTTCCATTATTTACTCAGGCTACGAAGATGAACAGGCACACAAAGAACGTGGGGTAGCAATAATGTTAAATAAAGAATCAACAAAAGCACTGTTAGAATGGGAAGGGGTATCAGAAAGGATCATATGGGCAAGATTTAGAGCAAAATTTAGGAACATAATCATAATAAATGTGTATGCCCCAACAAACCAACAAGAAGATGAAGTGAAAGATATGTTCTATAACCAAATATACACAATTATAACGAAACTAAAAACTAAATATACCCGAGATATTGTAATCGTGATAGGTGACATGAACGCAAAAGTAGGAAGAGACTATGAGGGAAAGGAGAATGTAATGGGAAGACATGGAATAGGTGAGGCAAACGATAATGGCACAAGATTAACAGAATTCTGCGCCCTAAACAACCTCACAATAGGAGGAACTTTATTTCAACATAAGGACATCAACAAAACAACTTGGACCTCACCAGATGGAACAACTCACAACCAAATTGACCATATCCTCATGGAAAAGAAATGGAGAAACACATTGCAAGATGTAAAAGCTATGAGAGGAGCAGACTGCGCATCAGATCACACGCTAGTGCGAGCAAAATTAAAATCAGTATAAAAGCCAAGTATAAACTCAACCCAAAAGAAGAAAACTTAACGTAAATAAATTAGACGCCCCAGAAATAAAAGAAGTTTAAAGAAGCGATAGAAAGAAAAGCCAGCACTATGATGGACCCATCGATACTATCTATTGAAGAGATATGGAACGCTTATAAAAACACATTAAATGAAACAGCAATAGAAATAATAGGTTATAATGAAAGACACGATAAAACATGGATCTCAAATGAAACAAAAATGAAACTGGAAAGAAGAAAACAACAAGAGCAAAACTCCTAATAGAGAAAACCAAGACCAGAGGAAAATATGGCAAGAAAACTATACCAAAGAAAACAATGAAGTAAAAAGAGCGCAAGACAAGACAAGAGAAATTACATAAACAGCATGACTAGAGCAGCGGAAGAGGCAGCCAGGAAGCATGATTCCAAAACACTATACAAAATAACAAAAAACTAGTGGGACCAAACAAAATGACGTCAACCAAATTAAAAGGAAAAATGAGAAGTACTCTCCACACAAGAAGAAATTAAAACAGATGGGTAGAACACTTCACCGAAATATACAAAGCATACGCAAAGACTAATAGAGAAATAGAAGACATAATAGACATACATGGAACACTGGAATTGCCTACAGAAGAAATTTCTAAAACCGAAATAAGGAATGCAATACAAACACTGAAAAATAATAAAGCAGCAGGGATAGACGGAGTCCAAGCAGAATTAATAAAAATACATCCAAATTACTCAACCGAACTACTTTATATACTACTAAACAAGATACGGACACAAGAACAAATACCAAAGGAATGGACAGAAGGTATAATAATAAAAATACCCAAAAAAGGAAATCGAACAATGTGCGAAAACTGGAGACCGATCACCCTGCTCAGCACAACAAGTAAAATAATGACCAGAATAATTCTAGAAAGATTAAGAAACCCTATAAATATAAAACTGAGAGACAATCAAGCAGGGTTTAGACCAAATAGAACATGTATCAATCACATCAACACCCTAAGACTTATCCTAGAACAAACAGCCGAAGTTGAAGAAGAAATCCTGATAAATTTCATCGATTTTCAAAAGGCCTTCGATAGAATAAACAGAGAAGTAATGTGGAAAATATTGGAACAATACGGCATACCAGTCAAATACATTAAAATAATAAAACTATTTTACGACAACTCCACGGCATACATACAGCATGAAGGACAACTCACCCAAAAAGTTGAAGTACAAAGAGGAGTGAGACAAGGCTGCATCCTCTCCCCTCTCCTTTTTATAATAGTAATCGATTGGTTAATTAGGAGGACTGAAGACAAAAGAACAGGGATAAACTGGAATGTATTTGGCAAACTGGAGGACTTTGCGGACGACATCTGCGTAATAACAACAAATAAAAAACACATGCAACAAAAACTGATCAAACTAAACAACAATGCTAGGAAAGTAGGATTACAAATAAACTCAAACAAAACTAAACTACCAACCAAAAACAACATGGGAATACAAGAATACAATTAGAGGAAGAGATAGAAATAGACGAATTCTGCTACCTAGGAAGCATAATAAGCATCAAAGGAGGCACAGAGAGGGATATATAAATACGCATAGGCCAAGCACAGAAAGCCTTCAATTCACTATTTAAAATTTGGACGTCAAACAATATCAGCAGAAAAACAAAACTCCGACTCTTCCACAGTAATGTAAAAAGTACACTAATATATGTAGCAGAAACCTGGAAAGAAGACAGAAAACACTATAAGAAACTGCAAACATTTATAAATAAATGCCTCAGAACTATTTGCGGAATCTTCTGGCCAAGTAATCAGTAATGAGGACCTTTGGGAAATGACAAAAGAGGAAAGAATAGAGATAACCATAAAAAGCGCAAGTGGAGATGGACTGGTCACACCCTTAGAAAACCGATAGGAAATATAACCAGGCAAGCCTTGGACAGGGAAAAGAAGGAGAGGCAGACCAACTAATACTTGGAAAAAAACAATTACAGAAGAACTAAAACAAGTAGACCTAAATTGGAACCAAGCAAAAAGAATAGCAAAAGATAGGAAAAAATGGAAGGAACTAATGGAAAGAATTGTGACAACGGAACGGACCCCAGACAGTGCGTGAGACTGGCTATCTCACCACAAGAAGTCTAAAGCTAAAGCAAATGAAACGCCCCAACAAGGGCGCCCTTTGCTCCAACAAAGGAGCTGTATGATATATGATGACTTCAGGAATTGCAGTGATCACCAGTCATTTCATTCGAATAATTAATGCTAAAACCGTTGTTGATGATTAACTTCAGTCATTATATATTCTTCCTCTTATCCCACAGATAACTATTGTATGATTCACCTCTGAAATAAACACCTCGTAAGCGAGATGAATGTTCTTACGAGAAACGGGCGATCTAAAGAACAATGTTGCCATCTATAACAAAATACATGCATTTTAACACATGTACAAAGTTTGTTGCTCTTTTTTATTAGAGATTATCCCCTGGAGTTTTTTCTTACAGTTAACCCTTAGTAGTAACACTTTCCCAGAACTACGTAATAGTCAGACGTTTTTAAATTGTTATAAATAATGAATAACGTATTTTAAATATTATAAAAAATTCCGGGGTATAATTTGAATGGAAGAAAGTCGGTTTCAAATGAAAAATAAATTTTTAAGAATGAAAAAAAATTGTGGAAAAAAAACTTTCGAAAAATGACTTTTTTAAAAAAAATTGCAATAACTTTTGTAATTTTTAACTTAACAAACAAAAAGTCGTTTTACAATCTTGAAACTATAAACTTTCAAGGGAAGTCATTGCTTTTTGTGGCCGCTTCAAGAAGTATATTTATTTGGCAGGATGAAGGAGCGATTTTGAAGGAAAAAGTGAGACGCTGACGCATATCAAGAAATGTCTATTTTATTAGGATAAATCGGTATACATAATTTGAAAAAAACCTTGAAAACAATTCGAAATGCTAGGTAGTACGTACGAACATATTGAGCAACCAATTATTAGCTTATACTATTCCCATAGCGCATTCTGTGCATAAATACGCTCGATGGTCATCGTACATCGGGTGCTTGCAGCTGGGGCACTGCTGCCACGTTTTTCGGTCAAGCCTCTCAGTTCCAAAATATTTCTAATGCCAGTTCGTATATCCAACCGAATCGTGGTTATTTTTCCAACACTTAAGTCACACTGGGTCCGCTAGACCCAACACTCTCGAGACGTCCACTTCGAACAGCTGCCAGAGTTCTGCTAACGAACCAATTCTAATTCTACCCCCATGTACTTAAAGTCTAAGACCCAAACTACTGTAAGATCCCATTTTTTCTATTTTACTGGGCATTATTCGAGGTCAATAAAGGGCTTGGGTTCCCTGGACCCACAATGACTACTAAGGGTTAACATTCATCCTGTATATGAGATAGTCTGAGCAACAAAAAATAATTTAATAACAAAAATAAGCTAAATAAACTGAAGTTTTGCAATGTACAATTTTTGAAGGTATGAATTCCATAAGAAAAAACGAAAAGAACTTCCACAACAAGCCTACTAACAAAAACTATTGAATCAGTTGGGAAGGGGGAAGTCGGAGACTACCGTACAACGCAGTTCAAAGGATTCAATTTTGGTAACCATGGCGCAGTGGAACACAAAACATCACATTTTTGCTGTCGACCATTTTTTTTTTTAATAACGATTCCGTTGTTACTGTTCAACGTCTTTTTTGTCGAGAGTTTAATGTTGTGTATGATGGGTGGTCCTCGATCCCCATACGATGCTCTAATGAGTTGAACCATTTAGCACAAGTGTATCAATTATAAAGAGGAAATCAACTGGCTGTCCCGCTAAGAGTCGGACTGTAGATACGTTAAGAGAGTGAGGTCGGTTCTTCAGAATCCTCCACCCTCGCAAAAGCGTCATGTTCTATCTTTAGGTCTGTCTAGTCGCTTCCTACAGTAATATAATTGTGTTGATGAGTAATGAGGCATTTTCATCTAGATAATTAGATAAATAAGCAAAATTATCAGTTTTGGACAGTTTACTACGGCGTTTCGAAAGTAAAGCTCCAAAACGTTACAATTACAATACACAACTTTGACATATACAAGTCAACCTACGAAAAGTGTGGTTCCAAGTAGATGGAGCTACAGACCGCACGGAAAGGGCTTCGATGCCAGTTGTTTGATAAATACATCCTCAACGCATAATCTAATGTTTTGACGGTATTCTTTGGCCCCACCCACATCATATTTTTTTCTTGGATTCCTTTCTTTAGGGTTGCCTCAAATTCGAAGTCTGCACTAGACCAACTGAAAGCTGCCATTCCTACAAGAATTGCAACTGTACCAGAAGAAATGTTAGTGCGATGCAGAACATTGAATCATCAATGAAATTACCTTTATTTGAAAAACAAGTGCTCTTTTCGCGACAAAATGTATAGATTTATGCTGACCAATATCTGTGAAGTTATTAAAATTAATTTGAACAACAGTAGTTAATAGTAGCAACAGAAGTGGAGGTTTCTCATCTTTAGTTCTACATTATTTAAAAAGAACAAGTTATGGAAACTGAAATACGTGAATTTTAGTGAATATGTGTGAGAGTATAGATAATTTTCCCAGCATTCCTCATGACTCTTATGGGTCTAAAATTTTTCAGAAGTGGAAATTGTAGCTATTCTATAGTTCGGATGTTGTGCTAGAGCTTTGTCTATAATATAAATATAAAATAAAGTAACGTTCAAATATTTTCTGCCACGGAGCAAAGCTTGAACACACCGAAATGACGACTGACACAAAAATTTACTCCACCCTAAAGCATAGTCGTGACAATTCTGTAGAAGCAAAAAGAGCTACCTTCTAATAATAAAATTATTTTCGACCTTGGAGCATTCATTCTACACAGAATATTCAAAACACACACCACTATTCCATACCACCTTCACAAAAGCTGCCATAAATATAAATTGCCGCTTATGTTTTCAACTCCACTGCACCATCAAAACACAATTTATCCCAACAATAAAATAATTCAACTCTAAAAACCAATACACAATAACATAATGTAGTTTCGGGTAATCTGTAACAATTACCATTAGAGAGGGTATTACGAAATCATAATATTACAAACGCTTATTATTTACAGAGTTTCATTTAGAAATACTTAACGAAAACGTTGGAAATTTGCTTTTTGCTGATATACTATAAATTTTAAATGCAAAATTTAACGAAAATAACTTTATAATACATGTATTTATTTTAACCACTTCTTAACAATTAACTATATTATTATTTCCCAACAGGATATATTAAAATTCCTTTGCCATTGGGCAACTAAAAATGAACCTTCCCAGAAGCTATTACACTTTCTAATACATTATAATCTTTTGTGTACACAAATATATTTAAAACTAACTTGTGCTTCGTGTTCTGAAACGTCAAGTGCAAGGTGATAAATGCGTGTCAGGAGGTAAAATTAGCTACACCCAACAACAACCAAATATGCCATTACCCAGTCAAATAACACACAACCCATAATAAGAATCAACACTACATCAAACATCACTTACTAATGATTAGCAACTCATCAAATATAAGAAACCACCAAAAATAATCGAAAACGCAAATCGATCAAATCATAACGAGTTACACCTCTCTCATATCGGTGCGATACGCTTGATCTCTAAGGCTATCTGCAGCAAATATTGTAAGTAAAATTTATTTTACTTATTATTAATATAAACATTTCCGTCAATGATTCAACAATAAATTATCAAGCACATAAGCGCAAATCGGATCACCTCTCTCCGCATATTAACCATTCAATATCATACCTACCAAAATTCCAACGACAAACCAATAGCTGTAGTTATTAAAACTGTTTCACTAGCACTCACTGACGAAGAAATTAAAAAGGAACTAACCGCCCAAGTACCAATAATTAAAGTAACACGCCCATACACCAAAGATAAAAAGCCCCGGCCAGTTTGTGCACTAGAACTAAACAACAACGAGCAAGCAAAAGGATGTACTCGCTAAAATCAATATTTCACTTCATAGTTACAGTAGAGACCAGAAGGAAATCCAAAAACATTCCTCAGTGCCATAGGTGCCAGCAGTACATCCACACAAAAAACTACTGCGGTTTAAAACCATTATGAGTAAAATGCGCAAGGAACCATTTACATACCGATTGTCAAAAACCTAACGAGCCAACTGTAGAGGCAGTCATAGAGCAAACTACCGCGGCTGTTCTTATCACATTGAGCTGCTAAAACAACGCAAAAACCAACAAATTCATAAGTAACTTAAACCCGCAGATTTATTGCAGACAGACTTAAAAGTGGCCTAACTCCGAACAATACTGCTACTTCATCAAATACACCTTCAATACCAAATAACGTTATCCAAACTCTACTTGACCTCATTACCCCATACCTCAGTAGATGAAGACATTATTAAAATTTTTGACACATTCAAATCAATGCTAGTCCTTGGCGACCTAAATCACAAAATACCCTACGGTTGTAGAACTTCAAACCCCGAAGAAAACAAACTAGAAAATCTGGCCACAAATGATTCATTCCAAATCCTACCACATAATGGCTATACCTATTTCCAGTATCGGGTTGATCACCAGCCTGATATACATACTTGACATAGTCCTCCAGAAAAACTCCAATAAACAAATTTTCCAACGAGTCATAACCGAGCTGAATTAGCCCCACCTCCCTGGTTTGGTATCATTTATAAATGCATTAATCATCAAGCAACCCATTTCAAAACCAATCAATGGCAAAATAGACTGGAACATCTTCGAAGACCAGATAAACAGTAAACTTCACTGCCCAAGAAGTTCTCAAACAAAGGAAGACATCGACGTAGCTATAAATCATCTCAACTCAAGAATACAAGAAAGTGCTAGACTTGCCACTGCAACTCCCAGACAAACCTACCAGGCTGAACGAAGCCCTTCAAGATACGTCATTGACGTAATTAAAACAAAAGCCAACTTCGACGAAAATGGCAAAGAACCAGGAATCTCCAACTCAAAAACAGATTTTAGCACAGGAGACTGCGGCCTATGGAAAACCATAACAAAAATACTGAATCAAAAAGAACTGCCCCCATTATCTTTCGAAATCAATAATATAACCTACCTTGAAAAACCAGCCAACTTCGCCAATCTTGACAGCAATTTCACCCCTAAAATCACTTGTACGCCTGTTTACAAATTATCAATGAAATAGAAAGAGGAGCACCTATCCCAGACTGTATTCAAACAACCTCGCCTAACGAACTCACTAACATCATACAGAATCTCTCAGACAAAAGATCTCCCGGCCATGACTTAATCACCAATAAAATTTTTAAAGAAGGCATTAGCCTATCTAAACTCTACACTCAACGCCTGCATGAGACTGGGCTACTTCCCACAGACCTGGAAGCACGCACAGATCGTAATGTTCCCAAAACCGGATAAAGACTAAAAGAATCTAAACAGCTGCAGACCCATTAGCCTACTGACATCACTCTCCAAGGTCCTCGTAAAAGTAATCCATATTCTACCACTGAAGCATATTGAAAACCAAAACACAATACCATAATACCAATTTGGATTCAGAAAAGGCTACTCAGCGAGTCACCAGCTTCAAAGAATAAGAGCGAGACTTTAACAACAAACAATACACGGTAGCAATCTTCCTCGATGTCGCGCAGGCATTCGATAGGGTATGGATAGAAGGCTTCAAGAATAAAATCCTAGATATTAAAATGCCCACCCATCTCAAAGCAATCATATTCTCCTTTCTAGACAACAGAACATTTGCAGTAAAAATCAACACAACCCTGTCCGAAACCAGCAAGATTCGAGACGGAGTTTCACAGGGTAGCATCTTGGGGCCCATCCACTTTAACATATACACATCCGACCTGCCAGAGCATAGTGAAACAATAGCAACCTTCGCAGATGCTACCTCCAAGTTCACACAAACCGATAACCTTAATGAAGCAATCATCAAATTACAGACCGTAACAGACAAACTTCTAACATTGAACAAAACCTGGAACATCAGAATAAACCCTGACAAATCCCAAACCAAAATCTTTACGCTAAGAAGGATCAACAATCCCCCTGTATACAAATAGAGAACAACTAAATACCCTCGAACCCCAAAAATGGCGCTGTCAAATATCTGGGAATATACCTCAACACTCACTTACGCTGAGGGTATCGCATAAATCAGAAGCTTACCCAAAGCCACATTAGGCTAAGACAACTGTACCCACTAATTAACCGCAAATCCACACTAAAAATAAATTGCGCAACACTACTGTACAAAACCCTAACTCGACCTCTTGCCCTATATGGATCGCCGATCTGGCGCAACACCTCAAACACCAACATACTGAAAATACAACGCCTCCAAAACAAAATTCTAAGCATTATAGTCAACGCCCCGTGTTACGTTAAAAATACCCAGTTGCACGAAGAACTCGGCATCTTACCCATTAATCATTATATCAAGAAGCGACCTAATTTTAGCAAATGAAATACATAATTAAACAAAATGTAAACTCACTGCGCCTATTACTCTGCCACACAATGTCATAAAGTATAGTCTAAGTTTATTAATATGTCACAAAACCTTTTACCTTATAGCAAATGATTGTTAATCTGGCAATAAATGATATATACAAAATATTTGTTCACTAGTCCACCAATTGAGAAGAAATAAAACAAAGCATAAAGCTGCCAACGTGTGGGACGTCACAAAATAGGTAGTAATATACGCCCCTCCCCATTTATTTGTAGACTTGAAACAAAAAGTCTATAATGTAGGCATTTATAATGTGAAACTGATGCCAAAAATATGGCCGTAAAAACTTTTGCAACAAAAGTCCACGATACGGAATATACATAGGTCAACACTTAACAGCAGATTGTGAAGTGCAACCGCCGATTTCAAATCATTTTTTATATACAAACCAACTATCCAAGATGACCTTCTGCAAACAAACTACTTTAATAAAACAAACTTGGACGCAACAATGCAAGCAATATCAATATAACAGAATTACAAAACATTAAGAAAAAGGTCATCAATCAAATGCATCATGGTGAACTTTCTCTCATCGTTAGCTGATAACGGCTCAGCTATTAAAACAGCCTTATGGTGTACCAATGCCTTCTGCCAACAAAAAGTGAAAGAATTTCTGCAAATGAATACAGATGTTCTGCATCAGAAATGCACTTCACCCTCAGAAGTCATTTACAAGTACCAAGATATGGAATATGTTATACACCCCGATAACTCACACAACTTACAAAGGAAAACGATCTTTAAATTAATAAATTGATGATCGTCAGGGGCTGATAAAATATACAATAAACTCAACATTTATAGGAACTACACTGTTAAATCGTATATATAAGTTGTTCAAAAAATAATTTACAAGAAAAAAGTACCACATCAATTGAAAAAAATAGGAAATACCCAAAGACGTTACCTTGTTTAATACAACTCTTAATTCCCAACAATTCGAAATCAACTAAAAAATAGTATATCTATAGCAAAGGAACAAAGAAACACGACTGACGCTATACTACATCAGTTAATTGAAAAATCTATAAAATAAGGGACAACTTCTTGTGGTTTGTAGATTTTCAAAAAGAGTTCGTTCAAGTAAGTAAAATAAATTAAACGCATTGAACGAGAAACCAGCATGCAAAGATGCCATACACATAATTGATCATATAAATACAAGCTAAACAACATAAATAATCAGCGCAAATGGAAACACAAAAGCTGTTGAGATCAAAATTGATATGAAAGGTTGTAGAACATTTTAAATATCTTGGGGTAGAAATAACCAGCAACAGAGACTTAACTTAAGAAATATGTAAAGAAGCAACGAAAGCAGCACAAATAACAAGATGTGTGGAACAATAAATACTTACCGCTGCGAAGCAAAGTAAAAATATATAAAACAGTAGTACAACCCCTTCTCACATATATGCGAATGAAACAAAAGGGTTACAGAAAATGAGTATAACGGTGATGAAGGTGTTAAGAACAATTACACGAATAACGCTACGAGATACATGAAGAAATTATGAAATAAAAATAAAATGTTATATCGAAGATGTAATGAAATTGACGAAACGAAGAAAAAGAGAGTGAAATAAACTTCTTCTTCTTCATTAGCCGTTCACTATCCACTCCTGGATGTAGGCGTGTCCCAAATTCCTCCATCTGTTTCTATCCGGTGCTTGTTGATACACTATATTCCACCTAGTTTCTCTGGGTTTCCAATGGGCGATGTTTGATGTCCATTTGTTGTTTGCGTCCCGAGCGATGCGGCCTGACCAGTTCCACTTCAGTTTTGCGATACGTTCCATGATATCGTTTGTATATGCCACATTTGTAATTCGATTTCTTATAGAGATTTCCAACATTCTTCTTTTCATGGCTCTTTGCATTATTCGTATCTGATTTGCACTTTTCTTTGTCAGAGCCATGGTTTCCAGTCCATACGTAACTGCTGGTATTATACATGTGTCAAATACTTTGCACCTTAGATTTATGGGTATCTTTTTATTATATCGCATGCATCTGAGGTTTACAAAAAAAGCCCATAATAAACTGGTTCTTGGAGATATTTCCAGAGTATGATTTTCTTTATCAATGGTTACATTGTTCCCCAGGGGTGATAACAGAATTAATAATTTAGGCACTTAAACTAAAATAAATACTCGAATTATGAAATATAAAAAATTTCATCCATTGATTGTTGAGATGGGAATGTGTTCATCAGTGAAGTTCATTTCTTCTCTGGATGGCGATGCTAATCCTCTATTTGAGATATATGGTAGATTTAGTTTTAGGTCAATGAAATCAACGGCTTCCTTACACCAAGAACTCGGAGTTTCCACTGCGAAAGGGATAAAAATGTGGTTGTTCCTCACAACTTCTCTGTATTTGTTAATCTTTTTCAAAGCTGCTCTTGATGCAACTAAACCAGCCGCTTTAGAGCTAATATCAGAATAGGAAGGAACAAGAATATCAGCACAAGTAGAGTCCCAAACAAAAAGTTGGCTCTTTTCCCAAGGACTCGTTCCATCTGGTCTTTTTCCATCATCTCAGTCGGTTCCAGGACTGATGGGATCTTTGCAAATTTTAGGTCTCAACAGATGATATTGTTCAATTCTTGGTGTCGGAAGTGACCACTTTTTGAGCAGCTTAGACCATAAATCCCATTCTCTTTCATGGTTCACTACAGACGCATTGATGGGAATGACATATATTAGTGCCAATACGAAGTGCGACGTAAATACGGAAGAAGTTGTTATTCAATATGGTTCCAATGCTTCTAGAAGGGAGTACGTTAAGCCATTGGTTTGATTCTGGCTTTTCAGATGCTATGATTCTTGTTTTCAAATTTGGCTTTTCGGAAATTAATTTTTTTTTGATCTTTAAAATTTGGATGTTGTCTCAATTTGTTTGTGAGGATTTGATTGTTGGTAAAAAATGATCCTGATTCAACCATAATTCCTCTGCTTCGGTATAATCAGCAACCAGGATCTCGTCCGAGTAAATTGTAAGAACATTATTGATGAGCCTGGTGATCGCGTTTGCGAAACTGACGATGAGGAATGCTGGTAGAGCAATGTCTGCTACTTTACGAATTCCAAGACTACCTAATCTTAATGGAAGGGAAGTCCCACTATAATGATCGAGATAGTTGTTATAATTCCTTCCAAATTAGATTTGATGTTTTTGTCAATCTCCTCAATGTGATTTGAATATCTCCATAAGGGGACTGTTGGTAAATAGCATGTGAGTTTAGGAATCGCGAGGCAATTTCTTAGAAGATGTGGAAGTTCATATCTTTAAGGCGATGGAATAGTCTATCAAGCTCCTCCCTCTTTTTGACAAAACATTTTATAAAAGCACTGTCCACTAATTGTGAACCGAGCAGGTCGAGATCTTTAATTATCTTAATTCCAGAAGTAAGATTATTAAATTGCGAAGAAATTGACGGGATCTCTTCATTCAGGAAAAATAATTCAAATTTCTCTGGGTTAATAGTTAAACCGATTTCTTTGAATTTTGAAATGATTTTCAGGAAATCCTCCACGACTTATATTATTTCAAATGGCTGACATTTTCCATCTATTTTCATGCCTTTTTGCTTCCATGAATGGTTCTTGAAAACGTGTTTTGGGGCAAAGATAAAGAATTTTAGTGAGAATGTATCATTCTGTCTCCTCATTCCTCCTTCAATTTAGAACTTTTCAGTTTTCACGTTGTCGTTAATTTTTACTTGTATATCTGTAATCCACTCTTGTGTCTTCCATACTGCCCACATCTCAATGCTGTCAACAGCCTGATGGTCGATAGTACTAAATCCCTCACGAAACCCTGCTTACTTTACTGGTTGGTACAGATCGAATTTATTTGTTAAAATCTTCGTAAAGAGTTTATCAGGGTGTGCTAGCAAACTAATACGTCTATAATTTTCTATTTTAGACGTCCCTTTTTTTAAATATCAGCACCACCTCTACAATGTTCCGTGCATTTGCTATCCTGGCTTATTCTACACATTTGTTTATGAGTGGTTTAATCGCTTTGATAATAAAGTCCCCTCCTGCATTAAGCATCTCTGTTGTTATTTGGTCTTTCCTGGGAATTTTGCGTTAACAATTTGTTTCAAAGCTTCCTTTATTTCACCAGGTATTATTTCAGGTATCTCCTCTGACCCTATGTTCAGAAGTTTTCTTCGTGGCTGATGATTTTTCTGTATTATACTTGATAAATATAATTCTTTATAGAATATTTCAATTAACTGAGCCATTTTATTTAGCTCTGTGGTTAGTATTCCCCGCGCATTTTTCATCTTTATGATTTGTGTTCTACCTTTGGATCGTTTTGATCTTAAGGAATTCATGGTTGTGTTCCTTTGTGTGCCCTCGGGGTAACCTGTAACCCCTAGAGGGCGCGTCCCCAGGTGGCGGATAGGGGAATTCCCGGTAGATATACCAGGTAGGAGGGAAATCAAATACCTCCCGCGGACCAACAGGTAAAAGCAGCGTCTGACCCAGATTGGGCGGCTGCAAACAGCGTCTGTTACCCCACACCCAAATGGCGAATTACAAAACATACGGAAATATACCCCAGGTGGGCATGGATAAACCAAAATCCCACACCCTCAGAGCGAGGGGCAGCCTCATGCATTCTGGGGAGGCAAAATTCGAAATATACTCAAGAAACAGATCTGGACCAAAAACACGACGTTTAAACATTGCTACCTACAATACACAAACACTCTCATCCGAAGAAAAACTAGCACAATTAGAAGAAGAACTAGAACACATAAAATGGGACGTAGTAGGAATGAGTGAATTAAGAAGGAAACATGAAGGCCAAATAAACCTGACATCAGGGAACATACTTTACTATAAAGGAGAAGAGGAAGCCCTATTAAGAGGAGTTGGGTTTATAATACACAAAAGGCATGCAAAGAACATAATAGATATAGGAAGTATAAGCTCAAGATTTATATATTTAATTTTAAAACTGAACAACATATACAACATCAAAATAATACAAGCCTATGCACCTACATCGCAAGGATCTGACGAAGAAGTAGACACCTTCTATGATGATATCACAAAGGCAAACGAAAATACCCCAACACACTATACACTCCTCATAGGAGACTTCAACGCAAAGATAGGACAAAAGGAAGACGAAATGGAAACATCAATGGGGCAATATGGAGTAGGAGAACGGAACGAGAGAGGTAGAACTCTATTAGGATTCTGTCTGCAAAACAACATTTTTATAATGAACAGTTCCTTTAAAAAGAACGAAAACTGAAAATGGACCTGGAAGAGTCCAGATGGCATCACCAAGAACGAAGTAGACTTTATAATTTCAAATAAACGGCAAATTATAAAAAACGTTGAAGTTTTAAACAAATTTTCCATTGGAAGCGATCACCGCCTGGTGAGAACTACTATAAATATCAATCTAAAACACGAAAGAGGTAACCTTGTAAAAAGCAAACTAAAGGTAAAGGTAATAATGGAAAATGGACAAATGTCGAAAACCGGCAAGAATACACAGACATGATAGAAGAACGACTAAATCAGATAAAAGATGAAGATAGCATCGAAGAAAGAAACGAAAACACTAAAGGAAGCAACCCAGAAATACTGTAGCAAGAAACCTACGCACTAGCAAGATCAGTGCCAACACAAAATCCTAATAAAAGAAAGGAGAGAAATGGGAGACAAAACTCAAAGGAATTCAGAAAAATCAATAAGGAAATATCAAAAGAAGTTAGAAAAGATATTCGAAAGTATAACACCACAAAGATCATCGAAACAATCGAACAAAATAAAAACTGAAAGTTCTGAAACGTCAAATAAATATTGGAACAAAAAGTATAATGAAACTAAGAGATGAAAATGGAAATACGATTACAAACAAATCCGATATTGTGAAAATTACAGAAAACTTCTATCGCAAACTATACAAAAATGAAAATCCTGCAGAAGTAGAAGACATAAAATATATCAGAAACCAGGGATCGGAGATATACCTGAAATTAGTCTGGAAGAAATAAAAGCAGCAATTGGAGATGAAGAATAACAGATCACCAGGAGACGATGGAATAGTTATTGAGGCGATCAAGGAAGGCGGACTAGCTGTCTTAAAAACCTTGAAATCTCTATTTAATGAATGTCTCATAGAGCAAAAAACACCCACTCGATGCGACAAGGCCATCATCACTCTGATACATAAAAAAGGAGACGCTACAAATCTGACCAACTACAGACCTATTAGCTTGCTAAAACACATATACAAGCTCTTTACGAGAATACTATCAAAACGTATAAGTGTAAAACTTGACCTATACCAACCAAGAGAACAGGCTGGATTTAGAGTAGGGTTTAGTACGAATGATCACCTAACAGTACTTAAACTACTAATTGAAAAATGCGTAGAATATAACAAGCCTCTAATGCTGATATTTGTAGATTATGAAAAGGCATTTGATTCGATAAATCAGCAGCAACTCTTCCATGCTCTTTCGCAATGCCGAATAGACTCCAGATACACGGGTTTACTAAAATACATATATAACCACGCAACCGCATCAGTAAGATTACACGAAGACACCAACACATTTCAAATAGAAAAGGGTAAGACAGGGAGATGTCATATCCCTAAATTATTCACGACACTCTTAGAATATATGTACAAAAACCTAGATTGGGAACAGTGTGGAATTAACATCAATGGTAAACTACTAAACCATCTAAGATTTGCCGATGATCTAGTCCTAATCACAGATAAGATAGACGAAGCAAATAAAATGCTACAAGAACTCAAAGCTGCCTCAAAGTAAGTCGGGCTTGGCATAAACTATACAAAGACAAAATATATGACAAACCTGGTCCTGAGCGATAACATTTCGGCAGATGATGTAAAAATCGAACAAGTATACTCATACAAATACCTGGAACACGAGTTAACCATTGGGAGAGATAATCAAACCCTCGAACTGAAGAGGAGGATCAATTTAACATGGACAGCCTACGGTAAGCTCAGCAACATCTTTAAATCAGATATCCCAATATGCCTGAAGAGGAAAACGTTCGATCAGTGCATACTCCCTGTTCTCACTTATGGGGCTGAAACACTAACATTGACCAAGAAAACCATAAAGAAAATAAGAGTAACTCAGACGGCAATGGAAAGGTCAAT
Source organism: Sinelater perroti (assembly GCA_036346155.1). NCBI lineage: Eukaryota > Metazoa > Arthropoda > Insecta > Coleoptera > Elateridae > Sinelater > Sinelater perroti. Next base: position 20,492,626 of record JARFIY010000158.1, on the reverse strand, counting down.
GCTAGGAATAACACTTAGGGACAAATTACCAAACACCACAATTAGGCGGCGAACAAAGGTGAAGGATGCTGTGTTGAGGATAGCTGAGCTGAAGTGGAACTGGGCGGGGCACGTGGCAAGACTGAAAGATGAGAGATGGACAAGACGAATGATTGAATGGAGACCCAGACAAGACGCATTCAGAAGCAGAGGTAGACCACCAACAAGATGGGCCGATGATGTAAAAAGAGTTGCAGGAAATTGGATCCAGATCGCACAGGACAGAAACAAATGGAAGGGTTTGAGGGAGGCCTATGTCAAGCATTGGACGACCTAGGCTGGGGAAGAAGAAGAAGAAGAAGTTCCTTTGTGTGCCGTTAGGTCTTTTCTCGTCTTCTTTTTTATGACTTTCTTGGGCTGTTTGTATTCTGATAATTTTTGTAATTTTCTTCTTTATTTCATTAGATCTATTTTGTGTAGGCTCAATTTAGATACTTTTGCATGTTTTCTTGGTTGCGAATGTATGTTTTATTTTGAAATTGCAAACCTCCTGAACGCCCGCCCAGAAGATGGACACAAAGTTGGTTCTCGCCGTTAAGTGAATAAAAAGCGAAAAATTACAAACACTGCTTCAATCGCTTAGGAAATAAATTTAATTCCGGAAAAGACTGGAATATCGATCATAAATATTGGGATGTGCGAATAACAACTCTAAAGGCAAGTAATTATTAACAATTACCTTAAAATCAATCGACCTAACTTCCGCAACAAAGAAGGAACCTACATTCTGGCCGACTGACGAGGCAAAAATTACCGATCCCCAGTATCGCTGGAAAACCGTATCGACTCAAAAGAAAACTATGTTAAAAGAATATTAGGTTCAAAACTTTTCAGACTATCGCAAACCGTGTATGAACATAAAAGATACAGCTATTGAGCACGGCCAATTATTCAAATCTTGAAATTCTGAAACGTCTTCAGCATAAATTATTGCGAACTATAGTTAATGCTCCGACTAACCAATTTCAAGAAATCTACTAATTTTTAATGAAGATTTCGAGAAATATAGTGCTACGAACTAACAACTTGTTCTAAAGGATGGTGAAAAGCAACGACTAAAACGCTTTAAACCTAATGAATGTATCAACAGGTTTATTTAATTATATATTTAGCATACCTAGATTAAGAAAAATCAAAAACACAATAAAAGAGGGTTCCGCTTAGTTCCCCCAGACATTCTATAAGCATTCTTATCTGATTTTAAATAAACATAATTTTAGATGCACATCACAGTTTGGTAGTTTAATAGCAATGGTGCTCAAGTCAACGCTAACTTACCGTGAACTGCCTGCTACAAATATGGATATCAGCTCTAAATTTAATGTGTACTATAGACTTTAACAAAGCTCAAACTAGTGAAATGCAAACAGATAACAATAAACAAAACTTGTGCCTACAATAATCTTTACATTAAAGTTTCCCCTCACAGGCAACAAAATGTTTATGGGCCGCATCTCTTTTTCACGTGAAGTTTAATCGAAGGCTGAACTAGACGAAAACTTTGAGGAACACTCACACGTAAAGCCCAACAAAAACATATCAGTTTAGTTCATTAATTTAAGAAAAATAGCCCCACATTGAATTACAAATTAAAATCAACACGGGAAAAACATTTGCAACCATTTACCACAAGTGAAATGTTGATTTTCCATTTGAATTTTGATAAACAGGCAAATAACAAGTTATTTCAACATTTTATCCAATCCATATGCATTTTAGTTATGTAATACCATCCGAATATATCAAACCCTATTGATTCTACCTACCGAAGAGCTAGTCATGATACACACGCCATCAGGAAGTGACCGTTTTAACAATCAGTAAGATACAACGATTGTCACTGGTAGATTTGACTAATTTTTTTTCTTGCTAACTATCTTGGCTTAGAGCTCACCAACTGATGACCTGACTTCTTCCAACTCTTTCCGTAATATGTATTTGTGCTTTTAATAGAGTGATAGATGCGATACATGTTGTCCTGAAACATTTCATCATGCACAGTTGACTGGTGAATTTGACTACTAGATACCAAAAACGGAATCATCAATTTATGCACCCACAACTAGTATTTTCCCTTTTCCCTGGATAAACACCCATTGCTCGTCAAAGTTTATACTGTGTTCGTATCGACGATAATCACACATTAGGAAGTTTCGATTGCTTTGGTTCCACTAATTTCTTTGTTATAGGGTGGAAAGCGTTGCCAGATAAGACCAGAAAGCCAATAGACCATTGAATTTTCGTCTAAACCTCAGATCCCGGAGTTTCATTTTTAAATTTGTGCTAAGGATCGATTACTGACTATAAAATCAGTTTTAATGGCAACACAATTTGTCATTTGGCGTTTTGCTTTGTCCTCTTCCTAGAGCCATGACACTGGCCCCACCTCCCACCCCCATAGAAATGTAAATATCACCGTTATACAATCTGTAAATAGATGGCCCAGTTCCTCAATACAGACTTAGCAGTTAAACAATAGTCCTTCCCCTTGACGATGTTTCCTTTAATGACAACTTCGGATAGACCGAAAACGTTCATTCCAAAGAAGATAGATAAACAAATTCGGGGCGTAATTCTTACCTTGGGGTGCCCCATAATTGAAACTTATGATATAGCTTTCGCATTCTTACAAACTTAACCATCAAATTTGTAATTTCTCACAGTTTCTACTATAGCTGTTGTCCAAAATCTTACCCCAATCCAGTTTATTACTGTTTCATTGTGGTACTTACAGAGATTGTAAAAATGAGAAATAATCAATCGTGGCAAATGAAACCTCTTGTCCATTATGACGGCATTTTTTAGCATTTCTGATTCTTCTTAACGTTTTCGATTCCTTGCTGTGGAACTAATTCTATTTAGACTGTGCTTTCTCGATCTTTCCAATGGTCAAAAGTTCTTGTAAGGACCTTGACAATCAGCGAAACACACAAGACAAAATCTAAGATTTTCAGGATAAAAAGTCGGTTTGAAATTCAGTTACGCTACTACCAAAATTGAAGTGCGCTTATTCTCTATTTTAAATTATTTACTTTCCAGGAGCAGGGGCTCGATCAGGTGAAAAAATTTTGGACCATAAAACCGGTCACTAGACGATCACATGATGATCGAAAATCGCTGGTCGTATCATCAACATTGTTTTCATTTGTGGAAATACAATTTCACTAGTTAGTTACTTAGGGAAGTACTAAATTTTTTGAGCCTATGTCTAACAACTTCCCAACAGTGCTACTTATAGCCCAACACGTAGCACAACTATTTGTTTACTTAAGGCAAACCTGACGTCACTTTTGAACTCTCCAACTTCCCAAAACATACAACCCAACAACAATCTTTTGCTGACGCATTGCTTCAAATTTTTTCAGTTATTTCGGACACAACCTCCAGCGGTCATGCATTATGAGTGAAAGTCGATCATCCCAATGGATTTCACTGTGCAACATATCTCAGAGAAGAATCTTGTTTCGGCATAAAATGGGCTACAATTCCTAATAGGCCAAGTACTGGCATAATAAGCGCCAGACTTACATTTGTACGATTTGCAGATTTAATGACTGACGATCTACTTCTGTGAGTCTGTGTGCTTCCGATTTTAAAATTACTGTGTTTAAAACCTACTTCCAGTTCCAAGTGCAAAAAGAACGAAACTGCCACATCTAGTAAACTCTATAACGTCTGTAATTTTCTTTGCAGTATCTCCTTCTGTGTTCGTTCTATCGAAGTTATAAGACAGATAGTTCTAGAAGTACATCCTGTTCTTAAAAGACAGTTTTTACAAACTGTCCATCTCAATAAACAAGAGGCTCCAAAAATAATCACGTCGATGCGGTGTACATCTGAATTTCGTTCTAGATTCATTTCGCTTCGTGAAAACCGTTGAGGAAATAGGTGCTCAGCGATAAACATTAAGTTATGGCGGGCCTGAACGCAATTTGACATTATCGCAACTTCCACAGTACAGAGAACGGCTTCAAATAATTTAGTCCTTTCAACGACTCGAAGTTTAAACTGACACTTTGTAATATTTTGTAGTTGCATCGAAAACCTCAATTCTCAGGGATTTTTTGATTAAGAAGTACGGTCCATACCAATCCTTTGGACTTCCTATAACTTCTCCTTAACGTCAACTTCACTGGTGAAATCAGAGGTTCCTGGATGCAGCCCCTAACCTCAGTTCTCTTCGTATGGCATGGCACGAATGGTGGTTGGCCGAATATGTCGCCTTCGTACTATCTCATGAGGGTATCAGGATTATTTTATGCTTGCAACAGGCAACACTATTGACTTCTTAATTGTACAGACCGTGGACGGTGGAGCTATCGTGGAGTTAGACACTATTGTGTAGGTCTTGAGCGGTTTGAGAGATGTACTCCTGGATCATAGAAATATCAGCGTCTCGATAACAAATGAAGGGTTGCCAAAAACGGACCATAGAGTCAGATTTAGAATGACCTAAAACTTATTGATATATGTTTTTACGACTTTATACAAGGGCAACTTGTTGAATAGTCGTTACCACCCTCTTATAACTTCTCCTAGATTGAGCTTATTTATATAAGCCTTATCTGGGCATTTTTAAGTATTTCTACACATTGCTTTGGTAAAGGCAGATATTTCAGTCGTTTAATTTCATCGACTTTTCAGCTTGGAAAATGCGTAATGGTAGCTATTTAATCTTGCAATTTCGTTTGTCTACTACAAACATCTAGTTTTACATCAAGTGCTAATTCGCCCTGCGGTTTGTCACAAGAATTTTTTAGATCGCTTTTCTTCAACACTACGTTAACGTCAAAAAAGGCGCTTGAGAATAATTCTCTCCTAACCAAACAGTCATTTGCTCCGCCTCATTTCTGTATGAATTTTCCAAGACAGGTCAATACACACAAAACAATTGAAGTCTCTTCTCTCATCTTCTTATCACAAACTCACTCATCTTGTTTGTTAAATTCATAAGAAAGCGTAGTGTGACCTGTTGTATAATGCTATTGGAAGATTTTGTAGTTATAAGTACTTTTAGCAACCCAAAGTTTGCTGGTAATTATCCAGATCACCTTTAATTGCAAAAATTATTAATTTTGGCTAAGTTCAATGAATTCAAAAGTTTGCACTTTCGGATTCTTTGACTTCTTTCGCCGTTTCTCTAATAATATTAACAATAACGGGGTCCTTTAATTTTGAGTTCATCTTGGATATCGGTCTAATCTCGTCATCTACTGCTAGGAAATAATCAGTCAACTTTCCATTCTGCTAGATGTGTAAAAGAAAATGCCGTTGCAGGTTTTTCATGTGTAAGAGAGGATTTATTCTTGTCAATTTGCTCACCAGGATCTGTTTCTAGGCTTTTGTTTCTTTATTCTCTTTGCCTTAAGTTGTGTTTTCTTTCTTCTAGTTGTAGGAGTGGATAGGTGAATCTCTTTATTACCACCTGCAATGCGTTTTATTAAACTTTAGCAGGTTTAAATAAACGACCAAGACTCAAACAGAAGAAGAGCAGGAAGAAAGCTTATTCCCGTTTCTTTTGTCGTTAATCTATTGTGAAAGCTGTGCATTTCTGCCAATTATACTTCATAGTGGTGGGCAGCTTCTCATTCAATTCCTTTAATGAAATTTTGTATTTAAGAAGAGCTTCAAGGTCTTTTCCTGTGTTTTTGATCGTATTCCATGTTATCTGAGTTTTGTATCCGAAATTACGTTACAAATCGTCGATAAATTTTTGCATGCTCTGTAAAAAACGACAAGAGCCTTCATACACTTCTTTGCGTTCTCCTTTATAGCTTAGAACTTAAAAATTGTAAACTAACTAGTAAATAAATATTGGCTCTTTGTAATATCATATAATGGTGGTTATTGTTGCTTCTGTTTTGCAGAGCTTTCCCCTGTACATCAACTAAGCGAGAAATGCTATCGTCAGATATATGGTTCCTGAGGGCTTGTGGTGCCACCCGGAATTTTTCCTGGTCTCTTTCTAGAACTTGACATCCTCCTCAGCGTTGGTGGCTAGAGCTATTCTTCAGAAAAACTCGGTATACTCCTATCATATTTCCTTTGGCGGATGCCATGGTGTTCTTAACCTTATGCTCCAATTTAAAAGTGTTCCAAATGTTTGTTTTGCTCCCATAATTCTATTGCACTTCTTTCCTAACAACATCATTGATACCTAGCTCAGTCAGGTCTTCCTCTAAGTTCTCAAGTTCTTTTAAGCAGAGTCTAAACAGATCCTACGGCCATATATTTTTCGATTATCATTATCATTCTAATGTTCAAGCGTAAGAGTTCTAACGCCTCCATTTTGGCAGCCAACGCATCAGTTCGTTTGCTTGTTGAAGCCTAAATTCGCCCCTTCCACATCCACCCATTCCTGTTATCATTTTTGACATATGTCGTCGTTTTGAGGCTGAAGAATTGGTTTTTCTGTGAAATTCGTGTATTATTCCTTAATGAACACTCCTCGTTAGTTAAAAATGTTACAATGCAGTCCCGTGTGTAACTCCAACTGAGCTTATTGAACTCCATTGGTTCGGTCCAAAAACTAGTACCAACTTTTTTTAATAGCTCACAAGGATCTACATGACTTATCGTACTAACTGCCTTAACTTTGATTTAATGAACTCATACTTATCGGTCCCTATCTCTCATTTGTGCTTTAAGTTCTTTTATTTGGTTCTACCGCGCCTTATTTCTGCTATTTTTTCCTTTTTCTTATTAAGTTTACCTGATTCTGTCTCTTCTGTATGTTGGACACTTTTATTTAATTTGTATATTCTACTCATCATTTGCATTTGTTGTTTAACTTGTCTTGCTTTATTTTACTTTCAATTTTGTACATGTAATTAGTTTCTTGATTCGCAACCTTCTCTTTATCTCTTACCTACCTTTGTTGGTAATTAAGGCCGCCTTTTCATATTTTAAATCCCGTTCTTTAAAGATTTATAACAAAATGACGTAATGTCGTATGTCTTATTATGCTTTTATCTCTCGCGTTTATCATCAACTTTGAATAAAATTTAATAGAAATTATATCTTAAAATATTTCGTCTTTTTGTTTACGTTAAAAATAAAATTGCCCCGTGTACTTCGTCGTCTTTCTGAAACCTTCAAAATTCTGAAGTATTTGAAATTTCACCTCTGTTATCTTTTCAGTGACGCCCTGCTACTTATTACTGCTACTTCAGTGCTACTTCATTCATATACCTCTTCTGTTGTAACCCGTGCTTCGTCTGAATTACTTTCACGTGAGTACTCTGCCCCTGAAAGAGTTCAGAAATATCTTTTGATGTATTTGTTAATATAATTGTTACGATCTTTCTTCTTCATTTTTTATTTTATTATATTCTATGCACATTCCACAAGAGAATGTGATCGTTTTTATTGTCGCACCATGGTTGGTAATTCTCTAGATGTCACACTTTGTTTTATTTTCTTCGATACTAAAATTTTTTTGATCTAAATATATTTAAATTCCCTTCTATTGTTCTGCTACTTTTTTGTCTAAAATAATTGTACAACTTTTTACATTTAGTCTTAACACGCCCAACTGCGTTCCCTTTTTTCAATGGCGCATTATTTTTAACTCTTTAGGCCATAATTAGTTCTTGTTTTTAATCCTTTTTTTTTCTAACTCATTTTATCAATCTCCCGCCCTTGATTAGTGAAGAATTTGACTGTGACAACTTTTCTCCCTATACACCATTTGGAGTTTTAAATAAAATGTAGAACTTTTCTAGAAATTAGAGTACATTATTAATATAATAGAGAATTCAAAAACGATACACCAGTGCGGATGGTTTGACCACCCTTTATAAAAAAAATAATTGGAGTTCATATCTGAAAACAAATATGCAGGATTATTTGCAAATAAAATGCATTAACAACGTGGTATTTGTTGACATAATTGGAACAAAAACTTCCTATAATAAAGTGAATCTGTAAATACAAATTTTAAAATACGGGGTTTGTTGGTTTTCCTGCACATTAGCAATGGAAACAAAAATACCAATCCAGTTGGACGCCCATATTTTATGTTTGTCGAAGAATTGTTATCGTCAGTTAAATTGGCGGGCGATAAATTTAGGGGGATCTGTCGCGCGAAACGGAAGTATGTTGAGTTTAATTAAATCTATATTGTCTGCTGATATTTTTCTAAACGAAACGCTGGAACTAAATGCAGAAATAATAAAAAAAATCATTTTCAGCCGATTATTAATACATGAACGTTAAGAACATTAGGAAGATTTAATTATGGAATCAAAAAATGCTTAAAATTCTCTAGTAGGATACACAATAAACACATTAAAGAAACTGCGTCCAAGCTCAAAAAACGGAGCTAGTTTAAGGTTTCTGGTAGCTAAAAAAAACTTTCACTACCAAAGGACATACTAAGACTACCGTTCTTTATTTTATCTTTGCTACCTGTTCTTTACTGGTCGTTTCCTATTTTTCGAAGACTAAACCCTAGAAATCTATATCTACTACATGTACTACTCATTCTATATACAAGAATAAGGAATTATCACGACATAGACATGAACAAAATATACAAAAATTTTTAATATGTATCAATGTTCTTAATAAAAGAGTATACCATCAACAAATAACATCCTACTCTTACTGGTAGAGTTCCAATGTCCAATTTCGACCAAATACAGAGATATAAATATAAACGAGCAAATATTTTTATTAAAGAAAAAACATTTCTTGAATTAAAAATTTCATCATCAGCTATGGACAAAAGAAGACAATTAGTTAACTGAAAGAGAAGTAATGTCTTCAAGTTGCCCTAGTGAGACCTAAGATCGCAAAACCCAAATTAGTTACATTGCTGAAAAGACCTGTGCAGTCCAAATTCATTGACAGCATAATTAAACTGATCGTTCGACTCAAAGTCCTTTAGATATTAGAAAAAGTACCAGAAAGTGCGTAAAAATTTAATCTATATATGCAAAGATGCAGAAATACGCAATACGCAAATAAAATTGCAATTTTCGTCGTCGCAATACACTTACTCTGATCAATATCAAAACAGAAAATTTTCACCCGAGTACAAGGTACCCCAAGAGATATTACCTGTCGCCAGCAACATCAAACAACGGCTGACAAATGCCAAAGGCAACAAATCTCCGCCGTGCGCTTAATTTGAAGATAGGCAGCACAAAGCACTTAGAATATTGCTAATTCCAACGATATCTGTATTTTGTTTCAAGTGGGGTATATCATGACGCAAAGGTAGTTAAAATCTCCTCACTCCAACCGCGACATGATGACATTTTTGTTTAAAGATCAAAGGGCTATTCAGGTATAGTGTGCAGGAGTTTGCCGAACCTTTTGTAAATAAGTGTGCATAAGAAGGCCAGGCATGTCAAGGAATAATGAAACATCTAATTATTTTCTTGAGGCACTCATTCTATGTTACATCACTATACAATTAATTGAAATTTTTACCGTAAATACAATAAAAATGTGCTTATGCTCGACTTAAGTATCCGAGCCCACAACCTTTCAATTTATTTTAATTCCTCTAGCACTAGATTTATCAGTACCACCTTTTTAAAACCCCTAAAGACCCACCTCCACCGCCGCTCATAAAATCATAAACAGTTAGCACCAAGAGATTAACTTGGCAATCAGAGTGATGGGGATAAAGTGCCCCAAATTAGCCCCAAACTAGTTGGTTAGCGCCAACTCCGGCGCAAACTTTTAAATTAATTCCAAAACAACCGGACGCTGTTAAAATGCAATTCATTTTAATTAGTCCACTGGCCTGCTTTAAAGTTACTTCGGGCCATAACTGACGAACTGCATCCGCCGTCTTTGGGGCGTTGGGACCGACAAGTCGAACTTTAACATGCCAATTTGGGCATTCTTTTGCAATACCGCAGGTGCAGAACAGAAGTAAGCATCTTCCGATGGCCCGACTTCTCCGCGAAGAGCTTAAAAGCTGTTTTGCGCTAATTAGCACTAATTAGCCTTACACCCTGTCCTTAAAAAGTTTCCGAGGCCCTTATGATATTGATTTGGCGCGTCGCCGCGCTTTCGCCATTTGGGGAGCATCGTAAAAAACAGATTAATGCAGCTTACCAGCTATTAAGGACGTAATTGAAATAATAATAGGAAAATCCTATCAAAGAAACAAAATTATATAGAGCTGTATAAATCTTGAAGCTTTTCAAATGTTTAATATCAAGTTTTTAAGAATCCTCGCAGTTTACATCTGAATGTAATTTTAAATGTCGTCCTTGTCGATGGCTTTAATAAAAAGCAAATTACTTTTTATATTTGGCATTTGAATTATATTTCTGAGGTAATCATTAAATATAGCAAAACTTCAGCTGGCTAATAGCTCAGTTTCCATCAATCTCTCTAAAGTAATTAACATAGAAAATAATGCCAGTGATTTCATTTGGGTTTCTTTTGTAGTCCAACTGAAATTTATTTTAAGTTTGGATTGTAGTTTTATGAGTAGGAAGGGCATAACGAGTTTGGCTAAACAAATGTGACTGCAATTAGTCGACAGGCTTTCAGCTTCGTACACTTTCGAGTGGTTTTCAGAATTGTGATCTTCACTTTTGGCAAATCCCAACCATCACCCAAATGCTTAAATTATTTAAATGCGATTACTGAAGCAAACGCGTTTGCATCTTTCGTTAAATAGCTTTAAGCAAAGTTGCAATATTGTCCTGAAAAAGCTGTAATATACTTAATGGTCCAGAACGACAAGACAAAGAAAAACAGTTCTTTGGTAAAGTCAGAAATATGTAAAAATGTCATAAGAGTAGTTTAAAAAGGAAGAATAACGCGAGAAAAGTGATATGTAAAAAGAAGAGAAAAGAAGAAAGGCATCCGAACCTTCTCTGGCTTAGTATTTAAAGAAAAAAAGCCTAAAGCGTAAGAAAGACAAAACCGTTTAAAATGTACGAAGAAAGACTATTTTGTTAATTCGCCAAGGTAAGAAACAAAAAAATGATTGATGACATCGAGGTGGTAGACGAAAAGTATTACAGCACTTAGAAGCAAAAGATATAAGTAGAGCGAATTTAATGCTCTAAAACTGCACATTTTCATTCAGCGATTTATTTTCTCATAATCATATTATGATTCGATATATTTATATAAAATTAAACTTTCTTTTTTTAGTACTTCAACCAAAAAAATTTCACATCATGTTACTCCGTTCATTACCTACCATGGGGTGTTGACTATGGCTCTCAACGGCTTAAGATATCGATTTTAGAGTTACTGCTGTTGACCACAGTTGTATACCACAGGTCTACACTGGTTTGAGGAAGGCTTTGTAGAGCAAGAACTTATTTTCAAAACACATCTGAGATTTGCGTACAAGCAACCAGTGAATTTTATAATACACTTCTCTTGGTTTCTTGGTTTGGCTCAACCTTCTGCCAAGATGAAGCCCAACATATCCGATAGTATAATCTTGTGGGATTTTTTGATTTCACATTATCAACGGGCGAGTAGTGAAAGATACGCGAACTAATTTAGCACCATTCTTAAACCATCCTTGGAGAATATTAAAGTTTGGTTGAAGATTTTACGATACTAAAATCGCTGCTGTACTTCTGAGAGTAGGAAGATCTGTTGCTTACCATATGTAAATATTGGCCCCAAAATACTGCCTTGGGGGACACTACAACTAATAAGTGAAGTCCTACGTAGGCAAGGACATTTTGTAAGGGGGCTTCAAAAAATTATTGCTCTTTTCTTCATTTATGACTTTGCGATGTCTTAATTAAATAATTTGCAAAAAACACAGCTTTCTCTTGGTCTGTTTTGTTGTTATTAGTAAGAAGTGTTTTATATTGGAGGTGCACATGTTTTAGACCTTTGATCTCTTTCCAGATCAAATGCTCACTAGTATAAGGTTAGCGGTTTCAGATCAGAGTTTTGTATTAAGCTGTTGCTTGACTCGGGTTTCGCTTATAACCTGGATCTCTTGCAAATTATTTTACGGGGACTTCACTCAGAGTACTCAGAGCCGTGTCTTTGAGGAGCAGCCTGCCACCAGGCTTGATGCGCGGTTTCAATAAAATATTCTGTTGCTGCTATTAAATCATTTTCAATTTTAAGAGCAACATTCAGCGAGAGTGGAGCATTGGGAAATTGTCTTTGATGGATTATTGTACTGGTTCCTAAGTAGAACTCAATCTTCAAATAAGTTAAGATTGATTTCTTTATCTACACGAAAATCAAATAAATCTCGTTTCATTGGATCCGCGGCCTCTATATAGGCTCGTCCATCAATAGGTGATGTAAACCAATGTTATTCATCGCTTAGTTCTCTACCTTGGGTCCTGGGTAACCTGAATCCCCATACGACGTTTTTAACATTATAATGGCCAGCTGATGAAAATATGAGTTTTAATAAAAGTAACACTCATAGGGCTCATGTTTATTATTATGACGAGACTAGCAACGTAGTTGGCTTTACCCAGTCTTCAAAAATGCTCAAAGTTGCTTAAAATCACACCTTTTTGTATTTTAGACCTACTTAATGCTTGATTGCGCTAACGATTATTGCCATACTATCATGGGCTCTGCCATAAGGATGGTATGTTCTAAAATTAAAAGTAGCACAGAATACATAACTATAAATAAATTAAAAAAACAAAAAGCATTAGCAAACTTCGGAGAGGGTTTTGGGCAAATAAACACAAATGTCATCTCAAGAGTTGGTAGGACAATTTTTCTTCGATAACACCATTGCTAATGCTAGCTGCTAACATTTTTTCAGTAAAAAAGGATCCACTACATCCGATCTAAACGATGAAGAGTGCGTCAAAAAGCCGATAAAAGTTATAAAGCTAGAAAATAAAATGTAAAACATTGCGATCTCTTCCGATTTATTCACTGAGGATTGCTTACAAACAGAAGTAATTTGGATCATTTAATTCTTTCCTCCTGTTGAATTTTTATTTATTCTTATTTGATTTGCAATGTATGTTTCGAAAATATAAAGTCAGTATTAATATACGCCAGTGTGTAATCGTCGCATATGCAATAACCGAGCGAGTGGAGCAGATTCTGCATCAAATCTTGTGAGAAGCTGAAACATTCATCCATTAAAACTATTCTCACAATTCAGAAGGCTTTCGGGAACGATGCGAGTGCAGCATGAATATAATCATATAAACAAATTGAAAATGTCTGGCAATCAGGTTAAAATACGTTTTGGAAGATCAACAACCAAGAGAACACCGGTTACAAGAATGACCTACTAACATCCCAAGAAGTAGAAGACGAGTTGAAAATTCCAAAAACTGAAGTGCATGCTGCAGTTGTATCCATTGGTAGATGAAAAGTATTCAAAAATACCCAGCTACCATAAAGGAGACAACTGAAATCCGTGCAAAACAACAAAATCGCCAATAAAAATACCAAGTCGATTTTAATATAACGCAAACATTTTGCGCTGCCAAGATGTAAGCTGGTAGCTGATGAGAATGGACTGCAATGCGCATGCGTGACCGCGACTGATGTAGACTTCTACCAATAAACCAATTTTTTTAAAAAGATCACACCACGTCGACGACAAACCGAATGTAACTACCCATTAGCGGCTTAAACTTTTTTTACATATGTGCAATGAGAGAAAGGTGCTCAAATATGTCATTCTGTTAATGAATGGAGAGTCTATTCTAAATCAAAGTAAATGTAGTATGTTTGCGTACCCTTAAATAAAGAATTTCATCTTGTGTCCAATTTAAAAGATAAAAATTGCTCATACCTTGTTTAATGCATCGCAAAGTAGCTCAAATTTCATCCTCATATGGGTAAAGAGAGCTTTGAAGGCATGCTCAGTCTTAAAAGCGAGAAAAAAACTTTGTTTAGTATTATCTAGATCAGTCTAAAGGAAAAATTGCGTTATTCCTTGTTTACATGCCAAATTAAAACAACTACGTCACACAATATTCAAGCCAATACGAGGAGGCAATTGTGATTCCAATAGAATATATGAGATCTCGAGAATTCAAGAATCTTAATGACCTGCTTCTCTACTACTTGAAAAGTTAAGATTTTAAGTATAAATGTATCGAAAAAGATTTTAAAGGCACAAAATAATTCTGTAACAGTAACGATAACAGATAATCATTCTTATGAGTATAATACGAGGAGGCAATTGTGATTAAACAAAAGAATATTCACCTGATGATCTCGAGACCATATAAGAGCAATAATCTTAATGACGCAACTCTTACTAACTGTTGCCAATCAGTATAATGTGATTCAGTTAATGTTATTCGCTAAAAGATCCTTAACCTGTTCAATTAAACATAATTCTGTAACAATTATGATAACATTTTATAAATTCTAACTATATAATACGACAGTATTAAACAAAATAATTTCACCTATGTTCTAACCATATAAAAGAGCAATAAACGTAACAAAAGCAACTCTTAGTAACTGTTGCCAATCATATAATGTGATTCAGTTAATTTATTCGCTAAAAATCCTTAAGCTGTTCAATTTTGAGCTATTTTAAAGATTAACTATATAATTCGTGTCATTATGCTAACAGTATTAATCAACACTTCGTATTTTAAATTTTCATCTTTAGCCCTTGGGTTATTTCAGTTTTTGTGAAGCGCTTTAAAATTTCGAGCCGTAATAGAACAAATCTGTCGGGATTTTATACCTGTTTACAGAGTGTCTAAACTCGCAAGCAAATTAGATAAATCACCACTTCTTGAGTCAATTTATCACGCCCATCATCCCAAAAGAATCTACACAATAGGACAGTTGAGATTCCGTGGTTAGCTTCCAGCGCAGCATCCGCCCCCAGTGCCACTTCCGCGCGAAGTCGATAAATTTTTTGCGCGGGGAAGATCTGAAAGCCAGCCCTCGTATCTGAGGGAAATAAATCACAGATTCCCTGTTTTTCCAATGTTTATCATAATAATGAGTTGAAACACTTCGATCCGCCGAAGCCCCGGCGAAATCCTGAAATACCTGGGCAGCGCGGCCAGCTAAAAAATTCGTAAAGAGAAAAATTGAAAACCTCCCCTACTAGCAAGGATAAATCATGAAAAGATGGTGCTGGTACCTCTATATAAAAACCTCCATACGTTGTACAAACTTTTCGCTTTTTTACTAATTTTAATTTTTTGGTGAAATATGAAAAAGAAATTATCAAAGTTCATCAGTCCCTTTAACTTTTTAAAGGATTATTTAAAAAATTATACTAATTATCAAAAGTTTAAAACGGACTGAAAATGCTAAAAGCCAAGCAAGAAGCGACTGTGTGTTTTCCGACAAGAGCGCAGCTTTCATTTTGTCATAATGTTCTGCCTTATTAATTTGACAATAATGTACATGGCTTGTTGTCTAAGAATTGTTTTATACAAAATAATAATACCAATTCCTAATTTTCTCTCATCAACAGTTGACTTCATGTAGAATGTTTACCTTAATATATTCCCGACTAGAGAGAATTGGTAAAAGGCAACTTTTAGGACCTTCTGAAATGTTATATCGGCAACCACAAAGCATGGCACAAAAAATGTAATCAGACCGACAATCTTGAATATCAACCAACAAATGATAGACAAAGAATGACGGAAGATTATTGAATCAGTGTGTTGAACAATTTTCATTATTTATGTAATATATGCATCTTCTGATCTAAAAGTCGTTTTTTACAAAATAGTGCAATCAATCTGTACTTATTCTTAACAGCAATTGAATATGTACAGCACTTTTAGCTAAATAGATTTCCTCAATATATTCCTGTCTCAAAAGAACAACTCACAATTGATGAAAGGCGATATTTGGTACCACATAGAATGTTATTATATCAACGACGACAAAGGGTGGCATAAAGACTTCAAAGAAAGTAGCAATATTGAAGGCTAACCAAGAGTATTAGACACAAAACGACAAACGACACTGTTGAATCTATGTGCTTTTCCAATAGTTGCCCAATTTTCATTTTGTCATTATCTTCCTTCATAGCAATTTGATAATGGCGTACGCAGCTTATGATCTAATACTGTTTTCTGCAAAATGGTACAATCAATTGCTATTTTCTTTCGTCAACAATTGCTTACATGCCACGCTTTTCTCTGATTCGGCTCCTTAACTGGAAAAAAATGACTCGCAATTAATAAACTGACTGTTGAAGACCAACCAGGAAGTGGTAAGCACAAAGAAGCGGATGACATTTTCTTCTTATCAATAATTGACTATATGCAGCCAAGAAGTAATAGACATAAAATGACAAAAGACACTGTTGAGTCTTTGTTTTTCAAACAGCAGCACAATTTTCATTTTGTCATTGGTTTTTCTTATTAAGTTGTTAATAGTATATAAAATTTTGATCCAAAATTTGTTTTCTGAAAAGTAGTATAACTAATTATTATTTCTCTTGCAAAAAATTGACTGCATGCTGTGGGGTAATTTGATTTGGACAATTAATATATTGACGATTGGAAATAGTAAGTTAAAATTAATAAATAAAAACTTTGGGACCTCGGAGATCACAACGGGTGGCTTAGAAAATTTAAAGACACTAACCAAGAAATTATGGACACAAAACGACGAAATCTGCGTTTTTCCAATTTTCTTATGAAAATTATTCGTAACTTCTGATCTAACAACGTTTTCTGAAAAATAGTACAAACAATTTCTGTTTTTTCTCAGCCCTAGTGGACTACGTAAAGTGCGTTTATCTGGTTCGGCTCTTTAATATATACCTGATTCGAAAGGGTAAGTCAAAACTGGTAAAATGCGATTTTTAAAGCCTCAAAATACTATATTAGCAACCACGAAGCGTGGCATAAAAAGTTTAAGGAATTGATAATGTTAAAGACCATCCCAAAAGTGATAAACACATGGCGATAGAAGGCAATATAGAATCTGTGTGTTTTCTCCAAAGTTGCACAATTTCCATTTTATCATTAAGTTTTTTTCTTATTTTGTTGGCAGCAATGTACACAGCTTCTAATTTAAAAATTGTTCTCTGCAAATTAGTACAAACAATTTCTGTTTCTTCTCACCACCAGTGGACTACATGAAACGCGATTATCTAGATCGGCTCTTTAATATATTACTGATTGGAATGAATAATTCACTAACAGTAAAAAGCGACTTGAGAGTAACATATAGTTGAAAGAAACTGACAGTTATGAAGACCAACCAAGTAATCATGGACGTAGAACGACGGAATCTGTGGTTTTTCAATAGATGCACAATTTTCATGTCGTCATTATGTTTGTCCTTATTAAATTTACAATAATACGCATATCTTCTGATCTAAGATTTTCTTTCTTCAAATCAGTAAAAATAATTCTTACTCTTTCTCGCCACCAATGGACTACATGAATCGCATTCATTTGGTTCAGCTCCTTAATATATACTGGTGCAACACGATTTCTAGGATCTCACAGAGTACTATATCAGCAATTAAAAAGTTGAATGATGCTGAGTATTGAAATTCAACCCAAGAATGATGACACAGAACGACTGAAGACACCGTTTAATCTGCATATTCATCCAGTAATTGCGTAATTCTCATTTTGTCATGTTTTTCCTTATTAAGTTGATAATAACGCTCCCAGCTTCTGATCTAATTTTTTTACAGAAAAGTAGTACAACTAGTTTCTATTTTTCTCACCAACTATTAAATGAATGCAATGAATTATCTGATTCAGATCCTTTATATACTCCTAATTAGAAAGAGTAAGTTACAATTAGTAAAATGCAATTTTGGGACAAAATGTTATATTAGAGACCACAAAGGGTGGCATAAAAAGGTTTAAGGGACTGACAGTAACAGATACAGAATATCTCAAGGCTCTATTAAATTTGTATATTTTCTTCAACAGTTGCGTAATTTTTATTATGTCATTATGTTTTGTTTAATTGATTGACAGTAATATATACAGTTTCTGATCAAAATTTTATGTTTTCTCACTAAAAATTGACTACATGCAGCGCATTCATCTATTCGGCACCTTAATATATTCCTGATTGGGAGGAGTAAGCTAGAATTGGTAACAAAACCTCAAAGAATGTTAACATCAACAACCACAAAGTAATGCATAAAAAGTTTAAAGAGACCAACAGCACTGAAGACTTATCAAGAAGTGACAGACACAGAATAATGGAAGGCACTCTCGAATCTGTGTGATTTCCAATAGTTACACAATTTTCATTTTGTTATTATGTTTCTTCTTATTAAATAACAATAAATATCCGTGTGTAGTTGTCTGTCTCCCAACGGACGCATCCCCAGGTGACGAATAGGAGAATGCCCTACCTATCTGACTTAAGTTGGACCGGCGGGTAGGTGGGAAACAAAATACCACCCTCGAACCAAAACAGACTAGGCTCTGCAAGGCTTTACTCTTTAAACTGCTCATACAACCGAAAAGAAGTCTCGAAATAGGACGGATGCAAGGATAACGGACAAGCCAAAAAAGATAATGAGAAAGAATACTTTAAGGATTAGCACATGGAAAAGAAAAGATCAAGAAATTGTACAAGAATTGGAATTCTACAAAATAGAAATATGTGCCTTGAGCGAAATAAAAGTATTAATACAGACAAATTTATACCTTTTTACAGCGGAATAGAGAAGAACAAAAGAGCCCAATGAGGTATAGGCCTGCTGATACACAAAAAATATGAAAATAATATTTCAGAAAAAATATATTGACGAACACATTATGCTTGTCACTTTGAAGCTAGAAAACACTACATTAAATGCCGTCCCTATCTATGCGCTAGATATTACAAAATTAAAGAACAGAAAGTCAATATTTTATGAGAACCTGCAAGATCTGTTAGACACTACAACAACTAACAGTAAAACAATCATCCTTGGAGACTTCCGTGCAAGAGTACGTAACGCATTTATTAATGGAGTGAAACAAAAGGTTTAACGAGGAAACTCTCAACGAAAGTGGAGAAATGACTCATAAAATGTACCTACTAAACGGCTTCCGAATTAATAACACATATTTGGAGCACCCTATATAATACAAAATACATGGGAACAGACTAACAAAGAATTAAATATACACAACCTAGAAACAGAAATAGACATAGAAGATAGTTGGAAAATAATTCAAGAAAGTATCCAACAAGCAGCAGTAGAGGCCTTGGACAAAAAGAAAAATAAATACAAACCACAGAGAATGTAAACAACATGGTATGACGATTTTAACTTACAAAAGAAAAGAGTATGTGTCAATAAGAAATAAAGTAAATCAAGAAATGGACAATATCAAAAAAAAAGCACTGGGAAAAATTTACCAAAGATATGAAAACACCCTGTACGGATCGCGAAGAAAAGTGTGGAAAATGAAGAAAAGACATAAACAAATTCATACGAATAGATTATCATCTATTTATTATCATAAAGGATAAAAAGGAAAAATGGATATGGCGAAAGAACAACAAAGTTTTTGAAAGAACCACAGCACTATTGATGCTACTTTTATTATCCGACAAATAGCAGAAATGTCCATCGAATACAACAAACCTGCATATATGAGCTTCGGTGACCTAAAAAGCGCCTTCGATAGAGTGAGACGAAACGATACCATGAACCCACTAGAAATACAGTAAATAGAACAGCAGACAATAAAATTAATTAAAGAAATAAACATGAATAATAAGGCAAATGTCAGAATGCCAAGAGGGGAAACAAAATTCATAGACCTAAATGAGACTCACTTAGCCCGCTACTATTCAACAAAATAGTGGATAAAATAATTCACGAAGTAAAAAAGCGAGAAGGATACAGAATGGGAGCTCATAAAATCACTACAGCATGCAGTATTGATATCTGGCAATTAAGACGACCTACATAGACAACTCCACATCTTCAATGTGACAACACTGGCATACAACATGAAAATTTCAGTTAAAAAGACTAAATTCATGATGATCAGTAAAGAACCACGTAGATGTAAACTGGAAATAAAGAGGCAAAAGGATTGAACAAGTCATGACATTTAACTACTTAGAAGTTGAAATCACCAGCAAAAGAAACTTGACAACAGAGGTAACGAGACAAGCAATCAAAGCGACGAGAGTTAGTTGCTACCTAACAGAAACCATGTGGAAGAATAAATATATGACCACAAAAAGTAAGATGATGGTATACAAGACAACCATGAGACCAATCCTAACTTACGCAGCGGAGACAAGGGCAGACACAAATAAAACAAAACAGAAAATTAATAATATAGAAATAAAAGTATTAAGAACAATAAAAGGCATAACGTTGAGAAATAGACAAAGAAACTGTTTGGTGCACATCTCTAAACACCCTTGTCCCTAGTCCCATCTCTACCTGAAATCTTGATTTGTACGCTAACCCACCCTAGTCACAACTAAACGGAATTTTTACCGCCAGCCGAAGCCGACCAGGTGCTGTACTACCCGATAACGCGCTTTGCTTGCGCGCTGTCGATTGCCTTTTGTACTTTCCGGCATCCGTCCGTGGTGCCCCAGTACATCTGGCCAAGGAAAACCCACCCCCGGGTTGAAGCCGCCAAGCCAAAGCATGCAGACATCCGCCCCCAGGCTGCCGAAAACGTTACGTGCGGTAAGTCTCGTTTTAGTTGTTCCGTCGTGCATTTGTCCCAACAGCACTTTTTTCCCACAGTCTGAAGAGCGCACAACTGACCTGCCGCCCACCATTTTGGAGTTATTTAGTCATAGTTGTATTGTTTTTTGTTTTTTCTGGATTTCTTTGTTTTGCTTAATTCATTGTTACTTTGTTGTTGATTTCTTTGTGCCCAATATATAGTTTACAGAGCTCTGTTTTGTTTTTTTTTCTGTTTTGTTTATTGAGTTACTTTTAACTGTGCTTAATTATCCAACAGAAGCAGTCATACGAGAACAATGTTGCACCCAAAACATTAACAAGTAGACTAAAAACGAGAAAGAAGAAATGAAATAAACATGTAGGCGGGATGGGACCGGACCGAATATCAAATATATGTCAGAACAACAAACCCTATAGTAGAAGACCAGTTGGAAGACCACCAAAAAGGTGGAAAGATTATATACAATCACCCACAAAAGAAACGGACCAAGAGGTTAACAAACAAAAGCCATCTTAATCATGCGATAAAGGAGAAGAAGAAGTGGAAGTAATGATTACAGGATTCACAGGAAGCAATTTTTGAGGCTACAGAGAATGTTACATCAGCGACCACAAAAAATTTTAGAGACCGACAGTGATTAAGACCAACGAACACAGAGCGACTCATTAAATTAAAAATGATATGCAGTTTATGATCTAAAAATTCTTTTTTACGAAATAACACAAACAATTTCTATTTTCTTTTCACTAACAATTCACTATGCGCATTTGATTCGGCTCCTTATAAACTCCTGACTGGAAAGCTTAAGTCATAGTTAGTAAAGGCGTTTTTTGGATCTCTCAGAATGTCATTCTCAGAAAGAGATTAAAAATTTGGACAAAAAATAAAATATAATTTTATTAGCACTGCCATTTTGAAAGCCTTTTCGATCCTTCGTTATACACCACATACTCAGGCTGAACGAAGAGTCTCCTTGATTAAGAATAACAGTAATGTAAAACCGTAGAAATGTATAGAGCGCCTTATATAGTTCTCTATCCCTACAATATTTCAGTACCGGCAAAATGACGTTTACAGAGGAAAAAGCTCAGTGCTTTTATAGTATTCCGAAATGAGATTGGCCTCTTATAGATCTGAGAGTTCAGCAAGCCACTAAAGGTGGCATAAATGTTTAAACAGACCGACAATGTTAAAGTTCAATCACGAGCGACGAAACTACTTTACATAACTAACCACACCTTCACGGATACAAAATACAAATCACACAACTTTTGAAACTATATGATAGTTTCCGATAAGCTAAATTCACTGCAGAAGTTCCCGAACTATCTCCAAAAAGGTATTAAGCACAATGTTCGAATTTGGGAGACCGAAAAAGTCAAATTAGATATTGAACCATTTGAAAGATGACCGAGAAGTGTAAGCCTTTCGAGACGTTCAGTCCTTCCACATAAAAATACGCTCTGGTTTTATTTAAATGTACTCCACATGCAAACGTATTCAAGTGTCTTTATAGTCTTATTTGTTGAAAGATTCAAATAAGATGAGCTTTCTAAAAATTCGACATACTCAAGTTTTTCCTCAAATTTCCTATTGCAAAAGCATCCAATTTTTGAAGAAGCAGTGGACAAAATATTCGATTCACCTGAGCGTGAGGATGTTCTCTTCCACTGCGACAGTGTTGATGA
The DNA here is from genome assembly GCA_036346155.1 of Sinelater perroti. Taxonomy (NCBI): domain Eukaryota; kingdom Metazoa; phylum Arthropoda; class Insecta; order Coleoptera; family Elateridae; genus Sinelater; species Sinelater perroti. The sequence goes on along the minus strand of JARFIY010000158.1, from coordinate 20,470,329 downwards.
TTCTGATTGGGTAGAAACAGGATTTGACAGCGATAAAGAAGAAGATAAAGAAAATGAAAATCGATCAAACTAAAATGATGGAGTAAATTCAGATAATTCTAATACAATCAGCAATGAAAATTCAAGTAACGGGAAAAACAAGGAAACCTTTGGCTCTAATTCTAACCTTAAGTTTTGCCACGCTGCAAGCCACTGAAAATTTTCAAAAATCCTGAAATTATTCTGAAAAACATAAAGTGCCAATTGACATATTTCTGAAAATTTTTCTTGAATGGAAGAATACAAGAAAAACAAAGGCAACTAATAAACTTGAAGTTAAGTTACTTATGGCTTGTAATGAACTATAATTTTTTCTACCTAAAATAAGTAACTATCGGTCTTAGAATCCAACAATGAGCAGCTATAAAACTTGTAACATTGTGACATCGTTTGCACTTTCTTCATACTTCAATCTTCTTGAGAAAGGGAAATCGTCTTTGAAGCACTACTTACCACTAAAACCTGTGGAATTCAGAATTAAATCTTGAGTCAGAGGTGATTCATTGGTCGGTTATGTCTACGACTTAGAGGTTTGCAGCAGAAAGGAAGAAAAAAACATTCAAGTGACATTTGCGGAAAGGGTAATGCAAAAATAAAAAAATTTACCATTAAAAAATGTATTCCATCGTGGAAAAACATACCAAAGTAGGGTGGATATCTAAAACTTAATAAATCTTAATCTCTATGTCAAGTAATGGCAAAATACAAAACAACTTTTGGCTTTGGGCAATCGTCATAGAATAGAAATAATTCAAGTCGACCGAAAAAAAATATAGCAAAGTATCCAAAAATTATAACGATGTAGACTTAACAAACGATTTCGCAGCTCAAAGTGTTGGGAGAAATTTTTTATACTTCTTAACGATAGCTGATGTGGCGGCCTTTTCGCCCTTGAACCGCTTTATATCGCGGCGGCATGCGGGCCTTTGATATCTGCTACGTTTTGCCATCGCAGACAGAACGGCATGGGCTTTTGCTCAGCCGACATATACACGCTCCGCAGCGCGGCCAATTCGGTCGTGTCTTAACACCCCGCAAATATTCACGCACCGCAGCTCGGCCAATTCGGTCGTGTCTTAATACCCCGCATATATACGTTCCGCAGCGCGGCCAATTTGGTCGTGCTTAACAACCCGCAAGAAGCAGTCCGCAGCCCGGCCAATTTGGTCGTGTCTTATCATCCCGCAAATACCAGATCCGCAGCGCGGCAAGGTGGCCACCGTGGAACCATCGCCTACGAAGCAGAAGCCGATTCAGGTGAGCGATTTGGCAATACTCGTTGGTTGATATCGGTAGCCGCCCCCATCCGCTTTCGCGACGGCCGTTTAAGGGACGATTTTGGCCTTATCGGCTGACGTTCCAATACAGGCCGTACTACGTTTCCACACCGCATCACGAGAGCGGCTATTTACACGCCTGCCTCTCCAATAGCTGTTGCAAATTCCCTTATCACCTACAGTAAACTGAAACGAAAAAAACATATTTTCTTGAATTCGTGATAATGTTGGAAGAACATTTGATTGAATTATACTCAGTTATGGAGACATAATCAATAATAGGAAGACCATCGAGAAAACAGCGTAATTTTATCAATGCAAAAGATCATATGCAAATTATTACTAATATTAACTTCATGTATCTGAATGTTGAAATTATTTTTATCAATTAATCATTGTGGAAAGTCTAAAAGAATACCAAGACACACAACTACCTTTTTTTTCGACATTACCCGTAACATGAAAATAATTCCACAACTTCGTTTTAGCTCCTTCTTTTCGTTTCTAAAACTTTTCTGGAAGCTTCAATTAACAATAGAATTCGAGAAAGTTAAAACGCGATCCAAAGTAAAAATTAGAGCTTGACTGTGCAATAGTTTTATAATATTTTAACATTTTATAAATAATTGGAAACTGAAATAAACAGCAAACTAAGGGTTTTTAAGGTTTAAAAATCGCAGAGCAATTACAGTAAATTGAGCCAAAATTGGTGTTTCGAACTCCTATTTGTGTCCCTGTATGGCCCGAAACAACTTTTAAATGCCGGCGTGAATATTCATAGTCTCGCTAGAGCGTTGTAAATTACGAAGCGATTGGGATTTTTTGTTGCAGACTGACTGGCTGTGTTATCCGGTTTCGCCTTCTAAATTCAGTAATCCCTTATTAGCGTATTACGAATAGCGGGGCCTAACCAATTTGATGGGTATGTGGGCTAAATGTTTGACCATATGATCCTGCTTAGGATTTATTCGTAAAACACATTAGTGGATTTTTCAAAGGCTAGGATTACCAGGCTAATGGGCCAGATTTCACTTTTTGACGACTACAGCAAGCAGACCCTAAGGGTTGAATCGAATTTTTCGACAAGCTAATTACAGTAACTCTATTATATGCACATTTAGTATCACGTAGTATGGAGCTTTCATTACAACTTTTATTTTAAGCATTTGTATCTGCTATCTGAACGTTGTAACTCACCAAAAAAATAGTTTATGGTAACAATTGTTATTAAAAGCATTCTTTCAAAGATTTACCAAGTTGTGAAGGACCTACAGATAAAAATATAAAAGTTTGAATTGAATTACAAGTTAGTACTGGAGCTGAAACGGAAACCAAGTATATCTCAGCAAAATGTAGCCAAAAAGGGTAATACTAGTGCTACTAGGATAAACATAACAAATCAGATAAATGGATTTCATTTTTATACAGAGTACTTATAAAGCGCAAAAGGTGGTCAGAAGGTAGGAGAGACTTAGGTAATCGGGAAGTTTTCCATAGAAGGGAGCTTAACAGCTAACATATCCTAGACAAACCAATACAGAGCTTTTGCACTCGAAGCGTACATCCAGAACGATTCTTTTGCGATCACCCAATCACTTAGTTTCGGATAAAAGATTATTTTATAGATAGAAACCTTAGAAACACTGATTCTGCAAGTCGTACTGCAGGGAAAATTTTGCACCAAGACCTTCGTTGTCATCCAAACCAAATTGATGTACAAGAATTTTTCAAACGTCTAAAAATGTGTAGAAACATCTTGGAAAACATGGCACATGACCCAGCTGTTTGCTTTGGGGGTGCGTTAATAAGCAAAAGTTTTATTGGAGTGACAACAATCTACAAGATATATATGATAGGCCTTTCCGCAGAGAACTTGTTTGGTGTGTGGTGAAAAAACTTGGAGCCATCGACTTTTACTTCTTTGATGAGGAAGACCAATGTTACTGGCACTTCAATCAGTATGTGAAATTTGAGAATTTTTTGTATTATAACTATTCTTCTGCTGAATGCTACAAAATTATTGTACAACCCACACACTAAGAACTTCTCTCCAAGTGCTGTGTGAGATGTTTGCTGGTGACCTAATCTCTCAAGTGACTTCTTAAGCTTAGATTTACAAGCATCCTGTCAGCTCTGCGATATCAACAAATCAAGCATATCTCTAAGCACATGTTAGAAAAAGCAGTGAAACATTCAGAAAAACCTTCAACGGAAATAAGAGATCCCATTTGGTCGATATTCTCTTTAATTTACATCAAAATACGACATCGTTTTGTGCACGTGGTTTTCTGCTTTAAAAATGGAGGAAGTTTTGCCCCACTCTGTATAAAAGCAAAAATCGAATAAATAAGGTAACATTACTGTAACTCAAGTGTATATGAATTACTTTACCACCTTAGTAACACGAGAGTTTTAATTGGAAAAAAATTATGTAAAAGATAGAAGTGTTAGTAGTGATCAAGAAACTAAAGAAAAGCTGTGAATCTAAAAAACCACTTGTATCCGTGGTCAATGCATCCAACCGAACTTTACCAATGGAACAATTAACGCTTATAATTATCTAAAAGATACTTTGAGAGGTCTTTATATCCCCTAATTTGCAATTATAATGATCTACTCTTGTAGATAATTTTGTTTGTGCACATTATACTAAAAACACAGTTAACTGACTGAAAGTAAAAATATTCCATGTATTGAAAACAGACTGAAATTGGAAATTACTGGATTTTGATAAAACAAAATTTTAAAGAGAAGTCATGGCAGTACACATGAAGATTTTTCAAAAAAAAAATTATAAATGCAAATTATAAATTAATTACTGAAGACTTATAAATTTTAGTGAAGAATAATATAAGTGAAGGAATCTTTACGTCTACTACTAAAAGCATTATAATTATTGCTGTTGTTTTTATCGTTATGTCAATGAATTATTGGAAGTCTTAAATTTAGAGGAGTATTTTGTTTTTATAAGTAATATAAACAGCAACCACTTCAAGCATGACAGGTAAATATTATCCTTCACACACTCACGAGATAGTCGGCTGCTCCATTAGTTTGTATAACACTATCAAATCTACAGATAAATGCTACTCCTATGCTAACGGCATCAAATGGTCTCCTCGCCTATAGTTCCATCGTTTCTTTTGATATCTTTAAAGGTTTTGTCTCAGGAAACTGGCTTACAATATTAGAACAAACTAAATCCTTTGCACGGGTGTTGTCGATTTCGTACTTTTTAATTGTTATACTAAAAAGTCGTTTCGCCGTAAGAACACTTTTCTCGTCTATCCTTAGCTGCAGAAATTATCTTACCATGTAGTACACGATTTATTGAACTTTGAAGGTTAACATAAAACCGTTCTTTACAACCTGTTTGACACCAAATATTTCATTTGGAAGCATCCACATAATTTACAAAGTACACATACATGTGATCGCTTCATAAGTCAAGACATCCCTTAGTGGACCTCTACTTTGCACAAAAGGTTTATTTTTCTACTGGTCTTCCAAAATTGCTCTACATATTTTAAATTGATGTTGTGTTGCCACGCTTACTAGCGCACATTTTGTTGGTACCATAGCATTATGAATTAGTCTGCTCATTTTGCATTCTTCTTAGCTTCTGTATAATATATCTGGCACATTTGTCAGAATTCATGGTTGATAATTAAGATAATTCTTTTACCCAAATTAGGTGTTTAGTCCCATGAATACCAGTTGTCCCGAGGTAACAAAGCCCTCGTCGTTCGGCCAATCATCCACACGAAGTAAGATGATTCAGAGCAGAAATATGACAGTCTCAACGCAACCAACTGGGGAGGAAACAGACAAGAATATGATGCTGAACTGTTAAAACACTGACAGGAAAATAAACTGAATTAATAGAGGAATAGACAAATACAAAGTACATATTTTAGGAATCAGTGAAGTAAGGAGAAAAAGGCAAGGAATCAAAACACTAAACAAGGGGTACACAATAAGACACATTGGAATTCCATTCGGAAACAGAGCTAAGGAAGGAATGGGAATAGCGACCACTACAGAGACAGGGGCAAAAGTTGTAACTTGAGAACCCATAAACTCGCGAATTATAATAATCAACTTGGAACTAGAAGAGAAGATACAAATCATATAAGAGATAAAGACCTGTTCTACCAAGAGCTACAAAGAACAATAAGTAAATTGCAGTCTAAAAACAAACACGTCATAATTATCGGAGATTGAAACCCCCGGGCAGAAAATAAACAGCCGGAATATGAAAAAAGGATAGTAAATAATAGTAAATAACCATGGACAACGAATAATAGATTTCTGTATCAACAACCAAATACTGATAAGAAACTCATGTTTTAAACATAAAGTGATACACAAGATCACATATGAAGCTGAAGACAGAGGATAAAAGAGCATCATAGATTATATAGCATACACTAGAAGTACGAGATACGCAGTGAAAGATGTTAAAGTGATTAGAGGTGCAGAACTAAATATCGACCATAGATTAGTGGTAACAGACAACAAGATACAACCACCTCCTAAAAAAATATATGAAAAAATAAAGTTAGAAGTTTAAAAAACCCGAAAAATGAAAATAACGTGAAAGAAAACTGATCATACAATTTAATAGATTAGAAGAAAGAGAATCGATCAAAAATCAACGATATATCAATGAGATATAGAAAAAATTTAAAGAATCAATAATCCAAACAGCAGAAAAAATATGCGGGATTAAAAGAATTAAAGAAACCCACCTACAGAAATGATCAAAGTGGAGGCACGATCATATCAAAATAAATATAAAACACAAAAAAGAAGCATGGCATAGGTTCAAAAGATCAAATACACAAGAATGAAGCAAAGAAAGCGGTAAAGCAAGCTAAAAGAGACTCCTGGAAAGAATTTGGAAACATACTGGAACAAAACCACTCAGAGAATCAAACTGTTCTGGAACGTAGTTAAGAGAGACGTTCTAGTACACAAAAATATTAAGAACCAATACGGGCAACTGCAAACAAAAAGTGACAAAATAATAAAAACATGGAAGGAGTACTTTGCAGCTAAATTTGACCGTGAAGAAGTTGGAGATGCACAGATAGAAGAAGCGAACAATCAAGAAAATACAGAAGAAAGAGTGGAAGAACAAATCAGCGAAAAAAATCAAAAGCGCTCTAAGAGAGCATAAAACGGTAAAGCACACGGGGAGGATGGAATAACACCAGGGCTTCCAAAATACGAGAATCAACAATCGCAGGATGGCTAAAAAATATATCCAGGCATGGAATACGGAAACAATACCACAGATTGGGAAATATTATAGTACCAACACATAAGAAGAGAGATTCAACGAATTGCGATAACTACAGAGCCATCTGTTTAGCACAGGTTTCACTAAAAGTCTACTCTATAATATTAGAAAACGCCTAAGAATGCAGATCTAAAACAGACTATAAGAAGAAAAAGCTGTTTTTAAGCCAATCAGGTAAACACAGGACCACATATACACATTGAGATCCATAATAAAGAAAACAATTCAAAGAAACAAAAAATATATACCTAGTCTTCCTATATCTTAAACCAACTTTCGACAAAGTGCCTAGATAACATATGAGACGCTTTGAAGACACATTGAAAGCTATGAAAAGCTATCAAAAGCATATACCACACACTGCCGGGAACAGGTAGAGTGAATGGAACGATATCAGAGAGCTTCGAAAAGAGTGGGATAAAACAAAGCAATAGCCTAAGCCCACTATTGCTTGTCACTTAAACATGTAGATCAAATAATAAAGAAGTCAAAAAGATAAACAACAGCCATAAGGCTATAGTACTACAACCTAAACCCAGTATACACGCAGGGACTTGTATATGCTGATGCATGATATGCATTGTCCTAGTAGCAAGCAACATAAATGACGCCTAAAGAAATTTAGAGATCTGGAACAATTGCCTATAAGAAAAAAATGAAGATAAATACCAATAAAAAATTTACATGTCGCTAAAGAAGGGAGGGTAGAAAATTCAAGCATAGGGATAAATGATCAAAATTTAGAATATGTGGACAGATATAAATATTTGGGAACAATAATCAGCACGGAACGGAAAGACATAAAAAGAAGTGAGAAACAGGATAAGCAAGGCGAGCAAATTATACTACCAGATCAACAACACCCTAGTAGGAAAAAGAAATTAGCACGTAAACCAAAATACACTTGTACAAAACAATATTTGTCATATACCAACACTCATGTACGGAGCACAATCATGGAAAATGATTGACAAACATAAGTCCATAATAACTGCAGCAAAGATGAAGTATCTTAAAAAAGTACAGGGAAAAGCAAGAGAAAAAGAAAAAACCTAAATCTGAGACAACTGGTAGAAGAAGTAGAAGAAAACAATTAAATTGGTATGATCATATAGTATCTATGGAAAATAAAAGAATTCCCAAGAAGATGATGGAAATGCGACCCGAAGCCAAAAGAACAAAAGGCACACCAAGGATCCAGTGGGACGAAAACATCAAAGAAATGGCAGAGAAAGGGGAAAACGTGGAAACTGCTAATGCCGCTAGTTTTGATGTTTCAAATATCTTTCTGTACAGTTTAACTTTGCAATTTTTATAGTTATCCACGTTATCGTTGTAATAATAGCTGGCTAAATCTGTGTCAGGGTATGTTTAGAAGTAATACTGCGTCGCATAAATTTTAGAAAACACGGGCTAAACCACATCACTCAACAAATGATATGCTATCCAATCTGCTGTTGTTCTATTCGACATTTTATCGTTAACAAGAAACCCAAGGTTGTTGACGCATTCTATCCAGGTTATATATACAACATGTTTTAACAATATGCGACGCCAAAACAGAAGGTTGTGGCATATAGTTGTAACATTTCGGCAATGAGAGAAAACACAAAGATCAACAGCAGAATAAATTGACCACTTAATCAGAATTCGAAATAAAAAAATAGAAATAGGATCATAGTAACAGAAACAATAACAGACGGAATAGAAAAAAGGTTTAAGATGGTTCAGACACGTACTACAAATGGGAGACTCGAGATGGTCAAAGAAAATAGTCAATAGGAGACCACCAGGAAAAAATAAAACATTACGTAACCGAGACATGGATGAAAAATTAGAAAATAATGGACAATAAACCGAAATTATCATTTTCAACCAAGACGCCTTTCAGTATTTGTCCAGGTTTGTGCGTTGTCCTTGTGGATGTCGACGTATACTACGTTGTTACAAAAGTCCATGGAATTCTAACATTTAACGTAACAATTTTGATAGTTTTTGAAAGTGTGTTCTTTGAAAATATTTTGGGATGGTATCCGACATCGTTTATAAGCACATCATTTTAAAGTGTCAAAGAAATTTGGTGATATCGAGGGTGAAGATGCAAGACAGCATGACTCGAATGTGATTCTAGCGTTTTAAGCTGAGTCACATGGACCTGGGCGATAAGCCACGTTCTGGAAGACTATCGATTGTTAATCAAGTAACCTTGCAAAGATTCAAAAAAAAGTCTAGAATGAATTATCCGGCGAGTTTGCTTTGTCATATCGAACAATCTGACAACATCTGATGGCTAACGTCCCCAGGTCATCTCAGGAGCAAGTCGATGTTTGTCGTCAACTTCTTCATAATCCGCAACGTGACGCTGAATCCTTACCTCCAATAAGAAATTTCTGCGCAATTTAAACACAGATAATCGATGGTTTATCCAATCGAATCAGAACGAAACTCCTGTCGCTCGAAGTTATTTTTAGAAGAAGGTGACGTTCTGTGTCTGGAATTTTTAGAGATCGTGGGAACTCCTTCCGGATGACAGCGTAATGAATATAGAGCTACACGTGACACTATTAGATCAACTGTATAATGCTGACGAGCTTAAAGAAGACATTCAAGAATTTTCTAATTCAAAAGACCGTAACTGGTATCGCCACGAAATTAAGCAATTTGGTGAACACTGACTAAAAGTTGGGGAAGTTGATAAACTGTATTTAGATGGATAAATATAATTTATATGCCAAAAAGACGCACTATCTAAAGACCGGGAAGAACATTCCATAGTTTTGGGAAACTTATCAATTGTAAATTTCATATAGCGACCTTCTAAGGAGCACTACCATCAGTGCACTGTTGCCTTATTAATTACCGAAAGTTCTTTTTGCTGGTAAGCATTCTTTACTCAGTTGTAAATAAATTACGTAAAGCTTAAAAAAATTTAATTTATACGTTTTAGTGTAGTTTAGTTTTCATATTTCTGGTGTAGTGATCATCTTTATCTTTGGGCTCCATATGGCAATACCGAACATGAAGAAAATTTAAGAGCTGTTATAGTATCTTAACCTTCATCAATCACTTGCAATTTGTCATCTGATCTTGACGTCTCGTACGTGACTATCAAGAAGTTAAGAGAAAATCCTCGTGAGCTGACTAAACCACAAGCCGAATCACGAGTCAAGATTTGTCGCCAGCCGCTTGAAAATCCGCTTCGTTGCCGATTTTGTGGTGCGCTGAGTTCCTCGGGGCAACATTTTCCATCAGTTGCTCAACATAATCGTTCTTCAAAAAGTGAGAATCCCAATTTAATGAAATGTCGACGGTTTTGAGCACTTTGAATTTGTTTCAAATGGAAGCAACTAAGACGCGTTTAAACGTCCTGAAACGAAAGAGCTCTTCTTGGTCAAGACAACGCGCTCGCCCATCCTAAGAAAAACCAACACAGGCAAATTGCTGACCGAATGCAATTTTCGATCGTAGTTTTGAACCGTTTGGCCAAATTGAAGAAGTATGTCAAGAATTATTTGTTTCGAAATCGTGGGATTGGTCCGTAAACAAATTCGCCAAGTTGCAGAGAGTTAGCAAAAAGTCAACGATAATATTGGATTGTATTTGAAGAACAATTGCTAAGTAAAAATCAAATTTTTCTGAAGTGACAAGATTTTTTACAACTTGATGCAGCAACACTTGATCATCACAACTTAGTGACTGTGTCGATTACAAATCGGTCATCTGGTTGCTTATGATACTTGAACCTCTGTTTCTTCTCGATAAATAGAGAACAATTAATGAGAGAATTGGCATTTAAGCCCAAGCTACTTCTAGGGTACAGACCACAGATGCACAAATTTGCTAAAACAATGATCACTTTGATTTACTGTAGTGTACAATAATAAAGCATCATTTATTTTCATATAATTTTATTCTAAATGTTCGTTAATGAAACGGTCGCTAGGATTCTACTATTATTATTATTTAGAATATTAATAAGCTTTTATTAAATTTATTCATGACTTTGCACATCGATGACCTTAAGCTCTTCTCATTCAGGTGTATTTTTAAGCAAAGAATAGCTAAATAAATCTAGCGCCCGCTCCATTTCTTTGAAAATCAGAAAAACGAGTTTTAGTTAATCTTTCAGACACACGTAAAGTTGACGTTAACGTTGATTTATTCAGAAACTGTTGTATTAAAAAATGCATCTAAACTTGGTTTGTAATAAATTTGACTTTCACTGAAAGCTCAAATATTTAATTAACCTTTTCCCTGAAGTCGTATATCAAATGAGCAATTTAAATAGAAAAGCGGAGCACATAATCGGATTTTTGCGTTTCTGTTATTTTGCTTTAAAAAATTAATTTCATTAACTAAATCTACGAAATGCTTCAGCGTTTGACCCCACTTCTGTGCTGCTCTAAAAAAACACACGGCAAAGCAAGTCAGCAGAAAATTAACGGAGAGACATGTAAGAAGATAAGAGGACAAGTAACTTGAGCATTAGCTGCTGTATCTCGTAGATGCTTATTTGGAAAATCATTTTGCTTTTAATGATCAAATAACCTACCTGCTAGCCTGGCGTGCTTTCCTGCGTACAGCATACAAGCCCCTTAAGTAGATGCAATTATTTAACTTTGTATGTAAGAACTCTTACAACTGCATATGCATAACATGACAACAAAACTCTTTACTAGTGTGTGGAATAAAAATTTCATATTCGTTAACGAGGCATTTCCTTAATTAAGAATAGGTATGCATTGTAATAGTCGCAACATGTCACATATATACGTAGAGTGAAAAACTTATTTTGAACTTGGTAATTCCTATGTATGTCCAAAGCTTCACTTCATGTATATAGTATATAACAAAATGCTGTTTGTTGACAATTATTTAATGTTTTTGTATTCGGGGTTTATTCAATTTCTTAGTGGAAAGTTTTATTTATAGTAACCTAAAACACTACAAAAATCCACGAGTTTCAGCGAGATTGGAGCTCGCCCGCGGTCAACCAAGCCAGAGGACCGTTTTTTCTTGATCAGCCGACCACAGTAGCGGTGCTTGCTTTGATTATCAAATTTTAAAATTATCTTACCGAAAACGCCAATTTCAAGACAATTTTTCAATATTCCTAACAGTAATTCTATCGATGAATGCTTCTTTGCATAACTTCCGGAACCATGTACTGAAGTAATGCTTAGGAATTGTAAAACTACAAAATTAACAGTAAAAAGGACCCTAGATTCACATGACCCTTCAAAATCCATATCTGTATATTGCGATTATCTTTGAATAAAAGTTCAATAGACTAAAATCACTTTCTCTTTCAGATTCACCTTAATCTCTTCTTACCATTTTCTTCCCTTACAAAACTAGTCTAGATTTTATACTGACAATGAAGGATTCGTTTGGCTTCATAATCAGAACTAAACTAAGTAATCAACTGTTACATAACTTTTATATCAACCTTATAGTCAACAACACCCTTGGAACGCTTGTGGAACCACATAACTGGTCTCAAAAGAAAAATATAAGGAATTTCAGCAACTAATACCAAAAAAACGGAAATAACAATTATATGTAAAACTCTAATACATACTTTAGATAATGTCAAAAAATTACAACAAATTAATAAATAAATAAGATAAGAACAATATTCACAACTTATTGCAATAACAAACTTTTAGTGTATTTTCCAGCATTGAGAAATTCATTGTACAACGAGTAGATTATTCATCAATGAAAAGAAAGCTTCAAAACAAAGTCAATACTATCATAAATGAAGTACAGGCTACCAAAAACAATGAAAAAAAGGCGCTGCTCACGTAAAGATATATGATGTACTAGAAAACCTTTTATTTTCACCAAATACATTCAAAAGTTAATTTTCCGAATTTCCAGTGCAAAAACCGTTAACCCCAGCACAATTGAAGCAAATTTCTGTATATACTTCACAAGCTATTTTTCCTGAAACCCTCATGAAAACCATTTAACCCATCTATGTATTCATGAGTGACATTTCGGCATATCAAGACTTCTCCAGGATTATTGTTGTATTAAGGTTTCCTTTGGTAGATCCTAAAACTTACTCATTATATCACTTTTACTCATTACCTGTACCCACTTCCCAACTAAACTTATTTTTTAATATCATGACAGCCAACTACAGGAACTGCAAAGATCAACTGATAAAGAAATCAAATAAAACCAGAAAATACCATCAAAAAGCGGTAAGTATTCACAACCCAAGATGACAATGTCATGAGAAAGTGCAATAAGAATCCTACATAGTATACAAAAATAACGACCAACAGCCTTCTAATCTTACAACCAGAATGTAATTTGTACCTGGGAGTTTTTCAATTATTGGCTGATACGTTGAATACCATCACAGCGAACACCGCAGCATCATTACTCTACCTAAACTTTGATTGTGGCACATTGAGGTGCTAAAGATACGGTAGATTAAATGCATAGATGAAATTAGGACAACCTTGCACAACTTGAAAAAACCTGTGTTTGAAAAACTTCTATTGATAAAATAATGATGACGATAGTCGGTGTGTTAAGATAAACAATACTATCGCATGTATCAAGAAGCCTAGTTGAGACCATCTACACACGTCGAATTAAACCAGCTGGGCTCCATCTTAGGGATGCCAGACACCTCAAATCTTCTAGACCTTGCTATGTTACATTCTGCTATTACCTCTCTACATCTCGTACCTTTATTGCATATAATCCGATTATTGCACTTTATCTATATACTTAACTTTATGTTATGTTCTCATATTATTAGGTATTATTAAGTTCACTAACTGCCAAACGAACGCAGCCCCGTAAAATTTACTAATATCCCTAATTATTTTTAAACGTGTAAAACGGATAAGGGTAGCACGTTCCTAAAACAGCTCCATACATCATGGTCTGATCACACTCAAAATTCTTAGAACGATATCACATAAGGGAGGCTCGGTTAAAAATCCAACCGATGGGGAAACAATGTTGGACATGTGACATTGTAGGGAACAATATAAGCTTCCCACCGTTTAGCAGCTAATCAGAATAAACTCAGTCAGATCCAACCAGACTAGAAACCAGATTAATTTAGCAATTCATCCCAGCAGTAGCCGATTCTAAAACGAATTTGTTAAACTCGCCCGCCGCAAAGCTACTGGCTAACTTAGTTTCATTCCAAAATTGATACAAAAACCTCATAATATTGGTAAAACAGATAGAAACATCCCAAAACCTTCGCCAACATTCGTTTTTGGCATAGTTAATTTTAAAAGAAAAAAATAAAAGATATTCTAGAAGATGAACAATATACTACTAAGGCTATGGTAGACAACATACAAAAATTAACACCAGAACACCAGATGAATCCAAAAAGCTTTCCAAATTTATGAAAGAAATTGCATTATTCGCCTAAGCCACTAGTTAAAAGAAAATAATCCACAGATTGTTATACAATACCTGCACATTAAAGAAGAACTAGAATTATATGGGCATCATATTTGAAACATAATCGATGCAAAGTACAGACGACCTAAGGAACCAGAAAATATGTTCTTTATAGGCAAAGCCATCAGACAAAAAGTAAGTGTGCATATGCAACTATAGCCCTGAAAATCAAAATAACTCAAATTAAACAACGCAAAAAGGATGAAAACATTATTCAGTATACGCGGTATCAAATATGTCCTGTGTTCCGCCAGTTATTGAGGTGGTGAGTATTACTATAATTTATTCAAAAATAATAAACAGTAGCACCCATACACCAACCACAAATAATTCAACAAATACAGAACTCCAAACAGACCAGGAAAAAGTATAACCGTTAGCCATTAAATTACGCAAATGCAATAAAAGGTCAAGACGGTGGCACAACTGAAAGTGATGAAAATGCAGAAATACATTAAGCAAATTCCTAGACCAATTTAGTTAAACCAACAGTTAACGCTGCTGAATAAGATAAAATAATGGCCAGATCTTTTGGCATTGCAGAATGGAATGCCAATGGATTAATATCGTTATATAATCAACAAAGTATTAAACCTAATTTACAATTAAAACAAATTGATTATAAAAGTTTTTAAAAGTACTCTGCATCGCTACCATGATTTGATTTGGTGACCAACTAAATCCACTAGAAAACCGTTAACAATAACATCCCCAGTAGGCATAGAATCACCAAACCATAAGACTTTGGGACAGGAGTAAACAAAAAAAGGCAAACAAATTCATTCAACACTTAGCCAATGCTTTCATCTCCACGAATGACATTCCACGTCAATAGATAGCTTTTAGGCATCATCTAACAGAAATAATCCAAAGAGTTTATCAACAAAAGATATAAAATTCTTAACTCCTAAAAAAATCAAAGAACGTTTCTCTCCTCAAAAATAAGAAGACAACAAAAATATTAAATGAACTACCAAAGAGGACCTGGTTAATTAGTATGCTACTATATTTATAATGCCATACAAAGATTTATTGGCCTAAAGAATTGAAAAAGTCGAAAAGTATTCTTATCCCAAAGTTTGATAGGAATTATCTAATATTGCTTCGTCCAGGCCAATAAGTTTATTATCTCAAAGAAACTATTGGAAACATTACTTATGTATCGCATAAAAAATAAATCCTACATGTAATCCCAGAACATCAGTTTGGCTTTCGTTCAACTATCGAACAGTACCATCGCGTCATAAATGCCATTAGTGAGGCTATAGATTTAATAAACTTATACAGTGTCTAGAAGATAAACATTTTAAAACAAAAGTAAATGATGGAACATCTAAATTATAACCTATCAAATAAAAAGTCTTCCGGGGCAGCGTTCTATATATTTGATCTCTCAAGTACTGACTATACTATAATAGAAATATTTGCGGAAGATTTTACGCACAGAAATCTAATCTTAAGGAACATCTCTCTCATCTGGAAGAATATCGCAAAAATGAGAAATAAAAATTAACAAAACCAAATCTCAACATTTTACATTCACCACAATAAAACAACAATATCCGCCCGTTTTCATTGATAATAGAGTAATCCCAAGAACATCAACTATAAGTAGAGTTTCTTCTGCTGTTCATATAAATAAATAAATAAGCCATGAATAAAAACAGCAAATATATTACTTCACTCCTTTATAGCAAGTGATCAGGCCAATCAAGATATGAGTGAACAAAACCAAGTGTTCTTTTCTAACATATCGTGTCGTATTTAACGAAATAGTTCCAAAGACGTCTAACTTACCCTTACCTAACTTAGCCTTAGATAACCACCATTATTACACTTTATTATATATTATTATATACACTAATTAGTATACTTTACAACGTCGTTCTCAGAATTTTACCTGATTTGCAAAATACTGTATTAGAAATATGGTAGTCATCATATGTGACTTCTGCGGTAATTCTATAGTAAATTTTGTAATTACTTAAAATGTTTATATCTGAATAACGTCCTATTCTCAGGAAAAAAAATGGGCAAAAACTGGGACAATACTCTACGTATGGTCAGCTTTCAAATACCCTTCTGCCCAAATAGTTTTTCTGTAATATATTCCGAGTGATTTTATTTATTAATCAACTCAAACAAATAAATATTAAAATAGATGCTATGGTAGCGGAAATGCCGCAGATAAGAAATAAGAATGACAAGCTAAAAAAAAGGTTACAACTCAGGAAGAGAGAATAGAGCATCTAGAGAGGGAGATTAGGAAGAAAAAGGTCGTAGTAAAAGAAAACGGTCGAGAAGTGGAAGACAAAATAGGGAAGCTAGTGGAAACTATTGGGGCCAACATCAATACAAGAAAAGATATAAATGAAGTAAGACAAATTGGAAAATACAAGAAAGAAACTGAATAAAGGAAGCACGAAAACAAAGATTTTTCTATACGCAAAAAAAACTGAAAGGAACAGATATCTGAATCGTTAAAGATTATCCCAAAGATGTGCAAATCGAAAGAAGAATGCTCGTACTGAAAATGAAAGAAGCAAAAGCAAAGGATATAAAGCACACATCAAGTACAAGCTGATAATAGACAATAAAGCATTCAGAGTAAAAGACATAACAGAAAGAGAGAGAGGTCAGGGTGAGTAATGCAAGTGTAATAATAGGAAGTAATAGTCAAAAAACGACAGTAGTCTGCGGAAGGGGACAGTTTGGAAGAAAAATTAAAAAAGTTAACTCAAACTAGTAGGAGAAATTGATAAATAAAGACGGGATAGGAGAAAACGAATGGAAATCGCAATGGACAGGCATATGATAATGGAAAATATTTTAAAAAGCAAAAGAGCAGCAAATATGAATGGAAAATAGCAACGTAGAACATAAAAAACATGGCAGGGAAAGAACGAAAATTATCTGAAAACGTAGAAAATGGAAATATAGAAATTGTAGCATTAACTGAAACAAAGAAGAAAGGCAAAAGGCAACAAATTTTAAGTAATGGAGACACGTTAATATATAGCGGAAAAGAAGGAAAGGAAGGGCCAAAAGCAGGAGTAAGTGTCTAATACAAAAAAAGAAGGATAATAGAATTAAGGAAGTGGGAAGGTGTAAACGAACAAATATTATCTCTAGGAATAGGAAGAGCAAATAAAATGAAAACTAGTAGTGGCATATGGACCAGATGAGAATCAGAGTAAAAAAGAAAAAGATAACTTTTGGAAGTTACCACAAAAAATTTGCGAAAATGAAAAAGGGGAATTAATTTTAACAGGTAATCTTAGCGTGAGAGTAAGGAAGGACGTAGATAAATAGAAAAGAATAATAGGAAAGTATGTAGAAGACAGGGAAGACAATAATGGAACTAAATTGCTAGAATTCTGTGTAGATAACAATTCGCTAATAACAAGTACAATATTCCAACATAAAAAGATACATCAGTAGACGAAATGAAAAGCATAAGAGAGAAGATAATAAGAGAACAGAAAAGGACTGCAAAGTACGAAGAGAATACAAAATTGGTGGCGACCACTACTTGGTAGTCGCGCGAATAAGAGAAAACAAAGCGAAGATACACGACAAGAGGGTAGATGATACACATAAAGTAAAAATTAAAGTGTATAAGTTGAGAAATCCCAAAGTAAGAAAAAAAATGAAAGCTAAGTAACGGAGCAAATAGAAAGGGGATATGGTACTAGGAATGATGATATAAATGAAAGCTGGAATACACTTAAACAATTACTATTAAGGCCAGCAAAGAAGGTATGTAGATGCACCAAAAGCAGTAACTACAAGAAAAGAACATCTTGGTGGAGTTATGAAATACAGCAAAAAGTAGAATAAAAGAAGACACTACGGAAAAGATACCTAAGAACCCAAGATGAAATAGATTACCAAAGGTATAAAGTCCAAAGGAACGTAGTAAAGGAAAAAATAAATAAAGCAAAGCAAAAATCATGAGAGAAATTTGAAAAACAAATTGAAAACAATTCAAGGAAGAATCAAAAGATGTTCTACCGAGTAATAAAAACCCTAAGAAACAAACCAGAGTACGTATTACAACAAGTAAAATTAAGAAAAGAGGAAATACTGAGAGACGAAGACCAAATATTAGCTGGATGGAAGGAATACTTGAAGAATTATTGAATACAGGGAATGAGATGAAGAAAGAATAGTAGAGACTGAAAGTAACGAAATGGTAGAAGACGACATAGAAAATAAAATTAAAAAAGAGAAAGTCGAAAAGGTTCTAAGACGTATAATGATTGCGAAAGCAGCAAAAATAGATAAAGTAGCACCTGAGATGGTAAAGTATATAGAGAAAAAGAAGAAGAACTAGGAAAATTAATAAACCAATGTTGGAAGAAGGAGAGAATTCCGGATGAATGGAAAACAGCTGTAATATTACCAATACACAAAAAGGGAGATACTAAAAACTGCGAAAATTACAGAGGAATCACACTACCGTGTACAACGCTCAAGAGTTATGAGAGAATCCTAAAAAATATATTGAGAGAGTGTGTAAAAGAGAAGCTGAATGACAAAGCACAGTATAAAAGACCATATTTTCACGCTGCAACAAGTTATAGAAAAGAAACTAATAAAGGACAAAAATATATACAAAGAGATATTTAGGGTGTACAATCAACAGTAAGGGAAATAGATGATGAGTTAAATGAAAGAATCCAGGCTTACTGTGCCCATCAAAAGAAATTCCTCGGACAAAGAAATATGAAGAAAAACAAGGCCCATGTGACAATCCATCTACAAGTACTCTTACACGAAGCGGAAAATTGAGTATTAACAGAGAAACGAGAGCAAATATTGCAGGCAATAGAAATGAAATACAATAAAAGGGTACTAGAAGTGAGAAGAATCGACAAGAGAAGGAATAAAGACATAAGAAAAGAATTAGCAGTACAATCTACAAAAGAAGTACTGGAAGAGAAGAAACTAGGAGGGTTCGGGCATCTAGTAAAGATGGCAGAAGGAAAACAAGTAAACAAAATCTGGGAAACGCAGCCGACAGGGAAAAACAAGAGAGGGAGACCGAAGCAGAAATGGAACAGCGATATCGAGAAGATACTGGAGAAGAAAGGAAATGTTTGGAAAGAAATGGCAAGAGATAGGAAAGAATGGAGGAAGTTTTGAGCCTCTACACACTAGGGTATTACGAGGACAAGACTATGTGTATATAGTTGACGTCGCGAAAATGTCATGATGATTTAAGAGTTAGAAAATGGCATAAAAAATTCAATAGTTTATAAAAAGACTGTTTATCGTAATTCACCGTATTGACGCTGTAGAAGAGCAGAGAAACAGCTCTTGCAACGTTTCAAAACAACTGTAGAAATTTTAAGAATCTGAAAACATGTCATTCATGTAGATTTTATATATAATATATTGTAACGTGTGAGCTCTTTACAATAGTAAATAACTCGTGCAAATTTAATAAAACTACACTGTTTATGTCGCCACTACAAATGCCTTTATTATTTATTATTTATGCCTATTTCGGATCAATCAGAAAGGTCGCAAAACACCTGGAATCGTTAGACTCAAATGGTCTGCTTCTTTGATCCGCACACTTGTTCCAGTGTCGGCAGCGAAAAACGGTATCTTTACGAGGGGTATTCAGAAATTCGTTACAATATCTAATAATTACCTAATAGACAAATCATCAATTTTTTATTAAGTTTGGGCAGCTGTATGAAGCTAGACATTATCGTGAAACAGGATAACATCTCAGATTGTCTGAGTACCGCCTCATTGGCGGCACTCTCGAGAAGGCCGCAAACAATGCAGATATTTTCCTCAGCTACACTGATCCTCAGGCGGTGTCGGTGACGTTCGTCTTTTTATGAGTGTTATTCCCAAAATCCGACGATCATCTCAACATTTAGGACAATTTTACGCTTTCTGTTACGTGGAAGTTCACTACGCAACGAACCAGAGTACCTTTTCTCCTAATATCGTAAGACTGACTAAAGAAACGGTAGTGCAAAGTACTCTAAGGAGGGAATGCTCTTCAGATATCCCTACTTGCAACGTTCACTAGCCGCGCCCTTATCCAATCACTCACCTTACAGCGCATAATAAAAATATTCTGACTTATACAGGGTGGCGCAAAAACCTAATGTTTTTAAAATCTGTAACTTATTTGATATTCAACGTAGAAAAAAAATTACTAACATCAATCTGTAATTAATTTAGATTATATAGTACTATACGCGAATTTCAAACGTAGACTTTCGATTTGAAATAACGTCAGAGACAAAAATCGCGGACTGAGAAATTTGGTGAACGTGGAGACCAAGGCATGTATTGGGAAAACAATTGCCGAACAACTAATATGGAAAATTTTGGCGTATGGGCTGTTATCTGTGTTGTTAGAACCACGATGAAGTTGCGGAGGCAAAAAATGATGTAGCATGTCGACATAATGTTTCGAAACTAAATAAATAATGTCCATCGATCCCTACTTTTGAAGCGCCACACCAAACTGTAACCTTAGCACTACGGAAAGATCTTTGACTTAATTGTCGTGGATTCTCTGCAACCTAAAATCGAGAATTTTGCCTATAGACGTGCTCATCCAAATGACAATATGCCTCATTCCTCATCTTCATAATTACACCATCAGAAGCACTATAAAGACAACATATGCAGCCCTCATGAGGTTGGTTCGTTTTTCAGTTTAACAGCTAATGCAACTATAAAATTAAAAAACAAAATTATGTTATTGAATAATTGCTAAGAACCGTTTTGCAATTTTGTAGGCGTCTGCTCTTCATCGCAGAATATAAAAATCCCTGCTGTTTTAAGAATATTAAAAAAGTTGCAGTAAAAAATCCGGCTAATGAGGCGACCTTATTAAGAAAGCAAGTAAATATTAATATAATTTTAATCTATTTTGCGCTAACTGTTTTTCCGCGGAACAAATGTTATTAAAAAATCTAGAAAATCTAGGTTTTTAATTTTTTGAAGCTTCACTGATATTACATTTAACGAATTAAATGAACAAAAATTGACACTTCCACATAAATCGCAATAATCGAGTTTCACTGTATTTTATTTAGCTGTAACAATTAACAATTTAATGAACAGTCATATAATAAAACTGTTTTATATAAATAACTGTAAATAACAAGCACAAAAGAAGCAAATTTGATAGAACTGAAGTAAAAGCTGCATAAAAACTGTTTTCTGGGTGCTAATCACAATAGCAGCTTGCATATACTGAATTCATTATTGAGAAATGTAGTTCCCCTTCCCTCCCTTTTGTGAAAGACATTCAGCAGTAAATATGCTTTATGTTTTAATGCGAAAATCCTACACAACTATAACTTACCCCACTTGAAATTGTAAATACGAGGGTGAATCAAATGGAACCGGCAATTTCTTTTTTAGACGTAGTTAGGTGAACGGATCGGCGCGCAGTTTATTAACTTTGTAGGTGAGGATATCAACTCCGTCTGCCTCGGAAAATTGGTTATACTGAATGTAGTCATCCCGTCAATGTTTCCGGTCTCAATCTCGGAAACAGGGGGAGATTTAAAACGACATTATCCCAAGATAGTTCGACCAAGCATTCTGGATGGGGGAGGAAGTCAAAGGTTTATATTATCATCAACAGAGAAATAAGAGTCGCACAGAAAGAATAATATAATCACCTAGAATGTCCCAGATTCAACAAACAAGTTTTCAGAAGATGAACTAAAGAAGTCTAATACAGACTTAGCTGTACTTAGCAATACTAAGGACACATGAACCCAGTCGAAATACAGTAGCGTACCTAGCGATCGGAAAACTAAAAAAAAAGTCTCTTCATTGTTGAAGAAATCTCTCAGAAGGAATTTAAAAAGCTGAGAACAAATTGACAAAGAAATCATTGAGACTCAATTACACATAAGGAAACATGATGTAATATTGGTCGGAGATGATACTAGAGACGCTACAAAGGAAAATTCAATAAACGAACGGGGAAAAAGTATACGATCCTGATGTGACCAAAAGTGGTGCGAGTACAATAAACAATAATAGTGAGAGATTAACAGAACTGTCCCATTAATATGATTGCGAATGATTAGTTTAAGCGCCCAGATATACACCACTATACCTGGCCGCAATTCACTCTTCGGTTAAGATCCATAATTGGTTATATAACTATCCGTCAAAACACCGGTTCGGTTCACCACCTACTCAGAAGCAAGTTATATATTCCTTTTAAGCTCTATAACCAACATGATAGTGAAGAACAACTTGTCTATAAGTTAAAACTGTCAAATAAACTACGCCACGCAGAAGGTCCCTCAAGACAGAAAATGTACAGAAAAGTTGAAGAAGCAGCGTACGAGACACTAGGCAGAGATATTGTAAATTACAAAGAGACAAGTAGTAAAACTTGGTGGGCAACAGAAATAGGTGACCTTATTAAATCGAAAAAGAATGCGTACACAAAATGGTTAAATACAAGTCATAGAGAATACAGAAAATCTTGGGTAAGAATCAAAAGAAAAATGAAAATAAAAGTAACACGTTCTAAAAATGAAATTTTGAAGAACAAATCTCTAGAAGTGAATACATGCAGAGGAAGCGCTAGAGCTGTGCGTGCCCTTGCTCCCTAGGTGGAGCATAGGGCCTCAACAACGATTTCCATCGTATCCTAGTCTGCGCCATATTTTTCACTTCATTGTTCATCACCATGTCATCTTTGGCCTGCCTTTTTCTGGTTCTTCGGTGGTTCCAGTCTAATGCCTTACGTGCTATGTTTGTTCTTTCTCGCCTTAAAAAGTCCCCAATCCAATTCCCTTTGCGTTCCATGATTTTCGTTTTAATTTCATTTAACTGGTTCTTCGCCGTAATTCTTCGTTGGTCACGAAATTTGTCCAATGTATTCTTGTTATCCTACGTAAGCATCTGTTGATAAAGACTTAAATTTGGTTGTCGAAACTTCCAAGTTTCGCAGCCATAGAGTAGAGTAGCTTTCACATTAGCATCAAAGATCTTGAGTTGTTTTGGATGTGAGATAATTGCTGTTCCATATGTTATCTAAATATCCGAAGGGTAGTCTTGTTTTGCTTATACGCTGCTTTATACCTTCTTCTATCCTTCCTTTGGCTGCGATTATGCCGCCTAGGTAGCAAAACTCCTGCACATCTTCGATTGATTGGTTGTTAATATTGCAATATTGTTAGCTTTGATTTTAGACCAACCAGCTTTTCTTGTTCGGTAAACCTCTTTATTTTTATTTGCAGATGTCGTCTGCATAGTCCATGTTTCAGAAATCCGCAAGTTATCCCGAGTTGTTTGAAGTTGAAGTTTTTAAAGTTGAATAGTAACAGTGACGGAGGGCATCCTTGTTTTACACCAAAGATAATGGAAATTTTAGAACCACTTTGTCCCTTACTCTTCATATAGTGTCTTTTACTAGCTTGTGAGTTTGCTTCACAATTTGTCACAGCGCATGATGTTAAATAGTCGAATGCGCGTTTAAAGTCCATGAAGGTTATATAAAATAGGTTTCTCCATTACACAGTTTGTTCGATAATTATTTGTAAGGTATTACGAGGGTAAGGGGAAAAGTTCTCGGACTGATAATGAAAGACTGCGACTTTCAGTTAAAAAATGATTTTATTTTTCTACATAATCTCCCTTGACTTCAACACACTTGATCCAGAGCCTCCAACATCAGTATTCTTTCTCGGAAGTGAGAATCTGGAAGATTGTGAAAATATTCATCAAGTTTGGGAACAGATGAAAGTCTGAGAGTGCCAAATCAGGAGGATAGGAAGGATGGCCGAGCAAATCATACCCCAAACACCGCAGTTTTCCCATCGCCAACGCAGGTGAGTTGTCCTGGTGAAAGATGATTTTTTTCTTCTTCAAGCCAGGCCTCTTCTCGCGAATTTTGGCATCCAGCTGGTCAAGAAGGTTGGAGTAATATTCTTCTGTAATTGTTCTGCCTTTTGCAAGATAATCAATTAACAGGATCCCTTCCGCATCCCAAAACACGCTGGCCATAAGCTTTCCGGCAGATGTGATCGACTTCGCTTTCTTTGGCGCTGAACCACCGGCTTCCACCCACTGCTTGGACTGCTGTTTCGTTTCTGGCGTGTAGTGGTGGCCCTATGTCTCATTTATGGTGACAAATCGCCGCACAAAATCGGTCGGATCCCTGTTGAATCGCAAGATGTTTCGCACCCGATATCCCCACAGCCTCAGCTATCTCACTCACCTTCACTCGCCTATCGTCCAACACGATATCATGCACTTTTTCGATGATTTCCGGTGTGGTTGCAGTTTTTGGTCGTCCTTCACGTGGGTCATCTTCGAGGGATGTGCGACTACGTTTAAATTCAGCTGCCCACTTTTTAACAGTTGAGATGGAAGGAGCAGAGTCCCCGTAAACTTTTGTCAACTTCGGATGAATCTCCTTAGGAACCCCTTGACTTCAACACACTTGATCCAGCGCCTCTCCACCAGTATTCTTTCTCGGAAGTGAGAACCTGGGAGAGTGTGAAAATATTCATCAACTTCTTCATTGGATGCGAAGCGCTTCCCAAAAATACATTTTTTAAGTTTGGGAACAGATGGAAGTCTGAGGGTGGCAAATCAGGAGAATAGGGGGATGGCCGAGCAAATCATACCCCAAATCTCGCAATTTTCCCATTCGTTTCTGGCGAGTAGTGGTGGACCGATGTCTCATCCATGGTGACAAATAGCCGCACAAAATCGGTGGGATCCCTGTTGAATGGGTCCAAAGATTGCTGCGTAATTCGTTTGCGCACCCATCTTGCGCAGAACTTTCGACTCCCTAATTCTTCGTGCAAGATGTTTCGCACCCGATATCCCCACAGCCTCAGCTATCTCACTCACCTTCACTCGCCTATCGTCCAACACGATATCATGCACTTTTTCGATGGTTTCCGGTGTGGTTGCGGTTTTTGGCCGTCCTTCACGTGGGTCATCTTCGAGGGATATGCAACCACGTATAAATTCAGCTGCCCGCTTTTTAACGGTTGACATGGAAGGAGCAGAGTCCCCGTAAACTTTTGTCAACTTCGGATGAATCTCCTTAGGGGTTAATCCATCCAAAATGAAGAATTTTATAACCGCACAATATTCAAGTTTATCCATTTTAACAAAAAACATGCAATATGTTTACTGAAAAAAATCGTGTAAACAAACTACTTAAGCGAACAAGTTGAAACTAGTCATACGAACTAATGACACATGCACCCAAGGAGGAAGCTTGCCGATTGCAGCACCATCTGTGTGTCAAGCCGAGAACTTTTCACCTTACCCTCGTAATATGATCTATACAAGATCTAAACCCGCACTGTGCATCTCGTAACTTGGATTCTAAAGAGTGCTCAGAGAGCCGATTGTTAATGATGTGTGCAACATATTTGTTTATCGTATTCAATAAGCTAATACCCCTCCAGTTTATGTATTTTGTAAGGTTACCCTTTTTTTGGTAGTTTGGCAATTATTCCTTCCTTCCAGTCAATAGAGAATGATTCTTCAATCCAAATTTTTTGAATGAGTGATTTTAAAATTGTTGCTGTGTGTATGATGTCCACTTCCATGAATTCAGCTGGAATCTTCTCTGGTTCCGTGACTTTGCTTGTTCCTCCGATGCTTGTCTTCAGTTGATCTTTTTAAAATACTAGTAAAATGTTCTTCCCATATCTTCATCTGCTGATCATCTGATGTTAAGCCTTCCTTCGTTATCTCTTAATGGTCTATTAACATTTTGTGTTTTTTTTGCAAGTTTCGTGGTGATTTGATATACTTCTCTGGTGTTTTTCCTGTGTATGTCGTCCGGCGCCTGTTGGGTCAGGTTGTCTATCCATCTTCGCTTGTCTCTTCTGGGTGCTCTTTTCACTTGTTTGTGTTTTTCGTATAGTTGTCCTGATATTGCACGTTTTTCTTCTTGTATATTTTTAGTTTGTCTTCTTTCGGTTATTAAATCCCACGTTTCATCGAATATCCATTCGTTTTTTGTTCTTTTCTTTGCTCCTAGAAGTTATTTGGCAGCTTTCATGTAATTTATCT
Organism: Sinelater perroti; assembly: GCA_036346155.1. Taxonomy (NCBI): domain Eukaryota; kingdom Metazoa; phylum Arthropoda; class Insecta; order Coleoptera; family Elateridae; genus Sinelater; species Sinelater perroti. Next base: position 20,444,205 of record JARFIY010000158.1, on the reverse strand, counting down.
TTGTAATTGTCCCAAATCTTGTAGAAATCTTCTTCTTGTTTCTTAGTTGTTTGTTAAACTCACGACTTATTAAACTGTGTTGGAGTTTTTCTAAGTTGTATTTTAGATTAGGGCATTTCCAACTTGTCCTTTTCGTTGTCTGAAATTTAATTTGTAGTGCTTCTACAAGAAGGTGGTGGTATCTTGCCGTTTATTGCGGAAATCTAGAAGGAAGTGCCTCTATTTTCTACTTGTAATGAGCTAGTCTATTTAGTTGCATGTTTCCTGGTCAGAACACCTAGGTGATGTTGTGAACGTCTTTGTAAGTAAAACTAGCATTCACAGAACAGTCCGTTCTCGTTATATTTACCTAATCCATGTGTGCCCATTATTTGTTCCATATCTTGATTGTTACTGCCTATTTTGGCGTTTAGGTCCCCCATAATTATGAGAATGCCCCCTTTCTTCTGTTTTCGTATTGTGTCGTTTAGTATGTTATAAAAGTTTCTTTCTTCTCATACTCGGTGGATTCTATTGGTGTACGGCATTGAATTATCGCTACCTCACGCGCCTTAGTGTGAAATCTTGCAGTAATGGTTCTATCAGAAACAGCACGTCATGTCGCTAGACTTATTGTGTCATAAATATTTCTACTCCCTTTATTTTATGTTCATCTTCGGGTGAACCAGAGCATATTGTTTTATTATCTGTGGTTATTATTTCACCCACGCCTGGCCATCTAAGTTCGCTTAATCCTAGAAGAGCTGATAAAACGTGGAAAACATTAGCAATCATTCCGCAATCACACAAATAGAAGTTGCTCAAATATGAAGACAATAAATAAAACGAAAGGCGAAACAGCACCAGGATCGGGAAATATCCCTATCGAGCTTGCAAAAGCAGTTCCAGCTCCAGCAGGTCCGCCGATAGGAAACGGAAGAGGGGTAGACCGCGGGACCGTGGTTTTTAGAGCCCCCGATACGTTTCTATATATTGCCTTATAAATTATTAAAATTGCTATTTTCTTAAATAATACTTTATGGATACGTATTTCGATTCTATGCAACATCAAAAGCCGCCTGTTATTATACTAGCCTACATCCACTTTCCTTGCATTTTTACGAACTAAAAACACTCTCAAATGACACTTTAAGTAAAATATGTGCCCGTTCTGAAAATATAGAGCCGTCTAATACAAAAAATTATAATTACAATAACTAATGATTTATATAATCAGTAAAAATTATACCAAGTTCAAAAAATATTTTACGAAGCTTCAGCCCCTTTAAAATAAGCATCTTGAGCCTTCACATATTTCTCAGGCGTAGCGAATTACGAAAGTACTATTGGGATGATCGATCGTATATCCACATTTTATCTACGCTTATAACCTTCTCGAGTAAATCTGAAGCAATTGTTCTGATAATAGTAGCCATGGAATAACTTTTGCTATGGTATGTTTGACGCTAATATATTCCGTCAAAATTTTAAACAGTTTTTGGAAACCTCAGTATTTTTCCTTTAATTCATGGAATGTTAGTCGCCGAATCTTATCGATTGCAACCCGTAACATTTTCCGATATTCTACTCATTGCTGATCTACCAAAGTAAGAAATACTGTTAACAAATTTGTAGTCATATCTGAATAGTTTATACCAAGCCTTTACTTCTGCTTCGTTGATATCCATTCGCGGAGCGTCCTGAATCATTTGAATAGTTTCTGTGGACGAATATTCCAGCTCTGCTGTTAAAGTGTAACTGAAATTTGTTGCTCAACTCGCTCAGTCACCGCAAATGTGACGATCACACACCATATGTGTCCAAACAGGCACTAACCTTCAACTCACACGCGCATCACAATCCACTTTCATCTGCTGCCAGGTTACAATGTGGCCGCGCAAAATGCGTTCATCATATTAACATTACCTGGCTGTTTTCAGTACAGACGTTGCCACTGTTCAAAAAATTCTGAAAAATCATGTTTTGGAATTGAAAATAACCATCTAGAACTTTTTCTGTTTCAAATTTAATTTATGTTTTAGAAACCGCTAGAATCTAAATCGTACACATCTTCGAATCGTCGATTCTACGGTACGCGATAAACATTTTCCAATTTTCTAATCGTTATTAGCCTTCTAAAACATGGATCACGTTTAATGAATTCCCGGCCATCTCTAAATCTAAAGGCTACCTAACCTTTACTTGCATCGTACTCATTGCGTGGTTCTGAATTATCCGAATAGTTTTTGCACCCCAATCTTTCTGCTTTGCATGAAATTTGATGCAGCTTCTACTTTATTTTCCCAGTCATTGCAAATACGACGATCACATACACTGTATGTGCTCACCCACTGGCGTCTAACTCCCAAAGTAGTCATCCTTATTAACGCATGCGCATTACAGTCTACTCTCATCGGCAGTTGTCCAACCTGTCTACAGTATATTAACAATTGTTTAATATATTTTGGACAAATCGCATATTATTAACAATTTAAATAAACTTATTATATGGGTCGTAAAACGTAAAAATTACTTTCATTCAATACTCGTTTGATATTAATAATTTGTAAATATATAAAAAACATTTTTGCGGGCGCTGCATTGGATTTCGACATCCCAACAAGTTCGTAAATGAGAACAAATTCCTAAGACATGTAAGCAAGAATATATATATTCCCAATTAAAAAAACTACAACATAAATTACTGAAAAAAATGATAGATCCATTAACAAACTACTGGTAGAAAACATGGCAGACCCAATAGAACAAGAATTAAAAGAACCAAAAGAACAATGCCGTTGTAAAACCGATAGATCAGATAGATCAAGTTTGTTTACAATAGTTGTTACATAGTAGTTACAATAGCTCTCAAAAATGTGAGAATATATGAAACTAGCTACATTAAATCTGGACTACAATTTCGACACAGTTCTAGGTGACCAAGGTATTACAACAAGGGTGTTTTATTGTATCCACTTGATTTGAAATTTATATTAATTTTTTGATTCAGTGAAAAATAAAGTGTAATGCCATGGGTACCCAGATTAAAAATGAAATACTTAGTACACTGTTGTTTGCCAATGATCAGGTCATAATTTCTAAATATATCCATATACGAGGTGTGGGAGAAAAATAATGAGACTGGCAACACTGTAAGCGATCTGCCAATGCTACGCTGTTGTCCTTGATAGAGCCCGTGTATAAATACCCTCCCATAGCTCAGTGTGAGTTTCAACTCGTTCCGTTAACTACGTGATTTTTGTGACTGCTATTAGTGAAGTTGTATTTTGGTTGTACGTCACGCAAAATGGAACAGCGGAATTTGGAGCAACGTTGTGCCATTAAATTTTGTGTTAAGCTTGGAGAATCGGCAAGTATGACGTGTAAAAAGTTAAAACAGGCCTATGGGGAACATTCTTTATCCCGAGCTCAAGTTTTTCGCTGGTCCAAATCATTTTTGGAAGGCAGGGAACACGTTGAAGATGAACACCGTTCAGGGAGGCCTTGAACTTAAAAAACCGACGAAAACATCGAACGTGCCAACACTCTTGTGAGATTAGACCGTCGTTTAACATTAAGAATGTTGAGTGAACAATTAGATTTGAACAGATTTACCGTTCATCAAATTTTGACTGAACATTTGCACATGCGAAAGGTCTGTGCCAAAACTGTGCCAAAAAACCTCACAATTGAGCAGAAGGACATCCGAAAAAACAATTCTCTTGATCTTCTTGACAGAATCGTTAATGAGCAAGATTTCTTCAGTCGTGTGATCACAGGTGATGAATCATGGATTTTTGAATACGATCCTGAGACCAAGACGCAAAATGAGGAGTGGCACACTGCAAACTCTCCTCGACCAAAGAAAGCTCGAATGAGCAAATCAAAGATCAAATCAAGGCTGATTTGTTTTTTTGACAGAAGGAGAATCGTTCACAAAGAATTTGTTCCTCCAGGACAAACCAAGTTTTTTATAAAGACGTCCTTGAAAGGCTCAGAAAAAGGGTCATTCGCGTGAGACTAGACATTGCAGACAAATGGATGCTCCACCATAACAACGCACACTGCCCTTCCATAACAGAATTTTGACCTCAAAGGCATTCTGTGGTTTCCCTACCTGACCTCAGTCCTGTGACTTTTCTTAAAGTAAAAATGTCCTCAAGGACGTCATTTGGGACTTTCAAAAACATCAAAGAGTGTAACGGACATTGAAGACTCGGTTGAAGACTTCAGCTGCTACCAACAGTGGGAACAACGTCTCGATCGGTGTGTAGCTGCTCAAGGAACTACTTTGAAGAGGATAACATTGATGTTTGAAAAAAAAAAATCAGTCTCATTACTTTTCTGTCACACCTCGTATTTCTAAAAATAAAAAAGCTACATAAAGAGTATAAAGAATGGGACTTACAAATTAGTTTACAGACGACTGAACATTAGTTGTTGATGGCGAATGTAGTGACATAAATGTAAATGGTGACATCACTCAAGGTCGTTTTGAATTTCGCTATCTTAACGTTATATTCCCAGACACGCCGAAAAGTGAAGCAAATATAAACATTTAGATCCTAAATATCCTGCTTTGGAATGAGGAAATCACTAAACAAACCAAAAAAACAATATACAAGACTATAATTAAGAGTATAACAACGTACGGACATGGGAAATTAACAAAATAATTTTTGGAGACAAACTATGCATTTGTAGTATAGCTAAAATAAAACAGATAAGAAATGACATGATTAGACTAAAAATGGAAAAGGATGATATCATAACTTCACTGGCACAGTCATCTAGAGTGAATGGACAAACAGAAGTAACTGAAGTTATGCAAGACAGAAGACTCAAAGGGGCGACTATTTTTATCCAAATAAGGGGTACTTAGGAAACGAGTTACAGCCTCGCCTGTAAAATAGTTTAAATATACACACATATAGGTGGGGATGGCTAAAGAGGAAAGATAAGACAACACTCTTAAGAAGACTCAAGAGCGCGCGCGACGGAAGCAATGTTTGAAGGACGATGAGCACCTGAAAATGAAGATCAGAGACGTCATCTGAGGACTAGCGTTATTGGGGAGAATATTCGCATGGTTCGCCATCTTCTTAAAGATGACCGCCGACTAATAGTTCCTGAACTTGCTTCTATGGTAAGAATAAGCTACGGCAATGCTACCTAGCTGGAGGACGAAGTGGTTAGACCAAATCGTTACCTGCGATGAAACCATTACGCCCCGAAAGAAACAAAAAAATAATCTGCACACCCCAAATCTGAAATTATTCTTGTGCATTAATTTCATAGGATTTTTGCACGTCGATTTTTTCTACCAACGTCTTAGTGTGGATCCTATGTACTGTTGTCAAAGTTTAGATAAAATAAAACTCACATATCGTGGAGAAACGAGAATTTCTATCCTGGTTCACCACGTCCATTCCCATATAGCTGTCCAAATTCAACAAAAAACAGAATTTGTTCTAGATCTCATTAGAACATACTCCCTACAGTTAGGATTTGTTGTCCTAGGATTATGGTTTGTTTGAACAACTAAACAAATACTTTAAGCGCAGAAATTTGACAACGATGTTGTTACTGAGGCGTTCGCGCACAATTGGCTACTATCACAACCATTATCCTTTGAGAAAAATATGTTTTCAAATCAGAGAATTGCGGGAAAAATAAATTTGTATATTTACTTCCATAATACTTCGAGAAATTAAGCAAATAATTCAGTTTCTATTTAAATCACCCTGGTATTTGATATTTAATTCAAAAGCGCCTCAGTATGGCGTAATTACTTTTAATTAAAATTGCTAATGATGTTTTATTTTTTACTGGGAGACACTAGAAGTTAGTTTGCAAAAATTATTTTCATCAAGAATTTTTCCAGAATTTTTAATTTATTTAAATTTAAGTTGCGGTTCACAGTCAGCTGAGGAAATTAATGGTTTTCGCTTATTTCGAGTCGCAAGAAAGCTCGATTAAAATCAAATTAGAAATTATTCCTTAGCTTCCCCAAATTAGCGCTAATGTATTTCCACGATAAAAATAAAGACGAGTTTTCACAATCAACATTTATGAAATGCACACCATAATGCCACAAAAACACTTAATTCCTATATTGTAAAGTGCCATTTTCATTAATGGTTATTATTTTGTGTCAATACTCTCAATTTATATGCTGAAACTCAATAATTCAACAATGGAGAGCAGTAAAGTGCTTTCCTTTAATTACTCGACCTAAAGCTTCAATAAAAACATTAATATTTATATTCAGGATGGCCATTTTATAAACCTAATTAAATTATCGTTAAAAAAATAACTATGATTTGAGACATACTTTACTTTTTAAATGCAACAGTTAGAGATAATTAACAGTAAATATTTTTGATATTAAACACGGAAGCTTCCACTAGTATTATTAGATACGTTTAAAACTGTGAGGTTCAAGTCTTAATTCCTTATTTACGACGATTACTAGATACATTTTACAAATATTCTAATTATATGGCTTTTATTGCTCTCAATGCTTCTTCTCTACTATGCGCTTTAAAAGTTGAACAGTTAAACACTTTTAACACTTTCCAAATAATACTCCACCAACAATAAAATTGATCTAAATTATTGCTATCCAGATAACATCTTTACATGTATTCTCTCAGGGGGGAGTTTATAATGGTAACAACATCCTTACATGTCACTATCGACTTATTGCAAGAAAAGATTGAAAAATCAATATCTCCAAGAAATGCAACTGTTAATTAGCCTCGAAAATCCTTTAGTTTCCTTTGTGAGGCTATTTAAAATCAATGATCTATACAAACGACACTCCATGCATTAAAATTAAACATTCAACGCTGTATTCATAACGTTACCCAGAGTCATATAAAATTTAGCTCACCAAATTCGCTTCCGTAAATAAAGCCCAGGTGGTTATTGAAATGTGTTATTCAAAATACAGTATAATTGATTGTTTAAAAAAATATATCTCGATTAATTTATTTTACTTCATTTTAACATAACATCGTTCTTATTACAAAACAATTTACATATTTACCCTTGGTCAAATTCCACAAACAAATAGAAGCATATGGAAGGGTAGGTTTAGTCACTAGTTCTTAAAAAAACAATTTGATTCATTCGTCTAGTTCTTGTGAATACGTGTTGGGATGATATATTGAGCTTGAATAGTTTATTTAACTGATAGAGTTAATTCTTATTTTTTAACGTAACTACCTAATCAGAAAACTACAATTAGAAGATATCAAAAAAACTGTTGCTAGTATATCGGATGGAGTTTTCGCTGTACAGAGGCAGTCGACATCTTGGTCACTACCTTCATTTTCCCTGGTTTTTCTAAAGCCAGTACATGGAAAAGCATTTAGACGTCCCATATGAGTAACTTGCGTCAAAAATTAGAGATGAAACCATGACTTGAAGTATTTGTGCCTCCACTATTCCAATCACATATTATAATCCTATTGTACCTACCGATCAATAATTAAACCAATTCAGCACAATACGTTAGTACTAATGAACAAAGTTCTACTATACGCTAGTTAATTCCCTTTTAACTATCGAACTATAGTAACATTGTGCCACAAACACAACAGCCAAAAAACTCAGTTAAGGCTCAATATCGTCAAACAAGAAATGTGACAAATGACAAAAAGTAATTATAATAAAGAGAGACCAAGAACCAGGTTAAAAAACACTACCACCAACAACAGTTGCAGTTCTTTGAAAACGAAAGTGTCTACCAAAATGAACACACATCAGTAAAATCAGAGCCCGAAACCATCAAATCTCCACTGACTTTCGTGAGTGGAATCGAAAATATTACTTCCTTGTGCCAAACGCATATACCTGAAGAACATAAATTAACAGTCAGGTAAAAAGCTAAAAAAGAAGAACATACAATGCTACACACATCAAATAAAAGCAATCTACCACAAAGATCAAAGAATTAACAGAAGAAATACAACAAAAAAATTACGAAGTGGTAAAAACAAGTAACATTACTAGGACAAAAGGCAAAAGTGGGAACAGTATCAAAATACCAACATTCTGATTCTATGTAGAACTAGAATAGAAAAAGGATAAAAAATAAATATACATTATCAAACAATTGTGTCGTCTGATAGTAACCATTGTACAATCTTAAAGAACAAGAGACATTGCACAATGAAAGAATGCCAGAAATATGGACAAAAATTACTGTTATAAAATTCAAAGATGTATAAAATGAAAATTGTGGATGAAAAGATAAAATAAAAGAAATACTACGCTGTAATTGCAAAATAAACCATCCTGAAAAAATGAACAAGACTATCACCACTATTGACTGGTTTGGAGTCACTGCGGTAGCAGCTACTTACTGCTCACCAAAGCACACAATAACGTAGAAGAAATATACTGAATTCTTTAAGAGCTTTGAAAATCAGTTCTTCACTGGAGGCACCCCAAGTCTCAAACTTCTAACCGAAAAAGTCTCTAACTGTACTTATCAACGCAAGAAAAAATCTCGTACCACTATTAATAGAAGAGCCAACGTATTGGCCTGCAAACTGAAAAAAGCAACAGATAGTTCTAATACCTACTTATTGTATCATTTCTGAATGTCATTCGAGCATTCCCAATAATCGCGACATTAAATTCTCAAGCTTCACAAAATCGTAACAAGAAAACAAACTTAGGTATATTTAAAGAATTACTACTAGGGAAAGCCAAGCACAATCTAGTTCTAGAAATAAGAGAATACGCGGAAACAAAACGCTGCATTGAAAGCAACGTCAGATAAGAAAACAGACGATAAAAAACTGACTGCTCGGAAAATGGTAAAAAAATCCAAAAGGAGGAAATTAAGAAAACATTAGCCACTTACCCATTCTCCGCTTGACAAACCAAAGTTAAACAATGGTATAAGAGAAGTAAAGAAACTATTCGAGTACGAAAAGAACAAAACCATACTAGCATATTGATAAGGTTTAACAGCAACTGAAGCAGCAGAAAGAAATATCCCAAGAAGAACAGGATATACATCGACACTTGAAACCCCTGGTCAAATGGAATTGCGAATTAAAAAGTTTAAGGCAAAAAAGTACAAAGCGTAAGAAACAAAAATCTAAATCCTAAAGAAGTTCCAGGATCGAACTCAATAACTGGTAGAATACTAAAGAATCTTCCAGCTGAAATAACCGAAATAATAACCATCATAATTTCCTGTACAATGGAAAATTGCTCAAATATTTGTAATCGTTAGCCGGAAAGGATTCGGAATTGGTGCAATCGTATCTGCTAGCTACACTACCAAAAATTTGGTTACTACTAAACTGTTATACAAGAAGGGCAGCAAATTCCAAACATAAATTAGTATTAAATATTCTGAAACATTAAGAATGGGACTCAAATAGACTTGCCAAAACGCTACTAACAGAACATTAAAGATCAGATTAAGCAAGTGACTTTAATTAGCTCTGCTAGAACAGAGTCTAATTTAAAGCATATCTCAGTTACAAGCTTTAACATTTGTTGACCTCGAAAAGGCATTTGATAGCGTTAAAAAGAAATTAGTGTGATACATCCTCAAAGGAGAAAGATAAATGGTAAAATAGTCCAATACATAAAAACTACAAAAACATCAAAATCTATGTGAGAACCTAAAATTACAATCTGCAGAATTCACAATAGTGAAGAGGCTAACACAAAAAAGAGCTCTTAGCCCCGCCTTATTCAATTTAGTAATGGACAACGACGTCCTAAAAGAAATAAAGGGAAAACTTAAAAGTAAAGATGGCTACATGAAGTAATAGAAGAATCGGATGATATTCGCCGTTAACGTGCTGATATACGGGAAGATCTACAACACACTTTGGAGATATGGAAGAACGCACTAAGCTGATGGTAATAGGAAGAAAAGAGGAACTAGACATATAAATAAAACTAAACGATACCGAAGAACACATTCATTAGAAAAAATAGATCTCTCAAATAATGAAAAGGACAGTGTTCAAAACCACATTTAAGCTAACACTAATATACGGAAGTAAAAGTCGAATTCTAGCAAAGAAGATAGAAAGCAAAATTCAAGCCATTAAAATGAAATTCCTAAGGTTTATAAAAGGGGTCACGAGAAAAAACGAAATTAGAAATGACGACATACAAAAGGAGTAGATTCGATCTCGAAAAGTATCAAACGGCGACAATTAAAATGGTTTGGACAACAAAAAGAATATGGGAGGCAAAATCGTAGTAAAAAAAGAAGAGGCAAACCAAAGAAAGAACAAAGCAAGGAAGTGGGAGACAACTTAAGACAGAAAAGACTTACCTGGAGCAAAGCGAAAAATTATGGAGTATAGTTATGACCTTAGTGAACACATTTTACTTAATTTAGTAAGCGTTTATAATAATATTGTAATATATTTGTGTTATATGTAATATTGTAATTTTCCTTAACTCCTAGCGGTATACTGCAGTTAATTTCTTTACTTAGATTCGAAATTGTTGGTAAGCTAAAAAATACTTGACTACTGTTAATACAGAGTGCGGCAGGGAGGTGCCACGTTTTTGAGACGGGTATCACATTGGTGGTAGGGTAACTAGCGCATGCGCAATAGTTCCTATACACTCGTTAGTTGCCACTTCAATAGACATGGAGCTGTGGACGTTTGAAACAATACAGCTTTGTTTAAGATACCTTTGTTGCAACCGACAATTCAGTGGTGCAAACACAGCGAAGATTTAAAACTCGTATCAATGTTCATCACTGATCGACACGGTGCCGTCCAATATTTCCCAACAATACTGAAATGGTTTAACAATTTATGAAACGGGAGGAACTGCGATCGGACCATTAGAACACAAAAAATATCAAAAGAGTTCGACAAGCTGTAGAGGCCAGCCCTCGCCGTTCACTTTGACCTCCACTTTCATCCTTGAAAATCATGGTGGTTCAAGAACTAAAGAAAAATGTACGGCGGTTTACGTTTACATAAACGATGTTGGAAAACTTAGATTCTGATAAAGAGTGACACAGCTCATTTTCTCTTAACGGGTGGTGTAAGCAAACAAAATTTCCGGTACTGGTCGGAAAATAATCCACGGAAAGTCCTCAAAGGCCCCTACATAGTGAGAGAGTAACTGTAACTGTCCACTCACAGCGTTACCTTACGATGTTGCGAGAACTTTCAAAAGACATCAGATTTGCCCGGATAGGGTTTAGTTTCAACCAAATGGGACTACTGCCATACCTCAAGGAAATTTCCAGAACGCTTCATTTCATTGCACGGAGATGAGTGGCCCCTCGATCACCGGATCTTTCACCGAGTGGTTATTTCTTATGGCGCTATCTGAAAGCTCAAGTTTGCGTTGAAGAACCACGGACCCTTGAAGCTCTTTCGGAAGTCATAACTCGAGAAATTCAAGCAATTCCACGCGTTATGCTTGGAGATGTATGGACATTTATTCCACCTAAATTACATTATTTTTGCTTGTCCTTTCTGTATCTTAAATAACATTATATATGTAATCTTTGGAAAAATTGGAATCTGTTCAAAAACATCTATGTTAAAGTATTTCGAAAAATGTAACCCGCCCTGTCGAGCCTTGTGTAATTAACTAAATGTAAAGAGCAGAGCATTATAGTTTTGCAGCAATTATTTTTTTATTGCATGTAGAAGTTAGATGGTTTCCTCAAGAATGAGTTCTAATAACATTTTGTGATCTAGAAATAGGAATTCCATTTTTTGTTTAATAATCTAAGTTAACATAGTCTTCACAGATCAGTCTTGCGCAATAAGATTGATGTCTCTGTCAATTTCTTTTAATCTTCAAACACACTTAGTGAAAGTATGTATAGAAAACATGAAAATATATTTAGCTTTACCCACAAATGTAACATAGTTTGGAAAAATGCATTGAAAATATTTTGAGTTTAAACATACATGCAAACTGCATGCAAATTAGTTTGGAACTAACAACGAAAAATAGTTTTCCTCTTTTGATGACCTGAATTGGATAAGAGATCAATTTGTCGTAATTGCATGCAAATTGGCAAATTTAAGAAAGGCAGAGAGACACGACTTTACAGGGATACGAAATTGCAGAAGATTATAACTTAAATATTCAACAACCTACGCTACTTCATTTCAGTTATCTATGTGGCATGTATTTTCTGTTATTAGAACTAAACCCATTAAATCAATTTTCCTGTGTCTAATTCATATTTGTATGGATTCAGGTTTCCTGAAAATAATAATATAAAAAACAGGTTCTACAATTCTACGTCGCACAAAATACGTCAAACAGAGATAACTCATTAAAATATACACCACCCTTATAAATTTTAACATCAGCCCTATGTGCTCTGGCAACAAACATATTATTGATAATACTATAATAGAAAAGTGTGTCGAATCTGTTTTTATATAGCAAAAAATGAGTGAAGAACAGTACGAGAACGAAATTGGGTTGTTAATAATTACTAGGTTATGACTTTTCATGCATTTTTTTATTGTTTTTCATGTTGTGATGTAGAACAAATTATTGTTGGATTCGAGGTGGTAACTGACAAATTTGAACTTTGAGCTTTAATAGACTAGCGCTAGAAAACGTAATTTTCAGCAAAAGATGCTGCAAGGGAGATTTTTGTGGTTCTGAAAGCCAAGAAACCTTTTACCGGGCCTGTTATATTTTTATGTTTTTATAACATTTTTACAATAATAATATTTCTGATATTGAAGGCTTCCTCGATGTTTCTTACCAACTTTCTCTGCTAGCGTTTTCCCCTACTAAAGTCTGAAACAAATACGACTTACCAATTATCGCAAAACCCCTGGCTGTGATCTAATTGCAGAAGACATACTTCAAAATATTCTTAAAAAAAGCTACTACCATATGTGACAATATCTTGAGGTTATGTTACTTCTCCATACATTAGAAGCTTTTATGCTTGGTAAACCACCTACACAACCGATATCCTACAGACCCATAAGCTTCCTCTCCCCCTTGTGTCCACAGTTTTTCAAAAATTGCTCCTTAAAGGAATCCACGTAACTATAGACCTATAGTCCAACAGATCGGATAGTTACCGAGATAAGGGAAAAAATGTTTGCGTGGCGCCGTTCTTTGATAAGGTATTGATCATGATAAATCTCTTCAGGTTACTTTCACTAACAAACACACCGTATATCAGCAAATAACCATCAACAACGCCACGATATCAGTGAAAAATAAAGTTACATATCTTAGGTTGCACATATTAAGTCCAAACGTAAACAACTAACTTCTAAACAAACAAATGGATTGGTTAATTCTCAGGCGTTCACGGCTTTCCAAATCCAGTAAGTATGGGACATATGAGATTAAACTCTAGAGTTTTGCTAAGGGTTCACACACAGATACTACAGAAGTTCCAGTCGAAGACTTTATGTTCCATAATAAACGCTCTCTGGTACGTCATCAATGACACAATCCACACAGATTTACACATACCCTACGCAGCCGAAGAAATACAGCGACTCTTCCGTGCATATCATGAAAAATTAACTAGTAATCAAAATGATTACAGTACAGCAGTTGTCTAATAACCTAACTAGAAGACTGAAATATCAATGGCCTCAAAACGTAGTTTAGCGGCTTGACCTCCCACTCTTGTTATAAATACTATACAATTTACTCATTATTCTAATGTCCAGTACATTGTAAACTTACAAATAATCAATAACAAATAAACTTTTTCAGGTGCTATAATTCATAAATCAAACCCATATAAATTGTTACCGTTTTGTACTATACTCCGTATATTTGCACAGATGGGAAATAAACATTGTCTCGACAATCAATATCAGCATAACCAACACTATACGCGGCTACGATGTAGGCTTCTAGTCTCTGAGAGTAGACTATAATGCGCATGCGTAAATGAGAACGATTTCAGTAATCGGGTCGGATGAAAGGTGACAACATATGTAGTGCGTGATTATCGCATTTCCAATGACCAAGAGAATACAACAATTAATTTGCATCAAATTTTGCTGGCAACGCTGAAACAATTGTTCGATTGATTCAGAAGGCTTTCGAAAACAATGGATGAATGAAGCTAGAGAACAAACAATTCCGAGACGGCTAAAACTATGTTAAAAATGATCCACGTTTTAAAATACCAGCAGTGAAGAGAACACCAAAACTATTAAACATGTACGGGCTACAATTAACAAAGATTAACGACTGGCACTTTGGGAACTAAAAGAAAAACTGACGATTGCAAAAACTAAGATGTGCGAAATTTGAAGGAAGATTTTGGCATAAAACGTGTCACGGCAAAATTTATTCCAAGGAGTTGCTAACGATTTGTTTTCAGATCGTTATCAATGAAGCAAATTTCCTCAGAAGTTTATAAAATGAAACGAAGATCTACTACGATTTGGAAAAAAGCTCAATCGTTCCAATGGAAGTCTCCTGATTCGCTACGTCCGAAGTATAAGATACAAAGGCACCTACTCTGAAGGGGAATGGAGCAATATTTTTTGCATTGTGTATCATTTTTACTGATTGTATAAATTTTTTGTTATTACATTTGTATTTTTTTATCTCTGTCCCCTTTTCCCCACCCTCTCTATAGACCTGATTGTTTTACGTTTGGTAACTGTAGCTTTGAAGATCAACCAGGTTTGTTGGCTGAACTTGGCGTGTCGCACATCACTGCCTAGAATCATTTGTGTCGAGACTTTCTTCGCAAGAAGTGAAACAGTATTCGCACAAAATGGTCGAAGTACAACAACATTCTACTGAACAATCGGTTTGGAAGCACAAAATCTGGGTTCCTTGAAGCAAAATCCACCGCTAGTTGCTCGCCAGTATCATTTCGGCTAAAAAATCATGATCCTGGTTTTGTGGAATATCGACAATAATGTGTACTTTCACACAGTTTCAAATAGAAAAGTCATAAATGCCAAGCTATATAACGAGCAACTAGAACGCATTTACGAAGTCTTAGACCAAATTATCCAAGTTTAATCAATCGTCAACTAAAACACTCACTTAGGTGCCACAAAGACCACAAAAAATTCTTGATTTAAGAACATTGTTATAGATAATGATAGTTGTTGCTTTTTATTTTATTTTTCGCAAATGCTAAGGAACTTTTATAAAACTTAGTTTATGGACCAAACTATTGGTCACTGAACATCACATTACACAAGGGGAAAACGCTGCCATAGATAATACTATAGCATCTGGCTTTTTAGGGCAGCGTGAACTATCGAGGAAACCTAATTCCACAAATTCTATTAAGGTCAGCAAATGAAATAGACGCAACACAGCTGAAATAAATAAAATCCCAGAAAATTCGGTTGCTGTCGTGATGGTAAAGAATCACTTGCAGGAATATAGTCTTCATAAAGGTGTCGCGTCATAAGGCCAAATGACTGGAGTGGACTAAAAAACACCAAAAAATAAGGAAAAATGCTGTGGACTGACGAACCCAAATTTAAAGTATTTGGATGCAGACTTTACGTTTTAAAAGGAATACCGTCAAATTGAGTAATGTAATATTTCAGCGGGAGACCTTATGTGCTGAAAAAGTCGGTGAAATAGTAAAATTGTGGAAACAGATTAAGTAAATATATATGGCTGGGATTCTAAAAGCTATCGCATCTCCATCACCGACGGATACAAAGTCATAGCTGACATCAGAAGTATTTTTTATTAGACATCCCATAAAGAGAGTTAAATGCTACAAGATCAGAAATATTAAAACAAGCCTATAATCAGGTCGCCTAAGCTGCTATCGTTGTACTACATAGAAAACACTGCCGAAGACCAAACTATCGAAGGGACCTACAAGTTCTACAAGTCCTGTCGAGGAAGGGAATAGCAATTATAATCAAACGAAATAGACGCATCACAGTTGAAATACATAAGTAATTAAAATATTCTCCTAGTATTATGACGGTACAAAATCCTTTGTAGAGGTGACGCATCATAAAATTAAAAAAGTTAAATGACCTTTGTGGATAAGGAAACATCAAAAGTAGGGTAAAAATCCTGTGGACTGACGAATCCAAATTTAAAGTATTTGGATCCAGATTTCACGTTTTTAAAAGGAATGCTGCCAAATTGAGTCATGTCAACCGCAAGTACTTCAGTGAGGGACTTTCTGTGCTAAAAAATTGATGAAACAGTAAAAATATGGGACATTCTTATAGATGCACACTGTCAAGCTACTTTAAACTGAAATCTGCGTCATTCGGGACTACGATTAATTAGAAAACACGTTAACGGCCACAAACGTTCGTCTAACCTTTGTCGAGGCTGGCTTCACAAAAGGAAAGCGACCAGATACTAAAACACTGTAGCCGTCGTAATCGCCCCATCTTAATCGCTTGACGGATATAAAGTCGGAGTTCAACATGGGAAAAATATTGAGAATCCCACAAAAAACTATACAAGGAAAAATGCACTGCGTAGACTGCTCTATGGCAAATTACTAGTTTTTTTAGCATGTCGAAGAGAGCTGAATCTACAAGTTCTGTTAAAGTTTGGGGAATAGCAACCATAAGCAAATAAAATAAAATAACAGTACTATAGTCGAAAAAATAAAAACCGAGAGAATTCGTTAGCGTTATGGTGGTAAAGAATCGCTTTGTAGACGTAGTCTTCCATAGAGATGTCGCATCGTCGAGTGGACAAGTTTGAACATTGTAGCAGGATAAGAAACATAAAATTAAGTAAATTGGTGTGGATGTACGAATTCAAAGTTGAATTGTTACAATCCAAACTTTACGTTTTTAAAAATCTGCTGCCAAATTGATTAACGTTAACTATATTGCAATGGTTGAGTGTTGCCGAAATCGGTAAAAATTGGCGGCATTTGCATAGACTGCCATTAACTAAAAAACAAGATAATAATTACAAACATTCATCTAGGCTTTGTCGAAACTGCCTACTACAAGAAGAAACCGACAAGATCCTAAAAAATGGTATCCGTCCTAATAGAGGAAAGAATTTGTATGCTGTTCTATGCTTCAAAATCAGGAATATTAAAACAAAACTAATCATTAGATCGCCTAAACTGCTATAATTACACTACAAGAGGAAAGAAACACTGCCGTAGACAAGACCATAGAGAAGTACCAGTCTCTTTAGCAGACCGTCAACTCTGAAAGAGCCCTAATTCTACAAGTTCTGTTGAGAACAGTAAAATAGTAATCATAAGCAAACAGAATGTTCGTATCGAAACTGAAATACATAGGAACTTTACTTTAGTGTTACAGTGGTAAAAAATCTCTTGTAAGAACACAGTTTTCACAGAAGTGTCGCATCATAAGGTGAACGAAGTTAAACAGTTAGAATGTCAAAAATAAAGTATTGTAGACCAAATTTGGATTATTTGAATCCAAACATCGCGTTTTTTTAAGATGTTGCCAGATTGTGTCAGGGTCAGTGAAGTATTTTAGTGAGGGAACTTTTGCGCTGCAAAAATTGGCGTCATTCTAAAAGAAAACCCTTTTCAAGCTATTTTAAAATGAAATCTGCCCCCGGGACTACAATTAATTAGAAAATAAGTTAGTGGACGCCGTGAACTTTCGAAGAGACCTAATTCAAAAGTTCTGTTGAAGATTGGAGAACAGCAATAACAAGCAAACGAAATGAGTCATCACAGTTGAAATAAATAAGAACCCATGAAATTCTACTAGTGGTAAGACTTTGAAGACGTGCCTTGCCGTAAGGTGAGCATCGTTAAATGGTTAGAGTGGCCCAAAAATGGGTAAAAGTGATTCAGGCAGAAAATTCGAAATTTTTAGTGTTCGCCTAACACCCAAGAGAAGATTTTGGAAAATTTCATAGATACGTTCGTCTAAGCTTTGCGAAATTATCTAGTGCAAAAAGTAATCGGCAAGACCGTAAAAAGCCGTGGTCGATTAACGGGTACGAAATACGAGCTGAAAATCGAAATAATTTTTAACAGACATCCCGCAAAAGGAGCAGACTGCTACAAGATCAGAAATATTAAAATAAAACTAACCATTATGCTGCCTATCGTTACACTAAGCAAGAAAAAACTGCCACACACAATACCATAACCAAGTGCTAGTCTATTTAACAGACTTTGAACTCTCGAAGGGTCCTAATTCTGTGGATGAAGAGAACAGCAATTATAAGGAAACGAAATAGACACTTCACAGCTGAAATGCATAAGAATTTTCTCTTATGGCGATACAGAATCGCTTGTAGAAATACAATCTTCGATTCAGTTTCGATTCAAACTTCACTTTTCCTAAGATCTTGCCAAATTGTGCAATGTCAACCGGCAAACATTTAAATGACTAACTGTTGCAGAAAACAATGAAATAGAAAAAACTGTAGATAATCTCAAGGAAAAATAGCTATTTTAAACTAAAATAGACATCACTTAGTACTGCAATTAATTGAATAACAGGATAATGATCACAAACAATTGTTAAATTTTGTCGAAACTGCCTAGCACAAAATAAATCAACCAGCTTCTAAAAAACCGTGGCCGCCGTAATTTTCTCATCTCAATCGATGGTACCTATCTATCAATTCCAGAGTTCAACATCAATAAAATAATAAAAATTGTCGGAATTCTCAAAGAAACACCGCATCAAGCTCTTTTAGTGTAAAATATAAATCCTTCAGGACAATGATTAATTTGAAACAAGATAATAACTACAATTATTCGCTTAAGCTTTAGAAAAAATGCCCACCACAAGAAGAAACCGACAACATCCTAAAAAGCTGTCTTTGTCATTGGACAAGTACAAGTCAAAGTTCAACATCGAAAAAAATTCTTTCACAGATACCAAAGAGAGAGTGCTAGAAGATCTAAAATATCAAAACAAAACTGATCAGGAGATCGATTAAACTGCAGTAGAAAGAAAATAGCCGTAGACAACAGTACAACGAAGTACCAGTCTCTTTGACAGACCATAAACTCTCAAAAAGACTAATTCTAAAGTACAAGTTTGAGTTAAGGGGTAGCAATCATAAGCAAACGAAATAAACGTATTGTAACTGGAACACAAAATTTTTTTATTAGTGTTACGGCGGTGAAAAATCTCTTATACCAACATAATCTTCATAGACGTGTCACATCGTAAGGTGAACGAAGTTAAACAGTTGAAATGGGGTAAGAAACACAAAAATGGGGTAAAAATGCTATGGACGGACTAAATCCAAATTTGAAATGTTTGATTGAATATAAATGCTGCTAAACTGTGTCACGCCAACCGTAATATTTTAGTAGGGTGCCTTTTGCGCTGCAAAGGTCGGTGAAATGGTAAAAATTGGCGTCATTCTAAAAGAAAGCCCGTCTCCAGCTATTTTAAAGTAAAATCTGACTCCCAGGACGACAAGTAACTAGAAAACAATTTAATGAGCATAATAACGAAGCTCCAGTTTTAGTAGACCGTGGACTTTCGAAAACACCTAATTTTACAAGTTCTTTGATGATTATAAAACAGCAATAATAAGCAAACGAAACAGACGCACCAAAACTGAAAGAAATAAAAATCCATAAAATCCCACTAGTGGTATGACTTCATAGTCTTCGTAGGTGCGTCTTGTCGTAATGTGAGCTTTGTTAAATAGTTAGAGTGGCCTAAAAAAATAAAAAATGGGATAAAAGTACTACAACCTGTTTAGTGTTTAGATCCAAACTTCATGTCTTTTGTTCGCCTAACATCTAAGAAAAGATGTTGGAAAGTTGCGTAGTGTCAACCATAAAGTACTACATAGAAAAATTCGTCCAAGCTTTATCGAAACTGTCTAACGCAAAAGGGAATCGACAACATCCTAAAATGCCGTGAACGTTGCAATCATCCTACCTTAATCGATTAACGGATATGAAGTCAGAGCTCAACATCGAAAAAATTTTTATTGGAGGTCACAAAGGACGGAATGCTACAAGATCACAAATATTAAGTCAAAACTAATCCATCGGTCGAATAATGTGCTAACATTACACTACATAAGAAAAAAGATACCGCCGTAGACAATAGCATAATGAAGTACCGTTCCTTAATAGCCTAATTCTACAAGTTCTGTTAAAGATTGAGGGACAACAATCATAAGCACCACAGTTAAAATAAATAAAAACCAATAAAATCCCGCTGGTGGTCTTCGCGGAGCTATCTTACCGTAAGGTAAGCATTATTAAATATTTAGTGGCCTAAAAAAACATTAAAAAACTGGGTAAAAGTACTGCAGACAAACGATTCGAAATGTTTAGTGTTTAAATCCAAAGTTCACGTTTTTATTCGCCCAACGCCTAACGCAAATTGTGTAGTGTCAACCGCGAGTACTTCAGAGAAGATTAAATATTGCATAAATCCGTGAAATAGTAACAATTGGTGACATTTTCAAAGAGAAACAACACCACGATATTTTACAATAAAATTTGCGCACTTCAAGCTTGCAATTAGCTGAAAAAGAAAATAATTTGTTGAAACTGCCAGTAGAAAAGGAAATTGACAAGATACTAAAGAGTTGTGGTCGTCGCAGTTGCCTCATCGCAATTGATAGACAAGTAGTCAAAGCTCAATGTCGGAGGAATTTTTTATAAGATCTTAGAATGCTACAAGATCAGAAATATTAAAACAAAACTAAATAAGTTGCCTACATTGCTATCATTATACTAAACAAAGGAAAACAAGGTGGGAAAACAATGCTCCACAGATATTCCGGGGTTTTATACATACAAATTTTTAACTGTGCCGGCTTTTTCTCTGGACCGGGAACGTGGAACAACGTAAATCATTATTAAATAACTGTAAATCTGTCCGTATCTATTTCTGCCAATTAAACAACGATATAGGCGTGTATTATTCAAAAGCTGAAAAAAGCGACGGACAGATGGACTCTCCAAGACGCCTAATTCTACAACTTCTATTGAAGAATGGAGAAAATCAACCATAAGCAAACAAAATTCTATTGATGCTATGTGGGCAAATAATCACTTGCAGAAATATAGTCTTCGTAAAGGTGTCGCTTCGTAAGGTTAGTAAAGTTAAATGACTAGGGTGGGCTAAGAAAAATCAAAAATGGGGTAAAAGTTCTGCGAATTGACGTGCCCGAACTTGAAGTGTTTGGATCCAAACTTTACGTTTTAAAGGAGATGCTACGAAACTGTTCCAAAATCGATGAAATGGTTAAAGAAACAGGATGAGGCTATTTTAAATTAAAATCTGCACTCATCAGGACAATTAATTGGAAACAAGTTAATAGGTACAAACATTTTTTAAGCTTTAAGATGTGGCTGTCGCAATCTCTGCATCGTAATCGATAGACGCGTACAAATCCGAAGTTCAATATTGGAAGAATATTACTAGAGATATCAAAACAAGTGGAATTCTAGAATCCTACTACACTATAGAAAGAAATAAAACACTGCCGTACACAATACTATAGCGAAATGCTAGTTTATTTAACAGATTGTCAATTCTCGAAGGGGGCGCCTAATTCTACAAGTTCTGTTGAAGACTGGAGAACAGCAAACGAAATAGACGAATAAGAGGTGAAATACTCAAGAACTAAAAAATCCTCTTAATGTTAAATCAATACAGAACCGCTTGTAGAAATACAGTGTCTGTAGAGCTGTCGCATCGTAAGTTTAAAAAAGTTAAATGACTAGGGCGAACACAAAATCACCAAAAATTGGGATAAAATTATTAGGGACTGACAAACCCAAATTTGAAGTGTTCGTATCTAAACTTCACGTTTCTTAAGAAGGTGCTGCCAAATTGCGTAACGTCAACCGTCACGAACTGAGTGTTGCAGAAAACGATGAAATTGTAAACATTGACGATATTCTCAAATAGAAAGAGTGTCAAGCTTTTTTAAGTAAAATATAGGCCCCTTGGTACTCCAATTAATCGGAAAACAAAATAACGATCACAAATAATCGTTATGCCGTGTCCAAACCATCTAGCACAAGAAAAAGCGACAAGACACTAAAGAGCTGTAGCTGTTGTAATCCTCACATCTTAATCGAAGGACAGATGTAGAGTTCAGCATTAAAGAATTGTATTGGATATTCCACTAAATTCTGTAAGTTCTGTTGAGGATAACGAAGCAGGTTCATCACTACTAAAATAAATAAAAATTAGAATATTCCATTAAAGTTGGGTAGAAAACAAAAAATGAGTAAAGTTTTGTGGACGAACGAATCCACATTTGGAGTGTTTGGATCCAAATCCAATTTTTAAAAAAACGCTGCCAAAATACACGTCAACGTAAAGCATTGCGGTGCTGCATAAATCGGTTAAATCGGTAAAACAGTAAAAATTGTCGGTATTATCAAACGAACACGGCACGAAGCCCTTTTAAAGTAAAATATATGTCCTTCAGGACAATCATTAATTAAAAAACAAAACATTATTCTAAGCTTTATCAAAACTGCCTACCACAAGAAGACATCGATAAGATCCTAAAAAGCTCTGGTCGTCCTAATCGCTCCATCTTAGTCGATGGACAAGTACAAGGCAGACTCCAGCATCGGAAGAATTTCTATTGAAGATCCCAAAAAAACTTTAAAACAAAACTGATCAGCAGACGCTTGATTTGTTAACAATACACAGAAAATATTGCCGTAGACAACACTATAGCAAAGTACCAGTCTCTTTAACAGACCGAGAGTAAAAGGGTCTAATTATACAAATTCTGTTAAAAATTGGAGAACAGCAATCATAAGCAAACGAAATACATGTATTGTAACTAAAATAGAAATGAAATTCGACTTGTGTTATGGCGGTAAAAAATCTCTTGTAGGAACATAGTCTTCACAGAAGTGTCGCATCATAAGATGAACGAAGATAAACAGCTAGAATGGGCTAAGAAACATCAAAAATGGGGTATAGTGTCATGGACGGAAAAATCCAAATTTGGAATGTTTAAATCCAACTACAGCTAATAAAACTCCAACCGAGCAAATTATATTAGCGTTGTCGGTGTATACAATTGTTTGTAGGAATATAGTCTTCATAGAGGTGTTGCATGGTAAGGGGAACAAACTTAAACACTTAGAGTGGGCTAAGCAACATAAAAATTGGGTAAAAGTGCTGTGAACGAGCGAAAACAAATTTGTCCTGTGAAATTGTCATTTCTGTGCTGAAAAAATCGGTAAAACAGTAATAATAGTCCCTCAGGGCTACAATTAATTTGAAAACAAGATAATGGGAACGTTCGTCCAAGCTTTGTCGAAACTGTCTAGTGCAAAAAGGAACCGGCAAGATCCTAAAAAGCCGCGGCCGTCGCAATCGCCCCATCTTAATCGATTGACGGGTAGGAAGTCGGAGCTCAACATCGGAAGAATTTTTATTGAAGCTCCCACAAAAAAGTGGAATGCTACAAGATCAGAAATATTAAAACAAATCGCTAGGTCGCTTAGGCTTTGCATGGGTTTTCCATTTATCTTGTAATAAATTAAGCACAGCCATTTAACTTACTTAAATAGTATGTGGTACTGCCCTTAAACTTTGTGCAGACAGCATACGTAAT
This sequence comes from Sinelater perroti, assembly GCA_036346155.1. NCBI lineage: Eukaryota > Metazoa > Arthropoda > Insecta > Coleoptera > Elateridae > Sinelater > Sinelater perroti. The sequence continues at coordinate 20,420,715 of JARFIY010000158.1, read as the reverse complement.
TAAGAAAACATAACAGATAATTATTTTAGAAATAATCAAGTGCTTTTCAGAAAACTTATTTGAGGTATGTAGACAAAAAACGTATTTTTAAGGGTAGAATATAAAATTATGCAAAAAGATTGCAATAAAATGCGGTGATAGTCTTTAAGATTGAATCTTTTGATAATTATGAGGACAAGATCGCCCACAATAATTTCTTTTGCGGTTTTTTATTCAATATTTATTAAATTAAATATAATCATATAGATACTTTTTATATTAATCATATTTTACTTTTAATTTAAACAATTAAAGGTCGTAAGTTAATTTTCAGTATCAAATCGTTCTAAAGTTGTGCAACAAAACGAACCAATCTTTTATTATTTAAAAATTACCTTATTCAACAGATTCTTTTAAATATATTAGTAATAAGTAATTTTTTTAGAAATACCCAATAAAAACATTTTAATTGTGGCCTTAAAATTTAAAAGATCGTTAATTATTCATCTTAAGTGTAAGTTGCCTCTCAAATAATTATTTTAGCTACTACTAGCAAGCTAAAATACGCCAAATAGGCAATGAATTCGAATTATCCCTAGTTTTATTACGCCACAAAACTTCTCAGGGAGGTTAAGTATTAAAATTAATTGCATTTTTTATCGCCAATTATTGTAAATTGATTTAAAAAATTATTATTACACTAACAGCCCCCAAACTACGAATAAAAAAAATTATCTTTATAAAATATACAAAATTTTATTTGCAAACTCACTTGTATAATATATTAGAGGGAGAATATTAAATAATTTAAAAAAATTAATTTGGCGCAGCCAAATTAAATTTAGTTATTTGGTTTAATTTAAGTATACATTTAATTAATTAGATGACGCAATACAAGGGCACTTTTAAAATTAAATTAAAATGCCACCTGTGAAATATTCACCTTCTCTTAATTGTAGGGCGAAAAAACTATTTCAGGGGTGTACAATAGTAATAATTAAAATCAGTTAATTTGTCAAAATTAGCTAATGTTAATTTTAAAATTTGTTGTTTTAGTTGCATGATTTAATTAGGGAAGTGTTTATATGTTTGTTAATCTCTTCCAAGAAAATGTAATCGCTGCCAATTTGTTAATAAATTAACATCGACGGCGCCCCACGCACCTGGCGCGATCCCGTAAACTTTTAATTAAGCACGCCAATTAAAAAATGCGAAAGATACGTGGCGCCAAATAAATTTTCTTGAATAAACCGATCAACAGCTTGAACAGTTAATTGGGAAAGTTTGGCCGTTTCCACTTCCACTTAGGCACGATAGTCCCATAATTAGGACGATCTCTAATTTGTTGAGTCGGTGCGTCCTTATCGACGGCTGTGCAATGCAACATTTTCGACATATTCGACAAATGATTTTGAAAATTATTAACTTCCCACATTTCATGTTAAATCAATTTTTTTTAATTCTAAAACAAAAAATCGAATTACAACTCTCGAACTTAGTAAGTATATTATTTGGCTTGTAAAATTAAAAGTTCAATTTGGTATTCATTAGGTTAATTAAAAATTAACGCATAATTATCGACCTCAAACGTCATCTATTGCACATATAATTATCGGTGCTACTTTTCCTGATTCTTTAAAACTAGCAAATTACCACCAATTCCACTGGGGGGCAAGGCAAGGGACGTACCACTCCAAAAGTCCCCGCCGACGCGCGCTGCGTCCACACTTTCACCACTCGGCCTGCAGCACCCCGCACGCAACTCTCCGGACGCTCGGGCACATCGCGACGTGGACGTCCTCGGTACGACGCCGCCGCCGAATTTGAACTGCGGGAACGGGACGTCATGCCCGGCGTTGAATAAGGGCAGAGTTGCCGCGCCTGCGCCCCCCGATGCCCACAGGTTGCGTGTATATCATTTAAGATATTGTTTATATAAATGCGCCCCTTTTTGCCTGCATTTTACCCTACGTGCGGGCGCGCCGCACGCCGCCGCGGGCTGCGAGGGAGCCGAAGACGCCGCTCGGAGCGTCGCCGCCTTCCTGTCGGGGGCGAGCGCTCGAGCTGCAACTGCGTTAGGTGCAGATTTATTCATTCTTGGCGCGGGAGTTTCCCTCGGAGTCGTTTTCCTTGTCCAGGGCGGAGAATTCGATATCGTATAAATGCGGAACCGCGCTCAACTGCTTTTATCGGGTTTGACGAGTGACAGCGGTGAGTTATTTGCATTTGTTATATTTAATAGCAGGCTCCCTTACTTTATTTCAAAAAATTATAACATTCTCTGCTGTTCCTTTGTCAATAAACAACCCCTTCCTTTCACGTTAATGGAAAATCAGTGCAAGAGTTAATTCAGTAAGATTAAAAAAGTGTTGATCCCACATTATTTATTTGCATGTCCAGAAAACTTGGTTCGACCACCATTCACCATACCTTCTTCGGTGACAGTTTGGAGCTTCAGTGTACACGAACCCCAACCATAACCACATGGCCATCATTAAACGAGTCGTTGGACGCCTTGGGGAATCGAACCCTCGACATCACCTGGAGCCCACATCCTCCAGCTTATCCGGGTCCTGAAGCTGCGCAAGGCTCCTAGACTTTGCTTGTCTACGTCTTGAAAAGACTAGGAACTTCGGCGCTTTTTCCCAACACTATCAACCCTAACGTCAACTGTCGTGTAACTTCTAGGAGTTAAAAATCAAGGAAAACTTCACCAAGAAGAAGAAGCCACCGCCTCAAGGCCAAGACCTTTGATTAGGTTTGGCACAACGATCTCGCCTTGAAAATGACTACAGAATCCTTTCAACTACCGGTGATCCGGCGGAAACGGTCATTTCTCTCCGTCAGAGATGCCAGATCAGAGAGATGGCATCCCCTAATGTCCCCAATATTGCTATACGTCTAGGACATCCAGACGACGCTAGGCCATTACAGAAACGACCCAGCAGTGCTTCAGCGTGTCCAAGAGGAATGAACAATCTAGAACACTTTGTTGGTGACGAGACCTGGTAAATCTCCTAGTACCTGTACCATTTGGGAATACGAAGCAAAAGCACTCGTGAACAAGTTCCAAATGGTCCAAAATCGGATCCTAAGGACCATTTTTGTTCTTTCAAAACGCAATCATCCATCAGGACGACAACGTGCCAATTATGTAGGAGTTTATCTCCCAGTGCGTCAACCATCTGCCCTCCGGCGTCAAGAACCAAGGAAATCTCATCATTCCTAGCTTCTACGTGCTGGGCAGGGGCATCCGCCCCTTGTTATGTTATTACCATGGTGTGGTTTTATAGACCGCTGTTATTTATAGTGCAATTAAATAAGCTGAAATTGTAAAAGCTTTTCTATCTCGCCATCCTTTTCACTACCGCCTTTGTTGTCTTTTTCTTTTCTATTATGTTATGTATATTTCCTTCTCGAGTTTCCTCTTGGTCAGTCCGCCTCCATTTCTGTTACTATCCTAAGAAATTTGTCCTGTTTCATCCTCCATGTGTGTCTTACATTTTAGTTGCTGTTTTTCTATCTTAGTTACTACTAGTTCCTGTTTTAGTCTCTCCATTGTTGAATTTTCGAACTCTTCATGAGTTATCAGCCAGCTTTCTCCGATATTTCATTTTTATTAGTGCTTGTCCATTATTTTTAACTCTCTTCACCGTACATTAGAGTTGAGTGATACACCATTTCTTATATTATCAATTTTATCTCGTTGTTGATTTCTCTTTTTCGGATGTTGTATGGTATTTATCATTGACATTTTCTTACGTTACCTTCTACATTATTGTATATACTTTTGAATGCTGGACAAAGGTGCTTCTTTATCTTAGTTTTTATAATGTTTTCCGTATATGTTTTCTTGGTATATTGTCAAATGCAGTTTTGTCATGTTTCTTTCACTTATCATTTTTATAATATGTACATTATCTTATGTTCATTTTCCTGATCTGGAAACTGCTTATTCTTCTTTTATTATCCTGCCATCTTCTGATCTTAATTTCTGTTCTATTTTTCGTGCAGCTAATTTTTATATTCATTGGTGTTCTCTTTTTATATAATTTTATTAGTAATATTATGTTCTGTTCCTATTACTTCGGAATTTATGTTTTAATGTTTCATGTCTAAAACGCGCAGTGCAAAATTTTTCAAATTTATTTATTTATTTAAAATATGTCTCAGAGACATTCTATGAAGTACGTGATTTGATAATAATATACAATATTTTTATTGTTAAGTTCAATTAAGGAAGGTTGGAAAGTTTTATTCGTTTCAGTGTAGGCTGGCCTTTGTCTTCCTCTAGGAGGGGCTCAATTAGCACGTTTGTGTTATACTAAGGCGAGTAGCATAACGGATACTATGTTTCTGTATTTCGTTTGTGATTGAGGGCATCACATTGAATAACATCGTTTGAAACAAGTCGGGGAACGTTTACCATAGGCCGTAGCACTTTGGATTGAAAGCGCCTTAAAATGTCAATACTGGACTTGCTTGCTGTTCCTCAGAGTTGAATACCGTAACTCCAACTGCTTTTGTGTTGGCTTTATAGAATAAAATTTTGTTATTAATGGATAGTTGAGACTTCCGGCCTAAAAGCTGATTGCTTTTCGTGAAAATATGCCTCTTCCAGGTCAGGCGTCTGTCTAGATGGAGTCCTACGTATTTCACATGTTCGTCTTACGGTAGTTGTACCTCTTTTTAGGGCAAAACTTACTTCCTTCATTTACTTTTATCTGCCATTTATTAAACCAAGATTCTAATTCTTGCAAATATTCCTGTAGATATTGACTCGCTATATGGGAAATGAGAAGAAAGTACCGCAGTGTCATCTGCAAATTTTGCTACCACAGTGGAAGCAGTGGTAGGAAGATCAGCCGTAGAAAGTAGGTATAGTACACTGCCCTGAGGTACACCTGTGCACTAGGAATAGGGGTGTGCGACTATCTCCATATTTGACGAAAAATGCACTTCTATTAAGTACAACTTGAGGATTTTGTAATAGTCGAATGGAAAGGTTCTTTTGATTTTGAATAAAACCCCTGATGCCACACTTTATCAAAGGCTTGTGCGACATCTATGAAGATGGCGAGCAGTAATGTTTGTCGTTAAAATCTTTTATAATTTTGTCGACTACTCGGTGTAGTTGTTCAATGGTGGCATGAGTTTAAAGTAAAAGCTTGTAAAAATCTATAGCAGGGGTTGGTTTTCATTTACATAACGCCATTTATTTTAAAATTGACACGTAATGGCAAACAAAATTTGCTAGTTTACCCAGATTAATGTGTATTTTGTCTTCATGTTTGAATGGAGAACCTTTAAGGTAATAATAATTAACTATAGAATTCAGTCTCTATGTTCGAATGCAAAGATTAACCAGACTTTGATCAACAATGTTCATTGGGTTGCTTTTGCTGGACTGCACCTTATGGGGCTTTAATATTTTACTCCAGCCGGAGAAGGCTTTACCGCCACAAACGAAAGCGCAAATCAAAAATTCCTTTGCATATTAAATGCCCGCACGCTGAAAACATCGGATTACAACAACGTTGCGAACTAATTAGAGCTGCTCCATGTGCGAGTTAATTTTGAAGCAATGGGCGCTCCGGTGTTGTGCGACTACCAAATTCGCTGGTTTAAATGTTGCTGCTGCGTGCGAATAAATGCAGATTAAAATAAAAAGCACCCGCGCACGGGACGTGATGGCGCGGCGCGCGACACCGCCGAAAATAGCTAATTGTGCATTAGCGCAAAATCCAAAAATAGGCGGCGAGCACAGGCTCCTCAGAAATTATAACATCTAATGGGATGTTGTCGGCCATGTGTGCACGGAATATAAAATGATTTGTAACAGTTTTAAGCGTTGGCCAAGTAACTTCCCACTGGATAATTGCGCATGTAATGGAATCTTCTGCAACACGGCTAATTTGTTCAGTGTTTTGAAACTGCGAAGTAATGTAGAGGGAATGCCTTTCGTGTTATATCAATACCCTGTTATAAGAGCGAATATATCGTTCCATAGCATAAAGTTACATTTATTACTGATTTTAAGACTTGAAACTTCATAAATTAAGATCAAAATAAACTAAAAATTAAAAATTTTAGTAACACTAAAAACAAAAAAACTTAATTTGTATCATCACTATCGTCTAAAACTGCTGTTGATCTAACTCTCTTTCTTATACTGAGTGGAAAGTCTTCTTCACATGTCGTATATCAGTTATAAAGTCTAATCAAATTGGTTGTAAACATCAGTGTGTTCTCACTTTGTACTCCTGACAAAAATTATTGATGAGCAACTTTACAATAGGCTTTATCGTTTATGCTTCCAAAATTGTTATCTATTGATACATTTAAGATGGACCTACAAATTTCTTTAACTCCCCTTGGCTTAAATTCTGTTCCTGAAATCCCCATCTTGAATGTTTATCTCTACGAGCCGTTCATCATCTAAACAAGCAATGTTATATTCTGTATCTGCAGGTGGGTCACTATTGCCTTTCTGGACTATATGGAGCCTTTATGATATGTATCATAATATACACCCGGAAAATACAGCTCACGCAGAAACTGCTATCTTAATAAAATCAACCATGAATCATTACAAACTATTTAAATATGAAAAATCCCACCAATCAGAAAACCTGACCGAACTTGGGCCAGGACCGACACTGATAAAACAAATGTATTCGCAGAGCATCTTGCACATGTCTTTACACCACCGCAGCCAAATCTACATGATAACCAAGTAGAAGTCGAAGCCTTCCTACAAGCGCCGCTTCAAATGTCCTTACCGATCAAATCCTTCTCCCCGGCCGAAGTTCACCAGGAACACCAGGACACCAGTGTCCATAATCATACCAGCGTACCAATTCGGTTTTTGTAGGCGACACTCGATAATAGAACAAACCCACAGGATTGTTACCAAAATCATGCAATTACTAGAAGCCAAGGCATTCTGCACTGCAGCCTTTTTGGATATCAAACAGGCATTTGATAGAGTATGTCATTTGGGATTACTATACAAAATTAAGACAGTCTTTTCCGGTCAAATTTTCCTATTACTGAAATCCTATCTAAGTGACAGAACCTTCCAAGCCAGAATCAACAATTTATTCTCAAACTATCAACCCATATCTGCTGGTGTACCACAAGGAAGTGTTCTCTCTATTATATTTAATGTACACTTCAGACGCTCCTACTACAGCCAACACAGATATCGCCACCTTCGCCGATGACACAGCTGTACTATCTATTGACAATTCATCTCTCACGGCATCTGAAAACCTCCAGAATTACCTTAACCTCCTCCTGTAATGGTACAGCAAGTGAAGAATTTTCGCCAACAACGATAAATCCACCCACATAACCTTCACAAACAAGCGAACTATATGTCCACCAGTCACCATTAACAATACAGTTATACCAGTCAAATCAGAAGTGAAATATTTAGGAATGCATTTTGACCTGAAACTCATATGGAAGACTCACATAAGGGCAAAAAGAAAACATCTCGACATTAAAGTAAAAGGAATGAACTGGCTTCTTGGAAGGCGTTCGCAGTTATCCCTCAAAAACAAACTTCTCCTCTACAAAGCCATCCTGAAGCCAATATGAGCCTATGGCATCCAACTATGAAGTTGCACCGAGCCGTCAAATACTAAAATCTTGCAGCGTGTCCAGTCCAAGACTCTCCGTCTGATGTCAAATGCCCCTTGGTACGTTACCAACCAGACCCGCCACGAAGACCTAGGGATTGCATCTGTCTCGAGTGAAATCCATAGATTAGCAACTTCCTACTTCATCAGCTATCCCAAAAACCAATCTTGACAAAAAGACTGCATTGCCAAAGGCCCTATAACCTCGCACATCAGCCCAACCAGGTGTAAGCCTCCTATTTGGGAGTAACATCAATGGATGGACCTCCCTCAAGTCTTCTACTTTATCATACGATTTGCTTATTATTCACTTAGATTGTATAGAGTAGATTGTAAATATGCACTCTCAATAATAATATAATATCCCCAGATGTCAACTCATGATAAACCATATACCTATAGAACAAGTGGAAAAGTATACTTACCTTGGTAGCACCATTAATGACCAGTGGGATAACTCACAGGAAATAAAGATCCGCATTGAAAAGGCTAGAACCGTGTTCAACAAAATGAGTACCATCTTCAAAAGCCACAATTTAACAATTAATTCAAAGATGAGATTTCTGAGATGCTACGTCTTCCTATCCTTCTTTATGGAGTAGAGTAATGGACCCTGACAAAAACAACAGAAAAAGGCTGGAGGCATTTGAAATGGCTCTATCGCAGAATGTTAAGAGTGTCATGGATAGAGAGAGTCAGGAATGACGAAATTCTGCAAAGAATGAAAAAGAAAAGAAATACTGACTACAATAAAAACAAGAAAGCTCCAGTACCTAGGACACATTATGCGGAACGAAAACAGATTCCAACTACTTCAAGTTATACTGCAGGGAAAAGTACAAGGCAAAAGAGGTCCGGGTAGAAGAAGGATATCATGGCTTCAAAACCTGCGAACATGGTTTTCTATGACCACAACACAGTTATTCAAGACAGCAGTCAACAAAATTATAATAGCCCAAATGGTTACTAACATCCGGAACGGATAGGAACCGCAAGAAGAAGAAGAAGAAGATATATATATATGAAAAGTGCTGTATACAGGCTACCTCCTTAAAAGTAAAAACCATGACCGTCCTATGACTTAACTGTATCTGCGATATATCGTTTCATCTCGACGAAATTAAAAAAGACTACCAAAATTTCTTTCAAATATTATGTCCAACATTTATAGTAGGGGGCGGCTGTAACAATAAAACACACCATGGAGCTCCAGAATCACCACAACTTTCTTGCAGAACTATTTTTTTCTTTCAACTGGTTCCAAACTATGATCTATCCTCTGACCACACATCTGTGCCTGCACTTTAGGTAACTTGTTAAGCTTTACAACTACAAAACCAACTAGGATAAATATCAAACTTTGATAAATAATAATCTAAACCTCAACATTAGCCTGAAAAATCACACTGAAGTAGACAAAGTGACTACCAAACTAATTGGCATGCTGCAAGAAACGGCCAAACAAGCTACTACTCTAATAAAATTACTAACTAACGATACCAATATCCCAATGGAAATTAAAGCAAGAGCGAAGTGGCGAAAAGCCATAGACCCAACGACAAAAGCAAATATAATCAACTAAGCAGCACCCTTAAACGAAAACTGAAACAAATGCTTCTCGCAATACACAACGAATCTCAGTCGTTGCAACTAAATCTATAACATCGAATAGATTTAACATAGTTAAAGTATACTGAGCAACTAGAACCCAATTTAAAAAAAAAGATGGCCCCACACGAGTATCTAACAGATGAGAGGAAGAAGAAAAAAGACGATATCGAGTAGCCATTTCAGAAATTCAAAAAGACACACAGAACCCTAACAAAAGGGGATGAAATTAAGGAAAGCGTGTCAGTACAATGAAGGAAATGGTGAACCTAATGAAAGCTTTGACGGGAGATATAAAAGAAATTAAAAGCGAGCAACGCACCAGTAATGAAGAAACCAAAAAGTTACAAGAAAGCTAAGAGAGGAGCAAATTGAATTCAAGAAAGAGATTAAAGAATTAAAGCTTATTAACGAGAAGGCCATGCACGAAATTGACAGCCTGAAACAAGAAATGAAGATATCAAATGTGAAAATAGAAAAACTAGAAGGAGAAAAGAGAAGGAAAAATATAGTGCTACAAGGGGTAAAAATAGAAGCAGGTAACTCAAAGGTATTAAAAGAAGAAACGGAAGCGTTTATAGAAAGGGAACTTAATAGTAGAATCAGCAAAAAAAAATTAGGAAGTAATAGATGCCTGATTGAACTAAATAGTAAAGGAGATAAGAACATAATAATGAGCAACAAAAGCAAATTGCGAAATTATCAAGAGAAAATCTATATAAACGACGATATGACGAAAGGGGAAAGAAAGGTCCAGCAATAATCCGGAAGCTGCGAAAGAGGAAACGAAAAAAGGCAAAACTGTTAAGGGGGGATACTAGAAAGTGATACGCAGGGGAAAATCTGATATGGAACAAAGAAACCCAAAAATTAGAGACGCCTACTAAGGCGCAAAACAGGCCAACGGGAAGGCCACCACAAAACTGACAACAGACAAACACAATGGACGGGAATCTGGAGAGACGACTAGCACAATGGTAACGGCAAAGGAGAAAGAACAAGAAGATAAAAATACAATCATTAAAAGTCCAAGGAAGAAAATAGTAGATAAAGTGAAAAAAAATACAAAGTGCAATGAAAAAGTATATTCAAAATGGCAACGTGTAACATTAAAAGCTTAAGGGGGAAAGAAAATGAACTACTACAAGAATTCGAGAATCTTGATCTAAATATTCTAGCGACCACAGAAACTAAAAAGAAAGGTAGACAGAACATCAAACTAGATGGCTACTGAGTGGAATAAAGAAGGAAGATGCATAATCAAAAACAAATGGAGTAAATACGTAACTAGCTGGGAGTATATTTCGCATAGAATTTTGAGACTAGAACTTAAAATAGAAAATTTGGAAGCAAATAATGTATTGATACTGTACGGCCCGAATGAACATGAAGCAGAGGCCAAGAAAGATAAATTTTAGGAACAAGTTGCGGCGGTAGTAGATGAGATTGAAGGGAAGTAACCATCCTTGAAGACTTAAACGATAAAGTGAACATACAGGATAATAGTGCAAGAGATGTTATTGGAAAGTAAACAATAATGGAAGAAGGATAATTGATTTTTGCCTCAAAAACTATTTACTAGTTATGAATGGCCTTTTTAAGCCCAGAAGTACACAAGTGAAGTCAAAAGTAGAAGAGAAAATCAATTATAGACTACCTACTAATCCAGAAAACTAACAGGGGAAAAGTGAAGAACGGGAGAGCAAGAAGAGGTGCAGATATTGGCAGTGACCACTATCTGCTAGAATGTAAAATACATATGAGACCACACATCTCAGAGAGTAATAAAACAAATAAAATAGATACAACAAACAGCAGACAAGAAGCAATAAAGACAGAGAGAAAAAATACAGAGGAAACTTGAAACAAAGTTATTAAGCACACAGAATTACACCCAAAGAAGAAATCGAAATCAAATGGAAGTGGCACAATAAAACATTGGTAAACAGAGCTAGAGAGGTAGGCAGTACAATAGGAACAAATAGGAATAGACATACAAAGCAGTACGCGAAGTAAAACTCAAAAAGAACAAATGAAAGCAATACTTAAAAGAAGAAACACAAGAAAGCTATGAAAAATACAAGGAACACAATGGCTGGGAGGATTTCGGCGCTAGAATGGAAAAAGACTTTTGTGCAAACCTAAAGCTCTTTTACAAAACTCTCAAGAATGCAAAAACGGGATATCAACAGATCGGGACTAAACAAGTCAAGGATAAAAATGGAAATGTTCTCACTCAAGGGAATCAAATAATGTGCAGATGGAAGCAGTATTTCAAAAAACTGCTATGCATGGAGGACGCACAAGAGGATAGGAAAGGGAAAGCAGACGATGACCAAGAAAAAGAGCAAATGGTAGAAGAATACAAGTGGCTGAAGTGATAGAAGCTATAAGAGCACTTAAGAAAGGAAAAGCGGCAGGTCATAATCAAATAAATGGCGAAATGTTGAAGGATATGGGACCTACAGGACTAGAGATGTTAGCATCAATATTTAATTAAGCTTGGAAGGAGGAAAAAGTGCCACTAGATTGGAAAATTGGCATCATAATTTCGATTTTCAAGAAGGGCGATGGGCGGGAGTGCAAAAACTGCAGAAAGATTACTCTACTGACTGTGCCATCAAAGATCATATAAACGGATTTTAAAAAAAGATGTTAGTCGGACAATTAGAACAGCAGCAGGGTGGATTCAGAAAGGCACGAAGTATAAACGACCATATTTTTACAACAAAACAAGTCGCCGAAAAGTCCCTAGAACGAAATATTGTAACGTACCAAGCGCTTATGGACCTAGAGAATGCCTTCGACAGAATATCGAGAACCAAAGTCAGAACAATCTTTCAAAAAAGGAAAGTGGAGGCTAACCCATTAGCAGCTATAATGAGCGTGCACTAGGAGAACAAAAACTATATAAGAACGGATAATAGAGAATCAGAAAGAAAAAACGTAAACAAATAGACCTTGAAATGAAAGATTTAAGTTAGTATGAAATCAAGACTATGTTTAGAAAATACAACATCTGGACACATGGCAACCTAATTGTGGGGATGTGTCAACAAATCCAGTGTAACCATTCTACAACGAGCACGCCCTGTGGTACGTCTCCAACCAGATGATCCATCAAGATCTGCGTACGGCAACATTACAGGGCATCATTCAGCTGAAAACCCAAAAGCATCATCAATGAGTGGAGTCACACACCAACCCACCACTTCAACCACTACTGATATGCAAAGACAACAGACGACTGAAACGGAACTAGCCAATAGACTTTTCTCAGCTTCATCACGACATTCTCTTATCCTAGCCCCCTAGCCAGTAAAATAACCTATAGAATTGTAATTCTGATTGTTATTCAATAAATAAATTTTAAAAAAATTGATAGAACGAGAAGGTTCTTTTTCCAGTACATTACCTTGTCAGTGTTAAAAATGTAGTCTCCTCTGCCTATAATTTCACATATATACTTCCACTATAAGCTTATGAGCTCCCTGTTGATTTTTCTTAAATATTGTGCAAAAAAAATCTTGTGTTCGGCTTTTCAAACCAGCCTTTACTTACAGTAAATGACTTTTGTTGTTCTATAGAAGAATTTCCACTTAAAGGATTTTTTGATCTACATAATCATCATACCAAACCATAAAAGGATTCTCTATTTTAATCATACCAATATATCGTGCGTTGGCCACATGTTTTACCCTTAGCGACTATCCCTCCGCAACACTTCTATTTTTATTTTTTTATTGTTTTAACTGTCGCTTCATTTTAGTTTAATAATTTTATAACATATTAAGGTTTTCCTTCATATCTTAATAGATTTGAGATTTGAATTCTAGCCTCGAGCAGAATAAATTTTTTTATTGTTCTTTTTTTATTTTTGACGGGCATTACGTAAATGTAGGAAACTAAAAGTTAGCGTCTTGTAATAACTATAAATAAAGAATACGCAAAATGTTCAATTGCGATAGCAATAGAGTGAAGCGAGTTAAAGGTACGCTTATTTAACAATTTACACGCTTATAACACTGTACTCTGGAAACGCTTGAAAATACGTCTGCATTTATGAGCAAGAAAACCACCACTGAATAAGTTTTCACAAGGCCATGCACAGACCGCATTACTGAGGCGCATAGTATGCACGATAAATTCTCTGTTTACTTGATGTATAATATGAACTAGAATTCCCTGTTTACTTCAATGAAAACAATACAGCGGAAGTATTCGTGCTACATGAGGAATGTCCAAGTTGATTAAATTGTGAACATGGAAACCGTCTTATAGGAGAGTTGCCTGTATGACGTTAATTGATTTACCAATAAATCACAAGAAAGGAAAATAATCAAAGCAGTCGCGCAAAAGCAATGTAAAGCAAATAATTAGAAATGAAAAGCGCACAAGTTATAAAAACATGAATGTGGTTATCAGGAACTTTGTAATGACACAAGACAGCTTTAGTACAGATAAGATATCCCGTTTATAGGCAACACATTTAACAAAATTAAATATTTATAAGACGATCTTAAAGTCAAAGTGAACACAGTCGGCGCCGCAACCAGACAGTGTTTTGAATTAAGCAGGGCATTTCAGCAAGTGAAGTGACGGTGTATCCACGTGGTTGAGGCACTAAAAATAATTGAGCATCTGCATGCATTTCGAACAAAGGGTAATAATGGCAGCAAAGGCAAACATATGAGAGCCTTCACCTCTCAGTTAGCAAGCCGAGCTCCCACGTGGGACGTTTAAGTCACGCCATTGTTATCGCAACAACTGAACTGGTGCGATGGGCACAAATCACGAAATGGAAGGAAATATAATAAAAATAAAAGAAACATTAAAAAATATGAAATTGCGGTAAAATAAAATATAACGCAAACTAAGTGAAAGTCAAAGACATAAACAAGAATTAAAAACAACAAAAAAAATTAGAGCTTTGGAAAAATAAATAAAAAAAATAACTATATGAAATTTAAAAAAGTAGAAAGAAAGCATCTGAAACATAAACACAATTAAAGTAATAACAAAGAGAATAGAAGTAACACTCTACAAAAAGAAGACATGCTTGATATAGATAGATACATTATTTGTAAATGAGGAGGAATTCACAAAAGAAGACCTAGGGTACAAGATAAACAATGAAGACTATATAAACAATGTAGAAAATACCTACAAAAAAAACAATTAATTTGCGTTAAACTGGAAGAAATAATTAATGTCATGCAAATTTATGAACCAATAGAAAAAGCATCAGAGGAATAAAACATAGAATTATATATAAAGGGACTGGTAAAAAAACGAAAACAACCCGAAATAATTGTATATAATAAAGAAGAGTACTATAGAAGAGAAAAAAAGCCGAAAACAATAAAAACACTAAAATAAAATAAAAGACAATAAAAGAAAACCATTTACAAACTAATACAAAACAAATATTAAAAAGTTATAAGAAATATTATACATATATCAAATATTAACTCCAAAGAGAAGAACAAATTGAATAACCAGAATAAATCAAAAGGGAGGAAGTTAAAAATACAGAAAATCAAAAGTAGAAAAGCAAATGGAGAAGATCAAATGGTTAGGGGAAAAGGAAAAGAATCGACATGGACTACATGCAAAGAAGCATAGAAAACAAAGATATCGAACCGAGTCTTTCCGCCAGCAAAATTTCAACTCCCGAAATGCAATCGGCCTATAAAACGACGTCTGGGAAGAGGAAAATCTGGTCGGTGAAATATCAAATCCCGGAATGTGAAATCTCTTGCCGCCAAAACAAAACACGTCGCCAAACTCTCGGTCAAAACGTCTTCGGACACGGAAAATTTAAAGCCGGTCGCACGCTTTCTAAACCAAGTAAGTGCCGCGGCCGAAACCGCTTCGCTTTATATATTGGCGCACCGCCCAAGCGGGCAAATTGGCTGCCGCTATCTCAAATCAAAACTAGCGCATATACAGAGGAAGTCAAAGACGGTCGGCCCTAATTTAAAATCCAAATAAAAGTAATTGAAGATTGGCGCGAACAGGTATCAAACGCGAGATTCTCTCATCGAACGAAAAGAACTTCATTCAAACCAGGAAGCTGAATTGCCAAATAAGTGTTGGATCTTCTAAGATGCCTCTCTAAAGTACTTATAAATTTCCGCTCCTCTGTGACAGAGCTCAGGTTTTTGAGCAGTAAGGGGGATGTCACAGCGCCCCGCTTCTTTGAATAAGGCCTAAAGGTGACAGTTATATCGACGTGTTGGAGAGAATTGTCAAGCCCTAGATAGAAGAGGTAGCCGCTGGGAGTTCACGTTCTAGCAAGATCCGGCTCCAGCTCACAGCAATTTATATTACCACTGATCTTCCGACTTACGGCCATTCCCCAGCCTCGATTAAAATCTCCTCGACTACCACATATGAGGCGTAATCGAGGAGAAGCCCAATGAAAGGCATATTAACACCAAAGTCAGCTTAAGGGCCTCCTTTATGGAAATAAGGACATATATGAACAAGAACGAAGCTGTATTGGCCTACAGAAGGTTTATGTTACGGCTCGAGAAGATATAGACCACACCCGGGGTAGGGGGTAGCGTCAACATCTAGTCACCCAAATATAAACCTCACCTGCACATGGTGCCCCCTATTGGATAACTAACGGGGCTCTGGCCGGACCCCAGTTGTCCGAAATAACGGGACCCTGCACGTCAGACTAATCACCCACTGGAGATACGCTGATTCAAAGAAGTTTTTATTATTTCGGAACTGGACGGATTGAAGGTAAACGATCGGAGCGGAAAAGGAAATTGAGATTCACAACATGGAATATTAAAACAATTAACGGAAAGAAAGTAGAATTAGTGCAGAAAATGGAAAAATACAAAATGCACATACTGGAAATTAGCGAAACCAAAAAGAAAAGACAAAGAATAATAAACTTGGAAAATGGCTGTCTCTTAAGATACTCAGGAGTTACACCGGGTAGAACAAAGGAAGGAGTGAGGATAACAGCGGAAATTGAGAGACAAATGACAAATTAGGAAGCGATCTGCCCAAGAATAATAGTAATAGACATTCAGCTGGAAGAAACAATAACACTGTTACAAATAAAAAAGGAGGCTTTTTATGAGGAACTGCAGGTAGTAGTAGAAAAGGGTAGAAAAGGAAGTAAACATAAACAACGAAAACAGAGGCATGGGAACGTTCGGAAAACATTGTGGAGAACCACTAGATACAAATAATAATGGAGCACGCATGATAAATTTCTATATAGAACATCAGATGTTAGTAGGTAATACACACTTTCACCATAAGAACATCCACAGATATACATATGAAGCAGAAGAGAGAAACGTTAAAAGTATAATTAACTATATAACGTACACAAAACAAAATTAGATGGACAGTCAATGATATAAAGGTTATAAGAGGGGCTGAAATGAATACTGATCATAAACTCCTAATAGTAGATATGAGGCTTAAGACTCCCCGAAAGTTAAAAAAAAAGAAGTATGAAAGATTGAAGATAGAGTCACTAAATAATGACGAAAATAAACAAAAGTATGGAGAACTACTCTGAAATAACTAAATAATATACTATCAACAAGAGGAACAGGAGGGAGAAAAATTGGAGGTTAATAAAAGGTGCCAGAAACTTAAAAAAGTAACACAACAGATGGCAAAAGAAGTACGCAAAACAAAAAAGATAAACACAGGGCATAAAAGAACAATGTGGTGGAACGAAAGTGTGAAGGAAAAAGTAAAACGGAAAAACAAGTCTGGAAACAGTGCATAAAAAACAAAACGATAATGTACAGAAATGAATACAATTTAAGAAGAGATGAAGCAAAGGGGGCAGTAAAGCAAGTAAAAGCAAGGACATGGGAAAATTTCGGAATTAAAATAGAAGAAAGCTATAAAGCCAATCCAAAGCTTTTTCTGGGGACAATCAAAAACCTGAAAACTCACAAATAAATACAAATAAGAAGCATAAAAGACAAAAATAATAGCCTAAAAACAGAAACAGCAGAAATCATGAGTACATAGAGAAAATATTTCGAAAAAAAGTTTAAAAAGAAAGAAGAGAGAAATTTAAGGAAATACCATATAAGATAGAGAACAAAGACTTGAAAACAACGGAACACGAAATATAACAGAAGAAGAAATAAGAGCACCGACCAAATATATGCGAAACGGAAAAGCAGCCGGATAAAACCAAATACCACCAGTGCTAATCAAATACAGAGAGGATAGTATGGTAGAGTAGACCACCAAGATATGCAGACGAGCATGGAAGTCCGAGAGGATACCGGAAGATTGGCAAAGGAACTACATATATACAATGCGACAATTTTGGAAAGAAGGCTGAGAGAAGAAACAGAAGGACCGCTAGAAGAATAGGTAACAGCATATAGAGAGGGATGACAAGACACAGGACCATATTTTCACAATAAGAATGACTATGGAAGAAATGACAGACAGAGCAAGGGATTTATACCTGGCCTTCATTGACTTTAAAGCCGCTTTTGACACTGTGCCTAGAAAACAGATATGAAAAGTACTAGAACAATCAAAAGTAAATGAGAAGCTGAAAAGAGTAATAGTGTGTATATATAAGGAAGTAAAAGGAATAGTGGGACTAGCAGGAGAACAGACGGAAGAATTCAGTATGGAGGTAGGGCTCGAGCAAGGTGATAAGTCTCAGCCCACTGCTATTCATCCTAGTTATGAACACGATGCTTAAAAATAGGAAGCAGAGAACCAGAAAGCTAAAGATAGATAATTGGAATATCAATTCGGTAGAAATCCAAAACATGATCTACATAGATGATATTGTGGTCTTAGGAGAAAGTAGAGAACAACTACAGGCAGCAGTGAACGTGTGGAAATAGGAAATAGAATCAACACTATCAAAACAAAACAATACACATGTCGAAGCAAGAACACTAACCAGCACAAATAATTAAAATAGACAACATAGACATAGAAGAAATACAAAGATATGAGTATCTAGAAACAATAATTTCAAATAATGGAAGAATAGACAGCAAAATATTAAATAGGATGAATAAATAAAGTCAATTGTACTACGCTACAAACAGAAGTATAATAGGAAAAAGAGAGATGAGAACAGAAACAAAGCTACACGTATATAAAACAGTATATGCCCCAATTTTGACCTATGGGGCAAAACGCTGGACTATGCTAGACAAGCACAAATCCAAGATAAGCTATGGGGGAAATGAAGTACCTAAAGAAAGTAACTGGAAAAATGAGAAGAGATAAAATAAGAAATACAACGATTAGAGACCAACTACAACAAATTCTGCAAGTAACCACAATAGAAAATAAACAGTTACAATGGTATGGACATCCAAAAAGAATGTCTGAATGGCAGATGACCAAACGCCATGCCAAGGAGAATGTGGACAGATAACATCCAGGAAATGGCAGGAAGGAAAGGAAAAACGATTGAAGAAGTAAACAGATTGACAGGAGACAAGAAAAAACTATAAGAAATAGATAGAGGCACCCGACGCCGTTTAGGCAAAGAGGGAAAAGAGAAAGACGAAAATTTGTGCCAAGTTTCATGTAAATAAATTGAATTGCTCCGGTATTTTAACGTTATTTTCATTATTCGTTTATTTTCTAGATTTACCTCGTCGACCCTATAAGTACACTTTGCAAATAACACGCAAACACTTTGATCCGTTGGCAATTACGTGAGCAGTCTCAAAATTTTTAGCATCAACATGAAGATAGCCCTACTCGTCAAAAGCATTCTGCTTCTACAATCGTACTTACTTTAAAAGATACCTGTAAAAATTTCAGCCATTTCTAACGCTTAGTTGTCGTTTGTATCAGTCGATTTCACTGCTTTTGTAAATGACAACGCAGCGGCTCAAATTTCGGTGGTTGCCATGCCCAAAATTCACAAATTGTACTTGTTTCTATGTTAAGCTCAAAACTTCTCAAACTACCCACGTATACTTCAAAAGACGCTGGGGGTTGTATTAGACTTCCTTCATATTGTTATTTTTTTACTTCCTCTATATATAAATCAATTCAAATGTAATAAATATCCGCCTTATAAAGCCCGCAAATGCGTTTTTTAACAAAATTGATATTTACCTCCAAAATAAGGAATAAATAATAAAGACTTACCAGGGTTGAGTCTGCTAAAAAAATATTTTAATAATTAGAATGGCAATTATTATTAGTCAACCTCTATGTACCTGCAGCTCACTAGGTCCCCTTTTTTTCGTTGTGGAACAAGACAAACTTCACCACACTCGTCTTCTATACACAGTACGCAAACCGCACTCCCGAAAGAATGCTAAAACGCATTTCAAATGCTGAATCTATTAACAGCACTCGATGTAAAAGAAACACGTCGTTACGCGTGCAAACAAATGCGGCGAGTTCTGCAAAAACTGCAGATGTGCGCTATGCCGTCGCTCCGATAGCTGCGCTCAAACAATAGGCCGCTTAAAAATTTCTTCGGTTTTCTATTACCACATTTGGGAATAATCAATTGGATGACTTTCGCATTTGTGCAAAGGCTAGAGCATGGCAAGAAACAGACGATAAGCCTTGCAGCTGTTGTTAGGCGCAGATATTTTAAAATTAGGGTCCTTGAAGTTAAATTGAGGAAATTAATATAAAATTTGTTTATTATTATTAATAAATAATAATAATAATTGGAAATAACATTTGTATAGCGGCCACAGCAATTTTATTGGTACCACACTTTCCAAGTATCTATTATCGGTATCTACCTACAATTTTTATATAATTTTCAGACAATAAGACTGTTTATCGTTTGTTATTTAGCATTTTTGTTGCGAGAGTAATAATAGCCATTGCTCCTTAACATATTTTTACTTTCCTTATCCTATAATAAGGAAATTAATGTACTATAATCGACGGAAATTTGACCTACCCAGTTTTTCACATTTCTGGACGAATTATAGGCTCAGGACACCAAAAAAGTTGGTTTGGGCCATTGGTTCGTGTGGGTGTGTGTGTCTGTCTGTCTGTCAGTAAACAGGATATCTCGAGAACTGTAAGAGCTAGAGACTTGAAATTTAGTATGCAAGTTACTTGTAGGTAGGGGACACAGTGTGAAGCTTTTGGTAAAAATCGACCGAGCTGTTTGGTCGCAAAGTCGCAAAATCGGTCGCAAAGCGGTCGCGAATCTAAACGGTTGAAGATACAAAAAATTCATGACAATAAAAATGATTTGTTATCACGAGATAAACATGAATTTAAAGTAAAAGTTGGTAAAATAGGAACTCGAAAAAAATTGAAGCTCAGGATTTTTAATAATCCGGGTGTTCATAAAATGTTTCGGGAAATTTATATTACTGGATAGATCAGACCGAGACGAACAAAAAATTACAATAAATTTTTTTGATCTGAGGTCAAATAAATAAGTTATAGCCGATTAAAAATTAATTAAACGGACCAAGAACAGCGCGATCAGAGAGCTACCGGGTCGACTGGGGGGGACGGGGGGAGCGCTTGGTCGCTAGAAGGGAGCACGCTGGCGATAATGGCGAAGGCTGTGCGGCCGAGCTCGCACGGTTACCTTCAGTGACGTAGCGAAATTTTAAGTACGAGTCAATTATTGTCTTGTCCTGTTTATTTTAATCAGCTTTCGAGTGTTGGACTCGCGCCTCGTCTTTTTTTAAAATAACAAGTTCCGGGACGAGAGCAGCGCAGGCCCGAGACGATGGACCCGGTATAATATATAATAATAGGATAAGGAAAGTCGTGTGATGTTCACACCAGATTTTTTTATTATAATTTGGTAAAAGGTTTTTGTCGGTCCCCTAAAATCAAGTGTTATATCTTTACGTTTTATAATTATAAAAAAATTGTTTATAAATACCTATTTACTATAATTAGTAGTTTTAATGCATTAAAAACAATTGCATATATTTTACAATGAATCATTATTTGGATTATCTTGTCGTAATTAGCTGTTTGACTTTGGCACATATTAAATAATAAAATATTGCATATCTCATTAGTACCATGACACGACGCCGAAAGCCAACCCGCCGAAAGACATTACGATGAACCCGCAACGCCGAAAACCAATATGCCGAAAGCATTGACGACGAAAGTCGTTATGCTGAATGGCTATTACGCCGAATGGCTATTAAGCCGAATGGCTATTTTTGGCTATGTTTATCATATTTATAATTATTTTATTTATAGAATAAATCAACTTAACATTTTAAATTAATTACTTGATTAGATTGCAATGTAGAATATAACGTTGCAAAATGCCTTGGCAAGACGAATAGCGATTTAGAGGGACAAATAGTTGAAACGGGCATGCATAATCACTTGCCGCGTTTCGGAGAGGTCACGGCGCGAGAAGTATTGGAAGGTATCAAAGAAACAGCGGCCAATGGAACCGAAACAGCTCATCAAATTCTATCACGTGCATCATCTGTATCAAAAAATTGCCCGAGAAATTGCCACTAGTGAAAGGTATGACGAAGTGCCTACTACAAACACGAAAAGCTGTTTGCGAACCATTGCCATCACCAATTTCACTCAACGACTTGCATTTGCCAGAAGGATACACTAATAGCCCGGTCAAAATAGACATTCAAGGTTACAATAATTCGCATAGAGCTGAAAATTGGCACGAATGTTGGGAACACCGTTATAAACGAATTTTGAAAAATCCCCATCGATCCCACATCTGCCAAAAAATTTATTCAATCTCAAATGTTGCAAAAATGAGTTTTTTGCTTTTTTCAGCTAAACGGTAAGTTTTATAATAAAAATAGGTCAGACAAAAAACGTACATCATGTGATTATCTATAAAAATTATTCTTACACTTTTTTTCCTGGGAATCACCATTTCTGAGATATAACGATTCAAAAAATTGAAAAAGTTGTATTCTTCATAATATGCGTGTCAATTTCCTTTATATACATCACTGAACCAAGTTCCTATTTTACTTTCGAATAGGAAAGACGTATCCTGCGGTTAAAAGTGCAAGTGCACGAAATCGGGCTTTATTTATTGCCACACATATTTCTAAATTTTAAATTTAATGCTGCGTGTTAAATTAATCTTATATAACTGAACGAAGCCGCCGCAAAGAGGTCTTTATGGCCTATCACTAGCCTCCGGGAGGGGTGCAACCCCCAAATACCACCACTAATGCAACCATCAGTATTGACACCGGACCAAACCCAGATCGTCTACAGCCAATTCCATCAAACACCAGGTAATTTTCCACTTCAAACGCAACAAACTCAAACATTTTACCCCCAAACCTTTTATCAAACCCAACAAAACACTCATTCCAACGCATCCCCGCAGCCACCAGAAAATACTAATAACTGGACCTCAGTTTCCTATAAAGAAATATAAATCTAGATGAATTGGACACCCTAAAGGGAGCGAATATTGGCTTAGCCCACCCTCAACATCAAATTGCTATTCCAATCTAAACATGGAATGTGACAATGCACAACATGAATCAAACGCTGATAACACTAACGAGAAAATCTCAAAACCTCCCCCCATTTTCGTAAATCGTGTACTAACTATTGCACCGCTAATACAACATCTAGAAGAAAAAGCCAAACAACAATATGATGTTAAAGCTCTAGTCAATAACCAAGTAAAAATTCAGCCTAAAACACCTGAATATTACAGAATAATAACAAAAACTCTGACTGAAAAGGGAACGGAATTTCATACTTATAACTGAAAGAAGGGAGAAATTATAAAGTGGTGCTAAAAAATCTGCACCACTCCATCGACTGTAAAGATATCAAAGGTGAAATTGAAAAATTAGGGACGAGGTCACAAACATTTGTAATATAAAGCAATTTAAAACTGAATTGCCTCTCCCAATGTTTTATGTCGAGCTTAAACCAGCCCCTAACAATAAAAGCATTTTTGAGGTAGAATACTTGCAGCAATGCAAAATCAAGTTTGAACCCCAAGGGCAAAAAATTATTCCACAGTGTGTACGCTGTCAGCGTTACGGACACACAAGGAACTTCTGCCAGCTACCCGCTAGATGTGTAAAATGTGCAGGCGATCACTCACAGAACAATGTCAAAGAAAAGAAAAATCCCGCGATGTCGCTGCGTCCTGTGTAAAGGAAACCATCCTGAGAATTACAAAGGATGTACTATATATAACAGTTACAAAGTAAACATTTTCCAACCCTTCGACAAAAACAGTGCATACCACCCCCACAAATTAGACAATACCAACAAATACAACCGGGACTACCGTGTTCACAAATAGCTTCAGTACAACAACAAAACTCTGAACCTGCTGTAAATCTCCACAAACAACAAATACTAGCCATCCAAACCAACAAGCAAACGACATACAAGAATTAAAAAACATTAATGTTAAAGCTATCAGAACAACTAGGAATAATGTTAAACCTATTAACAGCAGTCCTTGCAAAAATTAAATAATGGACAGACACTTACAGCTTGTCCAATGGAACGCCAACGGTGTGTCACAGGACCTTGAAGAATTAAAACTGTTTATTACTAGTCACAACATTGATGTGTTACTTATTTCGGAAACACATCTTACTGATCGGAGCTTTATCAAAACCACAAATTATGCGGTTTATACCACGAACCATCCGGCGGAACACCTCGTAGCGGGTGTGCCATAATAATCAGAAACACATTCAAGCACCGTCAACTAGAAAGCCACAGTAGCGATTTTCTTCAAGCAACAAATGTGTCAATTGAGGATCAAATAGGACCCCTCAACCTCTCGACGGCGTATTTCCCCCCTAAACATGCTGTTAAAGAAGAACAATTTACAAACTATTTCAAAACCCTTGGAACACGATTCATTGCGGACGCCGATTACAATGCCAAGCACACTGACTGGGGTTCCAGAGTTACAACAACAAAGGGACGCGAACTAAATAAAAATCTTGAACACAATAAACTGCAGCACCATATATAAATATAAAATCCTGCTTCGAACTTTCCTCTGACCATTCCCCAATCCTGATCACCCTTACCACTAAACCCCTCAAAAAAGAAACGACCCCTAAATTATGCAATAACCGTACAAATTGGAACACCTTTCGGTATGTCGTAAATGTTGAACTAACCTTAAATATTCCACTGAAATCTCCCGAAAACATAGAGGCTGCAGTCAAATTATTCAATGATGTCATTCAGCGGGCATGTTGGAAGGCCACGCCAATTATACCCGATACAGTCACAATTCCTGATTGTCCCTCAATTATTAAATAAAAAATTCTAGATAAAAGAAGACTTCGAAGAAACTGGCAAAAGCTGCGTACACCTGAAAGCAAACTACTACTCAACAGAGCAACTCGAGAGCTACAAGATCTCCTTAATAAAAACAAAAGCGATTGCATCGAAACATTCCTTAAAGACTTATCACCCACGGAAGCGACGGATTATTCCCTGTGGAAGACAACAAAAAAACTGAAACAACTAAAAAGATTCTCTCCGCCCATCCGTAACCTCCAGGGCAGCTGGAAACGATGAGGAGAAGGCAAACGTATTTGCTGTACACTTAACACCTGCGTTCCAGCCACATCCTTCAGAAAATCTCCCCCAAGAAGAAGACAACCTCACTCAAACACTGTTTCAACCGTACCAACTTGAACCGCCTATTAAAAAATTCAAAGCTGCTGAAGTTCATGAAGTCATTAGAACACTCAACCCTAAAAAGGCTCCGGGATATGATTTAATAAATGGTAAAATACTCAAAGAGCTACCTGCCATCGGTACACAGTACTTAACTCAGTTATATAATGCAGTCCTTCAGAATGGTTATTTTCCATTCCAATGGAAAGTGGCACTGATTATACTCATCGCAAAGCCTAATAAACCCCCCAACGACCCAAAGTCTTATCGACCGATAAGCCTTCTGTCTATAGTAGCTAAAGTTTTCGAAAAGCTCTTAGTACAAAGACTAATCCCAATTATTGATGATAAAGAGCTACTATCATCCCACCAGTTTGGTTTCCGAAAGTTGCACTCAACAACTGAACAAATCCTTCGGGTAGTTCAAACAATCAATCAAGTCTTTGAAGACAAGCACTACTGCTCTGCTGCGTTCCTAGATATATCATAGGCATTTGATAAAGTGCGGCATATGGGACTCCTATGCAAATTAAGAACACTCCTCCCCCTAAACTACTTCCTAATCCTGCGATCCTATCTCCTTAATCGGTATTTTCTGGTTAAGGACGAAACTGGAACCACAAATCTTTTTTCGATCAACGCTGGTGTACCCCAAGGCAGTGTTCTCGGACCACTGCTCTAGTTCTTATACACAGCAGACCTCCCGACAATATCAGAAATCACAAAAGCTACATTTGCGGATGACGCCGCGGTTCTGGATACTGACAGAGACCCAGTCGCAGCCTCACAAAAACTTCAAGCCAATTTAACTGCAATTGACAAATGGTTAACAAGCTGGAGAATCAAAATAAACGATTCTAAGTAAACTCAAGTAACCTTTACCATGCGCAAAGATACGTGTCCCCCGGTTCAGATAAAGAACAATCCTTTACCGCAAAAAGAAGAAGTAAAATATCTTGGGTTACATCTTCACAGAAGGCTAACATGGCGCAAGCATATCTTCAATAAGCGCAAGCAGCTGGGATTAATTTTAACCAAGATGTACTGGCTACTGGGACGTAAGTCGAAGTTATCATTAAGCAATAAACTCCTTTTATACAAGGTAATTCTCCAACCCGTATGGAGCTACGGGATTCAACTTTGGGGAACATTTGCCAACTCTAACTTAGAAATCCTAGAACACTTCCAATCTAAAGTGCTGCGTATGATTGTGAACGCGCCCTGGTTCGTACGGCTATCCGTAACGATCTTCATATGCCTTCAGTGAAAGAAGAAGTCAGCCGTTTTAGCCGTCTTAGTGCACACCCCAACACATTAGTAATGGATCTTATAGTTCCCCAAAATCGCAATCGAAGACTCCAAAAATATATATACGAAATGACTTACCCACTAGATTCCCTACTTAATAAATATTAAGTTTTGCGTTAGTTTTATTTTAGTTTTAAGATCTAATTTATAAATTTACTTTTATACCCAAAAACTCAAAACTCATCTAGATGTCTATTGTTATAGAACATTGTTACATGTCCAAATAATCTATCACAGAATTTACTAAATGCAACTTGTGCAGATTGTAAATAAATTGGGATTTCAATAAAAAAAATTAAAAAAATGCGTACTAGAGGCCATTTTAAGCGATCTTTTTTGTTGTCTCCTAAAATCCACAACTTCTTTGTGGCTTTGCACGCTTTAAGCCCGCTGCTACCAGTCTTCTTCTGCCGTTCGAGCATTTTTTGGTTCTTCAATATCTTCCGAGAAGGCTACAGCGAGCTTAGAAGAATTTTTATTCTGATCTTTTACAGACTCTCGTATAAGTTTTCTGTCCTGGCGCTTGGTATTTACGCGTTTTCGGCCCGTTCTTGGTTTATTTGCGTGGGAGACAATCTCCGCAAACCGCTTAATAGCATATTGCGCTATACACCGCGAACATTTCACCAATTTGGTAACATCGACTTGAGACTTGCCTTGTTCGTGTAATAATTGTATTTTTACAGGTTGTTCCACACTAAATTCACTACTTTTTGGCATTTTCAGAAAAAGAGACGATCAAGTTCAGTGATTAATTACGTACAAAGCCTTATTTACAATACGAACTGTAAGTACAGACTGCTTAAATATTGAAGACATTCACACAAAATC
Organism: Sinelater perroti; assembly: GCA_036346155.1. Lineage (NCBI taxonomy): Eukaryota > Metazoa > Arthropoda > Insecta > Coleoptera > Elateridae > Sinelater > Sinelater perroti. The sequence continues at coordinate 20,393,725 of JARFIY010000158.1, read as the reverse complement.
ACATCTTTTATATTTTGCAAGCCAGATGTTTTATGACCATTTAAATATGCCACCAATTGCTTACATGAATGCGTTATGGCGCCAGCTTATCATTTACAAAAAGTGTTTAAACTTTTTTAAATAATAAAAATGTTATGCGTGTTTTATAGAGGTGCCTAATACTTTTGGCCAAAGCTGTATGACCATCTCTCGCATTCTAGATGCCACTTTTTCGATCTATGAGTTCCCTTCTTCTCATATTTCTAGTACCCATTTGAGTCATGATTCTTACGGTCTGCCTCTTCTCCTTCTTCCTTCCGCTTCCCATTTTAGTAGCCTCAAAGGCCGCCGTCGATTGTTCATCCTGCGAACGTGTCCAAACCAAATGAATCTCCTAATTTCCATCTTTTTGATGCTTTCATAAACGTAAGAACTCTTCTACGGGTTTCGATCTTGTTTACGTGCTCGGATTTTGATACTCAACACCTCCAATCTTTGCTTATCTCGTTTTGTGATGGACCACGTCTCCGCTCCATATAAGAGTACATCCATTGCCACCCTACCCAGTATTTGAGTTTGGTTTTATTTCTCATTTCCTTTGATCACAACAATCAACTTTTGTGTCGCCTGTTTAGCTTGAATAATTATGTTATTAATTGCTCTTTGTACGTTTCCCTCTTGAGGTATTATGGTTCTCAAATAATTATATTATTCACATGTTTTATTGTTCCATTAATGTTTAGGTCGTTTTCTTGTCCTCCTCTCACTAGATATTTTGTTTTTCCATAATTATCTTTAGGCCATTTTGTTTGTATACTTCCGCTAATTTTCTCGTCATGTAATCTATATCACACTCATATCCAGCTATCACTTGATTATCTGCAAATAATAGAGCGGGGATGCATTCTTGGTCTACTTTTGTACCCATTTGTGGGCTTGTTCTTTTCAATCCGTTCAGAATATATTCTAAGAATATTTTAAACAAAGATGGAAATAAGCTACATCCCTGTCACAATCCTTTAAGTTTTAAAGTGCTGTGATATGTTTCTTCCGAGTTTAATTGTCCTTTGTTGGTCTCTGTATATTTTTCTGTTAATTGTCTTATTGTAAATATATTATCTACACATCATCTTCCAACTCTAAACCTACTTTGATTCTCTCCGATGTTTATTTCTCTCTCTAATCTTTCTAATTATGCGTCCGTACAACCTACCAGCTGATGCCAGTACACTTGTTCCTTTGCAGTTTTCACAACTTTTCTTCGATCCTTTTTTGTGGATTGGCGTGAAAAATTCTAACTTTCAGCCATTTGGAAGGTCGTCCATATCAGTTAGACATTTGTTAAAGATGTACATCAGTTTTTGTATATACACCAACCGTACCTACCTGAAAAATCAGGTGTTGCTGAACATGCTTTAGACGATCCTGCCCACAAACTAGAATTCGGGCAAACACAAGATTTTTCTCTGTAGAAACTATTACCCGAGGAAATTTACAAACATAAAAATAATTTTAACTGGGGCGATGGATTTCAATTTCCTAAATATTAGTTTACCGCACTTACATGAAAACAGAACGGCATGCAATGAAAAAAGAGACTGAGATTGTTACCTGCAACGAGCCAATTGACGTCAGCAGCTAGCCCGATTACGTCAGCAACGAACACGATGACGTTAACAACAGTTGCCTGTCACTATCGGGAAATTAAATTAATTTTTAGACTTTCTTCTGAAGATGTCGGTCTCAGATAAAATGATTTGCATTTATTGGGTATATGCTATCGGAGAGATAATCTTTTATATAAAAATTACCTATTTTTTCAAAATATACGAGATATAGATTATTATTTGGTACTGAAATTTGTGTTCGTACAAGGTATCATGCCTTTTCGTCGCGCCATCTGTAGACCGCTCAATTAAACTCTTCAATATTCACATTGAGTATAGATTTAATGAACACAACACCTGTTTCAGATATTATGAATTGTCTGCGCTAACTCATAAATATTGGATTCCGAAAAAATATCAAACGTTCTAATTTTGGTACCGATGTGACGAAGAAGCCGCAGAACCCGCCAAATTGTGAAAGAAAGCACCGGACCGAAGTTATCATCGAGTTGGTAAGCCTCGATATTTTTATTTTCATAAATTTTTCAGGCTGTGGTCATTTCAGTTTTTATTAAAAAAATATTTGACCAAAAAAATGTTCAAATCAATGATAAAGATAGAACTGCTAGACCAAAAACTGCAACTACTGAAGAGAACATCGAAAGAGTTCAAAACATTGCCAAGAAACTTTAACGTCAGTGAAAAATGCATCAAAAGAGCTCGAAATCAAGACAATCATTTCTTTCGAGGCGTCAGGTAAGAATTGGAACTTTCGTTTACACAAATCAAATCCACCAGCCCATAAGTGTCAAATCAATTGAAAATTGATATCGATTTGCTATTACTTTGACACAAATGCCCAAAAATCACACCACACAATCGTTCTTAATGAATTCATTTCACATCCCTGAATTATTTGAAGATTGTCGTTTTCCGAAATCCTGCAGGTCTGTTTGTTGACGAACCCACTTAAGTGAAAGTGAGTTTTGTCGCTAAAAATAATTTTTTGAGAAATTTTCGTTCACCACCAGTCTCTACAACCCATTCAGCAAATCGTCCCCATTTCCCATGATCAACAGGCTGAATTGGTTGCATCAGTTAGATTTTGTACTCGTACATACGGAAATCTCTATATAAAATTGTCGGAAGGTCTAATTGCTGCGAACACCAGCAAATCGACAAAATATGCGATTTTGACTGCATCTGTTGACAGATCCATTACTGCCCAATTGTCGATTCAACCATTCTCAGATACTCAAACCGCACTCAAACTTCTCGATTAGTGTTCGAATGATAGATTTGTTGTAGAAAGTTGGTTACACCATTCTCACCCAGAATCGCACGAATTTATGTCACTGAATTTGCATCGAATTTGTGAACACTGGCAATTACCCTATATAAGGATCGTAAAAACCCGAAACCGTAGCAGTGCGCCGTCTGCATTCGAAGCGGATTACAGTTTAGTGTGCTATCAGTTGCTTTGCCTTAGGTGGGCCATATTTCCTGGACAAAACAACTACTAGTCAAATATATAAAGAAAAATTGAATTAGGTTTTCAGTCACATGTCTGAGTCCGAATCCGAGTTTATCGAACTCAAAAAAATGCAGACGCCACTCCAAGAATCTTTAGGCCAAATATGTAGCCGGTTTATTCGCCCCCGCGATTGTGCATTATAGAATGTGTATCAGCCCAGTTAAGGAAGTTCAGAAAATCTCGAAGTATTCAAAGAAAGAATCGTCAATACATTGGATTCGGTTTCGAAGGAATCCGCCATATTGATTGATTTTTGAAGAGATTGAAGTCATCAAGAGTAAAACATATTTTGAGAATATTTATATGTAGCCCCATCTTTTGTCAGTTTGTTGCAATTTGAACGGTTTCAATATCTATTGTAGGTTTTGTTTTTATAAGCTTACTTCCAATGACACAGACTTTTAGAACACACTAAAATTTGTTAAAGGAATTCTTCAGCCTCCTATGCGCGCAAATCAACAAAAAGGTAAATAAATTGAAACATGAAACGACATGTTTTCAAAAAGTAATGCGGCGTCGCATGTCCATGCTACAAATTATGAGTTTTAGGGGGCATTCGCCTCGACGATTATTCCTTCCAACGGACGAAGTGTTGGCCTTCATCGCAGTCACGTTTTATCGACAGAAGTGCGGGCTTGCAACAATTATCTTACAGTTAAATGTAGCAGACTGGACGATGGCGTCATCGGCCTCGGCGTTTAGTACGCCAAAGCCTCATAACGGTCAATTTGTTACAGAGCTGCGAGGCGAACTTGCTGCGAAGATTGTACGAGGACAGATTGGAAGGTTTTCGCAATACCACTAAGAGCTTACTAAGAACTTCACATTAAATCAAATCAAATAACTGCGCGTTTGCTTTGTGCGGTGGTCAATTTTTTTAACTATAAAGCAAAACTTCTTTCACCCCTTTCTTGTAATCTTTCGGGTGTTGGATTTGGCTTAAATTTTTTTATACGCCATTAATTTCTTCCAATACTTTCTATTTAATGCCATTTTTTATCTCTTCTGTTTTGCCTCTTTACTTATGTATACTATATGTTGTTACTTTGTTTTCCTTTCCTTTCCTCTTCTCCTTTTCTTAAGATTTTTCCCACCAAACCTTTCTGGTCAATCAAGGTTCAACTTAGTCATGTGACCACTTGTGTACTTTGTATTTTGTTCATTATTGGTTCTTGCTTACTCGCCTCTCTGATTGTTTTGTTAGTAATTCTGTCTCATTTTATTTTTCTTCATGCATTTCATCTCTATGTGTTTTTTCTCTGACGTATAGTTTTCGCTTGCGTATACGAGGGTAAGGTGAAAAGTTCTCGGCCTGATAATGAAAGACTGCGAATTTCAGTTAAAAAATGATTTTATTTGTCTACATAATCCCTCTTGACTTCAACACACTTGATCCAGCTCCTCTCCAACATCCGTATTCCTTCTCGGAAGTGAGAACCTGGAAGAGTGTGAAAATATTCATCAACTTCTTCATTGTTGCCCAATGGTCCAGTACACCTGCTTCAGTTTTAGATTCATTTGATTTCGTTTCTTATTAATATGGGCCTTCCATGTTAATCTTTTGTAAATATATAATCCCAGATACTTGACTTCAGTGAGCTGGGGGAGGATAGTACCATTAGAGGCATTCTCGATGTTTTGTCGTGAATGTAACATGAGTTGACTTAAGTCTCATTGCCTCTAATCCTTTATTTGATTAGCCATTGTTCAAATTGGTTTAAATGAGTTTGTAATGCAGCTGGTGCTGCTACCGGATTTTCGTTACACGCGAGCACCGCCTATATCAGTTGATTTTGTTATAGGTAGGTCAGAGGTAAATAATAGATAGAACATAAGTCCCAGGACACTCCTCTGCGGTACTCCTGCACTTACTTCTTTAATTTAGGAGATGTTTTGACCGATCCCTGTTTGGAAAGTTTTGTGTGTAAGATATGATCGTAATAGAAGATAGTAGTCATAAGAAAAAGTTTTCTTAATTTTACATTGTAAATCTCTGTGACATACCCGATCAAATGCTTGTTTAAGTCCAGGAAAGCATCAGTGCAGAATGTTTTGTGGTATAGTTTTGATGATGTTTGTTAGACAGTGATATTGTTGGATAGTGGAGTGTTGGTGCCTAATCTAAATTTATGATTAAACATCCATGCTTCTTGAATTGAGTTTTCATTGATACGTCTCAGGACTAATTTTTCAAGCAGCTTGGATATTATAGGGAGTAGGCCAATAGGACGGTAGGACTAACTTCGTTGGGGGGGTTTAGAAAAAGATTATTTGTGCGAATTTTAATTGCAACGGCCAGTACGAGGGTCTTCGAATTCCTTTAAATGGAATTTGTAGAAATGGTTTCTTTGTTCAGATAGTTGTTTAAGTATATTTGTTATTAGGTGTTTTTCTATCTTTCAGCCACTTTATCTCGTTCTCTATTTTGTTAACTGTAATCTTACGTATTGAAAGATACATTTGTAGTGGTGATTGTAGTTCTTCTATATCCTGATCGACCTTATTAGAATTTGGTTGGAAAACTTTAACTAAATGGTCTGCAAATGCTTCTGAATTTTCCTTGTCTGTTCTTAATCATGAGTACCCTTGGTTTCGTATTGGTGGAATATGGATTTTTGGCTGTTTAATACCCTCAGTAGCTATCTAAATTGAATTATCATAACCATTTAATGACTGTAGATAGGTTTTAAAAGTTCCATTCTTACTTACTTTACTTAATCCTTATGCCCTTTTTACCGTTAGGTGTAAGGCAGGTGGGAGAAGAGTTCGTTATGTTGCTGTATATTTTTCTTTCCATAGTTTTCTCTCCTGGGCTACTTGTTTTATACCTTCCCAGTTTATTCCCTTGTTTGGTGCTGCCTGTCTTATTCCTTCTTCCCAAGTTTTCCTTGGCCTTCCTCTTTGATTTTTACCCGACACTCGCGATTCATACACTCTTTTCACTAATCTGTTTTTTGGCATACGACACACATGACCAAACCACCTTAATTGTTCTTCTTCTATTTTTTCCATTATAGGTTTTATCTTTAAGTCTTGTCTATACTTTTCATTTCGGATTTTATCTCTTTTCGTTTTATTTTGTATCCTTCTTAGGAATCTCGTCTCCATTGCATTTAGCCTTATTTTATGTTTTTCTGTCAAAGACCACGATTCACTACTATACATTATTGACGGTCTACCACTTTATTCACTACTTCTGTTTTAATTTTTCTTGGTACTTCTTTCTTTCCTAAAAAGTTCGTTTTCAGAGTATTGTAGATTCTCCCTGTTTTCTCCATTCTATCATTAATTTCTTTATCTATTTTGCCGTTGATCTCGATTATAGATCCTAGATATCTAAAACTTTCTACCTGTTCAATTTGTTGTTCTTGTATTTTTTATTTTGTGTGTTATATTCTCTCTTGCCACTACCATACTTTTAGTTTTCGCTGTATTTATTTGCATGTTTATTTTCCGTACCTCTGTTTCTAACACCTCTACGTTGTATTGTAGATTCTCTTCTGTGTTGGCTATTATCGTCATGTCATCCGCGAACATCAGTTCATTTATTTCTGTTTGTTCCATTTGCCAGTATCCCAATTTTATCTTCTTCATCTTTTTCTTTGCATTTTTCATCGCCTCGTCTAGCACTATTGAGAAATGAATCCATAAAGGATACTGGCTATTTTGGTCAGGAGTGAAGGAAACGGAAGGAGGAAGATGTGGGGTAGGATTAATGATAAATCCAGACATGCTAAAAGACATTATAAAGGAAGAATACATACCTGAACGGATTTTAAGATTAGAAATGAAGCTAATAGAAGAAATATGAAGTGCGATAATAGCATACGGAGAAAACTAAGATGCTAGAAAAGAAGATAAAGATAAGTTCTTTGAGGAAGTACAAAGAGAAATAGATGATGGAGAAGAAAATGTAATTGTTATGGGAGACTTAAATGGACGAGTAGGAAAACAGACAGGTATAGAAAAGTACTTAGGGAAAGAAAGAGAAACGACGAGAAATAATAACGGGGGCAGAATAATAGAAATCAGCATAGAAAACAATTTAGTGGTCGCAAACACAAAATTCAAACATGATATACACAAATTCACAAGAGTAGTAGAAAGCAGGAACGAAAAGTCGATTATTGACTATTTCTTAATAAGTAAACCAAAATGGAAAAACGTAGAAGACGTCAAAGTAACAAGACAAGCAAAGATAGGTAGCGACCACTACTTGGTAAAGATGGACCTAACGAATAAAAAAGAAGAAAAGAAGATAAAAGGAGAAGGAAATCAGTGGAAACTATAAAAACATATAAATAAGAATTACCCTAATTCTAACCAAAAAATTTAGAGCAAAAGATAATACAAAAGGGGTAGAAGAAAAGTGGGAAAGATTTAAAGATACCATACTAAATGCTGCGAGAGAGAGTTGCGGAACAAAGAAAATAGCTAATAAAAATATGAAGAAAACAGCATGGTGGAACGAAGATACAAAGGCAAAGATCAAAGAGAAAAAGCAGACATGGAAGAGATACTTAAGTACAAAAAAAAAACGACTACGAAAAATATAAAGAAACAGGAACAGAAACGAAAGCGGCGATGAGAAGAATCATGGATAAAATTTGGAGAAAAGATGACAGAAAACTTTCGGTATAACCAAAAACTATTTTACGGAACCTTAAAACAACTTAGGAAGAAAAAGGAATATAATATGATGAACATAAAGGAAAAGGACGGAAAAATAATAACAGAAGAAGATCAAATAATGGAAAGAACATTTCGAAAAACTAACAAAAGCAGAAAACAGTACAAAAGGTGGAAAGAACTAGACGAAAGAGAGGAAATCGAAGAAATACAAGAAAAGAAGTTAGGGAGGCCATAAAGAAAATTAAGTTAGGAAAAGCAGCAGGAAGAGACAAAATAACACCGGAAATGATAAAGTTTATGGGAAATGAAGGAATAACTAAATTTACCGAATTGCTAAATGAAATAATGAAGACAATGATAATACCAAAGGATTGGAATATAGGAATCATACTCCCCATACATAAGAAAGGTGACAAAAGAGAATGTGGTAATTATAGAGGAGTTACGTTAATAAGTGTCCCTGCGAAAATACTGGCCAGAATAATTGAGAAAAGAATAAGAGACGGAATAGAAAATACAATAGAAGAGACTCACTGTGGTTTTAGGAGGGGGAGAAGCACACAAGATTTAATATTGATCTTTAGACAAATCAGCGAAAAATTTATTAAAAAAGGAAGGAAATACATATGTGCTTTACAGATTTAGAAAAAGCTTTTGACAGAATACAAAGAGAACAAATATGGAAAGCACTAGAAAAAAGAGGAATAGAGGAAAGAACGATAGAAATAGCAATGTACAGAAGTAATAAAAACGTAGTAAGGACTAACAATGAAGGGTCACGAGAGTTCGTAACAAAAATAGGAGTAAAGCAAAGATGCGTGCTGAGCCCCTTGCAGTTTCATTCTTAACAGATTTTAATTTATATCTAAGTTGATTATTTAACTAATTAAACCTTCTTTTGTCATCTAAGATAAATAGTGAGACCATAATTATAGAGTAATTATGGAGTGTATTATTCCTTTAGTTTGCTTTGACTGAAACTAGTCTCTCTCAGACTCTTCAAGTGGCAGTTTTAACTTTATTAGTCTCTTGTGTTATTGTGCGCATTGTCTTATGATCCTCTTTGGAGTAGGAAGGTTACTATCTTCTCAAATGCTGATATTGTTAATGGTAAAACCCATAAAGATTACCAGATTTTTGCCAGGACTAATGAAGGAGATTTTCTCAAGTATACGGTGAAGATTGATACTTAGCACAATTTCTCGAATGATGTACATAATGCGTTGTGAGTTAGCATGATAACAAAATTGAGCGGGCCTACAACTCTGACAGCGATGGCATTGTCTGCGGGCTGCATATCGCTGCATTCCACTACAAATAGTTTGCGCAAATGTTCCCCTTTTTGACTTTTATGTTCTTAAAACCAGAGAAGACATTACCATACATTTTCTTTCTACCTGAGCATTGAATCTTAAGATATTTTTTAATTGCAGTAGTACTCTAAGATTGGTTAAGCCAGTTCTGTGCGCTGCAGTTGCATGATGGAGACTTCCATTGTTTATCATTTCTCGCACACGCAAGATAGTAAGTTTATTGCTACTAATAAGAAGACACTATACATCTTTAAAGCAAATGCGCTTGCATTTTCACCCTACGACTGGTATTACTTCAGTTTCACAGCGGTGACGGCAAACATGAGCACTATAAACTATTAACGACGACTTTAACAAAAAGTTGCTTACAGGTAATTTATTCAAGGTCCAATTCTTCATGCAGAAACATAGTTGGTTTCGTCCCCCTCGATACCCTGTAGTTTTATAACTGTCATTAGGAATTTCTTGAGTGACCATTAACAGATAGTGTCACACGTCGAGGACTTCCGAATAATTTCTATGGCAAAGGCTCTTTTCGGCTCAGAAAAAAAAATTAAAATTTTTGACCGACTGATACTGTGGATAATGAAAGTGAGTCACAGTTGATACTAAAATAATTTTACTATTTTTTATTAAATTGATACCACCCTAAAGTATTGTACTCTAAAGCGACCTCCTGGTCACCTGGATACTGGCATTGGCAGTGCTCATGAGCTTCCACTAAAAGCTCCATTCCAAACAATTAAAGAGTGCATTGTTCAAAACTTTGGCAATATTCTTTGCAAATGTTTCTTTGTATACTTTAAATAATGTTTCCACTTTTGCACCGCTAGCATTCTAACAGAAGTAATTTGTTGCATTTATAGCTCCTGGTAGGTAACTTTTAAAAAATGATATTTTAAGTGTTCCAAGTCGCCCTAATTTTCTTCACAGTAACATTACAACTAAATTATCTTTCACTTCCTTTAGCCATTGCCTCCGAGTCTTTTTCCTTTGCACTGCTTCCCATCTTTTTGTAGGAAACATTTTACTTAAGCACCGTATTTTGTTAAAGTGGACTTTTCTACTGTATATTTAGCAACCACCACTTATTACTACGAGCGCTAACTGGACATTGTCTGCAGTACTGCTTTATCCTATTGGGAAATATTTATTTCTCTTTGAGCTTTTTGTTCTTATCAATGAGTAGTGCACTTCACAATTATGAACCTTTAAAATAACTACTTGTAGATCGCGTCCACCAAACCATGGTCTCTTCTCCAAGCTTTTTTTAAATTGGACTTGCAGTCTTCTATCATTTCCAAGTAATATACTAAATCTAAATGTTAAAGGCTCTTATATACGTTTTCAATGGTATACCCTACGCTATAACCTTCAGAATAACTTTCCAAGATTAGGCTATAATCTTCCACGAGTTTTTTGTTTTAACTTATTTTTCACTTGAAACTAAACAATTTTATCTTTGGTGAATTGGCAAGTACTTCTAAAAATTTCTTGTAACCATATACAATACCTTTTCTACAGGCAAGTGTTTTAGAATTTCGCTAGTAAATAAATCAAAGCCTGGCGGTTTTTTTTCAGGTTGCGGTTATCCTTCATTTCCGCAGCTACTTCTTTTGGAGTAATGGAAGTGATGTTTTCTGTTTTGTGGTTTTCGATTATAGGTAAATAATTTTCCTTTTGTATTTGGTTAGACGTGAAGGTGTCTGTCAAATGTGTTGTAAACAAGTCTGCTTTCTATTTATTATCTCTGGCTCAAGCTTCTCTACCATTTTTCAGAGGAAGAATAGTGGTAATGCGTCTTCTAATTTTTTGATAGCTTTCCAGAGGAAATAATTAGTCTCCGCATCGGCTGTGAGGTTTTTCAAATGGGAATTAATAGAATCTTTCAGCTTTTGTAGTTCTTTCCTTAGTTGTGTATTGTTGTTCAATATAGTCTTATGTGCAGAATATCGGGAGTGCTGCCATCATCTTCTTTTCCTCGACAAGTTCTCTTCAACACATTTGGTTAGATAGAGTAGGTTATTTGGTATAGTTATATGCAGCTTTTTAAAATTTTCAGCTTCTACCTCAAGATTTTCAGTTCTCAGTTGTGTATTCAGGTTAATGCTACTGTAAAATTCAATCAAACATTTTTTTGTTAGTAGTTTTGTTAACAAGAGTAGGTCGGATTGTTTCTTTAACTATGGCGGCCGAGCGATCGGAGTTTAAATCAAGGTTTTCTTCAAAAACTTTTTTGAATTGAAAAATCAAGTAGATCTGGTATTTTGTTAGGGTCTGATGGCCAGCATGTGGACGTACCCGATAAATAATAATTAGAGTTTATACCTTTTACAGCTTTTCCCAGTTCTCCGCTTTTGTTGTAGTTATTCTGGATCCCCAGTCTACATCCTTGGGATTAGTCACCCCAATGATAAATCTTTCGCCTGGATGTTGCAGGACAGTTAGATGGTCCTCTTTTTTTAGATTGTGCCTGAATGGACTATAAATGGCACCTATTTGCAGTAGTTGTTTAGATTAGTTAGTAGATTAGATACCTACTATTGTGAGTTGTGTGTCTACTTGTTGTAGATGGCAATCTTTAAAGTGATTTATTGATTCCTTAATTATTATTGCACTACCACCCTTGGCTTGGTTGTTTGGATGGGTGGAGTGGTATATTTTGTAGCCTTTTAACCTAATGGACGATTGGTTGTTGACTACGTGTTAAGTATTAAAGAAGACTTCTAGATCATGCTTCTTGGGTAGGATGCTATTGGCATTCCATGTAGCAATTCTTAGGTCTTTTAATTTTTTTAGTTATTGATCTAGTATTTCTGGCTTCTAATTTGTCGAGTCTTTTATGGATCCGCTCAAGAGTTTTCATCATACTTTACATTATCGTCATCATAGGTGGATCTGTTGACACTGGGGTGTGTATTGGTTCTGCTGAATTGTTTTGGACTGGTTGCAAGTATGACACTCCAGTTCTGACTGTTCTTGATTGACTAATCGTTTTTTTAAATTTAGAGGCATTAGCTCTTCTTTCTTTGCAGCTCAGTAGCTACGGCACGTCTTTTGTAATTAGCAGCGTGTTCTTCAATAAAGTTAATGCACTTCGCATTGTTTTAGTGCATGTTGCTGTCAGATCAATACCGGCACAATTAAAACAAGACGGTTCTCTGTTACAGAATTTCTGTGTGTGACAATGTCCTTGACATCGTTTACACTGTGGTATAAGCTTGCTGTTTCTTAAAGCTTCGATTTTAATTCTCATATGATTGATATACTGAATATTATAAATTTTGTTGATGTCCTCGGTATTTTCAAACACTAACATATAAAATGGTGGATGAGTGTATTAAACTCTATTGTTAACTGTAGTTTTTTTGAGTTTATATTCCACTTGAAGCTTAGATTTTATTTCTTTTAATTACATGCTAATTTCTTCTATGCTGGTTGTTGAATTCAGATTTCTAACTATATCTCGATCAGCCTCATTCATTAAAGCTGTTAGTTTTCTATACTCTTTATCAGAGTTGGCATTAACTTTAATCTATAATTTTTTGGTCAAGTCTTTCAGAGTTGTTTGTTGTGGTTGTCTTAAATATCTAGTCCTCCTAAAGTGTATTTTCTCTTTTTTCTTTGTTTAATGGTCACATTTCAGTCTGTTATTTTTTGTAAAATGCTATTTTTCTCTTATGAGATTTTTCTTATTGCCATACTTTTAATACTAGTCGGTGTTGATTCTATAGTTCTTGAGGGAGCTTCTCATTATTTATACTTCTCCAGCAGGTGGCTTCGGTTTTCCCCTTTTATTTTGTCTACCTTTGATTCTAACCCTCATTACAATCAACCTCTGCATTGTTTTATTTGTTTTGCAATTTCTATATTGCCTTGCTGATTTTAGTTATTTTTATATTATTCTTCATTTTATTCATTTCGTTTTCTTCATAACCTGGTCTTGGTTTTGACTTCTTTCCAAACATATCTATAATTCTTTAACTTCTTCTTCTGTCTATACTTTGTTCGGCTCGTCACCGACCCTCTGTTGTATGTAATAAGACAACTTTTTGCCAACATAATGTTAAAATGTTATTTTTTACTTCGTCTAATTTTTTCTGGTAGTAGTATATTTTCTATATTAAGAAATGAGCATGATTTTTTAACTTTGTACAATAACCATAATCATGATGACAAAATCATGGAGATTGTAAACTTCAATTGTAGATTTACATTGTTCTTGATTCCTTATATCAATATATTTTCTACTTGTTTTCTTGTCTCATGAGTTTTTGTATCGTTTTGTTTCCAAAAAGAGTCTGTTTAAGCTCAAGATTAGTAGCTTATAATAAATCAACAAGTTTGATTATAATTCCAAAAGCAACATTATTCTAAATGGCGACTTATACTCAAGAATGTTCATAAAACACACCACCTTTAAGACTAGATTAAAAAAAGAACAAGGTACAAGATTTGAAGGTCCACAAAGCTGTTTAATTAATTAAATTCAGAAAGGCCTGTCCTTTAGAGTAAGTATTTCTTTATAGAAGATATTGTGGGTTTAACATTTGTATTTTTACCTTTTAAAAGTTTCCATAATAACTATACAGTAGTAGGAGCTTTTTGTGTTTTGTCTACAACTTTCTTCTTCTTCTTTAACCCTCATTGCGCCCAGTATTGGGCATAGGTCTCCTCAAATTCTTCCATGTAGCGCGATTCTGAGCGACTCTCATCCATGGCAGTCCTGCTACTCTCTTAATGTCGTCTTGCCATCTCATTATTGGCCTGTCACGCTGTCTCTTGCCTGTCCATGGTCTTCATTGGAGGATTTTAACGATTTTAACACGGATGTAGTGAAAGAGTGACGAAATTGAAATGGGAATATGCAGGACATACAGCTCGGATCAAAGACAGTAGGTGGAACGTTAAAATCCTCTAATGTCTACAACTAATGAATTTTATTTAGGTTTGTACATTTAATGTTCAAAAACATGTATATTTGAGTCCGTGTGGTGTGATCATGGTCATTTGATTTAGGAAGCGATCTCCCCAGTGGCAACATATGACCTTAATGCATTCTCATCCAAAGTTCTAGCTTCGCTTCGGCACTTTCAGCGCTTTAATTATTGCGCAACTTTAAATTTATTCAGCCTCCTTGATGTTACGAAGACTATAACAGTCGTCGTCTGCCGAGCGCTAATGTTTTGCTTATTAGAAACCGGAAAGACGGCGCGCGCCCGCGCTTACGTCTGGCGCTGAAGAGGGCAAGATAATTTTCCCCGGCAAAATGATACCCACTTCGGAACAATAAACGATTCAATTAAGGCGGCGGGCGAGCCTCGCCAGGTAAACGGAATCTCCGAATCGTTGCCCAATTAGCCAAATTATCACGGGCGATTAAAAACCCATTCCGGCGTTACTTTGAAGTCTTCCGAGCGGCGCTCGCCGCCGCGCCCTCTCGACCGCCGCGTCCTCGCGTCAGGACCAGGCCCGGGCGCCGTGATCTGAGAGCGGCAAGTGGAAACAAATCTCGACTTATCTCGTGATTTGGCCTTTGATACCGCCCTCGACGTCTCTTTTATCGAGGGCGCGCTTCCCTAACGTGCTCGTCATCGTCGAGGGCCTCTCGGCGATCGCCGCCCGCAGGTTTTGCGGCCTCGAGCAGACAGCCGCCGTCCATCTCGGTACCTGCTCCCGGCTTTCCGGTCGGGCGATGATAAAATAAAAGGATGATTCCTCGGGGGTTGCGTTATTTTTTGGTGGGGTTCTTGGATCATTATCACAAGATTAAATTCTCTATGCGCCTTGTTCGTTGGGTCTGCAATGATAATCCCTTTAGACATACTACCCGCTTATCTAAAAAAAAATCAGGAAGAAAGTGGGCGAGTCGACTGTTTTTCAAGCGCAGAAATAATTAAATACCTCCCACCGTAAAACGAAGCATGCTCATAGAACCATGCATATGACCACATCGTACGAGATTAAGAAATGATTTAGGACTAGCAATATTAGCTTTATGCCACGGGAATAACTATAAAAACTGTCAACAAGGAATAACAACAAAGAAAGCCTCAGACAGGGACGAAAAACTGTAATGGTGAATATGCAATGAATAAGGAATAAATGAATTAAGAGTACAGATATTATGAGAATGGTGTCATGGAACATTAAATCGTGATACATTAAGAACCAAGAAGTACTGCTGGAAATTGTCGAAAAGAAAAAAAAGTAAAGCTGCACAACTCATGGGGCATTACAAAAAAACGGACATACAAGTGTGGAAATGAGAATGCTTCTACATGTAATGTTTCAAAAGTTGCACTAAAGACATAATCTATGTTGACGAAAGGTTGCTGAAAATAAGAATGAACAAAAATGATTTCTTTTCATCTGATATAACTAAATCAAAGGAAGAATTTTTTCAACAGTCTTCTTGACAACAATTTTCCAGTTCTTACAAAGATACGAGTAAATTCATAATTATGATTATTCCAAAATGAAGGTTATCCTTAGATTGACTTTCGCCTCGACTGCGTCCCAGTAGTCAAGGGGTTTGCAGTCGAGGCTGGAGAGTGGCCACAAGTCTGGGATCAGGGGTAATACAAATAGTTATACAACTATGCCTGGGTCTTCCTTATCTTGTGGACTAGAGCGGATTCTTGCTGGTACACGTACACTTATCCAGCTGTCTCCAGCACGTTGATATAACTGTCGGCGCTCACCTTTAAACTTTTCTCAAAGAATTGAGGCACCATGACATACCGTCGTTGTTTACAAGCCCCAGCACCATCAAAGGGGCGGAAAACTTTATATGCATGACGGTAAATGGCAAATCCAACAGTCAGTTTGGAGATTCACCTTCTTTTCATGGATGAAGAGTCTCAGGAAACCAGCGCTGTCATGCTTGATATTGTTTAGCAGACCTTTGGACTTTAACTTTCTGTTCGTCTTATTTTTCTGTTAACAATTAGCGCTTCTTTACGACCAAAGACCTGCACGTTCTGGTGCACTGCTAGACTTACCAACGCCTTCGCCATGTCCATTTCTCTTCCCAGGTCAGTCATATTCTGCCCAGGATCTCTTCTTTCAATTCACGTACCAATTCATCACGGCTTTTGCGATCAGATCACTTGGTATGAGTTGGCCTATCGGCAGATATTTCCTCATGGTGGGTGCTTTTGTAACCAAACCACGTAATAATTTCTGTCGGCGATTCTTCGCCGCAAAGAGATTCGAGTGTAGTAGCTTTTTGGTCATATTTTCGGCCAATTTTGTCAACGATTGTAGGTTGATTATTATGTAAAGTTAACTTGTTGTGCTACTTAGTAAGTAATTGCACATATGCATAAGACGACCTTTCGGGTTTTCCACAATACAATCTAAAATAAATTGCGTATTTACGTCGACGATCCTGTATATAGCAGAATCTGGTTTTGTCATTTACGCGGTATGATGCCGATTCGTCACTCTGAATATCAATATTTCCGGTGGTGTTATACATGGCCTGCCCCAGAAGTATAAAATTAATTACCATAACAAATAAATCTGAATATTTAGTAAAAATGATTTAAGATACAAGAAACGTTGTTCGTAGCCTCAGTCCAATTCAAAGTAGGGGCCTTCGAAAGCAGTATTTGCGCAAATCCTTTTTATTATGTTAACATTGAGTTGATATTTTTGGGACAGACCTCGTATGTTGTTGGCCGTTGATGTTGCGTCAGTGTTTTCAGCTTTGTGCCTTTGTGGTATTTGTGTTTTTCATCTCCGATAAATGAAACTGCAGCAAATTGTTCTGCTGCTCTGGAAATACTAGATTGTCCAAAAATTTTTCAAGCGTTTCACTTTTTTCATATTTTTGCATTGTTATTGCAGGATTTTGGTATCAATTGTAAGCTGGTAATCTTGCGCGCATTTTGATATATAATACTTGTATATTTGTTTCAGTATGGAGCCTGCGTGCGAGCAAAAAAGATTGTTTATGCTGCACGAGTACAAGTTGAGTTCAAAACCAAATGTTGCTGAAACCGCTCCCCGAATCAATAAAGCATGGGGCGAAGGTACGGTTCGAATGGATTTTGTAGAGTTCCAAGCCGGCAATGAAGACTTGGATCACAAGCAAGGAGCTGGGGGTCCAAAAGAGGTTGATCGTCAAGCCGTTCTTGAAGCCACCGAAGGGACTCCGCCACTGACATGCCGAATGTTGGTCGATGATTTCGATTGCAGCCCTCAGACTATTGGCAATATCCTCCACGAGTTCGGTAAGGCTTGGAAGAAGACGCGTTGGGTTCCACATGAGTTGCTGCTCAAAAGACAAAACGGGTGAATGCCAGTCGACAAACATAAAGATCATCGAACCGCGTTGATCGTCCTAACTTGGCGCCATCAGGCTTTTATTTGTTCTGTTCGTTGCAACACTTTTTGAAAGGCAAACGTTTTGAAAACATTGGTGAAATGAGGGAATCGTTTGAAGAATTCTTTTACTCGAAAGATGCCGAATTCTATCGTTGCGGGATCATGAAGCAGCCGGAAAAGTGGGAGGAAGTGATCGGTGTTGACGGAGAATACTTCGATTAGTTGTTATAAGTTGCTTGTGGTCAAAATTATAAAATAAATTGATAAAAAAGGTGAAACGCTTGAAATTTTTTGGACAACACAATAGTAGCCGCGGAATATTTTTTCCGCAAAACGTTCTTGTGTTCTACTCGTGGATGATCTGCTAGGACGTGGACCACTTCAACAAAATATTGGCCATATCTGTATCGAGCACCTTTATTTGTCCTGCTTTGCATTGTTTCCGAAAATTCTCTGAATCATCCGAATGATTTTTGTGGCCGAATGTTCCAGCTTCACACAAAATTTGATGCCAGTTTGCTGCTCCACTCGCTCAGTCATTGCAAATGCGATGATCACGGACTACAAGTATCCGTTCACTGGCATCTAATTTCCAACTGACTCAACTAGTAAAGTTTTCATTCACGCATGCGCATTAGAATCCACTCTCATCGGCTGCCAGGTGATCTTTTTCACATATTTATTGAGTAATTTTTAAGAGATTGTTGAGTTGATATACAGAGGTGGACAACAAATTAGTAGGTTATGTGTCGTTTTCTCGCTTGCGTTGTCGCAAAGACATAATTTGTGTGCTATAATTTCAAAGCTATTTTGGAATTGTTTGTGGTAGCATTCATTAGTTGCTTAAAATTTGTGTCAGTTTATGTTTTTCCTTTACTTGTCTGAAGTGATCCATTGTTAGTAGCTATTATTACGTTTCTGATTTGATATTCTTGTGTCCATTTTATTTATGCTGTTCTGGTGTAACAGGTTTTATATAGCCGATAGTGTAATAACTAACTATGTTGATTTACGCAGGTTGTTGGTTTAGCCTTTACCCAGAAGAAGCCGGTTGTGCAATTTTGACGGCACACGTAAAGAACATTACGGATGAAGATTTTGTTGGAAATTTTGATGTGTTGAAATCTATTGGCGTTTGGTTTCTCCAAATTTTATGATTTGTGTTTTTAATAATTAATATCATATGTTCTGTGATAGAGTAGTGTGTGGCAGTGAATTTAATTTGCTCTATTTCCCGCACTTGTCTTATCTACAGGCAGGGTAGTTTGAGTTGTGATAGTGGTAGCGCGGATACTGATGAAATTGCAAAAAAAACTCTTAAAGCTTTTTCTGCAGAAGATCGTAAGAAAAATTGAGAATTTTTCTCAACATGTATTTTTTGCAAAAGGATTTTAGGTCAATCAAATAATCTTGCAGAGATTTGGTTGCTTTTCTTACTTAACATACATGTTGAAGCTGGATCTTTTATCAAGCATTAATCCAAAGATTTTTATTTGCTTGGGTTAGATTGCGTTTACATCGCTGATGTAGAGTGATGTTGATTTTGGTTTGAGAACAAATGCTTTTATTTTTATTGGGCTAATTGAAAGCGTGACGTTTTTGCCCCATTCGTGAGTTACAGCTATAGCTTGGTGGGCTTTCTCTTGGATGTAACATGTCATGTTAATTTTGATTAGCAAGCAATATTTGCAAGTGGTAACCTTCTGGTTAGGGCCTGAGTAACAATTCATCTAGAATTAGGTTTTTTAACGTTTTGGTATACACTAAACCTTGGATGCAGCTTTTTGGCATCGATTTGGTAGTTTTGGCGTCAGCGTAGTCGAGGGTGACAATTCTGTTTTTAATTTAACTCTAAATTAATCCGAGGATATTGGATTGACAGTAGATTTGGCATAATCTAAAAACGGCAGTGACTACCAGATATGGTCCAAAGAGGTTTTAATATCAAACGAAAAACATGCAATAATTTGCTCTTTTCCTGATATGGCTTTTTAGATAAATTGCGTGCCGCACTGTTGTGCTTTACTGGTCGATATTTGTTTCTGGAGCCAAATTGATTATTGACCACTTGTCGGATTTTTGAGAAAAGTTTTTCAATGAGTTTCCAAACAATGGAGGCAGTTTAATTGTTTTTAATATTCATAGTCGATTTGTTTGGTTTTGGGAAGAATCTTTAAATCTGCTTCCATCGAAATTGTTTATCTCGTTAATACGTGCGATCAACGCGTACTATATATCAGAGGTAAAGCTTTGTAAAAAGTGGGTCAGATTAACGCTTTAGTGTGTCTTCAGTACGTTTTCTGAGAACTCTTTAGAATTCTGTAGTATCAGCTTCACTATTATTCTTGACTAGTATTTGTATATGTGTCATACTACTTAAGTATATATTTATTAGGAGAATTTTTATCATTCTTTTTTTATCATCTCTTTTAACTAGTTTGTTGTGGCATTCGTAAAGGCGGTTAATTGATACGCACCGTATTATTTTATGGTATGTATGTTCAACATAACTAAGATCCTTTAGATGTTTCTCGTGATTGACATCTAAATATTTCTTATGGTGGGTGGACTTTGTGATCTCTTCAGATGCTGCAGTGCTTCGCTTCATCGAGAGTTTTTCGTTGGTTTTTTGGTTTGAAGATTAACTGGTTCTAAGTGTCACTGTTGTTATTGGAGAAATAGGTTACTTCTACTGTGCAAACGTTATGGTGATGTAATCAGAGATATAGCAGATTCTTCACTTTATCATTTATATTTTCTGAAGCCTATATTTTGTCGATGACTGAGCTACAATGTTGTTGATAGCGCATTTCTAAGTCGAAATAATGCCTGTGTTGTGGACTGTGAGATGTCGTTCAATGTGGCAGTCCACGGATGATGTTTGGCATCCCTATTATGTTGGTAAGAAACTGTTAATGACAACCATTGCTTCGTTAGCATCCACGTTTAGCCATAGATATTGTGTTTGCGACAACAGCTAAGTTTTATTGAAAGGTTGGATGCAGGGCACAACTCTTTCTTTGTTTGGGAATTAGAATATTTGACCGCCGTGTGTAGGGTGCACATTTGGGCTTCATTTTTATATTACAGTAATGACAGTTGTAGAGTTAGAAACGTCCTTATAAGGGCATTTCTGACAAGCCTGACTCACAACGGGCGCGGAGGTTTGTTGAAGCTGCGCATTTGCTTTTTGTACAGCGGTACTACAAGCATTTAAATTTTTATAAGAACAGAGACAAGTTGGCAGAATGTAGTTCGACGATTTTTGTTTGTGACCCATATTTATACTTTAATTTTAATTCGAAGCTTTGACCTAACTTTGATGATATATTGCAATTATAAGTAAGCATAGTTAGGTTCTGTTATCTGTTTTAATTAAAAGCAAAAATTCTTTTATTTTTTATTTTAGAATTGCACTGCTTGTGAGAAAGGTTATAGTTTTGTGGAAACGTATGTGACATATTTAAAGCTGTATTTTTGTGACTAGCCGTATTAGAGGTTACAGCAATTGCGATGCATGAGATGGATCTGTTGATCTTTGGCTTTGATGATTATTGGTGTGGGTTTCCTTCCTCAGTTGGTCTTGGAGTTATTATGACTTGACTTACATCTGATCTTGACGCTGTTATGGGTGTAATATGATTCTATCGGTTAAAAACTTTTAGAAATTTCCCAACTTAAATTTTTTTCATTATTTTTGCTTCTTCTTCTACTCTTATATATGCTCTCAGACTGTTTCTAACCACACATTTTGTATAATACTATGTACCATGTCGGACGTACCCCGAGCAGGTGGCTTCCGGTCAGAAGAAGGAGAATATACTTTACGACCGCCAAAGGTGTTTCTATGACGGACGGAGAGCACTTGATGTTTGCCATTGCTTTTGACCTGGCTCGCCGCCTGCTAGTGAGGTAGGCCGAGGCCTTTACCTCGCTGGTGTTGTGCTCTCCTTATTACTTTTACTAGCGAAGCAATTGAAGGTATAACAGCAGTTGATTTAATCTTAAGGAGTAAAGGTAAGCTTTGAATTACCGCATTGTCACTGTAATCACAGGACAACAAACCAAAGAATTTTACTGGCAAAAGCAATTATGTTTACACTTCTAAACCACTTTTGGCCCTAATCTCATCTCTACCTGCAACCTTGATTTGTCCGCTTGCCCACCCCTATTCACAACTAAAGAGAGAGATTTTTACCACCGACCCAGCATTTCAAGTTCAACCTTTCTGAGAGAGAGCGTAGCTGGCCGCCAGCCGTGGCTGGCCAGGTTTTTGTGCAAACCCGATAGCGCGCTTTGATAGTGCTTCGTCTGTTGCCATTTTGTGTGCTCTGCACCCGTCCGTGGTGCTCCATTAAGTATATATCTGGCCAAGTAGGAACCCACCCCGGGTTTGATGCCGCCAAGCCAAGAGCACGCTGACATCCGTCGCCAAGCTACAAGAGAACGTTACGTGTGGTAAGTCTGTTTTAGTTGTTCCGTCGTGAATTTGATCCCAACACCACTTTTTTCCCGTAGTCTGGAGAGTTCACAGCTGACCTGCCGCCCACCGTATTTTAATCTAATTTAATTTACTTAGTCATGTTTCGTATTGCCTTTTATTAATTTTTTTGCTTGTTTCAATTATTTTTAATGTTACTTTCTTATTAATATTTATTTGTGCTAAATATATAGTTTACACAGCTGTTTTGTTTTTTTGAGTTAATTCTAATTGTGCTTAATACCAAACAAATTAAATGGGTACAATGTCCGTATTAAAATCAAATTCGGAAGAAGGCCATTAGATGAACATTAGCGATAACTGAAAAAGCTAGAACATTGAGATTATTTTAGATTTTGGCTGCGAGAAACCAGATCGACAGTCTTCTCACTGTTCATAAAGAGATTATCCAAAAAATTTTATAAATCAACAAATAGTTTATCAGTTGTGCTGTTTTGCAATCTAGAACAAAACACTTATTATTGCAGCACACATAAGCACATTTTGTTCCTCAAATAGTCTGATTCCTGCTAGAAATTGCCATGCTAAAAACAAGATTTGGGGCGTAATTGCACTTCAATGGAGGTTTTGGTTTTTGTCTATGTACTAGACACTTAATAGTACACAGGTTAGCATAAAACTGCTTCTCTTCAGGTTTGATGAACAAAAGCGATAATTTTTTTTTCTTCTGCTTGTGCCGTATCCTCATTGGACGTTGGCGATCAGTCTGGCCCATCTATTTCTCTGCCATCCTGATTTTTCTTGGGAATGTAATGAGGTCATCGCAGTGTTACAGCCGGGTGTATCATAATTTGATAACCACCTGTAAGTATATGATGACAAGCCTGTTACCGAAGTCATTCTTCTGCAGCCTTGACTCATTAATGACACAGCTGCCTATGCCATGCTAGTTTTGGTCCGCCCCTGGTATTTCATTTCCCAGGTACCACCCATATCTGGAGGCATTCCCCTATCCGCCACCTGGGGAGGCGCCCGATGGGGGACTAGCAACCCCACACGGGAAAAGCGATAATAGGTACGCAAAATTTCTTTTTTATGGGGTGCATTTACAGAACTTGAATTTTTGTTTCGGTATATTTTAAATAGGATATTGCTAAAATGGTATCCCTCATTTTGCACATGCTGTGGAAGTTTTTCATTACCCTTTCCAACATATGCTGAGGAATGTATCTAATTTCTTAAAATTTTGCCAGAGCTTGGAGGGTTCTAGAGAGATTATTAGAATTCAGATGTCCTCATAGAAAGATATCACGCGAGCCGGGAGGTCTTGCTGTATAGGGTGACTCCATCCAGTTACAATCAAATGTTTTCCTGAGTACATCGAGATTAGGGGTAAAAAATTTTCGAAAAATTTCTTTATATCGATCGAAAGTGATAGTAACAAAAATGTAAAAGTTGATAACCCCAACAGCAACACGCTCACTGTCAAGGATATGTCATGGGTTGTTATCACTCTAATAACAAATGTTTTGTTCCTTAATGCAACCCGACAAGTGGACATATGCTTCTTTAAAAGAAATTTTGTTTTATCCTGTATGTACCTTTTTGTTTAGTAAAGTTGTTTTATCTGTTCACTGAGACCCGTTATCTTTATGATAATTTACCGCATTACCTTACTAAAGTCTCACAAATGTTTATGTAGAATGAATTCCTGAATCATCATTAATTATATCCTAAATGTTGCTTTGCGATTTGTTTTAAAATTCTTGATAATACAATTGGGTTCTCAAGTTTTTCTTATATAGAATTTAGAAAAAATGCAGAGCAGGCGTTGTTAACAGTTTGGACTGCTAGTTACTTATATTTTTCTCCTTACGAACCCAAAAAATAGTGTAACAATTATGACAACATAGAAGTTATCACGCTAGGAGTCTTTGCTTGCAGATCGTTTTAGATAAGCCTAAGTTCATGATTCGTGTTATGAACTGGTCCAAGGCGGTGATTTCTTCAAGCACAAGTACTCAGTTATATTAGTTAGTAACTACTCTCCTGCCTAGAATATTATTTCTAGATAGGCAGTGGTCCTGCTATACGCTGCATGGAGCCACGCCTGATTGGCCCCCAACCGATATGACACTTATGTCATGTACAAACCTAGTGTGTAACAGAACGATACAAAATTAAAAACGAAGAAGGCAAAATCTTACGTAAAAGGTTAAAAACATTATATTAATAACAAAATTAATAATATGAATCCAAGGTCTTTTCTTTCTACACCTTTGCTGGTTTTAGTGCAACTGTAACCGTTCCGTAATGTTAGCCATATAAAATTAAACAAGAATTTACTGAAAGTAAACCTAAAACGATTAACAGGCGCGACAAGAAACAAAAATTCGATAACGAAACATTCCTAAGCACCTTGCGGATAGTTAAGCCGTGATACCGCAGGTTTGCATCGAAAAATCATAATTGAAAATTGATTTATCTGTACATCGAGTTAAATATTATCTTGAATGATAAGATTAATAATAAATGGTGATGATTATGTAAAGCAACAGAGCAGAACAATTTTCGACGAACCTTTATCGGCCCCCCCCCCCCCATTATTTGCGGTTACTTTCGCAATTAAAGGACCTGTTAATCGCTACGTTCTGATAAATAATCAGAGCAAACACATTAAATCCGCAATCATAACCTTTACTCTAAAATTATCAGTCTATTGAAACGCAAACATGATTACTTTGTAATAATTGACCTTGGAGATATCATAATCTCAATTCAAATACTGCCAGTTACAATAACAAATTCTTTATTGTATAATATTTTTGCAACATTAATATTTAGTTTTTTATTTAGATTTATACATATATGGGGAATATAATGGTGTCTCCACATAATTGCCGTATCCAGGAACTTCCTTCAGAGTCCCTTCTTCGAAGCAAACCTTTCCCCTGACAATCACGTACTCGGGAACGCCATGGCACTTTATCCCCTGCGCACAAATAATTATAAAGCTGAATAAATCGCATTTTCAACAAGCCTCACCTCAAAGATATTAAAATCAACCGCGTGGTGGTGGGTTTTCGCGGAGATGGTGCGGGTCTTGCTGGGGTCCCAGACCACAATGTCCGCATCGGAGCCAACACCGATGTAGCCCTTCTTGGGGTAGACGTTGAAAACTTTCGCGGCCGTCGTGCTGGTGATGGCCACGAACTTGCAGGGGTCGATGATCCCCGCGTGCACCCCTTTCTCCCAAACTATGGACATGCGGTCCTCGACCCCGTTCACGCCGTTTGGTATTTTGGTGAAGTTGTTCAGGCCTAGCTCTTTCTGCGACTTGTTGAAAGTGCAGTTGTCGCTCCCCGTCAGCCGAAGCTTGTTCCTACCAACACGCTGTACAAAAGCATCGTTGCGTGTTTAGCTACTTACTCAGCCAGGTATTTCATCAAAGCTTCCGGGGTGGTCGGATCAGATCTAAGGGGAGGGCTAACCAAATGACCTGCTGAATGCTGGAAGCAGGTGTGCTTCAATTCATGACCCGTGCGAGCCAGAGCTGCTGCTAAGGTTTCGCCGACGACGTTGCAGCCGCGCTCTTTCGCTGCTGCTAGAGCGAGCGTTGCTGATTTGCTCATTACATGCACGACGTACAAAGGACTCGATACCTGTAACACCAGTTTCTAAGCTCTAATTGGTGTTGTTTATAAAAATTTACCTGATTGGCTATTACGCACGCGCGGTTCACAGCTTCCGCTTCTATTTCCTCCGGTCTGGACATTTCGTGCCCTTCTGGGCCTGTAACCCCCTTCGCGAGAAGCCTTTCGGCGTTCTTGTTTATGACCACGCCATTTTCAGCATGTATCATTGCAATGGCTCCAAGTTTTTGGCAGTTTTCAAACGCCAGGTATAACTCGGCGTCGTTAAGCATGAAGCTGTAAGTCATGAACATCTTGAAGGAGTTGATACCATGCTCCTTGCAAACGATAGCCATTTCTTCTGGTACCTTGTCGTGCCAGTAAGGTATGATCATGTGGAAGCCAAAGTCGCAACAGGCTTTTCCATCTGCCTTCTTCCTGTACGCATGGTAAGCCTCTACCAGCGATTGACCCTTTTTAGGCAAGGCAAAGTCGACTACAACATTTTTCCTTTTAAAGAACAATGTAAGTTCCGGCTAGAAAAACCTACTGATCATAGTTGTACCGCCAGCCACAGCAGCCTTCGTCCCGTGGTAGAAATCATCTATGGTTGTGGTGTCCATAAATTCAAAATCAAAGTGAGTGTGTGGGTCAATGCCGCCGGGCATGACCAGCTTCTTTTTCGCGTCGATAATGCGCGTCCCATCTGGAACAGTCAGGTTGCGACCCAGCTGCTTTATAACCCCATCCTCTATGTAAACATCTTGTTCGACCATCCCATCCTCGTTTACTACCTTGCCATTTTTGATGAGCAAGTTGTTCTGCGTACCCAAAATAAAAAAAAAAAATTGGTGTGAACATCACACGACTTTCCTTATCCTATTATTATATATTATACCGGGTCCATCGTCTCGGCCCTGCGCTGCTCTCGTCCTGGAACTTGTTATTTGAAAAAAGGACGAGGACCGAGTCCAACACTCGAAAGCTGATTGAAATAAACAGTACAAGACAATAATTGACTCGTACTTAAAATTTTGCTACGTCACTGAAGGTAACCGTGCGAGCTCGGTCGCATTATCGCCTGCGTGCTCCCTCCTAGCGGCCAAGCCCCCTACCCCCCTCCCGTCCTCCCGCAGTCGGCCTGGAAGCTTCCCGAGCGCGCTGTAATTGGTCCGTTTAATTAATTTTTAATCGGCTATAACTTATTTATTTGACCTCGGATCAAAAAATTTCATTGTAATTTTTTGTTCGTCTCGATCTGATCTATCCGGTAATATAAATTTCCCGAAACATTTTATGAACACCCGGTATATTAAAAATAGTGAGCTTAAATTTTTTTTCGAGTTCCTATTTTACCAACTTTTATTTTAAATTCATGTTTATCTCATGACAACAAATCATTTTTGTTCTCATAAATTTTTTGCATCTTCAACCGTTTATATTCGCGACCGCTTTGCGACCCATTTTGCGACCTTGCGACCAAACGACTCCGCCGATTTTTACCGCACTACGTCCCCTACCTACAAGTAACTTGCATACCAAATTTCAAGTCTCTAGCTCTTATTTTCTAGCTCAAATTTTCTCAAGATATCCTGTTTACTGACAGACCGACAGACAGACACACACACACGAACCAATGGCCCAAACCACCTTTTTTGGTGTCCTGAGGCTATAATTCGTCCAGAAATGTGAAAAACTGGTAGGTCAAATTTCCGCCGATTACATTACTTTCCTTAATAAGGATAAGGAACTAGTAATAAGCAAAGACAAATAAAATAGTATGCTGACATACCTCAGATGCCATGGTTTTAGTGAACTTCAAATTTAACACAAGCTGACCAAAAATTGGCAGATTAAGAATAAAAGTACGGCTGTGCGCGCATTATATATATATCGCAATAATGCGATAAGCTAAAGATAAACGAATCCGGTTTTATTGCACATGTACGGGTCAAAATTTAATTGTTTACTAATGGTACTATATTAGATTTTGTGTAATGGAGTATGATATAGACAACTGTTATTTGATGTGTATCATACTATCTTTAAGTAATATTTGTCTTATCTCCCTAACTTTCTAAACTTATAATTCTATCTCCTCCTAGACGCTTCAACCGATTTCCTTGAAACTTGCACACCACATTCACAACTATATTTGCTAATTCGGCGCAAAAAATCAGCCTTCTAACTTTAACCGTTTTTGAATTATTTAAATATTTTGATTACAAGGGAAATTCCTCCCAACGTTTCTGTTGTCTGTAGTGTTAAATGCACGCAAAACATGTGGAATGTTCTACACGACTGCCTGGCGTCTAGATCAGGCTTCGCCGACGAAGCCTGCGGGGTTCTCTTGTTTATATATAAATATTTAATATTTATTTTTATTAAGTTAGTTTAGATTTAGAAATAATCTTTGTACTGTATAATGAAATAAATAACAGGTCAATGTTAATCGCACAAAATTGAAATTGTGATATGGTTAGCTGTGCAAAAGTACAGTTTTTCTCACCTTTTTATAGAATTTAAGATTTATACGAGGAATACAAAAATATTTCGATCTAACTTAAGAAGTTGCGTTCTTAAATTGGAGCAATGAAAATTTGTACGAGGTCTATCAGAAACTATTGGGCCAAAAGTATTATATAGCACAATATTTTCTGGACAAACTGCCCATCTATGTAATTCAGGGCCATATTTCCACAATTTCTGTGACAACTTTGATGATTATAATATATTTGAATTTAAGGAACAAATTCGAATTTAAATCTTGTGACAACATTCATTCTTAAAGATGTTCGCTTAAATTTCAATCCATTATTTTGTTGAAGGTTAGGTTTTTCTTAGGCAGCAGAAACGTGAAGCTTAAATAAAGGACTGGTGCAGAAATTAAGGATTGCACAGAAGTAAATGGAAAGAGCAATGCTGAATGTCAGATTGCAAGACAGAAAGAGGGACGAATGGATTAGAAAAAAAACAAGGGTGGTAGACGTGGCCCAATATGTGGCAACACAGAAGTGGAGATGGCTGGACATTTTATGAGAACAGGAGACGAAAAATGGACCCAAAATGTGACAGAGTGACCCGGAAAGACCAAAAACACGATGGAAGGATGATATCCAGAAAGTATCGGATGTACAAGGAATGGTAAAAACCAGCAATAGACAGGTGTGACGAAATATTGGATAGGCGTATATCCAGAAATGGAGTGAAACACACTGAAAACCCTACATCTACGGACTAGGACTTTGTCACCAAACTTCAACAATGTCTTGAAACTTTCTTGAGGCACATTCTTAAGATAAGAATCTTTCCTCAATTCTGTTTCACTTTTATTTTGTAGAATAATCGAAAGAGACTGGAATTCTAATAACAGTAACAACTCCACAAGCAACAGTGGTCAACTTCTTTAAGAATTAAAGCACTAGTTGGTTGGGAAATTGGGTGTTAGTGCCAATAGAGTAAATACTGGTAACGACCGCAGATTCGAATCCGTCTTCCTAGAAAAGCTTATCGAACAGAGGCTGGAATGTTGCCGAAATATTTTACGAGTATGACAATAGATCGCCAGTTTTATTTGGTTTATTGGAGAAGTGCATTGTGAGTCTATGTTATGATTTTAAGGAAGTACAGTGAACTATTTTCTATAGACACTTTACCTGAAAATCGTTAAACACTTGTCAAAAATTAATTTTAACCGTCATTGATGTATTCGATATAATTCAACAAAAATGTTTGCAGAATAAAATTTCTTTTTAAATTGGTCGTCGTATTTGCTAGATTCAAAACTTTTCTTGTAGTCTTTGGCAAAGCCGAAGTTTATCAAAACACCCCAAAGCGATCATTTCAATTGCTTTGTGAGACATAACAGAATATACACATTAACAAACGTAGAAAGCATTCTGAAAATGTAATTGATTAGGATTTTTTATCCTTTACGTTATCCAATTAAAGGTTTTTTAAGCTTAAAGTTATTGGTTCGGTAAATTATAAAAATATGGATGCCTCAGTAATCTTTTTGATGCTTTGATTTAGCAGTGTTACATAACACTCACGTTTCGTTAATTGCTTGTTAATTATTATAATTGTTCAACAAAGAAGTTATCACGTTAGGCGTCTTTGCTTGCAGATCGTGAACTGGTCCATGGCGGTGATTTCTTCAAGCACCAGTACTCATTTATGTTCGTTAGTAACTACTCTCCTGCCTAGAATATTACTTCTGAACGGACAGTGGTTCTGCTACACGCTGCCTGGAGCCACGCCTGATTGGCCCCCAACCGATATGACACTTATGTCATGTACAAACCTAGTGACGTAACAGAACGATACAAAATTAATAAACGAAGAAGGCAAAATCCTACGTAAAAGGTTAAAAACATTATATTAACAACAAAATTAATAATATGAATCAAAGGTCTTTTCTTTCCACACCTCTGCTGGTTTTAGTGCAACTGTAACCGTTCCGTAATGTTAGCCATATAAAATTAAATAAGAATTTACTGAAAGTAAACCTAAAACGATTAACAGACGCAACAAGAAACCAAAATTCGATAACGAAACATTCCTACATGCACTTTGCGGAGAGTTAAGACGTGATACCGCAAGTTTGCATCGAAAAATCATAATTGAAAATTGATTTATCTGTTCATCGAGTTAAATATTATCTTGAATGATAAGATTAATAATAAATGGTGATGATTATGTAAAGCAACAGAGTAGAATAATTTTCGACGAACCTTTATCGGCCCCCCCTCCCCATTATTTGCGGTTACTTTCGCAATTAAAGGACCTGTTATTCGCTGCATTCTGATAAATAATCAGAGCAAACACATTAAATCCGCAATCATAACCTTTACTCTAAAATTATCAGTCTATTGAAAGGCAAACACGATTACTTTGTAATAATTGACCTTGGAGATATCATAATCTCAATTCAAATACTGCCAGTTGCAATAACAAATTCCTTATTACATAATATTTTTGCAACATTAATATTTAGTTTTTTTATTTAAATTTATACATATATGGTGAATATAGTGGTGTCTCTACATAATTACCGTATCCAGAAACTTCCTTCAGAGTCCCTTCTTCGAAGCAAACCTTTCCCCTGACAACCACGTACTCGGGAACGCCATGGCACTTTATCCCCTGCGCACAAATAATTATAAAGCTGAATAAATCGCATTTTCAACAAGCCTCACCTCAAAGATATTAAAATCAACCGCGTGGTGGTGGGTTTTCGCGGAGATGGTGCGGGTCTTGCTGGGGTCCCAGACCACAATGTCCGCATCGGAGCCAACACCGATGTAGCCCTTCTTGGGGTAGACGTTGAAAACTTTCGCGGCCGTTGTGCTGGTGATGGCCACGAACTTGCAGGGGTCGATGACCCCCGCGTGCACCCCTTTCTCCCAAACTATGGACATGCGGTCCTCGACCCCGTTCACGCCGTTTGGTATTTTGGTGAAGTTGTTCAGGCCTAGCTCTTTCTGCGACTTGTTGAAAGTGCAGTTGTCGCTCCCCGTCAGCCGAAGCTTGTTCCTACCAACACGCTGTACAAAAGCATCGTTGCGTGTTTAGCTACTTACTCAGCCAGGTATTTCATCAAAGCTTTCGGGGTGGTCGGATCAGATCTAGGGGGAGGGCTAACCAAATGGCCTGCTGAATGCTGGAAGCAGGTGTTCTTGCATTCAAGACCCGTGCAAGCCAGAGCTGCTGCTAAGGTTTCGCCAACGACGTTGCAGCCGCGCCTTTTCGCTGCTGCTAAAGCGAGCGTTGCTGATTTGCTCATTATATGCACGACGTACAAAGGACTCGATACCTGCAACACCCATGTGGAGTAAATTAATTTAAAAACAATCTTAGAGGTCAATCTTCTAAAGAAATTCCCTACTGCAAGGGCACATAGAGATGCTCCAAACAAGATAGAGGCTGCTGTAAAAGTGATCTCCTACAGAAGCGTACATAAAGTGTTGAGGAGTGAATCCGTGTAACGCCCTTGCAGATTTTCTTTTAAAAGGTTTGATTGCCAAGTTAACGTCATCCTCAGTGACGGTTAGAGGAGTAAAGCTGAAGTCAGGCTTTGGTGATCAGTAAAGTACTTCTTCGGAAGGGTGTTTTTCAGTAATTTTATATAGGTAGACGAATCGTCTAGGGCTAAATCTTCGAAAGAGGGAAGGATCCGAATGGCTCCGGAAATATCTCCATCAGACACCTTGCTTTCGACACGTTTCGGGATGCTGGTAGTAGACTTATTTTTTTCAAATAACGTTGGAAAAGTCTTCATTTTGATATTTTTTACGTTATATGCGAGGGGCTTCTTGTTATTTGCCGGAACTTGAAGAGCATAAAATGTAAGTAGAGTCATTTATCAGATTAGCAAGTGTATAAGCTATGACAATTCGCACTCCTTTGGCGATTTCTTAAGACCCCTAGAATTTCTTTTTAGATTTGCAAGAGCCACTGCAAAGGAACTATGGGATTCCGAAATTGGAATATTAGTTTGGGGTGCAAGAGCCTTGAGGTTTCTTGAGAAGTGAATCAGTAGTCCTGTCTTCTTAAATAATCTGTGACAATGTTGACATTCAATCATACAGTTTGAGAATTCTGGTTTTGGGTGGCTCCATTGGTCACACTAGATTGTAAAACCAGGAAGAGGACGAATTCCCCAACTCTACAACGTCAATATCAGTTAAGGATACGCATTCAGCTTGAATTAAATGAGAACACAAATTGCAGAGTACAACCTGTGTAGTAGACGTTCCATCAAGGACAGAAGACAGTGTTCGACATTTTTTTATATAAACATGTACAGTTTGATATGTCTTCAACTAAATTCTCAACACAAAATAGCTAAAACTAACTTTAATGCTTCTCTGCATTCGTCACCTTTCTCTTTAAGTAGCTTTGTATCTATGAGTACTATCGTTTTGGTCAGTCTTAGTCTTTCTAGTTTTCTATTTATACATATTCTTGCTCTAGCCAAGCGATGGTCGTTCCCTGCATTAAATGATTTTATTGCAGTGATATTTTCGAAAATCCCTTTGTTTACTTAATTTCAATATTAGAAAGGCAATTCGATCTGAAATTCCTTTATATATTTCAATGTGAGGTACTATCTTTTTATTTACTAGCTATGTGTTCTCTTTGTTACCGCTTTGTACTAACAAATCACTTTCTGTTTGTAATGTACACTGGTTTTTTGCCTTCCTTCTTGTTTTAATGATACTTAAGATAACCCATTGAATTTCTTTCAGTTCTTCTTGTAGTTCGTCTGTTAATATTGACTTTACGTAATATGTTCCTATGTGTAATCTCGTTTTATATTGTCGATAGTTTGACATTTTCCTTGTATCTACCGAGTAGTTGTCTCCCCCAGAATCCATGAGGCTGACCACCGAAGCGGTGTGGGATTCTAGGCTGTTCAACTTACCCACCTGGGGATATTGTTGTTTTGTTACTTGACATTTCATTGGGAAGTAGTTGGCTATTGTGTTAACACGCTAGTCTTGCGTCTTAGTAACATTGTGGTGCCCTATCTAACTAAGACCGGATGTGCCGCTGCCATATTTTAGCCATGATCCCACATTTTACTATATAAGAAAGAGGATAAGTGCGAACTGACAAATTACAGGCTGATCTTTTCTGTTGACTGTAAGAGCCCTAACAGAAAAGCCCACTATACCTGGCCTTAGTCGATTATAAAAAGGCTTTTGACACGATGGAGTGGTGAGCTGTGGAATGTGCCTTAAACAACAGTAGAATAGACTCCCGTTATAGACCTAACACATAATATCTGTAAAGAGACAGCTATGATGATAAAATTACAGGTTACCACGAAAGCCATAGCAATTCACCGAGGTGTAAGACAGGCAAACGTAATATCGCCAAAGCTATTTATTCTAGCTCTGAAAGATGCATTTAAAACTTTACCGTGGAAAGGAAAGGACATAGAAATCAATAGAAAACAGTGATTCGCTAACGACATCATCCTAATTACTAACAACTTTGAGGACCTACAAACCATACAAGATTAGCGGAAGGCTCCGAAAAAATTGGATTAAACATAAATTTTACGAAAATGAAAACGACGAGGAATAGTGACGCAGAAGAAACATCAAAGTAAAAGATCAAATTATTGAGAATGTGCCTGAACGCGTATGCTTAGGACAAGTAATAAAACTGAACAAAAAAAACCAGACTGCTGGAAGTAAAAGAACAAGAATCGGGTGGGTAAGCTTCGTAATACTGAAGTATACCCTCAAAAGTAGTAAATTACCACAATATTTGAAAACTCATGTTTTGATCAGTGTGTACTATCAGCAGCAACTTACAGCTGCCCAACATGGACTCTCACCAAAACAAACATGGACAAAATCTTCAAGATGCAGACAGCAATGGAGAGATCCATGTTGGGTTTAAAAGATAAAAAGACTTGATTTTACATCAAGTAAAATATGTGGGTGATCAGGTAGAAAGGCTAAAGTGGAGCTTTGCAGGCCAGCTTTGCAAGGCTAAGCGACAAAAGATGGAATGCTATAATACAACGGTGAAGGCCATACATGGGCAAAAGAAGTAGAGGAAGACCTCAAATGGGATGGAGCGATGACCTGAAAAGTCTTTGGCTTCGGATGGATGAGAACTGCTCAAAATTAGCATAAATTGGGAGGTCTATGTCTACAAGTGAACGATGGAGTGCTATAGAAGAAGAAGAAGAAAAGTGTGCCATGTTTCTAGGGATCAAGCTGTATTTTGAGCATTGTTTACTTCCCTGGGGCTAACACCAGAACTAACATTAAAGGATACTAGTACCACAAGCATACTCCAAGCCTAAAAATGAAGAGTCAAAGTTTAAATGAGACTTGGGAGTAGTTACTTGTCATGCTAATAGTCCTGAGCAACTGCAATTACGCTCACGTTTTCCAGAAAAGAGAAATGATCAAGTCTTACCGTCGTCAGAGCAAAGAAAGGGTAATTTTATTTTAGGGTAGCTAACTCAGTTAAATTACCCTCAGTTATTCTCTTTTTTAGTTGGTTGTGCATTTTTTCAATACTTCGTCGTGCTACTCGTTAAAAAATTGCTGAGGGAATTTTAGTTCTTAACTAAATTCAAAGTAAGATACAGACACAAAAGCATTGAAATCTTTTATTTCAGTAGTTTTTTACATGCTTCTTTGCACATTTAAACTCCTTCCGAATTCCCGTCTTCCAGGAAGTCCACGGGTCAACTCCGCGCACCGCCGCTTCGATGTTGTTCACATAAATGTCCGTCGTCAGCTCGGGTACCGGCAGCTCCTTCTCCTTCTGCGACGCCTCAACGGCTTTCGCCACCTCGCCCTTCGCCTCCTCGTCGATTTTCTGCAAAAGCCCTTTGCTGATTCGGCAAGCCGCGAGCTATAATTTTACCTTCAGGTCGGGTTCGGTAACGAGCTGATGCTGCAGGATCTGCTTGCGGAAGTAGTTTATGCAGTCGCGCGTCTCCCGCACTTGCTTTATCTCCTGCCGCGTTCGGTAGCTCGTGTCGGGATCGGACATCGAGTGGCCCATGTAGCTGAAAGCAGTCGGATGGTTTTGGAGTCCGTATGGGTGCGCAGGCTTACCGGTAAGTGAACATCTCCATCACCAGCGGGCCCTTCCCCGAGGAGCAGTACTCGAAGGCGAACTTCGCCGCTTCCTTCACGGTGATGATGTCCATTGCGTCGACCTACTTATTACAATGGATTTTAAGGGAAAGGGCGGTTACGGGTTGCATATCAACTTAGTGATGTGGTCACATCTTAGCATAATGGCCGACAATTCAACATTTTCAGGACTCGAAAAAATTGTGATGCTTTTAAAACACTTCATATGTGTAAAGATAGTAGATTTTAAATCTATAAATACGCACCCTGATTCCTTATTCCAAACCAAATATCAATTCTGTTGGTGCTTTTCTAAACACATGATGGTTCTTTTTTCCTCTCTTACCCATCAATGAAGTGATTGGTTTGTTGCAAACTTTCATTGTTGATGGTCGTTGGCCAAGCGTTTTAGTTCTGTATATTTGTTCTGTCCGGTGTTCTTTATGACTTTCTGTATGTACTGCGTTTTTTCCTGTTATTCCTCCCCCTAATATATATTCAATCAGCTGTCGTAATGTGTGTTTCATTGAGCTACATCTTCTTTTTGCTGTCATCTTGTCATATTTTTCGTTCGTGACTGTCAACAAATTTTAATTTTCTTATTCTTTGGTATCACTGCATCCCCGGAGTCCAGCTCTCGCAACCATACAATGTAGTGCTCTATAAGAATGATTTTAGTAACTCTTAGTGAGATATTATTTGATACAAGTAGATGCTTTATTGTTTCTTTCTTGCATTTCCCGTTTCCTCTTATAGTGCTGCCTAAATAGCAGAATTCCTTAATTTTATTTTCTCTTTTTTCGCTTAGAGTTTTGCTTTTTCACGTTCACGCTTCCCACAAGCCGTTATTTTACTGTTGCTCTAATAATCTTCATCTTATATATTTGTCCTAGTAGACGCTGCGCTTTATTTAATGTTTTTTCTAGTTCCTCTTCATTTTCTGTCAGAAGTGCACCATCTCGATTTTTTCGCCTTGTGTTGTCACTTCTGTGTTGGTATTATCTCTCACTTCTTTACAGGCGAAATCGGTCAGAGCGGGAAGTACCCGGCCAGATCGGGAAATGGCAAATTTCTCTGTAAATTGACTGGTCAATGCCTTTTTCTATTTTGGGATTTGGCTGGCCAGTTTGAGAAATGGCATGAAATGATTGGCCGAAGTCAGGAACGTTTGTAAGTTTTATAAATTATATTAATTATGAAATACAAATCATCAATTCAATTATGATAGAGAAATCCTATTTTATTTTGCTATCCTATATAATCTGCAAATTATAGTAAACTATCAATCTGTATCATTACTTGTTACGACAAGATGAACTTTTATGACATTCAGAATTACAGTTTGTAATTTTTATATTTGCAGCAATTTCTTGCGCAGTTAGTAGTGTAGCCTTGACATAGTCAATATCTTGAAAGACGCGACTGATCGTAACGGTTTTCCTTCTGTGTGTGAGCAGTTTTTCGTGCAGAATGGAAAACTCAGTTCTAGAATTGTTTGAGATGTTCTGTTCCTAGCTTGTAGAAAGCGCCCTCGATGTTCAAGACAACTGCAAGGGCGCTTCTTGGATCGCCACGACCTCTGTCTACATCTGGTACGCGGATGCGTACATTATCTCAAACTTTCGCTGGTGGGAATTTTGCATCTGAATTTTTAAGCATTTTCACACCTTCAGCTTGCAAACTGACATAGGCTGCTGTTGCTGACAAGGTCTGCAAGTAATTTTCCATCCATAGCTTTCGTCTGCTATCTTTACCGCAGGATTCGCAAATATGGGCTGAATTCTTTTTCACACACTACACAGAACATTTTCGCATTGCTATTATCAGGCAATTGTTCCATCGCAACGGCAGCAGCTCCAGTTCCAGAGGCAGTTCCTAGATTTATAGCATCCCCATCTCTTCTTCGACATTCTCAAGATCTTCGTCTGTATCTGTGAGTTACCGACGACCTCTTTTGGTAGATTTGAGGTACTCAGCTCCAATTTCGCAGCCAAACATGACCTCGTATGGTAACTGCTGAATGCCTTGGTCAAAATAATGGGTTTTCATTAATTGCATAAACCGGAGACTCTCAGCCAATGTGTTGATTCATTTGTCTGCATCCATGTCATCATCATAGTCTGAAAATCCCGGTTGGCAAGTTCGTCGGAACTTTGGCTTTAGCTATGCCTCGGTTTTCCGTGTACAAGTTTCAGTTCTGGCCTCATGTTCTTTAGTTCATTTATAGCTTGATCGAAGCACGCTTGGACCACCTATAGTGGTGAAGATATCTAGCAGCTGCTCTTTTGCTTTTCAGGGGTCGCAATAATATAAATGACACCGCTGCTTCAGGATAATAATGTCAGGTCACAGAGGCAGGACCTTTTCCGAGAAGCACCAGACGAAAGGAATATTGTCTTTCTTGCTACCACGTGCACGCCTCCGCCACACCGGAAGCGAAAGGTGCACCGACTGCCGCCTACCGGGCGGTTGCAACAGCACATCGAATTGTGGCCAGGAAATTCCCGCTACTTCGCGAAATAGTCGGCTAAAATACCACATACGCTGGTGATTTCAAGTACATCGGACCTTGGCCAAACCTATCGTTCAAAGTGCGAAATGGTGACCCAATTCGGGAACTCGCTGAACTTCGGGCCTTGGCCATAACATATATAAAACAAAGCTGGCTGATAGTGCACAAAATTATCTCATTTCCCTTCTGATATTAGCTTTTGGCTGACTTTTTCGGCGTTTAATCATGTCCACATTATTATAAGCCTTTTCAATATTTATGAACATCATGTAAGTTCGTCTGTCTTTTCGAATTTTTCTCTACGATTAGTCTCAAGGTTAAGATTGCTTCTCTAAGCTCTGAATGTTCCTTAAGACCAAACTGAATGTCTGTAAGGTTCTTCTTTACTTTATTTTCTATTCGACTGCATAGAATACGTGTAAATATCTTTGATGCATGTGATAGACTAACAGTTCGGTGATTTGTATATTATCTTTTTGTGGTATCATGATATTTTTTGTGAAATCGGATGATATTTCTCCTGTTTCGTAATTGTTATAATTAATCTAACGAGAAGCTGAACAGCAATTTTTCCTAGGTATCTATTCCCGGAGGTTTTCCGTTTTTTAAATCTTTGTCAAACTCCTAGTAGGATCACATTCTCCTCTCTTTTAGTTACATTTGATACGTCATCTTTGTAGTCAGATGTTAGTACTTGGATTATTAGGGTGTCTGTCAGCTTTGTATCTGGTTTGAGCATGATAATAAAACAGAGGAAGTAAAAAAATTATTTTGAAACCCCGTGTATTATATTTGTGTGTGCGATTTTCTCTTTCACGAAAAAAACTCGCAAATTCAAAACACGTGTTGAAAAACGAGTTAAACAAAGATGGACTGATTATAAATTAGCTTTACACTAACTGCCTTGCAGAAGACCTAAGCCATATTGTTGAAGCAAAGTGGCAGAATTGATTCTGCTTTTTTAACCTCCTGACCTATGTCAAAAAGTTTGTTACAAATCTATTCTTTCTGGAAGGTGAAAGTTCGGTACCGACCGTTACTGACCTTTGGAATCTCCGATTTCAGCGTATTCCGGGAGTCAGCGTTGCGAGTTGTTAGGGTGTTAAATGTCGTTTTATGGACTAACGAACACAGAATTATAACGGACTTTTAACCGAACTCTGTTTTACATTTTCCTCTCTAAAAATGCCTAAACTACTCAGGAGCCTGTACAATATTATTGTTATAAAGTAAAAAAGCAATCACAAACTTTACATCAGTAGTGTAAACGAATAAGTTATAGGTATTTTAAGAAGAAAGTTGAATCAGAATTTCAAATAGCTTTGTATATCCGTTGCTACCAAGATAACATTATTATAAAAGAATACAGCATTCCAAAAAATTAAATGTGCGAATTTTAAAACGAAGAACAGTCAAGACAGAAACTAAAAATGGCAGCAGAGTATAAATGAGTGACTAGAAATGGTGGATCTTGGTACGATCATACACTTGTAAGCCATATATTACAGCTCCCGAAAAATGATCAATGAGTTTTTGGACGACTTTTTAAAACAAAATGATTTTATGATTTATAAGATTATATTTCGGGTTACTTTTCTTTTTATTAATTCGATTTATTCAGATACTCTAAAAACTCTTGATTACGCCAACAGGATCAGACAAAATGAAACTGGGCAGTGTTTTACCTAAAATAAGTACTACCAGTAGCGGCTGACACAGAGTACGCAGCTGCAGAAAGAGAAATTAGGAGTTGCGTTTTCAAATATTTCAAAAAGAGAAAATATGTATTGTTATTAAACAAAGGGATCACGGCATGAATATCTGCAATTGACAGAAAGGGAATGCGAGAGAGTAGACGGAAATTCTGTAGTACGATTTCAAAAGCTCTTTTTCCAGTTTTAAAACTTCATCTAGATATCTCTTATACGTTTAATACAGCAGTCACCGCTGACATTTGCCAATTGTTTTCTTTCAAATAACCATGTGGGTGAATATATTTGTATGTTGCACCCCAAGACTGTTTCGTTGAGGTAACGTCTTTTAGAAGTTTCTTCATCTTTATCTGCAAAAATGGATTATCAGTCTAGCTTGATATCTTACATTTATACAATTGGTACATAGATATCTGCATTTAAGACAACCCTTGAAAGTATCATTTTGCATTGATGGAACAATGGGCATAAATGTAAACTCTTACGGGAACTTTGTGTTGCAAACCTATAATTACTGTGAAATGTTAATAATGCTAGAAAGCGATGACTTTTGGCAAGATATAGAAAGTGCTGATATCTACATTCCTTATCAAATGATGGAGAAGACAGCAAGCTGTCGCTACAATTTGTTCTAAAGACAACTTGGAGGATGACGGTAGTAATTATAATGAAAATGATACAATATCAGTTTCTGACCTACGAAAAAATTACAAGCGTGAAGTATTAAGAAAAAAAATGATCTAAAATAGACCCTTTCCTATGTCAAAGATCATCTAATGCTGCTCTGAACTTGTAAGTTGCTCTGATTAATTTTTTAATGAGGAAATATGTAATTTTTTCCAAAACTCGCTCATAACTTATCTTTGAGGTAAGGGAATAATGCTTTAAAAAAGTTCGAACTATCTAAAGTATTTCTTTGCAATTTTATTGCCATCCGGCTATATTAGCGCTCTTAGATAAAGAATGATATGGGAGAGTGCTATATAAACCTACAATCCTTTTATTACTCATGCTATACGAAGGAATTTCCGAACAAATAAAATAAAAATAATAGCAGTTTTAGGCCGAACGGCAGATTTGTCAAAATGTGCCTTTTATTTGACATCTTAAATGTTTGACACTTGGAAAATGCTCAATTTGTTGAACATTTCAGCTAATTGATGAAAGCATGGCTCTATATTACGGACGCCATGGGCCAAATTAATTTACACCAGGCAAAGCTATCTATTCAGGAAAGGAGCAAAGAAAAATAGTGATCTAGGTTTACTAAGCATTTTACCCCACAAAATGTTTTTCAAAATTTATAGCGTTTGATGATTTCTCCTCACAAACCGGCTACAAAGTAGGATAAGGTTGTACCGAATCTTGGAATAACAAAAGAGCTATGATCACTGAAAGTTCTTGCAACACAGTGGAACCAGTAGTCAAACCATCCGATGGACTCTCAACGAAAAGAAAAAATGCCTATAACCCACCCAAACGCCATTTCCAATTATAAAAAATGCAAGGGAAGGACGTGAATAAGATGGATAAATGCATGGAGAGATCCATTTTTGCATTTATAGACGCTTGCCCATTCCACCATCAAGGTCAAAGTGCGGACAGTAAGCGTTTTGCTTAAAAATTCAGAAGGACAATATATAAAAATAAGGAACACCAGCGGTTAGGGGTGGAAAACCGAAATCTTTCAAAGAAATATCAGCTAGAGTGCTTGTTGAAATCAGATACGTCCATATAAATTACTGCAAGCAAAACTAAACAAAACAGATGTGGCGTTTTCAAAAAAAGAAAACATAAAGCCTTCAAGAAAAGAGACGTAAAACATATTAAAAGTAATAAAAAAGAGAAAAGAGTTGGTAATGAAAATATAAAAGAATACTAAGGAGGAATCAGGAAATATATGTGCGTACATACACATATAAAGTAGAAAAATCACTGCAAATATAGTGAAAGTAATAAAAATAAAAAGAAAATACATGAGCAAAATAATAAAATTGTAGAACTACATGTTATACAGAATAATGAAAAGGGGGAATGCTTTAATATCTTAGATAAAACAGTAGGGACTATTAATCAAAACGATTTAATGTCGATGGGAATTTATATGAACCGAAAATCATAGAACACAAGGATGATTTGAAAAAAAATCAAAAGGAAAAAGAAGCATCCAGACGAAAGCCAACTGGACACAGTTGACCATTATATTCTTGTTAAAAAAAAAGAATTAAATGATGGAAGTCAGAAGTCTCGCACGTACTATTAAATAGCTGGTTTGGAATGGCTCTATTTACGATGACAAAAATATACAGTGTGTCCCAAGAGGATGTTCCAAGACTTCATGTATAGGAACATTTTGAGCAGAAACGTTTCGATAAATATGGAATTCATTTTTGGGGAGCTTCCTTCTTCCTCGCAACATGTCATCATTTTACCTGATACTACGCTTACCCAGGATTTTTGTTTAATTTTTTCGTCAAAACACTGTCTGTCACCATCTGCAGCGGCAGAAGAGTCTGAATCGTCGCTCTCTATCATTTCTACGCATTTTCCTTTCTCTCCGGGAAAATGGAACGTTAGTAAGCAGAAAAGTTAATATAGATATTCGTAGAACAGAGTCGGGCGAATTTCAGCAAGTTCAGCCCTTCTAAGCACCCCCTAACAGTTAAAAATTTGATTTATCGGAACATTTTTGCTTAAAATGTTTTAAAGAACCTATACACGAAGTCTTGGAACATCCTCGTGGGACACTGTAGAAATAAAAAATAAACATAAGATCGAAATGAACCAACTCTGCGAAAATTGACTTCAAAATTTGATGAAAGTGGATCGGTATTTGATGCAAGACCTTGTGCGCATCAGCATGGGATAGTGTGTCGTATGCCGCTGCAAATCAATTGGCACTTTGAGAAGCTCCTTTGCAGAACACCCACTAAAGACCTCCTTTTTTAGGCGTACAAAGTTCAGCTGTCCAACTTGTTGATCATTCTCACCGTTGACGTTCGTTAATTGGTTTTTAGAGCATCATGAAGTGGATTCTCAGTTTAGCCAAAAAATCATCTTTAATGATGAGGGGCATTTTCAACTCGATAGATTCATAAGCAAACAAAATTATGACTCATAAATACACTTCCAAAAAGTCACCGTGTGGTGTGTGAATTTTGGGCAGGTGCCATGGTAGGCCGATACTTTTCGAAGGTGATGCTGGAAATGCTATAATGGTGAGTAAAGATCGTTCCGCCTTACATGGTAACCTAGTTTTTGTGCATCAAGTGGAAAACACACAGTTCAAACAATAGTTGATTACTACACCAACATTTTCTAAGCGCATAATTTCACGGAGTGCGGACATCAGCTGGCCAATAATATTTTGTGATTTAACATCGTGCGAGGTTACCTGAAATCCAAGGTCTACAAAGATGAAAGATACGCAAACACCATATAGGTATTGCTCCTTTGCTAGCAAAGGTAAAATTTCTAGGAAGAATAACAAATCAGAATATCGAAGATTG
Organism: Sinelater perroti; assembly: GCA_036346155.1. Classification (NCBI taxonomy): domain Eukaryota; kingdom Metazoa; phylum Arthropoda; class Insecta; order Coleoptera; family Elateridae; genus Sinelater; species Sinelater perroti. Next base: position 20,350,906 of record JARFIY010000158.1, on the reverse strand, counting down.
ATTTTAGCAAAGAATAAAATATACAAACGAAGAGATCCAACTGAAAAAAATTGGAGCTATCAAAGTACATATAAATTTAGAGACGTGCATGGGAACTATGAAACAAAATAAGAAAATTAATTTGCAGGAGTAAGGAATTATGCGAAACTCATTGAAATAGAGTATAAAATGATGAAAATCCAAAAGAAAAGCTGTAAGGGCTGAAACAGGGACATATGGTATTATTATTGTTGTTAAATGCATGTACACAACGGGATAGCCCACAAGTTCACCAATGATTTTGGCATATTATCCTTTCATTACCATTTTTTTCTTTAATTGAAAGAAACACAAAATAAACTTCTTAAGGACTATTTTATTATGAAGCAAGATCTACAAGATCTGGTATAGAGGTTATGGAAGTAGTAGGAAGAGCAGCTTCTAGAACATATGTCTCCATACTTAATATGAAATATTAGGAGAGTGGAGGCAGACGAAAAAAAGATGTCTCTCACACACAAAACAATAATTAATTTTGAATGTAAATGTGCAGATCGTAAGTTGCGAGGCATTTCATCCTTGGAATCTACACTGAAATCAGTTATAAAATAATCCTATTATCTGAAAGAAAAATGAAAGTGGAGCCCAATGTTAAAATATCAAAAAAAAGCTTAAGAAAGTAACATTACAGAGATAACTGTCCTGAGAGTCAAGTATGGCAGATTTGATAAGCAAATTAATTACCCATAACCCCGGGATGTAGTCTCCTCTAGTATAGAAGTCCAAGTTCCCTGCGTGCCTCTTCATAGAGGTCCCCATAGCGTACTGATTGTTTTCGCACACGAAAAGGCAAGGTAGGCTCCACAACTTTGCTATATTATAGGACTCAAACAACTGGCCCTGCAGACAAATTACTAATAGCTGGCCACCGAAGGTCCACTTTTACCTGATTAGCGGCTCCATCCCCGTAGAGGGTCACGGAAACCCCGCCATCCCCTGTACTTATGAGCGAACGCGATTCCAGTTCCCTGCGGCGTCTGAAATATATTTGCGTTAAACAGAGCTTAAAGATCCTGCACCAAAGTACTTGCGAGCCAACGATCCCCTGCCTCCGTAGCACCTCTCGTAGTACATGTGCATGGACCCCCCTTTGCCCAGGGAAATGCCGTTCTGCCGCCCGGTGAGCTCGGACAAGCAGCACTCCAGGCTTTCGGAGAAGAGGTAGGCCCAGCCGTGCACGCGGTAGGTGGTTATCAGGGAGTCCACCGGCCTCATCGCGCTGAAGATGCCCACGGCACACGCTTCCTGGTGGAACGCAAGAGAGCGATACTAAAAAACGTTAAGTCGGACCAACCTGGCCGATGTATAAGTGCAGAAATCCTCTTATGAGCTTCTGGCGGTACATCGCCTTCGCTGACATTTCCATCTCCCGCATGGTCACCATCTTTCGGTACATGGCCAAGGCGTCGTTTCTGGTCACTTTTGATGTGGCTGGGGGTGGTTCAGATAGCTTGTACAGCTTGTAGGGCTAAATTTAAATTGCAACTGTTGAGATATTAATCTATTGTAGTAAAGGGTGAGCACAGCAAAATTGGAGCATCGAAGTTAAGACAATTTACGGACAACTTTTTGTGATACCAAGAGCCACTTGGATCGGAACTCTTAGATGGTTTGGTTTGTTGTACCTGTTTTCTTCAATATGTCCTTCACGACGGACCAATGTTGCGCAATGAGCCTGAGCTTCTGGACTATTTCGTAAACTTATTTGTTTTGATACATAATCGATACCACTCTTTCTTTGCCTTAGAGTAGTGGCACGTCGCGAAATATGGCAAAAAACGGTTTAACATCCCGCCGCTATAGGAAGGGTAAAAGATTTTTGCAAATCCTCTTTCTGATAGATGTCCGAGTTGACAGACCCAGTGGTGATACAAGCTCTGCTCTTCAAACTGCCACTGTAGATAAGGAATTTTGATTTCCAGTCCTCTGAAATATCTTTCCAGATGTGAGCAGTGTAATAACCTTATCTAGCAATATAATTGAAGGTGGCGCACAATATGCCTTATCATCCATCACCATCGTGTCAACAGATTTTCGTACAACTTACGGTTGTTTGAGCCCTAACGCTTTTTAGACCAACGCTAGCTTTAACTTTTTGCACAAAGTTTGCAAAATTTTGACTTCCTTGGCCACCTCTCGCGAAGAAACCTTCCGATTGTCTTTAAAAAGCTGCGGTACTCTATGTTCTTTCTTCTGTTCTGCCATTCCATGTTCAACTCAATTTCATGGTTTTCTTTCCACCGTAAGTCGTCCCCTAAACTGTTTTGGAATTAGGAACGTTTGCTTTTCGAGCAAACTGACGAGTACTCAGATTGGGATGTGCAAAATTAATTTACGGTGCTCCAATTCACTCAACTGACTCGCCCGGACAAGTTTGCCCTTATCAGTGATGTGTTTGCCCTGACTGGACCTGGAGATAGGCAGTTCATAAACTGATGTAATCACAATTTTGCTGTTTGCCCTTTTGTTTTAATTTCTATCGTTACCAAAATAGAGAGGGTCCACAAGTTCTCATAAAAAACTTACTAACCAAGGTTTTAAACGTAGCCTCTTCCGCATAATGCCGACCATGGTTTGGTATGACCTGTAAGTGGTTTGGTGTTAGGTGAGTTGATTAAATTAGACTAATTTCTCCTACCTTCCTTCCCGCTGCCCCTAATTAGGGTTCGGCTCAAATTCATAGCTTTCACTGTCACTGATTTTCGATGTTTCGATGAGACGCGCAAAGGTGACTAGAAAACACTGCCCGATGAGTATTTGAAAGCTTTATTGGTATATCCAGATAATTTGATACAGAGATTATGTTTAATAATTGGTATAATAATACAGTTCACATCGAGTCGAAATGAATATTTGCAAGGGCGCGGCGCGTCTCCCCGCGCTGCCGCCGAAGCTGGCCAAACCACACGGCCAGCGTCGGCGCGCCGGCGCCTGAGGGTCGGCGTCGCGCCTTCGAAGCTACTATGCTAGAAGTCAATAAAAACGTATAACCATCTCGATCTTCCCGTTTATACAAATTCTTCGCTGCACTACCGCCTTCCGACAAAGAGGACACGCAGCATTCAGCAACAATAACAAAAATATTTTCAATGTACATTGGAAAAAAGTGTTCTCGTCGCGAGGCGTTAATGCAACAGCTTTAACCTAGGTACTTATAGTACGATGCTGCTAGGCCGCCTTTTAGGGGCTCGGGCCTTGTCTTTAAGCTTACTCGCGCGATTTGAATTGTACTACCGGACAAGATGAAGGCCGGAGCCCTAGAAGGGGCGGATTGGAAAAGCTAGACATATCAAAAGAAAACCATATAAAACATTCAATTTTGCTATTAAGTTGTCGGTGTAGTCTACCACATACGTCGGTTTCTGAAGTCAGACGATGTAAGTGCGAATGGAAAAAGGTGATGCTCTGCGTGCCGTACGTCACCTTCAACTCTGTCATATCCTGCATTGAACCGTCTTAGTCAAGCATGAGACGCTTACAAATTTAAATGAAACTGTTTGCAAAGCAGTACAGGCCAGCGATGTTTGGGACGGCGCCGTTCCGATGCCGCCGACAAAGGAACGGCCGCCTTGGCCACATCCCTTGGTAGTTCAAGTCAGTTCAAGTTTGTTAGAAGTCGATAATACATTACGTATTACCTATAGATATCTTGGTCGTTACAGTAAGGTATAGATATTATAAGCTACTACAAATTAGCACTAACAACAATATAACATAAACGAAACGAAACGAAACTACACTGAAGGTCGGTTGTTACAAAGAAACGGCGACCGAAGGGTCTATTTCTTGCTTTCTTCCTCCATTTCGCGGAGCAGTTGCTTCATTTCTTCCGACAACTGATGCTGATCTGTGACTTGCCTGAAATACAGTGTCTACGTTAGGCTTCTGACCAAAATATGTATCTCGTTTTAGTAAGAAAGCCACCTTGAGGCGTCCATCAACGACAAGTGTTTACAACACGTGATGTTGAAAACTAACCACAAGATGGCTGCAAGTAAAGGGAGTTGCTTGTTAAATAAAAAGATCTTAAAGATTTTTTGAAGATGTTGAGTTTCTAAACCCAACAACAGCTAAGAAGATGCTCCAGGAGGATGTAAAGTTAGGCGATACTTATTGCTACCTTCTCTTCATTGGCCCTTACCGTTGTGTGGATGGAGCTTGAACGGAAGCGTCGAGGGGTGTTTCGTCGATGTCGGCTGAAAAAAGGCGGACATTAGTGGCACTTCAGGAGAAGCTCTGCTAAAGGACATGCTAGAGACTGTGCTACAGAATTCGAAACGTGTCAGTGCACCAACTTTGCTGTGACATCACCGTAACTGTTTCTTTAAAATGATTATCGGTTCGAAACTTGTCGGAAGATTAGTTACGTTTGATACTCGTCTAGACCAACACTTAAATAAAAGGGGGCTAGGTACGCAACTCAGAACAGATGCAATAAGGAGTTACTATACATCTCTAACATACAGTGAATGCAAAACCCGGGGCATAACTTATATACAAATTGAATGCGAGTATCAAAAACAACCAAAAATAAGTAACTACAAGCAAATATATAAAAGGGGAGGATGTTACATCTGAAACACAACAGGTCATGAGCCAAAACATTTAAAAATGCCGGAAACGTATGAACAAAGGTGTAAGTGCAAATCAAAAGTATCAAGCCAATGTAAAACTAATGTAGGAGCGTTGGTTTAAGAGGACACTTTTGGACTGACATCGATAGTTGTGCTATCTACCATGTTGAGGTAAGTTAAAGCGCCAGTCGTGTTCCCTCGGATCCACTTCTATTTGGTCGTCAACACTGATTTCATAACGCAGAGGACGTCTACGGGTTGCTTGTGCTAAGAAACAAGTCCATAAGGAGAAGTTCTGCTAACACTTATTCATATTATTTTCAACAACACAACCGATTCGATTCGACAGTTAGAGGAACCACTCTTCAGTGGTGGAATTTCAAAATTTAGGAAATGCGTTGCTTGGGATTGAAATGAACAAAATCAACTGATTACTTTTTACTGATTGACTGCATTACTAGATCTCGGGTACCATCCTGATGTGCAAGCATAACAGTTATCAGTGTTTACCTCTGAATGGAGCTGGCTGTCTAGGTGCAGCAGGTTCTAATGGTGCTTGTGTACTTCCTGAGCTTTCACCTAAGCAAAACGACCGAATTAGAAACAAAATTTTACAGAGGGAACAACAAAAAGTTTTTCGGGCATGAAAACAATACCACTGAAAAGAAAAATGCTAAAAGCATGCAATAAGATCATGCAAAATCAAAATAAACTCACCTCAAATAAATACTGACAAAATAAAAGTACGACTTGAAAATTAATTAGGATTTGGGTACTGTGAAGCCGATATATAAACTGTTTTGTAATGAGTGGACAAACCTGCTATGTCTCCAGTAATTGAGCTAAGCACGCTGTGCGTGCTCAAAATAGGATCTTGTCCATCCTTTTGCTTCAGTCCGAATTGGTGAGTGTAAACAGTCTTAGTACCCTGTCCGTCTGTATAGGTCCGTTTAATAACGCCGCGGCTCTCCCAGTCGCCACTGGTCTCCCCGATCTGCTGCGCATACTCTTCCATCGGTTTTGTGTCGTCCTTCTTGTCGGGTTTTATAATGTAACGTTTCTGGACAACTCTCTTCACATGGACATTGCCGTCGGCATCAACTTCTTCGCTCTCCTCCACGTCATCTCCCTCCCCGAACTCTTGCATGTACTGGCGCAATTGCTGTTCGGCGTCTGGACCCCGGAAGGTAACTTTTCGAATTTCAGGGGGTAGTTCGACGCGCCTATGGATTGTGTGAGAATACACCTCGTCACCTTCGCACGGCTCTATTACTTCTGTGACGTAAGGCTTTGAGCTTTCATCTACGTACTCTCGGGTGTAGCGTTTGCCGGCTGCTTCCGAATCGTCGTCGAACCACACTTTGCGAACAGCAGCCGCTAAATCCACGGCGTCTCTTACGTGAGAACCGGTGGGGTCGATCGTATCTGTGGAAGACACCATCGTATTGGAACCGCCGCTGGTGAAACTGCCGGAGAAGACAGAATCTGTTTCGTAATGGCAAGTAGCGTGCGTTGCTGTGGAACTGGACACGTCTAGAGGATCTTGTACATCAAAGCCATACTGCTCTCTAATGTCGCCGGGTTCCTCCTTGACCGACGAACTGAAATCTTTACCGGTACTAGAGCTGCTGTAATCCTGGGGAACAATTCGTGAGCCATCTTCATCGAGCGAGTCGCTTAATAAAGCCGCTATTTGAGCACCCGTACCAGTAGCCAACTCTAACGAGTCGCTTGATGTCATTCCGTAAGTCTGATCTGGTATATCTCTAAATTCGATACTATCTGTCATGATGGTATCTTTCTTCTGAGGCATATGAAATTCGATGGAATCTGTGCTGGCAGTCATAATATCGGCTATTGTTGTTTTCGGGTCTAAGCTGTCAGCACTATCGTCACGGCTTGGTTGCTCCAATTTCATATCCAAAGAGTCCGTCGATGCTACCATTACATCATCCGTAGTTGTCCATTGAGCGGCTGTCTCGCTCTTAGGCAAAGGAGTATCTAAATCAAGATCGGGAACTTTAGAAACTTCTTCTAAAGAATCCCCACGGCCTATGGATTCTGGTTTGTCATCATCTTTGAGGTCGATGAATTTTTCAACATTGGACTGAGCCTGTCGGATGATTTCATCTATTTCAAACATCCTCTTCTCATAGTCTTCCTCATCAGAATCGGGAATCAACTTCTTGTCCGTACCCGACATCGTTTCGCAGCTTTCCGATTCCGACGCGATGCTTTCCTGCCCCTCGTCTATTTGAGCCAGAATCGCTTCTTCTTCTTTAACCTTCTGCTCAATCTTGTGCACGGCAATGCAAGCCTTTTCCAGGCCTTCAAACTCCTTTAATGAACTTACGGAAACGTCGTCGCCTTGCCCACTGCGACTCGCATAGTAGCGTTTTCCAAAACTGCCGTTGCTAGAAGAATCTTGGGAGCCCTGGTGATAGCGACGATTTTCCAGAGACATCGCCCGTTCCAGATTTTCAAACTCCTGCAAGCTGGACATTGAAACGTCGTCGTGCTCTCCTGACCTTGTAAAATATTTGCGGCCAGCTAGTACGTCGTATTCTGGTGTACTAGAAAAGGAATCTTTAACGCTTCCTAAACTACCACCAGATTCTTTCTGGGACCCTAAGCTACCAATTCTGCTGGAGGCCGGATCGAAGTCGGTAATTTCTTCTTCCTTAATATCTTCCAACGGAGCTCTTTCGAATTCCATTTCGTACCCGTATCCAGCCGCCATCAAAATTGCTTGGTCTCCTTGAAATTGCTGTTCCATCCACTTTTTATTTGCTTCCAACTCCCTGTCATACTCATACACATAGTCACGCGGACTTGAGCCGGAAGAACCTTTTGCAGTAACTCCGGCATTTCTCTGGTTTACCATCGGCGGACTGTCTTCAAATTCAAACCCGAGCTCATCGCTGGAAGAACCATCTGGATAATATTTAATTTCGGTCATTTTTGTTTTAGGTGATGTAGAAGATTTAATTAGATATTCTTCAATTTCTTCGTCGTGTTTTTTAACTTGCTTTCTTGAGGTGCTTGCTATCCTTACACTTTTGCCTTCGGTGTCTTGTTCAAAGGCTTCCTTTCCCACCTCCTCTATAATTACGAAATCGTCCATCAAATCGGGTTTCTCCAACATCTCAAATGAATCGCTGTTTGGAGATTCGGTTTGCGATTCGCCCCCCTTTTCAGCTTGGCAAACGGTTTTTTCAACTACGGTTGCAACTTCGCTTTTGGATTCCGTTAAGGCTTTCTCCGATTTTTCTTCCAGAATTCCCGATTCTGCTTCGCGGGGTATCGACACTCCGCCGTCGTCGAGAACGTACTCCTTGCCCTGATCAGTCTCCTCTGAAGTTTTGCTGGAATTGGAAGCGGGAGTTTCCGGTGTAGACTTTTGGGTCTCTGCTTCCTGTTCTTCTAATTCTAAATCGGGGTATCGAAAACCTCGGTCGACTAGAGGCGTCATGTGTTGTGTAACTTTTATATCGGGAATGGCACCTGGACTATGATCTCGTAATTGAGCAGTTCGCCGTTCTTCCAGTTCCTTTTGTGCCCGCTCTCGAGTTTCTAACTCGTGTTTCTCAGCATCTTCGTCCTCAAGTATGGGGCAGATCTGCTTTACTTTGTGGGCAGGTGAAATGTGGGCCACCATGCTAAAAGCGGCTTCGGCTTCTGCTTCCTCGAAGCTAGACTTCTCACTCGAACTTCCACTTATTCTACCATGAGAGTCGCGCTTTTCTAATGCTTCTTTGTGGGCAACCTTCTCGTCCTTCGCTTTCTTCACATCTGCCGCGTGCGCCTCATGCGATCTGGCAACGGCAGAAGAATATTCTTGCTCCAGCTCACCCACGCTCGCTTGCGCCTCGGAGCTGAATTCAGGCGTATCGTCTTTAATTTCGTAGTCGTCGCAGGGTTCTGGCGAAACGGGCCTTTCGATGGGATCAGTAACAGCTTCAGAAGATTGCTTCGCTAGCTCCACCAATTCAGAATCTGTTTTGCTGACTTGAGATTGGGGCCTTGATAGGTCGTGAAGGTCTTTGGTGTCGGTGTCATAGTCTTGATCAGATTCCGTGTCTAGTAAGCGGGCCTCCCGCAAATCTCTGTGAAAGCCTTGATCTGCCTCTGTTTCATAGCTTTCTTCCTTCTCTCTTTCGTCGATGTCTTTTTTCTCGTCACTTATTACTTCTTTGAAGCTTAGTTCTGCCGTATATTTATCGCTCTCGGCTAATTCAGAATGGAGCTTCCTTTCTAGTTCGTATCTTGCGGAATCAGTTGTTGCAGTACCGGTTGATGGTAACATAAACGTGCTGGTACTTTCCTGCCGCCTGTGGCCTTTCTTTTTTGGTTCGATGATGTCATCATACTCGGGCACATATTCGACTTCTGTCGGCCCGTTTGGTCGGATAATATCTAAATCTTCTTGGGAAGTAGGCGTATGAGATCGTGATGTAACTTGTGTACTGACGCTCTGAATACCATTTTCGGCGATGATAGAACTGGTAATTGTAACCGAACCGACAGGTAAATCTAAGACTGAAGGGTGCGTACTAGTTGCAGAATCGATTGTAGGAACTGGAGTGGGAGTAGACGCATCAAACTGAAGTAAGTGAGAACTTACTAAGCTTTCCCTGCTCCCTCTAGGTAAATTTTCCAAGTCGTCTAAACTTAACTGTTCGGAAGTACCGGAGAGATTCATGCTGCCTTCTTGGCGCTCTGAGTCGGCACGCGATAATTCAATAACAGTTCTTAGGGCAGCAGTACTGGATGTGCTAGACACGCTTACACTTAAAACGCTACCTTCGTCTAAACTTGTACCAAACTTTTCATCCCCTTCTATCGCAATTTCAGACTGGGGCGACTCTGGTACTAGAACTTTCGGTTCGGGCTGGAAAGTCATTTCATGAGATCGCTTCATTCTAGAAGGAACTTCTTCTATGAGTTTTGGCTCATTGCATAATTCATCTTCGGATACGTCCATAGACCCTTCGATCTCAGGAAATGACAATAGGTCCGAATCACTTAGTTGCGTACCCTGTCTCGTTGGTCTGTCTGGCCACGCATCTTCAGCCCGTTCAGCTTCATCTTCTTCACTATGGAATTCCAGTTCAGAGGCCACCAGGGTCTCGGAAACTTCTGATACCTCGACGCTGGCTAGATTTCCCGAGCTTTCACTGTCTATACTTTTCATACTTTCTTTCGAACTCAGACTACTTGCAGCTGTGTGATATTCGGATATCAGATGGGATTTTCCTGAGATATCTTGAGACGTAAGAGCGCTTTCGTATTCCGATGAACCGGCAGCTAAAAGAGCTTCCACATCCGAAGAACAAGGTCTACTTTTGCCGCTGTCTAGTTCAAAACTATGATAGTGGCTTTCTCCAGAACTGGAGTATGTTTCAAAATCTATACCTGACTTGCGATCGGGTTTCAAATTTCCACTGCTACTGCTTGTATCAGCATCCCTGTAAGATTTAGTTTTTCTCAGAACCACATCGTGTTTTTCAGCAGTTTTGCTAACAGTGTCAGAGTCGCCTTTGCGTCCAGATGAACACGTTGAAAATTGTTCTTCTGGAGATTTTACAGACTCGTCCTGGCTGGATTTAGATTCGTCGCTAAGTGTGCGTTTTATTTCCTCATGAGCAGTTACTGTAACTTCCTTGTCTTTAACTAAACTTTGTACTCCGGCTAGTTCCACGGTCTCTACGTGATCACTTGTTGTTTTTGTTTCAATATGACTTTCATCTATTAACGTAGAAGTACTGGTTAATTTTGCATGAAATTCTTGAACCACTTTTGATTGCTCCACCTTAGTACCATCCTCTGCTACTTTAGTTTCTGTAATGTCATCAATTTTGGACTCAATTTCTTCGGAAACCAAACCTTCAGTTAAGCGTTTTTCACTTTCAAATTTATCAGTTACTCCGCTGTCAAATGTTTCAGTTGATTTTCTTTCAGCAACGTACTGTCCTGTAATCTTTAGGACATCCGCTTCAGTCGTTTCCACTTCACTTTGCTTTAAAATACCCTCTTCCGTCACCTTATCGCTATATTTCGAAATTTCATCCATTTTATGATCTTTTTCTTCGTGAGTAATTGTTGAACTTGACTGAATATATGCAAGATCTGGAGAAAACTTGTAGTCCTTTTGCTCTACTGATATTTCTTTTTCAGTTGTTTTAGCTTCTGACAGTTTTTTGAAGCCACCTTCTTCTGTGAGAGCCTCTTTTTTCATTTTTATCAATTTAACGCCTTCAGTCGTCTTCATGAAGATATCACTTTTCGTACCTATCGGTTTTCCGTCTTCATGACTGACGCTACTACGAGTGATATGAGATTCGGTGTGGTGATGTTCGTCCGTTTTATCCACGACCGAAGTTCTGTCTTCAAATTCTCTTTTCATCGCATCAAATACGCCTTCTATGTCCATCGTAGATTTTTCGGCTTCTAACTGTTCCAGTATTAATGCCTGACTGCCTGATGGAGAATAGTCAGTTTCAGTTCCACTGAACTTCAGATCTTCATCCGTGATTTCCATGCTAGAAGCTTGCGTGTCATCCCGTCTTAATTTGGCAAACTGCCTCTGCTTTCTCGCAAGAACGGACTCGACCAATTCCACTTCGCGTGAATCCAAACCCTTTGTTTCTGCCAGTTGTCGTAAGTATTCAGACACTTGGTTTTTTGCGAATTCTGGGACAGGAATGGGAGGTTCTTCGAGTTCTGTGGGAACCCTTTGCTGGCGTTGGTGTATTTCATTTTCAATATCTTCAACTAAGTCTGCCGCTATTCTTTTAGCTTCGTCCAAGGATATGTTCTGATGCTGAAGACTTTCAAGGATGATCTGCTCAATTTCGCTATGGCTTTGTGACTTAACATGGTCAGATTCTAAAGACTCTGAATGGTCTTGATGAATTTCGGAACCTAAGTCGGATTCATCTCGAGCACTGCTGCTCAACTCATCATCTTTGTCTGATCTAATGTCTGAAGGCAATTCTGTTACTTTTTCAAAACTAGGTTGAGATTGGAGGGGAACTTCCCAAACAGTGTCTTCTATATGTTCTTCGGGCTGATGCACAGGAGAAGCTAATTCAAATGTTTCTGTTATGGGACTTATAACTTTAACTTCTTGCTGCCCCTCATCAAAAGATTCTTCGCTGTCCTCACTAATTCGCCGTTGTTTTCCTGATAACGTCACAGTAATTTCTGGAATGTGATCTTCGGTACTAAAGGATGTCCTAGAGGCAACTTCTGCAGCATTGAGCGAATCAAGCGATTTTGTTTCGATATCTGTTGCGTCTTGTTCGTTATCCGTTACTTTTTCAGAATCTTCTACTTCACTTTTATCAACGTGTACCTCCATTGAGTCGCTAGGTCTTGAAATGCTGTCATCTTTGGCTAAAGGAGTTTGTGAGGATCGCCGTCTACAAGTTCTAGGCTACGGTCTGGCGAAGAGCTCTTATCAGATTCTGTAGAAGGTCGTTTAACAGTCTCTTTGTGCGTTTCTGATTTAAGTGGTGAGACTGTAATTTGATCTTCTACTCTTTGTGCAGTTACTAAATCCGGTTTGTGCGTTTCAGTTAACAAATCTTCCTTTTCAACTGCAGTTGCTTCGTGGAATTTCATTTTGTGTATTTTATCTGCCGTTTCAATATCAATTTCTTCCTTGTACGTCGTTGGTAATTTTTCATCTAACGAAGTCTCTCGTTCAAATTCTCTTTGTTCCATCATAAACCTTTCCGCATAATCTTCAACTAATTGATGTTGATCTTTTTGCTCTTTTGCGTCGTCTAATTTTTGCGCAACGTCTTCCTCTGCTTCAGATATAACTTCTGTTCGTTTCCCATCGATATCTAGTATTGAATCTTTTGCCAGATGTAATTTTGTACCTTTAAATTTAAGAGTAGTTTCGAATGTTTTAGCTAGATCTTTTACACTTTTGGATTCCCCACTAGAATCATCTGCATCCTCAGGAACGCTTGTTATTATTGCTGATTCTTCTTTTACCACATAAAGATTACTTAATGTTTTGTGTTCAGGCGAAGGCTCTTCTTCGGATTCGGTATTAAAGGGTTCCTCGACCATTTCTTTCCGAAGTTGTTCCTCAAAATATTGCTTTCGCAATCTCATAGATGCGGAAATATCATATAAGTCTTCTGTGGGCAAAGAAAATGACCTCTCATAAATATTCTTTCGTGCAGATGCAGCAGGCTGAAATACGCTCATTTGCCTTGTCCGAATTTGTGGCACCCTATCTTCAATTTCTGAATCCGATATGTAGTGTTCAACGTCTTCGCTGTCTGATATATAGCCTTGTTCGTGAGATGTAGATACTTTATCTGAATCAAAACTATCTCCACCTTCAAGTTTAGTTTCACTTCCCTGTTTCGATAGAGTTTTGCGTTCGGGGACTACAGAGGGATCTTGAAATTGAGCTTGATATTCGCTTAAAAACTTGGTAGGCGGTTCTTCAAGAAATGCTTCACCAAGGGATAGCTTTGAAGTTTCTGTGTAATGCACATCAGTATCGTCACTAATATCAAAAGACACTTTGTGATCTTTTACCTCCTTCTCTTCTTGTATGCTTCCCGCAGTTTGTAATGCGGATCGAGGTTTTGGTATTGGTGGTAATGTGGGCGATTCTTGCAAGGAAATGCGTTTTTTGAGAACGACGGATTTTTGGGTTGGCACATCTTCGTGAATACTCATTCGTTTAGTTATTGGCAAACGACTTTCAGAAACATAATCGCCAGAAATAGTCTCCCAGAATTTCTTTTTATCAGAATAAGACTTGGCTTTTTCTTTGTCCAAAAGCTCACCGTCATAGGTCACGTCTAGAACGTCATCTCGTACAGGAGATTTTTGTGTATCCCTTAGTACGTCATTGTCTGCAGGTTTAGGTATTCGAGGTTTAGGTTTTGGTATAGCCGTAGTTAGTACTTGTTCGCTCGGTGTTAATTCTGCTGAGGTATGTGTTAGTCCATATCCGGTGTCTAAAAAGGGGGTTAGATGTTAGGCTGTCTAGCGGTTAATATAAAACAATTACATATTAACCGAGCCGAAAGCAATGAATGTTATATATAGGGAAACATTGGAGCAAGTCTCGTTTACTATCTGAGGTAACTTAAAACTTACCAGAAATCATAAATCTAAAAAAGACGATAGTACAAAAGTAAACGAACTCAATTAATTAACGCATGTTTAACAACAAATAAAAACAAACAAAATAAAAAATAAACCAGCCTAAGTTGCTTTGTGCAGCAACTCTAAACCTCTAAGAGATGTAAAGCAAGTGTATTAGAACTGTGTATTTGAAAACATGCATAAGCTCAAACATATCGGGCTCCTGTCGACTCCCTGGAACATTTCTAACTAATGCAGATCCTTTCTTTCAGTTATATTTACCTAAAGGAGATTGTTCTAACGTGCACAGTTCTCTTCTTGCACATTTTTTTGTTTTTCTCTTCATAACTCCTTTCTTGTTATTATTACTAGATGACACCAGTATATTTGGAATGTTGTGATCCACCACTAATGGTTCTGCATTGAAAACAAACCCTTCGGCTGAAAATCTCATAGAATTTAGCGATTCGTTGTCATCTTCAATGCAATGGGGCTTATCTTGCACGTCCACGGTCGTACAATAGTTACTATTATCTAAACGTTCTAAAGAACCGAAAGGGCTAGTCTTATTTAACCAATTTACAACAGCCGACGTTATAGTGCCCTTGGTTAACGAGTCCGTACTTCCAGATGCTTTTGATGCTTGTAACTGTTCGTTACTTGCAGAAAATAAAGCTTCTGTACTCTCTCCTTCTGACGATGTGACAAATACATTGAGAGCATCCTTTCTCCAAAGGGTATCCAATAAGCTGCCTCTTGTATATGTAGGTTTGGATCTATGTAAATCAGGAAGGCTTTTGCAATCTTCGTCAAACTTATAGGGATTATAATAGCCTAACTCAGATTGAGGACGTTTAGCTTTCCGCGAATGTGTAGGAGATGGACATGGACTTCTTCGTATAGGTATAACATCAACTTCTACACCAGCTTTGTTAATTAAATGATCTTTGTTTAAATTCACGGGGCCCATGTACACAACTTCACCTACGAAATTAAAGCTAGTAAGGAAAGAATAAACGCAGTGCAAGTATGTAGGTCCCGATATGTTTGGATGGTTAAAATGAATACGTAAAGTGATTTCATGCTATATATGAGGTACATTAACTAGTGACTTTAAACCTAATAAGCTATAACATTTTGTGTAAGTATAAATGAGGACTGTTAGTGCCATATATGATATCTACCTTGAGGCAAATCTGGAACATCAGCCTGACTACTTGGTGTTTTTGCACTTTTGTCCTCGCTCGAGGATAGAACGTGATCGTCCCACAGAGCCGAGTATTCTTTTTGCAAATCAGAGAGCTCCTCCACGCTTAGTTGTGACACAATGGTATGAAAATCTCTTTCCTGCTTTCTTTCTAGATCAGAAGCTGAGACTGGTTTGTTGCTACATTCGGAGGTATCCTGGTTTAGTGCTTCTGAAGACAACAGTTCAAACTTTTTCTCAACCCTCCTCAGTTTCTTATCTCTTTTCTCATCAGAGAGTGGTTTCTGTGATAGTTCCAAATCAGCTTGTTCTAACAAACCTAACGCTTTATCAAGATCTTCCAACTTTCTTTCTATTACATCAACATCAGCTTGACATCCTGTTTTAACTTTGTCAAGAACATCGTCACCAGAATCAGAGACAATATGATTTAAACCATCTTCAGGTTCTCTTAACAAAATGTCTAACATGCATGGCGCTTCAGAAACAAGAGCACCCTCAATAGTTACTGTATCGTCCGACAGAGGTTGTTGGGAAATAGTTTGGTCGCAAAATTTCGTTTCAGTAGTAACACTTCTACTCAAGGGTAACGTCAACATATCACTGACTACGAAGTTTTCTATGCTTCTTTCGGACAAAGGAATACGAGACAAATCTATATCTTTCTCCGAAACACCACAAGAAACTAAATCAACACCCGAAATTTTACTTACACCTACACCCTCTGAAGATGTACGTGTTATATGAGCTCTAACCCCATCTGACAAAATACCTGAATCATCTTTAGTCACATCAAATTTATCTACCACATAGCATATACCATCGCCTGTGCTTTTCGATGCTTTGTCGTTAGCGTAACTAAACATTTCCGACTCGTCGCCGACCTTATCAGCAAAGCCAGGAAAGAATTCTCCAGTCCTAGAAGTCGCCTCCTCCATTGCAGATTTTAATTCTTTAGGGGGGTCTTTGGGTGTCTCCTTTGCATCAGGTGCAGCAACGCAGACTTTATCCGCTATTTCAACTTTCGCGACCTTAGTGCCTTCAGTCAGTTGTTGCGTTCCGTCAGAGACTTTGTCAGCAACACCGCTAAAGAATTCCCCCGACTTAGTTACCGCCTCTTCTAATCCAGATTTTATGTCTTTACCAAACTCACTACGTGCCGTATCTGAATCGACTGCTGCCTTAGACATCTCCGCAGTTTCGAATTTCGCGTTCTTAACGCCCTGAACTTTATGTTTTGTTTTATCGCCGAATTTAACACCAATACCGCTAAAAAATCCTCCCTTCTTAGACGACGCCTCCTCTACTCCAGACTGCATATTTTTAGAGGCGTTTTTGGTAACCTTCTTTGCATCGGCTACCGACTTAAAAGCTTTCGTAGATGTTTTGCATTTGGTGTCTTTGGCAACTTTGGTTTGATGTTTTGTTTTGTCACCGACTTTGTCAGCAATGCCGCTGAAGAATCCTCCCGTCTTAGCTGCCGCCTCCTTTACTCCGGATTTTACGTCTTTAGCGGCGTCTTTGGTTTTCTTCTTTGCCCCGGCTGCTGTATCGGAGGCTTTCACTGCCGTCTTGTCTTTCGCGTCTTTGGCGCTTTCAGCCAGTTGTTGTGTTTTGTCACCTACTTTGTCAGCAATGCCGCTGAAGAATCCTCCCGTCTTAGCTGCCGCCTTCTCCACTCCGGATTTCACGTCTTTAGCGGCGTCTTTGGTTGCCTTCTTTGCATCAGCTGCCGCTTCGGAGACTTTCTCTGCCGTCTTGTCTTTCGTGTCTTTGGCGCTTTCGGCCAGTTGTTGTGTTTTGTCACCAAACTTGTCAGCAATGCCGCTGAAGAATCCTCCCGTCTTAGCTGCCGCCTCCTACCATCCGGATTTCACGTCTTTAGCGGCGTCTTTGGTTGCCTTCTTTGCATCAGCTGCCGCTTCGAGGCTTTCTCTGCCGTCTTGTGTTTCGCGTCTTTGGCGCTTTCAGCCAGTTGTTGTGTTTTGTCATCTACTTTGTCAGCAATTCCGCTGAAGAATCCTCCCGTCTTAGCTGCCGCATCCTCCACTCCAGATTTTACGTCTTTAGCGGAGACTTTGGTTGCCTCCTTTGCATCAGCTGCCGCTTCGGAGGCTTTCTCTGCCGTCTTGTCTTTCGCTTCTTTGGCGCTTTCGCCAGTTGTTGTGTTTGTCACCAAACTTGTCAGCAATGCCGCTGAAGAATCCTCCGTCTTAGCTGCCGCATCCTCCACTCCGAATTTTACGTCTTTAGCGGCGTCTTTGGTTGCCTTCTTTGCGTCAGCTGCCGCTTCGGAGGCTTTCTCTGCCGTTTTGTCTTTCGCGTCTTTGGCGCTTTCGGCCAGTTGTTGTGTTTTGTCACCAAACTTGTCAGCAATGCCGCTGAAGAATCCTCCCGTCTTAGCTGCCGCATCCTCCACTCCAGATTTTACGTCTTTAGCGGCGACTTTGGTTGCCTTCTTTGCATCAGCTGCCGCTTCGGAGGCTTTCTCTGCCGTTTTGTCTTTCGCGCCTTTGGCGCTTTCGGCAAGTTGTTGTGTTTTGTCACCAAACTTGTCAGCAATGCCGCTGAAGAATCCTCCCGTCTTAGCTGCCGCCTCCTCCACTCCGGATTTCACGTCTTTAGCGGCGTCTTTCGTTGCCTTCTTTGCATCAGCTGTCGCTTCGGAGGCTTTCTCTGCCGTTTTGTCTTTCGCGTCTTTGGCGCTTTCGGCAAGTTGTTGTGTTTTGTCACTTACTTTTTCAGCAATGCCGCTGAAGAATCCTCCCGTCTTAGCTGCCGCATCCTCCACTCCGGATTTCACGTCTTTAGCGTGGTCTTTGGTTGCCTTCTTTGCATCAGCTGCCGCTTCGGAGGCTTTCTCTGCCGTCTTGTCTTTCGCGTCTTTGGCGCTTTCGGCCAGTTGTTGTGTTTTGTCACCAAACTTGTCAGCAATGCCGCTGAAGAATCCTCCCGTCTTAGCTGCCGCATCCTCCACTCCGAGATTTTACGTCTTTAGCGGCGTCTTTGGTTGCCTTCTTTGCATCAGCTGCCGCTTCGGAGGCTTTCTCTGCCGTCTTGTCTTTCGCGTCTTTGGCGCTTTCAGCCAGTTGTTGTGTTTTGTCACCTACTTTGTCAGCAATTCCGCTGAAGAATCCTCCCGTCTTAGCTGCCGCATCCTCCACTCCGGATTTTACGTCTTTAGCGGCGTCTTTGGTTGCCTTCTTTGCATCAGCTGCCGCTTCGGAGGCTTTCTCTGCCGTTTTGTCTTTCGCGTCTTTGGCGCTTTCGGCCAGTTGTTGTGTTTTGTCACCAAACTTGTCAGCAATGCCGCTGAAGAATCCTCCCGTCTTAGCTGCCGCATCCTCCACTCCGGATTTCACGTCTTTAGCGGCGTCTTTCGTTGCCTTCTTTGCATCAGCTGCCGCTTCGGAGGCTTTCTCTGCCGTTTTGTCTTTCGCGTCTTTGGCGCTTTCGGCAAGTTGTTGTGTTTTGTCACTTACTTTTTCAGCAATGCCGCTGAAGAATCCTCCCGTCTTAGCTGCCGCATCCTCCACTCCGGATTTCACGTCTTTAGCGGCGTCTTTGGTTGCCTTCTTTGCATCAGCTGCCGCTTCGGAGGCTTTCTCTGCCGTCTTGTCTTTCGCGTCTTTGGCGCTTTCAGCCAGTTGTTGTGTTTTGTCACCTACTTTGTCAGCAATTCCGCTGAAGAATCCTCCCGTCTTAGCTGCCGCATCCTCCACTCCAGATTTTACGTCTTTAGCGGAGACTTTGGTTGTCTCCTTTGCATCAGCTGCCGCTTCGAAGGCTTTCTCTGCCGTCTTGTCTTTCGCGTCTTTGGCGCTTTCGGCCAGTTGTTGTGTTTTGTCACCAAACTTGTCAGCAATGCCGCTGAAGAATCCTCCCGTCTTAGCTGCCGCATCCTCCACTCCAGATTTTACGTCTTTAGCGGCGTCTTTGGTTGCCTTCTTTGCATCAGCTGCCGCTTCGAGGCTTTCTCTGCCGTTTGTCTTTCGCGTCTTTGGCGCTTTCAGGCCAGTTGTTGTGTTTTGTCACCAAACTTGTCAGCAATGCCGCTGAAGAATCCTCCGTCTTAGCTGCCGCATCCTCCACTCCAGGATTTTACGTCTTTAGCGGCGTCTTTGGTTGCCTTCTTTGCATCAGCTGCCGCTTCGGAGGCTTTCTCTGCCGTCTTGTGTTTCGCGTCTTTGGCGCTTTCGGCCAGTTGTTGTGTTTTGTCACCAAACTTGTCAGCAATGCCGCTGAAGAATCCTCCGTCTTAGCTGCCGCTCCTCCACTCCGGATTTCACGTCTTTAGCGGCGTCTTTGGTTGCCTTCTTTGCATCAGCTGCCGCTTCCGAGGCTTTCTCTGCCGTCTTGTCTTTCGCGTCTTTGGCGCTTTCGGCCAGTTGTTGTGTTTTGTCATCAAATTTGTCAGCAATGCCGCTGAAGAATCCTCCCGTCTTAGCTGCCGCCTCCTCCACTCCGGATTTCACGTCTTTAGCGGCGTCTTTGGTTGCCTTCTTTGCATCAGCTGCCGCTTCGGAGGTTTTCTCTGCCGTCTTGTCTTTCGTGTCTTTGGCGCTTTCGGCCAGTTGTTGTGTTTTGTCACCAAACTTGTCAGCAATGCCGATGAAGAATCCTCCCGTCTTAGCTGCCGCCTCCTCCACTCCGGATTTCACGTCTTTAGCGGCGTCTTTGGTTGCCTTCTTTGCATCAGCTGCCGCTTCCGAGGCTTTCTCTGTCGTCTTGTCTTTCGCGTCTTTGGCGCTTTCGGCCAGTTGTTGTTTTTTGTCATCAAACTTGTCAGCAATGCCGCTGAAAAATCCTCCCGTCTTAGCTGCCGCCTTCTCCACTCCGGATTTCACGTCTTTAGCGGCGTCTTTGGTTGCCTTCTTTGCATCAGCTGTCGCTTCGGAGGCTTTCTCTGCCGTCTTGTCTTTCGCGTCTTTGGCGCTTTCGGCCAGTTGTTGTGTTTTGTCATCAAACTTGTCAGCAATGCCGCTGAAGAATCCTCCCGTCTTAGCTGCCGCCTCCTCCACTCCGGATTTCACGTCTTTAGCGGCGTCTTTGGTTGCCTTCTTTGCATCAGCTGCCGCTTCGGAGGTTTTCTCTGCCGTCTTGTCTTTCGTGTCTTTGGCGCTTTCGGCCAGTTGTTGTGTTTTGTCACCAAACTTGTCAGCAATGCCGCTGAAGAATCCTCCGTCTTAGCTGCCGCCTCCTCCACTCCGGATTTCACGTCTTTAGCGGCGTCTTTGGTTGCCTTCTTTGCATCAGCTGCCGCTTCGGAGGTTTTCTCTGCCGTCTTGTCTTTCGTGTCTTTGGCGCTTTCGGCCAGTTGTTGTGTTTTGTCACCAAACTTGTCAGCAATGCCGCTGAAGAATCCTCCGTCTTAGCTGCCGCCTCCTCCACTCCGGATTTCACGTCTTTAGCGGCGTCTTTGGTTGCCTTCTTTGCATCAGCTGCCGCTTCGAGGCTTTCTCTGCCGTCTTGTCTTTCGCGTCTTTGGCGCTTTCGGCCAGTTGTTGTGTTTTGTCATCAAACTTGTCAGCAATGCCGCTGAAGAATCCTCCGTCTTAGCTGCCGCCTTCCTCCACTCCGGATTTCACGTCTTTAGCGGCGTCTTTGGTTGCCTTCTTTGCATCAGCTGCCGCTTCGGAGGCTTTCTCTGCCGTCTTGTCTTTCGCGTCTTTGGCGCTTTCGGCCAGTTGTTGTGTTTTGTCATCAAACTTGTCAGCAATGCCGCTGAAGAATCCTCCGTCTTAGCTGCCGCCCTCCATCCGATTTCACGTCTTTAGCGGCGTCTTTGGTTGCCTTCTTTGCATCAGCTGCCGCTTCGGAGGCTTTCTCTGCCGTCTTGTCTTTCGCGTCTTTGGCGCTTTCGGCCAGTTGTTGTGTTTTGTCACCAAACTTGTCAGCAATGCCGCTGAAGAATCCTCCGTCTTAGCTGCCGCCTCCTCCACTCCGGATTTCACGTCTTTAGCGGCGTCTTTGGTTGCCTTCTTTGCATCAGCTGCCGCTTCCGGAGGCTTTCTCTGCCGTCTTGTCTTTCGCGTCTTTGGCGCTTTCGGCCAGTTGTTGTGTTTTGTCATCAAACTTGTCAGCAATGCCGCTGAAGAATCCTCCGTCTTAGCTGCCGCCTCCTCCACTCCGGATTTCACGTCTTTAGCGGCGTCTTTGGTTGCCTTCTTTGCATCAGCTGCCGCTTCGAGGCTTTCTCTGCCGTCTTGTCTTTCGCGTCTTTGGCGCTTTCGGCCAGTTGTTGTGTTTTGTCACCAAACTTGTCAGCAATGCCGCTGAAGAATCCTCCGTCTTAGCTGCCGCATCCTCCACTCCGGATTTCACGTCTTTAGCGGCGTCTTTGGTTGCCTTCTTTGCATCAGCTGCCGCTTCGAGGCTTTCTCTGCCGTCTTGTCTTTCGCGTCTTTGGCGCTTTCGGCCAGTTGTTGTGTTTTGTCACCAAACTTGTCAGCAATGCCGCTGAAGAATCCTCCGTCTTAGCTGCCGCATCCTCCACCGGATTTCACGTCTTTAGCGGCGTCTTTGGTTGCCTTCTTTGCATCAGCTGCCGCTTCGAGGCTTTCTCTGCCGTCTTGTCTTTCGCGTCTTTGGCGCTTTCGGCCAGTTGTTGTGTTTTGTCACCAAACTTGTCAGCAATGCCGCTGAAGAATCCTCCGTCTTAGCTGCCGCCTCCTCCACTCCGGATTTCACGTCTTTAGCGGCGTCTTTGGTTGCCTTCTTTGCATCAGCTGCCGCTTCGGAGGTTTCTCTGCCGTCTTGTCTTTCGTGTCTTTGGCGCTTTCGGCCAGTTGTTGTGTTTTGTCACCAAACTTGTCAGCAATGCCGCTGAAGAATCCTCCGTCTTAGCTGCCGCCTCCTCCACTCCGGATTTCACGTCTTTAGCGGCGTCTTTGGTTGCCTTCTTTGCATCAGCTGCCGCTTCGAGGCTTTCTCTGCCGTCTTTGTCTTTCGCGTCTTTGGCGCTTTCAGCCAGTTGTTGTGTTTTGTCACCAAACTTGTCAGCAATGCCGCTGAAGAATCCTCCGTCTTAGCTGCCGCCTCCTCCACTCCGATTTTACGTCTTTAGCGGCGTCTTTGGTTGCCTTCTTTGCATCAGCTGCCGCTTCGGAGGCTTTCTCTGCCGTCTTGTCTTTCGCGTCTTTGGCGCTTTCGGCCAGTTGTTGTGTTTTGTCACCAAACTTGTCAGCAATGCCGCTGAAGAAAACTCCCGTCTTAGCTGCCGCATCCTCCACTCCGGATTTCACGTCTTTAGCGTGGTCTTTGGTTGCCTTCTTTGCATCAGCTGCCGCTTCGGAGGTTTTCTCTGCCGTCTTGTCTTTCGTGTCTGTGGCGCTTTCGGCCAGTTGTTGTGTTTTGTCACCAAACTTGTCAGCAATGCCGCTGAAGAATCCTCCCGTCTTAGCTGCCGCATCCTCCACTCCGAATTTTACGTCTTTAGCGGCGTCTTTGGTTGCCTTCTTTGCGTCAGCTGCCGCTTCGGAGGCTTTCCCTGCCATCTTGTCTTTCGCGTCTTTGGCGCTTTCAGCCAGTTGTTGTGTTTTGTCGCCTACTTTGTCAGCAATTCCGCTGAAGAATCCTCCCGTCTTAGCTGCCGCATCCTCCACTCCGGATTTTACGTCTTTAGCGGCGTCTTTGGTTGCCTTCTTTGCATCAGCTGCCGCTTCGGAGGCTTTCTCTGCCGTCTTGTCTTTCGCGTCTTTGGCGCTTTCAGCCAGTTGTTGTGTTTTGTCACCAAACTTGTCAGCAATGCCGCTGAAGAATCCTCCCGTCTTAGCTGCCGCATCCTCCACTCCGGATTTTACGTCTTTAGCGGCGTCTTTGGTTGCCTTCTTTGCATCAGCTGCCGCTTCGGAGGCTTTCTCTGCCGTCTTGTCTTTCGCGTCTTTGGCGCTTTCAGCATTGTTGTGTTTTGTCACTTACTTGTCAGCAATGCCGCTGAAGAATCCTCCGTCTTAGCTGCCGCATCCTCCACTCCGGATTTCACGTCTTTAGCGTGGTCTTTGGTTGCCTTCTTTGCATCAGCTGCCGCTTCGAAGGCTTTCTCTGCCGTCTTGTCTTTCGCGTCTTTGGCGCTTTCGGCCAGTTGTTGTGTTTTGTCATCTACTTTGTCAGCAATTCCGCTGAAGAATCCTCCCGTCTTAGCTGCCGCATCCTCCACTCCAGATTTTACGTCTTTAGCGGAGACTTTGGTTGCCTCCTTTGCATCAGCTGCCGCTTCGGAGGCTTTCTCTGCCGTCTTGTCTTTCGCGTCTTTGGCGCTTTCGGCCAGTTGTTGTGTTTTGTCACCAAACTTGTCAGCAATGCCGCTGAAGAATCCTCCCGTCTTAGCTGCCGCATCCTCCACTCCAGATTTTACGTCTTTAGCGGCGACTTTGGTTGCCTTCTTTGCATCAGCTGCCGCTTCGGAGGCTTTCTCTGCCGTCTTGTCTTTCGCGTCTTTGGCGCTTTCGGCCAGTTGTTGTGTTTTGTCACCAACTTGTCAGCAATGCCGCTGAAGAATCCTCCCGTCTTAGCTGCCGCATCCTCCACTCCGGATTTTACGTCTTTAGCGGCGTCTTTGGTTGCCTTCTTTGCATCAGCTGCCGCTTCGGAGGCTTTCTCTGCCGTCTTGTCTTTCGCGTCTTTGGCGCTTTCGGCCAGTTGTTGTGTTTTGTCACCAAACTTGTCAGCAATGCCGCTGAAGAATCCTCCGTCTTAGCTCCGCATCCTCCACTCCGATTTCACGTCTTTAGCGGCGTCTTTGGTTGCCTTCTTTGCATCAGCTGCCGCTTCGAGGCTTTCTCTGCCGTCTTGTCTTTCGCGTCTTTGGCGCTTTCGGCCAGTTGTTGTGTTTTGTCATCAAACTTTGTCAGCAATGCCGCTGAAGAATCCTCCGTCTTAGCTGCCGCATCCTCCACTCCGGATTTCACGTCTTTAGCGGCGTCTTTGGTTGCCTTCTTTGCATCAGCTGCCGCTTCGAGGCTTTCTCTGCCGTCTTGTCTTTCGTGTCTTTGGCGCTTTCGGCCAGTTGTTGTGTTTTGTCACCAAACTTGTCAGCAATGCCGCTGAAGAATCCTCCCGTCTTAGCTGCCGCCTCCTCCACTCCGGATTTCACGTCTTTAGCGGCGTCTTTGGTTGCCTTCTTTGCATCAGCTGCCGCTTCGGAGGCTTTCTCTGCCGTCTTGTCTTTCGCGTCTTTGGCGCTTTCGACCAGTTGTTGTTTTTGTCATCAAACTTGTCAGCAATGCCGCTGAAGAATCCTCCGTCTTAGCTGCCGCTTCCTCCACTCCGGATTTCACGTCTTTAGCGGCGTCTTTGGTTGCCTTCTTTGCATCAGCTGCCGCTTCGGAGGCTTTCTCTGCCGTCTTGTCTTTCGCGTCTTTGGCGCTTTCGGCCAGTTGTTGTGTTTTGTCATCAAACTTGTCAGCAATGCCGCTGAAGAATCCTCCCGTCTTAGCTGCCGCCTTCTCCACTCCGGATTTCGCGTCTTTAGCGGCGTCTTTGGTTGCCTTCTTTGCATCAGCTGCCGCTTCGGATGTTTTCTCTGCCGTCTTGTCTTTCGCGTCTTTGGCGCTTTCGGCCAGTTGTTGTGTTTTGTCACCAAACTTGTCAGCAATGCCGCTGAAGAATCCTCCCGTCTTAGCTGCCGCCTCCTCCACTCCGGATTTCACGTCTTTAGCGGCGTCTTTGGTTGCCTTTTTTGCATCAGCCGCCGCTTCGGAGGCTTGCTCTGCCGTCTTGTCTTTCGCGTCTTTGGCGCTTTCGGCCAGTTGTTGTGTTTTGTCATCAAACTTGTCAGCAATGCCGCTGAAGAATCCTCCGTCTTAGCTGCCGCCTCCTCACTCCGGATTTCACGTCTTTAGCGGCGTCTTTGGTTGCCTTCTTTGCATCAGCTGCCGCTTCCGAGGCTTTCTCTGCCGTCTTGTCTTTCGCGTCTTTGGCGCTTTCGGCCAGTTGTTGTGTTTTGTCATCAAACTTGTCAGCAATGCCGCTGAAGAATCCTCCCGTCTTAGCTGCCGCCTCCTCCACTCCGGATTTCACGTCTTTAGCGGCGTCTTTGGTTGCCTTCTTTGCATCAGCTGCCGCTTCCGAGGCTTTCTCTGCCGTCTTGTCTTTCGCGTCTTTGGCGCTTTCGGCCAGTTGTTGTGTTTTGTCACCAAACTTGTCAGCAATGCCGCTGAAGAATCCTCCGTCTTAGCTGCCGCCTCCTCCACTCCGGATTTCACGTCTTTAGCGGCGTCTTTGGTTGCCTTCTTTGCATCAGATGCCGCTTCCGAGGCTTTCTCTGCCGTCTTGTCATTCGCGTCTTTGGCGCTTTCGGCCAGTTGTTGTGTTTTGACATCAAATTTGTCAGCAATGCCGCTGAAGAATCCTCCGTCTTAGCTGCCGCCTCCTCCACTCCGGATTTCACGTCTTTAGCGGCGTCTTTGGTTGCCTTCTTTGCATCAGCTGCCGCTTCGAGGTTTCTCTGCCGTCTTGTCTTTCGTGTCTGTGGCGCTTTCGGCCAGTTGTTGTGTTTTGTCACCAAACTTGTCAGCAATGCCGCTGAAGAATCCTCCCGTCTTAGCTGCCGCCTCCTCCACTCCGGATTTCACGTCTTTAGCGGCGTCTTTGGTTGCCTTCTTTGCATCAGCTGCCGCTTCCGAGGCTTTCTCTGCCGTCTTGTCTTTCGCGTCTTTGGCGCTTTCGGCCAGTTGTTGTGTTTGTCATCAAACTTGTCAGCAATGCCGCTGAAGAATCCTCCGTCTTAGCTGCCGCCTCCTCCACTCCGGATTTCACGTCTTTAGCGGCGTCTTTGGTTGCCTTCTTTGCATCAGCTGCCGCTTCGAGGCTTTCTCTGCCGTCTTGTCTTTCGCGTCTTTGGCGCTTTCGGCCAGTTGTTGTGTTTTGTCACCAAACTTGTCAGCAATGCCGCTGAAGAATCCTCCCGTCTTAGCTGCCGCCTCCTCCACTCCGGATTTCACGTCTTTAGCGGCGTCTTTGCTTGCCTTCTTTGCATCAGCTGCCGCTTCCGAGGCTTTCTCTGCCGTCTTGTGTTTCGCGTCTTTGGCGCTTTCGGCCAGTTGTTGTGTTTTGTCATCAAACTTGTCAGCAATGCCGCTGAAGAATCCTCCCGTCTTAGCTGCCGCCTCCTCCACTCCGGATTTCACGTCTTTAGCGGCGTCTTTGGTTGCCTTCTTTGCATCAGCTGCCGCTTCGGAGGCTTTCTCTGCCGTCTTGTCTTTCGCGTCTTTGGCGCTTTCGGCCAGTTGTTGTGTTTTGTCACCAAACTTGTCAGCAATGCCGCTGAAGAATCCTCCCGTCTTAGCTGCCGCCTCCTCCACTCCGGATTTCACGTCTTTAGCGGCGTCTTTGGTTGCCTTCTTTGCATCAGCTGCCGCTTCGGAGGCTTTCTCTGCCGTCTTGTCTTTCGCGTCTTTGGCGCTTTCGGCCAGTTGTTGTGTTTTGTCACCAAACTTGTCAGCAATGCCGCTGAAGGAATCTCCCGTCTTAGCTGCCGCATCCTCCACTCCGGATTTCACGTCTTTAGCGGCGTCTTTGGTTGCCTTCTTTGCATCAGCTGCCGCTTCGGAGGCTTCCTCTGCCGTTTTGTCTTTCGTGTCTTTGGCGCTTTCGGCCAGTTGTTGTGTTTTGTCAGCAAACTTGTCGGCAATGCCGCTGAAGAATCCTCGTGTCTTAGCTGCCGCCTCCTCCACTCCGGATTTCACGTCTTTAGCGGCGTCTTTGGTTGCCTTCTTTGAATCAGCTGCCGCTTCGGAGGCTTTCTCTGCCGTCTTGTCTTTCGCGTCTTTGGCGCTTTCGGCCAGTTGTTGTGTTTTGTCACCAAACTTGTCAGCAATGCCGCTGAAGAATCCTCCCGTCTTAGCTGCCGCATCCTCCACTCCGGATTTTACGTCTTTAGCGGCGTCTTTGGTTGCCTTCTTTGCATCAGCTGCCGCTTCGGAGGCTTTCTCTGCCGTCTTGTCTTTCGCGTCTTTGGCGCTTTCGGCCAGTTGTTGTGTTTTGTCATCAAACTTGTC
This sequence comes from Sinelater perroti, assembly GCA_036346155.1. Lineage (NCBI taxonomy): Eukaryota > Metazoa > Arthropoda > Insecta > Coleoptera > Elateridae > Sinelater > Sinelater perroti. Next base: position 20,323,964 of record JARFIY010000158.1, on the reverse strand, counting down.
AGCAATGCCGCTGAAGAATCCTCCGTCTTAGCTGCCGCCTCCTCCACTCCGGATTTCACGTCTTTAGCGGCGTCTTTGGTTGCCTTCTTTGCATCAGCTGCCGCTTCGGAGGCTTCCTCTGCCGTTTTGTCTTTCGCGTCTTTGGCGCTTTCGACCAGTTGTTGTGTTTTGTCATCAAACTTGTCAGCAATGCCGCTGAAGAATCCTCCCGTCTTAGCTGCCGCCTTCTCCACTCCTGATTTTACGTCTTTAGCGGCGTCTTTGGTTGCCTTCTTTGCATCAGCTGCCGCTTCGGAGGTTTTCTCTGCCGTTTTGTCTTTCGCGTCTTTGGCGCTTTCGGTCAGTTGTTGTGTTTTGTCACCAAACTTGTCAGCAATGCCGCTGAAGAATCCTCCCGTCTTAGCTGCCGCCTCTTCCACTCCGGATTTCACGTCTTTAGCGGCGTCTTTGGTTGCCTTCTTTGCATCAGCTGCCGCTTCGGAGGTTTCCTCTGCCGTTTTGTCTTTCGCGTCTTTGGCGCTTTCGGTCAGTTGTTGTGTTTTGTCACCAAACTTGTCAGCAATGCCGCTGAAGAATCCTCCCGTCTTAGCTGCCGCCTTCTCCACTCCGGATTTTACGTCTTTAGCGGCGTCTTTGGTTGTCTTTTTTGCATCAGCTGCCGCTTCGGAGGTTTTCTCTGCCGTCTTGTCTTTCGTGTCTTTGGCGCTTTCGGCCAGTTGTTGTGTTTTGTCACCAAACTTGTCAGCAATGCCGCTGAAGAATCCTCCCGTCTTAGCTGCCGCCTCCTCCACTCCGGATTTCACGTCTTTAGCGGCGTCTTTGGTTGCCTTCTTTGCATCAGCTGCCGCTTCGGAGGCTTCCTCTGCCGTTTTGTCTTTCGCGTCTTTGGCGCTTTCGACCAGTTGTTGTGTTTTGTCATCAAACTTGTCAGCAATGCCGCTGAAGAATCCTCCCGTCTTAGCTGCCGCCTCCTCCACTCCGGATTTCACGTCTTTAGCGGCGTCTTTGGTTGCCTTCTTTGCATCAGCTGCCGCTTCGGAGGTTTTCTCTGCCGTCTTGTCTTTCGTGTCTTTGGCGCTTTCGGCCAGTTGTTGTGTTTTGTCACCAAACTTGTCAGCAATGCCGCTGAAGAATCCTCCCGTCTTAGCTGCCGCCTCCTCCACTCCGGATTTCACGTCTTTAGCGGCGTCTTTGGTTGCCTTCTTTGCATCAGCTGCCGCTTCGGAGGCTTTCCTCTGCCGTTTGTCTTTCGTGTCTTTGGCGCTTTCGGCCAGTTGTTGTGTTTTGTCAGCAAACTTGTCGGCAATGCCGCTGAAGAATCCTCGTGTCTTAGCTGCCGCCTCCTCCACTCCGGATTTCACGTCTTTAGCGGCGTCTTTGGTTGCCTTCTTTGCATCAGCTGCCGCTTCGGAGGCTTTCTCTGCCGTCTTGTCTTTCGCGTCTTTGGCGCTTTCGGCCAGTTGTTGTGTTTTGTCACCAAACTTGTCAGCAATGCCGCTGAAGAATCCTCCCGTCTTAGCTGCCGCATCCTCCACTCCGGATTTTACGTCTTTAGCGGCGTCTTTGGTTGCCTTCTTTGCATCAGCTGCCGCTTCGGAGGCTTCCTCTGCCGTTTTGTCTTTCGCGTCTTTGGCGCTTTCGACCAGTTGTGTTTTGTCATCAAACTTGTCAGCAATGCCGCTGAAGAATCCTCCCGTCTTAGCTGCGGCCTTCTCCACTCCTGATTTTACGTCTTTAGCGGCGTCTTTGGTTGCCTTCTTTGCATCAGCTGCCGCTTCGGAGGTTTTCTCTGCCGTCTTGTCTTTCGTGTCTTTGGCGCTTTCGGCCAGTTGTTGTGTTTTGTCATCAAACTTGTCAGCAATGCCGCTGAAGAATCCTCCCGTCTTAGCTGCCGCCTCCTCCACTCCGGATTTCACGTCTTTAGCGGCGTCTTTGGTTGCCTTCTTTGCATCAGCTGCCGCTTCGGAGGCTTTCTCTGCCGTCTTGTCTTTCGCGTCTTTGGCGCTTTCGGCCAGTTGTTGTGTTTTGTCACCAAACTTGTCAGCAATGCCGCTGAAGAATCCTCCGTCTTAGCTGCCGCATCCTCCACTCCGGATTTAACGTCTTTAGCGGCGTCTTTGGTTGCCTTCTTTGCATCAGCTGCCGCTTCGGAGGCTTTCTCTGCCGTCTTGTCTTTCGCGTCTTTGGCGCTTTCGGCCAGTTGTTGTGTTTTGTCACCAAACTTGTCAGCAATGCCGCTGAAGAATCCTCCCGTCTTAGCTGCCGCCTCCTCCACTCCGGATTTCACGTCTTTAGCGGCGTCTTTGGTTGCCTTCTTTGCATCAGCTGCCGCTTCGGAGGCTTCCTCTGCCGTTTTGTCTTTCGCGTCTTTGGCGCTTTCGACCAGTTGTTGTGTTTTGTCATCAAACTTGTCAGCAATGCCGCTGAAGAATCCTCCCGTCTTAGCTGCCGCCTTCTCCACTCCTGATTTTACGTCTTTAGCGGCGTCTTTGGTTGCCTTCTTTGCATCAGCTGCCGCTTCGGAGGTTTTCTCTGCCGTCTTGTCTTTCGTGTCTTTGGCGCTTTCGGCCAGTTGTTGTGTTTTGTGAGCAAACTTGTCAGCAATGCCGCTGAAGAATCCTCCCGTCTTAGCTGCCGCCTCTTCCACTCCGGATTTCACGTCTTTAGCGGCGTCTTTGGTTGCCTTCTTTGCATCAGCTGCCGCTTCGGAGGTTTCCTCTGCCGTTTTGTCTTTCGCGTCTTTGGCGCTTTCGGTCAGTTGTTGTGTTTTGTCACCAAACTTGTCAGCAATGCCGCTGAAGAATCCTCCGTCTTAGCTGCCGCCTTCTCCACTCCGGATTTACGTCTTTAGCGGCGTCTTTGGTTGCCTTCTTTGCATCAGCTGCCGCTTCGGAGGTTTCTCTGCCGTCTTGTCTTTCGTGTCTTTGGCGCTTTCGGCCAGTTGTTGTGTTTTGTCACCAAACTTGTCAGCAATGCCGCTGAAGAATCCTCCGTCTTAGCTGCCGCCTCCTCCACTCCGGATTTCACGTCTTTAGCGGCGTCTTTGGTTGCCTTCTTTGCATCAGCTGCCGCTTCGAGGCTTCCTCTGCCGTTTTGTCTTTCGCGTCTTTGGCGCTTTCGACCAGTTGTTGTGTTTTGTCATCAAACTTGTCAGCAATGCCGCTGAAGAATCCTCCGTCTTAGCTGCCGCCTCCTCCACTCCGGATTTCACGTCTTTAGCGGCGTCTTTGGTTGCCTTCTTTGCATCAGCTGCCGCTTCGGAGGTTTTCTCTGCCGTCTTGTCTTTCGTGTCTGTGGCGCTTTCGGCCAGTTGTTGTGTTTTGTCACCAAACTTGTCAGCAATGCCGCTGAAGAATCCTCCGTCTTAGCTGCCGCCTCCACTCCGGATTTCACGTCTTTAGCGGCGTCTTTGGTTGCCTTCTTTGCATCAGCTGCCGCTTCGAGGCTTTCTCTGCCGTCTTGTGTTTCGCGTCTTTGGCGCTTTCGGCCAGTTGTTGTGTTTTGTCATCAAACTTGTCAGCAATGCCGCTGAAGAATCCTCCGTCTTAGCTGCCGCCTCTCACTCCGGATTTCACGTCTTTAGCGGCGTCTTTGGTTGCCTTCTTTGCATCAGCTGCCGCTTCGGAGGCTTTCTCTGCCGTCTTGTCTTTCGCGTCTTTGGCGCTTTCGGCCAGTTGTTGTGTTTTGTCACCAAACTTGTCAGCAATGCCGCTGAAGAATCCTCCCGTCTTAGCTGCCGTCCTCCACTCCGGATTTCACGTCTTTAGCGGCGTCTTTGGTTGCCTTCTTTGCATCAGCTGCCGCTTCGAGGCTTCCTCTGCCGTCTTGTCTTTCGCGTCTTTGGCGCTTTCGACCAGTTGTTGTGTTTTGTCATCAAACTTGTCAGCAATGCCGCTGAAGAATCCTCCCGTCTTAGCTGCCGCCTTCTCCACTCCTGATTTTACGTCTTTAGCGGCGTCTTTGGTTGCCTTCTTTGCATCAGCTGCCGCTTCGGAGGTTTTCTCTGCCGTCTTGTCTTTCGTGTCTTTGGCGCTTTCGGCCAGTTGTTGTGTTTTGTCAGCAAACTTGTCAGCAATGCCGCTGAAGAATCCTCCCGTCTTAGCTGCCGCCTCCTCCACTCCGGATTTCACGTCTTTAGCGGCGTCTTTGGTTGCCTTCTTTGAATCAGCTGCCGCTTCGGAGGCTTTCTCTGCCGTCTTGTCTTTCGCGTCTTTGGCGCTTTCGGCCAGTTGTTGTGTTTTGTCACCAAACTTGTCAGCAATGCCGCTGAAGAATCCTCCCGTCTTAGCTGCCGCCTCCTCCACTCCGGATTTCACGTCTTTAGCGGCGTCTTTGGTTGCCTTCTTTGCATCAGCTGCCGCTTCGGAGGTTTTCTCTGCCGTCTTGTCTTTCGCGTCTTTGGCGCTTTCGGCCAGTTGTTGTGTTTTGTCACTTACTTCGTCAGCAACGCCGCTGAAGAATCCTGCCGTCTTAACTGCCGCCTCCTCTACTCCGGATTTTACGTCTTTAGTGGCGTCTTTGGTCGCCTTCTTTGCATCAGCTGCCGCTTCGGAAGCTTTCTCTGCCGTTTTATCTTTTGCGTCTTTGGCGCTTTCGGCCAGTTGTTGTGTTTTCTCACCGAATTTGTCAGCAATGCCGCTGAAGAATCCTCCCGTCTTAGCTGCCGCCTCCTCCACTCCGGATTTTACGTCTTTAGCGGCGTCTTTGGTAGCCTTCTTTGCATCAGCTGCCGCCTCGGAGGCTTTCTCTGCCGTCTTGTCTTTTGCGTCTTTGGCGCTTTCGGCGAGCTGTCGTGTTTTTTCACCGAACTGGTCAACAATGCCGCTGGTAAATCCTTGTGTATTAACCGTCGTCTCTTCTATCCCTACTGGTATTTTTTTCTTGGTGTCTTTTTTTGTGCTATCATGTCCTGCTTGAATTTCTGATCTTGTGTCTTTTTTGATGTCGTGGGCTGATTTTTTGTTGTATTGCTTGTGGCTGCATCATATTGAAGATTTGCGTCTTCTCGTGCATCTTTTCTTCTTTTGGCGACGTTATTTTTTTTCCAATTTTTTCGAAAAATCCCCCTCTGTCACCGTTTGTTGGTACATGTTTCTTTGTTTTTTTTGGTTTTCTCTTTTCTAATTTTGGACTTGGCTGTTCTTTTTTTTTAAAGAATATTCCAAATAAACCTGTTTTGTTTGGTATATCATTGTTATCGGTCTCCTTCTCTTCCATATTTCTTTTTACGTCTTCGTAGGTCGCAATTTCTTTTTGAAGGAAATTACTGGTGACTTCTGCGATGTCATCTTTTAACATAGGTTTAATTGTTTCGATGAGCATTGCACGTTCTTGTTTTGGTTGCTCTACTTGTGCATGCAGGGATTCTTCTGCACTTTCCTGTAATGTACTGTCGTCTAAAGTGGTTGCTGTTTTGTAGTCGCAGATTTGTATTTTTTTTTGAACGTGTGGTTGTTGTATTATAGTTTCAGTGATAGCACTGTCACCAAATACAATTTTCTCTTTATCATCAGCAGATATTTTTTTAATGTCTGATGTTTGCTTACTTATTAGTATGTCTACTTTTTCTGCAGACATAGATCTTTCTTTATTTAAAAAATTTTCTGTATACGATATTTCTCGTAGTGGTTCGTCAATTATAGTACCCGAAACTTGAGGAGATTGTTCTGTTTGCTGTAAATTTACAGGTTCTATATCTTCGCTGGATACTTTTAAAGTTTGATCTTTATATTCTATATTACTTCCTGTATTTTTAATAGACATAAAATCAAAAGTAACTTGTTTTTCTATTATGTGCGATTTTGTTTCTTCTGGTTTGCCATCTTGATATCTAGCAATTTCTTCTTGCAGAAAATTACTACAAAACCGAACCTGTTCGTCTGATTTCAGAAGCAATTTTTTAAGTTCCTTTTCACTTAATTTTGTTGGCATTTGGGTTTCTTTAGTTTCTGTATATTCATCTTTTTGTACTTTTTTTCTATTGAATACTCCAAACACCCCACTCTTTCTTTGTTCCTTATTTTCGTCTTCTAAATCTGTTTTAATGCCTATTTCTTTGTCTGTCGATATTAGATCCCCAGTTGCTTCAGAACTTTTCATAATTTCCTTTTCTGTATCTACACTTTCTTTAGATTTTTTTCCGAATAATGCCAAGAAGCCACTTTTTCTCCTTTCTTTCGACTCATATTCAGGATCGGTTTTTTTATTTGTTCCCTTTTTCTTTAACTTCGGTTTTTAGAATAGAAGACTTAACATCCTCATATCGGTCAACCTCTTCCTTTAAAAACTTCGAAGTGTCATTTATTTGTTGGACAACGTCTAAAGAAGTCATTTCACCAGTTTTGTTTAAATTAAAATGAATTTCCTTGGACAATAAATTTTCGACATATTCTTCTGGTAGTTTACCATCGATTGTTTGACAAGGTTTTTCCCTTAGCGGATCCACCTTGTCTAGCACCTCACTCTTTCTATCTTCTTTTCTATCAGCAACTCTTTCGGGCGTTTTTCCCACCATGTACTCATCTGTTAAATCAAACTTTACGGCGGGTTTTACATCTTCATATTTGCTTATTTTATCATTTAAAAACAAGTTGCTTTCTGGCATTTGCTTTTTTGTAATAACTGTTAAAAATAACGGGGCTGTTTTTGATTTTTGCTCTTCCTTTGTATCTGTGTCTTCAGTGCCTTTAATCGAAATGTTTTCTTTTTAGATTTATCCTCAAAAATTCCAAATACTTTTTTCTTATTGTCTTTATCGTCGTCATCTGATTCAAGATGACTTTCTTTGCCAAATTTTATATCTTCTATTTGCAAATGTCCTGAAGATATTTCTTTTATTTTATGAAAATCTCCATCTTCATAATTGGCAATCTCCATACCAAGGAAATTTTGAGTGTTATATATTTGTTGCAAAGACTCTTCTGATATAGGCGTAGGCGTAGGTAATGGTATTTGAGTATACATTTTGGAATCTCGTTTAGATTTTTCTAATATTTCAATGTTTACCTCTTCCTTTTTGGATTTCTTTCCAAATATACCAAACAAGCCTTTTTTTCCATCTTTATGTTCAACAGGCTCCTCTTGTAGTTCATGTTTTACATCTTCTTTAATTTGTTGTTTTTCAGCTTCTACTACTTGTAATTTCTGCGGTTTACAATCTTCAAAGCGATCAATTTCTCCCTCAAGGAACTGTGCTGAATCCACCATTTGTTTTGCAACCTCCTCTGAAAGTGCTGATGACGCAGTTGGTTTAACTTCAGACTTTTTGACAAATACACCAAACAGATCTTTTTTCCCATCTTTATGTTCAACAGGCTCTTCTTGTAATACATGTTTTACATCCTCTTTAATTTGTTGTTTTTCGGTTTCTACTACTTGTAATTTCTGGGGTCTACAATCTTCAAAGCGATCAATTTCTCCCTCAAGGAACTGTGCTGAATCCACCATTTGTTTTGCAACCTCCTCTGAAAGTGCTGGTGACGCAGCTGGTTTAACCTCAGACTTTTTGCCAAATATACCAAACAGACCTTTTTTCCCATCTTTATGTTCGACAGGCTCTTCTTGTAGTAGATGTTTTACATCCTCTTTAATTTGTTGTTTTTCGGTTTCTATTACTTGTAATTTCTGGGGTCTACAATCTTCAAAGCGATCAATTTCTCCCTCTAGGAACTGTGCTGAATCCACCACTTGTTTAGCAACCTCCTCTGAAAGTGCTGATGATGCAGCTGGTTTAACCTCAGACTTTTTGCCAAATATACCAAACAGACCTTTTTTCCCATCTTTATGTTCGACAGGCTCTTCTTGTAGTAGATGTTTTACATCCTCTTTAATTTGTTGTTTTTCGGTTTCTATTACTTGTAATTTCTGGGGTCTACAATCTTCAAAGCGATCAATTTCTCCCTCTAGGAACTGTGCTGAATCCACCATTTGTTTTGCAACCTCCTCTGAAAGTGCTGGTGACGCAGCTGGTTTACCCTCAGACTTTTTGCCAAATATACCAAACAGACCTTTTCTCCCATCTTTATGTTCAACAGGCGCTTCTTGTAATACATGTTTTACATCCTCTTTAATTTGTTGTTTTTCGGCTTCTACCACTTGTAATTTCTGGGGTCTACAATCTTCAAAGCGATCAATTTCTCCCTCAAGGAACTGTGCTGAATCCACCATTTCTTTTGCAACCTCCTCTGAAAGTGCTGATGACGTAGCTGGTTTACCTTCAGACTTTTTGCCAAATATACCAAACAGACCTTTTTTCCCATCTTTATGTTCGACAGGCTCCTCTTGTAGTAGATGTTTTACATCTTCTTTAATTTGTTGTTTTTCGGCTTCTATTACTTGTAATTTCTGCGGTCTACAATCTTCAAAGCGATCAATTTTTCCCTCAAGGAACTGTGCTGAATCCACCATTTCTTTTGCAACCTCCTCTGAAAGTGCTGATGGCGTAGCTGGTTTACCCTCAGACTTTTTGCCAAATATACCAAACAGACCTTTTTTCCCATCTTTATGTTCGACAGGCTCCTCTTGTAGTACATGTTTTACATCTTCTTTAATTTGTTGTTTTTCGGCTTCTACTACTTGTAATTTCTGCGGTCTACAATCTTCAAAGCGATCAATTTCTCCCTCAAGGAACTGTGCTGAATCCACCATTTCTTTTGCAACCTCCTCTGAAAGTGCTGATGGCGTAGCTGGTTTACCCTCAGACTTTTTGCCAAATATACCAAACAGACCTTTTTTCCCATCTTTATGTTCGACAGGCTCCTCTTGTAGTAGATGTTTTACATCTTCTTTAATTTGTTGTTTTTCGGCTTCTATTACTTGTAATTTCTGGGGTCTACAATCTTCAAAGCGATCAATTTCTCCCTCAAGGAACCTTGTTGAATCCAAAATCTGCTGTGAAACTTCTGACGGTACTAACAAACTAGCCATTTTGTTCTCTATTTCTAATGGTGCATTAGGTTGAAGTTCAGTGAACTTGGTTGTAATTTCTTTTTTATCTTTTACTTCTAGCGCTGTTTTAATTGTAGGCTTTATATCATGATAATTCAGTATTTCTTCATCTAAGAATCTTTTTGAATCTATAATAGACTTTTTGACATCATCTGAAAGAAAGATCTGAGAAACTTGTGCTTGCTTCTCAATTTCTTCAGTAGTCTCTGCAGCTTTCTTGCCGTGTTTCAACTTTTTAAAGAGTCCAACTTTTTTCTGCTCTTCGCTTTCGCTTTCGTCAGATTCAGTTTTCTTTTTCTTTTTCTGGCTTGTGGGTGTTTGCTGTTTATCTTTAGCGCTTGATTCTTTTGATAGTTCTTTGTCATGTTTTTCTATGATACTGTCGGATTTATCTTCATCGGAATCTTCGACTTCCTTGGACGATTTCTTTCCGAAGAAGGAAAAGAATCCCCCTGATTTTCTAACGGTCTTTGGAGTTTCCGTAACTTTAGTTTTCTGTTCCTTATTGCTTATATTATATTGATCGCCAGCCCAGCCGTTAAAATAAATTTCGTTCTGTATTAGACATGTTGTTGCATGCTTCACGTCTGATGAAATGTCATTACTAATATCTTCGTGAGCTTGATCACTATCTAACTTCGTTAATTCCTCTTTTGTGCTCGGAATTTTACCTAGCATGTCCCTTTCAATTTTTGCTTCACTGTCCGAAGTGATTGCTTCAGGAATTGCAGCTTGCAGCTTTTGCTTGTTAGGGTCAATTTTAATAGAAAATTCTTTATCTTCAATTATACTAGGGGTAAAGGTTTTAGTAATTTCTTCAATGACGGTTATTTTCCCAAATTTAGGTTTTGAAGAAGGTGACCTTTGAGAATCCACCACTTGAGTAGCCGCTGTTTTTCCATCTATTATTACGCTGTCGACAATCTTATTTGCTTCGTCCTTAATATTATCGCGCTTCCCCAAGTTGGTACTAGAATCAGCTGGTAGGTGTTTTATGCTGGGTGTTTCGAAAGATTTTTCCACGTATGTAATATCGGTTGGTGACGCTTCCATGTAAGGGATATCCTCGAATTTTTGGATTTCTATCGTTTCTGGGGGTGTTGGTAGCCTTGCTTTTCGAAGAGGTTTGACTGGAAGCTCTGGCGGTACTGTAGTTGCTTCTTTAGACTTCTTTTTCTTCTTGTCTTTTTTCTTCTTCTCCTTTTTGGGCGATTTTTCAGACTCGGACGAGTCCGATTCCAACGACTTCCCGACAAAAGTTTTAAGCGCGCCAAAGAACCCTCGCCTAGTTTTTACTTCATCTTCGCGACTCGAATCACGACTTACCGATTTCTCTTTAGATTTCCCAACAACCTTATCGCGCCGCGATTCGTGATAAACAATAAACATTTTGTTCGTCAGCTCATTATATGGTTCTGGTTTTGACTCAAATTGGATTAAAGCGTTAGTTTGTTCAATAATGGACTTTAAATCTCCAGAAAGTGCATCTTGAACAATTGATAAACTGGTAACGGGTTGAGCGTAATCAGTTTTTGCGTCATCTATTGGCGGTTTATCTGCTTCGTGTCTAGCTAAAGCTTTTGAGGTCGAGGTCGTTATTCCTGCAAGAACATGCGTCTCCAACAAGCGATTCTAACTACTGTAGCTTCACCTTAAATATTTCTATACGAAATATCCTTACTGCAGTCCTATCTTTATGGTTAATGCAAAACTATAGAAAAGTACAAGATTTTTACAAACAGAGTTAGTCTTCAAAACTAACTAAAAAAAACTCCATGCGAATAAGTTTCTTAGCACGGAAAAATCCACATTACCTCTATTCTGTTCTTCAGTATGAGGTAACCAATCGCAGTAGGCCTTGGGAATTTGGGAAGAATTGCAAAAAGGATTGGAAATAAATTCGATAAAGGGATTAGCTGTTGAGGGTTTGCTAATATCGTAACAAGGATAGAAAGGTCTGTTAGCATACAGGTCTATTTTGCCCTGTCCAATAATCACGTCTTTTGGTGTTATCGTTGACGACTCTTCCTCTTCGTCGAATCTATTTAAAAGCCTTTCGTAGTTGTTACTTGATATCGAATCATACTGTAAAGGATATTTATCTGGGGGCGTTGCTAATAATTCTGTGGCATTTGAAGCATTCGATGTACTTCCACTAGCTTCTAACATGTCTTTACTAGATGGTCGAATAAAAAGGCGCTGAAGTGTAAACACGGGTTTATCTGCTTTACTTTTCGACGGAGACTTTCGCAAATTATACCTGGAAAGCACTTCTTGCATTCTGCTGGATTTGTTATGCCTATTTTCATCAGTATCATTACTTGTTCCAGAATTTCCATTAAGGAATTCTCGAACAGATCTAATTTCTATTTCTTCTTTACCTTTGTCTGTTGTCTTAACCAACAATTTCACTTCGGCTTTTACGGTTTGTTGGTGTGTTTTCACATCTTCATCGTCTGTACTTTCTACACTTGACGAATTGCACGGACTATAACAGGCTCTTTGGTTTGCTTCGCTTTCATTTCTACGAGCCAATGAGAAATTCTTATTGGAATTATTTCCAATTAGGCTGATGTTTTCTTCATCTTCTTCCGGTACAACGCTTAAGTTTCTGTAGGTTCCTTCCCACCACACATTACTAATTTGGTCAAAAGATCCGTGCAATTTGTAAGCATTACTTGTCGGTTCAATGGGCTCGTAATCATGTTCTTCGGCGAGGTTTTCCCAACTGTCCCCACAATTATCTATAGAAATGTCACTGGTACTCTCACTAGAGGCCCGACTAGTATTTTTGAAGTTCATTAATTCATAAGGATATTCATTTTCTGCTATAGTTTCCATCAGAAATTCAGCTTCGTCCGTTTCAACATCTAGCAAGAGCTTTCGGACTGACTCTTGGATTTCGTTTAGGTCGCAATCAGGCTCCAACGTTGGCTCTTCTTCATCGAGATCGGTTACTTGGGTCCTGCATCGGTTGTCATCGTTGTCATCGAAAGAAATAAGATCGTCTGGAAGTCGATAATTGTCCTTGACCAGGATTTCATGGGTTGTTTCGTAGGTTTTGGGCTTTACTATGGTCTTTTTGATCGGAATCTCTAGAAGCGCATCGGTCGTGGGAATCAATTCCAGACTGTTGACGTAGCGATCTTCGCTTTGGTCCAGTAGATCTAGATCTAGAGAGAACAGCTTCTCCTGCTCCTCCACTTCGGAGAGCATGCGGTCTAGCATGGCGTCGATTTGGGTGTAAGAGGTGGCCTTGAGCTGGGAGTTGGGGAAAGGAAAAGAGCTACTGCAATCGGGGCCTGACAATAGGACGCTTTCGTAAGTTAAACCGCCCGCCGGTTTGGGATCTAGCAACAAAGTTTACTGTTGCATTAACCTGGTCTGTCAGTAAGAATATTTGGTTTAACTAAGTGAGACTACCAGAATATAGTTCCATTTAAAAAATACTTCACTTGTATTTTACACTAACGTTGGCCAATGGTTGTGAATGACAAATAAAAATAAAATTTTGATACGAACGTGACTAAATTAATCGTTACAAACTAGAAGTGAAGCAGAAGCTGGCTTGCTATTAAATAAGCTCACATTTTACTAAAGATAGCAAAGCAACCGTAATATCCGTTTAGCTTTAAAACGACGAACGTGTTAGTGAGGGGTTACAAAAGCCAACGTGGGTTATTAGTTGCTCAGTATGCTACTTTAGTTTCTATTCACCTCGACTAACGAGAAATTCGCTAATACGAAGGGCAATCTATGCTCAATCGTCGGCTTGATCATTAGACAACAAAAGCTGTATCAGTTAATGCAAGTTTCTTTTCCTCCTTCCTCCATGAGACGTTTCTAGTGTTACTTATATTGCAGATAGTCACACAAGTACAAAAGCTACTTTAATCTCATGCGCTTAAGCTACATTCGCCATAGAAGTTGTGTCATGTATCAGCTGCGAAGCATAAAGTTAACAGTATGATACTGTCACAAAACATTTACATGTTGCGTCATCCTTCTATATGAAAGGTTTAAACGATACTCGTTAGATACATATATACTTGACTCATGCCCATGCTAATGTAAGTGTTATTGGTTGAATGTCGAAGCATACACCGCTTTATTAGATTATGGAACTAAGCATGTGATGTGCGTGAAAAAATAATCACAAAAACCGTACAAAACCAAAAAGGTAAAAATGATCGTAACGACATAAAAAATGAAATGAATCAATGATGGATATGCTCCTAGTGTAAAAACCTCAGAAAATTTTATCCTCAGCGAGGGGATTAGAAGAGCGTTCCAATCCCCTGCTCAGCACTAAACTTAGCGATATACTATTAAAAATACCTCCATTACTTTCTGGCCAAATGTGCTTATACATAGAACGGTCTAAAAATTAACGCTCCTACCTTGTACTGCGTCTGTCGTTGAAGTCTCTTTGATTAGAGCAGCCTCTTCTACTGCTGGCTTCCCAGAGGCATCCCATTCTGTAATACACATACAGATTATTTGAATGCGCACTTCAATACCTCCATCAGTGTATACACCCATATACTATATGCTATTGCGTACAGTGCTGTTTTCCGCTACATCATCACTACTCAACCATAGTCTAGCTCTACTCACCATTTTTACGCAACTACGACTATAACTCGCAACAAAAAGCAAATCATGCAGGCTACGAACTTACAACTGCCTTTACCGATGAGCTCCCCGCCACCTACTGCGCCAAAAATCAGTTACCTTTCTGCAGAATCTTGAGCTTCTCTAAGTTACCAACATTCAAGTATCTCTTCCCGCTCCCAAATTTGCTCAAAGCACTCGTGATGCAGTTGATGTGGTCTTCATCGGCAAAATCGTGCATTATGGCGGTGTTTCCAACCAAATAGAGAGACTCCTCCGCGTAAGGTATGCTGATGTCGAAAGGAATTTCCCAATAAAGTACGGTTACGAACGTAGAGCGGCCCGAATTCGCGTTGAGGATGAACTCCGTAGTGAAAATGTCGATTTTTACTGGCTTGCTTAGCGCTAGCATTTTCCCCCTAGCATCTACTTTTTGAATTTTACCTTTATGGTTCTTAAAGTCCACGGCCGACGGGCAGCTTTCCAAGTTTAGGCACATGTTCTTCATCGACACCAGCACTTCATCGTTGCCCAGAATGTCCACGCTGACCTTCTTTTTATATTTGCAGTTATGCTCGTCGTCATCTGACACGTCCATGTCTTCTACATCCGTGTGGACTTCTCTAAAAGATCCACCTCGAAGATACATCACTTCCTCCGGTTGCTTGGCAACTTTCGAAGCTTTGTGATCCTGATTCCTTTTGAAGTCCATTGGGGAGGCTGTGTCTGCCCTGGAATAAGTTATAGCATCTTCTTCGGCGACAATATCTTCTGTATCAGTAAGTACGGGAGCAGAGTGCACTTCTTGGACACGCAAATTCAATTTTTCCTTCCCTTTTTCTGTTCCCGACTTTAAGTTGAAGCGCTCATCGTCAGACATGTCTAAATTTTCGGTATCTGTAAGGTTGTCGGTATAACTGTTAGAAGCAAACCTGCGGTCGCTTTGCGGGGGACGCTCAGATTTCGCGATCACCATGAAGGTGCTGCTGGATCTCCTGCGGGATAAATTAGCAGCGAACACAAATTCGTCTGCGTTGGCAAACGATTTCACGATAGGCGAAATAGATTGTAAGCTCGAACGGCGCGACTTTAGATTTTCAGAGGTCTCCTCGAAGCCTCCATCGAAGATGGACATCTCGGGGATGGAGCCGCAGCTAAGCGTCTCAACGAAAAGTAACGCATCTGTTTCGGAAAGACTCTCCTCATCTGTTTCCTCGTGACTAATGTACGAGTTCAAACCCATCCCGGAAATGTCATCAAAATCTGTTACGGTTATTACAGGTCCCCCAACTTGACGTTCTCGCATTGAGACGAGTTTCTGGAAACCTGGAGGAGGTGGAATATCTGGATACGCTTCCGTATTGGAAACTAAACCGTCACTGAAGCATTCCTCGTCCGTAGAAATCTCCTTTTTAACATTCTGAACTACTGCAACGGGTATTTCTTCTGTTGAAGAGTTCATGACTTCAACGTTTTCAATATTCGGCAGATCTTGTTGACTTCTAAAGTTTACCATGAACGAGCGATTTTTCCCAACGCTTTCTTCAGCGTTAGAATCAGTTTCGTAATAATCGTAATCTGTGTCATATTTGTCTTCGCACTTCTGGCCTTTGGTATTCTCGACACCTTCCTTGATAGCACTGCAATAATCTTGTATTTGCTCTATTTTACTGTTTAATACCGACTTATCACTCGCCGTTTCTTGTTCGGAAATTTGTGAATCTTCTTCGAACATCTCTCCTTCAGTCAAAAGCTCATCCTTATCAGGGACCTCATATTTCTTAAGGCCAACGCTTCTCTTTTTAAGCGCACAAAATAACTGATCATTGTCGCTGTCGCTGTCATAAACAGTAAATTCCGAAGTACACAGCTTTCCAGTTTTGCTTTTGTAGCTTTCGCCACATTTGGCCTTCCTTCGCCTTAGTTTTTTACCGCCACCACCCCTCATTTCTTCTTCGTCGTTCGAGTCAGATTCTACACTTTTATTTGTTGTAGGTGATTTCATAAACGTACGCAGTTTCTTTGATTTCTCTAACTGTTTGGAGATTTTACTTTTAATTGGCGTGCCACTAGGAGTAACAGCAGGGGAATACTTCAACCGATGCTCATCCGCTTTATCCAGAATCAGAGTACTCCCTGTCGCCTCGGATAACTCATATTTAAGGTCAGCCTCCGGAGGCTCCTCAAATTCCTCATAGTCGGAAGCGGAGTAGTCTTCCACATCGGTCAGCTTATCATCGGTCAAATAACGCTGCCTAAAGGGGTTATCACGAGTGGGTTCAGTGGTAGTCGATGACTGCGTATGAATCTTCCTCTTCCCTTTAACGTTCTTTGACCGCATTTTTTGAACTTCCGTAAAACTGGCAGAGTCAGGATTTAAACTTTCCACAGACACCGAGATGTCTTTAGAATGTCTAATTTCTGGTTCTTCCTCAACTTCCGATCCTTCTATGTTCTCTACATCGGTTGCGTGTTCGTCTTTGTCTACCAATCGAATCTTCAACTTTGAACCGGTGTAGTTCTGCTCCTTTTTGTTATACTCGAACTCGAGCGTTTCGACATCGGTAAGCTCCTCTGCAATGTTGGGATAGACATAATCGTCGTCATCTTCCGCTTCTGGCGTAATGGCTATGAGAGGAATTTTTAATGCGTCCTTCGACATTACTCTGCATCAACAAACATATTCGTTATAGAACAATGCAACACAATATCTAAATTATACGAGTTAAGCAGAAATTTTATAATCGCCATGTACCTTGCATCGATTACCTAACTTTACTTACGTAATACTTATCGCCCTAGGATACCTTATCAGGACTTCTAACAGATCTAATAGATATGCCAAATACTAAATTCTACAACTACGTAAGTGTTAAGGGTATTGCTGTAATAACAAACTACAGACCAACAAAAAATTACGACTAAATTAACCAGTTCGTTCAAATACCTCGTCAGGTGATGCATTTCGAGAAGCCATGCTGTAGGAAGGCAGTGGGGATGATTTAGGTAACACATAAGTCGTGGTACCTGAAATTTCTTCAGACTCTTCCTCTACCATCCCAGATGCACATTCTGTGATCGTTTCGGAGATATCCAGAACGGGCAGGAACTGCTCTTTGGACGTTAATGGCTGATGATAAGATTGCTTGGATACACCGATCTCTTGTAACCTTGTTCTTTCTTCTCTATATTGGGACATCACTAATTTTCTAGGCAACGAGATATATTCTTCCTCACTAATAGTCTGTTGCAATAGTTGCTTTTTGGTATGTTCGAAGACTTTAGCGGATTCTATACTAAGATCTTCCGAATACATTGCAAGGTCCGACACGCGGTGTTTCACCTCGTGAATAGACTCTAAAGACCTTTTAGATTTCGGAGATGTCGGTGACGTTGACTTCAGGCGACCATTTGCATCCGAGCTCATATCGTGGTCGGATAGAGAACTCGGCAAAGCCACTGATTCAGACAGACTTGAATCAGTTGTATCAATTAAAGATAGCTCACCTTCTGTCCTTATGCCCGACGGGACCTTTTTAAGGTTTTCGTACGGCTGCCTATAAATCACCTCTATGGAATCGGTTAAATCGTGGGTTCTCTTGAACACCTCGGACGTAATGACTTGAGTCCCCCCGTTCACCGATCTAACTCTTCTTACTGGACTGCCTGGCAAAGACGTGGGGGTTAAACTTCGTTCGAGTAATTGACTTTCGACAGTTTTATCTAGATGTGAGGTTGGAATTACTGACTGGCTGCGTTCTCGGTCGGAGATCTGGACGGTTCCTTCAAAGTCTGACGGTTTTATGGACGGCGATTCCTCTGTAAAATCTTTTTTGATTTGGTCCACCGGTGCGGCGCGGCGAATTTTTGTTGGAGACGGAGATTCCCTTCGGATGTAGTCTGAGGCGGTTACTCGACGGAGCTTTGGAGGCGACGGAACTTGTTTTGGACTCTGCGACTGCGGAGTGACCTTCACTTTTTGCATTCTAATGGCTTCTTTTTCGTCGTGAACAATTGCCGTGCTGTCTTTGCTCACTTTTATTTTAGTTTTCGAAGACGCGATTCTAGTCACGCTCGACACCTCGGATTTCTTTATTTGCTTAGTAGTTCTTACAGTCTGCACGTCACAGCTCGTTTCAGATTTAGTCATAACGTGTGTTTTCGCGATGTGCATCTTGGCGGTGGTTAGATCTGCCTTCAATGTACCGTGTCCTAAAGCTTTCGCTTCTAGAATTGTAGATTTAACTTTATATTTAGGACTACCGTGGACGTCTTTGTCGGTCATCGGTGCTTTCTTTTCGACCGATTTAATCGGGGTGCCTTCTCTAGATGACACTTTTTGTTCGGAAGAGATGGTTTGACGTTCGTATGCAAATTTGTAGGGACTGCCCAATTTCTTTTCGGGAGTTCCCAGCCTTTTCTTTTCAGTTGTAAGCTTCGAAAGCTTCATTTTTTCGTTTATATTTTCAGACTCGCGTTTGTCTTTAACTCTTTTCTGTTCAGACTGAGAACTCATTCTGGTGTTTATAATTTCTTTGGCTCTTTTTTGAATTTCGGTTTTTTCAATTTTCAGGTCTCGGGACAGCGTAGATTGCATGTAACCGTGTATTCGAGTTTCATATTTTTTATGGGAAAAGGTGGGTTCAGTGAGGGTAGCGTGCCCTTTTTTGTGAACATCATCTACTTCTGAAGCAGAGATTTTATCGTCAATGTGCGCAACAGCTGCCGGTTTACTTTTTATTTTCTTCTTTGCAGCGTCAGCTTTAGTTTTAGTAATATCACCAGGAACAGCGTCACTGCTTGGTAGTTTAGGCGTGGCTTTCTTTGTATATCTGGGTATGTGCGATTCAAGTTTCTTTTTGCTGTCTGTAGCGCTCGTTCCTGCAGCAGTTTTCTTTGAAGCCTTTTCCCTAGGAGCCTTCCTTCGATCTTCTTTAATCTTCTCTTCATCAGAGCTGATATCAGCATCGCTATCAGCTTTAAGCATTTTAAATCGTGGACTTTGAGAAGAAAAGCTCACAGACTTACTGGCAGACGTTTTCTTTTCAACAAAAGATTTCCTAGTAACTGTGTGCTTTTTGACAGCTGTCAATTGAGATTTTGTCTTTTGACTAGTAACTCTCGTCTCTGTATCAAGATGACTCTCTGCAAATACATATTTCATTTCTTCGATCGGTTTTTGATGCATTGTTATTTCCAAAACATCATCCGTCATTACAATATCATCTGCTCCAACATCGTAAGACGTATGTCGCGCGACCTGTCGTTCTGATTCCTTGCTAATTTCTTGCACCGTCTCTATTATGGATTCCATATGCGACTCGCTACATTCCGAGTGTGGGGATGTAGCTTGATATACATCAGCAGTAGGTTTAGAAGGAAAACTCTTATCAGACATGCTTTCAAAATGAACCTTGAAAGACGAATCAGTTTCGGAAGAAACAGGTTCAGCATCCGTTTCTGAAAACTTTGTGGAATCGCTGATATGTAAAGAACTCATTTGTGAAACTTCTTCCGAGGTAAAGCATTCCTCGAAAGATTCCCTTTTATGATATATTTTTTCATCTTGTAATAAACGTTTATCGTGAACCCTTTGCGCACTCACAGCAGCATCATATTCTGTTGTGTCATCTACAGTACCAGCTTCGCTAGAACGAATAAGTAACTGTGATGACAACTCTTCCTCCACAGTAATCTGCTTTTGTGCTACATCGTCTGACTTACGTGAAAGCTTCTTTTCGGGAGTTTTCGAAACAGCCTCGTCCCCCATCTCAGAAATAGACGTTGAACTTTCAGAATGAGATTTAATGCTTACTTGACTCGTAACATCCGTTATACTAGAGCTCAATTCGGTAGGTGTTACTTTTGTAGACACAAGATGTAAAGGCTCTGCTAAACTAACTGAAGTAGTTCTGGCAGACGAAATCAACTTATCCACATCCAAATCCACCGGTTGCTTAGAAAAGGCATCTTCAGTTGGAACTTGTACAAATTCATCAGTTAATCCTTTCACAAATGCAGGAGAAAAATCAACAAGATAAAAATGAGATGAGGCTACACCTTCATCCTGAACCACTGATTCAGGTTTACCTTCTGCAGTTTCTTCTTTTGTATCAGTTCTTACAATGTCTGCCAGAGAAGTGGCAGATACAAACTCTAAATCATCAGGAAGAGGTGCTGCGTCGTAAATCAAACTACTATACCTGTCTGGCATATCACCACAAACAGATTTAGAGGGAAATTCAGACATATCTGGGTATTCTTCACTTACATCAATATTTGTAGGTACTTGACTAGAGTCTGAATCAAAACCTGTTGCAGCGAATGTACCACTTTCTGACATTTCCCTTAATCTAGGCTTGTCTGATTGCAACCTTGCACCTGCAGATTCAGGAAAATGAATGGCAGAATCCTCCATTTTAACAAATTCAGATATCTCTTTAATTTCACATAGATGATCGCTTGAAGTAGAAGGCAACATACTTAAAAGCTGTCCTTCGGGAGTGGGAGTCAAATCAGGTTTAAGCTTACGAACATCTGCACGTATCTGCTTAGTAGCTTCGAGTACCTCAGAAATAACTTTCGAAACACGTTCACTTGATGTATATTCATGTAATAGACTTAGCGGTGCCTTACCTAAATCAACAAACGACTGCTCAGGATGAGTATCCTCTGTCAGTATTGATGGCAAAGCTATTGTAGATATCAAATGAGTATGCGAAACCAAGGCTTCCTTTATAACAGAAGGCAACACACCAGTTTCACTTAGTGAGGGAGAAGTGAGATCACCAACAAATACCTGCCCAGACTTATAGTCACTGGTTACTGTACCTAATTTGCGCTTGTCCTCAAATATCTTCCCTTCATCACATGTAGATACAGCTTCATGGCCAGCTTCTAAACCAGAACCTTCTAATGCGATCGAACTTACAGGCACCAAGTATTCTCCAACTGGAACTTTTTTAGTTGGTAATATTTTCTCGACGACCTCGACCTCTTTGGGTTTAGGTACTTCCTCGACCACCTCTTTCGTAATGACTTCCTTTGTTACCCTCTCTACAACTTTAGCTTCCACGACCTCCTCTATCTTTTCCTCAACAGGCACCTCTTTGACGGGCTCTGCAGCCTCCTTCGGTTCGATTGCTTCTTCCGGTTCTTCTTTTTCTTCGGTTGGAATTTCTTTAGTTGGTAATATTTTGTCGACGAGCTCGACCTCTTTGGGTTTGCTTCCTCGACCACCTCTTTCGTAATGACTTCCTTTGTTACCCTCTCTACAACTTTAGCTTCCGACCTCCTCTATCTTTTCCTCAACAGGCACCTCTTTGACGGCTCTGCAGCCTCCTTCGGTTCGATTGCTTCTTCCGGTTCTTCTTTTTCTTCGGTTGGAATTTCTTTAGTTGGTAATATTTTGTCGACGAGCTCGACCTCTTTGGGTTTAGGTACTTCCTCGACCACCTCTTTCGTAATGACTTCCTTTGTTACCCTCTCTACAACTTTAGCTTCCACGACCTCCTCTATCTTTTCCTCAACAGGCACCTCTTTGACGGGCTCTGCAGCCTCCTTCGGTTCGATTGCTTCTTCCGGTTCTTCTTTTTCTTCGGTTGGAATTTCTTTAGTTGGTAATATTTTCTCGACGACCTCGGCCTCTTTGGGTTTAGGTACTTCCTCGACCACCTCTTTCGTAATGACTTCCTTTACCCTCTCTACAACTTTAGCTTCCACGACCTCCTCTATCTTTTCCTCAACAGGCACCTCTTTGACGGGCTCTGCAGCCTCCTTCGGTTCGATTGCTTCTTCCGGTTCTTCTTTTTCTTCGGTTGGAATTTCTTTAGTTGGTAATATTTTCTCGACGACCTCGACCTCTTTGGGTTTAGGTACTTCCTCGACCACCTCTTTCGTAATGACTTCCTTTGTTACCCTCTCTACAACTTTAGCTTCCACGACCTCCTCTATCTTTTCCTCAACAGGCACCTCTTTGACGGGCTCTGCAGCCTCCTTCGGTTCGAGTGCTTCTTCCGGTTCTTCTTTTTCTTCGGTTGGAATTTCTTTAGTTGGTAATATTTTCTCGACGACCTCGACCTCTTTGGGTTTAGGTACTTCCTCGACCACCTCTTTCGTAATGACTTCCTTTGTTACCCTCTCTACAACTTTAGCTTCCGACCTCCTCTATCTTTTCCTCAACAGGCACCTCTTTGACGGGCTCTGCAGCCTCCTTCGGTTCGATTGCTTCTTCCGGTTCTTCTTTTTCTTCGGTTGGAATTTCTTTAGTTGGTAATATTTTCTCGACGACCTCGACCTCTTTGGGTTTAGGTACTTCCTCGACCACCTCTTTCGTAATGACTTCCTTTGTTACCCTCTCTACAACTTTAGCTTCCACGACCTCCTCTATCTTTTCCTCAACAGGCACCTCTTTGACGGGCTCTGCAGCCTCCTTCGGTTCGATTGCTTCTTCCGGTTCTTCTTTTTCTTCGGTTGGAATTTCTTTAGTTGGTAATATTTTCTCGACGACCTCGACCTCTTTGGGTTTAGGTACTTCCTTGAGCACCTCTTTCTTAATGATTTCCTTTGTTACCCTTTCTACAACTTTAGCTTCCAGGACCTCTTTCATCTTTCCCTCTATGGGAACTACTTTAGTGTATTCTTTCGTTTCTATTGGTTCTATTCCGGGAATATCGTCTGTCACAGTGTATATTTTGTATTCTATTATTACTTTTTGACAAGGGGGTTCTTTGCAAGGTACATGTTCTAAGGTCTCCTCTATTTGTTCAATTTTCTCTGTGATTTTTTGGGGGCTTTCTGTGGTTTTTATAATTTGTTCTTCTATGTCACATATTCGCTTTACAATTTCTTCTTCCGTATAAGTGCTTGGTTGTTTTTGGAATACTTGTATTTCTTGTACTTGTTTTTCTTGTTCATCTTTTTGTTTTTCTATAGATATTGTGTGTTGCAAAGATTTCTTTTTTCTAATTTTCTTTGTGGGTGTTTCCTCCTTGTATGACTCACTAATTAGTTTTTCAAACATTAGTTTGGCATCCTTAACTGTTTTAAATTCTTTTTCTGGGGGACTTCCTTTACTTTCTTTTTTTAGTTTTGTTGACTGCGTTTCAATGATCTTTTCTTCTCCTTCCTCTTCGCCTTTTGTGTCCTGAAACTTAATTTTTGCTAGATGTTTTGGTGAAGAAACTACCTTGTCGGTTGTTTCAGTAGCTATCCTCTTTTCAATTGTTTTTATTACCTCCGATATATGTGGTACAATGTCCAATACTTTAGGTTCCATTTCGATTTGTTGTGATATAGATTCACCTGCCTGTTTCTCAATAGATTTTGTTGATTTGTAAGTTAGAACTTTTTTAGGTGAGTATTCCTCTTCGACGCTATCTTCAAAATCACTAGATTTAGAAAATATTTTTTGAAGTTCTGCTATCTTAGGACCTATGTGTTTAGCTGCTGACACTGATTGCATTTTTGATGTATCTTCAGATTTGGTAGTTATTTCCATTGAGGTATCTGAAAAGGGAACATCTGTTCTCTCAAAATCCGACAAATATTTAATGTCATCTTCTATCTGTGCTAATGTTTCAGTTGAGCCTCTTGCAGCTTCTTCTTCTTTCAAACTGGATATTTCATCTTCCGAGTCAACGACTTCTTTCTTTTTTTTAATAAAATCATAATGAGTGGGCGATTTTGAAACTTGTTCTTCTATTAATTTTATTTTTGCTTTTACATCACCCGAGCTTCGTCTTAATATAGAATATTCGTCTTTAATTTTATCACTTGTGGTTGCTTCTTCAGGTCTGGTAGGACTATTGGAGGCGTCTTTTGTTTCAATTTTATCTGTTAAAGTAGCGGCTTCTGACGTATCCACGGGAAATTCGACTGGACTTGTACCTGTATCTGTGTACTGGGTTGCCTCTTCCATATCTATTCCTATTGGCAAAATTTCGTCAGCTTGGATAGGGCTTAAACCAGCATCTGTCAGTTCATTTTCTTCTTGCTCTGCTGTATCTGATATAAAACCGGTTGTTAACGGGCCAGGTGTAACACCAGCTGTATGTCTAATAGGACTTGTTACTGTGTCAGTTACTGTACCTCTTGTTAGAGAGATACCTGTATCAGTAATGTGATGTGATATACTTTCTTCTGATATAGGAGACCCGACAGTAGAATCGATTTTACTTTCTAAACTTTCGTATGTATAAATTTGTTGTGTTCCACTGAAATTAACGGTTTCTTCCCGTTTTTTCGTTGGTAATTCCGTAATAATTTCAGTTGGAGGTATAATATAAATGTCTTGTTTTTCAGGGGGAGGTGTTGGAATCTCTTCGGGTTCTGGACTGCGAGATTCTCCAGTTCCCGCACTGGCTGTCATGCCAACATCTACACGTTCCGACGTTTCCATTCCAGAGCTATCACGACGTGTAGTAGTAACAGAAATGTGAGACTGTGATTTTATAGAAATTTCAACATCTCTTGTACCGTACAATGTTAAACGATTTTCGGCAATAGCAGATGCTTCTCGCGTACGGACCTCTTTGTGTCCAATAACCAATTCCAAAGTTGGTGTCGCGTGTCTCGCAGAAGACGTTACGGGCGATGGATCTGGAGTAGGTGTAATGCCTTTTTTGCCTATAGGTGATGTACCTCTAGTAATTTGAGTTACGTCTCCTTTAATAATGTCTCTATGAAAACCTTCAAAAAAGAGAGGAACTTTTTCACCTTTATCACTGATGTCTTTTGTTGCGTAGGTAAATTTTGATTGATCTTTAGGGCCAGTAATTCCTGTCATTTCGCTGGTTTCCGTCTTAAATACAACTGATTGGTGATCGTCAGTTTTAGAGAATCCTAATATTTCCCGTGTAACTTTAATTTCTGCATTATCTAGTGGAGCACCCTCCTTAAAACTAATTCTGGCTTTTTTCTCAGGTGTGGTTTTCAAGTAAGCGCCGTCTTCGGCGTGCGCTTTGTCTTTACCAGCACCTCCGTGTAGTCTTTCTACTCTCCTCATTTCTTTGTTTTCCCAATCTTCGATTTTTTTGGAATCTTTAGCGCCTTTTTCTTCTGGAGAAAGAACACTTTTTATTTTTAACATGGAAGGCCGCTCAGGATCACATTCAATAATTTTATAATTATCTAAGTCTACACGTACAATGCCAGTTAAATCATCGTATTCTAAATGTTTGGAAGGCAATAACTTTGAGGTAGTTTCTTCGTAGGACTCCAACTCGGGTTTTCTGTCGGGGGTAAAAAGGCTGTCCGCGTCCAAATCCTCCGTGGACGCGAGACGTTTCCGTTCTCCCATAAACAACTTAGCCTGATGCTGATAATACTGACGCGCGTCGTCGAAGGTTGTGACACCTTGCGACTCAATTTCGTCACCGCCGACGCCATGTCGGTCGTGTTGATAATCGCCGATATAGGAAGGTCTGCAAGATAATGCAGTTTCCTCCCCGGGAGTAGGAGTTTCCAAGAGATATTGTTCTTCACGGAAACCATCGGTATCCAAAGAGTCGTCGTCGTCTTGAGGCGACGCGCTGGCTGTTGACGTTAAGGAAACAATAAGGATAAGGGTGCAGAAAATGCATATCAAAAGGAACAAAGAAACTAAAAGTCTGTGTACGTGTCTATAGTACGTTTCGTGTGCGAAACGCAACGTGCAGATTTTCAATTGCTAATAATTAAGTATCAGAAAATAAATCACAGAGGAGGGTTGCACTACGTCACTCAGCACTCCCTCGATGTGAATGGGATGTATACGAATGTATGTCTTAGGAAGGTAATTTGGAGGAATGGGAGGGAAAGTCGACAGCCATTTCTCATAAAGCCAGCTAGGCATTCCGCAAATCCGGAAAGCATCTACTATCGTATGTTAAGCAAATAACCGTAAATAATGCGTCATGAACCAGCAATACCCAAAACAACACAAAATTTGTACGTGGGCTTCGGGGAAAATAAATTTAAGCTGCCGAGAAACTAGTACAGGTCTAAAGCACGTTTGAACCTCGATTTACTTTCCCCGAGCAGTTTTGACACTGACCTTGATATAGCCTTTGCTATATGACGCCCAATGCCCGGATTGACCACTGAAATTTCTCCCACCCACCATTACCCTTGAATAGTGGACATCGTTATTTGCACTTTCTCCGATTTAACTGCTACTTTTTGCCAACCGCGATTTACATAGTTATACAAAGTCAGTATCCAAAAATAAACGTGGGTGGGACAATCTCATGCACACAGCACTGTACTATAATCAAATTGTCATATTTACATTTTTCTCTCCCTATCTGACTATGGAGTTTGCAATACGGTCCACCAAGCTAAGGGCCTTCGAGCTAATAATTTTAAGCAAAATTTGGAATCATGGGCCATGAGGTAGTTTCGAATTCGAAAACAAACTTTACTTCATCAAACTCCCAGAGACCGTTTCGAATTCCAAACCACCTTAGTGGTATTTCTGTATAGTGTAGACTGAATGTAGAATGAAGGGTGGATATATTTAGTTGCATTTTATTTATCGGATCGCGGATAATCTTTGCATTTAAGATTTTATTTTAAAAACACGCCGAGCCGGGTGCATGCTGGACTTTCGAATACAACTAAATATAGTTCGAGGGGTGTAAATAGATTTTAACGTATTGGTTGCTCATGCTGGTTAACAAATAATAAGTCGGGTTGCAGATTAAAATCTATTTATTAGGGGGTTAAATGAACGGTTATTCACTCTCACATCACAAACACAACAGAGGGTATTTGCAAGGGTGATATATATATACAGAAAAGGAAGCGTGGACGCGAGAGTCCAACTCGAGACGAAATTTCTAACAATTTCATGCTGAACGAAGCAGATCCAAAAACCAACACTACTGAACTATAAGCGGCGGTGCTTAATATGACAAAGTGTGCTTGCAAAAGTTTTGCTTACGAAAGGCAGCCGGCTATAAAGCATTCGAGCTCGTTAGTTAGAAAAGTGGGCGACATCATCATGTGGCCGTGCACAACACTTCGTCGGCAACTGGGGGTGAAAGGAAGCTTCGGAAAATATCGCCCAGAAAATGATTTATTTTCTGCTTAATTTTCACTGGGCACACAAAGCGCCGTTTTGTGTTAAGAAGTTAAGCACGTAGCACATCGAGTTAAGTGTCGTCGTGTTAATTGTTTGGATTAATGTGCAAACTGACTGGTGTTAGTGAACTAAAATAAAACATTTAGAGCCACTTTGCACTTAACAAAAGTAACGGGAGAGACGGGATCTCGTGGTAAGGGGCGTGGGTGACAAAGTTCAAGAGGTCAGTTCCGAACCCCAAGGTTCGCTGTGCAATCCTAAAATAGTTCTAACCAGCTAACTTGTTGTACCAGTTTGCAAACCCCATTTCAAATGTGGCACATCATTCGGTGGAGCAAATCGTCGCAACCGGGCGGTACATGGCGATCGCAAGTATTTTGAGGCAATAAAGACCGACTCACCTCCGCTGGATTTCTGAGGCTGGCGGGCGAAGAACGTGAAACCACCGAAAAACCGTGTCTTTCGCGATAAAATCGCACCCATACTACGCGACAAAGCAGTCTAGTCTTTAAACGTAACTTAATCGCATTAAGAAGCCATACGATATGAGGAAAACGTCGTCACGCCCGAAGGAACACGGGACAAACAAATAGCAAACATTTTTACCATGCATTACGAGGTGGGAAGCATTTCATCGGCGTTATAAATAAACTATTACGAATGCCGCGTTTGTCATGCAACAATTAAAACCTGCGGTGACCGCGAAAAGGACGGTCTCCGGCCGATCCCGGCGAAAGCTAATCGAATTCGAACTGAAAGGGTGCGCGAAGAAAAGCTAATGCAAGAATTTGCCGCGTTGCAAGGTCGCGTCCTCCGCGGCTCGAATTTCACGTCGCAATTAGCGCGGCCGGCACTTGGCGGGATTCTGCCGCCGCCGAGTCGCTGGAACAGGGCCGGCCTCGCCCGGAATGACATGCCACATTTCTCTTACTCGAAGCACACTCCTTGCGCTGCCTGCGGCAGCAGCCTACGGGGAATGTGCCTCGAGCGCCGTTTTTCGGAAAGTGAAGCGCTACTGTGAGAAGGTGAGCAGCCCTACCTTGGACCGCGGCTGCCTGTTCCCGGAGGATGAAGTCTGCAGGGCTGGGGGGCGGCGTCTTCGACAGCTTGGGCGAGTTGGGATCTGGAAAGTCGAATGGCACTTAAGTATTTTTCGACGATGGCAGGATTCGTTTGAGCTTAGATACAACCCTCAGCTGGCACATTTTGTGAATATCGCACAGCTGACATGCTGGGGTACCTGAGACCCCAACCATTAAAACGCCTTTTGAAAAAACTCGGAAATAATCTCCGAAAATTCTTTTAACCCTCGCAGCGCACTCTAACTTCAGTGGACCCTAGCGCTAATTTTATCCATAAATTTTAATTGGTAAAAGGAAAATAATATCACAAATGGGGTCCTCCATTAGTATACAATCTGCCCTTGTAGAGGGCATTATATATGTTTAAAGTTTAACTTATGGTCTCACAAGAGTCTTGCGGCGAAAGGTTTCAAGTTCTTACGCAACTAAACGAAATGCATTAAGAAATTTGACATATTAGTGAGGTATGCAGGTTAATCAAAAACGAGCCAGCGGGTTAGAAGGTTTATATCTTCTTGGTTCTTCATCTTCGAGTAATAAATATAGACAAGTTCATTTGGGCGAACGCTCAGCCTTTTTGGTATAGTTTTGTATTACACTTTACACTGACGGAACACACAGATGGCTCAATATAACCCTATTGGGCACGTACCACGGAACGTTGACGATAGTACGAAGCACTTTGTTTTGAAATCGTGCCAGGATCTCCACGTTCGAATTGTTCGCTGTTCGCAGATTTAAGGGCTATTTTATAATACTAGTTTATTACTTAACGGTAGTTTGGAGCTTCTTCCAATTAGCCAGTAGAGTTTACTAAGTTTGACTCCCAACTGCTTACGCTTGGTGACAATATGGGTTCTCCACTTCAGTTTCCTGTCAAGGTGAAGTCCAAGGTACTTAACAGATTCGGTATATTTCAGTTGCTGGTCATTGAGAATCACTGGTGGGCAGTTACTCATTTTCAACGTGAAAGTAATGTGGTGGGTCTTGAATTCTTCAGAGCCTGAGTCATTGTTCAACTTTGTTTAGCTGTGCTTCCAAGTATCTAGGGGCAGTTTCAGATTATAAATGGGACACTAGCACTGCTGCGTCATCAGCGAAAGTTGCTGTTGTAGTTTGCCGCGATGTTGGAAAATCAGCTGCATACAGAAAATAAAGTAGAGATCGCAAGATGCTGCCTTGAGAGACTCCAGCGTGTATCGGGTGCAGATCAGCGATTTCGTCTTTATATTTAATATAAAACTGTCTATCAGCTAGGTAGGACTTGATGATGACATATGGTAGAGTTGGAGATAATCCTTGGTGCCATACCTTATCAAATGCCAGGGAGGAGTCTAAGAATCAAAATTTTGCTACCCAGACGGCGTATTTGCTCAGTTGCTCCATGTTGATTACGGAAGCCGAACTGATGATCTGATATCGTCTCTTACTCTTCTAATATAGGCTGTATTCTCAGTAGGATAAGTTTTTCAAATGTTTCCGACAATATATAAAAAAGACTAATAGGTCTATATGACATTACCTCTTCTGGGGGTTTACCTTGGGAACCATAACTATCTGAACTACTTTCCATAGGCTTGGGTAGTGTCCTATTTTTACTATAGCTTTCTCAGATAATTGATAAGTTCTCCAGTTATTATATCGTATCCTGGAGATTTTGGCGTTGGTTCTATTGCATATTACTTGCAGGATTTCTTTCACTGTAAAAGGGAGTCCAAAATTTCTTTTTCTGTTTGTTTTTATTGAGAATGATGAGTTCTGAAGACGTCAGCTAGATGTTTACCAAACACCATGGCTTTGTCAGCATCGTTTCGAGCCCAGACTCCGTCTTCGTTTTTGATGAGTAAAATGTGATGGGTTGATTTCTTGATTTTACGCACTTTTCATGGCGTTACTAAATCATCCTGTATGCTGGAATTTTCATGATGCAGTAACAGTTTTGTAGCTCTCATCTGCATCGGATCTAGTGAGTTGCCAGCGGGTTCCTAGTCGTCTTTTTGATTTATTTTTCTCTTATAGGACATTTTGAGCTTGCAGACCGGTTTGATGGTTCAGGAGTAGCCTCTCGTGCTGCCTGCTGGATCAGTTCTTTAAAATTCAACCCGGCACGTTCAATGCCGTTTTCACTTTTCAGCGGTTCTAGGGGTTTCAGTAGGCCTGTGTTCTTATTGCATAATGAAGATTGTGCATATTAATTATATCCGAGTATACGGTGATTAAAATAGCCTGCAGCTAGTTCGAAGCAAGATTTAATTGGACATTGCCAAGTGGCGCAAAAAATAGGCCTGAAAGTTTCCTTCAACCAGTTAACCAGTAGGTTGGTTCTGCAGTAAGTAAATAGTTTAAATTGTTTTCCTGTATGGCCCTATAATACGTGAGCCCCGGCGCTCATGTTTGCCAGTAAAATCGCCAACTAGAAGAAAATTGTTCCCTAAGGTTTTGAAAAAGTATGTGATCTTCTTTACTAATTATATTTTTGGGCGAAGCTGCGAAAGGATCGGATTTATGCTCAACTAATACAGTAGCGGCCTAAATGTGGTCCTGTCGATATTTTGCCATTTCATGATGCTTAATATTACTCCGTAAATTATGGCTGTTCTACTGTATGCAGTGCCATCCGGGTGATTTGTGTGGTAGATATTGTACTTATGAAACTTAAGGTAACTTTTGTTAGTGAAAAGCGTTAGGGAGATGAGTAGTATGTCAATATTATTATTTTCGAGAAATAGTTTGACTTCGTGAGCATGCACGGTTAGACCATTGGCCTTCCATGCAGCAGTCCTAAGTAGCTGCTCCATTATGAAAGTTTAGTAATTAGCATGGCGAGCTGATTCATGATTGTTCCCATCTGGATAACGAGAGTTTTCATCATGTTGCTTAATACTGCGTTTGTTGATGTGGTTGTAATGTTTGGCTTTGGGAGTTGGTGGTCTCTGTGTTGTGAGCAGTAATAACTGGTTATGAACTGACTATGGTCCCGATGACACTTCGAATTGGGTGCTTCTCGGATAAGCTCTTTTCCTGTAGTTGTTTGGATGGTGCAACCTCTATAGTTCGCGGGATAGTTACCGCTGCAGTTACAAGCTACCTAATTGTTTTTAATTTTACTGCGTACATTTTACGCATCTCGAGGTGTATGCTGACAATAGTTCTTGTTATGACGCTGGCATTTTGTGCATTAAGGTATTATCCTTTTAGAGTGTGGAGCTTCAATTACTACACTCGTGTGCATTAGTAGCTTGCGCTGTAAATTTCTTCGTTATTTTTGTTTTATTTCAATTCAACTACGATCATTGGTAGAGGGTTCTTGAAGATTTTACTGGTTGCACTTTGTTTGATCGTTTCTCAAGGCTTTGCTTTCTCTTTTAGCAGTGTTATTAGAGGATTGATATTTTTGACTTTTGGTATAAATATAGGTGGGGGTAAGATTCTTTAGGGGCGAATTTATTTTGATCATCTACTGTTTGAACGCCGTTCATCTCAGTCGAAAGCGATTCAGTATTGGGGTTTTTACTTGTCTTGAGTTCCTCTCTATCGCGTTTTTTGTTTGTCACTGTTTGCCATTCGTTAACAGGTGGATTATTTGAATACCTATGTTCGCTATGATTGAAGAACTGGCTTTCTGGTTGTAAAGCCATAGGCTGTGAGTGCGGAAATGCAGGAAGTTTCGTTGCTTGATTATGCATTTGTACAGGCACAATTAACTTGTTGACTTACTTTGGGGTGGGTAGTAGAAATTATTTTTTTTACTTGTGAATTAGCTACGCACACTTGAAAATAAAACCCGTGAGATGTTCCTGACCGCGCGGTTGCTCATATCGCACTCAGCACGTAATCTTAGCTCCTTACGCGCCGAGAATCCCTTATATGAGTACGCCAATTAATTGCTTATCTGCGACGTAGACCCAAGGGTCACCGGTTCTTGTGTGTCGTCTGACATCACCGTGCGCGGTCTCGTATTAGTAATAATAATAAAAATGCAGGCCTGGCCTTAATCAGCAAAGCGTTTCGGGCACATATACATCGAAACGCGGCACACAAGCGCGGAAAGGGTCGAGCCTTTAGCATGTACATTCGATACAAGAAAAAGTATTTTTCTCGTCAAGCCTGCTGGACCCACAGTGCGCTATTTGTTTAATTTGAGTGAAAAAAAACAATTTTTATGGTTTGATTTAGTTTATGGGTTGGCAACTATGTAAATATGCATAAAAATGATTTTAAAATAAAGAAATAGGCCAGGTACTATGAGAAATTCAAGAGATCCGTAGGAAGATGATTTCTTATAAATCGAGAGAAGAATTCCTGGATTTTCTCTTCTCTCGCGGCAAAATCTACTATACATTTGAACAGCAAGTAAACAAGGACAGCTGATATGAAATGTGGCGTGGCTAAGCCCTAGGCGTACGCTTGGTTGCCTATTTTTAGGATCGTTAGACATATCTTACTTTCGTAAGGACACCACACCGACTTATCCCACTGTTATCATTTGTAAAAATTGTTCCACGTTCCCACCTTGCAAAAATTTGAGAGAAGGCGGGTGAAAATGGTCAGCCTAGGACGCCAAAAATATCTTGTTGCGGGCAACCCCTCGTATAAGACATCATGAGGTACACGAATACCCAAATTAAGTCGACCATTGTGAAACTAATTACAAAGAAAATTTAAGGCAGTTAGATCACCCACCGACGGTTGTAGAGGAAATTCGCGCTTTGCTGCCAATCATTCGGGGCTTTGGGAACAGTCCAAAATTCACGATTTGTGGGGAGTGGAAAATGGAACGTCATTTTGCCGGTGCGTTATGCCATTGCGTCGTCGGAATTTTTAATGGAAAATTTGGGATTCGACGCCAAACCCAAGATCTGCAGAGAGATTTGCCCCGATCGGGAGCATTTTTGAAAAATAGATTTGTAACTGTAAAAATAATTACAAGGTCGCCGGTCACTGCACTGTCGGCGGCGAATGTGCGACTTTAGAGGACGCTGCAGCTTCCGGTGTTATATAAAAAATAGGCCGAACAAATACGGCCTTTTTCTGATCACGCTTAACGACAAAAGAACGTATTTAGTGAGCGTTAGCCCAAGGCTCGGGAAGATAACCGTCCGAGCCAACGCCGACGAAACTCTACCTCAAATCCTCTTTTAGCAAGTTACGGAGGCGATCTATAGTTCAAGGCGAAGTGTAACTTGTGATAATTTGTACACGGCGATAACTTTGATGGAACAGATGGCCCAGAACCCGTAAAATTTGACTGTTACAGGAACTCCCAGGAAAAATAAGCGCAAGATACCAATGGAAATGAAAGTCGCCGGTAAAGAACCGCCCAGCGGTTGTTTTCCAATTCGGGCAATAAACCGATGCACACTTTGTCCAGAAAAAAAATGATGAAAAACGCGATATCAACGTATCCAATGTTTACACCCGCTTTGAAAGAATCATCGCTCGAAGTTATGCGTCGATTGCCCTTTTGTGGAGTAAAATGTTTATTTAATTTTTTATTTGTATAAATGCAAGTATGTGTGTTTGTTTGTAACTAAAATTGCAACTCCTCCTGCAGTTATGAACCGATTTCAAAGGTCAGTACGTCACTCGAACCGATTTGTTGCCAAACCTCGCATAAAGGTTTTATATTTTCGATTTGGGTCGCGGTTGACCTGTTATAGATCAAAACATAAATGAACACGAAGTAATTAGACAGTTTCGCCACCTATTGGTATTTCATGCACTACGTGGTCAATTCTTGTTGTTACAAGGCGCATGCGGCACAACTTTGATTTATGTGAAGCCGAATACAGCCGAACGAATGTCATCATGCTTAGATATGGCTGATAACACACACATTATTGGCTCATTTTTCTTCAACTGTCGACAAAACTCTAAACCCAATATTTAGCTTGGGTTGCTCGTCTTTGGGGCGGGCCTTTTTACTATTGTTTAATAAAAAACACTTTTGTATATATTAACATGTTTTTTTATCAGTGTAAATTTAAGTTTTTGAAAATTGTTAACTTTCATATATCAAAATAAATAATCCTTGTTTTACTTTTACAATTACTGTGGTCCATGCTTCATGGTCTTCTGCCCTACGACAAATTTGCTCTATAGTTCTTAAACCTGTCCAGTCTCTTATATTCTTCATCCGTGACATCCGCTTTCTTCCAATTCCTCTACGGCCTTCGATTTTTCCTTTCATAGTTAGTTGTAGCACTTGATATTTCTCTCCTCACAGTATCTGACCCAGGCCAGCCACTTTCCTTTGTTTAATGGTGGTAATTAATTCTCTGCCCTTTGTCTACTGAACACTATGAATTTAGTTTCGTCAATATTAATGTTTAATCTCATGTCGGTACTGTGTGTATAGACCTTGTTTAGGAGTCTTTGTAAATCTTCAATAGTATCTGCTAGTAACAGTATCATGCGCATACTGTGGTTGTTAATCAGTATACCATTAACAGTTTAACTCATTCGGTACTGTAGCCTTAAATATGAGTCTTTGTAAATCTTCAATAGTAAATCTAGAACACATGCGCATATCTGTGGTTGTTAATCAGTATACCATTAACTGGTAACTCACTCCTCTGCTTATTTCCACTTCGTGTCGTCCAAATGTTCTTTGCATTCTCATCTAAGTCGTGCGTGTATTACTCGTAGAAAAAATCGCTACATTTTCTGGAAACCGATTTTTTTGGTATAGGAATGAATACTGACTTTAACCAGTCTTTTGGCTGTTCCCCAGAATCATATGCCATTAAATAATGCTATTACTACATTCAAACTTTCTCCGTTCATAAGCTTTAGAATTTTCGTAAGAATTTCGTCTGGTCCTGTTGCCCTCTTATTATTGGAAATTTTCACTGCATGTTCCACCTCTACTTTTAATATCGGTGGATTTTCTAATTCTTCTGCCTCCATATGAATGTCGGTATGTTCGCCTTGAAATAGTTCTGTTCATCCGTTACAACACTGGTGTGTTATCACCGTTTGTTAACCGGCATTGTGTGCGTCTCTTGTGCAATCCTGCTATTTCTTTCAACTTTTTGTGCATTCCGCTTGTATCGTGCTTCTTTCGAATTTCTCCTTTGCCATTCTTATTTCTCTCTGTTTCTTTTTATATTCAATATCATTGCGTTTAAGTTTCCTGCGTTCATCCATCAATTTCAGAATATGCTTGTTCATCCGGTTATTTCGTTTTATTCCTCTGTCTGGTTTAATATTTTCATTACAAACTTTTTGTGTTAGTTAACTTGTCTAGCTCTTCCTTGATCTTATTTATGGTTTTCTCTTTGACATTTGTTCACATCTATTGGCAAATCTCGTTTCTTTTTAGCCTAAGTGATACATTAGCAGCAAGAGAGTTATGATTTGATCCTATGCTCCACTTGGGCACGTTGATATTCGTTTAATGCAGTTCCTGTAGCGTTTGCTGATGAGAATATAGTCGATCTGATTCCTTATGGTTTATACGATTATAAAATAAAAAATTCAATATTTGTGGTAAAGTTGGAAGCAAAACTCCAAAGGCCAGATTGGGTAGAGCAATCTGGATAAAAGAATAATGAAGCATTCTTTTTCTTAGTTGTGTCCCAGCATTGCTTACATCTACGTCTTTTGGTTTTATTATCAGTGCCTTTTTCACAAAACCTCGGCAGATGTGTCTTGGTTCTTGATTGTGCGGTTTGTCTCGAAATTGGTGATGTAGGTGGACCTAATAATTTGCTGATTACAAATAAAGCACCAATCGAATTGTTTACAACCATACCATTTGTTGAGGAAATGATGGAGGGGCCGTACAAACTAAGTATCACTGGCGCCATTAGAAAAAAAGAGCGTGAGATACCGGCGGAAATGAAGATTGCCGATAAAGAGTTTCCTTCCAGCAAGTATTGCTTTTCGAAAAAAAGTCACGCTATTAACATTCACAACAAAATCGTGATTCTAGCTTGTTCTCATATATCCTCAACAGTTTCAGTTTACGGTAAATCAAAAATGATTTTACATTATAATAAGACCAAGAGAGGCGCTGATGCTTTCGATCAGTTGTGCGAAGGTTACTCGACTTTTGGAAAAAGAAAACAGTGACCAATGAGTCTTTTTCGGGATTCTAGATCAATCTGCTAGAATATTATTTAAAGGCCATCGCGTGAACAGCTACTGTCGGCCAAATATTGTATAGACGAGTTGGTAAAACTTCTTTTGACTCCTCATTTAGAAGAAAGATACAAAACGCCCAGGTTAAGAATTGATAGAAAGTATTCTATTGTGGCCAGTATTAGTAAAATCCTTCGAGGGGGGGGGTCAGGAAAGACAAGTTGGTTTTCTTGACAAGTGAACACGCTGCTGATTATGGTCCTTCAAAGAATACAAAACTCTTGTGATCTTTGTGCAAACGTCTGATGTGTAACGAGCATCGTCCATTCTGGTGCGTAGATTATATCATTATATTCAATAAATTATTCATAAAATGTTAATGTTTGCTTATTTAAAGAATATAAAATATCCTCTAAAACCACGACATTCATTTCTCCAAAAAAACCTCTTTTGGAACGTTTAGTACCTTGACCTTTTTTAATTCAAATAGCACTATCTTGAGAGTAACTTCCAAATTTTTTAGTAAACAATATTGAAAATTTGAACATTTGTCAATTTTTTTATATTATTTTTTAAATAATATTAACAACAAAATATTAGTAAAAAATAGGTTTAACCATAAGTTAGATCACTTGAACATTATCCAATTTAATTTTGGATTCAAAATGTCGAAGAGCATGGTCAGAGGATGCATTCAAAGACGACAGGGTGTTCAACACCCAGTGTGCGCTCTACGGAATTATTTAGATGTGTGCTTTAAGGGTTAATAACTAATATTTAATCTAATATTCTTCAAACATTTCAAACAGTTTGCTTGTCGTGTATGTGGGTTTATGCGTTATAAATTTATTAATTCACTACAAAAGTACCGGCGACGCTCTTAGAACATTTGCAGCACGAGCACGTTTCTGTAGTTTCTTCGTCTTTTCGTGTGCATATTGCATAT
This sequence comes from Sinelater perroti, assembly GCA_036346155.1. Taxonomy (NCBI): domain Eukaryota; kingdom Metazoa; phylum Arthropoda; class Insecta; order Coleoptera; family Elateridae; genus Sinelater; species Sinelater perroti. The sequence continues at coordinate 20,287,228 of JARFIY010000158.1, read as the reverse complement.
CTTTGTCGAGATAATAACTGCACTGTCGCAGGCGGTCGATCCGAATAACCATCATTTTCAGAATGCCAGCTATTGCAAGTCTCTAGGCAAGGTCAATATCGCGTAATGCTCTTCAAGTACGGAGTAACTAAATCCATGTAAACAAGCGCGCGATTCCACAACACTTTTCTGGGAACACCGGAATCTGTAACGACCCCGGTCCGTTTCACTCAACTGTAAAAACTACTCTCACTGGGGTCTGTAACGACTCCCCACCACCGGTCCGTTTCACTCGACTGTAAAAACTGCAATAACGCTTTTGAAATCGAGAAGGATTCCTAGAATCAACAGTATATTGTACCACGGACGCGATTATTGTACTTTTAAAAGGCTTAAATTGAAACTGAATCATGTTGGGGCGTCAGATACCCCACAGTGCCAGCTAAGGGTTGAAAAATATTGCGATTCGCGATTATTTATAGGTTAGTAAGTGTATATGTGGAAATCTATGTATAGTTGTACAAAGAACATTTAAAAATTCCTACCCTTATTACTATTGTCATCAACTAAAAGGGAAGTAAACTTCCCAAGTAAATACACATCTGTTCAAAATGCAACAGAGGGGCCTTACTGCAGTCTATAGCTCCGTCGCCCATTCTAGCATTGAAATCTCTAATATTACTCTTCAAAATTTTACTGTTTTATCAACTTTCCGCGTGTTTTTCACCACTTACACAGTTTGGCATTGATATATTCAATTGCAGAATTATTTTATTACATAACTTAAGTGTCCCATTTAAATAATAGAACGATGGAACGAACAATTAGCAAAATCATTTTAATAATGGTTTCTTGGGTCAACTTTTTTAATGTTGTGCGGCGTTTCAGCAATTTTTGAGCGAATATCAGCTTTCAACGATTCTCAATCTCTACTTTTCAGATAGCCCCATCAAAAAAGTCGGACGCCGAAAGGACCACGCATATTATTACTTTATGAGGTGATTTCTCATAGAAAGGAAAGTACGTACTCTGTTATCGAAAACAAATGTTCTTAAAGAACAATGGTTAGATTTTGATTAAACTAAAGATGTTCATTAACTATACCACAATACCTCATCTCGTAATAGCGATCATTCTGTTTGTTTTCAAAGCTAATAAGGCAAAAGTGAAGTTCGTTGCTCATTACAAGTTTCTGTTAAATGTTTGGCTTCACTTATATCAAATTGATGACGCTTTGTGCGTATTCTAACCACTTCTTTAGGTCACGTGACAGGAATTTACTTACAATTTTATTTTATATGACTGCAAATCCAAATCCATATGCTAAATTTGCTTAAAAGTTTCGGCAGACAATACCAACTATGTTGGGTGGTATTTTACAGCACGTGTAACAGTTTCATTTGAATGACTAAGAGCCCGCCTGGAACATTTTCTATAAAAAGCATACCAAGCCCAAAATCCAAAGAATTAGGAAACTTTCCCGCACCATTTACATTTAAACGATTGAATATTTAGAGTGTAGAGAAGAAAAAGTTTCCTTCTAGAATCCACATTTCCGTTTTAAGATTTAAACTCTGACGCTATCAAAGCATAAACCCTACTATTTATGTCTTGGAAGGTTGTGCTATTGATAAGAGACGATCTAATGGTTCTTTTTCGGCCGGGAAAGTAGGTATTTTTATTTTGGCATGTATTACACAATTACAATAAATAACAAGAAAAGAAACAGAAGCAGCCCTTAAAATCAGAACAGCAAACGCATATGGAGAATACGGAAGGGCTACTGAGATGTTTAAACGGAAAATAAGTATTATGAACTATATGCACAAAAGAATGGGAAAATAACTTGACAAAACCAACACTAAAAGGGAAAACAAATGCAGTTTTATTCAAACCCTCTTTAAATTATATATAAGAAGATTAAGTAAAAGACTGAGGAAATATGTAGAAACAAAACCAGAACAATGAGCAGCTTTCAGATCTGATAGACTAACGTCCCGCGTGGGAGCATGGTTTGCGAACTGAGAAGTCGAAGCTTCCATATGTTCGCCTTATTTTCCAGGTCATCGTGCATCATCTTTAATATGAAGTGATGTGGCAAGCACAGCGATTTAGAAAAGCGCGAATACCCAATGGTGACTGAGTAAGCCACTCCACCAGTCATCTGAGCCCAGGATTCTTCAGAGTTCTTGGAGGATTTTATTGCATTCGTGCTTTACCTTGTCCATTTGAGCTGCACTGATTCAGGTTTTTGAGATAAGCAATCAGCAATTGCATGGTGGTCTTTCTATTCTGTATAGCGGTACCAAAATCCGTTTCACCCCTCAGCAGAAATTTTACTGACCCCTCGTTGTGCACATTTGTCATAAATCACCAGTACATCAGTCTCTTCAATCGCATAGATTCTTAATCGGTGGTCCGAAATAGCTTTTTAGGATTTCTGGAGCCTGATTCATCATGTGTGTGGCTAGGCTCGCTCCAAAGAGTTCAATGAGGGTGTCCCTCAATGAACGACGGACAATTAGTTAGCAGTGTTGGTAGCTTTGAGGAAATGTTTCTATTTTAAGGAGTTTTAGACTTACTCCAGAATGTTTTAAATGGAATTCTTGTGTACCCAATGTAATAAATAAGTTTTTTTCAAATTTAAATATGATTTTTCACTTTCAAATTTTATAGATCCATTGGCAATTCTTTAAAATAACTGTATATATACTGCTTCAAAGGTTGGGGAAAATTCGAATTCTAGGGGAAAATCTAGAAGTATCACGAAATTAGTTATTAAGCTAATGCAAACATAAGAACTAGGTTTGAGGTTTGATCGAATATCAATATTGGCTAAGTGCGTCATATATTTGGTTATATTGAATCCTACTACGATTTTAACCAATCTGGAGGGTAAAACCTACCAATGCTAATTTTACAATGCTCCATATTAACCACATTGTTATTACCTTAAAATCATCAAATTATATTTTATTCTTCTTAACTTATGATAGAAGAAATATTATGCAACACTTATTAAGGTGAATATAAACTACCTGAACTCATATGATCATTTCTCATACTATAAAGACCTAGATTAGGGGGTTTATGGATACCAGTTTGGGGGACATTAAAGCGCGGAAATTCTTATAGCTTTCCAGTTCTTTGTTAGTTACACTGGAGCAAACAAGTATGGTGTCTGGTGTTATATTTTTCAATAAAATATTTAATTCAGCCTGAGAAGCAAGGGACTTTTGCAGATTTGGCATTACCTTGTACAAGGTGAGTCAAACCCTTTCCTAATTTCAAAGGAAGGTTATGAAGGGAAGCGCTGTCCTAGGGTGGGAAGTAGTAGTAGTAGCAACATGTTGGCGAACGAATAAGGTTTTGCTTTGAAAAACAAAACTTTTCGGGCGCGCTTTTAACTTCTGTCTCGGACCTCGGATTTTGTCGTGGGTAGAAAACTTCACAAGTACTGATTCTGCAGTAAGAAGTGGAGAAAGACCTCTAAGTACGCGAACACTAGAATAGATAGATGCCTTAAGACGTGTTTCAGCTTGCGAAGCAATCTATGCACAAATATATCGTTGATCCCCTGAAAATGTATGAAAACATCATGGAAATTGAGCCATGTGGCGCAATTTCCTTCACCAACACTTGCCGGGATGTCTTAATAGACAACAATTTCCACAACAACCATTACGATAGAGCCACAGCTTACACAAAAATAACTTCGCTGCAAGTGCTGCGCTAGAACAACTCCCAACAGATCTAGCCCGTCTGGTGTTTGCCTATAGAGACATCTTAAGACTGAAGTTTATAATAATAACTCTAGGACCCTCCAAGTCCTTGGAGATGCAATATGTCAGGAAATCAGGCGTGCTTCTCAACACATATTTGAGTGTAATGAAGATCTTCAGAATTTGAATTCAAAGGTGAATTGAAAATGATAGGCACCAGAGGGCCGATATCCTCTTTAAGACGATATAAAATAAAACTACCAGATCTGTAGTTTCATTCCGCAAACATGAATTTTGTATACCTCTTATTGTTTTTTCTTTATATTTCTGTAGATGAATGATAGGTTAGGGTCAAAGATACTACCAACATTTGTTGCTGAAGAAGATATAGTTGAAAAACACTCAAACTGGTTCTGAGAAAACTAAAGTGAGGATAAAGTCAAATGTGTGTAATATCTACAAGAGCTGTTTTTGCTAATAATGGAGCAATATGGAAGAAATATACCAAAAGAAAATATAGTTATTCCAATTTTTGGAATAACAGGGCGTTGAAAACCGATAATGACTGCTTTGGGGTACTACAGTCTCTTATTTTCAACAATCAGAGAATTAAAATCAAGACCCTTGTGGCCTTTAGTATCTAGCTGGTATCCATAATAATATTTGGCTCAATATTCAGGAGTTGTGGCTGACAATTCCAAAAGAAAACTTATTTTAACTAAGATACTTGTGTTTAAATTTCAACGCCAGGAACGAAAGACAGATAATAGATAAATTGGCAACACTATATTTACAAAAGTTAAATATAATTGTTGTGCAATTTGCAGCATTTAAGGGTAGCTCCAGTTTTAAATAATGTATTATTAAGAACCCACGTGGTCGATGTCAGGACATTAACATTTATAGGTTCATGCAGGATAGCAACCGGAAGAACTATCGTATGAATAACAGTACGCTTAGTAGAATTGGTTTCAACTATACGGTCAACCGCGAGGAACATCATTGGTATGGGTGTACTGGCCTAACAAAATGCAAACGTACTAAATATTAATCATCAAAATCTAGCATTTTTGAATTTCATGAGAAAATGGTGAAAGTTTCGTTTAATCTGCACGATGATGATGCTGTTCATACGATAGACGAAAAATACACATCGCAGATCATCACATTCTATAGTTCTACAAAAGGTTTATAGTTTGCATGAAGCACATGCCGTTGGCTGATGATCCCATCTAAAGCAAGATGGTGAAGACAAGAAGTAACAAGAAATTCTTCTTTATCTATAACAAGACGGATGTAAAATCCGGAAGAAAGTCCGACCTTGCGACTCCCGTACCTCGAGAGCTACAGGTCAGAAATACCGAGGAAGATACCGACCTAAGGTGCCCACTGACCAAATATGAAGTGAATCGGTCGAGTGTCATGACGGACACAGACAGACCTGATCGTGATCGCATTAACTTTCGCCTACGCTTTACAGGCTTTCGAAGTTAATAACAGACTAGTATTTGGACAGAACAAGGAAACGGTGTTATACGGGCCCAAAATTTAAAAGAAACAGATGTTTCTGTGTTTTATTTTCGCTTGGACCTTCATGAGTAGATTTGACTTGAATTTAATTGCTACTGCGATCTTCCCATTCATGTACAACTTATTTACTGTCGTTTTTCCCAAAAGTGGAACCGCACGAAACGTTTCCCAAAACTAAAATTTCCCCAAGAAAGCAAGATTCAAGAAATTTTATACAAGTCCCCGTAAACGAGTTAGTTCACTCGAGTATAACGAAATACTAAAATGAATTTGTACTCGAGTATTGCGCCTCGCAATAATATACAAAGAACAATAACTAAAGATAAACTTAAAAAATCAAGTCAACAACAATGTGTCGCCGTGATTGAGTAACGCGCCGCACTTACATCATCTTTTAATTCCGCGCGAATGTTGCGGCTCAAGGTTGCTTGTGCAACGCACGTTAACACGTTTCGGTCGAAGTGTGCTAAAACGCCACATTCCATTCTGGGCAACTCGATCTTCCAAGCGGCGCCCGATATGTTTACAACGGCAGAAATGGGAATTGTTGAGTCATCATTCATGAATGAGTGATAGAGGCTCGCAGCTAACCCTCTAAACTGTATTCAAATTTTCTGACCCTCAACGGGGTCACCTCTGGTGAGACTAAAAGTGTCACATGGTCATATGATGTCAATTGTACGCCTTGAACCATTCTGCTGGAGAAAGCTTCTCTAAATTTTCTCGTTACGTAAGACAACCCCCAAACCTCCTTAATACTCCCCTCAAAGAATTTTATGCGTTTTTATACGCGGAAGAAGGAATTATTTGTAGGTGCTTTATTCCGTAATTTATTTTTGTGGACTGCGAATTGCGGTATTTTATTTAAACTAATTAAATAATCTGTAAAGCCAATCAAAACGAAGGAACTTTGCACCAACTGCGTGTTTTCGTTCGTAGATAACGAAACTGCCCGCTTTATATTCAACCACAAGCGCATTTTTTAATATCCTACCAGTTTCGCTTCATAATTTGGAAACTTGTAGGCATAGGGGGGCTGCCAGTTGAAAGTGCTTCGATTTACAATTTTATTACTTAAATTGCTTCGGGGTTTGAAGTCTTTAGGCCATTATGGGCCTACTATCTTTTTAGTCATGTCCGTCCGTGAAGCATTTAGCGAATTTGTTGAATTCAATGTAAGAATACTAAAATTGTAAAAAAGAGCGACGGAAGCGATTTATATTCAACCTTGGCGAAAAATATTCACGGCGTTTAAAATATCTCACAGACAGGCTATAAGTATAGCGTGTTGTCACAACAAATGACGTGATAGGACTTCTTTCGTGTGGTTTTTTTATAAGAATATTAATTTTTTAAGCAATATATTGAGAATATAGTTCAAGATTTGAGAAAACCATCAACCAAAGGTGGAATTATTGTTAGGAGAAGTACTATATTGTGCAACGCCAAAAATAAAAATTAGTCCGCACGGAGTTTATTCTTAAATACAGTAATTGTTTAGTACCTTGACTCTTATGAGGCAGTTGTTTTATAGAAGCGATTGTAGTTCTAAAATGTTTATCATTCACTTCCCGTAGTGCGTCTAGAATCCTTTGAAATATGAATTTGTTGGACGATTGTGGTGTCAATTTGTGCAACGCGCTCTACAATCCTTCTAGCTTCTTGTAGTGCTGCACGGTTTGGTAATATTTGACGAGGTAATCCGGCTGGTGGGCGCGAGCTAGGGTTTATGCGGCGCAAGGGGATTAGAAGTAAAGTAAAGAGGCGCATAAAATAATACGAGAGCTTGCTAAGAGCATCCAAAACACTAAACATCTATTCTAAATACTGGTAGAGTTGGTGGAAAATATTTTTTTATCAGAAAACGACTGAGAATTTTAAAAATCCCCTTAGTAATTCCTTTTCTGAATTTCTCGGAGGAAAAATTTTCCATTGACGATGTATCTGCATCTTTTACTACTTCTGCAACCTATTGTTATGTTAGACACGTTCCCAAAGAGTTTTGCAGAAATGAACAGATCTAATTTATAATATTGTGGTGGAAAGAAAAAAACGCCAAGAACGGCAGCATGAAGCAGGGTGTCCTTTTCCACAGACAAAACATGCTCGTCTTCTTGAGTTGGTCTAACCAAGTACTTCGAGTACCACTGAAATGCTCATATAGTACTTTGCAGCGAAAGACACCAGATTGAAAAGGGCTGCTTATATATGGGAAAAGCGCATAATTTTGCTAAGAGTTGCAGAAGAGTGATGACTAACGCCGTTGGTAAGTTACCACATGTTTGTCATGGTTCTTCATTTCTCACACCACACTCACAGATTAATATTTAGTTTCATTTCTGTCTGTCGAATTTAGAATGACCCTTTTTGGATGTATCAGAGGATTGAACACCCTATTTATGGTTGTGTTAATTTAAATATTGGGCTTTAATGGTCTTTAATGAGTAATTCAATAATTGGGATTATTAAATAATCGATTTTCTTTCTATTTACCAATTTATTGTCCTTGTTCTCTTCATTCAATTAATTCATGTAGCAGGAGCTGTTTGCTTTTGGCAAAGCAAAAAAAAATTCTTGAGAAACAAGAAACGGAAGAACGAAGGTTGAAAACTCGATAAAAGTAGACGAGTTGAAAGATCAAAAACAGAATAAATACTTCATCAAGAGACCAAAAAGTAGCTTCAATCTTTTCCACTTCCACTAATAATAAAATAAAGGAGTTGTTCTCAAAAATCCATTTTACACCCTTTTTATATTTCTTAGCCTTTTATTAATCGTTTTTCCACATAAAAAGAAGACACTGTCTTAATTAATGATATTTTGTTATAACTAAAACACTATTTTGGTTAGCTAATTTTCCATGTCCTACTTGAACCTTGAGAAGGCCTTTCAATTATAATGGTAAAATCGGGGGCTTACAGGCACATAAAACAGAATAAATTGCCGATTGGTTGTTTGGTTGGTTAGAACATTTTATTAATTTTATCTGACTTCCCTCAACTCCAGTTCGGACCACCCCATGTTCCTCCCCTTCCATTCATTTAACAGTTACTGAAGCTTATGTTTGAATGTTTGTAGAATATCGTACAGAAAACTTATTATCGTACAATTAACAGTTGAAAACGGACATCAATTACGTTTTTAGTTTCTTTCCTTTAGATAGTTTATATTCCATTTATACGAACTGAAAACTTGCAGAAGTGAAAATCTATTTCTTCACTACAAAAGTGTGGAAATAATTCAAGCTTCGAGGTCTACAAGTCGATAGAACGACAAAGTTTAAAATTGGGAATTGATACAAATACCCTATAATAAAAGCAGTACATCAAAGTCTTTTATTGAAGGTAACAAAAATACTTTGATTTTTTATTGAGCTTTAAAAGAGTCGAGCTTGCAGGCGAAGGGTACTTACTATGTCCACCATGGTGCTTGCGGTTGTATACAAAGGCAGAATCGATCTAATGGTCACCAAGGAGATTAGACAGAATCGGATCACTCGATGAGACTGAGTTTCTTGCATGATTGGGATATAGCAAAATTTACTGAGTACAAAAGATCTTTAACATCTATTTTTTTATGTTATTCCGTTCTAGATAGGGATTCTATGGATAAGAAATAGAAGTTGAACCAATATCCAATAATTCAGCATTCACGCAAGATCCTGTGGTTCGTATACTGATGTGCTACAAATAGGACATTCATTTGTTTAAAGAAAAGCTTCTCAATTTGACTGATGTAGAATTTAAAATGAGGTTTATAGAACTCGGGCGGAGAGCTGTTGAAACACCGAGACAGTTTTGAAATATTAATAGTCCAGTGATAATTTCTTTAATTGGTTTAATGTTTTTTTAACTTCACTTCCTTATCTTTTAGGCTTTTATACATATAAAAATAAAAAGCCTACTGCGTACGGTCTGTCCACCATTCGTTTTTTTTCAGTCTCGAAGGATCATCGCGCCGGATGATAGCCACAACGCAGCAGTCATCGCTTTTTTCAGCTTCGTGTATTTCCTCATGACCTGAGCTGGACCACAACTGCAGCGCAGCAGTCGGCTGGCGGGATACGCGGAGTAAAAACTAACGTTTTGTAATTGCACCTCGATATTACCACTCATATGAGTTTAACTTGGTAAATATACTTGGCAATATACTGTTTCACCACTTATGGCTATATGATTGGTTACCAAATTTAAAATGACGTATGAGTTGTGAAGCTAACTTTTAAGACGTCGTTATATGTATAAAACCCCGGAACATCTGTGGAACGTTGTTCCACCTCCCCAACTTGTTTTTATTTGCTTACGTTGTGCAACGGATTATTATTAAGTATCTCACGACAGAGGGTGTAAAACCGTCGAAATTTTGAGAAGATTTAAGGAACAGTTTAGGGATAACATCCTAGTGGAGGATATTTCCATTATTCATCGCCTTTTTGAGGATGGCCGCCAATTACGGTTACTGAAATTGCTTTTGAGGTAGGAATAAGTAACTCAAGACGTTATCCTATCCTACTTCACGGCAATACTTGGTCTTACATGAATCTCTAAATTCAAAAATTTGAAACCATGTTCTGGAACACACCTTCTACAGTCTGTAGTTATCGTCTTGAGATTATCATTTGTTTGGACTACCAAAAGAAGCACTTGGAGGGCAGCGACTTGACAATAATATTGTGTTACAGCCACAACTATCTTCATTTTACGGTAGTAGGATCAAGAACCATCTATGCGTTGGAAAAAGTTGTTTCTAAGTCATAAGTATTCTTATATATCAGCAAGCTGAAGAAGAATAATTCTGGTATATTCTCGTACTTAGAGGACATTTTTAGGTGTAGATTAAATGTCACAAATTTATTGATTATTATAATAAGTTCTGAAGCTACTTATTCATTTCTATTAGCTTGACTATTTGTTTATCTGCCTGCTCTTCTTGGAAACCCTTAGGCGGTTTTCAATGATACCTGGAAAAGGCAGCGACAAGGCTAGAAGAGTTGTGTTCACCAAATGGTTTATTTTCAGGGATTTTTGTGATTGCCTTACATCTATGGCGTATTTTATCGAGGTATATAAAGGACACAATTTTTCTTTTACTATATAACAAGAGAAGCTCTGTGCTCCGCCAAGTAGTATGTCTTGCAAACTGGAAGGTTAAGTTTTCCACATGTTCGTTCTCACTTGTCGATTACAACCATCTTTGATACGAGCTAGCATAGCTAGCATCGCGCCTTAGACGGTCTTATTATAACCCCTTATTCAAAGTGAACGCAAGGATGTAATTATTATTACATGGTTTTAGAGGTATATACTTGACCCCATCTAAAATCTAAAAATGTATCCTCATACGTTCTAGCTTTGCCTCTGTTAATATAGTCACTGAAATATGTCTTCCCTCATCCCTCTTGTCATCAGTAGTTTTTAGGTATTTTGAACATCTCACTATCCTTAATTTATTGACGTGTTCTTCATGCTCTCCAGTTTCTGTTTTTTAATATATTCTTAGAAAAGATCATGTTGCTTTTATCATTGATACAGCTTTTGATTTATTTCTACTAGAACGCTTCCCAAATCTACTTTTCGTTCCTTTTTTGACTTTAATGGTGATCATTGTGATATTTTTTGCGCTACACAAAATTGTTTCCCCCTAGTGCTTTTTATTGTCTGCAAGTAGTTGAGATAGAACATTTCAGTTTTATAATTTAAGGTAAAATGGTGAGGCTGTAACTGCTCCTTATCCTCAAAAACCTAAAGGCAAAAAATTGTTGTAAAAGCAATTTCTTGGGTGAAATGATGCATAGAATTGTGAAAATATTCACAACTTTTTGCAGTACGATTTTTGTTGGGTGGTCATGCCAACTGCCACAAAATTGAATTAGCGTTCTGGTGTCGATTCTCCTGGAGTATTCTTAATCTCGCGTCATTTCGAAGATATAAATCGAAAGTGCATTCCTTAATTTTTGCCTTCTTGAATCCATATTCTTTAATAACAATGTTGTTTATCGAAATGTTTGCTGAAATATTTGTGATGCTTAGTGAGGTCAGCATCGTAAATCCATAGCGTTTAGTTTTTGTGCAACTTTTGATGATGAACGTTTTTAGTTTTCCATTTTTTACTTTCCACAACATTAAACGTACAGAGTTTGAAATGTGGGAAGGTACTCGACCGGTGTATAATGGAAGACATTTGTACAAATTTGGATCTGCAGAATTTAAGGAGAGTTTTAGCAAAGCAGAAAACCATCTAAAATTCGAGGAATAGGAAGATTTGGAGAGTGAAGTGAAGACATACCTTCTGATGTCGAAAGGTCATTATTAGCAAATAAAAAGTTCATTATTGAAAAAATAATCTCCAAGCGAATAAATCTGGCATTGAAGACAAAGAGTGGTCGTATTGTTAGTTAGGAAAATGTTCTAATAAATAGGAAATCAGAAATTTACTAGATCTGAAGTTAGCTCGAAAGGAAAAAATGGGCATCGGTGGAGTGCAGTTTCATAAATCTGGAAAGAACTCCTAGAAAAATCTTGGTACACACATTCCTTGAATCAAATGAAATTCTAAAGGATACGAAACTGTTATACAATATAATAATGGATTCTGAAGCATAAAAATATAGAATTAAAAATAAAACCATTAATTTTCTCATCCATAATTAAAAAAATCATCTAACAAGAAAGATCCTTTTTGATTGTTAGGAATATTGACTTGTAACTAATGCCTTTTAGAGGAAGATGTCCATTTCGGATTCCAAATAACCCAACAAATGATTTGGGATGTGTCTACTTGTCGAATGCAGTTTCCTATCTTGGAAAAATCACAAATGCAGGAGGTTTACTTGAATATTTTGTGAAAACTTCTCTACAAGATAATCTAACAATAACTAATTGGTTTACCTTCGTATCACTGGCTGACAATTTAATCAAAGAATTTTGCTTTTACACAGAAAAACGCTGGTATCTGATAGACTCAACACAATTCAGAACGTAGTGCTACTTTCAATTATGTACGATCCAAATCACCAGTTTGGATTTCGCAAAGGACACTCGACCATAGAGCAATGCCACCGAATAACCAATATTATTCAGCAATCATTTTATAGTAAGAAATATTGCTCTGCTGTATTTTTAGATGTGCAGCAAGCGTTTGACCGTGTTTGGCACAATGGGCTACTATTTAAAATTAAACACATCTTTCCACATCAATACTATCTCCTGCTTAAATCTTATCTAACTAATCGACACTTTCAAACCAAAGTTGGTATGGAATATTCACAACTGTATCCAATCACGGCTGGTGTTCCCCAAGGAAGTGTGTTGGGGCCACTCTTATATCTGATTTTTACTGCAGATATACCGACGACACCAACCATAACATTGGGGACATTTGCAGATTGCAGTGTCATCAAAAAAATGTATTGGCTAATAGGAAGAAACTCTCAACTCTCAACAGAAAACAAATTACTGGTGTACAAATCTATCATACGACCAATATGGACATATGGCTGTGAACTCTGGGGTTGCCCAGCTACTCAAATATTGACAAAATACAACGTTTCCCGTCTAAGACCATTAAGAAGTATATTCAATGCTCCCTGGTATGTTTCAAACCGTATCCTCCACTTCGACTCCAACGTACAATATGTGCGGGACATAATCAGACAACGGACTACAAGCCACCATGCTCGGCTAGTGGGACACACTAATAACGAGATTACACCGCTAACACAGCAGCCAGTAATGAGACGACTTAAACGGAAGTGGCCATGAGACTTGACAGAATAAAGAAATCATTTACACCATCCCCTAAGCCTTCAAATGGAGACTGCACCACTGGGTGCACATCTCTTCAAATCTATTCCAAACTTCACGCAATTAGCTCATAGAATTTATTGTAATTAATTCTGATTGCTAATGTACACGAATACAAATAAAAAAAAAATTATGTACGAAGGGATAAACATTTCCAAAAATTCTAGAAAACCTTAAGTCATAGATGCTTATAACCAAGCTTAATATAAAGCGCATTTGACCAAATGTGTTCGCGAAAAACTAGAAGAGAGTCACTACGCATATATGTTATAATGTGGTAAATATTACCTCCATCAATGCCTATAAAATGTTAATCACCATAAAATAAAAGTGGCCAAAATTCTCGATGAAACTCTGAATCTTACAAAGACATGGTTGCAAAAACAAAAAGTAAGTCCAACTTTACAGTGCTCGATCCGTAGCTCACTCCAACAAGAAGGGGTCCTGCTAAATGTCCTATTAACTTCCCTAGATTCAGACGGGCGCTTTGCAAGAATATAAAACAAGCTTGTGGTCTCCAATTCCTGTTAAATAATTTCTAGATGAATTCCATTACTACTTTGTTTTCAAAGACTCGATAACTTTTGATAAAGAATTGGTGATGGTGTCTTTTGCTTTGGTATGCCACCATGCCACCAAACCTTCGGAATCTTTTTTTGTAGCCATCAGAATGCGCTTAGGATGTTCTTATTCGTCTCAGTAGGTTTACCTTCTTTACGTTCATCAAAATAAATATCATTATTTATATTTCTACTAATACTTTTATTTAAATTTGATGCCTTACTTTAATTTATTTCCTTTCTCTAGGACAATGAGGGGGTATTGTTTTATTTTATTTTATTTAATAACATGCTTAATTAGTGTTTTTTTAGTTTTTTCTGTCCGTAGGTTTACTTTAAGTAATCAGAATAGCGAATGCCTTAAATAAACATTCATCTTCCGAGTTTCCTTGTTATCACACTTGCAGTTAATTTAAAGCCCATTAAAAAATGCTAGACGAATTCCAGGTAAAGCTGCCGTTAATTTGATTTGGTCAGTGCGTGAACCCGTGATCCCATTATTAAACATTTATATGGTTTTCTTAGCCCCTTCATTGGGTACAACATGAGAAGACCTTCAAAATTACCCTAATTGCTCTGTTCCTTAGATGGCGTCCCAATTTCGTCTACAAAATTTACACAAGTAAAGTTGGATTTAGAGTTCGTTAAACTTGCGTTTTATTGTTTACTAGCACTTTACAGAGTTTCATTGGATTAAAATATCTTAACGAAATGAGCAACTAATTGAAATGTCGGCTAATCTTCTACCCCAATATTAGCTGACGAGACATGACGGCGTTAAACCAGATTAACAATTTTATTACAACTTATATTTTCACTATATTGATTTTAGTAACAAAATATGAAGAAAATATCATCTCCACAGTCTTCTTATTTGAACTTTCTGTGTATTAAGGTTTAAGTCTGTTTTAGCATATTTAACAAGAGGCGTTTACTTCAGTTATACAAAAACAATACACCGGAATTTCTTTAGAGGGCTGTATTCGAAAAGCATTGATTTTTACCCAAAAGGGGGAAATCGAGATAATTTCCAAACCAGAGAAGGGAGAATCTAATCGCATCTATTAGAAACAAAAACAATGTGGTAAAATAATTTAGACAAATGTATTGGCTATTATGATAATAGGACGAACCATTTATCAAACTGACCCTCTTCAGAAGTGTACCAAAAGTGATCAAATTGAAGGTATCCTAACTGTGGAGATGGAAAAATTTTTACTAATGCCCAAACCATGAATTCAACTTGATGGCTAAAACAATATAAAAGCATGATGAGGTTTTCGTTAAAAAATCGGCATAGAAAATCCACGTCTCCTCCTACTTAAAATGAAAAGAAACTTAAGCCTATCTTGAAATGAAAAACAAGACTAAATACTCAACAAGGTCCGTAATATGTTTCCAGGTTGTTTGGGAAAAAATTGATTAAATGTAAATTGTGCTACACGATTTTGAGGAAAAACCAAAATCAGAAAGTAGATAAACCAAGCGTAGAGGAATTCAAAATAAAAGTGTACGAGACAAAAATAATCAGCAACAGTACAAACTTTGACTAATTGTAGCCTATGATACCCTAACAATTTCTAATTTATTGTTAATTAAGAAAACAACAAATTAAAAACAAAGTAATCGGGGCGTGAAACAATGATCAAAAACTTACACATAGTCCATTTCCAATCGAGAGAAAAATAAAAGTCTTAACATAAAAGAACTGTCAAATCTGAGCAAAGAGGTCAAATATTTAACCAAAAGCTAACTGTTCGGGGAACTTTAACATCCAAAATAAGGAAATTGGGAAGCTAATGTCAAACCTTAGCGTAAAATCTTACAAATGTATTTTACCCTAACATATGAAGAATGAAAATTGAAAGGGTTCAAGTGTATAAGATTTAAGGACCATCGATATATAAGAAAGCCCAATCTTGGCCAAAATTCGTTCAAAATGTCACGAATTTTACCTACATGTAGGCTCCGATATGAAGAAAGTAATGGCGGAAGATATCAGTGTTATTTTATTAGTAAGAGAAATAGAAATGACGAGCCTAAAATGCAATAGTAATGAATAATCAGTACCATTGGATTTCGCGATTGATTTACGAGAAGAAGATTAGGAAACTTCAATTAATTGCAATGTGAGGCGATGGTATGTGTCCTAACAAACGAAAGCAGTTCAAATGGTAGAAATGAAATGACCTAAAATGGTGAGAAAGATCAATAATTAATTTGGGTAATAGCGTCCTCTCTTGCTTTCCAACTTCGCTAGTTTGAGAAAAGAGTAAACCAAATACTAATTAATCGTGCTGTGAACTAATGGAAAGGAAATCAGTAAAGTGAACAAACTACCCATAGACTCAGTCATACTTGTTCAAAGCTAGACCCTCGCTAAGCAATTCACCGACCTCAATATCTTGTAGGGTCTTTTTCAAAGTATTATGAACCATAAAGGAACAGATCATTTGGATATACTCTGATTGTAACATGAAATGGTATTATATCTTTTTAACAACTCAAGAAAGAAGCCAAATTTTGATTTAGAATGTTAAGGTTTACTAACGAATCGTCCCAAACGGGTGGAAGATATCAGTTTATAATCAAAAGAGAAGACATAGAATATCATGAAATGATATAATTTTACCACAACAAATACTAATTATCAAAAAAATTATTTAGAATTACCAAGTTAGTAGAATGTATAAAAATATTGCGAAAAAGGAGGGGAGACGCAACTTGCACAAAAATCGAGTTCCTATTCGTAGAAAATAATGAAATGACCTACCTTCGGCTGACATCCTCGGAATCACCTTCGAAGAGGTCTCCAGTCTCTGGGTGACGCCTTCCAGCAGATCAGAGTCCCTGCGGTCTGCCAAAATGTCGATCTTCTGCAGGGCGGGCTCGGCGGCGGGCACAATTTCGCTAGTCGTGCGCACTTCGGTGATGGTGGTCGTGACCACGGTTTTGTCTAGCTGAGGCTGCCGAGCATCGGGTGGTTTCGTGGTGGTCGTCTGCTCGACAGTCTCCGTGAAGACTCTGCCGTCGGGCGTGGTGGTGGTCTTGGTCGTCACGGTTTTCGTGGGCTCCTGCAGAGTTCGGCGTTTCACCTCGACCTCCGCGATCTTGTCCTCGACCAGGCTCTGGCGCTTGATGGAGCTGATTTCCTGGACAATTTCGACCCGCTGCGAAGATGCCGGAATAGCTCGCTCGGCCGAGAGTCGCTTTTCGATCATGTTGCGCCGCTCCGACACGGTCTTTTTGAAGTTTTCGTCTTCGTCGGACACCTCGTCCACTATTTTTTCTTCGGCCGAATATTTGTCCTCGTACCTTTCGCGAGCTTCTATGTGATCTGCCAAAAAGTCTTATTAGTTAATGCCACTCGATGTATTAACATGTTGTAATATACCTTCAGCATCGATAAACTTTTCTTTGTCGTAATAATCTTTAGAGAGTTTACTGACTTCCTCTCTTTTGTGCAGGTCAATGGGTTCAACATTGAGACATTGAGGTATAATATCCTCTCTTCCTATTCTAACCAAGGCGTTCTCCAGGACGTTCCCTTGTGACCTGTTGCCAGATTGTGCTATCCACATTCTGAGCATCGATTGTGCCTGTTTCGCTACGCTATCGGGGTATTCAGATTTTATCACATTTATTTCAGAGGTCGTAAGTCCCAACTGATTAGCCAGCGGGACCCAGTCTTCTCCTAGTAGGTTGCTCATGTCAGCCAGTCGTGGATCAGGCCTGTAATACTCGTAACCGTCCTTCAAAAATCCGGAACGTTTCCAAGATTCGCTGTCTGTGAGAGATATCGTTTCAGAAATAATATCGTCAGGTAGAACTATGTTGAGGATGCAGATCGGTTGTTGAGGAGGTTCCCCTTTAGCGACCTATAGAAATAGTTTTTTACACGTGCGATTTAGTTTTCTAAGCATACAGAGAACTACCTTCGCTTCCTTCATGAACAAGCACCTTCCCACAGCCTCTGCGTGCTGGTCTTTTACTCGCACAGAGAACGGCAAACGATTTTCCCTAAACGCTCTAAAGGAAAATTGTAACTGCTCCCCGCTTTTGGTGATCGGGATCAAATTTCCAGCAAATTCTATATATTGCGGCTTCCCTTCCAATACCTACAACATAAACGGTTTGATACATTTCCAATTTCGCATTGATAGAACTTTACCTCGACATCGCGACTTTTGGCAACTTCAGTAAAGTGTTCTTGGTGTTCTAAAGTTTTGTCTTCTTTATCGTCAGTCATGCAGAACACCCTCAGTCTAGCTTCCAGTGGGTCTACGCGCTTAGCGAACACGACAAACTTAGCCATGAACGGCACGTGGATGGCCTCCCTATAAAAAAGTCATGTAGATATCTTTGCCAGTACGCCGGTGAACGAAAGTACTTGTATAGTTCCGTGGCCATTTTTGTAGCATCTCCTATGTTGCGGCAGTCCATGAGCCAAAATCTCGCCGACACGGTGGTCGTAAAGGAGACGCAGTCGTTAACAAAGGTTAAGGGTGTCGAGCCAGTGACATCCTCCCACTGCGCTCTAGTTGTACCACCTTCAGGAAAACATGAATCTTGAGACGTCGGTTAAAATGTTTTTAAAAACGTCACGAAAATACTCACGACCAACTTTATTTAGGACTTCGGAGTAACGTAGAAAGAATGCTTTAGCATGCCAAGTGCCAATAGCTGATATGATTATCCAGCAATGAGAAAATGAGAAATTTACACACCATTGAATACATCGCGGTTACAACGGCAGGGTTAATATGAATATTCTCGCTGTTATCTTATCGTGCGATATTAACCCAGCCACAGAATGCACCGGTGATGTATCCAGAGGTCGCTGCTAAAGCAAGTCCTTTGCATTCCAGTCAAGCAAAAGTGACATACTTCTCTTGTACTTTCAAATGGTATCAGCGTGTCAAGCAGATGCAGTGTGGAGAAAGCAGCATAAGCAAAGCATGTAGTCGAATGGTTTCAGAAAAGACCAGTCGCGGGGCAACTAACTTCCCGTTAAATAATGATCATTTCTCTCCATCACATCAAACGACTGATCTGACAAGAATTTGAACAATTTGTAAAGAAAAACAAAATTATGCAGCAAATCTAAAAGTGAAATTGCAACTTGTGTTTTTGTGACCATTTTAATTTCAAACTAAACGACTAAAGGCAGAACCAAAATTTATTCGTGGATGAGGCCGGGAGCGAGCGCGCGCGCTTGCGGCGCCTCCGGCTCGAATAATCCGGTCTGTCGGGTCGGCGCGATTACTGGAGCCCGGAGCGCCCCGAAGCCCACCCGTGCACCCAACTCCCGCAACCCAATATAAGAATTTAAAATTATAAAAAGATAGAACACATTCTAAGAGGGGGCAGCTCACAATATTTTAGTTAGTTACCTTTGAGAGATCTTTTCCGAAACACCCCTGGACCCCGCGTGAAAATGACCAAGTAGCGCATTAGTTTCTCTATCATGATTTATATCATTGTGACATCCTAACACATAAACAACATCACAACGTCTCCTTACACTCGGGTCTGCGTTATTGTTCGATCAGACGCGTCAGAAGGACCAGAAATCAAGTTTCATGATTCTCTTGTACAGAGTTTACAATGAGGATGGAAGAAGTAAGCTGACATCGTAATGTCGTCACCTGATAACAGAAAGCAGGTGGCTGGCAAACTATCTCTTCTTCTCACGCGAAACGAGATGATTCTAAACTGAGTAGGTAGTGATTCTTCTACAAGCAGTTTGATGTAACTCTTTAACTATCAACGACGCGTTGGCCGGCTGTCCTAGCGTCTAACTGGATTTCTCTTTAAGCGGTCTACATACCGTCCAATGATTAAGTACTACTGAAAATCTAAGAGTTACACAACACCTATCTATGGAAAACGCAAGATCATCTACATTCAGAGCTAGATCAAAATACTACCTGCAATTTCTACCGCAAGTACCAAGCTTGCCAACCCCTTAACAACAAATAAAGAGCTTACAAAGATACACAACACTTTAAGAAAACAAACCGGAGTTAGACAGAACATCTGGTAAGGTACTAGGTGTGCGGCTGGATCGAGCCTGCGGACTCGGCTTGATCCAGCTGTACGTAACACACAACACACTAACGAAGAAACAAACGTGTTCGCCAAACAGTGTGGTTGTGAGGCTAACGGTGTATCTATGTATGTTTGGCAAGAGTGGATTGGCATAGCGGTCTGTGGGTGAGTGTCTGACCAGGCACACTAAGTGTATCGTGGTTGGATGATGTACAGTGGTGCCTGTTTAAGCCGATGGTGAGTTTGATGGATGTGTTCGATGTAGAACATCAGTTCATGGTGTGAGTTGTGCTACTAGGTTTAAAAAGCCAAATTTGAAAATCATAACTTTTCACTTTTGTAACTTCATTAAGAAATTTTGTAAGTAGTAATTGAACTATTTTTCCCAAGATCTCAAGAAACAAAAAATAATTCTTCTCTATAAAGGTTTTATGTGTACTTTTACATGTAATAACATCAAAGCAAATATTTCAATCACTTGATTCGACAAGTTAGAAACAAAGTAGCACACTCTCGTTCAATTTTTAAAATCATTTTGGATTTTAAAATAGAATGCTGCCTATGTACAACTGTAATGGATGGGTGAATGTACAAACTACAGCGAGTGATGAGACTAACTTGTGTTTGTGTTGTAGTTTACAATGTGTTGCGGTCTACTGAGAACCACAGTGGCCACTTCAACTGGTGTGGGATAAGGCGTGTGAATAACCTTCGGGGTTACTCAGACGCCTTCGACTGGTGTTGGACTGGGTCACGATACATCACAACAACCATAAACAGACAGAACGGGGACTTACCGGTGATGGAGCAGAGCAGGCGGAGGGTGGGCGCCGATCCGGAGTACTGGTTGATCATGCCCTGAGAGTGCGCCCGAGGCGCGGGCATGCTCAGGGTGATGGCCTTGTGGAACTTCCGCCTCCGGGGCTCAACCGTCACCACTGGAGACACAGCAACGCCGTGCCCCAGCAGCTTGGCCGTTATCTCTGGGTCTATGGGCTGAGCCTGTATCAAGATCTTTCGTGAGCCTGGGCTCTAGCAAGCCGCGTCGGGTTAGAATGATGAGTTGCTGATGGCCGTTATCACACACACTGCATGCCAAACGGAACGAAAAGCAAAGCCCGTACTTACCATCGGCGGCGCCGGTAGTCACAAACGCGAGGGGAAGGAGAGAGGAGCGGGCAGGGTGATGACACAAAGCAGGTTCGAAAGCAACAGAACACAAACAAAATGGCGAGTTAAGTGCAAAAGATGAGAAGCAATGAGACATGAGCACGCTCGTGCGAGCGCCCAATAGGTTATAGTTAAACGCATCGCTGTGTTATCGAACCGAGCTGCATTTAGGACGCTTCGAACCGTGCTTTGTCTTTAGAAATCGGTATCCATAAAAAGTTTTCGGAAAGCCAATTCGCGACTCAAGTGCCCAAAAGTTTTTATGAATACCGAGTCAGTTATTGAAAATGAACAAGTTAGTGTATCAGTTTAACTAATTTTTATTGGGCACTCTATATTTGGTATACAATGAACACTGTTAGTGCAGGTTAACCAGTGAGAAACATACATATAGTAGATATACAATTTGTTAGACTATGCAACTTAAGTTAGAACAAACAAAAGTAAATTGACTAGTTCTTGTTCCGAATGCAATAACGTGCTCTTATTTAAAGAAAATGTCTATAATAAGGTTAACACGAATGCAAATCCTCTTTAAAATTTTGCAGCCAACTATCAATCTTTGGTAACATCAAAAGCAGCTTTTAATCATCTTATTGTCTAAGATATATAATCTTTACTCTTAAAAATATATGAACTGTATAAAAATACTGGTTTGTTCAAAAAATAGTAACCGCTACTTTACATTTCAACCTACTATGTATAATAACGTTATGTAACTAACACCTAGGAAACTAATTAAAATTTGTACTTATATACCAAACCGGGAAGAAACTTGATGACTAACTGTAGGCCACACACAATTTATAAATCAAGGCTTAAATTCGAGAAACCAGGTAAAAGCTCTTATGAAGTTGAACACGTTGTGTTAAGCACATTGGGCACGTTTTATACCTTATGGAATGCGCAGCGAACTGACAACAAAAACTACCAAATCAACGACCAGCGCATCTTTTTGGGTATGTGGTTAACGGTAATTTTGCGCAGCTTCTCAACGGGCACGCCCTTGCGCGGTTTAAACAAATTTACCTGGAGTCCGACTTTGATCTTCTTGGTGAGCGCGCCCTGCGGGAACACCGCCTGCACCTGGGGCACCACCGTGCTGGACACCATGCCACCTTCCGGCCCGATCGCGTGCACCTCCTGGCGGACCCTCGACACCACGGCGAAGTACTGGGGGAAGTCGTTGGTCACGATCCGCGTTATTCGGCCGGAGGCCGGGTCTTCCATTTGGTTCAGATCTGGGGGAGGAAATTGGGCGATTAAAACACGCCTGGTTCAGACTTATCTAACATTTTTGAAAATTAAATGGATACAACCAATAAATTTCCATTCATGTATTATCATCATAATGAATCTAAATAAACACACTAAAAAATTGAATAATCGTAATCGAATTACAACCAAGCCTCTACCTAAGTGATCAAAATAGGTAAGATCTTTATAATCCGTACTGTTGGTTTTCAAGGATTGTATAGAAGATATAAAATATATAGATTAAGCTTTATAAGGGGTTCCATTTTTCGATAAATTTTCACAGACAACCGAATTTTCTCCAAATACTACCAAAAACAGTGTAGATGAAAATTAAAATGACTATTAGTTACGTTCTGAACGTAATTAAAATTTTGTTTTTACTGGAACAATAATTTAGGGTGACGTGATCCCGAGAGACTTCAATGCGTGATCGGGAAAGGATAAAAAAGTAGCACTACTTTTGCGAAAATATAAAATGAAAACTTCAAGCAGGCACCAAAAACCAAATCAAAAAAGAATAAACTGGAGAGGATTTTTCAAATGGAACAAATTATTTAAATCTTAATGGAATCGATATTAGAGATGGGAAAAGATGGCAAAAATCAGAAACAATTAAATGTATTTAGATGTTATTATAAACCAATGAAATGCCTATCCAAATAATTAAACAAACAAATTAATGCAAACAATATGGTCACAAAAGGAAGAAATACTACAGTCCTGAAAATTGCAAAACATGAAAGAAAAACAAAACATAACTGAAAATGAAGGCTATCAAAAATCTACTATAGAGAAAAAGATGCTACAGATGTCCTAGATTATCATGTCTAAGCATTCAGGCATATCTTAAAATTCAGGAAAATATTAATTAACTGTAATTATAGTCGACGTTAGCGGCCACTATGAAGCTGCCCCAACTCTAATATCAAAATGGGTAGCAAAACTAGAGCTTTCAAAACAAGAAAATTTGGATAGAGGGAACAAAATTGGCTGTTGATACAGGTTTATTCAAATCAAGCTAGATATACACTCGGTCCATTCATGGAAAAATTATCAACCAAAACTCATTTTAAGTTTAATTTAAGCAAAAAGCAAAAAACCCATAATCTCGTAAAAAGGATCTTGCAATTTTCAATAGAAATTTCTAGGGATTTAAGTTCTGTGATAAAATTCTCAAATATGAGCGGTCCAAAAATTTTAATTGTCAGCTTTTTATGTCTCGACCTCTTTTAAAAGCGTAAAATTTTTAAACGCGAGTCCAGACCATAAAATATTACCAGGAAAATGGAAACAATGAGAATCGGGTGCAATCTACGATTAATCAGTGTGAACTTTTGAACTCAAAATCAAATTTATGGTAAGAGTTTCAGATCTACGGCATTAGATGATTAAGAAATGCTTTTACTCAACTGATAAACTCCTGGGGAAAAGGTAGGTGCCAGTCTTATATTGCGGTTTGGGTGAGAGTTTAACTTTGGATTAAAGCCCATTAGATTTTATTATTGTGCATTTTGGACACTTCTAAAGTTGCTCAAGGACCAACAAAGGCTCTAGTTGCTCCAAAACTTACTTCAGTTTCCATAAGCGAGTAAGCAAGCAAACCTTATGGTAATAGGTCACATTGCCACATTAACGAGCTCCTAGATATAGTGAAGAACAGAAAGCTAGGCTATCTAGACATATAGTCAGAAGAAGTCCTGAAAATGATTATGGAAAGCAAAATCAGAATTTAAAACCCCCGAACACCTTAGGTAAAGAATATACGAAAACAGTCGGAAATGTCAGCAGTCACGCTGTTTAGATCTGCGGCTAACCAAATAAAGTGAATTAACGTGATAGTCAACTTCCTTAAGAGATAAGACGTCAGTGGTAAGAAGGGGAAAAAAGAAACTCAGGTAAAATAGTGAGATTTCTGTGGATTCATCCTAATATATAACCCCCCCCCCCTCTAGCACTCATCAGACATGACGTTGATTCACCAAAAGCATTCTGCTGCTCGTAACACTCATTTGAAAAAGATTAGTTGGATTCAAATGGCAGATACTAATACTGCAGTCAGTATTGCATCTAATTCGTAGAAGTGTAATTTTAACCACATAAGTCTGTTCAGCTTTACCTTACACAATGTTTATGAAAAAAGAAATATGGCTCCTTACATAGGCCACAAAGTATATCATAGCATCATAATAATGGAACATATTTCACAGAAAAAAATATTGGCCACAATATTGCGTTCAAAGTGAAGTTTCCCAGAAGAACTTTTATTAGTCGCACCATTTACTCAGTAGAGCTTGATGAACACCAATACGTCATGTACACTTCATAGGTCGGTGAGCATAGTGCACCTGATTGGTGCTGCATAATACAGAGCAGTACAAGTACACCGAGCACCGCTGTAAGTCTTGTGTACTAGCTCAATGTAATTTGAGGAAGAGAACCTAATGGGGTTTTCTTATGCTTCATTATCTAGGAGTGGATCATTTTATAATAGTTATAGTCCACCCAAAAAGTTATAAGCATCAATACCCATTGTACTAGAATATTTTGTGTAGATAAAAAGAATCGCTAAAAGAAATTTTACCCAATGTGCTCACAAAAGGTGAAAGTAAGACACGTTTAGTCAGAAAGTGGGGAGATGGTCGTGGCGTTACGTTACGTTATATGTATATTTTGAGACTCCCAAAAAATGTGGTTGTTCCAAGAATAGAAAAAAGTCCAAAAGGAAGGATTCAAACCAAATTACTTGAATCAATGATGCCCTATTATCCATGCCCCGGTACAAAAATTGTGTACATATAATTTTATTCTTATTTGGTAATTGCACTATAAGTAATTTGAAAAAGGTGGCCGTTTTATTATTACCTCAAAGGATTTGTAGAAAAAATCGTACCCTACCACAAGCTACAAGCGCCTATCCTACAACATATTCATCACTAATTTGACTTAACATTCTCTTTAGAAAATTCGATTGAACGTAACAGAAGAATGAAATATATCAATTCATCAACCGCAACATTAAACCTAACTGAAATTTAGTGAAAAATGTCGGTAAAATTGTCATCTCACTTCTTTCTGGTTTAGTAGGTTAGAACTGCAACATTTTCGCTATAGAAAGCGATTCCTTATTTCAACAGTTGATTTCATAAAGTTAAACTTGCCAAAGGCAATCTGCTATCAGCTAAATTAGTTCTAATACACTACTAATATCAGCTTTGGAAAATAAGACCTGCTAAAGAAGATTTTATCCATCGATATATTTGGTCATTTTGACTAGACTGGTTCTGCCTTACCTATGGGTGAATTTGAATAGATCTTTTCCTAATGAACCAAACTGAATAAATTTATGAACGGTGTTGAAGCTACTATCTAAGTAACAAGGCGGCTTCCTGTTGCAGAACACTCAGGAGGACGCACAAATGATTACACTGGACTCACGTTTTATATGTGTAAGAGTAAAGTTCAGATAATAAAGAAACAAAAACGAGACTCTAGTAATGAACAAAGATCAGCTTGAAGTGATATTTGAGGTTGTTGCTCAGCAAGCAGAAATGAGCATATCCAGCGGTTAAATTTGGAAGAAAAAAGGTTCATACCTTTAAGTAGATAAGCGAAGTTGTTTCCTCAAAGCTTTTATATCTGAAGAAATTAAGTCAAAATGATGATAAAATATACGTATATTTAGATCTATGTGTAGCATAATGATCATTAGAATACAAAAGTAGAGGAGGATAACTACCAACTAAACCAAAAGTTTGTAGGCACATCAAATAAAATGAACTGATAATTAGGGTAAACAGAGGAAGAGATATAAAGTTCATAAGTTGACGCTCGAGCAATCACAATATTTTCCTTCTTCTAACAGCGTTTCACAATCCACTTTTGGACATAGTCCTTTGTGGTAAAAACTCGTTTGCAAATATCTGTAAAGGAGGATGCGTCCTTGTCTACCTTTCCTAATTCACAATATCCATACCAAAAAGAATCATATCCCAAACCTAAATGCTAAAAGCAAATGGAAGGGCACACAAACTTAACTACAGACTAATCAGTGAGTGAGTGAATAGTATAATAAGTATAAGAGAAGTTATAGGCACTCAAGTAAAAACGCAATTAAACATTTCGAGCAGCATAAAGGGGACGAAAACCTAATAAAAGTTTAAAATTGCAACAAACAAAGATTGAATAATAAAATTTAGCTAAATAAGGGCCAAATAAAGATGAGCATCATAAAAAAGAAAAACAAAACACTTAATGGCAACAAAGAAATAACATAAAAATAAGACAAAGAAACAGATTTCGTTTTAGTAAAAAAATCAGAAACCTACGAATAACACGAAATTAGAAGAGTAAATAATAGAAAAAAAATAGAAGGAAAAATTAATGAAGTATGCATTTTGGGCTCCCGAGGTCATTGTACGGTGATTTCTCTAAGAAACTAAAAAAATTGTACAAATGAGCAGAAAGTTGGCACCAAAATTGTTGTAAAGACAATTTGGACAACAATTTCCATGCGATACTTCTTTTGGGGGTATACTGCGAAAGTTATTAAAAACTATGCTTCCGAGTTGCTGAACAGGAGCTCATTTGGAAAACAATTATAAGGAATTACTGTACCCTCAGTGTGATCCAAACTAAGATGCAAGAAATTAGCAGAAACATAACTAGAGGCCTAGTTGGATTAGAAAAGAAATAACTGAGTATATTAAAAAGAAATTGGTCGTAGTAGCTTCGTGGTTTCCAACGTGGGGCACACGCCCTACACAGGGGCTATTAGATTTCTAAGGGGGAGGGGGTTAATTCGAGAATTAACAATTAATGGCGTTTTAGGCATCCTCCACGTGAATAGGAGTTGATTTTTCGAATAATAAGATTTATGTCGTAGATTATTTTCAGTAAATCCCACTTTTCACAAATAATGAAACATTGTGGATGAGCCAGGGAGTGGTGATTGCTTCAGTATTAGAAGGGTTGTTAGCACCGATTGATCTTTTGAATTCTATTAGTTAACTAAAGCTGCTTTTTGGAGGTTTTGAAAATTGTTCATAAGGGGACAAAAACGAAACTATAGAAGAATAAGTTTAACAAGAATTCCTTTTATAGATGTGATGAAAGCGAAAGTGATAGAGCTTCCAAGATGAAAAAGAAAAGGAAGCTGCAGTATGGGAGCAATATTAAGGAGGCAGTGGTAAACCCAAAAATAGAGATAGAGCATCTAACAAAAATAGCACAATTATGCTAATGAGTTGTTAGAAGCGATTTAATTTTAAAAACCATAGATTCAAGAACTGTTACAAGAAAGAAGTTAGAGAATGGATGTAAAATCGGCGTCCTAAAGTCTTTGCGGATGACGACATTTTTTGTTGTAATATGGCTGGGTTTTTCGAAGCGACTCTCCCCTTACATCTTAATTTCAAGAAGAAAAGTTGTCAAGATGGCAAGCGGTCCCGTTTCATGCTAATACGATTAAAAATAAAAAATAAAATTATAGTTATTAATAAAAATCGAACCCCCTAAGATAAAAAAATAAGATACGTAAATAGAGAAAGCCGTTATTGAACTGGAAAAAAGGAAAGGACGATTATGTTTCTCCTCAACAATCTATTTTATGTCTAGAATGTCAGCTTAAATGATGAATAAAGCACTGCAGGTCAATATAATTGTATTTCCTTAAGTTGCTACTCTTTTCAGACAATAGGGGGGGTACATATAGTCTTCGTAGATGACCCCAAATAAATAAATTTCATTTCCCTAGTCGACTAGTGCAGTCCAAAACTTGTCCTCACTTAACTGGATCAATATTTTCAGTCTCCCTTAATGGGATGGTAATTAAATGTCTTGAAAAGTAGTTATGTACATAATGAAATTGATTACTTATATTAAAATAAGATATTTTTAAAAAAATGCAAAAGAAACCCACAGAAGGCTATACTGTAGAAGAAGAAGAAGAAGTTTGGTATAAGAGTATTATCCATACATGATAGTGCATCTAATCTGTAATATGAAAAATATAGACCTTTAATAGAGAAGGCAAAATACAAGAGGCATTTTGTACGTAGAGTCCCATTTGAAGTAAGACCTCGAACACACTTTTGCAGCATTTCTTCTGCTGTTTAAAACACTTCACCTAATCTTTTCTTGGAGTTGCCAATAGATGCTTAATGAAGTCCCTAATTCATCCAATAGGTTCCAGTTTCCAGTTCACTCTTTTTGTTAATTTCTCGTTATATTATCACTGTGGCCGGATACTCTTCAAACAAACCTCGTAAATTTCAAAAAGTTTTACGCGTACGTGATGCTAGAAATAGTCTAAACAAACAGAAGTTAATAAGGAAAGCACTGGTTTAGATTGTGAGGACTGAAGATAAGAAAGCAGATACAGGAAAACCAAAGAGTACTAAGAAATGCTGGAAGGTAAAGAAGAAAATGGCACAGTACCACATTTAGAAACTTTGATTATTAAAAAAAATGACGAGCACAAGCCACGTTTTACTCTGTTAGTGGTTTCAAAATCTTCATTTCATTTTCAATGCCACATCTGTATATTCTTCTTCTCAACTTCTTTTTTATTTCGGCTTCAATTATTATCTCATCCCAGTTGAACTATTCGATCCGATTATTGTGTTAGTGCCAGTTTTTCGTTTCTCTATTTAATTTTTTACTACATTATTCCTAATTGTCTTCGTGCAAATATCCATTAATCTATTTACACATATAGGTTTTTATTTTTTCTATTGTCAAATTAAAAGAAAAGCTAGACTTGTTGTCTGTGTCAATTGTTTAAAATGTCAAAGTTGATTCTTCAACGGATTTTTGAAAGATAATTAGTTATTCAATACTTCCTTTACAGGTTTTAAGATACCAATCATCATATTATCTTAACAGGCGTCACATTAAGAAATATGGCACATCCTCAAGTAAAATCTCTCTCAGTGTTTTGCAGTTTCAATAGAAAACTTAGGATCTGCAGCAATAAAATAAATTCTATTGTAGCGTACTAGGAGATATTTGGCCCGCCCGGGAAAACTTGCTGCTGGATGATTAGACTCTGCCGCCTCGAAGGGAAGGAGTAAGAAGATAATTCGGTTGAAATTCTTTTCTTCTATATGTAGTCTTACAAGGTTCCCAAGTTGATTCCAGCAAGTTCTAAGTAAACTATTAGCAAGTTAAACACTTGCTGAAAAAAATGGCGCGACTATATAGGTGTTTTGTTGCATTTTTGGACTAAACCAGGCGTTATACTCTTTTTCTCATTATATACCTATGTATTTTTGATTCCAACATCATAAATGGATTATAATTAGTTAATCCTGAAGTTCATAGTCTCTTGGTTTTGGATCCAATCACCACCATAAGGTGTTAGTCAATGCACATGATTTCTTTATATTTTGATAATTCAATTAGGTCTAACCCGACATCCTGAAGGGTAAAGGAGGATGGAAGAAGAAGAAGAATTAGGTCTATAAATCTTCTTTGTTAGGCCACTGCTTGTTATTTCCAGGTTTCTCTACTATAAGGAGTCCTTACATCGTTTCGGACATGCTTCAGCACTCATGTAACCTCTAAGTGATTTATCTTGTGCTATTTGGACTATTCTATTGTCTTCCACTCTTAACATATGTTCGTCCTAGTTCTATTCTTCCTTTGATGTTACTCGATAACGGTTTTAGCACTGTTGTCTTAGTCTGTTTCTTTTGATTTATTCATTTTTTAACTTCGCCATAGTTGCCCCAAGCTCGGTTCAGAAAGGAGGAGAGAAGTTGTCATTATTTCTCATCTTTCTCACATAGGAAATAATGTCTAATTTTGTTGGTCCTCTCTTTTTGACACGTCCCTACTTATACTTTTGATGCCCTCTTTTCTATTATGATTACCATTTCTTCTACCTCTTCAACATTTATAATTCACATATTTTCGTTTCATTTTTATGTCCTTATGAGAAGAGTCATCATTCATTTGAGTTGTATAGAAATATTACAACAACATTAATTTTAAGTGATGTTAAGGTCAGACCTTTTTTAATAATTAAAACCATTATTTGATACTATAAATGTTTCACAGTTTATAATAATTATTTTGTCCTTTTATATTAATGAATTTAACTAATTTTATTCATGTACTCTGAGAGAAAAAGAGGTGATTAACGGAAAGTAGAGTCATTCTTTAGCCCTACTTGTGATAAACTGGTATTTTCAAAAAGTTTCTGGTTAAATTTTCTTTCTCTCCTAACTTTTTCGTTATTTATTTAAATTTAGTTCTATTAATTTACGATAATTTCTTTTTTTTGAGTATTTCAATATAGCACTTGATTGATTAATAAAACATCCAGACTCATTGTTGAAGTAAGTGATTTCCAATTTAAGATTTGAACATTCTTGAATTGTGTTTTCCGATTCCTTTATTGTTGCCTTAATTATGATACTAATTTTTCCTCGTTCTTATGCTTCTTTACTTTCTATTTTGCTCATATTTGTTGTTTTCGTAATAGTTTTTTGCCATTTTTGGTATTATTTTGACCCCTAGTGTTTAGGTTCTTTAAATTTGTCGAAAATTTGAAGAATTTTTTCCATTGGTTTTAGTTGCTACACTAAATAACAAGTCCAGTCTCGTGATTCCAGTACTATAGTCAACAAACATCAATTCTGATGTATTCGTCAGAATTTCGACGCCTCGAAGGTTTGTAAAAACCCCCATCATAAATGTTGGAAAACTTACCGTCTGCTTCAAAACTGTCGTGCAGCACGTCGTTGAGGATTTCCTCCGCGGAGTCGACTATGTGTTCTCTCCACGTCTCCCCATTGTCAGATCGAAGGATCACAATTTCCCGTTCTTTACCCCGAAGAGCGGCGAAATGCGGCACTTCAATTATCACAGGCCTGCAACGCAAAGTTAGCGAACGGCTTTCCTTGGCGCGGGGCTCTACGTACCCCAAAAACTTAACTCCTACAGGCCCCAACTCCAAGATCCTGCTCGCCAAGGCCTCTCCTTCCATGAGCGGGGGAGGGTGGGGCGTTCGCTGGGGTCGCACGTAGCGGCAAGTGATTCGAGTCGGGCTGGCGGCGCAGCGCGGCGGCACTATCACGCGCACACCAGAGTGGCGGCAGCCCCTCATCGCGCCACCGCGCGCATCGACCAGGAATGACACCAAGAAGCTGCAATAAAGCACACCGTAGTTATTAATCCGCCCACAAGCCCGAAATCGTGGTCTGACA
Source organism: Sinelater perroti (assembly GCA_036346155.1). Classification (NCBI taxonomy): domain Eukaryota; kingdom Metazoa; phylum Arthropoda; class Insecta; order Coleoptera; family Elateridae; genus Sinelater; species Sinelater perroti. The sequence goes on along the minus strand of JARFIY010000158.1, from coordinate 20,255,948 downwards.
GCTAAGGCAACAAGGTACAACATCTAAATACTTTCACTCACTTCTTCCAGTGCAGCTTCCTGCAGCACCAAAGAGAACAGCGCCGGGTTAATTGAAAAGTTACTTCCCTTAGTGAAACTACTCACCCAATGTTGATCGGATGTTTCGAAATATCCACGTTGTCAGGGGCGTATTTCCTGGCATACTCTATGTAGTTCTGGTTGATATGCTGAGGGCTGATGCTGTCTTCGATAGCTTGAGGCGGCAGTATGTTACTGTCCCCGCTCGTCACCATGCGGTTCGAGTCTATCCTTTCATCTTTGGTGACATCAATCGGCAAAGAATCGTCGCCCAGGGATTTCATCTCGTCTGCCGTCAGATAGCGGTAGGCGTGATCACCCAGCAGCGTGTCTTCCCCTGCGCAAGCAAAATCACGATTTCCCAATTTCGCCCGCTCCGCAATCGCGTGGTGTGTCAAATACAACAGCGATGTTAGCTTGCAAATCAACATATAGCGCAAAATCAACTGATGGACGATGATCCTAACTACGTGTTCTTAAACTGTTCATTATCTCAGTTTGTCGTGTAAGTGGCCCTACTTCTAGCCCTATGCAGTCTTGGAGTGTAGTGTTGGTGTCTATTGTTAACGCTAAACTTACGCGTCAGCAAGGTTGTGCCGTTGAAATACGGTAGATAGACATGCCGCTCGTACGGCGCCTGCCCATATCCATCCAACACGTCCTGGTCTGCTTTCGCGAGCAGAAATGCATTCTTTTATTTAACGTACAATGAAACCCTTCTAGTCACATATATTGCAACGACAAGCAGTAACAGAGTCCGGCGTCAAAAAATTTTGCCTACACAACCTAAGCTACTCTAAGGAAAAATTGTAACGAGCAAGCCTAAGGTTGGCTCTGTTGTGGTGGGGTGATTGATGAGATGTCATGAAAAAGCGCAATTTACCAACAAGTCGCTGCTAATAACTTGTTGGTAAATCTAGATCCAAAATGCGTGAGTGCGTATTTATAAGGCGAATGAAGCTTTTTAACGAACTATGGTATTCTAATTAAAAACACTAGTAGTCAACATTTTGTTTATGATAGGTTCCAACACATGGCAACTAACCTCCTTCCTCTTCAGAGTCAGACATGAAAGTTTCTTGCATAGCTTCAGGTGCAACCACGCGATATTTCTCCTCTGTAGCGGTAACCGTTGTGGTTGGAACTGTTGGTTCGGTTACCATCTTCAGAGTGTCTATAACGCTGATATAACCTAATTTTTGAGCTATATTTAGAGGAGTTTGGCCATTCTGTAATAAATCGAACAAGATATTTTATTAATTTAGCCACATCGCAACGGATTCTCACCATTGTGACAGCGTTGGGTTGAGCAGAGTTTTCAAGGAGTATGTTGACGATATTCGTATGGCCTTGCTGAGCCGCTTGATGAAGCGGCGTGTAGCCAATGGAAGTAGTTGATTTAACATTCGCTTTGTTAGCCAGGAGGAACCTGACCATGTTGGATTGGCCGTAGTGACTAGCGACGTGCAGGGGCGTGTACCCCCCTTTCGTTTGGGCGTCTACTTCAGCACCATTTTTCAGTAGGATTTCAGCCACAGGTACTCTATCCTCTTGGGCGCACAAGTGCATAGGCGTGAGCCCGTTCTTCGCCTGGTGGTTCGTGTCTGCTTGGTGTTCTATCAGCAACGACGACATGTCGGTGTGACCCTCCTGTGAACTGAGGTGCAGAGGAGTGAAGCCGGCTTTGCTTTCCGAATTCGGCTGAGCGCCGTATTCGAGAAGGGTGTTAGCTATGTCCATCTGGTTCTTTTTGGCAGCGATGTGGAGAGGAGTGTGGCCGTTCTTGGCGGTAGCGTGCGGCGAGGCGCCCTTGTCCAAGAGCAGCAAGGCGACGTTTTGGTGGTCGTAGTGGGAGGCCACGTGCAGAGGAGTGACGCCGTTTTTGCCCTGAGCATCCACAGGCGCTTCCTTTTGCAGTAGCAGCTTTGCAACCTTTATGTTGCCGTATTTTGCAGCTAAGTGGAGAGGAGTGAACCCCTTTTTGGTTGTTGCGTTTAGAGAGGCGCCGTTGTCTATCAGAGCTGTTGCCACCTATTTCACCCCAAGACGGACGGCATTTAGTTGAGAGATGAATTCAATTCACACCAACAGACAGACACGTATACGCACAGGGGAGGGTAAAATAAGATCAAGCAAAGAGAAAAGCTACAAGATGTGTGTGGGCTTCGCTAATTTGAGCGCGTCTTATAGATTTTCCCTTTTATCAAATAAACAATACAGAAAAGTGCAGTAACCATAACAAATAATTTATTGAGCAGTTGGAGGAAAGGAAAAATATCAACAATAACAACTCAACTTGATAAAAGGGAAACTCTAACAAATATAACAGTTAAATAAAAAATTCTTGGTGCCTCATCCAAAACACTTCCATCAAATACATTTGGTCTATATAAGCCATCATTCTTCTGGCATCTAAATAGTTTACCTCGTCCTGGCCTTCCTTGGCTGCAATATGAAGAGCTGTGTACATATCTTTGGTGGTGGTATCCACTTTCGCGCCATGCTGAAGCAGCAACATAACAATATCAACATTTCCTAATCTTGAAGCGATGTGAAGAGGTGTTTGTTGCTCGCGTGCTCTGGCATCAACGTTGGCGCCGTTGCGTAGAAGAATTCTAATAATGTCGGTCTGCATGGAAATAACAGTATGAGGAAGGTGAATTACTAAAGGCGTTATTAATGTTACCTGGTTTGCTCTTGCTGCAAGATGCAGCGGAGTTTCTCCACGGACTGTGGGGACGTCTGGGTTTGCGTCGTGTTGGAGTAAATATATGACTATGTTCATGCATCCCATGAAGCTTGCGACGTGCAGAGGTGTCAAACCACTTTCAGTGGTAGCGCCAATACCTAAACGAGTCAGCAGATATTTACCTACCGCCCGATTAAAGCTTAAGGTGGTACTTACTTGCACCGTGCTTCAAGAGCAGCTCAACAACTTTGATTCTATTCTTTTTGCAAGCGATGTGAAGAGGTGTAAATCCGTTAAGTGCTCTTGCATTTGCATCTGCGCCTCTATCTAGTAGCAACTTTGCAACCCTAGCATGTCCACAATGGGCGGCGACATGAAGAGCTGTTAGGTAGTCTACTGTGACTTCATCAACGGGCGCTCGGTGAAAGAGGAGTATTCGAGCGGCGTCTACGTGGTCACCTTGAGCAGCCATATGAAGGGGTGCCAAGCCGTTCTGATACACAAAATTGGTAATTATAATTAGAGTCTAACCTAGTCTACACAAATATTACTTTGGTTTTGGAACTGATGGGTGCGCTTCGCTCCAACAGCATGTCGACCACCTGTTCGTGGCCGCTTCGAGCAGCGCAATGAAGTGGTGTCAAGCCATCGCGCGTTTTTGACTCAATATTAGCTCCCTTATCTAGAAGCAAAGCTACCATATTTGTTTTACCCCATTTGGCGGCAACGTGGAGGGGTGAAATGTTGTGCTTGGCGGCGTAATTAACATCGGCGCCTTTTTGAATCAGCAAGTTGGCGATGGACTCATTTCCGTAATGTGAAGCAATGTGGAGCGGAGTGAAGCCGGACTTGGAGGTAACATCTGGGTTGTGTTCGTTCTATAAAAACCAAGCCGCTGTAATAAACGTAAATATTTACCGCAGACTAGACTTGCTTCTAATAAAAGTTTGGCTGCCTTGACGTCGTCCTTCTTGGCAGCGATGTGCAATGCAGGCAGTCTGACTTTTCCTCGCGTGTCGTTCTCTAGAGAACTGTGACCACCTTATCATGACCTTGCTGCATCGCCACCGCCAGCGGCGTGAAGCCATCCTGCAACGATTACGTTTAAGACTGGACGCGCGAGTCTAGCGCAGGAGGTTACCTCGGTGGCTAAACTTTGGTTCGCGCCGTTCGCCAACAAGAACTTGACGACGTTGTCGTGGTTTTCTTGGGCAGCCATGTACAGGGGTGTGAAGCCGTTCTGGCTTTGCACGTTGACGGAAGCTCCATACTGGACGAGGAGCTTCACGACCTCCTCCTGCCCGGCCAGAGAGGCTATGTGCAGTGCAGTGTTGCCCTTCTTGGTGGCGGCGTCCACCCGGGCGCCGCGCTTGAGGAGCTCGTCGACCACCAGGACGTGGCCATCCTTGGACGCCAAGTGCAAGGCGTTCAGGCCGTTCTAATAAAAAGCGCGCGTTAGTGCAGCCGTTCGGGACGTGCGTTATCGCGGGGGAATGCTTGTGAAGCGGTGCCAAGCGGGTAATGCGCGCTTTGATTTAGACCGGGCCACATGGCGCGCTTGTCGAATTGTAAACCGTAGTTTCTGCAATCCATTCTTGAGCTAGCTCGCGTTAACTTAGTGCTAATTTTAAATCTAAAAATTGCAACCCTCGTTTCCTTCATCCCTGATGTTCCCAGAGAGCTAGAAGTTTCATTTCTGTTATAATCATTTTTCCTCAGCTTTCATAATTTTGAAACTTCTATTGTACCTCGAATAGGTTTATGAAAGAACCTTTGTTATTACACATAGTGTGCACATAGAGGGGTATACACAAAGCAAAGTTGTAAAAAGATTTTTGCAGGTTTATATATAATTGGACAGAATTTCTTTTCAATCGACCCTAGGAGGCGTTACTCATTTTTTTAATTGAAGTTTTCGTTCAAGCATGTTCTATAAGATATATTACAGGGTGTATTATTATTATGAACCTTCTTATAATCATTGGTACACGTAAGGTTCAGTTTTGTAGATTTTTCCAATTCACCAAGAAAAATTTTCCCCTTTATGGATTCCTCATAGTTGTTTTTGTATTTCTCTTTTTTTGGCTGTACCAACGGAGAATATTCTCTTCCTAATGCTATATTTTAATTCAGTTTTGTTATCATCTTGTCTCTAATTTTATGTAAGCATCTTAATTATTTGTATTTGTTTTGACCTACGTCTTTCTATTATTTTTCTTCTGCTTTGTTACTTTCGATTTGAGCTTTGTTGGTATAATCACCCGAATGTTTGCTTCCCTTTATTTGAATTTTTACTAATGTTTTCAGTTAGCATCCTCATTTATGGTTTTCAAAATAATTTCTTTTTTGCTGCAACATTTTGTTCTTTTGAACGCCTGTTCGTCCGCCTGTCTTCCCATCGAACATAGAACTGGCCAGGAATTTAGTGATTTTATTATGAACAACTCAACCTCTTTTGCAACCCCTTTTGAACCCATTTGCAAAATTTCACCTAAAATGACAACCTTAAGGAGGTGGAAAGTCTTGAATTTGGAGTTAAGAGTTGATTTAGATACAGATCTAACAGGGTGGACGCCTAAATTGACCATCTGCACTTATTTTTTTGATTTTTGCTTCTATTGTTAAAAGATTTCTGATTTTATTTTTTATTATTTATTATATTTCTTAATTATTTTCATGTTCCTTCTACTAGTGATCATATTACTTATTTTCAGTCTTTTATTTGCCTATACAGACCTACTCTTTATTTGTTATTTTGATATTCCTATCGTTTAGTTTCTTCAATTGCACCAAATTCTCAGAAAATTTGCCTTTCTTTTTGCAGTAACTTCTTATTAAACAATTTTAATTCCCTTTCCTTTCTTGGCTTTACAATCGTCTGAACTACTTTATATTTTTGTTATTCGTGGTACTTTTACGTTTCCTTTAATTCCTGAAAACCCGGCGAGTTGATGCGCTTTCATAAAAAATAAATCAAAGCTAGCTTTAAGTTCTGTTATTACTTAAAGAGATTTTTTCAGCGTTCAAAATCCCCCAACGTTATAAAAATTATATTGAGTTTACCATAGCGTTATCAATATCATTATGGAAGGGGGAGATAAAATTATCATGATTACCTTAATGCAAACTCATAATTGAGTCACGTTTTAAGAGCTCAATTTGTCTCTCTAAAGTCTCTCTGGATAATTCTGCGGAAAGGGGGCAATTAACATTCTATGCTTCAACTGCATCGGGGATCAACTTTTACAGCTCTGCTTGGAGCAACTTTGAAGTTCGCTGTTAATATAGATGCACTTTGAAGTCGTGCTTCGGTTGCAAACGAGAAATTAGGAAGTGAACGTGGCATTAAACGGAGTGTATCTGCCTTGTCATGTTTTGCAAGTTTCAAACGAGTTATAGTGCCTTTGCTACTATAAATATATTTTTCATACGCCATGACGCTAATAGCAAACTTTAGGTGATTTAATCAGCCAACACCCTATGTTCAGTTCTAATGAATTACATTAACATATTCGGTTCAATGTAATTTCTTTAATAGAAGTGAAATGTAACTATAAAAATGAAAAAAAAATAGTTTGGATGTATTCTTTAATCAAATTTACCTCAGCTGCTAAAAGAAGAGAGCCCGTCATACTTACAGCATTGCTAGTGTTGATGTCAATGTTCTGTTTCAGGTGTTCGAGGACCTTGTCGAGATGTCCAGCTCGCGCAGCGCGCAGGAAGGACGTATTGCCGTCAGACTGCAAAAAAAAACGCAATTAGAAGGGGCGCCGAGGTGACTAAGCGGGCTTAATTAATGTTGTAATACGCTAATGCGATAATTATCTGGCGCACTATCGCCCGGCTGAGAATTTGGGGTAGCAGGCGCGCAATAATGGATGAGGGTCAGCGGCAGCAGGGTGCATGCCATTGTGACGTCGGTGGCCGTGGAGGTCTTGTGGGAATTACGTGTCTGGCGGTGGGCTACGTAATTCAGATAAATTTGGGGTTTTATTTCGACGTGTCCTCATAATTCGGCACCTTTGGTGCCATAAAGTGTTTGGACGTTTCTGTTTTGCGCCCTTTGAAATACTCAAACTATCTGAGGAGTAAGAATCGGGGAAAACATTATCCTAATGACATTAATTTCATAGAGGGTGAATAATAAAATGTGAGAATCATAAAAAAAGACGATTACAATAACCAAAAAATTAACTGAAGGATTCTTTTTCATTGGCAACTTTCTGAAGAAGATCGATTCTAGATAATTGACTGGGTTATTCAAAAGGCCTTTTAATTTTTTTCCTACTGAAAACCTTCATATTATTAGATATATTTAGATTCATTCGACACGAAAGTCACATGACTCAGTTGATTTACTCTTTACTTAGCAATACAACACGAAAGAATAATAAAAATCCTTATATTGCGTTAATATTAAACTTAATGTAAATAGCGTAAGACATTTGGTAGTTTCTCAGATATGTTTCCATCCAAAAAGGTGCAAACAATGTAACATAAGCAACGACGTGTTATTAATTTACGAAACCCTATTTTAAAGCTACTTATAATGCTTTGATAAGATGCCATTTTAATTGTTTTTTCGCTTCATATTAGACAGTCATGCAGTCAAGACGTCGAAAATGTGTACTTATTTTTAAAAATGCTTTTGCAACATTGTCATCTATTGCAATGATCTATTACGATTGCAAACTGAGAGGTTAAGATTCCCCTATATTCGACCCTCAAGTCGGATATGAAGCCACATTATAATATGTAACCACATTGTCACCTATAATTTAAATTGGGTACTCGATTATTTTTAGTGACTGAATAGGTCATGCATTTGAGCTTCACATTGAACCCTGATTTGTGAGCACCTCAGCCAAGAGCCTCAATCGATTGGTCACAGTAGCACTTAAGTCCAAATAATATGCCTATAAGAGGGACTATTTATCGTATCACCAAGAACTGCAAAATGTTTGGTTCACTTGCGAATAAACCATTATCTGAACGTTCAAGAACCACGCGATAAATTAAAATCGTGATAGAGTAGCTGAAAACCCGACTACTTTTATAAGACACTGAACTCAACAAATATAAGCATCTAGTCGTGGTATGTGAAGCGTGCTGCATAAAGACTTGCATCTGTACTCATACAGCCAATATCAACTTTTATCAAAAAGGACCCAGGAACCAGGAGCGTTACCAGTAACATAATCACTCAAGATCTTTGCCAAAAATTGCTAATAACCATTAAAACCCATTTTGACTGAACTGGCTTTGTTAATAAACAAAATAGCCGCATTTGGTGGTTCGAAAATCCTTAGCCAATTCATCAGTGATCTCCAAATCCTCGTAGAATAACTCCTCGGTGCCCAATTTGGAGCGAAGGTATTACTGGGCCATACCCATATGAAGACACTGCTTCTAATGAAGTAATGGTGACTGAAGAGCGATATAGCAGTACTCTGCTGTACTCCTTAATGAACAAAATTAATGAATTGGACCTAAAACAAATTTGGTTTCAACAGGACGGCGCCACTGCAGCGAATGTTTCCTGAATAAATCATGTCAAAAGGTGGATATCTCGTTGAACTCCATAGTTCACTAGATTAATCCCCTGACTCTTTTATCTGGGGGGTATACCCCAACATATACTATACAGCAATAGGTTGGGGTGCTTATTAATGAACAAAATTAATGACTTGGGCTTAAAAATCATTTGGTTTCAACAGGATGGCGCTACGCAGCAATTTACTGACTAAATAATGTCAAAATGTGGAGATGTCACTTGACTTTCTTGTTTACCAGATTAACTATCTTTAATTTTTTTCTTTAGAGGTATTTGAAAGGGAAGGAAGAAGTGCTCAGTTTGGATCGAAGCTGACTGGCCCATATCCTTATGAAGACACTATTCAGAATGTAGCAGTGGTGAATGAAGAGCGATGTAGGAATATGCAGCAGCACTTTTCAGTGACGAAATTAATAAATTAGGGCGCTACTGCAACAAATGTTTCTTAACCAAATACTGTCAAAATGTGGAGGTGGCGAGTGACTCCCTTGTTCGCCAAATTAATGGCCCTTGACTTTTTTCTTTGAGAGTATTTGGAAGGGAAGATGTACCCCAATGAGCCTGATGTCATTCGACAACTTAAAGACAACATTGTCAACAGAACTGACAAGATTACTTAGAAAATATATGAAAATGTGACTCAAAATGTGACCAAAAGAGCTTACATTACATAGTTGCCAAACGATTTTAACTAATCTTACGGATAAGGTAACTGCCGTAACTCTTATCGGATTTGAATTAAACTTGCTACACACATTTGGTGGTCAAATAGGCCAAAAGTGGAAGAAAACGACCTTTAAATGATATTCAATTTTTTGGAACTTCTATAGTTTTTACCAACTTTAGATTAAGTTTGGCACACATACATACAGATATATAAAGTTTTGAACAAAGTGCAGCTTTGAGATATGGGGGACATGAAAAGATAAATTATAGCAAAAGAAGTATAGTGCGTTTTAAGGCACCCCATAATTGGCGTAATTATAAGGTAGTTTAGATAAAGGAAAGTGAATTAACCAAAGAAACTGATTTAGTAGAAGTGTGTTGATCCAGACTGTTCAATGTTGAAACTTTTTTATCCTTTCCACCCTTATTATATTTAGTTTGGTGTAATGGCCTACCAATTATCTTTTAATTTGGTAGCTATCTGTGCGGTCCAATTTATCTTTGACACTTTTATTTTGCATAGCAAACATTTTGTGTATAGAAGTAAAATGATTTAGCTTTTTTGTTGGCAGCAAGAAGTTGAGGCTTTTCTTCAGAAAATGGATTTTTAGTAAGGGCTACTAAATTTTTTTTGGCGTCTTAGCATTTACTAGAGGAGAGTGAAATATTATTCCTGACAGTAGGGATCTCTGATTAGCTCGATTAACTATATCGATTTTCGCGGAAAAATGCAATGGCTTTTGGGCAGACGCAAGTTAACTCCTCTTGGTATTTTTTGCCAAATCAGGTATGCGGCTTAAGTCTCCATCCCGCAATGTCGTTCTGTTGGTAGATATAGTTTCCATTTAACTGAATAACTACTTAGTACAGTTGTCAAACTATATGACAAAGCCTCAAACTTGTATTTTCACCAATAGTGGCTTTACAAGATTTTTCAAGAGTTTCTTAGTCATCTACAAGCATAAATCTACCACAAGAAATTACTTATCAACTATGCTTTTCCTATTTTATGAGCTCTAGTATACCGCTATATGTTATAACTTTTGAGAACTCCCCTTTTGCAATTTCCGAACATATTAAGACGTTGTTTGCTGTGTAATTGATCGAGACACAAAGAAGACTCAAGAGGCCAAGAAAAATTTGTGCCAGGGGAAAACGATTTTTCCGGAAAACCGATCTTTTTGTAGATAATCTACACGATATGTTGGTTTCTTACTAAGTTTTGAACATTGGGATTATATATATATTCGCGGTTAGTGCCGGATAAGTTACTTTTTGTTCCGATATCTCTAAGATCGTCAAGGACTGAACCCAAAAAAGTATATCAGAATATGTTTTTACATTTTTCGAGTCTATTTTATGTAGACTTGAAACAGGTATAATAATCCAGACCTAATCATTACGACGATCATAAAGTATCATCAAAGATACCAACAACGCCAATTAAAGTACTTAAACCAAAAGAACTCGAATTTGATATGTATGTTCATTTAAAAAATTCATGCAATTAATTCTCCGTACGTTTCACAACAAAATTATTTTTGAGTTTATAAAACGGAAGATGTTGCGGCTAAATCGTGTACCGGTCAACTCTCTTATTTTTGCCAGGATCTCTAGGGCTTCTACCGTTTTTGCAATTTTCGTTCTTTATATTGCATTTTCTCTTTTATAATGAAAAAAATTAACAAAATAAAGAATAAGACATTACACAGAATGTTGGAGCAGTAAAGTCGTGAGTGAAGTTTAGTGAAACCGGACAAATAGCTAAGGAGTTGTCAAAATATGCCATAAAAATAGAACGAGTGGGAACTTACTATTATATTCTTGACTAGAAAGACAATCAGCACCAAAATAAAATTAAATAGTAAAAACGGTGGATAGAAAATTGAACATAATTAGGTTTTAAAGGAGAATTCAGAAACTCAAATTATAATAAATGTTTATGGGTTTATAAATGATACACATAGAAACATCAAAGATGGATTTATGAACGAATTCAAGCTACTTGCGAGAAAATATTAAAAACTCATTCTGGAGGTACATAAATCTTACTAAGGGACTTGAATACTAAGATTGAATGTGATAATAGAGGAAAGCAAAATGTGATGGATTAGGGGTTGTGGACAAAAACTGGGAAAATTTTGATTTCTGCAAGATAAGCGACGCTTTTTTTAGACAAAAAAGAATTTACAACGAAGCAAATGTCGTACCCGATGGATAATATAAGAACCAAACTAACCAAATAATGATTGAACCAAAATGAAACAGAAGGAAGACCTGACTCGTTGCAAAAACTTTAGTCCTGCAAGTAAAATTATGGCCAAATTAACCTTGAAGAGTAAGCTGATGGAAATCCAAGTAAAATTTAATAAAAGACTTTCGTGCATAGGCTACTGCTGTACACTAAGAGTGATTATAGAGCAAACAATGGAAAAGGGATCAATATATACGTTAACTTTGTCGACTTTGGAAGCGCGTTCGACCTACTTGCAAGAGAAAAAATATAGAAACTATACTACGGTTTATCTGACAAATACGTAGGAACTTCTCCGCAAGACTCAAACATTCAGGGAGACTATCAGAAAAATTATATAGAAAATTGGAAATCCGTGAAGATTGCATTGTCTCTAGTGCTCTTCCTTATTATCGCTAATTCTCTAATTCATGAAAAATACAGAAGACAAGAGGGATAAAATGAATTGGGACACGCCCAGTGAATTGCAAAACCACATCCAAACAAAACGCTAAAGAAAAGTTGGACAAATTAAAATAAAAAGTAGAAAAATGTCGGCCTAAAAATAACCACAACAAGATAAAATTCATTCAACTATAAATAAAGAAGTTTATTCTTCTATATTTTTAATTCGCCTTGGCTATTTAATTTTTTTATTGGGTTTTGTGTGTGGGAAAAATCTTTGCCAGGAGCTACCGTAAGTGTTACGAAAGGGTGATTTTAGTCCCACGTAGATTTGTCTCTCAAAATGTTACCGTGACTTTTCAAATGTACTTTTGGAGGGAATTCTTCTCTTTCTCTATTTTTTATAACCTTTTTAACACAAAATGGGATGATATTGGCAGTTATATTATATATCGATTATATATATCGATACCACACGACCTAATAATAGGAAAACGGTCAGTTCAATGTTTTGGGTTTGTGATTGTGGAAAACCTTCCAAATTGTTGTCATTTTTGGATAAAAAGTTTTTAATTTGAATTAACTTTTTTTATAATAGGAACAGTGATGACGATATATAAAATTATTCAATAGCATGATCCCAAACTATTATCTTATGGTTATCATTATCGTTAAATTTGATATGTTACGATGCATAAGCCCGCTGGCATATGTTTGAGTCCTTTGTGCTTTTTCTTTGTTTAAACTATATGAATGTTTTGTTTAACTTCACTAAATTACAAAACCATTTACCCCTCACTTTGAAAGCCAAATTTGAATAAATTAAAATATAATCGAGTACTCTATCGATCGCCTTTTACATCCCCGAAAATCTACTATTCCTCGAAACGGCAGGGTTGCGGCACGTTTCCTTCATTAATTCAGCTTCATTTGTCCAACGGGATGAATCCATAGCGGCGCGTGCCATGGGGTGCCTGCGACGCGGCGCTGTCGCGCCAGCCGAATTACAACCCTCGCGTACGCGCGCTCCCCTTCCGAGGGAACACCTGCACGCACCCGACAATAGCCTTTTTCCACGATCCATATGCTGTTTACCCGAAATGAAATTTTTTCTAAAGCACGCGAAGTGCAGAAGTGAGCAATAGATGTTGCTTTAGAAAGAAGGTTGGAAGCGGCAGAACAAAGGATAATCCGCAACTCGGCGATAGCTTTCGCAAGAGTTGCGAGCCCTTAATACGATCACGAGATTTATGCGAGCTGAGCGACACGCTAAGGGAAGATAATTTAGTTGTAGATAGGGTTGGAGCATTAAATTGACTTAATTTCTGTAGTTGGAATAAGAGAAGGTTAATCAATATGATGCGCATTCGCTGTCATGGTCTAAATGAAGTCTCATTTTTAGTAGTTTCTTCAAAAATATCAGTGGTCATTTAATTGAATGCTTGATTATCATTCCACTTTTGTTTAGGTAGTTCAGCACATTTAGTTAATAAGAATTATAAATAAAAACAGTGTGTTTTCTCCGTATTTCTGCGCAAGGTACTTTAAGTGTACAAGATAACAAGACTCGTTATGAAAAAAGATAAAAAAAGATGGTAAAAGAAAAGGACAAACACATACATTGCTTACATTTCTATCGATTTATTTGTCGTAACTTCTAAATCATTTACTTTACAAGTCAAACTAGAAGTTTTATATATATATTCTCTATAGTTTGACTCACTTTTTTGACCTAATTATAACTGCACTGCTTGTATTGATACGTTAATAACAAATATGAGTGAGTTTTAGACTCAATTATAACAACACACCATTTTGCTATAAAATCCATGACAAAGTGGATAATAAAGAATTGTAAAATGTTACAGAAATCCATACAATTAAAGGCAAGCACTTACCATACAAGGAAATTTGAAACACAAAGGCATTATTCAGGGAAAAGCTCCATTTCCTAAGTGCCTTACAACCCCGTAAAAGATGCGTTGGCCTATAGCCTCACTCGACCAGCGCCATTTTGTGGTAAATTAATGCATTAAAATTCAACAGGTGACAAGATGGAGCCCTCGGGAAGCTTAAGCGCTGCTGCTGGATGTTCCGGAGAAAGACATCCCTCCCGCACGAGCCTACTCAAGAGCCTTCCTGGACAGTGCAACGGCAACCCAGTCGCACCACGTCACTTCGCCGAAACGAGGAATTGTTCGTGAAGCCCGGCCGCGGCGGAGCTTACGAGCACCTTCGCGCCGAAAGCTCGGGTTCAGGGTGGCATCGGGCTACTACGAGCCGCGTTTTTGAGGAAGCGATGCAGTTAGCGGCGGCCACGCGCTCGGCACCGCCTTGCAACGTCAGCGCTCAATACCGGCGTCGCGACGGCGCGTCTAGCTGATCTGCCACCCTGTGTCCCGTGCGCTCTGCGCCCTCGCGCCCGTGCACTGCGAATCGGGTCTCAAGGTTAGCTTGGAAGCCTGCGATTTCTGAACTTACAGCAGAAGTTTTGCCGCGACCTGAAGATTTATCGACTTTCCAAGGAAAGTGTGAAAATTGGGGATGCACCACTGAAAGAGGAAATCAATATCTGGTCCAGAGCTAGAGCAGCAGACACATAGAAGTTTTTGATTACAAAATCATTAATAAAATACAAATTACTGTTACCTGAACCTTAGAATATAACACAAGAGAAGGTTCTCCCCGCTTTGGTTTGGGTTGAAGAGGCAATTTATATTAATGAACGTCGCTTTAGTCGCCTTTGTGCAGAAAATGAAACCTGTAAACCGCTTTTAACGTCTGGGTAAACTTGTATTTGAAATTATGTCTTAATATTCACATAAATATGGCGGCTTTATCCTTTTTCTCATTAAGAAATAATAATTCAAAAAATTGAAATTAGAAGGAATAATGTGAAAAAATAGCAAGCAGAAAATTCAGTTTGAGGAGTATTAGCCAAATTGGACGAATCGTGGCACAAAAGCAAATGAAAGGACTGCCCAGCACTTCAATCACCTCATCATTAAAAGCATTGGTTACAACCTTCTCTGTTTTGAAGTGTTTACAAAAAATGCATTCTGTTGAATAATATGTTGCAAGTTGCAATGTAAAGCTGAAAGGTATAAGCAGGGTTTGCTTAATAGATCCTTTGAATGATCGCAATTTCAGCTGAAGCAATAGTCATAGTATTATTTTCAGATGGCTTGTGCTGTCAGTGCTATAGTTTGTAATAAAAAATCAAAACTTTAGGATTAAAAAACTATTGCAACATTTAAGATCTAGAAGTGGCAACCTAATATTTGTGTACATGGCACAATGGATTTGGTACGGCCTCATATATATGGGGTCAATCCAAATTGAACTTTAGGATTCGAATTGCGCACCGTTTGCGTTCTGTGAACGCTGAAGGTCCACCAAAAAGTCCTACATTTTTGAAATGTGTTTTAGAGGACATAGCAGTTGGTGCTGATTTTTGTAAAACAACGCACCCTGAGCGAAGAAGCTCATTTCTCTTGAGTGGCTTTGCGAATTATCAAAATTTTCGTATCTGGGTAGTGTATATCCACGAAAAACCAATTCACCCACAAAACTGCATTGTTTAGTGTGCATGGTGGGGTGAGGGAAGCACTAACCCGTACTTTTGTGAGGTCGAAGCTGGCAACTCTGTTACTATGAATGGTGTACCTTATCGGGAGATATTAAACATTTTTTTTTCAATGGAACCAATGAGCTGAACTTGCAAGACATTTGGTTTCAACAAAATGGAGGATCACGTCACAGCACGGGGAACACCCATTTGATTTCAAACCAAATGTCGTAGTCGTTTTATCTCGCAGGGGTGACATCTTACGATCTAATTCCACTAAACTTTTTTGGGGTTATTTGAAGGCTATTTAAAGTAGAGAGTTCATGTCAACAAACTTACGGCTAAAAGAGAGCATCAGACGCGTAATTGCTAAAACAGGATTGAATTTATGCAAAAGCATCATGGAAAACTTCGCTAACAGAATGGTGGCATGTCGCAGAGTCGTAGAAGACATTTCATATGTTAACTACCAAGTCTGTACTTTGGTATGATTCGGGTTGTTCCTAAACTCTAACTTGGATCGCCCGATAAAATAGATTGACTACTAATTGGAAAAAGTGGACTGAAAAACGAAGGATTGTGGAAACTCAAGAGTTAATACCGCGTTTCAGTCATTACATACTTAAAAACACCTGTTACGAATTTTTTAATTAGAAAATTTAGAAAACTGATGTGACCAATTTGAAAAAATGCAAAAGCTTCGTGGTAGCAGAATTATAAAAAATTAAATGGTTGTTTAGTGACTGCAACACTAGAAATATAAAAATAAAGTGGAGGTTTTACGTTAATAAAACTAAAAAAGTATTTTTTACAAACAGAAGCAAAGCAAATTAGAAGAACTTATTCTATAATGTAAGAAATTAGAGTTACTACTGTAAATCATTAAAAAGTTAAATCAACAAAAAAATTCGAATTAAAATTTCCCCTTTAAATGCCACCAGATCGAGTTTCTTAAAGCAGAAAATAGTTGTTCCATTTTCGACTGGTAAAATTTTTATATTGCACAATATTGATTCTTTAATTAGATTAAGAAATGCTTTTGAGGAAGAAAGTGTACTATATCAGTTATATTTTTAAAATACAAATGAATGTTGGCTCTTTAATTGCAACATTTAATTCTCCTGAAACAAGCGTAACATAAAACTTGACTTTACGTTGTTGGCACACTGCAACAGACATTTTCATTAAAGCATACCACACCCTAACTGGATTTGCATTTAAGACTGCGGAATCCCGCAAGATCGACAGCGCTTCCTCATTCCGAAACCGTTTTCAGGCGTTTTCAGGACTCGCGAGCGCTAATCCGCCGAGCGCGGGCCGCACGCGATGCAATCGCTTCCGCGCGTTCCCGGCGCAATTAACCTAATTATGAAGTTAAGCAGCGCTGTCGTTGACTCGTCCATTAATTAATTGGCTTCGGTAGGCCAACGCAGAAACCCTTGGCGCCCTAATTCGATTACCTGCGAAAGCCCGGCCGCTTTCGCGGCGGCCTGCCGGCAATTACGCAGATTTATTGCCGTCAATGTCTAACCTACATTGCGCGTCACGAAGCGCGAATTGCGCCCGCCGGCGGCTGATGGGAGGAAGATGGTGGCTGATACCCGGCGCTGCATGATTAACGCTGCAGCGGGCCGCTGGCAGCGCGCCCACTGGGCTAGCGCGCCCGTAAATTCGGAAATCTTGAGTGACGCAGACCGCTTGGCACGGCGCCGAAAATTTTAATTTCAGATCCGCGCGGCATCGCAGGCACGCCAGTTCGCGGAGCGAGGGAGGAAGCTGGGTAATGGCTTTCCAGGCCCATTTATTGGAGACCTTTTAGAAGGGGTGAAATGGCAGGGGTCAGGGTGCGAAGGTGGAATAGAGGCCGCAGGGGCGCTCGAATTCGCACGCGATTTGCCTCTCCCAGCTGAGGCGGTATATATGTCAGTCGAGCGAAACCCACAGCAAATATTAATAAAATTTCCAGCGGAAACTTTTCCGTTCTCACAAAGCGCCCACGCATCCTTCAGAACCAGAAAAGGACCCGCTGAGATAGATCGAGGCCTGATCAATAGGAGACGAAATGCGTCAGCAATCTATTTGTGGTGATAATACTAGAAATTATTGGTAATTGAGGCGAACCCAGATGGTTGATTGGTTTTTATTAAAAACCCTCTAGAGAAATTAATTTTTGAAATTAATAATTTTATATATATATACAAAAGGATCTTCACAGCTGACGCTGCCTTCCTTCTCTCAACCGTTTCTTCCACTCCTTCTTGTCTTCCCAATCTCCGTCTGCTAGCCCTCTTCTTTCCATGGCTTCGTCCACCTCATCTCTGAAAGATCTTCGGGGTCTTCCTCTCTTTCGTTTTCCTGGAGGACTCCACTCTGTTATTTTCTTTATCCATCGATTATTGTCCGTCCTTCTAACATGACCGTACCATATTAATTTCTTTTCCTCAATGTAAGTCAGTGTGTCTTTTTCTACATTCATTCTCCTCTCTATTTCTGTATTTCTAATTCTGTCCAGTCGTGTCACCTGGCAGCACCTTCTCCAAAATTCCATTTCTGTGGCTTTTATTTTTCCTCTATTTTTCTTATTAATTATCCAGTTTTCTGCCCCATATGTCATAATACTTCTGATAATTGTGTTATATATTCTGTGTTTTGTATTTTTTGTAATGTGTGTGTTCCATAGAATGGGATGTAGTTGTCTGATACTTATTCTAGTTTGTCCTAACCTGTTCTTTATTTCTTCTTCTGTAGATGTATTTTTTGATATAGTAAAGCCTAGGTATTTGAACTTATTTTTCCCTCTTATTTCTACATTGTCGTCTATTTCTAAGTTTTTTACCTCTTCTTCTGTAATCGCTAAATATTCTGTCTTGTCGAAGTTTATTTCCATACCGGCCTTAGTGTACTCGTCTTTTAGTTTTCGTAGCATATAACTCAGGTCCTCTTCATCTTGGGCTATTATCACTTGATCATCTGCGTAGCTTAGTGTATAAAGATGTTCATTGCGCACTGGTATCCCCATTCCCTCACATTTCCTTTTCCAATTCTTTAAGGTATCTTCTAAGAATATCTTGAATAGGGTTGGAGATGTGCAGCATCCTTGTAGGAGCCCTTTTGTTGTCTTAAAGTAATTACTGATCGTCTGCCCCACTTTCACTGCCACTTGGTTGTTTCCATAAAGTGGCTGTATTGCCCTGATTAGACTTTTGTTGATCCCTATATTACTCATCGCTTCCCACAGTTTTTTTCTGAGGTCTATGAAGGCCAAGTGAATGTCCCTGTTTTTCTTTCTTTTCTTCGCTATAAGTTGTTGGATAGTATATATGTTGTCTATACAGGATTTTCCGGCTGTGAATCCTGTTTGGTCTTCTCCTATTTTTCCATGAATATTGTCTTCTATTTTGTTTTTTACTATTTTTGCATAAATTCTTCCCATTAGAGAGATTACACTAATGCCTCTATAGTTGTCACATATTCTGCGATTACCTTTTTTAAATATCGACGTTATATACGCTTTTGTCCATTCATTCGGTAGTACATTCCCATTTAATGCTTTACGAAACATATGTTGCATCATGCGTAGTAATTTCGGGGTTCCATACTTTACCATTTCGGGTACTATTCCTCCCGGTCCTCCTGATTTTCTATTTTTTAATGATTGTGTGGCCTTTTTGACTTCTCCAATTGTTATTTCTATTTCTTCGTGTTCTATTTGGTCATTTTGTTTATTTTCTATCGCTTGTCCTTTAAACTCTTCTCTATTTTCTGTTAGCAGGTCCTGGTAGTATTGCTCCCATTTTTCTTGTTGTATGAACGGTATGTATGCCTTTTCTTTTGAATTTGTTCTTAAGATTTTTAGTATTCGCCATGCTTCTGAACTCTTTGTTCCCCCTATGTATTGGTCAATGTTTGTGCACATGGTTTTCCATTTATCATTTTTTTCTCTTGTTACTAATCGTTTTACCTCTTTGTTCTTCTCTTTGTACTTTTGTTGATCTTCTTGCGTTTTGGTGCTTATCCACCTATTATATTGTTCTTTCTTATCTTGTGATTATTGTTCTTTTTTATTCTAACTCCCAGTACCTCCCGAGCTGTTTCTTTTATACTAGTTTTTATATGTTCGTACATGTTTGTTATATTATCAAATATGAATTCATTTAGTTTCTGATCCAATTTTCTTTGGTAGAGTTCTCTAATTTTTTCGTCTTGTAGCTGGTCGACTTGGTAGTGCTGATCCTCTATTTTTTCCTGTGTTTGTTTGTAGGTTATTGTTGTTTTCCTATACCAAGGGAATTCCATCTTTGCGATTAATAATTTGTGGTCTGTGCCACATTCCGCCCTTCTTTTAACTCGTACATCTTTTATTTTTATTTTGGTGTTGATTCTTATTATGATGTAATCGATAATTGATTTCAGATTTCTTGTCATCCGTTCCCAAGTATATTTGTGGATCATTTTATGCCGTTGAAACCCATTCGTTATTCGGAGGTTATTTATTTCACATAATTCTATAATTCTCTCTCCATTATCATTTGTAACTTCCTCTCCGAATGGTCCTATTGTCTTGTTGTTAGTTTCCTTGCCTGTTCTACCATTAAGGTCATCTGCTACTATAATTTCTTGGGAGTCTCTTATTTTCTAGATTTCCTCCCCTAGTGTTTCCATAAAGTCCTCTTTTTCATTTTGAGTGCTATCGTCAGTTGATCCATATACGCCGAGAATTGCTATCTCTTTTCCATATATTTCTATCTGTACTTTGATGATTCTCTCGCTTATTGGTTCCCAAGATTTGATTCTCTCTGCCAGTATCTTTCTTATTATCATTCCTACTCCAGCTTGAGCTCGTTTTTCTTTGTTGACTCCACTCCAGCAATGAAAAACGTCTTGGATAATTTCCGTTCCGTTTTCCTTCTTCTTTGTTTCGCTGGTAATTAGTATATCTATTTTCATTTTCTTAAATTCGTCTATGACTTCCAGATCTTTATTGTTCCATCCCTGTACATTCCATGTTCCTACTGTGATCTCTCGTTTCTTCTTCTTTCCGTTTCGGTTGAGATTAAGATTTGGATTCAATAACGTTGACGTAGAACTGCCCCCCCCCCCCCGGTAACCGATGGGGCTCCCTCCACTGGAGGAGTGGATTGCCACCCGGGGAAATTTTACTTTAAGTTTCCTTTTCATTCTGATTTCGTCTGAGCCCTTTTTTTTTGTTTTACGTGTGTTAGGCTGCTTACACCTAGCGCCACAACTTCTAAAGTTGAAGTTACTGAGGATATAATTTCCTATATCGTCGATTTAGGGTTATTCCGCCCATGTTCGGTCGTCAGAGCCTCGTTTGTTTTGAACAGAATTCACCGACTCGAAGGTGAGGTTGACATTTAAGTAGGCTAGGCTATGTATTGCGCTTCACTACCCCGTTAGAAGAATTAATAATGTTGTTGGCTTAAAAATTCAACTACATTTTCTCTTCCAAGTTTTCCAAGTTTTTATATCACTATGCTAATTCTTGAACTGTAGTTGTCTAGATACTTTTACTTCCCCTTTTTACCAATACTAGAGCTTAAAAGGATTAACATATTGACTGCTTGTTTAAAGCACTAGCTTTGCAGCTAACGAAAGATATATCATTTTTTAATCTTCTCTTTCTATCAACATTTCATGTTTCTGTATAAATAGCAAGTTAGGTACTTTTTATAGAGATACGTTTGGGAGGTTTACTCTGTATGATGCATAAGCATGAAGAGTTGCAGTTCTTCTGATTTGAGCGTTGTCATATAATAAATGTAATCGTTGCAAGACAAAACATACCCAAGAGGCTCATCACCACAAAAGTACTGAAAACTGAAGTACATAACTTAACCACTCATACAATTTGCTTGGAAGCAGCACCAGTAAAACAAAAAAGCAATTAACTGTCCAAATTCGTGAAAAACTACTAGAAAAAGGACGACGTAGACATCTAAAGTTCCTGGAATGCCAAGAAAATTGAAAGGTTTACTAAAAGAATGGAAGAAGAGTTCATTTCAATGATATCCAATCCTAATATATAATATTAATAATAAAAGGAACGAAAAATTGAAAAGTTAAAAGAACAGACACTACCCATAAAGAAACCAGATGATGGAAGAAGAGGCAGAAAAGCTAAAACGTATTTAAGCTACCCCTAAACTCCTCAACCACGACAACACAAAGAAATTCAAATATTCCTTGAGAAACGCCAAAAGAATTAAATGATCTTAAACGATCGAAGAGCAAAAGGAGCCTTGGTTATGACTTGATCTGGGGAGGCAGCGAAACTCCGCTCTTCAGCTGAGCAGAAGTCTGCAGACATAATAGTAACCGAAGTAGTGACCAGAAATCCCATAAGCCTTCTTACCGGCCGATTAGTTTGAATGAAAAACTGCTTGCCAAAAAGTGGAATAAAATAGCCGAAGAGAGAAATTTAATTCCTGATCACCACCAACAAAACATTGGAAGGCAACTAATAAGGCGCAGCGGTGTTCTTGAATCATTCTGTAGGATGAGGCGCCAGGAACATCCCAGATACTCGGAAAGAAGGTTGTAGAAAATGTTTCCGACATTTTAAATCATGTCTGTGAAAGGTACTTCTAAGTGAGGTATGAAAATGAGTTAACAGCTCTACCCCCAACAAAGTCGGGGTGCCTCAAGGAAGTATACTGGGTCCGTTATTGTATCAACTTTACTCACAAAAGTTTAATATAAGCAATTATCTTCTTACAACATAATGCAATAGATGAATAGACTAACTGGTTGGGATTAAGGAAGCTAAGCCTAAGCTAACGCTAATTACGATAGGAAACTAAACCATAGTATCTCGATTCACATTTGAATAATGGAACGACTTGGCTCACACGCATTTAGAATAAATGTGGACAAATAAAAATTACTAAATGCTTCGTAATAAATATGTGTGGACTTCTGAGGGGCAGAATTGAAATCAAATATCGACATCAGAAAAGATTCCAGTTTGGAATAAAGGCTTTGCTATTTTTTATTGTAACAGACTGCATTGTAAACCTTGAGGGAAAAATTGCTACCTTATTACTGTTCATTTAACTTGCCTTTGACGTCTTAATCACTAGTATGTGTTTTTTCCGAGTTGCAGAGATGATAGTTGGAACAATGAGGTTCTATTAATCCTCCACTTAAGAATATCGTTATTTTCCCTTTTGCAAATGTTGATGGTATGCAATATTTTATTATATTTCTTGCATGACTTGGTTAGTCTGCTTGGTTAACTCATTTTGTTGAAGGTTCTCAACCGCCCTCTCTTTAAGATTGTAGCGAAATGGCTATTTGGACACGTTACTATTGCATTCAGTTCATTTTATGTCTTATAATGTAATCAAATACTTGTAAATACCTTCGAAGAACTCACCAAGGAGACCGGACCAGTTGCAAGGGCAAGATTATCGGTTTTGTGTGGATTTATTTTTAAATTTTTAAATTGTGTAATTACAGAAATGTAGGTAGTGGAAAATTAAAATTAAAATAATAATAATAATTCCCCGTAATAGGCCATGAAGGCGCTTTGGAGTCCTAACAGGATAGGTCTGCTACAATCCAGAGCCTACGGTACACAAGGGTAATAACGAGGTTATGTACCGACCGCCTATTATTACACCAGAGTTTGACCTCCAGGTAGTCATGCCAGTGATTTATTTTTTATTTTATGATTAAAACAATAAGATATAAATACATTACATGGCATTGTATAGTTAGTTAAAACCATAGATATAGCAACAAATGTATCTTACAAAGAAACTTTAAGTTTGTTATGTTTAGTGTTCTTTGTTTATTTCATTCAAAGAGGAGAGACTAATATTAACAATTGATATTTTAGTAAAGAAAATGAGGAGTGGTTTTATCTTGAAAAATAGATGAATACATTTTTTCTCGCTATTTACAAAGACAAAGTACTTTTGGTTACTCCTTCTGCGTTATATAATCTATAAAAACTAAAAAAATGTCAGCACTTTAAAGAAGAAAAGATCACTTACACATAACAAATGCTTAAAAAGATACACAATGTATGCTAAAGAAACGTTTGAAAATTAGAATAAACAATCCCCCTTCACAAATAATAAAATTGAAGGAATCAAAAATAAAAATAAATATGGAAGAAGACACAAGACACATCATAAACAGTTAGATCAGGTCTAGGAGTGAACACCATCAAATTGTAATAAATATAACCAAAAGCCAAAAGGTGTCTGAGAAGACTGAAGATAATTAACGTATAGTTTTTTGTCGAGTGTTCTCATTTTTACCCTTTGCTATCTCTAAATTTAAAAAATTATATTATGATATCGACAATATGCAAATTGATTTTTTCTTTAGCTTTCTATCACCTATTTAATATTGCCCTCAGTACATTCACAAGTACTATCTTTAAAGAACTTCTTAGTTTGCCCAAAACATTGTTTTATTACAAGTTAATCGGTGCATTTTGCACGTTTTTTATATTCTTCCATTTTGTAACTTCCAAGTCTTGCATTAGCCTTCACCAACTTAATGCTTACGATATACTGGGAGGAAGATTGAGATGCCCCTTCTGGGGCTTAATAAACCATGTCTATGCACAAAAAGACCATTAGGGTTACATTCGATTCACGTAAAGCCAAAATAGGGAATATAGTGCGGCTTCGAAAATTAGTTTCACTCTTTCGGGAGTTGAGTGAAATTGAATGTCTAATAGCTTCAGGATAGAAAGAATTCCGATTTCAATACAAATTACTCTTTAATCTTTAATGTAAGTCGAGCAAGCCCAGAATAGAATTTTGTTGCTCGAAGTCTGCGGAAAAAATCTTGTAAGACTAGAAAAGCCACAAATAAAAATAAAACATTAAATTACTCTGGTTATACTTAGCTGGATCAACTAGAATATGCTTATAATGAAAAAGCAAACCAATCGTCCAATAAATTAATTTTAAAGGCACAAAGAAATTTCCTAATTACTTTCATGAATGTGAAAAAAGGAATCGTTTAGGTGATTATTTAAAAAACGCATACATATACGCAAGAGTGACCTTAAGAGTAAATTTATACCGCCAGCAGAAGAAAGAACGATCTCTTAGATCACATTATTTCAGAAAAATCATGATCACAACACAGCAGAACGCAACAGAAATATCCGAAATGTTCTGTTCTAACAAATTGTCCAACTAGGGTTAATAAAGTATCGTTAATATATCTGCTAGGTCAAGAAAAAATAAAACAGGACTTAACAATAAGCAGTACAAAATATGGCTAAAATAAATCAAAGGAAGTGTATACTGAAAATTTCATGAAAAAAGCTTACTAAAGTTGATGGCAGTAAAGCTCACATAAAAATGTCGTCTTGGTTGTGGGTAATAAAACCGGGAAATAAAAGAATTGTAAAAAAACAGTAATGATGGGGTAGCATGCAAACACTTTTGCAATCTTTATTTTTCGTAAGTGTATTAAATATATAGAGGAACTTCTTTTTACGCGCCGTGAGGCTAACGAGAAGGGTGCGGCTTATGAGAACTATAAGTAATGTTTATCGCGATTCAGAACAAGGGGTGTATTATCAAGTTTCTTATGACAGGGGGCGTAAAACCGAGCGGAATTTTAAGAACCTCTAAAGCACAGTTCGGAGATAACGCCCTTAAGAAGACTGAAGTATACGAGTGGCATAAACAATTTTCGGGAGGACGTGAGTTCAACGTGAAGGTCACCGATGCCGTCCACGGATTAGCGTGATAGAGGGGAAATTGCTCCTGGGGTCAATATAAGCTAGGACAGTGCCCAGGAAATCATTACTGACCTACGTTCTCAAAAATGTTTGCAAGATGGAGCCCTCGCCCGGCTCCATACAGTTCCCATTATTATTCTGAAAACGATATTTATTTGGATCACTTGGATGACAGAGACTCGACCGTGATGTTGCTGTCGTTTGTGCGCGTAAAACAGTCCGAAATTTTGGGAAGGCCTAAGGCATAGTTCGGAGACGACGCCTTTCAACGAGATTCAAGTGTAAGGGTGACATGGATAATTATTGAGGCGGCGAGAAGTTACTGAAAATGGAGGATCAGCCTGACTAGGAACAATATTGGCGCTATCCGCTGCTTTCTGGAGTCAGTATAAGCTACGGTAGTGCTCAGGAATTCATGACCGGCCTCATATAGCTCTAGAAACTCGACAAAAAAATTGAGGATTTCTTCTGAACTGCACTGGGCCAACTTTTCTATAATCCCGACTCATCTCCCTGAGTTTGGCATATGTTTGGACCCCTAAAGAAGCACTTGGAGAAAATTTATTTTCAGAGGGAGACAAAACCTTTTAAAGTGTGACATAAACAATTTTTGGGAGGGCAAGAAGAGGTTCCAAATGGAGGCCATCAAGGACCAGCATCATTGAAGGTAGATGTTGTTGTTAAAGCTCGTTCTGTCAACTTTATACGAAAAATCCCGCATGTCGTCCAAAAAGACATTTATTTCTAATCAGATACGTTATCCTACTTCCCGGCCTTAAGAAGCTGCAAAATCTTTACAGAAAAGTTGAGGATTTGTTCTGAACTGCAATGCCACACGTTTCCTACAACCAGAATTATTATTCTGCAAATATTATTTCCTGCAAGACGGAATTTCCTCTTCTAAGTTCCTATTTAGTTGCCTGGTATCACAACCAGCTTCATTTTACGACAGCGGGCTCAAAATACTACCCCTTTGTTGAGGAAAATGTTAGGAGATCATGCAGAAAAGTATGATGCTTCAATTAATTTTAAAAAGTCGGGGTTGTAATTGATGTACCCCCATAACAATTTTGCCATATTGTCTTGGACAAAATTAGTTTTTATGTGCGGTATTTTTACTACATGCCATAGAGATCCAAAAATACTTATTTTAGTACATCAAAGAATGTCTTAAGCATGTTAGCACTAATTTCCTTTTAAAAGTGGAATAACTGTTGGCCAACAAAGTGTTCTTACAAGTATCAAAGTCAACAAGGAAAACGTTATTGAAGGAATTAATATTAATAAAATTCTGCAAGGAACTTGGTGAAAAGAGTCAAATACCGTCTCCAAACTCATATTTTATTGAAGCGAAAGCTGCCAAACCTCCAATTACTGATACTAATGTCCACAGATGTAGCATGTCAAGATTAAAAGGAGAACTTTAACGCTGGAAAGCGGCCAAGATGACGAATCGTTCGGCAGTGCAAAATTTGGAGACCAGCTGGTCAGATAAACGGGAACGTTAATACTTAAGATTAGCGTTCGTCAAAAAATTGATGGACGTGAGTTTTAAACGCATTTTTATGGTGGAGTTGATTTTTTAATATATAGGACAAAAATTTGTTTATAACAATTTAAGAAAATTAATAAATCAACATTTTTAAATGTAACTTTGGGTATAAAGAAGAAAATAATAAAATAAGTGCAGAATGAGCATTTGTGCAGTTAAATAAAAAATTGACCTAACAGCAAAGATTTTTTAATTGCGGAAACTTTCTGGAGTGCTTTAGGAACCTGACAATAATTCCTTTATGGCAATAATTCATCACTGCTATGAATGGGCAACCTAGTAGCCTCAAAAATGTTCGTTTATGAAGAACTTCGATGGAGTTGAATTAAGAACCTTGTTATGGAATTTTATACTCTTTATGACTACATTTTTCCAATTTCTTGATTGTATGACGATATTTTTGCTATGTATTTGGTACTATATAATCAGTAGCCGATCAATGTGCAAAATATGTTCTTACCTGAGGTATATCTAAATATGTGTAGATCAAATAAACGAAAATAGAAACTTTTTAACTCTGATGGTCAAAAAGAATGCCCTTGGTGGAAGAAAACGGGTAATAATTGTAAGTTTATGTGGAATAGAGCAAATTACATGTTTACAAGACCATCATCATTTGAGAGTTCATTTAAAAGCAAGATAGTGACATCCGGTGAACCAACCCCCTAGCCTTACTTCTTTATGACTAACACGATATAACTAAATGGTGTTACCGGTTCAAACGACGAAAAATGCGGAGTGCGCCAGAAATAATTTTAAAATTCCCCAAAGAGCTGTCTGGCTCGGGTACCACCCTGTCAGATCGATTAATCTTACCGATTTTTTATTTTTTGTAGGTATGTTAAAGAAGCTTCTTTCTGTAAAGTTTCATTGAAACATCATGTCTGTATTCTGACAAATCTGGCCTCTAGGGCCAAACCGATTTTTGCAGATAACGATTTTAAACTCGGGCCAAAATGTAGATCTGACAAAATGGGTAGCAGCTACAGCCCGTTGTTACATCCGAAGTTGAAAAATCGAGCAAATATTTCCTTTTCGGCGATATTATCAGAACTAAAAGCGCGAGGATGATGAAACTTTCAGTGGTTTACAGCTAATGTGGAATGTCATTTTTTGACCTTATCCCCAGTGTTCACAAAATGGCCATCTTCGAAACCGCGAAATATAGAGGAATGAAACTTCACGCTGTAATTTGTGTGTAGTGTAAATTGATTATTAATTTTTACGAATTACTACACTTTCAAATTATTAATATTTTTGCAACCATAAAAAGCAGAGGGTTGAAAATTTCACTGTTGCCAATCAGAATTTAAGTTTCATATTCTAAATCAAGACAATTAATTTTAATACAGGATGGACCAATGTGAGTTCAAAATATTTTAAATATCACTTTTTTCATAAACAATACAGACCTATGTATGAGTTTGAAAAAATATAATATACATTTCCATGTTAAAAAGTTCCTCTATCTACCTATAAAGGGTTAAATATTGATCAATTGTTAAAATTTTAAAAATTGATCAACATCTACATTCGATGTTTTCTCCGCTGCTTCGCAATTCTAACGCATGTCGGGTTGTTTCATTAGATAGATATAAAATTAGTTATAAATAATTGAAAATATCTTTAATGGGCCACCAGCGATTAAAATATTAAAAATAATTAACTCCGTATTCACCATTTGCCGGCTAAGCAGCCGGAGCCAATTCAGACTCTAAATTCCGAGTATAAAATCATTGAGTTCTACTCCTGTGAAAAATAAGTTAAATATGTTAGCCAGATTGTAGCAATAAGTCATTCCAGAGATAATTATCAAAAGTTTCAACAGTACTCTGCTATATGAGTAGTATTAGAGCTTTCAGTGAGGTTGAGTGGTACGAAATGACTTTTTTTAAATCTTTACCTTAAGAATTTAGACTATAAATTTTATTGTGTACTTCAGATCTTAGTCTACAAACCAAAGACACTCCAATATGATTTTCTTGTAGGGAAAGTTTTAGATTTTCCTGTAGAAAGACTGCTGGTGGATTACAAAGGGTGAACGCTATAAAACCTAGGTCCGCTTAATTGTATTTGTATCTTAGCAAGTTCTAGATTAGATGACTATTATTTGGCATTTGAATAGTCAAATAACATAAAAACAGAAGTTGTTAATAAAAGCTTTGCATGCTACGAAATTGTCGAAAACGGAAAACATTAGATCTGCACGAACACCTGCAATACAAGAACAGCATATCAGTAAAAAAATTGAAGATATCTACAGCCACGTTGAATTTTGAATTCGAAAGAAGGTCTGACACAGGAGGGAAAACATCTAGTAATGATGGTAGTATTGACAACAGAGCGGCCAAGAATGTTTATTGCAGACATTTCTGCAGAGCATAATTGTACCAGACAGGCATAGCAAAATCTTGCTTTACGAAAAAGTTGACGAGACCTAGTGCTTCAAGATTTTCTTTTGCCGGTGAGAACTTTTTACTGCATGGAGCAGACAAGATGCTTTTGATGTCTGCCGTAGAAAGCGCGCCCAAAAAGGCATGCTACCATTCTTAAAGACACATAACGCTAATTTATTATTTATTGTTATTAATTAATAATCCCTTGATAACAATGTGGATTATAAAAGATTGAACCCCCCAAATATTTCGTAATTTATTTAGAGCTACCGACGAATGTTGATCTGTTTTGGAGAAAATTTTGAGACAAACTGCTATTACCATAAACCAATTCCAAAACAAGTGTTTGGACATCTGGGAAGGTTGACACAGTCGCTGTGAAAAATTTGATGTGAGATATACGTCATGAAGTCCGCTCACTAGCTTACTCTACTAGACCAGAATTATTCAACCAAGAACTTTGAAATAATTATTGATTTATTGAATTATAGACTTCAGTAACTAACCTCCCTCTTCCCTAAGTTTTGCTGCTCCCCAAAGGATATTTTAGAGAAAATTCTTCAAGAAAAATCTCTTCTTACACATATGAAATTTGGTCAAGCTTTTCAAGGTTTTCGTTGAGATACACCCTCGTAATATTTGGTTCAAAAACAATTGAGTCTATATTAACTATTTTTTTACACAAAACTTCCAACTAAAGTTTTCTAGATCATTAAAATAAATTTTAATGAACCTTATTAGGGTTAGTAGGCCAAAGTATGAATTTTAATTGCAATTAACTCTTTTCTGTAAGTACTACTCGTACCATAGTTCAAGGAGGACGATCAATAGTACGCCTTTCAAGCATGTCTATGCTGTAATTACTCTTTCCGTGTTTTCTTGGTAATTGATAATTTGTATACAAGTTTTTAATAGGAAACTTCCTTGGGAGAACTAATTAAAAAAGCTCTTGGCTCCTTAATTAGTGAATTAATTTAAATGAATAACCAGATGATTCAGTTGCTTGTTTGTTTAATTGGAGCCTTGGTTGTCGTTCCTGCATTGTTAGCAATTGTATTGATTCCCGTTGGTTACCTAACCGTTATAGATGAGTGAAACTATAATAAAATGGCTCTATCAACAATTTTGGACCATTCCGTTGTGTAATTTGCTCTGCCGCTATTTAGACATTTATTTTTAAGAAGAGCAACGCTAATGCTAACCGAAGCGTGAGCAATCTGATCATATGTGGTATCGATCCTAGCACCGTGGAAAATTTTATGACCTTGTGAAGGTTCGAACTGAGGGCGTGCTTAATACAAGTCCGCTGCTTGTACAACTGCACCACAGAGCTCTTCATTTACGATATATAATTCAAAATTAAAACTTCAAATTTAAATTATGAAAGATCGCATATGTGCAATGATCAGTTCTAAAAAAATTTGGATATCAGCAAATGTTAATTTGTAATACAATTGTAAAAAGTTTTAATAAATTGATTAGCAAAGTGTTGTAATAAAGAAGAATAAGAAATGTGGTATAGGAATGCCTCTACTGAAATGCAAGACAGAAAACGCCTCCGCTTTACATAACACCATTGGACTATATTGAACTGCCTATCGACCTCTCGTCCTATTGAGCGGCCTAACCTTGTCGAAAGGGTTTTCCCAATAAATTCGCATTTTAAATTTATTATTTTAAATAATTTTTAAAAAATCTTTACTTGTAGTTACCACGCCCTATGTATTCTGGCATTTTTTTAATCCTATAAAAATCTATACAGCAGGAAAAGGTACAAGAGGAAAAATAATGTTTTTCTTAGTTTATAATATTTCTGTATGGACAATTTTTGTGTAAACTTATCAGCAGTTAAGCGAATTGATTCGATGCAGGAATCGAAAAAGGTCAAAAGTGCAAAGCTCAAAATGACCTTGCGCAACGTCCGTGCCGCCTCGCGCGCTAGCTAATCCGAAGCAAAAAGGCGTAAGGGCTCACCTGTCCATTCTCCGTAACCATTATTGGTCCCAAACCCACTATCTACCGCGACTAGGAGCGTTGAGCAAACCAGACACTACGGAGCCGGCATTTCCCTGCAGTATGACCAGCAGTTCGCCACTACTGGCAAAGGCAGGCGAACCAATGGCACCGCTTGTCGCGAGTATCGAGCGGAAGACAGCTTTGATAGCGCATTGGGGTAGTTCTGCTGCCCCTCACATTGCGGCCGCCTGCATGCACGGGGTCGATACGAGGCGGTGTTACAGCCGAGAAATCTTCCGACGCCGCGCGGCGCCCATGTGTGTTATTGGGACTGGGTTCGAACGGGGAAATCGGACGTCACCCCGCCCAAGGAAAAGAATCGATTATCGGGAAAACCGTTGGGTCGAAGCATGACGCAGTTAAAGGCCCAGTTAAATTTGCGCCATGGGGTTCATGTGGTAGCCATAGAAACATAATTACAAACTACAGTCAGAAAAACTGCAATCAATGGCATCCTAGAGCGTATTTTTGGGCCCAATATTTCAGATACAGAATTGGAAAGGAATACCCAACACCCACCCTAGTAGACCACCGTACCTTCGTTTCAAAAAAATGTGCCAGTGACAATTATCGTATTATCAAGAAAGGTGTGGCTCTTCTATTACATTAAGAATCATAAAGGAAGTTTGTTATCAATATAGTCAAAAATACTAGCAAACTCTTGCATATTTGATCAACTTTAAGATGGTTACTGTCCAAAAATCTATTTCAATCAATTTCAAAAGAATGAAATCAGGAAGACTAAAAATAAAGATAGATACAATGAAAGAAATTATGACACAATATAAGTGTAAAAGTTTTTATGGTGCACTTTTATAAATTTCTTAAAAATCACACAAGGTTTTCAGGTCCAAATAGGTCATCATTGTGATCCGAACTTATAAATGTGGAATGATTTATGGGTCTATAGAAAAGCGGACAAAAACCTCAGAATACATCGACAGATAATTTCGGTGATACCAAGACTCTCCATTCCTTGATCAAGGCTAAGTTCCAGTAGTTCTGATTTCAAACTTCCTGATTGCAAGTTGTAGTCATGTGGGAGTAATTGTACAGAAGAAGCTACTAAGGAAGCTTTAAGGGTGCAAATACGCTATAGTTACAGTGAAGTAGCAGTTTATATGAGCACAGTTTATGTATGAATAATAAAGGAGTAAAAATATTATAATTGTTTTCATTATTAAAAATTTCGTTTTATTGGCCAAGAAAAAGCTTTAACAAAATTTGACACCAGCTCATAAAGGTTGAATATCACAATAGTGACTTCAGATAAACGTATTGTACTTCATCTTTTATTTATCATATAATAGAGCTGTTCATAAATTTCTGATCTACAAATTTAGTTACGGTAGCGAGAGAGGATAATTGGTACAGAAGCATTCTATTGACTAAGTCTGAAGAAGGTTTCCAATGATTAAAATAACAGGGCAGGTGCTGCAAGTTGGGAGAAGGATACAAATAAGTCACGATTATGGAGTAGTGGAGAGTTCATTTAAAAAATGGCTAATACTCTCTCTACTTTCAGGAAAATTTAGTATTCCTTGATGAGACTTGAACATTTTCAGTTGTATAATATGGTGGTCTCGACGTTAAAATTCTAATGCACAAAATGAGGGAACAAATAAACCACAGTTATGCTGTAGTGAAACCGATTTATGGAGGCACAGTTTATTCCTTGAAAAGGAAGTAGACAAATTTCAGCAAAATTAGCATTAGCTGATAAAACTTGGAAGAATTTATTATTAGTGACTTGCGATCAGCACACTATATATATTTCCATTTTTACCCAGATGGCAGTCCTGACTTTAAGCTTCTAATCCACAAATTGTAGTCATCTTGGTATAAGAGGCAGAAGGATTCTACTCACTAAGTCCAAAGAAGCTTTTAAACGTTCAAATAACAAGGTGCACGTTCAAAATTTTCGAAGAACTACTAACAGAGTTTTAAGGATCCAAACTAGCCGTAATAAGGATCAGTAGAGAACGATGTACAAGACCACCAAAAAGATATTTACAATAGAGTAAACTCACGATAAGTTTCTAAGAAGCTGTTGAGGAAGCTTTAAAGATTCTACGAAGCCACCGTTTGGTTTTATTTATACAAAAAGGGGGGCGACCAATCAGAGTGTAGAACTACAATTCAAGATTTACAGAAATGTTCGAGGTCTGAGAGCAGCATAAATTTTATCTTTTAGAACCTGGATGAGTTTTAGAGGAAAAGTCAGTTGACAAACACTAGCACAACGAATTTGGAGAGAAGGAGAAATACCTGGCTAACGACAAAATTATAAAATTAGAGACAATTGATAAGGAAGAGATATCCAGTGGAAAACTATCTTGTGGTGTATGCAAAGTGTAAGACCAGCACTACACAGCATACAACACTAAAGCTGAGGAGCGAAAATATCCGTAATGGAGAAATATGGATGCGTAATCTCCAATTCTGATAATAGAGAGGTAGCAACAGAGATTTAAATTTCTATTTACATCTATCACTAGCTTGCTGATGGTGATACTACGCCATTATCTTATTGCTTTATCTCAGATTGCATATGTTCCTGTATTCCTATTCAGATTTGTAGGATTATCATTGTCATCTCTACCAATTTCTTCGTGGTTAGTTCAATTTCTACAATTTAACCTTTCTTGGTGGTCATTTTTTTGGGTATCACAGTGATAAAAGAAAATTCTTGTCCTTGTGCTCTGGTTTGTTTAACTAACACCAGAATTAATAGCCTGACTTTAATGTCAGTAAATGGTTGGAAGAAACAGAATCAAAACTTTCAGAATCATGTGAAAGGTTGCTTGCTTGTAATGGTTATTTTGGTATGTTTTGGTCTGTTACTAAAGTAACTCATAATGTGGGAAAAATTAACAATATTTGTAATAATTCTTCTAAAGAGTTTCAATTTTTCTCTATTTAGTACCAGTCTTTGACGTCGGTTACAAATTCTTTCCAGGCCACTTCTAAAGTTGAGTTCTAACACAAATTTTGCAGCATATCGAAAGTATTGTTTATATCCGACACTTTGTTTCACATGTTTTCAAATTGTTACCTATCCTCACTACCAAATTAAAAAAAATGTTGATTGGTTATATATACTTTTTCAAAATTTTCTTTTCTAAAGCATGTTATTCTCCCCTTTCAAGGTTTTCTATTACACAGATGAATTTTGACCGTCCAATATTGCGCATACAGGGGAAAATAGTCTGTAAATCTCCAGTAAAATTTTTGTTTTCTCTATCTCTTCACATTATTTATTTTAACTGGTGGTCTATCCGGTTTAGAGATAAACTAAGAGATGTGTATATTTTGGAAAATATTTTTATACATTTACTTGGATATATAAGTCGTCACTGAAAATTCAAGTACTTTGAGCGTGTATTTATAGTTTGAAATTTTAAATTACAAAATAGCTGAGATTTTATAGAATCTGAAAATATGAAATTTATGTTTTTACTAAAAATAAATATTAAAATACATTGTCAATCATCTAGGTTGATGAAAACACATTACCAATTTCTGAAATTTGAAAAAAGTGTGCACAAATGAAATTCGAAAAATTTGCTGTTGTAAGTATCATAGCATACGCGTATAATCATAAGGGTGAGACAGCACTTTTTAATTAGTTTTTCGAGTACAACAAACACTGATAATTACTAGTAAACAGTAAAAAATCCACAGCATGTCTGCCTTAGTTGAAATTGATTACAGCAAGGGCTTCAACAACCAAAACATGCTGTCATCAGCTGTTGTGCCTGGAGGTAGTTAATACCAGCGCTGAAAGACGGGCTCGAGTGGTTTTCATGCAGCAGGCGAATGCAGATGGTAATTAATGATACGTCGCTGATACGGCAGTATTCAGCGCGGTTAATTGAAGAGCCCCTGTCAGCAGTTCTCAAATTGCGCCTAGCGCGGAACCAGCGGCTCTCAAAACTTGCTTTTAAGCGAAAAGGCACGGAATGCCAATTCTTCAAATACAAAAATGCATGAGGCGGCTGAAGGACGTTTTGTTCTTGAGAGGGTGATATCAAGACTGAAAAGTGAAGCGAATGGTTTATTTTGTCCAAGGTTCTTCTAGTTCTAGGGCTAACTAAGAATTGAATGGACGTCGTCTGCTTAGAATTTTTTTCCTAATGTTTTTGTAAACTTGTCGGAATGCTGCATTCTTTTAGGTTACTTTAGTACCTTTGGAAAAGTTTTTTATTTCATTTATTTATTTTATTTATTTCATTCTACTTATCAGACGTTTGGAATAATAGACTTCTTTTTATTCTTTTAATATGAAAACTCTTCCCGAGCCTTCTTTTGTGGTCAGAGGTCTCTAAATTAGTACAACTTTGCTCTGAATAAATGTAAATTTTCTGATTTTGTAGGTGAACTACCAGACAAAACAAGATCCAGAGCAATCAAAGGATTAATTTTTATGTTCCATATAAAAGCATTTTATAAATTCGTTTTAACACCACATTATACGCTACATAGCACAAAATATAGCCAAGAAAGGCAGACAGTTCACCAAGATGCTTTGGTGTCCACTACCTTTAAATGTTCGTTGCTTGATTCGCAAATCAGTTTAGTTGTTCATTAATCTGGTTCTTAGAAAGTGAGATTTGAAATAAAATTTGGAGTTCTTTATAAAGGAAGATATTGAGGACATATATTTTTCGCTGTTCATTTCAGTTTTTCTTTATTTATTCTACAGTACATTCTACAACTACTTACATATCACGGTAAAAATAGAGAAGACATAATCAACTTCAGTGCAGCAGCCCTAATATGTGTCTAACATTTTCTCAAAGGTCAAATTAAATGTCTATGTCAGAACTTAATTTAGCACAAAAATTTACTATACACAGAGCAAAGGTGGCAGTTAAAAAGGAAATCAACAACTATATAGTGTAGATGGAACTGTCATTGAAACACATCAAAACTGGCAGAAGTAGAAAGCGTTCTACAGAAGATAACTGAGAGCAGCAGATAAGAAATTAAAACTCATTTCATAATCTCAGCTAAAAAGATTGCCTTATGCCAGCAATTATCCCTGACATTTATCACATCCCTCCGCCTTTTATTACTTCTCCAAATGCCAAAAAACAGTAAAAATCTCTCGGCCATTTATCAAGCACCCCAGAAGGCTTTTAACGAACGCTTACTTTAAGACGGCGCTTTCTTGCGGAACGCCGTATTAATCATCGGCTGCTAAAAGTGACGCGCCCGACAGCGCTTTTAAGTCATTTTTCAGGCCGCTGTCCTTGCTTCAGAAGCGGTTCGGAGACGCCTTGCTCACTGAAAGCAGCTCCCGAACGGCCAATTGGCATTTTCGAGGCGGGCCGCTGTTGACAACGAAAACCCTCCAAATCTGCTGTAAGTCGTTAAAGTCGCTCCGATTTAACCGTTCTGTAAACAGCTAGCATTTGCCAGTAGTGCGAAAATAGACGAAGTTAATTGGAAATTGACCTCGTTTACGCCGTTCGGCTGGATCTGAATAAACTGGTATTTGTACTGAATTGCGTGGGATCCCAAAAATTAAAATCATGAGAGCATGGCAGCTTAAAATATTACAGCAAAATTTTTGACTGAAAATTGCCTTAAAACACTGAAATGCGCTTTATTGCTTCAATTACTAAATGTAATAAAGTATTATCCTATAAAATGGCTGAAACCTTTACCAAGCACATCTTAAGGGTTAAATTTGTCAATTGTATGCACAAATAAAAAACAAACAGAGAATGTTCAACAAAAAACAACACGATTTTGAAAGTAGATAACTTCCCGTCAGACCGTTTTTAACTCTCTAATCACTAGTTGTTTCTGCTTAATCTCCACAATCACCTACAATCGTAAAATGATCAGTAATAATCAATAAAATAGTTTTCTAATCGTATAAATGAGGCTTTGAGACCGTTGGTGTTATAAGTCATATTTTAGCAATTTTCTGTTTTATTGTTTGTAATGACATGTGGGGATCGTAATATAGAACAAGAAAACTCAGAGCAATAGTTAATAATAGTTACCACACAAGCATTTCAGACATCAGCGGGATTCCTGCAAGGTCGCTTCAAGGTTTTTCTCGAAGTAAGGTTAACATCGTGAAGACAAAAATGCGTAGGCAGAAGAGCACACCACCACGCCTTACGTTTCACCGATGATCAGATGGTAGTTGCACAAGATGAAGATGACCTTAGCTTTATGCTTGGTAAACTCACTTGAAGAGTATTAAAAAATTCGGGATAGAAGATTTCGGGATTTGGAAGAGTAGTGGATGCTAAAATAAGAGGGAAGAAGAAAATTAAATACCTATTATTCACAATTTCAAATAAAGAGACAGCCACGGAAAACACGAAGAACAAGATCACGTACAAAACAGTTAAATGGCTATGGGATAGGAACATCATAAAAACACAATAAAGATGACTTTTAATATCATAATTAGACGCATCATGACATATGACGCAGAGAGCTGAATTATGAAAAAATAAATTTCGCTACGGAGATGTAGTACGATAACAAGACTTGCAAGAATTTCTATTCAAAAAATAGAGAGAACTCAATGAAGGAAGACATATGTATCTCCAGTGAAGATTGGAATAATAAGGAGGAATGGAGAACACGGTTGATGTGTCAATTTTTTAATATCTGTTTAATTATCTCACTTAATTTGGACTTAAGCGACTATAGTTCTTAAAGTTTCAAATATAGTGCTGCCCAAAGGCTGTACAAAACCGTGGAATTTGAGGTAACGCCTGTTATTGAGCAGAGACAAAGATGGATTAAGAAGAAATAGCACTAGAGTAATAACTTATGAATACAAATGTAATCCATCTTAAAGAAGAATATATTAAGATCACGGGCATGGGAGGAAGCCAGAAGAGTAATGTGTGAAAAAAGTGTTGACCTTAAAGGACTGCTGCAAAAACTAATGAGGGCAGCCGCCCTCGCTGCAGCTCGCGCACCCCAGCTTCACCCTTTGACACATTCCTCCAGAGCCGGTGCGCCGATCCGGGCCCCCGCTTCACGATGACACAACCTGCCGCCCGTTGAATAAAACATCGCCGGCGCTTAGGGTGTAACGCAGACTTTGGGGCAGAAGTGCTTTCCGGATCAATATAGGGGTCGCGGCTGCGAACGCGAAGAGGCGTCGCGACGAGCGCGCCGGACGCGGCGGCGTCCGTCGGCTCCGATAGCGCACCGATTGAGGGCTGCAACAAGTGCACGGGCTTGATCGGGGGAGGTCGCGCGATCGAAAGGCTACGGTGCGAATTGGCACTCGAAAACGCACTTTGTAGCCGGTGCGAGGCAGAAATAGGCTTTGGCAGGGAAGCCGCAATGCAGAGAATGTTTGCCGGTTTCCCCAAGGCCTGCAAGTGGAGCTGTTGATGCCCAGGCGGCGCCGGTGGGGTAAAGCCAAGTTGGAAAAAGTGTGGAGACAACTGGAAATTGCTTTTATTGATTTATATCTTATAGCTTTTTTTGTAACAAGATATCCAAACGTAAAAAGTGTGACAAATGGGAGATATATATTTTTAATCTATTTTTTGTTCTCTATTTGTGTTCTCTGTCCTGTTATATGGAGCTGAGACTTGGACGCTGACGGAAGCATCAATGAAGAAACTTGAGCCCCTTTGAGATGTGGACGTACAGGAGAATATTGAGAATATCTTGGGTCGACCATGTGACGAATGTTGAAGTACTACTAAGAATGAATAAAACAACTGAAATCGTAAAAACTATAAAAATCAGAAAGTTACAGTATTTCGGACATATGAGAAATGAACAACGTTATGGGATACTTCAAGGGATACTACAAGGTAAAGTGTTAGGAAAGAGAGGACCCGGACGCAGGCGCATCTCCTGGCTAAGGAATTTAAGATCTTGGTTCTCAATGACAACGGCAGACCTCTTTCGAGCAGTCGTCAACAAAGTTAAGATTGCCATATTGATCGCGAACACCCGCAACGGATAACGCACTTGAAGAAGATATATAAGCATATATAAAAACTGGATAAAAGGAGAAAAAGACAAAAATTATGTTAGCTTAACGCAAAGCGACTTGCAGCATCATGTAGCTAAATATATCTGTTAGTATAGAGATATGTATGTAACGAAATTGCCAGAAATAAGTCAAAAACTCTCAAACATTTTCTAGTTAAATGAAAGAGAAATGGTGTGGAACAAAACCGCTATGTAGTAGATGCATCATAGAGATAGTTGGCATGAGGATTGTAAATAGTAAATGTAAAAAATTAAGGTTTTTTGGCTATGCAAAAGTTGAGAAGCAAAAAGAAGAACGGCATGTTCTGAAATATCTTTTTCAACTTCGTCCGCTTTTGAAAGTTAAAATGGTAACTGATTTCCTTCCCTATATATTGCAATAATAGGACTTAACATTCTTCTAATTTCCTTGAGATGGACAACAGCGGACTAAGCCGCATAAGACGCACTTCTGTTGGTTGTTATAATTCATAGAAGCAAGAAAAATTAATCTCACTGAAATATACTTCCTGGGATAAATTTGTGAAAATAGAAAAATAGAAAGTAACAAAGAAAAATTCAATAATATGAATAGAAACAATTAATTTTTTCTGCTTCTTGCATTATTCTTCGAACAAGGTGGTGAAGGCTAAGAAGGTGATTATCAAAATATACTAGTGAAGCTGATAACGACCAAGTCGCTGTTGAAGGCCAAGAAGACCACCAAGGTGCCGACCAAGAAACCCAAGGCTTCGCAGCCGAAAAAGCAAGAGTGACGTCTTCTGTCGCTAAAACCTCGTTGTCGGCAAAATAAGCAAGCAACACGTCTTTTGCTTCATGCTTCATAGTTATGCATCCTATGGTGGTTGAACGTCGCCACCAAAACAGCCCGAGAAGTCGGTGTTGCGTAGCAAAGCGGTGAGGCTAAGGCGGTTGCCAGCAAACGAGTGAGGGCTACGACGCCATTTGAAAAGGATAAGAGGCCAGCTGGTCTCGTAGCCGCTTCCGCCTTGGTTACAGGAGGCTGGATGTCCATGACAGATGATAAGAAAGGTGCAGCCGCAAAAGTGACCAAGTCGCCATCGGAAGCCGAAAAGTCTACCAAGAAACCCAAGGCTCCGAAGTCTAACAAATTAAAAGTACTTAGAACATCTTCCACTACCAAAAGGTTCCCCCAAAAAAGAGAACAGTCGTTTCAAGTACTTTGCTTTCACTTCACATTTAAGCCACCAAAACAGCCCGGCCAGGCTAAGAAAGCGACCGTATAAAAGGAACAAATGACATCTGTGATAGCTGATAAGACTAAGTCATCGTTGAAGCCCAAGATCACCAACATGGAGACCAAGAAATCCAAGGCTCCGAAGATGAAAAATGCAAAGGCGCCTACGACATTAATCGATTTGAGTACGTTTTACAGTTCATAATTTATCTGACGACGGTTGAGGCGTTATGGTTATATCATATTAAGAGTGGGCCTGGGTCATCACCTGCTAATCATTGGCATGGTTACGCATCGTGGGCCACTAATTAAAAACGTTGGTTATCGGTTACCACCCCACCAATTACAAAGAGAGTTTCCTACCAGTCCTCCATCCGGCCTGGTGACGTTTTCCGAGAGTCAAATTAAGTCGCAGGCTCTCCTCTTGGTGATATCTTTCCGACAATTACTTTAAAGTTTACCTTTGCACCCATATTTCCCCCCTGTACTCAAAAACTTTCGCTTCATCTTTTGCAAGATTTCTCGTGGTTCTCCTACGTTCTTAAGAAAGCACAAATTGACAATTATTATTAAGAACAACATTTTAAATTTGGCAAATGACAATTTCACAAAATCTGGCAATGCACCCCTGCTATGATATGTATAAAGCCGAAGATATCCTGATAGAGACTTTAAATTATTATTATTCTGTCGCAACTGCAAGAAATACGCGTCTCCTTTAAGCTCCCCCGTAATTTCCCTACCCCAAAACTTCCTGACAAATATCTTACCGTTAGCGAGGAAGATGTCAAACAAGCTATTTACAGCGCCCCTAATGGATTTATCTCTAGAATGTATGATTTATGCCCAAAGTTTAAGGGATTTGTCGAAACTAGCGTTCGATTACTCTCAGCTATTAAT
Organism: Sinelater perroti; assembly: GCA_036346155.1. NCBI lineage: Eukaryota > Metazoa > Arthropoda > Insecta > Coleoptera > Elateridae > Sinelater > Sinelater perroti. The sequence goes on along the minus strand of JARFIY010000158.1, from coordinate 20,214,981 downwards.
AAATTACGTAATTTAATGTCGCAAAGATGGAGATATAAGACAAAACTTTCATGCAAATATGGTTGTTTGCCTTACGCGTCGTATTAAAGAATTATTATTTAAAGAAAGCGGACTAAAAAATGATTTCAATAGTACTGTTATTCGTTGTTCCCTATTTAAAAAAAAAATGACATCTGAGCGGCTTCCACTCGTGCAGAACTAATATTCTTCCCATTTATACTGATTATTTGATAAAAATATTATCTTGAGTCAGGACGGAGTTCGACAGGCACACCCAACAGGACCAATAGTCTTCAGCCTAGCAATGCAGCTTATCATGATTAAACGTGTGGCCTCTTCATGGTGGAACGCTAGCTGGAAACCAAAAAACTGCCTCTTTCGGACTCTAAATCTGTTATGAAGAGCTCTTGTTTGGATTGTAAGTAAATACATCTATAGTGGCGTGAAAAAATTCAAATGTTGAGGACAATTGAACATATAATGTACTACTTTCAAATATTTTATACAAGTCTTTCTCACTGTGCAATACTTTAAGGTATCCTGCAGCTTTTATTATCTCATCTATGATATGTAGTCTCCTTTATACCATGACAATATCTTCTAACATATTATTCTTTATTAAATCACCCTTGCTACCACTCTGTGGTTTAGCTTATACGTTCTTTAACACACTGCAGACAAAAGTGCCTTTACTTTTTCGAAATAAGTGAATTCCTCGTGGTCTACATCCTTCTAATCCACAAACAAGCGATCTTCGCTTTAAAGTGAACCTACACGCTAATATTGGTAGTTTTATACTACAATGTAGTCAGTTCAGTGTAATTAAGACTTATGTAGGCCATACCCGTTCTTATTCATTTTGAACTGGGGTTTTTCTTGGTTTCCCACTGCGCACTTTGCCATCAAATGTTTTAAAGAGGCAACGAGCGTAGATTCTAATCTAATGATAACCGCCATGTAATTAAACATATTTATGAAAATTATGTTAACTAAAAAATTATTGCACAAGGGGGCGCCTCAAAAAAATTCAACCGGTTAAAGAATTTTTATTTAAAAAGGTCTATTGCACTTCCAAAATTAGTATGCCCTTCCAACAGGGAGATTCTAGATTGTCATTCCCTGACTTGAAGATACCGTACGACCATCTCCATAGACAATAGTTAGCACATCTTTAACTGAAGATAAATGATTTCTTTCTTCTTGATCCGTAAGATTTGAAATAAAGCATATGTGTACTCTAGAGTTTTGATCTTTTCCTCCACAAACGTAGTATTTCATCTCGTTTGTGATAATATACCCCTTTCAAAAATATGCGTGACGGAAGAAGCTCTTTCAAAATAGAACAGGTTATGTCTAGTCACCCCTGAGTGCAATTGCATCAATACAACAGAAATTATTTCCCTTGTACTACGCTTAGACTACAATGCGTGTACATACATAAACGCAATTGTAGAATAGTTGTGAATAATATTAAGATACATCAACTTTTTACTGAAGAGAGCTGATCGTCTAACATTTTGAGACCTTTTTAGCTTTCTCTACTGAAGCCGTGTTAGAAGTCTTGGTAGTAGTCTGGGGCAACAGACTGAACTTAGTAATACATGTAAACATGATATGTTTTATGTCATATTACTAAGTTATATGTGAACCATCCTGCTCTATTACCTCCCTTCATCTCCTTGGAAGTGGAATAAGGACATCTTTCTAAAAGCTTCTGTGCTTGTTTATGTCATTTATTAAGCTAAGCTTTTCATTGCAAAAAGACTTTAATAAAGGATATAAATAACAAACACATGGGGCAATATCTATATATAGTACAGAAGATAAGGTAGAACAGCTTAGTCAAACAATATCTTGGTCATCGCTTTATTGTACTGGAAGATAACGCTTTGTTAGTTCTGATTGTTTCATCTTGACTGCTTCCTTCAATTTTTCCCGTTTAGAATAGTTAATTCGTCAAATTAATGGTTTCAGATTGTGGAAGCAATTCATTGCAAGTTCCATCGCTGTACTACTAGGATTTACAATTAACACTCTCATAGAGGATCCAATCCTCATACCTAGTAACTACTCTCTTCAACGATATACCTTGTTTGTTTTGCTAAAGAAGCAAGTTGGTCAGCTGAAATTCTTACTTTCAGACCGTTGATTGTATACCACTATTTGGAGAATGTTTAAAAGTACTAGTCAATTTACGAAAAATACTCGTATATTTGGAATTTTGTCCTGTCTGTAATGGATGGACGATCGTTGCGGCTTTCCAGATTAAAATTGCAAGTTCAGATTTCACTATTTTGTGCAAATCTCGTTGACACTGCTACAATGTCCTTACTATGTTTTTATCCGTCGAGTACTCATTGGAGCGCCCCGGAAAGCCTTTTGAATGAATCGAACAATTTGGGGGGCGAATGATGAAGCTTTTCATGAAATTTAATTCATACTGGCTGTTCAGTTATCACAAATGTGATAATCACACGCTGCAGGTGCCGTCGGCATCTAACTCCCTACTGACTTGTACAGCGCAGACGACCTCATTCACGCTTGCTCGTTATAGTCTACTCTTCCTTGTCTTTTTCTTACTTTAATCTTTGGAAACGATTTTCTTTCTGCTCTGGCGATACGTTGTGATGTCAAGGTCTTCCGGTAAAATTTCACGTATTTTGGGTTTGTATGTTTGCAACCCGCACTCGTCTAATATTTAATTGTATTCTCCTTATTGCTGTTCTTGCAGAACGTGGTTCATTTTGAACAAATCTGAAAGCCTTTTGAATCATTGGAACCATTTTTAGGAGCTAATATCTTAGCTTGGCACAACATTTGATGCAGGCTTGCTACTCAACTTGTTCACTCATTCTAAATGCTACAATCGCACACTATCGGTGCTCATTCACATGCGTCCTCGTTCACTCATGCGCATTACGGTCCATTTTCTTCTGCTGCTAGGCTACATTGAAGACTGGCAATATTTTTTAGCTCGATTTTTCCGGACAGACCCTGTGTATAAACACTACCAGAAAAAACCTATGGGGTCCAATATTTACCTCAAATTATACAAAATGGGCAATTTTAAGGTAAGGACAATAGTTAAAACATGAACAAACTAAAAACAGCTGTGTGCATTTCGGAATAACAAAGATATTAAAAACAAAATTTTCCAAACTAACAAATTACTATTATTTAACATCTAGAAGTATTTAGACAGCAACAAATCGAATTGCACTCTTAATAGACGAGGCTGTTTCAAAACAAGGCAATCAAAGTCGATTTTCAAAAATTTCAGAATATTAAGTGTGGACTTATAAGTGAAAACGAGCTTAAAAAATAAAAAGCTTCGAATTTGTACACAGATCAGGAGAAATAACCAACGTAACAATTTTTAGTACTCACTATTTATACATAAAAGCACTGAAAATTATTATAGTGAATATTTTTTTAAAAAAACAGAAAAGCTTGTAAGATATTAAATGATAAAACAACAATTTGAAAATCCTTTACATTGGCACATACAAGCTCTATTAACAGAGTATCATACGAAGAAGTATTGACTCGAAATTTGCGACGTTGAAAACATTTAAAAGTCAACTAATTAATACCATACATTGTGAATAAATTAATATTTAAGAAACGTTGCGTGTAGTGTGGTTGGGATTAGCATTTTTTAAAGCTTATCGCCGTTGTACTGAATTTTCTTCAATTTGACCGGAAAAGTCTTGCGCGCAGTCAAATAGCATCTCTTAAAGGAGAGTCTTATTGCTTAGATTATCCAAAAAGTAAATAAGTTTGTTTGCAAATGATTGAAACTTTGGTAAATTGTAAACAGTAGCTCTTATATTCGTTCTGCTTCGGATTGGTGTATTTGGCGTGCAAAAATTTTTATGAATTTCAAAATGAGCCTACAAAACTTGAAAATTTCATGAATTTGAAATTTTCGAAATGGTATTGACCAGTGATGTTTCAAAAAATTTCATGGCAGTGGGCTCGCTATCGCTGACAAATAATATTTTGGAAGATCTCCAACGATGGGTTCTGAAGCATTGCGTGAAGCTGTTGAAAAAAATCGTACCACAAGTATCCGCAGGTTTTCGAGAGAGATTAAAGCTTCCACAAAAGAATGCATCTTTCTACACGATTTAATATTCCATCAATGCGTCATAGAGGAAAATCCTTTCTCTTATGTTAATTGTCAGCGAGACATTCAGTGGATACCACCGGACCAGTGGCCATTCCGAAGGAACACCGTTCGAAGCAACCTTCTTTGTTTGTGTTTGGTGGAACGTGCAAGTTGCCCTACACTGGAAACTGGTGCCAGATGCACACATCATCAATTTGAGACCTACAGAAGCCATTTTTAACATGAGTAAGACTGGCCACAAAGTGGTCTCGAAAAGGGATCATCTTTCAATAAGATGGAGTAAAATTTCACACAGCAAATATGAAGATATATAAAACCAAGGAGGAAACTCTCCAAAGTTTGCTCCTAATTACGATTATCTCTTCAGCCCTCTCAAGAATTATTTGCAGGGGTATCCTTCCACCGAAGAGGATGACCTGAAGGAGACGCTGTGGAAGTTTAACAATGGTAACCCCGCCAGATGGTAAAGAATTAATGATTCATTTGAAGTAATCTTGAAATTTTTTCTAATGATCTCCACATGTAAAGTATCTTGTCTTATCTTTTACCTTCTTCTATTTATATAACAATTTTAACAACTTTAAATTGCGGATGGAAAGTATTTCGTTAATTGCATGCATTTGTTTTTTTTTGGAAAACCAAGAACTTTTTAGACACAACAAGATCTAATGTCAAAAGTTCAAAACTAAATTTTGGATGTCTGCTGTTAATTCAGAATACTTCGAGAACGCCAATAATAAATAAAGGATTGTGGAAAACGGTAGCACTGCACGGTGTTGCAATTAATATGCGACATAAAAAAGCAGCCGTGAGTCACCCTCCGAACCTGAACGCTCACGTTAACTGCGCCCCAAAAGCTATTTGAGTGTTTACTAATCACCCTCGAATGGGATATTAATTATTTAAGCGGCCAGCGGATGAAAAGATAATTATAAGCACACGAGGCTGCAATAGAGCCCCTCCCCCGACAGACATATCGAGCTCAGCATTATTCACCCTTCCTGTTATTTTCCACTGCACTCTGCATGTACATGTATCGAGGCCCTGAGCGTGTTGTTTCGCTGCAATACAACGCTACTGCATGGCGCTCGCGCTGGCCGATAGCGTGTTGATAACATATTTTCGACGGCCAGGAAGCGTATTGGGGCACAATTCCCATGTTGCAGTAAAATGCTTCGAAAAGGTCCACAAAACTGCATGCGCTCATACATATGCATCGATTTCTGTGATGTGTGTTTTGCACGCCAGAACCATTAAAGTTTTATTAGCGCCAAGTTATATTTAGGAAGCTTAAAATTAAAGTTTCAAAAAAAAACTCTTCAAGACAAATAGTTGCGAGATAAATGCGTCACTTAATATTGTAACTTTTTTGAAATCTAAATGAAATTTTCTTAGTTTTATGTTGTGCTGCTTTTGCTCGTTCCCGTAGTTTTGCGTCTTTCAGATGTTAGTGTGTTGTTATTCGCCTTGCCTCTCAATAGTGCACTTATTCTTGAGGTATTGCTTCGTCGAAAGTGAAAGTCTTTTAATGGTCACCAAATTCAATTAACTTATTTTTCGTCTTCTCTTGTTTATGGAACAATTAAAAGTGGTATAAGTGAAAGGTTTCTGAAGTGTGTCTGTTATTTGGCGTGTTTTATAACCGTTCTACAATCGATAAGGCAGCTGACAAATTCTGTATGACATTTTGGGTGAATTTCTACAAGCCGTATACAATAGAAAATACTTTCAGCTAGTCTTTTAGACCAGTTATGAGTTTTGAGCAGAATTTTCTTTCGAAGATGGTCATAGGCGACTAATAAGTGAAATGCAAGATTCATAAGCTTCTACAAGGGCCATCATCAATTAATAAATCGAGCAGAGTTTTGTTTTCATTGCTGAAACGTGTATACTTGGTTGTGTGCAATTTTTGTCACTATGTGAATGCAGTTGTAGTCGTTTTCCGCCATTCTCCATTACGCCGTCTTTATTTGCTACTTTTCTCACCCTCTAAATTTCGACCGTCGTCTGCCTGCGAAGCAAGCACCGCTGAAAGAGCCCTCGATTAAATATAGCCCGTTCGAAACGTAAGAATTGCCCCTTGTCTTTTTCTGATAGATCTACTTTTGCAGGTTGAAAAGCCGGCTAGTCGCCCTCGCGAAGAAATTATTTCGGGCAGTCAACTGCCCCCGGATTGCGAATTATGCATTTATTTTCGCCAGCGTTTATCTGTCTGCTGCAAAACTGTTTTATGTTAAGTATAAAATTCATTAGTTGCGGGTACAACTGAATTAAGTCATCCAGGTTACTCTACTCAAATGATTATGGTGTTTCCTATTAATAACTTCGTTTTGGTTATATTCAAAATTAGTATCAGTAAGTTGAGCTCATTGAGTGAACATCCTTCTTCTCATTTACATTTCAATTATTATAGTTATTTTATAGTTCATTATAATATGTGCCAATTAATTTTTTAACGAATTAATTTTTTATAAATTAGCTTACATTGGTAATCCTGCAGTTCCTAAAACAGACTTTTACTCTTCATTTTTAAAGCCACGCAAATCAATCTGAATGTTTTCTATTTTAAGTCTCTTTCGTGTCTCCAACAGCAAAGTCCAAGGGAAAAGGGTCGCAGAATATTAAATAGAGAAATAAAAAGGGCCTATTAAGAGAGAATCGAAAATATAAAGAAAAATAATAAATAATATTAATAAACGTAACCCAAAAGCCTAGATGTGTTCTTCAAGGACAAAGTGTTAGTAGAGCGACCAAGGTGGTATTTATAATACCAAAGAAAAGAAAATACAAATTGAAATAATAGATACAGATAAGGCAAATCTTTTAGAAACAATCTTTGAAAGGGGCACTGAAATAAACATTAAAAATTAAAAGAAAATAAATTGCAGGGGTGAATCAAATATAAAACGTATCATTCAGAATACAAACATACAAAGTTATATTTTACAGTCTCCTGATTTAGAAAATTCTTTTCCCCAATGGGTAAACAGCTTTTTCCCCGCTATCCCAAAATGAAGGTGGTTGTAGCCTATGTCAATCACGCACCAACGCTTAGTTAAATGATTCTACCTTTTTTAATAGTTTAAGCAAAGTGATAAAATGGATCGATCGAAGGGAAGGCCGATAACGTTGGTATGATGATAGAAGAAGGCAGAATCACTCAAAATCGAAGAAAATCCAACAAACCAGGGGAGACCTATCCCAATTCTCGGCGCACTAAAGCTTAAAGAAGAAGAAGAATATAATTTCAGGGTGATCCAGTTTTTGTCAAGTTTGGCGATCTGTATGGAGTTGGTCAAAAGCCCATCTTGTAGATGATATTTAAAACCCAAGGTCGTTGTTTAGACCTCAAAAGCAATTTCACCTATCTGTTAATCGACGGCCGTCTTTGAGATGGCGGCGAAAAATGTGAATATTCTCTTTAGTTACGTCGGTCCTCGGACATCGGTGATAATTTTTAACTATTTTTCGTTCTTCAAAAAATTGTTTAAGCTGCGCGTGGACTTGATTCTTAAATGTGTTGCCCCCGAACTGCGTCTTAAATTTTCTCCACTATTCGGATAAATTTGTGCCTTATAATAACCTATTGAGCAATGGATGAGGGCACTTCTTTCTTTAACATGGTGATATTGATTAAAGAGTTGATAAAAGTGTGGGAAACCCCTTCTAAACCGCGCCCCTCTGTGTTCACCTCACGAGTAAAAAATAAATTCATTTTTATATATAATTCACTCACCATGCACTTTGTTTACATTTCAGAAAGAACGATCATTAGCTATACTTCAAATGGACTTCAAGAATCTTTCACTAAAATAGTTCTCCATTCTCAAGTTGATTAAATATAGAGACAATTTGCATTAGTGGTATCTTATAATAAATATATTATAATAATTTATATTTTGGTCGAAGAAACTTTTAACTGAAATTTTAATTTAATCAGCTCATCGATTGGGCCTGGGCTTTCTTGTGTACCTCATGAATGCTTCATAAATACAAAACAGCCATCTGTCAACTCTATCTGATTTACCATTTTTTGACCATGTGATGAACTTACAGCTTCTCTTATACATTTCCCCCTGGAATATTTTAATCAAATTATTAAGTTTCTTCAAGCAAACCAAACTGTGGTCAGTAATGTTCCATTTAATAGAATAATGAATTTCAATGCATATGAAGTGCTGTAAATTCTCTTTGTTGTCTTGAAAGTCAAGAAGAGTAGTATTCAGCAAATAGTACTCTACATTATATCTGTGGGAGTTAAGTTCAAGTGTATGTTCTATGCCTCAATTCCTAATTTACATTTGTAAGCTTGCACAATGTTGTCTTTGTTTTAAATATAGACAACCAAAATGTGATTCTGAAAATGCAATCGACTGCATTTGATTACTTATTTTCAAGGCTCACCTCTGATAATTGAGTCTTGTATGGTGTAAATTTTCGATTGAGATTCAATAAACAGATGATTTGTGCTGAAAAAAAGCAATTTCATATCTTAATGACACATTATGTTTGACAACACTTTCTCAGTAATAAATCAGTTTAATTAGACGAATACTAGCTGATCCAAATCTGTTGATAGGCTCAAGAGTTTGGTATAGCCTTAATTTAAGGCTATGCGGCTAATTTTTCCAACTCCTCAAATGGCAGGAAAACACTTCAATTTCTGCAGCTGTTTTGCCAATGATAAGACTACTACGGTTGAGCTCAAGCAATTACATTTACTAGAGCGCAATTTCCAGATCATGTTGCGCAATTTTCTTGCTTGAGTTCATTAGCATAATAAAAAGGCAAGAATTAATAACTTATTTATGCCCTTTGCTGCTTTTCGTAAGCATTTTCGTAATGTTTGTTTCTTTTAGTGAGTGTCTTAGTAAGCGATTTGTAGACTTTTTTATAAACCAAAAATCATTTTTTAAAGGCCAAAATTCTATAATTTTTTTGAAAAAGGGAACATTTTAGGAAATAGAAACGACTGATAGGAAAATTAGTGAGGAAGAGAACAAACATTCAATGCACTGAAAAAGAAATATTAAATAAAATACGGGGACAGATCAAAAATTAAGTTGTATTCGAGCCATGCTCCTCTCTTAGAAGATAAAGTAATTTTCCATTATTCACTGAGTTATCTCCCCCCTCTACAGGTAGCCGCGGTGTAGCTAATGGCTAGTATGCGAGTAACTGGCATAGGAGTATAGCGCGCCGTATAGGAGTGTCGCTTAACAGTAAAGTGCGCTCTCTCCCTAATCTCGTTTAAATTTGGGGAAAACTATAAACTGCGGACACTATCGACAATGCAGAGTGTATGAATAAAATCACCTGCGGCTGTCATCTATTTGGTCCTCTCAAACATAATAAAGAGGCGAGCCTTTCTCTACAGATGAGAAATACAAGAAGCAGTGACAAAATGGTTAAAAAAATCAGGCGAATTTCATTATTTTTACGTCTGGTCATATTCCGAACTTCTCGATTTATGTTTTTACAACTCGAAAAATGAATGCATATTAAGTTTAACAGCAATAACAATTAGTAGGTACAAATGATGCATATATGCAAACCAATGAGGGTAAGTTAGGCACATGCAATAACAAAAAAGGTCAAATTGGCCAACGAAAAATAAAAAATAGAAGCAAAACTGAGTTATCCAGGCGCAAAAATAATTATATTTAGAGAGGGCGGGGGTATTTACATACGTCAAAACAAGTCAGTCAAAAAAAAATGAAAAAAGAAAGAACAATAAAAAAGAAATGAAAAGGATGAGGCAAAAAGTATAAAGTGAAATTAAATTTCAAAAAAATTAGAAAAGGGTTGGAACAAAAATTATTTTTATGATTTCTCACTAGCGTATGAACTTGTGTTAACTTGCAATACTTGGCCTGCTTGGTTAACAGTGAAACTTGAATTAATTATGCTCTTACCTTGAGGCTCGTTAGAGATTCAGACTTCTCGGACATCATGGCGAAAACTTCGACAAATCAGGCGCAAGACCACGAGCCAGCGAGGCGGCCACTTGTACCACCCCAGGAGCGCGAACGTAAACACGCCACTCGGCTTAAAATGTTGCGTCTGCCGAGCAACCTGCATTAAGGCAAAATCGAGATGACGCGATTAGTTACTGCGCCCATTTAAATTTAGCCGCGGCTTTCCAGTGTGCAGTGTAAAATAAGAATTGACTTTATCTCTGAGGTCACTCGCACGTTAAAATAACGTTGATCTACAAACCGGCTGCATTGCGCAATTGCTGCAGCCTTGCGAATGTTGCAAGCTGAAGCTATTTCTTATTAGGGAGGTATGCAAACTTTATTGGCTCCAATCACGAGCTGCCCGGTGTGGCAACACAAGAGAAACGAAAATTTCGTTTGTTCGGCCGCTGAAATTATTTTTGAGGATTGCTGCGGGATGAAATCACACGTTATTTTTAAATTTGTGTTTGCAGGTTAGAAAATGCGCAATTGTAAATATGAAGAAAATTACCCACAGCAACACCTCCAAGTAAAAACAATTTGCGGATTTTTTAATTATGTAAGAGTTTCGGTTCGAACAATAGAAATACCGGTGACAAATTTCCTAGCTTACGTAACGAAATTGCAATATTTCATTAATTAAAACGGCAGCTTAAATAAAGCTGATTGAGCAATTGTGCAATGATTTTTAATTGTCTATACCGACGAAAAGGACACGATGCGCATTAGAAAGTTTTAATTTCTCTTTTAACAATCTTTTCGGCTCATTAATCCCATTATGAGTGCACATTAAGGAGTTTCCGAATTCACTTCCACGGGATCGGTTTTTTACTTTTTGTTCATTTGGAGAGAAAATTGCAATAGCAATCAAACCTAGATGCAGACATCCATAAATATTATAAACAATTAATAAAAGGCACGGTGTGCTTTAAGTATGATGCCAATTAAATTTTTAACTAATTGGGATCATTTTCTTAGGATGCCAAATAGTTTTGGCAGTCGACGACCGAACCCAGGGTTGACAGTTCCAAAATTTTCCCCAACTTTCGTCTAGCTATTCAGTTATGGCCAACTAAAGTGGCTTACCCGATTAAGCGCGAGCGAATGGATTTTGGTAAAAAAAGTTTTTACAAAGATGGAAAAAGGGGAAGCAGAGAACACCTCTCGATTTTTTGGTTTTGGTAACCAGGAAGTAACGTTAATCAGTGATGGTGATGAAAGAAAAACAGATAAAAAATTGGGAAAGCGAAAACCTCTGACTTTTCTCATAGATATTTCTGTAGTTCTTCAAAACAGAAAAGCACGCTAGTGAATCTCTTTTGATGTTACACACTGGGCTATCGAGTATTAGACCATCTTATGCCAAAAAAGTCAGAGTCCTTAACAAGAATTAAAACAAAGAGAAAGTTGAATCTTATAAAAAGAGAGCAGAACCTATTGTGGCAGGAACATACAGTTGACAAAATAAGGCTTTGGTGCTAAAGCGGATAATTGTATAACTGGGAAAGTGATAGAAAGTTTAAGCAAAGTTCTGAGGTAGTTCATCAGAATCATGTATTAGAAAAGGGGCAAATCTTTAAGTTCATATTTTTGACTTACCCTAATAAACCCTAGAAAGTTAGTCTATTTCAGAACCTCTCATTTTTGGCTGAAACTTATCGCAAATGCCACAATGATCACTTCCAACCAAAGATCAGAAACATTTTTGGGCCCAGGAACAAGACGCTTTTTTTCCTTTTACCCTTAAAGTGCACCAAGGACAAATATTTTGACCGCCATCCAAAGACATCCACTCACAGCTGTACTGTTTAACCAGTGATCAGTTATAGAAGATTTTGCAGCTGGATGCTTCTCATACTTTACGACCATCGTTTAAAAAAGTGCAGTTTCTCGTAGTCTACTCAGTTTTGGTAGCTATGCAATGCCTGAAAATTCAGTAAGCAGTTCTAGGATCGCATTCTTATTAAAGACAATGTTATCACGCCCAAAGATTGTATCAATATTAGATATAATTTGTAAATTTAAATGTTAAAATAGTCCTGTAAATAGATTTAACTTATTTTTCCCTATCTGTTGACCCATTCCATTGGTACTCTAGAACGATATCCTTCTGACTGCATTTGCTTAACCGGATTTTTGGTGCGTTAAACTCGAAGTTGCCCACTGCTAGCAGTTCAAGTTTATGTTTGTTGATATTGTTATGGAATGTTGCCGCATAGCTAGGGCGTTTGTTATTTTGCAGCTTGTAGTGTTGCACAGTCCTCCACATTCTTTGAATTCACGTGGTCTGCTGCAATTAGTTCGTGTGTGCTCATGCAGCTGGCATGTTGTTGTTGCTTTTCCCGGAATTTCTATTTATACTATTCAATTTGCAAGTTTTGTAGTTATACGATTTTACACAACATACTGCCAAGATCTGTTGCGAATGCAGCATCATGCGTCGCGATTTATCTTAATAAGCCAGGAAACATTGAAATTGCATTATTACGTGTTCTTAATTCTGTTGTAGCTCCAGACCTGTTTCACGTTGCTATAAGATGTAACATTGCATTGGCATACAAATCGTAACAGGTATATTTATTATTGTTAACTGGTTCGTTACTAGTCTGTATGCCCTTCATTCTTTGGCTTGTTCAGTGGGGTGAACTATTTTGATTATTTCATTTCATACGGTTTACCACTTTCTTGTAAGGGTTTCGCGCTATATTGTTCTTCTATATACTACATCAGCTAACTTTGGTGTCATTTCTGGAAAATTAGCTACTTCATATACAAATATAGATGACAGTTTTGGTAAGTTTTTTAGCGGTGTTATTTGTGCTTTAATTTTCTTTACTGGATGATATTTGTTGGTTTAAATTTCAATTTAATTCTTTCTAGTTGCATCTTGGTATAAGAAGGATCACGTAGTATTTGCATTTGCATATACTTGGTGGAAATATATTGTTATTTATTAACAACGTATCGTTTGGTAACGGCATCCAGCCATTTCTATTGTGTAACCATTTTATTGGTGTATTAGTAACATAGTGAAGTTATATATTTATTTGACATTTTTTTTAGCGAAGTCGAGTCAATCAAATTTGACTGACAACAGGAGAGCAGCTGGAGAAAAAATTGGGAACCGTCAAACCTAGTCATTAATCATTTCCATATAAATGCTGCTAAAGCTGTACTCTGCTCTTAAGCAACAGTTCTTAACAAGGACAAAACTATCTTAGAATAATGAACACAAACATACGTTAGCATATTATTTACCATAAACATAAGTGAAGAACTTAACGATCGCCTTCCTTATAATTTGCGACGGCACGAAAATTAATTATGACATAACTAAATTAAACTAAGTTATTCTAAAACCTATTAAAACAGCAGTTTTTTCACTGATTTTAATTTGGCAACAAGAATTTTAAAAGCTTCCGCGTGGTATAGATACCCAATTACTTATGTTCCAATTTAGTTTTTTCAAGAAATACAATTGGAGCCGAGCTAAAAATGTAAATAAACAACTTCAGCATGTGAGGAAATATGCACGGTATGCCCCTCGCTCCCAGCATTTGTTTAGTAAATGTAACACCAGTGAAGACACTGCAACGAAATTTGAAGCGGATTTACCGCGTTTTGAGAGAAATGGCGACAACCTGGCGTGCCACATTTTGGAAGGTCCTTGTCAGTAGGTGCACTATCACTGCCTGCATTTCTTGGGTGATGCTTGCTTTCAAGGCACGTTTGGCTTGTGGTTTGTTGTGGCAAACTCTGTTTTTCGCAAAGCCCCGTAGAGAGCACTCAAAGGATTTTATGTTGGGCTAGAGCCCTTCGAACGATCCGTCTTACTAAAAATATCCTACGAGGAATTCGTCGGCGTTCAACTGATTCAGAAATGTGATGAAGTTTTCAAATATGTGGCTATTGAGACAGTTGAATAAAAAAAGTTAGGACCCCCCCAAGATACCCCACTTCAAACACCAATTTTATCTGAATAATAGATTGTTCGTGTACCGCATGGCCATTTTAACTTATCGAAATAACGTAACCAGGTGGGTGAAACCTTATTTCAGAATCATATGTGCAAATTTACATGAAGGGTCGGAAGTTATCTTGACCAAATAGTTCTAGTAGAATAAAGCGACAATCTGCACATAGCATAACTGCAATTCAGAATTTTTAGCAAACTCTTAATTATTTCTTATGGCAAAATCTTCAAAGAGTTTACCACAACAAGTCTTGAAAATAAACATTACCAAAGAAATCAGGCAATAACAATAAACGTATTGGCATGGACTGACTGTGGTACGCCCAATTCAATTCTCTCTGAACGCAAGTGGTGGTTACTTACAGCATATGTTTCTATATTATAAAATTGGGTAAGTTTGTTTTGAATTGCGTTGCGGTATCTCTGTTGCTGTTAAAATTATTAAAGAAATATCAAACTTCGTAGCTAGTGGTACATCCTGCAAAATACTCACAGTGAAGTTATAAGAACCTACAATGGAGGGTAAATATTAAGTTAATTTATATTGTCAAGCGAATTAGGAGATTTAAATTGTTAATACTATAGAAATAATATTAAAAAGGCATTAAGAAGTTTAAGAAGTGTAATTGCGGTGAAGTTGTAAAGTGCAAAGTTACATCATTAAAAAATTGTCAAATTAAATTTGACTAGATATAAATTGAGAAAGAATTTCTGTTTTAATAACAATAAATTTTCCACTTATTAATGACAACCCCACATTTCAAAAAACCTCTATTTTCTAAAGTAATAGAACTTTTCTTAGTTTTAAAAGTAGCAGTAGCAGATAAGTAACTGTAAACTATAAATGTGTTGCAAATGAAAAATCAACTACTCGAAAGAGAAAATGCAACTTTCAATTGAAATCTCGTTAAATGCTTGTTAAAGCTACAGACACAAGTAGTAGTGTATTAAACAAATTAATAATTTAATTGGTTAAAAAATGTAACCCTAGATCAACTTTTGTAAATACAGAGATCAGATTTGAAAATTTTAGTATGGCTTATAGAAATCTTCTCAACAAAGTATGTTCAAATATATTTTTAATTCAAAGGATGTTTGTGATAAAGGAAAGGTGCAAGGTCAATATCAAAATTTCAGTGAGGGGATATTTGAATTAGAAAATAAAGCCGTATTTCTGATAAAGACAAATTAAGAGCAGCAACTGGAAAATCCACCAACTACTGATCAATGCCCCGTGGAATGTTTTAACTCATTCAAAATTCTACACCACAAGATGCACAGACAGCATATTGCTGCTTGAATATAAGAATTTTTTTAAATCGGGTTTGACGAAAAGTGGATTCTGTACGATAATCGTAAACGAAGTGGACTCTCTCAGACAGCATGCAAGAGCGGGCCTTCATCTCATAAAAGTCAAGGTGACTGTATGGCAGCTTGCTGAAGGCATTATCTGTTGTTCCTTCTGTTCTATCACAGGCAATTAAACATGCTGCATGAGAAGATGTCTGGTCAACAGACAAGGGCCCACACTGCTTTAGGACAATGCGAGACATTACAAAGTTTTTCCATCCTATTCACCAACAGACTTGTATTTTTTGGAGATTTGTCAAGGGTGATTCTATGGATAATTTGGTAGAATACGTGTTTTTTAGTTGAAAATTAAAGACCTCTCTTTAATCTAAAAAATCTGACATTTCAGGCAAAACCACACGACATATCTAAAGTTCGGCCTTAAGAATATTATTATCTGATTTCTCAAGTTTCTGGATCGAAGAGGAATTTGTTACTGGTGAGAGTAAAGTCAGCAAAAACCAAATTAGACAATACTAACCAAAGCTACATAAGGAGGGGTATAACAACCCACTCTAGAGAGAGATGACATTAAAATCAAGACTATAAATTTGTCAAAAGCACGGAAAAGTCACTATAGAACTCAAAATAAATTCTAATGAAAAATTGTGCAATACGAAAAGCTTTAGAGGGTTGTCTCCAACCAAAACTGTGGGTTGCTGCATAAGAGTTCGCAAGTTTGCAGCTGATTAGGAAAGGACAAAGACTTTTGCTGACAATGTAATTCTGGTTTTCCAATCAAATCCATCTTATCTAGCAGTAATAAGAGGAGAAGGTAATATAAGTCTGGATACCTTTCAACAGACCATTTTAACAAAAAAATGAGAATATAGTGATATCTTGTATTACCAAATCAGTTAAAATTTCAAATAATGTAGTCCTTTCTAAAATTGTCCTTTACCTATAAGGAATTTTTCTCATTTATATATACAGCAAGCTGACTGGAATGAAATATAATTATATTAACATTGAATCAGGAGCCTACTGCTACTTTCAGAAATGTGAAACCATATCTACATCAATTTGACTTGTTAATAAAGTGCTACAAAATAAAAATGAACGAAGATTGTCATAACATACTCACATTACCAACAAAGAAAATAGTCAGTCAGTGTAAAACATTAATGTACTAATCTGCACAAGGTCTGAGATTATGAGAGTAGTTATAATATGGAACTATTAGAAAAACATCAATATTATGGGTACGATGAGTTCTGAGAGTTTCGTTTAAACCAGCAAAAAAGTGGCAGTTCTGAACTGCCATGGTTTCTTAGACAGCAATCTGATATCTTAAGACTCTAATCTTCAAGATGAAGGAGATGTGGATGAAACGCTGTTATCTGAACAAGTTAAACAACAGCCAGCTGGTTAGAGGTTTCTTTATATGTATGACAAAAGAGATCAAAAATCGATTCTAAAATAACGACCAAGTATGGAAAGTTAAGCAAGCAAATATAGATGAAGTTATTTTTCAATATTCTGTGATGCCAAAAGACATACAAACGTGATATTAAAGTATATCGCGTCTTAATATCAAGGATTTTAAAAATAATAGCTTCACTTAATTGTTTCAGACTGCTACACTTCGCGGAAACTAAGGTCTATTGTGTTAATTGGGGATTATGAGGTTGAGTTTCACATATCCAAGAATAGGGGTTTGAGTTATACATTCCATACTGGTTGGGCCCGAAACAAAAATAATTCGCGAGCAAAGTCGACAAATTTTTTAGTCTCTTGATAGTCTGGTACTTAGTGGCTGCCAATTGAAAGACTACACAGACAGTTTGTGCTCTAAATATTAGATCTCAAACGACTGTCTTCCTAATCTCCTTGAGTACTACGAGGCGGCTTATAAGTATTATTAATCCAGATGGGTAGTCCAGAATATCCGAATTTACTTGAAAGGTTATCTAAAACCATCCCCATTAAGTATTTCCAGCAAACTGAGGCGAAATTCCTCGCATCACATGCCAGCATGGCTAAAATTGAGTAATATCCCACAGATTGGGTCATTTTGAAGGAATCTGGTATCTCCCCATTATTTTCTGTACAGATGTCTGAAAGGAAGAGTTTACCATCACAAATCACCAACCACAGACGCGTTGAAAACAAAAATCACTACAGAAATGCCACTAGTGATAATAAACGCATTGACAAGGACTTCCCAAAATATGGTGCACTGGGTTTAGTCCTGTCTAGACGAAAATGGTGGTCACTTCCAATTTTGCACAAAATTAGATAAGTTCGCTTCAAAGTGCGTTGCAATACCACTATTTGTGTTAAAATTAGTAAAGAAATGCCAGTCCTGGTGGCCTCTAACTAAGGGCGGATGTCCTTTTAATTCGTATTGAGCTCTGAAGAATGATCTGAAGAAAATGGTCTAGAAGAAGACTCTAGCCTGCGAGAAACTCGAACTGTTTTTTTCATTACGGCGCCAAGTTGTCTTACTGCACGTTTTTTGGCCGATTTCGGGTTTTACTTCTAGAACTTAGTACAGTGCAGTTAATTACTTCGACTTTTGTTTTCAGTGAGATAATATACAAAACCAGTTGCTAGTTTTAACAGATGTTTCTGTTTTAAGACGAACTGAAGAGAAGATGATGCTAAATGATATCAGTGCCTTTCTCAAAGTTTTGGACAAGAATGACCTGAACTACGCAACTAAACTATTAATATTTAATATACGAAAAATAAATTAAACTCTTCCATTCACAGTGTGAAATCAAATTGTTGCAAGATTCGGTGTAGTTCTTCGCCAGAATAAGAATCTCAAATGGAACTCTTTTGTCATCAAAAGTAATAGGTATTTGCAGACTCTTATCCCAAAATTGCTACGATTTCGAATACAGGGCGACAAAAATATGAGTCATGTTCAAACTTGCGAGTGATCTAAGAATTTTAAAACTGCGGAACACCTTCATGGTGTCCTGAAAATTGCATTACTTTAGGACGATCGTGTAGGACTTGCCAACAAATTTTTGTATCCTACAAACACGATCATCACTTCCCAAAATAAATTTTATTCAGCAGGGATTGCAAAATACTGATATAAAATGACTTTCAGACTTTCAACTACAGCAGGTTAACTGCTATTTTTGGTGATTTCAGAAAATTTCCGGTAAAATCTCGTGCGTGAATATTAATTGAGTTGATTAATCTTTATGATTGTTTTGATAAACAATTATTTGTTGACGCAAATTTAATTTACAGAAATAATCAAAATTGTTAAGAAGAGTACTTATAATAAAGAAAGCAGAATTGGTATGATTAACTGTTACGCGTATTTCAATCAACTATAATAAAATGAGAGCTCAAAATGTTAAAAATATCACGATGTTAAATTTCCCAGCGATTGTTGAAATCTTGGAAACTGATACGACATTCCAGGAATTTAAAGCAGGAGCATTCCAGCAAATTATCTTGAAATATGTGGACAAGTGCGCTTAATTGCCGCACTAACTCGCGCGTAATGGAAATAAATGCAGGATCAGCGCAAACCTGCAAGGTCTGCGGTCTGGGTCATGGGAGCCCCTTGGACCGTGAAATTCGCGCGAATTAACTCCTTCCTGCGCCTCCGGAGCACCGAGGCACAATTAGGGTAATTAAAGCCGCATAGCTCTCGCCGCGGCTTCTGCTTAACCCATATGGGCGGCCACTCGGCGCCTCGCCCGAATATTTCGGTCCAGGAAGCCGCCGGCGCACGTGCCAACGTTTCGCGCCAGATTTAACATTCGCCCGCAGGGCGTCGAAACGCGGGAGCAGGAAGCGCCGCGAAATGGGAAAGCGCGCGCCATTTACGAGATTTCACCGGCGGATGACCCTTCAGGATTTCAGGCAGAAAACGGCCGAGGCCGAATTATCTTCGGCCGCCTCGCGAGCTTCGGCTTCGCTGCCTTTCTCGCTCGATTGGGCACCAAGAGCTGTTTTGAGAGGCAATCGGCCGTGTGATGCGTTTAGAGGAGCTGCCGCCCCCGATAAGGCGGCGAAAGCGAGCAGCTGGTGATTTTGTTGATTGAAATTCGCAGTCGTAGATGTACCGAAGAAATCGCTCTTGTGCTGATTTTTCCATTCATTTTGTTTGTGGAGTCAAAATATTGATACAGGGTTTAACGAATAAAATAAAAAATTGTTTAAGACATACCAAAGAATTTAATAAAAGCATAAAAATAAGTTTTTTAAAATATTTAGCATGGTACCAAAGATCTAATTTTTAAAAATAGAAGGCTTTTGAAACTGCTTTTTATGATCTTTTGCGAAATTTGATCTAATATTTTAAGAACATCTGTAAACTGCTTTGTTTTTCTTTTCTTCTGACTGATATCGGTATTTTGTTTTTACTAATATTAAATATGATAATGCAGCATTAATTTAGTTATTTAAATAGTAGTTTAGTAAAGCTGCAAGACTTGTGATCTAAATGCAGTTCAGTTATATTTAAATCTGTGCTTACAACCATTTCAAACGATCTCACGATTGTATATCTGAAATTTAGTTGAAAATAAACCTGAGATCATAGGTTTCGGCAACAACACGGCGTCTATTTTAAAATACTCGGAATCATTTGATCATCCTCTATGATTATGACAGCCGAGGGCCGATTGCTGAAAAGCGCTGCCTGAAAACTGCACACTGGAGAGTAACCCGCCAGCCCCGCTCGTCACACACCGCTGAAGCGCAGCACCAGCGGCGAACCCTGCACAGCCACCACTCGCGTCGCACGCACTTCCGCTGGACCGACCGCAAGCTGCCGATTTCCGCTTTCCCGCGCCGGAAACTGCTGCCGATCGGGGCGTTTTCAGCCGCAGTGCAAAGGAAACTGGCGAATCTCGGTATTTTTAGCGGTGGCCGCAGAGGCTATTTGCGCCCGCGGCGCGCGCTTTATTGGCACCGATATAAATAACCCCGCGCGCGGCTCGAAAGCTCACAAATCTGCGGCGGGTGTCTGAACAATATTTTGAAACTACGGCAAAAAACTAGCTCGCTTTCAGTAAGCCTTGTGCTCCCAACGGGAGGGAGAATGCGCATCAGCTAGCCTCAAATTGCAGGCTCGTTTGTCCCGCTCTGGAAGATCGGATTACAGTAATTTTTCTGTGTAATAAAAAACGTTTAAATGTGATTATCAAATGCGAACAATATATCTAATTACCACGAGCGCATTTGTTACAATAGGATAGCTGTTTCATTTTGTTTTGAAATCTATGAGCAAGAAAAAAAACAGCAGATATTGGATGACTTCTTATAAAAGACAAAATATATTTCAGAAGACATCTTTTAACATACACGACATACCAGTTAATATAAAAAAAATTGTATAGCCCACAACAGATTGCCCGCTATAACAAATACTTTCTTGGACCTTTCGGCCTTATTTTTTATTTTCCTTATTTGTGTGACGATTCTACCCTGATTAGTACTGAAAGTCTATTATCGCATGTTACATTACTCACAATACTCAGTAAAGAGAGAAAATGGCTAAAGAAAAATGAAAAGTTACAAACTGGCAACAGATGATTCTAAGAAAAGATATCAAAAAGTCTTAAAACAGAAACTGGGAATGAAAAGCACAGCAACAGGCACACATAAAATAAAGCATATTAGAAGCAACTAAGGAAGTTTGTTTGGTAACGAAAAGCGGAGATACCAATATGGTTGTGGAACCGTGAGCGAAGAGAAAAATTGTTTAAATATTAGCAGAGCAAAAGAACACAAGACTGTGACAATTATAGGAAAGCTAGGGCAAAGGTTAAAAAAATCAATAATGCGAAGCAGGGGTCTTGGAAGATATTTGGAAATGCAATAAAAAATTATTTTAAGGTATCTTTACTGTAAACATGAAACCTACTAACAAAGAAAGAAGAAATAACAGATTGATGAAGAAGCATCTACAAAAAATGAAAATCCAAACAGGAAAATTGTAATGAAATAAGATAAAATAAGTGACAAATAAATTGGCAAAGCTGTAAACAGGTTAAAGATAGGAATAGGTTCAGAACTATATGCAATAACATGGGAAATGATCGAGATGCGTAGAAAAATCAGGTCAGGAACGATTAATCAATTTTATAAACGAACAGAACGGAAACTACAAAAGAAGACTAGCAATCTGGAATAATAGTGCCTTTATTTAAGGAAGGGGCCACAAAAGAGTACAAGAACTACAGAGAAATTATGTTACTGAGTGTTACTAAGGAAGAGCTCAGAAGATACAGTAGAAGATACACAATGATTTAGTCGAAACGAAAGAGTGCAGGAGCAGATATTTATAATTAATGTAAAGTGAGAATTATAAGAGAAAAAGTGTGGAAAGCATCGAAAAAATGAGAAATAAAGAAAACACCAACATAGTAATATTCAAAAACGAAGAATTAAAGAGGATTAGAATAACAATAGGACTGAGACAAGATTGTGTGCTTAGCTCGCTGCTGTTTACATTAGTAGGTGAGGTAATAAAGAAAAGAAAAAACTGGAGAATGGATACAATTGAAGAGACACAACTATTATACTCTGATAATATGGTGAGCTTCGGTAGAGATAAAAAGAATTACAGCACAATTTAAAGGTATGTAATGCAGAGCTGAGGAAAATCAACACAAGGAAAACAAAAACTATGATAATAAACACATAGCCAAATACATGCATTGTTGTATACGTAGTAGAAGGAAGGAAATTAGCACAAGTGGATTTCTATAAATATTTGGGATTGCACAATGGTAAATTAGATCTGGAAATTAAAAACCACTGAAAACTACTGTGAATTTTTTTATCGCCATTAAATCCATAATTTTAGGGAAAAGAAAAGCCAAAAGCAGCAAAGGCAAAGGTTTTTAATGGAGTGATAGTGTTGGTTTTGACAATAGCAGTAAATCGTGAACAATAATGAACATGAGAGCAAGACCAGAAGTATAAAAATGAGATTTCTAAGAAGATGAAAAAACAAACAAAATATTAAAAGAAATATTTAAGGAAGTAAAAACTAAATTAGTAGAAACGACATCCAAGCGATCGGTTGGGACGTATAAGCTGAATAGGCAATGGGAGAATAGCTCTATGAAACAAGAACTCCATTGGAAGATGAGAAAGGCAGGCGAAAGAGAAGATGGATGCACGAGGTAATCGAAGATCGGGAACAAAATGGGACGAAGTGTCAAGATCGAAAGAAATATGTAGGAAACTGCCATACAAAGAGGGTAACTCAACTCAGCCTTGCTTCGCAAGGTAGTACCATAACATTCACTGTCATTAGGTTTATTCTGTACGTTAAAAGCCTATCTTTGGTTAGATTCTTCTTTCTTAAACGTAAAATAATAAAACTTGACTTTTTTGCTATATTTTATAAAAGAAGGTTAAATTTTGCGCTAAATGTCCAACTATGTTATTTATTTCTATTGGGAACCTAAAAATATTTGACCCCTCTGATTCGGTAATTCTGAATCTATAAAATTTTGTTTTTTAAGCATTCAGACAAAATTAATTTTCGGATAACTTCTCAATTAGACACTACTACGATTTTCATATGCAAAACAATGCCGACCAGGTTCGCAAACATTTAATTATTCTACATGAAATAGTTTATTGTAAGTAAACTTCAATTTCAGGTGCTAAATTATGTTTAGTGTGCAAAATGAACCGTAGGAAACCCAGCTCTTAAAAGCAAGTAAATCACACAGAAATGTAGCCTGTAGCAATTTAAATATAATTATTACAACCCGGAGATTTGAACAGCAAAATAACAACTCTGTGCGCAGCTCGAAAAACGCAAAAAAGCTTTCAGCATTAATTTAGTGGCAAAACCGACCCTGCACAAATTACAGACTCGGGTAAAAATCAACATCCCTGTAGTTAATCATATCAGATTCGACTGGTGGCAAGCAAGCAAGCAAAGCCATTAAGAGGGTTTTTGCCTACAACGAAAAAAAATATGCGCGGAAAAATTTTGCTATTTCCTGAGGAAGGTTAAATGAGCTAATAAAAATTTCTTTATCATAAAATTGAAATATTTTTATAATTTCTACTTTTATCTACTGAATCTGCTATGTGATGTCAATAGGTTTAATTACAAAATTGGGCTGCTTGTATATAAGGTTTTTCAGTATAACATATCGAGCCTTCATGAATCCAAACGTTAAGCTAGTGAAACTTTAAAATCTAAACCTTAAACAATTTCTCATCTCACATCCTCTTAATCCAATTATTGCTAAGTTGCAAAGGACACACGTTATTTATTTGGCAGGTAGATGCCGAATACTAAATATTTTTAACTGAAGAGTATTTTTACAGAACAAATTTATTATATTTTTGTTTGTTTCGTAAAAAATTTCGTTTATTCCAGTAATAAACTTTTTAAAAATTTTTAAATGAACAACATAAACAGCAAAATAATAGCTAATATTAATGTACAAAGAAAGCCCTAAATAAAATATTTTTCAGTGGCTCAAAACCATAACTGAAAAAATTAAAGGTTTAAACTAACCCTGGTTTTCGCTTAGTCAGACACTTACTTATGTTATCTGCTTCCCTAACACACAACATAAAGTTAAAATAATTACTACTTAATTATTATAAAATCAATTTATCCAGATGTTCTGCTTAAGAACAAAAATAAGTGTTTCGTTGCAGCCTCATGCAGAGGGCTCAAGCTTTTCTCAATTACGTAGGCGAATGAAATATAAACCGGGATATTCTTTTTTTAATCTACTGATGCGTCGTAAAAATGCAAACATACAAAGTAATTTTATGGATAATTTTTTTGTCTTGGTCATCCTTAAAAAGTGAAAACAACGCGACTATTTCCCTCAGTCACGTTCGTTCTAGGTGATGTTGTGACCTCCATTTTTAACTGCTTCTTGTTCTAAAAATTGTTTATGCCACCGTATTGTCCTCAAGACATACCTTGTCTTCTCAAAATTTTGGCTTTTAAGCCCTTTGTGGTGAGACAGTTGCGCAATGGACGAAGGTGCTTCTTGTTTTGACATCATGGTGTCGATTTCTTTTTATATTTAATTTATTCCCGTAACTTGTTGCCTTGATCTCCTGGTTTAAAAATTGCAAATCCTTCAATTGTGAACTGTAGTTCAAACCTTAACTGTAATCTTGTTTCAGTATTCAAAACCATAGTATATCATACTGTATAACACATCTGTAGATAAAGTAGAAAATGCTAACTATGTGCAGTTTAATAGACGCATTTTCATATTTTTAACATTCATAATGCTTAGCTTGGTCAAAACTTCCATTAGCTTATGGTACCAAATGAAACGCCTTCCATCATTTCAAAATTTCAAGAGTTCCTTTTACTAAAATGTTGGATTATAATAATCTTACGTAAACAGAGTACCAATGCGACTTAAGAGTCGCAAACGGGGTGCGCTGGTCTATAAAATCATATAAAATTGTTAGAAGCACACACTAAATAATTATAAATTTTGCTGTATTTAAATCCTGGAACTGGCAAATTAAATTTGAAGATTCAAAAATTTTTGAAAGAAAAAAATTAAATTCTAACCTTCAGTTTTATAACTAGAAATAACAGTTTTATAATTTTTTTTATAGAAATGAAATTCAGACATGCAAAATTACAATGAAAGTATGTCATTACATAATTATTGATAACATCTCATTTGGTTTTCGTTGCGGTATGGGATCAAAAAATAGTCAAAGGATCATTTGTGGATTTATTGTAACATACATAAGGTGCAGAGTCCACGTTTATAAATAATTATTCAACTGGTTATGTGGGTGAATCAAATATAAACATGATAAAAATATAAACATTTTAAAGTTGTTTTTCTATATAATCATTGGACTTAGGACCACTTTCTATAAGAGAGTTAGGTAATTTGTTGATCCTGATATCTGAAAAGGTTTATAACATGAGCCAATTACTTCGTCAACATTGTTGTCAAATATCTTTACTCCGAGTACTTCTTTTAGTACCCTAAAAACCTGATAGCCGCAGAACTACAAGAAACGTGTTTCAGTGTAGTCCAGAACAAATCCTCAAATTTTTGCCGAGTTTGGTCAGCTATATGGGTTTTAACTGCTTTTTCTTCTAAAAAAGTTACATATTCTACGAGCTTTTATTATGTCACGCAAATATTACCATGGGGTGGCGTTAGTTAGAACTAGCTCAATGTTTGGAGGTTTTTTTGCACTCTAGGTCAATACTGAATATGGCGTTTGGCTAAGACCAGCTATTTAACCGAAGTAAGGCCTTTTACGAGAGGGGCCGAAGTGCTAATGGAGTGTTAACCGTCTTCAAGGCCAAGTTTGACACACTACCTTGTCTGTCTCTATAATAGCAAGGTAAACAGTACCATCATAAAATTTGCTCTATAATTAAATTGTCTTTACCATGTTATAATAGGCTGATTGAAAAGATTGAGAAGACAGAAAGAGTACCGGGTAACAATTATTAAAGAACGGGCAGACCAATCATTATAACCACTCCGAGACCGTAGAACAAGCTCGGGAGTTTTATAAACAAGAGCCCAGAATTTCGGGCTCTAAAGCCACAGTTCAACCCGGTGTGAATGTGGGCTCTATGCATACCACCCTCACCAATAAATTAATATTTTCGCGTAAGATTCAATTGTAAACGCCTTTAACCGAGGTCAATATTGGCAAAAGATTCACTTTTGCAAAAGTAATCATAAAGATGGTTTAGACCAAAAGTTGGACATGGGGTACGCCCATTTCACGGATGAGGCCTATTTTCAACTAGATGGCTATGTCAACAAACAAAATTACCGACATTGGGGTACCGAAAACCCACACTTGACTGAAGCTCGTCGACTGCACCCTCGTGAGCAATTTCCCACTATGGAATTGTCGTCCTACTGTTTTTCACAAAATATGTGAATGAAGAAGTTTTCGAAAAATTCATTCCAATTGTGAGAAACACAAAACAAGTCAACCAATACTGGTTTTAGCAAAATGGAAAAGGTGTATTGATTCATCGATGAATTCAAGAATCATATTACAGAAGAGGTTCCAACCATTTCTGCGGACACCAGAAAAGCTGCAATTGGGAGTTTCGGGAAAAGGGTTGAAATGGCCATCTCTAGTAAAGGCAGTCATGGAAACATAAAGGACTGAATTCCATTTATTTATCATTATAATAAAAAAAGAATTGGAGTTTTATCTTGCGTAGTTTTTTTATAATTAATTTTGTATGGTTGGCGTCACTTATCAATATTTAATGAATAGTTTAATACTGAGCTCTTTCACCTTAAATAGAACCGTTTAAAATATGTACGACATATAGTGATTTGGGACCAACAAGAACTGCTTAGTCAAGTCTAAAATATTAACGAAACCACCGAAGTTCCAAACATCGCTCAGAGATAAAATATTCAGCCCCTACAAGAGAGTTCAATAAGCGACATGTATAATTTATATTGCGTTAATATTACTGCTAGTCCCATTATAATTCAGTTGAACGATGTGCTACTGTGCAGCAATAACCTATGAATTAATAAAGCGGCGTCGTAGACACGACATACATTTGACCTAATTATGAATCGCTGGAGACACCGTCTAATTTCCATTAACCAATATTTTCCTCCTTTAATGCCCGGAATAAATCTATAACACATCAAATTTTTATTTTAAATATATAATATTACTATGTCAAAAGAGCAACATGAAATTAAAATAAAATGCGAAATTAGAACTAACAACAATCTCACTGTAGTTAACTTGGTCCATAAATGTTTTGTTGTTCAAAGAACTGATCACCAACTACAAAATGAATTTTATTAAAAAATCAAATAAATAGCAACCTATTAATTGTTAATTAAACACGGTTTTGACTAAATACTCAGGATTCCATTATAATTACATGAGTTAAATTCTCGAAAACATCAAGATGTGCACGTAAAGAACATTGTTCTAATTTATTTACCTCAATCAACCCCTTATATAATACACACATAATGGTCTAGCACAATTGCACTGCAGAATTGCGCTAGCAGTTATAATTTACCTAAAGACAGTGCTGAAGCATTAAAAGTTACCCGTTAAGAAATTTTTGGCGTTAAAAAATCATTTTCTCACAAAATCATATCACTGGTTATAGGCGAAACTAGATCTGTTTACTTCTTTTTAGAAATTTTATTTCTCTACGACCTCCTCCCTCACTATCTGGCTGAAGTTGCAGTAAGAAGGCTTTTATAGAGCTCTAATATATTGTGGCCCACCAAGAGAAACTTTGTATATTATGTAAGAATAGTAAGTGGCTTATAGAATTATTTGTCTGATAATAATTATATTTATGTTTCATAGAGGGCCATTATAGAGCTAAAATATGGTGAAAGTCTTTGAGAATATTCGTCTTATTAGGAAAAATATGCAATTAAAAAATAATTGAAAGAAATGTTTAAAATGGGGAAAAATGCTTAGCTTAGAAATCAGGAAGAAATTTTTTTAATTGCAGGATATTTTAACTTTCAGGCAATTATCTTGTAAGAGACTTCTCTACTGATATATTAGCATCTTTAGCTTAGTGCCTAGTATTTTTATGTTGAAACTTACGGATTTAAAGTCTAAATATTGTAAATTGAAAAGTAAATCTAATCTGGTTGTCTTTTAGGCGACAAGTATATCAAAATTTAATTAAAATTAGGAACTGGTGCCTCATGATGCTGATTGGAATGAGCAATGCCCTCATGATAATATTTTGTTTACTATCAGTAAAATAAAACTGAATATAACATATTTATATAATAATGTGTGAGAAAGGTCAGTTTATTATTTTATTATTTACAGTTAGCCAAAAAATTATTTGGGCAGCACCTGTCAAAAGATTAACAACACTTGGACTAATGCCACCCTCATCTAAAGATAGCGCTACAACAGGGCAGCAAGTGAACATACTAATTAGAATTCAAGTTGTGGCTTTTTAAATGATGTAGGCCAAGTTTAGGGGAGCGCGTCCCTTTCGGACAAAAAATTATTCATGCCGGTCTAAATCGTGGTGTTTGTCAAATTATTCAAATTATTACTTCCTAGACAATAATCCGACTTTCCTCCACAGAAGGAAACCAATGGCCTCAACTGGACGTGAAAAACGGGAACATCCATCCAAACATTGCAGAAGAGCTATATACATAACGAACAAGGGTAAAAAGCATCGAAAAATTGCGGCGAACTAAAGTCGACTGTGGTTCTATTATCCAAAGATACTAGAAGACAGGCAAAACTAACAATATCCCTGTCAAAGAGAAAAAACGCAAGGCAACCGATAAATAGGACCGAGTAATAGTGCAGCGGGTTAAGAAAGACCGACGCAAGTCGGCCGTAGATGGCAGTGCTCCATGTCTGGCATACCCCAGATAATCCGCACCAGAATACATGAGAACAATCAGCACGGTACAGTCAGCAAACCGAAAGAAACTCCTGATCATAAATAATGTTTCAGCGTCGGAGGACTTTTGGAAGTCTGCTTTGTGATCTGATGAGGATAAATTTAACATGTTTGGTGGCAAACTTATGAAGCCTACAAATTGGAATGTTTACAAGTGGCAATGTATTGCTGTGAGGGTCTATTCCAGCATCTGGTGTGGGTACGTTGGATTTTATCGACTGTACTATGGGCCAGTATGTCTGCAAGAGCCTGCTAAAAAAATGTGCCACCCGAACTCTGAAGCTGCCAAGGAAATTTTAATTCTATCAGGAAAACGATCCTAAGCATACGGCGGTCTCGGTGAAGTGATATTTGGATTATCAGGTCTTCAAGCGCTTAGAATAGGCCACACAGTCACCCCACCTGAATCAGGTGGAGCATTTGTGGTCTATCATGGAATCTAGGGTGCGAAACCGATGGCTAAGGAGCTAGAAGGAGCTGAAGGCCATTTTGTGGGAAACTTGGGACACTGTAAGTCCAGATGTGACCGGAAAGTTCGTAGGGTCTATGAAAAACAGATGTAGGGTTGTTATTAAAAACAAAAGTGAGCTAACCAAATATTAGAACCGTTTAGAACAAAACTTTAGTACGTTCCCAAATAATTATTTTGTGTAGCCTTTGTTATCGAGGGAGTTTCTGGGTTATTTTTTTAGATATGTGGTGCTTGTGTGCTTTGTTTTATGG
The DNA here is from genome assembly GCA_036346155.1 of Sinelater perroti. Classification (NCBI taxonomy): domain Eukaryota; kingdom Metazoa; phylum Arthropoda; class Insecta; order Coleoptera; family Elateridae; genus Sinelater; species Sinelater perroti. Next base: position 20,185,480 of record JARFIY010000158.1, on the reverse strand, counting down.
TTGTGCTTACGGGAGAGATGCCCTCAATCCCTTAATTTGGTTGTGGGTATTCATAGTATTCAAAATGTTCTAATTACAACCAAAAAATATATTTTTAGTCGACTCGAATAATTTTTTAGCTGACTGTGTTATTCAACTTAAGTGTTAAGTAGTAAATTATAAAGGTGCGTAAAGCGCGCAAAGTTTCGGGGCGATGTAATAAACCACGCCCGAAAGATCCAAAGTCAAATTTCTAAAAACTTGTGAACTACCATTTAAATATGACAACATACAATAATCAATAAGAGGAATAAATCACATTATCTGCAGTGAACATACCTACAATTATAATAAAATTCAGTAGCTCCTGCCCTATCCACTGTACATGATATTTTACATGTGCCAAATAATACAATCAATTAAAATACATCTCCAGTGGATTTTAGTTCTCATCAATTGCAAATTACTTAACGTTTTCCAAATTTACATGAACGACAAAACAACGAATGATTGGTTGAATCTAGTGGTAACAACGTCAGATAGCTTCAATGCAAAAAAATAAAAAATGAAGAAGTGCTTCGCAACCATGAAGTTAAAATTATGCTGAAGACACCAAATAACTATAAAATCGTGGTCAAAAGTTTAACAGAAGAGAACGCAGGGCTTTATTAATACCAACCCATGCGAGAACGTAGTTTTACGGTAGTACTCAGGTATCTACGTCAATCTTCTAAACTAAACGAACTAAGCAAATAGTAAGAAGGATATGGGCATAACATTACCAATGTTTAAACACTAAAAAAAAGAAGAGTCGATGAAAAGATAGATTTTCCAATATTTCCATCGATCTAGTCAGCGGAAAACCAATAAATGCGCAGGTAATTAATGTTGTAATTCAATTTAAACTATCACATATAAAACAAGAAATTTTACAGTGGACTAAAGGTCAACGATTTGGCCGCACAAAACATTTCTACAACACGTAAAGGGTATGAAAGGATATGAAAAAAAATAAAGAAACGTTGCAATGAGAATCATCGCTCAAATTACGAGGTCTGCGAAGCTTCTGGAAAGCTCCTTTGGCTAAGGAAGAAAAAATTAGAAAAGACATACAAATATTTAACTTTTCCATCGCAACAGACTCATTATAAGCAAACCATTACCTAGAAAGTAACTGAAAATGTGTAACAGGACGGTACAATGTAACTCAACAGCAAGAATTCACCAGTGACAAATCAAATGATGTGAATAAATTTAAAAATCCGTTAAAAACACGGGTGGAATAAACGGGCATTGTGTGGAATCTTTTAATTACTCTACTATCAATATATTAGAATAGCAGCACGAAATTCCAGTTTCTTGGTGCAAAACAACATGAACTAGGAATTTTCTTAGCTATCAATATACAGACAAAAATACTTGTATCTTAATATGAAAAGCATGTCCAGTGGCATAAGTGAGGCTTTAGATTCACCACAACCAAAGTTAGAGAGACAAATAAAGCCTTCAATCCAAATGGACCAATTTCTTTGTGGAAGGTTCAGCTTTTATGCTGGCCGAGCGATTTAAATAAGATCCCAAGTTTAAAGTATAGTTAAAAATAGTCACTATTTTAAAGTATTTTTTAAATAGATTATCAAATGGTTTGCCGGAAAGCTCTGGTCACAAGTCAGATCATAGACTTCAGAAAAAATATATCTAATTGATGCAGAAGAACATAATAATGGAATTGAGCCTAACGATGTTTGGAAAGCCACTTCCGAACGAATACAGCATTTAAAACTCAGTTGTTCTACACTAGTGAATACAGTAGCCGGAAATTATGTAAATAGTGGCATATAACAAAATCTGATATTAAGAAGACACTAAAAAACGTTCAAAAGAACTGCCTTGTATTACTTAATTTGGAAGGCTACAAGAGATTCAAGTTTACACTCCTTTTCGCTAGAAATCACTACTGAAGAAGAAACTCAAATGAATTACCATTCAGAAGCCCCGTTTCAAACGTGTGCATTAAAAAATTTAGAACTGTTAAAATCATAACAACAGAATTGGAAAAGCACCAAGTTACGACTAAATTACAGGTAAACTACTTAAGCAATTGCTGGAAAGTGGTTTTGAGAGAGACCAGGAACGAAACCATTTGCTGAGACCAATACGTTTAAAAGCATGTAAAATACTTTTGTTGGAAAATTATATCAACAATAACAACCTGGCTCTCGAATAGCAATTTGGTTTTGCGAAGAACATTGTACTACAAATGAACAAATAAAACTGACAAAGATTGCAGAGTAAACAAGGTATTACACAGGGGCATTTTTAGATGCAATACAAACTTTTGATGAAGTATGGTATGTCATGTTATTTTGCAAAATCAGACATCTATCTGTAATGGTATCTGAGGAATAAATTTTTCCAAGCTGTGCAGGGGAAGACCATCATATCTAATTAGCTCTGAGGTTCTCAGGATAGCGTTTTAGGAACGAAATTGTACGCTTTATGTACTGCAGATGTACAAAGCCTACTATTGGGCATCTATCAAATAAAACATTGCTATAGATTTTTCCAAGCTATTTAAAGGTATACCATTACATTTCTACATCTATTCAACTCTGGAGTAATGTTTCAAGAACAAAATTATACAGTTTATGCATAGCAATTATACTGACTATGTAGAGGAAATTAACATAGTCCTCTTTCCTTAAGGACTCAGCTATGCTCGCGGCGTGTCACGATTCATATATAGCATCCCAATATTTTTGTGCGGGTAACAATACTTCTACCCTAAAAAGAGAAACATGTCCGATAGTACAACTCAGTAGAGAGCAAATATTAAAATTTGACACAACCAAGAATCTTTGACTGCATCTGTTCTAAAAATCTGGACTGGTAGCTATGTACAAGGACTAAAGTTTCGCAACATGTATACAGTTAAAAAATAAAAGTCATATATACATATGAAGTATTTAGACAAGTTCAGTTGTGTAGTTATTTAATCCGTACAAAAATTCTATCAAAGATTTATGCGTATCCAAATCAGGTATTTATTCAAAAGTTATTCTTGAATTTTAAAAAATTTTGTATTTTAATTTGCACGATATCCTGTAACAATAAAAATCGGTTGAACTACGTTCGATTTGTCGTAGCTTCTCCTGCACCTCTTATATCAAATGTTGGATCAACTTAACGTCTTAGCACAAAAAACGATTCATTTTATCTTTGCTTCCTGTTATTGTCATAAACCAATTAAGATAAAATTGCGCAAATATTCTCAATGGGGCACATTAGGGCCATTAGGCTGATTTGCATGCTTTAGCCAATTAAACATTTCTTGGGTATAATAAATGTCAGATGCAGCCAGGAAATGATTTTCATTTTTGGGATGTATATTTACAAAATTGACAACCTTTGGCGGATTTTTTTAAATATATACAAACATTAGTTACTTTTACTTTATCAATTTTGATAAAAAAATATTAGCAATATCTTGTACACATAACATTCTTCACTTCTAACATGATTACTAGTTTGCCATCCATAATGTTGACATCACGCTTTAGAAATTGGTAGCGTAATTTTCTACATTTTTTAGGAAATTTTGCAACCTCATTGTTATATCGTAGTTTTCTATTGTGCTGTAATCTCATGACACCGATTTTTTTGAAGTTTTGGCTAGTTAGATCTTTAGGAACCTTAAAATTACGTGCAAGCTTCCGAGTGCTCATTCCAATTCAATTTTCGGCTACTTTCTTCAGTTTCTGTAGCTGTAAGCATTCACAATTGGTTCTCTCTTCGATTCTTGGCCATTTTCAGGTTCAATATAATTTTTGTGTGTTGTAAAAATATTGTAGATTGTTTTCTAACTATACTTTCTTAAAGAAAATGATGCAAAACGTATTTTTATTGGGTTCCAAGCACCGCGCAGATGCTTTGTCTTAAAACATTCAAATTATATACCTTCATCTTGACAGATAAAACTACGACAATAGAAACAACTAAATTATTAACAAGACGTGTTATGTACAAATGCACTTTTAGACATATATCTCTGACGCATGCCTTAGACTTGCCAATACCTAATTCAATGATGACAACTATGAACTAAGACTCAAAAGATTTAAATCTTCTGCTTTACCACGACATGTTTTAAATTTAGGTAATTAAGTTGCATATGTTTAATTACAGGTAAATTTATTTTAGTTGGATTGTATGGGTGGACGGTGAATCGCTTCTAATAAAGCATACTCTATATATTTACAGTCAAAAATTACTTAATATATGTAACATAAATTGTAAAAATTCAAGTACAGAGAATTGTCGCTGCCCCCTTGATGAAACTAAACTGCACTGTTGCGCCATATCTGCATTAGTATCGTTTTATGCATTAAACCAAAAGCAAAATCGACTATTTATAGATAATTTTTGGTTTCTAAATTGTCTAAATCATGTTTGTTATCAATTATGACTAAAATCATCTGCAAATTCTTTTGCCCCACTCGAAAATTCTTCCACGCATTTTATAGTAGTAGCCTAATTGTTGTTTAACTTTTTTCTGATGTGAGCAGATCGTTTATGGCATAAAGCAGTTATTTACTACCCGATAGTTGGGTACATTCTCAATGTAATTTTTTAATTATAACAAACCAGATGCAATTTAAATTTTAATAGACCTATCTATAATCTCAAAGTTGGGCAGAACAGAGCGGTATGTATATACAACTTATCAGATTGGTTATTATTCGTGTCATTTTTTAATAAGCCAAATATTAAACTTGTGTTGTACTATAATAAAAACATTATCTACATTAAAGTGCAAGAGCAATGAAAAAAAATAAAAAGGATGAACTATCTGTAGCTAAATAACATTCTTAAACATTTGTGGCACTGTAGTTCTATTTGAACCATACAAAAATATAGATAATTTCAACTCCGGATGCACCAAGGCCAGAAGGACCATGATGCCTTGCAACAAAAAAAAATAGCACTTTATCAGCAGGGAATCGGATTATTACTCAATTTATAAGGAACTACAAGGAATCAGCTGTCAAAATCTGGCGCTCTAGACACCTTCTTGAGGCAAACAAAACGAACAGCGGTAAGAGAAGCCGTCAAGGATCCCTTGAAAACAGCGACTGAACTAGGGCAAGATCCAGAAAAAAACTGGAATGCACTGAACCATATTTACATCACCAAGAAGAAACCCTTGCAAAATTGGGAATCAAAGTTCTGGACGATTTTTGATAGTTCGTTATTTTATCTGCCGAAATTTGATACTGCCACATTAATGACAGTGGATAAACCTGGGTACAAAGGTATTCGTCCAATCAGCTGGATGACAGATGCCTTCACCAAATGGTAAAATATGAGGGAGTTGCCATAGTGATGTGGTGGAAGGTCAGGTTTAATTTTTTGTGATGCTTCTCATCTTCAATAATAACATTCTCGCCCAGAAAAACATTGCTTTCACAGAGAAGCAGCAAATTCTACTTTTGTATTGAACTAGGCAATCTCCAGTTATGAATTGAAAACTAGTCAGAAGACCACGAAAGCTTAGCAACAAAGCCGTGTTCATGGCAAAAAATACCCCACTAAAACGACAGATTTAATCCAAAGATGAAAAGGATTCTATGACACTAAAGAAGGTTCGCCCAAGTATTAGTCAAACATTTGAGTAAATGTTGCAGCTGTTTGCTTGGATACCTTCTGAAGTCGTTTCCGTTACGTAACACTAAGATCAGCAACTCTATTTAAAATTGTTCAGTTTGAAATGAAGCTTAATATCTTTTGCTTTTTCTATGATAATTGAGGCGGGTTAGAGACTAATTTCAAATGGCAATGGAAAAGAGTAGGTATAAGAATAGAGCTTTACTATTTTATGAGTGATTACGACATTTATTAGCCAAAAAAAGTTACCAAAATTTCTCAGTTAAATTTTTATTGTTTGGTCAGCCTTTCGGTATACTTGCTGTTACAATTTTCTATACAATAAAAGAGCTTGAATACTTCTTTTGGATAATATGTGGACCTTTCCGCATGATTCGCTATATTTTTTGAAGACAACTTTGAAATTGCAATGTTATTATTATTATTTAGGGACGCTTTGACATCTTGTTGCACGTATTATTAAGTGTAAAGATGGAATTTTGGTTTATTAAAAAATATTTATAAATATTTGTTGGATTTTATTGTTTATTCCCTTTATCAGGGGGAGGTCGTTTGACAATTGATATTTCTAAATTTTATCTTCGACTTACACCTACCTAGAAAAGTGGAATATCAAAATAGCCATCAAAACTGCAATTAGATATCACTTTTACCATCTTTTCAATTAGAAAAAATTTAAAAAATTGTAATGCTGGCTAAATTAATGTAAATTTTAATTTTCTGCTTTTGGGCGAGAGTCTAATCAAATTTAGTTTGCTTACCTCTCCCCTCCTTCTTTACCAGTAGTTTTTAGGTAAAAATTTTTACTTTTCCTAAACATCTAAGAATTGCTAATTGAAAATGGCTTCGTATTGCAACGAAAATTCCTGAAATTCGCAGTGAAGTAAGCTGAAATTTCGTTTAAAGATATCATCGAGCCTTTTGAAACCAATCGGATGTGGTAACAGGAAAACGCAACGCGACAACGCATTAGATCCGATTTGCATCGCAATCGCCGCAGGAATACAAAAGAAGCAGCCCATTTCTCCTATTCGAATGCGCCTCGCGTGCTCTCGGCGGTCGCGTTTGAGCTTTACGGCGCCCTAATAAGGGGCCATAAAATGCAGTTGCAGCAAATGCAGGCCATAAAGTTAATACTTGCACGCTTCTAATGCAGGAGATCATAATCCAGGGCTCGGTTTATAGTTGCATAAAATTGCGCTGCAAGGTTGCGCCCAACCCACATTTTTATCCGCAATTACCCGTTTTGATAGCCGTTATGATGTCCAGCGCCATAGAGGAAAGCGCAACGCGTTAATTAAGTTTAGGACACTTTCAGTAATCTAAATATTCATTCTGCATAATCGGTTTAAGAAGCGATTAGGAACATGGCGGGTGGCCGCAACAAAGTTGGGTGTGAAAGAGCGCTAATTTCCCCAGGCAAAAATTACAAAGCATCGGTACATTATGACGCCAGCACAATAGCAGCCACAAATTGGCCTGAATAATTTATGGCACGTGATGGCAATTTATCTTTAAAATAAAGCCGGGATGGCGGCACGTCAAGGACTGCGGAGCTATTTCGGGCGATATCGTGCAGAATCTGCCTGTCTCGCAAGCAAATTACAATGGCACCGCGATTGGCTATCTGTAATTTGCCAGGAAAGTTGTGATGAAGCGGTCCCTCATGCAAAATACCTGCAAATTTGCCTAACAAACACATTAAACTGCCGGCCGACTTCCTTATTATGTAACTCGGCAATTAAATAGACCGAATTATAATCGACGAACCCTCGTATCTGCCAGCTCGGACGGCGGAACATAATAAGGACAATTTAAATTAAAGTATTAACATCGCGCTCCTGCAATATTAAAATAACGCAGTGGCAGTTTCAATGCCCGAAATTCGCAAAGTTTGATACTATCTGCGCTATTGTGATCCCAATTGTTTGCGCCATTTTGCAGGGGGTGCCGGCACGATAGCGCAATGAAGGGAAATTGGATCTGATCGTCGAAAGTAACGCCGGCATGTTAATTTTATTGCTGTAGGTTGATAGCGGCCGTAAAGACCTCTGGAAAGGCAGTAAAATCATCGCGTCCATGAAATTGCGCAGACTGAAGCAGGAATTGTTATTCCGAATAGTCGGCCATTGCTTATTTCGCATTTTATTATCTGAAGTTGTAGCGAACTACATCTGCTTTGTTGCAAAATTGGATCAATAATCAAAGAAGGTATTTTGTAGCTCCTCACATCGGTAATTTGCCAAAAGAAGGAAGAATAGTAAAAATTAAAGTTTTTACATTATTCTTGTCTACATGGTGGTGGTAATCCAAAATTTGGTTCCTTAAGATATACAATTCCTTCGTCAAATAAAATTTTTCGACTGGTTAATAAAATACATTAAATTACATCGACTAGAAACACTAAATAACCCCTCCCCCTCACCCTATATCCACTGAGAGCCAGTTACGAAACGGCTACGTTACGTAACAATGTCTAAACCCACCATTGATTTTTTAGGGGCCCGATAAAAATTGTAAGTTTTAAACTTCTCCAATGCTTTTTCAGTTCTGCTGGTATCATTTTTTAACATCCAACAGGATTTTAAAAGAAAAAACATCTTTACACTTAATATTTAAAATATTCTTATGTGTCCCTATGCGGAAGTTTTGGAAATCTAAAGATCCACACGTAGCGGTTATGCAACCAAAGTGTTATTAGTACTAAGAGTTCTCTGGTTACGTTACGAGAGCAATATAATTTTTATTTGTCTTTAAATTTCCGAAAATTATTTGAATATAGTAAAGATCTTCAATTTAAGGCACAACCAAGAGCTATAGCAAACATTTCACAGGATTTTTACTTAGAATGGTCATAACTTTGCAAAAGCATTCTTAAAAATTTGTTCTTTCGTGGTTAGTGTAAAAGCACAAAGCAAATTTACATTGCTGGCGAATAATGTTCTCTTCGTTCGGCAACCAAAGAAGAAAGTAGAAAATAGTAATAGAAATACTTACCAAATTCGGGCTCACTGCGTCATTCATAGCGGCCTATCTATCGGAACGACTCGAGAAATTTTAATTTCTTATTATACATTAAGATTATAAACGCGGGCAGGAAAGCACGGGATGGCATAATTGCAATTTTCTACGCTGAACATCTAAGTCTTCTAGAGCGGGCGCTGCGGAGTGCAGAAGGCGCGAGCAAAGTCGGTTAACATCAGAACGAGAAGTTGGAGACAGGACCAGAGCAAGAGAAGTTTCGGAGGCGAAATCGCGCTGCGAACTGAGGCTCCGGAAGCCGACTGCCGAGGACGTCGTCGGATCTAACCTAGAAATCCGGGCGACTCCGGGCCGCATTGCAGCTTCCATTTATTGCTCGCTTTGGGCAGCTTTCCAGACAAGCGGGCGCGATTGGCCACCTCTCGCAGACCCCGCCTTTCAAGGTCGCCGCTCCGGGCAATCGATGCCGCCGCGAAACCGGAGCGATAAGGCTGCTGATAAAATTGGCCATCCTGCGGGTATCAGGCGGGCGGCCTTGGGCCGCAGGAAGCGGGTAGTTTTCCGCGGGTTCCGAATCTTTATTGCTTCTTCGACGTTCCCATAATCATTAAGGTCAGAGATGTAAAAAGAAGCCTCGGAAAGCGCAGAGAAAGAAATTTACTTTGTCATCCTTATAACTTGCAAGAAAAAAAATTGAACATAGAGCTCTCGTTACAATAACATGAAAAGAAAATTAGGAAACAAGGATTACTCCAGGCAGCATTATGTAACCCAATGATTGGAGTTGTTTTAAACCACAAAATAAAAGTATAGATAAGTATACACAGCAAATAAAGAAAAATCAATAAGAAAGTTATATAAGAATTTTCATCATCTATGTATCTTCCTGGGCAATTGAGCAATTGAACACAATTTTAATATCTGACATAACAAGATGACCCTAATTATAAAAAAAAGGATTCTGCCATGAACTTTAAGCTGGAGAAGGATAATGTGAGCTTCTACAAACAGACAAATATTCCCGCCCACCTTCTTTTTTGCTTTCTACAATTCTATAGTATTGAGATGCACAAAACTCAAACAATAAAAATTAAAACTTTAGGGAAGTTTGACTCCAGTTTCTTTTGCATAATTAGTTAATTGTAGCTGCAACTTATGTCACAAGTTGTAAATTTTAAAACAACTACCCTAAGTTTGCTGAAGCTATGGATAAAATCTCACAGATTACCTGACGTTCCTATAAAAGTTTTAATTTCTTGGTAGAGTGTGCTTCAAAGAATACGACATACAGAATACTTCAGCAACTCTCTCCAAAAGCTCCACTCATCCCTTTGTATTAATTCGTTCTGAAGATGTCCGTCGCAGTTGTGGACGAAATGGCCTGACAACCCGAGAACCAGCGCGATGGATCAAAGCACCGGCCGTGAAAACCTTCGTATTTATTAGCTCCTAGTATGTTATTTTTTTCCTAAACTCATGGAACTGTAGTGGGAACCACCATTACCCACTAAGACTACTCAAGAGTAGGGTGTGGAAAAATTCAAATCCATGGACAATTATTTGCTCTACAGCTTGTTTTAAGAATTGAATGTAATAATTTAAACAATCAAGAAGTGAAGCCATCGAAAATATGTTGATCATTTGAAGTGAAAACCTATTTCGATTGACAGTTAGTATCTGAAGTATTAACATTCAGTATTAGATGCAAACTTCTAGTACAGGAAAATTTGGGGAACCTGGTTTTTAATGATACCCCTGTTCTACGATAACAATTATTTTATGATTACAAGAAAGTCGTGCTCTTCAGTAACGTCAAAGTTCTCCTTCAAACTAGAAGACTTCCTCACACTCGTTGGGATTTTCTTCCTCACTAGTGGGTGCACCTGAAAAGTTTATCTCGACATCTGTTTTCTGTGAATTCGGACTTTCAAGAGAATTAATCGGCCCTACTTCTACTTTTAGCACTAAGAGTCATTAGGCTTTTCTCAAAGATATGATTCGCACATTTCAACGGCGATCCTAGTTTTGGAAGCTGTGCACATATTTAACGAACGGAGTTATTTATTTTGCTTACGCAAGAACTATTTTGTTTTGTGTACAAAGTTGCTTGCGAAAACTGCCAGACAATATGATTTGAGTACACGGCTGCTCTGCACTCACAGAATCGGGGGATAGGAGATTGATTGTACAGAGTAATTGATGCGTCAATTATTTAACGACTCGGGAATAATTGCAAACTTTAAGAGTGTGCCAGAACTAAAACTAAAGCAATAGTAAATCAGATGCTTGTTCCCCATACAATTGCCGAAACAATCGTTCTCTCTTTTGTTGTCCTCTATTTCTATTTTGTCGTTTGATAAGTTTATTGCTGAATATTTTTGTTATACTGTCAAATTTTGATCAATTTTTATTCTAAAATGACCGTTTCATTAAACTTTTGTTGGCAAAAAAGGTAAAGAAACTTTAGAAGCCCAATAAGGAGTACAAAAGTATTCAAGACAAGCGGTTTCGCCTATTTGTAAATTTTGAGGGTAGTGAGAATTACTACTAAAGACTTCAACAAATTTTTATATGAGTCAATATATCCAAAGTAAGTATCCATTTTACAATAAGACAGTTGGTCATATTCTTCCTTATGAGAAACTTTTTGTCAAGCAGAAGTAGATTAACTGCTAGAGCCTTCTAGCCTTTTTGAATATCTTTATGTGAAACTTACAGTGATGAGCAAGACACAAGACACAAGATGTTGTGTACCAATGATCTCGTTAATCGTGGAAGATGATGGATATTTAAAGTCAGTCCTAATACTTCATGTTGTCAAAGAGCCTTAGTTTAAGCAAGGATGTAAACAGATTAATACCATGGATAATGGAAACGAAATACCTAGAAGTTGTCACATATTGCACAAAGTCAAAGGCAATCAGACCGCTTTCTATTCGTCTATTGGACGCCAAAGCTAGGGAAAAGCAGAGCTTCTACGTGCAGAAAAACGCTGGTTATGCCGTCTACCTCCACTTTTAAATTGTAAGTTATTTGCTCGACCGGTGAGACGTTTCGAAGACGCATTTGGTTGGTTGCAGTTGCAAGTGGCCTTTGCACTACAGCTGCAGTTTAGAGCTATTAATTAGAGTCTGGCGGAAACGTGAGCTGGACCTTTGGTTTAAATGGCAGTTGGCCGCACGTGGGCGACGGATTGCCTAGGAATGGGAATAGTTTTAAACGGTGCCTGAATTATTGAAACCCTCTTAGCTCTGATATAATGTCCACGTTGACTGAGAGTCATCCGCATAATAGTGTGTACTCCATATTACTAAGTAATAAAGCTTTACGAAAAATATCAAAGAATTCTTTTTCTTTCGAATCTTTCTTTTTTCGACTAGGTCCTTCCAAATTAAAGCTAACACTGTCCTAATCGTTACTCTAAGGCTGTAGCATTGAATGAGTTTAACTCACGTCGAAGAGGGACACAGTTTATAAATGTCTGAAGTATATTTCTTCGTAGGGTACTTCGGGCTACAGTTTCTTTAATTAAAGCAGTATGTACTGAAATTCGCAGAACGGATTATTATCAAGTTTTTCACGATAGAGGGCATAAAATCGTCCAAAATGTGAAGAAGAGTTAAACTACAGTCCGAGAAGAAGATCCTTAAGTATGCGTGTGACATAAACAACTTTTGGAAAGACGAAATATTGGAAATGGGACTCACTGATGTCGCCCGAAGACCAGCGTGACTGAGAATAATATAGGAGTTATTCGTTGCTTTTCCTGATTAATGGTAGCTAAAATTACTTCTAAAGCTGGAATAAGCTAAGGTAGTGCTTGTGAGTTTCTAAGCCAGGATTGTATAGAAGAATAACTTTGAACATTTCTACTTTTTTGAGGCTTCAATATATTTGAAAAAAATAATTCTGGCTTATTTATCTCATCCACGAACTAGATGGATGTCTTAAAGAGAGAATATAGAAAAAGAATATTTTTAATTATTCATATTTTGCTGTAAACTTTAGTAGCTAAATAATAATGACAAGCTATGTAAATTGGCTCTACCAAGCTATAACAGGAATACCAAAAAATATCTTTATAAAATCTGAAGTAGATCAACAACAACAAATGCAGGAATGATTTAAACGCAACATATTTTCTAAAGAAAAGAGGGAAAACCTACAGGCCTAAGCCAAAATCGTATAAAATAACTTTTTGAGTAATTTTTGCGCCTTTCTTTATTTTTATGATGGCCCAACGTAAAAATTAAACACCCAATCTCTCAAAAATATCTTGCAAATGATAACAATCTTAGAAGTTATTGTACAAAATAATGTTGTTTTATAATATAATTTTGTCATATAGAGCAATAAAAGGATGAAATTGAAAACTGCACCCCGTAACACTAAAAATTCAACAGAAATATCATGGTAAATCAGTAGATTTTGTAGTAGCAACATATTTCGCCATACCGTAAATACAAATATTAAAAAATAAACATTTTAAGGAAGTTTATCTTCGGATTCTTTTACACCATGACAGAAGAGGCAATTTAGAATGCCTATTAACGTTTTGTTTTCTGCACCAACAATTAACACCATTATTTTTTCTGATTCTTACTATTTGACGTCTAATTTGTCCAAACTTTTTAACGAAAGCGAAATAAAACGAAGATTTTGAAGTAGCATATTGTTATAGCAAAGAAAAAAAATGCTGAGCTAAGCGGCAAGGGACTATTCGATTTAAGACGTGGCACAAAATTTAAAAGAAAACCTGAAAGCTTTAATAGTGATAAAAGTCCTTTGCCAACTAAGGCAAAAGATCTGTTAAACTACCACCGACTACTTTAAGTTGTTTTCTAAAAGTGTGAAGTTCAAATTTACAGGTTTACTACTGTAATGTTTAATAGACTCTATACAGAATTTTGGATGTTGGAGAAAAGTTCAAAAATTTGGTTTTAAAGTTACAAAGCATCATTGCAGGCATCCACTATCATTTAAGATTTATGCAAGTACATGTCTAAGTCCGGTTTCAGGTTAAGTAAATCAGAATCGAATTTATAACTTATAGTTTAACAATAATCTATATATTTGCATTTTCAAATTGCTCATTAAGCTGAAATTATTTGAATTGTGCTTTGACTATTAAAATGCATACTATGCGTACCTGAAAACTTTGACAAATAACTCGATATCTTAACAGTAACACAAACTAAGTGCGCGTGCGTGTATATTATTATCCAGATGCGTAAGGTCAAAGTAGTTGAACATAGCCAGTATGAGAGTGTATGCAGCAAACAGTAAACATTAAGTTCTGCTAAAAATTGGGCAAAACAGCGAAGAAGTCGCATGAAATGTTAGTGCAGGTATACGACACATTTATGGCGTGAGCAAAAAAGATGTGCTTACGACTGGTTCAAGCGCTTTTATATTGAGAAGCACACGACTAAGGAAAAACCACGTTTGAAGTGGTCGATAAACAAAGTCTCAGACATGATTGAGCGACAAATGTTGCCACGAGATCGATTGATGGCGAAGGAATTGGATATTAGAGTAGACCACCATTGTCCGCGAAGATTTGGGTATGTGAAAGATTTATTTACGGTATATACTGCATTAAACTGACAGACGAACGTAAGGCAAAACGGATGGAAACCTTTGAAGGATTTCATTACTAATTATTTCTAAGAACCAATCGTCATAGGGGATAGAAATTTTATGGACCTTACCTTAAAAATGTGATGTTTGGGGTAGCGATTATTTTAAAGCAAATAAAGGTAATTTGTTTGTATATTCTGTTTTTGTTTTTTGATATATTCTTCTCCTTCTTCTTTAGCTTTCTTAAATCCATTTGCGGATGTAGACTTCTCCTTGTTCCTTCCATGTTGTCCTATTCTGAACGGATTATTTTCCATGTGAAACCGGCATCATACTTCACATCGTCTAACCTTCGAATTTGTGTTTTCCCTTGCACCTTTGCTAACCATGGTTTCCAATCAAAGACTGGGCGTTCTATCTAGTATATGTTTGGCGGTGCCAGTTTCCACTTGACTCTGGCTACTCTGTTGGGTGTTGGAGAAATTTTCAGTTCTTTAATATATAACTTAATCTGCTATAAGCATCCCAGTTTCGTTTTTCTTACGATTTCTATTTTTTGGTTTGGTTTATTACCTGTAAACCTTTGCCCTAGATATTTTTCTACTAGTTCTATAGCGTTTTGTTCTATTTCTATATTTATTTCCCCTTTGTATTTATCTGTAACCCCACCTACTTAGAAGCCTTGTGTCCATCTAGTAGCATTAGTCTAGTTGTTTTCCGTTTGTTATAAATAGTATGATGTTATCTGCAAATTCTGCAAATTCAAACATTATCCATTTAAATTTGTACCTTTTTCCTGCTAATTTAGTCCTTTGAAAATATTTTCAAGAGTTAGTTCAAGTAGCTTAGGGGATATTTGATCGCCTTGATGGACTCCTCTTTGAATAGGGATTGAATCAGTTTCTTCTGGCAAGTTGACTGTTATTGCTGTATTTTCGTAGATGTCTTTGATGAGCGTCATATATATGTGGTCTATCCTGCCCTTCTCCTAGTTCACCAGTGCTGTATAAAAGTAAGATGGTATTCATTTACTTTTTCTGTTAGATAGATAGATACATTTCTATTTTATTATTTAATCTTTTCGTTATTATTCTCGACAACAGTTTATATATTTGAGATAGTAATGTTGTGGGTCTATATTTTGTTAAATTTAGTTTATCCTCTTTTTTGTACAATAATATTGTTATGGCCTTTCACTTTGACATTATTTTTCCAATTTGCAAACATTTTGATATCATTCGCCAAATTTTCAGATATCCTAAAATTTTTACTATTCATGCCAAACATAAAGCATAAAATGGATCTTCAAGTGTTTTTTTTTTAATCTTACAATACGAGTTGGCCAGGCAAAGAAAAAAAATACAATCGAAATAGAACAATAAGGTTCTGCAGACTTTATTATTTTCAGTTTAGTAACCTTTTCTATTCCAAAAATAAATCCACCGTTCTTGAAACCGTGGGAAGGTAAAGGTTACTGAAAACACGATATGTAAGAGTTGCTGCTTTAAAACCAGCAAGACATACGTCAAAAGAACTGTTCTAAATTGTATTGATCCTATTTTCTTACAAATATTGCGGACGGATGAGAACAGGTAAAGGTAAAATTTTTTTCTGTTAACAGACAAAGATCTAATGCAGGTATTTTCCTGACATAGTGCTGAATAAGCTTACGACAATCTATCTGTTAGAAGATCTGGTAGAAGAGCACATTACGTTGCACTTAAGGTGGTAAAATTATCTAGAGCCAGACTTGTAACCATTCAAGAGTGCATAGATGCTCTAAAAGAGTAAACTATGACAAAACAAGTCAAATTTGGTGCCAAAACATACAGGAATAGTATTGTAGATTTTAGTAATATGACTCTAAACACTTCGCTGAGAGTTTTAGTGTGCTATCGTAGATTAAACAATACTGAACGCTAATAGGTACTGAAGATGATCTTATCTGTCCGAGATGCAGGAAGAGCAAAGACATATTCCTCCATTTAAGCTTCAACATCTTTAGTAGAGTGATAATTCAAAGGGAGGAGTTGAGACCTCTTGAGCTATCTCACCTTACATTAGAAGGTTGAGTATGTAAGAGGAGTAGAGAGCTTTTAGAGATTTTAACAAAATTAAGGTAGACATTTTTCAGAAATAAACGAACGAATAAGATGAGAAATTTTATTTATTCTTATTTTATTCTCTCTTTTTTTTAAATATATTTTTAGTTGTCCCAGCGATTTGATTGCTTTATAGTGTAGAGGTAGTAAATCAAAATACGATACAGTTTTTATTGTAATATGAAATAACTATACAAGGTATGTGTTGCACCTTTGGATTACGTCTATAGTCAAATTACAGTAAAGCTACAATTCAGGATAAACAAAATGCTACGCATTTGAGTTACGTTCAAAGCATTTGATTATTTTAAGAAGTTTATTGAATTGAAGGAAGAATTTGGAAGATAATTTGATTATACCTTGGTAATGAGAATTTAGCTAGAAGACCAACAAAAATTGTAAATCAGGGGCGAACACATGTTAAGATGCTATGTTACCTGCACATATATTAAACCTTCCGAATTAGCCCTAAAAATAAGACAAATATGTTATGATCTTACCGACAGATTATATAACTTAAACTAACCAACAACCTACCTTAAAAAACAACCAACCCGAACTTACCCTCCGACAGTCTCCATATAATTCAAAAAAATACTTCAAATTACACGGTCTTCCAAAAACCCACAAGAAAAGTTTTTTTACTATCTATTATTAGTACTTTTAGTTTTCCTATACACAACTTGGGCAAACACCTGGCCAAAACCCTTCTGATTTTTACATAGCAAGCGTCATCATAAATTATATTACTTCCTAGAAATTCTCAATTGTTTTCCAGTATTGAATTTATCTTTCCGTTTACTAAAAATCTACTTGAATTCTAGAAAAGAACAGCCTGAAATAAATTCGCTATTGCTTGTCCAATACCAACCAATACAAATTTCAGAGGCAAACCGGTGATGCTTCTATTGGTTTCTCAGTTTTACTTGTCGTAGCAAACCTTTGCAGATTTTGAAATAAAAATCCTCGCTTTCTTTCTCTTGAAATATATCTGTTTCATAGAATACGTTAGCGATCATTTTGTTATCTGCCCTCGTGAATAAAATACACTTTCTTAGTTTATAGGGAAATCAAACAACAATTTTTCCTCTTTCCTTGACATCCCCTTAAAATTATTCACAGTAACCATTATCGTCTATCTCAAATCTACACACTTGCAAAGTTATTTATTACCAAGTCCTTCAAACTTTTCGGCACAATGAGATCAAATTATTACCAAAATTTTAATAAAACACGGATATTTATTTGTTGTCGCGATATAAATTATTTTATTTTTTACTAAGCCTAAGCATATTGTCTGAGACAGTCCTTTGATTGTACAAAAAACGGCAAATAATAGAAGTAAAGAAGAGTAAGTCTGTAAGCTTGTTCGAACCAGCGAACATATCCATCACATTTATAACAGCCGATCTTATAATTATGTTTCTTCTATTAACGAAGATTAGCAATTACATTAGCAGATTTTTCCCTATTTACTGCAACAATGGTAGCATGTCAAGGTCGGTCAATTTTTTGATGTTTTTGGGCCACAAAAATTGGTATCAACTTAGAAGACGCCTTCCCTTTATCTTATCCTAAAGTTTGTTATTGATGGAGAAATAACTGAATAATTCTGTAGCTGGATTTTAGTTGAAGTTGGCGAAATTGCCATTCAACTTAAATATAATTATATCTTGATGGATATATTATAACTAGTTTAATTATAATATAAAGGCGTTAAATGATAACCAATACAATGCCCAAATTCATGTGATGACAAAAAAACCCTTAATGATTTTATAGTTGACGTATTTTAAACCCACAAATTGTTGAATATGTAGGGTCGTCAAAACAGAACTTCTGAGAACGTTAGAAATTTGCATTTGTACTGTTGGTATTTAAATACATGAAATACTCCAACAAAGGCTTCATAGCCCATTTTCTCTAAATGGCTTTATGAATCGTTAGAATTGTCTTATCTGAGATAGCGAAAATCTACGTGCTATGCAAGAAAAACGAATGCATATTAAAAAATGCGCCGTTTGGTGTGTGCTGTGGGCTGGAGAGATCACTCGTCCGTATTTTTTTGAGGATAAAGCGGGAAACGCTGTTACGTTAATGACCAGCATATGTGTAATTGGGATATGGGAAAGCATTATGGAAAACTTCGCTAAAAGAATGTCGTAGAAGCCATTTGGCCGCGTACCAACACGCATGGTGATAACATTGGCCAAGATCTAAAGACTAGAAATCTAAAAAGTCAATCGCAAAATAAGGCTAGTATACGTCACGATCGTAGGTAAACAATTTTCAAATGAAACAAATGGGTCTTGGAACGTATAATGCGTTCAGCGAATACATATAGTAATAAAACTGTCAAAATGCCCGCTTCTTTTTAATAACTGTCCGTTATTGGCCGGTTTGAAAAAGTGCAGGTATTTCAATAATCAGGTACACACTGATTCACATTTGGACACGCTTATGTTAGTGTTGCGGCTAACTTGTTGCGGTTAGGGATGGCGATTTTATTTGTGTTTCATTATTAGTGATAGTGCGTATTGTAAAAGTGTGTTTTTAAATTAAATAAAATATTGTTGTAAGTGCTACATTGTAAGCCTGGCTTCGGCGCACATCTTTCTGCGTTTCAGGAATTCATCATGGTGATTTATTACTATATGTATTCGCTGAACGTATAATAGTTATCCTTTCTCAATAGTATCGTCATAAGTCACTTCTACCATACCACCAAGTTAGATTTTGTTAGTTTTGTTAGATAACTTCTCTTAATATTGTGACATACATTTTATTATTTTTTGAGTCAAAAGTTTAGTCTATAATAAAATCTCTTTGTCAACAAACAAAATTTTTATTAAAAATGTCGTTAAACTCTTTATTGCTTATTGTGCTTTTCATGCCGCTTGTAGGTTTCGATTATTTTTTGTGCCTTTTCGTTACTATAAATATTATAATTTCTTTTTTTGTATAAAATCTGTTAATGATACTTAACTGGACCAACTTCGTTACGATTCTACTCTTTTTCTTTGTCGCCACTTTATTATAAAAACTAAACTTTTGATAGTGGAGTGAAAGATGCATTGATAAGTAAAGATGAGATAACGTTTTTAGAAGTATGAAGGGTAACATTTCTAAAATTTCGTGTTTTACAGTGAGCTGTTTTAAAAGATTTACAAAAGAAATCATGGAATCTACAAGGATTGCCAATTTAAGCGAGCTTTACAATATAATGGGAACTTCATCTTCACAGTAATAGTTGTTGAGCTTTCCTTCAACGAAGAGATGGCCGCAAAAGCACTAGCGACTTTTTGAAAAATAATATAATAATAATAATCAAATTAAAGAAAAAAATAAAGACAAAAAGAAGAAAATTAGTTACAAATGCAAGGAGAGGGTGCTTATAAAAAACAAAGGCAACTTCAAAGATAGAGTGGATACAGTAGCTTGTGAGAAAATTATTTCTTACTATTTCTTACTCGTGTATGTGGATGATTTGCTTTTAGTCCTAGATCTCTTCTTAATCTGCTAGGTACACGATAAAAGTCTGGCAGCTTCAAATAAAAATGGATTTAAGTTGGAAAATATATACAGAATGAAAGACAATCAAGTAGTGAGAAGGCTCTTAAAGTATTATTAGTCAGTGCAACTGTAAGAAAAATGAGTCCCTACTAGTTTGTTATGCAAACAGTTGAGAGTGGGAGGACATTTATGAACTGAAACTGAAGTAAGCTCTCAAACTCTACTCGTTTTTCAAGGTTTGCAAATTTTGATAAGCATTGGAAAATTAAAAGGAAACTGACAAAATGTTAGGATAGTGTAAAAATAAATTTTAAACTTTCATTAAAACTCTACTTGAACTATTTATAAACAGTTCGGTCGGCAAGCAGCAAAACCAATATCATTTTTCCAATAAGAATGTTCCTTTAATGCTTAGAACTATTCTCTGTGGAACAGAATTGAGTAAGTACCTAGGAGAGATGAAAAAGTTTTATTTTTTTTACTAAGGGAAAGTGACTTACACCAAATATACCATAACATAATATATAAATATTTTTGTATGCTATAGTTCAATTAAATCGCCAGCGTAGTCCAGTCAATAAAAATAATTAAGTACCTGCGTTCACTCGAACAAGGGGTAATAATGGCGGGCGTCTAAGGCGCGGTGCTTAGCACATCTTTGCCTTAACCTCTCAGTTTGCAGGCCGCGAAGTGTTAGAGCCTTACCATTATATATATTTTTTTTATTTTTTTTATTGACATATACTTAAATTTACAATCTACTTCGCCAGGAGTATTGAGTAAATATGATATATAGTGATCAGCGCGGTTTTCAGTGTTAAAGACGTTGAAATGGAAGCGAGAGTAAGACTCCTATACGTCATATGTTACGGTGAGAGTATCGAAATAGAAATACGACGGCAGAAACGACGGAAAAAATTGTAGAGACCTATGGAAAAGGTTTGAGGTATCTAGATTTGGAAACTTTAGTCTTCATGTGATGAATTAGTACTCGTTTTACTTCTGAAGAGTGAAGACGTGTTGGATGCCGCTCTAGCAGTGATATCTAATACGAGATTGCGAGTACGTGTAAAACCCGAAGTGGAGTGTGATAAGGATCCTGCCGAGAAAGTGCAACTGCCTGAAAATATGATTGTACTCTACTCGGTAAGATTCCAAGCTAATCATTTTGCAGCAGTGCAAATATGCACACAGCAACAGAATGAATAATCTCCCGCTAATACAACGACCTCCAACACCAGCTGAGGCTTTATTATCTCAGCAAAACCAGATTCTTGTACAAGAGAATCAATTAAAAACTCAAAATGAGCTTAATTTATGGAATGCTTGGCAACAATCCCTCGCAACCATCGAAACTTTACAGGATAATATCAACCAGCTAATGCAAAGGGTAAAAAACCTCGAGAACCCAGTGGCGACACCCAAAGCAGAGCAAGTAACTGATCAAAAGGTCGAATATCACACCGACGAAGGAGAATTAGCTAGAGAAACAAACTGGATAGTTCAGAAATCAAGACATAAAAAACGGAAAGCAATTGCGTCCCCGGAGATCTCTCCACAGCAGCAATCAACAACCGCTAAACAATCAGACAATAAGTCGAAAGTGAAGAAAACACCCCTACCTCCACCAATAAATCTGGTGAATATAAAAGAATACGAAACTGTACATGACATATTGCAAGCAGCAAAGGTTAGTTATAGAGTAACCGCTATGAATAATGATGTACTTAAGATCAACGTCTCAGATGAAACACAATACGGTAGTCTGATCTCAACTCTACGCAATTACGATGTCGAATATTACACCTATGAAGACAAACAAAACCGACCCATAAAAGTTATGGCCAGAGGTATACACCCGACGTGTTCAATAAAAATGATCACAGAAGACTTACAAGAAAGAGGATTTAAAATCGTAAATGTTATTAACCTTATGAAAAAAAAACGAAAATAGAGAATGGCATCATCACTAAGCCACTGCCTCTATACATGTTAGATTTTGACAAATCAGAAGAAATTAAAGATATTCACAAAATTAGTATGATTGCAGGATTGAGGGTAAAAATTGAACCTCTACGTAAGAAAACAACCCTTATCCCGTAATGCAAAAAGTGCCAGGCGTATGGACACACCCAATCCTTCTGCCACAAAGAGGCAAGGTGCATAAAGTGTGCAGGACCTCACGCTACTAAGGACTGCAAGTTAACTAAACCTGCAAAAGCTAAATGCGTCAATTGTGGAGAAGCTCACCCGGCAAACTATTGCGGGTGCGTAGTCGCAAATGAACTTCAAAAACGTAGGGAAAAAACCCTACAAGAAAACAAACGAAACAACCGAAGAACAACTAATGCCCAAGAAACGGCACCAATAAAGAAAACGCTGCAAAATTTTCCAACCTTACCTAAGGCTAGTACGGCTGTGCAAAATAGCTCAGCAGGTACCAGATACGCACGAATGGCAAAAGGTAAAACTCAACAGGGCAAGATCGAAGAAGCTAATATGGATGTAATCAACAAAACATTGCAAGCAATTCTTGGAAAACTCGAAAAGCAAGAAGATTCCATAAAGTCTATCTTAACTAGAGTGACGAAACTAGAAAATAGCAATAGGGTCGCGCCCATAACTAGGAAATAAAAATGGCTATGTTAATTAGAATAGCAGCATGGAATGCAAATGGGCTTCCAGCACGCCCATGAATTAGAACTATTCCTCTGGGATCAAAAATAGACATCTGCCTAATTTCTGAAACCCATTTTACTAAGGAAAACTACCTAAATATAAAAGGGTACAAACTATACCACACCCCCATCCAGATAATACAGCAAGGGTGGATCGGCGGTATTATTAAAAGATAACGTAAAACATTATGAAGAAGTAAACTACAACACTGCGCAATACAAGCAACAGCGGTAAAAATCCTCACAAAGTCCAAGGATTATACAGTTGCTGCAATATACTGTCCGCCAAGGTACGCACTAGAAAAGATGACTTTATAAGGCTTTTCCAAGAGCTAGGAGATCACTTCCTATAAGGAGGTGACTTCAACGCCAAACATACCCACTGGGGATCCAGACTTGTCACTACTAAAGGAAAACAGCTATATGAAGCGATCAAGCAAGCTAAATGCGTATGTCATTCAACTGGCAAACCAACATACTGGCCGTCAGATAGCATCAACATACCAGATCTGATAGACTTCTTCATACTGAAAAGCGTATCTTCCAACTACATTGGTATTGAAGATAACTACAACATGTCATCAGACCACTCCCCCATTATCCTGACACTAAGCTAAACAATAATCAATAAATCATCTTCACCATCACTAACAAACAAATGCCAGTAACTCCAAAAGAAATTTACAATGAGATACAAAAGAATCTCAGTGCCAAAAAAGCCCCCGGCTATGACTTAATAAGTGGACAACTGCTGAAGGAACTACCAGAAAAGGGTATAATGAAGCTTACGCATCTATTCAATGCTGCGCTACGACTACAGTACGTACCGCTGCAGTGGAAAGTTGCGGAAGTTATTATGATCCCCAAACCAGGGAAAGCATCTTACCGCCCGATTTCACTACTACCAAACATATCCAAACTGTTCGAAAAACTGCTTCTGAAACGCCTCAAGCCAATTATTGAAGAAAAGCAGCTCATTCCAACTCACCAGTTTGGATTTCGGAACAAACATTCGACCATTGATCAAGTGCACCGAATCACTGATGTAATTGAAAGAACCCTAGAAGAAAAAGAAATATGCGCAGCGATACACACATCTCTGGCCGACAGTTCAGAGTGAGATATGGCGAAGAATACTCCGAACTCAAAGCTATTGCCACAGGTGTACCGCAAGGAAGCGTCCTTGGGCCAGTTCTATACTTGCTTTATACTAGTGACATCCCCATGAGTGATGGAGTGACGACAGCCACATTTGCTGACGACACTGCATTACTGGCCACAAGCAACGAAATAGAAGTAGCTACTAATAAACTACAATTAGCCGTCAACAACGTCACCAGGTGGACCAAGAAGTGGCGAATTAAACTAAACGAGGCGAAGTCTACCCATATAAACTTCACCAATAAAAGAATTGATTACTTGCCTGTAGTGATCAATCAGCAAACAATTCCTTACGCTAACACAGCTAAATACCTGGGTATGACACTAGATGCCAAGCTCAGGTGGAAAGCACATATAAAGAAAAACGCGAAGAACTTTGCATTAGATTCAGAAAATGTGATGGTTGCTTGGACGACATTCCGAGCTGTCTCTGCATAACAAACTATTGTTGTATAAACAAATTCTAAAACCAATTTGGACTTACGGTGTGCAGCTGTGGGGATGCACAAAGAAATCTAATGTAAAATTATTCAAACCTTTCAAAACAAAGTACTGCGCAGCATCGTCAACGCTCCATGGTACATTAGAAATGAAGACATCCACAGGGACCTAAAAGTGCCTGTGGGCAGTGAGGAAATTAAACGGTTTGCGAAAAACACGAAACAAGACTACATGAACATGCGAATGTCGAAGTGCTACAATTACTCGACAACAGTGGACTTATACGTAGGCTAAAAAGGCAAAACCTTTGAACTAGTGTGTTAAGTTAAGTGAATTATGAGCAATTAAAACATGTGAACGAAGTGTTTTTAATATATGTGGAGTGCGCCAATGGGAGTATATCCACCAACTGCTAAGACTTACCTAGATTTAAGACTTTAAACTTGAATTTAAGTGAGAATTTATTAAGAACAAATTGCTAGATAGTATTTACTAGTTGCAATGTATACGCTTAGTGCGTGTTAAATAAAAAAAAATGTGATGAATTGGTTAAGCAACTCCATTTTATGTTTGCAGCGGTTTACAGACATTGCGAAACATCGCAACTGTGTCTAAATTGGGTGGATGGGTTTCGTGCCCATTAGCAATGTGACCTGACAACAAAGTGTATATTTATTGTGTTCGTCTCACTTACTTTTTTGCACAGAGCACCATTTTTTCATAGGTTGATAACGGTACAATTCAAAAGCTTTTCGCGGGGGAATAAACAACTTACAACCTAGGTGGAGAAGTATTATACAAAAAAGGATGGAAATTGTATTATTGAATAAAGCTCAACAGAAATTAGTCTTGCTAATTTATTTCTGGGCTAATGAAACCGAAATTGTTTTTGAAATAAATGTCCTGATAAGTATTGTAAAAAAATCTTTAAATTTTTTTAGTACAATTTTAACGACAGAATTAAACTCGATGCAAATCTTACTTCGTGATCAAGGAAGCAAAGTTCATTCAACTTTCTAGTTACAAATAATAGTTTATCTAATATAAAATCTCAGGACAACAAAAAACGGCAGATAGCAACCGTAACTAACACTAATAATAATTAAATCTATTATATATTCATAGTCCATTTTGCATATAAAGCAGTTTAGTTATTATCCACTTAGCGAACATTTTATACCGCGCAGCAGCTAATGGATTGAATACATATTTAGCTATAACAATTATTCGATTTCATTTTGAATAAAACAAATTTGTTATCAATTCATCCCCATTGCCCCAACTATTATATTTCATTTGCTCAAAACCATCTGGTAGTACCAACTAAGCGAAGTCTTGTGTAATCCATACAGCATTAACTTTTTACGAGGCAAACATTTATCAAATTTCCAGGCACGCAGCCGGCAATAAAAGGCGCTTTTATTATTCAGTAAAAGGATTCATCCATAAAGTGGCTCACAAATAGTTCAAAGGTAAGCAGAATCGATAAATGCCCACGATTGTCTAAAAGTAAACCGATGAAACGTTACTATGCAGAAGTAGGGCTCGGCTTCATTTAGTTATAAAGGAGAATACCGCAGGTTTTATCTGCTCTGACAGTATGCAACTGTTGACATAAAATTACACGGGCGGAAATTTTAATTGTCGTATAGCGTGGTACCTAACAATAAAATTGAAGGTCAAGAATAAAGGGCACGCAAGTTAAGCTTGATATAAATGAGGAAGCAATAAATATTTTGCTTGCATTTTGTGAGCATAAAGGCAGTTTTAATTTACTGGAGGAATACAAAAGGGGGGAATAATGTGCTTCGAGATGGGAATAAAGCAAAGGCTCCTAACGCAATCGCTGTAGCAAAGAGCCGAATGCAAGCTATAAAAATAGATTGAATTATATATTGCGGATTTAACCCTCAACCTTGGGGTTATTTTAAGAGGCAAGCGTAGAGCGAGCTGATGTGTAATCACATCTGACGTTGGACGTTGATTATGAGTTACGCAACTTCGCACAGAGAAGCCGTCGTAGAAATATTTTTGGGTAAATTTATTTACAGTATGGCGTAAACGATGGTTACGTGTTGTGACAAGTTCAAGTGTATTGAGACAGGTTTGAACTTGCACTTCACCCAGTAAGAACTTTGGGCGCTGGTTGCTCTTGAACTGCAGCAGTCATAAACAGAATACCGAGCAATTTTGCACCACAACTTTGTAGTGATTGGAGGAAGTTATTTCTATATCCGGAAATGGTATGAAGAAAGCCGGAAAGGAAATTTCATCAGTCTTCATGTAGGCATGTAACTTGTCGCAAACAGAAGAGTGTATTTGGATAATTCCTGCGTCGAAAATTATAAACGACTATCTTCAAAGAACAATTTACTTCCTTTGGGTACCTCATGTCCAACTTAGTGCCATAAGATGCTCATTGAATTTAGAAATTGAACATCTTACTGTGTCAACGGCATCGGGTTTATTTTTTCACGTGTCCACTAAAGCTTAAACAAAGTTTTCCAACGACTAGGACCTTCTAATGGTATAGGACGATGAGTATGTTCAGATTCTCGAAGAATCGTAGAAAAGTTGGTTCGACCACTGTTTTTGAGGTATGCAAAAGTACGTAAAGTGCAGTAGAAGATATCATAAAAATCAAAACTGTATTTCTAAACTTTCCTGGAATTCTATTAAAAGATTGTTAATGCGGCGTTGGTATTGTGTGTTTTGTTAACCAAGAATCTGCTTGAAGCAGATGATCACTAAACCCCTTGAATCAAGTCCTAACAAAGGCCAAAATAATTCATTTTAGAAAGATACCTAGTATTTGACGAAGCGGTCATAAATAAATCAGAAAAACCTGTGAAGTAAGGAAGCCCTTTTCTAGAAAGGGTATCGGAAGAAGATGTACCTACAAAAGAGTATCGGATCTTCTTTTTTAATAGTAGGGCTACATATCAGTCAAGAAATTAATGACATAAAAAATAAGTTTCATTGTATTCAATGACGTTATAGTTATTTTACAGTAAAGTGGTAAACTATTTGTGCTCTTTAAAGTATTTAATTTTTTCTCATATCTACTTTGAGATGACTATCAAATTCATTTTAAATGTAACGGCTATTTATAAACTTTGCAAAGAAATGTAGGAAAACCAACGATCGTAGAAGCTCAATCTTAAGTGCATTTTAATGCTACTGGTTCTATAAATATTACTTCTAGAAACTGAGAAGGTTTAACAGGGCTTGGACTTCATCAAAGTTATACTCTGACTCTTTGTTGATGTTTTAGAGCATAATAAAATAAGGGATGAATCAACCAAAAATAATTTTTGTTCACTATTTATATTTTGTGATATTTCGGAACGAAGCTTCTAATAGAAAAGTTAAATAATTTGGAATCAAGACGTGAAAAATCTCCAAAAGAATATTTAGAATGTTTATCAATGAAGATATTAATTAAAACTTTTTCTACGTTATATATTTCTTAATTTTCAGTTTATTTTTTATTTTGCACTTAAAAGTTGGGGAACTTAGCATGAAGAAGGACACTGTATCTCAGCGGATGCAAATAGGATATTCAATGTGGCTAAGGCAACGAGTTTATAAACAATTGTATAATGTACTCAATCGCTCTGTAGGGACACTGTTAGAACAATAATTCAAAAAAAGAGGAAATGTTAATGATACTAGACACACAGAAACGCCATAAGGTGATAGACAAGCGGATATTGTGTTGCGTCTCAATTGACAATTCTTCTTGTACACCAAATTCAGTTGGTCCAAGCTCTTCAACTTCAAAATCGACAATCATGTTTCTAATATGCTTAGGATCTTGCAGAATGTGATGGAAAGTTTGAGCAAAACATGCCTTCACTGAACTGGATTTGTCGATGAACACAACAGAATTGCCAGTCTT
The DNA here is from genome assembly GCA_036346155.1 of Sinelater perroti. Lineage (NCBI taxonomy): Eukaryota > Metazoa > Arthropoda > Insecta > Coleoptera > Elateridae > Sinelater > Sinelater perroti. Next base: position 20,157,479 of record JARFIY010000158.1, on the reverse strand, counting down.
AGAGTAAGATCAACCCTAAATGCATACAGTCCGTGTAACGGTTTGGTATATCATGAAGTGTAACCTTACTGTTATGCCAGAGAATGAACAGAGAGAAGAATAAATGGGATGATGTTGCAGTTTTTGCCGCAGTTATCTGATGACCACAAATTATGGTTTCAGCAAGATGGCGCAACAGCCCACGCCGCTTGAGCTACTATAAATAGTCTAAGGCAGCACTTTCACAATTGCTCAGCGAAATGGCGGCGTTCACCGGATTGCTGGTTCTAGTTTTCTTGCTTCAGGACGATTTAAAGCCAGGGTTTATATTGATAGGCCCCAAACAATTGAAGCTCTAACAGAGGACATATACTAGATATTCGTAAAATCTCCAGAAATGCTGATGTGCATTTTTAAAATGTGGTTGCGTTCCGGGAGGGGTGGTGTTTACCGGATATGACTTTTCACCTATAAAACAAAGAAAATTACAATAACAATACTTTCATTCAATGTTTGTTTTGTTTATTTGTTCCATTTTGTTTGGAAGTTGTATAGCAAATAAATTTAATAAAATTCTGTGCCACCATATCTGAAACCATATGGTGGTCTAATGTGGTGAAGTAATTAAAAGATTGAACACTATATCGATTTGTTCCACTAAGAGTGATTAAACACATTCAACATAACTAAATTTAAATGTGAATAAATATGGTATGGTAAATCATAATATTTAAACCATCTGAGTGGTCGTTTATTGTCATCATTGTCAAGTCTTCAGCAAGTCTAATTGTGTCTTGTTGACTCACAGAGTTGTATAGTTATATGTGATCGAGTTACCAGCTATATCGCACAGTTGAACCTTATATTTCTTACATTGGTTTATATAGAAAGAGTTTCCTTTTTAAAAATAACTGTGAATGCCTAATAGTCAGCACATGTTGTGGACTTTTAAGTTTAATTGCTCTATTTTGATTTATGTACATTGTTTTCAAGTGTGTTTTTTTGGATTGATATAATTTAAGGCACTTGGTTGCGCAAGCTTTTAATATCTGCAGTCTATTGCGTTGTACCCTTCTTAGGGTAGAAATCAGGCATTCTGAATTTACTATTCATTTTCATTTGTTATGTTTTTAGCCAGGTTTGGAAGAAGAAATTGGGATGCTACAAATGACTCATGGTACGATTTAGTTATCAAAAAAACGTTAGCATAACTTTGTGTACAATCAGTACAATTTTTATGTGTAAAAGGTAAAATTTTGGACCTAAAGCACAACCCAAAGAGACTCTAGAGTTGATTAAACATACAAGTGTGATGATGTTTCCTTGAAGAGCTTGGAAAAATGTATACCATTGTAGTATTTAATAGATCTCCAGTAGTACTATCCTTCAGATATTTTAGAGTAATCTGATATGCCATACTTCAACCACACACTGAAATATTTCTACTCAGTACCTCTTTCTGCCAGATTTTCCACAAGTACATTTGGTACGTAGTAAGTCTATTCAGTTGTGTTATCTAATGTGACTGGTTTAGACTTTACAGCAGAAATTTGTCAGATACCTTTAAAAGTATTGGTTTGCAGTAAATGATATTCTCGTAACATGCGTCTTGGAGTTCGTTAGCTTAGGTATAAGTATAATTTTGCCCACTTATCAGTGAATAAGAAAATATCCCATTGTCGTTATAGAGTTAAGGAAGTATGTGATATATCCGAAACCACTACCCTGTAATTAAGCCCTGACTCGATCCTTTGCTAGTTTTATTGTTTGAGAGCTTTTATTTTGATTTTAGTAGCTTGACATTTCAATTTTAATTTTAGCAACGATATCTAGTGCAAACATAACCCTTTTTGTAGGCTTTCAATACGAATATTTTAGACCAGTAGCAAAAGAATATTTTTTAAATAACTTCCAACTGCTTGACACGAAAAGAATTTGCTACCTTTCATTGTTTTCTCTTTCAGGACATTTTGTTTTACTAGTACAGGACAATTACATTAATATGCTCTGGTCCATCAATTATATCTGTTTTTTATCTTAACTGTGTGACCTAATTACAACTATACATTTCAATTTGTATGTATACTCAGTGTCAATTTAAAGTTGAAGATGTTTCTCTAAAAATATAACTGGTAAATGATCTGTTGACAAATCAAGACAGGATTCTGGTTTGAGATAATTTAAAAGAGTATTTTTAATTGCACAGAGATATAGTAGGTCTCTGATGTTATTTAAATCTGTCGGCCAATATAACAACTCAACTATCCGCAAGAAAATTAGTCCTTTGAATTTAAGATTTATTTACCCCTGATTCTAGTTGCAGTCAGTCCAAGACTCAAAAGTTGTTTTAAAAATATTCTTGAAATATTGTGGACATTCCTTATGTTTCTATTTATCTTGGAAGATAATATGATTTTGAGAAGCTTATGAATCTGCTTTATTGTTCGACTTTTCCTCTGAATAGTCGCAAATAATTTTCATTGTTACACAGTGTGTCTGTTCAGTTGTAGTAGCACGTCTTTTGTAAAAACCAAATTGGTGCTCGGGAGTCAGGTCTGAAGGAGAAAATTTTTCAGATGCTTTGAAAGTATCAGCAACACATTTATTGGTCTAGAGGTTCCCTAGGTCTTAACCTTCCCTAGCATGGGTATTAGACTGATTCGAAAAATCCATCAGTCTTATTGCAGAGTTGAACAAGTATGTGATACACCTGAAAATACTTTCTAATAATTTTTTACGTAACCGTAACTTCATACTATTTCGTTTTCATGTGTTTGGAGACTGTGCTTTTATATTTTTTGCAAAGCATACACATTTGAAAAGATGCTTTGAGATACTGATATTCCAGTTTTTCCTCCAGCAGTGATTTCTAGTTCGAAAGATGTGCAATCCGGAGTCTTTTTGTAACCCACCAAATCGAGTATTCTGCACCAGTAGAATTCTAAAAATAGCTTACAGTACGACGTAAGCTCACCTTAGACAGTAGTTGACGTAGCTTTTTATATAGATGATATATCTGCTGTGCAAAAAAGTATAGTTTCATCCCTAAAAGACTATCTTGAGTTTAGTTTCGAAGAAGCTATTCGTGAGATGCTACTGGAGTATTTAGTCCAGTGGCAGTTCACTTCAGATCTTGCAGAGCAATCTACTGTGCTATACTTTATCAACGGCTTGCATTGCGTTTAAAATTTTCTTCTCCTCTAAATGTGTGCCAATTCTATTCGTTACACGGTGAGCCTCTTCCGATGTAGTAATGTGTTCTTCGCAAAAACCCTATTAACGATCAGACTATCTAATGTTATGGGTTTAACTTTTGGTCAAATGTTTTAGATACTTTTGAAAGTACTGGTAAAAGACTTGTTAGTTTGTAGAATATGCCCAGAAACTTTAAGTAATTTATTTGTAATTAATTTACAACTCGTTGTTTTTTCCATTTTTAGATGTTTGGGGACTGCGTTCTGATTTTAGTGGTTTTACCTTTTTTGGAATAATTCGAAGTACGGGCTTTGAGATACTGACATATTTTAGTTTTAATTTTAGCAGTGTAAATTTAAAAATTTTTTGTAGTCTCTGAAACTTAATATTTTGACCAAGAGTGGACGCCCGGCTTTTCGGGCACTTGCAACTGCTGTATGTTTAATATTTAGCTGATAATTTTTAAGATTTGCTGTAGCTTGACAAAGCTCTCTTGATATCAAGAGCTTTTGTTATTTGCAACTGTCTACTTTAGCCTCTCTTTCGGAGTATTTTTTAATTAGTGTAGATTTTTTTTTATTGTATTCGTGTACATTAGCAATCAGAATTAATTACAATAAATTCTATGAGCTAATTGCGTGAAGTTTGGAATAGATTTGAAGAGAGGTGTACCCAGTGGTGCAGTCTCGTTACCTCCATTTGAAGGCTTAGGGATGGTGTATGATTTCTTTATTCTGTCAAGTCCCATGGCCACTTCCGTTTAAGTCGTCTCATTACTGGCTGCTGTGTTAGCGGTGTAATCTCGTTATTAGTGTGTCCCACTAGCCGAGCATGGTGGCTTGTAGCCCGTTGTCTGATTATGTCCCGCACATATTGTACGTTGGAGTCAAAGTGGAGGATACGGTTTGAAACATACCAGGAGCATTGAATATACTTCTTAATGTCTTAGACTGGAAACGTTGTATTATGTCAATATTTGAGTAGCTGGCGCAACCCAGAGTTCACAGCCATATGTCCATATTGGTCGTATGATAGATTTGTACACCAGTAATTGGTTTTCTGTTGAGAGTTGAGAGTTTCTTCCTATGAGCCAATACATTTTTTAATTTTGATGTCCATTTATTTGCGTTTTTTATTATATGTGGTTTCACGTTAATCTTGTGTCCATATGGAGACCTAAGTATCTAATTGCATTTGCTTGCGGATGGGTACGTTATTCAAGCTTACAGATGGGCATTGTGATCGTCTTGTGGTAAATGTTATATGATTGGACTTCGTCTCATTGACCTTAATTCTCCATTTTCCAGCCAACCCTCTATTTTACTTAGTGCCTCTTGCAAGATATTAGTTGTGATTTGTGGATCTTCATGACATGCCAGGATTGCAGTGTCATCTGCAAATGTCCCCAATGTTATGGTTGGTGTCGACGGTATATCTGCAGTAAAATCAGATATAAGAGTGGCCCCAACACACTTCCTTGGGGAACACCAGCCGTGATTGGATACAGTTGTGAATATTCCATACCAACTTTGGTTTGAAAGTGTCGATTAGTTAGATAAGATTTAAGCAGGAGATAGTATTGATGTGGAAAGATGTGTTTAATTTTAAATAGTAGCCCATTGTGCCAAACACGGTCAAACGCTTGCCGCACATCTAAAATACAGCAGAGCAATATTTCTACTATGAAATGATTGCTGAATAATATTGGTTATTCGGTGGCATTGCTCTATGGTCGAGTGTCCTTTGCGAAATCCAAACTGGTGATTTGGAATCCATTCTTCAAGTAGACTATTTTCGTTTATTCGCTTTAATATTAATTTTTCTAGTACGACAGGCAGTAGACTAATTGGGCGATAAGACTGAGCTTCATTTGGTGGTTTGCCAGGTTTTAATATTAGGATGACCTGTGCAAACTTTAACTGTAAGGGCCAGTATGTTAAGCGTAGGATTGCATTAAAGAGTGCCAATAAGAATTGTTCTCCTTGTCGTGGTAATTGTTTAAGTACAAGGCCTGTAACGAGATCATAGCCCGGCGCTTTCTTATTATTTAACCATTTTATTTCATTTTGTAATTCACCAATTGTGAATTTTTTATAGGGGTGATAGTTGTAGTGGTGCTTCGAGAAAGTTGTTAACATCTTCATCAATTTCATTAGAGTGAGGTGTGAATACGTCTGCCAGATGTTGGGCAAAAGTTCAACTTTTTCTTTGTCTAATCTTGCCAGGAGCCATCGTTTTGCGTAACGGCGGGAATCTGTTGTTGGTTTGGTCTCTTAAATTGTTAGTGGCTTTCCATATACTGTGATCTTCTTTAAGTTTATTAGTAAGTCGATTGTATGTGGTTTTATCATTAACGTTGTGTGTACGTTGCCAGATTGACCTTGCTCTCCTTTTTCTTTTATTAATTCACTTATATCTCTAGAAACATTAAATGACTCGATTTTCTGGATATTCATTGGTGTAGCATTCCAGGCTGCCTCTTGGACTGTTGTTATAAAGTGATTAACTGCGATCTCTATTTCTTTCGGTGTTTTTAAGCTTATATTAATATTTATATGTCGGTGGACGTGTACTTTAAATTTGTCCCAGTCAGTTCGTCTATTGCAAAGTACTGGCTTAGGCTGCTTTTGGATAACTGTAGCGCTAATGACAGCTAACACAGGGCTGTGGTCCGAAGATAGATCGAAACTAGGAGTGACGTCCACATAATTTCTTGAAATGCCGAGGCTATATAAAATCTAATAAATCTGGAATCTTGTTCACGTCGGTCGGCCAGTATGTTGGAGTACCGGTTGATAAATGCATGTAATTGTTGTTAGTAAGAATTTTTCAAGTTCTCTACCCTTGTAGTTATTAATCGAGACCCCACCTTGTATGTTTACAATTAAAGTCGCCACCTACTATAAATCTCCTCCAAGGGTGTTGAAGAATGGTTGTAGTATGTTCGTGGTTAGTCTATGTCTTGGAGGGCAATATACAGCGGCTAGTGTGATTGGGCTAGGAAGTTTACTGATTTCGATAACGGCAGCTTGCAGGAACGGTTCTTCGTATTTTGGTAATTCATGATGAACTATCGAGTTTCGAATAATAATAGCTGCGCCACCATGGGCTGTATTATCTGGGTGTACAGTGTGGTAGATGCTGTACTGAGGTATTTTTATAAACGTTCTTGTTGTAAAGTGTGTTTCACTTATGAGTAGTACATCAATTTTGTTCATTTGAAGGAAGACTTCTACCTCCAATTTTTTAGATTGAGGCCGTTGGCATTCCATAATGCAATACGTATGAATTTAGACATTATTTAACTAATTTGGCAATTACTGTTGTGAGCATGTTGAGGATCATGCTATTTTGTTGTAGCAGTTGATTGAACATTCCCTTAAACTCGGCAAGGAATTGTGCGAGGGTGAGGTCATTAGATGAGTCTGGTTTATTTGCTGTAACGTGGCTATAGGTATGCATCGGCATATCAGCGTAAACATTAGGTTTTGGCAGAGGAGGAAAATTTCTTATATCTGGCTTATACTGTGCAGGTTGTTTCTTTGGTTGCTGTGTATTTGGGTAGGTCTTGTTTTGTAATTCTCTATAGACCATACATCCTTTGTAGTTGGCAGGATGTGGTCCATTGCATAAGATACACGTTGCCGGCGTATCCCTATTTTTGGTGCACGTTCTTGTATCATGGTTACCGCTGCATTTGACACACGCATATGGGCGATTGCAGTATGATTTCGTGTGGTTAAAGTTTTGGCATCTTGTACATTGTACTATATTTTTATTTTGCTTAGGTGGTTCAACCGTTATCTTTAGGTTCTGCAGATACTGCAATTTATAAATATCTTTGTTGTTATCGGCCGGTTCCAAGTCCACGAAGAATAACGGCAGGGCTTCTTTAGTTTGTTTGTGTTTGATGTTGCTAATATTTCGAACTTTATGATTTTTGCTGCCAATTCTGCTATTATTACATTTATCGGGATTGTGGGGTGTAGATGCCGTACAACTACTCTATACGCCTCTCCTGCTTGTTTTGATATGTGTGAAATATAACGTTGGTATCTAAAAATGGGCGGTCAATTTCCTGTATGAGTCAGGCGTGTGAACATTGATTTTAACGACATTATTGGCCATACATTTAGAGGTATATTGTTCCTTTTTGACTATGTGCGTGATGTTAGCTACCATTTGTTGATAGTTTTCGACACCTTGAACAAAGATTGGCGGTGGTTTTGGCAGTTGAACAGTTTGACCCGTAGTGTTGCTGCTAGCCCCTGGTACATCTGTTTCCTCTGTTAACGTAGAGTATTGGTTTGTTTGTGTTAAGTTGAATGTTTGAGTTAATTGTGGGTTATATTTCCGTCTTTTACTTTTATTGCCAGGAACCACTTGCCAAGTGTTATTATTATCAGCCATGTTTTCGTCTTCACCGAGATTACTTAAAATTTCTTGCTAGTCTTTTTCTATTTGATTATTTTGCGGCAAGGTTTGCGGGGAAGGTAATTGCACTTGAGACAACCTTGAATATTGCATTACGGGCATTGTATAATAAGGAGAGGGTTGAACCGGTGGGATTGATGGCACTGCATACTGCTTTAATGGTGTTTGTTCGAAGAGTGGTGGTGTTGAATGTATACTGTTACTTACAGTATACTGTTGCTGTTGATAGGAGGGTGGGTAACCATATTGTTGATACATATTGGAGTTATTTTGTGATGGCGGATTATTCCCATTGCCAGTGGGAAACATTAATATTAAAGTTGATTACATGGGTATTAAATTATTAAATAAATAAGTACGTCTGACCTTAAGGCTGCGACTCGGGCGCGGCGATATCGCAGGTAAAAATTTGGCTCGCACACGTCCACTCTGTTTCAATGCACGGGCCGTACTTGTTAGTGTAGAATAACCCTAGTTTTTAAATTCTGAACTTCGTTATGTACAATTTCATTGGCAGATTTTAATGCATCAGTTATGATTTTGTCTTGAATGGGTGATCTGAATTATAACCAGAGCTTTCTATAAAAAATCAAACCGTTGAAGGATCCGATGAAGGATCAAAAGATAAATCTGATTTGAGATAATATAAAAGAATATCTTTAATTATATAGAAATAGAGTGCAACTTTATTTAAAACTAATAAGAATAGCATCGTAAAATTTAAACCTTTCGAGTGCTCAATTCATTATCATCATCGTTGACAGGTTTTCGGTATGTCTATTTGAATGCGTACTCATTTTATTTCGATGTCTCATAATGTATTATTTTTATTTTACAAAATATTTGTTTAGGAACATTTACATTTGTTCAATAATTTATGGCCTCACCCCCTTTATGACATTGAGATAAAAAGTGAATGGTGTCTTGATGAACTGCATTCTGTTTATCACTGATGCCTCCTATAATTCAACCAGATTTTTTGACATTTTTGGTTGGTAAAAGGTCAATTGATCGGGGCAGCCATGTGAGATTTTTCCTTTATTTTATTGGAGGAAGTTTAGTCTGTTACGTGCCATATATAGTCGAGCGTTTTGCTGTTAAAGGATTGCTTCGAACACCTTCCGAGGAAAAGGAAGTATCGTGGGCTGCAACACTGCGTCGATGTAGGCCTGGCTGGTAATGTTATCTCTAGCTCTGAATGGAAGTGATTTATCTGATAGCTCCCCATAATACCTATTAGTGGCGTTGCATGCCTCGCACAAATGCAGTTTTCCCGCTCCCTTTCTTCTGGTGTACAGCGTATTAATATCAAATCATCGTTTTGCTTTAAACAAAATCTGGATTTATCAGTAACGACGATTTTATGTGACTTGTGTGCGATATTCTCACCCTTGTTATCTCTACAGAGAACTCGGTGGATAATCGCAGGTAAGAACGAACTGTTAATCCCATTTTCAGTAATCGACGTGGACAGAGAAGTATCGATTAATGGTTCACCATTATTGCGCTAGGGCACGTGAATCTGTAGTTACAAGCCTCTGAAAATGGCGATCTTTCCAGTTGGTTGTCCTGCGAACTGTTCCAGACCCGATTTTCGCGAATGACTATTTCTCGTATAGGAACGAATACCTGTTTTATATAGGCCAACAACTACGTCCTCTTTCAAATTTGCTGACTTGTTAACCGTGTGCAGCTTATCGATTTTATACCACGTAGACTACACGCGTCAATTTTAAATGACACTTTTAGGCTTATTTTATATGTGACATCACTACTTCCTACAGACTTCATATCTAAGAACCGACATAACTAAATCTCAGACAGACATAAACATGTGATTCTCACAATGTAATCGTTTTCTGATTCTACTATACTTAATTTAGTGTAAAAGTTTCAATGCAATATAATTGACAGCAGATATTGTCAATTGGGTTGTGCTATTGGACATGTTTTTCTTCTTAGGGTAGAGTTCAAGTATAATGAATCCATACTACTTATTCTTACTTGCCATGTTTTGATCAAGCCGGCAAAAAGAAATTGGGATACTACAAATAGGCCACGGTACGATGCAAGCCCAGCTGAGTGATTATATACATATTTCTGTATATACTTGGTATATTTCCTGTGCATCAAAGGTACAATATCGTCCCTAAACTGTAGGACTCCACATTTGCGTCCTCTTACATAGCTTCAAAAATATAGACAATTTTACTATTTCACAGATGCCTGATGATAGTTAAGTTGAAGACTTGTGTTGCATTTAGAAATATTGCTGTATAGTTTCTTCTTTCCTCTAAATTTTCGCCAATTTTATTTGTTACGGGGTGAGTTTGCTCATTTGCAGCAGCTTGGTCTTGGCGAAAACCAAATTAGCGCTCAGGAATCAGGTTGTTACCCAATGTTAGTGGTTTAGCTTTCGTAGCAGAGGTTTTGTAAATACTTTTAAAAGTATTGGTCTGTAGGAAATTATATTCTCCTTAGGCTTTCTTAGTACAGGTATCAGAATTATTTTGGCCACTTTTTAATGGCCAGGAAAGAATTTTATGATAGAGTTGAGGAAGTGTTCGATGCATCCAAAACAACTTTCCTACAACTCGGTAAGTAGGTTACATACAATTTAGTCGTAACTTCATGTCTTTTCCATTTTTAGATGTTTGAGAACCCTGTTTAGATTTTAGTAGCTTAAATATTTTGTAGAGCATACAAATTGAATAGAGGCTTCGAGATACTGACTTATCATAGTTTTCATTTCAGCCGGGTCTTTTGTAGCCTTCCAAGTAGCAGCAAAATATTTTTTAGGTAATTTTCAACTACTTGACTTTTATATTCGACGTATAATTTGTAAGTTTTGTAATAGCTCGATTAAGGTAGACAGTTCTTGATGTCAGAATATTTTATCTCCCATTGCTTACCTAGTCCCGAGTTTTTAAAAGCCGTACTCGTTCGGGAGTGCTATTTTAAGCATCCTTATAATACAATTAATTAGATATGGTTTTATTTTAACTAATTAATATAATTATTACCATATTTTTTACAAATCACAATTTGTGTATTTATCGTAAAGAAATGGAATGTTTTTTGAAGCCACATCATATACTGCGATTGTTACGGATAAATGACCTGATGTTATAAAAAAAAACTTTAAAAGGGGATCTGAGTTTGGGTCTTATATAAATCTGCCGACCAACATAACAACTCAATTATCTACAAGGAAATTAGTCCATTTGAATTTAAGATTTGTTTATCTTCCTGTCCAAAACCGCAAAGCGCGTTTCCTAAAATATTCTTGAAATACTGGAGATATCCTTCATAACGTTCCTATGTTATTACAGCCTGACAAACAATAGGATGCTGAGAGGGTTGGGAGTGTGCCTCATTGTTTGGCTCTTCCTCCTCCAAATCTTCACCAATTTTTTTTACGTAATCGTAACTCAATACTCAGATGTTTGTATATTTTTTGCAAAGCATACTTATTTGAAAAGATGCTTTGAGATACTGTTATATTTCAGTTTTTCTTCCAGCAGTGATTTTTAGTTTTAAAGTTGTGCAATCCGGAGTCTCTATGTAAGCTACCAAATCGAGTATTCTGCACCAGTAGCAGAAAACATTTTTTTTAATATTCCACTCCTAATAACTTGCTAAGTTCTTTCGGTATAGGAAGAATCTATCATTATCTATCTAGTTGTCTTTTCTGGGTTACTTTTTTACTTGTATAACACTGAGTTTTTAAGCTGCATTCGTTCGGAAACGGCTTTCTAACCAAGCAACAAAATCTCTTGGCATCAAGAGATACTTTGATCAAGCTACTGCATATTGAAAATTAAGCAGTTGGGAGCTACTAAAAAAATTGCTCTGTACTACTGTTCAATATTCAATTTGGAAGTTGGTACGCCTCTTGATCTAGAAATCACTGTCGAAGAAGAAACTGGAATATATCAGTATCTGGAATTTGGTATGCTATTCAAAAGCTTTTATCCGCTAAAATCGAAACAGCTGTTCTCAAACACTTAAAGCCGGAAAGAGCGCTGAGTTACAAATTAATTACAGTTAAAGTATATACAAAATTCCTCAACGTCTTTTAAGACGTACCATATATTTGTTTAATTCTATGATGAGACTGGGATATTTTTCTGATAAATGGAAAGTCGTCAAAATAATGTTGATACCCAAGCTAGGGAGTAATGGTGAATAAAAAAATTAGGCAAAATATTTTCAAACGTTAGGGCCTACAGCTTCAAAGCGCGTTCCGCGCTATTTAAAAATATTCTTCATAGTTTTCCTGTTTACTATTACTCCTATTTATTTACGGGCAGTAGGCTATTGAAAGGGTTAGGGGTCTGCTCTATCGAAATAGTTTGTATATTGTTATGTATATATTTTGGGAATTTATAATGTTAGTTCAGCTATTAAGACAAACTGCCTTTTGGGAAAATGTATCATAGAGTGTGTACTTTGAATCTTCATATACCTATAGTTTGATATAGCGTGATTCAGGTACCAGATATCTATCTATACACTTTTGATTAGGAAAATACTTCAGTTTATAACGCGTTGCATGAGGATATATTAATGTTTTTTATGCTAAAATAATGAAAATATTCAATTCATTTTGTTTTTTATAGTTTGCGGGGTGCAAACCTTCCCACAGAACACACATGACTAACTCGTTGGTGACTGATATTGGGGTTAATTTTCATTTTTATTCGTTATCTTCATAGTATTTATTTAAAGTGCTTATATTTTTCATAAATCAGGAAGCGATTGGAATGGTTATTGGGTTTGTTGATACTGTTGCGAGTGTTGCGCATTTGGTATAAGCGGTAATTGTTGTAAACATTTCTATGTTCTATGTTCTATGACTAAATGGATTCCATTCATTTGATGCTAGTTTTCGTTTAGTTGCGCAAGTCAGATTCTTAACAAGTATATCTTATCTAAGTTGGTGACAATTACTTGCAGGTCTGAAACTAATTTTGCGTGACAACTCTAAATACTTTTGATGGATAGCACAGGTTAATTCAAGGTTCATGCTTGATATCACTCAAAAACACATTCAACCTATTTGAACGCTTTAACTCCTCTACATTACTGTCCTTTGGTATATCGTAATTTAACAAGAAACTGTAGCTTTCTAAATAAAATTGCAAATTCTTAAACGCACGTACTTTTAAACAAGTTTACCGTAGAGGCAAGGCACTTGACCTCACGGCCAAGATTTACGACATCTCCCGCGAACTCTGCGCGCTGTACGCAGTTTTGAGCTTAAAAGTCAAGCGCAGGTGCTCATGAAAAATTAAAAAATGCAAAACAGGAAAAACTGTACGGAGTCCCAGAAATTATAGACCGCGCCGCTTGAAAGCCTAGCAAACAGAAATGTAAATGAAATGTTTAGTTATAAATTGACCAATAAATAATATGTAACTTTACGTTTGTTAAGGTAAAACTGGAAAGGTTTATTCTTCAGATAATTTTAAAAATTCGTTTTACTTGTTTTAACTTATACACTTATACTATCACAAATTAAATAACAACAAAGTTATAAGTTAAGCAAAGAGCCATGGGGAAATCGATGTTGAGTATCACAATAAGATACAGGAAAGGGAATGAATGCGACAAGGGACGGAAACTACAGACTATGCTGGACACACAGTAAAATCTGAAAACAACTAGTCGGGAAATAGAATAATTTGGTTCAAAAGGCTAGAGAGAAGAAGCAAAAATAAAAATAATCGCTCATGGCGGAATAGAATCAATTTACACGGCATTTTACGTAAATGGATAATTATTTTAACTACAGATAACAAAATGTTTCCAAAAATGAGTTTGGCTACCTATTTGAAATGGTCGGTTGCGCAAAACAGATTCATTCGCAACTAAAACGACTATTGCATTGCGAAAGAGGACCTTGGCTGAGTTTCTAAAATTGGCTGAATATAATTGTGTTATTCCTGGAAATGGCGCACATTCGATTTCATGCTAATTTTGACAGAATGCACTTTGCTTGCTTGAGTAGCTCATGTCAAATTTATGTGTGCAGTGATTGTAAAGCTGAAAAGCTGCAAATAAAATTATACAAGACTTAGCAATCAACTCATAGACAAATTATTTAATTAGCCACTGAAAAGATTATGGCTAGAAGATCTTCCCAACTGAATTTCAGCAAACTGTCAATTGATGGTACCTGGTACAAACCAATTCACTTAATTTATTACTTACATATTATTTTTTTATCTTAAGACAGATTGCAAATCATCAATATTAAATAAAAAACACTACAAACTATACAGAACAGGATATTATGTGTTGCAATTAAATGCTTCTGGTTTATATGATACACATATCAAGAACTAAATTGCTTATAATAGTCTACATACATAAGCTAAATGATAACTTCTTTAATAATATTGTGCTTTATATCAGTGCAACTCAACTAAATCTTGATCAAAACAATACAACACTGAAGCGAAAGCTTCTTCAAGACCTGCTGGATGTATCTTCACTTTATAATATAGAACTAAACTACATATTATTAAGCAGAGGTGTGAATGAATTCACTTAACCCTCCCTCTACACAGCTATAACTCTTAGGCGTAAGTTTGTGTAACGTAACTAAGCCGTGTATTGTACAAAAATTGCAGAGCCAGCTAAATAAACCTAATAAGATATAAGCTAACTTTCTTTTCGGAAACTTTTCCAATCTCTGTATTTGAAATGCATGCAATTGTAGGATTTTGAAATTGAAGGCGATTCATCACTTTTACTTTTTGACAACCACAGATATATTTTATAAGAACACTGGAATAACATAATAAAAAAGGACTGTCTCGTTGAAATCTAGGTGCATGATAACGCGTGCTGTTTTTCCCTTTTTGCTTTATAAATATCATCTCATTTAACATTTTTAGAGAGCTTTGTTTCGTTCTGTCAATGATTTGTGACTTGTAGATTAATTCCAAAACCAAATTATGCTGGAAATAATTTAAAAAAGAGTGCTTGCCGTTTCCCCAGAAGTTCGATGCAGATTTTCACTTCACTCGAGTTCGCCGACACTACGTAGCACAAAGCACAGCCCGCATTGTGAATTAAAAAGCGCGAAAGCACCGATAAAAAATAGCCTAATCGAACCGGCGACCGCCGCGGCTGAAAAATGCCACTAACTAAAAAGTCTGCTTCTTCGCGAAGCCAATAGGATGGCCAACAACCCGGTGCACACTCCTGGCACTTTTGAAAATGTAACACGTGCAACCTCGAGTGCCGTGCTCGTTCCTACACGTCGCGAAGACTGCACTGCACGTGCTGCAGTTTGGAGAGCAACGTGTTGATTATTTTAAAATATAATAATTTTAAAATATGCTTTCTATTTATTTACCTTATTCTTAAAATAAATTATGTGCTTTGCATTAATAGATCCTCTTAGCAATTTCACATTTCATTTCAATGAAAAACACCAGTTACGTATCGGACAAAATCTGTCAGTTTTAATTTTTATAAATAAATTTATAACATTCAACAATGAATACTTGTTGCTTTGTATTAGCTAAGAAAGTGCCTTGTTTTATTTTTGCTGGAAATTTATTTTATTTATCAAAAACACAGTTTGTGCAAAACTGTCTGTTTCGTTGCTTTTGCTCACCAAATGCCCAAATGCGCACCTGGGTTAAATACTCAAGTTAATATAAAGAGTCGTCCCAAAAGTTTTAGTTTCATTAATAAATATGTATATAAATAGATACATAGTGGCTTTACACCCTCGAGTGGGGTATTGTTGCTTCTTAACTAAATCATTATACGGATTCAATCAGTACTCATCTACTATTCTCACAAATTACATTCTACTGTTTTCTACAGTTGACTTTATTTTCCCGTCTTTAATCTCAAGCTTTCTTAAGTCTTCTGTCAGTTATTGCATCGATGTTGTTTTTGGTCTCCCCTTTTTCCTCTTACTGTCCGAGTTCCATTCTAACATTGAGTAAATAGTTCTATCTGCACCAGCTTTCCATAAATGTCCTAGCCATCTTACCCTTTGTTGATTTATTTTCTTGGCTATATCTTCTTTGATCTCTTGTTGTAATTCAAAGTTCATCCTGCCTGTATATTCATTTTCTGATATTCTTATCCGCACTAACATCGCTCTTCTGCCTCATACAGCATAGTAGGTCTTATTATTGTTTTGTATGTTTATTTTTGTCGTTCTCCCAAATATTTTACTTCTTTTATCCGCTTGAAATGCTCTGATGCCTGTTATTATCCTTTCTTTAATTTTTATACCTCGGTTTCCATCATTTCATAGCATTACTCCCAAATATTTAAATTTATTCACCACTTTGACTTCATAGCGCTCCATTCTGATATTTTGATTTCTTTCTAATTTTATTATTTTTATTTTTTCTTCGTTAATTCTTAATCCATTTCGTTTCTTTTTGGTATGAGTGATTTTAGCATCTGTTTCAATGCTGCGTAGACTATAATTTGTGTGTCACCTGGGCTAACTGTGCCCTTATTCCACTGTTAAGCTGAATAGAGCTGTTGACACAGAATTTACTTTATTTATTTCGCCTTTTTGCGTTTTAACACTAATTGTGGTTCTTTTCATGAACACCTGTTATCTTAACACTTATTCGTAGTTTTTTCAATGGCTTTATCAACTTGTTTCTTAGAATGGGGTCGAAGACTTGTTTAAAATCTATAAACAGAGGTTCTATTTCCGCAGATATCCTTTCTTTTTTTATGTTATTTTTCGTGGAATTCTTCTCCACCATACTTTATAAGACCTATGTTAATGCTGTCTTTCCGTGGAGCTTTGCCGTTATTGCTTTTGGTAACAATTTCTTTTATTTCTTCTCTCGTTGGTACCTCGCATGTCAAGTGTTGCTCTGGTATTTCTATCTAATCGGCGCATCTTTGAAATTTTTTCCACATCTTCTTTTTTTTTATAGTGTTCAGTTAATATCCGTTCTTTATTTTTAATTACATTAGTTCTTCCTTCTTATAGTCTGCTCTAATCATTTATTCTTTTATAATAGTTTTTTTTGTATTTTTATGCTTATGTTCTTAAATGTGCTTTATTGTTTCCACCCTCTTTTTTGCGATTGGTTTTTTTTGGATTCTTTTCTTAATTTTTTATACTCTGTCCTGATCCACCTTATTTTTAATTTTATTCTCTTTTTAACTATTTCTTTACATTTACCATCATACTATCTTGGGTCATTTCTATTTGTGTTTCTGCTACACTGTATATGCAATCTTTTATTGTTGTCCATTGTGCTTTATTTTATGTTTATTTTTTTCTTCTACTTCCCATTTGCTTTTACCTTCTCGTTTCTGTCCTTTTTTACTTTTTGTCTTAATGTTGCTGTTGCCATAAAATAATCAGTGTCAGCATACGCTCCTTTGTATGAACGCACATCCGTTATTGTTCATTGTTTTTTGTTATTAATTAGCACATGATTTATTTGTGATCCGCTAACTTTAATGCCGTTTTGTCTGCTTGGGTGTGTATTTGTTACTGTTTATAATCATGTTTGTCCTTAGTGCTAGATTACATTGTATTTGTCTGTTACTATTGGTATTTTTATGGATTATTTGTTTTCCTGCTATTTGCTTTTTAAGCTTCCTCTTTGCCTATCTGCGCATTGAAGGCACTCAATGTTATTATTACGCCATCCTTTGGTGTCTTACCACCTTCTATTCTTTCAAAATATGTTTGTTTGTATATCTCTATAAGTCGGATAATACCATTTTGTTAAAACAATTGTTATTAGGCAACTAAATACCATTTAAGTGCTTTTTCATGTGACTTTTAGGGAAAATAATAAAAAAAATAATTTTTTAATGAGAAATGATAATCGCTGCTTTCGACTTATCTAGTCGGGTATAATATTTACTTGAATAAATGGTTTAATTATGTAAAAGCAGCGTATAACAAAGACAGATTTTTAATGGTACTAAACAGACTTCAAAACTTCCGTCAGGTAAATTTTGAACGTTACTGCCGTTGAAGTCGCTGGATCAAGAGCGTTTAGGGTTAACATTTTCTTCTCCTTTTTCTTAACATTTTCATAGAAGAATTTAAGATACAGTGACTAATTTCTTCAAAAAACGTACTTCTCCGTTTTTTCTAAAGAGCGATAATCATAGTCGATATTTATAAAATTCTTTTAATGAAATCTGTCAATTCGCTGACCGAATTTGTCAAATTTGCCTGAATAACGGCCGCTGTGGTTTTCATCGTCAAAATTAAAATTATCAGTTCTAATCTTCTAAACTTCGGTAGCACTCCCGTACATTTAATTACCACTCTTAAAAAAGTACGAAATGATGCTAACGAAATATCTCTGCGATAGTCAGACGATGACTCAAAAGAATGACGCCATCGTCCGAAGGATAAACTTATACATTTTGTATAAAAGTAGCCAGAGAAACCAACTGTGTGCAGCAAAAGAAACTTTTGGGATAATTTTATAAAAATTTTTATACTACTGTAAAATGATCATTATTAATTATCCTTTGACTTTCTGTGAGATTATTTTTAGATTTATAACTATAAGTATCTGATATCTAATACTGTCTGCATACGGATGTAGTATATACGATGAATAACAGATCCTTTGCCACCAAAGCTCCCCTTTTTCTTATTTTTTAACTTTAGTTGTCTTCCGGTTTTCAATAATTTCTCCCACCTCTGTCTATTCCTCTATATAATTAATTATTTATTTTACTATTTTCTTTCAACTTCTTTGCTGTACTACCTGTTTTCTGCTTTTGAGAAATCGATTCCAATGCTATTTTAGAATACATATCTCTTTACTTTCTCTTCTAGGTTCCAGGTTTTTTGTTTTTTTCTCCTATTACCAAATATTCCATATTCGTAATTTTCATTTAATTTTCCTGCCGCGTATTGTACGTAATCTTGGTCCTTTGCTGTGAGAATTTGCTTAAATCCAGAATTTAGCAAATATGGAGTAATTTCGTCCGTTTTATTAGCGTTCCTGTGCATTTATTTTTACGTATTTCTAGTGCTTGGTTTATGTATATTTTAAAATGATTACCTAACCATCACATTCTTTCTCATAATTGTAAACTTCACGAATAAAGCGATTAGAATATAAACTCGGCTCTTACGGCATTCTATGTGTTATCTCTCAACATTTTTCTCGATCTTCAGTGATTCTTATATGTTTCTGGAGCGGTATTTCTGTGAAGCTTTTTATTTAGTCTATCCACCTTCTGAGAAAGCGTTTTTGTGTTCTCCTGTATCACAAGGCTCTAAATCACTGGTATTTCTTTTAGTGGTGTGACCAAAGTATTTTAGAATATAACATCGACCGTGTATGTTTAATTCTTCTATTATGGACGTATTTGTATTGTAGTCTGGCTATAAAAATAGCAAAAATCTCCATTTCTAAAGAATATAATTTGTTGCTATCGTTAATTTTTTGTGTCAATGTATTGAAAATATTAATGTTGTAACTAGTCTCTTCCTTCTTTCGTTCGATATGTTAAATCTTTCACCTGAAATCGAAAAAATGTTTACATTAAATTATATATTGTGGAGTAGAAAGGCTAGTTTGTTACGACAATAGGTTTAAAATTGACGATGGGACTAAAACTGAAGAATATACAGGAGATTCTCCTAGCCCAAGGCTGCAGTAAAAGTCCTAGTTAATTATCAGTTCAATTATAAACTGATTTGGGTCTGCAAAATCTTATAATCTTTGCAAACTGCAACAGATTTATTCTTATGGTAGTGTCAAGATATGATAGTAGCATAATACAAAGAAATTCTTTAAAAAATATTTTACAAGTTCGCTATAGTTGAAAGTATTTGAAGTGTTTTTAATGTGGCATAAACGGACAGTGCTTAAGTATATATTAAAGGAAAGTATGACTAAAATTTGATCTGGATCTGGTGATGACTGTAAAAGTCAGAAACAGGTTAAAGCAGTTGAAAGTCGTTTTTCCCACTCCTTAGATCGATATGGTCCATTAACGAATTCTATCGCAATGTTACTCTACAAATGTTTATGCAAAACTGATATTCAAATTAACAACAGTCGACGTGTCCATAAGATACGTTATATTATATATATAAAGTTTTGAATTGTAGTGCTTTTGAAGTCTAGCGGACGTGAAACAAAACACCACAGTAACATTATTTTAGAAATATTGACGGGAAAGATCTGTAATAAGTAATAACTTTACGAAATCTCTAAAAATTATTATATATCTTCTTTGCTTCTTTCCATACCTTACCTTCTTTTGTGAGGATTTTTTAAATTTTTTTGCCGTTGTTTTCTCTTTTTCCTCCCCATATCCTTTTAACAGGTGTATTATCTTTCATTCTCTGTAAGTGGCTCTACCATCCTAGTTGTCGCTGTTCTATAAACTCTACTGTAGATTGCATTTTCTTTTATTTCTTCCCTTATTTGGTCGTTCTGTATCCTATCTTTTCTTGTGACTCCTTTTACTCTTCTTAGGTATTTCATCTTATTTGCTTGTATTTTATTCTTTTCTCGTTATGTCATTTTAGCGTCTATACGTTAGAATTGTTTGTATATTACTTTATATATTATTGTTATTTTGGTTTGCTTAGTTATTTTCTTTTCATTTATAAATCCGCTGATCGGTCTTTATGCTTTATTTTCCTGTTTCTTCGATTTTTGGTTCTAAATATCGACATTTTCAAACATGGTCTAGTTGCTCTCCTGTATATGTAGGTCTTTATTTTTCATAAGATTGCCATTAACTAGTTATTTTACTAGTAGTTTAATATATCCTTTCAATTCTTGTAATGTCGTGGGTTGATTAAGTTTATCTGCTATTGGCTGGTGATTATCCACATACGCAATTGCACTATGAGTGTAAAGTCAGTTTTCATCGGTAACAATCTGCTTGAAGATCTGTTCGAGATAAGTAGCAAATAGGCTACAATTACCTTTATCAGGTCTGTAGTGCCACTAAGCGTTGTTAGAGTCGGGATAATTTTTATTTTTTTGTATTATTGCCTTTATGACCTTTCAACGACTGGAGCTGGTAGGTTCAATGTTATCAAGTTCGATTGTAAATATACATTCGATATTTGTCAATTTTACATTGTATTTGCTGGTGTAAGTTGTTTAGCTACTTTTTATTGAATGGGCAAATGGAAAATTTTGGTGGGCATAATGTCCAGTGTGTCGGGATGATCATTTCTATACGGGTAATGTGTATACTCATTTGGAGCTAATATCTGTAATTGATGTTGGGCTGCTAAATCGTTGAATATTTTACCATTAGGGTGACTTGAGCGGCATCCTCACAAAGTATTATTGCTATTTAAGTTTTCTATGACTATGCTTAGTTCCCCTGTATTAAAGAGGTTAAACAGGTCATTTCATCTATTAGTCGCTTATAGGCTTATTTATAAACTGTTGAGATTCTGATGGCGGTTATAATAGATATTGCTTTTAAGTTACTAACAGAAACATTTACTGGTATGGTGTGTTTTATATGCCGTTTGGTAGTAATGACGCCTCTCCATGCAGATCCAGTTGGTTTAGGCGATAAATATTTCGTCTTTTCTATAAATGAGTCTCTTTGTCCTACACTCTGTTGTGCCTTGCAAGGACAAAAATAAAAATTGATTTTTATAACGCCATTGGCGTTAATCTTATGAATTTATGAGTGGTTTGAGGTAAATTATGCAATGAGAACGTTGGGGGAATTTTTGGAAAGCTATATGTAAATATAAAGGATTTAATAAGAGGTACTAAGTAAATTGTTAATTCAGTGATTAGCTACATAATTTTATCTTTAAAATAAGAGGGTTGTAAAATTGATTCATTATTTTGGTTTTTGTGTTTTTTTTGGTTGTGTGACTTAAGGGTATGAGAGATTGAAAATCGTAAACGCTTGTAGATAAATGTTTCTTGTTTTTTTTTGTAGCCGTCAGCTGTTTTTAAAGTTTTTTATGAAGGGGACACTTTTTGTACCTAACTAGTTAGGCTTCATCACAGTTTAGTCATTTTGGGAGGTTATTGGGGATTTTTTTCACTAATCAGGTAGATGGTTTTTGTTGCATTTTACACAGTGTGTCTTGGCTGCACAATAGTTTTTTGTGTGGCCACATTTTTAGGACTTGCAACATTGAGGGATGTTACCAGTTTTTTCCCTTACTTTAATGGTGACGATTGAATATTCGTATTATTTGTTGCTAGAATAGCTACACAATTAAAAAACATAAATAGCGTTTTAAGACTTCATTTCCAATGAGCGCCCGAGGATAACATTTAGTTTTTCGGATTCTACTCTTCAATCTAAGTCGAATGACACTAGTCTGAGGTCCCTACGATGTATGCACCAAAATTTTAACGATATACAATAACTACTAGTTAATAAAGCAATAAGCCAAGTTCAAACTTCGAAAATTTGTGAAAATAACGCTAAAATGCAATGTTACAGAATGCATCAATGAAAAAATCACACCAAGCTTTTATAAAATTGGAAGCTGTACATAAAAATTTAAAACAACATTCAAAAAATCTGCATAGGTATTGAGGAAGTGTAGAGTTATGTGTTGGGCAAAACCGAAATTTTTTTTAAAAAAATATAACATAATTTGGAACTAAACGAAAGAGCACTGCGACGATATTTTACTTTATGGCAGGAAAGCTGCAACCAGACATTGTTGTGCATGTCTTGATTTATTAATATTAAAGGATGCTATGTATACAATGAAGTAGAACTGCGAAAGAACATTAACAAGGAAACAGTTAAAGACTTACAGAATAATAAAAGAAGAAGTGGCTATCAGGTATCATTTGTAAGAAAATCCCAAAGGATGCTTTAAGGTGGACATGATAGACATATACTGTCATGTACAAGAAACATTTAATTAATGCAGAAAAATAACTATGTGGTATAACAAAAATCGTCTGATAAAACGAAAATGTCAAAAAATAAATTAAATTGGAGAAAAAAAAATAGAAATTACCTACGCAAAGCACACAATGTGGCATACCAATATTACAAGAGACAGAGAAAAAGAGTTAAAGAAATAGTAGAAAGAAGGAAAATGGAAATAGATTGGCATACAAAAATCACTCTATAAAATATTAAAAAGAAGATCTGGGGACACAAAATGAAATAAGTAGAAACACTAAATACGGGTATGGACTAATACTAACTACAGAAGAGATAGAATTGAAAGATGGATAAGATATTTTAAAAATAAGCTGGACGGGAAAAATAACGATAAAATAAGAAGACAATTTATATTACAATAGAAATCCAACATTAATAAGGACACAAGGAGCTCAAAAATGCCGCAAAGTGGTTCAAAAAGGAAAAGTCGTTGGATATATTAGTATTTCAGGAGAAATAAAGAAGAACCTCATCGCAAATAAGTAGAAATGTTAACAAAAATATGTAGTATGGTATGGGAGAAAAGGAATGTATCAAAAGAATGGAATTTGGTGTTATTCTACCAATATACTAGAAAGTTGATACAAGAGGGTGCAACAATGACCAAGGAATTAATCTGCTAAGTAAAACGTCAAAGGTATACGAAAAAATCTTGCAAATAAAACTAAAACATGGACAAAAATCCAAGCTGAAGCAGTCCCAAAATTTTTTCAAAAAGACTAGAAACATATATTTATGACTAAACAAATGGTAAAAAGAATAAGAAACACAAATGATAAAATATACCTTGCTTTTCTCGGTTTGGAAAATTTTGATTAATGTCTTTGTATAGGCTGCTTGGGTTCTTTAATATTTACATTACGTAATCCATTTTCATTATTTTTATTTTACTAATTCACTGCCTAGTTCCGGTGTCCGTTAAGTTAAAAGACATAAAATGTTGTACGTACCGTCTGCTTCAAGCCAGGATGGGAAAGAAAAAAGTGGGAGTAACAAACTCGTTAAAAAACCTAAGTTCAATTAACTCAGCAAGGACCCCTGTCTAGGGTAGCAGATAAAAACCGGCTGATAGTCCCAAAGATGCGGAAATGTCTGAAGGAAAGGGAAACCAAAAGTAGGAGAGAAAACCCTTAACGCAAATCAGCTGAGCCTACAAGTTGGAGATTGGGTTGTTAGACCAGCTCTTCAGTATTCGTAAAACTGTAATATTTCACAACAAACAAGCCTTAAAATAAATTATTTTGTTGCCAAAAATGTTGGGAATTGTTAAAACTGCCACAGAATAAGATCCGACATAACGTGATTAAGACAGGCAAAAAAACAACAAAATAATATAAATAACTGATAGTTACGTATGTTTATAAACTATTTAAAAATGAAAAAGGGGCCACAGTGTGCTTATGAAGGCCAAAATCACTACAAATCAAAAACATCCAGATGAAAATATTATGCCGATACATACGAATATATCAGAATATAGACTTGCAATACACCCTAACTAAAGACATGATTAACATTAAAACTTCAGACAAGTTACACCAACTTTTTGTAATTTTAACTGCTGGTTCTTTTTAAAAGCATCATTTACACAATAGCCATTTTAAAAGAACCGACATTTATGAAATATCTCTGCGGACCATATTAAATAAAGATCTGCTCCTACATCTAACTATACAAAATCCAGTTGCGGCAAGAACTTCAGCCTAGAGGTCATCACCGTCGCGAGGACGATATTATAATACTGGAACTTAGTGTATTCTCGTAATGAGCGATGAGGTCCATTTTGACTTATTTGGGTATGGTAATAAGCAGTACTGGAGCATCTGGAGGGAGGAAAATCCTGTTTTATTCACGTTAGTGCGTTTTTCTTTAATGAATAATTGTATCTTATTTCTTTAGGGTGAAGCAGGAAATTTCCAAACCTATACTGGGGAACGTTACTGTAACATAATGGAGAATTCTAGGCCTCTCAAGTTCAGGAACTTAGCTTTAGAAACATATAGTATACGACATGCCATGTAAAGAGAAAGACTACGGGCATGCTAAGAAGGCGTTTAATCTTCCGTTTTAAATATGTGATTTGTCAAATCAGCAGGTCTTTTTAAGACTAATCTTAAAAATCAGGTATTCTAACAACCAACATAATTGAGAGACTCAAATAAAACATAAAGAAAGCTAAACGTCGTGTGGTTTGAAACATTACTAAATTAGAGCTGAAATCTAAGTCCTGTATAAAAGCTCTCGCTGCAGTTTAGACAGTCTACTATAACATATAAAGTAAACAATGTAAATAATATTGAAATTCAAGAAAAATTAAATTTATTTACATGAAACTTGGCACATATTATTCGATGTAACATCCATAAGTGGCCACGACGTTCTCGAGTCGGGACCTGCATCTGCGGACCTGCAAAATTCCTCCTTGTCCATGACTGTCATTGTCTCCATTAGGGGAGCTTTTAAGCTATCCTTGGTGTTATAATGCCTCTCATTGATCATCGCTTCGACCACGTCCCACGCAGTCAGGACTAGAAGGTGGCCGCAAGTCAGGGAATAGGCGGTAATACAAATAGTTGTATACATATATCTATGCCTGGGTCTTCTTTAACTTGTGGGCTAGAGCCGAAGTACTCCCATCCAGCAGCCACCTCCACTAGCCAGGGTTTGATAACTGCTTTAGTGCGTTGATAAAGCTGTCCCCGTTCAGGCTTTCCTCAAAGAAGTGGGTCGCCGCGATATCTCTTCGCTGCTCACAAGCACCAGCACCCTCACAAAAGCGGCAAACTTTCTATGCACAGCGGTAGACAGTTCATAAACATGTTGACAGATCCAATGATTATTTTAGCAATTTACATTCCTGTCCTGGATGAAGTTCCTTTAATCCGAAAGAAATTTTAAGAAGCCAGCGCTTGATGTCATTCAATGTTTAAGCCTTTGTTTTCAGTAAACAGTTGGTGGTTGTTCAGATCGAAAGTCTTGGTGCACAATAAACTGACCGTTGATCTAGTCCCGTCCATTTCTGCTAAGTTAGTTATGCTCCGCCTATATCTTGATTGATGTTTTTTTCAATTCGCAGACGAATTCATCACTTCTCTTTTGCCGACAATCGCAGGTTGTTAATTATGTGAAGTTAACTTGTGGCGTTACACAATAGGAAATTACGCAAGCCCATAAGACGGCTCTTTGACTTTCCCCAATACAACCTAAAACGATTTCGGATTTACGTCAACGACTCTGTATAAAATATACTGAAAGGCCAAATAAAGGCTATGAACATATACAAGGCATTGATGGTACTGCTCTAACTGTTAAGATTTAAAAAAATAAACTCTAATTGTTGGTGTACTGAACACGTTCAGAAATACGTATAATGTAAAAAAAGAACTTTTTGCAAATGGCTAAACGCAAAAGAGCGCTACTAGCCACTTCAATCGCCTTATAAAAATTTATTGAGTTGAATAACTGAACAAATCTATAATCATCTTTAAACCAGAAAGATCGGAGCTTCTTATGTTCTTTAACACATTATTTTGCCCAACTAAATTTTACTTAACGTTTTAATGAACATGCCGTGTAATAATTTCAAGTAAAATAATTTGAAGCTGAAAGATCCAGAGATCTTCGTTCAGAGAACCTTCCTTAAAATGTCCATACTAATTCTCGCAGTATGACTTACTGCAACGCCTTGTTGAAACCAAAAACCACTATTTTTTCCTTAAATTCCGAAAAGAATTTTTGCAGCATTTGGACATGGCGCATAGTAGTAACAGTTATCTCATGATCATTATCTTGATTATTTTTGATGAGAAAACAGCATACCATTACTCTAACGTAATCTATATATCGTCCATAAGTTTTATAAGCTTTATATTTAAATAAAAATGTTCCTATTCACAAAAGATACTTTTTGATACCTTAATCCTTATTATGAAAAGGATGGCAAAATGTCTACAGTTTTTTTTTTTTTTATTAATTTAACCAGCGTATTTACAATCTATTCCTAATTCGAGTATTAAGTAAAATTATATAACAATACAATGTCATGCGGGGAGCTCTAGCCAGTGCTAGTCTCCCTAATGATTACATCAGTTTTGATTAGGTTGTGCGAGGTCCAGCGGCCATTGTCGTTTGAGCCTTCTTGCGATGTCCGGTTGATTGAAGAGTTGTTCAATGAGTTGGTTAGGGTGTCCTGCCAAGTTACTGCTATAGTTAGTTGAGAGCCTTTTGATTTCACTATCTATGTAGGGAACTCCTAGGTCGTTATGAAGGGTGTCGTTCTTTATGTACCATGGTGCATTGGCCAGCATACGGAGGGTTTTGGACTGGAATATTTGAAGGATTTTAGTGTGTGTCTCTTTGGCGCATCCCCAGAGTTGAATCCCGTAGGACCATATGGGCTTCAGGATGACTTTATACAGCAAAACCTTGTTTGATAGAGAGAGTTGGGAATGTTTTCCAAGTAACCATGGCATTTGTTTGATTTTGAGATCTAATTGCTTCCTTTTGGCTTTGATATGCGAGCTCCAATTGAGTTCTTGGTCGAGGTGCAAGCCGAAGTATTTTACTTCCTATGGATTGGAATTGGGGTGTTATTTATGCTGGTTTGAGCGCATTCGATACGTCTTATAGTGAAGGTTATTTGAGCCGATTTATCAGTGTTGACTGAAATTCTCCACTTATGGAACCAGGCTTGCAGTGAGTCTAGATGCTGTTGAAGATATTCCACAGCAAGTTCAGGAGATTGGTTGACTGAAAGGATGGCCGTGTTGTCAGCAAATGTCGCGAGTATAGTGTTGTCTGTGGTTGGTGCATCTGATGTATAAATTAGATATAGCAGTGGTCCCAAGACGCTGCCCTGCGGGACTCGGACTTGATTGGATGGATATCTGAGACTGCACTGTTCATTTTGACTTGGTAGGTTCGGTCTGTGAGGTATGACTTGAGTAGTACGTATAGCTGACTGGGAGGTGTAATTTGAGTTTGTATAACAAGCCAGTATACCACACTTTGTCGAACGCTTGCTTAATGTCTAGGAACACCGCTGGGCATACATTCTTCTTCTTCATGCTTTCCATTATATGAGTGATGATTCGGTGGCTTTGGTGAATGGTGGAATGGCTTTCACGGAATCCAAACTGGTGCAGTGGGATAAGCTGGTCTAGGTCTACAGATTTCTTAATGCGCTTGAGTAGTAGCCGTTCAAGAAGTTTGGAAAGGAGAGGCAGGAGACTTATTGGTCTGTAGGATTGTCCTTGGGTGGGCGGTTTGCCAGGTTTCGCAATCATTATTATCTGGGCATGTTTCCATAACATAGGGAAGTAGCAGAGTTGTAGTATTCTGTTAAATATTGTGGTAATTAGTACAATCGTTTTTCTAGGGAGGTTTTTAAGTACTTCTCCAACCATTAGGTCATATCCTGGTGCTTTACGCACGTTTGTTAGTTGTATTTGTTGAGAAACTTCTGCTGGCGTAATCTACAGTTTGAAATCCATTTTAAACACTCTTCTACACTTTTAGAACTAATAAATTAAGGGCGGCGCCATATGTAACCATATTTAAGCAGTGATTGCTTTACAAAGATCGTAGCAGACAAACTTTGTTCTCCCACATAATTTATCTTATTTCTCTATTGATGATTTTTACGCTAAAAACTCTAGCAGAAAATAGAATGACGTCAAAATACCTCTGAACAGTAATTACTAAATTAAATTGAATAAATTCTCAACACAAAACACGCAATGTCCTGCGAATTAATGCACCGGTTTAACAATTATCAACAATTGTGACAAAGTCTATTTTTCACTTAAAAATATCGCCACGGGGAATAATTAATTAGTTTTTTGTCACTGTTAAATAAAATATGTGATACATTTAATCGGGTCATGCATATAAAGAAGCTTAAATAAAAATCAAAAAAGACAAACTGAAAAATAAAAATGCAGAAAAATAGATACACATTAAGTGAAAAATGGAACAAGGAAATTCATAAAAAATGTTACGGGTTTAAGGCGCGATATTATACAATAATATTAATAGTTGCTATCAGAAGATCCAATATTGGATTTATTTTTAAGAGATCGAGCATCCAACGTTGAAATACGCTAAATGACCAGAGTGCCTGACGTTGAAACAAGCATTAAATTAATGTGGAACTGGGGGGGACATAGGCAAGAGCTAAGGAGGAACATTAGACCAAAATCGCAATAAAGCTTGTCGATTCATTAAATTAACCATTAACTATCCATCGGTTTGGGGTTCGTTCAACATGATTTATAAAAAATTCCGTGGGGAGTTGCTGGTCCACCATCGGATGTCTCACCACATAGAGGAACGCCCACGAGGTGCATTCAAGTACTGCAGTCTTCAAGATCTCTCAGCATTGAAAATCAGTAGAATGAAGCAGTTAATTTTAGTCGCGAGAAGTATTTCTGAATTTGTAATATAGATGGCAGCGCTATACAATGCACACAGATCGAATTACCGCCATTGCAGTGAGTGTTGTTTTGTATACTTCAAATAGCGACGTTTAGTGTTTAAGAGCAACGGGTAATCATCCGTTTTCTCCTCTTACGTAGTGAAACGACCATCGAAATTAATCGCCAATTAAGTGAAACATGCGGTGAAGGCATTATGGATGTTAAAAGTGTGCGTTCGTGGGTGTAAAAGTTTAAAGAAGTTGGGTGATAATGAACCCAACCAGACTCGGCTATGAATCAGCCGGACCGAAACCATGATTGCGTGAGTGGAGTAACTTGTTGTGGAAGACCGTCGATTAGATGTGCGCAAAATTGCCTCGTAGGATCTGTGACGATCTGAAAATGCGGATCTGTTGACACGCGATGAAAGACATTATTCGGGCCGCTTATTTTCCAGTCGAGCCCCTGTTGCATCAGCGATTTTCCAGTGGGCAAAACACACCCCTAAAGAAGTGTTTTCAGCAGCCATGGAATCAATGCGACGACGGTGTGAAAAGTGTGTACGTCTAAACGGATATTACTTTGAGAAGTAACAGAAGGTTCAACTTTTTTGGGTGCCCTAGAACTTGAGCGCACCTCGTAGTGCACGACATTTAAAAGCAAGAGTGTACAAGAATAACATTCCCTCACAAAATCAATCAAATAATGCACAGAAACACCGCTTTGCGATTATGCAACTTTTATATAAGCTCATACTGTCCTAAAAAAAAAACTAACTGATGTTTATATGACACTTAAGAATAGGCAAATAATTTTTCCACATTTCTAGAAGGAAAGGGGTATATTTATTATATATATATAAACACTTTCGAACCGGAAAACGATGTTTACAGTATTGTGCGACCTCAAGTGAATTTTATTGGTCTAATATATCTCACCAAGGACAACAGTAACACCAGAAGTTTATTGTAAAAGTAATGAAAAATCTACGGAGATTCACTTAAAGCACAAAGGGCAAAATGTCTGACTTTGTGGATCATAAACAGTTGAATTGCTCTTTACAATTATTTTTAATGGAAGGTCTAATAATTGGGTTTCTAGTATCAGTAATATTTTAAGCGACACAACAAGTTAATTTTTGATTGAAACTGCGTTTCTGAAACGAGGCAAGTTGCTAAAAAATCCATAAATTTTTACTATTTGGTCGAAACTACACAGCAATTTCATTATCTAATCAGGCGCCAGTAGGTCGCCTCCGATCGACATAAAAATACAGCATTATGATCGATCTGATCGCCGCGGAATTTACAAGCACATTTTAACTTCCTGCATCATTTGCAGCGCCCCCTGGCTATTTTTAATTTCATTGTGAGTTAATGGGCCGCGTCGCTTCAAAGAGCAGAAGCTCCGATACAAGTGGGCTAATTTCTTGCGCTAATTAGCGATCCAGTTAGAGTGCCATTAAGCGGATCTAAAAGTCAATCAGCGCTAAAAATAGCCTCTAATTTGAAGTTTATTTGTTTCTGCATAGGCGTTGCCGATATTGATTGCAATGCGGTCCTGGCCGCCTGGCGAGCGCCATCTTTGGCGGAAGCTTCCCGTTGCCGCGTTCTCTGCACGCTGCTGCCGCAATTCTATTACTAGATGGCGCCGTAATGCCGATGGAGAGAGAACACAAAAATCTACTGCCGTTGGAAATGGAGGGTTTCAACTTCTTGCCCGCAGGCGTTGCGTTCTTAAAGGAGCAATAAAAGCAATTGAAATTGAAACGAGCAGAGCGCACGAGCCGAAAGATTGACGCAGCAAGGAAATGCAGGCGAGCTTTCAGCGTTCTTTCGCAGTTTGCTTTGCAGTTTTTTGTCCGCTAGCTCAATGGGCTGCTTTCAGCGCTTCATTGGAGACGCCGCCCGACGGGGAATTTGCCGGAAAATGAGCACACTTGTTGATGAGCTTTTACGCATTCGTTTCATTAACGGCTGTAAGCTGCTACAAGCCTCATAATTGATAAGGTGGCCGAGAGAAGTTATAGCTTTTCCTGGGCGAATGTAAAGGAGATTTTCAGTTTTTATATGATTTTACGTAGATTAAGCCAAAGCCACTGGTGATATAAAAGTTAAAATACCTTCCATTTATTAATTCTTTTTAAAGATCATTAGATCCATAAAACATTTATATCCCACCATTTCCTTTAACATTTCACAAGACGAACGTAGCATTTTACGCAAATGTCGTGTATTTATAGGATGGATCCCTTTGTTGTTTCATTTTAATAGACTTTAGATATTTGAGAACAAATTCTCTTCGCATGGAGTGTCTGATGAGTGAACTATACGAATAAAAGAAGTCACAGCTGCAGCAACAGATAGTTTGTTTGCTAGTAGTTTTTTCAGAGTATTTGAAGAGGTTTGTTGTTCTCACCATGGACTTTGAAATAAGGGGCATCAACTTTATACAAAAAAACCTATCGTATCCCTAAAAAGGCAAACTGGCAAGTCTAGTAGGGAGATCTAGAACACAATCTTATAGGGGTGAATAGAACGATCAAAATAGTACGGTGATCCTGTGATGGATGATGTGATATTGGTGTGTGAAGAGTGAAAAGGGGTTTTCAAGCTTGGTGGAATAAAGGTAAAAATAGGTAAGAAAGCATTTCAAAACACCAAAGGATACGAGAGAATGGGTTAATTATAAAAAGTCTCTAGCTGAATATAACAAAGTTCCGAGGAAATTCAAAAAAGATACGTAAAGAAGGCACTGCGAGGAGATGGAAACCATTCGAGAAGGTATCAGACTCCACAAAATACTCTCAAAGGGTTCTTAGAGCCCTTAGCTGCTTTGAAAACAGAGACAGTAAAATACGCTAATACTGGAAAGGAAACAATGAGCAAACTACTTAGGGTACACGTTTCGGGATCGTGGGTTACTAATATATCACCATGTAAATTTAAAACTTAAACCCCTAAAGTGGGCATCTAGGGAAAATTAGCAGAATGTAAGCAAATGAACCCGCGTGGGGTTGCGAGATCCCCCATCGGGCGCCTCCCCAGGTGGCGAATAGGGAATGCCTCTCAGATATGAGTGGTATCGAGGAAATCAAATACTCGAGGCGGACCAAAACTCGACTGGTGAAAGGCAGCAGGTTCATCAAAATCAGGCTCTAGCGTGAGAAGAATAACTTCGAAACGGCAAAGTACTGAAAATCGGAAAGCGCAGCTGTAACAGCGAAAACGGTTTTCGAACTGCGATACAGAAAAGAAACGGAAATCTTACTGTATTATAATTTCCAAACAATCCTAATGGCTGAACAGAGCAAACTACAATCGCCATTTGGATCGCCAACCTTCGACAGGAGAGGGCGACATAAGAAGAAGAAGGAGCAAATGAAAGTGGGCAATCAATTAACTCTAACCTTATAAAATGCCAAAACGTAATGACATTTATCCTATATTGTTGCAAAAGGGAAGCGACCTTCTACACCACAAGATGTACCATATACTCAGGACAAGTTTTGTTCTGAGGTATGAAGCAAAATTTTGAAAATTAATTAAAGCTATTTTTATACAAAAACCTGGAAAGATAGGACAGAATGTAGCTATGGCTCTAAGACCAATTAATTTGCGAAAAGCTGCTCAATAGGCACATCAAGGTTAGTGTACCTATAAAGCAGGAGTATGCCACGAAACAGCATTGTATAGACTTGTTATCATAGTGGAGATTGCTGTAGAAAATGAAGAGGTACATTTAGCTGTCTTTTTAGGTATTGGGGGAGCGTATGGTAATACATCTCTAGATTCAATCATTACAGCATTAAGCTGTCTGCTTAAAAAATTAGTATTCTTGATGGGTGAAACAATGATGGCTCGGGTTGCAAAATGGTGTTTTCAGGGAAGAACTTTGGCTCCTCTACTGTGGAAACTTGCAATGATGAGCTGTTGAAGGAACAGGTATAGAGCACTGGGATATGTAGACGACTTAGGTATGCTATTTCAAGGAAGATTAACAATACAGTTAGCCCTAAACCTGGTTACAAATTGGCCAGATGCAGAGGAACTAAACATAAGTACCTAAAAATCTACAATAGTAGTATTCACAAAGGGAAAAACCTAGAGCGACCGGGACCTCTTATGTTTAGGCTCCAAGGTATATCAGATGAAGTAAAGTTTGGAGTTATTTTAGACCCAAAACTCACATGGACTCGATACATTCAAAAAACAAAATAAAAGCGGAAGCAACACTAGCGTTAGTCAGATGAGCTTACGTATTGGATATACATTACGGTAGTGAGACCCATGATATATGCGGTATTGGTAGACAAATTTGACGCAAATAATCGTACTAAATAAGATACAAAGACTTGCTTGTCTGGAAATAACGGGCGCTATAAAAACAACATCAACTGCGCCAATGGAGATACTGTCAGACCTTCCCCCTCTTCATTTTAAAATCGTGGGAGAAGCAAACGTTGCTCTTACTAGACTAGGCAACGCATCCATCCACAAAGATTGTTTAAAAGTGGGGCATCTGAAAATTGGACATTGGAAATTTACGTTTAACAAAAATTGTAAAGTCCCAGAGAAATTATCTGAAAACCAGTGGACAGGTAAAATATATCAAGGTGTCCAACATACATGACTTTTATCATGCGGTCAGGTCTGGTTCTCGAATTATTTAGGAAAATGAAAGTATTGTACTCATTGGTCTAAGATCTTAATTTGCATATGATGAAGGTGCAATGATTCAAACTCTTGTACCTGCATAATCACCTTTTAATGTGTGCTATTGAATAAACATTTCAAAGTAAAGGAAAAACTCTTAATATTACCAATTTTACATTTATATTTCGTTCGATATATCGAAAACCAGACCTGAGTGACGAAAGTCATATGTATTAGACACCTTCATCTACTCTACCTGTCCGCCGGTTTTGGTGGTACTCGCTGAAGGCGCCGAGGCGGGTTTTTCTGTTCAGCGCAAGTTAATTCTATTGTGAGTACTATTACACTGTTGAATTATCTATTGTTGAATTACTGATGAGTACCTAAAAGCAAAATAGAGTGAGGAGATAGGTGAGAAAGAATACCGGGAAAACGTACCGGGATAAAAATATAAAACCTTTATAAAAGGAACTGAATGATTGTTACTACAAAGCAGGAATCAGCAACATTTGTGTGCAATGGAAACTTAAGATGCAGACAATGTGACAAGGGAACAGAAAGTCATCTTTAACTAACAGGGGGCAAGCTAATTATAGAAAACCAATAATGAATCTAGAAGAATACAAGAACCATGTAGTAAAGAACTTATACAAACTGGTGCAAGAGACAAGGACACTGAAAAAAGTGCTGTAAAGTAAATGAAATGAGCACAAGAAATCCATGAGGGTACAATGCTACTGAAAACATAGATAAAACGACTCTCGATAAAAAAAAACAAGTGGGCTGAGTGTCTCATGGGCATTACTGTGGGTCTGAAGGTTAAACAAAGATTTGTCGAGCCGGTTTAACAATGTACCCCCAATAAAAAAGCTATGCTCATAGAACCACGCGTATGTGAGGTTTGCGCCACAGAAATAAATGTAAATAAAAAGACAATAATAAACGAATGGAAAGTAAAGATACTGTAAACACGAGTTCATGAAGCATTAAGTCATGGTAAAATGCCCCAAGAAATGTTAGTGGAAAGTACAAAACAGAAAATAGATATAAGTAATATCTTTGAAGTAAGGAAAAAAGGTGACGATACCCAATTCATTGGGAATTGCAGTCTGGTTTATAGCGGAATACGAGAAAACGAATACGCGATTGTATGTAGTTTCAAAAATGTATTTAAAGTATAAATTGCGTTGACTAAACGTTACTGAACATAACTAATACATTTTTTTATATAATTAACATATATGCGTGTGATGTGAGTAATTCAAGAGAAAAAGACTAATGTTTCATGAAACAGAACATCGTGGACACGATATCTCACAACCACCAATTTTTATCTTAAATTGTGTAAGTAATATTAGTATTTCTCAGAAAAATAACTATCGGGAGTTATAGTAGATTGAGTAGCAAAATGAGCGGGACTTTTCGAACCAAACCAAACTTGACTTATTTCTCAAAACTTCAAGAGCGGGCTGCCTCCGTGACCTCGCGGTTAAGTTTGCTCCGCTGTCCGCGATTCGGCGTAGGCGAGTTCGAGCCATGTTCAACCAATGGGTTTATAAATTCATGTTTATTATCATTTGTTTTATGGTTTCCCTCGTGCTGAGTTTAGCAAAGTTAACTTAGGAAAATTAGAAAAATGTTAGAATGACAAGCAAAGACTAGCCTTGTGAAACGACAACTAGGAAAGTCATTTATTTATTGACGCTATAAATGTAGCTAAAGCTAATAGATTTCGCATCCCAATTGTACCACCACGTTGCATATACATGATACAGTTGCTTGATGTCGACTTAATGAATTTTATCTAAATATTTATAGCACCGCTTTAGATATATGGGTATCAGTTACTTTAGGGCAACTGTTCCCCATCCATAATTTAGAATTTTGTGCTGGAACAGATTATGGATGTGCAATAGTACAACAAAGTATCATTAATACCTTTTATAAAACCTGGGTCAAAACACCAAAAAAGTTGGAGTACTACGCAGGGAGACCAACCGTAGTGCAACTTTAATTTGTCTAACTTCCCTGTTTGTTCTCGGTTACCCGCAATGAGACTAACAAGCATGGCGTCGTTTCTTGCAACTACCACTGACTTTTTCGCACAAGTAACAAAGGCTACAATTGGGAAACGAAAATAGGTCTGTGTACACAGCAGTGGTATATAATCGTTTTTTTTTCTGGTGACTCCATATTTTAATTAAACCGTAACGATAGTCGGATATCAACACGACGTGTAGCAAGGGAGTAAGAGGACTGCCTTCGTAGGAGGCATACAACCCTAACGTGAGCCTTGTGGTGTAAGAAGCTTTCAGTTATGATCGCAGGTCACCTCTACTCAGAGTTAGAGGCAACATTACCACACAGACTCACTTTGACGCAGTCTCACAGACCGGGACACTTTCTTTCTATAAAAGGGTGCCTAAGCAATCTTTCACCAAGATAACGCATTAAGCTTTCTTCAAGAAACAGCGTGGAAACTTTTTCATGGTCATTCCGATCACTTAACCTTTCACCGATCGAAAACATTTGGAATATTATTGCGCGAAGGGTACAGTGATTCTGCAGTTCTTGTCAAATTATCAACAAGTCTTAGCTACAGCTATACAGACTGGGGCGAATTTAGACGACTAGCTAACACCAACCTTGCGGTTGTAAGAAGATCTTGAATCCTCAGTTAAATACTTCAACAACACAATACAACGGATGAACTGTAACGCAACACCAGAACAAATAGAAACTTTCAAATCCCTTAATTGCCCTTTATTAATTAAGCAGAAAATTATAGAAAACTAAACCTTTGTGGATAATGGCATAGGTTAAGAACGCCTAAAAGCAAACTCTTATTCAATGCAGCTGCACATGAACTTAAACAATTATTAAACGGCAATAAAAATGAATGCATACAAACTTTTCTTTCTGTCGAACAATTAAAAAATTAAAGCAAACCACAAAAGTCTCTCCACCTATTAGAATGAGCCATGGAACCTGGGCAAGAAGTAAACAAGAAAAAGCTTGCGGATTTGCAGAACACCTAGCACAAGTATTCCGATCGCATCTCTCAGAGAACCCACCTAAATGATGACTGCTACTTAGCAGTCTTCTACATGTCATTTGCTTATTGTACTTTGTACAGATTGTAAACAAAGAGGGTTATTAAAAAAAAACTTGTCAACTAAAATCACATTCTGACTCCAGCTTCTTGTAAAAAGCTCAAAGCGTTTGAAATATGATCGTATCCACATGTTCAGAATTCCGTGGTCAAACCACATCACCAATCAGGCTATGCTAGAAGGAATGGGTAAAGAAAGACTGCTTCTTCTTGTGAGCTATTCGTTATTACAATTGATTTTGCGGGCAACGTAAAAGGTTGTGGTTGAAAAACTTACGTCTACGGTGCAATACAACACTAGGCTTTTTGTGCTATCGTGAACAAAGCACGCATTGCTATAATGATTACAAAAATTCATAAGAAGAAGAAGCATGTAATTTAGTAACATGTCTATTTAAATATTTTATTTATTCATATACTATAGGCTTGGTAAACAGCTACACTACGAAAGGGTTTAGAGTATGAAAAGGTCTATGAAACTCTCTTATAAAAAGAGGTACACAAAGTACCCCCTGAAAGTAATGAGACTGATCTCAGAAAATTCATTTGATTGAGGATATGTTTATATACACTTAACATTTTTCAAAACTGAGCATCAGTACACCATGTCAAAGCGCGCTCAGAAGTCTTAAAATGAAATGTTTTTCAGAGTATCACAGCAGCCTGCATTTTTTAACATTTCTAAAATAGCGTTTTCTTCCGTTCGTTTGTCAAATCTTGGAAACCAATTTAGCGTAAACCTTTTCGAATTTCAAATTGCGTGGTCAATCAGAAAACCTTACTGAACTTGGGCCAGGACTGACACTGATAAACCAAATGTATTCGCAGAGCAACTTTGCATGCCAAGGTGAAGTCGAAGCCTTCCTACAAGCGCCGCTTCAAATGTCCTTGCCGATCAAATCCTTCTCCCCGGCCGAAGTTCACCAGGAACTTAAGTACACCAATGTCCATAAATGCCCAGGCTACGGCCTAATAACAGGACAAATACCCAGGAAAACATTAGAACTGCTGACTACCATCTACAAGAGCATGTTACGACTTTGTTACTTCCCCTCTAGTGGAAGTATGCTATAATCACCGTGATCACCAAGCCCGGCAAACTACTCACAGGGCCAGCATCATATCGACCTATAAGTCTCCTCCCCCCCCCCCCCCTGTCTAAAATTTTTGAAAGACTATTGCTAGAAAGAATAGAAGAGACAGTCGACCTACAAATCATACCAGCGTACCAATGCGGTTTTCGTAGGCGACATTCGATAGTACAGCAAACCCACAGGATTGTTACCAAATCATGCAATTACTAGAACCAAGGCACTTTGCACTGTAACCTTTTTGGATATCAAACAGGAATTTGATAGAGTATGGCATTTGGGATTACTATACAAAATTAAAACAGTCTTTTCCGGCCAAATTTTCCTATTACTGAAATCCTACCTA
Source organism: Sinelater perroti (assembly GCA_036346155.1). Classification (NCBI taxonomy): domain Eukaryota; kingdom Metazoa; phylum Arthropoda; class Insecta; order Coleoptera; family Elateridae; genus Sinelater; species Sinelater perroti. The sequence continues at coordinate 20,119,350 of JARFIY010000158.1, read as the reverse complement.
AGCGACAGAACCTTTCAAACTAGAATAAACAATTCATTCTCAAACTATCAACCCATATCTGCTGGTGTACCACCAAGAAAGTGTTCTGGGTCCTCTATTATATCTGGTGTACACTTCAAACGTTCTTACCACAGCCAACACAGAGATCGTCACCTTCGCCGATGACACAGCTGTGCTATCTATTAACGATTCATCTTTCATTGCCCCTGAAAACCTCCAGAACCACTTTAACCTCCTCCAGGAATGGAGCAAGTGTAGAATTTCCGTCAACGACGATAAATCCACCCACATCACCTTCACAAACAAGCGAAGTACATGACCACCAGTCACCATTAACAATACAATTATACCAGTCAAACCAGAACTCAAATATTTAGTGATGCATCTTGACCAGAAACTCACATGGAAGACTCACATAAAGGCAAAAAGAAAACACATCGACATCAAAGTAAAAGAAATGAACTGGCTTCTTGGAAGACGTTCGCAGTTATCCCTCAAAAATAAATTTCTCCTCTACAAAGCCATCCTGAAGCCAATTTAGACCTACGACATCCAACTATGGGATTGCACCAAGCCGTCAAATACTAAAATCTTGCAGCGTTTTCAGTCCAAGACTCTCCGATGTCAAATACCCCTTGGTACGTTACCAACCAGACCCCCCACGAAGACCTAGGGATCGCATATGTTTTAGCGAAATCAATAGGCTAGCAACTTCCTGTCAACACACTCTCGTGGAACACGAAAACGAGCTCGTTTATCGGCTATCCCAACAACTAGTCGTTACAAGAAGACTGCATCGCCAATGGTCCCATGACCTCACACATCAACCAAACCAGACGTAAGCCTCTTATTTGGGAGTAACATCAATGGATGGACCTCCTTCAAGTCTTCTACTTCATCATACGATCTGCTTAATACTCGCTTAGATTGTAAATATGCACTCTTAATTAAAAAAAATTGCGTGGTGGCGATTTCATGCACAATGAATCTTTATCTTTATCTGCTACCAATCGCTTAGAGTCTAAAACCGCTTTTATCTTAGCCACATTGTCTGGAGTGTGAACGCTTTTATGCCACCTAAATACTTATGGTCTTGATAAATTAAATTTCTCTTATGCTTTTTGTGTTATAACAAGTGTCTCGGGCAGATTTTTCTATTTTGGTGCAAAATTCTGGTGCGCTACGTTCATACAGCTGTCCAATTCATAAATGATTTGTATTTTTTAAAGGCTTAAAGCAAATGCGCTGGATCAGACAATTTACCCAACATCCTCCACCAATTGTCCGAGTGCTCCGCCCCCGACGCTTCTGCTTGGTTCAAGAAAATCAGTCTCATTACTTTCCGAGCGTACCTTGTATTCCGCAAAACTGTAATATTTCCATTGCTGCAGTATGGAAATCGCACCGGACTTTTTGCTTGAAGTCCGACTTTTTGCCAAAAAGCATCTGCTACTACAGCACCTAGCTGACCTACTTGGTTATGGCTGCTTTCCAGAACATTACAAGCAGACGCGGCTTCTGCCGCGACGACTTTACGCCGTACAAATTTCGTTGGCTTGCGCAATTGTAATAGTGCAGACGGCCGGTAATACGCAAGCAGCAATGCAGCTGTGCAGAAGTGAGTCTAGTTAATTTTCTAATTGCATCGCAGCCAGCCTTTAATGTTGCTTCCAATTAGTTTTCTACTTGCATGTGCAGCGTCGCTCTGCATTTTTTAATTAAAATTCCAAACCTGAAATGCAACTGTAAGTTTGGCTAGATCATTCCCCCTTCGATTCATAGAAGCCGTTGCGAATATATCTTGTTGCTAGCATATGAGGCCGTTGGAAATAAATGTTGCAAACGTGTCGATAAGTTATGACCCTGCTTCGTGCATGTACGTACATACACGTGCGCATTTTAAGGTCTGGTTGCACATTTTATCACACAAAGCAATACCGGACGTATATTTTCCAAGATATAAAATTTTATAGCCCTTCTCTAAAATATTGTTCTCGTTCTGCACTCTCGCTGAATTTTTCATATCTATATATAGAGAGCGCTTGGTAAATTACAGTTTTCGGAAAGATACAACTAGCTTTTTAGGTGATTTATTTTTGGCCACTAACTGTGATATTGATAATATTATAATTTGTTGGCAAATTCTGCTTACACTTTCAAGTATTTTTCTATATTACTATATTACCGTATTAGGTGTATGTGTTGATTATTGAGGATGTTTGTAGACCCCGTGATAGTAATTGCAATCTCGGTGATGCTTTTATTTTCAGTAAAAAACATTGCTGTTGATATTGGGTGGACTCATACCGATTCCCAATTAGTATAATTAACTCAGTCGATGTTATAGATTAATATCGTTAGTTAAAATTGCACTATTCAAGAGGCTCAGTTGTTTTACATTTGGCACTGGGTTTAATAGCATAATTAGAATCCAATTATCTACTATTTTACATGTGATACTTAAAAAATTGCTTTAAATGCTTCAACTAGAAAAAAATATTATTTTTGTTTTCTGCTGGTGCAGTTGCTATAAAAAATTCTCTAATTGTTGCCACTGATTGTTTTTACTAAATTAAATAGCAGATTTGGTTATTGATGATTTAATTTTAAAGAATCGCGCGGTTTAAAATCACAAGATTCTCTTATAAGCAGTTTTTTTCTTGTTCGTCTTCATCTGCATTATTTTGTCCGAGTAGCGTCGGAGTAGAGAACTCTTAGTTTAACTGTTTGTCTACTCCGTGCTTTCCAATACTGTGCCATTTGTTTCATCTCATTTGTTGTTTCTTCCTATGTTTGCTAACATGTCTTTCTTGGTCTGCTCTTTTCCTTTTTTCCTTTTCTTCTAGCATCTACAACTTTTTTGGTGAGTCTCTCTTTATCCATTTTCATAATTGTTTTCTATCCACTATATTGACTAGTGCCTCTATTTAAAGTGCGCCTCATATCGGTATCTACGTTTCTAATCCTGTCCAATTTAGTTTTCTTTAATTTTCCCTAATATTTTCATTTTTGCTATTGCCATTTTGTTGTCTTTGTTTGTCTTGTCCATGTTTCTAGGTTGATATTAATATTGCTTTGTAAGCATGTATTTTAGTTTTTCTGCTGATTTTCTTTCCCCCAGTAAAGATTTAGTTGACGAGCAGTTTTTTGTTCTATCTGTTGGTTTTTCCAACGTTTGTTACTTTTCCTCGTGTGTTATAGTATTACCAGGCGCGTCGAGAACTTATAGCAGATCCGGGGAAAAGATTTTACTGGGCGCCCAAGAATTTTTTAGTATTTCTACGTACTACTAGTGTTAAAGCAATTGTTAAATATTATATTAAAAATCAAGGTCGATTTTTCTAACTCATATCGCTAGATTAAACTGTGCTGCACGCGAATGACAGTAATGAACATACAAGGTCTTCTCTGGAAAAAACGAGCCAACATCAGTATAATGAAGAGAATTTGTGCAGCGGTAATGTAACTTGACAGCAAATGAGAGTAGACTTTAAAGCGCATGCAAGAAAATTGGATCAAATTGGGTACGGAAGTAGAACTGTTGCTTGCAGACTGACAGCCCGAGAACCAGAAGCGGCTACTCTTAACAGAGGTACCGTGGTTGCTGATGGCTTGCTTAAACTTTCTACCAATGAACTAAATTATTAAAACGTCATAATCAGCCTCAACTTGGAAGTGATAGCTTAATTACCCGATAGAAATCTCTTGGTGTGTCATGTTTTTGAAATTGTGCGAGATCTCAAAGTCACTGAATGTTTTTTGCATCTCGTAATATTTTTAATAAGCCTGTAGGTTTGTTGTTGTACTAATTGTATTTTTTTAATTATATATCCCGATATATTAGGAATAAACCATGTATTTTCCACTCTTTGAATTTGCACAGAATCGAATTTAACCGCTATGGGGTATTTTTGTAAAAGATAAAAATTTTATTAACATGAAGAACGATACACTGGAATTTTTTCGGGCTCTTAAAACCACGGGAATTCTACCCTCTCTCCCCCTCCCTCTCGACAGACTTGAGTATTACACGCCATCGCATTAACTTGCTATACTTTGGACTGCTTATAAATGTAGTGCTTCATAAAGTCCTAAAACACTTCCTACAATATGTTTAGTTAGTTTTTAGCCAACAAATAATATAAGTGACGCTTTGTGACAAATAAATTGTGCTAAATTCTTGCATAAAATCGTTAATGAAATAAATGGTGACGATGATTCCAATTTTAGTGATGTTTTTATTTTCAAAAGAAAAGATAATACCCTCACAACTCTACCGTGTCAATATTCGTCTACGATTATTTTAGGTGGCATTAAATGGTTTTATGCGGTTCTCATGATTTCTAAATCAAGATAATTTAATCGCCGATATGAAAAGTAACTCGGTCAATGAAAGTTGCACTGTATAAAACTTGAAACCAAATCACCTGTGATTATGGAAATTGCATGTTGGAGCAATTTAATAGTTTCGATTAGAAAAAGCTCAAATCCTTTCCACGTTTTCTATTGATTCATTGGCTATTTAAAAAAAATTGTAATTGTTTTTACTAAACTAAATAACATATTGTATTTTTGGTTATACACTACCGCTTAAAGAAGCGCAAACACTAAGTAAAAAGTAAATTCTTACTTTTTAATATAGGAAAACAATGTATTATATAATGTACCATTATACAACCTAAAAGAACAAACAAAATTATTATGAACACTGAAAAAATTAATATTAGTTTCATTAAAAAAAAGTCCTTTTTATTGAATACTGCTTATAAAGTTTTAGGCATTCTTTCGATTCATTATTTTAATTTCTTGAGTGGTAAATCTCTTCAGAGGCCTTGAAGAAGACTAAAGAAGATTTTTAGATGTTTTTTTTTCAGCATTTTTCGTTTCTCTTGGTTCGCTAGATAGCCGTTTCAAAGCTTTGAGGTGTATCCAAGATCGTTGTCTTGCATAATCTCAAATCCCTTTCTGATGGATCGCAACCCAGATGGTATGGCGTTTTCGTTAAATTGTCTTTATACTGTTCTTTCCTCTTAATACCATTGATTTTAGTAAGTCCCCACATCATCCAAATAGAAACACCCCCACCCTAAAGCAGACCTACCTGCGCGCTTACAGCCGGAACAATATAGCCCTGAATCATCTTTTCAGTCTTAGACAGACGCAAGAAGATTTTCTGTTTTTGACTGAAAATTTCAAATTTGGATTCGTCGGCTTATAATATATTTTTGCACTATTCATTTGTCCAGGAATGATTTTGCGCCCACTGAAGCCATTTAGCCTTATTACCCCGCCGGAACAACGGTTTTTTGGTTGCAATACGACCACGCAGGTTACCCTGCTGACTGATGTTGTTTTATGACGTCCCCGGTTAAATTCCGCAGCAATATTTGGGCCTGTTAATATTTTATTTTGATTCCTCAACATTTTGATGGAATGATATTTTTGCTCGCGATGACCAAAGGCGATGGCAATCCCTAAACTTTCTCTCTGTAGGGTAATGCAAGATGTACCGTCAAAGCACAAACCCTTAATGTTTTTGCGATGTTACGTAGTGATAGCCTTTCTCAATGAAAAGGCTGAACGAGTTTCTGTCCAAAAATTCAAAACAAAAGCCCAAATAAGTGGCATAAGGCCTTATGATAAACTGGCGAGCTCGGATGTGGGAGTTTCGGACGGTACACAGTTCTTTTAATATAAACAAACATCAAAAACAAGGGATAGGAACAGAAAGAAAAAGTATTGCGTGACAGTAACGGAAGACATAAGAGCATTATGACACTTTTATTCTAGTTTTCCATACAACAAATGCTTAAAAAAAATCTACAAGTGACTAACTATTTTTATTCCAAACAATATTGTCTAAGGGGATGGTAGAGGATTAAACAAAACAAAACTTATTATGAAAAGTATAGCTACGTATTGTATAAGTGGATTTTTAGGTCACTTGCGCTGGTTTTATTGAATTTCTGGTCGCGGATTCGGATTCTGCGTCAAATTTGGCTGTCCCTTTTGTTGTTTCCAGGGGGAACCGGTGGCCGGGGGATTTTATGTTATCTATTGTTTTCCTATTGTTTATAGAGGGAAGGGAAAAACTGCTGAATGGTTGGGTCGTTATTATTCTTCAAAATTTATTTGTGCTTATTAATAGAATTATTCTTCAGTGCGCACAAAATTGCTGCTGATCTTCTTAATTATTAATATTACACTCTTAAATACTTTTCTTGAAAGCTCTAGCCAATGTGATGTATAGTATCCGCTTTAATATCTAAACCTTGCATACCTTTTTCACTCTACGTTTCGTGTGTTAGTAATTTAATAAACAGTAGCCTTATAAGAACAATCTGTACTATGTGATGTCATATGAAGAAGTCTGTTCTTCCATTTATGTTACAGTGGTTTCAAATCATACATAAACCGATGGCCAAAACGTATAGAGACCAAAACCATAGAAAATATTTAGAAAATTATGACTCCGTTTTTGCACTCAAGTGCAATCAATCTATTAGAAATATTCAGCATTAAGCATTTTATTGTAAAAGCACAAGACTGTTAGACCAAATCGGACATGGAATATCAGTAGTTGTTATAGAGATCTGAAATTAAAACAATAATTTTCGTATAAATTTTATAGAAACAGGACCAATTTTGGGTTCTAATGCTTCCCAATTTAGAAACTTTTATACAAAACAGCGCTGGATTTATTATGAAGAACGACGTTGGTATCCGGAAATGATGAAATCTAATATTGATCCAATTTTTGATACTTGTAAAGTACTTTTTCTGATAACAAGCAACTATATATGATATCACTGAGTGTTCTTAAAAAGTGTGATTCCAAAATTTTGTTTGTAAATAGTAGATGAAAGGACAGCAAAAGAAACATCTGCCAGAGTCATGCAAAGCTTTATAAATATACGTCGATGTATTTATTGCTGAAAGGTCTATTTAATATAACAATTGGAAAATGTCACATCAACAACAATATTCCATTTTAAAATTTCACAATGACAAAGCGAAGGATTGGTATTCTATATAAACATACTTGAACTAGTTTTCACGCTTAGTTGAAAAAGTAAATCACATATGGAGACACGGTGATGTAGAATCTACACTTCAGAGGATTTTTGTAGCCGAGTTTTATGAGATGATTGTGTAGCGTTGTTCGGGAAAATTAGTAAACCATGGCCATCATAATGTCCGTATCTATAATGGACGAGCCTAACTTTCTAAACCAAGGACGAACTGCCTGAACACTCTCATAAATGGTGCAAATCCCATTTGCAGTATCGTTAGCAATATGTAGCAAATGCTTTCATTCTTAAAGGCGTACGAAAGGGCATGTATATTCTACAATAGCGAGGCAACGATTGAAAAGGGTAAAAAATCTTTAAGATATTAATTTTATTAAACGTTTTTAAGATTAAAATCAAGACAAGTGTGTAGCATTTCAGAATAAAACACCCGTCGTATTACTCAATAATTAGTCTCCATTTAATTTTGCTTATCTTCCATTGGATAAAATGTGTACCACATCGATTAAACTGTTAAAATAAATTGTAGTAATGTAACGATTTAGGACAATTAACCCAATAACCGCATGCGGCGAAGAATATTGGCGAACACTTAATAGTGAAAAGACCAAACTTATGATAATATTGCAAACTTTCAAAAGGAATTAAAACCTTAGCATCAATGGCAAAAACATCAAACAAGTCAATAGTTACAATGATAAACCAAACATGCGACTATATCCATGATATGAAAATAAGAATAAAAAACTATGAGCAAATTTTATTGAGTTTTATGTAGACTTGAGCTTAAAGTTAAGGGGCGGATTAGCGAAATGTCATGTTTTTACTACTCTTCTCTATGGAATAGAAACTTGGACTTTAGACGTAATAAGTCTCAGGAAAATTCAAGTATTCGAAATGTGGGTGTACTGGAGGATCCTCAGAATATCGTGGATGGATTTGTCTTAAAACAAATGGAAAACGATCAAGAAACGGAAGCTGTAATATCTTAGACATATCACAAGAGGAGGAAAATACAATAGGCTACAGTTAATAATACAGAGTGAAATCCAAGGAAGAAAGAATATGAGAAGGAGAACAATATCATTGTTGCGAAACCTCATGCAGTAGTTTGGATGCACTTTTTAGAGTAATAGCTTTTAAAATTGCAATAGCAGTTACAACTGCCAACCTTCTACATCGAGATAGTACTTAGAGAAGAGGAACGACTGCAGTAGAGGAAGCTCGAATAATTTCCACGTTCTGTGTTGATAAGGTTGCGATTTAAAAAAGTCCCAAATTGCTATTAACATTTTTTTGTACTAAACTGAATTATACATTGCGTTTTTACTGGATATTACTATGGTGCCAGTCGATCAAAACTTTGATACTAAACTTTTGGTGTTATTTTGCTCCTAGTAAACCTCGCATACAATATTTTAATATTCTAATCTCTGCATATGAATATTTACTATGGACGTTAATATATAGAATATGACATTAAACTGTAGTAAAAACATATTATAGAATGCTGGCACGACGAAGATTTCCATTTGCTGAAGGCGGATAAATTTCTCCATCCACTTATGTGTAAGCTGCCGGGTTTCTGCAGCCCCGCTAGTAAATACTTCCGTTCAATGGTCGCTTCTATATCGTCTGCTGGAGAACGACTATGGGCGCAAGAAGTGGCTAGCTCAGGTCAGCTTCAGTGAGCAAGAAAGTATCAAACTTACCAGCAACTGTCGCTGCGTCCACTGGCAAGCTGAGGTAACCATAATTCTGCTTTCATCTCCAGCACCAACTGCCAATGTCTTTAATGTCTTTAACGACAGAGAGGAGAACATCAAAATGTTTTCTTCCCCCACTGCTTGTTCTCACCCGAAGATCCCAGCTCGCTTAACAAACTCTCATCCAAGGGAAAGGATCGTCTCGTCATTCCTCGGAAGAAAGAAGCCGCTACTTTGCAAGACTATCGGTGACTGACTCTCTTCCTATTGGAAGCATAGATACAGCACCATTTCCATCTGCTGAAAGCAAATAAGTTCCTCTGCGCTACTGGAGAGCGGCATCCTCATCTTTTACGTAAGATGGATGAGAAAGGGTCTCAATCAAAAACCGATGCCGCTCATGTTCTTGAAGTTTGAGCGGAACAAGAAAATCTTGATTTTTTACCAACATGATGTCCTCGATTTTGCTCTTACATTAAATCAGCTACGATAGAAAAAGATCATTAGCCAGTGCTATCGATGCTAGCGCTTGGGACACACGCAGCGCATTAAGCGTAGGGCTACGCACTGCTTCGATGAATGTAAAAGGGGCCGAAGTGCATCCACTACCAGTTGTGAGGTAGTCAAAGAGGCGACTTTCAGTTGGCCTTTCTCAAGGCCCCGTCTTGTCTCCGATGTTATACAGCCTTTACTTCCAGTATATGTCCACGACGTCTTCCACTGCACTGATGTAGTATGCAGATGATACGACGGCGCTGTCCAGCTTATTGAGATTGGCCTTCATAACCCGACGGCTACAGAAGGATCGGGATTTCCTAGAAAACTGGTGCAGATGATGGAACATGGGCATAACACGAAAGAGAGCTTGATAGTTCCGTACTTTACAAAAAAAAAAAAACTATTTCGCTAGCTAGACGACCTGGCAAAGCCTAAGATCTTTAGAAGAGAGATATTTTGGGAAGAAACCAATTGCATCGGTATGATTTTTGACCCCAAACTGACTTGGAGATCATACATAGATAAGGCGGTTACCAAACTCTCTCCTCCATTCTAGAAAGCTGAATGTCTGAAAAATAAATTAATCATATTTTGTCTAGGAAATGAAGCGATAAAGACTCTTTCACTGAAGAGGCCACCGGCACTTTCCTTGAAGTCAATTGGTAATTTTATTTTTAGTTTTATGTCGTCTGGTTGATGTAGGAGTGGTTGTAAGACAGGACACGGATGTTCTGCTAGTCTTGGGCGGTATTTTTCGCCTCTTCAATGAAAGGCTTACTAAGATCAATATGAGGTGTGCTCTCTGGAGAATAGAAACTTTTAATTTACTGGCGCATTTCCAAAGTTTGACTTAGTAAGTCTGTATTGGTTTTACTGTAGTTTTGTATACTAGCAGCTTGTGTTCTAAGGATAAGGGTATCTTTCAAAAAGCTAGTATAATTTTTTTTACTATATGTTGTCTTCTGGCGAGTTTGTTATTTAAGTGTAGTTCCACATTCATAATTGTTGGTAGAAACTCTTTGTCCAATCTTGTAGTAAGTTTAGGTCATGCTGTCGGTTATTGGATGCAATATTTGGATTTTCATGGCTTTAAAGAATTATTGGTAAGTGTAACGTATACAGGAAATAAAGTATTGGGCCTAATACCCTGACCTGAGGGACTCTCGATTGGAAAGAAAGTTAATGTTTCGCCTCTAACCCTGCTTCTAAATTGGCGGTTGCTTAGATATGACTTAAGTAGATTAAAAATTGATGAAATGGAATGTTTAACTTTGTAAAGGAGGCCATCATACTAAGCCTTGGGTTATATCAAAGAATATTGAGGGACAGGATTTCTGGGCTTCTAACGACTGATTTATTACATAGATTGTTCGGTGACATTGTTGGGAGATTGAATGAAACCCAAATTGGTAGTTAAGTATTTCATTTAGGAGTGAATTGATGTTCTGTAACAGAAGATCTTCAAGAAGTTTTGAAATAGTAGATAGGAGATTCTAATTGGTCTAGAGGTTACATGGTTGGGATTTTTACCTGGTTTGAGCACTCAGATAAGTTCAGCTATATAAAATGTTTTGGTTAATAATGGAGTCTCAGAACAGCATGAAAATAACTATTTGGGAGCTCCTTTAGCATTTTAAGAGTTAGTTGATCGGATCCAGGTGATTTGTTGTCGTTTAATTGGAATATTTCTGATTTCTTTGGATGAGATGAGTTTTACTGGTTTGGTTAGTAATAAGTCACTGTCTAAAAGGTCTCCAATATTCTGATCAATTCCGTCACCGTTTAGGATAAAAATCTGGGAAAGGTATTCAGCGAATTAGTTGGCTTTTTCTTCATTACTTGTTGCCCAGAGTCCTAATGCGGGTGATCCTTTTCCAATTGGGTAGTTCGGCTGTGTTGGTTTTGTGTTGGTTATTGTACTATTTTATCTGTTGGATTATGACTCTGCTATCATTTCTCTGGGAGATTTCTATTTTCTTTTATTATACTTTTCATATTTTTAGAAAAATATTGGTTGTGTTGTTTATTGTTTTTTTGTTAGTGATGCAGCTTGATTTATTGCTTCTTGTACATGTAGAATTGTAAATAGTTTGTACTTTTTTCTAGTTTTAATGAGTTATCGAATTTTACGTTTAAGATTGTATTTTCTTTAATGATATTAGATTAGTTTTACGATTTCCTAATAGACTGCTTGCTAGAGCATATTATACATTACAACTGTGACTAATTAGAATATTAATTGTTTATAAGGTACCCATAAGATGTTCTTGTTAGGGTACGGTTAATATAATTATGTAAAGAAGTCAAAACTGCGCTCTTGTTAACAAATTCCAGAAAAGGAAGCATAGTAATAATCAAAATCTAGCTATTGAAGCAATTTAATATTGTCTAGGGCTTAATGAAGATTTCGTAGTACAACGAGCTGTGTTTTATGATATTTTTAAATTCTTAAACAGAAAAATAGAATTGCTAATAAGAGAGTTAACAGACATGATTGCTAATAAGGGAAAAGAGCATTCAAATGCAACTTATGAGAGTTAACCAGATAAAGAGAAAATAAATATCTGGTTTGGTGGTATAGAGCGTTTTTTGCAGAACAAAACTGGCAATACTTAGAACATTAATGTACGACTACAGAATTCTTTGTTGTTCAATGTCAACAAGATAGGGTATCTTCTCTAATTGCAAATATTTGAGATTACCTAAGATGAAGGGAATTATAATACAGGCAGAAGACGGAAAAATTTTGATAGAGAAAAATCAGATAGATGAACGGTGGAAAGAATATATTGAAAAATTGTATTGTGAAGAGGAGGAAGACACCTATGAAATAGAAAATGAGCAAATAGAAGATGATAATTTAGACCCAGGTATAATGATGGGGGAATTTAAAGAAGCATTAAAAGACCTGAAAACTAGGAAGGCATATGGCATAGATAATATCCCCGCAGAATTACTCCAAGCGCTTGATAACAGGACCAAGAACATTTTGTATCTGTTAATCAAGAAAATTTACAAAACAGGTAAAATATGAGTTGATTTGTAATGGTAACCAAAGAGACGCCAGAGAATCTATTTTATGCCTGCGAATACTACTGGAAGAAACTATAAGGTGTAATAAACAATTATATATTGCTTTTATAAATATACAAAAGGCCCTCGACAATGTAAATTGGAGAATAATGATGAAAATGCTAAAACACATACAAATTGATCACAGAGATAGGCTTATAATCTACAATCTTTATAAAGAGCGAGAAACAGAGGTGAAAATTAAAAACAGCGAAATTAAAACAGCGAGAATAAAAAAGGAGTGAGGCAAGGATGCAATTTATCACCACATCAGAATAATTAAATGACCATTTCCAACTGATTTCCGTCTCCCCAAGTCTTAAGCCTCTTCAAAATTTCTATATCTTCCGTTGTGAGAAATTTGTAATAAATCCAGACAGATAAAAAGGGAGGGGATACCTCTTTCTCTGAATTTGTTATACTGACTAAAGAAATGGTAGGGCAAGATATCTTTATGTATTTCTACCTTATAACCCTTAAGAACCGCTTCATAGTTACCTCCAAAATAGGATTCAAATAAACTTTAAACCGCAGCAGATACGTTTTTATTTGAGACACAACGCTGGTAAGAGCGCTTTAAGATGGGCACACGTTATGTTGTAAATTTCATTTTCATTAATAAAATACATATAACTTTACGGATACCCGGTTTAAATTGCACCCACAGCGACTATAACTTCAAATAGTGTGCAAGTTGCGAGATATTAGTGTCCCCTGTATGAAAGTAGAATTACTAACGAGCCAACAGTTTTACGTGCAATCATTTTTACCATGGTAAATTATCTTGCGTTATAATTATATGTCCGGTTGCTCAAGTTTGGCAAACAGCTCCGGACCTTCTACAAATTAGAGGATATACGGATGCACCGGCTAGCAATGCATCCGCCAGCGGCTTAGAAGTTAGTCATTAAAAGTAATGATTAGATGCGTTCTTAAAGCTCTTCATGGTATTGGCGAATTAAAGCGAACCGAAGCGTGCCTGGTCCGGCAATAACTCTGCTGGCGTTATATTTGCAACGCAAAATGAAGCAGGCGCGGCCTCTATTTGTTCAATCGATAGGTGCAGCAAAATGAAGCCCGTAATGTTGCACTTTGGGATAGAAAGAATTCTGTTAGCCTCCAATTTCTGCCAGCACGTCCAAAAAGGAAATTATTAGGTGGAAGCGCCGCATGCCGCAGAAAGAGTTTTATATCGCCGCAGCCCCATTGTAAAGGGCGTTAGTGTCTGAAACTTTGTGAGGAACATGTTTCCTCAATTTGCCGAGTTTTAGCCCTGAAGGTATCGACGAGCTGAATGCGGAGCGTTTGGAGGGCCAGCTTATGCCACCGGAATGTAAAAAATTATCGCTCTCTATTTGGATGGTTACGAAAGTTTAGTTCGAAAATAACACCCTAAATTTTGTTTCAGCTCAACAATTTTACTTATTCAACATTTCAAAGATTTTCACCGCGAGCTGCGGAGAATTTATACTAAGGCCACCATAGTTTTGAATAAAACTTTAATGACTTTTTAATGTATCACAAATTATAAAAAAATAATTTCCTGCTTCTAGCGCATATTTCTTTTGTAGAACTTGTTTTTCAAATTATAATTGTCACCAATTCTTGTAGTTGTGCATCAACCGCAAATGTAAATTCAAGCAATTTATTAAATCATTTTTATGCATAGCCAGACAAATTAAACAGTGGCAACAGAAAGGAAAATAAGAAGGAAAGCGTTCACAAATGGAGTTCCCTAGGAATCGCTATTTTGAACACCCTTTTTGACCATTCCTTTAGTCGGTAGATCTGCTGACTGATCTTTTATGATACATTGAGGTGCTCGGGTCACTTGTGGCACTCCGGGATAAATAATAATCGCACAGAACTTTATCACAATTTGGTGGTCTAGGATCTAAAACCTTAGCGCTCAGGTTTTCGAGAAGTCTTCTAGTTTAAATTTCAATCTTTGACACCTGACAAGCGACGATGTATTCTACGCCTGTAGTCGATTTTCCATCCCATTTTAGTTAGGCAAAGGAAGATATTCTACTGGTTGTTTTCGATTCTCTTAGAAACCCTATTTAACTGATCAGTTGTGCAGTTTACCGCTTCTGTCCAAAGCTCATTCGATAAACTGTGATTAAATACGAGTAACTTCAACCAACGTCTTTTCTTCCGTTCACTCCTGTTGAGGAGTGAAAGATATACTGATCTAAATTTTGGCGAGGGTGTTTCGGAGCACGTTATTTAATTAAGCATTTGCGTATTCTAGATCTGGACGCTACTGCGTAGTTCTTCTTGGTCTTGGTACTCTAGACGCACAGGTAACAACTATAATCATTCTTAAATTTTAAATGCACTCTTTGGGTCTGGTGTTCATTGTGCTCGAAATTAGTGCGCCCATGTTTTCTGCGTGGAGAGTATTTTCACTTAGTGTCGCTTTTAATGTTTTCTGGTAGACCATTGACAACACTGGTGAGACCTATTATTTTATTCAGCAATATAATGTAATAATAAGAGTTTCATGCCATAGCATGATCAAGCTGTCGCTTGCAATAGTTATAGCATTTATACTTCATCTTATTAAGTTTCAGACAAATGATCTTCTTGGCTGTGGTCGCTTCTATACGTTACCAATAGAAAATAAATTTTTTCATCCCAGGGAGGTATAACACATTCATAATGGCGATGTCGTCGGGTAACTTGAGCTCGATTCGAAATTTTTCCTTTCTACGGGCGTCCTATGTTTCGCCATACCCAAATTTGATTGAGTGTCTACCAACAGTGACAGACTCGAGAATTCTGAAATTATAACACCAAAGTCCGCTGTGCAGTGATGAGAACTTGACACTTAATTAAAGGACGCAGATTATCTGTTTTCTTCATCTGATCCAAGCTGCGTATCGCTGAAGGCGTTTTCAGTGGTATTCAACGGTTGTCCTTGACGTGCTGCACTTGCGATTCTTTTTTGGCTTCTCTTATCTTGAAGGCTTCCAATTCTCTCACAACTCAATTAACTTCTTGTACCGTGTAGACTTACTTTAGTGGCAAGTTACCTAACATTTTAGAAACAACTTCTACTTCTTTGAGTTTGATTCGGCGAACTTAGCTGTGAAATTAGTCTTCCATTTTGGCCAAGTACTATGCCATCTTTTACCTAATGTATGCTTCAAGAGAGTAAAATTTCTGGAGTATTATTTTCTAGTTAGACTGTTGACGACCTCAATAAGCAGTAAGGCTGAGGCTTCTTTGTTTTTCTTCTTTTCAAACTCTTTCTCTAGCGGCTTCGAGCAAACTGTGCCATCGTCAAGTATTTCCACTCGGGGAAATCGTTCGAAAATGCCACTGTAGTCTGGAACATTCCCAGCCTATGATGCATTAAATATTAAATCGCTTACAGCTTGTACTTCGCTTTCCGATACCTTCTAATATGATAATGGTGCTTGCCATTCACGCTCTACTACCCTGTAGTTATAAATCAATCATAAGGTTAGGTTAAAGCAATTTACAATTTGATTTATACTTAAATAAACAAATTAGACAATGGAAAGAATCAATAAAACGCTATTTTTAAGATAGCTTTCCATAACGACAATCTCTATATTATTAAGAAAAAAAATAAGTTGCTTGTGGTTATTGTTGTCTGGCCGGCAAATTCATAAACAGAGCAATGCTTTCGGCGCAGAAAACCGGAATAAGAAACTTCCATTCCGGTCAGATTTCATTTGATCAAACTTCCTTGAAAATGGTTCACAAATTAAGATTTAAATGGTGAAATAATTTAAATTTAAGTAGCAGACCAAACAGAAGTCCTTCAGCCTTTAATCTTTAAGCCTGTTATAATACATTCTTAATCTTTGTATCTAACGTCTTAGATTCAGAAGTTATTTGGTTTGAACTCGTTAAAAATATTTTCGATTGCCATCGGACTAATTTCACTTGGTTACAAAACCAGAGAACGTTTTTGTCCTTTTCTTATCATTAAAGTGTTATAACCATTTAGCAAATTTCTTAAATAATTGTAGCATAGGTTCGGATTATTGAAAATTAAAGAATGTTCACCACACGCCTTTAAATGGTAATACTTTGATGTCATCATTATTTTCTTGATTTTCCTATCTAATAGAAGAGAACTTAATTTAGTTAGAACTTGCATCTGGTCTAGTTGTTACCAGAAGAGTCTCAATAAAAACTATGGAATCCGGTTTATAAATTATGGGTTTTGACTTGATATAAATGCAAAAAAAGGTTCATCTTACATCTTCCTTCTAATTTAGAGTTTTGCAAATGATAAAATCTGATGCTAAAGTTACAAAACCAATTTTAAAAGCTTCAGCCAAAGTCTTGTATTCTGGAACCTAATTGTAAATGAACTGTTGCTCATGCCCCAACCAGAAGGTTGTGAAAATGTTGTACTATAGCTATTCAAAGTCAACTCAATACAGAATATTCCAGAAAGAACTAATTGAACTATAACTATAAAAAACTCCAAGCTCCCATTTTTTCTTCAAAAGGCAAGCCTTCTAACAAAATCAAAAAATTTCTCGATAATTTCAATGAACTTTCTCAAAAGCCATAACAAGCTTTTACGCAAACTCTCCACCCTTCGTGCTCGCATTATCTCAGTTCAAACCACTCCACCTAAACGTAAGAGAAATGGAACTAGTCAAAATTATCTGTATACACTGTTTTGTCCCAGAAGATGCAACTGTAGAAAAGCGTATCAAGCTATTAAACGAAGTTCACTCCTTAAAGGGACGAACCATATTATTTAAGAAATTAAGACGCTTACCTCTAATAATTTCTGAGAAAGTTGAGCTTACCTGGTTAGTCGATATGTACTAACACAAAAACTTTAAATCTAGTACAACCTACTTGGTAGTTTGAGCAGAATTATTTGTCTCGGTAAAATCGTAGCTTTAATTTCAAAAAATATCAACGTCGAAGAACTTATTTTCGGAATAATAATAAAAGTAGTTCAGATTCACATCCTCTCATAGCATCAGTCCACCGTACGCTTTACGACACCCGACAAAAGTTTTCCAGAGTAGAGTAGTTATAAAAGCTTTTGAGTAAATTTTCTTGCTCTGTACAACATCATCTTTGAAAAGTATTGCGCCTGTTGATAATTGTGGTTTAATTTTCAGATTTCCTCACTAATATGGACAAAAGACATCGAACTTATAATCCGAATAATCCTAAAGATACAGGAGTGCTACTGTAATTGATGTTAGAAAGCGATGAACAGAGTAAAGTTGAGTTTAAAATGAAACAGACACTGACGAAGGAGATTTAGAAAATGTAAGATTATTTCAGCTCTGTTAAACGTAATAATGAAGGCAATTATTTTATTGCAAACGTCAAATCTTACAAAAGATGTAAAATCAAATCAAAATTCAGAGCATAAGTGAAAACAAAGATTTTCTAGGCGTCATATATTTATAAATATGGAACTTACATGAATACGGTATTGAAATTTGTCATTTAGTTGTAAAGCGTTTTAAATCTTGAGAAGACCGGAGAAAACTTGATAGACTTGCTGCTGTTCGTGCTCACCCTTTTAGTTTCAAGCTGCAAAAAATATTTACCTGAAAAACGAGAAATTAGAAGATTATAGAGGTTGATGTAGATCTTGATCACATATGCTCTCAAAGCCTAATAAAAATGACTTAAAAATGTTTGCCTTTATGGGTGTGAAAACAAGGTAAGGTGGAAATATGCGCATTTATAACAAGACTATAAGGAAGAATAAACGACAACCTCCCTAAAGCTTTCCGTTGACTAAGAGCAGACTTACCAATGCAAGTTTATTTGGGATTTATAAAAATGCTACTAAGTGTCTTAGGTTCTGAAAAAGTTTAAAATATAGTACTTATCTAAAGGTTTACACGAAGATGAAAGCATAGGAAACAATGCTAAATCAAAATATAGCAATCTGTTGTAACATAACAAAATCAAGAAGTAATGTAGTAGATAAAATGTATGTACTTAACATTGCAAGCAATATTCGCCGTTGGCATCTTGACTACTGCTAGTATAAGTGCACAAATTATTTACAATAAGAACAAAGGTGAAGTCCGAAGACGCCGTTTTTTTTGAACTGCTTGCTTAGAATCTTATTTATCAAGGATTAAGTTGGAAGGGGGTGTAAGTGGCGATCGTAAAAGTATAGATTGCAGTCTAACCTTACCCTCTTGCAGCTCTGGTGACCGAGCCACGGCGGGAGACAAAAAAATATTTTTCCAAAAGACCCACTATCAACCAGTAATTACCAGCTTGGCAGAGAATGGCTAAAATCCTCTTAATAATGGAATGTTAAAAGTAAATAAACAATTGAGAAGAAGAGGAAAAGTAGATATAACATCTCGTAATAAGTGCAAAGATTAGATAGAAGAAAGTGCATTCTGCTAGAATATTATCATAAACATTTAAATGCGTCAAAGCAAGGTAATTACTATATTTGTATATGCAGCTGGCAACTGAAAATCTAGAAATAAAAGGGAAAACCTATGAGAAATTAGAGAATATTAGGAAACTTTAATACACGCGTTAGTAATGAAATAACTACTTCAATTTTAGAATCAACATATTTTTTAATATAAAGAGAAACATAGATATACATATAAAAATGCAAGGGGGCACAAATCTGTGATTTATTATATAGTAACCAATAAGACAACTCAACCACGTGAAATACTGGATATTAAGATACTTAACTCGGTTAATATGGATAGCAGTCACATCTTATTATTAGACAGAATAAGATTAAAGACCATATTCATAAGAAACTCTAGAAAAATAAGAAAACACAAAACACAGGGGAATTTATCTACGAAAGATTTTTACGAAACGAGGTTATCGAAAAAATTATGCCGAATCCCATAACCAAAGACGAAGCAAGATATAATATCTGGGAAAGATTAGAACAAATATAGAAGTAGCTGTAGAAACAAGAACTAGATATTACTTTAATATAAGAGCTAGTGAAATGCCATGATTACGAAAGGAAATTAAGGAAAAAGGAAGTAGTGCACCTAAAAGAAAATAAGAATTGCAACTATTTGTTATATGTACCGAAAAAGAACATTTGGGATTATTTTAAAAGGATTTAAACTAAAATAATGAAACAACCAAAGATAAATTAATGAATTAATAGAAAGAATCAAAAGAGGTAACAGCAATGCAGAAAAAACATACCAAACAAAGACAAAATTGAACAGTAACGAAGTAGAAGAGGAAGTAAAAAACTTGAAGACCAGAAAATCATTAGTAAATCTAATCAACTGTATTAGAAATCAAAATATAATATAAGTAAAAATTACACTGTTTAAAAAATGAGAGAAACCAGCAGAGGAATAAATTTTCTAGACAACCCAAACAACTAACAAAATGATTAACCACACCTGAAAAGAAATAATATGGTTTTTGGGATTGGAATATTGTATACAGATACAGCTTAAAGTTGTAAATTCCTATACAAAAGTTTAATACCAACTACATTGACTAAAATGAAACAGAAACAGAATACAGAATACAAGCTAAAGTCAAAAGCAAACTAACACCTCCTATACAGGTCAATAGTGGTATGAGACAAGGCGTTTTCTTGGGTCCTCTATTATTCAACTTAGTTATAGATGAAATAATAAAGAAAGTAGAACTGTTTTAATTGCCATGACCAAAGATGAGCGTTAAGAATCATTATAAAAATTCAACACAACGACCAAAAATAATATGGATTTTTTCTCAAAAAAAACTGAATACAACGCGACATTAAAAAATCCTCTAAATGCAGGTGGACGGAGAAATTGCCCGACCTTTAAATAGTCAAACAACGGAGATGCTGATAACAAAGTAACATATAACAACAGATAAGCAAATAAGACCTGGCGAAACATACACAGCAGTAAAGACACAAAAGCAAAAATGGCGATAAGAGCTATACTGACATAGTGCTGAAACTCGAACAGATACGGTCAAAACCAAAGATTTTGCATGAAATTGCAGAAGAAACACGAAAAACCAACGAAAATATCAGAGAATAATGCAATATTGAAAACATTAATAGGTGATATGCTAGTAGGATGTCAAGAAAGAATAGCAGCACCCACAAGAAGCAAGTGGTAAATATAAAAAATGAGTACAGGAAGAATTAAAGAACATTAAAGCGACAACCCGCTTACGTTGGACACGATACTGAAGAAAAGACGGGCAATAAATACTAAGGTATAAGAAGTAAGAAGAAAAGAATATTAGGATCTGAGACCCCAAAAAGTAGCTCTGCTATGCTGCCCAATTGCAATATTACTGTTTAATTGTAAAGTCTGGGTCAGTTTTGTGAGAAAAAGTACCCTTTCGATTACTTGGTCGACATAATTGGTTATAGAATTGTCGGAGCTTCTTATATGCAAAGAACTCAAAGCAACGGCAATTCCAATCATCTTTTCTGTAAGACAAATTGCTTCAAATTAGGACTCAAAAAATGGCGAAAAGCTAATATTAGAAATCTTTGGTACGTTTATTTACGTAATGGTAAATATAATGTTTCAGTTCTGACGTTACAGTTTTCACGTATTGCAGGAACAATGAACTCTGAGTTTGTCACCCTAGGACAAGATGAATAGAATCTGAATTGAGGAATCAATGAGCAATGAAACTTCTACAAAGGGATTTCGAAAAATAATACTAGAAGTCTTGCTTGCGTTCAAAACTCAATAACGTTTGTAATTGTTAAACTTGTAGGCGTAATCAAAACCGACTTTGGAATTTGGAAAGTGACAAATAGGAAGAAAGATGTAATCGCACTAAAACGGAACATAATTTAACTGATTTGGAGGTTTCGATGTTATTTGTTTTAAAGGTTATGAAACTTCTAGGTCTGTACTTAAAGTTAATTTTTCTTCTCGAAGGTTGTTTAAGTTTCTTGGAATACAAAACAAGGTAAGAAGAATTCCTAACTTTAATGCTCCTGCTCAACAAATTTATACGTTTTCTCATGTTTCAGATATTCGGTAGTTTATTAAAAAGTCATACAATAGATGAAATCTTCGTCTAAAAGAACACACCACCGATGAGCATAATAGAATTGAATGACAGAAGGTTGTGACTTTGTCCAAAGTTTATAGCAAAGACGAAGTTTTTATTACGTTGCCAATTTGCTATATATAACTGAATATCTTGTCTTTTAGGGTTTCTATGCAGCTGAATAACTCTCTAACTGCACAATTAAATTGGGGGAATAGTGTACTAAGTGACTCTTAGGTTACAAATGATAATTTTGATTTAATAAACTTCAGAACACCACTGGATAATCAAACTTCTTTGAAATTAGGATTTGAGATAAAACTTAAGGAGTAGAAGCTAGTACTCATGGAATTAAAAATCAATACTGAAAGTAAAATCAAAATTACAGAACTAAGATTAGAAATGGCGTCCTTTCTCGGTAGAATTCTTGCAAAGAGCAAGGTTTTTCGAGATGCTGCACTAAGGGTTCTGGTCAAGATATACTACTTCAATATATAAATAATAAATCAATCGAAATGTTTTGGAATATATTTTCCCAATTATTCCAGCAATTGGGAGCTTGGATGACAACCCTGATTCAATAATATTTGCAGGTTATGGAATATAAGCATCTCAAAGTACAAAGAAAACATTGGAATACCAACTTGCTGGATGATCAACGCCGAGATCTTCAATATACTGGAAAAAACTGCATGTTTAACTTGTAGGCCAATAAAATAAGTGCCTTTTAGAATTTTGGATTTTTCGGGGTACTAATACCCGATAGGAATGACGAAGAACAAAAAAGGATACACCTTTGGAGAGGAGTATTTGAGGCAAAAAGAGGAAATTGAATTAGTCTAAACCTGGGCCAACTCGACCCAGTTTTTTATGTTGAAATAACAACCATAAGCCTATGTGCGAAAAGTTTGCTGGGGAGGTTTTAAAACAGGCAGATGTTTTAACAAACAGTCACAACGGATTTAAAGGTTTTAAAAGGTACTGAAGTACACACCAAAGTAGGACTTACATAGCGTTTGCTTAAAATGGGTCCCAGAACATCAAGGTTATGAAAATCAGCTGACCAACTTGCCAGATTAGGTCTGGAACCTACAAAAGGGATTATTGGAGATTTCCTGAAGGAAAAACATAAAACTTACTAGAAACATAATAATTATGTTCCCGTTCAATAAGAAAATAAAGGACATGTTACAGCTACATTGGAAACAGTTAAAAAGGACTATTAATAGGACACTGTAGCCTCAGACAGCATCTTAACGCAATATTCATTGTTAATTATACAGAAGAAGAGACAGTCCCACACGTCCTATGTGAATATCCAGCACTCGAGGCCTAAAGCTCTAGCAAGATTTAATATGTAGAACCGAGTGAAATAGCGGTTGCATCATTCAGTTATATCCTAACTACTACTGATGGTGCAGAATAAGCTTAGAAATTTAGTACAGTGGGTGAAAATCACATTAAAAAAAATATATAAATTACCTGGTTTTCTATTGTAAATCTATGTAAAGTAGAGAATGGTTGAAACCATTATTCTTCAACAATCTTTCTGTAATTCAAAAATTAAGATTAGAAAAATCAATTAACAACAAAATACATCAAAAATATTGGAAAGTTAGAAACAATGAGAATAAATATGCATTTCACTTTAATGTTAGGTGATTCTAGTTGAAAAACAATTTATTTGTTACCTAGCCAATTTTACCAGAGCAGGCGGTAATATTAGGTAGATTTCAGACGTTATTTTTTAGTGTTTTTGCACCTATTAATATATTCCATACAGCTTGAACTTCAGCTAATTTTTTTACTTCACCCGGACGACTACTGTTGGCCTTCTTGAGATTAGTGAATTGATTCATAACGTCACCCTAACTGCATTCAAACGTGACTCCAGTACATGAGCAGGAGATGAAAACGCACCAAACAGCCCCGCTGCAGCCCCTGCGCGACCACACCCTACTCCGAGGCGCCATAAACCCCATTTTATGCGCCAATTATATCAAACTGTAGCCCAGACTCCGGAGAGTCGCCGGAACATTCCGGGAGCCAGCCAGGCGGGCTCCGGGTGAAACGACCTTTATAACCTTCCTACGCAGGGTGCGTGGGTGCGCGTCTTCCTTCGCCAGCGGAGCCCTCGGATCGAAGGGCTGCGCGGCCCGCGGGAGCTTTGCATGGCCGGATGGGGCGCCGGGCGCGCAGGGAGACGCTCGGCCTCACTGTTGCGATTGCTGCTGCCCTTAATCATTTGTTGATAGGGAAGGAAGGCCCGACACAAACAGGTCGATAAAGCGTATCCGGATCGGCCGTTTCGCTGTCTTGGATCCGCCGGCTGGGCTATCAGGCGCCTGGCGTCGCCGCTTCAATTTAGGGGCAGGTTTTTACGAGCTTCCGGGCCATTTGCTCCTGGAGATCGTGTTTGTTGCACGCAAAACTGGCGAAACATCGAGCGGACGGTGTAGCACGCACGCGAAAAACGCGACAACAAAAGAGTTTTCGGAAAGATTCAATCTGAATATTTGTAAGGGGATTATATAAGTTTTGTAGACGTAAGCTACTTTGGTTTCAATTCACCTCGACAATAAATGGTGAAACATTCAAGGGCCCACGGAATGTCTTCAGATAATTGGAAAATCCAGCTAAATTACCCATAATTTTAAAACAATTGCAAATATAGCAAATGTTCCCAACTCTTTAAAGTTTAGCCAAAGGTACGATCAAAAATTACCCCAAAATTGCTCTTTAGATTGAACTTCTCTGATCTCATATCTTCTTATAGTTATAATTATCATCATGCGATTATATTCCTCTTTTGATAGAGTGAATCCAGATTTACTAATGTGATCTTTACGGAACAAATCTCGGTGTTTAACATTAGCTTTTTGAAGATTGTTGCAGAAAGGGCAATTTTATTGGCCCACCTCTGTACTATTGTCTCAGAGAGTTTTACAAACATTTGTTGGATCAAATAAATTGGTCTGCAAGATAATGGTAGGGGTCAATTATATTCGAAAAATGTTAAGATTTGGTGTATGTAATGCTTTGTAATGTATGTAAGGTGACGAGTTGGGCGATAAAAGTGCTATTAGTCAATAGGAAATATTATTGCCGATATGGGCTTTAAGTATGCAAAATCTATTCCAGAATGTTATGTAATGTTGGTTGGCTGCTGGGAAAAGTGACTATAACGCGCATGCGTGAAGGAGACCAAGGCCAGTTGGGAGATAGACATCAGATCTGTATCAAATTTTGTAGAAAACTGGAATATTTCTTTGCAAAGACTATTTGAATGAACAATGCACTGAGTACAGTAAGTATAAAGGCATGGTATAGGCGTTTCACGTTCTGGAGGACAAGCAACGAGTAGAACACATCCGGGACATAATAAAAAAAAATCGACAACTGGCAATTAAAGAACCATAAGAAAACTAAAGCTACTGTTATCAGAGCAGAAGGATCACACTATTATCAATATACCAGATTACTCCCAGAAAGTCATAACAAAGGTTATATTGAATTTGGAACGCAAAACTTTGCTAATGCATTGATTTGTCCTGTATGACTGTTTCATCTAAACTGTTCTATGGTTTATAAGAATTGGTAGAAGAGAAATCAAGTAATTCCGTCGGGAATCGCAGCATTCGCTACAGAAGGGTTGAAACTTTAAACAAATTTAGTACGCCGACTTCAACTGGTCAACTTGAGGGCTGCATGTTACTAGAATTTAGCATAGCGCTTATAGAGGCATTGTCAGCAGGCGGTTGCAGTTTTCCTTGTTGAAAATGCATGAATCTACAGTGTAGCGGTTTCGAGGAATGAATACATTGGCCGCAACAAACTAAATGGGCTTGATATTCTGAGTTAAACTTTATTTTTTTCCTGCACAATTAGTGCTGGAATGCTTTAGCTCAATACTCACTTTCGTATTTGAATTGTTCTAGTTGTTTCCTCATTATGCTTTTTCCCAAAAATTTTATATTTAAACTTGCGTTATCTATTTTTCGAAACGGACCGCATTTCTGAAACTGACATGCTAGTAATCAAGTTTGTCATTAAAGTCTGATTTTTTATAGCTACGTTTCAGAAGGTTATCAAATTTGAATTCTAATTGGTGTAACATATTCTAATCAATTGCCTAAGACTTTCTCATCCAAGACCTTTTTGTTAATCGAAGAATCTAATGATGTAGTATTTAGACTGTACGGAAGATATGGTTTACAGAACGTCTCATTGAGTTTTGCTTTTTATTCTACTGAGCTGAAAAGGATTACTTAAAGCATTTACCTTCAATTTTTAAGCACATTGTTTAACATACAACTGTTGCTCTGGGACAGTGCTTTAAGACTTAGTAGCTATGGTTAGACCTCTAGGTCTCTGACAATTAGAAATATAGTCGCCGGCTGATTAGGCCCTGTCGTCTTTTCGGGCAAGCGTATTAAAACATCCAGACAAGAGTAATGCGTCTTTTTTGTTAAATACGGTAGCCTATCACAAAGTCTCTCAGCCGGAAATAGCAGTTGTACTTTGAGTTCAGCGATTAAATATAATACCGGTTTGAATTCCACTCATGGGGCAACCTCTTCACTTTCAAACTTTAACTGCCACTCAAGCCCCGACGAAGTCGCAAAACTCTCCTTTTTGTATTTTTACACTTTTGATAATTTCCTTAATTTATAATGAATTTAAAAGCAAATTATCTTTACTCAAAATTATAGAGTGGGGGAGTGGGGCAGGGTGGTGGTGGACAAAGGTTATATTGAATTTGGAACGCAAAATTTGCTAATGCATTGATTTGTCCTGTATGACTATTTCATCTAAACTGTTCTATGGTTTATAAGAATTGGTAGAATGGTTACAGAAATCAATAGTAATAATTAGTTTTCGGGGAATCGCGCAGCATCTGCAGCTACCAAGAAAGGGTTGGAAACTTCTAAACAAATTTAGTACGCCGACTTCCAACTTGGCGGAGCGCTTGAGGGCTTCAAGCTCTAGAATTTAGCATAGCGCGTATAGAGGCATTGTTAGCAGGCGGTTGCAGTTTTCCTTGTTGAAAATGCATGAATATCTCTTACAGTGTAGCGGTTTCGAGGAATTAAATACATTAGCCGTAACAAACCTAAATGAGCTTGATATTCTGGAGTTAAACTTCTTTAGTTTTCGTTTTCCTGCACAGTTAGTGCTGGAATATTTAGCTCAAACTCGCAATTCATATTTTTTAATTGTTATAGTTGTTTCCTCCATTATGTTTTTTCCCAAAAATTTTTATATTTAAACTTTTTATCTATTTTTCATTTTTTTTTAAATATGACTTTGTATTTGCATATTTTGCTTTAGTAAATCTTGTGATCTGTTTATTTGTGCCTCAATAATGGTGTCTTGTTTCGATTTCGTAGCCATATACTGGCATGTCACCTTTGTTGGCGTTATCGTCTCCATAACTTCTTTAACCTAATCATTCTGATTTAATTAGATTTATTTTTTAATTTAGTTGCGATTTTAATATTACTGGAATCAAAATTATTGTACGGTATTTCTTCAGCCTTGTAGCGCCCAGTATTGAGCATAGGACTCCCTTTTTGGGGGGGATTTGGCAATTAAACGCCACGCTTGCCGGGCGGGTTGGCGAATGCATAGTGAATGTACTTTTTACGACCGCCAAAGGTGTTTGTATGACGGCCGGAGAGCATTAAATGTTTTTGTCCTTGCCGGGGTTCGAACCCGGAGCCACCGTGCGCCAGTTTGGCAGGTTGAGGCCTTTACCTCCGCGGCTGTCGTGCTCTCAACTTGTACGGTATAGTGGTCTCAAATTGTTGGATCGATTTTGGATTTATGCACCTTACAGTGGTAACTGAAAATAAAGGATCTGCGAAACGGACCGCAAATCTGAAACTAGACATGCTAGTAATCAATTTGTCATGAAAGTCTGAAAGTTTGCAGCTGCCTTTCAGAAGGTTAGCAGATTGACAATTCCTGAACTTTTTAACATATTCTAATTATTGTCAAGACTTTCTCATCCAAACGTTTTTTTAGTTAATCGAAGAAACTAATGATGTAGTATCTAGACTGTACGGAAGATATGGTTTATAGAACGTATCATTGGAGTTTTCATTTTGTTTCTACTGAGCTGAAAAGGATTACTTTCTAGCATTTACCTTCAATTTTTAAGCACATTGTTTAACATACAACTATTGATATGGGACAGTGCTTTACACAAACTCTACAATAGTAGATATTATGACTTTGAACATATCGCTAAATTATTGAAAAAAGTAAAATTCATATATATCTCTAAGTCGCATAATTTTACTTGACTAAGTATTTCAACAGTCAAAATGCTGGTTTGAGAATTACTGAACATTTTCAGAATTTAAAGAGTGTCTTTCCATGATTAGAAGGCTGGTGGTTGATGTGCCATCGTTAACTAATGTACTACTGTCATGTATCTTAGACAACCAATGGCCAAAAGAATTGTGTAATTGGCCACCACGAGGGAAGAGACAGTGCGAAAGGCAAGTGAGAAAAAGAAAGAGATATCTGTGGAAATTTAGAACTTCGTTAAAATACAGCGATGAGATAAAACGGCATTTATAGGTTTTGTCGTGTTATTTTCTTTCATGATGATGGTTGTCCACATAATCAGCTTCTCCAAGCACTCAATACTAACTTGGGCTTCGTCGTTGATCAATGCAGAGACTGATACCCGAAGCGTAAATCAGCAATGTTCATGATTCTTCAAATACATTGAGCTTCTTAAGAAGTTGCAATCTAAAATTGTCCAATAAGTAGTTTGTGGACTCAATTTAATAAAATGGTTTTATGTACTTATTTTTGTTGTGTTATTAAGCTTGCGATACTTAATGCTTAGGTAAATTAGTCATTAAACGTTATAGTATTTCATTCAAACGATTGTGCAATGTGTAGCAGAAAGAGCTTTTCGTTATGTATATATAAACAATCACAACAATGCTGTCGCATATGTTACAGAGAGTATAGCATTACACTTTTCAAACTCTACAAAACTTTATGAAGACCATCTAAAAGCGTGAACTAATACTTAAAATTCTATTAGGGTGCTGTTATATTTTCGACTTTTATAAGCAATGAAAAGTGCGAAACTACTTCCACATAAGGGAAAAGGACAATGAGAGGGCAAAGTACTAAAAATCTGACGTAAACACGAAGACATGGAAGATTTAGTGTCAATAGAACCGTCCTGGAGTTTGATTAAAGAACCAAAACAATCCTTGATTAAATTTAGCCCGGTTAGTGTTGCACTCTCCATTTTCCGACATCTGGTGACTCAGAGCCGCTAACACCGTGTTATCTAGAGCCTGCTATGCCCAGATTCGGGGAATTGCAGCTCGAACAGTAAATCCGCGCTCGGCTATCTAACTTTAATCGGTCGCGGATACTCGCCGCGCCGCATTAAGAATCAATCGCAACGGCATGCAAATGGCTCAGTCATAAGGCTGAAAGTTGTGCGAATCGAGGTCCTTTGCGCTTTAGCATTTACGGCTTTGTTTTAAGTTTTCGGAGATATTCTGGCTTGTTCGTAGCCCAGGGACGTTATTTTTTAGAAACTTGTGTTTGCTTTGAATTAGCCCACAGGCAGACATAAACAAAGAAAGTGAGAGGAAAAATATCGTGGAAATTTAACTTGTTAAAACTAGATATAGCGCTCCACTTGGTCCGAGGAAAGCGTTAAAATTCCAGTCCGATTATAATTCATGTAATGGAATTCAGACCATAGGATTGGTTTCGTATTATATGAAGGTATTTCAACAGATCTAAATCTTAAATGACACGTTTTCAAATGATTGAGTCTTAAGGAAACAAGACTGCAAATCTGAAACTAGACATGCTATTAATCGATTTGTCATGAAAGTCTGAAAGTTTGCAGCTGCCTTTCAGCAGTAAGTTTATGGTTGTTGAATTGACAATTCTTGAACCTTTCTTTAATATATTCTAGCCACTGTCAAAACTTTTTGATCCAAATATTTTTTTAGATAATCGAAGAGTATAATGATGTAGTATCTAGAGTGTACGGAAGATATGGTATACAGACCGTATTATTGGGGTTTCTATTTTGTTTCTACTGTGCTAAAAAATTAGTTTCTACCATTTAGTTTCAATTTTTAGACTTCGTTCAACTTACAACTGTTGACATGTGGCAGTACTCTACAATATCAGATATAATTACTTTGAGCATACCACACTACTGTTGAACAAATTAAAATTCATGTTAATCTACGAGTTACAGTTTCAGGCATAATTTCGCTTGACTAAGTATTTCAGCAGTCAAAATGCTTACTTAAAGATTACTGAACATCACCATGATTCGCAGGCTGGTGGCTGATGTACCATTAGTAGTACACATGTTAGCTGATTTATTCTTTTGATGAAATCATTAAATTAACAGAGTCATTTTAGAAAGAAAGGACGGTTTCTTCGAAAATTACATATACAGGTGATATTCAGCAATTACAGATTACAATAAGGACCAACATTTAGCAAATCACACTATACATCTTGAAACATTCTTTTCCAACACGCGCCCATTATAGTATTTCTTTTTATGCGCATTCTCTACTTTTTATTTATCTGATTTAAACTTATACGTAAGGGTAGGCATGCTAAACGAAAGAGGCTATAAAATTTTAAGGTATTAAAATAAGTAAAATGTTGTGATCTGAAAACTTAAGTTTAATTTGGGAGAGTGTCTTCCATATCACGAAAAAACATAGTGGATTGAAACGCTCATGAATAATATAACACCTTCAACCCCTTGAACGTGCTTAGAAACCAAACTTTTCAGCAAATATTTTCCAAACTTTGTTGTACCTGGTCTAAGCAGCATCATTTAATGCTTATGAAAAATGCAAAGTGCATCAAACAACTACGTGGTAAAAAAATAAATAATATTTAATTATAAATAAATATTTTGTGTGAACCTTATCTCTTTACTGGCTACTTTGCTGCATTGTAACGTATTGCGTTTTTCACATATTTCACGCTTTTATTTTTGTTATCATATGACTTCTTTATTTGTGATATTTTAGAATATTTTTTTGATATTACAACTTCAGTGGTTCATTAATTTGTTGGATATTATAATAATTTTTTTGTTTTTCTTATTGTTATATAGATTTTTGAACTTTGTCAAATGGTTTTCACATCTGCTGTAATGTTGTTTTTTTTGTATTTATATACAACTTTCGGACACACATGTGTTTTTATCGTGCAACATATTTACTATTGATTCCTTAGTTTCATTCATAAAGCCTAGGTCAATTAAAATCCTTTAATATCTAAATTTAAATTGTCTTAATAATAATTTGACATACTAAATTGAAGTTTGCGCCTCAATCAGAATTACGTTAAAGTCTTTTAGATATTTGCTTGATGGAAATTTACACCCTTATGTTTAAGATAAATATTACAATACGATATGCGTTCAAGTTCTAAGGTCTCCAAATTTTTTTCTCAGCAGTGAGAACAAGAAAGATGCGGTTAATTTTGAAAGACACGGTGAATTTACTGAGTTTTTAAAAAGGCGGATTTTAAAATTACAATACAGATTACAGTAAATGTTGTTTTGTATACTAGAAATGGATCCCACGAATGCTGGCCGAGGAATACAAGGCTGCGCGGGTGGCAATGTATCAGGACTTCTTGATACGTGATGCCGCCACGAATGGTGCTTTCTTTTCGTCAGTTGTGACACTGAATGAGACGTGGAATCCAATTGAGCAGATGTTGCATCACCGATTTTCCAGTGGGCAAAAACACACCCGTAAAGAAGTGCTTTCAGCAGCCATGGAATCATGGTGAGGACGTTGTGAAAAATGTGTATGCTTAGACGAGATTCTTGAGTCAATTTTTGTAGTTTAGAAAAAAAGATGCGGTTAATTTGAAAGACCGGTGATTTTTGGAGTAAGAGTTAAGTGAAGCTTCAGTGTGTATTAGTCTTAAATTTATTTTGGACATCTTCGATTGCAACCGGTGAACCTCGTCTGTTAGTTTAACTTTAATTTTTTGTAGGTGTAATTTAGCAAATTTAGTCAATTTCTACTTCACCGATAAGGCCATATGTTGCCTTATTTATTTAATATTGCTAAAGCAATAGATGCAAACCCTAGCAAGTGTGCAGCCAATTGTTTAAATCGATTGTCAAAAGCTATTTGAAAAACTCTTGGAATTGGTTTAAGTGTTTGAATGGCTGTGATAGGACAATATGAAGAAATTACTGTAAATAATAATGAAGAAGGACTTGTGAGGTATGTTAGGCAAACTCTTTAAAAATATACATGAATACACCATACTTAACAATTAAAGATAATAACAGATTATATACTTGTTAAATAACAGATGTATTAAAAAATACTTAAAATGCAGAAGGTAAGTCCCAAACTGCGGACCACAATTTTGAAAGTTTGATATTAAACGTTAGGTATCTGCAGTAGTGTAGGGGTAAGTATGCTAAATGAAAGAATTAATAAAATTATAATATATTAAAACAAGTAAAACGTTTTGATCTAAAACTTAAGTTTAATTTGGGAAGTGTCTTCAATGGCAAAATTTAAGTGGATAGAAAAGCTCATGAATAGTATAACACCTTCAACCCCTGAGTGCTCAGAAACCAAAATTTTCAGTAAATATTTTAAACGTTGCCATCTCTATATTTTAAGCTTACGTCTTTATTATCATATCTTTAATTATTTGATACATTAGAATATTTTTTGATATTAATTCATTATATATTGTTAAATAACAATTTTACAATTTTCTTAAATCATAGTAGTCCATTTTGAAACTTTTCAAATCTGATGTAAGTTTTCTGTTTTAAAACTAATTTTTTAATTCGCTATACTTAGAGAAATTGTGTCGTTTGGGAATTTAAAATCCGTTTCTGAAACAAAACCATCAGGATAACTGAAAGTTATGCTGAGCTATATTAGGGCAAAAAGTGATCAAATCTGATGTAACTAGAAAGTACTTCAATTTAGATCGACTTGGGTGTTTTTCCAGGAGGTTTGAAATGTGTTGTCGATTTGAGGTGCGAAAAAGAAGCTCATTTTAACGGCATATTTCGATTTCGCTCTCCTCTCAATCCTTTGTATTTTTTATAAGCGAATTCCTTAGAACAATACGGACATCTGTCGATTTACAAGAACTACTTTATTTGTCATTAGGAGTTTAACTTTTCAATCTTTTTGGTTAGCCAGGATAGAACCAAATAAAATAATATTGCTAACCTGGTTTAAATTAATTTATAAATTGTGTTTAACGTTTTGAAACATTTTATAAATTAGTCACGATCACCAAAGAAATTCAATAACAAGCATGCTTGTTTGGATAAACAACTTATCTAGCTAAGTATCTGGTCCGAAGAAATTCTTATGTTTGTTCGGAAATTAAAGAGTCATCTATTGCGAGTTAATTTCGCCACTTTAGTCAAGCCGAAGAAAGGGAATTGAATAGTGCTTCAATTTTTATGTGCCGCCTACGCTAGATGGAAAATTTCTGGTCAATGGTCTTGAGGATAGGACCATTTTAAAATTTAACCAAAGGAATTGGGTATCTTTATTAAAGTTTGACTTAAGTAAGAACTTTGAGCAAACACCACCTGGTCATTAAATCTGGGGGTTTAGGCGGTAAGCCTTCATCCCAAGCTTTAGGATCAATCAAATAGTCTCAGACAAATTTAATCATCAACTAATATCAGCTAAGAAATGACGACGAGAGGAAAATCTGGAACTAATATAATTACTGAATGCAAATGAAAATCAGAAATCAAATAATTAAATCGATAAAAACAAGTAAGAAAACTTTAATACATTCATATTTGGAGCGATGTGCAATACACAAAAAATATAAATGTTTATAAGATCCTGAGAACAAATATATGGTTGCATGCTTTAAGCTAAATTGAAAAAATTCACTTTGTTGTTTTCATAGGCGTATATGCTTTTAATTACTTTACTTCGGGTGACAAAAAACACACTTCATTAGATGAAATTATTAAGTTGCTAAACGAAGGAAGCAATCGAAAAGAAATCATTTTACTAGGCGACCTTAACGGAAACCTTGGGAAGTAATTGAACGACCACAAGGTAGGACATTGTGGAGAAACTACAATGAACCCATCTCAGAAATTAAAAGTGGCAAAGCTCCGCGGACAGGCAATATCAAAGTGGAGCTTACTAAGGCATTTCCAGATATATTTATGAAGGTACTAGTCACCGTATTTAATAAATGCTTAGACGGAAAGAGCCCTCGTTAGAAATGGAAGAAGGTGATAATTCATTTATACTTAAGAGTGATAATAGACTTCACAAACGGATTTTCAAATACAGTACTATATGTGGTAGTAGGAAGAACGACATGGCTTCAGAGTTAGATGGATTATTTATTATTAAACAATTAATTTTGAGAGAGAGAGAGTTGTTTACCTTATTTTGTAGGCTTGGGAAAAGCCTACGATCCAGTATTACCGAATAAGTTAGTGTAGCTTATGTCAGTGCTATAAAAGCTCTACATTACGGCTTTACCAGCTCAACAAAAGTTGCAAATTTCTTTTTATAGTAATAAAGGACCTTGGAAGTATTAACTCCCAAGTCTAGCTCTGGCCGAAGCTTGAACTTACCACAACTAAGTATTGATAGTTGCTGATAGTAAAGATTCTAGCTATGACAACTGGGAACTAACAATAAATCCAAAAAAATTCAATATATGGAAGATGACATACAAATTGTTAGATCTTGGGGTAACTTTATCCTTCAACGAGAGAAGTCGACGAGAGATTCTAAATAAAATTGGCTAAAGTAAACGTGTGATTCGGCTACTTCACTTCATTCTCTGGAGCAATAGGATCTCAAGGAGAATGAAAACAACCATTTAAAACACCATCCTAGAAAACATACAGTTCGGAAACCTGAAAAGGAGGAAGTCAAATAGACTATTAGGGTCGAGTCGCAATTCAAGAATGCACTACAGTAGTAATAAAGAAAGAGGGAGAATTATAAGAGCATAAGGCGACATTTTAGAGGCAATAGAAGTGAAACACCTGCAACGTATGTCAGATAACCGATGACCAAAGGAATTGTGGAATTGGCCACCACAAGGGAAGAGACAATGTGAAAGATCAGAAAGGAATTGATAGTTAGATGTTACAAAAGCCACGAAAGAAAGAGACATCTGCGGAAATTTAAAAGTTTGTTAAAATACAGCGATAAGATAAAACGACATTTATAGGTCTTGTGTTATTTTATTTCACGATTATAGTTGTCCACATACATCAGCTTCTCTGAAGAACTCAATACCAACTTGGATTTCGTTATTGATCCATGCAGAAACTGGTAACCGAAGAGTAATTCAACAATGTTGATGATTCTTCAAAACCATTGAGCTTCTCAAGAAGTTACGATTTAAAATTGTCCAATAAATAATGACAGTTTGTGGACTCACTTTAATGAAATGGTTTTATGTACTTACTTTTATCATATTATTAAGCTTGCAATACTTAATGCTTAAGTAAATTAGTCATTAAACGTTATAGTATTTCATTCAAACGATTGTGCAATAAACTACTATGCAATGTGTAACAGAAAGAGCTTATCGTTATGTATATATAAACAATTATATTTTTATATTCAATGTGTATGAGCTTATCTATAATTTAAAATGGTATTATCACCACAATGCTTTCGCATATGTTACAGTGCGTACAGCATCACACTTTTCAAACCCCGCAAACTTTATGAAGACCATCGAAAAGCGTGAACTAATACTTAAAATTCTATTAGGGTGCTGTTATATTTTCGACTTTTATAAGCAACGAAAAGTGCGAAACTACTTCCACATAAAGGAAAAGGACAATGAGAGGGCAAAGTATTCTAAAATCTGACGTAAACACTGAAGTACATGGAAGATTTAGTGTCAATAGAACTCCTGGTTTGATTAAAGAACCAAAAAATCCTTGATTAAATTTAGCCCGGTTGTTGCACTCCATTTTCCGACATCTGGTGACTCAGAGCCGCTAACACCGTGTTATCTAGAGCCTGCTATGCCCAGATTCGGGGAATTGCAGCTCGAACAGTAAATCCGCGCTCGGCTTGCGCCTAACGATTTATCGGTCGCGGACTACTCGCCGCGCCGCATCTCGAAGGAAGACGAATGCGCAACATGGCTGCAAAACAGGCCTCAGTCATAAGGCTGAAAGTTGTGCGAATCGAGGTCCTTTTGCGCTGTTTGTAAAGCAACATCCTGCAGCTTAATGTTTTCAACCGTTTTGGAGATATTCTGTCTTGTTCGTCGTCTAGAGACGTTTATTCCGTTTTTAACTTTTTGAATTCTTATAGTTTGCTTTTTCCAAGCATTAAGTGACTAGCAGCCACCATAAATCATAAAGAAATGGCTATGGCAAAAAAGCTAGTCAAGCTGAAATGTGAATGAGCCTTTGAACTAGATATAAGCTGCCCACTTGGTCCGATTGGAAATGCTGTCTCAAAATTCCAGTCCGATTATAATTCTGAAAGTCTTGAAGTTTTAAGCATAGTGCCTTTCAGCCACATAAGTTTAAAATGGTTGGAATAAATGACAATTCAATGATACCTTTACTTAATCTAGCCCACTGTCAAAACTTTTGATTCAAATCATTTTAGGTGATAGAAATCGAAGCATAGATGATAGTAGTATACTAGAGTTACGTAGAAGATTATGGTTTATGGAGAACGTCTAAACAATGGCAGATATTATTACTTTGAACATACTACTCTACATGTTTGTCAACAAATTAAAATTTATACTTCATCTACGAGTTATAGTTTCATGGCATAAGTTCGCATTCTGACCTTTTTAAGTATTTCAGCAGTCAAAATGCTTACTTAAAGGTTACTGAACATCACCGTTGATATCGAAGAGCTTGTGATGTACCATTAGTAGTACACATGTTAGCTGATTTTCTGGAAATATTACAAGTCATTTTAGAAAGAAAGTACGGTTTCTTCAAATTTATTCATATTACAGGTAATATTCAGCAATTACAGGATTACAATAAGAATCATACATTTAGCAACACACTATTAACAAATTGAAACATTCTTTTCCAACACGCCCATTATAGTATTTCTTTTGATGCGCATTCTCTACTTTTTATTTATCTGATTTAAACTTATACGTAAGGGTAGGCATGCTACATACGAAAGTAGTGTTTCTTATAAAATTAATTAAGGTATTTAAATAAGTAAAGATGTTGTGATCTGAAAACTTAATTTAATTTGGGAGGTGATCTTCCATATCACGAAAAACATAGTGGACATTTGAAACGCTCATGAATAATATAACACCTTTCAACCCCCTTGAACGTGTTCTTAGAAACCAAACTTTCAGCTTAAATTATTTTTCCAAACTTTGTTGGTACCTGGTAACTAAAGCAGCATCAATTTAATGCTTATGAAAATAGCAAAAGTGCATCAAACAACTACGTGGTAAAATAAATGAATATTTAATTATAAAAAAATATTTTGTCTGAAACCTTATCTCTACACTTAACCCTACTTTGAACCAATTTTTTCACAATATTTTCACGCTTTTATTTTTGTTATCATATGACTTCTTTATTTGTGATATTTTAGAATATTTTTTTGATATTACAACTTCAGTGGTTCATAATAAATATTGTTGATATTCTAAATAAATTTTTGTTGACTTTCTTATTGTTATATAGATTTTTGAACTTTGTCAAATGGTTTTGATATCTGCTGTAATATTGTTTTTTTTTTGTATTTAAATATAATTTTCGGACACACATGTGTTTTTATCGTGCAACATATTTAATATTGATTCGCCCGAGTTTCTTCATAAAGCCTAGGCACTTTAAAAATATCCCTTAAATTGTAAATTGTCTTAATGAAAAAATGATCGCCACTAAATTGAAGTTTGCGCCTCAATCAGAATATACGTTCTAAAGATCTTTGCTAAAGAGTGAGTAGTAAGTGGAAATTTACACCCTTATGTTTAAGATAAATATTACAATACGATGTGCGTTCAAGTTCAGGTCTCCAAATTTTTTTCTCAGCAGTGAGAACAAGAAAGATGTGGTTAATTTTGAAAGACACGGTGAATATTTCTGACTTTTTAATATATGGCAGCACCATATATGTACACAGCTCAAATTACCACCATTACAGTAAATGTTGTTTTGTATACTAGAAATGGACCCACGGAATGTTCTGGCTTTTTAGATAAGGCTGCGCGGGTGGCAATGTCTCAGGACTTCTTGATACGTGATGCCGCCTCAAGAAATGGTGCTTTTTGTCAGTTGAAATGACACTGAATGAGACGTGGAATCAAGTGGTGAGCAGATGTTGCATCACCGATTTTTCTTTCTATACATCCTGTGCAACCACATTCGTAGTACTGTGAGCCATTTTCGTAGCAGGTGGATAGTCTGACCCGTTAGAGGGAACAATTGACCGTCAAAGGTGTTGATCGATTTTCAGTGGGCAAAAACACCCGTAAAGAAGTGCTTTCAGCAGCCATGGAATCATGGTGAGGACGTTGTGAAAAATGTGTATGCTTAGACGAGATTACGTTGAGAAGTATTTTAGTAAGTATTTTTTAAAAAAATGGAATCCTTGAAAACTTGAGCGCACCTGGTATTTGACTGGAGTAAGAGTTAAGTGAAGCTTCAGTGTGTATTAGTCTTAAATTTATTTTGGACATCTTCGATTGCAACCGTTGAACCTCGTCTGTTAGTTCAAATTTAATTTTTTGTAGGTGTAATTTAGCAAATTTAGTCAATTTCTACTTCACCGATAAGGCCATATGTTGCCTTATTTATTTAATATTGCTAAAGCAATAGATGCAAACCCTAGCAAGTGTGCAGCCAATTGTTTAAATCGATTGTCAAAAGCTATTTGAAAAACTCTTGGAATTGGTTTAAGTGTTTGAATGGCTGTGATAGGACAATATGAAGAAATTACTGTAAATAATAATGAAGAAGGACTTGTAGAGGTATGTTAGGCAAACTCTTTAAAAATATACATGAATACACCATACTTAACAATTAAAGATAATAACAGATTATATACTTGTTAAATAACAGATGTATTAAAAAATACTTAAAATGCAGAAGGTAAGTCCCAAACTGCGGACCACAATTTTGAAAGTTTGATATTAAACGTTAGGTATCTGCAGTAGTGTAGGGGTAAGTATGCTAAATGAA
This sequence comes from Sinelater perroti, assembly GCA_036346155.1. NCBI lineage: Eukaryota > Metazoa > Arthropoda > Insecta > Coleoptera > Elateridae > Sinelater > Sinelater perroti. The sequence continues at coordinate 20,080,816 of JARFIY010000158.1, read as the reverse complement.
AGAATTAATAAAATTATAATATACTAAAACAAGTAAAATGCTTTGATCTAAAAACTTAAGTTCAATTTGGGAGAGTGTCTTCAATAGGGCAAAAAATATAGTGGATAGAAAAGCTCATGAATAGTATAACACCTTCAACCCCTGAACGTGCTCAGAAACCAAAATTTTCAGTAAATATTTTAAACGTTGCCATCTCTATTTTTTAAGCTTACGTCTTTATTATCATATGACTTTTTTATTTGTGATACATTAGAATATTTTTTTGATATTAGAATTTCATTGATCCAGTAATCTGTTGCATATTATAACCATTTTTCCATTTTCGTCTTAGTTATGTAGATTTTTAAACTTTTTCAAATCTGATGTAATGTTTTTTCTGTCTTTAAAAACTAATTTTTTAATTCGCTTCACCGTTAGAGATACTGATTGTGTCGTTTGGGAATTTAAGTTATCCGTTTCTGAAACAAAACCATCAGGATAACTGAAAGTTATGCTGAGCTATAGTTCCGTCGCCTGAACAAGAGTAGCTTCATCTGATGTAACTAGAAAGTACATCAATTTAGATCGAGCTGGGTGTTTTTCCAGGAGGTTCGAAATGTGTTGTCGATTTGAGGTGCGAATAAGTCAGCAGCCAAAAGTTTAACGGCGTATTTCGATTTCGTTCTCCTCTCAATATTTTTATGTTGCAACGTATTTGATCTTGATTCGCCCGGGTTTCAATATAAAGCATGGGCGCTTTAAATATGTTCCTTAAATTGTGAATTGTTTTAATGAAGAAATGATCGCCATTAAATTGTAGGTTGCGCTTCAGTCAGGATATACTTTCTAAAGATTCTTGGTGAAGAGTTAGTAGTGAATACCTTTGCTTGGAACCTCGTCTGTTAGTTTTAATTTGATTTTTTTGCAGAAAATTACCAGGCAACTCCTGCTTCACCGAGGAGGCAAAATGTTATTATATATTATATTACTGATAGAGCAATACATGAAAACCCCAGTAAGTCTGCAGTTAACTGTTTAAATCGATTGGCAACAGCAATTTTTAGAAATTCATGGAATTTGTTTAATAACCCTTGTTTGGGATTAAAAATTTGTGATTTGGAATTATATTTTCCTGTTTCTTTGGAGCAGCTTTAAGCTTTTTTGACCTTTGTATTTTTTATAAGCGAATTCCTTAGAACAATACGGACATCTGTCGATTTACAAGAACTACTTTATTTGTCATTAAGGAGCTTTCGTTCAATGCTATTTTTTTCCGTGTAGCTAGGATAGAACCAAATAAAATAATTGTTGCAGAAAGTCCATTGGTTTAAATTAATTTATAAATTGTGTTTTAACGTTTGGAAACATTTTATAAATTAGTCACGATCACCAAAAGAAATTCAATAACAAGCATGCTTAGGTTCTGGATAAACAACTATCACATAGCTAAGTATCTGGTCCGAAGAAATTCTTTGTTTGTTCGGAAATTAAAGAGTCATCTATTGCGAGTTAATTTCGCCACTTTCAGTTCCAAGCCGTGATGAGAAGGGAGAAGAGAGAGAAAATAGAGGGTTTATCTGCCCCACATGCTAGCCCGCCTACGCTAGATGGGAAAATTTCTGGTCAATGGTCTTGAGGATAGCAGACACAGGTTGTTAAAATTTAACCAAAGGAATTGGGTATCTTTATTAAAGTTTGAGCCTAGAGTAAGAAAACTTTGAGCAAACACCACCTGGTCATTAAATCTGGGGGTTTAGGCGGTAAACCTTCATCCCAGTATTTAGGATCAATCAAATAGTCTCAGACAAATCTAATCAACAACTAATATCAGCTAAGAAATGACGACGATGAGAGTAAGAATCTGGAACATGCGAGAAATAGCAGACAAGTCAGATGAAGTATTCACGAAAATTGAGAAACTCAATATATTCACGTTGTTAGAAACAAGAAGCAAGAAAATCTTTAATACATTCATATTTGGAGCGATGTGCAATACACAAAATATATAAATGTTTATAAAATCCTGAGAACAAATATATGAGAGTTCTTGTAGCATTTTATTTGCTTCGTCTATCTTATCTGTGATTAAGGCTAGATCATCGGCAAATCTTAGATGGTTTAGTAGTTCACCATTGTATGTTAATTCCACACTGTTCCCAATCTAGGTTTTGTACATATATTAACTAGAGTGTCGTGAATAATTTGGGATATGACCCTTTTCTATTTGAAAGTGTTGGAATGTCTTCGTCAATCTTACTGATGCGGTTGCGTGTATATATGTATTTAGTAAACCCGTGTATCTAGTACATATTCGGAATTGCGTTTAAAGAGCATAAGGAAGAGTAGGTTGCTGATTCTTCAATCAAATGCCTTATTCATAATTAAATACAGCATAAGAGGCTTGTTATATTCTACGCATTTTCAATTAGTAGTTTAAGTATTGTTAGTGAATCATATCGTACAAATAATAATGAATACAAAACTTTATTAGATGTAAGTTATAGTTGCTAAACGAGGAAGCAATCGAAAATCTAAATAAAATGACTTAACGAAACCTTAAGTATTGAACGACCGACAAGGTAGGACATGTGAGAAGAAACAACCATTGAACCCATCCTAGAAATTAAAAGTGGAAACCTGACAGGCAGATATCAAATAGACTTCTAGGATCAGTGCAATTTAAGAGTACTAGTACCGTATATAAATGTTAGAGGAAAAGAGCATGCGCTTTAGAAATGGAGAAGGTGATAATTCACTCTAAGTATGTGATAAAGACTTCAAAGGATTTATAATACATACTATAGTGGAAGAAAAGAACGATCAGATTACAGAATTAGATAGTTGATTTAAAGCCTACTTATTATTAAAAATTGCGAAATTTAAATTTTTAAAAAGTAGATAAAAGACTTTAGTAGCTTGTTTACCTTTTTTAGGCATTGATATGCCTACGATCAGTATTTACCAGAACTAAGTAATTGATGTCAGTGTATAAAAGTCTACATTACGGCTGGTAACCAAAGAATCAACAATGTGAGATCTCAAAACCTTGCTGTTATAATTTTAAATGTCAATAAAGGAGAGAATTGTCGACGCCGTTTAATGACAAGGTTTTAGCTACTTTTATAGCCTGTATAGCTTGCTATTATACTAGACAATAAGTATTAAGTTATGATACATTAAACGATTCTAGAAACTACATGACAACTGGAACAGAAAGACTCTAAATAAACATTATTTCATTATATTCAAGATGACTACATAATGTTAGAAATGGGGTATACTTCACCTCAAGAGCATAAGTTCGACGAGATTCAATTAAACCTAAAATTGAGTAAGACCTCAACGTGTGATACGAGACTTCAATTCATTGGTGGAATTTGGACTTTCAAGAAGAGAATCGAAAATCAGGAAAAGGACATTAGAAACTACAAAATCCTAGCGAAAACAGACATTCGGAAATTTGTTACAATGACCGCCGGGTTGATTAAAGCAACAAGACATATGTCGTGAATTCACCCGAGATAGTTGCACTACATTCCGACATACTGAGGAGAACTCAGAGCCATAAGCGTTATTAGAGCCATAGAGATTGTGAAACAACTGGAAGTAAATTCACCTGCAACGTTTATGTCCAGATAACCGCATGATCTCAAAGGAATTTGAGAATTGCGCACACAGGTAGAGACAATGTGAAGACTCAGCATAAGGTGAAATGTGATAGGTTTTCATTATAAGCTTTGCACGACAAGTAAATTAGCATTCGGAAGTATTTCGAAATCGTTGTTCAATACCAGGCGTTAAGTAACGACTTTTATTTATGATCTTGTAGTTATTTTATTTCAGATAGTGTTGTCCACATAAATCATAAAAATCTTGAAAAGATTATCAACTCAATGTATTTCGTTATTACAGCATGGCAACCTTTGGTCCGAAAAACCGCAAACTAATAGAAGTAATTCAACAATGTTGATGAATCTAAAACCTTGAACTCTTCAAGAAGTTTTAGCTGTTATATTAAATTCTGACCTTTATAAATATTAGACATTGTCGAAACTACTTTAATGAAATGTTTTAGATAATGAAGAGTACTTAATATATAATCTAAACTTAATACTGAAGAATTAGTCATTAGAACCGATTATGAGTTTATTTTGATTCAAACGATCAAATATACTTTATCTTGCAATTTTAACAGCACCGTTAGCTTAACTCGTTGACATTGGTAGGCTATACAACCTAAAGCAGATTTATTCTTTGAACTATATCAATTTAGCTTCGAACATTTAAAATGGTATTACCTACCACGATTTATTCGCATATCGTTACTAGTATTTCAGCAGTCACAACATGTTGCTAAGTACCACCTGCATTAAGGCTGTTGATGCCATAGAGTCCTATCGCTGATTTAAGCTTTGTGAACTATACTTGAATTATCTTAATTTACAGAACGAAAGTTCGTTAATTTTTGAAATTCGTAGAAATAGTTCAACAATTAAGTGAAACTACATGCCACATAAGCAAAAGACAATATAGATGACAAAAATCTGTCTAAACACGAACGACCTATGGATAGATTTCTTGTGTCAATAGCAACTTTTTGGAGTTTGATTTAAATAACTATTATCACAATCTAAGATTAACTAGCCCGTATAGAGTTAACTAAAATTTTCATGAAAAAAGTAACTGTGTGCTCAGAGCCTAACGTTTATTGAGAGCCTGTTCCATATTGCCAAATGGGGATTGAAGCTCTGATAATATAAACTTAACCCTGACTGCTGAGAAACTTTTACGCAAACGATTTTTAGAATTGGACTAATCAGCATTTCACGCTTATCATCGAAGGAATGACGAATGCAGTTAATCAACTATGGTAAAAGAAAAGATATCTACACCATAAAGTCTTAAATAAATTTGCGAATCAGTCCTTTTGCTGTGTTGTTTAATTTTGCGTAGTTGCCTATCAACTTTTCATTTGGCCAGATATTTTTGGCTTTGTTCAGTAGCCATTTGGACATTGTTCCGCAAAATTTTAAATTTATAATTTCTTGTAGTTTAACTATTTCAGCATTAAGTGATCTTATTTGCGCCACCTATAATCGATTGTTCTTAAAGAATTACTGAACAAACCATAGGTCAACTGCGAAGTTGCTTGGCTATGTTAACCTTAGCTAACATATGAGCTATTTATTGTCGATGAAAAATCATTTAGACTTGTCATTTTTCAATTTCTGAAACTAGTTACATGTCTATTTACATCAATTCTGTCATTTTGAAAGTTCGAACTAGATTCGTCAATTTTGTCCTTTCAAAGTAAGTTAACTGTTATATTGAAAAAATTCCTTAATGCACCTTTCTTTGTATATTCTAGCCAATGTCTAAAACTTTTAATGATTAAAAATAGAACTTATTTTTAGTATTAATTTAAGGATTAAATGAGTATCTAGACTTTACCGAAGAGCAATAGCTATTATAGTACTGTGATCATACTGAAACGTTTCTATTTTGTTTCTACTATGCTAAAAAAATTACTTTCTACCATTTATCTTCAATTTTTAAGCACATCCTTCAACTTACAACTGTTGACATGTGGTAGTGCTCTGCACAAACTCTACAATGGCAGATATTATTACTTTGAACATACTACTCTACATTGTCGAACAAATTAAAATTTATATTCATCTACGAGTTATAGTTCCAGGCATAAGTTCGCTTGACTAAGTATTTCAGCAGTCAAAATGCTTGCTTAAAGGTTACATCACCGTGATTCGAAGGCTGGTGGCTGATGTACCATTAGTAGTACACATATCAGCTGATTTATTGCTTTGATGAAATCATTAACTTGACATTATCTTAATTTACAGAACACGAAAGTTACGAAGAGTCATTTTGAAAAATTACGTACGCAGGAAAATTTCAGCAATTACAGATTACAATAATGACCAACATTCAACAAAGCACACTATATATTTTGAAAAATTCTTCTTCAACACGCACCTTTTGTAGTATTTCTTTTGATGCACATGCTATACTTTTTATTTATTTGATTTAAACTTAGACGTTATTTATCTACAGTAGCGTAAAGGTAAGTATACTAAATATAAAGAGTAATAAAATTTTAATGAACTAAAATAAGTAAAATGTTGTGATCTGAAAACTTAAGTTTAATTTGGGAGAGTGTCTTCCATATTGCGCAAAAACATAGTGGATTGAAACGCTCATGAATAATATAACACCTTAAACCCCTTGAACGTGCTTAGAAAGCAAACTTTTCAGCAAACGTTTTTTAAACTTTGTTGTACCTAATCTAAGCATTATCATTTAATGCTTATCAAAAATGCAAAGTGCATTAAATAACTATGTAATAAAAGAAAAAGAATAATATATAAACAAATAAAAGTCTATATAAATAAAATTTTGTATCACCTTTTGTTTGTGTTGGTTAGCTTTAATTTTTGTTATCATACGACTTTTTTATTTGTGATACCTCACAATATTTTTTTAGTTTTCTCCCTAGTTATTTGGATTTTTACATTTTGTTAAATGATTTTCAAATCTGATATAATTTTTTTTGTCTTTAAAACTAATTTTCGGCCACACAAGTATTTTTTTATTCGCTTCACCGTTATAACTACCGATTGTGGATTTACTTCCATTTCTGAAGCAGAACCATCAGGGTAACGGAAGGTTGCGTTGCGCTATAGTTCCGTTGCCTGAACAAGAGTAGTTTCATCTGATGTGACTAGAAAGTACATCAATTTAGATTGTGTTGGATGTGTTTCCAGAAGTTTTGAAACGTGTTGGCTCCGCTTGAGTGTGCTCGAGTTCTACCCTCGATCCTCTCATTTTGTAACGTGTCGAACCTTGATTCGCTCAAGTTTTATGTTCCTTTAATTGTGAATTGTTTTTATGAAAAAAGATTGCCATTGAATTGCAGTTTGCGATTCAGCCAAAATGTACTCTAAGAAATCCTTGCTGAAAAGTGATTAAAAAAAATCAGAACTTAATTTTTTAGTTACTTTAATTTACAGGATTATCAGCCAACTCCTGCTTTACCGAAGAGGCTCAATGTTTGCCTTATTTATCTAGTACTGATAGATCGATACATGCAAACCGCAGTTAATTGTTTAATACAATTGGCACAGCTATTTGAGCAGCTCTTGGAACTTCGTTTTGGATTAAAAATTTGTGATTTGAAATTACGTTTTATTTTAATTGCGTAGCCTTAAACCTTTTTGACCTTTGTATTCCTAGTAAGAGAACAGTTATACATGAACTACTATGTTTGTCATTAAGGAGCTCTAGGTCGACACTATTTTTTAACTGGGATAAAATCTGAGTATGTGTGTTTAAAGGTTAGAAAATTTAGCAATAGTCGCACTAAAATTATGTGCAACTTGAAGAGAATATTCTGAAACTAGTCGGCTAACAATTTCAGTGCGTATGCATACGATGGTAAAATTGAAAAAGAACTAAACGTATTTATTATTTGATTGATGGCAAATCAAGTAATTTCAAATCGCTTCTTTGCTAAATTATTCTGTAGATTTTTCTATAAAATAGCCATGAGCCCAAAAAAATGAATACCATCTGTGGTTAGATTCCGGACAAATATAGTCTGTCACAAAGCCAAGTATCTGCCTCGAAATAATTCTTCTTATGTTTGGCCTAAAATAAAAATAGTTATCTATTACAAGATAATTTCGCCATGGAGGGCAAAAAACGTCACAAAAATCAGAATTTATGTGGCTCGGAAAGCCCCTTACCTAGGGTACAGATAAAAATGTTTTTTCAGTGGTCCTGGGGGTAATAGACATATTCTGTCAAAAGTTACCCAAACGAGCTAAGAACTAGATATCTCTAGTAAAGGTTGTCGAAATACAACCATCTACAGGAAGAAAACCTTAATTACAAACCACTTGGCTCTTTCAGTTGCTATGTCTTTTCTCAATCGAGTAGTTTTGAAACTAGACAACGAAAGGGATGACGGAGAATAGAAGCATAAAACTTACCACTAGTACAGCTAAATTAGATGAAGTATTTAAAGAAGTTGAAAAACTTAATATGGACATACTCGCGTTGACGGAGAAAAAAGAAAAAACAAGAAGTCTCGGAACAAAGACTTCCATATATTAACAAGTAACAGTAACATCCGACAAGAAATAATTTTATTAGGAGACCTTCATGGAAGAATTGACAAGTGATTGAATAACTGCGTGGTAAGATATTATGGCGAAGCTACTATAAACAATAACGGAGAAATACTTATAGAGATATGTTAAGTAATTTTTTAAATATACATTAATACGTTATACCCCACAATTAAAGCCAATAATAGATTACATTAACAGACGCAGCTTAGAAGAGGTTCAAAATGCAAACATAAGCGGAATCAGAACAAAAGTGTCAAATCGTATATCCACAATTTTATAAGTTGCAAAGATGATTCTACCAGTTTCGTATATCATCTTGGATTGGCAGTCAAACTTCCTTGCACTCAATATAGCAATCCAAACAAAGCCCGTGGAAGACAATAAAATAAAAGAATTATTATCAGAGACTTCTGACCTAAGACAGACCACATTTTCAAAGAGATGTTGGCCTGGAATAACATGCATCGGTAGATAACAAAATAACTGCCTCAAAAGTGAGAAAATGTGTCTTAGAAGTATAAAATGGCAAATTTTCTGGGCCAGTAAATATTAGTGCCACTAGTCACAATAGTTAATAAATGTTTGGATGGAGAAAAATCTCCTTAGAAATAGAAGAAAGCGATAATGTCATTCATACTTAAGAAGGGAAGTAGGAAGTAGTGTGAGAACTCAAAGTTTTCAAACTTCAGTAAAATTCAGTACCAAATACGGAGTCGAGGAACAGAATGGCTTTAGACCTGGGCGTTCGTGTGTAGACAGAATATTCACAATTGAAAGATTAACTGAAAACATGTTAAACAAGGAGAGACGTCTACTTTACTTTTGTAGACTTAGAAAAAACTTACGATACGGTACAACTGAGTAAGCTTAGTTTATGTCAATGCTATAAAAGCTCCATATTGAGGCTATATCAGCTTAGTAAAGCAACATTTGTTTGGAAGTAGTATCTTGGATACTAAAACATAACCAAACGGATATAAAAGTCAGAGATAACATCCTCTATAACCTATTATTTGCTAATGATCAAGTATTAAATAAATTCTCTAATCTGGACTAACAAGATCTCAAGGAAAATTAATACAATGATTTACAACACTGTCATAAATGTTTGGAAGTTAGAGTTGAACTAAAAGCTATCTCCTGAAATGGACTGCTGGAGATGGGTTCCGAAAATTTCAAGATTACCAGATTAGAAATGAAAACATCAGAAGAATAATGAGTTTACAGGGCGACATTCTATAAGCAATAACAAGAAAACAATTAGTGTGGTACGGTGATCTGCACGTCAGGCAACCGATGGCCAAAAATATTATGGTGTTGGTCACTACCAGGGAGGAGAAAAGGTGGAAGGCCCCAAAGAAACTAAAAGTTAAGTATCATGGATGCTAAGATTGTAAAAGGGAGACATCTGTAGAAATTTAAAAGTCAAAAATGGGCCGTTAAAAATATTTATAGGTATTGTTGTGTTATTTACTTCTATGATAACAGTCACTCACATACATTAGTTTCTGCAAAGAACTCAACACCAACTTGGGTTGAAGATCTTGCTTCAAAATCATCAAACTTCTTGAGAAGTTTTCTTAAGAAGAATTCTTAAGCATTACTTAAGTAAATTAGCCTTTAAACGTTACAGTGTTTCATTTAAACCATTGTGCAATAAACTACTGTCTATTGTGTAGTAGAAAGAGCTTATCATTATGTCCAGATAAACAATTATATCTTTATATTTATATTTATATTTAAAATGATATTATCGGGAAGCGCGGTTGCGCGGGCTGCGGTGCTGACGGACTCGGGTTTTTTCCTGGAGCTTTCTGAGGTTTGGCGGGTGGCCTACTCAGTCACTAAAATAATTGAGTACTACCTGTGTTCACTCGAACAAAAGGTGATAATGGCGGTCGTCTAAGGAGCGATGCTTGCCACATCGCCCCGCATCAGAGATGATGCGCGACAACCGAGCACGGTGAACGAACAAGTGAGAGCCTTAACCTTCTCAGTTCGCAGGCCGAGCTCCCACGCGGGCTAGAACCTTACGCTATTATTATTATTATTATCACCACACTGTCTTTGCATATGTTACAATGATTAGGATCAGATTTTCAAACTTTCCAAAACTTTATCAAGACAATCTAAAAGTGTAAACTAAAGCTTAAAATTCTATTAGGGTGCTGTTAGATTTTCGTCTTTTATAAATAATGAAAAGTGCGAAACTATTTCCACATAAGGGGAAAAGACAATAATAGTGCTAAAAATCTGACGTAACCACGAAGACATCAAAGATTTAATGTTAATAGAACCAGAACTGTCTGGGAGCTGGATTAAAGAATCAAAACAATACTTGATTAAATTTAGCCCGGTTGCTGTTGCACATCTCCATGTCCCCACATCTGGTGGCTCAGAGCCGCTAACACCATGTTATCTAGAGCCTGCTATGTCCAGATTCGGGGAATTGCAGCTCAAACAGTAAATCCGCTTTCGGCTTGCGCCTAACGATTTATCGGTCACGGATTACTCTGCGCGCCGCATCCCGAAGGAAGACGAATGCGCAATATGACTCGACAAAGCAGCCCGCAGTCATAAGGCTCAGAGTTGTGCGAATCGAGTGTGCTTTTGCGCTTGTTGTTAGCTTTCGTCGCAGCTATTCTGGCTTGTTCGTCGTTCAGGGGCATTTATTATATTTTTCAATTCTTGAAGTTTACATTTGTAAGTATTAAGCGACTGTATTAGCCACCATCATACACCATAAGGGAATAAGTAAAATACAAATGTTTATCAATGGAGTGTATTGACTTATTTTTTATATTTGTTAATTTTTCATATTCTTTGTGAAAAACAAAACGTCACTAAAACCAAATATGGCAGCCCACTTACTACGAGAAAGTGCCAATCTTTTCCAGCCCGATTGTATTTCAGGGGTAATAGGAATATATAGGAACCATAGGCTTATTATTCAATATACAGGCAGTATCTTGTATTTGAACAGATCTATTACATCTCTAAAATGCTTCAAAAGAGCCTTTCTACCACGAAAGTCTTTCTCCAGTTTTGAGTACGAGGATTGGAGCATAAGTCAAGGCAACTATATCTTTTCAAAGGTATGGGGTGGTATCACAAAATATCGTATGTCTCAAGGAAACCGTGCATTCATAGTGTGCATCCACAATAGATATTTGCACAGAGAGCAATGTTAAATCGGATAAAGATAAAACCTGTGTAGCCACAGAGAGTTGATAGAGGGTGTCAGGAATTATGCTGTTCTATACCTAACTGTCATGAGGTGGGTTTCAGAGAGGACGCGAAGCAATGGCCAAGATGATTCTGTAACATAACACCTGTAATATTATGTTAACTCCTTTAATAAATGTGAGAAGCACAATGTGGGCGTGTTGCTAATTCATTTTCATTTGTATATTTCAAATTTTTCATTCGCGCTCGTATTCTCGCACTGCGATTGAGTGACAACTGATTTAACATTGCTTTCTGTGCAATTACAGAACATTACAGAGTCATCATGTGTTGTGAACACACACTATAAATGTACGGCTCATATAAATAGAGTGGGCGGGAAGCCCCTCAAAGTTACAGTCCTTTGCAGCAACCTGGGCAATTGCGACCCTATGGACAGTTGGACTCAGCACGGTACTCCTTTCTCTCCTTGATAGCTCCGCTCAACTTTATAGATTAAATTAGCGCAATGTCCCTTTCCTAAAATAACAAATTAACAAAATTCGCTTTAAATCCCAAAATATCGTTGCCGTGATCTTTTCATCGTTTGAACCACATTTGCCTTCTCTGGTCGTTTCTTATCCGACCTGTGCAATTCACTTCTGCTAAGGGATGATAATTTTCTCTATAGTGGATTGAAGAACTTCTTCATTATCGTTCACAATAGGTTATACTGCTTTTAACCACTGACAAAAGTCGGGGTACCTATGTGGCACTGATCTTGCTTATAAGAAAGTGCTCGCGAACAATGCGTCACAGGACTGTATCGGCAAGCTTTAACCTTGTCAATAGTTTTTTTTTTGTACTCTAAAACGCATATCTGCCACCACCTCATGTGAGGTGTCCGATAGCTCATCAAATGGGCGACCAGCACATGGTTCGTCTTTTATATTTCTTCAGCCCAAACGAAATTGTTTTGCCGATTACTTTACAGTGGAATATGAAGGCGGAGGATCACCATGCACATTATCCAAAAGTTGTTTAATATCGCCGGGACTAAGACCTTTAGCAAAACATTTGATCAGGGCTCAGTAATCAATTTTCAACATTTTGCCAAATGACGCGGCACGACCAACTAAAATGACTGTTGCTAAATTGCTAAAAATTTTATGAACGTCTAACTAAAGATGGCGCTATCTGAAACTATGGCTATTTTGCTTCTATTATTACTGAAACTTAGTCAGGCCGCAAACTTTTGGTTTTAACTTGTTAAGAGAAACCAGAAACGACTAGAGCGGACTTGTTCTTCAGAAAGAAGTATTTAAAAGCAGGCCGGAACAACGTTGAGTTCAAAAACGTCTGTGAGTTAATTTAATAGAAAATTTATAAAACTATAAGTTTTTAACATTGGGAACCTCAAAAATTATTTTCTTTTGAGCACAGAACGTTTTAACAGGGTGTAGTTTGTTTTCGATTAATAATTTACTGTTCTTGTTTTTGGCGATAAAAAAACATTGTAAAGCCGAAACAAGGCCAGTATTTTTTTGACAACGTTTTTCTAGTTTTTAAAATTCTTCTAAAATTGCTATAGTATAGCCAGGTTATTCTAGTTTTTAAAACACGACTAAAAGCTAACCGAAGGCTTTACATAACATACCCGCCACTTCTAAAAATAAAATAGCATTTGTCTATCTTCTAAAGTAGGTAAAAAGAATCAAGAGTATAATGGCGTTATTTTACTATCTGAAATAGAATCTCAAGAGAAGATTGTCTGTGCATTTGTGATTGGGGCGTATAAATGATTGGTAGGTCTCCTTGAAATTAAAATTCTGGTGCAGATTGAAATGTGCGCTCAGACCTTGCCTGTAAATTCATGCAGTGATGAGAGTGCAAGCGGAAAATTGTGGTCTGGTTTGGTTAACCATAGGTCAGCATCCGTTTGTGGGAACAAAGCACTAAGACGCAAAACTGTGTTTCATCAAAGTTCAAAGTCAACAAGAACTGTGCTGATAAAGTAACGTCAGTAGTGTCCAACAAATGCACGCAAGTCACACATTATCCAGCATGTGTCCAATTGATGACGACAAAGAGGCGATTCACATCTGATACACTGAAAATGCAACACATCTGCTTCTGGAACTTTGCAGGCCATCATGTAGAGGAATTTCAAAATAGCAAAGCTCTATACACAATGGCTTCTCTATGTTCTCACTGCCGAGCAGAAACAGAAGTGTGTGGAGTAGTGACAACAGCTGCTGTAGTTGCACAGCGCAGATACGGAGACGTTCTTTAAGTACCTTGTTTCTACCAAAACAAATAAAAATTACTTCTTGGGGTCATAAGAAAATTCTTCTGTCGGATTGGCCGCCTCATCGTCTAGTGAGTGATGATGCAAGTCACTGCTACATCACACTATCACTAAAAAAGGCAGTATTAATTAAGAGTTCTTTTTCGAGGACGACTTTCAGTTGACTGCCCAGAAGTTGGAGCAAAAGTTTTGCAAACATCGAAACAAATTCTTCTAATAAAATGTCTATTTACTTCTCCTTAATAAAGGATCGGCGAGGAGAGTAGTGTCAACTATTTTGAAGTGAAGTTGAAGATTGCCAAAACCAAGACAAGTTATAGTAAAGTAAGATACAAAAAGAAATATATTATAAATGACCTCTAAGAGATAAATAGTTTTTGTCATCTTGGTCAGATATGAGAGCAGGCAAAAATCTAAAAGAAAAATAAATAATTCAAAAACCCGTTATGTGCATGCTTGGGAAAATCAGTGAAAGAAAGAAGAAAAAATAAAACCTAAATAGAATAAATTGGACGAGATTGAAATGTAATAAACCTGAAAAGAGAGAACAAGCTAGAAAGGGGTTAGGAGGCAATCATTTTGAAACATCCATTTATTATTTTATTATTTCTAACACTGTCAAGAGTAGACCTTTGAGTTCTAAGGTATAACTAACATCAATTAAAGTATGACATTTTTACAAATCGTAGGTAGTATGGCAAGATCAAAAATCTATCATGTATGCATTTTTTTTCTGAGATGCGCTGAAAGCATCCATCACATTTGGTATGGTGTTTTTTACCAATTTAATTTTGTGATTTCTTTGTCAAGCTGTTAAGCAGCATACCCTTCCCCAATAAATCGGGCTAAATCAAATGAGATAAATCAATGTTACCACGTTTAAAATGGGAAAAACTTTCAATTTGGACTACATCGTTCTTCGCAGACTATCACCAATCTAGATGGTGCTACCAAGTCAAATGGTACCACGCAGCCATTCTGTTGTCTATAAATTTATTTTAAATTTTCAATACAAAAAGATACCAAATTTCAATTAAATTGATGTGTATATAGGTGTCAACAAACGAAAACTTTGTGTATGATGTCTGGTTAACGCTTCCGGGTTTTTTTCGTTGTACCAATATTCTTATGTGTGCTGAACTTTGTAAACTCACAGTTCAATCACGAAGTTTTCATAAAATTCTGTAACTAATTGTTGTTCCTTAATATACATACCTACCAACTTACAAATGACAACACACCAGCTTGGTATATAAAATTTGTAGCAATAATTAAAAAAATAGTCAAACTGTCTAAAAACTAAATAAAAAATGTTCAAAAGTATATTTGGATTATTAGACAAGTGATGATAAAACTAGCAAAAAGAGATATACAAAGAGGTTTTGTAAAAACAAAAAGTAATAAAATTTGTATTAAATTATTCTTACCCCTTTATTTTCCGCGCCAATCGGGTGCAAGTCTATGAACTGCGGGGGAACCGGCCTCGAGGGTCCTTCCTTCTCACCTCCGTGGTGCAAGCCGTACAGCAGCTTCTCGTCCGCATCCTTCATTTGCAGGTCGGTGCTGCTCTTGCGGATCGCGTGCCCGTTCTTCTCCTTCTCCTTGTGGGGCCGTTCTTCTCCTTTCCGCGATGGTGGTACTCCACGTCCAGCGCGTGGCCCTCGGCATCGCGGTAAATCCCCTGGGCGTCGATGAAGTGCAGCTGGTAAGGATGGGGAATCCCATGAGAGTCGATGTAAAGCCCCGAGTCCTCGGAGTGGCTGCGGCCGTCCCGCAGCTGTCCGTTGTGGTGGCCCTTCGAGTGGTGGCCATGGTCGGCTTTGGGGTGCAGCTTGGAGGAAAACTCCTCGTAGTGGCCCGGGTGGTGCTCCTTGGGCAGCACGGGGAACTCCCGCGGGTGCCCCTGATGCTTCTGCACGTCCTTCAGGTGGCTCTCCAGGTCCTCCTGGTACATCTTGTGGTGGCTGAGTGTCTCCTTGTGGTGGTCTTTGACTTTCAAGTCTTTGTGGATGTCTTTGTGGTGATGGGGCGCGTGGTGGTGCGACGCCTCCATCAGCGTCGGCTGGATGTGCGTGACGAATTGCGCCATGCTTGAGCGGGTGTCAACACAGATTTACCGGGCTGGGCTGCTACATCTGGCCTGCACCCTGGGTAAAATGTCAACACTGAAGAACTCACGAATATTTACGATCGGCTTCAGTACTTAGTGCATGGTATTGTCCGCATGAAAACAAGAAACTGACGGCGACAGCAACGTTCTGGCTGTAGCGTCAGCACCCAAAATCATTCTGGTCCAAGAACTCCGGAGGAATATGTGTTTTCCCTCTTTCGCCGGGACTCAAGTTTTGAGGTGGTTGGGCCCCGCTGTAATCGATATTTGCGAAAGCCCGCCCGGGGCGGCGGCGTCGAAGGGCGCCGCGACGCCGCCGCTCGATACTCCATTCTCTGCCCTCTACACGTTGCCTGCCTGGGACTTGGACATGCGTTCTTCCACTCTGATTTTGTTTGTTTTATGTTTATGCCCTTCGCAAAAATTAATTTTTGATGTCACTGCTTGGTGTCTCCATCAGTTCTGCACCACCTGCTACCCTTACAAATAACGACCGTTCTTTTGCGGCACACAGTAAGCACACACACACACACACACACATATATATATATATATATATATATATATATATATATATATATATATATATCCATTCTTATCTTTCTTTTGATTTTTAGCTTCGGACAACGGAAAAGACAATTAATAGCCCTGCGTGTCAATCAGTAGCGAGTGATTTTGATTGATGTGAAAGCGTCCATTATGTTCTTATTGCAGCTTGTTCCTTAAAAGTGATTTATAGGTTCTGAGACCATATTTCAGTTGCCTTATATTTAGTTTTTTCTTAACATTAATGGAATTTTATTCATTTTTGTAGTTTCTGTATGGAAACAGTATAGATAATAAATTATTTTTTAATACTACAATTGTAAATTATCAAAAAATAGCATTTATATACATTAAATCACTTTATAATTTGTAATTGGTTAGACGTAGCAATGCTGTCATTATTACAGTTTAAATCTACTATACGAATGACAATTGAAGACGAAATAGTGTTCGATTGAAGACTCATCTACTTAAAAGGAATAGCTATTAAGGTACAAAATACAGACCTACTAGTGCAGAAAGCAGCGTCTTGTAAGTGTGACTGTCTGTTTTATTTATGATATTAAATAATAAAGATTAATTTATTTAATTACCATAAATTATTTTCACGAATTGAATTATTTTTAGCAGTACAAAATTAATTCCAGCATTATAGTGTAGGGATGGAATCGAATAAAAAGAAAGATTTTAAGGGAGTTTCTTTCCAAACCCAAACGATCCGTCGCCCACATACGGCCAACCGCCGTCGGTATCAAAGGTCAAACTCGTGCCACCTGAATTATATTTTCAAGCGGCTTTAATATCTGGGTAAACCCAGCTTAACCAACTGAATCACTTGGACCATTGCTTGAATGATGTGACCAACCAAATGTGCTCTTAAAACGTCTCCTCGCTCATAAAAATGCTTACAATAGTTACCAAATTGAACAACTTAAGATCCTGCAATTACATGCAGATGCCCTACAGATAACAATTGACATAGATAAGCTGCGCCAATCATATTCAGTATTTTCTTTGCAAAGTTTGAGAAAGTGTCCAAGGATTTACTTGTGAAAGAAAATGCAGCAATGTAATTTAAACTGATAATCGCATTTAGCACAGTTATAGTCAGAGGAAGATATAGCGATATGACTAATATAAGCAAAGATAAAAGCAGGTAAAAATAGAATTTTTTTGGAAGCTATCAGAGGAAATACTAAGGATAACCACGCATGAAATTAAATTATAGCGAGTTGTTTTGACACTAAAATATTAGTCGCTTTATTTTGCTTTTCTAAATAAATGTAGCGTGGGATTAAACTCCTTTCCGCTTTTTTAGGTTCATAAAAAAACAAAGTAAGAAGACACTTCAAATTTATTATCAAATGGAAAGGTACAGAACTGAAATATTTATCTCAAGGTATTGCGAAGAAAATATTAACCAAGCCGTTGAAGTCATAACGTAAAGTTCTTCATTACTCTGTTTTGGAACTTAGAGGGTCATGGAGTGAAGTCTGCTAATCTCAACTTTGAAATGTTCCTATAAGAAACAGTCACACGGAACGAGATTTGATGAGCGAGCTGGCTAAGCGTTGCAGATTAGGCGCTTAGAAAACAGCTCACCCAGTATTTGGAGCTAAGCTCTTATTGTACAGGCTGTGACTCCATCTTGTTGGAACCTAATGACTCTTAGTTGGAGTGCATCGAGATTTGGTACGAAAATTTGTCGAATCATTTAAACATATTGATTGGAAGTGACTGTAACACGTTCATCTACTTTTAATTGTTCCAACTTTACTTCTCGCTTATCAAACAGTGACACGTTCGTTGTGTATACATTTCCAAGTTATTTTACTAATTATGTTCGGAAAGTTCTTGTACAACAACTATTTCGTATGGATGCAGAAAGGTTTAGCGAACATATAATTTCTTAACGATCTTGTCGCTGAAGAAAGTTTAGATAAGGAGTTTTTAAAGAACGCATTAGAAAGAGTTTCTGATTAAAAATAGATGTCGGATTAATAGCCCCATGGACTTTGACTGCAAATGATGGTTCATTTTATAAAATTTTCGATTACAATCTCGCACATGTTCTAATTAATTTCATGGATAACCTGTCGAGTTTCGTTTTTGAGATCGTTAACTATTTGTGGTTTGCTGGCATACACCTTATGTTTTGAGTAACCCTACAAAATAAGCTGCTTGGTGTTAAAATTCAAGATTTTCCTGGCATTTTGCGACCAGGAAATTGTAGGTGTAGCGAATTTACTGTTGCTCGATCTGCTAAAACCACATTTGTTTTAAATCTGGGTTACTATGTAATGGTAACAGTTTCCAATTTACAGTGACATCATTTTCAGCATCATATTTGACCCATTCTGCCGCCTGCCCAAGGTCCACGTCAAACAGGAATTAATTGGGCGTGCATGCGCTTTTCATGAGTTACGAGAAAATTTTGTGTATTTACGAACCCGTCGATTTTTTGCCTGAGCTGAGAATTTGCTTCATGATGCTCTAATAACCAACTGACGAATTGTCGCTGGTGTACGCATAAAAGTGCAAGTCTTTAGTATTTCTCGAGGAAACCTTGAAAACTCAAATTGTTGTCTAATCGATGTTTTCGGATTTGCAGATAACCAGACCAAAATAGAACTCTGTAATCTATAAAGGTGTGCCGACTGCCGTTCTTTTATCTCGGACGATCGTCCGGCAGATAAGCATCTAGTGTACGCGATAAATAATCCATTAAACGATTGCAAATATCTGAGGTTGCTTAAATTCCTATCGCATTAAACAACGTGTATTTTGTAGAAATAAATTTTATTTATTTATATATTACATGAATACGGCCGAGATGATACACAAGACATCCAATAACTTCATGAACAATCAAAACAATCTGCAGCCAATGCCCACGATGCAAAATCACCACCAATCTACGCACATTAGATAAGTCAAATACCACAAAAATTTTGGTTATCACAATTGTATCAAAACAAATTTGTTATGCTGCCAAAGTACCAAACACATTTCCTAATTCCAGACTCATTTGTGTGAAGTTTTACACAATTTTGAAATAATGTATCTAAAATCATAGAAACAACTGATTTCAAACCATCAACTACTCAACTGTAAGCGAAATTAACAATAAAATGTAACTTAAAACTCTAGTGCAACCAGTATACATTTATGGAGTGAAAGATTTTTGAGCTATGACTGAAAGCCTTGCCAAAGCCACCAAAGACAAACGA
This sequence comes from Sinelater perroti, assembly GCA_036346155.1. Lineage (NCBI taxonomy): Eukaryota > Metazoa > Arthropoda > Insecta > Coleoptera > Elateridae > Sinelater > Sinelater perroti. The sequence continues at coordinate 20,061,328 of JARFIY010000158.1, read as the reverse complement.
TATTAGTCCAAAACGCTAATATTTTATTGACTCCTACAGGAATCTGATATAAGAAGATATAGTCGAAGACACTTGCCAAATTAAGCAAGAAAGAGCGTACAGGGTTTAATTTGAGACCTAAACTACTCAATTTCTATTCAAAATATCAAGGATGAACTGGACTAGTTAGGGCGCTCAATAAAAAATATTATAGCACAGGATAAGCAGGAATCTCTTGTCCAATGTCCTTCGTCGACGTTGAGCCCAAACAAAATAACAAAAGGGATTTTCCTACAAAGAATAAGATGCTGAGAATCTGGTAACACTCGTATCATGGAAAAACCTCTGGACATTGTTTAGTACCTACTGTATTATCAACTATATATAAGTGAACCAGAAGACTAAGCATCTTGACGTAATCTTGAATGCAATGCTAAAGTGTAACTCTCCTATACAAAAGTTGTAAACAAATTATGATTATCGCTACAAACTAAGCACTGGGTAAAACATGGAATCTTAAGCCACACATGGTACATCCGTATTCTGCTGTAGCAGGACCTATGACCATCCATAGATCACTAGTATGACGGCTTAAACTTGGCCGAGTTTTATAAAATTGGCTGTCTATATATTACAGGTGCAATGAGAAGTAGTCCAATCGCAGTTATAAAAAGCCTACTAAACTTGCCTCAACCAGAGGTAAGGTTGGCTTTCTATATGCTGAAATGCAGTAAACTTTATAGAACTACAATAGAAGAGAAGAAATTATCAAGGCAAAGGCATTATTGTTCTAGTTTAAAGCAATAAAAGTTTGATATAGTCACCAGATTGATTTCAAACTGATCTGGGGATGTCTGCAAAACTTTAAACTCTAAATTTTGCAAACTACAAAAGACGTATTCTCATGTTATGTGGCGATTATATTGATGCGAAGGCATATACATATATTAGGAACGGAATAACAAGAAACCAAATAGCGATTGCTTTTACCGAATCAATTTTTGAAAGAATTATAAGTACAGTTTAGAGTTGGCTAAACTATTAGAAATCCAAGTAAAACACTAGAGCTGGATGGAATGAAAGAACCTGAGGGCAACATCCAGGCTGATATGGGGATGCCGCGAAGAACTCAGTACTTTGGCGGACCACAATAAGTTAACTGTATTGTGGGTATTAGGGCAACAATAAAGCTGATGAGCTAGCACACAAACAAATTATCAACTCCATATATAGGGCTCAAATCGGCTATGGGAGTACCTAAAGGTACAATACGAAGCCGGATGAGAGAAATAACATAAAAAAATACTAGAAAATGTACTGGGACGAAGACATAGAAAAATATTTTTAAGCGGATCATTTTGTAAATGAACTGAAAAATTGTTGAAACAGGAATCAGCTACAAACTATTATAAGTCTCTTCAGAGGATAGTTCAACAAAAGGGAACTAAATTTTTTATTTTTCCCTAATTTATTAACATGGGAAATTTAAGTTTACACGGTTTCAATCAAACACTGAGTAAGCTTTTTTTTTTGAAGTTTTCGTGCACTCTTTGAAGCATTTCCACAGGAATTTCGGCGATTCGGGCTCGAATGTTGTTTTTGAGGGCTTCCGGAGTCCTGGAACGATTGTTGTAAACAAGCGCTTTTAGGTATCCCCACAGGAAAAAATCACAAGGGGCCAAATTAGGAGAGCGCCCCGGCCAGTTCAAATCGCCTCTTAGGGAAATGAGGCGCCCGGGCAATCTGTCTCGCAAAAAGTCCATGGAAACCCTTGCTGTGTGGGCTGTGGCCCCGTGCTGCTGAAACCAGACGTCTTACAGCTCTATTCCTTCCAATTCAGACAAGAAAAAATCTTGGATCATGGTCAGGTAACGTGCAGAAGTGACTGTAGCCGCTCGATCATTTTCTTCAAAAAAGTAAGGGCCGATGATTTCAATTCCATAGCGTCACCCTGTCGGAGCGCAGGGGCCTCTGTTGGAGCTCCCTGGGATTTGTATCACTCCAATAGCGCCTATTTTGTTTATTGACACATCCACTGAGGTGAAATTGTGCATCGTCGGAGAAGAAAACGATACCGTTGAATGGAACGTCTCGAAATGCCAAGGGCACCTCCTGTTTCTCAATTGAACGCCTGGGAGATTGTTGAATTGCCACTCAAACCCTCTCGATGTTTTCTGAGGTAGTGACGGTATTTTGATTCTCCTTCTTATTGTGGGCACATTTCCGGTATCCTGGACTGCATTAATCCACGCGACAATTCGATTTCAGATCGGAAAAAACACGTTGTTGAACGAACCACTCCATTCTAGCGACTGAAACCGCGTGAAACATCAACTTTCCATTCCCCTCTTTCGAATCACCCCACATTCAACCTTCTAGAACCGTTAGGAAGGGAGCACTGACATTTTCAAATCCATGCGTCTGCCGCGTGCCACCTTGTATATATGTGCACAGTGGCTACTTACGTGAAACAGCTACTTAACCTGATAAATACCCAAACCTTTTTTTTAAGTAGGTTTGTAGATGAACAATATAACAAGCGTTAAAGCTACAGTGCTTTTATTCCTCAATTCTTTCAGGTTTTTCTGTTTCTCTTTTTCTCTCCCTCCCTCTCTCATTCTTTTTATCCCTTAAAAACAGAAACAATAGATAAGTGTATATATGTATCTGGAACATATATAAACAAATAGAAGAACAAAAGTTAAATCTTATAAAAGAAGTTAAATAAACCTGCAAAGCTTGCAACGCATAGCGAAGTAGCGAGACAGTCTCTCAAATTTGAGAAACCTCTAGTTGACCTTTGACCAATCAATTTCAAAATCACTAGCAAACAAGCCTTTTTGGTCACCTGTCGATTGGTGAAAGCAGAATTTGGAAATTCTCAGCCGATCTCGAGTTACTGCTCGGACGGACGGACAGACAGACAACATGAAGTTAGTAAGTGACTCCGCTTCGCTTCGCCACTTAATAATTACGGACAGTTTTAATAAACTGCTATTAAAAAGAAGAACTTGTATTCCGTCCGTTCTAACTGGCGGCATGCAAGAACTGACTTACAAAAAAAGGTGAAAAGAAGTTACAACACAATAGACTATGGAAAGAATTGTACAAAAAATTAGCTGTAAAAATAAGAAAAGGAATTTTAATGTCAGAAAAGAAATAACAGTATCTAAAAGTGACTAAAAAATTAAGTTGGTCATATTATACCGCCAGAAAATCTAGAAAATGTTCTATTATTCGTTAAGTTAACGAGACAAGTGTTGGCAAGCTTCCCAGAAAATTGTTGAACGTTATAAAAGACAATAGCGGAAAAAGAGTAACACTGAAAGATCTAGGGAGGATATTGGGAGTCTAACAGCAGATAATGAAGGGCTGAGCAAGAATAAAGTTTAAACTGCTAAATAGAGAAAGAAAAATAAATGTAAATATAAAATATACACAAAGAACAAACAATTCCGATGAGTGGTTTAATGGAGAAGATATAGGTGATTTTTTAAGGTAAATGAGATTACTCTAATTCTACTATAGATAAAGGAAGAATTTTTTTGTGAATTAGCTAATGAATTTATATAACTGCTCAGCTACGAGAGATGTTGATCATTCCATAACATATTCGTAGTAAAAAATGTTTACTGAGTTGCTAATCACCTTTCAGAAGAAGGATGAATTTGCTCAACGCAAAAATAATTAGGTAGATTAGATCTACAACGATGTCGCATTTTAAGAGTCGTCCCAAAAGACGGTGCCGCAAAACTGCGTTAGATTTAGTTGAACCTGTGTTATATTCAAACATAACAGAAAGCGCAACAAAATCATTGAAATATATTTGGGTAACTAGTCGCAAAGTATCTCTCTAAAGCTTCATTGTACAAACATTATAAAGTTTTTTGACAATATCACGACTCTGTTGGATGGAAAGGGCGGCTGCTGAACATTCTAATTTAATTTTTCTAAAACGGGACCTCTTTAATAAGAATTTTTCAGACAACCTTTAGCTAGACGTATATAATAAAACTGGACTGGCCAAATGACTGGAAACATCTGTTATCATTTACAGCTCAATTTGCTTTCTGTAGCCTAGCGTGTCGTATATATATTTAAGTGTGCAGATATTTTAGGCTACACGAGGAACGGTTAAGATGGCAGTTGCGATTGAACACAACGTGCAGTGTGGTCTAAGCGTCTATTGCAGAAATAGTGCCTGTAAAATAGTTATTAAATGGAAATAAATAACTGATCTCCCAAAATCAGTTCCTTGCAATATTCAAATGGTACATTTAGGAAAGGGTGGGATAACTGTTTAGAAATTTAGGAAACAAAACGTTATATACAATTTTATATAATTATAAATGTATTGTTCCTCTTGAGCCCTCATGTTTCTGAAAAAATGATTAATATTCTAAGAGGAGTAAAAGATCATTGTTGAATACAAGTTTTAAGAGCTTTTAACACATTATTTTTGGATTGTAGTTACATCATAAACATTTTTCTCTTGTTTTCACTTCAAAGTCGATTTAAGGAATTCAATGTAAGAGAGAACTTAGTAGAGTAGAAGTTGCTAGACAAATTTAAGGCTTATCATATAAGTAATAAATTAATGTTTGTAAGATGCGTCCATTTTAGAAGCACCAAGATATTTGGCTGCTCAGCTTCCTCCCTAATTCCAAAGAAATGTTATAGGGAGTACAAATAAGTATTCGTCGTTTTTTATCAAAAATTGGGCATTTATTCTGAAGAAGGGAACCTTATGTTTTATTCAAAGCATTTCCATTGCTAGCCACTCTTTTTTTCCATCTTTCTGGCAGCATATGGATACCGCGTAGGAAGAACGCTTTATCTTTTGAGGCTGTCCACGAATCGACCCAATTTTTGGTATCTTCATATGATGTGAAGTGCTGCTCAGACAGGTCATGTGCCATCGATCGCAACGAGTGATAATCAGAAGGGGCAATGTCTGGTAAATACGGCGGATAGGATAGGACTCCCCAATTGAGTGTTTCCAAGTAGGTTTTGACGGGCGCCGCAACATGTGGACGAGCATTATCATGCAGGAGAATAATTTTGTGGTGCCTGGAGTAGTAGTGGGCGCGTTTTTCCGTGAGTGCTTGGGTCAATCTCATCAATTGTGTTCGGTAGAGAGCCCCATTAATGGTTTAGTTCGGTTTGAGCAACTCATAATACACGACATCAAGCTGATCCCACCAAACACACAACATGAGTTTTTTTCCATAAATATTCGGCTTGGCTGTCGATGTTGAAGCATGGCCACGTGGTCCCCACGATTTCCTCTTCTTTGGGTTATCGCAGTGGATCCATTTTTATCATCATTGACTATACGATGCAAAAAACCTTTTCGTTTATGCTTGGCAAGCAGCATTCCACACGAGCAAAATCGGCGTTCAACGTTTCTCGGCTTCAGTTCATATGGAACCCAATTTCCTTGCTTTTGAATCATTCCCAACGATTTTAAACAATGTGATTTTGCTCGTTGAGTCACTTCTAATGTAAGTGCAAGTTCTTCTTGCGTTTGGCCGGAATCTTCCCCTAATAATGCTTCCAATTCCGCGTCTTCGTTCACTTTCGACCTTTCGTTACAAAAATTTACTTGATTGTTGGTAACAAACTTTAAAAATACTAGTTTTGTAGTAAGAATGGGAGGAAAAAGACTTTGAAGCACCGCGAATACCGGAAAGCATCGATGCAGTAAGACGCTCCATTTTGTAGGCTCCGAGGCGATTTGCGCGCTAACATGCCGGTGCTCTCCACTTGTCTAGTTGCACTGTACGGTGAATTTTGAACCAAGACCTTAATTTCACCCATGCAAGATGGGTGTTGTATAGGAACTTTTCGAACGTCATTGTAAAAATTTAGAAAATGTGTCAGTTGCTTTCTTCAATCATATAGTGACATCTGCATTTGTTCTCTCTTAGGGAACACCAGGGTTCCCGAAAAGCTATTTTTGGCGTCCTAGGCTGACAATTTTTTACCAGTCTGCCCTCAAATTTTGCAAGGTGGAAACGTGGAACAATTTATTTTCAGATGGTAACGTACGATGCCTTTACGAAAGATATTCAAAACCTTCTTAAAGATAGGCAACCAAACGCACGCTCAGAGCTCAGTCACGCCACATTTTATAGCTAGCTTTGTTCACTTTCAGTTCAAATGTACAGTAAACAAAATTGTCATTGCAGATCAATTTGGCATTTTTGGATAATCTTTGTAAGCAACTCAAAATATTTTCCTAGTAGTGTTTTTGAAAACTTAATATTCTTGCATAAATTTAACATTGCGGCGACCTTTATTAATTTATAATTGACCTCTCCTGGTATTATTTACGAGGCAGTTAATAGCTTATCGCGGCGAAACGATATGTAATTACTTTACAAGCAGGGCTATTTAAAATATTGCTTAATTCCGAAACTGGCCACAACAACTAATTTTGCGCAGTTTCATAAAACTGTGAATTTCGTCGATTGCGATTTAATGTTAGGGAAGCTGCGTTTGATAACCATTTCCATATGGGATTCTGCTTCTGATCTATTAAAAAACTAATAATCGTAGGATTGTCTGGAAGCGAATGCGGGGTATCTGATCTGCAGAGCTGCGATTGAGAGCAAACGAATTTTCAATTCGATTTTTTAACCGGGCGCACGCGGTGGCATGGGCGTTAATGTTAGCAATAAAACGAATGCCGGGCTTATCTTATCAATGCGATATTAGCAGCGAGAAACGTCTCGCCGCAGGTCTCCATTGCTCAAACGTGCACGGAATGCGTTTGGTCGGGTTTATCGCGCCTCGTACCAGCTAAAAATGCGACGTTATCTACCTCCGGCGCTCTGTTTTGACAACGATGGCCAGCACTAGCGCACGACTGCATCTTCTGTGTGATTCGAATGTGCCTCTGGTGTAAGTGACCGTGACAGAATTGCGGAGAGCATGTTACACCGGGAGCTCACGACCATTTCGTCCACCAACGATGAGCTTAGGAAGAAGCACTCGCTGCAGCCCAAGCTGCCACCGAAAAATGTGGCAGGCCGCCCCAGGTCGCACAGCCACACGCAGAAGACGCGCCAGATCGCGCTGCCCTCCACCATTCCTGAAGGAGAGACGAGAACGACGAAACGCAGGTAGCGATCGATATCGAGGCCAACAACCAGCTCAGGACGAGCTTTACCAAGAGGCCGACGTCCAGGACGAGCAGCGCAACTAGGCTGAAGGCGAAAATAATCGAGGTGCGGGCGTACGAAAACGGCGGCTTCGAAGACAAGGAAAACGGGAACGGGAACGGAAACGAAAACTTCCACAGAGATTATGTCGATAGCATCAAGTCTTCTACGCACAACAGCAGCGTTCAAAGTTTACAGTAAGTGCATATTTGCTAACTGTACTTTTATGGTTAGACAAGCTATACATGGTTTGCTCAAAAAGTTTTACGCTGTCTCGCAGCGCTTAATGCACGATTCATTCATTATTTACCACCAGAATCACATCATTATTGTCTTTAACATGTTTATATATATGATTATTCGTTTATCTGTATTGATCGGTCATCCCAATACAAATACGCATTTAAGGTTTTCTCAGCAAATTTGACAAGGGGGTTGTACATACTATTTTTTTCCTTTGTTTGCCTGATGCTTTTACACAGTGACATAAAAAAATAACATAACTAAGTTACAGGCTAGAAAATCATTGTTAAGGTGAAGGAGAGTAGAAATGATGTAGGAATGTAAGTTGAATATCAAATACGGAGGGATAGATACACGAGATACCGGGAGCCAAGTTAGATTTACAAGGAAAAGCTCTTCTGGCGTTCAGTTGGACTCTATACCTGTCCTTCTGAACAAATGGCTTGGCCTTAATTGGTTCTGACCTCACAACGTTCACGAGCTGAATTTTTTTGGATAGGAACTCAAGTCACCGCGTTTCACCAGTCCCATCAGTGTCTTAATGGGCGCCATTTTGGCAGTGACAGGTTTGGTGGACTTTATTTGGGCGGCATATTATTGGATCTCTTGGAATATTTCGTCCCAGTAGTATTTCTAGAGCTCCAGAGGTGTTGAATTTTGATCAAAGCCAAAGTGTGGGTGGTACTTGTCAAGATTGGGATTAAATGACGTCGTTGTTGGCCGAAAGCTAACGCCGTTCGCCCATTCTGCGTTAGCGGTTGACTTGGAGCGTGGAGGCGGAGCTACAGCGGCTCCTTTTCTGATTCTGCTAATTGGGGACAGATTGAACGGTGGGCAATTTGTCACCTCCGCCAGAAGAATTACAGCCGTCATCTTCACCGTCATTATCATCGTTTTCATCATGTTCCTTGGGGGATTCATCACCCTTCCCTGCAGCAGCACTTTCTGTATCGATTTCTCCTCCAAGGTCAGGTAAGTCTTTATTGCTGGAATTCCCTCCACGTTCTTTGACATTGGCTTCCGAACATCTACTGAATAGTCCTCAACTACAAAAGGGCAGGTTAATTTTCTTTCTAGATGTGGAAAATATGAAAGCAAAACATCTTATCTTCACTCGTACTTTCTTCGTCAAAGAAATATTTTGACCATCGGGTTTTAAAGCCAAATTAAATATGTCAAATTTTAACACTTGGACTCACAGGAGTGAAAAGCATTTACAAAATATTGACAGTTGGTAGCATGAAAACAAAAAAAAAATGTCGAAATACTGAGAAATGATTCCAAACAAACAAAGTCAATAAATTGATGCTTGATATCTAAAAGCTTAATTATCAGATTAAAGATTGAAATAACTTTTTAAGTTTTCTATAATTCTTTTAACTTATGTTTATTATTTTACAAATTTAGTAATGATTTAATACTTTTTGGTCTTCTTATATTTCGTGTTAGCCCTCTTTATTGTACTGTTATTGTTACTCCTTTTTACATATACATGTGTTTGTTGAATTATTTTTTTATTTATCCAATATATGCCCGTATCTTTCCCTTTGCACCTTTTCTTTCATATATCTTATTTTTATATTTTATATTTTCTAATACCTGAAATTATAAACTTCACTTTTTCTTCATATTTTTTTTGCCTTGTAGAACTGTTGTTTTCTGCTCCTACTTTTTACAGCGATAGAAATTTTCTTTTCTCTTTGAATCAAAATATCTTTATGCTTTCTCCAAGATATTATAAATTTGTTTAACATTTTCTTACAGGTTTATGTATTAGTGTATTTTAAGTAGGCCAATGTCTTTCTTCTTCTTCTTCTTAAAGCCCTTCTCCTATCGGAGGCTGGAAATCATCATTGATATGCGAACCTTATTTGGAGCTGCTCGGAACAGTTCGATACTGCTGCAGCCAAACCAATCCCTCAAGTTTTTCAACCAAGATATTCGTCTACGTCCGACACTCCGGTTTCCTTTAATTTTTCCCTGCAATATTATTTGCAGCATGGCGTATTTAGTTCCTCTTGTTATGTGGCCTAGATATTCAAGTTTTCTCCTTCTTATTGAATTTATTACTTCACATTCTTTATTCATTTTTCCAAGCACTTCTCTGTTGGTGATCCTATCAGTCCAAGATATGCGCCACATTCTTCGGTAGCACCACATTTCGAAAGCTTGTAGTTTGTCTAAGTGTTTCTTTTTTACTGTCCACGCCTCTACTCCGTACAACAATACAGGGAACACATAACAGCGGAGCATCCGCATCCTGAGCTCTATGCTTATATTTCGGCTGCATAGCAATTTCTTTAGTGATACAAACGATGCTCTGGCAATTTCAATTCTTGTTCTGATTTCTGGTGTCTGATCCCCTGTTTGATCTATCCAGGCTCCCAGATATCTATATGCCTGTACTCTTTCTATTGCCGTATTTGTAATGTTTAAATTCATTTGGCTTGGTGGGGATTTTGTGATTTGCACCCATTTAGTTTTGTTAAGATTTATTCTTAATCCATATTCATTACAGCTGTTATTTACCTTTTCTAACAGATATTGTAGATCATTTAAATTACTTGCCAGTAGTATCGTGTCGTCTGCATATCTAATATCATTGATTACCTCGCCATTTACTATCATACCTTTTTCCTCATCTTCAAGGGCTTCGTTAAATATAGCTTCACTATATATGTTAAAGAGCACTGGGGACAGGATACAGCCCTGTCTCACTCCTCGACGTATCGTAATGTCTTCAGTTAGCGCATTTTCTACCCTTATATTGGCTCTCTGTCCCCAGTATAAGTTGTTAATAATTCTTATGTCCCTCATGTCCATTTTTTTCTTTAAGAGTATTACCAGGAGTTTATCGTGTCTAACCTTGTCAAATGCCTTTTCAAAATCAATGAAACAGACATACATGTCTTGGTTTATGTCTAGGCATCGTTGACTGAGGACATTAACTGCGAAAAGGGCTTCTCGTGTTCCGAGGCCTGCTCTGAAACCAAATTGTGCATCACTTATATCGTCCTCTAATTTTGCATATATTCTTTGGTGGATTATCTTTAAGAATAATTTCAGAATATGGTTCATAAGTGCAATGGTTCTATAATCAGTACACTCTTTTGCACTAGTTTTCTTCGGTATTAATACGAATATGGATGTTAGCCATTGCTCAGGAATTATACCTGTTTCATAGATTTTGTTAAAGAGATTGAGTATGATATCAATTACGTCGTTATTGAAAAGTTTGAAGAGTTCAATAGGTATTTGATCTGGACCGGTAGTTGTTCCAGATTTCATGTTATTAAGAGCATGTATTAATTCCGATTTCAATATTTTTATGTTTTCCTCATTTACTGTCAGTTCAGTTTTATCTGCTCTTTCATCATTGAATAGTTCCTCAATGTAGGTCGTCCATCTATGCAGTTTATCTTTTAATTCTACCAGTACCTGTCCATTTTGATCTTTTAAGACATTGTTGCCCTCTTTGTTCATTTTGTGACCTGTTACTTCTCTTATTTTCTTGTGCATGTGAAAATTGTCATGTTTCTTATTTAGCTGTTCTATTTCTTCACATTGTTCTTCAAGATGTGCTTCTTTTGCTATCTTTATTTTTCTTTGTATTACTTTATGCAGTTCTTTATATTTGTTGGTATTTTTCTTGTTTATTCGTCTTTCGTCCATAAGATCTAATATCTCTTCAGTCATCCAAGGTTTTTTCTTTGTCCGCTTTTTCTTTAGTTGCGTTTCAGCTGTTTTTAACAGCACTTCTTGAATTTGTTTCCATATTTCATCTGCACTGCTTTCTGCTTGAATATCTGTATTTTTAATTTGTTGATTTATTATTTGTTGTGTTTTATCTTGTATTTTCGAATCTTTTAAGAGTTTTATGTCTGTGTTATTGTCTTGTCGTTTTACAATCTTTTTCAATCTTACATTTATTCTAGCTACTACTGGGACATGATCAGAATGTATATCAGCACCAGGGTATGTTTTTGTTGATTTAATGGCGTTTTTATATATGTTGTTAACTAGTAAGTAGTCTATCTGGTTGCGTACTATTTTTTCCGGTTTGTCTGCTGGAGACTTCCATGTGTATAGTCGTTTTTTTGGAAGTTTAAAAAGCGTGTTTGCAATCACCAACCCTTTATCTTGGCAAAACTGTATTACGCGATCTCCTCTGTCATTTCGTTGTCCCAGGCCAAAGCTACCCGTACATCCCTTGACTTTAATGTTGCCAACTTTGGCATTGAAGTCTCCGATTACTATTGTCATATCTTTGTGTTTGATGCTTTGGTATACTTCTTCTAACTGCGAGTAAAATTCTTCTATTTCTTCGTTGTCTTTGTCTGCAGTTGGTGCATATATCTGTATAATGTTCATTGTACCTATATTTGTCTTCATCTGCAGCATCATAATCCTATCCGAGTATGCTGTAAAGCTCACAATTGTCGGTGCTATTGTTTTATTTACTATAATTCCAACTCCGTATCTATGTTCTCGGTCATTGTTGCCCGAGTAGTACATGGTACTGTTGTCTGTTATGCACTTCCCATTTCCTGGCCATCTTGTATCGCTAACACCTAAAATGCTTATCTTTAACCTTTTCATTTCCAATTCTATATTGTTCAGTTTGCCCACCCTGTACAAACTATTTGCATTCCAATTTTTAGTTCATTTATTGATATTCTTTTGGCTTGGTTCACAACTGTTCCCCCCGGGGATCCGATCGGGGAACTTACCCCGGACTTTATTTTGGTTCTGAACTTTGCCATATTGATGATGAGTTATTATTACTAGGGATATCCATGTGGATCTTTAATGCAGTGGTTTCCCGTTCCTTCTGCATCTTCGTGCCGTTGACCTATTTGGTTCATCCGCCTTTCGGATCAATTTCTTGTTCCAAGGACAAGAAGGTGCCCTACCTCCTATCAGCTCATCCACCCGAAGCTGTTGGCCGATAAGAAGGGGGATTGCTTATACCGGCAATCACTCGGTTTGCTGCTTGGTCGGGGACTACTTATTCGTCTAAGAACTGGCTGTTCTTAGCTTATCTTGTAGCTAACCTTTATATCTAAAGGCCGTTCACTATCCGCCACCTGTGACCCCGCTAGTAGCCTGCAGCTAGCCCTAGCAATGTCTTTCTTAAAGACTCCAAATTTTGATAATTGATTTCCGAATAACTGATCTTATTATTCTTTGTCTTGTTTTGTTTGGCATAATCTTGTTTATACAAGGGCGAATCAAATATAGATCAGATTTTTTTGTTTATGTTCTGTTAGGTGAACCAGGAGAGGTACGACTTCTGAGCGGCGTTAGTGGGGGTGTTTGAAGGAAATTTTCCCTTGTGGAATACCTCCCACTATTGTTTCTTCAGTCACGACAAAGTCCAATAGATTATTATCATTTTTTTTTCAAAGAAGGCATAGTTTAGAGACAAGATTCAAGGGAGACTCATTTGAGTCTGACAGAAAATCTTTGAGAGGACGATAAGTAGTTGAAAATAAAAGTCTCTAACACCTTCCGACAAACTCGACAAACAATTGGGGATTTATTTTGGAGGACGGTTTGTACAATTCGGATTTATTCATATCATTTGTTTGAACTACTAAAGAAGTACTTGGGGGGCATGATTTGACAATGATGTTGTTGTCAAATCCTTTCTAAAAGATAGTGATATCAAAAATGTTTCTAAGTCAGGAGATTATGCAGAAAAATAAATTTATATGTTTGTATTTTTATGTCTTGATAAATTAACTTTATTTGCTTGTATTCTATTACTTATTGGCTTTCATACATTTTCTTCCAAAACATTTCATCATTTCTAGTAATATTTCGTTTTTCCCTTTCTCTAACTCTTCTTCAGTTTTCATTTCTTATTATTCTTTATTTTTATTGTAGATATCTGACAGTTGAATATTTCGTCTAGTAAAAAATGGTACTCAAGAGACTATTTGTGTATATTTAAGTGATTGCAGATTTTAATGTTTTCCACATCATTAAAGGGGGGGGGGGGGGCAAAATAGTAAAGTCTAGGATTTTATCCTTTATATGTTAGTTTTCTATTTGGATAAGATTTTGGAAAATTGATCTTTTTTAATAGAAGAACAATCATACATTAGTTCAATTATAAATAACTAATTGTTTGTTCTACTTTTGTTAAAAATATTCTTTTTTTAAATCTCCAATTAACTGACTTTAAGGTATTTTTCTTATGTAGATATTTTGAATAGTTCTTTTATGTTTATTGTTTTAAGGTGCCATAAAATAACTTCCAATTTTTATTAGTGATTTATTGTTTGTTTTATTTACTTGCTTGTTGTGTTATATTCTTTTTCTTTTTTACGTAATTTGATGTATTGGTTTGTGATTATAATATTCTGTTGCCTGTGTTGCTCTCCTCAAATAGATTTTTTATTTTCTAATTTGTTAGTTTTTGTTACTTAGCATCAGAAATATATTATATTTACTTACTTTACACTCAAACGCAAATGTTGACGCAAAATTATGTGTTGCTAGAACGATACAATTTATACCCTTAATAGTTACAATTACATAACAATAGAAATGAAATCTGTTTAGTTTATTATATTTTGTAAGTGGCAGTGCTTTAAATTATCTTTAAGTGCCTTTTAAGTTGGATGTTAATAAACATATTGTTGAAAACCCCACTAAATACATTTCGCTCTTTTTGGTAGACTAGATGCGATTTTGGATTGTGTGACGGTTTTATTCTCATAAATGATGAATTTACTTTAAATACAATTGACTTAATTCATTATAGTTATCGAACAATGAATTAAAACAGTGACCACAACGTCTGATTGTTTCTCGTTTTGTGGCAGCAATCTTGCACCAGCTGTTCTTCTTTTATTGTTAACTAGAAATTAAAATGAACCCTGTCGTCAGCTTCTATATGTTGCTTGCTTTTTTCGAATGGCTCTGAATTGTCTATGAATTGTGCTAGCTATCTTGGCAGGATCGATGAAAACTCGTGTTCTTCGTCCATTTGTCTTGACGTCAAAAATTTTGAAAAGCATTGGGGGGACCGTGGAATGTTGGATTAAATCTAGAATTGGTCACTTGAATTTTTTTAGAAAACTGAAATAAATTCTCGTCAAATGCATGGTCCGACGCAATAGCAAGAAGTGTAATAGGAACCCTATCGAAGAACTGAAATGATGAGTAATGGATGTCTTATTATTTAATGCCAATTTAATGCTACTTTCAGTGTGTGGTGTTGGGCTTCAGTTCATTTTGTTGCTTTGAAAATGTATATCATACATAATTGTTTGTGTATCATGATATTTGGCTAACGTATGAAAAAGGGATTATCGTCTACCACAATCTAATGTTATGGAGATGTATAGCTACGCAAAAATGAGGAAAACATGGTACATTGCTCCTATCCATCTGGTGGATCGGTCTGCTATCACTATTAGTGGAAATTACAGAACATTGTCAATAGACCGGTAATATCATCATGCAGATGTTCAAAACGATTATTTAGGATCTCTATGATTAGTTCGGTATATTGCTGCGTTTTACCTTATTGGTATTAAAGCAAGAATGTACACATATTTCTTATCGTGCTGGTTCTAACCGAATCAATAATTAATCGTCGTGGGGTTTTAAGATTTTAAACTTTTAAGTACAACTACCGTATGACTTAAAACTTCTGCAGTATACATTATTCACCCAGCCCTAAATTGAAGAAAGAACACTTTCAAGAGTTTTTCTGTACATTAAGTCACAATTTTATAGTAGGAAGGAATTTTAATATCAAACACAACTTTTGAAGATCCAGAATTACTGCAACCAAAAGTGGAGAATTATTAAAAGTACTGCGTGGCAAGGACTAGTGGTTTTTATGCAACGGACTTCAATAGAACTAATGACAGTTATGCAGCAAGCTGCTAAAAAGCTAAACAGAAATAGCAACGAAGTCATACCGCAGGGCATACAACAGTATTTGGACCCACCAACACGCGTGAATCTCAATGTATCGCACCATGGGCTAAATCCAACAAAAAAGCAAACTTTCGCAAAAAAGGCTGTATATACTTCACATAACGATTTATCAAACAGACATTTTAGATTGCTTGAATAAGAAATAACACCATTAAATAACGAGAAACTTCCAGAAATAGTTTAAGTCACTCCCAAGATGCCCATGAACTTTTATAGAAAGCGCTAGTTAAGCTAATTAATGCAATAATCGGATTTCAACAGAGGCCACAAGAACTGAAATCTTTACTTACAATTTTAATACCATAGCAGGGAAAGGACCTCTGTGTGAACCCAGTTTGTGACAGGGTCTTCTACACAAATGCTACCAGAGCCTTACGGCATTCTATTGGAATCGTATCTTAAGAATTGAAAATTCAGAACTAGAATAAATAGAAAAACTCTTACCTTGCATCCAATTTAATCAACTGTTCTCCATTAGAGTCTTCTTATATTTAATGTATACATCAGAACTGTCCACAACCTCTACCACAACTACAGGAACGTTGACAGATGACAGCTATGGCAATAAACTAAAATTTGCTAATGTTCACACTTCCACAAGACCATCTTAGTTTGCTTCAAGAATGGCTGGATAATTGTATTGTTGAAATTAATAAAAAAATCTCTTACATGCAATGTTTACTTTACGGAAGCTGCAATATGTATTTTAGGGTCAAAAAGAACATATACAAAATGGAAACATATGCACTTGTGTCTTAGGGACCTGTGGCATCCTATGGCATGGAGTTATGAGGATATGCTAGCATATCCAACATAACGCTACAGTTGAACAATCGGAAATTCTTAAAGTCGTGTGTGATACACCATGGTATGCTGTACCAAGACTTAGGCGTACCATTAATCAGGGGTGTAATTCAAAAGTGAAGTAATAATCGTTACAATAGACTTAATATTCATTCAAACCCTCCCTTATAACCACTTCTTCAAGACCGGAGCAACGGAGGATTAAATCGATGCTGACCAAATGATGATCATTGAAAATTTAGCGATAAACTGAAACTTTAATAAAATGCCTAAACTAGTGGTTTATTAGCTTGCCTTCTAAGATAGATCGGCTGTGATTGCTAGCGAGCAGTTTTTCGTTATACGTGCTGTATTCCTGCTGTAAATTATTTAACACCCGATAAAAAGCAGAGAGGTTGGGTCTTGTTGTCAACAATTTGATGCAACTCGAACAGTGTGATATTCACTAGAGTACATTTCAGGTCTTCGAAAGCTTTTAGTTATCGCATTTTGGAATTCTTGCTGTAATCGCTTAACTTGCTAAATGGTTGCTAAATTGAACGCATTTTTAGATTAGGCGGCGATAAAAGTTCACCATGCCAAGGAATCGCTTAAATGATTGGAGTCGCACGGCGCCTTTAGCCTTGCTGTTAATCTCTTAAAAGTCACAAGGTGCTATATTTTACATACGTTATTGTTATTGCAAAAGTGTGCCACTTGTAACTACTACTAATAAAATAAACAACTAAATTTAAAAAAGAATAAGTGACTCCGCTTCGCTCCGCCACTTAATAATTGGCCTTTTATATTGTCTTATACGTAATACGAGAGTGGCAGAAAGTAATAAGTGTAAGTATAAAAAAAATAGATTTCAGTATGGCTTTATTAAAAAAAATAATTTTGTTTGTTGTTTGTTTGCATTGTGTACATTGTAATCTGGCATTTTATCGGAAAAAATAAGGCATTGCCCTTAAGTAATGCTACAGACATCTAATTTGCGCTATCAAATCTGATATTTCTTTGTTCAGATATAAATGGTTTACCTTTTTCGCTGCATCGATTTTCAATGGTCATCGCAAAGTTTCTTTTCAACTCTAGTAAAAATAATTCTTTCAAAATTCACTTATGGGCGGAGAAAAGATTCTACCGCTAATTTCTTTTTATCTCAACCTGGACCGGGAAACACTGCCCATATTTATATTATAATTCTAATTACATTGGGTTGCTGATCTCATTTTTGTTTCTTTGTTGTTTTTCTAAAGAGCATAACTGTGGATAACTGAATTATCGCTCCACTCCTCTCACAGAAGCGGACTATCTGACCTATCCTTGTACGCATCCTTTTTGCCTTATCACTGTTTTTGATAATGAGGGGTCATTTATTTATTCAATATTGCTTGATGGTGCTGCAAGCAATTTTGGTTTGTTTTGCTAAATTCTTTATAAACCCATAACTTGTAAAAATTTGATAGGGTTAGCTAAGTCTTGAATAGATTTGAAGCATAACTCGTTTCTTTTGTAATAAATGCAAAAGTTGTAGGAATAACCATCATTTCCATACAACTCCAAACTGCCGAAGATTTTCGTGAGTTTATCATACATCATATATAATTTGATACTTATCAGCAAGATGGAGGTGTCGTACAAGCTATGATAACCATTAATATGGAGGAACCAATAATAGTCCTCAATTTGATTTCTCTGAGCATAATGGTCTAATTAATAGCAAATAAAAGCAATAATAGCGCCAGAAAAAGTCAGGATTCTGTTCAGCTCAGCTGCTTCTTCCAACTCTAGTTTTTCTTCCTACAACTACTTTTCTTCTTTGTTTCGAAACTGTCCCAATTCATCACATTGCAATAAAATATTTTGAGGTAGACCCAAATTTGTTCATCACTTGTAAAGTTTTGATCTGCTGAGTAGGAGGCAAAATAACTACAAGGACTACGTTTTGTTAGGTTGCGGTTTGAATATCCTCCCCGATGTTTGCTAAGAATTCACACCTACAGTACTTTCTGAAACATCGTTTATATTTACAATTCATTCCGTATCATAAATCATTATTTATGCTTATCCTTAAAATGTTTTAGGAGCGATTTCTTAAAAAAAATTGCGCTACCATTAATACACCGAAAGGCATACTAGCACTAGACAGAAAGCATTTCCAACTGGTGTTTGTCCTTCTAAGAATTGTTTATGCCATGCCTACAGTTGAACTTCCTTAGAATGTTGTTTCCACTACAAGAAAAATACTGAACCAAAAGCAGAACTCCCCCCATTATCTTCCGAAAATAATAATAAAACCTATACCACAGATATTGAAAAAGTAACCGCTTTTGCCAATAATCTTGAAAGTAATTGCACGCCCACACACAAACTGCAAGTCATTAATGATATCGAAAGTAGTATAACTTCACCCGATGAACTCTTTAGCATCATACAGAACCTCCCAGAAAAAAAATCTCCCGGACATGACTTAATTACCAACAATATCCTCAAACACATCACTTAGAAGACGTTAGCCTATCTAAGTACAACACTCAACGCCTGTATGGCACTGGGCTACTTTCCACAAACCTGGAAGCATGCACATATCGTAATGATTCCAAAACCTGGTGAAAACAAAAAGAAATTAAACAACTACAGACCTATTAGTCTATTGACATCACTTTCTAAGCTCTTCGAAAAAGTAATCCACAGTCGACTACTTAAGCATAATAAAAATCACAATACAATACAATACATAAACATCAATTTGGCTTCATGAAAGGCCATTCTGCGAGTTATCAGCTTCAAAGAATAAGCGAGCTTATCGAACTGGGCTTTAACACTAGACAATACACGGTAGCAATCTTCCTCGATGTCACGCAGGCGTTCGACAGGGTATGGATAGAAGGCCTCAAAAAGAAAATCCTTCATATTACAATGCATGCTTATCTCAAAGCAATCATATTCTTCTTTCTAGACAACAGAACATTTGCTGTCAAAATCAACACAACCCTGTCCGAAATCACCAAAATCCGAGCTGGAGTTCCTCAGGGCAGCATCTTGGGGCCAATTCTCTTCAACATATATACGTCTGACTTACCAGAGCCTGGTGCTACAATAGCTACTTTCGCAGACCACACGCAAGCCGATAACCACAATGAAGCAATCTCTAAATTACAGACCGCAATTGACAAACTTTTAACTTGGTTCAAAACCTGGAACATCAGAATAAATCTGACAAATACCAAACCAAAACTTTTACACTAAGAAGACTTAACAATCCCCTTGCATACAAATTGAAGACAATGAAATACCTTGGAACCCCAATAACAGTGCTGTCAAATACTTGGGATTATATCTTGACACTCGATTAAGCTGGGGGTACCACATAAACCAGAAGCTTACCCAAAGCTACACTAGACTACAACAATTATATCCACTTATCAACCGAAAATCCTCGCTAAAATTGAATGCGCAACGCTACTCTACAAAGCTCTAACTCGACCTCTCGTTCTATATGGATCACCGGTCTGGTGCAACACATCAAGCACCAACATACAGAAAATACAACGCCTCCAAAACAAAGTCCTAAGAATCATAGTTAATGCACCGTGGTACGTTAGAAATACCCAGCTACACGAAGAACTCGGCATCTTACCCATCGATCAATACATCAAGAACTGTGCGGAAAAATTCATCTCAAACGCGAGTGCATGTAGTGGTGCGGAACTCTATCAACTCTTTAAAACTAATATTCATACCGGGCTTAAACGTAAATTACCACAGGACTTAGTTATAGCAAACCATAGAAAAAATTAACCAAATGTGAATTCATATATGTTATCGAGTTTTGAAGAACATAGCAAAATCAAGGTAATTTTGCTTCTTTCTCCAAGTAGGGGAAGTAAAGTGGTGATATTTATGTTTTGTTGTATGTTTTGCTGTCTGATGTGTACCATTCACCACAGTAGCAAGATAAATGTTTCTTGATTTGCTAAATAATGCTAGAGAAAAGTTTAGAAATTACCCATGTTCAGTTTTAGGGTTCAGTCAGGCGACTGATTTGGTTGTTCCAAGAGTTAAACTCTTTCTTGCTGAACTATTCCTTGATTGGCTATGGATTGGACCTATTTCAAGAATTCGCGGTATTTGCTTTTAATTGTTATCTTTTCAACTCAAAAAAAATGTAACGCCTCTTTTGCGCTAAGACATTCTGATATTGTTACCGACCCACTTTTGTCCTTCAATCCTTTGCCTAGTGGGCGTCCGACGTATACGATTTCATCTGCTTCAAAAAGCGTGAACTTTGACTTGTCTAAGGTACACACGGGATAAATGTAAAAAAATCTGCAGAGGTGAAGGCTCGAAGGTCATGGTGTGGTTAAAGGTGTTCAGAACTTATAACGATCGTTTCTAAAAACAGTTTTAAGCTGGTTGGTTCAATTTGTACCACCATAAATTCGAAAAACATGAATGTAACTACTTTATGCTCGTTGCTGTGTTTGAACGAGACTGGGGAGGTATTTTCTAAACGAGGTTATCTTTGGAATGAACACCTAGAACCTTAACCACCTCCACCCTAAAATTGAGTCCTTTTCCATAGTGAGTTATGCGAACCGATCAAACTGCAGCCTAATCAGCAAAATACATCTAAACTCAAGACAAATGTATTTATAACGACAGTGTTTTATGACAATTGTTTTTAAGACTAGAATATAAGAATTAAAAATTATCGAGACGTGAAATGCAAATTTTAAGTTTAAAATTTAATTTGATGAATTTCAAATAAAATGTGTAATTAAACATAGGGAAGAATCAAATCTAGAGAAAGACATAGTCGACTACGTAAACCACGCGCTTTTTGAAGTTCGGCATAACGTTGTTTGAACTAAGAACTGTGTTTTGGTGTGTCGGATATATATTTCTCGTCGTTTATCCGGTAGTGAATAATTTGTGAAGACTTACTCAAACAGAAAATCTGTAATCTTTCTAAGTCCCTGTTCCAAAGCGCAATAGTCAGTCTGCAGATAGTCCACTACCGTGCAAGAGAAAGTTTTGCTTCATTTTAAGTTATAAAGGGGACTTGAATCTTTAAATTGACGAGAGTTTAAGAAGAGGATAAGAGACCGTTTTTTTTGCGTAATCTAAAAGTTTATACTTAGCATTGGTGAGCAACTGCTAAGAAGTATCTATCAAGTTGACGTTGACTTCACTGAAGAAACTAGAAGTTTCTACGTCCAGTCTCTAACTTCAGTCTTCTTAATATATGGGAATATGGCCCTTTAGGCCGCCTTTGTGCTTTTTCACAAAGGGATTAGGATTTTCGGGAACTAATAGAGGCTACGGTCCTTTACTTTCTTGTAAAAAATGTACTTCTGGACTGTTTTATGTTTGCATTTTTGTCGAAGTTGCAGTTCTTAACAAACCACTGGGCGCCCAAAACGCACCGGAGTGTGAATATGGGTTTTTGCGGCCCAACCCCAAACTGGAGCCGCAAACCTCTTTATAGAGAGGATGATTGTCTTGTAAGTTGCTATCTTATTTGCGCTGAATAGTCAGCTTCTTGAATTTAGGAGTGATTCAAATTACCTTTGCTTTAGTGATCGCCCTTTCGATGTAAGTTTTATACGCCAGTTTCTGCTACAAGATCACTCCGAGGTAAGTAGTTTACTCCTTCCAGGGTATTTTCCTTCTGAAGATCCTGAGGTTGGAATAGGACCGCCGAGCTCTTCTTCGCGCATTATCCACCAGTCTTCTAAGAGGTCCAGTTTATCTTGCAGTTGTTTTGTTACAAAGGAAGTTTTTAGCGAGCTGGACAGTACCACCATGTCGTCTGCGTATTTTGTTAATGTTGTAGTGGGCGTCATCGATATATCCCGGACGTAGATATTGAGCGTTGCAGTCTCCTCACACCGCCGAACTTGATGCAAGCCTCCTTCCGGAGTGGGGAAAGGCTGAACAAACTGACTCTCCGGAATTAGAGGTTTTCGACAGCTGTCCTCAGACGTTTGTGGCTCACTTTTTCTACAAGCTTTACAAAAATCAGCAGCGATTGATGGGCCGGTTGTTCTGGGGAAAGATCTCTGATTTTGCAGGCTTGGGGAGCATGGTGGTAAGAACGCATCTTCTTTGGGATGTGAGCCGGGCCGGTTTCCTTGTGTGGTTTGAGGGCCCGGATGAGCTGAAGCGCTTCTTCATAGATTGCTGATTCTAGGTGGTCAAGACGACCCACGGAGCGGTCGATATGGTGAAGATGGTTTTGACATCAGCGTCATCGAAGCTGATGTCGCACTGACGCTTCAAGTTGTTAGAAAGGTTTCAACTTTATCCTGGTTGGTGTAGACGCTCTCCGTGGATGGGCGGCGTTGTAGAATCTTGACCATTCTCCAGAAGTTATTGTCGATCATGTCGAGTCTTTCTAGCTTGGCCTCCTAGGCGTTGCGGTGCTCCGCGACGGCGGTTTTGACCTCTGCTGCAATTTTGAGGTGTCCTTGCATGTCCGCAGCGTTTAGGGATTGCTACACCGGGTTATTCTCTCTGATTCGCTCTTTTAAGTTTAGTAATAGGTTTCTTCTATCTCCGGCCTCCTCTAGTTCTTCGCCAGAGCGGATGGTGGGAAAGTATTTATTTGACACTTGCGCAGCCTTTGCTTTTAGATTGTTTTCTTACGCCTAAGGTAGTCGAGAGGTAACTTTGCTTGACGAGCAAATTAGGGATCAAAATAAAATTTAACAGAAGGGGAACATAAATTTATAACAACCAACTGCAGTTTTTAAATTTAAGTCTAAAAGAGAGGATGGAAATTTGGACTAACTGAGCTTGAGGATAAGAGGGGTGGTGTTGCTGAGGATATTTTAACTCATAAGATTTTAAGGTTTTTACTGTTTTTCGTTGCCAACGTTTCCGAAAAAGCACACGACAAATTGGAACAATAATAACTTATTTAAATTTTCTTCGATTTATTTTCAATTTTTTATTGACAGAACTTGTTTGCTGAGTGTTTCTCTAAATATGAATAGAAATGTAAATTAATAACACTTAACTAGGGTTGAGGTTACAGTTATTATAAAGCTAGTTTTACATAAAAAATATCAATGTGATATTCCCAAATAAAAAAAAAGTGAACGTTAAAAAGTGTCTAATATCTATTATTTTAATCAAGTACTCGAAAAATTTGAAATTTTGGTGGCAGAAAATGTATTTTTAAGTGTCGATATAGAGTTCAAATTTGTTTATTTTTTACAAACACTACCACGTGGTCTATATTGTTGAAAACGAAATGGAATTTAGTAAAATTAAGCTTTGAAAGGTTTGTGCAGCATTCTTTCATTTAAAAATCATAATGAGAGTTCAACATGCTAAAATGTGTAATTATGACGATCTTCTTCTTCTTCTTCTTCTTCTACTCTTTATATAGGCTATTAGCCTGTTTCTAACTACACATTTCGTGTAGTACTATGAGCCATGTTGGGCGTACCCCGGGCAGGTGGCTAGTCTGACCCGTTAGAAGAAGGAGAATGTAATTTACGACCGCCAAAGGTGTTTGTATGATGGCCGGAGAGCACTCGATGTTTGCCGTTATTTTTGACCTGGGAGTCGAACCCAGGGCCCGCCGCGCGTTAGTCTGGCAGGCCAAAGCCTTTACGTCGCGGCTGTCGTGCTCTCACGATCTTCAGCATGTTGAATTGACGCACTGTAACCTGTCGACAAGTCCCCTCAATTTAAATCTTTGAGAAAATGGATTTTTTATTTAAAAATGCTGCGAGGTCTATTAACCCTTAGTTAGTCGCGCCTAAAAAGTTACATAAATACTCACGTGGGGTGTCCAGCACCCCAAATTTGTTTATAGGAATAAAACACTATATACATAGAAAATTAAACTTTTATTAATGAGTATCATTGAATTTACATATTAATCAATTCTTAAACTCTTTTCAAGATAAACAAGGTGATAATAATATTTATAATAATAATAGTTCCTCGCGTAACAGGCCTTGAAGCCCTTTGGGGTCGTAACAGGATAGATCTGCTGCAATCTAGAGCCTACGCCTATTATTACCTCAGAGTTTGACCTCCAGGTGTACTCATTTATTGCAGCCTATGTTGAGCTGGGCCGTAAAAACGCCAGCGATTGAATTGGCGAGAGCGGGATTCGAATCCGCAACTCTTGGTTTCGTAGTCTAGCGACCTATCCACTAAACCACCACGGCTACAATATTTATAATAGCAACTTTAAAAATATTAGTTTTTAGTATCACAATTTTGGCAGACAACAATCATGTGGTCATTGCACACATGTCCATGGCATTTGGAGCACGCAGCCTTTGTTTTTCTGTCCTTGGTTCTTGCACATACATAACATCTTTTGTATGAAGACGGTCGGCTAGCCCCAGAAGATGAATCATGGCCCTCAACTTGATGAATCCGTTTTAGGTGCTTTTGCAATGGTCGCGGAAGAGTAGGTATGCTAGCTCGTGAGATTTGATGAGGCTTGACCAAATCGACGGCTAGCTGCTTTAGAAATGCTCTTTTGGATATATTGGCCTTATAGATTACATAAGTTGATACCACAGACATTGAATTGATAAAAATTATTACCATTGGCCATCTTTTTGCGTCGTCCTACATTATAATTAGCGCACATTTGGTCATTTTTATCAACTCCATCTTTGGTATGATTGTAAAAATGAATCATCTCTGGCTTTTGTTTGTCACCCTCAATTTTGTTATCATGGTGTATGGTAAACATCAAGATAACCGCTTTAGATTTTTTTCGTACGTATGAACAAAATGTTACATCTTTCTGAAATCCAAATAAACTTGTTAAGTTATTACACGATGTTTTTCAGGTTGGAAAGGGTGTGGTATCTCTGGCTTGTTTTTACGCAATGTACTAACGATGGTAAGCTTGTGATCCTCTAGCAGTAATTTAGCACACTAGTGAACCAGTCGTACATGGTGATGTTTCTTTCAGTTCGAGAAATAGGATCAATTGGGCATTTTACCACACTCATAGTATCAGTAGGCAGTTTGAATGGTCCATTGGGCTGTTTTCCTACTTATATTTCAAATTTTTGTAAATAATATGACGAGGAGTCAACCAGAGCAAAATGCTTGGTCCCATATTTGGTTGGTTTGCTGGGCATGTATACCAAACCAGAGAATCTTCCTCGGAATGCAGGCAACTGTTCATCAATAGTGACACACTCAGATAAACTGTAACATTTTTGATAATTTTCGTTTATCAAATTGCAAAAATTTCTTACGGCCTCCAGTTTGTCCAATAATTGTCTCTCCTGTCTTCTTGTAAGGCAATCAAACCGTAAACATCTCAAAATGAACAGGAACCTTGTACAAGTCATTGTATTTGGAAAAATTCAATTTCGGTACCATCGGTTGCCCAAAGATCTTTGAAATTCAAATAAGACGATCAGAGAACTCCAGACATATAGAGCAGTCCAATAAATGCGAGCAACTCTTCATAAGTAAGAATTTTACAGTCACGCTCTCGCTAAAAGTTGTTTTGAATAGATCCAATATATTCGTTAGTATATTTCAGCACAAGTTTTATGACCTTTTGAGAGAATACGCAAAGAAATGCTTCGTTGATTGTCGTCACATCTATATCAGACCCTTTAGGTCCGGTAAGCTCAGTTACAATATTGGCATTTCTGGTCATAACTCTGGAAGATGGTGGCTGTTTATACCACTTTGTGTGTTTATCTTTTCCTAGATAAAACAGGTTGTTAGATCCTACACGACATTGTGAGGCCCGGCGCAAAGGGATTTGATCCTCATCGCTCCACTGCTCATTTTCACTTTGATCAGTGTCACTGTTGTGGTCACTTACTAAGACTTCGTGCTCTTTTTCGCCTTCAGTAATGCTATCAATAGCCTCTTCTTCTTCTTCTTCTAATTGGTTTGCAAGATCCTGGTCGTTCAGTGCACGTGACATTGTGAAGCTAACCTAAAATAATCACAAACGAAGGTTAACCTCTAGTTATACGGTAAGGTTATATAAAAACATATTATTTTTATACATTATACTAAGATAAACAATTAGATACTTACTCGAAATTTGATTTACGTAAACGGTTGCGTGGGGTGTTAAAGACCGCAGACGCGCTCTCCAAGGATAACCGCACACAAACGAGCACCACTCGCGACTGATTTACGGTCTTCTACGAAGCTACTAAGAGAATTAGCGCGATACATTCAAATTTTTTAAAATTTTTAGAAATTCAAACACGGCCTGGGTGGTACACCCCACGCGACTAATTAAGGGTTAAAAAAGCAAGCGAATAGCAGTCTGAAATTTTCTCTTTTATTATTAATGTAATAGTTGCTGTTTAGTCCCCACTGCTGGCCAGTAGACAAAAAAGCTTGTCTAGAGGCGAACTTTAGAACAAATTAGAAGACCTTTGGTCGTTATATCATCTTGTCAGAATAGTGAGGTTCTGGTAGAGAACATAACCGTCTGTCACACCAGTCTTCTAACAACTCCAGTTCCTCTTGGGGTCATTCTATCGCCAGAGATAATCTTAGTGAATTGAAGATTACTGCTGTGTCATCTGTATTTAGGCCGTTGTGGTGGGGATATAATTACTATATCCTACACGAAAGCTGTTCTCAGGCGTATATGCTTTTCCCATATTTGAAAAAAAAAGTAGTAGACCTATAATCTTGGGAAAAGGATCTCTGATTTACTGGAACTACATTCTAAGGGCTCGGAAAGTAGCGGTATTGGAGAATATCGTTAGCAATGGCAATGACACAAATGATCGCTTTTTTTTTGAAAAAGGTTGCACCGCGCAGTTTGGGATTTCATCCGGGCCGGATGCCTTGCGCAGTTTGATGGTTCGGATCAACGGGCGCTGCCCCTGAAGGTAACCTTTACAAAAAGATCGATGTTGTACTAGATAAGGTTGCACTGACGTCAGCAAGTGTCTCAGCTTTACCTTGAGCAGTGTACACGATTCTACGCTTCTCGTGGACGGGTTGCATAAGACCTTGGCGTTGCGATGTTTTGCGACGGAAGTGTTAACCTCTACAGAGAGATTAACATAATTCTGCTGGTGCATATTGTCCAGGGATATGATTTGCTCTTTTAACACCGGAGGTCGCTTCCATATTCCGCGCGAAAAGGATCGGTGATGAAACGGGTGGATTCTTGTCGGAGACGATGAGGTATTGTACCGCTTCTTTTGGATTTTTATTGTGTGTTTCATGCTTCAGGTGAAGGCCGGCCATCAGACTACGGAAAAAAGGAAATTTTTATAGCGAGACACGAGTTTGTAAACACATCCTTCGTTTGGTGTATGGGGACGTTCGTAGTGAATTTTGAGGGAGGGGAGGTGGTAAGGACTTTACCACTATGAGGTCGCAGGGCTAAATTAACTAATGCAACACCCGACTACTAATTACGACCACACGGGATGCTTGTCGCTTAAGTACCCTTTCAAGACTGTCGTGGTGTTTGAGAAGGAAAGATACTTATAGAACAGGGAATTACAGGTTTACAGTTTTTTGGAGATAGCTAGTGGTGGTATCTAAGTTGTCTATAGTTGCTATCTGCTGATCAGCATGATGACAGATATAATTTGGAAGCTTAACCTTTCTATGGGTATTTTGGATCAGGGCCTTGTTCCTTAGATTGTCCGCATTCCAGAAGGCAAGTCGGATATCGACAGATTGGATGGACTGCCCATCCAAAAAGGAACTTGAGTAGTCTTTTGAGTTCTTGTGCGTATCACATGAGAGCATGGCAACGCTGCAATTCCTATTAGCATAACCTTCCAACGCCTTGCCCCTCTCGATGTCCTCTTTGGTGAAAAAGTTTGGTGGGTAATAGGTAGTTATAATTTGCCCGCCCCGCTTTCTTCTTGTTATTTTTGGTGCAGAATTATATTTAGGATAAATAGCGGTTTTCGATAAATACTTTTATTACGCCTATCGGTGATTGACATTGGTTTAATTTTTTGAGAGTTTCTAGTTTGGAATGTTGCATTTGTGAACGTATTATCATCATTGTTACCTTTATGAGTAAAATTTTGTAACTATGGTTTCTTACTTGTGTTTATTATAAGAGTATGGAAATATCCATTTTCCTTTACTTAGTTCTATACTGTCAAGTTTTTGCACGTTTTGAAGTACATCGATAAATCGTCTTTTACCTTGAAAAACTCCGCCACTGCGAAAGTAAATTATGGTAATTAGGTTGATATGAGTTATTGTGCGGCCAATTCGTGGCACATAAGTAAGATAAAAAGCCGACAAAGAGTGGCTTTGATAATAAAATGATAAGGTGTGTTTGTAATTGCATTTGATAATCGCATATCTGCCATTCACGTTAGCATAGGATAAGGTCTGCACATTTTTATTTTAAAAAATGGTTAGCCATATTTCCATTATTTTAATAAGTATGGGGTTTGCGCTAAACTGATCTTAGAATAGTTTAAAAGCTACAAAAGTTGAGGCAAATCTGTGCAATGCAGGGTTTAATATTTGTTTTATATTTCCATTTTCAGGCTAAAACTTTGCAAATAGTTGTATCTTTTCCTCCTTTTATGTCATAGTTTGTGACTAATCGAGTTAAAATGTTTAAGTAATTTTAGTATTTTTGGGCAAATATTAGTAACTTCAATCAAGAGAATAGGTTTGAAATTATTAGGAAGAGGCACTGAGGGGGGTCGGTGTTTCTTTTAAATATTTTTATGTAGTTGTAGATCACTATTTTATATTAATTGACTGTTGATATTTAATCTATCTTGCGAACGGCAATAGATTTAACAGTGTAAATTAGCTCAGAAGGATGTAAGGGTACGAGATAGTTACACCGCTATTTTCTTATTTCAAAAGCAATACTAACCGAACTATAACAATAATACTTTATTAGTCCTAGGATAACTGAAGAACTATTTCTCGAATTGATCTCCATTGGCACAAATAAGAGAGCGTAGTCTCTTGGGAACGGCATCGATGGTGGCACGTAAGTTTGTCCCAAGATTTGAGAAGGGATCGCTTCAGAGATTCTAGAGATGAGCCAGGAGTGGCGCAAGCCTTCTTCTACAAATCCGCCCAGACAGAGAAGTCTATTGGATTGCAGCCGGAGCAACAATAAAGCCACTCCTTGGCAGCGTTAAAGTTGGTATTGTGAAATCCAAAATTCTTGGAGGCCCAGTCAAGGCAGATTGGCTCCAGGATGTTTTTCTTATATACCTCTGCATTAATCTTGATGTCCTAGTTGATAAAAAAAGAGGGAGGTTCCATCAGCTATGATGCCTCCGAAAACCATGGCGCATGCAGAATGAAAAAAGCGCTCAATGGTCTTCCCTTTGGTAATAGCATCCTCAGGCGATCGGGCAAGTATTCTCGTACTTTGATTGTTTGTCACCGTCTGGACAGTGAAAATCTTTTCGTCTGTCCAGACAATGCCGTGCCAACGTACCGGATGGAATCGGGTTAGCAAATCTTTGACCAATTTATTTCTAGCCGCTTTTTGCTTGACAGCCAGCCTGATTTGAACAGGTCGAGAATATCTCCTAGGCGGTACCATTACCTTAAAAAAACAAGATAAAAACATAAAAACAAGGTAAAATAGAGAAAAAAGCCTGTTGCATCATCATTACCAATCGATAATATTTACCTGCTAAAATGTGCAGGAATACGTTTATCCGGGTAAATTACCACGCATCCTGTAACTAAAGTAATCTCCAAACCAACACATTTTTACGTTTCAGTACATCTCCCGTTAAATTTTTACTTGTAATCCAAATAGTGAAGTAGGACACAAAAGATCATTCTTCATCGAAGACTATTTAACCAGGTTCCTGTCTCTTCGATATGTTATTGCATTTTCTATTGCTGTTATTATTACACTTATTTCGGAGTTTTAAACTTTTTTTCTAAAGTCTGATAGCTAAAATAGTAATAAGTTTTTTATCATTCGTCTATTTGCATGCTGATGTCCTACTTTTTCTTTGAACTAAAACTTTATTTTTAACGTACTTGTTTTATGTGGGTAAAGGACTTAATAAGTTTTTGGGTATATCAAAACTAGTGCTGCTTTCACTTCTTTGAAATGTCTGTTTATTAAGAATCTGTTAAACAATACAAGTTCTTCTTTTAGCTCCTTGGTAGTCTTTTTTAGCATTTTGGGCAACTTGTGAACCTTTTCCGTTAGCTTGATTTTTACAATTTTATTTTTTATTTTCCCCGGAATTAACATTTATCATTCTCTTCTTTTATTAGGTTATTATTTGTTTCTGTTCCACCTAAGTCTCTGTGAAAATTATCGGTGACCCCTAACAGATAGTTTTTATTCTCTTTAATACTTCCCTGTTTGTATTTTTACTGGACATTTTTAATTATTTATTATCTTCCATCATGTTTTTACTGTTTCAGTTTTGTATTAGAAATATCGTTCTTTTATTACTTTCGCAGCTCTACTAACTATACTAACCTTTGCTATTTTAGGATGTTCTTCAAATTTCTCGTTTAATTGTTTCCTATAGTCCTATTTCTTGTTTTTATATCATTTATGTCTCTCACTTTATTTCTCTGCAGAATTTCTTTTTTTTTTGTTTATCTTTCTGTCTATTCTAAGTCTATTTTCGCCATTCTATGGAGACTACATCTAATATTCGTTTATTATTAGTCCCAAGAAACAAATAATTTTTTATTCGCCCATTGAAGCTCGCTCAAATCTATCTGCTTTTAGGTTTATTTTTATAAAACATACTCATTGCATCGTCTTCCATTTTCAGAACAGTCATTCCGTTACCTAGACTAAATTTTTCAATATTGGTGTGGCGGCCTTTTCGCCCTTGAACCGCCTGTGTATCGTGACGGCATGCTGGTGGCTTTGATATCTGCCGCCACGTTTTGCTATCGTTCACAAAACGGCATATGGGCTTTTGCTCAGCCGGCGAGTCTGCATACGCCGTCGTCGGCACCCTTTGAGACGAAAAGTGCTGTCGAATTAAGATTTCCCGCAAATGATCTACCGCTAAGCCAGGCGCGAAGACCGGCGATATACTCGATCCGCAACGCGGCCAATTCGGTCGTGTTTAACCAACCCGCAAGACATACGCGACTCGCGGCCAGTGCAGTCGTGTTCCAGGCACGAAGACATCGCAACAAGGTGGCCACCGTGAAACCAACGCCACCGAAGCAGAAGCCGATTACAGGTGAGCGATTTGGCAATTACTCATCGGTTGATATCGGTAGCCGCCCCCATCCGCTTTCGCGCCGGCCGTTTAAGGGACGATTTGGGCCTCAACGTTTTACTTTTCAAAACGGGCCGTACTTAGTTCCCCACACCGCACCACGAGGGCACGGCTATTTACACGCCTGTCTCTCCAAATATTTATGTCCATTTGGTCTACTTGTTGCTTTATATTTTCCTTAAAGTGACCTACTATTATAATGCTTATTGATTATTTTATTTTCTGTTATATATCTGGGAATGTCTTTGTACAGCATCTATACTTTTTATACTGGTGTTGCTCTGTAACAGAGTAAACTTAAGTAAAGTTTTGTTGTTATTAATTTTTAAAGGAAGATAATCAAAATAATCTAAATTTGGTCTAACACGTTGCCTTTGGGTCTAGTTTCGAATATTTCTAAAGCATCCCATTTTGTTACGTCTACCTCGTATTGTAGTTCTTCTAGTTTCTCTTTATTGTTTATCAAATTATACAAAGTTAACAGCCTGGCTTCACTTAGGAATTCGTAACACTCATTGTTTGAGAACATATGCGGTTACTACCCTTAGCAAAAGTTGTTCGATTTTCTGGAGATTAAGGGGCTCGTTTGTTGTGCTTCCATAAATTCATTATTAAATTTATTATTAAAATTCGTTGAAAAGTAAAATGCCAATTTAATTCATTATCATCCTGGAGACTTTTCGTTCGTTCCTCGTAATTAAAGTAGTAACTTTTTTAATAAAATTAATTTTTCTGTTTTAAATAAGGAACTATACTTGCAACATAATGACATTTATTGTTTCAATTAAAAAAATATTTAGATTAGATTATTTTTGACGGCGAAAGTATTTATCCAATGATTAACTTTTATTTACTGATATAAGGTGCTTGAGTTAAGCTTTTTTATAAATTGTTTCTCTGGGATAATTTAACAGTCTATTATTAAGTGCAAAATTTGCTTCTCAGAATAATCTTCTGCTTTCTGCGCATTTACACCAACCTTCGAGAAGCTTTCTAATTCCAATTCAGACAAAAAAGGAATAAAATAAACACGTAAACACAGTCAATGGCAACAATCCCATTAAAAAGGCAACAGAGTACTAAACCACAAGCCAAAGACGACATGGCAGACCACAAAAGAGATGAACGGAAAGTTGATTTTCAGTATCAATGCGTAAAGAGAGCAAACTTAAGGCTACATAAAACAAAAAAAACTTCAAATATTTAAATCTGAACTATAGCAGGAGTCATAAAACATCTGGTACGCATATATTTGGGTTTGGTAATTTGGTAAACATTTCTTTCGATCTATTAGCACTTTTTGTAGTAAAAACTGATATTGCTGCCTTTGCTATTTAGGCTGCTTGAATTCATGGATCATAATATCTGTTTTGCCGATAATGCTCAAATGAACTAAATTTAGAGAACGACAACGCCCAAAAACTCAATTTTTCTACGAACAGGAAAAATCGCAAATTAAAATGCGCAAACTGTTCAAGATATGCCGTGCGATATGCGTAAAGAGACCGGTTCGCTTGTTATACAACAAATGGGCTGGAAATGTAAAAGATTGAACCCTGATTGTTTAATCCTTTAAAGATCAAAAATAGTTTAGTTACGCCTAGAAGAAGACTTATAAGTGTTGGTCTCGAGGCTGCAAAACCAGGAAAAAGGCGTCGCTATTGGTAAAAAGCTTGACTAGAAGAAGTCAAAAAATACAAACGCTTCATCGCGATAAAGTGGTCATGTATATTGTGATCTGGCGATACTATCGTGAGGTGTTAGAAATGATCTTCCTTTCTTTACTTGGTGGGTATTTAGTACCCTTGATGCATTCTTTATTAGACAACAGTAAAGCTCAGCGTCAGGAGCACCATGACATGGGAGTGCGTGGCAGCAAGTAGAGTCTACGAAGGTCAAATGGATAGTGGAAACGGCTTTGACCGTCTGCAACCACCTTGAGATCTATAGGGATTTGCACACTCTTTAGATCTCAACTCAGTTGAACATATATAGGGTATATTAAGGAGACAACTACGACATTATTTAATTACCTCCGAGTGATCTTTTATGAGAATGTAACAGAATAACCGATGAACAATGCAAGAAGCTTGTGGCCAGGTCACTAAAAATAATTTTTGTAGTAATAAAGTCAAGAAAACACGGATACTTTAAATAAAATATGATATGAGTTTGACCAGCCCCACCATACATATATTTTAAAATATTTTTATTTTCGTAGAGTGGCTAATACTTTTGAATATGGCTGTACACTTGTCTGTTTTATGTTTTATAATATTCCTTTCAAACGTTTTTAATTGCAGAGTTTAATTGCTTATTTCTACTTTTAAAATACTTAACCTTTGGCACCTTCTGCTGCATATTCTTTCACTTTTATATTTCATTGATTTCATTTTTTGCTTTTCTTTATTAAAGCAAAGATACATAATTTGATCATTAAAATAGAAGAATATAAAGGTAAGCAGAAGAAACAACGTTGAGTGGGAGAGGGGGAAGGGAGGGAATAAGAAAGTTAAGAATGGGGAGGTAGAAACATACGTAGTGTAATGTGAGAGAAGACCTTGAGGTTTACCATTTTCTTATTAATTTCTTGTTAAAAATGTGTAATATAATTGTTGAAATATGTACAATTCTATCCTAGCCAATAACAACTCATAATCAGTGTACTTTGAGCGTTTTCTATATTTCTTCCAGTTGAGCTTGTCCTTATAGTACCTTATTAAGTTCTACTTATCCTAATCCTGGTTCCAAATACTTTTAAGTAACCCTGCGTCCAATGCCATCGGACAAATTCTTACTTGTATTTAAAAGTACTACACTAGCAGTAGTAGACTCTACATCGTTATAAAGCATAAAATTGGGGAAATTAGAATCTTTCTTATACTGTTATATCTGAGACCCGCACAACTGACAGGAATTATGGAAACACCTAATTATGAAGGCTCTTTATTTAACCCGTTCCCTGTTTTTATGTTTTGGACGTATATTTTCCATTTTACTGCTCGTCGATTTCTCTTCTTCTTCCTCTGGGTGGACCGGTTTACAATTGTTTCATTCAGTATTTGGACATTTACCATTTAAATATTATATTTTCCAATCGTCTAGTAACAGATATTTCTACTTTTATCTCTATAACTTATTATTACCTTGTTATCTATATCAGCCTAAGTACCTGTATTTAGCAGAAGCTTCTATTTCCTTTTCCTCTACGTTTAACTCATATGTTCTTCTCCGATACAAATGTATGCTGTTTTGTTAAAGTTTATAGTCCCTATTTGGCATTACGCTCTTTCAGATTTTGCAGCATGTCTTGCCACAATTTGTTAGTCGTTCTCAAACATAAATGAGCTTTAATGTCCTTGCCTCTTATAGGTATTTCTGTTGCTACATTTTCTATACCATTATTCTAATGGTTCTTGTGCGTATTTTTAAAGCGTACTCCATGGGGTTTGAAACTTGCAACATTAGGGCAGACAGCTGCAGATTGCAGTAAGCCTTTCGAGTTGTGCGTTTTTTGTATTTAAAAGGAGTTTCTCTTAACTATGTGTCTACCATATTATGGTACGACGTTTCTTCAGGCCAATTTATTTAATTTTCTCGCAAATTTGTTACGAAACAAACTCAGCTATTAATACCAAAATCACATACCATTAAAAGTGATGAAAGTACAGAAAGAAAAGGTCACCAAAATTGCATATTTGCGACGCCCAAATCGGTACTTCCCAGCTTTCTCGCGCCCATTTTTTGAATGATCTTTCTGCGTTACGTTTGTGCAAACTTAGTCTCTTCATTTTGCCTGTAATATGCTTTATTGTAGTTTGTCTTCTAATATTTTATCTCTTAGTCTTACACTTAACGCGGTGTGTTACATTGCTCGTTTTAGTCAGGACGATGTTGTCTGCAAAACAACGATTATTTAGGTGTAGGCTATCGATGTTTACATCTTTTTTTATTAAAAGTAAAGATAAATCATTTTGGGGATATTGGATCTTTTTATTACACTTCACGTTTGTTATAAGTTCTTGTTTAACTTGAATTGTAGCGGCGTCATATATATTTTTTACGTGTTTGTGTATCTAGAATATGTTCTTGGGTTGTCCATAGCCATTAAAATAGTTTATGTGGAGAGGGAGAAGGTTTATGATCAATTGTAGCTCGTTTTCTGTCCTAAACAACAACAAAACTTGCGCGTTTTATTAAATTTTACATATTTTATTTTCTATAAGGTACTTCTTTAATGGATAGCGGTAGATATTCCTCTATGACCCCGATAGAGGATAGATCTACTCGCCAACCCAAATCCCTGTTGAATTGCAAAACTGCAAAATTCAAGGGAAGGCTACGTCCTCCAGTAGACACCAATGGCTATGTGATGATGATGACTTCTTTAATAAAATTGTAATCGTGACAACGTCAACCAATTTTAATTTTCGGTAGTTGGTGCCCAACCATTCTTAATCTGAACTGAAGCGTACTTTATTTCATTTGTTGTTTTTCCTGAACCAAAATTTCTCACATTTTGGAAATATATGTTTGGGGGTTGAGGATTTTTCCTGTATCGGTTTTTAGTCGGTACACTCTGATTTTCCTTTCTCTCTCCCTCTTCAAAACTTTATTGCTTCTGTTATTTTCAATTCCTTTTTCATTCTTTGTGTATTATGACTACTTACACCTTCTCTTATTCTTTTTGTTTTTTATGATTTAAGTATAAGTGGAATATCCTGATACTCTTTCCGTCTCTGATGTGCTGGTAAAGATCACTTGAAGTTTGTATCTCGTATTTATGTGCAGGACGACATAGATTATCCTCGCTGATGTGGATTTAATTTTGTTTTATATTTTTTTATTGAGGTACCTACACCACATAGGTTTGTCTTTTCTTCGCTGTTATTTTGATAGAGCACATGCTCGGAGTTCAGTGTTGTACATTCTTCTTCTGCTAACCTTTTCGCTGGGACCAAAATATTCCTTTTATTTTAGTTTTTATATTGTATGTGAATACATATCGCTTAGCTTTCTATGGTTTTAATAGTAAGTGGTGTATGTGAATTTTTGCATTCCCATAATCCCTGAGGCAGACACCTTTTAAGATGTGGAATCTTACATTTGATGTCGTACTTATTTGGGGTCCATTTTGGCTTGTTCTAATGTTTAAAGTGGAGATTATTTTAGGACTGGTAGGTGGATAATTTTGCATTTATGAATAGTGAATTAAGGCTGAGGTGGAGTGCATGAAATGGAAGAATTGTGAAGATTGCTGATTTTATTAAAATAAAAAAATTGCAGATAACTACGATGATACTAATTTTAAAAATTCAATGAAATAGAAAAGTCAAAGTGTCGCATATTTCCTAAGACGTCTGACTAGTCTTAAAGCTCTGGCCGAAGGTCAAATATAATTTATTTTTTTAGATTTACACTCGGATAGTCTTCAAATAAGGGTTTGGCTAACTTTGGGCGAACTTTTTGTTGACTATGGGAAAACTGATCAAATCTCATGATAGAGATACAAACGTTGATCCTTATGGGATAGTTGTTAATCTAATGAGTTATTCATTGTGAAACGGCAAACCATTACAAGCCTGTGAACTCCCTGCCTAATGATTACGTTAGAATTGCCATCAAAATAATCACCAAACTTTATTGTTGCCTGTTCATTGTAAAAAATCACAAGAAAGATACAGAGTCACTGCGAAAAGATCTCAATCCCATTAAAGACTCCTCAGAGGCTGAACAGTAACGTATCCAAACTTTTTCCAAATAGATAGATAGCTCAAGAAATACATAAGCTTTAAAAAATTCAAATCATGAGATTTTAGAATTTTATCAAAAAATTATTTTCAAAAATAGTTAACAAAAATATCTAATCTAAAATTGTTATTATCTTACAATTCTCTTCTCCAAAAAGAAGGGTTTTTATACATCTTTAATGAAATTGTGCAATAATCGCCAACTGCCTGGTTTTCAATATTTAAGGCAAGCGTG
Source organism: Sinelater perroti (assembly GCA_036346155.1). Classification (NCBI taxonomy): domain Eukaryota; kingdom Metazoa; phylum Arthropoda; class Insecta; order Coleoptera; family Elateridae; genus Sinelater; species Sinelater perroti. Next base: position 20,023,998 of record JARFIY010000158.1, on the reverse strand, counting down.
GCGAATTCGGCCTTCAAATGTATGATTAACTGTTCTGCCATTTAGAACGTATTATTTATGAATAGTCCCCTCATAATCACAAAAACCAATGAGCGTTGTTTTGATTTTTGACCTCTCAATACGAATTTTTTGGGCTTGTTTTACCTAGTGATCGCCATTCAGCACTTTGACGTTTGGTTTCTGAATCGTGTTAAAAGCACCATATATAATTACTACTTACAATTGTTTTTAGGGTGTTTTAGTATCTTCAAGCACCTCCAATGAGTCTGCAATGCCCAATTTTGTACAATTTTTAATTATCCGTCAAGTCGATGTGGAATCGATTTGGATTTAGCTTCCACAGAACAAAGTTTTCGGCAAAATGCCTTGTATTATTGTTTTGAACATTCCAAGTTCTATTTTTATGAATCTTAGTGAAGATTTTTAGAGAATTTTACAAAATCACGCACTTCTTAAACATTCCCGTTGGTCACCGTTTCAATTGATTAGTTTAAGTTTATTACCATCCACGTCTTCTTTGCCTTCTTTGAACCGTAGCTACCATTCAATAATTCATACTTGTGATAAACAATTATCTTCATAAGGTTGTTTAAATACTTTTTGTATCTGCCCAGCACTTAAACACAAAACTTAATAGCCTCTTTGTTTTCTATTCTTTTTTTAATGGATGTATACTTGATGCGTCCTATTTTGGATTCTAATGAACGAAATAATATGACATTTTTACTGATTATTAAGAAACGTTTTTTTATTAATCAATTTGGCATCAACAGATGCCCTATTAATTTCGTTAAAGTACAGCTTTTTCTTATAATAATAATATTATCTATGAATTATCCATTGGGACCTCAAAATTTCTTTACCAAAGGAGAAATTAGTTCCTTTAGTGCATCTTAGTCCAAAATTCGCCTATTTACTACGCCTCATATAAAATTATTGAAAACATTTTACGTCCTTTGTTACAACAGCCAGAAGTTGATGAACCCAATCGCATTTAGAACAATGCAAATAATGAAAACAGTAAACAGCTTCTAGTTTAAAAGTCGATTTTTTATCTGTTGCTAGATACGGAAGTATTTTATGAATGAATGATTCCAAGAAAGTTTATTACCTGATAAGACATGTTGTATATTGTTGTATATTACGTAACAGATTGCAATAAACCACAGATAAAAAACGGTTTCCTTTGCATTTCATAATTTTTTAAATATTTTCTATTGCGTCTCTCTCGTTTGCCTTTAAGATTAAATATTTATTATTTTGTAAGATCTTTTTAAGTTTACTTAAATCTTTTATTTCTTGTAGTCGCAACCCCTTTTGATTAACTATTCTTTCTCTTTTGATGTTTATATACCGTGTGCGATTTTTGACTTTTACTGTTACCATGTCTCATGTGGTTTCAGTACTTCTCCATCCGTATTCTACGAATGTGAATCGAATATAAATTAGAATTCCTTTTTTGCGCGCTCTAGTGCTTAACAGAGTAGCTTTGAGCGTCTTAGATAAGGGAATTCTCTCATAGGATACTTCACACTAGAGCTGCTTCGTTAAATCTCACTAGGTCAGAGTGCATAAACAGATTAATGCCTTTTTACGGCAAAAATCATCCGAATTTTTGAAAAAACAATACATAGTTCAAACAATACCCTTAAGAAGACTCAACTGTATAGCACCAAAATTTTTGTGACGACTAGCAGCAGTTAAAAGTGAAGATCACTAACGTCAACCAAGGATTAACTAAGAGACTAAAGAGAAATTACTTCTGAAGTCGAAATAAGCAATACTGCAATCAAATTGCAATTCTAAACATTATTCTTATTCGAGATACCCCCAATCCCATATAATTCCCAAACTCAACAAAATTAAGGATTTGTTCCAAAAACTTTCTACCTGTTGGAAATCGGAAGATTATGTATCTGTGTGTTTTATGATGTTCCAATAAATTAAAAAATAATTCCGGTTTATACTGATTCACCCAGGTATGCCAAAGTACATATTAATAGTTTATCTATGCTACAATAATATTTACGAAAACTCATTTTTAAAATTGATTTTGTCCCATGTTTGGATAAATAGCTACAGTATAATTTAACTTATTGATCAATTCCATGTTACCAACTTGATCTTGATATTTGGATATCGTACTTTAGATACCTATACGTTTTTTTTGCAGAATTTGTTAATTAGAATTGTTTAAAAATATATGAGTTGTTTTAAAAAATTACAGCAAACTGTACACCAAATCTTATTATATTGAAAGACATATAACCTTTGAGGAGTCACGGTCGACTAGAGATACGATTTGGAAGATCTAAGAGATTAGAACGAAGTGACGCGACCTTCATAAACCCTCACATGTAAAAATCGCATTTTTGCCATCTCCCTCTAATCTATTTTTTTGCTAAATTTTTCCACACATCTCTGTGGTTGTGAACCGGACAGTCGTCTTGTTGAAAAATGGCGTCATTACTGTCTCCATTCAATTGACATAAGGAAATTTTCTAACATAGATGCGAAGGCTACTGGAAGACTAAATCTAACAAATGCGCACGAAAAACACAACCGAAATTGGCTACGGTAGTCAAAGCTTTTTACCTTACATTAACAGGGTTACGGACCGCATAAGGAAAATTCTCAATAAGCACAAGGTGGAAACCATCTATACTACCACCAAGATACGGAATTTGTTTAGACTAGCCGAAGTTACAAGAAACCCACAGGATACACCAGGGTTATACTGCATACCTACTACGGACCGAACAATTACCACTAGGATAAAGGAATACAAACGTCGTCTAACCCCTTAATCAACCCGAAAAAATCAGCAGTTGCTGAACATGCTTTGGAAAACCTGACCACGTGCAAACACAAGTTTACCCGAGATTATATAGAGAGTCGGTGGAAATTTATAATTTTTTTTAAACTCATTTTATTAGCAATCAGAATAAATACAGTAATTCTATGAGCTAATTTTATGTTATTAAATGTTTAATAAAAGCCATGAGGAGAAAGCACCCACTGGTGAATCTCCTATTTAGTTCACTAAGTCGATTGTGCCATTTTTTCCTTAATCTTCTGGTTTCGGGTTCCTGTGCCAGGACGTTGAGTGTTATATTCCGGTGCTTTTGTTTTTATAAAATCAGCTACTAATGGGATGTTAAAATCGTTGTGGATTGTTGCATTTGACACAAACCAGGGAGCATCAGATACCATCCTCAGGGTCTTGGACTGGAAGCGTTGTATTATTTCTATTGTTCTATCTCCATAATTCACAGCCGTAGATCCAGATGGGACGAATTATGCTTTTGTAGATTAACATTTTGTTATCTATTGCAAGTGCTGAGCTTCTCCCAAGGAGCCAATATAATTTTTTAGGCGTAGATCCATTTCTTTTCGTTTTTTTCTTGTATGAGATCTCCATGTTAAGCGTTTATCGAAGCAGACTTAGATATCTGAACTCGTCTGCCTGAGGAATCGGTGTATTGTTTAGGTAGGCTTGCGGGCACGTTGTAAACGTGACTCGGACCGATTTGTCCTCGTTTACCCTACTTTCCACTCGTTTAGGCACTTTCGAACGGGTTTAAATGCTCTTGGAGTAGTTCGGTTGCACTATATTTTTGTTTATTTTTGGTGGTACGAATAATACATGTTTATTTTCTAGTGATTTGTTGTAGATGTCTGTGTTATTAGTCGCTGGTTCAAGATCTATGTAAAAGATTGGTAATGGGTCTTTAATTAATTAATGGACTTAGGGCTGCGTATCTATTTGCATAAATTAGTGTCTTTTCCACTGACCGTTTCTGTACTTGACTTGTCTAATCGTTTTCGCTTAGTGACCCTTACCAATCATTAGCAGGATTAATTTCCATTTTTTCTTCATTATCTTCATAATACTCATTTGAGGTGTTGTTATTTTGTATTAGTTGAGATGAAGATTCTGCACTTGATGGGGATGTAGAAAGTTGTGTCTGTGGTATCTGGGGAATTTGTTGGTATTGTTAGGACAATAATGCTGAATTAGGGGGCGGTTGATTTGTGTATTATGTTCGCTGGTGTATGTTTGGAGAATAGATAATAGGCGGGAACAGTGATGGTTGTGATAACATATGATTTCCATTAATTTGCTGCTGGTTATAAGTATTAAATGTGCCGTTATAGCCGTTGCCGGCGGCAGTATTTTAATTTATGTAATATGAATTATATTGTAGTTGAGGTCTTTAAATAATTAATTTAAAAATCACTTAAATTTTTAAAGTTCATATAACAAGTTGACCTCAAGTACCTTTATCGCTCAGCACTTGTAATCTCGCAGACCGCTCAGAGACGTCTTTATTCCGCGAATGTACAATGCGAACTGAATTTTTATAAATTAAAAATTATTTTAACAGAGATGTTGGGTTCAATTTACCTAAATCTTGGTTTATCGATCTCGAGGGGCAAAAAAAAACAGACCGCGATACGGCGAAAGAGCGCGTGACGTCAGAAAATGCTAAAATGTTACCTGCAACGTCCCGATTACGTTAAGAGCTAGCTCATCCTGGTGACGTCAACAACGGCCCCCCAACACCATCTCTACCACACTCGCGCGAGTATAAAAGCAAAAACGCACGAGACAGGCGTTTAATCTTTAAAAGAGTCTCCTCTGAAGATGTCAGCCGCAGTTGTGGACGAAACGTCAAGAGTTTCTGAACTCCGACTACGGCTTTATAACCCGACAACCAACGACACATGTTGAAATAAATCATCCTAGTGACGGTGGGCTCTTCAAAGACAAAAATTCTATAGGCCGTTTACTTCGAAAAAACCTTAATAAGTTTTCAACATATTCTGTGACTGCTCGGATGCATACATTGTGTTGGTTTACCTTTCCAGACAGGCGGAAAGTTGCTTCGTAGCTAAAGATCAATTTCAAAATTATTGTGAATTTTAACTCGGAAATTCCGAGGCGCAGCTTTGCCCGTTTCGATTAGTTACTTAATGCAGCTGAAGCTAGTAAGACCACGTGCAGTGGACTTGCGCTGGTGAGCTTCTCTAATAAGATTCACAGATTTTTGCTTAGTCCTGGACCAAGGAGGAGCAGTCCACAGACAGCTTCAGGAGATTCACATAGAACTTTTTAATACTGTTGAAAACAGAATTTTGCCTGAATTCGTTGTTGCCTGGTTACAATGGACAAAATTATTCCATATTTTAAAACACAATTCAAAGTCGCATTTGCTACTGCTGCTTTCTTTAAAATACTTGAAATATTTTTCTCAAAATTTTTTTGTGTGTAATATTGGATTTAATTGGCGTAAATGGCAATATAAATATATATATAATGATATAAAGTTTGTGTTATTCTGAACGTACGCACTGTAGGATGTAGTGATTTGAAGGTTGTAGACAGAACATATGGTACATTAACAGTAGGCCATTTCATGATTCAACAGTGCGTGTTTTATTAAAACGTTCTAGTAAAATAATTTTTCTATTATTGCTACTTTACGAAAATTAAAACAATGTTCCATATTAACGCGGTTTATCAACTAGTAAAAAGTAAGAAAAAATTTGTACTAAAGATATTCTAAGGTCTGGCCATGATTGTGCTGCTCGCGTGACGAAGAATATTTAAAAGGTTTGACAAGGTTTGTAAGAGAAACAAAAATTCTATAAACATTTTTGCGGATCACATTAAACACAGACTTGATTGTAAGGCAATACAAAATCTTGACTCGAGAACTTCTGCTTAGAGACCATTAAAAAGTACACTAATGCAATACTAGAATTTAGTGTTGAAGCTTTTTTTAATGAGGCCACTTTAATATATTTAGGCATACTAATGTAATAAGTAAATAAAAAATTAAAAACGACTGTTGCTACCACGTCGGGTCACAACTTCGTTCGGGATTTTTTAGAGGTTTAATTGAATTCTAAATTCTTACAGTTAGATTCTGCTGAGTGTTACCATAACATGGCAGAGAACTTTTTAATCGCTCAAATTGAACAGCTTGACTTGAGAAACATATGGTTTCAGCAAGATGGTGCAACGCCTTATAAGAATAATATTTTCAGGATGTTTAATCTCCGATTTTGGTGGTGTGATTTGATTCCCCAGATCTTAAATTCAACTGCCTCAGAATCATAAGGTTTAAAGCAATACGACAGGCTGTTTAAAACTAATGGAGCATGAACCTGCGTGGTTTCTAGAGGTGGATAATTGTTAGATACTAATTTTCAAAACATAATTTAAAACACTAAATTAATGGTTTAAGTATACAAATATTAAAATGTTTTATTTTAGTCACAAAATTTATAAAAATAAATTTTTCGGCTTGCTAATTTAATTTATTTTTTATAGAATAAAACTACGACAATATAGCAGGTTATATCAAAACTCTGCCCGAAGAATTAACAAAATTAAACAATTTTCTAGAAATGTCAAATTTTTAATAAGAAATATAATTTCTCTTTGTGGATATGATCTTAAGGCGCTTTTCAGGCAACTTTTAATTTCATTTCTAACAAAAGTTAGTGGTTTAGATTCAAAATAAAATCTAAGTTCCTTCTTATTTTTTTTTCTGGTAGCAAAGCTTTTATCATCAAGATAATTTTCAATCTTAAAAAATGGTAATTTAATTATCTTCGGGGTAAACCGTTGATGGTGGCAGACGACATTTGTATGTTGTAAATTAAGAAATAAAACTTCGACAAAGTTTGCACAAATTAATGCAGTTGATCACCCCACTTCACCATTTCTCCTCCATTCCCTCTGCTGCGCGCTAACAAACTATAATAGAGGGATTTTTTTATTAAATCAATTTCATAATTGTTAAACTTCTCTAGCTATGTTAGACATATTCTTGCTCTCACTGACATCATTTCTGTGCACATTTTCTATCAGCTTCATTTTAATTTTTTTGTAATTTCAATGGCTAGCGTATAAAACGTATTTTTTTTGGCTACTTTTACTTTAGATTGTAGGCCAATGTTTAATAATTAAAAGTTTTAAATAGGTTGACCTATTTCCTGACTACTAAAGGTGTAATATAACACAGCACGTACTTACATGATTGCACAATACAATGCGTTCAACGGTATACCCATACGCATCGAACAGAACTTAAGTTACAAGATAATATAAAGAAATAAATAATCAGTTCAGTATTTAGAAGGTAAGCAAGTGGCAGAACTTGATAAATTTAATAATCTTAATAAAAGAAAAACTACAAAAACCCAACAATTTAATACATGCACAATTTGAACAAATTATGACGCACGGTATGACGCAAAATATTTAAAGTCAAACAATTTATTACTTTAATGAATTCCACGCATCACACTTTTTTTTTATTTTTTTAGCATGAAAATGACACGACAGTTTATGTTGTTATTGATTAAAAAATTAAAACATCGAGTAGACGTCAAGCGCTTGGCTCTATTTTGCGCGCGCTTCCCTCGCAATACCATTTTCGTTCAAAAGTTCACCCTTTTTCTGACCATTATCTGACCATGGTTAATTCAGATCGCATTAAAAACTGTAACTCGCACCCCATCTCTTCGAGACGAATCTAAAAAGCTCCTGGTGTGGCGGCCTTTTCGCCCTTGAACCGCTTTATATCGCGGCGGCATGCGAGCCTTTGATATCAGCTACGTTTTGCCGTCGCACACAAAACGGCATGGGCTTTTGCCCCGCAGCGCGGCCATTACGGTCGTGTCTTAGTCCGCATAAATTCATATTCAAGCACCGCAGCTCGGCCAATACGGTCGTGTCTTAACCCGCATACATTCACGCATATTCAACACCCCGCAAATATTCACGCATCGCAGCTCGCCCAATTTGGTCGTGTCTCAACATCCCGCAGATACCAGATCCGCAACTCAGAGGTGGCCACCTTGGAATCGCCGACGAAGCCGAAGCCGAAGCCGATTCAGGTGAGCGATTTTGCAATTCATTGGTTGATATCGGTAGCCGCCCCCATCCGCTAACGCGACGGCCGTTTAAGGGACGATTTTGGCCTTATCGGCTGACCTTCCACTACGGGCCGTACTACGTTTCCACACCGCACCACGAGAGCGGCTATTTACGCCTGCCTCTCCATTTGTTGGTCCTAGACCACATCGGTATCGTATCCACACCGCATCCACGAGAGCGGCTATTTACACGCCTGCCTCTCCAGCTCCCAACTATTAAAATCGGTTGCTTCTTCTATTCACAGCGTGTGTTTTTCCTTGGCGCTTTAATAATATATATAAATAATAAGTGTACAACATTGCTTCAGCCGTTTTCCAATAGATGGCTTTGGGCGAACAGTGGTGGTGGAAATAAATACATGCAGACGTTATACAATAAGCTTGGGCATTTTTCGACACAATTCTATCGAAACATTAGTCGATATCTTAGATATTTTCGATTAAAATGTCAGTTTACGAGCCAAATTCTCGTTATTTGCTGGAGGTTTTAATTTTCTGCTTCATTATGAAGAAATCTGCGGCTGGGGCTCATCGAATGCCCTCAAATACTTATGGCGAGACCGCTATTAGTGAAAGAACGTGTCGTAAGTGATTTCAACGCTTTAAGAACGGTGATTTTGATATTAAAGACCGGCATGGCGGCGGAAGAGAGAAAGTTTTCAAAGATTCAGAATTGGAGGCATTACTTCATGAAGTTTTGTGTCAAACGCAAGAACAACTGGCCGGATCATTAGGAGTGACTCAACAAGCCATTTCAAAACGCGTCAAAGCCATGGGAATGATTCAGAAACAAGGCAATTGGGTGCCACATGAATTGAAGCCAAGACATGTTGAACGGCGTTTGTTTGCTTATGAACAGCCGCTTGAAAGGCAAAGACGGAAGGGAGAAAGGCGAAAAAATGGGTTTATTACGATAACCTCAAGTGTAAAAAATAATGGGGACTTCCTGGTCATGCTTCCACGTCGACGACCAAACCGAATATTTACAGCTCTAAGGTCATGCTCTGTATTTGGTGGGACAATCATAGGTGATTTGTATCAAAAGCAATTAAAGCATTGAAGGACAAACGGCCACAATACAACGAGAGAATTGATTTTGCAGCATGACAAGTCTGTCAAGATATTCTTGGAAACCTTGAAATGGGAAGTTTTACCCCACCCGCCGTATTTTCCCGACATTACTCCCTCTGACTATCACTTGTTTCGATCAATGGCTTACGGCTTGGCTGACCAGCACTCACGTTCTTATGAAGAAGTCAAAAATTGGATCGATACCCAAATCGCCTCAAAAGATAAGCAGTTTTTTTGACGCGGGATTGTACGCTGTCCGAAAAATGAGAGAAATTAGTGACCAGCGATGAACAATATTTTGAATCGTAAATGTATAACCAGTTTTTTACATTTAAGCCTCGAATGTCGGAAAAACGGCGGAAGCAAAGTTGTACACCTATTATAAAGGGCAATTAAATACCGGAGGAACAAAAATAATAAATATAACAAGTTTAGATCTAAAAAACAATAGAGAGAGAAAATCAGTAACTAGTGTTCTCCAAAAATTCTTAAAAATTATTTATTTCCAAAGAGTGCTACATTTTAGATTCAATTTTAGGCAGCCTTTTCAGTACACTGTTATGTCGCTTTAATTATTTTTGCTGTGTCTTTTCAGTTTAATTTAAAAAAAACAGGCAGCTACAAAAACAAGCAAAGAAGGTGGATAATGACAGTCGATTTTGCAGAAATTAGAAATTTCCTTCTACTCTTAACAGACCTAGCAGAAAAGGCCATTATGTAAACTTATAGCTTAAATTTTCAATGTTTGTACAAACGCTTGCAAGTCAGTTGAGGAATATTCAGTATTTTTACCATTCACATCGAACTTAAATCCCTAAATATTTTTTTTATTTAGCATTGAGAGATGCCAAGAGAGAATCATGGAGGAAGTACTGTGAGGAGATTGAAAATACTCCAGCATGTGCCAGACTCCGTAAAGTACTATCACTGCAATTTGATTGGTGCCCTGGATTCTAAATCCAGAAAAAAGAAACACTGGCCGATCTTTCTCGGATACATTTTCCTGGATCTGTAATTATACAACAGTTGCCCTCAGACTGGAGAAACCAGGTATCCCTTGATCTTGGCAACACAGCATCAAGGGAAGACCGGGAGACTGCAAGAAGAGTGGCAACTTTCAACAAACTCAAATCGGCTATAAACTCATTTGAAGCCTACAAATGTCCGGGACCGGACGGAATTATTCCTGCCATGCTACAGAAGGGCTCGAAACTTCTAATGATAAAGATCTGCATGGTTCTCAGAGCCAGTTCGGCCCTAAACGGCTTGCCAAAATTATGGAGACCTGGTCGGGTCCATTATTTGCAGGCAAAGAGTTACATACCAATTAGTCTTATGTCTTTTTTGCTTAAGACGTTGGAAAAACTACTTGATAAGCACAATAGGGGAGGTACACTGGTACACCATCCATTATTTGCTTATCAATCTGGTCTCTCAACTGAAACAGCACTTCAATAGCTCATTTGGAGAGTAGAGAAAACGCTGGACAACAAAGAGATCCTTCTATGTGCCTTCTTGGACATAGAATGAGTCTTCGACAATACATCTTTCAACTCCATAACCTCGGCCCTGAGAGGATGTGGCCTGGAGGAGGCCTGCTGCAGGTGAATAGACTGCATGCTCAAAGAAAGGATAGTTTATTCGTTAATGTATGACGAAACTATTATGGTCCAGGTAGCAGGGGGTGTTCTCAGGGAGGAGTTCTCTTCCCCCTGCTATGGGACCTGGTAGTGGATGGACTTTTAAAAAACTTAAAAGACGAAGAATTCTCTTCTGTAGGCTACGCCGATGACCTAGTTGTCTTGGTAGAAGGGAAATTTGTAGGCACGATCAGGGAACGGATGCAGAGGGCCCTGAACGTGGTAACTGAATGGATTAAATAGGAAGGCCTCAAGGTCAGTCCCGTAAAAACCCAAATTATACCCTTCACGCAAAGGAAAAAATTAGAGGGGCTTACACCTTTTCTCCTCGGAGAAAAAGAAATCACCTATATCGGGAGGAGTAAAGTATCTAGGAGTCGTTTTCGATTCTAAACTTACTTGGAACCGTCATATTGAGAAAGTGACAACTCTAGCAGTTGTCAGACGGATGTACGACAAGTCGTGGGGGCTAAAACCAGATACGGTGCACTGGTTTACACCAGAGTGGTTAGACCCTCTCTTACATACTCAGCTTCGGTCTGGTAGCCCAAAGTAACTGAAGAAACCACAAACTAAAACTAGACAAGGTACAAAGGCTTGCCTGTTTGGGCATTACAGGGGCGATGAGAACCACGCCCACTGCAGCAATGGAGACTCTTCTAGACCTCCCACCTCTGCACATAGTAATTTAAGTGGATGTAAGATTAAGTCACTACAGGCTGTATCATTCACTGTACAAGACACACACGGGTACAGGTCATACAAGAATAATTGACAGTCTGAAGGGCCCTCTGCTTAAAATGAGGACGGATCATATGACGACTCTCTATTCAAGATGATAATGCAGGATCGAAATAGGAGCGAGACTTTTAGACGGGCAATTGCACCTGGTAGCCTAATCTGGTGCACAGATGGTTTTAAAACCGAGCTGGGTACCGGAGTTAGAATATATGCTGAGGCTCCCAGGGTAGAGCTAAGCTTTTCCCTGGGTCAGTACGCTTTTGTCTTTCAGACACAAATATACGCCATACTACAGTGTGTGCGTGAAAATGGTAAGAGGGCTTACAGGAGCAAGCGGATCTATATTATATCAGACAGCCAGGCAGCTTTAAAGGCTTTATTAAGCACAAAAGCATAATCTAGACTGGTATGAGAATGGATCAACGAACTCAATGCACTGGCAGAACATAACACAGTAAAACTGTTATGGGCACCTGGGCATTGCAGTATCTACGGCAACGAGAAAGCCGATGAACTGGCCAGGCAGGAATCTAGTGAGGTTTATTTAGGCTCAGAACCTGCTTTGGGAATTTCACGAAGTGCTGCCCGAAGCTTTATTAAAGAGAAGACAGGCACTCATCATCGAATGTACTGGAAGAACCGACCAGGACATTATTTCAGCAAAACCTTTAATAAGGGACCTGCCAAAAGAGAGCTGCTGAACTCCTTAACCTACTGCTAATTCAGGGGACATCAATTACAGATTGGTTGTGAATTTATTTAATTAGGATAATCACAATAAGCCACAGGCTGCAGTGAACATGGATCTATTAAGGAAGACATACCTTAAGCGCAAAAAAATCCCTAAATATTTATATTTAATTTATAATTTTATTATCTTATTAAACGCTTGTATTTAAAAACTAGTTCTCATATGTAAGTGTCGGAAAAGCTCAGAATTTTATCTGTCGCTTAAGCGTACTGATGATCGACGCTTTGAGTGCAAGAAAGTGCAGTGATAACACCATCGTGCGAAGTTGCAAGGCAAGGCAGAAAGAAAGCGAATGGAAAATACTCCTGAAAAGAAAATAGCTGAGAAGAGGAAGATACGCAAACAAGGGCAACAAATAATACCCGAATTTGATCAAAGAAACTTGAATGGAGCAACTGGGAATTTCAAAGAACTTATGCCCAAAATTGAAAGTACAGTTATTAAAGAATATCTGGATAATGTTACTGCCACGGCAGATACTGGTCGATTTTAATGAATTTGCCTACTAAATGTTTCACAGATACCGAAATGAAAGAGTTATAATAATTGAAATCAACCCAAGCTTGGACCTAACTACCGGCAAAGAGACACAATAAATTATTTATAATGATCTTTAACGCCGTACTGAGACTTGATTAGTTTTTCAGTCAATAGGAGTTAGTTCAGATTATAATGATACCCAAACCAGGAAAAATATACACAGTAACATTGCACAGACGCAACTTTCTCAAAAAAAAATTAAATTAGTGTTAGATTTAAAGAAAATCAATTTTGGTTTCGAAAACAACATGGAGCGAAAAGGTCTACCGGATTATCAAGTGAGTTAGCAACAATTTGAAATCCAAAAGATATTTTTTTTGGAATTTTCTAAATCAAATCTGGTGTACCGCAGGGTAGCGTCTTGGGGCCGGTACTTTATATTATATACATATGTGATCTACCAGTCTACTTTGCATATGAATGTTTTTAGTTTGTTTAGTAAATTAAGGTACGGCCTACAGTTTTTCTTTGTTTTTCACCAATGCAAGGACTGAATTCATCTAGATTTTGAAATTCTATTGTTCTTAATTAGTTCAGTTCCTTTTTTCTAGACCTCAATATTTTAGTTAGTTTCAGTTTTTGGTAGAAAATTGATTTATTATCATATATGAGATTGCTCAAAAAGTAATCAAACTTTATCTTGCTAATTTTTTGGGCTTGCATATGGACTATTGGTGTTTGTATTTTTTGAAATGCGTTCTTCCTTGGTTAATATGTTATTCAGCAGTATTTCACAGATTAATCTGGTCTGATTGTTTTTACAAAATTAACCGCCAAGATTGGACAAATCGGAGATGTTGCCGATTATTTTGATGAGGACTAGTTTTTCACACCGGAAAAACTGTGAAGTACAATAAATATCTATCGGGCGGTAGTAGACTCGCATATTTCCAGAGAATTGCCTTCAATTAATGGTTTAAGAAACATAAGGTTTTATTGTATTAATTAATTAACAAGCCTTAGGGTTACTGATTCATGTAAAAAGGTGCTGAACTTCACCTACCGTTTAGAATATATGAAAAAAGTTTTTAATAAGCATCATAGACTTAAGTATTGAGAAAAATAGAGCTGTCGGCGTATATTCAGGATTTATATAATTTTGCAAAGTACAAATATATAAAAAACTAAAAAAGTGCATAAGGCAAAACAGGTAGAGTTGCTCGTTTTGAAAAAATGCTTTATTCAGTGATTGATATTTGTGAAAATAATACTGAGGCGGTACTAATGCGCTTGTTGCCGTCAGATCTCAGATTTCGGACACAGATAAACCCAGAAATTAAATGGGTTTTTAAGATAGCGGTAGAACTATAAAGACACGCAGCCGCAAACACTCAATTTGTGTTTGATCCGAATTGCCGCCATCGACACTCGAAAGCCGATCGTTATCGTTTTTTATTCTCAGTACTGAGTATCCTGAAAATATTGGAACTTATCACACAAATTACAATTACGATACAAAAATCTATGTACTTAGCAAAAATGTCTTGTTTCCACTGTTTCCCAGAACTGCAGACTTTTTTATATTTACTTTACTTTCTAATCTTCGAAAAATATTGAGGTAGTTCCTTTACTAACTGTTTGGCCTAGGGGAGTGTATTTATGATGGATAATACATTAAAAAATGGAACTGTTGACATGGTCTTGGTTTTATTGAAATTTTTATGCACTTTTTTGGGCATGGTGCACCAAGAAACTTCCATTAAGATAATTATTTGTTTCAGATCTTCAGTTATAACTTTTTGAATAAATCCGCTCCATTAATAGGAGTCAGAAGTAAATCATAGTAACTGAAACCGATTCTGCACTCTTTAGCGTATTTAGTTTTCGGACCCTCACTCGGCAACCTTGTTTATTCTAGCCCATATATTTTTGGGGCTCTGCTCGTTGCTGATCTTCCCCAAGATAAGAGACTAGTAGCCGTCGCCTTTAAATCATTCGAATAGGCTCTGCGGTCGAATTTGATGCAAATTTGCTGCTCGAATTTCTTGTTGATTGCAAATGTTCATTCATCAGCGTATACGCCCAACAAAGTTGTTCTCATTTACGCATGCGCATGACTCTTATTGGCTGCTATATTACAATGCGGCTGCGCAAGCAGCAGCTCAATATTTTCTCAGCAGACCTCGCATTTTTTAGCGTTTAAGCATATCAAAAATAAATATTTTTCTATTATTTTTGTTTATAAGTAAGAAAATATACCAATGACTATGTGGCTGTACATGTCGGCAGTTGTAATAAAAATTGCGCTTTTGAGGCACCATTTTGTTCGTTCCGATCAACTAAACATATGAGAAAATATAGATAAAATATTACTAGCAAACTTAATAGAAAAGATTCTTAAAGTCCCATTTAAATTTTACTATTAAACTTACTTACTTAAATTAATGTTTTATAGAAGTCTATTTTTAAGTTTTAAGAATAGGTAGGTTTTTGAATAAATTTTGTAATTTAAGTTCAAAGCTATATAATAGAAAACAATTGTTAGTGCATTTTGGATATAGTCAGCTACTTGCAAAGTGAAGATTGTAAGCTATAGGAAGACCAGTAAATTTTGGCTGACCGTATATAATTTATTGGTGTGTAGAGTGACTGCAATAACCCTAAATTTTGTGCGCGTGCGCGAATGAGAGTTCTGAGGTGACTAAGAAGGATTTTGAGTACAATACAACGAGTAAAACAAACAATTTAGAAGTGGCTAGGAATCTGTTGAAAGTGTTCCACTTTCTCGAAGACCAGTGATGAGTAAAATGTCATGAAATAGTGAAGGTGTACAGGCTACAAGCAACAAGAAGATTTGTCGCTTTGTGACTTTTAATTGTTCTCAAACTTAGATGGATATAATTCAGACCAATTCGATAAGAGAGTTACTTAAAATACCAGCGCAGGAGTTTGCAGAATGTTTTGGACTGTGGGGACAACGGTGAATGAAATATGGGGCCACTTTGAAGCGGACTGTTTGTTCAATAAAAACAAAAGTGTTGCAGGTAATCGTTTATTTCTTTAAAATTCTTTAAAATAGTTTTCTACATCTAGAAAGAGTTTCCAGTGTGCTTGGACTTTCTGGAATGTGGCAGCTCCTTTTACCATTGACTCAAAACGAATTTTTTTAGACTGGATTTGAGTTTTGGGAACAGAAAGGAGTCGGGCGGGGAGGGCGGAGGGAAGTCCGAGATGTACGAGGGTTGGAGAATTATTGCCACGCAAATCCTTTTGTTTTTGGGACAAAATTTGTGGAACCAACTTTGAATACGTTTTTCTTTAAACACAATTTTATGCACTACGGTTTTTAGTAAATTCAACTCCTGTGCTATCAATAGAACACTTAAACGCCGATCAGAGTCCAAAAATTGTTTTACTTTTACCAAATTTTTATTACTACGGCTCAATGACGGACGACCTTTGCGTTTTTTGTCTTCCACGGCTTCTCTTTCCTCGCGAAACATCTTGCACCATTCAAAAATCCTCGTTTTTGACATGGCTTCCTCCCCATAGGCTTCCCCTATCGGGTTGGTAGTCTCGATAGCGAATTTTTTGAGTTTAACGCAAAACTTCACCGTATAACGTTGCTCTAACGTACGAGTCACCAAGACACGATTTGCGAAAAGCGCGATCCCCACTCTCCCAAGGTTCGGTCGCATTCTTTACCTAAGATCCCCGCCTCTATCATACCTCTAATCAAAAATCACGTCTCTCTAGCCCTTCTGGTTGGCTAGAACAATTATTCCGATACTTTCCGGCCAAATCGTGACAGATCACACAAATGGAATTAGATAAGTTTGTGGTGAGTTTTTTCTTCATACTAGACCAAGTATAAAGGGTTGCGATACATCTTGGCAGACCTAAAAACCTACTAACGAGGAAACTTGTACGACTAGGCACAACATATTTTGCGACGTTTTATAATCGCCGATAAAACGTGAGTGCACCATTATATTGTAGTGACCAAAATATAATACGAAGAAGACTAAAATTGTATTTAGGATCCCGCCGGAAATTTATCCGGATTTTTATCAGTAGCTCGCAACACAGGAAGACAACAGCGGGCGATATTACGTGTCCTTATTAGTCATATTGAACGCAGAAGTCAAAATTATGAGTAAAATAAATTGCGGGTCGAATCGAATTGACCGAACAAGCCATCACCAAGCAGATTTTACACACTCGGTTTCAAACATAAATAGGTAGCAGGAGAGAAATACTGAATAGAGGATTTAGATTATTCTTATTTTTATAAGGTGAGAGGTGGTATCACAAAATGTCGCACGTCTCAAGGAAGCTACATTTATAGTATGTATTACGACACAAGGTGACTCTGTGATGTTCTATAGTTGCACAGAGGGCAATGTTAAATCACTTGTTGGGTGTGGTTCTAGTAGAACAGCATTCGTATATCAAAATAGACGATCTCCGTGCGTATTTTCGCACGACGATTGATTGACGACTGATTTAACATTGCTCTGTCCAATTACAAAGCATCACAAAAAATAATTCACGGTTTCCTTGGGACATACGATATTTGGTAATACCATCTCTTACCTTTGAGAAAAAATAGTTGCCATGGTCCTCGTAGTTGAAAAGTGCTGAAAAGCGTTGGACTAACAGTACAGGCCTAAACGGACCCTAGAAAAATCAACATAAACGTTGTGTTATCTATTCTCTTTACCCTAATTTTTTTCTACACTTGTGCTGAAATTCAGCAACACTTTTTTTATTGTTACTTCAATTTGAATGTCATGTGTTACGTACTGTTGGTCCACTTTGTATTCGATGATGTAACTGCCCGACGTCTCAAATGTATCTTTGTTTTCAGAGTACAGCGCGAACAATACTGCTGTTTTGCAAGATGGTCGCCCTTCGAAAGGAGGCTCGCAACATCCGTCGGCGTTCTAGCCGGCATCATTGTGGTGCTGGTTATCGTAGTCGGGCTCTTGGCTCGCGGAAATGCCGTGGCCTAGAAGTTCGTGTGGGAGCCGTAGGCTGTCTAGTTTTAGGTCTTTGTGCGTGTGTGATATTTATTGTTAATGTTGGTTTGTACAATAAACAGTGTTAATGCCGAACGCTTCTTTATGCTGCTGTAAGCGGTGTCGATGAACGGAATTTATTTAAATTAAACTCGCGCTGTGCGCGCAAAACTTGTTTCCGAGCCTGGGCTCTGAAGCTGAAACGTTGAATTATTTAGACACAACATGAGATCGTCATAAGATACAGGTTTTTCTTTTTTAACTCGTGGACTTAAAGGGGTAAATAACTTATACATATTTTTGCGCACTTATTTTTATGAACTTAAAATCTTTTTGGAGGATAATTTATTGTAATCATTGTTTTCAGTCTTGTGCCTCTTTAGAAGAAGAAGCAAAGCTACTAACTATACCAACTAAAGCTATAATTATACAATAGTCTTTTTTTATGAAGAAAAAACTTTTTATATTTATCCCCAAATACTGCAGGAAGGGCTCTGCATTGTGGTCCAGGACAAATCTTAAATTGTTGTCGAGTTTAGGCAGCTGTACGAAACCAGGTCGGAAAGGCGGCGAACAATGCGAATATTCTCTTCAACCACGTTGGTCCTTAAGGCACCGGTGATCTTCATTTTTAACTGTTTCGCATTATCTCCAAACTTTTTTGCGTTATCTCCAAACTGTACCCTACGAGATGAGTTACCAGTAGACATCTTTATCTTCCGGAAGCCAAGCTTACAAGCCAGGCCCCTCTGCGTTCACCTCACGCAGCTTAAAAAACGGTTTATAATTTTTTTTGCAGCGTACGGTAATATAAGTTTTCAGTTTTGCTTTTTAATAAACTTCGATCGGCGTGAAAGCGCCGTTTGCACTTTCTCTCCGCTGCTTGGAAATTTAATTCCTACATATTTAACATTTCTACTCCTATTTTTATTTCTTTATTTTCGATTTCTTTTTATTCACTTATTTTTTGTTTGCTTCTATTTAGTTTTGACCTCATTTTTCTTTTTATTTTTATTTTCTTTAATATTGTTGGTACTATTTTCCTTGCCTCTATCACGATCATTCGCAATGAATTATTATTTGCCTCCTCGTGCTTTTATATCTTCTTTTTTCCATTTCAATACATGCTCTAAAGTCAGATTAAATAAAGTTGTGGGGGATAAATATATTTCTTTCATACTTTTACTCGCTCTAAATTTATTTTTCTCAATTTTTGTGTTGTTATATACGTTTACGTTTTATTTATCGTCGTATTCATTAGTATGCTAAGCCTTCTAGCGCTTTTATTTTATTAAAACAATTTTTTGCTTTCCATTATTTGTTTTACTGTGTGTATGGCATCTATGGTAGCTTTGCTATAATGAGATTGGCCCAATTTTTCTGTTGTAGCTTGTAAAGGTTATTTGTACATTTTTGATGGTATACGCGACATTTATCAGTGTCATTTAGCCACGTTTGCGGATCTCATTTTTACACATCGTTATAGTTTTCTAATTTTATATTATTTAGTTGTTGCCTAAGCACAAATAATTTGTCACCTAATGTTAAAAGCCATTTATACCTAGTTGGGACCAATTTTGCTCTAATATTTTCATATACTTCTGCTTACTACTTCTTTTTCTGTATATTCCATCCTACTGTCTACCCAATCTCTTTTGACATTTCTCATTTTTCTTATTTGATAATCTTTTGCATTTTCAGTTGCATTTAGTTGTAACCATATATTTTTTGCATTTACCTTTTTTCGTTGTTGTACTTACAGCCGGGGAATTGTTTTTTTATATATTTTTTACTATATCCAGTTGTGTTTTTGCTGCTCTTCTAAATTTTGTCTTTATATTCCACACTGTCTTTATTTTTAAAATTTTCCTTTTACGCTCTGCTAATTGATTTTTTTATTTATTTGTTTGTTTTGTCTTTTAAAGGTTCAGTCTGGTATCATATTGATTACTGTTTCTTTCTCTAGTTTATTTTTGTTTGTTTATGAAGATTTTATTTACCTTCTTCATATACAGATCTTGCTAATGTATACATTAATTAAATAAATATTGAAGAATTGTTCTCATTCTACTTCTCCATTTAATAGTTTGAACACTTTCACTTCAGGTTACATACGTCGTACTTTCCTTGACTTAAATTTGCTGAGTACGGTGTTGTGAAGTGGTTCTTATTTATGGTTTCTTATCTTTGCACCTTTTATTATTTTATTTTTCTAAGATATTTATGCACTGATTACTTAACTTGAATTTGTTTTGGTCAATGTTATCTTAATAAATGTTAAGTTTTAGCGTACACCTATTTGTTGTTGTGTTATTTTAATATTTGCATTTGACTACTGAAATAAACTCATTTTTATTTTATAATTCGCTTTTTATTATTTCGGTGAATGAAACATGTATTTTAGACACCTCTGCTTGTACTACCATTCAAGAAAAATGCATTATGCATAATGAGGCAGGCATGAGGCCGACCTCGCTCCGGATTTTAAGAAATGCAGCTTGATCGTAAAGTATTGAGTCAAGATAACAAAGGTAGCCTGTAGTGTGGTAAGGGAAAATGATTAAATAACAATGAATGCTAGATAAGGAAAACAGGTTTTAATTCACAAAGCTTATGTTAAGTTTTCACCTATCAAAACCTGCCGGAGAATCCACTCTTTCGTATTTCTTCAGAATTTCAAGTAGTCGGGTTATCTCACGCCAGTAAAAGTTCTCGTCCTTGAAAAACCGCCTTCTTCTAAGATTGTTCATTACGTAAGGTTCCACCATCTGTTACGATGCAATTGACAAATTTGTTGAGCATTTCGTGACATCGGGAAACCAATTAAGAGATGGGGTACCCAAGAGGTACCATTCTCACTTGAAGGGCAGGCATCTTTAAAATTATATTTTTGAGATTTTTGATACCACCCGAATACAATCAATCATCTCTCAAAATAGCATTTACTTTTAGCCAAAATGATATAATAGTTCGTTTGGAAGCTTGTCCTGTTGGGTGTAGCGCAAGTTTGAAAAAGTCTTTGAACTTGTTGCAATGTGCAACTAATTCTTGCGCCATTTACAAAACTTTTCTAGTGTTTCTGTGCGGTTTGTACAAATATAATACCCTGTAACAGTCTTCCTGCCTTGTCAAAACTACATTATGCCAATTTAAAAAAAAACAAGAAAATTATTGGCATTACATTATCGAAACTTTTTCAAAATAGAAAGTTTATTGTTTGGATTCAGGATTACACAATTTACAGTGTAGCAAAGCCATTTCCAAATTTTATCTAATTAGACTGTTAATTATTTTCTCGAGGAAGCCTCCATGCCAAAGTACTACAGTAGAATTAGGTTTTGAAAAAAATGTGTGTTAAACTCTCATATCGTTTTTCTCCATCAAATTATTTGTTTGTTTTATTAATTTTTATTTAATTTACAATTATAATGTTAATACACTTTATGAGCTAATGTCTTGCACTATAACTAGGCTTGATTGGTAGAC
This sequence comes from Sinelater perroti, assembly GCA_036346155.1. NCBI lineage: Eukaryota > Metazoa > Arthropoda > Insecta > Coleoptera > Elateridae > Sinelater > Sinelater perroti. The sequence continues at coordinate 20,002,855 of JARFIY010000158.1, read as the reverse complement.
TCCCAATGGAGTCATCCCTTGTTTAAACAGTTAGGCCTTTTGGCCACTTCTTCTGAAGCCGTCTGAGATGAGTACCTTCTGCCAGTGGTACGAAAATTTCATTTGGATGTTTAGTAGCATACTTTATGATTAAATCTTTTATATAAGGGACGTTAAGGTTTACATGGAGTGTCTGGTTTGTCACAACCAAGTACGGCTGCCATAGTACGGATGGCTATGGATTGAAAACGTTAAATTACTTCAGCATTCGATCAACTTGCGCAACCCCATGGCTGACAGCCGTAAGTCTAGATTGGTCTGATAATTGAGTTGTATAATATCTTGTTTTTAAAGAATAGATTGGAGTTTTTCCCAATGCGCCAGTACATCTGCTTCAGTTTTAGGTCAATTTGCTTCCGTTTGTTACTAATATGGGCCTTCCATCAATCTTTTGTCAATATATAATCCCAGGTACTTGACTTTAGTGGACTGGGGGAGGACAGTACCATTAAGGATGTCGGTTGGGCGTTCTTGATAATTTGTCGCTGACTTAGTCTTGGTGACCGTAATCCTTTGTTTGAGTAATTATTAAATGAGATTGTAATGCAGCTAATGCTGCTTTCGTTACACGCGTGCACCGCTGTCTCGTCAGCGAATGTACGTATATAAGTTGATTTTGTTGGGGGTATGTTAAAGATAAATAATAGGTATAACATGAGTTCCAGAACACTTCCTTGCCGTACTCCTGCTCTTATTTCTTTGATTTGGGAGATGACTTGACCGTTCTTTGCTTGGAAAGTTCTGGGTGTAAGATATGATCGTAACAGAAAATAGTAGTCAGAAGAAAGCTTTCTAATTTTATACTGTAAACGTTTGTGCCATACCCGACCAAATGCCTGTCTTATGTACAGGAAAGCAGAATATTTTACTGTGAGATATAGTTTGGATGATGTTTGTCAGACGGTGTCATTGTTGTATAGTTTAGTGTTGTTGCTAAATCCAAATTGATGATTAGCCGGCTATGCTTTTTGCATTAAGTTTTCATTAATACGTCTCAGGGCTAATTTCTCAAGCAGCTTGGATATTATAGGAAGTAGGCTAATAGACGGTAAGAATTAACTTCGTTGGGAGGTCTTTCGGGTTTCGAAATGAGGATTACTTGTGCGAATTTGAACTCCAACGGCCAGTACGTGAGTTTCAGAATCCCATTAAATAGAATTTGTAAAAATGTTATTCCTTTTTCAAGTGGTTGTTTAAGTATATTTGGTGTTATTAGGTCTTGACCTGGTGCTTTCCTATTTTTTAGTCACTTTATCTCGTTCCCTATTTTGTTTACTGTAATCTTGATTATCGAAAGAGACATTTGCAGTTGTTCTATATCCTGATTGATCCGATTAGAATTTGGTTAGGGAACTTCACTTAGGTGGTCTGCAAATTCTTCTGCTTTTTCGTTTTTGTTCTTAAGCGTGAGTTCCCTTGATCTCGTGTTAATGCTCTTTTCTTTCCAAATTGAATTATCATGAGCATTTAATGACTGTAGATGGGTTTTAAAAGTTTCATTCGTAACAGATTTTAATTTATATCTAAGTTGGTTATGTAATTGACTTAAACCTTTTTCACTATTTTCATGATTTTATGTGGTGTATTGGGACTGTATATTTTTATATTTGTTGGCTGTGGTATGAAGTTCCAATTAACTCCTGTACTGTAGTTATAAAATGGTTTGTTACTATTTCTTCTGCGGTTTTTAGGCTGATATTTCTATTAAGATGTTGTTCAATGCAATTCTTAAAGCTCCCCAATTAGTTTTCCTGTTAGTGAGGGTAGGACTAGGTATTCTGTAGATGACGAAAGTGCTAATGGTGGCTATTATTGGCAAGTGGTCAGGCATTAAATTGAGGATAACATCGATGTAGTTTGATGAGAGTCCATTTGTACAAAAAGAAGGTCTTGCAAGTCTGGGATTTTAGTTAAGTGTTTGTAGGTTGAAAGGTTGGTGGTAAATTGTTTGATTAGAGAAATTGAGGTTTTGCAACATAATACACGCAGTACTCCCTGGAGAGGTCCATTGTAGCCGCTACCACTGGCAGCATTGCTGCCTTAAATACTTTTCGCCTGTTTGTATAAATTATAAGTTATTTACTTACAGTAAATATCTGTGAGTGTATATCACTCAACATACTTATGCCTGGTGTCTATCAGCATGCAGTTGAAACAATTTATTTGACAAATTAGAAACTAATATTAAAAATGTAGGCCTGATTTTATACAGCAGGCAGATTTCTGCGCGCTTCGGGCACGCGAATTCAAATTATTTATGCTAATCAAATTTGTTTCGTTATTGAAGCAAACAATAGAAGTTTTACCTCTTCTTGCCAATGAGATTTAATATTCTCTGCGATGCTGAAAATATTTTTCCTTTGGTAACTGCTGATATTTTACATTATTCTACTAGATTCAATTTGCAGATTAAAGTTTTATCAGTGAAATTCTAAAAGAGGTCTAAGACAACTTTAAAATAACCCATTGATTTTTTCTATTGTAAATTTTATGGCGTTTGTGTTGTGGTATGATACTGATCTTTAGGTTTCAATATAACAGATTGTATTTGACATTACTTTTACTAAGTTATATTCAGTTTTTAACTTATTGGAATAAATTCTTTAATCTACTAACTGAAACTTTAAAATTTTTATTATTTAAAATTCTGTGATCCTTAATAGGAATAGACCAAATTCCCAAATTTTATATCTAAAGATTCAGAAATGTTTTACGCCACAAACGCACGACTGCACTTATTTTACCCACAATTGTTAATAATTGGAGGAATTAATGCTCTAGTGTTTGGATCCTTCTTGACGTAAGTGTTCAAACCCACATACAGGATTGTATCCAGAAGTAGTAGGGCTGTTTTTTTCCGCGCGCGCGGAGCGATGGAGGGGGTGTCTGCAAGGCCGGATGTTATGGAGGGGAGCCTTGGGAACAGGTTTCGACCTGCGGCAGTCGCCTGCGTGCGTTAGTCGAGTGTGGACCACTGTTTTAGTGACCTCCTGTTATGACGCCTCGTCGAGCGAATTTGAAGCAGCGGTACGCCATCAAGTTTTGCTACAAACTTGGAAAATCAGCGACCGAAACTAAGGACATGCCTACGCAGGCCTACAAGAAGGATACCATGAGCCGTTCCTCGATATTTGAGTGGCACAAGTTGTTTCGGGAGGGGAGGGAGCTCGTCGAGGACGACCAACGCGCCGGGCGTCCGTCAACCTCGCGAACGGACGACAATGTGCTGAAAGTTAAGCAACTTTTGAACTCTGACCGACGGTTGGGCATTAAATTAATTAGTGATGAGCTGAATCTTTCGTACGGGACAGTCCAACACCTCATCACAGAGGATTTGTCGATGCAAAAGTGCCACGGCGCGTGGATTGTGAGGGATATCCTGGCCAAATTCGGCGTTTCTACGTTGCCTCACCCCCCCCCCCCTTCAGCCCTGATGTGACACCGCCAGACTTCTTCCTGTTCCCCCGGATCAAGAGGCAGCGCAAAGGGCATCGTTTCGACTCGGTGGAAGCAGTCCAAGCGGCAGTGACGAAGGCGCTGAACAGCATCCCGGAGGGCGACTTCCAGAAGGCCTTCGCGACCTGGAAGGCTCGTTACCAGAAGTGTGTGGATGCCCAAGGGGCCTATTTTGAAGAGTATTAAGTCGATGTACCAAAATATTCAATAAATTTTTTTTAAAAAGAATCAGTCCTACTACTTTTGGGTACCACCCTGTATTTCTATTTTTTACTGATCTATCAAAAGCAGGTTTGATTTTAGTTGTGGATGTTAGAAACCGTTTCCAGTATCATTTGATACTTTGCCTATAATATAATCTTGCTATGACCTTCGTACACGATATTTATTTAGTATTAGTTTTTAAAAATAGTTTCCAATGTCTTAATTTTATGCAAATTTGCCCTCTATAGTACATTGGTCTTTTATACTTAATATTTCCATTCCCATAATTTGTAAATGTAGTTTTTTGAACATGATGTATGTTAAAACCTAGCCAAATGTTGTTTCTACAGCCAACAATTTACCTCCAATATAAATTGAACTGTTTATGTGCAATTGGTTTATGTAATCAGCAGCTAACAAGATCCTTGTCTCTTTAATATCAGGTTTATCAACATTGGTAAATCTGCATACCTTGTCTTAATTCAAATTAACTTTTTTATAATTTCCATTAAAACTTTTTAACGTCATAGTGTATTTCTAGATTATTAGTTACAAAATAAATTATGTATCATATTCACTAATACTATTTTTTGCTTTGTAGAGGAGCAAATACTCGAAAATATTTCCTGTAACGGTCATATTTTTATGGCTTTAGGGTCGGTTGATGCATACCGCAATCAACCTTTTCCAAAATTGGACAAATGGTTTCTTTTACATGCCAGAATTATAGAAAATATTTTTTTCCACGAGGGACAAGTTCAACTCTGACCTACGACCGGTTTACGAACGACACCAGTAGGAGGCTAGCATTCAGCTGTAGCAAGAGGTACATCAGCCTGCACTGTGGCAAAGGGCGGCGAACCCTCGCCAGGTGCATGTCTGCTTATCGAAATTTTGTCGCTTGCTATTTTTGTTTGCCTGTCACGACACCGTTTCGCACATCGATTGTGTTTATATTTACAATTCACCACTGAAGCCTATAGTCTGTTGTATTTAATAATTTAATAATGCTGGAACTCGGAATCTGCAAAGTATTTTTTTCCTTTATACGAAGTTGTAACAAGACGTTATACTTATTCATCGCCTTCACGATTAACTGTCCTTTCTTCTAAACCTGGATATAGGCGCATGTGGCCCTTTCATATATGTATTTGTTTATAAAAAAAAACGTTAAAACAAAATTAAATGTCATTTTAATCCTACAGTATTACCAAACACTTAATTTTTAACATTTTTGCCTTGTATAATTAAAAATTGACGTTTCCATTTGGTGACACTATGCACTAAATATTTTTCCATGCTTATGATAAGCTTTAAAAGTTCTCATTTTGAAGAAATTCTAGTATCAATAATGTTTAGATACCCACTCCCCTGACGTCAAACAATTTTTTTAATTTATATGCGCCACAACCTTCTTCCAAATTACACAAGCAACATATTACAAATACATTTTTACATAATTGGCTGGTGCGTGCTCCGCATTACGGCACTACAGCACCACTACCGCATGAACTATCTATCCGCAAAACCTGTATTTAACAATGGTCAAAACTTCTTATATACTATCGTGACTCGAGAAAACTTCAAAAATCCGAGTCAGGACAGGCGACTCGAAACTGCTTATAGCTTTGAGTCCTCCCAACATTTACAATTTTACGTAAAGAAACAGATTAATCTTAACCTACGCCGCACTTTGTGTCTGTTAGCGATTATCCCAGAGTGCTCATCGCGTACCGGCATTAATTACCCCCTGCGCCCTATATAAGTTTGCCTCAACATGTAAACTCGCGCACCATTCTGCGAAAACCGCAAGAACTGTCCACCATTTGTGCACTCCCAAAAGTCTTTTGATCTCCTCCCGCGTTTGTGGCTATTTCCAGCAGTTCGAATTAAGGGTTCTCCCCGCCTTGGCCCTGGTCTCCTTCTCCGCGTTTCAGGTCAGCAGGTTGCTGCCCGTTTGATACAATTGTGTGTCTTCTTTCGTTGTTGATTAGCAGTTGTGCTTGGGTAAAACTTGGTTATGGTGTGGGTGCTTTCGGACGTGCTGATGGAAGTTTTCTCCTCTTTAACTCGACACCTTTTATAGTTTGAAGAAATGCGAACCGCTACATAAAACACACTTAGGTTGAGTTTCTTTTGTTTTAATGCACGTTTTTGTTGGGCGATTTGCTCCGCATTTCTCACACCTGGCTTGATGCGTAAAGTTCCTCTTCGTGTGCCCATACATTGGAAAATTGCGGATTGTTGGATTTCCTCTTTGGTGTGGTGGCGAAAGATAAAATTTTTGTTTGTTTCATAGTGGCAACTGGACCAGAAAAATGAAATTTCGCCAGTTTTCGCGAGTTAAAGGTAGAAAAAACGAAGTTGAGAGCGTTCACATCTTAGTTATCAATGTGTTACAACTAGCATCACAGTTATTCGTGTATTTCCTAAGCCTTTCCAAATGCTATCAAACAAATTTTGTCCATAATACACAGAGTGTTTGAAATGGTGGTAGATAGATATATAAGACTGATATTGTATACTGTATCTAATAAAGCACGTCTCATAAATTAGTTTGTATAAATTCAAATACAAAGTGCACCAATAAATTGAATCTTTTTCTTTCTAAAATCGTTTATCTCTTTCTAGTGGCTACAAACGTAGCCTTAAGACATTTATTTGATAGTACTTACCCAATTAAATCAATAATCTGAATATGATATACACAAGGTGTTTAACAATACCATCAAGTTTAAAATCACGCTAAATAAAAAGATGTGGCCTTCACCACGATACAGCGTATAACGCTTATAACACGCATAATACGTTAGTTTGTTAAAATATGTATCAGTTATTATATACAGAACAATACTTTATGAAAATATGAGTTTGTCATCCTACTGTCGAGTATAATAAAAAAAAATGAAAAGGAGATCTAATAAATTAAAAAACTATTTTGTTTAACTTATCGCCTATGCGGACGGCGTGCGTAATATAATAATTAAAATATAAAAGCATTAGGAAACTTTTTACACTAGGCACGACAAGCCAAATTCAGACTTTAATGGAACCTTAGTGTAATTTATACCTAATCTACAAGGAATAAATATACTTAAATAAAAATTTAAAAAATTATTGAAAATACAAGAAAATAGTAATGTCGGGATTAGCTGATTTCCACACAACCCTGGAGGTACAGCTATTTTGTGCGTTTTTTTTAAAGTGCTATCCCCAGGAGGCCTAATGCACTTTGGAATGGAAATAAGACCAATCGATCGGTTCTTTATAGCCACAAGGCAACCGTTTCAACACTGCTTATACCTAACCCCTTGAGAACATCGACCTCCTTTGTAGAGAGGGATTACAAATGTTCAGGGCTGGTACACTCCCACCTAAGTGGTACCTGTCGTGAGGCAACGGTCGACTAACCAATCAAAGTCTAAATTGGGGTGGATTACAGGAATCGGAGTACAGGTAGTAGGGTGGTTATCAAGCAGTTATAATGTGTCTGATATGAATCTAACTCTGTGTTCAAAACTCTTAATTACGGAGAATAGATTTACAAGACCGATCTAATGCCTATGAGACTATTTCTACCCTGTTCATTTTAATAATGACCGAATATAAACTTTCTTTGTAGAGAGAAATTATAAACGTTTAGGGCTGATACACTCCTAAGCGAGTGGTACCTGTCGAGATAAAATGACGGCTAGATGGGGGAATGTAAAAATACTTTTCAAAACCAAAAAGCATTTCGATAATGCTAGTATATATGAATTATTCGTGTATTAAAATTAGGTTGTAGGTCGGCCAGATCGGGCCGATTAAAATTTGAAGCTGGAAAACCTAAAAAATTATAAAAAAACCCATAACGCGACCGAATAGTTGGTTTTTTAATATTAATATTAAGTGACAATTTCTCGACTACATATATATAATCCTTAGCTAGGCTTCAACTCATTTTCACCGATACAGATTCAGAACGGGGAATATGAAACAGCTTTTGGAATCCAAAAAAAGTTTTGTTAATACAGTGCACTCTGCGCGTTGTAGATAGGAAATCGGCCAGTTTGGACCGACTGATCCGAACAAAGATGGAAGCTACTTATTACATAGAAAAAGATAACGGGACTGAACATTTCTGCACTGCTTATACCTAACCCTTAACTAACATTAACCTTCTTTGCAGGGAGTAATAATATAGTTTAAGAACTAATTTGCTTCCACGCCAGTGGTACCTATTGTGGAGAGACGGTCTACCAATTCATAGAGATCCAGATCCGAGGAAACATTCGAATTTAAAAAGTGTTTTGCAAATGAAATGAATTATTCGCATAGTAGAATATATTAGATCGAGGAGATTGATTAAGGAGATTGATTGGAATTTGGAGCTGAACGCTCCTAGCCACGTAGAAAAAGATAACAGGACGAATCAGCCGGTTCTTTAACGTCCACTAGGAGACCGTACTACTGCACTGCTTATACCTAACCCTTAGCGAACGCCGACCTCTTTTGTAGAGAGGGATTACGAACGTTCAGGGTTGATACACTCCCACCTAAGTGGTACCGGTCGTGCAGAGACGGTCGCCCGACTGACAAAGGTCCAGATGGGGGGACGTGCAAGAAAACTTGCAAAATTCAAAAAGCGTTTAGATAACGCAGTGATTTATCTGTGTAGAACTGGATTGTAGATAATCGATTGGGCAGTTCGGGCCGATTAGTTTGAATTTGGAGTTGGGGGATATTCCCATTACATAGGAAATGATAACTGAACCGATTTGTTGGTTCTTTTACAGTTATTGGAAAAACACTTCTGCTAATCTTTAACTAACTTTGACATCCTTTGCAGAGAGGAATTAATAATGTTTAAGAAACGATTCGCTTTCACGCCAGTGGTAGCTGTCATGGAGGAATAGGTCGACCAACTCAGACGTCCAGATGGAGGGATACGAGAAAATACTCAAAATTATTTGGGTAGTAGAATCGAGTTATACATATTACATTGGCCAGTTCAGGCAGATTAATTCGAATTTGGAGCTGAATGCTCCTAGCCACGTAGAAAAAGATAGCAGGACCAATCAGCCGGTTCTTTAACGTCCACTAGGAGACCGTACTACTGCACTGCTTATACCTAACCCTTAGCGAACGCCGACCTCTTTTGTAGAGAGGGATTACGAACGTTCAGGGTTGATACACTCCCACCTAAGTGGTACCGGTCGTGCAGAGACGGTCGCCCGACTGACAAAGGTCCAGATGGGGATTGAGAAAACTTGCAAAATTCAAAAGCGTTTAGATAACGCAGTGATTTATCTGTGTAGAACTGGATTGTAGATAATAGATTGGGCAGTTCGGGCCGATTAGTTTGAATTTGGAGTTGGGAGATATTCCCATTACATAGGAAATGATAACTGAACCGATTTGTTGGTTCTTTTACAGTCACTGGAAAAACATTTCCGCAGTGATTACACCTAACCTTTAACTAACTTTGACCTCCTTTGCAGGGAGGGTTTAGGGTTAATAAATACCCATAAGAGTGAAGAGACGGTCGACCAATTAATAGAGGTCCAGATGGAAAAATATAAAACTATTTTTGGAATCCAAAAAGCGTTTCATTGATGCTGTAAATTGTGCACGCAATGAAAATAATTTGCAGATAATAGTTTATTTTGGACCGACTAATTCGAATATGGAGCTGAAAGCTACTTCTACTTACATAAAAAAAAGATAATGGAACCGATTAATGGACTTTTTTACAGATACTATAAGGGGGCCATTTCTGCTTTGCTTATACCTAATCCTCAGCATTGATTGATTTTGTAGAAAGGGCTTGCAAACGTTCGCGTTAATATACTACCACGCAAAAAATTTGATAATACAATGAATTGTAAATCAGCAAAATTCGGTTGCAAATAAACAACTAGTCGAGCTATTGGGGTATGGTTTATAACCGCCTCACTGTAAGTGCTACATTATAAGCTAAATTACTATTTCAGTTAAAACATCATAAAGACTGTTGTATTTCTTCTTTAACTATCCACATTTTTGATGTCATATTTGATACCTGCAATTGTAAGTAACCCATGCGTACCACCAATTATGTGTAGCGCTACACAAATGCATATCTTTATTGCAAATCATTCCCAACAACCGACCATTTGAATATCCACGTTGATGAAATTTTTAAAAACTATTCTTTTTGAAAGTGTGGGAATAATTTGAGCGACATGTTCAGCCTTATTCCTTTATCATGCATCCCATTATTAGTAGAAAAATATAAAACGACTTACCAATTGTTGAGTTGAGGGGCTCTGCATTCACCTAACCCACAGCAAACGTTAAATTTTCTATTAGGTCGGGGAAGGGGTGTGTACGCACCATTTCCATAACCGGGGCGCGCCTGAACTCGCTCGGTCCACTGGTGATGAGAAGATTTCTTCCAAGCTGGGAACGGCATACAAGGAACGTCTCGGGCGAAACCGTTGTTCAAAAATTTTAATGGGAAAACTCGCGTCCGCTCGCGCGCGCTGCTATTAACAACTGACCGAATATCTGCTATGCAGCTAACTTGAAGTAAAAAGTTCGCTTTTTTTCAAACCGAACAAAGGATGCCATGACATAAGAACTACACCGTTGTTATCGAGTAGGTAATGATTGAATAACAGTTTTGTTTTTGATAACATTATGTATGGTACTTATATAAGTAGATCGAACTTAATGCAAACATAAGCGTTTAATTACACTTTATCTCTATATGCTATTTACAAAATATTAATAATTAATAAAGGTTTCCGGTCATCTACAGGAGTAGTCAAGCCAAAATATTTTCTAATAATTTTTTAATCTATTTTTTGCGCACCGTTTATTTTCTGCTCGTTAATCAATAACGCCGCATATTTTACTGTACTTAACAGCGAAAAAGGCATTTTTATATCTAGTACAGTACCCAAGAAGTGGAATTTGTTGTAAATTTTTAGAGCTTCTTTGACCAAGAAGGGGTAGGAATAGGGGGTTGGTCTATTTAACGTCTCATCCTGCTTTCAAATGGTCTTGATCAAAATAAATTGATTGAAAATAAGTCTAACTATATCTTATTACTAGGAAAAGGGCATCTAGCAGATATTTGCAGTTCGATTTTATTATAAAATTTTTTAATTTATTTTATAAACATCCTGTATATGACCAATTAGCTTGTAATACATTTGTGTAAGAAAAGCTTGAGAATTTTTGCCTATTATCCAGTGGAGTTGGAGAAATTACTTTTTTACATTCCTTATCCTATAATAAGGAAAGTAATGTAATCGGCGGAAATTTGACCTACCCAGTTTTTCACATTTCTGGACGAAATATAGCCTCAGGACACGCCATTGGTTCGTGTGTGTGTATATGTGTGTGTGTCTGTCTGTCAGTAAACAAGAAATCTCGAGAACCGTAAGAGCTAGAGACTTGAAATTTGGCAAGCAAGTTACTTGTAGGTAGCAGTGCAAGCTTTTGGTAAAAATCGGTGCCGTTTGGTCTCAAATAACAAGTTCTGGGACAAGCAGCGCGATATATATATATATATATATATATATATATATATATATATATATATATATATATATATATATAATATAAGGAAATCGTGTGATTTCAAGATTTTTCTATACGTGCATCTTCCACGTAAGCTGTCTGTTTAAATGTATGCCAAGATATGTAACGATATCTTCTTGTGGAATTATATAGCCGTTTAAGTTAACTGGTTTTCTGCTTTATTTAGGTTTTGTTGAAGTACTTGTGATGCAGTATGTGGATTATTATGAGGCTGAAACGACAGTAAAAGAATTTGATGGAAAAGAGTCAGTTCTTCTTGATATTTAACCTGAAAGTATCTCTCGTGCATGATTTTAAAATTTTGTAGAAAATTGGTAGGCGCTTTGATCTTGCTTAAGCCCAGTGTGCCATACCTTGTCGAATGCCTTTAACACATCTACAAAGACTGCAGAAAAGCATCTTTTTAGCTGGAGATCATAGTTAACTCTAGTGACAATCTTACGGATTTGTTCTGTGGTAGCGTCTGCTTGCCTAAATTGAAAGGTTAATGTGCCATAAGCAATTGTGGCTCTGATCTTGAGCTACATTGACCTTTGTGGTCAGGTATGAAATCCTTCCCTTCGATGGTTGGCATTACCTTTTTTAGAAGTAGTTTTTCGTACAGTTTTTCATTGCTGCAGGACGGATGGTGTTGAATATGTAGATTATTTTACTTCTTTTTCCGGAGGTTCCTTAAAGTATTTGACAGCTATCAATTCATTATCCCGTTTTGTTTCAGTAACTTATCAGCTTTGATAATCTTTAATTTTGTGGGGTTACTTGTAATAATTTCGTGGATTGGTTTGTTTTTCTTTGGAGAGCAGGTCTAAGAAAAAGGCTGGAATACGTGTTTCAGGATTACCAAAGGCGTCTGCCTTTTCTTTAGGACTTTTAGTCCAGTTTTCATTCGGTAGTCTGATGGGTGGAATTGCTGATTGCGATTTTTTCAGTTTCTTTGTGGCTTTCTATAATGAGTACTGCTTATCTTCGGTAACGATAAGGTTTGATAAGTATTCTTAGATTGCCTGATTTTTCATTTTGTGGAGACGGTTTTATAGTTTGTAAATTTTGACACTTGTCACAAGGAACGCATAATGATGCATAAACAGAACTTCCAACAAATTAATGTTTTTTTTGTTTTTTTTAACATTTTACAGTCCATTTTGTATTAAAGCTATAACAAATTAAAAGTTTTGTTCATGGAGGCTGAATGTTCAATGGTCCCCATTATGCATGAAGAGTTTCTGTTCTGTATGGCAATACTAATTCTCTAAGTCAAGAAGCATTTCAAACAAGGATCTCCAGTTATTGTTCTAATTTTTCCCCAAGGAGTTTATAAAATCTAAAGCGTCCTTGCTCCATGGTCCTATTGTTTCGGCGGAGGACACAAAAATATTATTATTGCTTACGGTTGGCAGCGTTGTTAGCCAACATTCCAGGTCTTTTAGAATATGATTAGAAGTAGGAAGGAGCACTTGGCGTCCCACACAAAGCATTTACCATTCTGTCGAAGAACTGTAGTTATGCGGGGCATTTTTTATCATTTCTAAGTAGTCAACTGCTAGAATTTTGGCAGGAACAAGTGTTCTTCTGATGGTTTCTTTAGGAAATAATGTCTTGACTGGATTCCTGCACTCTTTTTGTATGACCAATTGTGAGTGCCTCTTGAGGTTGCAGTTTCTCCACATATGCATAGGTGAGATTTACATACGAAGGATCCTCAGGCGTAATGAAATCGCAATGCGGAATTCGTTAGTAGTGTTCCGATTGACCGTGAAGCCACCCACTGGACTCCTATTGCAGGTGGCAAGTTGTAATGGCTTAGAATGCCCATGGAGAAACTTTATATTGTCCAATATGCGTTTAGAGTTTAGTTCATCCCAATTGTTTTGTATGAAGAGTATTAGAGTATTAGAGTTCTTCCGCAGCACAAGGAATTTTTAAAATGTCCGGTAAATTATTTGATAACATTAATTGGATGAGATTGAAAATGTTGTTAGCCAAGCATAAAAAGTAAAGAAAAATGTCTCATCCAGTTGGGTCTATTTCTCATCAGTTAATTGAACGCTCAGAAATGTTTCTGTTGTTGACTGTATCTTGAGATCTATTCCTTTAAGTTTTTGGCTTTCCAACAAGGAATAGTCCGCAGTTTGAGTAAGCAGATTTTTAACAAGAAAAATGCCACATGGTATTTCAAATCTTGCAAGGGACTCAGGTAGAAGTTAACTTCATCGATCCCTTTTTTGATCACAGAGTCGATTGCGGTATCAGCGACAAAAACTCAAAGAAATGAACAGTGAATCTAGCAGTTGAATTTTTGGTGGGATTACATCAAATTTGGACAGAACTGTCCCATAGACAGCCACAAAAAATGGGGTTTACTTGAAGACAGATTTTATTACGTTTGGTGACGAGGTCTTTGAAATCTTGTAGTACGGTTTCGGGCTTGCCACATAACGTGCCGTCACCAAGATATCAAATATTAAACTCTCTTTTTAGAATCTCAATGGTAGATTAAATTGATAATCAAAATCTCAATGGTTCTACACATCCCCTTGTTGTAAGCCAACTTGACACAATGATACGGCTCCAAAGAGCAGAAATGGTGGTTTTCTGTGTCTTCTTTGTTTTGAAACAACAGAGTATGTCGTTCCACACTGTTACAGGCGTTCACAAAAGCAACTTTAAGAATGATTTGTTGCAGCCCTCATTAAGATTATCGTAATTCCTGATAGAATGAATAGCGGTTTCACAGGCTTGTTTGGTGCCAAAACCAGTCTGCACAGGATATAAATAGCCTACCATCTCTTGGTGAACTTTGCCGCTAGTCTTCTTAGAGTTGAGTCAACTGCTATTGGACGGATTCTTCCACAGTTTTTATTCAATGCAAAAAGTTTGCGATATCCACGGTTAGGTTTCCAGGGACGTTAATGAGGTAATTAGATTTTTCGCCGCTTCACCGTTGTTGAAGGCAGAAAGGCCCTTTATATGTTGTGGGCGTAAATCTTTTATCAATGACATGTAACTTCACTAGGATCATCCGGGAAGAAAAGTAAACGAGACGTTTTAGGCTGTTTGGTTAGTAACTTGGTGTACGTTCTTCATTTTCTTCGGCAATTGTGTCAGATGAAGAGAGTATCCTATACGCACCAAGAAGATCGCCTTTAGCCACTTTCGACTCAACTCTTCTGAATAAAAAATGTTTTCGCTGCCCTTAGTTTGGGGATTTCAAATTTCCCTTTGCTGTTAAACGAATTTATGTTATTTTTATAAATCTCGTTAGGTTCCTCGATTTTTTCTCTGGAACACGCAGCATGAAAACAAAAAGTGAGAAGGTTCTTCCAAGTGATAAACGAGTCATATAGTGCGACGTTCGTCTATGAGGTGGGATAATTTGTAGGCTACAGCCATGCGTGCTGATTAAGGAATTCTTTTCATAACGGAAACGGACCTTTTCATTCTGGTTAGGTTCTGCCAGCTAGTTGTCTTCCGATTAAGAGGTCACAAGGTTTTACAGGTGTTCTTTGTGACATTTTCCGCGGTGTATTCCTCAGACCTTTTTTGTCCTTGTAAAATGTGGTCCCTTCGTTTGGAGGGCAACGTGTACATTTCAGAAAGTGAGTAGTTTGCGATGATGGAGGGTCAGCTGAGTGCTTTGTACAAAACCATAGATTGTTTGCCTTTCCTAGTTGGTCTCGTTTTTTCATCGCTAAATCCTGTGCAATTTGAATGGTACCATACAAAGCATGAGTCATAAGGCATCCATTCTTCGGATGTGTTTTTGTTCTTACCACACGAATATTGAGATTCGTGTCTTTCCGTTTTCATGTACTCAAATTGTTTAATTATTACGTAGCACTAAGGTATTATTCTAAATACTCATATACAGATTAAATATCAACTTGACAACTTAAGTATTATAAATTAATGGTTCACTAGGCATTTGGTGTGTCTAAAATTGAAAAAAAAATGCTTTTTAGATACAAGTTCAGTTATTTTTTGAAATTTAGTGTCTCCAACCACTCACACGTTTTTCTTCACAGGTTTTTCTTCAATGCCACATTTCAGTTTTTAGATTTTTATTTCTTTGTTGATACTTTTCTATTTTGAAATTGTTATTATTTTTATCATAATGTTTTTTAAAAATGCATATTTGTGTGCTCTCATAAATAATTGAAGAGTATTTATGTGTCGATTGTTTTTACGTTAAACCATTACCTAGAGAATGGATTATGATTTATGCGTTTTTCGCTTAAATTGCCTTTTGCCTTACACATTTTTCATTTTTCGAAATGTCGCATTATCTTAATGAGAAGTTACATCATTGCAAACGTAAAGCAAGTCAAATATGTGTTGCAGAAGAACCTCTACTTATATTTTGAGAAAAATAAATGTTTATAAGGAAACGTAGCGGTTCTTAGCACCAAACGCGCATATTTATGTGTTTTACAAGAAGACATGTACCGTTCATGAGGATTTAATTGCAACTAGCTGTACTTGCAGCGTGCTGCGGAACTGTTACTTTATCGCGGAAACCTAACAAAATAATTTTTGACCCAATCGAGCGATGTTGTTTTCCATATTGTTTGTTATCGGGAATTATCTCTGCGGGAAGCGCAAAGGTCAGCCTGCAACACAACTGTTGCCGACGGCCGCCGCTCGCCTCCAAATGAAAACCTTGGAAACGGCGTGCCTTTTCAGTGTATAGTGCACCCACTCGTCAACGTCAAGCGGCCGCAGCGTTTCAGCGCGCAGACCTACGACAGCTCGTGCAAATTGACCGATTGACCGCGGCCACTCCAGGCAGATAAACGGCCGGCGACTCGGCTCATATCAGTTTAGCAGTTAATGAGGAAGATCGCTAGAATTACGGGAATGGGCTGTCAGTTGCGGCGCGGCGGCGAGATGGATGCGGCGAAGTCTCCACTAGGGCCCTGTGCCGCTGTTGCTGGCATTCGACTGCAGCAAGGTAGGGAGTCAAAATCAATTTTTTACTTTTGTTTGGTAGTACCTAGTGTTTTTAGTGGGCCCAATTACTACAGAACCCTAAATTTCTTTGTGTAGCTGGAATATTTTTGAGTTTAATCTTTTTTATTTATAATCAGCAATCAGAATCTATGTACATCCTATGAGCTAATAGTATGTGTTTACGAGACTTGATGGGTAGACTCCCATTGGAGTCATCCGTTCTTTAGACGATTAAATCTTTTTGGCCATTTCTTTTGAAGACGTTGATTTTGCGGATTTACTGTCAATAGTGCCAGGGTTTCCTTTGGGTGATGTTCCATTGTGGTTTGATGTTTGATGGCGTATGCTGTGATTAGGTCTTTCACATAGGGGATGTCTGCGTGGAGTGTCTGGTTTGTCACATATCAGGGTGCGGCTACCATGCTGCGGATGGTTTTCGACTGGAAACGTTGAATAATTTCGACATTGGATCGACTTGCACAACCCCAGAGCTGGCATCCATAGGTCCAGATTGGTCTGATAACAGCCTTGTATAACAGCAGTTTGTTTTCTAAGGATAGTATAGATTTTTTCCCAATGAGCCAGTACATCTGCTTCATTTTTAAGTTCATTTGTTTCCGCTTTTTATTAATATGCGTTTTCCAGGTTAATCTTTTGTCAAGATGGAGCCCCAGATATTTAACTTCAGTGGACTGTGGGGGAGTAGTACCATTAAGGGTCACTGATGGACATTCTTGGTGTTTTGTTGTAAATGTGACATGTACCGACTTAGTCTCATTTACTTTCATTCTCCACTTAAGTAACCATTCTTCGATTTGATTTAAATGGATTTGAAGTGCAGCTGATGCTGCTATTGGGTATTCGTTACACGCGAGCACCGCCGTGTCGTCTGCAAATGTGGCTATTTCAGTGTACTCCGATGTGGGTAGGTCAGATGTAAATAGCAGGTATAACAAAGATCCTAGGAGACTCGTCTGCGGTACACCTGCCTTTATTTCTTTAATTTGAGAGACATCTTGACCAATCCTTGTTTGAAAGGTTCTGTATGTAAGATATGAGCGTAATAGTAGATAATAGTCAGAAGGAAAAGTTTTTTTGATTTTGTGTAATAATCCTCTGTACCATACTCGATTGAACGCCTGTCTAACATCTAGGAAAGCAGCAGTACAGAATGCTTTATTTTGTAGTGTAGTTTGTATGATGTTGGTATTGTTGAATAGTGGAGTGTTGGTGCCTGAACCCAAATTGATGGTTAGGCAACCATTCTTCTTGCAATGAGTTTTCATCAATACGCTTCAGAACTACTATCTCAAGCAACTTGGGTAATATAGGAAGCAGGCTAATGGGGCGGTAAGAACTGATTTCGTTGGGAGGTTTACCGGGTTTTGGGAAGTCTTAGGATTCCGTTGAATAAAATTTGTAAATATGTTATTCCTTATTCGGGCAACTGTTTGAGCACGATTGCTGTAATTAGATCTTGACCTGGTGCGTTTCCATCTTGTAATCATTTTGTCTCTTTCTTTATTTATTTGGCTGTAAACTTTCGTATTGGTAAGGGCATTTGTATTGGAGATTGTAATTCTTCTTCTATTTCAAGATCAACCTCAAGAGAGTTTGGTTGAAATATTTCAGCCAGATGGTCTGCAAACGATTCTGCCTTCTCTTTGTCTGATCTTAACCATGATCCCCTTCGGCCTCTTAATGGAGGAATATGAGTTTGTGGTTTTTTGATACCTTTAGCGGCTTTCCAAATTGAATTGTCATGGACGTTTAAAGACTTCATGTAGGTTTGAAAGGATTAATTCTTGATAGATTTTAATTTGTATTTGAGTTGGTTATTTAATTGATTGTACATTATTTTGTCTTCAGCGTTGTGGGTGCGTTGCCATCTAGCTCTCGCTCGTCTCTTTTCTTTTGCTATTTCCATGACCCCGTTTGGTATGTTGGGACTCGTTATTTTTATATTATCTGGCTGCTGTGTAGCTTTCCAGCCCGCTTCCTGAATTGTAGTGATAAAGTGATTCGTTGCTAATTCTATTTCTTCTGCTGTTTTTAGGCTAATACTTGTAGTAAGATGCTGTTCAATATGAGCCTTGAAGATTTCCCAGTTAGTTTTTCTGTTACTGAGCGAGGGACTAGGTGTTTTGTATATAATGGTACTGCTTATGGTGGCGATGATCGGTGAGTGGTCGGACATCAGATCATAATTGGAGATGACATTTATATAGTTGGATGAAAAGCCGTTTGTTACGAAGAAGTCCAGAACGTCTGGAATTTTGTTAGGGTCTGATGGCCAATATGTTGGGCTACCGGTTGACAGGAAGTCATAGTTGTTATCTGTAGTGAGTTTAAGTAATGTTCTACCTTTAGTTGTAGTCAAGCGCGAGCCCCAGTGGGTGTTCTTGGCGTTGAAATCTCCGCCGGCTATAAATTTTTGTTCTAGACTCTCAAAAAACGGTTGGAGAAGTTGTTGAGTTAGATTGTGTCTGGGAGGACAGTAAACACCCGAGATATTGAGTGAAGTTGTGAGTTTTTCAGTGACTTGGATTGTTGTAGCTTGCAAATAGTCAGTTCTATATTCTGGTTGCTGGTAATGAGTAATAGAACTGCGGATGAGTATTGCTGATCCACCGTGTGCCGTGCCGTCTGGGTGTTCCGTATGATAGACAGAATAGTGTAGTATTTTTATGTGCGTTCTATCAGTAAAGTGTGTTTCTGACACAAGCAAAATGTCGATGTTATTTATATGGAAGAAGTTTTCAAATTCCAGGCTTTTGTATTGAAACCCGTTGGCGTTCCATAAAGCTAGTCGAAGAAACTTAGCCATTAGTGAGCTATTTTATTAATGACTGTACTTAGCATATTTAGAATTATGCTGTTTTGTTGGAGTGATTGATTGAGTAAGGCTTTGAATTCGTCTAAAAATCGTTGTACAGTTAGGTCGTGATTGTGGTTTAACTGATTTGAGACTATTTGGGAATAGGTAAGGTTAGATGGATGTGGTAGAGATGTAGAGGGTTGCTGATTATTTTGTTGTCCATTTAGGATTGCAAATTTTGTGCTGTTAGCTGAATAGGTTTTCTGACCGCTGGTTGGTGATTAGGTTTTTTTTTAAATCTTAATGTATAGAATTTCTAGACAATTTTTGGACATTTTAGTAATGGAAGTGCGTTCACGTTATTTCATTAACGAAACTGTAAGTCGAATTGCAATATGTATTTTAACATGTTCTTCTTCTTCTTTTTTCATCTCATAAATAGGCAGAACTGCTCTTCGATCATTCCCTAATTTTTTTCTCTTCTACCGACTAGCGACTCTTACTACTCTCACCACTCTGTCATCTGCCATTCTTTCTATATGTTCGTTTCATTTTGTTTTTCTTCCTTTTATTTAAGTATTAACACTGGTTATCTTACTATACGCCTTATATCTTCACTTCTTACTCTGTTCTGTTTTGTTTGTGATTCTTCTAAGTACTCTCATCTCTGTCGTTTATAATAGTCTTTGTATTGTGTTAGTGCCAGGTTTTGTTTCACATGTGTATGTCATGACTGATCTTATTGCACTTTTATATATACTCGTTTTGGTTTTTGTTATAAGTGTTTTTTCTCCATATAGTGTTATTTCGACAACTCATTGTTCTGTTTGCTTTATTAATTTTTCTTCGTTTCTTCGTCTATTTTGCCGTCAGTGAACATCTTGATGCCTAGATACGCAACTTCTTTTACCTGTTCAATTATTTTTTTCGGCTATTAGCTTATCATTATTATTTTGGTTTTTTTTACTGAATATTCTTTTTTTTATATCCCGTTTGTGCTTTACGGCGTTAAGTCCTCGATCCATCTCCTGTAGTGGCTTCTTGGGCAGTTTTTTTTTGCGTTTCCGTGCCAGCTGTTATTCTTTCATGTAATTTGGGGTTTCCCTCTTTTCTCTTGACCTTTAGGCCCCATTTCAAATATTTTTTGGGGTATACGTTTTACTCCCATACGAATAAAATGTCTATACCATCTGAGTTGCTTGTTTTCTATTTCCTCCACTAATGGTTTTTGATCTAGTTCTTCTTTTACAGTTTCGTTTCTTACTCTATATCTTCTAGTCTTGCCTATTACTTTCCTTAGGTACTTCATTTCTGATGCCGTAATTTTGATCTCACTTTATCTGCCAGTGCCTATACTGAATATTATTATGTTATTTTCTTGAGGTAATTTTAAATTGGTACGGTAGTCTTTCAAAATCATCCTTGTTTTCCGCCATTATTATGACACCGTCTATATAGCAAACGGGTTTTAGCTACTTGTTTCACATTCTCTATCTTCTTTTTGTTTTGATTTTCCTTACGATCTAGTCAGTTACCAGATTGAACAGTAGGAGGCTCAAGGAGTCTCCCTTTCACAGTTTATGGGTTCGTTAAATCCTTCTTCTGCTCGAACGATTACTTTGTTATCTTTGTAATTATTTTCGACAGTCCTTGTTAGATCTAACGGACAATTATATTCTTTCGTTTAATTTCATTGCCTTTATTTTCGTTGCTAATGCCAGTGTTGTGTTGAGCAGATTTGCTCCTCTGTAGTTATCAGGGTCTTTGAGATCCCTTTTCTTAAACATCAGTATAATTTTTGGTATTCTCATTTATCTGGAATTCTGTTAATTCTTACAAATTTGGATAAATATTTTATTTCATTCGTTTATTGTTTGGTCTTTACTTTGGAATTTTCAGTTTTTTAATTTTCGTAATGCCTCTTTTATTTCTTTGTCTGTTATTATTGTTTCTTCGTTTGTTGTTATGTTTGGTATTTCTTGCAGAATATTATTTGATTCTTTTTTGTATAGATCAGTTAGGTAAATAACCCGTGTTTCCTTTTTAATATGCTTGTATTTAATCAATTCCTTCATTTCACTCTTTTGTTGTCTTATAAATCTCTATATTTTGTTTTTGTTTCTCGTAGAAATCTGACTAGTCCTTTCGTAAACCCCCGAGTACTCTGCTTTTGGTTTCCTTACCAACTCATGGGTTTTCCTTATTCTTTTGTATTCTATGTAGCCTTTATTATTTTTTCTCTGAAGCTTTTTGTTTAATTTCCTTTGTGAACTATAGTGTTTTGATTATCCATGAATGATAGTTAATATGTTTTCTTTTATTTTAATCCAACCGTTTTTTATATTATCTTTGTTGTTTATTGAACTGACTATTATTTTTTCTCCCCTCTTCTTTGATAAAGTCCTTTAATTTGTGTTCTAATCTTCTATCTTTTTTTTGTTTTCGGTTGTTTTATTGATTGTTTATGGGGATATTTCATTTAATTCATCATTTGTGAGTAGTAAATAGTGATCGCTTGCCACGTTAGGTGATCTAAAAGTTCTGACATCCAGTATTTGTTGTGAGTATGTTATTCTATTTGTCATTACGTAATCTGCCATGAACCTGTGATTTTGTGTATTTTAAAACGTGTATTTATATTGTTGTTATCTCATTTGTAGTGCCAAAGTCTACCATCAGGTCTTAGTTTTTATTTTTTATATTTTTATAAAATCTTTGTTTTGCCCTCCTACCTCTGTATCTCCTTTTCTGGCGTTGAAGTCACCCACGACAATTATTTATTTGGTATTTCGTCAAGTAAATCCTGCAGTTCTCTATAAAAATCTTTCTTCCCTTTTCCAGTTTGCAGTTTTTTGGTGCCTATACTCTAATCAAATACATTTCTTTGTATTCGCCTTCATTATAAGCATAATTACTCTTTGGGACTTATAGTGACAACCTTCTATACAATTCTTATAATCTTTTCTTATCATTAATGCTACTTATTCTTTTGCTCGTGTATATTTAGGTACCCCACTGTAAACCAAAGTATAATCTCCTATTAGTGACTGTCCTTTTCCTTTCTTCTTCGTTTCCTGTAAAGCGCATATATCGATCTTGTGTTTTCTTAGCTCGTTTTCTATTTCTTGATTTCTGTTGTTCCATGACTTAATGTTTCATACTACCAGTCCCAGTATCTTGTTTTTCTTCCGATTCTCTAAATTTGAGCCATTAGTTTCCAAGGACTTCCACTGGTACATTGAGCTTAATTATTTTTTTACGGTGGATAGGCTGCTAACCTGATCTACCAATGCCGAACCCGAAGAGCCAGAATTTCCTGTAGAAGTTTATTTCCTTAGCTGACATGTTGCAGCTGTGGGGCGCCGGAGACTCGCCTTTTACCCTCTGCTGTCTGCTTTAAAATGTACATCCATATTGTACGCGACTGGGACACAACGAGAACGTGGAAGCAGGATTTGTTAGTAGAGCTAACAATTCAGTGGGCATTTCTCAAGGTTTTTATGCTAACAAGGCATCGGCAACCTACACAGCCTTTAAGGCTTTAATAAACTTTAAAAAAATAAAAAAATATCCAATAACTTGGTTCTCATTTTGCGTTATTGGGATAATTATTCAAATAATTACTTAACCCATTTTGTCTTGTTACTTTAAGATTTTAGTAAATGTTTATATTGTGTTTTGTTAAAAAAGAAATTATCAGATAATATTTTTTTGCTTTATGCAGCCAACACGGCGGACTTTTTTGAATTGATCGCCAAGCGCAGTGTATCGATAGACAACGATCAAATCGTCCATCCTTGAGCATGCCATTTTGTGCCTATCATGCTGTGGAGTGGTGAACACCAACGTTTGTATTGGAGAGTCATTTTAAAAGTGTTGGTTTTGTGATTGTGATGCAGCCATTTCGCAGGTGTAATTTGGTGGGTACACAATTTCCAACAGTCTGGTTCAGCATTAACACGAAAAACACCTGGTAGACGTCGTAGCGTTCGCCACAACGTTCCGCCACAAAGCATGATCTCGCTTTTATAATATCTGACCGGAGTGTGCGGGATTTCTACACTGCAATCTCATATTCCATCTATACAAAGTGGTGGTAGTCCAATGACTTAAAGAATATGACTGGTACTCCCGACAAGCTATTTGCGTAATGACGAAGCTCATTTTCAATTATTGGGCTGCGACAATAAGCGGAATTTTCGGTGTGGAGTCCCACAATATTATCGACGACTCCTGTTATGGAATTTGGAATTATAGGGCCGTATTTTTTGAGACAGCAGCAGGCGCGATGCGAAAAGTTCTGGGACAAATGTTTCCAGACTGTCCCATCTCATTATAAGGTGACATTCCATGGATGGCTAAATGACCAGGCCTGTCTTCTTGTGATCTATTTCTGTGGAGATACCTGAAGATTAAAGTCTTTTAACACAGGCAGCGGGCTGCCGAACAGTCAAAGGATGTTATTTACATCGCGATCGCATCAGTACCAGTGAAAATGACTCGGCAAGCAATGGATTTAGAGCGATTGTCTTTATCATAACTACATAAGAGGTCTATTAAAGAAGTTATAGATCTTGTAGGTACGTTTTGTCCTAGATGCTAAATGATGTCGGTAGTGCCAAGAATTGAACTCGGATTTCTTGCTTACAAAAGCAACACTTTAATCAACTTGATTATGCCACTGAAAAGAATCCTTACGGTGTATGTTTCAATCATTTCGGTATGAGTAACTACAAAAAAAGGAATATAAGTACTACTATACAACTCTTAAATAATAAATCTCTTCATATAGGCCTTGTATATATACACAATGTTTTTAGTTTGAATTGTGGAAAAGCTAAAAGACCATCTTATGCGCATTCTCAGTCATCTATTAACACAACAAGTTAGCTTTATCTGATTAACAATTTACGATTGTCGGCAAAACGAGCCGAGAATACAACTACTATACACAATTTCCTCCGAACTGCAAAACCGCCAGCGGAAGTTATTAGTGATTTGGCCACAAAGAGACCCAAGTTTATGACTTAGCAAGATGTACTAGAAATTTGATCAGACAGACAACTCACAGAAAGCGACCTGATCCTAAGAGAAGGGATTTGAACGAGAAGATCAATCACGATCCTGGACGAACCATGTCTGGCCTGGCAAAAGAAATGGGCGTGGCTAAGTCTAGTAGTATACTAGGATCTGAACTATAAATTTTTAGTCCTGAGGAACCAAATGTTGACCGAAAAAACAAAATAAGCAGAAAGTTAAAAAACCATGCATTGCTGAACGACATCGAGCATGACAGCGCCAGCTTCATAAAATTTCTTTCGGCCGAAAAGAACTTCATGCGGGGCAAGGAGGTGTCGCCAAAGTTACCGTTGGTAATTTTGGCCTCTGAAATGCTACCGCCTTACAGACAAAGTTTTCTACTTCTGTGATGGTGATGGGACTTATGAGCAACGAATGAGATGTCATGGCGGCCCGCTTCTTTAAGGAAGGCCTGAAGGTGACCTCTGGATGGCCGCGCGTGTTCTTCAAAACAAATAAAATAAAATATATTCGAGTTTATGTTGAATAGAAAAATTCACGTTTTCACTGAATGGCCGACAGCTCCCTCATAAGATTTGATGCACTTTGGAATTTATCTTACATTGAGACAAAATGGAACGATTAAATTTAAAGTACTCTGCATTTATTGTTATGTCAAGAACTAAAATTATCGGCAGCAAATGAATTGGTCCTAAAATTACACATTGCAAATGAAGAGGTTTAAACTTTTAGACTTATTGGACAGATTTTAATAATTTTTTAATTTTTATTTGCAGTGCTTTGGACGAGTTTGCTGCTGATTGCAGTAGCAACTTCTATGCCTCCCCAATCTTCCCACTCCAGTTCTCATGAGCCAAAGTGTGGCTATGAGGTAAGCTGTATTGCGTTTTTTACATATAAAGAACTAAATAATTTCTTACTGACAGTCGTGCCACCCTGTAAAAGAGGGATATATAAACGTCCATCTTGTGCCCCATTCCCATGATGACGTGGGCTGGCTGAAAACTGTGGATCAGTACTACTTTGGAAGTAAGTTTTTCTTTTTATTTTTTCTTGCTACTTTTAATAAATGAATACGTCGATTAGGTAAGATGCATGGCTATTAATTTGGGTATTTATTATACAGAAATAATTTACCTTGTTGTATGTTTTAAATAGTTGCTTTAAAGTGATATTCTGACTTTATTAGCTGAATAAATGTTTCCTAAACCTGAACACGAGAAGACCTACACAAAAAACTAATACGAATATTACTTTTATAACATTAAGCAAAACTGCATAAACAGGTCTTTAATATACTCTGAAATACTATGGGGGTCTGTTTTGTTAATTTATTATGTAATTAAACGGTAGCAGAACGGCCGCATCTCTATAAAAACTTTAAATATGTGTAATCCCGCTATCAATGAAACGGAAATTAGCAAAGCAGAGAATAAGAGTGTTGATCGTACATTCTCAGAAGAACTGGAAGAAGCAATAGGTAAACTAAAGTACAGAAAGCTGCTAGAACACATGATATCAATTTAGATCTCTAGAAATGTGTGAACAAAATGCTAAAACAGTCTGAGTTTTTATATTTCATAGCATGTGTTAGAAAAGAAAAGTTATACCAAAAGCAAGGTCCCTTGGAAAGTACTGTCGTTTAAAAAAAGCGGCAAAGTAAAATAAGATAAGTTTATTATTTGTGAATACAAAATTGATTATAATAAGCTTTTCACCCACTTCAAATTTTTGCATCTTTGGGGCGTTATCGAAAATTACAAAGAGGTTGATTGTTGAAAACATTTCGTTGTCGAGGAAAAACATCAAAAAATGTCCACTCAAACTTTTATTAAAAAAAATATGATAGAATTAGCAAACTTCTGGAGTATGTCATCAAAATAAAGACCCTGTGGAAACTCGCTTTCAATAAATAAAAATACAATTCCCGTTATTTTCTCTTATTTTGACGTTAATCTCGAAAAATGTTTTATACCTTCAACAAAAAATATCTTAAAATACAAAGATGTAAATAAAAGGTGTAAACTACACCTATATAGAACACTAGTCAGACCGATAGTATGCTATGGCTGCGAAACTTGGAGGCTGACAAAGCGTAATGAAGAGCTGCTAAACAGATTTGCACGGAAAGCACTAAGAAGGATTCTCGGGCCCATCTATGATGAATCAAACGGCTGGGGACTACTCATGAATCAGGAAATACAAAAGAGATAGTGGGGTTGATAAAAAACAAAGATTGGATGACTGGGCCATGTTTGGAGAATGTTAGAAACAAGAACAGTGAGAAGAGTTTTTATAAATGAATCAGAGGGAGACCAAGGAAAAGACCTTAAAGTAGATGGAAGGACAATGTCGTCAAGGACCTAAAACAGTTAAAAGTGCAAAATTGGATCACCAAAGCAAGTATGTAGAAACTCACTTCCAATAAATAAAAGTACAAGTTCCGTTATTTTCTCCTATTTTAACGTTGATCTCGAGAAATGTTTCACACTTTTGAGAGCTGAAAAGTTTTGTTCTTCAGTGCAGCTAGTAACTGCCATACTTAGAAAGGTTATTAGAAATATTGTAGTGTTGGGAAAAGTCTCTGGATTCCATAACGCTAAGAGTTTTTGTAGTTCTAATTGTGTTTTAGGTTTAGCATTCTTATCTTCTTTGTCAGTACTTTTATTAATCCTTAGAAATGCTGCTAGATGCACATATTCTGCAGGAAATGTTTTATCTAAATCAAAAGCTTGCTTTTCCAACAGCTGATTTATCTTCTGCCATATTCTGTCATCTTCTATTTGAGTGATTCCTCACAGAAATCTAAAATTCGTATGTATTTTTGTATCTTTTCCGTACTAAGTTACATTTCAAAGAATTAACTGCAGCATAATGTGCTGTACCACGACAGTCCGTCGCCCAGAAAACTCATAATTTTTATTTTTGTTTCCACCAAAAGGAACTTTTGGCTTCCTCTTTCTTGTAATGTTTATTTTGCAGACGACAGCTTTACAAATCAATGTTCTTTTATTTTCTAGCTTTAAAACTTTAACTTTGCTTCAAAGAGCGTTTATAAAAGCTTCTATGCACTGTACAGAGTAACGACTTCCTCCTTAAAGCCTTTTACTTGCTTCTAGAGACTTTACAGGAACATTTTCCAGAAATATATCATTTACGCCATTTCAAGCCTCTTAAACTATATGTGTTAGAGCGTTAAGAACATCCTGGTGTGATTCGTATAATTACTGAAGTATAATTATTGTCGACAAAGTTTTTAATGATAGCGAGTACTTTTTAAGGTGAAACTGATCTAAAAAAGTTATAATTTCTTGCCCTAAAGAAAAAAATTACAGAATACTTGTACTAGATGTAAAGAGAGACCCATGCGAGGGATGTATGCGGCCAGAGAATGTACCTCTTTTATTCTAGCCTGAAGACATTTTTAGCACCCAAACATGTTGATAGTATTATCGTAGCTTTGTTCTTTACAGTTATTTAGGTCAAGTCTTACAAAATCTACAGTTATTACAGTTTACAATTATATTATTACAGTTATAGCATGCGCTATCTTTTCACATTTATAGCCATGGTTAGGAGTAAACTAAAAAATCGTTAAACAGAAATTTTAGTAGGTAATACACAGCGCACCCCAAAAGCTAATTGGTCTGCGACACATTTGACATTGAGTACACAATTATGCAATAACACCTAGCATTTACAATCTCCTGGACAATTTCTGTATAATGAATACATTTACTGTTGTCCTTTATAACCATGAAGGAACAGCTCTTTCTTTATTTCCAAATTTTCCCACATATTCGGCCGTAAAATCCATTGAATTTTGAAATCAGTTCTACGCAGCCGAGAAAAATACCATTTCTTGTAGAGCCTAATATTTTATTATCGCCATGAATTATCAGTTCACTTTTACAGGAAGCTAAAAGCTTTAAGAGAACATTTTGCCATTACAAAGCTCTTTTCTTGTACTTTTCTGGTATTGTAAAGGGGTTTTCATTAAGCGCTTCCTATCTTTAAATTTAAATTAAAAAAAGTATGTGTGAGATATCATTGAAATTTTTTGTTCATTTTAAAGGCCTATCGATGCCATTATCTATGGAATATAACATCGTGCAAATGTCCGCCGCGGCTTCGCTGGGTGGTGTCATCCGAAATGTCCAATTTTCCAGGACATAAATCAGGCTGAATTTGACCGATGGCATGGGTTATTTTGGCTTTGAGGGCTGCTGTGGTTTGTGGCTTATTCGCATAGACCTGCAACTTAAGAAAACCCCACAAGAAAAAGTCTAACGGGGTCAAATCGCACGATCTCGGTGGCCAGTTTACATCACCTCCACATGAGATGACCATGCCCTCAAATCGCTCGTGCAGAATGTCCAATGTGGCATGAGCTGTGTGGTACGTAGCACCGTCCTGTTGAAACCACATGTCGTTGGTGTTCATATCATCCAATTCAGGCCAAAAGAAGTTCTCAAAGAAATATGGACGGATGACGCGGCCAGCCCAAAATCCACACCAAACAGTGACTTTTTCGGGATGCATTGGACGCTCTTGGATCTCATGTGGATTAGAATCGTCTCAAATTCGACAATTTTGTTTGTTAACGTACTCATTCATCCAGAAATGGGCCTCATCGCTTCAGATGATTTTTCGATGAAAATTAGGGTCAGTTTCCAGCTGCTCCAGGGCCCATTAGCAAACACACGTCGTTGTCTATGGTCGTTTACCTTCAGCTCCTGGGTCAGTTGAATTTTGTACGGGTGCAGGCCCAAGTCACGACACAAAATTTGCCAAGCTGTGGTCTGCGAAAGGCCGAATCCTTGTGAGCGACGCGAAATCGACTGCCTCGGATTCTCCTCCACACTCTCACGGACAGCGGTGATGTTTTCGGCAGATCTTGCGTTTAGTCGTCGTACGGGTGTTGGTTGATTGTTTATTGAACCAGTGGGCTTAAATTTATCCACCACACTGCGAATAGTCCTCTCGGTAGGGCGATTATGGCGACCGTAAAATGGGCGAAGCGCGCGGAACGTTGCCCGAACAGAACGCCCATTTTGATAAAACAATTTTATCATTTGCACGTGTTGTTGAACGCTATATCCGTCCATGGTGATTTAGCAAAACAGACCGAATAAATGACAGCCAATTCGACAGTTGTAGCTTCAACAATGTGGCCGCTATCAACTATTAAAGTTCGGAAGTCTCTATTGGAAGACCCTTTATAATACACTCTTTGTGAAACTGAAAGTTGGAACCGTCGTTTTGGTAAATGCCGTTGTAGACCATCAACTCACGAAGTTTATCATTTACACACTACAATGCTGGGTCATCAAGTGGTATAAGTGGGTCTACCTTTTAAAAGTATTTTCAGACTTTTGTAAGCTTGGAGCCTAGTGCAATGTACATTTTATGCATTATAATTTGGGCTTAAAGTCACTGAAGTGGATGGGGACGATTATGATTGCTGCTCACTACGCGAGAAGAAAGCATCTAGTTTTGGTTTTTTCTTGTTCGCAGCATTCTGCTGTTCAAAATGCTCTTTGTGGTAAATGTGTGATAAATAAAATTAAAAATGAAGTGAACAATAATTTAATTTAAAATTAAACTTTATACCCAAGAGCTGCACTGCCGCACAATAATTATAAATTAAAATTACTGCTAGTCTAACAACACTCATTTATTCTGTTGCTCGCTAAATGATATCTCCTATTCGATTGCCGCGAATGTCCGTCTATTCAAATGCACAATTCTAGAAAATTTGAGGGCGCTTGTAGAAATGTCACGGACGGTGATCATTTTAGGCACCTTTATTGTAACGTTGCACACAATTACAACAAACATATTAAAAATAAGCTAACCTGCTTTTCATAATTTGCAGAATTAATGAACATAGAACGAGATGGTACCAACACGTTCTAAGAATGGATGATGATTGCCTTCTAAAACAGGCCCTACTTTATAAAGCTGAAGCAAAAGAATTGCAAAATGGGTCGGAATAAACCAAAAAGCCTCATCCTTACCCTAACGGATTTCCAGGTACAAGATTTCTTATCGGAAGTGGGTTTCTTCGCAATCCTTAACGTACTTATTTACTCCCTCTATCAATTTTTCGTTTAACCCGAATTTTTGCCCAGAAAACTTTTGAGTTTTAGATCATAAGGTGGGATCGGGAGATGGTAATCCTTTATGGACACCCTTATATTGAATCGTATAGGTAGTGTCA
Source organism: Sinelater perroti (assembly GCA_036346155.1). NCBI lineage: Eukaryota > Metazoa > Arthropoda > Insecta > Coleoptera > Elateridae > Sinelater > Sinelater perroti. The sequence goes on along the minus strand of JARFIY010000158.1, from coordinate 19,972,556 downwards.
GTCTCCTACTGAGTGGCTAACCGCCCCGGGAGTACCTTCGTATTACTTCAGATATTGTTGCTTCTTATCTTTCCTTATGTTTGTTCCTTGGTTTTCTTTTTTTTTTTTCATTACTTTAACAATAAAGGTAGGCACCGTATCCACATCGTCTTTGATTTAGTCATGGTGTGGCATAGGTTGTCCGGGGTTAATGTCCCTTCTAGATTTGTGTTTGTTCTGTTTCTCTTTTCTTCCCACCTTTTGCACTCGAATACGGTATGCTGCGGAGAGTCTGGGTCGCCGCAGAACCAACAGGCGTCAAAGTTATCAAGTCCGTATTTGAGGAGGTAACTGCCTTACACTCCATGACCTGTCAGGAATTGCGTCAGGTGGTAATTCACCTCACCGTGCTTTTGGTTTCGCCATTTCTATGCCTTCGTCTCTGTTTTCTCTTTAGTGTTGTAAACACAAGCTCGTTCTGCCACTTAGGAGTGTGCCGGGGGGTTTCCGGCGATGACTTCAATCAAATTCTGAGGTTCGCTCTCGTCATGCTTCCGTTGGTGAGTTTTTTATTTTTGTCGAATCTCATTATAGCTTCCTATGTTGATACTGCGTGCAGAATAATCGAGCTAATGAGTTCTGAATGCAGCTTTCTTTTCTTCGCTTTTGGCCCCTTTACATTCGGCATTAATCGGCTTAAACTTTGAGAAACCTTTTCGGCTTTTCCCACCATTTTCCGGATATGTGTAGTCCCTTTCGTCTTGGTCGCAATCCAGACGCCTAGGTACTTTAGACAGAGTGATGTATCTATCACCCTAGTCGTAGAGTGTAGAGAGCGCTGCTTCCGTTTTTTTCTGGGCTAATTCTAGTCCCATCCGCCTCATTTTACTTCGTATGTTTTCAGCGTTGCATTTGCGAGGTTTCTAATTCCGATTTCGTTTTCGTTGTGCCCACCAATGACAGATCGTTGGCGAACGCTACGAGTTGTACCCCGTCTGAAGTGTCCATGGCGAGGATTAAGTCGTAGGACACGTTCCAAAGGTGTGGCCTGATGATCGACCCTTGTGGAACTCCACACAACACTCGTATCTTTCTCTCGTTTACGAGTATTCATTGCTCAGGTATCTCTGGATCATCTAGATTAAGTAAGGCAGAGTTTGCTTCTGTCGTAGTGCTTTTACGATCCCACGCCAAACGGCTGAGTTAAAAGCGTTGTTAACGTCTAGCGCTACTAAGGCCCACAGCTTTTGGTGTTGGCATATATATGTATATATCCCGCGGCCTTCCTGCCAATTTCCAGCACCTTTTGAATGGCATCTATTCTGAATCGTCCTTTTTGAAAACCGTATTGTCTCTCCGTCATGTGTTCGGCTTCAGCGTTTAATCTTGACAGGAAAAGTCGTCCCCAGAACGTTAATTAAGCAGGTGAATTGCCCGGGCTTTGGTGGTTTTTCAACAGGACAAGCCTGGCCGTCTTCCACTTATCCGGAAACTTCCTTTCTTTGAGGCAACTGTTCATCATCATTGCTGTGCAGTGTTCCAGTTAGATTTGACTAACACTTTTATTATTTTTGCCGGTAAGCCGTCTGGTCTTGGAGCTTTTCCCGAGTTCCGTTGAGGAGCAGCGTTCATTACTGCCTCCTCAGTGAATTGTGTTACCAGCTGTGACGTTCACTGCCGGCTAGTTGACTGTTTCGTTTTCTGGGAACAGATTGCAGCTATTTCTAGCTGTTCCGCTGTAGTCAGGGCTGAGGCACTGTTTATCTTTAGCCTCAAAGAACAATCTTGTATCCTAGGCCCCAGACATTATTCTCCAGATCTTCCAGAATTCTCTTCCATGCCAAAAGTTGCTGATGGTCGTGCGAAGTTGCCTCCTCTTCTCAGCGTAGCTTTAATGCCGTCGCCTGCGATCATCATTCGTGGCATTCTGGTTTTTATTAGAACCAGCTTTCGCTTTTCGTGAAGGCATGCCGTTCGCAGTTCAGCTATCTTCGGCGTCCACCAGTAAACCGATTTTCTGCCGTTACCTCGCTTTTTCGGTTTGAAAAGTCTATCGCATACTTATGTAAGTATTTGTTTGTATAATTCGGGGTCTAGGCTGCCATCGAGGTATGCCATAGCACTTTGTAGCTCTTTAGATTAAACTTTCATCTTTTAACCTTTCTTCCATCGTTTTTGATGGTTTTTAGGTCTTTTTGTCGCATTTCAAAGGTTAACTATGATCGGACAGGGTTTCTTTTTCTTTCACAATCTCCCAAGCGGAGATTCTCCGCGATATTTGTTCTGAGCTAATAGTCAGATCAAGGAAGGATTCATTTTCCCCTCGTACAATTGTCGGGTCGATTCCAGTGTTGTGCAGTACGAGAGAATTTGCTGCCGTCAGCTGCATGGTTGATTCGCCTCTTGGGTTTGTCGCTGAGGATCCCCAGATGACTTTGTTCGCATTGAAGCCTGTAATGATGAGCTTTTTTCTGTGCCGTCTTGTATCATCCTGTAAGTCCCAGAAAAACACTCTAAAGGCTTCCAGGTCTACATTCAGTGAAATGTAGCAGCTGTATATCACATAATATCTATACAAATCCGTTGCCTGAACCGTTGCAAACCGTTTGGAAGTACCATTATTTCTGCGTCTTGTCTCGGGTGTGCATGCCACTTTAGATTTTTAAGGGATGTCCTATTTGGCTCTTATGACAAAGACGTTAAAATTTTTAAGTATGTGGCCAGCAATGTAAAGAAACCTACATAATCACATTTTTACCTTTGGATCTCACTAACAGCTTTCTCTTTGGAACTTTGACTCAACATTATCTTCTGATTGCAGATTAAGGAGAAATCACTTGATAATAATTTATTCGTATTATTAATTTAACTCGGGCTCAACTTATTTTATATTAAATCTGTTTTTCAAATGAATTCTTGGCGTTTTTGAGTTTTAAATTAGAAAACCAATACTCAGCGAAAGCTCTTTCCTAACATTCAAAAAGATTTTCCTAGTCGACTCAAGGATAGACAGTTTGTAATAAGATTTATATTAATTAAAACTTGCAATCTTCAAAGAAAAACACATTCAGTAACTGGATCAACACATTTTAGAAGATCCCTTTTTTTAAAGTTGCGTTTTGGCCATTTAGGTGTTAGAAAATTTCTACTTTACTGAGAATGCTTAAATGCTTACAAGGAGGTTTGCTATGGTTCAATGATACTAAGCTCAAAAGAATTACGAAAAAATGTTTCTAAAAAAGTAATGATTTCTAAGTAACTTCAAATAACTACTGATACTTACATATTGGGGCATAATGATTAAAAAGAATGTATAACAACTTTTTTATTTTAAAATCTATAAATCAGAGCAGTTGATAGTCCTAATTCTGCAGGCACAACTTTAGTCAGGTGTCCAAACATCTCCATAAAAATTCCAATCCATTTTTTTTGAAAATCTGTAGCTAGAGGATTTCGCTAAGTGAATCGTCGTTAGGGTTGAAGTCAGGGTTTTGGGAGAACTACTCTGCTTTATGACAAGAAGTGATATTAGGCTAATACAAGCAACCGTCATCACCAAATTGTTCTTCTGTCGTAAACAGGGCAAAATTGGTCAAAATATTTTTGTATCTTTTTGCAGTCAAACTTCTATTTAATTTTATTTGAGGATCCGTTATATTCTACAAAAAATACCCCACCCCACACACTATAAATCTAATTTTTACAAATTTTATTGTTGATACATAGTAAAGTACGATTATTACTTTACCGGCGCTAGTCCTTTCCACTATCTCAAACAATTCCTAATAAAAATTTTTTGCTTTTGAACGTTTTTCCAATCTTGATGTTGGATAGACGATCAGTGGCCCTGAAAAACTTCTTGGTGACATATTCGTACAATCAATGTCGATTTTTATAATCTACTTTTTGTATTACGCGCAATCTATCCGAGTATGGTTTAGTTGAGAATGTGTCTTCACGTACTTTTACTTTATAATAACGTAATTAACAGTTAATTGAACTTTTTAACTTTTCTTGTACCGCTTATTTAGTACTAACGCAAGCATTGTTCTATGTTCCTTTTAAAATCATTAGTCTGATTATAGTGTTTTCCAGACGCCAGAAATAAACAGGTACTTTTGATCAACATTGACTTGGGTGCATTTATTTTTTTACATTGAAGTTTTTCTTGTTGATATATTTAACAAATTCAAGCAGTGATACCACTGATTTTGTTGTACATTACAAAATATAGTCTCCAAACTAATAATAATAAGGACACTAAATAAAAAATATTCAGACAACAACTGTTGTTGAATCAGACTCGTCTCAATTTGTTAATAGATGCCGCTCTACCTCTAACATCAATTACAATCTGCACTTATCTGGGAAGACTAGCTTTTGATATAGTCTGTAGGGATGGCCTTCCATTTCTCCATTAGAGTTGCAATGAGTCCAGCCATTGAAGATGGACGATTTGGCCTGGCCCACAATCTGTGCTCCAATTTTTCCCAGAGATGATCGATGAGATTGGCAACACATCTCGTCAAACTGCAGCAGAATAACCTTTGCTGTGTGGACAGAACAATTATTTTGTTGGTGCAGGAAAGGTCCTTTCCCGAATGATTGCCAGAGAGTTGGAAGCACAAATTCTCAAGAATATTGAGACACATCTCAGCATTTATTTTTCTGAATACAGGAACTAAGGAAGCCGAACCACGAAAGACAGTCCAAAACCATAATGCCCCCACCACCAAATGCACTTGGATGAGAAGAGTTTTCTTAGCATCCGCCAAACCCAAACCCAAACCCAAACCCTATTGGACTACCAAATAGTATAGCACTCTGCAAAACTTATTTCCATTGTTTTGCACTTCAATGATTTGCAACATTGCAAGCAATTTTTGGCATTAGCCGTGCTTATGTTGGGCTTATGAGCGGTCGCACAACCGTGAATAGTCTTTACAGTTCGACGGCTACGATCATTGGGTTTATGTGACCTACCATTTTGTTTCGCGATTTGTTGCAATTATGTTACTCAAAGATTATGCCACGTTCTAAATCACTTAACTTTACCGATTTACTTATTGTCTGTCTAACGCACGTGTATGACCTGCATATGTTACTACCTGCACTTTTATCTCGTTCTGTAACGTTTCAGTACGCGTGCGCTTGAATACTCGTAGCCTTATTCTGTGGTATAGAAAGAATAAATGTGGAAATGTAATATAAATAGAAATTAAAAATAACAATGTATTTATTATTTCAGATGTCAAAAAGAACTTTTGTGATAATTTTAATACCAAACTAGAAGAACCTTGATATGCTGCTATATAAAAATCTTTAAAAAATATAAGGCACATGAAAAAAACGAGAAAACTTTAGTTCATTAAGAAATTAATTATATTTTCTTTCTCCAAATTTGTATATAAAAGGCAGGCTTTATAATCTGATACAGATTATTTGGCACAAACATTACTTTATCATAAATGATTGTTTACAGGCTCTGTCGGTGAACTTTGGGGATCAATACTATAGTTAGCTTATTTGTATGATAACAATTGTTTTCAGTTGATATTGCACAACTTCCTTTATTTTAATATTAAATACGAATTTGCAACTATATAACCATTTGCAAATTTGCAGGTAAATCAGATATTCAAAAAGCTGGAGTACAGTACATCATCGACTCCGTCCTTGATGAATTGAGGAAGGACTCTAATCGACGGTAAATATTTACGTTTTACGTATCTTAACAACGGACTTCTAAATCTATATTTTCTTGTCATACCTAGCAGACAAAGCAAAAAGTTGTGGTGTTTTCAAAACTTTATTTTCTTTTCTAAATATCCCGTATAAATACCATTTATATTAAATTATATAGCTTTTTGGTTAAATGACAGTTATGACTAAAAGCAATATGTATATTACAAGAGTTCTTATAGTACATTAGCTACTATATGAAATTTGCTTCTTATTTCAGATTTATATACGTCGAAACAGCGTATTTGTGGAAGTGGTGGAAAAGGCAGCACGATGTTGTTAAGCACCAATTCAAGAGGTATATAAGGAATGGGCAGCTCGAAATTGTCGGGGGTGCTTGGAGCATGAATGACGAGGCTGCAACTCACTACCAATCGATTATTGATCAGTTCACTTGGGGGCTGAGGTACGTTTACATTAACAAACTTATCTTGCAATCATAGCAACGTTTTATTATACGTAAAAATTTGTATGTAGAAGCCAACAGACCCAGGATTTTGGAAAGCTTTACGTATCTTTTGTAGCAATTGGTAATCAAGAAGACTTTATTGGTTCTGGAATAAAAATTTTTTTTGTATTTATGTTTGCGTAGAATTAATGGGAATGTACTAGATCTAATATGAGAGCGTGTATTCTAACTCTAATGAAAAATAATATAAACCATCTTTCTTCCGTGTGTTGTAACAAGTCTTCCTGACGTTGGGGGTCACTTGGGCATAGGCAGTTCTGTCTTCTATCATTTTAAACAATTAATTTCCGCTTCTGATACCAGTCCATTTGCAGATGTACTTTAGTCGGGACATTTGTTTCTTGCCAATTCCATAAGGCCCTCCATTTTACTTTTTAGAATACGGTGCAGTAGATGATATTTTCCTCTGTAGGACTTCGATGCTTGTAACTCTTTGGATTCATCTCGCGAGCTTCCAAGCGGTGCACTGTTGTTATCGTGAGCGTCCACACTGTCATGCCATTTAGCAGTGTAGACCATACATAACATTTGACGATGTTTCATCTTAACTTAAAGTATATGCTGCAATTGCAAAAGTGACCATGTTTTATTAAATTTCTGTATCTAGGTCTAAATTTTCGTTACTGAATATCCTATCTAAACATTTGAACAGAAAGTAAATAGAGATGTGGCTTGGCCTAAGCTCTTCATTTACACGAGAAGGTTCGTGTGCTCGTGCACGCACGTCGGGTCGCTCCTGCTCCGTGGTGCATCTGGAGCCGGGGCTGAATCATCGAACCTCTGCTTTTGATCCATTACATCCATTAGTATTAAATATTTGAGGGGCTCAGCTGGGTACACATTTTTTTGGTTCACACAACACAATTGCGCAGCTTGCGAATTGGAAACGCACACGCAATCATTGCCAATCATGCCAAGGCCGTTTGCTTCCGCCAAGTGGAGCTTCGATTGTAAGTTAAATTGTTCCAAGTTTCTGATCCAGGGGAAAAAGCCGATTCAGGGAAAGTCAAGGGAGATTATGTAGAAAAATAAAATCATTTTTTAAGTCAACGGAGAAAAATAAAGCTAAGAATAGAGAAATACATATGGCTTTTGTAGACATCACAAAGTCTTCCGACTCAATACCCAAAACAAAATTGTGGAAAGCGTTGGATGAAATGGGAGTATATAAATAACTGATTGAAGCAGTGGAAAACTTTTATAAAAACAATATGATAACGATAAAACGGGGACACAAATTAGGCAGAACATTTCAAACAACGAAGGGTCTACTCCAAAGATGCTCAACGTCACCAGCATTATTCAAACTTTATCTACAACATAAGCTTAAACAATGGAAAAGGAAGTGCCAAAGAATACGAGCTAATAAGCTTTGCGGACGACCAGGTAGTCATAGCACAGGATGAAGAAAATTTACTTAGAAAATTCAATGAAGAATACGTTAAAGTTGGTTTAGATATCAGCACCCAGATAACAGAATACTTAACTACAGGAGAAGATGGTATTGGTAACTTAGAGGTAGATGAAAACATAACAATCAGAGATACGGATAAATTGAAGTATTTAGGATGCATAATGTCTAAAAATACAACATCAGAAGAAGAAATAAGGGCCAGGATGGGCCAACCCAGAACTTGCATTAAAAAATCTTTTTAGTCCTCTAGGACACCTATACCCATTAGGACCTATGGGAAAAAAGACAGACCCAAGAGATCGTAGAGAAAAGAGAATTGGCAAAACAATAAGAAATGGAAAAAATCGTTGAGAGAAGGAAAACAGCGTCAGCTGTAAAAATCCTTGATTCTATATGTACTTTTCGTGTTCCGAAAGCCTTCTTAAAAGCCAAACTATGAATCATCTTAATCAAAATGACAACTGGGCCGTATACGAGCATGCATTATCGGGAAAAAGGCTTATTAGGCTATTCTGCCGATACATAGAATATTTCCGTTAGAACCAATTATCTCCTCTGACTTTTGCTATTGCGGGAGTGTGCAGTTTTACATTTTAAAATTTTCGGGCCTTTAAAATTGCTATTGTCACCGTTGAGACCTATGTCTGTTCAGCGTCTTCCAACAATTGTTTTATCAATGATTGTCACATATTAAGTAGTTCTTTTTCATCCGATATAATTCTATTAAAGCCACGGGTATCTATATATAGACGAGCTACTACTCTTATCTGCTTATATGTACATATTAAATAGTTCTTTTGGATAATTTCTTCCATTTCATCATGCTCATCTTTTATCAATTTAGTTTTTGCAATCTCTGCTTTCTTCTCTGTTGTGTATTGAAACTTTTTATAATTTGGCTTGTTATGTTTGAGTAACCTTCGTTCTTTTGTAAGGTCAACTATTTCTTCCGTCGTCCAGCGTTTCTCTTTAGAACGTTTTGGTAGTCGGATTTAGATATTCAGTAATAATTTCTCTTGTGATTTGTTTTGTTGTTCACTGATCGTCAGCATTGGGTCCTTGGTATCATATTTGATCTACCATTTAGGTCTATTATTACGTTGTTTCTGATGTCTTTATTGTATAATCTGAAAGTACCGATATGCGTTGTAAAAGTTTTTCTTTTGACGACCTTAAGTTCCAATTATATGTCGGCAACTAGCTGATTGTGACTCGAGTCTATAACATTTGTTATATTAACAGATAATCAATTTGATTTCTGGGTTGTTTTTGTTATCCGAAGGTGCTTTCTACGTATACAAGGAGCGTTTTAGTAACTTAAAATTGCAGTAATTTTTCTACTTATTTATTGCATTTTCCTTTGGATGTTAACATTAATGGGGCCATGTTGGATATAATAACAATATAATTCTATCAAAAGTTGGTTTAAAGTTCTTGACATATTTTGCAAGTTGACAATTTGCAACGTTGCTTCCAGAGTAGTGTAATGCTCCACGTTGATGATGGCATTTTCCTGTGCTCACTATTTTGAAGATTTTTATTTCCATGTTTTTTATGTCTTTAATTAAGTTACCTGATCTTCTTGCTGTGAATCGGCTTCTCCCCTTTACTTTGAGCCGGAAGCTTCTTCGTACCCTTGCTCATCTAAGAACTATCTGGGACTAGCCGTCATTTGCAATGGATTTCTCGCCATAGTGATTTTCTAGAAGCGCGTACCCGAGTGGGTTCCGTTGCCTTCCCCGGTTTTAAATTAGCCGCCCCAACTTGGAGAGCACACGCTGTCGTAGCCGCCCACTCTAGATCAGACGCTACACTTTATTGTATCTGGCTACCCTTACCTAGTTTAGCCTGCGGATCGATGCAGTTTTCCGGGGTGTGGCATTTGGAGCCATAGATGAGGTGGGTACCTTGCGAGGACCAGTCACTGCAACCACCTCCTAGTAAGCACACTTTTTGTAGCTCAAGCTTTTTTATGCACTTTTTATTTGCACTTGTCTTCATTTTTTTATTAAAGTAATTAATAAAGTAAACATTTTTCCGTGCTTCGTCTATAAATCGATTGCCGTCTAAGATTTTATTCAAAACGCAGCTGTGGACCGCGTCGTTATGGTAAGAGTGCGTGAACCTCGAATTGCCTTTAACACTGCTTAGTATGAGAAAATTCCATTAAAATTTTTACATCGCCGCTTAAATATCTATATAAATGTCTGTAGATACATAAATGTAAATAAAGTTTTAGTTTCCTAATGAGGTACAGAGATAACAGTAAATAACTGATGTCTAATCGATTCTGGGTAACACGAATGGGCAAATATTTGCTTTACAAGATAATATCACCATCCAACCCGCAAGTAAATTCATTGCAAGCCCAGCTCGCATGCAACTTACGAACTAATCATTCAAAAACCTACACAGGCACGCCAATGAGCCCAGTTGAAATTTATTTTAAACTAGAAAAAGAAACTACGGTCACTAGCAACTGGTCGCGAGGTAAAAGGTACAAAACAGAAACGAATAACCAGATTCAACAAAAAAACTTTTAGCATGAAAACACAAACAAAGTTAGACAGTTATGCCGATTTTTTCTAGTCTAAAATCTATTAATAAGGAAACCCAATATTTATACATGGTATCACAAAATATTCTAACTGAATTCAGAAATATTTTAAAAGGTAAACAAAAACCAAAAATATGGCGAACAGCGTTATTAAAGTTAATATATAAAAAATTTATTACATACTTACAAGACAATAATATGATATACCCTACATACCAAATAAAAACTGAATCTACTGAGTGGTATAAAAACATTTCACCAAATGGTCTCAACTAATGAAAAAAATAGAACTAAAGGCACTAGAGCACATCAGGAATATTGTAAATATAAGGGCTAGGAGAACTGAAAAACTTCTTGCAAACTTGAAAGTCATAATCAAACATTTTTACAAAACAAGAATATCGCCATAGAACCGCTTTCACAAAATATAGAAATGGCGCTGTGCACAAGGTGGCAGAATTATAGTCGTACCAAAACTTATTGCAACCGTCCGTATGTATGCGTCAAATTCAGTGAGACTAAAGACACGTCCGCAACTTCTGTACTATGTCAAGGCTCCCATTCTGCAAACCGTAAAGGATGCACAGCGTACCGACATCTACAAAATGCAAACCAGAAGAATCGTGTCCAATGCTTACCTCAAATATCAGCTTTGGTTTGAAAGAAATGTTGTCTATTCCGTAAACCAAAATGTGTTATACAAGGGGATTAAAAATAAACTGTTGATGACATACTTGAGATTGTGGTAATAAATTTATTTTACAAATAAAGAACTTTCTGTGGACATTCACATGTTTTGTGGAGGGCGCCGCTTATGAAAAGGTAGACTTCTACACGACAGTGTAGTTCTTGCTATCCCTATGCCGACTTAACCTGATCAATTAGCTCGACTCATTGCTTACACGCTGCTTCAACTGCTGCAAGTCCTATGCAAGTGTGGCTATCAACATTTTCAACACTATCAAAAGTGGTAAATCAGTCAACCCAGTACGGACAATCCGCAGGCGCCTGCGGCATGTTAAATTTTCTGCTAGCCCAAAACGTCAACTTGCTGGGGTTTTATTGGTAAGTCACGCGAATGTTTTCCACCATTTTGTTGGTGACAAATATCCGTCCTGTGCTCCTTAGATAGATTCAATCACTTTGTGATGTCGGGACAGTAAGATGCTTCTTTAGCAAATATAGTTTAGAATCAGGGCTGTAAGGGGGTGAGGTAACGTGGAAACGTCGAATTTGGACAGGAGATTCCTCACAATCCACGCGCCGTGGCACGGCGCGTTGTCATGGTGGAGCTTCCACTTCCCCATCAGGTCTGGTCGCACGCGTGTGATGCGATTTCGCAGCCTTGTCAGCACTTCTACGTAAAATCTTGCATTTACAGTCTGTCCAGAAGGTACAAACGCCTTATGGACAATGCCACGACGGTCAAAAAATGCAATCAACATCGATTTCACTTTCGATTTCGACATTCTGGCCTTCTTTTTACGGGGTGATTGTGCGGTGTGCCACTCTTCGCTCTGACGTTTTGTTTCCGGGTCGTATTTGTAGCAAAACTTGATGGCATACCGCTGCTCCAAATTTCGCTCCATCGCAACTGACGACGAGGCGTCACAACAGGAGGTCACTAAAACAGTGGTCCACACTCAACTAACGCACGCAGGCGACTGCCGCAGGTCGAAACCTGTTCCCAGGGCTCCCCTCTATAACATCCGGCCTTGCAGACCCTCCTCCATCGCTCCGCGCGCGCGGAAAAAGCAATCCTACTACTTCTGGATACAACCCTGTATATCGAATATTCAATTTGAAAACATTCTATAGTTACGTGAGAAGATGAAAACGTAGGTAAAATCGATCAAGAAAAAGCGGAATGGTTTGCCCGACATTCCGATCAATCTGAGGCTAATTTAAGTCTTTTTACCAGCTTTTTTGCATCTAACAAAACTCATTACTGCATTGTCGTCTGATGGCATATGCAGGGACATCAAATATATGCTTATTAAGACCGGAAAACAAACTAATAACAACCAAAGTGCTACGGCAATTGCCCAAAAATGGAAAAAACACTTTACAGTGATATTAAACTCGATATTACGATTGGCGTACTGGCATAAGCAAATAAAATTTTCCCAAATACTTCTTGTTCCCGATATGAGTAAACCCCTTACCGAAGTAATTTCTCAGGTACCTATCAGCCTTTTATCTATCTCTAATGCAGAAATTTGGGTTTAGGGAACAATGTTACTTCACACACCAGTACCACAGGATAGCAAACATCTCATAAAGGGCTTTAGAAGAAAGAAATATTGTTCTATAGTATTAAATAATAAACTTTCCATTGTCTTCTGTTTTTCGCTTTGGTCTTCCAATTTTTAACCCTAATTTTTCTTCAATCTTCTCTTACCTCTTATATCCATGTTTCTTCGGTCTCCCCTTCTTCTCTCACAACCTGGGTTCCATTATAACATTGAAAATATTATTTTGTCTCCTTATATGACCCAACCATCTCAACCTTTGTTCTTTTATTTTCCTAACTATGCTTTATCACTCTTTTGTTTTAATTCGTAGCTTATCTTACTCTAGTATTCATTTTCTGGTACTCTTACTGGCCCTAGTATAGTTCTCCATATTTTCCTCATCAATATACTACACTTTCTTTCTGCTTTTCCTCATTATAATTGTTTCCGTACCATACGATATAGTTGGTCTTATTATTGTTTTGCATATTTTTATTTTCGTTTTCTTTTCAAGTGTTTTTCTTCTAGCATCTTTTTGTTTGCTTGAAGTTGGCTGTCATTTTCAGCCAATTTTTTATTTTGATTTTAATTCCCTTGGTTTACTTTTATAGGTATATTCTGTTTTGTTTTTTAATTTTCTCATTATAGTTTTTTGTATCTTTACGTTTATTATCTTCAATTTGGTTTATTCCGTTTTCCATCCAATCTCTTTTTGTTTTGCGATTGATTTTCTTTGGTTCCTCTCTTAACCTTTCATACTCAGCTGTGTCTTCTTCTCTGTTTGATCTAAACCATTTTAATCTTGCTTCCATTTTATTAGTAGCTATTTCTTTACATTTGGCATCATACCATCCTGGATCTGGTTTGCTTACTGTCTTCCTTATTTGACCTTCCGGTAAGCTGTTTATGCAAACTTATTTCTAGTCCCTTGTTTTTCTATTTCATTCTCATTTATGTTACTTTATATCCTTTTAGTTTTTCATCATATTTCTTTCTGGTATTTTCATTATTTAGTTTTTCTACACTCCACTTTTAATTTTTTTGTTTCTGTTCCGTTTTTTCACTTTTTCTTTCAATATTGCTGTTACCATAAAGCGGTCAGTGTCTGAACATGCTTGTGTATATGTGCGCACATCTTTTACTGTTGATTGTTTTCTTTTGTTAATTAGTATATGATCTATTTGTACGTACGTTTTATCATCCGGTGATTTCAATGTTATTTTGTGTCTGTCTGGGTGTTTGAGTTTTTAGTGTTGCTTCTAATCATATTCAACGTTGTTGCTAGATTGCACAATATATGTCCATGATTATTGGTATTTTCATGGTAAATGTGTTTACCTGCTACTTGCTTGTTACATTCTTCTTTTTACGTATTTATATATTGAAATCACCCAATGCTATTACTACGTCTTGCTTTGGTATTTTGTGTATTTCTTCTTTTATTCTCTTATACAGTATTTCTTTTTCTTTATCTTCTACTATTTCGGTTAATGCATACACGTCTAAAAGTGATATGTTAAAAGATTGCGGCTCTATTCTTAGTTAGACCTTTTTTTTATTGGTTTAAAGTCAATTACGTGGTCTTTTAGTGTTTCCATTATTGTAAACCCCACTCCATATAATCCTTGTTTGTCACTTCATAAGTACAATAGTATATATTTTCTTTTGTCTATCTTGTCATGTCTTTTCCATGTAAACTCTTGTAATGCCGCTATATTTATTCTATATATTTCCAGTTTCATCGTAATTGCCTTCATTTTGTTGGGTTACAGCATTGTTCTTATATTCCACGTACTAATTTTGATTACGTTTCTTTTATTTTTATTTTTGGTTTTATAATTATTTTTATACTTTTGACTATTTCTATTATTTCCGAGTTATTTTTTGTATTTTATTTGTTATGTTTATATTTATGTTTGCTTGATTCATTGCCTTTGTTGTCATCAAATACAGCCATTTACTTGGCGTCATTAGGTTTTTGTTGTATTTGTACTGGTAATTTTTTGTAGTTTCTCTCTTGACTTGGCTTCGTCATCATCTCCTGGGGATCTCTGACCCCTTTCTTTATTATGTGCCATAGGTGCTGTGGTACATTGGAATGCAGGATGGTGGTGAGGTACCAGCTTTTTGTCCGTCTGTGAGTTTGAATGTCTGTCCAATCGATATCTTCAATACGGCTTGTCCTATTAAGCTCAAAATTTGCATACCTGTTGATTTTGAGCAAGTTTGACCAACCGTAACCGATAGTGACCGTTAGGATTTCGAAAATTTATCTATGGCACATTTCTTTCAAGGTTTGCCTTTTTATTTGTTGCTCCAACTCTTCTTGTATGGTAATGGTGAAACTTTGCGGTTGTATCTTTGTTATGGGTTCTTGATTTTATTGTTTTATTTTTGTGTCTTAATCCCTTATTTTTATTCATTATAGTTCTTTCAGGGTGTATTCATCTCCGTTTACAATTAATTTATTATTTCTTATAAATGCATAGTGACCGTTTTTCTTCATTTTTTCATGTGCTTTATTAATTTTCGTCTTTTTGCTTGCATTACTTTTGAGCAGTCTACTTCTATGAATATTCTGGTGTCTTTCAATTTAGCAGTCTCTTTCAGGATTTCCAATATTTCTAGTTTTTTAATTCCATTGAAATTGGTCAGTTTTTACTCTTCCTTGTTGTTTACCAATTCTTATTTCCAATACTTCTTTCTTCATCACCATTCGTGTCCCCAAGTATGATGATAAAATATCATAAACTGACACCACAACATCTCGGTACCACAAGGCAATATAGAACCCATATACGTATTATTTGTATATGACCTTCTAAGTACCTAACAAATACAATCGGAGCTTTTGGAAACAAAATGGTAATTTTAGCCGCTGTCGGAAATCCAATATTTGTGAGTAATTATCTACAAATTCGCTTTAAATATAAAAATGGTGATTATTAATCAACAGAAGTCTGGTTACAAAGTTTCACTCAACAATAAACTTTGGGGAAATTGGGTAAAATACCCAGATATTTTACACTTATGGTCGTTAGTTGAATAGCGAAAACGTTACTTCTCTATGTATCACAGATAAAAAATTATAAGGCTCGGCAGATGTCAGAAATGACAGAAATAGTAGTAGAGTAATATGTGTAAGATCATCAGTGTCGTAATTAATGTCAGTAGCTTTTATTGCAAATAGAAGTTCTCGCGGTAGCATCACTGAAGGCTCTCCTAACAATACATTCATAAAATTATATGTATTCTGATTTCTAATTATAGCAAATTAAATTAAAAATTGTTACTTAGGAGAAACTAAATAAGACACAAAAATTACCGCAAGAGCAATGTTTAGGAACCAAATAGATATGTGTGAAACCTGAAGAAATTTACTCAAAAAAGAGATAATATGTTGCATCAGTAGGAAAGCTAATGTTAAGTCGTAGAAAGGTAATAAGGATCAAGAGATTATAAAACAGATGACGGCAAAATGTAAGTAAAAAATTGATATAACCAAAACATTTGCGATGCTGTCCCTTTTTGGCGTTTCAACTAAAGAACTGGTGAATTCCGAAAAATAATTAGTACGACTTTAGGATATTGTTTTTATAGCGCCTGCAAGAAGTAGTTTCAACAGTTAAATGGCAGAAATTTTGATCTGCATTATACCAAACGTCCTAAAGAATAAAAAATTTGAATGTTAAGAACTGGAACAACTTTTGGAAGAGTAATTAAATTAGAACTTGCAAAAAAACTGAGTAATTTCTTTCGACGCTTGCTAGCTCTTTAAAACGTTTTTAGCATCTCTAGAAGACTCTTAATAATAGAATTATGTTGTAATATGCACAGGTTTTATATTTAATTGTTTATTTAAAAATCAGAAGTTAAATATGTCATAGTAACTGTCCCATTGCGTTATGTAATATATTTTATTCATGGCAACTCAGATGCTGAATTCTTCGTCTGATACAGGTAATAACACTTAAATGAGCTAAATTGTTATTCTAGAAGGCTAGTTGATGCAAAAGAGAGGTTCTCAGAAAGACATTGGAAATATATATATATGATTTATTATATTATATTATATTTATTATATAAAAACCAATTTTAAATGGTATAGATTTGCTTCCAAAAATGGTAACTATTAAAGAGACATAGATACACTCATAAAATACCATAATATAAGAGAAAGTGGATGCTCTAGAAATCTTTATCAACAAAAAAGGCAAAAATGCAATTTTAGGTAAAAAAGCTGATGGCTGTTGTATTTTGGAATTTCAAAAAACCGTTGAACATTAATATGGTGCTGCCAGTAGGTCAGAACATTACAAAAAATTACTGCACAGTTAGCGCTCTGCGCTGCTCGATACTGTAGCAGTGATATGAGATGACTCTTTCAGTGTGCGCTGGGGACCTCAAATAATAATGAATTTGTGTCTCTTTTTAGTTTGACCTAAAAAACTCTTTATAGAGACTGTTGATTGTTCTTGAAATTGCTGCAGAAGAGGATATTTCAGTTAGCTTTCAAAAAGGCCTAAAAATAAAGCGTGTGCCGGCAGAATTTGTTTCCAAGCATCTGAAAGGGGATCAAAAAAGGAATCACTTGATTATCTGCATAGAATTTGCTACATCCCAAGGGTACTGTCGTTGACGATAGGATAAGTACATAGTAGTAGTATACGAAGGCTATTTTGAAAGTGAAAGCAGATATTAGTTGTCTATAGTTTTTAAGAATCTAATCCGGAAATTGAATGAGTTGTCCGTGGATGTAAAAAAAAACTTCCTGCCTTTCTTCAGAAAGACTAACATCTGAATTCGGCAAAGAACAAAAGCAAAAGATGTGGATAATCAGGTAGCAAGTCTAAAGTGGAGGTTCGCCGGCTACAATACAAGGCATGTATGGGCAGAGAAATATAGGAAGATCTGAAATAACATGAAGCGGTGACCTGAAAAAAGATTGCTGGTTTCGGATGGATACGAGCTGCTCAAAATCGGAAACATTTGGGAGTTTGGACTATGTCCAAAGATAGACAAAAAAGACTAAAGAAAATTTGAAAGCTGTTGATTTATGAAAATATCCAATGAGTGCAGAGTTTGGCAGAGCAGAAAAGTTTACAAGTCCAGCACTCATTATGTAACTCTGACATGGCTAAGATATTCCGTGGAGGCCCTATATCGAGCTAAAAAAATCTTGTAAAAATTTGATCAAAGTAGATTATAGAGAAAGTGTACTTCAATCAACAGGAAGAATCAGAAACACTAGAAGAGACCAACACATATGTCAACTAAACAAGGATTAAAAGCAAAAGATTAAAATGTAAATCAAAAACAAACAGTTGACTATTAACCCCTTGCGCATATGAGGAACAAACAAAGACCTTTTGGTTCTTTGCGCGGTAGAGCGGAGAGTCGTAATTGAATGATGAAAGGCAATTTCTCTTTTTTCATTATAAATCTTCAAAATTTAGCTTTTCTTTTATTTATCCAGCTTTTTTGCATGACACAGAATAGACAAATTTAATTTGTAGATTACAAGGTGTTCTATGTATAATGGCGTCACTGATTTCTAATACTAGTAGCTATTTATTTGTACAGTCTGGTTTAGATTTCGATATGCAGTTCGAAAATCGATCCACGATACTATAAATGAGGTTTTGTCTAAGTCGGAGGTTTGTTTTCCAATTGAACCCTTTCACAATGAGCTAGTCCTAGCATAACACAATTTGTACGTAAAATTAATTATAGCAGGGACTTGAACCGGTCACTTTAGATACATAGCAGTTTTTCCAGTTCTTTTCTCTCTTCTTAGTTGCTAGGTGTAAAATATTTATTTCTAAAAAAACTCGTAAATGTACGGGATAGTAAAGGGTCTTCCAATAGGGACTTCCGAACTTTGACAGTTGATAGCGGCCATATTGTTGAAGCTGTAGATGATTGCAAACGTTCGTGCCTGATTTTATAAATTATTACATTATTTTAAATAAAAGGGTTTTATCAATTAATTATATAATCGCCATTCTTTTCCACGATTTTTTCAACGATTTACAAGTTTTTCTATGCCATTCTTATAGAACGAGGTTGGTTTGTTGTCAAAAAGGTCTCTAAGGTGGTTTTCGACAGCTTGTACAGAACTAAATCGTTTTCCAGTTAAACTGTTTTGTAAGGAGCGGAACAAATGAAATTCTGAAGGTCCAATATCAAGCAAGTATGGAGGATGCTGCAGGACTTTCCATTTCAACTTCTGCAATTTTTGCAGAGTTTTTTGAGCCACATGAAGCCTAGCATTGTCATCGTGAAAGATGACACCCTTTCTGTTGGCCAAAACAGGTCGTTTTTCACGAATAGCAGCATCAAGTCTAGCTAATTGTTGACAGTAGATATCTGTTGTTATTGTTTCTCCGCGCCTCCAAAGCTCAAAATGAATGATTCCCTTGCAGTCCCACCACACACACAGCAAAACCTTCATTGGATGCAGACCAGCTTTTGCGACAGAATCTGCACCTTCGCCGGTTTGTTTCCATGCGCGTTTTCGTTGCACATTGTTGTAAAGAACCCACTTTTTATCGTCTGTTACCAGTAGATCCAAAAACGGCTCATTTTCGTTCCGTGCCTGAAGTGTAAGAGCCACATTCATCCGGTCTAATTTGTTCCTTTCCGTTAAACAGTGCCGTACCCAGGTATCAAGCTTGGTGGACTTGTCAATGTTTAGCCTCTCAGCTATCTCCTCAGTCGTAATTCGTGGATGTGTCTTCACTAGAGTACGCACAACATCGTCATCAAGGCCAGAAGGTCAACCAGAGCAAGGTTCATCTTCCATTAAAAAAATGCCTTGCCGAAACCACCCGAGCCACTTTTTGATAGTTCTTAGATCAGGAGCACGGTCTAAATAAACATTCTGAATATTTTTTTGAGCCGTTCCAACACTCAGGCCCTTTCTGACTTCATATAGCATCAGATGCCGCAAATGCACTTTTTCGTCTCTCATTTCCATGGATCTACTGCACGAGCACGTAAACTTTTTAAATCGTTTTCTTTTGTAAGAAACGGACACGATTCTTCGTATATCATTTACAAATCGAATGAAACTCACACACATCAAAACAAATGCGCTATTTCCTATAAGCAACGTCATCTATAAAATTTTGCAATCATCCTATACATCTATCGAATTGGTTGTCATTTATTCAGTTTGTTTTGCCAAATCACCATGGACGGATATAGTGTTCAACAACACGTGCAAACGATAAAATTGTTTTATCAAAATGAGTGTTCTGTTCCGGCAACATTCCGCGCGCTTCGTCCATTTTACGGTCGCCATAATCGCCCTACCGAGAGGACTATTCGCAGTGTGGTGGATAAATTTGAGTCTACTGATTCAGTAAACAATCAACCAACACCCGTACAACGACGAAACGCAAGATCTGCCGAAAACATCGCCGCTGTCCGTAAGAGTGTGCAGGAGAATCCGAGGCAGTCGATTTTGCGTCGCTCACAAGAACTCGACCTTTCGCAGACTGCAACTTGGCGAATTTTGCGTCGTGACTTGGGCTTGCACCCGTACAAAATTCAACTGACCCAGGAGCTGAAGGTAAACGACCATAGACAACGACGTGTGTTTGCTGATGGGCCCTGGAGCAGTTGGAAACTGACCCTAATTTTCATCGAAAAATCATCTGCAGCGATGAGGCCCATTTCTGGATGAATGGGTACGTCAACAAACAAAATTGTCGAATTTGGGACGATTTAAATCCACATGAGATCTAAGAGCGTCCAATGCATCCTGCAAAAGGATTTTGGGCTGGCCGTGTCATCATCGGTCCATATTTCTTTGAGAACGACGTTGGCCAGGCCATCACCGTCAGCTGCGAGCGCTATAGGTCGATGATTACTAACTTCTTTTGGCCTGAATTGGATGATATGGACACCAATGACATGTTGTTTCAACAGGACGGCGCTACGTGCCACACAGCTCATACCACATTGGACATTCTGCACAAGCGATTTGAGGGCATGGTCATCTCATGTGGAGGTGATGTGAACTGGCCATCAAGATCGTGCGATTGCGTTAGACTTTTTCTTGTGGGGTTTTCTTAAGTCGCAGATCTATGCGAATAAGCCACAAACCACAGCGGCCCACTTAGTTTCACTTAAATTTTTATAAAGAAATTGTTTCGGTTTTTTTATGTTCGCCTCTAGAATATTAGCGTCGATATAAAGCTTAAAGTCCAGCAACCAAATTAAAAGATGAGCTAATAAAGGTGTTGGCTCTAGTTTACTGTCTCTTTAAATGAACTATAAGTTGAAACACTGAATGAGTAAATGATTAAATGATCAAAAAAATTTAAAGGTAAATTTGAGGATGTTAGCAAAAAATCACCAATCACTAAAACAAGCAAACCTATTACAGTTATATTGAAAGAAATGTGTAATCTTAAGGCAATCACTTTATTTGTAGGAGACTTAACGACACTTTCGGAAAGTGCGGCCGCCCTAAAGTCGGCTGGCAAATAGACCCGTTCGGGCACAGCCGGGAGATGGCCTCCATATTCTCCCAGTTAGGCTTTGATGGTCTTCTCCTGGGCAGAATCGACTACCAGGACAAAATATTCAGGTTTAGGTCAAAGTCGGCGGAAATGATCTGGCAGGGAAGCGACAACTTAGGTATACTTCGAATAACAATTAGCTCTGTGCTCTGATCATTATGTTAACTAAAGGAAATTCATCGCAACTGTTTACAAGCGTCATGTACAATACGTATTCGCCACCAAAGGGGTTTTGCTTCGACATACTCTGCGATGACGACCCGATCATTGACGACAAAAAGAGCCCGGACTACAACATCAACAAGAAGGTAAGGTGCACGCTTTAAGTTCGTTTCAATTCACCTTCACCTAACATTCATTCCGGCATAACAATCATAATTTGCCCGTCAGTGGAGTGATTTCGAGGGCTTTATCGAACGACAAACGACCGCTTACAGCTCTAGGAATGCACTTGTAACAATGGGCGGGGATTTCACATACATGGCAGCTGGGACGTGGTACAGCAACATAGACAAACTGATTAGGTGCGTACTTTTGTGCCTTAGGTTCAAAACTTCCTGAGTTACGTACAGGACATGACTAAAGTCTACAATACCACCAACGTTATCGTCACTATGGGCGAGGATTTTAATTACCAAGACGCTCATGTTTGGTATAAAAATATTGATAAGCTCATTTTGTAAGTAAATTAAAACGACGGGTACCCCCATTTTATTCTTTATCGACCAATTTTTTAATCAGCATAAGTATAATGTTGTAGATACGCTAACCAACTACAGACCAACGGCTCAAAGTATAACTTACTATACTCAACGCCGTCATGCTACTTGAAGGCCGTGCATGACGAGGCTCAAAAGCGCGGCATTAGGTTTGAAGTGAAGACTGATGACTTCTTCCCTTACGCCTCTGATCCGCATTCCTACTGGACAGGGTACTTCACCTCGAAACCTACCATTAAACGTTTTGAAAGGTTAGGTAACAACTTTCTTCAGGTAGGAAGACGCTCAAAACAACGTTTGAGGCTTTTAATAGGTTTTTTATAGGTTTGCAAGCAGCTCTACGCCTTGACTGATTTAGGCCCCGAAGACTGGGCTGACTTGAATGCATTGCGTGAAGCTATGGGAATTATGCAGCACCACGATGCTGTCACCGGAACTGAAAAAGAGCACGTAGCTGCCGATTATGCTCGAATTTTAAGTATGGGTTTGGAAGAGTGCAATTTTGCTGCAGCCACTGCTTTGAGGTAGCCGTATGAGCTTTATCTAAGTAGTGTTGCTTTATCGATAAGAAATTTCAGCAAAATAGTAACTAAAACAAGAGAAAAAAATGAAGATCCCGCGCCAGAAATTCCATTTACGTCGTGTCTTCTCTCTAATGTTAGCCAATGTGAATTTAGCGAAAACAATGCTAACTTCATTGTAAGTGTTTATAACCCCTTGAGTCGCCCTGTTAATCATTACGTTCGCTTACCAGTAACGGCTAAATCATTCAGGGTAACTGATCCTAATGGTAATTCTATATAGCTCACTAACCATCAACATTAAAACAAATTATGTTTAGGAAACGTCCTTCCTGTCCAAATAATTCCAATAGCACCTCCAATCTTAAAGATACCCGGAAGAAAGAGTCGAGCAACCAGCGAAATTGTTTTTCTGGCAAATGCTGTGCCGCCATTAGGTTTTAAGTCCTACTACGTAGAAAGCAGCAGTCAACCTTCTACCTACACACAAACAGAAGAAGAAACACAGGTAATGTTTGTTCTTCCATAGAATGTCTTATTAAAGGATATCTTTAGTCTACTAGTTTCCACTTCGACGAGAAGACGGGCCTTATTTCTGACGTGACGATGAACGGAAAGACCGTGCCCTTGGAGCAGAACTTTTTCTATTACCGCGGAACCGTCGGCAATAACGAAGTCCCCGAGAACAGATCATCGGGGGCTTATATTTTCAGGCCTAACGGCACGCAGTCTTATAAAGTTACCACCAAACCATCTTATTCTATAGTAAGGGGCGGCTTGGTAACGGAAGTGCGCCAAGTTTTCAGCGACTGGGTTAGCCAAACCATACGCATCTACAACACGGAAGACTTGATCGAGTTTGATTGGATTGTTGGGCCAATTCCCATGGGGTACGTTTATGCCGAGCACTTAGTCCGATTATTAATTAAACCACAATTAGCAATGACAGCGGAAAAGAAGTAGTCTCGCGCTTCGCCACTAATCTCAACTCAGAATCCACCTTCTACACAGACTCGAATGGACGAGAATTGTTAAAGCGCGTGAGGAGTTTTAGACCGACATGGAGATTAAATCTAACAGAACCGATATCGAGCAATTATTATCCCGTAACATCCAAGATTCTTATACGAGATCCTCACCAAGATGTTGAAGTTGCTGTTTTGACCGATAGGGCCCAAGGGGGTTCTAGCTTGAAAGATGGAGAGATAGAATTGATGGTTGTTTTAATTGTCTTCAATGTGGCGTTTTTGAAAATTAAATAATTTACAGGTACACAGAAACTGCCTGCATGACGATGCGTTCGGGGTAGGTGAGCCTTTAAATGAGAAGAGGTATAATAAAAGCTTGGTAGCTAGAGGCTCTCATTATTTGGTCTTGGGGCCGTACCTAAACAGTACTGGGGGTAGAAGCGTCGCTGCCCAGGAGCGAGATTTAGCTCAAAGGAAGCTGCTGGCAGCCTGGACGTTTTTGTCCCCTACTAACGGATTAACATATAACCAGTACAAAGCAAAATATGCAATGGAGGTAAATAATTCAAAACCACTTAGTTCACTTTATAGTTTTTTTTATTTAAAAGTACTCCGGGCTGAAGCGCGCCCTTCCGAACAACGTCCAAATTCTAACTTTGGAGCCGTGGATCGGAATGAACTTTTTGTTGCGGCTGGAACACGTTTTGGAGAAGGACGAGGACCCCATTCTTTCCAAACCTGCCACAGTAAATTTGCAGGTAATGCCCGTTTGCGTCAGCGGAAGGCAAACTAAATTATTGTTTGAGCTAGGGCCTCTTCACCCCCTTCAGAATCGTGTCGCTGAGGGAGACCACGTTAGGCGCCAATCAGTGGTTGGGCGAAAACCAGAGGCTGGAGTTTTCCGCCGGAGAAAGAATGGACGACGCTTCAAGGGTTCACTACTGCCAAAAGGATGACTCGCTCTGGGAGAACCAGTGGATGATTTGGAAGAGGTCGCAGTACGACACCAATGATGTTTACAGTAACAGGTTCGAGAAAACCAAATTTG
Source organism: Sinelater perroti (assembly GCA_036346155.1). NCBI lineage: Eukaryota > Metazoa > Arthropoda > Insecta > Coleoptera > Elateridae > Sinelater > Sinelater perroti. Next base: position 19,948,374 of record JARFIY010000158.1, on the reverse strand, counting down.
AAGGGAGCTACCAAGAAGGTGGGTTTTCTATTATTTTGAAGCCGATGGAGATAAGAACGTTCGTCATTGACATTGAAAAAAATTAGAATGTAAGCATATGTGGCTCGTTTGTGATTAGGTTGAATGTAAAATATAGTGACTTGTTTATCTGTAGATTTAAGATTGTTAAATTTGACTTTTATATTACATATGGGCTTTATACAAATGAAAAATGTATTTCTGAAAATAAAGTTAAAGAAAATTTCATTTCTACACGAAGAGAATACTTTCACCATTTTCTCGTGATTTCCAGATTGGGATATGGCACAAGCGTTCCACAAAAAAGCTTTATTAGGAAAGTTTTACTAGAATAACAATAATTCACATACTGCGCTTGTCGCTTTTTTCTCTATTGTAACTATCATTAACGACATTTATATTTTAACAAAATAATTATGAGTCGGTTTTATCGCAATTATGAAGTGGAAAAGAAATTTATTTTTGACACCAGACACCATTATTAGTTTCATCAGATAATAGTGTTAAGAAAGCAAATTTAGAAAAGTTAAAGCTCAATGCTAGTTAACAAAGATAAGAAATACTACATGGTTCACATAAAATCACAGACAAAGTTTTAATATTTAAGAATTGCATTTTTACATAAATGTGGATAATTAGAAAGAAATTCCGTTTGCACATACGCCAGAAAGAGACGGGGATAGAGACGCTAGTTCTGTGACGCTATACGCAGTAGTTCAGTAGGTAGTGCAGAGTGGAAGAAGAAAGTAAGTATTAGACAGCCATTAAAGTAGTCAGCAAGATAAAATTTTTGAGATTTTGATACATTTTACTACCGCAACATGTCAAAACATATAAAAGTTTGACGATTTATTGTTAATGAGAGGAAAATGATGGAAATACTTGATTTACGGAAAATTTAGGAAAATAGTACAACTCCGCCCAAAGAAAAAAAAGATATGCCGTTGAGGAGTATTGTCTGCGACCTGGAAGCTTGAGGCTCTCACATGTTCGCCTTCATTAATTTACACAGTTAGTGTAGCATTATTTCCTCTTCTTCAAATTGCTCGATTACTTTTAGTGGCTGAGTGGGCCATTCGTCAGACATCTAGAAAACAAGATCAAATCCGAGTCTGCCTGCACAGGAAAAATTGCCACCAAGGATAGAAAGAAAATTATAATAGAAGATTCTAAACGAGCAGGAATCTAAAGTATTTCCAAGCTTTAGAGCTTTGAAAATTGGACACTCAAACAAGCCTTCAGATTTCGAACTCTCATGACAAAATTAATATGGAAACCTTTAAACTTGAGGCAAAGTTGGACAAGAGCTTTATCATATTTAGCCTTCCGCGGAAGGATTAGTTTTATATCAACGCTGAGTATTGTTAGCTTGCTATCTGCTTAATGGAGGCAAACTAGAAAAGCTTCAGTGGCAAACATTTAAACTTAAACGATATTGGAGCTTTGGAGCTTTAAGCATTTTAGTTTTTTTATGTCGAACGCCTCTATATATAAAAAAATTAATAAAGCTCACAAGTCTTTAAACCATTCTCATTTTTAAATGAATGATTATATCGTTGCGATTCTGGTTTCCAAAACAACCTAAAATTATAAAAATCCTAATATCGGAAGCTTTTAAACTCTAAAATCGTCCATTTTTGCAACTAAGTTAAATTAACTTACAGAAAAAAGTGTTCAAGAGATTTTTAAGCTTCAAGCTTTACATGTTTATTTTTAACTGCAAATTAGTATGGAGCGACGCGTAGATATCTGCAATTATAGAAAAGGTGATCTTTTTCTGGTCCTCAAGCTTTATTTCGCAAGAGAAGATATTTAAAATGGCGTAAACTAGTATAAATAAGATAAATAGAAGCTTCTAAACTTTCATGTTTGTCAAGAGACGATATGTAAAATACCTAATGGGCTTGTAACTTAAGACCTACAAAGCTTTTTACTTTTCACTTTTGTTCAAGAGACGTTACGCACAAAGTTGACTTAAGTGCCTGGTGGTAGATATATAAGTTGTACACAGCTTTTAAAGCTTTGGTAAAGGAGTTTTTAAGTTTTAGGTAAGAATTGCCTGATTATTCAGCTAATTTTGTTTTTACTTGTTTGTGTATTTATGACATTCAAGGAAAAAATTAAAAAATTTCTAATTTAATTAAATTTACTTTTCCTGATTTGATTAATTGTACCAATCAAGAAATTGTGACCTTGACCTACTCTTTATGTATATTCTTTGGCAGATAAATTGGTAGCTGTAATAGTTCTACTATATTGTTGATAAGGGGTCTTAAGTTTTTTTGTTTGAGTGACTATAAAAAGTGTCAAATCGACTTACTCCTCGGACTTGCTACTAAGAGTAAAGAAACAGAGAATTGCCAACTGTTTTGATTTTAAAAACCAAAATTTTTATTTTCTCAGTTACCAATCTGGTTCAGCTAAGAACAAGTCGTTCTCCATTTCCAGATAGATTTTTCCCGCTTGTTGGTTGCTGCATCTGCTGGCTTTGTACGACGCTTTTCCCTTTATCTTGATTCGTATTCATAAAAGGACAATTAGTCAGGTCTGTGTTCGCCAAAGGCCAGTTAACTTATTTTTGTGTTAGGCGCAGTCTCATCTTGAGGCTACAAATTAAATTGCATATACCCTCGATCTTTATTTTAGTCACGAAGTTCCAATCAAGCCTGCCACTCAGCGCTTTCCCAGTGTCAAACTCCTCCTTCTATAGAATGATGTCGCATTTGTGCACCATCGACGCTGTTCGCGCAAAACACTGTAAATAATAGTAGTGCTGGGAGTCACTATCCCAAAAAGAGAACAAGCTTTACGTAACTTTCATACATGGCAGCTACTAATTGGCGGCAGTCACGCGATCTAGCCGAATTCCACCACAGTTACGTAAGATCGTAAGTACGGGGCGCGTTTCAAAGTTCGAGGTGGCGTCGGAAAGCTTTTGGTCACTTATGGTCACATGTAAAAAAGTAAACTGAGAAGATCCCTAGCCTGAAGCCTGCTGAGTTGGCCGTTGTATCATCTATACTCATTAAATAGTTATGTTGGGTGTGAGTAGTCATATAAATAGGGTGCCACATGTTTAACCAATTACCCAATCAGAAGAATAAGGCTACAAGATAAACTACGTTCAGAATTTCTAAACCCTCTACATCTTAAAATTATATGTGCTAACCTATTTATTACTAGGTACATATGCTATTAATAACTAAAATTAATAGGCGTCTATTGGTTGTAACGTCATTTTTATTTGTGTGACTCTCAGTTTTAGTTTGAAACTACAAGCAAGAATTGTATTTTGACAAAACCTGGTAGCTTCTGTAAAAAATTCGTTCAGTCAGGTTACGGGTTAGTTCCTTTCAGATTTTATTAACCCGCAGCTACTATCGAGCAGTTACCGTTTAACATTAGCTACTAATGGATCTTGAGCTGCAAATGTATTAACACAACTACTGCGCTTAGTTTTGTAGCAATTCTGCGTTTGCTGTCAGGGTTGCAGGAGCTTTAGCTTACAGTCGAACTGCAAATTTATTAATACAAATATCGTGCTTAGTTTTACAGCAATTCTGCGTTTGCTTTCAGGGTTACAGGATTTTTAGAGTAGTGTCGAACTGCTAATATATTACTACATCAATTGCTCAAAGTTTTACAGTAATTTCTCGTGTGCTGTCTGTGTTACAGGAGCTTTAGCACAGTGTCAAACTGCAAATTTATTTCTACGTCAACTGTTCCTAGTTTTGCAGCAATTCTGCATTTGTTTTTAGGGTCACAGGAGCTTTAGCTGCTAATGTATTAAAACAAATATCGTGCTTAGTTTTATAGCAATTCTGCGTGTGCTTTCAGGGTTACAGGATTTTTAGAGGAGTGTCAAACTGCTAATCTATTATTACATTAACTGCTCAAAGTTTTACAGTAATTTCCCGTGTGCTGTCTGTGTTACAGGAGCTTTAGCACAATGTCAAACTGCAAATTTATTTCTACGTCAACTGTTCCTAGTTTTGCAGCAATTCTGCATTTGTTTTAGGATCACAGGAGCTTTAGCTGCTAATGTATTAAAACAAATATCGTGCTTAGTTTTATAGCAATTCTGCGTGTGCTTTCAGGGTACAGGAGTTTTAGAGGAGTGTCGAACTGCTAATCTATTATTACATTAACTGCTCAAAGTTTTACAGTAATTTCTCGTGTGCTGTCTGTGTTACAGGAGCTTTAGCACAATGTCAAACTGCAAATTTATTTCTACGTCAACTGTTCCTAGTTTTGCAGCAATTCTGCATTTGTTTTTAGGGTCACAGGAGCTTTAGCTGCTAATGTATTAAAACAAATATCGTGCTTAGTTTTATAGCAATTCTGCGTGTGCTTTCAGAGTTACAGGATTTTTAGAGGAGTGTCGAACTGCTAATCTATTATTACATTAACTGCTCAAAGTTTTACAGTAATTTCTCGTGTGCTGTCTGTGTTACAGGAGCTTTAGCACAATGTCAAACTGCAAATTTATTTCTACGTCAACTGTTCTTAGTTTACAGCAATTCTGCATTTGTTTTAGGGTCACAGGAGCTTTAGCTGCTAATGTATTAAAACAAATATCGTGCTTAGTTTTATAGCAATTCTGCGTGTGCTTTCAGAGTTACAGGATTTTAGAGGAGTGTCGAACTGCTAATCTATTATTACATTAACTGCTTAAAGTTTTACAGTAATTTCTCGTGTGCTGTCTGTGTTACAGGAGCTTTAGCACAATGTCAAACTGCAAATTTATTTCTACGTCAACTGTTCTTAGTTTACAGCAATTCTGCATTTGTTTTAGGGTCACAGGAGCTTTAGCTGCTAATGTATTAAAACAAATATCGTGCTTAGTTTTATAGCAATTCTGCGTGTGCTTTCAGAGTTACAGGATTTTTAGAGGAGTGTCGAACTGCTAATCTATTATTACATTAACTGCTCAAAGTTTTACAGTAATTTCTCGTGTGCTGTCTGTGTTACAGGAGCTTTAGCACAATGTCAAACTGCAAATTTATTTCTACGTCAACTGTTCTTAGTTTACAGCAATTCTGCATTTGTTTTTAGGGTCACAGGAGCTTTAGCTGCTAATGTATTAAAACAAATATCGTGCTTAGTTTTATAGCAATTCTGCGTGTGCTTTCAGAGTTACAGGATTTTTAGAGGAGTGTCGAACTGCTAATCTATTATTACATTAACTGCTTAAAGTTTTACAGTAATTTCTCGTGTGCTGTCTGTGTTACAGGAGCTTTAGCACAATGTCAAACTGCAAATTTATTTCTACGTCAACTGTTCTTAGTTTACAGCAATTCCGCGTATGCTATCATCATCACAGGGTATTCATCAGATGGCAAATAACAAATGACAAGGTACAAGCGACAGATTTCAGCAGGGTGTAGATATATAACAAGTAAGACGAGAAATCGTAGATGAGTTATGAGAAATGAAGTATAAAACATACTGGAGACGACATAGTTGTCATGCCAGAGGCCAAATATCAAATATCAAATGTAAAGGTCATAAGTCATAAGACAGAGGTCAGGGGTCAGAGGTCAGAAGTTAATGGCCAGATTACAGAAGCCAGATGTCAGAGGGCAAAACTCATGGGTCAAATGTTATAGGTTAGTGGTCATAGGTTAGATGACAGAAGTCATAGATCAGAGAGCAAAGGTCTCAAGTTATGTCAGAAGTCAGAGAACAGATGCTTTATGTGAAACTGAACTATAACGTTTAATATCAAGATTACATAAATTCGGTAAGAGCGCCGCACCGCAAATGTATTGATACACCAAAAGCTCCAAAATTTACTTCAATTCTGCGTTGGCTACCAGGATTACAGGAGCTTTAGCTGAGTTTCGAACTGTAAATATATTAATACAACTACTGTATTTACTTTTACAGCAATTCTGCGTTCGTCAGGGTTACAGGAGCTTTAGCTTAGGGTCAAACTGCAAATGTATTAATACAACTATTGTGCTTATAGTTGAGTCAAATTAGTAAGAAAACGCTAAAAGCTCGAAATTTTTAGCAGACACACGTTCGAGACGTTCCAAGGCGCATTCGATTCGTAAGAGCCTCAGAAAAAAATGTCACCGCATATTTTTTTGTTATAATGCGAAAGTGTATTTGTGCGTGTAAAATTAATTGATGAGCTTTTTACAGACCCAAAAGAATATTTTATTTTTCGCTTAATATTGGCCAAAATAAGCTTATTCTTGTTACTCGGAAGTTTTTGAGGTCGCTGATCATGAATATGATGCTTAGAAAGTCCCCCAGTGCATTTTGATGACATAATTCTGGGGATGGGGGTGATTTTAGAGAATTATCTCAAATTTGTTTGTTTTCCGAGTTTAAAATGGTCTAAATAAGGGGTTTTAAGCAATTTTGAGCAACAGATTTAGAAAGAAAAACTTTACAATAATTAAATTTTCACAATCAATCTCCTCTGTTGCAATAATAATCTTCCAAATATATATTCGTTTTCCATCAGCTAAAAAATAAAATATCTATCGTGTGGTAAATCGGCAACTACCTAATTTTAAGAAAATTCTATCAAATATAGACAGGTTCATCTCGAAAAACAACTTTAATCTGGTTTCCCAAAATCGCCCTTATCCTCAGAATTATGCCCCCCTCCCAAGTGTATCGGGGCGCTTCCTAAACATCATACTCATAATCAGCAACTCCAAAAACTCTTATATAAATCGATTAATCTTCAAAACAAACAACTTTGAGCTGGTTTCTTAAATCACCCCATCCCCAGAATTATGCTCTCTAAGTGCATTGGAGCACTATCTAAGCATCATATTCGTGATCACTGAACCCAAAAACCCTTATATAGACAGTTTAAACTCAAAAAACAAATACATTTGAGGTTTTTCCCAAAGTGGCCTCCATCCCCAAGATTATGCTCCCCTCCAAGTGCATTGGTGCACTTTTTAAACATCATATTTGTTATCAGATATTCAAAAACCCTTATTTAGACAGTTTACTCGGAAAACAAACAAATTTGAGGTAATTCTCTAAAATCATCTCCATCCCCAGAATTATGCCCCCAAGTTTCCCCCCACTTTCGCATTATAACAAAAAAATATGCGGTAACATTTTTTTTCTGAGGCTCTTACGAATCGAATGCGCCTTGGTACGTCTCGAACGTGCACCCGCTAAAAATTTCGAGCTTTTTTACTAGTTTGCCTTGACTATTAGTTTTACAGCAATTTTGCGTTTGCTGTCAGGGTTACAGGATCTTTAGCGCAGTGCCGAACTGCAAATATATTATTACATCAACTACTCCAAGTTTTGCAATAATTTCTCGTTTGCTGTCCTTGTTACAGAAGTTTCAGCACTGTGTCAAACTGCAAATGTATATCTCCATCAACTGTTCTTAGATTTACAGCAATTCTGCGTTTGCTGCCAGGGTTACAGGAGCTTTAGCTTAGTTTCAATCTGCAAATGTATTACTACAATAACTGTTCTATTTTTACAGTTATTTGTCGTTTGGTGTCAGTGTTACAGGAGTTTCAACAGTATGTCGAACAGTAGATGCATTAATACACCAAATCTTGTTAGTTTTTCTCGTTTGCTGGGAGGGTTGCAATAGTTTTGGCAGTGTGCTCATCTGCAAATATATTAAAACACCAAATGTTCCTAGTTTTACTGCAATTCTGTGTTTGCTGTAAGGTTTACTGTAGCTTGAGGAGAGTGTCTTTATACTTATCCATAGCTAAAGCAACACAAAAAAATGCTGTGCCTTAGTACTACACCTGAGGAATTATGGCAGACTAATTGTTCTGTCAATAGTAATTAATTTATATTAAATTATCGTCATTCTAATAGTTGCAAAGCGTGTAATGCTTCATACCTATCCATAGCTAAAACAACCCAATAATTACAATACTGTGCCTTACTGAAACAACTGGAAAATAATGACAGGTTTATTATTTTATCATTAGTAACTAATTTATAATTAAAGCTCGTTATTCTAATAGTTGCAGACAATGTAATGCTTTATAATTATCAATAGCTAAAGCAACACAAAAATTATTGTGCAGTCCCTCAGTACAGGAACTGAAAAATGATGGCAGAGTTATTATTATAGCAATAATAACGAACATGTGAAGAAAGCTGATAGTTGCAGAGCATGTAGTGCTTCACACTTTTCCATAGCCAAAGCAACACAAAAATTATTTTGCAATGCCTTAGTACAGGAACTGGAAAGAGATGGTAGAATTATTATTTTATCAATAATAACTAGTAATGTAATACTCCATACTTATCCATAGCTTCATCAACATCAAAATAATGTTGCCATGCACAGCAACGAATTTACTCATTACTTTCTTTCTTATTTTTTTTATATTCGTTTTTCGGGTTCTTTCTTAAGCCTCTTTGTCTATTCATGATGATTTCTTTGTTCTTTTCTGTTTCTTCGAAGCTACTTCATTAATTTTCTGATCATTTCATTAAAAATCTCATATTTGACATCATATTTTGTAAATATTTCCTACAAAAGCTCCATATTATCATAATGAAAGCTGTCTTTACCTTCATCATTTAGCTCTTTCGCATGTGCAAGTATGCTTTTAACTCTGGTTTTCATATTCTTCTCCCAGTTACAAACATTAGGGCGTTATTTGCAGTAAACATGTAAAATGTAGTGCCTTGACGCACTTGAAACGATTAATTTATAGAAATGGTTTGTAATAAGAAAATCTTTCTTATCATCAATCGTCGCATTACACACACACACACACATACCTTGGCTCGCAAATTCTGGCACACTTTTTGCTGCAACATTTGAAGCTTTTTTATTGCTCTTAGCAAGCTCGCATTTCAAAGTGTTGCAATAGGAGCTACAGACGAATTGCGAGGACTGCAACCGCTTTTATAAAATGACTTCTTCGGGTGCGTCAAGATACCAAAGCAATTATTTAAACATTGCATATGTTCTAATGTTTAAATTAGAAATGCAGATAACTGCTTTGTAGCAGTACACGCATACACACACGCACGCGCATGCGCGCCTCGCACACATCTTGACTTTAGATTTTTGCTTGCATCTTTTTCAGTTAACTTGAGGGGTCTCTGTTCCATTCCGAAGAAGAAATAAATTTAATAAAATTTCCACCGATAGTTGTACCGGTAGATGCTGAACGTTTATAGAATATGCCCTACGACGTGCAACAACAGAAGAACTGAAAATGTGGAACCTGGCTTTGCTTGGAAAAATTCAAGTGATCGGAGTCAGGATTGTTTTTTTATGGTGACTCCATAGGTAGAGCACCACGCTGGTATGTATTTTCCATTTGCAAATTGATTACGTCGTTTGGATGATAGAGAGCATGGCACACAAATGAAGAAAGTTACCTTCTGCTTTATCTGTTGAAGGTAGACAGGGTCTTTGAAAGACGTATTTGCGTATGTACTGTACGTCGTTTTTCTTTTTGCTTCTCCGGCTTTCAGGAAGTCGAAAGGATTGTTCCAATTTTCAGTTTGATGTAATCTCGATTTCGATTGAACATTACCGAAGCCGAAGGTAGTATTTCGGGCGTCTCCGTAACTAAGAGATAAAATAGTGTTTCCGTTTTTAAGGCGCTCGGCATACAAATGAAGAAAACATCTGCAGATATTTCGTTTTTTAAAAAATATCTGCGAAAGACGCCTCGGATGTCATTTTGTGTTAACATGGTTTCTGAAGTTAAGAAACATTTTCCGGGAACCTCCATACAAAAAAAGCGAACCACGTGGTTTTATCTTGTTAAACCGGTTTTCGTTTGCTTTTCGAATTTCCAAAGGCCGGGAAAAACATTACATTAGTTTTTGAACTTGTATGAGTCTCCTTAAATTTTTTTTAGAACGACGGTAATGATTTTCTTGATCTCCAAGCGCATGTAGATAGTTTTCATTCTTAAACATCTCTATTGTTCGCCTGATACGTAGCGTGACAGACAGACAAAAAAATCAGCCGTCATTTTGTTACAAAAACTGAAAAGATCTTAGAAATGCATATTCCTGCCAAGGTTTTTTTGGCTATGGTATAATTTGGCGTTTCTCGTCTGTTACTCTGGCATTCGAGAGCCGAGAAAAACGTTATTTTAATGTCCGAGTTTGAGTGGTCAGAATATTTGCAAGTGTCGCTTTATAAATGGTACGATGTAATATGCTGTTCTTCGTTTGCATCTCCATTATTGCAGAACCTTTACGCACTTGAAACGATTAATTTATAGAAACGGTTTGTAGTACGAAAATGTTTCTTATCAATCACTCGCATTGCACACTTTTTGCTGTAGCCTTCGAAGTTGGCTTTTTTAATTGCTCTTGCCCGCACTTCAAAGTGTTGCAATAGGAGCTACAGACGAATTGCGAGGACTACAACCACTTTTATACTTTTATGCGCCAAGAAGTATCTTGCTTTAGTGTGCAATTATTTAAACATTGCATATATGTTCTAATGTTTAAATTAGAAATGTAGGTAACTGCTTTGTAGTAGTACACACACACACTCACACATCCACAATCGCGCGCGCATGCGCGGTCCGCACACATCATCACCCTTGAAGATTTCTTGAATGCTCTCAGTTAATCATTCTGTTTAGATTTATTTTTTTAATTTGTTGCATAAATGCGTACTTGTCTTTTGCTTGTGTGTTTATTTATTCTCAGTTTATTTCTTATTTCTATTTCTTTTCCATTTTATTCATCCCACTCTCCTTTTCTTTGTTTGTTGTTTCACGAAATTTGTGGTTTATTGCGTTTTGGTTAATTTTTTCCCATTCCATTTTATTATAAGCTGTTCCTGTTATGTGTTATTTCTTTTTTATTTTGTTCTTGCACTTCTGGCCTCTGTAGTTTGCTTATTTTTGTATTGGACTTCTCTTTGTCTCTTTATGAATGTGTAAACTGTGCACCCATTATCATCTGCGAACTCTATTAACCTTTCCTCTTTATTTCCCTATTTTGATGTTTGCTTTCGTTCCCTATTATATGTCTGTATATTGGTAATCCTTGTAATTTTGCATTTGCGTTCCCCGTTGCTATTCTTATCGTGTTCTTCCTTAATTTGTCGTAGATATTTTTGGATTTCTAATAAGAGTAATCTTTTTCATCCTTTGTCTTTTCGCCGGTGAGACCGTATATGTTTAGTAATCCTATTTAAGACCCTATCTTCTTATAAATAACTTTCTTCGTAATCTTCTTAATATTTACTTTCGTTTCCGATCTCGGGTAAACGGGAGACCCCACACCGTTTATCCTTAAAACTGAGGGTGGAGCTACCCCATCCCACATCCGTGGGCAACGGATGTGGGATGTAGTAATAATGTGGGGCAGGGGATCCGTAAGTGACCTCGACGGTTGCTCGTCCAACGTGCCGACACGAGTGGGGCTGCGTTTCACTCTACGGCGCAGGCCCGTAAAGGTGCTTTTAAGCTACCCAATCCCACAAAAGTGTGGGTAACGGGAGCAGAAGGCATCAAATAATGTTTTTTTTTTTTTTTAATAGAACTTGTACCTGCTCAACAATATACATTGTTATACAAGGTATTTCTAACAAATAATACTTAACAGAATGAAATAATTTCAATGGAAATTAATATCCACTTGAAATAGAAAAAGTTCACATTCACTTCGGTTTGATTGTTGTTTGGTACTTAGTTTTCACCACTATCACTTTCATATATGTCTTGCGGTAGCTTGCGTTTTAGACGTGTATGGATATTTCTTTGACCTAGTTTGTAAGAGGTGGCACCGCTGCAGTTGGTAAGGTTCTTATGAAAAGTTTTGGTCAACTTCGCGATGTGTTCTTGAATTTTGGGTAGAGCTAGTTCATGGTGGAGCTGCTGATTTGTAATAAACCAGGGAGCGTTGACTGTCATTCGAAGGATTTTATTTTGTAGGACCTGGATTCGATCTAAATTGGTTTTAGAGGCGTTAGCCCATACCACACATCCGTAAAGAAGTAAAGGACGTATTAATGATTTATAGAGAAGAGTCATACAGTCGATTCTCATAGAAGAATTCCTATTGATGAGTGATGAGTGATGAGTGTGTCCCTCGTTCAATTTTTTTAGTATGTGGTATTTCCATGTAAGTCGAGTGTCGAGGTAGATACCAAGATATTTCACGGGCTCATCATTAGCATTCCACTGGATGGGATGGTCGTTAATTAAAATAAGAGATGGATTTTTGATTTTTCGAAGAGAGAATATTTTAGTGACACATTTAGAATAATTAATTGATAAATTCCACTGTTTGAACCATCTGCCTAGAATATTGGTGGCAACTTGAAGTTCAGCAATAGCTTGTTCTAAATGTTCATTCATAGTTAACACGACCGTGTCGTCCGCGAACATTGCAAGGTTTGTGCTGGGAACTGGAATATCGTACATGTAGATGTTCAATAGAATGGGACCCAGTATACTGCCTTGCGGGACCCCTGCGTGTATAGTTCTGGTAGCCGATAAGCTAGTGTGTATTTTGACCGCAAATGTGCGATTTTCAAGGAACGAAAATAATACAGACTTGATATACTCGGGTAATTGTAGATGTGTTATTTTGTATTTTAAGCCTTCTGTCCAAACGCGGTCGAAAGCTTGTGCTATATCTAAAAACAGGGTGGTAACGTATTGTTTGCTTTCAAAACCTCGTTCAATGGTCTCGGCCATACGCTGAAGTTGGTGGCAGGTGGAGTGGCCTTCTTTAAATCCAAATTGAAAAGTGGGAAGAATACTCAGTTTTGTGATTTTCTCGTTGAGTCGGAGATAAATGATCTTCTCGAAGAGCTTTGAGGTTGTTGTTAATAAACTGATTGGTCGATAGCTGGTGATTTCTTTCTTATTTTTGCCTGGTTTGGGAAACATTAGAATAATTGCATGTTTCCATACATTCGGAAAGTATCCTATTCTTAGGCAGGCATTAAAAGTACTTGCTAGGTATGCTAGCGCTTTTTTAGACAGCTTCTTCAGTATTATATTTGGTATTTTGTCGCATCCAGGTGATTTATTTATCGGGAGAGTTTTAATTATAGACGCAAGTTCCCTAGGTGACGTTGGTTTAAAGTTAGCTTCAGCAATTGGTTGACGTGTTTCTATATAATTTATCACTATATTTTTAAATACTGGGTCTGCGTGATTTGCAGAAGTGAAAGTTTGGTCTAAATAGTTTGCGAAGGCTTCACATTTTTCTTCATCCGAGTTGTATATTTGTGTTCCTGAAGAGATTGAGGTATCTCGTTTGGTTGGCGCAGAATGCGTTTGGTTGTGTTCCACAAGCCCGGGTCGCTTGGTTCAAGGTTGCTGATATGTCTTTGATATGTCTCGATTCGGTAGGTGTCAAGTTCCTTTTAATACGATGTGATAGATTGTTCACCATGTTTTTGGTTGAGGGATTCCTTGTTCTCTGCCACTCTCTTCGCAGAGTGCTTTTTTGTTTAATTAGGCTCACTATATGTTTGGGTGAATAGTGATCGATATTTACTTTGTGTTTATGGGTAGCTATGGTCGCCGCGTTTACACTGTCGGAGATGGTTTCGGTTATGTGTGTGATCGTTTCATCGATTTGGTTTGAGAATTGAAGATCGTTGGGATACTTAAGCTGTTGATCGAGTGTAGCACTAAAGATGTCCCAGTTTACTGGACCATTTATTAATCTCGGCTCTGGAATGTGTTTAGCAGGCGATAGTATAAACGAGATTATAACGGGTATGTGGTCTGAATCGAGTTCGAGAGCGCTTCTTGAAAGATTTGTTTGTTGAAGTTTTGTGGGTGACGATGTCCAATATGTCTGGTTCATGGTCGCTTCTATATGGGTAGTATGTAGGTCCATCTGGGGCTTCTATTTGGAAGGCGTGTGTAGATGTTAAGTCATAAAGTTTATTTCCAGCTGGGTTTGTTGTTCTACATCCCCATATCGTATTTTTGGCGTTCAAGTCTCCTATAAGGAATGTGGGTTCACTGGTATTGAATATGATGGAGATGTCTTTTTCAAGAAGTTGTTTCTTTGGTTGTTTATAAACACATACTACGATTATATTAGTACCATTGTTAAGTTTGATTTTGGCTCCGATAGTCTCGAGGTTAGTGGTATTAATTTTTTGGCATTCATGATGAATTATATTGCGTTTTATGATTATGGCTACTCCGCCAAATAATGTGGAATAGTGGTTCAAGCTAGTGTCCGCAACCGCTGCTCGAAGATAGTATAATCAAACGCTTACAGAACTTGAGTATCTAGGCATCTAGAATACGGAGTGGAAAAACAAGTTAAATAGTCCATCTAAATTATCGGTTGCCTAAATAACACTATATAAAAAATCTAGATCAAAGCGAGTAGATGTGAGAATATAATTAGACCAGTCATTATATACACTTGTGAAACAAGTTGTGATTCTAGCACAACACAAATCCTGTTAGAAACGTCAGAAATGAGAGTACTTATAGGAATTATGAATAAAACATTAACGAATAGAGTAATAAATATATGTATAAGGGCTATATATAAGATAAACATCGTTAATAATTAGTTAAATGGAATTAAGGTATTATGGAATAAACATAGAAAGAATGGCCGTTTGCGCTCTGTTGATAGTTAGGAAGACAAGTGGCCAATTGGTAGAAGAGCTATAGGTTGTCCCAGAAAACGATGGTGGGGTGATCTAATGACCTCTATATTCAATATCTAAAAATGTTAATGCTTATTATTTACTACTCTGTTATCTAATTATTTCGAATCTTAACATAAATAATAATAGGTTATTCGATATATTTAATGTGAAGTTCTAAATAATAGGGCTACGGTCTATTTGCAGTAAAACAAGTAATACCAGCAGCCATTAAAAGTCTCCTTTGAGGATCATGTCCCTTAGATCTCGTTTGTTGATTTTCCCTAAAGGAGTGAGGGGTATACGGTCAACTATCTTTACACCTCCCACCAGTCGAACTTCATTGCAAACTCGTTTCTCCACATATTGCAGAACTTCGTTTCTGTCAATTTTTTCTCTAAGCGCATTCTTCACGACTATAACAGCCAAAGGGAGATCGCCGTGTTCCGAATGCGGCAAGCCTATAACCGCGGCAGCCTCTACATACGGAAGGGCGAGCAGAACGCCTTCAATTAAAGTTGTAGGGACGTTCCAATCTTTATAGCGTAGCAAGTCTTTAATTCGGTCGACAACATAGATACATCCATCCTCATCGAAGTAACCTACATCCCCAGACTTTATGAAACCATCCGCGTCCCACAAGCCTGACGAATCCTGTTTGTAATAACCATTCGTTTGCAGTTTTGTTTTCATTCTTATCTCTCCTTCCTGGGTAGGTCCAAGCAGTTCTCCCGTGTTTACGTCCACCACCTGCAAAAATGGGAAATAGCTAAAATGTTTTCGTTTAAAACTCAACAACTTTTAACGTACCTTACAAAGCACTCCCTGGGCAGGCTTCCCACAAGAATCGGGCTTATTGTAGGCCATGGTTATGTCATTAGGTTCTCTTGGTTGAAAAAATATACAAGGGCCTCCGGTTTCGGTTAAGCCATATATTGATATGACGTGAGTCCCTGGTAGCATATTTCTTATATCGTTCATCTGTTGAGAAGACAGGGGACTCCCTCCAATTATAAACTGCTTACAGCTGGTAGTTTTGACTTCTTTAGGGTGCTCACTTTTTAATATGGCAATTGCTAAATGTGGTAATGCAAACATTGTAGTAATCTAAAATGGAGCAAAAAGAAAAAAGTTTAACTACGAGAAGCGAGATTACCTCAAATCTTTGAATTAGTTCCCATATAATTTTTGGATTGCCACTCGGTGCTATTACTCGGCATCCTTTGCTATAAATGCAAGCAGTTGTAAACAGCGATGCTGAAATCCAATATAATGAAGAAAAAGATAGAAACATATCCATGTTATATCCCATATAACTGCAGAATGAGGCAATTAGCGTTTTGTGTATATTTGACTAGTTTTCTTTACCAAAATCTGTAACCTGTGCCCAACATAGTGTAATGGTTTAAACATACTGCTTTGGGCGTTCCAGTGGTACCGCTGGTAAAATATATTACAGCTGTGCTTTGGTCATCTTCTATGTTGACCGGCTCAAAACTTCCTTCTTCTTCCGACGGTTTCAAAAACTCATAGAAGGGCGCGTGATTTTGAGAAGATCCAAAAACTACAACTTCCGCGCTTAGGTTGCACTGCAGCAGCGCATCCTCCATACGTTTCACAGCTTCGGGGCACACGAATACTAGTTTTGGCCTAACCAGCTGTAGTAGCTGCGCGATTTCCGCCGAAGACATGGTAGGGTGCACGTTGGCCGGCTTCGCGCCTAGAAAGAGGCCGGCAATGAAGGGCACACAGCTGTCCAGGCTATTCAAGCTGCAGATGGTGATCACGTCCGAAGACGTGATGCTCCTGGACCTCATCGCTATAGCAGTACGAACGCAACGTTGCAACAGCGACCTGTATGAATCCGCTTTTGACGTTAAGCCGTCCACCTGCAATGTATCTGACTGTATTACAATTGATTTTTGTTTGGTTAGCGACACCTGAGCAACAGCATCGCCATGAGCCAGCATTTTGTTAAAAAATACTTTTCCAACCCCACCTGGCTCCGGTATGTATTGCCAATCAGGCCCTTGTAACATTTTAGAATCAGTGATATACCCATCTGCAACAGTTAATACCCACAGTTTGCAGTACTTTGTTCAAATTAGTAATACTTACGTTTTGAGCGTCTCATCATTTTGCAGTTAGATGACTATTGTGACAGACAACTGTAAACTGTACGTTATTTTTTATTATAAGTAAAGAAAAACATCTTGCAAATACAACCTTATTATGTTTATTTTGGTAAATAATGCAATGTACGATTAAATAACACAGTCGATTGTTTTGCTATGTATATATAGAGACGGAGAATATTTTTTCAAATCAAATTATCAAAATAATAATGCTTTCTGTTGATAGACATATAATGTTATTGAAATTATCAATGTTGTTTGATAAACTTCTTTTGAATATGATAACATGTACATTGTTCAAAGATTAGTGAAAAAATTGTAGAAACGCATTAATGCATTTAATTTAGCTTTCTTTTAATCACAACACAATTTTTTTAGGAAAGTTTGTTAAAGTTATACAAAAATTTATTCCATACCTTGGAACCTCAAAGTTTTTGATCAATTTATTTATTTAACCAGTACATTTTTTTTAAATATGTGCATTATTCTTGCTTTTGAGATCATGGAAAGCTATAAATTAGCACGAGTTTTAGTTGTACTAATTTCTGTGGAAATTGAACTAGCCAGTTCTAGGCCTTGCCACTTCATATTTTGAAGCTGAAGAAGAACTAAAACAGATGTGCTTGTGAAGAGGTAAGCTGCAACGTGAAAGAAAATATGAAAGCTAGATGTAGTGCTGCTTTAAAGTCTCACATCTGGACAAAAATATTGTGAATCTTAGAGAAAAATTGGAAACTACATATTAATAATTTTTTTTCTATATCCTTAACTTAATATAGACCAACTGAGTCCAACTTTTGGGAGCAACACCGATTTTAAATACAGTACCACCTCGACCGCTTAATATACATGTAACACAAATTTTTTGAAATAAAAAACCTTTTTGGATTTTATTTTAGCGTCTAGATACTTTATTTTGAGACTGTTACCGGATCACAGCCTAA
This sequence comes from Sinelater perroti, assembly GCA_036346155.1. Lineage (NCBI taxonomy): Eukaryota > Metazoa > Arthropoda > Insecta > Coleoptera > Elateridae > Sinelater > Sinelater perroti. Next base: position 19,930,693 of record JARFIY010000158.1, on the reverse strand, counting down.
GGCTCTACGGCGCCACTAATCAGCGTCCCAAACTGATTTACCAATGCAAAGGGGACATACTAGGACTATTTACCAATCTGAAGGACCAAGCTGCCCCTCCAACCGTCTTAGTGTCTCCACCGACGAGATGAGGCGCCGAACCGAGCAAATAAAATCCGACGCACCTCAGAAATCGCTCTTACTGTTTAGGCAAATAAAAGGCATGGAACAGTGTTTTCTCCGAGGCCATCTACAGGGCATTTCCAAGGCATCCCGACCGCTATTCTGCCGTTCTTTCCGTCGCGTGGCCGCTCCAGGTGCCCTGCCGCTCGCTCCGCCGCCTGCTTTGTCACACGACTGTTCCAGCTGCGCGGCCATCAACAACGCTGTCTGGTCGCCTGCTCTACAACTCGCTCCACCGCCTGCTCCAGTTGCCTGATCGCCAACATTTCTGCCTACCCCAGCTACCCGATCCACCGCACGGCTGCCTGCTTGGTCGCCCAGTTGCTCCATCTGCCCGACTGCCTGCCCTGCCACTCGCTCCGCCGACTGCTCCGTCTCCCTGCTGCTCTAGCTGTCCGACCGCCAAAATCGCTTTTCGGTCGCTTGCCCTACCGCTCACTTTGGCACCCGTTTGTTGTTTGACTGCTCCAGCTGACCGGCAGCCTGCCCTGCCGCTCGCTCCGCCGCTTGCTCCGCCACCTGCTCCTTTGCCCGGCTGTTTCAGTTGTGCGACTGCCAACATCGCTGCCCATCCACCTGCTCTGAAACTCGCTTTACCGCTCGAAACGTCGCCTAATCCGTCACTCGGCTGCTCCACCTGCTCGATAGCTAGCATCGCTGCCAAAATTTCTGTGCTGTTGCTCTCTCCGCCGTCCAACTGCTCTAGCTGCCTGGCCGCCAGTATCGCTACTCAACCGTCTGCCCTGCCGCTTGCTCCGCCGTTTGCACCGTTGTTCGACTGTTCCGAGTTGCCTGGCCCCTGCATCTCCGCCTGGTCTTAGCCTACGATTCCAGCATGCTCGCATGCCTATCCCGGCCATCTGCTCTGTCGCTCGGCTGCTCTAGTTGCCCCACGGTCTGCTCTGCCGCTCGCTCCTCCGTTCAGCTCAGTGTGGCTAGGCAATCCTGTAGAGTCGAATATGCGCAGTACGTCAGAGCGCTCATTGGCTGAACGGTTCGCGCACCGTTTGAACGCACTAAACTCCGTTACCCAACCCAAGTAGCCCTTTTGACTTTCTTTTTTTTTAATTGTATTTATAAATAAATAAACAATGGGCGAGCAGGCGCTTTAAAAATCCAAGCGAGCCAAACTATGTTTAACAGCAAACTTTGTTCAGTTACCCTGAAGATTGCCTGCACATTCTGCACGTCGCATCACTTTCTAATGTTGGGGGTATCTGTTTTCTTCTGGACGCTCTTCTATTTTTTATTTTTCCAGAAATTATTATTATTATTTATTTTACTCTTTGATTATACTTCTCTTGTTCAGTTTCGTTCTTTCGTGTAGTAATTGCCCATTTACTAACTAATCGAAATCCAATAGAATGTTTTTGTTGTAAATTATATTTCATTGTAACGACATTGTGATTACTGTTTCCATCAGCAGCTGGGTACGTTCTATTTTGTTGTATTACTTTATTTATTCATTTTTTTGGTATTTTATAATTAATTTAGTCTTTTAGATTTATCCATTTATCCATGGTAGTGTCTTGGGTGGTGTTAGAAAATAATGTTGTTATTGTAAGCATTTTTTATGCAGAAGTCCAGTAGTCTGTAACCTAACTAACTTAAAAATTATATGCCGCTTAGTTCTACTTAGTTTATGTGCCGTTTCGTATTTTTGGTACTCCTACTCAAATACGAGCTGTGTTAAGTACCCTAGTACTGATGCGTTGCCATTTGCATTTATATTGAACATTACTTTTACTTACTAGTAGACTTTCTTCATATCTTTGAAAGTTTTGTGCGGGCCGTGAACACGAGCGGTCGGTAAAATACCTCTGATTAGTACACTGTGTGCGCCAAAAGTATTTAGACGCTCATTCCGCGCCACGCCATTAGCATACTTGCGCGTTTTAAGTGCTTTAATTATTTTATTTTTATTATTTTATTGTTCTTCTATATTTTTTTGGGTGATTTTTTGTGCTTGAAGGCAATGGTGGCGGCGACAAAGCAGCGTAGAGCAATTTTGGACCTGAAGCTGTAAGGAGTCTCGTGCAACTGCTCCGTATCGGTTTACCGTACAATCCAGCTGGACCGTAAAAGGAGTGGAAGATCCGTTATTGTTTCGACATCGCAGAAGCGAGAGCAGATACGTCGAAATCCTCATAGCTCGACGCGGAAGATCAACTTCGGTCAGGAGGGTTGTCAAAGAGAAGCTGGGACTCTTTCCCTACCGTATCAGAAAAGCAGTCATCCTATCAGAACAGAATCGTGAGGTACGCCTCACGAAATATCGTGCCCTCCTTGTACGCACGCGGTCCGGAAAGCACCTTTGCACCGTCTTCTCGACAAGAAGCTGTTTGCCGTGGAGGTGGATTTCAAAACCCCAAAGTCACCGTGCGCTCACCAAGTGATGGTTTGGGCCACGGTGTGCACTACCGGCAAGACCCCTCTGTTCTTCGTCGATCCCGGCGTCAAACTCAACAAGGAGTACTAGTTGAAAGACGTGTTAAAGGAGCAGCTGATACCATGGAGCAAAATCGTTTAGGAGTGGTATCAGGCCAATCTCCCCGAGTTTATCTCGGGTGCAGAATAGACTGCCATCTCCCCCAACCTCAACCCCCTCGACTACGCCGTTTGGGGGTATTTGGAGAAGAAGGCCTGCGCTCGTCTCCATCACAATCTGAAGTCCTTCAAGGCATTCCTTTGCGAAGAGTGGGACAAGATTAACGTCGACTACTTCCGTGCCATGATGGACGTGTACCCCCGTCGTCTCCGCGATGTCATCAAGAATCGGGGAGGCAGAATCGAAAAGTAATCACATGCATTAATTGTTGATTGTTTGTGAAAAATAAATTATACGTTTCGTGCAGCTGCGTTTCTTTTTGAGAAAGATGTTTGGAATTTTCCGGGTCTCCATACTTTTAGCGCGCCTTGTAATAAATGGATATCCGCACACATTTTCAAACCGAATCACTCCCTGGGGAAATTCAGTGAAATTAAAACTAAAATGACAACGAATAATAACTACGGCCTGCCTAATCTATAAGCGGAATTAATGATCATCACAACCACAAACAGAAAACGGGAAACCAACACCTCGAACAGTTCCATTCAAGTCGCCGCTCCTAGCAAACCAACTTACTACCCTTATCAAAGAAATCGACTACCAGACATTCTTGATATTCTGTTGCAAAAAAACTTCAGTCGCCCAATATAGCAAAATGTTCTTCACGAACTTGATTCAGACCACCTCCTCTTGTTGATATCCTTCCTAATTACACCTGCATATCTATATACCTCCAACGTTAATGACTGGTAACATATATTGGAACGAATTTCAAATACAGCTAAATGGCAAAGTGAAACCACCCCCAGCAGACTTTGATCACTACATAAACCGTTTTGCAGAAAGCCTTGACCTAGCAGTAAAAGAATCTACGACAAACCCAGCTAGAAGAAGTACACTTTTACACATATTCAATTTAATAAAAGAAAAGCATAAAGCGCGCCGCGCCTGATTAAACAATCGAACTCAACAAATACATAATCTCCAACTACAGAAAATATCTCGAAGAACTACAGCCCAATGATCGAACAATGTAGAACACCGCTAGAAGAATACTTAACAAAAACAGAGTAATGTCTGCAATCAGCAGCAATGGTTTTACATACAGCACCGATGAAGAAAAATGCAAGGTTTTTACTTTAAAGGAACCTTTTCTACTGCCTGTCACAACAATCGCCAAAAATTTCACAAAGATGTGAAGTCAGGTAACCTTAAGAATTTCCCTAAAAAGCCTCAACTTCAACCATACGTCGCCTATAGAAATACAACAGAAAACAAACAAACTTTTTATGAGAAAGTTCGCTGGATATGGTCTGATACCAAACGTAGTCCCAAAGAACTTTAATGCATGCCTACGATTAGGCTACTTTCCAGACCATTGGAAATGTGCTCATATATTGTTATTTAAAGAACCAAGAAAGATTGGACACTCCACTAATAGCCAAACTCTTTGAGAAAATCGTACAGTCCAAACTGAACCATGAACTAAAAGACAAAAATATTATACCACCATTCCAATTTGGATTCTGAGAAAACTACTCGACCAACGGTCAGCTCGTAGTGGCTGGTGGCTGGTTAAAACCATCTAACTCTATAACCATTACTGCAAAAGTTTGCCTGGCTATCCACGTAATTTCTTTAATTATTTTTGTTGTTCTAAGTCACGATTTTACCTCCTTCATTACCTGATACTTATCTCTGACATCAAACAAAACTTTGTTGTTATATAATACTTTGCCCTGAGAAAATATCTATGGGTTTTTCAGTTGTAGCTGTTTCGTTCTGAGTATTTTATTTTCCCAAATTTTTTCTGCCATCTTAATGGAGAATTACTGACAAACAACAGGGAAATTATAGCATTTAATATCTTAAAGAAGAGAACAAAATGCTACACCTAATAAAAAAAAATTAAAAAATACAAAATGGAGGATATAAAAAACCTTTAAAATAAATGTGATGAAAATCAGACGCCAAATACAATAATTTTTTAACAAACAATGAAAATCGTAAAATTTAACAAACAAGGTAATAAAAAACTAAAAAAAAAACTAAATTTTATTCATATACTAAAAATTAAAAAACAAAATGACGTTTGCGTCATAGTATTTATTCTACTACTTAATTTTCGTTGTTCGTTTAGGTTCAATCTTATTATTATGTATGGTACTGGGATAAAACTGTATTAGTATTTTTTAATTTACAACTTACAAGCTGAAGCAAGAAAGGCAATTGTTCACACTAATGTACTATTTTGTATTGTGTATTTATGTTCAACATACATTTGACATGAATCACGAATACATCTATAGTTATCTAGAAGTCACAATTTTCTTCCTGTGAATCACATTGTTGACTATTCGAGGAGGCATCATCATCAACATGACGTTGGGATCTGAAAATATAAGAAATTAATTGTGCCACATTTATAGTTCTACGTAACTAGATTATAACGTAAAGGCCGCTCCGCGGCCTCGTTAGAATGTACTACTATGCATGAAATGGTAAAGCTTTCGAACAGTGTGCGTTGAGGCGTTTTGCGCCTTGTAACTAAAACAAGCCCTACCTTCTCCCCCACTTAAATGTAACCACTGGCATATAAATGTGAAAGGGGCTATTTTTTAGGCCACTTGCAATTGTTTTCTTTAATTTCTGATCGCGGATTCGGATTCTACGTCAAATTTGGCTGTCCCTTTTGTTTTTTCCAGAAGGAACCGGTGACTAGGGGATTTTATGTGCTATCCTTATTGTTTATAGAGAGAGAGACTAGATTATATCGTAAAAGCCGCTTCGCGGCCTTGTTAAAATATACTTCTATGAGATGGTAAAATTTTCGAGCGGTGTGCGTTGAGGCGCTTCGCGCCTTGTAAGAAGTGCAAACCCTACCTTCTCTCTCATTTACATGTAGCCACTGGCATAATAATGTGAAAGGGGCTATTTTTTAAGCCACTTGCATTGGTTTTCTTAAATTTCTGATAGCAGATTCGGATTCTACGTCAAATTTGGCTGTCCCTTTTGTTCTTTCCAGAAGGAAGCGGCGGCTAGGAGATTTTATGTGCTATCCTTATTGTTTATAGAGGGAAATGATACTACAAAGCTGCAAAATTTAGTTATTAAACTAAAACTTTAAGTTGAGAACATAAAAGACAATTTAGTGGAAGAATTTTTTTTAACCTAGAGAGCAAAGACTTTTTGTAAAGAACCTAATGGCTTTTCTTGTGGATCCTCCCCAGCTTGTGTAGTCACTTAGAAACGACTTGGCGTATTACGTCCAGACAATATGCGGTAACAACGCTCTCGCATCAATTATCATGTTAAAATTCGTACTGTATAAAACATTATCCTCCCCCACTTGTTTTCAGTTTTTAGCAAAAAGAAGCCATCAACTCGAAAATTGTTTGCCACATAACATTGGTTTTACTATTGCTTTTAGAGTATACCGGTAAAAGAGGTATCTTTTACAGTGCTTTTTAAAGCTGGCAGATGGCGACTATACTAAAGCACGATATCTGAATTTCAGTAAACTGAAGTTGGGGACCAAGCATTGGGTTGCGAACTTTTTTGTTGTTTATATAAAAAAAGCATTACTGCAATTATCCTAAATAACAGTCGATTTAATGTAAAAGTACATAATATGGTCTTTAGTCCGCCGTTGTCGCACTTTGTACACGTATTCTTGATTTGACCTATTAATTCCTTCGCTACTTTTGATTTCCAGTCACCTGTATCAACTTTTTGCTCTAGTTAACACCAAAAGTGATCAATTAGCTGCAACTGGAGAGAGTTACCACCATTTTCTATCCGTGAAATAAGTTTAATATTGTACTTTTCATATATGCCCAGATCGTCATCGTGGTCCCGTGGTGAATAGGCGGAACCCGGAGCTCTCTGATGCGTGCCCGATAGCCTACTAATTGAGTACCTACATTCACTACGAACGAGGGTTAATATTGACGGTTGTCCAAGACGTGATGCTTACCACATCGCCCCGCATCAGAGATGGTGCGCGACGACTGGAATATCCTGTGAGAAATGCGAATTTGCTATGTATGGCCAGAAGATGTAATTTCTATTAGTGTGTTGTTTTTGTGCAAACCACATGTGTCTTTTGTGGATACATTCATCTATATACAAAATTTTTTATTGACACCGAGCCCTAAAGGCAATACAGGGAGCAAATCTTTTTTGCTGCTTATCTCTAGGCCAACCAAGACTTTTTTGGTTTTAGAATTGACTGTAACACCTTCTTTGTAGAAGTAATTGTTATGCCAGTAATATCAGTTCTATTTAATGTAAAATAGGGCTCACCGTCTGTCGCCACAAAAGTTTGATTTGACAGCTTCAAATAGACCTCACGCAGTTTACGCACTAGACCTTTTAGTTAACTCAAAGATCCTATTCTTTTTTTATCACTTCCATATTCAATATTTTCCTTAAATTATTCCATTAGTTCTTGGACTTGAATTCTTGGCAGCAGTTTTCTTTTCCTCTTTTTTTCAATGTTTTTAGCTGTCTACACGTTTGATAATGCCGTAGACGGTGTTCTGTGTAATGTTCATCTTTTAAAAAAAAACGCGTTGCACCCTGTTCACTGTTTCCCAATAAACACGCCAATGGGCTTTCTGCAAGTTTCCATGTTTTTATATTAATACACACAAGCGCTAATGGCGCAGTAACACATTTTTTGATATTAGCAAATTAAACGCAAAAGGCAACCGCAATGTTTTTTTTTTTTGAAGTACTGAGATTAGACAGTAAAAACTAGAAGACATCGCGTCTCTCGACAAACATTTTCACAGACTGTGGAGTGGTTTCAAGAACTTGGTAAAAATAGAAAAATAAGAAAATATACCGTCACAACCCATACGTTCCGCAGCATTATCCGGAATATAATATAACGATATTTAGTTTCAAATAGAACAATTTGTCAAAAAATTGGTATTAATCGATAAATTAACAAAAAAAGATCTTTTCTAACTCTGTACTAATTGCAAAGAAGGCAGAATTTTACAATGTGAATAAATGTGTCCTGCTGAAAACACGCCGACAACTGAAGCATCGTGTCTGGCAAATACCCTTTTCACAGACGGAAATTTTTTCCAATTGAATAATCGCGTGTATGTTCAAGACCATATGATGTAATTATGCATTATCGGAGTGTATTATCTGTTGTGGTATGGGGTACAATCTATTCTATAAACAAGACTACTATCTTATTATTTTACGTGCTCCAAGTAAATAAAGTTGTATACCGTAATGATATTTGAAAAGCTGTTGTGCTAGGAACATTTTTGTGACCAAATTTGAACATATCAACAAGATTTCCCCTTCTTACAGATTTTATTAGCTCTAAAGTTGTCTGGCCTACACAATACTTGATTAGTTTTTGAGGTCCGAGCCTACAATGGTACATAGGAGTTTGGAATCATCGAAATGGTGTGTTCAATTCTCGAAAGATATGTTCGAATTTTTTTCTTCTTTTTCTTCTTCATTCTTCTATCATAGGCTAATGCCTGTTCCTTCTTTGGTTGGGTCTTTCTATTATTCTACGTTGAGATTGTCACACCATCTCTTCCTAGGTCTTCCCACACTTCGTCTTCCTACCGGCGACTTATTCCTGACAATCTTAACGGTTCTTTTGTCGGTCATTCCGTTAATGTGGTCATTCCATTCTTTCTTCCTTCCATGGATCCATTTGTTAATATTCTGTACATTGCAGGTTCTTCTTATATTTCTCTTCTTTTTCTATCTATCATTGTTTTACCACTTATCTTTTTTGGTTTTTTTATTTTTGGTATTTCCAGCAAACGGCATGTGTTAACTGTGGTGGATCGCATTTCTGCTATGTAAGTCATAATCGGTTTCATTCTGGTTTTATATATCCTTGGTTTCCTTTTCTGTTATAGATGTTTTTACGCCAAATTGTATCATTTAAACTTTCTGCTACTCTGTTGGCTTTAGTTATGTGTCGTTTTACTTCATTTTTAATGCTTCCATTTGCCCATAGTTCTATTCCCAGGTACATAAATTTCGTTTTTTTTTCTGTCTACTTCTAAGTTACATCTAATAGGTTTTGTCTAGGTGGTTATACATTTTGTTTTTTCTACAGATATTATCAGGTTCACCAGTATTATTAAAGATGTTTAGTAGCCTTTGTAAGCCATTTTTACTTTTGGCGACCAAGACAGCATCATCAGCCTAGCATAATATGGTAATCTCAGAATCTCTAAGTTTATATCCTTTTCCTTTGTTAACTTCTTTTATTAGTTCGTCTATTACAATGTTAAAAATAACGGACTTAAAAAATCACTTATCTTATTCCATTAATCACCGTTATTTGAGCTGTTAATTTGTCATTCATTTTGGCCTGAATTTTATTGTTTTTGTAAATATTCTCGATATTTTTATTATGTTAAGGAAGATTCTTCGATTGTAAAATAAGTATTTAACGTCTCTGAGTTGTATTCGAACAGATCTATAAAACATATGTATTCTTCAACGATTTGTCGGTGCGCGATCTTCTCGTTCTGAACTCTTGTTATTCTGAGAGGGTAATAAGTGACTTAATACGAGTTTTTATTACTTTAGTAGTTAGTTTGACCATTGTGTTAATCAGGTTAATTCGCTAGTTCCATCTTATAATAATATATAAAATCATGGTAATCTTTCTTCAGCTGTCGGATATTCCGTGTGTTAAAATTATCTTTCTGATTAGTGATGTTATTTCTTTTGTTAATCTGTCCCCATCATATTTCAATAGTTTATTAGTTGTATAAATAAGTTCACAGCTTTAGATTTCACAGGACGCAAATCACCGTTTACATGTAACGTATTAGTCCGCCCTCTTGCGGTTTTAAAGCAATGACATTTGGTCTTTCGAAACATCATGCGATTTGGCGTTTGATGCACATAACCTCAATAATCAACTGTGTTCACGATGGCAATCACAAAAGAGCATATTCGATTTTCTATCCACTTCGCGTTTCATCTTAAGAAAAACGCTGCTGAAGCCACCGTAATGATTTGTGCTGCATATGGTGAGAATGCTGTAAGTCATGCAACGTGCAAAAAGTGGTACCAAAGATTTCGCGGAGGAGAGTCTTGAAGATCAACCACGCGCTGGACGCCCCCAAACATTTGACACGGATGAGCTGCAGACGCGTTAGGCTGGGAACTTCTCCCACATGCGGCGTATAGCCCAGACATGGCCCCTTCCGATTATCATTTAATCTGTTCGTTACAGCATCACTTGGCTGATACACACTTCAAAATAGAAGAAGAAGTCCGAAAATGCATCGATAACTTTATCGTCTCGAAGCCGGTGAGCTTCTATCACCAGGGAATTCGCAAGCTACCCGAAAGATGGCAAAAGGTCGCCAATGCCAACGGAGAATACTTTGATACTTCAACTTTTTTGCTTGTTTTTAAATAAAACTTTAATTTTGCAGAAAAAAGCTGAGAACTTATTTATACATCTATATTTTGTATTTGGTCTGGACCGGGCAACTTTCTATTTTTAAGTTGTATGAGTGTCTGTTTCACCTCTAAACAACTGATGTTTATTTCATCTTCTACCACTATATTTGGAGTATTTTCCTCGTCAATGTTTATTTGTGTGTCTATTTCATTGTATTCTATTAGTTCTGTCATTTCTTTACGCTAACTTCAAATTAGTCTCCGTATCTGTTTCTGTAGAGCGTAGAAATCGCTTTCTATGTTTTTGGTAAAGCTTTCCCAACGCTTATTCTTTCGCTTATTTACGCACAGTTTTATTTTGCTTCTATTTTGTATTCTTCGTGCGCTTTTGATGTGTTTATAGATTTATTATATTTGAGAGCTAATCTCTTTGCTTTTCTTGACATTTCTGATTCACTTCCTTACAGAACCACGGAGTCTTTGTGATAGCTTTTTTAACCGTTATTTTTCTATCGATTTATTGGCAGCCCTTTCAATATTTGTGCTAAGCTTTTTCCAGCTTTCTTCTGCTGTTTCATTCAAATATTTCCAAAGAGTTTATTTATTCACAATGCTCATAGCACGTTTAAAAAAAAACTACATTACAAAAGTCATAAATGCCTACAACATACGTATCTAAAACAATGATTGTTATCAGTTATCTGGTGATAGTGTGTTGCAACAGCCTATCTTTTGTTTACAGTTACTGTCCTATTGAGAACAGTTTAGAAAATCAAGGAAACTATAAAACATTGCTGTCAAAAGCAGATTATATCAAAGCCAGAAAATTTCAACAAAACCTATTATATAGACAAGTTAATTGCCAGATTGAAACAAAGGTTTCATTCTGTCTAAATTTGAATGCTGACGAATCAAAGTCAAAATTCAAAAACCGTTTCTCAAACAATTTCTACCTCTGAACCCGACAAGAATGAGTATCAAAATATTGGAATTATAATTCAAAAATTAGATATGTCTATATTTTTATATTTTTACCTAAGAAGATCTTTCAGTTAACAAAACCTTACGCTGGGAGGAGTTGAAAAAAATTGTTCACCATATTTTAGCTAATTAAAATCAAAAAAATACCGGGACAGGTCAAAATTGGCTAGAGAAGAGTGTAAAATTGTAAAAACTACAACCAGGTTTTCAGCTGATTTAAAAAATTAAGAAAGAGGTAGTTGTCGTCAGTAAGTGTCATGAAAGTGACGTCGGTAAACTGGAAAATGAAAAATATCTCAAAGAAAGTTGTCCAGTACCCACAAACAATTGCAGACTACAATGAATATATGGGAAAAGTAAAATTGTCCCGTCATTTAACAGCTTTAGTTCGGTTCGAGCGCTCAAGCCGAGCACATGCCGTGCGCGTAGCGTGTTACCGTTATCGCACAGTGAACCTTAAGCGCTGTTAAAACAGTGATTAACTGGAATAAACTATTTTCATGTATATTGTTTATTGCAAATTAAGCGTATACATACAATTTCCGCCAGTGTATTGGCGGGGCTAACGACCTAGTTCGGCGGCCCCTTGCTGCCGTTCCTGTCGCCGTTCCTGCTGCAGTTTCTGCCATCGTTCCTGCCGTCGTTCTTGCCGCCGTTAGCCCAGTGTTTTCAGGCAGAGTGGACGTTCGTGGGTTGAGTACATATTTATTATAAAGGCATTATGGCCTATTATTATTCGCCTACCACAACACCAAATTCGGGACACCAGCCTTGCGCTATGCAAGTTGAACAAATTTACCAATCGCAACATGTACCACCCAACTATCAGCCAATGCAGCAGCTAGTAAATAGCGTATATACGTCGTATCCTATGAACGGTATTGTACAACTCTCAAATATTAACCCTGTGGCTACAAATCTATCTTGCCAAAACAACGTTATATATATCAACAGGCTCAAACACAACAATTAAGCCAAGAGCCATGGATATTGGTAGAAAATAGAAAGCGTACTCGGAAAGACTGACGATGTGAGCTAAAAAAATGATGAAATCTTTAATGGAACAATGTTAAATCTCCTAACAACCATTGTCTCCAAAATTGGTAATGGGTCAACTCCTTAGAATAGCTCAATGGAACGCCAACGGGCTGTCACAACACAAAGATGAATTGCTATCCTTTCTTTCAAATCAATGCATAGACATCATGTTAGTGTCAGAAGCACATTTCTCAGACAGAAGTTTTATCAGAATCCCAGGTTATATACTGTACGTAACACAACATCCGGATGGAGGAGCCCATGCTGGCACAGCAATTGTCATTAAAAGCAGTATCAAGCACTATCACCTACAAAAATATAAAGAATACCACCTTCAAGCTACAAGCGTAATGGTAACAGACTGGACGGGATCATTTGTAATCTCGGCAGTTTATTGTCCACCTCGCCACAATAACAAACAAGGTGACTATGAACATTACTTCAGTACCCTGGGCAATAAGTTTTTATCAGCTGGAGACTTTAACGCCAAACAAATGGCCTGGGGATCCAGGTTAACTCGAACTAAAGGCCGCGAATTACTGAATGCAATTAATAGTAATGGCATGCGACACCTATCTGCTGGTGAACCAATATATTGGCCGCCAAACCCATCGAAACTACCAGATCTGCTTGATTTCTGCGCATTCAAAGGAATTAGCCCAAACAACTTGAAGGTAGAATCTTGCCTAGATCTATCAGCTGACCACTCGCCTATTATAATTACGCTAGAGTCACATGGGAAAGCTCTTACTCTGAGCAATAAAACCACTAACTCGGACTTATTCCGAGAAATAGCAGATGACACATTATCGCTGGAGGTTCCTTTAAAATCAGAAAACGATTTAATTTTAGCTACAGAGCATTTTACTAACGTCGTTCAGCAAGCTGCCTGCCAAGCCACTCCCGGCAATACATTGTATATTCCGAGTACTGCTTGCCCAGTAATTGTTAAACAAAAAATCGCTGAAAAGCGAAAACTACGCAGGCGATGGCAAACAACAAAGCATCCAAATGACAAACGTATATTAAATCAAGCTGCTTCTGATCTTACAAAGCTATTTTCCGACATCAGAAACCAGTCGATACAAAACTATCTAAAACAACTGTCACCAACCGAAGCCAGCGAATATTCTATCTGGTAAGCAACCAAGAAGCTGAAGCAACTGCAAATCACCTAGCCCAAGTATTTAGACCATTTCCATCTGCAAGCTCGAACGTAGAAAAGAATTAAGTACAGCAATTTCTTGAATCTCCTTTCCAGTTGAGCCTTCCAATAAAACAATTTTCCATAAATGAAGTCTAAATTACTTCTAATCTAAATCCTTGTAAAGCACCAGGCTATGATTTAATCACTGGTAAAGTTCCAAAGGAACTGACCGATAAAGGCTATATATAGATTTATAACGTATCTATTCAACGCCATGCTAAGATTGCGTCTCTTCCCACCACAATGGAAAGTCCCTACCATTATCTTAATTCCCAAACCGGGCAAACCCCAAGAAAATGCCTCGTCATATCGACCAATCAGTTTGCTTCCAGTGATGTCTAAGATCTTTGAAAAATTGCTGTTGAAAAGAATAACACCGTTACTCTTATCCAACAAATTAATTCCTGATCATCAATTTGGGTTTAGACATTGCCACAATTGAGCAAATTCACAGGGTTATAGATAAAATTCTTGGCAATTTTGAAGACAGAAAATATTGCTCAGCCGTGTTTGTTGACGTTTCGCAAGCATTTGATAGAGTTTGGCATATCGGTTTATTGCATAAATTCAAGCGTGGATTGCCTTCAGACGCCTTTATGGTCAAACATGGCGAATCCTACACCAATTTATTTCCTATAAGTGCTGGCGTCCCCCAAGGAAGCGTGTTAGGTCCTCTATTGTACCTACTATTTACTGCAGACCTGCCAACAACAAGAGATACACTGACAGCTACATTTGCGGTCGATACCGCCGTCCTAGCTTCTCACTCTGACCCACAAATAGCATCGCGTATTCTTCAAAGCCACCTGAACACACTACAGCTATGGTTTACAAAATGGCGTATCAAAATCAATGAGACGAAATCTATTCATGTAACCTTCAGTACAAGAAGAGACACCTGTCCCCCTGTATGGCTTAATAATCAACAAGTTCCTGTAGCAGAAAGCGCCAAATACTTAGGGATCCATTTATATAGACGCCTTACTTAGAAAAAGCACATATGGACAAAACGTAAACAATTGGAAACTTTATTCAGAAAAATGTATTGGCTTATTGGACGCAAATCCCAATTATCCTTGAAAAACAAAATACTATTGTACAAAGCCATACTTAAACCCGTTGGTCATATGGAATTATGTTGTGGGGAACAGCCAGTAACTCCAACATAGGCATTTTGAGAAGATTCCAAGCCAAAATACTACGTTCAATAGTCAATGCTCCATGGTATATACCAAACGAGGTCATACACCGTGACCTTGACATTCCCACAATAGATGAAGAAATACTAAGATTCAGTACCTGTTACCACGACCGACTCGCCGCCCATCCAAACACGCTAGTAGAGCATCTACTGGAAAGCGAGGAGGACGAACCTAGACTGAAGAGGTTTAAACCATCGCAGCTGCCATACCGTTTTGCATAAATAATGTGTGCGTGTGCATATGTACATGTACGTCAAACTACTATCGAGTTACTCTAGGAAATTGTTATTGGACTATTGCCAGCAAGCTATATGTACATGTTAAGGATGTAATTATATATGTGTTAAAGTACTTACTGAATGTCAAATACTGACATATTGTACAGTTATGTTCAATCTCAAAATATTTCATTTTTTCCAGAGTTTATTTGGCATACTTGTGGCTGATATATTAATGACTTGATAATGATTAATTTGCACTCTGAAAAACACTTGTGTGACTTAAAGGTTTTTTTTAATTCTTTTTAAGATATTTCGAAAATTCCGTTGCATTTCAACATAATCTTCCAGAACCCAACAAACTTTAAGTTATTTCCGATGTGCTTGCTTCTACCAATATGAAGGAGTTGCCTATACTGTTGCAGTCATAAAGTTAGTTTTGTATGTCTGTACTTAATTTTGCCTATAACCTCGATGGAACCAGAACAAAATGAATGTAAGGAAACACGATGAATAATCATGCATCATCTCTGTTGGTCTACGATAAGAAAAGATAGGGCCATCCATGTTTTTTTTAGAATTTCAGTAGAATCACAATAGTTTGAAACCTTGGTCATAGATTTGGTTGGCTCAACCAATACAAGTGAACTTTGGATTTCACCATTGCAGCTAGCCGTTGAACCAAACTCTGTCTACTAGTCAAAACTACAACCAAAACCTATGCTTGATGTTTGAAAATAAAATTATACTATATTTTGGTACTCGCCACATCCCCACCGTCGCATAGTAAGCTACAAGGGTGTTTAGTGTGTTGTAAAGGTAATGCTTTTAATGACTTTAAACAGAATTTAATACCTCAGTTACTTTATAGCCAAATTATCTATTATTCCTGATGGTGACCACAGTAAATAAAAAAAATCACTATCATCGGTCAAGTTCGTCCTAAACTTTGGTCTACAACCGTTTATCCCATTCCATCAACCAGTTAAAATTACCCTTGTATGCTCATTTTGCAATCGAAGTCAGCTTATGAAACATTCAATAACTAAACCGAATCAACTTTCTTGGATCAGTTCTAGGAGGCATCAAAAATCCAAAAGGAGAGAATATAACACAGTGGTGGATCCACGCAGCGAACGCAAAGAGAACGTGCCTTATTAGGGCGACTTTGATACTGTCAGTATTACTAACTTACTATAACATTGTATGATTCACTAGTCTTGAACATGTGTACATGCTTTACCCATTGCAATCTTTATTTGCTTTATATAATTTTTGTGTCATTTTTTCCATCAAACTTAAATTATTTGAGAATACTTTATTAGAGCTTTTCCAGCTCCTTTTATTATTTAATTTATATTTACATTTTTTTCAGTCTTCCAAATTTAACACTTTAACTTCACGTTCTTTTTCTTATTTTCCTGTTTCCTTGCATCTCAGTTGCTTAAACTTGTCTTATAAATTATCTTTAGCGTTTCGACAACTTTTTCTTCACTTGTTATGTTTCGCTTTCCAATCATTATGCTAATTTTTTGTTATTTTTATTTCTTGTTGTCTGTTCTGTTAACCCCCTAATGTTTATTTTATTGATAAATAGATTACAGTAATTAACTGTGTTGGTGGAATAGGTAAATAAAGTTCAAGTCGCCTTGCATTTTGGGGAGACATACGTTCATCCTATTTTAAGCCGTTTTAACAACGCCATGAAGAATACTTATATACCAAATCTAATGAAAGATCATTTTCACAGAGGCCACAAACTCTACATGAACATGAGTGGAAAAACAAATGTCATTTACTCATACTATACTAACATGCACAAAGTAAAAAAGGCTGAAATAGAAAATCGTTTTGAAAGAAGGACTAAAACAAAGAAATGTCAGCAATCATATTATCTATTCAAAAGTTATTTAGTTGCCTGAGACTTGTTCTTAACCGATATGGTCATAAAGTGTTTTCATGTAAACTCACTAAGTGGTAGGGCTATACTTGGCAATTTAGCTATGCTAGTGAGGTGATGGGTGCGGATTCCGAACAGAGAGTTAACATTCAGTTATTTGTTAATCTAGGGGAAATCCCTAGTGAAACATAGAATATGATATAGCAAAAATATTGTGGAAAGGCACTATTAATTCAGTGAAGGCAGTCTCCTCAACAACACATACCGCTGTACTTTTAACACGTGTGAGACAGTTATTGCAAGAAAATAGTCGTGTTACTGTCTGCATAATATCAAAAGTATGTATGTCACTAAAATTTACGCAACGATAGAGAAACGAAAATTTAATGCGAAAATAGTTCTTTGTGTACTACAAAGAAATAGAAAGAACCCAGACGAACAATTGCTGCTGAACTATTGGAAAGGAATACATGTAAAAATGCCGCTGAGAGAAAGCCTAAAAGGAAAGATATTACAGCAATCCTAATGGGTGCAACAGATGTGCTAAGAAGCACCCCGAACGAAACTTTCTTTGCTTGCTTCTATGCCCTGCAGCTGTGCATAGATAACGGAAGTGACTACTTTGACAAGACTGAAGACTATTGTTTTGTAAGTTAAATAAATTATATTTTACAAGCTCAGCCTTGGAACTTTCCTGACAAAGGATCTTCTGACAAATGGATCTGTGATGATTAATTTAAAATTCCGTTAGAAGTTTTTAGAAGCTTTGATTAGACGTGAAATAAACACAATCAAAGAAACCCGATATTGCCTTTTTTCATTAATTGAAAGCACTCATAGAAAAGAAAAGTTGTTCTTCGGGGCCGTGCCGTATGTGTGCTAAAGAACAAAATAGGGGTGGAAGTAATATTTTGCCTCGTGAGTAAAGAAAAACCGGTACTGCGCATTGATAACTATTATATATAAATTTCAAGTCATTAAAACGTATTTTATATGACTTTCTGGAAATACAATTTCTCTCATTTCACGCCAAATCCAACAACTCTAACATTTTATGGGGTCACTACGAGTTGCGCCGTGGATATCAAAATATGCAAGGTTTATATTTACGAAAATACTCATAGACAGCAACTGATCCCAGCCTGCAGCCTACAAATATTCTCGTACTTGGCAGCGAACGCCTTAAGCGTGTTGAGACAGTTCGGCTTATCCTACAGTAAGGTAGTGAAGAAGCTCGCGATGCTGGGTCAACAACGGAATACCGGGAAATTTTGTGCTATAAATTTGCGCGCGGTTTGAGTGTTGATCGGTGTTTAGAGGAAACGGCTCCTATTCTGAGAGATGACTGTCCTCATCATCCGGCCATAATTAGGTGGTGTCGAGAGTTTTGTAGGGGTTTCAGTTTTAAACATACTCCGAAATCAGGATCAGGAAAGCAAGATCGCCCGGACATTCTTGCATCGTTATTATTTCATAACATCGTAATAGATGATGAGACCTAATTGCATTTTTTACGTTTTACGATAGTTTGCGAATGACGAACACCTTCTAATCGCGTGGAATAGTTAGTATTCTCAGATCTGTAAAGGAACTGAAAAGGCTTGGTCCCATAACTGGCCTAGAAGGACGCAGAAGTGCATAGCGGAGTAGAAAATATTTTTAGATATTGCAAAAGGTAAAAGTGTACTATGTTTCTTACTACCCTACGTATATAACATGGATTTAAAAAAAAATTTAAAAGAAATGAAACTTAGTACTAAAAATGTTCTCTTGTGTTGTAGTATTCTCTACTTGTTGTAAGAAGTATCTACGAGAGGTCGGGCAAGGAGTTGACTATCCCTGGAGATCAAGAGCTCTGCCTTATAAAGAAAACCCAGTCACAAAGCCTCAAACGAAGTTTGGGAATAGACGGAACACAGAAAGATGACCTAGGCGAAATACAGACACGCACATAGACGCATAGAACGTGCGGACCCTAGATAAGATCGGATCAATTGAATGACTACTACCAATAATAGAAAAGTACAAAATGCAAGCACGACAATCCAAAAAACAAGATGACCAGGCAAATGTGTAATCGATACCAAAACTCATACCTTCCTATAGAGTGGTAAGACAACGAGCGACCATGAACTAGATCTAGTCTTTATAGTAAGAACACTGTCATTGATTGAAAACTCATCACTGAATTAATTTGTGGTTACAAATAAATATTTTCAATATATCGATAGTAAATGGGCATGCTGAAACGGAAAACAAAGATAAATATATCAAGCACGTATTCTGCCAAATGCGGGTAAGAAAAAAATCATTATTGGAGACCTAAACGCAAAGTTAGAGAAAGAAGAAAACTACCTTCAACCATATGGCAGCAGTCTGCACCAAGAGCCCGACGATAATTCAATTTGCTATAAGCAAAATCATCGTCGATTGAAAAATTGTCAATCAAATTGACGAAGAGATGCACGTCAAATATACTAGATACAATCACAGCTTAGTGAAGGCAACATTTATAAATTGTATTAACAACAGAAAAGCAACATTAAATCAGGCTAGACCAAAATATAAGGTAAAGAGTTTAAATTAAAATGAGACACTATATAAATAGGAAATTGGAAAAACTCAACCAAAGAAGAAGAGTAACAGAAACATAAAACGACGATGCGACGATGGAAGAAGAGGAAGAGTACACCAAATGAAGAGTTGTAAAAGCAGCGGATACCACAATAGGACAGACACATAAAGTACATTGTAGGAACTGAATTGATAAAGAGTGTAAAATAACTATAAAAGAGAAAAATCTAAACTACAGCAAATAACAAAACCCACCAGAGCCCTAAAGTCTGAATATAAAGAAACCAAAAAACAACAAACAAACTAGAAGAAGAGAGTCTGTATCAATAATACTCTGTTAAGCTTGCAAAAAACAAAGATACAAACTAAACATCAACTTATGTCAAAATAAGACGACCTAAATCGTCAGCCGCGCAAAGGAAGTACATTTAAGAGCTGCCAAATCTCTAAAATAAGAACAGAACTCGACTAACAAGGACAGAAGAATACCAGACCCCACAGAAAGCAAAGAATTCTCTGAGCTGGCCACACGGCCGTGTGTCGTGGATGCCGGCCGTGTGTCGTGGATGCAATAAAGAGGCTAACCAGTAATAGAGCACCTAGAATCCATAACATAACATGTGAGTTATTAAACCATAGAGGACCAGACCTTATAACAGCGATGATGAAGATGAGTAGCAAAGTAAGAATAATGGAGAAGCAGCACCATATGCCCGATACATAAAAATGGGAAAAAACTTGACTGCAAAAACTTCAAAGATATTTTACTGTTTAATACAGCCCACAAGATGTTTACCACAATATTGAGAAAAAAATACTTCTGTTATCCCAAAACATAATAGGGGAAGACCAGGCAAGTTTTAGGCTAAGATGATCAACCACAGATCAGCTGTGTAGAGTAAAACAAATATTAGAGAAGTTCAGGAGTTCAACATAGACGTGTTCCAACTATATGTTGATTTTAAACAAGCGTACAATGATATAGATAGAAAAAACTATACTCAGGCCTGTACTAAGTTATGAAGGCGATGCATGGATATTGTCACAACCATAAATAAATCCCAACAGAAAAAATTAGATATAATCACGAGATATATCAACTGTCCAAGGATGTCGGTACTGCAACCTTCAGCAAACTACAGAGTCTTAAATAGGCTGGACATGTTCAACGAATCAGCGTGGCAGGAATAGTAAAGAAGATATTCCAAGACACACTAGAAGCTGCACGACCAGTAGGAAGACCAGGGATCTGGCAAGATAAAATAAAAAAAGACGTACAAACCATGCCATTAACCAACAACTGGATGGTGGTGGCTTTAGACGGGAAAAATTAGAAGTAGAAAATTGAGGAGGACAATGTCCGATGCAGACTAAACAAAAAAAATTGCATATACAGACACAAAAATAAAAAAAAATAGAAACACTCAACACAAGTCTGCAAAATAAGAAAATTCGAAACATGTGGCTACCCACTTTAACCACCCTCGTATATGCAATTAAAACGCCAGTCTAAACTGTTTAGTCGAAAAATGTGCGGAAGAACACGTTCACGAAAATAAAAACTGCTATTGCTAGTGCTAAATTACAGCAACGATCGTTAGAAAATGTAAAGCTGCAGGTTGAAATAACTTGAAACGGCTTTTTGAAACGTCAACGAAACCTAGCAGGCACTGCATCTTACGTCAATCGCATTCCAAGCTCCAATAATAGAAAAATTGTAAATAAGTTGTAGAATTGCCGATTGCAAATGCAGATTTTAAGAAAATGGACTTTAAAACACTAAAATTTAAAAGCTAATTTTAGAAATAAATTAATTTATTAATTTATTTAACATACCTTGCGTTGTCCTCGTTGCTGTCTTCCTCTTCAGTTTGATAAAGCCTATTTTTAAACGCGGGGCGTCTTCTAACCTTCTCTAAGGGCTTAGAATCCTTTTTCTTCTTCTGAGATCGTTGTACGCTTTCGTCACTGTCGTTGCTATCATTATCATCTACATCTCTCTTTTGTTTTAGTTGCTTCTTCTTGCTTTTACTATCATTGCCTCGGTAGTTTTTTATTTTGTTTTCACTGATGTTGTCATCACTAGAATCATCTTCATCACTATTCTTTGAAGATTTCGTCCTTTTTCTGTTTTTATCAATATTTTTCTTATCTACTCGTACAGTTTGTTCATTTGCGTCTACTATTTGGATACTATTGTCGTCGCTATCTTCGTTGCTGTTTTCTTTATTTTCCTCCATTTGTGGTTGCTTATTCTTACGTTTTCTATCATTTGATTTGTTATCGCTGTCGACATTTTTCTTCTGTTTGCTATTTTCATTGCTATTGTCATTGTCTTCATCACTCACGTTATTTAACTTGCTGTTATCTTTATTATTCTTCTTTGAATTTTTTCTATCCTTAACATTTTCGTAATCTTTGTCTACCACGACATTTTTGTTTTCTCCCTTTTTCTTTTTTCCGTTCAGATTCGAGCTTGCAAATACTTCCACGTTATTACTGGTAAAAGCTCTGCTTGCTTTCTTAAAGCTCTGCTTCATCCGCAGGTGGTTCTTTGAGTTGTCGTCGAAGTAGTCATCAAACTCTTCGCTGTCGTCGTCCTTGTACTTGTTGACTTTTCTATTTTCGTTTTCCTGGACGGCTTTGTAGTTATCCTTGGGGATGCGCTCCTCGTAGCTGTTCCTCAATGAGAAGCTGCCCTTCGCTTCGACGGCGTTCAGCTTTATAACAGATATTGTTACGGCTGCGACTAATCCGAAATAGGTGCTGGCTGTTAGTCTGTTAGGGGGGTGTGTGTTAGTGCCTGCAGAGGATACTTAATGCTGGTACTTACTTCATCCCGTGTTTATTGTAATTTTGTGTGTGTTTTCGGTGTGGAGCCGCCGCGCCGCGGATGTGTATCCGTAATAAGCAGACGCGCTTAAATAATAAACGCTATTCAATCTTGGAACGAGCCCTATCCTATCGTCGCTGCTAAAATTGTAGAGGCAGGTGTTGCAAGCTGGCAACATGAAAATGACAGCTAATAATTTGTGGGTTTCTCTCCCAGCGCGATTCTTCCACTAATGCAGCTATAAATAATTTTTTTGGTGATACCAAAGGTTTTTTAGCACATTATCGCACAGATCGGTTTCGCGAAGGCTATTTGCGGACAATACATCCTCGATTCTGCCCGCTCCATCTTCTTTGGCGCGCCAGAAGCAGGGCGAAAGGCGCGCTATTTATACTTTTGGCAGCCGGCTACCAATCAGGCCGTGCTGACGCGCGGAATAAATAAATCCTATTTATAGCGGCGGCGCAAATCTGCGCCGCGACGCCAGTGGAGACGGGGCGCCCCGAAAAATCGCCGAATTTCGGTTTTCGCCACGACTTTCGCTTTATGTAAGTGCTAGGCGTAGTTGGGGCGCAGGCCGCCATTGCTGGAAATTTGCGTGTCGGTTGCCGTGAGCGTTGCGAGGGACCGAGGGCTTTGGAGTCTGGCCAGCGGTGGTAAGGTCAGAGGCAAATTCTTCTAAGGCGGGCCGACGCGCTGGTAAGGTGAATGTTAATGAAAGGAAGCGGAAGTGAGGGGAAGGGCGCACGTGAGATTTGTTGTGCAAGTTTCCAGTAGGGATTAAATTGAAAATTGCAGATTTCGGTCCAGTTACGTTGTCATATCCTCTTCTGCATTTTAAGTACCCTTAATAATCGCAAAAACTGACTTCATCACTTATCGTGACATTTATTCCACCTTTTCGTCACTCAGTTGCGTACCACTTTGTAAGTTCAAGTCAATATTCTAAATTACTATAAACACTTTCATCGTAGCTCGAAGAAAATTCAGGAATTTCATCGCAATCATTTTATCTCGTCTATTTATTATAGGATTGGCAGCAGACTGTTTATGCTCAGGAGCCAAATATAAAAATACGCCAAAAAATCGTTCAATCTAAAACAGAAATAGTTCGAGCAGGCATAAAAAGTTTAGCAACAAAATTAGTTATGTTATATATAGGAACAACTTTCATCTATAAATTTATAAACTCAGCAAGGGCACTTTTTCAGGAAAAGGTCATTGCTAGCATAGAATGTATAGTGCAAATAGATGAGCTTCTTTTGCAAATACTTTTTTGCTGATGCTATGTCCAGAAAATTAAAAATTATGGTAACCCGGACCAAGATTCTGCTCCATTTCTATACTATACAAGGTCTGTCCGAAAGTAATGCGCCCATTTTTGTTTTAAAAAATTTATTGAAATTAATCGTACAATTACTTAATATTCTTCGAAATACATCCCTCCTGCTTCAACACACTTGTTCCAACGAGATTTCCATGCTTTATATGCGTCCTGAAAGTCCTTCACTGGGATGTCCTTTAGTAACCTCGTCGTAGCCGCCTTGATGTTCTCCAGGGTCCCCAAATGCTGTCCTGTGAGGGATTTTTTAATCTTCGGGAACAAAAAGAAGTCGGGCGGCCCACATCAGGACTACAACAATTCTTGACACACTTCCACTCGATTGTTCTTTTGGTGCGCATTGGTTTTCGGAATGTCAAGTATTTCTGACATTAGGCGGACACTCGTTCTTCGATCAGAGTTCAACAATTCGCGCACTTTGTCAACCGAACTTTCATCTCGCGACGTCGAGGGACGACCTGATCGTTGTTCGTCGGCGACCTCCTCACGACCCTCCTTGAACATTTTATTCCATCTTTTTCACTGTGAATATGACATGCAGTCCTCATCAAAAGCCTTCTGAAGCAACTCAAAAGTCTGCGACGGCGTCTTCTCAAGTCTTAAACAACACTTTATCGTGTATCGCTGCTTGAGAGTTTGTTCCATCTTAATTTCAACAGAGCACTCACACAAGGGTTCACTGAAACAGGCTCTGTGACGCTCCAGGAGCTCGGGGCTTACTGTTTCGGGTCGCGCTGTGTTCATAAGACTCTCCCCTACCCTTCTGTGCAAGCGGTAACGCTGTGCGACGGATAGTCGCGGCAGAAAAAAAAATAGGGCGCATTACTTTCCGGACAGATCTTGTATAATAGCCTCTGCATTGGTTTGATCATCTTAGGATAGCTTCATCATCCCGCAACGCGTGGTTTTAATAGTGATTTAGAGTATTTACATTATTTAATTACAATTGACATTAAACTGATCTTTAAACATTACTTGGTATCTTCTTCACTTTTGTTTACACGTGCTTTTTTTAGGGTACTTTTGAGTATTCTGTTGTACATTAGGTACTAGGAAGGTTTTGCAATGTATCCTTTTGACACTTTTTTCCGCCATACTTCTGTATTCTTTAAAACCAGTCGGTACCAACTCTTCCATGGTTCTTAAGGGATTTAGCCATGTTATTAGAGGGTCCTTGTCTTTATAAAACCGTCTCCTTTTAGTTTATTCTTCAGGTCATTCAGACTAGTCAGATTTCGCCTCCTGTTACAAATTACGAATTACAGAGCATCTTGCGGTACCACAAAATGTAAGATACCATAAAATCTCGAACTAAAACATGGAGTATCCAAAGGAAACATATTTTTTCCACTTAAAATGTCTGGTGCAGGAATGTCTAAACACTGTTCTATCTGGCAAATGAAACTCGAAAATCTTTTTAACAGGAGTAATGTTCTCTTCCATGGCAAACGAGGATGACGTACTGACCTCATAGCGTCTTATTCTTTCTCTTTCCTGTTTGAAACTTTTGATACCCCCTGAATAAAGTTGTGCGATGAGGACAATCATCTGCGAGTACAGAAGCAATTTTCTAATAAACTCTGAAATCGTGCAAAAACTTGTAGCATATATATATGGTATTTTGTTTTTGACCAAACCAACCCTGCTGGTCCATCTTACTGCTACGGTTTAGGAGAAAGTGTTGACTTGAAGGTTTCTCACTACACTTAAACTTGTTGGACCGTGTGAACATCGCTTGCACCATAATATAAAACTTTCTCAGTGCTTAGTATATTTTGCTATTAACAAAATTGTATAGATAATTAAAATGCATGCTTTTTGTTTTCTATTATTCTAATTACTTTCTTTATGTTCGCTGTATTGCTTTTTTTAATTTGCTGTTTATCTTTTAATATACATTTTGCCTATTTTTTATTTTTATGTTTATTTCTCGAATTAAATATATTGCAAAATTGAAATACCTTTCCTAACTTTTAATTTGTGATAAATCAAGTAATAGGTCATAAAGTTGGAAAAGTGCTTACGTCATTTTTAATAAAGAGATCCAGTTAATGATACTCAAATATGTAAGCAGTCAGTTAAGATTACAAAAGTAAATTGTAGTATTAAATAATTAAAATGGAATTCATAATAAGATGTGCTGAAGGTGTAAAGATTGCAGTCGCAAGCAATCTAAAGCTATTAATTCAAAAAACCTTTACTTTTTTAAATTATTAAAATTTAATCCTCAATGCAAATAATTATCTCATATCACACATAAAAAATACTCTAGTGGTTGTGCCTTCGACACATGATTTGAAAACGATTCTTGCCATGATTGGTTGATGTGAAATGGTCAAATTCGTCTGATAAAATGACAAAAAGTAGTGAAAAACTTACTGGCTTCTGGGATCTTTCTATCCTTGCGAGTATAAGCTCGGGAGGGGAGATTACGTTATGTTCTTGATGTCTTGTTCCATGTCTCTCTTCATTATTCCCTGCCTTGTAGTTCTTCACGTTTCTTTTGGTCTTCTTGTTATTTTATTTTTATTTTAGTGTTGGTTTAATTCCCAAATTATATCTAATGACATTGTTTCACGTTTTACCACAATTTTCCATACAAATGCCATTTATGAGGGTAAGGTGAAAAGTTCTCGGCCTGACAATGAAAGACTGTGACTTTCAGTTAAAAAATGATTTTGTTTTTCTACATAATCTTCCTTGACTTCAACACACTTGATCCAGCGCCTCTTCAAGATCAGTATTCCTTCTCCGAAGTGAGAATCTGGAAGATTGTGAAAATATTCATCAACTTCTTCATTGGATGCGAAGCGCTTCCCACAAACAAATTTTTTTAAGTTTGGGAACCGATGGAAGCCTGAGAGTACCAAATCAGGAGAATAGAGGGAATGGCCGAGCGAATCACACCCCAAATCCCGCAGTTTTCCCATCGCTAACGCAGGTGCGTTGTACTGGTGAAAGATGATTTTTTTCTTCTTCAAGCCAGGCCTCTTATCGCGAATTTTGGCATCCAGCTGGTCAAGAAGGTTGGAGTAATATTCGCCTGTAATTGTTCTGTCTTTTGCAAGATAATCAATTAACAGGATCCTTTTCGCATCCCAAAACACGCTGGCCACTTTTCCGGCAGATGTGATTGACTTCGCTTTCTTTGGCGCTGAACCATCGGCTTCCACCCACTGCTTGGACCGCTGTTTCGTTTCTGGCGTGTAGTGGTGGGCCCATGTCTCATCCATGGTGACAAATCGCCGCACAAAATCGGTCGGGTCCCTGTTGAATCGGTCCAAAGATTGCTGCGAAAATCGTTTGCGCATTTGCTTTTGATCGGCATTCAGCAAATGCGGCACCCATCTTGCGCAGAGCTTTCGCATCCCTAATTCTTCGTGCAAGATGTTTCGCACCCTTTCTTCCGATATCCCCACAGCCTCAGCTATCTCACTCACCTTCACTCGCCTATCGTCCAACACGATATCATGCAATTTTTTCGATGGTTTCCGGCGTGGTTGCGGTTTTTGGCCGTCCTTCACGTGGGTCATCTTCGAGGGATGTGCGACCACGTTTAAATTCAGCTGCCCACTTTTTAACAGTTGACATGGAAGGAGCAGAGTTCCCGTAAACTTTTGTCAGCTTCGGATGAATTTCCTTAGGGGTTAATCCATCCAAAACGAAGAATTTTATAACCGCACGATATTCATGTTTATCCATTTTAACAAAAAACATGCAACATGTCTACTGAAAAAAATCCTGTAAACAAACTACTTGAACGAACAAGTTGAAACTAGTCATACGAACTAATGACACATGCACCCAAGCAGGAAGCACAATTGTTTGCCGATTGCAGCACCATCTCTTTGTCAGGCCGAGAACTTTTCACCTTACCCTCGTATGTGCGTTTTACTGTACTTTTCTGATTTTATGTTAAGTTTCAAGCTTCAGACTCATGTCTCAGGATTGGGATTGCCAATCTTTTGAATCGGGCATGCGTATATAGTAGTTTCAATCGCCAGAATGGTCTAAGCGGTTGAGGCGCAGACTACGATGCTGACGGACCCGGATTCATTCCTCCGTGCTCTCTGATGCCTGACAGGTGGCCTACTCAGTCACTAAAAATAATTGAGTACCTGCGTTCACTCGAACAAGGGGTAATAATGCCAGGCATCCAAAGCGTGGTGCTTACCACATCGCCCCGGATCAGAAATAGTTCGCGACGACCGGGCAGATAGAGCGAACATATGAGAACCTTGACCTCTTAGTTCGCAGACCGTGCTCTCTCACTGGGGGAGTTAGAGTCGTACCATTATTATTATATAGTAATTTCTCAAAAGTTGCAAACATAAAAGTCTAAAAAAATATTTTTCGCAAACTCACTATCATCTCAAAACCATTAATTTTAAAATTGCAGAACAGTACTTCAAAAATTAAAAGATTTACACGCAAAGATAAAAATTTCTTTACTCTTTTACTACTAAAAAGTGCAAAAATAATGTGAAAAATATTTTGCAAGTGGTTTTCTACACTAATTGAATAGCGTATTTTTGAAATTAATCGAGTTCTCTAAAAATAACAGGCTAGTAATTCCAGGTAAAAGAAAGAAAATGTTTTTTCGGGGCAATAAAATAAAATGATTCAAATTATATTTATTTCATTGTCCCATTTTTGAAAATAAATAATTACCATATAAAATATAACATGTAACTGCAAATATTAACTAAATTGTGTCGTGTTTATGACATATAAGCATCCAAACATTTTATATGCAAAAGCAAAAATGCACAGTTTGACATTTCCTC
This sequence comes from Sinelater perroti, assembly GCA_036346155.1. Lineage (NCBI taxonomy): Eukaryota > Metazoa > Arthropoda > Insecta > Coleoptera > Elateridae > Sinelater > Sinelater perroti. Next base: position 19,902,485 of record JARFIY010000158.1, on the reverse strand, counting down.
AACCTACGCTATTAACCTTCTTCCTGAAATGACAATCTTGGCAAAACGTTTTAAACATATTTGTGATTGATGTATTTGCTTGGATGTTCCATTGCGTTTAGTCCAGAAGTTGCAATAGCAATGTTCGGAATATTGCAGGCAATTTCCCTTTAAAATTGAAGAAGTGGTTTTCTTGCTTCTGACTCCGATTCTATAATTTGAGACTATTGTTATCAAGGAAATTAATGCCGCCATCGATTTTCTGTTTACATTGCTTTGTGAATAATTTTTATTTTTCCTGTCATTCTCCATTTTCCTCCAGTTCACATCTTCCTTTTCTTTTAAATCTTTCTTCACCGCTTCCCACCATTTTTTTTTCCTTCTTTCTGAGCTTCTCCATTCTATATCTTTTATTAGCCTGTTGTCTGGCAATCTTTCGAAATGTTCTAACTACTGTAATTTTCGGCCTTTAATTACTTGAATTACACTTGGTTCATTATCAGCTCGTAGATTTCCTCATTTCTCCCATATTCTTTCTCCAAATATTTTTGCAGCATTTTTCTATTTAATGTTATATGCTTTGGTAATATTTGGCTACAAATCAAACATTTTGATCTTCTACGTTCGAGAATAGCAAACCACATTTAAGACTCCACTTATTTGCAGGTAGATACGACAGTCGCATCAAAATTATCATTCCATGAAAAAGATGAATCGTTTAGTCTCCCATAAACTAATAGTCAGAGAAGACTCATTCTTGCTTTACACGATATTTGAGGGCTATAAACAGTCACGTGAAACCTCTAAGTCTTCATTTCAATTGAGACCGACAACTTAATATTTTTCTTTAATCTCATGATACCAGACACCAAGATTCCTATCTAAATTTTGTAAGCATGGCTTTTACCTTGGTAGAGTGTCTTTTTAAACTTTGCATTCGATAATTCTATGTACTTTCTAACCTTGTGCGTTTTTGGTTTTGTTTACTTGCGTTACAAGGAGTTTTTTTTTGCATGGTTCCACATGTTTTCTTAGTGAAAGCTAAGATCAATTTATTATTATCTAGAGACCAATACATTTCTTGCTGTGAAAACAAATGGTGTTTAGTAATAAATAAAAATATACAAGGGAAAATTCTGTAGTAAGAAGCTATATATTTTGCGCTACTTCGTTGCGTTGAAACAACAAGACTAAGAAGCGACAACATATATTTGGTCTTTTTATTGCAAGAAACAAAGATTACGAATTGGGTATGAGTTGTTATCAAGACAAGCACAATAAACCTTCACGACTTATGTGCTTGCGGAGGCAGGCAGACAAAACATAAAAGAAAAAATATCAAAATTCTAGTGAAACCTTAAAAAAACTCTCTTTTGATGTTGTTTTGGGTAGCATCAGGATACCATAGAGCTGCTGTTTAAAATATTAACCAAACAGATATAGGATGTTCTCGGGATATGAAGTAACTTAAATATTGAGCATCATGTTTTGCCACTCATTTCAAAACCTCTCATTCTCTTTATGGTAGATTTGCCGATTGTATTTGGCTTGAAAGTTTAAAATTCATCTATATCGTCATGTGGAAACTCCTCGAAATTTGGTATGTTAGTAGCACTCGCGAGAGAATTAAAAACTAATTATTAAAAATTTTCCTTTTTTCTACTTTTCAATGTTTATATCTTTTTCAAATTTATAGCTACGAAGGTAAACTAAACGCTGATTGAAAGCTGAAGAGCTAAGCTTTCATATAATATATATCACTACATGATTCGATGCTGTTGTGCTGTCGGGGTTATTGACAACCACCCCACCCCACCCCACTTTGATATTTGACATCTCAGAAGCGACCACTTTAAAATTTTCAGAAAAAAATATGTTATTTTACCACTAATTGAATACTTGAATACTAAATTCCATCATGGGACAAACATGGGTTCATTCCAAAATATGTGCAACTGTTCCATAAAGAAAGGCTTACAGAATATTTAGAAAAACAATTTCTTTTTTCAGCTCAGTCATTTTGCACAGCAGGGTCATTCCAACAGCAGCAGCAGCAAAAACCGTTGAATATATTCGCAACTATTTTTCCTAAAAAAAGTATTTGCTACTTTTAGTTCTTTTGAATCTTTTATTGAGCTTTCCAAAAGTTTTTTCTTTGTCTTGGTCTACTTATGTGTGACTGTCTTAGTCGCGCCATATTTCCTTCCAAATAAAACAAAAATATTTCCGTTTCTAATGTGTTCTTCGTTTTAGGGACATAGCAATGGAGCTTTTGGGTTCCAACGATCGTTTTCTCATCCATTAAACGATTTTTTAACATTTGGGTTTTTTCAAAACTTGAACGTCATGTCGAAAATATCTATATTGATGTAATTCCACTAAATTTCTTATCTGATTGTCGTGCGGCCTCTGGAGAGTTGCTTTTCAAAGTACCGCCAACTTCGTTGCACGCCCCCTTTCCATGATGAAATTTGGTATTCAAGTAGTCAATTCGGGGTAAAATAATATTTTTTTCCTGTACATTTTAAAGTGGTCGCTTCTGAGATGTCAAAGGTCAAATTGAGGCGTCAATGATCCTAACAGCACAACAGCACCGAATCATGTCGTGCTTTGTATCATGTGAAAGCTTAACTTCTTAGCTATAAATTTGACCAAAATATAAACATTTAAAAGTATTGAGGTAAGGCCGATTTTGGTGATGTTTCCATTTTTAAAACGGCCGTAAATCCTTAACCAGTATTCCAACATACCAAATTTCATCAAAATTGGAGATGTCGTGTTCAACGACCCCGCGATTTGGTATGGAGTGACTCAACATTGCAATGTCAGCTTCTTTATTATCTGCCTTGGCAAGGATTTTCCCAAGTACTTCATTGAGTGTTAGGAATGTAGAATGCTTATTATTACATGTGTACACCACTGACAAAAATAAAGGAGACAAAGTGATGAACATCAGCGACAACTATAAACTTGTAAACCAGAGTCATTAGTGGGGGTTTATTTTATTTCAATATTCCTGTTCTGCTGACGCTGAGAAAACACAAGATCGATACTTCAGAACACAGATAAATGAAAGAGAATGAAAAATCAACTGTGCGTATTTCTTAGCCTTTGGAAACTTACTGGTGAGGTACTTAAACTGCAAGCGGATTTAAAATTGCGCGCATTTCAAAGCCTGAAAATGTACCAAGGAGTTGAAAAACACAAAAATATAACATCAAAGTTGAAAAACATGCCCTTTAGCTTGCAATTATTTATTCCTAATGCAAATAGTTTTCGTATAACAAAAACAAAGTGGTGAGAATGCATACGAGGGTGGTCCTGAAAGTACCTGACCTTTCCTTTTTCAAGATAGTCAATGAAAATTATCCCATACGCATCCCAAAAAACCGACGCCATGACCTTGCCCGCAGATGAAACGGTCAGGCCTTCTTTGGAGCCGGTTCTCCCTTTTGAGTCCATTGTTTTGATTATCCTTTTGTCTCGGGCATGAAGTGATGGACCCATGTTTCATCCATGGTTATGAAATGGCGCAAACATTCTGCTAACCGCTAAACACTCACTTAAAACATCTTCACAGCACTGTTTTTGATCGAGTGTGAGCAAACGCGGCACCCATCTTGCACACAGCTTTCTCATGTCCAAATTTTCAGATAATATGGGATGTACCGCACTTTTTGAAATGCCTACTATGTCTACTAGCTCGCGCACTTTCAGTCGACGGTCATCCAGTACCACTTTGTGGATTTTCTTCACCATTTCTAGAGTCGTCACCTCATTTGGTCGACCACTGCGATGCTCGTCTTATCAGCCCGTCGTTTAAACTCTGCTACCCAATATTTTACTGTTGCAAACGAAGGAGAAGACTCACCCAGAGTAGAATACAGTTGAGCTTTTATATTGGTTGGGCTGAGGTTGGGCGTTTTTACAAGTTCCACAATAAGTTAAAATGAATTTACAAACTAAAGCCCGACGGTAGTCCATAATGAGCTACTTGTAGGTTTCAAAAATTGTTTATTTTGAAGGCAAAAATTTCTAGAATAATCTTACCCCCAACCATCCCTAGCTTACATAAAAAATTTAGGTCTGTATAAATAAATATTACTATCACCAGTTTTTTTGAAGTATTATGTATAAACTATTGTCCCCCATAATAATTAAAACAATACGAAACTACTTTTTTGATATTCCTCCTCTTTCCTTTGATGCGTTTGATTCAAAGGTTAGATAATTTGTTTAGTTACTTTTTAAAAGGATGTGGGTTGTCCTGAACTTCTAGGTGGGCTACTGGATTATTATTTTTCTAACCCCTGCTTTTCTACGTCGAGGCTGAAAGCCACAAAAATACAATTAGAACTGTAAAATGCATTTCTGTTTTAAATTCGGCTCGATTTTCGACAGTAGTGCGAGTACGGGCGTTATCTAGAGGGAAGCACACTTCTGAAGGGAGCATCGCACTTTTTGCTTGACAGGCGGCAATAATGTTGATCTTTGGTAGTGTCTCGCTCTATTAAAAGACAACGGAAACGCTGTCTATAATTAAAAAATGCGAATACAAGGACTTTGATAGGCGCACATTCACCTTTTATTCGCCACTTGTTTCAGTTGGTGGTTTGAACCAGGAAAGTGTAATAATAGACTCGAGTCTCAGCACATGTTAACATCCGATATAAAACTCCGCTTCCCTTCTCTTTAAATCGAGCCAGAAATTTCTAAGAAACCTCAAGTCGGCTGCACCGAAATTTCAATAAGTTTTTTATTATTAACTAAACACTACTTTGACTAATATCCATTTCGGCTCATATTTGTCCAATTGTCAGCCTCTGATTGCCTACAATGAGCTTGCAAATTTGGCTAACGTTAGCCTTGGTATTTTTAACGCAAATGCAATGCAGGTGCGTTACATTTTCGACCTCGTTTTGCCCTTTAGAAGATCTGTGCCGTTTGGATCCTTGATAACGTATCTCTACCGAACTGTCAACGTAATCTGGACAGGATATTAGTTAACTTAACACATTTCCCCTTTAAAAATTGTATAAAAGAGTTACCACGCAATATATCAAATATACCTACATAATTTATAGCAAATTGTGATATTTCAATGTTCCCACATCAGCAGTAAAGTCTCAGTACAATACTGGACTTTCTAGATCAGCGAAAAAAATGTCTTGGGATTTTTTTTAGAAACATTCTATTATATTGAAAATGTTTGAAAATGCCAAGTTTAGAGGTGATACCACGCACACCTAATCGACGGTCTTCTATAGCAACTTGCTCCACTTGCGCAATCATAGTTTCGGTTCATTGTCACACAACTCTCGACTTTCTTTAAACTTTTGCATCCACAAACGCACATTTTTAACATCCGTAACGCTTTCACCTTTACGTGTCGCTCAATTGACGGTATATTTTGATCAAGAAGAGAAAACGGATGATTACACGTTGTTCTTGACCACACTACGTCCACCCTTTGCGTCCACAGTTGGACGTTCATTTCTCTCTATTTTGGGCTGACTGAATCCAGTTGCCGGTTATTCTTCTGATATCATCCATCCATGGTGTGGACGGTCTTCCTCTGCTCCTTCTGTCAGCTCTTGGCCTCCGCTCAAGCAGCCTCTTCGCCCATTTCCCGTCCGTTATCCGGGCCACATGTCCGATACAGTTCCACTTTAGCTTTGCTATCTGTGTGATTATCAGTCACGCCTGTTCTTCGGCGCAAGTCTTCGTTTCTAATATGATATCTTAAGGACACGCCAAGCATCAATCTTTCCATTTTTCGCTGTGCTGTTCTAAGCTTTTTACCAGCACGCACTGATTGAAAATTTGTCTTTTAAACATCTCAGCAGATCGCCTTTGAAGTCTTCCGCAAGCAGCCCAAGCGTGGATAACTCTTTTCTCCAATTCACATGTTTGATTGTCTCTGGAGATTTGTATTTTGTTACCAAGGTGCATATATTTATTTGCTAGTCTTACTTCATTGTTGTCCATTTTTAACTTCTCACTAGGGACTAAGTTGGTCATGAATGTTGCCTTGAAGCTGTTTATTTTTCAGCCTACTTCATTCCACACCTCTTGAAGTTCTTTTAAGATTGACGAGATATTGTGCAAATTGTCTGATATTAAAACTATGTCATCCGCAATCGAAGGTTTGTTAGGTCTGTCTGTCTATGTTTAGGCGTTTTCCTTCCCAATTTAGCTTTTTAAAAGCATTTTCCAATACTTGGGGGACATAGTCTAAGCTTGCCTAACGCCCCTTTCAATTGGTTGGTGTTCTCGTGTAGTTTTACCGTCATTTCTTCACTTTTGTAGATGTTGTATATTAACCTTGTGCATTCTTGCAGAGCTCCCATAACTGCCTCAATCTCAGCTGTGTCGAATGCCTTTTGCAAGTCTATAAAGTCTAGAAATAATGGCCTGTTGTACTGAATAGTTTTTTAATTATTGTTTTGACGCTTTGTTGGTCCCAAATCCGGCATGAAAACCGACCTGCTCCAGTGTTTAGTAAAAGTCTAATTTTTTCTCAAGGCTTATAGGTCTGTAGTTCTCCAGTTTAGCTGAATTACCCTTCTTGTGAAGTAATATCACAATAGCATTGTTTCATTTTTCTGGTATTGTACTGCTGTACAAATCTCTTACTTTTCTAAGTAGACAAGGACCGCCTATCTTTATTGTGTCAGTAATCGTCTTATCTTCTCCTAGTCTTATTGTTCTTTGCTACATTTATATCTGGTAGTGATTCTGATTCTTGATTTATTACACCCTTTCTTGGTGTTAAAGTGCCTGGCTGTAAACCTAGAATCGAGTCTGTTTCTCTTTGACTTTTATACAGCAGTTGATAAAAATCTTCTCTGTTTGTGGTGGCAACTCCTTCTTTGTTTTTAACTTTAACTATTCCTCTCATTTTCGAGTTTTCTGCGTAGAACTTTCATGTCTTTGTTGTCTTCTATGGTTTGTTTTATTTCCTTTGTGTTGTATTTTCTAATATCTTCCCTATAGCTTTTGATATTCGTTTGTTTAACTATTTTAGCTCTTCAGTTTTTGTTGTCTTCTAGCTTTTCATGCCCCTACTCATCTGCATTAAGTTCTTAGTCTGTGGACTGTTTTTCTCTTCTCTTTAAGCTTTGGGGCAGTGTTTATCTTGACTTTCTAGCATTGTGTTCATCGTTTTTTCTTCCAGTTGGTATTCTCCAGCATTTCATTAATGTCTTGCTGAAATTTTTCAGCATCTGGTAGGTTTATCCATGGTCTATTGATCTTCTTGTTTATCATTTTATATTGTTCATTGCTGATATTAATTGATATTTTTGCTGTCACCATCTTATGATCGCTTCCAACGCCGAACCTACTTCGTCATAGAATAGATCCACTTTCCCATCCATAAGGCCTTTGGTCGGTGCGTAAACCTGTATACCGGGTTATATCCAGAAGTAGTATAATTGTCTTTTTTCCGCGCGCGGAGCGATGGAGGGGGGTCTGCAAGGCCGGATGTTATGGATGGGAGCCTTGGGAACAGGTTTCGACTTACGGCAGTCGCCTGCGTGCGTTAGTTGAGTGTGGACCACTGTTTTAGTAATCTCCTATCGTCAGTTGCGACGGAACGAAATTTGGAGCAGCGGTACGCCATCAAGTTTGGCTACAAACTTGGAAAATCAGCGACCGAAAGCAAGGACATGCTTACGCAGGCCTACAAGAAGGATACCATGAGCCGTTCCTCGATATTTGAGTGGCCCAAGTTGTTTCCGGAGGGGAGGCAGCTCGTCGAGGACGACCAACGCGCCAGGCGTCCGTCAATCTCGCGAGCGGACGACAATGTGCTAAAAAGTAAACAACTTTTGAACTCTGACCGACGGTTAGACATTAAATTAATTAGTGATGAGCTGAATCTTTCGTACGGGACAGTCCAACGCATCATCACAGAGGATTTGTCGATGAGAAAAGTGCCACGGCGCGTGGATTGTGAGGGATCTCCTGGCCAAATTCGGCGTTTCCACGTTGCCTCACTCCCTTACAGCCCTGATGTGGCGCCGCCAGACTTTTTCCTGTTCCCCCGGATCAAGAGGCTGCGCAAGGACATCGTTTCGACTCGGTGGAAGCAGTCCAAACGGCAACGACGAGGGCGCTGAACAGCATCCCGGAGGACGACTTTCAGAAGGCCTTCGCGACCTGGAAGGCTCGCTACCAGAAGTGTGTGGATGCCCAAAGGGCCTATTTAGAAGAGTATTAAGTCGATGTACCAAAATGTTCAATAAATTTTATTTAAAAAATCATTCCTACTACTTTTGGATACCACCCTGAAGTTCAGTTTTTCCACACATACAATTTTTTCACTGTAGTGTTAATGTATTATAATTCCGTTAGGCGTTCTTCTGCTAGCAATGATCTTGAATACAATGTAAAAATACGCTTTACTTATCTTCATAGCTAGCGAACAACTTCCGATGGACCTCACATTACGTAACATATTACTTAACAGCTCATTAACGATTTTAAGGTATTTTCATCATTAACTAGACAAGTTAACATTATGTCTATTTTCAGCAAATTCCAGCAACACCGCACTTGCATTACATTGTTGACCTCATTCCGTCCTGTACCAAGCATCCTGAACCATTATAACACTTAACTGCTCCATAACGCGTCTCTACTAACAACTCTACTGGCAACACAGTCTAGAGAAAATATTGATTACTCTAATGTGTTTTCCTTTATTATAATATAATGCGTTGTACACTAGGCACTAATTGTTTGGTGATTATTACCGACATAACGAAAAACATTTAATTGGTCATAAACTTTGATAATAACAAATACAAAATGTTCAAATGAACTTTCTGAAGCCTTAACTAGATGTAGCTTGGCGTTTCGCATTCATTCTTACATCGCACGTATAAACACTTCGTGTTTATGCGCGCTGAGAAAAAGTGCGCAAATTGCAAAGGGGAAAACAACGATCAAGTTATTTTTGCGCTCCCAGTAAGCGCTTTATAAATAAAGATAAATTATCGCTTCCTTACTCATCAGCAATTTAACACAGAAAACACAAGCGAGTTGGTGCACCGCTTGTACAACAAACGCTTGGTCTATTGTTTTCTTTGGGGATCAGAGATATTTTAAGCTGTGATTTCGTGAGTCATATTCATCTATTGTGTGGCTACCAGGGGCAATTGAAAAGTTTTCGAAATCACTGCTAGGAGGTTACTTTTCTTCGAATATCTCGTACGAATTGGCTGTTGGTATAAAATCGATCAATCAGACACATTTTCTTTAAGAACTAATCAGCTTGGTGCGTTTTCAGATAAAAATTTAATTTGGGTGGTCATCATTTTTTTTTATTTAAAAGGGAACCACAACGCAAATTAAATTTCAACTGGATGTTGTTTTTGCATATTTGCCGTTTCTATTTTTGGTTTTCTGAATTCCAGCGTGGCCGCATACACAAGTGGCGAATCACGTTTGTGACGTATAAAAATGGCAATAACACCGGAAATTGGAAATTGGGGAAGCCGGGATCATCTCTTATAAACGAGTAATTCTTATTTTACATAATTAATTATGAGCAAAATTTTTTTAGTAAAATGGGCGCCGCGTTTTTTCAGCCCACAGTAGAAACGTATTCGAACTTTGATTGAGATTTAAATTTGCTCTTGCGTATCAGAAATTAACCCTTTAAATTCCAAGTTATTTTTTTATAATAAACACTGTAAAATGGTTTTTAAAGTATCCAAAGAGAGTTACGGCCTTTATTTTTGCTAATTTTACATTTTTTCTTTATAATGCCAAACAACAAAGCAGTGAACATGCAGTCCTACATTGCAGACACAACAATGCTTTATTGTGATCTTCTTGCATTCCCTTTGTTTTCTCATGCCCGGTGCCGAAAGTCTTGATCTCTACTGGAACACTTAATGTTGATGGTTTTAGGTACGATGGACGTTCAACCTGTCTTGGACCAAAAAAAAATATTCAGCAAGATATGCGCTTGCTACATTCTTCTAAATTGAAGCAATGAATTTTTCATTGGTGAGGAATAGAGAGCATGTACATTGATCAACGCCACATCCACTGCGTTGGTTACCAGTGGATGGTACTTTTGCTAATAAGCAAACTGCCACTAGTTTCGAATGACGAACCTGTAGCTCCTTTTTTCACATCTGCTCCATCTCTTGATGTGGGTTTCTGGTTCTATTGTGTCATGATTTATCATCCAAGATCTCATTCTAGTTGTCAACTCATAATTATAGACAACTCTATTTTTCTTCTTCATATAGTTCTCAGTTTCTATGGAGCAGTTATTCGTGCTGTTTATTCTGACGGTACCTATTGATTTCATTCCAATTTTCTTGAGTATTTTTATCAGATTAAAACTTGTAAAGAAGTTGTTAAAGTAGATTTCATAAAACTGTGGAGTATCAATGAAGGAAATCATCTTTAGTACTACTGAAGAACTAAGATCCACAACTGGAACAACATTTAAATCCCTATTTTTTTTCCTTATAGATAAAAGTAGCCTCTTTGGGAACGGCACCGCTTAAACCCAAATAAACTATTTGGAATAATACTGCCCATTTGCTTGTCGATGCTTAGATTTTAAGAGAAAACTTCAAATTTTAAGAAATTTTTATTGAGGTGGTCTATTAGCAGACGAACTTTAAAAATTTTGTCTCTTTCTTCCTCTGGGATGCTGCTGAGTAGTGCAATCTTATTAAAATGTAGATGGTGCTTGATCTCTAGATATCTGTTGCGACTCGTGCATTTTCTTATTGAAGTCTTCATGTTTACATCAATATAATTGTTTTTGAGGAAGTGCATGATATCCGCTATAAGCAAGGGCCCTATGAACTTCTTAACACGTTCAGTAAAAAGCTGAAAATTGCGATTGTTTTGCTCAGTGGCTTATCGAACACTCTCTCTCTGGCAATCACGCTCTTCCTTGCTCTTTCCTCGAAAGCTTCAATTGTTGCCTTGACCTTTAGGTTTACTATCAAATCTCCGTTCCTTCGTTCAATTTTGCTATAGGTTGGTGCTTTCTTTGCCCATTTAGAAGAAATAGCAGCCTATGCTTTCTTTCTAGTAGGCCCACCATTACTTTTTACTGTTTCGGTAGATATTTTGCTAAACCCTTTAGTCCAAGGTATTTTCATCAATACCCTCGCAATCTAATACCTAATCTACACGAGGTCAATTGATTCATCCTTTTCATCTTTATTATCGAAAGCCGTAAAATTAATAGCAGTATTTAAAGCACCAAAATATTACACAGACTTTTTGGACATACTAAAGGTAGCAGTTTAAGGACATCTCAAAATGACAAAAAGTGTGGTTACACTTGCTTAGCAAAACTTAACAGAACTAAGGTCCAAACTCGTTTCTTCAGCGTATCTGTTTGATTTAACGCTTTTGAACTTCTACATATTCCTCAAAGCGACTTCGGTCGAATAAAGAGACAATTGGGGCTTTAAAATGTTACTTTAACCATCATGCAAAATGTCACTTTCAGGAAGGAATTAGTGAGCTGAAAAGTATGAGAAGATTTCAAAAAATCTTCCATTCTATCGCCGTACATCATAGCAGTTATGTTTATGTGCCCACATCTTCTACAATTTTAAAGATAATTAGGAAATAATGTTTAATGAAAGTTACATTGTTATGTTCCGGCATTCATAGATTCTAAAAAATTATTTAAAAAAATTTGTATATGAAATTGTAAAAGTCTCTCTTACTGATGCTCTGCTTTTTTCTTCTTAACATCTTCTGTTCCCAAACTTCCACTCAACTTGGCACTACGTAACATCACTTTTAACTATATTATACTATGTAACGCATCCAAACACTCTCCAACTTGTTATGTTATATGTACACCTAACAAGAAGTTGTTCATTCTCTTTATCTTCTTTTCATCTCTATCTTCTAATTTTATTGTTAGTGTTGGTCTTCTTCGCAACCACCATCAACTTGGTTTATGCCATATTATAACGCGGTCCTCTTTTCCTGACCTGTTTTTTTACTTTCTTCATCATTTTTCAGTTCCAATGTTGATTCGCCATCAGGGTTAGATTGTAGACATATGCTAGACACTATTGACCTTTGTTGATTATCACCTTTGCGGTTGTAATGCTGCTACCTCTTATTATCTATTCCTGCATCAGGTTGTACGGGATGAGTGACATTGGAATATTCTGTCTCATTCCTTTTCTTTTTCTTTTCGATTTTCTCTCATTGTATCTAACTTTACTTTTAGTATGTTGCAATGTTATCTTTATTAGTTCCAACAAGATTAAGGGTATTTGTAAGCTTTCCAAATCTTCAGATCATTTCATTCTAATAAATTCTACGTGTACGTCCTTATCGTCAGGCATCTTTATGTTCTTTCGTTTCTATATATTTCCATGATTTTATCTTCTGTTGATTTATATTAGTTTTAAAACGCTTCTCTTTACTATTACCCTGTTTCATCATTTAATTATTGTAGAAAGTATTCTTTTCATCTTTGCACCATTAGTTTGAGGTTCCCTATTAACATCCTTTCATTACCCTTAACCTAAATACCTGTGTCGTTATCTATCTCTTTGTTCTCTTTACCTTCTTTTAAAAAGTATTTAATATACTTATTAATCATTCTTCAACTTTCTTTTCTGTTTGTTGCCTGTCTGTCTGTAGACCTTTTACATTTCCTCCTTAACAACTCACACTTTTCCGCGTCTTCTTCCTTTCTAATTTTTAACTTTTTTATTTCTTCTCTAAGTCAATTTTGTACTTATCGAACGAATCATTCCTTTTTTATTATCTTTTTGATACCGTCTCTTTCTTTGATGCTGTCTTTAGTTACCTCTACATTTCTTCAATCCATACATTTTCTGTCAAACTTATTTTGGAATTTAGCTTTGATTTCTTTCTTCTGCAACGACTCATCTTCGTATCTTTTGCTTTCTTCCCTGTTTATTCCTTAGTTCGTACCATGAAATGTTTAGAGTTAAGTTCCGTTCCTCTTTGTGTTCCACATTAGTTACCAACTTGAGATTTTATTCTTCGATTAAGACGTGCACGATTTAATTTATTACCTTTTCATTTGATCCACACGATGTTCTTTTGCCATTCCTCTAAAAGTATGTGCTTGCAATTCTTAGTTTTTTGTTGAGGCAGAACTGTTAAGATTATCATGTGTTTGCCGATGGTTAGAAAGTAAATCTCTTTATTCATCCTTAATATTACTGAGTTGGTAGCCAATTTTAAATCTTTGTAAAACCCTCTCTTCTTCCCTTTCTTTGGCTATTTGACTATTATCATGTTTTGATCTTCATTTACAATTCTTAAGTAACACGCTTTCTTTAACGGTGCTTAAAAGTCTTATTTTTTTCTTTATTATCGTTAATTAAAAAACCTGTTCCTAGCATTCAGGTTTCGCCGCCGCTGTTGAAAATTTAGTAGTTTTACACTTCTGTGATTATATATTTTTTTGGTTTTGTTTTTTGTAGGGTCAGTACGTCTATTCTATACCTCCCTGATCCTTTCACTGAAATAATCAATCCTATCTCGTATAAGTTTTTCTTACGTTCCATGTAGTCAGAATTAGCTCACTTGTATTACTATTTGTCTTTCCTTTTACTATAGGCATCAAATTTTTGCTTGCTCATATCGTTTGGTGCTCTGGTCGTATCGTTGTATATACATCTATGCCTTACTAGTTTTTCGGCGGAATTTGTTCTCCATGAATGTCGCTACTGTTTCTTCAACAAGATTATTTCTTTATTGTTCATCCGCTTTTTCTCTAAATTTCCTTGGAATTTCTCGTTGTTTTGCTATTAAGTCCTCACGGATATAAATTTAATGCCCTTGGGCTTACTCTTACTCTACAACACTTCCAGTTTTTCATTTTATTATTCTAATTCAGTTACTGCGATGCTTCTTCCCCGCCTCTGTTTTGTCTGGTACGCATTTCTTATTCTTTCCTTGACTACAATATTTTCTTTGGGGATTTCTGTATTCTTAATTTAATACCCTGTTCATTAAAGACGGTTTTTTATCACCATGTTGTTCCGCTTTTTCAAGCTCTACTTCTTTTTAAATCTTCGCTCCAAAGCTGCTTTCTTTATTTTAGCTTCTTATTTTCTTTTCTTTGTGGTCTCATTTCTTCAAAATATTCTTTCTGATCTTCTATGATTAATTTTAATTTGTTTATCACTTTGCCCATTATAATGTCAATTTTTTTCTTCCGCTGTTGGTCCTTCGCTCTTTTCGACCAAATCCATTCGGTCGTATTCTAGACATCTATGTTTATTCTTGCTTGGTACTAATTTTAAAACCTTTAAAATCCTCATTTCTGATTACTTTATATGCACAGCGGGAACGTTTACTTTCTATTTGATGCAAGGCCGCTGCTTATATTTCAACCCAACCCGTTCAATTCTTGTTTAGAATCTTCTTCTTTATTGTTGTGGTCTTTATTATAGTACTCTGCAAGTATGTTTTGTTTACATTTTTTCAACTATTATTCGAAGTAAGTTACTTATGTTGGAGTCAACCATTTGCCAGTTCTATGTAATTCTTTGTTGGATATACTTTACTCTCATACAATGCTTTAGATCTTTGAAGATTGGTATCAATTTGATGCCAATCTTTCAAAGTCAATGTTTTCGAGATGATGCTCCACAGGTTTTTATGTCTAGAGTCTGCTTAAATCATATTAAAGTAAAATGTATTGTGTCTCTTATCACACGGTAGTTGTATTCGTTTGTAAAATAAAATTTTTCTCAATGAGAATGGCAGCCGACACCTTTATGGTAACTTCCCCATATTTCATAGTCTCGTAAAAAAATTGTTATCACTTGATTGGATAAACACTTCCATGTGTAGATGTGACCGTTTTCACTAAATTGGCCAAATCAGCTTGCATCAGAAAAAATTGACAGATTGTTAAATGGGATGGGTGGGATTTGTTGGCAAAGGTCTTATTTTTGGTGAGGCATTTGTACGATATCACACAATAAAAATTCAGACATTGTTTTGTTTATTTTGATGGTTTTAGAGGAGCGACTCTAATAATTACACCTAATAGTGGGTGAGAAAATTTGTTTCGTTTCTCTCTTTCTCTTCTTCAATCATTTCTAAGGAAAATAGCACAACTCAAGGAGGTAATCTGCAAGAAGATTGCAGTCCACGGACGTAACAAATTATCAATCCTTGGTGTCTGTAGCTTGGTAGTTTTATTTATCTTACAGTTGTCGATTATTTTAATAATTAAATTATTTTTCGTGACATTTTCTACCATTTTCCTATCAGCGCAGCCGTTAATTTGGTTTTGTTGCTGGGCCATGGTAGTATTTTGGCCATGTTTTGTTGAACGATGTGCTACCGATTTTTAATCGGGGTTTATGTTTCAAGATTTGTCCGAGCAAAGCAAACTTTGAATTTGTAACTCTCTCTGTGCTCAAAAATAAGAGGCGTGCCTTCTATACAAACATCATTTTTCTTAACAAAAATACTTTTATTGAAGACAGATTTATCGTTCAAAATTTTAATACATTTAACAATATTTGCGGATCTATTTATGTGACCTGAGCCGTGGTAGTTTAGTGGATAGATCGCTAAACTACGAAACCAAGAGTTGCGGGTTCGAACCCCGCTCTCGCCAATTCGATCGCTGGCATTTTTGCAATAAATGAGTACCTGGAGGTGTCAAACTCTGGGGTAATAATAGGCGGTCGGTACGTAGCGCTAGCCACGTTACTACCCTTGTGCACCGTAGGCTCTAGATTGTAGCAGATCTATCCTGTTACGACCCCAAAGGGCCTTCAAGGCCTGTTACGGGGAACTATTATTTATGTGACCTACCACCATATCAAATAGTCTCTGACATGTCAGCATACTAAATGAGTCCACACCATTATGATAACTGCTACATATTTTAGATTCGAACGCCAAACGTCATCCGGTCGAGAACGCACATTTGTTGCCAAATTCTATCGATGTCCTTTCCGAAAGGGTATCAGCAAAAGTTTCTTCTTGGCAATTAGTTCTTAGTCCGACACTATTCGAATAGTATTTCTCCTATTTTGACTTCTTAGATGTTTTTGATAGATTGTCTTGCCACTGCTTATAATATCGTTTTAACAGTTCTTTTAAATTGGGCGATAACCCAGTTCAGTGATGACAAGGGTATTTTTGAACACTAATTTATTCTTGTTACGAGATACTACAATCAGCCTGGTTTATCATCTAGATTTTTGCACCCAAATAAGCGTGACATGGTTCAAACAACACTAAACTGTCCACGAATATTTAAAAATATTAGCTGCAGAATTTACTTCTTCCTATTTTTGTTTTAGAAATGCTGTTAATTAACTTTATTATCGTTATTACCCCTTAATGTTTTATGTGTTTGCTTTCTTTCATAATCTTTAAGCCAACATAAATTTCATCAATTTTTCCAACTCTTATTTTTATTTCTTCACATACATACTTATTTTATTCATTTCTGCAATTTTAATTTATTTGGTTTAGGTTTCTTCCGTTGGATCTCATTTAGTCTAAAAGTCATCTTTTCATTTCACTAGTTGTGATTGAAATTTAAGATTTAAAATGTTTTTCCTTCCTTCGATTCTCCTGCCCTGTTGTAGAGTACAAGCAGCATTTAAAAATAGAATTCTTATTAAAGCTGCTCATAGGACTGAAAGAAACATGTCCAAGATGTCAACGACCAAGCAAGAATAGCAATTGTTTGGAATGAGCTCGCCAAGAATATTATTAATATTGACACCAATTAAAAAACCAAACGAATTTCTTGCTAAAAGCAACGCGGAAGCAACCAAAGCCTTTAGTCATTATCGCGAAAATATTTTTACCAGCTGCCGAGACGTCGGGACGCCTGGCACTTTGCTTAAATGTCGAAGGCTATTAGAAGTTACAGATTTTACAGCCAAATAGTTGCTGTTTAAGTAAATAAAAAGTTAAGATAGGAATGTTAGAAATAAGAAGAAATTGAAGATAAGTAATCTGTTGGCTCTTATTATAAGCAGCCTTTCCGTTCTTTATGTTTTATTTTAGCGTTTATACAATTATGACAATGTTGTTAATTCCTTATTTTTTCTTGATTGTAAACCAAATTCTTTTATTCAACTTTTTTGTTTTTCTGTATCTTGCAATTCTTTCTTTACTGTATTCCTCCTTTAATGTATATTAGTAACTTTTTTAATTACAAAATCACTTTATAAGTTTTTTATATTTATATTTACAATTCTCTTTAAATGACACTAAATGTAGTATTGATTGATTTAGAAATAATAGCTTAACAGTTTAGATTTAAAAATATCAAACAAAATCAAGTGCAAAATAACAAGCACATCCTTCCTGAACCAATTAGCCCATTGAGGTATCCCCATAAAACGAAATCCATTGGGGTAGGTTTAGGGAACGCCCAGCACTTCTCACCCAATTTATTATTCAGAAAAGTTTTATTGAGGTAGGCTCTTAAATCACATTGGTAATGGGAATGCTGAAAGCGAATGACTTTACCACCGAAGAACATGGACTGCGGATTCCTAATTCTAATATCTCACACCACACTGTAACCTCTAGTAAGTCCAAATAGTGTTTCATGGTAACATGTGAGAAACCAGTAGGTGCTTTAAAGAGTGCGCTGGCTCCTGACAATTTTGGGTGCATTTGCCTTGCTGATTATTAATATTTCTAAGTTAATGTAGTCTCCCTTTTTTAAGAGTAGCAGATTTAATAGCAAATACTACCCATTTCCATCTGCAGAGGTGAAAATTTATAAGTAAGTTTGATATTGTAGAGGTTAAGTTAGGTTTTGTCCTTCAACAACCGTAAAATACTTTTCCAAACTCGAAAATATTTAAACATTTAATTTGAAAATTAGGTATTCTAGTACTTTAGTTTGCAAATATTCTTGTTAGCCTCTTTTACTGCAGGTTGTAATTAATTTTTAATTGCACAAACCATACTTAGTTTTCTAACAACTTAAAAGTATTTAGATGTACTCGCACAAATTGCATATATCGTGGTAAAGTGTAATACTGCTAACTCAAATATTACAAAACACAACAGCACACTATACCGTTGTTTAGATCCACTCGCGTGACGTTCCCTTTTTACAATCGAGAAATAGTCAACTACCCTCGCATCTTAAAATAAGTAGATTATCAGTTCCCTAATTACCCCAAAAGGTAAAAAATTATAGTCGGAGACAAAATAACTTAGCTGTAACTCCATTCTAACAGAGCTAGCTCGATTTCTTCGTCAACAGGTCATGTTAAGACTGAATAAAGACTAGAACTGACGACAGTCCATAGCTACAGAAGAACTGGCACTTCTACCTAGCAGAAAAACTGGCTGATGCAGTTTTAAATTGGATTTTGACAATAAAATCCCATAGAACATCAGACTTACAGCTCCTTAAGAATTAGAGACTGAAAAGGCAAATGAAGAACAAGGTAACTGTCAAAGATTAGAGAAGGCAGTTAAGGCGCGAAATAAAGAAGATAAAAACATGACCTTCAACCAGTATCATGGAGATCACAAGAAAACCTAAAATAATGTGAACTATGAACACCCAAGAAAAGGCAAGTCTTCATGCAGATCATCTCAAACAAACTTCTCAACCAAGGGAAATCTATCGTGCGTTGCACAAATGTCTAGATGATATAAACATAGAATCAACTTCTCTGAAGGGGTAGAAACGGAGATTAGACAAAACCTAAACCCTAGAAAGTCTCCACAATATGATTTTATAAATGAAAAAGTCCTGGCCAACTTAATTAGCTCTTTATTTTGGTTGAAGCCTGGAAAACTAGCGTTGCTACCAGTCGTCTCTAAAATGTATGAAAAGTTTCTTCCGAAAAGATTGGAGCCTATTATGGGTAAAAAAATCATTCTTGGCGATAAATTCAGAGAATAAACGTGCAACGTTAGACCAGAAGAGAAGATTTGCTTGGCCCAAGCACCTCTAATTGTAACTAAGAATGGATGAAAGGCTACCTAAAGACTATAGCTTGTTACCTCAAACTGCTGATACCCTAACCGCTACATTTTCACAACCTGAGCTGAAAAGTTCGAAACCAATAACAACTTTATGAACGAAAAGTTGAGTTACAAAGAATAAATTTATTCATGTCAACTTCACATATCGTAAAATCTAACAGCTACCGTCCCATATGCTAACACCACAAAACATCTAGACTGAGCTGAATCAAAAAGAAGAAAGAAGAACCCAGCGTCAAGTTCAAAAAGATGTATTGTCTGTGATACTAACAGTAACATGCAAGTTATTCGTCGTTTTCAAAACAAGGTATTAAAAAGCATAGTAAACGCTCCTCTGTACGTCAACAATAATTATCTACATCAGGACCTGGAAATGGTCAATGAGATTAGATGATTTTCTAAGAAGCACAAAGACCGGCTTCATAACCATACCAATACTGCGCTAATCCAGCTGCTGAATTAGGGTGGAATAATACGGTGGCTTAGAGGGCATTTCGAGTTATTAGACGCAAAGCAGAGTATAGCGTACGTATTGTGATTCTCGTGTGATAAAAGTCTACGTGATGTCACTAGAATGAACTCTAAGATACTGGTCAGCTTTAAGATTTACTGGCCTAATTAATCATGGGGCGTTCTAAATTTTAAAAAAATCAGCGGCTTGTTGGTGATGCAAAGATCAGTAAAAGGAATATCATTATTGAAAACACCCAGTTTTAACCAATTTGAACTTAAATTATTTAACACTGTTTATGTACACAATACACACGATTAATAACACTGTTTATGTTGCACCCGCGCTTAAACTCGCCTCGCTACGCCACTTTGAATATTGCGTGACCACGCTGCTGCGCGATATTTATGCTTATTTCGGATCTACCAGAAGAGTCGCGAAACACCTGAAACGCAGGACTGGACACATCTAGAACCTTTGCCTTGCTTGAATAATCGCACTTGTGCGGCATGTGGATTCCTAGAAAGGATTATATCCGCAGCGCAACAGTCACTACGGGAAGGGGGGTCGTTCGAAAATTTAAAGATAATATTCCTGGTTTGTACTAATACAGCATAAATAGACCAAGTCCAACGGGAGTCCTTTGGCCCTTTTCGGTATCTCTCTAAGTGCGTTGAGTTAACTTGAAGATCGCTTTTATAGCTGAAAATCTAGACTCCGTCACAATCATTCATATTTACTAAGCAAAAATACGGAAACTTTGATTACTACTGTGGGTTATAAAAATGAAATGTGTTAGGGTCATCAAAGCTTGTGTATTAGCCACCATGTCAGTTTTAAATTAAGACTGACAAATAGTTTCATTTTGAGGCACCGTCTCGTCACCTAGGCATTAGCGCCAGCGCTCTTAATCATAATACGAGAAAGTGATATTTTAACGCTATCAGAGAATCTAAATGTTTTGAACCAATATCAAACACAAACAAATTAAAAATAATAAAAAAATAAGTAGAAATTTCCATAAAAATGCTTCCAATCACAAATTAAAATTTGATAAACTGTAATTGAAGTGAATTAAAATAGAAAAAAGCTTTTAAAAGGCTACAACACTGCAAGAACAAAATAAATACAAAGAATGATGTAAAAAATAATATGATTGAGAATTTGAGTGTTCTAAAGGCACTAAGATTCTCATTCATTTCATCTTTTGAATTCTTTTTTGTGTGTCCAATTATCTTATATGTGCCACTGTGTTTCAGATTGTTCATTTCTATGCCTACGTAAAAACATAAATTATTGGCTTGTTGCTATGCTGCACTCTTTCCTTAAAGATCTCTCCGTTTTGTTGGGATATCTTCTACATTTGTTCAATTTTTTGCCTCTTCTATCCGTGCTATATCTGTATCATACTTCTTTTATTCATATTGCTATTTATAAATATTCTAAATTTATTTGCATTCTTACATCTAGAAAATAACTTTTCATTTTACTTCAGCCACGCTACAAACTTTTCTCGTCTTTGCTAGCTTACTTATACCATCTGTTCCAAAGATATTGAACAAATATGAATATAATAAAAGGGATTTGCGAGAATGGAGTGTAATGCGCATGCGTGAATGAGAACAATTTTAGTACTTGGCTCAGGTGAGAGTTATACACCGGTCGGAGAGCATCGGTCTGCATCAATTTTTTGGTGAAGCATCCGGATGATACAGCAGGCTTTCGGAAACACTGCAATGAGTGGAGCGCGAATAAATTCATAGTAGAAACAACTCGGAGACGACCAGGGATCTGTTGAGAATGGTCTATGTTCTGGAAGATCATTAGCCAGCAGAACGGCGAAAAACGCTAAATGTGTACGGGCTGCAATCGTCAAGGATCGACGACTGACAATCCGAGAACTAGAAGAGAAGTTGGAAATTTCAAACAAGAATTGTTTATTTATTTTTTGTGGGTTACACCGCCCTGCATCACTCAAAGCAAATGTAGATTTTATTTTACGCGATTTATCTATTTTATGTGTTTTGCTAAGTATAAACTACACCATAAAGTAAACGGAAAGGGCGCGATTTCTGAACGTTGTAGATAAGGATTTCTCAAAGAATTCTCACCATCGAGTACCTCGCACTATCACTTCTTTACTTAGTATCACGATGTTAGAACAAGACGTGCACTTGTCCATTGCGCAATGTATTATTATCAAGTTTCTTACATCAGAGAGAGTAAAATCATTTGAAGTTTAGAAAACATTTAAGAAGCTATTCATCATGTGGTACTATGACGAAATCAATTTTAAGAGAACTCAAGGATGTGCGTGGTATAACCAATTGTTAAGACGGAAAGTTGTTGAAAATGAAGGTCACCGACGTCGCCCCAGGACTAACCTAACTAAGGAGAACTTTCGTATTATTCGCCGTCGCCTCGAGGATGACCGCCAATTAGCGGTTACTGCAGTTACTTCTAAGGTCGGAATCAAGATGCCATCCTGCTCCACAACAACGCTTTCTACGAAATTGTCCAAATTCGGCAAAAATGAAGATTTTAGACTAGACTAGAAAACCCTTCTTGCGGGCGAGACTTATCGTCCAGCTATTGTTAAGAGAAACCATTATATTGGCAGAGATTTGATAACAATATTACTGTCAAAGTGTTTGTGAGCAGTTAACAGGTGTGAACCATTTTCATTTATATAAAAGCAATTGGAAAAGGACCAATACGTACAAAAATAAATATTCCATCATAGAACCAGATGATGATTCAATACGATCTTACTCAAATATTTCTGTTTTGTTGTTGAGAAATAAAAAGTCATTTCGAACACTGTGGGTGTGTCATCTTACTATTTTTGATTGATTCTCGAAGAAGGTTCAATTTTCTTTGATCACTAAAACCAAATATCAAATTTTCACTTATACATTCCATCAGGTCGCATTACAGTTGCACCTCGGAGCGCTTAATTTCTATTTTCACCGCAGACTGTGTACCAGAAGACTTTATTTTTGCCGGCTGGCTCATGCATTTTTCGCGCAATCCCTTGGAGCGCTATCAAGCGCGCCGGCCGGATTTCCAAAATTTTGCCCGCGCTGGCTCCCGACCTAAGCGCCCGCATACTTGCGCGGGCGGCGGTTTTCCCAAACTCCCGATTCACGCGCTATTCCTGGCGCCATTGCGTCGGGGTCAGTTTCCCGGTAAAGGACCTGAAACGCCAGACTCCGCGCGGAAAGCGCGCCAAAGCCTCCCAGAATAGTCCCCGAACCTGTAGGTGGCTCGATTGCAGCCGCGCAGTACCTGCCGTCCCTCGGCCCGGTATTTTTCTGGCATGACGCGGCGCGCTTGCGTTTCTTGGCCGCGGTAACGCGCAATTTCTGCTGTTTTTAGACGAAACGAACAATGGGGAACACGAGGAGCGAGTTTTTCGAACCAGTCGATGTCGATTTGTGGTGGGACGACGGTCGTTCGCGCGCCGCCGAACAAAAGCCTCCAGACGCCCAGCAGAAGAAGTTGAGTCCGGCCAAGATGGCAGAGATCAACGAGGAGATATCGGAGCTGCACCAAAGAAGGCTGAAGCTCATAGCCGACAAGAAACGAGAAATGGAGATCTTGAGGGAAGAAGCCACAAGACAAAGGAAAGAAAACGACCAGTTGAGGGAAATTCTCAGGAAGAATGGATTGGAACCACCTGCTGCGGAAGACAGTCCAGTCCAACAATCAGAGACGTACGAAGTTCCAGGGCCATCAAAAGATGCAGAGTTAATTGAGTCACTAAAGCTGAAGAATCTCGAATTAGAAGCGCACACAGATAAATTGCAAAAGGATCTACAGAAAGCCAACTCGGAGCTGGCATCGTTTGAAAACGAACGTCAAGAGTACAAATCACATGTTACGGCTTTAAAGGATATCATCACAATCTCTAAACAACTCCTATTGATGCGAGAGGGCCAAATCAAAGAGGTGCGTAGTTTCCAACGGTTGAAATTTTGGCTAACATTTTTTTTTAGTTGTCGCAAAAAGTTATGGAAATCCAACAGTCCTTAGCTGAAAGAGAAATTCAAGCTTTTTCACAAGACCTCAGGCAAGAGTATGAAAGACAGTTGCAGAGCATTAAACAGCTAAGGGCGTTATACGAAGAAAGACAAAAATGGATAAAACTGAAAAAGACAACTTGAAGACACAGCTGGACGAAGCTACAACTTCCCTTAAAGCTGAAGAAGACAAAAACAGGTATTCCGAAAATATCCGCATTCTTTAGGCTTGTACGATAATAAAAATAAATTTCAGTGAACTTAGAGGCCAGAGTTGAAGAATTGGAAAAAGAAAATTGGAAAAAATACGATTCTATAGTCAATTTAGAATCTCAGTTAGGACTTACCAAGGCTGAATGTTGCGAATTGCGCGCCGAAATGTCTGTTATTAACCAGGTAAGTACAGCGCATTTTCTTATTTCAGCACTAAAGATGAAATTTTCCTTTTAAGCTATTTTCCCAAATTCTTTTGGGTTTCAATAGTGGACAAGAGATCGATTTGGATAAACTAATCAGGACATTGGAGGAGAACCACGACCTTCTTACCGAAATTATTTTCAACGAGGAGTCAAACGAGCTTTGCTCAGCTTTACCTAAAGTACTACTAGATTTAGTCAATCAAGTCAGTAGTAAAACCAAAGCTGAAGAGTCGTGCAGTTCTCAAGAAGATGACGGCTTAGAGCACGCTACTGCAACTTTGTCTACCATACCTGAAGAATCTGGTAAGCTAACTGCTCGTCTTACGACTGCTTTGCTAAAAAAAGTTTCAATTAGAATCCCAAACATCAACAGCGCAGCAAAATTCGCTCAACAGAGCTTCCGAAATCGTGCAAAACCTCCCGAAGGTCTGGAAGGTTTTAGCCGAGCTGCTAAGCCACCAGAGCGGGCCTGCCAATGCTTCTAATGAAAACATCGATCAAAGCGATAAGAACCCGTGCTACAAATCCGTGCAAACTCCAACAGGCCCAGCTCTAGTCCTCAGCGTCAGCAAAACCTTTATAAGACTGAAAGTAAGTTTTTAAATTCATTATAACCTCTTTATTTATACTCGTTGTTTTAGAATTTAATCGTCGAAAAGAAGTCTCTAGAAAAGGAAACGACGCGCTTGAAGCAGCTGAACACTCACTTAGAGACGCGTCTACAAGACCAGGAGAAACGACTGGAGTTGGTTTCGCACGAACTCGCAAAAACGTGGCATGTGGTATGTGCATAACCGATCCCGTGAAAAACACTACACATTTCTTGCAGGTTGGCAAGATGCAAAAGCAGCACCAGCAGCTGCATACCCAGGAGAAGATTTTACGCTACGAGCTCGCCCAGAAGCGCAAGCTGCTCAACGAGCTCAAAGAGGAACTGGAGTACTGCAGGGAGAAGTGGCTGCAAGCGCGCGAAAAGAATTCCACCACCGAAGAGCAGTGGAAGCAGCTTCGCAACGAATTCGCCTCGAGGAAGAACACAATCGGCGAAGACTTGAACAACAGCGTCGAGAGCGGCTACAGCGACGAGAGAGAATCTAGCAGCGACGATGATGAAGAAGCCAGTCGGCCCGGCCAAAGTGCAGATCTGAACAGCGCGGTGTCTGAAAATTTGGTAAACGAACTAACTGAAGGGCTTGCCAATGCTGACGAAGTGGAGAGTTTAAAGGATGAAGTGGTAAATTCTGAGGTGCTGGCCGACGAGGTTATAGGTGTTGTTGCCAATGAACTACCATTAAGTGAAAGTGACATAGAAAATGTTGATATACGCGAAAATTGTACCGAAGACACAAGTGAAGCTTCTACTTCGCACTGTAATAATAATTCCGTTATTATAGAGGAAGAAGAACAAAACACGACAACGCAGCTTTTAGAAAGGGGGCAAAACCTAGCAACAGATGGAAAGGAAAGTACTGGAGAACTGCATTCCGGCGAAACGCTAAAGACTGATTTAGTACAAAACCAAGAGGTCAGTGAACTTGGACAGGAAGATCTAGACACAAATCAAAGTGAAGAAGATGCGCACGCGCAACACGAGGACGATCGCGGGAGCAGGCGGAAAGAAGTGGACGACATGTACAGAAAATTGGAGGAAAACATTTTGCAGACCATAAAAAAGACGCAGAGCGGGGACGAGTTTCCCTCGACGTCCAGGCAGGTCAGGAGCGCCGAGGAGATCTTAAGAGCCAGGGAAGAGCGCCTGAACCGCCTGGAGCAGGAGTCGAGTCAGCTGGTAAATCAAACCGCTAGGGCTTCGCACAGAAGCCACGAAATTATTTCGAAGCTGGACAGTTTGCACAAGCTCTACGGCTCGCAGAGCCACGAAGAGCAGCCGAGTACTTCCAGCGCTGTCGCTCTAACCCCGGAAGAAATACTAGCCAGGAGGGAGGAGCGACTGCAGCGGATGGAAGAGCAGGCGCAAGAATTGGTCAAGAAAGCCATTAAGAACTCCTGGAGGGGGTTGCAGTTTTGCAGCAAGCTCAACAAGCTGCACGATCGCTATGGCGAATCATCAGATGATGACGCAGCCGACAGCAACAACAACGTGGGAGACGGTGAAAGTAGCGAAGTTCAGAATGCTGCAGGCAGATCTGATGAAGAAGATGAAGCATCAGAAGAACACAAAAATGAAGAACCTTAAAAATAATACTCGTTAAACTTAAATTGTTTTTGTAATGTGTATAGCAAGATAGGTTAAATTTAAAGATTTTGTATCTAGTCATTTGTAAAGATTTGTACAAAATATATATTTTAATGTTACCGAAAAATATTTTTAAGAAGATCAACAAGGTAGTCATCGGTTGTTTCGTGGTGTGGTTTAAGATGAATATACATCAACGTGAAATACAATACAAAATAAGCCACAATATTTTTCCTCGTTTTGCAATTTTTCTTTTTCAAATAGAGGTCATTTTATCACCAGACGTAAAAGTCTAGAAGTATAGTAGTTTAAGATATAGCGCAGGTAGATTTTATAAAGCGATCAAGTGCAACCGAGTGTTTGGTGCTATAATCGGCATCTCATTTCCGGTGTTTGAAATAACTAAAACTTCCATTCATTTTACGGCTCTCTCAACTAAAAGCAGTTACAAAGAGTTATAATGACTATGTCTGTCGTAAATAGACCAAATAATCATACAATGTGGCGGAACGCTTTCAGAATTGAATTAATTAAATTTTTTAAGGAGATTTAACTTTATTAACTTGAATTAAGGGGTTGTTATTTACAAAGACTGGTGGTGCACTTGGTGAATGCGACATGTAAGAACTTGGCTTCATTAAGTTGAATGCTCCATCGTTTGGACCATTGTATTAATTGATCTAAACTCTGTTGAAACAGAAGAGCAGCTGGTATTTGATCTTTGTGTTTTACCATAATGATTTTGTCACTTGCAAAGGTAGCAGTGAAGGCTTGTTGGAATGTCTGCTGTACAAACAATGTATAAAATCGGACCAAACATACTACCCTGAGGCACCCCTGAGTTGATTGTGTGTAGATGTTTAATATTGGCCAATTTTTATGTGGCGATATCGTTCTTGCAAACAGGATATAAGGATAACATAAAAAGAGTGTGGAAGTATTTTAAGAAGATTAGTATGCCACACTTTATCAAAAGCCTGGCTTTCGTCAAGAAGGGTAGTATTGATTTTCTTCAAAAGCTTGATTTATATTATCGACGATGCGTTGAGCTTGTTGTACGGTAGTGATCACTCCGAAAGCCAAATTGATAGGTCAGAAATTATGCTATTGTCATCTAAGATGGTTGTTAGTATTTGGCTAAGAGTAAGCTGAAGCAAGTAACTTCGTTCGGGGGTTTGTCAGATTTGAGGATCTGTATTACCTGCGCAACTTTCTGGGAAGTATCCCAATCTCATGATTGCATTATATAGTATGGCCCTTGTGTGGTAGTTCTTTCAGTAGTTTTCCGGGAATTAAGTGAAAGCTTGGAGCTTTCTTGGGGTTTAAATTATATCTGACCATGTTTTAACTTCTACTGTGAAGCTATGTATAGGTAAGACTAGTTGGTATGGTATTTTTAAAGAATCTTGTAATTCTAATTCCTCTTCAATGGTAATTTCTGATGAGATTGGTTGGAATACACTCTCAAGGTGTGTGGCAAAGAGATTTGCTTTTTCTTAATCTGAACGCGCCCATGATCCATTTTTTGGGGAAGAATAGGTTATCTTTGGGCTTTTATTCTTTTGGTTGCTTTCTATTTTGAGCTCTGATGTTACTTGACTGTAGCGTCTTATATATATTCTACCAGGTGTCTTAATCGTCTTTTTTCTGCTATTTTCCTTTTTACTACAATGGGACAGACTATGTGTAGGCTTTTGCTGGTAAATGTTGGTGTTGCTTCCGCGATAGCCTCTTAAATTGTTTTTGTAAAGTGTTGTATAGCCAATTCTAGGTCAATGTTAGTTTGAAACGACATTTTCAGGTCCAGGGGATTGTGGATGATGTCTTTGTGGTAGTTTAAGTTCGTTTTGGAATTATACAATTTTGAATTACTTTATCAGTGATCGTGCTGCATAATTGTCATATGGTCCGAAGATAGATCAAGGCATGATGTAATTTTGTGGTAATTTGAAACTATACCTTTAGTTATGTAGAAATCCAACAAGTCAGGTATTTTACTTGACTCTGTGGGCCAATATGTTGGTTAGTATGTTAAAAGGTGATCCAGTTGAAGTTCTTGTACTACTTAGTATAGCATCCTTCCTCTGCCAGGTAAGGAGAGTCGGGAACCCCATAGGGTATTTAGCATTAAAATCCCCCCTGCTAAAAATCTACTTCTTAGTGTTCTGAGGTAATCTATGAAGCCTTGTTTGTTTGTAGCATAGTTTGAAAGACAGTACGTAGCTATTATGACTAGTGGGCCATTCCAATCTTCTATCTCAATGGATGTTGCTTGAAGGAAATTTTCTTGGAAGGGAAATCGCATATAATGTTTAATATGTTGCTTGATCTGAAATTATAAAAATAATGGTCATTTTAAAAATCTAGACAGTTACAGTAGTTAGGTCAATATTATGTTACTTGAAGCCCTCAAAGACAGTATTATAAAAATAATTATTTTAAAAATAAAATCAAACTCACGGGAGCTAGGTCAATATTAAATTTTTTAGAGGGGTGAGGTTTAAATTAATGGATATATATAACAATTATTTCTGATTAAGTTACTTTTATGTGAAGGGTGTATTTGGAATCGATACATATTAAGGAGAATATGACAACAATAATGGTCATTTTCCAAGTCAAGACAAGGTCACAGAAGCTACGTCATTGTTATGATACTTTATAGGGCGATGGGGGCTGAGAATTATTAAATATTGATAATGATGGAAAGGAAATATCACAAAAATAATTATTATTTCGGAAATAAAGACAAAGTTGTGGGACTAAAGTCAATATTACATTACTTCTAGGGGCAAGGGAAGAAGTATCAAGAATTGCTAATTGTCATTTTGAAATAAAATCAAGTCACTATCTCGCTGACCTTAAAACACACGTCAAGACCATATGGCAAACTAAATACAGCATTTCAACTGTGCTGGGGAATAGATCGATTCTTAGATTATCGTTTTTGCAAGTTTCATAAATTTTATAAACATTACCGGAATTGTAATGAATAGAGACTGCAAACGCTCATTGTCTTGATCAAACATTCGCAGCTTGGAAACTTGCACTTGGCTTTAAAAACTCTTACCAAAAAGGCAAGTCATAAGTCATAAAAGCTATTGATAGAACTTATGCTAACGTACCCTAAGTGCCAACCATATAATTGTAAAAGTAGTACATTTTAATTACAACGAAATAATAATTTTGCCACATTCCCACTGCAATGTCCACCAAAATATAATAAAAGATGAGTTGGAAATAATAAGCAATAGATTACTGCAAAATTGTACTTGGTTCTTTCCCACCATCACTAGAAAGAAAGGAAGAATTATAAACCTTGCAACTATTACAATCCCAAAAAAAATGTAGAATAATTGTGACATCCTGTTCTCTTGATTGCACATTCTGGAAAAAATAAAATCAACTCCTCTATTATAATTACACACCACATGGAAGGCGCAAAATAATCCTAAAATCTGCATTTCAATAAGCGGAATAAAATTCAGGCACCTGTTGTCTGGTCAAAAATAACTCAATGTAGAAAAGTTGTTCAAATATAGATCGATGGATCCTAAACCATTCGGCACTCAAAGATCAAGATGCTATGTAAACTACCCAACCAGGCAATTTGACTTTTCCAAGAATTGGAAACCAATAACTGTTAAATGTCGGCAATAAAATTCTAATAAACAAGAGCTTATATAGACAAAAGTTTAAGAGAACAAATCGGGATTCTATCCAAATAGTTTCGAATAAAAAACAAAAAAAATCAACAAAACAGTCATAGAAATTACAAGTACTTATCAATAAAAGTCTATCTATTATAAGCAAAATATTTCGGTTAAATAAGTTAGGAATGAATAGTCATAGAAGTATAAAAAAAGAAAAAGTAAAAACATTTGGAAAATAATCCTCCAAAAACCTCCCCCCACGTATCAATGGACAAAATTATCAATTTGCTTCCAGAGTTCACATTTTGTTTCATTTATCCAAAAAATTAGTCTATATAATAAAATGCTAATGAATACATCAGAATTATAAATAGCAGTTATCTTAAGGACCAGTAAATTTCAAGCAGGTAGACTTATTTATCTGTTGCTCTTTTATAAGATTACATTTCAATATTTTGTCAGAGCCCGACTGTAAAAATGTTCTATACAAAACATCTAGACATTTTCATTACAATAGAGATGGTACTTCCACTTGTAGTCTATACTAATTTGAATGTGGTTTATTCAGATAATGTAGTTCATTAACAAAAAACATACCTTTGAGACTAAAAAAGATAAAACTTTTACCATTTTATAATTTAAAGTTTTTCACCAAAACAAAATATAAAAGTTAAACATTTAATTTTCAAATTTCTGCCCAACATAATTTGCAAACATTACGTTACTCTTCCATAAAAACTATTGCAGGTCTATAGAAGGTTTGCTTATGTAGCATATAGCATGTTGATTATCAGATGTTAATAGTTGAAAAACCAATTGCATATTTGTTGAATTGGTCTAAATGATAAAAAGTTAATTTTGACACTAATTTTTCACATCCTCAATTATAATAAAACAAGTGGTCTAACAATATTTATTTAATTTAATTTAAAATACAATATATAAATATTCACAATCAACTGTAAATCAACAAAGCGCCCACTGGTGTTCAACATCAACAAAACAATCAATCACACTAATTACGACAAAATTTAATACAATCTCAAAAACGTTCCCTTACATCATATACATAAAACTATGCCTAGTCCCCACTGCTTTACAGCGTATGCTTAGACAAATGGTAATTTACGTCAGGAGTTGCCGTCACGCACCAAAGAATTTCCCCCAAAACACTCCTAAGATCTGGGATAAAACGTTTGCATAACAGGAATGCGACTACATAACTAGATGGTGATAATAGCTAAGGTAACAACTGATCTGGGCTGGATTACCCGCCGTGGTTACGCAGGTTCTGCAGCTTCTCACAAGACGGCGTCTTTATGTTCTGTGCGGTGTTGAACAGGTCGTGGTCGCCGAAGTTGCGCGCCTTCCACATCATCGAGTCACCTGCACAAAACAGTTAGAGCATGAAAGCAAGAATTAAAGTGAGCTTACGATAATTCTTTTCTCTATAGCAGGCATGCCTCAAGTTAGTTAAGTATTCCTCCTCGATGGACACCTCCAGCCTTCTAACCGAACCCTGGTATTCAGTGTGGAAATTTTCCTTGACAAAATATGGCACACGTAGGTTCTCCGTCCTTCTGTGCACCGTGTACTTGCTGCACAATGAAAGCAATGTGAGACATGCCGTTCAGAATATTAAAATGGTGCTGTTGGGACTTACGAAGTTGCCTGAAGGCTATAAGCTGGCTCTGATATGAAGAGGCTGGATGCCATAGACAACAGGATGGCCAAAAGGATGGGCAGCAGCTGGAAAAATGCTGCAAACCCGCCTTGCTGCTGCTGTAAAGACAAACAAGTTGAGAATACAAACAAAAGCAAATAAATCATAATAATATTAATTTCGTTCACCATCTTTACTTAGTAAGAGCGATCGGAACTTTTTAAATTATTTTAATGAAGATCACAGCACCTAAACACGCAGAAATGTAATGTACGCTATGGCTATCGTCAAATTGACGATTTTACCTTTTTCTTTTAAATTCTTTTTTTGTTTTATTTTTTAGTTTGTAAAAACATTTTATTTATGTAGTGTAGTATGGGACAACCATTCAGATCCACAAATATGAGTTGGGACAATCGCTAGAGGCTGCTCTATAGAATTGAAGATTGGCAGCCTGGTCACGCAGTTGAACCCTAATGTATCGACCATCTATGCATCTCTGAAGCAATCTCACCAGACAAAATCCACTGGAAGGCCTTCCAAGACATCTCCAAGCATCAACCGAGTGATTATGAGGATCAACAAAAACAAGGCCAGGATGCCAAGCAACACTACAGAGTTCAAATCTGTTTTCTTCAAATTTTGAGATTATTTTGGACCGATTCGTGTTGTAGACTTCTGCCAAGAAGGTGGAGCATCGCCTTCATGCTGCCGGACTCTTCGGACGCCGCTCATCTCAGAGAAGAATTGCAAGGCACGTCTGCAGTGGGCCAATGACCACTGATGGTATTATTCATGTGCGACGTCCCATAGAGATTCTAGATTCCACCCTAAGTACCCACTGTAAAACACGGAGGAGAATCGGTGACGGTTTGGGGCTACTTCCATGCATCCGCTGCACAGAGTAGAGGACATCATAAATAAGGAAATGTATAGAGACATCTTAGTTGACCATATGCTAGCGTATGCATGAGCAAACATGGTTTGGGGTTGGATCTTCCAGCAGGATAACGACCCTAAGCATTATTCTCACTTGGTCAATCACTAATTCGGTCAGCACCGAGTGGCTCTCATGAACTGACCCAACCAGTCCCCCTACATAAATCACAATAAACACTTATGGGAAGGGTTAGAAACGGCTCTCCAGGGCAAAACCATTAAGAATTATGCCTAAAAGATCGTGCAGCTTGAGCAGGCCTGGAACGCATTTCCTGTCTCAACCCTCTCCAAGCTTGTGGCCTCTATGTCTCGAAGGTGTCAGGCAGATGCATGGCAATCAAGTAAAGAAGACTAGCCTTATATTGTTTCTGAGCTTCATTTATTTGTTATAGATTTTCAAATGTCTATGACTGTTTTGGTGATTTTTGCATTTTGTTATTTAATGAATAACTCCGGTTATGATAATCGTTATTGTTCAAGGGTCTGGTACAAAGTTTGTTATCTATGCGTAATAAAAAATTCAGAACATTACCTCAACACTAAACAAAGTTATGAAGCAAAGTGCAGTTTTTGGTATACTTTTGACTAGTACTGTATCTGTAATGGCGTCCTTTGGGCACTGATGCATGGTTTGATGAATTGCAAAATTATTGCAAAAATAATAACTTGGTAGGTAGTTCAAATGCACTCAGAAATTTATGATATTGATTAAAGAACAAATAAAAACGGGAGAATAATAAAAAAGAAAACAAGGAAAGAAGTAGAAGTAGTGGCATGATAAAAGAACAGAAATAGAAAGGAGAAGTGGTAAAAGGAGGCAAAATCCAAATTTTTATTTATGACAACACTTGGAAAATGATGTGACTTTTGCTTTTAATTTTTCAGATTTCAGTAATTTAATGCTTGCGCTTTCTAGCTTCTTTTGAGTAATTGATCCATTACCAATTGATTTCTCCTAAAACGCCCTTGGAACTCTCCAATTTCCTTTTTGGTAGACAGTTGCAGCTTATCCTTGATACAAGTTGCCAACACTTTGTAAGTAGTATCCAATAGAACAATGGCTTTGTAATTTTTACTCATTTATATCTTCTTTTTTATGTAGTGGTATAATTCCTTTCTCTCAGGCTTGAGACATCTTTTCTTCTTGCCATATATACTGGATTAACTATCATTATATTGGACAGTCCTTCACCTCCATATTTTAATAACTACATTTATTTCATTTTTGTCTGCACTTTTCCTATTCTTTAACCTTCCTAATCTTTTCCTTAGTTGGCATTTCAACAGCTGTCCTATTTAACTCTATTCCTTTATGTATCATACCTTCATTTCCGCCTTTTTCTTTATTTAATATTGCCTGAATGTATTACTCCCATCTTTCTACTAGAGAAAGAAGATGATCTTTATATTTCTCTGCGTGCTCTTTTTATTCCTTGATAAAATTGCGTAATTCCTTTATTTTATATTTTTCTTCTACCTCCTGCAACTGTGCTTCTTTATAATCCCTCTTAGCTTGACGCAGGACCATATGTGTTATTTTCGGTTGACCTTTGTACTTTAATATATCTTCCTTTAAACCTGCCTAGAGTATTCTCGGCTTCGCTTTCTGTTTTCTTCGTAATTCCACTTTACTCCTTTGTTACACTCTTCTATTTTTCTCCGGTTTTCATAAATCCTCTTTGTTTCATGTCGTTCTCCCTCTTTTCTTTTTGTATTCTGCCTTTTTTATATCTACGTTAACTGCTATTCATACTAGATAATGGTCTAATCCAATATCTGTACGCCTGTAAGTCCTCACATCTTTAATATGCTTTGCAAAGCGTTTCTGTGTCAGTGCATAGTCAATCCGATTGGACTTATTCCTCCCTAGTATGATCCACGTTCCCTTATGAATTTCTTTGCATTCAAAATATGTATAATATAGCAAAAATTATAATCTTCTGTTGCTTGTATTTTACCAGATTTAATGCATGTTAGAACAGCCTGAAAACAGGAAGATGCACTTCGAGTAAATAAAAACATGCACCGATTATAATCCAAAAATGCAAGGTTATGCTGTTTCATATTATCCAAAGCACCAACTTACCTACCTCCCGTGTTAACCCTAGGATGCATAAACCGGGCCTTTCAGGCCCGGAGAGATTTTCATAACTTATAATTTGTTTGAAATAATTTCAATCGGCTTGAGCATTTAGATATGCTCTAAGCAGGTCTTTATTTAACACACACTTGATTCAAAAATTTAAAAAAACTTATTTTTTGTTCGCACCCCGTCTTTAGATAAACCGGGGTCTCCTAAGCCCATCTACTTATAGTTTCCACAAAACAAGTATAGACTTATTCATAATCAGCTGAGTTATTATAATTTGTCAAGCACTGCTGCATGGAATTGTACGAGTCTGTGTAAGTTAAAACCTGCATTACTGCTGGATGTACAGTTCCTATAAAATAAGTATGGACTTGTTCATAACCGCTAAGAGTTAGCTGATGTTGTTATTCTGTTGAAATAGAAGTTGCATTGAGTGAACTTGTGAGATACATATGATAATGGCATCAAAAAAGTGTGAAAAGGATGAGAGTTAGTAGTGTCCGCTATGAAAAAGTACTGTTGCAGTGGGCAGCTGAAGATAATGATTTGCCTTTCAAGGAAAGTGATGTGTCAGAAGTAGAAAACAATGACACAAATTTTGAATTGTGTTTTGGCAAGTATTTTGGATCCAGTACTGATGAAGGGGGCGATAATTCAGAGGATAATTCAGACGATATTGGTAATCTGACCTTTGCTTCAACGAGTGATTACATTGTGGTCTGCATTAGAGTTTGGAACTTCCAACAAAAAATAAAATTCAACCACATATTTGGCGTGGACCAGGACTAGCAAGAAAGAATATGGCTGCAACACCAAAAGAAGCGTTTCAATTATTTGCAACTCCAGTTACGATACAAGAAATTGCGAAGTGTACTAATTTAGAGAGAAATAGTGTTTACGGAGCAAAAGGAAAACCTTGTAAAGATGTGACTGTTGAACTTTTTGCATTCTGTGGTTTACTTATTTATGCGGGAGTTGACAGAAGCTGCGATGTTCCTGCGAGAGGACTTTTTTCTGGAGAATTTGCTAATCCTATATACTGAGCCACAATGTCCATATTTTTCTTTAAAGAAATACGAAGATTCATTAGATTTGACGATAAGAGGACTCGAAATATGCGTTTGGAAACCGATAAATTAGCAATGATATCCTATGTTTGGGATTTATTTATTTAACAATGCAAAACCTGCTTCATACCAAATACTAATGTAACTATAGATGAACAACTCATTGGGTTTAGAGATAGGTGCAGATTCGTTCAATATATGCCTAGTAAACCGGCAAAATATGGACTTAAAATATTTTGGATGTGTGAATCTAAGACTGGTTATGCTCTGGATGGTTTAGTTTATGTTGGCCACCAGCCCGGAGAACCTCCGCATAAAAACGTTGGACTTGAAGTTGTACAAACTCTTGTGTGTGGCGTTCATAATTCTGATCTCGATCTCACGATAGATAATTTCTTCACCAGTGTTCCACTAGCAACTGTTGAATAAAAATATTACTGTTGTTTAAACACTACGTCAAAATAAACGAGACATTCCGAAAGAAATGAAAGCCTCAAAAGATCGTGAAGTCTGCTTTTCATTATTTTGCTTTCGAAATAACTTATTCATGGTAAGTTACGCACCTAAAAAGAACAAATGCTTAATTTAGTAAGCACTATGCACCACGACGCATCTATCAGTGACGCAAAGAGGAAACCCGAAATCATCTTTCATTATAATAGAACAAAGGATGGCGTTGACATCGTAGATAAATGTTTCGACATGTACATAGCAAGATGCAAAGTAAACGATGGCCCATGACATTTTTCTTCATCATTGATGTTGCAGCACTGAATGCATTTATATAGTCTTTACGAAAGAACATTCAAACTACAACTTAGGAGTGAGTCACAAGCACAGAATATTTTTGAAAGATTTAGCAAAGGTACTAGTGATACTACATATGCAGAGAAAATCTACTAACTCTAACCTACAGCGTAGTGTCCGGGAGTGTATGAGCAGATTTATTGACATCTCTGATCTGGCAGCCGCTCAAACAAGTGCAATGAGAAAAAAATGTTCAGCTTGCCCGTCAAATATTTATCGTAAAAGTACAATGATATGTATTAATTGTAAAAATAATATCTATAATGAGCATTGTATTAGAATATGCACTACCTGCTTCTCTAATCTTTAAAATTTTTATTTTTTAAAAACAATGTTCACTTTCATATTTAATCATACATTTGTAATGTATATGTAGAAATAAATAAAGTTTTACTTCAATATGTGTGTCTTTGTTATGACTATACACGAATTTACATACCGGGCCTCACAAGCCCGAATGATGTAAATGCCGATATTTTATTGGTTAAGTATCCTAAAATGGAACAAAGCAAGAAGAATAGCAAGGAACAGGGAAAAATTGAAAACATCAATAAAAAGAATTGTGACCCCAGACAGTGCGTGAGAATAGCACTCTCACCACTAAAAGTCTATAAGCAAACGAAACGTCCTAATATGGCGCCCTTTGCTCCAACTCAGGAGCTATATGATATATGATGATCCTAGGGTTAAACTAATGACATCATAGACTATGCAATAATATTACTTTATGAAATTGCTGTGAGAAGAAATGAAGTAGCATATGGTGGGCAGAACATTAAATACAGCAAAGAAATTATCAAAATTGAAGAAAGACCAATAGCGGGCCCTTTAGTTTGCTAATAAGTCTAGGCAGTAACAAGCTATAAAAAAAAACCTGTCTAGAAGTCTTATAACCTGCAGCAGAATGAAAATCATATTATGGCTTTAATACAGTAGCCTGTAAAAAATCTAGCGACGTCTAAATTTTTTATTAGCTTGTTCGACAAGAGTACATGCTTTTATTCCATCTCTTGTAAGGAACTGTGGATGTCATCAGTTTATTACAGTACACTACACAGAACTTTGAACATGACATTGTTAATTTTATGTTTGTTGTGCACACATATTTAATGACTTTTCAAGAAAACTCATTTTAATATTGCTGCTGTAAATGTAGGCAACCAACAGATCAGCAGAGTCGAAAACCATTAATAAAAATGAAATCCTAGCAGTCAAAAATCTCCAATGTTTATTCATCTTAATTTCAACACCTAACTGTGCACATTGATTACTTCATCTAATCCATGTAACTGTGCAAGAGTCTCCACCATAAAAACCAAGTGTCAGCCTAACACCATTTCAATGTTAACCATCATTCCACACCTCTTTCTGTTTTGAAGGCGTTTTAAACGTTAAGAATGAGTAGTTTAGATTCTGATAGAATGAAGACTAAAAGTACATGCATAGTCTGGACAAGACTGCAATAATGTTATTGTTAATGAAACAGAACATTAGATAATGATGTGTAAAAATTAATGAACGTCTTCCCATGTCACCATCAGAGATTTATACAGTAACATCTAGATTACTAAAGAATTCAAATTGATTTGCAACAGTTTTGATGCAACAAAATACCTACATTTGAACATATTTCCATATTCTGAGAACTTTCCTGCATCTCATTCCGCCAGTGACAAATACTAACACAAAGCCTACCTCTCTCTGATGGTTGTGATGCGTCTCCCCCGAGTTGGTGCTCTGCCGGTAGACGCGCCCGTTGCGCCGCACAAAAACGTTCGTGTTCCCAAACCCGCCCCCGAAGAACATATTGAACAGCTCCTCTGCAGTCGCATCAGACTCAAAGCCTCTCGTGTAAGAGGTGTACGTGCGGTGGTGGTGGCTCCTCGCCATCTTCTCCTCGTCCGAGCCGAACATGTCGTACTGCTTGCGCTTCTCGGGATCCGTCAGGACAGCAACGGCGTTTCCTGCAATGCCTTTATTGAGCGAGCACAACTTTTGCAATGCACAAACCACAACCGATGGCTTTGAAGGCTTCTGCAGCACCGGGGCACTTGTTCTTGTCGGGATGCAGCTGCAGAGCCAGCTTCTTGTACGCCTTCTTGATGTCCGAGTCGGTGCCATCTTTGTTGACACCAAGTATCTCGTAGTAATCCTTGCAGTTCTTGATGCGCTTCACCGCCTCGAGCTGCTCGCTCGTGTACTGCGGGGCGGGGGGCTCCTCGCTCTTCGGCGTGATCTTTCGCTTGCGGGGCTGCTGCTGCTCGGGCTCGGAAGAGGGCGCCATCAGTTGGATTTGCACCAGCAGATCTAAACATTGCATAACCTAGAAACATCTACCCGACTCGCGCTCAATCGATGTGCGAGGCGCGGGTCCGCGTTAATAATTAACGCACCTTTGGCTCGCTGCGTGGGGAACAAGCGCTCCGCCTTGTGCAGGAACTTCTCGGCCTTCTCGCGGTTTTTCTGCCTGATGAACTGCTCCGCCAGCTCGATGCAGCGCTCGGCCTCGTCCTTGTTCACCTCCATGGCGCAGTATCTGGCGTTTTCGAATGTTACGGGCGCCTCGCTACTTAGCTCCACTTACAAGAAACGAAATGTCAATACTCCATGACAGCACAACTGTGTTAAGGATTGGCATGACGTGTGCTGCGCGCGCGCAGCGCTCGCACGTGAGAGGCTTTGCACGTCAGTGGTCCGAATACAAAAAACTGAAGGTGAGATACCAGAAGTTCGTAAAATGTATAATTATCTACAAATACAGGGTCGTCCAAAAGTCGCTTATAAATTTAAATCACGATAGCTCCGCCATCTCTTGAGATATTGACTTTTTTGCTGCGCCATTCTTAAGCTTGTGATATTACTTCAAGCATGTTTTTGAGAATTTTTTGTCGAAATATCTAAATATTTAGTAAATGAACGTTTTTTCTTGTTAAATCCTATTATAAATATGGAGGCAACGAAACTGAATAATTTTGTTAATTTAACTTCCAACTTAACTCATTTTACCGTCTAAGATTCTGGGAAATTTTTTTGATGTTCGAGCCCAAATCTGCTTTTAACCCGTTCAGCATAGCGCTTATATCAGACATTTAGAATGGAGACATTCTGGGCCACCACCAGCGTTTAAAAGGGTTTGCTTAAGACGAAAGTGTAATCCGGCCTTATTTCCAGAAATTTCTAAATCCCTTTCCTCCAGCTCACGTTTGAAGCCGGCAACTTCAAGGTCGGAAAGCATCATTCCTTGTAATATATTTGTTTTCGAAAATGATAAATATTTTTCCTTAACTACTTATTTATTTTACTTGCAGGTAATCAAAATCACTTAATACTATTTATGTAGAATTAATAACGTAAAATTACACTGTATTTATCTGTAACACTAATTTTGTTGCAGTAGCTGTTTTGCTGCATGATATCTAAGCAACTCAGGACCCGTTCTACGGCCTACATGAAGATTCTAGTAAACATTTGGAAATGTCCTTGCACGTGCGCAGCTGCATTCTTTAACTTGTCCGTCGCTCAACCGTGGCGGCGCGGCGGCCGCTACGGGGAGTGTTCGGAAATTCGTTACAATTAATCGCTAGATTTAGACTGAATTTTAAAGAAGATCGCTCGCTAAAGTAACACTTTACATGTCACTTTATCATACAAAACCTTCATGAAAATTTAACTCTTTTAATTTTAGTTTCCTTATTTTTTTAATGTTACTCACGACTTAATGATCTTGATTATAAAGGTACTAAGGAGTTATAATAATCTCTAAGTCATTAACTACCAAGGCCCTCAGTAAGGTTTCTCTGAAATATCAGGTAGCTTTAATGGAGTGATCAAAATGATAAGTAACGTTCGGTTGAAGGAATTTTGTAAAACCATGTCGATATTCCAACTTTATAATATATAATGCCTATCAATAAAGTTATTGCGAATTAAGCAAAAATATTTTAATTGTTTTTGGTACTTAAAGATAATAGTCAAGTATATCTCAGTTACATTTGTTTCCCTTTACAATTTTTTAGTTAAATTTAACTTTTGCTATAAACGTGCGTATTTGCATAGGAGAAAGC
This sequence comes from Sinelater perroti, assembly GCA_036346155.1. Classification (NCBI taxonomy): domain Eukaryota; kingdom Metazoa; phylum Arthropoda; class Insecta; order Coleoptera; family Elateridae; genus Sinelater; species Sinelater perroti. Next base: position 19,862,142 of record JARFIY010000158.1, on the reverse strand, counting down.
GTTATCTGCAACATCTCCAATTCGTCCTGGTTGTTGCTGACTCCACGCGGTGCATCGTCCGAATCATTTTGTCCGGATAGATACTTTCCAGCGTTCCATTTCAATCTATCCTTCTCAACAATCAATTGGTTTGCTCCTAATATGGTTTCTTCCAAAGATAGTACCTCAAACGACGTAAAGAGTCCCTGAAAATATTGAAGCGTGTTGAGTACCATTAAAACACATTTATATGCAATCTATTTTTACTCTTAAGTCAATAGTGACATTTTTAGCACCTTCCTCTTGAGCTTCCAGGATGTGTTCTAACCTCAGCAACAAGTTATCATCCGACCATGGCTCTAGGGTCAAAATTTGGACATCGTCGGGTAAGGGTTTCCTCAACCCAGCAAACTGCAATTCGATAAATAAAATTTGTTTTTGCTAAATCTAAGATCTCACCTCAAAGTTAAAGTGTTCCTCAATGTTCTGGAGAGAATTTTGTTGCGACGTGGCGTCGGCGACGAAAACCCACGGTGACAGTAGCTTTCTCTGTGCAATTTCTCTTTGCTTTCTTCTTGTATAACCTTTAAATTGAGACGATTAATCAAGCGCATCGGTAAAAGAATAATTTTACCAGAAGGACCAGCAGAAACGCTCGAACCGAAGGTGAGATAGTGCTGGCCTCTCGCTATCAAACCTCTTCCAAATTCTGTTTCGTTTAGGGCTTCTTCCACGCCAAAGGCGTCGTCCTTCAACAACCGTCGGTGGACCTAATCATACTGGTAGTTATAAAACCAAAACTATTCTAATAAATACGAACCATCAGTTCAATCTGTCCAGATTCCAAACTAGCGCCGCCTTGAGAGCGATCGGTTAAAACAGCCAGCTCTACTGCCTTTAATCTATCCCTGATGCTGATTCCAGATGTGATAGGATAGTAGTTCCCGGCAACCGGCTCTTCATTGGAGTAATTATAAGTTGACCTGTAGTTGTTTCGTCTGGTTAGAATTTCCCGCCCGTTCGAGTCGGTGAAGAAGCTTTCGTGGTTGAGGTTTGTATAGAAGCGCGATATAATTTCCTTGCTTTGGTTGTGTCTAATAAAAAAAATGAATTTTTACACAGTTAACAGGGTGCATTTTAGACCTTACTTAATATCGATGGGTCCGACCAACCAGTCGAACTCGATATGATTTTCCTCTTTGTAAACCCTGATAATCTGCCGATTCCACTCGTTGAAGATCTGGTGGGCCTCGTCCACTAGCTCCCCCTTATAAACCGTGGTATTTCTGACTATATTGTCGCTAAAGCTGATAGCAACAGGGTTTTTAGGGTCTGGCCTAAATATGTAAGCTCCAGAAGAGCGGTTTTTGAAGACCAAGTTGTTGCCTTGCGCTCCGAAGTAATACATCAGTTCCTGCCGAACAGGAAGGTTCAAGCCTTTTATGGTTGCCGAATGTATGAAGCCCGTATTTGGGTTGAACTGGGCGCTAATATCCTGGACAACAACATTGCAACATTAAAATATCGAGTAAATTTCTACAGCCACCCACCTCGTTATCTCCCAGCACAAAGGATTCGGAAGGCGTTATGTCGTCAGGATGAGTACCAGGCGCCTCATTCACTACGTAGTAAAGTTTTGTCCCGAGCGGTGGCAAATCTTTGGCTAAAAACACCAGATCGAACCGAGACGACCGTAAATTTGGTACTAGGCGTCCGAAATTTTGAATGGCGGGAGTTATTTGCCATTTCACCTCTTCTCCTGAAAAACTTATATGAGTTCGATCGAAACAAAAGTTATAGTGTGGTACCTCTCGGACCAACTATGCTGAATTTGTCGGAATCGACCGGCAGTCTTACGTAATGCGAAACTACTCTACTGAGAGGGTTGTGTATGGCTACCACGAATCTGTTTTTCGTGGAAACTTGGCAGTAACTTATATTTGCCAGTAAGCAAGTCTCGAATTTCAAGTATGATTTTTGCCCGGGCTTCTTGTTCAATAACTTTCTAAGACATGATATGGTTTTGCACAACACTCGTTGGTGACAAAGTTTAATCTTACGGGATGACGATGTTGATGTTGGTGTGAGTTCTGTTGACAGCCTTTGTGAGTATTCTGGCATAATCGTGGGCGACGTGCTGTTTCTCTGTCCCTGTTATGGCGTCGTGATGTTGCATTACGCCCATTGCAGCTCTAAGTTCATCCAGATTTTTATCTAGGGAAGTGAAATTGCTCCCGTAGAAACTTGTTAGTTGCTTCGTCACCTAAAGAACAAAAATGTCCTAAATAGATTGTGGTCCCTGATGATTTTATTACCTGCAGCAAGTTGTTTCCTTGCCTTTCGAATCTTTTTTGCGTCGGTCTTGAAGAATAGTATCCTGACCAATAGGAATTATAATCAGAAGCATAGGGAATGAAATCGTCGGTCTTTACTTTAAAACTAATCCTATTTCCGTTCGCGTACTCGTTTACAGCTTTTAAATAACAGCCGGGAGTGGAATAGATAACTTTAATTCTTCTTCCAGTACTGTCGTTGTATACATTATTTTTGAAAACTCTAGAAATTAGTTTTGTTTGAAAAGTGTGAGTAATTTTTTTACTATTTACTCGACAAGTATATCCAAATTTTTAAAGTTGTAAAGGGCATCCATGTACGTAAAATCATTCCCCATGGTTATCATGATGTTGTTGGTCACATAGTTCTTTGATTGTATGTCCACATAGGAAGCAAAAGTTTTCGCCTGATACCAAATTAATTAGGTAATCTAATGCGTGTAAGATATTAAGTCCAAACCTTGTTTCTCAAATTGTACTCAGGGCTCTCGGGATCTGGGATGAGAGGGTCGTCCCTGCTGAGGACATCAAAGTAGAACCCTGGTGGAGGGCTGTAGTGGTTGTACATCACGTGGGTAAACAGCAGCGATTCGTTCCCTAGGCTGGCGCTGCCCCTCCACAGCATCTCCCCGGTCCGGGAAGCCAGCCTCGCCGATTTGTCTCTCCAGTCGAGCCGCGCGAAGAACAGCCCGTCGAAGCCCATCTGGGCGAAAATGGAGGCCATCTCGCGGGTGTGGCCGAAGGGGTCGATCTGCCAGCCGACCTTGGGCCGGCTGCACTCGCCCAGCAGCTCGTCGACGAGCCGCAGACCGAAGGTGAACTGGTCGATGATGGACTGGTAGTTGGCCGCGGCCTCGTCGTTCATGCTCCAGGCGCCCCCCACGATCTCGAGCTGCCCCCGGCGCACGAGGTCTAGGAACTGCTGCCTCTTCTCCGCGGTCTGCTCGCGCCACCACTTCCTGAGGAACGCGCTCTCCACTTGGATGAATCTGAAATGGTTAAAGGCGAGTTAAGTGGTGCTTCGCCGAACTTGAAAGGCAAATAGCAATTCAGGAGTGATAAAATTGGAGCATCTATTAATATTTTATGGACTTTAGACTAAAGCATTTGCATTATTTCCAGTTTTGCTAATTTAGCCCACCCCCATAAGTGGAATCAATAGATCCACGCAGGTTTAGATATAGTTTTGATGGTAAAAACATGCTGTTTGTGTTTCCTTTGATTAAAAATTAGTCTAAAATACTTTCTAGTTTTGTAAATATAGATATGTGCACCATTGTTTGTTATAAGTGCTTTCCATTGGTAAAATTTCAGAAAAGCCCCTCTGAGGTCTTCATTTGTGTGTGAATGGCGGTGCTATTTGTTCAAGTGTGCTACCACTGTATATTAGAAACAAGACCGGTCCAAGAACAATATCATGAGGAACACTAGATTCGATAGGAGTTGGTTTGGCAGTCGTTGTGTCTCACTGAGAAATCAATGAAGTGGGACTTAAAAAAGAGATATAAGTGGTGAGAAAGCCTTATAGGTAGAAACATTTAGAATGTTAGTAAAGCTTTCTATTTCGTTGTCTGCGTTTGAGAGGTTTGAGTTTTACTTCAGGTAGGTGAGAACTAAAAATATATTTTTGTCTTGGTTAGCGATCTTTCATCCGGTCACTCGCGATGTTGATGTTGTATTGCACATTATCGCAGATTTCTATCATTATTCTCTTCAGGTAATTTACCCAACTATATTTTCTTCAGATTTACTTCCGAAAAGTATGTCACGTAGCAACTTCAGTTCACGACCAAAGAGAACATGCACAGACAAATGGTACTTTAACGACAACTTTTGACAGACATTTCTCATTGCCCTATTCATGCGTTCAACCATTTTATTTGACTATGGATCTAACGCAATTGTTCTCGTCTTGGTAATGCATACTTTTGTGAACACTGTCGATTCGAAATTTTGTTCTTAGCCTAGTGGCACTCTAAATATGCCGATTAGTACTTTTACCAACGGTTCAGCGATGATTGTGGTTTCTTGATTTGGTGCTGCGTAACCTTAAACCCATTTGCTGAAATAATCCATAGTCAAATGCATTTATTTCCACTGTCACTTGTAGGGTACGGACCAGCTATATCAACAGCAATTGTCTGGAAACACTCTCGACGTTATACTGTTTTAGTGGTGTCTTTGGTTTCTTTCGCGGGCCATTACTCATTGCACATGCCATGCATCTTTAACATCTTCCTTGCAGTTCACCCAATAAATCCGCTCGCGAACCTTTTACAAACTCTTTGCAATTCCCATATAGCCCCCGTTGAGTTGTTGCAACTCTTCTGGGACTCCTTTCTTTGGAATCAACAACTGAAGTTTCCATTAAGGTTTATCTTCGCTCTCAAGCAAAATCTGGTAAACGTGTCGTTCTTAACGAGCACCACGGGCGAGGTTCATGGACTTGTCTAAGATTCAGTCACTCCATCATCTTTGGGTGACACAGGATTATGTAGGTTTTTAATTTTCTTATTTGCACGCCCGTCTTCTATCTGATATGTATGCTATAGTACATTTTTTCTTTTAGATTCATCACTAATTTTCTAATCTCTAATATGTATGTGCAGAAACCTTATCGATATAAGGCGGTATTCGCTTTTAGACTCAGCGCTTTTATTGGCCATTTCATAACGAAGTGCTACCCTCGATATGTAAACTGGTGTTTGGACCGGAGCATCAGAAATTTAATTCGTAGATCATTTTTGTTATAGCTGTTTGTAGTTTTTTGGTTTCTGGTTTATTATAGTTGTTTACTGTAACTATTTGGATGCTTATATGACGTATCTTAGAGACTCCAAGTTCAATATTTTGTCTTTACCTCTTGCATTCCTTTATAATTTGCCAAAATCGCTTCTTCATCTCTAGTGCCAATTTTTGTGTATTCTATATGTTATATATGTATGAATTTAGAAATTATTTGACCTAGGACGTCAAGAAAAGCAAGCTGGAGCTGATGTTTAGACTTCACTGGGACCTGATGCTTTTAGGTTCTAGATAAAGTCTAAGAGGATAAATTCGCAAATTATCATTAGAAATAAAGCTCCTGCAAAGCAAGAACTGCTAAAATTTATTTTTAATTTCGATCTTCTGGGATTGACTTATTATATAGAGCTGCTCTTGCAACAATGAAGGTAATGATGAAACATTATTATGTTCAGACATAGTAAAGTGTCCAATCACTGTTACTTCCAGTATCACATGGAAATGGCACAGCGTAAGAAGCCGTCGATATTATTTTTATAATAGTTAATTTAAATATTTGATAGCAATTTATGTTTACTTATTCTGTGCTTGATGTAGGACCACGCATTTTATTTTTATTGATTTCAATTCTCTTTCCAAACCGTACACAGTCGGAAGCAATGTTTGGGGTTGTTATAACAACCACACTTACAATGTATTTTAACTATTTTTCTGCATTTAGTGTGAAAAAATGTAATGTGTGCTTCAAGTCCTTACCAGGCTTGTTATGTTGTTGCGAAATTGAAGTTTTAACTGCAATTTTATAACTAGGTCAGTGTCTGAACTCTTTTCTGACCTTTGTCTGCTTTCAATGCCTCTATGTGTGTCCTTTTCTCACTTATAGAAATGCCCCCAGCAAAGTATATTCTAGTATTTTGGTATTTTTCAATTCAAAAATTAAGTATTGGACTAGGATGCCTGCGAGGAGTAAAATAATAAAATCGGTGGTTCTTCTAGGATAGCTAAAGATAAATTACAGACAAAAGCTGAATGAAATCTGCTGGCTATTGTTCAGTTTCAATATATCCAAAGCAACCTTGTAATAGTTCAACAGTTAAAATACTTGACTGATAAGCTCCGCATGAATTGACAGAACAGTGTGGGATAATTGTGAACGAAGTGGATAAAGAAACCTCAAAGAGTCCGCAATAGCGAGTTTTATCCAAGAAAGCATGGTGACTGTATGATGGTCTAGAAAAACACCATCTACTATTCGTTCTTGCAGTCTGAAGAAGATTTCTGCTGTATAAAATTTGACACTTTGTATGACCAATTGCGTTTATCATAGCTATGTCTGGCCAATAGGCGTAGACCTGCGCTAATTAAAAAACCGTCGTTTTAGTCTTCAAAACTCACACCTTTACTTAATAACGGGTGTTTGTTGCAGAAATTCAGAATTTGTTTTTAAACAATAAGATACTGCATTCACTGCGCGATAAAATCTTTATATTGATAAGGACTTGCGTTAGAAGTAGATATGAAGGGGGTAATCTGTAAGTGCATGGACTGATTATTGCCGAATTATAACATTTGAACTCATGGTAACAAAAAGTTGGAGTGGTTTTGAAACCACTTTAAATCTACAAAGATAGTGCAATGTTTGAATTTGGTATAATAAAAAATAAGAAGGTAAAACCACGAACATTTAGTTGTTTGGATCAAAATGGCAAAGTGTAAAAAAATTAATTAATTAATTAAAGCATCCGCTTCAAATAAGCGGAAGCGTAATTATTAAAAAATAACAGATAGGCAGATAATTTTGGTTTTAACGGGCGGTGGAAATCTTACACAATACCTCATTATCATCGCAACAATCTACGAATAATCTAATAGGTCGTTAGAGGATCTACATCAACCATTTTGCGATTAGCTACACGACTAATGATTTTTGTAATGCTAAATAATCCAATTTGCACACAAAGTGGCTTTATATACCATCTTTCTTTATTGTGATGTTATTATTGAGGTCGTACGTGATTATGTCATCATAATAAATTGTAACTTGTCGATTAGTAGGTACATTGATCATCAACACCATGATATGCAATATCATAATGAAAAAAAGGAAAAAGTTCAATCTGACTTAGATTTTTCCTATGATTCATATCAGCAACGAAAACCTTTTGAACACGATTATTGTATTATGCCCCCTAGTACTTTCTATCTTTCTAATCTTCTTCTGTTAGTCGTTTTTCTATAATTATGTTTTGGACAATTGTTCTGTATTTAAACACTGATCGTCCTATTATTTTTCTCCTCCTAAGTGGCCGATTCATAATTGTTTTGGGATATCTTCTTTTCTCCATTCTTTAGACATGTGTGTGCCATCTTAGTGTTCTTGGAATTGATGTTTGCACTTCCACTTCTCTTCAATTTTTTTCCGTTCTTATACTACCCAAATTGTAGTCTTAGTTTTATGATGTTTAATAGATGCGTAGGCTTTCACGGCCGGTGTTATAGTGCATCGTGTGGTTGGTTCTCGGGTTATAAAGCCGCGGTCGGAGTTCAGAAACTTTTGACGTTTCGTCCGCAACTGCGGCAGATATCTTCAGAAGAAAATCTTCCAAAAATGAAGTGACTGTCGCTTTTATACTCGTGCGAGTACGATAAGGATGGTGTTGGAGAGGGGCGTGGTTGACGTCACCGGGGTGGTAGATGACGTGATCGGGCTAGCTGCTGACGTCAATCGGGACGTTGCAGGTAATATTTCTGACGTCACTCGCTCTTTCGCCGTATCGCGGTCTGTTTTTTGCCTCGTGAGAGCGATAAACCAAGTCCTAGGTAGATTGAATCCGTCGTCCTTGTTAAAATTATTTTTATATTTATAAATTTCCACCGCCTCTCTGTATAATCTATGGTAGTAATTCCTACAGTTGCATAAAACTTGTGTTTGCCAGAAATCTATTTCGTAATTAGGATTTTCCTAAGCATGTCCAGCAACTGCTGATTTATCGGGTTGATTAAGGCGTAGATGTTCCTTTATCCTGGTGGTAATCGTTTGGCCCATAGTCCCAATGTAGACTTGCTTACATGAGCAAGGTATGAATTACACCCCTGGTGTATCCTGTGGGTTTCTTGTATCTATGGCTGGTCTAAGCAAATCCCGTATCTTGGTGGTGGTAGTATAGATGGTTTCCACCTTGTGTTTATTGAGAATTTTTCCTATAAACATATAAGTCATGTCATTTCATCCTGTGCTACAATTAGTCGGTCAATGGCAAATATACTAAAGTGAAACGTTTTATTTCTTAAAATGTGCCACGTTTTTCTCCCTCTGATTTTTTGTTATTCTTGCAAATAGTCTGCGCAAGCCGATAATATTTTTGACATAGGGTTTTATTTTCTTTCTTGTGTAAAATATGATATAGGGTTTGGTCCGATATATTGGTATATCTTTTTTTCATATTTTTCTGATATTTCGTTGTTTTGATCAGTTTGTTTCCACTAGAATTTACTAACTCTATTCTGATATTGCCTAAACTATTACCAATTTGTTATTTATCTACTTTTAATGCCCCTTTTATATCTACTAACTAGTTTTAATTTTCTTTTCTTCTTGTCCTTGTTATTGTCCATGCTTTTTTAGATTTATTAAACGCTATGGTGTTGACGATGTTTTTACACGTTGTTCCAATATTTTTTCTTGTTTCACTGGTTTTCTTGCTTTCCTTTTACATTCCACATACTGTTGTTTTGAACTTGATGTCTTATTTATTATCCATACATTTCTATAATTAATATAATTTTCTTATCAACATTCTACTTGTCCGTATGCTCTAACATTTTTGTTTTCATTTTTCAGCCTCTTTTAACAATTCTCAAATAGATAATTGATCTGAGAGTTCTGTACTTGTAGATATTTTTGTTTTAAAGTAAATATTGGATTGGTTTGGTTTCTCAATTTGCATCTTGCTTCCTTTCATTTAGACAGTTTAAACTCGAAACAAACAAATTTGAGGTAATTTTCTAAAATCACCCCATCCCCAGAATTATGCCCCAAAGTCCATCGAGACACTTTCTAAGCATCGTATTCGTGATAAGCGACCTCAAAAACCCCCGAATAACGGGAATGAGCTTATTTTGGCCAATATTAAACGAGAAATATAATATTTCTTTGGGTCTGCAAAAAGTGCATCAAATAAATGTATTTTTTTGCGTACACAAAAACACGTTTGCATTATAACAAAAAAATATGTGGTAACATTTCTTTCTGATGCTCTTACGAGTCGAATACGCCTTTGAACGTCTCAATACCTGTACACGCTAAAAATTTCGAGCTGTTAGCGTTTTTCTTACTATCAGAAGATTTAGAGAATACAATTAACGAAAAAAAGCGTACAAAACATGTACATCAGAAGGCATCAGAACCACAAAATATATGTATGTGTAGGTAGAAAAGCAAGAGATATCAGAATAAAGGTTAAAAAATCATTTCTAATTTCAGTAGACACATGTGTGAGAGATATCAACAAAAGAATTATCAAGAGAAAGAAGGTAACAAAAGCATTGCACTATAGATTAAGAATATCAGTTAAGACACTAAAAAGAGGATATTTTGTAGTGTGGCGAAAAATATGATATTGTATGGAGGAGAAATGTGGTCACCTACGAGGAACATAACAAATAAAATCATCATTTTTACTCCCCCTTATGCTGATGAAAAAAGCATTCCAAGGACTAAAGTTTAATTTTTTTATCTATACCCCAAAAGGCTTTCATTTTTGGGATTTGAACTCTTTTTTAGTACTGAGAGAATATTATGTTTTGGATTCTTAAAGTTCATTCGCTAAAACAGGGAAAAGGAGCTACGATATTAAAACATAGACATGCGTGATATTATTAGATACGAAACAGAACGACCTTCCATTTCTGTTTAGCGATTATTAAGGTGGTTGTAGCAAAGATAAAATCTGAGAAACCTGGCATAGGAAATGAAACGGTATATTTGGTTTTGTTGTTCAAATTCTTCTCAGTTTTCAACCCCTGAAAAGGTGACATAGGGTGAGGGATTGTAATTTAAGACATGTGGGACATTTTATCTTCTACCTGTATCTGGTAATCAGTTATTGGGCGGGAGGGGGGTAGGGGCAGTATAAAAACTCTCATACTTATACAAAAACTAAAAACCTCAGTATTCACATTATTGGATTGACAATTAAATACTTTCCGAAAAAGAAAGAAATCGGGACATACAATTTTATAAATTGCTGGATGCCATTTGTAAGCTCGAGCGGCAAAGAGGAAGCACCAACAAGAAGAATATATAAAGAGTATATGATGCAGCAGTGAGAAACAGAAGGTAAAAGCAACAAAATGGGGAGGAAAGGAGAAGGAAAAAATGGTCAAAAAACTGAGGAGGAGAAAAATAGTATAGCAGAGAATTATAATGTATTTGACAATACAAAGTAGGGAAATCCACACGTATAAAAATGTTAGCTGTACCTTTTAATCAACTTTTTGTAATCTACTTGTTCTGGAAAATTTTTTGACGGTTTTATAAACAAGTACTTGTACTGATACGCAATTACGTCAAAAATCTATGAAATTAAGATAATTTATAAATATATTAAGAGATAAATTCTTTCTTCTTCTTTGCGTGCCACTCCTATCGGAGACTGGATATCATCAGGGCGACTTTAATCTTTTTACAGCTGTTCGGAATAGTTCGTTGGTGGTGCATCCAAACCATTCCCTCAAGTTTCGCATCCAGGACATTCTTCTACGGCCTTGGTTTCTTCATCCTTTAATTTTCCCTTGCATTATATTCCCCAGTAATATGTATTTTTGTCCTCTCATTAGGTGACTTAGATAATCCAACTTTCTCTTTTTTATTGTCCGCATAATTTCTGGTTCTTGGTTTATGCGTCGTATTACCTCTATGTTTGTTATTTTGTCTATCCATCTTATTTTCAATATCCGTCGATAGCACCACATTTCAAAGCTTTCCAGCTTCGTTATGTTGTTTTGTTTTAGGGTCCATGCTTCGAGACCATACAGCAAGGTGCTAAACACGTAACATTTTAGCATTCGTATTCTTAATGTAATGTTTATATCACGGTTACATAGCAATTTCTTCGTTTTTATGAAAGTTGTTCTGGCAATTTCTATGCGTCTTTGTATTTCCTTGCTTTGATCGCCTGTCTCGTGTATTAAAGCTCCCAGATATTTGTATCTACTTTTTCGATCTGAGTGTTGTTGATAGGAATATGTGTGAGATTAATTGTATTTTTCATAAATTTCGTTTTCCTGGCGTTGATTTTTATCCCATAGTCCGCGCATGCCTTGTTCATGTTATCAAGTAAACATTGCAGATCTTCCGATGTTGTTGCTAGCAGTACAGTGTCGTCTGCGTAACGAATGTTGTTTATGACTTCACCATTAATTACTATTCCTTCCTTAGCTTGCGACAGTGCTTCCTGGCAGATTCTTTCATTGTAGAAATTAAAGAGCAGCGGCGACAATATACATCCTTGTCGTACGCCTCTTCGTATTTCAATTTCTTGTGAGATCTCATTATCCACTTTGATGCTAGTTTTTTGGTTCCAATATAGATTAAGGGTGATTCGTAGGTCTTTATCATCAGTGTCTTTATCTTCTAGTATGTCTTTAAGTTTATCATGTCGCACTCTGTCGAATGCCTTCTCAAAGTCTATGAAGCAGGCGTGTACTTCTTGATTGACGTCTGTGCATCTTTGTGTGATCACATTTAAGGCAAATAGTGCTTCCCTGGTGCCTAGTCCCCTTCTGAACCCCATCTGGGTTTCGCTTATGTCAGCGTCTAATTTTCGATAGATTCGATTATGTATAACTCGAAGAAATATCTTTAGTAGATGGCTCATCACTGATACTGTTCTGTGGTCCGAGCATTCTTTTGCGTTTCGTGTTTTGGGGACCATGATAAATGTGGATAAAAGCCAGTCGTGCGGTATGATTCCCGTGTTGAATAGATGTAGTACTATCTTTAGAGAATTATCGTTCAGAAGCTTCAATAGGTCTGTGGGGATTTCATCGGGTCCATTTGCTTTTCCTTTCTTGGAGACTTTGATTGCGTGTTCTACTTCTTCTTTTAAGATTTCAGGTCCGGTTCATCTTCCGGTTTCAACTTCAAATAATTCTTCAATGTATTCGGTCCATATTTTTATTTTATCTTTTAGGTCTGTAATGATCCTTCCATTCTTGTCTTTAAGTAAGCCCACTTGGTATCTTCATCGGGTTCCTGTTATCTGTTTTTTCATATTTCTCCATTTCTTCACATTGTTCTTTTAACCATGCTTCCTTTGCTTCCTTAATACTTCTTTTTATAATTTTATTGATTTCTTTATATTGTTCTGATTGGTTTTTTACTTTTCGTCTTTCGTCCATTAACATTAATATGTTTTCCGTCATCCATATTTTGTTTTTCTTTGAAGTTCTGGTCAAATGTTTCTCACCTGCTGTTTTAATAACTGCGTTTATATATTTAAGCTTTTCATTTATATTATCGGTATTTCGCACTAGGTTATGTATTTTTATGAGATTTCTATTTATTTCTTCCTCTGTTTCCTGTTGTATCCTGTCGTTCTTTAGTTTATTTCGATCTAATGTTTTTGTGATCGGTTTTTGTATCTTTTTTAGTTTTATTTGGATCTCAGAAACTACGGGGTTATGATCCGAGTTAACATCGGATCCAGGGTAACAGCGTTACGGTATCTCCTTGTAATCATAATATAATCTATTTGGTTTCTCACTACTTTGTCCTTTGTGTGTTGGGGAGATGTCCACGTGTACAGTCGTCGAGGGGGTAACTCGAAAAGGGTGTTAGTTATTACCAAGTCTTCATTCTGGCAGAATTGCACTACTCGATCGCCTCTCTCATTCCTAATGCCCAGTCCATAATTTCCCACATGTTCCCCGACTTTGCCTTGACCAACTTTAGCGTTAAAGTCTCCCATTATTATATTAATGTGTTGCTTTTTTGTTGTTCTGATTAATTCCTCTAAATTGTTGTAAAATTCTTCGATTTCCTCATCATCTTTATCGGATGTTGGAGCATAGGCTTGTATAAGATTTATTGTGTTGTATTTATCTTTAAGCTGTAAAAGCATTATGCGTTCTGAAAAGGGAACGAAGTTAATTACAGACTTTTTCATTTCTTTGATATTATAATCCCAACTCCGTATCGATGGGTTGTTTTGTTGTTTCCCACATAATAAAATGCCCCTTGATTTCGAGTTTGGCATTTTCCTGAATTTTGCCATTGTGTATCACTAATGCCAAGTACATCTACATTTAATCTGTCCATTTCTTGGGTAACATTGTCTAGTTTTCCTGCAGAGAGTAAACTTCTTACGTTCCACGTTGCAATCCGTAAGGCTGTTTTTTGTTTATTGTTCCTGTGTATATATATAATTATAAAACTAAAACCCACATCTTTCTACCTCTGCCGAACTCAACTGTGTCGTTTTATATTTATGTAAGCAACAAATTTTTAATAACACTTTAAAAACCTAAAAGGGCAGAAAAAAGCATAATAAATACATAACGCGAAATTTTTAGGAATTAGTATAGAAAGAGATGTAATTCAGCAAATACAGAAACTCGGTTGTAGCGATCTAAAACCCATTGTTAACATAGTAATATTTGAAAATCATTGTAACAAAATATTCCGTATCCTAGTCAAAATTTATTAAAACGGTTGCCACAAAAGAAAAACGACACAAATTGGAAAAATCAATAAAAGATGCTCTGCAAGAGAAGAAGGGTCAACTAAAAACGTCGATCTGACCGTAAATTAATCTGTAAATAAATTTTTAGTACCAAATGTTCTAAAAGCCATTGGTGTGGCGGCCTTTTCGCCCTTGAACCGCTTTTATATCGCGGCGGTATGCTGGGCGGCTTTGACATCTGCCGCTACGTTTTGCCGTCGCACACAAAACGGCATATGGGCTTTTGCTCAGCCGACAAGTCTGCATACGCCGTCGGCGGCACCCTTTGATATGAAAGGTGCTGTCGAATGAAAATTTCCCGCAAAGACCTACCGCTAAGCCAGGCTCGAAGCTCGTGCTTAACAACCCGCTTATACTCACACCGCATCGCGTCCAGTACGGGCGCATTTAACATCCCGCAACATACACGAAGACAGCGCATCAAGCCGAAGCCGATTCAGGTGAGCGATTTGGCTTTACTTTCGGTTGATATCGGTAGCCGCACCCATCCGCTTTCGCGCTGGCCGTTTAAGGGACGATTTGGGCCTTATCGGTTTACGTTTCAAAACGGGCCGTACTTCGTTTCCCACACCGCACCACGAGGGCGGCTATTTACACGCCTGCCTGTCCAGCCATGCTCCTATTTTTTGACAGAAAAAGAAATTGGGCTCTCTATAAGACGTGTATAAAAATTGGATAGTTCGATATCTTAGTGGTAAAATTGGTTAGGCCCACGCGCTTGCACGTGACTATCTGGAGATATTTCGAGAAGCGCCACCTAGTGTGAAGTATACGTAACCGTTAGGGTAAACCTGCTGAGGGCAGTCGATTGTAGTCGGAAAGAGAGATAGAGTGAACATCAAAATAGAAAAAAACTGTAACGGAGACGCATGAAATGTTCAAACGCTTTCGTGGGCAAAAGGAAACGACTGAGGATGAGTTGTCTTAGGATCGGCTGTCAAAAAGCAACGCCCCATACATGATTAAACAAATGAAATAAATACTGGCCTGAGATCGGTAATTAAATGGTGGAGGTTTAGGTAGGTGGAAGATCTGTTCTCGGCTTGTGCAGTACAACGGAGAAATTCTATGGAAATTTTATAACCAAATGTGGCCAGAATCCAAAGCATCGAATAAATCGATGAAGCGGTATTCAACTTTCTTCCGCGACCCAAAAAGAGTCTCTTGTAAAAGCCCAAGATAAAGAAAATGCTGATTGTCTTCTTTGACAACGATGGTATCATCCACAATTCTTTCACAAGACTAGTTGGTTGATCTTGCCATTTGTGTGGGCCAGTTTTTGGATCAGTACGACCTATCTATCAGTGCGACTTTCTTTACCCACTCAAAAAGCGTTTTGAAAGACGCTCGTGTAATATTTTCTCCGATTGATTCTTAAAAAAGATTTTGTTGGCGGTTTCTAAAAGATTATGAACGTTATTAAGGGCATGTAGTGAAGAATATTGTTTAACATTGTTTTGAAGGTCGATCAAAATAATTTGTATCTTCAGTTTTTTTTTCCTTTTGATCCACAATCGCTTTATATGTCACAAAAAGGTTGTCCTCTCACAATATATTTATATGCGCCTTGGAGTTAATACTTTAATTGTATTAAGAATAAAAATGATAAAAAAATTAATTAACAACTATTCACCAAAGAAACAGCAATTAAAATCAAGCTAAAAAGACAGTAGGAAACTTAATAAAGCTAGTGTAAATATAAATAGTTACTGTAAAAAAAATGTCATTATGCAAAAGGCAATATTGTTTCAGAGATAAATCTGAAAAAGTGAGCCTTTCAAATTAAGGAAAGGCAGAAACTTCAAATATTTTGATTTATCTTTTCTCAATTTTTTATTTCTTTTTGTATGGATTTTGTTTTAGGAATTTAGTAACCAGTTTACAAGATGGTGCCTTCTCGACACAAGAAAGAGCGTGCAACAATTATTTCTACAAATAGAGGGAGACGCGGCTTTTAAGTGTCGTAGAGAGGAATGTCTGAAGAAAATTTCCCGTAGGCTACCTTGCACTTCCATTTCTTTAGCCAGTATCACGATATCAAAGCAAGGGGTACCCTCATCTGTTCCGTCCAAAATGTTCAGGAGACTTAAAAGTTTGAGGAAAATATCTCTAGAAAGACTCAAGTGTTTGCATAAAATATACATTTTTGGATAGATAACAAGATAAAAAGCAGTCGAAAATGAAGATTATCGACGTCACCCAAGCACCAGCTTGAGTGGAGAGGATGTTCGCATTTTTCGTCGCTATTTCAAAAACGACCACTAATTAACGGTTACTGGCATTGCTTCTGAGGCCACGACAGTGCTTTGACAACCATTACCAGCCTGTACAGCTGTCTCAATAAAAAATTAAGGACTCTGCTGCGACTAGCATTTGTTTGGACCATTAAAAAATCATTTGAACCGTTTGTGCTCCATTGGCTGGTGTCACAACCACCTTCATTTTATGATAGCACGATCAAGAAATGCCTAATCTGTTGGGGGAAGTATGTTTCAAAATCGTAAAATTATGAAAAAAATCTCTATTTTTATGATGCTAAATTAAATTTAAAAAATAATTTTACTTCATATTTAATTCTGCCATGTACTTGCTAGAATGATAACATCGTCAACATTTTTAGAATCCAATTGAAATTTTTATATGAAAAAATACAAAATTAAAGCATTCCTTTATAATACCATAGCTAACTTGTAACAATAGTTATTTCATTGTTTATAGCAAAACAATGGCATTAACAAAGCGCAAAGATTAAAGAAAATCTTACTTTCTCTCTGGATTTTGCCGCAAAGCCATGACCACGGAGTCAATAATGTACTGCACCCCCGCGTACTGGATGCTGTTGTTGCCTGAACAGCAAATAATTAAAAAATGAAAAGGCAACTTGCATTAACCTTACTCCCATAGTAATATTGGTCCACCGTTTTCAGCCATCCCACGTCGTCGTGGGAGTGGGCGACCAGGTGCACATTCAGGGCGTCGGGGTCGGTCTTGGGGCAGGCCTAAACGCCTCAGTTAGACACCATACTTCTGCACAGTGGGCAATTTACTTACGTCGTGGCATTTCTCCACGGGCACAGCAAGCACGTGGAGGCCGAAGCACAGCAGCAGCAAGCCCCCGTACTTCATGTCGCTTCCGCTAGCTCGGCAGCCGATTTGCATGAACTAGGGCCAACGTACTATTCAAATTTGCTCCTGATAACTAATCGGCCTGCTTCGCTTCTACAACAGAAAACCTGCGTTAACACAGAAGTCAAGGCTTCAGACTTCCAGTAATATAATTTCACGGGAAATCTTATCTTAATGAGCTAGAAGTGTTTTTCATGACATGCTCGATAATAATAAGCCAGTTACCGAGGAGGCATTTTTATCATCGATGAATTAGTTTCTGTTAAATAGCGCAGAGGCTGTTTTAGTAAACATAGAAACGCTAAAATCTTAATTGAGGTGACTCATATTTAAACACTGCAATTGGTTGTGTATAAGATTCACATGACTTTGTTAATAGCAATCGCAATGTCTGAATAATCAGTATTTAACGTGATTGCATACTGCGTTATAATAAACTTCGTGTAGGAGTACATGTTAAAGCAATTGATATTCTGTCCAGATTAC
This sequence comes from Sinelater perroti, assembly GCA_036346155.1. NCBI lineage: Eukaryota > Metazoa > Arthropoda > Insecta > Coleoptera > Elateridae > Sinelater > Sinelater perroti. Next base: position 19,844,729 of record JARFIY010000158.1, on the reverse strand, counting down.
ATCTACAGTTCGGCCCAAACACCTTATCGAGAAGCTGTGTGTTAAACAAGATAAGATGTACACTTTAGAACGAAGCGAGGTCGAAAATGTAACGCACGCATATTGGTTGGCTTTGCGAGATTACTGAAGAGCATCAGTGGCTGCTATAGACGAAATGTGCGCCAGAGTAGATATTAGTCATGATCCAAAATTGAGATTTAAGATTTCTCAGATCTTCTTTGGTGACGAAAGAGATGGAGTTTACATCAAATACCTCGTTCTATACGAATAATTATAGAGTGGCAAATAAAAAACAAAGTTGTTTGTGGCAAACGCGGTTGCAACAGTGTTTTGAGATCACAAAGGTGTAGTTTCCACTAATCGCCTAACCGAACTAATCGATATTTACTTATACCGCAATTTGCTAGTAAAGGTGAAATCAGAAGTGAGCTTTATCTTAAAAACAACTCTGGCTTCCACACCCCTCATAACTTTAGCTAAATTGGAGAAAATGCTTTAGACTGTAGTAAACGATCCTCCTGTGCGACCATTACCTATTTAGGTTTCTAAAGGGTCTTTTAAAAGGACAGAGACTTAAAGTAACAATCAAGTGAAGGGATTCGTGCAAGACCAATCCATCTTTACGAAAGAGCGGTAGATATTGTTATTTCCCCCTTCAGTAAAGTATTATAGTAAAAGTCTCATGTAGATTTCAATGTAGCTAATCGCACGTAAGCAAAATAATCGTTGAAGTGGCATTCGAGGTGAAATCAATTTCAAACAGACCCGATAAGTCCATACAAATAGTGACGTCACTCATAAAACTCGAAAACAAAACATAAATTGAGTGCACATTGCTGCGTATTTCAATTTCAATTTAAAATTCACTGAAATTGGTAAAACTGAAGTTTCTTGCACCCTCCAGAGCAGGACGGGAATTAACTTTCAAACCAAACCTAGGCTAACAATAAGAAGCACTTCGTTTGATTAATTAGAAAAGGACCTGAGTGAAACACACACTGCAAATTGTTGGGCTTAGAGTTTTAAATTTGTAATACACAGTGTAGCTAAAAGTTTGTGCTCTTGATGCGCCTGCAAGATCAAGCTTACAAAAAAGGAAAATGGGGAAAAAGTAAAAGATTCTCTGGAGTGATCTGATGTGAAAATTGGCAGACCGATGTTAGGCTGCTCCTTTATTGGGATAACAATCTTCAAGTGCTTGTGAGAGGCGCCTCTATTTGCCTTTTATTTGTAAAGGTCACAGATGGAGTCTTGAACAGTAGATTTTTTTTTACAAACCATAAAGCAGAAATGCAGTTCAGTTAGCCCCACACTCGTCATGATGTAAGATAATCTTATAAATAAATACTTTGTTACGGAAAGGGAGTCATTTTCGGAAATAAAACATAAAACTTAAAGTTTATTTGGCTTGAGATCTTTTATTTCTTTTCGTTTGTGTTCTTTTCAACATTGATATGTATTATGGATTAGTCATCTTGGTACTCAAGCGTTTATAGGCCCTTAAGGCCCATTTCTTTGTAAAAATCTTCCACCTCTTCCTGTCTTTTGCAATCTCTTTCCACTCTCTAACACCTTTTTCTTTCAGGTTTTCTCCACGTTTTCCTCGGCCGACCTTTTCTTCTATTCCCCCCAGGTACTTTCCAAGCAATGCTTTTTACAATTCTGTTATTGTCCAACCTCTCCATATGCCCCAGCCACTGTAGTCTTCTAGCCTTTCTTACTTGTATTATGGGGGCTTCTTTGTACAGCTCATACACTTCCGTATTCGTTCGTCTCGCCTGTACGCCCTCCACTTTTTTCCACCAAAAATCTTTTGTAGGAGTTTCCTCTCCAACCTTTCTATTTTCTGCCGATTTCTCTGTCAGAGTCCATGTCTCACAAGCGTACGTTAGTGTCGGTCTGATTATGCTTTTGTATAACCGTATCTTTGCTTTACGTGAAATGTCGGTGGACCTGAACAAAGTGTTCAGACCTCCCACGCTTCTATTACTTTTAGCAATTCTTAGATTAATTTGTTTCTTCATCGCACCTGTTATCTATCCTTCCACTTCTTCAAAGACTACTTCTCCTCTACTCTCTGTTTCAATCGTTAAGTTCTCTATTCTTTCCGATCCTTGTTGGTTTTTAAGTTCCATATATTTGCTTTTGTTTTCATTAATTTGGAGGCCTACTTGCTTTGCTGCACTGGTCAATCGTTCTGCCACTTCTTTTAATTCTTTTTTACTTCTAGCTATTAACAAAATGTCGTCGTCATACGCCAGGCATTGGTGGCTTTTGGCAAAAATCGTCCCTGTTGTGTTTCTCTTATTACTTTCTCCAATATATTGGTACTCAATATTGTTAAATATTTCTTGACACTACCATACTACCAGATAGGTTGGATCATTATAGTAAAAAGTGTCATCAGTAAACAAGTTATATCACCATAGTAAGAAAATATATTATCGTAACTTTTTCTTCCTAAGCCTTCAATGACTTTGTCTACTGTTTAAAAATTGAAACAGAGCTGACTACTTGCCATCAGCCCAAAATCTTTAACTATTTCTCCAAGACAATTGTTGTATAAGATTTTTCATTGTCGATAGAAGGCAAAAAGGTAGATGGTACTAGAAAGTCTAAACTTTGTGAGGTTTTTTAGGACTAGAAAAGTGATTAAGAATAGCATGGTTGACTCTTGAAAACTTGCTCATTTTCAGTGCTGGGGAGTTTCTTTATAAAATGCTAACTCTAAGTAATTTCTGAGTCCTAATCAAGGTTGCTAGAGATGCAGTTGAGGTTCTATTGAAGTGCCTAATTAATTTTATAATCGCTCTTTGTATTGTTTTTCGTGCGCCAAACGACTAGTTTTGCTAATTCTATTTTTTCTTTTGCTGTAAATGAAGCTTTGAAATACTGATAAGCATTGTCCGGTTCCGTCTTACATATTTTATTTCTCAGAATTCTTACTTTATCCTTGCTTACTAAATTGCTTTTTCTCATTTCCAAGAAAAATCAGTTCTTTTCCTGTAAAATTCAAATCCGGAAGTAAACCCTCAATCAGATTTTCGGGAGAGACAATATGAAAAGATGAAACGAAAAAATATTAATATCAAAAGAATGGTTCAATAGAACGTCTGGACTCTACTAAAATCCGGAAAATTAGAAAATGCTAAAACAAAAAAGACTAATAAAGATATAATGGGCATTTGTGAATGAGGTGGCCACAAGTAAGCGACTTCTGGAACGGGAACATAAGAATAACACACATAAGTGCAACACACGAAGTAATAGGAGTGGGAATTATGATAAATAAAGACTTCGGAAACAGAATGATAGACTATAAACAATACAATGGGAAAATATTAACAGTAAGACTACAGATAAAAGCAGTGAATACAACGATAATAGTAGTGTACATACCAATATTAACCACAAGGATGAAAAAGTAGAAGTAGTATATGAGACACTGAACAAAACGAAAAATAAAACAAAAGAAAGCGTAAATGTTATCCTACTAGGAGGTTGGAATGCTGTTGTACGTAAACAAGAAGAGAACGTAGTAGGAATGTACCGACTGGGAAAAAAAGAGAGGTGAGAGACATTGAATTCGGTACTCAGCACAAACTGACAATTAGTAACACTCTATTTCAACACGACCCACAAAGAAGGTATACATGGAGGATGCCGGGTAATATAGGCCGATACCAAATTGACTATATAACAGTAAAAGAAAGATACATTCTGTCAAAGAAGTATCGGGAATTTTTAATTTAAAAACCCCAACTAATGATTTTAAAAAAACTTTTTTCGTTAAATTGGTAACACTGTCCTTAATTGCTATGCCTACAATGAGCGCGATCTGTCGAACAGTTTGTTTAGAGTTTGAATCAGTAGACTTTAGTAGTGCATCACGATTGTTACAATAAACGAAAATATTGAACAAAGACTTTGTCTTAAATTTTGTATAACAACTCGCTAAAAATGTCAGAAAAGGCTTATGGTGAATCAGTTTTATCAAAAACATGGGAATACGAGTGGTACAAAGCGTTTCAAAAGAGCAGAGAGATTGTCGAAGACAACCCTCGTTCCAGACGACCTTTTATTGCTTCAAACGACGAAAACAAAAAAAATGAAGAAAATCGTGCTCGATAATCGCCATTCCAGCTTCAGAAAAATATCACGCGACCTTAAGGTCTCTTACGAGCTTGTTCGTTCAATTTTAGTGGATAATTTGGGCGTGCGACGCGTCGCCGCTCGGATCGTTCCAAAATATTTTCTGCAAAGACAGTTGCGTAGCAGGTCTCGTCGAACAAGCTGGATCGCGTCAATTCTGATTCCACATTCATGGAACGCATCGCAGCTGGTGATGAGACATGGGTCCTATGAGTTTGACATGCACACAAGTCAACAGGCACTCTGTGGTATTTGTTTTGAGTTGATCGAGTCAATAAAACAACATTCGTGTAAGGAGCTGAAGGATATACCGCAAAGCGCCTATAAAAATGTTCTGAAAACTCAAAAAAAACGCTGGCGTATGTGTGTTGCATCAAATGGGACATACTTCAAAGGCGACAAAATAAATATTGATGATTAAGGAAAATTGTGTCTTATATTTAATAATTTCCGGTACTTTTTTGACAGAGTGTACAAGAACCATGTTAAAGATAGCAGAAGCTATTCCAGTCCGGGCATTGACAGTGACTATAATACGGTTATAATGAAATGTAAGCTACAACAAAGATTAAGAAAAAGTGAACAAACAAATGGAACATAAAAACACCGCAAGACAACCAAACAACTCTAAAAAAGTTCTAAACACAGATAGGTGAAAGCATTATATAAAGATAAAATACAAATGAAATTTGGTAACAGATAAAGGACAACACAATGAAGGCAATAAACGAAGTGATACGAAAAATAAAGCAAAACCCGCGAAACCGAATATACAAAAGTTGAGTGAATTAATAGAGAAAGAAATACAAGAATAGTAATACTATAAAAGGACAAAAAGAATACACACAACTAAGAAACAAAATAGACAAGCGAACAAGAAAGGCAAGATAAAAGGTGCATGGAGAACAATTGTAAAGAAATACAACAAGAAATTAATAAAGAAAACATTAAAAATGTATATAAAGAAATAAAGAAGTTATTCAACGAGAAGAAGAAAACAAGTTATGGCATACATAAAGACGAAAAAACTATTGTAACAGATGACAAAGAGTTAGCAGACAGATGGAAACAGTATATAGAGAACTTATATAAAGATGACAATAGACAGAATACACAGAAAATACATATAGAAAATCAAATAAAATAAATTAACAAACAATATATAGCACAGAACACATCCTAAATGACTTCGCAAAGAGTGTAACAATAACAATTTCCCCAAAAAATCGGTAGAATAGAAAAAATGATTGAGGAAAGCCTAACTGAAGACGAATTCGCCTAACGAAAGAGAACAGGCATAAGAAAAGCAATAGTAGCACTAAGAAAGATTATAGAAAAAATAGTGGAAAAACCAAAAAGTGTATCCAGCTTTTATTGACGCCGAAAAGGCGTTTGATAGTGTCAAATAAGACACAATGTTTAAGATACTGAAAAACATAGGGGTAGACTACAATAACAGAAGTTTTATATGTAACCTGTATACAAATCAAAAAAGAATAATAAAAATCAACGAAGAGGACAGGGAAATAACAATACAAAATGGGAGTGAGGCAAGGATGTACACTGTCATCTCTATTGCTTAACATATACATTCAAAAAGCTATAGACACTCCAATCTCATAAAACAAAGAAAGGATCAAAACCCATGGATTGAGCATAAAAGTAATTAGATGTCGTATTACTCTCAAATGATGAGAACACACTACGACGAGATCCAACTACATTGAATAACACACCTAACAATGAGAATAACATGAAATCAAACAAGAAAAAGACAAAAGTTATAGTACGTACCAGATCAATACACAGAACACAAACGCACATCAAGATTGACAATAAAGAAATACAAGAAGTGAGTGGTAATAGATAAGTCACTAGACTACGAAACCTAAAGATGTGGGTTCGAATCCCGCTCTCGTCAATTCGGTCACTGGCATTGTTACGGCCCAGCTCGACTCAAACTCAAACTCTGGGCTAATAATAGGCAGTCGGTACGTAGTGTTAGCCACGTTACTACCCTTATGTACCGTAGGCTCTAGATTATGGCAGACCCCATTGTGGAAAATTATTATTATTAAAATTTATTTAGCAAAATTGGAAATTTTTATCGGGTACGTTGTTAGCAAAAATCCCCAATCATAACGTAAAAAAGTCACTCGAGAGTTTCACAGTGCTCCTGATTGTCTAGCCAGTATCATAACCGTACCTGGAAAAATGATCTCAATGGGGTTCCGTGGTCAAACAGGTCGCCCACAATCCAAACTGACAGATAGTGTCCAACCACAAACATGTGGTCTGTATTGAGGCAGTTGGACAAGGAACTTGAGTGAAGTAATTTGGGGAAAACATCTGCCAGACTATATAGCGTCAACAGTAAAATTTGAAGAGGTAACATTGTAGTATAGCAATGTTTTTCATAAAATAGTTGGACTTTATTGTAAATCTTAGAAGAAGTCTAAATTTCAAAAGTACGTTTTGACTAGTTTTGTAATTAACAAAAAGACACTTCCCATAAAGCAAAGCTTATGAGTTTATTATTCGAAATTTGTTTATTCCAAAAAATATAGTTTTATTAGAAGCCACATTTGGTAAAAAGTGATATAACACAATTGTTTTTACTAAAATGGATTTAGTCCACTTTAAAATCAACTTTCATATAAATACCAAGTCATTGATGTGTTTTTGCTTATTTTTAGAAAGACGACCAAAAGAGATTGTCACTTTAAATATTTAACAGGCAATTTTTTCACAATCATTGGGCAAGTTATCTACAAAGAGCATCAAAAACATATTAATTTCAATAATTAAGGAATGAATATTGGTAGCACTAAATATCCAAAAAACAAGTCAGCTCTGCCTGTCACAATCAGGCTAAATTGGGAGTGATGTGTTCAGCTAGTTTATCTAATATACCCTGTAGGGGCTTCTACCTAGAACTATAGGTGAAAACCGATCAATATTTTCTGGTGTGAAAGAGGATTAAAGAAAACTCCAACAGCAAAAGAGGCAGAAAGCCAAACAGGAAAAATAGTTCTTTAAAGTGGTGGACAAGCAGACTGTCTAGGCGGACACCCCAAAATCAAAGTTCCTGGTCCTCCAAGTTGGGGGGTTAATGACACGCGCTAACTCCTCATGATTTGTAAAACTAAACAAGTTATAAGATCAAAGCGCAAGCCTCGGACAAGGATAAAATTATGATGACAGAAAAAGCAAACGGAAAGGAATATTGATTTTTGGCACATGGAACGTTCCAGGTATAAACGCAAAAAATGTGGAGTTTTCTGATTAACTTCCCAAATATAAAATTGACCTATCCACAAAAAAAAACTGAAAATGAAAATAGGCAAACTACATATTGTTTTCTAGAGCAGCGTCTAAAAGAAAAGCAAAAAAGGTCGGAGTGGCTATTGTTATGTCAGAAAACTATAAAAAGCACATTAAAAGCTGAGGTAAATAAGAAATTAAAAACAATGGAGCAATGAATATTTGGACACACCATTTGCATAATATAATAGCAGCACATATTCCTATAGATGACTCAAACAAAAACGACCAATTTAAGAATAACTTAACATTTATACTAGAACAAATTGGAAAAGAGAAACTGTACTCTTAAAATATTTAAACGCGAGGACAGGACGTGAAGAATAAGATGCAGTGATAGAAAAATTTGTCGAAACGTAGCAAATGATAGTGGGAATAGATTGATAGAAACATGCAAGGGATTTAATCTAAAAATAATAAATGATCATTTCCAACATCTAGATAAACATAAATACAAATGGTTTCAATCAGCACGTGAACTAAAGTCTAAAATAAATTACTTAATATAAAGACAAGAAATAAATATAAAACCCATTATGTAAAAGCTCTAAGATCGCCCGAATGTGGAACATACCATGTGCTACTTAGAGCAAAAATATACTTGAAATTAGGAAATGCACCAAACAAAAAGAAAAAGAGAATAAAGGAATTTAAAGAGTACAAAATAAAATTTAAATTGGCTACGGGACAAACCAATAAATTAACTGAAGATGTAGAAGGCAGTGCGGAAGACAGTTATAATCAAATAAAACAAGCAAACATAAAACCACATTCGAACTGTTAGAAAAGATGAGAACGAAGATAAACACGAATGATTGGAAAAATAAATACCTAGAGGAAAACATAAAAAAGAAAAGCTTATCAAAAGTGGGTGGCAACACAAGCGGAACAAGACAGAACGGAATATATAAGAATAAGAAGAAAAGTAAAGAAAGATTTAATGAAAGCAAAAAATAAATAATGAAATAATATATGTAGAGAAGAAGAAAATACTCTAGGAGAAACAAAAACTGGAGAGACTTGAATAACTAAACAAAGGGTAGAATGTGTAGTTGATATTGCACAAGAACAATGCATAGAAAATACATATTTATTACCAATAACAGATATTAAAAACTCCAAATGAAATTTACGGTCTTTATATAATTACGTAATATCTACCAAGGAAACCTCAACCACAAACATTTGCATTGTTTTAGTGATAAATCCAAAATTCAGAGTAGAAATCTGCATGATTGTGATAGGGTTTTAAACGTCTAATTCTAACTGAATTGTCTTTTTTCTGAGGGAACTTATTTTTTTTAACATGAACTATAAAGCATTGTATTTGAATAACGGATATTAAAAGTTCATCAAAAAATTCAAAAATAATTCTGAATTTCTCTTGGTAGGGAAACTAATAAGAAAATTAAAAGAAGTCAATTTATATTTCTGAAAATACTTACAATAGAAATAATAAAAATAATTGCTAAAAGTATTTATTGATAATTTGAATACAAGAACTCCCATTAAACATAGGAACAATAGAGGCATTTTCGAATATCACAGTTTATACAAGAAGAAATGGAAAATATACAAAAGCATATAAAAGAATTTACAATTTTTTTAGTATCACAACGGATACCTTTATGTTCTTGAGATTTATGTGAGGAAGAGCTAAAATAACATTTCTGGGGAAAACATCAACGTAGGATTAGAGGAAAATATAGACAAGACCCGAGTGTTCCCCGAATATATTTTGATAACTTCTTCACGTTTAATGGAAATTACGGCTTTGAGGTTTCATGAAAATATAGACAAATTCTCCTTATCCGACGGAATAATAATTTCGTTATGACAGTTGCATCTATTTACAACCAAGTGGAACTGATTTTAAATGTGGGTTGCAGAAGAGTAGCAAATTTGTCTCGCACCAAAATATCAATACATATAACATCAATATGGGCGTACTTTGTCTTCTTGATAACATAGCCTAGAATTGTTGAATTATAATCAGAGGTATGACACCAACGATCCTGCCGACGTGAGCTTATGGTTATCTTTCATTCCCAAACCGAGGAAAATCACGTCCATAGAACCCACTCCCTGCAAATATTTTATCCTGTCCTGAAACCACTCGTTAACACGCAGAGCAAGCGCGACGAGAAATCCGAATACCTCCTAAAATCGACCAACGATTTTAGGAGGTTCGTTGAATTGGACATAATTGGATTAAGTGAAACACGTCTTCCAGACCAAAAAGTAACCGTATTAAAGTCAGCCCACCTGCTATTCTAGAAAAACTTTGTTTACCAAGACCATATAGACGGCCTAGCCGTCATAATACATAAAAAATAGAAAGATCTAATTAAAAAATACCATTCAACTTTGCTTAAGAAGAAATATGGAAAACAAATAAAAAGTTGGGAAGCAGTAGACGAGAGGATTATCAAAGTTAACCTCGAGAGTTTTAGATACAGAATGACAATTCTATAGTAAGTTAGACGATATAATAAATGAATGTGGTACGCGACGAGAAGTTCTGTTACTGGGCGATTTCAACGCGTGGGTAGGATGCAAGACGAACGATAAAGTCGTAGGACAATTTGGTGATGGCAGAAGAAACAGTAATGGAGAAAGGCTTATAGGTCTATGTGAAAGTAACAACCTAAAAATCCAAAATGGTTTTTATAAACACAAGAAAATTCATACATATACTTTTGAGGAACATGCACGACAACGAAGAACAATCATTGACTATGTTATAACTCGACAGTATTCTACCGGTAGAATCCAGGATGTTAGAGCTTACAGAGGCCCGACATGCGGAACGAATCACTATTTGGTGAAAGCCAAAATAGTGTTTTCACCCAAAGGGCAAAACAAGGTAGTAATACCAAAACAGACAGAGAAAATACAACAAGTCAGATACAACATACAAAGTCTACAACAAAGTAGCATACAATACATATATCAAAATAGATTAGATCAAAAACTTAACGAACATCTACAAGGATCAAACACAGAGATGTATGAACATTTAAGAGCAGGCCTACAGCAAGCCGCAAAGAAGCCTTAGGAGAAGAGGTTAGAGAAAAACCAAGAAATTATTGGATAAACGAAGACCTAATGGAGGAAATACGCTACAAAAAAGAACTATATACAAAGTGGCTAAATACTAAAGAAGATGAAGATAGAGATGCCTATAAGATCCAACAAACTAGAGTAAGACAATTGATAAAAACTACAAAACAACAAACGTGGGAAAAAAAGTGTAGCGAGATAGAAAGGTACATAGGAGGAAGAAGGACGACAGAGGTATGGAAATTCATAAGGAATGTAAAAGCTCCACATCGAGAAAAAACAATAATACAAAATATTCCTGCCGAAGAATGGAAACAATACTATTTAGAGCTACTCACCGAGAAAAGACCTATATTCCAAGAAACTACGATGACAGAAGGAAGAACGATAGATATTAACTACATAGAAATACAAGAAGAACAAGTAATTAAAGCAATTAAAGAAATGAGAAATGGAAAGGCTCCCGGTCCAGGAGGAATCCCCGTTGAGTTGGTAAAAAATGGAACACCGAAATTGTATAGGATGATAACAAAACTTATGAATAAATGCATAAATGAGGGAAATATACCAAATGAATGGAAAACAGAATATATATCTCCAATACACAAGAAACGGAAAAGAGACATCTGCGACAACTACCGAGGAATAGCAGTTACAAGTACTTTTAGCAAAATATATGGACGAATTATTCGAGACTTAATTGAACAACAATATCAAGCCGAAGAAGCGGAAGAACAAAGCGGATTTAGGGCAGGTAGATCATGTTTGGATAACCTGTTCTGTCTAACACAAATTGTGCAGAAAAAACTAGCAACCGACAGAGAACTGCATTTAGTATTTCTCAACATATCAAAAACTTATGATAACGTACCCCTGAAAAAACTGTGGGACGTAATGGAGAGCAGTAATATCAACAGTACATTAGTAAGGGCTGTGAAGAACCTATATGACAATCAAACAGCGAGAGTAAAGGTAGGAGCGGAACTAACAACAGAATTTAAAGTTACGAAAGGTCTAAGGCAGGGTTGCTGTATCTCACCGACGTTATTCAAGATATATATATAATATATATATAAAAAAAGCACTCGAACAATGGAAAAGGAAAAGTATGGAATGGGGATACCACTGGACGAGGACACTACATTATATACGTTGCAATTTGCCGACGACCAAATTATTATGGCACAAGAAATAGAAGACATTGAATACATGACAAGGAAAGCTATAGAGGAATATGATAAATGGGGGCTTAAAATTAATGTAAATAAATCAGCATATCTTAGTATAGGATATGAACAAGACGTTTTAACCTTAGAAACAGGCGAAACTATACCGTCATGTGAAGCATACAAATATTTGGGAGCAACAGTAGGAAAACAAGGATTATATAACACAGAGGTAAAAGAGAGAATAAAACAAGGCCGGAAAGTTATAGGTGCGCTAAATGGTATACTTTGGGATGCAAATATAAGCAAAAAGAATAAAAAACAAATATACTCCGCTATGGTACAAAGTATGGTACTATATGGAGCCAAAATCTGGCAACTCTCTGAACAACATAAAAATCAACTGAAAGTAATGGAAATGGACTATTGGAGAAGATCAGCGAGAATATCCCGAAGAGATAGAGTCAGAAATACAAGAATACGTGAAATAATGGATACAGAAAGGGACATCTTGGAAGAAATTGAAAAAAGGCAACTCTTGTGGTACGGACATGTCGAAAGAATGGGTGACAACAGGCTCCCGAAAAAAGCAATGCAGTGGCAACCAAGAGAAAGAAGAAAGAGGGGACAGCCAAGAAGAGGTTGGAATGAGGAAGTAGGAAGCCTGAAGCAAAAGTGGGATATCCACCAAGGCGCTTGGATTGAACTCCGGAAGACCCAGATAGAGGTTAAAATACGGAAAGAAGAAGAAAGAAAAAATACCACGCAATATCCGACAGAGCCATCTATATAAAAATATAGCTAAGATCCAGTTGTGAGATCATACATACATATATTATTTACCAACGAGCACTCATAAAGACGAAGACGTGGAACAAGTATATAAAGATATCAAAACAGGAGAAAATAAAGGCACTGGTCACATAGCAGCATTTGGGCTAGGCAACGGGAATCCCAGAAGTTAACTGCTGCTAAATTTTCTCCAAAGTGAAAACATCTTTTGTTTGAATACTTTCTATAAGAAATCGGAACAGCGTAAATGGACATGGATAAGTCCGGATCGCCGAACGGAGAATGAAATAGACTAACCTGTAACAACAAACAGTCATGTAAGGACGTATCGGTCCTAAATAGTTTCCAAACAGGAAATGATCATCGCATAGTGAGAGGACGCTTGTAATTAACGTAAAGAAAGAAAGGTTTTAAAAACAAGATTCTCTACTAGCAAAGAATTACAAAAGAAATAAAATGAATACTAAAAAGATATCAAGATAAAACTAACATCAATAGAAAATAAATAGCAGTATACAAACCGCAACCTAGAAAATATGCTCAAAAACAATCAAAGTAAAAGTACCTTAATTGAATCTAATGAACAAAAAGAGAATGACAAAAATTATCAGAAAGATACAAATAGCGTAACAGTCATAAAAAAGGAAACCAGGAAAGATCTAAGAGCACACACAATACAAGATTGGTAACAGAAACCACAGAAACGCAAACATGAAGGTCTTAAGATCAAAACTATCCAAAGATGGAACACAAATCATAAAGATGAAAAATGCTCGGAAAATACTAACCACAGAGCTACAGCGAAACCATAAGCTACGAAGGAAAGTTATTAACATAGAGTCAGAGGATATAATTGAAATAAGAAGCCTTGAAACAATTTAAAAACGCAAAATTCCCAGGAGATGAACAAATAACAACAGAGATGCTTAAATTAGAAAGGATTTTATTATCAAAGCAATTAAACTACTCATAAACAAATGCCTAGGAGAAGGCAGGATACCGAATATATAGAACAATGCAGAGGTGATGCTGATATTTAAAAAATTATAGACTCATTAGTTTGCTAGCTTCTTCTTCTTAAAGTGCTATCTCCTATCGGAGGTTAGCAATCATCTTAGCTATTCTAATTTTTGATGTAGCTGCTCTGAATAGATCTATTGATGAACATCCAAACCATTCCCGGAGGTTCCTCATCCACGACATCCTTCTTCTGCCTCTCGATCTTTGTCCTGAGATCTTGCCCTGTATGAGCAATTGCAGCAAGCAGTATCTTTCACCTCGCATGACATGTCCGAAATATTCCAATTTGCGTTTTTTCAATGTCAGTAGTAACTCTCGTTCTTTGTTCATGTGATGGAGGACTTCTTCATTGGAAACGTGTTCTGTCCATGATATTTTAAGTATGCGTCTGTATATCCAGAGCTCAAAGGCTTCTAGTTTTTTCATTTGCTGTTGTTTAAGGGTCCAAGCCTCCATTCCGTACAACAGAATCGAGAAGACGTAGCATCGTACCATGCGCATTCTCAGATCTAGCGAGAGATTGCGATTAGAGAAGAATTGCCTCATTTTTACAAACGTTGCCCTCGCCATTTCGATTCTTCTATTGATTTCAGTAGCTTGGTCATTACAACTGTTTATTATGGTCCCTAAATATTGGTATTGCTAGCACATCGCTATAAACTCTTTACGAAGATCCTAACAAATCGAGTAACAAATAAATCCGATCTGTACCAACCAGTAGAGCAACTATAATAGAAAAAGCAAACGATTACAACATTCTTATCCCCCTAGCTTTTATAAACTTTCAAAAGGCTTTTGACGCCACTAAAATGTGGGCAGTACTGAGATCGATGGAAGACGCAAGAGTAGACTACAAAAATGATTAAATACACATATAGGAATGGCACGATACAAGTAAAAATTAACGACTAGGTGAAAACTGAAAAATCCAAATTGAAAGAGGAATTAGGCAGGGTGATAGTCACCAAAACCCTTTGCCCTAGCTCTAGAACAAGCTTTCAAAAACCTTATATGGGAGAAAAAGGCATTAAAATAGACGGAATGAATATCTGCACCATTTGATATATGCTGACGGCATAATCCTAACATCCTCCGATCCCAATAAACTGCAACAGATGATATAAGAACTCCATCATACAATTGAGAGAATAGGGCTCCAAATAAATCTTAGCAAAACAAAAATAATAAGTAAAGACAACGTCTAGATTAGTATAGAAGGAAACACAATATAACAATCGGTAGAGAAAGAAAACTGGAAATACCTCAAAGAATCAATTTATCATGAGTCTCTTTTGGAAAGCTCAGGCACATACTATAAAACAAAAACATACCCATAAATCTAAAGCGAAAAGGATTTGACACATGTATTATACGAGTAGCTACATATGGACTAGAAACCAAGGCTCTGACAAAAAAGTGCAAATCGGCTACGAATAATGCAAAGAGCCATGGAAAGAAGGTTGTTGGATATCTCCATAAGAGACAGATTTACAAAATGACAATAACACAAATAACACGAACAACATATATCATGGAACGTACCACAAAACTGAAGAGGAGCTGGGCAGGTCACATCACTCGGGACACTAATAACAAATGGACATCAAACACCAGAAACAGAAACAAGGAAAGATGAAGAACGACCGCTGATGAACTGGGTGGAAAAAATGGTATCAACAAGCACGCGATAGAAGCAGATGGAAGAATTTGGGAAAGACCTACATCCAGAAGTGGATGGAAAACGGCTAATGAAAAAGAAGAAGAAGAAGAACCAAACGTAAACAATGTCGGTGCACTTAAAAGACAAACATGTGGTAAATACGTGAAAATTATGGTAGTTAAATGGAAAAGACATTTCTTTAGCTCCTCGCGGAAAAAAGCGCTAGTGGCCTAATAGCAAATTCACCAAATTTAAAAATTAGCTGTGCAGATGTAGATCAAAGTTAGACTATGGTTTTTATCCTGTGTGTGATGTAACTTTGCAATCAAAGCGTCCAGAAAGTTGTACAGGTCATTAAAAATGACCTTCTCGTTAATATTTGCAGTTATGCAATATAAAGATAAAATAAATCGAATTCCTGGGAAAAACGTAAATTTGAAACCCGAAAGATGTGCTTACGCAAGTTTACAATCGGCAATAGCACATAGCACGTTCGTATTTTGTGCTCTCGAAACGCCAGCGGCTAAAAACGAGTTAATTGGAGTAACTGTTGCATAAAATTTGGGGCAAATTTAAATTTAATTTCTAAATATAAGTAAAACACTGTTTCAAGATATTTACGCACGAACTGAGGAAATATTTATGCTTTCGCAAACTTCGCTTACCCGCTTCTGTGTCTTCAGGTCCCACTATTGAGTCGCCTCGGTAGACATTTAGTAACCATAGCCAATGTTTGGCATTCTTTGCGCAACTAGAAAGTGGATGGCCGCTTCTGCTGTGCAAGTTCGCCGCTGGCGGACGTTATAACATATTTACCTCCGCAATACGAAGATATCCTTAACCTTGATACGCTTATTATTTGATGTCACTGGGTGGGAGAAACCCATTACGCCAATGTAGCCGGGGCTTACCAATAAAATTTTCCAAGAACACCAGGTAGTAAGGAACGAAATGAATAAAAATTTTATAAAACTAAATGAAAATTTGTGGATGGATATTACAATTATTATATTAGTTAATATTATAACGATTTTTTCAGTTGAACTAGGACACCCAAAATTGATAAAAAATGTTTATTCTCAATATTTTAAAAATTTAAAACTTAAGAGGGCACTAAAAATATTTACTTAACAAAACAAAAATATTTCTTAAGATAAACTTTTGGAAGAAAAAATTACTAGACATGTCGTGTTACATGACATTAAAAAAAGAGAAAGAATATGCAGTAAGTGAAAACAAAATGTGAATGCTAGAAATAGCGGTTTGTCTCTTTCTTTTGTCTTGTATCTGTCTTTGCGGCTTGTTCTTCCACTAGTAGTTCTTCAATTTCTTTCTTTCTAAAAGCCTTGTATATATTTTATGTATTGTGGAGGAAAGGCATATTGCTGAGTAATTATTGCAATCATTTGAGTCGCCTTTCTTGTGTATTGTGACTATTATATTCACTCCCGATCATATGGTCTTCTGTTTTCTTCCAAAGTTAGTTGACATGAGTCTATCTATTTACATTAGGTTCTCCTCCGTGTCTGATAATTTCAGATGTTATGCCGTTCCTCCCAGCAGCTTGCCCAGTTTGATTTAGTTTATTGCTTCTTTCTTCTTCTATCTCAATATTGTTTTCTTCAGCTTTAATTTTATGTTTTAGTTCTTCTCCGTTTTGTAACGTTCTTATTCTTAGTCTTCTTTAAACCCTCCTACTGGGTTGTCTGTTCGGAATGCTCCTTTCATGCCTTAGAATTTACCTTTCTTTTGTTTTTTTACCCCTTTCTTATGTTCCACATTGGTCTTCCAAGTTTACGTCGTAGACCTTTAATAACCTCTTCCATTGTCCTCGTATCTTCTTCTAAGTCTTTTCCAAATTCTTTCAAGCTTTCCTAACTTTGCTTTAAGCACAGCTTTATTGACTTCATTTCTTTTTTGTACATATTGTTGTTGGTTAGTTTAAATCCTTCTCTAGAGGTAGTTCTTTTACTTTTTACTGTATTTTGATATTCACCCGTCTTGTTTTCTTGTAGTTTTCTTTTATTTCCATCCATTTATTTTCCAAGCTCCAATTTCC
Organism: Sinelater perroti; assembly: GCA_036346155.1. Lineage (NCBI taxonomy): Eukaryota > Metazoa > Arthropoda > Insecta > Coleoptera > Elateridae > Sinelater > Sinelater perroti. The sequence goes on along the minus strand of JARFIY010000158.1, from coordinate 19,827,493 downwards.
TCTATTTAAACGCTCCTCTCTCTTTCTTCGAGAGCTTGTTTCTGTATTCCTGCGCTACTGACGACTTTCTTATTCATTTATTTTGATTTTCTCATATTGTCCTTGTTTTTGAGGTTTTCTGCTGTAGAATCTGGTGTGGTTATAAGTAGTTTGTTCTGCCCTTGTATTACTTTGATGTCCATAAAAGCGTATTTTGCTTTAGCAGTGTAAGTTATATAATAAATTTGCTCTTGTCTTGTCTGCCCTCAAATATAATCTTGTCTTTTCTTATCATTGAAGAAACTGTTTCCTATGTATAGTTGGTTTCTGACGCAGAATTATATCGGCTTTCTTCCATTTCTATTAAGAATAATTTCCTCTCCATATTTACCAATAGTACCATGTCCTTGTAGTTGCTGGTTCCCTGTTCATGCATACAAATCTCCATTTATTACTTGTTTCTCTAATTTATTATAGAATTCATCTAGTTCTTGTACGTTTGAGCCTTCTGTTTATTTGTATTATCGTTATTTCTTCATTTAGGTGTAGCTCGATACACATTATCCTTGGATTTATTGGTTTCCATTTCATTAAATGTTAGGTCAACCTGGCATTTAGTATTACCCCTACTCTTCTTTTTGTTTTCATTTTCTTTCTTTTTTGTTTTACATAGGCCTAGTGCTTTATTTTGTGCTTTTTATCTTTTCTGTAGCTTCTAACTCTTTTTCTTCTATCTGTTCCACGTTCCTATTCTTGTCCTAATTTTCGTCGCCCAGTGAGCCGTCCATTTCCGAAGTTATCCTTTTGTCTTTGAATCATTAAATGCGCCTTGTGGATGGCTAGCCCAACGAAGGTGGGCCCCGTAGCCATGGCACAACAGAGCCAGGTCATACCCTGGTGCTGGGTCCTCAGAGTTTCGGTTGTAGTCTAGCAGAGGGGACCACGTGCAGGGGAGGTTAACATTTGTGTGACTAGATCTTGGCGTCATATAATTCTTCGGTAGTTATAATTGGTACATTATTTAAATTTGTCGATTGCAAAGCTTTTTATAGCTAGTCTACTGAAACATTGTTTTTTTTATTTTAATTGTCAATCAATAGTGAATAGAGACTTCTTTCAGTATTAATTTTCTCTTGCATTATTTGTTTCAAACAATAAATTGTTTAAACAGGATGAGCCAGCGCAAAATCCACTTTGTTCCTTTTTGTTAGTGACCACAGTAGCGTCTTATTTTTTGCTTTATCACTCTACCATATAACCGACTATATGTAGATGTCACTGTTTCATTGTATTAAAACTCGACTAGGTCTATCAGTTTACGCGAGTTGATAATCTAAAAAGTATGTTCAAGTATTTATGAGCTAGTTATTTTTTGTTCTGGACCACTTAACGTAATGAATAGTTTTAGTCTCAGAGAATTTTGAACTAACAAGAAAGTCACAGTCGAACTCCACTCCTATTATTTGTAAAATTAAACAAAATTATTAACGTAAAAAGGAAGCAAAAGTATAAAGTTCATGAGTGTATTACTCTTTAAGTGTGATAATAGAACTAATAGGACCACGAGGTAAAATTCAATGTGTAATAAGCTCCAATAAAAGACTCCTTAGAAGATAAAACCAAAATAACCAAAAAAATATGTGGAAGTCGAAGAGTCAAACCATCAAAGAATTGAAAGGTATGAACATATATAAGACAGACAACTCTAGGAGGTTGTATGTTACGATTTTTATGTCCAAGACTTGAGAGTAACTTTTTCTTCTCACCATAATAACAATTTAATATACAGACATGATTAGGTTAACGAGACCTGAAAACTAATGTGAATAGTATAAAGTAGGTAATGCTAAGAAGACTCCCCCAAAATAACTTCCAGTAATATAAAGACGGATTTAAGGTAAAACCGCATAAGATCAAGAAACCAAGAGGTATTTGACAAGAAAAAGATAATTTACTTGAAAGTCGTGATAGACAAACAACTGATAAACACAGAGATAACAATCAACAGAACCAAATAGTAAGATAAGCCTAAAGGTTCACTTTTGCTCTTTAATTCGTTTGTCCAATACATCCACAAACATCACTGTATCAACCAGATGTTATTTATATACTCGCCATTAGTCTTGATGTTGATTAGTTGATCTTGACATGTTTGTGTTGTTGAAAAAAACTTGGATATTAAACAGGGTCTCTCTAGTACCTAACGCACCAAAATCTAAATTGCGTGCTGCTGACATATTCCTGGCATAGTCTAGTGATTTCTTCATAAATTATTTTAAAGGGAGTTTTATAAGGTGGCTCCTAAAACTGATGGTATGGTAATCGTTACTGTATTTGACATTGTTTTTTGCTGAAGTATCGTGATCAATTGCACCTACAATTTTGGTATCTTTCGAATAGAAAATATATCATTAAACACTTGTGCCAATTATCCATTGGCTTAAAAAATTAGTATAAGTCTAATCTGGTCCAGGAGATTGCTTTTGTGATCTCACCTGTTGTTATTTCTATCTAGACGATTAAAGTACGGAAGATGTTTGTTATCCTAAAGAAGGTTAACTATGTAGGGTTTTCAGGTCTTCATTTTTCCTCCATTTTCAGTAATCATTTTACTGTCTTTAGTATCCCAGATATTATATATTTTTATATATTTCTATACACCAGTTGCTTATCAAGCAGATTATATTTTTGCTCTCTCGCTGTAAAGAAAGACGATCATACCAAACATAATAAAGAATTTCATCTCTACTAGCAGAATTATATAGGAAATTGAAACAGAAAATCCCTTTGACTATCTGAACGCAAAAGATGTTAGCTAATGCTTATTTATCGCATGGAAACAGCTCATAACCCCGCGTTGACGATAACGTTGACGATATTTGGGATTCCTGAGTCCAACCTTCTTTAGTGACTTGGTGTGGATGGTGGTGAGCCTGCAGGGAAGGGGGGTACACTTTCTGTATTGTTTTAAGGGAAGATCAGAATCTTTGAGTCATTACAGTGGGCGCCCCTGTTCAGCTCGGACTCGTAGAGGTCTCGGATGTCGTGGCCTTCAACGCTGAAAAACAGGTTTTCACTGTACTGGAGATATACTCTTGGATGGTTGGCAAGTCAGCAGGGCGGCGTAAAATAGTGTTTCTAATATACCAGGGGGCGTCAAAGATAAACCTGAAGATTCGGTTCTGTTTTATTTGGAGATTATTGTTGTAGGGCAGGCGTACTTCATAATCGAGTGGAGAATTATTTTACAGATCCTTAGTTTCTTACGGAAAGACAAGAAACCAAGAGCCTGTTGGGTTGCATTCGCTTTCGTTATCGTCCGAACAATGTGTGGATTCTAGGTGAGTTTCTTTTATCTAGGATCATCTCCTCTTTTCTCTAGAGTATGTACCGGTCGAACATTCTAAATCTCGCCAGATGTGGTAGCCGATGACGTCGTAAGGTTATGGAGATTAAGGTGGTGAAGCTCTTCTCGGCATTAACTTCTATTCTCTAGGTGCTGCACCATTATTCGACCGAGTCCACTCGTTGTGAACTCGCTGGATTGCTATCATGGAATGTTACGAGCTTGACAGTACCGCTACTTCGTCTTCATACTAGGCCATCGACGGGTTGTTTCGGACGTACAGGTTAACGAGAGTCGGGGAAAGCACTAAGCTTTAGGGTACTCCACTTTGATGACTTTGTGCCGCCGAGTTTGATCGGGAACACTCGACTGAAGATCAAAAACCAGTTAGAGCGTCGGGCATCTTGTAGACGAGGCCGTTGTGCAACTTCTTGAGGAAGCCATCCATCAACTGGTGGGTGGTGGACTATAACTCCAAACTGTCAGTTACTCAAAAGCCCCAAAGCAATAATTTTTTCCTACCCAAAGCACTTCCCGGTAAATAACATAATGGTTTTTTTAATCTAAGATCACTACCAGATATGGTAGCTCTTATTTCCAGGCTATCGTCGTGGAAAACTTTGTAGAAACGCCGCTTGTAGTGCCCGTAGGGACGCCGCTGAGTTTGATCTGGAACCTTAAGTCGGAGAAAAAGTGTGTGCCAAACATTGTCGAAGGCTTTGACCACGTCAAAGAAGATTGCTGCGGTAGTAAGCTTCTTAAGGAAGCCTTCTGGTTTTTCCCCACTATCTGAAGAAGTTGAAGCGGTGGACCATAACTCCGCACTATTAGTTACTTAAAAACTCTAAACCCACAAATTTTTTCCGACCCAGAGTACCTCCCGCCAAATAACATACTCGCAAAACTTTCACTTCCGATTATACAAACAATAAAGTAGGGCACCCGAAAGATCAATCTTATTCAAAGCCTCACGGTGTTCTTTGGGGAGTGACTAGATTAAGGAACTGAGAGTAGAGCTTAATTTTCTTAAAAATGGAATCAAAGCAAATACCAAAACGTCGAATATTATCTCATAAATGTGAACCAAGTTGTTTAAATATATATGGACGATAACTACAGTAATTTTTAGCGGATTTAAATGAAATTATGCACACACATTTATTATTAATAAAACAAAAGAGATGAAAGAAGTAGAGAAACAACTTTCGAATGTTTTAAATTTTTTGCAATTTTTACACCTGATTTAAATCAATACACGTATATACTCTTTAAGTATATGCCAAGGTACAGTTCAAAAATAGAAGGGGAAAACATGACTAAATATTTTTAATTCACACGCTTAACAAATAACTAAACTATAAAATATACCCCCCCTGTGGGTATTTTACTACAAGAAAATATTTTAAGGCCTTTTTTCATAATTTCAGTGATGTTCTTCAGAAATCTTTCTAGCTTGCAACCTGGAAAGCTCTCATTCATCTAATAATCTACAATTTAGGTGGTAAAATAATGGTTTCTAGGCTTGCTATTCCAGGTTATCACTGGTTTTTATGTAAATTTAGTAGAGAGCGGGAGTCCAAGGTAAAAGTCCAACTACAATATTTTCCAAGTGCTAGAGTACTCACTTTGAACAATATTTCATATCTATCGCTTTTGGTAAGATAAACAATGGTGTAGTGTTAATGGACCTTATCTTTTATGCTGGTTTGTAATGATGTGTTAGCTTTAAGTTTTGATGGAGTCTTTAAGCTATCGCTGTGCATTTACCTGTGTAAAAATGGCATAATTTGCAATTACCAATAAAATCTAAATTAAATGCTTTCTTTATCACTTTTATTGACCACTGTTTGGGTTTTTGGGGTTTTGTTTGGAAATGTTTAAGAGGAACCCAACAAATTGCAAAAGACATTTTGGGACATTAAATAAGATCTTGTTTAACCATTACATGCTAGAAACTAAAAGGAAATGAAATTAGTGGATTGGGTTCTCAAAAAGTTTACTCAATTAACTCGAAGAGCTGTTATTTTCAAGAAGAAACACAGCGTAAACTACCAACAGGCGTGCGGTAATTGCTGACCTTGCTTTCTCCGACTAGTCTTCATTTTATAAAATGCGTTTTTTGCGCTACCCAGTATAAAAGGTAATTTTAATCACATTTTAGTGTAATGTAATCAACGGAAATTTGACCTACCCAGTTTTTCACACTTCTGGACGAATTGTAGCTTCAGGACACAAAAAATTCATGAGAGTAAAAATGATTTGTTATCACGAGATAAACATGAATTTAAAATAAAAGTTAATAAAATAGGAACTCGAAAAAAATTGAAGCTCACTATTTTTAATATACCGGGTGTTCACAAAATGTTTCGGGAGATTTATAATACCGGATAGATCAGAACGAGACGAACAAAAAATTACCATGACATTTTTTGATCCGAGGTCAAATAAATAAGTTATAGCCGATTAAAAATTAATTGAACGGACCAATCACAGCGCGCTCGGAGAGCTTCCTGGCCGATTGCGGGAGGACGGGGGGGAGTACTTGGCCGCTAGGAGGGAGCACGCAGGCGATAATTAATTACCTTCAGTGACGTAGCAAAATTTTAAGTACGAGTCAATTATTGCCTTGTACTGTTTATTTTAATCAACTTTCGAGTGTTGGACTCGCGCCTCGTCCTTTTTTAAAATAACAAATTCCGGGACGAGAGCAGCGCAGCGCCGAGACGATGGACTCGGTATAATATATAATAATAGGATAAGGAAAGTCGTGTGATGTTCACACCAGATTGTTTGTTGTTATTGTTATTACGGAACCTTTTAAACCTGTCTTCGTAATTCGATTAGAAACTTGAGTCGAAAATTGTAAAACTTGTGGTTTTACCGAACCAGGTATCCCTTTAGTAAGATCATTCTCGGTCGGTACTAAAAACTGTACCATAGTAGTTATATTGTTTCGACGGGTAAATATAATATAAATAAAATTTTTATCTAAAATTTATCGCCGGGTACACCAATGTTTACTAATAATAAATTTTAAGTTTGCAACGCCGAATATCTGGCGCATTGTGTTTAAAAACCTCAACTGTTCTTTTATTATTTATTATAGACACGGGAAATATTTCTGAATTTATAATATAGATGGTAGCACCATGCAATGTACACCGGTCAAATTACCGCCATTTTAGTGAGTGTAGTGTACTTCAAATGACGACGTTTAGTGTTTAAAAACGTGTAATTGTTCCTGCGTGGTAAATCGCCTATCGAAATTCATTGCTAATTGAATGAGACATGCGGAGAAGAGGTTATAGATGTATGTGAAAGTTTAACGAAGGTCGAATGAACCGAAGCGGCCTAGGCCACGAACCATCCGAACCGAAACCATGTTTGCGCGAGTGGAGCAAGTTGCTATGGAAGACCGTCGATTAGGTGTGCGTGATATCGCCTTTAAACTTAGCATTTCCATAAGATCTGTGGAGTCTATTTTGTATAATGACCTGAAAATGCAGCAGATTTCTTGAAGATGGGTCCAACAAGTGCTGGCCGACGAATATAAGGCTGCGCGGGTGCCAGTGGATATGTTGACACGTAATGCCGCCATGAATTTCCGACCATAAAGAAGCCGCTGTTGCATCAGTAATTTTTCATTGGGTGAAGCTTTCACCTAAAAAGTGTTTTGTTTTTATAAAAAATGTGTACGTCTAGACAAGATTAAGTTGAGAAGTACTTAGTTTTAATTTTCTTGGATAAGTACTCTTTCAAAAAAAAATTAGAGACCTTAGAACTTGAACGCACCTCGTATAATTTATTGTGGGTTAAATTTTACTTATTCTAAAACAACAACAGTATAAACTGATTATTTACAATTCTATTTAAGTAGTTTCACATAATTACATTTCAAAATTTAATGATATCTTATTTTCTAACTGTATAAATTTACATTGGTGGGGGACGACCTTGGCGAGCTTATATACGTAGCTGTGTATAGTTGCGTTCAATTAGAAACACCTTATTTCCGGAACACTAAAGATACTTCTGAAATGGAACCTTCAATTTGTAAGTACTGTTGTGTTTATCGAAAGACGGAGATTTATGTTGCTAACTGCTGCAGGTCCCGACTATAGCGACCCGAAATTTTTGAAAGGAGGCGCCTTTCAGTTCTTCCAGACACAGGCGGAATAGGAAAGGTGTTTTTCACTAGAATGGTGGAATATGGGGATGCCATCGCTCAGGTACATCAATAATCACTTCACAAAGTTAAATAGTAGTTTCTGATAATATTTATATGCCATAAGCCCTTCCAATCATAAAAATTAATGTTATCTCCCAGATAAACGGTCTAACTTCTGAAAAGGACTCTTACAAATCACTAACGGAGCGCTGCATCCGTACAGCAATAGCCATGCGCTCGAGAGGCATCACATCCGAGGACGTGATAACAGTGTGCAGTTTCAACCATCTTAACAGCTGCGTACCTTTCATTGCAGCACTATTTCTAGGCGCCAAGCCGGCTAATCTGGACCCGACCATTGCTTTAACAGAGACCACTTATTTGTTGGAATTAGTTAAACCCAAGATGGTGTTTGTAGGTCCTGAAGCTGTCGAACTTATAGAAAAAGGGATTGCACAAGCCAAAATTAATGCAGAAATAGTGGTGTTTGGACACTCAAAAAATTATTCCCCGTTCGGCGAGTTTTTGAAACCTTCAGACGAAGAACATACCTTTCAACCAATTACTATTAAAGATGATCAGACTACAGCTGCAATATTTTTCAGTAGCGGTACGACTGGATTGCCTAAAGGAATGTGCCTGAACCACTTCACATTGCTAAATCAAGGTTATATGTTTCAGTAAGGATGCGTCACTACATAACATTCTACCTTTCTAAATACCAATGTTTATAGTAAATCTGGATATAACATGCAGATGTTTCTATCTTTTGCGTCTTTGTATTGGATTTCAGCGACATTGTCCTTAACTGCTACCATTCTTAGTAAAGGATGCCGTGTACTTGTCTCTAAATGTGATCCAGTCGATCTGTGGGAACTCATAGAAGATTTTGGGGTACACAGTATTGCAAAAGTGACTTGGAAAGTTAAAAATTATTTTTTAGGTAACTGAAATGTTTATATCCCCGTTTCTAGCAACGGAGATGGCCAAAAATGAGCGACCTAAAGAATTCCGCAGTTCCTCGTTAAAGCAAATTTTAGTAGGAGGAGGTCCAGGCGCTTGTCAGCAAATTAAAGTACTAAGGGATGTGTTGCCAGAAACTAGTATTGTATTAGTTTACGGTATGACCGAAGTAGGTGGTGTAGGTCTAATATTCCAGCCAAAGAAACCGGATGACATGAGAGTGGCCTGCAGTAAAGCGGAGTCGTCCGGGAGACCCGTTTATGAAATGATCTATAAGGTACTTTACAAGTAGTTAAGCACTTTGTTAGTCTAACTTGTATAGGTGGTAGATATAAACACGGGGGAGATCCTTGGTCCGAACCAAAAAGGAGAGTTAAGATTAAAAACAAAACTGCAGCTGAACGGCTATTATAAGCAGGACTCGTCCGACGTATGGGATTCGGACGGTTTTATAAAAACCGGCGATTTGGTTTATTACGACCAAGACAGTTGCTTTTACATCGTCGACCGGATAAAAGAAATGCTAAAGTTCCAGTCTTGGCGCGTATCTCCGGGTTTTATCGAAGATGTTTTGTTTACCCACCCCGCAGTGGAAGCCGCCGCAGTGGTGGGCTTGCCGCATCCGATAGACGGAGACCACCCTGCGGCCGCTATCGTCGTTAAAGACTCTTTTAAGGGAAAAATCGGGTGCGCAGAGATTGAAAAGTACGTGGAAGAAAGAGTGTCTGACAGAATGCGCCTAAGGGGCGGCGTAAGAATAGTCGATGATATGCCTCTTACTCCATCAGGAAAAATTAAGAAAAGAGAGATAAGGGCATGGTTTGCAAAATAAATGTTTGACTATTTACATGTTGTAGCGTTTTTTAAGTAGAGGTTAGAATGAAATTAACTGTAGAATCAATAAAAATGTTAGGATCTTACCGCATTGTAGTAATGTGTAATTGTAAATTAAATAAAACTGAAACTATTGATCATCTCAAGCGCAATATACTTTGAATTAAGTACTAATATAACTAATAAACTCTTGTGCGCTATTTTGAAAATTTTTGAAAATACTTTTGGCTCTTCTAAATTTAATTTGGTACAAATGAACTAGTGATGCAAACACGGCAACTTTAAGATTGTCATCAAAAAGATCACGTAAGGAATTACATGCGAGTGTAAGTTGTTCGAGAAGGAGCTCTTTTTTCTCTTCATAAAGAGTAGTTAAGTTAAAGTATCTCTTGATGATAGCGGTCACTGCTGAAGTACAGGGTTTACATAAAAACCAAGTTACTCAACTATAACATTTAATCCACGAATAAACCTACAATTGACCAACAGAATTAGAAAATTACATGGGAGTTGATTTAAATTAGCTATTTATTAACCATTCTCTAATCATAATAACTTATAATTAACTACAAAAAAAATCATTAAAAGACCTTAAAATAACAATTTGTTACCTAATCAACATTATATAAGGAACTACGGATATCTGCGTTTGACCCACATAAAAAGTATCTTCTAGAGAAAAATTAACAGCAAAAATGAAGTCTTCTGGATTATTTTGTTGCAAAGAAGTTTAATATTGGTAAAGCCACATGGAGAAGAAACCAAAGAAAGACATAGCTTAGGCGGCTTTAATTCGACGTGTACAAAATAGTAGTTTAACTGGACGAACATTGTTATATACTGGCGTTTAACAGTTAGGAAAGAGTCACATTCTAATTTTCTCCCAAAAAAGTTGTAGAAAAGAATACTTCAAAAAAGCACAAGTACTTTCTGCAGGAACCGCACCAAACAAGTCTCAAAAAATTGTGGGCGTGAAAATAATTCAAAAAAGTTGTAAAAGGCAAAGAAAAAAAATTCGTCAAATATCTTTCGATAAACAGGTGTTAACAGTGATACGTACAATTATGAAAGAAAATGTACGCCAAGACGGAACTGCTGATTAATTTACTTCATATAAGAATTACTTACAACAACTATTTTCTGCCGACTACTGAGCAAACAACAATAAATTCACGGCTGACTAATTAAAACATTAATATTTTTTCAGCCATCTCAAGGCCCACAAAGCGTGATATCGAAATTTTAAAGCTTTATTTTGCTCCTCCTGTTTTATTTTTAGTGCGGTTTAGTAATAAATTAATGTTTGTTAAATTAATAACTTATTAGTAATAAGTCAACGTTTATTCTGTGTTATTTAAAAAAAAATGTTTTAATCATTGTAAAGGTGGCCTTCGTAAAGTTTGGTTGGCGTAAAGACGATCGTTATAAAGAAGGTCGTTGTAAACGTAATTGTTATAAAATCAAACTATTGAAAATGTGAAACTTATATAAGTACATACAAACAAACACTATTTATTTTAATTACATTAACAAATCAAATTTATTGAACAATGCTCTATGTTGATTTAGCGTGTAGCATATTTTCTGATACTAGACGGCAAACTTATAAATTTGCTCTTTAACTAATATATGTATAAATTAGAATTAGGGTGACCTTTTCGAAATTAAGCTCAGATGAAGTCTTAAATATTTAGTTTCAACATTCATAAATATTAAAAGTCCATCCATGTTGATTGGTGTACAAGCAATGATTTTCTTATGATTTATACTTGGATAGTAGGATAACGTAAGCTATTTTCCGTTGATTGTCAGAAAATCGACAGGAAATAAGCATTCAAGATTTTAAGCCTTTTGCTACAATGGATTTCACAACTTCTACTGTGATGGCTATTTATTCCAATCCTTTAAAGTGTGATGGCCGATGTTATTGCAGGATTTGAAAGAAATGAGATTTGTTTATTTTCAAAAACTAGTGGACGCTCGCTGTAATGTCGTTGTTAGTACTAAGTCTGACCAACTTTAGGCAGCTCAGAGGCTGACCGTGTCAGGCACATCGGGGCAGGTTAAAACCTTGTAGGTGCCACAGCTACAAATCATTTGAAAAGCTACGATCAAACAACAGTTAAATTTGCAAGCTAGGGGACTACTAGCACAATTAGTAAAAACTATTATACTGCTCAGACCGCACTACAAGTGCATTTCACTCAGGCTCAAGCGAAGACACAGTGTCTCAAGCAAGATACTGTGACTATCAGCAGCAAACAAAGAATCGGAAGACCACGCAGCTATAGAAATGACAACAACAAGCGTGGCAGCAAAAAGTTCTGGCACTTGTAACAGCTGATGCGTTTCAAGCTACCACCATACAAAATTTGTCTCAAATGTTTGCTCAAACAATTCAACAAGCAAGCACTTCAAAAACACAGGTTGCTACACTGTTTAGATTATATCTAGTTCGAGAGCAACCGAGATTGTAACTCTATCAAATACGGACATGACGGTGGAACCACATCGCAACAGATCCGGCAGCTTAAACTGCAACATCAGCTGCTTGCCCAAAGAAGCCTGTCAACCAAAGCACAGGAATAACTTAACTAACTGTAAGATTATTATGAGATCAAAGCCTTTATCGATAGCGTTAACTATGCAACAATTCCAATACGTTACTAGGGCTTCTCTGATTATGACTCAAGATCCTGTGGTGCTCGCAAATGTACCCTACATATAATTCCTATTAACACTGGCACAAGTGGAAAACAAACCATACAGGTAGCGGCTGCACCTCAAAGTCTAAACACCGCCAGTGGTTCTCAAGCATCTTCGACATTAGCTGCCGCTTTGGAGAGAATAAAAGTAAAAAGTGTAGCTACTTTACAAACTCAGTAGGCACTGCTATCAGCAGTGTTTGAGGTATTGCAAAATCAAAATGTCAATATGCAACAGAACAGTCCTGTGTAAAAACAAACTGCTAATGGGACGCCTTTGGATACTGCTACCGATACCGATAGAGTGAAGCAAGTAAGAAAACTGTTGAAGAAAAGAATGCGCATTTAAAAAGTACTTTCTATATGTTTATTTATAACAGTTTGCCCTAAGTTAACTTATTTTAATATAATATAAAATACTCGAATACGGGCTTTGTCACACCGACTTTTTCGTGAAGTGTAGCTAACTGAATCTGAAAGTGAACATTATTAGTAATTTAATAAGAGTGAGCAGATAATTATAAATAAGGAGCGATTATAGGGCAGTGTAAATAGGAACAATCAAGAATACAAACGAAGAGAGTTTTTAACCCGAAGGCCAAACGTTCCCTGCCTTGCGCGGCCGGCGGACGGGAGATAACGCGACCCGGACGATACGGAAAGTTTATTTACCAAACGTACAAAAATCTAAATTCAGATAAAATATTGACAAAAGGGGATTATAAATGAGTTCAGGATCCAAAGAGATAGAGATCTAAACAGTAGCGAAGAAAAAGAAGAGATCTTTAAGAAAAGTAAAATAGTAATTAGATCACCAACATTAAAAACAGAAAAATAAAAGTAAGTGAAAGAAAAATGGGAGATCTAAAAGAAATTAAAGACATGATTAAAATTATGAGAGATGAAATTAAGAAAAGTACAGAAGAAAATCAGAAACTACGAGAGGAAATGGCAAAACGGAGATAAAATGGGAATCGGAGAAAAACAACTCCAAAAGAGAATCGAACAACTGGAAGATAAGTTTGAAAAAATAGAAAAAGAAAAACGAAGTGTAGGTTGATAATCAAGGGTGTAAAATTAGTAGAAAATCGAAGAGAAGAAGAAACAAAACAATTCCTCGCAGAAAAAGTGGGAGTAGAAGTAGAAGTAAAGAATGTAGTAACACTGCAAGGAAATAAAGGTACAACTACAAGTCTGGTTGAAATGAAAGACTGGGATAATAAACAGAAGGTCATGAAAAATAAATATAAACTGAGAGGATCTACCGTATACATAGACAATGATATGACGCCAAAAGAGAGAGGAATACAGGCCGAAATAAGAAAAATTGCAAAAGAAGAGAGAAGTAAAGGTAGAAGAACGAAAATCGGTTATAAGAAAATCATCATAGAAGGAGTGGAATACGTCTGGGATGATGAGGAAAAAGGGTTATGAGAAATCAAAAACTGATAACAAAAAAGAACCAGGCCGAACTTATAAAGAAATATGCGATGGACATGGACGACGATAACAATATAAGATGAATAACAAAATGAAGAGCGTAGGAATAGACAAAAGTAAAGAGAAAGAAAAGGATAAGAGGAAAATAAGCAAAATGCAACAGGAAAAGTTGAGAATAGGAACATGGAATGTCAGGGGAATTAAAGACAAAGAAGAAGATTTAGTAGAAGAAATGATAGAACATCAAGTGAAAATCCTAGGAGTAACAGAAACCAAGAAGAAAGGAAAAGGTATGAAACGAATCCATAAAGGATACTGGCTATTTTGGTCAGGAGTGAAGGAAGCGGAAGAAGCAAGATGTGGGGTAGGATTAATAATAAATCCAAACATGCTAAAAGACATTATAAAGGAAGAATATATAAATGAACGGATTTTAAGATTAGAAATGAAGCTAATAGGAGAAGAAATATGGAGTGTGATAATAGCATACGGAGAAAACGAAGATGCTAGAAAAGAAGATAAAGATAAGTTCTTTGAGGAAGTACAAAGAGAAATGGATAATGGAGGAGAAAATGTAATTGTTATGGGAGACTTAAATGGACGAGTAGGAAAACGGAATACAGGTATAGAAAAATACTTAGGGAAAGAAGGAGAAACGACCAGAAATAATAACGGGGATAGAATCATAGAAATCAGCACAGAAAACAATTTAGTGATCGCAAACACAAAATTCAAACATAAGGATATACACAAATTCACAAGAGTAGTAGAAAGCAGGAACGAGAAGTCAATTATTGACTATTTCTTAATAAGTAAACCAAAATGGAAAAAGGTACAAGACGTCAAAGTAACAAGACAAGCAGAGATAGGAAGCGACCACTACTTGGTAAAAATGGACCTAAAAAATAAAAAAGAAGAAAAAGAAGATAAGAGGAGAAAGAAATCAGTGGAAAATCATAAAAACATATAAACTAAAAGAAACAGAACCAAAAAAGATATAGGGAAATTATAACCAAAAAATTTAGAGCAAAAGATAATACAAAAGGGGTAGAAGAAAAGTGGGAAATATTTAAAGATACCATACTAAATGCTGCGAGAGAGAGTTGCGGGACAAAGAAAATAGCTAATAAAAATATGAAGAAAACAGCATGATGGAACGAAGATATAAAAGCAAAGATCAAAGAGAAAAAGCAGGCATGGAAGAGATACTTAAGTACAAAAAAAACAGATGACTACGAAAAATATAAAGAAACAAGAACAGAAACGAAAGCGGCGGTGAGAAAAGCAAAAGAAGAATCATGGATAAAATTTGGAGAAAAGATGACAGAAAACTTTCGGGAGAACCAAAAACTATTTTACGGAACCTTAAAACAACTTAGGAAGAAAAAGGAATATAATATGATGAACATAAAGGGAAAGGACGGAAAAATAATAACAGAAGAAGATCAAATAATGGAAAGATGGAAAGAACATTTCGAAGAACTAACAAAAGAAGAAAACAGTACAACAGAGGAAAAGAAAGAACTAGACGAAAGAGAAGAAATCGAAGAAATACAAGAGAAAGAAGTTAGGGAGGCCATAAAGAAAATTAAGTTAGGAAAAGCAGCAGGAAGAGACAAAATAACACCGGAAATGATAAAGTTTATGGGAAACGAAGGAATAACTAAATATACAGAATTGCTAAATGAAATAATGAAGACAATGATAATACCAAAGGATTGGAATATAGGAATCATACTCCCCATACACAAGAAAGGTGACAAAAGAGAATGTGGTAATTATAGAGGAATTACGTTAATAAGTGTCCCCGCGAAAATACTGGCCAGAATAATTGAGAAAAGAATAAGAGACAGAATAGAAAATACAATAGAAGAGACTCAATGTGGTTTTAGGAAGGGGAGAAGCACACAAGATTTAATATGCATCATTAGACAAATCAGCGAAAAATTTATTAAAAAAGGAAGGGAAATACATATGTGCTTTATAGATTTAGAAAAAGCTTTTGACAGAATACAAAGAGAACAAACATGGAAAGCACTAGAAAAAAGAGGAATAGAGGAAAGAACGATAGAAATAGTAAAAGTACAGAAGTAATAAAAACGTAGTAAGGACTAACAATGAAGAGTCACGAGAGTTCGTAACAGAAATAGGAGTAAAGCAAGGATGCGTGCTAAGCCCCTTGCTGTTCTCAATAGTGCTAGACGAGGCGATGAAAAATGCAAAGAAAAAGATGAAGAAGATAAAATTGGGATACTGGCAAATGGAACAAACAGAAATAAACGAACTCATGTTCGCTGACGATATGACGATAATAGCCGACACAGAAGAGAATCTACAATACAACCTAGAGGTGTTAGAAACAGAGCTACGGAAAATAAACATGAAAATAAACATAGCGAAAACTAAAAGTATGGTAGTGGCCAGAGAGAATATAACACACAAAATAAAAATACAAGAAAAACAAATTGAACAGGTAGAAAGTTTTAGATATCTAGGATCAATAATCGAGAACAACGGCAAAATAGATAAAGAAATTAATGATAGAATGGAGAAAACAGGGAGAATCTGCAATACTCTGAAAACGAATTTTTTAGGAAAGAAAGAAGTACCAAGAAAAATAAAAACAGAAGTATTGAAAAAAGTGGTGAGACCTTCAATAATGTATAGTAGTGAATCGTGGTCTTTGACAGAAAAACATAAAATAAGACTAAATGCAATGGAGATGAGGTTCCTAAGAAGGATACAAAATAAAACGAAAAGAGATAAAATCCGAAATGAAACGTACAGACAAGACTTAAAGATAAAACCTATAATGGAAAAAATAGAAGAAGGACAATTAAGGTGGTTTGGTCATGTGTGTCGTATGCCAAAAAACAGATTAGTGAAAAGAGTGTATGAATCGCGAGTGCCGGGTAAAAATCAAAGAGGAAGGACAAGGAAAACCTGGGAAGAAGGAATAAGAGAGGCAGCAGCAAACAAGGGAATAAACTGGGAAGGTATAAAACAAGTAGCCCAGGACAGAAAACTATGGAAAGAAAAGTATACAGCAACATAACAAACTCTTCCCCCACCTGCCTGCTCGCAACAGATCCGGCAGCTTAAACTGCAACATCAGCTGCTTGCCCAAAGAAGCCTGTGAACCAAAGCACAGGAATAACTTAACTAACTGTAAGATTATTATGAGATCAAAGCCTTTATCGACAGCGTTAACTATGCAACAATTCCAATACGTTACTAGGGCTTCTCTGATTATGACTCAAGATCCCGTGGTGCTTGCAAATGTCCCCTACATATCATTCCTATTAACACTGTCACAAGTGGAAAACAAACCATACAGGTAGTGGCTGCACCTCAAAGTCTAAACACCGCCATTGGTTCTCAAGCATCTTCGACATTAGCTGTAAAAAGTGTAGCTAGTTTAAAACTCAGTAGGCACTGCTATCACCAGTGTTTGAGGTATTCCAAAATCAAAACGTCAGTATACAACAGAATAGTCCTGTGTAAATACAAACTGCTAATGGGACGCCTTTGGATACTGCTACCGATACCGATAGAGTGAAGCAATTAAGAAAACTGTTAAAGAAAAAAATGCGCATTTAAAAAGTACTTTCTATATGTTTATTTATAACAGTTCGCCCTAAGTTAACTTATTTTAATATTCTTTTGCTTTGATAAGTGTCAGTGATGGACTGTTGAAAGTGGTTATATATATTTTAAATCTAGAAATAACTTTAACGACAATAGCATTTAGAAAGTAAATATTATTCTAAGTTATTCGTTAATTATTGGTCGTGTGCATTAATATAGTCTTTATTACTAAAGAAGATGTGGTGTAGTGTATGTAAGGGGTAGAATTCTCATAAACTAAAGGAAATTCTCGTAACAGATTTTAGAATAGACAGCGATAAATTATTGTTGATTGGCAGAAAAGTGACACATTCGTAATCTTATTGTTAACTAAAAATGATACAAACGTTAACAGAAAAACTCACCATTGATTTAAGTGGTGCTTATTTGAACCATACCATGAAGCAATACTGCCTTGGTTTACGTTTTCTTTAATCGTTGCACCCATACTGTGAAAAATGTATATCTAAAAAGTATTACCAAATTTTATTTTTTTGTGTCTTTCATAAATTGTGAACATTACTTAGGCTGATCAGAAACCCAGATTGTTTAAGTAAACTCAATATTTTAGTATCCATTTCAATTATTAAAAGGCACTTCAATTCGACTGTACTATCCGAGATGGACAGAGATTTAAAATAAGGCTGCAACGGTTATATTCTCTAGATTTTTGCTAATTAATAGTAATAATACATGTTATTCGGGATTATTTGATTATGATTTATCACTTAAGCGAATGTATTTCTAAATTTTCTGACAAAAGTTACTTAATCTGTTAAATTCGTTTAATTTTAGTGATTGATAATTTATAAGAAGTGGTAGAAGCTTCAAACATATGATAAAGCTTATTCATAAGAAGTAAAAGAATTTTAATTAAGGTTTTGGCGAATAAGCAGTCTTCGACTAAGCAGACCGATTGATTACCGGTATAAGTGATCCCCTTATGTAATGTCAACAACCTCTTATAAGTATGGAGAAACAAACATAAGTCAGGCCACTCCCTTGACCTAGAGGTGGTAAATCGTCCATAAAGGTGGATAAACTAAATATAGTCAACAGCATGGAAACGCAGAAGGCAACGAGCACCAGTGCATTAAAGATCCCAAATGGATGTCACCAGCAAAATTACTATGAAAAAAGATATTATTAAGGTCCAACTAGTTATGGTCCATAAAAACCAAGAATCGGCAGAGGAGGAGACATCTCTGACCACAGGGCTTCCAGGTCGTCGTCACGCGAAATCCTTGTGAAATGAACAACCGCAATATTCAAAAAACTAACAACCACAAGATAGATGTAGTCACTAGCTTTGCGACATGGAATGTAAAAAGCCTATTCACAACAGGAAAATTAGAAAACGTCATAGTTGAAATGGAACGACTAAAGTTGGATATAGTTGGCCAGGAACAGGACAAAACATGAGCCGTAACGAAAAAATATGGTACTCGCGAAATAACGATAATCGGCATAGACATAAAGTAGGAATAATATCAAAAAAAAGTAAATCGCTGGTAAATTTTATTTCTTATTCAGACCAAATACTAATGATACAGCTGAAATCTAATACATATAAAATCAACCTACTACAAGTACATCCAAACCCACCCAACAAAAACATGAGAAGAAATTACAAGCCATAAAGATGAAGAATAGAGAAAACCAAAAAAACTGAAAAAGAAGCAATTGAACTGGTTTAGACATATAATGCAGATGAATAAAGAAAGGAAAACAAAACATTACATAAGAGCAAAAAGTAGTAAAAAGAGGAAAATTGGTGGACCAAGAAACAATTAAAAAAATAAAATATAAGAACTCGCGAAAAAATGGAAAAACGAAAAAGAACTACGAAACATACTCAAGACAGACAGAAATTGAAGATATGAACTCCCAATACCCGAGGCCCTAACAAGCAAAAGGGAAATGAAGAAAGAAAGAAACAAGTATGTGCCCCAACAGCAGACAAAGACAAAAATCAGATTGAAGAGTTTTACGCTAGAATTTAAGAACTTCTGAAAGGAACAAAAAATGCGATATTACGATTGTCATGGGTGGCTTTAATGGCAGGGAGTAGTTAAGGGGTATGTAGGAAACTATGTATTAGAAGTATGCAACAAAAGAGATAATTGACTGGTTTAATTTGCCCAGTATAATGAAATGTCAGTCGTAAACACGTATTTTAAAATCTCCAGCGGATCAAGAGGGTGGAATTGTACGAAATTAGAAACTGCGTCATCTCTGCAAAACCTATCCTGGAACGGATATTGGTTCAGACCACGATCCCACAGTTGTAAATATAACAATAAAAATGAAGAAATTAAGAAAAGGTATCAAAAAGCCATGGACCTCAAAAGATTAACAGAAGCTCGAATAAAAGGAAGTTGCAACAGAGATAAAAGAGGAAATGAGAGGGGTAAACAAGCATAGAGAACGTGAACGTTCAATGGAAAAACATAACTAACGGAATAAGAGAGGAAAGCAAAGAATAGCAACAGGAATACTTACTCTCATGAATAAACGAAAAATGTATAAGACGACTAACCTCAAAGAATACCAATTAATTAATAAGTTAATTAAAATAAATAAGACAGGCAAAGAAAAAATAGTTATAAGAACAGTGCCAAGAAAAAAAACACCAAAAGAAACATAACATGTTCAACAAGCACAAAAATCAAAGAAATAACGGGAAAAAATAAGAAGAAAAAGTAGGGATGCCAAGAGAAGAGAATGAGTACATTATAATTGACATCAAAGAGAAAATAAAAAATGGACTAAATACATAAAAATCTATTCAAAGACGAAGACATAAGAAACAATTATCAGATGGATTATGAAGGAATGGAACGTAATAATGGTAATTAAAGAAGAGATTAGGTACGTTTCACAAATCAAAAAATGGAAAGCTAATGGCCCCAATAAAATTCCAGTAGAACTACTAAAATACTAAAATAGAAATATTAAAAATAAACAAAGAGGCTATAGATATTGTTTTGGACCGTTTAAACAACATTTACATAACTGGTGAAATACCCACGTAATGGTTAACCTTCACCTCTATAAACATACCTAAAAAACCAAATACAATGTACTTTAGAAATAGAACAATAGCGCTAATGAGCGTTACATTCAAGACATTTCTCAGAATAATACATAATCGTGTATACAAAAAAAAAACTAGTCAAAAATAAGTGCTATTAACATGAGCTTCAAAAAAAATTTAGATGGCAAAAAAGCCTTGTTCGAGCTAAACGTACTAACGCAAAGATGCTTAAATGTAAACCAGAAAATGTATGCCTGTTTCATCGATTTCGAAAAAGCATTCAATAAAATTAGACATGAACAACTAAGAAAAATACTAATTAATATAAATTTGGACAACAAAGACAAAAAGTCTAAAACGAATTGACTGATAAAACAGAAATACGTGGTGGTGTACGCCAGGGTTGCTTTGATAACATTATTAAGAGAGAATAAAATTATGTAATTACTTTTTGAAATTTTGTGAGCAAAAGTTAAAAAACATCCGTTAAGTAGGTTTGTTTATTTTTTAACCACTCGCTATTAATAATCGTTTCCGTTCTTGTAATGTTCCTTTAAAAAGAGTATGTTCTAAAGTTGGGTAAATAATAGAAGAAATGGAGACCTAAAAAACTTATTTTGTGTTATTTAATGGATTCAAGATTAATTTTGAGCTATTGCAAAAATTTGAATGAATTATTGAGCATTATTTAGTACTTCTAATGGTGCCAAAAGGTGCCAAAAGTATTGAGACGCGCTACGCTATTTGGCTTGCACTTCAATTACCTTATTTTTATCATTTTATTGTTTTTCTATGTTTTCTCAAAGTTTTATACGATTTTTTTGGATTTGAAGGCAATGGTAGCCACGACAAAGTATCGTAAAGCAATTTTGGACTTAAATCTGCAAGGAGTCTCATGCAAAGGCATCTCAAAGCTGCTCCGTATCAGTCGGGAAACTGTCTACTGGACCATCCAACCATACAAGGAGATTGGCGACATTAAGGACCGTAATAGGAGTGGAAAACCGGTTACTGTTACGATTCAGCAGAAGGTGAAGATTATCTGAGAGCAGATACGTCAAAATCCTCTTCGCTCAATGCGGAAAATGAGCGAGCATCTGAAGATTTCTTCAACTTCGGTCAGAAGGATCGTCAAAGAGAAGCTGGGACTCTTTCCTTACCGTGCCAGAAAAGCAGCCATCCTATCGGATCGGAATGGTTCGTCGCTTCCAGCGTCAAAGTCAACAAATAGTACTACTTGAAGGCCGTCTTGAAGAAGCAGCTGATACCCTGGAGTGAGCCTCTCTTCGGCACGGACCGTTAGATCTTCCAACAAGACGGGACCCCCGCTCACACAGCAAAGATCGCCCAAGAGTTATGTCAGGCCAATCTCTGGTGCAGAATGGCCTGCTTCCTTCCCCGACCCCAACCCCTTGACTGCGCTCGTCCCCATCCCAATCTGGAGCCCCTCAAGACATCTCTTTGCAAGAAATGTTAGAAGATCGAAGTCAACTACCTCCGTGCCGTGATGGACGCATACCCCCGTCGCCTCCATGATGTCAGCAAGAATCTAGGAGGCAGAACCGAAAGGTGATCACAATCATTGATTGTTGATTGTTTGTGAAAAATAAATTATACATTTTGCGCAGTTGCGTCTCTTTTTGAGAAAGATACTTGGAATTTTCAGTGTCTCAATAATATAGACGACTCTATAACTACATAAATTTACGTTTTTAAATCTAAATTAAAAAGACCTTTTTTGAAAATTTGTTGTTATATAAAAAAACACGTGTCAAAGTAGTAATTTTTTACACATTTTAACTTCAAGAAAACAACAAAATTTCAATAGGAAGTATCTGGTCCAAAATGTAATGCAACTTGAGGTTTAAGTAGTTCATCTATAAACCTACACAAACCTTCAATATGTAAATCGACAAGTAGATAAAATATGTTTTGCAAGAATTGTTAACATATCAAGAATCTTCTTACTAGATGATCCAATAGTAAGTCAAACAGCATTCCATCAATTAGAATAGAAAGAGAGCAAAAATGGAGTAAAGCTCAGTAAAGCTAAATGAAACCCCGCGCGACAGTAAACTTTTATAAGGTACCGAAGTTTGGACCCTTACTGAGGGTGTCAAAAATTTAAAATCGTCTTAGATATGCATTTATGCCATACCATGGATAACCAGAATAACCAATAAACCAACAAAGAACAGAAACTCTGAATAACATCAAACAACGTAAACTATAATATTTCAGCAAAGTTATGCAGGACAACAAGTACAACATTTAATACTTCAGGGGAAAAATGAAAGTAAAACGCAGCCTAGGTCGTAGATGAAACTTTTATTTCATTGGTTTGAGCAGAGGATAACATCGCATTTTAAGAAAGCTGTGAGTAAAATACAAATCACACTATTGATCGTCAATGTTCTAACAGAACACGACACTCGAAGAAGGAGACAGTCTAACATTCTCAAGGTTTCCATTGTATATTTATCATTTCAAAGCAAAGTACCGATTTTTGCTTTAATACCCCTAAATGTAGTTTGTCGAGAAGATCCTCCTTGGTAATTTACAAGATAGTTGACACTGTGTTTTCTATTAATGGAATTAAATCCGTAAGCCCCTAAAAAATTCTATAATACAATAATAAGCTTAGAATGAGTTGGTTGATGAATACTGCTTTAGCAAGGAACTTCGGTTGTGTTTGCCGGTGAGAGTTACGGACTTTATTGAAAGTGCGGCCGCAAGGCCAACTGTTAAATAATGTTTAGTGGAACGGGACCTATCGGCCACTCATCGCAGCCGATAAGTTATCTATCACAGCCAAACTTCGCTACTCCAATATTTTCGAGCCAAGGTTAACAACAACAAAATAACTGCAATGCAGGTATGCAACAATTTTATACGACATCCTCCCAAGTTTATAAGCAACCCAAAAGTGCAACCACTAAAGTCACTGAACCCCAAAATGCGTACTTAATAGAAACCAGGGAAAAATATGAAGGAAGCAGTAATAAGTATTCCTGGCAAGTCGTACACAGCAACAAAAGAAAGCGCATCTCCAGGCGAGCACCTTGAGAAAATGCCGCTACAGATAACCAAATTTGAATAAAGTACCTGATCTTCTAGATTTTTACATACTAAATGGAATTTCGATCAACTTCACGGAGCTTAGACCTAACTTCGATCTGAACTCGGACCACACACCTGTCATCGCCACCATCAGCACATCAATAATAAAAAAGAAAAGCAAGCCAACATTGCAAAATAAGACCACTGATTGGGATCTATTCAAGGAATTCATTGATCATAAAATATCTCACTACTCGGTGCATATAGAAACAGAATTTGATATAGACTACTGTCCAAGAAGCGGCTTGGTTTGCTACTCCCACATATAAACTAGAAGAACGGCAGACGGAAAATATCCCCATGGAAATAATGGAACAGGTTAAAGAAAAAAGAAAAGCACGAGTCAGATGGCAAAGAAGTCTACATCCCGTTGATAAAAATACCTATAACAGGCTTATGACCAATCTAAAGACCAAGTTACGAGAGTTCAAAAATAACACTTTCACAGCCTATGTTGAGAACCTAAGCACCAAAAACGATACAATCTGGAGAGCAACAAAAGGGTTTAAACGTCCTACCCCTACTATATCACCATTCCGTAAGCCTGATGGTACCTGGGCCAGGTGTGACCAAGAAAAGGCGGCAGCATTTGCGGAATATCTTGCACAAGTCTTACAACTCCACAATAATGATGCAAACCCAGAAGCAGAAGATTTCCTAGATGCTCCTCTTCAGCCGTCTCCACCGATTAAAGCTTTCACTGTACAAGAAGTAGAACATGAAATAAAAAATTTAAAAAAGAATAAGTCACCTGGAATTGATTTAATTACCGGAAAAGTACTATGTGAACTACCCTACTCCGGATTATCGTCAATAAAAACCTTATTTAACTCCATCCTACGCCTGAGCTACTGGCCCACCCAATTTAAACATGCACACATCATATTAATACCTAAACCAGGTAAACCGCCAACGGAACTAACTTCTTATCGACCTATAAGCCTTTTGCCGGTGATATCAAAACTTCTGGAAAAGCTGATTTTAAAGCGAATAAACGAAGATGACTTGCTAGCGGATCACTTACCTGACCACCAGTTTAGGTTTCGTCGTAATCACTCGATTATTCAGCAGCGTCATCGTTTGACGAATATTATTTATACAGCCTTTGAAGAAAAAAATTACTGCTCATCTGTCTTTTTAGATGTGAAGGAAGCTTTCGACAAAGTTTGGCATAAGGGCCTCCTATATAAACTCAAGCTTGTGTTTCCGCATAACTACTACCAATTACTAAGATCTTATTTACTGCATCGTACATATCAAGTCAGACATGGCGAAGAACTATCAGATATATTTCCTATCTCCGCAGGCGTCCCTCAAGGTAGCGTTTTAGGTCCGCTCCTATATCTAATCTACACTGCTGGTCTGCCTGCAGTCCCGGATGTTGAAGTAGGAATATTTGCGGGAGACACAGCAATTCTGACGACACATAAAGATCCAGCTCTGGCGTCTCAGTAGCTACAAAACTATTTAAACCTCCTGGAGGATTGGCTGAACCAATGGCGAATTAAAGTTAATGAAAGCAAATCTGCTCACTTTCTCATTAAGAAGACAACAGTGTCCTCCTGTTTATATTAACACTGTCGAACTACTACACGCTACCGAAACTCGTTACCTAGTATTACATCTAGACAAAAAGCTAACCTGGAAATCGCACATTACAAAGAAAAGGAAACAAATGGACCTCAAATTTAAACAAATGGCTTGGCTAATCGGCAAAAAATCTCCACTTTTCCTCGATAACAAACGACTTCTCTATAAGGTAATAATTAAGCCCATATGGACTTACGGACTGGAACTATGGGGATGCTCTAGCATGTCCAACTTAAACATTATACAGAGATTCCAATCTAAGGCTATTAGACAGATCGCAGGTGCCCCATGGTATGTCACCAACCTAACTCTACATACGGACTTAGATAAGCCACCTGTAAAAGAGGAAATTAATCAACGTGCAGTGAAACACCATGCCCGTCTTCTGGTACATCCAAACCCATCAGTCGAACCTTTACTGGAAGAACCAGCCTTCAAAAGACTCAATAAGAAATGGCGTTGTGACCTACTCAACCAATAACGACTCCAGGGTAATACCAATAGGTTAAATCCCCCAAGCCTCTTGCCAGCAAATCAGCTCATAGAACTAATGTGTCTTATATTTTAAGTATAAATATATACATAGTTCTGATCGTTGATGTATTTTTTCTAATTAAAAAAAAAATACTAGAACCTTATATGTGTCTGTTCCATGTCATGGTTTAAACGAATTTAATGGATAGGACACGTTTGAAGATTGTTGCTCTTTTACTTTTGGTTTTGATTTTATTGATGAGATTGTCTCGGGTAATTTTCTTAATTCTTAAAAAATTATCGCATCTGTACTTGTATCTATATCTTCGAGTTTGTAGTTGCTTGCAGCATTTATTTTCAGGCTTGTGTTATTTTATGCGACCTAGGAGAATCAGGATTTATCATTTAGTTATAGGTATGCTCCATATAAAATTGTAAATTGGGTTGCCTACTGTAATAATTCCCTTGTAGACATTAATATTCTTGAACAGAAAAGCTAAAAGTAAATTCGACTGCAATCGTGGCTGCTTCCAATTAAATATGAGTCAGCACTTGTTTATGTTCCAAATGTTTAATATTAAACAAAAACTAAATAAAAGAATTTGATAAAAGTTTTTTGGCTGAACTGTTATTGAATTGATAGTGAAGCACTCGACACTTAAAAGATAAGAGAGCGTAACATAGACGTGTTTATTATTTAAAAGTTAAATGATTTTTAAAGTGAAATTTCCATATTAGTTAGTTTGTCGTTGTGCCTTTAATTATTGGAACTGAGGAAGTCCCTTGGTGCCAAGTCCGGCGAATGTCAAGGGTGTGGGAATATTATTATCCGAAAGACTGAAGGGGTTTTAGCATTTTAAAATTAATTGTAGATGTGCGTTGCCATGGATAAAGCAACGTCCTCATTTTATTTATGAAAGCTCAGTTATTTCCGACGAATGATAGCTTGGGCGTCCTTAAGTTTTTGAAAGTTTATGTTCGATCTCATCGTTTGGCATTTGGCAGTAACAAATTAAAATAATGGATATTACTTTTCCAATAAAATATGCCCTTTTTGTTTTTTAGTCCAGACCCACCTGATAGAAGACATGACAAACTTTGTCTTTTACTCTTAGGTGTAAAATAACGTGTTAAAAAGCCGCCAGATGCTCCAGAACTTTGAGTTTTGTAGTCATAGGTTAGAAATCGACATACCGAAAGGCTACTCATTTTACGAAAACCCAGCACTTCTTAAATAATTAAACCAACTGTTACCTTGTTTTAAGTTATGGGGCTCAACTGTACACACAACAATCAACCGTCAGCTGACGGCTAAGAGTATGCGTCTTTCAGTAAGCGTTATGCTATATTTGTTCTTCGTCGTTAACACTTGCTTGACCTTTTATTTGCACTGAGATACTCGCAGCGTCATACACATCGCATATCACATTATAAATTTAATTAGCAGATCACTGACACTATATTTTTCTATTGGCATCGCATATCACATCGAGTAGTGTGATTCGATTTCAATAAAATTAATACATTGCTACCAAAAACTCAAACATTATAAAGAATAAAGGTAGGGGTGATTTTAAAAGAACAATTGATCTTGATTAATTTTTCAACTTTGTGAACTTACTGTAATACTTTCGACTTTTTTGAAATCTTTGAAACCTGTAAAATGATGTAGATATGTATAATAGTGAGACTCTGCACTTCTTTCAAATGTATGGCCTGCAAACTAGAAGGTCAAGTCTTCGATATGTCCATCTTTACTGTCCAGCTGTCGCATCTCCATTACGGGACTGTGTGGCAAACATCATGCCCAGAACAACTATATCATTAGGTTTCGTTTAAATTTAACCAAGTGCTTAAAAATGTTAGATTACCAAAAATCGAATCCGGGCCGTCCACACTGCCACACCAAGCATCTTCAACCGATTAACTCCAAAACATCTAAATGTCTTATAACTAAACAAAAAAAATCTTTAAACTATGGATTGTATATGTTGGTGTTAATTTTACTCCACTGTAGATCAAGCTTTATATTGTTCTTCGATAGCAAATCCTAAATCATCCATAACGTCTAGAGTATGGGAAGGTAATAACCTTGATACATACAAAATTAGTAGAAGATTATGACAAACACGTTCTCTAGAATGCTAAAGTATTTATTAGCTAGTTGTTTTTTTTCTTTTTACTTTCCTTATTCTATAATAAGGAAAATAATGTAATCGGGGGAAATTTGACCTACCCAGTTTTTCACATTTCTGGACGAATTATAGTATCAGGGCACCAAAAAAGTTGTTTTTAGCCATTGGTTCGTATGTGTGTGTGTGTGTGTGTGTCTGTCTGTCTGTCTGTTAGTAAACAAGATATCTCGAGAACCGTAAGAGCTAGAGACTTAAAATTTGGTATGCAAGTTACTTGTAGGTAGGGGAGGCAGTGCGAAGCTTTTGGTAAAAATCGGCCTTGCCGTTTGGTCACAAGGTCGCAAAATCGGTCTCAAAGCGGTCGCGTATCTAAACGGTGAAGATACAAAAAATTTATGAAAATAAAAATAATTTATTATCATGAGATAAACATGAATTTAAAATAAAAGTTGGTAAAATAGGAACCCGAAAAAAATTGAAACTCAGGATTTTTAACATACCGGGTGTTCATAAAATATTACGGGAAATTTATATTACTGGATAGATCAAACCGAGACGAACAAAAAATTAAAATTAAATTTTTTGATCCGAGGTCAAATAAATAAGTTGTAGCCGATTAAAAATTAATTAAACGGACCAATCACAGCGCGCTCGTAGAGCTACCGGGCGGACTGCGGGAGGACGGTGGGGAGCGCTTGACCGCTAGGAGGGAGCACGCAGGCTGTGCGACAGAGCTCGCAACGGTTACCTTCAGTGACGTAGCAAAATTGTAAGTACGAGTCAATTATTTGTCTTTTGCTGTTTATTTTAATCAGCTTTCGAGTGTTGGACTCGCGCCTCGTCTTTTTTTAAAATAACAAGTTCTGGGACGAGAGCAGCATATATATATATATATATATATATATATATATATATATATATATATATATATATACATATATATATACATATATATAACAGGATAAGGAAAGTCGTGTGATGTTCACACCAAATTTTTGATATGAACCACATATAAATTTAATAAGCAAACGTTGTGAGTGATTTTAAACTAACAAGAAAGCCACCGTCAAACCCCACCCCACTTATTTGTAAAATTAAACAAAATTATTAACATAAGAAGAAAACAAAAATAATTGTAACAAAATTTATGGTTGTATTACTCTCTAAGTGTGATAATAGAACTAATAGAACCACAAAGTAAAATTCAATGTGTAATGAGCTGTGTTCGCGCCAACCTCCAAATTATATTTATTTTTGAAATTTTAAATTAGGGCCGCTATAATTTGATTCCCTCTCATATATGTGAAATTTGTTATATCGGCCCAAGTGACTGCAAGCGCGCGTTGCGATTATGGCCGGCGGTCTGGGCCGCGGGTCGTGCTCGTGCAATTGGCTTTTAGCACTTGCTTTGGCACGTTGGTTTCGTTAGTTCGCGCGACATCAAGCCTTTGCCTTATTCATTTTCAAACCTGCATTTCGCATTTCGTTCGCGGCATTACGCATTTGCCTTTGTTCGCGTTTTTTTCGCATTTGGCATTTTTAGCTGTGTTCTCGCCGATAAATTATCCGCTTGACCAGGGAACCTTTTTACACCAGGAAGACGCTCCCGTTTTCGTCTGCTGTGAAGATTGGGGTAGCTTGTCCTAATTTTTATCCATAGCCTTCTCCTTTTCTTCTGGAAGCCCCAGGATTAACAGCAGGGAACTGATATCTGCGAGAAGCGCCGTTTCCACAGGTTAGTGTTTTAATTTTAGAGTTGTTTCAAGTTTTCTATTCAAAACTCAAAATTACCTATACAGTCCACTTATTCCGGCCGCACCATTTGGTTACGATCCGGATTTAAATCATTTAGGTCCCTAGCGACCCGGATTTTAACCTTTTTTTTTTTTGTTGTTTGTTCCACAGTCGTGCTAGCGTGTGCCGCGATAGATTAGATATCCTTTTAAGCGTTGGAACGTTAGGTTCTAATCGCTTATCACAGACCTGTTTTGTGAAAGCAAATTTTTACGGTCGACTTAAATTGCTTGATATTTATTAAAAATGTATTATTGGAAAAATGACGGGCAAAGGAAAGGCGGAAATCTGTTGAAAATTTTAAAAACTAAAAAACAAACGCTTTTCGCTAGTGTACAAAGATTGCACAATTTTGCAAAGAAAATTAATGAGGGACAAAATCTCGCTTATTTCAAAACGGCCCTTACAATGCACGAAGATACGATTAAAGAATTTAATGAGGACTATACTCCTAGATGGTTGGGAAGTCGGTATTGTGGGAGCGCCAAAGATGAACTTGAGGGCTCGGTTCTATTTTATCTGGAGGTTGTTTATGTGTGTCTTCACATGGTATTTCCAAGTGGGGCAGGCCCACATTATGATCGGGCAAAGGATCCTCTTACGGATCTTTAGTTTCTTACGGAAAGTCAGCCAACTCCCCAGCTCGAGTAGGGAACCAAGGACCTGTTAGGCTGTTTTTGTTTTCGTTATCATCCGAACAACGTGCGGCTTGCAGGTGAGTTTTTTTATTTATCTAGGATTGCCCCCTCTTTTCTCCAAGACATATACCGATTGAACATTCTGGGTCTCATTAGCTGTGGGGCGGGGCTCTTCTTGGCATTAACTTATATTCTCCTTATATGCTGCACGAATATTCGACCGAGTCAAGTCCTGGATTCACTGGATTGCTATCGTGGTATGTTGCGAGCTTGACAGTACCGCTGCGTCGTCTGCATACTGGGCCGTCGCCAAGGAGGGCCTCGTGGGGTTAACCCTAACGTACAGATTAAGCAGTAGCACCGAGCCTTAAGGTATGTCACTCTGATGATTTCGCGTCGCTGAATTTGATCGGAAATATTTGCTCGAAGAGGAAGAACCGGATCAGTTGGAGCATCGGCCACCTTGTGAACGAGGACGTTGTGCCAAACCTTGTTGAAGGCCTTGGCAACATCTAAGAAAACTGCTGCGGTGGTGAGCTTTTTGAGGAAGCCACCCATCAACTGGTGGGTGGTGGACTATAACTCTACACTATCAGTTACTTAAAAGCTCTAAACCAACCAATTTTTTCTGACCTAAATTACATCCCGCCAAATAAAATGATGAGATTTTTTTAATCTAATTTTGCTTCCAGATATCAAAGCTCTTCTCTCCAGGGTTTCTAGCAATCAAAGGTTCTGAGTCTTGCCAGGTTTGATCACTGATAAAATTGTGTATTTCTGGAGAATAGGGCAGCGGAGCTTTTCTTGGCATTCACCAATATTCTCCAAGTGCTACATCATTCTTCGAGCGAGCCAACTTCTTCTGGACTCACTAGATTGTCATCGTGGGATGTTGCGAGCTTAACAGTACCGCTGTGTCGACTGCATACTGGGTTATCGTCGTGGAGAATATTGTAGGAACCTTAGGGGATGCCTCCGAGTTTGATCCTTCGGCCAGAAAAAAACTGGGGCCTCTCCATCACACCTAATATTAAACTGTCATCGGAGAAATACATTGAATAGTGACAATGGAGTCGTTATTTCTAAAGAACTGCGCTATAGCTACTAAAACTAAACCCTCTAAACTACCCACAGGCTGCGTGCGGTAGTTGCCGACCTCGTTCTCCCCGACTACAACTCAGCAAGCATAGCTTGGCATGTGAATCAGCGCAGATGAAAAAGTGAGAGTCACTGTTCGACAAGGAGATCGCTACGGGTTCAGTTGGAAAAGGGCTAGGTACACTCTGTGACATAAATGTTATAATCAAAAGGCTCGCTGCAAAAACCGGTCAACTTTACTTCTCAAACAGTGGGTTTTTAGTGCATAAAGAATTTAGATTTTAGC
Source organism: Sinelater perroti (assembly GCA_036346155.1). Taxonomy (NCBI): domain Eukaryota; kingdom Metazoa; phylum Arthropoda; class Insecta; order Coleoptera; family Elateridae; genus Sinelater; species Sinelater perroti. The sequence goes on along the minus strand of JARFIY010000158.1, from coordinate 19,796,259 downwards.
AATTTTATAACGCAAAACTCCATTTCTTTTACTTGTTTCTTAGAATTCTAGAAATAATTATATGTTATAATGACTTACAATAAAAAAGCAAAACCGAGCTTGTAGATCTGACAAGAACTGATTTTAAGTGTGTTTAATAATGCAATGGTTTTCAGCGGACTGTACACGATCTGAACACAACAAGAAACAGACAGCAAGTGATTTCCGACAGTGGGAGGAATGCCAACCTGTTCTTGCTGCACTGTAGTCCCAATTTTAAAAATGCGTTTTTTGTGTTACCCAGCATATAATGCAGTTTTAATCACATTAATTGTTGTTATTGCTATTCTGGAACCTTTTAAACCTGTCTTAGTAATTCGATTAAAAACTCGAGTCGAAAGTTGTAAACAAATAAGTTCCATTGCGTTGAAAATTGTAAAACTGTGATTTTGCGGAAGCAGGTATCATTAGTAACATAATTATCTGTCAGTAATGACAATTGTATATAACAGTTGTATTGTTTGGACAGGTTAATATAAAGGTAAAGGTCAGGAGAAATATGCTGGGCATATTTCTGAATTTATAGTATAAATGACAGCACCACACAATGTGCACAGGTCAAATTATCATTGCTATTGCAGTGAGTGTTGTTTTGTATACTTAAGATAACGTTTAGTGTTCAAGAAAATCTATAATTATCCGTTTTCTCCTCTTGCGCGGTGAAACGTTCATCTAAATTCATCACTAATTCAGCCAGAAATGCGGTAAAGGCGCTATAGATGTTAAAAATGTGCATTTGTAGGTGCAAAAGTTTAAAAAAGTTTAAGAAACAGAAACAGCCTCGCCCATGAACCAGCCGAACCGAAACCATGATTGCGCGAGTGGAGCAAGTTATTATGGAAGACCGTCGATTAGGTGTGCGTGATATCGACTCTAAACTTTGCATTTCCGTAAGATCTGAGGTGTCTATTTTGTATGATGACCTGAAAATCTAGAAGGATTCTTTAAGGTGGGTTCTACGAATGCTGACCGACGAACACAAAACTGCACGGGTGGCAGTGTCTTAGGACATGTTGACACGTGATGCCGCCATGAATTTTCTACCATGAAGGATACTTTCCGTGGCCGACCATTTTCCGATCGAGCCGCTGTTGCATCAATGATTTTCCAGTGGGCAAAGCACATCCCTAAAAAGTGTTCTCAGCAGCCACGGAATCATAGAGACGACGCTGTGAAAAATGTATACGTCTACCCAAGATTACGTTGAGAGTGAAGAGAAGTTTCAACTTTCTAGAATAACTACTGCTTCAAAACAAAAACTCGTATATTTTATTGTGTGTTAAGTGTTACTTGTTCTAAAATAACAACAATATAAATTGTTTATTTAAGTAGTTTTACATAATTGCATTTAAAGTTTCACGAGATCTAATTTTCTAAATGTACAGATACAGTGTTTACACCAAATTACACAAGCGTTATTAAAAAATTGTTTACTTCCGTAGCAAATAGGTTTGATAAAGCAGTTATGTTAAATAGTTCTTACGTAAATGGATGTTGCAATTTTATACTATTAATAGCAGCAATTGAACAAAAATTATTGTACTTGCTAGCAGTGGTGGGAGACGATCTCGGCGAACTTATATACGTGGCGTTGTACAGTTCTTATTTCCGGAACACTAAAGATACTTTTGCAATGCAGCCTTTAAACTGTAAGTACTGTTGTGTTTATCGAAAGATGGAGATTTATGTTGCTAACTGCTGCAGGTCCCGATTATAGCGACCCGAAATTTCTGAAAGGAGGTGCCTTTCAGTTCATGCCAGACAAAGGCGGAATAGGAAAGGTGTTTTTCGACAAAATGGTGGATTATGGGGATGCTACCGCTCAGGTACATCAATAATCAATTCACAAAGTTAAATAGTAGTTAAATAGATAATATTTATATGCCATAAGCCCTTCAAATCATAAAAATTAATGTTATCTCCCAGATAAACGGCCTAACTTCTGAAAAGGACTCCTACAAATCACTAGTGGAGCGCTGCATCCGTACAGCAGTAGCCATGCGCTCGAGAGGCATTACGTCCGAGGACGTGATAACAGTGTGCAGTTTCAACCATCTTAACAGCTGCGTACCTTTCATTGCGGCACTATTTCTAGGCGCCAAACCGGCTAATCTGGACCCGACCATTGCTTTAACAGAGACCACTTATTTGTTGGAATTAGTTAAACCCAAGATGGTGTTTGTAGGTCCTGAAGCTGTCGAACTTATAGAAAAAGGGATTGCACAAGCCAAAATTAATGCAGAAATAGTGGTGTTTGGACACTCAAAAAATTATTCCTCGTTTAGCGAGTTTTTGAAACCTTCAGACGAAGAACATACCTTTCAACCAATTACTATTGAAGATGATCAGACTACAGCTGCAATATTTTTCAGTAGCGGTACAACTGGACTGCCTAAAGGAATGTGTCTGAACCACTTCACATTGCTAAATCAAGGTTACATGTTTCAGTAAGGATGCGTCACTACATAAAATTCTAATTTTATAAATACCAATTGTTGTAGTAAATTTGGATATAACATGCAGATGTTTCTGTCCTTTACGTCGTTGTATTGGATTTCAGCGACAGTGTTTTTAACTGCCACCATTCTTAGTAAAGGATGTCGTATACTTATATCTAAATGTGATCCAGCAGATCTGTGGAAACTTATAGAAAATTTTGGGGTACACAGTATTGCAAAAGTGACTTGAAAAGTTAAAAATTATTTTTTAGGTAACTGCAATGTGTATATCCCCGTTTCTAGTAACGGAGATGGCCAAAAATAAGCGACCTAAAGAATACCGCAGTTCCTCGTTAAAGCAAATTTTAGTTGGAGGAAGTCCAGTCTCTTGTCAGCAAATTAAAGTACTAAGGGATGTGTTGCCAGAAACTAGCATTCTATTAGCTTACGGTATGACCGAATTAGGTGGTGCAAGTCTAATTTTCCAGCCAAAGAAATCGGATGACATGAGAATGGCTTGCAGTAAACCGGAGTCGTCCGGGAGACCCGTTTATGAAATGATCTATAAGGTACTTTACAAGTAGTTAAGCACTTTGTTAGTCTAACTTGTATAGGTGGTAGATATAAACACGGGGGAGATCCTTGGTCCGAACCAAAAAGGAGAGTTAAGATTAAAAACAAAACTGCAGCTGAACGGCTATTATAAGCAGGACTCGTCCGACATATGGGATTCGAACGGTTTTATAAAAACCGGCGATTTGGTTTATTACGACCAAGACAGTTGCTTTTACATCGTCGACCGGATAAAAGAAATGCTGAAGTTCCAGTCTTGGCACGTATCTCCGGGTTTTATCGAAGATGTTTTGTTTACCCACCCCGCAGTGGCAGCTGCCGCAGTGGTAGGCTTGCCGCATCCGATAGACGGAGACCACCCCGCGGCCGCTATCGTCCTTAAAAACTCTTTTAAGGGAAAAATCGGGTGCGGAGAGATTGAAAAGTACGTGGAAGAAAGAGTGTCTGACAGAATGCGCCTAAGGGGCGGCGTAAGAATAGTCGATGATATGCCTCTTACTCCATCAGGAAAAATTAAGAAAAGAGAGATAAGGGCATGGTTTGCAAAATAAATGTTTGACTATTTACCTGTTGTAGCGTTTTTTAAGTAGAGGTTAGAATGAAATTAACTGTAGAATCAATAAAAATGTTAGGATCTTACCGCATTGTAATAATGTGTAATTGTAAATTAAATAAAACTGAAACTATTGATCATCTCAAGCGCAATATACTTTGAATTAAGTACTAATATAACTAATAAACTCTTGTGCGCTATTTTGAAAATTTTTGAAAATACTTTTGGCTCTTCTAAATTTAATTTGGTACAAATGAACAAGTGATGCAAACACGACAACTTTAAGATGGTCATCAAAAAGATCACGTAAGGAATTACATGCGAGTGTAAGTTGTTCGAGAAGGAGCTCTTTTTTCTCTTCATAAAAAGTAGTTAAGTTAAAGTATCTCTTGATGATAGCGGTCACTGCTGAAGTACAGAGTTTACATAAAAACCAAGTTACTCAACTATAACATTTAATCCACGAATAAACCTACAATTGACCAACAGAATTCGAAAATTACAGTAGAGTTGATTTAAATTAGCTATTTATTAACCATTCTCTAATCATAATAACTTATAACTAACTACAAATAAAATAATTAAAAGACCTTAAAATAACAATTCACTACCTAATCAACATTATATAAGGAACTACACGGATATCTGCGATTGACCCACATAAAAAGTATCTTCTAGAGAAAAATTAACAGCAAAAATGAAGTCTTCTGGATTATTTCGTTGCAAAGAATTTTAATGTTAGTAAAGCCACATGGAGAAGAAACCAAAGAAAGTCATAGCTTAGGCGGCTTTAATTCGACGTGTACAAAAAAGTAGTTTAACTGGACGAACATTTTTATATACTGGCGTTTAACAGTTAGGAAAGAGTCGCATGCTAATTTTCTCCCAAAAAAGTTGTAGAAAAGGATACTTCAAAAAAGCACAAGTACTTCCTGCAGGAACCGCATCAAACAAGTCTCAAAAAATGGTTTTCCAGGTAACAAAATTTAATTTTTTGCAGTTTTAATCAAGATTTTTGACAGTGCCAAAACAAAAAAGTTGTAAAAGACAAAGAAAAAAAATTCCTCAAATATCTTTCGATAAACAGGTGTTAACAGTGATAAGTACAATGATGAAAGAAAATGTTTGGCAAGACGGAACTGCTGATTAATTTACTTCATATAAGAATTACTTACAACAACTATTTTCTGCCGACTACTGAGCAAACAACAATAAATTCACAGCTGACTAATTAAAACATTAATATTTTTTCAGCCATCTCTAGGCCCACAAAGCGTGATATCGAAATTTTAAAGCTTTATTTTGCTCCTCCTGTTTTATTTTTAGTGTGGTTTAGTAATAAATTAATGTTTGTTAAATTAATAACTTATTAGTCAGAAGTCAACGTTTAGTCTGTGTTATTTAAAAAAAAATTTTCATCATTGTAAAGGTGGCCTTCGTAAAGTTTAGTTGTCGTAAAGACGATCGTTATAAAGAAGGTCGTTGTAAACATAATTGTTATAAAATCAAACTAGTGAAAATGTGAAACTTATATAGGTACATACAAAAAAAACGCTATTTATTTTAATTACATTAACAAATCAAATTTATTGAACAACGCTCTATGTTGATTTAGCGTGTAGCATATTTTCTGATACTAGACGGCAAACTTATAAATTTGCTCTTTAACTAATGTATGTATAGATTAGAATTAGGGTGATCTTTTCGAAATTAAGCTCAGATGATGTCTTAAATATTCAGTTTCAAAATTCATAAATATTAAAAGTCCATCCATGTTGATTGGTGTACAAGCAATGATTTTCTTATGATTTATACTTGGATAGTAGGATAACGTAAGCTATTTTCCGTTGATTGTCAGAAAATCGACAGGAAATAAGCATTCCACGATTTTAAGCCTTTTGCTACAATGGATTTCACAACTTCTACTGTGATGGCTATTTATTCCAATCCTTTAAAGTGTAATGGCCGATGTTATTGCAGGATTTGAAAGAAATGAGAATTGTTTATTTTCAAAAACTAATGGACGCCCGCTATAATGTCGTTGTTAGTTCTAAGTCTGACCAACTTTAGGCAGCTCAGAGGCTGACCGTGTCAGGCACATCGGGGCAGGCTAAAACCTTGTAGGTGCCACAGCTACAAATCATTTGACAAGCTACGATCGAACAACAGTTACATTTGCAAGCTAGGGGACTGCTAGCACAATTAGTAAAAACTATTACACTGCTCAGACCGCACTACAAGTGCATTTCACTCAGGCTCAAGCGAAGACACAGTGTCTCAAGCAAGATACTGTGACTATCAGCAGCAAACAAAGAATCGGAAGACCACGCAGCTATAGAAATGACAACAACAAGCGTGGCAGCAAAAAGTTCTGGTACCTGTAACAGCTGATGCGTTTCAAGCTACCACCATACAAAATTTGTCTGAAATGTTTGCTCAAACAATTCAACAAGCAAGCACTTCAAAAACACAGGTTGCTACACTGTTTAGATTATATCTAGTTCGAGAGCAACCGAGATTGTAACTCTACCAAATACGGGCATGACGGTGGAACCACATCGCAACAGATCCGGCAGCTTAAACTGCAACATCAGCTGCTTTCCCAAAGAAGCCTGTGAACCAAAGCACAGGAATAACTTAACTATAAGATTATTATGAGATCAAAGCCTTTATCGACAGCGTTAACTATGCAACAATTCCAATACGTTACCAGGGCTTCTCTGATTATGACTCAAGTTCCCGTGGTGCTCGCAAATGTACCCTACATATCATTCCTATTAACACTGGCACAAGTGGAAAACAAAGCATACAGGTAGTGGCTGCACCTCAAAGTCTAAACACCGCCATTGGTTCTCAAGCATATTCGACATTAGCTGGCGCTTTGGAGAGAATAAAAGTAAAAAGTGTAGCTAGTTTACAAAGTAGGCACTGCTATCACCAGTGTTTGAGGTATTGCAAAATCAAAACGTCAGTATGCAACAGAACAGTCCTGTGTAAATACAAACTGCTAATGGGACGCCTTTGGACGCTACCGATACCGATAGAGTTAAGCAAGTAAGAAAACTGTTGAAGAAAAGAATGCGCATTTAAAAAGTACTTTCTATATGTTTATTTATAACAGTTTGCCCTAAGTTAACTTATTTTAATATTCTTTTGCTTTGATAAATGTCAGTGATAGACTGTTGAAAGTGGTTCTATATATTTTAAATCTAGAAATAACTTTAGCGACAATAGCACTTAGAAAGTAAATATTATTCTAAGTTATTCGTTAATTATTGGTCGTGTGCATTAATATAGTCTTTATTACTAAAGATGTGTTGTATTATATGTAAGGGGTAGAATTCTCATAAACTAAAGGAAATTCTCGTAACAGATTTTAGAATAGACAGCGATAAATTATTGTTGATTGGAAGAAAAGTGACACATTCGTAATCTTATTGTTAACTAAAAATGATACAAACGTTAACAGAAGAACTCACCATTGATTTAAGTGGTGCTTATTCGAACCATACCATTAAGCAGTACTGCCTTGGTTTACGTTTTCTTTAATCCTTTCACCCATTACTGTGAAACATGTATATCTAAAAAGTATTACCAAATTTAATTTTTTTGTGACTTTCATAAATTGTGAACATTACTTAGGATGATCAGAAACCCAGATTGTTTAAGTAAACTCAATATTTTAGAATCCATTTCAATTATTAAAAGGGACTTCAATTCGACTGTACTATCCGAGATGGACAGAGATGTAAAATAAGGCTGCAACGGTTATATTCTATAGATTTTTGCTAATTAATAGTAATAATACATGTTATTCGGGATTATTTCATTATGATTTATCACTTAAGCGAATGTATTTCTAAATTTTCTGACAAAAGTTACTTAATCTGTTAAATTCGTTTAATTTTAGTGATTGATAAGCAGTCTTCGACTAAGCAGACCGACTGATTACCGGTATAAGTGATCCCCTTATGTATTGTCAACAACCTCTTATAATTATGGAGAAACCAACATAAGTCAGGCCACTCCCTTGACCTAGAGGTGGTAAATCGTCCATAAAGGTGGATAAACTAAATATAGTCAACAGCATGGAAACGCAGAAGGCAACGAGCACCAGTGCATTAAAGATCCAAATGGATGTCACCAGCAAAATTACTATGAAAAAAGATATTATTAAGGTCCAACTAGTTATGGTCCATAAAAACCAAGATTCGGCAGAGGAGACATCTCTGACCACAGGGCCTTCCAGGTCGTCGTCACGCGAAATCCTTGTGAAATGAACAACCGCAATATTCAAAAAACTAACAACCACAAGATAGATGTAGTCACTAGCTTTGCGACATGGAATGTAAAAAGCCTATTCACAACAGGAAAATTAGAAAACGACTTAGTTGAAATGGAACGACTAATGTTGGATATACTTGGCCAGGAACAGGACAAAACATGAGCCGTAACGAAAAAATATGGTACTCGAGAAATAACGATAATCAGCATAGACATAAAGTAGGAATAATATCAAAAAAAAGTAAATCGCTGGTAAATTTTATTTCTTATTCAGACCAAATACTAATGATACAGCTGAAATCTAATACATATAAAATCAACAATGTAAACTATAATATTTCAGCAAAGTTATGCAGGACAAGTACAACATTTAATACTTCAGGGGAAAATGAAAGTAAAACGCAGCCTAGGTCGTAGATGAAACTTTTATTTCAATGGTTTGAGCAGAGCATAACATCATATTTTAAGAAAGCTGTTAGTAAAATATAAATCACACTATTGATCGTCAATGTTCTAAAAGAACAAGGTTTCCACTGTATATTTATCATTCCAAAGCAAAGTACTAATTTTTGCTTTAATACCTCTAAATGTAGTTTGTCGAGAAGATCCTCCTTGGTAATTTACAAGATAGTTGACACTGTGATTTCTATTAATGGAATTAAATCCGTAAGCCCCTAAAAAATTCTATAATACAATAATAAGCTTAGAATGAGTTCGGTACTGGAAAATAGAAAATGTGCTTGGTTACGTCATTTTGTGCAAGTTTAAAAATTTTAAATAAGAATGTAAGAAATAAAACTAGTCTAAATTAAAAATGGCAGTATGTAGTAGAAATGAGCAGCGAACATTGCAACAAAAGACAGAATATACAAGACATAAATTATATAAGGCTACAATAAGCCATACAATAAGTCATCTTTCTCAAGAAGAATAGATTACTGCCATCGAATAAAATGTGGAGTGCACCACTTTAAGGTTATAAGACATGAACGATCGCTCCCCAGAGCTGGTGTTACAAACACATGGTGTGGGGTGAGCTGGGTAGACAAGATTACTAACGCAGAAATAATTAAAAGAAAACAGAAGAACGGGAGAATGGGGCATATCTTAAAAGGGGGGGTGATCTTGAAGCAGCAATCGAGAGGCAAAATGCACGAAGAAGACCTGGACTTACAATAGACATCCCAAATCATAAAAACTTGCAGTGGACCAGTTAAACTAAACTGAAAATACTGGCTGAAAATAGAAGAATGATGACTAAAGGATGAGTAAAGCTGCAGACTAACGCAAGTTTTGCCATTTTATGCAATTTATTTATTTTCTTATTTCTTATTTATACTAGAACCCCATTCCTCGTTTGATTTTCAACGAGTAAGGTTGTGTTTGCCGGTGAGAGTTACGGACTTTATTGAAAGTGCGGCCGCAAGGCCAAGTGTTAAATAATGTTTAGTGGAACGGGACCTATAGGCCACTCATCGCAGCCGATAAGTTATCCACCACAGCCAAACTTCGCTACTCCAATCTTTTCGAGCCAAGGTTAACAACAACAAAATAACTGCAATGCAGGTATGCAACAATTTTATACGCCATCCTCCCAAGTTTATAAGCAACCCAAAAGTGCAACCACTAAAGTCACTGAACCCCAAAATGCGTACTTAATCGAAACCAGCGAAAAAGATGAAGGAAGCAGTAGTAAGTATTCCTGGCAAGTCGTACACAGCAACAAAAGTAAGCGCATCTCCAGGCGAGCACCTGGAGAAAATGCCGCTACAGATAACCAAACTTAAATAAAGTACCTGATCTTCTAAATTTCTACATACTAAATGGAATTTTGATTTGGAGGTTAGACCTAACTTCGATCTGAACTCGGACCACACACCTGTAATCGCCACCATCAGCACATCAGTAATAAAAAAGAAAAGCAAGCCAACATTGCAAAATAAGACCACTGATTGGGATCTATTCAAGGAATTCATTGATCATAAAATATCTCAGTACTCGGTGCATATAGAAACAGAATTTGATATAGACTACTGTCCAAGAAGCGCCTTGGTCTGCTACTCCCACATATAAACTACAAGAACGGCAGACGCAAAATATCCCCATGGAATAATGGAACAGGTTAAAAAAAAAGAAAAGCACGAGCCAGATGGCAAAGAAGTCAACATCCCGTTGATAAAAATACCTATAACAGGCTTATGACCAAACTAAAGACCAATTTATGAGAGTTCAAAAACAACACTTTCACAGCCTATGTGGAGAACCTAAGCACCAAAAACGATACAATCTGGAGAGCAACAAAAGGGTTTAAACGTCCTACCCCTACCATATCACCACTTCGTAAGCCTGATGGTACCTGGGCCAGGTGTGACCAAGAAAAGGCGGCAGCATTTGCGAAATATCTTGCACAAGTCTTACAACCCCACAATAATGATCCAAACCCAGAAGCAGAAGATTTCCTAGATGCTCCTCTTCAGCTGTCTCCACCGATTAAAGCTTTCACTGTGCAAGAAGTAGAACATGAAATAAAAAATTTAAAAGAGAATAAGTCACCTGGATTTGATTTAATTACCGGAAAAGTACTATGTGAATTACCCTACTCCGGATTATCGTTAATAAAAACCTTATTTAACTCCATCCTACGCCTGAGCTACTGGCCCACCCAATTTAAACATGCACACATCATATTAATACCTAAACCAGGTAAACCGCCAACGGAACTAACTTCTTATCGACCTATAAGCCTTTTGCCGGTGATATCAAAACTTCTGGAAAAGCTGATTTTAAAGCTAATAAACGAAGATGACTTGCTAGCGGATCACTTACCTGACCACCAGTTTGGGTTTCGTCGTAATCACTCGACTATTCAGCAGTGTCATCGTTTGACGAATATTATTTATACAGCCTTTGAAGAAAAAAATTACTGCTCATCTGTCTTTTTAGATGTGAAGGAAGCTTTCGACAAAGTTTGGCATAAGGGCCTCCTATATAAACTCAAGCTTGTGTTTCCGCATAACTACTACGAATTACTAAGATCTTATTTACTGCATCCTACATATCAAGTCAAACATGGCGAAGAACTATCAGAGATATTTCCTATCTCCGCAGGCGTCCCTCAAGGTAGCGTTTTAGGTCCGCTCCTATATCTAATCTACACTGCTGATCTGCCTACAGCCCCGGATGTTGAAGTAGGAACATTTGCGGACGACACAGCAATTCTGACGACACATAAAGGTCCAGCTCTGGCGTCTCAGCAGCTACAAAACTATTTAAACCTCCTGCAGGATTGGCTGAACCAATGGCGAATTAAAGTTAATGAAAGCAAATCTGCTCACGTAACTTTCTCATTAAGAAGACAACAGTGTCCTCCTGTTTATATTAACACTGTCGAAATACCACACGCTACCGAAACTCGTTACCTAGGATTACATCTAGACAGAAAGCTAACCTGGAAATCGCACATTACAAAGAAATGGACCTCAAATTTAAACAAATGGCTTGGCTAATCGGCAAAAAATCTCCACTTTCCCTCGATAACAAACGACTTCTCTATAAGGTAATAATTAAGCCCATATGGACTTACGGACTGGAACTATGGGGATGCTCTAGCATGTCCAACTTAAACATTATACAGAGATTCCAATCTAAGGCTCTTAGACAGATCGCAGGTGCCCCATGGTATGTCACCAACCTAACTCTACATACGGACTTAGATATGCCAACTGTAAAAGAGGAAATTCATCAACGTGCAGTAAAACACCATGCCGATCTTCTAGTACATCCAAACCCATCAGTCGAACCTTTACTGGAAGAACCAGTCTTCAAAAGACTCAATAAGAAATGGCCTTGTGACCTACTCAACCAATAACGTCTCCAGGGTAATACCAATAGGTTAAATCCCTCAAGCCTCTTGCCAGCAAATCAGCTCATAGAACTAATGTGTCTTATATTTTAAGTATAAATATGTACATAGTTCTGATCGTTGATGTATTTTTTCTAATAAAAAAAAATACTGGAACCTTATATGTGTCTGTTCCATGTCATGGTTTCGAACGAATTTAATGGATGGGACACGTTTGAAGATTGTTGCTCTTTTACTTTTGGTTTTGATTTTATTGATGAGATTGTCTTGGGTGATTTTCTTAATTCTTAAAAAATTATCGCATCTGTACTTGTATCTATATCTTCGAGTTTGTAGTTGCTTGCAGCATTTATTTTCAGGCTCGTGTTATTTTATGCGACCTAGGACAATCAGGATTTATCATTTAGTTATAGGTATGCTCCATATAAAATTGTAAATTGGGTTGCCTACTGTAATAATTCCCTTGTAGACATTAATATTCTTGAACAGAAAAGTTAAAAGTAAATTCGACTGCAATCGTGGCTGCTTCCAATTAAATATGAGTCAGCACTTGTTTGTGTTCCAAATGTTTAATATTAAACAAAAACTAAATAAAAGAATTTGATAAAAGTTTTTTGGCTGAACTGTTATTGAACTGATAGTACAGCAATCGACACTTAAAAGATAAGAGAGCATAACGTGTTTATTATTTAAAAGTTAAATGATTTTTAAAGGAAAATTTTCCATATTAGTTAGTTTGTCGTTTTGCCCTTTAATTATTGGAACTGAGGAAGTCTCTTGGTGCCAAGTCAAGGGTGTAGGAATATTATTATCCGAAAGACTGAAGGGGTTTTAGCATTTTAAAATTAATTGTAGATGTGCGTTGTCATGGATAAAAACAACGTCCTCATTTTATTTATAAAAGCTCAGTTATTTCCGACGAATGATAGCTTGGGCGTCCTTAAATTTTTGAAAGTTTATGTTCGATCTCATCGTTTGGCATTTGGCAGTAACAAATTAAAATAATGGATATTACTTTTCCAATAAAATATGCCCTTTTTATTTTTTAGTCCAGGCCCACCTGATAAAAGACATGACAAACTTTGTCTTTTACCCTTAGATGTAAAATAACGTGTTAAAAAGCCGCCAGATGCTCCAGAACTTTGAGTTTTGTAGTCATAGGTTAGAAATCGACATACCGAAAGGCTACTCATTTTACGAAAACCCAGCACTTCTTAAATAATGAAACCAACTGTTACCTTGTTTAAGTTATGGGGCTCAACTGTACACACAACAATCAACCGTCAGCTGACGGCTAAGAGTATGCGTCTTTCAGTAAGCGTTATGCTATATTTGTTCTTCGTCGTTAACACTTGCTTGACCTTTTATTTGCACTGAGATACTCGCAGCGTCATACATATCGCATATCACATTATAAATTTAATTAACAGATCACTGACACTATATTTTTCTATTGGCATCGCATATCACATCGAGTAGTGTGATTCGATTTCAATAAAATTAATACATTGCTACCAAAAACTGAAACATAATAAAGAATAAAGGTAGGGGTGATTTGTAAAACAACAATTGATCTTGATTAATTTTTCAACTTTGTGAACTGATTGTAATACTTTCGACTTTCTTGAAATCTTTGAAACCTGTAAAATTATGTAGATATGTATAATAGTGAGACTCTGCACTTCTTTCAAATGTATGGCCTGCAAAGTAGAAGGTCAAGTCTTCCATATGTCCATCTTTACAGTCCAGCTGTCGTATCTCTATTACGAGACTGTGTGGCAAACATCATGCCCAGAACAACTATATCATTAGGTTTCGTTTAAATTTAACCAAGTACTTAAAAATGTTAGATTACCAAAAATCGAATCCGGGCCGTCCACACTGCCACACCAAGCATCTTCAACCGATTAACTCCAAAACATCTAAATGTCTTATAACTAAACAAAAAAAATCTTTAAACTATGGATTGCATATGTTGGTGTTAATTTTACTCCACTGTAGATCAAGCTTTATATTGTTCTTCGATAGCAAATCCTAAATCATCCATAACGTCTAGAGTATGGGAAGGTAATAACCTTGATACATGCAAAATTAGTAGAAGATTATGGCAAACACTTTCTCTAGAATGCTAAAGTATTTATTAGCTAGTTGTTTTTTTCTTTTTTTTGTTATGAACCACATATAAATTAATAAGCAAACGTCGTGAGTGATTTTAAACTAACAAGACAGTCACCGTCAAACCCCACCCCACTTATTTGTAAAATTAAACAAAATTATTAACATAAAAAGAAAACAAAAATAATTGTAACAAACTTTATGGTTGTATTACTCTCTAAGTGTGATAATAGAACTAATAGAACCACAAAGTAAAATTCAATGTAATGAGCTGTGTTCGCGCCAATCTCCAAATTATATTTATTTTTGAGATTTTAAATTAGGGCCGCTACAATTTGATTCCCTCTCATATATGTGAAATTTGTTATATCGGCCCAAGTGACTGCAAGCGCGCGTTGCGATTATGGCCGGCGGTCTGGGCAGCGGGCCGTGCTCGTGCAATTGGCTTTTAGCACTTGCTTTGGCACGTTGGTTTCGTTTAGTTCGCGCGACATTAAGCCTTTGCCCTATTCATATTCAAACCTGCATTTCGCACTTCGTTCGCGGCATTACGCATTTGCCTTTGTTCGCGTTTTTTTCGCATTTGGCATTTTTGGCTGTGTTCTCGCCGATAAATGATCCGCTCGACGAGGGAACCTTTTTACACCAGGAAAACGCTCCCGTTTTCGTCTGCTGTGAAGATTGGGTAACTTGTCCTAATTTTTTTTAATCCAATATCTGCAGAAGCGCCGTTTCCACAGGTTAGTGTTTTAATTTTAGAGTTGTTCCAAGTTTTCTATTTAAAGTTACCTATACAGTCCACTTATTCCGGCCGCACCATTTGGTTACTGTTCGGATTTAAATCATTTTGGTCCCTAGCGACCCGGATTTGAACCTTCTTTTTTGTTGTTTGTTCCACAGCGTGTGCCGCGATAGATTAGATATCCTTTTAAGCGTCGGAACGTTAGGTTCTAATCGCTTGTCACAGACCTGTTTTGTGAAAGCAAATTATTACGGTCGAGTAAAATTACTTGATATTTAATTTATTCAATTAAAAATTTAATTGATTGTTAACCATTAAAAATTTATTATTGCAAAAATGACGGACAAAGGACAGGCGGAAAATCTGTTGAAAATTTTAAATACTAGAAAACAAACGCTTTTCGCTCTTGTACAAATATTGCACAATTTTGTAAAGAAAATTAATGAGGGACAAAATCTCGTTTATTTCAAAACGGCCCTTACAATGCACGAAGATACGATTAAAGAATTTAATGAGTTAGAATTTTGAATTAACGAAATTTCTTTAGATTTAGATACCAATTTTATTCCTAAATTTATGTCAATTGGGAATTTATTGGAGGTTATCGCGAGGGTTGCTCAACAAATTACGGACTGCGTGACCACTTCAACAGCCCCTGCTTTGCCCAAGCCTGATGCACTGAAACTTAACGCGATAAAACTTCCTAGTTTTGATGATACACCCCAAAATTGGCCAGTTTTTAGCGAGTTATTCACCACCTTGGTCCACGACAATCGAAATTTATCAGATTTAGAGAAAGTGACACTTTTGGTGTCAAAATTGCAAGGTTTGGCCTTAATGGTTTGCCAGGGGCTTACTGCCACAGCAAGTTTTAGACCCGATAACAAGACGTTCCTTTGAAGGGCACATCGAAACAAAGATATCCCTACCTATCAAGATTTTGTACGATTCCTACAAAAGCAAATAAAAGCTATGCCGTTCGTTAACCCCTCGAAACTTCAAGACCCAACATCCCGGAGAAAATTCCACGTACCACGCACAATTTTCTACTCAATTCAGATTCTCGTATGAACGGGAAAATTTGTAAATTTTGCCAAGGGATAGGTCATTCCCTCAAGGATTGTCGTAAATTTTTAGAGTTATTCCCGTGGAAAAAGTTTGAATTTATAAAAGGTCACCATTGGTGTTTCCGGTGTTTCTCACCCGGTCACCGAGCTCCAGAATGTAGACAATGTAACAAATGTGACATGTCTCATCACCCCCTCTTGCATTCTATCTTTTCCAAAGAGAGTAAACCCGCAGGCCCGTTGTCGGAGGTTAAAGAGACGGCTTTCTGTTCGCTGGAAAATCGTCCGCGATCCCAGAAAAGTCAACAGTTGTTTTGTCAATAGTTATCAGAAGGGTTTACAACAAATCGGGGCATTTTAAAAGGGCAAAGGAAAGGCGGAAAATCTGTTGAAAATTTTAAATACTAAAAAACAAACGCTTTTCGCTCCTGTACAAAGATTGCACAATTTTGCAAAGAAAATTAATGAGGGACAAAATCTCGCTTATTTCAAAACGGCCCTTACAATGCACGAAGATACGATTAAAGAATTTAATGAGGACTATACTCCTATATGGTTGGGAAGTCAGTATTGCGGGAGCGCCAAAGATGAACTTGAGGGCTCGGTTCTATTTTATCTGGAGGTTGTTTATGTGTGTCTTCACACGGTATTTCCAAGTGGGGCAGGCGCACATTATGATCGGGCGAAGGATCTCTTACGGATCTTTAGTTTCTTACGGAAAGTCAGCCAACTCCCCAGCTCGAGCAGGGAACCAAGGACCTGTAAGGCTGTTTTTGTTTTCGTTATCATCCGAACAACGTGCTGCTTGCAGGTGAGTTTTTTTATTTATCTAGGATTGCCCCCTCTTTTCTCCAAGACATATACCGATTGAACATTCTGGGTCTCATTAGCTGTGGGGCGGGGCTCTTCTTGGCATTAACTTATATTCTCCTTATACGCTGCACCATTATTCGACCGAGTCAAGTCCTGGATTCACTGGATTGTTATCGTGGTATGTTGCGAGCTTGACAGTACCGCTGCGTCGTCTGCATACTGGGCCGTCGTCATGGAGGCCTCGTGGGGTTAACCCTAACGTACAGATTAAGCAGTAGTACTGAGCCTTAAGGTATGTCACTCTGATGATTTCGCGTCGCTGAGTTTGACCGGAAATTTTTGGTCGAAGAGGAAGAACCGGATCAGTTGCAGCATCGGCCATCTTGTGGATGAGGGCGTTGTGCCAAACCTTGTTGAAGGCCTTGGCCACATCTAAGAAGACTGCTGCGGTGGTGAGCTTTTTGAGGAAGCCACCCATCAACTGGTGGGTGGTGGACTATAACTCTACACTATCAGTTACTTAAAAGCTCCAAACCAACCAATTTTTTCTGACCTAAATTACATCCCGCCGAATAAAATGATGAGATTTTTTTAATCTAATTTTGCTTCCAGATATCAAAGCTCTTCTCGCCAGGGTTTCTAGCAATCGAAGGTTCTGAGTCTTGCCAGGTTTGATCACTGATAAAATTGTGTATTTCTGGAGAATAGGGCAGCGGAGCTTTTCTTGACATTCACCCATATTCTCCACGTGCTACATCATTCTTCGAGCGCGCCAACTTCTTCTGGACTCACTAGATTGTCATCGTGGGATGTTGCGAGCTTAACAGTACCGCTTTGTCGACTGCATACTGGGTTATCGTCGTGGAGAATATTGTAGGAACCTTAGGGGATGCCTCCGAGTTTGATCCGGAACCTTCGACCAGAAAAAAACTGGAGCCTCTCCATCACACCTAATATTAAACTGTCATCGGAGAAATACATTGAATAGTGACAATGGAGTCGTTATTTCTAAAGAACTGCGTTATAGCTACTAAAACTAAATCCTCTAAACTACCCACAGGCTGCGTGCGGTAGTTGCCGACCTCGTTCTCCCCGACTACAACTCAACAAGCATAGCTTGGCATGTGAATCGGCGCAGATGAAAAAGTGAGAGTCACTGTTCGACAAGGACATCGCTGCCGGTTCAGTTGGAAAAGGGCTAGGTACACTCTGTGACATAAATGTTATAATCAAAAGGCTCGGTGCAAAAACCGGTCAACTTTACTTCTCAAACAGTGGGTTTTTAGTGCATAAAGAATTTAGATTTTAGAAATTTTATAACGCAAAACTCCATTTCTTTTACTCTTAAGCTTCACTAGGCAACTTTTGATTCAAAAGGCATTATTATGGTTTTCTGCGATCTGGAATTAAACTTGATTCTTAGAATTCTAGAAATAATTATGTGTTACAATGACTTACAATATAAAACCAAAACCGAGCTTGTAGATCTAATAAGAACTGATTTTAACTGTGTTTAATAATGTAATGATTTTCAGCGGACTGTACACGATCTGAACACAACGAGAAACAGGCAGCAAGTGATTTCCGACAGTGGAAGGAATGTTCTTACTGCAGTTTTAATCACATTAATTGTTGTTTTTTTTATTCCGGAACCTTTTGAATCTGTCTTGGTAATTCGATTAGAAGCTCGAGTCGAAAGTTGTAAACAGATAAGTTCCATTGCGTTGGGAATTGTAAAACTGTGATTTTGCCGAAGCGGGTATCATTAGTAACATAATTATCTGTCGGTAATAACAATTTCACTATAGCAGTTGTATTATTTGGACAGGTTAATATAAAGGTAAAGGTCAGTAGAAAGATGCTGGGCATATTTCTGAATTTGTAGTATAAATGACAGCACCACACAATGTGTACAGGTCAAATTATCATTGCCATTGCAGTGAGTGTTGTTTTATATACTTAAGATAACGTTTAGTGTTCAAGATAATTTGTAATTATCCGTTTTCTCCTCTTGCGCGGTGAAACGTTCATCTAAATTCATCGCTAATTCAGCCAGAAATGCGGTAAAGGCGCTATAGATGTTAAAAATGTGCATTTGTAGGTGCAAAAGTTTAAAAAAGTCTAACAAACAGAAACAGCCTCGCCCATGAACCAGCCGAACCGAAACCATGATTGCGCGAGTGGAGCAAGTTATTATGGAAGACCGTCGATTAGGTGTGCTTGATATTGCCTCTAAACTTTGCATTTTCGTAAGATCTGAGGAGTCTATTTTGTATGATGACCTGAAAATCCAGAGGGTTTCTTTAAGGTGGGTCCTACGAATGCTGACTGACTAATACAAAACTGCACGGGTGGCAGTGTCTTAGGACATGTTGACACCTGATGCCGCCATGAATTTTCTACCATGAAGGATACTCTCCGTGGCCGACCATTTTCCGATCGAGCCGCTGTTGCATCAATGATTTTCCAGTGGGCAAAGCACATCCCTAAAAAGTGTTCTCAGCAGCCATGGAATCATAGAGACGACGCTGTGAAAAATGTATACGTCTACACAACATTACGTTGAGAATGAAGAGAAGTGTCAACTTTCTAGAATAACTACTTCTTCAAAAAAAAACCTCGTATATTTTATTGTGTGTTAAGTGTTACTTGTTCTAAAATAACAACAATATAAATTGTTTATTTAAGTAGTTTTACATAATTGTATTTAAAGTTTCACGAGATCTCATTTTCTAAATGTACAAATACAGTATTTACACCAAATTACACAAGCGTTATTAAAAAAATTGTTTATTTCCGTAGCAAATAATAGGTTTGATAAAGCAGTTATGTTAAATTATTCTTACGTAAAGGGATGTTGCAATTTTATACTATTAATAGCAGCAATTGAACAAAAATTATTGTACATGCTAGCAGTGGTGGGAGACGATCTCGGCGAACTTATATACGTGGCGTTGTACAGTTGCGTTCAATTAGAAGCATCTTATTTCCGGAACACTAAAGATACTTTTGCAATGCAGCCTTTAAACTGTAAGTACTGTTGTGTTTATCGAAAGATGGAGATTTATGTTGCTAACTGCTGCAGGTCCCGATTATAGCGACCCGAAATTTCTGAAAGGAGGTGCCTTTAAGTTCATGCCAGACAGAGGCGGAATAGGAAAGGTGTTTTTCGACAAAATGATGGATTATGGGGATGCTACCGCTCAGGTACATCAATAATCAATTCACAAAGTTAAATAGTAGTTTCTGATAATATTTATATGCCATAAGCCTTTCAAATCATAACAATTAATGTTATCTCCCAGATAAACGGTCTAACTTCTGAAAAGGACTCTTACAAATCACTAGTGGAGCGCTGCATCCGTACAGCAGTAGCCATGCGCTCGAGAGGCATTACGTCCGAGGACTTGATAACAGTGTGCAGTTTCAACCATCTTAACAGCTGCGTGCCTTTCATTGCAGCACTATTTCTAGGCGCCAAACCGGCTAATCTGGACCCGACCATTGCTTTAACAGAGACCACTTATTTGTTGGAATTAGTTAAACCCAAGATGGTGTTTGTAGGTCCTGAAGCTGTCGAACTTATAGAAAAAGGGATTGCACAAGCCAAAATTAATGCAGAAATAGTGGTGTTTGGACACTCAAAAAATTATTCCTCGTTTAGCGAGTTTTTGAAACCTTCAGACGAAGAACATACCTTTCAACCAATTACTATTAAAGATAATCAGACTACAGCTGCAATATTTTTCAGTAGCGGTACGACTGGATTGCCTAAAGGAATGTGCCTGAACCACTTCACATTGCTAAATCAAGGTTACATGTTTCAGTAAGGATGCGTGACTACATAACATTCTAATTTTATAAATACCAATTTTTATAGTAAATTTGGATATAACATGCAGATGTTTCTATCTTTTTCGTCTTTGTATTGGATTTCAGCGACATTGTTTTTAACTGCCACCATTCTTAGTAAAGGATGTCGTATACTTATATCTAAATGTGATCCAGAAGATCTGTGGAAACTTATAGAAAATTTTGGGGTACACAGTATTGCAAAAGTGACTTGAAAAGTTAAAAATTATTTTTTAGGTAACTGCAATGTTTATATCCCCGTTTCTAGCAACTGGAATGGCCAAAAATAAGCGACCTAAAGAATTCCGCAGTTCCTCGTTAAAGCAAATTTTAGTTGGAGGAAGTCCAGCCTCTTGTCAGCAAATTAAAGTAATAAGGGATGTGTTGCCAGAAACTAGCATTCTATTAGGTTACGGTATGACCGAATTAGGTGGTGCGAGTCTAATTTTCCAGCCAAAGAAATCGGATGACATGAGAATGGCTTGCAGTAAACCCGAGTCGTCCGGGAGACCCGTTTGTGAAATGATCTATAAGGTACTTTACAAGTAGTTAAGCACTTTGTTAGTCTAACTTGTATAGGTGGTAGATGTAAACACGGGGGAGATCCTTGGTCCGAACCAAAAAGGAGAGTTAAGATTAAAAACAAAACTGCAGCTGAACGGCTATTATAAGCAGGACTCGTCCGACGTATGGGATTCGGACGGTTTTATAAAAACCGGCGATTTGGTTTATTACGACCAAGACAGTTGCTTTTACATCGTCGACCGGATAAAAGAAATGCTGAAGTTCCAGTCTTGGCACGTATCTCCGGGTTTTATCGAAGATGTTTTGCTTACCCACCCCGCAGTGGCAGCTGCCGCAGTGGTAGGCTTGCCGCATCCGATAGACGGAGACCACCCCGCGGCCGCTATCGTCCTTAAAAACTCTTTTAAGGGAAAAATCGGGTGCGCAGAGATTGAAAAGTACGTGGAAGAAAGAGTGTCTGACAGAATGCGCCTAAGGGGCGGCGTAAGAATAGTCGATGCTATGCCTCTTACTCCCTCAGGAAAAATTAAGAAAAGAGAGATAAGGGAATGGTTTGCAAAATAAATGTTTGGCAACTTACATGTTGTAGCGTTTTTAAATAGAAGCTAGAATGAAATCAACATTGTAGAATAAATAAGAATGTTAGGATCTACCGCATTGTAGTAATGTGTAATTGAAAATTAAATAAAACTGAAACTATTGATCATGTCAAGCGCAATGCACTTTAAATTAAGTACTAAGATAACTAATAAACTCTTTAGCAATATTTTGAAAACTTTTAGAAACACTTTTGGCTCTTGTATATTTAATTTGGTACAAATGAACCAGTTATACAACCACAACAACTTTAAGATTGTCATCAAAATGGTCACATATGAAGTTATATGCGTGTTTAAGGTGTTCGAGGAGGGACCCTTTTTTCCTCTTCGGAAAAAGTAGCCAGGTTGAAACCTCTCTTGGTGATAGTGGTAGCTGCTAAAGTTACCCAACTATAATATTTAATCCACGAATAAACCTACAATTGGCCAACAGAGCTAGAAAATTACACTGCACTTGATTTAAATTACAAGCTATTTACTAACCATTTTCTATTCATAATGATTTGATAAACTAACTACAAATAAAATAATCAAAGACCTTAATGTAACAATTCACTACCTAATCAACATTTTGTAAGGAACTATACGGATATCTGCTCTTGATCCACGTAAAGAGTATCTTCTACAGAAAAATTAACAGCAAAGGTAGAGTCTTCTCAATTATTTTGTAGCAAAGAAGTTTGATATTTGTAAACCGCATGGAGAGGGCTTTAATTCGATGTGTACAAAAAAGTAGTTTAACTAAACAAACCTTTTTATATGCTAACCTTTAACAGTTCGGAAAGAGTAGCATGCTAATTTGCTCTCAAAAAATACTTCAAGCAAGTGAAAGTACTTTCTACAAAACCGCATCAAACAAGTCTGGAAAAGTTGTGGGCGTGAAAAAGCTGCAAATTGTTCTTCCAGGCGCATTGTATTGGCAAGAAACTTTAATTTGTCTTTCGCAGTTCTTACTCTGGATTTTTGATAGTGCCAAATCCTGTCCAGGATTTGTGAAAGTCAAAGAAAAGATAAAATGTGGCAAATATCTTTTGACAGATAGGCATTCACAGTAATAAATACAATGATGAAAGAAAACGTATGCCAAGACGGAACTGCTGAATACTTTAGTTCATATAAGAATCACTTACAAAAATAATTAGTTTTTCTGTCGGTTTTTAGAGTCTGCAGGAAAGCAATTTGTTGTATGGTACTCGCCGACTGTGCAGTAACAGCAAAGGTCCAAGAGGTTCCTTTAGCAGTATGGAACGTATGGAAAAAGGCATTTGTTTATTTTAGGAATTATTTAACTTTCAATTACACAAGCTTGCGATTATCATGTTTTTTAATTCTTTATAATTGTCTCTTATGTATTTCTTAGGGTTGAATCGGAAATTACGTCAGGATTTTTGAAAAATTGTAAATTTTATATTTATTTAAAGTATTTACTTTTTTAGGTTTATACTATGCATTCTTATAGCAAAACAGTTGAGGGGTCGGATGAGGGGCGAAGGGAGTCCATTGACCGTTTAAGTTTTCTAATGAAAATTGCTATAAATCAAGCTGGTTTTTTATTTTATTAAATTTTTATTTATTCATTTTTATTATTTACTTTAAATGTTAATAGGTACATTGGGCTCTCGAAACCCTGCGCCTCTCCGTCATTTTCTCTAAATCATTGGATAGAGAAAGATTGGCCAAAAGGAACTTTATTAAATCCTAGAACCAAAAATGTGCTCCTAAAAGCTCTGATAGCTCCTTCTACCTCTGCATATGAAGTTTGGCTTGATGAAGCAATTTGTCAAAAAAGAAGGGAAATATTTTGAATGTGTAAGTAACAAATTTCCAGCTTTATCAACCGCCAAACTAAAAGAGAGTGTCTTTACTGGTCTTGGCATTAGAAAACTCCTCAAAGATGGTAATTTTAAGAAGCCTGAAGAGCCTTTAAAGACGTAGTAACCATGTTTCTGGGCAATAGAAAGGGTCTGAACTTCAAATCAGTCGTTGAGAATAGGCTGAAGAAGTACCAAAATTTAAGCTGTTCCATGGGCTTAAAAGCTCACTTCCTATATTCACATTTGGATTATTTTCTGAAAATCTGGGTGCCGTTACCCGAAGATATTGGTGAGATTTCGTCAGGACATCAAAGAAATGGGTAAGAGGTATCAATAAAAATGGATTACTAAGAGGACTATTGCTGGATGTTGCACCGAGATGACCCTCATAGAGAACAGAAAAGAAAAAGCGCGAAGCAGAGCATGAATCGTCTAAATAAATTTCGACACGTGGAATAAAATTGTAAATATTTTACATACTTCGTCATTAAGAGTGGGTGAAGAGGAATAGTGGTTTCCAAAGGCATGACGTACCTCATAACCATTTAATAAGTAAAAATAAATTAATTTAAAAATGCACTAAAGTTAATTTTGTGACAATTTTCGTTGCAAATTAAGAAGTCAATGACCTCCACCGCCTTTCCCTTCAGACTCCTCAACTGTTTAGCTGTAAGAAAGCATAGTATAAGCTAAAAAAGTGAATGATTAATCTAAAAGAAAAACTAGCCAAGTAATAGCTATTTCTCAATAGGTACTTGCCAGTGCTAGCTATAGCCTTTTGGATTCGATTAAAGCTCTATATCAATATTAGAAAGAATTCTTCAAAAAACTAAGCACTATGTTAATGATTTTTATTCTGTATTCAAGCTTTTTAATTAGGATATTCTAATACTACCTTTTGCAACGTTTAACGATTTTCCTGCTACTGTTACCTGACCCCGATTTCGCCGGGCCGTGCTCAGTCCCAGGGCCCTTGCACTACCGCGTCGTGCCGTGTCCAGCCGTTATGAATCGGCCCGAATGCCGCCTACCAAAGCCGCCACGGCATTTTCCAACCAACGCAAAGGCGCCCCCAGCGACCACCAATCCTGGACAAGCCCCGCATTCCCCAGCGGGCTCAGCGTGCTTCCATCCTCAAACTCTGCACCCCGCCAGCAGAGTGAGGCACAAGCTGAGCCCTTAAAACCTGAGCCACCGAAGCACTCGCTCTCAGTCGCCAGCCCCAAAAATACTAAACAATCAAGAGTCCAGGTGAGTCGTCTTCATTTCTTTTTGTGCCCTGCTACTCGGCCCTGCTGTCCGGCTCCGCTGCACCAGCTCCGCTGCCCAGCTCGCTGCCTGGTCCCGCTATTCGGCCGCCTGCTGTACCGCCCGCTCTACCGCTCCAGCTGCTCGATTGTCAGTCCCGCTGCCCGACCGCCGGCTCCGCCACCGGCCCCGCTTCCTGGACGTGCTGCCCGGCTCCGCTACCGCCCTGCTGCTCGCTTTCTGGCCCCGCTGCTCGCTTTCTGGCCCCGCTGCTCGCTTTCTGGCCCGCTGCTCGCTTTCTGGCCCCGCTGGCCGGACCTGCTGCACGCTGACCGACCTGCTGCCCGGCTCCGCTGTCGCCTCTGCTGCTCGCTTCCCGGCTCCGCAATCGGCCCCGCTGCTCGGCCCTGCTGCCCCAGCTCGCGGCCCAGCTTTGCTGCGGCAGCTTGCTACCCATTTAGTAGGTTAAGTTAGCTAGGGTTGATAGGTTAACTTAAGATAGGTTAAGTTCTGTAAGGTTGTAAATATAATCCTAATCGTAAGTTGGAGCCTACGCTTTGTTTTATTTAGCCTTCCGTGCCCCACGCGTTGCCGGTCGTAGTGTTCCGATGCCCGATTGACCACCGCCCGGGGCCCGACCTAGTAACACTACATAGTGGTAGGCTATCTGTAAACCAAATATTAATCATTGGAATGCTGGTTCTTGTGTGCCGTTGAGAGGTTTAACACTACATACAACTTGCGTTAGCGAAGCGGGAAAGTCGACCAAGTAATATGCATGGCATGTAATACCTCAACCGATATTGAGAACAGAATAAAAAATTCGAAAGTATTACTTTTCAGCACGCCCTCGTACATTGCTTTGCAATTCATATCTGCTCATCACTTCAAAATCAAAAATTAGCGTCTAAAGCATTTACTCCACTATAGTTACGCCACTGGTCTCTTCTATACATTTTGCTAACAAAAATGAGTCGATAAATAACAAATTAATAGCAAGTCTCCATAGAGGATTTAATAGTGCCATCCCTACTATTTAACAGTGACTTGCAAAACATGTTTTTAGTTGGTCATTACAACCTTTTGCTTCGAAGATGCATAACAGCAAGTAAATTTTGCAATATACGATTGCAATACGCTTCGAAAATATTTACCTAACGCAAATATAATGCTACAACAAAAAATTGTTTTAGTTTCTCTATGTGTTTACAGCTGAAAATGTATTTTTCATTGATTTTTGTATTATACAGAACTATCCAATAACACAGTACTATATAGTACGTAAGATCAAGTCAATATCAAGCTTTCGCATAAATACAACCCATAAATCAAAACGCGTACTCTCGAGAGTTTTAGGACCAAGGTAACATATTTACATATTTATTATTCTAAAACAAACAGATTTATCTCTGCATGCGCAATTTCCTTTTCAGCATTTATTTCAATGCTAATTATATCTTTGCTATCAGCAGAATCATACAAATGGTCTGAATTGTAATGGAGGCCTCTAATGGTAAGCACTGGGGCAATGATATAAAAAAATAGAAATTAACGTAATTTTAACATAAATGTTAAAGCTAACGTTTCGGAGATTCCGAAGGGACCACCTCTTAAACATAGTTTTGATGGAAAGGGGATGGGGGAGGTGTTTTTCACCAGAATGCTTGAGAATGGAGATGCTGTTGCACAAGTAACTATATAGCGCCTACAATAAGGATGTATGACATTAATTTTTTAATTCTGCCTTAGATTGATGGAGTAACATTACAAAGAGACACGTACAAGTCACTGCTGCAACGCTGCGTCCGCACAGCAATAGCAATGCGATCTAAGGGTATGACGCCCTCTGACGTGGCAACAATCTGCAGCTCCAACAGCCTCAACAGCTGCGTACCCTTCATCGCAAGCCTGTTTCTGGGCGTCAAGCCGGCAAATCTGGACCCAACTATTTCCCTGACGGAAACTATCTACCTGTTACAACTCGTGAAACCCAAGATGGTGTTTGCGTGCGCTGAAGCGGTAAAACTTATAGAAGAAGCAACTCAAGAGGCTAACTTTACTACACAAATAGTGGTGCTTGGAAATTCACAACACCATTCCACTTTTGACGAATTTTTAAAACCTTCAGATGAAGAGCAAAGCTTTCGCCCCATTACTGTTGAAGATGATCAAAGCACCGCTGCCGTTTTTTTCAGTAGCGGCACCACAGGACTGCCTAAAGGAATATGCCTGAATCACTTCACCTTATTAAGCCAAGGTTACCTCTTTAGGTAAATTTGAAAGCCGCACTTTTACAAAAGCTTCAACACCGAACCTTTTAGCCAATCTGGTTATGATGTGAACGTGTTTTTGTCTCTGGCGTCTTTGTACTGGATTTCCGCTGCAATGGCTCTAACCGCTTGCATTTATAAAAAAGGATGCCGAGTAATTGTATCTAAATGTGATCCAAAGACGCTATGGGAACTTGTAGGAAAGTTAGAGGTGAGAGCAGCAGCTATTCTGGCAGCTTATAAGTTTTATTCCGTTCCAGATCACTGCAATGTTTTTGTCCCCATTTGTAACAACAGAAATGTGCAAATACGGTCGCCCTGAAGAAGCGCGCACTGCTAGCCTAAAACAGATTCTAATTGGAGGGGGGTTTCTTTTGGCCCACCAAATAAAAGCAGTGCGGCGTACATTTCCTGGAACTCACGTTGCATTAGGGTATGGCTTAACAGAAACTGGGGGCTCGGCCGCCTTATTCCTCCCAAAAGAACCTGAAGACATGAGGATGGCTAACAGCAAGCCGGAATCGTCCGGAAAAATTCTATGTGGAAGGTCTTATAAGGTACACTAAATTTATTTAAAAGTTTTTTCTATATTTAATTGATGTAGGTGGTAGATATAGATACGGGTAATTTACTTGGACCCTACCAAAAGGGAGAGTTGCGGATAAAAACAAAACTACAGCTGAACGGTTATTATAAGCAAGATTCGTCCGACATATGGGATTCGGATGGCTTTCTAAAAACTGGCGACGTAGCTTATTATGACGAGGATGGGTGCTTCTACATCGTCGACCGAATAAAAGAAATGCTGAAGTATAAATCGTGGCACGTATCTCCCGGTTTGATTGAGGGGTTTTACTTACACATCCGGCGGTAGCATCTGCCGCTGTTGTTGGGCTACCACATCCTGTGGACGGGGACCATCCCGTGGGTGTTGTTGCTGTCAGAGATTCTTTCAAGGACAAGATCTGCTGTGCCGAAATTGAGCAATATGTAGAAAGAAAAGTTGATGATCGAATGCGCCTAAGAGGCGGTGTCAAAATAATTGACTGCATGCCTCTCACGCCTTCGGGGAAAGTTAAGAAGAGGGATGTGAAAGATATGGTAATCAATGGTCTTATTTGATCATGTCTGTCTAATGTCGCATTATTTGTTAATAGAATTGACTAAGAGACAGTATAAGAGCAAATCAAAATAAAAATTACCTTACTTAAGCTCACATAAATATGTTAAGATAAAATGTATCTTTAAATGGTCAAAATAAATAAATCTTCTTCCACGACTCTGGCAAGTTCATCCTAACCTTTTGCTGTTGTAAGAAAGCTGACGTATCAAGACCAATTTACTGGCGGATGTTGTTTAATCATGAGATCCTTCTTCTTCCTATTTCTTCTTTTCTCGTGATCATTAAATGTACCTGATGGTATTTTCAATTTATCATTATATGACCTAGATAACATGTTTTTTTATTCTAATCTGTGTTAATAACTCTTTGTCCGTCCCTGCCCTTTTTCATTTGTTAGATATATATAATCCGGCAGATTCTTAAAAGCCTTCTTCAACAAGTTTAGGCGATTCGTATCAGCCATGTTTTAGTGTCCACATTTCTATTCTGTACAAAAGTAACCTTCAGATAATATTTCGCAAAGGCGCCCCCGGCGTCCACCAATCCTGGACAAGCCCTGCATTCCCCAGCGGGCTCAGCGTGCTTCCACCCTGAACTCTGCATCCTACCAGCAGAGTGGGGCACAAGCTGAGCCCTTAAAACCTGAGCCACTGAAGTATTCACGCTTAGTCGCCAGCCCCTTAAGAAGAAATCATCAAGAGTCATCAGGTGAGTCTCTTTTGGTTTCTTTTGCTGCTCACTGCCCGGACCTGCTGCTCGCTTTCCGGACCTGCTGCTCGCTTTCCGGCCCCACTGCCCGGACCTGCCGCCGCCCCTGCTGCTCGCTGTCCGGCTCCGCCATCGGCCCCGCTGCTTGGCCCTGCTGCACGCTGCTCAGCTGCGCTACCGCCCCTGCCGCTCGCTGCCTGGTTCCACCACCGGCCCCGCTGCTTGCGCTGCTGCACCTAGCTCGCGGCTCCAGCTCGCTGCCCGGCTTCAACGCGTACATTAAGTCGTAGGTTAAGTTTTTGTACATTAGCTTGCTTGGAGATGTCACTGATTTTGCCGGTCTTAGCCACCAGAACCAGATGGTACAACTGGACTTGGGGACTAGGCACCGATGCCAAGAGAAATTTATCAAGCCATGTATGAAAGAAAATGCTCTGCTCATTCTTCCAAGAAATGGGCCGAAAGTTCACAATAGGAAGAGTGAAGGGATCGTTTTTTTTATTTCTTTACCCAGCGGGCCTTCGTAAGTTGATATGTTTTTCTTCGAATCGCCGATTGATACCAATCCACATTTATCGCGCAGCCGTCACACCCAACGAGCATCAGGCTCGCTCCGATGTCGATCCCACAATCTTCAAAATATTCCACCAAACACCGGCGGCCTGCAATTAAATAGATACAATGAATGTAGGTAATGTACAATAGCAAACAAACCGCCTTGTCATCGTCCGCCTCGGGAATGGTGAATGAACTGCAGAACTCCAGCTCAGTGTCCACCTAAATCATCAAGAGCACCGTCACATGCTCGTTGGTCACTGGTTTTCGAGTGAGACCACCATCTTCCCGCCATCCACATCACTGGCTAGTCGATCGCTTTCCATCAAAATAAATGGCATTGGGTGGGTTGTGTCGCAGCTTGTCTTCATGCTGGGCAGTTGCCATCGACCGCAGTAAGCTGATGCAATTTGGATGGCGCCTTTGATGATCTGGTGAGGTACAGCAAACTGGGAGGCCAGCGAGTTGAATGTCTCAGACGCTACTTTGTGAGACATTTTATTGCGTACACAGGTAACAAGTAATGATTTGGGGACAGTGAGCCGGCGACGTTCCAACTTCCAAGTTTGGTGATGAGACTTTGTCGCTTTCTTCTTCCTCCTCACCCTCGTAGCCTCATTTCGGTTCAGCAGATTTTCCAGTGCCTTGCGTTTTCGATATTGGTTGCGATTGAATTTGTCAATCTTCGCCTGCGATCCAGTCGAATCAACGAAAGAGGATATATGACGGAGCCGCGTGCCGCGCTGATTGTCTAGAAACTGGCGTCACTCTTCTCCATTAGCTTGGTGCACACCACACACCCGCAGTCAGTTCTCAGCTTAAATTGGCAAAGAGCAATCTCGAAGAGAGAACGATATGCGGCCTGGTGCTTCCGGATCTTCGTTTTCCACTCGTCTGTCTCCTTCTTCGCCGCGTGCCGATGAAACCAATGCGCCACTTGTTTTTCGTAGCGTTCATATAGTCGCTTGACTTTTATCTTGACGGCGTCCAGAGTCTGCACGTAGATGCTCCCGCCAATTTCCCAATGATGGACGACTTCCTTGGCCACTGTATTGAACAGTTTGTTGATCGTCTTCGATTTGGCGCAAAGTTGCTGGTGAGAGTGGAACTTGCAGAAGCATAGAATGTCGCCTTTTGAAACCAGACACAAGGTACGTTTGCGAGTTGGATAAGTTTTGGTTGGCATGGGAGTGGAAGAATTG
Source organism: Sinelater perroti (assembly GCA_036346155.1). Taxonomy (NCBI): domain Eukaryota; kingdom Metazoa; phylum Arthropoda; class Insecta; order Coleoptera; family Elateridae; genus Sinelater; species Sinelater perroti. The sequence goes on along the minus strand of JARFIY010000158.1, from coordinate 19,765,877 downwards.
GGTAATTTAGAGATTCCACTCAAGGAAGTACAAATAGTAACGAATGCACCTTAGTATGTTTTAAACCATAAACTTCCTACAGGCTTAAAGATTCCTTTTGTACCAGAAGAAATCTAGAGGGTTTCAACAACGTACCAACAAAACTACTAGGCTATGAGAACCAATACGTCACCAAACTAACTAATTTTACAGACTCTGGTGAAGCGATTAGACAACACCTAAACTTTTACTATCACCCCAAGATCCAAATAGTGCCTCCAAAGATGCTACCGTAGATACTTCTATTAAAATTAGAAGCTGTCGTCCTTACTAATACTAAAGACACTAAACTCCAGCCCTATGCAGCGTTTTTATATTCCTAGATCTTGTGGGCATTTACGATTAAGCCATCTGTTTGGTGAATTTTTTGTTATTGACTTGATTAGTTCATTTGAATGGACTGGTATTTTTGCTTTACGTTTTGTAGATGTTTCATGATTTAAGGAGATTTTGAGATCATTATGCAAGGTTTTGTTTGATACATACCAGGAAGCATCGGTTAGTGCCCTTAAGGCTTTTGATTGGAACCTCTGAATAATGTCGATGTTTGATTTCCACGAATACCCTCATAATTCTATACCATACCTCCAGATTGGCTGATTATTGAATATGATTCTCAATACTATTTACTTTAATTGTGCTAAGTTTCATATAAATCATATGTATTGCGGGCAAGACGTCTTTTACGTTAATTTGGTTTAAGTAAGTTACTACCCAGAATCAATTCCTCCCTAATTGGAAAGTTTGCACGCAGTTTGCCTCTTGTATGTCCTCAAGTGTTCTGCTTGTTTTCAGATGGACTCCTCCAAGGTGTTGCTGATTTGCGTCAGCGTCATGAGCTTCATTGACGCTGAAAGTGCAGCCTTGAATCTTTTCATTTTACTGCTCAGGCTCTTTTTAAAGTTTTGTGAGCTGCAATGTGTCTTGGCTGAAGTTCTCAATGTCCTGGTAGTCTTCATCATGGAGATGCTTTAATTTTCACCTTCAGCATTCTACACTTTTGGATACGGTTTCCTGTTTATGGTTTAATAACAATGGGGTTACTCCCTTGTGAAATGAGTGAGGTTGTATTGCATGCGATTTATCGAGTTTTATATTCTTTTGAATGCTTGCATGTGAAGAAAGTTTTGCATATTTCAATGTGTGAATGGATCTTGGCCATTTCTCTGTCATGTTTCTCATTCAATTTCTTTTAGTTGGCCTTCTAAAAAGCATTCGTTTTATCTTTACCGCAGTGAACAATGTAGATGATGAGGTCTGGGTTGAGTACGGACAATTGAATTTTCTATCGGTTTTTTGAGCTGTGTTACAACTCTGGATGATACAAAGATGTGTGACTTGTAGCTTATTTTTTGTTGGCTGCTGTTGAATTTATGTTTTATTATCGGCAGACTCTTGGTAGCCCCATGCAGTGCTTTGACGACTGAAATCACGATTACAAAGTTTACATCGTCATGACTGGAATTGCCTGGTTCAGAAAAATTGGAGAACAGAACAGCAGATTGTGGGTGGGAAAGTTTTTGATGTGAACAAGGCCAAGAGTATAGTTATGCGGAACTTGGTGAGGATTTTGCATCTAATAATAATATATTTTTGTGTCTACAAGTTTTCTTGGTGTTTTTCTTGGGTCATGTCGTATAGATTGATAACCAACAAACTTTGGGCAAGTTTCTTTTGGACACCCCATGATCTCTGTTCTATGTATTTAATTTCCTTCACTAAGGTTACCCCCGGAAAGTTTGAGTTTCTTCAGAAGACTAGAAGAAACAGAAGACTGTAAGCTAGAAGAAAGTTGAAAATCGTAGGGGTTTGCACGTTAATACTGCAGCGCCACTAGTTTCCATACCCGAGTATGGCGGTCATGTAGACAAAAATTTTGATTTATAAAGATGTCGACGATGTTGAGCACCAAGAATACCATGCATACCGCATGCCTCTGAGTGGTGAAAAGAGCTGTCAGATAATGGAACACAATTCACTCTTCTCAAGGCGCACACAAAAAAGGTAAGTAAGTCAAGTCAGTCCTAGTATAGATCTAGTTGACAATAATGGATGTCAGAGTTGCAGGAATGGCACACTGCAACAATGTATCTACGCAAAAACAATAATAACCTGAATATGCATTAATATTAAGAAGAAAAAACTAAAAAACTGCGCAATACAGACTGGAGATAATCAATCAGCAAACATTAATTACGAGAGAGAAAAATTCTTTACTTTCTCCCCATATTTCACTGTTAATTGAATTAAATTAAATTAGTCTATACACTGTAAAGAACCGTCTACCAGTTTATTCAACAACCTATAATAAAAATGGAAATTTAGAGAAACAATGTGCTTAACTTCAAAAAATTATCCGCGGAGAGCCGGGGGAGACGACGGACGCCGCATAAAATTCCGGCGAAGGCGGCGATTTGTAGTGAAATCCGATTTTTGCTATCAGGATCATAGGAATGCAAAGCGATCGTTTACTTAGCAAACGCACGGATTTTTAAACCGGTAACAATTCTGTAAAATTATTGACTTAGTTTTAGCTACCACCCAACAGATGGCGCAGCTTCATTAAATTTTTATATTGTTATTAATTATTTTATATTACAAAATCATTGTAATTAAAACTAGTATATAGTTTTACATTTATTTTTAGTAATTTTATTGCTTTAATTAAGGAAAAACGTACACTGTTTTAATAATTGTTATAATTTTCATTTAAAAATTAGTTAACATATTTATTTTAATGCAATAGTGCTAATCAATAAATTTAAATTATTGATTATCTCGCTCAAAATATATATTCTTAAGCTGCAATAACAAAATTTGTATTTTTTGGCAGCCACACATAATAAATTAAAAAATTAATTGTTTTAGTTAATTTATTAATAATTGTGAGTTGAATATTATAAATAATTAATAATTTAAAATACGGATTATTAAAACACAATTATAAAACTACAAAAAATTGCTAGGTTATAAATATTTTATATATAAAAATTAGAATAAACTTAATTATTAACAATTATAAGTTGTTACCAAAATTATATTTATTTTTTGAAAAATATTTTAGCAATGTGCGTAAATTTAAAAATAAATCTCGCAATACACGGGCCTGCAACTGAATTCGGACAGAAAATCCAGATTTGCTACCAGGACCATAGGAATGAGAGAAGATCGTTTAAATGAAGCAGGTGCAAGCAGTTCTTGGCTTCTATGAAATTCAATAAACTTATTTTCCAAGCAGCTACTGGCAATTCTTTTTTCTAGCTTTCATGGTTGCACAACATTCAGAGTGATCGTTTCATTGAATTGAGTACCACATGCACGTTGGATGCAGCGAGAACACGAGATGATAACATATGTGCCTTGAGAAGAGTGAATTGTGCCATCATCTGACTCAACCAACTCTTTTCACCACTTAGAGACATGTGATAAAAGTACAACAAATCCTATTCTTCCCAGACTGGTATTCTTCACAATCCAACACCGGCGACGCCTTTATAAATAAATTTTTTGTCTAAACTTACATGACCACCACACTCGGGTATGGAGTCACAACTAGTGGCGCCATAGTATGAGTGAGTGCAACTCCCTATGATTCTCAACTTTCTTCTAGTTTACAGTCTTCTGTTTCTTCTAGTCCTAGCTTTGCTGTTCCCAAGCATAGAACAGGAATCATGGGGGTGTCCAAAAAAGGTTAACATTGTTTTAGTACAAAATCTTCATGACTAATACGTAAGCCATAATCAAGTCCGCCACGTCATTACGAACAACCTGCAGTCCCGCATCCTCCAATTTTTCTGAACCAGACAATTCTAATAATGACAATGTAAACCTTGTTTGATAGTCAGGCGGAGACGGTCCATATCGTATGCTTCAGAAAGTGTTCGCCAGACAAACACGCGTGCAGTGGTAGGGAAACAATATATTGCTAGTCCTCCAACGTCTAGTTCTTGTTGACATTGCACCATGCACGTCGCCTTTGAGCATTCGTGTCTGTTATTAGGGGCTTGGCAATAACCCATGGATACCCATTTTACGAAGTTCCCGCCTCACTATTTTGGATGACACTGGGATGTTCTGTAGTCATTTCTCGGCGACGCCACAGTACGCTTCAAGGCCCAGCGGTCCTTATCCTGCAGCTTCTCTTTCGACCACTATTAGGTTTTCGTTTTATTTTATTTTGAGACCGTGCCTTGTGTTACAACGCATAACGTTGCTGTTTTTCCCACGGACACTTCCGTTAGACGAGCACCAATAATTAGACTTCTTTAAAACTCCGTCAGGTCGGACCTGCACAATGTCCATAACCACACTGCCTAATTCTATTATTAATGCACAGTCCACACTTACTACTTATAGCTGAAAGCCACCCTCCATCTAACATACTAATAAAAATTCCAACTTACAATTTGCATTATGTAGTCAATCCATACAAAACTAGCCACGGACGCAATGATGGAACACTACTGATTTCGTAAGTAAACTTATTCTTCTACTATTAACTGTCGGAGCCATTTATTATCTACCTAGGCTTGCTATTACATCCGATGAGCATAAAGAAAATATACACCTACTTAAATCGGACTTCTTTGTAAGAGACTAACTACACCTAAAGAGGAGACTCTTCCAAACTATACAACAACATAACGTAAGTTATATATTAACTGGCTTATAACATATTAGCCGACAAACTTGTAGGAAATCCCGGACTTGCTGGACTTCACAGTCGTCAATGGTGTTTTTGACATGTACAACAAATTTGAAAGGAACGTCGATCTACAGTTAGTTCATTCCCCAATAATAGTAAGCTTGCGTACAAATATTATATGAAAAACTCTACCACTACAACTTTGTATCGTTCAAATGGACTGAAAGCAATTCCAACTCTACAAGAAACTGCCAAAACCAACGATGGTATTTTGAGAAGCAGCGTTTCCGAGGCCGTGGTTAACCGGAGTGTGTCTGTAGTGAAAGACGTCCAAGTCGAGCTAGATACTGCCGAGGTCGTGAAGGTAGAGATAAAGAAACCCAAGAGCAGGAGGAAGAGAAAGACTAACTCAAGAACGCCCACGTTCATTGCAATGTAAACCGAGCACGTTTTTATTCCCCCCTCTAACTTGTCCGTGCTGATGTCAAACTGTGTGCTAGTGCTTTTAGTGATGGACGGCAATATTAGCAGTATTACCGACAAAAATCGTGAAACTAATGTTATCAGTGATCCTGCAGAGAAAAAGAAAGCAAAACCTCAACCGATCCTACCACCCTCTACACCAACTATAATTTCTGCGACATCATTAATAGTAAATCAACAAAAATGTTTAATATCATCCCTAAAAAGAACTAAATGTAAGTTACATTCAATCTATTGGGAAAAAAAGCAAACATCTTCAGGGAACACCTCGTAGAAATCATCTCATTGCCCTAATTTCGGCGTAGAGAAAGAAATAACTCAACTCGCTTGGCCACTTATTAAGAAAAACTTTAAAGAGAAAAAATGAGTGGCTTGGTATTTTTTGGTCGTTATATATAATGAAAAAGCTACCTCACCAAGTTTTCTATCTTTTAAATTCCACATAGATAAAAGACACATTTAAGTCCAGTTTGAGTGTACACCATTAAACTACCACCCCTTTAACTCTGAAGTGTCTTCAGTTCGTTCTATCGAAAGGACCCCAACCACAAACACCACCTTAATAGTCACTTTCGCAGATGACACTATAATGATGTCATTCAATATCAACCATGATAACGCATCTGAAAAGCTTCTTCAAAGTTGGTTTGATCGTTAGTGAATCGAAGTAAACAAAAGTAAATCAACTCAAATTACTACTAAACGCGCTGTGTATTTACAAGTTACCATTTATAATCAATTTATCCCAATAAAAGTAAGGTGAAATACCTAGGATTCTACCTTTAGCAACGATTGACTTAAAAAGCTCACACAGCGGTCAAAAATTGCAACACAACCTGATGTACTGACTAATTAGATATAAATCCCATTTGACCCTAGAAGGCAAACTGTTATTATATAAAATCGTCCCTCTACGGTCCTATGGTCCGAAAGGACTACAATACTTCGGTGTTTAATCTATGTATCAATCAACGGCTTCACGTTTAGTATGAATAAATGCAGCCCTTTTTCACAGGTAATGAAATCCAATTTAAGTAAACAAAACGATACAAAAGCATCCACCGACAATCACTGGGATTATCTGAGCACCCAAATGGATGTAGAGGCTGATACCAATCTATATGACACAAACAATGAGAACAATGAAGAAAGGTCACCGAATCCTAAGCACAAATGAGAGATAATCAAAGAAGGAAAACAAGAACGCATACCAGGTAATCCACCAACCACATCTAACAGATAGGACATCTTTTCACATCAGTCTACATTCATGGTGCTACTAATTACGAGAAAATGGTAGAACGCCTCACTCAGATTCTTGAAAGAAAGCAATACTATACATCAGCAACATCCAATGGAACTATTAAAATAAAACTGGAGATTTCTCAAAAAAAATTACCAGCTGAAAGTGGACAGAGCCTTAGAGGGTGGCTCTTCGGCACTTACATTATTCTATTCCCGTAGATGCCATCAAGAATAAGCTAGCCAAGCAAGATTATAAAGTCCGCACATTACAAACATTCGCCACTGAGTAACTAAACAGCCCCTCCCCCGCTTTATGGTAGATCTTGAACCCAAACCGAAACAATAAGAAAATCATTGATATAAAACATATTGGAACATAATTTTTTCGATGAAACCGCCCACAAAGAAAAATTTTATTCCTCAATGCTTAAAAATTTATACCTACGTTAAATGCGATGATGGACAATACTTCAGCATGCAAGAAAGATCCCAACACCTTAGCTAAGTGTGCCTTATATGGTGGAGGCCATCCGGCTAATTAGAAAGACTGCACAGTTTATCAGGACTTGCAAAGAATTAGAAACGCGCCGTTCAGAGAAATAACAAAATTTATCCGCAACAACCATCTCCCACTATAAATATAAATGACTTTTCTCCTCTTCATAATCAATATAACAACTCCCATAGTGACCACGAACGACTCCAATCTGGATTCAAAAAAGTAACAACTCGCCAAATTCTGCTCACAAGGAGAACATCCATGAAACTCTATCACAGTTTCCTCCCGAGATAAAAATAATGTTCTGCCAACTCTTAAGCCAAAATAGCATGATACCAAACATGCTTTCCATCGTTATTACCAATTTAGCTTCGAAATAACGACTCACTGCCTGTTGCACTATGAAACGCTAACGACATTGCTAATCACACAAGTAATAACTTTTCTACAGCTACTGCAAATAGACATACTGCTTATTTCCCAAACTCGTACAATGAACAGGACAGCACTAAAAATTCCATGTTTTAACACATTCTATGCTAATCGCCCTGACGGAACAGCCTACGGTGCTTCAGCTGCGATTGTTAAAAATATAATTCTCCATCACGAAGCCTAACACTACCAAACTAAAGAAATCTAAAGTGCAAGTATATAAATTTACACTCTCCTATATGTTTGTAGGTGCAGCAACATACAGCCCTCCGAAGAATGTTATTTTAAGTGACGAATACGAAGATTTCTTCAGGTCTCTAGGCACCAGATTCTTGTAGGAAAAATAGTCTTTGACTCAAGATTAACTAATCCAAAGAACAACTGCAACTATCTATCGACTGGAGAATTCACCTGCTGGCCTAGCGATCCACCCAAACTTCCGACCTTTGGGCGGTGTAGCAAATACCTATACTAAAGCAGAATTGAACCCAGACCTTTCTACAATTATAATTACCAAAGACATACCCCTGAGACTTTGTACTACAGATACAGATTGGGATTAGCTTAGAATCTCCCTAGACAAAACCTCAGCCCAGCTATTAGAATTAAAGATAGTCAAGATCTCGATGCTGCCGCACAATACTTGACCACCATGCTCTAGACAGCTACATGAACGTCCCTCACTACATACGAGACCTCATTGTAGAAAAACGTAGAACTCAGAAAATGGCAAAGAACAAGATATGGGCAAGATGAAGCTTCCTACAACAGACTCGTTCCTTCAAAGATTATATTTTACAATTCTCTCCTTCTGATCACAGCATATTGAAAGCAACAAAGAAATTTAAAAAGTTAGTAGAATCAATCCCACCAATTCGAAAATTTGCTCGGATCAACATGATTGCTAGGTTTGGAAATCCTTCCAACTAACCCACATCCTACAGACCAATAAGTCTCCTACCCTTCATGTCCAAGATCTTCAAAAAATTGCTTTTCACAATAATCAAAAAGACGGTAGACCTTGACTAGCTAATACCACCTTACCAATTCGACTTTTGTGAATCAAATCATGGAGTGCCTTGAAGCCACAAAAATCTGCGCAGCTGCGTTTTTGGACAAAAATTATGTCTTCGACAAGAGCTGGCATAAAGAATTGTTATCATGCAAAATCAAACTCTACTTTCCAAGTCAGATCTATCTACTACTAAAATCATATCTCAAAAGGCGGTTTTTCCAAGTCAAGCAATCAGACTACTACCAAATTGGGACTTGAGTTCCACAGGGCAGCGTACTAGGACCACTCTATCTAATCTACTCCTCCGACTTGCCAACCATTGATAACTCTATGATCGCCACAATTACAGATGATATGGCTAATCTAGCAACTAATAAAACACCAAAAATTGCTGCAGAACTCCCACAACATCACCTTGATCTACCACAATCAACAGTAAAAAATCCACGCAAATCACCTTCAACAATATAGGAACAATCTGTCCACAAACTACATTCAATAATACCCCGCTGCTGATGAAAACAGTAATAAAATATATTGGAATGCACTTTAACGAAAAGCTCACTTGGAGCGCCTATATCAAAGCAAAAACAATATAAAAATCTGTTTGGACCTTGCGCACAACTCTCCCTATCCGATAAACTGCTGCTATACAAAGTAATGTTGAACCCCATATGGACATATGTAATTCAACTATGGGGTTGCACCAAAGCCTTTTACACCAAATATTGCAGAGGTTCCAGTCCAAGACCCTTCTAATGTTAGCAAACGCACTATTGTACATCAGAAATAACACACTACATACTGATCTAAAAAGCCCACAGTGAAACATAAAGATTTGCAAGAGCATATACCTTTAAGATAGCAGGACATGGAAATGACCTTGTAGAGCAGCTGTCCAACCAACAAAGTTGGCCACAGAACCTTCCCACCTAGCACAATCAATATTAATCTAATATTATGCTGGCTATTCCTTCCCACATGCCATAAAAACCATTACAAAATTTACTTATTACTCACCAAGTCTGAGAAGATTATAAATACGCAAGTGAATAAAAAAAATCAAAGTCGACCATAAATCAATGTTTTTTATAAATCATAAAATAATTACTATTCAAAATATTGAAGTTTGAAAATATCAACAAAGAACACCAACTTAAGAAACCATTTTTAAATACAAATTTGTACCGCTTTATCTTTGATGGAATTTATAACTTTAGGTAATAATATTTTTATAACATAATCTATTTCAGATGGTAAATATTTTGACACAAAAACTTCTCAGTGTAAAAAACATTGTGCCATATAGCATTTGCAACTTGAAGATAAGATAAGATCGATTTCCCGCCATAATCTTGGCGCCATCTGTCCACTCTGTCTAGTCAACATCATACGTACTGGTGATTTTCATCGAATAAACATTTTCAGCGCTTCGTTACTATAAAGCCGAACTAGAATTTTCAAAAAGCGCTTTTTCAAATGTAACCGGAAGTTTGGGAGACACCAAGAAAAAAATACACACTACTTGGTGATAGATGGCGACAGCAATAAGGAAACAAAATGAATTACTTGATAACAGATGTTCTCAGTCATTTAGCCGTGCAATAGCTGTTTTGTTCTAAACCAAATTATGTACGACAATAGGCGGGCGGGGGAGATGTCATCAAAAGGAGGTTCCGCTTAGGAAAATTTGGAAGTCACATAAAAATTACTTTTTACTATAATTTGCTGATAAAACATAAATTTTACTGAGGAATGTTAAGGAAGCAAGAGAGTGATAAACAAGTCCACTTTTGGGGCCGTACTGGGGACAATTTTAACTTGGAACCAAGTTACAACTTAAGAAGATTACAAAGGGCACCGGTGGAAAGAAGGAAAAGGCTAAATACCAATTAATGGTGAGAAAAAGGCTGAATATTAGTGTATGCTAGGTTAGGAAAAACAGCTGTAAGAGCGAGAATTGCAGTGATAAAGATAAGAGCAGCAGAGTTAAAAACCCAAGGTACAGGAAACTCCCATTGCGTTAAATTCTGGATAGGCAGCCCAACGAACAGAAGAATGCGCAGAGGGTTGCAGACAACATAGCAAGAAATCACAAAAGAGGGATTCAGATGAATATCTCACGGGCGAAGGGAAGAGAAAGAAAGAAGACGTAGACGAATTATTTAAGAGATCAAGGAAAACAATTAGGACACCGACAAAAGGAGAAGAAAGCAAGGATAAAATGGAAAATCAAATGAAGGATATGATGTCACTAATGAAGAATCTGGCGCAGGATATAAAATAAATTAAAAACGAACAACAAAATAATAAGGAGGAAACAAAGAAATTACAGGAGGAGATCGGGCGTTTAAGGAAGGAACGAAGAGAATCTAAAGACAAAATAAAAGAGTTAAAGGAAACCAACGAAAAAGCAATAAGAGAGATTAAAGATCTGAGAGAGGAAGTTGAGAGAGCAAATGAGAGAATGGAGAAAATGGAGGGAGATAGGAAGAGAAAGAACATAGTCATACAAGGGTTAAGAGGGACCACATACAATACAAAAACGTTAAAGGAGGAAATAGAAGTATTTATCGAAAATGCATCAAAGTCAGAAAGTGTATATAAACGATGATTTAACGCAAAATGAAAGAAAGATCCAAAATACAATTAGAAAACAAGCAAAGGAGCAAGCAGCAAAAGCGAAAACGGTCAGGTGGGGTACCAGAAGATGATATGTGATCAGGAGTTATGGACCTGGAGTCTAAAATCTGGCAAATTGGAAAAGTACAACAATGAGCAATACATACAAGACCAAACACGAGCAAAAAACTAATAAAGGAAAAAAGAATGGGGCAGGTTAAATCGGTGACGGCCAAGGCAAAGGATACAAGGACTAACGATTATGCATGGGACAGAATAGGAACATGGAATGTTAGAAGTTTAAATGGCAAAGAGAAAGAACTAATCCAGGAAATTAAGAAGTATAAAATGTAAATAGTAGCAATCGCAGAGACGAAGAGGGCTGTTATAGGAGTAGACGAGCGAGAAAGAGCTACGGCAGGGGTAAGGTGCCTGATAGGTCCGAAGTACATGGGTAAATTAGTGGAGTGGAAAGCAGTGAGCAAACGGACAATGAAAGTAACTTTTGCACTTTGTAATCAGGAGAAATTGGATGTAATAACAGCATATCGAGCGGGAGAAAGTGATGCGAAGAAAGAAAAGGAGCAGTTCTGGCAAGAACTTCAAATGTTATATGAAGAATCAGACAACCCCACGATAGTTATAGGAGAATTCAATGGAAGAATTGGAAATGGGATTGTAGGGAGGCAAGGGGTAGTGCAACGACATGGAGAAATTAGAAGTAATACGAATGGAGCGAATTTAATTGATTTTTGTATACAGAACCGTCTGGTGATACAAAACTCTTTATATCAGCACAAGTACTGCCATAAATACACTAGAAAGGAACCAGGGAGAAATAAAAGATCAGTTATTGACTATATAATAACAGAAGAAATAAATAGAAGAGTGATAAAGGATGTTAGAGTTTACAGGGGAGCAGAATTATCGACAGACCACTACCTAGCAAAAATGGAAAATAAAAAAGAAAAGGATGAAGAGAGGATAATAGAGAAAATAAAGAAGAAAGAAATAAAGACGATCAATATACACAGAGATATCGAAAATGAACATTAAAGTGATGTGGAAAAAATTTAAAGAAATCATCTACAAGACAGGAGCAAAAGTTTGCGGGTTAGCTTCAACAGGAGGAATGAAGAGGAGAACAAGTTGGGGATCGAAGAAATTAAAAACACCATTAAAATAAAAAAGAAAGCGTTAAAAAACAAGTTACAAAGGAAGAGTGATGAAGCGTATGAAAGCTATAAGGCAGCGAGAAAATAGTAAAGGAAAAGGTCAAAATAGCTAAAGCCAAGGAATGGGAAGAATTTGGGACCAAGATGGAAAAGGATAAAGGAGCAAACCAAAAGCTATTCTATAGGCTTCTGAAGAACATGAGAAATAAAAGAAAAAAATCGGGAACAGGTTATGGAGAGAGAGGAAAGATATTAATGGGGGAGGACAAATTTATGGAAAGATGGAAGCAATATTTCCAGGATATATTAGAGAGAGAAGAGATAACAGAAGAGAAAGCGGAAGAAGGAGCACAAAATGATGAGAAAACCGGAAAAGAGAGAGAGAGCAGACAGGCGGATGAAATAAGGGACGGCATTAGTTTAGAAGAAGTTAAAAAGGCAATAGGAAAGTTGAGGAACGGGAAAGCTCCAGGAGTAGATGGACTAAAAGCAGAACTACTGAAGGGAATGGGTGAAGAAGGAATGGTGTTACTACAAAGAATTTTAAATGAAGCATGGGTAACACAAACAGTACCTAAGGAGTGGAAAATTGCAGTAATAGTACCTATTTTCAAAAAAGGTAATAAGAAAGACTGCGCAAATTATCGGGGGGTATCGCTTCTATGCACGACATGTAAGGTATATGAGATCTTTGAAGAAAGATTAAGAAAGGAAGTAGAAGGAAAGTTATATCCCTTCCCTTCCTAGATACTCTCATAACAAGAAATCCTTCTAATGACAGCTTTTATTACACTGTCTACAGAAAACCCACTCATACTAACCGTTACCAAACCAACGTTACCAACCGATGCCAAATCCCATCACCACCCTGCCCAATCCATTCGGTTGCAAAATAACCTCATAACCAGATCCATCAGACTTTCCGATACGAAAAATCGCCAAACAGAAATTAAATCCATTACCACCACCCTGCTGCAAAATGAATATTCCAGCAAATCCTTAACTAATGTAATCAAAAATATAAATAAAAACACTAACTCTCAATTCCAAAACCCTCCTGACCAACAAAAAGCATTCCTACCTTACATCAGAGGCATCACCGCTAGAATAAGTCGCATATTAATGCGGCAAAATATCCGCACGGTATTTACGACCAATAACCAAATATCTGGGCTTATTCGCTCAGCAAAGGATCACTGCCCCAATGAATCCCAAGGAGTGTATCAAATACCTTGTGGAGACTGCTAAAACCATTTCCCCCATTTCCCATTTTACCAGCAGAATAGTGCGTGAGGCAATTGAAATAGAAAAACGCCCACAGTGCCTCAATACAAGAGATGACAGCCAACGTTTACCTGTCATGTGGAAATCTCTTATTACTCCCCAACCCAACGCATCTCCCGCCAAACAAACTTTCACTTCCAGCCCTATAAAAGATCAAGCAGGTCACACGAAAGCTCAGTCTCATTCAAAGACTCATAGCTCTCCTTAGGGAGTAGGCAGATTGAGACCCCCGAGTGAAGAGCTAACCTCTTGAAAATGGCACCAAAGCCGATGCCGAAACGTCGAGAATTTTCTCAAAACAGACGCGGTTCATCCCGTGAACTAAGTTGTTTAAATATAATTTTTGCGTAAAAACAAAGAAATGGGGTGCATGCAAGTATAGTTGAGCTTATGATAGATTTAACAATGGCTGCAAGATGGCTTGATGGCTATAATAATCACTACCAATTTATTTAAGATAGAGACAATAAAAAGCTAAACGTCATTTTAAGCTCAAAAAAATTTTAATTTCAATTTAGCGAAACCTGCTGTTCTCGTGGGGGAATTTTAATTTAACTTTATTTTTATCATATTATAGAGTTGTTTTTTATTTAGTTCAAATTGAAGTGTTATCGTTTCTTTGTAGTTTTACTTGGCTATCGCGGTTATTTACCCAATTATTATTTTAATAACGTGTTTTCGACACCATTAATAGTGTGTACCCAACTCATTGACTTAATTTAATTGTTTATTAACAACTTTACTTTCGTAGAGTGGTTTGTTTTTTTAATTAAAAAATATTTATATGTAGTATTATGTAATTGTATTGAAATATTAATTATTTAATTTTAGCATTTTGATGTGCGTATTAAAGTACATTTGTAGACGCACACACAGAGATCAGCTCAATTAGCCTGTTGACCGGTAATCAGCACATGAAGGAATTTCGAAACTGCTTTGTTTTGCAACAGGCGTAAGCGTGCATGCTCAAACGTTGCCATTAATGGCGAAGGCATTTGCGGTTGCTAGAGAGCATTGGCGATTCCGTAGGCTCTCGAGCTTTGCTCGAGCCAAACACCTAGACAATTTGCTTTGATCGAGTAACGTATCTGTTGTTTTGATCAGAAGTAATTGAGTCAACAACGGCAGATGCAAATCAGATTGTTCTAGCAAAAAATTAAAATTTGGTGTAAAAAAAGTATTTTGCAGTCGCTCCCTCTTATTGCAATTACATAGATAGACAATTAAACTTGATGTTAATATTTTTTCTAATTTAATTATTACATGACTTAAAAATAAAATGGAAAAAATTATTGCTAGTGGGTTGGAGAAAATAAAGGGTGGCCCAAGTTAGACTGCGAATTTAAACTGCGTCTCTTTTTCTCTATTTTGGCAGATGTTGTCTATGATTCTTTCGATTAATAATTTGGGCACCAAACGAATCAATTATCCCAAGATTGATGAGATGAAATTGGATCAGCGTGGGGTATGGTCCGGTGAAAATATTGCTATAGTTAATGAAAGTGTCGCTGAGAATCTGAAATGTAGTTTATATCATCCTCAACTTCTGTATTTTTTTCCTTTGTGATCAGCAAATAATAAGCTACAAGGATTTTCTTCTTGTAATATCTTACTTCCATTTTTCTGCACTTTCTAGACCACTGTTTTATTGCCTCATTAATACACATTTTAAACAGTATGGAAGAAATAGAGATACTAAACAACAATCCCCTACTTTAAAATCAACATGCTTACCAACAAGGTAAATCATGTGAGTCTGCGTTACACAACATAGTTAGCAAGGTAAAAGTGCCGCTCAATAAGAAAGAAATAGCCTTAGCAGGTTTCTTAGACATAGAAAAGGCCTTTGATAATACCTCCTCTAACTCAACCAATGCAACCCTAAGACATAGAGCTGACCACGTCTTGAGTAGTTGGATAAACTCCACGTTGAAGGGCCGTCAGGTGCAAGCAAACTTGGGAGAGGAATCTCTCAAGATTCGTACCACAAAAGGCTGTCCCCAAGGGGAAGTCCTTTTCCCCCTTATGTGAAATCTACTCAATGATAAAGGATTCTATACCTAAGTTACGCGGATGACATTGTCATACTAATCAGGGGCAAGAACACAAACATGATTGCAGAACTAATGCAAAGAGCATTAGATATAACACAAAAATGGTATGAAGGGAAAGATCTCAAGGTGAACCCTAAAAAGACCTTATTAATACATTTCACGAAAAAAAGAGAAGTAAGGCAATTTTATAACCTTACAATGTTCGGTGAAAGTATGCAGATAGTTCAGCAAGTCAAATATCCGGGCATCACCCTAGATGCAAAACTAAACTGAAATGCCCACCTGGAAAAAGTAACCTCAAAGCCAAACTAGCACCTGTTGCGGGCGGGCGAATGTGTGGGAGAGCATGAGGACTGAAGCCAAAAATGGTAATGTGGCTGTTCACTGCAATCGTAAGACCCATGTTATCGTTTGGCACATTAGTATGGTGGCCAAAACTTGAACAAAAACGGCAGTCATTAAGCTAACTAGGATACAAAGACTAGCATGCTTGTGTATCTGCAGAGTTATAAGCAGTACTCCTACAGCATCTAAGGAAGCACTCCTAAATCTCACCCCCTTAGATATTTATCTAAAAGGAGAAGCTTGGATTGCAGCACATAGAATGAAATTCACCGGTACCTGACACAATGAACGGTGTGGGCATAAACGGATACAGGAAGTGGTCAAAGAAAATACCATCCTAAGCATGGGTACTGACCACAACCTACCGGTTTACTCACTTCAAAAACTTTTCAATGTGAGTTATGATCATGACTAGGTAAAAGGCAACCCATTTGACTCAGAAATGGGCTAGTCTGGTATACAAACGGATCCCGCACTGCCCAAGGAACAGAGGCGGGTACACATGTCATAAAACCAAAGGTAAAGCTTAGCTCACCCTTAGGCAGGTACGCCACAGGGTCTCAAGCTAAAATATTTGCGATAATGCAATGCATAATAGAGAATACTAGACGCGGATACACTCAACAACGCAATAGCCCTTAAAGCGCTGGAATCAACTCATATCAACTCCAAGCTCGTAAAAGACTGCCTAGCCCATGTGGGCACCCTATCTGAGGATAACAAGGTTAACCTCGTCTGGGTACCAGGCCACTTTGGAGTGGAAGGGAACGAAAGGACAGACGCACTTGCAAAAAGCTGTGCTAACACTCCTTTTACAGGATCGGAGCTTGTTCCAGGCATACCCAAATGTAGCATACAATCGGCGATAAAAGAGTGGATGCAAGGACAACACTCATCTCTCCGGGATGCCACACAAGGGCAAAGACTAGGGAAGGAACTAATTGGAAAACCTTTCAGTAGACTAAGTGATGACGTACTCAACTTAGGACGTACTCAGACAAGACTTATTACAGGACACTGCCACCTGAAAAAGCACCTGCATAGAATAGGAGTAAACAGAGGTGATATACTCTGCAGACTATGTGAGGAAGAAGAAGAAACATCCTCACACATAATCTTTGACTGCCCAGCACTCTACCGCAAAAGGTACTCTTTAGGGTAAATCTCCGTGGCAATCTACCCAATCACGAAAAACTCATTAAGAACATCCTGAAATCAGTTGAAGGTACAGATCTTCCTTAATTAGGAAGAGGGGCACAGAATGTCGCAGAGTCGAAGTGCTAAGGGGGATCGTAACCTACGATTAATCCCAATAATAATCAATCAATCAATCATGGAAGAAATGTAGCAGCCTTGTCTTAGTATTTATTTACTGTAAATTTACTCGAGTAGCTTTGTCTCACTTTTACTATTTTTGTATGTTTTTAACTGCATTGACATAGCATTTTTCCATTCCATTTTCTTTTAGTATTGCCCAAAACTTATTTACTGGAACACTAACGTCTGCTTCAAGTCTACAAGTATAATATGCAACGTTTGTTTTTTCCATTAACTGATTTATACAGAAAGTATTGTTAACACATGACCTATCCGGTCTGAACACGGTAAACCCTTTTCTGTTTCCGTTATTTGCTCTTCTATCCTGTAGACCGGCCAATACAGTATTTTACTTCATTTTCTACATTGTAAATTGTCTACGATATTTCTTTATACCAATTTCTTTCTTCCGTTAACAGTTTTTTATAGTATTCCCTCCACGTATCTACATCAATTGTTCCTTCTTGTCTATTGTCTTTCATACTTCATCGATATTTCACTTTCCATAGTATTACCTAATTCGTTGCACCTTCTTTCTCAATATTAATTTCTTTTTCATTCTTTACCGTCTTCTTTACTGAATAATTGTGCCCTATGTAAGTCTTTCTTTTTGCATCTCCCATGGATAACCATTTTGAGAAGCTTTTTTCTTGTCCGTTATGAAGTTGTCTGGCCATCAGACACTTTTTTTTTGGTTTGTTGCTTTTTTAGCTGCCTGTTCGATAAACTTCTTTATTGTGTTGTATTTTTGTTCGGTGTTTCCGCTAGGTTCTTCTATCATCTTTGGAGCGACTCTTAATTTGTATATGAATATAGCTGATTTATTCTACATGCTGTCCAAGTTATATTTAGGCCACTTAATAGGGTTTATAGGTTGTTCTCCTTTAACTTTTTTAACTCTGCCCAAATCCACCGTTATCCGGGCTTGGGACTGACAACACTAGGCTACTTAATCCACCCAATTGCAGGAGAAATTACGACTAAACATTTAGTGCAATAAAAATACTGTAAGAAATTGTTCAAAATAGTTGAGTAATGTTTTTAGTTGTAGTTTTTCTTAATTTTTTAGAGACTATATACATCGATATCAATTACAGTTCATCGAGTGCTCAGTTTTGCCATACCTGATTTTAACACTAACTTTGTGGTTCTATCCTTTACCCTTTCTACATGTTCTAGCCATCTAGTTCTGTAATATTTTACTAGTTGGGCCATATTGGAGCCTCTGTATGGTTAGATTATTCTTGAATTTAGTCTTCGCTTTTATTGCTCTCGAACTTCTGTCATTCTTCCTTTAAAGATTCTTCTCAATATCTTTCTTTCCCATATCTACAATAATTTTTGTCACACTTAAAGCCCTTAATTCACAATGATTATATAACTACCCGCCGTGATATGTTGCTCGATTTAAATAATAGCAGAAATACCCCGGTATTACATTACAATTTGTTCTCAATTACTGAGCTGTAGGCTTGCTTAAAGTTAATGAATAATATGCGTGATTCTAGGTTGTGCATATAGCTGCTTGCAGTTGGTTGCTTCATAACAAAAATCTGCTCTTTCTCAATCCACATTAATATTGCCAATTGTTCTGTCTGTTACCTTGTTTAGTTTATTTTTTAATACATTTGTTAAAATTTTCTGGATTGTATCTAATGAGACAATCTTTTCCGAAGAGAGTTCTATGCTCCTTTTTTACATACCAGGCATATATCTTCTTATTATTAAGTTCTCTCCACCTATTTTCAATAACTGATCCTGACATTTTCTTTGTCTTTACCAAAATTAAGTCTTGTTACCCCTATTTTTCTGTTTAACTTCCTAAAAGAAGTTTCTTTCTTCCTTAAAACAAGGGTGTTTCTTTCTTAGCTGTATATTGTCTCTTTTTGGTTTAATTCTTACCAGGAAATGATCCTAGTAACCATCTACTCCTCTGTTGTTGCTCACACTTTTGACACAATTTGTTTATTTAACTTTTATAAACATATAATCTATTTGATTTTTCGGTTTTCGGTAAAGATATAAGATTCTTCCTTTAAACGTTTTAGGTCCTCTACAAACATTTGTTTTATATTGTAACTTCCTATGAGAATGTATTTTTTGTTTTTGTTTTCTTTTTATCGTCCATTCTCGTTTTTGTTACCCAATTCATTCGTATGCACCTTCTAACAAATCTATTCGTGGTTGTGTTCGAAATTTGTTTTTTGCTTGATAAACTATTCTGCTTTTCTTGCTCTGCTATACTTTTAGATATGGCCTGTATGCTTCTCTAATTTGCTGCCAAATTGTTATCTACGTTCAATTTTAGTTTTTAATCTTCAAGATTTGCTATTATAAACATATTGTCGTTTCTCGTCGTTTTTTATATTAATTTTTTCTTTCTCTTTTTCTTTTTCAAATACAATTTTGACATTTTTTTCTTCAACATAACTTTTTTAATTGTTTTCAATTCTAAAATCTTTGTCTTATACGCTTTTAATCTTTCCTCATTTATTTCATCATCCTTTATAATTCTTTCATGCCCACAATATTTTTGTTTGTTTTAAGCTATTTTTCTAGGTTTGGTAGAGCATTCTCGTTTTTTCTTTTTTTCTAATTTTTATTTTTTGTTTATTTTTATCTTTTGTTGAGCTATCGATAGCGTAATTTGTTAATGTGCGTCTTAATTTAAAAGGAGAAGTTAATGAGCGCCCGAGGGTGATTTAATTGAACTTGCAACAGTTAGATTTAAACTTAATACGTTACTGGAGTTATTGGTCATTCTATGTCAGCTTTAGTATATTAAACACTGCCTTGTCTATGTTTGTGGTATTTCATTTTATATTTATTTTAGGCATATCACAAACGTGGACATTTTCAGTCATTTGAGATATTTGAGAGAATTTACAGAATTTTCTTACTTACATCGGAAAGATCCACAATTGGATGGAATATTTGTTGGTCGCGTTAAAAACTGTTCCGGTGCACATTTTTTTTATTTTCTAGGTAAGATTATTTTAATATTTCTCCTAAAAATATCACTAACAGTTGACATTTTAAAACACTTGTCATCAGACTGCGTAACTATTGCCATAAGTGTAGCCGTTGTTTGACTTTTGGGATACTGCAGCAAGAATAGTTGCTGGTTTGTCAGATTACTTCCAGAAGACGTTGTTTATCCTGGAAACATTGTCGTTCGCCTCTCAAGAGACATGCTTTAACGAAATGCATTTTGTTTATTACTTCCTTCTCTAGTACTTTTACTGTAACAAATTTTTGTGTTTTGTTATTTTATTGCTTTGTCTTGTAACATTTTTAATCAGCTGTAGATGAAATAAAAATTAGGGTTTTCGAAAAAAAATTCTGCTTTCTATATCTTGATAATTGTAATTTTCAGCTTCAGCTAAACATTTGCTGTTTTTAGTTTCGTCTTTTTTCCTAATTTAGAGCAAAAAATTGCTCATCAGTTACTTTTACATTTAATATTCTTTACTTTCCATATCTTCTGATGTTTTCTTGTATTTTTAAACTCAAACTTAATTTTATCATTAGCTGTAAATCTAATAATAAAGAAAATAAAAGTCGAAAGGTCTCAGCTTCCTTTATTTTGAAAGCTATCATTACCAGTTTGCTGTGTGGATGACAAGAATTGGGCCTACTTGCGCCCGGCTCATTTGCGCCTACCGCCATTTTCGGCTCACTTGCTCCTCAGAAAAATTCCAACAAAAATAATGGTCTCATTTGCGCCCAACGTTGTAGCTCATTAGTCATTAATCGTTAATCAAGTTTTTCTATATAGGATAAAGTGTGAGACGAAAACAAGTCGACATTTTGCTTATACTGGTAAATGTGTAAATAATGATACAAAGATTAGATAGGGGTTTGCTAACGACGGTACTAATGAGTTTCTCTTTAAAAACAATGTTAAAGGAATTAATCTTAATACAAATTATTAGCGATCCCTAAAACCGTTTCTCGTTACTATTGGATATTCCACTACAAGGAATGGAAGGCTTTATAATATATAGTTGCATATTTCAAAATAATTTTTAATTGATCTTAAACAGTTGAAGAGAAGATCACTTGTATAAATTTAGTTTATTCGTCATTTCGATAGTGTCCTGAGTATGGAGAATTTAAATATGAAAATTTTGGAAATAACAAAAGGGAAACCATTGCAATATTGAACGTATCAAAAGGAAGGACAGCGTTGTAACTTGGTTGTGTACAAATGTAGAGGCACTTTGGTGGCTGAAGAAAAGTTACAGAACAGGTGTGCAAATCCAACATTGCTGCCGGTGAAGTTAAAAAGTGCATCGTGAATGCCAGAAAAGAAGACGATTTTTTGCCATTGTCCTAGATTTACAAGAAAGAAATAAACCGTTTATTCAACCGGGCTTAGATCTTGTGACTGCGATTCCTGCAGTTTCCTCAGTAAAATCAACTTTAAATAGAATACGGAACAACGCACGAGTCGTGATACAAAACCCTGCAACAGCTCAGGATGCTCATTTTTCCGAAGACATATTGAAGACGGGAGATGGGTTAATCTTTCTTTTTGCCGATTGTACGGAAGAACACAGAGTTTTTATTTTTGCAAGTCAAAAAGGTAAAGAGGCATTATCAAAAGGACAGACTTTTTTATGGATGGAACATTCAAAAGCTGCAGTACGCAATTTTACCAGATTTATACCATTCATGGGCACCTTAGGAGTACTTCTGGGGAAACCAACACAATTTCAGTTACATACGCTTCGCTTCCAAATAAAACACAGGATACATACACCAGATTATTTTTCATATTAAAAATTGAAGCCTTATGGAATGCAATCGTTGTAAAGATTGATTTCGAACAAGCTTCCATCTCTGCCTTGAAGCATGTGTTTCCTGACGTTGAAATTTCTGGCTGTAATTTCCATTACAATAGAGCCTTGTAGCGAAAAGTTCAAAATCTGGGACTTGCAACTGAATACACAGAAAATGGCGACATAGGGTTGCATATACATATGTGTGCTACATTGGCATATTTTCCATTAAATTATATTGACTATGGATGGTTATACATAATGAAAACGTCCCAGAAACTGATAAATTGACGGAGTTTTACGATTACTTCGTAGATCACTGGTAGGAAAATAACACTATAGTGAGAGAAATGTGGAACTGCCACAGCTACAGACATAGAACTAATAATGCCCTTGAAGGATAGAACAAGTTAAACCAACCCTTGAAACCAAATCCAAATATTTTTAAACGGTAAAGATTTTGAAGAAGGAAGCAGAATATATGGACTATGTTTACGTTGCCTAGCGTAAAAACTTAAACTTAAGTACGCAATATTGCAGGAAAGAATAGAGAAGACGCTTGCGGAATTTGAAAGTACAGGCGATTTAGGAAAATGATTACACACTTTAACCTATATACAAAAACTTGATTAACTATATACTACTCGACTATGCATGCATGTATATATTGTAAATACTAATCTAAAATGCCAAAAACAAAAGATATAAATCAAAATTAAAAAATGACAAGAATCAGCTTTGCTCTTTCGCAACTTTTTCGAAAATTTACCACTATAAAACACAAACATCAATCCCCAATAAATACAAAAATTGACGTACTTATAAAAACACATTGAATCTAGAGGAACCCAGCAGAAAATTATAAAATTTTTTGTAATTAGTCGTAATGACTAAGAAGCTGCAACGTTGGGCGAAAATGAGACCATTATTTTTGGTGGCATTTTTCTGAGCGGTAGGCGCAAATGAGCCGGGCGCAAGTAGGCCGACACCGATGACAGTATCAACAACAACAATTACGCAAATCGAACTTCAGAAATAATAATAAAAGACTATCACTATAATTATCGCAACAATGACTTTTATAATAATGTGTGCCAATTTCAGCCAAAGAAACTCTAAAGATAATCATCCTACTCTCATGTCTGCGAGCAAGATTAAACCTACGTTTAACGATTATAAAGCAAACTATTCTTCACACACAAGCGGAATAAAGACAGAAGCATCGGAAAACACGCCATCAAATTAATGTGAAATTAACCTTACATAAAATTGGAAAACCCAAAGTTAAAATTATTAATAGATTCGAGCGCAACGAACTCGGTAATGAAACCTGAAGTAGCACACAAACTATTTCTAAATGAGGTATATTACAAATCTTTTACTTTGAGGTCAGTAAATGTAGTAATTTTGTAGCAAAATTTTATAAATATTTAGATGTTTTGACTAAAACTGAGATTCTTAGACAACTAAAAGCCTGTATCGATTGCGCTGCTGGTATAATCGTAATAAACAGCAGACCCTATGAGTTAAAAAAAATATATTTTTAAAGAAACACTTGAACTGAAAAGAACAGTGGTATTTACTACAAGAGTTAGAAAGGAAATGGTGTTAGTACTACAACAAATAAGTAACGTAGTAATACCAGAAACACTAACAACAGTAAATAATTATAGGGTGGTCCAACCAAAACGCACGATGTTAATTGTAAATAAAACAAAAAGTTATCTTAATATTTTTTATTATGATAGAAGGATCTATGACAATTATGTGTGAAACAAAATATCGGCCAAATGTTCGCCACGGCTTCGGTGGCATACCTCTATCCGATGGTCCATATTTTCAATGACTCTGAGACATAATTGAGGTTCAATGTCGTTAATGTGTCGAATTATCTCATCTTTTAGCTCTTGAATTATTTCTGGATTAGTGACGTACACTTTTTCTTTTAAATATCCCCAAAGAAAGAAGTCCAACGGTGTCAAATCACATGATCGTGGCGGCCAATTAACATCGCCACGACGTGAGATAACACGGCCATTGAATTTCTCGCGCAAAAGAGCCATTGTTTCGTTGGCTGTGTGGCAAGTGGCACCATCCTGTTAGAACCACATATCGTCCAGGTCCATATCCCCAATTTCCGGCCACAAAAAGTCCCTTATCATCTCACGATAGCGAACACCATTCACGGTAACTGCTTGGCTGACCTCATTTTCGAAGAAGTACGGCCCGATGACGCCGCCAGCCCATAAACCGCACCACACAGTCACTCTGTGTGGATGCATCGGCTTTTCAACAATCACTCGTGGATTCTCATTTGCCCAAAAGCGGCAATTCTGCTTGTTAACGAATCCACTGAGGTGAAAGTGTGCCTCGTCGCTGAAGATGATTTTCTTTGTAAAGTCGCCATTCACTTCTGTCTGTTCAACCAACCATTCGGCGCATTGACGACGCTTGAAGTGGTCAGTAGGCTTCAACTCTTGAGTCAATTGAACCGTGTAAGCGTGTAAATTCAAATCTTTATTCAAAATTCGCATCAGTGATGTTCGTGAGACATTCAATTGTTGGGCACGACGACGAGTCGAGGTTGATGGCTCTTCTGCCACACTATCGCGAACAACAGCAATGTTTTCTGCAGAACGAACTGGGCGAGCATGCACAGGTGTTTTCACATTTCCTACAGACCCGGTTTGCTGAAATTTGCGCACAATTCTCCCGATTGTGGACACATTTGGTCGATTATGCTGACCAAAAAAATCACAAAGTGCACGAAATGCATTTTGATTTAAACGCCCGTTTTTGTAAAAGCCTTCAACAATCTTAACGGGCTGCTCAATTGTGTATCTCTCCATGGTTGAATTGTCAAACACTGAAACAAAGAAATGTCAAATTAAGTTGGGCAAAAAACTTGACGTTACAGCGTGACTCACAACTAACATCGTGCATTATGGTTGGATCACCCTTTACAAGTGTAAGGTACCAATAATAGGCAACACGAAAGAAAATTTATCGGATAGAGTAATAAAAGTAAGAAATATTGAGGAAAAACAAATAACTCTATGTAATCTACAAGTAGCTAATATAGACAACTTAAATGACAAATTAAAGCATTTGCGACCAATCAGTGTAAAGAGATCTTTTCTAACGCAGAAAATATTCTAACATTCAGTAACGCGACCAAACATAAGATTCCCTTAAATTCGCAAACTCCAGTATTCTCAAAACCATATAGATTTTCATATGCTTAACGCAAGAAATTAATGACACAGATAGAGAATTTAAGAAGTCAAAACATAATTGAATAAAGCGTCTTTCTATACCGGATAGACATAACAAGATTACGTATCGAATAATTTAATCCAATTTAAAAATAGCGCGGAATGTGTTAACATAAATACGAATATGAGCGAAATCCTTATTGAAAGATATATTATGATTCTACCAGAGAAAACATTAGTAAACAAAAAATGTCACGAAGAAGTGCACTAACTAATAGGTGCCTACCATGTTAATGTACCCTTTGCATGTTCATTCACTGCAAAAGATTTTTGTTATGACAAAAACAGCCCTGTCTGAAGACCCTCTGTACTTACCTATGACCGCTTATCCAATATTGAACATTAAACCTATTCAATTTAACTTAAAATCATTAAAATTGAATCAGCTTTCAAAGATAACGTTAGAATTAGATAAGATGAAAGAAATGCACTTAATTACAGCTAATGCCTTATATGTAATATCCATTTATGCAATATTATTTGTAGTGCTTATCATAATCACCATATGTGTAATAAATTATAAGAAATTATATAAACATCCTAATTACAATGGTGGAAAAAGAAAAATGCGGCGATTACAACTGAACCAGGAAACGAAATTTTCCCCATACCAAAACTTAAACTGATTAAATTAGATGTCTGTAAAACAAAATATAATTTTCTCTTACGAAGGGAGGAGTTATAAGATCAGATAATGCCAGATATTTCCGCCTTACGTTAAAGAATTGCATTGATACAAAAGTTTTCTTAACCTGTCATATTAAAATCTCATGTCTGAAATACCACTGTGGTCACATATTTACCTGCCCCGGCATTTGCCTTAGTGTGGGACTCGGGGAAACCACAAAACCCAAGACAGAACAGGCGACTCGAAATCGCTGACGGCTTCAAGTCACGTAACGTATGCAGGAAGTAATTTTGCTTGGGGGGCTTTAAGAATCTAAAATTTTGGGAGAGGGTAACATAAATTTATAGAAATTATATTAATTATTCTTTTGTAATTTAAGGCTTAAAATTGAGGTGAAAATTAGGACCAACTAGTTGATAGGGGATAAAAGTAACTGCTTGTAGCTCATGACCAAAGAGAATTAGTTAGGGTCCTCCATGTGCAAAGTGGAATTAGTGATCCATTGACTTGAAAAGCTGTGTTGTCTGACCAAAGGCGAGGATGTTCCCCGCATTCTGGCAACCTTCTAGTCCCTCGTTGTGTAACTGTAAGGGTAAAAGGAAAAACGGAAATTGACTGGCCGAGCATAAAAGACGTGGTGTTGCGTGGCTGTTTTGACTTGCAAGAACTCTAGCCAAATGATGCAGATGTTGGTGTTGGGTATTCCAACCCCCATAATAGCCGAACGCGTGGAAACCGAAGTTATGTCTGTTCTTGTGTGAAACTGTTATGCTGGAGAATTATTTGGTAGAGTGAATGTTCGGGTGTTTGTCGTGACATTGTAACCTCAGTTCAATTTAAATTTTTCTGTTCCCTTTTTAATAGATAGCATGATCTAAACATATCAGCAGAAATAAGTCGTCTTAATGTAGTTCAAGCTAATTTCTGTGAAATATTAAAAGAAGCAAATAATTTTAACATTAATGATATACGTTTTGTGTGCTTTCTGTAGTTACTACTCGACGAAACAAACTAATCTACAGCAATCTCTGTCTATTTAATCTTTTATTAAAAGTTTACGTGTCGCGCCAGCACATTATATGTTCGCGTTCGCAAATTCCGTAAGAGCCGCCCACCACTCGTACATCTTCTTTCGAAAAAAACCGTTACTGTACACTTCCATATCAGTGACTCTAGGCATCATATTTTGATAAAGATGACTTCTAAGGCTTGTAGCATCACATAAGCTACTGCAGGTTACCCAAGTACCTGAGCAATTGATTTATCGAATTTTATCTTTACCACACACTTGTGCACATGCAACAGAGGTTATGATTTAAACCTTTCCAAATAATTTAAAGGCCTCCTTAAGCTATCTTAAACTTTTTACTTTTTTTCTTTTAATTTACGCGTGATGCAGTGTATTCGTTACGCCTTAAGCTCGCTCAGCCCAACGGAGTATTCAACAATGTTCAACTTGCTTCGTTTGTATAAAAATTCGTAGACTTTTGTGCTCACTAAGCTAACAACTCCACTACACCAGTCTCAAACCTAGGGCCTTAAATGAGGCGAGGAAGGAGAAGTGATTGAGGAGTAACAACCTGGGCGCAGCTGGCTCCGGTTGAGAGCACTCTATAAGGTTCTCTGGACCAGGATTGCGAATGAAAACCACAACTGCGATGAAGGCCAAGAAGAACAATTCCATGACGGCAGGTTTCGCGGAAGTGGCAGCCTTAATTTTAGGATTGGCAATAAAATAAAGAATCCATAGTGGGCGGTTAGAAGAAACAATGTTCTGGAGCGGCTAAATGCAAATTAAGGCCTTAGAATTTTAATATATGCAAATAAAATCCTGAAGGAAATTGGAGACTTAGTTCGGAATAAAAATCAGAGTAATATTCTCCGGGTGGTAATCCATGCCTTTAACGAAGGGATCTTAAGAATGTGGAGAGGGGAGGACTAATTCTGCAAAAATAACCAAAACCCAAACTTAATCCTTAACCAAATAAACAACAAAAAAGAAGAATAACATACGGAACGTGGAATATACAGGGATGGAGAACAATGTTTGTTTGAGAATCATAAACAGAAACCAGTGACCTTCTTTAACAAGATGTTCAGGCAGATTACGGGTGAACACCTTTAGTTTTTATTAAATTTAGTTAGAACAAACTTGCAAATATGTGGAATAACAGACAAAGAATACTAACTGAGAAACTAACTGTAAGAAACTAAATTACCATTACAATTAACAGTCGGAAACTAATTATTAAGACTAACTGTAGGAGACTAACATTAAGTAAAGCTTTCCAAAAACTACTCTAAGACAATTTCTTGAAGCTACATCTGGAGGGTGTTTTATCTAAAAGCTAACTAACGCAATAATAATAAAATAGAAGAGATCAGGTGGGGTTTACCACAGGAAGACCTTTTATGGATCATATATACACAGTATAGCTGATTGAAACGAAAACTTGCATTATTTTATTTAACATGTCATTCGATACCACGAAAAAAGCTTTAAAAATCGACGAAACAACTTAAAATCCAAAACAAATTGATAGTAGCAACCAAAAATTTGTGCCAAGAACATTTGGGTCTATATTAAATGAGAAATGCGATTCAACAAGCATTTAAGTCGTTGTAGGGGCTCTATAGGGTTGTTCGTCATCTCCTACCCTCTTCAAGATTCTTCTCGAAGTAACGTTAAGCAGCTGAAGAAAAACAACGCAGTTTTGCTGATGATTAGGTTAAAGATAATCTTAGCTTCATGATTCGTAAATCTGAAGCACATTGAAAAAATACTTGGCTACGGGACCAAATGAGGTTACAGATTTGAAAGTTACAGAGGATGGTAAAATAAGAGAAAAAGAGTTTTAAATGACTAAGTTTTACAATCTCAAATGAAAATACAACTAAACCCCATCACATAATATAAATACAAAAGATAATATCTAACCTCATAATTAAGAGCATCATGATGTACAACGCAGAGAGCTGGATTATCAAAAAGAGAGCAGAGTAGAATGACCACTAAGGAAATGATAAACTGGCAAGAATTTCTGATAAATAATGTGTCTGAAGACACATTGACTTACATTAAAGAGAAGCACCTAGGCTGGTAAGGTCACGTTAGAAGAGCACCACCACATCGATGGATAACAAAAGTAATGAAGTAGAGTCCGGCAGGAAAAAGGAAAAGAAAGCTGGAAAGGTCTTCTCTAGTTTTCTCTAGACTTTTCCGCCTCGTCGACTTTATCTCTAAAGGATCTTCTTGGCCTTCCCCATTTTCTTCTTTTCGTCGGATTCTATCTTGTTTTATTATTTTCTTTATCCATCGATGTAGTATACAAACAACAGCGGCATTTTGAATTATTTGTTTTTAAAATAATATACAAATATAACAGTTCCACGTAGTTTGGGCCACAGTTTCAATTTTTTTAAAAATCTCAACCATTTTAAATATTTGTGTGCTAGATCTGGTTATGTTCACCATGGTTTTTTCCAATCTTTGAGGTTTTTTATTCTTTTTTAATATTGAAGTATCTTGAACTTGAAGCGAGTGAAGGATATGCATAAAATTGATTTTTCGGTGTTTCAAAATGAAAAATAAGTAAGTGATTTTGACATCACCTTTTTTACTATTAATAATCGTCAGCTCCTACCAACTGTTGCATTACCTTAAAAATGTACTCTTCAATCCAATTCCTTTCAATCTCCATTTCAGTATACCGTACAAAGAAATTTTCTATTTAGATGTGATATTTAGAGCTTTTTATATAGAATTAGAGATATTTGTTTCCCATAGTCTTCACTGTAAGTACCCCTTATTTTCTTTGTACGCCAGAACCAGCAAGTGGTCTAATACAGTCCAGTGCAATTCTCAATGTTTTCTAGAATTTGCAAACGCCTTGAATTGTCTAAGCATTGCTGTAGCTTATTCTGGTCTTAGAAGCAATGTTTCCAACTTCTAATAGAGGAAGAGACGCACAATTCACATATTCTTCTTAGATTTGCTAGTAGTCCTCACGCTACTTTGGTGACTCTTGTTTTCTACAGTTCACGGCATGCGCACACTGGAGTCTTCTTAAAGGTATTGTGCCTAAACTATGCCTTAAATCGTTTTAAATTTTCAGGCGGTTTTAGATTTTCTATTGTGAATGACGAACGAGACAAAATCTTGACTGAATTCTCACTTTATTTTGCGGTACATTTACAATACGCCCTGATCGAGGCGCGCTTGACGAGATCTGACTGAAAACCCAGTCTTTTGTCAATGTGTTCGCCTTGCTAAAGGTAGGGGAAGGGCAAAACTCGTTGCAGGGGTGGTCGGTACTGGCTAGACAGCACCTGGTTCCGCCGTACCACCCCAATGTCTAGTACCACACTACCACGAAAAACTTGATAATAATAAAGGGCACTTCATTCTCTGACAGGAGCAGTGCGAGGTAATCTACAGAGGAAACCCCCTTTAAGCACCCCTACTTACAACGCTCATAAGTCGCGCTCCTCTCCGCTCACCTCACGGTTGCATAAAAAAATTCCGATTAAACACAATATGCTAGAACAATACAAACGATTTTATACTGTTGAGATTTATCTAAGACGGATAGTGGGCAAAACAAGAAGAGATAGGGTCCGTAACAGATCCATACGAGATGAACTAGAAATCACCGTTGGTAGAAGAAATAAAAACCAAACAGCTACAATGGTATGGACACCTGGTCAGATCGAGTAATGAACGATACCCAAAAACCGTTTTTGAAATGAGATGTGATGGAGGGGGAGATAGAGGAAGACCCAGGCGAAAGTGGGAAGACAACATCAACGAATCAGCAAGAGAAAGAGGACAGACCCTAACACAAATCCGAACCCTTGCAAGCGATAGACACTCATTTAAACAATGGCTCAAAACCCCGACACCGTGAGGTATAATGGAAGAAGAGGAAGTAACTAAGTAAGAGATTTTTTTATTAGTTTTTACGATCATTTAACAGTTGGTTCTCATTTTTTCGCAACTCTTCTACAAAGAAAATAACACAAGATAGAATACAATGCTCCCAAGAGACTTTAGTTTTTTCTTCTAAATCAATCACGTTTTAAGAAATTTTGAAAATCACGCTATAGATTCACTGGCTTATTTATATAACTTTTTATGACTTAGGCAAATAACTTAACTTTCCTACCAAATACATATTTATTCTAAACGGAATCCCCTTACCTAAATTTTTGCATGTTGAAACTTTTTAATCTGTAGTGCTATCAAAGATTCAATTATCAACAATGTGAAAAGTTTCCATTGTCAGTCACATACCTAACTATAATTGCTTCAGTTGGTTACTTTTTTACGCAGCATTTATTTAAATAAATAATATAATCCAAAAATATCTATAGGTCAAAAAGATAGTGTTCTGGTATAGAATTTGATTTTTAATTCACGTAGACATCAACAAGAAATTACATATCCAAAAACATTTTCCTTAATATAAGTTTTAATCATAATTAAGGTGTATTTGTAAACGAAACATATATAAACAAATGCGCCTGCTATGAGAAACTTTAAGACAACCACATTAACCAACAAAGTAGAATAAATCGTGAAAAAATATTTTCAATGCTAGAAGTAAAGAAGTGATGATATTTGTTTAATTCTCCTCGGCTGTTACTAATTTAAAGTATGCAACGCACTAGTCAGCCGATTCTAACAAAGCAGCTCTTGAAATTTGCAAATCCTAAGTGTTAGACAATTAGGCTCTACACTTCTACATAGCACTTCACCCTTATCGCCGGAGAGTCCATTAACTCATAAAGCACTGCGTAAATTTACTTCCGCGTGCGAATTTTATCTTTCCCGTCGCTTTCGCACTCGCCGCGATGTACCTTGTTCTGGTGGTGACGCCACAAAGGTGTCAACCTTCCACGCAGCGGTTACTATGGCCAAAGTGCTGGAAAATTTTCAGTACTTCACATCTACGAGTGCTTCGACCTTGAGTGAGCACTTCGTGGTGAGTCTGTTGACAGTTCGTTACATCAATATGAGATAAGCCTGCCGCTCTCGCGTCTCAGAATCATCCAAGATGAGCTAAGTTTTATTGCTTGTAATGGAATTACCTATACTCGTGCATATTTATTTTTTTAAGTTGATGATAAGCTAATTTATGGGAATATTAAAAATAAGTTGCTTTGCGATAAGGCAAATTTAGGTTTCTTTAAGTTCTTCACTTTCAAAGATTTTCTTTCGTACAGAGGTTTTCAATTTTGTTAAAAACAGCCGAACCGTAAACTAAATAGCCAGAATGATGGGGGTCACACTAGTAGGCGGCAAGCCTTCCTTACAATTCTTCTGAATTGCAGGATGCTCGTGCAAATAATTGATTTGGTGTTGCGTGGCATTTATTTTCGTTTTTTAGGTGACCAAGAGGGAATATCCATAAATTCTTAAACTGAAAACGTCCACTCAAAGGCTAATAGGCGGGATTGTAAGATAAGGGTTGATCTCTACTAATTAGGACACGCTGAACACAATGGCACCAAGCATTTTGACCTACGAGGTCGGGAACAGGTCAAAAAGTGACCTCGTGATATTTACACAGAGATGTGCTGTGAACATTATTTTATTGTATTAAAGTAAAGAAGTTTTATTCATTTAAGCTTGTTGAGTGATGGGAAGTGTATGGGAGATGTGATAAGTCAAAAAAACTTACGCTGTGTAGGAAAAAAACTCGTCACTGTGGGAATTACGACGTTTTAAGCATATCTCTATGTAAATATCACGAGGTCGCTTTTCGGCCGGTTCCCGACCTCGTAGATCAAAATGCTTGGTGCCATTGTGTTCAGCATAAAAACCAAAAGTGCCTCCTGTTCTAAACAACCCTGTTTTGATACCTCGGGACGCCGTTAAAACGATTCCCAAGCCCAGACGGCCCTTCGTTCACGTGCGGACAGCTGCCGTCTAAATCAAAGCCCCAAGTCATGACTTCGTTTAACCCTCAGACCACCTGAAAAATCTGGATTTTTTATATTCTTAAGCGACGTACCGCATTGAGGGGCTCTAACGTCTAGACGGCCCGCCGTCTACATACGGCTAACTGCTGGTCAACCCACACGTTCCGTCCGACCATTTTTAGTGTTCTTAAAAAACCATCTCTCTTGTAGCTTGCTCTTTATAATAGTTTTGGTTTCATTTTTGGGAATATTAATTTTATAGTTCACATTTTCAATAAAATTTTGCTTGCAGTTGATTCTTACCATCCTCTGTTACAATTTAATATTTATAGATCTCGTGCTCCGTATGATGAATTAAATAAGTTTTAATTATACGAATTTGATCGTAAAAAGTAATGGCACTAAGTTTTCTTTATATTTACTTTAGAAACTTTTTTTTAAATTCCTCATTTTGAGTTTTTGTATTTATGTTTTATGAAATAAGGTACCAGGGGATGAAAATTAATATCCAAAAGGGAAGCGTTACAACTTTTAGTTACCCTAACCCTTGGTTTAATAAGGGGCTTGTTGATCTCATTAAATTGAAGAAATTAGCACAAATAAAATTTAAATCTACTGTCATTGAAGATGCTTACAATAAATTTTCTGAAAATAGTTACAAGAATAATATTTCGTTATAAAGAGTCTTGATGCTTTTGGAAGATATATTAATTCAATATAGAGCCTACCTACAACTAAGTTTTATGGTGATATAAGTACCTACGCTCCAGAAGATACAGCCTGTTTGTTCTCTAATTTTAATGATACGTCAAATTTTTTTTTAATTGTGTCAATATATCATCCTGTAAACTTAATTTTAATACTATTTTGCAAAGTGTTCATGATATTAATTGTTTTGAATCTACAGGTCCAGACCGAACTCTCTCTATAGTACTATTAAAATGTGTTAAAGCAATAGCTACCCCTTTGTCTTCATATTTAATGCTTCGTTTAAAGTAAGTACCGTTGAACTTTGGAAATTGTCATATACTATCCCGATGTTCAAACCAGGAGATAAACCAAACGTTGAAAACTACAGGGATGTGTCAATCCTGAATGGTATAGCTAACTTATTTAAAAAATTAATTTTCTTTAAACTTACTTCAGTATGTCAGCCCCACATCCTTCAGGAACAACGTGGATTTGCTTCAACCCCAATCAAGATGGGCAATTTATATGTGTTTGAAAACTTAGCTCATCATATTATCATAATTAATATTAGACAACTGATGGTTAGGATTTATTCAGTCAAGTTATTACCATTCCTTGTAACATCGGGAGTACTGAAGAAGGCTACATTTGGACCCGCTGTTACAGGGTTGTATACAGAAGGAGCGACGGAGGAGGGTCTGCAAGGCCGGATATTATAGAGGGGAGCCTTGGGAACAGGTTACGACCTGCGTGCGTTAGTTGAGTGTGGACCACTGTTTTAGTGACCTCCTGTTGTGACGCCTCGTCGTCAGTTGCGTCAAGTTTTGCTAGAAATACGACCCGGAAACAAAACGTCAGAGCAAAGAGTGGCACACCGCACGATCACCCCGTAAAAAGAAGGCCAGAATGTCGAAAGTGAAATCGATGTTAATTGCATTTCTTGACCATCGTGGCATTGTCCATAAGTTTGTACCTCCTGGATAGACTGTAAATGCAAGATTTTACGTGGAAGTGTTCACACGGCTGCGAAATCGGATCACACGCGTGCGACCAGATCTGGTGACAACGCGCCGTGGCATGGCGCATGGATTGTGATGGATCTCCTGGCCAAATTCGGCATTTCCACGTTGCCTCACCCCCACCCTACAGCCCTGTTCCCCCGGATCAAGAGGCAGCTCAAGGGGCATCGTTTCGACTCGGTGGAAGCAGTCCAAGCGGCAACGACGAGGGCGCTGAACAGCATCCCGGAGGACGACTTCCAGAAGGCCTTCGCGACCTGGAAGGCTCGCTACCAGAAGTGTGTGGATGCCCAAGGGGCCTATTTTGAAGAGTATTAAGTAGATGTACCAAAATGTTCAATAAATTTAAAAAAAAAATCAGTCTTACTACTTTTGGATATCACCCTGTATATTTTATCTACATTAATGATATATGCAAACACTTAAAGGATGTTAAGTTTATTTTATTGGCTGATGACTTGAAGTTATTTAAAACAATCATCTGTACTTACTTTTCAGCGTTTACAAAATACCCCTGATAAGCTTCAAGAATGGTGCCTTATTAACAAAATTTTTATTAACGTTAAGAAATGTAGCGCTATAGCTTTTTTAAATCTGTTTTATCTTAGACAAGGGTTTATTATATTTATAACAATTCTGTTAAAAGTGTAAATTACGTAAAAGATTTGGGTATTTTTTATACATCCTGAACCTCTTCTCAGCACATTTCTTACATGGTTTCGAAAGCTTTTTAGGTTTTATTTTGTAACTCATGTAATTTAAATATATAGAAGCCTTGAAATTATTGTATTTTTCCTTTCAAAAGTCACAATTGCAGTTTAGCTCAGTTCTGCGGGTACAATGTTATCAACTTCATAATAACACTATTGTAAGAATTAAAAGCGAACTTGGAAGAGATTAAATTTATCCTGAATATAAACTTAGCTTACGATAAAGTGCGTTTGAAGGGCAAGTTGATGTTAAGATTTTAATTTTTGTTCAAATTTGCGAATAATACTATTAGTCGTCCGGACATATTATAATTAATTGTTTAATGTGCTATCTTATAATTCTAGAACTGGTGTGGCGGCCTTTTCGCCCTTGAACCGCTTGTGTATCGTGGCGGCGCATGCTGGTGGCTTTGATATCTGCCGCCACGTTTTGCTATCGCACACAAAACGGCATATGGGCTTTTGCTCAACCGGCGAGTCTGCATACGCCGTCGGCGGCACCCTTTGAGACAAAAAGTGCTGTCGAATTAAAATTTCCCGCAAATAATCTACCGCTAAGCCAGGCGCGAAGTCCGGCGAAATACTCGCATCGCAACGCGGCCAGTGCGGTCGCATTTAACCTACCCGCAGATAACTACCCCGTAAGACATACTCGATCAGCATCGCATCTCGGCCAGTGCGGTCGTGTTCCAGGCACGAAGACATCGCAACAAGGTGGCCACCGTGAAACCATCGCCGCCGAAGCTGAAGCCGATTACACGTGAGCGATTTGGCTTTACTTATCGGTTGATATCGGTAGCCGCCCCCACCCGCTTTCGCGCCGACCGTTTAAGGGACGATTTGGGCTTCAGCGTTTTACCTTTCAAAACGGGCCGTACTTAGTTCCCCACACCGCACCACGAGGGCACGGCTATTTACACGCCTGCCTCTCCAAGAACTAATAATTTATCTTATTTAAATACTATAACAACTATTTAGATTCTAAACTCACCTTTGCATAGAATGTAAATATACTAACAGATATTTGAAAGGTATGGATGATCTATTTTCATTTAATGTATGTTCCTATAAGCATCTTCTAAATAACTTGATTACACAATTTGTTGTTTTTTGGATCTATTATTGTAATTAGTAAATGTTGAATTTATAAAAAGGATTAAGAATCTATAAAAGCTTAATAAATGAATTCATAAATAGACAAATAAATGGTAATTGGACTTGAGCATCTTTCTGAGTGACAGAAGAATGATCATCCTGATCTCAAACCACCTTTTAAACTGAAATTTCCTTTATAGAACTCTCGATACCACCTGAACGTGGTCATATGGCCGCACAAGAACCATTTTCTCCTAAAAATGATCAACATTCAAACAGCAAGTAAAGTTGTAAGGCAAGATTGTCCGATATTCCGGGATTTTGACCAATATAATATTGTAATCTTTGTTATTACTACAGTTTAAGAGCTGCTAATGAACAACGGTCGTCTTATGGGATGCAGTGCATCTTTGAACCCTCCTCAGCCTGCTCAAACTTGTTATAACTTTACTTGGCCTGATACCTTTTGATGTTGTCTAATAAAAACACGTTTCTAACAACTTTTGTACGTCAAAGTTGGTAGAGCCTTGGTCAAACGTATAAAATACTAAATAACAAAATTTATTTTTGTGTTGACCTAAAAAAGTTTAACAGGCATTGTCTTCAATTATTTTCTTCTGATTTCCAGAAGGTGTAACTACTTAGCGTGTCTAAGTAATTTCTCAGTTGCGTTCTAACCTCCCACATTAGTATATGTATCAGATAAAGTCAGTATGATTCAGCTGAATTTCAGATCATTTAACATAAACATAAATCTTCTATAATGATATTAACAGTATTATGGAAAACTGGAGAAACACTATATGAATATACTAATGGCCGATTTAAAAGCCAAAGTTGATAAAGGTAAAGAAGACAATATAATAGGTGACTTTGACCTCAATAGGAGAAACGTAAGAGGAAATTGATTAGTTGCATTCTACAAAAAAAGCTTTTTATAATAATTACTTATAATTTATAATAAAAACTCGATTAATTACAAGGAACCAGATCCATTACTTTATTGCAAACCGAAGATTACGACATACCTAGGAGCAGATGTTCCCTCAAATCACATCCTGCTCCTTAATGCAATGAATCTTAGATTAAAGAAACTGAAAGTATCCAATAAAT
This sequence comes from Sinelater perroti, assembly GCA_036346155.1. Taxonomy (NCBI): domain Eukaryota; kingdom Metazoa; phylum Arthropoda; class Insecta; order Coleoptera; family Elateridae; genus Sinelater; species Sinelater perroti. Next base: position 19,728,484 of record JARFIY010000158.1, on the reverse strand, counting down.
TTTATGTGCATTTTATTAATGTACATAGCGGATTATTACAAACATAAATAAAAAATAACCTTAATAACATATTAGAATATCAACAAAAAAGTTCAGAACAGATGTGGTTAAACTTAAACCCATTGTACATAACGCAATAAAAAACCAAACTAGGAAAAAAAGGACAAAACAACAATGAATGAGTGTTCATTATAGGTAATTGGTTTTCTGTACAGAATTGTATAAATCTATCTCCTCTGTTATTTCGTACCCCCAGTCCATGTTCTGTTACTTCTCCGTCTTTGTCAATTCCCACTTTGTTGGTAATAATAATTGCCACTCCATTTCTATGCTGTGCACTATTTTCTCCTGCGTAATATACCACGTCTTCTTCCATTACACATTTTCCTGACTGTGGTCATCTCATTTCACTTGTACCGAGTACTGAGATGTCTATTCTCTTCATTTTCTTGGTGGTGTTATGTATTTTCTTTGTTCTTACATATTTCGGACATTCCGTTTTCTATTCATATTAGATATTTTCCGGCTAGCCGAAAGATTCTTTAAATCTCTACCTCATTAAAGAGGCGCCCGTACTCGGTGCCACTATTTAAGTTTGCAGCCATTACCATAATTATCCTGGAAAACATAGTTTAGCGGTTTTCCATTCCAATGTGCCGTTTGATTTTCAACATACAGCCGTTCCATAATTTTACCTGTAAACGGTATTGTAACGCGAGCTGTCACTTTCCAACCTTTGTAATTGGGAGGAGGTCTCCTAGATTAGTTGCTTCTACTACAGCTTTGGTACTCATCACACTTTGAAAAATATAAAAGCCACCAATCCATTACTTACAAATTATCCCTTAAGCTAGTTTTGGTCCCCTCTAGGTATTTTATTTCGCCAGTACCCACTATATCTGTCCTCCATTTGGTGAGACCCCGCTGGAAAAAAACATTAGAGAATCCCTATAGCCCTGCGCAACAACTTAGGAACACGAGAGATCCTTTTTAGTGTCCAAGTTGTAGTACAATGCTGCAGGAAAGTTAATAGTAATATATATTTGTGCTTTATAGATTTTGAAAAAGTTTTTGGCAATGTAAAACACCACAAAGTGATATAAATTGTACGAAATATTTTAATCGATGATAATAGGTTGTCCCAAAAGTTTTTACGTTTTTAATTTTTACCAATTAAATTGGCACGATATTAGGCTCACTAAAAAGCTCGTGCTCTCCCAAAAATATTGATATATAACTCGTCATACGATGATAACAAGCCGAGAACCGAGTGAAAGACTGTCAGCAGCTCCTTCAGAATCCAAAAGACGACAACTTCTTGTGCAAAATCGTAACCTTCAACGAAAAGTACTTTGTCTCAACACATCAGGACTGTTTTTTCAGGAAAATTGAGCAACTCGCTGACCTCTTGGCGAAGTGTATTGTGGTGGATAGGCCGTATTTTGGGAAATAAATGTTACATGTTATATATCAAAATTTATTCTGAGCCCAAAATCGTGCCAATTTCATTGATAAAAATTAAGAATCACGTTTGGAACAACCTAGAAAAATATTTATTGGAACCAAACATTTTTTTCAGAAGATGTTGAAATAAAAGTGAGAGGTTCTGTTATTCAGGCAACCACAAACTATAGCATTCGTAATTATTTTTTGCTTCATAACTAGTTTGGATACTCACTCAACAGCTACATATGGGAAAAACGTAAAGACAACGCTTGCTTTTTGTTTGATAATTAAGCACAGTTAAAAGTAATAAACAGAACAGGGAAAAGACAAAATAGAGCTGTGTAAACGATATATTGGACACAAAGAAATTAATAACAAAGTAACAATGAATTAAGCAAAACAAATAAAACAAAAAACAATACAACCATGACTAAATAACTCCAAATACGGTGGGCGGCAGGTCAGTTGTGCACTCTCCAGACGCAAGTAACTTTGTCTGGCAGCCTGGGCGGCGGATGTCTGCGTACTTTGCTTGGCGGCTTCAACTCGGGAGTGGATTTTCCTTGGCCAGATGTACTGGGGCACCACGGACGGGGCGGAACGTACAAAAGGCAATCGACAGCGCGCAATAATACAACACCTGGTCGGCTGGCTGGCGGCTCCGTCGCTCACGAGGGTTCGAATGGGAATGCCGAGCGGCGGTAAAAATCCCGTTTCGTTGTGGCTAGGGTAGGTTAGCGGACAGAATCAAGGTTGCGGGTAGAGATGGGATTCGGGACCAGGGGGTTTAGACATGTATACCACTTTTCCATCCTGCTTTACTTAATTGAAACAGAGATGCTCAGATTACCAAAAGGTGTTTTTTGTCAAATTATTAAACGACAACAGATCACATCCCTGTTAATTTAACAAACGGTTAATTTACAAAAGATCTTTAACTAAGAGGCATAAGGAAACCTTGTTTTTAAGAATTATTTAGATATTATTTAAATTCAGAACACAAAATCTGTCATGAATTATGAAAGACCATATTATCCAAGTACATGCAGCTATTTGACTTCTCATAAAGTTTTTGCAAAAATACAACTATATTTTGCAAATTACCGCTCTAATATTGTCTTTGAGTGCTTCAATCGTTACTGGAGGATTACAGTCTTTAACGTAGCCCAAAATGAAAAATCTAATGGTGTCTGATCGCATAGTTTGGGCGGCCAATTGAAGTCTCCTTTTTGAAAAATTACTCGCCTAGGATATTTCTCGCGCAGTACAACAATTGTCTTGCGACTTGTGTGAGATATAGTGCTGTATTAGTGTGTGTCTATGACACCCACTTCTAGCCACAAAGAGTTAGTCAGAACCTCGCGATTCCATCAGCCTCGTTCTCGAAAAAATACGGACCAATGATCGTACCGAACCGTAACTCACTGAGGATGAAAAGGTTTATCGACTTTTTCTTTTAGATTTTCAAGTCCCCAAATGCGACAGCTTAGCTGATTTACGTACCTAGTAAGATGAAAATGATCTACTAGCATAATTTTTTGTGTCTAATGAACTTTTTAAAGCTTTAGACCCAGATCTTTGTGCAGGCTAATTTTTGAAATGCTGCCCTATTATTGTGGACGTTTTGAAAGTGATAAATTCTGAGTTCTGCTACATTTTCAGCTACAGCGGCAATATTCCCAACAGATCTGGGTGGCTGAGTAGGTTTTCGGTTCTTTACATCAGAAACTTGATTAAAAATTTCGAATTTGACGATTACTTTCAAAATTGCCGTGCGACAAGGTGCTAGATATTGACCAAAAAGTGCACATTTACAAACTGTCTCCGTGAAATTTCTACGTCAGTACGTCGTGCAAAAATATATCGTTCCATTTTTTTAACTCTACAATTATTGCCACTCATATATTGGAGAGTGGCAGATCTAACATTACCATAAATAAAAAATAGGGCAAAATTTAAAATGACGGTTTGATATAATTTTGAAAACTACCACATCATTTTTTCAGATTATTCCTCAAATGGATGGGAGCAATAAAATTATAACGTTGTAAAACCATTATGCTTTGTTCAATCCTACATTTGAATACAGACAGGAAGTAAATGTACTCACTTCAAGCGTTCGTTATTAGAATGCCGGAGTTTCTACTTGATAGATAGAATTGCTTCAGATGGTTTAATGAAGATGATAGAATTGTTTTACCAATGTTACACCGATTTCACAGCGTGCGGAAATTATTAAAACGCTTCTCTTCATTAACTCCATTGAAGGCCTCTGCAGCAGCAGCTGTTGTATTCTAAAACCCCTTTACGAGCAGTTTCTTTCAATTATAACCAGCAAATGTTAGCTTTGAAGTTTTCTATTCTTGTCAGAAAATTGATATTAAGAAATGATTTACCCAAAAAGTTCTAAGCTTGCTGAATTTCTTTGTTGGAATCATTTTAGAATGCTTGGTTACTCCCTTTTTATTATTTCATTTGCACTTTAATTTTGTAAGTTGGATTATTCATATTTATCTTTTCCCATTTACTTACAATGCTATTGTTAAAAGCACTTAAAGTTTTACTTTCTCTATTAATATGTGAATTCATAAACAATAACTTATCATCTGAAACACATCTAATTATTTTAAACTCACTTTAGCTGTGGTATCAATCATTAGATCCACTAAATATTAAACCAATTTTCTCTGTTAATCTCGTACTACGACATTTCATAAAATTATAGCGAGTTTTCTGAATTTTTCCTTTGGTATACAGAAATATATATCAATGTAAATAAATTCGTTTGATTTTAAATCTTAATAGCATATCCGTTTGCTTTTCTTCTATAGTCACGCAATACTTACACTGACTTATGCTACTAATGGTAAGGCTCTAACGCCTCGCGTGGGAGCACGCCCTGCAAACTTGCCTTCTGCCCGGTCGTCACGCACCATCTCTGATGCTAGGCATACAGCAAGCACCACGCCTTAGACGACCGCCATTATTACCTCTTGTTCGAGCCACCCGCCAAGAGAATGAAACCCAAGTCGGCAGTCCGCGCTAGAACCACTGCATCACGGTGGTTTTGCTTATGCTACTACCTGTGTGAATTAAATATAAATTGTAATTTCTTTTTTATATGCCGTGAAAAAATAGAAAGGGAGATGCTAAAGAAAATTTTCCCATAACGTACCTTGCACTACCGTTTCTTTAGTCAGTACCAGGACGTATGAGCAAGAAGCTCTCTCGTCCGTTGTACAACATATTATTATCAAAATTCTCATGAAAGAGAGAGTACAACCATTCAAAATTTTGAGAAGATTTAAGACACAGACCGAGAACAACACTTTTAAGGACATTCAAGTGTATACGTGGCATAGACACTTTCTGGGACAACAAAAAATTTGATAATAAAAGTCACCGACATTGCTCGAGGACCAGTGTAATTGAAGATAATACCGTCACTGTTTACTCCCTTCTCAAAGATGACCGCCGGTTAGCACTTTCTAAAAGTGCTTCTGAGGTCAGAATAAACCACGGCAGTAGTCAGGAAATCCGAGACATTACCTGGCATTATACAGTTGGCTAACCTCGACAAAAAACGAAGATGTGTTCTGGACTACTTTAAAACACCCTCACTATAATCGAAACTTAATACTCTGCGATTATTATTTAGCTTGTCCACCAAAGAAACACTTACAGGCAGATTTCATATATTGTTGTATTGGAAGGAGCTTTAGTGTAAGTAATGTTCACCCGCGCATTTAAAATTGTAATAGATTCAACCCGGTTTGGCAATAAAACAAAAAGTGAGTGATCTGAGATAACTACTCTGTTAAAGAAGCTTGACAAGCACTGCAATATATAATTCCTCAATAAACTTTGTTAGTGATCGTAATTCTTGACGTTTATATAATTGTGATTCATTTAAGATATTTCTACCATCATTGAGCAACACAACATTTAGAGGGGACACCCGGATTCTTACGGACTCAATAGTAAAGTGTTACGCCATCAGTAATAAGTAGCAGCTTTGCGTGATCGTCAACGTTCATGATGGAGAACGCCAAACGACAAAGTACTCCCGTGACTCGCCTGGGGTACAAAAGGTGTCGTCAAGACCACCGCCAGCAGCAAGATGTCAGCAAAATGACGCCAAAAGCAAATTTGTCAAAAGGATGAGCCAAGTGGAAAAGATTGTTGCAGAGTGTGAGAAGGTTCTGGAACGCACTAACTCCATAGCCGAATATTTTGAAAGTAAAAATCAGGACAGCGCCTCAGAAGATGAATAGCAAGCTCCCACTCACCGTGAGAAGTCCGGAGTATCAAAACGATACGCATATTCTCGGCAGCAACGCCAGTGAGTTGAGTACGTTGAGAAAACAACAGGCAAATAATGGAGAAAGATGCCAAGCCCAGCGTCAGAAGCTATCAGGTTCCAAATTGGGAAGTGTACGGCATGCGTCTAGTAGGAGGAGCAGCGCATCTATAAGTTCCAGCACTTACCATAAGTAGCAAGCTGAATTTAGACGCTTACTTAAAGAAGTTCAAGTTACAATATTAGTATAAAAACTCAGGTGCAGCAGTAAAAAAAATTAATTCAGCTACAATTAAGTTAAAGTCGTATGTGGGAACCGAGGAAAAGAAGGACCTGAGAAGGAAAATGGAAATGTTGTAGATGGAGCACAAGAAGAAAAAAGATGACAAAGAAGCATAGTTACATAAACAGCAGTTGAAATTGGATAGGTTCGAGACTGTGGACGAAGAGGATGACGATTCGGATGAGCCATATAGGACTATTGGCCAAATTTCGGACAAATGGGCAAGATTTTAGGAGCAACAGCAGATTTCTGAACAATATGTCTCTATGTCCAGTCAAATCCATAACATGCTCAAGGCCAGTTATCAGATCAGCAGCAGTTCTTTAGAGAAAATATTCCTCTACCGCCACCATTGCAACTTGCTCTCTTATTCCAGCCACAGCACGACATTGAGAGTTTTCCTGCAGCACACGCACAACGTGGTCCAGTACAACAGCCAACAGTAACCGCTAAGTCTAAGAACGACTTGATTATGAAAACACTTTAGCAGGATCTGCAATTTATTCGAAAGCCACATGAACGTGAGTGAGAGCCAGGAGAACGCCCAATTTTTAATGAAAGGGCTCAGGATGCCTATTTTCTGCAGTGAATTCTACCGCACGACTCCGACTGGCAAAGTGAACTCGTCGCCATTCCCCTCAGGAAGGCTTTACAAAATTAAGCACAAGCAGTAATTGGACTGCCTAATGAGCCTAACAACATAGCTCAAATAATGAAAATCTTGGAGGAAAGTTTCGAGAGGAATAAATTTTGATTTGTGCACAGTGAAAGCAGGCGAATGCAAACCTCTGGTGGTAAATCGATCGGAAACATTTGTAGCGTTTGGAAAAACTGCGCAGCACCTTGTAGAGTCAGTGAAATCGATAGGGAAAGAGCGATATGAGCTTACTGGACAAACTAGTAAGCAAGTAACCTGTCCAATATTTCTTCGAGTGCTTTTCATGGATAAAGTCTAGTCCAGCGGAGAAAAAACTTGAAAGCGTTCGGTACTTGCATTGAGTGCAAGCTCATTAGTTGTCAGGTTGGTGAAACCAGTAGTGAGATACACACCACTACAACAGAGGAAAACAGCAAGGCTTCATCATTATTTGAAAACTGTGCTGCAAAAAAGAAAACCACAAGTTAAAAATGTGCTACTTGTTTAAGAAGCTATTGCTGTTTCCGATGTTTGGAAGGTGGACATCAGTCAAGAGACTGCGACTCCAGCCATGTTTGCGGCAAAGGAGATTATCAACCCTTTAATCGTCTATTTCTACACATTCTACGGAAGGCAGCTAGAGAAAAGTCGAGTGCATTTCTCCCGTGATACCCGTACACGCCAGTCTTTGAACGTGTAAGATCTTGGTTGCTGCAGTGACATGTTTGGTTCTAGGCCATCAGACTAGTGCATTCTGCTGTTGTCCAAATAGAAAAGATTTCATCATTCACCAGACTTTTGAGAGCGCAAGCTGCTGTGGTGAAAGCAGCATACTTCTGGCTGGGAAAAGTTCGGCGCATTTCCAAGCAGCAATCCTGCCGGAACGTGGAAAAAGAAGCAAAAAGTTTTAAAACTTATTCGGAAAATGTTTATTCTTGTTTAGAACCTAAGAACTTGGGACACGCAGAAATGTTGCTGTTATTGAAAGTGCAACAAAATACGTTCTCAAAGGAAATCGCAACATTGCAGTGGGACGTTAGTGAACAGCAATATATTGTGGACATTTCACCATTGCTGAAAAAATGGATTGCTGGGTCTAAATAGCCGAATTGGAGCTGCAAGTGGAGATAACACGTCTAGTCATTCTTTCTGCTCGCCATTTCATGAAGTTCTTAGTTTAACGGGAACATGTGACTAATGAGCATCAGGGGTAGATGACAGTGTTGGCTAATCCGCAAAAGAAGGATGGGATTCTGGAGCGACTAGTAGCGTTAAGGCGTATTGTGAAGAAATGCAAGTATACAGAATTACAATGGCAAAGCCAATTATACCAGTGATCGGGAATCTACCATATTATCGTGTTACCGCTAGCAAACATCCGTTTAATTACACTTGAGTTGATCTGTTTGGATCCGTTGAAGTGGTCACTGGGAGACACCATAAAACGCTGGGTCTGCGTTTTTACTTGCATGGTGACTCGTGCCATTCACTTAGAAGTGGTACACGGTCTTTCCACCAATAAGACCATAATGACGCTATTTTGTCTTGTTGACCAGCGTGGACGACTAGGGCATATTTACAGCGACGATGGTTCCGACTTTGTGGGTGACAAAAGAGAACTTAGAAAAGCTTGGAAAGACGTGGATTGGGACAAGATTGCCTGTCTAGAAAAGTCTCAAGAAATCAAATAGCAGTTTTCACCACTTTGGAGGACCATGGGAGCGGATGTGGAGCCATTACAAGTTGGATGACCAAGCTCCAAGGGATACGTGGACCCGAGCCGTCATCAGTAGAGTTTCTCCAGAAGCAGAGTTGTTGAAGTGACTATCATAAACCTAAAAACCAAGAGAAGGACTACTTTCACCAGAGGAGTTGACAAGTGTGTCCCCTAGGTCTACGTGTGGAAAATTGGAATCTTTGCCCTGATTTTGAGGCCGGAAATTTAAAGACGAAGAGTATTTTAATATGTCATGTACACTCGCGCGTTGAAACTTATAATGCAGTGTGGTTTTCATTTTGTTTTTAGGCGAATTCGATCTCTCATAGGTTTAGCTTAGTTTGGCGAAAAAACAAAAAGTAAGCTGAGATAACTAGTCTCAATTTTCGTGCAATTGGAATTCATTTGAGATATCGCTGAGTTGCACATCGAAAAGATAGCTATTAAGTTCACAAAGCTAACCTAAACACTGTAAGGGAAAAGCTCATCAAATCAGGCCATTCAAACAGAGTATTTTCGAGTTTTTGTGTTGCATTTCTTTTATGACTTAAGTTTCCTTTAATTATGTTTTCTAGCTGGCCTTTCTTTCTTTTTGAACTTTACTATACTTTGTTATATTTACTATTTTTTATTTTTCTTTTACAAGTTGATGTTACTAGAGGTTCCAGTTTCTCCTTTAGTTCGCTTTTGTATTTTGCACAACCTAGTTCTAGTATTTACATTCGGAACCAACTGGGGTCCAATTTTGTAATTACATAGTTGAATCAAATGTAGAGTTGGCGGGACATCTTCTAAGAATAGGAATACCCGAAGGAGATTCTCCTGTGGGGTATCTTGCACTACTGCTTCTTTGATAAGATCAAGAGATACCATCGTCCGTTGCGTAACGGATTATTATTAAATTTATTACGACACACGATGTAAAACCGTCCGAAATTTTGAGAAGCCTTTGTTTCAGCCCAAGCATAATATTAAATCGTTGCTGATAATCATGAAACTTTTGCCTGTTGCAAATATAACCGTTGTATAAGTTGATAATGTCATCCCTACCAAAGGTTGTTTACCAATAAAGAAAAATTACTACAGAAATCCCTGGCGACAAAACCTTTCTCTTAAAAGTAAAAAATCCTCTCAAGTCAAAGAATGTAAGATACATACTAACAGATCATCAATATCTTGTAAAACAACACCTGCTCATCTTTCATGTTCACCCCTACCACTAAATCGCGGAACACAAATGCAAAATTCTCTACTTTGATGAGAGTCTGTGAGAGATTAGGTTCCCTGGTAGACCATATAACTTTCCAAACATTTTCATTCGCTTGTCCTTGCGTATAAACAATCTCGAATTATTGCAGTTACGAATAAAGCCAATTCTAACAGCACTTCACATCACTCGTCTGGGTAGGTGCCAGTCTGCAAGCATATAAACACGCCTTAACTGAAATGAGAGTTCTGAGATAACAAAGAACGGAATTTATATTACATTTATTATAAAATTCAGACATACGTTCCTATAATCTATTTTATTTCGTTTCTTATCAAAAATCATCTCCTACAGGTCATCCATATAGTCCGTTATATTTTTAAATTTCAGATACCATTATTTTTTGGTATCTTAATCAACTGCTTTGTGCTTTTATTTGTTTCTTTAGTTTTATTTCTTAAATAGTTGCATTTATATTTACTCTAAATTCATCTGATCTTTATCCTACGATTTATATTTTGCTCTTAGATGTCTCATATTTAACCCGGCTATCCTGGGCCCAAGAATAGGACTCTAGCTCTACCTGTCACAAACCAGAATAAGATGGAGTGTAACACCTTTAAAAACCGGTTTAGCTGGCCCGGCTGATAACACCCTGTAGTGACCCCGAGGTGACAGGGCTAATTACCCTTTCAAAGTATTTCTGATTAGAGAAGTTTATTGGGTCTCGTAACTGGACGGTCAAACTGAAGACGACTGGCGAGAACACGGATAAGATTAGGACATGTAACATAACCCTCCTCACAAGAAGGGGACTAGAGGTGGTAGAAGAAATAGAGAAATATACAGTACAAATACTGAGCGGCGCAGAAACCAAAAAAAGGAAACGGAATTAAAAGAATGGACAAAGGATATACTCGAAGGTACTTAGAACCACCAAAAGGAACTAGGGCAACAGAGGAAGTAGAAATTATACTAAGCAAAAATTAGAAACAAAAATAACAGAATAGAAACCCATAACACATTAAATTTGGAACTCCAAGAACTATGCAAATGTGCGAAATAAAGAAATATTCTACGAGGATCTACAACAAACCGCCGAAATAATCTTCTTCTTCAAGTGCCTTGACCGTTATGGATCGTTGGCAACCATGTTGGCTACCATATTTGCTATTTTTATTTTGTCCACCGCTGCTCTAAAGAGTTGCACTGTGGATTGCCCGTACCACTGTCTCAGATTTTGTAACCATGAGGTTCTTCGTCTACCAGGGCTCTTTTGCTGTCTATTTTCCCTTGTATTATGAGATGTAGTATATCATATTTTTCTTGGTGTCTCATAATATGAGCAAAATAATCCAGTTTTCTTTTTTTCGCAGTTTTAACGACCTCCATTTCTTTATTGATTTTTCTTAATACTTTATCGTTTGTGATGAAATTCTAAGCAGTCTTCGATAAACCCACATCTCAAAGGCTTTTAGTCGTTTAAGTAATACTTCTGTTAATGTTCAGCTTTCTGCTCCACAATACAGTACTGTAAAAACATATGTTCTCACCATTCGGATTCAAAGGGTCAGGTTTATATCGTGACTACAAAGGGTTTCCTTCATACGCAGAAATACAACTCGGGCACATTCAATGCGTCTTTTTACCTTTATGGAGGGATCCCATTTTTTGTTGATGTTGCATCCCAGATAAATTGCTTTTTCTACTATTTCTAAATGTACTCCGTTTATTTGAATATCGTTGTTCTGCAGTAATTTGTTCTTACTTATTATAATATATTTGGTTTTTGATGTATTAAATTTTAAGCCGTATTCTGTGCAGGTTCTGGCGACCCTATCCATAAGTGTCTGCAAATCTTCATTGCTACTTGCGGTAATCAAAGTGTCATCGGCATATCTAATATTATTTATCGTCTTCCCATTTACTATGATTCCCTCTTTCACATCATGTAGTGCCTCCTTGAATAATTCTTCGGAGTATAAATTCAAGAGGAGAGGTGACAGTATGCATCCTTGACGTACGCCACTTTTTATGCTTATTGTTTCACTTAGTTGTTGTCTTACTCTAACTGACGCTGTTATCATTCGTTCCACTGTTCTCCTATTATATCTTCTTGTGTTTTGTCCTATTACATTTAGATCACCCATTAATACGATTTATATCATTACTTTGTTAACTTGCATTACCTGTATCAAGTTGTATCATGAATTGTTCATCGATATCTTCATCACCTTTTGATGTAGCATACACTTGAATTACGTTCATAGTTACTGTTTTTGTTTGTATCTTTATCATAATTATTGCTATCCGTTGTATCAATAGCTGTAGAAACTTCTGGCGTTACAATTATTGCTACTTATAATGCTGAGTATTGTCTTCACCGGTGTAATACACCGTATAATCATCTACAGTACACATCCCAGAGCCTGGCCATCTCATTTCACTAATTCCTAGTACACTGATGTTTAGCCTTTTCATTTCTTGTATGGTATTTTGTATTTTCCCTGGCTCGTACATGCTTTGGATGTTCCATGTACCTATTCTATGTATATTTGTTCTTTCTTCGATTTTGGTAGCAGCTGACCGGGAGATTCTTAGCACCCCTGCCCCATTTAAGGGGCGCCCGCACTCGGGCCCGTTATATTTGTCAGCCATTATTATGATTATCCTGGAGAAAGTAGTGAGGTGGTTTCTCGTTGCCTTCCTCGCCGCAGTGCGGAAACCTTTCTGCTGATTCAGCCCTGCTTTCCGGTATTAAATATTGTACCCTTCCGAAGCTTTTCTTCTCAGCTACAACTTGATATTGATGAAACTGCTGCCTTTCACCAAACTGGTTTTGGTTCTCCCCGGGTATTTCATTTCCCCGGTACCATTCATATCTGGGAGGCATTCCCCTATCCACCACCTGGGGAGGCGCCTGATGGGGGACCAGTAACCCCACACAGGGCCGAAATAATAGAAAATAAAAATAAGCATTTAATTATAATGGGTAATTGGAATGCTCACATAGAAAATAAAATAGAAGCGGAACACTTCCCAAACAATGGGAGCCCATAAAATACAGGAAGACAAATCAGAATGGAGAGAGAATGACATACTTTTGTATATTAAACCAGATTCTAATAGGAAATACTTCTTTTCCACATAAAGACATACATAAGATTACCTACAAAGCAGAGAAACTAAAACATAAAACCATGATAAACTTCATACCTACTCCAGAAGCTTGATAAATGTAATTAACGACGTTGGGGTTACAAGAGGCGCAAAACCAACTTCAGACCAATCAAATAACCATACTAGAATAAACCTAGAAGTTCTAGAAAACCCACAAATACGAAATAAATACGAAGAAACACTTACAAATAAATTAACCACAAAGCAAGGGGAAGAAACACAAGACTAAAATAAATGGACCCGGAACAAGAAACAATGCTACAGCCAGCAAAAGAAGTGCGCGGCACGAAAGTAGTAACACAAAACCCAAACCAAAAAAGGACTAAATGGTGGAACGGAGAGGTAAGAAAAATTAGTTTCTGTTTTTAACTTTTTCTTCTTATCTAAAATTTTCTCTTTTTTTTGTATTTTACTTATTTCTTGGTTAAATCTTCTTTAGTTTTTTACTAAATTTATTACTCTATTTTCTCTTTCTATTGTAATTTTTTCCGTCATACTATGTCTTATTATATTTGTTTCCTCTATTTAGTATATTAATTTTTTCTTGCGGTATCACTATCATTTTTCACTTGACCATATTAAATTTACTTATTTACTTTGGATTTGGCTTATTGTGCATATGAATCCTATTTACGAAACCTCTGTTTGCAAATTTGCTTACCAAATTATCATTATGAATATAGTGAAGATCAAATTTTTTGTTACATGCAAGAGTTTTGAGTGTTAAATGTTATTTAGGCAGCAAGAGAATGTAATAGGGTTAAAAAAAATTACATAAAAACGGGACAAGTTTTATCTAAGTAAAAACATGCGAATATTAAAAAAAAATAGAACGATCCTAATGTTTTATAGAAATAATAGGCAAGGTCAAAGCTAAGTAGGCCCATCTATCAGTAAGTGAGCCTTGGGGAACTTATCAAGAATCTTGAACTTGTACTAGATGAATACCGTATCAGTGCAAAAATGTCGGAAATTATCATTACATTTATTATGGTGGAGCATTTTAAGGATCAATAAGCCCGTGAGCTCCTATTTAATTATTTACACAGAGACTCGTCCCTGCTTACGCAGTTTGCGTACACACTCGGTGCACGGTGCGAAATCGCGCGTGTTTCCACTCGAATTTTCAGCGAAATGTTTTGATAGCTGTTGACTGATAATGGGGTCCGGTAGACGGCCGAATCTACTAGCATGCAGTTCTCGTTGAACTTTCCCCCCCAATGTGGAACTTTTAAATTTCCGTGCCAAAAACATCCTATCACTTCATCTGACACACAACACTTATCTTGTTTGTTAGGAATTTGAATAGATAGAGCACCTAGAAACAGTTTATTTATCGGAAAAGGCAGTTTCCAGAATTGAGGCACTAAGTCAATAAAAACACTCGATAATTGTTTTGCTAAATTTGCGACTGTATTTTGAACAGCGGTTGCATTAGATATTTGGTTTGTATACTTTGTTAAGAAAATATTTGCTGCTACAACCATAAAAACCTAATATTGATTTAGGCATAAATTAATCAACTCGTTTTTTTAATAAGATTTTACAAACATTTAAATTGTTAACAATTGTCAACAATTTGTGAGTTTGCAAATTACTTTAAAGTTCAATTTTTTTTATTTTGACATTAGTTGAGCCTAGGATTATAAATCGTCAATTTTCTTTTTCTTCCTGACAAATTTAGTTAAAACTAGCCCACTCATGTGGGATATATCATGCCAATCAGTAAACAGACAGATAAACATCTAAAATAGTATCAGCCGTCTGCATTTATATGCTTATAGTAGTTAATAATATTAAAAGGTTACAAGGTTTTGGCTAACAATTGCTATCAATGCTATTTTTCTATCACCATAAATTTATTTTTTTAAGGTTTGTCGTAACTCCTAGCAGAGTAACTTTAGCTTTATATTCTACATTGATGTTAATGTTGTTGCATTCAAGGCACCTGGGTCTAAGCCCCTAACCTTTCTTCTCGGGGAAGCCCTAGCTTGGAAGTTGGTACGCCATCTCAGCCGCTTCTAGAGTGGCGGCAGGTTAGGTAACCCAGGTGTTCAGAGAGTCTTGAACATGCCAAGGATAGCGGTGATGTCATTCTTGCAGGACATCAACCCCTGCAACCAACTCAAGAAAGTTCTTGGAGTTTTGGGTGGCCGCTACAATATGCTTCCAGAAACGCAGTGGCGGCCCAGCCTTGGTGTTTTGGCTGCGACTGAGTGTTCTGCGGTGGACGCCGTGAAGATGGTTGCAGTGGAAAATCGGTTGCCCGAGATGTCAGCACGTCCAGAAGTAGAAACCGGCTCCGGGGTTTCTTGCACACCCCGGAGTGGTGGTTTTCACCGCTGGCATGACCGGCGGCACTAACTGATCATTTTTTTTATGTAGTTGTTTCACTACAACAGCCACATTGAAGAAGCCTCTTACATTAAAGATTGCCTTGCTCTTGTCATTCTGCTCAAGCCACATTGAGCGACGCTGGTGGCCTTTCCTCATTCTCCGCACCGTGAGGATAGAGGATGTTGTTTTCTTGGAATTTCTGCTTCACTTCCTCCTCGATAGTGTACTCTAGGACGCCTCACAACACTGAGCGGAGAAGCTTGTCCTCTCTGAAAGGTAGAAGTGTTTTCGCTTTATCCACGAAGTAAGTGAAGCTCCGGTAGTCATCGGATGTAGCGGTATGGATAGTTATTCTACCCGCCACATTCTTATTGTTGTGGATGGCCTTGCACATATTAGGCCAGGATAACATACAATTTATTGAATTATTATTGCCCTTTACAACTAGCCGGTTCTGCGCCTTACGGCACTACACCGACTTTTACCGCAATATAGAACATTCTTCTTTTACATTAATCTCCTTAATTTAACCTGCCCCGACATTCGCCTTAGTTTGGGATTCAGAGAAAACCACGGAAAACCCCGAGTTAGAGCAGGCAATTACAAACAGCGAGCTGCTCTCAATCGCTCCTAAGATTTACAACTATTTCTTATATCTAATCTATACTAACTTATACTAATTATGCGGTTGTAATTTCGTAAATTTTAGGCCATGCTTTTATGCCGACTGTCGCTGTTATGCCGCACTTTTGCACTTTGCATTTCCGCACTTTGGCAATTCTTATTCCGGGCTATTATGCATGGTAGCCGCAATTTTGAGTTCTGGATCGGTTAATACTCAGTTCGCGCACCTTACACTCTCTCTCCCCAATTCGCAATTTTGATGACTTGTGCCATGCGTCGATTGAAGTGTGGTGACGCGATGCTGGTGGGTAGGAACGCTCTCACGTTCTCTCCCGCCGTTGCGTCTTTAATGAGGCTTCTTGAGATGGCTGTAAATTGAGTTCGCCCGTCTTCGGTTGCCACTCTCGTTCTGTGCCGTTCCGACGTGGAATTTTGTCCAATAAAATGACACTTCTATCTCGGTTGCTAGGTACTTAGCTAGGCTCCATACTTCCAGCTGGAGATCGATCGGTCTCTTCATCGCTTTCAATGCTTCCAATGTCAATCGGCTGTCAGATACTTCCGACCATCCCGTGATGATGCTTCGGTGACAAATCAGATAACGCAGGGACTCTGATGACCACAAACTCACTCTGGAACGCGGTGCCCCAGTCTGCTAATTTGATCTTCTGGAAGTATATTTTCTCCTGACTTTAACAGATGACGAACACCCCCTTGATTTTCCATCCTCCAACCTGAACCCGTTCATATAGCACGTTGGGCGGTGCATTCTGTCTTCAGTTTCGTTCCAGTCGCGAGGTATCCTACCTCCTCCATGCTCTTCTTCCGTTCGATCGGAACTGCAGTCACATGGATCCCCAGCTCCTCCAGCAGTTGCTTGTTACCCGCCTCGATCCTCTGTCTTTGGACCATCTCCTGCAACACAAAAGTAGCGCGACTTTATTACGCACTGGGCTCATAACAACTGTTTTGTTTGCTTGATCTTACATCCCTCACACCATACTTGGCCCGCATAAAGTATTGCCGATTGTACAGCCTGCTACCGTCCTGGTGCAGGATAAATTGGATTTGTTCCCAAGAGGAAGCACTCACCGGGAGAACTGCTGTGTATGAACGGGAGTTGAGCACGACAGGCATCTCGGCATCTTCGAGATCGCTCAGGATCTCGAGCCGGGGGGAGATGGGTGAAACCTTCGTCACCTTGGTTCGACGGCGGATAAGATGTCGCTTACTAGCAGGCATATGTTCTATGTCTCTTTTATAACCTATTCCACTTATATCCCTAAAAAAATTAAAAAAGGAACTTTCTGTACCCCTTATTTAACCTTAAGGCAAAGGCTTTTTTCCTCTTGGGGTACGCAGATGATTATTATAGCACTAATAAGTTCTTTTGGATTTTTTCAGCAAAGGAAATCGCCGTTTCAATATTTTTGGAAGTAGTTCCAACCCCGAAAATATTACATTTCCTTCCAAATCCTTTTTTTATTAGATAAAAACAAGGTGTAGTGTAAATACGTAAAACGAACTTTCTTGTATTAATATTAATTGGCCCTTCTGAATAAGCAGTAGTAACTGTTCAATCCAATTGCTTGGTCATACAGTTATGTTTTACATAGCTTCCCTTAAGCTCAAACCAATTTAAACATTTTTTTCTATTAGCTTAGTTTTGATTGAATGACTGTATTTTATAATCTAAAAATTGCAAAACGGATTTTCAACGGTTTCGAATGACATTCTCAGATTAGTCATTCAAAAACCTGCACCATTATATTGCAGCTTTTAACACATTACCCCAAAAGAGTAGAGTTCGAATCCATTTATCTACTTTATTTGTACTTCTATTATTGCGCTGAATATATTAATCAAGTCTATCCTTTTCTGCTCTTAAGTACATCAGAATGATATTCCAGAATATTCAACCTTGAAATTTTCTTTCCTAATGGCATCACTAGGTAACTGAGTGTAAAAGCTTCAGGCCTTGTACAGAAAATTTAATTATGAGCGCCGTCCAATTTCTCTTCTATTCTTTGTTGTCAATTCAATCTCTTTCAATAAAGTCTCTTTTTTCACGTTATACAGTGGTCTTATGTCACTTACGATCAGAGAACATGGAGCCGCAAAACTCGACATATAGCGAAGGCAGCGAAGAATCACATATGAGACGCTTTCATTAAGTTCAACATTGGTTTATTTCATTACTGTGTCAAAAACATCTAATTATCTTAAGCAGACAGTACTATTTTCTCTAATATGGATATCTGGTGTGGCGGCCTTTTCACCCTTGAACCGCTTGTGCATCGTGGCGGCGCATGCTGGTGGCTTTGATATCTGCCGCCACGTTTTGCTATCGCACACAAAACGGCATATGGGCTTTTGCTCAGCCGGCAAGTCTGCATACGCCGTCGGCGGCACCCTTTGAGACGAAAAGTGCTGTCGAATTCAAATTACCCGCAAAAAGACCTACCCCTAAGCCAGGCGCGAAGGCCGGCGATATACTCGCATCGCAACGCGGTCACTGCGGTCGCATTTAACCAACCCGTAGATAACTACCCCGCAAGACATACTCGATCCGCATCGCATCTCGGCCAGTGCGGTCGTGTTCCAGGCACGAAGACATCGCAACAAGGTGGCCACCGTGAAACCATCGCCGCCGAAGCCGAAGCCGATTACAGGTGAGCGATTACTTATCGGTTGATATCGGTAGCCGCCCCCATCCGCTTTCGCGCTGGACGTTTAAGGGACGATTTGGGCTTCAGCGTTTTACTTTTCAAAACGGGCCGTACTTAGTTCCCCACACCGCACCACGAGGGCACGGTTATTTACACGCCTGCCTTTCCAATATCCATTAGAAGAAGCTCAAGAACTTCAGTAACACTTACATCTTAAGCATGCAGGTTACTTTGTTCGCAATTTTATTTTTGTTATTATATATTTGCCTGCCACCCAATCAGAGTTTTTTCACTTGAAGTTGTTGCCATAGATACTTTGTACGACTTGCACAATAATAATAAAAACATTGGACATAACTGATTGCACTGTATTTAAGAAAATTAGCAGACATATCCTGTTACAATCCTAAACGACAAAACCCCATCAAAGAAGATGCGAGATCAGTAAATTTTAAGGATCGGAGTTCAAGGCTCCTCATTCAATCTACCAAAATATTCGTTCTATCGAGGTAAAGCTTCGTTCTCCTATAAAACTAAGTCTTATAAATCTTTATTCATTTGAAGAAGAAGCTAATTTTATAATATTATAAGATACACGCAGTACACAACTTATACCTTTACACTGACCGTCCAAATTAATGATCAAAACTTCAACTCGATGAAGATTCAATGTTGCAGCAACAACAAAGTACACGCTGTACCACAGTCGATGGTTCGGTTTTAGTGGACTCAGGAAAGCAAAAATCTTGTGATGCACACAGAGAATTTTCAACCGCCCCGCCCATAAAATAGTTGGCACTACTGCTTCCTTAGTCAGTATCACAATGTATCAAGAAATTATTATTAAATTTAAGAAAACTTAAGACATACTTTGCGGACAACACTTTTAAGGAGGCTCAAATGTACGCATGGCTTAAACAGTTTTTAGGAGAAGATTACCGACTTCGCCTGAGGACCAGCGCGATTAAGAAAAGATGTTCGCATTGTTCGCCCTTTACTTGTGGGTGACTGCCGTCAACTTTTGGACACAGCAAAACTACATATCGTCGATAATCCAAGAAGTTATCCTACCTCATAACAGTTCTCAATCGCATACATGTACCGAAACTCAACAGATTCATATATATCTACTCTAAATTTAATAGTTTATCAGTTTTATTGGTCTAGAAACTTAAAAATTATATGGTAACTATATGTTATTGAAGAAAAACAATTAATATTGTCCGTTTTAGTTTTGTTATATCTTTTATAGTTCTAAAATTATCCAAAATTAATGAAATATTAATAGAAATTTTTCTACAACATTCATACAGACCAAAAAGCTTTCAAAACTACTAATTAGCTATCATTTTCTGTTCCTAAATACAATAATTTAAAGTTTATTGCTTCATCTGCATGCCAGACCTATAAATCTGCCAAAGTTATATAAGCCTTTTTTCTTTTAGCTCCCTTATGCACAACCCGGAGTTGCCAAACCCAGAAGTACTTTTGCGGTTGCATAATTCCAAAATTTCTTTATTTGCGAAGTTGTGCCATTAGTAATGCTCGGCGGTTCACTTATTAACACAATTTTGGCATTAGTGTTTTTAAATGTTAGATAATTTCCGCAAATTTTACCTTTTTTGTCGCTGCCCCGTATTTACGTAAGCCGAGCCTCAAATGTTTGCTCGGTTTTTAAGACTGTACTTGTTTACAATTAATGGAAGTCTTTGTAGACATGTCTGAACTTGTTTGTATCTAAACAGCTCTGTGCTGTTCTGCACGTTTCAAATGGAATATAAATGCAATTGCCGTAGGGTGCATTTAATTGATCTAAATTTGTAGATTGTTTGTAACGTTCAACTTTCGTCAAGAACGGACTTCTTCCACGAACTAAGAAGTAAAGTTAAAGAAGAGACAATCGTGAGTATAATTTTCCCAGTTATTTTAGACCATAACTGTTCGAGATACTTTTCTAAACGAAGGTTTACTTTTGGTAGATGTTTAGAACTTCCTATGTATTTTAAGGCCCTCAAATGGGCTCCTTCCATTTCAAAAGACTCCTCCCATTGATTAAAATTGCCGAAAAAAGATTTAAACTTTACAAATACAAGGTTAATAAAAATACCACCAACCAAAGATACTCAAAGCGGGAAATCTGCTCCAAAACATCCAAACAGAATTAGAAATGATATACCATCACAACAGCCAGCACAACTTAAATCAACCGTGTGATAAATCAAGGGTTTTGGCAACTGAAACCAAGTTTACTTTTAGTATGTTCCACTGTCATTTCGATTAGTCTTAACAAATTTGCCGGCATTGGTAACCTCTCTGTTGAATGTGAAAACCGATTAACTCTTCTGAGAACTCACTTTAATACTCTGCTAAGATGTCTTCCACTGGTTTTTTTATTTTGTTCTTTAACGATGTAGCTATTACTTGCGTACTGTGTCCAAGAGTGTGTCTTCTGTTGTTGTCACCTTTCTTGTACCAACACGGTATCTTTCCATTCTTGTGGCATTCTTTTCGCCTTTCGGATTATCTCAACTACTTTATGTTGTACACTCTCTCCTCCACATTTGATAAAATCTATGTGCGCGCCTGTATTGGCTGGCGCTTTCCTATTGTCATTTCCATGATTTATTCTTATATTAGTGGGCCAATTGCGTCTATTGGTTGTAAACGCTTTACTTTCCTACTGCCTCTAACTTCGTTCCTTGTTCAAAATATTCTTTCAATTTTTACAATGTTAATTTGCTGTCCTCTATTAACTTGCCTTATTCACTTTTAACGTAGGCAGCTCTATGATCTTTCTTCTTTGTTCTCTTTATCTGCTGGTTTCTAATTTCTCTGTTAATGTATTTTTGTGCTGATTCTTCCATTTCATTTTCTATTTGTTGCCTGTTAGTCAGCTTGCAGACTTCTTTAAATTTTATTTAACATTCTGCATTCTTGTACGCCCCTTTCCCTTCTCATTTTTCACATTTCTATTTTGGTCAGTTGCTACCACAGTTTTTCAACCTCCGTTGAATGTTTAGGTCCCATATATTTTCTGCCAAAATTCCTTTATAACTTAAATGTCTATCTTCTCTAGCGCATCAACTTTGTATCTTCTCTTATTATACTTCTGCCTTATTTTACCTTTGTTTGTTCCTGATCTAAAATTATCAGAGTTGGCTTTCGCTCCTCTTTGCTTTCGTGCATTAGTTATCAGCTTAGCATTTCGTTCTTCGGATACGATATAATCGATCTGATTTGTTACCTATCTATTTGGCCCACGTCGTATTTTTTATCCTTACTCTGAAAGTATCTTACTTACATTATTATACTCCATCATCGCCCTAATACCCTCAGTTGGTAGCTGGTCATACAGTTTTTCTAAATTATCGTAAATTCTACCTCTTGTCCTTGCTCTACTTTTTCTGCCAGCACGTATGTATCCACTATTATCATATTTTAATCTTTATTTCTGATTTTCACATGACACACTTTCTCTGACGCTGCTTCAAATCCGATTACATTGTTCTTTATTTCATCCATAGCATTCTTGTTTCGTCGCTGTAGTCTCCCACTTCTATAATCGTATTTTTGTTTGTTTTTTGCCTGGATGGCCAATACATCTACTCTATACCTTCTCGTTCTCGTCACTAAATTTTTTAGTGATCTTTTATCACACATTTCCCTTTCAATGTGACCAGAATTAGCGCTTTTTGCTACTATCTTTGGGTTATCGTTTACTATAAATTTTATATTTTTATTTGTTTATGTGTATTTTCAAGCGTTGATCAGTTTATTTTGGGGGTGGAGGGTTAAATTTTATCTTCGCAACTGTCGCTGCTACCTATTTTTATCGATTCTTCTATATCTGCATTCTAAATCCACGTATAGTCTTAACAGTATTTTTTTTATTTCTCGTTGGTTTGCTGGAAAGCCGTTGTTGATATATATTTTCGAACCCTTAAGCTTATTCTTATTCTGCATCGCGTTTATTTTTCTCACTGTTCCAGTTGAAACCCTGCAATGATTTCTTTCTGTCTCTGTTTTTATTGTAAAAATTTTTATTCTTTCTCTAGAAATTGCTGTGCTTTTAATCTCATCAAAAATAAGTCTTTTTAATTTATTCATTACCTTGTCCATCATTAATGTTAACTGTTTTATTCCTTCTTTTACATTTCTATGCTCATCGACATGACTGCAGCTTTTGGTTGGTGTTCTTGCGATCTTTCTGCATTTTGTAAACAGTTCTAGAAGGATCTGGTTGTTTATTTCTTTTTTCTCTTCTACTGTAGTTCCGTCAGTCTTGTGAAACAACTCCCCTAGGTCGTTTGTTGTAGTCTTCATTCAATCATTCTTATGTGGTACTAACTTTTAAGCCTTTAAAATTCTCCTTTTTAATGGTTTGATATGCACAGCGGCAATGCCACTTTTTGATCAGGTGCAAGACGTCAGCTTTTTCATTATCTTATAAGCTCGTCTGTTCAATTTTTTTGTTAGTTTGTGGCTCTTACTTTGTGTTACATAGATCCTTTATTTCTACTGTTGTGCTATTCTGTATTACAATACCCTGCAGCCACGTTCTGTTTAAATTGCGCTCAACTAAGCTTTGAAATGAGTCACTTATGTCGGGGGTGATTTTCTAAGGGCGTAGAAACACGCCAAATTCCACATTTACCGCGTTCTTTGAGATAACATAAGACGATTCTTACGATTTTATCTTTAATTCAATCTCAAAGAAAAACATTGCAAACATTTAAATGAAGTAACCATGCTATGCTGTTAATTTTAAATTCTTACTAATAATTCTTCAACTAAGAATTTATCTAATGTGAAATAGTTTAATATTATTGGTAGTGTATAAGAAAATCCTATCTTATTAAATTCAGAAATTTTATATTAGTATCACGTACTCAACAATAACTTTGTAAGAACGTAGTTTTCAGGGGTAAGTTATCCAAAGTCCGAATTCCACCAATTTGGGTTTTCGTATAGCTTTCAAATGAGCCTGGAAAATTGGCATATTGGGAGAAAAAAAACTAAAATTGGCTTTTGCTATTCTTTGATGACAATAGTCTCTTATGGATCTTATATGGCGAAGCTTCTGATTTACAGTTTATTAGCCGCTGACATCGTCAGTACAGAACTCAATCTGGTACCCTTCTTTATCGTCTTTCAGAATATGGTCAATCACTTTGTTTTGTCTTCGAACACAATCTGATACTTTTCCTAACTACGCTTTTGGGTCTATCCACTTTTCTTAAATTTAATGAAAAAATTGGTCACTTAACCAAGTGCTGGCAGTCCTTCCTTAGAAATGCTTTTATTGTGAAGCTGATTAACTTACCCTTTCTAAAACAATGACCAAGTCTACTCTTTGCTAAATAAATATTTTAATTGAGTTTATTTTTTTAAGTAAATATAAACAATTATCAACCTTTAGTCGACCAAAGATGATTGCAAAGTCTCCTAACCAACATCTTCGCCTATCGGTTACGTGTGTTGCTATACGATCGTTTAATGTGAATATTGCCTCTCGCGCCAAATCAAAAATTTTTAATATCTAGGAAAAAATGTCCAGGAAGTGAGGGCTTGTTTACAAACAATTTCGACTAACTGTAGCGCGGCTTTTTGCTCCTTGCGCCTTCGCTTTCACGCCGCCTAAAAAATCGCGTTCTTGGGGGTGACGGAAGGCCTTTGCGATCTAGCTCGCCGTTTTTCGCTGACCCTGCCGCCGATCCGCGTTTTTCTCAATTTTGCGGTTTCACGTAAGGCTCGGGGCATTGTCCCGCTTCCTAGTGCGAGTGTGTGGCCGTGGCGGGCGCTGCATCGGACCCGTTAATTCGCGCAAGAACTCAGCTTCGAGACCGACCGAAGGCGACGCCGCTCCAGGAGATAGGAGGCGAACAACGGAATATTTAGTGGCGGCTGGTGTACGCGCGACTCTGAATCCAGGTCAAGAACTCCCACTTTCATCTGCACCAAATCTATTATATGCATATATAAGTCGCTTTATCACTAATCTCTTGATTGTTTACCACAGCTCTTTGCTGCACAAGCGTTTACCACTTGGCGCTTTTTAACTACTATGCTAGTTGTTTATTAATAGCCAATTAGAGTACTAAAATTAAAGGTAGATTCGATCTATGCATTACTGTACTAACACAATTTAAAGTCGTCTTTAGTATCTAATCTATCATTTAGCAATTAAAAATAAAATGAATAAAAAAATGTTTATTTTATTTTATTTTGTTGCAGAAAGAGCAAAACCCTAGAAGTAGATTATAACGATCTTTCTGAATGGTAAGTAAACATTTATAAGTTTAAACAACTTTGTGTAATAGTAGTAATGATTAAGGGGAAGACACTACACAGTTTTAATAGTATAAAATATAACAAAAGAAATGAGTTATAAAGAACAAAGAAAATATTTAATCAACTTGATCAATCATTATTACCTAATTTTATCTAATTTTGCAAGTGCCTTTTCGTTACTATAACTTTAAGCTTACGCATAAAAGTGCTTAAGTACAATTGAATCCAAATAATAATCGCACTTTTGTATCAAGTTAATACGGAAAAGTTTCATAGGTCGCTTTTCAGCTTGAAGAGGAATAGTTGGACGCGCGCCTGATCAATCTTCCCATTTCCTACGTGGGCTGTTATCATCTTGAAGCCTTGATTGGTACTTAACGGCCTCATAAGATACAGCTGACGCTTTATAAGTGCAGTACTAGTTGGCCCTCGAAGTACTGCGGAACCGCGCTCCCACAGCTGAAACCTGCACGCCTTTGCTTTCAGTTTCAGTTTCAGTGCTACCTCTACAGTGCTCCCCACACCCAGAAGCCGATTAGGTGAGTAATTTTCACGGGCGAAGTTAAGTTAATCTTGTTGGTTAGCCGGCGTTTAATGTTCTGTGGTACCGAAACAACTACTACCACGCCGCTAACACCAGAATTAGTTCTGGCGCTCGCCTGGCGTGCCCTTGATCCAAATTCCAATTGCTCCCGCACCGAAATACCTGTCGGTTTGTTCAATGACTTACTGGCACGAGTTCGCGCGAAAATTGGTAAGGCAAACACCCTGTTTGCTCGCGGCCTGCGCGGGCAAAATATTTGGCCAATTTGCGCGGCTGACGCAAAGCGGCCGAAGGTAATTTGCGGGAATTGGCGTAAATTGGCGAAGGGGGCGCTGCCGCGCCAGGTTTCACACTCAAGATTGATTGCTTCTTCGGGGGCTACCTTTTAGATTTACAATCGAGTCTTCTGGTCTCAACAATTTCATCCTTACCTTGCAACCGGAATTAGTTATACAATTGCTAATTTATAGAAATTTTGGATCAAAAGCATTTGTGTCTTTTTTAAGATTAAACCAGGACCACAAATATAATACAATACTAATCTAACAAAAAATTAAAAACAGTTTAACATTGTTTAAACAAAGAAAATTATTTGATTGTCCTTCTTGGGCAAATTCAGTAGATTAAATTAATTAGCATTCAACACAATTGCCTTACATAATACACCACCTAAAGTAGGTCATAACTGAAAGTACAGCCTGTTGATATAAGTAGATAATGGAAAAGTTACCCATTTATCTCAGATGCCACTTCATGTTTGCAATCACACTGCATTTGGTGATGAATAAAACAAACAACAACACTAGCAGACGTGCAAAACTCTTAATTTGTGTCGCGATTTTCTGTTATGCTTGCATATAGCCACAGATTAATCTTGCCTAAAAATTTTCAGTCTAAAATGGCCGAATTTATCAAAGAGTACATCTTGGAGGATGGAGCGGAAGATGTGATGGAAGACGAAAACAGCGGCTCGTTCGACACGGTGGTCGCCAAAGCAGTCGCGATGGGCTGCCTCTTCTCGGCCTCCTTCCTCATGGGCATACTGCCGATCAAGCTGAACAAGTGGATGAATTGGGAATCGGACACCAAGAACAAGAACGTGGTGTCTTTACTGCTGTGCTTTGGGGGCGGCGTGCTTCTATGCACCACCTTCCTGCATCTGCTCCCCGAAGTAGCAGAGCACGTTGAGCATCTGGTAGAAAAAGGCGCCTTTCCGAACACAAAACTCCATTTCGCGGAGCTCCTCATGTGCATCGGTTTCTTCATCATGTACTTTGTAGAGGAATGCGTGCATTTGTACCTGCACAGGCGACAGGTCCAGAACGAGATGAGCGCCCTGAGAAGATCGCTGTCCATCCGGAGGGGCGAAATAAACGCGGATGACTGCACGGAAGCCAGCTCGAACTCGTCGGCCAACCTGGTGAAGTGCGACGAAGAGCAGGGGAAGGTGCACCAGCAGCACCAGCACAACCACGGGGGGCACAGCCACCTCATCGTGGAGGAAGACTCCGTGATGAAGAGCATCCGAGGTCTGTTGGTGGTGCTGGCCCTTTCCGTCCATGAACTGTTCGAAGGCCTGGCCGTAGGCCTTGAGTCATCCAGCGCGCTGGTGTGGTACATGTTCGGCGCCGTGGCAGCTCACAAGTTCGTCATCGCCTTCTGCATCGGGGTGGAGCTCGTCTCCACCAAGACGCGCACCCTGCTCACCGTGATCTACGTGTTCACCTTCTCCGTGGTGAGCCCCATGGGCATCGGCATCGGCATCGCCGTCAGCGTCGACCAGCAGAGCTACACCGCCCTAATTTCTATGATCCTGCAGGGCCTAGCCACCGGCACCCTCCTCTACGTCGTGTTCTTCGAAATCCTCCAGAAGGACCAGACGGGAGGAATGAAGCGGTACTTCTCCATCTTCCTGGGGTTCGTGGTCATGTTCGGAATCACGGTCCTAAGTAAGTACCCTTTGCCTAAGCTTTCGCTTCCATAAAACTGCAGCTCATTAAGATGCATTGTACTGCAATGTTATGCAGCGCGGTTACGTCAGCCATAAATATTTGTGCAGGCTACTTTCACTCGTACCGAGCCAAACCTTGGCATTAGCTGCTCACCCGCCGTTGAAAATGCATAATAATTAATTGAACCGTTAATACAAATTTTATGGTAAATTAAGTCGCCTTAACAACATTTGCGGCATTGAACGTTATATTGCAATTGCGCCAGGAATGCTGAATCAAATAGGGATTGATGATTTGAAGATCTTTTTTTGTGTGAAAAACAGTCAAGATTTTTTTAGCCTCTTTACAAAATCATGCAATGGAAACAAGATTACATAACCAGAATATACTAGTACTTTAAGAGAGATAATGCAGTGTTTGACGTGATTCTACAAGTATTTATTTACCTGTTTATTATTGCATACATTTTTGGTTATTATTTTCAAAAATTACTTCAAGCATGAAGATTAAAAATTTTAATTTATGTTCCCACCTCAACGCTGGTAATTTTTAAGTCGAATAAACAATCTTTTTCACGTCCACTGGACGTAACTAATTAAGCCGAACGCGCTCTGCATAATTTATTAGACCGAAATCAGTTCCTGTCGATGTATTGCTTGTGTTGGCAATAAAACTTGCTTTTACTGCCTTGTTTTTCCTATTTTTGATAATTTACCGAGCAACGTCAATGTTATATAAATGTAAAGCGTTTTAAGCATCGAAAGCACTAATTTGTGCAACTCAATAAACTATCGTTAGCAACTTCATGCGAAACTCACTTAAGTTTTTGTTGTGTTAATTGCAGTCGAAGCATTTTAGCACATTTATATGAGTTTTTCAGTTAAAAAACCTTAAAATGTTAAATTAAAGATCGCTACAAGGATCTGTTACAGCTTCAGGCCCCATTAACTCGCCAGCGTATTAAAAATGTCTTAAAATCTCTAGTTGTGGTTTACCTTAGAACTAATAAACGAAAATATAAGGAAAAGGACAGCAAACTGAAAGGCCTTGCAAAAAAACTACCAAAAAGCTCAAAATGCAACATTGCAGCTTATTTTCGGTGCCACCGGAAGAAACAATTAAAAATCGCGTTTTAATTAACTGATTGCATAAGGAAATTACGTAATGAAACTGATTAAACCGTAATTAGGTTAGGAGCATTTTTATATCTAAATTATTTAATTTATTGCACTATAAAACTAGAAGTATTAATTAATTAAACTAATTACCTTTAGAACGTTATAATTACTGCTTGAACAAATTATTGATGATCATCGATGCACCAGTGAAGCCGAAAATACAACTAATAGATACTTAAACAGTCAAATTTAATAGCATTGAGCTTTTTTTCGCGAAATAAAAAACTTAACTACAATAATAATAGTAGCAATGACCTTAAAATAATATAAACATAAGTTAGCTTGACACAAATTCTGACAATCATAGACTTCTATGAGGAAAGTATTCAAATAGTTTAACCTTGAGCGTGCTTAAAAACAGTAATCGCAACTATTTTAATCCCACAAAACATTATTCCAATAAATTATCGTTCAGAAGCTTTAAGTGCAAGGAAAGCAAACAGCGTTTAAATTAAGAAAATTAAATATTCTTTAAAGAGCTCTTAATTAATTAACTTTATTAGCTAATTTTTGAATTTTACAGAAAGCCTGACAATTGTAAAATTAAATTAAAGCACAGCAGTCGCACGCTTCAGCCTTAAAATTCAAATGATTTATTTCCACAATAATTCCAAATAAATTTTGTGTAAAAAGCTTTTAATTAATTAGCTTGACTAGTTAATTTCTAAGTAATTAAGTAAGCTTTATTTGACAAATATAGAATTCTACGAAGAAAAAATCAATGCACCGAAGCCACACTTTTCAACGTCAAGGCTTAAAATATATTTAAATCATTGCATCCTTGAGGCTAATTAGAAATATGATTCTAAAACACTAATTGTAATTATTATATCCGGCAAAAAAAATGTGCAAATCAATCTGTAGTTTAGCAGCTTGAAATGTAAGCAGAGCATGAAACTTTTAAGTTTGTATTAGAAGCCAAAAAGCTCCTACTTAATTATATTGGTTAAATAATTTATAACTAATTTACTTATAAATGAGCTTTGCAAGAAACCTAACGATTATTGAAGTCTACGCAAAACTTTTAGACAGTTAGCTAAGTAATTAGCTGATTAGTTACATTAGAAAAGGGTACAATTGTAGAATTCCACGAAGGGAAAATTGATACACAAGAGTGGAACATTTCAACAGTGAAACATTAAAAATAAATTTAAATTATGGGGCATTGAAAACTTAAATTTTCATGAAAATTATGCAAATAAAATAAAGCACCAACGCTTTTAAGTTTAACCGATTAGGGCACAGTCAGATGGTTAAAAAGCTCTTTGTTAATTAGCTTAATAATGATTTTTAATTAATTAACTTGTAAGTGAGCTTTACAAGAAACCTACCAATTAAATATAATTATAAAACACTAATTGTAATTATTGTACCCTCACAAAAGAACTATACAATTAAATTCTGTGACTTAAGGACTTAAAGCGCAAGCAAAGCGTAAGAGCTTTTAAGTTTAACACAATTGGGTGCTACAAAGCTCTTAATTAATCAACTTGAGCAGCTAATCTCTAAACAGTTGACTTGTAAGTGAGCTTTACAAGAATTCTGACACCTATAGAATTGTACGAAGAAAAAATTAATGCACAAGAGTCGCACGTTTCGGTAGTAAAGCCTTAAACATAAATTTAAACGATTTAGCCTTGAGCATACTTAGAAATATAACTATACAATGCCAATTGTAAATATTATATTCCCACAAAATAAAATGTAAATAAGTTTTATTGTTTAGAGCCTTGAAGTGCAAGCAAAGCGTAGAAGTAATTTTAACAAACCAAAACGCAATTAGGCGCTAAAAAAGCTTAATTAGTTTACTTAGCTAATTTACAAAACTTGACACTAAACTCCCGGTTGCATAACGACGGATTTTCCGGGGGCCGGCAAACGAAAGAACCCGGGGCTCCCCCGGCCGCACGTAGCCGCGGCCCCAGGACTTTTCTGGGACGTTGCGCAAGCGGAAGCGCCCCATTCGGCCGCTTAGCGAGCCTGGGCGGCGTCTTGCATCTGCCGCAATTTGGCTCATGAAGATTAGCCCGCTGCCCACCTAATGAGGCGTAATGAGCCGCGAATTTCGCGAATGCCAGATGCACCCGGAGTGCACGCGGGGTCAGCGGCCCTGAGCCTTGCAGTTAGGCGCTCAGCCGCCTCGCCATGATTTATTCGATTGCTTCACTTTTCGCGAACCATCCAAGCGTCAGATATTAGCAAACACGGCGCAAACGGAGCCGTGCATTGTTCCTTCAGTTATCTTGCGCAAGCCGCGCCTGGCGGACATACGGGGTCGCCATTGGGATTCCTGAAAAGTCCTGAAAATTTCTTTGATTTCAGGATTTCCATGCCTGTTTATTTATGCAAAACAAATTTAAATTTTTCATCACCCTCCTTGTTAGCCCACCCTTTTCTAAATTCGACTAGATTTCGATAAACTTTGGTTAAATTATGCGGTTTCTGGGCGCTTAAATAATTACATGTTTAGAGTAAGGTCGGCCGGTTTTATTTGAGCCTTTCAATCACGTGTCATGTTCGCTGAAATGCACGCTTTGTTTGTTGCTTTTGGCGAATTGCACCTAAATATTTAAGTCGAGTTGTTCTTTCACATTGTTTGCAAGGGTAATCGTGTTATTAGTAGCTTGTTTTTGCGCGTATTGTTCTTGTTTGTTTTGCTCACAATTGCCATTGTTGGCTTACAGTTTTTGCAAACACTGATAAGGTGCCAGGCTGCTCCGTTTTGTTCACTAAGGCCTGAAAACAGTTTGTTTAGTGCTTCTGATTCCGATCATTCCCGATTTTTCTTTTTTTAAATTTTCGTCTAAATCTTTCATCGTTGCACTTATGCAGTGTTTATTTTTCCTTTGTCCTTGAACCTTGCTTACTACGAATTTTTTGCATTGTTTTGGATGTAATTTGTTACAAATCTTTTCATTGCGTCTTTTTGAAATTCTTATTTATTTTAATATCTTTCTTTGTTTAATAATTTTATTTATTTCTGTCATTCTACTTTTATTTGCACGACTTAAGTCTGTTTTACGTTTGTTTTTTCTTAGTTTCTGTGTGTTTTACGCTTAAACTCGATATTAGTGTTCGTAAACATGTTTTTTTAACTATTGCCTGTAAATTATCGTTTGCTTCTCTTCTTATCAGTCCTAATCCTTAAATTGCTTTTTTATGTTGTGACGAGAACTAGTACCTACGCATCCCTTTTTTGGCGATGCATATGATGTAGTAATTATTTTTATTGTTTGATGTTGATCAATTTCTTCCTTATTTTTTTACATTTTGTATGCTTTATTTTTTATAAAATAGAAGAGGTTCAGTCGACTTCGTTAATACAAATTGAGCGATTTTTTGAATATTTGACTATTGTTCTTATAAACAAGTTAATTGCTGCTCTATGACCTACGGGGGCTAATAAGCGTTTGAACGTATTTTTTATTCCTCCCAAGAAAAGAGTTGCTTCTTAATTCTTATTTGTGATTTATTTCCATCACTTTATGTTTCATTATCAAACTTAGACCTCAAAAATAGTTCCTAAGCGCCCCTTTACTGTGAGGGGAGGCAATATAGTGCTAAAAGAAACGCTTCAAAATGCTAGAACCCGGGGTCCGTTTCCGAAATAAATTCAATACCTTCTGGTAGTGCCCAGGTGCTAAGGAAACTTGCTAGCGGCATTGCATAGAAGATTGAATTTCTTATTTGCGATTTATTCTTATCACTATCGTTTCGTGTCCTTTTAGTCGATTTTATTTTCACTTTGTATGACGGTTCCTAAAAGTGAACCTTCCTGATACCCTATAAAATATTCTAAAACTCTTTTATTTTAATAAAAGGGGGAGGTGCGGTATAATGGAAGTAAATCTGCTTTAAAGTACTGAGGATAAAGTTTCATTTTCAAAATAAACTCGGTAGCTTCTGGTCACTCCCCGAATGCTAAAGAAACTTGTCTAGGAAGACAGATACGGGCCTCTATATTATGACACGTCAATTGCCTGTTACTGGGTGCCGCCCAGACAACTTAGTAGATTAGGCGCGGCTAGTCTGATAAAGCTTCTACATACACAAGAATTTTAAAATTGGACCTCCTCTTAGCTTAGGCCCGCTTCCTGTAACATAATAGTAAAAAGAATCTCTTATTTTATGCACACTGTGGTCCAGATTCCATTTTTGAAATAAATTCTTTAGCATCTGGCACACACCAGGTGCTAACTTACTATGACATTGCCTAGAAAAAAATATGGAACTGCACAGTCTTGTTCTTTCTTATATTTACCTTTAAAAAAACTATAACAATTTTTGTATCACCGAGGTGTGAGAAACATAAGTTACCTAATAAAACACAGCGATGAGCCTCGATGGCATGATAAAGCTGCTAAATATAAGAATTTGAAGTTCCTCATAGCATAGCCCCCCTTCACGGGGGAGAGGAGAAAATATGATATAGTAGTAAGACTTAAAATACTGTAACCTAGGTTCCAATTCCGAAATAAATTCATTTGTCTCCGGTACTCCCCAGGTCCTAACGAAACTTGCTACTGATATTGCCTAGAAACGGATGTAAAACATTTATCTTTCGACGCAACTTTAAAGAATCGTGGGGTTTTTCCTTCATTAAATGAAACTTTTATAGAGCGCGGCTTTCAAAAGAATAGTCCTCGAAGGGTCGCACCAGATTCTGGCAAAATCCGTTACAGAAGTTGCCTAGAATGCGATGGGTCGCATACTGAGCACGGATTTCATTTCTGAAATAAACTCAATGGCCTTTGGCACTGCTCAGGTGCTAATGGAATTTGCTAGTGATATTTCCTAGAAAGATAAATATAAATCTTTATAGTCGGATACACAAACTGCTTATTCCCCCTAGTTTTTATCCCTTACGTAACTGTCAAAGAAAATTTGAGTAGAGTCGCAACCTCTGAGCAACTGAGTTCTTCATAGCCCTTCCTTGCGGAGAAGGATGATAAAAGAAATCGCTTCAAAGTATTGGAGCCCGTTTTTTTTTCCAAAAGGAACTCAATAGCCTCCTGCACTCCCTAGGTGATAGCAAAACTTACTGGTGACATTGCCTTAAAAACCGGCGCTTTTGCTTCAATGATAAAATTCCTATACATGCACTCACTTGGCTGAATCACAACCTCTGAGCAATTAGAGTTCCTCATAGCTTAGTTGGCTCTCAGAAAGTGCGCCAAGGCGTCTCTGAAAATGGCAGGCATCTCGGATCTGTAATGCAAAGCGAGTATATTTTTAAATTTTTCGCTATTGCTTTTATTTACATCAACGTATTAATTGTTGTTGTGTGACAGTCTAGTCTATGAGCGCTAGTAAGTATTTTAAACGTCTTTTACTTGTTCGCTGGAAAAAATTTACCTTCTTATTCTCTATTTGTAATTTATCTTAATCATTATCCTTCTATTTGATTTTTGGAATGCTTTAGTCTCAAACTTATACACGTTTTTCTGTTTTCTTTAAAAATAATCAAAACTTTATATAGACTATCGCCCCCTGAATCGTTTCAAGGTCTCTTTACAGGAGGGGTACAGTAGTAAAAGAAACCATTTCAAATAATGTGACCCGGGTTTTATTTACGATGCAAATTCAACGGCCTCTGGTAGTCTTCAGGTGCCAACGAAACTTGCTAGTTGTACATTGCCTAGAAATAGACACGAGACTGTATGGTCCAATACACCAACTGCTTGTTTCCAATTTTTAAAGAAACTCAGTACTTTCGTTCCAATTATTAAAATTTTATAACAATTTGAGTGTCGGTAGAGTAGTTTAGAGGGTTAAAGCGGTACTGCCAGGTTCGATCCCCGACCGGCAACCCCGGATTATGGCAAAATCTGTGAATAACATAAGCTGTGACGGCAACGATTTCATTTCTGAAATTAATTCAGTAGCCTTTGGCGCTGCTCAGTGCTAAAGAAATTTGCTACCGACATTGCCTAGAAATACAGATTTGGATCTTCATAGTCTAACACACAAACTGTTGTTTTTATGTCTCGTAACCTTCAAAGATACTCGACATTCTCGACATTTCCAACCTCTGCGCTATTGGAGTCCTTCATAGTCCCCCTTTGAGGGGTAGGGTGGTAATATGGTAAAAATATCACTTAAAAATGCTGGGGCGGGGTTTCATTTCTAGAATAAATTCAATAGACCCTGGAATTCCACTGGTGCTAACGAAATTTGCATGTGATGTGGGCCTTTATGGCCTAATACACAAGAACTTCTGGTTTTCCTTATTTTTTATTGGACGTAACCTTCAAAGAAATTCGGCGCTTTCGCTTCAATAAATAACATTCCTGTAGAATATAATTTGGGTGCGTCGCAACCTCGAGCAATTACAGTTCCTCATAGCTTGTTTGGCTCGCAATAAAGGACGCCGAGGTACCTTTAAAAACGACAAATACGAGTAAGTTTCTAACCGTTGCTTTTGTGTATACTAACAGGTTAGTTACTGTTCTATGTAACAAAAAAGTAAATTTGACCATATGGTCTATGAGGACTAGCGAGAATTTTAACATGTTTTTTAATTGTCATTTGCTGGAAAAAATTCACTTTTTCGTCTCTATTTGTGACATTCTAATTACTATCGTTTCACCTATTTTTGGTGTATTTTACTTTACGTTATTAACAAGCTTTTTTGTCTCTTTAAAAACGCTCCCATTTCAAACAAAAACTTTGTCATACATTCATATAGTCTGTCCCCCCCTGGATCATTCCAAAATTTCGTTTTATAGGAGTCGGGGGCAACATGATGTAGTGATAAAAGAAATCTTTTCAAATTACTACGGCCCATATTCCATTTCTGAAATAAATCCATAGCCTTGCGTAGAATCTATAGCCCAATACATAAACTGGTAGTTCAGCCTTTACTTTTGAAGTAATTTTTAAAGAAACCTGACGCTTCGCTTCAATAAATAAAATTTCTATAGAGTCTAATAATTTGAGTAAATTACAACGTCTAAAGTCACTGTAGTTTCTCACAACTTAATTGTCTTTAAACAAAAGGCAGTCACCTTTTAGGAGGGCTGAGGACAATATGATGTAGTGATAAAAAACCTCTTCAAAATACTAAGGCCCAGATTTCATCTTCAAAATAATTGTCTGTGGCATTCATCTGGTGTTAACGAAACTTATATACTAGTGATATTGCCTAGAAACAGACATGGGATCTTATCTTGTTCCTCTCCATTTTTACCTTTTGACGCAACCTTCAAAGAATTTCGACGTTTTCTATAAAGTATAATAATTTGGGTAAATCGCAACATATGAGCAACTCAAGTTCCTCATAGATCGAAATAATGTCACTAATCGGGTCACTAATGCAAATCAAGTAGACAGTTACAAGTCTATAAGAACTATCAAGTATAACAACATCTTCTAGTTGTCTTTCGCTGAAGAAGACTTAATTTTTTTATGATTTATTCTGATTACTATTGGTGTACTTTAGCCTGTTTTATTTTCAATTTGTGTCATAGTTTCTCAAACCAAATTAAAGTATCTTCCTGTTTAAGGGAGGTTTTAATCAGGGGGAGTTTTTTATGCATTTACATTTCCTAGCTCTTCTAGATAATTCCAAAGCTTCCTTTCGCGTGTGAGGCGGAGCAGACTATATGATGTAGTGATAAAAGAAACACTTCAATAGCCTCCCAGGTATATTGGCTAGAAAGATCCTCCTCATTTTAATCTTCCGACACAACCTTCAAAGGAACTCGGCGCTTTCGCTTCAATGAATAAAATCTCTAGAGTGTAATGATTTGGTGAGTCACAACCTCTGAGCAATTGGAGTTCCTGACAGCTTAGTTGGCTCGAAACAAGGACGCCAAGGCATCTCCAAAAGCGGCAGCCACTCGGGCCGCCCCCAAATGCAAATGGCAGGCGCAGCCGAAGATCCTCGCCGTGACTAACGGCTATTAGTAGAAACCCCGCAGCCCCGTTCTCGGAACGCAGCGCAGTCCGCCGCGGAAAAGTCGTGCCAATCTCGGACCTTTCTAAATTCTTCGGCGTCGTAAGGAATACCGCGCGGCCGAGCAACGCCAGGCGCTAATTGCTGCTCCGGGGCACCACGACATCCAATTCTCAGGTTTTTCCTCCATGGGCGTTCGGCGAACCGCCTCTCCCCCGGGCGGCAGCGAGCGGCCCGCTTCGCGCGCGCTCATCAAGGCCGCCTGTTGATTGTGGAGTTATTTGTAGCATTGAACTTCTGGGAAGTGCCCAGTGCTCTCCTTTGCCCGAGGAGAAATCCGTAGGAACGCGGAGACGGCGGCGACCTTTCAACGGTGCTGCGGTGCCCTGTCGCAAGCAATGTTTGGCTGTTTCGTAATTGCTAATTGGCATTTGCATGAAGAAATCCGTATTGTACCCATGGTGCCGAAAAGGTTAGACTTGAAAATTATTGAAGACATAAAATTGTTAAACTGCTGCTCGAGAGAGGTCCAGCGCCTCAAAGCGTGCCAAGGCTTTCTGGTGCACGTGAGAAGCTTTTGGCTCATTATTTTCGTTAGAAGTTTCTAGACAGGAAATAGATCGCATTTATCGGTTTTGAACAGATGCCAGCGAATGCACATCTAGAAGATTTACAAAGCCATATCCACCTACCAAAAGTTTTTCTGAAATTTCATCATATTTTAGATTGTTTGTGATTTTATATATTTCTTGGTAAAATACAATGAAATTGTATACCCTTCACAGGGACAAAGTTTACCAACTAAGGAGTTATGTGGCAAATACCGCGCTTCAGGCAACACAATTATTTTTAGTGATTGAGTAGGCCACCCGCTAGGCTTCTGAGCGCGGGATTGAACCCGGGTCCGTCCGCATCACACCCAAGCACCTCGACAGCGCGACCTCATTGGTTTGCATGTTTTAAATCGTTCCTGATAATATTGCTAATAACAATAAAACATCTGTTATAAACATTTCAAGGAATTTAAAGGACATGATTTCCGTATTTTTAGTCTCAATTGTGATAATCCCAAATTTTAACCATTGCCAAACTGCTGGTTTAGAAACTTCTTTGTTGCGTAAGGTGCAACTTTAATTTAGTAAAATGCGTGCGAAGCTGTGACAATTTCACGTCGATCTGTTCGACTTACACAAGATTGCCGGCTGTGTTTTTAGCCAAAGATTTTGTATGCTGTTTATTAGTTCCTGAACGGTTTTGCAAACCACTTCGCAAAAACCATCAATGCACAGTCGAGTTACAAAACAAACAAAACTCAATTTAAATTCACATAACTCCGTGCTCGTAAAGCCTCAATATCAGCAGTAATTGCTTTTACTACCGACCTACGACTGTGTTAAATGCTCGTCACTTAAATTAATGGAGTTATTACGTTAACGCCGTGCTTTCGCATTTGATGGATTTTTGGGTACGGTGAGTGGTCGCACATAAAGGTAACCGGTAGTGCCAGAAACTCGCTCATACCTTTAATTAATCGTAAGCGTGGCAGAATTTCCGCGATATTTGCTGGACGATGTGATTCCGCGCGAAAAAATTCCAGATAACTTCACCCACCAGCCAACAGTCGTTTCTTAGAAATTTTTTATTTATGGCTAACTTGCGTTTCGAAAACAAACCACCCGTTGATTTTAATCGTGCGCGAAGCGCGCGAAACGCACGCGATAAGCGCTCGCGTTGTAATTAGAAAACAAAGACGTGCAATTAAGACCAACATTAAAAATGACCGAACGCGACCTCTCGCATTAATAAATCGAGTAGCCTTCACGAGACACGCACTCGCCCATTCATTGGTCGGATAACAGGAAAACCCATGCGAATGTGGGCTTGCAAAGCCGCGGCTGTAAATCAGCAGACCAGCTTGCAACAAAGAGACTAACTGATGAGTGACGTTTCTCAAGTTTTGTTAGTTTTCTGGTCAGCTTGAAGTTTTCGAATTGAGGATGTGGCTGAAAAATGCACAGTGCAGCTTTTATATTCCGTGCCATGTACACAGCTGCGGACTATTAAAAGACCCGAAGCTTCCACGGCATGCAAACTGGAATAAATGCCGCGGGCTATTTTTGCCCGATACAGTCACTATTTTGCCGAGTTCCTGCATGTTTATGGAGGTAGTCAGCTATAAATGAGATGATGATGCCGGAGCGCGCAAAAAGCAGAAGAGCAGCAAAGGCGGCGAAACCGCGACGCCGCCGCATCCTTCGTTACGCAAGACACCGCGGAGTAGTTGCAAAAGGAATCACCTTGGGAAGGACCCGGTGAGTCACGCTCCCGCCGGTTTGTTTTGCAAAGCAGTTTTTTGCACAGATACAGTTTGAGCTGGGCGAAGCGCATGCATATGTAAAGCGTGTCGGCAACTGTAAATCGCGTCCTCTGAAAATCGGCGCTGCGACCACGCGGCGCGCGGCCGGCTGCATTGAGCCCGATTTCTGCAACTTTCTACTGCTAGATCGCCGCCGTAGAAAGTCTGCGCTGCCAGGAAAGTCGCACAGCTCTGTCCGACCAGGAAAATCTGGTCTGCAGAATTCAGGTTTCGATGGTTTCCGCGTAGGCAGGCAAGGTCTTGCAAGCTCCAAGAGCTGTTGCAAGCAGTGCACGCGTTCGAGCTCAAACTAATAAAGGCAATGCCCTTCTCCTAAACTTTGGCCGACAAAGCAATTCGGACGACACAAAGTTTGCTGTTATCGAAAAGGTCTGTTGAAAATTTAAAGAAAAGGCAATTGACAACTCGATCAGTATCGTCTCGGATAACAGTACTGAATCTATCTCGAGCTTTCTTTAAAGACTTTGGATAAAAAAGAGAATCGGGTTGATGAACATCAAATACCTTGAACCAAATGTTTCTATTACATAGTCGCAAATACTACATAACTATGGTGATGCCAGTAAAACATAACCAAAAAAATTTTTGGCTGATAAAAATTACCATTTGACTCTTTTGGTTTAATCTATCGATTTGGAATACAAATGTAAACAACTCTTTGGCCTCATTTCAAAAAGTGGGTTTTTGATCAAAACTTTTGATCAAAATTTTTTGATCACCAAACTAAAGATGCTGTATTTCACTTTATATATAACTTGTACACTTTCCAGTTTGATTTGGTCAACTCATAGTGTATATTTTTTATCATTATACACTTAATCACTTTTTCTTGTTTTCTACAGAGTAGGTAATATGAAACTGACTGGTGTATTTAAAATATTTTTGGCCTAACCGTTTACTTAATGTTTGAATGCATATTTTGAATATCTTGTCTAAACGTGGCGCAGACTCACACTCTCTCCCTCCTATTCTTCACTTGTTTATAGACGACAGGGGAAGGGCAGGCTTTGAATAATTTCCTGTTTTTTTTGAGTTCCGCAATTGTATTTGGTTTAGTAGCGTTAAAAGATGCTTAAAATACCCGTAGGGGAAAGTCACGAGCAGTTAGATTTGGTGGTCTAGGAGGTTACAGCACCAAAGTGAAAGATTAAACTTCCTGAAACATTATTATTAGCATCGTCTCTCTCACGTATTTCGTAAGTTCTTTAGTTTGAGGGGCCCACAAATTCTCTATCGTGTTATAGTAACGCTCCCCAGTAATAAGGGACGACTGGTTGAAGTCTTGGTTGACACTTATGGATGTAAGTTGCATGTTAGTAGGCACAATAAAGTCCTTAAGCCTGTAATTCCAGTGCCCGCGCCCAAACGAAAATTAAAAAAATTTCTTCATCCCCAAAAAATTAAATTTAAAAAAAATCTGGACGAAACGACAAACAGGCGTAGACGTAAGGGTCAGTTGTGAATAAAAGAGAATTTTCTTCCCTCAAATAGGGCAGTTTTGTTCATCAACATGCCCAAATATATCAAAATAAGTCTAATTGCGCATTGCGAATTTAAAAAAACTCATTTGGACATGTTTATGCATGTTTTTTGAGTTCTTCAATTATTTTTGCTTCACCCTTGTTCTTCAGATACCCTAACAGAAAAAACACAGCAGTTAATTCTGGTGATTTGGGGAGGGGCAAGCCACACCACCAAAACCCGAGATTAAACATCCTGGAACTTTCTGTGTGGCATGTCGCATTATTTTACTAAATTCGCGAGTTTCTCAAGTTTAGCTCTTTAATTTGAGGGACCAAAAAGGTCGTGAT
Source organism: Sinelater perroti (assembly GCA_036346155.1). Classification (NCBI taxonomy): domain Eukaryota; kingdom Metazoa; phylum Arthropoda; class Insecta; order Coleoptera; family Elateridae; genus Sinelater; species Sinelater perroti. The sequence continues at coordinate 19,688,034 of JARFIY010000158.1, read as the reverse complement.
TATGTTATGGTAACGCTCTACAGTAACGGTAAGAAAATAAGATCCAATTACTTCAACATGACCATAACGGTTGTTTGTGGATAATACGGGATTTTCCTCCCCCAGACGCGCCAATTTTGTTTATTGACATGCCCAAATCTTTATTGTGAGGCTTCGAAAAGCTTGAACATCAAATTCTTGTATTTTTGGTGTTTTCTAGGCTGAATTTTTGAGGCCAAACTGGTTTAGGTGTAAATTTTTGTTTGTCGAACGTTCGTTTCTTGAGAACCACGCTTGGTGAAGGATTATTTTGACTACCTTGTCGAATCATTTCGATATTCTTTGGTGTGCGAACACAACTAGACCTCGGAGTAGCGGCTCTGATTCCTTCAAACATTTTTGCCAGCTGACGAACTGCGAGGAATTGCTTTATAAAACTCCATGACTAGTTTACCATGAGTTCTTTACATAACCTTTTGGTAATATAAATATTCAAAAGTCAAATTAGTCAGCTATACATTTTTCTTCTTTAAATAAAAATTATATAATAGTGTGCTAATAAAAGCAATTATTATTATTGTTAAAAAATTGGTTTTGCTTAAACTTCTACGTTGGCAAGTAATTAAATTTATAAATAAACCAGTCACGAATGCAATGGGAAAATACCCTTGCAAACCGTGCTGCTGATGACAAAAACCCAAAAAGACCAGCATCTGCATAAATTAACTACTAAAACGTCAGCAACAGCAGCATGAATCGCGGATATTGGCGCAATAACATCTTGCTGCCGAGAATTTCTTGTGGTGAATACCAAGAAGCTGCAACTGCATTCCTTGCATTTTAATAATCGCATTTTTGAGCTTTATGAGCTTAATAGCAGAAACTTAAGCAAGTGATGCAAAAACCAAAACTGAAACAACGTTGCAAGGGAATTGCGACGAAGCATATTTTTGAATAATTAAACGGAGTTGCAAGTTCACTTTGAAATATTAGAAAATCTTTACGCCATTCAGGGAAATCAGTTTTGGTGAATTAAAACTTCCAGGTAAATGTCAAAACCAGGCAATTAGCGGTTTAATTAAAAAATTGGAAATTTATAATTACGCAATGTTGGATATAATCGAAATGGCATATAACTGTTAACGTCTATGACGCATACCAAAACATTTACAACTAGTGTGATCATCTAAAGCAAAAAAAATGGCAAAAGAGAGTTATGTACAACAATAAATGAAAGTTACAGTTCAGACAATTAAATCTAGCTCTTTGACTTGTTTAAAAATTTAAACTGAGTATGTAACTCTGCTGGACAGCCGCCGCCGTAGTCGCTTAGTCAACAGGGAACGATGCTCTGGCCGGGCCCGGCGCGGGCGAGTTCAAGTCTCGCTAAGCATTTTTGACCCAAAAATATTTATAGATCTAAACAACACAAATCACTTAGTTCAAATTCTTTTTGTTTTAACAAAAAACATTTATTATCGCTGAATAAACATATAAATCAAAAACCAAAAAAAAAACGGGAATTGAAGCGCCCCAATTCAACTTTTCAAGAAATTTTTATTGTTACTACAAATAATAGGCGAACAAAACATTTAATAGATTTAATAGATTTTTTTATAAATCTAAAGACTATAACGAGATTAAAAGCCATTCTGTAGTCAAAATTCATCAAATTCTTGCTTGAATATTTTTTCGTATTTTCTTTTCATTATATTAAAAAAAACTTTCTAATTTTGCCTCATCTCTAATTTTATATTGCAAACATTTAGTCAATGTCTCTGAGGTGTAGTGGTCGCGTACGTACAAGCTAACGTTGAGTCTCCAAGCCCTCCCTTTATTCGCCGACATCGGTTTGGAAGCGCAGCTTCCCTTTGGAGGAACAAAAGTTGAGTTTTTTTATTTTCTTACCCTCTTTCACTAGAAAGACGGAGAACCTTGATTAGCTTAGGGTAAGACAATATGTTAGGGCCTTATGTGACTTTTAGTAGACCCGCTGCCAACTCTAAATCCGAGATTTGCCGGTAACAGCACGTTCGTGCCGCCACAACTTCTAGCAGACACACCGATTGTAAACTTTAGTAATTAAAGCTCCTCGCAAGCATTTTTTAGATAAAAAATTTATATTCGACTGGCCCGCGTATTTTAGAACAATCCTATTTCTGTAGTGCTTCAAGGTTTGGCAAATTTGTCACAATCAGACGTATGTGAGAGGCGGCCGCGCCAATTAAGACGTTCCGAAGCAAATTATCCAGCGAGGCAGTGATGCAACCTACTTTGCAATTTTGGAGTGAGATAACCGGTAAGCGCAGCCACTAATAAATTTTGTGCCTTTATTAGACACCGCAGCGCTTCACTTTTGTAAAAAATGGTTATGTGTTGCGCTAGCACTTATATAACAGCTCTGTTGGCACTCCAAATTCTTATCATCCTATCAACAGTGAGTGCTTTTGACCCTGATCTTATTTAGGTTTGCTCCAGCCGTTATGCTCCCGCTAATCCCTGCGTTCCAGCTGGTGCAGTTTTACTATCAGCCGTTGGTGATAAGGCGAGAAATTACCTTTTGTGCTGATTGCTGAAAACAAACACGGCTTGGTACACAATAACAATTAGCGATTTGCATAATCCGCCCATAAAGTTCAGGATATGTTGCGCAATATTTCTTCCAGGACTTGTCAACGCTGAGTATTCACTCGTAGGCTATTTGTTACGGCGCTGTTATTGGATTTATGTAAACGAAGTCGTGATATACTCTCCAGTATATGTGGATGTACGGGGTGTTTACCAAATAAACTGAACATCCTCCAAATAATCAAATCTTCAATTTGAAATTTTACAAATTCTCTGTTTCGTTTACCAAAACTGATTTGCATGTCGTCAACTTTTGTGACATACTTTTGGTGGTTGTAGTAATCTAAAGGTTAAAGATGTATGTTGGCATCGCCAGGCGCCAACCTTCATCAGCTGAGACTAAGGTTATGCTAATTTATTGCCTGCAAAATCGTAATCGATTTTGGACTACGCTCATCTGCGCGGATTTGTTGAATTAATTTGATATCTACAGAGTGGTCATCTGCTTGCAAAGTTTATACAATAGTAGCGGCTCGCTGAAACTATGGATTATTTAGCAACATTAAATTAAATACGTTGAGTATTTTAGATTCTATGCTAATACGAGGTGAGTTCAAGTTCTAAGGTCTCCAAAACAAAAAGAAGGTTGAAACTTCTGTTACTCTCAACATAATCTCCGTCTAGCCGTACACAACGTCGTCGCCATGGTTGGATGGTTGCTGAGAACACTTCTTTAAGGGTGTGTTTTCCCACTGGAAAATCGCTGGTGCAACAGCGGCTCGATTGGAAAATGAGCGGCCAACATGTCTTAAGATATTGACCACCTTCAGGTCATCATGCGGATCCTATCACGCACATCTAATCGACGGTCTTCCATAACAACGTGCTCCACTCGCGCAATCATGGTTTCGGTCCGGCTGCTTCAATTAATTCACACAACTCTCGACCTTTAAACTTTCGCATCCACGAACGCACATTTTTAATCCACAACGCCTTCACCGCATGTGTCACTTAATTGGCGATGATTTCGATGGACATTTCACCACGCAAGACGAGGAAACGGATGATTATGCGTTGTTCTCGAAAACTAAACGTCGGCATTTGAAGTATGCAAAACAACACTCACTGCAATGACAGTAATTCAACTTGTGTACATTGTATGGTGCTACCATCTTTCTACTTATTCTCACTGCTGAGAAAAAATCTGGAGACCTTAGAGCTTGAACGCACCTCCTTTATACTAATATATACAGGGTGGCCAAACCAACAACCAAACATTTTTTAAGAAAGTAAATAACAGCAACATATTAATACAACTATCAACTAAGCTTATCTTTACACAACTCTTTAGAATAAATAAAATTTACTTCTCTAACATTACAAATTTTGGTTTCTAATTAATTTTTCAAAACGTGGTCAAGTTTCTATTTTTATTACTCTTTCTGACTCATAAATTATTAACAATAAATAAACCAATCTGTTAACATTAATATATCTACAAGGTGGACCAATTATTACGAAAGTTATATGAAAACCGAGAGTACTCTCGTGGTGGTATATACAGGGTGGCCAAATTAAGCCTGGTGGTGCGTCGGGAAAGCCCGCAGCCCACGCGTCCTCTATTAATAGCTTACGCAGGCTAGGTGTCCCATAGTTTATTTTTGGCCCCGCAACGCACCGCGCGGTGGTTATTATTACTCCCCGTCTCAGAGGTGTGCGTTCGCCCCCCGTTCGGTCCGCTGTATTCAATGGTACCCGCGTAGTAGCCGGCCGCCAGTCCTCCTCGCAGAGCCTTAAGAACACCTCGCGCAGCACTCACCTGAGACGTGCACCGAACCATGTGAAAAGTGGAATTCGATGCTGGCGCAGCTCTGTCACGGTCTGACGGTTGTGCTGTTCGGTTGCAGCGGAAGACTCCTCCAGCGTGGTCCTAGTGGACTAAGCCCTGCTAAGGTAAAGCGATCGTGTGGTCCACCTCTTTGTTCGCGTGCCGCCAACCCAGAAGTTGAGTTTAATTTCAATTCCGATTTAGAAGAGTTTTTTAATTTGCAACTTCAGTGAAATGTAGTCTTTGTATTGTGGTTTGATCTCCGATCAACAAAAATACACAACCACGCGCTGTTTTTGTGTTACACCCGAATGCAGATTCCTAATTGGCTACAAGTCTGCGAGGCAGTCATGTTCATCGAGAATAATTGGAAAGAATGCGCGATACGCGCGTTGTTTGGCATGCCAAATTTTCTGCATTTTTGCCTGCTGAAATGGTATTTCGTGCAACTGATTGCATAACACGAAATTCCGGATAGAAATTTTTAAATATTTTGTGGACTGTGTAGTCCAAACGAAAATGATGATTATTCGTCTTATTTTTGTATGTCACTTATATTTACTTTGATGCTTCTTCAAAGTACCAAGTACTTCTTCCTAGTATTTTTGGTCCTTGTTCAAAACAAACTCCTACAGGGTGTAATTAAGTAAAATTCCCTTGTACTCTTAGCATACACTTTTTTTCTACGTATAGATTGAAGAATATTTTGTTTAAAAAAATATGCGAATTTTTAACTGTAGAATTTTTTTATTATTGAATCGACCACCTTGAGTACATCCAAATTGGCGTGCTGCATCTTATCTGCAACATCCATTCTTGGTTTCGCAATCGACCTTTTCGCGATTTCCGCTTTTGAAAATTATACCCGACTTGTCATTGAACCATTTGGCGAGTCATTAGCTCCGGCCATAACCCAAATTCGAGTCCGCCGTCGCCAGAATTAGCCGGGCCAACGAACGCTCTTGAAGATTCCCGCGCCGCGCATCTCGGTTTTCTAATCCAAAAGTAAAAGTGAAACGTTTGCCGGCAGCTGCAGGCTAATTAAGCCAATTATGCGCCAGCTCGGCCATTCCGGTTGCCCGGAACAATGGTGGAGGCGCCGAAAGGCAGCGAAAGCTCCTCTACCACGCCGAAACTTCCGATTGTTTTTGAAGCAGATCTCTAAAATGATTTCTCAGAAGACTTTAAATCGTGGAGATTTCAATGACCAGTCAGAAGAGTAACCTAAAAATGAATGAAATGGTGGAAACGAGGCGAGTTTGCGGAGTCAGCGGTTGGTGTGGACGCGAGCAAAGCGCATATTAATGCGTTTTTTCTCCCGAAGCTCCAACCGTGAGAAACGACAGGCGCCAGCTTTAGCCGCCCGAATTCGACAGCCGCGATTATGAGTTAATAACCTCGCGTCCTGGGCCGGCGTTTTGCTCCTCGATTTTCATTGCGAGAAAGTTTGATGGCGCGTGAAATTGGATTACCGAGCGAGGAGTTCTAAGATCGGATATTTTGAGGGGAAGCCCATTCATGAGCCTTGGCTAATTGTGAGTGCTCGTGGATTTAACGAGCTGGGCGCGGCTGGGAATGCGTTGTAAATAAGGCTAACTGCCGCTGCGGAATTTTGTTCAAATAGAGATGAGAAATCAATTACAAATGCTCTGTTTCGAGCTCGAGTGTGCTAGAAGCAAAAGCAAGAGTTGTGGAATCTTCAAAATAGAAAAGGCGACTGCTTTTCGTTGAGTGCCTCTCATTATTGCCAAACAGCACCCATTGTGCAGTTCATCTTAAATAGCTTTTGTATTGCAATCCTCCCCTTTTGTTACGTAATTTGCGTAATTAATTAAACGCTTTCCAACAAATTACGTGGGCCTGCAGTAACAACCACCAATTATTCGATTCAGTTTTAATTTTTCGGTCGTGTCGCGTCCGGTCTATATTTAGAGTTATCTTTGCGCAACTAAAGCCTACAATTAGAACAACATATATTGAGAGTTCTACGTCTTGTTTAACAAATATTTAACAAGCAAATTTAAACTAAAATTTTGGGATGTACACATAATTTTTGTTGGCAGCTTGTTATAAATAAAAAATCAAGTTATGTGAGATATTTATAATAGAATTTCATTTTTAGTATAGAAAATATTTGTAAACTTCCTTACATTAGCATTTTTTTAAAGCTTTCTGTTATAACATTACAGTGCAATTTTATTACCATCGCATACTTCATAATATAGTGATGGCAATATTTCATCTTCTGATCCTAAATTTTTTAATGACCGCTTTCAGTTTTGTTGTATTTGCCGTTATAAAGCCGACATTAACATTGCAATGCCCCCAGGCCGTAAAAATAAGCGCGAACTGCCCCCAAAACGATGAAAAGGCACAAAACATGCACCAGTTATGCTCGGCCGCCCAAAAAGGCGCGCAAGAACGCGGCACAAAAAACTAGTTCAAAAATTAGCGCCGGAATGCAGTTTCAGCCCATTTCAGGAACTCGGCGGCGAAGGCGCGCTCACCTTGAAAGGCCTGCTGGAAGGAGCTGGCGTCAATTAGGAGCGAGTTATGCCAGATCGCCGAATAAATCAATTCCAGCCACGCCGCGACCGCTTAATTGCCCATCGACAAGTTAACGTAACTTAATTAACAAGTTAAGCGGCGGCGCGCTGAAAGCGCGTAAAGCACGCGCCGGAGTGCGTGCGTCGTTGAAGCACGGGAATAAAAATGTTTATGGGTTGAGCATGAAGCACTGGCTTATTTACAAGAGCAGCGCAAAATACGAGACTCTAAATCTGCAACTGAACTGTTTACTACCTTTTTGTAGTTGAAGTGCCGTTAGAGTGTTCTATTTTGTTCGTATAATAACACGCGGTTGGTTATTATATGTAGAATAATCAAGACAATCAGGTCTGAAGGCCGATTTAGTAATCGATCAAAAATGGATCTGTAACAAGGTTATATTTAGAAGGTGTCAGAATAATTGATTAGTAATTTGCATAAAAGCTCAAAAGTAGTGGATAGGCTCTCCAAAATTTCAGCTTGTGTTCTGTTTTTTTAATTACAAATTAATCCGCAATAATTTTAGTACTCAAAAATAATGAAATTAAACTCAATGGCGGTCTTTCGACCGCGCAATCTTCTGGGTGTTGCGGTGCGTGAACGGGAAGTGCGCGCTCCAGCCGAAAATAGTGGCGGCAGCGTATTTTTAACCGCAGGTCTGATGCGCTGAAAGCCGCCGGGCGTCATCGAATCCTCTAAACGCACCAAAATGGACCACCACGAACACCACCACCACCACGGCAGCGGCGACCCGGCCAAGAGCAGCGACCTGATCGTCGCGAAGGTGGTCGCCGTGGTCGTGCTGGGGCTCGCCTCCTTCGGCGTCGGCATGCTCCCCATGAAGCTGTCGAAGCTTGTGAGCATCCGGACGGCCGACAAGGACAAGAACCTAGTGATCTCGCTGCTGTTGTGCTTCGGCGGGGGCGTGCTGCTTTCACCACGTTCCTGCACCTGCAGCCGGAGGTGCGGGAGTCGCTGGCGCACCTGGAGAGCGAGGGCAAGATCCCCGAGCTGGGCCACGGCATCCCGTTCTCCGAGCTGGTCTTCTGCTTCGGCTTCTTCTTCGTGTACCTGATTGAGGAGGTGGTGCACCGCTGCCTGGACAAGCGGATGGACCACGGCCACGACGCGCTGCATCGGTCGCTCTCGGTGCGCTGCAGCAAAAAGGAGCATTTGACAATCCCGCGAGTGACGTTGAATAAGCTCGAGGACGGCCACATCAGCTGCATCAGCAACTCTACAAAAGAGCTGCTGAACTCCCAGACCAACCTCAACTTCGTCAGCAGCGCCAGCAGCCGCAGCAGCAACAGCAACACCAGCAGCCACAACGGGCACAGCCACGTCCACTTGGACAGCAATGTGAAAAACTCTTTTCGGGGACTGCTGGCGGTGTTAGCCCTGAGCTTCCACGCGGTCTTTGAAGGGCTGGCCGTGGGGCTGGAAAACAGCGTGCATAAAGTTTGGTACCTCTTTGGGGCCATCGCGACGCACAAGCTAGTGATTGCTTTCTGTGTCGGCGTCGAACTCGTAGCGTCCAAAACGAGAACGGCGCTTCTGTTGATTTACATCGGAACTTTTGCTATTGTGACTCCCATAGGTTGGTATAGACATTGATTGTTTGATGAAGCTCCCATAAAGCTCCTTTCTCTATCAATTTCATTTCTGCTTTGTGCTAAGGCTACTCTTTATGTAATAGAATTTATTTAGGAAGGATTCTAATTCCAAAACATTCAAAATTTTAAAAAAATTATTTTCTTTTACTTAACGTTCTTCTTCCTAGACTAACCTTCTTTTGATTAAAAAAGCTTTTCAAGCCTTGGTTCTTCTCTTGACTTTCTTCCACTTTCTTGGAGCTTTAATAAAAACAACTGTTTACTGTTAGTCTAATCCATCAAACTCCTGCCTGTCCAGGAATCGGCATAGGTATCGCCCTGAGCGAGTCCGGGGGTTCCCAGGAAGATGTGACCTCGGTCATACTGCAGGGGATGGCGGCGGGAACTCTCCTCTACGTGGTGTTCTTCGAAGTGCTGGCGCGAGAGCGCAGTAACCAGCATAGCGGCATGTGGCAGCTGTTGGCCATAGTAGCCGGCTTCGGTGTCATGCTGGGTCTGCAGTTTATCAGTAAGTTAAACGAATTAACTAACCAATGGATGAGGTGATACAACTAAGTCAGATTTTCATAAATATACATAGCGACAGCTCTTAACGGTTATAAGTTCTGGGAACGGTAATGCAATTCAGCCAATTCTCAGCAGCACTGAGAGCGTTGGAACGTGCAGAAACCCGTCACGCACGCAGAATTAACCGAATCAAGGTTGATTCGGTTATGTAAGACAGTCCGTGGGAGACTTTTCATTCAAGCTCTAGCAGAAACTGCAAGTTGCTGCAAATTGAAAGCGGTGGCCTCAAATCTCTGGAGGTGTTGAGGACCGTATTGCGGTATTACCTCATGGTCCAAGATGAGTCGCAATATTGCGCCATTGTGGCGCTGGCGCAATGAAAGTGTAAAGCGGAAAAACTATGCTCGAGGTAACACACGGATCGTGCGAAATCAATGGGCTCTAGTGAGCGGCTTGTCGTGACACGGTTGCCCTAAAGCGAACGGGGCAAAAACGCTTAAGAGCACCGGTTCAATTAGAAAGCTTCGTGCTTGCAACTCACTATTAAATGGACAGGGATATTTCGTATATCTGAAATACAATTTTTGCCCGCTTTACGGAAAACACGTTTTATTATTAGCCTGCCGTTAAATATTAATGAGGCGCGACTCAAAATTACTACGAGTAACCTTAAGTGATAGATAACACCTTGAGAATAATTTTAAACAAGCATGTGTTTAACTTTTTTACTTTCAAGGATACTTTCAGTGGACGGAGGAATTGCGACGTTTTTCTGACAAAAAATGAAAAACAAGCCACCGATAACGGTTTGCTTCATTTCCTTCCACGTTTTTCGAAATGTGACGAACAAAGGTACGCTTTATCTGCCGCGTTCCAGTTCAGCAACATGCGCGCCCTGTAATTACGTTTATCTTTATCGACTTGTAAAGTTGCCTTCAGTAAACACCACGAAAAGTCGCTGACATTGCTGTTTGCGGTCCTCCATTTCATAACAGTTTTGCGGAACGTAAATGTTTGGTTAGCGTTGCGGTTCCAACTTATCGTTCGTTCTTCTGCAAACACGACCCGAGTCCAGGAAATGTCCGACCGAACGGAGCTGCCATTGGTGACAATGAGATTACGCCAAAAAGTGTCACGGTCAATGTCACTAACGCTGAATGTAACATGTCATATGTAAATTAGGCAAGGCTAAGAGGAAGTCCGCTTGAATTCGAAGTTAGTTACTTGTCGCGCATACCATAGCAGCAGCCAACAAAGCTGACGAGAATAACGCGAAATTTTTGAATTCCCGCTTGCTGATGTGACCAGCCTTTTGAAGAACGTTTTTGTATAGGATGGACCAAACATGACAATGAAGTAGATGACAAATAATCTGGAGAAGAATAGAAAATTGGAATATTTGAAGTATCAAAAGGGTGAAGATTGCTGAATTTTCAAATGAAGTTGCTGTCATATATCGAGTCGATGACCAGTCGAGCTAATCAGCCTCAATAGAGATTCCTGCGACCGTTTTCACTTTCCTAGGTTTGCCAACGCGCCGGGCAGCCGCCGCCCGAGGCACCGGTGCGGAGCGGCTCATTAATTGCCAGAGGATCGCCTTTCCTGCAAAACCCTGCCGCGCTCTAGAAAGCAGGCCTCGCCGGCGCGCATTATCGCAAAAGCAAAAGTTGCAGCGTGAAGGTCGGCGAGGTCAGTAACTGGCGCAACAAAGGGGCGCCCGAGGCTGCCCAAACGCAAAGGTATCAAGTTCGAGGGCCTTCCCTGAAGCCGCGTGAGGCCCGAAGGCCCTGACGATAGCGGCGGAAGGTCGCACCGAACTGGTCGCCGAAAAAGTCGTTTAAGTAATCAAGGCCGCTTTCGAGTTGCGTTCTGAGCTACGCGCGACTTTCTTCAGCACAGTTCTGCAAGTGCTGGTCGTGACGTTGCTGCGCCCCATTATGTCACGCCGCAATTAGTGAGTTTACCTTCGCCGGCTGGCTGGATTAATAACGCCTCGATTTTCAGATGGCATTCCGCTTGAGTAACGAGTTTTTAATGCGGCGGCCGCCGGTTCCGTGTTTGCGAACGTTCCCCGGCAGTCGCGTGTTGCGCCATCGATGAGTGAATTGCCATTTTGTTTTTGCCGGTTCATACGGTGTTAGCCAAGCGGGGAAGGAACCGTAACGATTGGAGTTGAAGTGGAAGGACGAACAACTCTTCTAACATTTCATAACAATGAGGTCATTTTATGATCAAAATCAACTCAAAACTTGCTCAATAGAATCCTTAGGTTTTTACTAAAGTAGGAAACTAACACTAACATATACACAGACGCTTTGGGGTAGCACAATCCCTGAACCAACTCAAAGAGTCTTCCAACTATCTTTGCATGGGTAGCCTCTGTGCATTGCTACTGGCAAATCTGAAAAATTATCTTATCATTAGTATTCACCTCGAGGCCCCGATGGATTTCGCTGTTTTTAGAACTAGAATACAACGATCATGTCCCTTAATACTTTATTTTGGAATCGTTGTTTTTACTGGCACATTCCCAAAGTTGAACGCTGGGCGCCCCCGCGTTTCAGTATCTCTATTTGTTATAAGTCGATAGCTTGTAGTTTCGCCCAAGTAACCAATTTCTGAGCGAAGTCCAGCATCAAGAGTCATACTCGGACACTTTGTTGAATGGCATAGGGAAGTGTTTATTATTATTAGTGAAGTTGGCGTGCACCAACTTGCCCTGATTCAACTTGTGTCACCTTCTGGTCCAGGTATTAATGTGATCAATAGATGCAAGTATTGCAGTGCCACAATTTTGCTCAAGGTTAGAGAAATTGTAGCACTGGACTCGGTACACTCCCTTGGGGTACCCCTACCTTATTGTTTTATTCTGAACATCTTTCTGACAGTTCATTTATAAAATGTTTGCGCTACATCTTCGAATTGCGCCTCATTGATATCTGTGATCCTATGAACTTGATCAGTGGTCGAGTAACTTTCCCTGAAATCAAACTGCAAATTTCCACATCTTAGGCATGTATTTTAGTTCTAAAAATGCACCGATAGGGTTGGTTAGTTTTAGCACAAGTAATCGGGTAAAAACGAGGGCTTATTATAAAGTTCTGAAAAACAAATAGTTGATAAAAGAAAAATCATTCTTGTCCAAGAAATCTCATTTATTTTGAAAATTACTACAGGAAATTTGTTACGGAACTATAAGAACAGTTTAGAAGAGATCAACAAGATAAGTGAGGGTTTTGTCATAGCAGATGTTGTTATATGATCAAGAATAAAAGATTTGACCAAAGTGCATCAAAAATCCATAAAACAGAGAAACCAGTTCAAAATTTACTAAAAACATAATAATTGGGCGATATAGAAGAAGAATAAGAGAAGATGATTACAACAAATATGAAAGTGTGTCGAGAAAAAAGCAGTTTATCTTCACCCAAGAATTCTAAAGGTGATATAAAATTAATTAATCCCCTGTAATTGGAGCTAAAATGGGGAAAAGACTGAAAACACTGAAAAAAATCAGACAAAAGAATGTAATCGGCAGTTTTAATTTGTAAAAAGAGTTTTGGGGAACTTTTGTTCGGAAAAGTCTTCTATAGTCTGAAAACCAATGAAAGAAGTTAAAATAGTAATTTTGAGTGCACATATCTACGCCAAATGCTACAGTAAAAGACAGAATGGCAAAATGAAACATAAATTAAATCTGTAAATATTGGTGCAACGACGTGGTGTTCAAAAATACAAAAGCTCGTAAAATGCGAGATTGATACCATTGTACAAATTTCACCATGAGGCCAAGATGGACACAATTGGAGAATTAAAAATCTTCTCCTATGTAAGGAAAAAATGCATTTTATGAAAAATTAAATTTCACGAACAGAGAAATTGTTCAAAATTTCTCCAGTAATCAGATTCAAATCAGGAGCTTTATTGGAGTGATGTTGCTTTAATTTTTTTATAAACTTTGTGGTGTATGTCTAATAATGATATCTTTTTGTGTTGATTCAGTTCTGAAGGACGAACAGATAAAAGAAAAACTCTTCTCAAAGAAATTCTATTTTTTACTATTACCATAGGAAATTCTTTATTGAACAGTTTAAGAGAGATCAGCAAGATAAGAAAGTTTTTTGTCATATCAGGTATTGTTACAGAACCAAGAATAGAAGCTTTGGTGCAAAATATATTTCTTCTTTAGGTACCATATGCTCTAAGAAATATGTTAAAGACTATAAAAATTGGGAAACACATTTGGACTAGTTGAAATTATCAAACATCCAAATATAAAAAGAGGACAAAATGTCACTTAAGTCACAGAAGAAGAATAAGAAAAAATTATGAAACAAAATATGAATGTTCTCTGAAAAAAGGGCAGTATCTTGGTTCAAGAATGATAAAGGACATATAAAGTTAATTAAATAAGTGATTAGAGCAACAAATGAGGGAAACTAAGTACTGAAAAACATATAATTAGAAGAAAAACGAGAAGGTCAATCGGACAAAAAACCTTTCGGAAACTTTCTTTGAGAAAAGTCATTTATAGTCTGAAAACTGCTGAAGGAAGTCGGAATTAATTTTGTGTGCACATGTCTACGCTAAATGCTATGATGTGGTGTTAAAAATGCAAAAGAGCCTAAGATACGAGATGGAGACAACTGAAGAATTAAAAATCTTTATATTTAAGGAAAAGCGTATCTTTTACATGAAAAATCAAATTTTTCTCTTCAGTGAATATGTCAACCAAAGAATCAATTTGGGGGAAACGAGGAAATAATCAAACTGAAAGCGAGAAACATTGTTACCAGAGCAATTAGTTCAAGTTTCTGAAAACCAAAGAAGAATGAACGGAAGATACTTTTGTTGGAGGAAGATCCTCTCGTAATACTTGATAAGAGAAAGTGAAATTGGTGCAATTTTTCTTTCTGAGCAAAACTTTTGTTTATAATTTAATTCAAACCTTTGCACAAAGCAACTGCATAAGTTAATGCACTGTGATAAGTGTATTGCGTCTGCCTTATTAATCTTTCTTATCTACAGCAAATAGACCCATATAATTTTAGCCGCAAAATCGCAATTCATGAGCTGAAAATTATGAATTTAGAACGTAGCACTAATTGTGAATTAAAAAGGCAATATTGCCAAAAACACGCAGATTCATTGCCTAATTTAGATAACGCAACAAAAATTGTCTGCTGACAAGCGGAGACAATACACGATAATCATAGCAACCCACTCTGCATTTTTATCATGTACTATGACCTTGCATAACCACATTGATGCTGATACGTCAATTAGGATATTTACACAATTCTATCTTCATCAATCTTCATATTCCTACTTAAGTAAAGCTATTGCGAGCTCCTATCAGCGGCTTTTTCGAGTGGGTGCTCAGCCGCGAATGACGCACTGCACATTTTTAGGCTGTTTGCACTCTTAAAGTGCCTTAATTGCATGTGCAGCGGTTGTTCACACCGAAAGAATCGCACGAAAGCGCCCGGCGGTTTCGAAAGCGAATTGGCGCTGAAGAAAAGTAAAAGCCGGCCATTAAAAAAGGTTTGCTCTTGCCGCAGCTCGCTGTCAAGTTCGTTGCGCCTGGCGGCGCATCAATTCCTCTCCAAATCTGCAGCGCAAAAAAACTTTTTACACCCCCTGCATTGTTTTTCAGCTACGAGCAATTACAGACTAATTGTTAATCGCCTTAATCGATTAAGCCGCAGATCGCCGGCTTTGTTATCTTTTAATAAGTGCAATACATTTTTGATACTAGTCAAGGCTAATCGTTAAACTGCATACAAGGGTCAATGGGAAAGTTTAAAATTTCAAAATAAATAGAAAATTTGCTTTAATGAAACAATCTGATCCGTGCATTGAAGATAATCAACCATCTAATAGCAGCCATAAACGGATCGAATTAAGACAATTGCATTTAATTGACACAGTTCGCGCAGGTGGAGACCAGCAAACAATAAAAGTATAAGGCGCGCTTAAACAAATTCATAAATTCTTGCTGATGAGTAAGGCCGCCTAGTGGAAGAACTGCAGTTGTACTTCACCGCGCCCAAACAATGCAGCACTGTTATGATTGATGAATAATTAATGGCCAGGCGCTATTGTGGCCAAAGGATCGAAAAGAGGAAGTGGCAGCTCGGCTGGGAAAGGCAAAGGGAGCCAACAATGCGCAATTGCCAGAACTTTCTCGCTGAATTGATAAGTGGTCGCCAATCCATTCATTCTATGCTAAGCAGTCGTGGCCATCGCCCGCAGCTTAGAATGCTAATTGCTTTTTGGTTGGCATCTTCGGTATGATTTTGCGCGTTCCCTCTTCGCTATCAACCTAAAGTGTTGCTCCAAAGATAAGATTAAGCCGCTTATCGGTACTGTTCGTTGTTGAATTTCTACGTTTAATTTTATGGTCATGTTGCAATATGCCTTGCTTTGTTTCTTCTTTTTCGATTATTCCAAAATTTATTGCTGTTTATTTTGTTCTTTTGTCCGTTAGCACCAACTCATAACGTGATCAATGTAAATTATTTTAGAGATAAGATTAAGATCTGTACCAATAATGCAGTTGATTTATTTATTTTTCTTTTTATTGATTATCTTCGTCACTCAGATATAATAAAAAGTTGTTTTTGCCTTTTTGTCTAAGCTACTACCATACAATGGGTACAACATTGTTGATTCTTATATCTTCACACATTTTCTTTCTTTTTGATAAAGTTAGCTTTTTTCTAATTATCTTTCGTGTTTAGTAGAAGTTTTGTACTTTCAAAAATGTTTTGTTTGTTTGGATGAAGTGTGCGCTGTTGAAGTTTTGCGTTCAACACAAATTAATGCGTAATTTACTGGATTTGTTCCTTTATACCCCTGATCGTTTTTAATCTCTAAAAAGAAATCTTGAGCACGGTGACTTTTTTATTTTGTAAAACGCCACACCGTTCTTTATCTGTTGCTTAATTTCTAGTGTTGATTTTATTAATTTTTTACATGAAATTTTGAATTTTGCGTGAAAAGTCTGTAATTCAGAACTGAAAAAGTTTTTGTTGTTGAGGGAGTATTAGAAGGTCGAAATGACGGTCTCTCGGTTAACGTGACATGGTAGTCCAAGCCCCAAAAACTATGAAAATCAGATAATTAAAGTGAGTCGGAAAGAGGGTTTCGTGTTGTACAAAGATATCGGCTCGCATCTACTGACTAGAGCGGTTTTTTAAAGTAGAACTTTCTCCTCTGATTGTTTCACCAGCTGGTAAGAAGGATTAGGTCTTTCTTTCACTAGACGACCACCCTCCAAAGTCATAGTGAATATTGACCTTCGCGGATTGAAGATCCGTTCTGGGGACTTCTTTGCGGTCCAACCATTGTCAAGTTCACTTACTATCATTGTACAGGATTCACTTTTAAACTCTGCTTACAATCCAATTCAGGAAAGATTCCATATTATGCTTGAAGAACAAGGGATGGGCTACATTTAGTCTGTTCATCTTATTTGTTTTAGTAGTTTATGTTTAATATCTCCAGTGTTGATTTTATCAATTTTTTTCGTTTCAAAATTTGGATTCTGTGTGGCAAAAATTAAAGCCTGTAATTTTTAACCTTAAAAGCATTTATTCTACAAAATAATCACCATTCATCTTCATTTTTTTATTGAAAGGTCAGATGAATAACGTGAGCTATGGAGTGCTGTGAAAAAGTGTCTGCCCTTGTCTACTGATTAGGGATTGCTATTTTTAGGTTTCAATTTCTCTACTGTGTTTATTTCATCAACTTGCAAGAAGGAATAGTGGATAATTAATGCCTTTGCTAGATTACCACCTATCAGGGTGATTGTGTCTACTAACCTTCGTGGAATGAAGATCCTGTGTGGGGACTTCTTAGTGGTTCAACCATCATCCACTTCGCTTACTATCGTATAGGATCCAATTTCTGTCGCAACTCACTATCCAGTTCAAAAAAATTTATTTTAAGCCTGGGCAGCAAGTAAAAGGCTACCTTCTAGTCTGTGCATTTGCTTGTTCTGTTAATTATTGTTAATTTTATTGCTAAGGAAGCTTTAAAGGTCGAAATGATTAAAGGTCAGATGAATAAGGTGAGCCAGAAAGTGGGTTTCGTGTTGTGAAAAGGATCGATCCGAATCTACTGACCGGAGATTTTTAAGTGCAGTTTTCAG
Organism: Sinelater perroti; assembly: GCA_036346155.1. Taxonomy (NCBI): domain Eukaryota; kingdom Metazoa; phylum Arthropoda; class Insecta; order Coleoptera; family Elateridae; genus Sinelater; species Sinelater perroti. The sequence goes on along the minus strand of JARFIY010000158.1, from coordinate 19,670,834 downwards.
TACAAAATCCAATTCTCTTCAACAGGACTCTGCTGCGTTTGTTTCATCAACTTGTAAGACAAAATAATGGCTGTTCATTTCACTAGACTACCTACTAAGGTCTTGGTGAATATTAATCTTTAATTGTTTAAATTACGCTCTTGTATGCTATCTGTGAAGTTGCTTTACGCTCCAACAATCGTCCCCCTTGCTTATTATTATCGTACAGGATCCACTTAAAAAAATTAGGCCTGAGCAGCAAGGAAGAGACCACATTTGGTCTGAGAAATTTCTTCATTCGGTCAATTAGTGCCGAACAAATATGTTATTTTATTGATTAATGTTTTATGTGAAATTTTGGATTGTGTATAGTTTTTATTTTTAATCGAAATACATTTATCCTACAAGATAATCATCGTTGGCATAAATTATTCGTTTCCAATAAAAATGATTTTTTATGGCTAAAGAAATCTATGAACGTCGAAATGAGAGTCTCTTGGTTAACGTTATCCAAGCCCCGAGAAGACAAGAATGTATCGATGAAAGGTTGGATGAATAATAATGTGAGTCAGGGAGAGGGTTTTGTGATGTTTACCAACCAAAGAGGCTGTATTAAGTGTGGTTTTTCGTGCAATATCCAATTTTCTGCATCAGGACTTTTCTGTTTGTTTTACTTAAATCCTGCTTGGGGACTTAGCGATTCAACCATCGTTTACTTTGCTTAAGATTATCGTACAGGATCCACTTTTTGCCTCTGCTTACAAATCAATTCAGCAGCAAGAAAGAGACCACCTCTAGTTTGCGCATCTTGTTTATTCTATTAATTCTTGTTAATTTTTATTGCTAACGTAGTCTGTGAAGGTCTAAATGATGCGCCGATCAAAGGTCAGATCAGTAAGGTGAGTAGGAAAGTGGGTTTCGTGTTGTGAAACTCTTATTTGTTTTTAATTAAAAAAATAAATTCTTGTTGCTAATGGAGTCTACAAAGGTCCAAAAGGCAGTCATGATATGGTTATCGAAGATGATGAAAGATCAGATAAATAAGGTGTTGTGAAAAAGTACCTGCCCAGGTCTACTAACCAAAGAGGGTGGTTTAAGGGTAGTTTTTCTTTTACTATCCAATTCTCTGCAACCGGATTCTGTGGTGTTTATTTTATTGGTTTTTTTGCTAAATTCTCACTCGTTAAGATCGTAGTGTCACTGACCTTCGTGGGATGAACCAACCATTGCCATAAGTCACAGTCTAATTTAAAAAAGCTTTCATGTTATACTTAAATGGCAGAAAAAGCAAGTTTACAGTCTGACCGCTTGTTGCGTTCATTTAATTCATTAGCCCATTTGTGAAGTTTTTTAATTGTTCCAATATTATGAAAGTAATAACCGATGATCTGATGCATTGGTATGGTTTGAATACGTTGAAGCCTCCCTAAAAATACTAAATAGTCCAACTTTCTACTCATAATTCGCCTCGTCTCGTTCTCTTTCCTCAAATTTTGATACTAATATTGTATTCGTTTGTCTCAACACTTGATTAATTTTTCCCATTGCTGCTAATGTGTTCGATCCTTACTTGCGAACATCTCTTCTTGAGGGCATGTTTGAAAGAGAAAAGAGGACAGATATGTAGACACTGCCGATATCCGGAGGCCCAACGAAGGTATAATGCAGATAGCGCGCCGCCTTTCAACGTTACAAACACCACTGATCAAACATCCGCCACTTTATGTGAAACTAGCCGATAAAGATTGTGCAAAGAATTCTCTAACAGTCCTCTGCGCTATATAATTCGTTCCTTAACTGTAAAGGAATTATTCAGGCGTTATTATGCTGGTTTTCTTGAACACGTTGAGCACCGTGACCTAGAGGCTGCTACGTGTTTTTACCTTGAAACCGCAGAGGCTGATAAATAAACAAAATCGCGTGAGCTAGCGGGTCTTGGACGTCCACGGTTATATCAATACCTTATTGGACTATGGTCTAAGGTAAAACCTAGGAAAGTTTCCATAGCCCTTTTTTGTCTTTATAATTATTTATTTTAAGGATTTTTTAATATTTTTATTCCTCATAAGGATATTTATGCTTGATGGGTACAATAGAATTCAAGAGTCTGCTATGTTCTGTACTAACAATTTGCGATTTGGTTTTCGTACTGAAATTTTGGAATTCACCGTCGTGTTCTTCCAATTTGACTGCAAGACTGGTCGGGCATGTAATTCTTGGGAAACCGCCGTCACCGGTTATTTTAACGAAACGGGCATCAATCACGGCGTTGCGTCACAGCGCTCGGAGGCGATTTCGCGCCTGTTTCGGAGACGCCGCCTGACTGACCCCGTTGATGCAACCAGCGGCGAATTCGCCGTTGGAAAGCGGCCGGCGCTGCTTTCGTTTTTATCTGCCGCCGCCGGCGCTTCCCCCGGGTCGCTGCCCTGCGCCGGCTTCCCACGCCTTCTTGCCGCCGCCGGCTCCTTCCGAGGCCCCCCATTTGCGCGGCTGCGACCTTAATTCGGCGCGACGGTGGCGCAATCTTGCGGGTGCTGGGTCGAGGGCTCGCGGTAACGAGGTCAGGACGGGCAGCAGCATCCCAAGTGGGCTTCTGATTGCCACGCGTTGTGACGCTGCAAATGAGCAAATTGGGATTGCCGGAACGCTGCCTCGTTTATCTCGAAACTTCGGTTTTGAAGTGTTGAGATAACACGCAATAAAATGCCTAGACGTTTTTATGTCCAAATGTGATTTCTATTGTTGTTGCGTCATTTATTGGGATAACGCTCTTTCCAGTTGGAATTCTCGCTGATAAGTTCTTTATCTTATTTTGTTAATTGTTATGATTATTAAAGGTTGTTCAAAAAGTTCGTGTTTACTATCAAAAATCACATTTTTTATGCATGAATTTATTTAAAAACAATCTTTTGCAATTATTGCACAAGCTGTACGACTTGATTAAAGTGTCATTCAGGCTCCTTCTAATCAAAGAATTTTGGACACGCTTCTTCTACTTCATCAAAAGGAACTGTCCTGCTGGAGCAAAGCGCGCTTTGTGGGGCCAAATTCGGGCACTTCTCTTCTGACTTGTGGTAGACACGGTCCAACTGTTGGCAAAGTTCAGCAAAACTTCTTCAAAATTTCACCATATAGAGGTCATGACTTTCTTGCTGAACTTCTTATCCGATGTCGTCATAATGCCCTTCCAAAAACGATCGTTTAGCGAATTGTTGAGCAATTGACGGTAAATCTCATCTGGTTGAGCTTCTTGTGAATAAAATCAAGTTAATACGAGTGCTTGAGTGTAGTTTGGCGAGACGAAACTCCAAGAACCGATGCAAGATCACAACTGCTTGACGAAGGCTCATCTTCCAACGCTGCCAGTAAATCTTTGTTTGTTCAACTTTGATGGTCGGCCAGATTTAAGACCAAAATCTTCTTCGTTGAAGCACTTGAGCTATTTGGCTACTCTTCTTGGAGCAACTGTTTCGTTACCCACAACTTTGCAAATTGCCTTAGCAACATCTTATGTGGTCAGACTTCCTTTCCAGTAATGTCATAACAAAATCCGAAGTTCACTGTTTATAATCTCGAAATCAGTGCCGACCACTTTGAAAACTAATTGAAGTATGTTGATTACAATTGCAAACTAAACCAGACATTTTTGATCTTTAGCACAAACTTTTTGGTCTATCTTTTAAAACTGATACATTGAAAACGATATGGTAAAACGTCTATTTTGTATTAAAAGGGGCGAAGCTCAATTTATCTAAATTTTTAAAATTTAAGGTCGATAGTGATATTCTGCCCGAACGAGGAGACATGTGGAAGACAAACTTTTATGGTTGCAGCTGCGAGTTATTTTCGCTCAAGCAGCTGTGACGTTGAGCTTCTCATTCGAGCAATAAGGGCAGTCCAGATAATCCGGCGGCCAGAATAAAGCATATGGGCCTTCGGTTGCGCCGGAAGTTGGTTGCACGTGGGCGACGGACTGTTTCGACGTGAGAGCCCTTCGATGTGGTTGGTTGCTTAAGAGTTCCGAGCGAGGGGAAGTACCTTTAGCTTTGACCACGTTTGCTCCAATTGAAAAATATATAAATCTTTTCTTCAAATCTTTCTTTTTAAAACAGAAAAACAAAGCTTTACAGCATTTTTGATTTTGCCTCAAATCAGGTTTCATAAACTCACTGGATAATTTGTTGATTACCCCATTTCTGCAAATGCCATTCGTTGTTCTTCCGGAAATTAGAACGCGCAGACCAGGCGGCCGGTAGACTGTAAAGTTTTCAACGCGCTTTTCCGCCGCAATATTTTTATTTTAAACGAGTCCGCCGTCAAATCTGCGCAGCTTTCTAAATTTAATTTGGGCGGCCGGTGCGATTAAAAATTCTTGGATGTTGCGAAGCCTGGCGAAACGCAGGGCGAATTACGTAAAGCCCGGCCACATCCTGGCGCTAGTATTTCTAATATCGCCCACGATCGTTTCGTGGGCTGCGTTAAGCCGCCGATCAATTAAAGCAGCAAACGCATGAATTATGCAAGCGCCGTGTCTATAAATAAATTGCAGAGTTCTGTAAACAACAATGCATTATTGATGAGCTCCTGCAACCTGTTGCGAAATAGCGGCTCGCATTTCCAGGTTAACACTTCTTTCCTTGCAGCCGGACACGAGCACAGCCACGAGCACAGCCACGCGATCCCCAACGAGCAGGAGCTCGAACATGCGGAAGCCCACACGCATTTCCACTAAGGATCCTTGGTTCCTGCAGACAGTCTCGGTGTTTCGCGGCCGAAGTGCGGAAACGGCGACTCAAGATCGCCCCGATCTGAAACTCTAAGGAGGTGCCTGTGGAACACCCCAAGTGTCCTTATTCAGCAAGTCATATGTGATCGCTAGAACATTTCAGTGTGACCATATAGTTATGCATACAATTACCTAGCGTCTCTTGTATTACTAGATTTAGGGTAGTACTGTAATTGTTATAGTCGGACTACGATCTCGTAATCTGAGACACCATAGTATTATTTTGTAGTTCCAAATATTTAGGGGTTCCGAGTGGCCGTTTAAGTGAGAAATTATTTTTGTACCGCTAGTCACAAGTCTCGTGCCCTCAGCGTGCCAAGATTTTGTACACTGCAGCCACTGCGCGGAGTTGTATTTTGTTATTTGGAATTTGCAATATTTATTTATAATTGTAAGGATGTGCCGTTATTAAATTATTATTTATGGCTTTGTGTTTTAATTACTGGTTCTAAGCTTTAGCAACCAACAAAGTACAAAGGGTTCCAGGAGAGTCTTGCATTATGTCCTTAATTTTCATTATCTGGATCTTGGAAGATTATTGTTTTAAACTTTAGTGAGCACCGATTCACTAGAAGTTTCGTCACCTGTTAAAGTACTAGCGATACATCGAGATGTCAGATTCCAACTATATTGAGCAACTTGTGATATGATAGCGTCGCCATCTACTCAATGGTTAAAGTACGAAGTACTCAAAAATATGAATCTTTATCGCTTGAAGGTGGTTGTCTAAAATTAAACGAATTTCCAATTTAGAACCGTCTATCTGGTGATAGGTCACATACTACTCGGTTTCGGGCATCTTGCTGATAGCAGCAATGTTCTTCTTTGGCTAAAATGGATCTGTTCGTACTATCTACGTATGGTCATATGATAAAAACAACTAGCTACCGACGCAGAAGCAGTTTTCTCAAAATACTCATCAAAATTTAAACCACATATAAAGTTGTAACTCAAATTGCCCAATATTCTATTTTTTTAACCAAGATGGCACTACTAGCTTTTCTTACAGTGACAGTTCAGGGGAAATTGATATCTAAAGGTCGCTCTACTTACTATAGTGCAGGTTTGAATTTGTCTCATGACTATTGAGCTTATCACAATGTGCGCCCATTGCTTTCGCCATATTGCAAAACTTTCTTAGTGCCCTATATACATAGAGGGCTTTCCAATAAGAATAATAGAACCCTGTTTTCTATGACTCTAAACACCATTCAGTGTTTATGGTTTGTTTCTGTAAACTTGTACTTTAATATAACCCTAAAAAAGTCTAACGGTATTAAATCACAGGATCTTGAGAGACGTTCCACAAGTTCATTTCATGAAATTATTGATTCATCAAACTTCTTTGTCGATAAGTTGATGGCATCGGTTGAGGTGTAGCATGGGGCACCGTTTGTTGAAACCACATGACACTTAAGTTAATATCATCCAACTGTGGACATATAAAATTTTATATCATCGGCCAATAATAAAATAAATGCAAAGGCTTTTCTTCTAAATCATGGCCTAACAACCCGAGAACCAACAACACGGTGCATTAATAGTAGTGTTTGCCATTCACTGTAACGGTATTTCCCCCATCATTTACAGCAAAATAATGATGTCTTCATTTACCCCAAAAACTCAATTTTGTTTATTAACGAAACGACTCAATCGCAAGTGGGTTTTATCAAAAGAGACGGGTTTTGGTGAAAATTGTGATCTAATGCTCGGCCGGAGAAAATATGACACATCAGGTGATCAGTGGGCTCCAGTCTTGGGCTAAGATAGTCTTATATGCATGTAAACGCAAGTCTAATCGCAAAATTCGACGTTGCTTGCGAAAGTTTCAATTGCCGAGAACGGCGGAATCAACATAAACATTTTCTGGAACAGCAGCGATATTCTCCTCGCTTCTTGCATTTCGTTGCCTTGCAGTCACATTTTTATCGTGAAGAATAAATTTCTTTTTCAATTTCTCTATAATTCAATGAAAATTTTGATGTCGAAGAGAGAGAAAGTAACAGACTTCAAAAAGCCTTATATTGGGAATGATTCCAGCAGAAATTTTTTACAATATTGAGCCAAAATCTTTATTGGATAAGAAGAGTGAATTTTACTTTTGCTTGGTTCTTGTGGATTTTAAAGATACTACATATTAATTGTTGAAAAGTATTAACATTAAATTTATACCAATTGTCAATAATTTAAAATTTTATTGAAATGTGAGCTTGGATATCTTGACATTAAAATAATGCAAGCGAACACTGGGCGCAAATGGTGAATTTTTCGAGTTTTTAGTACTGAAACTACCTTTTCAATCAAAACATTTTTTCTTTTGAATTTCCTGCCATGAAATATACAAAAGTGTAAGGCGTTATAAAATAAATTCCTTAATACTCGAGAAAAACTAATTTAAAAGATTTTTGTTAAACTTTTCTTCAAAGTACAGTCTATTATTATCAGCGACTTGTCAAGGTGTCAAATCTGTATAATGTGCCAATTCATAATTCGAAACAAAGAATTTTTGAACTACTTCTTCAACTTGATCAACCGCTTAAAAAGGGCGGCATAGATCAAAGCAAGAGGTCATCAAAAGATGCAAGATCGCACTTGTAAACTAGTAAAGATTCTACGAAACCCTCCCTCCCCAGTTCCCCCTATCCACGGGGAGAACGGTCTCGCCTACACCCCCACCGACAAAGCCAAGGCCTTCATTGACTATCTGGAGCATCAGTGTTGCCTCGACTGCACAGAAGCTTACCTTGACTACATAGACATCGTGGACCGAGTCATTAGACACCTACAAGGTTCTCTCACAGAAAACAATTGTCTGTCTTACTTCCATAGCCAATACTGCTCGATCCCTTTGCAACTTCCTGAGCTTTTGGAATACGATAGACGTGATAATGCCACCCAAGATTGTAAAGATCGGCACGTTTCCCTAGCAAAAGCTGGTGTCTATCCGTGAAAGATAATATTACAAATCTGATGGCGTCATATATCTCTTGGGCGCCTTAGGCTTTCAATTGAGAAAGGATTGCAAAAATTGCTGCTGCAATACGACAGGTCATGGCCGAACTCTATGAACATGACCAAATCAGCAATCTGTGATAACTAAAATGGCCCTTGAACAGGGCTTGACGATTTCTCCAACTCTAAACCAGCAGATTTCTGCTTTCATACAGATATAAACAAACCATTTCAATTCAGTCAAGGTTGGGGTCAATTTTGTTCAACCGTTTGAAATAAGAGTAAAGGAAAATCAAGGTCAAATACTACAGCGGAATTTTGAAACATATCAACAAGGGCATGCCAACATGGCGAAGCTTCCTTGACGTGCTCAAGGCGTTTGACAAGGTGTGACACAATGGGGTTATCTTCAAGATGATTTTAGTTACCACCCCTTACCGATAGCGTATTTGATCTAGTACTTTTTCCAGACGCAAATTCTGGTTCAAGTTTAATGGAGTGACGTAATTTGAGAAGCATCCTCAAGTCGTGTCTCTGAGGTTTTTAACATCTCCGTCTGGAACATGTCGACGACACGGCAATTGTATTAAAAGTTTAAAAGCATGTATGGCTCTTCGAAGAACGGTAGCATCTGTAGAGATGGCGTGACAACCTAACACCTCTCAGGATATTCCATTGAAAGATACCCTGGAGAACGAAGGCAAAAATACTTTAGAAACCAAGCTCGGTTGGAAGGCCCACGTTGAGAGGACCGCAAGCAAAGCGAAGGGATCCCTAGAAGCTCTGATCTCCATGTTTCATCTGTGGAGGCAATAAGATAACTATAAGAGCACCCTGCGGTCCGTCATGATGTACGTGACATTGGTGTGAGGGTATGCCACTGAATCCTACGTGCAAAAGCTCTAAGTTATCCAGAACCAAACACTGAGGACTACCTTTGGCAATCTTTGCAACACTGCCTTGCATCGAGATGCAGATATACTAACCATTCAGGAATTCGCTTTCCAGAACGCTGAGCGATTGTACAACAGCGTTCAAAACTACGGAAATTCATAAGTCGAGTCCCTCTTAAGGTTGCGCGGGGCGGCCTAACAAGCGAAGCACCATCTGTGTCAAGTCACAGTGGAGGACAGAGGTTAAGGGCTTAACCCAGAGACCTCCAATTACGGCAATGAAGTCAAAGTCAAAGTGTAAGTTGGATGCGGTAAGATCTTCATTTCACCCAGTTTAGTAATTCTATGTATGGTCTTGGTTGTACGATGAGCATGCGCGCTGTCTTGTTGAAGATCTCGTTTGCAGTTGATCAAGGCCGGATTCTTTTACTTTAAAACTTTGTAAACACATCGTCGTACATGTCGGAGCTTTTCCTATTAGAATAAATTGAAAGTTCACAAAAACTAAATGGTGCTGTCTAAATAGAACGATAGGATGCAATCAGTTTATAGCCATAATTTACAAAAACGTAGTAAGACAATGATAGTATACAACAGAAACGATAGCGGATCCAGAAAAAAGGACAAAAACTATTGGAAGTTCCCGAATGAAAGTATTAAGAAAAATAATTAACAAACCAGATGGGATAGAATAAGAAACAAAGAAATAAGACTGATCTGCCACATAAAATCCATAAGAGACTGGATCAATCGGAGAAGAAAAGAATGGAACAACTATATCTCGAGAATAAATTATAACAGATTTGTGAAAACTGCACGTGATGATCCCTACAAGAAAAGTATTGATAGACTACCAAAAATATGAAAAATTAGCGTCTAATTTTATATGTGGTTAAGGAATAGGAAAAAATTGGCATGTTAGCAAGAAGAAAAATAAGAATAAGATTGTTTTAACTTCCGCACAACTAGGGCAAGTTTCCAGCATGTATTCACAACTCAAGATATTAGAAACAACATCGTCTTGTTATCTAGTTAATGATTTAACTGATTGGAGATTAAGTATACATTTTATAGCTAGAAGGTCACACTCTAAATGCAAACTAGTGGATGTAGAGAAGCCAAATGTAATTTCTGGATTTTTAGTCTTAACTAATCTATATACTTTTGAGACTTTGGAAAGGAAAAAATATTTTTATTTAGATCCTTCACTAAAGCCATTTCTGTACTCTAGAACTATTACGGGCTATAACATCAGAAACAAGGAAATCAAACGTCAAAGATGTAAGATCAGTTACTGCATATGAATATTTTTCAGCTGTTTCATCAGTTGACTTAGTGAAAAACATTTACGAGCAATTTGGTTTTCCCAGACAAGCTCTCCTTTTGAAATCTTTCTGCAAATTCTTCTGTGAAAAGATAAACGTAAATATATATTTGCCTAGATACTTTCAACTTAACTTATAACTTTTCAGAAATTTCAGAATCAGACCAGCTCAAACCAAGTATTTTCAGAACCTGATCCATTTTCTCCTGGGTGGAAGGTAGTTTATGGTTTTTGAAATCTTTTGAAACAAATAGACTAGCTGGGTGTTGCGTCAAGTTCACATTTATTAATAAAATCATTAGCAGATACTCTACATTTAAGGTGGTGTAAGATTTTCTGCCAAACTGTTTTAGACTCTCAAAATTGTTCAGACTCTTCTTTCAATCAGCTTTTTCTCCTAACTACAGAGAACGATGTTATCAAGTTGTCTGACAAATCTCTTTAAGTTGCAACTTGTTTCTGTTGCTGAACCAACAGAAGACAATTTTTTATAACGAGAAAATATATTAGGGTCGTGTTTGTATATCTTGTCTAAGACCTATGACCTTTGTGTTAATAATTCTATTCGTGCAAGAGTTGAAGACTGAGGTGGATGCGTTTTGGGATATCCAGATTAAGGGTAGCACAATTTTATCTTCGGATTACGTGCGTAATTAACAGTAGTGATTTTTCTTGTTCTTCAGTAACCGATTTTTCACAGGTATGTTTATGGGAAATATCTTTGTCAGTGTTGTGAAAATTGTCACTCACATGATCATTATGGTTGAATTATACACTTTTGTTCACCTTATAGTGCATGTTAACAAATTAACAAAAATTCTACAGACAGTTTCTACACGAAGCTAACTGTTACGCGAAAAATATTAAACACAGATTAGTTCATATGACTACAAAAAGATGAAAATTTAAATTTTTTAATATTTAAAATTCTTCTTCTCCTTCTTCTATACAAACTTAAGCCTGTTTTTCTTCACGCATTAATTATAGAGTTTTCACTGATGTGGAAATCCAACTGTCCACCCATATTTTTGTTGCCTGTCCTGCCACGTTTCGTCATGTCTTATTATCTCGTGTTATTTTAATGAGCCTGTTGTTATTGGTTTGCTTACGTGTTCGTTCCATTCGTCCCTTCTTCATCTTACAAATTGGGCTATATCCTTTACATCCGTATTTCCAGCTCTGTCTTGCCTTGTTTTTCTTACTATTGCTCGTAACGTATTCATTTCAGTGGTATGAAGCATTTGCTTGGTTTTGCTAGTGTGAATGCGAGTTTCTACCCCATAGGTCATCATTGGCCTATCCAGGGCCTTATAAATTTTTTATTATTGATACTCAAATACTTCGAGACTATATCTCTTAAATAACCAGAGACTCCTGCTCCTTTCATAATTTGTTGTTTGCTTCTTTGTATGTGTTGTGGTTGTTGGATATATCTACTGTTCTATTATCTGTTCTATTATTTTACTCTCTATTTCAAGCTTGCATAGAGTTCGGTTCTTTGAGTGTTACTATCGATTTGGTTTTGTTTGGTTGAGACCTTTATATTGCGTGTCTTTGTCATTGTCATGGATTTATGTAGAAGATGCTGCAAGCCGTTTTCAAATTCTGCTATTAGGATTACATATTTCTATCCATAACAACATTTAGAAGGATAGGATTTAGAGAATCCCCTTGTCGGATTCCCATACTACCTCTTGTGCTGTCTGACTATTGAATTCCTATTTGAATTTTCGTAAAAGTTTTTTCGCTGAGGTCTTTTGCAGCTTTTATTCAAGGATGAGACGTTTCCTTCCCCAAAGGTCAATAATACTTCTGGTAGATTAACCTGATCAGATGTCTTTCTTATATTTAGAAACACAAAAAGGCTGGTCTGTTGAACTCAATCGCTTTTTCAGCCACTTGACGATTATAAATTTTTTTTTTTTTATAACATCCCATTTATTTGCAACTGTACAAGTACATTTAGCAAAGTCATTTGATAATTTAATAGACATGTAGAAGCATGCTCAGCAGAATACTTCTATAACAGATAAGCTTATAGGCTTTGTGTGACAAACGAGAAAAATCTTACAAACTACAACTTATAACTAGTCTTAAAGTAAACTAAGAATTCAAAATCTGGTTGGCAGATCGTTTGGCGCATGTCAATGTAAACGCCTGTTGTCGCTGGGCGGATCCATAAGATCTATTGCGAGGATGTTGGGATGGGCGCTAAGTCGAGTACTGTATTGGGAGCTGTAACGCATAATTTCGTCCTTGACTGTGGGGATACGAAGATCCTTTATGAAAACCGTGTTTGGTACAAACCAAGGTGCGTTTGTTATCATGCGCAGCACTTTTCTTTGGAAACGCTCTAGAATTTCGATATTTGAAGTGGACGCAGTCCCCCAGAGTTGGATGCCATACGTCCAGATTGGCTTGATTATTGTTTTGTAAACCAGAAGTTTGTTGTCTAGCGAGAGTTTAGATTTATGCCCAATTAACCAGTACATCTTAGTAAGGGTTAATCCTAGTTACTTCCGTTTTGTGAATATATGTTTGCGCCAATTAAGCCTTCTGTCGAGGTGTAGTCCGAGGTATTTCACATCATCTTGTTGTGGAAGTTGGCTATTGTTTAGATAAACAGGTGGGCACGTGTTTCTGAGTGGTGAAGGTTATGTGAACGGATTTGGTGTCATTGGCTTTAATTCTCCACTTTTCAACCAGTTTTGGACTGCAGTGAGGTTAGTTTGTAGTTTCTGAGGCAATGTTGGGATCTCTATCAGATGCTAAGACTGCAGTGTCGTCGGCAAAGGTTGCTATCAAAGTTTCTGGCGTAGTTGGTAAGTTTGCAGTATATAACACATATAATAGTGGTCCGAGAACACTTCCCTGTGGCACACCGGCGTTTATTGGAAAAAGTTCCGTATATTCGGTTTCAAACTTTACCAGGAAGGATCTATTATTTAGGTAAGATTTAAGGATAAGGAAGTGGTTTAGAGGGAGAAGTAGTCGCAACTTGTAGAGAACTCCAACGTGCCAGACTACGATTATAAATATGGCGTCGGTGGTGGATCGATTAGGGCGGAAACCTTGCTTATTTATGTATATGCTGATGTAACTGCATCTTATCCAATATTAATTTAGCCTTCTGCATTGTATTTAGAAACATTATCGCTCGATAGTTCTGAGACTTACTTTTTTCTCTCTTTTTTAATATCGAGCTAGTTGTTGGAAGCTCTTCATTTCATTTTCACTCACCATATATAAACAATTTGCTTCATATTCTATCCTGAATCAGTGTCTTCAGAGTTTTGATCGGTGTTTCACTACTTTGCCAGATTCAGATGCATTTTTTGCATCTTGTGTTATACTAGTTTCAGTCGTTTCTTCATTAAAAAAATTCCTAAAGTATTGTATGTATCTATAGCATTTACTTTTGCGGTGTCACTAACTTTAATTTCCCACTTTTAACAAACGCCACATCTCTTTCTGCGATTTGTATGGATCCTTCTTCATGTTTCCTAATATTCTTTTTAGTTGTATTATTCTTAAATTTGTTAAATCCCTTTTCTTGCACATATAGCCGGCGATCTTTTGGTTTTCCGGTTGTTTGGATCTCATAAAAGCTTCTTTCTTCTTCTTTGCTAGATCTTTACTTCATTAAGAAGCCAAAGTTTTTTCCTATGTAGTACTTGTATTTTAACACTTTTATACTTTATCTTTATTAATTATAGGATTATTTTTGATTTCTATTCTGTTAGTATACAATTGTCTGCTGCTTTCATTTTCTAGCCACTCTATATGAAACTTCTCAGTCTTTAGATTGGTTTTATTTCTTATCTGTTGCCCAATCAGATGTATGATTTATTTTACAGTGGGTAGATAGCTAACGGAGTTCATCAACCCTCATCCTTTTTTAGGGGTTGGGGCCGGTAGTAGTGCCCGTTAGCCACTTAGTCCACCTATTAGATACTACAAGAGGCGTTATTATTTTTTACTAGCTTAAAACACACACGAAACAAAAAAGTATAGTTTTCTTTGCTCAATCAATTCCACTACAAATACGACCTCTTGGAATCACTTACAAAATCAAAAATCTAAAAAACAAATTTAGAGGAAAAGCTGCAATAAACTAATGAAACTGCTAGTAGTAAATTAAAACTATAACAAAGTAATAAGCGATACGATAATGAAATAGATAAGATGTAGAAATATTGCAATTTATGATTAAATTTGTTTATATAATAAATCAATGCAACAATTAGATAAAGCATAATGATAAAAGCAACTAATACTCATTTAACTAATAAGCATTAACATGATAGAAATATGACGCAAATAAAACAAGAAATAGAGAAGATACATCTATAGAAAAGATAATACAAATAAAATGTAATTAAATCAGATAAACGCAAAAAAATGTTTAAACTGAATCTTTTAGTAATAGAAATAAAAATAAAAAAACTTACAAATGAGCATTTGCATATGTATAATCATCGAGGTAATGTAGTAGATAAATTATAGTTAAAAATAAACAAAAATATATAATACACATTAATAAACTGAAAGGGAATAAAAAGGAAATACCTAACATGTTATGGAGTAGGAAAGAATATATTTAATAATCTAAAAATAATATATAAAATAGTAAGACAATTAAAAAATAAATTAAGATTGGTAATGAAGTATGATCCTCCAACAAAGAAAGGACGAAAGATAAAGTAGCAACTTATATGTACACGTCCGCAAATCCTTATTGAATCCAAGGTTGAATCTTTGTTTAACGCCTTGTAAAGGTATATTGCCTACTCGTGCATTAAGACCTCCAATTCTCGTATTGTGGTGGTTGTAAGGTAACGTATCAGTAATGCTTTGGAGCAGTAATGCTCTAGAACATCTGGATTGGCCGTACTATGCCCGGATGGATAGGATTGCCACTCAGTGCCAGGTCTTTCCATAGCTTTAGTCAAACCTAAAGAGAGTAACTTCACTGCCGAAATCAGAGGTCCTTGGGTCTAGTTGCTACCCCCAGTTCACTTATTATAACCTGACGTAAAAGTTGGATAGCCATACAGGCCTTTTCTGTGCCGCCTCTGGAGAGAATAAGATCTTTTGATGCTTATGATAGATGCTTCTGTTGATCTCACAGTTATATAGGAATTGCATTAAGCTCGGATGTTCTGTTGTAAATCTTCAATAGTCTAGAAGGTTTGCTCTCGGATCACTAAAATGTTGGCGTTTCGATATAGATCACAGTTCATGCGATTCTATTTAAAATCAATTTTTCTCTAAATTGATTTGCATTTTGTACCTGCTGCACGATTCTTTTAAGAGGTTCAATATTTCTAGAGACGTCAGATTGCGCAGAGGACGTGGTTGGCATGTCTCAGAAGATGTAGAGCGTCGGGAACAGGACAGCCTTGGGGGACACCTTCTTGACATGAACCTTTCATCCAGAAAGAACAGGATAAGCTGGACCAAAGAAATTGCAGTGGAGGTTATCTTGTACACTAGTCTTCTTGAAGTCACTGGAAAACTACATCGGTTAATGCTTCTTGGTGTACGCCTTACTTTAAGAAACTGGAGGTAGTAAAGAGCCAGATTGGAGTCCAAACTGATTCTCTGAAATTAGTTAGACGTCTTTGACAGCTGTCTTCAGACGCTTGTCGATCACAGCTCTACAAAATTCTCCATGGTTGACAGAAGACTTAACGGCCTATAATCCTTGGAGAAGATTCCTAACTTTCCAGGTTTGGAGAGCATGGTAACGTTTGTCATTTTCTAGAGGGTTGAGTAGTGATGAAGGACACAATATTTTTTTAGTTGCCTTATTCTTAAATTTGCTGAATCCCTTCCTTATACACATAGTAGGTGATAAAAGCTTCATTTTTATTTGCTAGATTATAGTATTTTGTTTCTGTCTAGTAATAAGTGTTCTAACATTTTTCTGTTCCACTGATTCCTTTGCTGCTTTTATGGTGTTAGTTTTTCTTTTGTCCATACTTCTTCTGTTCTATATTTAATAATTATTGGATTATCTTTTATTTTTATCCTTCAACGGTTAGAATACAGTTATTTAGTGCTTTCATTCTCTGTCTATTTTAGGTTGGTTCACATTTATGTTCATCATATATTTTCCTATATTATAATATAATAAATCTTCGTAGACCTTGGTCTCTTTCCGTTGAATTTTTTTTTAACGCGTTGTAAATGTACATTGCCTACTCGTGCATTAAAATCTCCAATTCTCGTATTGTGGTGGTTGTAAGGTCACGTGTCTGTAATGTTCTACAGTTTTTCATAAAATCTTTGTCCTTCTTCTTTTGACTTAGTAACATTAGGTGTACCATATAAAAAATATTATTTATGTCTAGTTTCATTTTAAATGCATCTTTGGAACTTTGCATGCAAAGGTATTTCACTTACCCACTAATTTTTTATTTTATTTCTTATTCGTTGCAGTTTCGTCATCAAAGCTTTTCATCTATGTCTGAGGCTTTTTTGTTGTTGTCGATTGTGGTCTCTTTATTTATAGTTTATTCCTGTAGTGTAAAGCTAATGTCGCTATTCCCTAATCATTTCCTAATCTTGTGTGTGGTCGCCATATGCATCATTCACCAGCCCTTATCCTTTTTCGGTGCTTGGGGCTGGCAGTAGCGCCCATGAGCTACTACAATTAACTACGAGAAATATAGAAGTTGCGTCTACATAAAAGATAATACGAATAAAATGCACTTTAATCATATAAACGCAAAAAAAGTTTAAACTGATTCACATCTAATTAAATATTTTTAGTAATAAAAATAAAAAAAAAACATGCAAAAGAGCATTTTCATATGTATAATTAACAAAGTAATGCGTTAGTTAAAAAATAAATAAAAGTAAAATATATATTAATAAATTGAAAGAGAATAGGAAAGAAAATAGTTAACATGCTGTGGAGCAAATAAGTTAAGAACAATAAATAAAAATAACTTAAATAAAGTGTGAGAGCTGATTACACAGACGATCCTCCGACAAAGCAAAAACGAAGAGTCGAGAATCAACTTATATGTACACTTTTATGTTATTAAATAATTTGTTAACAATAAGGGTTTGAAGCTACCATTTATTTTCCCGGTACGCGGTGTTTAAAGTATTAAGCACAAGAGGTTTTATCATATATTGGGAACAGGCACTGACCAGGGTCTTCAGAAAGCACTACCCCAGCACTTCCGGACTGGTATTTTTATTCCCGAATGAATAGGATTACCACTCAGGATCAGGCCCCACCATAGTTTGGCATCAGATTACTGTGAAGAAAAGTTGCCAGTCAACCCCAAAATGAGTATTGTCCAGTAATGACGTTCCTGACGTTGGCGTTGACTTCACTGGCGAAGTAAGAGCTCTCTGGGTTCAGCGGCTAACTCCAGTTTTCTTGTTATGACTTAGCATAGATGTTGGATGCCATTCCATAGAGGGATCAAGATCTTGGACTCTTGTGACGGGCACCTCTGCCAATCTTATGGTATAGATCACGGTCAGTGGAACTGCTATGGCTTTCGATGTTTTGACGTACATCTTGAGTGATCTGGGATTGTGGGTCTATTAGAATTTTGATGTAAATCGTAGTTCCTCACGAATATGAGACCATAGCGCTAAACTGGGCAGCAAAGGCAAATATTGTAGGAAGTGGATCCTTGAGTGAAACGGGGGACCAAGTATCGATTTCGGTCTTATTATTGCCTATCAATATGCTATCTCTAGGTCAGTTCCCTATTCAGAATCACTTCAAAGTAGGCGTATCTTCTTCCAGGGTATCTTCCATTTGTCTTCTGATGGAGAATAAGGCTTCGGAGCTTTTTTCCAGATTCTCTACTGACTGCGTCAGGGTCTAGTTTATTGCAGTGAGTTGAACAGCATTTCTGTGTAGTTTGTGTACTGGGACATTGTGGTGGATGGCGACGTCGACATGTCCTAGGTGAAGGTACTCTACAGTATAGAGACTTGTAACGTCGTCTTGGGCCACGTCCAGAAAGCCTACATCGGTGGATTACTTCTTATAGTACCCTTTAGTGATGGACTACTTTGAGAAACTGAAGGATAGTGGAGTGACCGGAATGATAGCTGTCCTCACTCGCTTGTAGATCACAAGAATCCCCACGGTCTACAGGAGACTTATTGGTCGATAACCTTAGGAAAAAGATTTACGACATTTAAAGCTTGGGAATCAAACGTTCGCTACCTTCCAAGAGCTCGAGAAGTCATGCAAGACAGCGATCACCTTTTTTAAAAAAGCGCGCGGCTCGTAATGCCACTCGTATCGGATGCCTTGCACGATTTCAGACTTGGTTGAGCTGAAAGAGTTCATAGATGTTCCTGGAGCTTTTGCGAACAACCTACAAAGACGTCGAAGCGGTTAAGGTTGGCAGGGTGTCGATGAGCTACAGGTGAGCTTGAAAGCTGCGGCGTTTTGGTGCAGAGATCACTATGTGCGTAATCGCATTTGGTACTTTCTCGAATTCTATCTTTCAATAGTGCAGACAGAATTTTTTTGATAGGAAAGAGGTTGGTGACAAAGCACATGGTACTGCTATCTAGTTCTTGTCAAAAGTTAAGATTTTTTAATGTTTATTACAAAAAAATCACTGGTAATGTTTATATTACTATTAGAAAATGTTTTTGCAAGAGTAGACATGCGGCAGGATTTCGTTTATCATGAGATTTCTCAAAAAAGAGATTTTGTAAAATCTACGAGATGTTTAGATATCTCTTTTTCAATTTTACTAAAACTTTGGACATTACTGCACGTCTTAAAGGACAATAGGCGGGCTCTTATAGAAACTATTCAGTGAGTTTAAAAATGATTGACACTACAACTGTTTTCTCTACACTAATCTTCTATTAGGAAGCAGTGAGGACACATTTTATTAGAGGTCTAAGCTGCTTAAACCAATTTTTGGGTGGACAGCCGACTGAAACTCGTTGTTAAAAGAGAACTTTTCATCCCACGCTGCGTCAAACAAATCGCAGCTTCCCGGTGCATAGTGTACCGAAGATCATCCAGTATGACGACTGACATTGTTATGTCTACATTTTTTGTGGCTACGTTGCTCTCGTAAGGGAGCAGTTAGTCTATCAACAGAGTTCCATCTTGATTTCCTAAACACAATCGCTATTTAACATAGATTGGCGTTTCTGCTCGTACCAAAGCCATGAATCGTTTGCTATGACCATATATTCAAATAGCGTTTCCGGATTTATGTTTCACCATTGTTGGCACAGCTCCACATGCTTCTGTTGTGTGGTAAGATTATGAGGAACTCATAGACTATCATTATCTTAAACTCCTCATTTATAATTGGATAAAAAATTTCGCGCACCTGCCAGTACTTTGAATGTAACTATGGTTTTCTGTTTTGTTCACGACTCACATTTGGACTAGCACCTTTTAAAATAAAATAGTTTTGACTTCATAGACTTTATAAGCTACATAGACTCCATAGGCTCTATAGACTCCATAGACTTCATAGACTCCTTAAACTCTATAGACTCTATAGACTCCATAGATTTCATAAACTTCATAGATTTTATAGGCATCATAGACTTCGTAGACTCCATAGCCTTCGTAGACTTCTTAGCCTTCAAAAACTTTAAATTCAGATTGGTACTGCTCTAAAGCTTTGTGCCCTGAGGCAATCGCCTCGTTGCCTAGGTGATAATGTAATTTAACATCCCTTTTGCACAACCAAAGGTTTTTTTTTGCTAGTGTTCTAATAAATCTATTCTAGTTTACAAGTTCAAAGAGAGCAGCAGAACTATCAACTTCACAAAACCGACCCAAAAAAGAACTTTGCAAATATAACTAAATAACTAAATAACAATATGCAACTACATATCAAATTAAAGCTTAGAGTACATTTTTTTGGTATTGTTTTGAACAAATTAAATCAGATTCACTATTTGGATGCATTACAAATTATTCATTGCTTACATTAATCAAAAATAGACGAAAACCAATAAAATCAGCGGAAGTGAAAGTAGCTCGTTCACACGTCACGATGCTAATGGCATCCTTATGGACTCATTCAAGTATTCACCGTTTGATGATTAAACTCTTTGAAGGAATAAAACCCGATGAGCAAATTGTCCTACTTTTCCTTATAAATATACCAAGAATCTCAGCTACTAACTATTTGGAGCATCGTATGCTTAAAATATAAATTTTAGGAAGGCAAATTAACCAACTAAAATAATTAAAACACAACAAATTATAACAGACAATTTACAATAGAAACAAATTAATGCTAAACTTGTTTACTGCTATCAACACTTAATTAATTTGTTTAAAACATTTAAAGTAGCCGTGTGAACGTGAAATATTCATGTATGCACAAAGCAAATGCATGAAATTGATGTGAGGTGAATGAAGCTAATTTCGATAAATATTAAACTAAAAAATATGATTATTTTTGACCTATAAATATCTACAATATATGCTCTTTAGCATCTTCTTCTAAAACGTTGTGTAACTCGTATGCTCTTGTCGCTAGCATAGCCCTACAATTGGCAGCCATATGTACCATGTTTTAACATATGCTTGTACAGCATTAGCTTGTTGCCTGTTGACATAACAGATCTTCTGTTCATCAACCAATACATCTTTTTGAACTCAATGTTTAGTTCTTTTCTCTTCTTTTTGATATGTTTCTTCAACTTCAAACTAAGATCTCGATCCATACCTATATATTTCGTGGTGTTATTTGTTTATTGTCAATGCATTCTCATTGAATTTTATGCTCCAGCTGTTCTATCTATCGATCTTTGTAAGTTATTATTGATTTAGAGCTCTTCAGCCTCAGTTGTACAAATATTTGTATTGTAGCGATCGGGGTATTAACAGTTTGAGGTATATCACAAGTGTGCAATAGGTACGCGCCAGCTCTAATGGGTCTTCACACGGAGTAAGCGTCTTCTTGTTAAATGTGTATATCGCTAATATAAGATTTCAGTAACAAGGTAGAATTCTTAAGTAGGTATTTAATCATCTTTTGTTCTAATACGGGGTGCTACTCTTTATCAAATATAAATGAGCAAATCTTCCTTTCTTCAAACGTCTTGTGGACAAGTTGCATCCGTATTGGTGGACTGAAATAACATTTATTTTAATGATCTTCGATCTTTTCAAGAGCCTCTCTTATAGTTTAGAACATAAATTATAGAAGACAGATGAGTCTGTAGGACGCTATGTTATTAACTAATTTAGAGTTTAATAATCATGGCGACCTCTGCGGTCTTCCAGCATAGTAGCATGAGTTTTAAACTGGAATGAAGCATTAATTTAGTTGGTCAGTTGAACAATTCTTTTCCATTTATGAGACTGTATCCTGGAAATTTCCGGAGGTTTTCGTTTGAGATGACCTGCAAAGAACTTACTTTTTCTTGGTCACCCCTAGTTCACATTCCCCCAAATTTTCTGAGTAGTGGGACATGCAACGTTGGTCTTTAATTTTCTTTGTAGCTCTCCATAATGAATAATTAGTGTCCTTATTTAGGTAAGCTTAACTGTTGTGTCAGCTGGTTTAGCTCGGTCTGATCTCTTGGTGTTCTCGTTTTACTTTCCGTCTCTAATCCCTTAGTTAATTAATTCCCTTTGTTCTGTGTTTGGCCATCCTACTATTGGGTTATGTTGTCAAAAAACTTTTTCTGATGTTCAACTGGATTTTATCGTCCAAATCCATTCAAAAACTATCTCACTCAGTTGTTCTGATTGTTAGAAATAACAACTGCTCTTTAGTTATGACTTGGTCGCTCAATATCATAACTTTTTTTAATCTTAACATGGTTTGAGAAGTTTCCCTGGCGACAAACAAATTTTGCTAATATCTGTAGCACAATAAGTCGGTGGTCCGCTTGAGTAGCATCCGCAGTTAAGTTCTTTTGGTGCTACATATAATCATCTACCTTTTAATATTGGTCGCCAATAGGTATGTTTTGGATTGAAGTTTTCTTCAAGTATAAATCCCTCTCTAAGTACTTTTGGGAGGTATTGATAATCTTTGTTGAGCACATATCTAGATAGACTTATAACAGATTGAGTATATCACAAATTATTATATGAAAATATTAATAGTGTTGTTAGTATATGAAGTAATAATAATTAAGGACATACATATTAAAATAGTTAAAATGTAGATTTAGAGATGACAAAAACTTTATTCTCAAATGCCTATAGTAGTTCTCAACTATCACTCTAACAAAAATAAGTTACTCTGGGAAATAATCATCTCTCTTGCTTAGAATAAAAGAACTTATATACGGCCCAACTAATCGTCAAAAATTGCTAATGTCATTGATTGTAACTGTATAATAATTATAAACAATAATTAATTTAATACATTGATTTCCTTTTTCTCTTTTACCTTTCTCACGTCTTTTATCAATATCTTTCTTGGTTTCCGTCTTTTTTCCTTAGCTCTTTCTGCTTCCACTACTTTTTTAACTAATCTGTTCTCCTTCATTATATGCCCTAGCCATTTTAGTTGAATGTTTTCAATATTATCTGTTAGTTATTCCATTGTTTGTTATGTAATGTTATTTTTTTGCATTCATCTTTTGATCTTTTTTGTATATTGGTATTATTAACTTAATTTTCCCAATCTTCTGCTATTGTGTTTTTGTTCCATGCCTCATTGAATATCTTTAAAAACTGTTTTCCTCAATTCTCCATCATTTTTCTTATTGCAGGATCTATAGAGTCTATTCCACTTTAATTATTGCAGTTACATCTTTCGGTTTTCATTTTTTATCCTGATAACACCCACGTTAATTATCTGATTCTGTTTTCAATTGCTAGTGGCATGCATTTCTTGCATCAAACTGATTTCTAAAATCTCATATAATATTATTATTATCTTATCGTTATTATTCTACGTATATTTCTGGAAGTATGCTCTTTTAGCCTATATATTGCTTTTATTAGACTCCAAAATAATTTGGGATTTATTTTATATTCGTGATTTGGTTCTTTCCCAAATTCTCTCAAAGTCTTATGGTACACCCCTCGGACTACATTATATCTTCTATCTTCTTTTTTTAAATTTATATTTCTTTCTTATTCATCATAATTTCTTGTTTTATTATATAATATGGCTTTTACTTCTAATGACCGGTTATATTTAAGTTCTTATTGTTTCATAACTTCGCTTCTAATATTTATATTTATTTCTATATTTTCAAATTTGTATATAGCTATATTTTGATGTTTCTTTCCTTCTTTTCCTGTAATTTTGATGTTTTTTATGACCACTACAACTAATTTGTGTTGGATTCTCAACATTTTTACATTAAATATCACTATTACACTTTTTACATTTGCCTCTTCCGCTATATACGTGCACAGAGAATATTTTCCATACTTTTTTCAATATTTTGATTGTTGACTGTTCCTCTATTCCAATTTCCTATTATTGTATTTTACTCCTGTTCTTCTCTTTCTCTATCTACTATCGTTTGCAGTTAATTATAAAAATTAATCATTAAGTCTTCTTCAGTTCCTTTTGTTAGTACATATATTTGGACAATATTTATCTGTTCTTCCTATTCTAAACTGATTAATATTATCCATAAATTTTTGCACTAAAATATTGTACCTTTTATCGATATCTGTGTTTACAACCACTCCTACTTTTTTGTTTTATTTCTGAATAATAGAGAGAATAATTCCCAAGTTGGGTAATTGGCGAAAACCTTCAACCCCCTTTCTTTCTTCAGGCTTTCGAGCGACAAGTAGACCTAATGAGTTAGATTGTCTAAAAATTGAAAAATGTGTGATACAAAAAAGATAACCATTTACAAATAGTTAGAAAGCGTTTCAACTGCCAATAGGTTTTGCTAAATTTATTTCTTATTTACGCATCACTTTTATAAAAAAAATAAACCAAAGCCTCTAAAGGACTCGTGAGGTTACATCTTTTGTGAAAGCCGTATCTGGTTACATGGTTAAGTTTCTGCTCATTACTGAGACTCTTCTCTAGTGCCTTATCAAAATGCTTTTCTTCTCTATCTAGGTGAAGTTTAGTTTTACCACTATTCAACCCAATTCTTAGCTCCGTCTGATCTAATTAACAACCCTCTGCATTGTAACACATGGTAAGGCTTGAACAACGCTCACTTTTTAAACTCACCCTGTAAGCTACGGAAAATTAGCCTGAAAACACAGCAAGAGCTTAGCAACACTTAAGATTAATGAAAAAGAAATTAAAAACGTGTATCGAGCAATACGGAAACAACTTTAGAAAAATGAAAGTTTCCGAAAACGCTTGAGAATTACAAAATTAGAAATCGCCAAGCGAAAGTTCAGTGCATGACGCGCGACCTCAACAGGTTAATGCTTGGCATTAAAAGTCAATCGATGAAGATCCAAGTATGTAATTACACCTTTTTGTGGCATGTGAGTATAATTTAATGCTAGATTGGGACAGTTCTACGCCTCAATGTGAAGGTAGATTTAGTTTCGTTGGATTTTATTTCAAAGCGTTGCAGCCGTTGAACAGGTTTGAGTAATTTTTTATATAATCACTAGGACATAATAAAAGTATATCAAAATGTATGAAAGCTATGCCTGTAATGCTGTACTCAGATGAAACCGTTTTTTATGTAATGTGGGAACCGGCTTAAAAAATTATAAGAATAATAAATATGCCGTTATTATTATGTGTACAAATAAGTTTCCGCCTTTATTTTATAAACAATTAAGAATTTATTGTAAAAAAAAAGGTACAAATAATGTCATTCAAAATATTGCCCATCTCTTTCTACTACTTTCGACCGTCTTTCGGGCAGAAAGTGGATACCCCGTCTAAAAAATTGCTCGTCTTTTGAGGTGATCCACGAATCGACCCATTTCTTCAATTCCTCGTAAGAAGTGAAGTGCTGCTCAGCCAGACCATGAGTCATCGACCGGAATAGGTGGTAATCTGAAGGAGCAATGTCTGGTGAATACGGCGGGTGGGGTAGGACGTCCCAATTCAGTCCTTCCAACGTTTCCTTTACGATTTTTGCAACGTGTGGCCGAGCGTTGTCATGCTGAAAAATGACTTTATCATGCCTTTTGGCATATTGTGGATGTTTAATCTTTAATGCTCGGCTCAATTGCATCAGTTGTTGTTGGTAACGTTCCCCGGTGACGGTTTGATTAGGTTGGAGTAGTTCGTAATAGATTACTCCAAGCTGATCCCACCAAATACACAGCATTAGCTTCTTGCCATGGATGTTTGGCTTGGCCATCGAAGTAGAGGCATGCCCGGGCTTACCCTATGACTTCCTACGCTTTGGGTTGTCGTAGTGGATCCATTTTTCGTCTCCCGTCACGATTCGATCCAGAAGTCCTTTGCGATTTTGCCTTTTGAGCAATTGTTCGCAAGCGAATAAGCGACGCTCGACGTCTCCTGGCTTCAGTTCGTAAGGAACCCAATTTCCTTGCTTTTGAACCATACCCAGGGCCTTGAGATGTTGTGAAATAGCTTGCTGAGTCAGTCCTAACTCTTGTGCAAGTTCTTCTTGCGTTTGGCATGGATCTTCCTCCAGTAAAGCTTCCAATTCTGTGTCATCATACACTTTGGGCCTTCCACTACGTGTTTTGTTCTCCACGTCAAAATCACCACTTTTAAATTTCTGAAACCACTCCCGACAACTTCTCTCACTCAAATTAACATTACCGTATGCTTCTACGAGTAGCTTATGCGCCTCAGCTGCAGATTTCTTTAAATTAAAGAAGTAAATTAGCAATTCCCGCAAATGACGCTTATTTGGCTCAAAACTTGACATCTTAACACGATGAAAACTAAGTGATGCTAGCGAAAAGTCAGAGGTATTAAAAGGTTATACTGTTGCCAAATGTCAACATATATTATACGACTTTTTACAGCTGACAATTTCGATGTTATCTAATCGGTGGCGCCATCTTTTGAAAACGGCGGAAACTTATTTGTACACCCATTATTATTGGTATTACTATTTAAATTATTTAAAAACCCACTATTAAAATAAACTGCAACCAAAAAATCCAACAGACATTGATGAATTATAGTATAAAAGACGACCTACAGGTATTGCAACTAGCTTTTTCGATTCCTAGTGCTTCAGCTCTAGTCCCAGAACTCCTTTTAAGTCTGGGACTTAACCGCTAGAGTTAATCCTATGTTTGCATTAGTCTTTGAACGGAGCGAGCAACGCTACAGTAGCTTTTGGGCGGCTCTTGGCCCATAATCAGGACCGCCAGAATCTGCTGCTGCTTACCCTTAAGACTACGTCACGTCCAAGTTGTCTTCTGTAAAGCTTAAACGACAATAAGGACTAGCTGCTATAATTCGGATGCCATCCTGGCCAATGAGACCCATTTCAAGAGCGAAAATGGGCCCAGGTTTTGTAATTATATGTGCTATTGCATCGACTGACTTCTAACAGCTGAAATAGGAACTTCCGTATTTGTCAAGTCTTTCCTGGAGAACTATCCAACCCTACTCTCGGCAATATACTACCCGGAGGCTATCGTCATAGAGTTATACGCTTCATATCGAAGAAGCCCGCGACTTTCTGCTTTGTTGTCAAAGAAGCGAATTCGAATTCGAGCACAACAACAAGCAAAGCAGTATTTTTCTAATGATCAGCGAGAATTCCAGAGATCAGTGTCTTGGGTACTCGACATGGCCAACAATAGCATATGAAAGTGGTGCAGGTTTTGCGCCACAGGCCCTTCTTGATGTTGCCCATCCACGAGAAGAAGAACTACATCAATGTTAACCTTAACCGTATGGCCTTTTTTGATCGAATCGTTGGACATTTACGAAGACATGCGTTCCAACATCACCTTGGGCCGCTTTCTACAACAATGTTTTCATACTTATCTGAATTTTAAAGTTGCACAAGTTTCAGTCCAAACCGTGTGCAGGCTCTGCTGAAAAAGGCAGTCGTGTGCGTCACCTCCATTACCAACGCTGACCTTTGCTACTGTCCACGGAAGTTCCATCATTAGGAGCCTCTACAACTATGAGTTGGGCAAAGGCACCCACCATAAGGACTCAAAGATCTTTATTCGCCCGTGAAGCGGTACAGGGGCGACCAAACACAGAACGTAGAAGAGGGCGGTAGGGGTTGGATCAGCAACCTTCAACATTACCAACTAAATCAACATCAATGTTCCCATCGTAAGCATAATTCTAAAAAGGATTGTTTCTATTAAGAGCCGATTTTGGACCAAAATCTGTTTACCCTCTTGGATAACGTTTTCCCTAAACACAGATAGAGAATTTAAGACCGCGATTGAAATGGTGACGTTTCACCTTGATAACTTCTAGCGGTAGACAATCTCTGATCCAATAACGTTCTTTGTTGTTTATTTTTTAAAGGCTTACGCTAAGTTACTTGTAATTGCTTATAATTCTTCGTTATCTTGAACTATTGGAGGACAGTAGATGGTAAAAAGTGCGCACTCAATTTAATAATGCCATGATTTTTGTGTCGTCATCTTTTGTTTGCTAATGCGTTGTGATTGTGAATTTCAAATAGATTTCGTCTTGAGTTGGAAATTGTTTCATATTTTTCCCGAAAATTCTGGCATACGTACTTTAATTATTGGGATATTATTAGGTATTAGGTATTATTATTTTTACTCACGAATGGTCATTAATTAAATACATAAAGACTAAGTAGCTGTGGTGACCAAATTCTAGAACCCTTGGGACAAGGTCGTCCCAAACTTTAATGTGTACCCTTTAGCAAAAAATAATCCGCACGTGACTCCAAACTATTGTTCTTGGAAATACAATCGTTGGTGCCACTCATGACTTTATAGAGCACCCTAGCTTCTTGAAATTGGCTTAATTAAATTAAATTAACCATAGGGCAAGCCTAATGGATATATAGTGGATTGGTGCTAAGTACTGTAGAAGAAACTAATAGTTTGATGGATGTAGATAGAAACAAGAGCAATACTTAACACTTTTTCTTATTAATTGCATATAATACTTGTCGGAGTACTTCATATTAAAACTACTTACCAAATTTCGTGTTTAACAGTTTCACAGAGAAAATTTTGTTTGATGAGTCATGAAAATACTATTCTAAGGGCTAAATGTGAGAGTAGTAGGTTTTATCATACGTTTTAAATCTAATCCTTATTTTTTGACGTCATCATTAATAAGATTTGGATCTGGATTCTAAACATTTCTTCTATTTTAAAAGTTTTAATTAATATGTAAGACATAGCAATTATTGTTCCTTGAAATAAATTTTCTTTGCAAACTGGATATTCTGAAAATATAATTTGTACTCTTCTACCCATATACGAAAGTGCTTTGATAAGTAACGTAGTTAAACAGAAACAACAATTTGGATTTTATAAATTTTTTGACAGAGCCCCTTCGAAGTTCAACGCGTTTGCCTTAATAGTTCTCCAGGTTTACAATTTTTTAAAGAAAATGGGTTCCCTCAGAGCTCTCAAAATACTAGTTGCAGTGTTCTGTATTACTTCTTTGTATAACCCAAATTTTTTGTTCAGTTATAAAAATTTTAAGCTACAAGGACAGAAAAATATTTGGCAAATATGGTAACTGGGGAAGAACTCCAGTCAATTTTTGCCCAATATCACAATTTGAATGTACTGATGCATTGTTAAAGGAAATAACACTTTTTAGCCATTCTAGAATCATTTTTCCATAAACGCAGCTTTCATCTCTCTATAGTATTCGCTCGTAATACTTTTCAAGTCAGTAATTCGCAAAAAATTCTTTTGAGCCTCAAAACACAAGAGCCATCACTTTTCCAAGGGATGTTAACTCATATAGTCTATTGTTTCGATTGCTGCTTTATTTATGGTAATAGTGGTATACACAACTATTGACCATGGTCTATTAGACTATTCTTAAACATTTGCAACAGTTCCACACAAATTCACTCTAGAGTGAACAGGCGCGTTATATATCTTCCACAAAACTTTTTTTGCAAAATGAAGTAAGTATTATGTACGGAGACTTGCTATAAGCATGATCTAATATCGCGCCCGGCAAGCAACCACTTGGACGTCCTGTCATTTGTTCTCAGACGAGAAATCAAAAAGTTAAACGACTCACCTTTGCCTATAACGCATCGCTGCACTACCAAGTCCTGCTCTTCGAAAACCTGGACGCCATATTTAAAAAAAGCACGGCCCTGACAGGGAACCTCACGCCAAGTATGTCTCGTAAAGCAGTGAGATGACAAACAACAACGGCAGAATACTAAACGGCTACGTTTTGCCCCGGATTTAGTGGTGGTAGATCATCTCAGCCTACCCATTACGGCCTCATAGTCAGCAAGCTTGACAGGGACAATAACCCGACTCCTTTTACTTTGAGAGTATCTAATGGGATGGATAACGACTTCTTCCTTTCCCCTGTCTCCATCTATCTGAAAGGATGTGTAGGATCCTTTATCCATACCATTCGCTCGGGCAAAATTAAAAGAGGTAGTATAGTGGCTCATTGTCTCCATCAGAAATTTCATAAACTTTGTCACCAACCCCATCTGTACCGGAGAAGGACGTGACTTGTTATCTCCGGAGTTAAAGGAGCGGATATGAGGGAAGAACCGAGAGCGGTCTTTTTACTCTGATGACCAGAGACTAGCTGCTCCAGTTTAGAGCTGGTCGACAACAGCTTGTAGAAGATGGCCAAAATCTTACGCGACAGGTCCTCCCCAATACCATCTATCTACGGAAAGACCGACGTGTCCCTATAGCGTCGTAAAGTCCAAAGCATTTGTCAATAGTCCAGAGTGTCAGTGCAAGCTTGACTAAACATGCACCGACCTTGATCATATAACCGCTGTTGGACATTTATGTCTTCTAATTGATCTGAACTCTGAAGATGCACAAAGCATTTTTATCCTAAGCGCTGTAGGCTCTCTTGAGGAAAGCAGTCTGCTTTTTAAAAGTGGCTTTTCAAGCCTAAAAAATCGAAACGTTTTCTTAGGGTTACCACTCCGTCAACCAAACCAGGAGGAAGCTGGTGGAGCCATCAAAGCAATCAAACCTTTCAGCTGATTCTGGAAAGTCAGTTGGGATTGCACATTAACTACTTAACTAACCAGAAACTCGTCCGGGTGGTGGAACGTGGTGGAAAGCTTTTATAAGAAGCACACCATCGCAGCGGTATTTGTTGACGTATCCAAGGCTTTCAACAAGGTTTTGCACAAATGTCTTGTCTACACGGTAGTTCCAACAACCATCCCACTACTGGTAATCTGGCTAATTAAAGTCTTCCTTTCTCGCCGAAAGTTCAGGATTAAGCTTGGCAGAATCAAATCATCAGAGCGGCGTCTCTTAAGGTTTCATGCTGTTCCTAATGTCGTTCTACCTCTGCGATTATGACATTCCAACGACTCTTTCCACGGCGATGCTCAGTATGCAGACGACACGGCAGTACTGTCAAGGTCGCGGTAATCGTCCATACTTGGAGATCCAGCAAGTCCAGGAGTTATACTTGCTAAAAGGTTTGGGCAGTATGTGCAGAATAGAGTCAACGTCGAGAAAAGCACAGCCGTTTTGTTAGTTATAAAAACTCGACTTTGTTGACAGTTAGACCTAGTTTTTCCTCAGGAAAATACTCTGAAGGGAAGAAACACCATAACTTAGAGAGACCTGAAAGCGTCAATCGGGTAGTTATAAATGAGAAGGTAGCCCTACGGGCTCTTTTACATCCCAGGAACCAACTGTTTCTAACAAAGTAACAATCCAGAAAACCATAATTTACACGATCATACTGCACGCCTGTCCTATCTATGAGTATTGCGCCAAGACGTACGTGAATAAGCTTTAAGTGATTCAGAATTGAGCTCTTAGCTTTTTGTGGTTCATAAAAAGTTCTTTATCGAGACGCTGATGTGCCGACCATTCACGTGTTTATCTTCCAGAGCGCCCAGCAGGCGTCGACAACTCCATC
The DNA here is from genome assembly GCA_036346155.1 of Sinelater perroti. Classification (NCBI taxonomy): domain Eukaryota; kingdom Metazoa; phylum Arthropoda; class Insecta; order Coleoptera; family Elateridae; genus Sinelater; species Sinelater perroti. The sequence continues at coordinate 19,639,961 of JARFIY010000158.1, read as the reverse complement.
ATCTATGAGCTGGACGAGGGGACCCTTCATAAAGTGTCCAAACATACTGATTCCCCCTTGAAGCGGTATGGAGAAAGCCAGTCATAAGCTAACCACCATCGAGGCGAGGGTTAGGGGTTGTACTCAGAGTCTCCCAATGTCGCCAATAAACTCAACACTAACGCCACATGTACAATTATTGCTGTTTTCCTCTATGGGGATGTGCGAACTAGGTTAGTCATCAAATCGCCCAAGTAGGGTGTACGAAATGAAAACCAAAAGTTAGCTGTGATTATTAAATTCCCCATTTTATTTTGACAGCTAAATTTAATTCAAATCATGGATTCGGAATATAAACTAATGTACTTTCCACTAAAAGCGCTGGCGGAGCCAATTCGCTTCATTATGAGCTACGGCGGAATGAAGTTTGAGGATGTCCGCATAGAGAAGGACGCGTGGCCGGTTGTTAAAGAGAGTACGTCTGATCCTTGGTGTCATCTTTCATTTTCAAACTCAATAATTCTAGATATGCCGTTCGGACAAGTTCCTGTTTTGGAGGTCGACGGAAAGGTGGCACACCAGAGCGTCGCCATCGCGCGCTACCTGGCCAAGCAAACCGGGTTGGTCGGCAAAAGCGACTGGGAGAACTTGGAAATCGACGCCATGGTCGACACCATCACCGACTTGCGCTCAAGTAGGTCAACTCGCAAAGAAACATCGCCGGTATCTGATTTTTTGCAGAAATTTCCAACTACAACAAGGAAAAAGATGAAACACTAAAGGCGCCTTTGCAGAAAGCACTAGAGGAGGAGATTTTACCTTTCTATCTGTCGCGTCTAAATTCGGGGGCAGCTGGAAGTGGCTACCTTGTTCTGGACAAGGTTCCAATGTCAACCAAAGATAATTCAGTTATAATTGCGCTGAACTTCTAGCTAACTTGGGCCGATCTGTATTTCGTCAGCTTGCTGGATTACTGCAACGGTGTTATGAAGGCGGATATAATTAAGGATTACCCTAACTTAACTAATGTGAGGAACAACGTGTACGCCATACCATCTATTGGCGAATGGATAAAAAAGCGCCCCGAATCCGATTATTGATTTTTTTACTTCATTGCAACTTATAAAATATTTTTTTTAAATTTGCTCGACTTTTAGTTGATTTAAAAAAATATAGATAAAACCAAGAATCTGTTTAACTTTTAAAGGAAGAATTAGAAAAATATTAAATTGAATCTGATAAGTACCAATAATACAGTTTAAACTCATTGATGTTCAAAGTAAACTTAAGTTGCGCAAGCTACAGATAATAAAAAGCTGCGAAAGCAAAGAGTACGAGAAGAAAATTTTAAAAAGCCTGATGGCATCAGGAATCTGTTACGTGTAGTAAAATGAAGTTAACATTCGTTCTTACCACCACTTACACTTAGTTTAGAAGCCTGAGCCTAAGTTGTTATCATTAGCACCTTCACGTTCAAAATTCCAAAGCTTTAATACTAGAAACTGATGTGATAAAAAGCTTTATTTTTAGAAGTAAAACTTTTAGCTGTACCTTCCAAAGTCCAAACACTTTTAAACGTCCCAAAGAACATTACTTTTGTTGGTGCGTATTTTCGTAACCTTACGATCAAATCAGTGATGTTGTGGACAGAGTTGGTTGATTTCATAATCTTCTGGAACCATGTCAAACTGGTATTTTCACCTTAGTGAACAATTGGGATGTAGTTAGTGTCGCTAAGATACACAATGTTAATTTGGAGAAAGTTTCAGGACATCTATAGGTGTACGTTTCTAACTCTCTGCGACTTTCAGTGTAGACACTAAAGTAGTGATTAGTATTATGTTTTGTCTTATCCCTGAGCGTATGTCACACCACTGGGGTTACAATTTGATAAAGACAATAACCTTTGTTTGTTCTTCATTCTTTAAAGGACTTGAATATGCAATTCAACTCAAATTTAGCCTCAAAATATTTTTAGAGAACAAGTTACTCTCTGATGCCTCAGATGACAGCTTGCAAAAACTGAAAATGGTAGGTGATTTTGACTTCTGCCAAGTCACCCATTACCCATTACATATGACCTTTAATTCTTCTTTCTTTGGTTTTGTTCAAAACTGTATTTTAAAATGCCAAGACAATCTACGAAGTATTTTTGGGGTTCTTTGGTTTGAATTTTTGCTAAAAATTTTTTGGTTAAAGAGTTCAACTATTTGAAATAAATTCCAAATATTCTATTACTCTTTGAAAAGTTAAGGTTAGGGTGATTGTAGACTTCAAAAAGGCATCTCCAATGATTGCTACTAAAACAAGAATATTCTGTGTTTTCATTAGTGGAAATAGTCTATTGCTTCTTGGTATTGTTGTTAAGCATCACATTAATATTTCTACATCTGTATCTATTTAAATATGTAAAATGTATTTGGATTTCAAAGGCAAGTCAACTGCTTTGTTGGAAGATGGAATGTTTAATCTACATCTTTGAAAGATAAGGGGATTGAAATAGAAGTCACTGATGTATCAGATATGAAACGTATGAAATATGAAGAAAAATAGGAAGAAAACGATTTTCTCCTATGACTCATATTTATGATTTACTTGTATTAGTGTCACCTTGAATTCTTCTCCAAGCTTTTGATGCGGCTCTGCTGAAAGATAAGGTTGAAGTGGGACAAAAAGCAAGACAAGGAGATTGCCGACGAATTTTAAGGGTAGATAGAGGATAATAAAGAGCATCAACTTTTTTTTCGTTTCTAAGTGTATAGGTGTACTTTATAAGTACGTTTACATGTATAGCGAGACAGATAAACACGGATACACAGCGGTGATTTAATGGCACAACGTTGCTCCAAATATCGCCGTTCCATTTTGGGTGACGCACAACTAAAATCACGTAATTAACGGAACTAGTTGAAACTCGCACTGAGCTATGGGATAGTATTTATACACGTGCTCTATCAAGGACAACAGCGTAGCGTTGCCAGATCGCTTGCAGTGTTGCCAGTCTAATTACTTTTCTGCCACACCTCGTATATAACAAGATATGGAACCAAGGGAAAATTGGAATTATATTATCAATATTTAAAAGGGTGACAAAAAAGTGCTGGAACTATAGAAGAATCACTCTATTGAGTATGGTTTCCAAAGGTTATGAAAGAATACTCAAAAAAAGATTATGTAACGAGGCCGAACCACAGTTATAAGCATACTAAACCATATATTCACAATTAAGCGAATCATAGAGAGAACCAGAAGATGAGAGCGTAAAGTATACATGACATTTATAGATCTAGTCAAAGCCTTTGATAGATTCCCAAGAAGTAAGATAAAATTTAGAAAGAAGAAATGTGGATATAAACCAAAGAGAAGCAATAATGAGCCTGAATGATAAGACCAGGAACTACAGGGTTGTATCCAGAAGTAGAAGGACTGTTTTTTTCCGCGCGCGCGGAGCGATGGAGGGGTCTGCAAGGCCAGATGTTATGTAGGGGAGCCTTGGAACAGGTTTCGACCTGCGGCAGTCGCTTGCGTGCGTTATTTGAGTGTGAACCACTGTTTTAGTAACCTCCTGTTGGGACGGCTCGTTGTCAGTTGCGATGGAGCGAAATTTGGAGCAGCGGTACGCCATCAAGTTTTGCTACAAACTTGGAAAATCGGCGACCGAAACCAAGGACATGCTTACGCAGGCCTACAAGAAGGATACCATGAGCCGTTCCTCGATATTTGAGTGGTACAAGTTGTTTCGGGACGGGAGGGAGCTCGTCGAGGACGACCAACGCGCCGGGCGTCCGTCAACCTCGCGAACGGACCGACAATGTGCTGAAAGTTAAGCAACTTTTGAACTCTGACCGACAGTTGGGCATTAAATTAATTAGTGATGAGCTGAATCTTTCGTACGGGACAGTCCAACGCATCATCACAGAGGATTTGTCGATGAGAAAAGTGCCACGGCGCGTGGATTGTGAGGGATCTCCTGGCCAAATTCGGCGTTTCCACGTTGACTCACCCCCCCCCCCTACAGCCCTGATGTGGCACCGCCGGAATTCTTCCTGTTCCCCCGGATCAAGAGGCAGCTCAAGGGGCATCGTTTCGACTCGGTGGAAGCAGTCCAAGCGGCAACGACGAGGGGGCTGAACAGCATCCCGGAGGACGACTTCCAGAAGGCCTTCGCGACCTGGAAGGCTCGCTACCAGAAGTGTGTGGATGCCCAAGGGGCCTATTTTGAAGAGTATTACGTCGATGTACCAAAATGTTCAATAAATTTTTTTTTAATAAGAACAGTCCTACTACTTTTGGATACTACCCTGTATGTTAGAACAAACAATCTCCAATCCAAATAATTTACAGTAAAAGAAGGACTGAGGCAAGGAGGTGTATTAAGTCCAGTGCTGTTCAACGTGGCAATGGATGACATCTTATAAATAAAAGTAAAAATAACAAAATCATACAGGAGCCACAGGAACCTAACACCAGAATGGATTAGGGCATGCGCATTTGCCGACAACATGGTTGTATTCACTACCAGTCAATAAAAACTACGACAGAACTTGGAGATAATGTGTAGAGCTTTAGAAAAAAGAAGCTTGGAAATAAATGTTAAAAAGACAAAGATTGTGGGAGTAGAAACAGTGCAGACAGATGTCAAAGTAGAAGTAAAGGGGAAGAAACTTGAACAAGTCGAAACATTCAAATATATGACGATATTCATAAACAATAAAGGAGAACAGAATTCACAGGAAGACTACAAAGTTCAGCAAATATCTACAATCGTACGAGAAACCCAATCATTAAAAAGAAAAAAATCTTGAGAAGGACGAAAATAAGTGTTTATAATGTTACTCAAAATTGGCCAAAATCACAGTTTCTCATATTTGAAGTCGCTAAATTCAAATCTGAAAAAGTTTGTCCTGTGTAACGGTTATTAATGAGAAACTCTAATAATCCATCCTTTTGATATAGGAGAAATTGGAGAACAACACAAATTCAAGTTGGGTTTATCTTTATTTGGCAAATTACAAAATTTATGCATACATTGTCTCGTACGTGGAATCCCTCCTTATCATGTGGCCTACAATTATACATCTAGTGTCAGCGTGGTACAAGTACGCGAGGAGGTGGATCATCATTATCCTGCCGACAAAGAAGCCCGCTAACGTAAGCAGATACGGGTGCTCGTACAGCCACTCCCTCAGCCACTCGTACACGAGGAGACTGGAGTGGTTAAACATCATGGATCCTAGGAGACTAAAAGATGGTTATCAAATCCAAAATCCGCCAGTTCTCAAGACGTACCTGAACGCGAAGCGGTGGGGAAACCCGATGATCGACATGGACGGCCTGGAGTACAGGTGGACGGCCATCCCGTACACCATGTTGTCAAACAGCAGTTGTGTGGGGTCGTAGTTGGTGATGCTGGAAAAGGAGAGTGCAGAGTCTGCGTGCTTTGCCGAACGGGCGTACCTGGCCATTATCGAGGGGTTGACGGCGTGGATGGACATCAGGAAGTACGCCAAGCGGCCCTGGATGGTAGCCGCCAAGTAGAAGTTGTTTATGCATTGGGTTACGATCTCTTCTTCCGTCTGGGCAGTTGACATGGTACCCATTTCATTATTTTCTATTTGAGGCTTGTGTCACTGAGAATTTTGGGGATGTGTCCGCGTGAGGTTGTCATGCTTGACAGTCAATGGAATAGCGCGCGTGCGTGCTACCAACTGATAACATAATTTGTCTTGAAAGTCTAAGTAGAGATGAAACTATTAACTACAAAATATTTTAGTTGCTCCACTTTTTGGTAGTAGGACACGAGAGTTTGTGTACAACGCTTCATTACCAACGCATTTTTTGATATCTTTAAAATAGGTGAAACGATGCTCAGACAGGGCCAGGCGTCAACAACTAACATAAATAATAATCAGAAGGGGCAATGACTGATAAATACAACAAAAGGGGTAGGACATCACATTGAAGTGTTTCCAAATAGTTTTTGAGTTGTTTTGGAACATGTGGCCGAGCGCTGGCGTGCTGAAAATTGCTTTATTGTATCTTTCGGAGTATTATGTTCGATTTTCTTTCAACAATCGGTTCAATTTGATCAGTTGTTGTCGATAGCGATCTGCAGTTGTAGTTTCTCTTTGTTTCAGCAGTTCATAAAACACTACGCCCATCTGATTCCACCAAATACAGAGCAAATACAATACAATAGTAGCTCCTATAAAGCTGCACACGAGCGGAACATTAATCAAAAACATCAATCTAGAGATAAAGGTACCAAGAAAAATAGGAAACAAAACAAGACCAGACCACTTAAGAAATGATGAGATTAGAGTCTGTGGGCATTAAAATTGAAGGGCGACAAATGGAGTGGTATGGACATTTTCAAAGAATGTCAATAGATAGGTTGCCAAGAAAAATTATGAATGCAAAAAAGATTAGAAAACGGAAAAGAGGAAAATCGAGAAAAACATTAAAAAATAAAATAACCGAAATTTGATTACGAAGAGGAAAGACGATCAACACAACCAGAGAACGGAATTACTGGAAGAAATGGATTGCTGAATCATTAATGAAGAACCCAACACCCGAATAGAGAATGAAGAAGAAGAAGAAAAAGAGAAAGATGTTGCAGTTAAGTTTTATTACATCAAATAAAAAATAATCTTGGTTTATTTAATTTGTTTCACTTTGATTAAAATACTAACTACAAATAGGTTTAAATAAATAAACCTCCGAACATGATAGCAATAAAAATAATTATAAAGAAAAAATTATGTTGGTGTATCCTGTACTTGGATGCTTTTGAATCGCCGTGTACATCACTAGTGACTTCAGCGCTGCCACGCTCGCGGCGACGAAAGCGCAACAACCATTCGCAAACTCCGGCAGTCTCACAAAAATTTCGCGTAATTTTCACAACTCCCATCAAACACAGCGATGGCGTCAACGCCAGAGACCAAAAAGAAGTGCTGCGGCAAGCTGGGCCTGAAGCCGCTGACCGGCCACAACATACTGTTCTACTACGCCCCGCTGCAGGGGATGCTCAGCTACACCGCCTTGTCTGTCAATGTCATGAACCCATCACTTATCCTCAGGTAAATATAACCTGCCCGCCGAAGGCCCGCCCGAACCGTCCCTTCTTGCAGGGTGTTCCCGAAGCGAGACATCACCAACGTGCTGCTGGTCAACACGCTGCTGGGCTCTGGCCTGTACTTGTACAGCAGGGCGCACCTGCAGACGGTACCGAAGCAGCAGCGGGTGCTCTTCAGGTGAGTGTCGCAGCTGCAACCTACTGGAATTCACGGTTGATGTTTCAGTGCGTTTGGAGCCGTGACGTTTTCGCTGGGCTCTGTCCTGGTGTGGGCTATTTTGAGGAGCGTCGTGCCCCAGAACGTTGCCCTCTGTACGGCCTGCGGCGTCGGCTCAGGCTTGGCTCTTATTAAGATAGGACGAGGCTACGCCGAGCACGTCGACTCTCTAGTCAAGCAATAATTCGTTTTGTATTTTTTACACAAACTCCTATTAGCTCAGTGTAATCAACTGCTGTTTAGTATAATAAATGTATAGATTTGAGTTTGTGTGTTTGTAATAAACCTCCGCATTCGTGCTCTGCGAATACCACATTAATTTATACTTAGAATTAAGTTAAACTTGTTTGTGAACTTTTCGATTCTGTTATGTACTAATTTAAGTTTAATTCTACTAATATTCTTGAATTAATGAAATTTGCATATTTCAAGAAAATGTTATTCAAATAAAAATTACAGAAAACTGCACTACAGTTTAACTATTACAGCACGGGTTATTTATATTCAAAAATGGCGGTTTTGTAATGAAAGATGTATTTTAGTAACTGGATTTCAGTTTTTATTATTTTTCCATTATCGCCATTGATTTTAATTTTTTGTGACTAACCAAACTGATTATTTATAGTTAGGCACACTTAGTTTTAAATTTTTAACTAGAAAAGTTGGAAAAATATTAAATTGATATACAGAAAAGACCAACAATAAAACATGCACAGAGTGATTATTAGATTATTATTGGAATATATGAAAAATGCATATTTTTGATTGCATACAATTTTGTTAGTTTTTTATTAAACAGTTCATTAGTATAATAGTTGCAGAGAATCCAATGTATCACACATTCTGAATAGCTCTAGCAACACCAAAGTAATGATATCTGATGTCTTCTAACAATAATAACAAATATATAAAGAAAGTTCATTATTATAATAGCTGCAGACCATGTAGTGCTTTGTATTTGACCATAGCTCCTACAATACAATAATAATTTTGCAATGCCTTATTGCAACAACTGAAAAATGATACCAGGCCTCATTTCTAATTAAGATCGATACGAAAGGTCCAAAAAGACCTGCTATCATGCTTCACAAAATAGATACCGGCGATGCTACTCGCATACAACAGAGTGGTAGGCGATTGCGACTAGCCAAACGAGGGAAGCTAAGGATGGCGTGAGTGAAGCTTTGACAAGCCCGTGGTGTTAGTCAAGAAGGACGGTTCGACCAGATTCTGCATTGGCTCAATGATATCACAAAGAAAGATAGTTACCTACTACTGCGCATTGATGATACTATGGACACCTTGGTCCGATCCAAATGGTTCTCAACCTTGGATCTAAAGAGCAGATATTGGCAAGTCGAAAAGGATCTTAAAGACAAAGAAAAGACAGCTTTTTCTATTGGTGCTGGACTATGCCAATTTACGGTGATGTCATTTGGACTTTGCAACGCCCCTTCGACCTTTGAAAGGTTAATGGAGATAGTGGTTAATAGACTCTCCTGGAAAACATGTTTGGTGTATATGAATGACATAATAGTGACTGGGAAAACGTTCAAAGAGCATCTAAAGGATTAGAGCAGCTATTTCAACGGTTGAGAAGCGCCAGTCCAAAAATGTGCTCTTTTTTTAGGAAGAAGGTACACTATCTTGGACATGTAGTGAGTGATAAAAGTATGGTGGCTGATACAGACAAATTTAAGAGCGTGAAAGAATGGCCAGTGCCAAAAGAAAAGCACAATGTTAGAAGTTTCCTGGGACTGTGTTTGGATTTTCCAACAGCGCGAAGCCTTTGACACGATAACGGAAGAAGGTCGAAGTTTTGAACGGAGCGAAGATCTCCAAGACGCTTTAGAGAATGCAAAGCGTGTCTTGGTAAATGCACCAATACTGAGTTACCCGCAGCCAGAAGAAACTATTATTTGGGATACAGGTGAGGGCAATGTGGGAATTGGAAGCTTGTTGTCCCAGTTGCAAAATGGCCAAGAAAGAGTCATCGGTTATTTTAATAAAGCGTTATCAAAACCTGAAGGCAACTATTGCGTAACTAGGATAGAGCTCTTTGCTGTTGTCAAATTCGTTGGACACTTACTTAAGTATTTGAATGGCAGAAGATTTCTTTTGAGGACTGATCATGCTGCGCTGAAGTGGCTCTTGAACTTTAAAAGCCTGGAAGGTCAAATAGCATTGAAAGGTTTCAGCAAAATACGACTTTGAGACGGAGTATAGAGCTGGCCTTGTCGAGGAGACCGTGTCTAGAAGAATGCAACTACTGTAGTCGTGCAGAGAAAAAAATTGCCCCTACGCTGCGAACGACTGCGACTAATAACTTGTGGCGATCCAGCGAGTGAAAACGTGCCCAAAAAAGGAGACCTGACTTTGAAGTATGTTTGGGAATGGAAGGAATCTGGGAGAAAATTCATATGGACAGAAGTGGTTCCGTGTTCGCCAGCAGTAAAATCATATTGGGCACAATGGGATTCCATCACCGTCTTACAGCGCGTGCTAGAGGGCGAAGATATTTCTTAGAGAAAACTCCAGTTATTGAGCCCAAAAAAGAGTGTTCCAGAAGTGTTGCAACAACTCCATGATGGTGCGTCTGGTGGCCATATGGGAATTGCTAAAACTTTAAAGAAGGTTCGCGAGCGGTTTTCTAGGTGAATTGTAAAGATTGGATGAACAACGACCCGCAGAAGAAGCCGAAGGCACCAACGAGCTAATATAACGTCGGGAGTTCTTTGGAGAAAATTGCCCTTAACATAGCTGGTTTCCTACAAGTGACAGTAAAATAAATTGATTCTAGTGGCGATGGACTATTTCAGTCAATGGGTGGAAGCCTATGCGTTACCAAATCAAAAAGCCACAACCATCGCGGAGATGTTGGCGAAAGAATTGATCAACAGATTTGGAGTACCACTGAACTACATACCGGCCAAAGTCGAAATTTTGAATCAACTGTATTTATAAAAGTACAGGACTACTGAACATCAGGAAAACCAAGACGACTCGGTTACATCCTCAGTTAACCTTTCAAAATTCGTCTTCGACTATCAACGAGACTGGGACCAATATATCCATCTGTTCCTGTTGGCATATCGTTCGTCTGACCATGAATTAACTGGTCAAACACCATCCAACGTTTTCTTCGGTCATCAACTGAAGCTACCCTGCGACTTACTTTGCAAGTAAACCCGAAGAAAACAGTCGGAGAAGACTACGTCACTGACCTGAGAAAAAGAATGAAATCCACAACATGCGATACAACATCAACAACGCGATGTTGGATCCCTATGACGACAACGCATCGAGAACGGGTTATAAAGAAGGCAACCGAGTATGGTTATATAACCAAAGCGGCGGCGCGGGTTGCATCTAAAACTTCAACGTTCCTACGAAGATTCATACTAGGTGCTAAAGAAGACAAACGATGTCGTGTATCGAATCCGGAAGCTACCCAGTGGCAAGCCTAGGATCGTCCGTTTCAATCGACTGCGTTCTGTTGTTGGGAGATGGAATGCCGCGATTAGGGGATCTGATGAAGTGTGAAACGGGGTTCGAAGACTTCAAAATTCAGTGACTACGTTATGGTGTTACCAGAGAACTACAACAAGGCCTATTCCATGTACCGGCGAAATATGCATTGGCATATTAAGTAGCGCGTGATCTGAAGATGTCCAGAGGGATCGCCAGTATATTTCGAGCCAAATTTGGTTCGTTAGAGGGACTAAGAAAACAACGCCCAGAAGTCGAAAAGACGCTGTGCATGCATCACGGCGCAGGAATATCTATTACCTTGTGGCCAAAGAATCTTTACATGACAAATATTTGGAACTTGGCAATACCGAAGCTAGCGTGCGGATTGGACAGCCTCAACTGGAGAATAGTTAGAAAGATAATAGATGAGCTGTTCCGAGATTTTGGCATCGACGTCCCAGAAAACCACAGAAAACCGTGGACTATTACTGACGTCTCAATGCAACAAAGGTCAAGATTGCAAGTTTCTGCATAACCCATCGAATGTTGAGAAATAATGATCCGAATTATTCTTAAGGAGAGGGCAGTGTAACGATTTCCGTAGTGCGGCTGATTGACATCTGCATTGCGAGCGCCGCGTTCGCGAACATTCTACCAGGTTCGAGTGCGGCGCTCTCAAAGGTTTTCGGCTATAATTCATACTTAGCAGTGTAGTTTTAATTGCATTTTACAGTTTCAATTCGTTGGGCTTGTACCACGGCACGTCACTGTTTAAACGAAGTACTAATTTTGAAAAATTATAGGCAGGTAATTTCCGCTTTTACGGTCTAAGCTATGTCAACCTTCAGTCTAAGTGCAGACTAAGGTAGTTAATTACTTCTTTTGAGGTCCTGTAGTGTTATGTTTGTTCAATATAAAAATAATGTGCGTAGATTTTTGTTTCAGCCACATTTGAATCTCTTTAAAGCTCTTGAAAAGATTACAGTGCTACCAGTGAACATAACAGTTAAAATTAATATGACAGTCAACAGGGCCACTGTGCAGAGCAGATACAAAATTGGCCCAGAACGCTACCCTGTAAATATTATTGGCAGAAGACAAGTCGGTATGAGCTTACATCTAGCAAATTTTTTCTGGTTGTCTCACCATTATTATGTATGAGGTTATCCATCCAGTTCTAAAACGCCAGTACTTCAGTACCTTTTTAATTATTAAATGGTATTCTGGGGATTTTTCTTGCACTAATATTGGTCTTTATGTTTTTTATCTCATTTTTTAGTTCCTCGCTGATTTCTTTCTTGGTTTTCAGATTGGTGAAGTGTTCTGCAAAAGTTTGGACTTTTTCGTTTTCAGTTCTTACACAACTCCCTCACTTTCTTGATTGTTTGTGTGTGTTTCTGGGGCTGTTTAATTTTTTCGTAGATTTCCATAAGGAAATGGCTGCTTTCTTCTTCTTCTGGCCACTTATCATATGAGAACGTCGGTTATCACATGACATTTTGTCAACCACAGATCTAAACAGTAGATTGCTAATATTTACGATGATTGTCATATATTCTTTAGCCGAAATGTTTGACGCCTTCCCGAACTTCTTTTACCCTCAATTTTGCCTTTCGTAATCGGTTTTATGAACCCATATTTTGATCCTCTGACTATATGCTCGAAACAACCTATTTTTCTCTTCTTTACTATATTTAGGAGCTGTTTATTTTTTCTGCTATCGCAGTATTTCCGTGTTTGTTGTGTGTTACGTTAGTGAAATCTTCCACATCTATCTATAACACTATGTCTCACAACTATTTTTTCTGAGTCCACGCCTCAGTACCATAAAGTAATAATAAGAATTTGTAACATCTTAGTACATTAGTTTATATTTTTTTTTTGTTTAGTTTGCTGTTACATCAGACGTTTTTTATTTTGTTAAACAAATTCTTGCTATTTCTATTCGGCGTTTAATCTGCTGTATACGATCTTATTGCTTGTTCAAGGGATACTGTAGATAGGTTATATTTGATACTCTTTCCAATATATTTCGTTCTGGTTGAATTACTCAATCTACATTTGTTTTTGCTGACTGTCGTCATTTTTGTTTTTTACATTCTTCCACAACCCTATCTACCAGACATTATAGACAATTCTAACTCTCTATCAAGAACGCCATACCATCTGCATATATTAGGTTATGAATAATTTGTCCATTCCTACTGCTTCTTCGATATTTAGCGGCGCGTCTTCAAAAAGGATTTTTGAAAAAATATTGAATAAGGTGGATGATGAGACTTAGCCTTGCCCAATTGCTGGTTTTTTTCATTTCTTCTTTGAATGTTGGTTATTTATATAAACTATTGCTTGTTGCATCTGTTATAAATTCTCACATTTTCATCATCTATTCCAGAGTCTCTCTCTCTCTCTCTGCCTCTCACTCTACCCCCCCTCTCCCTCTCTCTCTAGTTTTCAGTCTTCCAACTGCTTTATAACAACCCATGTCATTTCTTTCAGTTCCTTGTAAGTTCTTGAGTTTACATAACTCATTAATTGTTTCATGTATTTCAGCCGTAGTCGTCCTCTAGTTCTTTCCTTTTACTTGTTCTTCTACGGTTTTGTTTAGCATGCCTTTGCCTCATAGGATATGGCCTATGAGTTTTTGTATGGTCTTAATCAGTTTTCCTTCTTCACCTATTATTCTGAAGACTTCCTCATTTGTTCTTTCCATCCAACTAATTTTGAGTATCTTTTTGTAGCACCACAGTTCCGGTGCTTCCAATTTTTTTTTCTAGTGCTACAAAAGTCCAGCTTTCGCAACCATACAGTGCAACGGTCCATACAGAGGACTGTAAAAATGCTTTTCTCGTCTGTAGGGTGATGTTTCTTGATTTCATTAAATTCTTTTTGTTAAGAAAAGCTTTCTTTGCTTGGTGGATGCCACTTCTTATTTCTTTTCTACATCTTCCATTTCTGCTAATCTTGTTAATTTGTCTACTTCTTGTATTTTTTTATTGTCGATCTTGGTGTGCGTTTGTGTTTTGTGTATTGATCTGGTACATACCATAACTTTTGCCTTTTCTTGTTTAATTTCATATTATATTTATTGTCAAATATGTTATTCAATGTAGTTAGATCTTGTTGAAGTTCGTTTTAATAAAACAATGTCGTCAGCAAATATAATTATTTTTACGCTCAATTTGTGGGTTTTGATTCCTTTTTTGTTCTATGAGATTAGCGTGTCTTTGGCTTTTTCTATGTATATTTAAAACAGTAGAAATGACAGTGTGCCTCCTTGTCTCACTCTCTTTTTTATTGTTATTTCCCTGTCCTTTGGTTTATTTTTATTATTTCTTTTTAATTTGTATACAGGTTGCATATAAACCTTCTGTCATTGTAGTTTTTAGTATCTTAAACATTGTGTCCCATTTAACACTATCAAACGCTTTTCGGCGTCAATAAAAACTGCATACACTTTTTGGTTTTTTCCAGTGTTTTTCTGTAAATATTCTTTGTGCTACTATTTTTAGTTCTCAGTTAGGTTTCCTCAACCTTTTTTCTATTCTTGTGTGTATTATCCTTGTAATCATTTTCGAGACGTAAGTAACTAAACTTATTATTCTGTATTCTTCACACCTTCGACTACCGATTTTCTTTGGAGATTATTATTATTACGCTCTTTGTAGAGTCATCTGGGAAGTGTACTGTGTTATATATTGTGTTTGCTAATTCCTAAAGCAGGGCTCTATATTACTTCCACTGGGATTTTGTCAATTCCTGGTGCTTTTTTGCTTGTGAGAATTTTTAGTGCTTTTTCGAATTCTGCTCTTAGTGTCGATGTATTTTTTATATCATCATTTATTTCTTCTTCATTTTCTCTATGTATTTTCTGTGTATTGTCAACTTCATATAAGTTCTCTATATACTGTTTCCTTCTGTTTGCTACCTCTCTGTCATTTGATACAAAAGTTTCGTCGTTTTTATATATGCCAGGACTTGTTTTCTTCTTCTCATTGATTAAGTTCTTTATTTTCTTATATGCATTTTTGATGTTTCCTTTATTTATTTCTGTGCAGTTGTTCTTCATGTATCTACCTCTTGCTTTTATTGTTTGCTTGTTTATTTTGTTTCTTAGTTGTCGGAATTTGTTTTGTCCTTCTCCAGTATTGTTATACTTATATTTTCTTCTTTCCTCTAATAATTCACCTCTTGCGTATTCCACGGTTTTCGTGGCCTTCATTATGTTGTCCTTTATTGTCTTTCCCTATTTTTATACTACTTTTATCTGTCTTTGTTTGGAAATTTTCTAGTGTATCTACCTCTTGCTTTTATTGTTTGCTTGTTTATTTTGTTTCTTAGTTGTCGGAATTTGTTTTGTCCTTCTCCAGTATTGTTATACTTATATTTTCTTCTTTCCTCTAATAATTCACCTCTTGCGTATTCCACGGTTTTCGTGGCCTTCATTATGTTGTCCTTTATTGTCTTTCCCTATTTTTATACTACTTTTATCTGTCTTTGTTTGGAAATTTTCTAGTGTTGTTTGGTTGTCTTGCAGTGTTTCTATGTTTCATTTGTTTGTTCCTTTTTTCTTAATCTTCTTGTGTTCTAGCTTACATTTCATCATGACTAGAATAGCTTCTCCTATCTTTAATTTAGTTCTTGTATCTTTCTTTGACTATTATAGAGTCAATTTGGTATCGGCTACATCACTCAGCATCCTCCATGTATACCTTCTTGGGTGGTATTGAAATAGAATGTTACTAATTGCCAATTTATGCTTAGTAGAGAATTCGATAAGTCTCTCACCTATCTTGTTTCTTCTCCCCAGTCCGTACTTTCCTTCTGATATTTTCGTTTCCTTTTATTTTATTCATCGTTTCGTTCAGTGTCTCATACACTACTTCTACTTCTTCATCTTAGTGATCAGTTGTTGGCATGTATTTATTAGTTGTGTTTATAGTCTTACTGTTAGTATCTTCTCATTGTATTGCCTATAGTCTATCACTCTGTTTCCGAAGTCTTTATTTATAATCCTCCTATTCCTTCGGGCGTTGCACTTGTGTGTATTATTCTTATGTTCTCACTCCAGAAGTTGCCTTCTTGTAGCCATCTCATTTCACAAATGCTCATTATATCTATATCCAACTTTTTCATATCTACTTTAGCTTTTTCTAATATTCTGGATTTTAGAGTCCGGACGTTCCGTTGGGCTATTCTTTTGTTTCATCTTTTCATGTTGTCCCTCCCGAAAATCCTATTAAGGACTATTCTACTGCTGGATCTGAATTTAAGAGGAAAAGACATTTCATGTTTCAAACCGTTTTTTCTTTGCATGATGTTAGCACTTTTGCGCTGTGGTGGCGTTTCTTTTGGTGCTTTTGACTTGCCACTTGTTACCGTAACCCTGGTTTGGGGTCTTTACTCAACCGGGCCAGTTGAAGCCTGATTTTTTACGAGGTTGTTACTCCTCTCCCTACTTTTCCTGGCTTGGGACAGGGGTAGGTTCATGAAGTTACATCTATTGTAGCCTCTCACCTAACCGGCGGAGTTTAAACAAGTTGAATATTGGATAGTCCATTGTCCAACTTGCTGTGTATTCTTTCGTGTATTTTTCTCAAAATATATTCAGTATGTGGTTCATGTGTTCTTTGCATTTTCTTGTGTTTGCTTTTTTCGACATCGGAAGTAATGTAGATATAAGCCATTTCTTTGGAATCTCACTGGTGTTACATACATCGTTGAAAAATGATCAAAATGTGTCTTCTAATATCAATTTGAAAATTTATATATGTATTTTGTAAAATCCGTCTTTAAAACGCTGAATTGCTATTTTAATTTTTACTTGTTGGTGATCTACTTATTTATGCTTTTTTGTCTTCTCTTTTTATCGCCACATTTCTGTGAGTTTTGTTGCCGGTGAATTCTCATTGCCTCCTTAATTATTTTATGAAAATTAAGCCGCCATGGTGTTCTAGTTTTTCGATTTCCTTACACTTCTCTGATAACGACATCTCTCTAGCTTTAATAATTTTTCTTCTAATTATTCTTTTTAGTATTTAATATTCTTGTTCCTGTTCTTCACATTTCTTCTCATTATCAAACCTTTATTATCTCTTTATCTATAATGGTTTCTGTGTCTTTCCATTTTCTTTATGTCGATGTCTTTTTCCTTTGTTATATCTATTTTCGTACTTATTCATTCTTTTATTTGTTGCAATTAATTTTTTTGTTCTTTCATATCAGTTTTATTTTTCTTGCTATACCTTAATTTTCTCCAGCTTCAAATGCACCATCTGAAGTAAGAGGTTATGATCGCCTGAAACAGCGTCTCATGAGTACGTTTTTGTAGACATTATTAAGTTATACGATGATTTAGTTATGAAAATGTAGTCAATTTGGTTTCTTACGATATTTCCTTCCCCAAGACACTTCCATGTATAGAATATTCTAGGTAGCAACTTAAACATCGTGCTGTTTGTTGTAAGATCAGCATTTTTCAGAGCTGTATGAGTCTATCCACTCTCTTGTATTTATCTTTAATCCTCCCTGCCTTGGCGTTAAAATAAGTCCCTTAGTTTGATATTTATAATCTCTTTTTTGGTCTTTTTTGGTAGCGTGTCTAATTCGTGCTAGAAAACTTCTATTTTTCAGTTGTTTGAGACTGGGAGATAAATCTCATAATTGTATGGAGATTATCCATATGAATCTTTAATGCAGTGGTTTCTTATTGTCTTCTTCGTTGATCAATTGGATTGCCCGTCTTTAGGAACGATATCTCGTCCCAAGCACAAACAGGCGCTTTTTCTCTTGCTAGTTCCTTTACTCGCAACTGTTGACCAGCAAAAGGGATCTGCTTATTCCGTCAAATGTTTTATAAATCTGTTCTATCGAGCCTCGTTAGTTATTTAGCAGGATGTACATCATTTGGGTTGGTATTTATCCTTTTTATGAGATAATTCTGTGAACTTTCTTTGATGACGGGGAAGTTATCATTTTGGATAATAGGCAGGTTCGCCAAGTGTTTCATAGAGTTTCAAATTAAGCTCTTTTGGTTGTCAAGAACATTAATCCATTATCTTTTCCTTAGGTAATTGATTGATTTTGACTTTAAATAATAGCAAGAAGCAAAAGTCTTTACTTTATTTGTCCAAAATCATAAGCAGTAGCATCATCGGTAGCTGTTTTTTTCTTTCATCTGAACGCAAAAAATTTGATGATTCAAGTATATCCAGATGAAAGCTTAAAAATACTTCTTTACATTCAAAAGGTCGAACATCCTTGGTTGTTGGTGTATTTGTATTAAACGATATCGCCCATGTGTTTTGGTTTTGGTGACATCAATATGGTTTTTTACGAAGACCTTCCTTTTGGTTGGTTGGCTTAGACAAGCATTTAACAGATCTTTTTCCCAACAACAACATAATGTCTACATCGAGGATCCCCGAGTCCCAGTCTCTAACTCCCACCTTCTTCATTGACCTAGTGAGGATGGCGATTAGTCTGTGTTACAACGATCCCATACTGTCTTATGGAGGAAGCGGATACTTCTATCCAACTCATAGCTATAAAAGGCACATGATTGACACGTCAGCGTCTCTGTGCAACACAGTGTTTTTTGTACAAACCGAGAAGCGCCAAATGTGGTTCTAAAAGCCGGTTCTGGACTAACTAAAGTTATATACATCATTTAAAGTTTTATAATTGACTTCTGTATTGTGATCTTTCTAATTATACGTCATTTTGCTGTTAGAATGCAGCAGACAGCCTAATGCTAGTTTGGTTGTCTTGATTTTGTTGGCCGTTTTCTCCACGTAAGCTTTTCTTGTGAGCTTTTTGTCTATGATCACCACTAAGGTACCGTGCTTTATTTTCCGGGGTATATCTTGGCTGAAGGGTCTAACGATCACCAGGTCATTCCGCCATCTTGTCTTCTTATTTGTGAAGAATGGGAACAACCACGCTTCTCTCGGCATTGATTCTGATTACCCCCCTGTTGCTCTTTCCTCCTCATTCTTCTATTCTGCTTCGTCGCACTATAACACCTGCGATTTTCCGCAAACTTGGAAGGTAGCGCAGACGCAGGATAGCTTTGGTGACTTAGAGAAATTTCGGCATTCTTTCCTATTTAAGAAAATATGCGAAAATTACAAATAATTTTTATGAAAGAATCCCATTACACATACGCTCCACCCACCATAGAGTAAGCTCCGCCCCTTCTGTTCTATTAACAAATGTCGATTCTTGCAATAACTAAATTCGGATAATAATTTAGTTTCCTCATACAAAACTACGTTCAGTAAATAAACTTTACCCAATAGTTTAACCAATGAAAAACAACATCGTTAAAAGATCTCGAGTTTATTGTTCACTTTTATAATACATTTTTACAGTTTAGAATTAGAAAACAGGCAAGAGTATTTTAATTGTTAGCACTAGGTTATTACGTCCTTTATTTTGCGCTGTCAGCTATGAACTCCATGACATTACTATAAAAATTAAAGCTCTGCTTACCAGAATAAAAATTAATGTATATACATACATAACGACATTAAATAAGAGTTAATAGGTTTACAATTGCCACACAAACAGGTAGTAGTGATATTACTGCAAATTAATGTAACCATAGGCAGCGGTCCGCAAACCGTGCAACTGTTAACCCTAGCATGGGAACCTCTGTCGTAAAGTCGGCCCTATAGTTCTGAGGTATAGAATTACATACATTAGTAAACAAAGTAGACACGGACAAAACATAAAAAACTGAATTTATAATCTGCGCCAGATGAAAAACAGTTACAAGCAGTCCCTACATGATTGTACAGGGTATGCCGCAACACAACGGCAGACACACGGGCACCACCGCGGCGCCGGACCTGACTTTCGTTTTGCTGCCGCTTTCGGCCTCGTACCGGTACCTGCCGGACTCTCTCGCCATGGCGCCCTGAAAAATAGTGTCAGTGGGTGCAGTTAGAGTATTGTAGGGAACGAACCTCAGCTCTCCAGGCTCCCGACTCTTCCTTCTTGGCGAACATTTCGTGTCCGGGGGGGTAGTAGACGGGCGGCCCCGTTATGTTCTTCGTCGGGGGCAGGTTCCGCTCCTTCTTCTGCACGTCGTTCGGTTCCTTCTGCTGCTGGCTGTGCTTCAGGGTGTCCACCTTCTTCTGGTGGGCCAGCTCCGCCTCGTGGGCCTGGAATCCCGCGTTCAGTGGGCTGTCTGGGGGCTGGCGAAAGGAAACAAATATCACTTGCTGCATAATGCTTGATTTGACCATAGTTTGCCGACATGTTTTTTCCCTTTAGTGGTCAAGTTAATTTTAATATTCGATTTGTGACCTAAAACCCCGAATAGTTCTTCAGAATGTTGTATTACGGTTGTCTAAAGTTTTGGACTTCTGTTATAAGTTCCTCTAAGTGGAAGAAATTTTGCTAAGAGCTCTAAAATTCCCTAGTAGAAAACTACTGAGAAGTCATTAAAATTCCCGCTATGGAAGTATTGTATACTGTGGTGGACGCGCTTAGTATTAAGATTGCTAAAGAATGATATACTCTAATTTAGAGATCATGTGATACAAATTAAATATACGTTAAGTTACAAATGACATCACAGAACCTTTTGCTGTATACATAGTGAAACATCGTAAGACCATGTAACTTCTCTTTTTTATTTTATTAAATTTTGATTTTACCTCCTGCTGTTTTTCGGATTTTCAGCTGGTTTCCCTCTAGTTTTTGCATTAACTTTGCTTTCAATTCTCTGCATCCATTATTTTTACTATTGCTAGTCTCAAATAAGTTGTACGTCTTACTTACACTAACTTTGAAGCGCCTGTAAAGACTTTTTGTTTGTTTCTTCTACCATTGACTGTTAGTATATTTCAAAGACATTTTATGATTTTTGCAAAAGAAACTTCCCTGTAATATGCACTTTCCTGTTTTGTTTTTATCTTCCAAAGATTATTTTATATTTGTAAAAACATTTTATATGTACGTACGACTTCGTTTTTTAATTCAAGGTAGAACAAAATTGTAATAAAGAAATCAGAACAAAGATAGTATAGGGAGACTTACAGAGATAGAAGAAGAAGACACTAAACTAAGACAGAAAATTGTGAAGAAAAGTAGAACTATAGGGTGCGCCAAAATCCTACCACATTTTGACGGTCCGTTGTGCTATTTGCGAAGATGGTGGGGTTGGGGTATCTTATTAGTTTGTCCGTTCTGGTTTGAATTGGTCAACACGACTTAGTAGGGTAAGCTTTGTGGGTCCGCTATTGGGGCGCTTACCAAAATCAGCAATTCTGCGATTACTACACAAAGGCCACAAATATTCTAAACCAGAAAACTATTTTGATGTGAAATGCTAACTTTAGAGCGACTATTCGAAGACCTGGGAATATTCAAGCTATAAGCAGGTATTATATGGTCTACAAGACGCCCGCGCATAAGCAAGCTTCCGCTGTGCAAGTTTATAATACGAAAAATCTTACACAGGAATCTGTAATTTTATTTTCATTGGAAGTAGAATTTCTGCCATTGAGAAGAAAATGACCTTCCAATGCTTCATAGAAGTCTTATTGCGTGGTGCGTCGTTCCCAACTTGGTATGGTAGGCATTTGCTGCTTTAAAGAAGAACGAGTAACGATAACAATTACTGCCAGTCGTCACGTAGAGCTACTGGTGGAAAGATTGATGTAATTGAAGTATGGTTTCAACAGAACGGAGCTGCGGTCCACCTAGCTCGAAGATCACTACAGGCTTGAAGACTGGAGGGTGTCTCTAATCTTGGGCAGACCCTCATCGACCAAGAGCTCTAGATGCTTTAAAAAAGGTGCTTTTCGCAAAGAATTCATAAATCAGTCTCAGGACAACAGCGGTCGCCATTTGGAAGATTATATTTTTAAGAACTGTACAGTGTACTCTAATATAAATGAATAATATATAGAATATTCTAGATCAAACTTTCGTTATTCGTTTTTGGAATGAGGTAGATTTTTGTCGTTTTTAATTTTGCAGATTTTCAGGAGATGTAATAACGACCTGCTTAGAAAAACATTGATACTATTGATACTGAAGTTTTTTGAATTATTTGACGTATCTAAAAGTGTTTTCATAGTTGCCAACAGTAGTTCCCAATGTTAGCTTTGATTTGCCAACTCTAAGCTTCTAATAATAACCTTACAGCAGTATTTTTGGATAATTATTTAACACTTAGCTTTGTAAGTTTCAAAAAGCTCGACATATTAATTTTCACAGTGTGGCTATTTAATCGCTTTTGTACTCAAAATAAGTAGATCTCCGATGTTAGTCAAATTTATACTAACATGATAATTCTCTCCAAAGAAGACGCCAAAATTATCATGAAGAAAGATGAAAACAAAGGAACAGTCGGCCAGGCCCAAAAATCTGCCTCGAAGGTCCATTTAGAGAACGGTTACGAAGTCGGGGAGTTACTAGTATAGTTCGGTTATTAAACATTCGGGTCGCGCAATTGTTTTGTGCAATTAAGATAGAAACAACAGTAAGGCATTTTAGATGTGATGAGCATTTGTATCTTTAAAGAATCACACGATTGATCGCTGCGGATAGTATTCCGTATCGTACCAATCCTGTTTTTGAAACCGTCCTCCTAAAGTTTACGGCAGTTTGCTTCGGACAAAGTTATCAGGCCCAATTCTATTTACAACTCATCCTAAAACCCAGTCGCTGTCTTTGACAAAGACGTCGCAACAATCTCGTAAACTGGAGTAACCAGCACTGATAATAAGAGGCTGCCCGAAAACGTCCGATTCCGTAACCTCGTGGCGATGAAAGCCACCCATTTACAAGACATCTTCACTCAGCAGGCAATCAAAGTTGTCAAAAGATCGAGCGACCCAGGTCTTTCTCAAGAAGATTTAGATCCATTAAGAGATCTTCTAAAACACATCATGCAAACGATTCCCACCATCTGGTAAACAAGTGGAGGCTATCTCGCTTTCTTTAGAGGATCCAATCATATTCTGTCTCCGAAACTGAAAAGCAGATTGAAGAAAAGAATGTCTAGCGGCATAGCCATCCTTAGATCGACTAGTAGAAGATACCAGATAATTGCTACTGAAATTAAGACTACGATCTATTTTACTTTCTTTCAAGGGTTTTCCACGTATTATTTCTTTAAGTCTATAAAACCTAAATGTGCCTCTAGCTTCTTTAATAACATTTTACGAACGACGGATATTCTACTGTTTTCTCCAATCCTCAACTTAATGTGTTTTCCTATAATTCGCACCCTTGCCACCATCTTCAGCTATGTAACACCTCTACAATTTTTAAAATTTCTTGTTTAACAGCTTTATGTGTAGGAACAAGCGGACTGCTTAGTTTTTCTGAAGCTGTTACATTCATTCATTCCAGAAACTTTTGGAATACTCCTCTATGATCTTTTTTCTCTATTATTTCATTTTAGTTTTTGCCTCTCATATTTCTTAATGTAATTATTCCCAGAGGCTGTTTTATGAGCTGCAACTTATTAATATGCTACATTTATATTAATAATAAGTCAGTAACAACCAATTTATATTCCAAACTTTGGAAAATTAATAAAAGATTACTTCCCGGTGGGCAAAGTCGAAGTTAAGGAAAACTCAGATTGGTCATGACGACTATTTACTTGTTACTAAAGTTAGAGGAATTCATGACAGCAGATGAATATAAAATAATAATAGTAAAACGCAACAGGGTCAATAGAGAATATTGGAGGGTGGGGGCACATTTAAATACGTAAATAAACATATTGCAAAATTGGATTACAAAAAAATGGAATATGAAGAAAGCTAAAGAATACAAAGGAATGAAGAGAGTGATATTCCAGACTAAACAATGGTAACGGAGAATAAGATTTGAAATAATAGAGAAACGTAAATTTTAAAGCCGTCTGCTCTTTCAAGTGATTAATTCTCATAATACAAAAAACTAAATTAGAATAACAAAGAGTGGAGAACAGAATGAAAATTGGTGAGAGATAAGAAAAATGACAGCTAAACAATGAAAAATAAAATTCAACTGAAAATACCTTCATTTTGAATAAAAAGAACTCAAAACAATAAATAGAAAAAAAGAAGAAAGTTATGTGAGAGATGAAAATGAAGTAGTTGAGATTTAAAAATTTTCAGTACGCGAATAGCCTTGAGTTATTGTTTGGACTTATTGCTTTCCAGTTCGTTCTTCTTTCATCTAGCTCTTAAGCTACTATTAGTCCCACTCTCATTTCGCTCTTTGTTTTTTCCCTATTCTTAGTGTATATTCACTATTTCCCTATCTTTTCCTGTCATGGTTATAATATCCCATGTTCCTATTTCCATATTCTTTTTTCGTTTGTCGTTTTCAAAAGCTCTGTCTTGGTTCCAGGTTAATTGTTTCACCCTGAATCTTTTCTACCCATAAGGGTATGGGTCATTAGTCCAATGACGATGGACTTTATTACAGGACAACTGGTACTAGGCTGTACCCCCCAATATTGAATCGTCGGAGCCTAGTTAGTTATCGAAATGATGGTAAACTACTAAAAATTTGTATAATAAATAAATAAAGTCGAGTAGTACGGGGTGAAAAATAGATAAAGTTGATGAGTTGATGAGTAAGCTAAAAATGCACCAAAAAGCACAAGACTAACATAACGTTAAACAGAAAAATACACGAATGGGTTAGATACAAAGCAACGAAGAATTATATATAATAGATAAAAACAGATTTGAAGTGCGACACAAATTACGTGTTTCCAAGGATTTTTTCAATTGAAGTTGTCTACAAAATTATAAAAAATCCGTAAATGTACTCGCCGCCAGGGAGGTAGCCGAGCAAAATAACTATAGTTTTGTTCAAATTTGTTTCTGGCGCACCTCGTATTTTTCCCATCGAACTGGTAACGTCATTTAGCCAGGAACACGGCGAAATCAAAATTGTTTCCAAATTGTAATTTTAACCATGAAGGAGTGAAGGTGGGGTCGGACCCACAAAGAAAAACTTCTTCAGCGAAATTTTCAGTTTCCACTAATATTTGCCTATCGTGCAAACGAGATCAACTGAAGCTCTTCGGTACTTTTGGCTCCTTGACTCTCCTGGAAGCCCATGTTAAAATTAATTGAGCTGAACAGAGTCTCTAGTAGTAATCTGTAGGGCACCTCTGGTCCAAGATAAAAAAAATGTCGATTTTTATCATAATTGACCGTGATCAACATCATTTTAATAATTTCGAAAATCTGTTAAGTTGAAATTATATTATTATCATAAATTTAGAAGAATGTGCAAAAGAATAACAGCCAAGCCAAAATAGAATTATCGATCTATTTCATCATATCTTCACTACTTTTTGTTTGGTTTTTGACTTCATAACTATTTAGATTTAAATCTTGGTTCGTTTCTTTGTCTTATTTCGTTGAGATCTTTTCACATTTACGGAAGTTTAGTTTCAAAATCAGTTGGTGCTGACATGTATTTTATTGGTTTTAACCTTTTTATTTAAACTTTATCATTTTTCACCTTGTTATTTTGCTTGCTTCATTTTTTTCTTCATATTTCTGCTATTACTTCTATTTTTATTTACTTTGCTCTTTTTTTACTTTGCTAATTTTATTTTTGTTTCCTTTTTTGGAGTAATTAGAATATATATGCATTTGTTAGTTTGGTATGATTATTTTGCATGTTTTTTCCATTTTCCAGATTCATTTAACCTTTGGCCGGGCAATGGTTTAGTGCAGTTCAGGTAGAAACGTAAGTGAAGGTTCTTAAATTTGATGAATATTTATGCTTCTGCACAAGTTCATTTTAAAGAATCATGCGATTTGGAACCGACCTTCTGAAAGTTGAAACAGTTTACTAATAATAGGACGCTGCGTAGATACATCCAACTCGTGGTGATAGAACCTATCCATTTAAAACACATCCTCGTGTAACTGAGAAAATCATCAGCTTAGGGAACTCTCAAGACATCTCATGAGAGGGCAAGTACGCTATCTCGCTCCCTTCATTAGAGAATCCATCCACTTCGCTTCTAACGTCGTTTGTGCCAAAATTTAAAAAACATTCTGCGTTCAAAACTGAAAAAGCGGATTGAAAAAATGTCCACATCCATCCTTAGGTAGAAGAATAGAAGGCAACACAGAATCGCCACTGAAATGAAGACTACTAGGGCATAGTATAACAACGCCACCTAATGAGCGGTTAGTTTTAAGAAACGGCTCCTTTCTAACCCCACCTATTTATAAGAACAGCAGCTTTTGCTACTGGTCTGGAAGACACTGACTTCAACTAATTTGACCACGATCACCACTTCGTAAAACATCTGCAAAGTCAGAAACCCCAAAATCCTTTGTAAACTGCACCCCATCAAAATTGCTTCAACTGTAACCTCCACCCTCTCCTGAAGAAAGCAATAATCTGCGTCACTGCCGTTATTTGATTCTTCCCAGAAAAGTGTTTGGATCGCTTGGAGACAGCAGCCGATTCCGAAGAGTAATATTGGCTTATATCCGACCACTTAAACTTCTTCCGATAATAAGACGAATAATAAAAAATTATTTGAGTTTATATAGCTAATCTTCAATGACTTTTGTACCCTTATGAGTTTAAGGTAGGGGTGGTTAGTCAGAGTTGATTTTCCGCGCTTGTTTCTATTCCTTCTTGATTTGTGTCCATTTTATGTTTTTGGAAGATTTTAGCCTACCCATACTGTTAGTGGTCTTTCCTTCTTTATTCTATCTGTATTTCTCTTTCGGCTAGACCCCAGCAAAAAGTCTTCTCACAACTACTGTTCCTCATCTAGTTTTTTCTGTTATTATTGTGCCTGTTTGAATCTATCTATTTGCTCTAAGTTTTGGTTCTCTTAGTTGTATTTTGCCCATACTGCTGAACAGCAGCGTCTTTGTTTTTTGCCGTTAATCTTTACTCTCCTTTTTCCATATTCCTATCATTCATTTTCTAAGCACCGGTAATAATGCCATTTCTAATATTTTTATATCCTCTATATTCTAATACCTCACTTTGTGTTATTCAGCTTGCGTAAAATATGAGAACTTAAAATGATTCACCTCTTGTTGGTTTAAATATACAAGATTTTTCACGTTTTATTCTAATCAAGTTTTGCGTTTCTCTTCTACATGTTAACTACAGTCTATATATTTCTTTTCCTTAAGGGTCTTTCATATACATCACTTCTCTAAGTCTATAAAATCTAAATGCACCTCTAGCTTCTTTAATAGCTTTCTACGAACGCCGAATCTTCTAAGGTTTCCTCCAATCTTCACTAATATGCTTTTCTTTACAATTCGCACCTTAGCAACCATGTTGAGCTAGATAACGCCTCTATAATGATTCCTACTTCTTGATTTCCAGTTTTATGGATATGAAAAATTAGACTGATTAATTTTTCCCAATGTTGTTGCTTCCATTCGTTCCAGAAGTTTTTTAAAATAGTCCTCTACATTATATTTTCTTCCTCTATTATTACATATTCGTTTTTGCCTTTTATATTTCGTAATGCGATGGTTCCCAGAGGCTGCTTTTGATTTTATTTACAAGATGCAGCTTTCTGAAAATGCTATGTTCATATTAAAAATAAGTTAGTACCAACCAATCTCATCTTAAAGATGAGAAGTAATACGCCATATAGAAATTCAATAAGACCCAGATTGGTAGTGACTATTATTTACTAGTTATCAAGGTTAGAAGAAATATTAAGACAGTACATGACTAGAAAATAATGATAGTAACCAACACTACTTTGTAAGCCATGTATTAGGATTACCACAGACGATAAAAGAATACGAAGGAAATAATTATAGGGCAGATAAGTAACAAATCATTATAACTACTCAGAATGATGATGAAGACTTATCTTAAATATAATGCTTATTTTATATTAAAAAAAAAGTGATGTATTGAAATTATCAAAACAACAGAAACATGAATTACAATGAAGACAAATAAAAAGAATAAATGAAGAATATAACAATTAAATAATAAAAAAGCAAACAGCTTGGGCTTACAAAGAAGATGGAATATAAGAAAACCTACAAAATGCAAAGGAAAGAAGAGAGTCATATTGCAGACTAAACAATAGTGAAGAATAAGTTACTCAGAATAATATAGAAACATAAATCATAAAGCTGCTCTGCTCTCTTCTGAAATATTAAATCAAAGGCTTAACAAAAAATTAGCAAAGAACACCTTCATCTTGAATTAAAGAAGTGCAAACAGTAAAGGACATTATAAAATACTGGGTAGCCAAAGCCTCGTTGATTATCAGGATGCTACCTGCAGATGAGATTGGCATTCGAGTGGCTAGGTGTTGGAGCCGCGTCTTACCCCCAAATTAGAAAATTGCAAATAAAATAAGCGGTGATGGTGAACTACTAAAAATGCAAAATTTAAATTTAAATAATAAAAAATAAAATCGAATAGTATATGGCAAAAGAAATAGATAAAGAATGAGTTGAGCAATAAAGAATTATATATAATAGATAAAGTAAAAAAAATGAGGCGTGTGACACAAACTACAAGTTTCTAACAAATTTTGCCCACAGAAGTTGACTAGACTTTGCAGTGGGCAAGCTCCCTTAAAGAATCTACAAAATCCGTGAGGGTATTCGACCTGCCAGGGAGATAGTCGAGCAAAACAGTTATAGATCTGTTAAAATTCGTTTTTTTACCAGTCGTAACGCCATTTAGCCAGTAGCACGGCGAAATCTAAAAAGTGTTTTCCAAATTTTAGCCCACCTTTTGACCATGAAGGGGTGCAGGTGAGGGTCGGACCCACAAAGAAAAATTTCTTTAAGTGAAATTTTCACCTTTGATTAATATTTGCCTGTAGTACAAACGAGAGGTTCTCAATTGAAGCTCTTTCGGCCCTTCTCTTGGCCCTTCCTGTTTAAGGTCTTAACTCTCCTGGAAGCCCATGTTAAAATTAATTGAGCTGAAGAGATTATATAGGCCTGAGTCTCTAACAAGAATCTATAGAGCACCTCTGGTCTAAGGTAAAAATTTTTTATTTTTATCGTAATTGACCATGATCAACATCATTTCAATAATATCGACAACCTGTTGAGTCAGGCTATTTTATTATGTCTTCATTACTTCTTCCATTGCTTGGTTTTTGACGTCATAACTATTTAGATCTAAATGTTTGCTTACCAACTAATCTTGGTTCGTTCCTTTGTCTCACTTCGTTAATCATCTTTTCACAGTCACGGAAGTTTAGTTTCAAAATCAGTTGTTGCTGTCATCTATTTTGTTGGTTTTACCGTTTCTATTTTTCCTGAGATTTTTATTTTCTTTAATATTTGTCGTGTCTTGCCCATTTTTTCGTTTTCTTCGTTGATTTTTCTTTTTTCTTCTATTTTTATTTCCCTTGCTCTTTTCATCATTCCCAAATGTTCCACTTTTAGTTAATTTTCGTTTTTCTTTTTTGGAGTATCTGGAATCTATTTGCGTTTGTCGATTTGATATAACCAATCTGATTTAACTGTAGCCGTTTGTATCCACATTTTTCATTTTCTAGATTAATTTAACCCTCTTTACAACATTAAAAAATTACTAAGTATAATAAACTTTATTCTTGAACCTTGTAGATATTTAAAGCCAAACGATTTCTGCTATTGGGTCCACGATTCAAACGTTACTTCACAAGGCTATTTGGTGTAAACTAATGCGAACTGGAATGTGTTTCGTGCTTAAATATTTACGCCACTACCTGCAAATGAAATATATTTGTTTGGCTTTCGTTATCGTAATATGATTTAAAGGCTTTAGATTAGATATGAACCATTTCGCATCTCAAAATATTTATGTACACCAAATAACGGTGGAGAAAAGTCAACAAAAGCGATTTAATCGCAAGTACGGGGTAGCATCAAAAAGTTCCGTTGTTACAAAAGTCACTTTAACATTCTAAATTGTTCTTTTATTTATATTTTCAAGCAGACATTGTTTAGTTAAAAATAGCGGACATGAACAAATTGCGATCTTTTTAAAAATTGTAGTCTAAAAAAGCTGTAATTGAAGCATGGTCACAGTCGACAAAATTTAGTTAGAAGAATCATACTGAATTATTTTGATTAATTTAGGCTTATCTGCACTTACCTCCTTCCCAATAGTAGCCATGAGCTGATCCACCCTCTTGGGAGGCCCGTCGAGCTCTCCATCGCTCGGGAACGGCTGGGGGCGCAGCAGCGGCTGAGACTCTTCCTCGGGGTACCCGCCGTACCTGTTCGAGGTGGTGCTATGGGAGCTGTACTTGTACGTGATATTGACATTGTTCGGGTCGTACGGCTCGTTCGGTCGCCTGGACTGCGGCGAGTCGCCGGGTCGGCCAGGATACGGGTAGCGGTTGGGGTCGTAGTTGTCGGTGGTGTTTGTGTCGGTCGTGTAGACGACAGTTGTGTTTGGAGGAACCTGGCGATGCGGCGGCGGCGCCCCGTAGTTGGTGGTATGGGTATCTTGCTTGTAAATGATGGTGGTGGGGCCTGGGGGTTCCTGGGGAGGGTAGCCGTTATGGTAAGGCCCCGTGGTTCTGTTGGTGGTGGTGTTGTGCGTTTCCTTGATTATGTACGTTTCTTTTCCCGGAGCAGGAGATTGCCTAATTGGACGGGGGTGGGGATCGTCGGGAGAGTGTCTAACCGGGCGGTAATGGGGATCGTCAGGAGAGTGTATAACCGGGCGGTAATGAGGATCGTCAGGATAACCCTCGTTTATATTTCTGGTAGTTGTTGTTTCGTTGTAGATGTAAGTTTGTTTTCCAGTAGGCGGAGGCTCCGGATAAACCTGGTAACCCGGCTGGTAGTTACGGGTTGTGGTAGTTTCTTTGATGATAGTTGTATCAGCGCCCTGTGGAGGCGCCGGCTTCTGATACGGCGGCACAACTTGATTCGATGTCGTAGTTTCTTTGTAAATATTGGTCTTCGTTGTTTTATCAGTAGGAGGCGGCGGGTAGGCTACCACATTTGTTACGTCATTATTTTCCACCTTGCTATACACAAAACTCTTACTAGGGGTGGTTTGAGATTGGTTCGGGGAGTATACGTATTTTTCTGAATCGGGCGACACCGGTTTGTAACCACTGCCGGGTATTTCGTAGGTATAGGTCTTAATTGTGGTCGTGACCTTCGTGTTACCAGAGGGCAGGAGATTGGGGTCGAGATGGGACAGGATTTCTGGATTTATTTCGGGGGTGGTAGTTTCTATGACTTCTGGAGGGTAAGAGTGGATATTGGTCACCTTCTTTTGTTTAGTGAGAGTGGACGCCTGGCTATGGGAGGGCGAAGGCGTGTAGCGAATTGGTTTTGTTTCCCCGTACGTCCCTTAAAGTGTTGCAAAGTTATAAAATAATTATATCAGAGTCTTCTTATACCTTCATCTATGTATTGGATTTCCCGAGTTAGCGAGCCCTCCCGCTCTGATCTATCCAACGTACGCGTTCTAGAACTGGAGCGTGGCGGAGTGTCTCCGTAGTGGAGCTCGCGCTCCACCGTCTTCTTACCCATCACCACTCGGCTTTTGCTGGTTTCGCTGTCAAAAAATTTCTTCATGTTTAAATACGTCAACTAAAATTCATTTTAACGCAACGGCTAGCTATTAACCTTAAAAGAATGGATCGCTAAATGTAGGGCGCGGTTTGGTTTTGCTGTGCAACATAAAGAATACACCAAGGTTCCGGACCATGAAAGATACACAAAGAGCAAAACTACTTACACCAGGCCTGGATCCACGCCAGCACTATTATTAGCACCTGCAAAATAAACGCTTATAAATATAAACCTGAATCAGAACAATTAAGAACCACGGCCGAGTCGCCCTACCTTGCTTCACTTGCTTCAGGTCGTCGAGGAGCGAATCCAGCTGGTTGATGTTGTTCTGCATGCGCAGCGCCTCCGGGGCGACGCTGTTGCCGCCGGAGCTGTACGAGTAGCTCTCCTTCTTGTAGCTCTTCATCTGCTTCGTGCCATCCGGGGACTACAACAGAAATTGGCCAATTGCTAAAATTGACGCGTTCACCACTTACAGTGTAGTTGTAGGAATCGTCCGATAGGTACTCCGTGACCGGGTTGGACGCCTTCATGTGCGTGACCCTGTTCAGGGAGTTGCTTCTTCCGTGGTCGACCTCCCTGGTCGCTCGAGTTTCCCTGTAGGTGTTGCTCCCGGTGTTCGGCTGGGGCTTGGGAACTGAGGATTGCAGATCTTCTAGTAGATAATCTAAAAACCAGTGAAAATATGAGAACGGGATGTAAGCGAAGAACGGCAGCTGTTACCTAGGTTATTGTCGAATTGAGCCAAATCTTGAGTGGAGCCGCGCGTTTTTACCACCTTTGTTTCGTGGTACTCCTTCCTTTCCACTTTGGACATTTTGGAGGTTTAATTCTGCAAAAATACGCCAATCAGACCCAAAAACTTATTTAATTCAATGGGAAACAGATGAATATACTTTTAAAACTTGGTTAAAGCGAAATGTCAAATACACAAGCAGAAAATAAAGAACATTAATATCAATTGAAAAATTGAGGCAAAAATGAGTGAGCATTTAAACTAAATAAATTGAGGTGTAAACCAACAAAAAAGGAAATTTCGAGAATTTTGTACAAACATATGGTATGGTGACACATTACATCTATAGTCTGCTCAACTTCAGAGATGGATAGTTCAGTCTCTATCTCATTCACTAGTGACTTTGGTTTGGTTTAAAATTTGATTTCCTGACTTCGGTTAAACCAACTGGCAAAACCAATTAATGGAAGCCGTTTTAACGTCACGTTGACATGTACAAGACACCATCCAACAGTCACCGGAGCGTTTCCGACAGCGCCGGCAACGTGAGATCCGTTTCCGCCGTTTGTGTTCGCCTCAGCTTCCAAATCTAATTTAAGAACAGAATGGGCTTGGCTGCCGGCGCCTGCTCATAGCCTAACGGCGGCCGATTTGGGTCAGATGGCGGATCCAGACCCCGTGCGCGGATTCCTGGGTGCTTGCCCGCCACAGGATGCGGGCCGGCGGCGAGGATGACGTCTGCGTCGCCGCCGCGCGTGCTGCGGCAACAATGGCCAGCTTGTTGGCCGATAGCCGCTTTCGAAGAAGCGCCGCGGCTATTTCTGTGCCCGACGATGACGTCTCGTGGTGGCAAACCGAATCGTGCAAATTAAGTGGAATGGCGAGATAAGTCGCCGGACGGGCTGTGGAATGCCGTACAAACATCCGCACTTTCGCATGACTACATGCGTGATGCTACTGTGGTCAATATGAATACTAGAAGACTTTTCAGCATCTTGCTTGAAGATTGCTTCAAGACTTTAAAAGAACGCGCCCTTATTTCATCACAATAATTAAAACAAAAGTCCAATGGTGTTGCACAGATCAAAATCATGTTCTTCAAAACATTACACTGAAGCACTGCGAGTCTAATAGACCCACGGCTTGATCGACTACTGTTCTTCATCCAAGCAACCAAAGCGTTGGTAGTTGGTAGCTGCCTAAGAGAGTCAGATGAGGGCATACAAAACAATTATGAGAACAACGTAACTTACGCAGCGGAGACAAGGGCAGACACGAATCAAACAAAACAGAAAATTAATAATGTAGAAATGAAAGTATTAAGAACGATAAAAGGCATAACGTTGAGAGATAGACAAAGAAACAGTGTCATACAAGAACAGTGTTGCACCCAAAACATTAATAAGTTGATAAAAGCGAGAAAGAAGGTATGGAATGAACATGTAGACATGATGGAATTGTACCGAATAGCAAATATATGCAAGAACAACAAATCTTATAAAAGAAGACCAGATGGAAGACCTCCAAAAAGGTGGAATGATAATATACAATCAATCACAACAGAGACGGACTAAGAGGCTGACAAATAGGAGCAATCCTAGTCATGCGAAGAAGAAGAAATCTTCTCCTTACAGTTATTTATGTTGAGCTGTCGGTGTCTCTCATTACTTCATCTTTCCATTTTGTCTTAAGTCTCCCATTCTTTTTCTAGCCCCTATACTACTCTTAAATATCCTTTTTGGGGTTCTATTCTCCGCCATCCTCACTATTTGCCCCAACCATCTATTATGTCCGATTCCTCGAATAACTCTTTTAGTTCTTGATTAGTTTGTTTCACCAAAACATCAATTATTTTTGTACCTCTAAATATTTTCCTTAAAACTTTTCTCTGGCATACTTGCAACATCTTTCGTTCTGTGGTTCTTAAAATCTACACCTCATATCTAAATGTTGCAATCGGTCTTATAATCATTTTATAATTCTCATTTTTAATTTCCTCGGCGTTTTCTTGATTAAGCAACGGTTTACTGACATTATTCTTAGCTGCATTTCTTTCTTTGTATCTGGTTGTCTACTAACCATTGTGCATAGATATAAAAAATTCTCTACTTCTCTATCATTAATCACAAGTCCCATTTCCTGACTTCTTCTTTTAATCTCTTCATTACCACCTCTAGTTCTTGCTTATTTTTTTTTAGTAATACAAAGTCGTCTGCGAGGACAATGCATTAATGAAGTTTGTTGTAAACCAAGCGATTTTCCATGCCAGCATTTTTGTATACATTTATGATTCCCTCGTTATTTTCATCTTCACCATTTTTGTTCTTATAAAATGCTATATCTGTATGCCTTTTATTTCTCCTTTGCCTCCCCCATAAAGAGTTCTTATTTCATTAGTTTTAAAGTTTTCCTCTGTTCTCCGACCATCCGGTTTCTTGTTTTAACATATCTAGTCGTATTTTTTTTCTGTAATCCTATTTGGTACTCTTCATCAAACCATTTTTCCTCCTCCTTTCTGTCCCTGTTCTCTTCACATTCTATAGGATCTTCTTATCCTTTCGATTACAGTCTCCCATAAGATTTCTAAGTCATCAGATTTATTTGCAGAATTTAAACTTTAACTTCTTCTGATAATTGTTTTTTAGTTGTGATAGCATTATCCGTAACCATCAATTTAGTTTCTGGGAAGGACGTTCGACAATTCAATAGTGTTATAGTTTTGGAAGAACGCAAATTTCTCAGCAGTTTTCATCTATTTGACACAGGCGTTAGATAGAAACTGGCATGGATGATTACTACACAAACGCCTTTCTACTTATTTCTTAAGTCATACTTGTCTCATCATACAGCTCATCACTACAAAATTCATGCTGGAGTATCTCAAGGTAGCATGCTTGGCCCATTCCTATGTTGCTGATACTTCAATTACAAGAACCGAAAACGGAACAATCAGAAAACCCCTACCGTACATTCGTTCTAATTTGAACTTGCTACAGTTGATTGTTGTGCCTGTGAGGTGCATTATGAAAATGGGCTGGCAAAAAGTTGAGCAACGTTATGCTATCAAATATTGTGTAAAGCTTGGCGAATCCGCTACTGTGACTTATAAACAATTACAAAGAGCTTACCAAGAACATTCCTCGTCTAAGACACAAGTGGTCAAATGGCACAAAGCCGAGAAGAAGCGGAAGACAAACTTCGTGGGGAAGACCTTTAAACTTCAAAAACGACATTGCGAGAAGATGAAAGACACTTGTGATGTTAAACCATCGATTGAAGTTAAAAATAATCAGTAGAGTTAAATTGAGATCGGTTTAGCGCCTATTAGATTTTAATACAGGATTTGGGCATAGGAGGAGCAATGCCTGTCTTGGTTTTTTGTATCACATTGAGATGTTTATCTCCGTCAACAAATTTTTGCTAAAAAGCATTAATGT
The DNA here is from genome assembly GCA_036346155.1 of Sinelater perroti. Taxonomy (NCBI): domain Eukaryota; kingdom Metazoa; phylum Arthropoda; class Insecta; order Coleoptera; family Elateridae; genus Sinelater; species Sinelater perroti. The sequence goes on along the minus strand of JARFIY010000158.1, from coordinate 19,604,506 downwards.
GGTTTATGGTTACTATAGCGTCTTTTACTTTCCTCGTCTAAAAACTATTTGAAAGGGTGCCATTTTGATACTTTGAATAATACCCAAAAGACTAATTGACGAGTTGAAAGGCGGCAGTAGTCTTCAAGGAGCTACTCAACTTTAATTTGTAAAAAGAATAAAATTCATGGTTCACTATTTTTCTGCCTACCTCGTACTTCTATCATTAAAGAAGTACACAAAAACTAAATTAGAAAATGATTTATAAAAAACAAATTTACTAGACCACGAAACGTTAATTTAATATACTTTCTATTAAAGTTACAATTCCAAATTGCACTGCAACACTAACTTATTATAAAAATTTCCCATAATTTGTAGATGCGTAAAATATATGATTACCGCTGAAAATTATAATGAACAAAAATACAAAATGGACGAATAAAGCCATCTACAAGTATCATTATATATCAAAAAATGTATATAAATAAAAAGATAAAAACGCACAGAATACATATAAACAGGAAAAGGAAAAGGCAAGCAAGAAACGAAAATTGCATAAGAAAGTTACAAATGAAGACAGGGGAATGCGGTGCAGATCATTTTATATTAAAAACGACAATATATTGCCCACACAGAAGTACAAGAAGAAGCATTGCAGAGGATGAATAAGTAGAAGATAATAAATATACCCTACAATTACCAAATGACCAATCCATAGACTTCTTGTACAAATTAAAAGTAGCCGCAAAATTACAAGAAGGAGTAAAACGTATAGCACAGCAAAATATAAAAAATAAAAAAAGTTTTACACGAAGTAAAGAGAACAGTTATAAAGTAAAGAACGAAGCTTGGGAAAAAAGGTGCTCTAGGGTGGAACAACGTATAGGAGCGACAAGAACAAAAGATTCAGGGGAGATAATAAAAAAATTAAGGAGATAAGGTAAATTTAAAAATTTCAGTATGATACCAATAGCGGAACGGCAACAATGTTACTCGGACACGCTACAGAACAGAGAAACATGAAAAGCAAATATACCAACAAAATGGAGAAAATGTGGAACAGTAAAATAAATAAAAAGCGATAAAGTTGCGGTACCAGAAGGTATACCAATCGAATTGTTGAAACATGCACCAGAAGTCATATGCGAAAAACTGATGTCTATCTTTAATAAATGTCTAACTGATACCGATGACCTTCCAAATGGCTGGAAGTTAGAATTATCAACGCTAATCTACAAAATAGGATCGAAGAAAAGATGTGAAAACTACAGAGGAATAAGTGTACTTTCGTCAACTGGTTGACTGTACGGACGTATAATTAAAAAGACATTAGAGAGAGAAATAAACATCGGAGAGGACGAAAGTGCATTTAGAACAGGAAGATTATATGTAGATGGTATTTCTAATAAACTCAAACTTATTGTCTAAAATTGTCAGTTTGAAGAGTGAGGAACAACAAGCTGATCTGTCAATTTTAATAATAACACCAAATTCCACCAAGAATGGGCATAAGGTGTTCACGAAAAGAAATTCTATGAGTAATAATAGAAGAAGTCAGTCATAAATCCTGAAAAACTCATTAAATTTGTAATTGATGATTATTTTGCTCGAATAAGAGAAATGTACAATGATGGCCGCCTTGCAGTTATCGGACCAGGCAAAAAGTGTCTCCATTGCGGAACGTGCAAACTCAATATCACATTTGATAATTTAAGAAAAAGGTTGAAGCCTGAGTTGAACGGCAACTTACCAGATTTAACGTTGGTGGAAAACTTAACAAAAGGTTTTATGACCAATCAAGAAGAAGTTTCCAAAGTATCTGGTTAAATACAAGAGTGCAGGAAAGCGCCTTTTGATATGTACCGGACCAGTCCATTATTGCTAAGATTCACTTGATATCTCTTTGTGTTGTTTACTATCAAATACTACAAGTAAACTCCAGCTACTCGATAAAGTCGTATGTAGATTATTTAAACATCATTGAGCAGTAATGTCATTTTCAACTGGATTGGAGGCAACTGGGCTGTTTATTCTGAATTCTAAAGCCATTTCGAAAACAGCGTTTGCTCCGTTCATCTCAACGGAAGTTGCAATGTTACTGATACCTGATACCAATTGACAAGGAAGATGTGTCGCCTTCCAATTTCCCAAAAACATCGACCTCAGGACTTTTTCAGAATGCTTCAGATCATCGAAACAAAACAATAGTATATTTATATTCATGAGTGTCAACATTTGCAACAAACATTCGGCTGGACCAGACACTAATCAGGCTTACCAGAGGAAAGAGTCTACTTTACCAGGTTACATTACAACATCGCGAACTCTTGTCATTATATTAACGTTTGTTTGATATTTTTCGAGACACCTTGTATGTACAATTTTATTTGTAAGTACTTTTAGGTGTAACACATATTTAATAATTTTTTTGATGTTGATAAGGCAAAGGTAGAAATATTTTCCCGAGATCTCAACGTCCCTGTAAACGGTCTATCATATTGGAAGGTAATGTTGCAATCAGCTAATTGGACAATTACGTATCTAATTTGCACTTAACTTTATCGGAGTGAGTGCTGACGCCCCATGTACTCGTACCTTCATTATTGTCTGGCATCTATCAATACCTACATACAATTATTAACATCTTTTTAACAGTTTGGGCGAATTAAATCATACTTTTCAAAAACAATGTATGGCATCTAAATCTTCAATTTGACATAGTTTAGACAGACATTTTACGGTTCAAAAAAAACCTATACCTCCAAAACATATGGTTAAAATTAGGTATTACACAATCGACCATACTCTTCAACATATTAAAATTTCTGACAAAGAAGATCAGCATTTAATTGTTGCCACCAATGAAAAGAGAAAATGCAAGTTTAATGTGAAAGCTTCGAAATACTAAAAAACAAATCAGGACTATGTATAGACTTCATACTTTACTGAGCTCTTCTGAACTGTTATTCGCACGGGGATCAACCCACACATTCCTTCCTCTGTTTCCTTTATTAGTTTGTTGTGTGTCTTCGCTTGGTTTGCTAATTTGTTCCAGTTTTTGCTATCCATAACTTTCATCCTCTCTCAAGTCCCATGGTTCTGACGTCTTCAATCACTTGATCCTGCCATCTCATCTTCAGTCTTCTTCCTGGTCGACCTCTCATGGATTTACAGCCTGATTTTCTTCTTAACAGCATCAGGTTCTCTTTGCAATTTAACCTTTGGGCATTTATAAATTTGACAATTTTTTCCATTCATTAAATTTCTAATTTTTCGGCTCACAAATGCCGCATATTCTTCTTGTACCTGTTTTGGGCCGAATATGTAGTATTTTGCTCTCTAGTGCACTTAGCTTATCTTCATTTCTTCTTGTAATCCACATAGTATCTGTTCCATACATTATAACCCGTTTAATTGCTGCCTTATTTATTTTATTTTATTTTTTTACTAATGTGTTTATTTTTTAGTAGCTAGTAGTACATCCAATAGTTATTTTTGTCATTTACAGTTACCCCTAGATATTTAAAGTATTCCATTTTCTGTAACTTATAATCATTTCTCTTCAATTTTCTAATGTGTGAATTTCTTAAACATATCAAATATTTTGTTTTTCTTCCTTAATTTTCAGACCTCTCCCTTTCAGCTTCATTTGCTAGTTTTAAAAATGCGTTTTTTAGAGTTCTCTCATCTCTTGCTCTTGCTCTTAATCCTGTTACCTGAACTAAGGTTTGTTCAATTGACTTGTCGAGTTCTGAGTCTTTTATCACACCATTTAGACCCATGTTGAAGAAGGTTATGGATAATAGACCTCCTTGTCTTTCCTTGTCCTTGGGTTTATGTGGACACTTTTTGTGTCCCCATCTTTTATTATTACCTTTGCCTATAAATTTTTCATTAACATTTTGGTTAGTCTCATTAACTTCGCTGGTATGTCCAAGTTCTTCGCTTCATTTATGAGTTGGTGTCTATTCATACTGTCAAAGGTCTGCTTGAGGTCTATACACGACTCATAGCTCAATGCCATATTCGTATCTTTTTTCAATAATTTGTCGATAGTTGATTCACTTTTTCTAAATCCTTGCTATATATCTAATATCAGTCGATTTCTTCTTGCAAATCAGAGCGATCTCGGGATTGACGGGGGACTGCGATGCTGACGGACCCGAGTTAATTCTCGGTCCTCTCTGTTGAAATAATTGAGTATCTGCAAACAAGGGATAATAATGGCGGTCATCTAAGGCGCGATGCTTGCCACCGGGCACAGTGGCGGGCATATAAGAGCCTTAACTTCCAGTTCGCAGGCCGTGCTCCACGCGGGCGTTGGAGCCTTACCATTATTATTATTATTATTATTATTATTTCTTCTTGTTGTTAGTATCTTGTATGTCATAATCAGCAGCATAATGGGCGTATAAATTTTTACATTCTATTAGATCTCCTTTTTTAAAGATTGTTATTATTTATCCATTTATCCGGGTATTCTCTCTTTCTCCATATTTTTCTCCATTTCTGATTAGATCATAGCGGATTTCATCTGGCGCAGCTGTTTTGTTCAATTTTAATTGCTTTACTACTTTTGTAAACTCTTCGCAAGTCAGCGCTTCTTCCTCAGCGACCCCATCGACTATTATCTCTTCATATGCTTCTGTGTCTATAGCACTGTTGTACAACTTGGTGAAGTGCGCCTCTCACTCTTCTCCCGCTTCTTACCAAACGGCTGCTTAATATGTTGGAAGAGCTTACTATTGTTTCTATTTTTTCTTCCAGGTCTTGCATCTGTTTACTGATCCATTCCAATTTTTTCTTTGTGAATAGCTTCGTATCTTCTGGTTTCATTTTTTATGCTCTTTTTCGTCCTCTTATGCTCGTGCTTATAGCCATCTTCGTCTTGCTCTTGCATTTTTTGCGAACCACTCTTTTGGTCTGTCGTTCTTCCTAAGTCCTATTTTACTATCTTTATATTGTTTCGTCTCTGTCTCTTCTTCCTCTTGTTTTTCCAGTTTGTTTTCTATTGCTGTTAAATTTTTTCTTCATCTCTTCCACACAAATGGAAGCTGTCGTTCGATAGAACTATTAAAGAATGTTCTTAAGGAAAAAGGGAAAAGGAAGACTAGGAACGTTATGGTGAGACGAGCATAAGATACTACAATGTGCAAAAATGTTGGTTAAAAGGTGAAGGGAACAGTAGGCCAGGTGCAAGACCGACAGTGAGCTAGAAATACCATGTCCATTCAAAAAGGCTGAAGCAATGGTGTCACCCTGAAAGTGTTTGTTGTAATTCCTCTCCTCATTCTTAGTCATTGATGTCCTATAATTGTCACTCACGTATCCATCAGACTTTCAAAGAAGGCAATTTAAATAATGCAAAGCGAGCTGACAAATGGCATATTAATAGCCGAATCGCCATGCGCGATAGCGAGGTGTTTTCGCAGACTCGCTGCACATTCCTGATAACGCGGCGTAAATAAACAGCCTCGCACTTCGGCGGTATTTTTATCGGCGCCTGCTCATCGTATCATTCGGGCGATGCGGCATCAGCGCTATAAATACGCGGCGGCTCCTAACCTGCGCTGAAGCTCGACCTCCGGTCCGGCCGCTTCGTTAATTGAATCGCCGCATTTGCAGCTGCAGTGGCACTAATTAGCGCTGCTGATTGAAAGGAATCCCGCAGCGGCACGATCGGGCTGCAAGTCGCTTATGTCACTCGCCGCTGCAGCGTGTACGTATATGGAGTGGAAACGGCTGAAAAGTGCGCGAGTCAAGGTGAAGGGCGCTTGGTTGATGACGTATTGCGCCGAGGACCTTCACCTAAAAGATTTAGCTGTGACTGCATTGCCTTTCTCGCTGGAGGCCATCTCAACACAGCTTGTATTAATATGGCGCTCCATTTTGGTGAAACCCCAATTCAATGATCACGTTACTCTAGGTGATTTCAATTTCAAATTTTAATACTAGAAATTGCAGCCTTCAATGGCATTTTGGTCAGTTCCTAAGGTGGGATATGATTATCCTCATCGACGATTATATTTAGGTCGTACCAAGTGTTCCAAATTTTGGTCTAAATGGTGTTCCAATGTTAGAACGTTAATCTTTGGATTGCTGCTGTCAGGACTGAAATCAACAGGTATTTTATAGAAGATTTTTTGGGAACTACATGCCTTATTCGACGCGCAGACGACACGACATGTTTTGTGGTGTCGCAAAGTGGTCAGTTAGTTTGAGAATCTCGCTATATCATCACTAAAGACCAAAACCAAGTTTTTCAAGAACAAGATGGTTTAGGATGAGGGTGTGCCCCAGATTCTTGAGAAAATCTTGAAGAGTAGGTTGAACCATACAATTTCGATGCCCTCCTGGAATTTTGAAGGCTTAATTTGTATTTAAAAAGATCTCGTCTCAATTTTATAGCAATAGAATAAAAATGCACAAAAAGTTAGGAAACATATCACAAGTGTTCGAACAGAATCTATTAAAGACTATAAAGTAGAAAAAATGATTAGACGATAAAAACTTCTTTACTACAATAATAATATTATTGAATGCGTATTGTAGTACGAACATTATTTCTTTAACATCCATGAAAGTGTACAGACAATATATGGGGTGGTTTATCAGCAAACTTTCGAGCGAGTCTTCTGTGAATGAATTCGCGCGCACAAAATATGTGCATAGTGGGCTCTTAACAGCCCAAGTAGGAGCATGGGCCTGCGAACTGAAATTATGTTCAGTGACTAAGTTAGCTATCACACAGGCATCTGAAGCCCAGGATTGAACTCAGGTCCGTTTGCACCGAAGCAAACGCCTCAACCGCATAACCACACAGGAATATGTGGAGAATCAACTGATCTTGTTAAATCTTCTATTTCCTTTAGTATTTTTTCATCATTTTCCTAGTCTTTTCACTAGTAACCAATTATTATTGTCTTCGGTTGTTATTTTGTAAGGTAATTATTTTACTTCAATATTTATATTACTGCTGTATTTCATGTTGTTCCCAAAATTATCACCAGCCACATTTGGGCTGTTTTTCTCGTATTCATTGCCTTAGCCGCCATCTGCTTGCGAAGCAACCACGACTGAACGATTCAGACAACTTTTATCAGTTGTTTAAGGGTAAGAATAGTTTTATTTGCTTGTTTTGGTGGATCCAGCCTTGTAGGTTGAGAAGCAATACAGTTGCCCTTATAATGAGAGAGAGAAGAATACTTTTTTTATTCTTCCTTTGCTCTTCTTTGCATTAACCTGTCGGGTGAAAACGCTTTATATCATTTGTTTCGTTCAGTTTCTATTAAACCTGCACGAAGGTCGTTCTCTATTAAGAATTATATTCGTTAGCAATTTTTAATTGCTACCCCCACTCCATGTTGATGGTTTAGATCTGCTTTAAGCTTTAGTCCAATGTTTAATATTGTTTCTAGTTTTTAAAACCGTTGGTTATATTATGTTTTGTCATTTTTCTGTAGAAACATCTGGCATTCATCATTTCCTGATTTTTAGTGTTGCGTTCTTCGATTTTTCTGTTGTAAAGATACCATTCTTGACGACAAAACCAAAAAGTTTGTATTATTGTTTTCTTCTTCTTTGGATTCTTATATACTTTTACTTTTTTCTTCGACATTTTCTCTCCATCTTACTGATTTGTTTGTAGGTTTCAGCAGTACTGCTTCTGTCCCTAGACATTGAAAAATCGAATCACGTTTTTTTTCAGTTTTACTATAGTTTATGCTTTGTTTGTTTATTGTAGAATTGCCTAATTGTCACTAGTTACAATCAATTAGAACATGTGCAATGTCACTTTTGCTTTCTCGTGCGGATATTCAGATGTCTTTGTTCTTCAATCTCGCTAACGCAAAGTGCACACCATTCTCGCTTGGGAAACTGAGTTACTAATACCTATGAGTAACGCGTTTCGTCCTCGCATAACAGTTGAGCAAAGGTCGAGCTCTTTGGAGCGCTGTACAAGCACTCAGCGCGCTCGCGCCCGATAAGCCCAATATTTAGATTACATTATCTGCTAAAACTCCATGCTAATTGCTCGGTCGGCGAAGTCAACCTTGCGCAACCTCGTCGCAATGGATTTCTCTGCGATTAATCGAGCTCGCTGGAGCTACAGATCTCGTGCCAAAAGCTTTAACGGCCAATTAGCTGCTAGTACGGGCTATTTTGAGCAAGTTGTCTTGCGTTGTGTAATAAGTAGGAAACGGTCTGCAGTGATGAATGCGCGCTTTATCATGACAATCCCGCAACATTTAAAGGTTGGGATTTGATTACGATTGATAGTAGAAAGAAGAGTAAAAATCCCCAAACCTACAGTACTAAAAATTACTTTTAGACTACTATAAATAGTGTTATTGAAGCTAAGGAGATATTTGGTTGAATTTATTAAGATTTGTGAAAACTGCTGAAAGATCTGTGCTGGGATGTGAAGTTTCTATGTTGGATATGTGAGTGTAAGGTGTTAGCTTAGATAGGCATACAAAAATATAAGCAAGCGGATGAAAAAATTTTCTTTCGCAAAAATAAAGAAAGACAAATACCTAGTGGTCTTCGTTAAATCTTAGGTCCTATCATGAACGTTAGGGAGTCATCAAAGACTGTCTAAACAGTTTAAAACGAACACCGAAAACCCAGTTAATTCACAGCCGTTTCATCTACAGTACTTTAATAGCAGGATATCTACTCTGACACCTATACATCAGTAATTTTATAGATTGCATCAATACTTTTAACGGTTGTTTAATCTCATATTTGACATCAGAATTATTTAAATGATTTTCTAGTAATTTTATAGTCTCTTGAGCAATATGTCTTTGTTTTATAGAATGATCTTTATTTTTGAAATATCATCTTGACATATTCCTTCTAAATTCTATAGTCTACCGGTCTAGTACAAGATTTTTTATCGTTCCTGTAGGGATTATTCGTCACTATTGTGTTGTGCTGGTTTTTGAGTTTTTTGTTTTCTGATATTGTTCGCGCCAATCTCAAAATTACCTTTATTTTGAATTTTTAAATTAAGGCCGGCTGTAATTTAGCTCCCCCTTGAATTCGAGGTATCGGCCGAATTTGTACGAGCACGCGTTGCGCTGATATAGGCCGCAGTATGGGCCGTGGGCCGCGCTACGCCCTTTCGATCGCGCTTCGCCTTTTGTACGCGCTGTTGTTTGCGCTTGGCCTTTTGGCTATGTTCTCGCAGGCGTCGTTCTTTTAAATTCAGTTTGTGACAGAAATTTTCCGTAAGACGAGAGCATTTTTAACCGAGAGTTCGCCGGCGGCTTTAATTGGCAGCAGAAGTTTTCATTTTCTGCGAGGCTTTTGTTAAGGGCTAATTTTCATGGTTGAAATTTTTGCCGGTAAAAAACTCGGCCCATTTTCTTTGCTCTGACCCGGCAAGGAACGACGAAGGAACCTTTTGCATCAGGAAAGACGCTGCCGTTCGGCTCCGCTGTAAAGATTGGGGTAACTTGCCCTATCTTTTACCCATACCCTTATATCTTTTTTCTGGAAGCCCCAGGACCAACAGTAAGGAACCGATATCTGCGGGAAAGTGCCGTTTCCACAGATTAGTGTTTTTAGCTTTAGCTTTGTTTCAAGTTCCCTTTATTCAAAATTTAAAAATTGCCTATACAGTCCATTTTTGCGGCCGCACCAGAAATAATTCTTTCGTATCTGGTTCACCTGCGTTTTTTTGCTTCCTTTCTAAGTACATCAACTCTTATTTTTTAATTTATTCTTATACATCTACAATATTCTCATTTCTATCATTTGGTTTGTTTCCTTGCCGATAAATTTCTTTTACTTCTCTTATTCATCATCTTCACTTAGCGGCGGGAATATTCTTAATTTAGAATTCGAATTTCTTGAATTTTATTTTTATTAGTTTTTCCTTCATTCGACAGCTTTTGAAAGATGAAGAACTACAATTAAAATTACTTAAACATAAGATAAAAGATTTTATCGAAAGAAACAAATCGGCGGTTGTTGAAATCAAGGCGAATCAGAGGTAATTGCCTACTGAAAACGATACTGTTGATACAATTCTACAATTAAAAGAATTTGGCAAAGGAGAAACTCTTCATACGAAAACGTCCTTGTGCTGCATTTGTTGGTTTATCAGTTAACGAGTTAAGAGAGCAACAAATCGCAAGTCACAAAACTTTCTTTCTGTGATCAGTAAACGTCGAGCTTGTCGTATTGCATGTTAACACCAGTCGCAACAAAGCTATCGATGTTTTTAAGAACAATCATAACGACATAGTGAACCCAACTGTGGAGTTCACTAAATGATTACATATAGACGTGTATTTTTTGTTCGTCACGTATTAAAGAGGCACTTAATTTTCTGCTAGTCCCAGAATTGCTGATATTAAACCACTATAGTGCTGTTGGGAATAAAATAAAATTATAAATTTCAATTCTGCTGCGAATATTACTTATAATGGTTTTATTCAACTTTAAATGACGGAGTAACATTTTCTGAACAAACATTTAATTTTTCTTATTTGCGCTGTAATGTTTTATATACTTTTTGGGCAATATTACTTTAACCAAACGTTAATCAGTATTGAACTGTTAGTAAAGTAGGACTACAATGTATAATTGCTGCAAAGTCTAGTGTATGGATGAAATTTCGAAAAGAATACTTAGTAAAATATTGAAAACCTTGAAGGCGCCCTCCTAAGTCATCAATATAAGTATTTATAGATATAATTTGTAATACTGTAGTCTTTTGACTTTATATTATAAAGAAACGATCGTAGATTAAATTGTAGAAAATCATTTTAAATACACGGACAAACTGAACAACTCGGATAGACAGTAAAACATATCAAACTGGAAAAGAACTTGAAAGTCGGTCAAACATACATAACAACGCTTTTTGAGCTCAATCAGAAGTTTAAATTTTATAAAGATCTGTTTCACTAATGGTCGAGATAATGAACCTTTCCTGATTTATTTTTAAATCGTTAACCGAAACATGCTAGTGATACCTGCAGCTCGACACAATTTGCTATTAATAATCGCCCCAACTGGACTTATCACTAAGTGTCAGCCTTGGCTTTTATCTCTGACCTTAAACTTAATTCGCGTCTACATGTTTGCTTGCGCAATTTCCAAGCTAATGTAAAAGTGGATAATAATAGAAGTGACACAGCGGTTCAAAGAACAATCAGTTTGATCGTTAGCGACTTCTTCAATCCATTCTTTACCTTACCGTTGACCTTAATTTGTTTTCTATTTTCTTCGCGTTTAATTTTCCCGATTCTTAAAACTTTTACAAAAATTAATACTACAATTAGAACTAATAATCTTAGCAATGTAATTGATTTCGAAAAACCATGTTTTGCTGAACTTATTACTTGATAACCATAAAAATTTTTAATAAAAATTCTTGATCGAAATGATTTGATTATTAGCTTCTCTGAACAGTCTTAACGACTTGATTACAGAAAGAGGAACATGCAAAGATAAAACTCATTAGTACTTCTTGGCTCCTGCATCAATTTATTAAAATAATTAAAATTTATTTTAAGGACTCTTCGAGTACTCGCGAATAACAACGATAGCAGATATGATACTCAAACGTTGGTGGCCAAATTGCTCTTTGAAGCACACATGACATCGCTGTAAAATACTCTATAGAAGATTCACGGCGAAATTAGAATATCTAACGCGGTCTGCAGTATTAAAAACTTTGAAATGGAAGTCGGTAACGAGGAATTTTAAAATTGAAACACGACGTCGGCAGTGAGGTAGGGAGAAGGGATAATAAGTTAACGCCGATGTCCAACTTCAGATCTGGAAACTTAGTCTTCAAGGTGAAGAGCGACTTGAAGAGCCAAATGAATTCAGCAAAGATTTGTTGCGTGTAACCGTGAAGCAAAATTCCAATACGATAATACAAGAATTGGGCGTAAACTCAATTCCACGTCAAGAATAGATTAAATACTTTTCCAAAATATCATGAGTGTTTGTCTCAGTTTATTCGTTGGAAAAGAATTTTTTGTATACATCAGTAATTGAGAACAGAAATAGAACTCATATAAGAATACTAAACTATGTCAATGGGTAAGACCAATACCAATGTAAGATCTTCATCCCCGAAAAGTCTTGTTCTGTGCATGGTAAGATATGGAGGGTAAATTCATTTTGGAAACTTAAATTCTGACTAGCGTCATATTGTTAACAATTAGACCAGGTTAAAGAAACAAAGAAAAAAGTGATCATCTCTGATCAATAGACAGGACATTGACGAAATATTTCAACCAAATGAAAGTAAAGGCACTAAATGGGAAAACCTTAGCTAAAAAAGACATAAAATTACATCCACCAACCTAAATTAAAATAAACCAGAAAGAACATCGATCCAAAGAAGAAATTCTAAACAACTTCCTTGGAAAACTATAGTCAAACTTGAAAGTAGCTGAGGTGACACTGATATCTGAATCTAAAAAACTACATATCAAGTTCCATTTTTCAAATCAATCTCTATACTCCCGTAATATTAAACCCCCTCAAGAATTATTTCTTAACAGATTGCAACTGATTCTAAAAGAAAAAATCTAATTCTATCGCCACAAAGTTTACAGGGTAACAAATATAAAGAAAAGTTTGTTCTGCTGCTATCTTGATATAGCTTTTGATAAAGTGTGGCACAATTATTGGAACCATACATTTCAGATAGAGCCTTCAGGATTAAGCAAGCAGATGCTGGTTATGTAATAAAAAAATTAAAACAGGAGTGCCACAAGATAGTGGATTGAAACCTGTCTTTTATCTGCTATACACCAGTGACATTGCTGGGTTCATTGATCAGAGATCAACTTTTCAGACAATATGGTTATCTTGGGTGTTAGGACCAAGAAATTAACGCTTGGACCAAACGCTGGCGACTTAAATTGAACGAAACTACACACAAACACGATAACATATCTTATTAGCATAAGTAATACACAAACACCCTATGCTAACACAGCAAAATATTTATGGATTATGTGAGACGGTAGGCTGCGCTGAAAGGCCCATGTCTAAAAAAAGAGAAGAACTAGGTTTCAAGTATAAAATAATGTATCGGGTCTTGAACAGACATTCCACTCTGTCAATTCATAATAAAATATTACTATTCAAAGAGATTCTCAAGACCGTATCGATGTATAGTATCTCGCTGTAAGATTGTGTCAGAAAGACCAACATTGACACCATCCAGCGTTTCCAGAATAAAGTCCTGAGAAACATTGTTAAAGCTTCTCGGTACAGTAACCTTCACAGAGACTTACAAGTGAGGATTGTTAGCTAAACCAATGAAAAAGACGTCAGAAGTTATGAACAGCGACTTCTTCGTTATGTCAGTATTAAGGCGATCCATTTGGTCAATAACGCGATGCTTGTCAGAAGATTGAACAGGACTAAACCCATTGGGTTAGTTTAAGATCAGCTAATGAGCAAGATGCCAGTTTTTAAGTTTTTTTAGCCATAGGCTGAGTAAGCTGCAGCTTAAGGCGCCATAATAATTCAACCGTTGACCCTTGCATTAATAGTATTATAATTTATAATTATTGTAAAGCAGTGCAGCCCGTGTGAATAAATGTTGGTTTTGAATTAAATCGTCGTTCAATTCACATTTAAGTTGTGATAAAACTGAACAATGAGCGACAAAGATGGTCTAGATTTTTAAAAAAAAAACCTTCCAAAAACGGCAAGACGCTATTATAGAGAAAATACCAAAACAAGACACGTTTCTCACGTAGTGTGCAGCAAGCACAATCTTCGTCGTTGACTTCAGTGACATCAAACCCAATGTGTAGTACATAAAATGTACTGCAAGAGGCACACAAAGCTCTGGAAGTACTCTCAAAAATAGATCCAATTGTATTACTCAACAACTCGGCGTAAATGATGATCTTCGTAAGTGGCATTTAACAAATCAATGACTCTGACTTTAAAAAGTATGAAAGGCGGTAAAGCACCCGAAAAAAAGTTGTACCAATCAGTAGTTTTATAGCATAAAAAGTTAATGAACGGAGAACAGATCTAGTGAAATTGGTTGGTATATTAAAATTCAACCGGAGTATTTTGCGCGCCTTGCAAACGCTAGGGAGGAACCACAGGGGGTTTGATAATTGCAAAAAAAAATTATGATCATAACGGCGCCAAACACAGAGTGTTTTTCAAAATTTATTAGTAGAAGTCGAGTCTCGCAAAGACTAGATTGTAAAATGTGAGAACAGTATAAGACACAAGCTTCGTATTGGCAAAACGTTCTCTTCACATGGACTGCCAGTTCATGGCAATAATGAAATATTAGGCTCTGCAAGAAGTGGTAACTTTCTTGGCAAATTTCGATCTTTTTATAGCCGAACATGTAGCAAAATTTGAAAATAAAGAAGCAGATGTTTCCTCATACTTATCACGTAGATGATAAGGTAAAGAGACGGCGAATGTTGCAATATAGACCGTATATTCTGTAAGTCACGATCTAAACAAATGTAAAGGACACAGCTACAAAGGTCTTCAGGCTAGAATAAAAGAAGTAAATCCTGTGGCCACACCCATCCCTTGCGCGGGCCATTCTTTACAACAAGGTGGCTCCGTAGCTGCGGGGAGCAAAAGTACTCTCTTGAATTTTTTTCCTTAGAACGACAAATCTGTTGCAGTTTCATCTTAAAAAGGACTTTTATTGGTTAGAATGCCCGTGCTTATGTCAGTCAAGAATTGTAAAAATCGTACCAAGAGGTTCTTGATGCTCTAACACACATTACCCATGATAGTGATCAGACTAAGAACGCCTAGTGATATTGGAAAAACTTAAGAGTCTTGAAATAGAATTAATGGCATGTTTCTGAAGAAATGTTCTTGTAAGGTATTGAGAAGTGCGTGAAAGGCTTCAAGGAGAAAGTGCAGATCCAATAATGGTAATTACTCAGGGCAGTACTTCAGAAGATTTTACAATACTCTTCGAAACGAAGATGAGTTTTCAGGGCTAGAAAACAGTTTCATTTTGGTGAAAACAAAGACAAAAATTACGAGTTTTCTGCACAACAGGTTTTCGTGATATAAACATATTGTGAGGCAATTGACTCTTTAAAGCTCAACTGAATATAAATATAAAAAACATTCTATACAGAAATACTTAATGGGAAAAAAGCTATTAAAAAGTATGCTTCTGATTTGGGAAAAACATTTCTTGAGGAATGTGTGCGTTTAGCAGCATTTTTAAGATATATAATTAAGTATTAACAAAGAAGATAAAAACACCAAACCAAAAACTCAAATAGAACCACAAAGACCCTCAGGATTATTGAAGTTGTGGGACATAGAGCCTACTTTTGAGTATGGCAGTTAATAACTACACAACGATCCTTTTCAGCTCTTAAGAGAGCGAAAAACTTATTGAGATCAACGTTAAAACAAGAAAAAATTACAGGCTTTGGACTTACATTTACTGAGAGAAAAATCTACAATCTTTTTTTGAGGACACAGTCCAGAGGAAAAAATGTTTTTTTAATGAAAGTTTTACTTCAAATGGACATGTGTTTCTATTTTTCCTCACACTTACCGAGCGGTTCTCGCAGCAGATCGCAACTCAGCGTAACTGAAACAAAATGATTTATCAGTTAGGTAAGGCAAAACGCAAGAACAACTAGTTGGAGGAGCCCACACGCCGAATCCTTTAAAAATCGCAATCTAAATTGAACTCCGCCTTCGCACGAACAATAACTTCGGCGCAAAGCGTAAAATCCAAAAATAATAACCACTCGTTTCGCGCATGGAGCCCGAGTGACCGCCACAGCCGCATCGCATATAAAGAAAGCCCGGCGGAATTTTTAGTGATTGCTTTGACACCGAGCTCGGCTCCTCAGCAGCTTAATGCGACCTCGCCGATTTTCAGTCCGCCCTTTCATGTTCTTGAAAATAAGAGGTGGGTATAAAAGGGCGGTGTTAAAGTACACAAAACCTATGAGAGGATGCAAGCTGAGGAATTCGAGCTATGGAGCGCATGTCAACACTAGCACTCCACCACGCTGCAGTGATACAAGCATCCAGCCCCCAGATTTATGGTGTTTGGCCCGTGCCAAACGAAAAATCTAAAATTAGATGATGTTGCAAAGATAAATTTGGACTGCGCTTTCGTTTTGTGTTTTGTTAAAAAACAACGCATATTCCAAGTTTGCTTACTAATAACTCATTTGAAAACTTTTTTAGATGTGGTAGTTACCAAGTTCTAAGTTAAAAAATAATTGCTATTATTTAATATAAACTTGTTTACAAGATAAGAATAAAAGGTGCGATTAAATTGTGAATACTTAAACTACCGTTACTAATGATTAAATAATAACTTTCCATTGTGAACTGCAAAGGTGTGTTAATGGCTTTGGTGTGTTTGAACTGTACCTGAAACTCGCTCTTATTTAAGCTATTCGTTTAGAGCCACCGTTTGTTCAGAATTCAGCCTGTTCCTCTAATTAGCTGTGTTTGTCTGACAATGACCTTAGTTGGGTAGCACGAAATTCACCTTCAGCTCGAAACGTTCTAGTTTACAACAAGGCTTATAATTTCTCTAAATTATCTAAAAGTTGCATTGTTTATATGGATCCCATTTTCTTAAGGAACTACAGGGTTCGACAGTATTATGCTTTCAAAACACTCTGACACAGACGTTTTTGAGCATTTCAATTTTTATTTTTCGAAAGATTACATATAATGCCATTTAAGAAACATGAAAAGAAAGTAATCCAGGTTTTAAAAAGGACGCCGTCCAATTGTTCTTGCCCAGACATTGTTCTAGGCGGGTGGAAGATAAAAATGCCCGAATTTCTCGAGTAACGGCTTCCGGAAAAGCTTCAAAAGCCCAATGTAAACTTGCCTTTCAAAAAATCCAAAAAGAAATATTCGCACGGTGAAAGATTCAGTGGTCGAGAGGCCACTTGATTCCACTGGATTGAAAATGTTCCTTAAAAAATCCATGGAATTCTCTCGAGGTATGGCAAGTAGCCCCATCCCATTGAAACCAAACCCGATGACTTCTCAGTTCAGAAATTCTCGCAACATCGTAAGGTTGTTTGTTGAACCTCACAGTGTGTCGGTTTTATCGGAAAAAGTAAGGTCCAACTATGTCAAATCGGGCTATGCCGCACCACACAATTACTCTTTACTAGATAGGGGTCTTTAATAGGTTTCTCGCGGATTATTTTCATTATCGTTTATGCAAACGTAAACAGCCGTACATTGTCATTTTCCTTCAGTTCGTGAGCCATCAAGATTTGTAAAGAGGAAAGTGAAGGCTGAAGTGTGTCGTACCGCTGAACGACGAAGGCTGGTCTGCACAGCCTGTCGAACTTTTCCGATGTTCTAACGGTCCAATCACCTCCCGTCTGTTTCAGATTTCACAGTTGCTTTCGTTCTAAAGTTGCTAAGCCATTTCAGTATTTTTGGGCGAAATGGGGCGGTAGCGCTTCGACTAACATTAAAGTGAGTTCAAAATCTTCGCTGTGTCTGCACCACCGAATGGCCGGTTGCAACAAATGTGTTGTTCAGTCGTCCACGGCTCCATGCCTACCGAAATGGCAACTAATAACGAGTGTATATTAGCCATTGCGCGTACGCTAGTTCCCCCACCACTAATGTTATACCCATCTCCAAAAAGTAACAGTTCCCTGACGGACCCCGTATTTTAATTATGTGGGTTAATTGAGGCTGATTTTTACATGCTGATGTCGACTTCACTGTTATTATGAAAAGAAAAATAGATCTCTCTACTGTTCAAAATGCAGAATGATTTTTAACTATTTGTTGCTAAAAATGAAATACATTTTTATGCATAATTTAATCATATTTGATAATTTTGCAAATCTGGAAATCCCACAAAATTTTCCATCGCCTTTTTACAGACACCCAGGATTATCTTTTGAATACCTAGCTTTACGCTTTTTGAGTTTCTCAGTTGTATTTTGTTTGGTAGCGCAAACCTTCTCGTTAAAATAACATCGCAGAAAAAGTCAGGGACCACATCATCAAATTGAGTAACTTATGCTCTGGAAACTTTAATCTTAGAACTAAAAAACCTAAAATTAGTAATAAAAAAACGGAAACTAGGAATCCTAGTGGATGCAGATGACCACAGCCATGAAACTTTTGAAGTGGTAGATACAGTATAATAAACACAGCCGCAAGGAAATGGAGGAGTTGCTATAATTCTCAACAGAAAATTTGGGAACAGAGTTGGAAGCTTCATCTTGTCCAAATAAAAATATTATTGCAAACTAGATTAAAAGCCAACACACACCGTGCCATACATGCCAATATCTAAAAACGAAGATGACTAAATTGAAAAGGTATGTTGAAGACACAATAAAAGAGATGAGAATGCAATACCGTTAGACAATAGCAATGCTGAAGACAAAATAATTGGTAGATATTAATCTTGGTAAAAGGGATAAGACGTATTAAACTTTGCGCAACACACAATTTAGTTATAGCTAACGCTCTCTTTGAAGGCCAAGTATGAAGAAGGTAGACTTGGACCATGCTGGGACACAAAGAAATATATCAAATTCATTATGTTATAACAAAATAAAGCTTTAGAAATAAAGTCAGAGATTACAAAAATTTTGGTTTTGATGACCATTTAAAAAAATAAGGGGAAAAAATCTATTTGGCTGAAATATTGCGTAGTTAGAAGTTGGCAGCGTACGATAAGGTTTGGAAGAAGTAGAAGAAAGCAAGAAAAATAATGAAGGTATACAGAACAGTTTAAAGTAAACTGCAAAATGAATTACTAAGGCTATAGAGGCATAAAAAGTTCCTTGACGAAAGTAAGGACCTATGCAATAAAGGAAAAACAAACAGAAAACTAAAAACTTTATTTAGGAAGACTCCTCTATAAGAAAAGAAGAAATCGAAGAAAGAGATGAAAAAGCAAACCTGATATTAGAATACAACAAAGGTAGTGAGAAATAAAAAAATGGGAAAGCTCCAGTGAAGATTATTAGTTTCTTAGTAGAGTAATTCGTGACGTTTATGAATCAAGAGAAATGCCATTAGATTTCATAAAAAAATTCTCGCAATAACAATACCAAAAAAATGATAACTATAATGAATGTGCAAATCACCGAACTGTTAGCCTAAAATCACATCAAAGATACTTACACGTATAGGATACAATTAAATTAAACAGTTTTACGAATCAGAGAAGCCATCTTAGTTCTGAGACTAATCATAGAGAAAAGAATAAAAATGCAAAACAAACGTATTTTGCGTTCATCAGATATTAAAAAATCTTTTGATAATGTGGACTGACGTAAGATATTTAAGGTTCTTAAATGGATTGGAGCAAAATACAAAGATAGAAAATCAGTCAATAGCTAATAAAAGAGTGGAGAAGTAGGGATGTACACTACTACCAGCTTTATTTCAGAGAAATGATACCAATGCAAGAATGATAATAAAAAGGAACTGGAAGAAGCATTGAACTAAAGTAAAAAGAATTGTGGAAACCGTGAATATAAGAAATGAAAAATGAAGGAATCATAAAAGTTAAGAAATTCTATTACTTAGGCAATATTATAACGGCAGATACAAATTTAAAGGAATTAAATAACAAAACAACTGACAAAAGCCTTCTATCAGATAAATCATCTCCTTGTATTAAACAACATCTCACTAGAAGAAATGATACGGTTACTAGAAAAGCGCGTGAGAGCTGGACAATTGGAACATGTAATAAACGAAGACTAAGAGCACTGAAATGAAGGGACAGAGCGATGAACGAAGAAGTCCTAAAAAGAATACATAATAGGAACTGAAAGCACGTGTTGTTTAAAAGAACAACAGGTGAAAACGCAAGGATGGAGTGTATAAAGAAAAAATTATAGAAATTCTCTCTACTATGTAGCATCTTGCACCATCTTGCTAAAACCACAAATTTCTCAAGTTAACTTCTTCAATTGGGGGGATTAAAATGCTCTGTTATGTTATAGTAATGCTCCTCAATAACAGTAAAAGATTTTCCTGTGCCATTTGTCCAACTCCGCGCCTTGCTTCCGTTTTTCTCATTATTATCAGACAAAGTATTCGGTATTTCTTCTCCCCTTCTGATATTTCCGATATGTTCTGCTTCTCTTTGTTGTGGAAAATGACTCTTAGTCAACTGTATTGATTTTACTAAACATTTCATCATTTATAATCCTGTTAGTCCAAGAGATGCCACACATTTTGCGATATATGCACATTTGAAAGGCTTATTAACATACAAAAATACGCCAAAATGGGTCTTATCGCTGATAACTGACAACTTCTAACAGAACACACATTCAGAATGGTACAACATTCAAATCAAGCAGATAAACCATTTTTAACAATACTTATAATCAAAATAATGATCAAATAATTATATCTCAGTTATTAACGAAATAAAAACCAAAAATAAATATTATGCCATTATCACAATTAATATCTTAATCTTAATCCACATTTTTGATTGACAGACTTTGGTCTAGTTGATAAATGTTAACTTCAGCTTATAGCACGTGCATTTTGAAGTTGTTAAATTTGAAATGATGGAAAGATTGAAATTTTCTTGTTTTTGGTGACCATATGAACAAAACATTTCTCGCACTTCCTTAAAATTTCGGAAATTTGATAATTTTGTACTTAATAGTGGTAGATGCAAGTAATCACGTAGGTGTAACAATATTCTGTTGAGACAAATGCTTCTTCTTCTTTTTCATTATTTAATTGTCTAGTCCTGAAGACATTCCTCCTTTATCATTTCCCACTCCATTTTGTTTTGTGTTGCTTATAGCTAGTTCATTCCAGCCTTCCCCTTAACGTCCTCTACCCATTTCCTGGATAGTCTTCCCACGCTATGTTTATGCAATCTTGGTCTCCGTTTAAGAATGGATTTTATATATTTTGTTTCTTCCCGGCTAGTTAATGTCCATCCCCACTTTGCCCTCTCAAGTCTTTTTATGAAATCTTCTATTCTAGTTTGTGTTCTAATTTCTTCGTTTGTAATTCTGCCTTTTAAGTTGTTCCCAACACAATACGTTCTGTTGCTCGTTGAGTTCTTAGTTTTTCGCTGATTTTATAGTTAGCGATATACGTTAACATCGAAAGTACACACGTCAAGAATTTTTCTTTTTAAGTTGATTGGTCTTTTATAGTTCTCTTAACATCTCTTGCAGTTCTTCGAGATTGCTACTGACCAAGACAATGTCGCCTGCGAAATGAATATGAGTTAGGTATCAAGCGTCGATATTTATACCTTTCCTATCCCAATTCAATATTTTAAAAGCATCTTGAAGAATAAAGGTAAACAACTTTAGGAAGAATAGATACCCCTGTCGTACTCAACTTTTTATTCTAATTTTGTGTCCTAAAAGGTTTTTTGCAAGTTTAACTAGAATTGTAGCGTTGTCGTATATATACTTCGACGTATTCCTATATTTGAGGTTTCCTTTTGTTGGATGGTGTGGGATGTTGCATTCATTACATTTTTTTAATTCGCGTACGCATTGCACAAGTGGTGGTTAACCCACGAAAATTATTTTGAAATTTTAACCATTTTCGTTTTGCGCAGTCTGTAGTATAAATACAATTTACTATAGCTATATTTCATTTTCGGACATTGAAGTCATTTGAGCTGTTCTAGTTTATGAGTAACTGATTTATGAAGTGGCCAATTTTTATTATACTTCGATAAAAATACTATTACTGGCAAACAAAAAATTGCACGGTGGTTTGACGAATAGAAATATCTATGTGACACAATATATTGACTGCAATTACTTAGTAACATCTGCAACTGCGTTGCAATGTGAGCATTGAAATGTGATCATAAAATAGTGCAAGCGGATAGTAAGCACAAGTGGTAAAGTTTTGGAACCTTTAGAAATGGAACTGCTTTTTCAAGTCTAAGATCAAAATATTTTCTTCTATTCAATTCCTCGTTATGAAATACACGAAAATGAATGTGAATCGCATATTTTTAGGTCATAATAGGTGCTTTTTGTATGGTAGAAAGCGAAAAAACCATTTACTCGTAAGATCATGCTCAAGTTTGTGAAAACCATTTTCTCTTTATTCTTGTATCCAGTCGGGCATCCATTAGTGAAGTATTTTTGAATTTAATGTGAGGAAAGCGCTTTTAAATGCAAACAAATGTAGTATCATGGGCCAAAAAATAGCTTATCATTCAGTAAGAGGACACAATCTTTTTTTATGTAAGGTATACATTATAATATATAATATAATTTTCTAAGAAATTAAACCAGATTTATTCATCAGTGTTTAGCTCGCTCTTCATTTGGTTGACCTACTTTCTGGAGAAAAAATGATGTGTCTTAACTTTAATACAGTGGTTACTTATGTCCTTAATAAAATACTGTTTTTCCTACTCAAAACCAGTGATTTCGCATTGTGCCCATCTCGAGTATTTCGTTTTATCAAATTTCGCAATGTCCGATAAAATTAATTTACTTCGACCTACTCTTGCGCAACTAGAACAGGTTCTTGGCATGTATTCTGGTCTAGTAACATCGCAGGATATTAGAAAGAACAGCATTTTATTACCTGGTTGAAGCATAAAAATTCAACAAATTATTTTTCTACGTAATATTCTTACTTGGAATCACATTTTTCAAACTCTTTTGATAATGCTATCATAAAATGATACTATTAGTGGTCCATAAGAACTATAATTGCAGAGAGATAAGTCCGGACTGTCGGAAGCGTGTTCAAGCGTAGTCCAGAATGAATTCTAAATTTTTCACGAGTTTTGGCATATGTTGTGAACCAGAATAACATTTCGGATTTCCTGAATACCTTCGTAGCTTACTCCGACCTTCGAAGCAATTTTAACACATCTTCGAGAAGGGAAAGAACGCTGGCCCTCGGCGAGCCTCGCTTTCAACAGCTTTTCGTTATAAAATTTGTACATTCGAGTCTTCTGTCTCAGAGCAGTGCTTTAAGTCTTCTCATAAATTCGGACGGTTTTCCGCTCTTTATCAAGAGACATTTTCTAAAAATCCATTGTGCAACGGGTGAAAGTTCTAATATCGTGATACTGACTAAAGAAACTATGTTGCGAAGTGTCCTATAGGGAGAGTCTCCTTCACGCACCCTACAATCCTCAGAAGCCACGCCCCGCTCAATTCACCGTGCGATACGCAAAAAAGAAATTCCAGTTTATGTTTGATTCATTCACGCATTTTTTACCAAAACTGTTCACCTTAGTCATAAAAATAAAAGGATCACAACATAACAAGCATTTGCCTATGCAGATCATTTGACAACAATAAGAAAACCTGACTAGAGATACTGGAACGATTGGATAGAGAAGCCAAACGGTTTGGTCTAAAATTAAACGCACACAATACAAAATATTAGAATTATAGAGTACGAATTAGAGAATGTATTAATATTTAGTTAGAAGAGAAAAAAGTAAGAGAAAAAGAAATGGTACATAAAGGGACTCAAACGCATACAACAAAAATTACATAAAAAACATCAATTAATAAGCTACAGACAATGATAAGGTCAATAAGAACAGCATCTATTATAATTAATATAAACATGGCGAAAGAAAGTGAAAGAGCAGTAAAACAAAATATGAGAAAAATGTCAAACGAAGCTATACATGCTGGAAGCCTACGCTGCAGACAAACAGGGGTATACTAAGCTTAAGATGGCGAGATCTAAAAATGATGGAAATGTTTTCAAAAATCTGTAAAAATGGTGAAAAGCAGATAAAAGTTATTGGGAAGGCCAGAACCTATAGAAGAATTATTGATGTCGAACAATACATGGAATTCCCCAAGAAACGATTCCATAATAACAAGCAATTGGTTCAAATCGTAAAAAAGTGAAAATATTGCAGTGACCACAGAACAAAAATAATTGTCTAATGCTTTAAAGATTCTGTGGAAGCTAAGCAGACATTCTGTGTGGCAAGAGAGCTGAAGTCTGTACGATACCTTGCTGTAAAGGTACAGTAGGATGGAAAAAAAAACAATTTAAGCTCTCCCAGAGCCATAATAAATCGATTAGGCCGGGTGTAGAATCGGAGTTATAGAATCTGTAATGTAGTTCTAGATATAACTTTTACGAGATTTCGAGATTTAGCTAACAAGGTTTGCTTTCCGGAACTTATGAAATAAACTGAGAAGACAAATCCAAAAATAATTCTTCAAACATCAAAAGTCTGTTTAAATTGACAAATGTTAATTTAATTTGCGACATGTTCATCATATTGCACTTTGAAAGGGACACCTAGTGTGAGTAGGTTAAAATAAATGATAGTGCCGAGTAATACCACCAGATGGTGTTGCTGGAGCGCACAAAAAAGGTAGTGTATTGCTGCGAGTGGAGTTGCGGACAAAGTGAAAACCACAAAAGCAGACAATTATGAGTAGCAATGGACGGCGCGGTTTCTTTAGAGAGAAGAAGTCAACAATACGAGTCGCAGAATTGTGTTTGATTATCAGAGTAGAAAGATGTCAGGTGAGAAAGGCAACTAGCAGCTGGCGCTCGGCAAAAGCGCGCAAGAAGTGACTTGATAATAGTAAATAAGCGAATAAAATACGATATATTGGCAAATGGAATAATCTGCCTAAATTTGCACATTTTGATCCACGAAGACTTCAAAATGACAATGGCATGTGGAGGCATATTAACAATCGCTGCAATTGTACAATGTAGATCTAAAGACGTTCTTTAGGCATCTGGTCACAACAGACAACCCATGACACGAGACACAGGAAAAATCCATAACCCTTATCCTCTTACTTCAAGAAGCTACGATCGAGATTCTTTATTCCAAAACAAATAGCAATTGTCTTTTGGGAACGGAAGAGATTCTATTGATGGATTGGTTTCTCCCTTTGAAAACATTACCAACAAGAGGTACTGCGAGTCACTAACGCAACTCTTCCGACATCTTCAGTAACGCTGCCGCGTAAAATAGATGCTCGGTGCGTTTCTTCAACATGACAATGCTCGGTCATGTTATTATATATAGCTGCCAACGATGAGCTTTAGTTAGCCGTCTACAAGTGATATCGTGCTACATGCAGAGAATGATTTGCAGTAGTTTCACGAAAAATTTCATTGCAATTCCACTATATACACGTTAGCTAAAAGTACATAAGTATCTAAAGGAAAATCTTATTGTTTCTTCCACTGAAATCGATTCTCATGAAAACACCAAGAAAAACGGTGTAAAAAAACAGAACTAAAAACAATCGTTTAAAACATCAAAAAATTCTCAAATGATGTAAATTATATATATAAAAAAAATTATGAGTGCTGCTGCTGCTGGTGCTGCTGCTGCTGCTGCTATCACACAGGTCAAAGATCAAATCGTTCGTGCCTTTCCGTGCCGACCCGAGCGCCTCCGAAGGACAAATTTCGGCTCGGCGGCAGGCGCGACCGAGGTAATATATTTCCGGAACCGCAAGCGATGGAAAATTTTCGTTTGAGAGGGCACTTATATATAAAAAAAATTATGAGTGCTGTCACGCAGGTCAAAGTTCAAAGGTCAAAGTTCAACTCTAACTGGGTATACGTAAATGCGTTGTAATGGCTACGGCGTACGCCAATTATGTCAAACAGAGCTTTTTAATCGTGTTTTTATTTATTTTTAAAAACTACTATGCGAAGGGGCTCAAGCATGTCGGAGTTGGACAAGCTCTCCGGGGGGGCCGCTGCCAGATCTCGTGTTGTATAAAAAACATGGATGGTATTGTTTAAATTTGTTCTGTTCCTTCAGCCCCTTAAGTCTATTATTAATACCAACATGTTTATGGCGTGACAAATAAGTTACCAAAGCAAAATATAGGGTAATCCCCTAAGTGCACGGAAAACAATTTTTGGTACTGTTTCATCAGCGCAAAAACATTTTATTGTAGCTGCTGCGCACTCAGTTGTACACGAGCAGTACCGTTATTACTTCCAAGGCTGCGATATTTTAAATTTAGAACCGCCATAAACTGCAATAATAGGCTTTTTGTGTCGGCGCCCATTAAACAGCGCGGCCCAATCGCTTATAAACGCGATTTCCAGACGCATCAACTCAAGATCTACATTCCGGAGCGCTGCTAGATTAAATTAAATCAAAATTCAATTGAGAAGCGACATGCTTAACCAAATTGATGTTCCTTCGGTTACTAATCGTACGGCTTCTCTAATAAGAGACGCTCTCGTAACGATTCCGGCGGATTTTCATTCCAGCAGTGGTTGAAAAGGCGCTGACTGCGCAAAATGTCATTCGGTCACCTTTGGGACCTGTCTCTTTATAACTAGTAGCTCGTGTTAAAAATATAGAAGAGTGGCCGCTGCATTGCTTGCTTGTGGTTTTAAGACATAATAAATTCTAAAAACGATGAAGTAACAATTTCTAGATCGATTAAAAGCTTCATTACGGCAATCATACTAACCGAATGATTTGTTGGCATTTATGCAGTTCTTATTCGAATTTTTTTTATTATTTTGAAATTTTGATTACATTTCGTTGTATTTGCAAAATAAACTGAATTTATTGTAATTGTTTTTAACATTTTACTTGACTCTACGTAACTGTTACAGTTTCACTCCTGATACTCTGTTTCATTGCTACTATAGTTCTTTGGGAGATTTTGTGTACTTTCTTGAGGTGTTTATGGACGAAGAAATTACAAACATTAACTCCTAGACTACTAACGAGACATGTTTGTCTCATGAAGGAGATCAATGGAACAAGAGCCATTCTAGAACTCACAAGCTACTGTCCGACTGATACAAAAGCCACCACGCGATGTTTATTTCCAAAAAATCTCCATAGGCCGCAGGATTTTCACTCTTCTAATCAGAGAAAAAGCTATACATCACTAGTTGCTTATCTGGGGTTGTATTTTTCAGATTCATAACGTATATTTATATTTATCTTGCGTTAGTTTGTGTTTAGTAGTTATTCTTGAGCTCCACACGTTATTACCGAATACAGTCAAAACCTGGCAAGTAAATATATCAAGTCATTTAATTGTTGTCCAAGTAGTTGTCCCAATGGTATTGTAAACACTCTTTACTTCGTTCTATTAGTTAAGTTCTATTGTTCTGGTTTTACATTTTTTAGCCTTATGAAATGATCACTATAAAAAAATACTCGACGAAAAACTTTTGGTGGAATTTGTCTAAAGATTTTGTAAACAGTTCATCAACTGAAGAATACGAGACTGACAACTGTAACGAGGGTAAAGATGAAAATGGTTTAGTAAGTTCGCATGAAGCTAGTCATTATTCTTGTATCAACATCGACATTAAGGTCAATTCAGACAAGAGTTCTAATTCTACTATACCACCTCTAAATAGTGTTCTTAGCATATAGTACATGCCAAACAAATAACATTTAACCATGTACTAAGTACCATTGTGCAGCCAATGTTTTACGCCCAATCTCACATATCATGAAAAACTTTCTCTAAACGTATAGGGTCCGCCAACTAACTTTTTTTTTTGAACTAGCGGTTATTCGGTGAATGGCAACACTTAGCTCATGACATTTTTGACAGAAAATTAGTTGTATCATTCCGCTGAACGAAAATGGTTGTGTATACGCTTGAAGAACGCTGGGAAATATTGCGACATTACTTTGAAAATCATGGTAATGTTGCAGAATGCGTGCGAAAATTACGTACGGAAATGGGAAGAAAAGAGGCACCGTCAGCTCCGTATGTGCTTTATCTTGTTAAAAAAGTGAGAGAAACTGGCATGCTTATTGACAAACCAACGCGTGAAAAACCAAAAACAGTGCGTACACCCGAGAATATCGCTGCTGTTGCCGAGAGTGTGCGTGAATCGCCAAGAACATCAGTTCACCGTCGTTCTCAACAATTGGACATTTCGGAGACATCATTGAGACGAATTTTGCGTAAAGACCTTGGTATGACGCCGTACAAAATCCAATTGGTTCAGCAATTGAAGCCAACTGACCATCCAATGCGTTTTCGCTTCGCTTCACGGGCTTGGGATCGACTTGAAGAAAATGCTGATTTTGGGCGAAAAATCATCTTTCCAGATGAAGCTCATTTCCATCTCGGCGGGTATGTCAACAAGCAAAATTATCGCATTCGGGGCACAGAAAACCCGCACGCAATCGAAGAAAAGCTGATGCGCCCACAACGAGTCACTGTTCGGTGCGGATTTTGGTCCAGAGGAGCAAGGAGCGAATGTTACAGTCAATGGTGAGCGTTATCGGGCCATGTTGAACGAATTTTTGTTCACAGAACTTGAAGAGGAAGATATTGACATGTGGTTACAACAGGACGGCGCTCCGTGCCACGCAGCCAACGTTACAATCGATCTTTTGCGCACTGTCTTCGAAAATCGCATTATCAGTCGAAATTCTGATGTCGTTTGGCCGCCTCGGAGCTGCGATTTGACACCGTTGGACTATGATTTGTCGGGAGGCGTCAAAGATAAGTGTTACGCCGACAAACCAGAGACAACTGAGGCTTTGAAGGACAACATTCGTGCAGCCATAGCTGAAGTAGCTGCATCAATCGAAATGAACTCAAAATTGGACCGATCATAGCTGATGACAAGGCAGCCATATGAATGAAGTTATATTCCATTATTAACCGGAAGGATTGTACTTTCAAATAAAAAAAAATTGGAAAAATATTCAGTAGTTTTTTATTTATAGCATTAAAAAAGTTATATGGCGGACCCTGTACACTTTTGGATACCTGTGTACACTATAGGTTGTGTGTTCTGTCCTTTGGCTAGAATACCAGTGAGACATAACGCAAGCAGTAAGACTGATAAGACGCATATGTTCCACACCCCCGAAATTGACTCCTCTTTTCATATGACACATCATCATGCATGACTGAGTACTACAAAGACTACCTAACGTATACATAATGAAAAAACTCCAATATATTTAAAAATTTAGTAGTTTAAAGGTTAAGGTTAAGATATTTGGTAATCTTTTCACCGCCCCTTCCTTTCCCTCTTAGTAAGATCACTCCACTTAGAGATTTAAGAGTTCCATTGATTTCCTTGACATGTATGGTGTATTTGAAACCACATATTCTAACTTTCTAGTATCACCGACTCAATAACAGTATAGCAATCATGTCATATTCATCCCCAATCATACCATATCGAATACCAGTAATGCAAATGTTCCCCATGCAACTCACAAAGGTTCTTATTAGCTCAGAAATGACAGCTGCGTAGTGAAAATTAGCAGGCACATCTTCTTAGGGTCCTGTTATGTACAGAGACTTAACCTACATGGAAAAGAGCACCCGTTCGATGTTTTCAGGAATTTTTTACACAGTCTCCTTGGAGATGTTTTCTTTAAATTAGAAGCCATTGGCTTGAAATTATTTGTCTATACCCCTACCATAAAAATTATTGTTTTTAAAGACAAATACAGCATAAAAACTTACGTTCTCCTATTATTGTATAACTTGCTCTGTATAATTTGACTACAGAATTTAATGTGTTAATCTGAGCATAATAAAGATGTGCTACGAGGGTAAAATAAAAAGTTCTCGGCCTGACAGAGATGGTGCTGCAATCGGCAAACAATTATGCTTCCTGCTTGTGCATGTGTCATTAGTTCGTATGACTAGTTTCAACTTGTTCACTCAAGTAGTTCGTTTACATGAATTTTTTCAATAGACATGTTGCATGTTTTTTGTTAAAATGGATAAACTTGAATATCGCGCGGTTATAAAATTCTTCGTTTTGGATGGATTAACCCCTAAGCAAATTCATCCGAAGTTGACAAAAGTTTACGGGGACTCTGCTCCTTCCATGTCAACTGTTAAAAAGTGGGCAGCTGAATTTAAACGTGGTCGCACATCCCTCGAAGATGACCCACGTGAAGGACGGCGAAAAACCGCAACCACACCGGAAACCATAGAAAAAGTGCATGATATCGTGTTGGACGATAGGCGAGTGAAGGTGAGTGAAATAGCTGAGGCTTCTGATATCCCCAGAAGAAAGGGTGCGAAACATCTTGCACGAAGAATTAGGGATGCGAAAGCACTGCGCAAACGATTTTCGCAGCAATCTTTGGACCGATTCAGTAGGGATCCGACCGATTTTGTGCGGCGATTTGTCACCATGGATGCGACATGGGTCCACCACTACACGCCAGAAACGAAACAGCAGTCCAAGCAGTTGGTCGAAGCCGGTGGTTCAGCGCCAAAGAAAGCGAAGTCGATCACATTTGCCGGAAAGGTCATGGCCAGCGTGTTTTGGAATGCGAAAGGGACCCTTGTTAATTGATTATCTTGCAAAAGACAGAACAATTACAGGCGAATATTACTCCAACCTTCTTGACCAGCTGGATGCCAAAATTTGCAAGAAGAGGCCTGGCTTGAAGAAGAAAAAACCAACGCACCTGCGTTGGCGATGGGAAAACTGCGGGATTTGGGGTATGATTTGCTCGGCCATCCCTCCTATCCTCCTGATTTGGCTCCCAAACTTAAAAAAAATTGTTTCTGGGAAGCGCTTCGTATCCAATGAAGAAGTTGATGAATATTTTCACAATCTTCTAAATTCTCACTTCCGAGAAGGAATACTGATGTTGGAGAGGCGCTAGATTAGGTGTGTTGAAGTCAAGGGAGATTATGTAGAAAAATAAAATCATTTTTTAACTGAAAGTCGCAGTCTTTCATTGTCAGGCCGAGAACTTTTCACTTACCCTCGCATCTTATTCTTCCTTAAAAAATCTTCAATCTCCTTATGGTAATTTGTCATGTTTGCTACATTTTTTATGTTGTTCCACTTATGTAACCACTTAAATTTTTTCTTTTAAAATTTTTTGTCTATAGTTATACAGCATATTTCACTATTCCCTTAAGTAATGAAGTAAATCAAAGTTAATAATACTTTGTATTCCCCTAAACTCTTTTTCAGTTTTCTTTATAATATATCCGTCTTTCATGCTGCTATGCGTCTTTGTGTTATTCTATTCTGGTCTTAACAATTATTTACCGCATTTACCAATTACTCATTACGGATCAGATAATCTTCATGTACTTTTCGTGAATCTGGAGGAAAAATGCTTTCTTCTATATCGTTTTGCTTTTCTGGTTTTTCGATGTACCTCAACTCTCTTCCGTAGGATTTTCAATGTTATTTATCTTTGATATTATGTTCTTCTACTCTTTGTGCATTTAAAATTACTTCCAAGTTACTTCTGAATTAAATTAGTTCAGTGAGTAATATAAAATGAATGAATATAATAAAGGGTGAGTGAGTAATACAAATACCGCTAGGTCGAAATATAAAAAAATGTTTTGTTTGTTTTTAATTTTCCAGTTGTTACGGGCGTAACGGCCATTTGTTCCGTTTGGGGTACCATCGTCATCTCCAATCACTTTAAATAACGCTACACCATACCGAACATTAATTATTCAAGTGCTTCTCATGCTACTCAGAAATGATTTTATTAGCTCAAGAGTGACAGTTGCGGGCGATAACGTAGTCGGAAAAGCGAAAACTAGCAGGTAAACTTTCTCAGCCATGTTACATTGCCTGGACATTGCAGAGGCCTAGTCTGCATAAAAAGAGTACTCTTCTTGGAGATTTTTCCTTGAAATCAGAAGCCATTTGCCTCAAGTTATTTGCCTATAGCCCTACCATAAGAATGATTGTGTTTAGAGATGGTTCTATTATAAAAACTCTACTGCTATTGAATGTCAGTTAAACAATACGTGAATATAATAAAGTTGAATTATTACTCTTCTTTGAAGGATCTTAGTTTGCCAAGTTTACAATTTTTTTACCCTTTTGGGGCCAAATCAATCGTCTTATGATAATTTGGACTTTCTTTTTGATATTATTTTACCATGTTTGCTATGTTTTTTTAATGTTTTAATATGTAACCATATAAAATTTTTCTTTTAAATAATATTTTGTATTCCTATAAATTCTCTTTCTTTGTTTTTCATTATGTACTAAGTGTTTTTTGTGTTTTTTTTTATTTTAATCCCAATAGACCACATTCTTTACGAATTACACACTATGGGTTAGTCTTCAGGATGCATATAACTCCTAATCTTCGTGTACAAATACATTCCCTTCTTGTGAATCTAGGGAACTAAGGGACTTAAAATTAAATGTTTCGTAAAAGGCTTGTTTACTATATTTTTTCTAATATTGTTCCACATGTGTAAAAACCTAAAACTTTTCTATTAAAATTTTTTATCTGTAGTTGCACAGTATCCTTCACTATTCTCCCAAGGACTGAAGTCAATTAAAGTTAATAATACCTTATAATCATATGAACTCTTTTTTCAGTTTTCTTTATGATATTTCCATCTTTCATGATGCTGTGTCTGTGTTTTTCTAGCTGGTTCCAACAGACCATCTTTTTTGCCATACACTCATTATAGATCAAATAATCTTCAAGGTCCGCATAATTCTTAATCTTCGTGTACAAAACCCGTCCTCCTCTTGTCAATTCTTGCATTTTTGTATTTTCGATGTTCATCATGTCTCTTCCGTAGGGTTTTCAATGTTATTTATCTTTATATTATGTTCTTTTACTCTTTGTGTATTCAAAACGACTTCAAAGTTCCTTCTAAATCTTCTCTTAGTATTTAATGTTTTTTTCTCTTTCTAATTTGTCTAGCTTCCATCTTAAGTCTCTTCTTTATATACTTATTCATTCTTAATCTTGACTATATTCTTTTTAATTTTATTTTCGATATATTTTTCTTACTGCCAACCTTCTTGAAATTGTTCAGTAAACATTTTTCTATTATGTTCTTCCTAAGTTTCTGCTGTCTTTATTATCTTAAACGAATGTAGCTTGTAACATGTGTAGTGTATGCAGTTGGAAGCAACTTTGATGCAAATTCGAACGTAATCAGCTACGCGGCTCTAAAACTAGGATGTTATTTTTCAGTTTCGACATTTTCAGCTCAACCGTTGATTGGACTGGAAAGTCTTGTGTAGAACCCTCATCAGTAAGGTCATAAACTTCGACTGGCGCGACTTGTTTGTTCTAATGTAAATTTTAGCTGTTTTTCTTATGGTCGGGAAAATTTTCAAGAAAGTTGACTGAAACTACCTATATCCCATAAACGACGGTTCTAATATAAAGGAATTCTTGTCTATCTTCAATCTTTTTTACCAATCACCTCAAATAACGCTACATAATGTTCGCAATAGCCCTTTAAGGTAGCAATATGTTCGTTATGGTTGAAGAACAAACAAGAATAAAAGTGAGAGAAAATTACAGATTGAAATTAAAACAAATTTTTTGTTTTTGCCTTAATTTTAAGTAAGCAAAAAAGAATGTGTAAGTTACGTTGATTTTTTATTGTAGAAAATTCAGTTCAAGAGTTTTTAGAACATCGGTATCATTCAACATTGTTCAACATTTTGTTCTTAACTTAAGAGGTAAGCCAAATATCAAAGTACAATTTCATCAACCAAAATTCCTGTTATGGCTATCTTACATTAAAAATGATAAATATGACCTAACCACTGCAATTCAACCATTAAAGATGTCAATATATCTAAAAATGTTTAGAAAAATACGAAGAAATCTGGGAAAAACATATAATCATAGAAAAGACGACAAAGAAAGATGTACAGAGTTGAACAAAAACATGAATAAACGAGGGTAAGGTGAAAAGTTCTAGGCTGACAATGAAAGACTGCGACTTTCAGTTAAAAAATGATTTTATTTTTCTACATAATCTCCCTTGTCTTCAACACACATAGTCCAGCGCCTCTCCAACATCAGTATTATTTCTCGGAAGTGAGAATCTGGAAGATTGTGAAAATATTCATCAACTTCTTCATTGGATGTGAAGCGCTTGCCAGAAACAAATTTTTTAGGTTTGGGAACAGATGGAAGTCTGAGGGTGCCAAGTCAGGAGAATAGGAGGGATGGCCGAGCAAATCATACCCCAAATTCCGCAGTTTTCCCATCGCCAACGCAGATGCGTTGTCCTGGTAAAAGATGATTTTTTATTCTTCAAGCCAGGCCTCTTCTCGCGAATTTTGGCATCCAGCTGGTCAAGAAAGTTGGAGTAATATTCGCCTGTAGTTGTTCTGCCTTTTGCAAGATAATCAATTAACAGGATTCCTTTCGCATCCCAAAACACGTTGGACACCTTTCCGGCAGATGCGATCGACCTCGCTTTCTTTGGCGCTGAACCACCGGCTTCCACCCACTGCTTGGACTGCTGTTTCGTTTCTGGCGTGTAGTGGCGGATCCATGTATCATCCACGGTGACAAATCGCCGCACAAAATCGGTCGGATCCCTGTTGAATCGGTCCAAAGATTGCTGCGAAAATCGTTTGCGCATTTGCTTTTGATCGGCATTCAGCAAATGCGGCACCCATCTTGCGCAGAGCTTTCGCATCCCTAATTCTTCGTGCAAGATGTTTCGCATCCCTAATTCTTCGTGCAAGATGTTTCGCACCCTTTCTTCCGATATCCCCACAGCCTCAGCTATCTCACTCACCTTCACTCGCCTATCGTCCAACACGATATCATGCACTTTTTCGATGGTTTCCGGTGTGGATGCGGTTTTTGGCCGTCCTTCACGTGGGTCATCTTCGAGGGATGTGCGACCACGTTTAAATTCAGCTGCCCACTTTTTAACAGTTGACATGGAAGGAGCAGAGTCCCCGTAAACTTTTGTCAACTTCGGATGAATTTGCTTACGGGTTAATCCATCCAAAACGAAGAATTTTATAACCGCACGATATTCAAGTTTATCCATTTTAACAAAAAACATGCAACATGTCTACTGAAAAAATTCGTGTAAACGAACTACTTGAGCGAACAAGTTGAAACTAGTCACATGCACCCAAGCAGGAAACATAATTGTTTGCCGATTGCAGCACCATCTCTGTGTCAGCCTGAGAACTTTCACCTTATCCTCGTATCAAATATAGACCACAAGTTCTTTTCACACGTCATATGGCCAATAGAAACGCGGATTCTGAGTGTTATGGGTAGCCTGAAGAAAATTTTCCCCATAAAGTATTTTGCAATATTGGTCTGTTTCTCACTAAATTATTATCAAGTTTTAACGTCAGAGTGCGTAAAGTCGTCCAAAATTCTAAAGAATTTAAAAAACCGTTTGGAGACAATACCCTCAAGAAGACTCAAATGTGTGTATGGCATAAACAATTTTCTAGAAGATCAGAAGCAGTTAGAAATGAAGGTCAACGACGTCAGCTGAGGAAAAACTGACTGAAAAGAATATTTTAATCGTTTTTCGCATTTTCGAGAATAGGCAATTAGTGGTTACTCATTGCTATGGTAATCGGAAACGTTATCCTTTTCATGACAAACTCAAGAAAAAATTGAAGTTTCGTTTTGGACTACATTCTCTCTATAGACCAGATCTTATGTTACCAGGAGGTAATGAATGCTTCTTCCATATCTTTCTCTAATTGGGTTGTAACGCGTTAAATATTCTGGGTCCATTCAGAACGTTTGGTCTTTGGGAAATGTTACTGGTCCAAGCCCGAATGGTTGCCCAATAGCAGGCTTCACGCGCTGGACCATCGGCCACCTTCACTTTCGCCAAAAGCCCGCCTGGCGGAGATGCACCGTGCAAACAGCCGACCTGGGCGCGGCTCGGCCAAGAATAGCGCAAATTGCGCGGACGCCGCCGATGTCTCGTGCGGCCAAAGTTAATCTCAGTTGAATTACTGGGTTAATAAGTCGGTGCCGAGGCCGGCGCCGTGCTCCAGATGAGGTCCTTCCCGCCGCGGCGAGCAACGAGCGCGGAGGCGGCCGGCAAGCAGCGTCCGAAATAGCGCGCGCGGCGCAATATCTGGACCGGGGAATGTAAATAAATAAAATTCCGGTGCGCGCAGTTGTGTACAGAAGAATTTATAAATTGCTCGGTTCGCCTGCCACAACCCCATTGACTCAAAATCGCAGATCAGCCTTGCCAAGTAGAAAGTAGGTATGACCGAGTGTAATTATCTGCTTAAAGTCGGACTAGAATTGGAAGTCTGACATCATCGGTGTTGAATAATATTCTTCGAATTACCCATTTAAATTGCCCATTGCCAACATATAGGGCATTTGCACTAATTGACCCATATTCTGATCGGGAAGAACTTTATGTTACATTCAAGTGAAATACTTAGGAGACATGACCATAAAAAATATTTTTTTCTTTGGGATTAAATTAGAAGTTGAAAGATAAAGACATTCGGTTGCAATTTTAGCAAACTTGGCTTCAATTCGCAAACGAAACAACAGTATAATAAATTGATAAACCAGACTCAATAAAAGAAGGTTGCATTAGACTAAATTAAAAGTAAACTTTATTAGTAATCTTAATGTACAAGAGAAATTCAATTAAAAAACTGTCACACAGAAGATTCGTATGGAACCCAAAGTAACTGTAGAGTTTTTTGGGAACGAAGACTTTTCTCGGTCTCTTTCTCTTGTTTGTTTGATCACAAAGTATCTTTTCTTGCTGTTGTGCTTGCTATACTTTGTTTTCTACTTTATTTAATATTCTATTGTCATCAATTTTAGAGGTACCCTCAGACTTGTCCTAATATTCCTGTTATCATTAAAACTACTTTTATTAGTTGTTTCTCGTAAACAAAAAAGAAAGACCAACGGAAAAAGGTTGTGTGCAAATTATATAATAGAATCTAAGTGATTACATGGTTCTATTTGTAGGCAAAAAAAATGTACGTAACCTAATCAAAGAGTGTTTAGCAACTGATCAGTGAAGTGTCCAAAAATCTATCCTGTCAGGTTTGTAGTTAGCGAAGATATTAGTGGAGGACAATACTATTTACTGGAGTTCCATAACTTAAAGGACAATGCCTCTTAGTGTAGTGACGAAGTATCGAAGCAGGAGAATCAAAATCAAAAGAATCGCTTGATCATAATAAAGCTTCAAGTTTCATTGTCTTCTTTAACTGGTCCTCGCGAGATCAAAAAAGAGTTTATAATTATTAAACTAGATGACCTAACTTCTGTAGAACAAACTGTTAATCCAAAGTAGAAGGGTAGAATATAATTAGGAGAAAGATATAAAAGTATTTCAATCTTGAAAAAAGTGTGTCATATTCATCCTAGATATGTGTTATTAAAAATAAACATTTAAAATATCATGAGGTCATAATTAAGTTTTTATCCTCAATATAATAATACATAATAATAATAATAATGGTAAGGCCCTACGCCCCGCGTGGGAGCACGGCCTGCGAATTGAGAGGTTAAGGCTCTCTGCCCGGTCGTCGCGCACCATCTCTGATGCGGGGCGATGTGGCAAGCACCGCACCTAGACGACCACCATTGCAAATGCGGTCAGAAGGATCTCGTTCTAGAATACCAATGGAATGGGTCAACAGATAGGGAAAAATAAGTTAAATCTATTTACAGGACTATTTTAACATTTATATAAATAATGGTAAGGCTTTACGCCCCGCGTGGGAGTACGGCCTGCGAACTGAGAGGTTAAGGCTCTCATACGTTCGCTCTCTCTGCCTGGTCGTCGCGCACCATCTCTGATGCGGGGCGATGTGGCAACCACCGCGCCTAAGACGACCGCCATTATTACCCCTTGTTCAAAGTGAACGCAGGTACTCAATTATTTTTAGTGACTGAGTAGGCCACCCGCCAGGCATCAGAGAGCACCGGGAATTGAACCCGGGTCCGTCAGCATCGCAGCCCGCCCCTCAACCACGGGACCACGCTGCCTGTCATAAGAATACATAATTTGTCTTTTACCTGTATTATCCAGTACTTTTTCAGTTAATTTGCTTAGTGTTGCAAACAAATTACATAAATATGAGTTTGGCCTACAAAAGTAAAGACAACAGTATCCTAAAAGTTTCCCAAGCTTGAAAAATGCTTAAAGAATAGCACCGATCTACAAATAGAGAAATAGTAACAATACCAAGAACTATAGGGCGATATTCTTACAAAGTAAAACCAAAGAAGTCAATGGAGTTTTAGAGAAAATCGATTGACCTAAGGCAACTATAGTACAATAAATCCTTATTTCTTCGCTGATGTATCTCAGTCATTTGGTAGAGCAATGCTAGTCGATATTTCAGAAATATCCAAGAACAATAACACACATATAAAAACACAGCTGTGATATTATGACCTCAACTCTCTTCAACTTAATGATACACAAGATAATGCAAAGCTTCAAATAAATCAACGAAATGACCTTCAAGGACAACTGTACCAAATAAGCGCGAGAGAGACTAACATGTTAATATCAATAGAACAATTAGAATCAACGACCATAGCAGAACAGCCTATCAGATGTACATTGGCTGTAAATAATCAGTTCGTCAAAAAAGTTGTAACTTTTTAAAAACTTATGTAGAGAGTTGGAAAAATGTACCTCAAGGGATACGCACCAGAGCAAATAAAACTTCAAAAGAATTTCGCGCTATTTAAGAGAACCAACCTGGAAAAACAAGTGTAGTAAAGTCCAGTACTGATCTATGCAGCAGAAATGTTGAAACTGCAAAAACAATAATCTATTGAGAACAACAGAAGTGGAAGCAATTATTGTGAGAACTATTGAGGGAGTAACTCTAACAGGTCAATATTAAAGTGTAACGATGCGAGAAGAAATTACGCAAATGACGGAGTGACACTAAAGAGATTAAGAGAATAGACGAACATCGATGGACAACATGGGCAAAAGATAAAAACTCAATAGAAGGAAACCTCCTTTATCTCAAAAGGACTGAATAAAATAAAAGAAAACAAAACAATGTCTTAAATAGAAGAGGAAGAAGAAGAATCTCCTTTATGAGAAAAATTCATAATTATTTATAATCTTTGCAGTTTAAAAATATGGTTGGCTAGCTAATTTTCATCTTTGAGAGTAAAAGGGTTTTCGTTTTTATATATTATTGCCAGTACCAATCTCATGTCTCGAGTTTACTAAGCTGACAAACTGCATCTGTACTTGTTGCTCCAAGCTTTATGTTTCTGTTTCGCCATCAACAATGCACTACTTATTTTATTTTCTTGTAGAGAACAACTCAATACAAAAAGCCTCCTAGCCGACTACCCAAAATATGGTATAAAAGTTGGACCTCCATCTTAAGAAAGATCGAATAAAAGAATAGTCTTAAATAAAAGCAGAAGACTCTTCTTGATTGGCTAGCTAGTCTTCGACTTTGAGAGTAACGGAGTTGTTTAATTCAGAATTTACTTACTATTTATTAATAGAAATACTGCGTACCTATTTTGGAAAGCTGAGAAAGCTCCCTGTAATACCTACTTCCTTCCAAACTCTATATTTTTGTTTGGCCATTTTGTTTATATTCAACACAAAAGAACTCTAGGTTATATAATATAATGAAACACCTGTTTTAGGTGGTGGTATACTATCATTTACACCTTTATTGAAATTACTTATCTTTAACGTACGCAACATAAGTTTTGCGGAAAACTTCAAGCGCAAATCTTTAGTACCAAGTGAAGTCAAACAAATTTGCTTTTAACCATAATACCTGCGGAATGCTTCCTTATCAATAGGTAATTTTAGCAAAGAAGGAAATGTCCCAATAACTTTAACATTTTATTGGCTACCAGTTTATTGTTATAGATGACGAAAAGTATTTACGTCGTCCAATTTAAAAATAAATGATGATGACATCTTTACATTTATAACATCGAAAATAGTCTAAAGTAAAATTGAAGCCAACGACGAAATTTTCCCACAAAGTTTTGATCTGAGCAGCTACTTTTGAAGCCAAATTTCAAGGCCATATGCGTAAAGTATTGGTGGTAAAGATTTTTTGAAAATATCCTCCAAAATGATTGGTTTTGTCAGAACTCATCATCAGAATGACGAAGTGATATTTTAATCAGATCTTTCCTTACACCATTATGTCAAATTGGCTGAGAACTTCCAAACGGAAATAACATTGACCTTTCAAATGCGTCTCAGGTGGATCTCTAATGGTTGAAGGCCAGAAACAAAGAGTTACTGAAAGAATATTTTAGAGGATTCTGGATGTAGATATAAACCTTGCGCCAAAGAAGACTAGTTTACAGAAAATTGCGTGCCACTGAAGATACGGTTGTTTGTCGGTTTTGTAACAATAGTTGCATATTATTTTAAGATGCGGGAACAAGCCATACGTTTGCGTATTAATACCAGGTTGTAAACATTTAAACATTTATGCACAAATTTATACAAAACAACAACAACTATTCTTCAAAGTATAGCCCATCTTGGTGCACAAAATCACAGTTGCTGCAGATGACGGTGGACTGTCGATTTTCCAACTCCTAGTTCAGCTCCCAAATCTCGAGTGCTTGATGACGGCTCAGCGTCCAACGCGGCCTGCAAGTCGCTTTCGTCCAAAACAGTAGGTCGCCGGAACGAGGCCTGTCTTCCAAATCAAAGTTGTCTTCGTTGAAACGCTTGAACCATCTTTGTGCTGTTCGAGGAGTCGCCGTTCCTTCGCCTTCAACGTCACGAATCGCTTTTGCAGCAGCTTTTCCGTCTATGCCTTTCTTCCAGTAATGGCGCAACAAAAGTCGGATTTCAAGCTGTGCGATCTCGTAACTAGTATCAGACATCTTATTCTAACACAAAAATAGCAAAAAATTGAAAGAGACAGGAAAAATGTCTGAATTTTGATTCGGCGACAGAACTTTTGGAACAACCTAGACAATCTTCTTGTTGAAGAGTTCTAATTTTCCCCTAAAATTTATATTGCGTACATTATAATGTGAATTACTTGATTCTTGTCAACACGCTTTCGCCACTTTAAATTCAACCAAAATTAAAAAAGGGCTCAATGTAGATGCCACAATTTCAGAAATTTACCTTTAAAGTATGTTAACATACTTTGTGTCATTAACTTTGATCCTGTATTTTCTGACCAAAGATTGTAACTAGTTCAGGTTGCTTTGTTTTATTATGAATAGTGGCATTATTTAATTAGCTACTTCATTATTTCGTAAAAAATTAAACCACGTAACTGTAAAATCTTTCGCTAAAAGAAACATTTCCAAGATTTTATCTTTAATCATTAATGATGTGCGCTAGATATGAAAATTGTCTTCCCTGTTTCTTTAGAAAGCGTCCTTGATGTTCAGTTCTTGAGATTCGTCATATAAGAAAGCTGCAAGCTATCTACAAAGGTCGATTTCGAGTCGCTGTCATGCCAACATTGTTGATTTTGTAAAATGAATCCAACATATAACTACTCATTTGGTCAAGTACTTTAACGATACGTCGACCATGTGAATGAAGATGTTTTTGCGTAATATAAAAATAATAATACAATTAGCTTA
Organism: Sinelater perroti; assembly: GCA_036346155.1. Classification (NCBI taxonomy): domain Eukaryota; kingdom Metazoa; phylum Arthropoda; class Insecta; order Coleoptera; family Elateridae; genus Sinelater; species Sinelater perroti. The sequence goes on along the minus strand of JARFIY010000158.1, from coordinate 19,563,240 downwards.
TGAACACCAAAAGAATTTCCAAAATTGAAAGCCTTTAACGGTCCAAATCAGTCAAAAACTTAGAAAAACAAAAAGAAATTTTTCATGCCATAATAACAAGTTAGTGCCAGCGTGGTCTCGTGGTTGAGGGACGGGCTGCGATGCTGACGGACCCGGGTTCAATTCCCGGTGCTCTCTGATGCCTGGCGGGTGGCCTACTCAGTCACTAAAAATAATTGAGTACCTGCGTTCATTCGAACAAGGGGTAATAATGGCGGTCGTCTTAGGCGCGGTGCTTGCCATATCGCCCCGCATCAGAGATGGTGCGCGACGACCGGGCAGAGAAAGCGAACGTATGAGAGCCTTAACCTCTTGGTTCGTAGGCCGTGTTCCCACGCGGGGCGTAGAGCCTTACCGTTATTACCATTAATAACAAGTTAAGAAAGTATTTCTTCAAAATACAGAGAGGACAAAACGTAATAAAGCTTAGCAGGTAGGTACCCCAAAAGACAAGAGTCAAGATGTTTGAAAAAATAATCATTGAAACTCCACTAAAAGAATAGAACAAAACAGAGTAAAAAGAATATTAATAGGTGCAAAAGAGATGAAGTCAAAATGGCATTTATTTTACGTGACCAAAACAAACTTTGAAGCAACCAGCAGGCATTTCAAAGAGAGGAAACGCACTATAGTTTTCTATGTCAAAATACCAAACTTACCGTAACACTGGATGAAATCGAAAGTCATAATATAAAGATAGAAAGCTCTTAAAAAACTAAGATCAAAAACTTTAGAAAACTGATGTTCAATATAACTATCCTCTTGTTTCGTTAATTATCTTAGAAGTTAAGATTTTGTTGTACCCTAAAGGATTGTAAAGTTTATCGTTCTATAGTCCGTCCTTCTAACGGCGCTACAGTCCAAATTGAAGCTTGACCACCTCCATTATTTTTTCTTCTACATCCACTACATCCCAGTTGTTGGTTGACAGAATGTCCTCTGTACTATTTTTGATTCACTTATTCGTTGAAAATGTCCAGTTCATTTAAGTATGTCTTTGATGGGGGCTTCTCTGAACAGTTGATATATCTTGTGATTACATCTAATTTTCCACTAGTCGCCATCCTTAATTGGTCCACATATCTTCCACGGGATTTTCCGTTCGAATGCACTTATGGCTGCTTTCGTTCTTTGTGACAATATCTACGTCTCGTCTCCATAGCACACTACTGGTCTAAGTACAGTTTTGTGAAGTTTCAATTTCGGTTTCTTAAAGATTTTGGCAGTCTTTAAGTATTGTTATATTCTAACCGCTTTCTCCGTTACTCCTGTTCTGTATGACTAGCTTGGTTTTGTCCGCATTGACATCTAGACTGATCTCTGATGGGAGTTGTACACGTTCCTTTGATGGCGTGAATTTTTCTTTTAAGGATCTTAATATCCTGCTGTTTTTGGTTTCATAAAGAAGCGTTGCATTGATGTTCATTGTAACATCCCTTGCCATATGTTCCAGTGATATGCTGAATAAAAAGGAACAGTAAACCACAGCAGATAGCACACAACCCAGAAGGAACGAGTCCACAAGATATTTAGAAATTAATAACTGACACCCTCTTAGAAGAATAAGGAATACTTAAAAAAGTATAAAAAGAAGTAAAGTTAAACTTTAACCTTAAAATTACGAGAGGCCGTTTTAAAAAGGGGAACGCCACCGCAGTCTTCTATGCCAAAGTACCAAACTTAATGTAATATTGGAGCAAGCCGAAAAACATTATATAAAAATGGGTGTTTTAGAGACATGTAAGCCCAAAGTCTTTAAAAAATGTGTTCAATGTAACTATTCTCCTCCTTAGAAAAAAATATAGTTGATAAGAATTGTATCTAATATGATAATATCGGTTTGAATTTTTTAAAAATATAATTTATTCTAAAGATTTGACGCCCATTACGCAGCAAATAGCCCACAAGATAAAATATATGTAAATTGCATAAGAATATGGGCTGAATGAGGATAAAAATGACCGATAAGGCAAGAGAGCATAAGCGGCACAACCATGAAAATGTTGAGAGTTAGACAGAAAGAAGTCTGAACACGATAAAGAAAAGTTCTTTTTCCTTCATTATGCAGGCAGATATGTTCCAAATCCAACTCGTTTTTTTGTTATTGTTGGATAATAATAATAATGAAGCAGCATAAGCCCTGTAAGACTAAGGCCTATAGTCTTCCATCGTCTCTTATCTCTGGTTACCACTCTCCAGACCTCGACATTTAATTTTTGCAAGTTTTCGCCTTCTTCTTTTACGTCTGAGACAAGTGACGTTTCGTCTAAAACTGCGGGAGACACTTCAGAAGAAAATCTTAGATCTCCGCCGCAGCTATGGACGAAACGTCAAGGATTTCCGAACTCCGAGAACCAACCACACGATGCACCATAACGCCGTGAAAGCTTTCGCGTTAGCTTGTAGTTTTATCCTCACCATCCCTTCTATTGTCCTTGCTCTTCCGCCATTCTTCCTTTAAAAACTCTTCTCAAAACCCCTCTTTCTTGTACCTCTAGTCTTATACGGTCATGTTCTATTTTATCAATTGCGTATATTCTTTCATATATTTGTTTTCTCCTTCAATGAAAAGCAGCCCACACTCTTTTGATGTTTTCTTCCAAATATTTTTTATAGTTCCTGTTCTTGTAAAGGGTGTTAAATCGTCAGCATAAGTAATGCAGTGGTATTGCGTTTGGTGTGAAATAGACTACCTGTAAGACTATGTTAGATAAGTTAGTTGTCTTAAACCTTGATTAACTGTGATGGTTGCTAATACATTTTTGACGAAACTAACCTTACATTTAGGACTCTTTAGTACCATCTTTCTTCAGACAATTAATTTAGCTGAATTCAGAGCATCGTGTATAGCTCAAGGTTGTGCTCATAGCTGTTTAATAACAAAAATCTGATCAGTGGACAATCTATTCTTCCTGAATCCACATTAATACTCGTCACTGATTCTTTTTGTTGCCTCGACTGTCTTTTCATATATTTGCTAGAATTCTGCAGGATATGTCGAGTACGACAATCCCTCTGTGATTTTCGCAGAGTTCTATTTCCCGTTTTACACACATATCATAGCTTCTTATAATCTTCCCGGGATTTCCTCTCTAAACCATATTATCGTGTATTCTTGAATATAACTTTCCACATATTTATTTAATATTTCTTTGAAATGTTGAGTCAATTTTCCACCATGTATTCTGCTTTGTCTTTACAAAAAGTAACTCGCCCCCCCCTTGGTTTTTGACTTTCTGTCAATCCTGTAGATAAATTGTTCCATGTTCTTTAATAATGTGTTTAGTGATATCTTTCACCAGTTAGGTTCCTATTGTTGTACTTTTATGTATTTCTCAGTTGGATATCTCCGTTTGGTTTAATCCATTTTCAGTCTTACTAGGAACTCATCCCAGTCAGCATCTGTAACTCTTTACGTCTTTGACATAGTTTATATATTTAACTTCTATTAACATATGATCTATATGATACATTGGATTGCTGTCTGGATCTACTCAGGCTCTTTGAAAGTTTTTTTTTTATTGTTGAAAGTATATCAGTACTATTTTTAGATTTCTCTCCATCGCAAATTTAATCGTCTTCTTGACAATCTCATTATATACATTATGCTTACTATTATTATCTCTTTAGCTGTTCTTTCCACAATACTCATTTTCGTTTTTTTTGTCTTTTTCTTCTCTTTGTTCTAATGCTGTACACCTTGGTTAAAACTTAATTATTGTTCTTCATACTGTAAATTCCATTACGAGTGTTTTATGTCAACTTCACCGTTTAATAATATATGTATCACATCCTCTTTGTTTTATTTCTTGGGGAGCAATAATAGTTATTTGTTCAATTCCTTCTATAAACGTTTTAGACTTCCATCCACAAACGTTTTCCTTGTGGTCATTTTCACTATCTGTCCTCATTTCACTGTAGTTATAATTAATTCGGCCGATACTTTTCAATGTATCTATTGAAGTTCCTAAATTACTTATCTTCACTTGCTCGAATTTCGTAAGTTTAAAACCAAATACATATGATTAATGTGATTAAAGCATATAAATTGATACTACACTTAAGGGAAGTTGCAGGATCTCCAAATCAGTTTTGAGTCTGATTATACTCAGTCAATATATTAGGCATATAAGCGTCAACAGACGTCTAAGCCCATCGGTCAACAATTTTTTCCCATGCCGACCGGCCCTAGCCCTTTTCCAGCATTGCCTAACTCTTTTTCTTCAAAGTTGTTTACTACGGTTGCTATCCAGTTTCTTCTGGGACACCCAACTATCCATGTGCTCTCCATCTACCTCTTCATTAATTGGTTCGGTATCCTATGCTGGTCCATCCTTAATAAGTGGCAACGCCACCTTAAACGCTGTGCCTTTAAGACTTGCGTTACGCTTGGTTCATTCTAACGACGCATCACTTCATCGTTAGTCCTCCTTTCCCACTGGTCATTTGCTTTCCTCCCTTCGAATATTCTTCTTAACATCCTTCTCTCCCATACCTCAACTTTATTTTGATGACGTTTGTTATATACCCACGTTTCACATGCATACATCGCGGTAGGTCTTTGACACTTTCAATTAACCGATTTCTTATCTCTGCACTTTCCTCCCCTCCTTCTGTTATAAGCACTCCCGAAACATAAAGCTTTTTACTCTCTATCTTCACTTCACCCCTGCCTTCTAAATTTATTGATATTGTGTTCGCTGCCGTTCTTTCCTATTATCATATGTTTGTTCTTTTTTGCGTTAGGGCAAAATCCTCTCTGGTTGGCCCGATGTTCGACCTTTCTTACCGTAGCTTTCAGCTCTGACATGAAGCTGATCTTGCCACATTGTTAAGTTATCATCGTATGCTGGCTTTTGTTATCTAGGTTTATTATTATTGTTTTTGGCATTAGATTGAACAGCACTGTCGACAGTGGATTGCTTTTCCTTTCCTGACCTCGAAACAGTCTGACGTTTCTGCATTATCTCTTACTTTGCTTCTAGTATCCTTCAGTGACATTTTTATCAGACATATCATCTTGATGGTATACTCAGACTTTCTATCCCCTCAAAATTAACGAGCAGCACGTGGATGACTCCATTGTGGTCAAAACTGCTTGTAATTTTTGCTTAACGGTAAAAATATGGCCTACAATAAATCGTCTTCTTCGGAAGCTGTTTTGTTATTCTCCTAAGATGGTATTCGTATGAGTTCTTTATTGTAACGGCCAGTATTTTATATATCGTATGCAATAAGGCAATCCCTGTATAATTGCAACACCCCGCCTTGTCTCTTTTCTTATAAATAGGTACTTTCCATTCTTCGGGCTTACTCGCAACTTCCCTTACTCTTCTGATAATATCCACTATGTTTTTTGCATACTTTTCCCTTCTATTCTTTCTGTTTTTGTATTGTTTCTAACATTTCTTTTTTTTTAGGTATATCAACTTCCTCTTCAAGCTGTACAAAGTTGTTGTTCTTTATTATTTCATCTTACAGTCCTGGGTCTTCGTCATTTGAGGCACAATAAAAGTATTCGTTCCATTTTTGGATTAAAGTTTTGTCTTTACAATACTCCGGTCTGGTAATGTCTTTCTTTTTTGTCTTTCTAACTCCATGGTAAAAAACTCTAATTTCTTTGTTTATATAATTCTGCAGTATTTCTAATTACCTCTTAGCTTGGTCATGTCCATTTTTAGTTATTTTCTTTGTCATCCTATATATCCTGTTTTCTTTTTTCCCCGTGTTTAGCATTTTTATTTTGGCCTGTCTCTTCCTTTCTATTTCCTCTTTACACCTGCTATGGAACCCAGTCAAACTATATAAATTAAGAACCACCAAAGGTAATCATCGCAGCATCAAGACGAGGACTAAATTACATGAAATTTCAAAAAGGCAGTGGGACCAGCTGGTTACCTGTAATCAAACCAATAAGACACTTTGCACTAGGTGTTCCAAGAAATGGAGAAAAAACATATTACTATTTGCGTGCTAAAAAGGAACATAAGCCAAATAAAATACGTCTAATATCAAGCTTTACTCGACTGATCAACTGAGGCAATCAAAAAGTAATTAGAAAGACGGACGGGGTCTTCCTCGGTTAATTGACTTCCTGATCCCCGAACGGCCAGCCATAATTCTCCCAATTTTGCAGTTGGAGGTAGGTGGGCGCCTCCAGACCGGCCGCCCAGGCGCAGTTAGCGGAATAACAGCGCACAGTGGGAAGTCGAAACGCAGTACAAGAATTCGGTGACGTAACCGAGTTTTTGAGAAATCTCTGGTGGACGAGGTTTGGTGCCTGGTCGCTTCGCTCAAGACAAATATGGTGCTGCCTGCTAATTATCGCCTAGTTTCCTCTAGCTGCGAACCAGCAGATCGGTGCTTTCGTTGTAACTGCGCGCGTGGGCTAGTTACGTAAGAAGTAAAAGTGGCCGCCGAATTGCCGCAGCTGTTCTCTTGGTTTGTCACCCACATCCCACCAATTTAGGATAAACTGGGCTATAATTTAATTACAACATTGTTACTGCAATGGCTTTAATACGCTCAACACACAGAGCTTAACTATTAAACGAAGCACATTCAGTAAAATTGGAGAATTAAGGAACAGCAGAACTTTCTGTTTCGTTTTTTACTGATCTAAATGAATTCCCGAGCGAAGCAAATTTTGTCACACACACAAGTGTACATATGTGAAGATAATTCAAGAGTTAAAGAGAATTATGGGAAACAAATTTTAATTTAAACGAAAAAGGGCTATTTGAGGGTTAGCAACTTTCTGCAACGTGCTCTGTGTGGTACAAAGATGTGGATGATTTCTCAGAACGAAACTTTACAAACACATTCTGGGAAAAGTAAACGTAAAACTATTAGTTAATAATCCTACTTGAAGGAGAATTCCCACACAAATTATGCAGAGCTGCATGTATGTTACGACAATGACCGCCCAGACAGCAATGTAGCGCGCTCGTGTTGCCCAAGAAACCCAAACACCATTTTCACGGCTGCTTGATTACTTTGATAACAAAATACGTCTGGCAATTCGCTACAGTTCTTCGAATTCATTTTGTATTTCGCAAAATCGGTATATAATTGAAGGCACATGCTAGCAAAAAATTTACCAGGAAAAATCTTTATTGCCTTATGACAATTGGACGAATATAAGAACATGTCACAGAATCTTGATAAAACCTTTTTCCTCAGAAAAGAGGGGCAAACAGGAGGGGACGGGATTAGGTACAGAAAGTATGGTTAATTTTGTAAAAAAGCCTCTTTTTCCCTAATTCAACGCAGAAAATTCAGACAGTCAATTAACAGAAATTGGGTCGCTCTGCATGAACTGCCATTCCAATGGCATAACACGCCTATTGCTCACCAAAATAGCCATTTGCAAAAAGTAGTGGATCACACTATTTAACTGTGATGAGTGCAGTTATCACAATAATAAAAGAAAGGAATGAGATAACTTTGAACGTAGAATCACAAGTGACATTAATCAACAGATTTTCAAAAGCGAACTATATCCGCATTAGGATACTAGAACTGAATTTTGAAATTCCCTAAAGCAAGAAGGGAGAAATAACTACTGTAGAAGGCATTATTGATCGCCTAGAGCAGGATCAGCAGCCCAGAAAAATAAAAAATGCCGAATTTGCTGAACAACTTGAGCCGCAAGAAGATCCTTAGTGCACCGTGCAGTACATTTTGAGAGCTACAAACCAAGACCATAAATTAATAATTTATACCAAGAGTGATGTTAATTCTGACAACAGGAATGCTCTTTTACACCCTACTGCTGAAGAAGAATTTACATTTGAAGATCTGGAAGTTGAACTTCTCAAGTTTGCCATCGATTGCAACAGGTCCAATGCTTCTTCCTCAACAAGCACGAATGTTACAAATATTCTTCACTTCAAAGAAGTTGTGATTATGGCTCCAGTATAGAAGAAGTAAAATTAGGCGGAGGGATTGAGCCGCAAGGTGTATACACTGTAGCTGACTTTACTACAAAGAAATGCCTAAGCCGAGGTTTAATAAATTAAAAACTCACCACTTGAAAGTCCTGAGCTAGAATTGGAAGTTGTCGGATTAAAAAAAGGCTTCGAGAAGGTGTGGCACAACGATCTAGTGTACGGATAGTTCCGTTCAACCCGGAAAAAAGTTCCGGGTCAAGTTATCATATGAGGTCATCAAAAGACAACTTCTACTCGACGCTATATAAGATATACGCCCGAAACATGTCAACGACGCCGTCCACTACACTGGCCTGGTACGCAGACAATACAGCACTGCTGTCTAGGTTGCTGAGGAGCTGAAAGACTGGCGCGATAGTACAGGAATCCACCCGGAGAAGAGCTCCGAGGTCTTATTTTCCACAAAAAAACCCGCTTCACTGGCGAGACAACCTAGCAAACCTCAAGAAGATACTCTGGAAAGAAGAGACTATATCGGGGTGTTCTGGATCTCAAATTGACCTGTCACCAAGATCAGCGCTAGGCTCCATAATCTATCTCCGGAACCGATTATCGAGCCATAATAAGCTGATCCTCTACAAGACGATCATCCGTCTTATCATTATGTGTGCAGCTCCAATTTGGGGCTGGACAGCCAAAAAGGCACATTAACAAGGTCCAGGTCGTCTAGAATCGGGCCTTTTTAAAGTCCCATGGTTTGTACGAAACCATGACTTCCACATAGATGCGGAAATCCCGAAAATCCGGGAGTTTTTCTTCTTCGGCGCTCAAGTCCTATACAACAGCATCAAAGACCTCGGCAAATCCACCGTCCATGGCCTTTATGATTATGAGCTTGACAGAGATCATCCACCATTCACGCAAGGCTAATTAAGAGGACAGAGGTTAAGGGCTAGAACCAGGAACCTCAAATCTCGCCAGTGAAGACAACGTCAACGGTCCAAGAAAGTAAAGATCGGATGGCGCAATTTTGCAAAAGCATCCAGAGCTTGCAAGATGACAAATTAGATGATACTCTCAGGATAACTTATTGTGATTATACTTTTGAACAAAATGAAGACCTAGAATTGAATGATATGAAAACTGAAAATTATGAATCAGAACCGTGGTTTTACAATTTTATTTGTTCCGTAAGAAGTGGGAGTTGTAAATTTTTGTCATTTTGCATGGATTCCAAAGTAATGCATGGACAATGTAAGCGTAGATTGATAAAATACCCTATTAAGGTATTTTATGCGTGTTCAAGTACATTATTAACACTAAATGAGTGCTGAAACCGTATCAACTGCGTTTCGTGTCATCGGTAAAAATAATGACAATTAAGTCTAGCAGGAGGATAATAATACATTTCTTCATAAAGTTTAAACAGGGGGACGTTTGAAGCAGCTCTCTTCAGAAGTGCAAAAGCTTTAGCAATAGATGTCTAGGGATTATGCCAAAACGTTAGTGAAAAGCATATCTGTACTACTCCAAGACAGATAAGATTTTGTACCAACTAAGAATATGAAAGTGCATTCACTCAGCACGGAAGACACGGAACATTCTTCAAGTGGTGTTATGTATGTGTACTATTACGTTATTTGAATGATCAGCTGTAAAGTAGAATTTTCGAACTGGTAGAAGTAGGACAAACACAAGCTAATGAGATACAAAACCCTTTCCAGATTTCAGCTGAAAACCAGGAGAAGATTCTTTAAGTGTTGGGTAATTATATAAACTTTCCTAAAAGGCCATTAAATATGGAGAAACGAGATGCTGAAACTACAAATGCAACTTTTCAGAGGTGTAGAACAATCAAATGTTTGACTTCACATAGCTAGGTTTTTTGAAGAAAAGATTGGGGATTTTTAATCTGATGGAGCATGTGTAAAAGACCTTGGGGAGGAGGGGGGCAGCTATTAGCGAAGATTATTCTAGATTTCTATTTCATCATGTTGAGTTATTCCTCATAATTCAATATATACCACAATAATAAATAAAGGAATATAAATATGTTAGGGATTTTCAACTATTCAGTGATAGTCTTTTCACTTCTTAAATGCATTACGACAAAAAGTTTAATCTTAGTTGCCTTTTGATCACACACACTCATTTCTACCATTTGGACCAGTTTTAAAGCTACTCCTAAATAAAAAACACAAAACATTACATCATCGAGACCTTGAAACCGGCTTATTTACCTGCTTATGATAATGAGAGCAAATGTCAAGAGCGCCGCGTTTAAATGTTTGCGTAACCGTTCTCGCGGTTTTATTAACAGAGAAATTACACCAAGCGGGCGCTAAAAGGCAATTTAAAAGTTGTAATTTGAGCTATACAAAAATTTAAGATACTTAGCCTCTCAAAACTTGTATAAAAAGACTTGTGACACAAAATCAAATTAAATAGTAACTTATAGATTAATAAATTATATGAAAAAACCTTAGGGCAATTCCTGTACCCTAATGTTCTTGTATTAAATGTTTAATACAAATATAGCACACTCAAACGATACTTTTTACCATGCTCTTTATAGCTGCAAATATTTTTTTTTCTAGTGGACAAAAATTATAAAGCTTTCCTGCGTGAGTTCACCAAGTTCTTAATATCTCCCCATACACTAAAAAGCAAGATGTACATTATTCAAACTTCTAAACCCTGAGATGGTAACGTTCATGTTCTGAACACCATCTAAATAGAGCACGGCTTATTAAAAAAACTGTTTTGGTTATTTAATATTGTTAAATCACGAAAACAGTCCTGTGGTACATCATATGGTGATTGTGCTTCTGTTAATACCAAACCTTTAAAGAAGAGAAGTTCCAATTCATCGCTAGGACTACAATGCGAGAAGGACCAGAGAAAGGAAATTTTTGGAAATTTTTATAGAAGCTCTGGACAAATGGTTCTTAGGTAAAATATAGAAATTTCTCGTAAAATCTCACCAATTTATTGAGGATTATTATCATAGGAACAGTAAAGTTGTGAATTTAGGACGTCCTCGGTACCTTTGAGTCTTTAAAGAATAAGTATAAAGTTAAACTGCAGAACTAAAACTTTCATTTCACTACGTTTAAAAAGAATATCGGCGAAGCGGTGTCTTTCATTTTCAGTGCAGTCGAATTCTGAAATTCGTCATTACTTTTTTATAGTATGTGGGGGGGGGGGGGGGATACGCCTAATTTCTTAACACATTTCATTTCGTAACGCTTGAGGCTAAGGCAATGTTTGTAAATCTCTTCCCCTAGAGGTAAGTCACATGAGGCACGACCCGCCGAGTATGCATCCAGGAACAAACTTTTGCTATGTAGGCTGTGGTTTTATTGGAACCAAACGTTTTATATACAAAGTGCAGGAGATGCAATGAAAACAATTGTCGCATCATTTTCCCATTCCCATTGGAAGTGACAATAACACATTGGCCTACCTCCTCCAAAAAAGTAGGACCAATAACCCTAACTTTAGTCACAGCGGAACGTTTGCTGTGGAGCAGCATTATCATCGAATATCTACTGGATCGTTATCACTCCAATAACGAATATTTTGTCTAGTAATGCACCCCGATAAGTAGCAATGCGCTTCGTCAATAATCAAAAAATCATCATGTCAGGCTTTCCAAGATCTGTCCACATATTTTCAGGAGATCGAGCCAATCACATTAAGAAAGTTCTTGTTAAATAATACTATTATATCGACGAGAATGAAGATCTTGGTGAAAAATTCGTCGTACTGTACGACTAGACTACAGAAGAAAAACGGAATGTTCACGCGTAGATCGCCTCGGAGACTTCAAAACGGAACGTCTTACTGTTCCTTGGTGCCCGCGCACTCGGAGGCCTTTCTCTTTCCTCTCTCACCACATATTCAGTACTTCATCAGTTCTTCATCAGCAGCAAAATCAATTTTTGGTAAACAACGCAGGCGCGAGGCGCACGTTGTGGGGTTCCAATAGAGTTATTGTTCCGAATGTATGCTTCAATAGCAAAAGCTCTCTGTTCGTTCGTCCACGACATATTGACCATTAAGTGTCTGTCTAGGCAAAACTTTCCGACTATCAACGTCTAATAAAATCACCCCCCTCACCTAGAAATCACCCTTCGCTTCATAACCTTCCTTTTGAACGAGAGAGGGAGCTTCGCCTCATTATCCCTTCGATGTTATCGAAAGTATAAGTTTATCAATATTCTTCGAGTTCTAAAAGTCATGGTAAACATTATAGCACACGCATTTTAAGAGCATCTGAACTTTTCAGTGGTATTTTAATTAATTTCTCTGTCTATAACTGAAGATCTAGAAACTTTAATATAACAAATTGAGCTAAATCTGATGGTAGATACAACAAAAAACTTTGAACATTTATAGGACTATGCTCTATTAATCTATATTTTTTATATTGTAACTTTAAGTACAAATATATTGACCGATCAAGATCTAGAAGGGCTATAGCATGGTCTGGTGGAATTTTGCCTTAATCGTTTTGCTCCCCACCTATTCTCATGGATTTTTGTTTTGATAAGTCTTGGTTGGAGAAAATTATGTACATTTTAGTCCTTGAAATAAATCATGGTTCCCGAAAACAGCTACTATGACCTTGACGTAATAAGAGCTCGCAATTTTGAACCAAAATATATGTACTAGCGATCGAAGTAATATTTTTTCAAGAAAGGTATCGGTTGCTTCCAAATGCACTCTTTAATATACATTCCTTGCTTCGGCCTCTCCGATACTGTTGTCTTTTAGATTGAGCATTGATCTTTTTCATAAATGTAGAAGTTCAAAAACAAAACTCAAATATTCGTTGACTTTAGAACACATTCAAATAGTTTTCGCAGTAGTTTCCTTCAACCCAGCAGTTCCCATTCTTACTTCTGCGGAGTAGCGTTTTTCAAATTTTTTACTCCACCTGAATTCTTCAAGTCTTGTTTATGTTTGAAGGAATCCTAACATAAAATGTATTGTATGTTATTGTTGGCTTAGTCCTGGCACATCATATATAATAGTTAAAGTAACAAAAATAACGTTAAACTATCATACTCAAGAAGCTTCGAGCTAAAACTTGGAACGTTGGTCTTAACAGTCGCATTTAAGAGAGTAGATCATGAATCGTACACTATACATGCAAATAAGCGCTCTTTATGGTATGAACCGGTGATAGCTACTACTGTAAAGTTGTTCGACCTGAGTGACTTAATAATCAAAATTTCCTGGCCAAACCATCGGTGTTGAAGAACTCAAATTCTGCACAAGCGCTTTTTGCTCTATTTAAAAAAAATCAAAACACTCAAAAAGGCTGCTCCAAGTGGCGAAAAGAAAGAAAATCTCAGATTGTCGGTTCCAAAGAGCAAATTCACACTTATAGTGACGTTAGTAGTGACTCTTATTGTTATCAAGATAGAAGTCACTGCAGTGTAGTACAAAGCATTTAAAATTTGACTTTTAGTTCTCTATGTGTTTCTGTTTTTTTAAATACTGGTGAAATATTGTGACTTGGTAACAATATGTGGCATACCAAATGCATATATTGCTCATCGCACTTAAAAACATTTTGATCCAATTTACGATAAGTTCACATGGCTATTAGCAATATATACAACTAGAAATGGATTAGCTTACGTCAGGAAAGCATCAAACATCAATTAAGTGATCATTTACAAAATGTCATTGATATTCAGAGATATAATATCAATATGATCATTATCAACAACAAATTGCTAATAAATAGAAAAAAATGAAACAAACATAAGCAAAAGAAGAAGAGTACAACAAAAGTACACCAAAAGGGCAGAAATTAACAAGAGAATAAGTCAAAGAGCAGCAAAATTTGTTGCTGATTATTATAAATATGTTAAGTTTCGGTAAAGGACCAGATAATACGCGCCATATATTTTAATATCCAGTTATAGGTAACTGGGACGTTGAGACTAAATATATGTCATAATTAATATACACCTCTAAAAAATTTGACGAGACGAAATAATGTGAGATGAGCAATTTATTATTGGGTTAGGCTAGGTTGGGTTGGGTTCGGATTCGGATTGGTTGTAGGTCTGGCTCTGGTTATGGGTCTGTATTTGAGTGTGGGTCTGGATCTTGGATCAGGTTTAGGTTTGGATTGTGTTCGATTTGGGTTTCGGCTACAGGTTCGGGTTTGAGTTCGGGTTTGAGTTCGATTTTGAGTTCAATTTCGGCTGCAGGTTCGAGTTTGGGTTCGGATTCGGTTGGGTTTGCTTGGATTCTGATTCAAATTGGAGTCCGAGTCTGGGACTAAGTCCGGCTCCGGGTCCGGATTCAGGTGCTGATTCGCCTTTGTGTTTGATTTCGGTTTTGGGTTCGGTTCAGGTTCGGTTAAGTTAGGATAGACTTTTATATAAAATTACACAGTAAATTATCGAATGCGCGTTATTTAATTTTCTACCAAATTAGTGGAAGTGTAGTGGGTGTCGGATTTGGATTAAGTCCACTCATTTCTTCTAAAACCTTCTATTTAATGCTATTTTCTTCACCTCTTCTATTATTTTTCTCCTTTTACTTACCATACCCATGATTTATTGTAACCATGTTGTCCTTAGCCTTCCTTTTCCTTTTTTTGTGATTTTACTTGTTCCCTAACTCTTCTAGTCAATCTGTTTGGGTTAATCCTAGTTATGTGTTGTCTTTGTATTTTGCTCATTATTGGTTCTTGTTTAGTCATGTCTCTGATTGTTTTGTTAGTAACTCTATTCCATCTTGTTTTTCTGCAATTTTCCTTAAGTATTATGAGAACAGGATAACATTCGAAAAGATTTTGCTGCTTAAAATTCAGTAAGCAAATGTTCATTTTTTGTGTTAAAGGGCATCAAGAATCTTGTAGTTTATCTGTCCTGGACATTTTACCAATGCGTTAGCTTTCCACTTTATAACTAGGACTACAAAAACCTCAGTTGTCATTCGGTTTTAAATTTATACAGCGAATATAATAAATGCAATATGACAAAACTAGTGAAAGCAAGAATTGTATGATAAAGCAAGCTGTTCTTTTCTAGATAATCAATTCCTTTAAGAACAGTTATGTTCCTTAAAGGATATCACGATTTCTGTTTCTGTCTTCAAAAAAGTAAGTTCATATAGATCCCTTTAGTAACAGGTGACCATTTTGAAAATCTTGGAAACATTTCCTGAATCCATTAGTAGTAACAATAACGGTAGCAACATATACAAAGCAAATTACACCACAATGATTCTAATACTCATTTGATACTATACAATTAGCAAAAAGGCCACTTAAAGGAGCTAAAAGATTTTGTGGTTTGCTCTTTAACGTCATTTGAAGTGTAGTAAAAGAGTTGTTTTAAAGGCAGAACAATTTTTTCCCATTTAGTTTGCTTCGCCCTTTCTATGCAACAATTTTTCCACTTCTCCGCTCCATGCATCACCCTTTGTTCCTTTCTTTTATTTCCTTTTTACGTAGCTCTTTAACTTCTGCAAGCACCATATGACCCTATCGTCATGGCTGGCCATTTAAAGCCTTTTCACCTTCAACTTTTCTTTAATATCGTCATCTCTTGTGAGCTATATCCCATTTAATAGATTTGGAGTGACAAAACGTATACTAAAAAATCAGAACAAAGTTTGCCCAATAGTCGTTGGAAATCTTGAAATTCCGATAGTACAGTTCCAAGATTTCAAATAAACCTAATGGAGTGCCTACTTTCTCACGATGCTTTACTTTCCGACGCCCCTGCGCAGCACTTGCAAGGTTGAGCAACTCGACTTCTAGCTCCAGCGCGATTAAAATTCCTCTTAACCCTCGCTGCAGCCTGGAGGCGGCCTTCCAGTTGCCGTGCAGTTGGCAGTTTGCAGGGCCGTCTGCGCCTCTAGACGCAGAAGAGTGGGCGGCCTTCGGCGAGCTAGCAACATCGCGGCTGCTATATTTGGTGAGGTCACTCCGGCGTGGTGCATTCGCACACGTAGGTTCTTGACCACATGGCAGCGGAGAGAGCGTTTTCGCGGCAAGCGGCCCCCTCCGGGATGCTGCGAGGACGCTGCGCTGGAGCGCGCGGCGGAAATGGCTCTTCGTGCCAAAAGCTGGACCGGGAATTCAGAAGCAGGGCAGGCAACGGGCGGAATGCTTGCAGGTGACTAGGACAGTCTTTCGATTGACATTTAGAAGGGCAGGTGCTCTTGATATGTCAGGTACACAACTGCTTGGAGGGAGATTAAAAGACATACATATAAACAGGGTTGAGATTACTAATTTGTGTAATCAAATAAAGCAATATTTACGCCAGGTATCTCACAAATCAGTTAAATGTCCATATACAAAGAAAATTTTCAGTGATTTGTTAGTAGAACTAAAATAAGATAAAAACCAGCAGCCAAAAGATGTTGCAACTCATTTAGAAAAGGTCTAGTACGACCTTTTCCTTTAAGTGAGAGTTTAATTTGATTGTCAAGCTACTCAGGATCCAAACGTGGGCTTATGGTCTTTTTATAACAATTTTTCCCAAAAATCTTTTTCAAAAAGGCACACAGTTTCTTTCTGACATTCAAAGATGAAACAATAGCTCTCTAAAGTTTTAAAAGGCTCATTCAAAGAAATTTAGAGTAGGAGAACTGATGATTCAGAAGTACTCAGACGTATTCAGTTCTTAATGTTATGATGTATTGTGATATCATTTACTGAAAGTTCTTTTGCCTGCATAGATCTGATTAGCTGGGAAAATAAGGTGAAAAAAAGAAATATAATGAAGTCCTTTCACTAAAAAGAGAAATTTAAGTGACATTGCGCAAAATTTTGAAGACCACCTTTGCCAATATTTATGATTTGGTTAAATTTCCACGAAAGCTTGAATATTACATATAAAGTATTTCCAAAAAATTTCGAATTTGAATAATTTTTTTCTGTGATATACAAGACTAGCAGTTTAGCATTTGAAAATTTTATAGAGTGACTTTGAGACAGATTCAGTTTGGCATTTCTATAATAATGGCATCATTAGCATCAGATGCGCACTTTTCATTTCCTTAATTAGTCTTAAATAGTTCCAAGTTTTTGTGTAATCTAGTAATTTAAAACAGTGATCTCAAATACTACAGAATCGCTAAACCATTCGCAGAAACAAATCAAAATGAATTATCGGGGGCATAACAGTGAAGAAAAGGCACGACCCCATTTTAATATCACAAACTTAACAAATATTGAAAACCACCACGTAGTCGTAAGAGTCTAATTATAATTAGTGCCGTCAGAATTATAATTTATATAAATAGCCAGACTTTTCAGCAACTGTTAATCTCGGTCGAACGTTTGTAGAGAAACCGCAAGTTATGCAGAAATAAAGACGTGCAAGTCTATAAAATTAAAGGCCGACGTCAGGCCTGACGTATTTAGGGCGAGATGTAAGCGTAATGCACTTGAACCATTCAGAGCACCTCTTGCCAATGGAAGGTGCATTACTCACTATTTATTTTTTAAAGCTACAAAAAAGGATGTGACCTTACTCGACGTAATCGTTGAAAACGTACTCTGTGAAACTATAATGTTGCTTCAGTATTTTTGGAATACACCTGAAGAGATAACTGCTATTGTGTTGTCTACCACGCACTACCGTATTGTTGTTGCTTTCGTTAATGCATACCCGAAGTCGATAGTAGATTCAAGGTTATTTTTGCTACTTGCCGATTCATAAACGCACACGTAAACTGTGATGTGTTTAATCTAGCAACGAAAGGTTTTTTTTAGATAAAAGTAGGGAGGTAATACATTAATTCCTTTACTGGACGATACAATGAATTTTGATTATTTATTTAATTCAGAAATTTACATAAGGAGATAGGTATTACGGCGAATCACAGCGGTCGTTTATAGTCGTTGCAAACTTCAAGGTTGTAGCACCATTTTAGGTTGCTTTAGTCTTCTCCAAAGAATTATATGAAAGGTCAAAATAATCCAATTAGTGTAGGTGTGAAGGTGAACTTTGCTAGCATGCAATAAGAGCATAAATGCGTTTTTAGGTGATATCATAAACAAAAATAGGACAAGCGGGAAAACGATAAGCTGTAGTGTCATAATAAGAATTTTTTGTTAACGAAGTCGTTTCGATTACGATACCCTCAAATTGAAGTTAGCCTAGACTATTGTTGAATGACTGCTAGTTGCAACTAACACACAGCAATTTTATTTGCAAAGTCTACTCAAAAATAATACCGTACAAGAAATTGGCCAGAATCGTATCTAAATGTACTAGGCTATTGTCCGAAAGGTGTACTTATAAGAACACAGTAGCAAGCTAACTCTAAAAAAGTCAGAAAAAGAATGTTTTGATTGGCAGTCGTAGAAGATTACGGATGCCAGAACAGGTTGCCAGCAATTTAAATTGTTTTAGATTCAATTGGTGAATTGTTACCAGCACAAACAACAATTCTGTAAATTTTATAGCGTTTTTTATGTTCCCCTGAAAGATACCACGCCTTCAGACTTCTAGAATCGTGCTAAGTCAGAGTGGTGCCGTATTTAGGCGGAAAAAGTTGAGCCCCACCAAATCAAGCTTTTTTATAGCAGTGTATCAGTTCAAAAGTGATTTGCGGAATAAAGGTAACTAATTTTTTTCAATAAACCGTGGCAATATGCAAAGGAAAATTTGATTAAACAAACCTACAACAATTCCAACTTTTTGGTATAAAAAATTGCGTGGGGGCACGGTCAAAAATTAATTGAGGAGGGAAGCAGTTGAACTAACAACCCTTAACTCCTTTATTAAATTAAGTAAAATTATTAACATGGATTGCAACAACAAATTAGATAAATAATTTGGTTTACAAGTTCCTTTACTATCTCTTTTGGAAGAAAGCTTCCATGTACCAGTTCGCCATTTTTAGAAGAGCTTTGTCGCTTGTAGATAGCTGGTTTTCGTGCCTACTTTCAAAGTGATGGTCGTCGCTATCTAATCGGCACTTAACATTAGATCAGACACGTCACTGTTGCATTTGATGAATCAACAAGCGGCAACCTTGAATCTGGAATCTAACCTTGTTTTGTGTTGGTGAGAGTGCTTTATGCGATTTTTTGTAAATTTATAGCTGCGATAAACAATTAACTTTTTATTTAATGACGTTGGAAATGTATTCGTTATTGCAGTACGAATTAAAACCTGCATAACATTTATTCTTGATTTAAATATTAACTTGGCACGTATTATACTCTAAATAAAAGAAACTTCTTGTTTATACGATCAGTAACGATATAAGCTCTAGTTTTATTACATTACTTGTCCTTGCAGTTGACATCGTTTATATTTTTATTTAAAATTTGGCGAAAAGCAAAAAATTACTTTTGCAAAAGCAT
This sequence comes from Sinelater perroti, assembly GCA_036346155.1. Lineage (NCBI taxonomy): Eukaryota > Metazoa > Arthropoda > Insecta > Coleoptera > Elateridae > Sinelater > Sinelater perroti. Next base: position 19,543,947 of record JARFIY010000158.1, on the reverse strand, counting down.
TTGGAGAGAAAAAGACTTTTCGCTAAACTTTTTAGACAGAAGAAGGGCATTCATAATAACCAGATGTTAGAGTAAATGAAAGAAATTAGAGCAAGCGGATTTCTATAAACATTTGAGAGAATGTATAATTCGATCTGGAAATAACAGAACGAGTGGAGGTCACGCGATTAAATCCACATTTTAAGAAAAAATGAGATACCAAAAGACGCGAAGACAAAGGTGGTCAAAAAAGTGATGGTGCCCGTTTTGACATGTGGTAGTCAGTTGTGGACGACAACAAAAGGACACAAGAACAAAACCGAGAGAACAGATATTTTTAAAAAAGAAAAAAATAAATCAGTGGAAACGATAATGCAAGAGCAACAGTTGGGTTGGTTGGGATATATACAGAATGGATAATGGAGGAATGGCAAAAAAGATGTATGAAGCAAGAATTTGAGGGAAGGAAAGAAAGGCAGACCAAGAAAAAGTTGGAAGGACGAATTCAAAGAGGCAGCAGAAAATAGGAGGGAAAAATGGAACAGAATATCAACAACACAAAATCGAAATAAATAGAAGAAAGCATGTGAGAAACTGCATTCATTAAATAAAGATACGATATTGTACAATAGGTACTTAATAATTTGCAAAATAGAAGATTTTGGCACAACACAGAATAGATCAACACATTCTATGGATACGTAGGTATTACACAAGGTTAATAAGCGTCGTCATAAAGTGCTATATGAATTGACCGCTGCTAAACCTTAACGATATGTAGACACTTGGCAAAATTCTATTTTTCTTTTTTTCTTGTTTTCTTGGCAACACAAACTTTTAAAGGCGCACAGATTTCTGTATGGCGTAATTAATTTTAAACTTATCATAGAACCGATTCAGACCAAGGTTAGCCAATCCACAATACTCTATCTCTTTTCTTCTTCTTCTTCTTCTACTCTTATATAGGCTATTAGCCTGTTTCTAACTACACATTTCGTGTAGTACTATGAGCCATGTTGGGCGTACCCCGGGCAGGTGGCTAGTCCGACCCGTTAGCTCTATCTCTTTTGTGCGTGAAAATTGATCCGAAGCTTATTTTAGCAGAACGCCAGTTTATGTAAAAAGCATTGCGCTTTTCTGTTTAAATTTTTTTGTTTGGATTATTTTGTCCAGATTTTAGCCATGCATGGTACTGCTTGCTGTCCTTTATAAATTTCAGCTAGCATAAACCAATTTACTGTATGTCTTATGGCTCTGCCATAAATGAATATACTTGGGGGTTCATTTTCATGTTACTAAAGAAGAGTACGCTTTGAAAGCCCAACGTGGTATTAAAAGTAAGGAAATGCGTTTACAGTAGCATTTAAACAATACTTGAAGTATATGTAGAACTTTAGCGTGACTATAATGAAACCATCATCTGATACCATTGGTGAAGTGGACAAAAACGCTGCAAATATATCTGGTCATGTAATTTTCTGTCTACAAAATGGAAAGAAAATATAAAGGTTTAACCTAAGATTGTCTAAATTTTGACGTAGAAGACAAAAACGTTCAGGATGATAGAAAAAGGAGAAAGACAGAATTGCAAGAATTATTAAATGATAATATATACAAACATTTAACAGCCATAGGGAAAGTTTACAATATTTACAAAACCAAAAAATTATTTTTCGATCCAGACCCATCACCAACATCGACACCAAAACGGAATATCCACGGAAAGAAGGTAATGCTCTATATTTGTTGGGACCAGAATGACTTGCTATACTATAAGCTATTAAAGCCAAATCGATCACTAAAAGATGTCTGTCAGCAACAACAAATCAATTTTAACTGAGAATTGAAGATCAAATGTCCAGAATATGCCAAAAGATGCACTTAGCTGGATATCTTACTCCACCCGTCAGGCAGTTCTCCTACCGACTTTATTACGTTTTTAGATCGAAGTAACGCGCACTTGCAGAGTAGCACTTCTGCTCATATAACCCAAAGTTGGGCGGGCTCGAAAGACGAGTAGTGTGTGCACCAAAACCAAGGAAGTGTAGTTATACTATTGAGTTTATATAACGAACGCAGTGTTCTCGGCGAAAATGAAAGCTACAAACCTGGGACAATTGCTTACTATACAAAGAATTAGTACGGAAATACACTCGGAGAAGCTTTGGAATAGAAAATTCCCAAGTTGGAAAGACGGAATTTAAATAAAGAAAATACAACACTAACAATAGAAGAATACGAAATGAAATAAGTGAAACAAAATAGGAGAAACGTGCTCAGGCATCAGAAGTTTTCAATAAACTCTTATAGATGTTGTAGAAACAATGAACAAATACATACCTAGAAAAATCTTTCAAACCATTCGCCTATCACAGGATCTGCCGTAAAAGGGTCAACCCAAAGCAGATCCTTCTGCAAGACAACTGCTCTTGGCACACCGCTCAGTAGAAAAAAAAAACACCTCTGAAGTCTTGTACTTTTCAATTTTTTGAGCGCTGACGCATTTTCTGCGTTGATTTCTAACGATAAACCGCATAAAACCCGGCGGTTTTTACTTCGAAGAATAACTTAATTTACTTTTGCATTACGCCATGGTTCATCCTAATGTCCGTACTTTTTATTTTCATGCGGGAATAGGCAGATAGCAAGAAAGCAGTTGTAGCCTCTACATATGACGCCAAATTATCTCTGAATTAATCAAAAAATAAAAAATTCTACCCGATATACGTAACACAACACACTTATCAACCTGAAGAGGAAAGAGCGTACAGAGTAGCTTGAAACAATTAACATCACACCGTAAATACAGGAGAAATCAAGGTAGAACAATACTAGGGAGAAATATTAGGAACGCAAAAAAAGACAAAACAAGGAACCCTCATATCTTTTTTCGTATATTTAGAACTGGCTGAAAATAATAAAAAAGTTTATGAAACAAAGATGTGCTGATTGAACCACCAAGACGGCAATGTGTACAAGATACCGATTGCACGATGGTAGCAAACGTCGAATTCTATATTTTCGATTAAAGACAACAGTAAAGAACACAACAGAAAGTAAAACCCACCCCAGTGTTGTCCTGAATAAATTTCTAGATGAATTTAAAGGCATGTTCAGTCAAATTTAGTCAAATGCTAATAAATAAGGTAAAGTGAAGGCTAAATCATTAAAATTGCTCTGTGGAGTGTTAACTGGCTAGTTTAACGCGAAGAAAATATCTAGACACACAAGATCATGTAAGTAAGCTAAAAAGACATGGCCACAAGAGCTGAAAGCTTCAGAAATACTATGTTCCTTAAAAATAGTTCTCGTTTTAATTTTTAGCATTAAGTTGATATGATTTTGAACTCATTAGAAAGCTCTCTATCCAACTCACCACACTTCACCCAGTGATCAGCAAGCTGCTCAATTCCTTTGCGAAATCAATACCGATTTTTTAAAGCTAATTTCGTTCTCGGCCTCGCCCACATAGTTGAACCGACTACCACTTCATCATATCACACCTTTACGAAATACAATTTCATAACATTAGTTTCATACAGAATAATCTACAACACAGTACAAGTATCTTGTGATGCCAAAAAGTACAGTACAACACGTTTGCCAATGAGAGCCAGGCCTTTGATAAAGTCTTTTATGCAAAATTAAACGAAAAGGTGTTCCTTAAGGTAGAGTCCGCGAGTCCTTCTTATATTTAATACGTTCATTTAATTCTTCTATAACCACTTGCACAACTGCAGGAACATTTCCAGATCACACGGTCATTATGGCAAAAGGCGAAGATCCCCTAATGGCATCCACACGTCTGCAAAACTTCAGGAGTGACCAGACAAAAAGAGAATTCAAATTAATGGAACAAAACCTCTACATGCAACGTTTAGTTTATTGAAGCACCAATGTCCACCATTAACATACATCCAGTAACAACAAATGTAAAATATCTTGGAATATACTTCGACTCAAACCGTACTCATCTTAAAAAACTGTACTGACTGCTTGGAAGAAAATCCAAAATTATAAACCTGATCTAGGGTATCGAACTACGGAGATGTGCCAGCAAAATTAACATTGTTATATGATTGATGCACCATGGAATGTTTTTTTTTATTGGATTAATGCAAATTTACAATCTACATCAAATACTTCTACAACCATTTATCCAAGACCGGAGTAATAGAAGATTTTGCCTAATAGACTTGAACAAAGGTAACAGGGGTCTGATCACTAGAAAAGATCTCAGAATATTAGTGAATTCACTAAGTCGCGAAAGTCTTCATTTCAATATGTGATGAACATAAATCTTCTTAGTAAAATACTTATTTATTATTTATTGGAGAGCACGACTGTTACAAGGTAAAGGCTTTGGCAGAGCGCGGCGAGCCCTGGGTTCGACTCCCAGGTCAAAAGCAGCGGCAAACATCAAATGATCTCCGATCGTCACACAAACACCTTTGGCGGTCGTAAAGTATATTCTCCTTCTTCTAACGAGTTGAACTAGCTGCCTACCCGGGGAACGTCCATAGTACGCTCATAGTACTACACGAATATGTGGTCAGAAACAAGCTAATAGCTAATACGAGAGTAGAAGAAGATTATTTGTTGACAAGGTTGCCATTTGGTGATCATAACATGCACAATTTTGACGTGTCTGATCCAATATCTTCAGTTGATTAGTCACCAGCTATAATTTAAGGCCAATTTCGATGCTCAAAGCTCCTAGTCTGCACATTTTGCTTAGGAATTAATAATTGCGGTGGTTGCTCACAACGTTGCGGCAAATTCAACGTTTTGAAGTTGCCTGTAGTCAAATTTAAAGTTGTCGTAATCGGTGAAAATTAAAATGGTAGCAGAAGTGAGCTGTCACAATCCATTGACACCTTAATGATTTATTCTACATAAATTTGTTTTGCGATAACCTTCGTTGCCTTTGTTTGTTTGTTTCACAACGTTCGTTCGACATTGAAATTATACGAAATATGCCCAGTTCAAATTTAGTAAGTTGTTAAAGGTTTAAAGGCCCACCAAAGAGAAGCCTCATGTTTCCATTTGCTTATTTGTTCGAGCAAACATTTTTTCCTCCAATTGCACTGATAGCAGAAAGCAATAATTCTCGCTCCTTATTGCTTTAGTTTCCAATCGACCATAAAAAGCAATTCCATTGAAACATCTGCAATGCATGCAGCTACAATCACAAGCCAAAAATAATTAGCTAGTCACTCCAATTGTGACGGCTAAAATTGACCCGTGGGTCTAAAATTTATCGTAGCGTGAACTGAATCAAATACCAAATCTTGCTGCAACAGCAGAATGGGCAGTTTACGTTATATAGGGCCGGTGTTGGCTGGAAGCTGCAGTCACGATTCGATCTCAGTAAGATATCGAAAAAAGTCGATATGAGGGTCCTGCTGATATCGACGGTGATTTTAGCCGCAGCAGTGGGTGGTGCAAGATCTCATACCCCAAAGCCTTCCGTAAGTTTCGGATTTGCCCTGTGCGCTAGAACCGTAATATGTTGATTGGCAGGATAAAAGAGTTCCCGTAATTGTCCCGGGGCTGTGCCCTTCGAACGAGATGCTGTTTCCAGGCGACAGGAAAAACGAGTGGAGGTGCGACTGCAAACCTGGTAAGGCTCTTAGCATCCCCAGTCGGATTTCTAGCGAATGCAAATTGTTTCAGGCTACGTTTCCCCGTACAAACCACAAGTAGACAACTGCATGAAACCTTATCTACAAGGACCTTGCAAAAAAGGAGAACTTCTGTATCCTGAGGATGGAGGGATGCTTGGGCTTTGTCAAGACAATCCTTGCAAAATTGATGGATATGTAGAGTATGTATAAAAAAATGTGGTGCTGATATTCCTTCCACTACATAGTTTCTCAATTTTCTTTTTGCGTTTTCATGTTTGTCGGTAACGGTTACTATTTTTCCATTTCTTTGCTAAACTCTAATAATATTTTAGCTTAACACTATGCGTCTATATCTAATTTTAAATTTTAGATACCAAAAAGGGTGTTATCAGCTAGACAAACCTGGAGGGCCTTGTGGAAGGTATGGTGTCCTTAAAGCCAATCCATACAGTTTCGCCTTGGAGTGCTTTTCCATCTATTCTGTACCCAGCCATTAAGACACCAGGCTAGTTTTAACGATCAATTAATTGCACTTCAATAATTTATCTAAATTATGGTTATTGCAGGTCTGTAAATAAAACTAATTTAAAAACCAAAACTTATGCCTACTTATAATGGTATGAGAATCAAATTTATCTTTGCTTCTAATCTCATACTATTTGTGTCACTCTTTCATCTCTTAGCAAGTTTAGCTTTGCGTTTATTAGCTTTACATTTATTGTTGACTTAAAGCACGTCTCTTATTTAAATGCTTTGTCCTGATTGTATTTGAGAATCTTCATACTTGCAGATTCAAATTTCACTGTTTCTGTATAGTAATTAGTGATTATTACAAGAAAAAACAGTTTCTAAAAAATAATGAAATCTAGAAAAAGTTTTTAGCATATTTTTCAGCTCTATAACAATAGCCCACACAAATATAGGATAGAGAAGACCCTGTAGACCGTCAGGAAAGAACTAGTCAACAAGCGGCGAATAATTTTTCCCTTGCAACACCAATAGCTCAAATACCTTTTTAAATTTCATCTGGAGCCATCTTAAATCTAGTTTTTCTCATTTTTCTGGAGGATAGCTGTGTGATGACTGCAAAAGGCATGAGTTCGGATAGATAAGTCAATTCGGAATTATGCTATCTAGGGTCGCAAACTTTGATTGATGGCAATGATTGCCAAGCTTTTAAAACTTTATTTTTGAAGATGGCGAGATTTAATCTGCTAAATAAAGTATTTTTTGTAAACAATTTATTTCAACACCCTTTTATTCAGCTAAATAATTCTAAAAATCAAGCCCTGTAAAAGATTTAATTTATTTATTTGCAAATATCAAAAATAAATGTATAATACAAACGTATCAGACCTGCTATTTTCCTACAAGTATAATTATTAATTATTTTAATTTATTAAAATTAATTTAAGTGCAGTTAGATATCTTTATTCCTAGATAATTGGATCTGCTAATTTGCTCGATTAAATTTGGCTTTCTTTGTTGACATTTTCATATTCTATCTTTTATAGGTTTGCATCATTAAACTAAAAGACTAAAAGTCCTGTATAACACGTTTGCCAATGAGAGCCAGGCTTTTCATAGTAACTAGAAGACTAGTCTTCTAAGCAAAATTAAATAAGCCGGTGTTCTGCAAGGTATAGTCCGTGAATCCTTCTTATATTTAATATATACATTTAATTTTTTATAAACACTAGCACAATCGCAGGAACATTAGCAGATGAGACGATCATTCTGGCAAAAGACGAAGATCTCCTAATGGCATCTATACGTCTACAAAACTACCTTCAGGAGTGACCAGACAAAATGAGAGTTTAAATTAATGGAACAAAACCTCTGCGTATAACGTTTAGTTTATTGCTTCCGGCAACAACAAACGTAAAATATCTTGGAATCTACTTCGACTCAAAACACACGTATCTGAAAGAACTGTACTGACTGCTTGGAAAAAATCCAAGCCGTCACTAGAGAATAAGAATCTAGTGATACAGCTGACCTAGGACATTGAACTACGGGGATGTGTCAGTAAATTTAACGTTGCTATAATTCAAGGATCACACTCGAAACTCCCCAGAGCCATGGTTGATGCACCATGGTATGGGAGTAAGCAAATGCTGTACCAAGACGAAAAGATTCGTATTCACCCTCTTCTACAACCATTTATCCAAGACCGCAGTAATAGAAGATTCTGGCCAATAGACCTGAATAAACACTGGAGAATACCTCATCAAAATATTAGCGAATTCAATATTAAACAAATTTTAAGCCAATAAAATAACTCATAGAATATGTAGTTCTAATTAAAGTTTCAATACACAAGTATAATAAAATTATCTCCATTAAAGGTGAGAAACATGCAGCTTTGCATTTTAGGGGTCTAACACGAGCACTTATATGCAAAAAGGCTTATATAAATTGGAGATAAAATGAAATAAATTACTTGGCTCTAACGCAGCTTAAGCGGACAACAAAAAGATGCAAATTATCCTGTTGAAAGTTATTAAATCGTTATCGCACTGGATATTTAGTCTTTAATATCCGCACTGATAACAGTTTTTAATTTGAAACAACTTTAGTAATTCTAAACTTGCTCAAAAACAAATTTCGTAATTTTTTTAACTCCACGGGAGTTGTAAAAACATTCGTAACAATGTTGGTATTTTTCAAACCTCACTGTTCTCTAAATTACTAGTAATCTTTTTTAACTGAGTGTGGCAACGTGCTCGTATGACTCGGGAACTGAAGAGCTGCACGCCTACTTCTCGTCCCAAATCCTTCAAGTCTGACGTCGACCTTTAATTTTATGGTCTTACATATTTCGTTTCTGCGTAATCTTGTGGTTGCCGCATAAACTTTTAACCTAGATTAAAGCGTCATCGTGCAATAAAACTATTTTTATGCCTAGACACGTAAGAGGATCAAATATAAACCGAAATTACTTTTTTCTTCAATAAAAATACAAACTTACACAATTATTTTTCTACATAATCTACTGACTTAGAAAAAAACATTTTCTCAACGGATAGGTAGCTTTTTGATCTCTCTATGGTAAACAAAGTCGGTTGTAGCACCACCCAATCGCATACTTAGACTGCAACACGTCATCTTTCCGTCTTTCAAGTAGTTCTATTAGTGATCTAAAAAAAATTAGTAGCAAGATGATAGCAAAGAGGTAAGTTCTTTATTTTTGTCGAGTTTGAGCAGCTACATAGGGCAGGCGTTGTTGTGGTCCGAATAATCTTCTCAATCACGCTGAGACCTTCACATTGGACGCGTATACTTGAGCCTTACCAGAGTTGCAGGAGATTTTAGGCTGCCCGTTGTAAAAATTCAATAATACGTTACGAACGGACGATGGCAGCTCTACATAAAGATGCGGTAGTGCGAGGTACTACTTACAACGCCTAGAAGCTGTGCCCCTCTCGATTCACCCTAAAGCACGCAAAATAGAAAATCCGGTTTATATATGATCCACACTCGTACTGCGAAATTTATTATTAATCGCTTATTACAAGGTAGACATAAAAATTAATATATTTACTGTTTCGATCGTGCACTATATTATTTTTTTCCCGATTTAGTCGAGCTTTTCTCTTACATGAACCATAAATTTATTGATGATCCTCTTAGCAGTTATTTTTGGAATGGCCCTGTATTTAAGGGTTGCTTTCATTGCCCTAGTTAGTTATTCCTGCAATTCGATGATTTTCTTTTGCATGACCTTATTTGGTCCATAACCAACCAACTGAAATTTTGCAGGCAAATAAGTTGTGATCAATAAAATATCTCCCTTCCCCGTGAAGGCGTGGAATTATGGAAAAATATCAAAAATGCTAGAAAGTTAGTTTATTTAATTTTATAGAAATTTTGTAAAACTATTAAATGACGCTAAGTTTAGACTAAAGTTTCTTTTACTCAGTCACAGTGCATACCTTAGTGCAGATTTTGATTTTGACCCTATCAGCCGTAATTTTATCACGAGATCATAATTATGACGCCCCTGGTTATTAAAAAGTAATTTAATTGATCGTTGTCAACTCGTAATAGTACTGAAACAATGTTTTTGTTATGGTTCTGTTTTATACAAATACTAAGATTTTTTGCTTTGCCTTTATTTAAGTCCTCTTCAGTAAATTTATTATTCACCATTACATTTCATTATGATAAAAGTAATTATGACCTTGGTGCTCCCTCATCCCCATTTTTTATAATATCAAGTTTCTAATCCTTTAAAATGATTACGTGGTTGACTAATTGCTACATCAATTTTTTTACTTATTCGCGATCTTATAGTGAAATGCAGATACAAGGTTTAACAAACTTTTGAAATAGCTTTCAATTTGTTGAAGCTACTTGTGTAAATTTGAAAGCTAACTAGTGAGTAATGCGTCTTTCAACAGAGAAACTTTCAGCAAATGATTCAAGTCTGACGTACATGTCTAATTTTGTACCCATTCTTATTCCCTTCTGAGTAATATTGTGGTTTTGTATAAACTTCCCACTTAGATTGGAATATCGCTAGCAAGCCCAGCTATTTTTATAACGGCTGACCTTAGACAAACAAATACAAACAATTAAGCACTGTAATTAATTTGAAATACAAATTATTATTTTTTATTTAAGAAAAGGAGAGGCCATAGCTAATTTTCAAATGCTGGCTTAATTTATATTAAGTTATAATTCAAAAAACCCCAATTTTCCTGTTATCTTTGCTTTTGATATGTAGATATATTAATAGCCAATTTCTCCTTTTAGAAAACCCCCAAAAATACAAATATTGCTATTTTAATGTTAATATAACTGTAAAGTGTTCCTTCAAATAACTTAGACAAGAGCATTAATTTGGCTTTGATAAAAGAAATATAAATACACAAACTTTCAACTACAACAGATATAAGCAAAGCTCCAAAGCTGAATCCCTTGAGAAAAACCTGACTCAAAGACGTGTGAATAGGTGAAAGTATCCTGGACTATCTTTTTGAAACCCAGGAGATAATTTTTGAACCATAAGCGAGGAGGGTCGCCTAAACTAAGGAATAAGAGCTTTTTTAGCATTTTATCTAAGGCTTCTGAAAAATTAGTGTAAAATGGGTCTCTCTGGAAGCTAACATCAAACTGATTTAGAATGTAGCTCTCAAAGCTGTCCAGGAATAATCACTCAAACAGCAGCAATCCTATTCCTAACAACAAAGAGTTATGGCATAATTGGCATCAAGGATATAGACCTATAATTTTTATTCTTTTTAAAATTTTTTGGCACTGTATTACATATTGTTCTCAATATATTTAATACGATATACCTTAAGCAATTTTTCAAAAGCTTTTCGCGTTTACTTCGAAGGTCAGAAAATTTTGTGTAATATCTGAGCAAGTATTCTTCATTTGTATTTTGAGTATTCTATTCTGAGTACTACTTCAATTCTTGTAATTCCGTTCTTAACGGAACATTCTAAATTGTTCCTGTAATTTTTCTTCCAAGTGTCTTAACTGTAGTTTTAATTCTCCTAATTCTTTCCTCAAGTACTCAGAGAATTCTTCCATGTAGTTTTTAATACTTGGCTTAATGTTCTAGGAGGTTCTTCAAGGTTTCCTACTAAGCTTTGGACCTATTCTTCTGGCACGAATTTGATTTACTTATCACGTGACAATTATTTCAGGATTTAGAGATGCGATTTATTTCTATAGGCCGTTAGCAAATCTACGGAAGCTCTGCTTTCGCCGAATCCCTGCCGGGGACACTCTTTCGCATCTCAGAAAACTGATGTCGTTTTTCACTGTTTGGATTTATATTTCGGTTTCGGTGGATAGTGGCGAATTCAATTTCCAATTAATATTGGTAAATATCAACTAAAGTTTATTGTTTAACAAATTCGGGGTGGTGCTAAATTGCTTAAAGTCCAAAAATTCAAGAAAGGGACTCACAACAACTACAGCGGCAGGGTAAAGATGAGTTAATGCAAATTTACTTAGGTAAAAGACTCCGATGAGAAAAGTATATGATGTATTCTTTGGTGGCTGATGATGGAAGGATGTATACGACCCCGCGAATCAAATAGAAGTCAAGTTCGATGCGCAGAAAAATAAATCCAACAGACTTACATTGAGATGTAACCTAATATTTTAGTGTTCCAAGAATCTATCTTCAGCACTATCTACCCTATTTATATGATGGTTCACTGAAGACATTCATGTTGTGATTACAAATCAGAAAAGCACAACTTAAGCAATATAGTTTACTATGAAGGCTTCTAACATGTTGACAATATAATTTTAAACGTTCTGTCAAATAGTTAATTAGTAATTTTTTTCGAACTTTTTGAATTGTTCGTAGATCTTCTAGATCCAGAAGTATCACCAATTTGTAAAGTTTCTTATGTAACAAACAGTGAGCTTGCTAATGTTGCCTTTGCTTTCCTCTTCAAGATCAGGCGCAATGTTCGTAGTAATTCATGTCCGAAGTATGTGTATCACGACTTAGCTTAAGCACAGAAGGTAGTTTGGATCGCAATAAGGATAAGAATAAGGAAGTTGAGTGCATCAGCCAATGTTCTACAAATTTGATGTTATTTACATTCCTCCCTAAATGGAGTGTCTTCATAACCATTATATCAGATACAGCAACAGATTTCTTAAATTCGTTTGAACCCTTCTCATACGTATACTTCTCTTTCGCGATGGTTGCAATGCCCCAATGATTTATGGTAAATTTTTTGAAAGTATGTGGATATGATCAGGTCAAATATTTCTCTCACACGAACAATTAATCAGCGAATTTAAAGAAAAATGGGTGAATTGTTAAATCAGTGACGTGTTAGTTCGATTAACATGCACGCGAAGAAAATTTCTTTTAAATTTGTAATCTATCCGTAATTTACAGCTGTACGAGACCAGAATACGCCAATCCGTGGATCAAAATTTCGAGCTTTATGTTGGTTAAATATATTCCGTATATCCAACCAGAGGAGCTTTTGGAACGAAGTCTTATAATGTGATAAACTTGTCCAAGAAACTTTTTTCTTTAATCGGCAATGCAAACGAAACAAGCCTGCGAATTTCGCTACTCAAAGGATGACCATAGAATGTATGCAAAAAGCAAAATGGCAAAATATCCCTATAGGCTTCAGGGAGAATTTCTACATAAATCGGCGTGTGTCGCCGTGTAATCAATTAAACACATACATTGATAACTTGTTTTACCCATCAGTTTGCTTCTGTTAACGACACATGCCCTGGCAATTTGTCAAAGATTCCTTTATAGAAATTAATTTGCGAAAATCGGTATATTGTTTCAAATGCACATACCAAGGGTCTTACAGTTTTGTGTGGATGATTTCCACGCGATAGATCCTCAGTGTCAACATCACGGAATTTCAATGTACATAATTATTAACAATTCTATATTATGCTAAGATGGTTGGAGAAAAATGTATCAATTATTTGAAAAAATGACAGATCGTCTATATAGTTTATGTCGAAACCGCTTCATGTATTCTAAATAGAAGAATATGGACCAGATAGAAGATAGTTCTATTATTCCTTTACAATGCAACATTCCATCACAAGAACAGCCAATTTAATAGTGTAGAAGTCAAAGTTCTTCCACCAGGCAGATGTTTCCAGTTGCCAGCTACTGGAATTTTTAAATTCCACATTTATTGTTTTAAAATATCTTGTCCATTAATGGACTTCACCATAGTAAACCTTTATGTACTGTATCTTATAGATACACAAGTAATTACTATAATTACACAAAAATTCTGTGGCAAAACAATTTAGGATCTGAAGGTGGAGACGAGATGTTCTTAGCATTCAAATAATTGGCATTCATATTAATTAAGCAAGTCTGTTATTCGTAATGTAAAAATGTAATTCCCATCTATACAGAACCTGTAGACCTGAAAGGCTCTGATGATGTTGATACTGCTGCAATCGAAGTCAAAACAACACAATTAGGTAACAGTCTAAACACATGCTTTCTAAAGTTCACGTACACATAGAAGATACTTTCGATTTGTTCAAGGTAATCCAAAACACTATTTAAAACAAAACGGAATTTGGAACAACATTTAAAATAGAGGTAACTGCCAAAGAGCATCACCCAGAAAAATATCTGTAGTAAGACTTTTGCTTGAACATCGGATGAGAGGAGCACTCAAAGTAATTTTACGATTTTACCAGGTTTAATTGTTTATAGTCTGCATCAAAATTTGTGTTTAATACCAAAAAGAGAGAAGACGGTCACCAATCTCTGTAAGAAAGGGCTTTCAACCCAATGAGAGGGACAAAGGAGAGTTGCTATAATACCAAAAAAAAGAAGGTGACACTAAAAGACAAAAGTGCAACAATAAGTAACCATGGACTTTATAAATTGTATATTTTGAAGTTATCAGTGACTGATACTCTTCCAGGTTGAGTTATCAAATTTAACTTCCATAATAATACCCAACCAAAAACTTCTAGCACTCAATCAGTTAAAATGACTGAAGCCGATCAAAATTAAGCAGCTGGAATAAAAATCAAAAATCAAAAATGTTCAAACATGAGAAGTAAGAAATAATAAATGCTAGCAAAATGCGTACAGATTTCTGAACGATCTCTTGATGTAGGTCAACGGTTTATACAGCAGGTCCAAACATCCACAGATACAAAAACACACAAGACTAAAATTAAAGATCGGCGCCACACCTAACGAATTTGGGTCGCACAGCTGAACTTTCACAGGATGTAATTTTTCCGAACAAAGTCGCGGAGGTCTTCAATGTAATGTGTAATGAACATACATTTTCTTAATAAAATACTAATAATACATTATTATTATTTATTGACTACGTTGCCATTTGATGATCATAACATGCAGGATGTTGACGTGTCTGATCCCATATCACATGGGTAGGCGCGTGCTATAATTTAAGGCCAATTTCGATGCTCAAAGCTCCTGGTCTGGGCATTTTGTTTGGGAATTAATAATTGCGGTGGTTGCTCATAACATTGCTGCAAATTCAACGATCTGAAGTTGCCTATAGTCAACTTAAAGTTGTCGTAGTCGCTGAAAATTAAAATGGCGGCAGACGTGAGCAGTGGATACCTTAATAATTTATTCTACTTACATTCGTTTTGTGATAACCCTCGTTCCCTTTGTTAACTAATTCGCTGTTTGTTTCAAAACCTTCATAATTAAACGAAATACGCCCAGTCTAAATTTAGTAAGTTGTTATAGGTTTAAAGGCCTACCAAACAGAAGACCCAAGATTCCATTTGCTTGTTTGTTCGAGCAAACATTTTTTCCTCCAATTGCACCGATAGCAGAAAGCAATAATTCCCGCTCCTTATTGCTTTAGTTTCCAATCGACCATAAAAGCAATTCCATTAAAACATCTGCAATGCATTCAGCTACAATCACAAGCCAAAAAATAATTAGCTAGTCACTCCAATTGTGACGGCTGAAATTGACCCGTGGGTCTAAAATTTATCGTAGCGTGAATTAAATCAAATACCAAATCTTGCTGCAACAGCCGAATGGACAGTTTACGTTATATAGGGCCGGTGTTGACTGGAAGCTGCAGTCACGACTCGATCTCAGTGAGATAACGAAAAAGGCGATATGAGGGTCCTGCTGATATCAACGGTGATTTTAGCCGCAGCAGTGGGCGGTGCAAGATCTCATGCCCCCAAGCCTTCCGTAAGTTTCGGATTTGCCCTGTGCGCTATAACCGTAATACGTTGATTGGCAGGATAAAAGAGTTCCTGTGATTGTCCCGGGGCTGTGCCCTTCGAACGAGATGCTGTATCCAAGTGACAAGAAGAATGAGTGGAAGTGCGGCTGCAAACCTGGTAAGGCTCTTAGCATCCCCAGTCGGATTTCTAGCGAATGCAAGTTATTTCAGGCTACGTTCCCCCGTACAAACCACAAGTAGACAACTGCATGAAAGCTTATCGACAAGCACCTTGCAAAAAAGGAGAACTCCTGTATCCTATTGAGAGAGGGATGCTTGGGATGTGTCAGGAGAATCCTTGTAAAATAGATGGATATGTAAAGTATGTATAAAAATGTGCTCCCTCCACTACATAGTTTCTCAAATTTCTTTTTTATTTTTCATGTTCGCCAGTTACGGCTACTATTTTTTCATTTCTTTGCTAAACTCTAATAATATTTTAGCTTAACACTATGCGTCTATATCTAATTTTAAATTTTAGATACCAAAAAGGGTGTTATCAGCTAGACAAACCTGGAGGGCCTTGTGGAAGGTATGGCGTCCTTAAAGCCAATCCACACAGTTTTGCCTTGGAGTGCTTTTCCATCTATTCTGCACCCAGCCATTAAGACACCAAGGCTAGTTTTAACGATCAATTAATTGCACTTCAATAATTTATCTAAATGATGGTTATTGCAGGTCTGTAAATAAAACTAATTTAAAAAACCAAAACTTATGCCTACTTATAATGGTATGAGATCAAATTTATCTTCCTTCTAATCTCGTACCATTTGTGTCACTCTTTGCCTTCTTAGCAAGTTGTGCTTATTAGCTTTAGATTTATTATTGACTTAAAGTACGTCTCTTATTTAAATGCTTTGTCCTAATTGTATATGAGAATCTTCATGCTACATCTTACAGACTTTGGCAAATTTCACACTTTCTGTATAGTAATTAGTTCTTATTACAAGGAGAAAAAGTTTCTAAAAAATAATGAAATATAGTTAAAGAGCCTTTAGCATATTTTTCACTTTCATAACAATATGCTCACACGAATATAGAGAAGACATTATAAGGAAAGACCTTTTTAAATGCAACTAAAACCATTTTAACTGTAGTTTTTTTCATTTGCTTGGAGGATAACTGCAAAAGGCATGAGTTCGGATAGGTAAGCCAATTTGGGATTGTGCTATCTATGGTCGCAAACTTTAATTTATTGGCAATAATTTCCAAGCTTTTAAGACTCTATTTTTGAAGATTATGAGATTTAATCTGCCAAATAAAGTTTATGCCATTTTATTCAGCTAAACAAAATCGAGCCCTGTAGAAGGTTTAACTTATTCATTTGCAAATATCAAAAATAAACGTGTAATACATTTTTCTTCTCTCGGTTGATATCGTAACTTAATTAATAAACCTATCAGGCCTGTTATTTTCCATCAACTATAATTACGACACACTTCCAGCAACTTTGATTGCAGCTTTTTGTGGCAATTGCATAATCACGGTCTTCCGCCAACTAGCCGAGGCTCTAAAAAGGCTTACGTAAGACTACAAAAGCTACGCCCATTTTCATTAAACCGGCAGCGCCGTATAGCCATCAAGGCCAAATTTTAAATTCGCTCACGTCTGGCTTTATTGTTTTCCGCCAATACCCGCTCGAACAATAAAAATGCCTCGAAACTGTAATAAAAAGCGATAAGGCATTTTTCTAACAAAATGCGATTCCAAGCAGTGCAACTAGTTGTTAAGAGTTTAAATAAGTTGGTTTGCCTTTGTAGAAGTATTCTGCACTTCTAAATATCCCACCTTGAACTGAACTTAAAAAACAGAGTTGCTATAGATGGCGCACACTTTAAAGAAAAGAAGTTCAAAGATATTTTTCTAAATCTGCGGAGAGTTTATAATCGTCATAATGTTTTTATGATATTTTACAATTACAAATTTGTAACGAAAAATTTGAAACAGATAAAAAATAGAAAATAATACAATACTAAAGGTATATAATGGTATAAATAAGAGAGAATAGAGAAAATTACACGTTTTTCTTCAATGAAGTGGCATGTTTTAGTCCTTTATCGATTTTCTTTGTATCTTTTGAATTTTTTGCATTTATGTTCCAATTAAGGGGGATTAAAAGCGAAAGCATAGTGACATGTGGGTGTAAGTAGCTTTGTAGTTTATTTGATCACTCCACAAGTGATATAAATGCAGTTTTCTTGCTAAATAGTGTGGAGATGAAACCTCTGTTGTACTTGCAGAAAGTTTTATTCTTTTCTTTCATTAATTTAGGCTTTTGGAGCTTACGCATCATATTTTATGGTAGTTCCGTGCCGCTTTATAAGACTCTCTCTTTTTTTCCTGCGTTTGTAATATATATAATACAAACGATCCACTTTATGCGCTTAGAAGAAACAATATTTTTCTTATCTCAAGGTATAATTGGAACAGATATTTTATTTTTGTCAAAGATATGCTTTGTTATCTTATTCTTTCAGATACAAGTTGGTTTTTTAAAAGTATTGCATCTTCATCTAGTTTATTTCGTTCTCAGAATTATTAAGACGATCCTAACCGTTTTTTTTTATAAAGTTTCTGCTTCTTCATAATTTAAAGAAATATTATTATCGTTGCTGAGGTATATACGGGGTTTTTACCCTTTTAGTTTCTGCTAGGGCTTTTAAAACCCTTTTAATGTCTTAAAAAGAACGTTTTATCTTCATTGCGTTCACTATGTGTATAATAAATGTTTTGAAAAGCAAACCCACATTGGAGTAATTACCTTTTAATTACCACAAAGCTATGAAGGTAAATAAAAAAACAAAGTTTCTTTGTTACGTGCTGTGAGGTGAATGGAAAGGGCGCGACTTCTGGGCGTTGTATGGATGCTTAAATTAGATTCCCTAGCGCTACCGCTTAGATCAAAAATTAGCTTCTCCTATATCTCGTATAAATGTGTTCGTGGATATCCTTCTCTTTTCTTTTCTTAGGCAGACGCACTAAAATGCACCCATGCCAATCTTGTGCACGCATTAGACTGCAGATATACAAGGCTTTCCTATTTTTCTTTTAGCTAGATGGAAAGACAATTCGGTATCTTGAGTGCATTCCTCTTGGGAGTGGTACCCTTTATTCTCGGGGGTGCAGTAATGCATCAAGGTCTCATCTTAGGCCACAATCTCTTCAAAGACGGCCTCTTAATTTTTGCAACGCGTTAAGAAACTAAAGAATACGCTAGAATGTTTTATTTTGTGGTCTTTGGTGAGAAGTTGTTGTACCCAATGGCTACTCGCTCAACGAAAACTCAGCACATCTCGAATAATACAAGCGACTGTTACTCTGCTGCAATTGATTCTTCGCATATTTATCAACATTTGCCTGTCTTCCGTAAACATTTTCTTCCAACGCTGCATCATTTACACAGACATACCGGTAGCGCCCTATAAATCCCAGCATGAATTTTACCAGCAGATTTTTTGGCATTTCAAAAGGGAATTACAATATGCACTTTGCTAAAGCTTCCAGAAACTCAAGATATTCCGCAATTTTCCTCTTATGTTCACGGGCAGCTGAAATAACCCTCATATTTTTCATTTTGTAAGATGACTCAAAAAAGCCCTAAAACTAAACTGCAAGGACTTAATGCGCTTACTAAGATTTTTGGGATTTTCTGTCTGTTCTAGATCAAGAATTAATAATAAGTCCAATGAATTTTAACAGAACTTAAGCCGCCTCTTCTGACCAATCGACCAAACAGAAAAATTGCCTATTATTATTTACATCAAATCAGTCCAAACGCAAGGTTTCAAAATTCCTTTGATAAAACCAACATCGTCTGTAGAAAGTTTTTTACATAAATTTTATTACACAAAATAGTCATATAATTTAGACGATTGGAGTTTTAGCAAATATGCCAGCTAGGACTGATCTTAAATTATTCAAATATGATTTCCATTAAAATATTTTTCTGTGCAAATTTTGAATGTTGCAGATAGACTTATTTTAAAGAGGTTTCTCTTAATCAATATCATGATGTCAGAGCAAAAGATACCCTCTTATGTTGCAGATCCCACTGTTATAGAATTTCTTACGAGGGCACAAAACTGTCCAATATTTTGCGAAAACTTAAGGCACAGTTCAGGGACAACACCTTTAAGAAAACTCAAGTGTACGCGTGGAATAAACAAATTTTGTAAGGACAAGAATCAATTGAAAATGAAGCTCAGCGACGTCATCAGAGGGACACAAGCGCCTTTATTTATGATAGTGGGAATGTGTTTCTAAGCAAGAAATTATGCAAACATAATATCTTTGTATGTTTGTATCTTTATGATGACGGTGGGGGTGAGATTCCAATGCCACGCGGGAGGAGATGATCTGCGAACTGAAAGATTAAGGTTCCGTATGTTCGCTTTTACTGCCCGGTCGTCGCGCACCATCTCTGATTATTATCTTTTGTAAGTAAGCGCACGTACTCAATTATCTTTAGTGACTACGTAGGCCACCCGTCAAGCATCTGAGCCCAGGATCAAACCCGGGTTCGTCCGCACTGCAACCAAGCACCTCAATCGCTTGACCACATTGGTGCTTTAGTTTTATGACGCTTCAATATTAAAAACAATTTATAACGGTTTGTATTTCAGTTAGCCAAATATTTGAGCTTAAAATTTAAAATAAAACTTTCTATTTTCATCTAATCTGCTCTTATATAAACCTTGATAATTATTACATTATACAGATGCCATCTTATACATTCCAACCAAATCATGAGCTAAATTAAGTTGAAAATTAACAACTTTTAGTTTCTGAAGAACATTGTGTATTGCCATCCAAACAAATAATTCTGGCTAAATTTTCAGACGATAATTTCTTCATACTTTTTCATAGTTGTCTGGATGGTCACTTTTCGCTTCTTCCATCGATTTTGTTATTGGTAACTATATTTCATTCTACAGCGTTAGAGTAAAAGCGCCAACTAAATAATTTTGGTGTTTATTTTCTTCTTTTAACAATAGCTTTCGTCATGCGAGTAACGTTCTTACTTAATTGATCAACGTTGCAGCTCATCTGTAAGATTGTATTTGTAATAAACTGATTTTCATTTGCTGGCTCCCCACTTTCAACTCTTTAACGCTTAGTTTTACATTTTTAGAGTCAATTATTTATCTTCATTTATAATATGCCCACGATTTTGTGGGTTTATACCTTCTAACTTCTTGACTCAGTTACAAATTAGAGTTAAGTGACAAACTTATCTTTATATCCCAAAGAACACTAAGTTACCTTCGTGAAATGTGTAAGGTACTTTAATAAACAGCACAAGGTTAAGATGCTTTGAGTGAAAATTATCAGCACTCCACAGAAAGGATTATAAGGATGTCTAGGATTAAGTTGTGAAACTTAACGAGTGTTGGTAATAACAATTATTATGATAAAATAATCTGAAAATAAAAAATAGACATCCAAAGGATAACTTGCGAACAATTTTTCCATGTAAACTGACAAAAAGAATAAAAATATCTAGTGCAAGGTGGGAGTAATAAAGCAAAGTAATTAGACACAAGTAGTCAGGAAGTTTTGTCTATAGAGACTTCTAGTAATCAATATGTTGTGCTGTCGGATCGTATCTTCACAAAATTACTCTTATAGTGAGTGCACAACGTGTTTTTCAACTTGGGCACCTTGAGCCTCTGATCTCGAATGTGTTATACGTAGGGAATAGAAGTATTGGTCTGCAGTGAGAAGTAAACAAGAATGACCTAGACAAGCAACAACTAAAAACATTGTTTTAGTAGGACGCGCGAAACGTGGCGTTGTTTGTTCCTCACTTGTCTAATCGTACTCTACGAGGATTTACACCAAGACTTTCATTTCTATTCATTCAAGATGGTTATGTTACAGAACTTTTCTGAATAATTGGCAAAATTGCTTGGAAATGCGTCAAAATATTTTGGAAAGCGTGCCAAAGAGGTAGCGGCTTTCTCGAGTGACGAAGGGCACTTACATTAGTCGGGGTACGTTAATGGAGTGATAACAACCCATGAGATATCCATGAATAAACTCTTCACACCAAACGTGCCACTGGTTAACATGCGGTGAGTAAATTTGGGGTCATTTGTCCTTATTTTTTTTTAGGACGGAGGCCAGTATGTTACCATAACTTCCAACTGACATGTGGAAATGATTAAAGAATTTTTCGCATTGAATCTTGATTCACTCCAACTGGAAAACGTTGAGTTTTCACAGAATAGAGCCACAGGCCGTGTAGTAAGAGTTTTTCTCCGAGTGCTGCGTGAGATGTTCTCTGGCTACCTAATCTCTTAACCGGATCTTAAGGCTGAGGTTTACAAACATCGCCTCATGGATCTTCCAAGCCCTACTAAATGCAATATGTCAAGAGATCAAGCGTATTCCTTCGGAACACGACTTTAACAGTGCAAAGAAAATGGGAGACACCACTTGGCTGATATCCTTTTTAAAAAATATTTAGGTTTTCTACTTTTATCCTACAAAATAAATTTTCTATATCTTCTAATGTTCTTTCTTTATTCGAGCTGAAAAAGCACGAAGGGGTTTTGTTCCACCCTATATGATTTTGGTGAACATTTGTGGTTTGTGTGGTTGGGATTTTTATTTGTGGGTAAAACTGCAACAGAAATAAAACCTAATTTAGAAAGTATTTTTGGTAGATCGTTTTCTCTATTTTATGAGGTACGTCCAAGTTCTATGGTCTCCAAATCAATCAGCAGTGAGAGTAAGTAGAAATATGCGGTTAGTTTTAAAAGACGCGGGGAATATTTCCAAATTTGTAATATAGAAGGCAGCACCGTACAATGTACACAGGCTACTGCAGAGTGTTGTTTTGTGTACTTAAGATGGCGACGTTTAGTGTTCAAGAATAATGTGTAATTATCCATTTTCTCCTCTTGCGTGGTGAAATGTCCACCTATGTCCATCGCGAATTGAGTGAGACATGCGGTGAAGACGTCATGTGCGTTCGTGGGTGCGGAAGTTTAAAGTCCGGGAGTTGTGTGACAATGAACCAAAACAGACTCTGCCACGAGCTAGCCGGACCAAAACCATGACAGCGCGAGTGGAGCAAGTCGTTAAGAAGGACCGTCGATTAAGTGTGCGTGATATTGCCTCTAAATTTGTCGAGTCCATTTTGCACGATGATCTGACAATGCGGAAAGTTTAGTAAAGGTGGATCCCACGAATACTCACCTACGAACACAAGGCTGTGCGGGTGGCGATGTCTCAGGACATGTTGACACGTGATGCCGCCATGAATTTCCCATCATGAAGGACACACTCCGTGGCTGGTCATTTTCCAATCGAGCCGCTGTTGCATCAGCGATTTTCCAGTGGAAAAGCACGCCCTTAAAGAAGTGTTCAGCAGTCATGGAACCATGGCGCAACATTGTGAAAAATGTGCACATCTAGACGGAGCAGTAACAAGTTTCAACTTTCTTGGATAAATACTTCTTCAGAAAAAAATTTGGAAACTTTAAAACTTGAACGCACCTCGTAGAGCATAAGTTTTCAATGGTGACACATTTTTACCCACACGCTGTCGGCTGAACGTTTTGAAATCGATAAGGGGATTAAACTTTTACCAAAGTAGAAGTAAAAAACGCGAGATTAAATGTTTTCAACGTGTTCACCACTTTGAAAATGAACTAAAAGTGCACAGGGGACGGACTCAACCTTCTTGTGATATTTTAAAGAACCCTCGTAACTTGTTAATTAGCAATTGCCCTCAGGCCCAGACTCAACAATTTTTGCATCATGAAACGGTTTGAGAAGAATCTGTTATCTCTCCGGCTAATTTGCCCCAATTACGTAGTCGCCAGCTCATTTATCGCAGCTTAAAAAAGCGCTTACGCAGTGCCATAAAAATGGCGCTTATCTTGATTGCGCTGGCAGTGCTTTATGGCTTTATCAAGGTTGGCCTGATTGAGAGATTAAAATCCTTTGTCTGGCTTTGCAATTAATATCAATAACAACAAACTAAAAAAATTGCTTAAAACTTTATTATCATTTAATTCTTCCGCTAGGGATTATTTTTGAGTCTACCTGTGCCCTAATCATTTTTAATAATGAAGTGGGTGCAATTAAAGCGGGGAATCAAAATCAAATTTATGGAAGTCGACTACAAACAGCAACAATCACAAATAATATTGTTAAGCTTTTTTCGACATGCCAAAATCACCTAAATTATATTAAAATAATCTTAACTTGTGAAATTTAACTAAGCACTTATAACTAGGAAAGCTAAATGGAGTAAAAAATATAAAATAATAATAAAACAGCAATAGCCATAATAAAGCTTACATAAACATTATCTATAAACAAAATTATTAAAACTCTTATAATAATACGAAATTTAAAATAAATTAACTCTAAGCTCTGGAAAAGATCTTTGAAACATGACTCTTCCTGCTAATAACGACGGGCCGGCGCCAAAATACTCCTTCCGGCTATTAATCTGGAACATTCCAGGCGCAACTACACCGAGATCCAGATGGATTCTGTTTATCATTGCACCAATAAATATTTTGTGAGCAGGACAGGAAGTGTAAGCGGGAATTTCCCTGTAGCGTTTACTATGCAAGCGCACATTCTTTCCTCGTTAATGTGTTTGTTACTTACGAGGGCTAAATTAAAAAAACCCTGTAATATCACAACAAAGTCAAAAGAGACTTTATGAAGTACTAGAACCAATGTATCGGAAAGAGGAACCGGCGAACAATTTTCAGGGTCAACAGGAAAAAAGATCAACGAATAACTGTTTGATGAAACTTTAGCTAAAACGACTACGATCACAAATAATAAAATTAAAAGAGTCTACGTAGAATGATACAAAAATTTGAGTCATGGAACAGTGCAAGCTGTTACGTCCGTGTGCAACCACCAATCGCGCCAGCGGAGCTGGAATGAAAGCGCTTGTGTTGATGATTTTGATCCTTCTTGATTAAACAGTTTCAAAACTGCGTGACTGAAAAACATTGCACAGCCTTACTCCTACGTATCTGAAATCATGTTGATTATCGTCATATTAAAAAGGCATTTCTATTAAAAGATGCTTTACAGGTTGGCAGATAATCAAACTGCATCTCTAGACGAGTTTTTGGCAGCGATACTGGTGGCAAAATCTGTTTGATTCGGGAAATGAACGAATCAGCAGCATGGTCTCGAAAAATTGTCAAGGACACGGTGAACATGTTGCAATTATTCTTTGGACTTTGAGGGCCAATATTATCACCAGTGGTTTTCTGAAGCTCATATAAGTTAAACTTGTGCAATGGGATTACTTTTCGTTTCAACATTAAAGAAATCACATAAAGAGAATGAGATTACCCGACCTCAGAGAAGCTGTCGGAACTTAAAGAAACAAGAATAATTATTGACGTCATCTGTAAGGCATAGACCTCCTTAAATGATTCCGCCCATCTCTACTTTGAGCTTCCTAAATTCAGTTAAAGTTGGTTCTTTTAATTTCACCTGTCTACCGTATTATTAGAGAGTTTGCAGGAATTATATTTGTCATCGTCTTCGTCTTAGAGTTAATGCCAAGTTTGATTTCTTCAGAAGCTCTTGCTAGTGTCTCACTTTCAGGTGATTTAATGTCTTTCCGACGATATTAACTTCTAATGTATCCTAGCCTAGTCTTTTAAATTTATACACAAAGTGATTAGAAAAGATTGTCACCCTATCTTTACGTTCTACTTTTAGTTTTCTCGAGTAAACCTATATTTGATGTTGTTAAAGGTCTTTTAATAAACAATAACATTAAAGTTATTTTGAAAAGTTTTGCCTTCTTTGCAATAATTTTATCAATCGGTAAATTAAACAAATAAGTGACATATTTCTTGCAAGTTTGGGATGTCTTTACTTCTCTGTTAAATCACTATCTCTGCCTATACATGCACTCAACGCTGAAAAAGTTCCTTCAGAAGAAATCAAGGTCTGCTGGTGGCACCAGTGACTCGCAGCTGCTTGCCCTTGCTCAACAGTAGTGCAATGCTGTCCTTCCAGGTTTCCTCTTCAGCTTCGGACGAGATCTGGGAGTCAAAAGCAGACTATAATGAGCCTAATCATACGGTACTGACATCCACACAAGCGTTGAGATAGCCGTTAAAAACTCAATAGCAGCGCGTTGTTTCGACAGGATGTTCACATCACTTACCAATTTGGTGGACATTAAGACACGCTATTGGACGTCTTAATAGTGTCAGAATATTACCAGACCTATAGGCTGGCAAGTAAAAGTTTTCATAACACCCTTGTATATTCAGTTGTGTTTTTAATTAAATATTTTTCATATAACTTCCAGGTAATCGTTTATTCGGAATATTGCAGGAAACCTTCCGTATTTACAAAAATGGTAAAAATCTAGCCTTTAAGCGAGACGATTTGTCAATGCCTTAGATAACAGCTTGTACGAGATTTGGCAGAAAAGTAATGAGACTGGAAGCATTGTGCAAAAACCTACAACTATGCTGCCTCCCCTTCATACGTTAGTTAGAATAACCTTTGGCGTAGAATCAGTACCAGTTTGAACTTATTGTATTTGCTAGTCAATCGTTAAGTGTCTGAAGCTAGTTGTATTGTGAAGTGCGTTTCGACAACGTTGTGCTATCAAATTTTGTGTAAAGTTTAGCGGATTATCTCCTGACTTACGAAAAGTTACAAGTTCTTATGAAGAACATTCTCTATTCAAGGTATAAGTACTCAGATAGCGTAAGGTTATTTAAGAGGACCAAGAAGAAGTGGAAAGACTATCAACCTCCAAAAAAACCCGACAAGGTAGAAAGAGTGAGTTAAATTTGAATCGGCTTATCATCCATCAGATGCTTTGGACACAAAGAAGGTGTGGACCTCACGACTGAGCAGAAAGCCAACCGGAGAGATGTGTCTTAAGGTCTTTCATCACCTTGAGAGGGATCCAGAAAATTTTAGTAAAATTAAAATTATTTTTTTTAGTCAGGGGATTATCCACAAGGAAATTGTGGCGCAAGACAAACTGATAATCAAGCCTTTTAACGGAGAGTCCTTGAAAGATTCGAGAAAAGCTTGGATTCTATATTACGATAATGTCCTATGGTACACGGAGATCTTTATCAACTTTTTTTGGCAGAAACAAGATTGGTGTGGTTCTCTAATATCTTATTCGCTAGATTGTAGTCTCTTTTACATCTTTTTATTCTTCTAACTAAAAACAATTTGAAGGATGCCATGTTACTTTGGATAATATGCATTACTTTATGCATTATTATTATTATTATTTTAGCGTTAATTCAAGAAGATGGTATTTTGCAGTCTGTTAAGAATCTGTTAAAGAGTTTTGTAATAATTTGTAGCTTCACTTATTATTTAATCTTTTTATTATTACTATTTTTATTCTGAAGTAGTTGTTTTTTCACTTTATCTATTGTTGTATCTTCTCTGATTCTTCATTCAGAACTTTAGAATATCATCGGTTTTTCTTTTCATAAATTTTTATCTAGAATTTCGGTATTATTTCCAGTAATTTATTCCCTTTCTTTCCAGTGGCTAAGTTTTGCTGCTTGTTGTGTATTATATTTCCTTTAACTTGCCTCGCTTCATTAAGCTCCTTAGTTTCATCTTTGTTTGCGCCACTACTTATCTGTTATTGTTGAAGATTCATTGTTTGGTATCTTAACTCAAATTACTTACTTTTTTACTTTTGTCGGCGTACTGCTTGATTTAACTCTTTAACCTCTTCATCTTCAAAATATTTCAAATTATTTTAACAGTTTTTCACGCCCTTTAGGAAAATAAACTAATGTCCATTTATCTTTATTTTTTTAAGACTATGTTCTGCCAATTATCGTAGAATATAAATATTTTATTTGAGCGATCAGATATTATGAGAAGTAGACAAAATAATTTTGTGTCTAAATATTGGAGCCTCAAAACTTCTTAGGCGCCCTTCGTTCAATTCGTAGGTGTATAAAGTAATAGCCGGTGTAATTTTTTTTATTTGCTATACTATTATTGTTCCTTGTTAACTTAAATTGTCCTCAGATTTTGTAAATGAGTAATGAACTAGAAAAAAATCAAATTACTGACCTTTATTAACAAAATCTACTCTACGGAAACTCTTTACGTGCTTAGCTTACACCTAGGTGGGTACATTGCTGACTAATTCATTTCTTAAATATTTATTGCCTAAAACACAACCATTAATATTTATAATTTCCAATATGACCTAATAAATTTCCATCTTTGGAGATCGCATAGACCGGACTCTTTGAATTAGATTCTCCGTTACCTTTAGATACCCAGCAGTGTGCTGTGCATAGCTTCTCGTGTGTTTTCTTTAGTTCCCCAATTTCCTTTGGTTTGGTAGCGTAAACCTTATTTTTAAGACAACCCTATGTAAGAAAGTCAAAGGCACTTGAATCTGGTGATATGAGGAGCTAAACCGCATCACTAAACGAGAGATTAAACGTCCTGAAAACACTATTTCTAGCATGCCGAACGCTTCTCTCTATTCGGCATGTTGCACTATCTTGCTGAAACCACATGTTTCTTAAATTCTGCAATTTGGACTGAAAAGTTCTCTATTGTATTACGGTATCGCCCCACATTAATGGTAAGACAATTTTCTGCTTTATCATGAAAAATAAGGCGATTCTTCGTAACTAACACAAGGGGTTTTCTCACCCTATCCACAACAGTGTTGCTTTTTAAGTAAATTTAATATAATTTTCGAGACTAAATTCGTTTTTGATAGTCTCTAAGCTGAAGTTGTCAAATCAGTTTGATCTTGTACGACTTTAGATTTAATACGGCCGCAAACGCCCGTTTCTATTCCACACTTTGTCGAATACTCTTAATGTTCCTTGGTGTACAAATAGTACGACCAGACCTCGGAAAATCTTTAACAGTATCAGTTTCTTCAAAGTTTTTCAATAAGCTAAAAACTGTACTAACACTAGGATCATTATTATGATCAAAACTTTGCTTTAATTTTCTTAAAGTAGCAATAATTGATGAATTTCTTCGGTAATTTCTTTCATCAAACAATCCATGATTAATTTTCCATGTGTTGTCTACGTAACTACATTGAAAATGGCGGAAACTTCAAATCTATTGGCTGTATATTGTCCATTCTGTGTGTGACAAAATTTAAATTAATTTTTTAATTTTTAACACGTGGAAACAAAATAATTGTTTCAAATTGCCGTAAAAAGTCACCGATGTGATGTAGAGTTTTATTTGTTTTCCTTATTTATTTATCACAATAATTTTTTACAGAAGCGGATTAGAGATTAGAAGAGTGAAGATTGTAAATTAAACCAAAATATTGTTATGCTGTCAGTGGTTCAGATCAAGCTTGAATATAATGCATAATGTTCTATATATAGTGCCACTTTGGAGAGTTAAAAGCCATTTTCCACCAAATGGTCTCAATTGCAACGCAAACAGTGTAATCATATTAGGCTCTTTTATGCTCTTAACGATATCCTTCAATGGGTTAAACTGTACCTCGCGGAATAAAATGGCATTATGGCTCATTTCCGCACTCTTATCCGATGCGATGCTACCAGCAAATTTTAGTCATTTGGGATTTGTTTGTGCGGCTTATAATTGTGAATTTTCAAAGTACCAGCTGTAACATCGCTACCAATTAATTTTTATGAGCAGAATCCTATAATGAAATGTCTGCTCCAATCATATCAAACGAAAAAGATATATAAACCATCGTTTTTTTTATATATAGTAGCCTTTTTATAACATTGAAGCTTGCGCATCAGTAAAACTTCAACTGGTTGTTAGTGGCCTTTAATTAACCAGACACACGCACTTGACATGAATTGTCCGCTGACATACTTAAGAACAGCCTCTGTATTCTACAAATTTTTTATGGTGCGGGACGTTTGTGGTTGTGCAGCGCAGTATCTGTAGAAAAACTACTTGTGCCTGTACAAGAGTCGTTCATAAAACACGATCCAATGGTGTAAAGCATGTAGTTGTAAACACATCAAAATTAACATAGACAACGCCAAGCCTTATCATAAAACGACAGGAGTATTGAAAGCACAAAGTGCTAATTAAATTAATTAAAATGAATGCATAAACTGTGTTGCAAAGCTCATAGCTTTTTCACATCAAAGATATTTAGTAGGAGAAGTCTAAAGCTATTGCTTAATTCTTCAAATTTTATGCAAATCCCCCAAAAAATGTCACTCTAAAAAAGAATTTTGCTGAGCTATTTGAGAAATTTCTTCCTTCCAAAAAAATAAAACTAAATAGCGCCACTAAAAATCCCTCCTCCATTTTAATAAAAGGCCCACAGAGTAATTTTGGTAGCATACAACTATTCAGTTTGAGGAATGAAAATCTTTTTGAAGGCAAATATCTTTTCCCAACGAATAGAATTTTTCTGAGCTGATTTTTTCCTAGATTTTCCAATAGTCAGTTTATGACGCTTTAATTCTGCTCTAAGAATTTTATAGTCTGTTTGGAACTTCCAAACTTAAATCACTCCTTAATACTAAAAGTAAACATCCCTCTAGTCTCTTCTTTGGTTGTTGTTCTTTTCTTGTACAACAATTGGTTTTTGGCTGTTCAAGTTGCTTCTTGAACTAAACGAGAAATAACTCTGTTGGCCCTTTGTTTATTTGGAGCAGAAAGATCAAGGAGATCAAAGAGGTAATCAATAAACGTTGCACCTTCCACTAAATGAGTTAAAGATTTGAATTCCTTTAAGGACAACAATCGCCAAAGAGGTAAACAAAGGGAAAAAATTGTACCAAGCCTTTTGGATCACTGTCCCTCATTGCACAGTTTCAAATTAAAAAAATCATCGGAGTATTATCATTCGGCGTATGGTTGATAATTAATGTGTCTAGATTAATCCATACATGTGATTCGATTTTGTAGGGAATCAAATAAGTGATATTTTACTGCTTATAACTTCAAAATGGTCAGAAATTGCAAGGTAAGATCATCTTAGCCCAAACACTAAAGCCCACTGCGACCTTACATTGTTGAGAACAGCGAAAACCTAACCTGACCTTATGCTGTCGAAAGCGACAAAAATCTAATCTAACCTTGTCTAAAGGGAACCTAACCTAACGAAGCTACCTTTAAATGCGTGAGAGTTTAACAATGCTTAGTAAATATGCGAGAATACAATAATAAACAAACAGAAAAGCAACATATATTGATGAAAAAAATCAATGCTAACTACGAGGGTTGGAGAATAAGTCACGGCAACTATTTTTTTCAAAGGTAGGAGATGGTGTCATAAAAGGTATGTCCACAAAACAAGATGGCTTTATATATTCTTTAATTGAGAGCAATGTTAAATCAGTTGTCAGCCAACCGCCGTGCAGAGTGGATATAATCCCAGAAGAACAGCGTTCGTATTTCAAAACAACCCTTCTCCGTGGCAGAAATTCCAGGGAATACGACAGAGAGTTTGTAGAAGCTGTCGGAAATAATGTGAAACCATCCCTTACCTTTTAAAAAATAGTTCCCATGAATTATGCCCCAATCCTTGTATTTAGCCGCTACTTAGCATTTGCAGGGAGCACCCCTATAGTTAGCTATTACTCCCCCGGGCCTTTAGTAAATCTTCATTAGGGAAAAATTCTGAAAAGGACCATCTAAGCGCCTAGGCACAATTTAGTGATAATGGTTGCAATGTTGGAGAAGGTTGCAGATGTAAGGTGGATGTAATAGAAACTACTCAACGCTATGCGCCGCCAATACGGTGACCAACGCCCTTTTCAGGATGTGGTCCTAATAAAGGTTTACTGGGGACCAAAGAAGTAACAGCTGACCGATTCCACACGATGGTCTCTGGAAATGCTAAGTAGCGGCTAAATGGTCAGCATTAATTGTTTTCATCAATAAATGTTGCGATTTCGCCATTTCCGCTAAAGTAAAACTCCACCAAATCATTTTTTCTCATAAAGTTCATTCCTGGTTGAGTGGATTTGGCAGTAAACAACATTAGTATTTTTAGAGTTGAAGAAACAACTTTACATCCATAAAAGCTGACTCTATGGGGTGGGTTATGGTCAGGAAGCATCGTTACAGTGAATGGGGCTACCGGTCGATGATAATCCATTTTTGGGGTCGCAATGGGATGATATGAACTTAAATTGCATTTGGTTCTAACAGGACGGTGCCACAAGCCACGCTTTTGGAGTGCCATCAACCTATTGGTGACAAGTTTGGCTATATTAAAGCGCAGGTTCACAGGAACAAGCCACAAACACTGAATGATCTGGAAAGAGTAATCAAATGCACTATTCGTGAACCACAGCACCAAGTTATAAACAATTGGATTTCTGGAACCACGAAGTTGTGGTTTTCTGTTTTATTTAATTTTAAATTTCTATCAGTCTTATTGGACTACCCTGTAGAAAAGAGATCTCACATTTAATTTTTTGAGAAACCTTTAATGTTAGTCATCAGGCACATCGCTGTAACACACCTTGTATTATTGTTGAGCTTTAGTTTGCGTAACCTTCTCGTTCTGAATCAAAATCTAGCCCAACTTTCTGTTGATGAATGATTGTAAATATTTTAATTTGATACTTAGTCCTAATTCATACTAATTATGATGATGAAGAAGTCTACTCAGTAAGGTATTACCATAATTAACATAGCAGCACAAATTTCGATGTGCTACCTTTAATGGGCAGGTTTATTGTATATATAAAATGTGAAAGACTTATACGAAACAAGAAAAATAAACTCTATGTCGAGATAAAACTTCATATGAGTAAGTTGAGTAATTGAAACTTCGGTTTATCTTCTTCATCTACTCTTAGTCCATTACATCCTCATTTCCGTTTTTGGTGTCGAGGACTTTGATTTACTATTACATCTTATAACAATAAATAGTTGCAGTAAACCTAACATACACCAGGGGAGAGGGTGACTAAATCATTTAACTGCTAATTATTTTTATTTTCATTTTAGCACTTCCTTAGTTAAGAACAACTTTCAAAAGTATAAAAGTACAACATAACAAATTTATATGTTTACCAAACTGAGGATCTTAAAAAATCTTCTCATCAAGGCCAAACAGTTGTAAACCTTCAATGGTGGACCATACGAAACAGATGAAAATTTTATTGTGTGCATTACTTGAATTCACTGTTAGAACCTTAGGATGTACAAGAAAAAAACCAAGACTTCGTAATTTTTTATCTTCTACTACATAAAACGTATCTTCTCAATCAAGAGCGAGAGATGAATCTTGGTGTAAGAGAATAGAAAGGAAAAATATCCGAGTTTATCTGAAGAAAACCATAGCTCACTTATAGTAAAAAATAATCATAGAGCAAAGCGATGTTCCTTTGGGGGGTTGTATCTTTGACCACCTTATGTTACGGAGCAAACCGCTGAGTGCTTGTGGAAATGAGAATTTGAGTATACCTTTCAGCCACCACAGTTGTTATTAAATGAGTTGTTGCTTATGCAGGTCAAAGATACTACATTGCGGTATAGAATTGGCAGGCTGGGAGACTCTAAGCTGAACCTATTTTGGTGTATTTAAAGCACAAAATCATACATATCTTTGATAGAGCAGCCTTAACACAACTGTTTTTAAAGACTAGGAGAATTTATCAGTTCCAGTTTTGATTTTTATTTATTTTGGAGTTTAACAACGTCTAGAGGTAAATATGGTACCGGATAAAAATTAACAAGAATGTGATCGAAGCATGCAGAAATAAGAAATGGCGATCGCAAAGTTAGAATCCCGACTTAAGTATGCTGTTCATTATAACAAGGAACTAGACAAATCGTGGACTGAAAATACATAAATATGCATGAGAGCAGCGTTAGGAAAGTTTCTACAAAAAATATAACGGCCAACTTTCTTTACGGAAGCCAGAGGCAATAAGTTTAGCGAGAGCTACAGATTTTGATCGCAGAACTGTTGCTACTATTTCGAAGTGTAAGAAAACTTCCCTGGCAATAGCTCAAGTTCTTTCGAAAATGTTAGCCCAAAAAGAAAAGAAAACTAAAATGTGACTTTCAATTGTGCAAGAAGAAAAATCCTTTTTTTATAACTTATGGGATATTTTATAAATCATATTCGACTACAAAATGGGAAACCTATTATGACGCTGCGTGACACTTTACAAAAACCACGTTTTGTTTTTGATTTGACCAAAGAAAGTGAGGCGATTTTAATGAGAGGGAGTATATAGTCCTTTTAAATTATTCTAGAGTTGTGACAACTGGATGTTGTTGCTCAAAAATACGGAAAACCTACTTCAATATGACGATGCCATACTTATCCAAACACCTTCATCCTTAATGGGCGAATCAAATGTAAACCTGATTTTTTTTATTTAAAAACAAGCATATAAACATCTTTTGACAAATACACGTAACAAATAAGTAGTTCTTTTATCCAGCTATCATACAATAAAGATGGTTGTGACACCTGCCAATCGCACACGGACGTTCTGACAGTAACATTGTCGTCAAATTTCATCCAAGTCATCCAAGTACCTCTTGTAGTAGTCCAAACAAATGATAATAACAGAGCGATAAGTTGGGGTGTAGAGAAGGTGTTCCGGTGCAATTCGGAAGAAGTCATCAACTTTTTGTCAAGGTTTTTCGACATGTTAGTTTTGTTTCGTCCAAGATTTGATAGTAACAATTTCAGCAACGGTGATCTTCGGACGTCGTGGAGACCTTCATTTTCAACTGTTTTTTGTTCTCCTAAAAATTGTTTCCTCTAAATTTAGGTTAAAATAAACCAGCAAGGGCATCTCTTGCTCTGACATAGCGATCCTGATTAATAAAAAACCCAACAGGAGAAATTTTTCTAATCATCTTATACTACAACTGTCAAAAGCCGCGCCCCTTCTTCACCTTTCTTCAAGAGTTATGGTTTACTCCCTTTAAATAAAAGCATCTTCATCAAAGAATACTTCATGCCAGTAATACCCCAAGATCGATCTGTGCGCCCATTACTCATACCCCTTGAGCACTTTTACTACTATCACTTGTGAGGAAGACTCTTTGGGCAGTAGTACAACTTTTGTTTTTTCTTGGGGCATGTGAGGGCACACACCTCATCCAATACAGAATATAATTCTTCAACCTTAAAGCGGTTACGCCAGTAAATGGCGAGGCCTCATCCGAAAGCAATAAAAGGGAAAATATTTTCCTCTTGCTCCGCCATTTCTCCCTGTTATGCGCCACCTCTGTCCATCTTAGTCCTGCTACTTTCTTAATGTCGTCATACTATCGTATTGCTGACCTTTCTCTTTTTTTGTTTTCTATCCAAAGTTTCCAAGAGAGTAAAATTATTTAAGTAAAATTCAATAATTTGAGTTAACTAAGAATGGAACACTTAAGCGACGCTACATATATAAAACCATAAGATCACCTGCAAGAGGTCCAAAATCCACGATATGGGTGAGTGTAATTGAATAGGATGTAATTCATACCCTACATAATGAATATGTTTTTAAGATAAATCTTAGTCCTGGATGAAGCATAATGTGATCATTATTTTTCAAAACAGCGGATTAGATGTAGTGAGCCGGTTTCCAAGAACCAAAGAACGCCAAAGAAAGGTGATGGTATCAGGATACCAAAACAATTTTCTTGGTTGGTTTGGTGAGGAGGGAAAAACTATCACTAGTTAGTAAGGTGCAAAATTTTTAAATTCAAAATAGTCGAAGCTGTCCCCAATTCGCCTGTACCGGGTGCAGGCAAAAAATAACCAACCTTGACCCAACGCTCTTTCGCAGAGCCGAAATGCTACCCCGAGCGCGCCAAATCCGGCCCCCAATGAGGACGAGCAGTTTTGCCGGCCGTTCCCGCTCGGATTTGCTGCGCTCCTTGCGCCATTATGCAAATACTCCTTTTCGCCGCCAAACCCGTTCCGAGCGGCGACATGGCACCTCTAGCACCGCGCGACCGGCAGGTCCTCGCATTCATTAGCGCAATTCGCGGCGATGACGCAACCGCCGCATTCGCCGATTATTCGCGTTCGCGGCGACAGTCAGCGCCGTGGGCGTTACATAAGGCGCCAATCTTTCAATCGGCCCAAGGAGAAACCCATGAGCGGCGCCGTGGGCGCCAAATTCGAAACTCGTTGCGACTTTGGATTTTTGAGCATCAAACGGTCAACATTTGCGCAATAGTTTGAAAGCATAAAAAGTTACCAGAGAAGCAGTTGAGGATCTGGCTCGGCACCCACCGATGCGAAACAGTTGACGATCGCGCACTCACGCACGCACGCACGCACTCGCACTAATCCTAATCGGTGCAGCGGCGCTTGAGCTATTCCGAGCGCGACTTGCTTTGGACATCGTTCAAAGCGGCCGCGTGGGTCTGGTAAAAGAGCGCGTGCGCACGAGCGCACGCGTGGGAGTTGCACTTGCTTCGGTTTCCCTCCTAAAGTAAGTGATAAGAGTTGTTTAGACTGGCCAAGAGGAGTGGATAGCATCGTAGCGCCATCTGTCGTCCAGGCTTACGGTTAAATATAGGAAACTTTTAAAAGCTACTGTTTGCTATTTGTATAATTGCGAAAGTGGAATACTGATGACGCGTGTAGTACATATCGCGATGATTAATAGAGAAATTTTCAGTGAATAGCTTCATAGACGATTCAGAAGTTTGTCATCAGTTGGGTTATTATTAACCAATTGATAGCAAATGATGTAACCAGGGTATGACTTTATGATTATACCCCGCTACACACCATCTGAGTATCGCAACCAGGTGGTGATGTATAGGTTCTGATGCTAATCACTGATTACCGTTTTTTAAATTGTAAATTTTATTTTTGAATTTAAAAATTTAATTTTTTAATACGTGCCTTAAGTTCAACAATTTAATTTATCGGCAATATAATTTTTTTTTGAAAGTGTATTTCTTTTTGTAATCAGTTTGTTCAACGATAAGGAAAGTTTAGGTTAGTAATTGAAATAGTGTAAAATGATTACCTGAAATTGAATATAGCGGTTTACAATACAGAAGTCGTTTAAAAATAAATTAATTAGTTTAACTATGAGGTAGGTCTAGGTTTGAGTTTATGTAGCCTTTGAATGTTTGCACTATTGCCTAGTAGGTTCAGGGCTAACGCGTTATAATGATTTCGGTTGTTTAGATATTTTTCACTAAACTTCATTATCACATCTTTAACCATGTCTGCTTTTAAGTCACGTAAAATGTTTGTATTTCGTGCAAAGTATGGCTCCTCTTTTTAACATTTGAATGTTTGAGTTGGCTGCTGTACCCCACAGCTGGATGCCCTAGGTCCAGATAGGTTTGAAGACTGTGTTTGGAATACGAGGAGCTGGTTGGTTAACGACAGTTTGGATTTTCTACCAATAGCCCGGTCAAGTTAGCTCAAAAAATAGGGGTAAGGTTACAATAATTCTCATAGAGCTGAAAATTGGTACGGATGTTGGAAACACCATTATAAATGAATTGTGAAAAGACCCCATCGATCCCATATCTGCAAAAAAATTTATTCAAGGTTGCAAAAATGGGTTTTTTGCATTTATCAGCTAAATGGTAAGTTCTATCATAAAAGTAGGTCAGACAAAATTGTACATCATGCAATTATCTATAAAAAATGTTCATACACTTTTTTCCTTAAGAATCACCATTTCTAAGATATAGCGATTCAAAAAGTTGAAAAAGTTGTGTTCTTCATAATATGCACACATTTCCACGCCGTCTGTGAGGTAGTGCACTTGGGGCGGTTTTTTTTTTAAACGTGGTTTCCCCGGTAGGCCTATTCTACGGCCTATTGTGGTTCTATTAAATTAAAAAATATTGTATTGAATAAAAAAATGGTAAACTTTTGGTAAACACTAGGATTTATATGGTTCTGTAATTGTAACATGTCTTGTAGATATAAGTGCGCAGACTTAGCATAAGAAAAATGTCCTGATGCGTGAAAGTAAGGAAGCATTTCTTTAACGCTGTTCAAATGAGCTTGACAATCTCCCATACGTTCAGCTCTTATAAACTCCTTTGCAATTGACACCATATAAAAATATTGAATCCACAGTTTTGCGGTAGGTCCTCTTTCTTCATATTCTCTTAGTCTTTCATTGAACTGATTGAGTAATGCTCCAGATGTTTCATTATCGTTTTCAATATCATTATAAGAAATAGTGTTATCTATTACGTTTTCAGCAGTAATGATAAAATTTGCATCCATGACGTCATCAACATCAAGTTCTTTTAAAATTATTATTGCTAAAGTTAGTTGAAGTAATGTATGAGCTCGCGTAAGCATGACCATTGAGCATTTTTTCTAATGACCTAGGTACATAAATCAAAGAAAGTATTTCTTTCATGGCGCTCCCTTGCATAATGTAACCAATTGCACCAAGAAATGACATGAGTAGATGAAATCCTCCAAGCCTGATTATGATCTTCGATAGTTCAGACCCTTCAAGTGCAGCTGATACAATTTCTCGAGCTTTTGCATACAGAGGCTGATCAAAAGTAACAATGGGCATAACGTTTTGCATTCTCTAACGCACAAAGTAAAGCCGTGTATATAGTGTTGTAGTTACTAGCTGGCTGGTGAAGAGGTGGCAAAAATGAAATTTTAGATTTTGAAAAATTCATAAGATTATTTGTTAAATGGCCAATAAAACCATTCCAACCGGGCATTGAAAAATTTTTCCGTTTGCCATAGAACCACATCGCATCGACCTTTTTAAGTAAAGATACTGTGATTTCACTTCCATAAGCAAAATCTTGGACATTTATTGTACTATAACCTACTACACCATCATTTCGATAGATCTGTAGTGGTACATGAGCTTTTGCCGCGAAATCTTTAGCTGAAGGGGCCTCCTTTATTCGTGGTATAGGCTCTTCTAGTAAAACTGATCTTTTTGGAGTAACAATTTGAATGATACCCTTTACGTGAAGCGTGTTATGGCCGTCTAGCGTATTTACATTTATATCAGCATTGTCTGCAACATATTGAAGAAATGTGCCAGTTTCTGGTGGTAAGATATGAGGTGGACGATGAAAAACTGCTGCTGCCTCGTACATCATAGTATCATTATAAGATGCGCACAAACCGAAAGACGAAAAAATTTGTATAAGACGTTTTGACCCAAATCGCCGATGAAAAAAAACGGAGACACCCAATTGTAATTTTGATTTAAAAGACCTAGGCCGAACAGCAGCTAATATTTGTGCATACTAATTTTAAATGTTCTAAATTTAATCGTTTATTTTTTAGAATAACTTGCTCCAAAAAATATGTCACTGACTCTGGAATTTGAGTGTTAACATCTCCAAACATTCGACCTGGTGGGGGTAATTAGAATTATCGAATTGAATATCCTCTCGAATGATTGCTGCGCAGCTTCCAGGATCCTAAATCGCTCTTCAACATTTGATTTATTTTTTTCGTACCAACCTTGATTTAGAATATCATGGTGATTATCAATAAAACATATGAATGTTGATGTTCCTGACTTTTCTGTTATAATAATTTAATGCCATACTTCAATTTTAATCGTATCTTAATGGTTCTGTTATCTATGGAATTTTTGCAAATATTTTTTAATTCGTCTAATGTAAACTGACAATCACAGCTATTTTCAATGTATGTGAATATTTCTTCCATTGCAAGATTCATAGTTTGATCTTGAGGACGACCGACTTTACCCCCAGTGGTCGGTCTCAAGAAGGAATTATAACAATCATGATGGTACTTAGCCTCGGCAGCAACTAAATCATGTTCAAACCCAATTCGAGCAGTAACAGCTTTTGCCACATCATCAGAACGAGTTTGAGCTACATTCAGAATGGACTCTTTGAATGAAAGTGTAGTTACGCCGAGAATCCAGTGCTTTTTTCTTTTCGTACTCTTCATTCAATTAATTGCCGCAAAATAAGCAACAAAAAGCTGATTCACTTACGCGTGCTCTAGTACGAGGAGGATTTATTTTTGATGTACCAGCTTGTTCTTCTTCGTGTTGCCTTTTAATTGCAGCAATGGTACTCTTTCGAGTGTAGTTTTTTCGACACTGCACATGAATTGTCACAGATTTCTGGTTTTTTAGGTATTCCGACAATTCATCACCTCTTTCAATATTTGCATCAATCAACGTTTTCATGCCACGATCAATAGTAACAGTTTCACTTTCAGTCAAAGGTTTATTACAAATAAAGCAAAATTGCGACATTTTTTTTTAATTAAAAACTGCACAAAATTTTTCAGGAAATATAAGCAATAACTACGTGTTTTCACTACGAAGGAACGCTTGAGACTAATACTAATTTGGTTAGAGCGTGGCGACGATCGTATACCTGCCCTTTTTGAAAAAAGAGCAAAGAGAATAACAGACAGATGTTGCTCAAGGTCGTACGGTGATATAAAATGAGGGACTGTGTTTTTCCGAGTTTATATTCTCAGAGTTGTATAATTTTTAGAGGTAATATATACAATTGAGTATAGTGATCAATTGTACAATTAGGTCGAAACTTCTGACCACCTTTTTTGAACTCCTCATTAGAAAGTAGAATAGGAATGTCTCATAAACCCGACCCATTGAAACACCCCTAAGGGGGGTTTTCCTGATTTTTTTATTTTAAAGTGACATATCTCATGAACGATAATATATAGAGTGCTGAGACCTTCATAGTTGATTGGTTGGTCTAAGTTTGAGTTTCCAAGGTGTTTATGAGTTTCAACATTTGTATATATTACCGTTTCGCCCCCTGATCTTGTTTGTATGTATGTCACACAGCCTAATATTTTTACTTGTATTACGGTTTAGTGATGTATATAAAGGAAATTGACACGCATATTATGAAGAATACAACTTTTTCAACTTTTTGAATCGTTATATCTCAGAAATGGTGATTCTCAGGAAAAAAAGTGTAAGAATAATTTTTATAGATAATCGCATGATGTACGTTTTTTGTCTGACCTATTTTTATTATAAAACTTACCGTTTAGCTAAAAAATGCAAAACCTATTTTTGCAACATTTGACTTTGAATAATTTTTTTTGCAGATATGGGATCGATGGGGACTTTTCATAATTCGTTTATAACGATGTTCCCAACATTCGTACCAATTTATAGCTCTATGCGAATTATTGTAACCTTGAATGTCTATTTTGACCGGGCTACAAGAAGCCAGTAGTATTTACGATGTTTCATACCAAGCTGTTTGCGCTTTTTTCAGATATGGGACTTCCAGGTCAAAGCCTTGTCGAGGTGCAGGCCTAGGTATTAAACCTGTCAGTTTAATTAATGAAAATTTGTTTACAAGGACTGCTTTTGCATTTTGTAAATATTACGTAAAAGAATTTTGCTTTGTTTAGTTTAATACACCATGTTGTAGGAGATTTACGACAACAACCGGATCCCTATGTTTTACCATAAGTACTTTATCATCCGCATAGGTAGCAGAGAGTGAGTGTGAATTGGCTGGCAAATCTGCTGTGAAGATGAGGTACAAGATGGGGCCAAGTACGCTGCCCTGTGGCACGCCTGATTTAATTTGGTGTAGTTCCGTTTGGTATTGCCCGAATTTTACCTGGAATTGTCGTTCCTCTAGCTAGGATCTGAGGTTAGAATAGAAAGGGTGTGGTGAGAATGCTTTGAGTGTGTACAGTAGGTTTGTGTGAAAAGCCTGGCTGCATTCTAGAAAGGCAGCTAGAGAGTAATGTTTTTCTTCGAAGACCTGATTAATTGTGTCTACGACTCTGTGGACCTGCTGAATGGTAGAATGGTGAGCACGAAAACCGAACTGATGATCTAGGATAATGTTGTGTTCTTTCAGGATTAAGGTTAGTCTTCTGGTCAATCATTTTTTCAGTAGCTTACTTAAAACGGGCCTCTAAAAACCAACTTCGTTGGAAGGTTTTCCGGATTTGGGAATTATTATTACTTGCGCTACCTTCTACTGTACTGGGAAGTAATATAGCCTTAAGATAGCATTAAATAATATTGATAGCATAACTAGGCCCTTGCACGGTAATTCTTTAATTAATTTCCCTGTGATTTGGGTTTAGCTGGTATTTAATCAGTCCCTTGACTTCTCTAACTGTGAATAGTTCCATGGGCAGAGCGAGTTGGTGTGGAATATCCAAAAAATCCCGTATTTCCATTTTCTCATCGACGGTTATTTGAGAGATATTAATCAAACAGATCAGCTTTCTCTAGGTCAGATCGCGCCCGTAAACCATTTGTTTTCCTTAGGGGGGGCATTAGTTAATTTTGATTTTATATTCTTTTCGTCGCCTTCAAAAGAGAATAATTGGTGTTTTCTGTTGGGCTCAGGTTTGTAAGGAATTAAAAGCTCTATTTTTTTTGCAACTTTATGAAGGTTTTCAATTCCGATGAAGCTTGATTATATTTTCTTTTGTCCGATGGATACCTGGAGTTTTGTAGGATTTTTCTCAGTCTTCTCTTTTTCTGCAATTTTCTTCTTAATTGCAATTGCTTGTAATTGTATGGGTGAGATTACAGGAGTTGCTTCCAGGGCTGCTTCTTAGATAATTCTGGTGGAATTGTAGACTGATGATTCTATTTGTTCCTCAGATTGGAGAAAAATCTGCATGTATAGCTGGTTGTGGATAATATTTCTGTAGTAGTTCCAATCAGTCTGATTGTTAAATAATTCTGTTTTTTTTCCTGTTCTATAGTTGTGGTGCTTACTGTTACGATAACGGGGGTGTGATCTGATGTTAGGTCCAGCCATGATACTCTCTTAAGGTATCTTGCAGCAAAACCTTTGGTTAGAAAGAAATTGAGCAGATCTGATAATTTATTTGGGCCAGAGGGCCAGTACATGGGTTCATAAGTTGATAAGTGGCTTAGATTGAGCTCTTGTACTACTTGGTACACCACTTTATCTCTGCCGGGTGAAGAAGTACGGGAGCCGCATAATGTGTGCTTTGCATTAATAACCTCCCTCTGCTAAGAATCGATCATAAGAATCTAAAGTATTGTGTAAAGCCTTGCTTTACAACATTACGAGGTTTGAATACCGTACTAATAGAAATTATAAAAGACGTTAAAGTATAATGTACAATTTATAGGATAACTAAGTGATGCTACTTTATTTAATTCCGGGCTTAATTTTCTGTAGTTTTGAATGTCCTGAAAAAGTGAACTTATAAATTGGTTTACTTTTGATCCTTAATTTATCTCAAATTATCGAAAAATTACGAGCATTCAAACTACGCGAGTAAAAAGATAGCAGTAAACGAATTAGTTCACAGATTACCAACAACTAGAAAGCAAAATTAGTTAAGGGATTTAATTTATTAGGCAAATTAATAATAAAATAAATCCACGAATTCATTCGCAAGGTGCGACCATGTGCTAAGATTATATTAGTATCATTTATTAAACTTTTATTTGCTGATTAGGATTATTTGGTTATTTAAACATAACTTAACATAATGTGAAGTAAAGAAGAATATAGTAAAACAAATGATAAAGAAAACAAGAAAACCGCGTTTAAGAAAAGCAAATAACGGGAAGGTCGCCAGTAAAAAATCATAGAAAATTAGAGGATAAATATGATTCAAGAAAATGGGGAAAATAATAAAAAACTTACAAAGGGAAGTCAATTAAATGAACAAAAAGGGTACAGACAAGAGGTGAGACAGCTAAAATCAGAGAATAAAAAACTAAATAACGACAATTTAAAAATGAGAAAGTTATAGCAAGTATGGACGAAAGCGTAGATTGTTTAGAAAATGTAATGCAGAACAAAGAAAAAGTAAAAGAAAAAATATACATCTAGGATGGTTTATTTAAAGAGGAAACAGATTTAAAAAGAGAATTTAGAATGATAGCCAAAGGAGAAAGACAAAATGGTAAAGAGATCAAGATAGGGACCAGGAAGCTAAATATAGGGACGGAGGAAAGGAAGTGAAGCACAAAAGAGGAAAAACTAATAAAAATAATTATGAAAAAAATAAGAAACCAGAACAAGAGGGAAACCTAAAAAAAGACGCAACTAGGAATAAGAGAAAGAGAGAAAAATAATATAAAAAGATACTAAAAATATTGATAAATACAGGGGAAGCAATAGCGTAATTAGAAGATGGTCATCTATTTGTATGGAGTGGAGTAAAAAAAAAGAAGTGAGCAAATGGAGGAATAGGATGTATAATACATAGAGAAGTCAAAAATATAATAAATTAATTGAAGGCAGTAACTAAAAGAATAATTACAGTGAAGTTAAAACGAGAAACAATAATAGCATTATACGGTCTAGATGAAGATGACAGATAAGAAAAGAAAGATAAGTTTTGGGAAGATCT
Source organism: Sinelater perroti (assembly GCA_036346155.1). Classification (NCBI taxonomy): domain Eukaryota; kingdom Metazoa; phylum Arthropoda; class Insecta; order Coleoptera; family Elateridae; genus Sinelater; species Sinelater perroti. The sequence goes on along the minus strand of JARFIY010000158.1, from coordinate 19,500,349 downwards.
AAACATCACAATAGAGATAGTAAAAGTAATATTTATATTGCGGGAGGCTTGAATGGAAGAGTTGATAAAAGAAACCACATTTGAACAACAGTTATAAAGAAACATGGGGAAAACAAGAGAAATAATAATGAAAAGAGACTGGATTTCTGTACAGTACATGATTTAATAATAACGAAGTTAATCACGGAGAAGCGAAAACTTCATTATTAATTACACAATATGAGAATAATGAGGAAACAGAAGAAAAATACAAAACGTTGCGGTTAAAAAAGGCTATGAGATAAATAGTAATTATTATCTTAATAGCAGAAATAAAAATTAATGAAGTTGATGTAATAAAAAGTAAAGTAAAATACCATATAAAAAGATATAAAGAAGTGACAGAAGCTTACAAACTAAAACAAAACAATAGCAAATAGGTACAAAGAGTTGGCAACTCATAAGAAATAACAGATAGTACTGATATCGAAGAAATGTGGAAAATATTTAATCAAAGTATTACACAAGTGAAAATTTAAAAAAACAAGAAAACAAAGCGAATTTATGAGGTATATAAAGATCAAAGAATAGAAGTAAAAAATTTAATTAAACAGTCGAAACAGAAATAGTGGAAAGACTGGTAATAGACTGGAAAGAGGTAGTAAGAGTTCTATAGGGTTTTTAAAAATGTCAGAAACAATAAAAAGGTGGATAAAATTCAAATACCTTAAGGTTTTCTGTTTTTTGTTTCCATGTCTGTCTATCCTCTCAATTTGCTTTCTGAAAACCTCTTTCCTCCATAACTATTTTTATAAAGGTTTACTAAAAAAGTATCGGTCTACCTCTTTTTATCTTCCCCCTTGGAGACCACTGCGTCAATTTATTTGGCCATCTGTGATATGGTATCCATCTATCTACATGTCCATAACAGCTCTATTTTCTAACGTTTTTGCATCCTCAGTTCTGAGCCTAACCCGTTTTGTATCTTGTAGGTACTACAGTTCTAATTTTATTTTTTATGTTCTTTGTAAGCGGTCTCATCTTTCCTCTATACAATATTGTCTTTTCACCAAAAACAGAATATTCTCTTTTTAGCGAGACCATTTACAACAGGGACAATTCGTCAGTTGGACGATGGAAAACCAAACAGCAAATGACATTCTTTTTAAAAAACATCATTGCATTGATGAAACTCATTTTCATTTAGATGGTTTTGTTAATAAGCAAAATTATCGAAGTTGGCCCGATGAAAAACCTCGTGCTATTCATGAAAAACCGATGCAACAACCTCTTTTCTCCTTTTTTCCTTGTTGACGCCGCTGTAAATCACGTTACAAGAATACACTTTCTTGTTCCTTTTCCCTTTTTATTTGTCTCTATGAGAAGACATATTTCCATTACTATTTCTTGGTCTTTTTGATTCCACCTTCTGATGTTCCAGGTACTCACTCTAACCTGATCCTTTCCCCACATTCTTTTTTCCCGTTGTCTAGCCGCATTTGTCAACTGATTATCTTTTCTGTCCCGAGGCAATTGGTTCTATGAGCATGAATTTGGTTTTACGGAGGGTAGGTCGCTAGCCCGTTTTCCCAATCCTCTTCCTTTGGCCGGGCTTGGGATCGGCAACGGCACTGATGGACTACCCAATCCACCTATCATATACCACAGGCGACATCATATTCCATTATTCCTATCAACAAATCTACCTTATAAACCAATAAAAATTGCCCAATTAAATAATAATTTACTGTTTTATTTTAAAATTAAATTCGGCGTATCGATGAGCCGCCCATTACGTTGACAAGTGTTAAAAATGTGTTAACCTGTAGTATGTGCGAAAATAGTCTTAATAGTCTAGATACTGTGACTGTAGAAGTAGTATCCACGTAGATGATGCTCGCTAGGTCCAAAACAGAAACAAATAAAATAAATGCAATTAGTTGTAATATACAACTGTAAGAAAATAAATAGGCTTTTCTTAATTATTACCATTCATGAGAGGGAATTGTTTGCTACAGTATGCAACCTTTCATACGTTATATATTTCAACTAAGTTGCTAAGCAAAAAGCCAGCAGTCAATATCAAACAATCAAAGTGGTACATTTATTTGATTAACAGCATATAAGGCAAATGCAAAACTAGAAACATTTTCTTGGGAATAAACATTTAAGGTATTTCAATATAGTGTATCCAGAAAGGGTAGGGGGTGAGAGGGGTGAAGAGGTTTGAAGATATAGCAGCCATGGAAGTGTACCCGGGAGACCATCGCGCTTTTTGCGCCTATTGTCGCAGTGGTGATTCGATAGTCACAGCTCAACGTTTATATCGTGCAAAATTTAACGCACGGAATGCACCGAAGAACCATACCATCAGAAAATGGATTCGAAAGTTTGAAAATACCAGTTCGACTGTAAAAATTCTCAATGAAGGTCGCCCGCGCTCTGCTCAAGGAAAACAAGCGATTGAAGAAGTGAGAGTTTCAGTTCGTGAAAATCCGTCTCAATCAGTTCGCAAATGCAGTCAAGAACTTAATATTAAAAAATCGTTTCGCGCAAGATTCTGAAGCAAGATTTACGACTTACGGCCTACAAAATTCAGTTTGTTCAAAACTTGAACCTTACCGACTATCCTCTCCGGCTGAATTTTGTAGATGAAATGCTTCAAGGTTTTCCAACGTTCGAAAACATTTTGTTTAGTGACGAAGCGAACTTTCACTTAAATGGTCACGTAAACAAACACAACTGCCGCTACTGGTCCAACGAAAATCCAAGACAGACACATAAACGACCATTATATAGTCCAAAAGTTATTGTGTGGGCTGCCATGTCTGGTGAAGGCATCATTGGGCCTTATTTTTTTGAAGACCAACGAGCACGAGCACTTACGGTAAACAGTGAACGGTGTTGCGAAATGTTAAGAAACTTTTTGGTTCTACAACTACAGGAGTTTGAAGGTTTTAATGTGGAAAGATGGAGAGATGTGTAGACACGTGGAGGCTAATTTTTGTGTTCGGTTAGAGGATTGACAGCAGCGCGAGGGTCAATATTTGGACAACATAATCTTTGCTACTTATTTTGCCAAAACTTTGTCTAAAGATTAAAAATAAAAAAATATATTCTTCTGACTTGTAGTGTTTTTTTTTTATTGAATTTACAAATACCCCCAGCTCTTTCTGGACACCCTGATTAGTACTGTCTTTCAGATAATTGCGCATTTATAGGCAAGGTCGTTGACGTTAACTTTACTGACTTTCTTGGCTTTATGGTCATGTAATCGCAAAGAATACGTGTTGTGGCCTTGAGTCTTGTTATCTAGTTTCAAAAGCTTTTGTAAACCACACACGTTCTATTTTTATGTGCTTTTTATGTGAATAACTTGGGACGTGCCTTTGTTTCAAATCTTTTCTAAGGATGCCAAATCATCAAGTAACATTAACTTGCCTTCACAGATACGTTTGTATGTTGAACTAATGCTTAGAAGGTGTTTTCGAAATATTCTAGATATATTTGGAATCATATGTAAATGAAGCTCCAATAAAACAATTTTTCGCAAAGTCCTGTGTTAAAATCTCGAATAAATGTCTCATCGTATTCCGAATAAAGTCACTTTCTTTTTAAAATTTAATCCATTGCTTAAAATAAGTCATTAGCAACTACAAAACAATGTTTAATTTCCAACTGACTCGACGAGTAGAGATGTCCTTATTTACGCATGCGCATTACAGTTCACTTTCATCGTCTGCCAAGTTACATCGTAATACTGCACACTGGATCATTATGTTGTGTTAGTATGTTTGGGGCAGACTTAGAAAAGCAGTAAGAAGAAAAGGTACTTTAGTCTTCCGCCTCTTTCAAAAGACCTTTTTCTACCCGAATTTATGTTCAGTATATTGTCAAAATATAACAAATATTTTAAAAAGCTAAACAAATAAAAAACACGGGGATTGCATATTTTTGATAATTATCTCACACTTATTAAATGTACGACTTGCAGAGTAGTCTTTTGCTAAAGACATTTTGTCTTAACTGCTTAATCATATCGCTTTATAATGTTTTACGCTATTTGTGTATTACTTTATAGAAGTAAAGGTTCATGGTTTCTGAATTCCAAATCTCTTCATCGTTCTTCAAAAAATCTTCAAACAACTCCAACGCTGCAAGCATTGAATAAAAAATGATTTACAAAGTCTAAACATTTAATAGCTTTAGTTAAGAACTATAACAAGAACATGACTGCACACAATCGACTCTACCGACCTATAAACAGCACTTAATCACTTAAATCAAACTAAGTACGCTAGTAACAGTTCAGAAGTGGAGATCTCCAGTTCGAGCCTTTCCCAGAGGCCTTTGCATGAGGGACTTGGACCTAGGAATGCTGTTCAAGCTTTGCGTCTGCAACAACAAGAATTATAGCGTTTTAAATAACTACTAGCTGCTTTTCATTGTCGTAAAGGTAGGAAATATTTAATTTAGTAAGCCGTAAAACTATTTTCAGTCAGCTACGAGAGACAATCTAAAACTAATGTGCAATATACGCTTTTTGCACTTCGTGCCATATATCTTTGCTATTTACGTAGAACATGCAACTTTCTGTTAGCTTCCGTTTTGGTTTAACTAGATGTTGGAGAAATAAGTATATAATACATGAAAATAGCAAAGATGTAAAATAAAAACGCTTAACATTAGTTTTAGAGTGATTTTTGTATATGACAGTAGCATAAACGAGTTGTGTAAGAGGTGTAATATGTGTGTGCTTTTAATTCTAAATACAGCTAATTCATTACAACTACTACTGGTTTTTATTATACATTAATTATATTATAACTACGGGTGTAATAAAAATGATTTTATTGTAAACTACATAGCAAATACAAATAAATGTAGAGAACAATCTACAATAAGTCAAAACCGAACAAAGTTTAGGGTAAAGACATCTAACCAAAAGGAAAAAGTACCACTTGCAAACAAAGAATACGATAGAAAATATACGTTAGAGATTTTAATCAAAGGTCAAAAAAAAACGAAAAGCTACTTAGTCTGGTAATAGAAGAGCAAACTTTAATCATGCAACTTAACAGTTTATATTCCAGAAGGTCACACATTTTTTGTTACTTTACAGTCGGTATAAGATAGGGAAAGAGAATTTTCTCTAGAAATGAAACTCACAAACTACCCCAAATAAAAATTAAACAAATAAAGGAACCGCACAACAATTGATATTAACGTTGCTGTCAAATCATCAAAGCCAAATTTTGGTGGTAGTTTCAATTTTCTACCAGTAGACGGATAAAAACTGATCTGGTTTCGTTTCACTTTATGGGTGCAGCACGTTTCTATTATACATGGTCAACATAAATTATTAGGGGTAATTTAGAATCTTCAAACAAGAAATCAATTGTAAATTTTATTCGTTACCTTCTATAACAGAGCTACAGTTATCAAGGCCATTAGGGTGTTTTTATCGTCATGAAGATATTGAAATGATCTGGAAAACTCGCGCAGTCACCAGAATTTGCTAGGTTTTGGTTTACTTCTACTTAACCCAAAAATTGTTATATTTAGACAGATGCGACCGTCAGCAAAAGAAAAATGCTAACTTTACATACTTTTAGATATACACCTTTGTCAAAAATTTTCTTGAGCTATGATTGGCAATCTTCATTACTTATAAAGCTACAAATTGGTAGAAATTGCTCGCCATGAATATATAATTTTTAACGACTACTTAAAGCCTTTTAAATATTCTTTGACCTTTTCATTGCTAGTAGAGGGTTAACAGGATGGCAATTCTATGGTAAAAACACCGATTGGTCTAATTACTGCACTAGTGAGTCTGTAATTGGTACGAATGACTCTGAATATTTAGGTTGCCACAAAACTAAACGCTTTATGGGTAACTACGCTCTTCGCTTATATGCAAAACATTTAGTAGCAGAAACTGATGAATATACGCCCAAACGGCAGCATCACTTAGAAGGTAATTAACTGACCGCAATACTCAAAGAAATGTCTCTGCAGTTAGAAGGATTTTATTTATTTGGAAAGTTCGAACACATAGAGAAATGATAAGATAAACTACCCGAGTACACTCCCCAGCTTACTGATTTTCCAAGAATTATTCGATTATAAATAGATTTTTTCTATTATATTATCTACTACCGATTTAGGATATGTTCTAGGCAGTTATATGAAGAATGCTGATGACTAGTGATAACATATTTAAAGATAACCATCTTTGTACAGGTAAAATCCATAAAAAACCTTTATAATCCTCAAGAAACCGTGAAATAGTAGAAATATGCTATGGAAACTTACCACTGACCAATAACCTTACAAGAATTATATCAAATGATGGTATAGTCTCTTTATCCTGATGTTATGCTGCCCTAATGGTGTTAAGTGTGAGTGATCATTACTTGAAAGAATATACTAAAAATTGGTCTTTACTGTATATTATTGAATATCATTGCGGATGTCACTACACACAACCATTACTTGGTAATAAAAAACCAAGAGTTTAATGTTCACGCATTGGGCAATTACTATAAAAGATTTGTAGTCCATTAAAAATAAGGCATTTGGTACTCACAGTTCAATTAACTCTATTTGTTTTTAATAAATCTAAAAATTAAAAGCAAGTTCTTAAATACATATTTTATTACTAACGCTTCTATGGTGTTTAGTTACGAACAATAAAGCCATGACTTTTAAATGCCCCGTCCATCGGAAAAAGAAAAGAAACGTGCTGTTTCTGTAATCTTAATTTAGAGTGGGTTCCTTTCTTGTCTTGCCAAGGAACTTAGCTTTTCAACAATAGAAATCAAACAAAGACACCTAAAGTGTCTACCAAAATTGCTGAAAGATGAGGACAAGGCTGTCATAGATTTTTCCAAAAGAAGAACAATAAACTGAGCAATTAATAACTTCTTAAACTGAACTTGTGGCCGAATTTCAGTTGCTATTCTAGCCCAGCTCAAGGCCACAAGAAGAATTTTTGTACCATTTCAAGCGAGAATATGTGACTTTCGTTAAGGGGAAGATGCAACAAAAGTCAGCATCTTACAAAGCGTAAAGAGTTGCTGGAGGGAAATTCACCTCCTCAAAATAATAAACGAATGTAACCGACTATGAAGATAGACGACATGTGAATGATGCGGAAATCCCGAAGCACCTGATGGTATAAGAAACGTATATCATAGCACTAGAGAAGTGAAAGTAAGAGGAAAAAGTCGTTATTATGTACAACAGATATCGCATCCATAACAACGTGGCTAAACAGTCAAAGAGCATCCTAGTTGGTATCAGATGACTTTCCAATCCTTTCAGAATGCGACTGCCGTGTGTTCTGACTAAACTTTAGTATGGAACACTGAAGTCAAGCAAAGGGTCGATTTCTTGAACGCTAAGAGCGGTAGCATTGATCTATCTAATACATAAGGATTGGGGCTAGGAAGCGCAGTGACTTGACTCAAATTTTTATGAAAAGACTTACGTAATGAGAAGCATCGGGAGTATCTCTGGTGTGATATGCGACTCAGTCAGCAATTCAGAAAGTGGAGTTTCTGCATGGCATTTCAGTTGTGAGACTTATCAGAACCTGTTCGTATTCTGTTCAATGTTTGGCCGGTATTTGGTATTTGGACTTCGCTAAAAATAAAAAGGTAGTATAAGGTGACCCATGAGTTCGATGTTCATTTCGAGATTGAAGGCGATGCTAATGCGGATGAAGTGTAGTCTGAAACATTTTATTTCAAAAACAGTGCAAAATTTTTCAAAAAATACTTATTTCGATTTTAGAACAAACAACCCTGGGTTCTCATATGGAAATAAGAATCAGCATTAATTACTCTAGCAAATAATCTTTTCTTATTTCAAATGCTTTAAATTTATCAAAAGCTGGTATGCATTTAAAGCGGTTCTCTCTGTTGACATGTTAAAATATTTTATGGGTCGACTTGTTTTATTTGTTTCATAAATTTTGTTTTAAAAGTTGCTTTATAAGTTCGCCCTTTGTTAACTCTGTTTTAGCAAATTCTTTTTTTAGTCTTCATATCTCTTTTGTGTTATACTTCCTCTATTATGATAACGTGGATATTTTTTCATTTTTATCTCTTACTGCTTGTTTACAAGTCTTCTTTATTTTGATTACTAAAGTAATACCCTCTTTAATAATTGTTTAATGGTCTAAATATTCTTTGCAACTTCTAATAAATTGATAAATTAGTGTTGATTTATAGCACTGGTTACTCTATATGCCAGTTAGTAGCAAAACCTGCAAGTGGTATGCGATGCCTAAATATTTGTGATTTGTATTTTTAGTTTATGAGTTTTCTCAGAAAAAACCAACCACGTAATGTAAGATGACAAAGAACAATATCTTAGGTCTCTTTAAAATAAACACTTTAACACTTTTTCCACATCTGTGGCACTGTTCAAAATTTTCTGTAAAATTATTGTAAAATCGCGAAGCTTATAAAGGACCCAAAATAACTTTTCTTCCAAAGATGCATTTAGTTTTGAAGATTTTGAGTTATAGGTAGATTGACTAATGGTAGGACCTAATGGTTCGCCGAAAAATTTGCGGAAGACCTCATGCCACTCAACAGTTGCGCGTAATTCTGGATGATTTTGTCGAGTTATAAATCTCTATCAATGAAGAACATTAAGGTATCATTTCTTATTATTAGGCTAAAGGAGCACACTTATAATGCATAATATCTTTCACTAAATACAGTTAACATGGTCTTGAGCTTACTGCGACTTTGCTGGAACTTTTTCAAACATAGAGAATTAGGCTATTTATATTTAAACGATTGGGTGTTTATACACTTGTTTGCTGGCTTATTAGTAGAAATTTAAAGGTGTTCTGTTTGTTGGAAGTCTTTCAGAACGTAGATTACTTTTTTAGTGCCTCTATCACTGGTAAACCATGTATACTTATACAATTTTATTTATTCTTATCTTATTATCCAATATTTGATACATAGATTTTTGAAATACTTTGCTTCCGAGCCTATAGATCCGGCTATATTACTTTCTCTAACTGACGAGTAATATGAGCATAACAAACATAAAAGTAAGAAGTGTGTGCAGTATAATTGGAAGTGAAGGTAGAAAGGTAGGTTGAAGTAAAGAAGAAGTACTGCTGACAAAACGTATTAGAATATCTTCACAAAATAAGGAAAATAACTGATAAGAAGTCCGCTAACTACAGCAAGAGTTGGCAATTAATCTGAAAACGTTCTACCACTGGTACAACACAAAAAAAGCACAGAGGACTAGTAAAAACCAAATTGATGAATTATAAGGAAGGTAAACAACAGGAAGGCAAAATGAAGAAAGCGGGCACCCGGAGAACTAGCCCATAAAGTAATCAAATTTAACTACAAGAATAAACAGGAATTAGAAGAACTTGAAGAATTAAAATATATGATGCAAGACGTGAAAAAATTTAACTGAAGGTAAACAAAAATATACAAAAGGATTAAAACACGATAAAAGAAAGAAGTAAACAATTATATTAAAAGTAAATGACACTAGGAAATAAAATTGAAACAAAACAAAGATAATGGGATAAACAAATAAATAATACAGCAAAAAAGGATAAAAACAAAAAAGAACGAACTAGCTGAAGGATTAGAACAATTCATCATTGGTAAACTGTGAATTTGGAGAAAAATAGGAAATAGTTATAATATGAAAAGAATAGATCACAAACGTATTATAGTTGCGGATATATAATCGTAGAAAATGAAAACAGAAGCAATGATTATGAAGGAAAAACTAAACAGTAATTATGTCTCTATTGAAAACGATTTAACGATAGAGGAAAGAAAAGTTGAAAAAAGCGGAGATGAAAAATATTGCCAATGAAAAACAGATAAAAAGGATATGAGGCAAATGTATCGTACCAAAATATATACATAGACAGGAAAAAATAAAATTGAAAGGCTGTAAGAAGTAGAGAAAGTAAGGGTAGTCTGTGCTATTATAAATAGAAAATAAGGAAAACGATACTGGAATTACCATAACAACGAAATTAATGGACCGGACGGCAATTAAATTAAAAGAAATACAATGATAGAAATTAAAAATAAAAATAAAAACACTAAATAGCAAAGAAAATAAGATAGTAGAAGAAATGATAAGTTATGGTGTACAAATATAAATTTATAAAAATAAAAGTAACAAATAGCACAAAATGGGGAGTAAAACTAGCAGCAAGAGTAGAAACAGAAAATATTGTTATAGGATATGAAGCAATAAAGCCGAGGATAAGAATTGGTCTAGCGCCCCAGCGAATAATTTGAGTGATACAGATATAAACATCAAGACACATTTGAAGATAAAAGAAGAAATTTTATAAAAAATATGTGCCGAGAGAAAACAGAAGACGTGACAATAACAGAAGAATGAAATACAAGGGCGCAAAAAATAATAAAAGGCAATAGATTTTATAGAAAAATGTAGTGGAAAAGAAACTATGAACAATAACAAAAGGAAATGTTACAACCTTGCTTAAGTACTCGGTTGAGGATAGAAAACTTAATACTTGTACACAAATAAGCGTACGAGAGGGTAGGCAATTTTAAATGCGCGATAGACTATGTAACTTTCAGTAAGAATACAGGACCAAAGGTAAGAGACGTAAGAGAATCATAAGTTTAGATAGAAAAATTTATTTTTAGAAAACTGATAGAAGGGATAAATTTAAAGAAGGTGAACTAATATTGGAGAAACGTTTATAAGAACGATATTGGAAGTTGCAATAAAAATTTGTGAAGTAAGAAAAATAGATACACGTTTTGAGAGAAATGGGTGGAATAAAACGGCAAAAGAAATTATAAGAAACAAGAAAAAGGAATAAAAAATATATGAAAATATAGAAAAACGAAAGACATAGAAAATTACATAAATAAAAAGAATAACATGGTAATATTTTTAAAATAGTACGCAAAAAATTATAAACACTTAATATACCTCAAATAAAAATTATAAGAATATTAAATTGATAACAGCAAAAAGAAATAGTTGAAACACTGCGAAGGGAAATTTCAGGACAATAAACTGCCAAATAAATAACTGGAACAACAGAAAAAAAAGTAAAAAGAGCGACCAATAGCTTAAAAAATGGAAAAGCCAACGGAAAATAATGTAATACAACATGGGAAAATAAAAACATCCCCAGGAATCGAAACACCCTAACAATATCACTATATAAAAATGAAAGCACCAGTGAAAGTAACAATTAGAGGTCTTATGTTCGACATCAACTGCACTAAAAGTAGACAAAAATTATAAAAAAGCGGTTAAGATCATAAGTTGACAGGATATTACAGGAACAACAAACAGATTTCAGATTATAAAGATGAATATAAGATACTTTACATACTATAAGAATAATAAATGAAAAAAATATAAAAAAGGCTATACATCTCTGTTTAGTAATTGTAAACGTAAAAGCTACATTTAACCGTATATCAAGAAAACACAGATAGGAAACGTTAGAAGAATATAGGATGAAGAAATTAGAAGTAAAGAATAACGTAGGAGTACATAAAGAAATGTCAAAATCTCTATTATAACTAAAGGAACGAAATAAGCGAACAGTTTAAGTCCGCTGCTGTTTGTTATAGCTATGAATGAAATTCTGAAAAAGTGTAGTGAGTGCACAACAAATACAAAAGTTACTAAAAGGTAAATGCAATCAGTATTTATACAACTATTGATATATACAGAAAATATAATATTGAAATGATTATATCAAGAAAACTAGAGGATATAAGCTTACAAATAAACATAAACAAAAGTAAATTTATGAAAATAGGTACTAAGAAAACGTGAATGGAAGACACAAAAATTTTGAAGAAGAGAACTGTTATATGTATATTGAAAAAATTGACAGAAAAATACAAAACAGAGAATGTAAAGCAAACGAAGTATATTAAAGAAAAAAGAGTTGCAAGTAATTAAAAAAAGAGTATGCAAAACGGCGTACTTCCAAACTACGTTGCAGAAAGCTAGATAATGATGCACAAACACAAATCGACAATAATGGTAAGAAATATAAAATATATGAGAAATATATAACAATAAGGAAGACATTAAATCGAAAACAAATGGTGATAAATATAGAAAAACAATAATTAAAATAATTAGAACATACATAGAAGATGAAAGAGGGTAAACAGAAACGGTAACAGAAATGGAGGTAGAAAAACGGGGACCAAGAAGTCCGAGAAGCAAATGTGAAAAAATATTTAAGTATAGTGGGAAAAAGTAACAACAATGGCAAAAAGAAAAGGATGTCAAAAAAAGAGAAAAAAATTCATGCAAAACTCAAAAATTACAATTGAGTTGAGTACGAGTATTAGTACGGTATCTGCACTGTGAGTATTCATAGTAGTGATATTAACAAATAGCACAAATAATTATAAAATACAAACGCAAGCTAAATGAATTAGTACCTCCTCTCAATAAAGTACAAAACATGTGGTCAGCTAAAGAGCTAATACAAAATAGATTCTACTTGCTTTCACGGATCGTTAACAAAGATAACTCAAACGAAACCAGCACATCTGCTACAGAACCAAATACTTTCTTTAATAAACCCAAATGTAATAAATCACAAAGCTCTTGGGGCAGATATTAAGAATATTACGAAGGAACCTTTTATAACAATGTGCACCACGTACTCGCTACGCACCAACTTATCGAATGATAACGATTGTCTTACTCCTACAAAATTTTATTTTAAAAGGGAATTGAGTATCATACCTTTCAAAATCCCAACTTAAAACCTTTGTCAGTGGTAATTAAAAATGTCCCATTGTCACTAACTACCCATGAAATTAAAAATGAGTAAAAATACTACTAGTTATCAATGTAACATGCTTATTGACAAGGGATAAAAGGCCCTTCTTGTCTGTGCAGTCGACTTAACCAACAGTGATAAGAGCAAAAAAATCTTCACCTTAAAGTCAATGCATCATTCGATTGTGACCGTAGAAAAGGTAAAAAATCAACCAGCTTACCACAATGTCATCGATGTCAACGCTACGGGCACACAAAAAATTACTGTACCCTCACACCAAGAAGTGTCAAATGCGCTGGCAGTTACAATCAGACTGACCAAACAATCCAAAACTAAACTAACATGTCCAATTGCGGTGCAGATCACGCGGCGAGCTACCGTGGTTGCAGCCTCATGTTGAACTCCAACTAAAATACATGAAAAATAGGATACTCGCAAATATATAGCTCACTCGTCCACACCATCCTCTAAACCTCCGCTGAAATTCAACTTCTCAGCTCTCACATATTACCAAAATTATTGCAGACCTCGTAACGCCATATCTTCCACAAATTAAAATGTTCCTTACTTTCTGTTACCCCTATTATTCAACGGATCCTCATACCAGAAGAGCAATTGAAAAATTAACACACTTAAATTGGAATTCGAATGCTATCTTAAATCAACGATTCGTATTTATTGCATTCTCAGCCAGGTACAATGTTAATACAGCCTGAATTACCAAAACATATCTCTAAGATAATGGCAACCTTAAAATACCAGAATACAGTGTACATCAAAAAGAAATGCCAGAATAGCTTTAGAAGTCGCCATTATCAATAAAAAGAAGTTAGAACGTGCAAGTATCCCCGCTGTGCTAAATATTACTTCAGAAACCAATGGTGCGCTAAACCATTTTATTACTTTTAGCGCGTACGGGCAACTGAACAGAAAACTCAATAAAAATGACATAAAAACCTTATTCTATATTTCTTCTTCTTCTTTCTCTTTGTCCCCATTTATACCTCACGGTGTTGGGTCTTGTTCGATACAACTGACCAAATATTAGTAATTGGAGACATCAACTGTAAACACAGAATGTGAGGCCGTCGAAACAGTTATCCTGAAGATACAAAATTCAAACAATATTTAACTACTTATGCCCTTCAAATCATGCTTACGAACGAATATAGGTACTATCCATACCGGGAAGACCCACAATCTAACATATTAGATGTTGTTCTTCAAAAAAATTCTCCAAAACTGACAAATCAAGATGTAATAATAGAACTAAACTCTGACGATGTACCTGTGTTGGTATCTTTCCGGAGACGCTATAAATTAAACAACTTCACCAAAACTTATCAATAGGTAAATCAACCGAAACACTTTCCAAGAGATACTAAGCTCCAACCTATAAAAACCGTTCAAATGTGAAAACCCTAAATATCTAGATACTGCCGTTTCTCGCATTACCATGTCAATTGCGAATGCTGTTAAAACATCTGACTCAACTTTTCAAAGTATCATACACTATAATTACTCATCCAGCTATATATTAAGAATGACAAAAACAAAAAGTCAAACTATGTGATTATGGCAGAGCACCAGGAACCACAAAGTAAAAAGACTTCTAAACAGGCTCACCCATTGTCTTAAGAAAGTGCTGGATAAGCTCGAAATTAAGTCATACCGAAAGCATATTGCTAAGATCGGCCCGGCAATCATGTCATGCGGAAAACCACCAAGAAGATCTTAAAACAACATGAAGTACTACCAACCATATCAAATGGAACCGATATCCTTTAGATTGATAGCAAAACATCACAAGCTTTTGCTGGTCACCTCGAACACGTCTTCACACCAGCAAATATTTGTGACGCTACTCATGCTCTTCACGCATTAAACCATATCAAGCGCAATCATCCAATTATCACCCTGCGTCTCTAACCCAAATCATCCATCATCAGGCCATGACCTTATAACTAATATAAGTTATCTGCAAGCAACAATTTTCTCGTTCTTTGAAGACAGAACCTTCGCCGTTAAGGTTAACTCGTATATATCCGACATCAAAGCAATACATGATGGAGTTCCTCAAGAAAGCATTCTTTAACCTCTGCTATTCAAAATCTATACATCAGATATACCAGCAACCACAGCTATTATAGCCACGTTTGCGGACGATACGGCAATTATCTACAAAACAGGGACTTACACAAAGCAGTACAACAGTCACAACACGCCACAAATATAATTAGCAGGTGGCTTAAAATTTGGAATATTAAAACTATCTCTATTTATGTTCACGCTGAGAAAAATAACTACTTCACCCAACATCAAAATTGATGGCAAATCTATACCATAGAACCCCAGGGATCAAGCAGTTCCCCTAGACACAAATAAGCTGCAGCTTCCACCTAAACAATAAACCACTTCAGGTTCACAACAGAATGCATCAGTTATATCTTCCAATCAATCGCAAATCATTGCTGGAGCAAGAGTGCACCATCTTAATGTATAAAACCTTGCTACGCCCCCTAATCTTATACGCCTGTTAGGTTTGGTGCACTAGGTCGAAGACAAACATCGACCAAATGCAAAGATTTTAAAATAAGATCTTACAAATCGCGATGAACGCGCCTTGGTTTTTCGCAATAACCAACTACGAGGTGCACTCAAGTTGTAACACCTCTGATTTTTTTCTCACGAACCAATCACACGAAACCTGTGAAACTTGTGTCACTTCTCGACGTAATCTCCCTGCAGCCGTCCACATTTTTTACAACGTCGACGCCATGATTGGATGGCCGCTGCGAACGCTTTTTAGGAGTCTTCTTTGACCACTGATGCAATAGCAGCACTAGTGAATTTGTGACCACGGACAGTGTCTTTCATGCTTGGAGACCGCCAAAAATCGCTAAGAGTCAGGCCAGGTAAGTAGGGAGAATGAGAAATCACTTCAAAGTTGTCAGCATTCGTGGCACCCACATTAAGGACACTTTTTTCAGGTCTTCATGGAGGATTGCGTGCACAGATCTCACTAAAATGCTAACTTTGGAGGCGATGTGTTTCGCACTCATTCAGCGATCCTCCAGAACAAGTTTCTCCACTTGTTTGATCATGTCGTCAGACCGGCTGGTGCGAGGCTGAGATTGTCTTGGTTTGTTGTCCCAATACGTTCTGCCTTCTTTGAAGTGTCGCACCCACAAACGCACTTTAGATACATCCATAACACCATCACCACATGTCTCACTCAACTGGCGATGAATTTAAATCGGTGTCACACCACGCAAATGGAGAAAATGAATGATTACACGCTCTTCTTGTAATAAAAACGTCGCCATTTTAAGTATCAAAAACAGTACTCACTCTCGCCGCTGCCGCTAGAGTCCTGTTGTCGTGCAGTACTGCCATCTGTCACGCATTTCCAAAGAGTGCGCGCGTATTTTGAAACAAACCGCATGTTTCTATCTGTTCCCAGTCACGAGAAGAAAATGCGGAGATGCTACAATTTGAATGTACCTCGTACACTACGAACTAAGAGTTTCACATGTGCAAGATTATATCCGGGAAAGTTTCTACAAAACGCGGATGAGTGCGACGGGCTCAACCACTACAACATGCATAAGCCAAATATAGAAACTAAGATAAAACAAAGACTACCTAAAGAAGAGCATAATTATTAAACATTAACAATATTATCAATCACTGTGTCAATTAGAGTTATTTACAATTTTGTCAAATATGTCGTGTATAACAATTTCATTGTTGATCTGATAATAAAGCCTATTAAAAAATTACAATTGGAGACGTTAATTTAAACATTTGATGGATGATGTACTATTTCCGAGCTGTTTGAAGGATTTTGAAAGTCACGTGGCTTACCACATGTGCACTAATCCATAATTAGCCTTATGTTAATGTATCTTGTATAGCACTATCTAAATGTGAATAGACTTTGGACATACTCCACAAATTCTAAGGCTACAATTCTCGGTAAAAAGAAAAAGGACAACTTACTTACTCAAGTTTACATTAAGTAAATTCGGCTAATGACAAATGACAAACTATTTTATTATTATAGTGCAATTATTTGATGTAAGTTGTAAGATGTAAGTTGTCTTGGCCCAAACTGCACTCGACGATTAAAGGTAATATATATGCTAAATGTTCCTGGTATGTTTAAATATATGCTTAAAGATCGATCTACAAATATAAAAAATAAAATTTACAACTTTTTGTATCAAAAACTTCTAAGTTGTATAGTTTTGTTTCTTAAGTGTTACATTGTAGTGTTAGTGGTAAACACCAACAAGAATAAAGATACTACAGCATAATCTGTGGCAAGGAAAAATATTTAATGTGTTAAAGGCACACGTTAGCAGACACAATTCAACCACTTTAGTGACAAAGTGTTAGAAGCGCATCTACCAGAATTATCAGAGTCTACCAAAAAGTGTGCAAAAATAGCTACAACATCATAAAAAGTCAAATGAAATTACCGATGAAAAAAGAAGATTAGGAGAACGGCAAAAGCGTCAGCAGGGCGTCCTCTGCATGTGTGTTTGTCACACATTTAGGAGGCTTATGGTGTAGGTATTTACGTACTTTTTCTTATTAAATATATAGATAGTTACCTCCAAGTTTCTTGGAGTGCGTGCGTAGTCTGACTTGCCCCGCTTTATCAGTTTTTTCCTGCTAAATCTTAGCGAGTACCTGCTGCCGTGCAGCGAGCCTGTGTCCTGCCGCTGCAGGCCGCGCTTCAGGAACAGCGCCTTGAACGTCTGCCTGTACTTGTCGGACAGGACACAGTACACTATGAAGTTGCACGAGGCGTTGAGCGTCACGAGCAGGTTGAACACGTTCCCCAAACCTGGAATCAGCAAAAATTATGATAATTGAACAGGGTTCAATGTATTTATGTAAATTTTTTATTTCACAGTTTATAGTTTAAGGAAGTAAAATATAAAAAAATATATAGCTTGACTATTACCCTATATAGTACAATATGATAAAATAATTATCATAAATATGTTAGGACTACTTTTTTAATTCTCCGCCTGTGATATTCAAAGAGAAGAAATGGATGTTGTTTAATCAGCTGATATTTGTTCTGAACGGACATGGCCTTAAAAGTGGTTTAATGTAAACTCACTAGGTGGTAGGGCTGTGCTTAGTACTAGTGTTTGGCTTGTTGCCGCATTAAGTTCTGCATTAAGATTAAATATGACACAGCAAGCTTTTGGTGATGAGTTATTATTGAGAAACCGTATCTTCGAATAACACAAGACAAGTGTGAAATAATTTTCTTACGAGGAGTCAAGTATATTCAATGCTACTTTTCCACATAGCCACCGTAAACATTAAAACATTTATCATATCGGTGGACGAGTTTTCCAATACCCTTTTCACAGTTATAAGGTTGCCGCCAGCGTGTTGAGATAGGTCTCCATGGCATCTTGAAGCTCTTCGTTGGTGCCGAAACGGTGTCTCAGACCTCTCTTCAATTCTTGAAAAAAGTGAGTCACTGGGCGCCAGATCTAGGATGTACGCCGGGTGATCGAACACTTCCTTTTAAAATTGTGTAAGAAGCTGTTTGGTTACTACAGCAATCATCTTTGTGGGCCTCAGCCAAAATTTTGGAAACCCAACGTGCACAAAGTTATCGGTAATGTAGGTATTCCATTACGATCGTTTAC
Organism: Sinelater perroti; assembly: GCA_036346155.1. Classification (NCBI taxonomy): domain Eukaryota; kingdom Metazoa; phylum Arthropoda; class Insecta; order Coleoptera; family Elateridae; genus Sinelater; species Sinelater perroti. The sequence goes on along the minus strand of JARFIY010000158.1, from coordinate 19,481,872 downwards.
AGTGTTGGCCTTGAAATGCACTATTGGTAAAGCTTGGTTTCATCATTTGGCCAACGCGCTGAACAAGGTCTTCAATAGCAACAGATTTGCGTCCTTGCCCACCTTCATCATGAACATCAGTTCGGTCATCTTTAAATTTCCTACACCATCCTCGCACAACACCAACACTTATAAATTTTGCACCGTAAACGCAGCTCATTCTCCGGTAAATTTCTGCTGCGCTATTCCCTTCTGTCTGTAGGAAACGAAGCGCAATTCGCACTGGAAGAATCAATCATGCCGGACATGTATGTTAACGGGCTTACAGCTCAGCTCCAACGGATATATTAAATTCGGCAGTGACAGATGTCACTGCAGTAGCGCAGTGCGCAGATCCCCCTTGGATCGCTCGGCTGGTCGCTTAGCAGCGCTATCGGAGGTTGAAGAAATAGCTCTCGTAGCGGCTCTTCCAGTCTGCCACCAAATGGGAAAGTTTAGAGGCTTTGTCCTAGTATATGGATTGGAGTTCGCTCCTTAAATGTGGGAGCAGGCCCACTTAGACCACTTGATGGTCTGTCTTGCTTAGCATGGCACCCAAGCAAGAAGTGTCAGAACTATTAGGAACAACTTGTTGTTCCCCTGTCAAAAGTAGTCTAGTATTAGACTAACAAGTTTCTGATGGGAGATTGTCACGGCAATCTACCCAAATAACCATTTGAGCAGTGGTAGTGGGAGACAGCTTCGGCTATCTTGCCCAATTATAAATTACAAGTCTTTGACTTAGTGTGATAAATTATCGGGAGGCTGCTTCGGCAAGTACTACCCAGGAACGATCTTCGCATCATTGAGCCAGGGTGCTGGCATTGCTATGTCCATTAAGGACGATAAGTGCATTGGGAGGCTGCCACTACAGTCCTGCCCAACAGAAATACTTAGAACAGTGCGAAAGTCGTGGGTAGGCGGCTGCGGCTGACCTGCTGGCTGTGAAATCTAAGAAAGTTGCGATATAACCGCTGAAAATGTAGAATGTGAGAGTCAATTACCGCAAGAAGACCTCAAAAGCGCTGAAATGAAATAAAAGTGTGTGCCACCAAATTTTACATAACTATGTATTTAAAGAAATAGAAACTGAATGCTTTTGCAGTGACAAAAACAGAAAGAAACCAAACGAATAATTGCCGATAAGACCTAGGACCTATAGCTTTAATAACCTTTTGGTGTGCTTACTCTACGTCCTACTAAGAGGACAATTTGATGTTTTGTCCAAAAATTTGGGGTAACCGAATTACTATTAACATTTGGATGTCAATGGGTGGCCGATAATTCATCTCAATGAATTTTTGGCTGAGGACAAGAAGTAGGAATTTCGTAGATTGCAAGTTTTATATTTGGACCTGCAGCCGGACTTTCATAAAATTATTTTTAAGCGAAGGAACCTTTACGGAGAATCGAACATAAATAAGTTACCGTTTGGGTAGGATTTTGGTCTTGTGGAATCATTAATTATCTTCTACAAAATTAATGGTAAACAATACGGGGTCATGCATAAGTGACGGTATTTGTTACTGATGTTTACTGATTTTAAAGAAGATATCACCATATACTATATTGAAGAAGCTCGTCAGATTTGTCATTTCGCGACGTGTCAAACGAAAATCGGACAGCTCAAGTTCCACATATTTGTATTTGTTGTTGTAAAGTGATTTATTTTGATGATATTTATGGTAGCGGCATAAACGTGCTCTTATTCTTAAATCCTGGATTTAAAAATAGTGGTAGGTCTGTTAATAAATCAAATAGAATCTTAACCATGTGATCTATCGGCTCATTTTGGGAAAATAATCGTCAACTGAATAGGCCTTGCTGTCTTTGTAAGATAAAAGTATAAAAACATTAAGTACTCAACCCCTCTTTCTCTTTTTCAAAATTAGTGGCCACTAATAAGTTGTCAAACCAACGCTGCAAATCTAAGCTGTAAAGGAGGATTGTATTTTGATCCCGCTGCACATAGCACTTGGAAGTGTAGCTTTTGATGTTTTTTTTTATATTTGGTAATTGGTTCACCATGTTTATTCATTTCACTGCCTTATTTCTTGTTAGAATCGAAGTCTCGTCTTGTCTTTATTGTTAATACGTTGTGATTTTTGTTCGGAGAAAATAAGTGAAGTAAGACAGAATTAGTTGACGCAAAATACAAACCATGACTTCAAATAAGTAATAGAAAAATTAACAATTAAATGTGTATTTGATTTAAAGATGATAAAATAAAAAAGTAGAAAATTAAAAATTGATGTTCGTTTTTTAATGTTATTTATATAAAAAAATATTTTTAATAATATTTTTATATAAAAACAGGAAAAGGTAAGGAAGTAAATTCTGTTAAAGAACAAATTGATATTGATTGCATTATAATTAATTTATTTTTTTATAGGAGTGATTGGTTTTTACGCCAAAAAGTTTTAATTGAAACGTTTGAATAGTCGATTTCAGGGCAAACACTATTACAGCCTGGTTAAGTAATAAATGTATGAAGTAAAACATAGAAGAAGAATACAAATAATCAAAATAGAGACTCCAAAAGATTGTCAGATTTAAAAATATTAAATAAAGAAAACAAGAAAGCTAGAGAGAAATTAGACGTGCAACTAATCAAAAAATAAGAGCGAATGCATCGAGATTGTCAAATACATGATTAGTATGACAACAAAAAAACTGAACTGGAGCAAAGCACAATAATTGCAATAGTTAAAGAAAGGTGAAGAAGAAAAATACAAGGAGAAGTGGTTAGAAGTAATACAACCTCTTAAAGAAAAGACTAAATAAATAGATAAATATTTGATATAAATAAAGAAAATTTAAATTAAAATTATCTAGGTGAAAATCAACTTATTCTTTTTTAGATAAATTAATACTGACTTCAGGTCGGATCTTTTTATTTTGTACACCATATATATAAAGAACTTTGCATATCAAAGTAATTTAATTTTCACTCTTTAAAAGTGAGTTTGGCTCAAATTTCAAATTGATGCTCTATTAATAATACCATTCTGGGAAATGTGACACCCGTCAACTATTCTAGAGAACATATATGGACGTGCAGCTCCACCAATAGTCCCCCCTGTCCATATAAGTAACCACCCTAGTCTAAGAACGGCAGTACTAAATTGGCACTCTATCTAGTATCCTACTCGGCCTTTGAAGAAGTTACCAAAAGTCAAAACAGGAATTTATCATATTGAACGTATCGTTGTTAACTGCCAGTGACTATTGGTAGACATATGTGTGTTGGCAAATAATTAAACTTTTCTACCCTTCTTCTTTGTCACCTCCTAATTCCAGTTATTTTCGATTATTTTCCTTTTTCTCGCCTTCCTCTTTCTTCTTTCTATTTCTGTTCCTGTGTCATTGCTGGCACATGCTTATCATTTTTTGCAAGGGTTGGTCTTTTCTCTTTGCATGCAAAACACACAATCTAGCAAGTGTTTAATTTAATAATATCAAACAGGCGCAAAGATGCATTGACGAATACAACGAGTCTGTTTCTCGGAACTTAATATGTTATGATTCACGAAGGTGATAAAGGGTTCCTTATACTTTTATTGCAACTCAGAAACCAACAGTTGATGCAGCTGTACAGCGTGGATTAAGAGACATTCTTTGAGTGTCCGGTAACAGCAAAAATCTCAATGTTCACACGAAACACTAGAACAGAAACAACAGCCTCTGAAGAAGCGGCCGGAAATATTTCAAAGTAAACGCCGATTGTTTTTGTTTCTAAGGAAATTCTTATGCTAGATTGGCTGCCCCTTTATGGAAGTATTATTAGTGAGCAAGCCGAATTTTCACACCGTTTCTATCCTGTAGGCTCTCGGATATACTACGTTGCCTTACGCTCATATTTACCGGATTTTTTTCCATAGACTGGTTCGCTTTAACGCAATAAAAGTAGTGGCAATAAGATTTTCTTTAACGACGAGCTCCAGTCGGCTATCCATAACAGGTATTGTGTTACACCAAAAGAATGGTTTGCAGCAATCTTACGTAAACTGTCTGAGTGTTCGCAAAACTGTTTAGATATTGAAGATGAATAAAAGGTATACTCGCTTCTTTCTAATTAAAGATTAATGAGAGAGAAAACTTGTAGTAGAATTCATATTTTTTTAATCAGAAGTTGTTGCAATGTAAAACTCTGGATAATTACTAACTAGCCCATGCTTTATTGATTGGTGTGAGTGTTTATCCGATCTCATCGTGAGAGGATGCTTCAATCTCTTGTTATCTTTCCATTTACCAATTACCACACGAACTTAAAAAAAAAGTCAAAACGTGTGCTGTGATATTTTATGTAACTGTGATCCGACTTTCTTTAGAGAAATCGTTATGAACTTATTACACAATTAGGGTTGCAGACGGGAATTATTAATCACTTCCTTGTACCAAATGAACAAAATATTTGTTTGGCAATGGAACTGCTTATAGATGTAGTATGCGAACACTCACTGCGTGAGTATGGTGCGTTGTATAGAGGTGTCGTCCAACATTAAAGTGCACTTTGTAGTTCGATTTATGTGTTGTTGGAAAAACTATAATCTGAGTTCCAATGCAACATTAATCTCTATTCATTTGTGATTATATTTGATAGAAATCTAATTGAAAATTTAATTATTCTAAACTTATGAGAGAAATAACAATTAGGTTCTTTACAGGCCAATTACAGTGTGGGACAAAGGAACTAGATATTAAAAATTACTTCGGAGTATCGTAGTTTTCCTGAAACCATGATAGAATAGAAAATATTAAATCAGAATTTATATTTTTTGCGTGGATAGAACAAGACTCGGCCACAAGAGTGAGTATATGCAACGAAAATAAAGATAGCTGACTGATTGACTATTCAGGAGCGTCTTAAAATTGTAGCACCCTATAAAGAGATGGTGGCGTACAGTAGAAGGGTGGAATACAATACTACACCCGGAGACAATAAAGAAGTGTCATGGAAAGCTGATGACCTCATGTTTGGTGAGTGATGCAAGAAGTAATCGCCTATCCATATCTCATCAACACGCCAGGGAGCTCGTGAAAGTAAACTGACAAGATTGTATAAAGAATTGAATTTTTGTCCGTGGAAAAACCATTGCGTACAGGAGCTAAAACCTGAAAACTGTGACCGCAGAATGGAATATAGAGAGTTAACGTTGGGTTGACATAAAAATTGACCTGAATCATTTGAAAACATCGAGGGGCCAGGGCGTATTCATGTTGGCGGTTGCGAAATGATGACAACACGACTCAGCGGCCAATATATTATACATGACATCATAAAGGCAGATGGTTGAAAACTACCTGGGACCCACAGTATCTGGGTAGATTAACATTGGCGATCTTATTTATATGCAGGACGCATCACCTCATTGCGTGGTTAGATCAGACGTTGGTTGAGATGACGCGTACCTCATGAATCTTCTTCTTCTTCTTCAGCCTTCTGCCATCCACTCCTGAATGTAGGCCTCACCTATTTCTCTCCATCTGTGTCGGTCACTGGTTTGTTTTGTCCAGTTACTACCAGCTATCTTCCGAATGTCATCCACCCATCGTTTCTGAGGTCGACCTTTTTTTCGCTTAGTTTCACGGGGGCGCCATAATAGTGATTTCGTTGTCCATCTCTCATCCACCTGTCTCGCGATATGTCCGGCCCATCTCCATGATGAGGCTTGCTATGCGTTCTATGACGTCAGTTATTTTGGTTTTTCGTCGGATTTCTTCATTTCGGATTTTATCTCTTAATGGCATCCCCAGCATAGCACGCTCCATAGCTCTCTGCAGCACTCTCAATCTACTTGCATTTCGTTTTGTAAGAGCCATCGTTTCCATACCGTATGTAGTCACTGGTAGGATACAAGTATCGTGAACTTTACGTTTGAGGTTGATCGGTACATCTGGATTCCTTAGGATATATGACAATTTGCCAAAGGCGGCCCATGTCAGAGATATTCGTCTTGTAATTTCAGTACCTTGGTTTTCTTTTCCTAATTTGATGATGTGTCCTAAGTATATATATTCTGTCACGTTTTCCAGCGTTTGGTCGTCCTCATGAATGGCTTCCAAGAAGTCTAGATTTCACTTCATAATTTTCTTGTAGGGAAATGCAATGGAGGATGCGTACAGAGCAGTCACACATTGGAGGCGCAGATTCAGGAGATTCTCAGCACTATCCCAAACCTCGTCGTTCAGAAAAGTGTGTATTCCGTCCCCGGATTTTTGAGAAAAATGCGTCGGCGCCTGATTTACTTTTATTTTTTTTATAATCAAAGATGTGTACAATTTGTGTCAATAAATCAATAATAAATTTAATAAAGTCAATAATAATAATTTTATTTATCTCCCCCAAATTGTACTAATAACGTTTTTTTCTGGTTGTTGCAGAATGCCAATGACGAAGAAGGAGGAATATGGAGGAATCAGTGTGATAAATCTCAGATGGTACGTGCCATCGCAGGTGCGAAAGCAAAGGAGTCTACCCTGAAAGGTGTTGCAAGAAGTTTTGGGGTACCTCATAGTACTCTGCAAAGTTTCTTAAACTTGATAAAACTCCCGCGCAAGCGGTTCAAGAAGCAAAGCTTAGAAGAAAACCATTTGTAAATGCAGAGCTCGAAAAGCAGTTAGTTTCTTACCTACTCGTGATGGTGCAAAAATTCTTTGGGTGCACTTTGGCAGACCCGAGAAGAATAACATATTTACTTGCCCAGAGAAATGGCTTAATAACTCCTTTCAAAAACGGAGAAACAGGATGAGCTTGGGCTGACCTTTTTCTTGAGAGACATAAGTATTAGCTGTCAATTCCCAAACTTTATCTTCATCATATGTCAGAGTTTCAATAAAGAGAATGTGACAGCTTTCTTTGATCTATTGGCAGACGGTTTCAAAAATACTCGTATCCAGCAGACCGAGTGCATAATATGGACGAGACGGGCCTGTCCATTGTCCAAAACAGAATTCCCAAAGTGAATGAAAGGAAAAAAAATTGCAACTTTAACGTCCGCAGAAGGAGGGTCTACAATCACAATTATCGCAAGCATGAGCGCTTCGGGTCATTATGTCCAGCCAATGATAATTTTTCCTAGAACAAACATGACCCAAGCTCTAATGAGAGGCTTCCCGAATGGTGCAATTGATAGAATCCATCCTTCAGGATGGGTTCAAAACAATTTGTTCACTGAATGGTTTGTTCACTTCATTGAGAAAACATGTACTACTAAAGAAAAGCCTGTTCTACTCATCTTGGATGGTCATTATAGCCATGTTCAAAATCTTGACCAGAAAGAACCTTGTGACTATCATCTCACTTTTTCCTGATTTTACCCACACATTGCAGCCCCTAGATAAAGCTTTAATGGGGCCTCTAAAAACGTACTACAGCGAAGTAGTGAGAGTATGGTTCCAACAGAATGGGCGTCTCCTTACACCCTATGCTTACATTTGTACTCAAATGGCTGAGATAGCAATAAACGGGTTCAAAGTAACTGAGTTATACCTATGAACCGCTACATCTTCACCGACGCTGATTTTATAGCTGATGAGTTGGTTGCAGAAAAAAACTTGCAAATAAAGTTTCAGAATCACGTGCTCCCCCATTTGCTTTCTCTGGAGTATCGACATCATCTGCCTCTCATTCGAGTTATCCTGATATAGAAGCACATCAAGCTCTAGCAATGCCAATTGATCAGGATGCTGAAACACCGCAATGTTTTCCGGGAACTTCAAAAGCAGTTTCTCCCCAACAAAGAGAACCACTATTCGGTGCCTCATCACTGGAACGCCATATAAGGATCAGTTGACCAAGTCGCTTGACAAAAGTGCTCCCAAGAAGAGGTCGTTAAGTTTTCCCGGGGCTAGAGATCGGTCAGGGGATAGGGGCGGGAAGACCAAAAACCTTCAGAAAAAGAAAATTTAACCAATGAAACGATACCAATCCTTATCGGACTCATCAGACTCCTGCGACCCTCCCCTTATAGACAGCGATGATGACCTGGATGTCAACGATGGGGATATACCAGACTCGAGCGATGCAACTTGCATCTTTTGTGATGAAAAGTTCTCTCAAGACACTCGCGGAGAAGTGCGGATTAAATGTGTTATGTGCCAAATGTGGTCATACTTAGATTGTGCGGAGCTAAAAGTGCCATTTATATTTGCGATTTCTGTAAATAATTTTTAATTTGTTCATTTAAAATTCTCAAATGTACAACTTGTTCTTTGTATCGTTTTTTAAATGTTTTATGCTGTTTTAAAACATATTAACCTAGTTTGTCACTTGGGGGGGTGGGGGGGGGGGTGGTGCATATTTGCACCCCATTTTTTCTGGTACTTTTTAAAACCTTTTTTAAATCTATGTTTTAGAATTGAAATAATTGATAATAATGATTGTTTTGCCTCCTCTCACTTAGTAAACTTGTTATACTTATTAATGAATGTCAAAAACTTAGAATTTTTCCAAATGAAAGTAATTTTAAGTTAAAAACAAAATAAGGTGTCTATATTTACACCCTCTTCTCTACTTATATCGATTTTTATCTGTTGATACTGTCAAATGCTTGCTTAATTTCTATAAAAATCACATATAATGCAATATTGATCGGCCTTATCACTTGGTATCGTTTTTGTAACTTAAATTTTTTTTAGTATCTTATACGGTCTTCTTTGCATGATTTTACTAAGATTTTTGATCATTTCTCCGTACATTTGATATTTGTCTAGAGTTATTTTACTTATTTCGTCCTATTAACTTGCTTATATATTGATTCTAATATTTGCTTTCACTTCTGTTACCCTGATTGCTTTCTTATTAATCTTGTCTTTCGTGCTTATTTTTGTTTCCTCCTCCTTAAGCTCTTCAATTGTCCAGTATATCAAATTATTGTTTTACTGTTGCTCTTACAAGAAAGTGGTCGGAATTTGCAATTTCGCCTCTATATAATCTCACATCCTTCATTAAAGTATCACTTCTCTGCAACTAACACTTGGTCTATCTAATTTCCTTCTGCATTATTTTTTCTTAGTATCATCTCTGTTATTTTATGTTCATTCTTTTCATAAATTTCGGATTACTTATTGTGATATTTGTTGATGCTGCTATTTCACATAATCTGTTTTTATTACCTTTTTTATTGCTATTTTGATCATAAAATACTTTTTGCCGATTTTAGCATCAACGTTTCCTATTGCTAATATCTTATTGTATGTTGGCATTTCTTCGATTAATTTTTTTAATTGTTACTATGACTATTTTTTCCTGATCCAGATGCGCTATCCTTTTATATTATTTTTCATTAGATAGTTCTTATTTTTCTGAAATTTGGGGGCGCCTTTTATTGGATTTAAATTCTTATCTTTACACTTTAATCTTTGCGTCATTTTATGTCATTTATTTTATATTATTTTTTAGCTCTGGGCATAATATATCCTCTTATTCTTTATTTACTATTCTATTTTCATTCTTCTTTTTATTGTTGTTTCCCTATTCTTTTATCTATATGTATTACTTTGTCAACATGGAATCTTTGCCTGAGCAAATGCTAATAGCGTAGTCGATTGTGCTTATTACATAAGTGTCGTTTTAAAAGATGAATGAAACAGTACCTAACACCCCCAAAACATCTACAGAAGGCATAATAAAAAACGTTACATCGTTTGTTTATATAATGTGGCTTCAAACTATGGATGTGGCTGAATCTGGACCTTCGGGCTTAGTACCCCCAAAATATTAAAGGGCGTAAATATCAGTCTTTCAGCACAAAGCACGAGAGGCTCGATAATTCGTTAATTTTGTTTGGAATGAGAAGAAGAAAGCCAAATGACCTGTTAGTGATGACGAAGACGATGAAGAAAAACGTAAAGAAGTAGATTCAACATTTTTACCAACCTATTCGGTGTCATGACCTTCATTTGCGCCTTAATCTCAAACAAAGCGTTAGTGAGGTGTGTTTATCAGACAGAAAGGTAAAACGTTTAATATTACATAGTCAAATAGGCTACTTGTTGTATGACAGCTATATATCACCATAGCATAATATATTTGCATTTCTGTTAATATGTTCTACTTTTATTTTTCCCATTTTACCTATTTTTTTGATTGTTATAATAAAAATATTTAAAACTAAAGTTTCTTAATGTGTCTGAAAAGGTTTCGGATATATTAGATTTTAATGTTTAATAAAATTTTATTATTTTATTGCTATTAGAAGTACTATGCACATAATGACCAAAATAGCAATTTTTCTTTTGATGAAAACCTAGAGAAAGTTCAACAAATTTATCATTTTGATTATCGCAATTAAAATTCCTAGATAATTTTTCTTTCTCTTTCTATATTAATATTCAAGGCTTCCTTATTAAGGATGTCTAAGAATACACAAAAATACAAAAATAAAAGCAGAGTCCAGCATTTAGTAAAACATCAGTGGAGTGTGCACAGCGAGCCGTGTCGTAACAAAATTAAGCGGCTTGTGTCCTCTTTGCAGTTCCACCGAACTGGCCATTTGGATGAGGCGCGACAATAAATCTCAAGCAGGAAGCCATATTACAGCAATTTTAAATAGTTCAGCGGCCCGAAGTCAAAAATAAAAGCAAGGCTGCATTGCAGTGGTTTTCACGCAATGCCTTAAATTTTTTTAACCATCCTAGTTTTGACATCCCGTATTGATAATGTACAAAGAAACATTCAATGATTTTGATTAAACTGAAATATGCACGAAAACAACTATACGTATGACAATGATTTAGTGCATTCTTCTGAAATCGAGCGCCAACTTACCTTTCTTTATGTTTTCCGTATGAGTGTCTTTAATTTCGTCCAGCGCGTCGTAAATTAAGAACGATGAGGTCGGTATTTGGCATATTAAAAATAGGACCACCACTGTGATTAGTAGTACCGTGATTCTATTTTCTTGAGATTGAGATTTGTTTTCCTAAAAAGTACCGGTAGAATTTGCTGTAATGTTTTATAATTTTCAACAAACCTGTGATTTGGTCATGGCTTTTCTGGTCTTGTGTGATTTGTACACGGCTGAAATGAGGAAGCAATTGAACGTGGCGATCATGGTCAGAGGTAGCACGCCGAAGCCGATGGCAGAGAACCAGTAGAACACGGTCTGGTACGTCCTGTTCTTCCCCAGACTCGTCAGCTCGGTCTCGATGGTGTAGTTCTTGACGCAGCAGGTGGTGTTGAGCAGCACGATGTTCACGATGGTGTTGAACAGCTTTTCTGTGGAGTTCGTGAACATCACGAGGGACTCGTTGTCTATGGGGAGGACGTACTCTTCGGTGTCCAAGACGGCCTTGGTGCAGTTCTTCTGGAAAGTGTCGTTGGGCAGCGGGGACGAATCTAAAGTTGAAGTGTTGTTCTCCATCATGTTCATCTCTTGCCGTATTTCGCTGGCGCGTTTCGGCTGGAGCACCTTCAGGTCGTTTTCGTCGCAGGTCTTTATGCAGTCGTCCTTGAAGGCGAGTTGGTGCTCGAAGGGGGTCGAGGCAGTCACCACTATGCACAGGATGCTGACTATGGCTATGATGCTCTTGGCTCTGCTTTCTGTGCACAGCACTTTGCCTTTCATAGGATGGCAGACCACGATGTACCTTTCTATAGTGAAGGACACTGTTAACCAGACGGATGTGCTACCTGCAACAAAAGAACTTTATTGTTTGTATATCTGGTTTGTTAAGATGTAGAGCCTTGCCATTATTATTATAATCATTCTGCAACCATCAGTTATAATACTCTTATGGTTTGTTGTCTACTCCATCGTTTATATCACTCGTATATTAGTTACAATTTTTATTACTGCCAAGTATTTATGCGCCTATTTTTTTAGTAAATTTTACGTTACTTAGTAGTTTCAATTTTATTTACCGTTGGCTGTTCTCCTCTTACTTTATTATATTATGGTTTAGCATTTTTTCTTTACTTTTATATTATGTTATCCACATCATTTTTGTTATTTTTTGAACTTAAGTTGTATTACAATTACCTTTTGGGTTCTTCTGTTTATTTATTCTTTAAGATACTTTATCTGTAGAGTAGTCGTTAGTTTTGCTTGCTTAAAATTATTTTCTAGGGGATAATTTACATGACACTGTATTACCTTCAACCCAAAACAATTAAACAACTCCGAATTTATTCTTACCGAAAGCTTCTCCAAAAACGACCACAAACGCAGCTTTGAATGATTGCGAGTAGTCAGGAGGTCGCGATAATTTGAGTAACTGGCAACTGTGTAATGGTCCTAGAAGGGCTACGGGCAAGCGTGACCAAAGGTAGCTACTGTAAGATTCGCGACGATTCTCGGGGGCTTTGCTCGATTATGAAGGAAGATTTCAATAATTTGTTTCAAGCATAAAACGGCCAGGAAGCCCCACTATCGATACGCGAAATATTAGACCATCACACCTGAGGCTGGAGTTCTAAAATGCCGAAGACTTAAAGGAAGACTTTATCTTATAGGTATAATTTGGATGTCACACTTCCAAACGGAATTAATCTCAAAGTCGCGGATGAGTTCAGGTTTCTGAATTATACCTGCTATTGGAATGACAGTGGATTTGTAGTCAAAGGGAGACAGTTATCTGTGCAAAGTCAAATACAGAGCAATATCCGGTCTTGGTTCCGGTCACCGACCAGCTGAAGGAAACAGCCATCTGCCTCCATACCAAAGATAATAGGGTGCGCATCGCTTCAGCATACTCTCCATTGCACACCTGATTCCTGTTTTTGGAAGACCTGGCACCATATTCAGAGAACATTGCGATAGTTTTAACAGGTAATCTCAATCTGAAGTACCTTGCATGGAACACTCAGGCAACCGATCCAAACGACGAGCCGCGCAACCTGGTGGTGGACACGTCATAAGAACCAACACATTATAGACTCACAGGTTGTTCCGATGTCAATCTTCAGGAGTGTGCTTATGCAACACAAATTAGATAACTTGAGAGCGCTAGATTCGGACCACAATTCGATTCTTTTTACACTGGCCAACCTACAGCATCCATCTGCGCCAGGCAATAGCTATTCGCATTATCCGCTTCGAAGGGTACTTAGAAGAGGCGACACAAAGCCTCGAAACCGTCATACAGGAATAAATCCGATTTGCCACAAATAAAACCCCTACCAGAAATTTTCTGCCCGAGAACTTGAGGAAGGATTTACCAGAAAATTCTAGCACCACGACGTTAACGAGAAACCATGGACCTTGAGGATGGCTTAACGTAAAAGAGTAAGTCAAGACGGCTGTCACCAAAATCCGACACACTGCCTGGGTTAGAGAAGGCCCTAGACGCCGCCGACCATTCACTCCGGGAGATAGTCGAGGTGCTATGCAATAAAGTTTTTCCCGATGCCACTAATCTACGGTGAGCACAACATTGCATACATCGTGACGAAGAAAGCAGAGGTGCTGAAATAACCTGAAGTGCCATTGCGATCTCAACGCAGATCTAGACCATCTTAACCTCGTCAATCGAGCAGTCAGGCGCCTGGGAAAGTAAGAAACCAAACGTTAAAGTTTCGGAAAAGACTTGAGCCATATGGCATTTCTAACCTCGGCATTGAAGCTTTTTCAAGAAAAGCTGCCACCTATGTGGCCACAATCGTCAACGCTATTCCCGGATTACGATACTTTCCCGCCAGTGGAAATTAACGAATGGCGTAGTGCTCTCTAAGCGATAGGAAACTGGCACTTTTACCAAGGAATGCAGACCTATCAGTCTGCTGCCATCTCTAGGGAAGGTAGTAGAAAGCGTCATTCACCGCTCGAGAGCTAATTCCGGGGGCAGTTTTGATTCTGTCAAAGCACTATTCTAGAGCTTTTACGAATAGTGAAACGCATCACCGAGCGATATAACAAGAAGCTCACTGGAGCTGTATTCTTCGGAATGATCAAGGCTTTCTACAATAGATTAGTATTCAAGATTGCCATAACAGTCATCCGATTGCCGATAGTCCAGTTAATTCAGTCCTTTTTTATGAGCAAAAGGTTTCGACTTAAAATCGGCAGGTTATTGGAGAAGCAACTCTGTGCAGGGGTCTTCTGAGGATCTGTGTTGTTCCTGACTCTATTCAATCTATATATCACAGATATTCTCACTATGTTCTCCACGATGTTAACCCAATATGTAGATGACACGAAGATAATATCCAGTTCGTGTAGGTCTCACAGGGCGGTGAGAAGGTTACAAGAAGGAATCGACGCTCTAGAGGATTTGTTTAATCTTTGGCGGATTCAAATCAATTTAGAAAAAACTTCAGCGGTGCTGCACAAAAGGCACAAATGATGCCCAAAATTAGCTTCTAATAGCTCAAATTCTCTAGATTTTAGGTAGTTAAGCAAAGGACTCTTTAAAGTATTTATTTATATAGAATTCTATTGTACTACTAAGTACTTTCTATTTATTTAAGCACATTACTCTTAGATATGTTGTGGACGTTCTTTTACATATCACTTTTATGCCATCTTCAAAATAGAGACGCCTTCTTAGTCTTCAAAGTATTTAATTTGTAACTCAATTGAATCTTGTATGGCTGCGCTAAGAATATTTTCACCCCCACTAGAGTACTGCAACTGCCTTATCCTCATAGCTTTGGATTTACTAAATTTTCTACCAAAAAATAGCAAAAGAAGTGTCACAAATGTAAGATATTTATAAAAAGAAATTCACACCAGTCCACCTATGTCTCCTTAAGACGCGGTACCTTCATAAAGTCTGCCTGTTTTTTAGTTTTAAGTTGTTTTAGAGGTGTAAGGGGCAGTGTTAGAACATCAGTACACGAAAGCTGCTCAATTCTCAAGTTCACCTGCACGCGGTGCGCTCTGATAGGTAACAAACAAGGCTTTGGTAATATAACCAGATGATAAATACCTATATATACATAGAAAGTAAGTGAAGCCTATGACATGAGTCATTTCCCCAGAAGTCACAGTTTTTTTTTCAATAACTTATGTCGTCAGAAAAATATACAGCCATGTATTGGATTAGAAGAGAGTGTTTGGTATAATAAAAATAAGAAAAAGGATAGCAACTTAAAACGTACGCACTCTATACAGGTAACATACACTCAAAAGTTTAGTAATGTTATAAAATAAGTGAAAAGGAAGTGAAATTTGGAAGAGAAATATGCCCTCAAGACAGATACACATTGTATTATAGCAAAATTAACAATTTAAAATATAAAAATTTTGTAGAAATGGTGATTATCGACATTAAAAAAATCAGTTTGCAACATTGCAGTAGTCTCTAATGCAGCCGTATAATAAGAAGGTACTAAAAGCAAAGCCAGAGGTTATGGACTTCCAAAAAAATAGAAGAAACCAGATGCTGTGGTATATAGCGTTAGAAATTGATGAGACGTGCAAGATGTGCAAATGCTGCAAATAATTTCAAAGAACATCAGCATGATATCACAAGAAGAAGAAATAGTACTTTGTACTTGAAACTACTAAACGGACGCACAAGCGTCCAGTAGACTTCGTTGTCCTTTCAGCATTGAATACTAAGAAATCCTTTTAGTTCAGTATTTAATTCACAACTGAGCTTTGATGCTCGAATAGGGTTTGCGCTTCCATACTTGTGCACATAAACAAAAAAATTTAAATTGTTAATTGTTCTGAAATAACAACTAAACAAAACAAATCAAGAACGGAAACAAAAGTTATGAGGTGACCTTCATCGATCTTTGCGCGTTTACATTCTTTGGGGCTATTTCGGACCTGCTACGTGCGATTTAGATTTTTCGGCCTCTCGTTCGGCCGCTCCAGTGCCCAATAAATTTAATTGTGTTTTGGCGTGTCAGCGGATGAGTTGCTGCAAGCGCTACGTCTAAAATTGAATCACAACTATGCTGTTTATGCTCTCGGACGTTCCATCCCTGCCAAGTTATCAGAATAAAGCGTTTTTGTATATTTCGAGCCACTTGCGCTTAGTTTAGCCGACCTCTGTGTTTTTAGACCGTGCATTTTTCCCAGAACGCTAATTTGGCCCCGCTTCCAGGATCGAATAGCAGCGGCATTCGAGTGCAAATTCAAGGCGGCGTCTCAATTTGCAGGGAACTCTTAATGTGCTGAAGTAAGGGTGAACCACAAAAATAAGAAGTGGGCCCTCATAAATTTATGCGTAGCTAAAGCAAGATGTCTGTACGTTAATGCTGTTGCAAAAGTTACTCAGACTTTTTACAAAGACAACATTTGTTTCGTCTCATTTTCAAAGACTGTAATCTTTGCATAGTTTTTATTGACATTTGCAAATTTGCCCTTGGTTGCCATTTGTCTCTTTAAAGTCACACTTAAAGATTAAAACTTTGAGACCCAACATTCCAAACGAACGATTATATAAGTCTGTCTTGATGTACACTGGCAGCTGATGGGAAGAGACTGTAATACGCATGCGTGAGTAAGAACGACTTTATCGGCTGGGTCAGTTGAGAGGTATTGAAACTATTTAAATGATTCAAAGAGTTTTTTAGAACGATATAATGAGTGCAATATGAATAAAGGCATGGTATAAATGATTGAGGGAAGGCCTAAAATCCGCTCATAGTAATATATGTTGAATGTATACGACCTACTTCTGAGAACTATAAGATGAGCTAAACTTTCCAGAATCTAAAGTTTCTGAAATTTTGACGAAATATCTTGCAGTTGAATTTCCAAAAATTAAATTACTTTGAAATAAAAAAATTCTAAATTAATAAGATTTAAGCCAATACGACCAGGTAGTTATCTATGATTCAAGAACTTTGCATAATGTTTTGAATAGTGGATGTCATCTTGAAGTTCTGTGCAACATCCTATGATGTTTACTTTGAAAAGGATTGAAGCTACTTATGTATGTTGTACCATCAGAATTTGATTTCTTTTATAAGCAACTAATCAAAAGTGATAAAACAGCGTCGCACATAACAAAATAAGCAACACGGTCACATTTTTACAGAAGTGTTATGAATAAGCTGCCGATAAAACCTTCTTGGGCAAAACCACGTTGACAATGACAACTTACATCATCATCACTTTTTATCGTTCCTTTCCTTCTCCTCCTGTTGATGCAGACGTATCAAACTGAGGGGGGATCAGATTGTAAACAGCCTTATCTCTGAGTGTTGTAGAAGTAGCCATGTTGGCGATCAATCTCAGGGTGCACAGCTATGATTCGATCATCCAATAGCGTGGAGGATCAAAGGCCCTTAATTAAGACCAGATCTCCGACTTTTGGATTAGGAGAGCCTCGCGACTATTTAAGCTTGCGCATGAGAGTATCTGTGTATTCTAATCGCTAATTAGACCAGAATTCATTTACAACTGCATTAGATCGTTTTCCGTTTTTTCTATTTTCTAGCATTTTTGTAAATCCTAGACGCAAAGATTAGACTTCGGTGGCAGCCAAAATATGGATCAAATTAATAGGAGTGAGCGGATGGACGGACAATAGGTGGGTTGTTAACTGGATTTGACACAAAGTGGTAGCAAACTTTTAATGCTTTACATTTTCACTCCAGTTTCCAATAACTTGCTGAAGTGGGTAGGGAGGATACAGATGGTCATTCTATTACTTAATTAGTCAAAAGATTATAAAGATTGACAAAGCATTTTAGTTCTAGGGTGTACATAAAAAAGTTACTATAATTGTCATCGACAATTTAAGTGACTCGTCCTCTCCCGCAAACAACAATAAAATAGTTAAACTTATAATAAGCTCCAGACAAACATCTTTCGATAAAGCACAATCAAACATTACAAATTACTCTTTCTTTGTGAAATTCTCATCACTATACTACGAGCGTAGAAAGAGGGGACTCGAGAAGTTGAAGTCAGTGATAGAAAATGGCACCTATATGTGGACTGTACGTTTCAGCACATCAAAGGCACCGGGAATGCTATTAGTAGACAGACTTGACTATTTGAGCCAGTTCAGTGATCAGAAATCCTTGCGAATTTGGGAGCACTTAAGGTTTGGTCTTGCATAAAGCTTGCTCAGATGCGTTAGGTATATGAAGGGATTAATTGACACTTGAACAACAGGTATAGATCGCAGATCAGTTTTCAATCCTTGCTCTCGTTAGATGACCCCCCCTACACAAAGTAGGTTCTTGTAGAGTCTTAATTGTACTTGATCTAACTAACCAACTACCCAAATTGAGATAATCTAACTTTACATCATAGTACACGTTTCAAAATTTGTGATAAAGAAATAAGATAAATCACAAACCTCTTTGGTAAAAATATGTTTGCGTAGCCTTGGATTATTTTGGTGGCCGTAACAATAATGGCGATTCAAATGGTTAAGAGTGTCTAAGACATAGGTCATAGATTGCAATAGCTTGTTGAAGCTTGAAAACCACAAACAGAATAAAACCATTTATTTTTAACTTTTCATGCAGTGAAAACCTCGCTCGATTCCCACTATTTCATGCGATGATTCAGATAGATTCAGTTCGAGTCCGTAAGTCCAGCACAATGACGAAGTTGTTAGTGTAATGGTGATAGTCCTTGTGGACAGAGGTTGGTCGGGTTGTTTTTAGTAGTGATGTGCTTTCGCTGTACTACTGGGAAAATTTTATTGTCTGCAAGGTTTGCAACAAAGTTGACTTGATCCAAGATAATATGGCAGTCGAGTAAGACAGACATCAGTATCTGCGTAGATGACTTTTAAAAACCTTTAACCGCGTAAGCTTTGACTTTAAAACCAAAAAGTAGATAGAAACAGAACAATTGACAGTTGTACACTTTACATAAAGGACGGTTACGTATGTCACTTTGGATTTATCGCAAACCATGCAATTCAATTGTGCTCTCACTAAAATATCGAAATATCTTGATGCTGTTAAAATCTCTAAAAGTATATTTTAATGGTTATCACTAGGAGAAAGACATTCCAATTTGGTTTGTCTTGAAGTGAAAGACTACACGTAAAATCCATTCTAAGGAATCAAATAGTCGACCGGTTTCTGAGAGTAGAGCGCACTCGGTTTACTAATAAGGGGCACATTGATAAACAAAGTTGTCTTTGAGCGGTAACCAAAAGGACCTCAAAAGAGTGTCTGGATTAAACAGCAGCGGAACATTCAAAGGGAGCTGCTTATGGCTGTCAGCTCACTTTCTCAGATTAAGACGGCCTTTTGCCAACAGAGTTATTATTTCATCACATATTTTACCGAGTCTGATAAAGGTAATTACCACTAATAAAATATGTCATCTACTAACTGGCGTTTAATGAGAACGTCCAAAGAGCTTCATCTTAATTTAAGAGCTCGTTTGAGATGTGCGATGCTTGATAGAAACTACCCAGGTAGTAAAGCCAGAGGACTATTTGATAGTCTGATATTGAACGTTAAACAATAGTTATCGATGTATTTTTCGATGTGATTTGACATTACAAATAAAACCAAGTAAACAAAAAAGATATAAGACCAATGAGATGGGTTTGGAAAATTGTGCCAAAATAAAGGTTGTCGTCAGGGAAAGCTCTTGACTGACGTATCAAATAGCATCTTGCGTTTCAAACTTTGTTGCCAAATACTATGATGTGGTACAGTATAGTACGATTCTAGTTGCAAATATGGAATTTTCTTTGGTCAGGAGAGACTTGACGAAGTACTTGGCGATGGGTGAAGTTCTAAGATCATGTCTTACAAATTTGAACGATAGTAGTTTACAAAATCTTCCAGAGTATAAATCTGTGTTGAAATTGCGAATTCCTAACAATCTGGTTTGTATGTGAAAACTCTTTAACCATCCAAAAGGTTTTTTTCGACAGTCAAGTTTTTTATCAGGGGATAATACGACATAGTTGGCCTGAAACAGCGCTCTTTATTACAAAAAAAACGTAGCCAAATATTTCAAAGGGCAAATTATTCTTCATGTTGAGGTATTTGTTAAATTTTGAGTTCTTGGCCAAAATAGATTTGTCTAAAGTGACATTAGTTGCGTCCTCCTAATTGGCAGCTAAATATTTTGTTAAAAGTAAGCCATCGCAGCGATATGAATGGGATCTTATAGAAGAGGGTCTATAATCTTATATAAAATGTGAACGATGGCAACGATCGGTCCTGAACCTTTGTCATAAGACACATCTGTAAGTACTTCACCTTGGAATCTAAGAATCTGAAACGCATCACTGTGTTTGTTGAATGTAGAGCCGCTTAAAAATAGCCTTTTTATTTTTGTTGCATTAATGTAGGTGTTCTGGGTTCCTAAATCAGAAGACAATATTCCGTTATACTTAAAGTTACAGAAAAATAAATTATCTTCGTCTAACATAAAGAAGAACATTGTTGTTGTCAAGATGTTTTCAGTAAAGATAATTTGATAGATTCATAATTTTTCTAGATATGATTATAGTTATGGGGCCATTAGCCTTGATCCCTAGAACTGACGTAGCTTTAAGTAACATAGTACCGCCCCCAAATTTTTTACAACAAATTTCTGTTTTCTTGGTTTTTTATTTGACGAAATTGTTTATTTTTCTGTATTTTTATTTAGTTGTAAACAACAGATTTCTGTTACAAGTTCTTTTGGCCATCCGTTGCACCATCCTCTGTGAGGTAGGGTAAATACTTTCTCTCATCGAAGATTGATGAGGCTTCCATTTTTTGTACTCTCATTCTTTCAATTTTGCTATTTGGCAAGGTTTAGTTGAATCATTTTAATGGTGGGTGGGTTTCGCGACTTAAATCAAGAATTTTGGTTGTGGTGAATAGGAAGGTTATCGTTCGCGAGTGTTTTTTTTTCACATTGTGACTTGAGGGTTGCCATTCTTCGTAGATACGAGGGAGGGGGCAATACTAATTAAAATAAAGAGCCACTGTATAGGGGTAGGTTTTATGTTGTTATACGTATGGTTCGATTCGGCTGCATGTCTACTACAACCATGTATTTGCTGTTCAGCCATACAGAAGAATAATATTTTGTGGACTAGACCAGAGTCACTGACATGCAGATCTTGTGAGCTTCTAAATTATATTGTTTCTAGTTTTGATTTTAACTGAGGTCTTGCAGGTGGACTTTAAAGGTGAGTGTCCTGCCTAGAGTAACTTCTAGGTATTTTGGAGTGTCTTGGAGTACAATATCTAAATTACAATAACCAGAATGAGTATGCTTCTGTTTTTCCTGGATTTAATTGTAGACCCCACTGAGTAAGATAAGAGTGCACGTTCTTAATATCAGTTGTAAGTGTTGATTTTGTGTTTTAAAGTTGTTTGGGGGTTAAGGCCATATCGTCAGCATATATACATTTCTGTGACATAGTCCTTGGTAGGTTAAAAATATTAAAACTAAGGCCAACAAAGACCCTTGCAATAGGATGTCTTCTAGGTGGATTACATAAGTAATGGTAATTTCTCACTGGGTACTAAATTACAAAGCTTCCTCTTTCGAAACCGTATCATAGGCAGCTCTCAGGTCTATAAACGCAGTACAGGGTTAAGAATAGCATCTAGTAGCAGTAGTTTTTGCCAGACGTAAATCCAGAATACTCTTTTGAAATTTGATTCTAGATTAATGACAGTAGGGGGTTATACAGCACCTTTTCGTAAATTTTGACACTTGCATCTGTAGTTCTTTGGATCTTTTAGGGTTTTATCTGGTTTTAGTATGTCTATACCTTTGTTTTGTTTAAATATCGATAGTAGTTTATTTTTTGTAAGATGTCATTATAGAAGTTTAAGAGCGAGGGTATAATTTTTTATAAGCTCATATTAGATACTGTCGAAGTCGGCTGCCTTCCTATACCTTATTTGCTGTGATAGTGGCAAGCTGTACTGATGACTACGTCTCATTATGGAGAGTTCTTATTAGGTTGTTTGTATATCTTAAGACTTAAGTGTGACTTTATTCTGCTTGCAATAGACTTTGAACTAGGCAAGTTATTATTATCAATAGTTTATGGGATTGCTTTAAGCTTGCAGGAAGATTCCACGCTGTTCTTCTGGTGTGAGTAAAATTGAACCCCCTAGTTGAGGATCTCTATTTTGACTCTAATATTAATAGAATTATTAAGGATTAAAGATAAAGAAGGAAAATTAATAGGGGCAGGCTGGAAACTAAAAAGAGACGAAAACAGTTCTTTTAAAAAATTATTGAACTCAGATACCGAAACAATACAGGAAACGTGGGAATTTCAATAAGAAAGATAATAAAACCACCTACGAGAGAACCAGTCATAAAATAATTAAAAATTACAAAGCGGCGGAAATGTTACAATATGGAAAATCGATGGTAACGGAAAAATTTAATAGCAAAACATCTGGAAACAGCAAATAATAACACAAGGATAGCAAGTAGCTGTTATATGCCTGATATATAAAAAATGACGACAAAGCGGTGTGCAGTAATAATAGGGGCATAACTTTACTACACATAGGCTACAAGATACTGAGCAAATTAATAGAAAGAAAGCTGAACATCTAAATTGAATCAAAAATAGGTGATTACCAGTGTGGTTTTAAAGGTGAATAGAGTGATGACTGATCAAATATTTACCATTAAATAAATCCAAACAGATTTTGGGAATACGACATAGATGTACATTAATTATTTACAGACTTCCGACAAGCATATGGTGCAATAGTCAGAGCATGTATTTAGAAGACACTAGAGCCAAAGTGGGAATACAGGGATAGCTTTTAAAAGATTTTCTAATTAAGACTGTCTTAAGATAGTACCACATTGTTTAACTTTGAGTTGGAAAGTGTCATGTGAACAATAACTATTACCATTGAAGGATAAATTTGTAATACAGTGCAGTTAATATCGATATAACAAATTATTTGAAAGATGTAATAAAATATATAATAATGACAAACATTTTGGATAAACATAGAAATGTGAAGGAAATAACAACAAATATATAAAAGAACTAACAACTTTTAAGTATCTAGGATCGATAACTAGCAGAACTAAAAGCTAGGATAGGTGTTATTACGGATTAAAAGGTATAATAATATCAAATATTCTCTTGGATTTTCTGTTTCCTTTGGTAGCTTCTTGGCAACTTCATCAACTAAGGTTGTCTCTGTTTCAGAACATCATTGATGTCTTTGGGTTTCAACGTCTTCTTTAAATATTTCTGGTAGGCCAAATTGAGCTCATTATGCATACGCTTAAAATGGTAAGTAAATTTTCTAGTAAATTTATGTCAGGTTCGACCTTTCTTGGTTTGTCTTCCAAATTCTTCTTTATCTCCTCACAAGCCATTTTTTTGCGCCGCTTTCGCTTTATCCATCCTGAAATGGCTGGCTAAGTATCTAGGATCGATAACTAGCAGAACTAAAAGCTAGGATAGGTCTTATTACGGATTAAAAGGTATAATTATATCAAATATTCTCTCAATGAACAGTAAAACTAAAGTGTACAAGTCATAGATAGCTAAAAGAAGTGGGGAAAGAGCCAAAAGCCATGGGAGTAATAAGATGTGAAAAGAAGACTTCAAATAAAAGAATTAAAGAGTCGGCCATCCATGTAAAGTAAAGAGTGATAGAAATTGTCTCTTTTGGGATATGACCCAGAAAGTTAAAATGCGGATGACGACTGCAGTTTTGTAAAAACA
Source organism: Sinelater perroti (assembly GCA_036346155.1). Taxonomy (NCBI): domain Eukaryota; kingdom Metazoa; phylum Arthropoda; class Insecta; order Coleoptera; family Elateridae; genus Sinelater; species Sinelater perroti. Next base: position 19,458,307 of record JARFIY010000158.1, on the reverse strand, counting down.
GGAAGCTCTTTATGGTCCGTAGAACCAAGGAGTAAATAAGTAAGTTTCGATCTCTTCACCATGCATTGCAGTAAATATGAGAACCGATTTGTGCCTGAATCTCTTGTTCTGGTCGATCTTTAAGAATTGACTCTAAAAGAGCAATCGTTGCGGATTTCTCCCAAAAACTTAGACAGCTCCCGTTTTGTTAATTTGCATCCCGGCATGTTCTCACATACTAAATGTTATCTGGTCTTGGATTTTTTGTTTCCTTTGGTAGCTTCTTGGCAACTTGTCTCTGCTTCACAACATTAGTGATGTCTTTGGGTTTCAACGTCTTCTTTAAATATTTCTGGTAGGCCAAATTGAGTTCATTATGCATACGCTTAAAAATGGTAAGTAAATTTTCTAGTAAATTTTTGTCAGGTTCGACCTTTCGTGGTTTGTTTTCCAAATTCTTTTTTATATCCTCACAAGTCATTTTTCGTCGCTTTCGCTTTATCCATCCTGAAATGGCTGGCTAAGTTGCAATTCAGGCTGCGTTAAACCATTCTGGATAATTGTCGAAATTGGTCCGGAATGCATTCTAAACCTTGGCTTAGAATGATGTCCCATTAACCAAAAAATGTAAAAAAGTCCGCTAACTGGCCTAATCATAACTTTTTCTCTCAAATGATCAGAAACAGTGCATCAATAACCTTGTTCTCTGATTTTTTAACAATGAATACAGGGTGACGATGAAGATAAAGTGATACGCCATTTGATCTTTAACTCAGGACAAGCCATAGTTGGCTAGCCATCGTTTGGTTGTTTCCCCAAAGCTTTTAAAATTGGCATCGGGCATAAACGAACAATTCGCCGCAATTTAGCCGGTCTTAAATGTGGGACGGCGCAGTTAGAGCCGCCAATTAGCTATTAAGTTCAGAATCTGCGCGAGGGCAGCCTCGAAGGACTTTTTCCACGCCTGGGAGCTTTTATGGGCGGTTAAGCTGGCGCATGGCCGCCGCTGGCCCGCGTCCAGGCCATTTAGTAAACGCCGATATTGACATTTTTGACGGGCGGCGGCTGCCAGCTCATCGGCGATTAAAGCGCTGGCGTTGCGTCTTTCCAGCTGCCCGTGCTTCGCTCGGACCGCGAATAATGAAAGCGGTGCACGGCTTAATTTTAGAAAAATGCGCGTTGTTTCTAACGTCTGGAGGTTTTATTGCACCGAAGCCACGCTTTGGAGCTTCTGACGGGTAACGTGCAGTTGGGCCGTTTAAAATTGTTTAGTAGGTTATTTTTAGTTTATATTCGTCATGCCGAATCTTTTCTTCAGTTGAAAAAGGGTTTTGGGCTCGTTTGTGTATGTGAGAACTGAAAAATTAAAAAGTGACATGAGACGGTTAGAAAATATTGTGAGAGGTAACGCCGTTTTGCTAAAACCGCATGTTTTAAATCAGGGCAAAAATACTTTGATATAATACTATAATGATAATATACGCTGCTCACTGTTGAATTTTTGAAGAAATACAGCCAGCCAACTTGTTAGTCTAACATTAATACTACAGAGTGATTTGTAGTTGGTAAAGTGACACCTCATAAATCGTTCTAGAAATTCCTTCAGCCAAATTTAATAATTTTGCCTATTTCTATCTCAAAATTGTCGTCATTAAAGATTCTGTTCCATTTCTCAACTTTATAACGTCCAGATAAATGCACGGTGCTGTAATTTTGAATCATATAAATCTTTCGTAAAAATGCATTGTGAAGGATGCTACATTTTGGGTTCTCGGATTGGCCCACAATTAAAATGTTACACTCTTATTGGCACACGCTGTATGCATTTTGGTGACAAACAAAGTCAGTAAGACATCATTGTCACTCTTATAAAGCAGGTTAAAATGACTTGAGTACAAGAAGCAGACGTTAATATTAAAACTTTTGGATAAAATTGATCTTTTCTGTTTTTTAATTTATTTATGTGTACATTACGCTCATTTCGTAATAATTTTTGTTTTGTTTAACCCTTTATCATCTTAATAGAGAGTATAGTTTTGAATGAAAATAATTAGTCACTTAGTTTTTTTATAAGCATTTGTCGGGTCGAAAACTAGAGTAAACAAATCATAATGCTTTTACCTCCCTGAACTGTCACTCAACACTTTAAATCTTTCTTACTGTTTCTATCCCTTATTTTAGATTTTGGTTATATTAAAAAAAATGTGCGCCGTCCGGAGCTCCGACTTCCGAAATCGCCAATTTATCATTAGACCTTCAGCCGCATACTTGGACTTTTTCACATCTTGTTTTAAATTTTTGCATTTAATTGTCCATTTCTATCTCCATACAAACTCGTTCAGCCATTTTTACTTTACATAGAGAAAGGCTATCAGTGCGTAATATCTCAAAAACATTAAGGGTTTGTGCTTTGAGGGTGAATTCATGCAGTATTGAATGGTTTTCCCGTTTATTCTTCCTTTTCCTTTTCACCTTATTTCGATTTATTAGATATTTGAACAAGTCCAAGTTTGTTCTTTGTTCTCTTTCCAGTTAGTGCTTTTGCGGATAGAAACATTAAGATCCAACGTTAGGTGGAAAAAAGAGTATAACTATAACAATTTAATTAAATAAGGTAGTTGTTCCAATCTCCTAGTTAACAGGTGGGTTCACACATAGAGACATGTCTCAAATCTATATCTCCAATCTATATTTAGCGTTATAGCCTCGTGTAACAAAATGCTACAAAAGTTCTTAAATTGTTCTCGTAAACCTAGGAAGGAAATACACAGCTGAAACGGTTAAAAGTCGATTGCACCTTCTATTGACACATTGGTTGCTTGAAGAAAAGTTTGATTTAGATACATATTTGCTAGTGTTTGATTTAATTTGTGGTAAATCTAGTTCCACCTTGAGTAGTGCGGTCTGGATGATTAGTATTATAAATATATCAGTTAAAAATTGTTAGGTAACTTCTCTTTATTAAGAAATCAATATTGCGATTGAAAAACATGCCTTTAACTATTCCTTATGATGTAGCCACTGGTATTCCATAAAGCAAATACATTTTTATTTACTATTTAGGTTTAGAATTGACGCAGGTAAGGTTTAACAGGATTCCTATGTGACCAAACATTATCATATCATTGGATTATTAACTATATTGGTTTATATTCGAAAGATACGTTATGGTGGTGGGAGTGTGGGTAAGTTGTTGGCTTTTGTTGTTTACTTGAGCGAATGACAGTTTTGGTTGAATATATTTATGATATTTAATGGGTGCAGGAGTATATTGTGTTGGTCTAAATGGTGTATTTTTTTAAAGTTCTTTATAAGTCATAAATTCTTTGTAGTTGGCAGAATAATCCTCCGCTTAGGAAACATCCCATATTTTGACTGTTCTTTGGGTTGATATGGGTCTATAGTGATAGCATGCGCATTTTAGACATTTATGTTTTCAGTGACAAAATTTTTTGTAATTTTGCGCATTGAACAATTTCTCTTTGTGCTTAATTTTAGGGATGTACTGATCATTGTAGATTTCTTTATAATTGGCAACTAGTTTAATTTCAACAACAGTGACAGATGCAATTTAGTTCAGTATTTTTTGGTATTTCATATATTTATAACCATCTGTCCCAGTTTGTCAACTTACGCTGAGTGATGTATATTTTTTAAATACTATTTTTAGTTTACACATATAACAATTGTTTTTGTTTTATTTAAAATTTCGTAATAACACTCTAATATTCAGTAGTTATAAAATTTTTACTTGATTGTCGGACCAGCTATTTTTGTTATTTGATTTAACAATGTAATAAGAGGTGCAATACTGCCACGGATTAGGTGACAGGAAAGGCAGGTTCGGGGCCAGCGTTATCTCTTTCTCTCTCGCCGGTTTCATGGATCATATCTGTCCCTTCCGGTCCCCAAAAGATTTATCCATTGTGCTCAGTTCTGCCATTCTCCTTCTTGCATATTTCTTCTCTCCATTACCGTTTGTATCCCTTCCTTCCAGCTCTTTCTCGGCCTTCCCCTTTTTTCCTTTTTGGAAGTATCGATTCCATTTTGGGTATTTGTCCCTCAACCATTATTTGAACATGTCCATACTAAATCAGTTGCCTCCTTTCTATTTCTTTTACTACGTTGCCGATAATTTTCTTTGCCCTTTTGCTTCTCATTCTTGATATCCGTGCTGCCCTTTTCAGAAAGTCCATTTCTAATACCCCCAGTTTACTTTTGTTCTATTTTGTCATTTGCCATATCTTCGCTCCATATAGTGCTACGATTTTTACCATTGTATTATATGTCTATTTGTATTTTTTTTTTTTGATAGATCCTTATTCCACAGTATGCTATTTGTTGCTTCAATTACTTTTTACTCTTTTTTGTTGTTTTATTTATTTCGCTTTTGTTCCTACTTTTTTTCAATCCTCGTTTCCATATGTAATCTTCACATTTTTCTATTATTTCTCCTGTATCCATTTGTAATCCTCCTGACTGTACTTCTAGTGGTAAACATTTTGTCTCTTTTAAGTTTAATGTTAATCTCCATTTTTGTATTCCTCTCTTAGTTTCCTAGTTATATATTCCTCATTGTCTTTTTCTAGAGCAATAACTACTAGGTCGTCCGCGAATGGTAATGTATATATAATTCTCTCCCCTAATGGTATACTCATTCCATTATACTTTTTTCCCTCGGGGGGTGCCTGGATTTCTAGAGGGTGCGTCACCAAGTGACAGATAGGAAAATTCTCGTGGATATACCAGGTAAGAGGAAAATAAAATACCTCCCGCGTTTGTTCCAGATTGGTCAGCTACGAACAGCGTTGGTTCCATAATGGTGCGACTGGAAAAGAAGGTCCTTTAAGAGGAGGTTCTATCGTTATGACTTAGAACTCTAACATATGTAAAAAAAGAGAAGGGAGAATAGAGAAACAAGCCGAATAGAAAACAAGGAATAAAGTAACAAGAAAAGAATGAATTAATAGGTGTATAAATAAGTTTTCAGCTTTAGATTTCACAGGACGCAAAGCACCGTTTACATGTAACGTATTAGTCCGCCCTCTTGCGGCTTTAAAGCAATGACATTTGGTCTTTCGAAACATCACGCGATTTGGCGTTTGATGCACATAACCTCAATAATCAGCTGTGTTCACGATGGCAATCACAAAAGAGCATATTCGATTTTCTATCCACTTCGCGTTTCATCTTAAGAAAAACGCTGCTGAAGCCACCGAAATGCTGTAAGTCATGCAACGTGCAAAAAGTGGTACCAAATATTTCGCGGAGGAGAGTTTAGTCTTGAAGATCAACCACGCGCTGCACGCCCTCAAATATTTGACACGGATGAGCTGCACACGCGTTAGGCTGGGAACTTCTCCCACATGCGGCGTATAGCCCAAACATGGCCCCTTCCGATTATCATTTATTCCGGTCGTTACAGCATCACTTGGCTGATAGGCACTTCAAAACAGAAGAAGAAGTCCGTCAATGCATCGATAACTTTACTGTTTCGAAGTCGGTGAGCTTATATCACCGAAAGATGGAAAAAGGTCATCGATGCTAACGGAGAATACTTTGATACTTAAGCTTTTTTTGTTTGTTTTTAAATAAAACTTTAATTTTGCAGAAAAAAGCTGAGAACTTATTTATACATCTGCCAAATCCTCGGGTGGTAATCCACATCTCGCAAAGAGGGAGTCCCATAGGATACAAAAGGGGGGAGGCACTTCTGCGTGGGACTCTAAAAGCCCAGTTTATAAAGCTTCAGAAAAGAAAAAAGCGAAACAAAATACACCGAAGTAGACTAACCGTTGGTACCTGAAATATTAAAGAAATCAATGGGTAAATGCAGAAAGTTAAATGCCGATTATAAAAATTATAGGGGATTCTAGACTTTTCAAAAATGTATGCTCTGTTAATTATTATCCTGATCCTGTTTTATATATGGGTTTTACTTTAAAATCATCTTGAGGCCAACTACCTCTTTTATATATAACTTATAAAACGTAAGTTTTTGAGAATGCTATTGAGGATGCTTATTTTTTTATGTGGCCGTAGAAAGCATTAACCTACCTTTGGTGCACAAGCAAACATTTAGAGCACGCGAAAAACATTAATACAGTAAGATGTTCCATTTTGTGGTATGATGTTACTCTTCACTTATTTGATCGTATTGTACGAAGAATTTGCACTAAAATCTTTATTTCCATCTATGCACGATAGTAGTACAGGAACTTTCTGAACGTGATTGGGCAAATATGTGAAAATATCTCGAAAAACGTACTACATGACGCAATTTCCTTTATCAACGATAAATATCCAGTTGTCGGTGCACGCTAATAAACAAATATTTTGTTATTGGAGTGATAATAATTCATAAGATGTACAGTCAACTTTTCACTGTTTGATGTGGGATGATTAAAGTTGAGGTCACTGGATTTTACTTTTTTTTTTTTGGGGGGGGGGGTGTTATTGTTACTTCCAATCGATATGTGAAAATTATTCGATAAATTTTCGCGCCAAACTTCGATGCACTACACCTGGGAGTTTCAACGGGATGGAGTTACAGCTCATACGGTAAGAGCTTCATTTCAAATACTGCGTGAGATTTTTTCTGGGCATATAATCTCTCAACGTTAGTTGGTCAAACTGTAAACTGGATTTCTCCCCATGGTTGATGTTTACGAACATTGCTTACGAAACAAAATATAAAAAAAAGGAGGAGCATTTCTCAACACATGTTGGAAAGTGTAATGAAGAATTTTAAAATAGGACCCTAGCAGTATATCATCTTTAAAACACTTTGACATAAAATACCCACACAGCTTTACTATGTAGAAATAAATGTTCTATACCTCCTACCATTTTTTTTATTAAATGATCAGTTGGAAGAGGAATTATCCCACCCTTGTGGAATTGGACTATCGAAATCATAGTTGCCGACGTGGCTTCGTTCATTAGCGCCAGAATACAACTAATTATCATATAGCACACAAAATTCTTGTTCAGGAAAACCCTCCCCACAACACGCATGCTGCCAATTGTTGATTATGAAACAAATAAACACAATAGGAATTGTTCTGTTCCTGTAACGGATGTGATTCGGATGTCATCAAAAATGTATTTGAGGACATCAAGTGTGAATTAAATTTTGGGTTTGTCTTTTCTGTATGAGTATCAATTGATCGCTTTGTGCTCATTGTAACCATAAATGTTAGGATATTTTTGAATATCTTGCTTTGATGTTCTTTATCATTTTAATTTCAACCCCCATTTAATTTTATTATTAACATATTTAAATATCAGCCAAATTGTGTGAGATTTTTAAGAGTGCAAAAATAATAGTTAATAAATTGTACAATTGAAAAAGGAAGATCGTTTCTATTTGCGTATTTTATGTTTTTGCCATTTGATGCGAGCTTCTCAAAGACGAACTCCTTTAAATAATTAGGAGTATCAATAGTCATGGGGTAGTTTTTGGTCTTAAAAGGCGTGGTTTTCCAAGAGGTATTTTATATGAAAAGTTAGATGTTTTGTTACTTAACTTACTCTTAAAGTTCCGTTGTTCTGATATTAAACTTCGTGTGCCCCTCTAGTAGTTGTTGAAATAATTTTAACTTTGAAAGTTTAAAGCAGAGTTGTGGAGGGATTTATTAGCACTGTATTAGAATTCCATGTTAGAATGAATGATAAATGGCTGCGTGCCAGCCACTCACTTGATTTAATATTGATGAAGCTGCTATCTTTAATTCTAAGAGGTTGGAAATTTTGTTAGGATTGTTATGCCGGTATGTTGATTTATTTATTAAAACATAACTTGGATTTAAGTTTTAAACGAGAATTTACGCTCTCTGTGGAAAATATTCTAGTGGTGCTCAACTAAGGCTTTTCTGATTGGGACAATAATTATTGGGCACAAAACATTATTTGTTGTGGTTACGAAAAGGAATTATTTGAAATTTGGATTTGTTGAAACTGAGTGTTGAGCCGGACATTATCAATGTTGTTGTTGAAAGCATCGGGGCTGTTGGTAGTTGTAAGAGTGAAAAGATGGGACGCGGACCATAATAGCCTTCGCTTGTGAGTTTAATAATTTTATTTTTGATTGCAGTTTATTTGAAAGTAATTACACAAGGTCATTTTCCTTGTAAAGTCAAATAGGAACGAAAAGTTATGATTAAAAAACATTTTTGCTATAATACCGTATTAAACGAGGTATGAGAATAAAAAACACAAGAGCACTTTTCTATGTAATATCCCCCTTTCTCCCATCTGATCTAAAGAATGGGGAACTTTTTACCGCTTTGGAAGAAAGATATAGGTCTCGGAACCATTTTCGCATGAATTCCTTTATTGGATCGTTGTTTTCCAACCGTTGCCTTCCTAAAACATTTTTGAAGTACTTGAATAGATAATAACGATAAAGACTCATATTGTAACTGTAAGGGAGGTAACTTTTTTCTTAATTATGTCGCGCAAGAATTAAAGAAAGTCCTCCGCTCAGGTATAAAGTACTCACGTCGCTCAGCCAAGAAGTTGGAATGCCTGTCATCCTCTCTACTCAAGGATAGTTAAACAATTTCCACCGTTTGAAGCGATAGAAGTGGATTTCACAAAACCTTTATTCATTAAGAGAAGTTTACATGTGCCGTTTACCTTGGTTGTACATTTGGAGTTGACTGAGACCCACTCAACTGATAGATTTTTAGAAAAGAAAGACGTCCATGCGTATTCTACTCGGACAAGCCACTAACTTCGGGGGAGGGGTCTACAAAATGTTTAAAAAATAAAGTGGAATATCGTATTTGATCATGCAATTGCGAAACGAATGAGTGATGTTTTAATTATGGTGGGAGGACTTTGAAAGGGTCCTAAAGCAAGTTTTGGAAAAAACAAGCTTAACATGAATGAAGTTGTTTAAGGTGATTATGGTAGCCAAAGCCACAGTAAATCGTCGCCTCCTTACATAAGTAGCTAAGGATAACGACATGGTCCTACTTAGCCCCAACAGATTTTCGAGCAAGTCATATTGCATGGTACTTCCTGAAGCAAATGTAAGCGACGACATGTCTATTTCAAAGCGGTAGAAACATCGTTAAGCTGTACGATATCTTGAAGAACCATTTCAGGACATGTGATTAAAGTTAGAGATATCGTCCTTGTTGAACTTAACAATTTTAAATGTTTGGAGTGACCTATGGGGAGAGTAATTTGTACATTACCTAGTTGAAATGCAAATCTACCGACTATGGAAGTCAAGATCAAAATTAAAATGATTGTGCGACCTCTTGGAGATCAAAGAGGCATATAAAAGCAGTCTAACATTGACATTTACTTTTAGTAATTTACTAAAATATTTTTTGATTTATAATCACAAAGAGTGACGGAATTTAAATTGCACCCCCAAGAAGTTCCAAATAAAAATCGAATTATTTCAGAAAAACACTCACTCGCAGCGTCCGCTAGCCAGTGGATTATCCCCAGGAACCGCCAGTAGAGCTCGTACTTCCTGTCGTTGATGTTGGGGTAGTGCTGGAAGGACAGCAGCAGGACGAACAGCAGGTAGATCACGTCCGCCACGGCCAGCGCTGTGAGGTACGCGTTAGTGGAGCTCCTCATGCGGCGCCTGCAAGCACTTGCGTCAGCACCAAAAAAACGTTTCGAAGCCCCAAGCTACCGTGTCAGGACAATGACGGAGACGATGTTCCCGCCGAGCCCTATGCACACCAGGATCGGCACGACCACGCGCTGGATCCAGAACCTGGACTCCACCACGAACACAAGCGACGGGTCCTCTACCGTTTCGTTCATGTTTGCCTGCAACAAATTATTATCTTTAATATTTAAACTTATCATTACTTAAAGCTTAAATTTCTAGCTCACAGCTTTTACTATCTTAAGTGTAGAAGTGTGGGGGTAGGTACTACGTAAAGACTTGTTAAGTCACTAACATGTAAGATCAGCGCAAGTACTTATGAGTCAGAAATTTGTAACAGTGGAAAATTTATGTAAACATGCCTCATTGATTAGAAATCACAAATTTGAAAAAGAAGCTGATTTTAGGGAAAAATTAAATTATGGCTTTCTGTAGCGGACAAAATAAATTAAAAATAGAAAAAAAACAGAAAAACCTAAAGTCCGTAGAAATGCAGTATAGAAAATGCTAAAAGGATAGGAGTTTGCAATTCCTAATTTTCTAGAACATTGTTAACTGTTCTTGGAACTGTTATGCCGCACATAGAAGTTTTCTAAAATTGAACATGGGCGATAAGGGTCTGCTGTTGACGTCTATTGACTAAGCAGTTACTAAAGTCTAGCTGTTTTGTTGTACAAAGCTTCTTGTCTTGGCCTTTAAGAGTCGTAAATTAAGGTTTAAATGAACAGAAGCGGCTGTTTCTGTTTCTTATGAAGGTGGTTTAAGTCAACCGGAACTTTTTCTTGTAGATGGACAAAAAAACATGTTATCATTGTGGTACTACTGGCAGCACCTAGTAGTAAGTATGCCCTATTACCGCTGGACCAGTTGCTTAACAGATAATTAAAATGGCGGGCAACAGAGTTAGTGTGTGTATAGAACAGCGTGTTGTGATTAAAGTTTTTTGTAAAAAAAAGACATTAAACTAGCAATATGATGATGGAATCAGGTGCAGTACAATATTTGAATAGTGTGAGTTTTAAAAAAAGCTGTAACTTCGTAAATAATAACCCCATACGTGCTGGCTCCTAGCCCACGTCAGTCACTCATGTAAACATCCAGAAGATGGAACGTCCGATTACCAATTGACATACAAGATTCAAATTTGTTTAAAAAGCTTTCAGACAAGGAAGACCAAGATTTTCTGTATTCTAATGTTATATGGACGAAATCTAGAAAACGCGCATCCATGTTGCGGAAAAGTAATGGTGAGTGTCTTTTGAGGGAAACTTGGCATTATTCATGGGGTTTCCTTGCAAACATCAGTGAAGAATCATGCCGAATTCGAAATGATGGCTTGCTTAAATAACAAAGACGATCTTTTGTAGGTTAAAGCACTCCCTCATGCCTGTTACTAAATTGGATGAGCATTTTTCCATTTCTTTTACAGCCTGGACTTTGTTCTGAGCGATTTCGGTTTCGAAGAATTTATATTTCAGCATGACGACAACGTGAAGTAGGCTATTCTAGAGTGGTTCAGGCTTTTTAAACATAAGAGCATTATATTGCATCGGTATTAAACAGCTCTTTCACTTCTTAAAATTCGTTATATATACCAATACTTCCAATTAGAATTTTCACAATTGCCCTGTATTTTACCTGATAATAGTTCTTGCAGTCTTATGGTGGAAAATTTGGAAATTTCTAAGACATTTGAAGGTAATTGTTTTGGTTAATTGAGTATGTATATATATATATATATTCCGATTTATACCGCCCTGTGCGGCTTTCTGGTTCTCACAAGCCACATGTCTCGGTTTTGAGCATCTTCCTCTTGTATTTGATACTTGATCATCGCATCTCTTATTTATGATCTTCTAGGTCTTTCTCTTTTCCGTTTTCCTGAGGAGTCCATTTGAAGATTCGTTCCGGCCATCGTTGGTCATCCATCCTCATCAAGTGTCCAAACCATTTTAGTCCTCTCCTTTCAATTCTGTCCGTTATTGTGTCTGTGGCCCTCGTTCTACGTCGTATTTCATCATTTGTAAGATGTTTCCTTCTGGCTACCAGCGCGCTTCTTCTAAGGTAGTCCATCTCTACGGCCTGTAGTTTTATTTTATATTGATTGTTAATCGTCTACGTTTCACAACCATAACACAACACTGATTCTATCAATGATTTACCTATATGTATTTTAACTTTCCTCGAGATATGCTTATCCCACCATATCGAATTTAAGCTTCCTAGTACTTTACGGCTGGTTTAAATTCTGGTTTTTATTTCATCCTGGCCTACCCCGTTAATAGTTATTAAAGTTCCTAAATATTTAAATTGTCGAACTTGTTTAATTTCTTCCGTATCATTTACCATCAATTGAAAATTAGCATTGGTGTTTATTGCTATATATTCTGTTTTTTCTATGTTGATACTTAGGCCCCGTTTTTCGTATGTTTTATAAAGTCTTCTCAGCATAAATTCTAGATCATAAGCATCCTGTACAATCACAATCTGGTCGTCAGCGAAGTTAAGATTGAATAAATGGGTGTCGTTAACTGGTATGTTCATTCCCCTTACATCATTTATCCATTTTTGTAGGATTACTTCTAAATATGTGTTGAAAAGCAGTGGGGATAGCGTACAGTCTTGTCTTAGACCTTTTGTTAGTATAAATGGTTCCGAAACTTCCTTTCCATTTTTTATATAAGCATTATTGTCTCTATACATCTCTTTTATGATGTATATAAGTTGTTCATTTATATTCATAGTGTATAAAGCTTCCCATAATTTACTTAGAGTTCTTTTAGTCTGATGATAATAATTTTGCCCATAGTTTCCAATGTAAACTATGTTCGTATGAGCATGGTATACAATAAGTCTTTTAGATAGTTGTAAAAAATTAAAAACTTTCTTGGTGTTAGTTTAGCTAGTTTTCACCTTGTGCTTATTCAGAATCTTTCCTTTCTGGTCCGTAACTTCGTTAATTTTTATTTATCTATATAGTTATAGTCAATAATTTTATTTACAAAGTGGGTCTTAAGATATTCTTATAAATACATCTTGTCCATTCTTTTTTGTTTCTTGCTATTCTTGTTTCTTCATTCCTATGTTACTCCTCTTTTATTTAGATTTTCCACTATAACACTGTTCATGTTGATTTTTTTTTATTAACATTATTGCCGATTTACAACTAGCCTAGAAGCTAACAAGCAAATGTGATCTAAGACTATATATGACATGTAGGCGGAAATCGACCAGCGGCGGGCCCCGCATGCTGCTTAATGCTAGTTATCTTAGTCTAAAATCTTACATCTATTTAATCTTCTAATTACATTTGTGTTATCTAATAGGTTGAGTGCTAGCACATTTGGGTGAGAATGAATTCTGGTAACATAGTTAGTTTTATATCTATCGTTTTCATCTCTAATCCATACTATCTTTAGGTCGTTGTGCAGAGTAAGGTTTCAGATGAACCATTCCGCATTGGCTATAGTGCGTAGAGCTTTATTTTGAAATCTCTGTAAGATTGCAATATTTGAGGGTTTTGAGCATCTCCGCAGTTGAATCCCGTTAGCCCACACTGGAATTATCACTGTTTTATACACTAACACTTTGTTGTTTATTGATAATTTAAATCTTCGTCCTAGGAGCCATTTCATTTTTTTAATTTTGAGATCTAATTCTTTTCTCTTTTTAGTGATGTGAACTTTCCATGTGAGCCAAGATATCTCACTTCGTCCTTGGTTGGTATTAGAGCGGAGGCGTGATACCGTGTTTGGTCGTAAATGTTATGGCTGTCGATTTTGTTGGATTTATTTTTATGCGCCATTTGTTTAGGTAGCTTTGAAGTATAGACGATGCTTGCACAGGATCGGTGTCAGATACTAATAGAGCAGTATCATCCGCATACGTGGCAGTAACAACTTGTTCTTTTTGAGGAAGGTCAGCTGTGAAGATTAGATACAGCACAGGTCCCATGACGCTGCCCTGGGGGACACCAGCTTCAATAATGTGGAGGTTAGACAGGCTTTCTGCGCGTTTGACCTGGTAGTGTCTTTCACTTAAGTAGGATTTAATGGGATGGTAATATTGGTGAGGCAGAGATTGTTTAATTTTGTAGAGTAGACCGGGATGCCAAACTCTATCAAAAGCTTGACTGACATCTAGAAAAACGCCTACACAGTACCTTTTTTCTTCGAAATCCTGTTCTATAACGTCAACCACCCTATGTACCTGTTCTGTGGTGGAATGTTGTTGTCGGAACCCGAACTGATGTTGGGGAATTATTCCTTGTTTTTCAATTATAGGTAGCACTCTTTTCAGTATTAGTTTCTCTAGTACTTTAGATAGAATAGGTAATACAGTTATTGGTCTGTATGATGTGGTTTCATGTGCAGGTTTGTCCGGTTTAGGAAAAAGAATTATTTCACCAAACTTCTATTGTATAGGAAAATATTGAAGCCTTATGACTGCATTACATATTTGGTGAGACCATTATACCTTGTAAGTTCTTTCACTTTGTAATGAGATCATATCCGGGTGCATTTTTAGATTTGATCACATTTTTATTTCTGAGTGAGATGTTAATAGGTCTAGTTGATAAAGTCTGTAGGTAATTAGTATTTCACTTTCTTCTGCAGCTGTAGTAGCCATAGGATGAGGTTGAAATATGGTTGATAGATGATTTGCAAATAATTCGGCCTTTTCATCATCTGATCTGAGCCGTTGTTTTACGCAATGGAGGAATAGGATTGTTTGCGTTTGAATCTGCTAGTGGCTTCCACAAAGTGTACTCACGTCGTAGGAGAAAGGTTTCTGACATAATCATCGAATGTTTCATTTCTCCAATCCTGTAGTGCTTGTTTTAGTTCCCGTGTTAACCTATTTAATCTGTTTTTGTCTGCTGGATGTTTAGTTCGTTGCCAAGTATTTCCGGCTCTTCTTTTTTCCGCAAGCTTATTTTTGATGTGTAGTGGATAGTTATCGATGATGACGGAGTTATCACCACTAGATCGTGTAGAGTTATAGGTTGCGTGATGTATGATGTTCGTTAATCTTTGAACCGCCGTGTCTATTTCGTCTTCTGTCTTTAGAGATACCTGAATAACTCAATTACTGGTTAGATACTCTTTGAATGCTTCCCAGTTTGTGTGTTTATTGTAAAGTGAAGGTCTCTTTTGTTTAGTAATGATCGACGTACTCATTGTGACGATTATAGATGAATGGTCAGAGACGAGATCAAAACAGGTTTCTACTTTACAGTACCTAGGACATATAGCCTTGGTGACGAAGAAGTCCATAGCATCTGGAATTTTGTTTAAATCAGATGGCCAATATGTGGGCTCACCTGTTGATAAGCGGCCATAGTTGTTTGCCTGCATCGCCTTGATTAGTAGTAGTAATTCTAGATCCCCATGTTGGATCTTTTGCATTGTAATCCCCACCAGCAATAAATTTATTTCCTAGCTTTTGAAAGAACATTTCGTATTGATGTTGCCGTATTGTATGCCTGAGTGGGCTGTATATGGCTGTTATCACTAGGGAGTCATTGGGGCCTTTGACATTTACGATGGTGCCTTGTGTAAATTCAGTAGAAAATTCTTCCATTACGTGATGTGATATCTGATTACTAATGATGACAGCTGAACCGGCATGGGCTGTACCATCCGGGTGGTTGGTGAAATAAAAATGAAATAAAAAAGTTTCACTTTCCAAGACCGATTTTGATCGATGTTTACATTTTTTTTATACCATCCCTTAACAGTTATGCAGGCAACTCAAAAAAATATCTGCACTTATACCGTAACACATCTTTAAGCTTATAACACTTCTTTTTATGCTTAGAGTTACTATTACTGTTCGTCAAGTTATCGAAGTTTAACATTGATAGCATTATTTTTCTTGTTTTTGTTTTAGTGTAAATATAACAACTCTAACAGTATGCACTAAAGAGAAGTAAAGAGGAGTGAATTGATTTTTCTCGTTGGAAGGTTTATCGAGGGCTGAAATTCATTAGAGGCTTACACCATGCCGGAAAAACACTCTACCCATAGGAGTGTGCATGACTGGATCGAGAAGTTTAAAGTAGCCGGACAAGAGTGATGAATCACGGATGAGAAGCTCAAAAATGAAATTGGAAAATCAATGAGTTATCATCAACAATGTAGTCATGGTTCTGGTATCCAATTATTCACGGCGAGCCTGGCTTCCATGAAGTACGAGGATGGGTGTCAAGAGAGCTTGCCACGATGCGTATTAAATTGCGGCAACACATTTTTAACACAGGAGATGAAACATAGGTTCATTACTATAAATCAAAACCCAAAAACAAAGCATGGAGTGAAAACTTCAAAGAACAAATTCGATACTCAAATCTTTTGCAGGAAAGTTTTTTGCAACTTATAAGGGCCTATTCTGGAGACGTACAGTCAAAAATCCAAAAGAAAGAGATTTACTAGCCAATAATCTGAAGTCAGCAATTCGCACTGAATGCCGAGATTTCTTGCCGAAGAAAGTGCTGTTATTGACTATCATCTCTTTAAACCACTCAAAGATACTTTATCAGGTCGTTGATTTTCTACGGATAAAGGAGTGTTGGTCGAACAACCAAAAATTTTCTTCGAGGGAATAAGCAAACTTCTGAACTGCTGGATCGAGTGCATGAAAACAGAAGATTATGCAGAAAAATGACGTACTTGCTCAATCTCCACGTTTGTGTAAATAAAGTGACTTCTACTTTTGCATTTCATATATTCTTCCTGGTGTGAAAATTGTAGTTAATATAATCATCACGCTTGGTCTATTAAGATTTTTACATCCGTTCCTTTTTGACTAGACTGGTGATTCTGCTACCTATGAATCAGATCTTTTGCATCTGTGAGTGATCTAAATGTTCTTATTTTAATGTTTGTACCCGAGGTCTAAAAACAGGTCTCTGATTTTAGTTTAATGGAAAGCTTAATATTTTGTTCAGAAGTTGTGGTAGTGTCTTCTTGTCATGACTTTAACCACCGTTTTTTAGCCGAATGATTATAATAATAATATGGTTTTTTTTAAGTTATAGTATACATATTCTTTGGATATAGACCTAATACAGAGTGGGTTAAAAGTGTTGTCCAATTTTTATTCATTGACCGCTTCTTCTCATTGAATTCACTCAATCTTTCAATTCCTTTAAAGGAAGATGCAACATTTATTGATTACTTAACTTCGTTGATGGCTCAGAGTAATTGTATTGGCCACAGTTTGTTGACTTTTTCTGTTTCTTCAAATAGAAGGATTGCACAACTTACTGTGTTAATACGGATGCTGAAGAACAATTTTCTTGGTCTCTTGCTGTTCTACTTTTGGCTTTATTTGAAACTGTCAAATTCAATGATTTAATAAAAAAAAAGAAACAATCAAGCACCAAGACTTTTGGCACATCTTGTAGAAAAAAAGCATAGTTTTAATTTTATAGGTTACATACATCCTTTATAGTTATAATTTTAAGATTTCTCTAACTGTTTAAGATTGTTGATTTGGATAGTACAGGGAATGCAAAAGTAGCGAAAAGCTTTAAATATAAATAATTCTTGTGTTTAAAACTTTTCAAGTTTTATAAATTTTTATAAACTTATCTAAGCACCTATGAAAAATGGTATCAGGCAAGCGATCCCCATTTTCTGTTTCACAGAGTGGAGCTTTTTTTAATATGCTTTCCATTACTTTTTAAAAATATATACATAACGTTGCAATTGTCTTACGTATCTTAGGCTTTAGCAACAAGGTAATTGTTGTTTCCATAAACACGTGCTTCCAAAAGTCCTTAAAAAATTGGGAGCGTTCAAATTAGACAAACGCGCATATTGATTAAAAGCATTGTTTCTTGAAATTATGTGCAGACAAAATTTGTAACAATTCTATAACTAAATTTTGCGTGCGTTGTGGAACTGTGGTCTTAAAAAGTTTTCGTCGTCATATGGCATTGAGCACAATTTATCGTTGCAGTGGTGCTGTCTTTATTTGTGAAAAAAATAGGCCATTATGCTGACGACTATTTAAACAGCTGTTCAGTGCCCAAAGAAGCCATTAAAAGGATCGTGGAAATCAGTGAAAGCCACAGAAGAAGGGGATTCGAAATTAGAGGTTGGCTGAATAATGTCGAAGATGCATTGAAAGTTGTTACACCAAGAGAGTTAACAGCTCGTCTTACCAAGAACCTCATAAAGATAAATTGAAATAAGTTTTCAGACTTCGTTGAGTTCCACAGAGTAACCTGTTTAAGTTTAAAGTGAAACTGGAACGGATAAGTGCAAAAATTATTGCAGGGCACGTCTGAGGCTCATGAGCTTGTTCGACCCTCTATGATTTATAGCTATGATTTATAAATGGCAGCACGTGAAAGGATGAAGATAAGAAGGCAGAGGGGTCAATGAAATGGAATCAGTTTTTAGAACAGTGTATTTTGTGCGATTGCGTTTCTTTGTGCTATTTGAGAGGATAACCTTAACGTCAGCATGATGATGGCGAAGACTAGAGTAGCTTTTATCAAAGCTGTGCTAATTTTACAACTAGAATTGGAAGCAGCATTAATTAGAACTAAGATATACAAGTTTATTGTAAAGGATTGGACATCTCAATTCAAAAGTCTGTTGGAAAGAATGATTTCAGAAATGTACTGTATTGGATTCGTACGGAAAACCCACAACGATTCAAAATGTACATCGCTCACTGTATAAGAAAAATTTTAAACCCACTAAGAAAAATGTGTCAGATAATGGTGTACAAAACTCAACGGCAGCTGATGTATGTCCAAATTTAATGTGTTTTAAAAGTTCTCAACTTGTGAGGGAATCTGAAAGGCAAAGCTTAGTTTGCTTCATTTATTGGAAGAAGGGCTTGGAAAATAAAGGTGGGTTTATACTCTCTCTGCAACGTCAATATTATCACCTCGACCTGTTACATGATGCTGACTGGAAGGGAATAAAAGAGAAACGCCACCCGCAAGCAAAGAAGAAAAGGAGCAAGTTTAATACCAGACAAGCAAGTGTTCGGTGTAATACCTCAGCTGCAAATGGTAATTGGAAAAGTCCTTCTGAAAATTGTTTCCATTATCCTAACCGGCCCAAAAGACAGTATCCTGTCAAATACCTTCTTTGGGTTGGATGGAAAATGTTGTCCACTACATCTGATATGGCAAGAAGGAAAATCCGACGGTGACAGTGCTTCTAGAATTGCATCTCTAAAGATTCGGAACGTGAACAAGACTGAGAAATTTGAGGTGAAGAACGTGCGGATGAAGAAAAACTTCAGATTTCCCATGCAGCCTCTGTCCACTTTAAGTGGTTCAAAAAGTGGACTAACTAGAGGAGAACGTGACATTCCCTGGAGCGCTACCGAAGCGTCCTGGGATTGTTATCGGTCTGAGCATAATGAATTATAACTACAACTTTGAACAACACCGGCACTTAGAAAGTTTTCTTGGCAACTAACCTTACATGCTAACTACACTAGTCCCAGATACACTATTAGCACACAAAAAGCTTGTATCCCTACAATTAACATGTTCACATATTAACAAATAGATTTTAACTAAAATTTTGGTTTAACACGAATCTTCTTTTCAATAGCAATTATCCTTAATAGTTAAGTTTAACATCTTCCCGTTTATGTCTCAGAACTTTGTTTAATATTCTGCCGTGTCTGCAACAGATGAACAAGGTCTTTCAGATCTTGAAAGATCACCAATTCCACCTAGTCGTCGAAAACGTGCAATCGAATAATTAATTATTGACTCCAAAAGTTCTTAAAATATTGTTGATAACATCGCTGTGTCAAAATAATGGAATACTGAATTTCAAATTAAAATTCAATCATTTTGATGCTTTTTTCGATTTCGTGGTGAATTTTCCAAGTCAGCAAAGAAGAAATTTCTTAAGAAAAACAGTATTAGTAGTACAAACCCTTTAGTTTAACTATACATCAGACCTTATATATCCTGTTTTCTTATATGGAATCTCCACTTTGATGTTAAATTTTGAGGATCAAGAATTTGCGCTGCCGAAGTAAATATGATTGTAGTCCTCTTGGTGATATGAAATCCTCTGCTTCTATCTAAACCACAGGTACTTTAAGGTAAAAATTAATTAGAAATTCTATTTTTATTATGGTGGTCCAAATCATAAATATAAAATATAAAAAAAGGAAATATTTACAATCTTTGGATGATAAAACCGCTGTCACTTGCTTCTTAAATTTTATGACGCATTAATTTCGTTGAAATATTTTCCAAAGCAACATCAAAAATAGTTTGGTAGTTAGTTATGCGGTTAGCATGTTAACAGGCTCGATTTGATAAACGCGGCTATCAAATTTGCGCGCTTATTTTAGTTGGATCGCAAAGTTTACTCAAATCAGACGTAAATTGACTCGCTCATAACAAACACCAATTTACAACATAAACAGAAGAAGTAGAAATAGAAGTTAAACCTGGCTTTAAAAAATAGCAAACGGGTATTTATTTATTTTCTGTTAAAATGGGCTTTTAACGAAAGCCTGAGACATAAACTTTTTTATACACAAAGAAACAGTTAAAATTTATAACTGTGTTACACACGTTTTATTTATTTAAAAGTTGTGGTTCTTAAACGCCAATAGAGCCGAAATAAAAAATGTTCAATTATTAATCTTTCTTGTTGCTGTAAATTCAATTTTAAAATTTAAATATTCAAATATCTTGTGAAATAAATATTTATTATAAATCGAACAATAATTTATAGAGAATCATCTTTTAAAAACTAATGCCAAGTGGGTTCTGCGGCAGTCAGCTTGAATAGATATGTGCGCGGAACTAGGAGTTGCCGCTACAACCACAATTGCCGCCTTCCAAATTAAGATTAATTTCATCAATTTATTATTTATCTTGAGTTTGAGTATCTGTAATAAAGTACATCGCAAAATAACGCTGAACAATGGCATGATGTGATAAATAAGAAGAAATTTAGAAGCGCAGAAAAAAATATTTGGAATCAAAGAAAGACAAACAAACATTACGTGAATATTGGTTAAAGAAGAAAACAAAACTACTACAGATAAGAACATAATTATTGCCAACCCTTGTATCTGAAGTTTTTTATTTGTTGAGAGCCGTTTAATCTTTGTCTCCTGTCATAGACTTATTATGCTCATATTATTCTCTTTATAGCACTTTTTTCAGTATCTTTGTTCTTTGTACCAGTCTATGCAAGTAGCTTCGATAGTTATCGCATTCTTGTAATCCATTATTTGTTTCCCACAAATAATTTGCCTCCTGTGAGCTAAAGCCTCACACTTGCACAGTATATGGATGTCTATTTTTATTTCCTTGCTACATTGTCTGCACCATTGCACACTTTTCTGAGATGTCTTCTAAGAAAACAAATTTTTGCAAATAAATCTGAAATAGTTTCTAACTGAATCCTGCTTTGTACTAATAGTTCTTCAGTTAGTTTACGAGATGGTTCTTTTATAGATATTTTTCCTTGCTTTTGTTCTGGTACATTTTCCCAGTATTTTTATATTGTTTTCTAACCCATCCTCACATCCAACTTTGTATTGTACCTTTAGGTATTCCCAGAGCTGGTTTAGGAGCTATATGTTGGGGTTTTGACCCTTTTTGCGCTAGCTCATCGGCGTTCTCGTTGCCTGCAATTTTACAGTGTCTTGGCATCCACAGTTGAGTTAAACACTGAGTTCTTCGCGGAATTCTTACAGCACCCTCGGATTCTTTAATTCCTGCAGGGATGCTTGACTGCCTATTTTAGTAGGCCTTCAAATTATTCTACCCGGCACACTGCACTATAACAAAACGGATGTACATTTTCCTAGTGAAGAGCTTAAATGCAAATTTTTCTTTTCACAGTATATGCCTGCTTTCGTTCCAGGTCCGATCTTTAATATGTCTGCATACTAGATAATTTTTTAGAGATTATACATTTATTTTAAACCATATGTAAATTTTTGTGTTATATGGTCTGTTCTCATATCCAGTATGTCTCCATCCGTATGCCCAATTTTCAGATCTCCCACTTCCATACTATCTGTACAAATGGGCGTGTTTCGCAGTCTATTAGGAGCTACTTCTGTTTCTCCAATAATTTCAAAATAAAAAGGAGGAAGGTCTAGCAGTGTTTTCATTGCCGCTATTTTTATAGCACTCGTTATTTCCAGACAATCAAGCCTTTTTATCTTACTTAGTATGGTTATAGCGGTTCTTTGCACACTATTTGTTTACTACATGAAAGTTTGACTGCCGCGGTGTATATCCAATACACCACTGTCGGTTTTAAACCTCATGTTTTCCCTTGAGTTCGTCTGGCTAACACAGGAGTCACCTCCGCTTTTTGATTTTTTAAATGTGTTGATTCCGGTGAATTTTGAATCTAAAATAAATCCAAGATACTACCAAAGTCAATATCAACTAAAACAAAAGTACTACAGATAAGAGTATCATCAGGAAACTTTCTCCAACTCTTGTATGTGGAATTAAATACTATAAGTCATTAAATAATTTATGGAACGGAAGAAAAGCAACCAATAGTAAGAAAATAAATATTCAACTTAAAAATGATAAAGCACACATCACTCTAGCCAATGCTCTAGAAACACAAATACCAATTTTTATACGTAGAGATCAAAACCACTACAAACGTTTCATCCAATACTTAGCGGATTACACTCTATAACTTGTAAAAAATGTAAATAGAATAAAACAAGTTTGGTACAAAGATATGAAACATTAAACAGAGGAAAACATGTTAACATACATAATCTTGAGCCTTTATACCATACGGTGTACGGTTTGAAGTCGGTAGGTTGATACTATTCTTTCTCAATTTTTTCTATTTTGTGCTTTTTGTTTCTTTAAGTTTTCACTATATGTCTTTCTGTCACGACGTATTTTTCATTGTTTTCTTTGATATTTCTACTCCATTCTTTCTCTTTGATCTTGCTTCATATGTTTGCTTCGCCATTTTGTCGAACTGAATTCTGTATACATGTCCCAGCTGTCCGAATTGCTTTTCTTGTAACATTTATTTACTTTCTTTAATCATAATTGATTTCTTTACGTTGTATTATTTTATAGGTTCAAAAATCTTCCGACATCCACAATTTACAGTTTAGTAGGTGCCAAAAGTTCAGCCATACTAAGAACTTTTGTCACCTGTTTACGTAAATTTGCAGAATCTCAACTAACTGACCAGTGTTCCAGAAAAAACAAAGACAATAAAGTGGAAAAAGTAATAATCACAAAAATGATCAAGAATGTAATGTTTGTGAGTGTCGGGACGCAAAGTGCTTTCACGAAGCAAAAGAATTAGCTTAATTCGGAACGCAAAGTGTTTTCGCAAAGCGAACAAATTAGCGTAATGCCGAGCCGAGAAGCATTTCCGGAAACCGGAAATTAGGGGATACAAGCCTGCCCAATACGCGATCTTTTCTAGAAGGAGCCGCCCCCCATGCACAATCGCTGGGGAATAAAAGCGTGCCTCACGCCAGTCCAAGATAGTTTAATACCGCTGCTCGAAAGCCTTCGAACTGGCCTTGCCGCTGTTTAAAAGCTTTGGCCGTCATCGAACAGTGCTTGCCGCCAGGCATAAGATCTTGCCGAATTGTGACGCACCTCTGACAACTACGTGACCGTGACATATGGCCTCCAGGAGAACTAGCACCAATATCGTCTGATTGACACTCCCGAAAAAGTACTATACGATCCAGTAGCGAGCCTACTGCCGAAGAACGCCGGCACTAGAACCGCTCCATCTGGACAAGGACACCCTAGAAGAGACCCGCGTCCCGCAAACACTGTTTGGACCTCCATCAGATTGCAAGAACCAACCCTTAGCGCACGTCAACGCCACAGACACGACCCAACTGTCGTCCGGGACTTTAGTAGGCCATAATAAACTCTTGTTGTAAGTAATGTAAAAAGGCGTCTATAAATAAAAACAATATGTGAGGAACATTCGTTATACTGCCCGCACATAAGCAAATGCAGAAAATAAAATTTCCATCTGTAAGAAAGATATATATAGTGCAGTTTATATAACCTACAGTATCTTTTGCACAAAATGTGCAACACAATGAACAACATTAATAAAATAGAGTCCAGTACAATGATAAAAAATAAAAAGAGCGGCACAGATTCAATAGATTCAATGTATTATTCTACCATCGCACAGAACAATGTTTTTATTATTATATTTATCAACCAGTTTTGAAGGTGATTTTGTCTAAATGTTTGTCAGCATGAGCGATGCACTCTTGCCGCCTCCACTTAGTTCCACATTGGTTGCCGAATCTTTTCCATTGGTGCTACGGCACTCGCATTACGAATAGCACCCTTCAATTCCTCAATAATTCGCGGCCTCTGTTGGAGGGCTTTAGCCTTCAGGTGTCTTTACAGAAAAATCGCAAAGGGACACATCTGGTGACCTAGCCGGTCGACCAGGGGATGTTACCATGTAATGAGGTGAGGTGGCCCGGAAACGTTTGCCCTGAACGTTTTGAGAAATTCTCGCCATGTGTATGGTAGGGCCACAGTGGTCCATTTCTATGTTCATCAAATCTGAGCTCCAGAAAATTGTGTAACATCACGGCATAGCGGGTAGATGTGACAATTACCCCAAATGGTTAAACGCTGAATGTAAAGAGGTCGCTCATGGAGTTGTTGAGGATTTTGTTGGATTCAATACCAAAAATTAGGTTTATCGACATGAAAATCTTAATAAATCGATTAAAGATTTAAAGACACTTATCGCGAAACTTAAGAGCCAAAGAATTCAATATTACCCTAGTAGCTTATTGGCTATTGAAGCTAACGATTGTGCACCACAGAAAACAACTAGAAAAATAAAGAGACCACAATAACAAATACCCCCAAATAAAGATTTCAACGAGAATGGTGCCGAAACAATAAAAAGAGGAGGGGTTTTCGCAGAACATACTGCTGAAGAAAAGATGAAATATAATCATTCCTTGAAACACATTTCCAATTAAATTCTTTGACACCAAGCATCAAATTCAAAGAAGTGAAGAGAATCTTTATGAAAGAAACTAGTCCAGAAAAGCTCAGAGACCTAGATGGCAAAATATATTGCTCTCTTGCTTTTATAAACGATAATTAGTTATCTTAAGGTCTGAATTTTACTACAAGTTAAAATTGAACGTATCTGATCTTGAAACCATATCTCAATAATACGCATTGTTCTTTGTAAAATACCAAAACTAATATATAGACTTGTATACTATAAATGTTGAAATGTCCCAGTAAAAAGTACTGGGCCCTACACTAACCTACTACATGATGTGAGAATAAGAAATTAATTTTTGTAATATGCACAAAGCTGCTGGGTTTGATCTAATAACTGGATAAGTTATTAGCTACTAAAAAAAATTTTTTTTAACAATATGAAACATAAAAAGTTATACAAATAATGTTGAAACCAAAATTTGACAAACCACTAAATCCACCTTACTTACATCGTTGTATAAGCTTGCTAGCTCAAAATATTTGAAAAACTGCCGCTGAAACGACTGGGAACTAACATTAACTTGCATGAGACGGTACCGATACGTCAATTTGGCTTCCGTAAACTTTATTTCACAACATATCAGTGTCGCAAAATTATAAATGAGTTAATAGGATTAAAAGAAATTTTAATTTAATAAGCCACTTTGGATAGAATTTAAAAGACCTCGTTTCGACCTATTTAAGTCCAATATTCCTATTTTGGGCAGTTAATTTGCAGATAAGCCTAAGCATTGCAAAACACCAATATATATTTATGAACGCGAGTCTATTAAATTAGAATAAGAACAATGCAACTCAAACCATATTTCTTTTAATATCGGTAGGAGCATTTATAAAAGCAATGTTCACCGCACTCCGCATGTTGAAGGTGAGATCCAACTCCAGGACCGATATCGTGCATTTGGGTTCCGCTTACCTGTTGACATAATTAAAGTAGATATTCCAACAACGTCAATTACCCTGAGATTTTGTCTGTGGACAACGGTTCTCAACTAGCTATTCATCTGCAAAATCATCTAGACCGACTTGAAGAATGGCTTAACTATTGGCATATAAAAGGAAATCTCACCAAATCAATATAAGTAAACTTTACAATTAGAAAACCTGACGGCTCAGGTGTCTCAATTAACAGTACTTTATTAACGAAATAAACGTAGTAACTACTCTACAATTTTGCAATGATTGGATTATCAACGCTCACAAGGATTAACGCCCCATCACATCCAAACATATTAAAAACAAGCTTTAAATTAAAATAAAATCGTCCTGCACAAATGTATTGTTAAACTCATTTTGGAGTATGGGGTACAACTATGAGGTTGCACCAAGTCCTCAAATTAAAAATTCAATCCAAAATTCTTCGTAGGCTAAACGTACCTCGGTTTATCCTTGGTCTCTCCACCTATGCCGAAGAGACTGGCCTACAAAATAGTAGAAACATATATGTTGCATAAGAATTTGGCTCAAAATTGGCGACTAGTTACACGATTAATAGTGGAGAAATTAGCATTAGTAAAGATACGGTATGTATCATCGTCCCCAAAGATTTAGGTAAGAATGCACATATTGCCTACCTTTATGAGGAAGGTAATGGAAATGATGTATGATCATGTCCCAAATTGTGGAACCAAGATCCATTTTTCTGCGAATTATCGTCGCAAGGGATAAGACTTGGTGGGGTAATTTAGAAACGTGCGACAAGCAGTTCTGAGGTCGATTGCTAAAGAAGCTTTTGCTATCAGCTTCCGGAAGCTTTATGAAGATTGTCAAACTGTGTTGTAAGAGATGGTAATTATTTTAAAAGCTAATAATGGTAATTTGTTCGTTATTTCATTCCACTTGCGGAACTTTTAAGCACACTATGTATCAACAAATTTCATACTCGATAATACATGTGTTTTAGCCTTGTAGTAAATGAGTTTAAAGGTAACATTCCCATCTACCTCAATTAGTGCGCAATAGAAAATAGAAAGATCAATGATTGGAGTAACACTTCGGGATAGAATGAAAAATAAAAAATTAAGAACACGAATTATAGATGTTGAAAGAATAAGTAACCTAAAATACAATTTAACAGGACATAAGCGAGGCTGACACGGAAGATGATAAAGGCAAATAGCTGATAAACAAAGTGTAGGAAGACCACCCACGGATAGACTATTTCAAAAGAGTAATAACTAAATGGATGAATGAAGCACAAAATAGAATGACATGGAATATTTTAGGGCAAGCTATGTTCAGTGATGAGCAAAAAATGAGGCTGGGGATAATGCTGATGAGTAAATGAGTATAATCTAAGATAAATCCAATAAACATGAAAAGAAAATCAGAACAGCGACTACTAGGGGTAGACCTTATAGGCTATCACAGCAAAGCAGGGCGATGAGTTTTATGTTACTATTATTTTGAAACAGGCATTTAGGTAAAAGCGCCATCTTATTTAGAAAGTGAAGGACCTTGAGCTTTTGGGCATGACTTGTTAGCTCGATGCAAACTAACAATTGATGAAAACCCACTTTAAGTTTTGTACGCTCCTGGAGCAATTGAGCAGTAGCTTAAGGAAACAGTTGGCAAAGTTGCATACGAAATTTTAAAGAGAGAGTTCAAGGGGCATGGCAGAAGTGGTAAAAAAGAAGAGCGTGTCAGGCCAATCTACGAAATGCTGGTGAAGAGGACTCAACATGCCAAAAGTGTTGTTCATCAAGTGCTAAAAACCGATTTCAAGTTGACCGAGCGTACCCGCTCAACTGAATCATCGAGTATTGATATACCAAATTAATCTTCAAAAGAATAAAAGAAAAACCTGAAAAGAACACTTGCAATTGATAAAACTTGGACTGACCTTTATATATAACTGACCAGAGATACTTTGGTAGAGAATATCAATCATTGGAATCACTCCCCCGTCCCTGTATTCACCAGATATCCGTTTTTGTGATTTTGATTGTTTTGGTTTTCTACACAGAGCTTTTTATAGAGTTGTTCATAAAAACTGAGTCGATTATATGAGAGGGTCTAAGTTCAAGATTGTATCTGTGCTCAATAGTTATCCAAGTCTTAGTAGTCTTTATTGGACTATCTGAAATAGTTTCTAAGTTATACAAAGAGACACAGCCTGTTATTATTTGAATGGTTTTAAAATTTATCTCCGTCAAATTCAAAATTTTCAAGGTCACAAATAATTTACAAGATTTTCCGTTGGAAATTCGATTTATCTTTTACATGGCATTCAAATGCAATTTACACTCGTAGCGAAACTTAGAACAGCCTGCCGAGAGCTGATCAAAAACATTAGCGGACCAACAGTCACATCTGGGCACCGCCGCTTTCACCATTTCACCTCACAATTCCGAGAAAGTGGCCGAAAATAGGAGCTAGCCAAACAAAATTTGGACAGTTAGAATTAAATCGCTGGGAAAACAGGGCCATTAAAACCGCTGCCAACACAAACCGTGAAAAATAGGCCGGCCATTCGATTACACACGAACGCGCGCTGGTTTCGAATTTATGGCGAAGTAAAGACTGGCGATTAGAGGAAATCGGGCGTTCAACAAGGAGCAATCAAGTCCTGGTTATGTGCGGGTGTCCCGCTGTATTTAGGTCTACTGACGTCATAAGGTTTGATGTGTCTGAATCTATTCAGTAATACAATTTTATTTAATTGTAGTTGAAGAGACATTATATTTTTTATAATTTTACCAGCTAACAGACAATTTTGTGTACGCACAAGTAACTAGTTCTCTATGTACTTACGTCGTGCATTAGATTCAGTTGGATAAGTCGCTCACAAAGCGTACCAGGATTGACGAATTTGTCACTTTCCCAGTTCCTATCGTCAAAACTATTCACAACCACCTTTAATTTGAGCAGAATTGCAATTTGTACGAAATTCTGCGATAGTCTGAGTTGTAAGCACCTTTTGATGGTATCTATGACAACCGTAGCCTTCGAAGGCCAACTACTTTTCGCTTATGGGGAGTTTCTATCACCACTTTAAAACGTACAATTCGAACTGCAGAGCATTACCATTCTGCTAAAAGATAATGGTCCGTGGTACAGATTTTTGAGGGTGCAAATTGTACCATGTACCACCTATATTTCTTATGAGCGATTCGTTTAAGTGAAACTGCAGGGGACCAGATCATAAAGTGGCCATTTTTATTTCAAAACGGGACACCTTTACAACCGGATGTAAAACTACTAACATGTGACATTTAAATAAATTATATACAAAGCGTTATTTCTGCATGTTTTTAATAATATGGAAATTAAAATATGCACAAAAAGTTAAAATCGCCTATAAATTTCATATTGTTTGATACCCAAGTTTAGGTGATTTGATAATGTTTGTCAATGTTAACCTTTATACTTAACAAAACCTTGAAAACGTGCATTTATGCTGGTATTTTTTAGATGGTCTGCAACTTATGAATAAAAGAAAAATGCGCAGTTGAATTAGGTATACAAAAAATATATTAATATACACTTGAGAGCCAAACAATCGACTTAGCAACATGTTCGAGTTTTGAGAGAATGTGTATCCACTCCAAGTAAAGCTCAGTGTACAATTAGGGAAGCTTAAAAACTATGGTTTCAAATGATACCACTTTGATTGGAATCGGACCTGTTCTGGCAAAGTTATGGGCCTAAGAATATGTGTAACACAAAAGAGTTGAAAGGGAAAAGGTGATTATAAAAGGGGGACTGTTACTATCTCCACTCCTAATTGCATTTTCCAAGCGATTACGCATGTATCGGATGACTTTTCCTATGTTGTCTTGAGCGATTGTTTCCCACTCTTCAATTAACGCATCACACTCCCTGGTGCAAGATCTCTGGCCCAGACTCTTCACTTAAGCTCATCTCAAACTCAAAACACGGATGCAAACGGAACAACATGTACCTCAAGAATGTGCCTGATGTAGCGGTCCGCTATTAAATCTCCTTCGCGTCATCCACTAGGCACGAAAACCAGTTCTATTTTCCCGAGCATGGAAATGCTCGCCCAAAACATGCACTAGCCACCTCCATATGCGACAGTTTCTTGAATATAGCAATGAGCAAATCGCTCCCCTGACCTTTTATAGACCCGACATCTCCTGTGGTTGCTATATAGGCACGTCCTGTACTCCAATGGTTGAGGTCCTAATCGAGATGTTCACGAGAAAATTCCAATTGCCTTTACTTTTGGACTGCAGTCAGCTTGGGACCCTTAGCTGACTTATTTGGGGTCAGTCTTCTCTGATCGCACTTAGCTCTTGCTTGAAGTCTATGCCAGTCATATGTTGATTTCTGAGAGATATTTCTGTTGTCACGTGCCCACGGCCGCTCCTTTGTCGGCGGACGTAGCCACCGGTTCCGGTACCGGTGCCACACTCTCGACACAGCTGATTGACTCAGATTTAGTCGATTTGCCACGGCCCTCTGACTGAGGCACTCTCTCAACAAAAGGTTAAGATTAGTAACATGAACTTGTCTTGCGTATCTTTTATTTTAGTATTGAGTTTGTTACTTAATTAATTGTATGTAGTTTCGGCTACTAGTGAATGATACTAGTACTATCTTGCTCTGGGTTTTCTTTTTTCAGTGATCAGTTTTTTTTTTTATGAAATGTTACTCGGACTTTTTAATTTCGGTCTAGCATGGCTTTCGGGTTTTGTAGGAGTAAAATTTTGGAGCTTTTTCTGGTCCTGCAGCATTCTTGAGTTGTGTTTTAGGTTCACAGTTTCATTTATTTTGGTTATGTGGTCTTTCCAATTGGTTTTTGAGTTGTGTAGTCTGGGTATCCTTTTAACATTTACTACTGCTGTAGCAATTGTTGCGATTACAGGCGTGTAATCCTGAGACAGGTTGTAGTTCGATTCTATATCCATATACTAGTGGGAAATACCATTTACCACAAAAAAGTCTAACAAATCTGGTATTTTGCTATGGTCTCTTATGCCAGTAGGTTGAGCTGCTCGTAGATAAGTATGAATACCTTTTCTCTTGTAGTCCTTTAGCCGGTTCTCTGTCATTTGTAGTAGTGAGACCTAATCCCCATAAGGTGTTCTTTGAATTATAATCACTACGGATATAAATTTGGGACCAAGAGTTGAGAAAAGTTTTTTATTTTTTGATTATGCCGGGGTGGACAATATGCTGTTGAGATTGTTGTATGGTGCTGCTGTGACTTTAATCGAAGTATCTTCTAGTAGTTTTTGCATAACCCATTAGTTTATAATATTGAATTGTCTATTTTATTAATATTACACTGCCAGTATGAGCTTTGTTATCAAGATGATTTGCAGTTTGGTATCTTAAAGTATTATTTACCTGTAAGGTGGGTTTGATTAATTTTTAGGTGTTAGTGAAAAAAGGTTTTTATTTTTTCTTTGTGTTTTGTTACGCCATTAGGGTTCCATAGAGCTATTCTGAGTGAATTAGCCATTATTTATTCCCTAAGAGCATTGTCAGCATGTTCAAGACCATGCTGGTTTGTTGGATGAGTTGCTGGAACATACTTTTGAATTTTTCTAGAAATTTACCAATTATTGAATTGATGTTTACGATGCTATCATTATTTTACGCTTGGGGGGGCATTATTTACATTACTGTTATACATTACAGATGTAGGTAGGAAGTTTACATTTACTGGTGTTGGTAGATGGTTAATAGTAGTAGAATTGCTATTGATATCAGTATTTTTATAGACCCCATAATAATATTTACATCCTTTATAGTTTGTTGGAGTGTTTTTGCTTCTTTGCAAGTTATAGTGCTGTCAGGACCTCCATATTTTACATACACAAATGGACGGTTACAATAGATTTTTGACTGGCCATTAACTAACACCTCATGCACCGTATGATTTTGATATTTCTTCTGGGTGGACATCATTATGTAATAAGTGGCGTATTTTGTAGATCTCTTTCTTGCTGTCCGCTGGTTCAAGGACAACAAAGAACAACTTTAATGGCGCTTTGATTTGCCTTTGCTTGACATTGATAATATTTCTCACATTATGACCTAGGTTTGTGATTCATTCTTAATATCTTAAATGTCCATTGTGTGATGTATTTTATCACGATTCTATAACCTCTGTCTTCCTTGGGTTGATAAATGTGTTGAATAGTATTGTTTTCTAGTAAAAATTTAACCAGTTTTCTGTAGGTGTCTGGGTTATTACAATTAATTTTAACCATGTTGTTGGCTAGACTTCTAATACCATACTGTTTTTCTTCTATTTTATCAGCTAGTTTTTTTTTAATTTAGCAAATAAATAAAATAGAGGGAGGGGGCTTTGAGAGATTCGCTTGGGTGTTGTTTATATTCATGGGTTTGTTGTTGACTGGGCTTAAAATGTCGTATCTATTATTCAAGTTTGTTTCTTCCACTACAGGTTGCTTATGGGAGAAGGTTTTTCTTTTTTAACGCTTTTCACTACTTGAAATGTATTTTCATTGGTTGAATTTCCAATTTACTCGTCACTGATTGATAACATTCTTTCAAGAGGAGGATAATTGCTAGATTGTTGCGCTTGTTGGATTAAAAATTGTTACGTTTGTTGCTGCAGTTGTTGCAGGTGGTGTTAGGGGGAAGGGGGGAGGTTCAGCTTCTTATAATTTGTACGGATCTAACTAGTTCGTTTTAACACTTACACTACCTTGAACACTTAAGCTATAGTTGTCGCCGTGGTAATGGTACAGGTAACATGAAACATTTTAGAGCTAGCCAGTTTAATGTCTTAAGCCTGGAAATATTGCTAAATGCCCATCTATAGCTGCTATCTCTTTATACGACTTCCTTCAGCTAGAAATTGTTAAAATTGTGAAAACAGGTGGGAGTGCAAAGGAGTCAAATCTGGCAAGCAAGTTGTCTTTCAAATTTTTAGATTATTTAACAAATCCAAAGTAATCTGTCGTTATCGTTTTATTTTAAAAAGTATCAAGTTTTTTCTCAGACATCTACCAAAAGCCTTTGACCTTGAAAGAAATTACTGGTAGATTTTTACTGCTTCCTCCAATATTTATTTCTTGTATAGTCTGATTAACAAATTTTTGTTTTCGCATAGGATTAAAATTTAGTGAAACAGTTACAACTTATTTTTTTCTTTTTTAAGTAACATACCGGCAAGTATAATCGCTATTGTATTTTGCAAGCTGCTGCTTTGGACAGTTTCTGACACTTTTTGAGGTTTCTTTTCGTTCCACATTTCTTCTTCCTTGAATTTTAGCCTGTATTATTAACTGTAGTCTAGCGTATCTTTCTTTTCTTGTAATACGTCCAAGATATTTCAGCTTTTGTTCCCTTTCCTATTCGTCTTAAGACCTCCATGTTTGTAATAAGATTCATCCATATATTTTAATTGCTCCTGTAGACCCATATTTCAAATGATTCAAACTTGTCACGTTTAGATGAGTAGTAAAGGCAACGTTTTGTTAATCAGGTTTAAGGACTCATAAAGTTCCTTTCATTTTAGTAGAATTTGCTCGAGCTTTTTCCGTCCTTATTTTGATTTTGTGGGTACAGTCGTTTGTCTGGTTTATCATCATACCACGATATTGATTCATTGGTTCCTTCTATGAGTTTTTGATATTATCATAAAATTTTTTGTTCAAATATTAAGTGTTAGTTTACATTCTTCGCTACAAGCGGTTATTCAGTTCATTTAGTTTTTTGCAAAGATAAACGTATCGTAATTTTATTAATTGGTATTTCCTTATTTTAATCAGAATAGATTGACCAATATCCAATTGTTCCATATCAATTATTTTCAGGACATCACTTGGGAGTTTGTCAGGTCCAGGACTTTTTCTAATTTTTATATTCTTAAGAGCATACGATACTTCTTCTTTGGTGATATCTGAATTAGCTTCATCTTGATTCGTAGATATTTCGTTTGGGCCAGTTTTATTATCTGTAAATAAGTCTTCAGTGTATCTCTACATCGTCGAAGCTTTTAATCTTTATCTAAAAGAGCAGTTGTTTGATTCTCTTTCTGTAAGACTGCTAATTCTTTCACTTTTTTATGTAGATTGAAGAGATTATATTGTTTATTAAGTTCCTCAATTTCTTTGCACTTGTCTTGGTAATATTTTCTTTTACTTGTCTTATCTGATTTCTGATATACTTCTCTATTTCTTTATATTTAAGGGTACTTTTGTATTTGTACATTTTTTATTGATTCATAATATTCAGAATCTCATCGGTTACCTATTTATGTTTTTGTACTGTAGGTTTGTTTAATATCAATTTATACAGATTGAGTATACCATCTTTCAGTGCTTTTGATGTTTTGTTAATGAAAGGTGTTTTTTTAAGCCCGATAGAACTTACGAAAGGGTTAACTGTCAAACGAACTGTCATACTGCGCTCACTTTTTGACATTTGATCAGTATACTCTGGCAAATCATCATGAATAGATTGACGCCTGAACAACGCTATCCAGATTTACTTTGAAAATCAGTCATCGATTCGCGCAACTTATAGACGACGATTTTTATGGCGCACATAATCGTCCATCTGAACAAGCCATCCGTCGAACTGTGGATAGATTTCATACCACATACTCTCTAAATGATGCAACAACACCAACACGTCGAAGGAATATGCGTACTGAACAGAATATCGCCGCTGTAAACGAAAGTGTGGAAGAAGATCCAAATTTATCAATTCGTCGTCGGTCGCAGGAATTGGGGCTCTGTCGGTCCACTACGTGGAAAATTTTGCTCAAAAATCTTGGCCTACACCCGTATAAGATCCAGCTGGTGCAGGAATTAAAGCCACGAGACCACCATATGGGTCGTTCTTTCGCCGATTGGGCTCTAGAGCAGTTGGAATCTGACCCTATGTTTTATCGCAAAATTGTATTCAGCGATGAGGCTCATTTTTGGCTTAACGGGTTTGTTAATAAACAAAATTGCCGCATATGGAGTGAAACCAATCCACAACAGACCCTACAGACTCCATTACATCCAGAAAAATGCACCGTTTGGTGCGGTTTACACGCTGGTGGCATCATCGGACCTTATTTGTTCAAAAATGAAGCCGGAGCTCGCGTTGCGGTCAATGGAGATCGTTACCGCACCATGATCAATGATTTTTTCTTTAAACATATGGATGATATTGATCCGGGCGAGATGTGGTTTCAACAGGATGGCGCTACGTGCCATACGGCGACCGCAACCATCGACTTATTGAAATCAAAATTTGGCGATAAGTTGATTTCGAGAAATGGACCTGTCAGTTGGCCTCCAAGGTCGTGCGACACCTCTCGATTATTTTCTGTGGGACCAGGTGAAGTCACTGGTTTATGCTGATAAACCCGCAACAATTGACACCTTGAGGCCAACATTGTTCGTGTTATTCATGACATACGTAAGCAATGCTCGAAAAAGTGGCGCAAAATTGGACCAGAATGCGCTTCGTCAAGAACAACCGCGGTGGCTATATGCCCGAAATCATTTTCAAATATTAATGCCACGTATTGATCTTTCGAATAAATAAATTTTTTTGATTAAAATTCCATTTTTTTCTGTTATTTTTTACAATTTCAAGTTCTATCGGGCTTAAAAAAACACCCTTTATCATCATAGTCATTGTTCGTCTGATCTAAGTTTCATAAATTTTCTTTTGGATAGTTTCCTTAATAATGTGTGTGTAGTAATGTCGTGTCTAATCTAGGGTTTATTTTCGCGTTTTTGATTTTTTCCAATTTAACTTTTAGGTTGGAAATTAAAAGATTATGGTCTGATGATACGTCAGCTGGGTAAGCTTTCACCGATTTAATCAAATTCATGTATCTCTCATCTGTAGGCGGTCGCAATGTGTATAACTTTAAATTTGATAATATAGACCCAGTATTAGTTACAACTAATTGTTAATCTCCTCTAGTTACGTTGTCTTATAATTTTATCAACACTTTCTTTGCCAATGTTGGCGTTAAAATTATCCACGATTATTATAATGCCTCTGTTATTCACATATTTAAGGGCGTTGTTCATCTCGTAATAAAACGATTCCATTTCTTCTTTGTCTCTCTCGATAGGGTCATATACTTAAATTAGATTCATTGTAGGATGTGGCAGATCTGAATAATTTGAAACTTAAAGATAATGAAGGCATGTGTACAACGGGTTACGTCATACTCTCGCCGTTTAGCAGAAACCAAAAAGCGTGTAAGTATGAGATTATCAATCCGGATCTCTTCTTTAAGTGTCTGATCTCAGTAGGCCACTTCAACGTTGAATTTCAGTCGGCTGTCCATAAGTGGTGCCGTGCTACGCCCAAAGAATGATTTGCAGGAATTTTACAGAAGCTGCCGAGGCAATGGTAAAAGTGTACATAAAATAGAAGAACAAAGAAGAGAAAACGATTGTAGTACTAATCATTGTTGAACGTCCAAATGTCTTTGCACATCTGATCTGAAACTTTTGTTAGTAGTAAGTAGTAGCGCTGTGTTGCTTGATACGGAGCGGAGCGTCTTAGACGACCCCTTGTTTGAATTGAACACAGTTATTAAATTGTTTTTGGCTACTGACTAGGCCACCCGTCAGGCATCTGAACCCAGGAATAAACCCAGATCCATCCTTTCCGCAACCAAATGCCTTATTTGCTAGGCCACGTTAGCACTTACTTCCATTTTTAATAAATTTATTTTATTGTACAAAATAATGCTTCATACCATTTTAAATTTTTTGCAGGAAGGTAAAAGTCCTGCCTATCTTACATATTATCTTAAGCGAAGCTAAATGTACTCTTCTATTTTGCAGATCAGCTTCCCTGCTGTTGACGTTGACTATCAAATGTATTATTAGTCTTAAGTTATGTAAGGTATACCAAGTCAGTGCGACAAAAATTACAATTACAGCCCATAGTTCTAGAATTATTTGTCAGTAAAGGGAGGCGCCCAAAACGTGTGAAGAAACTAACGAGGAAATGAGACGTGGGAGTGAAATACAGCACAACGCAACCACTGACGACACCGGACTTATTATTAATGCCAACCCAATTGTCCTCAAATAGCTGCGCAGCTTTATAAATACGGCGCGCGTCAACAGCGCCGCCGCCCGAAGCATTGACATTTCGGAAAATAAACATTAAAGCGAGCCTTTCGGCCCGGCGTCCACTTAATGTATCGGCCGGCATCGAATAAATCGGGCGTTTTGAACCCGCGCCAAGCGACATTCCGCGGGGTACTAGCGGCTTCAGCAGGGATTTCCCGGAATTTCAGCTATTATGGGCAGGTTCGTCACCGGGCGCGCGTCAGCCGCTGAACATGCGAAAGGACCAAGCGAGGCAGTCACCTGCTGTCGCATTTGTCGCAGGAGGTGTTGCGCTGGAAAATCATTTTCAGATAGGACATGCGCCCAATCGACCGCCTGAATTTTAACAAACATGAGTTTGTGATATGCGAGTTCACATAAAAAAACTAATAAAAATTATATTGCCCCCATAAAAGCACCACTGATGACTTCATAATTCAGTTATAATTAACATTTTACATGCGGGAGAAGAAAAACAATCTAAAAATGTTAAGAACGTAGGAGATAAATAATCCTATATCGAACATATTTTGACCTCCCCTCCCCATCTCCGACTCCTAATGATAATTTAAAAATACAAAATAGGTGAGGGTAAAAACTTTTTTTTATTAAGAAGTCAACTAAAAAGTAGTATTTTAGATAAATATGTTCATGTCGTGACTGAAAGTTATTGAGGTGACACAATTATAATCCTCTTTATTTGAGGTTTGTGTTTATTCGACTTTTTTTTTTTTTAGTAATGCGTCTATGAGTTGTTTAGTTTGTTTATCTTTTTATTAATGATTAGAATTTACAATTCCATAAGTCAACTGGTATAAGAGTTATGAAGTTCTTTATTGGGGTGATGAGGCTATTCTTCCAAGTCTTCTATTGAGTTGAGGTTTTATCAGTCACTGAAGTGGTGATATAACTTGTGGTATTGGATGCTCTTTTCTTGGATGATTTTTTTTACATCAGATACATCAAGTCTGTATATAACATTGGTTTGTTATTATTTAGAGTAATTTTGACTGACTTTTTTTTGATTATCGATACATTTGATTTGCTTGCACATCCCCAAAGTTCAATCATATAAATGTTTAATTATTATTTATATCTAGAGAAGGTTTCTTTGTTTATGTTCTTTGATTAGGTGGTATTTCCAAGTGAGCCTACTATCCAGCTGAATAACAAGATATTTTGCGCTTGAAGATTTATTTGTAGACTTGACTCTTCTGAGTGTGAAGTGTAATTTGATAGATTTATTCTTACTGATCTTAATTTTTTATTTATCGATCCTTGTTTTTATTGGCAGCTATTGCTGGATCTCGTGATGTGATGCAAGAATGACTGTCATATACGAAGGTTTCAGTTGGTAGGTCTGTCGTGTGTAACTGTTACACTATACTAGTTCAAAAGGCTTAGTCCTTTTAAGCCTTCGCTCCATATTTGTGTTGTCGAGCGTTTGTAGAACTTCAGGGTCTATTACTGTTCACATCTTCAGATCTCTTTGTATTTTATCATTCCGTACATATCATGGGGCATCCAAAATACTTTTTATTTTGAAATGTCTGAATTATGTTTACATTGGTCTTGCTAGCACATGCCCGTAGTTGGATCCCATATGCCCAAGTGTGTTTCAATATTTTTTGTAAATTATTGTTTTGTTTTGTACCGAAAATTGAGATTTTATTCCAATAAGTTCGTGCATTCTCTTATACTTAATGTCCAATTACTTCCGTTTCTTTTTTATATGCCCCTCTTATTTAAGATTGGCGTCAATATTTATCCCCAAATTATGTAATTATTAATTGTTATTATATTGTGCCCATGTTTATTATTAGTGAAGTTGACATGATTTGCCTTTATTTATTCTAATTAGCCGCCTTCTAGTCCATGCGTTTATCACTTGCTAATATTTGTAGTTTTCTGGCTGCTTCCTCACTGCCATGATTGCCTTATTCTCCGCGAATATTGCTAATATTGTCCCTTCAGTTCTTGGTATATCACAGGTGTATTAGGTAGCGAATTGGCCCTTTAAAAACCCTTTATCTCTTTGAAACTTGAGAATTCATTTTCTTGTTTTACCATAAACATCCTTTCAGTTATATACGATTTTAATGTATTTAAATAATCTTTTATAAAGAATTTCTCTAATTTATGTATTAGCATCTCATACCAAAATTTATCAAAAGTTTAGGACTACGCTGGGAACAGCGCTGAGCAGATCTTTTTTCCCTCGTACACTTTTTCTATGATGTTTGTAATTCTGTGGATCTGATCTATCGTTGAATGTTGCTTTCTGAAGCCAAACTGGTGTACAAGAATCGGGTTATTTCTATTTATTACAGGTTTTAATATTTTCAACAGCAGTTTTTAAAATACTTTTGCTATGATTGGCAACTGTGATATAGGCCTATAAGAAGATACTTCATTATCTGGTTTACTTAGCTTAAGAATCGTAATTTCTCCTGCCACTTTCCAGATATCCGGGACATGTTTTAATCTGAATGCTACGTTAATAAGATTGTCAAGTTTGACGATTCATTTCTTGGGTAATTGTTTAACTACTGACCCTGTTATTAAAGCTTCAGCTTTTTGATTATTGCTCTTGGCCCAGCTATCATCTGCAGTTTGAAGTGGCGCGATATGCAGTATTGGGTGAGACGCACTACCCACTCGTGTCGGTAAAGTTTCCTTCACCACGTTGGACGAGCGGCCGTCGAGGTCACTTGCGTGAGCCTCTACTCTACATCTGTTGATACTTGTTGCGCCCGTTGCCCACACTATTGTGGGATAGGGTGGCTCGAAGCACCTTTACGAGTCTGCGTCGTAGAGTGAAACGCAGCCCCATTCGTGTCGGTAGAGTTTCCTCTACCCCGTTGGACGAGCAGCCGTCGAGGTCGCTTGGGCGAACCTCTACCACATATCGCTACTGCTACCGGCGTCCTTTACCCACAAGTGTGGGATCGGATGGCCTGCATAACAGTCTTAACAGGATAACGTCATGTGGTCTAACGTCTCCGTAGGCCTTGGGCCTAATCGATGTAGCAAATACTCCAGTCGATAGTACTCGTGTTGGCAGGATTTCTCCTGCCTCGTTTGACGAGTTGCCGGCGAGGTCACTTGCGTGAACCTCTCCCCCACATCGTTACTACAGGCGGCATCTGTTACCCACGGATGTGGGATAGGGTAGCTCCACCCGCAGTTTTATGGGTAAACGGTGTGGGGTCTCCCGTTTACCCGGCCTTTTCAGTTTTTCATTCTACAAGAAAGAATCTGTCATTTTCTCATTTGTCAGCTCTTTTCAATAGTTACTGACAGAGTAAGCTGCTGCATTTCTTCCCTTAATCTTTGTGAAAGATTATTTATTCTATTCTTATACCGCAGTCATTTTATTCGTGCTTTTCTTTATCTACCGCTAGAACTCTAATTTCCTTCAGGTAGTTATTACCAATGGCTTCCTTTTTAATTTTGGGTGTATTTTTCCAGGCTGCCCATTGTATATTTTCGACAAACTTTTCACCTTTCTGGTTCAGTTGCTCTATCGTTCATAAGGGTACATTTAATTGAATTTGCTTATGTAGGCTTTTTAAACAGTGTGTTTGTTTACCAGCATCGAACTACATTTTTTTGTAATCACTTAACGTTAAAATAATCGGAGGGTAATCTCAGTTTAGGCCGAAGCTTTCATCAACACATAATTTTCTGAAACCTTTTTTGTTATAAAGAAATCTGATGAGAGATATAGGCTTTTCTATTAAAAAATAGGAGCATCCCAACTCTGTTGTTACCTTAAGCAGTTCTTTTCCTTTTGTAGTCGTAATTCTTGACCCAGTAGAGGCCTAAAGACGTTACCTCGAGACACTTCAAATTTCACTGGAAAGTCGTTAGATCAAAGTCTAAATTGTTTGTTATTTCATCAGATTAAAGTAAATTTATGAGGAGATTCTGATTGATTTTGAATAATACTTGGCCAACGTCCAAGAATACTAAGGTAAACTAGGTACTCTATGAGTTTGCTGCACTATTGAATGCTACAAAAATGAAACTGGTGAAGTGGTATTTATATTCTTTGGTGTTGGGGTCGGAACTAGGAGTATTTTGAGGAGCTCGGCAATAGCAGGAAGTAAATTTCAGCATTCTTAATTTTTTTCAACAAGCGCAACTGACTTTTTTCATCACTTCTGATCCATTGCGGTGTGGTGTCGTTTCATAGCGAATAGAAAGGTGCTTGCTGATTGGGTTTTCTTCTGTGTTGATCGGCGTTAAAATCGAGTTGTCAAATCCGTTTGAACTGGCGATGAAGTCAAGGAATAACTTGTTGTGCTCTCCTTTGATTTTTGCCTTTAACCAATTATTCCATTTAAAGCTGTGGAGCATGTGTTCAACGCCATTTCTTTTGCTCTTCTTTTGACTTTTCGATCTTAACTGGAATGTTATTAGAAGTTTGACTTTGTAGTTGGAAGCGTAGCGCCAGTGTAAGAACGCCTATTAGGTTTGTTAACATCTCATTCAGTTCATTTAGATTTAAAAGTTATTTTGTTGCTAACGTTTTTGTTTAATTATGCATAATATATCCAAAGTATATTAAAATCATCATAAAAACTAAATAAGTGGAACGCAAAGACAAAATCAAGAGAGTTTTGGAAATTTTAATGTATGATGTTTAATTTAGTTTCCTAAAACTGTGTTTTATACATCTAGATAGATAATTATCTGCTAATATAGAGTCTAAGATAGTTTAATG
The DNA here is from genome assembly GCA_036346155.1 of Sinelater perroti. Classification (NCBI taxonomy): domain Eukaryota; kingdom Metazoa; phylum Arthropoda; class Insecta; order Coleoptera; family Elateridae; genus Sinelater; species Sinelater perroti. The sequence goes on along the minus strand of JARFIY010000158.1, from coordinate 19,416,905 downwards.
GTTGCAAGAAGGCACACCGTTCTTTTTATTGTAAATATACAGATTTAGTTTCGTTTATCAATATTCCCCAGTAGTTTACTCATTCACTTAGTATACTAAGTAAGTGTAATTTTAAGTGGTGTAGAACCAGATGCGTTACTATGTATGCAAAGTAATGCGGCAAGGGTCAGCAAAGGATCAGTTTCGGGAATGTCATAGACGTATAAAAGGCACTGAAAGAGTCAAACCCTATGGAACACTTTCTTTGATTAGGTGATATTTTGAGTTGAGTATTGTTTTTTCAGCAAGGAAAACTCACCGAGTTAACGTCAAATTACCTAAAGCAATTGGAGTCCATCCAAAGACTGCCCAAAAAATCATCGGATATTTGGAAAAAAAAAGTTAAGAAAATGCAAGGCAAATGTAAACAAGCGACATAAGGAGCATTTTGAGGGTTAAACAAAATATGTACTGTCACTGGATCGAGTTTAGTTCAAAATAAACTAATTCAGTGGGAAACGCAAGATTTATCATATTAGAGATGGTGAAAAACCAAAGCTTGGATTTATGAAAAAGAAATTAAGTTTCCAAATTGTAGTGGTCGAAATCATTTAGGTAAAGGGATCCTTAGTATCTAACCGAGTGCAATCATAAGTAAAAATTGTCCAAAAAATGTTGGTCCTTGTTCTGAGAGGAAGAAAAAGGTGCACATTCATCATGGAGGCAGCTAAAGCCCATCAAGTTTCCTGATGTCTGCCTTATAGATTTTTCTTGGTTTCACTTAGCCGAATAATATATATTTCATCAGCATGCTGTCAGATTGGATGGGCTTTAGAAAATTGTACATTAAAAACGGAACAGTATTTTTCCTGACATAACAAGTGAGAGATTCGATTACCAATTCACGGAAATCGAACAATTTCAAAAAGAGAACCTTTAAAATTTATCTAATTGCCGTTAAAGTAAAAAATATCGACGAAATCCTGAATATTTTATGTTGGGGTACAAAACCGTGTTAATTTATAATGGACGCGGCTAAGGTTTACATTGCAAGATAAGTCCAAGAATATGCTACAAAAGTGAGATTCTTATTAAGTCTCCTAATGCCAGTCGTAGATTTTTTTGGTTTTAGCTAACTGAAATTAAAACTGCGTATTTTACAGCATTGTGACATCATACTGAATTTACAGAAAGAACGAAGAGAATAAAAATTTTCAGAACTGGATGTGCCTTCTTCTTCTTTTATGTTACTATCCTGTTTCTAACCCCACGATTGTGCGGTACTATAAGCCATGTTGAGCATCCCCAGGCAAGTGGTTAGCGTAACCCATTAATTTAAAAGGAGAATGTACTTCATGACCGCCAAAGGAGTTTGTATCACAACCGGAGAGCATTTTGATGTTTGCCATTGTCATTGTGTGGCAGGTCGAGGCCTTTATTTTGCAGCTATTGTGCTCTCAAGCCAAGGCAAAGAATAGTTAACCATTAGGATGGTCAAATACATATTTACTACAGAAAAAAAAAAATGTTTCTAAACTTTTCTTATCATTCATGTGTTTATATTTTTAGTCTTCATTCTTTATAGTTCTTCGGTAAAAGTTGCTTTAATTTATATAATCCAATGTTACACACCCTATCGACGGCCTATTTGGGTTTAATACAGCTACAGAGGAACACTTTTTTCTTCAAAGTCAATAGCTGCCAAAATGACGATTAAGTCGGCTTGTTATATTGTAGAATGTTCACTAAATTTAAATTTATAGTTTGGTATTGGATTAGTGTAATGAGTTTTTAGGTTTAGGACCAATATGACCTATCATATTTCCTTTGCAGGGGAAAATAGTAGTTAATAAAATAATTGCTGCTTTTAAAATATTCTTTAATATCTGTTTTGTTATAAAACTGTATTCTAGTAAATTTTGAATTTTTCGGAGCAATGCTAGTAGTGACAATTAATTCGAGATGTCCAAGAAGTTAGCTATTTTCCAGTGGTTCCTACTTCGAAGTATGTAAAAACATCTAGAAAATGTTATCAGCTATTTTTTCAGATCGTGGCTATGTATCAGGATTGTTGATGTGCTGATTTGTGGCTGTTTAATTTTTTGAGACTCTCTAAAGTGACCTTCTTTATTTAATGTTGTAATGTCGTCTTCAAAATATGATCAATGTTTTTTCGGTGATTTGCAAAGGCTACCAAATCTGTTAACCTTTAAACAGATGCGCGAGGTTTAGAACCTCCTCTCTCATAAATATGGCTGCCAGTTTCTTTTACTGTCAGATAGGTTGTGAGGTATCGAGTATCTTTCTGTTCACTAAATGATATTGAAATTTCGTTTAGTGTTGCTGTGCAACACGACTACTCATCCCAAGATTCGCTGTAATATCTGACAGCAAGTCAGCGCTACTTACTTTTAGAAGTATGAGAGAGCCAATGGATTTGAAAGGCGAGTTTTGGAACCTTGAAAAAACGCTGTCGGCCGAGATTGAAGTCTGGTTCTATTGGACTAAAGAGACGTCGGGCCAGTTGGCCAAAGAGGCCTATATTCGAGATACCAATGGGGCTCGTAAAAAACCGATTACGAGCTAGAACAAGAGCAAGATGGAAGCGGAGATGGGGCGATATGCGCGGAGTGCTTTAACCGGCATACCGTCCAGCTTATCACTGGATATGACAACTTCCGGTCATACCTAATAAGAATCTGGAAGCTGGCGCAGGAGTAAGACAGATGACAGAACTTTTGAAAGTAGTGCTGGTGTATTGTTTATATTGTTTTTTAAATATCGGTAAGATGGTTAATTTTACTCACTTATTTTAATACAACGTAAGGGTTTTGGCGTCGCATAGGCTTGGCATGAGGCTGAAGAAGCTTTTGTACAGAGGCCAGTGCAAGAAAATCCTACTGGCAACGAGTAGCCTGAATATGATGATTTAGAATAAGATGGATTGGATTACTGAAAACGCAGTTTATGTCTACCGTGGAGTTAATCTTCCGATACTGATAGAAGGCACTATTTATACACTTGAAATCTATCGCTTCAATAGAATTCCTTTTTGACTTTCGTAATTTGCCTTCAAGCTTTCAGAGATCCACCAATCATTTCAAGCGACTTAGGTAGAATGTATCTTCCCGTCTATCTTGATAACCCCACTTTGTTCTTCAACATAAGGGATTAGTATTTACGTAATTTATAGATAGTTTCTTAGAAAATAAGAGTGAACAAAGATTTGTGGAGTTTTTGCTGGGATAAGATAAGATACTTAAGCCATATTTTAATCCACCAGAAGATCCTTAAAATCTTGAGAAATCAGCGCAACCACTAGGATATCAATCGTTAGAACAGTAAAGCAAATGCAGAATTTCTCCAAAACTACTCCTGGTACGGATGATTTATTTTGGAGCATTTTAATACTGTAAGGCAAAATAGAAACCTACCAAAGAGGTTGCTTTCAAAATAATGAAAGCTTCTCTGATTTCAAGCTACAAAAACCATTTATTCAAAACAAGACGCCAGAAACGACGTTATCGATACTATCCTCGAACAAAAGCAGGCCTATGGACAAACATTCTGTTGAGTACGCGAGTTGATCGTGAACTCCGATGAAAAAAATCAATTTTGCCTTATTTTACATAATAAAATATCAGTTTTTATAGTTGGCGACAACAAAGCTCTAAAATAGCTAATAGGATTGCAGCCACAGTTCTACAATTTAGAGGTAACTTACGCTCTTGAGAAATCCATTAATAGTCGATGAACTTTAAGGATCAGAGTGAGACAAGGATATATGTTATGTGTGTTGTAACCATAATCTCATTCAAAATTTCACCCCAATTAAGTAGAAAAGAGTAGTTGTGAGATCCCAACCTAAAAGATTCTAGATGTATTTTGTTAAAACAAAACCACATTTCGACATAGGTTTTTAGTAGCATGATACAAATATTTTAATATAACATTAATTTGTACACAATTTTTAAGACTATATATGAGTATTTAATAACAAACGTTGACACTGCCTTAAACCTCGGAAACTAGGTAATAAGCCACTGTTAAATTGATGGATATTGTGGTTTCGAAGCCCGACGAAAGCTTGTGTCTATTACAGAAGGTGTGGTTAAACTCTTTGGCCACTCTTTCCTGGCATTCTTTTTTAGCACAATTTAATACACTGGCGCCGTTGCCCTCTGCTAACACAAATGTTTGATTAAATTAGCACTTAAACACTCGGCGCTTGTTAAATGCTTTTTCAGTTCCTAAAACTAATCCTAGCCTACCCTACATTAAATATTTATGATTCTATAGAGCATTTAGTAATTTTTGTATAGTGAAACTGTGTCTAATTGTTATTTTTAAGGAAGATATCCGTGCAACCGTGTAGACGATGCATTTATTAATGGTACATCCCTTATGATGCGTAATAGAGTCTACTTGGGAACAGTGCCAATTTCAGTGACTCACTACAAACGCTCGAGCGTTTTAAATTTTTGAGTGGTATTTGTAATAATTTTCCTGCACCATAAACACAAGCATCCTCCGATTCTGTTCTTTTGTGCCAAAAAGGTTGATCTAATGTACAGTCAATATACAAAGAGACTTTAAAGGATGTTAAAACTATGGAAAGTAACGATCTCCTCTGGTTGTTTATTAAAGTATTTCTTTTCACCAACTTTTTTATTTTATTCATAATGCTTTTGATTCGTCAATTTTCTTTATTAATTTGCTATTTTATAAAATTTGCATTGTTCTCACACTTTTGTTGACAATAAAAAACACAAGCAAGGCATATGGTTATTTGGGGCGTTCAAAAATAACTGGCACTGCTCTTTGAAGTTTCGGTGTGTCGTAAATTGAAATGCGTGTTCAATACGCGCGTAAAGATAGACTATAGTACTACGTGTCGCTACTAAATGGTGTTTCTGGGACGTACATACAAAAAGAAATGTAGTTAGTTATTTGTGCAGCGTTGCACAGTTGCAACCATGAAAACCATGGAATTAGATGATCATGGGTTATATAAGGTTAATAGCACCCACATCATAGTTCAGAGGCGGTAGGGGTTGTCCTGAAAAAGCCAAAAGCAGTGGGTGACTATCAAATGCACGTATAGCACACCTTAGCCAGTGTGTATGTAATATAGTAATGGCAAACAGGCAAATCGCATTCGATACATTGACGGATGTAATATACTTGAAGATGACAAAAATTTTTATATAATGGGTTCTCTTGCTGCTTAGCAAAAGTTGGAGTAAAAACGTGTGCAGGTGCACTAACAACTATTGCAGCTATAGAAATGTTCTTTGTGTGTCTGATCACAGCACATGAATTCCAGAAAAGAAACGGCAATCTCTAAAATGGTAGCTCATTAAAGCCCTCGTCTCAAACAGACACGGAGACCAATTGAGATCCGGACAATATTGTGCAATATAGTGCTCTCTCGTGATAGCATTACCAGCGAGCAAGTCACTGAAAAGGCTTTGGTGACGTACCCAGTAACGCTACTCTAAAAAATGGAGATGTGGTGCGTTGCTTCGACATGACAATGGACGACCACAAGTTAGTCGACACACCGTTGCCGCCCTGCAAGTTTTTGGGTACACTTTGGTACCTCATGCTCTACAGTCACCAAATTTTATGCCAAGCGATTACGATCTATTTCACTCAATGAAGAAGCAACGCACTGTAAGAAATTTTGCCCCACCGAAGAGCTTCATTAAGCTGACGCTAGGTTGTGCCAAAGCAGGGTTTGCAGCAGCTTTACAGAAATTGTTAAAGTGACGCCAGAAGTTCAATACCTCTAATGAAATGTGTATTCACTTTTTTCTAATAAAACATCCGCGAGAGGAAAATAATTGTAGCACCAATAATTTTTTACGCCCCAAATAAATTTTTTGGTAAAGCTAGACAAAAATTATATTTCTACTTCTTTTACTAATTGATGTTCAAAGTATAACATGACAAGACTTACGTAAGATCTCAATGTCTTCTGACACGTTATTAAGGTTTGCATATTTTGAATTTTTTTTTCTAAAAATTGTGTAGTCAGTAAAAATTTACGCGTTAAAATGCAAAGCTTTGTTAATTTTTAAAAATCACTGATTTAAGTTTTATGATCTAATAGTAAATATAATATTTGAATTGAAGATGTTATGGAAGAGGATTTCTAGTGAAGCCTATTCTTGTTTAATTCGTCAGATTCTTGCGCAATTTCATCTAAGTTTTTAAAGATGAGGCTCTGCAGTCAGCGGTTCCAAAGTTTTATTGGATGACCTTCAAGGCTGATATGATGTTTGACAACATACTTATAATTAACATCTTTCACGCATGGAATGTGTGTCAGAGTAAAAGGTGCTATTTGACATATACCATGGCGTGTTCAACATAATTTTAACAGTTATGAATTTACGGTAGATCCCATAACAATTTTATCGTCTAGAGTTAAGGGTGATTTTCTTCAGGCTAACTAATTTATCTCTTTATCTTGGGATCCATTACTTTACGCTTTCACTAATATAAATGTTTCAATGTTTCAAGTTAAAGTCCAAATATTTTAACTTCTTTGTTTTGTGGGATAGGAGTATTGTTAATGGTGTTGTGCGCGCAAATATATCTTTCTTGACCTTTACTCGCCATCATTGTAGCCACTATTCGATTTGGTTTAAATGGGCTTAAAGCATTGCCGATGTTGTGTTTAGATGAACAAGAACACGGTTATCGTAGGCGAAAGAGCTTGTCATTACATTATTGGAGATCGGTAGGTCATATGTAACATTGGGTCTAAGACACTACCTTAGGATACATCTGCGTTTTAAAGTGGGACACCTTATTGTCAACTTCTGTTTCAAAACTTCGATTAGTAATATATGAATTAAGAGGGAATAAAACTCACGGAAACAGCTTTTCTTTATTTTGTACAGCAGTCCTCTACGGCACAATCTAAAAGAATTTGTGGAACATCTATTGATACAGCAGAATAATAGTGTTTATGTTAGTGTGTTGTCTTTTTCGTTCCGTGTCCCTAGTTTAAAATCTGCTACAGGATCATCGACGTCTCCTCGACCGACTTTAGCATTGAGGTCCACCACGATTCTTAAAACTTCGTTCTTTCTAATTGTTTTCTTTAATTACGTTAGATCTCTGTACATTGTTGTTATTTCTACTTGGGGTCCGTCTGAAGTGGGTGTATATACTTGGATGATATTTATGTTAGTGCTATTTTGTCTGAGTATAGCACAAAGTTTGTTATTGAGTTTGGTTTACTAAAACGCCAACTTCGTTGTAGTGGTTTGGAAGATCGTTTTTCGAGCAGTACAAGGTTTCTTTTTTTGTATTAGTTTTCTCCATTTCTGGTCATCTAACTTCTCTGAGTCCTAGTACATCTGTGCTGATTCTCTCCATTGCCTTGATGACATTGTTTAGTTTTCCGGAGAAATATAAACTCTGTGCATTCCAAATACCAAACTTTAAACTTCAGTTGTATGCCAATAAATTTTTATTTGATTGTTTCATCTTTATTACACGAATATCGCAGGACAACGACCTAGGAGACCCTACAATCTAACCTTGAAATTCCTCCCCTGCCGATTCTCGTGATAAGTGACGTGGTATAATTTTCCTTGTGATACCATGATTGTTTTCTTGGGACAATAGTGCGATAGTTTTCTCTGATTCTCCATAGCGCAGCGTCACAGCCGGTTGAATCATTATTCGATTGTCGGCTTTGAGTGTATGTACTATAAGCTTTGCCGATGTCATTTATCTTGGACTTTACGTCATTACTGATACTGCTGCTGCTCGGTTTTATCTCCATATCCAACACAATTTATCAAAAACTTTTTCGTATTCAATGAAGGCAAGATACCGTTTTAGATAATATTAAACTGCCTTTTTGATTAGTGTTCAGCATTAGTAAGTGAATGAATATTCGATAACTTTGTAAGCACCTATTTTTAGTCGGTTAGTTACTACCCCCATAAAAATTTTATGTCTGTGGCAACAAAAAGATGCTCTAAGTTATTCTGTCTCAAGGTTTTATATACACTAAAGTTTCTACGTATAAGAGATTATACTAAAGATAAACTCGTAAAAAATTAATCTATTGTTATGCCACCCATATATTTGAGGTGCTACCAACTTCTTCTCTGATTTATTCTCTCTCATAAAATATGCGGAGAGGGAAATTGGTGATTATTAAATGGAATTATGACCAGAGAGATGTACCATTGATATCATGTTCTGATTACTAAAAATGCTACGAATGCAATATGAAACTATACACGGTATTTATCGACTGCAAGCAGGCATTGAGATAAAACTAATCAAAAAGGACAAACAGATCCATTTAATATCAATAAGGAATCCTCCAAGGAGACGTACTGTCGGCAATGCTATTTACTTGCCGATAATATTCAAGGGAGCATAAGAAACAAAAGCGGAAATCATAACATTTATACGATAGTCGGGTATGTTGCCAACAAAAGCCGTTTTTTAAAGAGCATCAGGATACTTCCGGAACATCGGAAAAATGTGTTGACTTCAGAGGGACGAAGACTGGCATGTACAAGAAGTGTAATTTGTTTTTTGTGTAATAAATCATATTTGAACCATATTGTAATTAGGCAGTTAAGCAACTTTTTTATTAATTAATGCATATTTACAATCTGCTCTTCTAGAGCAATAAGCAAATTATTTGACAGCAAAAATTTGAGCTAGTAAAGCATTTTCAGCCTTTATACTAATATATCCTCCCGATGGCAGAAATGCAGTTGCTCCTAAACGCTCTTTATGGTTGCAGTTTGTCTTTAAATATTTTTTTGCTGCCATTCTGTTGTTTATTTATTGTTTAGCATTTCACTGTAGCTAAATAACTTTCTGATAAATAGTTTCTGAGTATTTCCTGTCTTGGGGCACACTTGCGCATCTGTTGCTGCTTTATGCGTGCCTAAAGTTGTCTGGGGTGAGCTTAGGCAGCTTTACCGCAAATAACTCTTGCGGCGTGCCATTATAAATTAGTATAAATAACAAAGCACACTTGAGGTTTAATTTAGTTTCTTTTCGAAGTACTGCTGTGTGTTATACATTGAAGCAATAGTGAAAAATGTGTTTTTAATCGCAATATGTATATGATTTTAATTATTAGGAGCTTTAGGAAATTTAAAAGTAAGTAGATGACTCAGAAAATTAGTGAGAAAACGATATGGTGCGGAAACGTATCTTCTAGTAAAATGAAGGACGAAACTGGCCACCTAACGTTTAATAAGCTCAAAATAATAAAGTGTGGTCAATAGTACTTATCATATAACTAGATGCAGTACTGAAAACATATTAAATATTTGCCTTAAATAGACAGTATAGAGAGTTCAACATTTCAAAGTATAAATAAGATTTTTGTTATTTATATCTGATGACTTTGGGGCTATCATAGTAAAGAAAACTAATAAAAAAGCTCAACATCTCTACAGGGTATTAAATTACAAGAATTTACTAAGCAAGAGAGCAATAAAAATTTCAATGAAAGCATTAGTAGCGAGAAAAGAGCCAGTTGACATGATGTAGTAGTATCCGAATCCTTCAAACTGTCAGCCAATTTTTACATCAGCTTATTACGTTTTTCAAATTAGGCAACTTCTAATTGGTAAAAAAATTAAATTTGCTCTAACTCGAGATGTTTTTGAGTTGTTTGTAAAGAACAATAAAAAGCTAGGAGCTCATCTTATGGATAATGAGCAACTGATAATTTTTAGAGAAAAAGCGCCCTTCACATGAAAAGCCAACCCGACAAATATAGTTTAAATGTATGATCTGTAGTTGATTGCAGATCTCGCTAAGTTGTAAATTTGCAAATTTATTTTAACAAAAGGAGAAATAGTAATACAAATACCTGTGGCGGTCGTAAAGTACATTCTCTCCTAAATTAAAGGGTTAGGCTAGCTACCTGTCGGGGATATAGTACCCCACAACCGTGCTATTAGAAACAGCCTAGTAGCCCACTTTCTTTTAACATGCTCAATGAAGTGGCCCAGTCATCTGACCCTTTGAGCTTTTACAACTTTTGCAATACCTTCACTTTTAATACCTTAATACCTTTAAGAGTTCATGATTCGTAAACTGCCTGTAATTCCCATTATCTATACTTTTGAGTTCTTATATCGACTTTAATACTTGTTTTATTTCAAAAGTTCTTTTGATATTATCCTTTATATTGTCGGCAAATGTTATGATTTGAGCTTCTATGTTTCGTATGATCCCTCGAATGTTATCGCCAGGTAAAATAGCATTGCCAACAGTGCGCCTCCTTGTCGGATTTCTTTATTGATATTAAATGGATCCGTTTGTCCTTTTTCTGTTTTCACAACAACCTTCGAGTTTCTAAGTGTTATTTAGAAACAGCTTCTCAGATATTTCTAATACTTGAAAAATTTTTTCGAATGTCTGCTTGTAGTCGATAAAAACCATGTGTAGTTTCATATTGAATTCTTAGCATTTTTCAGTAATCAGAACATAATATGCAAGGCATCTATTGGACATCTCTCTGGTCGAAATCCCATCTAATAATCACCAATTTCCCTCTCCGCATATTTTATGAGAGAGAATAAATCAAGAAGAACTTGGTAAAAAAAGTTGCGTAGCACGTCAAATATATGTGTGGCATACAGTAGATTAATTTTTTACGAGTTTATCTTTAGTATAAGCCCTTATAAGTAGGAACTTTAGTGTATATAAAACTTTGAGACATAATTTGAGACAATAATTTACAGCATTTTTTTGTTACCACAGACATATAAAACTTTCTTGGGGTGATAACCAACCGACTAAAAATAGATGCTTGCAAAGCTAATAAAGAAAGCAATTTAATATTATCTGTATTATGTATTATGTATTATGGAAAATTTTTTGATAAATTGTGGGACGTGGATATGGAGATGACGATGTTGGGCAGCAGTATCAGTAATGACTTAAATCCCCATATAAATGACATCGCCAAGGCGACAATCACAGGCTGTGATACTGCGCTATGAAGGGCCAGGGGGAACTACACACTATTCTCCCAAGAAAATAATTATGGCATCACAAGGAAAATCATACCACGTTACTTATCACGGAAATCGAAACCTGTGTCAGGGAAAGAATTTTGTAATTAGACTGCAGGGTCTCCTAAGTCGTTATCCTGCAAAATCCATCTAATAAAGATGAAATAGAATTGAACAAAAATTTATTGATAAACTCAAGTCTAAAGATTGGTACTTGAAATGTGCAGAGTTTATATTTCCCCGAAAACTAAACAATGTCAGCAAGGAAATAAAATAATCAGCGCAGATGTACTAGGACTCAATAAAGTTAGATGGTCAGGAATGGAAAAAACTAGTAGAGGAAAAGCAACTTTGTACTGCTCTGGAAACGATTTTCCAAACTATTACAAGTCAAAGCCTATCCCACTAATATAAATATCATCCAAGTATATGCACCCACTTCAGACAAACCTGAAGTAGAAATAACAACAATGTATAGAGATATAACTTAATTAAAAAACAATCAAAAAGAACGAAGTTTTAAGAATCATGGGGACTTCAATGCTACAAGTCGGTTAAGGACGCGTCGATGATACTGGAGGAGATTTTAGTCTAAGGACACGGAGCGAAAAAGGCAACACAGTAATTTAGTTTTGCCAAGTAGAAGAGCTGACAATTGCGAACACCTGATTTAAGCTCTCTCTAAGACGATTCTTTACTTGGCAGTCCCCACAACGTACTACAGATAAAATCGAGAGAATATAGAAATGGACTCCAAGGCGTGCGGAGATACCCAGGTACAGGCGTTGGGTTGGACCATAACCCGAAAATCGGAAACCTCAACATAAAACTAGAAAAACTGCAACGACTGTTAAAAAAATTGACATCATAAGTTAAAAAACAAAGAAATGCGCAACAAAGCTAAAATAAAAGTACGCTGAAATTGAGGACATGGTAAATATAACCGAAAACTCAAATGTAGAAGACAGTTGGAGTCATCTTAAAAATCAATTATGTCGGTCAAGTACGACGTTATTGGACCACAAATCAACAAAAATTAGAATCGATGGATGACCGAAAATATTTTACTATTGATGGAAGAAAGGCAAGCATACAAGAACCGAAACTAACAAGAATATAAGAAAATCTAAAAACGTATAGCAAAAGAAGAATGGCAAAGAAGCAAAAGCATAGAAATGGAACGTCTGAAAAATACTAAAATCACAAATTGAAACAGGCAATAAAATATTCAAACCTGATGAGACTTAACGATGACAATAATACTGTAACCACAGTTCTTAATAAAATAGTTGATCACTGAAACAACTATATTGAACAAATATTTAAGGAACGCCATCCAAGAGTAATCGACCATCAGGACAAAAGTGAAAAGTCTCCAAAAATACTAAAATCCGAAATTATACAGGCAATAAAACACTGCAGTAGGCACAGGATCCGACCCAGATAATGTGTATATAGAAGTTAAAAAAATCTTTGATGATAATAGTATCGACTATATGGAAAGGTTGTTTTATGCCCTCTACCAGACTGGTCGGCTAGACCTAGAGATTGGCTACAGTCTGCCTTTATCTCTATCCCCAAAAAAGCGACAACAAATGTGACCAACATCGTACGATCAACTTGATGAGTTACATTCTGAAGGTACTTTTAAAAATAATACTGACTAGAATACACAGAAAATGTGAAGAAGACATGAGCTGTTGTCAGTTTGGATTCCGGCATTTGTACTAGAGAAGCGCTTTTTAGCCTCACGGTGCCACTCCATAAATGCCGGGACTTTATCGACTACCAAAAAGCGTTCGACTGTGTCAACCATAACACTAATAAATTTCTTTGAAAATAACGGCGTAGACAAAAACGATTTATATTATTAGAACGCCTTATAAACACCAGATAGCATTTTTTACGATCGGAAACGACAACGTAGAAAATTTCCTTACTGAACGCGGTGTGCTCTACAACCACTAATGAACAGAATATCGTCTGGAGAAGATTAACTATCATTGAAAATTAACAATAAGACAAAGGTAATGGTTATAAGTAAAATACCGGTGACCCGAGTAGAGAGAGACTTCCTATACGAAAACCTATTGGACATATATCAAAGTACCTCGGCTGTTGGGTAACTAAAGATTTAAATTCGGACGTGGTAAAAGCCAGAAAAATATTTCTCAATATGAGAAAACTACTAACTCCAAAAGCTTTAAACTGAAATTAAAATGACGAGCCAAAACGTGGACTCTTAAAGTCAATACGCTTAAGAAACTAAAAGAATTTGAAATATGGGTTTTTAAAGGACTGCTAGGTACCCTGGACTGCCCGTATGGGCAACGCTGACGTTGTGAGACAAATGGATAGAGATAGAGAGCTCCTGACTGTAGTGAAGCAAAGAAAAGTTGCATATCCTAGCCACACATTTCAAAACACAAAGTACCTATTTCTAAAGCTGAGCAAGAAAAACGGGGTATAGTCAAAAAGAGACATTCGTGGCTCAAAAATAGCAAGACCTGGCAAATCTATTCACACACCATACAGAACCGAGGAAATTTTGCTGTAATTGTTGCATTGTTGCTAACATCCGTTGATGGATATGGCAATTTAAGAAGAAAAAGAAATAAACATAAATGATAGAAGTTAAACCACCTTAGATATGCATATGACATCGTAGTTATCACAACCAACTTCGAAGAACTGCAGGACATGGTGGGATAGCTGTCAGAATCCTCAAAAAAATAAGTCTTAAAAGTTAATATGTTGAAAACCAAGATAATGCCGAACAGAAGTAACTTAAGAAAAACAAACCTCAATAATGTCAATTTACAGACGGTAAACGAATTCACCTAACTTTAACAACAGCCTAGTCAGGTTTTGAAAAATAAAAGAATGCTAATAAACACAAAAATATCTCAATATTTTAGAATCGGACTATTCGACCAGCATGTTCTTCTGATTCTAACATACGGATCACACACTTAGACACCGACTAGAGCAAAAACTGAAAATTTATGGAAAAAATAGTAATAGATGTGAAATTATTACTTAAGAAAACAGATATATGAACTAAAAGAATAGCGAAAGTAGAAAATGCAAGACAAGAGGTAACGAAACTGAAAAAATACTTCTGAGGATATAACGCAACAAACAGACAGAAAATGAAATGCTAAAATGCAACAAGAAAGGCCATGGTTAAGAGAACTACAAAAGATGAAATAGGGCGATGATCTAAAAAGAACAGGAGGATTACATTGCGAAAGACTGACACAAGACTGAGACACAAACAAAAGGAAGGCCAAAGAAAAATAACGAAGAGTTTGTTTTTAAAAGTAATCTAATATTAACTTCGTACTTATCAAAGCAAGGCGAATTAGTAATTATGCTGTTTCTGTGTCTGGGGCAGATAACAACTACAAACTGGATACCACTTTTCATTTTAATACAGCAAAAGGAGCGGCTGACGCTGTAGACTGTATGAAAATGCATTATTCTGTTCATAGGAAAATAAACTGTTAGCTAATAGCAATATACGGTCTTTTGATTGATGTGGCACGATTTATGTTTATAGAATGTTGTCCTATTAGAAGAAAGTTTTTGTTAGGTCTTGGTCAAGTATTTGCTAAGTTTCTCATCATTATACGCTACAAGAAGAAAAAAAACTAATTTTTTATTGTAATGTCGCAACTAAATTACAGAAGAACAAGAATCGGGAAACTTACTGAAAGTACAAGGAAAAAATATAAACAATTTGTGATAAATATTTCTGTCGAATAGTTAGGATTCACCTGGACCTTTTTTAAGGTTCAACAAACGAAGCAAATGTTACTAGAAGGAGGATTACACATAACTCTAGCTACTACCCTTATAACAATTACTAGCTGCTAGATTAGTACACAATTAAAAAAATTCGTAACATCCAGATCCTATTTCTTAGTTAAAAAAAGCATTCATTAAACTACCCTTGTATAAAGAGCTTGTAACATATAGTTACCCTACTGATTAAACTTAAAGGATACCAAATGAAGCCGACTTTTGTTAAAAATAATGAGGGCTTCTGAGCGCTATAGACAGGAAGGAACTTTCTTCCGTAAGGTACCTCTCATTACAATTTTTTAGTTAGTACCATGTTTTATAAGCAAGTGGTACCCTCGTGTATCAAGTTTCTTATCTCAAAGAGACCATCCGGAATAATAACTTTTTTAGGGGGAGAGAAAGATTAGAAAAACTTGAAGATAAAGGTCATCAAGGTTCTTCGAGGGACAATGTGACTGATAAGAATATTTGCATTGTTCTCTGCGTTTTTAAAAATGACCTTTAAAATTGCTTTACGATAGCGTCTGGCCCCATGTAGTTAATTAAAATAGCAAAAATTTGCAGATTAGTTCTGCACTGTACTGAAATATGAGGGTGGTCCCCTAAGTGTCCGGCCTGAACTAGAGACGGCGGTAGTTATTTGAAAAATATCACTGTGTTAGAAAGTACACAATCTATAAAGCATATGTTTTTTGATATTATATTTATAGGTATGTACCTACTCAGATCAGTGCAGATGGTGATTTTTCCTGTGAAAAACCACATGTTAGGTTCATTTTTAAAATTTTGAAAATGTGCCATTGAATCTCAACGCGTGAAACTCTCAACATTTTAAACCATGAGGTATTTTTATACACAGTACCGAGAACGCGCGCCCGGACGCGACTTCAAACTTCCAATACTCGCATATTTTTTTCTATTTAACATAGAGATCTGAAACTTTGCAAAAAACTTTCCTATATATCATATTTAGTACCAAATGCTTACTTACCCGAAAATCGAAACTTCATCGCACAACTTTTGCGATCGTACATAAAAGGTCGTAAAATCGGTAAGTGCAATTTGTAAAATTCGCCACTTGAGCAATAAACGCCTTGATGATTTCGGATTTTTTAGCTAATGTTGCAAAGAATATGTGATTAAAATTTCAAAAAGAAATATTATAAACTGCCTAAGATACCGCGAGGTAAACGTGAATAAATGTTTTCTTTATTTTTTACTAAAAAGCCATTTTATACGCCCCATTTTTAGCGAAAAAGTACCATCGGATTCGCATTCAGCGACCTCAAAAACATAAGAATAAACATTTTTAGCGACTAGAACTATTTCTAAGCCACTTTTTGAGGATGCCCCCTTCGCCTATAAGCAAAGCTGGCTAGAGAGCACGACAGCCGCGAGGTAAAGGCCTCGACCTGCCACACTGGCGCGCGGCGGTCCCGGGTTCGACTCCCGGGTCAATCAAGTGCTCTCCGGTCGTCATACAAACACCTTTGGCAACCCGCCCGGCAAGCATTGCAAAACAAATTCAAGGGAGGCCTGCGTCCTGCAGTGGACTCCAATGGCTGTGAAAAAAAGCTGACTCTGACTTCGGGGTTTGAAACATGGATAAAGCGGTTGGAAGCGCTCGAACCACTTTATCCATGTTTCAAACCCGGGAGTGAGCCAGAGCCAGTTTGCTTAACTACTCATGACACAGCAAAAAATATTCTCCAGATTTTTGATTTACTTTTCGGAAAGCTTTAACAACCCGTCTTTTCATCATTATATTTTACAGTAATAAACATTTTAAGCCTCGTGGGCAAACAATAGTTTAAGGAAACCATATCAGTCACAGTTTAATACGCATGAGAAGCCGTTTTTATTCTTCTACAATTAAAACCTTGATCTTCTTTAAGATATTGTATGTATAGTATTGATCAGTATTTTTAATTATCTTGGTAGGCAACCGACATGATTCCGTTGGTGTTCCAAAACACTAAATAGTTTTCAAATACTCAAATACTTCTGTTTTTCTCAGAATTTCTATAATTTTGATAGTATTTTTTTATAAGATGGTTATTTAAATGCAAAGAACATTTTCGAACATTTAGCTCTCACCATACAATTGTTTCCCTGCTACTACCGTTGATACCACTCTGTGCCACCATTTCACGCATTGAAACGCGTTGGTCTCTAAGCATGACATCATGAATACGCTGATTGTTCTCTTGCTTTCAGCTGAAAAACGGCAAGACACGAAACCTCAGCAAAATTTTACTGTGTTTAACATATTCGTTAGAAAAAATTTAATAATAATACAGTGTGGAATTGCACTATATTAATTCTGCTTCAGTTAGGTAGAGAGCTACTGATCTAATTATCATCGTGACAAATGTACAATCTCAAGCGACCTAACAATCAGTAGAGCTTTACGAGGGTGATCCCATAAGTACCCGGCCTGACCTAGAGATGGTGGTAATTGTTTGAAAAATATCACTGTATTAGAAAGTGCACAATCTATAAAGCATATGTTTCAAGTTTGAAGACGCCACGTTGCTTAGTATTTCGTTGGCAGCCATCAATAGTGAACGTTATCAGTGAATTTGTGAAAATGGAGAAAATTGGTCATCGTTATGTGATACAATGCTTTTATTTGAAAAGCCTCAGCCTAACCAATATAAAAGCTGATCTGGATTCTAGTCTGGGTGAGTCTGCTCCTTCGTTTACAACAGTAAAATATTGGGTAGCAGAGTTTAAACGAGGCCGCACGAGCTGCCAAGACGAGCATCGCAGTGGTCGGTCAAATGAGGTGACGACTCCAGAAATGGTGAAGAAAATCCACAAAGCGGTACTGGATGATCGTCGACTGAAAGTGCGCGAGCTAAAACACATAGTAGGCATTTCAAAAGTGCGGTACATCGCATATTATCTGAAAATTTGGGCATGAGAAAGCTGTGTGCAAGACGGGTGCCGCGTTTGCTCACACTCGAGCAAAAACAGTGTTGTGAAGATGTTTCAATTGAGTGTTTAGCGAAGTTTTACAGCAACAAAGCAGAATTTTTGCGCCGTTTCATAACCATGGATGAAACATGGGTCCATCACTTCATACCCGAGACAAAAGCACAATCAAAACAATGGATTCAAAAGGGAGAACCGAAGAAGGCGAAGACCGTTTCATCTGCAGGCAAGGTCATAGCGTCGGTTTTTTGGGATGCGCGTGGGATAATTTTTATTGACTATCTTGAAAAAGGAAAAACTATCAACGGCAAGTACTATGTGAACTTATTGTAACGTTTGGGCGAAAAAATCAAGCAAAAACGGCCGCATTTGGCTAAGAAGAAAGTGTTGTTTGATCAAGACAATCCACCAGCTCACAAATCCGTTATTGCAATGGCCAACATTAACGAATTAAAATTTGAATTGCTACCTCATGCACCCCATTGGCCAGATTTAGTCCCTCAGATTATTTTCTGTTCCCACTCAGTGGTCAAAGATTTTCCAACTGTGAAGAAGTGATTTTGAGGAGCAAGACAGTTCTTATTATAAAAAGGGTATCGAACTTATTGAACATCGCTGGGAAAAATCTGTAGAGTTGAAAGGAGATTAGGTTGAAAAATAGATATATTTTTTTCCAAAATTTTTGTGTTTTCTTTGTTGGGTCGGGTACTTCTGGGACCACCCTCGTACCTTTTATATAGTTTAGACTCATTGCTCTACAATTGCCACGAGCTTGGACTACTAAAAGAAATTGTAGGTCAGAGAAGTGACATTTGTGTACGATTGGTTGTTGTGCTATCTTTCCTTCACAATAATAAAATAAAAATACTGTCTATTTATTAAGTGTGTTTCTAAATCAGAAAATTATATAAAAAGATAATTTTGTATGTTTGCCTTGTTATTATAGTTCAACTAAAATAAGAGTTTTGGATTTGCTCAAATATTTAAACTCTAATTTTAAGCAATGATTTTCCATATGTGAAAACTTTTAAAAAAGTTTGATATCTTTTGGTCATTCTAACATTTGAAGTTTAAATAAATAAAAAAATATTTTAAAATCACGTTTTTCTCAAAGAATCGTCATAGAACTTTTCTTACAGGCATGCTCTTGCCTTGTAAGGGGACAGCACTCGGAAATTTTCATTATCTTGTCACCATAAAAAAGGCAAGCATTGAAAACGAAGTTGTTAGTATCATAAATATTAAAAAATACTTGTATTCGTAGCCGCGCGTCGTAAAAACTAAAAATAACCCACAATGGCAAATTAAGTTGCAAAATATATTTAAATACAGACGGTTCAGAACATCGGTGAAACAATGGGCTAGTGTTAGCGAAACGAGCCGATTTGCAAATTTAATTTTTATTTTTAATTTGGCAGCACTCGTGTTGTTCGGCCTTGACGGCCGCTTGCGCAACCCGAGTGTGGCAACTGCAACATTTATATTCAAATATAAACTTCGATAATCAGGCAGTTTGTATCGTGATGTTTTTTTGAAATTAAATATTCCTTGTATTTCGTCAGTTGAACATTGCACATCATAATTCTATAACTGACCTTGAAGTTTGCGAACTCATAAATGTAAACAAAAGAAAATTTTCTGACTACACGTTTAAGGTAGCTTCTGATTTAAACCTGTTAAAATGAGATTTTGGGTTTAAGTAAATTAATACATACAAAATAAATACATACAAACAGTAATTATGGATGCCGGCAAAAACATCATGATGACAACAAAGAAAGCTAAAAAGAGATGGATGAATGAGGAGATACTTAAACTAATGGAAGAAAGGCAAAAACACAAGACCACAGATCCCACACGATATCAGAATATCAATAAGAATATAAAAAGAAAAATAAAAGAAGCCAAAGTGAAATGGTTGTCCGATAGATGTGAAGAAATAGAAGATTGCGAAAGAAAACACGACAACTTCAATTTACATAAGAAAGTAAAAGATATGGCGGGAATAAGAAGAATAAACCAATCATATATTCTGAAAGACGAAAATGGGAATACCGTAACGAGTGTAGAACAGAAACTTAAGACATGGACAAAATACATAAAAGACACGTTTAACGATGAAAGAACTAATACACCGCAGTGGGATACTAATAATAAAATAGGCCCCGAAATACTTAAAAGCGAGGTACTACATGCGATCAAACAAGTAAAGAGTGGTAAGGCGGTCGGGCCTGATGAAACACCAATTGAACTAATAAAACTGATAGAAGAAGAGACAATAGATGTGCTACTTGAGCTATTTAACTTAATCTACCAAACAGGCATGGTACCAAAAGACTGGCTAACCTCAACTTTTGTAGTACTCCCCAAGAAGAAGAACGCAAACAAGTGCTCAGAATACAGGACTATAGCATTAATGAGCCACACCTTAAAAATATTTCTGAGAGTAATACACAACAGAATATCCAGAAAATTTGATTATGATATCAGTAACACACAGTTTGGCTTCAGAAACGCTATGGGAACTAGAGAAGCGCTGTTCGGTATAAATGTGTTGATGCAGCGATGCTTGGACATGAACTATGAGGTCTATGCCTGTTTCGTGGACTTCGAAAAGGCATTTGACAAAGTCCAACATGAAAAACTAATAGAGATTTTAAAATCAAAAGATGTGGATGAAAATGACATCAAGATCATATGTAATCTATACTGGGGCCAAACAGCAAGGATTAGAATTGACAATGAAACATCAGAGGAGATTGAAATTCTCCGGGGAGTAAGACAAGGCTGTGTGATGTCGCCTTTATTATTTAACGTATATAGTGAGGCCATCTTTCAGGAAACCCTAGAAGAACGCAAGGAAGGGTAATAATCAATGGCGAAATCGTCAATAATATAAGATTCGCAGACGATACCGTTATAATAACAAACAACATAGATGATTTACAAGATCTAATACAAAAATTGAACAACACATGCAAGGAGTACGGGTTAAATATGAATCTCAGCAAGACTAAATTTATGGTAGTAACTAGAACAGCAAATGCTAATGCAAATATTACCATAAATAACACAATAATAGAAAAGGTAGACACATATAAATACTTAGGAACATGGGTAACTAACGATGCAAATCACTCAAAAGAAATAAAGACAAGGATAGAAATAGCCAGAAATACTTTTGTAAAGCTCAAAGGTTTCCTTTGTAATAGAGACCTCAACTTAAATCTTAGAACAAGAATATTACGCTGCTACGTCTTCTCAACCCTATTATATGGAGCCGAGGCTTGGACCGTAAGACAGAACGAAGTCAAGAAAATAGAAGCCTTCGAGAGATGGTGTTATAGAAGAATGCTTTGCATTTCATGGGTGGACCATATCACGAATGCCATAGTCCTACAAAGAATGGGCAAAGAAGAAGAAGTAAAAAAACAATAAAACGGAGGAAGCTAGAATACTTGGGACACATAATGAGGTTCTAGAGGTACGAGGTGCTAAGACTGATAATGGAGGGCAAAATACAAGGGAAGAGAAACATAGGGAGACGGAAAATGTCCTGGCTTCGAAATCTTAGAGAATGGTTCGGGATAACATCGGCAAAACTTTTCAGAATTGCTGTAAACAAAGTGAAGATAGCCATGATGATCTCCAACCTCCGTTAGGAGACGGAACATCAAGAAGAAGAAGAGAAATTAATGTAATAGAGAAGTTATAAGTGGACACAGAATATAAAGTTATCTAAGTGTTTTTTTAAAAATTGTGATAAGCTACCTTTGTAAACTGTGCAAACAGCATTGTATTTATCTACGGACTTTTAAAAAAGACAAATAAATTACAAAGTCGCCGAGGTAAATCCGAAGAATTAATAAAAAATAAAAATAACATTAAACTACAAGAAAAATTAAATTAATTCACATTAAACTTAGTCCAATTAAAATATACGACATTGAGCATCATGCTGTTCAATCTAATCCCTATTAGCGAACCGGGATTCAACTTTCTCCTTGTCCATATGTGTCATTACCTCCATGATGGAAGCCCTTAAGCTATCCTTCGTGTTATGTTGTCTCTCAATGACCTTCGCCTCGACCACGCCCCACATCTAGCAGCCGCAAGTCGGAGGACCAATAGTAATACAAAATTATTGTATAGTCATACCTAAGTTTTGCTTGCTTTGTGGGCTGAAGCTTGTACTCGCATCCAGCGGCCACCTTCTTTATCCGGGGCTTGGCAACTGTCTCCGGTACGTTAATATAGCTGTTAACAAAGAAATTGCACCATCACAGAGGCAGAAATTTCATATGCCTGATGATAGAAACTTTAGAGTATCTTGGAAAATCCAACAGTTATTTTGCAAATTCACGTTTCTGTTCTCGGTGAAGTTCTGTTCTTTCTAAAAGAATCCTCAGAAAGCCAGCACTGTCGTGCTTTATCTCGTTCAGCAACGCTTGAGCGTCTAACTTCCTGTCCGTCTTGCTTTTTAGGCAATAGTTGACGGTTCTTTAAGACAAAATACTTATAGTGCAGGTCCTGATCTACCGCTACACTGACTGTCGACCACGCCACGCCCGTCCTTTTGCACGTCAGTCCTGTTTCTCCCAGAATCCTTACCGATCGTCTATTTTAATTCACGGACGGATTCATCACTTCTCTTGGGATCAGATCGCTTGCTGTGTGTTGCTCTGTTATCAGTTAGCTTCGCGAAATCACAATATTAGGGCATTTTGGGAATAATGCTCTTAAGAAGCTACACTATTGTCGGGAAGGCTAGAAAAAGAAGAACATTGGTATTGTTTGCCGCCTTCTCAAGCACAACTACCAAATGAAGGTTATTGAAATTGCTTCTGAGATTGGAATAAGCCACAGCAATGCTTAGACAAAACTTTACTGATGATCTTGGGTATTAGAAACCGCCCGAATGATGTGTTCTTAGCCCAGTCCCCATACAGCTACCAACTTTGACAAAAAGTAATAAATTTGTTTGGATTACACTGCAATATCTTTTTTGCAATTAGGATTTATTGTCCTGCAATTACCATTTGTTTGGACTACTAAAAGAAGCACTTGAAGGATAAAAATTTGACACATTTATTTTATGATAGCAGAATTAAAAAGCTACCTAGCCATTATATTTGCATTTTTATGAGGTTTTCATAAATAAAAAAAAAGTTATTGACGATGTCCCAAGGCCAACACTCCCGAGTAGGCTATTCATATTGTTGAGCTTGAAAATAGCTATTGATTACTGAAGCTGCGGTAGTGGTCTAGTAATTCGAGCTCTTATTACAAAAGAAGGGAATTATGGTCATTATTATCTCTGATCTTCATATACCAGTCCTTATAAAAGGATTCTGTAAACAAAGAATGTGTACGGAACGTCCTTAAACATTTAGGTTCGCCTAAAGTTTTATCTTTGTGTTATCCTTATAGCTTTTCTTATATTGCTCTTACTATCACTTGTTTTTAACTTAATTTGCAACCACAAGCATCTAAATAGTAAGAGAAAATCAAATTAAACATTGAACTACAGACGCGGACAAATCAAAAAGCTCTTTCACAATATAGTCCTCCTCTAAACCAAGGTAACTGTATAGCGATAAACAGAAAACAGAAATGAAAGAAAACTTTTCGTTGACGAAATACTACTAAGTTATCTGAATAGCAGAAGAACTTCTCACACAAATCATAAATAGGTCATGTTGTCCTTTGTGGGTTTAATAGCCTGAGAACGGCTAACATGATGTATAAAAACAACGAGGGAGTAAAAGCCTTTCCAATCATTTGAAGGTCACAGAAATAATCAATGCAGTTTTTTGATTTTTTTACAATTTAACAAGAATTTGAATAAATGGTCTTAAGCCAAAAATTTGTTAAACTTTCAATCAAAAAATCTTGAGACTAAAAATATTGTTGCTCTATTCACTTCGCTATAAGTTCGGATGTTTGATAACGTGACTTAATTTGAGAGATCACATTACCAAAATTATTAATACCTAATATGCTCCAGGTCATCTGTTAACATGCCGTTGCAATTGCCAAATCTTAAGGTTGTAAGTTATATTATGTTGCTTGTCAAATTTGGTTATTTACCAATAGAATGAGGTGACAAAGAAAATCGTATTGCTGTAATAGCATTACATAAGTTTGGAACTGAATTCTCTAGGCATTAGCCGTATATTTATAAAATTGTCTAATGAGACTGAAGGACTATTCAATGAGCCAAAGCCATAAGTGCACGAATTAAACAAAATTTCCTCCCTAAGCAGATTATGTCTCAGGAGAAAAATTTCCAATGCTTCGGTGTCTCGCATTATACGAAGCAAAGAAGTTGTTGACCGAGTACGCGCATAATAACCACAAAAAAATTTTGTTTTACAAATGAAAATTGGAGGAACCTTCAACAAATAAAATGATACGCTAGGGTGTCCAAAAGAGCTCAGCTAATGTCAAGGGTTCAGAGAATCTAGCATCCAGCATCTGTAATGATTTGGTCGTAAGTGTGCTATGATGGAGTGACCGATATTCATTTTTGTGAAAAGGAGTCCAAACTTCTGTGTATCGATGAATGTTGTTCTCTGGGCTACGAGACGGCCTCAGTCCATTAGATTACAAATTAAGGGCAGCTGCAAAGAGCACAATTTGCTCAAAGACTATAATGTTGATTCCTTGGAGCGGGTCTTGATGGCTCCAGTCAATACTTTCCAATGGATGTACTGCGTGCTGCGACAGACATTTTACATTTTACGTAGAAACTAAGGGTGGTTATTTATAATAAATCAGTTTTAATTATACTTACCAATAACTTCTTAATAAATCTTAAAAATATTATGCAAAAACAATTAATTGCTTTATTTTGTCCTTCTAATCAGTAGTGTATTTAAGCAAACTGTGCACATACAACTATTTTGGATCTAAAAAATAATTTTATAAAGTTCTTCGAAAAAAAGTTTCTTAATTTATTAGTAATAGTTCTATCCACTTTATAAAGCTGCAAAAATGTAATTATTTGTGTGTTTGTTTGTAACTAACATTGGAACTCCTCCTACAGCTATGAACCGATTTCAAAGGTCAATACTTCATTCGAATCGGTTTTAAATTTTCGATTTAGGTTAACGGTTGACCTGTTATAGGTCAAAACACAAGTTATCATAAAATAATTAGACAGTTTGTGCCACCTGTCGGTGTTTCATGCACTACATGGCCAATTCTTGCCGTTAGCAGGCGCAAGCGTTCGAACTTTGATTTATGTGAAATCGAATATAGCCGAACGAATGTTATCATCCTTGAATATGGCTTATCAAACGATTACTGGCTCATTTTTTCTTTAATTGTTGACGAAACTCTAAACCAAATATTTATCTTGGGTTGCCCCTTTTTACTAGTATAAAATGTAAGGGGTAATTCTAAACTGTTTCAAAAGATTACATTACTTGTTTAAACAAGCACCCCTACTAGTACATGTAAACCTTCTCAACATTGTATACGCATTCAAACAGAAGTATTAGATGGTTCAAACAACACATCTGGCTTCTGAAACCAAAAGAATAACAATTTTGAATTTACACAGTTATTTCTCTTACTTTAATTTAATAGACCCGCTGAAAGAGCAAAAACGACGTCATTAATTATATGTTTACTGAGTCATAACCCAGGCACTTCCGCTACTATAATGGGGTTTCTTTGATCCCTTAAAAAGGCATTATTTACAACTGGCCGATTTTTGGACATCAATAAACAAATACCAAACAATAAAAAGGTTGCGTGTTGGAAACGTAATATTAAGCGCGGAGCTTGTAGAAGTTCTAAATATTATTTCTGTCCATTGTTTGTTATCTAGATTATAAAATACGGTTTTTCCACGCGTTGTAGCTTGCGTAGAAGTTAATCCCAAAATGATATCCTCTCTAGCTGGATTTAAACCGGGAAAACAAGAACGGCCGGGGCCAGGTCCAGGATGTGGAGAGGTTGGGGAAGCATGGCTCGGCGTATAGTAAAGAATTCAGGTATTTCTTCAGCCAATTAAGCGCTTATATGTAAAGTGCATCGTTGATCGTCTGTGCTGGTAGTACAAACTCCTTATGGACAACATTAGAGTAAAAAAAACCAATAAGCAACGCTCCCACTTTTGATTTGCTCATTCTAGCCTGCTTTGGCCAAGAAAATCCGACTTTTCGTCCTCTACGTTTTTTCACCAGTTATCAATTTCTTCAAAAAGTGAAATTCACTTTTCACATAGTCCAAAACCTCTTAATAAATCTTCTGCTCGTCAATTAAAACCTTGGAAATCGATTTAGCAGAAACCTTTCGCTTCTGAAATTTCATCTGACAATTTCAGGCGCAATAGATTTTAGCAGCCTCACTTTATCTGCTTTCAATCTAACTCTCAAACGTCGGCCAGAGTCCAAAATCCCTTTTACTTTAGCCACATTATTTTCTCTTCTTTATCTGAATGCTTTGTGGCACCTAAACGCCTTTTTAATACAGCATCCTTCCCGTAAATTATTTGTATCGTAACAAGTGTTTCGGTTGGGGATTTTTCAAGTTTAACGCAAAACTATCATATATCGCTGATCGACACTCAAACAGGTATCCACATTGCAAGCGATTCGGACTCTCTAAAAGCTCAAGGGCAAGTGAGCTCGATCAGACCGTTTACTCAACATTTCCCACTAATATTCAGGCCCAAAGAGGTTGCCCCTTGACCCTTCTGTTTGGACCAAGAAAAGGAATCTCTCATTACTTCCCGGATGTACCTTGTAAGTAGCCGTTATCTTAATATCTCCTGCAAATCTAAGAAGTGATAAAGTTTTGAGCTTAGTCCTGACAAAAGAAGAAGCTAGTAGCGCACCATATTAATTCAACATCGCCATCTTGAATATTGTAATAATTATTGAATAGTTTCATGAGTTACATGGGAACGAATAATGTATTTTTTAACAATTTATTGCAAATTTACTCGATGACCAGAGTAATGAGTAAATAGCGTGACAGACTTGTTATATGTCATGCGTTTGGGCTTCCACTGATGGGCCTCTAGGATTCGCTAAAGGTCTGCCGGTCCCTGCTTTTTCAGACGTCTATTCGTGGACTGGTGACATGATGACATCATTTATAAAGGTAATTCCAAGATCATTATGCAGAGTCTGATTGTTGATGAACCATTGAGCACTGGTCCAGACACGCAGCGTCTTCGATTGGAGGGACTGCAAGATCTTGGTGTTTGCGGGTTTACTATATTCCAGCAGTTCAATTCCGTAGGGTCATACGGGCATTAAGATGGGTTTATACAGTAGCAGTTTGTTTTGTATAGTCAATTGCGATTTGTATCCAATCAACCAGTACATATTTTTTGTTTTGAGTTTCCAGACTATTCTTTGGTCCAGGTGGAGTCCTAGGTATTTCACTTTTTTTATTGAAATAGTTCTGCGTTTTGTAGTGAGTGTGATTTGCGTAGATTTATCACTATTTACTTTAATGCTCCAATGTTTGTAAAACGTTTAGGTGTAGCTGAAGCTTTTCAGGTGTACTGTATGGATTAGTATCTGAGAACATTACTACAGTATCATCTGTGAAGGTAGCAATTAAGGTAGTGTTTGAAGTTAGAACATTTTCAGTATAGAGGAGGTACAGGAGTGGTCCAAGGATACCTAAGTTAAATTAATAGAATGGTAGTCGAGTTTGCTACTTAGATTTGTATGTTAAGTATCTATCAGTTAAGTCAGATTTCAGGAGGTAGATTTATGGAGTAGCTTTTTTTATTTTATATAAGATACAATGGATTAGACAAAAACTAGAGTAATAGATGTAGCAGCCCACATAGCCTCACTTAAATGGAGATTTTGCGGTCACACCATGAGACAGAACGATGAAGGGTGGAGGCCATGGGAAGCTAGAAGAAGCAGAGGACGACCACAACTTAGATGTGTAGATGACATTAAGAGATCAGCTGGACTAGGATGGAGAAGAAGCACACAGAACCGAGAAAATTGGCAACGAATGGGGGAGGCCTTCGTCCAACAATGGACGAATGAGGGCTAGAAAGAAGAAGAAGAAATAAGAGTTTCCTGCAGGAGACTTTATCGAAAGTCTGTTGTACACCTAAGAATACTAAAGCACATAATTTTTCCTTCAAAATTATCTTTGATATAGTGAATTAGACTTCGGCGTTGTTGGATGGTTGAATGACTTTCGCGGAACTCAAAATAATTAGTACAATTATTAGTACATATAAAGGTTTAATAAGAATTGGTCATTTGTTTACAAAAAAAAAATTGGCATATCTCCTCATTTTCCTTAAACATTTCCTGTAGTTTTTCACTGATTGTACCACACCCGTCAATTTGGCTATTAAATAACTTAGCAATAAGCAATGTGAAATGCAGACAAAATAATTTTTGAACCTTTCTGTTCGGTTTATAACCCTTTTTTGCACTACTGAATGTTTACTGTCCTGTCTAGATTCGCTGCATCAAGGCAAGCTACATGTCCATATATTTGCATTTTACACTTAGTAACTAAAGTACTTCTAACACTACTGCTGCAAGTTGAGTTTATAACCAAGGTTAGCCACTTTCGCAAAACTTGTATGTGCTTTACCAGTTTGGGAGTATTCATGTTTTCCGATTTCAAGTTAAAGAACTTTGAGCTATTTCAAGCTTCTGAATTGCATTCGCTCTCCGTAGTTTTGGCGTTATACGTAGTTAACTCTAAGCAGACCTTTGTATCACTTCGCGAGGTGTGTATGTATTGACTGCAATAAAAATCTAAAATTGCGCTAACACGTCTATCATGTTTGTTGCCTTAGCAAGCAACTCATCCAAAGATCAAAGTCTAGCTAAAAATATTTCTACAATCAAATTTTGCGCGCTTTTAACAACTAAATAATAATGGAAAAATGCCCAGCCGAATATGAAATGTGACAAAATCTTGCCGAAATTGTCAAGGTAAACCTCCCTCATAAACAAATATAGTTATTTTGCTCCGAGTAGCCACCCATGAAATACATTATTTGGTTTGGTTACAAGAAGACACAAGTTCGAGACATGGATGACTAGTTTAAATTTTTCGGTTCTGTATTATTATTGAGACTCGTGAACAACAAATGGGATGTCGTAGTATTCCATTTCTTTGAGACGATCGTCGGTAAGCTGAAGCCCTAAATAAAAGAGGTTGCCGCCAGAAAAAATTACGTATTTAAGCAAGGTTTTTCTGGCTTATAATCCGTAGTTTTACAACAATCTGTGCTACCAGTTCCCCAACTGAAGGCTCTCCTACAACTCGGACTGCAACAATTTTTCCACCTCTTGACATGCTTGAGATAGTAGTTAATGGGGAACATTTAAATATTAGGGATAGTCTAAAGATTTCTGTTACAATAATAATAATTTACAGGTTAAGTTGGCTTGCATTCAGTAAAAATCTGAGATTGAGACTAAATAGAATTGCGCTCATTTTTAGCAAATAAATTGTTTTCTTTTATTAGACTTTAACATTTTTTACGACTGTTCCTTGGTAATCCTGTATGTAAACACAAATTGTAGAATAATGTGGATATAAAGTAAACATAAAAAACTGCAAACTACAAAAGTCCTTAAATAGTAGTTTTCAGGTTCGTGATTATCCTCAATAATGATTACGCTGTTTCATCCCTCAATAATATAGTAACTCTACTTCCAAACCCCTTATTACGTATCTCCTTTCTACAAAGAAAGCAATGGAAAATTACTTCGCATAGGTGTTTCTATTCGAATTCATGCCGTGTCTTAAAGTAAAATATATTCGAAGTCCAAATATTTTTCTGGTTAGATCTCGGGCTGTGAGGACTGATGAAACAAAAATACTACATCCCGTAAAAAAATAAAAATTGCTACCATGTCTAAGGTTTGGTGCTCCGTCTTGGAAAACTCAACATTATTGAACAGAAAATTAAAGACATAGACCTAGTTTTCCCATCCTATTTAACATTATGTAGAAAACTCTTTCAATACTAACTATGTGGTGCAGAAGTTCGGACTTTAAAGGCACATTACAGGAGCAAATCGGATTTTTTTGAGTTGTGACCCTGAAAAAAGTTTCTGATGATTCCGTAGACAGATCACGAAACAAAAAACGTCTCTATTAGAAAAACTAAACATAAAAAATCGGCTATCCACAATAGTTAAACGTCTTATCCTAAAATAGTTTGACCACATAACCAGAAGAGTTAACAACAATCTGGAGAGTTTTGCAGAGAAGAAGTTCAAAGAAACACAGCCACAAAAGCGCGCTCCCAAAAAATGGATAGATCAAGTTAAAAGACTCACAAAAACCTCGCTGCAGAAAAATATATGAATAGCAACAAATAGTCACGTCGTTTCAGTCATAAAACACGGTAGAAGCATCGTTTTAAAGAAGTTCCAAATACAGATTTTGTAATTTTCATGATCAAGAAAAATATAAAAACCCGCTTTTGGAAGAGTTTTAGTTTGAAAAATAGTCGAGTGCCTTTCCAACTCTACTATTCTACGAAAAGAATACCACCATCTATATTTTTATAAACGAATCGAAAACTTTCATTGAACAGTGCTGGCAATTCTTAGGCGATGAGGTAATTTCCTTTAGTTTTAATACGTAATTGGTGGAGAATAGTAGACAGAGGTGGCTGTACTTCAGACACAAACGTTAAATTAAACAAATTATAATTACTGCAATAGTTTATCAAGCTGTTGATCCAATTCTTGTTACTATAAAACAGAAAGTAAATTGTTTGAATGCAATACGTAATAACAGATATAGTGAGCCCCTTTCCCTTCCAATCATTTATTTTCTTAAATGCTTCACTGTACATCCAACTTTGTGTACTTACTCTTGAAACTTGTCTCACATCGTAGATCTGTTGAGAAAACTAAACTTTTGAAGCTCTGATTCAATTAGAATTACTATAGTATCATAAATTCTTTTAGTAATCGGAAAAATGTATTAAACTGAAAGCTGAAATGACTGAAATTTGGTTTACCCTCATAAGTGTAAGATCGAAATATTTGTTTACTTATAATATGCGATTACTAATAGAAAAAGAAACAATAAAGTCTTACTTTATAATAGTTAGTAATGAACATAATCATAAGAATACTCAACTCAATTTTTTTATGCTTCTTTTCACTGGTAATTTTGTCCATAACTGTGTGAAGTTCTGACAATGTTGACTTTACTGGAGATATTTGGAGTTTCTTAGTCTAACCCCTAATCTTAGTCTTTTTGATGAGACCTGTCGTGGATAGTGTTTGGTCATTTACGAAGAAATTAAGATCTTTTGGCGCCTCTATCAACATCCGGTAGGATTACCGCGGCTCTGTATCGTAAAGTTCTTTAGCGGTCTGGAATGTGAAAATGTCGGGATCTCGATAGATGTGGTTTCTCACAAACTGCGAGACGTCAAAGATAGACCTGAAGCATTGCGACTCGCCCCTAAACTGGAGCCACGTAAGTCATGATAGCTCGGATGATTGTTTTATAAATTATCAGCTTCTTTCTACTTGACAGTTGGTTCCAATAATACAGGAAAGGGCCGAGTGTTAATCTAGCCCTATAGATACGTGTTTTTAGGTTAGATTTTGGTCCAGAATTGCCCCGAGGTAGTTAATCTCCTTTCAGGGTATCTTTTACGCAAAAATATTGAGGTTTGTCAAGTCGTCTCTCTGGTAGAGTGAGGGACAGTATTACTAAGATTTTCTCCGAATTTTCTGGAAGGTAAAATTCCTCCTGAACTATCTTCTTCTTCCCCATTTCCTCTTGACAGAAAAGTCGTGATTGTTTTTTATTGTTTCTTTAGAAAATTGGGGTCGCTTAGGATAGGTTCTCGTTGTTTCATCAACATTGGATAGGAAAGGGTAATTAATGATGGGTTGGGATTATGGGTTAACATATGCCAACCAAGACTCGCGTGTGCAGGGTCGCTTCCCTAAAGTAAACCTATCGTCTAGCGGGATCGTAGAGGAGTGCCTATCCGTTACAGCCTTATATGCATGGGGAAAATTAACTTTTGCACATAGAGAGGATAATGCCAAGCGTATTTATTTAACAATAAAGAAAATTTCTAGGAAAGGTACATGAAAAAACTATTGAGGGTAACATTGTCATTATTATACAACTGTTCAGTAGCTGTAGTTGAATTTCCTTAAATCATCATCGGATTCGCAATGACTACTTTGACAATTGCAAATTTGTTCGAATATGACATTCAGTTCCTGTTTGATGTGTCATTTAAAATTTGGGCACATGTTAGACACAAAATAGTGGCTTTTAATATTGATTTTCGATGCTAAAGTAGATTTTGTGTTTATATTAATATAAGGTGATCAAATCTTAAGTCAACATTAGAACTCAGTTTTCCCTACCTATACAAAATCGCAGTCTTTAACTGGTATGTCCTCCCGAAAACCCGAACCAGTTTTTATAGAATTCATGGTTCTATTAATTCAAATTATCGTTTTAACTGTCTCTTTATTTCACAAAACTAGTGAAGTGGTTAAGTCAAAGTTCAAAGTGAGTACGTTTACTGATCTGTTAATACGACAGTGGGTAGAAAAGAATTTTGTGTCTTAGTTTAGTCGCTCAGCGACACGATTCCTTATGATTTACGTCTTCAATCTTTCCACAAGTATTCGCCAGCAATGATTTTTCCAAGTCGGCCAATCAAAATTGACTTTCTAACGGACAAACGGTTTTGCCGTTTTAAAATTAGTTGATCTTGTGTGGTCACTGGAGGGTGGTGGTTTCGTTTTCGGCGTATAATGAATAATATAACTTTATATAAACTTAAGCAATTTAAAAATAGTCGGCTGATGTTCGCGTACTCCAAGTGCAATTCATTAAGCAATAGAAGTAAGGTTGCTCGGTTGATAAAACATACGAAGGGTCTCTGCTAACTCGTCTGTTGTTCAAACCTTTGTCAGTTACAAAAAACATGATATGGGTTTAGATAAACAAAGAGAGCCGGACTACTTAATCAAGACGATAAAAGAAATGTACACGGAAACCAAAAACTATGTAAGAACAATAAATGTAAAATCCAAGCAGTTCACCACAACGGCAAGAATGTCCCTTGAAATTTTAAAAAAGCTGACTGTAGCGTACAACAACCTGAAAGTAATTGAAATCAACTGGCACGAAAGAGGTAAATCAAGAACTATAAACATAAATACAGACTAGAAAAACTAATGGCAGTCTCTAGATGCCAAATAATCTGCAATAAAATTAAGTAACCAAGTGTTGGAACAACTCGAGTGGTTTCAGTACCTTGGCTCAGTTGTTGAGTAAAGAAAAAAATATGAATCAGACAAAAATAATAGGGTAGGTAAGGCAGCACGGATATTTTGAGCATTAAAAAGAGGATTTATCAACAAGAAGAAATTCTCCAAGAAGACTAAGCTAAGTGTTTGCAAGGCGATTTACATACTTATTTTAAACTATAGCTGCGAACTGTGGGTATCCACTGAAAGATAGAAAGAGAGATTACAAGCAGTAAAAATAAAACTAGACAAAAATTACTAATAATAAAATTAGAAGAAAACTCCAAGTTACATCACAAAACAAAATAGAAAAAACCCAACTAAGATGGTGGTGATATCCAATCAGAATGGATCTTAATAGGTAGATTAAAGAAGAATAGCAGGCAAACCCAATAGGCAAAAACCCAGAGATGGCCCCAAACAATATAAAATAATATTTAAAAGAAAAACACCACGTGGACATAAGTGAGGAATAAAGCAAGCGACAAGAAGGAGCCTTCCATGTAGAAGAGAATTATATATGTTCATTTTAATTTAAATTTATCAAAATAAAATATGTTTTAATCACTCTAAAAATCCTAACATCACTTAAAATCGCCTACCCCATTTTTTTTTTATTTACTCATTTGCTAATTTACAATCTACTCCTATAACTAACAGAGTAATGAGTAAATATGAGGCAAGGTTCATGGCAAGCGTTGGGTACCGTCCCTTGACGGTTCTCCACTTTCTCCTAGTTAACTAGGTCTTCTGGCCATTGTCTTTTAAGTCTTCTTTCAATTTGTGGTTGGGTGTACAGTTCACTTATGAGTTGGTTGCTGTGGTTGGTGCTGCGTTGTTTGGATTTGTTGGCGTGGTGGTTGATCACTTCTTTTATAAAGGATATTCCAAAATCGTTGTGGAGGGTTTGATTGGAGCGTTGGCCATCATGCGAAGTGTCTTCGACTGAAAGGTTTGTAGGATTTTTGTGTTGGAGGGCTTACTGCATCCCCACAGTTCGATACCGTAGGTCCAGACTGGTGTTAGAATTATTTTGTAGATGATCAGTTTGTTCTCCAGAGATAGTTGAGATTTCCTGCCTAGTAGCCAGTTCATTTTCTTCACTTTTAGGTCCAATTGTGTCCTTTTTGCCTTAATGTGCTCTTTCCATGTGAGTCTCTGGTCTAAATGTAGGCCCAAATATTTGACTGTGGCTTTCTGTGGGATCAGAGTGTTATTTATGTTAACTTGTGGACAGTTGCTTTGTTTTGTGGTGAACGTGATCTGGACGGACTTTTCGGTGTTTACCTGGATCTTCCATCGTTTTAGCCAGTCTTGTAGTTCGTTTAGGTGATCTTGCAGTTTATTAGAAGCTCTTGCTGGATCGATATCGGACGACAAGATTGCTGTATCGTCAGCAAATGTGGCCATCATAGTGCTCTCTGTGACGGGAATGTCAGCAGTGTATATTAAGTAGAGTAGTGGCCCAAGGACGCTGCCTTGCGGCACTCCAGCTTTAATTGGGTGTTAGTCGGAGAGTGAGTTGTTTACTTTTACTTGGTAGGATCTTTCATTAAGGTAAGATTTTAGGAGTAGGTATATGGGACTGGGAAAATGCCTTTTTAATTTATATAATAATCCGTTGGTCCAAACCTTATCGAAGGCCTGCTGTACGTCAAGGAACACCGCAGCACACATCTTCTTCTCTTCGAGACTTTCTTTGATTTTGTTCACAATTCGGTGGCATTGCTGTGTTGTGGAATACTTTTGTCTGAATCCAAATTGGTGTTGAGGGATTATGTCGTCTGTGAGTGTTGATTGGATTATTCTGTCGAGAAGAAGTTTTTCAAATATTTTTGACATTTGTGGCAGCAGGCTTATTGGACGGTACGATGAAGGTTCGGTAGGTGGTTTCCCTGGTTTTCCAATCATAATTATTTGCGCGTGTTTCCACTGAACTGGGAAATAGCATAATCGAAGGATGCTGTTGAATATAGTAGTTAATAGCACGATTGCCTTTCTTGGTAGATGTTTTAAGATCTCCCCGACTATGAGGTCATACCCAGGGTCTTGTACGAATTTGTATTGTTGATTTGTTTTCAATTTCTGCTGGTGTAAAAGGCTTAACGGGCAGTGATAGTTGACAGGGGCGTTAATATAGTCTTCAATTTCTTCATCTTGGTTGTCATTGTCTGAGACTGAGAGAACACTTTTGAAAGATGATCCGCGAATACATTGCTCTTTTCTATGTCTGACTGCGCCCAGTTTCGATCAGGTTTTCTTATGGGTGGGGTTTGTATTACTGGCCTCTTAAATCTTTTGTTGCTTTCCACAACGAATGGTCTTCGGGGATAGATTCGTGATGTAGTGTTTGAAGGTGTCGTTGCGGGTTTGGTTTAAAACAGAGTGGAGTTGGTGTGTTATCCTGTTAAGGTCAGTTTTGTCCTGAGGATTTATTGACCTTTGCAATTTCCCACGTGCTCTTCTTCTTTTGTGATCAATTTTTAATATGCAGAGGAATATTATCATTTCCCTGGTTTGCTTTGTTCCTTAGAGGAGTGGCTTTCCATGCTGCGGTTTGTATTGTATTCGTTAGATGCTGTACCACCTCTTCAATTTCGAATTGCTCTTTGATACGATGATCCAGTCTGATTTCTTCATTTATTAAGTTTTGGAACATTTGCCAATTGGTATCTTTTGTGCACAAGGTAGGCATTGGCTCTCTGTAGATAACATTGGTACTGAGGGTTAATATTATGGCGCTATGGTCATGGCATAGATCTAAACTAGACTTAATATCAATGTAAATATTTGATATGCCTTTTGATATAGCGAAATCAAGTAGGTCCGGAATTTTATTCCTGTCCGTGGGCCAGTAGGTTGGATCTCCCGTAGAAATATAAGTTAGGTTGTTTAGTTGTATTGAACGGAACAGATTGCGACCTTTAGGTGTGATTAATCTGGACCCCATGTTGTATGTTTGGAGTTCCAGTCTCCGATTGCTATAAATTGTGTTCCAAGATAGTTGAAAAGTCATTATATTCTTCTGTCGTGATATTGTGTCGTGGCCGGGAGTAAACAGCCGCAATAGTAGTTGGTCTAGGAAGTGATTCTAGTTTTAATAACGTCGCTTGGATTTTGGCTGTTTTAAAGGGTTGGA
Organism: Sinelater perroti; assembly: GCA_036346155.1. Lineage (NCBI taxonomy): Eukaryota > Metazoa > Arthropoda > Insecta > Coleoptera > Elateridae > Sinelater > Sinelater perroti. The sequence continues at coordinate 19,380,750 of JARFIY010000158.1, read as the reverse complement.
GGACATGGTGGTTAATAGTCGATCTAATTATGATGGCTGAGCCTGCAAGCGCCGTACCGTCAGGGTGATGAGTATAGTAAATAGTGTAGTATGGGATTCTGATAAACGTTCTTTCAGTTGAGTGGCTTTCAGAGATTAGGAGAATATCAATTTTATTGTAGTTTAAATATAGGGTGATTTCTGGAACGTGACTTGATAGCCCGTTTGCATTCCAGGCAGCTATTCGAATTGAGGAGGTCATTGTTTGGTCAAATTGCTTATGACCGTGGTAAGCATGGTGAGAATCATGCTGTTTTGGTTTAGTAGCTGGTTGAATAGGTTTTTAAATTCGTATAAAAAGTTTTGCATTGTATTAGTAAGGTTGTCATTATTATTATTATTTTTATTTTGATTACTTGTTGCTCCTGCGGCTACATGGGCATAACTACCTCTAGTTTGAGGACGCTGTTGTGTTATCTGTTGAAAAGCTGGATTTGTACTTGAATGTAATTCGAGGATTGGTTTATTTATGAGGTTTGGATTGTGTTTATTTCTGGACTTTAATAGATCTCTGTAAGTTGTGCAGCCCTTGTAGTTGGCAGGGTGCCCTCCGCCACATAGTGCACAGGTAGCCAGGGTGTCTTTGGTTTTATTACAGCTTTTTGAATGGTGTGGTTTGCCGCATTTAACGCAGTTGTATGCTTTCATACAATACGATTTGGAGTGTCCATAGGCCTGGCATCGGGTGCATTGTATTATAGTGTTTTTATGTTTTGGTGGTTCAACTCTTATTTTTGTATTTCGTAGGAATTCTATGTTATAAATTTCTTTATTATTACTTTGCGGACTTATATCGACGAAAAATAGTGGTAGCGGATTTTTTGTAACTCTGTGCCGTGCGTTGATGATATTTCTGACTTTATGTCCTTTTTCATCTAGTTCTGTTTTTATATCTTCTAACGGGATTGAATGATGAAGACCGCGTATGACAACTCTATAGGCCCTGTCTTGTTTTAGTTGGTAAGTATGATATACTATTTTTTCGTCCTTCATGTGCTGGATTAATTTTCTGTAGGTGTCGGGAGTCCGTGCATTTATTTTTACTGTATTATCTGGGAAGGTTTTAGTGTAGTAAGTTTCGTCATCTGTGACAAGGGATATATTTTCGGTCATAGCTTTGTAGTTGGTAACTCCATAAACGTAAATTGGGGGTGGTTTCAGGTCTTGCGGCTGAGTATTGTTCTTCATATTGTTCGAATTGTTAGTATGAGTTTGAATGGTACTAGTATCTGCTTCGGCGAGTGATTGAAATCTGTTTGTTGTTATAGTTTGAGGGGGATTTACGGAGTCTGTTTGGATCTTAAACCTTTTTCTCTTGTTTGTGACGCTTTGCCAGGGATGAGAGTTTGTAATTTCAGAGTCATTCTCCATTTGTTCGTCTTCGCTGGTCGTGCAATCGAAAGTTTCTTGCGTTGATTTTGTGTCGTTGTAGTTATTATTTGGCGGCATTAAAGGCTGTATGTTATTTAAAGGAGCGAGGTTAATAGGAAGTGGTGGGAATTGTTCTGTTGTTACTTGATTTTGGTAAAATTGTGGAAGTTGCATATTTATAGCTGCTGGATTTAATTGGTAATTGTGTGCATGCAGAATTTGTGCTGGTATTTGATTTTGAAGTAATGTAGATGGCTGCATAAGGGTGTAATTATACATATTGGTGTTTAAACCAGGCCCATTCCCGGTTGGGAACATCTTTGCGAGGTATAATGTGTTTTAAAAATTATAAATTCTTACGATTTTTAAAGGTGAAACAGTTGTTTATCACTTGAGTTAAACGTTGAAATTAAATTAATAAAAATATAAATTTGCCTGACCTTAAGCAAGGCTACGGCTGCGGCTCCGCCGTTGTGATAACTCAGGTATAGCTCGGCACGCACGTTCGGTCTGCTTGAAGGCACTAGCAAGAATGCCTACCCTATTTGAAAACCAAGAAACGTTAACACATAAAAGCAAAAAAAATATGTAGAAGTCGAAATGGAACAATTAAAAGATTTTATATACAAATGACAAACGTTAAAGGTATTAAACGGAAAAAGGGAATAAATTTAACAGCCAGCAAATAACAATGTATATAATAATTTTCTAGGCCAGAAATATACAATGAGCGGAGACTTTAATGCCAATCATAATCCCTGGGCCTCACGCTTAACTACAATAAAAAGTAGAAACTTATAAAAATTGATATCAGATAACCATTATAACTTTCTTTCTACAAGAACCCCAACTTATTAGCTATCAGATCCATCTAAAATCCCTGACTTATTAGACTTATTTACAATTAGAGACCTAATGAAATTATACGGATATTTTACCAAATTAAATTACGATTAGCAATCATAAGCTGAACAACCATACACAAAAAGCCTATTATTCGCCTTTGTAATAAAAGAACCAACTGTAACCTTTTTCAACATGAAGTTGAACAGAATTGAAATGCAAATATAAGTAAAATTCTAAATGAAATTGGACAAGCACTGCACACCTAATATCACCTGCAGAAGTCTGCAGATAAATACGATTAACTAACTCATATAAAGCCCTGGACTAAGATCTTATAGTGCCGTACTTACTAAAACATCTGCCAAAGTAGTAGTAGTACTCATAATAAAAATGTTCAATCCTATGCTGGCCATATGCTTGACGGAAAAAATATGTGCTTCAGTGTTTTTTGTTGTACAACAAGCTTTTAACGAAGTCTGACACAGAGAACTCTTATATAAAATAAAAAAGCTACTATTCTATTAGCTCTGGAGTTCCGCAAGACAGTGTTCTTAGACCGCTCCTATACCTCTCCTTTATAGTATAGACGTTCTAACCACAAACACTACCTTAATCCCGACAGTGCATCTGACAAGCTTTAAGCTGTACTTAAACCTTTTACAAACTTGTCTATCTCGCTAAAGAGTTACATTCAATACAAAACGCATTATTTGTCCACAAAATATAATTTATAACCAGCTTGTTCCCATAAAAACTTAGGATTCCACCGGAAAGCTCGCAACCAAATTAAATCACAATTAGACCTAAAAGCAACAAATATCTACTGGTTAATTGGACGAAAATCGCAATTGACTATAGAAAACAAGCTTTTATTGCATAAGTTATCGTAATACCTGTACAGATGCAGTAAACCCTCAAACGTCAAAATCTTGATGTCCTGGCCGTTGCTCAATGGTTCCCCGGCAATAATACCCTGCATAATCACCTCAAAATTTTGTTCATCAATGCGGTCATCAAAATGCAGCTAGAAAAAGCCGAGACCGCACTTTAAACCACACCAATCAACTCATCAATCGACCTCTAGAACCAGTAGCCGCGAATAGACGTTTAAAAATACATTAAAGGCTCTTGCGCTTTGGAAACTTCACAGCACAAAATATGAAGAAGAAATAAATCTGCTAAACAACATCAGCCGTTCTAAAACAACTACCTCATCAAAGAATAAGTTCCGAATAATCCTATTTAACAGAGTTTCAAGATTAACATGCAGGCCACTTCATATCAAATTCACGCAGCTTATATTTATCCCTAAGCTTGGAAAACCTTCTAATGATATCAGATCGTGCCGACCTATTACCCTTCTCTTGGTCCTCACAAGACTGTCTAAGAAGAATAACTGATGATTCTCTCCAAGATGACTGATCAGTTTGGTTTCCAGCGAAATCATTCGACGGTTCAGCAATGGTACTTCATAACAAATGTTATACGAGCTAGACTTCAAAATAAACTAGTGTTCTCTTGTATCAATTGATCGACGAGATTTCGTAAAGTACGCCATTAAGGATTCCTATACAAAATAAACAAAAGTCGTTCCCATGAGTTTGTTTCCTATTTAATTAATATCTTACTAATCGAAGCTTTAAAACAAAAATTGATGATGATGTATCTCAATTTAAAAAAACAGGTGTGTCCCAAGGTACTATCTTGGGCCCAATGTTATATCTATTTTTTACATCTGACCTACCAATCTTCAATGACACAATGAAAAGCACTTTTGCCTACAATAAGCGTCGTTCTTGGTTTCAACAATTTTAACACAGCATTAGCAATACTTTAAAACCATTTATCAAATCAAATAATAGTTGGTGGTAAGTAACGGCCAATGAAGATAAATCTTCATATAAAACATTTATCATATCTGTCTGTCATTCTAACAATACTCCTATTCCACAATAAAATAAAAATACCCGGAGCTCCACTTTGATAACAGTTTCAATTGAAAATTTGACATTAGCGAAAGCATTGGATACCAAGATAAAGAAGAATAGACTAGCTAACCGGAAGAAAATCAACTTTAAGTCTAGAGGATAAAATTCCTATGAGGACGTGCCAGAAATTCTAATTTAGAACACCATATAAGTATAATAATACCTTTTACACTGACTCACTCGTTCCAAACGTAAATATGTTATGGTATCGAACATCATATCAGCTCGGAAGGTCATCCAATAAAACCCTGAAACCTCTGACTGGAGAGCTTTAGCTTTAACGACTTTAGATGAATTGGGGCAAGGATCTGATGAATTGAACAAGAATAGGCTTCGCTGGAAACCCTCTTCCCTAACAACTCCAGTTCAAATATTATACTTACTATTAGTTCATAGAATTTAAATATTCCTAATTATTAAAAAATTTAAAAAACTTTGCATTTCACAGATTATACGATTTTGTACTGGAATATCCAATATTTTTTTAAATTCAAAATATACAAACTTTAATGAAATAGATAACAGTAGTATCAGAACGACATTGAGATTTATGTAAGTCTTTTGATATTACACTTTGTACAGCAATTGGTAAAAAATTAGTTTTTAATTACCGTGATATAGATTAACTACATGGAAATTCCTAGTAGAGGCTTGTACCAAACGTAAAGATAAGTTTAATTGCAGTTTAATTAAAAAACCATTTCGTTCTCAAGTGAACGCGTGTACATTTTGATCGCGTCTTTCTTGTTACGACAATAAAATAAAAACACATCGCCGTTTTTAAACTTTTCCATTTGATCGCTTTGTTACTGTTCTAATCAGTTGGTTTTCAAACACTTTACTATATATCACTTTATCTTCTTGTATATAGGCGGCCTTTTTAGCTGATACGCCATCATTAAGCCAACTTAAATGTATTTTCCGTTGTTCTGCAATAATTGTTACTTACTGTAGCTTGTAAATAAGGCTGTATTGAATAAGAAGACATTTATTTAAACTACTTATAGGAAATTAAATTATTCAATAATATTTATGTAGGCTCCACAGGTATTTAGTAATCTAAATGTACACAAAAACTCTATTTTGCGCTAGAACAATTCACTGCACTGTTTCAACGACAGCTACCTGCGCATCGAAGGAATTACGTCCGCCGCTCGACCGTGACGATACGGCGACCCTGATATTAAATGCGAATTTCGCAAGATGACGGTGCTTTATGGCGACATTTAAAAATTTGTTAGGCTGCCCCCTCCTTAAGCATAATTCATCTCGGATTAGTCTCCCCCAACTTTGGGGTGAGTCATGAAGGTCATTTGCTGTCGTGACCTTTTTACATTAAGACGTTAGATAAAAGTAACAGTTCACGTCATTCTCAGAGCCTAGGAACAGCTCTTCTATCATATTTCTAACTAACCGCACGCAATTTTTGGTATTGCCAAATTTCAACTATTTTTTTTCAACAAATGACTGCGTAGCTTTCTTGGGGTTTCCCACAATTTGCAATCAGCCAGTTTGTCCTGCGAAAAATTTTTAGTTTCAAGATAGTAGACTTTACCACTTCTGAGCACTGTATTGCCCAAAAGCTCTGGTGTTTCCTCTGGGCAACTACAAATCACCTGCCACACAATGCCTCAATGCATACTTCGGCAGTACAGTGAAGAGATCTTGTTATACTTCTTTTGTAACACTACAAAGCACTTTAAAGACATCAGATATCTTGACGCCGTTTATTTTCTTCAGCACTTCATATGCACCTTTGTAGGAGCGTTGAAGCTTTTGGGCAAGCCACATCGCCTCTTTGGACTCGGTCGCCTTCATTATAACTCGCTCTCTATGCATTGATGTTATAACGATCCTTCATTCGGTCAGTCGCGATGTTAATATTGTATCACACGTTGTTGTGCATCTCTATCATTCTCCCCCTTAAGTCGCTAACGTAATCTTCTTCGACTATGTGTTCTTCCGGTTTACTTTCAAAAAGTAGCTCGAACATTGACTGGTCTTTGACTAGTAAACTTATGGACAGATGACCGGTTCGCCAAGAAGAACAAATGGAGGTGTTGGCCCCAATCTAGTTAGTGGCTGGATACAATTTCTGACAGATTCTTCTCCATTATCCTATTCATGTGGTCAACTATTCTATCTGACTGCGGATGTAACAAAGTTATTCTTGTTTTCCTATGCTAAGCGTTTTGCAAACTTTTGTAAACCTTGGTCTGAATGTAATCCTAGTGCACTTCAAATCTGCTGATCAGTTCTACTACCAACACCTAAGCGATGGTAGCGGTAGATAAAATAACAAAGAATAAACTCATAAATTATTCCTCAGAAACAGATTTCCAAGACTGCTACCAAAGACTGCCTCTATTTATGACGACAGATGACCAATGAAAAACAACTTAGAAGAGCAGTTAACGGTCACCTTACAAGAAGTAAAAAATATTATGAGAAGGTTGAAAGAATAGATTTTCGGACCACGAGATACAACGTCTCAATTTTACGGTTGCGTAAAAAAACTACCACAGCAATGAACTGAAGTCTACATAACATCAATATTTAAAAAGTAATAAAAAAATAACAAAGGTTACAATAAAAAGACTTTATCGAAAAATAGAAGAAGGTCAAGCGAGGTTTAGACCTTAAGCTGCTTTAACATCCCAAACAAATTGATAGGAACAGCCAAAAACTTATACCAAGAAAGCACAGTTTGTATTAAAATAAAAAATCGGACCGGACAAGCTTATAAAACACCAAAAGGGTTACTATAGGGTAGCTCAACGGCTTCTGCCTTCTAAGATTTTCCTTAAAGTAACGTCAATATCCGAAAGACACAATTTCCAAAGCATAGGGGTTTAAATTAGAAATGTACACTTCCACACCTTAAGTTTCACCGATAATTAGGTGACAGTTGCACACGATGAAAACGACCTTATCTGAAAAATGAATCGGAAATGAATTTTATTAAAATACCTGGCCACAAGAACAAAAAAGTCAAAAAAGATAAATAAGAATGGAAGCTCAAATGAAGGATAACCACAGAAGACATAAAGAACAAAAGAGCAAAAATTTGTAATGAAAAAGTATGGAGAAGAAAGGAAAAGAGTGAAAAGAAGAGAATTAAAGGAAGACACTGAAGAGAAGTGTCTACAGTGATACGGTCACCTTACAAAGCACCACCATACAACAAAAATAACGGTATGTAGTCTGACAGAAAGAAGTAAGCAGGAAAGGTCGAGAAGATCCTTTAGAGGTGAGCTCAATAAGATCATAAAATGGAGAAACCTTAGTTCAATAAAAGAACAACGGTTTGAGGCAATAAATTCACCAATGACGTATTCAACATATTTGAGTGTTTTGAAGAGTTCATCAACTAAATACAACTGTAGTCACTCGACAATGGTAATCTAAAGCAGTAGATCTGGAAAATGCACTGCGTGAGGGCAAACTTCCAAACCTAACGCGTAGATGGTGTCCTGGGTAGCATTTTTATGCATCAATATCACTTCCCTTGTTTCTTGGCAGACAAATGGTAGTTTATGCTCAATTTCGTTACTCAAACAGTGCAGTTGCCGCTGACCCCTCCACACTGATAGTTTTGGTTAGCTTACTAGCAACTGACACTCTTTGTTTCCCGCAAAATGTACAAAAGGATTTGTTTCGCGAATATTAGGCTTTACAGAAGATGGTGCTGATTTACCCAGGTTGACCTACCCTTTTCATTCTTTTGACTTGCCACTATCATCAGTCCTTTAGCTTTATAGAAACATAGGGCGACGTTCGATGATTTTTTGGAATTTAAGGTGCGACATTTTTGTCAATAGAGTTGCCACATCTATTCCTAATTACTGTGTGTATTTTTATTGTTTTTATTGGTTTAGATTGTCTTTTGTGTGATTATCACTTATTATTTTCACACACTACTTCGCACGATTTCTCCTTATCTTTGGCTTTGTTTTGATTTTATTTCATTCTAGTCCTTTACTGATAAATAGCTTTGCATCTTCTTCTTATATGTGTTTTTCTGGCCTTTATTTCTTTTTTTTTCCTTTAACATTGCACCCCAGTGCTTGTTTTGTTATATTAGTGCCTATCTAATTCCATTTTCTGGTTTCTATTGCTATATGTGTCTGTTATTGTTATGTTTTTTCTATAGTTCTCCATTTGTGATTGTTTTTGGCCAATATATTCCCAATATTCTTCTTAGACACATAGGTAAATTTTAAATTTTTTCTAGCCTAATCTAGGATAATAAATATGGCTTCCAAATTATCATCTCCAGCATTTTTCAGTTGGTCGAAACGTAACTTGTACGATATTTAAGATTGAAATTTGCTTACCATAATCTTTGAAATCTTTTTATATATGTTTACCTCATGAAAAGCTTGACATATTGTGAGTCAGGTGCCCTTGCACTTACTATGTATGTCTACTGACATTTGAGAATGGAATGTTATGATTTAAGTTGATTATGCAAATCCCTTTAATGACAGTTACTATTACGTTGTAATTAGTACTACAATTGAATGAATTGTTTTGTCTTAAAAAAATTATTATTTCTTCACGCATTGAATTTTGCTTAATCCCTAATTTATTAAAATACTAAGCTACCAGCCACCAAGCATTCGAAAAATCACACGTAATGTACGATAAAAGCCATAAACAGCGAGTAAGCGGCTTTACGACGTTTAACAAGCACTCAGTAGCCCCTAGACCTTGTAGCCTCTTTAATGTCGGTGCCAAAGTTCCCCGGCTATGAACACCAAATAATCGTTAAGTTGTAGATTAGCGCAACACGGCGTTGCGCAAACGGCGGCTGCGATAAATGCATCGTCAAGTGGCTGTCGATGCTAGCAGGCAGCGCGTGCATAGAGCCGCGGCCGTCAACATCGGCCAGCACGTGGTCTAAATTTAGTGCACTCGGGATTGACGCAAACTGCTTGTTGCACTTCCCCAGGACCGCGTGCCATATTTGGGGGGATATTGGGTCTGTTCTGGCCGGCTTGCGCGTCCGCCGCCCAATGTGTCGTTTCAGGCAATTTTTTATGTTCAAGGGGCTCCCACTGCTCCATATTTTCTCGTCCAAATTCTGAGCAGATCTTTCATATCTGAATGACACAACTGATATGGTATATCGTGGGTGAAATTTTTTCTCCAAAAAAACGCCATCATGTACAGATTAGACATTGAAGAAGTTTTTCTAATTGTTTATAACTGTATATTACGAGGTGCGTTCAAGTTCAAAGGTCTACAATTTTTTCTTTGAAAGTACTTACATAAAAAAGTTAAAACTTCTGTTCCTTCTCAACGTAATATCCGTCTAGACGTATACATTTTTTACGTCTGCTGAGAACACTTCCTTAGAGATGCTGAAAAATTGGTGATGCAACAGCGGCTCTATTGAAAAATGAACCACAGAGAGTCTCCAAGATCGGAAATTCATGGCGCCATCACGTGTCAGCATATCCTGAGACATTGCCAGCCAAACAGTCCTGTGTTTGTCGGTCAGCATCCGTAGGACCCACCTTGAGGAAACTTTCCGCATCATGCAACATGGACTCCACAGATCCTACGGAAATGTCAAGTTTAGAGGCTATATCACGCACACCTAGTCGATGGCCTTCCATAATAACGTGTTCCACTCGCGCAATCATGATTGCAGTCTGGCTAATTCGTGGCTGAGTTTGTTTCGATTCATTGTCACACAACTCTCGACCTTTTTTAAACTTTCGCACCCACCAACGTACACTGTTAACATCCATAATGCTTTCACCGCATGCCTCACTCCATTGGCGATGAAGTTTCATGCGCGTTTCACCACGCAAGAGGAGAAAACGGATGATTGCACGTTGAAGTATACAAGACAACACTCACTGCAATGGCGGTAAAACGACCTATGCACATTGTATGGTGCTGTCACCTATATTACAAATTCAGAAATATTTTCCGCGTCTTATAAATTAACTACATCTTCACTTATGTTTTCTTTAATCCACAAACTGCTCGTCAGATTCTTACGAATCCCCTCATTTCGAAAGTATGAAAATTCTAAAACTTTTAGAATCATTCCTGTAGGTCTGCCCCGTGATAAGAAAAACAGATTATTACTTCAATCGATTTACTTAAGATATTTAAAGTCTGAAGAATATGATGGTGTATATTAATTGTAAGCTTGTTGTAGCTTTTAGTTAGGCTTTATGGTTGAATGCTTTAACAGAGAATAGCTTTAACAGTGACTACTATTCTTTTCAACTTGCAGTATGCAAAAAATTCTACATAATATTCTACATAAATAGAAAAAATCTATAACGGTTTTAAATTGTTTTAACCCTCTTTTACGCCTTTTGAAACTAGGCATTTTATGGATTGCTTTGACAGGTGACAATGTCGCAGAAAGTTGGGGTGCCCGTGAAGTTGTTCGCGCCGTCTGCCAAATTGTTGTCTGTCAAAATAAAATGGGTGTATCATTTCAAATGATTGCAACAAGGGCTAGAGAGGACATATAACAATATAGTAGTGGAAATTATTGGGTAATAACAAATATTTTTTTGCAACTATTTCTATAATTAATTGAATCTGTCAAAGTTTTAAACAACTATTGCGTTTTCCTCTGATATTTTTGTTTTTTTATTTTTACTTTTAACCTATTTATGAAGCTTTCTACGCCCTTTGATTTTCTGTGGGTGTATGTGAGTGAGATTTAAAATTTAAATTTAAATTTCTACAGTATAATTACCTACTACTTCTTTACTTAAAGGTAAAATTTAAAGGTTCATCAAAAAAGACTTTGCTGCACCAGTATTTTGCATTTTAATGTTGCTCTTTAATTCGTGTTAATTTATTACAACCAAATCCTATTTATTCCATTTAGAGTGCTTACATAGTCCAGCTTAAGTTAACTGTTTTCAATTTTTCTTCAAGTTTAATTTTTGTATACCCAGTTTAGGTATTAGCCTTTAAATTTATTGGTTTCTAGAAAATATTTTTTAGACTAGCTTTATAAACAATATAAATTGTAAAAGTTTTAAAATGTTTTCTAATTGGTGGAATAAGAAACGGTACGGACTACAGTCGGATAGAAAACATTTCAAAGTTGTAAATTAAAATTAATTACAACGAAAACACGTAAGGCAACAGATTTTTATTTTCTCCTACTTGATAAGTCGAGATTTTTTTTAAAAAACTTTTACAATAGTGGTTTCGTAATTAGGGTGAAAAGGCAAGCTAAACAAAAAATAATTTTATTTTCAGCCTAGTCTTCATCGAGAGCTACACATTGAGCTTCCAATGCTTTCTCAGAGGCTGTAAACTACTGAAATTTTCATTTTACCAAAAATATTTGCACTAAGTAAGGTTTTCAAATAAGGGAACAGGAATAAACCATCGGAAACTAAACCCAGAAAATAATGGTAATAAATTATTAGTTCGGATCCTAACTTTTCTTATTTTATACCATATTTTCAATCTACTCTACGAAGGAGTAAGGAGGGTAAGGGAAAACCGCGCAGTATAGCAATCCTTTCAAGGCAGGCGGTTTATAGGTCACAAGGCCAGTGTCGATTAGACAATTGCTGGATCAGTGCATTCTGAGGTGAATGAGGTGGATAGATTTTTATGTCGTAAGGTTAAAAACAAACCATAGCGCATTTCTCCGGATAAGCCAATACATTTGACAAAACTTCAAGTTCAATTGCTGAAGTTTGGCGTGGATATGGTTTTTCACTACGATGTTGGCCAGCGTGCAAGTCTAAGTATAGTAAACGTCTTGTGTACTGACTTAGTTTAGTTGATTTAATGCACTATTTACCAAGCCATTCAGTTACGGGGCTTTGAAAACTTACAGATGGTATGATAGGATCATCATAAATTGGTGGAATAGCAGTGTGGTCTGTAAAGGTGACAATAACAGAATTTTCGGTATCTGGTAAACCAAAGTTATAGATAGGTATACAAAAGGGGTAAGTACGCTACCTTACGGCTTGCCGGAAAGGATAGGATTTTAATTTTAGATTTTATTATTGTATTTTACTGCAAAACGTCTGTTGGTTTGGTAAGACTGAAAGAAAAGGTAGTAAGAGCTTAGTAAAAAGTTTTGAACTTATATAATACTCCGGATTACCAGATCTTTTGAAAAGCCTGATTGACACTAAATTATTTTGATTATTACTGTGTGTATTTGTTGTCACTGTAATCACTGTAGTAATCCTTTGAGAAAAAGTTTTTAAATAGTGGAGAGGCAGGCGTGTAAATAGCCGTCCTCGTGGTGCGGTGTGGGATACGTAGTACGGCCCGTTTTGAAACGTAAACCGATAAGGCCCAAATCGCCCTTAAACGGCCAGCGCGAAAGCGGATGGGGGCGGCTACCGATATCAACCGAAGGTAAAGCCAAATCGCTCACCTGAATCGGCTTCGGCTTCGACGGCGATGTTCCACGGTGGCCACCTTGATGCGCTGTCTTCGTGTATGTTGCGGGATGTTAAATGCGGCCGTACTGGACGTGATGCGGTGTGAGCATAAGCGGGTTGTTAAGCACGACCGAATTGGCCGCGTTGCGGAGTGCGTATATGCGGGGTGTTAAGACACGACCGAATTGGCCGCGCTGCGGTATGCGTATTGCGGGCTTCGCGCCTGGCTTGGCGGTAGGTCTTTGCGGGAAAATTTTGATTCGACAGCACCTTTCATATCAAAGGGTGCCGCCGACGGCGTATGCAGACTTGTCGGCTGAGCAAAAGCCCATATGCCGTTTTGTGTGCGACGGCAAAACGTAGCGGCAGATGTCAAAGCCGCCCAGCATACCGCCGCGATATAAAAGCGGTTCAAGGGCGAAAAGGCCGCCATACCAAATAGTCTATCAAGAACAATAAGAGCAGAAGACTGCTTGATTGATATAAAGTTACTTAAAGAAACTATTATTATGTGATCGTATTTCCATTACAGATTGCCGTAAGGAAAATGATGGCATGGTATAAAAAAGTCGTAGAGTTGAAATACAGTAAAAATATCTAATTTTGGCGTTAGATTTGGTAAAAATGCCATTGAATTTCCGTATGAGAAGGTTGAAAACTTGAGGTCTTTAAAATTTTTTGCTCCTCTCCAGTGGGCACGATCTTCCTTCTTAAGATTAGTGGAGTAGTAGTTAATGTTAATATTTTTTGATAGTTCGGTTACAATTGTGTTTATCAACAGTATTACAAATCCTTTGACATTTTTCTCTAACTTATCATCTACGAATGAGCAATTTTTTGTTATGGAAAGGGGTGTAGGTGGTTCGATGAACACGGTTGCTATGGCAAATAACAGCTTCTTAAATAAGGGGTAGAAAGTAATGAACTGCTTTAACTAAGTCTTCATATTCTCTTATGCGTAATTATGGGCTTATTTTGGCTTTAAGATGTTACTAGAATTTATTGTAGTCAATTTTCTTCGTTACAAAGCAAGGATTATGTCTTTTATTAATAGGATTGCACGTGGTTTGAAAATAATTCGTTGTTCGATTCAATCATGATTGTATATTCTATGTGATATGCAGAAGTTCAGTAAGTTGGGGAAATCGTTAGAGTATGGAAAAATTCCTTGTAGTCTTAATGAATGTAGAAGATGGCAACATATGCATGAGACTACAAAGAGTCTAAAAAATGCATGAACTTTAATATTTGCTGCAGAAATAGATTTAATTGAAGACGGGGGTTAGAGGTTTTGAAAATAACTACGGTTTCTGCATGCTTTGCAACGTAGGTGGAATAGTTGTGCATTTGGCACAAGCATTATATCAATTTTACGTAAAGGAAATCACTTGCGTTTCATGTAATGATGCGCACCATTATAGTGCCAGTTGAGTAAGTAGAGTTGCTAGTAGATTAACCATAAAGTTTAGTAGCTGCAGCATAACTCAGATTGTGTGTTTTAGATTCATAGTGCTGGTGGCATGATTTGCTGGAGAATCAATAATGACTGGTGCATGCACTAAGTTACTGGGTTATTATGACTCTTTGGGATTTGTATTTCTAGCATTTATCAGTCCTTTATAGAATATTTTTGTAATTCATAAAGTAAGACTAACGCCTCGCGTGAGAGCACGGTCTGCGAACTGAAAGGTTAAAGCTCAGTTATTTTTAATGACCGCCAGGCATCAGAGAGCTACAGAAATGAACCCAAGTTCCCCACATAAAGCGAATTGTGCTGATAAAGTTTTGGACTTTATACTAGTCTTGTATCATGCCGACTTTCACATTTGACTTACACGTATTGTCTTGTATAGTTTAGACAACAAGTGCATTAAATAATTTCTGTCTTTGTACGGCGACTCAGCCTCTATTTTACTGCTTGAGAGAAGTTTCATTTTACATATTTGTTACTTTCACTGTGTGCTACGTCTATGTACATAGAACAGTGGTAATGGTTTTTTAGTTACCTTTTAGCTACGAGTTGGTATTTGTTCTGCGTATTAATAACTGTTAGTCAATAGCTATATTTTTTATGTCAATTGGTTATAATAAGATGCTATCGCGTGACTTGGAGTAATGGAATTTAAAAACGGTAGAGAGGGTTAGAAAATTTATCGTAGCTGATAACTATTAATTCGGCTAATTTCAAATCCGTAACGAGTATTTACATTTTCTTTCGAATGAGAAACATGATGCATTATGAGCTGGATTAGTTTAGTGGAATAAATTGAATTAAATTTAAATGTGTCAATGTAAATTTACCATCAACTTAAACTTACTATTTATAAAACGCTAAGTGCGTCTGCCTTAGGTCAATGCTCGTCTGCGACACCTGATATCTTTTTACTATCCTAACTGAATTCATTTTTTAGAGCCACAGCTAACCTTTATTTATCTTGGTGGAAGAGTACATTTTTGTACACAATATTGTACACTTATTGTTACTTTTAAATGGGTTTGTTGTTTTTACTTCTTCAAGTAGTTAATTAAACGAAACTTTTTTATCTTGAGTTGGTCTTCGTGTTTTATTTGCGGTAATAAATTTAAAACAGACTTTATCTTTGTTGCACAATTGGTATGGTATTATTTATTTGCACAGAAATAAGTAGGCTCAAACGATGGTGCAAAGTTCTTGTGTATTTCGTCTAACTGCAGCTTAATTAGAGAAATCTTACACTTTCTTTTAAATAAAAACGCCTTATTACCTCTCCATTGGTTGCTCAAATTTGCATTTAAAAGTTTGCAAAATAACATTAATATGTTGCTTTATATATACTGCCTTTATTTGTGACACTTGGCTACTTTAAAATTGTGGCGCTCACCCTAAATATAAAACAACGCTCCTGCAGATTTCACTGCAGGATAAAATAATCTTCAAAACTCAAATTTTATATAGTTGAAAAAGGCTTGACAATCCCCTATCCCTTTAGAAAAGAACTTGTAAATAGATGTTAAAAAACATAAGCCAAATGAACATTACATTTGTTAGATAGTTAGACCAATGTGTGCCCCAAATTCATCTAATACATAACTTAGTTATACGTGAGGTAATTAAGGGATATGTTGGGACACAATTTCGACTTAAACCTTCAAGGATATTCTGTTTTACCATAACTTAATTGATGATCCTACAATATTAATGTCAAAACAAGATATAAACAAGAATCTTTATCACTCACTCACAATACGGTTCCTTGAGTTCTTTTGGGCTGGGTCAAATATATAAAAAAGAGAGTTTTCAACTATTTAACACAGAATATTATTTACATACTGCAAAAGATTTCTGGTTAAACTAAAAGTGATGACAACTAAAGTGATAATAAAAATAGTGATGGCAGTTTCGACAAAAGTATTCACTTTGAAAGCAGAATTAACATAATTGATTATTATTACGGACTAACAAGCAAAACATTAGAGAAGTTTATCTTTTCTATATTCTAATTAGCAATTGACAAAACTTATGTTTTGATGTTAATGTAAGATGCAGCAAATGAGATTGCAATGTCAAAAGACAAGGAGCTGTGAACCATGTGACAGAATCATTGAGGTCTGTAAGGTTAAACTAAGTATTCTAGTTCAAACGTCTGTTTTAGGCGAGAAAGAGTTGCAAGCTGTTTTGGAAGCCGAATCTTCATCAAACACTCGCAATTTGTCAGTTGAATTTGACTGAAGCATAAACCGACAAGATAATCACGATTTGTCATTAACTGGTAAAAAGTTATGATCTGGGTTTGGTAGAATTGTGCGATTTGAATTGGTTAAAAATAGAATAGCCGTAAATGTCCACCTTACAGTCTTAAAGCAAAAGTATTTCTTTTAGCCAACACGCCTACTCAATGTGCCACAAGGGCCACATATAACGCTCCTGAATGGATGGAACTGAGCGTCCAATTTATATCCCCAAATTTGCATCTTTCAAACTATGGCAATTTTTTGCGGTCGTTGCTTTTGGTCATTTGATCAAGTTAAAGAAGCATGTCAAGATAATATAAAGTCGACAAATTCTCTGGCAAAAATTAATTGACAATAATGGGCTACACTTATATTATACTTAAATGAATAGTTGCTTTTTCTGATTTAAATTAATACAGGCTTACAAATTAAACAACTTGCAAGTGCTAAGAAACTTTTTCTTTTTTGTTAAAAAAATTATAACAACCAACCATAGCAATGGAAAACATTAAATTAATAGAGAAAATGAAAAACAACAACTTGAAAGGGAGAATCAATAAACGCAACAATAACACTAGGTAATTTAACAAAAAATATAATTAATAAACAACTATCGCTGAGAAAACTATAGCATACGTAAATGAGTTCAATTTAAACTAGACTTTTTGTCTTATTGCTAATAAGGCTGCAATTAAATGGATATTGTTAACGTGTGCGTGTAAGCTAGATTAACACAGCTTGTTATTTTCTGCATCATTTATTTAATAGCAATCAAAATTATTAAACATGCAATAGTTAGTGTCGTTATAAAATTTATTGCAATAATATTTGTAGCAGAAGAAAACTATTATCAAAAGTCCGGTGCGCAAATAATTTGAGCTGCTCGTTATGAAATGAAACGAGGTCGAAAATGTAACGCACCGAAAACGAAATTATCTTTTGCTTATTGAGAGCCGACAATTGACGCAGTATGCACGGGTGCTAGCTGTTATACTGCCAAGCAAATAATCAGAAACGCTTTGCAATATTAAAAGCTGGCAGAAAATAGATCTCCTGCATCTTCAACGTCGAAAAAGACTACACGATTTAAAATATATTACAAGCTGCTTGTTTATTAGAGAAAGAGATAAAATTTGGATCTATCACTACACCCCAGCGTGCACAGAAACTGTGGATTGGAGAACGAAATACCAACATGCACCGAAGCTATCTACGTGGAAGGTACCTTTAATAATTTTTACTACTTATCTAATCTAATTAGTATGCAATTAACACTACTGGAATCTTATGGTAAAAATGATCAAAGTTACTTATTGTACAAAAACAGCAATGTTGTCCATACAGCACTGCTGTAACTCGAGCCAAAGCACAGCGAACAAAATGAACGATAGCAGACCACCCTCTTGAGACCCTTTGCGATTGTTATATCTTTAAACCCCTTGAAGATAACACAAAGGTAAAAGTCTGGAACTAACCTGCACTTTTTATGTAAAGTTTTCCAATTTGTTGGACTAAATGCATCGAAAAGGTTGAGAGGGCATTTAAAAAAGTATGTTTATGCATCGCGTTCTGATATCTCACATCATAAAGTGTCTTAACAAATATCTAGTTTGTTTTTGACTTATTCCATATAAACAATTTTAAAGTTTAAAATTTTAATCCAAATACTACATCAGCAATATCTGTAAAATAGCAGTTGAATCTATATAGCCACCCTAAAATACAATACAAATCGGACAATTATTGTACTCATTTGTCAATGTAATAGCACCAGTGCTATTAAGACAAAGGTTAATCAATGTTCTAGTCGAATATTTTAAACCAAAATTAAAAATCTGCAACCGATTTTTTTATAGCAACAAACTTGCCACGCATTTTAGTAATAATGGCATAGACTTTTTTTTATTGAATTCGTGTACATTAGCAATCAGAATTAATTACAATAAGTTCTATGAGCTAATTGCGTGAAGTTTGGAATAGATTTGAAGAGAGGTGTACCCAGTGGTGCAGTCTCGTTACCTCCATTTGAAGGCTTAGGGGATGGTGTAAATGATTTCTTTATTCTGTCAAGTCCCATGGCCACTTCCGTTTAAGTCGTCTCATTACTGGCTGCTGGGTTAGCGGTGTAATCTCGTTATTAGTGTGTCCCACTAGCCGAGCATGGTGGCTTGTAGCCCGTTGTCTGATTATGTCCCGCACATATTGTACGTTGGAGTCAAAGTGGAGGATACGGTTTGAAACATACCAGGGAGCATTGAATATACTTCTTAATGTCTTAGACTGGAAACGTTGTATTATGTCAATATTTGAGTAGCTGGCGCAACCCCAGAGTTCACAGCCATATGTCCATATTGGTCGTATGATAGATTTGTACACCAGTAATTTGTTTTCTGTTGAGAGTTGAGAGTTTCTTCCTATGAGCCAATACATTTCTTTAATTTTGATGTCCATTTCTTTGCGTTTTTTTATTATATGTGGTTTCCACGTTAATCTTGTGTCCATATGGAGACCTAAGTATCTAATTGCATTTGCTTGCGGGATGGGTACGTTATTCAAGTTTACAGGTGGGCATTGTGATCGTCTTGTGGTAAATGTTATATGATTGGACTTCGTCTCATTGACCTTAATTCTCCATTTTTCCAGCCAACCCTCTATTGTACTTAGTGCCTCTTGCAAGATATTAGTTGTGATTTATGGATCTCCATGACATGCCAGGATTGCAGTGTCATCTGCAAATGTCCCCAATGTTATGGTTGGTGTCGTCGGTATATCTGCAGTAAAAATCAGATATAAGAGTGGCCCCAACACACTTCCTTGGGGAACACCAGCCGTGATTGGATACAGTTGTGAATATTCCATACCAACTTTGGTTTGAAATTGTCGATTAGTTAGATAAGATTTAAGCAGGAGATAGTATTGATGTGGAAAGATGTGTTTAATTTTAAATAGTAGCCCATTGTGCCAAACACGGTCAAACGCTTGCCGCACATCTAAAAATGCAGCAGAGCAATATTTCTTACTATGAAATGATTGCTGAATAATATTGGTTATTCGGTGGCATTGCTCTATGGTCGAGTGTCCTTTGCGAAATCCAAACTGGTGATTTGGAATCCATTCTTCAAGTGGACTATTTTCGTTTATTCGCTTTAATATTAATTTTTCTAGGAGTTTTGACACGACAGGCAGTAGACTAATTGGGCGATAAGACTGAGCTTCATTTGGTGGTTTGCCAGGTTTTAATATTAGGATGACCTGTGCAAACTTTAATTGTAAGGGCCAGTATGTTAAGCGTAGGATTGCATTAAAGAGTGCCAATAAGAATTGTTCTCCTTGTCGTGGTAATTGTTTAAGTACAAGGCCTGTAACGAGATCATAGCCCGGCGCTTTCTTATTATTTAACCTTTTTATTTAATTTTGTAATTCACCAATTGTGAATTTTTTTATAGGGGGTGATAGTTGTAGTGGTGCTTCGAGAAAGTTGTTAACATCTTCATCAATTTCATTAGAGTCTGCCAGATGTTGGGCAAAAAGTTCAACTTTTTCTTTGTCTGATCTTGCCCAGGAGCCATCGTTTTTGCGTAACGGCGGGAGTTGTTGTTGGGGTCTCTTAAATCCTTTAGTGGCTTTCCATATACTGTGATCTTCTTTGGATAAGTTGGTTATGTAGTTATGGAATGTTTCATTACGCGCCTCTAACATCTTCTTCCTAAGTTTATTAGTAAGTCGATTGTATGTGGTTTTATCATTAACGTTGTGTGTACGTTGCCAGATTGACCTTGCTCTCCTTTTTTCTTTTATTAATTCACTTATATCTCTAGAAACATTAAATGACTCGATTTTCTGGATATTCATTGGTGTAGCATTCCAGGCTGCCTCTTGGACTGTTGTTATAAAGTGATTAACTGCGATCTCTATTTCTTTCGGTGTTTTTAAGCTTATATTAATATTTATATGTTGGTGGACGTGTACTTTAAATTTGTCCGAGTCAGTTCGTCTATTGCAGAGTACTGGCTTAGGCTGCTTTTGGATAACTGTAGCGCTAATGACAGCTAACACAGGGCTGTGGTCCGAAGATAGATCGAAACTAGGAGTGACGTCCACATAATTTCTTGAAATGCCCGAGGCTATATAAAAATCTAATAAATCTGGAATCTTGTTCACGTCGGTCGGCCAGTATGTTGGAGTATCGGTTGATAAATGCATGTAATTGTTGTTAGTAAGAATTTTTCAAGTTCTCTACCCTTGTAGTTATTAATCGAGACCCCACCTTGTATGTTTACAATTAAAGTCGCCACCTACTATAAATCTCCTCCAAGGGTGTTGAAGAATGGTTGTAGTATGTTCGTGGTTAGTCTATGTCTTGGAGGGCAATATACAGCGGCTAGTGTGATTGGGCTAGGAAGTTTACTGATTTCGATAACGGCAGCTTGCAGGAACGGTTCTTCGTATTTTGGTAATTCATGATGAACTATCGAGTTTCGAATAATAATAGCTGCGCCACCATGGGCTGTATTATCTGGGTGTACAGTGTGGTAGATGCTGTACTGAGGTATTTTTATAAACGTTCTTGTTGTAAAGTGTGTTTCACTTATGAGTAGTACATCAATTTTGTTCATTTGAAGGAAGACTTCTACCTCCAATTTTTAGATTGGAGGCCGTTGGCATTCCATAATGCAATACGTATGAATTTAGACATTATTTAACTAATTTGGCAATTACTGTTGTGAGCATGTTGAGGATCATGCTATTTTGTTGTAGCAGTTGATTGAACATTCCTTAAACTCGGCAAGGAATTGTGCGAGGTGAGGTCATTAGATGAGTCTGGTTTATTTGCTGTAACGTGGCTATAGGTATGCATCGGCATATCAGCGTAAACATTAGGTTTTGGCAGAGGAGGAAAATTTCTTATATCTGGCTTATACTGTGCAGGTTGTTTCTTTGGTTGCTGTGTATTTGGGTAGGTCTTGTTTTGTAATTCTCTATAGACCATACATCCTTTGTAGTTGGCAGGATGTGGTCCATTGCATAAGATACACGTTGCCGGCGTCTCCCTATTATAGGTCCACGTTCTTGTATCATGGTTACCGCTGCATTTGACACACGCATATGGGCGATTGCAGTATGATTTCGTGGTTAAAGTTTTGGCATCTTGTACATTGTACTATATTTTTATTTTGCTTAGGTGGTTCAACCGTTATCTTTAGGTTCTCCAGATACTGTAATTTATAAATATCTTTGTTGTTATCGGCCGGTTCCAAGTCCACGAAGAATAACGGCAGGGCTTCTTTAGTTTGTTTGTGTTTGATGTTGCTAATATTTCGAACTTTATGATTTTTGCTGTCAATTCTGCTATTATTACATTTATCGGGATTGTGGGGTGTAGATGCCGTACAACTACTCTATACGCCCTCTCCTGCTTGTTTTGATATGTGTGAAATATAACGTTGGTATCTAAAAATGGGCGGTCAATTTCCTGTATGAGTCAGGCGTGTGAACATTGATTTTAACGACATTATTGGCCATACATTTAGAGGTATATTGTTCCTTTTCGACTATGTGCGTGATGCTAGCTACCATTTGTTGATAGTTTTCGACACTTTGAACAAAGATTGGCGGTGGTTTTGGCAGTTGAACAGTTTGACCCGTAGTATTGGTGTTGCTGCTAGCCCCTGGTACATCTGTTTCCTCTGTTAACGTAGAGTATTGGTTTGTTTGTGTTAAGTTGAATGTTTGAGTTAATTGTGGGTTATATTTCCGTCTTTTCCTTTTATTGCCAGGAACCACTTGCCAAGTGTTATTATTATCAGCCATGTTTTCGTCTTCGCCGACATTACTTAAAATTTCTTGCTGGTCTTTTTCTATTTGATTATTTTACGACAAGGTTTGCGGGGAAGGTAATTGCACTTGAGACAACCTTGGATATTGCATTACAGGCATTGTATAATACGGAGAGGGTTGAACCGGTGGGATTGATGGCACTGTATACTGCTTTAATGGTGTTTGTTCGAAGAGTGGTGGTGTTGAATGTATACTGTTACTTACAGTATACTGTTGCTGTTGATAGGAGGATGGGTAACCATATTGTTGATACATATTGGAGTTATTTTGCGATGGCGGATTATTCCCATTGCCAGTGGGAAACATTAATATTAAAGTTGATTACATGGGTATTAAATTATTAAATAAATAAGTACGCCTGACCTTAAGGCTGCGACTCGGGCGCGGCAATATCGCAGGTAAAAATTTGGCTCGCACACGTTCACTCTGTTTCAATGCACGGGCCGTACTATAATGGCATAGATGTACACAAAGCACCAGTATCAATGACCAAAATTGGATTATTGGCTGGTATCGATAAAACTCGTAACAAGCTGTCCGAAAATGCAAATTATAAAGGCAATAAAATAATTTAAAGAACATTTAGATTAGTAGGGGTTAAGTCAAAATCCAGAAACAGAAAATATATTTTTTGAACACATCAAAGATCCAAAAAGTAAGAAGTTTGGGGCGAGTGCAGTTTATAATAAGCTAGAGACAACTGGAGATTATTACACAGTGCACTGGAAGAAAACGTAAATGAAAGAGATGGGAGTTTAAGCAAAAAGCTGATTGAAATTTACTTAAAGATACGACTGATGTAATAACAAACAAGGAGATTCTTAAGTAAAATAGGGTTTTACAGAAGTGTCAGAATGTACTAGAAATTATTTTATACATTCGTAAATAAAATATGGTTAAAAGAAGAAATTCCGAAGACTAACAACAACAATGAGGGCTAACAATTAAGCTACACAAAGAAGGTAACTTAGCCTTATTTGAGAAACCAATATCTTTGTTAAGTGAAGTCAATAAAATTCTATCAAAGGTCATAATAGCTAGAGCAAAAGAGAACTAATTGGAATTGTATCTAAATAGATCGTATGTGAACTATATATGCATATTGAGAATTAAATTTAAACAAGTAAATAAAAGAGAAAGAGACGTCTAGATGATTTCCATCATCAGGTGATCAAAAAGACATCTAAGAGAAACAAAAACAGAAGAGCAAGAGATTTGCTACCCAGGAATTGAGAGAAGAATTATAATGGTACACGTTCTCAGAAAGTCAAACGATAACATAGCCAAACAAGCTAAGTTATAACGTACCAGGGAAAAGACCCATAGAGACTTGGAAGGGAGCAACAATTCAATGTAAATTAAGACAGCGTGGAATGGTATAAAATTACGTAAAGCTAATAGCAAAAAATAGGGAAGAGTTGTAACAATTGGTGGACAAAACGGGAGCAAATTTAAGGGAAGGGATCAGGATTAGCTGTCCTGCGGCGCCCTTTGTTTTTCAAGAGCTTTGCGGTGTCACTATACTTTTAATTTCTAGTTATAAATAATAGCAAGGCTATGACGCGCCGCGTGGGAGCACGGCTTGCAAACTGAGAGGTTCTGCTCCAGGGAAATGTGGCAAGCACCGCGCTTTAGACAATACCCATTATTATCCCCTGCTCAATTATTTATTCTGACTGAGTAGGCCACCCGCCAGGCATCAGAGAGCTCCAGAAAGGAAACCCGGGTCCGTCCGCGCCGCAGCTTGTGCTTCAACAACTGGACCACGCTGTCGATAATTTCTAGTTATGGTTGTGGTTATTTTTTAATAAGTTGTTATAATAGTCAAGTACTTTAAATTTTTATATTGTTATTTTAATATATAATTACAGTTTTCAATGCTGTTGTTGTAAAGATTATTTTAAAGTTGTTTTATTATCTTCGCATCTATGAACACCGCGCTGGAAGCATTTGAATTTCCTAGTCGCCGCAGTTGTGATTTACTGCTGTCGTAAATTAATGTTCGCTTCTCATTTCAATTAATTTTTATGTGCATTAGCTTTACGGCCAGTATTTTTTATTTTTACGACTTACTTGTAACAGCAGGATGTGTGTATTGTTAGATCGAGTCACCAAGGCAACTCATCAATTATTGCTACTTCACTAAAATTAGGGGACGGCTTTGGTTGTAATAATAAACCCAATTCACCAGCCGACGAAAAAGATTAAAGAAACTGGTGGTGTCGAAGATATTTCAAAATCTGGCCGTACTCACACTATTTGTTGCTAGAGTTAGAAAGGATCGACAAAAGTGCCCTTAAAAAATTCATCGGGCATTTTGCAAACGATAATCAACAAAGATCTGGTTGGATTAAGCAGTTCAGCATGGAGACCATCAAAATGTCGTGAATACAGTAATCCAGTACCCTAAGAGCCCTTTTTGAAAAGCTCAATGAGCAACGACGTCAATTTTGACTTTGATTTATTTGGGTATGTTAACAAGCAAAATTGCCATTTCTGGGGAAAAGAAAACCTTTGTCTTTTCAACGAACATCCGATACCTTTACATTAGGGTACAGTTTGGTGCGGAATTGCTTTAATAGGTGTAATTGGACCTTTAGTTTCTGGGGACAAAACAGGAAATTTTCCTACCATTACTGTAACATGATAGAGAAATTTTGGATCTCTCAAACTTAAGAACTTATATTAAGAAACATGTGGTTCTAGCAAACGGTACGGTACTAAGAATAACGTTCAAGAACGTTTATGCAGTCTTGGTCTCCTTGAAGAATTTGTCTGATCTAATGCCTTTCGTCCTGTCTGGCTGTACGTCCTGGCCATCTCCACTTTGACCTCTGACATCTTCCACTATAGCTCATTATCTGTTAGGCTTATTCCTAATATGACATGTTTCTTTATTGATAGGGAACCACACCCTTGCCTTTTATACCTCTCCCCCTCATCTATATACTAAAACTATCTTTCAACTTGTATAGCCAGCACGAAACGTTACTACTATTAAACTATGGGAACATAGCTGTTAGTTTAAATACAACGTATTACAACAGCTAAAAAAAGTAGAAAAAAATTAGCGATGTTATTAAGAAATACGACGATAACAATAGCTTGATTGTTCCTATAACAATCATGAAATTAAAAATCACAATAGAACGTATTAGTATTTCCTTAAGTAGCAAATACGACAACAATGGTCAGATAAAATCACACCTGAAGCAGCAATAATTATGCCATAAAAATCTAAAATAACATTTTATTGACGGTAATATTTAAAAAATATCAATATAATAATAACAGCGGCTTATATAACAACAATTACAATATCTAAAACAAAGGAACTTTAAGGCTGGACCAATAAACCTAAAGTAGTATGTGATTGCTATCACCATTAATTGAACAAACGGCGCAAGTGACTACAATAATAATTAGAAATAAAAAGGTATAACGATACTACAAAGTCAATTATGCGATAATAACGACAATAACAATTAGACCAAAATTCTTCTTCTTTTCATAAGTATTTGAAGAAAAAAAGGCACCTTTGAGTGCTTCGTTTTTGCCTACCAGTTCTCTCTATTCTTCCATATTTTCTTATTTATTTTTCCTTATTTAAGTGAATTCATGCTGTTTTAATTCATTTTCATTCGTTTTTCTCCATCTACATATGTCTTTTTATTATGGTTTTTCTTGCTACATCATAATTCAGTGTTTGCTTGGCTGTTTTATTGTTTGGATTTCTAGGAGTACACTCCTACTTCTTCTTTATCTGTGATTCTGTATAACTCTTCCTTCGCAATTTTATTTGATCAAAATTGTTTACATACATGTTAAACTCTATCGATAAATAATAAAACACTTCTATTTGTTTTAGAGATTCTTTCTAGATATGTTTGTAAATGCCCATAATGTGCTAAGAAGATGAAAGCTTCTTGTGCTGGTCTAATTCTTTCAATATTCTGTTATGCTTCTCTTTTATTTCTATCCCTCCTAGATGTATTTTTTCTACAGCTCTTGTGGTGCTTTTCAGTACTTTTGTCTCTTGTACAGTTACTTGGAAGCTTATTCCTTTGTATTTCCCAATACTAGTGCAGTTTTATTTAAATATGCTGTTTGTCTGTTGTAACAAACTTTTTGGTTTATCTCGGTTTTCTTGTTTTCCGTATATTTTACAAGTTCATGGTAACTGTCAAAAGTATTTTTATAAGCTTGGTGATCGTGAAAATATTCCCTTACGCTCCAGTCTGATAAGCAATTATCGTATATCTTTAATTGTTTGGTTGCTCGTATTACCTTAAAATTTTCCCCATTTTCTCATATTTTATTAAGTCGAAGGGTCTTCCACATTAGTAAAATAATGTAAAAAATTTCATTTAGCTTTATTTATTTGCTTCAAAATAATTCTCAATGCGCAGATGTAATTTACACACGATTGGTGCTCTTTATTCTTTGTGCAGTTATTATCAATTGATGTTAGTCTTTGAAAAGTTCTTGTTCTAACAATATCGTATTGTCAATATATAAAATACCCCACTAACAAGTTTTTATAAGTTCTGCGTTGACTGCAGTTAGTCTTGCTGCTTTATCATTTTTAATATTTATTGTTGATTGTATTCCTTCTTTTGAAAAATTATTCTTATTTATATTGCTATCAAGTATTCTTGGTTCTATACCTAGGCGTATAAGGTATACGGGATATGAATCGAATACAAACCGTTCCATCCAAACGTCAACCTTATCTTTTCGCATATTATTTTTACAAAGAATTATATGGTGACCATTGCAGAACATCACATAGAAGGCACCTGTAACAAGTAGCAAAAATTCAAAATTTTTAAATTTGAAATCTTGTATTTCAAAAACTATACCGGTGCATCGAAATTGCCAAGAGAAAAAAAGTTGAAAATTTATTATAGCCGAGCTGAAGACTTAGTTTTCCATATTGAATCCTTCCAAATCGACATATTTTCGAACACTATTTTTTCTATGTTTCCTAGGGGCTAGGGGGCTCCAGCCGGGTCACACTTCAAGTGTCAGTTAGAGGTTGTCCCCCTAATTATCCATGAATATAAAATTTGTTTTTAAAAATTCACTGCCCCGCTCACAAGTAA
This sequence comes from Sinelater perroti, assembly GCA_036346155.1. Classification (NCBI taxonomy): domain Eukaryota; kingdom Metazoa; phylum Arthropoda; class Insecta; order Coleoptera; family Elateridae; genus Sinelater; species Sinelater perroti. The sequence goes on along the minus strand of JARFIY010000158.1, from coordinate 19,353,450 downwards.
AACTAAGGTCCCAAATCTGCCTGTACGTACCCTCTCTATCGCACAATCCGCCTCCCCCAACCGTTAATTCCACAACCTCGATACACCAACTCGACCGAATCTCAGAGTTTCTAAAGGTAATAATAAGCATTTTCCTTAAGAAATGCAGATTTGCAGTTTATAATAAAAATGTTTTCATAAGCTACAAAATCCAGAAGTACAACAGACAACTGATGAAGATAAAAATAGAAGTAGGATAAAAATCAGAAAGGCTGACACATGTAATATTAAAACATTATTAAAGCGTGGAAACCTTGAGATTATTAAAGAAGAAATGATAATTAATAGGCTTGTTCACTAGCTCTTTGTGAAATAAGGTGGTCATAAGAAACAGCGCAATGTAATGCGAAGTGTAAAATAACTAACATGGCAGCACATTTCAGAAATTTTAAACTGGGAATTATAATAAAGAAATTAGTAAGTGAAAAGTGAAAGATTATGTCATGAATTGAAAAAAAGTCTTCGTGAAAATGAAAGGCACAGTCGTTGTATATACAGGTATTGGAGAAAATAATGGAAACACTTGTAAAAAGTGGAATATATTTTTAATGTACAAGGTAACACCGAGGCACTGCATAAATCAGGCGTCTCTTATTTGTTGCAGCTATGGACTGCGTACTAATAGTAGAGTGAGGCAATACCGTTGTGCAAGCGTAGTGAATGACCAGCATGTCCTACCTGATAGAGTTTCAAAGAGGCATAATTGTTGGTTCCCGTCTAGCTGGGAACAATACACTGACTTTATGCGGTGTAACACAAGACACCGTTTCGAAAGTCATGACCGCATGCACAGTGCACGGTAAAGCAGAGTCGGTGAAATATAGTGGTCGAAAGACGAAGTTGCAGTATAGATACCGCCGGCCATATTACTGAGCGTATTATGACGTCGAGGAAAACCTAATCAGCACCTAAACATCCCAGTGTTATCCAAAACAGTAAAGTGGAAACTGCATAAAAAGGGTATCCATGAGCGTATTGGTATTGCCAAGCCTCTAATAACAGACATGAATACTCAAAGGCGACGTGCATAGTGCAATACCTACAAAAACTGGACATTGGAGGACTGGCAACGTGTCGTTTTGTCGAACGAATTATCTGTTACCCTCTTCCCCACCACCGTATGGGTGTTTGTTTGGTGAACACCATCTGAAGCGTACGATATAGATCGCCTCCGCCCGACTGTCAAAGATGGTGGCGACTATTATGATCTGAGACGCTATATTATAGTATTAGGCAGCCCCTTTCCACCTTGTCACATTACACAGCCGGATCACAGCAGCTCTACATAGATAACTCTTGTGTAACTAGGTCCGCCCAATAATTCAAACTTTATTTCCAGACGAGAATGCCATATTCCAGGATAATAGTGCCCCTATTCATACCGCTAGTTCTGTTCAAGAGTGGTTTCAAAAACATGCTGCTGAGGTTCAACATCTTCTCAGAGCCACTCAGTCCTCAAAGCCAAATATCATCGACTCTGTGGATTGTTTTGGAAAATAGAGAAAATAGAGGTGGAAGAATTTTAACTTTCCACGTTACCTACATGTTTTGCAAGTAAGTGAATTAGAAAAATTCAGCGTCATTTGTGCACATGAAAGTTGGCAGGGTACGTTTTCCGCGTCAAAAACAAATGTTTGCTTAAGTGGCGCTATAGGTCGTAGTTGCAATACTAACTCAAGTAAATACCGATCACTTATAAATATTGTTGCCACCTACGTTTTGCCACCAAGACAGATAAAATAAATGTATCTGCTAAACAACATAACTGACAACAAACATTTTTAGGACTTGGGTCAATCTCATCCCAGTTTACGGTACTTAAATAATATCTTTTATGTTTCTGGATTCTATGGGCGTAAAGCTTACTAATCCAAATGATTTTTCGTTGATTGTTTTTGCATTTTCTTATTACTCGTTACAAGCTCTCTCGGTATAGGTCGTATTTTTTATTTTTATGTCTATTCTTGTTTTCTTAATAAAATTTTAATTTTCTTTTTTAGTTCAAAGTTTTGTTTAATAGCTGTTTCCTCCAGTCTACGTACCATATTTTTCCTTTCTTATTTCTTTTTTAGTAAATCTATTCGCTCGTCCTGTTTCTCTATTTTTTTTCAAGCTTTTTATTTTCATTTTTATAGTTGCATTTTTCAACTTTATTTTATTTAATTTTTTTTGAATGCTATAAAGTTCGGGTTTCATCTTTAGGTCCTTAAATTTTATTTGATTTTGCGTTACTATATTGTTTAGTATTTTGTAAATAAATGAGTAATATAAATTGACGACGACATAATAAAATGTCTTATTGGCAATCATAGTATTATATTAGATATAAAAAATGTTGAGTCAATGGCCTAATTATATATAGATATATATTTTTTCGTTAACAGCAACATAAAGTTATAATAACATCTAATTAAGGCTATAGCAACATAATAAAATACAGAAACAGTAATAGCTAATGGAACATTTGTGATAACGTTCATTAAGTAATGATTACAATTATAAATAATTATAATAAGGAGGAGCTGTATATTAGAAATATAAAAAACCATTAGGAGGTAAACTTGGCGTACTTCTGTCTGTTATGCACATTAATATGTCTAATATGCCACCATAATATGTTTGCCATTTATTTTTATTCAAAACTAATAAATTTATGAATATATTTACCTCAAAAACAATGCAACTATTTTACAGTACGCAAGAAAAAGTAGTTGAATAAATGTGGAATATAAAAAAGGTAATGTTTGTTATTTTTGGACGAATTCCAATTGAAGAATCTCTGTAGAATAGCGAGCAGAAGCGAATAAAAAAATACAATGCTGATAAGGAACAAGTCACGTCAAAAAACTTCAAATAAGCTGAATCTTATTAGTACAGAAGTAGAACTATAGCGTACTTGCCATGCGAAATAAATATTAAGGTTTTAAGTTAGATATAAGAAGAATACTACATTAATACATATTACAGTACAGATCTTGTCACCTCATAAACAATATAAAGAAAACATGGAGCATAAAATAATAAAACTGCAAAAAACAAACTGAAAGTAAATCTTGGTCTTCACAAATTTTGTGGAAATTTTTTTAAGAAGAACTGGATGGTATTGATGCGTAGTTGTTCAGCTGCTAAAAGACTTTTATACTATCTAAGCTACCAGACCAAAGCGGGTGCTAAATTTTCAAGCCGACCTTAATAGTAATAAATTAATAAAAATAATCGCGCGGGCGCGATGTAAACTAAGAAACAATCAGATTGAATTATACTGCGCATGCGTGAATAAGGACGACTCTACCGGAAGAGTCAAGTTGGGAGTTAGACGCCAATAAGTTAGCACATATAGTGTGTGATTGTCCCAACTGAAATGGCCGAGCTAGCAGAGAATCTGCATTAAATTTTGTGCAAAATTGTAACTTTTGTTCGCAAAAATGATGAATCGGAAGGCTTTCCGGGACGATGCGATGAGTGCGATGCTCGCTCACTTATCACATTTTGTAAATTTTTTTGTCGAAATATAAAATCACGCAGATGACTCAGCCACCCTACAGTACAAAATGGTCACCTTGCAACTGCAGTCTGATCCCAGTACTCAAAACGTCGACGAGATGTATGCCAGTGCCATGAGACTATTATTTGCAATTTAAACACAAGGCTGCAAAATGTTTTGAACGTGGAAAAGTCACTGGGAGAGTGTAAAGGAGCTCAAAGTGCTTACTCAATTCTTTAGGGACAGATCAGGTACGATTTCGCCTGTACAATTTAAATAAGGCAAAACTGAATTTTGAAAATTTGTTGAACATGAAGCCACCAAAAAATTTCAATCAGTTCCGCAATTGTCCAATTATAGGTTTTACAACCCAATTGTTTATTTTCTGATCCTTAAAGTATTTGCATTTGCAAGACACAAATTTAAAAGATGTTGGATTTACTTTTACCTTTGTTAGATATTCGTTTGCGCTCTCAAACCGCATTTTTGAGCTAACTAAAAAAATTAATACAACAATTTTATAAAAGGTACGATGCCTACAGCAACCTGGAAGCTGACACTTATTTTAACGCCAGTAGATGCATTAATATTTCAAGACAAAACGGATAAATTGTTATTAATTTAAAAAATTATTTAGAAAATTCCAAAAATGTTCTCCAAATAGGAAGAACAAGTTCCCATTTGGCTTTCGCAGCGTAAAGATGTTTGGGTCACCGCTCTGACCGCTAGAAAGTTCAAGTGCTAACATTATCGCGCGTGATAAACGAAGGCGATAAATAAATAAACTAAAGTGATTTCCATTCATTTATTTATAAATTTAATAAATTTAAATTTAATTCAATACAACAAAAAATTATCTTGAGTGCCCAGAATAAAATATAACAAAACAATATATAAAGCATTTGTAAATAGCCCGGAAGCTCAATTGATGAACGTTATGAAACATAAAAACACTAGGAGTTCGGAAACAAAACTTAGTGATTAAGATAAAACAATGTTACCGACACCACAACCCACATACGGTATTAACTACAACATGACTCCACCGCAACTGATGCAACAACCGCTACAACAAAATCCAATCCCCATGCAGCAAGCACAGCAAATTAACCAGCACATAATGCCAATGCAACAATACAGCTACCCAGCATGTTCAACTAACATCCACCAAATACACCAACAAACAAAACAGCAGCTAGTACAACAATCATCAAGTACAGCCTACTTAAGTAACAACATTGAAATCGACACCGAAGAAGATTCTGTAGAAACAACTGAAAATGAACCGGAAATAGCAAACAAGCAGCCTTGGCAGGTTACAAAGAAAAGGAAAAGAAATAAGCGCTCACCGGACTTAACACAGGTGAGAAACCCTTTTAAATTTAAGACCCAAAACAGATTTGAAAAACTAACACAGCACCCAGAAAATAATTCACTAACCAATGAAACCGATAAAACAGTGACAGATTATGAAGATAAAATAAGAAACCACAAACCACCACCCATTTTTATCTACGTAGAGGAAGAACAGTACTACTGCAAGACACAATCAAATGGTACAATAAAAATCAATGTAACCACAGCAGACTCTTTTCGAAGACTAATCAGACTCCTCAAACAAGATAACATCGTACATCACACTTACCAGCTGAAAGAAGAAAGAGCCTACAGAGTAGTGATTCGAAACCTGCATACCCCAATACCAACAGAAGATATAAAACTTGAAATACAAAAATAGGAACATACAGTACGTAATGTGATAAATATAAGACATCGTGCTACCAAAGAGCCATTTCCCCTGCATTTCGTGGGTTTAGAACCAAAAGAAAATAATAAAAACATTTACAACCTTGAATTTATATGCAACACTATAATAGCAGTAGAAGCCCCAAGGAAAAAGAACATCATTGCCGAATGTACCAGATGTCAGAGCTACATACTAAGGCTTTTGCACTAGACCTTTCGTGTGCGTAAAATGCGGAAGCGAGCATAACACAGCTCTTTGCAAGAAGAGTTCTAACACCTCAGCGAGATGTGGACTTTGCGGGGGTGCACACCCGGCCAACTATAGGGGATGCGATACTTAAATTTACAAAATATTAGAAACAAAAATGGACAACCACAACGTCGAAATAATGCTCAGTACCAACAAAACACAAACATTAACATAAATGATAACAAACAATTCCCTCAAATAAACCATAACCATCCTTCGATACAGGCGCTCCCCAATCAACAAATGCCATACTCGCAAGCGCTAGCACAAAATCAACAATCAGCAAATACCAATATCACAGAACAACTAACAATGTTTTTGAACGAGTTCAAAGCTATGTTTAGTCAGTTAATCAACCAAAACAGCATGATATTAAACATGCTGAGTACCATCATCCAAAAAATTAATTAAATTCAAACTACAATCATTGCGTATCGCCCTTTGGAATGCCATTGGGCTACTAAACCACAAATTAGAACTAGAAAACTTCCTAAAAATACATAAGCTAGACATAGCATTGATATCAGAAACACACTTCACTACAAGAACAATATTTAAAATTCCCTCGTACAAAATCTACCACACCTCCCACTCTGACAAAACTGCACACGGTGGGGCTGCTGTAATAATTAGAAGTACAATACCGCATCATGAGCTAGTACATCACCAAACTGCAACAATACAAGCTGCCAGTATCCAAGTTGATACAAGCCCGTGGTCCTTCAGAATTACTGCGATCTACTGCCCTCCAAGACATGCCATATCTCCTGAAGAGTACAAAGAATTTTTTCAATCTCAAGGCAATAGATTTATAATTGGCGGAGACTGGAATGCAAAAAACACAGTATGGGGCGCGAGACTGACGACACCAAAAGGAAGAAACCTTCTAAATGCGTTAACTACACAGAATTGTAATTATCTTAGCACTGGCGAACCGACATATTGGCCAACCGACCCCAACAAGTTACCAGACCTCTTAGATTTCTTCATTCTGAGGGGTGTATCACCAAACTGTATGCAAATTGAATCAAACTTTGAACTTTCGTCGGACTACACACCAGTCATTGCAACACTAAGCTCGCACATAATCAACATCTCACCTACTCCTAACCTTACAACAACAAAAAAACAAATTGGAAAGAAGTGAAAGCTTTCATAGAAGAAAACATAAGTCTGGAAATAAGAATCAAAAATACCGAATAACTAGATGAAGCAGCACAAACTCTCGTTAGCCTAATACAACAAGCTGCCTGGCACTCAATACTAACGCCAATAGAAACACCCACAAAAACGGAGAATATACCGCTCCATATTAGAGAATTAGTAACAGAAAAACGAAGAGCAAGGGCTAGATGGCACAGAACAAGAAATAACGAAGACAGATTGATTTACAACAGACTAAGGAGGAAATTACATAATACCCTTAACAAAGTAAGAAACACTACGTTTGAATACTACGTCCAAAGATGATCATACTATTTGAAAGGCCACAAAAAAATTTAAAAGACCGCAAGTAACAATACCGCCAATAAGGAAACCAGACAGAAGCTGGGCAAAAAGCGATATCGAAAAAGCCACAGCATTCGCTAAACACCTCGAAAAAGTATTCACTCTACCTCCATATAGAAACTCTGACGAAGAAATCGAAGATTTTCTGAACATACCTTGCCAAATGTCATTACTTATAAAACCATTTTCTCCTTCAGAGATAAAACAGGAGATCAAAAACTTGAATCCACGCAAAGCACCAGGTTATGATTTAATAACAGGAGCAACACTAAGGCACCTCCCACGAAAAGCAGTAGTTCTATTGACAACAATCTTCAATAGTATGCTGAGATTATAGTATATCCCAGTGATATGGAAATTTGCTCATATCATCATGATACCCAAACCTGGAAAACCAGTCAATGAAATCAGCTCACACCGACCACTTAGCATGTTACCCACGCTATCAAAACTATTTGAAAAACTGCTACTCGCCAGAATTAGAGCTGACAGACTTATCAACTATAATACCTGACTACCAATTTGGATTCAGGGAACGCCACTCCACTATTCAACAAAAACATAGAATAGTAAATACAATTGCAACTAGCCTAGAGGAGAAAAAATATTGTACAGCGGCATTCCTAGATATAACACAAGCCTTTGACAAAGTGTAGCACACCGGACTATTACATAAAATTAAAACCACATTTCCCAGTCCATACTACTTGCTACTAAAATCATACATCTCTGAAAGATACTTCTAAGTTAGATTCAACAACTCTTACTCACAATATCATCTAGTGCAAGCCGGGGTGCCACAAGGAAGTGTTCTCGGCCCACTACTATACCTAGTATACACTGCCGATGCACCAACCACAAACGATACCACCATCGCAACATTTGCTGACGACACGGCCTTACTTGCAACGAATGCAGACCCACTTTTAGCTACACGATGCCTACAACGCCACCTAGACCTTTTTGAAGAATGGTACAGTGCATGGAAGGTCAAGGTTAACCAGGAAAAATCAATACAAGTTACTTTCACCACAAGAAGATCAACCTGTCCACACGTTACAATCAACAACACACAAATACCAGCTAAAACGGAAGCTAAATACTTGGGATTACACCTCGATCAAAAATTAACATGGCAAAAGCACATCAAAAGTAAACGACAACAAATGAATTTTAAACTAAGAGAAATGCACTGGCTAATGGGTCGTAAGTCCAAGTTAACACTAAATAACAAACTATTGCTATATAAAACTATAATAAAACCAATATGGACATATGGTGTTCAACTCTGGGGTTGCGCTAAGCCAACCCATACGAAGATAATACAGCGACTTCAGTCAAAAGTACTGCGTACAATAACCAATGCACCGTGGTACGTCTCCAATCAAACTCTGCACAATGACCTGCAAATACCATATGTTAATGATGAAATACAACGACTAGCCACACTCTATAACCAAAGACTCCAAGGACACGAAAACAGACTAACTGAAAACATAAGCACTCCACTCAATGTCAGAAGAAGACTGAAAAGACAATGGCCAACCGACTTAGCACAGTAACCAACACACAAGAGAAACAGCCGTCACTCATCTATAGAACCTAAGAGAATCAACTGTGTTTGAAAACTCTACTCATGCCTACACACATATCAAATTTACTTATTGCTCTAAATTGTATAAACCAATAAAATAATAATAGGAAGAACAAGTTTTGATAATAAATCCGAACAAACCAAACGTTGTAAGGCTACATTAGTTGAAAATTTATTAAAAACCCCATTAAAAGAAAGGATGAAGAAAACTACATCATTCAAAAATTATTAAGAACATAATAATAAAGGCTATCAAGATAGTTGAGATATTTCGGCAAGTTAGTTTTATTTAAGTCAGTCGTTTACTTTTTGCATTCTCTCAATAAAGCGTTTACTTTATCTTCCATTAAATTTATAAAAAAATAGTACAAGATACCCTAAGTGTCTAGCTAAATTAACCGCTGATAACAAACATTAAGTTTGTGGCATGGCGGGATTTAAATCTGAAACCCTTATACGTTGCTAACTTCCTTGAACAATAAAGTTTAATTGATGGTGGCGTAAGTGGCAGCTGATAATTAAAAGATAATACAATTACATTAATTACCGACCGAGCAATGTGAGCGATTGCAACAGACACGAAAACACTAGAAACCGCGTGAATAATGATAACAACATGGAGCATTAATAAGGTAACTATTTTGACGATTCTAATAACTAACAATTAACAATTACAGCCACAACAAACAACAATAATATGACGCGCAAATGCCTCGGTTAATAATATAAAAACTATAAAAACACATAAAGCAAATGTCAAGAAATGACGCTAGCAAATTTACTTTGAAAGCCTATAAATGTCAAAATAATATTAATAGCAACGATAATAATAGCAACTGCCCCATAAAAATGTCAAGATTAAAGAATAAAGATTATTGACAACACAAAACAATTTTAAGTGAGAAAAATTACTGAATAACAAACTACAGAAATAATATAGCTGATAATAGTAAAAATGTCTGATTAAAACGTCAAAAATTTTATTGAAATTTAAGAACTATTTTAGTGGTAACGAACAATTACAAGATTACAATTCCAAATATAAGGAAAAACGATCACTATAACTCATAATATTGACAGCCAAGGTGACGATAGCATCAACAACAATTTTAGCTGCAACTACAATGTTATTATTAACAACAGTAGAGTTGTATATTAAAATGTCAAAATAAAATCAGCAGTTTTATTGACATGACGTCAGTGGTAGCTAAACATGAAAAGCAACATTTACAACCGCCACAGACGATGTTGAAATAAACCCAAAGACAAAAATTGAAACTAGCATAAGCCACAACAACAATAACAACCGACCCAAAAATGAAGAGTAGCTGCGACAAAAGTGATAGTAAGTGCATTAAATTTTCCAACACCAATATAACTTGTATTGACACTGACAATGACAGTAATATCTTATATTAAGATGATGATAGCTTTAATAGTGACGTGTGCAACAGTCGCAACTACTGTGGCGACATAAATGTTACTGACAACAGTAGTATCAAGAGCTGAAATCTTATTGACAAAAACAATAAAAATCTTATTGACATTAATATCAACAGTTTATGGTACCTAACAATGGGATGACGATGTTGATAATGATGATAACTAGCACTGAACAACATTAAGTGTTAGTGGTAACAAAGTAACAACAAATATGAAGACAACAGCACAAACAAAAAGTAGTATGGATGATAATAAAACTAATCAGCATAAATTAAAATGGTATAAACAATTGAAAATCTTGTTAATGGGATGATTAAAAATTTAAAGACGATAATGACAGTAGATAATAATAGACAACACCGAAATCTATTGTGGTATAAGATAAGTAATGACAGTGCCAAACACAGCATTACAACAAAACACACACTTACGTTCGTCGTTCTCTCCAAAGCTGCCTGTCAATTGAAGCGGCGATTTGTTGGTCTTACAGAAGAAAAGTGTAAAACATCGGCACCCTCATCCATTATCCTACACTCAGTCTTACGTCCAATCTTCTCCTATTTGAGTCTTTGAGTCACCAACGTCACCACCAAGACGCGTATCGACGGAAAGGCGAATAAATCTATGGTGCGCCAAAGCGACCGGCTATTTATAATCGGCGTTACTTAAGCGCGGACACTTCCACCCATTATGCGTCCGCAGGACTTGAGCGACTCAGCGCCGGGCGGCACCACAACAACAATCGCGGCTAATTTCAGCAGCGCTGCGCTAGGTGCGATCTGACGCTGATTTGTTATCATCGCGACTGGCGCTGGCCAGCGCGCGGTTCAGCGTTTCTTGGGCCCGCGTCGTAAAGGGGCTTAATTTAGACCTCAATGCTGCCGCTTTGAATTATTATTGGAAGGCTCTTCCCCATGCTTTCGGCGGGGCCTTCCGGAGATGCACCGCTCGATCGCGAGGCGCTGCGGCGGCAATGAGATTTCGAACGAAAATATGCTTTCATGGTCAGCGACTCAATTTTTGGCGCGCCCCTCTGCTTTCTCGCTTCGCATAGTCAAAAATTAAGCGTAATCTCACGACCAAACTTTGGGCGATAGCATTTGGGAATCACAATGACTCATCTAAGTTGGCACGCATCACCAATTTTCGTAGTTTTAAAGTCACTTGCTTGCGTTTTTTTTTAAATACCACAAACAACGTCATTAATTCTCTTGGTTATCTTAGTTTGATCTTGCTCAATTGTTGGAAGTACCTTTGTCTTCCAATTCTCTTTTTTCTATTGCTTCATCCTTCTGCTCTTTAGAGTCTTTTCTCTTTCTTCTTCTTATTGTGATTCAATTGTTATCTTTTTTACCCATAGATTTTTGTCTCCCCTTCTGATGTGGCCATACCATATTAATCTTCTTTCGTCTATGGTACTTAGTATATCTTTTTCTGCTTTCATTTGTATTTTAATTTCTTCATTCAATTCGATCTCTTCTTGTTACCATACAGCACTTTCGCCAGTATTCAATTTACGCCGCTCTTATTTCATTGTTGTTTTTCTTATTTATTACCCAGTTCTTTGTCCATAAATTATTATGCTTCGTACTATTGTGTTGTAGATTTTATTTTGATTTTTTGTGATATGAATATTCCATAGTTGTCTAATACCTGGTCTTATTCGTCCCATTATGTTGTTTATTTCTCCTTCAGTTGCTCCCTTTTCAATATAATACATCCGAAAATCTAACCTTGTCTTTAACTTAAAGGTATTTGTTAACTTCTAAGTTATTAATTTCTTCATTTGTAATTCTACACAATCAGTTTTTCAAAATTAATTTTCATATTTACTTCTTGTAGCTTTCTAACCATACAATCCAGATCTTCGTCGTCCTGTATGATTAAACTTGGTGTGCACAGATTTTTCTGATAATTGCGTTTCGATACCTTCATACTTCTTTTTCATGTACTAAGTGTGTCTTCTAAGTACATCTTCAATAGAGTTGGTAATATTGAGCACCCTTGTAAAAATCTTTTTGATGTTCTAAAGTAGTTACTGGTGTTGTGTTCTATTTTCACTGTTACTATGTTATTCTTGTATAGTTCCTGGACTATAAATGGGTCGTAAGTATAGATTCCGTCTTATTTTTCCTTATATTTTCGTTTCTATTTTGCGACCTGTATTACACTACTTTCGGGACAATTTTTCCAATTTATTATTCTTTATTTCTTTTATTGTTTTAATTATTTATTCTTGAGTTATTGTTATTTCTTCTCGTTTTGCAAGTACTTTCTGTTTCCTCTATAAATTCAAATCTTTCTTTGTTTAATTATATGTTATGCATTAATCTAATATCCATACTTTCCTATAATTCCATGTCCTTGGCGTATGGTATTTCCAATGAGGGTGTTCTAGTTTTCCATAATAATTACTTCTCTATGGTTTCTTGCAGATCTTCGTATAATATTTCTTTATCTTATATTTTCGTTAGATGTGTAGCTTTGTATTATTCCTTCTTTTTCATGTGACTGTAAGTCTATTATCATAATTATGAGATAACAGTTTCTCAGTTTGTCATTCTTTGCTGAGTATAATGTCTGGTCTTTTTACGTTGTGTTTTCTATTGATATACCCGGATATCTAAGACTATACCATGTCCATATTTTGAAAAGCATTTTTTAGTTTAAAGAGTCCTAGCATTTTGTTTCGAAGAAATTAATTTGAAGTGGGCTTGCTCTACTAATCCATGCACCCTGTCTACAAACTTTTCTCTTTGTACTCCATTTAAAGCCGCACTTTTTGCAGCTTATTTTGAGAGATGATAATCTGGCAGGCGGTTGGAGTGCGACAGTACCTGTCAAATTCGCCATAGGGCTATAAAGAAATCTACAGGGATCACAGGCAATAGTTTTAAGAAAACTATGGCGCATTGTATAATTCCACACGAGAACCATCAATATAAAATAACTTGCATGCATACAAAGACCTCCGTATTTTCTTCCATCTTTTTTGCCATTTATATACTACTTCGTTTTCTGTTTCTGTCCTGACGTATCCTCTTGTATATTTTTGGATTGTTTCTATGATTAGTACCAATATTGTGTGTTACTGTAGGTGTTACCAATCACAATAAATAATTTTTGCTTCACTACGTTCATCTTTTGCTTGTATTTAGCCCGATCTAGTGCTTCACCCTACACTAGCAATACATGATAGGACAAAATGGCTCCACTCTGTATCTTTTGCTTTGTCTCTTTTATGTGTCAGACCTTCCTAGTACTCTACATATTCTCCGTAAGTAACCTTTTCTTAAGTCGATGCTCAAATATGTGTTTTTGTAGCTTAATAATTATATATTTTCCATTCTAAAACGCATAATATTTCTAATTTTCTGCCAATCAGCATAATTGCTTCTGTCTCTCTAAGATCAGCCCTAGCCTGGTGAGTATTTCTGCGTTTTGTGCTCAATTTCTATCAATTCTGTCTTTGTGGTACTTTTACGTGACTATTGCAGTTCCCATATAGAGATGCATATTTTTGTTGTCCATTTCCTCCATTATATCTGGATATTTAATTAAGACGCTATATTTTAATTTTTTTTAAGCGCCACTCTCTTTACTACATTAACCGCACCCACAATAGATTTCTTTTTTCTATAGCTACGCTGTATCGTTGATTAGCTTCAATGTTCTTCTTAAGGCGCTTCAAAAAAGCTTATAAATTGTGCATTGCTGTTTCTGCCTTTTTTCAGAGCGAGAGACAATTTTGCCACATTTTTCTTAAAACTTTGTTCTTTTCTAGTAATTTATTGTAAACGTTGTCTGTATATTTTACGTTCTCTTTTACATTGGTTTTTGTTCTTTAATTTTGTGCTTACATTACTTTATCCCCTGTAAAATATATTAATATATTAATCTCTTGCTAAGTGAAATCTTCAAGAACAGTGTTTTATCTTCTTTATATTTTTCGTTGATAGCTATTTTGTATTAGTTGTTGTAGTAAACTTTTTAACGGCGATACGACATCTCTCTTGCTATGGAAAATGGAAACCACATCTCTCAAAATTTTTTCTATTTCCTCCCTTTTTGTTTTTGCTTATTTCTCTTACTTTAATTACTATCTCGTTTCTCTAGTTTTAGTTTATCAGCGATGCTCGAGCAGATTAGCGTACTAACAGCATAAAAGTCAATTTCTTAAATTCTGAATCACTATCTATTTCGATTTCTTTCTACTATTCGGAAAAGTTTTGTTCAATACCCTTAATAATTTGTTTTAAATCGGATCCCTGTTCCCCGTGATTTAAATGAATGTCTGAGTAGTGTCTGCTTTCATCATCATCCTCAGATATTTTGGAGCTTTATTGTAAGACCTTGTCTGGCATTGGACCCAGCGGAGTCTTTTTGTCCTTTTTCCCTTTTAAGCCTTTTTAAGCAATTTTCATTGTTTCGCGTACCAAGATTTGTTTTTTGTCTTTCCGGATCTTCTTCCTCTGAGCCAAGAAAGTTGTTTGAGCTTCAGCTTTATCACAGAACTGCCTTAGCCCAGAGGTATAGTTTTACAGTTTTAAGTATGGTAGGAGAATCCAATTCGAGCTGTTGGGTCACCTTTGTGGCAACGACGATGCATCATCTTTTTCATCTGTGAGCCTCTCGTCTCTAAGATTTATTTTTAAATAATTAAAATTTGTCATCCATTCAATGGGTTAATTTTCTACTGTTAGGCTGCTTTAAATTAAAATTAAAGAGCGCAATATACGTTATTTAGAGTTACGTAAAAATTGCACATCATATAAAAGAAATACTGCAATGCTTTATAGTGGGCGATTTAAAATTTAAAATTCGTCACTTGATTATAATTTTTTTTTAATTAATAATTTTGGTATAGTCTTAATAAATTTCTTAATACACGAGATTTGTACCTTTCAGCTTTATCTCAAGTGCATCATGCTAGAAAGTGATCTATTTGATAAGAATAATTTGGTTATCCTCAGAAACACGCTCTGGTGTGACATTCAGCACCTATGTAAATATAATGCAATGACGAGAGCTTTCATTTACCTATAAATTAGTGTAGCAAAGCTGCTTTTGATTACTTAATAGCCGCCGTTAAAATATACTTTAATTGCAGCTTATTGTTTAACTATCGTCTGTGCTACCCTGTAAGGCTTTTAACACCTTAAACTTTACTGTAAAAATTAATTTTATTGCGGCACATGTACTTTCAATGTTATAACGCTTGTTTGTACGAAACTTGACTTAACCTGCTTGACTCAGAGTTGTAATGTTTAGAAAGTTTGCTAAAAATGATTTGTAAATAGCTTTTTAGTGCGTTTCGCGATAGTGTTAAAATTGTCTCCACCACATCCCTCTGAGCGTAATTTTTATTTTAAAGATAATAAGCTGCAATTAAGGGCACAAAAGTTTTATGCACTAATGGTTTGCACGTAGCACTGAAAAGCTTCTTTGTTGTATTAAACTAATATTTAAGAGATTTCTTACATGTGTCTAAACCCACTTTTTGTTCTTTAAAAGTAGTTTTATTATGGTTTAGTTGTTTATATCAAGAGTTCTATTTACCTTGTAACTAATTTTTTAATTGTTTTTTATTTTATTCTGATATTAAAATAATTGCTATCCCCAAAGCGAATTAGAAAGAAGCTAATGATGAGTATAGAAGGAAGGATAGATTATTTCTATTTTTTGTTCCGTGATAAGCCCCGAAGTGGATCGTCAAAATACAAAAAATAATGATGTGGCATAAAAAATTGGCAGCCGTTACTTCTTTCGAGCGCCAGCGCCATTCGGGCGCCCTTTGCATACAAACCCCCGACATTAACTGCACACAGCCTGCAAAATTTGGTGTTGTTTCATGTTTTTCAACTTTGACAATTGATTCCTATGTATTTTTAAGCGTCGAAATTGAAAATGATATTTTTTCCATCACGTCAGAATCTCAAATTTCAAAATTTATAAAATTTCAAAAAATTGATATGAAACTTCAAAATAGACTTAAAACGTTTTTTCTTATAATTTATTCATTTTTCGGCTTATACTATGTATTCTTATAGCTAAGCAGTTGTGGAGTTTGAAGAGGAGAGCTGGGAAGGGGGCCATTGACCCCTTAATTTCTAATAAAAATTGCCACAATATTAGCTACATTTCTATTTTAGTGCATTTTTAAATTAATTTATTTTTATTTACTTAATTTTTATAAAGCGCGTCGTGTCGTCGGAAACCACTACCTTTCTTCACCCACCCTTAACGATGAAGTATGTAAAATACTTATAATTTTATTCCATGTGTCGAAGTTTATTTGAATGGCTCATGCTCTGCTTCGGCGCTTTTCCTTTATATTA
This sequence comes from Sinelater perroti, assembly GCA_036346155.1. Taxonomy (NCBI): domain Eukaryota; kingdom Metazoa; phylum Arthropoda; class Insecta; order Coleoptera; family Elateridae; genus Sinelater; species Sinelater perroti. The sequence goes on along the minus strand of JARFIY010000158.1, from coordinate 19,337,047 downwards.
ATTATGATATTCACCTCGGTGTAACATTTAGCAATAGTCAGCCATCATCGTGGTAGCCTATTTTTCTTGATATCTCCTTTCTATTTCTTCGATGTCCTGATAAAATCTGTCCCCTAAAATAGTCCAAATGTAAATTTAGGAAGTGAACCTTGAGGCTCATGAAACAGCTTAAATTTTTGCATTTTTGTTCTCAACGATTGATTTGAAGTTTAGATCCTTCTTATTGCCCAGAAACTTGGTTGCTACCTCTTTAAAGGCTCCCTAAGCTTCTTTTTCTGCAACTTCCATTTGTTTCTCTTGCCATCTTTGAGATGTTTTTAATGTCAGGACCAAGAAAGACACCTCTTTTAGTTCGGTGGTTGAAAGGCTGGAAATTTGTCACATATGTATTTAAAATATTTACTTTCTTTTGGTAAAGCTTTGACAGGTTGCTTCAGCAAGCCTAACTTGATATGCAGAGATGGAAGGAAAACTTTGTTCGGATCTGTAAGAGCTTTTTGGTTCCAGGTTTTAATAAAGCTCTTTTTGGACAATTTTCTTTATCCAATGATTTTCTTTGTCTTTACTATCCCATTCTCCCAAAAAACAAGAAAACTTTGTGTACCCCCTTGCTGTCCTAGAAGCATCGATATTATTTTAAGATCGCCGCACGTAATCAACTTATAATCGTCGTATTTAATTTTATTGAGAACTAATTCTACATTTTTGTAAAGCTCTTTTAAATGGACAGAATGTCCGACGAGTATTGAAGCATACGTATCCTCATTGTGAAGAAGGATAACTATAAACAGCCTCGAACGAAATTGAGTCCAAAGCCCACGTGCATCTGTACAGAAGATTAATAGTCCTGGTGCAGCCGAAATAAGTGGACTGTATAAGTAATTTTGAATTTTGAATAGAGAACTTCAAATAACTCTAAAATTACAAACACTAACCTGTGGAAACGGCGCTTCCCGCAGATATCGGTTCCCTGCTGTTGGTCCTGGGGCTTCCAGAAGAAAAGGAGAAGGATATGGATAAAATTAGGGCAAGTTACCCCAATCTTCACAGCAGACGAAACGGGAGTGTAAAGATTCCCTCGTCGAGCTGATAATTTGTCGGCGAGAGCACAGCGAAAAAATGCCAAATGCAAAAGTGCGAACAAAGGCAAATGCGTAATGCCGCGAACAAAAATGCGAAATGCAGGTTTTAATAAAGCAAAAGCATAAAATCGCGTGAACTTAACGTAATTGAAAGGGCAGTTTAAAATGAATAAAGCAAATGCTTAGTGTCGCGCGAACTAAACGAAACCAACTTGCCAAAGCAAGTGCTCAAAGCCAATTCTAAAAGCCAATTGCACGAGCGCGGCTCGCGGCCTTAATCGCCACGCGCGCTTGCAGTCACTTGGGCCGATATAACAAATTTCACATGTATGAGAGGGAATCAAATTACAACCGGTCCTAATTTAAAATTTCAAAAAATAAATATAATTAGGAGATTGGCTCGAAAAACTCGTTTTTCCAAAAAATATAAAAGAAAAATCCGTTTTTTGTACCTGAATCAGAAAATTAGGTGCTTACTGCTAACAGGTTCTTGTCTTTAAGCCTTGAACCAAGCAATTCTAAATTTTCTTTAGTCAACTGTTTTGAACCAAATTATTTTGTTCAGACTGTAAAAAAAGCTCTGGTGCACAGCTATCTACTCTTCGATGTTATATTTATTTGAATCACTATTTCAGGTAAATTATTTAGTGGAATTAGCACTAGTACGTCTAGACCATGAGGAACTAGGCGCAAAGTGGATGACATATTTAGATAGACGATTTTTTTTTATTTTTAAAATTAAAACCGTGAACACCAGTCGAACAAAATTAACAATAATTGCTGTAATTTCGTGGTTCTCGCTACACCATTGGAACTCCAAATCTGAACGCTTCTTGTTCACCCTTTGACGACTGTCTAAGTCCTTCAATACATGTGTAGCAAATCTGATAGGGTGCCAAAGTTTCGTCTTGACCTCCTATTCTCACTCCGAAATACTCGAGGTACACTTGTTGAACGAAACTTGTTATATTCCTTTTTAGCCTTTGCACAATTAACTCATCACGAATGTAACAAAAAGCATCTGCAGACTTTTTACAGCCTCTTGAAGCTTTTAAAAAGTTTGCTTTATGGCCTGAAAATAAATTTTCTAGCGTTTGATCACGGAGGAGGGAAGAAAACTCGATTTACACACGAAAGTAGCTGATGGCTGCAACAGCATTGAGAGTTGTACGGTGCATCAGTGGCGCGGATAGCTGCCAATAAACATGTTACATTTTGTTATGTCTTGTCAAATCTCATTTACTCATACTTTTATTTACTGAGCAATGGAAACCCAACTCTTGCACCGTCTCGTCATCTTCAACTCAAACAATTTTATAGATTTCTTGAGACATTTAGAAAGAAAGAGGGGGTGGAAAGAATTTTAAGGCCCAATGTACTTCTTAAAAATTAAAAAAATAATAAAAATAAATAAATGAAAAATGTAACAAAATAGAAAATTAGTTTCATTCCTAGCAATTTTTATTCGAACTTAAGGGGTCAATGAACCCTCTCCGTCCCTGATTCAATATCCCAAATGTTTGCCATAAAAATGTACAGTATAAGCTAAAAAAGTGAATATATTATATGCATTTATTATTAAAAAACGTTTCATGTCTATATTACAGTATCAGATTTTCTCAATTGTTAGCTTTTTTGAAATTTGCGATTTTCTAAAAATCCTGACGTCATCGTAAAAAATGCTCATTTTCGGATTTAGCGCTAAAAATACAAAAAATCAATGATCAAAAACTAAAAAACCCAATCATCGTAGAGTTGTGTTACCGGTCAACCCAGTAACAGTTTCTTTTACTTAAGCTAACAATACTTTTCGGCTTGTTCCTTTAACAATTGTTTACGACTGGAACATGCTATTAATGACCTATATTGATTTAGAACTTATGTAGACACGTAATCCTAGAGTGAGGCTATTTTTGTACTAAACCCTTAAATGTTTGGTTTAAATATAACCCTTTCTTTTGCACAGTCCAATGACTACACTGCGTAAAAATTACAACAAGTAGTTGGTTTTATGTTTGTCTGAATCAAATTAGTTACAAAACTAAATCTATTAGCCACTTTTTTCAGTCTTCTTCGCACTGTTGACGGTAAAGATAAGAAGCTGGCCTCTTCGTTTGTGTGTCCAGGGAGTTTGTCTAGGTATCTGTCAGTGGAGCTTCGTATTTCTTCTTCAACAAAGGGTATGTCGACATCCCCGCGTAGAATTTTATTATTTATGTACCAGGGAGCGTCGAAAATTATCCTTAGTATTTTAAATTGCAATATTTGAATAATTTTAGTATTGGATGGCTTAGTATAGCTCTAAATAGGCTTGATGGATGCATTTGTTATAGCCCGTTAGCTTCGATTTGCGACCTATTATCGAATTTATTTGTCGTATTTAGAATTTATTTGTGTTTTTTATTATTGATGTGAGATTTTTGTGTAAGTTTCCGGTCAAGGGTTAAACCAAAATATTTAATTTCACTTTTTACAGAGAGGCTTATGTTGTTGAGTGTTACTTCTGGGCACTCTAGTCTTCCATTAGTAAAGAGAATATGAGCTGATTTAAATTGATTTAGCAATATTTGCCACTTATTAAACCAGGAGATTAAGTTGTTGGAGATTATCTGAGGCCACATTTGAGTTATCGGATATTAACGCGGTGTCATCCGCAAAAGTAGAGATTTTTGTGTTACTCGTGGTTGGGATATTAGCAGTAAAGACCAAATAGAGGAAGGGCCCCAGCACACTACCTTTTGGCACACTTAACTAGATGAAAGTAGTGGTAGGGCAGATAGGATTTTAATAAGAGATAGTAGAGGGTAGGTAGATGTAGTTTCAGTTTTTATAAGACTCTCTTATGCCACACACGATCGAACACTTATTTGATATCGGGGAAGGCTGCTATGCATAGTTTGTTTTCTTCTAGTCGTTTAAGTAGCTCGTTGATAATTTTGTGACTTTGCTGAATGTTGTGCGCGGAAACCAAAGTGATGAGATGGTTATGTCGACAGTGTTAGTGGGCCTTTTAAGCAGGAGTCTTTCGAATATCTTAGACATAAAAGGAGTAAGCTAATGGGCCTATAAGATTTTACTTTATGTGGAGATTTTATGGGTTTGAAAATCATCATTATCTGCAAAAATTTCATGTTGCTGGAAAATAAGTAACTCTTAATATGCCATTGTATATGGTAGTTAGCAGAACGATTGCTTTTCTAGGTAACTGTAAGTATTTGTGGGATAGATATTTCTTGTTTTACTTTTGTTAAAGTTTGTTAAAGTTTCATCTGGTAAGGAATGTCCAGGAAGTTGATTATTTATTGTTCTTCATTATGGTTATTTGGAGGTGGAGTTTGGACCACTGTATATAGGTGTTCAGCAAATGCTTTTTCTTGCTCAGTTTTACCCCAGCTACCATCTGGTTTTCTAATTGGACGAATGTGCGTGACTGGTCTTTTGAATTATTTTGCAGCTTTCCAGATGGAATGATCTTTTTAGGTGAGGTTGTAATGTAAGATTCAAATTAGGCTTTTTAAACATCGTTCAGCTTTAACTTGTTACCTTGATAATCTGTTATATGTAGTTTCATCCCCAAGATTGTGACTTCTCTGCCATATGCATCTGACTCTCCTTTTTTGATATTAGTTTACAAATATTAGCTGTATAACTTGAATTTTGTTCGGCGACAAGAATGGATTGCTAGTCAGCTTCTTGAATTACGCAGGTAAGATAAATTACTGCAACATCAAAGTCAGCGGGTGTTTTAACTTGAGATTGAGGTTTAGGTTATCATCAGTAAACTCACGAAAGATATTTCAGTCTGTTTTAGGTCTTGTAAGCTTAGGAACTTGCGGCCGAGATATAATATGAGTACTAAGTGTTGTGATTATGAAAGAGTAATCTGTTAAGAGATCCCAATTAGGTACAATATTGAGGAAGTGCGATAATATTCCTTTAACAACAAAAAAGTCAATTAGATCGGTAATTTGTTAGGATCGGTAACCCAAATGTTGGTACACCACTAGATAGATGGGTACAGTTGTGGTTATTGATGACTCGCAACAGGTTTCTGCCCAATCGGTGTTCCAGTTATTTTCTAATTATAAATTTGTTTTCAAATTGTTGAAAGAGAGTCAGATAGCCTTTCGTTGTGATTATGTGTCTGCAGCAATACCAAAAGGGAAAATATCCATTTTGTCGCTTTGTCATTGCCTTACTGTTATTACAGTTATCTTGTATATTTACTTCTTTTGGTAAGATTTGCTCTAATATTTCTTTGTTTACGTACTATTGCAACCTGATTGTCTAATGCTAACATTCTATGGCCGATTCTGGTTTGGTTTGTTTTCTGTTCTCCTAGTTTTTTGGTTGTATTACTTAGTCCTTCTTAAATACATCTTCGTTAATATATATGTATTTATTTCGACATTCTTTTAATTCATTTTCGTTTATAATTATTTTGTTCTTTTCTTTGTATTATCCAATTATAGCAAGCACGTTGTTTCTCCTAATTTATTGACGTTCTTAATTTTCACTTCTATTATAAAAGTATATACAAGGATAGTTTCAATATGAGAAGACGACGAACAATACGAGTATTCTTTTTAATTACGCAGATCTTCGGGAAACGTCCGTGACTCACTTTAAACTGCTTCTCGTCTATCTAAAATCGACATGCTTAAGACATTTTCCCGATTTGTGTCTTATCTTTGTCAAATTTCAGAGGGTTTTACATCGCCTTTCCTGAGAAATTTTACAATTACAATTGTACGCTAATAAAATGCTCCTACAAAGAGTACATAAAATTGTTTATTTAGGATGCACATAAAATGAAGAATAAAATCCTTTGAAGTTGAAATAAAAATTGGCATTAAAAAAGTAATAACTACGTTCAAAATTTCTATATAATCCAATGTTAAATCCGAAGGTAAAAACATGCGGTTTCCAATGCTACATCTCGGTGTTATTGTATATAGATACAATCTACTCTATTAGACAAATTAATTAGTAAATTATAATATAATATATAAAATGCCCGTCTTCAGTCAAAGACCGCCCATCGACAATTCTCTGGAATTTACAAGACCAGGTCTTAACGTCAGAGCCGATCGAGTCGGGTGTTTTACAGGGGCTCGATGATGAGGTCGCTGATAAGTTGATTTCTGTAAGCAGTGTTTCGATCTTTGTATTTGATGGCAGAGAATTTAATTACATTTACAAAAGGGATGTTAAGGTATGTATGTAGGGTTAAGTTAGAGATGTACCAAGGAGCATTCATAAACGTCTGGAGAATCTTGGTATTAGAAGTTTTGGAGCAACTCCATATTTCAACCCCTTAAGTCAAAACAGCTTAAGTATGATTTTGTACAAAAATAATTTGTTTTCTGTTGAAGCCAGTTCATGTTCTTGAGTTTTAAATCAAGTTGACGTTTTTTAGCTTTAATATAAGCTTTGCACGTGTTTTGTATCAGTCTAAGGTGTTTTATTTCATCTTGCATGGGTGTGGTTATTAATAGTGAGTTGAGGGCTGATTCTTCTTTTTGTTGCAAATGATATTTTCGCCGATTTGCTCGCGTTAACATTGATTATCCACTGCTTAAACCAGGTGTGAAGAAGGATAAGTTAATCCTAAAGTTTTTCTGATGCACTAACAAAGGTTGACTCCGTGCGCATAATGGCAACATCGTCGTCAAAGGTTGCCACCAGTGTTTGACAGCAATACAACTGCTGTAAATATATGTAGACCCGCAACTTCGTCAACGAAGTATAGGTCGCTCGTGGTTGAGCTCTTCTGATCTGGTTTGTGCGGGGGATAGGCCCGCATATTCTTTGTGTATTTTTCTTCTGTTACAGATTGTTATGTGTCCGTGCCATTTTTATTATTTTATTCCATTCTTTCCTATTTTTATTGTTTCACTCCAATTCGCTATCTCTATGTCTCGTATATCTTTCATCACCTGGTCCTGCCATCTGATTTTTGGTCTTCCTTTTGGTCTGCTTTCTGTTGGTTTCCAGTTTGATATTTTCTTTATTGGTGTGTCAGGTTCTCTTCCCTGGGCGTGTCCAAACCATTTGAGTCTTTGGGCTTTTATAAATCTACCTATGTCTTCTCCGTCTAATAAGTCTCTCGTTTAGAAGATCATGAGTTGTCTAAATTCTCCAACTGGTGTCTTCATTGGTCCGATTATTCTTCTTAAGATCTGTCTTTCCAATATTCTCAATCATTCTTCATCTTTATTGTTTCTGCAGAGTAAGCTATGTCTGGTCTGATGACCGTTAACTACTGTAAATAATAAATATAAAAACGATCTAAGTACACTGCCCTGAGGGATCCCTGCACAAATAAAAAAAGTTGGTCTTTGAGGTAGGACTAGAGAAGTAAATAAAATGTATCTGGCAGTTGCTTTTATTCTTGTATAAGAGGCTACTGTAGCAAACCTTATTAAATGCTTATTGCACATTACAGCGTATAGTGACACATACCTCCTTTCGTTCTAAGCCGTGCGCTTTATGTGAGTTTAAAGATTGTATTCCTTTGCGGACTTCTGTAGGCGCAAGAACTTTTGTTAGAGGAGATGATCGACAGGGAACAATAAAATAGTCGAGTGCGGCTACCTAAGAAACATCTTGGATAAGGTCGGTTATGTACTGCACAGCTTCTTCAACTTTAAGAGTTTTCTTTAGTCGGAAATCGAGCCTGATGTTTTGAGTGATATGATCCTTGAATAATTCTGTCTGTACCTTTTGTGCAGAGGCGAAGTGAGTAATCTAGTACTTAGGGCAATTATGATAGGGCTGTAATTTGAGCTCAAATCAGAACTGGGTTCAATTGCAACATTTAGTTCAGGTATACCTTTGATTATGGCCAGATCCAGTAAGTCTAAGATTTTATTTACATCTCTGGGTCAATAGGTTTCTTCTTCTGTTGATAGGTAGTTGACATGGTCTTAAAGAGATTTAGACTTTTTGTGGTAGTGAGATATTCTTAGCATTCTAATCCTGACATTCGTCACAGAAAAAAAATGTTTTGGCGGACTATAAATCGCAGTAATTGCGAGATACAATGGCAAGACCTCCAGTTCTAGTATTGTACTTTGTATTTTGTTAGTTATATGTGGTTGTAAGAGGTAATGCTTTAAAGTTGACTTTATGATCATGGCTGAACCCGCGAGCGCAGTTCCATCTGAATGGTTTGCGTGGTAAAGGGTATAGTAGAGTAGTGTTATTATATAGGACACAAGCTTGGACCCTCAAGGAGAGTTCTATAAAGCATTTAGAATCCTTTGAATACTGGTGCTATAAAAGGATGCTTCGAATATCATGGATATGTTACACACCTATTATTGCAGTATTATAACTTATGAGAAAGAGAAAACAGCTAATAAATATTATGAAACAAAGAAAATTTAACTAGTCGACACAACGAGTACGAACTGATACTAGTGATCTTATAAGGTAAAACAAAAAAAAGGGGTAGAACGAAGACGCATAACATAAGACAACAAACAACGTCAACATATTTCACACGGCTGTGGAAAACTTAAATAGGTTAATATAATAGCCAACGTCCTCAGAATATAAGATACGGAAGAAGAGCATATGTGACTATTAACTTGCTCGATTATAGATGTTGCTATCTTAATATTTATATAATATAATATTTATATTATTTCTGATTACGAATATGACCTTTGTTTTTGCTTATTTTTATTCTTGTTACCATGTGTGCACTTTTCTCTTTACTCAGTCTAATAAATTTTGCAGTTGTTTCCGTTATTAGAGCTGTATCGTTAGCATATCTTATGTTATTCAGTTAAATTTTCTCTTATCTTCTCTGAGTATATATTAAGCGATATTCTTATTATCTTATTCCCACTTTGTCACTAAGATATAGATTTTTTAATTATTGGTATGACTTTTATCAGGCCCAAGTTGGTACAATACCAATGCCTATTAGTTTCCCGTGTAGCACTTTATCAAAAGTTTTTTAAAAATCAATGTATCATATAAATCTTGTCTCATGTCTAGATATTTTTTTTTAGAACTGTCAAACGAAGAAACGCTTTTCTAGTACCCATGCCAGATCTGAATCCAAAATGTGTATTACTTATGCTTTCTTGCATTTACTTTTTATTTATTCATAAACATTTCGAAAGCTTCTGTTGATAAGAACAAAATTTATGTAGTTTCTTACTATTTTTGTTAATTATGTTGTGAGCAAGTATATAGTCTTCTAGGCAGTAGTAAAAACCATGTAGTAATTATAACAATTTTTCGTTCTTGACAGAATTCAACTAGCTTCTAATTCGTAATTCCTAGTTATATTGTCTACTTTTCCTTTTCTAATTCTTGCGCTCAAATCACTGTTAAAAATATTTGTTAATTGTTCATAAAAGCCATTTATTTCTTCTATATCTGCCTCACTATAGTATTCTGTCTAATATTGGTATATAGTATTTTACGCACTTTTGTACTTCTTTTGATATGAGTATGGCAATATTGTACTGATGTTTGTTATTGCATTAGAATAGTAAATTGTGGTCTCGTCCGTGGATTTAAATACACCACTAGTTTTCCACCTGGTGTTACTAATTCCGAATGTCTCTACTTCTATTTTTTCTTTTTTGTATTAACCCGGATTCTTTGCATATTTTGTTATTTAATTAATTGTGGTTAATTCTTCTTGGAAATATAATCGCAGTGTTATGACCGAAATAGTATACTCTGGCCTTTGCTCATAATTTCCTGCCATATAACTGTTATAATTGTCCTGATCTCCTTCTACATCTGCAAGGTGGTTGAAATATTACTGGCAAACACTTAGTTGCACATGTCAGTTTTCAACGTACTCCCTTCCAAACTCTACACATTCTTGCCAACGTTCTAAAAACAACCTAAATCTCTTTTCAGAAAAGGCTTTTTGTTAGAGGCGTATCCACTCTCGAACAGTCTGGATGAGGACGTCGTTGTGCGCAAACTGCTTGCCTTGCAAGTCTGATGTAAGCCTTCCGAACAGGCAGAAATCGCTTGGGGCCAAACTGAGACTGTACGGCAGATGTGGCAGAAGGTTCCATTTCAATTTCTGGTCTTGAAGGACGGCTATCCGCTTTCCACCAGTTTTCCGCTTGGATCGGATCCTTTTTTTCACGTCAGCTGCCAGGAGGTCTGAGTAATAAGCTGCATTGACTGTTCTGGCATCCCCTGTCAACTCTAGAAGAACGTTGCCATCATTTTTCCTGACCAACAGCTCCTTCGCGCTTTCATAGGTTTGGAAGAACTGATATACCGCCACTCGCGTGATGACTGCTGGGATTCGGGAATAAAGTAGTGCACCACATTTCATCATCGACTTCAAAAATACATCACCTTCCTTTTCAAAGTGCTATAAGGACGACTGGTAGCTTGGATGCACACGATTTTGTCCGTCAAAGTGGGTGCATTCACCTTGCGATAGAGCAGGTAGTTTTTCACGATGTCTTTTACACTACCAACACTGATCGATAGCATTGCCTTAAATTCCTGGATATTGCTGCTCCTATTCTCATAAATAAGCTCATCTTCGCGGTTATTAGGTTCATTCTCTATGCGTTTTCTGTCCTCTCTGAAGCACTTACACTACTCAAACATATAGGCCCGTTAGGGACACTCTTCTCCATACTATTGTTGAAGTCTGTATTGAATTTTAGCGGACGGAACGTTTGCTCATTCTCCCAAACAGAACTGAACAGTTTCTAACCCAAGCAGGAAAGAGGGTGGGGGGTGGAAGTTGTGATTCCACTCTTAAAGTCGCACAATTGCCACGCAGTGCGGCTTTTTTACACACAAATCCGTTCCGGTCATATTTGAAGCACCTTGGGTACTACAAAACTCTACTGGTGGTCTAATAAACTCCACACGACTGCTGTGTCCCTTGGTAATTTAGCCGTATCATAAAACCTAAATTGTGTCATAAATATTTTGATTAAACATGAAAATAGAGCTTCAATCGTGTGTTCTAACTACACATTTGTTAAATTCTTCAGGTGGTTCGAACAGTTAGCGTGGTTTTTAAAGCCCCACCATAATTTTGCTGATTTTTCAGAACTTTCAGACCACACGCGATCTGAATGCGGGGCAGCCGCGACCATCAACCATACGAACGCGGCTCGCATGACAAACGCACGGGAAGCGCGAATAAGGTCAGCGGCGTAAGCGTTTGTGTTGAGAAAAGGAGCTTAATTCGCCGCCATTATAACTGTTTACCATTTTCAATCGCCATTAGAGCGGGCGCCTGCTGCCGCGCGCGGCAGTAATTGCCTCCTCAGGACGGATGCGCTCGCATTTTTCGGCGTTTTAGTGCTGCACGGTCTACTTGCCGCACGTGATGCTTGTCCGCGGATAAGCAGCCAGTGCGCCGTTTACTTCAGTGTCAATGCCAGCCCGCAAACATTTCGGGCGATATGAGGCGCTGATGGATTTCCTAAATTTGTAGCAGCTTGGCGCCGTGCCAGCGTGCCCATTAAGTCTAATTTCAGGTTGCTGTTGGTACAGCAAACTGACGGATAAAATAATTTAGATTTTTGGTTTTTAATGACATCTAACGAAAAATACAGAACGAGCTTTTTTGCACAACTGCGAAGCTCATGGAGTCACTGCGGTTAATCAAACAAAAAAGTTGTAAACAAGCAGTAAGCGTATAGAAGTCTTCTCTAATATAAGTTACAATCTTAAGAACACTTGAGATTTAAGCTGGGGTTTGTAGAAACTAAAGAAAATAAATAAGAATCGGGTTTTCCTTCTGTTAAAAAAATTACTACTCTACCAAATTCCAATCTAAGATTCACATTATACTAACATGTCCATAAATCCAAATTTATTGAATCGAATCCATTATTACTTGCAATAAACAATTTTGCTGTGTAGACTCATAATAAATTAGGAGAGAATAGTAGTCTTTGTAATTTTTAGTGTAGTGGTTGAACGATGGTGGTTGTCGCGTTTGTGGCCTTAAATTTGGTCAAAATTGCTGCTCTATGCGATGGTGTATTACCGTTGTGCAAAATCCACGAATTGTTGTTCCATAATTTTGACCGTTTTTGACTTATTTTCTCACGCAAACGCTTGAATAAGGCCAAATAATATTCTTTGTTGATCACTGTCCTTTCGAAAGAGTTCATAGTGAACCAAACCACAAATATTGAAGAAAACAATGAGCAGCACCTTAACTCTTGAGCGACGTTGATGTAGTTTTTTAGGTTTTAGCTCCTTTTTGCTCTCCATTCTGATGCTTGTTGACTTGTTGGCATGTCAAACTCATAGACCCATATCTCTGCATGTCTAAAGAGAACTGTTTATGGAACTAAAATTGAACGAACGGGCTGGTGAGAGACTTTGAGATCTCTCTTAAGGTTGAATAGCAAATATCCAGCAAATATACTTTACTTTTTTGATGTTCTCATCATTTCAAGAGGTCGAAAGTTGTCCGGAACGAAGGTTGTCTTCGATGATCTCTCGGCCCTTTTGAACGCTTTGTACCACTCTTAGGCCCATGTTTTGATAAAACTGTTTTACTATAAGCCTTTTCTAACATTTTTAGAGAGTCAGCAAACTAGTTAACACATTGCGCCCATTTTAGGCATATTAATTAAGGACAGTGTTACAACTTACACAAAAAAAGTTTTTTTTAAATTATTAGCCGGAACTTTTTAAGTTACAAATTCCCAGTGCTTTTGGACAGAATGTGTTATTTGTGGTATATTTTTACAAGCTACATAATATCAACTTAATAATCTAGCAAAGGCCAACAAAAACTTATTACCTATTTGAAAGCTAAGCAGTTAACTATCATCTACCAGTTAGTAAAGTAGATATAGATGAGAAATAACATAGATCTATAAATGTGAAGGCAATTAACTCCTATAGCGTTTTAATGTAAATCAAAGTGATGTACAGATGTGTAATACAGCTGAAACCAAAAAACAATTGCTGGTAGAAAATTGGAAAAATAACATTTAGAGTCACACAATTATTAACATGACGTAGCACAAGAGGAAAGATTTATACAATACAGAATATGATGTCCTTTATCAGAGATTCTTCCGTACAATCCGACATACTTCGGATGAGAATTTCTGAAGACAATTCTGTATGTAACTTTTGCATGTAACAAAGAGGAGGGTGCGGTTTTACACTACAAGCGTGTTGACTAGAGTTTGGATCGAGAGACCCTAGTGGCAATAAGAAGTGGAAATAGTAACAAAGACAACTGTTTATTTATCACGCGAATATACGAAATTGCTACCGGAGTGGGATGAGAAGCTAAAACAAACAAACTGAAACTTACCGCTAGCTTAACAAAAAGTGAGTTTACTATCAGACTTAATGCTGGTGTGAACAACGTGGCGCTTGCGTTGGCAGTTCTGAGGATGAAGAAGAGTCCCTGGAAAAGAATAAACAAGTTCAAAGACAAATTCAAATCTTTTAATTGCTGAGGCGCGGCAACAATGGGGAAGCAAACGACCGATACAAACAGTCTAGATTACCGACCGGCGTTATAAAATTTACCATAATGGATGTCCTGTATATATAGTAGGATTAAATAGAAACCTGTAAGGGCCGTATGCAATCGTTGCCTTTCCGCCACAACAACTCAGAACATAACGATCTAAACGCGATAGCATTCACAGAAATAACGTACCTAGGACGCGCATTTTCTGGAGTCTCAGCTGCCAATATCACGCGTACACCAATATGATGTTTAAACTCGCTTTTAGGCAGGAACACGTAATTGTAAAGCAATTTTTCCCATATCTTTGATTCTCAATATATGGATATGGCTATGGTGATTACGGTATTTTCGTTGTAATAGTACATGGCAAATATAAGCGTATGTTAGGACAACATATTTCTCTATATAGACAATTGCATGGATAAATATCAAAATTATGAAAGGAACAAATAAAATCTTCAGTTAAAATTAAATTAATAATTTTTTCAATGCATGGTGTTGCTACCTCTACTCCTAATTGCACTTTACGCATGAATCGGATGTTACCTTGAGGAATTGGTTAACCACTCTTTAATCAACGCGTCTCTCAGTTCCATCACGCTCATTGGTGCAAGATTTCTGGGCCAGACTCTTCGTGCATTAGCATAAAGTTCTTACCAACAAATCGCGCAAACGGAACAACATATTCCTCCAGAATGTCCCTGATGTAGCGGTCTGCTGTTAAACCTTCTCCACATCCTCCACTAGCACGAAACCAACTCAGTTTTTTCGTGCATGGAAATGCCCGCACAGAATATGCTAGGGCTACCTCCATATGCGACAGTTTCTTGAATACAGCAATAAACCCAACATCTCCTGTCGTTGTCATGTAGGCACATCCTGCACTTGTCGGTGAATAGTATTTGACTCCAATGGCCGAGGTCCCAATCGAGATGTTTGCGAGCAAATTCCAGTTGACTTTTGGATTGTAGTTAGCTTGGGACCCGTAGCTACCTTTTTGGGTCAAGTTGGCTGTCTTCAATCTTCTTTGTCCAAGTGCTGATGACCACACCTCTGACCGCACCCAGCTCTTACTTGAGATTAACGCCAGTCATATGTCGATTTCTGAGGAAGACTGGAGGCAAAAAATCGATCGTATTATCCCGTTGTTACGCGCCTTCACCACCTCCTTACCGGCGGACGAGCGGTTTTCCGGCACCGACGCTACACTCTAGACACAGTTGATTAACTCAGATTTAGTCAATTTGCCACGACTTCGGTGGTTGTGGTATCCATTTTTTGCGAATCACTCGAGCTCTTACGTCACTTACTTACGTCAAATGTGGATGAGTGACTGAGATGAATTACCGGACTGCAAGCGTATCGTTGGCCAATCACAGTCAACGCGCACGTGCGTTGCAATTAGCAAGATTCGAAAACTCAGTTTTTGATGCATATTTTTTTAAATGCGTCATCCGATTAATGCAATAGCAACAGCTTAATAATAAAGATACTCCTTGCACGTTAATGTTTTATTTTTATTTTCCTTAGACTGAAATAGGAGACGAAGAAACGCGTGCAGCTAGTGAGTCGAATGTTTTGCTTTGAAGTGTAGAAACGGTGAAAAGTAAGACGACCACAATAGTTAAGCTAGAATATTGGGGTGATAAAAAGAAAATTTTGAAAGAAAATTTAACTTTAGGAGATTCAGACATATCTACAGAGAATGACTTAACTATAGACGAACGAAGCATACAGAAAATGATTAGACAGGTGGCGCAATAGGACAGACAACAAGGAGTGCATGTCAAAGTAGGGTATCGAAGGCTAATCAGAAATGGCGAAGTATGGAACTGGTACTCTGTAAACGGCAAACCGGTAAAAAACTTAAGGTCTCAAAAACTAATAAAGCTAAGGGATAAATATATTAGGACTTCGGTAATGGCACGGCAAACCCAAATGGATATTTTGAACGTAAAACGAAGTTTAACACTATGTCGGCTGAAGACAAACGAACAAAGAAAACAATTACAAAAATAAAACCGCGGAATGTTAAAACATTATACCGAAAAGAAATAGATTTAAAATTATAAGTTTAAACAAATGTAGATGGATGGGATATGGTGGAGTCATTGGAACAGCATGTTCATATATTCTAAACTAAAAGAGGGCAGAATACTTGGATGTAGTGTTGACATAATTCTTGGTAACAGGAGCAGGGCATGTTTAATAAAACGGAAACCAGCTAGATTGGACCTTAATTAGAAAAAACTAAAGCTAATACAGTGCTATGCATCTATTGATATTACAGATTACAATATAAAAGAAGAGTTTTATAGTATGCTTAATTAAACTAGGGTAAACGTACATAAGGAAAACATATTAGTCACGGGTGATTTCAATGCCCGTGTAGGAATAATTATGGTTTGGAAAACAAGGCATTGGTGAAGGTAATGAAAATGAAGAATTACTTTGTAGACTACAAAACTTAAAAAAGGAAAATCGATGTTAAAACATAATAATTGTCAAAAATTTACCTAGTTGTCAGATACACCTAATAAAGAGATGCAGAAATAGAAACAGACCATTATCTGTTGATGGGTAAATTGTTGTTAAACTTTATAAAGAAAAAACGAAAAAAATAAAGAGCTAAGTTACTAATAATTTAATATTAATAAAGCAAATAACAAAAAACTAAGCAGAAGCTTATAAACTGTATGCGTGATAGTGGCAATAATATTAACTACAACAATAAAATGGAAGAGGTATGTCAACAATGCAAAGAGGAACTACCTGGAACTTGAAAAGCAAAAGAAAAGTAATTAAATTAAGGAAATTACCAACGAATGCAGAGCTAAACTGTAAGAAGCACAAAAAAACATAAAAGGAATAGTAAAGCTATTATAACAGCAGTTGGAAATAACAGAAGCAAATATCTTGAGAATATAGCCTACAAAGGTCAAGCAGCTGCAGACAGAAAATATTCTAGCGTTACTTAGAAGCATAAGGAACCTAACAGGAAGCAAAACACACACAGAATTTCATAGAGTAAATATGGTGCCCTGTTGTGCTCGAGTGAACAACAAATGCAGTATTTTAAAGAAAATCTAAATACGGACCTGCCAAATGAGGAAGAGGTATAGGACGATGATATACACCCAGAAATAGAGCTCCTCAGAAGGAGAAATTAAAGACATTACAAAACTAAAGACCAGAAAAGCTGCAAGTGTAGACCAATTAACAGAAAATATATTAAAAATTAACGTACAAGTTACGGCGGCTTTACTGAAGAAACTAATGGAAAAATCTGGTTAAAAGAGCAATTTACAAAGAACTAGAGAGTTGGAGTGGCTGTGAAAGTACAAAAGAAATTATATGCAACAATTGGAGAGAAATTACGTTGTTTATTGGTTGAGTATTGGATGAAGAACTTCGGAGAGAACAGTGTGGTTTTAAAGCTAGCAGATCATATTTAGATCATATATTGAACGCTCACAATAATAATAAAATAATTAAAATTTAACTCACCTCTCTACTTGACATTTATTGATTTTCAAAAAGCTTTTAGTTGCCTTGTAGCCAAAGTATAAGGACATCGCTGGAAAATAAAGAAGTGCCTCAAAAATTTAACTTAACCAAAGAAGGCTACAATAAATATGAATCCAGGATAACACACAGAAAAGAGTGTCGGAACCTTTCGAAATTAAAAGCGGTGTGCCACAAGACAGCATCATCTCACCTCTGTTGTTTGTGATAGTGCTCGACGATGATCTAAAGATGGCGACGTAAACCGAGCGACGAGGCTTACAACGGAACCTATGAAAACTTTAAAAGATTTAATCTCTTTATTAGCACACACACAGGAAAAATTAAATAAAATGTATGTAGAGGTAGGAAAAGCCGGCTTACAAATTAATATAAAAAGGTATAAAGGTATGATAATTTAATAGCACATGTAAACGAGTTCATATACTTAGCTACTGTACGTAGCGGTAAATGATAATGTAATAAAAGTGTTAATTGGCATTAATGAAGCTTATAGGGTGGTCCTGGAATTAAATACTTTGACTCTTAATACTAAAGTGCGGGTGTTTGGTGCTATGATTAAACCTTTCGTACTGTTAGGGGTGAAACATGGGTGGTTACAGAATGAATAAAACAGAAACTTAATATAATAGATAATAAATAAATGTTTGAGAAGAATACTAGGAATGTGATGGCCAGACACTATCTATATCAAATAAAGAACTGTGAGGTCTAACCAAATTAACATTAAAATCAGGAAAACCAAGAAAAATAAAAGCGAAGTCTGCAATTAATGAAACCCGTAGGGGATATCGACAAAGAATGTGGACGACGCTAAAATCCATAAGGCAACCGAGTTAACCACCCAAAGAGAAGATAGAGTGGAAGTAATATACACAAACCATATGTTCCACTGGGGAATAATGGGATTTATTATTAATATTATTGATGCCATCCATAACTATTGGAAGTAGCCTTGGGACTTTTTTTGTGCGCATAGGGTATGTCTTCCTTAATGGATCCATGTTCACTGCAGCCTGTAGCTTATTGTGATTACCCTAATAAAATAAATTCACAACCAGTCTGTAATTGATGTCTCTTGAATCAGCAGATACAGGTCCTTTACAGGGTGTCTGAAAATGTTTCGGTTCCAAGATTGGTTTCCCGAATATACGTTGCATTTTCCTGCATAACGCAGCGCACTTGCATAGGATATGTAAAGCTGTTTCTGGTTCCTTGCATGGAAGGTCACCATTGAATTTACCAATGTTCCAGAGGTGTTCTTTTACAGTCGCCTGTCCTGTAAGAAACCCTATGGTTATCTTTAGCTGTAACCTACTTTGATTAAGGAGTTCTGCAGCTCTCATTTGGCAAGGTCCCTTATTGAAGGTTTTGCTAAAATAATGCCTCGGTCGGTTCTTCCAGTACATTCGACGATGAGTGCGTGTCCTCTCCTTAATAAAGCTTTGGGCAGCAATTCGTGAAATTCCTAATGCAGGTTCTGGGCCTATATAAGCCTCACTAGATCCCTGCCTGGGCAGTTCATCGGTTTTCGCGTTTCTGTAGATACCGCAATGCTCAGGTGCCCATAACAGTTTCACTGTGTTATGTTCTGCCAGCGGATTGAGTGGAAGTAATATACATAAACCCTATGTTCCACTGGGGAATAATGGGATTTATTATTAATATTATTGATGCCATCCATAACTATTGGAAGTAGCATTGGGACTTTTTTTTGCGCTCAGGGTATGTCTTCCTTAATGGATCCATGTTTACTGCACCCTGTAGCTTATTGTGATTACCCTAATAAAATAAATTCACAACCAGTCAGTAATTATTGTCCCCTGAATCAGCAGATACAGGTCCTTCACAGCGTGTGTCTGGAAATCTTTTGGTTCCAGGATTGGTTTCCCGAACACCCGTTGCCTTTTCCTGTACAGCGCACCGCTGTACATAGGATGTGTAAGGCTGTTTCTGATTCCTTGCTACAAGGTCTGCATGCAAGGTCACCATTGAATTTACCAATTTTCCAGATGATTTTCTTTTACAGTCGCATGTTCTTCAAGAAACCCTATGGTTGTCTTTAGCTGAGGCCTACTTAGACTAGGGAGTTCTACAGCTCTCTTTTGGCAAGGTCTCTTATTTAAGGTTTTGCTGAAATTATGTCCTGGTCGGTACTTCCAGTACATTCGATGATGCGTGCGTGTCCTCTCATTAATAAAGCTTTGGGCAGCAATTCGTGAAATTCCTAAAGCAGGTTCTGGGCCCATATAAGCCTCACTAGATCCCTGCCTGGCCAATTCATTGGCTTTCTCATTGCCGTAGAAACCGCAATGCCCAGGTGCCCATAACAGTTTCACTGTGTTATGTTCTGCCAGTGTATTGAGTTCGTTGATGCATTCCCATACCAGTCTAGATGATGCTTTTGTGCTTGATAAAACCTTTAAAGCTGACTGGCTGCCTGATATAATATAGATCCGCTTGCTCGTGTAAGCCCTTTTACCGTTTTCACGCGCCCACTGTAGTATGGCGTATATTTTGTCTGAAAGACAGAAGCGTGCTGACCCAGGGAAAAGCTTAACTCTACCCTGGGAGCAGCCTTGGAACTTGTTTAGTTGTAAGTTTTTTGTGGTACTTTGTTCTAGGATTTTTGTGCTTTCTTGTAAAGAGATAAACAAAGTATCCATTTTTCTTTTTTGGCTTTTTTTCTTTACCCATTCGGTTTGCTTAGCTAATTCATCTACATCAGTAAAGTATTTCAAAATGGAAAATCTATGTATTTTCAGGAGAATTTCAAATTGTTGCTAACTTTTATTAAATTTATTAATTATCCAGTTCCTTTCGTATTCTACATTTTTCCGAGCATCATATAACGCCTGTTTATTCTGTTATTACACTACTTTCTTGAAGTAGTACGTTATTTTGTTGTATTAGAATTACTTTATTATTAAAATTAGCTGGAACATTTAATTAATTGTTGCAAGATAATTTAGGGTCGTGATTATATATATATATATATATATATATATATATATATATATATATATATATATATATATATATATTCCGGTTTATACCGCCCTGTGCAGCTTTCCTGTTCTCAAACGCCACATGTCTCGGTTTTGAGCATCTTCCTCTTGTACTTGATACTTGATCATCGCATCTCTTATTCCGTTATTCCATGATCTTTTAGAT
Source organism: Sinelater perroti (assembly GCA_036346155.1). Lineage (NCBI taxonomy): Eukaryota > Metazoa > Arthropoda > Insecta > Coleoptera > Elateridae > Sinelater > Sinelater perroti. The sequence goes on along the minus strand of JARFIY010000158.1, from coordinate 19,316,797 downwards.
CTTCCTCTTTTCCGTTTTCCTGGGGGAGTCCATTTGAAGATTCGTTTCGGCCATCGTTGGTCATCCATCCTCATCAAGTGTCCAAACCATTTTAGTCCTCTCCTTTCCCTTCTGGATACCAGCGCGCTTCTTCTAAGGTAGTCCATCTCTACGGCCTGTAGGTTTCTTTTTATATTCATTGTTAATTGTCCACGTTTCACAACCATAGCACAACACTGATTATACCAATGATTTACCTATATGTATTTTAACTTTCCTCGAGATATGCTTATCCCACCATATCGAATTTAAGCTTCCTAGTGCTTTACGGCTGGTTTCCATTCTGGTTTTTATTTCATCCTGGCCTACTCCGTTAGTAGTTATTAAAGTTCCTAAATATTTAAATTGTTGAACTTGTTTAATTTCTTCCGTATCATTTACCATCACTTGAGAATTAGCATTGGTGTTTATTGCTATATATTCTGTTTTTTTCTATGTTGATACTTAGGCCTCATTTTTTGTATGTTTTATAAAGTCTTCTCAGCATAAATTCTAGGTCATAAGCATCCTGTGCAATCGCAACCTGGTCGTCAGCGAAGTTAAGATTGAATAAATGGGTATCGTTAACTAGTATGCCCATTCCTTACATCATTTTTCCATTTTGTAGAACTACTTCAAATATGTGTTGAAAAGCAGTGGGGATAGCGTACAGCCTTGTCTTAGACCTTTCGTTGGTATAAATGGTTCCGAAACTTCCTTTCCATTTTATATAAGCTTTATTATCTCTATACATCTCTTTTATGATGTATATAAGTTGTTCATTTATATTCATAGTGTATAAAGCTTCCCATAATTTACTTCAGTACTGAATCGTACGCTTTTCAAATCGATAAATGCTAAATTTGGAGATTTCAATTTTCTACTCTAATTTTTATCTATCAAGTTGTTGATTCACGAAGATGTTCGTCAAACGCATGATTTACCTCTAGTGATACCACTTCTGCTCGTCACTAATTTTCCTTCAATATTTTCCTGTAGTTTGGCCATCAATAACTCTTCCAAATAATCTGCTAGAAGTGCTGTTAATGCTTAAACCTCTGTAATTTCCTGGATCTTTCCAGACCCTTTCTTATAAATAGATATAATACAAGATTCCTTCCCACTGAGTTGGTATTTCGTTTTCGTTTAATCACAGTTGGTTAAAGAGACTTGTTAATCTAGTTATTAAATTATTTCTCCATATTTAAGTAGTTCTGCCGGATTTCACCAGGACTCAGGCGCTCTTCCATTTTCATTTTCTTGAGGGCATTTGAGATGTCGTTTCTCTAGTTCATTATAATGTCCAAACTTTAATATCTCCTTAAAATTGTCTACTTTCGTCTAGGTATTCAGCTCTGTCTTCTTTTAAAATTTATTATAATGTGTCATCCAAGTAGGTGTATTAATATATATTTGATTTATATTACTATTATCTGACTTTAGCGTTCTTAAGCATCGCCAGACTTCTGTAGATTGCGCTCCCCCTAACATGTTATCAATTTCTATGCGTTTATGTTCCCATGTAGCATTTTTGTATTTGGAAATTTCTCTCTTGTTATTCTGTTTAGATGTTTATATTATTGCAATGCTTCGGCAGTCTTTAAGGCTAACCATTTACGGTATGCGTTGTTTTTCATTTGAATATAGTTATCTATTTCTTCATTCCACCAGAGAGGTTTTCTTCTTATTTCCTTTTCTATTCTTCCCAAAGCTTCAGTTGCAGATTGGTGAATTAATTCTGTCAGTTTAGTGTGTTCACCTTCTATGTCATTACTCACCATATTTGCTTGTAATTTCAGTTTTAATCTGTTGCTGTATAGTTGACTAATACTGTTTTGCTTAAGTAAGTGAAGCTTATATTTTAGATACGACTGTGTAGTTACACTTGTTGACGATGTTACTTGTTCTTCTAATTGAAGTGGAGGTATTATAACTTTTGCTGTAAGTAGATAATGGTCTGAGCCACAATTGGCTCCTCTTTTTACTCGTACGTCTTGTATTTTGATGTTTGGCTGTTGTCTTCTAAGGATGTAGTCTAAAATAGATCTCTGATTTAAGGAAGGTCTCTCCCATGTATAATTATGTTCGTTTTTATGATCGAAAAATGTGTTATAAATTTTAAGATTATATTGTTTACACATATTTATTAGTCTCCCTCCGTTCTCATTCTCTGTTGGTTCACCAAATTGGCCTACTACATCGTCATGTCTTCGTATTCCCACTCTTCATATCCCCTGCTACAATCACTTGTTGTTTATTTTAAATTTTGTCCAGTTGTTCTGTTATCGTTTTATAAAATTCTTCCTTCCGGTTGGCTGATGCGTCCTCTGTTGGAGCGTAGAGTGCTAATATTATCAGTTTTCTGCTGTTGATTTTTAAAGTTATTTTAATACATCTTCCTGATATTGCTTCAACATCCATAATTTTTTTACTGTGTTTTTTCTTTATTATTATGGCTACTCCTGCTCTAGCGCGTTCTGATTTAGATACACCTGACCAGTATAATTCATAGTTGTTGAAAATCTTCTCACCTTGGCCTTTTCGCTTGGTTTCTGTTAGGCAAACGATATCTATATTCAGTTTATCTAGTTCACCGCATATTTCTTGTTCTTTGTTTGCGATGCCTTGTATATTCCATGTACCCACTTTCCATGTCCAGTTTCTTTGCGTGCGTCGTCTTATGTTTGATCCAACCTGTTTCCGAGGCTGTGTGTTTGGTCTTTTAGCATTTTATAGTTTTTACAACAAACGAGGAGCTAGCCCGCTGTAAACCCCCAATCTGGAGTACCAGAGTTTTCTGTCAGGGTTTATTCCCTTAACAGATAGGTTCCAGTTTTAAGGCGCTGGAAATTCGCCTTTCACCCTTTCTCGTTAGCTACAGTCTATAACGACTACAGTCAGGAGACACGGCGAGAACGTGAGAACAGGATTTGCTGGCAGAGCTGCTAAGAAATAGTGCAGAGGCATTTCTCAATATTTTTTGGAGAATGCTTAACCGGCATCAGTATCTCCATTGAGACCATACCAGCCATTGTCCCCCGTCGTGAATTTGATATCTGGATATTAGTCGCGCGTGATAATACTCGCTTATCACTTGATTTCATAACGAGAGCGCTCCAAACAGACGAAAATCTAGACAGAAGATACAAACAGTAAACGTATGATTAATCAAATTATGACACAGAAAGAAATAGAAGAAATACTTTGAAAGGGGGAAGTGAAGGTTGCTGGGTAAAAACCCTACAATATCTGACGATAGGGATAACTAGCTGCTTTTTGAGGATTTTTCCATTCCTCTAACAAAACTAAGGTACCCTTTTCTCTTGATATAATTTTTTCTATCAATAGCAATTCTTACATTTTGATAAATAACAAAACTAGAAATATTAAATAGCACAAATTTAATTTCGAGTACTTTTAAAATAACCCTCGTAAATATTTGCATGCTGTGATAAAATATGCTACCTACTTAAAAATCGCCTTACAAAAGAAATGCGTACACCAAACTCTAGTATGGTATTACCTTTTTCACTAAATTATACGTCGGCTGCAAACGATTGTGTGCACAGTCATGGTTTTACGCTTTCCTTGATTATCTGCGTACAACTATAATTTTGTTCTGGGAAAAAGGTTAAAGCAATATCTGGAGCGTATAATTCGTTGCAGTCAGGCCAGACTTTTGTAAGGCTGTGCTTGATCATTCAAAGTGAAATGTCATGATGAAGTGGCAGTACTGCTAATTTTGCATAACCTTAAGTGCAATTTATTGTATTTTAAAGAATGAAAGTAAATATGTTTGCTTGATTTTACTTTTCAGATGCCGGCGCGTTAATGTAATGGAAATAAAAATCATAGACAGCGTCTTTAATTATTTTTGTTAGAAACTTTTCAAAATCGTTTAGAGATAGCTTATTTGACGTTGTTAAGAACCGTTTGATGTGTGCCTTCGATAGCACTGCAAGCTCATGGACTTATTATGCTCCTATCATTATCTTTATAGCACTCTTTCCAGTTTCTTGTCCCTTACTGGATAGTTGCTGTATTTTTCTGAATTCATTATTAGTTTCCTATAATTAGTTTACCTCCTTTGAGTTAAAACCTCACACTCGCACAATATGTGGATGTCTATCCGTTTCCTTGTCACATTATCTGCAATTCAGATTTCTATTGTACAACTATTTTGTTGAGATGTCCTGTAAGGAAAGCTGATTTGTGCCTTGCGCTAACAATTTTTCAGTTTATTTACGATACGGTCCTTTTATAAAGGGTTTTCGGTGTCTTTGTCTCGATACATATTCCCAGTACTTTTTTCTCTTGAAAGGCTTCAAATTGCATCTTTAGGTACCTCCAGGGTCGGTTTGGAGCCTATATATAGAGTTTATAATTTTTTTTGTGCTAGCTCATTAGCTTTTTCGTTGCTTGCAATTCCACAATGCACTGGCGCCCACAATAGAATTAACTAGTAGGCTGTCAAAGCACTAAGTTGACCGCGGCCCTTCCACACGAGCCTGGATGTTACCCTCGGATTCTTTAATGCCTTTAATGCCTGACTGTCAATATGATGATTTGCTTGTTTTGATAGTTGCTCCGGTGTTATTGTTACAGTAACTCTCTCAACCAAGACGGAGGAGGATAGAGAAGGTGGTTACTCTACCTCTTCTACTTTGCAGGACTACCAGGAGGACTGCCTACCTCAGTAACCCCAGTGCCCAAAGCTTAGGCCTAATAATTATATGTGATGCAAATGCCAACCACACGTTTTGGGCAGGTACGAATATCAACAGTAGAGGTGAATCGCTTCTTGAATTTCTCAATGATGAAGGTTTAGACATAACTAATATAGGCTGGAAACCCACTTTTGTCTCTTGCTTCAGAAGGGAGGTTTGGACCTCGCATTAACCAATTATAGGACAAGTGATACAATTTATTATTGGCATGTGTCTGAGAAGTCCTGGTGCTCCGACCACGGGCATATAAGATTTTATATTAGACCTCCCCCCCCCTTTAACTGCAACACACCTGAATTCCAAGAAAAGAGACTGGAAAGGATATAAAAAAATCTCTCAGAAATATTCTTAGAAAAGTATCTTGATGTGGTAGTCCGGGATGTGAATGAAACAATTTTGAAGGCATACAAGATAATTTCCCGAAAACTTCAAGACAAAAAAGGACTATCACATCTACCTTAGGCGGAGTTCTCTGCCTACTGTTGTCGGTAGTTCTTATAGATACATTACTTAACAAGCTTTTGCAGAGGGCTTTAATTGTCTAGGATATGCAGATAATCTTGTAGTAGTCACAAGAGGGCAATTTGCGGGTATTATTGTGGGAAGATCGCAATCTGCCCTCAATATTACGATCAAATGAGGCACCAAGAAAGGACTTATAATTAACCCCCACGAAACTGTTGCAGTTTTGTTTACCAAAAGGTGTTTTAGAAGAAATAAAACTAAATAAAATAAAGCTAAATATGTAAGAGTAATCTTTGATCAAAATTTCACCTGGAATAGACATTTAAATATTATCACACAAAGTATTGTTGAAAAGGGACAAAAGGTTATGTGATAAAGCTGGAATGAATCTATGGTTATACAGTCGTAACCTATGGATATGTGGCATGGTGGACGAAAACTCTACAGGTAAAGTTAGAAGAAGTCCTTTGTGGCGTGCAAAAGCATACTTGGCTTAGCGTCACAGGAGCTATGAAAACTTGCCACCACTTCACATATTTATCCAAAGAAAGTACTGGCAACTGTTTACAGACTCATGCAAGGACAAGCTCCAATTATCTCCATGCATATAGGAAAGCATCAAAAACTGAGGAGGAGTTGAGGCAAATGCCCACCTACAACCTAGTTCTCAGTTATTTTAAATTTAGAAAAAACTTCAAAATTATGATACCAAATAGAGAAACTGGAACGAAGGACTTCTAGTTTTCGCAGATTTTATCTAGTATACTGATGGTTTCAGAACTGCATTAGGCACAAGAGCAACAATCTATGGTCCAAAAAAAACATTAAGATTCCACTGGCGTTTGGAAAATTATCTACGGCCTTATATTTTATATTATAGCTATAGAACACTGTGTAAAGGAGATCAAAAATGCTTAACATTAGGGGTAAGAGGATAGCCATTTTTGGATAGTTAAGCAGCACTTAAAGCTCTACCCGCACATGTAATGAAATAAAAAGTTGTTTGGACCTGCATAGATGCTTTGACAAAAATAGGAAAAAACAATTGCCTGATTTTTTGGTACTGGAACATAGGAGCCTTAAGAATAACTAGTTGGTAGATTTATTGGTCAAGGAAGGATCAGAATCAAGATCCATCGTATCCGAACCCCACTGTGGCATTTTAAATAACCTCAAAGAATATTCATTAATGAATGGATACTTAACAACACTCATGAAAGGCAAAGCCAGCCACTTGAGACAATCAAAAAAGTTCATACAGGGACGGTCACAAAAATTTACCGTTCGACTCTTACCACTAAACAGACCTAAACTCAGGGAGTCAGTACCCATGCCTAGATAAGATTGCTGTTAATTACCTCTTGTATCTTTTGTGACTACAACTATTCAGGATTTTCTCTTAGGCATATATCCAAGGAGATTAGATTTACAAATGTTTTCATAGATGCTACAAAAGCTCTTTGTATCCTAGCTAGCTTTATGACAGGTATTCTCTATTCTAATTTTAGCCACCATGCTAAGATGCAGTGTGATACAATAGGTCTGATAACCGCGGTGTACCACAGAACCAAATTTGGTTTTAATCCCTATATTTTCCCAAACATACGTCTGCCCATAATAAGGACCATTTTTGCTTTATTTGTGATGTTGTCCATATGTGTGTTTCAGTTTAGTTTTGCTCCTAGAGCATACTTAACTTCCTGAACATCCTAAATCCTTTTACTAAAAACTGTAAGATTACAAAATTGGGTATTGGTAATGTCTTGCTAGGGTTTACTTAAGAATTTCCCTTTTGTACCAACTTTCAGTGCATTGGTTTTGCAATGATGTTCAGACCTTTACTCCTATGTCACCTGCATAACCTTGAGCGTAATACCCCTCATAATTAAGTCTTACTGAGCAATCATTTATTGTTCAGTGTTCATTCGACTTTCACACATAATTATTACTCCTACGCCTTTGACCGCCATGCAACCCCAAATTATTATGTTACTCGCTCCGTACTCGACTGTGGATGCCACATACTGAGGAAGATAATTTTCATCTACTCGTCGCCTCACACCATAGGCCTGAATAATTGTTAGAATTAAACCTCATCTTATTACATATAATTAAATTAAACGTTGAGAACAATGGTTAAGTGCGTCATTAAATTCGACATTTACCCATCCCTCTTGTGTTAAATGTTGGTATTGTAACTCACTATAAACAAGTTGTGTTCTTTACCTTGAAGCTTTTTAGGACTGCTTTTCCAAGCTTCAAACTCCGTTAAGGCGTTGGTAATATAATAAGACACGTGCTTACACTCTAAGTTAAGTAAAAACTAAATTTTGTAATCTCACATATTATATAATACTAAATGCACAGTTAAAGATTTTGCCAATATTTTTTTGACTACCTGAAAAAAGTGCATCATTTACTTTGTGTTCTAATTGTTAGAATAACATACAAATGTTGGGATGTCTCATTTGACCCCTTTTTCCTTGACGTTTTCTCTATTTGCTTTATTACTTGTTTTGATTCATTTCTACTTCTCGAGGGTATTGTTAAATCGTCGGCATACCCTAAACATTGTTAGAGGTACTATAAAATAATGTGTTGTATGTATATTTTACTTTCTTTTATCAGCTCTTTTATCATTCGATTAAAGAATGTTGTTTCAAACCTTGGTTAACGCAAAAATCCTCTGAACATATCCACTGACATTAACTTTAATTTCTTAATCTTTCATTTTCTCAGATTAACTATAGCTTTACACAGTTTTCCCTGTATATGCTATCGCAAGGTACTTTGGAAGCTACTTTAAAGGTCATGTATTTTCTTCGTTCTAATTTTATCATGTCAAAATTTATTTCGACTTAACTGGCTTAGAATTCCTTTTTCTCAATCGTTTATCTGATTTTTTAAACAGATAGTCATAACTTGATAAGTTACCCATAAAAATTTTTCTCTAAAGTTGTCACATAGTTTTATCTCGTTTTTATGTGTTGTGTGTGTAATTTCTTTTAGCCATTTTTGAGGGATTTTTCTTTTTTACGCAGTTCTAAAGCTAATGCATGTAAACCCAAATGGTTTTTTATTTTTTTCCGACAAAGTACTTGGAATTTTCTTTAAAGTGTTTCCTATGCACGTCCATTTCTTGTTTTTAGTACTTTTCCTTCTTACTATCAGTATTACCATTGAGTATTTGCATTCTGGTTTCACTTTTTGCAGTATATTTTTGGACCATTCATCAAATCAATCCTGGCATTCGGTTTTATTCGTTTCCTGGCTTCATAACTTAGAAATAAACTTTTCAATATTTTCCCATCTTTGTGAATGCTGTCGCGTTCTAACGTACTATTCAGCACCCTTCTAAACTACATCTGTATTCTTAAATAGCTTTTCCTTGTAAGAATTTCTTCTTGTCATATTTGATTTTTTTTTAATGCACGCAGTTTCGTGGCTGAGTTTTACTTGTTTCATTATAATTTTGCTAAACAAAGATTACTATCATTAGTAGTACTCCTGCAACTTCTTACGTTTTCAATAAGGTTTGAGTGTTTGTTCTTTATCAGTGTACAATCTACATAATTTACTATTTTATCGTTGGAAGATAGTCAGGTCCCAAATGTACGGATTTATGTTGAAAATAAATACTTATAATTCTCATATTTTATCAACTTCCGCTCGTAATTACCTCTAATTGGTTTTACAGCTTCAAAGTAAATACTTGGAGGTCTCGCAGATTTATCCCAACCTCGTTTCTAGTGTTCAAAATATATTTATGAATCACTTACTAAAGATTTTCTTAAAGACAATGCAAGGTACGTTTTACTCGTAGGCAATTTTACCACCCAAGCTTTATTTCAACAATGTAGGGATGTTAACTTTGATATATATGTGTGTTTTATAGATTATCAGAATTAATCATAATATCCGCATCTTACATTTAGTCTTAAAAACAATGAGCCTGTATGGTAAAGATTTGTAACATTTACTTCAATCAAGCGACTGAACTTAAAGCAGAGTACCAATTAACTAAAGAAATTGGAATAAAGGAATGGTCTAAGGCAGGGTTGTGCATTATTCTTCTTGCTTTTCGATGTTTATCCAACAAATTATTAAAAAAGCATCAGAAGATATGGAAGAAGTCTTTCCTGTAAACTCAAAGTGGCTTAATAAAACCTAATATCTCTGTGGATAGTTTTTACACTCTGCAGATTCTCATCTCGAATGTAACAGAAACCAATTAAAGCTACGGTCTAAATTCAGCATCACTTGGGCAACTGATGATCAATCAACAGCCAATCGCGAGACCTACCAAATAGAACTGCTTAAACACCAATATCAATAACCAATGGGACCACTTAGTTGAAATAAAATAAAGAATAAAATAAAAATTTGTAAGGTTTTATGGCTTTAAAAAGACTTGAACCCTGCAAAATGCGGTGCTAACAGTGGATATTGAGAATCTTCTGAAATGCCTTGAAGGAACAAAAAATGTGAGGTAATTACGAGAGTGAAAAACCTTATACTTAAATAGCTAGGCAGTGTCTGAGAAATCAAGATAGATATGGCATACTACAACTAACTCTGCAAGACGAAATACACACCAAAAGAAAACTAGACTGTACAATTTATAAAAACTGTTTTCCTTTCCTGAGCAGTTGCCAGTAAAATCAAAATGGCCATGCTAATTGCCAACATCCGAAACGAATAAGTGCTCCAAGAAAAAAAATATCCTGCATAGTCCTATAGTAGAAACTGCTTTGCCATAATAGTGATACAAGTATTGGAACCATCCAGAAGAATTGATTTTGCTACACGTTTCATACTAAAATTTCATATATCAGACGGTTCTTGTTGGTTGTAGCACGTTCAACATGTTTTGATGTATTGTTTGCTGTTGGCTTTCAAAATGTAGACCACTTTTAATAGATTTGTCACGGGAAAAAACATCGGTACTGCAAGAAAGATTCCCAAGTTCAGGTATGTGAACTATTGTTAGTTTGAAGAGTGAATCAGCAAATGAAAAAAATTCTTTCTTTGGATACTGGAGAGGCAGGCGTGTAAATAGCCGCTCTCGTGTTGCGGTGTGGAAACGTAGTACGGCCCGTATTGGAACGTCAACCGATAAGGCCGTCGCGTAAGCGGATGGGGGCGGCTACCGATATCAACCAACGAGTATTGCCAAATCGCTCACCTGTATCGGCTTCTGCTTCGGCTTCGTCGGCGATTCCAAGGTGGCCACCTCTGCGTTGCGGATCTGGTATCTGCGGGATGATAAGACGCGACCGAATTGGTCGCGCTGCGGCTAGCGAATGTATGCGGGTGAAGACACGACCGAACTGCTCGCGCTGCGGAGTGCGAATCTGCGGGTGTTAAGACACGACCGAATTGGCCGCGCTGCGAATTGCGAATGTTGCCGGGCTTCGCGCCTGGCTTGGCGGTAGGTCTTTGCGGGCAATTTTCATTCCACAGCACCTTTCATATCAAAAGGTGCCGCCGACGGCGTATGCAGACTTGTCGGCTGAGCAAAAGCCCATATGCCGTTTTGTGTGCGATGGCAAAACGTAGCAGATATCAAAGGCCCGCATGCCGCCGCGATATAAAGCGGTTCAAGGGCGAAAAGGCCGCCACACCAGATACCCTATGCCTTAACTAATTACCAAATGATATGGGCTATTATATGGTGGCGGGAAGTGATTAACAAGTTTAAAAATGAAATATTTTACCATAAAAACATCATAACAAGTGAAGAAACCTGGCTTTACTTTTATGGCGTGCTCGCAAAAACCCGTAACAAAATCTGAGACTTCAAAAGTAAAAACCCGCCCGTGTTTGTACGCAAATCCCAATTCTATCCTTCAGGACGTGTGAAAGAATCGGTTTTACGGTTGGTATCAAATGATACCAAAATGCAAAATGTGAAAAGGATTTTGAAAGATAAAAACCAGAGGTGTATTACAAGGCTTTCCTAGAACCCTACATATACGGTCAGCATAGTAAATCCAAATAATATACTCACCATTAATTTTCGTGTTCTTGTTAGATAAAGTTTTTTAATAGTTATTTTTAAATATATATTAAATAGGGTTAAAAAAGAACATAAAATCTTAGAGTTTAAATCATCTTCACTAGTCTGAAAGTTGTCAATTCAAAATATATTATGGGAAGAAAGATAAACCAGCTATGGCTAAATAGCATAACTAAACATCTGTTGACAGTTTAGTGTTGTTTGAATTATCTGCCTGGAAAGATCTAAATCATTTCAGTGGCATGAGTATCATAGACTAGCCCGAGTATGATGTCTTTGAACTAGAAACAAGTGCATATTTAAAATACTCTTCTCTACAGTGAATAGAGATAAGCTCAGTTACATAAAAGCGATGAATGATCAGTGAAGAGACCTGACTTCCCACTACACTCGAAACAAACACAACGAATAGTGTAAAGAGAAACTCTTAAAGACCCCGAATAACAATAGCTGAACTGGCGCAAATGTTGGAAAATTAGAAGCAAAATTCAATACTATTTACATAGTGTTAACAGCCTTCCAGGAAAAGTGTGGACGTGATAACTTTTGGTAGTTCGTCATTTTTTCTGGCAAAAACCGACACTGCCAATTCATCCAATCAATTGAATGATAAATGCTATTTAGTAAGGTGGCAGATAGTGCCTTATTCTGTCTGATAGCATAGCAAATGTTGCCAAATATAACGAAATTTTAAATATTTAATAACAATTTTGTCAAGAAAAATGTTATTTTCATGAAGGATGACTTGTCATCGAACATGGGAACAAGAACAACAATTTATTTGTTATTTCGTCCTGGTTAATCTGCACACCTGAAAATTTGTGATCTCAACAAAACAAACCATATGTTTCAGAACCCCAAGACAAATATACACAGATCTTTGATAATCTAAACAATTTTGTATAAGCACTTACATACGTATATACAACGGGGATTTTTTGGTGCCTGATGCTTTATTAAATCCACGTTGTAATTTATTTTGTTATTAAGACAAAATCGAGCACACTAATAAGTCTGTAATCACTGTAAGATTTTGAATTGCTTTTATTTAGAGATGGCATGATGCTAGGTTGTAGCCACCTTAGCTTTAAATATTTTTAAAAATAACTGTGTTAAAATATAGATGCAAGGGTGTGAATTGCGATGCCTACGCCTAAAGTAAGGCTTTCGATAGAGTACAGTACCAGAAATGATTGAAATCCTAAAAAGCATTGAATTGGACAAAAACGATCTTAGAGTAACTAGTATTGGAATCAATCGGCATTATAAGACTGGATGAAGAGAGCTCAGATGGTATTGAGACTCTCTGAGGGGTAAGACAGAGTTGTGTTCTACTACCGTTGAATTTAAACATACATTCAGAGTGCATATTTAGAGAAGCACTGTGCGTAATGGATAGGGCATTTTTCTGAATGGTAAAAGAGTAAACAACATTAAAAATATCAAGTATACAGTCATTCTCGAGGGCAGCATAGAAGGACCGCAATATCTCAAAGACAGAATGGAACTGGACATTAATATTAATAAATAAAATTGATGGTCATTAGTAAAAGCAACAACTAAATCTAACAACGACTAATAATTAATAAAAAACCTATTGAGAAGCTCAATACATATCTTGATACGGCTCTTAATGATCAGTGGGACAACTCTCAAGAGATAAAGTTCGTATTGAGAAAGATAGAACAACATTTAATAGTATGCACCAAATATTTAAAAGTTATTATTTGACCATGGCCACAAAGATGCGATTGTTACGTTGTTATGTGTTTTCCGTACTACTATATAGAATAAAATTATGGACTCTGACAAAAGGCCACAAGTAAAAACTAGATGCCTTCGAGGTGTAGCTGTATCGAAGAATTGAGTTTACAAATATCTGGACCGGATAGGAACCTTAAGAAGAAGACAATTATTGCTATTTTACCTATAAAATTAATTATCTCGGCCAAATTTCATTCAGTTCCGCTGTTTTTCTTGTTGTATTAGATGGTTAGATTTTATAATTCTTTTCGGGCTTCCATTATCATTAAAATTGAATTACTTCTTTATTACTGTCTGCTATTTCATCAGATAATGTAATGCTCTTTTTTATCCGTAAAGAATTGCTTTAATTGTCTTATCTAGAGGGTTTAGGGTTAATTCTTTACTTGAGGCCTCAATCTGCCTATTTCCTAAGAAGAATTATGAGTCGTAGAAGAAAACTGACCTTTTATAATCTCCCCGAAAATATAACTAATAAAACTAATTATTAATAATTTTACATTTTGGTTATTCTTTACATCTCAGATTATATTGGTAAAATTGGGGATTTACTAAAATTATTTAGTACCCAGCAACCTACCTTTAGAGAACCAAGACCTTTATTCTCAAGCCAAATTTTCAAGAATCTCAAAATTATACGAACTTACAAAAATCCATGATATAAATACTCCCTTTAATTTCTTATAGAACAAATAACACCATACGTGCAAAACTTTCACAACTTTTTAGAAATTCTCAAATCCTCTTCCAAAATAAAGGCGACTTAATAGTCAGTTTTGATGTCTCTCTCTTGCTACCAAAATCCCCTGAACTAATTCAAAACGAATATTTTAAAAAATCATTCAAAATATTAATAACAATACAAATTTCGAAACTCATAACCTTCCCGGACAAGTAAAAGCGTTAATGCCTTATATAGGGTAATCCAAATTGAACTTTAGGAAATTTTTTCTGAATACAACACAAAATATTGTAACACTCTAGATTATTATTGCTAACATTCTAAAATACGTATAAAATACAATGTTTGTCAAAAGATCTCGACAGCTCTGCCAACTTGCGACTATTCTTTTAGAGAAGTTTTCCATAACGCTTTCTCATAACTACGGCTCTATTTAAGAAATTACACATTTGATGTCCTGTTTTAGTTTTGGAATCATAGCAGGTTCGTTAACATAAATCCTTTACTTCAAGGGATAAAAATCTAATGGTCCATCGATGTCATCCCTCTAAGAAATAATACATGTAAGTGTTTTACATACTACGAGACATGTGGCTCCACTTTGTTAAAACCACATGTTATTCAACTTGAAATCGTTGATTTTATTGAAAAAAGTTTTTTAATGTCTTCCATATATAACGTGCACTATTGACAATAATAGTTTTGTCAGTTTTGTTCTTAAAGAAAAACCGGCCAATGATTCTTCTAGTCCACAATGCACACCAAACAGTGCATTTTTGTGGATAGGATAATCAGTGAATTTTGACTGAGATACGACACATTACTGATCGCCTGTTTTTTTTGTAATAAACTTGAAATGTACAAATGCAATCTTCCGACGTTCACAGAACGCAAAAATCTTAAAGTTTAATTTGGATTACCGTATATCCCAGGCATCACTAACAGAACATAACAATAAAATAATTAACTTTATCGTCACAGTTAAGGTCTATTAAAACCTCTCTCCCCTTCACCCAATCACAGGAAGTTTACAAAATAGTTTATGGTGACTATACTAGGTCCTATAGAAGTCAAAACAACAAGCAAGCTGTACATTTGAGCACTTTTTGGCTGTATGGAAGAGCAATAATTCTTCGGCACTTGTCAAACATAATAAAGCAACCAGTTTTTCAATGTTTCTTAATAATGGCATCAATGTGGATATCGAAACGTCAAGAGTGTTCTAAAAATTAACGGGGTTCATACCGTGAACTTAATTATTCATATATTGTTAACCACCATATTTTCATATACGATATAAGAAAATAAAATGGCAGAAATCAACGAGGGTAGGATTATCGTCGCTCCACTAAGTGATTGCATATTAAGAAGTAATACACCGCAGTGGGCAACAAAGCTTCAATCTGCAGAAATCCATCTCCATTACATAGTACGAAACACGCACCATGCATCAATGAGTGACTAGAATACATTATATACAGGCCTAACCATCTAGATGTTGGAAGCTTTGATGTAGCGCCGTATGATTATCATATCTTTGACCTTTTAAAAGAAAAGGAGAATTTTGAACCCGCTATAAGGCTTGTTCTGTAAGAGGTTAAGACTAAATGCACTAACAATAGGTCGTAAGGGCGTTTTTCACTTGGAAACTTTTGGAAGACCGTGTAATTTTGAGATTCTTGAAGATTTGATTTGGCAATGAAATTCCTAGATTTCTTTTTTAGGCCAGTTTTTGGGTATTTGATAAATATTTTTATTATATTTCTATGTACAAATTACAATCTACACTTAATATAGAGTAATAACAAAATGCGTTGACACGAGTAGGGCCAAACCCACTGACGAGTCTCCATGACTTACTCAATGAGTTTGAAGAGGCAGGCGTTAAACAGCCGTGCCCTCGTGGTGCGGTGGGAAACAGTACGGCCCGTTTTGAAATGTAAAACGCTAAGGCCCAAACCGTCCTTAAACGGCCAGCGCGAAAGCGGATGGGGCGGCTACCGATATCAACCGATAAGTAAAGCCAAATCGCTCACCTGAATCGGCTTGGCGGCGATGGTTTCACGGTGGCCACCTTGTTGCGATGTCTTCGTGGGAACACGACCGCACTGGCCGAGATGCGTTGCGGATCGAGTATATGTTGGGATGTTAAAACACGACTGAATTGGCCGCGTTGCGGTGTGAGTCTGTTGCCGGGCTTCGCGCCCGGCTTAGCAGTAGGTCTTTGCGGGAAATTTTAACTCGACAGCACTTTTCATCTCAGGTGCCGCCGCCGGCGTATGCAGACTCGCCGGCTGAGCAAAAGCCCATATGCCATTTTGTGTGCGACAGCAAAACGTGGCGGCAGATATCAAAGCCACCAGCATGCCGCGATATACAAGCGGTTCAAGGGCGAAAAGGCCGCCACACCAGAGGTCTTCTGGTAATTTTGTATTCAATCTTCTGCCCATAGGCTGACGGAGGTAGAAATTGGTAATGCGTTAGTCGGTATGATTTAAGGTGCACATCCTGCTTCTGGCAGCATGACTACAGAGATGAACAGAATTTTGCGGTCGTCATGTAGGGTTTAGTTGCTGATGTACCAAGGTGTATTGGTTGGAATACGCAATACCTTCGATTGGAAGAAGTGCAAGTTTTTAGTGTTCGATGGCTTACTGCAACCCTACAGTTCAACCCCGTAGGACCCTACAGGTGTCAGGATAACTTTTTTCTATAGTCAGTTGGGATTTACGTCCAATTGGCCAGAGCATATTTTTTTGTTTTTAGATTGAGTTGCTGTATTTTAACTTTTATATGAGGTTTCCAAGTTAGTCGTTGGTCAAGGTAAAATTCTAAGTACTTCACGTCAGTTTTTATTGGAACGGAATTATTGCAAATAGTGACTTGAGAACAAGTAGAGCGTTTAATAGTAAAAGTGATTTGAGGTGGTTTAGTACTGTTTACTTTGATCCGCTACCAATCGAGCCAGCTTTGCAGGAAACTTAGGTGTGACTGGAGATCCGTAATCATTAGTGTCAAATGCCATTATAGCACTGTCATTTGTGAAGGTAGCAATTGAGGTATTGTCTGTGGTCGGAATGTCTTAAGTATAAAGAAGATAGAGGAAAGTGCCAAAGACACTTCCCTGCGGTATACCGGAGCTGATAGCATGGTAGTTTGATAGCGTACCCTCGAACTGAACTTGGAAATGTCTCTGAGTCAGATAGGATGTTAAGAGGAAAAGATTTGATGAGGTAGCTTTCTTTTCAGTTTTAGAGGTACAAAGTTTTATGGGTTATGTTTTCCGTATAATATTTATATTCAGAGTTATTATTATTGGGGAGTTGTCTGAATCGATGTCAAAGTTGCTTTCAGTTTTGCTACGTTTGAAACATGTAATTTAGATTATGCTGCTATACGGTGTAGAAGAGTGCTCGCGCTTTAGGTAAAATATGGTACTTGATATAAAATAAATTTCCCGTTTTACTAATATAATTTGAGTTATGAAGAATAGCTGTAACATAAGATTGCTAACATATTGTCTACTTTTATTAATTGCCTTTTTGGGGAGATTCGTAATACAGAATTTCATCCGGAATATAGTATTTTTGGTAGGAATACGATTTTGAGTGACAAGCAAAGTTAAAACCTTTTTCAAAAGCTTAGATGTCTGGTCCACATATAGAATAGTCGAAGGAATTACTTACATTGATATTAGGTTGTTATGGGTAGATAAAAGATAATTGGTTTAAAAAACATGTTTTTGGATTTTGGTGTTCTCCTTAGATATATATGTTACTTTATTATATATTATCCTAGTCAACGAGTCTTAAATGATGCGATGAATATGGAAGGAACTGGGACAATAAAAAATTGGTTTTGTCTACGTTTGTTGTGTTCTAGTAAATAGAGTATTTTAGCAAATACAATTCTGTGTAGAAGAAAAATAGATGTAGCCTAACAACAGAGACAAATAAGAAACTAAAAGACATAGAAAAATACACGTTCATATACAGCGGTGTAAGACAAGACACGAAAGCCGCAGCTGGTGTGGCAATTATAATAAATACAAAATGGAAAGAAAAAATAAAATCATACGAATTAATAAATGAAACAATCACAAGCATAAGATGCGGAATAGAACGAGGATACTTAATTATTGGATATGCATATGCTCCAGAAAGAAAAAGAGAAAAAAGCGCACGTTTTTCAGAAGTTGCAACAATAATCTTAATCGAATAAACAAGAATGACTACATAATAATTGGCGGAGACCTCAACACTCGCATCGGTAGAGAGAAATTTGCAAATACCATTAGAACAAATGGCGAAAAGCACCTTAACCAAAATGGAACCATTAGAACTACCTTACAAAATTATAACTGCAGGATCTGTGGGATATATTTGCAGAAGCGGTTATACCTTTCATCTAGAATAGAGAAGAATGTACAAGCTGTACAGAAAATGTTCGTCCCTAAGGCGACAAACGGTGGTTCTTCTCAATTTGCTCGCACTGTTTCAGAGTGCCTCGACATCCGGTTACCGTGACGCTGTCTAGATCTTTACGATCCCCATATGACTCTTTGCGAAGGAGGATGATTATAGGACAAAGCTAAAAATTAGGATTAATTGGAGGAATGAATTCTGTATGTTCTGGCAGACATATCACGTAATGTCTTGCTAAAGTCTGTCAGGATCTTTCCGGTTGATTGCCAAGTCTGGCATACAATGCCAGAGCTTATGTGGAATTTGAACACTGTGGCAATCATTTAATATTAAAGTTATTAAATATTTTATAATAGGGAATTGTTTTTCACCTTGTGGAATGTTAAATATCATAAGCACTTGGATAATGAAGAAAATTAAATTATTAGTTGATTGAAGTTGTAGAGAGTTGATCTGGCATCTGTGAATATATACCATGTTACGGCTTCTTCACATATTCTGTAGGCAATAAAACGCAGATACAATAATACAATAGTCAAAAAATTAGCTAAATTAAAAGTGGAAAAATAATAAATTTGTTGTGTAGCCGAATATTCAGTTACTATAAATTTGTGTGTTAGATCACCATTCTTTCCAAGACGCTACTAAAGAGTGTCCCAGAATTAACGCAAGATTTAAATTTGCCGCCATTTATGCAGTAAAGTGTTGACAACCCTAAAACAAAAACAAATCGGCAGCTGACAGTTTAGGGTTAGTAAAAATGGAGCGTTACACGATAGAACAACGTGTCTTCATCATTGAACAATGTTTCAAAAATAATGAAAGCTTGGCGGCCGCTGTTCGAAAATTTCATACAAAATATGGTCGGAATAGTGTTTTAATTTCGTCAACTGTGAAGAGATTAATTGAAAAATTCCGAGAGACAGGATCCGTTGGAGACGCCAAACACAATGGTCGTCCAAAAACAAGCCGTTCAAATGTCAACATCGAAGCAGTGCGTGAGAGTGTCGGTGACAATCCAGGAACCTCAATTCGGCGGCGTGGACAAGAATTGCAAATTTCAAGAAGCTCTCTACAGCGTATACTTACTAAAGATCTGTGTCTTCATGCTTACAAAATTCAATTAACACAAAACTGAAGCCTAATGACCATGGAGAGCGAAGAGAGTTTGTTGAATGGATTATTGAGCATCGACAAATGGATGCTGATTTTTCGAGCAAAATCATCCTAAGCGACGAAGCACATTTTCACCTTGACGGGTTTGTTAATCGCCAAATTGCCGCTTTTGGGGTTCTAAGAACTCACATGTGATTGTCGAAAAACAAATGCATCCACAACGTGTCACTGTTTGTGTGGATTTTGGGCTGGAGGCATAATTGGACCATACTTTTTGGAAATGAGGCTGGTCAAGCAGTGACTGTTACTGGTGCTCGATATCGCGACATGATATCACAGTTCTTTTGCCGAAATTGGATGATATTGATGTGGCCAATATGTGGTTTCAACAAGACGGTGCCACATGCCATACAGCCCGTGAAACACTTCAATTACTGCATGAGACATTTCCAGGTCGTGTACTCTCTCGTTTCGGTGATCAAAATTGGCCCCTAGATCGTGTGATTTAACACCATTAGATTTCTTTTATGGGGTTATTTAAAATCACAGGTCTATGGCAACAAGCCCACAACCACGCGTGAATTAAAGGAGGAGATTCAACGTTGCATCAACGAAATTCAGCCACATTTATGCAGAATGGTCATGGAAAATTTCGACAAACGAGTGCGTATGTGTATGCAAAGCCGTAGAGGCCATTTGCCCGATGCGTTATTCCATAAATAACCCTATCCTATGTACTTTATGATTCAATAAAAAAATTACAATCAAAAGACTAAAAACTGTGTTTTCTATTTAATTCAAATCTTTAATTTTGGGACACCTTTTATAATGAGTAATCTTGTAACTGATAGCACACATAAAAATATTGTTGCTTTCGTTTGCACTGCCTTCATCGTGAAATTTGCGTAAATGCCATGAGTCTCCGCAAAATTAATTTAGTGTGCCTTAGCTTAGAAAAAATCTTAAATTTGGCCCGAATGGCTTCAAATGATTATTTACAGTTGTCAAAGCTTCGAGGTGCACTATTCATAAGCGTAATTTTCGTTCAAAAAATTATTTGCGAGACAAAATGTTTGGTCTTATTATTATTGAATTAATGTCCACGCTTCAGCCTGTTATAAATATTACAATTAAGAATTCTATTTGTAATATTAAAAATGAGTTACAGTAATTATTATAGAAGCCTATCATTAACATTCAACAGCACAAATTGCCCTTTCGTTGCAAGTTTTCTTGGTACAGCATTTCGGATAACCAAACAAAATTATTGTGAACACCGAACGTTCTATTAGCATTACACCACCACGAGGTAAATAAGGCTGAAGGCAGCGGCCGTGTAATCCCAGTAATTGCCACAGATGCTCAGTGTAGCTGCTAGCGTATTGTTTTCAGCGTGTTATGCTACAGCAGTTGCATAAAGTAACTGTTTAAGGCAGTTTGCGCAAAAAGCAGATGCCAGCTGAGCAATTAAATTGACGAGCCCAATTAACTTCGAATTTGCATCACTTCCAAATCTTTGTAAAGCAAAATCAGATTGAAGATTTGATCCCGCTTCAACAGCAACGCCACCGTCAAATCTTTGTCTTCCAATTGCTATTTTTAACGGTCCAAACAAAGGATAATAAAAAAACCATGAGTTAGGAAATCGGAAATGTGTTCCAGCATAATCCACAACAAATCCTCAATTTTTGTCGAGCTCGAACAACTGCGTAGGGTATTGCCAACTCCAAAAGCAATTTTATCAATAGTTTGTTGACGCGGAACAATTGAGCATTCTTTTCAGTAGCGTTACTTCTAGGCCGACGGTGGTCGAAGGAATTGTTTATGGTATGTGTACATTTGAGTTTTTTTAAGGTTGTGGTTCCCTAATTGAGACTTTATAAATTTAATAACCCGTTGCGTAACGAATTAGAGTATCTTTTTCTCTGCTATCGTGATAGTAACTAAAGAACTCTATGGAAGAAATTACTTTTAAGCATCTCTACCTACAACGTTTAGAAGCCACATCCCTCTTTATTCACCTTACGGAGCATAAAAATTATACTTGATTCACTCTAACCTAAAACCAGATTTTATAGTCTCTTCTCTTCTTCTCCTTGGCTTTTACTCACTATCGTGAGTCTTACAATCTCAACAACTTTTTTATTTTCTTCTATATTATAAATCGAATATTTGAAGGTCTTGGTACACGTTGTTGGCCAATCTTCTGCGAGGACATTTGATGTCCTGTTTTAGTTTTGGAATCATAGCAGGTTCGTTAACATAAATCCTTTACTTCAAGGGATAAAAATCTAATGGTCCATCGATGTCATCCCTCTAAGAAATAATACATGTAAGTGTTTTACATACTACGAGACATGTGGCTCCACTTTGTTAAAACCACATGTTATTCAACTTGAAATCGTTGATTTTATTGAAAAAAGTTTTTTAATGTCTTCCATATATAACGTGCACTATTGACAATAATAGTTTTGTCAGTTTTGTTCTCAAAGAAAAACCGGCCAATGATTCTTCTAGTCCACAATGCACACCAAACAGTGCATTTTTGTGGATATGAATAATCAGTGAATTTGACTATCTGAGATACGACACATTACTGATCGCCTGTTCTTTTTGTAACAAACTTGAAATGTACAAATGCAATCTTCCGACTTTAACAGAACGCAAAAATCTTAAAGTTTAATTTGGATTACCGTATATCCCAGGCATCACTAACAGAACATAACAATAAAATAATTAACTTTATCGTCACAGTTAAGGTCTATTAAAACCTCCCTCCTCTTCACCCAATCACAAGAAGTTCACAAAATAGTTTATGGTGACTATACCAGGTCCTGTAGGTCAAAACAACAAGCAAGCTGTACATTTGAGCACTTTTTGGCTGTAATTCTTCGGCACTTGTCAAACATAATAAAGCAACCAGTTTTTCAATCTTTCTTAATAATGGCATCAATGTGAATATAGAAACGTCAAGAGTGTTCTAAAAATTAACGGAGTTCATACCGTGAACTTAATTGTTCATATATTGTTAACCACCAAAACTTTTCCAAACATATACGATATAAGAAAATGAAATGGCAGAAATCAACGAGGGTAGAATTATCGTCGCTCCACTAAGTGATTTCATATTAAGAAGTAATACACCGCAGTGGGCAACAAAGCTTCAATCTGCAGAAATCCATCTCCATTACATAGTACGAAACACGCACCGTGCATCAACGAGTAACTAGAACACTTGAAGGAGGTAAGAACATTATATACAGGCCAAACCATCTAGAGGTTAGAAGCTTTGCTGTAGCGCCGTATGATTATCATATCTTTGACCTTTTAAAAGAAAAGGAGAATTTTGAACCCGCTATAAGGCTTGTTCTGTAAGAGGTTAAGACTAAATGCACTAACAATAGGTCGTAAGGGCGTTTTTCACTTGGAAACTTTTGGAAGACCGTGTAATTTTGAGATTCTTGAAGATTTGATTTGGCAATGAAATTCCTAGATTTCTTTTTTAGGCCAGTTTTTGGGTATTTGATAAATATTTTTTATTATATTTCTATGTACAAATTACAATCTACACTTAATATAGAGTAATAACAAAATGCGTTGACACGAGTAGGGCCAAACCCACTGACGAGTCTCCATGACTTACTCAATGAGTTTGAAGAGGCAGGCGTGTAAACAGCCGTGCCCTCGTGGTGCGGTGTGGGAAACTAAGTACGGCCCGTTTTGAAATGTAAAACGCTAAGGCCCAAACCGTCCCTTAAACGGCCAGCGCGAAAGCGGATGGGGGCGGCTACCGATATCAACCGATAAGTAAAGCCAAATCGCTCACCTGAATCGGCTTCGGCGGCGATGGTTTCACGGTGGCCACCTTGTTGCGATGTCTTCGTGCCGGGAACACGACCGCACTGGCCGAGATGCGTTGCGGATCGAGTATATGTTGCGGGATGTTAAAACACGACCGAATTGGCCGCGTTGCGGTGTGAGTCTGTTGCCGGGCTTCGCGCCTGGCTTAGCAGTAGGTCTTTGCGGGAAATTTTTAACTCGACAGCACTTTTCATCTCAAAGGGTGCCGCCGCCGGCGTATGCAGACTCGCCGGCTGAGCAAAAGCCCATATGCCATTTTGTGTGCGACAGCAAAACGTGGCGGCAGATATCAAAGCCACCAGCATGCCGCGATATACAAGCGGTTCAAGGGCGAAAAGGCCGCCACACCAGAGGTCTTCTGGTAATTTTGTATTCAATCTTCTGCCCATAGGCTGACGGAGGTAGAACCTGCTTCTGGCAGCATGACTTCAGAGATGAACAGAATTTTGCGGTCGTCATGAAGGGTTTAGTTGCTGATGTACCAAGGTGTATTGGTTAGAATACGCAATATCTTCGATTGGAAGAAGTGCTATTTTTTGGTGTTCGATGGCTTACTGCAACCCTACAGTTCAACCCCGTAGGACCATACAGGTGTCAGGATAACTTTTTTCTATAGTCAGTTGGGATTGACGTCCAATTAGCCAGTGCATATTTTTTTGTTTTTAGATTGAGCTGCTGTATTTTAACTTTTATATGAGGTTTCCAAGTTAGTCGTTGGTCAAGGTAAAATTCTAAGTACTTCACCTCAGTTTTTATTGGAACGGAATTATTGCAAATAGTGACTTGAGAAGAAGTAGAGCGTTTAAGAGTAAAAGTGATTTGAGGTGGTTTAGTACTGTTTACTTTGATCCGCTACCAATCGAGCCAGCTTTGCAGGAAACTTAGATGTGACTGGAGATCCGTAATCAGCGTTAGTGTCAAATGCCATTATAGCACTGTCATTTGTGAAGGTAGCAATTGAGGTATTGTCTGTGGTCGGAATGTCTTAAGTATAAAGAAGATAGAGGAAAGTGCCGAAGACACTTCCCTGCGGTATACCGGAGCTGATAGCATGGTAGTTTGATAGCGTACCCTCGAACTGAACTTGGAAATGTCTCTGAGTCAGATAGGATTTTAAGAGGAAAAAGATTTGATGAGGTAGCTTTCTTTTCAGTTTTAGAGGTACAAAGTTTTGGCGGGTTATGTTTTCCGTATAATATTTATATTCAGAGTTATTATTATTGGGGAGTTGTCTGAATCGATGTCAAAGTTGCTTTCAGTTTTGCTACGTTTGAAACATGTAATTTAGATTATGCTGCTATACGGTGTAGAAGAGTGCTCGCGCTTTAGGTAAAATATGGTACTTGATATAAAATAAATTTCCCGTTTTACTAATATAATTTGAGTTATGAAGAATAGCTGTAACATAAGATTGCTAACATATTGTCTACTTTTATTAATTGCCTTTTTGGGGAGATTCGTAATACAGAATTTTATCCGGAATATAGTATTTTTGGTAGGGATACGATTTTGAGTGACAAGCAAAGTTAAAACCTTTTTCAAAAGCTTAGATGTCTGGTCCACATATAGAATAGTCGAAGGAATTACTTACATTGATATTAGGTTGTTATGGGTAGATAAAAGATAATTGGTTTAAAAAACATGTTTTTGGATTTTGGTGTTCTCCTTAGATATACATGTTACTTTATTATATGTTATCCTAGTGAAGGAGTCTTAAATGATGCGATGAATATGGGAGGAACTGGGACTATAAAAAATTGCATACAGTTTAAAATTGGTTTTGTCTACGTTTGTTGTGTTCTAGTGAATAGAGTATTTTAGCAAATACAATTCTGTGTAGAAGAAAAATAGATGTAGCCTAACAACAGAGACAAATAAGAAACTAAAAGACATAGAAAATACACGTTCATATACAGCGTGTAAGACAAGACACGAAAGCCGCAGCTGTGTGGCAATTATAATAAATACAAAATGGAAAGAAAAATAAAATCATACGAATTAATAAATGAAACAATCACAAGCATAAGATGCGGAATAGAACGAGGATACTTAATTATTGGATATGCATATGCTCCAGAAAGAAAAGAGAAAAAGCGCACGTTTTTCAGAAGTTGCAACAAAATCTTAATCGAATACACAAGAATGACTACATAATAATTGGCGGAGACCTCAACACTCGCATCGGTAGAGAGAAATTTGCAAATACCATTAGAACAAATGGCGAAAACCACCTTAACCAAAATGGAACCATTAGAATGACCTTACAAAATTATAACTGCAGGATCTGTGGGATATATTTGCAGAAGTGGTTATACCTCTCATCCAGAATAGAGAAGAATGTACAAGTTGTACAGAAAATGTTCGTCCCTAAGGCGACAAACGGTGGTTCTTCTCAATTTGCTCGCACTGTTTCAGAGTGCCTCGACATCCGGTTACCGTGACGCTGTCTAGATCTTTACGATCCCCATATGACTCTTTGCGAAGAAGAATGATTATAGGACAAAGCCAAAAATTTGGATTAACTGGAAGAATGCATTCTGTATGTTCTGGCAGACATATCACGCAATGTCTTGCTAAAGTCTGTCAGCATCTTTCCGGTTGATTGCCAAGTCTGGCATACAATGCCAGAGCTTATGTGGAATTTGAACACTGTGGCAATCATTTAATATTAAAGTTATTAAATATTTTATAATAGGGAATTGTTTTTCACCTTGTGGAATGTTAAATATCATAAGCACTTGGATAATGGAGAAAATTAAATTATTAGTTGATCGAAGTTGTAGAGAGTTGATCTGGCATCTGTGAATATATACCATGTTACGGCTTCTTCACATATTCTGTAGGCAATAAAACGCAGATACAATAATACAATAGTCAAAAAATTAGCTAAATTAAAAGTGGAAAATAATAAATTTGTGTAGCCGAATATTCAGTTACTATAAATTTGTGTGTTAGATCACCATTCTTTCCAAGACGCTACAAGAGTGTCCCAGAATTAACGCAAGATTTAAATTTGTCGCCATTTATGCAGTAAAGTGTTGACAACCCTAAAACAAAACAAATCGGCAGCTGACAGTTTAGGGTTAGTAAAATGGAGCGTTACACGATAGAACAACGTGTCTTCATTATTGAACAATGTTTCAAAAATAATGAAAGCTTGGGCCGCTGTTCGAAAATTTCATACAAAATATGGTCGGAATAGTGTTTTAATTTCGTCAACTGTGAAGAGATTAATTGAAAAATTCGAGAGACAGGATCCGTTGGAGACGCCAAACACAATGGTCGTCCAAAAACAAGCCGTTCAAATGTCAACATCGAAGCAGTGCGTGAGAGTGTCGGTGACAATCCAGGAACCTCAATTCGGCGGCGTGGACAAGAATTGCAAATTTCAAGAAGCTCTCTACAGCGTATACTCACTAAAGATCTGTGTCTCCATGCTTACAAAATTCAATTAACACAACAACTGAAGGCTAATGACCATGCACAGCGAAGAGAGTTTGTTGAATGGATTATTGAGCATCAACAAATGGATGCTGATTTTTCGAGCAAAATCATCCTAAGCGACGAAGCACACTTTCACCTTGATGGGTTTGTTAATCGCCAAAATTGCCGCTTTGGGGTTCTGAGAACCCACATGTGATTGTCGAAAAACAAATGCATCCACAACGTGTCACTGTTTGGTGTGGATTTTGGGCTGGAGGCATAATTGGACCATACTTTTTTGGAAATGAGGCTGGTCAAGCAGTGACTGTTACTGGTGCTCGATATCGCGACATGATATCACAGTTCTTTTTGCCGAAATTGGATGATATTGATGTGGCCAATATGTGGTTTCAACAAGACGGTGCCACATGCCATACAGCCCGTGAAACACTTCAATTACTGCATGAGACATTTCCAGGTCGTGTACTCTCTCGTTTCGGTGATCAAAATTGGCCCCCTAGATCGTGTGATTTAACACCCTTAGATTTCTTTTTATGGGGTTATTTAAAATCACAGGTCTATGTCAACAAGCCCACAACCACGCGTGAATTAAAGGAGGAGATTCAACGTTGCATCAACGAAATTCAGCCACATTTATGCAGAATGGTCATGGAAAATTTCGACAAACGAGTGCGTATGTGTATGCAAAGCCGTAGAGGCCATTTGCCCGATGCGTTATTCCATAAATAACCCTATCCTATGTACTTTATGATTCAATAAAAAAATTACAATCAAAAGACTAAAAAAAATTTTTCTCGACTGTTGTCACAGTTGTGGCATGTATAATGGGTTTCTACATACTTTACGAAGAGGGGAGCCGTAGAAGTTTCTTTAAGCGTGTTCAAATTAATAAGACCTGCATCACTTTTTTTCTTATACAGTCTGCTTTAAAAAAGATGAATAGCATGGGGCGTTCTATAAACAGCACTAATTGAATAGAAAGTTCTTGCTCCCGAGATCCTCCTTGATCATTTCTTCTGTCAGATTTTTTGATACTCCTCGAAGTGCTACTCGTAAATATTTCTCAGTGGACAAGAAGTGTATGTGAAAGGATGCACGGTTACCTTCCAATAATCTCTGTAATTCTGCACGAGTTTAGAAATTCTGAATAAGTTTTTCGCCTTACTGAAATTTAGTTTTAGTTTTTTGAACTGTCTAAAAAATTCTAATTGGTATGCTTTTTTATAATTATAATAAAAAAAAATTTTGTGTTTCAGTGTTATAAATTGTCTAAGAAGCAGAATCTATTCTAATTAGACAATTTTGCGGGTGGCTCTTGAGTTGTAGGTCGGCAATGACTCTTTTTCCCCCTATGACTACTGTAAATTTGTCAGGTTGTTGTAGGTTACTGTACTCACAATTTGTTGTGAAATAATGTATATACAGTTGCACAATGTAATTGATCTCCTAAACAAAATCGTCTCAAGGTTTTCCATAAGAAATAGCTCTGAGACTACACATAAAAACCATAAATTATCAAACATCATGTACATCTAAGAACTTTTAAATATTGCAAAGATCATCGTGTAGTATAAAGGTTCAAACTTCGCATACCTACCTCACTCCACACCATGTCGTGTGAAAAATAACTTCCACACACATAACGAAATAATCAATAGCTGGGTAATTATTTAGTACCTTGACGTATTTAAAGTTGTTTTGAGTATTTTTTGGTATACAGCATCTACTATCTCTGTTCGCGCCAATCTCCAATTACTTTTATTTGAATTTTAAATTAGGGCCGGCCGTTTTTTGGTTGCCTCCTGTGTATTTTGGATTTAAATCATCGGGGACAAATTTGCACGACCACGCAGAACGCTAATATATTAGGCCGCGGTTTGGGCCGCGAGACGCGTCCGCCTTTTGCCTCTGCGTCTGCCTTTGTTCTGCTCTCGGCTGGCTGGCCCTTGCCTGACTCTTAACCGAGAGCGTTTTGACGGAGAGTTCGCCGGCGTGTTTGGTTTCATTTCTGCGAGGCCGTTTTGTTGAAAGTTAATTTTGTGGCGCAATTCGATATTTTGCCGACCAGATTAACCTCTTCCCGGAGGTTGTTTTGTTCCCGATTGCATTTCGGGGTTGAAATTTTTACCGGTTAGAGAACTCGGTTCATTGTCCTTTGCTTCTGACTGGGCATGGAACGAAGAAGGAACCTTTGCACTAGGAAAGACGCTACCGATCGGCTCCACTGTGAAGATTTGGGTAACTTGTCCTATCTTTTCACACACACCCTTATTTCCTCTTCCTGGATAGGGAAACGATTTCTGCGGGAAAACGCCGTTTCCACAGGTTAGTGTTTTAGCTTTTGTTTGAAGTTCCTTTTTTTAATTTAAAATTAGCATACAGTCCACCTTTTCGGCCATAACAATTTCTATTAATGTATTTTCACTCCCCTGTGCTGCAGAAACTTCTTTTCGACTCTTTCAAAAGCTTATACTAGATCTACCAAACAGACATGTACATGTTTTTGTGTATTTGTCTCTTTGTGAATATAAGATCTTGTGTTCTGTTTTTTTCGTAACCTTAATGTATTTTTTACTTTTTTATTTTATTTTCACGTCGAAGATTAACTTAAACAATTTTCCTGGAATACTTCGCAGCGTGATCGCCCTATAATTCTCGCACTATTTCCAATATATTTACTTTAAATACTAGAATTACAATTCATGTTCATAATTATTCAATTTCTTTGTTTGTAGTATTTAGCAATTGTAGAAATATATTTGTTGCTCCAAAACATTTCCACATTTCCGATGTTATATTGGCTTTTCCGGTCTTCCTAACTTCAACCGTCTTAACGCTCAATAAAGTTCTTTTCTTGTTATTGTTATCTTTCGTGTGTAATTCATACTCTGTGTCTATTTCAGTTATGTTTTACTTCTAGTAATTCCTGAAAGTGCTGTTGCCATTTTTGGATTATGTCCTATTCTTTCAGTAATAAATGCCCCTGTTTGTCTTTTATGTTCTTTAGTACAGTGGCTTTCTTCTTTCTTAATCTTTTTAAAGTGCCACAAAATAATGTTTGATTTTTTTTGTAACTTTTCTCCATTTCGATTCCAAATTATCTCTGTGAAACTTAAATAAATGCAAAAGCTTTTATGGCCGGCATTTGGGTACATAGTTTGGTTATCTCTCGAGTTATTAAGTATGGAAACTCTTGACGTTTCGTCCCCAACTGCGGCAGACATCTTCAGAAGAAGATCTTATAAAAATAAAGTTACTATCCAATGCGTTTTTGCTTTCATACCCGTGCCAGTGTGGTAGAGATGGTGCTGGGGGGGCGTTGTTGACGTCACCGGGTTAGTTATCTGCTGACATCAATGGGGTCGTTGCATGTGCTGACGTCACTCGCTCTTTTACCGCATTTCAATATGGTTTTTGTCCCTTCAGAGTGATAAACCAAAATTTAGGTAGATTGAATCTATCGCCCCTGTTAAAATTTCCAGGGCCTTTTTATATAATCTCGGGTAATAATTCTTATAATTGGAGAAAACTTGTGTTTGCCTAACTTTATCGTGTTCAGCAACCGCTGATTTTTCAGGTTTTGGGGCGTGGATAATGTTTGTGTTCCTTTATTCTGGTGGTAATCGATATTTAGCCTATTATTAGCCAACCCGTATTTATTATAAGATTTAAAATCGGATAAGGGAGGGGGGGTCAATAGCATTTATACTGTATGTAACATTTGTACAGGCTAAACGGTAAGAGTCAGGTCGAAAACTTTTTTATGATTAGATTTGGGAGCCTTCAAAAGGATGCAGTAACTACTTTTTTTGGACCCAGGTCACTTCCAATTTGACCAAAAATGGCCATTTTCGGCCATTTGGTCGAGAATTTTTGGTTCCCTCTTTTACTCTCTTTTACGAGCTTGCTAATGCAATTAGCGGTAGACTCAGGCTGTCTCCTTGTCTTATCTCTCTGATTATTTCAAATCTTTCAGATCGTTGTCCATTTAGCTACATGCTTCTTCTTATTTTACCCAGTTTTAACTACTTTAATTATTCTGTCCTCTATTTGTAGCTCCTACATTATTTCTCATATTTTACTTTCTTTTAATGTATCGAAAGCTGTTCTGAAGTCTCAATAAAAATAATATATAATTCTTCTCTACTTTCATTCTGATTTTCAATTAAATTCCTTAATATAAATATATTATCCGATGCTTTTCTTCCTTTTCTGTATATTGCTTATTCTTCTAATTTGTTTTCTATTATTTTTCTACGATCCAAGTTTAAAAAGCACTAAGGTTAGGCAAATCGTTTTCTAATTTTCACATTCCGTTTCTTCTTTTTTATGCATTGGTATAATTAAATTATCTTCCCAACATTTTGGTTTTCCAAGTCGTTCAATAAATATCTAAAATCGACTCATTTCTATCTTCTTCCGTCCATTTTAACAATACCCGGTTTTTATCATCACTACCACATCTATGTTATCTAATTCTCTTGCAATTAAATATCATTGTTCTCTCTTTATTTAATTCCCTATCTTCCTTATCCTTTGCATTACCTTGTTGTTTTTGTATCTCCTGTTCGTCTTTATCTCTTCCAAATTTATCTTCATAATGTTTTTCCAAATTTGTAACTTTTCGCTTATTGTTGTTTACGATTGATTATTTTTTTATATCTCTTATCTCTTTCTTTTCCCCTTTCAGTGTTTTAATTTTATTTGAAAACCTCTGTTGGTTTTGTCGAAACTTTGGTTCATTTTTTTTCAAATTATTCCCAATTTTTCTGCTTTCATTTCCTTATTTCTTTTTAATCCTATCCAGCGCTGTGCTATAATATATTCTGTCTTAATCCGACTTTGATTGGATAAAGTTCTTCCATCTTTCTTTCTTCTTTTTGTAGCTTTTCTTGTCTCCTTATTCCACCAACTTATTCTTTTCTGTGTTCCCTTTATTGTAGTTCTCTCATATATTTTTTCTGACTTCTCACTTATCACTTCTTAAAATAAATCCATCGTTTTTCCAAGCTCCAGTTCTGTATTGTCTTGGTTGCTTCTTTAAAAACTAAATTTTTGTTGATATTTTTCCCCATCTTTTGGTTCTTCTAATTTTCGAATATGTGTTTTGGTGTAGTCCTGTTTTTCTTCAAAAATTGTCTTGTTCTTCTTTGTTTTTGTTTTACTAATATATGCGCTGTCCCTGTTTCTGCTTCTAGTATGGTTCTAATTTCTTTAAAAATTCTGTACTTCTTATGTATAGATGAAGAAGTGTAAAATGCTGTTAGCCTCGTTTCCTTCTGCCACATTTTCTTGTAGGGTTTGCTGCCAGCAGCAATTTCCGATCATTAAGTCGTAGGTATGCTATAATTGCAGCATCTTTAGTCTATCTCTACTAGCTCTTCCCCTCCATACATTCTAATCCTCATATATACGTCGTTTCTATTCATAAGTTCCAATCCCGCATTATTATTTTTCAATTCCTTTCTCTGATTTGATCCAACACCTCTTGTGATGGTGTATAGAATCCAATGAATTTATCTTATTTTGTTTATTCTACTGGAGCATAAACCTATATTTTTATACTTTTTTCTAATTTTATTATAATAGTTAAAATCCTTGGCAAAATTGGGTTAATTTTTTATTTGTGTGTCCATTGTTTTTGCTATCGCTATCCCTACTCCTTTTACTGCTCTTTAGTTGACTTTTACTCCTAAATAGTGCAGCGCATATTTGTCTGTTAGTATCACCTTTTCCGATCTTGTCTTGTTCTGGTTTCATTTATACCGAGTACTTGTATTATTTATACCTCCTTTTCCTATATTGTTTCATAGTCTCTTCCATTCAGAGTAGTTATATTAGGTATTTTAATGTTAAATTCTTTATTTGTATTAATTTCTTTGGTTCATTATCTATTTTATTCGTTTTAATTGTTCTCCTGCTTTCCATTCCATTTTTCGTTTCCTTTGCTATTTGATTTTTGATACTCTGTCTGTACTTGTTATACTGCTTATTATTTTTGACGAATTTCCTACGTCACCGTTTGCTCTATGTTCTTTGTTATTAATCAATACTGCGCTACCAGTGGAAATTTATAAATCTAAAAAAATTTTTTAAGGGAGATCGCAATTTCTATTTGGTGTGACACTGTTTAGGGGCCAAAAATGAATCGCTATGGAAAAAAATCAGAACAGTCAGTGACTACAACAACTATCGAGGAGACATTACTTGCAGCAAACCGATTGACATTATCTGTCCCGGTACCATCACGATAGTTTCCCACCATTATCCTTAACATACGTGTGCGAGTACAACGCCAAATCCAGGTGTATTTTAAAAGATATTTTTCCGAATTTAAAAAATTAAGAACAGATAATCTTTCAAAATTCCAAACATCACCTAAAAGGCAAAAGTAATCAGTTTGACGGTTTAATCCTGATAATTTTCGCACATATTTCATTTACAGTCCCTATAAATTTGATGTTATTTCAGTTTAACTCAGCTTATGTTCGCGTAATGGTTGAAAAATAATCTTGCTTAAGGCTTTTTAGTTTAAACTGTTTACAGTACCAAATAAAATTATTTAACCATAGTGAAAACACGTTATGTTAAGTCCCCACCGGACAACCTGGTAAATCTTGCTGGAGGATAAATAAAAGCGTGTAGAACAAAACGCATACAGGGAGGCTTTAAATTACCACTTACCACATATTGTAAGAATTTCCCGTTAGAATCCCCGATTAAATACTAGAGATATTGCGTGTAAATTAATATTTCTGCTGAGTTCCCAACCATCCGTTTAAACTATCCGCCATAGTCTATTTTCCGTGAGACTCCATGGAAAGTCCTTTCATAAATTAGAAAAACAGTAAGATGAGAATTTAGTGGGCGAAATACTATTAGGTATAGACCCATGTGGGGCCAGATAGAATCATTTGGTTGAAGAAGAGCATACTCACGACGATCCCAAATCCAAGATTCCAGTCATTAAACATAATATGTTATATGTTATAGTATAGGGCTGCTCTCCTTCAAAGAAAAAGACCTCCTAGTATGCTTTGAAAGCAGGATGGATCGCTTTAAACACAAAAATTTAAAAATGAGTTGCTTCCCTGGACACGCCATATCAATGGACGGGTATTCACCTTTCTACAAGATAGTGATTTAAAGCACAAGAACAAACAAGTTTCAGAAAGGTTCTGTCAGAAAAAACTTGATGCTCTCGATGAACCTACCAGTCCCCTGTTCCCAATGTGATCGAACACATGTAGAGAAAGAAAAAGCCAAATACAGAGAAGACAAGTTCCAGTAACCGCATTTAGAATGAAAGGCCATCCCCCAAGCAGTCATCGACATATTTCTGAACCGTCTACTCATCCGAGTAGATGCTAAGGACGTTGCAACAAAGTACTAGCTTATTTATTATCAAAAACACTAGTTGATTTCTTATAATTGTTAGAAATCGTCTCAGCATGTGAAAAAATGAATTTTTTTGGTTTTTTACTAGTAATAATTTAATGTTTTAAGTTATCAACGTTATTTAATTGCACTTAAGGACAAATAATAAATAAATGTAGCAAACTTATTCATTTGTTGTGTAGTTTTAAGAAAAATATGAAATTGGGAGAGGTTAATATTATTTTGCTCTGTGCTGTTAGCGTTATGAAACAGCTAGGTTACATGTCAAAAAAGTTGATCAGTTTGACATCATCACCAATACAGCAGGCATTTATAATACTAGACGGTAAAGCCCTTGCTGAGAGAGAAACAGGCCGAAAATTGTTTGATTTTTGCGGTGTAAGCTGACAAAGAAGATGATGCTATCAGCTACTGCAAAATTTTCAAAATTTTCAATTTTAGTCTGTAAAAATTTAATAATTTGTTGTTTCGTGTCGCAATGAAACAAAATGGAACAGTAAATTAATATAAGTTCGGGGGCAATTAATGGATTTCCAATTTAGCTTTACTCAGAAGTAAAAGTGTGTCACCTTAATTAATTGAAAATAATGCAGACAATGAAATAATGAGACCTCCAATATCACTTACGGAATCTTTAGTTGTTTAAAAACTTTCAACTTCTACATCTACGGTTTTCTCTTAAACAGGGACTTGTAAATTATTACTTTCTACAATAATCTAACTATTAGGTGTTCTAAAAGTTTTCTCGTTTTTGAGTGGTTAACTTTAACTCTAAACAAATTGTTGCGGCAGTTCAGTTATGTGACAAGCTTATGTCACGTTGCAGAGTCTAACTTATTCTCTGTTGTAGTGAATTTACTTTTTAAAATATTAACAAAAAAAAAAGGTATCAATACCCCGTTTGAATATTAAAATTCATTAGTGGTCTTCAAACGAGGCCTGTTGCGGTAAATCGAGAAGGTTATGACATACCCAGCTATAAGTACCTGACAATTATTACAGGAGCTTTGACCCTTACGTTGGACAACAAGTTGTCAGTTACATAAGCCAGACAAAGTCAGCAGATGATGATTTTCTTAATAGTTCCAACGAGGTATAGAAAATTTGGTTTGTCGGTGGATGGATACTATGCAATACAATGGCTTATATTTTGATTTTCAAATATTCAATAAATAATTTTTATATAAAAAAGCAATTTTTGAACCACCCTAATGCAATATAACCTAGTAATAATTAGCGTTTTCCTGGCTAAAAAACGTTACATACAGTACCGGTCAAAAATATATCAACTGTTGGTGTTTACTCCATAACTTTTTTGGGTGGTGATGATTTTTTAAAAATGGCCAGACAATTTTTAACGCCAGTTCTGCAATTATATGAATTAAAATTTTAACCTCTTCAAACGCTTACCGATAATTGCGTGCATATCACTGTAATCGGTGATGTTGCATCGTTTTTATTGTTTTTTCTTTTTCTTTCTTTCTTTTATTAAACAATAAGGGTCATTTCAGGTTTGGATAAGCAGTTTAGCTTCCGCAACATATCCCCAGATATCCAAAAGGCGATTGCCAACAGTCGTGCCCAAGCTCGAACTCTCCGTGACCTTGCAGCGCAGTTGAATCTCCAAAAAGCACCATTTCCCATTTCCTGAAGCCCTGGAGGATGTCAAAAGTTAATGACCGGTCGTACCAAGATTACCTAGAGACTATTCAACAGATAATCCCGCCTTACGGCAGCCGATATTTCCCGTCAATTGTGTAATCCCCTGGATCTGAAACCATCTATTGATACTATCAGAAAGCCAGTAATTTCGGACAAGAACAGAAAGACACGCGTAGAGTGCGCGCAAACACACAAGAACTGGACGAGAAAAGAGTGGAAAACCAATTGGAGTATCGAAACCAAGTACATATTGTTCGGAACGAACAGAACTTAGTATATTTGTCGTACTCAAGGCATTTGTTTCGATTCCAAGTACCAGATTTCCACAATAAAGCACGTTGGCAGAAATGCTAAGAATGCAGATGAGAACTATATCCAACTCAAGGAGAAATGGAAGGACATACCCCTCTCGTTTATCAATGCTCTTCTAGACTCCATGCTACGCAGAATCTAGGCCGTAATTGATGCCAAGGATTATATTACTAGTTATTAGGCTCTTTTTGTTCACTTTTAGTTGATTTATGGCGTTTAAAGTTATTTCGGTATTTTCATTTAATGTTCGTTTCGTTGCTACATTTTGATCATTTAAATAAACTACCAAATGCAGAAAAGTAAGAAAACTATAAGAAATACAAATTTATCTACAGTCATACTTAATTTGCAAGTTTTAAGTTCACATTCGGCTTTTGTAGCCTAAAGAAGTGTTAATCGCTCTTACTAAATTAAATAAATAAAAAAACATGTTCTTCGCGTTACAACATAAAAATCAGCTTATAGGGTACTTATCCCCTAACACTAAATCAGCTGTACTGGCAACAGCTGCGAGCGCCCATGCATAACTTCACACAATTTCAGTTATCACCTCAATGACAACAATTTGTTGCTATGCTACCAATTACTTATTAGTGTATTAACCCTCTAACCAATCCACAACTACGTATTCTATAATACCCGCAACCTCTAACCCACACAAAACGCCTGTAGAACATATAGAGTAGACATTAGCGATAGAGAAACTGGAACTGATAACAGGCATCTGTAGCAGATCGACACCCGCAACATCCATCATGCAAGAATCCAAAATGGAACTATATGAATCTCAAAATTTCAAAAATATAATAATTTTCTTCCTAGTAACAGAGAAAAAACTTGTTACAGCTAGACCTTAGCAGATAAAATCATCAAAAGATACATAAACCTTATAAGGCACCTAATCAAGAAAATATGACGCACCACATGTATCAGAATAGTAATTAGACATCTACACCACCCCATACCAACTAGAGATATCAAACACGATTTAGAATATATAATGAATATAAAACAAAGACTAACTAAAGAACCATCACCATCACTCTTCATCGATTTGAAACCTCAACTAGCAAACAAATATTTAATCAAAAATTCTTATGTAATACCAAAAACCTGTGGGACCTTCCATAAAACACGACATAATTCAATGCATGAGGGGTGAAGCTCACGGTTATTCTAAAGCTTACTGAGTCAAAACTTTTAATTGCGTAAGATCTCATAAACATAGACTGTTTTATAATAAATACAATCCCAAGAAACAACTGTATAGTAGAGTCAAACTTTGATTTTCATCTATACATAAACTGGTGTATGGTCATTAGCATGAGTACTACTGTTAATTTAATTAATACATCTCTTCCACTCAAGTTAACTTCGAAAAACACTGATTAGACATTGTTCCAAAACTACCCAAAAGAAAACAAAGCTTAAGGTATGCCTAAAAGCAAACAATACGTGACTAAAATAAATAAAAAATAATTAACATCGCCACTATACCGTCATATATCCAACAATTAATCTCCAAGAAGCACTGAGCTAAAAGACTGTCGAAGGTCAAGAATATCATCCTTCAGCATCACGACAGTAAGCCCTCTAAAGCATTAAAAGCAACTCTCAAAAAGTTCAGATTAACACTTTCCAACCTCTCACCAAGAAATCACACTCTGTCAAAAGCAACAAAAAAGTTAAAGGACCGTAATTAGCCATGCCACCGACTCGAAAACCCAATAGTGATATTTTTGTAAAGCATGTATATGCAGTGTTTAAACACAAACTAGAAAGTTTAAACAACGAAGTATAGCAGAAGCAGAGAACTTTACCCACATGCCATGTCCGATCAATAAAGTCTTTGTCGTCAGCGGAAGTCAAGAAGAAAAAAAATGATCAATTTATGATCAGTGGGTAATTTTTATCTTAATTTACCACTTTTGAAACTTAAAACTAAGCCTTCACTCACCAGAATTCTCAAATTGTTACCAAACCTAGTACATCAACACTAACGCATGCAGAAATGCGCACATCACTATATTTTGCACTAGCACATTGACTGAATGAACTCAAAATCTTTGCCCTCCTTCATGGTTTCTTTTAATTGCAAGCATTTAAGTGCTGCTAATGTATTGTGCTCAAGATTAAGGGTATCATTAGTATACAGCAGATATAGTACTGGACCTAATACACTCTCTTGGGGTACTCCTACCTTAATTTATTTCAATTCAGAATAAGCGTCGTCTTATTTTATTTAGAAATATCTTTCTAATAGATAGGACTTTAAAGGTTTGTGTACTGACGTGGTAGTAGCTTATTAAGCTTGTAGAACAAACTTCCATGTCATACTTTGTCAAGGAATAGAGTAAAGCAAACTTTTTTTTCTAGCGACTTCTCAACAATATCTGTGACCCTATGGACTTGATCAATGATTGAGTGATTTTCTCTGAAACCAAACTGGTACGAAGGGATCAGGGCCTTCTATTATTAATTTTAACCTTATCAGCAAAAGTTTTTTATAAAGCTTGAGGTAATAGGCAATAGCGAGATAGTCCCTGCATGATAAAACTTTACGAAGAGATTTTCTTTGTTTCTTTAGTCTAAATAATGCGTCGATAAAGTTGTTTAGCTTACAACAGCTTTCTTTGGCGGCTATTTCGGAATTTCTCCAGTAATCAAGTCAAAACCAGCAGTGTTTTTCGGGTTCATATTGACTTTAACTTCTTTTGGTAAGGTAGGTCTAATAATAATATTTCTTTGTCTTGGTTTAGGCTCATTCTGAGATTACCTCTATCGTTTGACTTAAAACTCGTCTCCAAATACTCTGAGTGCTTTTTGCAAGTTAGAGATCAACTTTTATCAGCTTTTCTGATCTTTTAGCGATTTTCGACAGTGAGCAGCTAGTTTTGTCATTATTAGTAAGTTCACTTAAGTATTTACTAATCGATTCATTTGTAATAAGTTGAATTCACGTTTCAACTGTTGAGTAGTTGTTTAATCTGCAGACACCCTAGTCTAGTTTTCTTTTCTTTTTCAGGTAGTTATTACCCTTTATTCTAAGTTTAATTTTCTGAGTATTCTCCCATGCTGCTTCCTAAATGTTTTTGACAAATAGTTTTATTCCATTATCTAGTAGTTCATCGATTCTTAAAGCAAGTCATAGTTCAAGGTAGTCTTCAAGAGCGATTTTAAAGCTTCTGTCAATCACTCAGTTTATTGATAAGTCTGCTAGACGGTTCTTTCTGAACGGCACGCTCATTTAAGGTCAAACGTATCAGGAAATGATCTTAATTCATATTTCATACGTGACAGGTATGCAAATAGTTAGATGAGATGTTTCTTCTGACTATAAAGAAGTCTATGAGGCCAGAAATTTTGTTTGTATCAAGAGGTTGGTTTGCCAGTTGATAGTGTTTCACACTTAAGTTAGTTACATAATACTAACAGTTTCCTTGCTTCGCTTTTGTCAATTTAAAATCCCACTGCGTATGCTTTAGATTAAAGTCACCTACCATTATAAACCTCTACTCTTAGTTGTTCAGAAAGTCAATGTATTGTTCTTTGTTTATAGTATCTCTTAGCATATAATATAATGCTGTAATAATGACTTCATAAGCTTTTAGGTCTGTATTTTTTTAGTCTGGTACCCTGTTTCCTGATGGTGTGATGCCATTACACTTCCACTTTTTGCTGAGTGAGTTGTGTGGTAAAACTTAGATTCTTTAATCTAATGTAAGATTATTTTTGGTGAACTAAGTTTCAGCAATGAGACATACATCAATTTTCTTTAAGTCTATTGCATTTACAATTTTAATCTGTAGTTTGTTATTATTAATCTAACAATTTCTGCGTGAGATTTATTAAAATTCTCTATACTATCCATAATTATTCACGGTTTTGCGGTTTCTTAGGTGTTGGTTATTTTCTGGCACTTTTGAATTACTTTGTTCTAGGATTTTTGTACTTCCTTGTAGAGAGGTGAGTAAAGTATTTAATTTTTTTCATTATATTCCTTGATTCCTTGGCTAATTAGCTGCAGGTGTTAGCGGCATTTTCTGGAACGTTAAATTTATGATTATACGATAACTTATGATCGTAAACTTGACCGCCGGGCATAACTCGCGCGTAATAATACCTTGTTATTACTTACTTTCACAGCGAGAGCGCTTCAAGCATGCCTTTTTCGTCCGAAACTTAAAGGAACGCTAGGAAATAAATTATCTGAACTGGCGCAAGGCTTCAGGACACGACCTGATAGGGCAAATAGAACAATTGCCTCGAAAAACTATTGTTCCCTTAACAATCATCTACTACCTCAATATAACCAACCAGGTAAACCTATCAACTTTTTAGCTATATCACGCAAAGTATTCGAAAGACTTTTATTAAAAGAGATCTACAAAGTGCATAATCCTCTAAAAAAAATTAATCACTATTTTGCATTTTGAGAGCAGCATTCAACAATCTAAGAAGTTTATAGAACAGTCAACACGATTGCTAGTAGTTCAAAAGAAAAGAAAATCTGCAATAAAGTATTATTCGACATATCCTAAGTATCCTCTTGAATATCTTAACTTATAGAAGCTTCTCAGTAAGACACAAGGAATGGCAACTTCCAATTTATCATATTTGGTCTCGCCTAACATATAATTCTTGAACCACTCCTTTTTTTAATATAATTGCCTCGCTTGCTGATGACATGGCTTTATTCTCCCCACGTGAAAATTAAATAGTGGTCTCTGAAAACATACAAACCCACTTGGATCTCCTTACTGCAAGTAAATTAAACAAAGTCAGTCACCTGTTCACTAGTAACAATCAACGACGTATCTGTACTTGCAAAATCAAAAACAAAATATTTTATGCTTATCTTGGTCAAAAGCGCACCTGGAAGAAACACATCCAAACATAATGCAAACAGATTATATCTTTAAGTTCTTTTAATTATGTACACCCATTCAAGCAATTAAGTCAAACTTCTTAATACCATAAAATCATAGCTCTTATAGATTTTAAGTCTATATGAACCTATAGACTCCAATTACCAGGATGTGCCAAACCAACAAACCTAAAGATTATGCAAATGTTCCAGTCCCAATTTATTATGCATTGGTAATCAGGTGTTGCATACTATCCTAAAACTCCCCATCATCACGAACGAGATCCAGAAAATCGCTTCTTCTTCTTTAGGTGCTATCTCCGTGTCGAGGGTTGTCATCGCTATTGTAATATTAAAAGCGAAACACTCTCGATTTCTTCTTCTTTCTTAGATTTTGCCATGTGCTACTAACTGCAGCCTGGTATATTTTTCTCCTCTTGTGATATGTTCAAGATACTCCAGCTTTTGTTTGCTGGTAGCTACTAATTATTTATCTTTTCCCGTTTGTCTTAGAATTTATTATGCAACCCATTCACGATATCTTGAGGGTCCTTCTCTGACCCATATTTTCAATGCTGCTTTTGAGATTTGTTAGTTTAATGTCCAAGCTTCCATTCCGCAGGAGGTAATAGCAAAGGCCTAACCTTTTGCTGATCGGGTCTTTAATTTTCAACTCAAGTCTTTGCTACATATTTTAGGACTCGTTTAATTTTAATAAAATCTGTTGGAGCTTTTTCTATTTTTATTTTGATTTCGTGGGTATAGTCGTGTGTCTGGTTTACCCTCGTACCGTGATATGCGTAGCTATTGATTTGTTCAATATTTTTTCATTGATGCTAAGACTTTCATTCCTTCTGCAAGTTTTCGATGTTATCCTGAATGTGGTATTTCCAATATTAAGCTCATATTCTTTACTGCACGCTGTTATTCAGTTATATTTTGTAAACCATAATTTTCTGCCAGATAACTAATATCATCGGCACATTTGTTAACTTTATTCTAGTCGTTTCTCCTTCGAGGGATTTCTTAAGAATCTTTTCAGAACATGCGTTAACAAAAGTTGGCAATAACACAAATCCTCGCCTTACTTTTTTTTATTTGTGTTCTTTCGTATTTGATTGTCGATGACTATAATATAATTTCTGTATAATCTGAAGATCTCCATAGTCTAGGTGTTCGACTTAAGAACATTTATTAGTTTTATCGTGACTGACTTCATTGAGCATCTTATTGTAGCCGATAAAAATTACGTATACATCTTGGCTCACATCTAAGCATCTCTAAATTAATAGAGTAAATGAGAAGAGTTTTCGAATTCCCATTCTCCTTCGAAATTCACCTTGAGTATCCTGTATATTTGGTTACAGATAACTTTAAAGATTGATAATTTACAAGTAGATAATTTTAAATTGCCGGACATTAAATCAATCGTACAATGATCACTACATTTTTGCGTTTGTTTTCTTGGGTCAGCAGAAAAAAAGAAAACATCAACAATCTTTTTATGAATATTTCCAATAATTTTCAGGGTATCACTTGAGCGTTTGTCAGGTCCAGGCCTTTTTCCTCTTTCATATTTTTAAAAGCATTTAATATTTCTTTTTTTTTGATAATATTAGAATTAACTTCATCTTGATTAGTAGATATTTTCTCTGAAGCAGTTCTATTATTTGCAAATAATTTTTTTCAGTTTTATCTAAAATGCAATTGTCTTGGAGGGTAAGGGGTGGCGCCAACATCCAGTCACCCAAATGTCAACCCCACCTGCACGTGGTACCCTCTGCTAGAAAACGAACGGGGCTCTGACGACCCAGCATTGGGGGGTATAACCTGATACCAGTTGTCCCGGGGTAACGGGGCCCTCGTCGTCGGGCTAATCACCCATACGAGGTATACAGATTCAGAGAAATACAGAAAGCCTCGGACATGGACGGAAAGATGGAAAACGACCTAAGCGTGCACAAAGGACAAGAATTGGAATATGGAACGTGACAGGACTAAATGAGAAAGAGATAGAGTTAGTTGAAGAAATGGAGAGATATAAAGTTAAAATCCTAGGACTTTCAGAAATCAAAAAGAAAGGAATCAAAGAACAAACACTCGAAAAAGGATACAAATTGTTCTACTCTGGAGTTCAGTTAGGAACAAGAGCAAAGGAGGGAGTAGGAGTGATAATTAGCGAAGACCTAACCGGAAAGGTGATAGGATGGGAAGGTATCAGTTCAAGAATAATGACAATAGATGTCAAGCTAGAAGAAAGAACTACATTCATACAGATTTATGCACCAACAGAAAATGACAACATATTGGAAAAAGAAGAGTTCTACACAAGCCTACAACAAGTGCTCGACAAAGCTAGAGACAGAAGCAGACACACATTTATACTTGGAGACTGGAACGCCCGAGTGGGAAAGAACCCAGACAAAGGACATGGAGTTCTAGGAAGATACTGTACAGACAGTGTTAAACGACAATGGCAATAGGATGATTGACTTCTGCATAAGTAACGAAATGCTAATAGGAAATAGTTTCTTCAATCACAAACTAATACATAAAATAACTTTCATTGCAGAAAACAGAGAGGCCAAAAGTGAAATAGACTACTTCACATACACAAAGGGAGCAAAGTACGCAGTATTAGACGTGAAGGTCATCCGAGGGGCAGAAATCCACTCAAATCACAAACTAGTAATAGCGGACACGAGATTCTATGTAAGAAAGGAAGTAGCGAAGAAAGGCTACGAGAAAATAAAAATAACTGAACTAAGAAAGCCCGAAAAAAAAACAGAATACGCACAAGAAGTAGAGCGCAGATTACTAGAACACGAACAACAAGAGCACCATCAGGAGGTAGAATGAAACGTGGAAGAGAGATGGACAAGACTTAAGGAAGTAATACTTGAGACAGCAACAACAATCTGTGGGAAAAGCAAAATATCACCTCGATACCAACGCACGAAATGGTGGAATGAGGAAGTAAAAAGGATAGTAGACCAAGAGAGAAGAAGACAGGCAACATTATATAACAAGGAGAAATGAGGCAAAAAGAGGAAGTGAAGAGGGCCAAAGAGGAAGCTTGGGAAAAGTTTGGTAGAGAGATGGAGCAGAAATTCAAAGACAACAAAAACAACAAAAAGGACTTCTGAAAAACAGTTAAAGGC
Organism: Sinelater perroti; assembly: GCA_036346155.1. Lineage (NCBI taxonomy): Eukaryota > Metazoa > Arthropoda > Insecta > Coleoptera > Elateridae > Sinelater > Sinelater perroti. Next base: position 19,272,877 of record JARFIY010000158.1, on the reverse strand, counting down.
CTAAGGGGAATGCACAAACAAAAGATGTGGAGCATTAGGAACGAAGAAGGAGAAGTCGTTACAGAACTGCCACAAATATTAGAAACATGGAAGAGACATTACAGCACAAAATTCAAACATACAAGAACAATACAACCCCATCAGAGCAGAACAAGAAGAGACAGAAAACGAAACAATAACTTTGGAAGAAACAAAAGAAGCAATAGCACACATGAAAGTAGGAAAATCTGCAGGAAAAGACGGAATAAGCCCTGAACTAATCAAATACGGAGGGGAGTGTATAAATAAATGGACACACAAGATATGCCAGCAAGTATACGAAGGAGAAGAAATACCGAGGGATTGGGAAGAAAACATAATAGTACCAATCTACAAAAAAGGTAACACAAACGACTGTGGAAACTACAGACCAATATGCCTGGCATCCTGCGTACAAAAGATCTACACCAGGATACTAGAAAAAAAGATAAGGCATCACATAGAAGACCAGCTATTAGAGAAACAAGCTGTATACAGAAAAGGCAGACAGACTCAAGACCACATATTTACGCTTCGCATAGTAATAGAAAAGACACTTGAAGGAAACAAAGAGCTACACCTGGCATTCATAGACTTCCTAGCAACCTTCGACACGGTACCAAGAGCAACCCTGTGGAATTCAATGGAAAGAAATGACGTCCCGAGAAAACTTGTAGAAGCCACAAAACGACTATACGGAAGAATGAAAGGAATAGTAAGAATACAAGGACAAGAATCGGGGAAATTCTTGATGGAGAGGGGGATAAAACAGGGAGACTCCCTCAGTCCACTAATATTCATTATCATGATGAATGAAATAGTTAAGAACAGCAGGAACCTAAACCTGAACACTAAACTAGGACACTGGAACATGGGGGCAATCAATATACAAAGCCTCGTCTTCGCAGATGATATACTACTCATAGCCGATAGCCAAAGGAAACTACAACAAGCAATAAATAATTGGAACAACGAAATTAAAATAAAAGGAATGACAATAAATGCGAAGAAAAGCAAAATAATGAGAATAAGTAAGAACACAGATGAAGAACAAAGAAACCTGAACGTAAGATGTGAAGGAGAGCAATTGGAACAAGTGGAGAGCTATGAGTACCTTGGAGTAATAATAAGCCAAGACGGAACAGTAACAGATGAATTAAGGAACCGAACCTCCAAGGCGACTAGAGTATACTATCAGATACGGAATAGAAAGCATACCGCTACAAGACAAGAGCAAAAGTAAATTAACGGCTGCGGAAATGAAGTACTTGCGACGTATAGTCGGAAGAACAAAGAGGGACAGAGTGAGGAACATCACAACAAGAGAGGAGTTAGACCTAGAACCGCTAGTGGAAACACTACAGAAAAAACAACTAATGTGGTTTGGGCACGTGACACGAATGGGCGAAGAAAGGCTGCCAAGAAGGGTATTAGAGGCAAGAAGAGAAGGAAAAAGAGGAAGAGGAAGGCCAAGGCAAACATGGATGGAAACTATCAGGAAGGAAGTGGAAAGGAGGGGGAAAACCATGGCAGAAGCTAAACAAATCGCTAGGGACAGGAAGAGATTTCGAAAATGGATAGAGGACCCGACACCTTAGGGTATAAGGGATGGACAAAGAAGAAGAAGAAGAAGCAATTGTCTTATTCTTCCTTTGCAAGCTTGCTAATTCCTTTACTATTTGATGCATATTGAATAAATTCTATTTATTCTCAAGCTTCTCACTCTCTTTACACTTGTCCTGATTTTTCTCTATTTCTTTATATTTATGCGTATTTTTGTTTTTGATATTTTTCGTTGATTCGTCATATTTAAAATGTCATTGATAATCCATTTATGCTTTTGTGTTATAGATTTCTTTAATAGTTCTTTGCTATAGCTTGTCAATATTATCATTGTCATTGTTTCTCTGATCTAAGTTTTTATAATTTTTTTTGACAGATTCCCTAATAACTGATGTTTGTATTGTTCTTATGTCTAATCTAGGAATCTCTTTGGGTTTTTAATTTTTTCAAATTAGCTTTCAGATTGGTAATTAGAGGATTATAGTCTGACGACACGTCAGTCCCTGTGTAAACTTTTACTGATTTAATCAAATTTCTGTACCAATCATTGAATGTAATCTATTTGATTTCGAATAACCTCATCCGGTTTGTCTGCAGGCGATCGCCATGTGTACAACCTTTTATTTGGTTTTAAATTATCAAGTTAATAACCAATTGTTTTCCTTGACAAGTGAGTCTCCGATTTGTTTACACTGGCTCGGTTCTTAATTTCCTATAATTTTATCAGCAGTTCTATTGACATTAAAATCTCCCATAATTGTTGTAACGTCTCTGTTATCGTTATTGTAATCCCGTTAATAAAATAATTAATTTAATTAGATTAAGTTTTCGAAGCTTCTATAACCGTAAGTCTCTCTGACATCGGAGCAAATCCTACTACTGTTTTGGTGGATGTTTTAACTGGTATTATTATTATTCCCTCCTGAGTGGTAGATTATTCCATTGTCTGCTATAGATTGTCAAGAGTTTAGCCATCTAGCTTCACTGACGCATAAATAATTTTTATTCTTGGTGTTATGCATTTTTCAAGTTGATACATACTTTTTACATTCCACATGCTCAGCTCATCGAAATTCTGCCGAGGACTGGGGAAATTGATGAGATGATTGCCTTCCTCATCGCAAAACCACAACCATTCAAAAACTGTTACTGTTATAGGAATGATATTCCAGTCGTAAACCGGTCCAAGATTATTTCTTTTACGCTCCAAAATGATATTGCTGTAGCTGCTGCCCTTCACCAAAATAATGTTGTAGGTAGGAATTAAGTATGAGATAGATAGGACAGTAGATTTTCAAAGTTAAAAGGAGAGAGAGAGCCAAGGCTAAAAAGGCCGTTTGAGCCTCATGTTTTGTAAATAACCTTTGTAAACAACAAAATAGTAACTTTTCTTCTTACTACTCCCTACATATTTGCAGAGCTTAAAGAAAGTGTTAAGTATGCGAAGATTTTACGTCGCAGTTTCTTTTATTCATCTTTTGTGCCCGTTGCATCCTTAACGAGCCGTTGTACGCTCGAGTGCAATTGTATCTTATTACAAGCTCAGGCCGGCCACCTATACCGCAATTTGCGCGTAGAATGTCAGCCAAGAGCCAGCAACGTGCAACGGTCTTAAACTAATGTCCTTTTTTGGCGAGCAAAGCCCAACGGCGTTTCAAGCAGAAAACGCAGGTGACGACGGACATTTTCCCTCCGGAGGAAGAGTAGAGAGCCAGCAGTGAACGTTAGCCGCACTTCTTCGGCGCCGTCGCCGCTTCCTGCTCCAGTCTTCGGCGAACCTCCTCGGCCTCGAGTGAAAGAGCCGCGGCGAAGAAAGCATTCCGGGCTGTTAACGGGAACTGCTTTCTTGGTGCGCTCGCCGATAATGCGACCGTTAAAGCGCGAATTACGCTTATTATTCGTAGCGGACTGATTGTGCGCTCGCCTCTGCCAGCCTGTGCGGAAATGCTGTGAAAATCGGCCCTCGCGGACAACCGTTAGCAGAAGTTTGGTAAGTTTGCGCATATTTTAAGTGTGCCAATTTTAAGCACTGCTTGCAGCGCGCACTTGTTAAATTAATTGGTTTAGGTTTCACCTCGGTTTGTAGGCTCTGAGCACCAGAAAATGTTTTCGTGTTTATTTTAAGACCAGCGCCTCGTTACTTCCTGCAAAGTAGTCCGCTTTTAGGTTTTCTCTCAACAATAGCGCAAAGCGAACAAGGGAGTTCCGTTTTTCATTCTCACGCGAGAAAGTTCCTGTTCCAAGTACCTGGTGAGTCGGCGGGCTGGGAAATAAGCCGCGATTTTGCCCTAGAGAGCTAATGAACTACATAACGACAAGTGTGTAACTCCGCTACACTTACGGTACTTTTCGACCAAATCGGCAGCGCGGCGTGTAGACGAGCCGCATTTGCATAGTCCACACTCGCTTGTACCGTAATGTTGACACCTTTTGCCCAGCTTTGTTTATCGGCGGTTTCTCAAACGCGGAATTTGCAGCCGCCGCCATTCCGGCCGAAAACGCGGTCCGCGGAGCCTGCGGCCGCGGGAGCGCGACATTAGCGGAGACTTCGACGGCCGGGCAGACGCGCAACCCGCCGCGGCCGAGCTTTTTGGGTTAATTCCGCCGTAATGAGACATGGCAGAGGTTACTCGGTTAATGGTCCTGCGGAGGCGCGTTTCGTGCCAAGAGCCCTCCGCCGTCGTGGAATAATGCGGCCGTTATTTTTCACTTTCGCTGACCGCTAGTTCTGGCAAACGCGCCGAATTTGCGCCGGACTTTTATGGGGCACTCGTGCGTTCGGGGGATTATGCAAATCCGGGCCAGTTTTTTTATTCACTTCAGATTCATGCTGCGGTTTTGCATAATTTTAAACTTTACTCAACTATTATTGAAATATCATATTTTTATACTTTTGCTTAATTTAAACTATACTTGTGCAACAAAATATTTCTATTATATTATATTCAGTCAGCCTACGACAACTGAACTGTTGTTGAACTACTTTAAAATATTTGAATCACAAAGGCGTACGTCTCGTAACCCACTTTTCATATCTTATTTGTATGACAGCACCGAAATTTCTACCGTGCCCACAGACGCAATTCCGATGCACGGGAGTGCCTAGAAAGTGGATGATCATCTCGAAAAGGATGAGTCAGCTATTCTTCAGCATAGTGTCATAATGACCGCTGCATGTTTCATTAACAATTATCTAAGGCGCTGCTGAATGGGCTCCCGGAAACGCCGGCAGAAACAAAAATCAAAAATAAGAAGTCGGATCTATTAGGCGCAATGGAGTACTTTCGCGGCGCATTCTTTCACTTTCTAAGCATGCAATGGGCTAACAATTTATGGTGATTGACAGACAAGTGCGGCTGTCGTAAAGTTACAGCTCGTAAAAGTCCCTCTTTAAAAAATTAACATTTAATTATTGAATTGTAAATGTGGAAATAACAATTTCTATTATAGCGACCATCAAAACGCAAAAAAATCTAAACCTTGGTACTTCTTATTAATTAATTCTCTAAAACTACTTATTTATGTCTTCAACTTTTTTAATTGTATATTACTTTCTTTTATCTAAATTATTTAACTCCAAGATGATTTCACATTCTCTGTGTAAGCACATTAAGTTAAATGTATAATTACAAAGAAGAACATTCCTCAGTGTGAGTTAACCCTGTAGCAAAGTCCTACCTACATTTAAGAAACAATAGGCAAAAGTAAAATTTAAATATATTAGTTAAGACAATTTGGGAATTAAATTACAACTTAGAAATGTTGTAGTAGATTTATCCGGTTGAATTCTTAATTAAGAATTAGACTGCTAAAGGAGTTGAGTTATACCTTTTTATTCTCTTAAATCACAACTACTTGGAGGTCTGTACGTAGTGTCCGATTTGGTATAAACCATGGGGCGTTGGTGATTTTAGATGAGTATAGTTGTAGTTTCACTGGGTGAAATATCTAGCTGCACGACATATTTGAATAACCGTAGTACTAAATGGGTTTTATAGCGACCTTGTACACAAGACGTGAATTACGTCTCATAAGATAGTAGTATTCTCTGAATGTGAGGCCTAGCTGAAGTCTCTTCTGTCGTATATGAGAACCCCATGTCAGTCGTCGGTCCAGATGGATACTGAGGTCTTATTTTTTGGCAAAGAGATTTCCAGATTTCTAAAATTAATCTAAATGCGCAATATTTTAATAAAACTTTTTATTTTGCTAAGGTGATTCTGATTCTGTAGGATCGTGGTGTAAAACCATTAATATAGTGTCGTCGGCAAAGATGGCAAGTACCATACCTCTTATTGTTGGTAAGTCGTCTGTAGATATAAAGTATAACTCCAGGCCGAGCACAATACACTTGAGGAACAACAAAGATATGATAACATCTTCATATTTCACTAGCAAGTGAAATAATATTGAATTATCTCAAATAATGTATGTGATAGACTACGTTTGACTTTGTTCAAAAGGCCCCTTTATTGATCTATAAACTTGTTCATGCAATATATTTTGGTATTTAGGTCATATTGCATTTTAGTGTCAATTTGGTGAATTTTGAAACTTAAAATAATAAATTTCACACGTACATTTCTACAATTTGTTGCTAATAATAAAATTTCGATTTTGATTCAAATATCTATTGGCACTTTTATCACAGATTTTCCTTTAAACAAAACTTGCAAACTTAAAGTGGTATATATCGTATAGCAATGCTGATTTTTACTTATAATTCCTTAAATTAATTTCAAATTAGAGATAATTTATACAGCAAGGTATAAAAGGACTAATACAATTTATTTTCAAAAAAAAAATTTATTAAGAGTATTCTGACACTGTGAACACTAAGGATGATACTACAATAGTCTATAAAAGCAATGACATGCAGTTTTTACTTAAATTTATAAATTACTGAATCATAAAAGTGGCCAAACAAATAAATATTTTCCAATTTAGCTAAGCAACAAAAAAATTTAAGGCACAAATATTGCAGAAGAGCTGCAAAATCAAAAATTGCTTTCTATTTTTTAGTCAAACTCAAGAAAGTCTAGCAAACATATATCAACATATAAGGGTGCATGTAAATTTTGTATTTATATCGAAATTCATTGGCCTTTCTAAAGAGGTGCATAGCCAAGTTATGGGATAGCTCCCTTTTTGTGTTTATTTATTATCCTCGGCTAACAACACTGCTATTTACAATTTATTGTAGAGCTCATGGTGTGCGCTACTTTGAGCTACGACTAAGCGTAAACCAAACAAGCTAATATTGCACTATTACCAGCTAGGAAGACTAATTAACATTAACTAATTCGCGCTAAGAGAAGTATTATAAATGCTTCTATAATATATGGTAATTTCAAAGGTCACAGGCATGTAGAAAGCTTCTATTTAAAGCTGAATATGCGCCAGAGAACGCAGTTATCACCTAGAATCGTAATCCATAATACAATTAAACGGGAAAAGTAATATGCAAGGAATTAGCAGACAGGAAAGGCCACATAAACATACAAAATGCAAACGCTGCTATACTCAGATATTTTTAGATACATAAACAAAAGTTTAGTAAAACAGTTTTAAAATATAAAAATAATAGGCAATGAGTTTGAATAAAATGGAATGGCAGACATAAATGTGATCATTTTAACTTCAAATAACCTAATTTTGGGGTGAATATTATATTTTGACGTATTCTGGAGGTTTAATCTTCAATATTTGGTTCAAATTGACTAATTACTGTTAATATAGTTCTGTAATAATTGTTTGACTCCATTTTAAGGTCCTAGCGTACAGCACGCCTTTCTGGTCTCACCAAAACGGGGTTATTGCCCACTTTTTATGAATATTTCATTTTGGTATTAATGCGGATAGTTGAACTAAGTTTAAAATTGATTTTTTAATTCAGTTTATCCAGATTTTAATATCAGAAACAGCACAATTCACGTAGTTTTTCGTCTTTTGACTTCTATTTCCTTCACTTTATAAGGTACCCATTTTAATTCCTTGTAAATCTTCCGTATGGCTTTCTAATGTTTAGAGATTTAAATTTTGGTAAAATTTAATGCTTTTGTAGAGTTTTTTACATCTAAAATAAATAATTTATGCAATTGCTCGCTTCTAAATTAACCTTTTTTTATCTTCTACGTCAAAATCACCACAGATGAAGTTTTTAAAGATTATTGTCTGTGATAAAACGCATTCACTGTAAACTCCTGCAAGTATCCTATTAACTATATCGAAGTAATAAAGCAATTCTTGCTTAGAATCTGATATGTTGTTTTCACAACCACAAACTTTTATATTCGTAATATTGGAGGCATATGTAATTCTTTAATACTTCTAATAATAATGTCGTCGACCCTACGCAAGCTTATTTCGTCCATCAAATCATTAATTGAGGTCATTATACTAAATATAGAACATTTATATTAATTTTTGTCCCGCGTGCACCATTATACGTATTATACAGGTCTTCCAAGTTTCTAATTGCATTCTTCATAAATGGCTTAATTTAGTTAACGGTAGAAGTGTAAAATTTAGGTTTTATGTTAAGATAAATATAATTAAAAAAATAAATTCGCAGAACCATACAGTAACTTTCTTTTTAACTCGACTCTTACAAACGTAATAATCAGTTACATATACGAGGAAGAGTTTAATAAAAATAGAACCATCGCTTTAGCTCACGTTAAACGCAGCTAACTCGATCTCTATCAGGTAATACGCCTACCACCCAAATGCGGAAAGATACGCAAGAGGCAGATCAGCCATCATCATTAGAAAACAAATTAAACACTACCAACTTCCGGAATTTAAAGAGGATTATGTGTAAGTCATTAGCATCACGGTAGAAGGTTGGCATGGTCCACTAACGGTTTCAGCTGTTTATTGCGACCAAACAAAGAAGGTTTGATACAACTCTTTCACTCTTGGAAGCAGATTCCTGGCGGACGGAGATTGTGATTCGAAGCACACATTGTGGGGCTCCAAACTATCACCTCCAGGTAGAAGAAGAATACTATACCAAGTGGTCTAAGAAATCCAACTCGACCATTTATCAACTTACCAACCCTCTTATTGGTCCACTGACCCAGGAAAGTTACCTGATCTTCTTGACTTCTTTATGACAAAAGGAATAGCACCTGGTTTCCTGAAGATTGAACCAAAGTGGGACCTACATTCAGATCACTCTCCAATGGTAGCTACTGTAAGCACTTCCATCCTCAAAAAAAGGACCTGCAAACTAACTACCAAAAAAACTAATTGGGACTACTACAGAACAATACTGGGCAACCAATTGGATCTGAACATTCCTCTAAAAACTTTCGTGAACACAGAACTGGCAATTTACAAATTCACCAGACTAATACAAAATGCAGCTTGGGAAACAATCCCTGATATACCCATCAAGAGAACGAAGAAACAGTGCCAGCTCATAATCAATAAAAATAGCGGAAAAAAGAACGTTAAGAATAATTTGGCGATCTACACATTATCGCTCAGACAGACGGCGATACAACGTAGCCGCCTCAGAACTAAAAGCGCTAATAAAAAAAAAAACTCAAAAATGACTCTTTTCAAGAGTATCTGGATAACCTCTGACTATACATTATAAAAAGCAAGGAAAAGCATTAAACGCCAACAGCAGCCTATACCCCCCCTCCATAAAAAGACAAGATGGATCCTGGACACGAACAGAGAAAGAAAAAGCGGTAACCTTTGCTCACCACCTCAGGACAGTATTACAATCACTGCCCTTCCAAATGACCAGAGATGAGGAACAAGAAATCACCGAAACATTATCAATCCCTTATCAAATGACTCCACTATCAAACCTTTTTACAATCAAAGAAATCAGACAAATGCTAAAAATCACTTTAAAACCCAATAAGTCGCCGGCTATGACCTCATCATCGGAGAGTTACTCAAGAACTTCTCCGCGGGAGAGCTGTCATGCTCACTATAATATATAACGCCGTATTTCGACTAGGATACTTCCCGGCTCAATCGAAAGACTCGCAAATGATACTCATCGCAATATAAGGTCCCCTCATACAGACCTATCAGTCTTTTACCAATAATGGGGAAACTCATGGAAAAATTACTGGCCGCAAGACCAGAGTTCATCATAGAGGACATGAATTTGACACCGGAGCACCAATTCGGTTTTCGAAAAGGTCATTCCTCTATCCAACAGAATCGTAAATTAAATCAACAATACTTTCGAAGAAAAGTGGCTTTCCTGGGTGACAGCCAAGCTTTTGACCGAGTATGGCATGTAGGGCTTTTATACAAACTTAAAAAAAACATCCCGCACTGTTATTTCATTATCTTCAAGTAATTTCTGGTTGATCGGTACATTCAGGTAAAATATGGACAAGAGCTATCAGAACTGCATTCAACGCAGGCGTTCCCCAGATGAGTACATTGAGACCTATGTTATACATTCTTTACTCAGCGAACTTTCTTATCAATATGCACTTTGTGACTGCAACTTTCCCCGACGACAAGGCAATACTCGTTAAACACAAAGAGCCCCTAGTTGCTGCAACACTTCTCCAATTAAACCTATACGAAGTAAAAAAATGGTCCAGAAAATGAAGAGCTAAAATCAACGTGGAAAAATCAGGCTACATCACATTCACCAAATGTAAAGGTGGTACACCACATGTACTTTTAAACGACTCCCAGTTGCTGAAATAAAATACTTATGGATGCATCTAGACAAAGGACTCATCTGGAAAACGCACGTTTGGAAAAAACGCAAACAACTAGATTTCATAATGCGGAAACACTACTGGTTGATCGGCCGCCGATCCAAGTTGCCCCTTTTAAACAAATTGCTAGTCTACAAGGTCGCCATTAAACCAATTTGGACATACGGTCTTCAGTTATGGGGCACATCAGCTTCTTCAACCATTCAAATCATCGAAAGGTTTCAGAATAAAACGTTACGGGCATTGTGCGACGCACCTTACTACGTACGCAACGCCGACACTTTAAAAGACTTAAAAATAAGTACAGTGCGTGAAGAAATCAGTAAATGCAGTGAAAAATACCTAGACAAACTGTTCTTTCACACTAACACCTGACATAAATTTACTAGTCTACTTACCATGCTTGCATATGTGAAATCTAAGGCGTCACTGATAAACTGAACATGATAATTTTAGTTGATAAGGTTACCAAGAAGCTTTCAAAAAAGAAAAAACCAGTGCAAACACAATTGATGTGGAAAAACACATATTAAGATGTAACTTACCGAAATGGGAGCTGCCTTAGTTTTCAGGGGAAATCCGCAATGGATTGCCCTTCTGGAGTCAATTCTTAAATATCGACAAAAAAAAGATAATCAAAGACACAGATCGACCCTCCAATTTATTGCAATACATGGAAAAGGGATTAGAACCATATGAATTAAATTGACGCCCTTTCATCAGGACACCACAAGTTCACATGCCATCTAAATGAGTAGATTTTATAAAATTTCACTCGATTTTTTTTGTCAAATATTTCTAGTCAACGTAGGAAACAAAAGACAGAGCCGGAATATAAGCAAGTGAAGAAGAAAGCGCGTCAAATAGAGAATCTTGAAGGTAAAGAATCTCTCTGGTAAAGTTAACATTAACACTTACACCAATTCTACCACATTATATAGTACAGATTAAAGCTATTACATTACCGCTCGCATTAAAATCAGTTCAATAAAATTCCTGTAAGCAGCAGAAATAATACATCTTTACAAACGCTCAAATTTAAAACAATAAACTTTAATTAATTATATTAAATTTTTAAAAAAGTTGATATATTTTATTATAAGATGTGAACGAGATTGGTTATCGAGATTAAGTAATGCTTACTCAGTTAGTAAAAATAATTGAGTACCTGCGTTTATTTCGAACAAGAGGTAATAATGGCGGTCGTCGAAGACGCAATGCCATATCTCCTGCATCACAAATGGTGCGCAATTATCGGGCAGGGAGGATGCACTTATTTTCTACTTTGTAAGGTAAAAAGACAGACTTTTGACAAGATGTGTGCGTGTTTTTAGTCAATAGAGTCTAAATCGTAATCCACAATAGACTATCAGAGGACAGTGGAGAAGACAACAAGATCTTTATGAAATAGTTTTGTCAACTCTACAGCTGGCTTCTAAATTGCTGACTGGACAGATATCGATGAAATTGGAGAAAAGCTGACGTTATATCAAAAAGGCAGACTACTAAAAATAATTGAGTACCTGCGTTCACCCGAACAAGGGGTAATAATGGCGGTCGTCTAAGGCACAGTGCTTGCTACATCGCCCCGCATCAGATATAGTGCGCGACGACCGAGCAGAAAGCGAACATATGAGAGCTTCAACCTTCTTAGTTTGCAGACCATGGTCCAACGCAGGGCGTTAGAGCCTTAATATTAATATTATATCAGCATAGAGATTGGGAGGTAGCCGGAATCGGAAAAGAGTTGTCAACAATTTCTCCATTACAAACGATGAGACTAAAGTAAAATGAGATGCCTCAAAAATAAATGCCAATAAGTATGTTTTTATTGTGTCAAACTCGTATTCCTCTGTGGAAGTTATCTAAATCATAATTTCCAAAGACGATAATGTGACAAGCGATTGCACATAATTCTGCTGCCATAAATTTTATTTCTGATTGTCACCCAACCTACTCCGTTCTGACTTGATAAGACATCATGCCCTTATGCCGACTTAGCGACAGCCTTTCTCGAAGCTAGTAAGATAAAGTCATTGAATAAATGTAGTAATGAGTAAAAATAATATCAAAAAGAATAGAATGAGTAGTCTTTGATAAAAACAGATAAAAAGCGAGTTTTGTGGAGAGATATTAAAGAATATAGGCAAATATGATTAGAAAAAACCGTATATTTACAGCTGTAACAACAATTTCTTTTTGCTACTACTCTTGTTAGCAGTTTTCAGCAAGCCGACAGAAAAACATTAAAATAAAAATCTTAAACTTTGAAGACTAAGAAGTAACCGATTTATATAATGAGCATATATATTTCTACATAAAATTCAAGAATACACTGAAGACAAATAAAAATAGTTGAAACTTTCAACTAAATAAAAAATGACTTGCTGTAATAACCAAATCCGACCTAGAAGTTACAAAGAGTTTCTCTCTAATCTAATAATGTTGAAGAAAAAACGAAAAACTATTAACTGTCATAATATAGTGATGCACTTTTTAGGAAAAAAAGTTACAAAAACCTTTAAAAAATCAAAATTTTGCAAACGCAGCTATAAATGCCACAATGCAAGTTAAGCAAAACCATTAGAAATGTGGCAGATTTTCTCTATTCTTAACCATTATTTACAGAATTGCAATATAAGACGAAAAAGCGAGACTGTATTAGTCATGCAACTTTAGAAAGTAAATTGGGTTAAACATTAGACAAATAAAACCTGAAACTAAATCTATCAAAAACCGAAAGCTATCTTTAACATAGATGAAGATCGCATTACTTTAAATTACAAAATGGACCAAAACTCATTGTGCAAATTTTTTCTTTTACTCCATTTTTGAACGAACTTAAACCATAAACAAATTTTCAACTAATTTTTAATTATTCAACAGCTTCGATTTGCTCATGGTTCTGATCTGTTCACATCTTTGTGGTGTCTGCTTCTCTAAACATCTTGTTACACAACTTATTGCTTTGATGTATACCGAAGAATTCTGCCGTTTTCTTGATCTTCTGGTTTCAAATAAATAAAAATCGGGCGTTTGGTTGAGACATCATTAATATGTAAAAATTGCAAAAGACACCTTGAACTGTCACACATTATTTGTTCCGTAAAGAAAAAACCTGAAGTCGTAAAAAAGTGGTAAGGCCATCACTCACTTATAGCAGCGAGACATGGACTCTTACAGAAAGACAAAAGATACGTATCAACGCAATGGAAATGAGGTTTTTGAGAAAAATAGAAAATAAAACCAAGAAGGATCAACAAAAAATGATAGAATTTAGACAAAAGGTCTTGAAAATAGAACCAATAACGGAAAAATAAAGAAGGGCACAGACGGTTAAAACAAAATGGAGAATGAAAAATAAAAGTAGTGAGAAAAGGCATGTCATGGGAGGGATACAAAATCTAACGCAAGAAGGAAGCAATGGAGATGAAGTGCAAGACTCAACCCATCCAGCCTTACACCTAAAGGTATAAAGGCCTAGGGCTTTTGGCAACAAAAATCGAATGGCGCAGGATACACCAACGTTGAACCACACATTTATACGAGGTCTGCCCTAGAAAAGTCGAGCCAATGTTCCGATAAGAGTAAACTGTAATGCGCATGCGTAAGTAAAAACGGTCTCACCGGTCAGATCAGTTAGAAGTTAGACGCTGAAGAGTAAACACATGCAGCGTGTGATCATTGCATTTACATTTGATGAGCGAACAAAGCAGCATCACTTTTCACTCTGTTTTTCTGTTATTCTCTTATAACTTCATTTTTTTCTCTTCTGCTTCACTGTCGCTCTTGTACTTTATCTCACCTACCTGCAGACGTTTTTTTCTTCTTTTCGCAAAGACTTAAGTTTCTCCTCCATATAATAATCTTGGTAGATGGATCGTTTTGTACATCTGCAACTTCGTTTGTTGGGTTACTTCTTTCTTCTTGTATAGCACTTTAAGACACGTGCAGTCCTATTCTATTATTTAAATCCTCGACAAATATTTCGCGTGTATTTACAATATTAGCCAAATATTTGCAATTATTTGTTCTAGGTATTTGTAACCAATTTTTGATTTTAATTCCTTATTTCCAATCACTACAACTTTAGATTTCCCTACATTAATTGGTAGTTTATATTGAGTTAAGACTTTGTTTCCAAATTAGTCTCAAATTCGTCAAAAAAGGCATAGATTGATATTAAATTTTTTTATTTTTCTTGTCACTATTTAATGTTATTGTCCATAATCAATATTGTAACGTTTCTGCTCTTGGCGGTGGGGAACGGTACGACTCTAACGCCCCGCGTGAGCACGGCCTGCGAACTGACAGGTTAAGGCTCTCATATGTTCGCTCTTTCTGCCCGGTCGTCGTGCACCATCTCTGGTGCGTGGCGATCTGGCAAGCATCGCACCTTAGTACCCCTTGTTCGAGTGAACGCAGGCACTCAATTATTTTTAGTGACTTTTTAGGCCACCCGCTAGGCATCAGACAGCTCCAGAAATTGAACCCGGGCCCGCCTGCATCGCAAGTCCGCGCCTCAACCGTTAGACCACTCTAGCGACAGGCGGTGGCAAATAAGAATTGTAAACCAATTTAAACTACCTTATTTATTTTACTTAGAGATTATGCAAATATACGACACTATTTATATATACAATACATACAATTAATGACGTAAAACGGCACACTGTTTCACACAGCTTCCGCAATTGTATTCACTTGCTGTCGAATTTGAAATGCACTTGACGTCCCGTTACACGATAGTTAAGCAGCTCGGGTGTTCCAGAAGGGTCGCGAATTATCGAGAAAAGCCGCACTGGAACCTTCTGAAATATTCGCTACACCCGTGCGCGATTGCCGAGAAATCCAGAAGGCATAGTATTGGCTGCCGAGCGGATTTCTAGCGACCGCCCTACCAGGGACGTTCGGAAATTTGTTACAATATAAAAAATGGGGCTTCTTACCCCCACCTTCCCCACATTTTCATTTGTAACAAACGTTTCAAAAATCTAATTCTCACTATGTCTAAAGTTTCTATATATGCTCTAGATCTTTTTATGTGGTCTCTTTTAATAGTATCAAACGCTTTCTTAAAATCGACAAACCATATAAAAGCTTTACTATCCCTTTTAATAACTTTTTCTCCAGCTAATGTAAAGTATAAATGTATTCTTGTAGAATACATTCAGGTCTAAAACTACTTTAAGCATATAGGAGTTGTATGTTTATTAAGTTTCTCTCCTTCTTATAACATTGGCAGTCTGCAAATTTAGTAAATAGAGAAAATATTTTACATTTTTAGAATTTTGGCCATTCAGACTTCCTAAACTTGCACAGCTAACACAGTCTTCTATTTGCAACTTAGATCACAGTTCTAAAAATAAAAGTCACGAAGAGAAGAAATGCACCATCTTCCAATTTTTACTAAACTAGAATTGTAACATTCCGAGTTGAATTTTCTAAAAGCTTTTGTATTTTCAAAAAATGCGTCCCTCTATTGTAACTTTTGATATATTTTCGTTCTTTCTTCGACATTCTTCAACTGAAGAAAAAATTGTTTTAAATTCTGAGGCAGATTTTGTTGTTTCAACAAGTCATTGTAGTGTTTTAACAGAGAAGTTTTTCAATTACAAATTTCCAACCTTTTGTAAGAAACGCGTTACAAAATAAGACTATTTTGTTCTAAAACTAAAAAATGCATTAAACCTTCCACGGTGCCCCTTCTTTCCCTGCAAAAAAATATGGCGACATTGCTGCTGACAGCACTGCTGACCCGCTTTTGTACTTTACCGGTATAACTAGCCAATCCGGATTTTTTAAGTAGGAAATAAGTGTTTTCAACATAATAAAAGGCAAATGTAACACTACAACATTCCTTTTACTTCACATAAATACTACTGTTGTAAAGTTTTCTAGTTTTCTATTTTTTACATTTAATTTTCAATAATTTGGACTCTAACGGGTCTAAAAATGCATTAACGTGCAATTTAGTTAAATTTAGCATTTCTTATCATTGTTTGTGAGGCTATTAGATGGAGTAATTAAAAAAATAAATCAAAAAGGATACTAAATGAAAATTAGATGCAAACAAAATTTCTACAAAGCGAAGTATGAAAGGATCCCTCACTAGTTGCGAGGACGGTTCATATACATGTATAAAGCTCCACTGATTGTTCGGTCGCTTGAGATCGTGCATTAGTCATAATAAGGGTTAGATCAATAGTTATCTACCTGATTAAAGTAGATATGTCTGGTGCGATTACACAATGTAGTGTTATTACATTTTTGTCTAACAGACATGATAAACAGTGAAATTTTACTGTGGTTTCGTATCTTGTCGTTTTTCAGCTAATCGCAAGAGAACAGTCAACGTATTCATGATCACATGCTTGGAAATGGCGTCAGGGAGTGGTATAAACGGTGGTAGCGTGGAAACACTGTATGGGAAAAAGTTTCAAAAATTCTTTGGTTGGTGGGACTGATTAAAAGCCACGCGTTCCCAAAACCTCTTTAAAAAGTTTCAACTACTACCAAATGAATTTTTAAGGTGCGCAATAAGTCTTGGGCGCATTATTGTACCCTCTTATACCTCATCTTCACAGCCGATTTACCCACTGATAATAGCGCTATAACAGCGACGTAAGCAGACGACACGGCCATCCTATCAATGCACCCAAACCCAACAGTTGCTGCCCAACAACTACAGACGCATTTAGATAAAATACAGCAGTGGCTCCAAAGATGGCGTATCAAGATGAACGAGAATAAATCAGTCCATGTGACTTTCACAAAATGTAGAGGGCACCCCCCAGAAGTAAATATGAACGGTCAACCACTACCACAGGCAGATAGCGTTAAATATTTAGGGATACACTTGGATAAAGGGCTTACATGGCGTACTCATATATGGAAGAAGAGGGTGCAGCTTGGACTGAAACTAAAGAAATACTACTGGTTGTTAGGTAGAAACTCCCAATTATCGCTTAAAAATAAACTTCTTATATACAAGGTAGCATTGAAACCAGTTTGGACCTACGGGATCCAGTTATGGGGCACTGCCTCTAGATCTAACATTGACATATTGGAGAGGTACCAATCCAAAGTCTTACGTCTAATAACTAATGCCCCATACTACATCCCAAACATTGAAATCCAAAACGATTTAGAAGTGGCCACCGTCAAGGAAGAAATTAAAAAATTTAGTGTAAAGTACCTAAATAAGTTAAAAGTGCATCCTAATCCTTTGGCAGTTAATCTACTAGACAACAGTGCTCAAACGCAAAGACTCAAAAGACTTAACCCGCTCGATCTACCGCATAGATTTTAGTGCTATTTAAGTTACATTAAGTGTCTTAATTAACTTACATGTAGTGTAACAATCAAATTAATTAAGTAATCGCAGGAGGGTCGTCATTGGGCGACTTCTCCAACACTGCTCAATACGATCAACATAATTACTTATTGTCAGATGTAATTAACAGATTGTAATTAACTAATAAATACATAAAAAAAAAATATTGTACCCCCCAAATAAAAAATATATACAAAAACGCCGTTTACTGCAGCGGGTTCTTACAATAGGTTAAAGCTGCCTAGGGATCGGCACAACAAGGAGTTCCAGTCTGCGAGACCGCACATTGTTTAATCTACAGAAAGAAGCATTAGAATATAAATTGGAAAACAACATTCAAGTTGACAAATTTGCACGCAATTGGGTACATAATAAATTTATTTTTAAAAATGTTTTTCTCATTTAAACAACCATCTTATAAAAAATACTATCAAAATTATAGACTAAACATGATTAGCTATATAATTTTGAGAAAGACAAAAGGTATTTAAGCATTTGAAAGTGCAATAACCTTAGTGTTTTGGAACGCCAACAGAATTGTGTCGGTTGCCTGCCAAGATAATTAAAACTACCAATCAATACTATACATATAATATCATTAAGAAGATCCAGGTTTTAATTGTAAAAAATTGCCCAAAAAGAGCAAACAAAAATGGCTTCTCAAGAGCATTAAACATATAAATTTTTCATACCTAAACTGTGACTGATATGGCTTCCTTAAACTATTATTTGCCCACGAGACTTAAAATGTTTATTACTGTAAAATATAAGGATGAAAAGACGGCTTGTTAAGGCTTTTCGAAAAGTAAATCAAAATCTGGAGAATATTTTTTGCTGTGCCGTGAAACTGGCAAACTGGCTCTGGCTCACTCCCGGGTTTGAAACATGGATCAAGCAGTTCGAGCGCTTCCAACCGCTTTATCCATGTTTCAAACCCCGAAGTGAGCCAGAGTCAGCTTTTTTTCCCTTGAATTTGCAGTTTTGCAATGTTTGTATGACGACCGGAGAGCACTTGATTGACCCGGGAGTCGAACCCGGGACCGCCGCGCGCCAGTGTGGCAGGTCGAGGCCTTTACCTCGCGGCTGTCGTGCTCTCTAGCCAGCTTTGCTTACAGGCGAGCGGGGCATCCTCAAAAAGTGGCTTAGAAATAGCAATATGTGGCCACGGAGTTTTAGTCGATAAAATATGTTTATTCTTATGTTTTTGAGATTGCTGAACACGAATCCGATAGTACTTTTTCGCTAAAAATGGGGCGTCTATGTATAAAATGGCTATTTAGTGAAAAATTAAGAAAACATTTTTTCGCGTTTAACTCGCGGTATCTTAGGCAGTTTACAATATTTCTTTTTGATATTGTAATCACATATTCTTCGCAACATGAGAAAAAATCCAAAATCATCAAGGCGTTTATTGCTCAAGTGGCGAATTTTTCAAATTGCACTTACCAATTTGACGACTTTCTATGTGCGATCGCAAAAGTTGTGCGATGAAGTTTGATTTTCGGGTAAGTAAGCATTTGGTACTAAGATACGATATATAGCAAAGTTTTCTGCAAAGTTTCAGATCTCTATGTTAAATAGAAAAAATATACGAGTGTTGGAAGTTTGACGTCGCGTCCGGGCGCGCGCTCTCGGTACGCGCCGATCACATCGGCTGGCGTATACAAGCATATAAATGAGAGTATTACGCGGTAATGTTAATTAAAAATCGTATTTAAACAATATGTGATCATATTTTGTTTTCTTTTTATTTCTTACTGTGTATAAAAATACCTCAACATTCAAAATGTTGAGAGTTTGACGAGTTGAGATTCATTGGCACATTTTCAACGTTTTTTAAATGAACCTAAGATGTGGTTTTTCACAGGAAAAATCACCACCTGCACTGATTTGACTAGGTACATACCTATAAATATTATATCAAAAAAATAGGTAATTACATATGTTCATCTTTGGGATTTTTTTGCGCTCAGGGTATGTCTTCCTTAATGGATCCATGTTCACCGCATCCTATGGCTCATTGTCATTACCCTAATTAAATAAATTCACAACCAATCTGTGATTGATGTCTCCTAAATCAGCAGATACAAATCCTTTACAGGCTGTGTCTGGAAATTTTCCGGTTCCAGGATTGGGTTCCCGAATATACGTTGCATTTTCCTGCATAGCGCATCGTACTTACATAGGATATGTAAGGCTGTTTCTGGTTCCTTGCTACAAAGTCTGCATGCAAGGTCACCATTGAATTTACCACTTTCCAGCGGTGTTCTTTTACAGTCGCATGTCCTGTAACAAATCCTATGGTTATCTTTAGCTGAGGCCTACTTAGACTAGGGAGTTTTACAGCTCTCTTTTGACAAGGTCCCTTATTAAAGGTTTTGCTGAAATAATGTCTCGGTCGGTTCTTCCAGTACATTCGATAATGAGTGCGTATCCTCTCCTTAATAAAGCTTTGGGCAGCACTTCGTGAAAATCCTAATGCAGGTTCTGGGCCTATATAAGCCTCACTAGATCCCACCTGGCCAATTCATCGGCTTTCTCATTGCCGTAGATACCGCAATGCCCAGGTGTCCATAACAGTTTCACTGTATTATGTTCTATCAGTGTATTGAGTTTGATGCATTCCCATATTAGTCTAGATGATGCTTTTGTGCTTGATAAAGCCTTTAAAGCTGCCTGTCTGTATGATATAATATAGATCCGCTTGCTACTGTAAGCCCTCTTACCATTTTCACGCAAATACTGTAGTATGGCGTATATTTTTGTCTGAAAGACAGAAGCGTACTGACTCAGGGAAAAGCTTAGCTCTACCCTGGAAGCATCAGCATATATTCCAGCTCCGGTACCCAGCTCGGTTTTAGAACCAACCGTGTACCAGATTAGGCTACCAGGTGCAATTGCCTATCTAAATGTCTCGATCCTGCATGATCACCTCGAATAGAGAGTCGTCACATATTTTTAGGTCATGTGGTCTGTTCTCATTTCAAGCAGAGGGCCCCCCAGACTGTCAATTATTCTTGAATGACCTGTACCCGTGTGTGTCTTGAACAGTGAATATTACAGCTTGTAGTGACCTAATTTGCCTCCCCCTGAATTACTATGTGCAGAGGTGGGAGGTCTAGAAGGGTCTCCATTGCTGAAATGGGCGTGGTTCTCATCGCCCATGTAGTGCCCAAACAGGCAAGTCTTTGTACCTTGCCTAGTTTTAGTTTGGTGGTTTCTTGTGTTACTTTGGGCACCAGACCAAAGCTGAGTATGTAAGAGAAGGTCTAACCACTCTGGTGTACAACCAGTGCACCATACCTGGTTTTAACCCCCGACTTGTCGTACATGCGTGTGACAACTGCTAGAGTTCTCACCGATTTGTTGACCACTTTCTCAATATGACGGTTCCAAGTAAGTTTAGAATCTAAAACAACTCCTAGATACTTTACTTCTCTCGATATGGTGATTTCTTTTTCGCCAAGGAAAAAATATGTAAGCCCCTCTAATTTTTTCCTTTGCGTGAAGGGTATAATTTTGGTTTTTACGGACTGACCTAGAGGCCTTCCTGTTTAGTTATCACGTTCAGAGCCCTCTGCATCCGTTCCCTGATCGTGCCTACAAAGTTCCCTTCAACCAAGACAACTAGATCATCGGCGTAGCCTACAGAAGAGAATCCTTCATCTTTTAAGTTTTTTAAAAGTCCATCCATTATCACCCCCCCCCCCCGCTGCCTGGACCATAATAGTTTCGTCATACATTAACGAATAAACCACCCTTCCTTTGAGCGTGCAGTCTATCCACCTGCAGCAGGTCTCCTCCAGGCCACGTCTTCACAGGCCGGAGGTTATGGAGTTGAAAGATATATTGTCAAAGGCTCCTTCTATGTCCAAGAAAGCACATAGAAAGATCTCTTTGTTATTCATCGTTTTCTCTACTCTCCAAGTGAGGTAGTGAAGTGCTGTTTCAGTTGAGAAACCAGCTTGATAGGCAAATTGGTTCTCATATAGTGGATGGTGTACCAGTATACCTCCCCTAATATGCTTATCAAGCAGACTAATTGGTCTGTAATTCTTTGGCTGCAAATAATGGTCCCGACCAGCCTTTGTTATAAATACCACTCTGGTAAGTCTCCATAATTTTGGCAAGTAGTTCAGGGCCAAACTGGCTTTGAGTACCATGCAGATCTTTATGATTAGAAGTTCCGGTCCCGGAGATTTATAGGCTTTAAATGAGTTTATAGCCCATTTGAGTTTATTGAAACTTACCACTCTTCTTGCAGTCTCTTAGTCTTCCCTTGATGCTGTGTTGCCAAAATCAAGGGATACCTGATTGCTTCAGTTTGTATAATTACAGATCCAAGAAAATGTATCCGAGAAAGTTCGGTCAGTGTTTCTTTTCCTGTTTTGGTATACTCTCCGAATTTAGATTCCAGAGTACCAATCAAATTGCAGTGAGAGTCTTTTGAGTCTGGCACATTCTGGAGTATTTTCAATTTCCTCATAGTACCTTCTCCATGATTCTCTCTTGGCATCTCTCAATGCTTTATTATATTCAGTTAGGGATTCCCTATAGGTATCCCAGTCACCTGATGTTTTGGCCCTGTTAAACAGTTTTCTTACTTGCCTTCTCATGGTTGCAAGGTCTTCATTCCACCAGGGTACGTTCCTGATGGAAGCCTTTATAATCAGGGGACAGTACGCTGAAATGACTGCCTCAGTTAACTGATCCACAGCCATTTCAAGCTCAAGGTTATTGTGAACTTTCCTTATCGTACTAGCCAAGTTTTGGTCTAGGTTTACGAGGTTTTACGAGGATTACGATAGTTTTCTATCACTCGCTGAATCCCAGCGATTTCGAACTTAATGTATCTGTGGTCTGAACAACTCTCTCATCAGATACTTGCCAATTTCTAACAAAGTTACTTACGAAAGAAGTACCAAATGTTATATCAATTACTTCCCTTCTTCGCCTGATAACGAAGGTTGGTTTGTCACCCTTATTCAATATGTCTAAATTATTTGCCACAGTGAATTGTAAAATTAACTCACCTCTGATGTTAGTGTCGGTGCTACCCCATGAGAGGTGGTGTCCATTGGCGTCGCAGCCAATGCAGCATTGCAGACCAATGTTTCTGCAGTGTCTCATAAGCTCATCCACTGCCCTAGGCGGTGGAGGATCCGGTTCATCAACAGGGAGGTACACCGATCCTAGTATGATCTTCCTCAGTCCTCCTCCACTTGTTGTTAGCATCACTGCTGCCATATCCTGAGAACAAAATTGCAGTTCATCTTTGTTAGCTGCGCATGCATTGGCTGGTTGTGATACGGGGTTCCTCCCCGTTCTCCTTTCTTAATATCCATTTTTTCTTCTACTGTTGTATTTGGTTTTAATTGAAATTTAATGTGGAGAATTTTTCACAGAATTGCTTACCCCCTCCCACCCCCGTACTAGACGGAACTCCTTTGAAAATGCGGATTTCTACCTAAAAATAGCTTTACCATTTACGGCTTTTAACCCTACTAAAAATTGATGTAGGTTGTTGTAGCCTAACGCAACTATCCCGTTGCGAAAGACCTTTCAAATTAGGCCTCCATTTTAGATCTACAACCGTCCACTCTCAAAGTATTTTATTTGCCTGGCACCTATCAAATCTAGTAAGAATTTCTTTATTCACCACCCGTGGAGGTACCTGATAGGAACTAGGAAGTTTTCTCCGCCTTTTAATAGTTCTATTTCTTGTTTCTATTTTATTTTTTGTCTTATGTTCTTGATTGTATTTTTAAAAGCAAATTTATATTCTTAGGGCAGACCTGTTTCGATGGAACGATTGCTGGTTTCTTCTTAAAAAAAACATCTTGTTTTTAGACATTTTGTCGTAAACTAAGTCAATCGTGCACTAACGTTTGTAGAGCACCATCGTCGTCAAATCAAATTTTAAATGGCCCAAACAATGATAATCGCAGAAAACTGAGCTCGGACTATATGGGTGGTGTTTTGGTGTATTCTAGGACAAATTTTTAATTTTTTATCAAGTATGAACAACTGTATGAGACAGGACGAAGATTTTTTTGAGATTGTCCGTAATGATTATCTGGGCACTGTCGTCGTTTATGCCAACCTCACCAACTCTTATACGACGGACACTAAATATTTTCCTGGGCTACTCTGGTCCTCGGACAACGTCACCAACCTTCATTTTCAACTGCTTACGTATACACTTGAGTTTTCTTAAGGATGTTATCTCCAAATCGTACCTTAAATCTTCCCAAAATTTTGCACATTTTTACGCCCTATGTTGTGAGAAACTTGATAATAATCCATTGTGGAACAGCTCTAACATCATAATACCGACTAATGAAGTAACAGCTCGAAGTACCCTAGAGGAAAAATCTTCAGGCATTGTTATCTATATAGCTTAAAAGTTACACCCCTCTCTTTTCACTTCGTGACGCGTGAAAAAGTTGTTTGTATTGATTCACTCGCATAGCCTAAAATTCCAGAAGGTTTATATTTCCTGTATTTGGCACCGTAAACGACTAGCCTAAGCTGCAACAATCACGCATTATAACTGTGCCAGTAGTTATGGTCAGAAATACCGTAACAAAATAATGGTCCGTGAATAAAATATATAAAATTTCCGCGTCTCGCATATTAATAAATAAACTAGAAATAAACTTTAGAGACTATGAAACAGTGAAGGGTCAAAAATTATTGCCTTCTTATTACCTGTCAGCTTGTTTTTTTTATTTGTCATTTTTGTGCCAGCAGAAAGTTCCTTGCCATAACATTCTCTTTAACTTTGAACAATCATACAAAATCGAAATCGACTTGTAACTTAGAACTGCGGTTCTGACTATTTTTCTCCAGCATCGTTACCACGAAGAGTAGCTTTTTTTACAGTACGCATTTTTACTAGAAATATAAAAAAATATTGAAAGAAGGTGATGATTCAAATAATGGTAAAAATCTTCGAGGGTGGCCGGGTGCTTTTAATATAATCAATGCAATTTTGTCGAAACTTGAAGAAATTTATGATAGATTTGCAATGTTTGCAAGTGTTTTATTGGAAAATTTGTAACGATCAAATAAAATCAAAAATCCTATCACAATTTAAGGGTGCCTAAAACCACCATAGCAATAATCTTAATAGATACTTCCTTCGTTCAGTAGGGGCAATAGAGGGCATCGTCAAAATAATGCCGATATGTTTTTGACATCAAAGTACTGAACTACAAAAATCACGTTCCACAGGGTATAACAGTAGATGGAGACTTGTAAGATCCCAAATAATGAGATGTGGACCAATTGAACATAGGTTTAAGGCATCGCGGTAACGCACAGGTTCTTTTAGCACTCACTCAGACTCTGTTTTGGCCATTTACCACTTTTTTACTATCCCTTGAGATCTACATTATCTTACATAAACAAAAATGGTGTTCAAGGGTAAAATAACAATAAAAAAGAATAAAACAGTATATTTTTGGACTTGAGTTAGCTCAGAAGACCGTCTGATCGATATTTTGAGACAAATAAGATGACTTATATGTGTGCTGTAAACAAGTGAAGACCATAATGTGCTTTGAAAGTGATACTATATTACAATGAGTACAAAGACACTTAAAGAGGTATTCTTGTATCAACCGCCTCAAAGCACGCAAGTACGATCATCAAGTCGTAGCTTATCAAAAAGTGCCTGAATAAGCGATATTTCTGGATAGAGGAACATTTAAAATGGTTCTGACGCAATGTTATATTTACTGACAATGCGTTCTTTTGAATTTCGTTTTCTTGGAAACGCACCTGATCTGTACATGGAAAGAAACTACCCCAGCGATCTATTCAGTTCCCTCTTAAGGTGTATCTTTGTAGTTGCTTCAGAGAATAGGGATCTGGAATATTACACCTTTTTGCAAAGACGCTAATTGTAAAAAATATTGTAGCCGATAATAAAACGCGGTTGCCTAAGAAGACCATCACCTCAAATATTGCAGCCACCTGTGTATGACTTGGAAAGAAAATAGAATCATCACGTTGGATTGGCAATCCCAAACTCCCTACTCTAACACAATTGAAAATATCTGATTCTACTGATTTTAAAAGTTTTAAGTTCTGTCACACTTGCAAAAAATTTTACTTTTAGGGACAAATTTATTAAAAAAAAAACTATTCTTTAAAATAAAGACTTTTTGCCACTGCTCTGTAAGCATTCGGATCGGGTTGAAGTGCCACTTTGTCGGCTTTAAATCTAAGTTCTGCTGAAGTGTTCTAGTGAGCGAAAGATGAATTTTAACTCCTTTATTGGCCTGTGCTTTGGCTAACTCGCTTAAATCTGGCATGGAGTTCCTGTAGATAAAGTCAAGCTGCTGAAGATGACTGTCTTCTAATCAACTCCAAACTCTTCAGCCAAGTTTCGAGTGTCTGAAGACAATTTGGCATCCAAAACGGCTTGCAAGTCTCCGTCATCCAGAACAGATGGTCGGCCAGAATGTGAATGATCTTCAAGCATGAAGTCACCAGAATCAAAGTTTTTGTGCCATCTTGCCACTGTTCCTTGATCTTTAACATCACAAATCTCTTTTTCAGATTCTCTCGATGAAAGTTGTCACTTTTAGAAGTAACACATTAGGATTTTAATTTTAGCATTGTTTATCTAGAATCAAAGGAGCTAACCGGGATGTAAAAATACAAAACAATAACGAGAACTGCACAAAAATTGAATTTTTCTCAAGAACCTTCTCTGCAACCAAATACATCAAACGCAAACTAAAGAGTAAACGCATGTTAACTATCTGAAAATGATCTCAACCCATTCCGGAAATGTGGCGCTTTCTTCTCGCTTCTTATAAATGGGACATCTTAGTAACCCAGGACGTAATAACTTTTTGTAATACTTTATGAGTGCAGTGCAGATTTGTTTATTAACTATCAAAGAAATGCAGTCAGCATATTGTATTAGTCAATACGTGGTCTCCAATTACTCATTTTTTTAAATTTTATAGAGAATTCCATTAAGAGGTGGTATTTTAAATTATTAAAAAATCGTTCTCTTTGAGCCTTATGGATATATTGTTCTTTAAATGCAAAGCAAAAAGTCTATTGTTAATTATGAAATACAATATCTTTCAAGTGGCGACAACGGCTCTTCTTACAGAGCTCCATTCATAATATTTTCACACAACTGTAGCTTGATTTCGCCAGTTACAATTCTGATATTGCCTTTGAGTACTTGAGTCGTTGTTGAAGCATTTACGTAGACCTTATCTTTACCGTAATCCCAAAGAAGAGAGTCTACTTGTGTCAAATTCTATAACCTGACGGCCAATTGAAGTACCCATTTTGAGAAATTTCTCGCTCAATAAAACAATTGTCTTAAGGCTTGCGTGATACATAGCGACGTTTTGTTGAAAATAAAGGTCGTCCTCGTCTATAGTATTCAGTTCTGGCCAAAAAAGGTCACAATAATGCACACCATTCACTAAAATGATCTCACCAGCTTCATTTCCGAAAAAATACGGACCAATGAGCCACCAACCCAAAAACGTGCGCCAAACTGTAACTCGTTGAGAATAGATAGGTTTCTCCGCAGCTCTTCTTGGATTTTTAGACCTCAGATGCAACAGTTTTGCTTATTTAACCTACTAAGTGAGGTAAAAATTGGCTTCATCGGCCAGGACAATTTTCTTGAAAACATGGGGGTCATGTTCTTGAATCTCCAACACCTGTCATAGGTTCTTGAACTTCGTAAGACTTTTTATCCAGATCTTTGTACAAAATACGGCAGGATAGTTTGTGAAAGGTCCAATTGTTGCAAACATCTTGAAATCAATAAATTCACTTATTTATGGCTGTTCTCATACAATCGAGTTTCACCATAAGCTTATTCCCTCGTTTCCAAATTATTGAAAAAACTACTAGTCCACAAAACTGATTCAGAATTCACCCTGAATCTACTATACATTTAAACAGAAACTAAACAAAGACCGCTGATGTAAAATGTGGCGTGGCTGAGCTCTGAGCGTACGTTTGGTTGCCTATCTTCGGGATTGTTTTGCATGTTATCATTTGTAAATAAATTTTTGTGGGCAACCCCTCGTGACTAGATACCACACCACCAATTTGGAATCTTTCAACTACACATGTCTGCACTAAATTTTAATGGTTTAGTAACAAAACTGCATTACTAATGTTCGGTTGCTGGTTTCCACCCTGAAATTTGTTTTGAAATCTCAGCAAAATAATTCCAAAATTTGGACTCTAAGATGCTTTTGACTAAATTCAAAATTAAATACAAAATACTTTTTGTAGCTATTTAAAGCTTAATGACTTTCTAAAACATATATTTTTATTGCAAAAATACTAAAAGTTTCATCATTGAAATGAATATATCAAATTAACATTTAGTATAATCAAATTGAACTGAAGCTTCTCGAAGTTGCTATATGGCTTTCGTGAATTGGTTCGATGTTGTCAAAACTGCTACATTAAGGCTCATTCGACTTGTTCTCTGAATTGAATCAACTGTATTACTTCTGTGTAACGTGGTAAATTTTTTAAAAACAAAATATATTATCATTACTGTGCCACAGCTGCCAAACCAGTACAGTATTGGTACTGTACTGAACCTTGGGGTCCAGTGCTTCCAATATCGACAAAAAACTCGGACGATAACAAAGAGAGTGATGATGACGATAATGAAGAGGAAGGCGACTCCAATTTCATGCCAACCAGTTCTCAAGAATCAATGATAGCCCGTCAAAATGATCTCAACAAAGTTGTTAGTTTAATGGGGTTTTCCAAGTCATCGGCAACAAAAGTAGGCATCTTTAAAAAGATGAGTTGGATTAACAATTGCAAGACTAATTACCGGAATTATAATCTGAGATATGATTCACCGAAAAACCTATTTTTGTCCAAATTAACAAAAGTGAAGATGTGGCTGAACAAGAAGACAACGGCAAGCGAAAGGTCAGCGTATTAGATGAGTTTAAATGTCAATGAATAGCACTCATATCTTTCAGAATAAAACTCTCGATGCATCTAACCATAAAGAAACTAAAAGACAAACAAACCAACAGACGAAAACACAGAGACTCGTGAGGTAATCTACTGTACTTCCATTGATGACTTTGGTGACCTGACCACCAACAATGGCGAGTGCATTTAGACTGGAATCTTGCGTTTCAGCATTTTTCAAATTAATTACACCCATGAAATGAAACCATCCTACTGTATCTTCCAGTGCTGTATTTACGCTTTTCAATCCCGAGCTAAGCATTTGCACTAGGTCAACCATCAGTGGAAACGAGCAACAGATGAGAATACGGTAGAGCCAAGTTTCCTAGGCTTTCTTTCGACAAGTCACATGCAGGCATTTTAAACGAACCGGTGATTAAATCTTTATTCAAAGACAATAACTTTTGCTTGTCGCTTGAAGGAAAAGAGAGCGATGTATGGGTAGCTTCTCGAGAAGTTTGTAATAACGTTTTGGAAAACCATCAATCTTAAGATTACAAGGCAGAAGTCCTAGCACTCTTTCATGCATTCAAAGAGATGAAGGCGAACATGAGCCTTAAAGTCCACATGTTAGAATCTCACTTGAACGACTTCCCCTTGCACATTGGCAGTGTAGGTGACCCAGTGTAGGACCAGCCACTAAGAGAATGCTACTTATTTTACACTTTGGTGCTAGGTAATGTTTCATCCATTTCATATTCAAATAAATAAATTATATGAGAAAAAACTGACCTAAGACCGTAGTTGCAGCGAATCAATTGAAGCTTGCTTAGGTTTACCAAGAGATGAGTAAGGATAAAATAGAACATAGTTTCTGCTTTATGTAGTACAACCTGACTGAAAAACATTTTTAATATTTTTGGATATCAGCCAGGCATTTGATAGTCTGGCCCTTGAGTCTGCTTTACAAAATTTAAAAACTCCTATCACCTATCTAACATTAGTGATCGGCAATTTAGACGTAAAGTAAGGACAGAAGTATCAGCAATGCTATCAATTGAATCTGGAGTTCCCCAGGGCAGTATCCTTGGACTATTATTATACATACCATATACGTCTGACATACCAACTGTAACAAGCATCACAATGGGCACATTTGCTGATGATACTGCAATACCAGTGTTCAATAGGCTCATTCAGACTTGCAAGAATACCTATATAGTTTACAAACACGACCTGAAGAATAGAAAATCAATATAAATGAAACTAAATTTAAGCATGTAACTTTTACGTCAAGAAAAGATCGAAGTCCATCCCTCCATATAAATAATGTAGTGATACCACAAGAAATTTCAGTGAAATATGCAAGAAAATGAAGCAAATAGATTTAACGACAGAACTGTCGATTGGTAGAAGATCTTACTTAACAATAACAAAGTCCCAATTTATAAAGCCGTTATCAAACCAATATGGACGTATGACATGGAGCTTTGCGGATGTGCCACCAACTCGAACATCGTAATCATCCAAATATGCCATTCTAAAATATTAAAAACCATTGTTGCCGCCTAATGGTCTGTCACTAATGAAACGCTACACATCGACCTTCAAGTAAAGGAAGTTATCCACGATAGAAGTGTAAATGACCATAGAAAATTGGAATCACACCCAAACCCATAAATCACACAGCTAACGCAAAACGATCCAATAAGAAGATTAAAACGACGATGGCCAACATACTTCTAATAGTTGAAGAGACTCTTTCATTGGAAGAGATCTCATCTTCTCAGCTGGTCCAGCTCCAGAAGACTCCAAACCCAAGCTTATAGAAATAAAAAATGAAATGTTGGGGTTACTGTACCGATAAATCGTTATAAAATCCTATTGGCCATTAAAAATTGAGACACTAATTTAACTTTCGACAGAAGAATCCCATAAACTGGTTCTTTTTATTGCTTTGACATAGCTCGCTTTTATGGACCCTGTCCCATGCCGCCTGCCTTTCCATTTTGATCTGACTTCACTTTTCCACCAAGCGCGTTTCCTGCAAAGAACAGAGCCTACCTGTTGTTCGCCTATTTTTGCGCTGGAATGCCGGCCGGCCGCGAACTTGCACTATTTCGGGCGCAGCCTCGATCGGATACCCCAAATCCCAGGATGACCCGGTCGATGTGGGCCGCGCCGGCATCCAAACGCCGGCATATTCATGAGCCCCAAAAGGGATTACCGAATTCCTGCATACCAGCTCGTCCCGGCCGGCAGCGAAGTGGGCCAGCGGCCGACAGCAAGGTCATGGTTTCGCCTTGACCGAGCCCCGTTACTCGGCTCGGGTGAACGCCTACGCCAGCGGCTGGGCTACATTCGGCGCGGCTCCGAGCCCCCTGGAAGAACTGGAGCAGCCGTGCGACCGAAGAGCATATCTTGGGATTCGTTCACCCGTCGTTACGCGCAGGTGGCCGGCGTTACGTGCGGAGCGGAATCCGCTCTCAGCAATCGGCGATTAAGTCAGGTCCCGTTACCATCTCTAAATCTAAAAACAATTCAGTAAAAAACAGGAAACTACAAGAAACTTTATGAATAACGTAACGGTGAAAGCGTTAACCCTGCAACGGAAGAATCTTCAGTTCGAATCACCAAAAGATTTAATTTTTTTTTCTTAGATAAACAAATGAGTTCTGCTGCTAATCTTGGTTAAAGGCAAACACTTTTAATACAAATTACACAGATTAATATATAAGTGAAAGTGTGAAGAAATGTGGCAATTCGCAGCGCATCAATAGAATAGTGGGTTTCGACTTTTCAGCACATGCTCTAAACAATTTCATCGATAACACGTCGAGTTTCGTTTGTGGATTATTGGCACAGACCTTGGATTTCAGGTAACCCCACAAAAAGAAGTCGCGCGGTGTTAAATCACAAGATCTTGCTGGCCAGTTGATTAAGGTAATTTGTGAAATTGTTTACGTGGTAAATCAACTGTTAATTGAGCTGTATGGTAGGTGGCACCATCCTGCTGGAACCACATTTGTTCCAGCTCGACGTTGCCCAGTTGGTAAAAATAACTGGGTTATCATGGAACGGTAACGATCGCTATTTATAGAGAATTTTCAGCATCATCTTCGAAAAAGCACGGGCTGTCATACCACCTGAATTTTCTTCTTTTTCTTCCAACTTTTATATAGGCTCACGTCTGTTCACCCTAATTTATTCATTAGCATTCTTTGTATCTCGGCTTCATCTGCTGCAATTAATATTACGTCGTCAGCATTACATACTATTTTTAGGGCTGTGTCTAGTATTTTATCCTTTTTGGATCCCCATGTCTTCAATTACCACATCCATTTTAATATTAAACAGTAGTGGACTTGGAGAATTTATAGAGAATATATAGATGTTTTTCACGAGTTCCATGAGTTCTTGGACGATTTCCCTTTTCTGTAAGACTTGTAAGATATCTTTTAGGAGTATTCGGTCAAAAGATTTCTCTAAATCCACCATGCACTCAAAAGCTGGATTATTAAATTCCAAGGATTTCTTCACCACTTGCTGTATTATAAAAATAGCATGCACATAGGATAATTCTTTCCTAAATCCCTGTTGCTCCTCTGCTAGCGATATTGATTCATTGATTTTATTACTCAGTATTCTTGTCGTTAGTTTTAAGGTAGTATCTATGTCCAGCAGATTTCCTATTTTTAATTTTCTATTATTTCTTCTTTTAGGATTTCTTGTTCTTCCTCTACTAGAATTATATTGTCGTCTGACGTGTCATCTCCTATATACAATTCCCTAAAGAATTTTATTCATTCTTCCGAATCAATATTGTTTATTTCTACCAGTTTCTTCATGTCCGCCTTGCTGCTCCTTATTACCTTCCATACTTGTTTTGTGTGCCATAGAAGTGTATTGCCATACTTTGTCAATTTTTCCCATTAACTTTCTTTCATCATCATCATCATCTGCCCAATTCAGTCCTTTGTTGGACGTAGGCCTCTCCAAGCATTTTCCATTGGTCCCTGTTTTTCGCCTTCTGCATCCAATTGTAATCTGCTACTCTTTTGATGTCGTCAGTCCACCTGAGGGGGGGCCTGCCTCTATGCCTTTTGCCTATTCTTGGTTTCCATTGCAGCATGCTCTTCGTCCATCTTTCATCTTCTAGCATGGCAATATGTCCGGCCCACTGCCATTTCCCTTTAAATATATGTTCTATTACATCTTTTACTTTTATTCTATTTCGAATCCATATATTTGTCATCCTATCTCTTAGACTGATTCCCAGCATTGCCCGCTCCATTCCTCTCTGCGCTACCCTCAGTTTTTGCATATTTTTTATCGTTAACGTCCATGTCTCTGCTTCGTAGGTTAAAACAGGGAGTATATTCTGGTTGTATAACTTAGTCTTTAGTGTTTGGTCTATGTTACTTTTAAATATTTCTTTCCATCTACCGAATGCGGCCCAACCAAGTTTTATTCGCCTTTCTATTTCTTTTATTTGATTATCCGATTGTAGTGAGATGTATTGTCCAAGGTATATATAACTTCATACTTGTTCTAAAGTTTCCCCGTCAATCTGTATATCAACTATCTCATCTACTAGATCGTTTATCATTATTTTAGTTTTCCCTCTGTTCATTTTTAATCCTATGTCTTTGGCCTTTTCGTTTAGGTCTGTTATGATTTCTTCTAATTCTTCTACATTGTCCGATATGAGCACGACGTCATCAGCAAATCGTAGATGGTTCAATGTTTTCCCATCTACTCTTATTCCTTTATTTTCCCAAGCGCATTTTTTAAACACATCTTCTAAACATAGGGTAAATAATTTTGGAGAGATAGTGTCTCCCTGTCTTACTCCTCGTTAACTTTCTTTAATCTTTTTTATTTTAAAGTTTACCTCGTTCCTTATTATTCGATAAGTTGCTTAAGTATCTTGAGTTCTACTTGTATTATATCCTGCAAACACTCTTTTTTTCTCGCTAGACACTTATTTTATTTTATTAGAGGACCATGATGTTTTTATGTTTTTCCTTGCAATTGTTGTTTTTGTTCCCAGAGCTTCTCTGGCATTTTCCAAGATATTTGTCTTTATTTTTTCCCTGGCTTCGCCAATTTCATCTTCTTGTAGAATCGGTCTTCTTAAGTACGGTTGTCTATCTTTTCTTCTTTTCCTGTGTTTTTCCTTGTTTCTTTTTATGTAGTCTAATTTTTGCTAGTAGTGGTTATTACCAATGTCTGCAGCATTTAGTGTTCTAACTGTTGTTATTTGCTCTGGTCTTATTTTCCCGTTGCATATGACAAAATTTATGATAGATTTTGGCCCTGTTGCATTATACCATGTATATGTGTACCTCGGGTTCAGGTTGAGGTAACTATTGCATGTTTCTAAATTGTTGTCTGTACACGCCTGTATCAACTATTCTGATTAAGTAGTTCAAGGAACCTTTGTCTAATTCCTGGAATTATCTCATTTCCGGTCCTTGCATTCATATCTTCCATGATCAGTATCATATAATCTTCAGATCTTTTGTTTATTCCATTGTTAAATGTTATTAAATCTTATTTTTTCCATTTCCATCATTATTTTTTGATGTTTTTGATTCCAGGTACCAACTCTAATATGAATCTTTCTCCAAATTCTTTTTCCCATTATCTGGCCATATTTGTCATTTGATTATCCATTCTGTTCCGAAACAATGTATTAGTTCTATGAGTATGAATTTGGTTTTACGGGACCGGCAACAGCACTGATGGGCTACTCAATTCACCCATGCCGCAGGCTGAGTTAAGCAGAAATTAAAATAAATAATTCTATAAACTAATTTGCTAGTGATAAACTAAAATAACTTCAGTATAGAAAATAACGTGATGAGGACTCTTCCACTGAACATAACTCTGCCAATTCACTTGAAGTCAATTGGTAATTTTCTTTTTAGTCTTCTACTGTCTGGTTGATGCAGGAGTGGTTCTAAGAGAGGATTCAGATGTCTTTATAGTCTTTAATGGTGTTATTCACCTCACTTTTTATTACCTCCTGAATGAAAGGCATCATCATCATCATATATCATATAGCTCCTTTGTTGGAGCAAAGGTCGCCCTTGTTGGGGCGTTTCATTTGCTTTAGCTTTAGACTTCTTGTGGTGAGATAGTCAGTCTCACGCACTGTCTGGGGTCCGTTCCGTTGTCACAATTCTTTCCATTAGTTCCTTCCATTTTTTCCTATCTTTTGCTATTCTTTTTGCTTGGTTCCAATTTAGGTCTACTTGTTTTAGTTCTTCTGTAATTTTTTTTTCCAAGTATTAGTTGGTCTGCCTCTCCTTCTTTTCCCTGTCCTATTGTACTCCAAGGCTTGCCTGGTTATATTTCCTATCGGTTTTCTAAGGGTGTGACCAATCCATCTCCACTTGCGCTTTTTATGGTTATCTCTATTCTTTCCTCTTTGTCATTTCCCAAAGGTCCTCATTACTGATTACTTCTGGCCAGAAGATTCCGCAAATAATTCTGAGGCATTTATTTATAAATGTTTGCAGTTTCTTATAGTGTTTTCTGTCTTCTTTCCAGGTTTCTGCTCCATATAGTAGTGTACTTTTTACATTACTGTGGAAGAGTCGGAGTTTTGTTTTCTGCTTATATTGTTTGACGTCCAAATTTTAAATAGTGAATTGACGGCTTTCTGTGCTTGTCCTATGCGTCTTTCTATATCCTCTCTGTGCCTCCTTTAATGCTTATTATGCTTCCTAGGTAGCAGAATTCGTCTATTTCCTCTATCTCTCTTCCCTCTAATTGTATTCTTGTATTCCCCATGTTGTTTTGGTTAGTAGTTTAGTTTTGTTTGAGTTTATTTGTAATCCTACTTTCCTAGCATTGTTGTTTAGTTTGATCAGTTTTTGTTGCATGTGTTTTTATTTGTTGTTATTAGGCAGATGTCGTCCGCAAACTCTAAGTCCTCCAGTTTGCCAAATACATTCCAGTTTATCCCTGTTCTTTTATCTTCAGTCCTCCTCATTGCCCAATCGATTACTATTATAAAAGGAGAGGAGAGATGCAGCCTTGTCTCACTCCTCTTTGTATTTCAACTTTTGGGTGAGTTGTCCTTCATGCTGTATGTATGCCGTGGAGTTGTCGTAAAATAGTTTTATTATTTTAATGTATTTGACTGGTATGCCGTATTGTTCCAATATTTTCCACATTACTTCTCTGTCTATTGTATCGAAGGCCTTTAGAAAATCGATGAAATTTATGAGGATTTCTTCTTCAACTTCGGCTGTTTGTTCTAGAATAATTCTTAGGGTGTTGATGTGATCGATACATGTTCTATTTGGTCTAAACCCTACTTGATTGTCTCTCAGTTTTATATTTATAGGGTTTCTTAATCTTTCTAGAATTATTCTGGTCATTATTTTACTTGTTGTGCTGAGCAGGGTGATCGGTCTCCAGTTTTCGCACATTGTTCGATTTCCTTTTTGGGTATTTTATTATTATACCTTCTGTCCATTCCTTTGGTATTTGTT
The DNA here is from genome assembly GCA_036346155.1 of Sinelater perroti. Classification (NCBI taxonomy): domain Eukaryota; kingdom Metazoa; phylum Arthropoda; class Insecta; order Coleoptera; family Elateridae; genus Sinelater; species Sinelater perroti. Next base: position 19,236,806 of record JARFIY010000158.1, on the reverse strand, counting down.
CTTGTGTCCATATCTTGTTTAGTAGTATATAAAGTAGTTCGGTTGAGTAATTTGGATGTATTTTTATTAACTCTGCTTGGACTCCGTCTATCCCTGCTGCTTTATTATTTTTCAGTGTTTGTATTGCATTCCTTATTTCGGTTTTAGAAATTTCTTCTGTAGGCAATTCCAGTGTTCCATGTATGTCTATTATGTCTTCTATTTCTCTATTAGTCTTTGCGTATGCTTTGTATATTTCGGTGAAGTGTTCTACCCATCTGTTTTTAATTTCCTCTTGTGTGGAGAGTACTTCTCCATTTTTCCTTTAATTTGGTTGACGTCATTTTGTTTGGTCCCACTAGTTTTTTGTTATTTTGTATAGTGTTTTGAAATCATGCTTCCTGGCTGCCTCTTCCGCTGCTCTAGTCATGCTGTTTATGTAATTTCTCTTGTCTTGTCTTGCGCTCTTTTTACTTCATTGTTTTCTTTGGTATAGTTTTCTTGCCATATTTTCCTCTGGTCTTGGTTTTCTCTATTAGGAGTTTTGCTCTTGTTGTTTTCTTCTTTCCAGTTTCATTTTGTTTCATTTGAGATCCATGTTTTATCGTGTCTTTCATTATAACCTATTATTTCTATTGCTGTTTCATTTAATGTGTTTTTATAAGCGTTCCATATCTCTTCAATAGATAGTATCGATGGGTCCATCATAGTGCTGGCTTTTCTTTCTATCGCTTCTTTAAACTTCTCTTTTATTTCTGGGGCGTGTAATTTATTTACGTTAAATTTTCTTCTTTTTGGGTTGAGTTTATACTTGGCTTTTATACTGATTTTAATTTTTGCTCGCACTAGCGTGTGATCTGATGCGCAATCTGCTCCTCTCATAGCTTTTACATCTTGCAATGTGTTTCTCCATTTCTTTTCCATGAGGATATGATCAATTTGGTTGTGAGTTGTTCCATCTGGTGAGGTCCAAGTTGTTTTGTTGATGTCCTTATGTTGAAATAAAGTTCCTCCTATTGTGAGGTTGTTTAGGGCGCAGAATTCTGTTAATCTTGTGCCATTATCGTTTGCCTCACCTATTCCATGTCTTCCCATTACATTCTCCTTTCCCTCGTAGTCTCTTCCTACTTTTGCGTTCATATCACCTATCATGATTACAATATCTCGGGTATATTTAGTTTTTAGTTTCGTTATAATTGTGTATATTTGGTTATAGAACATATCTTTCACGAATGAAAGGCATGCTAAGATCATTATAAAGTGTATTCGATGTATACCAGGGTGCGTCTGTGATTGGCCCTAAGATTTTTGATTGAGCTGTATGAAGGACAGCAATGCTTGACCTATTGGGGCATCCCCAAAATTCGACTCCGTAGGTTCATATTGATTTTGTTGCACTTTTGTGCACTAACAGTTTGTTTTCTAAAAAATAAGGTGAATTTTCTTCCAAGAAAGCAGTTCAATTCTTTAAATCTCAGAGCAGTTTTCTTTTTTTTTTACTACATTTTGCTTCCAGGTAGGTTTGTTATCTGAGTTCCAGATTGTCCTTAATTTTTTTTTAAATTTATTTACTGCATATTTACAACTAGCCTAACTAGACTAACAAGCCAATGCATAACATGTAGGGAGGGATACCAAGAGTGGCTTATTGTCATTATATAAGGTATATGAGTCTTATATATTAATTTGTTAGATAGCTCAACTTTGTCCGTTTCAGGTGTTTAACTGCGTTAGCATTATTAAAATAAGTTTTCCACTAGAACACTAGGGTGATTACTAATCCGATCTTTGTATTTGTTGCAGCGATATTTGATAACATCTTTAATCCATGGGATTTTCAGATCGTTATGTAAAGTGCGGTTGTTCACACACCATTCAGCGTTTGCTATTGCGCAAATTGTTTTGCTTTGGAATCATTGTAAGATCTTGATGTTCGATGACTTAGCAGATCCCATATGTCCATATCGGTACTATCATGGTTTTATACAACAACACCTTGTTTGTTAGACTGAGCTGGGATTTCCTTCCGATGAGCCAAAACATCTTCTTCACGCGGGTATCTATTTCTTTTCGCTTAGTCTGTATGTTTTCTCCGGGTAAGTTTGTTGTCGAAATGAACACTGAGGTATTTGATGTTTCCTTTGTGTGGTTTGTAGTGCCGCTAAAAGTTATAGGGGGTAGAGCAACTTTGCAGAGGGTGAAAACCACTGATGCCGATTTAATCATTGATTTTGATGCGCCAAATATTTGTCCAGCTCTCTAATGCTTCCAGAGGATTTTGTAGATAAACTGATGCCCGAAATGGATTTTTTAATTGTTCCTAATTGTTGTAGATTCCTGTATTATTATGTTCTTGATAGAAACTGGGGGACAACGACCTTGTTTTAGGGTAAAGGTTATTTGTATAGACTTTGATTCGTTAATTGTTATTTTACACTTTTTTGTCCAATCCTGTAGTAAGTTCAGGTGGTGCTAAAGGTGATTGGATGCTATATGTTGATTTTCATGGCTTGAAATTATGCCCGTAACTTCGGCGAACGTATCAGTTACTGTATTATCTGTTGTTGGTAGATCTGGAATATACAGAGAACAAAGTATTAGGCCTAATACCCTGCCTTGGGGTCTCCCAATTTGATTGAAGATTGACGTTTCACCTTTAACTCTGGTTCTAAATTGACGGAGCTAGATATGATTTAAGTAAGTTAAAAAGGGAATTACCAAAGGCTTGGCTTATATAAAGAAATGCTGAGAGACAATATTTCTTGTTTTCTAACGATTGATTTATTACATTCGGTAGCATTGTTGGGTTAAATGTAATCAACGAAACTCAACATGATGATCAGGAGTGAACTGACGTTTTAAAACAGGAACTTTTCAAGAAGTTTAAAAATAATTGATAGTAATTGGTCTATAAAAGGTTACATGGTTGGGATGTTTACCTGGTTTGAGCACTAAGATAGTTTTAGTTATTTTAAAATGTTTTGATTAATATTGAAGTCTCAGAATAGCATTGGAGATTGTAAGTTGCCTTAACAATACATTCTTGAGAGTTCCTTTAGCATTTTAAGAGTTATTTGATCGAATCTAGGAGAATTCTTGTTTGTTTAATTGACTTCTTTTGTAAAAAAGTTTCTAATTTTCTGATTAATTCGAATGTGAATTTGCTTTTCATTAATTACGCAAGAATTTTTCGGCTCCAAAACGCGACAATTTTGTTCTTTTTTTGCTAAAGATTATTTTTCGACTAAACTGATAATCCATTCTACGATACTCCAACTTACAAATTGTCGACGGTAAAAATAGTCAGCAAACTTAAGTTCTAAAAAGGTACATGTCTTTAGTAAGTATTTATTTAATTGTACGTCGATGTTTTTGGATTTGCAGCGTAATTTTAACTGTGGCTATATTTTCACGGGCCCTAATCACTCGGTAATCCTTACGAGGTATTGCAGCCACTGTAAAGCCAGTTTCATCAAATTTTGTACCCAATCTTCGGATAATACTGAACCAATGGTCAAACGAAGCACGAGACGAGTGAACTATCTGACCGAAGTTAGAGAACTCGTTTCTGAGAAACAAAGAGGCAAAGTTGGCATCAATTAAAAATGCCAAGAGATAAGACCCGACTAAACCAGCCGACGCAGCAGTTAAGCCGTAAAATCAACAAGACAAAAAACGAGACTTTCATATTCCTATGCGAGCTTGCTTATGAAAAGGGCATTAATTATTTATTATGAAGAGCTGCGAAACAATCAGAAGACAGACAGGAGAAATGTGGGTTAGAGGCAAGCCAAACCATCCCCAACAAACTTCCCTACCAAATAAAGTCTATCGTGAAGCTGATACTACCATGTTTAGATGATGTGTAAATAGAACCGACTTCCCCAAAAGAAGTAGCCACGGAGAAAATCTAAGCCCCAAAAAAATTCTAGGGTACGATTTCGTAAATGAAGAAGACCTGAAGCAATTTTGCAAGCAATGAATTATCAAACTGGTCAACTCAATTAACACTTCATTCTGCGTTAAACAGGCGTTACTATGCTGAAAGATCTCGGAGGTTGTCATGATCGCTAAGCCAGAAGAACCACTGAATAATGTGGAATTGTGCAAAACCATCCCTCTATTATCAGTTATCGCTAAACTGTATAAGAAGTTCTTTCTAAATATTGACAAGAAAAATCATTTTCCACCATCAGCCCTGATTTAGAAATAAACATGCAACTTTACAACAGGTTCATCAACATAATCGAAAAAGCGTATTTGGCAAGAATATGTTTATTGCCACAAGTCACTGTGCTGAGTTCCATATTGTACTCACTCAAACTCCTAATAGCCTAATCACTACATTTTCAGGCGATACATGTATATTTGCAGCTAGGACTAAAGAACTCAAAGCCAGTAACAATCTACAAAAGGCAAAAAATACGTCTTTATACGTTGTAAGACTGAAATGTTATCATTGACGATCGGTGGACATGTAATTCGATATGCTAGCAGCAGGAAATATCTAAATACAAATTTAGTTACTAGGGGTGCAAGAGATACATAAAAAAGGAGTTATGGTAACGATCAAGTTCAAAATGATGCATACAATTATTTCATTATGTACTAGTATTTGTTTGGATATATGGATGTTAACTATGGGGCTGTGATAGTAACAGCAATATGCAAGTTATACAACGTTTTTAAAACACGATGCTAAGGATCACAATTGACGTTTCTTTTTACGTTAAAAATAGTTCTTTAGATCAAAATCTAAGGTTGTAAATGGTGACGATTTGCTAAGAAGCATGAGACCGGCTTCATAACCACACCAAGGTAATCTAGCTGCTGGATCAGAATAGAATAGCACGATGAGTGGTAAACTCAAGTGTTGTACAAAGCAGAACATAGTGCGCATATTATGATTCTCTCGTAACAAATATTTGTGTGACAGTACTCGGATAAATTCTAAGACAACAACTGCTCTTGTAGGTTTAAAAATAATTTATTTTGGTAACTAGTAGTAGCTATTAGGGTCTTTTTGGATTATATCCACTATACTTTACCTGACCAAAAAGTCTGGATATCAAATGCTAATTGTCTGAAGTCTAAAACTTAATTTTGTCAAGAGGTGTCCTTTATTAATGCTGCAAATAATTCAAATACTTCGCTTTGTAATTAACAAACTTTAAGAAAGTCGTATACTAATTTATATAGTGCTAAATTCATGTATGTGGCCCACTGAATTAGTTCAATTTCTACAGTGCACACGGTTTGAGTGCAAGAAAGCGAAGAAAATGTAATGGCCATTTAAATAATTTACCGTAAATTATGCATAAACATTGCTTTATCTATTTTATTATATGACATTTTTTCGCCCTTTGCCAAAGCAAAAAGCAAAAAGATAGTATTCATTTATTCAAAATTTGTTAACAATAATATAAATAAATTTTCTGTTATAACCCAATAAATAGCACCCTTGAAAAAGATAAAGTACGTATCACTATTTTAATTTTTCTATGGTTAATATCTTTTTTACCAAATACAGTGAAGTGTAAAAATAATGACAAATACAGCTCTAACTTAACTGGAGTAATTAATTGACAAAATTGCACCTACTGGTCTCTTTAACATTCGCATGTAACCGTAAAACATCATTTGAACTTGCTGGAGGTTACAGTGTGACAACATTTAAAAAGACTTCTTTATAATTAAACTAAAAAGCTATAATGAAGAAAGAGGACGAAAAGCTTAAATAATTAATTGTAGAATAAGAATTGTTAGAAAAATAAAAACTAAAAAAATGTGAAAAATAGAAATTGTACCGTAATTAAAAATAAATGAAAAGTAAGTACAATAAGCTGAGAGTATAGAACAAGAAAATGATAGAATGGAAATGAGAAAAAAAACAGAAGTTAGGACAATAAGTGAAAGAGCCCCGGAAAGCACAGATAATGAAGAAATAAGAAAATATATGAGGATGCACAATAACAGACAAAAACAATAAAAAAGGAATTAAACCAAGACTACACAGTAAAAGGCAACGAAACATAAGAATGGCAATCTAACTGAAAATAGAAAAATACAATGCAAGATCAAAAACTCACCATAGATAATATAACATGGGACTGAAATAATAGCACTGTTGGAAAGGCTGAAGATGGGCCAAAAAAACTAGTTAATAGTACAGAAACAAGACGAAAAAAACAGGAAAATAAAAACCAACTTTATGGTGAAAAAACATGTAAAAAACAGTAAGCGACTTCAGACCATTAATAGACAGAATGTCTATGTTTTATGAAAATATGCAGAAAACCGACAGAATCAATGCAAAAAGTAGAAGAAAGAGATAAGTTTTACGTTGTTTTAGAAATACTCAATACATTGCAACTTATGATTTAAAGATTATACCGAGGGATTTTAATGCGAAAGTAGAGAGAAAAGAAATGTATATGCCAGTGATAGTAAAACAAGGTTTGTACATCACAGCAACGAAAATGATCAAAAACTGACAGAGTTTGCCTAGAAGAAACCTTCAAATTAGAAGTGAATACTTTAGTTACAAAAATATTTAGACCAAACATCATAACGGTAAACCAATTCGACAATTTGTTAACAGAGAAAATTAAAATACAGAGATACAGGAATCTACGCAGGAGCGGTTGCTATCTGGTATGAGCAAAGCTCAAACAAGAAAAACCAAAATTATACAAATAAATGAGGGAAAGAAAAAAGTGTTTCTAATAAAAGAAAACTTGTCCATAAACTAAAAGAGAATTACTACAGAGTAATGTTTAAATGTAGAACGACTGTGGTTTGAAATCACTGAAACTGTTCCTTGGGCAGCAACAGAAAGAATAAAAATCAAACTAATAAGTGGTATAACCAAAAATGCAGTACCGAGTAGACGTTAAATTAAACGACCTGTGAAAAAAATATATATAAACAACAATAAAGGGTAGCAAGGCAGGTGCGTAAAAGAAGATAGAGAATATACTATATAAAGCATATGGAAAAATAGAAAAAAGTTGCAATAATAAGAAAGTGAGAAGTTGCTTTAGATAAGTAAAAAGAATTAAAAAAAGTAGAAAGATGAAAAGTATATTTTGTAGAAGATCTTAACATAAGAGAAGACGATTTATAAGAAAAAAGAGGACTGATAGAAGAATAAACAAATTTACCAGAAATAATGCAAGTAACCATAGAAGCGTTAAAGAACAATAAAAGAACTCATAAAATATGGACAAGAATAGCTATACAAATGATAAACAAAGTATGACTAAAAAAATAAATGCCACAAGATCAGTCCAAAGTAATAGTTTGACCTTTCCTCAAAAAAAGGGATAAGACACAGCGTCCAAATTGTAGATATATAGAACGTCTATAAGACTTTGGCAAAAATTATTGCAAATTAAATGAAGGTACACGCAGGGGGCAAGAAAAATTTCATAAATACTTTAAAGTGAACAGCGGTCTAAGGCGATCCCCTATCTAAATTATTGTTTAATTATTGTTCAAAAAGGTGATAAAAAGGGCACGGCTAAATAGAATAGAAACCATGTTCAATAAAATGCACCAGTGCTTTGCTTACGCAGACAACGTCATGACTATTGACAGAAAAAATATAACAAACATGATGAAAATTATAAATCTCGGAGTTATCTTTAGTAGTGATACTGAACGAAACAAATTATAGCACAAGTAATGGCTGGGAACGGAAGCGTGGCAAAATTTCCAAATAATTCTCCCATCTAAAAATGTATCACCTAAAGTCAAACTAATGGTATTCAAGAACATGATAAAGCAAACAGTAACTTATGCAAGCGAAAAGTGGCCTGTAGATAGAGGTGAACAGCAAAAATTAATGGGCAAGGAGAATACTGCGAGGTACCTATTATGGAAATAAAATGAGAAAGAAAAATTAACCAAGAAATACAAGTTCTGTATGCAGAGCCTAATATATTAGCAGTGATAAAAGTAAAAAATTAAAATGGGTAAGTCATGTTATATACAGGGAAGGTCAGGGAAGTAAATTGAAGCAATAGTAAAAGAATACTGGGAAGAAAAAGAAATATGTTAATGTCCACTTCAAAGATATTAGAAAAAAAAACAAGGAAACAAGAAAAATAGTGGTGCGATCAAAAATTCAAGCTAGCGGCAAAAGAAATAAATGAAGCTAAGCCAGAAGATAAAAAGATATAAAACGACAAAAACAAAAAAATAAAGCGGTTTTATAGGAAAAGACAAAAACACAAATAAATATTCGTCGAAATACGAAATATGCGCAAATTAAAGAACAAGCGAATTTCATAAAAAAAGGAAAACCAAAAAAGGGATTTCAGCTATAGGTAATGTTCTGGAGATGTGAAGGAGAGATAGAATAAGTACTTCAAACTATTGCTAAATATATAAGATAAAGGTGATATGGTAAATAAGCTAGAGTTAGTATTAATGCAATAAAAAGAAGTGAATTTCAGAACTCCAACACAGGAGGAACTGAAGAAAATTATAAAAAAAATCATAAGACTCCAGAAATATACAAATCGCAGCGGAAATGCTGAAATTTGCTGTCGGGGAAATAAAAGTGGATATGTGTAACATAATTAAGAGAATTTGAAAAGAAAATAAATGCCTAAAGCTTGGAGTGCAGTAGTAATTTGTCCATTACACTAAAAAGGAGACAAAACTGTATGTGAGAATTATAAAGGAACAGCCTTCCTTGTTAAGTATCAAGTATACAATACGGAGTACAATAATTCTTAGAAAGATAATAATAGTATAGGACTAAAAGAAAAAAGTCCACTCTAGATCAGGATCTTGATTTCTTTTATTTATTTATCCAAAGTTATAAATGTGTTGAACATGCCAGTGACAAAATGGAGCTTGCAGGTAGTAACGGTGGCCTTGCATTCTTGCATTTTTGTATTCTTGTATTCTTGAATTCTGTCGGGGTTCAAACCTAAACGGAATTTCTCGACATGGATAGAAACATTTGTAAATACTCTAACTCGACTCGCATTTGTATCAAATCTTCATGTCCCGTTCATGGTTCACTCAATATAATATCAGTTTCTTCAAACTTCTTTGCCCATTTGTAATTAATTGAACATTTGGATTATCACCTATGTTATGCAAATGATCATGTGAACGTCATTTCCTCTACATGAGAGCCATAGAATTATTGTTTCGTTAATTTCCAATATTTGAGCTTGCACTTTGTACCTCTACGAACCTCAGTCAAACCTTTACATTTATTCAGCAGGCCATGCAAACTTAAACTTATTTTGGACACCTTGTAGTACATCTGTAATTTTCGCATATCATTCTGTTGCTCTTCTTACAAACTGAGACAATAATAGCTGTTTACTGGTTATCTGGGGTGTTTTCTTCTTTTCACATTTCCCTTGTAGCACTTTATGTCGCTGTTTTATGGTTTATGTTCCATGTATTATAAATTATGCAGTCATTTTTTCCCCGCTACTTTAAAATTGCTCATTTCTTTTATTACTTGTTCCATCTCTTTCATGATGTGGGAGCTGTCCTCTTCGTGTGAGTCGTCATTGTTATTATTCTATGTAGTAACTTATCACCCAGGAGTAGCACCTCTATACTCTGAATTACCGGACCCTTGGGTTATTCAGAGATATTGGTCTCCGGGTGGTCTCTCACTCTCATTTATGGCTCCCAGAAGCTTGTTAAGCGGCCACATCCCGAATACTGTGTCGGCACACAGGCTAAACTAAATGAGAGGCTATGGGAGGCAACCTTCAATTGATGAATTTAATGGCTCCCATAGTAACAGCAGCGTCTAACTCAGATTGAGCGACTGCAAATAGCGTCTGTTCCCATATTGGGCGGCTAGAAACCAAAGCGGAAAGCAAGGAGAAACTACCGGTTAAACTTTCTCAAGACAAACAATTATGGGGACACATCAATACAAAACGGCCCCTGAATGCTAGGGACCACCCGAAAGTGGAAAACGAAAAAGAAATACCAATCAAAATTGGCACTTGAAAAGTGAAAAGCATGTATATGGCTGGGAAGATACACAATACAATCCAAGAGATGAAGAGACTAAACATAAATGTCATCGGAATTAGCGAAATGAGGTGGAAGGAGTCAGGAAAAATGAACATAGGCGACTCAACTGTATATTACCCTGGAAACAACCTACCTGATCACCCAAACGGAGTTGGAATTATAGTGAACAAAGAGGCGAAAAAATCGGTCATGAATTTTGTACCGCAATCTGACAGAGCAATGTTGATCCAACTAAAAGTAGAACCAAAAAATGTTAACATAATACAGGTATATGCACCAACAGCAGAAAAACCCGACGCAGAGATAAACAATTTCTACACCCAAATAAAACAATTAAAATCACACATCAAAAAAGATAAGATAACAATAATTATGGGCGATTTCAATGCCAAAATCGGAAAAGGACCACTTCAAGATGTAGTAGGGGAGTATGGACTGGGTGACAGAAACCCAAGAGGTGACATATTAGTACAATTTTGTCAAGAACAAAATGTTGTAATAAGCAACACATGGTTTAAACTACCTCCGAGACGCCTTTATACCTGGAAAACACCGCAACACCACCCAAGACATGTGATCAGGAATCAAATCGATTTTATCTTAATAGACAAAAGATATAGAAATTAAGTTCTTGGAGCAAAGACCTACCCAGGAACAGACGTGGGGTCGGATCATAACCCTGTAGTAGTACGCATCAGAATTAGGTTAAAAAAGATAAGGAAGAAGACAAACACAAAACCAAATATGGCAATACTAGAAGACCAGATACAAAAAGATCAAATATCCGCGTCACTAAACAACGAATTCAAAAAAATACGCGAAACAGAGGCTGAAAACGACCAAGAGCGAATAGAAAATATCTGGAAACAATTTAAAACACGCTAAACAATATACAAGCCCAAACTGTAAGAGCATCAAAATACGATCACAAAAGGAATGGATAACAAAGGAAATTTTAGAGCTAATGGACGAGAGACGAATGTATAAAAACTCGGACCAACAGAGGTACAATCAAACCCAAACCAAAATAAGACGAACAATAAGAGAAGCAAAAGAAATGGATGAACAATAGATGCCAAGAGCTTGAAGAACTGCAGAATAAACACGATCTCTTCAATTTACATAAAAAGTAAAGGAAGTTAATGGAAACTTTAAAAAACGACTGCCAACAAGGCTAACAAATGATAACAACCAACTGATATCTACAACAGAAGAACTAAACAGCGAATGGACAAACTACGTACAACAATTGTTTGACGATGAAGTTACACCGCGAAGGGCGAAACGGGGCCAAACATATTAAAAGCAGAAGTAGTTAAAGTGTTAAATGCAACTAAAAACGGGAAAGCTCCCGGACCAGACGACATTTACGCAGAATTCCTGAAACTCATAAATGAAGATAACATAAACATAATGACAAACCTGTTCAATAAAATATACCAAACAGGAAACGTACCACTCGACTGGCTAAAGTCAATTTTCATTCCTATACCAAAGAAAACTAATGCGAACAAATGTGATCAATTCCGATTAATTAGCTTAATGAGCCATGTGCCAACATTATTTTTAAAAAAAAATACACAACAGAATACGCAAAAAAAGTGAACAAGACCTAAGCGAAGAACAGTTTGGCTTTCGGGACGGCCTTGGCACTCGAGAGGCTTTATTTGGATTAACAGTATTACTGCAAAAATGCAGAGATCAAAAAAGGAGGTATATCTCTGTTTCATTGACTATGTCAAAGCATTTGACAGTATAAAACATGCAGAATTAATAAACGTGCTACAGCATAAAGGACTGGATAAACAAGACATCACAATTATTAGAAACATATACGAAAAACAAACAGCAGCAATAAGATTAGAAAACTCAATCACAACTGAAGTGGCTATTAAACGAGGGGTACGTCAGGGATGCGTCCTATCACCACTTATGTTCAATATATATTCGGAACAAGTATTCCAAAAAGCACTTGAAGGCTCGGAAGATGGTATCAAAGTCCACGGAAGATTACTTTAACAATTTGAGGTACGCGGATGATACCGTAATTATTGCCGACACCCCTGAGGGTCTACAACGCTTAATGGACCGTATCACAACCGAAGGAGATACTGTCGGACTCAAAATTAATACAACGAAAACAAAAACAATGGTAGTGAGCAGAATACCAAACACAACAGTCAATATAAATGTATACAATGAACATATAGAACAAGTCCACAAATTTAAATACCTTGGCTGCTGGATAACTGACAATCTAGAAACAGAACTAGAAATACGAACCAGAATAGAGACAGCCAGAATGACTTTCCTAAAAATGAGAAACTTGCTATGTAATAAAAGCCTCGCTCTAGATGTAGATACAGATTTGTGAAATGTTACATTTATTCAATACTGCTATACGGGGTGGAGACTTGGACATTGAACAAAAAACAGATTAGCAAGCTGGAAGCATTCGAGATGTGGGTATTCCGAAGAATGCATAGAATATCGTGGGTTGAACACATAAGAAACGAGGAAGTACTCAGACGTATGAACCGAGACAGAGAATTAGTTAATACGATTAAAAAAAGGAAAACCGCCAATCTTGGTCATATCACAGGAAACCACAAAAACCAACTATTAAAACTCATGATAGAAGGGAAAATAGAAGGAAGACGCGGCCCAGGTCGAAGAAAATGTTCATGGTTGAAGAACATAAGAGACTGGACGGGCTTAAACACACACATTAATTAGAACAGCACAAGACCGAGACGAATTCGCCACAATTGTTGCCAACCTTCATTAATGGAGATGGCACCAGAAGAAGAAGAAGAAGAAGAAGTAACTTATCGAAAAATACTAAACGTAACTAATTCCCTGTTGTCTTACCTATCAAGTTTTTCACACATATCTGCACATAATTCTTCCTGGTTCATTTAATTCCTTCTCACTTCCTGATAAAAAAATATACGTTCCTGCTTTGCTTGAATACCTTTTTTGTTTCTTTCCTTTTTATATTGCAATGTTCAATCGATTGCACTGTTTTGTTCTTAATAAATTCCAGACTGACTTTGTTCCCCTCTTTTTGTCTTTAATCATCTAGTAATTATTTTTCCCTTTCAGTAACTATTCTACTTATTTCTTTTCTATCTATTCCAGCCGAATCCCTCAACTTACTTGTATTCTTTTAATCTCTTTTTCATTATTGTTCTGTTTCGTTCTTTTTCCGCTCTTTGTTATTAATTTTGAATATTGTACGTTATATTTTATGTTTATTTCTCCACTTTTTGCAAGTAAATATCTGCCTACATATGGGTTTTATTAAGAATAATCCCTATTTTAGAGTTTGCACCCCTAAAATTTAATCAGTAAAGATAAATCTGGCCCTTACTTCTTTATCTGGTACTGGCGTTTTTAAGGACTTTTGAATGGTTAAATCGCCTGCTTTTTACCAATCATAATTTCTTTCGCAACTTTGCACGTTATTGTTCTTGTCTGATTAGCTTTTTTCTGAACATTAAATTTCTAATAAAACAATTTTCGTTTTTGTCTTATTTGGATTTTCCATTTGTTTTAGTTTTTCCTGTTTACTTTGTTTTTTCTCTGTAATATTGTATTGTTTAATCTATTGCACTATGTTGTTCTTCTAGAAACCCCAGCCTGGCTCAGTTTGTTCTTCTGCTACGCATTTACAACCCTAATCGTACAATTTCTTCCTTTTCTTATGTTTATTCTCAAAGCGGGTTTACATTAAGGCGTTTTCTTGACTATTTCTCTTAATCATCTGAAGTAACAGTAATGTGCCTACTCACCCGTTGTTTTACTACACCACGGTCAAAGCAGAACCATAAGTTTAGCACGCATGGAGCTCTACTAGTGGTTCTCTCCCGCGTATTCATTTAATACCGTGTTTACATAAGTGCGATCAGGTTCTTGACTCGGTCCGCTCAAACTTGAATAAATAGCATGGGCAATATAAAACTATTTTTATGAATGAACGACCTCCGCCAAACCAGTCCATTGGTACGGGTAACAGTGCTTCACTCAAAATATTAGAACCTTAATGAAGCTCGATTTACATTTGGTCTAACTTTCTCAGTAGATTTTCATAACATTGCAGTATTTAGTATTTTGAGACTTTATCTTTAACCTACCACTGAAAGCTTTGTTATTAAAACCTTATGACTTTTTTTAAATAATGAGAGCAAGACTATATCTCCATTGTTAGAATGACCTTCAGGTCGTCTATAACCTTCTATTTTTAGGTGGCTCCTTATTTGAGAAACTGAGATATTCGGTGCTTTCACTAGCAGCCCTTGGACGGATTATTCATAAATCTAGTTCCAAGAAATTCTTATATGGTCTTACGTATAAAGCTCGTAAAAATTTTAAACCTCTTATTAGTTATCAAAATTTATAAAAAAAAATACAGCGACTGTACCCTTTTTTATAATCATCTTATTAAAACACACAAACTTAACATAATTGTTTCCAAGGGTTTAAAATATTAGTTGGTTATCCTTCAGTTTTGGGATAAACACAAATATGGCCTGCAGGAAACTAAAGATAAAGTGACGATTTAGGTTTTTTAATGACCAAAGTGGCAAAAACTATTTAGCTCTCTATTAGACAGTGACAGATAAAGCTGAAGGTGTAGTTTAAACAACTGAAATAAAACATTGCTTAAGAGACAGAACGTTGGAGAAATAGTGGATATAAAGAAATAAAGAAACATGCAATCAGATACAGAAAGATATCAAAAAGTTAAAGAACCCTTCAGAAGATTAAACATAAAATCACACTCTTCTTTCAAATAAAAAAAGATATTTTTCATGCGTTTATATTAAAACAAATCAGCTTTTAATCTTCCATTCAGTATGCGAAAACATAGCACCCATTAATTTTCTTACCAAAGATTGTGTCTTTGCCATTTTTGTTGACAAGAATTCTTTGTGACACCATTTTCCCAATAATTGTTTTATAGAAAGGTTCCCCTGATGCCTATGTCAGTTCTACAATGCGACTGAGAGGTTAAAGGCTCTCATACGTTCGCTTCTCTGTCGTCGCGCACCATCTCTGATGCGGGCGATGAACATAAGACGACCGCCATTATTATCCCTTGTTCGAATGAATGCAGTACTCAATTATTTTTAGTGACTGAGTAGGCCACCCAGGCATCAGGAGCACCATTGAACCCAGGTCCGTTAGCATGAGCGCGCCCCTCAACCACGGGACCACGCTGGCAGCCTATGTCTATATAGAATTATTAAATATGATTTAAACTGTGGCAGTACATCTTTCTCATAATCAACAACTATTTCAAAATAAGAACAAAGCATCCTTTATTTTGCAGCTCAATATGGAGTTAAAGTACATAGTGATGACCATCATCAAAATCCTTATATCGGTGCCTAGCATCCTATTAGTGGCCGATCTGAGAGCGCACGCGGCGGCTTTAATGGGCGGCCATTTGGACAACACCAGCAACTCGACGGCCTATTCCAACTACAACAACTCTTACGAAGTGTTCGACAACCAGGAGCTGTCCAACTACAACGACACTTTGGTAATATTTCTACCCCCCCCCCTCCTCAAAGTTTTTTAACTTAACCAAGCTGTTTCAGTTCTGGGACGACCCCACATCTCCCGGCTCGTTTAGTTATAGCAGAAAGAAGCAGTCGAAATCGGCCTCCGTCCCAGACGATAACGGGAATGGCGGCATTGAAGAAGAAATTCCAGACCCGTCGCCATTAGTGGTCCCGGGCTACAATCTTCCCGAAAATATCTTCAACAAAGGCAAGCCCTTTTACTTGGAAAAAGATCCGTTGACTGGTAAGGTCGACTTCGACAGCGGAGCCTCGTTGCTGAACGTGAACAACGACGATTTTGACTACGTGGAGGATGACTCCAGCGCCAGCATCTACGACAAGTCAGCGATAGACCGCAAAGACGGGACCATCGCCAGCCACAAAGCTAGCGACGTCAACCAACTGACGCCAAACTTTCACGATTTCTTAAACTTGCCGGTTAAGTACAATCCAGATAAATATGTATATCCTCTAATCTCAAGCTCTTATGCTAACACTAAAGTACAAGGCAATATCCACAAGTACCAGAACCTTAACAATCACAAAAACTTCGTCGTTACCACCTACAAACCAACAATCAGCCTTAATCATCGTACCCATGAAACTCCTTATTATAATCCCGACGAAGGTTACAAAACGCCGAGCAAAACTACGATAAATCCGACCACTACAACCACAATTAGTACAACTACTCAACCTAGCACTACAACGACCACAACAAAAGCGCCCAATTTAATGAATAGCGGAATGAACCTCCCGAGTTTTGAAGACGAAGGTTTAGAAGATGACTACTATGGATACACACCAGGCAAATCGAAACCGAACGAAATTTATTTAACAACGAAAAACGTAAACGATGTCTTCCTAACAACCAAAAAACCCCACAACAACACGGCGTACTTTAAGCCTTTTCGAACAGCTGTTTGGGGAGTATGACGAAGTCACGACCACGCAACGGCCAGTGAAATCACCATCGCTGTATCAAACCTTCCCAACAACAATGACAAACATCAAAAGGTTTGATGAAGTCACTACATCAGGCAGTGTTAATATTCGCGACGAAAATAACATCCTCGCTGGAACCGGAATGGGCCACGAAAGTGCCTATGAGTATGAGGACGATTATGCTAACGTTCCTAGTGAAAGTACCAATTATCAAACAAAACCCGTAAAATTTGAAGTTAAACCAACCAGCACTCCCTCTCACAACCCTTCAATTACAACTACTACTACAACTAGTACTACCACCGCTGCCCCTACTACTACTACTACTACCACAACTACTGCTCCAACAACTCAAGTTAGCTCTACAACATATAGGCCTACAGAGTACTATTCATCGACTGATTACGATCTTTCTATGTCAGGCGTCAACGATTACAACTTTGATGACGAAGATCAAAGAATTTATAACTCACAGCCAAACAAATTTATTTATTCGACTACAGACGCAACGACTCCAATAAAAATTACATCACTACCACTTGGAGAACATCATTTCGGCATTAACAATGCAGTACATCCTATAATTGCAATTACCCATAACATTAAAGAACATTTAAACAACGAAAAGGTTATCACCCATCAACCCGCGTTAAGCACAAACAGCATACGCATTTCACCTGATCAAGACTCAGTTTCGTTTGTAGTGGGAAACCATCAAAATATCGGGGGAAGCTTCTTTGGTACGTCCTTCAAGGAAGGCCCGTACGATAACAGTCCTTTCCGACCTCTAGTAATTCAACCAAGCAATGATAAAGATACAGTAAGTTATACGGTCCAAGCCAAGCCTGCGTTCAGCCAATCATTCTCTGAAACATTCAATCTTCAGCCCCAAGTGCCAGAAGCTGTAGGCAGTTCTGTTAACATTCAGCCCATAAGGACGTCCGAAGCATCTCTCTCGATAGGAGTTCCAATTAATGGAGTTAAAAAGATTCCAGGGCAGGTAGTCGATGAAGATCTGGAAAACGAGAACATCGAGTTCCCCAGAGAAGGAACTGGGGCTAAAATAGTATTTCCAGAGGAGGAAAAAACCACAACCTTCTCCTCAGGTCTTCAGCCTCCTCTTCCAGAAAATCGCGATGTATTGCAGCTAAGTTCTAAGCCCATGTATCACCAACTTCCCAGCGATCTGACGCCTCCAAGCGAGCAAGATATGCCGAGCTCGCTTTTAGAGCGCCCAAGGCCGCCGTGGGATCCCAGACCAGGCCACTTCTACAACGGTAGGCCGGAGTACATCCGTCCACCGAGGCCCCCGCAGATGCACGGAAAGCCGTCTCCCTCAGAGATTTACAAACGCATCGATAGCCTGCCGAATATCTTGCCGCAGTTTCGCCCGACCTCACAAGGCTCTAGCGTATCACATTACTTTGACTATATGGGCTCGATGAAGAACGGCTACCTCCGCCAGCCGCTACTCGAGCGTCCCTCAAACAGGCCAGTCGGGTTTTTCGAGAAGTTGGTACCACCCCCACCTCCGAAGAACCTGCACAACTTGCGCAGAGTTCCTATGCTGGAAAAGGATCTAAGAATGAGGAATGGGGGAAGCGGCGGAAGCATAGGTGGGGGTGGGAGTGGAAACGTAGGTGGAGGTGGAAGCATAGGTGGTGGTGAAAACATAGGCGTAGGTGGAAGCACAGGTGGGACTGCAAACGTAGGTGGGGATGAAAGCGACGACGCCAAAAGGCACGAGCTGTTCGAGTTTTACTCTCATCAAACCCCACCATCTCAACCTATTCTTTCTAACAGGAGAAAAAGCGATGATCTCGCCGTAGAAACTTTACAGATGATTCAGGCGAAGCAAATAGAAAAAAAAGATATGAGTAAAAGTGGGCAAGTGCCTGCCTTTCAACCAAAGTTAAAAGAGAAAGAAGTATCAGACAAACCCTTGTACGTCGTGTATCCAGTAAATAGCGCCCCTATAAAGCTCGACGCGCTCGATTCTGGCAAAAAAGAAACTGTGGTCGTCGGCACCAGAGCAGAACTGCCGCTTCCCCCTTCAAAGATCAGCCAAGAATTCAATTACGAAAGCCCCCAGGACAGAAACGACGCGCCGATTCTGAAACCCCACCCAAAACCTTCGCATTTTCCCAATTAAATCCGATTTTCCCTATCCTATGGAAAGGCCTGATATTTCGTTGCACACTCCGTCGTTTCCCGAACCGCAGATTAATAACGTGGATGTTAAAGAGGACACCAGTAGCAGGTTTTCCGCAAACAATCAGTGGGGAGCGGTCCAGGAAACCGAGTCGCATGTAATGACTGGCTCTAAAATAAACTACAAGAACCCCAATCAAATTTCTGTCACTTTGAGGACCTACTCGGAAAAGCCTATCGCTGTAGCTTACACTCCAACCGAACCGTACAAAAGATTGGACAACACCGAAAAGTATTCGATGCCGAACTATGCCGGTCCAGTGATATCCGAAATAAGGCCCTCGGGGACTATTAGTAAGACCGGGTCCGAAATAACCGTCAGCGCGATAATGCATGCTCACTCACAGATGGATTTCGGCTCGCAGAACATCAAGCCAAAACCAAACTTTGATTACGATAACCGGAAGTTCTTGGAAAACCATAAAAGCGATACCGAGCCAGCGCCCGCAAAGCTGGATTTTCAGGCGCCGTTCCAAGCCAGCATGAATATCGATGGAATGTCGAGGGGGTGGACGGTCGTTAGAAACAGCGAAAAGTCAAAAATTAACAGATCGGACCAAGACGCTGAAAGCACCACCATTCCGTTCGCCACCACCAGAGAGTTTGATATAGAGAAGTTCAAGCCGCAGTTGTTCGGGGGGTTCAAGCCGATCTACAGTTACCCCGACGACGACGCGCCCAAGAGCGTGGAAGTCGATTCGGGCAGCAGGGAGCTCGAGATGTGAGGCTCCAGACTCTCCCCTCTCAAATGTCATATTCCAGTAACCAAAGCAGAGAATTGCGTTAATCCTTAAGGCAGTTATAAAGTATAAAATAGTTGTGCAGAGTGAGACGGACGCTTCGAACAGCAACGGTGTGGCGGTGGGGTCAATCGCGAAACAGCGGAAATGCGATACTGAAGCGACGCGCTTGCCTGGACTGTTTCGACCACTTCAGTGTCACGTTCTTCCGCGTTGTTTGCTTGCTTGTATCTTAGTTTTAGCTATTTCTAAGACTCACTAATTAGATTGCCGGTTATTTATTTATTTATTTGTTATTTATAGTTGCGAATGTTGTTCCATTAATTTTTGTACTGAATATGTAGTTATGTATACACCTACCAGTGTTAATGTGTAAGATTTGTAGACTTTAAAGGAATAAACGTTTTTCTACCCTTTGCAGAATTTTTGAACTTCTACTTATAATTCTTTCTTTACAACAATGATGTTAAACATAGAAAAGGGAAGTGATGAGTTTTTGAACTGTTGGTGAAGGCCACAAAACATTTTTGAGATAGCATTAGGTATATATAATATGGTATATATAATATGGCTGAAACATCATTGTAGCTTGGTTATGGTGCGGATAGATCCGGGTTCAGATACCTAACGAGCGACTTACTTAGAGAGATGTCTCACAGATGGTGCGCGAGGGTCGGGCGCTAAGCACGAATATATAGGAGCCTTAATTTCAATTCGTAGACTTAGAGTTTCACTATTGTGCTTCTCCCACTTCTTTACAGCACTTTTTCCAACATCCTAGTTCCTTGTATATTTATTATTGGTTTTCCATTAATAGCTTGCCTCCTATGACATGGATGGCTGTCTCTGTTTCCTTGTCACATTGTCTGCAACTCAAGTCTCCATTGTACAACCCTATTTTGTTGGGGGTTCCTCTAAGAAAACAATGCCCTGCGAGGAGACCTATAATAGTTCGTAACTGATTCCTGTCTTGTACTAACTTCAGTTGGTTTACGAGATTCTTCATGTCTTTATCTCAGTATATTTTGTAAGTATTTTTTATATTCTTTGCTGACGCATTCTCTCATCCAGCTTCGTATTGTACCTTTAGGCACTCCCAAAGCCGGCTCTGAGCCCATATATGAAGTTGATGATCCTTCTTGTGCTAGCTTTCTCATTGCTTGCAATTCCACAGTGTGCTACTAACCACAATAGTCTGCCAAAGCACTGAGTTTTTCATGATATCCCTATACCAGCCTGAACGTTACCCTTCGGTTTTTAATGCCTTCAGATATGGCTTATTTTTTGCCTAGCGCACTGCAGTATAACAAAATCTCTGTTTGAAAAACGGCTATGAATTCTCTTAGTGGAAAGCTTAACTGCAAGTTTCCTTTTGGTAGTATGGGCCTCCTTCCGTTCCAGGCCCGGTCTTTGATCCATCTGTAGACCAATGTAATGCTTGTGTTGCTTATTTCACTTATGAATTCATTTTAATTCATAATATTAACCTCGAAATTTATGTTGAATGCAAATTTTGGTATCACATATGTCTAATTTTCAGATGCCCCATTTCCATACAATCTTTGCGGATGGGTGAGTTGCGCAGTCCATTAAAAGCTACTCCTGCTTCTCCCACGATTTCAAAATGGAGAGGGAGAAAGTCTAGCAGTGTCTCCGTTGCCGCTGTTGGTGTAGTTTTTATGGCGTTCACAATTCCCAATAAAAGTCTTTGTATTTTACTTAGTTCTATTATAGCGGTTCTTTGCGTTTTATTTTTTTCCACTATACCGTATTGTATATCCAACATAACACTTTTTGTTTTAGACCCCATGTTTTCCATGAGCTCGTTTGGCTAACACTAGAGCTGTCTCTGCTTTCTTTTGTTTTTTTGAATATGTTGATTCCGGAAGAGTTTTGAGTCTAAAATAACACCAAGGTAGTTTACCCCATCTGATAAACTTTATTTTTACATCTTGGGGAATAACAGGCCCCAGTCCCTCCAGGTTTCTCCTTCTTGTAAATGCTACTATGGTAAATTATGTTTAGTCCATCTGCATCTGTTTAATTTGTAACCAGGTTTTGTATACGTCCCCTAACCTTCCCTAGGATGGTATGACTCAGGTTGTCTGTATATCCCAATGCTTCGAGTGTCTTTAAAAGCTCGTCCATTACAAGGTTCCACAGTAGAAGAGACAAACCTCCTTCCTGCGGACATTTTCTTGCAACCCGGTCCGATAATTGTTTCATCCATCAGGGACACATGTACTAATCTTTCTTTAAGCATACAATATATCCACCTGCTGTCCATTATTCCTCAATACTGTAATGATTGATCTAGAAATTTATTATCACACGCTCCCTCCATACTCAAAAAATCAGCTAAAAGTACCTCTTTGTTTTCTACAGCATTCTCCACTCTAGTAACAAGTCCTCCTACTTTATATGCATACTGGTCTTGATGTAGAAGTCGAGTGACTAATACACGATCTCTGACGTGCCTGTTAAGCAGTTTTTCTAGTTTTTAGTACAAAGAATCAAACTAATTGGCTTTAGAGCCTTAGCCGCATCCTATACTATCTTTGCAGGTTTTAATATAAAAGCAACTCTAATTAGTTTACCATTGTTATCTTTCGTCTAAATCATGCTTAGCATGGTCCAAGTTGCGAGGTTTTGTCTACAAGCCATACAAATACAGATATTAAAACCACGGTGGTTCAAAAAATAAATAAAAAATATTTTCACTCTCTTAGATATTAAATGAGTGAAACGAAGAACCTTTCAAAATGGCTTTATTGTGCACAATTGTACTCTCACTATTTTATATTCATTGCGGCCCATCTTCTATTTTCCGTTCGATTTTTTTTTTGTTTCTTATGTCCACTTGTATATGCAAAAATCATCATTTTCTTTCTTAACTCTTCGTCTTCCTTGTTTCCCAATTGCTTCAACATATTATATTTCCTTAACCGCCTGTAGTTCTTTGATGTACGTTTCTTCCTTCTATTATATGTTTATTTATCTTAACTGTGCCTTCTCTAATCTCAAGAACTTTTTCACGAGGTTCACATACCTCTATCGGGAAAAATCGCGTTCGGATTCATTTATTCATGAGGTAACTTTGATGGCTCTAAAGTAAAACGTGCATTT
Source organism: Sinelater perroti (assembly GCA_036346155.1). Lineage (NCBI taxonomy): Eukaryota > Metazoa > Arthropoda > Insecta > Coleoptera > Elateridae > Sinelater > Sinelater perroti. The sequence continues at coordinate 19,214,212 of JARFIY010000158.1, read as the reverse complement.
TAAGGAAATAAAGATAATAATAAAATAGTGGGACCTGTAGAGAGTAAATAGTGCTGCATTGAATCACTGAAACTATTTAAGAGGCAAATAAACAAAGAATAAGTAAGTTTACTTAAGTTTTTAAATTTAAATAAGATACTTAAATAACCCTAATAAATTTAAAAATACAAATAAAAGTCAGGTCCGCCCGGCCTGGGTTCAAGCGAGATTAGATAAATAGAATAGAAATGAATTCCAAAATACCTATTTTATTTGATACACCCACTATACAGGTCAGAATATAAAAATTTTATTAAACATGGAAGGAACAGAAGGGAATTTTACTCAGATACCATAAATAAATTAATAGATATAGATAATAAGTTGGATGTAACAAACAACAAAAAGAGGAAACAGGAAAATTATAAAACAACAAAATGCAAATAGTAGAAAAGAAGTAAGAAAGAAGAATGTAATGATTCTTAACATGAAAGAAGAAAAGAACGAAGCCGTGGAAATGCCAAGAGATGTCGTTATAATGTCGTAATAATTGGAAAAACAGGAGTAATTACAGCAAAATACAAAAATGATATTATAAAAAGAGTAGAACTAAAAAAGATGAACTTTAATAGAGCAGTAAAACTGAAACTGACAACCAAAATGAAAAAAATAGAAATAACAAAAATTAAAAATACTTAAGAGCAACAGAAATATCAATTAAAAATTAATATATATATAATACCCCATATGATAGAAGCGAAAAGAGAGGAAATAGAGCAATAAGATAAATTAATTATCAACGGAGAAAAATGGAAGTATGAAGAAATAGAAGAAACACATGGAGAGCTAGAAGAAGAAGCAACAAATAAAATCAAAAAAAGAATAAAAAACGAGAGAGATCAACAGATGACAAGACAGAAAAATCTTCAAATAAAAAGAGTAAACTAGGGGCAATTCCGAAAAGAAAAAATACTGGCCCAAATTATCTTCACCCCATTCCACAAAGTGGGTGATAAGAGAACAGCCAAGGAGAAAAATATAACCGTAGGTCTATTCACAGAAGAAGAAATATTAAATAAGTCCACAAGAAAAGATAATGAAAGTAATAACAAAGAATCACTATCAAATAACTTAAATATGTAACAAAACCAAAACAAAAAACTATAATAACCCTGGCGAGGACATGGAATACGGATAAAGTTATGAAAAAAAGGCAAACAAGGTAAAAGAAAAAAGAAGAAAAATTAGAATTTAAAGAAATAAATGCAAAAACATGGAATGTAAACGCACTAACAAGAAAGGAGTTAGAAATAACAGAAGAAATAGACAATTATAATTTATAAATATTTGGATTAAGTAAAACAAAAAAAAAACTTACAAATAAGCATACGTTATATTAGTTTGAGGTAAAACCTGAACAAAAAGCAAAATAAGGGGTAGTAATAATCGTTACGGAAGAAATAAACGAAAGAATAGTAAAAATCAAAACAATTAACTCGAGAATAATAGTAATTACTATAAAAAATGATATAATCAACTTTGTACAAATATATGGACCAGTAGAAGAAACAGCCAAAGTGAAAATAGCAGAATTGTACATGAACCTACAACAAACGCCAGACAAGATTAAAGAACGTAACGAGAAAACTAATTTGTGAGAGATTGAAACAGCAGAATAGGAAATGACTACAATGACTAGAGGTTTAGGATGTATGCATTAAATAAAACAATACTGAAACACAAAGACATAGACGTAGAAGTAAAAATAAGAGTCCACAATATGATAACCATTCCAACAATAACATATGCATCTGAGAAGTGAACATTAAGGAAGAAACGAACTAATAGAAAGGAAGCACTTAAGAAAAATTGCGAAAAAACCAAATGGGATAGGGTAAGAAATAACAAAACAGAAACAAATAACCAAAAAAATAAAAACGAAACAATTAAATTGGGATAGACATATAAGAAGAATGGTACCAGAAAGACTTACAAAAAGATAATAGAAATAGAAGAACCAAGTAAAAAACGGAGAGAAAACTAAGAAGAAAATGGCTGAATCGAATACAAGAAATAGGACTAGAAAAAAGTAGAACAATGGAAGAAATAGAAAAATATGGATGAAATGGATCTTAGACACGAATTCTAACTCCGACGCCTGAAAAGGCAGAAGAAAGATGAAGAAGAAGAAATTCTTAGCAATATTTAAATCCCCGTTTTCATGTTTCAAGTAGAAGTTCTGGTCTAGCACTCTACTTCTTCTGGTCTTTTCCAGAACTTCTCATTTCTCCTCATTTTATCTTCTCTAAATTCCACTTCTCTCAATTTTAGCCTTAGATTTTCTTCATCCCTTGAATCCGTGAATTACTATATTTTTTTTATATATGATTTTCCAAATTTTTATTCTTCTTGCATATCGACTTTTTTCTTAGGGTCTTCATTTTTCCCTAATATCTAAGCCTTCTTATTCTTCAATTTCTCATCCCTAGCCGTTAATTGCATTTTTAGATATCCTAATCGTGCTATTACCTTATTTCACCCTTGTTGCTTTACCTATAATCATCTTTATGGTCGAGTTTCCTATTTCTGCTAAATAACTCGTCGACTTTTGAGGTATGCCTCCCCCTAAACATTCAAAATGATTTTCTGTTCTGGGTTTGGTAGCTGTGCAACCGATCCATAAGGTTTTAGTTAACATTCTGTGCTTTGCTATTATAAGTAGCGCAATCTAGTTGTTTCACATCGATAGCAAATTAAAGTAAGGGAGACTAGCGCAATAAAATCCCCTTCTAAAATTTAAAATATCTCTTTCCAATACTTAAATGCTTAGTTTTACTTAAAATTCAAACTTATGGTATCCCCTTATTTTATTCCTACCCCCCATCTTGAATTTTTCTGATCTTCTCCATTTAGCTTAACCAGTCCATTTACTATTTTATATATATTTTTTCATCTTTAATAGTCTCATTGGTATTTTTAATAGTTTTAGACAATCCCATATTATAAGGCAGCTTTTAGGTTAATGAATGTAACAAAAATTTCTTCTCCCTTTTCCTCTTTCTTTTCTATTGTTTCTTAAAATATGTATATTATCATATTTATTTTCCTATCTTAAACGCTGCCTGCCCTTCTATTTTATTTTCGATTTATTTTCTTAATCTTCTTCCTTTTATTTTGGTATATAATTTAAAGGTGGCGGAGGATAGGCATATAGCTCTATAGTTCTCACAGTCTGCGTAATTCCATTTCTTTAGATTGAAATTATTATATTGTTTTGCTACCCTTCTGGAATTTCTTCTGCCTGCCATGTTTTCCTGATTATATTCAATAACCGTTTCTCTCCTAGAAATTTTATCAACTTCGGCTCTATTCCGTCTTGTCTATTTTGATACCTTTCATTGCTTCGTGTAGTTCTCCTGTGCCTGTATCTTCTAGGGTTTTTTCCTCTCATCTAATCTCTCATATTCCACTTCATTCCTAGCGATTTCTTTTCATTTCTTTTCTTCCATTCTGAATTTCTTTGGGAAGAATATGCTTTGTATATTTGATTTTACTTCGGTATTTTTGTTTCTTATTCCTTTTATTATTTTCTTTTTATTTCCCTTTATGCCTATTACGACATTCTAGAATTTCCTGTAATTTTCTTGGTACGTGCTCATTTCTTCTCTTACCACTTCTTTTACCACATTTGTCTTGATCTCTCTATATCTTTTCCATGCCATTTTTTGTTTTCGATCATTTTTCTCACTTCTTCATTCCACCTCACCTTTTTCTTTTTCTGGTTTTTATGTTTCTTCATTTCACATGATTCCTTTGCTATTCTACGTATCATTTCACTAAAAGTCTTCCACCCTTTTTCTAGTGTCCAATTTTCCTCTTCTTGTTCCTGTTTAATTAATTCAATGTTCACTTTTTCTTGGCATTCTCTTCTGATTTTCTCATTTCTCAGCCTTCCAGTATCAGTCCAGTATTTTTGTTGTTTTGCTCCTTCTATATGCATATATCTGTATCAATGTATTTTTCCTTGAAGTTCTATTTCCAGCATCACAACTTTCGGACTTGTTCCTTCAAAATTACTTACTGTATTATCTACTTCCTCAGATACAATTAATTCTACTCCGTATTTTGCTCTCCTCATCGTCTTTGTTTTGACGCGATCTTCCACTCATTGTTCTAGTTTTCTGTTTTTCTCTTCTTTGGGGTGTTTTCCGCTTCCTTGTTTATCTATGTTTCTACTTTTTCTGTTCTCTACATGTTTTATTATGGGGGAGTATTCTCCCATTGTTTTCTTTCTTTAGCTGTTGGATTGTCCACATTTCATGATTGATTTTTAGCTTATTATATATCAGTCTTGCGTTATATCCTTTCTTTCGTGCTTCAATCATATACTGTATTAGTTCCTTTCCTTCCTCTCGAACTATTTTTGAATAGTCTTCGTTTATTCCGGATGTTTTCCAGCACAATTTGTTGTCAATTCAACTAAAATTGGCCTGTTTTTGTTGTCCCTCTACTTTTCTTCCCAGTCTTCTAATTTCCCGAATTTCTTTTTCCATGTCTATTTCAACTCTTATGTCTCTAATAATTATTCTGGTTCTTTCTTTTAACTCTAAGTCTTGTTCAGTTAGTTTTCTTCTACTCCATGTATTATAATTTTCTTCTTTCTTGTCTCTTTTTCCAGTGTTTCCGATCTTATATTTTGCATGCCCATTATCTTCTTGAGCTCTTCATTTTCCTTCAATAATTCTTCTTGCTTCCTATCTTGCGTTAGACTTTGTATTCCCTTCCATGACATGCATTTTCTCACTACTTCTTTCTTATATTGTCAATTCATTTTATTCTCGGTCTTCCTTTTTTATTTTTCCCTGGCACTCGCGTTTCGTACACTCTTTTTGTTAGTCTATCGTCCGACATTCTGAACACATGCCCAAACCATCTGAGCTGCCCTTCTGTAATTTTTTCGTTGATCGGTTCTATTTTCAGATTTTGTCTAAATGTTTCATTTCTCATCCTGTCCTTCTTGGTTTTATTTTCTATTTTTCTCAAAAGCCTCATTTCCATTGCGTTAATACGTATCTTTTGTCTTTCTGTAAGAGTTAACGTCTCGCTGCTGTAGGTGATTGATGGCATTACCACTTTTTTTACAACTTCAGTTTTTATGTTGTTTGGCACTTCCCTTTTTTCCAGAAAGGTTGTCTTCATCAAATTGAATATTTTCCCCCCTTTTCCTATTCTATCGTCTAATTGTTTATCCAGTTTCCCATTTTCTTCTATTACCGCGCCTAAGTATTTAAAATTTTCTACCTGTTCTATTTCTTCCCCGTCCATTTTATTTAATGTGTTTGATATTATCATTGTTTTTGTCTTTCCTAGATTTATTTTCATATTTATTTTCTTTAGTTCGTCCTCTATTACTTTTAGATTATATTGCAGGTTCTCCTTCGTATCTGCTATCAGGGCCATATCATCTGCGAAAATAAGTTCTGTCAGCTGTGTATGTGTCATTTTCCAGTATCCCAGTGTTAGTTTCTTCATCTTCTTCTTGGCTTTTTTTATTGCCTCGTCTAATACCGTTGTGAAAAGCAGTGGGCTTAGAACACAGCCCTGCTTGACTCCTTGTCTCGTTTTAAACTTTTTGGATTTTTCGTTGTTTATATTATCTTTGTACATATTTTTTGTGACTCTTATAGTGCTTTTATTCACTCTCCTTTTCTGTAGTACTTCCCATACATCTTCTCTTCGCATCCTGTCAAAAGCTTTTTCTAGGTCTATAAAAAATATGTGTATTTCTTTGTTTTTGTTTATTAGTTTTTCGCTTACTTGTCTAATTATAAATATTAGATCCCGTGTGCTTCTGTTTTTCCTGAAGCCACATTGCGTGTCATCCAATGTTTTCTCTACTGTATTCCTTACTCTTTTTTCCATTATTCTTGAGAATATTTTTCCTGGGATGTTGGAGAGTGTTATTCCTCTGCAATTGTTACAATTTCTTTTGTCGCTTTTTTTATATATTGGCAATATAATGTCCGTTTTCCAATCCTTTGGTATTTTTGTAACCTTTAATACATAGTTCATTACTTCCCTTAATTTATTCGTGCCCGCTCTTCCCATAAACTTTATCAATTCCGGTGTGATTGCATCTTTGCCAGCTGCTTTGCCTAATTTTAACTTTCCTATTGCTTCCTCTATTCTTCTTCTCTTATTTCCATCTCTTGTTCCTCGTTACCTTCTTCATCGTCATCTTGGTTTTATCTATCCGTGTATGTTAACTCTTCAAAATGTCCTGTCCAACGGTCCATTATTGCGTCTTCGTTTGTTATTATATTTCCGACCTTACCTTTTATGTTGAGCAAGTTATATTCCTTTTTCCCCTGAGTTGTTTTAATGTACCGTAGAATAATTTTTGGTTCTCTCTATAGTTTTCCGTCATTTTGAATCCAAATTCCTCCCATGATATCTCTTTGGCCGCTTGGATTAATATTTTAACTTCTTTCCTTTTTTCTTTGTATATCTAGTAGTCTTCAGCTTTTTTGGTGGTTAAATATTTTTTTTAAAGGCTCTTTTTTCTTTACTATTTTCCGTATGTCTTCTGTCCACCATTTAGTTTTTCTCATGTTGTTTTGTTATTTTCTTTTTCCGTAGCTTTTTTCCGCTGCTGTCAACATACTATTCTTAAAGTTTTCCTATTTTTCTTCTAGTCCTGTGTTTGGCTTATTTATTTTCAGTTTTTCCTCTCTTAGTTTAAAACATTTTATTTTTTCATTTATTTTTCTTCTTCTTTTGTCTAGATTTCCTTCCTTTATTCTTCTTATTTTCATTATCACTAGATAGTGATTACTTCCTATCTCTGCTTCTCTTTTAACTTTTACGCCCTTCACTTTTTCCAGTTATTTTTGTTCACTAGAAAGTAGTCAATGATTGATTTCTCCCTTCTGCTCTCCAATACTCTTGTGTACTTGTGTATGTCCTTGTGTTTAAATTTTGTATTTGTTATGATTAGGTTGTTTTCAATACACATTTCTATTATTCTTTCACCGTTGTTGTTTAATGTCTCCTCTCCTTCTTTGCCCATGTACTCTTCTTTTCCTCTGTTCTTGTTTCCGACTCGACCGTTTAGATCACCCAATATTATTAAATTTTCTTCCCAATATCTATTTGGGTTTGTATCTCCCCGAAGAACTTGCCTTTTTCTTTTTTTTCTTGCATCATCATTTACTCCAAATAATGTGATTATTGTCCATATTTCTTCGTCCATCAGTTTCTTTTGTACCGTTAATATTCTTTCATTGACATACTCTTCATGTATCATGTCCTTTACTTTATTTGGGGCGATTATCAAACCCACTCCTTCCTTTGCTCTCTCTTTCTCCTCTACTCCCCACCAATACATCCAGTATCCTTTATGAATTTTCTTTGTACCTTTTCCTTTCTTTTTTGTTTCCGTGATTTCAAGTATTTCTATATTTTGTTGTATCATTTCCTCCGCGAGTTCCTCTTCTTTCCCCATAATGCTTCTTACGTTCCAGGTTCCTATATTAATCTCTTTTACCCCCGTACTGATTCCTTTATTTGTTATTCCTTTTTCCTTGTTTCTATATATGATCTTGCTTGTATCTCTTTCCTTTTTAGCTTTATCTTTATCGTTGCGTATCCTTTCTCCTTTGCGTTTGTCGTCATCTTTTGCTCCGCCCTCTTTTCCTTTATTTATCAGTTTTTTGTTTCATTATTTTCCTCATTTCTCTACTTCACTTTGTCCCTGCCTTTTTTCTCTTCATTTTTATTTATCGGCGATCTCTTGCTTGCCGTTCTTCCTTTCTTCTTTCCCTATATTTCCGTTATTTCCGTAATTATTTTGTCTCATAGGTTCTTGGTTTTCACCAATTTGTTTTTCTATTTGCTCGATTGTGTAACTTTTGTCATCTATTACGAGTTTGTTGTATCTTAGACTTGCTTTGCGTCCTTCAGCCCGCACTTTTTTCATGTATGGGACCAATTGTTTCCTTTGTTCCCGTACTTGCTTGCTATAGTTTTCCATTATCCATATATCACTTCCTTTAAGCTTTTTAGCGGCTTTTAGCACTTCTAATTTCTTATTTTCTGATGCAAACTCTATTAATATTGGTCTTGGTGTGGCTCTATTTTGCAGTTTTTCCCTATCCTTCTAATTTCTCTTGTTTCACTTTCCATATTTATCTCAATATTTATTTCCTTTGGTGTTCTACGTATATTTTCCCTAATAATTAGATCTGCTTCATTTTCCATTTCTTTAATTCCTTTTACAATTATTTTATTTTTCTGTATTTCCTTTTTCATGTTCTCCAATCGTTCTTCAAGTTCTGTATTTTGTTTTTTCAGCATTCCATTTTCCTTTTTCAGGTTGGCATTTTCTAACTTTATTACCTGCAATTCTGCATATAGTGTATCAATCTTTTTTTCTACGCGTTCATTACGCGTGTCCATTTTTCCAAGCTTGTTATTAATTTCCTGTAATAGTATTTCCATATTTTTGTGTTTTCGTTCCTTTCTTTAATAACACCGTTTAAAGTGCTTGATTATTTATATGTTCTTTAGATAGCGCTTGGTTATCTCGCAGCTGTTTATCTTCTCTCTGTTGAAATCCCAATATTTCCGCCTTATATCTGCTCTTATACCAACTTTATACCCGTTAATTACTCACTAATTTTACTTAATACTTTAGAATATTTGCGCTTTTTACACTTCTAGTTCACTGATATTTAAAATTTGCTGTAGTCGCGTCGCGCTTTGCGCGTTAAACCTCGATCTACGAAATTATTTAACGCCGCCCTCACGTACGCGTCCGTTTACTTTGCTTTGCAAAAACGGTATGTTCTTTTGAATGCTTCTGCTTCTATTTATTTTTCTGTTTGGTTTTCTTTCTCTGGCCTTTTCCTTTTATTTATAAATTTCTACTATTGATCCAGCGCTGTTAGATCTATTTCGTGGTGCAGACATTAAATTCATCTCGGCGCCAGAGACATTCCACAGGTCAACCCTTCGGATGGAAGATCTCTACCTGTTAATCTCAGCTGTACGGTATGCTGCCTATTCTTTTACCAACAACTTCATGTTTCCTCTCTGTAATACTATTTATTTATCTCTTCTTATCACTTTAGCGAACATGAAAATTTTGCTCTTATTGACAGACTTAATCTCTAATTTAATTATTGAATTTTTAGTATATTTTAATTTAGATTTTTCTTCTGTTTTCTTAACCTGTCCTTTTAACCTCCTAAACCCTTTTATATGTTTTTTCTCCACTTGATAGTGCCCAAATTGGACTTTAATATCGGAGCAGTATCTCACCATTCATCATTCTTCACAGTTGTTATTGAATACAGTCTCAAAATATATTTCTAAGACAGTCATCTCAGTTATTGGTAAGCATCCAGGCTTTTTTAACAGTCAATTGAGCTCGGACATTCCAAGATTTCACTATGGAGGACGCCATCCATGCTGATCTTGAGAACGTTAAGACCCCTCGATGGGTAGCTTTAAAAATGAGTCTCTTCGTTTTATTTCTGCCTTAAAGAGGGGTCTAAAAGAGATCGGCTGTAGTGTAAGTCGACAAGTAGATTGCTTGGTATCTGATGAGATGGGAGGCTTTTTCTGTACAATCGCGGTCTTTGTAGCGATTGGAGTCGACCTTCTTCAAGTCTCTAATGTCTTTACCACGAGATATTCATAACTATTTTATGATAGTGTCATTAAAGATGAAGGTTGTTGGTAAACTTTCCTTTCTCATTTTATCAGTGTATAATAGAGTTCAGTCCAGTCTACCAATGGTTTTGTCGACCTTTACAAATCAGTCATTGATGGAATAGTTGTGAATCGTCACTGGTTTATCAAAATTTCTGAAATCGCTACGTTTAAGTTACCACACATTGGAAGATAACGGGAGAAATTAAACAACGCAGTTGCTAATAACTAGTGATATATTTCTGCTACGTGTAATACAAGTTTTAAATAACAGCCCTTATACTTTCAAATATATCAACAATGTACGGTGTACAGCTGCAGAGAGACGTATCGCAACATGCACACGACTGAGCAAGTGTCTGTGAAAAGGATCTGCAAGCGTTCTCGGAGCGATCCCGCCGAAATCTCAGCGCCGCAGTCTGCATGGACGCATCCGTAAAAAGTTACATGCTAAGTTAAAGCTGCAGTAATGGAAGTATAACAGTTTCGCTGGGCTAGTCCACAGCCGCCGGCAGCGCATCCTTGGCAGTTTGGTGTTGCTCGTTTGATTCAGTTAGTCCTTTGGGCGATTTGTACTTAAGTGGTAATGCAAAATTCTTAAAAACGCAGTGCGAAGTCAACTAAGAGCGAGCCGCCGCGCCCTGACATAATATAAAATTACAAAATAGACGCTCAAATAAATACGATATATTCACCGAAATAATAAAATAATCTATCTCCTTAAATCACAATTTAAAAGTTATAGGTTCGATTAGTCGATAACATGAATGTTGTTCTACCACCTAAAGCGATCTCGTGTAAGTAGTAAATATGACGTGCCTAACTAAACAGCTCTTCCATTAGTACTCGCTGGAAAACATCTGCAAGTCTAACTTGATCGTTAACTCACCCGACTCGACTTGGTGCAAGATCAGCTTCTTCGTGATTGGTCCATTGGTGTTTTGAGTCTCGTGGTAGACATCTAAGATCTTTACTTCAGCCCGGCCCAAAAATTCTAAAGAAGGTTTAATGGATTAAAGAACCCGCAATATTTTTTATCGTACCATCGGGCTGAAACGCGCACATTTCGTAGACGACGATGGTGAGCGTCTCCTCGTTGAAGTTCTTAATGAGGAACTGCATGCTGTAATTCCATATGAGCGCAGGAACTTGCGGGGCGCCGTTCTGCGGCGTGTTCCCGTTGATGATGTTGTCCGTCGCGACGTCGGTCGTCTGCTCTTGGTCCCCTAGCGACACCTTGCAGTAGATGTTGTCGCCGTGCGGCCTCCCTGCGCAGACGCGACGATCGGTTATTTGGCAACCCGGGTCGTGGCGCGGCTTAATACAGTGAAATAGTCCAATACCTTTTCTCTTATAATTTTGATTCTTAGCCCGAATTTCCCGACCATCTATGACGGTTACGAACAGCCACGTTCGGGACAAGCTGTGAACTAAAACTAGCATGCAATGAAAGTGTCAGTGCGTCTTACCCGCCCTAATGAAGCGAGTCCCCTTTTGCACGAGCACGAGCAGGCGGCCGCAGGAGACTCCTCCGTGGGGCGCTGCGTACACACACATCTTATAATTTGCACGGCACAGGACGAATTTTTACAAACACAGTCGAAATAATTCTGAGCAAAAATGTGGCATTTGACGGAAATTAAATTTAGCAGCCCCACAATCATCGAAATCTAATTAGGTAACATATAAACATCTATAGATGTAGATGACTGAAAACCGGACTTACCAAAACGAATTTTTGGCTTATAAGTGGGTAAATTCATAAGCGTTTGTTAATTTGAGAGAAAATATATCTTTTGGCAAGAAGCATCAAACTGCGGTATTGATTATTGATTCTTACGACAAAAGTGAGTATCATCTCAAAAGACATTGTTATTAATATCCAAACGATAAAACCTAGAGAACATCTTGGTGGCCCCTATAAAGCAAATGATCAAATCTTGAAAAACCGTTGAAATTCTTTGAAACAGCGTGGTCGGGGGTCCAAGAAAACAAGATGTAAAGATGAAACTTCTACAACCAAATAAAAGTAGATCAATAAGGATTCAGAATCTTCGTCTCCAATTGATGGCAAAAGGATGGATATATGACAACAAGGCAACCTAACTAGATGTGTAAAAAACAGCAAAAGGATAATTTAAAAAAAAAACGAACCTAGGCGCAATGATAATGTACTCAGATATGGACCAAAAAGGAAAAAAATACTACCGGAAGAAGCTGTTTAAAAAGTTAGAAAAAATAAAAGACCAAGCGCTTAATATGTAAAAGAAAAATAAAAAATCATCTCGTAGCAGAGCCTTTCCTTCTACTAAACTCCCACAAAAATTCTAAATATCGCCCAAATAATAAAAATCATTAAAGGAATTGAAAACTCGAATTAAAACTCGTCACTGATGACCAAACAATGACTTGGAGTAAAAAAACAAAATGACAAATAGGGGAGCGTATAGAAATGGGTATAGGAGCTCACAATAAGTATCTCAGAAGCGGAAAAAACATACTGAAAATGTAACTTCCTAAAAGCTCCAACTATATCTTGTAAGAAAAATGGTAGGTAATGCGACACATGACATCGCCCCTTGATACAATGGAAACGGAAGTGACCAAACCATACCATAGACCAAATGTGTCCGGCTAAGATTAACTATAGGATTAAGCACAGCATCTTTAATTGATCAGTAGGAAGGTTACGATAGTGAGCAAGCTGCTAACAAGAACACTTTAAATGCTTCAGCTGCATACCTCTATTCTAGACTCAAACACACAAAAGGAAAACGAAATAACGTAGATTAAACCGCGAAATAAGAAGTCAAGGTAGTGGAAAAAATTTTGGAACAAGAAAAATAAGCAGAAAAAAGTCTAATTTTTTAGATAATTGGACAAGCACTACAATTTTAAGAGTAAGTAAGCTTTCCTGACATAATAAACAACAAAAATGAATAGGATATGCAAATGAAGTAGTGCGGATAACGAGAAAAAGGAAGAAGTTGGAATAAACGTTAAATTGAAGACAGTAGACAGCAAAGAATATAATTTTGAGAAGGTAACATATGCAGTTCGAGTATCTAGAGTGATGGTAACGAATACTAGCCACGGGGAAACAAATAAATAAATAATGGCAAAAGGAAAAAAGCAGCAGGAGCATTTACTAGCTTAATAGTCGAAAATGTACATAGGAAAATAAAATTACGAATATACAGGACAACAATTGGGATAAGACTGAAGATATGAGGGAGAAAAATATTACGAAACATAGAGGGAGGTAGTTCGGGAAGAAGATCTAACTGAGAAATCATCGAAATATATGACAAACGGTAAAAGTATGGGGATTAACATGACTGGAACATGTCGTAGAAATACAGGAAAATACCGACTGCAGAAGGAGACCAAAAATAAGATGGCTGACAGCTGAAGGAAGGTTTGTCACTTGTAAGAGTGAAGAAGTGGTAAAAGAAGGCTAAGGAGAAAGGAAAAATGAAGAGAAAGACCAAAAAGAAGATGGTTGACAGCGGTGAAGAAAGATCTGTCAAATGGGGGAGTGAAAGGATGACAAGACTTCTAGAGATATATTATTTATATATTTAGATTCCTAAATTATTTTCCTATGTCCACGTGATTAACACAAAATTCAAAGACGTTTTCAATACGTTCAATACGTTGAATACGTTTTAAAATACAAATACCACATTTTTGCACATCGACAATATGAAAGCCATTTAATGATTGATAAAACATAATTTAAGAGCTATAATTCTTGTCTTTACTTCATTAAACAACGCATTTTAAAAATTATTAGACTAATGCTGCGTAATCAATTTTTCGCTACAATCTCTTATACACTTTCTCAATAGAATGTCGATTAGCTCCAGAGCTGTGTACTATTTTTCATAAGATAATTTTGACATTGACCTAACAAATTAAACTGGAAGAATTATATAGCGAGAAACTAGATGGTGATCTGGATAGATAACAGCATTTTTGAGGAAAAAATGTGAACAAACCGATGTAGCCACAAATAAAAATATGTGACCCGAGGTGATCTAGATTTTCCCTTATTTTCTGCAATGTCGTCTCTATTTAGAGGTTGGCGACCACCTGGTTAAATTATTCTCTGTCACTCGCAGCTCGGAAAAGTTGTTCGGCGTTCATTCCAGTCCATATTCTTACGTTTCAGAGCCAAGATAATCGTTTTTCTCACTTCTCTTCTGACAAGTTTTCCTTTATTAGCTTATTAGCCCAGCATCTATTCCATGTAGCAAGTTAGACCACACGTAGCACTTAAGAAATTTCAATCGAATTGCAAGGTTAAGGCTTTTTCCCTCGTTAAAACTAATTGTTCGAGTTAAAGAAATTTTAGTAGCGACTCTTACAATTAGAAGAACCACGAATGGTCTTGAATGAGTCTAAAGAACCAAGTAAGCCTCAGTTGGACAACTTCATCCTATTACACAATTGTACACTCATCGCTGAGAGGCACCCAGACCAGAATTTGGATGAAAGATGGGTAATTTTTCAAGAAAAGCATTATCCCTGATAGTTCTCTTACTTGGCTTAAAAATTAATTTAGTTGTCATTTGAAATAAAAGACTCCCACTGAGAATTCATATGGAAGTTTGAATAACTTTACTGTCCTCAAAAGTTTTCTGATCGAAGACCACCTAACATCAATTGAAACGACGCCCCTTCTTCAGTTTCATTTTAGAAATCAAAACTAATTTATAGGTGTTTTTATCACCTGCCATGCTTGTAACAATAAAAGTTGGGCCTATGTCTGTTTTTGCAATGTTTCAGATGCCCATTAAAACATCAACTTGGAAGAACAAATCTTGCAGCAAAACTTTTACAGAAAAATCTAGTAAACTACATAACTGAAACCGCTGTTATAAGTGTCTTTAGCAAATTTTGTCAATATTTTCAGTCTTGTTACTGATTTGAAACTTAAAAATCTGTATTGAATCTAGAGCAAAGCAGATCTAACATACCATCAAATAACGTTTCAGTTGCTCAAATACAAACTATAGCAATGTTTTTATTACGTATTATATCGGCTGACATACCCTTCTAACCTTTACTTTGTCTCACACTTGTTCTATTTAGTTTCTCTTTTCTCTAAGTAATTCTTAACTTAATTCCCCCTCGATGTTCCTCTTTTTTTCCTTTGTTTTTGACTTTATAAATGTCTTTATCTATTCTATTGTCTTGCATCTTTAATGTATGTCCGAACCATCCAAGATGTTCTCCATTTTCCTCTAGTAGTATGGCCCTCAATGGTTTCTTGTGATGTTATTAGGTATTTCGTCTCGACCCAAAAATCTCATTTCTTTTGCTCGTAATTTACTTTTCACTTTATTGCTCATTGCCCAACTTTTTCAACCACATATTAAAACGGAAATAGCTACCTTATTATATATCCCAACCGAAATTTTTTTAGTCCACCAATTGTACTTTCTTGGTTTATTGTAGTACTTCAGCTTAATTCCTTTTACTAACATTTAGCGTGTTTTTTTCCTTTCGATACAACCATTGCCCATTTGTTTTGTCCACATTATACTTCATTCTTCCATTTTTTAATGTGATTATGTAAATATTAAGATTATTTTGTAGTTTGTCCCGATTTTGCCATAAATGGCGTCTGAGCTGAGAGGTTAAAGCCCTCATATGTCCGACTTTACTGCCTGGTCGTCGCGGGGCGATGTGGAAAGTACCGCGCCTTAGATGACCGCAATTATTTTCGGTGAGTAGGCCACCCGCCAGGCGTCAGAGGGGTTCGCCCGCGCCTCAATCGCTTAGACCACTGGCGATACGTCTTCCACTAGTGTGAATAATTATGGGCTAAGATTACATCCTTGTCCCACTCCTTCTTTTGTTCTAAATTTTTCAGAATTATTTATATAAACTCTCCATTACTTCATTTTTGATTCAACCATCCGTTCTCTAAATTGTTCCATATTTCTTCTTGTCTTATTTTTTTTGACTGCCTTATCTAAGTCAATATAACGTACATGTAATTCTTTATTACAGTTTATTGTTTTTTCACCCAATTATTTCATTATGTATATCAAATCTTGCGTGCCTCTTTGACTTCTCACACCACACTATGCTTCGTCTATAGTTTTATCAATCTGTTTTTTCAATTTCTCTTCCAGAATCTTTACAGAGTTTTTGCAGTATTCTATCCAATGTAACAATTGTAGTTATAGTTATTTCTACTTTTATAGATCTGCACTATTTATTATTTATAATAATAATGGTAAGCTCACTCTGCGAACTGAGAGGTTGTCACACGTTCGCTCTCTGCGTCGTCGCGCACCATCTCTGATGCGGGGCGATGTCAAGCACCGCACCTAAGACGACCGCCATTATTACCCCTTGTTCGAATGAACGCAGGTACTCAATTATTTTTAGTGACTGAGTAGGCCACCGCCAGGCATCAGAGCACCGAATTGAACCCTCGTCAGCATCGCAGCCCGCCCCTCAACTCCGGGACTACGCTGGCTATATTTATTATTTACTCTTAGATATTTCATTGCCTTATTGTATACTTGTCATAATGTCTCTCAACAATTTATCATCCATCTCCGTCGATTTGCCTAATATTACACTTTTAATTTGTTCCTCAATATCTGCTTCAATAATTATTTCACCTATCTCTTGGGCTATTGGAAGATAAAATTCTTTTTCCTAATTTTAAGATTCCTCAGTGGTCAAGATTTTTAAAAATCCTGCTTCCGCCTTTGCAAAATACCCTCTTCTTCGGTTAATATTTTACCATTTTTGGCGTGAAAACGTTTGTAAGTTCGGGACGAGTACTGAGTGTCATTCCAAAATTATCAGAGACCCAAGAACGACTAATATGCTAAGACTACTGGACGGAGAACAACGAGGAGGGCAGCGTTCGTCAGAGGAAGGTTGAAAGCGATAAGCAAACCCGTATGACCCAAGAGAAGGGGGGACTAGTCGTGTAACAAAGTGACATTTTCACGGAAACCTCACGTTAGTAGCCTTAACCCATCTATTTTTCTACCAACAATTGTTTTGTTTTTCATATCTTTTTTGTTATAAATTTTTTTTAACACTAATGTAGCTTTTAGCAAATAGCGATGGCTCCTATCAACTCCTATTTTATATAATCTGTATACTCTTGTACGATTTTTCTCCTTTTCCATTTCTTTCCCGAGTTATGAATGTTTCCAGGTCTAAACGTGGTATTTCCTATAATTCTTATTCTCTGCGAGTTCCATTTTGTAATTTTTTCCCTTCGATGCCTCTGTATTGTCTACTCCTTATTATTTGCCTTAACTCTTCCATTGGAATCTATGACCATTATTATTTCTTCATAAGTTCCAGTAGTTTTTAAGAAACCTTCCTTTTTCTAACTTCTTCGTTCAGATCATTTATTATTATTGTTATTCCAAAAATCTGACTGCTTATCAAATTACATCCCAATAGGTAGTAATCCTTTCGTTCCAAAATTTTATTTTTCCTGTTATATTTACTTTATCACATTGAACAGTAAATCCAATTCTTGATCTTGTATTATGTTTCATTCTACCCCACTTTATATTAGTTAATAACCTTTATGAAATCGTTCATATGCTGTTCCTTTGGTCTTCGTTTCGTAAATTCCTATGTAAAAGAAGTCACTGTATCAAAAAGATTTTTAAACAGCTAAAGCGCATGTAATAACTCATTTTGTACCTCCCCCCTCAAAACTTTAAAGAGTATTATATTTGTAAGCTAATAAAAACTTATTCAATTATAAAATTTAATTAAACATTTTCGCAAAAATATGCAAATGGCTCTCCTACATACGATAACCACCACCACTACATCTATTTATGTTCACACCCCAGACAGCCCATAAAAGCAGACAGATTTATTGCCCGACTCGAAGCACATTTACACAATTCTCATTAAGAACGCAGCGAGCGAGTACTTACTAGATTTGGGCCGCGATTTAGTAAGAGACATAATTTTATTACAAATTTCTTTGGCACTCTCGATCCTCTTCAGCCAGAGGCTGCACTCGTTGGCGGACGACGCGAGCAGGGCGATCGTCTGTTTCTTGTCTTGCACCCTGAGCACGCGGTTGACGTCCGTCCCGCTCTCCACGTTGTCCGTGCTGGCCTTGCTGGCTTTCAAGTCCTTTATGAGGATGGGCTGCAACAATTACAATTCTACGTTCCTGCATCGCGCAAACAGTACAGCATTAAAAAAATACGGAAGAACATCCACCGAGTTTTAGTACGCTCTGCTATTTTCTCCCCTTTTCTAACTTTTAAGGTCCCTTTCTTTAAAGTTACCTACGTACTTTTACGAATTTCTCTAAGCATTCACAAAGGTAAAAGCAACGGGGATTAAACAATGTCAGTTAGAAAATGGAATTACTGTGCATCTACTGGTAAAAATTGAAAAGGTCAAATAATGGCACAAGACAAAACATAGAGAAAAAAGTGAAAAAAGGATGTAATAAATAATGAAAACAATCAATAATATTTATAATAAATCCATAAATGGAAATATCGATGCTGGAACTGTAAAAATGCTGGTCATTTTAAAACAAATGCAAAATTATGGAACTCAACCAGAGACAAACAAGATAGCAACCAATCAGGACGTTCAAAAATTACTAAACTTAGACAAAGTGAATTACTTTTTTTCCATACATCAAACAATATGATCATCACTTTATGAGGCATAATATAGTTTTATGGTAGACACCAAAACAACGAGGCAGATGTCGAGTAAAGAAAATTACTAATCCAGACAATTACATGCAGAGTGACATCAGTAAGTAGGCAACAATAGATGATAACACAGGACCACAAAAAAATCGATGAAAGGTTCTTTCGACCAGACCAAGTGTATTATATGTTTTTTGGGTCGCTGAAACCGAATCCGCAACCCATTTTGCTCCATCACATCAGCGTTTTCCCTAACTCAAAAAATGACTAAAAATGGTGAAACCTAACCATATCAATCCTAAAACCTATCCAAACCTTATAACTCTATACCTTTATAACCCTTTAACCTCAATAACAATAACCTATAATCCTAAAACTCATAACGTAAAAAATTATTATATAACTTGGTTTTAGACAATGCAGGTCGAAAAAAATGGGTAATAGTCAAGCTTATTACCGTAAGGTTTCCGTGAAAACGTCGCTTTATTATTTGACTAACTATACCCCCCTCGCGTAGTACGGAAGGTGGGAGAGATTTCGGTTGATTTTCTTATCGCTTTCAACCTCCGTCCAGTAGTCTTCGAGTATTAGTCGTTTCAAACTCGACTGTTTTGGTGTCGATCATAATTTTGAAATGACACTCAGTGTACCTAACATAAAGGCGTTCTCACGTTAAAAATAGGAATACAGAAAGAAGTTATATAGCATTTACAGAAGTAACACGTTCAGAACTATATTAGCGTACACCCCCGATCTCCTCTTTCAAATGGTACCAATTCACTTGTTAGTGATAGATTGAATAAAATTAGCTAAATCAACTAATTTAAGAAAAAAAGAAAGAATAAGCTATTACTAAAGAGCAAGGTGGTGGAAGAAATGTAAAAGAAAAGCAAATAAAACAAGAGATTAATGCCCGAAATAAAGCAAGAAAATGTGACGAAAACGAAGAAATACAAAATGACATAAAAGAAGAAACTAGACAACCTTTCACTAATGCATGATTGAAGTTCTGGTGGCTTGGTCGAAAAAGGAGAGGATTTAACAGGTGAAACTCTTGCACTAACTAGCAACATTGGACACTAGATGCCTCTCGAAGGTTTTTGCCTACAAAAAAGTCCTTGAACAATATCAATTATCTTCGTTGAGGAAAAAATTTTGAGCGGACTGTCGGAAATTGAATTTTATGAATGACAGTTAGCCATTATAAAAAAAATCACTGACACGTGAGATAGGTCATCTGTAGGCAAGTGGTTTTTGGTAGTGAACCTTAAGAATAAATATTAGAGACACAGAGAACATAGTACTCACAGTCGGCAATAGCTTATGGTTAGGCCTTATAAAAGCATAAGCGGGTATAATGAGGAAGAAAAGAAAACGTTTTTAAAAAATACCCTTGGATTATCAAGATGGTCCAATAAAAAAGAACTGCCACTTCTAGAAATATTTCCAAACGGATTGAACTTGTTTTATTTAAACTGTGCAAATCCAGTTCTGTCTCAGTACATGATAGTGCAAGATATACTATATTAACACATGATGCTGCAAATGTAGTAACCATAATCACACTAAGATATCCAAACTTCCTCTCAATGATATAATCAATTTAATTAAGAAACGGAACAAGACTAAAATGTAATGGCAAACGAAAACAAAAAAGTTACTGAGTAATCTCACATATCAATTGAAGTAAGAATTGGACAATTTTAGAATTGTACAAAAGAATACTTTCAACATACAAATACAAATAAATAGTGAAAACATTCAATTCACATTTCCAAAAGAATTAGAAGTTACAACTGCACTATTAGAATTCAAAGATAGTAAGGACTGTGTTAATAAAAGTAAAGACAGAAGATGTCCAACAAATCCACACAAGCCACATATTATCAGCGTCTATCCAACTTAAAAATCACATTCAATACAATGACGAATACCATAGGTCTGTCTTTTAGAATTTTATATACCATCTACAAGCATGGACAAAATAATGGAAACATTTGTCAAAAATTGAACTTATTTTCATTATGCCTGATATCACTGGGCACTGTATAAATCAACCGACTTATTTAATGTAGGTAGTATGGACTGTGCACTAATAAAGCGAGGCAGTGTGTTTGTGGACGTTGTGCAGGTGTAGTGAGTGACCAGTATGTCTGTCTTGACAAAGTTTTAAAGAGGTCTAATTGTTGGTGCGGACCATCTGTGAGCAAAACAGCGATATTACGCGATGTAACACAAGGCATGGTCTCAAAAGTCATGACGCCATACAGGGTCGGTGAAGCATAATAGTGCTGAAAAAGAAGCTGCAGAATAGAGACCCCCATGCCTTAAAGCCTATTGTAACGTCACAGAAAAAATAACAGCCAAGAAAGTGACTACAAAACTTAATCAACATCTAAACACCCCAGTGTCATCTAAAACAGTGAGGCGGGAACTGCATAAAATGGGTATCCATGGGCGTGATGCTATTGTCAAGCCCCTAATAAAAGACACAAATGCTCAAAGGCGACGTGCATAGTGCAATCCTCACAAAAACTGGACGTTGGACTGGCAATACATCGTTTGGTCACCTTTTACCCTCTTCCCCACCACTGGACGCGTATTTATCTGACGAACATCTTCTGAAAATGAGGTTCAACATTTTCTCTGGGCTGTCCAGTCCCCGACCTGAATATCATTGAACCTCCCTGGGCTGTTTTGGAAAACAGGGTTAGGCATCGATTTCCACCTCCTTCGCCTCTATCTGAACTGGAGACTGCTGCATAAAGAATATCTTCAAATTCCACTCACCACTATAAAGGACTTGTATAAATCTATTCCCTCCAGAATTCAAGCTGTATTGCGTGCTAAAGATGGACTAACACCGTATTAATATAAAATGTTCCGACTTCCACAAGTTCAATACCTGTATGAAGACAATAGTCTGTGTTCGAGTTTCCCATACTTTCACCACTAAACAGAAGTAGAAACGTATGAAGGTATACCAGCAGTTGCCGCTGTAGAATTATACAGCATAATTCCAGAGAAGTTATTCAAGTGGCTTTCAGCAGATGAATTATGATTCTGGTATGATGAAACGCCGGAAAATAAAATGGTGATCGACTTTTGAGATAATAAGGGAATTGTGCTGATAGATTGGCTGCCCCCTTGTAAGAACATTACCACTGTAAGTCACTGAAACGGCCCCGTTGAAATATTTAGCAACTTTATTACGGGAAATGCAAACGCGACATAACAATGCGCAGCCACATATCAGTAATCACACTGTGCATCCTTGAGCACATTTCACCATATTTGCCGGATCTTGCGCCAAACGATTACAGCCTGTCGAAATTGGCAGTGTATGATTAGAGGTTCTCCCTTAATGATAAAATTTAGTTGGCTGTCCACAAATGATGTCCTGCTACACCAAAAACCAATTCGTAGCAGATTTATAGAAACTAATAAAATGTATATTCATTTTTTAGTAAGAGATTAGTGAGGAGAAAACAATTGTAGTGCCAATCATTTTTGAATATTAAGTATAAGAATAAAAAATAGTTGGGTCACGTAACTATAATGAAAATACAAACTGAGCTCACTCTACAAAGTAGGCACGCGGAAAAAAAAATCAAATAGTGTAAGATTGAAAAACTAGCAGAGATAGTGGTCAAATTGTAACTGATAAATACATTGGGCAAAGCGGGGCTAATTTGCCTTAAAAGACAAAATTTTAATAAAAAATGAAAAAGGAGTAACAATGGTATCCAAAAAGATTAGAAATATTGTTACTGTAGAGCAGAAGGTGTAATTAAATTTACTGAGTAATAGAAGGTGAACATCTTGAAGTAAAGATTTGTACACGAGCTACAAGCATTTTTCACCCAATATGACCTCCAACACAAGATCAAGAGAACACAGAAAGGGGTACAACGTAACGATGATATTATTAACAGAATGTATTCACAAAAACTCTGATAAAGCAAAACTAGACCTAAAAACATCAAAGTAGTATTCTCTCATTTTCGGAACAAACTGAAATAATCAACTTATTAAAGAAAATGGGAAAAAGTTTTGCATAAAGTGTAAAAGGGGGTATTTTATCAGTCTAAGAAGTAACGCAAACAAGGGTAAAACTTCCACTACATTACCAAAGGTGAACGTTGCCGGCTTTGTGTCATTTTTGTATTAATAATTTTGTAATGTAATAATAAATACATAATGATCTACCAAATTTAAAGTCATAACACTACTCTACGATATTCTGATCTCACCTGTTTGTAAACCTTGTAGACAATATTGCTGTTCCTCTGGAAGTTGAATTGAGTGGTCCCGAAACTCTTGCTAGGCTGGACGAGCATGAAGAAGTCGTTCAGTAAGAAGCCTACCAATTCCTTCCCGCTTTTAACCTGCAAACGTCTGGCTTAGTCCCGGCACAAATTAATGTCGAGAAATTCCCTCACCTTAGTCAAAATTCCGTAGTGCAATAGTTTTCTGGCTCCTAACTTGTTCGTGCTGCTGTTGAAGTTGATGTTCAGGTCGCTCAGCTGGACGTTGCTTTGCAGCCATTGCAGCCGCTCTTCGTTCTCCTTCAGCCGCACGTCCTCGTTCAGGCGCTTCAAGAACCTGTCAGCTATTTGCAGCGCCTCAACTAGGTAGGCACGGTCTGGGAAAAAGTGTTACGGAATGGAAGAAACCATAAAATGAAATTCAAGCTATATTTCCGATAAATTGGATGAATTAAAGAGTTTTGGCTACATTAGTAAAATTACCCCTACGTTGGTATCATTGATTATACCTGTCTATTCATTCTTTGCAATTGTACAGCAAACCAAAAGAAAATTTCTATGATTATAAATCAGCTTTATAACATGAGATATGTTACTATGAAAGGATAATGTTCAAAACAACACAATATGACTTACTCTATTCAAAAGAGGATAAAAATAAAGTCAAGAGAAAAACTGCATTTTCGAAATTCAAGTGTGACGACACTCAAAATGATGTGACGATACCAGTACCGGTCTGTAGCCTACTCCATACTAAAGCCAACCAAGCTGGTCCGATCGAAATTGGTCTGGCCTATAGACAGAAGATTGAAATGACTAGATTACCCACATTAATTGAGTTTTGCTTGGATTTAGTACGTTATATACAAGGTCTTGTACTCGCGCTGATTGGCTATCACCACAATGAGTAGAATGCGACAAAATGAGAACCACAAATAGTTGGAGGCTATTTTGATGCACTATTGCGTGTACTGGTCTAGAGCGTGGTAGACTATCCAAGTGCCATAATTGGTACTCTAATAGATCGCATGGCTTCCCCCTATAAGGCCCAATACTCGCAGATGATTAAGTAGCACACATTAATAATTTGGTAAGCACACGATGGATTTTAGTGAAATTAAGTGCATTAGGACCAGAGTACTATCATACCATACCAAGTCTATCCTTGTGCAAACAGTTTTTGGGTCAAATGTGAGGTATTTTAGAAATTGGATTAGTTTTCCTGGAAGTTATCTCTACTACTTGGTTCTGGTACGTTCAAGTCTGTGTCCGGTAAAAATCTGCGATTTGTAGCCTATAATCCGGGAAAACGTGCTCCCTGGGCGGAGTGGAGGTGAGCTCAAAACGATTTGTATACATGATTAATGATCCATTTAATGTATCTAAAAAATAGTGAATTTATACAATAAGAGTGGTTGGCCCGGCCTGTGCTGTGTATAGTTCACCAAATTTCAAAGAAACCTATCTTGGTTAGGCTAGGTGAGACTACAGTACTCATTTTCTTTACTAGTCTCCATTTCAAACTTTCCATAAAGTCTTTTTGACATTTTTATTCCAATACCCTATGTATTCTATCTCTTTTGCATGCACTTTTAAGGTCTTTTGTGCTGTTTTTTCTCTTTCATGTTCCCATGCTTTGTTTTTGAGATATTTACTTCTATACCGTTTTTACTTTCCCCTATAATTAGTTCTTTGTTTATACTCCTCAGTTTCTTTTCTGTTCTGCTGATGAGAACAAAATAATATATGTAAGCTGAACATTAATGTGGATATTTCACTACAGTTGCTTGTTTTTTCATATTTGTCTTTCTAATTAAAATGCATGAAAATAGAAAGAAAGATAGAAAACGTGGCAAATATATGCAATAAAGTTTATATAAATGAGAAAGCATACAGGTTAGATCAACTAGGACACAGCATAAAAAAGGAAATGGAAAAGGAGAGTACAAAAGATGGCTGCACATTACTGATTAAGAACAAAGGAGAAACATACAGCAAACAGTCAACAGGAGAACAAGGTAATGATAATGAATAAGTACAGACACAAGACCAAAAAACGAATGGCGAAGGAAACGAAAAATGGAATGGAAATCAAGGTGATGGTTAAAGCAAAGAAGATGAATAACTAAATAAAGAAATAAACATTCGAATATGAAATATAACCACTCTGAAATGAAAGGAATAAGAATTAATGCAGTAGATTGGGGTTCAAAGAGTACAAATGCAAAAATACAATATAGAAATTCATTAGAAAGACTTTGTTTAAAGGGTGCCATAAATAAAACGGAGTAGAGTAATAGAAAAAAAAAAAAACGACTAAAATAGATAAATTAAAAACAAAAGAAAGAAAAGTACAGGTCAAATAAAACTTGACAAGATAAGGTGAAAAAAGAAACCCAGTGAAGCGGATTAAGGCCAGAAGAAATGAAAGGAGATATAGGAGAGAACATGTAGAGTGACATACCTGGTGAATTATCCGGCGTGTTCTCCAAAATCTTCGTGATGAGGAGCGGATACCTCGTGATTCTCTGCATGGGCTTGATGAGGAAGGAGCTCAGCGGCATGCCCCGCGTGGACCGGTGGCACTGGCACTGCTTCACCATGTTCCTGAACGCCACCGACGTCTCCGTCAGCCTCTGCAGCAGAGCCGCGCTCTCCAGCTGCTTGCTGCAGAACGTGATGTAGGCCGTCATGCGGGGAAGCTGTAATCGCAATAGTTTGCTCACGACTACGAGAATCTGGCAGAGGGTTTACGTGAGAGCATATGATGTCGCCGATGACGTCTTTGCTGGAGCTCCATCGCTCCGTCAGGTCCCTCAGGAAGTTGTGGTTGCACTGCAGGATCTGGCGCCAGTTGACGAAGATGCCGTCGATTTCCTCCTTGCTGATGACCTTGCTCTGGCGCAGGGGCTTTCGAACACCTCGTACACCACCGTCATGTCGTCGATGTAGGCCTTCTCCGTTTTGATCAGCTCGTTTATGCACTCCTGGCGCATTTTGTCCTGCGTGCCTGTAGCTGCTTAATGAAAATACAAATGCTTTTCATACTACACATCAGAAAAAGCGCTTCAAATTATATAGTCATGAAAAGTATAAAAATTGAACAAAGCTCGCTCACTGTCCTCTGATACTAATTTGTGATAGATTAACCTGATAGAAGTATTACAAATTATACTGGTAAATTCACCTACAATATATCGTAGTGTTTCTCAATATATCTGTAAAACAACTTGACCATTCTTTCTTCTATTTTATCTCCTAACTCATCAACTTCTACAAAAATCTTCTAGATCTTGCCATTTCAATATTTTTTTGTTTTATCTTCAAGTCATCATTTTAACTTTTACTTTACCCCCTTTATCGGTCTTTTTTACTATTTTGTGTATTAATTACTTTTGCAGTCTACTCCTTCAGTTAGTTTCTTCTAAGTCCGTATGTTCTTTGTATTTTCTTAGCTTGTTTGATGCGAAAACCTATTTTCAGCTATGGTTCACATATTTAGCATCCAATTTTATCAGTTACTAAAGTTTTCCAATATGTGACGGTCGTTCTCGCTACTGTTTCTGGTTCGATTGTTCCTTAACTGGTAATCAACTATCGCCTTGCTTTTTCCTCGACTATTTTTATGTTTATTTGTTCTTGTGTGCTGTTCTTAAGCATCCCATTTTTCGACTAAATTAAATTTTAGAAATAAGTAGCGGGTGGGCACTTTTTTACAATTCCGGTAAGAGACAAGTCCACTTCAATGAAGGTGAGCCTTGGTCCTCTCTAACTCCTAATAAAGGAAGAAACCAAGTCCCACCGTAAATTTTACCCATAACTTATCTTATTCCATCCCTTCTTATATCCTAGACCAGTCCTGGAAAGCAATGGGAACTACCTGGAGTCTAAATTATATTCCCCAAAATAATCATAACAAAATGGCCGCTCGTCCGGACACCCTTTAGGTGGCAAAGCGATGCGAAGATAGTCCGTGCTTGTTCATCAAAAGTTGTGATTGCCAATATGGTCGCCAATATTAGAAAAAAGTAGGAGGCTGCGAAACAAGAAGAAAGTTTAGACATTTCAGCAATTCCTTGTTTATCTTTCTCATTTCTTTAGCTGCTCTGCATTTCAATGTTCTAACTGAAAATCATATTCCCATGTGGTCCTCAACAAACATTCTTACCAAGTGCCTTGAGAAATCAAGTCTTGGTAGTGCTGATCGTTTATCGCTTCTTTTAAAACGAGTAACCGATATGAGCTTAACCTATGATATGCCCTCGGCTAAAATCATCTATACCTTTGCACCCAGATGAGAGTGATCTGGTTCAGGTAACACTGAGCTGTCCAAAAATGCTTGGGAATGTTATTTAACTGCAGGTAGTTCATAATTCTTCAGATATTACTTTACCATTATGAACTACCCAGGAGTTACCATTAAAAACATGTTGATCTCATGGTAACAGCATTTCAAATGTTTATGTTAATTTCCCTTTCTTAAATGTGCAATAATGACGTCAACACCAAAAAAAATGCCATATAAAATCGTAAATATGTCCCCAAATATGTTCCCAAATAAATAACAGAAAAAACGCAAAAAATAGCAACAGATGGTTTACATGGAGAGCTTTTTGATCATTACTAATGTGAACGCTCAGTAGTATAAGGCAAATCCGAGCTTCAAATTGTTTACATGCATTTTCTTCTTTCAACTATTAATTTTTTGTGTTTGTTGCCTTTCTTTTGAAATGCACTCATTTTACTTCAATTCCTTATTTGCCTCGATCACTACCTTAATTATCTGTCTAAAGGTCTGATTTCAGTCCAAATTAACCAATGCTGTATCTTAGATCAAGACTTGCTTTAAATAATTCATGCGAGTCAGTTCGCCGTTCCTTCGGGCTCCTCCTGGATACTATGGTTTCCACCCAAGACATCACTGCCGCCTTCAAAAGTCACAACTAGACCTTTTTCCTTATTGTTTCCAAATTGTTAAAGAAATGCGGGGGCATAACGCCTCTCTTACAGAAGGAACTGATCAGAAACTTTGCCATAGTTACTATGGGCTTCAGAGCATCAGGATTCACTTCACTTTAGTATCAACAGTAAAAATCTTGCCAGAGTAAAACCGCAGCTTCATTATTCAACTAACTTATAAGCCAAACGTTTTGGCCTTGCAGTCTCCAATATTTTTTGACCGACATTTCCCTAGGTTTTCCAAGAGGAGCTCCGGTTTCCGAACAACTGCTGGACTCCTTGTTTTTCTTCCAAATGGATTTTTTTCGTCAGGTTAGCAGAACCCTTTTTGAGTTTCTCCAGGCTGTATACTTCAGTATACCAGAGTATCCAGTCTTCCAGCTTACAGACTTTCTATAATCGTCAGTCTTTGATTTCATTCCAGACTCAACATCATTGACTAGGCCCTTTTGAAGTGTGTTGTATCGGAATGTCAACAAACATCTGCAGCAGAAGAATATTCACATTAACATGAAGTTACGTATATTGTTTGATACAACTTCAATTTTTGACTTTACCTACTCCTAATATTTTTACGCTTTTGATTTTCCGTATTCATTCTTTAAATGTTAAACGAATTCGCAATTTATTTTTATTAAACTACCAATTTGCATTCTAATTTACATTTAAGTAATAACTAAAGTGACATGTAAAGAGTTTGGCCGGCGTTGAAACCCCAAGACAGTATTACGTCAGTTCCGCACTAAATCACAAACGTTTCAACCTTCTGACTTGTAGATGGGTAGTAAATTGGTCTACTAGCTGGTTGGGAGTGTCTATCCTGTTTGCTATAATAAATACTTGCGAATCTATGGGTTTGTATAGCTATGTATGTGATATTTAAGTTAATCTGTCTTTTGTCTTTTTTTCTACGATCTTCCTATGCAAGGTCTTTCCATTTCCCTAAAACCATACAGGTCTAAACGCTACTTGGTAGAGGAGTATTTTATTCGGCAGAAACAACTAGGGGCGCCATCAATTAATTAATCCATTTTTTTAGGTTCAAGATTTGTTAGTTTTTGATCCAGATGTAATCCAAGATGCTTGAAGTCAATAAATATTTGGGTGTTGTTGATTGCTAATTATGTTTGTTGGTAATGTAAATTATCGATATTCACAAATTCAGAGTTCTTCCTTCTCTTCTCACTATAAAACCAGTACCTCTGAAATTTCCTACTGACAACAAAATCAGCAAGTTGAGGGCGCGTCTGCAAATTACGTTGGGCGGCCATAACAGTCATCGTTTCGACAGCAAAATCTCTCTAGGTGGAGCCACCTTTCGCTTCATAACCTTCCTTCAAATTTAGGGAGGAAGTTTTGTCCCAATCTTAACATTCGTTTCAATACATTCTTACCTCGTCCACCATTTTCAAGGAGTTCCACGCAAATTTTGTTGTGTAGCAAAGTTAAACTAAAATTTAACTTGCAAGCCTTGATAGTGAAATGAAATAAAAATTAATTTTTGAACGCAATATATATTTAACTGTAACAGATACATTTATTCGTGAAGGAAATTTTGAGAATACTTTCATGTCGTGTAACATCATCTACATAACTGCAGAAGCTATAGACATCATTCATTACATACCCTGCAAATTAAGTGATCGAACTTCATTTAGATGTAAAGTATAATGTAAAATAATACACAGTAACAGATAAAATGTAAAAATAAGAAGAGAGGCGCGTGACAAGAGATTCCCGTAGAGCAGGAGCGTCACGTTCAGAGAACAGAAGCAAGGGCGTGCGAGCTATAAAATACAATACCACATCTAACCCCGCTCGTTTTCCGAACGTGGCGCGAGTCGTCTAGAAGGGTGGTGCAAAGGAGCTTAAAATCAGAGAAGTTCAGCTTAAAAGAGTTCAACCAGCATTAAGATTAGTAGGAAAACTTACCGAAACGTGCACCCACCCTACTAAACGCGAGCGCTCAGCTAAAAGTAATTTAAAACCTACGCAGTGACAACACAGGCGCTTTAAAAAAATACAAAATCAACACACAATTGCACAGCAGAGACGGCAGCTTCTGTGGCACTAACGTTGCGGAGGAGGCAGATCTGGCGGTACATGTAGATCGTTTTAACAAGATATTTACTTTACAATAAATAATAACGGGTAAAATTATCACACGAATCTGAGTCAAGTCGGCCAAGAAGCGCTAATATCAATAGGTGCCGGCCGCGTCGGGCGGCGCGCCATAGTCGGCAAATCAACCAGGGCGGCAATATCTTGTTAAAATCGGTTTTACGTATCATTTTAGCTATCAGAGCAGAAGTAGTTACATAACAATGGACATAAATCGCTAATTCACTAATAACTACCCCATTTTTACATGATACAATCACGATTCAGCTTCGTTTAGTAGAATGGGTGCTGTTCAGGTTCCTACAAAAATGATTAATCGTTACTGGTGCCGATACTACCAACTCGTGCCGTTATAATCGAGCTTGGAAGACACATGCACGTTAGCTATTTTCTAATATTAACAAGGCTTTAGACGGTATCCATCACCATATTCTGCAGCGTCAAAAAAATTAATTAGCAAATCCAAAATATTTTGTATTGCCGCTATATTTACGTGTGATTAATCTTAATGAGCTTACCTTTTTATTAAAAATATTCTGAGAAGCCTCACCTCCATCTCTTATGCTTACAAGTTCATGCACGCTTAGAAAAGCGAAAAATAATTTTATTAAACTGTAGTGATTTAAAAAATAAAAAGGGAGCGTGGGAAGCACTAGGAGTCGCAGAAAAAACAAAACAAATTAAAGTAAACGTACAATAGAAATAATACAAGAGGAAAAGAAGCTCTATAATAAATGGCTAACAATAAGCTCAAAGAACCCGGAAGACCTACAAAAATATAGAAAAACAATGGAGAAATGAAAAGACAACTAACAAAGAAAAACAATGATGAATAGGACAGAGCGTACTCACGCGTAGACCAATACATTGGAGAGGCAAGAAGTTTAGAATCATGCCGATTAATTAAAGCAGTCAGAAAAAATATAAAAGAAAATGCAATGGAACACATATAAATGGAACAATGGGAAAAATACTACCGGAACCTACCGACTGAAGAAAGACATGCATTTATAGAGAAAACAGAAGATAACACCACTGCAGAATGAGAAGAAATAAAAAGTAAATAAAACAATAAAAGAAATGAATAAAAAGGGGAAGAGGCTGAAAAAATGGTTCCGAAACTAGTGAAATATGGGTCGCAAAAATTGTTTCGAATTATTTTTATTAATTAACAAGAGGGGGGGGGACACCAAAAAAATTTAACACTAGCACACATTATCTTCATATTTAAAAAGGGCAACCACAGAATGTGCGAAATCTATAGAGGCTTAAATGTGATAAAGACAATAGGAAAAAATAGAAACGAAAATATAAGCAGGATTTATTGTGGAATGGTCCTGTATAAATAACATATACTATAATACAACAATTAACATAAAACAAATAAGCGAAGAATAAAGACATACACCTAGCCTTTATAGATCTCAAAAAAGCATATGACTTAGTAGTGAAAGGAAAACTACAAGAAAAATGGGGGTAGTTAACAAATTGGAGTCCAATAGGAAGAAAAAAGAAAACAAAGCTCCAAAGATCATTTAGAGATGAAATGAATGACGCAATGGAAAAAAGAGGGTTTAAATTGAAATGGCGACCTCCTGAAAATTGGCCCACTTATCTACTAGTGGATTACCCCCAGATGTTGATTTAATTATAAATTTGTGAAGAGTCACGTCTTATCGTACAAACACTTCAAATCCTGCCCCGATTAATAAAACCTACGGCGCAAAGGCTGCCCGAGCAGCATTAAAGCATTAATTTATCAGCACTGATATAAGTGCGTGCAATTTAAGCATCTTTTAAGTGGCAAAAAACACGAAAAAAGATTATTCAATTTGTTTGCATCAAAGGTCAATTAGAGGTGTGGAAGTAAACATTTTAGTAGAATCCATTCGTTTCCAAATTGCACACGTCACTAATGATTTTTTTCAAAGAGGAATGACATTTTGATAAACTTGCAAAGTGAAAACGACAATCATTAAAAAATAAGAAAGAGGCAAAAGAAGCGTTGAAAATGCAATTACGGAATAAATTACACGTTCAAGCCAAATTTATTGTTGTTTAAAACACAGTTAATCAAAGCTCTGATATAATAAAAGTGTAGTCATAATAGAATTGTGTGTTATCAGCAACTCCTACTATGGAAATCTGTATAGTGACATATGTCTAGATCAATTGTTTAAAAATGGACCAACTTCAATCTGTTATGAAGGGCTTTCAGGAAGATCTTCCACTGTGAAGACAGACATGAATATCTAAATAGCTAAACATATGAATCAATGGATCAAAATTCATAAAACTGCAATTGAATTAAATATTAATAGCTCAGGCAATCATTACTACGGCCCCATACATGCAGCCAAACTCAGATATTTGGAGCCTTATTCTGGACTATACTGGATCATCCCCAAGTAAGGGCTGTTCCGGAATAGAATCGTGCAGTTCATTATAATCTATAAATCAAAAGTTGAGTTTGTTCAGATTTCCAACCATACATTTTGAATTTCTAATTCAGTTGTGAATGATATATAACGTGTAGATTGGAGAGTTACCTCAGAGTGTAAATTTTTGATGAACTTACAGCATTATAGATAGTATAGTTATCTAAAATGTTCACATAGACGAGTCTAGCCAATTTCAACAGAATAACATGTCACCATGCGACTTCTCGCTGTTCCTAATACTCAAATCACCTTAGAAAAAAAAGGATATTCCAGCCTGCCGAGAAGATTCACACCAATATAACGATGTAGTTATTCGTGATTTCAAGACACTGGAAAAAGTATGTTGGATCCCAAGATATTTATAAGTTTTAATTTCAATGTTTTTATATGATTACTTTTGGAACAAAATACGTACACTCACACGCTTCTGTGGTAGGAATACTACTAAAGAAAAAAAACTATTGACGTCACCTGTACTAGCACAAGATTAGGGGTTCGTTAATCTTGACGCATTAAATTACTCTTATAAACTAAAAAACAGAATGCGATTTGAAATTGCTAAAGCAATGAACGGAGATTTTACCATATCCATTAAAAGGTAACCAGAAAGTCGTGCTGTTAAATGCAAAGTTATTGATAATGTAAAAATAAATTTGTTAATAAATAAAATTATTATTTAAAAGCATTTATGTTAAATTATTTATCAGATAACTTAACAGTATCTGACTAGATTAATTCGAACGTTTTTCTGATCCAATTCTTAATCAATACACAAGTCATGGCTGGCGAAGTTGATCGCTAACTAAGCGATGCCGTTTTTCGCCCTTTTCCGGGTGGGCGCTTGTTTTTCGTTTGACCAAAGCGATTAAGCATTAGCTAATTCGTTGTGTCTTCTAATCTCGATTTTATAGTGAATAAAACAAAATAAAAAAGTACTCACATTGCTGCAGCGGTGCGACATAGTTGCTGGGGAAGAGCCCCGACACCCCGTTAAGCTCCCCCCTCCACCACGAAGGCTCCTCGCGAGCAGTCACGCTAATTATGTCATCCTTAAAGAAGCTCAGCTCGTCCGGATTCGCTGCTGTGTACGGGTACAAAGCTACGACCTTGTCTGCAACATTGCAATCTGTAAATTGAGGGGAGGGGACATTAAATCTCCACAAGACCTACCTATGACGACCTCTTGCTGCATTCGGGTCGTAGAAACAGGAGTCGTGCGCCCGCTGGTCCTGCCGCTGCTGTTGAGAATTTTCACGTAGCTAGCTGGGAACCACCCTACCTGCCGCTTCCTGCCCTTCGCCTGCAGCTCCCCTTCCCACCACCCCGAGTCCGTCTTCTTCCGAATCATGATCAGTTGGCCTCTCTGCAGGGAGAGCTGCTCGGGGCTCGACGACTGGTAAGGCGCAATCACGGAGGCGATTTCCGGTTTTTTTGTGCTTTTAATGGCCTGAAATGGCCAAAGGTGTCGCTCTTTGGTAACAGAAATTTTGAAACCAAGGAGTTAAGCAAGTGAACGTACCTGAGTGTTAGATACAGAGTCGGGCGATTTTTCGGATACTTTGTTCGCAGTGATTTGCGAGACTTCGTTGTCGATCTGCGCCGTGCTCGTGTCAGGGGTTGTGGTGCTAGCAGCGGCCACTACGGCCGTTGCGGCGGTAACTAATTCAGCGTTAGTGGGGGGAGGGCTGACAGTAGCAGTGGCAGTAGTATTGTTAACGCTAGAATTCTACACGAAACATTCGTGTTAATCACTGCACACTACACACTGAACAATTGTTATGCACAAAAAAAACATTGAAATACGAAGGTCACTCTAAAACTAATAAAATTTATATTTGGCAATCTTTCATTTGATATCCATCTAAATAACATCCACAATCCACTTTAATAGTAGAGTGCGATAAAATAAAAAATACCACCATTCTCCCATATCAAAAATTAATTGTTCCACTGCGCTAATTATTTTCAAATATTTACTTCCCTAAATTGAATTCGTTTTAGTTACACATCCGTGTATCATAACCATACTATTTGCGTGTTTTACAATGTTCACGTGGAAAATTCGAAATTTCCATCAACGATTTGATGATCGATAGCCTCGCTCCTATTATTTCTATCTACGAGAGGTGTT
Source organism: Sinelater perroti (assembly GCA_036346155.1). Taxonomy (NCBI): domain Eukaryota; kingdom Metazoa; phylum Arthropoda; class Insecta; order Coleoptera; family Elateridae; genus Sinelater; species Sinelater perroti. The sequence goes on along the minus strand of JARFIY010000158.1, from coordinate 19,179,915 downwards.
TAAAAGATCAATCACTCGACAACTTTATTATCATTACCTAACTACTCTAATTCAAGAGACAGCGTGGGGGTCTAGGCTCAGTAAAACCAATGATGTACATTACGCTACCAATATACATCTTCGTATTAAGGAGTTGGTCCTTGAGAATTGAAATACTAGAGAGAGATGGCAAACGAATCGTGCTACTGTCGATAAACTAATTTATAATCTCCAACAAAAAACCTGCGTACATTGCTATGAGAAGCCCAAAATACTAACTTCACTGTATATGTAACAAACCTAAACCAAGCGATCCCAAATTGCCATATAATCTATAAGAAAACCAAACAGCCAGTGGGCAAAAGGAAATAAAGAAAGGCGGAAGTATACGCAGAATATTTGTCAAATGTTTTTAATCCATCTGAAGCTGCACCAGCTCCAGTTAAAGATGAAATCGAAGCATTTCTTGACTCACCGTGGCAAATGTCACGCTATTAAGTACTTACCAACTCATGTATAGTTTGAACCAAACAAGACAAAGTACCGAGTTACAATTTGATTATGGGAAAGGTGTTACTTAAAGGGCACAGTCATACTAACAATTTATAATCAAGTCTTTCGTATTATCCAATTATATGAATATTTGCACATATCTTAATGGTGCTTAAGCCTGGGAAAGATCAAGAAAATGTGATGCCACATCAACCAATCATTCTTTTGCCCTCAACGAGTAAAATACTTGACAAGCTCCTGTTCAAAAGACTTAGGGACAATATTACTATATTTACAAATAGCGCGACATCAATTTGTGATGACTTGAAGAAAAGAATTTTTGCACTGCTGTATTATTGGACGTTTCTTAAAAGTTCAATAAAGTATGGTAAAATCCAAAACAAACCATTATATATTTAGAATTCTATGTAACAAATGCGTTCAGATATTTTACATTTCTTTAACGTTATATTTATTTGCATTTCATTAAATGTGTGTATGATTCAATTTGTGCTTTAGAGATTATTCATGGTTATCTTCAGTATACATCATAAATTATTTTATGTCGCTCCAAGCAATTAATTGCCGAACCTTTTTAATCTTCATGTTTGAGCATCAAAATTTATTTGTTCTAGTAATAAACAGATTATTTTGTTTGTCATACTTCACGGTTTTCCTTTTTAATCATATCCACCTCTTATTATTGTTTTTGGTGCCCGATATCGTAGTTACTTTCAATTGTCAAGATATGAAGTGAAATATGTGCAGCTATGACGTAACTGGTAGTGGAAAATAATGCGCATGCGCGAATAGGGGCATCTTCACTGGCCGGGCCCATTAGGGAATTAGACGCCAATAATGAACACATGCAACGGATCTGAATCAAATTTTGTGCAAAATTGGAACATTTGTCTACAGAAATAATTTAGATAATTCAATAGACTTTCGGTAACACTGTAATGAGTGTGGCACAAATAAATGCATATGTTGAAGGCAATCCAAATTCCTTTGAAGAACAGTAACGAATAGAACATAAAATTTTGAATGTGCACGGGCTATAATATGAACTAGAAACTGAGTGCGTGAAATTTTGACCTAAAATCATGTTACGAAAGAAATTAATCAAAAAATTTCTGCTTTAGACTGCTGACAATGAACCAAATTTCCCCAAAAAGGTCATAACCAGAGATGAAACGTAAGCCTACGGTTCGATGGAATTCTCCTGGTTCGTCACATCCGAAGAAGGTGCGTAAAAGTAGCAGCAAGGTCAAAACCATGTCAATAAGGTTTTTTTGATTACGAAGGCATTGTCTATCTCGAGTTCTCTCGTCCAAGTCACACAATTACTAATAAATACTTGACAATTAACAGCTTCAACGACAAAGCGTACGCCCATTCATCACATCTCGTGCAGAATTTTTTGTCTAAATATTAATTCGCACAGATTACTCAAATACCCTGCAGTCATTAGAAATAACGCTGGAGAAAATGTGCCAGATCCCAATGTGCTTAGTTTACTAAATCTATAGATTTTTGTTATTGTAATTGTATTTTTTTTTTTAATATGATTCGATCCTTTTGGGACAAACCACGTATGTTTTTCTTTCTCCTCCTTTCATTCACGCAACTTAAACACATGACTACCATGTGTTAACGCAGCCCTCAGATTGTTAAGATGGCTGCTGATTAACGTAACTACAGAAAATTTTACGTGATACTTGACAAATACGGATCCAAAACGTTAAAAACGGTTCTTCGAGGCTTTTACAAAGCACATCGAGATTATGTTTAAGGCTAATATAGGTGGTCAAAGATACCATAAAAAAACTGAAAAATTTCGTATTTAAACATGTTCGCCGTTTTGACAGATGATTAAAAGAAAAACATTCTAGCAGCAACATTCATTTTTAAAATTATGACTTGGATGAAAATTTCCTATGAGATTAAAACTGACAGGATCTCATTTTTTTTCATAAAATCTAAACAAAATCACAATCATTTAGACAGTTCCCATGAAAAAAAAACATTAACAGAGACGCTAACTTCAGAAGGAGAGGGAGGGGGGTTAGAAAGGAGTCTGCGGGCTTCAAGTCAGGGGAAAAAGAAGAATTATGGTCACAGATGAAAACAAAATACCCAGAGGTTTCCATTCATACTGATCTCTGTTTGCCTGTCACAGCACAGTAGATCTTCCGTCTACCCAAAATCTTCGCGGATGACGACGCTTATCACGTTTGGGGTTCTGCTTGTCGACGACCGACCCAAATGTGGCTCAACCTCAATCTTTTTCTTCCCATCGTGAAAACGTTTGAGCAAGTCGTAAACACATTTTCTGTTCACGATTTTTGTCCGGTACTCTTGCACTCTTAACTGTTTTCCTCAATTTGTAGCAGAACTTGATGTTCACTCGTTCCATTGTTATGTTCAACTCCCCCCAGTGGGTCTACCCTGACGGTCACGAATGCTCCACGCCAGGTGGCGCTTCTCGAAGTATTTCTAGACAGCCATATGTTGAGATATCGAGTCGTTCACTAAACTTTAAATACGTTTCATATGCGTTTTCAATGCCTTCAATTTAATCATTTTTCCACTTACTACTATTCCTGTAGTTTTAAATGTGTTTTGGTTTCACTTTAAAATTCCAAAATAAAAAAATGCCCGAAACAGTAAAATATTCTATACAGAAGATGCAGTATTTTTAAATTCTATAATTATGTTGCGTGTCCAATGGATGTCAATGTAATTTAACATTTTAAGTTTTTTTTTAAATTACAGTGACTGAGTACTGACAAAGTAACTAACGAAAATGGTGAAACAGTATATTACTCTGAAGACAATATCACAAGAAACTATAATGATGTAGCCATATTAACCAAGAAAATTATGCTCCGTTCCCAGACAGGATAGTAATTCTGCAATGGGAGAAAGTTCAGGTGATGTTCTATAACGACCTAAGAGAAGTATCAAAATTAACTAAAAACTAATTGTAAACATAGTTTTCAAATTTTAATTCGGACTGGCTGATCAAAATAAAGAGGAGAAAAGATGATACAATTTTATCAAGAACAAAATTCAGCCGTAATGAGCGCTTGGTTTAAACTTCCGAATATACATGGAAGTCACTGACGGATATACTGGATCAAATAATACAAAATGAAGTTGACCACATTACAATAAATAAAAGATTTCAAAATGCTTTTGAATCAATTAAAACATACCCAGGTGCTAACATTGCCTCTGACCACAATCCTGTAATGGCCAACACACAAATCACTACGAAAAGCGCGAAAAGTTAACAAGAAGTTTGACCTTAATATACTAAGAAATAAGGATGTGTGCGAAAAAGTAAGAGAGGTTTCAAATCAACATATCACTGAAAATTACGAATGTACAACAATTGCACATAAAAAGTGGAAAGCTATTAAATCCACTGCGGAAAGTGTATGCAACGAATTCTTAAAGCCTGAGACTAAGAAACAGAAGCAACCCTGGATGACAAACAGTATATTGGAGTTGGTGGAAAAAAAACGAAGAATTTTGAATGTTGAAAAACAACTGTGAATACTGGAACTGACATAGAGAAATCAAATAATAAATTATGAAATCCAAGAAGACATGGTCCAAGGACAAATATATAAAAATATTGAACAACTACAAAAACAATAGGGCACACGCAATCTACATAGACAAATTCGTAGACTGAACAAAAAAAAATGTAACAATCAAAAGCCCTAGCTCAAGAATCTTAGTGACTAGTACATAATGACATCCATAGAATTATTCGAAACAGCAGTATTCTAATTAATAATTGCTAATAGTCTTCTCCATAAAGTAAGCTCTTGATGAAAAACAAGTTTTTAATAATAGGAAATGTTCTATTATTCGAGTTAATATGTCTCATAAATGAAAGGCTATCTCTTACTACAACTAATACAATGTAAAAATCATTGATTTTTAAAAGATATTAATAAATCTAAATTTATAAAAAAATAATGCTGGAGTGTTTTCTTCTGGTTACTCAAATGGCAAAACACAAAAAGCACACAAACACGCAAGATCACACGTAAAGACACTTACCGGATCATACTTCTGCACATAGTTGCTAGGAAAGATGCCGACATTGTCCCCAATCTTGCCCGTCCACCAATCGCCTTCCTTCTTGAGAACCCCAATAATATCGCCGGCGTTAAAGCTGAGATCGCCCTGTTCCACAGACTGGTAGGGGTAGCTGGCTATGCAATACTCCAGAATTTCCTCGAGTACCTCCGGTTTCATAGCTTCGACCGGCTCTGCAACTGGCTGTTGCGTTTCCGCAGGCTCCGCTACTGTTTCCGGAATCTCTGCTATGCCCCTGTACAAATCGAATTATTTGAATTACTCACCGTATACTTAGGCAGGAAAAATATTTACTCAAGTCGTTTGCTTTCCACTTCTTCGACAACCTGTGGCGTCGGTTCAATCGTGGCAGAAGCGCCCCGCACGCCCATGCCGTCGACGGGCTCGACGTACGATTCGGGGAACCACCCGGTGTGGCCCCTGATCTCGCCCGCTAGCCAGCCAGGCTCGCCCGTCTGTTCGATGGGGACCTAGAAAAAGTTCCCAAATGTTAGCCAATAGTTAGGTGAAACGTAATTTATATTATTATAGATAAATAAAAGCTGGCCACTGAATTCGAGTAGTGGGAATGTGCTCGCGTTGTAGGTTTGAATACTATAAATTAAAATCTTAGAATTCCCAATTTCCAGAGAACGAAAAACTGGTATATGCCAATGATGAAATTTTGACTTCAAAGTCTTACAGAAAATATCATGGCAATGCTAATTGGCACACTCTAAGTTACGTGAGTGAATCAAATATAAACCGGAATTATTTTTTTAATTGATTGGGCTCAAAAATATACAAAAACACATTTTTCCCTATTGAAAGGTAGTTTTTTGATACGGTTATCATAACATAAATGATTGTGACACCAGCTAAGTGTGCACAAACGCTTCAACAAACAAATGAAAAACGCAAGAAGTTAACTTGGGACTACAGAAAAAGTGTAGTCCAGAATCCAAAATCCAATGATTTTGCCAAAGTTGGGAAACAAATTCTCAGATTACCTGAGCACTGCCGAAGCTTAATCCAATCTCAGCAATTGTTAATAGGAGATTATCCTTGAGAAGGAAGGAATTTAATGTGAACATTCTCGAAACGACTTTCGTCCTCCTAAAGATTGTTTATGCCACCCATACACCGAGCCTCCGTAATAGTGTTATCTCTAAACTGTGCCTTAAGTCTTCTCAAATTTCCGACATTTTTACACCTCCATCGTGAGAAACTTGAAAGTAAGTAACAACTTGCGTTTTGTATGAATGGAACCTTAAATCTTTCTGTAAAACGATTCTTAGTGGTTCACAACTCAACAGCAACTCACTTGCATGTCTTCGAGCAAATCGTCTTACACTCCTAATGAGTGCCTTTCTCGCGCTTCCAACGTGTGAGGGGGCTGATGTCATTTTCTCATAATGCTTCCAGTTGATCTAAAATGTTTAAACCACCTAATGATTGTGTTACGACTGGGAATACTTCCGCATCAAGTAACAATAAATTATTGACGTTGCGTTGCTATAATAGACATAAAAAAAAACAAATGATGTAACGTCCACTGATCCGTTGTGACTGAATTAGCATTTCAGTGAAGGGGAAAAGCCGCCTAACTGGCCCCCCTTCTATTACCACTTACTGTATCTGTTCTAAGAACTTCGACTACCGTTCGTCACCCCGTATATCATACACGTGCTTAGACAATTTAAACGGGAAAAACTTTCCAGATCATATTTTTGAAAACGTTATATTTTTAAAACAGATAACAATGGGCAACGAAGAGTTTATTTTGCATAATTATATGAGGTCTAAAAATCATGGGGAAAACAAGTTGGACCAAAGCAGAAATTAGTGCAAACAAAGCCATGTCGTATATTCTGAGAGGCTGGAAAGAGATTGTGTGCTCTGGACTGTTTCCGCAAAACCAAACAATTTATTCCAACAACTGTTGTTCCCAATTGGACCACTTGAAGCGTCCAAAACTGAACAATAGTTATGGTGACGGTAAACCAGCAAACCTCCCCTTTATTTACATTATCATAAAATTTTCACATATTTAAGTCTTTCCGAAATTCCCTCAATAGAGAAAATTTCATATATTTAGTCTTGCAAATAAATCCATTAAGCAGTTTTTTTAGAAAATTGAAAAACTGTGGGAGGATGAAGTCTGATTTGCCTAAAAGATGTATACGTTGTTTAATAATATTTTTATTCTTAAATTTAGTTTTTAAATTTCACCAAAATACAGATTTTTTACTCAACCCAAGATACACGGTTTGTCTGGACCTGTCTGAGCAGCACTTCATTATATGAAAATACCAAAAATTGGTCGATTCGTGGATAGCTTCAAAAGATAAAGCGTTCTTCCGACACGGTATCCGTATGCTACCAGAAAGATGAGAAAAAGTAGTAGCTAGCAATGGACAATACTTTGAATAAAACATAAGGTTCCGTTCTTTCACAATGAATGCCCATTTTTGATAAAAAACGGCGGAGACATTTGCTCAACAGTATATTTGCATGCTAAATCACGGAAGCCATATTTTTTGCTCTTCTTCATTCTTCTTGAAGATAGACAATGTTGCATGGTCACTTTTTCATAACCAACAACCAAGTTTCTGGAAGAATAGTTCTTTGTATCCAGTATAAGAATAACCCCCAATAATAGAACCTGTGGATTGGGTTGGTTAGTGATGATAAACTCCTTACTACATACACATACATAATAAAAGTACATAATAAATAATAAATTGATATACGTCAGATATAATAATAAAAGTAACAAAAAAATTCTTCCATAAAACTTGAAAATAATTAAATCCAATGAATACCAGGAAGCAGGTCAATTAAAAAAGATTTAGTTGTCAGTGTTATTTTTCACATATTTCAACACAACAATAACTTATTGTTAGTTATTAACGATCAGTTGCCAATGTCCACTCTTGTAAAATGATCAGAGTTCGAACTCATATGTGGAATACATCTTTTGTTTTTTTTTTTATTGAATAATGCCTTGTTTGCAAAACCATCCATAAAACATTTGGATTCAAGCTTCCCATATGTCATATATAGCCTTCAGCTATTTATGCATGTCAATTTGGAGAACATTCCACACGTTTGGAGGGATTTATCTGTTTTCCACGGGGAATTTTATCCAGTTGAGTCATATACTATATATTCTGACTTGAATCACGATGACGTCATCGGGTAGGTCTGGATTCGAATTCCGTCGTAGCACAACTTTTTGTATTTTTTTCTTATTAAAAGCTTTGCTGGTACCATATATATAATTAAAAACGCCAAAGAATAAAAAATTATTTCAAAAAAATCAACTTTTTGGTTCAAATTTTGATAATGTTCCCGTTACTTCATTAGATGCTCCTCTAAGTGGTCTTTTATTTATAGTTCACTTCGTTCTCTCATCCTAAGTCGTCCGGCCATAATCCAATGTAAATAAAGTCCCGAAATAATTTTTACATAGTTGTAATCAGCACCAAGCGTTCTTTTATTTGCATATAATTTTTGGCCTCCACCTTGAAATAGGGGAAAAGTTTTTTCTCTTTGGACTAATTTGTCCTTTATTGCTATTTTTATGAATTTATTTTTTCTAGATTGTCTTTTTAGCATGCCTTTTTAATCATTTTTTATTTCCTTAAGCCTTCGTTTCAAGTTTTTTTTAAGAAACTTAAAATTTGCTTTAAATTATTTCCATATTTTTTAGCGATGCGATTCAGTACTGCGTAAGTTCACTTCCTATCCATTGCGCAATGTTTTTTATTTTATCTCTTGCACTCGAAACCGTTCCATTCATTTTCCCTTATTTTCCCCTTTTTTGCTTTTCTGTAAGTGAATTGCTTTCTTATGAAAAGCCGTAAACTTTGCGCCTTTTTTGCGCGTCGGCTAATTTTCCTTTTCCCCTTGGAGCACTTTATATTGTTTCAGGTCTGTAAACCCTATCTGTCTTGTCTCTGGGGACTCGGTCGTGCAAACTGCGACCGCGTACGGATCGAAGCGGAAGCCGCCACATCGCGCCGGTTTGCTTGGCGCCTAAATTATTCAGTTGTGACCTGGTATTACATGTCGCTTCGAAAGTTATCGGCACTCTTTTCAATCGTTAAGTTGTACTCCATGGCGAAATAAACATTTCAATATGAAACATTTCGAAGCACAGACAGTAGCTCTCGTAAATAAAGCCAAAGAGGTCTGTTTAATATAACCTACATTGAATGAAAAATCAATTTACGATTCAAATATAATTTTTTTAAGGTGCCCTAAGGTGAAAAGGAGGGCGCGTCTTCTGAGCGTTGTAGTTAGGGATGTCTGAAGGAGATTCCCTCCGTAAAGTACTTCGCACTATCGCTTCTTCAGTCAATATCATGATACCTACGTTAGCACTGTAACGGATTATTACCAAGTTTCTCACAAAAAGGCGTAAAACTGTTCGGAACTTTAAGAAGACTTAAGGCACAGTTCGAAGAAAGCACCCTTAAAAAGATTCAATTTTTTTATGAGGATGAGAAGTAGTTGAAAATAAATGTCATCCATGTTGCCTAAGGTCCTGCGTTATCAAGAAGATTCGCATTGTTCGCCGCCTTTTCGAGGATGAACCTCTGCTAAAACTGTCCAAACTCGACAATAAATTGAGAATTTGTTTTGAACTATACTGGAATAGTCTTCCTACAGCCAGGATTTTTGCCATACGATTATAATTTATTTGTGCCACTAAAAGAAAGCACTTGGAGAACAGACTGGCACCACAATCACTTTACCATGGCAAAATCAAAAAATTATCTGTCCGTTGGGAAAAATATGTTTCTAGGTTGAGATTTTTGTACTGAGAGCCGTTTGATTTGTCTCCAATAAATCAAACGGCTCTTAAAAAGAATCTTTCAAGGACATCAGATACCCTGATCTCGGTGTTCCATTTCCAACAGGACGCGATCGATTGTAATAAACGACCCTAGGGCGGCCACCTGGTAGTTTCCGAATTTGCTACACATCGTTTATTTTCTTCAGCATCTCGTAGGGACCTTTGTCGGAGCATTGAAGCTTCATCCGGTCACTCGCAATGTTGGTGTTGTATCGCACCTTGTTATAAGTGTCTATTATCCTTTTTCTCAGGTCGCTGACGTAAGACTTTTCACACTATGTTATTCCCAGAAAATAAATCACATGGCAACTTCAGTTCACGACGGAAAGAACATTGACCAATGTTTGACCAGCAGACTCATGGATAAACGAACGGTATGCCAACAAGAATAAATGGGAATATTGGTCTCAGTCCTCTTGATTGTCAGAGACGACTTTTGACAGAGACTTCTCCATTGTCCTATTCAAGCACTCAACCATTCCCTCTAAATGTGGCTGTAGTGGCATTATACTTCTTTTCCTAATGGCCAGCATTTCGCAAACTTTTATGAATACCGTCGATTTGAAGTTTCGATCTTCATCTGAATATAGTTCTAGTGACACTCCAAATCTGCCGATTAGTTCTTTTAACAACGCTTCAGCGATGATTGTAGTTTATTGATTTGGTAATGCATAGGCTTCAACCAATTTGCTAAAATAACCCATCGCCACTAGAATAAATTTATTTCCACTGCCAGTTGTAGGGAACGGATCAATGATGTCAGTAGCAATTCTTTCGAAAGGACGATATACTATCTCATTCGTGCCTTCGGTTTCCTTTGTAGGCCATTACTCATAATGCATACTCATATGCATACCATAAATTTCCAATCTATAACGTTTTCTTTCCAATTCACCAAGTAAAATCTCTCACTAACCTTCTCCAAAATTTTTGCAATTTCCATCTAGCCACACACTAGATACACACCATCATTGAGTTGTTGCAACACTTCTGTGACTTTCTTCTTTAGAATCAACACCTGAAAATTTTATTTGAGTTCCATATTAGCTCACAAGCATTGTAAGACAATCTACTATGATGGAATCCCACTTCCGCCCAGTTAGGTTTTCTTCCACCTTCCTTTCATTCCCAACATATTTCAAAGTTTGATCTTCTTTCTGGCCATGTTTTAACTTGCTAGGTTGCCACAAGTTATTAGTCATAGTTGTTACAGCGTGGTGACCATTTTCTGTTCTACTTGACTACAGAGGCTGCAGTTTTCTGAACATGATCTTCTTGAAAATACGTAGGCGTTGCGATGACTGATCCCAGCTCTATGCTTCGTCTCAAAATCGTATTGCTGGAATATTTCGATCCATCTTGTCACTTGGCCTTCTGGATGTCCTTAAAAGAAACCCGCCACACAAATACTTATATAACTGTTCTATAGATCTGACAATAGCAAGTAGCTCTCTCCTAGTTACTGAAATAGGCAATGACTTTTTCTTGGTCATTTTGTAACTGTGGCAACACACGCTTCCAATTTTGACGTTACTCACATCTGTGTCCAAAATAAATTTTCCTTCTGTATGTGGACAGCCAGTATTACTGCATTTACTAAGGCAAATTTTAGGTTTTAGAAAGATTTTTGACACTCTTCGCTCCACTCAAAAACATCAGCTATCTTTCATTAATGATGTCAAAGACTCCGCAATGTTGACAAATTCTAACACATATCGTAGTAAGTGCACAGAAAAACGTCTAACCTTATACTTTACCTTTGGTACTGCCTATTCTTTTACACTTGACTTTTTCTAGATCAGCTACTATACCGTTATCACTGACTGTGCAAGATAGTTCACTTTCTTCTTGAAGAGAGAGTGGCTTGATGAGGGAGGGAGAGGGGAGAGGGAGGAAGAAAAGGGAGAGAGAGAGAGAGAGAGAGAGAGAGAGAGAGAGAGAGAGAGAGAGAGAAATTTTCGAACTTAATTTCCAATTGGCGCTTTTCAGTCATTGGAATAGCTGCTCTAAATTCTTCAGATGTTCTTTTGTTTTCCCAGCCACTATTATGACATCTAAATACACCAAACATGTTTTCCAGGATAGCCGATCAAGCACTATCTCTATTCGTTTTTCTAAGGTCAAAGAAACATTGAAAAATGCAAATGGTATCGCCGTAAATTGCCATAGCCCAGACTCAATAGAAAACGCTGTCTTCTCTTTGTCTTTATGACTTGTCAATACCCGCTCTTTAAATCTACGGTTGAGAACCATTTAGATCCGTTCAGGATGTCCAACATGTTATCAATGCCTGGTAGTAGGTAACTATCTTTCTTCATAACATTCTTGACCCGACGGTAATCAACACAACATTTGATGAATCCGTCTTTCTTCTTAACTAGCACCACTGGCCAAGTCCATGGACTTGTTGAAGGTTCAATCACGCCATCCTTTTCCATATCTTAATTCTTTTTAACTTCTCGTTTGACAATTGTGTAGCACTCTGGCGTATGAGAGCAGCATTGGCGGTGTAACGCACAATATCTGTCATGCCTTTTGAACCCTTGTCATATTTAAACACGTCTTAATTCCGGTGCAACAAATCTTCAAAACTTTTGCCTATTATTAAATCACGGCAAGGTGCGACAATTATTAATCTCAATTCAAGCCTTCCTAGACCACTGAAGAGACTACAGTAAAATGACCTAGGATTGTGCCTTCTATCAGTGCCCAAGGATACCCATTAACGTTCATTACGCGGTACAGTATCATGCTTGGATTAGTGTCTTATCAACCAGAATCGCGTTACCTGTCTCTTTCTCATCATGAATTGGCTCGATAAGGATGGCCCTTCTTGCTGGGAGATGGCAACTTACTGCGTTCTGGAACGGTGGTGTCATGAAGTACTCTCACTCGTGCCGCGACTCCCTGTTCTTCTCCCTTTATCTTCAGTATTCCACACCCCAAATCAACATTGCATCCATAAGTCTTCAAAATGCCCATTTCGAGGATTACGTCAGTTCCTATGTTCATTACCAGTAAACTATATTTAAAGGTAGCGTTTCTGTTGATTATTTGGGCTTCTATCTCTCCATAGACCTTTGTTGAAGCTCCAGCAGCCGTCCGAAGTTTTCCGTTGGTTTATCTCCCTTTTTAACAACTTTGGCTTCAGTACGCAGCTTTAATCATTGCTGCTTTTGTAGCATAGTTTCAGGTCTACACTTTTAAGGATTTTGAACAGCTGTGTGGCTGTTTGTACAAAGTTTGCGTAAACTGGTTAATTGGTGGAGGTACTTTTAGTCGCTTTCGAAGTACTGCCTTCTGTTTCTGAATTCTAATGTACTTAGGCCCCTGCACAAATCTATATAAGTCATGAGATGTATAGATATTTTGACCAATGCCAAAGTTGCTAGGTCTCTACTCAAAAAGAGGGTTGACAACTTTCTTAACTTCCATCTTTTTAACGCTAGAGAAGATGGTGCTACCTTCTTCCATGCTATATTTTACTTTATTTTATTTATATACTCACAACTATGCATGTAGTCATTAAGTTTTTTTCTTATAGATGAATATGGTTACAAATTGGAGCTTGCGATGTAATTCATTTCTTTAAGAGAAAATAATAAAGGAAATCCATGAAAGTGTTTTGCGTACATTAGGTGACTCACTCATGTCATTCCTATAAATCTATGGACTTGGACTAAACAAATGAAATGGTAGTAAAATAAATTTCAAAGACCTGGAAGTTCTCAGGGCTTTGAAAACAACCATCAAATCAGAAATAAAATTCATATAGTTTTGGCAAACAATAGAACGAAAATGCGCGGTAATAGAAGCCACAGGCATTTTAAAGCAAGTTCACTTCACTTTGTATAATAAATGCCTTCGCTCACGTCATGATAAAGACTAATTTGTTTTCAAATATCCGCAAACTGCAAGTTTTCTAATCATAAACGAAAACCGAGTTCACCACTATACACCAGAAATAAAAAAGGAATCCAAACAGTAGGCTGCACACGGTAAGGTGAATCCAAAACATACCATCTACTGGAAAGATAATGTCAGTTCAATGGGATGCAAAAAGAATTCTCCTAGCTGAATACATTAAGACGAAAAAACCAATAAGCAAAATTTTTGTGGTACTTTTGAGAGACTAAAGGTAACGATCGCCGAAAAGGTCTTAAAAGGCCCAAAAAGTGTTATTCCAGTACAACAACGCATTAGCACATTCAAATCATATCTATGAATAAAACTCAAAGGTTTAAAGTTCCTCCACATTCATCCTATTCGCCCAAATTTCTCTCCACTGAATTTTACACATACAAGAATTTCAAAATAGAGAAGTATTTTAACTTACATTGATAATATCACCGGGTTGGAAAGAGATTTCATCCGAGTTCCTGGCAACAAACTCGTAGAGCGCCCGGTACCGCACTGCTGGGGCCGTAATGGTGCTGGGAGAGGTGGTCGTCGCTGCAGGGGTACCACTGGTCGCCCAGTTGTCCACCGGCCAGGCGTCGTTTTCGGCAGTGTCGCCCCAGGCGCTACTCGTATCCTTCCAGGCGGGACTACTCGTATCCTTCCAGGCGGCGTTGTAGTCCACGTTTCGATTGGAATTCTTCATCTCCATGACCTTATCCCTCTTCTGCTCGTAGACGATGTAAAGATTCTCGCACTCGCTCACCAGGTTCTTCAGCTGGCTCTTCAAGTCGTTCAGCTGCGAGTTGTTGTTTTCGATGTCGGACATCTTCCCGGTGATTTGCTCCTGCAAGTCCTCGATCTTCTCCCTCAGATTCTTGATGTTGATTTCCTTGTTGTCGAAGGCCTGTTTCTGGTCGGGATTCTGGTCGAACATCTGCTGGTTGAGCTTGTTCTTGGCCTCGAGCCGAATCTTCTCCTGGGACAACGCCAGCAGCTTCGCGTTCTGCTCCTTCAGCTTGTTCTTCAGCTGCGACATTTCCTGCATCTGCGAGTCCCGCGTGGAACGCATGCCGTCGATCGTGGTCTTTACGTTAGAAACGCCCACGCGCGTATCGCAGATCTTCTGCGAGAGCTCCTTTATCTGTTCGTTCAGCGAGGAGAGCTCGATGGTCAGGCTCTGGTTCTTGGCCTTCAGTTTCAGGACGTTCTCCTGTTCGCGCTGCCGTTGCTGCTGCAGCTCCTGCGAGCGCTGTTTCTCCCACTCCAACTGCCTCTGGCGTTCCATTTCCCTATTAAAATATATACAGGACGCTTTCAGCACAGAAATACTCTCTTTAGAATTCATGACTGATTTTGTTACACAATTTGATTGAGAAAGATGCAAATTCTAAACTCCGCCTACCTTCTAGCAGCCTCCCTCTGTTCCGCCTGCCGCTTCCTCTCCTCTTCTTTCAAGCGCTCCTGCTCTTGCTGCTCGCGCATCTGCTTCTCCAGTTCCTCCATCCGGCGACGCTCCGCCTCCTGGCGCGCCTTCTCCCGTCTCTCGATCTCCTCCCTTTCCTTGCGCTCGCGTTCCTCCGCTTCCTTTCTCTGCTGCTCCAGCAGCGTCTTCCGCCTCCGCTCCAGCTCCGCCTGCCCCTTTTCGAAGTTTTCTTTGCGCTTGTCCTCAAACGTGGCTGCAACAGTGGCATTAATCGTGAGATTGAGAAATTGCTGCCGATCATTACTCGTCGGCAACGTAGAGGCGGGGTCCTGGTCGGGCTGGCCGCTACCCTGGCTTGAGATCGACGCCGTCCTGACGCCCCTCCTGAATGAAGGCGGGACCAGGTCTGGAAGAAGCGCGGCGGGCGGGGCTATGCCTTGGGCCGCCTGCTCGCACAGGTGCATGGCGAGCACGAACTCCTCGCAGCCCAGCCGGCCGTCGGAATCCATATCAGAAAGCGCCCTTTTGGAAGGTCAGTCTTAATAATCAAATGCGAAACAAGTTCTGAGCCCATACCAAATTTGCGCAAGGATATTTTGTGGTAGCTTGGTCTGCACCATTACATTTCTGGCTTGTGCGCCAGATAGGTATCCGGTGCGAGTCCGGTCGGTGGTGTTGAAAATTTGCGTGTACTTGAGCTTGGTTTGGTGAGGAACCGACCATTCTACTTGCCTGCAATTAAAAATATAATTTGTTGTTCTCAAAATACGATTAAAGCAGGAGTGAAAGAGAAGTTAGTGTTCATCTAAACAGACAGATGAAAAGGCAAGAATACAATAAGACAAACAAAAAATCCAAAGAACAAAATAAATGGACAGACCAACAGTAACGATTGAATATATGTACAAAATTGCGATGTTGCTATTTTAAAACTGTCAAGCTTCATGCCACAGGGGAGCCAACTTACACTTCTCTTCAAACGATTTGAATAACCGCAATGTTGTCACTACACAATATTTATAATATCAAACAATTCTTGATTATCACAGAGGCTTGTTAACGAATTTAAATAAAGTATAATGCCGTTATCCCTTTAAGCCCCTTTAAATATTTAAAGTAAACGCTATTTTAAATAATTATTTATATATTCTGAATCACAACAAATAAAGCATTTGTACTTATTGATGGCTCCTACCAAGTATCATCTAATAGAGTTTAAAGTTTATCCGCATAATATAAAAAGTGTTCCTAAGACAAAAAAAAAGTTAAGACCTTTGTTGCATTGTAGTCTGTTTTGAGTTGGTACCTTATTGGCCTAGATTGAATTAGAAATTCGTATCTCGACAACCCTAAAAGGTAGAGGGTAAAAACCTCTCCCTTAACTGGCTTGAACATCATCAAATTAGCAAACATTACTCAATTTTCCTCTAAGATCAACATAGAAGACCAAAAAAGATGTAATATGTCAAGAGAGCAACAAAAAATTCCCTGTAAAAAAGCCATCAAAGAGACTCACCTTTAATAATATAAAACGAACCCAAAGAGCATTTTCAAAATCCTGATAAAATTTAAATAAATGAACTTATTGTATTACTTTTTTATTCCACAATAAGATATTTTATGATTCCAGCTCATCTATGAGTGATCTTCCAAAGAGCCTGCCTCACAAAACAGTAGAAAGTAGCATTAAAATTATGTATTAATTCATCATTCAAATTGACATTTTTTTTTCTAATATTACATACCTACTTTGTTAGTTTTCTCCTGTACACATATGCATAACTTATTCAGTGTATACTAACAGTTCTTTAACACCCTGTACAGTGTCGCCACTGGGTTACTACGACAACAAAGAAATGCAACTTTTAGATGACGTTAGCAAACCTCACTTACAGTATTTTCTTGGAAATTTTCTGTTACATTCAATTTGGCAGATTGCGAAACGTCAAAATCACACCATATTTGAGGTTATGCCTCAAGAAAAATTTACTCACGGTGAATCAACAGAAGCAGCCCGATCCACGCTCGAAATGCTGGCCCGCGGGGTGCTGGTGGCGCTCGGGGGCGTCGAGATGGCAGCAATCGAGCCCTGCTGAATTCCAGGCACTGCAGGAACGCTTCCGGTGCTAGGCAGCAGCGGCACTGAACTTGTTACAATTCCTGGACCAGACATAGGCGCCCCAGTGATCAAAGGTGCGCCTGCACCCAGCGGCATTACAGGAACTAATGGAGGACCTGACACTAGAGGTGCGGTTGAAATCAGTGGTGCGGTGGATATCAGTGGAGTCGGCCCAGGTAGGGACGTGCCAGAAATGAGGGGGGCAGTAGAGGCTAAAGGGGCGCTAGACACCAAGGGGGCAGCCGTCGCCATTGGAGGAGGCACCGCCGCCAATGGCGGTATGCCCGTCACTAAAGGGGGGCCGCCGAAGCCGGTCAGAGGCTGCGATACTGTGGGTTGTGACGCAAAGCCTTGCGTCGCAGGCAGGCCGCTCTGCATTGGCGGAACTATTCCTGTTGGAATGCCAGTGGCCGAGGACTGTGATATCAAATTGTTTGTTAGGTTCGGTACTAGTGGCTGCTGATTAATAAGCGGCTGTGGCGGTATGGGAGGTGGAGCTGTAGCAGGGACTTGTGGAGGCATTGCTATACTGGTAGGCAGAGGCGGAATAGCTGGGGGTGCATGCATTCTCAAGGAAGCGACAAGGGAAGGCGGAAGCACTTTCGGAACTTCAAAACCGCGCAGTTTCAAGTTGATAAGCTTGCAGGCTATCGAGAACTCATTGATGTCCATTTTCCCGTCAGCATTTGTGTCTGCCAAAGCCCTAGAATGGGAAAAAATCAATCGCCATTGTAGTGTGCGTTACATAACAGGTTTGTACCATATTTGCCCGAGGATGAGAGGCGGCAACTGCGACTGCAGCAGGAATCCTTTGGCCTGCTCGCCCGTTATGATCCCACTGATCGGTTTCAAGTTCTTGAACTGCTCCTCGTAGCGAGCCCTCTCGCGGCTCACTATGACCCACGGGTCCGTGGACGGGGTTCCGGCCGCCGACATTCTGCTAACTGCAAGCACACAGAATTTGACACATCAGCTGTGATTGTAGGTTAGGGGCGGAAACTGGCTGTGCGCTCCAGCGCTGCCGGCAGGCGAGCAACTGGAATTTGAGCTCGTGTGGGATTCTCAGAAAAGTATTGATAAAGCCGATATTAGGCAAGCAAAATCAATAACAGCGGCGGCACATTTCCGACGGGAAATGCGGAGCAGCGCGGAACGCAAAAGCCGAACGAACCTTCGCTAGGGCTACGCTCCTTCAGGTGGAATTTCACATCAAACGCATTTTAACTCAATTACACGAAGCCTGCATTGTGGATGCGCTGACCACTTTACTCATCAACAAACGTCATTGACCGCCATGCTAATCGATAATCTTTAGGTCAAACTCCGCGCTCTCCATTACGGCCCTAAAGCGTTACGGCGATAAGGAGTAAAATCGGATTCTCCCGCGCATACGCTCAAGGCATTTACACGATTATAACCTCTATAGCCCTTTGGAATAAGGCACAAGGGTGGGCCGGCAAGGTAGATCGCCGTAAAAACCGCATCGGAAATCCAGTGCTTCTCAACTATCCAAGTTTGAGAACGCGACAAAAAAGTTTGGTTAACCGGCTTATTGATTTTACCGCAAAAAATATCAACAACCCTCTAGTCGCCAATCTTAATTGAATGTTCACATCCGAAATTGATCTGGCCTTGTTATATTCACAATTAAAGATCCACGCCAGGTAATTAATTGGGTTATGAGTTATCTTTGGATGCTGCTGTGAATTTTAAATTTATCTCGCGAGTTACGCATGTGCTGCAGTGTATGGTGTGATGTATACCCACAGTCGGACAGGAAAATCTTGATAATGAAGAAGGCGCGTCAGCGTCTTTAACGGAAAGTGCGATAATACCTACCGATATAGACTCTAAAACGCGCGTTCGGCTTTCAGAACATGCCGGTGGGGCTTGTCGTTCGCTGCTAAAGGTGAGCACGTTTTTTTCTTTTGAATCCCTTAAAAATAAACACGAATTTTGGATTCTTCACACAAAACCGCTTTTATTTAGTCTCGAACGATCAAATCCCTTTTTACCGTTATTTATCGTCATTTTTTATCGTACGTCCACTGATTTGTTTCACTCTTGAGCGTAAGTGCTTTTGGTGGAAATTATTGTAATCGCGCTGTTTGATAATTTGAAACGTTACGTAAGCGCCTAACGGGCCCAGTCTGGCGATTGTGGTGTGCTCGGGAATTAATCGGCAGCGTTTCTTGCAGGGTAGCATCACCGGAGCTGATCAGGGGGCGGCAGACAAGATGGGCTACGATGACGTCATTCCCTTGCTCGGGGATTTCGGGAGGTAAGCGACCAGAAGCTATTTGTGGTGGTTGGTGCCGAAAAGACAGCCTTCGATTATTTTTAGCCTAATTAAGGCATAGCGCTTTGTTCAAATGCAAATTTTCTGTTTAAAGTTTTCATAACTTCATGTAGTCGCTTTGGTTCAAGATTTTTTATATATAATTTGGACTTGGCATTAGGGGAATACAATTTTGTTTTTCTGTGATAAGTTTTGTTTTACTAGAGCTCATCCTCTAGCCAATCAGAAAGTTTGTATTAATTGGGATAAGGACAACGTTAACAAGGCTCAAAATAGTCTCCCAAAGGGTAAAATTTTATATTGATAATCATACAGAATGAAAAAAGGGGAAGTACGTTTCAAAACGCGCTATGCCATTACGACCTTATCAAACGTTAAAGTTATGTTGAGGTTTTTGATAAGCTTCTGAGTAAGGTATAGCTTATGGTGCCGAAAAGTCTCACTCTTAGCAACCCAGTTATTGGTTTGAGCTATTTTTAGGATGCAAAGCCCATCAGCGTGTTTTAAAAGAAAAATAATTTGCCGTTGGATTTTGCAAATGCGAAAAATATTTTTTAGCTCAACCGGCAATGAAACCCATATTAATTAAGTTGCAAGATCAACGCGCTATGGCCTTTTGTTGTATGGTAGAGCTTTTGGTTTGCATTTAATGTATTGTCAATGTTTGTTTTCTTTTTTCTAACTCTCTGTATCTTTCTCTATGCTTGTAAGCTATTTTTGTTGAAATTCTGCTATTTTACTACGTCAATCGAATTAATATGTCTTCATAACACTTTCTTTCGTGGTTTTCGGTATAGATAATGGGTTTTCTCGAATTTCTCATTTTTGCAACGTTTTCTTAATTTAGCCCCACCCCAACATTTAATTTAATTTTTATTGGCTTGGTTGGTGACCAGATGACCCTGTCTTCTATATTCAATGTTTTGACTTAACATTTACGCGCTTTTTCTTGATGGAAAGTTAAATATTGCCTCATTCCAATTTATTATGGAATTACAAAAATATTATCATTTATTAACTATAAATGTTCATCAAATACAGACAAATAAAACCCCCCTAAAGGGGACACTTTGTGAACCTTTCAATATCGCCTTATTGATTACTTTTTGCATAGAGTTTTCAAAATGGCAAAACAGTTGAAGTCACAGGGATGAACATCAGATGAATATGGGAGGTCACCCCAAGTCTCCTACTTTTGCTCCATCAAATACCCTGTAACGAGCTTTGCTTTGTGTGGTTTGGTATTATCATAAACTAAAATACACCCTTTCTTTTCATTCATTCCGGGATATAAGTCTCAAGGAATGACTTATATGTCTTTACGGTTTTCTTTTCTCAGGGATGCGAAGATCCCAAAAAGGGATTGTAGCTAAATCCATTGCCATAATCAGCTCTTTCTTTTTCGGGACTTTTGCCTTGGCTTTCGTTGAGCAGTCTTACCCTCTCCTAACCATTGACCTGATTTGTGCTTAGGTAGGGGATGATAGAGGGGTACTCAACTTTCATCTATAGAAAGAGTCCGCTTTAATAGCTGAGGTCGACTGTTATACTGAAGGGTATTATTATGGCATATGTCGGTTTATGCTTGCCTTTGCTTTTCTATCATAATCCTCCAAAGACTAGTTTTGGGAACATCAACGTGTTTAGCCAGCTCGGCTACTGGCCATGATTTTATTTCGGCCAAACACGCTTTGATTCGCTCCAATATTCGACTTTTATTGGAATCACGTGATAAACCCCTTCTCTGGTATCTTCAGTTACAGTACGCCCTTTGTACATCTCGGTCACCTATTTTTTCACGATGTGGATAGAGAATGCCCTTGATGGCATACTTTTTTGCAGCAAATCATGAATATATCCTGATTACCATCCGATTGTAAGCCCGATTTTGACGAAAGATCGCTGATCTTCGTCATGTACCAAATAAATCAATAAATTTTTGTTGAAACTACCATACCTTTTGATTGCTAATAAATGCGAGCTCACTCGCCTTGTAAGTCAAATGGTTCACGAGTAAGGACGTAATTTGTGTCTTAGATTGGAATGCGGTAATATCATTGGATAGTATAGACGTTTCTTAAGTAGTCACCACCAATGACTGACTATGCATTAACCAGTTGGTTTGATATTAAAACGAAAATTTGAGTTTTATAAGGTACTTTTTCTATTGAGATAGTCTTATAGTTCTTTTCTGGGTTTGTGGTTTTTTCGCGTTTTTGCCTTGTATTATTCGTTTGGTCCAAATTTTTGACAACCAAGAGAGTTTTGGGTTTTGGAAACAAAAGAAGCTAAAGTGATGTAAAACAATTACAAAGCCTAGGTCAGTCAACTTGTGCACCAGACAACACTTTCTAGACATTCAATGATCTTTGCCTTTGAGCTCTTCAAAAGTACTGCGGTCAAAACCATACCACCAACTTTGACGATGATTTCTGGCGTGGCCACTTTCTTCGTATTTCCAAGGCGCGATGTGTCTTTCGTTTGCTAAAGTTTGATAGGTGGGATATGAGTCACCAAAACATCATGTTGCGAATTCCAATTTTGTCCATTTTGTACTGCCACTCAAAATTAGTGTTTGAGAAACTATCAAGCAATTTGTAACCCAAGTATGAATGATTAACAAGGGAACTTTATGACGAGCAGTTTGAGTACTCGGATCAAGTTATCCATCGTTTTGGATAGGAATATACCATAGATACTTGTCGCACGACATTGCTTTCACCACTGATTTATAGGTTATGTTGGTAAAACAAGCAACTATTGCAGTGCGTTACAACGCTGGCAGATGGAGTTTGATTATAACTTTAAAGAATACGATGCATGAATTTGAGTAGGTAATATCAAGTTGGAGCTGAAAATTAGGTTGGTCACTTAAGAGAAGGGATGCAGGAACAAACCAAAACGATGTTTTGTACACAGCTGAATCAAATATAAACCGGAATTGTTTTTGCTAATTTGGATTACTAGCATGAAAACATTCGACATGATAACCTCTAAGCAGGCATCGTCAAGGTACACGGTGATTTAATTATATTCCTTGTGATAAAAATGGAAAGCGTGGAAATTAGAAGGCGTGAAGGTGAAATAACATTAAAATGAGTACGAGGGGATGTAATAAAAGGTAGAAATGCGGTCGAGATTACACAAACGCAAAAGTCGCGCACAGCAATGCGAGTAATTACAGTTCGACAACTGTAAGTAAATAATATAAGTTTAGCTATAGGTGAGCGAAACTGCGAAGTCAACACCAAACAGCGTCAGAATGATAAAGAGATTTTTAGACCAGAAAAGGAAAAGAGAACTGGAATTGCCAGAACAGTTCGAAAAGAGGGAACTATGGAAAATGGTACTGCAAAGGAAAAAACTAACCGATTAAAGCAAGAGACAGAAACGGAAGAAACAAGCAAAGAAATAAAAGAAGAAAATAGGACTGAAAAAATGAAAGAAGAAGGAAGAGATTAAAGAAGACTTGAGAAAAACAGGATGAACATGAAACAATAAGTCAAAGCAAATGTAGAAAGTAAGAATTCAAGTTGAAAATAAAATTTTAATGCAAAGAAAAAACATAATGTTAAAATAAAGAATGAATGGAAAAGGAAAAAAGGAAGAATGTGGTACCAAATGGATTTAAAATAAAGCTGAAGAAGGCAATTGGGAATTTTATGAAACATCAACCGGAAATACATGTTAAAATTAACACACTATGTCTAATAGTTCTGGAAAATGAGAATAGGAAAAGGGAAAATAAGGCAAAGTTGAAACAAACTATAACGGAGAAGATATTTACTAATAATGATCTAACAAAATTGGAAGAAGAAAAGGAAGAAAGGAACATAAAAGCCTTAAAATTGGATGTAATAAAATAACAATAAATGGAAAAGAGTTGAAGTGGAATCCAAAAGTACAACTCCAGAAACTAGTTTTAAAAAAACTAGGATGAAACTACAAATGGTGACCAAGCAGAGAGAAACCGATAAGAGAAGGGAAGCAAGAAGTGAAATACAACAAACAATTGGAAGAAAAAGAATAATACATGCAAAACTGACGAGCATATAAAAATAGAAACATGGGCTGTAAGAGAAACATACGAGGAAAGACCTGTAAAGCTGTTAGTATGGGAAACGAAAAGTACAAAATAGAAGTAATAGCGGTACAGGATACAAAGCAAAAAAGAAATCAAATCATAGAAACGGACGAACACGTATACTTTAATAGTGACGAAGAGAATAGGAAATCGAACACATAAAAAAATAAATGACACCAGAATCCCGAAAATATTATTGTAAAGTGACATGGGAGGGAAAAATGAAGAGATGGGAAAAAAGTATTGGAAGATATAGAACACTGCAATATTGACAATTGGCAAAAAAATCTTGTGGTAAAGATTTTTGACGTATTTCTTAGTTTCTCTATATAATTGTATCTTTGTTTATTATTGTTAATTTTAAAAAGATCTAAATAATTTTCTCTGCCCAACAGATAGGTGTTTTTTTGATCTAGCTATAGTAAAATAAAGTCGTTATGGCACTAATCAATCGCACACTATTGTTGTGACAGCAAATGATCCAGATAAATGGTATTCGCAAAGCGGTAAGTCCATATAGTAGGGAGGGTGTCTTATAGTCCGGAAAAGATTCTCATTTTTTGTGTATTTGAACAGCAGTATGAGATCGAGCGTTTTTGTAAAGTAGGATAATGTCACGGATTGAAAATGCGTTTTACGGCGATATGCTTGTTTTGTTTCGTTCAAAAGTTGACAGTAGTACTTGAGGTTTACAGGACAACTGCCATGAAGAAAGTTTCCGAGTTATGTTGCACAAGCACAATCACTTGCTTCCATTACTCGACTTTCCTGGCGTGATATTTAAGCAACTCAGGACCGGTTCTGGAACATACAGGAACAATTCGGTAAACATCTGGAAATTTCTGCATTGTTCGAGTCCTCACGTGCAAAAGCATCCCGGGTCTCACGGATATTATGTTTGCCGCTCGACCGTGACGGCTTGGCGGTAACAAAAACTACGACTGCGTTCGGAAATTGTTACACTGCCCTTTCCTTAAGGATAATTCGTCTCGGATCGTTTTCTCACGACGTTTGGATGGACCATAGAAGTATTTGCAATTTTGACCTTCCTTAGATCAAAACTCCACATAGAAATAACAGTCCACGGTCTTCGGCGGATTACTGGCTGCGGATGATGACTGCAAAACTAGTACGTCGACGCTAGAACCTGTAAATAGCTCTTCTATCATATTTTTAACTATTCTCCAGTCAAAGCCATACAGTCTGCACGAAAATGTTGGTGTTGCTAGGTTCCGAATATTTCATTTAACAAATGACCGCTTCATCAGCGTATTGGTCGATTTTTTGGTCACCGTAATGGATTCCTGGACGCTGTTTCATCAATTCTTTTACTGAACTAAATTTCGCTCAAAATACACTTTTTTCTGGGCATTACCACACAATGCACCAGGTCATACTTCCTTCGATAGGTCTTATCTTTCACAAACTAGGTTCCATTCACTAAATCAGTTATCTGGCTCACTTTAAATACATTTGATCCTCCGAATGCGGCGATCCATCTCCGACAGCAGGACACAGTCGATTATAATGAATTATCTAAGGATTTGTTATTAGGTAGTTTCCGGATTCGGTAAGCGACATCATTTATTTTCTCCAGTACCTCCACCAGATTATATATGGACCTTTATAGAAGTGTTGACGTTTCGGAAACAACCTAGGTCGCCGTTTTGGGTTATACAACCGTACGTCGCTTTCTTTATAACTCATTCTTCATGCGTTGACGTCACTGTGATCATCCTTCATTCGGTCACTCGCGATGTTGATGTATCGTTCGTTGTCGTATATTTCTATAATTGTTTGCCTTAGGTCGCTGATGCAGTCTTCTCCAGGTTTCCTCAGGTTTATTTCCGAAAAGTAGATCACCTGGCAGCTCAGTTTACGACCGAAGCGAACATTGGATGGTGTTTGATCAGTAGACTCTTGGATAAACAAACGATATACCAACAAGAACAAAGGGAGATACTGGTCCCAATCTCGTTGTTCAGACAACTTTTAATAGATACTTCCCCATTGTTCTACTCATGCGCTTAACTATCTTATTGTGGATGTCTTTCTAATGCCTACTTTTGTGAATACCGTCGATTCGAAGTTTCGTCCTTAGTTTGAATGTAGTTCTAGTGGCACTCCAAATCTGCTGATTAGTTCTTTTACCGACACCTCAGCGATGGTTGCGGCTTCTTGTTTTGGTGCTAAATAAGCTTCAACCGATTGCCATTAGTATGAATTTATTTTTACTATCACTTGTGGAAAAAACGGGCTAGTGATGTCAATAGATATTCTCTCGAAAAGATTTACCACATTGTCATTGTTGGTTATTACTTACTGCACATACCACACATTTTCGGAACCAATTTTAACATCTCCCTTGTAGTTCACCTAGTAAAATCTCTCGCGAACTTTTTCCAAAGTCTTCGTAGTTTCAATATGGTTACTAGACACACCATCATGGAGTTGTTGCAACACTATTATGATTCTCTTCTTTGGAACCAACTATTGAAGTATCCTTTGAGCTCTATATTCGCTTTCAAGCACGCACTGTAAGACCTTATTTTCTACTGCGAAAGAATCCCATTGTGTCCAATATGATTTTACTGCTGGCGAACACGGAGCCATTTCCACGCAGTTAGGTTTTTTCCAGCTTCCTTCCATCCTCAGGCATATTTCAAAGTTTGATCTTCTTTCTAGTTACATTTGCTACACTTTATTAGTAGAGGTCATTTTCTCTTCTGTGCAACAATAGCGACTGAAGTCTTCTGGACACGGTCTCTTCAACCAGGCAGCTCTATGTTCAGCCTTTCGGTCCATCTTGCTACTAGGGCTTCCGGATTTTTTAAATTCATCAGCTACTTTAGCACAGCATAATCAGTTCTCAAAGGGATTCTTCTGCCATACAAATATTTATGAAAGTGCCTCACATATTGGTCAACGGCAAATAGCTCTCTTCTAGTTAGGTTCAGGCTTTGATCACACTTTACTGAAATAGCCGATGACTTTTTTTTTTGGTCATTCTGTAACTGTCACAACATGCTTTCAATATCGACATTATTCACGTCTGTATTTAACATAAATTGTTCTTTTGGGTGTGGTTAGCTCAATATTGGTACATTTACTAAGGCATACCTTAGATTTTTGAAAGTCTACTGACACCCTATTCAAAACTTTGGTCATCTTCCGTTAGTCGCTTCAAAGACTTCTCAACGTTCACACACAGTCCTAGGAAACTCTTAATCTCGTGTTTGTCTTTTAGTACTGGTCATTTTTTTGCGATTCTGGATCAGCTGTTATATCCTCATCACTGATTACATGTCCTTTTGAAGAGAGAGAGAACTTTTTTGGATTCAATTTTAGATTGGCGCTTTGCAGTCGTTAGAATAGCTGCTCTAAGTTTTTCAGATGTTTTTTGAACAATTTTTCAGACCCGCTCGACCGTGACGTCTCGGCGGCAACTGTGGCCTCAGACGTCTACGTGGCAATATGCCTACGGTGGAGGGAGGAGGTTCGGAAATTCGTTGAATGCGTTAGCATTGCTGAGTTTAAAAGATTTTATTTTAGTTTTTGGAAGTGAATTGAATCTGAACCTGTAAAATAATCTTTAAAAATGAAGGATGAAATTATCCTGAGCAAGACGAAACGGAATTTTATATTTCTGCTTCTAAGCAGTGGCGAATGGGCAGAAATATTTGGTAAATCTATAAACGTGCTCGTCTTAATTTGACCTCCCTTGTAAAATATTTTGTTGTGTAAACTGAAGTGGTTAATCGTTCAATTGACTTGATAAGTACAGATAACATTTTGATATTTCTAAAATACTTATCTTTTAATGCGGCCTTATGAAGTTCAATGCACTTGTCCCAACGTTTATTAATTATTATTTTGTCGAAGAAGTGAGTTTCTTCAAGACGTTCAAGGTATTGGTTTACGCTCTGTATCGCATTTTCATTTGCTTCAACTTATCCAGTCAAGGAAGTACAGCTAGATCGGGCAATAGGCTGTGTAGGATAATTTAGTCAGATTTTGTTCCATTTGAATAAGCACGATAATCTGTTATTGCAGTGCACCAACACACAGTGGACACAACAAGTAAAGGTCTTCTCCTTCGATAAGGAGAATTTATTTTGTGTTTTTCAGCGGATAGTACTATTCAATCTTCTGCAATTCGTAGTTTGGATTGGCGTTTTTTCTTTGATTTTTAGACATTGAAGCAATTGGCGGAGGTTTATGTACAAGTTTGTTTTTATCCTGAAATGAATAAAACCACATAATGGGTTTTGTCTTCTATCGCCATTTTCTTGGTTTACTCAACAGTTTAATACTAAAGACAACTCTTCACAGCTAGACGCCTGATATCACTTAACGCGAGAATTAAAATTTTTTAAGGGTTAAACGCATTAAAGTACGTTGTCTGTATTAAAAGTAAACCGGAAATATATCTCTTAATGTATTGAAGCATCATAAAGGTACAAATATGTAAAATTATTCTTCTACGTAATTTCCTTACTTAGAAATGTTCACAAAGAGAGAGTGTGCAAAGTGAAGGGTGTGAGCTGAAGCAAAGTGGGATATCCAGCAAGGCGCTTGGATGAACAGAAGAATGGAAAAATATTGAACTCCGGAACCCAGATAGAGGTTAAAATACGGAAAGAAGAAGAAGAAGAAATGTGTTTTCACAATAGGTTTGATCCTGTTGTAGCAAAGTGAAGGTGGTTGTGACGCTAGCCAATCTTCAACAGCATCGCTATCACTATTATTAGTCGTTAATCCTAATAGTGGGCAAAGTCCTCCCCTTTAGGCTTCCATTCTAATCTTTGGTCTCTAACATTTATGACATAGTCCATCTCTTATTAACAGTCTTATTACATGTTCAGCTCAGCTCCATTTTAGATGCTTTACTGCTCCATGACATCTGATATCCCAATTACTTTCTACTCTTTTTACTTTTAATATTGATCTCTTCATTTTTTTTAGTTTACTCTCAACTTATGTTCTAATTTTTTATTTGGCTCAATTGCGTATTCTTCAAGTACACGGGAATTTAATTTAGGAGCAATAAGGATTTCCATCTTGTTGTAATTCTTCTATTTACTTCTCTTTTTACATTACCCTTGCTAAAAGAGAGGAATTGACCAAAATGGACTATTTCTTCTGCATAATGTACTATATTCGGTTCTGTTTGAATGTTGTTTGCGTATCTATTTTATTTGGCATGTGTTTTTATATTTTTGCTCCCCAACCCTAAGTGTGTCGTGCTTCTCTTAAATCTACTATCATGTCTGCAAATCACTTCTTGTTTCCACAAATAAAATAATATCATTAGCAAACCTCCAGTTTGTTAATTTTTTACCTTTTTTATATTTATTGCCCATCTGTTCTGTTTCAGTTGCTTAAAAGCTCTTTCGATATAAAAGTATTTGGGGATAGCGGATCGTCCTGTTTAACACCTCTATCCCTCGCCCTTGTAGTACCGCCTTTGTAAATATTGGATATAATTCTGGTATACTTAGACTTAATTTCGTGTTCTTCCAGTAAATTAATCATAAATTCATAATCCTATATGTCGAACGCTTTTTTAAAACCAATACAGACTATATGGGTAGTAATGTCGCATTATTTATATCTTTCTATCAATTGATTTACTGTTTGCAAGTGTCCGATTGTGGTGTAAACTTTTCTAAAGCCTGTTTGTTCCTTTGGATCTTGTTTATTTAGTTATGTGTTCTTAATAATTGTCATGAACAATTTGTAAACGAGAGAAGTCAGATTAATAGGCCTGTAGTTATTTACATCTTTCAGATTTCCTTTTTTTGTACAAGAGTATTATAGTAGATTCCTTCTAAAACTGCATTTTTTAAAATAGCATTTTATTGGACAATAAAATAATTTATTTGTTTAAATTTTGTGGCACATTTTTTAGATGTTCCTCTAGTATACCACTCTAGCCTTCCCTAAAGTATGTAAACAAGCACCTAGTTCCTTCATATTTATTCTTTCTACTTCCTTATTGCCATCGGGATTTTTGTAAAGAATTACAATTCCTGCTGATTTGTGTTTGGTTCGTTTCGATCATCATTTAATTTGATAATCTATTTCGTATCGCTAGTAAGCTATTTTCTTATTTTTCGTTGACCCAGATTCTTCCAAAATGTTATTTATTTTCTCTAATTGATTTTTTCTTAATTCGTGTCTGATTTATTTAAGTCGCAGTATTCAATCTTACCAGCCAGATCTCTTAAAGTTCCTGCTTTATCTGTTAATCTTTTTATATCGGCTGATAATTCTTTATCTCTGCTTGTATGTTCTAAACGGATTCCCGTAGATGCGATAATAAAGTTTTTGTTTTTTACTAGCTGCTGTGTATTATTGGCTTCAAGATCTACTTCTAACGTTTGCACGTTTCATCTAATTTTTGCTTATGCAAGGTGGTTCAAATATGACCGAGACTTTCTTGTGCAAACGAACCGCACTGCGCAGCAACTGTGCAACCTTGAGAACGTTGAGCCACAATTTTCACTCTCCTTCCTGATCGGGTTAGAACCTGTTCAGTTTTCTTTGGGAGTTGCTAGAGTGATGAGCGAACAGAAGGTACCCGGACTGTGGAACAGCGCATTGTGATCAAATTTCTCGTTGGAGGAAACGACCCGTCCGCTGAAATTTACCAGACTCTAACAACAGTATGGGGAAGAGTGTCCTTCACGGACCTGTGTGTTTGAGTGGTATAAGTGTTTCAAAGAGGGCAAAGAGCGTGTGGAAAAGGAATCGCATGATCGACGGCCGCGAACATCTGTCACCGAGTCAAACATTGACACTTGGTATATTTCTACACTCAACTAGCAAAAATAGGGTTTTGTTGTTGTTCGACTTTTTAACGTACAAATTTCTTTCTTTCTCAGTTTACCTTTAGATTGGTTGTTAATAGCCCGTGGTCACTGCTAAATTTAAAATAATTTATAACTTCGGTACATGTTACGGCTTTCATTTTTGTTCCTATGATTAGGTGATAATCATGCCCATCTTCTTCATGATCCTTTTCAAACTTTGTACCATCAATTTGTGCTGGTGTGCAAAAATGGTCTAGCTTCTAACTTTCTTATCAGCTATGTTTCTAGGAAGTTTTTTCAATTTGTTTATCATTTCATTTTCCGGGAGCATGCCAGGGTTATCTTCTTTAAATCTGTCCACCTGGGGTGCATTTGCTACTTTAAATTGTTCTTCCTAATACGGTTTCCGTTTTTGGTGATGTATTTGCTTGTGGTCGGGCTCTTTGTTTATTGGAAAACTAGATAATAAACTCTGGGCTCAATTTCCCTGTACTTTTGTTTGGTTTTTATTTCTCTCTTGTTCCAACTTGTCTTTCGAGGACCTATTCTCCACTGTTGTGTTGAGGTTTGTAATTATTGTTAGATTCCTCAACCTTATTTTCCTTATCACTTACTGCTTCTTTATTTTCTAATATTTCACTTGCGTTTCAGTTTTGTTGCTCACTATAAGTTTTTTCCGTTTATAAGGGCTGCATGCCTCTTATTTCCCGCATTTCTAGCAGCTTTCAAATGTTGCAGGAGTAAATTTCTCTCTTTTTGCTCATTTTATGTAAAATCATTTTTTAACTATTTGTTAGAGCCTAAAAGTTTACTTGAGTTTTTGAAAATTTCAGCTTTAGGTTCTCATTTTGATAAAATAATCCTTATCTCCTGTAAATTTATTTTGCTATCTATATTGTTCCTTTTCCCAGGTTTATTATTTTTTCTTGCAATTCTAACTTTTCTATCCTTTCTTTCTGCTTTAAAATCTCCTTTTCCTCGGTTTGAAGTTTACTTTTCTGCTTTTTCATTCGATTTTCTTGTTTTTATTTGTTTTGTCTTAACTGCTGAATTTCGTTTCTATTCTTTTTACTTTTATCTGAAAAAAATTCAATAATAATATTTATTTGTGTAAGTAGCGATTGTATTGCTAATAAGGTACGATTTATAGTCTCTATTTTCAATGTATGGATGTTCAGAAGTAAAGTGTAATCGTAAAATTTCATGTAATAACGTGCTTATCTGTTTTATTATTTCTTATAACCTACAATTTGCTTTTGAATTTGTGTTTTGCTTTCCTTTCTTTTGTAGTTGTTTCCATGCTATTGTCTTATGTCAGCTGTGCCTTACTTTATTCATAGTATTTAATTGATAATTTTATGTACTTCGCAGATAACTCCGTTCACTTTCTCTCACTTTCATATTTCTTTATCGTCGCTAAATCTTGATCCTATAAATGCTTTAGTGGGCCAATCAAATTATAATCTCAGAATGTTAAGTTTGGAGTTAGGGACGGTATAGTTCAGAACAGATTCTTATTTTTTAAGTTTGAGCAGTTGGTTGGAGTCTAGTTTTATCGTGAAGCAGGTTTACATATGGGGTTAAAAATTGTTTCATCCAAAAGTTTACAGATTCAACGTCAGCAACGGTCATCTTTGGAAAAATGGCAAACAGTGGGAATATTCTCCTCAGTCGCTCTAGTCTTGTTTATCAACTACTTCTCGTCCCCCCCAGAAACTATATATGCCACTCGTATACTCAAGTCTTCTTAAGGGTGTTGTTCTCGAATTGTGTCCCAAGTCTTTTCAAAATATCGTTCTGCCCGCTCTGTCGTGAGAAATTTGATAATAATTCGTTTCGCGACAGACAAATGTATCTGTTATCCTGACATTGTGGTATTGATTAAAGAAACAATTGTTCAAGCATTTCTACCTACAATGCTCAGAAACTGCAACCCTCCGTAAAAAAGAAATTTCGATTTATTTCTTATATTTTTTTGATTTAATTTTTTTGTGCAACTACTTGTTTTTCTCTTCTACAGCTTCTTTTAATTAAAAAAAAGTAAATTTAAAAATATTTGTGTTGTAAAAATACAACTGGATTAAAATATACTTGGTTTAATAACTATTTGGAAGGTTCAAGTTATTTACAATAGCCCTGCTTGTTGTGTATTGAATTCTGAAAGGGTTTAAAGATGACACTGCCGGAGTTTCTAAAATCTAATACAAATATGCCCCACTAGTCCAGCTTTAGAATATCTTCCAAACTCTCTGTGTTGTGAATTGGTTTGTCTGTAGCAAGAAGTGTAATTATAGATTACAAGAGCTTACAATTTAAATTTATTTTTTTTATACTTAATAGTTAACGTTTCAATTGTTACTGCCATAATGTTGGTCAATTACATATACAATGGTGGCTTTAAAATTAACGTTCGATTGGTTATTCGATTAAGATATCTGTAGGTTCACATAGGGTTGCAGCTGTCAAGCCTTGAAGTTGTAAGTTACATTGCGTTTCTTTTCAAGTTTGATTATTTACCAATGGAGTAGCGGTGTCAAAGAAAACCGCATTACTGTAATTGCATTACATAAGTGTCATCTTTAAGACCTTCATCCTCTCGACATTAGCCGTATGTTTGCGTCGGGGTATAAAATTGTTTAATAAGGATATTGAGGTTTCGGGGATTGTCTAAGATTTGGAAGACTACGTTTAGTTCAGATTGTACCTGAATTGAACGAAATCCTATTCGTAAGCAGATTAGTCTCGGGGGTAGCAAATTTTCAAATTTTTGAGGTCTTCTATTATTGAGCAGGATTTAGAAGTATCTTCTTACAAAAGACATAAGAGACATTTGCTGACAGATGCTTTAAAGAAAAATAGAGAGAAAAAGTAAAGAGGTTGTTGACTAAATACACGCATGATAGCCACAGAAAAATTTTGTTTACAGATAAAAAAGAATCAATAAAAAAAAATCAAGAGTTCAGAGAGGCCATCATCCAGAAACTGCAATAGTTTTATGGGGAGTCTGTTATGATGGAATAACCGATATTTATTTTTGTGAAAAGAATGGTTAAAATTTCGAGCGCCGTCATAATTATACTTACCAATAACCATTTAATAAATCCTGAAAATATTATGCAAAACAGTTGTACGTTTTATTTTTTTGGCTTTAATTTAAAATTACTTTAAAGAAAAATAAAAAATAACAGTACGAGGTTAAGTTATAACACCACCAATTTTTTTCTCACAAACTAATCACACGAAAACTGTGGAACTTGTGTCACTTCTCGACGTAGTCTCTCTGTAGCCATATACATTTTTCATAACATCGACGCTATGATCATGGCCGCAGCAAACGCTTTTTTAGGAGTCTTCTTTGACCACTGGAAAATCGCTGATGCAATAGCGGTACATCGCTGAATTTGAACCAGCGGTACGATGTCTTTCATTGTTGGAAACAGGCAAGTCGTTAGTGAGCTAGGTCAGGTAGTAGAGCTTGAGAAATCTTTCAAAGTTGTTGAATGTGGCACCTACGAGTTAATCACATGTCGTCCTCAGAGCTGGTCGATGAATTTCAGTAGGGAGCATGATAAATCACTTACACGATGTTCTTGTCAGAATCCTTGTGGCACCTGCCGCTAGAATTTTGTGAGCAGTCACTGCACATGTCTGTCACTCATTCACAAATGGCGATGAATTTAAACAAACCGCGTGTTTCTATCATCATGCAAATGGAAAAATCGAATGATTACAACTTGAATGCACTGTCTTGTAATGACAACATGCATTGCCAAATAGTGGAAGTATAAATAGTCGGAACATCTCTGCTATGCTAATAGGTCCTGTTGGTCAGCTTTAGTATCCAATGCCAACTAAATTTTGGACGGAATAGAGCAATACAAGTTCTGCATAATGCGTGATTTTAAAGTTTTCTCCATCTATTCCCAGTAGAGACAAAAAAATCGGAGGTGTTCAATAACAGTCTGACATGCACCTCGTCGATATTCATGGCCGAATAGGCAACAGGCATGTGGAACCTCATCAGCATGCTCTTGAAACCCCTCTTGAAGATTGTCATCCTGGAATATGGGATTTCCATCTAGAAATAAAATTTGCAATATTGGGTGGACCTGGTTATTTAAGAGTATTCTATACACTGTTGCTGTGACCCCACTGTGTAATATGACAAGGGGGTGGTACCGAAAACCAAGATACAGCGCCTCAAACCCTAAAAGAGCCGCCACTATCTTTGAAAGTCGGGCGGAGACAGTCCATATCGTATTATTCAGAAGATGTTTGCCAGACAAACACACGTCCAGTGGTGGGAAGAGGATAAAGGGTGAGTCGTCCGACCAAAGTTGCCAGTCCTTCAACGTCAAGTTTTGGTGGGCATTGTATCATGCACGCCACCTTTGAGTAGTGCTTGTTATTAGGGGCTTGGTTATAGCAACACGCCCATAGATACCCATTTTATGCAGTTCACGCCTTACTGTTTTGGGGTGTTTAGGTGCTGATTAAGTTCTGTAGTCACTTTCTCGACTGTTGTTTTCTTCAGCTCGGTTATCCCTATCCTGCAGTTTTTTTTCGATTACTACTATTATGCTTCAGTGATCCTGTTTTACCGTGCACTGTGTATGCGATTATGACTTTCGCCTTGTGTTACACCGCATAACGTCACTGTTTTGCTCACAGATGCTTCAGCTTGACGGGCACCAATAATCAGACTTTGAAACTCTGTTAGATCGGACATACTGGCCATTCACACACCCGTACAACATCGACAGTCACACTGCCTCATTCTACTATTAGGGCACAGTTCATATTACCTACAACAAACAAGAAACGGTTAATTTATGTATTCTCAGTGTTACCAGGCATAGTGAAAATATCCCACTTTTGACAAACGTTTCCATTATTTTGTCCAATGCCTGTCCAATATATGACGAGGAAAACAAGGAAAAAAATTAGCACTAAACGTGTTATGTAATTTAAGTTGAAAATCATCTCAAAATTAATTAGAGTTTTAATAATTTTTTAATTAAGCGCAATAAAAGATAATGAATCAGCAGACTTGCCGTATGCATAATCTACAGAATTTTAATCCGCGTTTCAACCTTTCGGCGCTGTTTATCTACAGACAGTTTGCTTAGTTTGATTTACTAATACGTTGCTGCGTCGTAAATTTTGCAGGTGGACATGCAGCATGTTTTTTTTTATTAGAATATTTCTGTTTACGAAAGATTTGCAACATCAACTGGCATACGGTTTAGAGTTAGATGCAATTCATAATAGTGTTAAGTATCTGACTTTCTTACAATGGACATTTAAAATGAAAGGCCACAAGTTTTGACTTTTGTTAGCTTTGACGTTTTCCCATCCTTTGGAAGGACTAATGTTTGCTGAGCACAGCGAGTAAAGTAAGATAATCCGAGCCAGCTGCGCCCAACGTATTTTTGACCTGTTTTTTCAACATGTGGTCGAGCATTGTTCACTTTGTCATGTCTTTTGGCATATTCTGAACGTTTGTCTCAGAACACTTTGTTCAAATTGATTAATTGTTCTTGGTAGGGATCGCTAGTGATGGTTTGACTACGTTTTAATAGCTCAAAGTACAGCACGCCTTTCTGATCCCTCTAAACATGAACATCGTTTTTTTTCCATAAATGTTCCGTTTTGTATCGTTATTGATGATCAGTCTGAGTCGCAAATTAGTTTTTTGTGTTTTAGATCATTTTTCATTTCCAGTAATATCACGATGAGCAATTCTTATAGTTGTTGCTTATGAAGCAGGACTTGGCATATTGTTTTCCTCCTTGATAAGTTTCTTTCCTTCAATTTGTATGACACTTTCTACTTCACTTTTGAACTATAAAGAAGTACGACGAAATTCCTGTGTGAATCATTATCGCTTGCATGTGTATTGACCTCTGGTCAAGTACACCGATTATTTTTTGCTTTAACGGCCAAATTGTAAGTTTAATTTCTACTTCTTTAAGAACAATGGAATATTATGTTTCCTATCCAAACAGGTAACTTAAACGCCTTAAAATTAGCCTCAAATCCAGTATTAACAATTTACAACATAAGCTAATCGACATTTCTTACCATACACATCTAACTCAGTTTCTGTACCTAATTAAGCGTCTACTACGCCTATCATATCTTTCCATGACCAACACGGTAGCACATCTGCCCAGCACACCCTAATGATCAATTTCAAGCCAATAAAAATATGGAAGAAAAAACTGAAGCTACTAGTTATCCATGCTAAGTCGCAAAAAAAGGAAAATGGCCAAGTTAGCTGAAAACATACTATTGGATCAACGAAACACCTAAACTCGAAACAAGTCTGTACTTTTAAGAAATACAGATAATGATAATGTAAACCAAAATTGCTCTGAAGGTAATGCAAATTCTCCTAGACTTCCAAAACCTTCTACGATATATATTTATCGTGTTACTAATTATAACAGTATGGTCAAAAATATTGCTAAAGTGGTTGCAGATGAACAATATTTTCTCAAAACAGTAGCAAAGTATAGAGAAAATCATTTATCAACCACACCTACTAATCCAAAAATGAGAGATTATATAGGGTAGTTATGCAACATTTTCAGATCTTTATGTTAACCAAGGAATGATGAATTGGAGAAATTAGAATATATAATTCGGAATACCATGGACATCAGGCATAAAATTAGAAAAATCCACTTCTTTATTGATTTGGATCCTAGCACAAATACAAAGTTGTACGAAATTGAGTTTCTGTGCAATTGTAAAGTAGATGCTGAGCTTCACATAAAAAAAGGACATCATTCAATGTACAAGATGTCAAACCTATAGGCACTCTAAAATCTACTGCACCAGATACTAAATGTATGGAAAATGAGGTGTGCATGACTCAAAAATATACAAAAACCACGAAGTACGAGGTGCGTTTAAATTCTAAGGTCTCCAAATTTTTTTCTGAAAAAATACCAAAGAACGTCTGTTACGCAATTTCCGTCTAGGGGTACATATTTTTCACAACGTCGTCGCCATGATTCTTGACTGCTGAGAATACTTCTTTGGGGATGTGTTTTGTCACTCGTGCAAACTAGACTCCGCAGATCTTATTGAAATGACAAGTTTAGAGAAAATGTCACGCATATCTAATCGACGATCTTCCATAACAACTTGCTCCACTCGCGCACTCATGGTTTTGGTCCGACTGATTCGTGGCCGAGGCTGCTTCGGTTCATTGTCACACAGTTCTACCACCTTCTTTAAACTTTGGCATTTATGAACGCATATTTTTAACATCCATTTTCCTAGTCTTTTGTTATTTTAGCTATCTATTGTCTTTCGAGGCATACCATCTTTAATAATCAATACACCACCTTCTTTTCGACATTGAATACCAGGTTCGTTGCGGACAGAGACTGGAATTCCAATCATATTTATTGAGAATTCAGAATTACCTTAAGGGGTAACGCCACTCTAGAGGCCAAAAAAGAGGCCCATTTTTGATAATTAATTGTGGGAGTTTGGTGAAATGGATTGAAATTTTTTTTAAACAATTTATGAAGCATGTATTGAACTATGAAAAAAAATTATTTATTGACATTTGGATACAAAATGGCGGCTATATAACAATTCTCCGAAATCTCGTTTTTCAAAAAGGCCTTGGCGGGCGAAAAGATTCCTCCGAAACTATGAGGCCTGGAACAAAAAACGAAAATTTTTATAATCTACATACAATAAACTAGCAAAGTACGTAGGAATTTATTTTTAAATCGATTTTTGTAAAAATGGTGCTCTTTTGAAAAAACAAATCGATTTTTCGACCCAAAAAATACACCTTAATTTGTTTATAAAAAAATTGACTTTCAATCACAAAACGGCTACGTACTTGTCTAGAAAATGTAATTTTAAAGCTTCAGTTAAAATTTCAAGTAAATATATGCATTAGTACTCGAGTTCTGTTTTCGCCCAGTTTTAAAAAAGTGATTTCGAGAAAAACGCGTTTAAAGTTTTGCGCGCACTAAAATCCCTTAAAAAATTTGTGTACCTTCAATCTGCGATGCCTGCTCCATACATTTGGCCTTCTACATCGATGTTCATCTCTTCTTTTTGTTTTCTTTGTGATTTTATCGACAGTCTGGCTTTTTTTGCTACATTTGTCAATGATCTCTCTGCTAATTTTATGCGACGCTCATCTGCTTCTACACAGAAGTTGTAGCAATTTGGACCGATTTTTATGCCTAAGCTTTGCATAAGCTTCATAATACTTGATAGGCCTTCATTAAATAGACCTACAGCTATACATATAGCAATATCTAAAACACGTTTGCCACTGGACATGGATTTCGAAGCCATAGACCATACAGTGGAGTTGAAGCTCTCGTTGCTGTTTTGAGTAAAGCCACCTAAACATCGAGTAAGCAAGTCGTCACAGCTCAACTCTTCATATACAGGCAAAATCGCTTTATAAACTTCTTGAGAAACAGCTGGCTTATGCTTGTAACTTGTATTTTCAGTGGCCTGTGCCCTTTGCCATGAGCACTACGAACTTTCTCCACGAGGGCACTTCTCGTGCATTTTTCACTATAGGACCAATTGGATATTACTTTTGAAGGTTCAAAGCATCTTTTAAGCCAAAAAAAAATAATCGATTTTTTGAAATTTCCAGAGTGGCGTTACCCCTTAACAAAATCACTATACTGGTAAGCCCACTTAGTGGCCTTCTGAACCGGACTTATCTCTCATGGAATAGCAAACAACTAGATTATGATGGAATGAAATTATGATATATTTTATAATCGTGTACCGGTTGTACTTAATTTAAGTGAAAGTATTATTAAGAAAGGAAGAATCTTTAGACTTGTCTGGAATAACATGGATTGGGACATATTTTCACAGTATTTAGAAGATAATATTGACCTCAAGCCCCGTATAGAGGTACTTATTGACATAAATGCAGCATGTCATTACTTAATAATCATTTGTTAGCAGGCAGCGTGAGAATCTATAACCATTGAAGAACATGAAATACATGCATCTGCTAATGTGCCTCTACATATTAGGAAATTGATCTTTGAGAAAAACAGAAGACGATGGCAAAGAACTCATAGTGTCGACAAATTCACTTATAATTGCTTAACACGGAAGGTTTGCTCTGTACTACGGGCGAACCAAAATGATGACTTCACTGAATTTATCACTAACTTAAAGCAAGAAGATTACACTATTTGGAGAGCGACTAAGAAATGTAATCGTCTCCAGTCTGTCAAACGACTTTTAAGAAAATTTATGACCGATGGGCAAGAAGTAATAAAGAATAAATAGAAACCTTTGCAAAACACCAAAGTACAGTATTTACTCCATACGTAGTCGATCCAATTGATTCCGATGCTAAAATTAAAGAATTTCTGGGTATGCGCGTCAAATGTCATTATCTATCAATCCCATCTTTGAAATACATAAACTGGATTATCAAAAACATCAAGATACGATCTAATAAGAGAAAAGGTACTAAACAGGCTGTCTAGAAGGTCACAACTATTTATAATTGCATGCTTAAACTTTCCTATCCACTTATCTGGAAATATGCACGACGGTGTTTCCCAGGATAGCGTCCTGGATCCACTCCTTTATCTCATTTACACAGATGACTTATTTAAATCCAATAATACTGTTGTATCAATTTTTGCCGATGATATTGCAATCTTGTCTACACACGAACATGATGTTACTGGATCTGCTAATTTGCAACATCATCTCTACCGTATTAGTGATTGGTTTGCTAAATAGCAACTTAAAATCAACCAATCTAAGTCAAACCAAATTGAATTCATCTTGAGAACTACTATTTGTCTACTACTATATAAAAATATGTTAAAAACAATATGTACTTACAGAAACTATTAGGGTGATTTAGAAGGCTTTCGGGCAATACAAAGACTAGTAAAGAGATGGTACAAACGATTCTATTGAAAGTGATCTATTTTCTGAAAGACCAGCAACGAGCAGAATACCAACATATTTTAAACATGTACAAGTTACAATTTAGAAGATGAACTAAAAATTTGGCGACTACTTTTATCAGAGCCAAAGAGAACTGATTTTCAAACTTAAGTTGCCTTTGAAAGGGAGATTTTAGACCGCCAACGAGAGTCAGTCATTTCCAATACCAAAATAGCTCTTTGCAGAATGTCTTGAATAGTGGAAACTAGTAGAAGTGTGTGAGAATTTAAGATACTTATTTTGTGAAGAAAACTGAAGCCGAGTATAATCTTTCTTATATCTCATACCATTTTCAACAAATATATAGATTATTTGTCATTGTAGTTATAGTTTTTTGTGATACTTTCCGGACAAACCACGTATGTTTTAGAACAATTCCAACAAAATATTGACTTTTCTCACATCTAGTGGCTCGCAATATTTAATTGTTAATTAGAAGTAGATAGGAAACAAAAATATTTATTTAAGTAGATGTGTTGTAACTTTCAGGAAATGATTAAACGTGGTAATAAGTTTCGGGTACATAATAATGGGGCTAACGGAAGAAACCTTGCAAAATCAACTGGAAGCGGCAAAAGTGAAATTGGTGTTTTCGCAAAAGTTTTCCTGTGGTTGAACGAACTCATCGGGATAGCCGTGTGGATATCTAATCACGTTATTCAAGGAAAGAACCGGCCAATTTTCATGTTTTCACTAGATTGAGTAAACATCAACGTTATTTATGGAAATGGTTTTGGGGTAGCTTTAACTCCGAAAATTGGACACAAGATATTTTGTTATTAATATTATCTGCATCTGTTATTATAATAAATAATACAAATGTTTATTATTGGGTGTAAAAATGAATTATCAGTTTTTCCAAGAAATTTATAATGCTGTGTTCGGGCATTTTTATTATGTACGAATCCTATGGACGCTTGAGGGGGAACTTTCCAACTTAAGGAAGAAGGCATAGAAGCTGTTCTGGATGAATTGTTATGCAATAGCATCACTTGTCTTTATTATGACAAGAAGAATTTTTAGCAACGGAGGGTGTGTGCTAAAATCTTTTCAAATAAACCATCGGGTCTTTATTTGCTTTTCAATCTATTATTCTCTTGAAGTTTCTTTTGGGCAATTAAAAATTAGAATTAAACATTGCATTAGGCTATGGACTCATTTTTCCCATAGCACCAAAAATGTGGAAAAACAATAGGCCTTACTAATACTTACTTTTGAGTCAGCTAATGATTAGATAAAAACAAGTTGTTATTTCGCAAACTTCTTTTATTGGACATATTTTTTAGCGTTTCTCATACAGATGATACAATTTTGCTTGTTTTCAATGATCTACTTATTGAACAATGCCGAATTCGGTCATTTGTCTTCTCTAGTTTTAAATAAATATTAGCATTTTAAAATTCATTGTATTCGCGCCTCAACTGTTGAGTGTTTTAAAAACCTGCGTAATGATAAGTTCTTGATATTTTGGTCTACATTGGAGAGCTTGTTGGATTAAGCTTCCTGTGATTGCTATTTTTAACTTTTATTTTGATACTTTGATTCCTTATTTCTTGGCATGATTTGCACCTTCGTTTTTTTTTTTCGGTTTTACTTATGTATTGGTTTAGATGTCACCCAAAATTTTTTATAGATACTGAAGGTCCAGTATTGACTGTCTAGTCTAGACATCTTGTATATAAGTCTTCACTTACAGCCTCCTAGAGGCTCTCTTTGAAGACACATGATCTCTAAAGAGTTGATTAAATTCACTCACTAATTTGTTAGCGTAGGAAGTGGGGATTGCAAGTCACCGTTTTGTAAAATTCTTTAAAATAGTCTCAAAATTATACTTTATAAGTATTGGCTACATAGCTCGCTTAACAGAACAATCTTTCTAACCATTAGATATACAAAGTGGTTCAAATATGACCGGAACTGATTGCACATATCAGTCTTCAACGCACTTCCCTCTGGAGTCGACATATTTTTGGAAGCATCTTGGTGCCCTTTACAAAAAAGGCTTTTAGTTGGAGGCGTATCCACTGCTGAACATCCTGGATGACGGCGTCGTTGTTTGATTTAAGGCTTCCTAACAGATAAAAGTCACTTGGAGCCAAATCGGGACTGTATGACGGATGTGACAAAAGATTTAATTTTAATTTCCGGGGCTTTTGGTCGTATGGGGCTGTGCATTGTCTTGGAGAAAAGTTACCCGCTTTCCAACTGTCTTGCATTTGGATTGGATCTTTTCCTTCACGTCTGTTGCCAGGAGGTCTGAGTAATAAGCTGTAATAACTATTCTGGCATCCGTCAGAAATTCTACATGGATAACCCTTTGCCAGTCCCAGAAAAACGTTGCCACCACTTTTTCTGCCAAACGGCTCCCCCACGCTTTCTTGGGTTTGAGAACTGGTATGCCGCCACTGGCGTGATGACTGCTGGGATGCGGCAAGTAGTGCACCACGTATTATCGGTGGTCACTATAGACTTAAAAAATGCATCACCTTCGTCTTCAAACTGCTGTAGGAGATGACTGGCAGCTTGCATGCACACCATTTTGTTCACGTCCGTTAAAGTGTATTCAATTTGCGCTAGTGCAAGTGGTTTTTACGATGTCTTCTACACTACCAACTTCCCACATCGTTGTTGAAGTTTGTGATGAATTTTAGCTGATGGGAGGTTTTCTCCAAAGAGGAATTTGATCTATAATGTGTTGTTTTATGTTTCGCGGTACCTTCTGTTGGCCCATCACTCTAGCAACTCCAAAACAGGACTGAACAGGTTCTAATCGGAGCAGGAGGAAGGATGGAGGTTGTAGCTCCACTCTCTCAAGGTCGCACAGTTGCTGCCGTGCGGCTTATTTACACAAATCAGTCCCGGTCACATTTGGACCACCTTATATTTCTTAAAAGCAACCTTTGGAATATAGTGTTTGCTTTAGCTTTGGAATTACGTAATCTCAATGTCTTTCAATGCAAGTTTGCAGCAGGATGATTTTGGTATGTAAGGTCTTCAGATGTCTTCACATGGGAAACTTATCTATCAATCCAGACAACAACAAATTTTAAAATTATCAAAAATTGATTTTCTGATAAAAAGACCTTCCATAATATGTATGTAAACTCTTATTACAATATATAATAAAATGGTCTGAAAATTCCAGAATCTTCCAAGTTTAATCTTCTAATTTTTTTATTCTTTACCTTGTTCTCGTAATCTGGAAACTGTCTTGGATCTTACATCAATTCTGGATTTTTTATCAGATGTTTTAACTATTTATTTGTCCTGCATAGAAATGAACGTTTGATAATCTTGTGCCTCTTCTTCCGTGAGGGTGTTGTATTATTAGTTACTGATGTTTGTTTTATCTTATATATTATTGATCGTCGGTTGAATAGAATTTTTTTGTCCAAAAGTTAACTTCGTGTTCATTAGAGTATATAAACAAACTTTTGATGATTAGATGATTGTAAAACATGGATTTATTCAACTTTGCCCAAGTTAATGTGGTTCCCATTGGACGAGATTACGTTTAGGGGAAGCTTCTATAATAGCTGTTCATGAGGGAGAAATTTTAGACGAAAGAAACGAAAGCAGTTATATTTCTTCTTAAAAGATGAGCCAGAGAAAACACACAATTATCAAGTCATGTCTTTGTTGTACATAAATATATAAACTTTGCTATCCAATCGATTGGCCAAGGAAATGGATGCCAACCAAGCAATAAAACAGGCCGGATTCTAGACGATATTCAGAACATTTGATAATTTACTAGAGAAAGCAAATGAATACTACCTAGATTTTTGTTTTGCATATACAGATTATGAAAAGGCTTTTGATGTCGTGGATCAGATGTAGGCCATAGAAATTCTTAAAAATGCCTAAATATTTAAGATATAGAGTGTTGGTCAGGGTAGTCTACCAGTTCTGTAACATATGTCTCACGAATCTGGAAGCTCACGAAAGCAAAATAGACAAACTAACAAAGACCGGAAAATCTATGGACAGAGCAATGACAGATGTATAGACTGTAGACTATAG
This sequence comes from Sinelater perroti, assembly GCA_036346155.1. Lineage (NCBI taxonomy): Eukaryota > Metazoa > Arthropoda > Insecta > Coleoptera > Elateridae > Sinelater > Sinelater perroti. The sequence goes on along the minus strand of JARFIY010000158.1, from coordinate 19,135,838 downwards.
AAAAACAAATACCTGGATCAAGCTTATAACTAAAACTAAAAGTGTACTTGTCTCCATCTTTTTATGCCCTTAAATCGTTAGGTGTTCTATCCATTTCCTGTATGCTTTTCAACTTTTCGCTATTTTGTTCACTTCTGCTATTGTTTTTCCTTTTCCTTTTATTACATTTTTATGTTTTTTCCAATTTCTCTTGGGGTTTCTTCTTAGTTTTTGTTCTTTTACCTCCTCTTCTATCTTCTATATGTTGTCTCTGTTTTAATTGCTATTTTTTTTATCTTTGTACCAGTTACTTTTCTTAGACATTATTTATAATTTTCCAGCTCTCTGTACTGTACATTAGAGTTTGAGGCACCCCGTTTTGTATATTCCCAATTTTGTTTCACCGCTAACTTTATGTAATATACCTGGTTTGCTTTACCCACTCTGTTTTGTATTTCCCTGTCTGTTTTTTCGTCATTTGTTATCACGGTTCCAAGATGCATATAGACGTTTATTTCTTCTAAGATCTTGCTAAATTTTTATCTTTCCTTTTTTTATTGCTTACTTTTACCTTCCTTATTATCCTATATGATTTAATTATTTTTTCCATATATTTATGGCGTTTTACAAGTCTATTTTATTTTTTGTGATCGGTATTGTAACTTGTTTTATAGTTCGTGTCTTTTATATTTCTTATTTGATGTGTTTTTGTCCTTTCAATTATCTTTACCATTGTCTTTCATTTTCTCTTAGCTTCGTTCTACTTATATTCCAAAATCTTTCCATGCTGTTCTTTTAATCTCTTTTAGAGCTCTCTAACTAGATTTTGTTCATTTATGTAATTTTTTAGTATTTCGCTTATTTGTCTTTATGTATTTTTTCTGCCTTATTCCTTTTAAATGATTTAATTCAACGTTTTATTTTACCATTTAGTTCTTCTAAAACGCATGTTCATTTTTCTTATTTTGCCAGTTTTTCTTATTATCCTTAAAATAAATTCTCTTAAAATTTTCTTGGTTTTCTTTAATATTTTTACCTTACTTCTATTACTTCACTTTCAATTGTGATGCTTATACTTTCTCACTTCTATGTTCGTTATCCTCCACAATAAATTACTTTAGCCCAGATAGCTATATTAAAATGGATAATAAGACTAGAGGCTGAAGAGTTACGTCAATGGAAGCCATTACTTTGTTAGAGGTCGTTCACAGGTGAGATGAGGAGACAACCCATAGAAAATTGGGGGACTAGATTGGAGAATCTAAGGTGAGAATTTTAAAGAGACAAAAGAAAAAGAAAACTATAAAAGATATTAATAAACACTTTAGTAGTGTGAGCAACAGAACTATTCTATTCTACATTAGAACCACCCGTTTCTTGATGAACCGCGAATAGTAATGAATTACTGAAATAAAATTTTTAACTTTTGAAATCATCCTTGGAGCTTATTTTAAGAAGCACTAAAAGCCGCTAAACTTATATTACTTTATTAGTATATTCTAGTTTAACATTTACTGAGTAAACATTAATAGCAGCTGCCAAAAATAGAAATGTTATTTTACTATAACACAAAAAACCTTGATGTTTAGCAAGATTGAAACCTTTTAGCACGTGTTATATTACCATCGCTTATATTTAATGCTAACGATGATGTCTTATTTTACATAATATATTATTTGGAAGGATTTAAATTTAAGTGCATTTTGAGATTTTTGCTGACCTTGCGCTACTTATGGGACGAATTAGGAAACCTGACAGACCGTATGACAATGAAGTAATGATATTGTTAATACAATTTCAGATGTTTACGACTGGTAACATTAATAAATACCAACTGCAATAAATATTAAAACCCAATAGATGAATGAAATATTACTTTTAATGGCCGTTATAAAAAGTTGTGGATGTTTTGATGTACAAGGCGCATCTAAAATGTTGGATGAATGGTCTGATATCTTAACGGTAAGAAGGATTAGACATTTCTAGAAGCGCCACCTAGCTTTGAATACTAATGATCTTCAGGGTAAATCCGCTGCAGATAGTCGAATGTATTTGGTGGGGGTGGGGTGGGGGCAATGAAATGTTGATGCTGTACGAAACTGAGCTAGAAGCAAAATTGCGTTTACGACTGGTTCAAATGTTTTTTCATCGGAAAGGACACGACTGGGATGAGCCATGTTGAGAAGAGCAGGACCTCAGACATGATAGAGCGAGTTCAACAAATGTTAGCTCGAAATTGGCAAGTGACTCTACACCTGATGACCGAGGAATTGGACATCAGCCTCTGTTTTCGGTTGTGCCGCACAAGCTGATACACTAAAGGAAAGCGAAACTAATAGAAACTTCTGAAGATTTTATTATTTTATATGACTTTCTGCCCTCGTCATTATGTGAATTACAGGAATAAAAAAATTGTTGAGATAAGTTCGATTTTATTTAATTTTAGGACGCCCTAAACACAGAAGTCTAGAGCCAGATGCTTTATCTGAAAGTCACGCTCTGAACGAGATAAAAATTGGGACACTTTTTCATAATTTGTTAGCAAAGCCAGTGGTTTTCAAATATTCTATTGTTAGTTGCTGCCATGCGAGTGCCGATTCTCCAGATATTTTAATATGGTAAAAGACGTAGAGGATAAATGTCAGCTCTCATACGTTCTTATAAACGAAGTAGATAGGGGTAAGGTCTACCTATCCTGCAGTAATGTGGTATTCATATGTATCTATGGTTAAAAGCGTTGTTTAAATGTTATTCCACTCTCCTTGTGGAATGGTGTAGTAAATTGGTGGAAACATTGATTTTATCTTAGAACATCAGCATTTTATATCAACGAATTGACTTGGTAATAAGTGGAACTCTAGTAGATAGCCCTAATTAATTGTGTCTGCAATCCAGCTATGTTGTACATCTTGTAAGGATTTTCTATCAGTGGCGTCTTCAATCACCATCAAAATTAGTGAATGGCAAAACCAATTTTTCTTTTACCACTGATGATTGAATTTTTATATTATTTCGCTAAAATAATGACAAACTTGGGATTTTCAAGCCTTACAAAAATTTTAATTTTCCTAATATGGCATCGAAGCTAAAATTATGATTTAACCTTCCATCTGCCCATAATAACCATCATTTTAGTACGTCAACCATTTCTGTAAAATAGTTGCTTCAAGTTGACCAAGGCACTAAACAATCATCCCATATAGTCAAGTTTGAAGTGCATTTTTAATATCTCTCTTATAATGTTCTTACTATAAATTATTTTTCCTTAGTTTTGCAATATAGCATAAGAGATGTTTGTACATTTAGATAAGTTAAAACGTGCGCTTTAATGGAAGAACAGCTTCTAGATAGCAGATTTGGTATCATTTGCAGTTATACCTGAAGCGTTCTAATAATCAATCGACTATTTTAAGAGAAAGCAATCGGTTTGTCCTCAACATCAGTGTTCAAAAAAATCAAGGTACTCTTAAAGCTCTTCAAAGGATAAGTCGTGCGAAATTTAATCACGGCATTAGAACATTGTATACTTTGGGAATATTTTGTTTAAGCAAACGTTCCTTGGGACAAGATATGTAAAACAACTTAGTACTACCTACATGGCATTTAGAGTATTCCATTGGACCTTCAAAAACTCATGGTTTACCAAGTTGGACCACGACATTAGTAGAAACTGCATTTACTGGCTCCTTAAAGACCATTATTGATTAATCATCTACTTATATGGATAAGATATGTTCGTTAGATTTTTTCGACGATGTTCCTATGGTAAGATTTGCTTACAAAATACCTTTTTGAGATGCCGTAAAGCCCAATTCATAAACCATAAAGACGACAAATATAAATATTTAAACATGAAGAGATAAAACGATATGCATTCAAACTCTGTTGAATCTAACCACTCCTTTCTTTATCTATTATTACAGTTTTGCGTAAAAATGAGTTCATCTGATCATCATAAGTTTCTGCATGAACTCTATTGAATATGAAGTTATTAGGCAAAAAAATGTACTCGGAATTGAGTAGCCGACGACCAATAACATAAAAGATGAAAGATCCACAGAAAGATAGGCACAAGATTACCAAATATCAATTTTCAGTATAGGACACAAACTAAAAGTCATATAACTTGTTTTTGATGGGAATTCACATCACTGTATAACTTACAAAGGTCTTTTTAATCGGAAAGTCCATTTTTGACCGTTTCGCGAATTTTATTATCATTTTGTGTACATTTAACAAGTTAAATACGATACAAGAGTATTTTTAACTAAGAAACTCGCGGTACACATTACTATCACTATAACCTTGGCATAACATTATGTGTAATTATCTGACAAAACTTCAAATTAACCGTTTAGTGTAATGTCAATGTATAAAACAGAACTTGAGTTGCACTAATTGGAGTTAAAGGGAACGGGTATACCTCGAGCTAACTGATTTGAAAAAAATGAAATTACTTAACAAAAGCAAGTAGTTTTACTTGTCTTAGTCTAGTTTCACCATAATTACAATTCTATTCAAATTAAGGATTTGTTGTTTGGTGGTTACCAATAAAATTTAATAAAAACCGTTGAAATCCGCGTGAAAGCGTTTCCATGATTACTTAAACTCAGCATTAGTACATTAGGCGAGGAACGTGTGTTAATATTCCAAAAATTCGAAAATATCGCTATCTGCTCTCCTCCAAATCTGCCAATTTTTTTCGAACAGTCTAAAGGACAGACCAACATTTATTTTACTTACCTGAAAACTTACGTTGGTGTAGGTTCAGTCTTCTTTATTAAGCGTTTATTTTTATTTTTGGAGTTAATGCCAGATTTATTTGTTTCAGCAATTTCTTGAACAAACAAAATCTCTCTTTTGATACCAATGTTGCCAGTCAATAGTAATCTTGATCATCCGTAGCTTTCTTTCGGGTTTTAAAAAAAATAGACTGATATTGTTCTTGGGGAGCTTATGCATAGGAAGAATGGACGTTTTCTATCATTGCCACTATAATTATTTTCTTCTCACTAACCTTATTAAGAAGAAGTGAGTACACATTTTGTTAAAGTTGTTCCTGTTCTATATCTATCTAAACAAGAGAAAATGATTAAAAGCGATTATAAAAGATATTTGTAGATAGGGAGATATGAATTGAACAAAGAAAAGACAAACTAAAGAAATGTGAAGACAAAAGTAATTCGATACTGACAACAGGCACATGATAAACACAACAAAGAAAATAAGCACAGAAAGAAATAAAATTAAGAACAAAATCAAGACAGAGGGAGAAGAATTGAAATGAAGAAGTAAAAAAGAAAGAAATTTGGAAAGTGGCACGTAGAATATCAGAGCTTATAAAGAAAATGAATTAGAGAATAAATTTGAAAAAACAGAATTAGACATACTCGACACAACTGAAACCAAAAAGAGGGAAACAGGTAAGTTGGGAATGAAAGGACACAATATACAACGAAGTGGGGAATAATAATGCATAATGATAACGAAAAAATAAAATACATGCACAAATGAACAGAGATATCAGAAAAAATACTAACAATAGAAAGAAATTTTGAGAAGGACTCGAAATTATCAGTAATAGTGGCGTATGGGTCAAATGAACACGAGATTGTGGAAAAGAAAGATGATTTTTGGAAATTACTATTGGAAACATTAAAAAATGACAGAAGAAGAAAAATAATAACAGGAAACTTAAATGCTAGAGTAGACAAAGGGAGCGAAGGTACTGGATAAGTAAATGGAATAATAGATTTTTGTATATTATTTAACCTATTAGTAACTAGTACCTTCTACGCACATCAAAAATTCATAAGCTTACAAGGGAAATGAGTAGAAGAAACGAAAGATCCGTATTAGATTATTTATTACTACATAAAAACTACAGGAAAGAATTAACGGACACAAGGGTGAAAAGAGGACCTGATATATATTCTGAATGTTACCTAGTTATGACTGAAATGAAAATGCAGATAATAAAACGTAAGGAAATAACCTCAGCAGCAGACAAGGGAAAAATATTCACAGGAAAAACCACGACGTATAAGCTAAAAGAAACAGACACAGCAAAGAAATACAATTTATGGGTAAAAAGAGAGATGGATAAAATCAAAGAAATGGCAGACAGGTTTAACGTTGTGAAAGTTTATAAAATAATCGTTAAATAAAGTAGCAAGAGTTGTGTGCGAAACTTTACAAATGAGTAAATGTAAGAAGCAAATTAAGATGTAAAGAAATAACAACCAAAAAACTAAGATAGAAGGTACATTTAAATGAAAAAACAAAAGAAAAATGTGACAAATACAACGATTAGCAAAGAAAGGTAAAAGTGATGGTAAAACAAGCCAAGCAAAAATAATGGCGAGAGATTATGTTGAAAACCAAAAGCTGTTTTATAGAGTATTAAAAACCCTCAGACAGTGCAAAAGGCTAAACACTTGAAAAGCAAACCTGGGAGAATTCTAGAAGAAGGTGATGACGCCATAAGGAGCTGAAAGTATTTGGAGGATTGATAAAAAGAGCACGTGACATAATAATTGATAAAGAGTATGGCAGTAACACAAATTATAGGAAGGCAAACAAAGATATTACAATTGAAGCAATAGAAACTATAAAAGATTTAAAAAGGCAGGACTTGACAGAATATCTACAAAGATGGTTAAGAATTTAGGTCCGAAGATTCTAGAAATATTAGGTAAGCTACTAAAATTTAGAAAGACGAGCAAATACCACAAGACTAGCGAATTCTGCTACTAATACACAAGAAAGGGGACAAAAGAGGAATGACTTGCTGTGTACATTAATAAAAATATGTGAATAGATCTTGGCTAGAAAACTAGAAAAACGAATGACAATTAGAGACATGTAGATTTACAAAAGCAATAAGAGCACAAAACTACATATTTTTGTTAAAACAACAGATAGAGAAACTCAATGAGAAGATATATGTGGCCTTCATAGACATTAAGAAAGCTTTTGATAGCATATCCAAGAAGTTGAATAATAAATGAATAAACTGCATTAAAATCCTATATCACAACCCAAGGAATGACAGAGGAAAAGCCCTTAGCCCAGCTTTGTTCAACATAGTAACGGATAATGTAGAAAGTGAGAGGGTAAAGAAATTGAAAGTAGGCTACAGAAACATGGAAATAGTGGAAATAGCAGAAAACGTCTTCGCAGACAATCTGATGTTCTACGCCAAGCACAAAGAAAACCTGCAATATAATTGATACGTGGGCAAAAACTTTAGGAGCTAGAAGTTGAAAAATAAATGCAGGAAAAACTAAAGTGATGGTGCCAGGAAAAGAATACCTGAGTGTCAAAGAAGTTGAGGTAGTGAACATTTTTAAATACCTAGGTGTAAAAATGCAAAAATTAGATGGCAGTGGAATTAAATAACAGCAGTAAAGCTATACTTTTCTAGAAATAATGCATTTATAAAGAAAAAAGAAGTGTCAAAGAAAAATAAGATCACAGTTTTTAAGATCATTCCCAAAACTATATTATTATACTTAAGCGAAAGCGGAATACAACCAGTAGAGATGAAGTACTTAAAAGAGATAATGGAAATAATAAAGCGAGACAGCATAAAAATAACAAAATAAGAGGAGAACTGGAAGTGGAACCATTAAGGGAGAATATTCTCCGACGGAAACTAAATTCGAGCATTTAGACCAAAAAGTAGATGGAGAAAACTTGGGACAGACAATTAATTAGAGCATATTTAAGAGGGGGACGAGGGAAAAATTGTCACAAAATGAATTAACGCTTTAACTGTACCTTATAAATAAGTATTTTGTATATTTTTGTATTATGTACTCGCTCAAAAAAAATTCAAGGAGCAGATTTCCAATTTTTCTAAAAATAGCCCTTGTATTTTCAATAAGCCAAGCAAAAACAGTCAACATATTTTTTTGTGATAATTTTAGCCTTCACTTTAGCTAGGCTTTGATTGCCCTGCATCACGAGATGCCAATAACGAGACATTTTTGCGCAAATTCGAAAACTCCGCAATGATTAAAAATAGGATCATATCAACGGCCTTGAAGTTCACATTAGGTTTGCGTCACACTTCAAAGATACATAATTGTTTGCTCAAACACAAGCGATGTTTACGTCCATGTCTCGTCGTTGCATTCCTAAACCTGATGTATACGGTCTGCTACAACGAATGCAAATAATGGACTGATAAACGCGCAATTGAGTCGTACATTAATTCTACATTGATATTATTGGATAAAACGTAGATAGCACTGCCATTGGATCTAAGATAATTGATGCACTTAAATCATTTGAACACTTGTAGTTAGTTGTTGACATTTTTTCAAATTAAAAGTATGATTACATGAACATGTTGAAGGATGGCCTGGAAATTATTTTTATTTAAAAAAGAGGGGGGATCATACAGTAAGAGTGGTAAGAAAAAGGTTAGCTTTTTATATTTTATATTTATATATTATAAGATAAAGCAAGCACCTTCGAAGAACACTTTGTTCAAGTTTTTACTCCATTACCATCTAACGAACAAATCTTTGATGCAGGAAAATTCTCCTAGTCAATTATTCTACTTTATAAGGCTTGTTTCTTCTGTGGAATTCTACAGGGCAATAAGATTAACCAACTCATATAAAGCCCTGGGCTATGGTTTTATAATGTGGAACGTACTTAAACATCTGTCAAAAAGCAGTAGTACTCATAACAACAATATTCAGTCATAATTGATACGTTTAGAATCGAATGAGTTGGCATTTTTCTGAAAGATTGAAGTACGTAGAATTTAATTGTGAAAACCAAAATCCCGAATGGTTATCTTCTAATGACAACAGGAAGAGAGGCAGGTTCTAGAAGAGTTTATGTTAAGACCAGCATATCTTCGAAGCTGCTTAATTTTAGTCCATTGTATTTTTGCTCAATCTTGGGCCACAATACTGGAACTGCATGTAATAAGTTTGATCTCACGACTCTAGTGCAAATCCGGTATTCCATTTTTGGTCTTAGATCCCATGATTCACCACAAGTTTATCTAACTATCGCCAGAGTGATTTTAGATTTTTTATTATTTTGTCTATGTCCTAATTCCAGGTAAGTTTGGAGATTAAGTTAACTCCCAAATACTTTACCTCACCTGAAAACTGTAAGGTAAAAAGATTCCAAATCCTCTTTTATGCTTTATTTGCGTAAACGGTGCTATAGTTGCCTTTTGGGGGCTGATAGTAAGATCTTCCACGATTCATTTAACTACTACATAAGGGATCTTTTGCATACGTTCCTGACTGTGCTAATGAACTTTCTGCTACAAAAATGACGTGAGAATCCTTCATTGCTAAGAGTACTCATCAGCCCATTCATGACAAGCTTTCACGGGAAAGGTGGGAAACTCATCTCTGGGGTATTGCTTCACCATCCTAACATGTAGTTAATCCTTCTTCAACGAGTGTTTTTCAGCACTATATTTCTAATAGCTGAGGTGGTGGGGTTGAATACTGTATTGGCAAAGGTCCTTTCTTTATGCCCAAAAGGGTTTCTTAAATTTACGTATCCTCCTTTATCTTCTCGGTCTTCTGAATCTTCTTTCTTTAGCCCCGAAGAGTCGTTTGGATTGCAATTCTATTCAGAACTCTTTTTTCTTCTCTTAGTTATTTGTTGATTTAACTAGTAGGAGAAACGGGATTATGGAATGTATAGAGAAGGACAATTTTGTACTGTACTATTAGTTGCTACATTCCTACAAAATACTTTCTATCACACTCTATGTACTTCTGCATCGTTCGAAACCAGTAATCGAACTAACTCTTACATGCTTCTTTAGGCATCTGGGTTACTCTTCATCCCACGGTCCTTGAAAGACCATCTCTTTTTAGCCCGTTATTTACGCCAGAAAAATGAAACCAGGTTTCGTCACTTATTACGATGCTGTTGACAAAGAAGATGTTCCATATTCAAACAGGTTGTGACATCTGCTGGTCAGTTAAATTGTAAAACACCAAATGAGAACAAAATTTTCTTACTTGAAGGTGGTTGTGTGGATAGTATGCATTACCTTAACAAGAATGCCCAAATACTCTTCTGTTTGGATGCAGTACTACTGTTCCCCTCCATGACAGACGAAGATAGGTGTCCAGATTTTACAATTTCTTTCAATAAACTTTTAATAGTACTATATATAATAGGTGTATAAATAAGTTCTCAGCTTTTTTCTGCAAAATTAAAGTTTTATTTAAAAACAAACAAAAAAAGCTTAAGATCAAAGTATTCTCCGTTGGCATCTATGACCTTTTGCCATCTTTCGGGCAGCTTGCGAATTCTCTGGTGATAGAAGCTCACCGACTTCGAGACGATAAAGTTATCGATGCATTTTGGGACTTCTTCTTCTGTTTTGAAGTGCGTATCAGCCAAGTGATGCTGTAACGACCGGAATAAATGATAATCGGAAGGGGCCTTGTCTGGGCTATACGCCGCATGTGGGAGAAGTTCCCAGCCTAACGCGTCGCGTCATCCGTGTCAAATGTTTGAGGCGTCCAGCGCGTGGTTGATCTTCAAGACTAAACTCTCCTCCGCGCAAATCTTTGGTACCACTTTTGCACGTTGCATGACTTACATCATTCTCACCATATGCAGCACAAATCATTTTGGTGGCTTCAGCAGCGTTTTTCCTAAGATGAAACGCGAAGTGTATAGAAAATCGAATATGCTCTTTTGTGATTGCCATCGTGAACACAGCTGATTATTATTTGCATCACAATGCTGATGTTTAAGACCAAATGTCAGCTTTAAAACCGCAAGAGGGCGGACTAATACGTTACATGTAAACGGTGATTTGCGTCCTGTAAAATCTAAATCTGAGAACTTATTTATACACCTAATATATATTTAATTTTTTAATGAAGGAAATAGAATAAATTCTTCAAGTACTTTTGGCAATTAAATTTAATTCTAGAATCGTCTATAGCGTGTTACGTCGGTTAGTGGTGGGTATTATAAGACTTCGAGTATCAACAGACATTTTGTAAAATTACCTCCTGATAAAGAATAGATTTCATGTTTTTTTTTTAATAAAAAAAGGGTTTCATATTTTGGCCACCTAATTTAGAAACCCCCAATAAATCAAAAATAATATTTAACCGTGACTAAAAATGTTGGCTTCGCAAATTCAAGTATTTGATATGCTTCCACTTTAAATTGGATGGCGCGATGCGTGTTACGGGAACAATCGCAGGTAATCTTGCGATAAGAATTGTATTATAAATTGGCTACACCGATGGCAAACGCAAAATCGTCTTGATAAGGAGCCATACTTTTGGTCTTATATTAAGATGCATATACAATGTGTATATAAGTACGCTACCTGAAATTAAATATAGAAGGGAAAAGTAACAAAAGCGAAAGAAAACTGTAGAAGAAAAGGTTAATAAAGAACGAGGAAAATTCCGGAAAAGGAGGACAAAATGTAGATACAGCAGAAGATAAAAAATTATATTTGTGCAAAATAATAAGGAAGTAAATAAATAAGAGCATTCTTCATGCAGGGAAGTAATGCAGAGAAACAAAAAGAAAAACATAAGCGTGAAAAATAACGAAATAATGAAGAAATTACTACAGCTAACAACAAAACAATTAAATAAAAAGTAAAATTTTGATCGATAAATTGCAAAATGTCAGCTAAAAAATTACAATTATAAAATTTAGAATTAGCTGAATGTAATAGAATACTATTAAATAATATTAGGAGTAATGCGTAGCTAATAGTGATGAATACTATACTAATGGTCTTTATTTAAAAACCGAGTAGCACCAAAACAGAAATAGAAAAAATAGCACTATACAAATTGAAAAATAAATAAGAGAAATACTAATTAAACGAAATATAAACGAAAAAAAGCTATAGGAGACGTAATGGCTATACGTAATGAAGATGTTAAAATAAATTAAGGTAAAACCAGTTTACTACCCAAAAAAAATAAAGAGAATAAAAAGACAACGCGTAAAAACATAAAGAAAAAGAGGAAGTGATAAACATTAAAGTGTACAAAGAGTTATTAACACAAATAGGAGAAGAAACGGGTAGAAGAAACGGATATAACTATCAAAAGCAGTAAACAGAAGGAAGTCAATTACAGACAAAATGGATTTTAACTGAGAAAGGAATAAAGAAAAAATAAATCAATCAAGAATTACATACAAAGATACATACTTTCTACTTTTAAAGGAACAGAAATAAAGAGATCTGAAGATTGAAGACGAGAAAGGAAATTAACAAAACTTGTTTATTAAATAAATAGTAACGTTCAGGGATTATTTGTAAATCTATGTGTTAGAGTTGCTAATTTGAAATTTTTAACAAAAAGCTAGACTTGGAGAGGAGAAAGAGAAGAAGAATTAAAGATACAAGATTGAAGCTAAATGATTATGAAAGATATACAAACAATTATTACGATGGCTCCATTATTCGATTGTGTGAGACATGCAAGTCCAAATGATGAGAAAAATGTGACAAATCCAACATAATCAGACTTAATTCAATAACTGTACTATCAACCATGGTTTATATAAAAGAACTTGGGTTCCTCCCAAGGTTCAAAGTATTCCTATGATACCTTACCAATCTTGAATAAAAACTCGAAATAAACTCACGGAAGGTATTCAAGTAGTTTATTGCCAAACAGCTCAAGGCACTACAATAGGATATGGTTATAAAACATAAATACCAACAAATATAGAAAGCATAAACACGATGAATGGGTTATTGAGCCCTTGAATACTGCTGACAAGTTAATACTTTTGTTTACTCAACAAATGGAACAATTGGAATGCGAATCAATCATCTATATGTTATAAGTTGTCTCCAAATGGTATTCCTTCTTGATGATTTGTGGTCAGAAAATAACAGTTGCTCAAAATATTCGATGTGCACATGAAAACTTTGTTATCAAAATTTTTCTCATGAGGATTTACTTTTAAACAGATGAAACACATCTGAAAATGGGCACGTTACGCTCTACGATTTATCTATGAACTTTACTAATGAAAAATTTGTTATTATCTTCCAAGCACGCACATATTTCTCGCTTTGATTCTGCCTTACAAACCATTGCTATCTTAAAGCAACCTTGAAGAGCCCAGACAGCTGGTATTTGCAAGAACTTAAATCGGGACTGTAAGTAAGCTTTCATTTGGCTAGAGTTATGACAGCAATATGGATATGGGGATTGTCTTGAAGATGCAGACCAGTAATTAGAATATCACGATTTTTTTCATCCTTACCAGAGATCTCAGTATTATTGAACATTGATTGTGTTTCATTTGGTTAAGAGACCAATTTAGACTACCCGTTGTAATTTTGTAACACGGCTTCAACAACCTTCCTCTAGATAGTTTGGTTTTGCTACCTTTTGTTTTTTATAGTTGCTTTTTTGAGAAAGTATACGATGGACTCAAATTATTATCAATCAATCATTAGTCTCCTACAGTAATTATATTGTATAGTTAGTCTCCTAACGTTAGTTTCTTTGTTGGTCTCTTTAGTCATTGTATTGTATAGTTTAGCCTCCTAATGTTAGTTTCCTATAATCAAATTATTACGTTAGCCTTGGTTTTGAACAACGAGATTCTAGTATAAGTAATGGCAAGAAAAGTACTAAGTCGAGTGTGCCTACAGAGAACAAACCATTTGTCATGGGTCGTATGCATTTTCACACATATATTTATATGAACTTCTCGTTCCTTTTTTTATCCTGAAATTTGTCTCTGTGGTTAACAATCACCCTGTACACATACGTCATAATAATTTTGATTTTGAGGTCATCCATAGATTTTGTTTTGGGGCAAAATGTTAAGTTAACAATTATAATAGGAAAATTTTTAAAACCCTTCAACGTTTGCGTGAATGAAGCCAAAGACGCGACAGAACAGTTTGAAACAGCTTTACTTATTTTTTTAATCATCCAATTCGCATGACAAGTGATTTTTAAAGTTGATAAGACTTTTTCGGATGTATCTGTGTCATATAGTGTATGTGATTTACTTCAAAGTAGTCAAATATGTTTTTTAATCACTTATTAGACTTATATTTTTAGGAGGGGAGGGGGTGAAGGTAGAACTATTCTAAAGGGGCGTCAAAATTAATCCATTTGTCTTGATAGCATGCAATTTAAAGGCAGCGTAATCATTTTTGCATTTTGGGCTGACGCTCGATCTTGTAAAGTCCAATCATCCAACATGCAATTCCAAAATTTTTTTGAAGACACTAAATAATTGGTAACTGATGCATCATGCTGTTCGTCGGAGTGGGAACTTTTAACGTTTCGTCAACGGACATCTTCAGAAGCACATCTAATTTTTCTTTATCGTGTTACTTTGATAAATTTTTCTAATTGCCTCTGGCCTGGTATAAAGTTTGATTAGTACGCGCCTATACAATGCTCTTGGTATCGACGCTAAACATGAGTTATTTGCGTGTGACTTTCTTTCAAAATGTTCCCACAGGAAATAACGAAGAGGACTTGTTGAGGAATTATCCACCCACGACTTTAATTGGCATGTTGCTTCATCTTGCAATATTAGTACTCTGAAATTATGGCAAGGATGGCGTCAAAAAGTTTCTCGTTATTTTTTCAGTAGTCGCGTGACCTCTTCTGTTTTCAAAATTGCCCTGATTGCCGCTGGTGGATATTGCAGCCTATGTGTTAACTTGAGAGCTTTGAAGAAGGGTTTGATGTTTTTGTTTGGAGTTTTCTTCCAACTAGTAACGACAGTTTTGTTCATGGACATCCCCGTTCAGGTCATCGCTGAATAGTATGTTGTGGAAGTTGCTGAAGCATTTCGCTAGCAAAATTTAAACGTGGAGCGTAGACCTATCCTTTAATTCAAGTGGAACTGATGCATCCCTAGGATTATTTTCTCTACTCTGCAGGTCGTGGGCATCTTGTGTTTTGGATTCTTAATGTAGAACCTGTCGTCTCTTCTAATAAGATTGACACTGGTTGCGTTTCAAAAGCACGATGTTTACTTTTGAACGACTCCTTCAACTTTATAGTTACAAAGCAAGCGAAAAAATAAATTGTACACATAATTCTTTTTGTTTTTCATATGAAAATATTTTATTTAATTTATCAAAGAAGATATTATCTACGAGTCATTGATACTTTTGCTTCAGTGGTACCACTCTTGTGGTTTGAGATAAAAAAAAAACTTACGATATGCTCCTATTTAAGAAAATTGGTAAAGTGGCTTTTGTCCAAGAAGTGAGCCATTAATCGGAAACAGATAATTCTGTAGCTCCAAATCAAGAGTCATCAATTTTTCCCAGTTTTTTCCAGGTTATTTGGGTCGTATTTGGTCTGGCGTTATTCATCGTCTTCGATAGTCCTTACCAGCGCATTTTAAGTCCAAGATGGCATACATTCCGCCAAGCAGGTTTAACTAGATGCAAAGTATAATATTGGGTCCAAACTCTTACGTTCTCCAGCTTGGTCTCCACTTAACCATTGGTTTGATCTATCTAAATTACAAAGATAGATCCACATTTCATCACTTGAAATTCGGCGAAAGAATCGAAAATCCGAAGGATTATTAAGTAAGGTGCACGCATTAACGCGGTTAATTGCTTTTGCGTTAAATCCCGAACCAGTTTTGTGAGTCGTCTGATAACTTTGTTTGCTTATCAGGATGGTCCAAATTTTATGATAATTGTCGGGTGTTTAGATCTGAAGACATTTTGACAAATTAGAAGTAAAATTATTGATTTCTTAAAATATTCCTTGGGAAAAGCCTAAAACTGATTACACTGGACTCGATAAAAAATTTTAAACTTACTTTGGATATTTTCATTAAGCAATTGAAGTTTTATTGTTTCATTATGCAACTTCATTACGCACAAAAAAAGTAGATGCCACCCAATCAGTGGTTAAATGGTGCAATGCGTAACGCGGAAGAGCCTGATAAGGCTTCCAGATTAAACCGTTCGAAAAATCGCGATTGCAGGCGCAGTAAACCAACCAGCACCCTTGAGCCTGCTACGTTTGACGCGATTTATCGCCAAGATTTCATTAAACGTAATTTATGGGCATGTTGATATTCCCAAGTCGTAATTGTTAATTAGAACAGATAATTATTGCACAATATATAAATCAGCGTTATGTAAGCAATTCGTGATGGCAGCGGAGCCGACGGAGGTCTAAAATTAAATCGGGCGCGTCGTGGCTGAATCAAGATTTTGTAATAATAAAAACGATTTTAGCAAGTCATTAGTAAATTTTAGACCGATAAAGAATATTTGCGAATTTAACAAAAAAGTCTGATCTTTCACTTTATGGGCAGACTTCTAGCTTATCCTTCTCGATAGTGTTATCTGGGAGATTAAAATTAACATTTTGTCTGTAAAAGTGGGGCTTTGGTTATCTGGGTCACGTGGAAGTGTAATTTGCAGGAAAACCGGAGATTAAATTTCTATATCTTAAATCTACTTAGTCACTCTACTGATACTACATCCCATTATAGACATAAAATTTGCATACAGCTTTGTTGACAACCTTAAGAAATTATCGAACACGCAATTCAGAAACTCGTTTTTTTCCATTTTTGTCTCAATCATATTATTATCAGCTAGGTCCCATGCGTCATTGGACGACTTTTAGGCCTTTTCTCCATAGTTGGGACTTCAGTCTTAGTGGGCCATATTTAAAGAACGATAAGATTAAATGTAAAAGAACGTTTTGTCTACAGGGCTTTAAAATGATATATTTTGCAAAGTATTGCAGATATAATATTAAATGATGCACGAAAAGGAAGGGAAAACGCCCAAGTTTAAAATGTGAGCTTGGAAATTTTGTTTTAAACGTTCAGGTGGCAACGAGGGTTCCGTCCTCAGTTAGGGAGGACCCTTTATATTTCAGAAATTTCTTGTATATTTGGTCGCCGTCAGCTGCTTTACCATTTTTCATTTTGTGCTCTCACTTTGGTATTTATTCTAGCGTGGGCATTACTACATCACTTTTTTCTTCTTCTTGTATATCTTATTGGGTGTCCTCTTTAAACATTTGTTCAAAATACACGCCCCGTAATTTCTTGTTTGTGCATAAGCGTGGTTTTTGCTATTTTTCTACTTTCCTGGTATTTGATCCTAGCTTCTTCAGTATCATGTCTGAAATATTTATGTTTTTCCTTCTTTTTTCTTTTATAACTCTTTTACATTCGTCACTTATTGTTTTTCTTCTTGTATCCCGCTACTTCTTCTCTTTTGTTTTTCAATAATTAGCATTAAGTACTTTCGTTCTTTATTAATATCTTTTTTATTGTCATGTCTCTAATTTTGTTTTAATAGTTTTAATATATTCTTCGTCTTACAAAGTTTCTGTATTTAGCCTTTTTTATCCATTAATATAACTGTTTTTCACCTTTGTTGTGGTCACACCCTACAAGGGGAATTAAAAATGTTTTAAGTAGTAAACCAGAAGGTACAAGAGAGAGACGCAGACCAAGACTGAGATGGTTAGAAGAAGCAGAAGAATACCTAAGAGCCGTGGAGGTAATAAGATGGAAAGAGAAGGCGTCCAATAGGAAATAATGAAGGAAGCGGACATTGAGGAGCGAGAAGGAGAAAATAAAATAACCTATTATCCATGCAAAGGAAAGAGTGATCGTACTTCTGTAAAAACAGAAAGCAGTTGGGAAACCGTAATGGGACATTAAGGCCCTTTCTGCCCCGTAGAATCAAGGGGTAATAATAGTATTTTTCTTTAATAAGATCTTAACCATAAAATGGCCTCTATTTTAGCTCCTCCTTGGCTTCGTACACCTGTCATTTTTTGCGTGTTTTGATTCTATTAGAAGATGGTCGATTTGGTTGTTGGTTTGTTTGTTTGGATTGATTATGTTGCATATAAGTAATTTTAACTATTAGTTGTCTTTTCGAGACAAAAGTTAAAAGTTTTTATCCGTTATCATTCGTTTTTTTATGTTTACTATTTTTCTATTATTCCATTATTAACACATTACCATTTTCGCATTTCGAGTATCCTGTATAGAATTGATTTTTTCGATTTTCTTGCCTTTCCCTTATCGATGCATACCCTTATTTGCCTCTAGTCTCCTGCTTTATTCTTATATAATTCATTCTTTCGTTTATTTCTTTTATATCAATAATTTGATCAACTATTGATATTTAAATTAAGAACCTGGTGCCGAATCTCTTTTGTTCTCCGCCGAAGTTAAGAATGGCGTAATCTTTTAGTGTGGTTGTTGAATTGTTTTTATGTTTGTCAATCGTATTTTTACTTTCTTGCTTATCGAACGAGATTTTTAACAGCTCCTGGTCTATTAATTTTTTGTAAATTTTATGTTGCTCTCTCCTTCTCTTTACTGCTTTACTGCTTATCTTTATTTTGATTTTTTCCTGCTGATTATTAAGGTGACTGTTGAGACTGAGCTAGAGTTCTATTTTATATGTATATCAGCCACGCGATTTGTTATACTGCCAATGACACATCTTAAAACAATAAAAGGGAATTGCAGATGCACTGGACGATTGAGACGTTGTGTGGTGGTCACCAATAATCTCAGCCTGATGTACACTAATGGCCAAAAGTAATGTAATTTTTCTTTTTTGGTCAGAAATTTTCCCTGGATAATTTCCTATCGCCGTTTTTTGGTGTTTTGCTTTGATTTATATCCCTGAAACACTACAAAGTCTGCTTACACACAACACCTTTGCAACTTATTGTAAATCAGGCCAAATGCTGGAAATTCATCGGACAAAAGTATTGCAACTTTACTTTTTGACATTTTCTCATAGTGTGGTTTTAGTTACGATGGCTTCTGGTCACTAAGGAGTTGAAGTAGAAAATTGTTGATGTCGATAATTCCGGCCGGGGTGTCTACGGTATCAAGGATTTTCTCGCGTTATCGAGCACGAGGTGTTGTCCAAACGATACCAAAGCCCGGCCGCACGCGCAATTTGTCCATTTGTACATACAGGAAGATTGCCAGACTCTTCATTGCGGATTTCTGTCGTACGGCAAATGCGATTTGGACCTAATTAAGCGACACTGAACGGGAGAAATTGTTGGTCTGCACCGTTAGACGATGTCTTGTTAAGGCTGGGCTCTACCGACGCCGCGCTGTCAAAAAATCGCTGATTGACAAGAAAAACTGGACCCGTCCCCCGAATGGAGTGGGCACGGAAACGCAAGGACTGGACTGTCTCGGACTGGTCGAAAGTTCTTTGGAGTGACCAGAGTAGATTTTGCTTGTTTTTTTTGGATGGTGTGATGTTCGTTCACCGTCCCGTAGGTACTAGATTTAATTACCGGTACCAGGAACCCACGGTTAAGCATGGCGGTGGGTTTGTGTTGGTCTGGGGTTGCTTTAGTGCTTGCAGGGTGGATCCGTTATTCCGTATCAGTGGAACAATGAATCGATTCGTCTACGTCGACATACTGCAGGATCATATGCTCCCGTTTGCGCGCCAAATTATATCAACCCCAAACATTGGTTCCCGCACGTCCGAGAATGCCTTGAACAAAATAATGTTTGGATTATGACCTGCTAACGTAGTCACCAGATCTCAATCCATTGACCATATGTGGGATGAGCTGGAACGTCGTGTTCCGGAACAAGTCGGGGAAAAAATTTGCAAATTTTGGCTCGTGAATGGGCGAATATTGGTCAAGAGATTATTGATTAGTTTATTGGCTTACTGCCTAATCGTTGCGCTGAAGGGTTATACTACACTTTATTGATGGTTGTTGATCATAACTGATATTGTTTCAATAAAAACGGTTGAATTTAATCAGCTGGAAGTGGAGTTGTACTTTTGTCCTGAGCAGCGTAACAAATTTTGGACCTGTGCATGCAGGCGACTGAGAAGAGCTTTGGGGATGAGGAACAACCCAAAACACCAAAAAGGCCGACAGGAAATGATCCACGGAAAAATTTTTGCCAAAAGTTGCATTACTTTTGGCCGTCAATATATTTCAACTAGTCCATGAGAAATCGACTTCTCCCACAGATGATTATTGTGTATATTGATGATGTCATTCCTACCAAAGCTTGCTTAGTCTGTGAAGAAGATTAATAGCAGTTCCATAGTAGTCGTTAACTGTTGCAAAAGCTGGCAATAAATCTTTATTTTAGAATATAATCCTCTTGGAACAATCCTGTAGCGAGTAATAAAGATAATACTCTATGCTGGCGATCACTTAGTTGTCCTTAACGTCTTGTAGAACATGTTATTCTCACCGCTAAATGATTTTGTCTCACACAAACGATAAAATACTGCTCCAAAAGTGTTGTGGTTTGGTTGGCTTCTATGAGGATAGATATCCTAGTAAATTCACTTTTCCTAAATGGAGACCATTGCAGCTTTCCCCCTATGTAATTGACGGGGCATTTTAACAGAATTGTAATTAGGAGCAGATTTACAAGTGAAAAGACTTATAAACGGACCATAACTAAGACTACTTCATGAAAAACAGTGTTGGACAAATCGAAAATTTAGGTTTTCATTATTTTTCTACTTCTTTTGGCAGTTTGTTACCTTTCCTAAAATATTACCAAAATGATTCGACTTATTTCCTGCAATCTCCAATTGTGTTTTACTGTTAAAAGTTATGGGCATCGATTGGTATAAGTGTACTATAATAACAAAAATCATAATTAAATATATGATGATATGCCACGATCTTACCTCTTGTCGCCGATGATAGCGTCCCATAAAAGAGAAATTGGGAATTGAATTCCTCAGATGTCGAACAGACCTTCCCACAGCAACGATCGAAAAGGGGAAACCCTACAATAATATTTTCATTTGGTTCAATAGGCATAGACCAATTAGAAGGCCAAAAAAGAGCTTCTGAAACACGAACAATGACATTGTGGCCTATGAGAAGCAACAAGTGGTAAAAGGCAGCTGTAGAAACTTGGCACTAATTACAGGTTAACCCAAAAGAGGTAGTAGTCTGTAGGTCTGTAGCCAGCGACACTTCTCGGCTTCCTCTTTGAATGATTTTTAACGAAACAACGGTGAGAATTTAAGTTTATTTTTAGACCAATTTCTTCCACATTTGTTGTTAGACTGTGAATATTTGACTGCATCAAGTTGTCTAGATTTCCATGTAAGCCTTTTTTATCTCTAAGGGTTTGTTTCATGGTCCGGTCCAATGCTATCACAAATAGAAGTGAAGAGAGATTACAATCTTGTCTAACTTTAACTACATATGAAGGTGCAACATAAATCAGAATTGTTTTTTTTTTTAAATTTAATTGACTATATAAAATGGATTTGTTGTCATTTAGGTGGAATATTATCTGCTTCTTTTTTGTTCTTTAATTTTTTCATAACTCTTTCTATTTCTTTAGTAATTGGTTCTATGTTTAAGTCCAACTCTTGGTGATCTGCGTTTAATTTTTTTTTATCTTTTATTCTGTTGTGTTGCATCATTTGATCAAGCTTTTTCTTTTTAATTCTTTTGTATACGTAATAATTTGAATATGATTTTTCTTGTATAGATTAGACTTCGTGTTTCTTGTATCACTGTGGTTTACAGACACCTTTAATTAGTAGACGTAGAGATGATAGCGTATGAGGATGAATTATTGTTGATCGCACTTATTGGCATTATAGCAAAGTTTAAAGGCGTGGAATAAAAAATCAAGAAGAGAAAAGTACAGATAAATATGCAAAGCCAAAGTTACAGGAAAAAGATCAGTAAGAAACGAAGCACTACGGTTAAAAGTTGTTATAGCCTATTACAATGTTATGGGTATTTTACAAGAATGGGAAATGACAGACCTTCAAGACAGATATATATGGGAATGCAAAATTACGTGAAAGGACCAGAGTGGACAGTTGTCGAAAATTACACCGATTACAGGGTGGATTATGAAATGAAACCGAACAAAACCTACAAATTTGCTGCGATGCTGAAGTTTTTTTAATATTGTGCTTATGTATTTTAGTTATTGTTATTGTGTAACAATTTGTAATTTTGTTTGGCGTGCTTTTGTTTGCACTGCAACCATTCACATGAAATGAAAAGGCAATGAAGTCATGCATTTGTTCAGTTAATATATAAGGTGTCAGATACACAATGCTGTTGCCATCAAAGTCAGTATATTTGCTCGAGTAACATTTTCTAATCGTAAAGAACTATTGTATTACGGCACTTGACAGTTTTATCATTTTTTGACCTTCATATTACTTGCATTGTATTTTTAATTTGTTCTTATCATCACAAATATCAAAAAGTACTATTTGTAAATCTTTGGCAGGTTAACCTGCGTCATTTGCAATTAAGACTTCATCTTCTTGATCGGTTTTGAGTAATTTTGACTTGCCAAGATAGTGTCTTTTTGTTAGAAGTTAGAATCAACTGAATGTTTATCAAAAATGTAATAACAGTAAATGGACCAAACGAAAATATGGCTTATAAAAGACTGTGTAGTCTTTTAGAAGATATTTAAGTCAGGATGTATTTGGCTTTTTAAATCAAAATTTGATGATTGATTTTTAAAATTAAAATTAAATTTTGAAAAATACCGCTGATGGCACATAAAAACACCGCTGTCTGCATACTTCCATAAAAACTTCCACGTAAGAATCAAAATTTGCTTTTAAAGTGTACTCTTTTTCTGTTTCAGATATCAGAGAAGAATCTACATTATGCTGTGTCTGCCTGCCATATTATGCGCGTTTCACAAGCTAGGCAACGTCTTCCTGCAGGCGAAACCGGACCATCGGTACGAAACCAAACAATTGATGTAATAGCCAACCAATTTTGTAACTTTAAGATGCCAACTGATAACGGAGCTGCCCAACGCCAGCTACGTGCTACCGCCGGAAATCCTAAATGCTTCCTATCCGTTCGATGTCAAGTCCAAGAGGTACTCGTCCTGCTCCATGCTGCAGGACGACAAGGTAGTCGCGTGCGATGGGCACATCTACGACCACCGGAGGTACGAGAGCAGCACCGTCGTCGAGGTAAACGTATTTGCTTTTGGCGCGATGCCTTAAGAGTTCAGCCACCGCCACCGTACTAATCAGCGTGTTTAATTTTAATAAGAGGTTTTTAGTGGAACATGGTGTGCGATCGCGCTTACCTACGCGCCGTGGGCGACGCTATTTTCATGCTGGGAGTGATGCTAGGGTCCATCATCTTTGGGGATTTGTCGGATAGGTTGGTTTCTACTACAAAACGCGAAGCCTTATATCTAAATAATGACTCTAGGTGTGGCCGAAAGATAATTTTCTTCATCTCGTTGGTGGTGCAAGTCGTGTTTGGGGTGCTGGCGGCAATAGCGCCGGAGTTCTGGACGTTCACCTTCTCCCGCCTGATCGTGGGAGCCACCACGTCCGGGGTCTTCTTGGTAGCTTACGTGATATGTTTGTGCCACCGAGTATTGCCCTTAGCGCTGTTTGAGTAATGATGGATTTTTCAGCGATGGAAATGGTGGGGCCGAGCTACAGGCTGCTGGCGGGGGTTGTGTGCCAGATGTTCTTCTCCGTGGGCTACATGCTGACGGCTCTGTTTGCTTACTACATCAAGGACTGGAGGCACCTGCAGATTGCTCTCACGCTACCTGGGTTGGCGTTCTTCTGCTACTGGTGGTAAGTGTTTGTCTCAAACCAAACTTTATACCATTTCGGATATTTTTCCACGAATATACATACGTAAAAGAATACCCTGAATAGAATTCCCCTTTTTTGTTTCTTAAAACAACAACAACAACAACAAAGAGAACATAATGATGCTGTTAAATGGAATGCGTATATGAGTAGTTAATTTTTTATTAATTTGAATACATGAATGTCCAAAAGCATTACATTTTGGACAATCAAACTTTGCAATATGCCTCGCGGTTTTTAAATTAATATTTTAGTGTTTAACTTTTCAATAGCAACAAATTCTATTCATCACACCAAAAGTGTTCTGTTAGCCTGAAAAGTTAAATGCAATTTATATCTTGAAGTAGTTTAACCAAAATGAACTTGGATTTTTCCTTTGTTTGAGAATTATTCAAAACGCCCAGAAAAATATCTGAGATCTGTATAAAAACTATCACTACTTCTAATTACTAGAGTTGAATCAAATTCTTAAGAATGCCATCAAGTAGACAAGTTTGAAGCCCAATAGAAGTATTTCCTATCCTTGTAATTATTTCTGCGATTGAGCTGATGACGTGAAAATATTACCTCATCTTTTTCTCATGCGCAACGTAACAGATCTTTAATAAGTGAACGAAAAAGTCAAATTTATTGCATTTAATCGGATAGCAGTAACTTGAAAAAGATTGAAAGGTAGGAGGTAGGTTGCCACACAGCTGAATTTCTCTTGTAAAGAATTACATTGATATAGCCCAACCGTCATCTCCGGTCTCAACAACTACGAGCTGGACAGAAACATTTGTCATAAGTGCCTAAAGATTCTAATTCTCTCATAAGGCAATACGGGGGCAAATACAGGCCAAACACCGAAGAAAGAAGTTAAGTGTTGGACTGAGCTTTGCTTTAAAGTAAGGGACCAGTTCTTTGGTTTGTAGGGATATTAATAAATTATTTCTTTTCTTGGTCTTCAAATAATTTTATGAGGGCACATAAATATGACAATGTCCTAAATTTATCTTTGAACCTTCTGATCAGTTATAACTTTAAAATTGAGAATAATTTTGGATTTTGCTGATAGCTCAGCACCTCGCTGCTTGATAGGTCGTTCAGATTCTTTATTATGTATAGGTAGAGTGAAATAAACTTGTTCTACCTGTCCTCTGTCACACCAAAGAACTTCCTCTAGTTTTATGATTATTTTATTCATTCCAATCTTGATGATTTTTTAGTTGATATGTCTTAGTCTAATCCTATATCAAAAATAATCATTTTATCAGCTACACCTAAGCTTGATAACATTTGTTCGGCTATATTCGGTTTCAAATAAATCAAAGTTGTGCCGCATGCGCCTACTAACAGCAAGAATTTGCCACTGTCTAATTACTTTATGATGTATGTTTTGACCTATAACAGGTCAACCGTGACCTAAATCGAAGATCTAAATCTTTTATGCGTGGTTTGGCAACAAACCGGTTCAAGTAAGGTATTGATCTTTGAAATCGGTTCATAACTGTAGGAGTTATATTTTTGCAGTTTTATATAGTAAATGGAACGCCTACAGGGGCAAGCAAATTTTCTTATTATAGGTCAAATGTTTCCACCACAACTTATTTGGATTTTAAATAAAATCTATTCTTTTCTAGCCTCCTGTGTCCAAATTGAAGTTTCAACAAGGCAGGACGGTTCATTAATTGCCAAGTTACAAATTGAGGAAAAAAGAGTAAACAATTTTTAGCAGCGAAATGTTTACCTATTGTAATTTCTTTAACAAACCGCGGTTGTCGTCAGCGTTTGATAGCTTAAACTGTTTACAATGCGCCGTGGTATTTTTAACTGCTGAAATTTAAATTCGTATAGTACGCGGCTTACACGTTTGAATGCATCAAATTGTGCGTAATATCCTCCGCATTCATCTCCGCGAGCTAATAAGCATCACAATGGTTAAATAAAGCAGCCGAGTGCTGGTCTATTGTATTATGCGGTCAAATTTGCGATGATGAAAGTAGTCGCAATGGTATGAGGTGTTTTGTTGTAAACAGCGCGTAGCTTTTTAATTTAGTTAGTTGTTTAGTAACTTTCGTACTATTTGATTTAATATTGAACCAGATTCTTGCTACGTAAATTATCTATGACTTTTTCAAATATTCAGAGCAAAAAGACAAATACTTACAGATAATAATTTAATGTATGTAGTGCAGTTCATCCAAGGCGATGTTAGGAGGGAAAGTGCCCGACGACACAAGCTGCGTTTCCTCGTTGGATTTCTAAATTGAGTTAAGTAAGAGTCAAAACGGGGGTCACTAACCAAAACTATCATTAAACAACGAAATAGCATCATATAATAATAGTTTCCCGTAATAGGCCACGAAGGCCTTCAAAATAGCATCATCGCACCATAAATGTTTCTACCGCAAAAGGAACAAAATCACATCCTTATTCAGAAGTGGTTTTATATCTGTTTTTCTTCTTCAAAGCTGCTACAGAATAGATTTTCTGAACAGAGTGCATCGTGTCACTGCATGTAACGTCCCGTATAAGGTTATACTATCAGGTCGTTTGTCGTCACCACGACAAAGTTCAGTAGGCTCAAGGAATGAAGGAACTTTAGTTGAAATTATAGTTCGCTTAATAACATCGTTAATCCTTCAACGTCTAAATTGGCTACCGGAACTTTTCTTGCAATGGAGACTATGACGTTAATCCGGCCTATCAACTTTTGAACCACAACTACATAAGTGATGTCCCCAGATGTTCACGCCTAAGCGAAAACCGATGGCAATGCGGATGGAATTATTGCTCAAAAAAGTGGTTAAATGAGCCCAGATTACCATGCTTCTTACACGGTCGACTTCTGAGTTAAAATTGAACGAGTTTATAGTTTCGAATAATTAGTGTAATCCCAAAAGCGTGTATGGCTTTAATTCGGGGGAAAATCATTGCTTCCCACAATTGGAAGCTTCTTTATAAATTCTAATGTTTTTGTAGTCTTGAGTGTAAGAGAGAATTAAATTGACGAGAGCATCCGTGGAATGTAAACTGGATAAGAAAATGAAGAGAGCATCTGAGGTTTTCTTTACACCAAGACTACCAAATTTAACAGGAAATTAAGTTTGATTCTATTGATTAACGTTTCAGGAGATGCAAAATTATCGGCGTTCTTAACAACCATTTTTTTTTTTAATTTGAATAAATGTACAGCAATCAGAATATGTATTCTATAAGCTATAGTGCTGGCGTAGAGACTGGTAATAAGAGTCTCAGCGTATCCTGATGAGGCTTCTCCATTGCGAAGGCCTCTTGGTCACCTCACAGAAGGTCAGTCGGCCATTTTCGTTTCAGTCTTCAATGATATGGTACGTTTTGCACGAGCGGCTGTAGAACGATATTGGGGTGTAGCATGTGATTTGAGATGTACCAAGGTGCATCGGCGATTTCTCGAAGGATCTTGGATTGTGCTCTTTGTAGGATAGCAATGCTAGATTTGCTGGCACAGCCCCAGAGCTCGATACCGTATGTCCATATTGGGATAATTACGGCTTTGTATATTAGAATTTTTGACTCTAATGACAATTTTGAATTTCTACCGAGCAGCCAACGCATTTTATCATCGATCAGTTTTCGCTTTTTAGAAATGTAGTCTCTCCAGTGAAGTTTTGCATCAAGATGGATACCCAAATACTTGACAGTGTTTGCTGGTGGTATTTCGGTGCTATTTATATACACTGGGGGGCAGGTGCCCTTTTTTAATGTGAAAGTTATGTGTTGTGACTTGCCTTCATTAATTTTTATTTTCCATCGTTGAAGCCATTCCTCGATTTGAAAGAGATGGTCTTGGAGGTTAGCGCGAAGCTATTATCGGGTCTTCATGGACGGCTAAGAGAACAGTATCATCTGCAAACGTACCGATTGTGGTGGAATCAGAGGTAGGGAGGTCTGATGTGTAGATTAGGTACAAGAGAGGTCCAAGGACTCCAGATTTGATGGGTTGGAACTGGGAATCCTTTAATTTGATACACTTCTTTGTTGTTCGTTGCTGGCTCAAGATCCGCAAAGAACATGTTTAGTGGTTCTTTGGATTTCCCATGCTTTATGTTGACTACATTTCTGACTTGATGTCCCTTAGATTGTAGTTCATCTTTGATGTCTTGCTTATCAGTACTATGGTGTAATTTCTTGATGACTATTCTAGAGGCCCTTTCCTCTTTGGGCTGGTAGGGGTGGTGGACAACATTCTTCTCTTTCATAAACTTGGCAAGTGTTCTATACGCCTCGGGAGTAGTGGTGTTTATTCTGATACTATTATCTGCTAAAGATTTGGTAGAGTAATGTCCTGCTTGTAGTACTTCACTTATTTTGAGGATCATGTTAGGATAATCTGCCACTCCGTGCACAAATATTGGTGGGGGTTTTATAGTTTTTGCTTCGCCTGGGCCTTTGTTGACTGGGGTTTCTGGTTCAAGACTTGACAACACACTATACTGGTTGCTTGTCGTTACAGTCTTCTCAAAGGTTGGTTTTTTCCGTTTTACACTTCTTGCTACTACCTGCCAGGGATTTTCGTTATTAGTGTCATCAGGCTCGTCATCAGTACTAGATAACATCCTTACAATTTTTTGGCGATTCTGGTGTTGTTGGATCTGTTTGTATTGTTCTTGGTTTGGTGGTAAAAAGTCTTGTTGGTTGTGAAAGGTAGGCGTCTGCATAATTTGATTGGGTGGCATTTGCGTTTGAAACATTTGCGTATTTAGTGATGGGTAATATTGTAAATAATTCGGTTGCGATTGTGGCATATTCACTTGAGAAAGTTGGCTGTTCATTGTTGGGTCACCCTGTATAATATTAGTTTGTTGCTGTATGGGTTGGCCATTATTATCATAACCGATTAGATTCCCCGAAGGGAACATATTTATTTTATTTTCACTATTATCAGTCCGCGCTTAATTTATAAAGTAAGAATAAAACAAAATAAAAAGTTATTCAATCAATTGTAGCACTAGATATAAATTTTAATGTTTAAAAAATTGTTTGTATCAGTTTGTAATTGTCGACACTTATCACAATAAACTTGGCCTGCTGGCTTTGTTTATGCATATCACGTTACACTAGATATCTTATCAGAGCACGAATACCACATCCTTACTCTTCAAGAGTCAAATGGGTACTAACATCCATTTTGAGGAGAATTTTCTCTTATCTCACAAGTAGCAGAGTTCAATTGTAAAACAGAGTGAACAGATTTACAGGCCAATTTAGAAGTAAGTCTTCAAAAGAGACTTTCAACAACAATAGATCTGATTCCTCGATCCTTCTTAGAAAGAGCACAAAGCGAAGCTCCGTATAGAATAGGTATTATTTTGTTGATAAACTTTCCCCCAAGGAAGAAGTTGTATGGTTTTGTTAAGGCGAGTATTAACTTATTTCTGTGATCACCAGGGCGGGAGCATAAATCAGTTACATGGTGCGGTCTGATTCCATCCAGATCGCCGGTAGAGCCTTTCTTAAAAGATTTATCGCTAATAAAACCTCATCTTCGGAAACGGTTAGTGGTTTAACATCTGAATTTGGGGATCGACAATTATTTGTATTTTTATTACGAGGGGGTGTTTATCTAGTAACTTCTTAAAAGTAGAGGGGTTTTTAACTGCTAGTTCATCCTATGAGGTAAGAAACTTGTATAGCAAGGGATGTATTATCATCTAAAAGTTTGCTTTCAAGGAAAGGTTAGTACTACAATTCTTACTAGATGACGTTTAGGAAAGCATTTGACTTAATTTTTTTGTGTTATAAGCTAGTGATTTGTTGTTCTTGGCTGGAACTTGAAGGGCGTTGCGTGAGAAGATGAGGTTTTCCAAGGATGAGGTACCGCTTGAATTTACACATTGGCTAATTAAGTCCGCCAAGGTATGCACAGTAATGATTTGTGCACCCTTAGGAATTCACTTCAAAATTTTAGAATTATTCTTAAAATTAATGAGAAGTACGGGGGGTGGGGGGGTTGAAGAAAGAAGACTTTTTTTAAGTAAATCTTGATTCCCAATTTTTTGTAAGGTTTGTGACAAACAAAAGACTAATCTGGTGCAGGTTCCGGTTAAGAAGATTGGAGAATAACAAGGATTACAAATTCAAATCGAAGAGCTTTTTCGTCATTTGAAAGGGAAGAACATGTACTGTGCCATCATCTGTGGCATAAACTACTTTTGACTTGTCAAATTATTCTCTTTTCTCGTTTGTCAGGCCCATTTTCTATTTTTTTCTAAAGCCTGTGATTTAGCACGACAAACACTTGCACTGCTAAATTTATTTCTTTTTTATTTTTTCAGCACATGCCTTAATTTATTCGCATGTACAACCAACAAAATTAATTTTTGATTAGAGCAAAACATCAGTTGATACAAATAACCAAATTCAAATTTGTACAAATTTGGTTCTCAAACTTTCGTGTTGTGGCCAACACCTTTTCCATTATAAATCAAGCAATAACTAAGGGACACTTCC
This sequence comes from Sinelater perroti, assembly GCA_036346155.1. Classification (NCBI taxonomy): domain Eukaryota; kingdom Metazoa; phylum Arthropoda; class Insecta; order Coleoptera; family Elateridae; genus Sinelater; species Sinelater perroti. Next base: position 19,105,765 of record JARFIY010000158.1, on the reverse strand, counting down.
GCGATGTTATTCTTTCTGCTCATTTGTAATTCGTCAAAACTGTTCAATGATAATCAAATGATGATATACGTAAAGCATCAACACCATGTTTTCTGCGACTTGTTCTTCTCTTAATTTGAGTGTTCTTCTTGCTACCGATTTATAAAGTTTTCAAAACGCACGAGTAGCGATTTGTTTAACTCTCTAATTTTAGACATCCGATCGTGTTTGCTTGAATCTTAAGTTACCCATCCGTGCTTTCTTGTTTCTTACTAATTGGATTGATGTTTCTTTTCTTGAAGTTTATACAAAAATGCGTGGAAGTCAAGGTACTTATAGGCAGCGAGACAGTGGACGTAACAAATTAAAATTATATATATAAAAAAAATTATGAGTGCTGCTGCTGCTGCTGCTGCTGTCACACAGGTCAAAGTTCAACTCTAACTATACTATTGCTGTCAATGATGTAGTGAGTTGAGGGAAGGGCTAATAAAATAAACAAATGAGTCATTAATACTAAAAAAAATTATTCTGCCTATAAAGACACATCATATATAATCCGAAATTTGTTGATTACGCACCATGTGGTAAACCGAGAAGATTGCAGCTTCTAAGCATTGTAGGTAGAGATATCTAAAGGGGATTCCCCTCGTTTACTTAAAATTTATTATTGATATACGGTCGTTTTTCTAGATATTTACTGAAATGTATTGTAAGTATAGTAGTGTTCTTGATCAAACTACTACATTTTTGCTCCAAAGAGATAAAACATTAATATAGTCATATTTTGATGTTAACAGCACCAATTGAAGCAAAATAGAAGATAAGATTTCAACTTAAAATTAAAACTGCATTACAATTGATCCTGTTATATTATCAATCAGGTTAATTCCCGAATCCGCCCGCTGGCTGCTGACCAATAACCGGCTCCAAGAGGCCATGAAGCTCATCCAGATCGCCGCCAAGGAAAATAAGGTGAAGATATCGGACGACCAGTTGGAGCAGCTGCTCGTCGGGGATATCAAGCCCAAGGACCCCAACGAAAAGAAGGCGACAATCCTGGACATCTTCAGGCACCCCAGCCTGAGGCGGCGCTCGCTCATCATATTCTTCGACTGGTAACTCCGCTTTTTCTAAGTTGCCCGATTGGTCATCCCGCCTTTTAGGTTCGCCAACAGCATGACGTACTACGGCTTGTCCTGGAACACCAGCAATCTGGGAGGTAACGACTATCTCAATTTCGTCGTGTCGGGCGCCGTGGAGATTCCGGCATATTCATTCCTGCTGCTCACTCTAAACAGGTGGGGGCGCAAGTCGATATTGTGTGGCTGCATGGTCACTGCAGGGATTGCACTGCTCCTGACGATGGCCGTTCCAGATTGTGAGTTGTGTTACAATGCGCGGGCTGGGTTTTAACAATTTTAATTATTTTACAGCTCAGCAGTGGCTTGTCGTTATCTTAGCTATGATAGGGAAGCTCGCAATTACGTCGAGCTATGGGACTGTCTACATTTTCTCAACCGAGCAATTTCCCACGGTCATCAGGAACGCAGGTTTGGGCGCCGGCTCGACCTCGGCTCGCATTGGCTCTATTTTCGCCCCTTTAATCAATCTGACAGTTGAGTGTTCGTCGAATTGCTGTAGCGGCACTCAAAGATTTGTTGTTTTGTAGAGTGAAGCCTGGAAACCGTTCCCGTTGATCATTTTCGGAATCCTTGCTTTGATCGGCGGCTGCCTGTCTCTGGTGTTGCCCGAAACGTTAAACCAGCAGCTTCCGGAGACGATCGCTGATGGGGAGCGGTTCGGAAAGTAAGGATGCGTCAAACTTGAAAACAAATTCTTAATCTTGTTTGCAGAAAAACGGAAGGCACAGAAAGGGAGATGGCGCTTTTAACAACTGTCGTTTCTTCAGATGATGAAACGAAGAAAGCTGAACAGCCCCTGATGCGCAACGGCACTGAAAGTAAACAAAACGATCCTCATGACGCAAATTCTTGACAATAGTTAATAAAATTAAACTTGTGTATTGTCTAATGCCTTCATCGATCGTTTGCCTTTTGAATGTGGAGGTGGTCACTATCGTTTAAATTTTCTTGAATTGTACTTATTCTGCTCATTTATTCCATTTCAGCTGCCCGCATTTAGCGCCTCCAGGTTCAAAAGGAACGGTTGCACACTAAGCACGACGTCGCCTTTTAATGTATCTCACGCACACGTTGCTGTCGAAAGGTACCCAGTCACAGTATTTATGATTCAGCTTAAGGTTGTTCTAGCTATAAGGCCAATTTTCTACCGCATTTTAAGGGTTTTTAAGAATAAAGTATGAATGTAAATGTGCTTTCCCCCTAACTATCGAATTATAGAGAGAACAATTAAGTTTAAAAAAATGCAAGTTCTGAAGATCACACAATACCCTGAAAACGTGGGAGTCTGGAAGGCGCTACATAAGTTTATTAATATACATAGTAATTCATAAGCAACAAATTTGTACTGCCAATCAAGTTTTGTTGATAAAGTGGTGTAAATATGAGGAATATTAACATTTTACTAATAATATGCACGCAGATAACGCAATTTCCAGTAAAAATGACGCCTATTCAGATAGCAGCACATATTTTTGTTACTTTGTTCGCGTAAGCCACTTTGAATTAATGAGTCTTTAGAGTAAAGTTTGCAGATATCTCTGGTACTATAAGTATTAAAGATCAAAAATTATATATTAAGATTGAAACTTGCATATCAAAAATTCTACAGATATTTACAATGCTTTGAGTAAAGTAATTGTAGCATTGTACCTTTGGGCTACTCATTTTCATAATACCCAGACTAAAACATCAATTTTTTATGTTTCCACGTGCATTTTTTACATCCCACTCTTTTCTATATTTCTGATAAAAGTTATGAAGTTTGATGTACATCAAAAATAGAAAATATTACGTTGCATAAGAATTAAGTGCTTTGTAGCACCATACAAAGAAGCGTATGTAAGAAATAAAGAGAAAGTCTCATTCATCTCTACAATGCACTGACTCACTGTGGCAAGGTAATCCGGAAAATTGGAGATGGGTTTTTTGCAAAGCTTTGGTTACAGTATTGTGCTATCCTTCCCAGTGTTCCTATCTTGATTTCAAGCGAAATCAAATGAGACATGCAAATGAAATAAAAGAAAATTCTTTGGGATGAGGTCTCACCAAAATTTCAGCTAAGCTGAAAGCAGTACAGCTCGCTCAAAACTTCTATTTTCCCCTTCTCTTACTAACTTACTATGAGGGAAAAGAAAAAAATGGAAAAACGACAAATGAAATAAAAGAAAATTGTTGGATATGAATGAGAATACAAATAGCACTTACTCTCACATTTTTTTATTTTTTCCGCTTTGTGCTCATTATATATCTGTACCCAAAACATTTTGGTGAAAAAATTGGAATTGTCGCTTAAGGGTGACATACCATTCTAAAAGATGGAAAAAATCTTGATGTGTCTTTTTTAACATGCATAAACCTATCATGAAAGGTTGTATTCTGAAAAATAGCAAACTGATACAACAGGAGAAAGGAAAGTCGTTTGGTATGGGCACAAAACTTTTTGTTTTAAATTACTGTGTCTTTGGTGTTGTGTAATTTTTTTTATAAAGTTTCTGGGCAAAAAGAAAACTGTGAAATTTATTTCATGCTCAAAACCCTTTGGTGAAAAATCTTGAACATTGCTTTGCTTGTCAAACAAAGGCGCTGCTTAGAGACATCATGCAAAGAGATGTATAGGAAAAAAATTGAGTTTCAGAAACTGGCAACATGAGCGAAACTAAAGGAAGAAAAAATGTTTGGTGTGGGTGGGTGGAAAACATTCCTATATTTCTTTGGTCTTGGCCAAAGCTCTCAAAATGCTACAATACTCTCCTGACTTTTGTCAAAGTGAAAGCACAATAGCTTATTAAAGGGCAAAAACAAATAGAGAAACATTATTTGATATGGATTGACGCATTGTTCTCAACGTTTTAGGTAAAGAATTGGTATAAGACGTTTTCTTGTTGTTATTGCTGTCCTACCTGAATTTCGATCAGGAGCATATTTATGTAGCTAAAAATCTTTTTGTGATTTTTTGTCTACAATTGAAAATGGAGAAAGAAGTCTTAAACCATCTTTTTTGCATATATGAATCCATTGGGGAAGATTTTAGTCTAGAAAGTTACAAAAAAGACCAGAACAAAGGAGATGGAGGTAGTTTAGTATGGGCCTTTGGTGATATGCTGGTTTCTCACCCAAACGTTTGCTAAAATAAAAACAAGGTTTTGCGGACTTAAAAGCCTTTTTGGTGGAAAATTCTTAGAATATATCTAACTCGGAGATGACCAGAGATTATTGCCAGATCGGAAGAAATGGTTATTGCCACGTTAAAGAGGGGATTTCTTCATGTATATCCCTCAAAGAGTTAGCTGCCGAGCTCCGAACCCCTCGTAGCTACGGTAGCTTAAAATAAGTGTAAGGAATGCACAGGAAAGTCGACCCGTATTCTATTCTTGATTTCTCCTCTATGCATGCTCCACTGATGTTTGCACAAGTCAGCGAATGGCTCAGCCGGTTAGGCGTCGTGCTGGTAAAAAAAAACCATTCGCTGACTTGTCAAACGTCAGTGGAGCATGCATAGAGGAGAAATCAGAATAGAATACGGGTCGACTTTCCTGTGCATTCTACACTTATTTTAACTACGTAGCTGAGGGGTTCGGAGCTCGGCAGCACTCTTTGAGGGATATACATGAAAAATTCCCCTATTTAACGTGGCAATAACCGTTTCTTCCGATCCGGCAATAATCTCTGGTCATCTCCGCGTAAAGCCTTACATAGAGAAGCTATACAAAGGTACTTTAAAAAATATTAAGATAAATATGGTATTTTCTTTCTTCCTAATGCCAAACCTGCTGTGACATGATGTAATCCAAAAAATTGAGGATATAAGCAAACGAAACATAGGAAAACCGTTAGATATAAAGTTCCTTCATTTTTACATTCTCATTCAAGGCAAAGGCCTAATTCACGTTTTTTTCTCTATTTTTCCTCTTATTGCCTGTTGTGTCCTCTAAAACATTTCAGTGGAAATTAGAATCGTTGCATAAGGAAATGCACCATTCAGAAATACGCAAAAATCCTAATATCTTTCTATTAACATACATAAATTTACTTTGGAAGGGTGCAGTCTGAAAAACATCAAAACAACAGAACGAGGAAAAGGAAAGTAGTTTGGTATGAGTTATGTTATGAGTATGGTTATTCCCGTCCAAATTTTGGCCAAAAAAATCAATGTTACTTGTTACATACTCAAAAACCTTTTAGGAAATTTTCTTTAAGTATTGAATTGCTTAAAAATAAAAAATGCCGCTCAGAAACATACAAAGTGACGAAAAATATTGTTACTCCATGAACAACACGAAAAAAGAAAATTGTTTGGTGTGGGTGGAAAACAGTTCTACAATTACTTTATTTTAGCCAAAGAGGTGACGTGCAATTCTACACTGCTTTTCTAGCCTTTACTATCTAGATGTTTACCAAAATGACACCAAGAGCGCTTATTTTTTAAAAATTATGTTGAATGAAAGAACAAACAAAACGAAATATAGAAAGTCCTTTGGTATAGATTTTTACGCACTCAAAAACATTTTTCGTAAAAAGAAAGTTACAAAGAGACGCACAAACAAAGAAAAAATAGAAAATATGAATATAAATTCCAAACTCGCTTTGCCACATTAACGAATCTATCGGAAAACTGGAGAAAAGGCCAATATGAAGGAGGGAGTAGTAATTGGTCATGAGTTTATAATTTTTTTTTAGTTATCTTGCTGTTTTTCTGCACGAATTTTGACTAAAATAAAACCTCCTGATCGATGTTTTTTTTTCTAATCCACAAACTCGTCATGAGAGGGTGAAATCCGAAAATTGAGAAAATTAACTATCAAAATAGTTAGATCTGGATAAAAATATAAAATTTCCTTTCTATTTATCTCGTTTAAAATAAAGTTTACAATGCTTATCTATTTTTCTGTTCCCATCTATTTTGTATTTAAAAACCTTTTGGTGCCAAATTCTCAGAGTATTGCGTTGTTTGAATCGCCAGGGTGGTCCAGTGCGGGTGGGCCCGAGTTCTATTTCCACAACTTTCTGATGCTTGGCAGGTGGTCTACTCAGCCACTAAAAATAATTGAGTACCTGCGTTCACTCGAACAAGGGGTAACAATGACAATCGCTTGAGGCGCGGGTTTGCCACATCGCTCCGCATCAGAGATGCATCAGCATATGAGAGCTTTAACCTCTCAGTTTGCAGGTTGTGCTCCCACGCGGGGCGTTGTTATATTTTTTCATCATATTGAAACCATATCTGGAGTAAGTTTTAATCAACCACTTGATACAACTGTCATCAACTAGTCATATACTAGTGTTTCCATATCAACATTTTATTTTATTTCAACTTCTTGGATACTCAAAAGCAGACCTTATTAAATATGGCAACGTTTTTTAGGATTATAGAGCTAAAGATGTAAGAAAATGTTATAATGTTTTTGGTCTATGGGATCTATCTGAACCACATCGTATTACCTAGACTTAGTAAAAATTATAGTGAAGTTGACTGGGATTACCATATTTTAGGCCTTCTGTATTATTGTTGCGATGTAAAACAGATCCATTTATAATTAATTAATGCTCAGGGATGTTTATATCCTAGCCCAGAATGGCGACATATTTTCTAAACAGTAACAGTTTTGTGTATTGCTGTCAAAAGAGTGGGGTAATTTAATTGGTTCAAATGTGGTTTAAGTATGCCTTCTAGAAATCAATTGATTTTGACCGATTCTGAATAAAATCTTAATAATACCGAAAATCAGGTTTTTAACATATTTTAATAATAAACACAAATCGAAAATCTGTGTTTGAGTTGTGTCAGAAAAACTCAATTTAGATGTTTTAAGTCAAAGAGTAACTACAAATCAATTCTACGTTATTATATCATTCAAAATTTTCTAATAAGGAGATAGGGGTCGAGCACTGCCAGCTGAACTGAACGGCTATAAACGCTGTGAAGTCTCATGCCAAGGTAGTGCAGCCGAGTTGTTTAGGCCTTACGTCCATCGCCTAACAACGAGGAAGACCGTAGGGTATCACTGACTTGAACAGTGATATGCGATCCTAGAGATTGCATCCTTCTCGTGGTGGCCCTGTTGAAACTGAACCCTGCGGATCTAGACTGGAAAGTCGATAAACATTCCCCAACCCAGCTGTTGTGTCGTGGCTAAGGGTCTGCACTTGGGCTAACGATGCCGGCAAGAGGCGAACCCTAGGCCACGCCATTGCCGATACAACATACATGGGTATCTCAGCTGTAGTCATGTATTACGGGGGATCTTGGCTTAACCTCCCGGATCAAGAGGAGATAACCTCAATAAAAATTTTAAATACTACGGTATTGAGACCAGGCCAATGGGATGCGTAGCTGTCTAGATGATCAGTCCCTACTGGATCCTCCCTTGGGCACCGGGCGCCCCCCATTGTATATAGCCATTAATTTTTTATTATGTTTCAGACTCGTGGGAACAAAATGGACACCGAAGAAACAATCTACATCAAACCTTTACTTATGTCAGAAGAGGACTCTAGTAGCGACTCCATGACAAAACATATTGAGTCCATGGAGGCGGAACCAATTCAGGAGTCATCTGTCAGATCTGAGGCGGAACCGTCAGACAAGGGTCAGGAGGTTGCAGGCAAGAAGACTGAGGGACTGCAACATAAAAGATTTTCTGGGACCCAAAAAAAGCTAAGATCAGGGAAGGCACGTGGACGAAAGAGAAGCCCAGACCTGTAAAAACTGAAAGAGCGGGATAAGAAGGAAAACGAGGGTACTAAGAGACTCCACTCAGACTCTTCAACTCCGAAATCCAAGTAACAGGCAAAGAAGCCCAGGAGCGATGAGCAGACTGGTCAATACAGTGCCGAAATGAAAGGGCTAAGGATAGCGGTACTGGACAGACGCTATCCAGACATTTTACTGAATCAAGGGCAATCGGACTTGATTCAGGAAAATCTTATTACTGATCTGGACCAGACTCCTTCGGGAAGCATTAATCCACCGCAGTTTGAAAACTTGAGGTACACGGGAGGTGTCCTATGGATCACAGGTGCCAATTAGCGTACTAGAGATTGGCAACGCAGAACCATCTCAAATTGGGGAGTGCTGATAGAAGGGTTGAACTTTCAGCGGTAGAGGCTAAGAACCTACTCAAGCACCCCAAAGTTATCGTTTGGCTGCCTGGACCAGTCAACGAAACTTGCCAGAACCCGACTTGGGCTTCAAAACCCAGGGTTAAAAACGGAAGACTAGCGACTTCTTAGCCAAAAGGTGGATAAGGAAGGAGCTGTACTGGCCCACTCCATCGACGGTGCCTCTTTTAAGGTCCTTGAGAGCAAACAGTTTTTGGCCTATTATGGACTGAGAGCTGTTACTTTCAGGACCATCCAAAATGCCCAAGATGATGAGGGTACTTCAGATAAACCTCCAACACTAGTAGCGGCTCTATGTAAGATGATGGATAGCTGCGATGTTGCCCTCATCCAAGAACCTTGGACCCATCAAGGTACGTATTTGATAAATCAATGACTTTTGAATAAAATATTTTCCGCTAAAAAAGTGTTTTATTTCTCAACATAGTCTCCTTTTAGTTCGATACATTTGGTCCAGCGTTTTTCAATTTTTTTATCCTTTCCAAATAATAGGTTTTCTCAAGGTGCTCAAAATAGGCGTTTGTTTCAGTGATGACCTCTTAATTCGACCCAAATCTCTTACCACCGAGCCATTTCTTCAGGTTTGGAAACAGGAAATGCTGGATGGGGTAGCAGTTTGTAGCCCAATTTATGGATTTTTGCCATGGCGGCTACACACGTGTATACCCGTGCATTGTCTTGGTGGAAGAGCACTTTTTTATTCGCCAAATGCCGTCATTTTTGCTTCAAATCAATGTCGAATCTGTCCAACAGCTCCGAATAATATTCGCTGGTGATCGTTTTACCCTTTTCAAGGTAATCGATGTGAATGACACCGCGTGCATTCCAAAAAACTGTCGCCATGAACTTTGTTGGCTGACAGACCCACCTTGGCCTTTTTTGGTGCACGTTCATCCGGAGAAGTCCACTGCTTTGACTGTTTCTTGGTCTCTGGTGTGTTGTGATGGATCCATGTTTTGTCCACGGTTACGAAACGGCGCAAAAACTCGCTCGGATTGCGGTTAAATATCGCCAAACACTCCTTTGAAGTGGTCACATCACCCATCGCGCGAATAGCTTTTTTATGTGCAAATATTCATGTAAAATGTGATGTACCCGCTCAGTTGAGATGCCTAAAGCCTCAGCCACCTCACGCACTTTCATTCTCCGATCGTCCAATATCATTCCATGGATTTTATCGACGATTTTTGGCGTGACGACGTCTTTTGGGCGACCTGAACGTTCGGCGTCACTTGTGCTGGTACGACCACAACGGAATTTAGTAAACCACTTCTTAACCATTGAAATTGATGGTGCAGAGTCCCCATAGTATTTATCAAGCCTTTTCTTGGTTTCGGTGATGGTTTTTTACGCAAAAAATAATGCTTGATGAGCACACGAAATTCACTTTTTTCCATTTTCGTCGAAATTCACGAGGTTGTCTGCTTTCAGTGGCTGTCACACACAAACTAAATGTTGCAGCTTGCTCAAAATTTGGCAGTAGTCTATTAACAGACGATAATTGACAGAAGCAGTGTTGCATTTAAACTTTACTATGCGGGAAATTCAAAAAGTTATTGACTTATCAAACTGCCCTTGCAAGGTAAAAGGTCTGGGGGGAATTGGAGGAGAACTAATATACAGTAGATCCTCAAATAGACCCAGAACCTGTATTTTAGTTAAAAAATACATTAAATATTTGCCGCTACTGCAATTCTGTTCTCAGGAGGAAGTGGAGGAAGACCGAGGAAAATCATACTAGGATCGGTGTACCTCCCAGTTGATGGAACCGGATCCTCCATCGCCTAGGGCAGTGGACGAGCTTGTGAGACACTGCAGAAACATTGGTCTGCAGATGCTCATTGGCTGCGACGCCAATGCACACCACCTTTCATGGGGCAGCACCGACACCAACATCAGAGGTGAGTTAATTTTACAATTCACTGTGGCAAATAATTTAGACATAATGAATAAGGGTAACAAACTAACCTTTGTAACCAGACGAAGAAGGGAAGTAATTGATATAACAATTGGTACCTCTTTTGTAAGTAACTTTGTTAGAAACTGGCAAGTATATGATGAAGAAAGTAATCCTTGTAAAACGGACTGGGAAGCCTATAAGGTGGACCTAGACCAAAACTTGGCGAGTAGGATAAGGAAGGTTCACAATAACCTTGAGCTTGAAACGGCTGTGGATCAGTTAACTGAGGCCGTCATATCAGCGTATAATGAAAACTGTCCTCTGGTTGTAAAGGCCTCCAGTATGAATGTACCCTGGTGGAATGAAGACCTTGTAACCATGAGAAGATAAGTAAGAAAACTGTACAACAGGACTAAAATATTAGGCGACACGGATACCTACAGGGTATTCCTAACGGAATATAACAAGCATTTTTAAAAACTTATACGTTGATGAACGAAGAACGTACGATGTCTAAATTTAATAGATAGAACCTACCCAAAAATTCCTTGATTGAGCTTGCTTTTTCGTTTACTCAACTCAACTTTTGTGTCCCTAATGTTTGGCTCCCTAGGCTGCAGCTTATTCAGCCTGTTTTAATCAGACCCTATCGAAAACCTAACTAATATAATCACTTGTGCTTTGTGTTCAAAGAATCACCCATAAAAACACAGGATGCGAAATTTATAGAAACTTAAAACTACCAGAAACAATTTTAGAGAAATTTGGAAACGGACAGAAAGACTTAACAATAATTGTGTATCTTAACAAGCGATCATTGGTGGATTATAGTGCGTAGTGAAGTTATTCTAAACAATGTATATACAATTTCTGTTATGGGTAGCAGTAAATGCTGGGCTCGCATAATATTTGTTGTTATAATTGTTGAATAAAAGCGTAATTTTTGCAAAAAAATAGCGGAAAGTTTTGATCACTACCATTAAACCTTTCTGAATAACATTATTTAAAACAGTTGAGGTCGCCTTTTCAATTTACGATCATCCGTTCACTCTAGCAGCCGCCTCAAATTGTTTTTGGCAATTTATACAAGAAGGCTTCATCAAAAGTTGGAGGCTGGACTTTGGTCGCATCACATCGGCATACGACACTGGCCCCTGCATTTTCCGGAGATATTTATTTTTATTCCCCCAAATCATCGTGAACCTTTGAGAAAATGCCACACTCGAACTTCGTGAAAGGTTCGCGAACGCGCCCAGCTGTATTCCTAAAAGTGTCAGGCGCTAGGCGTGACGCAATGCAGATGTCGATGAGCCGTGTTACGAAAAGCGTTTGAAAATTTGTTACAATATATTGCGCAGGCTGCACAAGTCCAATTATGTCTTATTATCAACAAATATAGAGCACATTGTGCATGCTCTTTTAAACAAATTTTAGAATTGGTGCTATAATTTATAAGTAAGTATAATATATATAAACTATAATGCCCTGACCGCCGGTTTCCTCTAGAAAAACAAAAGGGACAGCCAAACTTGATGTAGAATCGGAATCCGCGGTCAGGAATTTAATAAAACCAGTACAAGTGATCTAAAAATTAACCCCTTTAAAAATTATAAGGCTTAACAGACGTCATAAATGACAGAAAAACGGACCGAACGAACCCGCGCACAAAGCGCGCTTTCTCTTTGGTGGTTGTCGTCTTTTTGTAGTTTTTTGCAACATTGGCTACATATAAGTAGGGGAGAAGGTAGGGTTGGTACTTCTCACAAGGCGCGAAGCATCTCAACGCATACCGCTCGAAAGCTTTACCATCTCATGCACAAAAGCATACTTTAATAAAGCCGCGAAGCGGCCCTTATTTTATATCTGTCTTGTTATCTACGTAAACAACTATCATTTTAATTGTATTTTATTAATAGTGGTTATACTGAATACAAATCATGACTTTGCAAACCCTAGGTCAATTTTATACATATGCCAAGCTAATGTCTACAGGAGTTCATATATGTATGTAATACCTGAAAATGAGACATAAAATGTTACATTTTGATTCACATTTTTTTTTGAAGATAATTACGTGGCGTGCTTTGATTACAATTAGCTTTATTGGGGAGGTTTATAAGGAAAGCGCAGGAAAAGCGGGTCAGCTTCGGCAATTGCGGCACCTAAAATTAAATAAATTTTCACGTTTTGTGCTCTATGTCGTCATATTTAAGCAAAAAATACTATTTCTAAATTTTAAAATAACAATTGAAATAATAATCGATAAATATTGCAAAGGAATCTTACCGAAGAGAGCAAGCGCAATTGCGATCACCTTGGCTATCATTGTGAGGAGCGTACTGGTGCTGCATTTCGTACAGCTCCTTGCTTAAGTACTAGCGGTGGTTAGTTTCGGGTCGTTTCAAATTAAAGCGAGCATGTAAATTTTTCAGCATGCATTCAGAATTCGGTTCACAAATAAATCTGCATTTTTATAAATTTTGGTTCTAGGGACAAAACTTTTTTATGTGTCAATGGTAGTAAAGTTGTTTATTTGTACGGTGAAAGTTATTGTTTTGTAAATAGAATAAATTTGAATGGTTACACAGATTTTTATTCATTGCCTCGCGAGCTCTATGCTATCACATGGTTATTATATCCACGAAAGCGTAAAAGTATTATACGACGATCGCCTTCTTATTTATATCTATTTGGGGGCACAAAATTTTAGATTGAGTAAACGAATAAATGAGCTTAATTAAAGAAACTTTGAGTAAGTTGTAGCTATTAACTTTGAAATCGTACGTTCACCGTATAAGTTTTTAAGAACATTTATATTGTAACAGAAATGATATTTTATAAAGAAATTATGCAAGAGCTTTTCCAGAAATATTTACCAATAAAAACCATAGTACTCTTCAGGACAATTTATAATCATCATCATCATCATCATCATCAGCATCAGCCTGCAACCGTCCATCGTTGGACGTAGGCCTCTCTCATTTGTTTCCATGCATTTCTGTCTTGAGCCTTCTGGATCCAATCTCTTCCCGCGAAGTCTCGGATATCGTCGCTCCATCTTTTTGGTGGTCTTCCTACACCTCTTTTCGTTAAACGGGGCCTCCATCTCAAGAGTTTTGAGGTCCAGCGGTTTGGTTCATGCCGTGCTATATGTCCCGCCCATTGCCACTTTGCTTGAGCTACTCTCTGCATTATATCGGGTATTTTCGTTCTACGCCTTATTTCCTCGTTTTTCAGTCTATCTCTTAGACTCACTCCCAACATTCTGCGCTCCATCGCTCTTTGGCAAACTCTTAGCTGCTCGGCGCTCTTCTGGGTTAACGTCACCGTCTCTAAACCATAGGTTGCCACGGGCAGTATACATGTCTCATACACCTTTCTTTTCAGGCTATTGGGAATATCGGAATTTTTAAGAATATGCTGTAGCCTCCCAAAGGCTGACCAGGTGGCTCTTATTCTTCTTCTAATTTCAGATGTTTGGTTTTCCTTTCCAATCCTAATTGAATGACCCAGATAAATATATTCGTCCACTCTTTCAACCGGTTGATTATCAATAAAAACAACTGCATCGCTGTTTGTCATTATTTTGGTTTTATTTATATTTATCTCCAGCCCTACGGTCTTGGATGCCTCATTCAATTGTATTGGCAAAGCTTCAAGTTCGTTAATATTGCTAGAAATCAGTACGATGTCGTCCGCAAATCTCAGGTGGTTTAGCAGACACCCGTCAATGTTAATACCCATCCCTTCCCAATTCATTTGCTTGAACACATCCTCCATCGCCGACGTGAACAATTTTGGAGACATTGTGTCTCCTTGGCGGACTCCCTTTTCTTTTCAACCTTTATTTTGTTAGTTTTCAACCTTTATTTTGTTAGTTTGAAGGTCTTCATCTACCTTTACGTGAAATGTAGCCTCTTCGTAGATGTGTTTAATTAGCTGCGAGTATCTGGAGTCAACTCTTGCGTTATTTAGTGCTTGGAGGACGGCGTGTATTTCAATTGAGTCAAACGCCTTTCGATAGTCCACGAACGCCAAGTGAATGGGGGTGTTGTATTCCGTTGTTTTTTCAATTAATGTTCTGATGGTTTGAATGTGATCCATGGTACTGAACCCTTTTCTAAAGCCCGCCTGCTCTACTGGCTGGTAGAAGTCTAATTTTTGAGTGAGGCGATTTGTGATGATTTTAGTCAATACTTTATATATGCACGAGTAAGCTTATGGAGCGGTAGTTTTCAATATTTGATGTGTCCCCTTTTTTGAAGAGAAGAATTACCTCAGCATTATTCCACGTCTTTGGTATCTTTCCCTCAATCAAACATTTGTTTAGTAGTACCGTGACAATATTTTCTACTATTTCACCTCCCATTTTCAGCATTTCGGCTGTTATCCGGTCTTCTCCTGGCGCTTTTCTATTTTTCAGTTGCTTGAGGGTTTGTTTAACCTCAAGTCTAGTTATCTCGGTATTTCGGAACCCACGTTAGAAATAGTTTTATTAACCGAGCTCTGTATAGATATGTTAGATGAATATAGCTTTGTGTAGAAGTTTTCTATTGTATGTACTATATCTCTTCTGTTTGCTACTACAGTACCTTCTTGATTCTTTATTTTTATTATTTTCTGTTTACTCTGTGATAGTTTCGATCTTAATACCTTCATATTTCTGTTGTCCTCTATTGCTTCTTCAATTTGCTTATTTCTATGTGCTCTTATGTCCTTCCTAATCATCACTTTGACCTTCTTGTTAATTTCTTGAAAATTTTGAGCTTCTCTATTTGTTCGTCTTCTTTCTTCTATTAAATTCAAGGTTTCTTGTTTTAGTTTTACCGCTAGGTTTCTTATTGGCACATATTTTTTAACTGATTCGTGGATACTATTTTAATTTTTCATTTAGCGCATCTATGTATAGGTTCTTTAGCTTATCTGTAGGTTCTAGTTTTCGCTGTAGTTGTAATTGGTATTTTTCTTGATTGAGGCTCAATTCTTGTATGGTTGGAAAGTTTTGTTGGTGTTGTAACTTTTTCCTTTCCAGTTTCGGTTTTATTTCTAGCACCGACCTGACTAATCTATGGTCACTGCCTGTATTAAATCTATTTAGCACTGCTACGTCCGTACATAGTGTTTTGTCGTTCGACATGATGTAGTCTATTTCGTTTTTGGTTTTTTGGTCGGGACTTCTCCATGTCCATTTTCTTTGTCTTTGTTTTTTGAAGAATGTGTTTAAACAGTATAGTTTTTCGCTACTGAGGAAGTTTGCTAACATTTCTCCTCTGGGATTCCTAATTCCCAAACCATATCTTCCAATGTATTGGTCGTCTTCAGACAGCTTGCCTCCTATTATTGAATTGAAGTCTCCTGTGATAACGGTGTAGTATGTTTTTTCTTGTCTCCTAGCGCGTGTAATATCTTCGTATAGTTGCTCCACTTCTTCATCGTCTGAGTTTGTCGTCGGTGCATATACGTGTATGAGTTGCATATTATATCGTTTGTTAATTTTCAGAGTAAGGTATATGACTCTTTTGACACTGCTTGGAATTTCGTTACTAGGTGTTTTATCTTACGGTTGATGATAAAAGCTACCCCACCATATTTATGGTCTGTGTCTGAGTTGTTCTGGTATAGGACGTGTCCTGATTTCAATATTGAGTTCCTTTCCCCGGGTAGACGTGTTTCGCATAATCCAACGATATCCCACTTTATTTTCGATAGTTCCAGTTCTAGCTCTTCTCTGTATTCTTCTGTTCGCATTGTTCTAATGTTGTATGTTGCTATTATAAATTTTTTTGTGTTTGTATGTCTTCTTTGCTGTGGTCTAGCTTTGAGGTTTGTCGAGTTCTTGCCCCCCCCCCAGAATCCTTGGGGCTGACTGATCGTTGATCAGTGTGGGATTGTGAGCCACATCCTGGTAACTGTGTCGGCACACAGGCTAAACTAAATGAGAGGCTATGGGAGGCAACTTCTAAATCTTAGATTTAATGGCTCCCATAGTAAGCAGCGTCTGACCCGGAGCGGGCGGCTGCAAACAGCGTCTGTTCCCATAGTGGGCGGCTGAAAATAAACTCGCCAACACGTTCGGCAAGCGCGGCGAGAAAATGCCAAACCCCTCTCTTTTAAACCATGATGAAAACGTCGAATTCACAAACAGGAATACCCCAGGTGGGTAGAGATGCACTCTCTCTCTCACAATTTATAATAGCCTACTAAATTTAACATACCTCTCAGTCATTTGAAATTTCGCACAACTCATAATGATCAACGAACTTGGAAAATCTCCAAACTCACCAAATTCGTATCTATTCACCAATTAATTGCCCTTGTTATCAAAAATATTTGAGAACTTCTCAGAAGACTAAAGAAACTGAAACCAACATTTATAAAATTTTACCCGAACGTGCCACCTTATAACAGTGTCATAGCGTAATTAACGGGACCCTAAAACTTGATCAGGGCAGTTTTGAGTTCCATTTGTGAAACAATAGGCGACCATAGCAGCGATCTCATTAAAAAACTATCGAAGGAATAGGGAAAAATCAAAAGCCAAGATTTGTAAAATAAAAGCCGTTTTATGGCACATTTTTTTAGTATGCTTTAATGACAAGATTTTTGAAGGAAAGGGTTAAGGTTATATTAGATGAAAAAATTTAGGAAAATTATAAATGCCTCAGCTTTCCATTTAATAATTCACATATAAATTACAAAATTGTTTTAATGTATTAGACATGAATAAGACGGTAGTCGTCGTATAATATTGTAACTCTTCCAGTAGTTGAATCAATGGATTTATATTTTTGACTCCCTATATATATGGAAAGTGGCTTTTTCTTTTTGTTGTTCTGTTAACCATTAGAATTGCCTTCAAAGCCCATGGCTTGGCCTTATTACATTTAAATTTTACATTTTACATTTTATTTTGCATTTTGCATTTTGGATTTTGGATTTTTTCATTTTATATTTTACATTTTACTTTTTACATTTTGCATTTTACGTTTTACATTTTACATTTTACAATTCACATTTGACATTTTATGTTTCATATTTCACCTTTCACATTCACATTCTCCTTTCACTTTTCACATTTTAAGCTTTACATTTCTTTAACTTTACTGACAACTCTTCTCCATTTGACTCTGTCCCTTGCACTGTTTTCAAATCTTCCACTCCTGCTCTTTTCACATCTGCCACCATAGCATTCAAACACCTCGTTTTGGGCCTCCTTGTTTCTTATTTCCACCGGTCCTTCTTCCAGCATCCCCTGGGCTCTTAGGAACCCCGTTATGGATGAGTCACCATACATTTTCTGTACCTCCTTATTAGTTCTTCGTCTCCACTTGCCGTCCTCTGTTCTTACTCCTTCCAGTATTTTCCTTAAACCCTCCTCTCCCATACTTCTAGTTTTACTTCCATCTGTTTTGTCATTGCCCATAATTCGCTTGTGTATGTTACGGATGGTTTGTACAATTGTTTTGTATATTCTTAATTTTGCGGCTGTAGAGATTTCTTGGGCTCATAGCACTTACTACTCCTTGTAATTCGTTTTTGTATTTCTATTGTACTTGTTAATGACTCGCTCTTGGTACTCACTCAGTCTATTACGAATCAGCCGCACCAATATCTATATGCCACACCTAACAGTGATATTCCCCAGTAATTTTCACGATAACACTTATCACCCTTCTTATGCATGAGGCAAACTATCACATTATGCCATATCAGTGGAATTTGTTCATTTTTCTACACTTTTGTTATCTCCCCCCTCCCGCCCCTATTTGTATACTTCCGCTAGTATTCCGTTTTCTCCAGCACTTTTATTATTTTTTAATTTATTTATCTCCTCTTGCGTTGGCTCTTTTGTTACAGATTGGTTTCTCACTTCCTCTGCCTCCACCTCTTCCACTCTCTCTCCTTGCTCCTGTTTATTATCATCATTCATCGGTTTCTCATAATACTCCTTAAATATCTGAAGCTTTTCTTATGTATCTCTTATCATTACCCCATTTTTGTTTTTTAAATATGCAATATCGTTGGGCTTCGAGTCTTCACGATATTTATTCGTTTCCTGATAGAAGTTTCTTAGATCCTTATTTGAGTATTTTGCTCGATTTTCCAGTCTTGCTTCTAGCCTCGTTTCTCACTTGTAACACCATCTTACATTGTTCATCGAACGAAACTTTTTATTTCCCTTTGGTTTACTTCCAAAGCATTTTTTAATTGTTCTTTGTATCGCTGTCTCGATTTGTTTCCACTAATCTTCAATGTTGTTTGGTTCCTGTGATTCCTGTAACTTGCTATCTAGTTGCGCTTTCATTTCGACGTCATTCTCTCGCGTTTTTTCCACATTATATTTTGTTAAGGGGCTATTTGTTGGTTTTATATTCTTTATCAGTCCCTGTTTTAATGTATTAATCACCAGAAAATGGTCCGAGTCCATATCTGCTCCTCTGTAGCTTCTTACGTCCGTTACCTTTCTTTGATGTTTATGCTCGATTAGCACGTGACCAAGCTGGTTTTTGGTTTTAGCGTCCGGAGAGATCTATGTTGTTTCCTATCTAACCTGATTAATTGTAATCCTGATTTATATCTCCGGATCTTTCTAGTAGCGTCTCCGTGCTCTTTCTTGGAAACTGCGTTAGAATTCGCTCGAAAAAACCCAGTTTTTGGATTTACTTTTGGAGTAAATGATAACCACTTTACAGCTACTAGCACTTCAATCATTGTTATCTGTAGTTGTAAATAATTTTGTGGCTGATTGTCAAAGTGTACATTCTGTTGAAGAATTATTAGCTGTCTGATGAAGTTTGTGTAGTACAAAATGCGTGTAATTTTAATATTAAATACTTTTTATCGAGGAGAATGATTAAGAAGGCTACGTGACATAAATAGGCAAGTATTTTGCGTCTGGGGTTTAGGTAACTTAAAGCCTGCTCTTTTAAAAAGAAAGTACAACTAAATCTGGCTACTTTAAATTTCTACTTTCAAATAAAAGTATACTGCAATGGTGGTAAACTTAGCAAAAATGAAAAAAAGAAACACAAAATTTATAATTAATTGTTTTAAAAACTGCTTCGTAAGAATGTATAACAGGTATAGTTCTTAACACTGATTTTTACACAAAACGGTTGAATAAATTTAAGCCTATGCTGTTCATCGTCGCTTATAAAAGATTCCACAAGCAAATTTTGATGATCCAAGAAACAATCTGGATAGCAAACACTGCATTTTTGAATTGTTTCAGTGAGCAAGGAAATATCTATTAGTGGTATTCAAAAGTTGCTTCTTGTGGCGACAAATGGATGTAGCTTGAACAGACCCAAAATTGTAATTGCTATGTCCGTCATTATATTTTAGTTTTTACACCTGCAACAGGATTTGACCCTAGCCTAGTGCGAAGATACACGAGTGAAGTTTGCTCCAAGTAAAATAATTAAGACTTTAAGAAGTACCTAAAAATTTAGAGTAGCGGAGAGACAAGCAATATAAGAAAATTAAACATCCTGCAGAAACTAAAACTAAGATAAGGTTAGAATTAAAGATGAAATAGTAAATTAAATTTAATGCACTTATTCGAGACTGGCTTGGAGACGGGTCGACCGGGATTATCTAGTCTGCTGCAAAACCCGCTCAATGTAAACAATATACAAGGCCGCAATAAAATAATTTCAAATACGTTCAACCCTAAACTATACATGAAAATACCATAACGGGTACATGGAGATTGAACTCCCGAGCTGTTTAACGAGTGTAAAACAATACGGAAGAAGCAAGATAGAATAATTAAGTAAATATTATACCAAAGGAAATTAAACTGGCAGATACGGACTAAAAACTAGAACGTATAACATCCAAAGGAATTAAAATATAGGGGAAAAATAAAGAAAATATAATAAAACAAGAAAATAGAACTGAAATGTTAGAAAGGCACATTAAAAAGATAAAAAAACAACACAGGAAGTTGTAGTAAATGTTTTAAACAAAATGGGTATAAAGATAGATACAGAACAAGATGTGCTAACAAAAGAGCTAACAAAACACGCTGATAAAATGGAAATAATTAAAAACACAAACTGGGAGAAACAAAAGTATGGATAGACGAATATTACTCGAAAGAAGTGTAAGAAGAGCAAAAACACCTAATCAAAATATTAAAAGAGGCATTGAAAAAATGAAAAACACCTATATAAAAGTTTATAATAAATAATAAAATATGGTGTGAACATCACACGACTTTCCTTATCATATTATTATATATTATACCTGGTCCATCGTCTCGGCCCTGCGCTGTTCTCGTCTCGGAACTTGTTATTTTAATAAAAAAGGACGAGGCGCGAGTCCAACACTCGAAAGCTGATTAAAATAAACAGTACAAGACAATAATTGACTCGTACTTAAAATTTTGCTACGTCATTCAAGGTAGCCGTGTGAGCTCTGCCGCACGGCCTTCCCTCCTAGCGGCCAAGCGCTCCCCCCTCCCCGTTCTCCCGCAGTCGGCTAGAAAGCTCTCCGAGCGCGCTGTGATTGGTCCGTTTATTTAATTTTTAATCGGTTATAACTTATTTATTTGACCTCGGATCAAAACATTTCATTGTAATTTTTTGTTCGTCTCGGTCTTATCTATCCGGTAATATAAATTTGCCGAAACATTTTATAAACACCCGGTATATTAAAAATCCTGAGCTTCAATTTTTTTCGAGTTCCTATTTTACCAACTTTTATTTTAAAATCATGTTTATATCATGATAACAAATCATTTTTATTCTTATGAATTTTTTGTATCTTCAACCGTTTAGATTCGCGACCGTTTTGCGACCTTGTGACCAAACGACTAGGACGATTTTTACCAAAAGCTTCGCACTGCGTCCCCTACCTACAAGTAACTTGCATACCAAATTTCAAGTCTATAGCTCTTACGGTTCTCGAGATATCCTGTTTACTGACAGACCGACAGACACACACACACACACACACGAACCAATGGCTCAAACCAACTTTTTTGGTGTCCTGAGGCTATATTTCGTGCAGAAATGTGAAAAACTGGGTAGGTCAAATTTCCGCCGATTACATCACTTTCCTTATTATAGGATAAGGAAAGTAAAAATGTACAAAGGTAAGCCCAAAAAAAAGATAAAGGTAGTAAACAGCAGGTAAACATTAATACCATTATAAGGATGTAGAAAGAATATCACAAAGATAGATTTAGTAGAGCAATAAAAGAACAAAAACAAAACAAGGAACAGGAGAACGAAAGATTACAAATAAAAAATATAAACAAAAAACAAGTGAAAAAATGATAAAAAAGTAAAACAGATAAATCAAGAGAAGTAGACCAAATAGAATCAGATATGATTAAGTATCTAGACTAAGAAGGCATAAAATGGCTTAGGAGAACATGCAAAGGAGCTTCGGAGAGAAAATAATACCAACAAACTGGGAAAAATCTAGTAATACCTATGTGCAAGAAATGGGAACAAGTCCGGTAACAGAGTTAAGTGTTTATCATCGATAACCTAGAAGATCTATAAAAAATGTTAAAAAAATAATTAAAACAAATTCTATAAAAAGAATTGGAAGAAAATTTTAAATTGTGCCGATGATTTGAAAATTTTCAGCTAAGATGGTGGCTTTCTCTTGTTCTGATGTAGCCTAGTTATTATTAGCGGAATATATTTTGTGGTATATTCAAACGCAAGGTTCTAGAATAAATCAGAAGCTTCTGGAATGTGAACTCGAATGCGCCACTAGAAATAACACGGTCGGTAACCTATCATTTTGGAACAGCACTTGCATATTTTCTTTATAAAATATTATTTACATTACAATATAAATATTTTTAAAAACTTAGACATTGATGAACGAAGAACGTACGATGTCAAAATTTAATAGATATAACCTACCAAAAATTCCTTGGTTGAGCTGGCTTTTTCGTTTCCTCATCTCAACTTTTGTGTCCCCAATGTTTGGCTCCCTAGGCTGCAGCTTATTCAGCCTGTTTTAATTAGACCCTATCGAAAACCTAACTACTATAATAAAATGTGCGTTGGGTTCACAGAATCACCCATCAAAACAGAGGATGCGAAATTTATAAAAACCTTAAAATTACCAGAAACAATTTTAGAGAAATTTAGAAACGGACAAAAAGACTTATTAAACAGTGATAATTGGCTAACACCTTACGTAATTTCCATGTAAATTAACAATAATTGTGTATCCCAACAAGCGATCATTGGTGGATTATAGTGCGTAGTGAAGTTATTCTAAACAATGTGTTTACAATTTATGTTATTAATAGCAGTATATGCTGAGCTGGTATAATATTTGTTATTATAATTTTACTTGTTGAATAAAGTCATATTTTTTGCAAAAAATGGCGGAATGCTTTGATCACTACCATTAAGCCTCTCTGAATAACACTATTTGAAACAGTTGAGGTCGCCTTTTCAATTTCCGACCATCCGTTCACTCTAGCAGCCGCCTCAAATTGTTTTTGGTAATTTGTACAAGAAGGCTTCATCAAAAGTTGGAGGCTGGACTTTGGTCGGATCACATCGGCATACGACACTGGCCCCTGCATTTTCCGGCGATATTTATTTTTATTCCCCCAAATCATCGTGAACCTTTGAGAAAATGCCACACTCGAACTTTGTGAAAGGTTCGCGAACGCGCCCAGCTGTATACCTAGAAGTGTCAGACGCTAGGCGTGACGCAATGCAGATGTCGATGAGCCGTGCTACGAAAGGCGTTCGAAAATTTGTTACAATATATGGCGCAGGCTGCACAAGTGCAATTATGTCTTATTATCAACAAATATAGAGCACATTGTGCATGCTCTTTTAAACAAATTTTAGAATTGGCGCTATAATTTATAAGTAAGTGTAAGGGAAATTTTGATGTTCCCTTTATAAACTATAAGGATAGCACATAAAACACCCTGACCGCCGGTTCCCTCTAGAAAAACAAAAGGGACAGCCAAAGTTAACGTAGAATCCGAATCCGCGATCAGAAATTCAATAAAAGTAGTGCAAGTGATCTAACAATTAACCCCTTTAAAAATTATAAGTCAGAAATGACAGAAAAACGGACCGAACGAACCAGCGCACAAAGCGCTTTCCCGTAGTGCCCAATTGGTCGAGTTGGTAGCGGGTTTGCTTCGAGAAGCGAGGTTTGTGGGTTCAATCTTTTTGGTGGTTGCCGTATTTTTGCAGTTTTTTGCAACATTGGTTACATTTAAATAGGGGAAAGGGTAGGGTTGGTACTTCTTACAAGGCGCGAAGCATCTCAACGCACACCGCTCGAAAGCTCGAAAGTTCCTTTAATAAGGCCGCGAGGCGGCCTTTATTTTACATCTATCTTGTTATCTACGTAGACAACTAACAATGCAATTGTATTTTATTAATAGTGGTTACACTGAATACAAATCATGACTTTGCTATATAAAACAAAGTGACATCGTGCATTATTAATATTTAATGCAAACCCTAGGTTAATTTTATACATGTGCCAAGCTAACATCTACAGGAGTTCATACATTTATGTAATACCTGAAAATAAGACATAAAATGTTACATTTCGATTCACATTTTTTTTTTGAAGGGAGATACTTGGCATACTTGAATTACAGTTGATTTTATTGGGGAGATTTAGGCCAGCGCACATAAAGCGGGTCAGCTTCGGCAACTGCGGCACCTAAAATCAAATTGTTGTGTTATATGTGGCCATATTTAAACAAAAAATACTAGTCTTAACTTTACAATAACAAAACAATAATCGATAAATATTGCAAAGGAATCTTACCGAAGAGAGCAAGCACAATTGCGATCACCTTGGCTATCATTGTAAGGAACGTACTGGTGCTGTATTTCGTAGAGATCCTTGCTTAAATACTAGCGGTGGTTAGTTTCGAGTCGTTTCAAATTAAAGCGCGCATGTAGATTTTTCAGGGTGCATTGGAAATTCGGTTCACAAATAAATCTCCGCATTTTTATAAATTTTGGTTGTAGCGGCGGATAACTTTTTTATGTCAGGGGTAGTAAAGTTGTTTATTTGTACGGAAAAAGTTATTTTTTTGCGAATAAAATGAATTTGAATCGTTACACAGATTTTTTTTTATTGCCTCGCGAACTCTGTTGTGTCACATAGATATTATATCTAATTATATATTATATCTAATATATTACAACAATTTTGTAGTATATAAGTGGATTATCAAATGGAAAGTAAATGCAATTATAATTTTCCTGATTTTTTTTATCTGATATAACCTTAATCCTTTTTTAAAGTCTTTGAAGATTACTAAAAAAAATTTACATAAAATTGCTTTTATTCTACATATCTTGGTTTTTTATTTTTCCCCATGTCTTTGGCAGTGTTTTTAATAAGATCGATAGTATGGTCGTTTTACAAATTGCAACTCAAAATTGTCCTGTTTAAAGATTGTTAGGCTTTTTATGATCCCGTTGATTATTCTGTGGCATATGGTGGCACGTATGTGTAAAATTTTGTAATAGTTGGTTTCATTTTCTCTAGTTTTCTGAGAAGCAAGTTCTTAAATATTTTTGATAAGCAGGGAAATAAATGGATAGGTAGTTACGAATTTGATAAGTTTGGAGATTTTTAAGTTTGTTGTTCATTATAATTTGTGCGAAACTCCAAGTGACAGAGAGGTATGTTAAATTTGGTATGCTATTGTAAATTGTGATGACGTATTTGGGCTGTGAGGTTTTACATGCAGAAAATTTTCATTTTTTTTTCAGAACGAGAAAACGGGGTAATAGGGAGACTCATCATGCAAGAAAATTTTAAATTTTTAACTAATTGTAAGATTATGTCTTTCTGATGTAGCCTAGTTATAATTATTTTGAACAGTGACATATATTTTGTTGTTTACTCGAACGGACGGTTCTAGAAAGAATAAAAATGTTTTGGAATTTGAACTCGAATGCGCCGCTAGAAATGACACGGACAGTAACCTATCATTCTGGAAAGGGTCTTGCATAATTTCTTTATAAAATATAGTTTCTGTCGCAAATGTTTTTAAAAACGTACGAAATTAAAGTTTACTAGCTACAACCTACCCAAAAATGATCTGATTAAGCCCACTTTTTCGTTTATTTAACTCAAAATTTTGTGACCCCAATTTTTGGCTTTCTAGGCTGCAGCAGACTGAACCTATGTGTTAATCAGGCCCTGGAAAATACCTAAAACTATGATAATTAAATATGCTTTGTGATGCTATATTTATAGAACCCTTAAATCTACCAGAAACAATTTAGAGAAAATTGGAACCGGACAGCAAGACCTCTACCTCTTCAATTAGTTACTCGAACACACGTTCAAAGAAATAACGTACGTCGCTGCTCCGACAACGCAAAGCAAAGGAAATTAAAATGAAAATTTGACCGATTGGTTAAAAAATTTCTCCACTAAATTCAGAAATATGTTTAACCAACTAACATGTTGAAATAAGATGATACCGAACAGGCTCTAAACCAGCATAAAGAATATAGCCAAATAATGGATATTTAGGCTTTACACAGTCATCTATGCTAAACTAAGCTTATTCACAATAACTTGCAACTTACAGTCCTTCTAAGCACGCGATCAGCACTAAAAAACTCAAAGATTTGTTTAATTCTATAGGAAACCGATTCACATCTGCGGTTTAAAACGCAAAAATTCTAAAGGAAGATAAACGCTGACAAATAATCACCATTCATACTTATCGAAAGAAGAACAAACTGACTGGTATTCATGTTTGAAGAAACTACTCAAACTTCTAATCTTTTCTGCTGTCGACAGCTTAACATCTATCTATTTTCAAAATAAAGTCGTCAGACTACACTTCAACAATTCTTACTTTCAGTAGTTATTGTTTATTGAAATCCGCCAGGACTTACCTCTTCTAAAACTGACTGGTTGAGGTTTAAACCTTACCTAGAGGAAAATTTACAGCTAAAAATTAAAATAAAAGAACTTAAAGTACTTGATAATGCAAGCAGCAGGAAAAGGCGCTATTGCAAGTCCACATACCTTTTAGTATTTGTAAATTAACAGGTGAGAAAAACGAACGTGACGTATAGAGTAGGACAAAGATGAAAATCTCTAAAATATTCTCGACATTTAAAAAAAATCATTAAAATGGTTTCAGAAACTTAACATCTAATATATAGATAACTAATCTATTCAAGAACTCAGTATAGAAAGCAACTAAGAAATTTAAGAGAACAGCAAACCATATATCACCGTGAAAACTGAACTATAGCTGGATTAGATTTGAAAAACAGGTAGCTACAAGCTGTGCTAAACACCTTACAAAAATCTCTCTTCTAAATAACAAGGATGACAAAGTTCAAAATTTTCTGAACAGTTCTGCCTGATAAGTTTAATTCATAATTCATTTTCATTCCCCGAGAAGGAGAAATTTCTGCATATAAGAATCGTAATACTTTAGGGTTCGATTAACTCATTGCCGAAATCCTTAAACCATTACCAAAAAAGTCCATAAAAACCTTCTCATCACTAAAGAATTAGCAAAAATTATAATGCTACACTAATCCGAAAAATCCCCAAACTCTCCAAATCTGTATCTATCTAATAGTTTCTTGCTCTTGTTATCAAAAATATTTGAGAGCCTACTGCTCAGAAGACTGGAGAGTCGAGTACGAGCAGCGATACAGTGCAGATGTTCTTTAACCTGTCTGATGTCGGTGCGATACGTTAACAATGAATTATCAAGCGCATAATAAGCTCAAATCGGATCACCTTTCATCGCCTACTAACGACGTACAAAAACGGTGCGCATAGACCTCCCAAGACTTATTAACTAGCAGCAAATTCTACTTACCACCAAACCTAGAAATGAAGTTAACTAGTGGCGAATCCTCCAGCAACAACGTCTCAGAGGTAGAAGATAAAACACAGCCAGGACAACTACACCAAATGCAAAAATTCCACCAATCTACTTACCAAATTCTATGAATCAAAATGCCCTAGTTGAAGATATAAGAAACAAAAATAAAATGTTTTCGAACATCAACCAAATACATCACAGAAAACGACAACCAATAGCTGCAGTTATTAAAAATGTTCTACTATCACTTACCGACGAAGAAATAAAAAAGGAACTAAAGTACTAATAATTAAAGTAACACGCCTATACACCAAAGATAGGAAGCCTCTGTCAGTTTGTGCACTATAACTAACCAACTATGAGCAAGCAAAACGGATATACTCGGTAAAATCAATATTTCACTCCATAGTTACAGTAAATACCCTAAGGGAACCACTTACATACCGATTGTCAAGACAAATCCAACGATCCACCTAAATGCGCCAACTGTGGAGGCAATCCTAATACAAATTACTGCGGCTGTTCTCACCACATTGAGATGCTAAAACAACGCAAGACAACTCAACCAACAAATTCGTACATAAACAACATGCAGATTTTCGCACACAAACTCAAAAGTGGCCTAACCCCGAACAATACTGCTACCTCATCAAACACACCTTCAATATCACATAACCAAAATATCCAAACTCTACCTGACCACATTACACCATATTTCAGTCAAATCAAAACCTTCATTATCAACATTCTCCTACCAATGCTTATCAATAGACCATAATCGAAGGAAAGCGTCACAAAAGTTAACCATCCTTAATTGGAATGCTATTCGTATCGCTAACCAACGGTCACCATTTATTAGCTTTCTAGCAAGATATGACGTAGATATAGCTTGCATAACAGAAACACACCTCAAACCAGACCACCAAACTTCGAATGCCAGGCTGTAACATTCACCGTAAAGATCGAAATTCCGCAGTAGCAGCCAGTGAAGTGGCGATACCCAAGAAAAACAAATACGTGCATTTACTACTTCCCCAAATCCCCAATTAAAAAAACAATGTGATAGCAATTAAGGTCAACCTTGATGATCAAAGCAGCATCACAATAACCAGCGCCTACAAACATTACAATAGTTGAGGAAGACATCATTAGAGTTTTTGACACGTCCATACCAACGTTAATCCTTGGCGACCTAAATTCAAAAAATACCCTGTGGGGTTGTAGAACTTCAAAGCCCGAAGACAACAAACTAATAAATCTGGCCACGAATAATTCATTCCAAATGCTAGCACCTAACGACTACACCTATTTCCCGTATAGGGCTGATCACCAGCCTAATTAACATCAAGCAACACATTCCAAAACTAATCAATGGCAAAATAGACTTGGAACTTCTTCGAAGTCCAGATGAACAGTAAACTTCATTGTCCCAACAAGTTTTCAAACAGAGGAAAACATCGACGTAGCCATAAATCATCTCACCTCAACAATAGAGAAAAGTACTAGACACGATATACAACAATCCCTAGACGAGCCTACGCGACTGTTCATAGCCCTCCAAAATACCTCATTGACCTAATTAAAACAAAAAAGCCAACTTTCGACGAGAATGGCAAAAACCAGGAATGCCCCAACTCAAAAACAGATTAAACAATATAATCTATTGAATTAAACTGTAGTCAGCTACCTTAAGAATTGACACATACCAAGAGCACATAGCCGACTTTAGCACAGGAGAACCACAACGAAAATACTGAATCAAAAAGAAGAACTGCCTCATCATCTTCCGAAAGTCAATAATATAACCTACATCGCAGACTGTAAAAAGGCAGCCGCCTTTGCGTCATCTTGAAAGCAATTTCACCCCTGCAACCACTTGTACGCCTCTTTACCAATAAAACTGTCAAGCACCTTACAAAGAAGACAATAGCCTATCTAAGTTGTACATTCAACGACTGCATGAGACTGGGCTACTTTCCACAGACCTGGTTAAAAATAAAACGAAATTAAACAGTTATAGATCCATTAGCCTACTGAGATCACTTTCCAAGCTTCTCGAAAAATTAATCCATAGTTGACTATTAAATCATTGAAAACCAAAACACAATACCAAAATACCAATTTGGCTTCAGGAAAGGCTACTCAGAGAAACACCAGCTTCAAAGAATAAGTGAGTTCATCGAACGAGGCTTTAACAACAAACAATACACGATAGCAATCTTCCTCGATGTCGCGCAGGCATTCAACAGGGTGTGGATAGAAGGCCTCAAATAGAACATCCTATATATTACAATGCCTACCCATTTCGAAGCAATCATATTCTCCTTGTATAATTTTGTCAAGTGTAAACCATATAATATTTTTTTTTAACTTTGAATATGTCGATTTTCGTGCGAAAAGTGTTTTTTGTTTCTTGTTGAAAAGTCTTTGTTTGCTGTCCAAAGCTTATGGTAAACATGCTCAATCGATTTCAACTTGTTTCGACGATTGAAAAGTGGTGATTTTGACACGGAAGACAAGAAGCGCCCGGACCAGCCGAAAAAACTTGAAGATGTAGAATTGGGGGCATTACTCGATTCAAACACTTGAAGGATTGGTAGATTTCTTAAATA
The DNA here is from genome assembly GCA_036346155.1 of Sinelater perroti. Lineage (NCBI taxonomy): Eukaryota > Metazoa > Arthropoda > Insecta > Coleoptera > Elateridae > Sinelater > Sinelater perroti. Next base: position 19,076,170 of record JARFIY010000158.1, on the reverse strand, counting down.
TTGGTTAATCTACCATCGGTGAACGTTCGAAGGCAATGAGAATTATTCAAAAGCAAGGAAATTGAGTGCTAGCCGAGAGACGTTTTCTATCTGCAAACAGCTGCCTTAAAGGCACCAAAAGAAAGGGTTATTCCATCGTAACGTGACTGGTAATGAAGAGGGGATTTATTATGAGAATCAACATCGTCGCCAAAGCGAAACATCATGGTTTGAAGGTAATTCTATGCACCTGTTGAGACCAGAAGGGCGTAGTGTTTTATGAGCTATTGAAACAAGGCTAAACTATCATTGGGGATTGCTACTGAGAACAACTGATAAAATAGAACTGAGCGTTGGAAAAAAGCGACCATAATATGTCGAAAGACGCGATGAAGTGATTTTCCAGTATGACAACTCTCGGCCACACGTTGCAAAACAAGTCAAGAACTATTTGTAAACACTTATACAGGATGTCCTACTCTTTACATCGTATTTATCAGATATTGCCGCTTCTGATTACCATTTGTTTCGATCGATGACGCATGGACTGTCTGAGCAGCTATTCAAGTCTGAAGATATCAAAAAATGGGTCGATTCATGGGTTGCATGGAATTTTTCCGCTTGTTGCCAAAAAGATAAGAAAAAATAGCTAACAGACGGAATTTTGAATAACTCGTGTCTTTTAATTGTTTTTGGAATAAACACTTAATTTCACAAACAATTTCTTAAAATTCAAATCCAAGCCCCAATACATTCTTTCTTCGTGGTTACTTCACTCCTGGAATCTATATCTTCTTCAAAGAAGAACTGATTGTTACATTGCTCCCTTCTTAAGGCTGTTCTGTCCTAAAATTACGATGACTTGTGTCACTTGTGGAAAGGGGTGTAGAAGAATTGCCATGCTATTCCAGAATTGTCTATGCTCTGATTGTAGAAGTAGCAGTGAGCCGTATATTGGTAAAATAATACACAGCAAAGTAGATATCTTTAATGCCATTATCCGTTGCAGAAGATGAACCAGGAGCAGCATTGTGTATTCTCTTTTAGCCTGAGCTTTCCACACTATGTTGTTAACGTTTACAATTTGTACCAGCAGTCTCTATGTCTTCTTAATTTTAGAACCTTCTTCAACGTTCTCTTAATTCCCAACTGTCTCTTGAACACCTCATTCTGCGCGATGAGTTTCCCTCACAGCCCAATTACAATTGCACAAATTATAATGATCAACAAACTTGAAAATTCCTCAAGCTCACTAAATTCGTATCTAGCTATAAATTTATTGCCCTTGCCACCAAAGAGCTCGCTTCTCAGAAGACTAGAGAAACTGAAATTAACCTTCATGAAATTTTATCCAAACATACCACCATATAACAGTGCCACGGATTAATAAATGGGACCATAAAAAGCCAAAAACCCTTAAGCAGGGTAGTTTTGAGTGCCATTTGTAAAATAATGGACGACCCTATTAGCTATCTCATTAAAGACACTATCTAAGAAATGGAGAAAAGTCAAAACCTAAGATTTCTAAGATAAGAGTTATTTTATAATACTTTTTTAGTAATCTTCAATGACAAAACGGTCGAAAAAAGGGTTAAGGTTATATCAGAAAAAAAATTCAGGAAAATTATGAACGCATCCCATTTCATGGTCCTCTTATAAACCACAAAACGGTTTTAATGTATTACACATGAATAAGAGGGTAGTGGCCATATAACACTAGATATAACATCCATGTGATACCGCAGAGCTCGAAAGCAGTAAAAAGGAATCTGTGTAGCAATTCAAATTCATTTTATTTACAAAACAATAAATATTTCCGTGCAAATAAACAACTTTACTACCCCTGGCACATAAAAAAGTTATCCGTCGATAGAACCAGAATTTGTAAAAATGCAGATTTATTTGTGAACCGAATTTCGAATGCACTCTGAAAAATCTACGTGCGCGCTTTAATTTGAAACGACCTGAAACTAACCACCGCTGGTATTTAAGCAAGGATCTGTACGAAATGCAGCACCAGTACGCTCCTCACAATGATGGCCAAGGTGATCGCAATTGTGCTTGCTCTCTTCGGTAAGATTCCTTTGCAATATTTATCGTTTGTTATTTTAAAGTTAGAAATAGTATTTTTCGCTTAAATATGATGAAATTATTTAATTTTAGGTTCCGCAATTGCCGAAGCTGACCCGCTTTTTGTGCGTTGGCCTAAATCTCCCCAATAAAATCAACTGTAATTCAAGTGTGCCAAGTATCTCACTTCAAAGAAAAATTAGATACGAAATGTAACATTTCATTTCTCATTTTTAGGTATTACAAAAAATTATGAACTCCTGTAGACGTTAAGCTTGGCACATGTACAGGATTGATCTTGGATTTGCATTAAATATTAATAATACAGGATGTCACACTTTGTTTTATGTAGCAAAGTCATGAATTGTATTCAATATAACCGCTATTAATAAAATGAAATTGAAATGGTTGTTGTCTACGTAGATAAACATCACAATTTCCCGTACTCTTACGTATAAGCTGCAGCACCAATTGTTCAAATTTGTTTAAATGGGCATGCAGAATGTGTTCTGTATTTGTTGATAATAAGACACAATTGGCATGTGCCTATGTATAAACTGTAATAAATGTAAAAATGGACATACATAATAAATTTTCATTTGAAACATGAACTTTGATCACTATTGTACAATTTCACCAAATTAATCAATTTAGAAATGTCATACAGTTGAATTGATGGTTTGAACATTGTTATCCACAACAAGCCTACATTTTCGCAATTTAAAGTTTACATTTACATTTTCTTTGCATTCTCTTCGAAATGCAATTCATGTCTATCTTCTAAATATGTCCATACTAAGTAAACTGCGTCCTTTTACATCTTCCTCTATGTTTTTCTACCATCGTTAATCTTTGTTGCGGTTGAATCGTGCTTTTCCTTTAATTAGGTAGAGATTCAATTTTTAGTTTAAACTGGGGCTTTGCTTGCTCTCTGTTGGTGGATCGAGGCAAATTAGTCGTGTATATTTATCAATTTTAATATTAAAATCCAGCGAGTGTCCCGCTCCGCTTAGGCTCGTTCGCCCGCTCTGTACTGGATCTACCATCTCGCTATAAAACGGCATTTTATTCTAACCCGGCTTGCGCCCTAGATATACCTTTGACAAAACCGCCCTTCTGTCTCCTGTTTCTGAGCCTAAAATCAACGCCACGACCGAAAAGGAAGAACGCTGTTTACGAGTCGCTCCCAGGTCTTCCCATTAACTGGTAAAGAACGCAAGCAAAGGTGTGTATTCCACTTTTTCTCTATTAGTTGTTCCTTTTATGAAAAATTGGGAGGTACCATTAGGAAAAGCTGTACCCGGAAGCGAGAAAGATCAAGGAAAGTGGTGTGTGACTTCTTTTGCCTTTTCTCTAATTTTTTTCCTACCGCATTTTATCTTTTGCAACCATCGCCTACTATGCGCTTCTAGGATCGCGTATTCAATCTTTATTGTTTCATTTCGAACTTTATCTAATAGTAAGTTTCTTGCTTGGCACTTTTAGTGGCCTATTTCCAGTTTTCTTCGCTTTTTTCTGTTAATTACCAAAACTCCGCTCTATATGTTGTTGTACTTTTCACTACTTGTTTGTTTTTTCCTTTATCTACTTATGTTTCTATCCCATACAATCAAACTAAGTACTCATCCTTGTTTCTCTTTTATTATTCTATTCTTTACTGTACTGTCGGCCATTTAATTCTTATTTATGTAGACACTCACGTATGTGCAATGATTGTCAACTTTTATTCCCATCTCTTTGTCTATTCTCAGGTCTTATTTCCAGCCCTAATTTTTCGTACTTTTTAACTAATTTTGTATTAAGTATTATAAGTCGTCTTGATCTTGTACTATAACAATTTTGTTATCTGCAACGTGTAATGAATATTTTGCACTACTTCTAACAAGGGTAGTTGTTGGAGATAGGATTTATGTGAAACCAAAATTGCAGTTAAGGTTATCAGGTAGAAGAAGCTATCTACTTTTATCCAGAGGAAAATGAATAACATGCAGTGCAAAATAGTTTGAGTCTGTAAGACAGTGGATACAAGTTTCTTGCGTGCCGAGAATGGGTCCGGGATAACTTTAGACTCAATTCTATAGGGCACGGCTCTTAAATCAGGACAAATTAAATTTGAATATCTCGTCATACAGTACGTGCTGGACGTTCGGCGACTGAGATAATTCGGTTCTTCGGGTATCCAAGATCAATTGCGTACGACATTATTGCGAGAAGTCTGGGGAAGGTTTTGCTAACCTACGAAAGAGTCACTCGAGAAAACGCGTGACACAGACTTCGGCTCAATAGGATGGTGCACCGGTTCATATGAGCCATTTAGTCTAAAACTGGTTGTCGGGTAAGTAGACATGTGGACAAATTTATTTTACAGAAATGTTTAATTTGTCCAAATTTAAGTGCCGCACCCTAGTTATATAACCATGTGTACATAGCACGTTAGGTTAATTGCTAATAAAATATTAATTGTTTATTAAAAAAGTGCCTCCGACTCTCTGTCAAAGTGCCAGGGTCGAGAGATCATCGAAGAAGGTGTCATTCTTGCTGATCTGTACCCTGTTCAGAGTTGTAATTATAATTCATCCCAGTTATATTGTACGTTTAAGCTAGCTGAGTTTATTTTACACTTGTTGCTGCATCAATTAAGTGAAAACGCAACATAACTTTTTGAAAGTGAAATCTAATACCAGTAACGACCAGAAGGATGGTTTTAGCATCTCAATCAATTGATGATAATCCCCGAGGTTAAATAAGTAATCGCGTTAGTTTAGATCACGCGACTGAAATTAATCAGCCTAGAATCATGGGCCTGAGATCAGATCATCTTTTAGCAAAAGGTAGCGCATGTCATCATACCAGAAAGACAAGCTCTAGCAAAGTATCACAAAAGCTAAATCAAGTACAACAACAAAAAGAAACAACAATTAGCAGAAGTTTGAGATGAAACGAGACGATAACTGTTAAACATGAAAATGGAGCAGTTAATAGTCAAGAAGCGGCCGATTGGGCTCACGTTGCGGGCCAAGGAGCAGGAAACCATCGAGGAAGACGAAGAAAAGGATAATGTCCTCGACAATTTATCAGGTGGTCTAAAGGTTGATAAATGGACCATAAGCCAGGCTAAAACAGTCCTGCAAATAAAGCAAAACAGCTAACGGATAGACACTTACCCAGGGCCTAATTAGTAAATGATCCAGTCCGTAACGTTGTCAGGTCTACAGCTGATGAAAAATACAAACAAAATTCCGAGTCCTTCCATAACCATAGAGATAAAAAATGTAATCCAGTCTATTCAACCTAGCAATGATATGAAAACTTTGTGCCGCGATAGACTGGAGTGAGTAACCTCCTGGAGTTTAAAGGAATCTCCTGGAGGCTGGTCGAATTTCGAATCACGATTCGATTGGAAAAATCGTCTATTGCCTCTCCCGGTGTAACAACCTGCAACACATCTTCAACGTTATTCAGCCAATCTCTGATCTTCAGTTCTCCTCTTTTATGGATTTCACGGCCATTCTTGACTTTTAATGGTTTCTTCAGGCGTTGGACAGCAGTCCAAATAGTCTTCAACATAATGATGGTTGACTAGTGCATCCGCGGTTCAGGAAAATTTTCTTCAAATTCCATAGCATTTCTATTTTTAATCCATTTACCTGAAATGGCGAATTAGCCGTTAAAAACACCATCACGTCCACCTGATACAAATCTGAAGGTCGACTCCGGGCTTTCTCAACAGTTTGAGGACGTGTATTGTTTGTTTGTGCAATATGTATTTCCGTCGCTTTTTGGATTAAATACGTACAAGAAGTCTGCTACAAAGAGGAATTTTAAGATATAAGGAAAAGACAAACAGTTAGCAAGTCGTCCAAAATGGTTTCATTGTGGCCAATACTAGTAGGTGGATTAACTTATGCAGGTACTCTTCATCATCCGCAAACAAGAAAAATTTTTGATTATTCTGGACAAGACGTATCCTTGCACATCCCTGCTGATACAGTATTTGGACATCACGAAGTGGATCTGATCTTCAGCGAGCTTAGGCAACATTACTGGACCACTGGAGAGAAATCAGCTACGAAGAAAGTTGTAAGAGTTGCCTTCAATGTAAAATGGAGAATGCAAAGCAAGTTTGATCTGCTATGACGACTCTTTCGGAAGCACGATATTAAAACCATAAGACCAATAAGACCATCTCTAGACAAACAATTTTATCATGGTGCTGAACCGGTTTATCGGTTGGCCTGGAAGATCTGAAGAGATCTGGGACAATAACGGAATCAATTTCAGAACAGCAGAGGAGAAATTGTAGAAAGCAGTTAAGGAAATGGACCAGGATGTCCACCATTTTAAAACAACCAGGCCTTTAATAATCAGTTGTTGCTCACTGTGCTGGCGGAAACTGGGCATCGAATAAATATTTTTTGCTTCTAGAGCCGTTCATATGATGTTTAGTATCCCACAGCATTGCTGTGGGGTGAAATATTGTTCTGTGAATCCAAATTGATGTTAAGGCAACCAGCTGAGTTGTGGGTCGTTTTTTTTATTTGTACATCTGACAGATCTACAGGAGGTTACTTTGTCGAAAAAACACTGTTTTTTTTTTGGTCAATTTTTACCGATCGTTAAGTAACGATGGAAGGTTTCTGATTTGTTAGCACTTCTATCCTTTATTCTCTTGGAAAATTTGGAGTTGAAAGTTGATGTGGCATTAAACGCTTTCAGCGTGGCAGAGCAGGTACTATGTGTTTAGTGCTCAGGATGGCGAATTTCCTGCAGGACACAAACTCTGTGACAACCTCAAGAGAGTTGGTGGCGTTCTGATTGACCAGCATGACGTTGGACTGAATGTTGGGTGATTTCAGTGCAAGCTCTTGCCAGGCGAGTTGTAGTATCCAGGTGGGATCTGGAGATAAAAGGCATTTGGACATCTTCTCAGTCACTAAGGACGTTGAAGGCATCGACGGTTGATGCTAGAGGTGGATGCGGCATCATTGTCACCTTAGTTTGTCGGAGGACTCAGCCTTTTCAAAACAACCATTGCACTGTTCTCTCCTTAAGGCTTTCTGCTTGTAGAAATGCTATGTGGGAATCGTTATACTACCCCGAAAATGCATGTGTTTTGATAATAAGAATAGCAGAGTGTCTTCGTTGCCGTCGTCTATCTCTTGAGGTCGAGCAAAAATGTCAACTGTCCTTCTTTTTGTTGGAGCTTTTAAATTAAGTTGCTTTGCATTTTCTTTATAGTTTACCCAATATAACCGTTTTGGACCCTTCTGCAATGTCTTAATCTTAAATTGTTCTCCTGAAGCTCATGCACATGACATAGGACTAATAGGCGCAATTTGGAATCATTGCTATCGATGTTCTCCAACATTGTCTGCAGAGGACCATCTTCTAAGTCTAAAGAATATTATTGTGCTCAATGAGTATTCATCGCTGGGTTTAGTCTGATCTAGACTCGTTTCTTGTTTACTCCAGAATCACTCCAAATTCCGAGTCAAGTTCCTGTTCCCGCTGTAATTCCTGTGGCAACTGTCGATCGTTAAATGCGGAAATTTTCTACAATTCGTAGACCTGTTCTATTACTTGAAAATAATTTTTACAAAAGTTTTTCGTGTTTTCTCCTAACTCTTTTTTAAAATCTCTGTCCTGTTTTTACGTTTATCTTTAGTTCTTATTTCAGATTTCTTTGCGTTCCCCTGTAACTTTTATTTAAAAAGACTTAAAAGTTTTTGTGATATTTTTACTTTTCTCTTAAACAGTGGAAGTGCTTTTTTATTTCCGAGAATTGTTTCAAGCACCTTAGTAAAATTTCTGCGATTCTTCTTTCAAAGTTTTGAAATTATTGTTTGCATTTCCTTTCTCTGTTCTCCTTTTAAATGTCCAGAGTATTCTTCTATATTTATTATTAATCCTTCGATCTAAGCTCTAAAACATTTATTTAAATTTTACTACTAAATTTATAATTTTTTCTGTTCGTAAACAATCAGTTCTTATTATTTCTTTCTAAAATTTTTGAGTTGTTCTTCCGTATTCATTTTAAATTTTGTAAGCCTCTCTTCTGTAACTTTTCACCCGAACGTAAATTTTATAATGCTCTTTTAGTTTGTGTAATGTGACTTTTTTTGACATTGGTTCTAGAAGTTTTGCGGTTTTGGTTCAACGCGTGGAACCACTTATTGGAATCTTCCTTTGCAAAAGAGTCGAGAACTCCCTGGATGTCTACGCACTGTTCCATTACCGTACTTGCCCGCAGCATGTTTAGGGATTGGCCTAATTGAGCTTCCAAATCATTTTTCATCTGCAGTTGTCGTTCATGTTTTGGAAACGCAAACATTTCTAATTAAGGCATATTTTAGGCATCTTAAAGAAAGTCAGTTTTAAGTTGAGTACGTAATTTGGAAACATCGAGTACATTAAGTTTAAAGAAGATTATATATGTATAGGAAAAATTAAGAACGATGAGACTCTAACGTTCCGTGTGGAAGCATGGCCTGCGAACGGAGAGCTTAAGACTTTCACATATTTACGCACCATCTTCAATGCGGGGTAATGTGGCACGCAGCACGTCTTAGCCGACCGGATTATCATCTCTTATTCGAAGTAAACGCAGATCTTATTTTTTTTTAATGACCCTATTCAATAACCAGTTGAAAAACTGGAAAACGAGTTTGATAGTTTTAATTAAAAAAAAATTATCGATTATCTTTAAGCGTCTGCAGTTAACCTGAAGCAAACCTTATGGAACATCACATGCGATGAGCTTCTAGGGATAGTGTTACCAACAAGAGTACAAGACATTTTGGGTCTGGTGGAGAAAACAAAACCCCAAAATGTTTAGTTCAGTTGGTGGGCGACTGGAGAAAGCAGAGAACCTGACGTTGTTAGTCATACAGTTTTACTCCACTCTAGATGCAAATGATGTTATCAAAATGATTTTTAAAAACTCTGAAGTGCTTAGACTACATATAGGGTCTTGCACAAAAACTTAATTAATCAATTTTAAAACGGCATATCGTCTAAGCATTTGCTTTTCTGTACGCATTCCTCTAAGTGTTGAACCTTTCCGAAAAACTTGTTATGGGGCCATTTTGTTAAAATCACATTTACAGACTGATATGTCTGTCCTTGGATTTGTTCGTGATTATTTTTGCAAGCTTACCTTAAAGCACATATTCATACAGGGTTTTATCCAGAAGCAGTAGGACTGTTATGGAGGGGAATCTTGGGAACAGGTTTCGACCTGTGGCAGTCGCCTGTGTGCGTTAGTGGACCACTGTTTTAGTGACCTCCTATTGTGACGCCTTGTCGTCAGTTGCGATGGAGCGAAATTTGGAGCAGCGGTACGCCATCAAGTTTTGCTACAAATACGACCCGGAAACAAAACGTCAGAGCGAAGAGTGGCACACTGCACATTCACCCCGTAAAAAGTAGGCCAGAATGTCGAAATCGAAAGTAAAATCGATGTTGATTGCATTTTTTGACCGTCGTGGAATTGTCCATAAGGAGTTTGTACCTCCTGGACAGACTGTAAATGCAAGATTTTACGTGGAAGTGCTCACACGGCTGCGAAATCGGATCACATGCGTGCGACCACACCTGGTGGGGAAGTGGAAGCTCCACCATGAAAACGCGCCGTGCCACGGCAGCTCAAGGGGCGTCGTTTCGACTCGGTGGAAGCAGTCCAAGCGGCAACGACGAGGGCGTTAAACAGCATCCTGGAGGACGACTTCCAGAAGGCCTTCGCGACTAGGAAGGCTCGCTACCAGAAGTGTGTGGATGCCCAAGGGGCCTATTTTGAAGAGTATTAAGTCGATGTACCAAAATGTTCAATACATTTTTTTTAAAACAATCGGTCCTACTACTTTTGGATACCACCCTGTAAATGACTAAATTTATTTATTTAGAAATAAGATAAAGGTTTGGAAAACCTTAAAACTTAGCAAGACTCGCGTATGACGTCAACAAACTTTTCAGCAAGTATTTAATACTAATTTTTATATTAGTACTAAACATAAGAGGAAAGGGATGTAGGACATGGTTACAGGGTAGGAAAGAAATATAAATTTTTGGTGTTTTAAGTGTCATTGAAAACAATCTATACGATGTTAGAATTCCAAATTGTACAGTTAGAGAATTTTTCAAACTACGAGTTTCTATGAACTTACATTTTCATAATCAATAAAAGTTATTGTTGATAAAGATAATCTTGTTGATTTTGTTAACGCAAGTCCAGTGCCTAACTTCTGCCATCTGGGGTGACTTTGAAATGATAGGTCAATATTAGGCCGCCCCTATACCGTCTTAGGAGGAATCAGAATCTTTAGAAGCTTATGGTGGATGCCTTTGTTGATGTCGTAACCGTACAGGTCATAGATGGATAAATTTCCGTAGCTCTGGACACTGATGTGGAGATGTTCTGCGAATTTAGAGATACATTTATAGATGGTTCTTGACTTCTGATTCTTGATGCAAGGCTATATTTTACGCAAACCACAGAATGGCAAAGATTGGCTTTGGTGGCTGGTTCTGGACCACTAGGAGTGTTTGACTGTAGGATATTGCGGCATACCCCCACGCTAAGTCACTACAAGATATTTTACCTTGCTCTTGCAGAATCGAAGATGTAGAATGGTGTCAGATTGTCACACCAATGAAGTTTCATCCTGGTGAAAAATAGGATCGCTGTGCTCTTCTATACATCGACTTTTTACCAGTGGCAGTAATCTTCAGTACTCTAGATGTTCATGTAGCCAAGCTACGCAGCACCACTGTGTCGTCTGTTAAAAAATACCGGGGACAAGACGGAGCCTTGTGAGACGTCTCTCGCACGATTTAACGCTGCCATTATTGATCTACAATTTGTGGCCGGGTATATCGTAGACAGCAGGATGGTCGCTGAAACCATAAAAATGATATCGTTGTGCCATACCTTGCCAAGGAAGGTAGTGCCGGTGACTTTTTGTTTATGTAAAGCCTACTATAATATTTTCCACCACCTGAAGGAGCTGGTGGGTAGTAGAACAGTAGGATGGCGACCGAACTGATCTTATGGAATCAGTTCCTGGTCTTCGACAACCATTCTTAGGTGTCGATGGGTAATGTACTCCCCAAGCTTACTCATAGTCGGCAAACTGGCTAACTGGCTGACAGGCATGGAAGCATAATTATTTCCGCCACCTTCGACGAGCTTGACAAATGGTGGAAGAGAAGAATGGCGTTGCCTGTGGCGGTTTTTGAGGCCTTGCGTAACGTCAGTTTTGGATCAGTTAAGTGACCCCTCCGTAGGACATTAGCTTTAGTTAGTTGTAGAACTGTTGCTCCGTAGACGTTCTAGGACACGGTCGAAGATGGTCATGTGGTCAAGGTCGGCATCGGTGTAGTCGGGGCCGCAGTTACTTTTATCGGTGGTGATGTGGGCGAGACCGTTCTCCTTATGGATAGGTGGAACTGAGGAAGAACCGTTCCGCAAGTCTTAATGCAGAAGTTTTACATAACAAATACAATAATTTATTGCATTTTCCAGAATGTACCTTTTCTTAAATATAATTTATGTTTCCCATTGACGTTAAAACAAAGGACATATAAATTTTTTTAATAGAATATCACCAATTAAAATTATTTTAAAGTTGCAAAAACAACTACGCAATCGATCTAAATTTACTTTTAACGGCGCACAAGTTTGACTTTGTTTTGAACAGACAAATCACAAATAACTTAAAGATGATCATTCTTATATTCCTCGTATAAACAACTGTTTTTTATTATCATTGAGAACAGGTTTACCACTTGCGATTACACAACTTCATCACGTGGTTTGTTCGCCGCTTGTACTGGGGAAATTACAAGAAACAGCCGTGCATATTTTTCGTAATTTGCGCTGGTAGACTGTATAAATGGTCAACGTTCGGCTGAAAGGTCAGTTGCGAATTTGTTGGATTACGTCGCGCTCGTTCTTGGAGTCTGGGTTTCACCGTTGGCATGCAGATTAGGCACACCAAGGCTAAACCTAGGCTGTGCATCGCAAAACTTTTACGTGTGGGTTACTTAAATTTTTTGGACAAAGCGGTGAGTGTTTGGAGTTATCTTTTCCTATTTTATTTTATAGTTCTTCCCAATGAATCGATTTCAGTTTATATAATATTTTAATCCAGAAATGGTACTAAAATAAATCAGACTTACTTATCAAAATTTGTAGCGTTAATTTGACTAAAATTAATTAATAATAATAAATTACAATAAATTAGACCAAAGTAATTCCAAATAACTGTTACGATATTACAATTAAATTAAAATTAAATTGGTATAATTTAGAAATTAAGACTAAGATTAAATAGAAATATGATAATACTACGTCTATACTTGCGACATCTTGGCTAAGTAAACTCAAAGACTAACAATTTAATTAAAGTTAAATTAAATTGCAATTAGACCAGGTAATATCATTGGTTAAGACTATTATAGCTCTAAGGCAGGCTAAATAATATATACAATTTTTATTTGTTAATTAAACTGCCCTAAAATAGTTTCAAGGCGGTATATAATGTAAGAAAAAGTTAAGAAAACAAATATCGTGGGCGAGGAGGTAAATATGAATAAAAATAAAATTATTACAATTAACGAACCCGACACCCGTCTAGGGTAAAAGGGTTGAAGAAGAAGAAGAAGACAATTAACGAAAGGATTCATTTTGACCTTGCATGTCTTTGTTTTGTTTTTGATGTAATAGTTGTGCATGTATAAATGAAACACTATGTACTATTCTTATTCACTAGGAGTGTATTTTACTTAGAGGCTAGAATATTGACATTGGTCCTGAAGAAAAAGGAGTCTAATATTTTCGGTTAGATGTTTTTTCCGGTGTGTTAAGGCATTATTTGATTTATTAGTAGACCTTTCGTCAATGTTAAATCTGTGATTTCAGAGTAAAAGCACGTTCGTGTCGCTACACCTTTAAAGTTTATTTTTGAGCATTCTTATAATATAGTCTTCTCATTTTTGAACCTAAGTGTAAAATTTTAACTTAAATATTATTATGTACGTAGTGCAGACATAATATAGCATTGCTAATCTTTACTACTTGGTACCGCATCGTAAGCGTAACGTTATTCTATAGAGGCTGGTTTCTTCATGTTACACCCTGATTATTAGTTTTTCCTTAAAGTAAAATAATGGACGATGTAGTATGTGGGCTCTTTAATCACTGTTATCCATTTTTCTCTTTTTGGTAGCCGACTGCTAAAGTCACCAGTTATAGTAGACTTATTCGTTAAACTTTTTTTAAAGTTGTTTTGAAACTAATTGTGTTCTTATTTTTTCAATTTTGCAGTAATAAGCAAATTTACATTCTGTTCTAAACAGAATTTATGAGTACGTAATTGTGGAATTTATATCGGTTCTATGGTTTCGAAGAAATAGCCAAAACATTGACGATGACTTTGTTGAGGTCTCTAAGTTCAACTCTAACTTTTTCTTCTTCGGTAACCTGGGACGGATAGTGGTGAGTCTGCATTAGGCCGCCCTCGTACTTTTGGCGGGCGCCCATGTTTAGCTCATAATCATAGAGGCCATAGGTGATGGGGTTGCCGTGACCTTCAAAACTGGAGAAGAGTTGAGTAGCACACTAGGAGATACACTCTTGGAGAGTTAGCATGTTAGCGTCGCAATCGAGGGTGATATTTCTGACGAATCAGGAGTGTTGAAGATTATCGTTAGAAGCGATTCTGAATCATCTAGAGCTTATTGATAGGTGCTTCGCACAATGCCCCCAGCGGGGCGACGTATATCGTGTTGGGGTGGACGAGTCAAAAATCGTCATTTTATTACGAAGGACAACCGGCTTCCAGATTAAAGTAGGGAGAAACCAAGAACCTGGCAGACTGCCTAATCTTTAGAGTTACTTAACTCTTTTCTCCATGGTAACACATCTTTTAGTCGAAAATTATGAGGTTTGCCAGGTCTGGTCGCCAACGAAGTCGAGTTTTCTTGGATAATAAAACTCCATGCTGCACTAGTCTTTCTGGCGAGTCCAGCTAATCCTGGGCTCGCTGCATACCCATCCAGGGTTGCCGCGAGCTTCACTACAGCGCTGAAATGTCATCTGCCAACAGAACGCCATGGTTGTGGGGAATTGTGTCCCGGGCGTAAAGTTGAATAACACCGGGGACAGAACCGAATTTTGGGGAACGCCGCTTTAATAACTTTGCTGCTAAGTTTTATCGGAACAACTTCAAGTGCCTACAATTACCGTCTGTAGTCTGCGGTTGATATGAAGAGTTACTTTAGCGTCATACAGACTCAGCAGAGGATTAGTTTGAGAGTAATCCTAAAGGGAAGTGCTGCACGTTGCAACAAACCTTCTATCAGGAAAGTAGACTAAGATAAGACATAAAGATATACTTTGTTAGTAGTACTTAAAGTACTAATGAGTTAGTCGGCCAGAAAGTTTTTCCACAAATATTCAAACATAAAGCATTGAGTTTGCAACAAAAACATAATTTTTCTGCGCAACGAATGTCGAAATTCCAGCCAAATTAGCGTCGTTTGCGGGAAGTTGCGCCTTATCACTTCGATATAAAGAAACCTGCCGTTAAGTCAAATCGGATAGCTGTAGAAGCTTATCGGGAATGTGCTCTATTAGAAACAATACGCAAAGAGTAGTATCAGTGCTTCAATTGTGGCATTTTGTCTTGGAAAACAAAGAACGCTAAAGACATGCCCGAAAAATTCGAAGACGGATAATTGTAGGAGTGCTTGGTTGAATATTCACGTCTGACGCAAAAACAAATTTCAGAAATATTAAACAATTATTTTATCTTTATTTTCAAATGTTTGAGAGCCATGGGGAAAGTTTAGAAGGCAGGCAAATGGCTACAATACAAATTGAAGGAAAAAGATAGCAAAATATAAAAACTATGTGCGTAAACCTACTTGATAGGCAAACTTTTGCTGCTGAGGATAACAAATGGGTAGATTAAACGCTAAAAATCAATTTATGGTTCAGGCCAACTATAAATATCGTTACCAAAACGGAATATCCACGGAAAGAAGACACTGCTCTGTATTTGTTGGTGCCAGAAAGATGTGCTGTTAAAACTGCGCCAAACAATCACTAAGAACCTTTATCACCAATAATTAAGCAAACATTGATGGATAAAAGTCCAAAATATATCAAAATACATGACAAAGTCATGGAAGCCACAGAGCCGTATCATATTCTAACATTTTCACATATTTTTAGATCAACCGATATTATCATAACTAAGTTGTATCATTCTGCAGTTTATGATTGATGCAGCTTTTTTGTTATTTCTTTTTTAGTTTACCTACAGTTTATACCGCATACTTCGTTTGATACTTTAAAGATTATTTTTTTAACTGCCCAAAATTCTTCAACATTCTTCTATTTTTGATTTTCTTGAATATTTTATTTTTATGGCGCTTTTCTGCTTTATAACTACATTCTTCTTCTTTTTTATTTGTTCTATAATTAGAAACTTGCTGTGATTTAGTGCTGCATTTTCATGGCTAGTAATGGGTAACATGTACCAAAAAGTTACTTCTTTCCTACTGTAGAATTTATAAAAAAGGGTTGCACGCAAACAGTGTGACAGTAAAGGTTAAAGATTTGATGGAATAATCCAAATATGTCATTTAAGCAACACCAAGCATCTCAACAGAAGAAACATCCGGCGCATTAGTGTTTTTAGCAGCATTCCTTTGTATGAAAAGTTTGCAAACAACTCCAGAAAGTAATCCGGTGCCACCTGGGTGAACATTCAAACCAAGAAGTACGTGCAAGTGCGTAGTGAGCATCCTCTTGACCCCAATCCCTCATAATTTTCTCGAACTGCTATTTGTCTTTGATTTTATATATATTAGTAAGATAAAGTTGTTCATAAAATTCGTCCTGTAGACCAAGAAGGGTTTTTCATGAGCTAACAAAGCGTTTGAGAACTTAAAGTTGAACAACTCACTAAACATTGTAATTCATTTAGTAATAAAGATATTAGATTAAATCGTAGAGAATGGGAGGAGAGATTCCCAAATCAATTTCCAAAATACTTGTTAAATTTTAACAAGCAACCAAATAATGCACGCCAATTTTTTTGTTTCCGGAAGACCAACGTTCATGATTCGTACAATAACACACAACTTTCCGCAACTGCTTTAATTCCAATTCGTATAGCTGCAACCGATCCCATATGGTTTGCCAAAAACAGGTCTATATATCAATCAGAAGAGTAAACCAAGCTCTAAGTGAAAAGTGAGTTACTTACAACTCTAAAGCAAATATATCTTGTTTGATCGTTCAGCATAATTAGTGAAATTTAATCAGCTTTAAGCAGAATTAGGAATCATCGTGGACAGAGCCTTGCATAAAGCCAAAACTCAATTGGATCTTAAACCGAGCTCTGTGGCTTCAATCGAAACATCGATAAGCAGTTGATTCAATTCTAGGAAGTTGAGGATGTTTCAAACTAGAAATTAATGCCCGTTGAGAAAAGGACTTGTAAAAATTACTTCCCAGAATCCTATCATAACGACTATACTTAAAAAAAAGAGTAAACAACAAGCGTCCAGAGAAGAAACTAAAATGTTTTCTATCTTTAGAACTCATTTTACAATCTACCGAAGGATTAAGGGATAAATACAATAAACTCATAAAAAAATAATAAACCCGGAATCACATGTCGAAGCATAGCAATGAAAATGTTCTCACATGTCACAGAATAGTGTAGTGAAAGAAAATGCTTTATCAATTAAATTGCAAGTAATCCTTTGCTCTACCATTAGACAAATTCTCAGAGCCATAAAATTATCCAGTTTTATGGCGTGACAACCCAAGACTATCCATTGGAACATACATTTTCCACCGTGACTTAAAATACATCACTAGCTTAATATTTAACTGCTAGATGTCTTTATTAACTTAAAATAAAATGTGAAACCAAGTTACCAAATAGATTACATGGAATCAGGATCGATGACTTGTTAAGTGGTGCTTCGTTCATTGAGTAAATTAAAGAGTTTTGAACGGACGTTACTTTAAATTAAGGAAGTCGAGCTTAACTTCGAGGCAAAATTCATAAAATGTAAAACAATAAACTCGCGGTTAACACAAACACAGAGAGAACATTATTAAAAATGGAAAAGTACGCCAAGAAAAAGGATAAAAATAGTAAGATACGTAAAGAACGAAAATAACCATAAATAATGAGAAAATCTTTGCGATTTCGCATTGTATCAGAAAAGGGCTATTTGGATATTTACCATTCCATCAGCTATGTTGCCAAAACGCTCATTTTGAATTCCCACTTTATCTAATCTCAGCCCAAACAAGTTTGCTTGCCGATTCGCGTAAACTCTCACGGCTGAGGTCACCCATAATATTTCAAACAAATTAAACCAAAACAGACGCTACTGCTGTGCAAACTAGCAACACGGTGTCGAGGCGCACTAAAATGAATTCGAACGCAATTGGAACATTTTGCTGCATTTGTGTCTGCAAGTTGAACGTAGGAAAAATCCCGAATCGCGCACAGCGCATTTGTGTTGGAGTTATTTACAACGTCTCGCCATAAATCGCTCTGCATAGTAACCCACGAAGCTCGTTTGAGAGTATTGTGTGTACTCTGCAAGTTATGATGCATTTCTGGGAACTTGTAATCAATTTTTAAATTGTAGTGGCGTCTACGCATTACCCGAATGCACAAAATTGCTTATTAAACAAGATCAGGGGGCGAAACGGTAATATATACAAATGTTGAAACTCATAAATACATTGGAAACTCAAACTTAGACAAACCAATCAACTATGAAGGTCTCAGCACTCTATATATTATCGTTCATGAGATATGTCACTTTAAAATAATAAGGGAAAACCCTTAGTGTTTGAATGTCGGTTATGAGACATTCCTATTCTACTTTTTAATGAGGAGTTCAAAAAAGGTGGTCAGAAGTTTCGACCTAATTGTACAATTGATCACTGTACTCAATTGTATATATTACCTCTAATTACCTCTAATAAGAGAAATTCGGAACAATGAGAAAAAAGTACAATATAACGAAAAAAACCAAAAATCCTTAAAATCTGCTCCAATAAAGCACTTGAGAAGTTTAGTTTTAAGTTTTTTTGTTGTTCATTCATTTAGTGCCGTTATCACCATGACAGGGTACTTGCCAGAAAAGCTTTTTTAATTCTGTAGAATCTATTTATTTTTAATGGATTGATTGGATTATAGTTGTAGTTTTATTTCTATAGTGCCTACTGTAGAGGCTATGCTCATCACCTAAAGCTATTTGATCGTGTCTTTGACCATCATACCCAAATTTTCGAGCACAAGCGTCTTAATGTCTTGTTTCACTCTCTGTTCCCACCTTAAATGAAACCTCGGACTTTTTGGAAACTTGGAGGTTCTACTTCATAATAATTTTGACTGTTCTGACATCTTTTATTCGTTTAGTTCTTTGTTTCTTAATAAATTTAACAATATTTTCATCATTTATTTGGTCCAGGAACATTTGGCCTCTATTTTCTCTCCTCTCGTACCTTTCTTTATACTTTTCTTCTAAATACTCGTATCATTTTCTCACTTGCTTGTGTCAAAGTCCACGTTTCCGAAACGTCATGCAACCACTGGTCTAATTATTGTGTAATAGTTGTTGTATGGTTAAGCAGTTTACTTTCTAATATTCCTTTATTTGCAATTTGTTAGACTTCAGATATGGGACAAGTGTTCATCAATGTATCCTTCTGGTAGTTCCTAATCTGCATTTTAAATGGTTGGTTTTTTCCGTATGGTGTTGTTCTGCAAGATTAGCACTACAGGGTGTGTATACGCAACCATATGTGCATTTTTGGACTGTAACGATCCTTCAATATTCACCAGTAGAATAACTTCTATCACAATATTAAATAATAGCGGAAAAATTATATCCCCCTGTGGTGCACTTTTATATCTAAAAACACTTTATTTGAAAACACGTCTTGTGTTCTCACAAAAACACTTTTCCCACTAGTTTATCTGATCAACTTTATCAATATAATGGTATTCGCGTCATTTTCAGCATCTCTAATAATTTATTTCTGTCTATAATACCAAGCGTACGCTAGAGTGGTCCAAGCGCTTGAGGCCCGAACAGGCCCGGGTTCCTTATTCAGAGCTCTCTAATGCCTGACGGGTGGCCTACTCAGTCACTAAAAATAATTGAGCACCTGCGTTCACTTCGAACAAGGAGCAACAATGGCGGTCGTCCAAGGTGCAGAGAAGGCGAACATATGAGAGCCTTAACCTCTCAGTTCGCAGCCCGTGTTCTCACACGGGAGTTAGAGCCGTAAAAAAAACTATCAAGCGCATTTTTTTATTTAACACTTATAAAGAGGTTATAGAAGTTTAAATTGTATAAGGTATAACATTTTTTTGCTAATTGTTGCATGATATGAATTGGTACGATTTGGTACAGGTAACTGAGTACTTTATATGTGACATTTGAGTATATTCTCCTCTGTAGTTTAAACAGTTCCCCTTTATATATGGGTACAATTACTTCCTTTTTCTAATCTATGGGTATTTTGTCCTCTTCCTAATACTCTCGCAATTTTATCACGTCTGGCTTTGTTGCTTTATCATCCCTTAATTTCTTTATTATTTCTCTATCTCCTAAATATCTCGTCCTTTGCTATTTATATTTAAAATATTTTACGCTTTTTGCCTGTGTTTCTTCAGATTTATCGTTTAAGAGGTTTCTCCGTTGTTATAACCTTCTTTTATTGTTGTACATTATGTTACTATTTCCTTAATTACCATTTCTAAGTTTTTTTAAAATTCCTTTGTGAAACTTACTATTTTGGATAACTTTGTGCGTTTCTTTTACTCTTAGCGTATGCTCCCTCGCAACCAGTTCAGGGGTTATTAAACCACCCTTTTGTCTTTCCTATGTCTTCATTATCACTTTTTGTGCCCATTTCCGTACAGGGGTTTCTAAATTTGCCCATTTTGCACTTATATAGTATTGTTGACTATGACATAATCCTTTTATAACCCAATACCCACTTGATTTACCAAGAAACTTACTCTTACAAACAGTAACCAAGTGTTTGGACATCTGAGTTTAAAGAACGTACTTTATAAGATATTGAAAATAACTTTAAGACAAATTTTAGGAAAAATCTCCAGCAGTGATTATCCCCATTAATTGCAACGTGTGTAAGACCTATTAAGACCAAATTATCTTTTAATAAAAAGATCTTGTCGTTGCTTTTTGCAACAAGTCATTGCCATTTTAAAATTTCTGTTAATTCTCAAATATTAAGAAACATTTGTCTGGGGGCTCACGGAATGGTTAAAGTTCATTATCATCAATGGTTAGGCTAGGAACCAGTCTTCTAGTGTATTTATAACTCCTGGGGATCACTCTGCCTTTTGTAATTGCAATTGCAGTACAATATGTGGCTGATGCATGATGAAGCTTTAACTCATATCAAACAATTTAATAGAAAATTATAATTCCAATAACAAGTATTCTATGTATGTAGTAAAAAAGGTACAAGATGTAGGAAACATTGTACACAGCCTCAATCTGCTCCGAAGTAAGCATCTTGGAGTCTCATATACTTCCCAAGCGTCGTTTCCACTGTTCAAAACTTTGTATAATGCAAATTCCAGTGGTGAAATTGCGAATAGCTGCTTCTTATCGACGGTCCAAAATCTCTTCTTTCAAAGGTGGTCTAAGTTTTAAAAACAGCTAGAAGTCGTATCTGGGAGATTTGATATTTTGACAAAATGTTCTGCATGAGATGTGAAGACTTATTTATTAAAAAATCCATCATTTCAATTGTACCTTCTTTGTCTCCTTATAATGATAAAAATTGAGCTTTTTCATTTTTTATTTCATTAAATGCCTGTTTTATTTTCAATTTTTCTTAACTCCTCTTTATTTATGTCTAGCTTTTGTACTGCCACATTGCTGATTGCTTCTTCGTTGTTTTCTTTTGTCTCGTCTAACTTTCTATTATTTCTTTGTCCGTTTTATATATCTCCATTTTCCCATTTAAGCTCGTCTGCGGTTCACATTTTTCCTTTAATTTGCTTTGTTACATTGTATAACATTTTCATATCTTTGCTCTGGGCAGCATTTTTCACTATTCCGCTAGATTATCTATGTTCGTTTGTCCAGCCTTGATTTCTTTTTTATTTGTTTGTTTTGCCCAATTACTTTTTCTCTGATTCTTTCTTTGTTTTTGTCTTTAATAGTTTTATTTTAATTTTTTATCGTTCCCCAATTGTGTTTATTGTGGCTTGGTTTATTCAGAATTGTATTTTTCGGTTTTATTTCCGGTAGTCTTTTTAATTGCGTTTTGTAAGCTAAACATACATTTTCTACTGGCGGGTTATTAAGGTCGTCTCTTTTTGCTGTATTTTTCATTTTCCGAATATTTTTTATCTTTTCTACGGTTCTTAATTTATCAGGGTTGTTACTGCCAAATTGGACTGTATCGTAATTTTAAATTTAAACAAGAAATTTCAATCAAAAGCTAAAGCTGGAAAACTTGCCTTTGGGAACGGCGCTCTCCTGCAGAAATCGGTTCCTTGTGCTGTAATCCTGGGGGATCCAGGAAGAGGAAATAAGGGCGTGGGTGAAAAGATAGGACAAGTTACCTCAATCTTCACAGCGGAAACGTCTTTCCTGGCGTGGGCCCTCCAACTTGATGGTCCGTAGTTTACGACTAGGTTTTCCTTGGTTCCTCGCCGGGTCATGTACAAGGAAACCGAACCTGAAATGCAATAGGCCAACAAAACGACCTGCGGGGAGAGGAAAATCTTGTCTGCAAAATATCGAATCCCGCAATAAAATTGGCTTCAACAAACGGCCACTGGGATGTGGAAACTCTTGCCGCCAATCAAACTCGCCGACAAACTCTCGGTGAAAACGCTCTCGGCCACGGAAAATTTAAAGCCGGTCGCCCACTTTCTAAACCATCACAACTTAAATTCAAAACGAAGCGAGCGAAATAGAGAAGAACCAGCTCCGGCCGAAGGCCGCTGTGCTTTTATATATCAGCGGACCGTGCAAGCGGGCAAATCAAAACTAAAGCGCGTATACAGGAGGAAGTCAAAAGACGGCCGGCCTTAATTTAAAATCCACATAGAAGTAATTGGAGATTGTCGCAAACAAGGGTTATACTTTAGTCTTGCTGGTATACTTTTATTATTTTTTAAACTTATTCTTATTTTTGCTTTAACAAGATGATGATTGGAGGGCATATCTGTGCTTCTATCGATGTTACATTTCGTAGCGCATTTTTTCTTTTTTTTTTTACTCGATCACGATATAGTCAATTTGGTTATCTCGTGACTTATGAATATCTTTATGTTTAATTCTGTTCCATAGGCCTTTTTCATTTTCGTTCATAATTCCTAAACTTCTCACATGAAATTTTGATTCCCTATATTGTTTAAACCCACTTTGTGCCTACAATCTTTCAATAAATAATTCAAGTAATTTTTGTAGTCGAATATACTTGAAAATAGCCCTGTATCTTTGTTTCACCAACAGGCCATTACGGTCGCTTAGGCCCGAGAGATTTTACTACAAAGATCATATTTGCGCAGAGATTAATTAGTCGACTTATTTGCTGCCTCACCACCTGGCCTAATCCCAGAGCAAATTGACGCGTGCTCTATTGATATTTTCTTATAAATAGGTGCCACATCAAAATCCCGTGACGATAACACTTGAAATGCCCATTGTTCGAAATTGAGTATTCTAGAGCTAAAATCAGTTTTTAAAGTGGCGCTGGAGGGCTACGGCTGCAGCGAAAGCACGAAACACTGAGTGGTGAGAAAATTCTGATGTTGTGTGTTGTGTTTTACCTGAATTTTGCGTGTATAAATTTGTAAGGCACCCGCAAAGCTCGGTAAACTAAATGTATAAACTCGGGGTAAACAGTTTCTAGAACAAGCGTAGGTGATAAAACAGTCAGCTGCACATTTTTCAACTTTTACCCCATATACCTGGTGTAATCTAAAAGTGAATGTTAAATTGTGCAAAGAAAATTATTGAGTCAATTAACTAAAGTTGCAAATCTGTCGCTGACTTCAACATACGTTTAAGTGCACCTCTCACAGATTATATAAAATCTTACTGCAAGATAACCATTACTGGTTCTTTAATATACGGCGTAAACACCAGCTTATCTGGCAAGATATGCAGCGAGCAATAATTGATAATTTAAGTGGCTATTCATTGTTTTCAATTTAAAATTTGTAAGGTGAACCTAAAAGGGCACGGCTTCTAAGCGTTATAAGTAGGGGTACCTGAAGGGAATTTTCCCCACAGAGTACCTCGCATTATCACATTTTTTTAATTTTAATTATTTTTTAATTATTATTAAGTTTTTTACGACAGAGGCCGTAAAATCACACTCTTAAGACACGTAGCGTAAAAAACAGTTAAAAATAACAGTGACCGACATTGGCTGGAAAGCAGCGTTACTGAGGAGAATATTCGTATTGGTCACCGTTTTCTCGAAAAAGTCTTTGTCTAACGGTTACTGAGCTTGCTTTTATAGTTAAAATAAGCTACCGTAGTGCTATGATAATCGAAAACGTTACCTGGTACACAACAACGCTAATCACTATACAACAAATTGAGTATTTATTCTAAACTAAATTAGAACATCTTCTCCTCTCTATGGTCAAAACTTGTTTATACCGCTAAAAGAAGCATTTGGAGGATAAAAGTTTGACGTCTGTGTTGATATCCGTCTTTATGTGGTTTTGAATAAGAAGACTATGTAGAATAATAACTTTGTATGTTTGTATTTTTATGGTGCTTCAGTGGATTTTAAAGATCTGATTTATATTTGATTTATCCACATATATGACGATCATTTTTATCGTGTTATCATGATTTATTGTTTTATATTCTCGTTTCTCTTTTACCCTAAAAATTTTAATCCGTTAATTTTCTTTAATTTTGTTGGATAACTTGCGCTAAATTTGTAATTTTTCAAATTTTTTCGTTCGTGCTTGCTCTTAATTATTTTATTACAAGACGTGAATTATCCCTAAAATATCGAATTATATAACACTAGCAATTAAAATTACAATAATAAAAATCTGTATTTAGTCCTTTTTTCCTATATGAGACTTCTAATAGCAAAACCAAACTTCTATTTCCCTGGATCTTCTTGAAAAAATTTATCGGTAGCACTTTGATGTCATTAGAAACAATTTTAGTGTTTAGTGAAAATTTCACACACTTTAGTTTTTGGAAACCTCAACTCATTTTCTAGTTCTTGGAGAGATTGCAGCCCGTACATGTTCAACATTTTCCAGTGTTCTGCTCGTTGTTTGTCTTCCCGAACTCGAATGAACGAATCGTTAGTCTTTATTTCTGCTGCATTTATCGTATTGTTCATGAAAACCGCCTGAATCATCCGACTAGAAGAATTTGTTGTAAATCCTGTGCTACGCTTGTTTTGTCTTTGCAAACGCGACGATCGCGCACTACATGGCTCATTCGCCGGGGCCTAACTACCAACTAGCTGGACCACTAAAATCTTCCTTATTTACACATGCACTATGTAGTCGAATTTTATTGGCTGGCAGTTACACCGCGGCCGCCCAGAGGTTTTTCGTACACATTGAAATAACATTTTTGGGACAAAATACACATTATACTTTTGGTGCATCGTGTGGTTGGTTCTCGGGCTATAAGGCCGTGGCCGGAGTTCAGAAACTCTTGAGGTTTCGTCCACAGCTGCGACAGGCATCTGCATAAATCTTTAAAAATGTTCTAAAAATTAATTTAATTTTTTTGAGAGTTTTATCTAGTTTTTTTTTAATATCATTTTCTAAATCTTGCTATTACGTTTGATGTTTAGGTACCACATAAACTCAAACGCGATTTTTTTGGAGTAAAACATAATCCAATTTTGAAACGCATGATAACAGGCGACCAAAAACGAATTGTCCGCAATGACCTATTCAAATAACATACAAGAGGCAGCTTGGTTTGCCACTCTTAATTACGAAGCACCTCAAGGAAAAACTGGAGTATCTTCTTCAGGCAAAGAAAGATTGCAGAAAAGGGCATCTAAATAAGACAATTAAGGAACTGAAATGGCTGATTCAAGGGAACAAAATCAAGGACATTCAATGTTATTTAGACGCAACGGATTACTCACCCTAGAAAGCAACACGAAGACTTAAAGGCTTTAACATAATCCAGCAATTCAAAAAGACGATAACACTTTGGCCAGAAATGATAAAGAAAAAGCTGAAGCTTTCTCGAAATATCTGGGAAATGTATTCCAAACCCTTTCCTGGAGTTATCCAATAAAAAACTGATATCTTGGATATACCACTTCAATTAAATTTGCAATTAAAAAACTACAACGAGTTAAAATAATAGAAAAGGTACCTGGATTTGACTTAATCTCCAAAAAATCTTAAAGAGCTATCAAATACACGTTACAAACTTATAACCTTCATCTTTAATGAATACTGCGACTGTTTAATCTGGTATTTTGTTGTTAGTAGTCTGCGCAGCTTATTTTTTTGTTTCAATTATTTGTCTTTTCTGTATTAAATTTTGTGCCTGTTATGTAATCTATTATGCTTTTGGCGTTACGTTCTTTTGCAATAAATGTATCTTTATCCTGTAAAGTTGATGCCACACCGTATTTCCTATTAATAGGTCGTTCCTTTTACAGAAGTCTCTCATTTTTATTTAATTTCTCTTTTGGGTTCTTCCTCCAGCTTCCCATACATCCCATTCCCCTGTTTTAGTCTTTTCCAACTTACTATTCTAGTCTCCCATTATTATTGTATTCTGATTTTCTTCTTTCATTTCGTCTTGTGTTTGTTGTATATGCAAATTTGTTATTTATTCCTCTGCTGTGCCTTCTATCGGTGCGTAGATTTGGATAATATTAATTTTTTCTTTTAGTTTCACGGTACTTGCTATTATTCTCGAGTTTAATGTCTAAACGTTTGCTATTTTTTCCTCTGTAACTATTAGTCCTACCCCCGCCTTCGCTTTCTGTTCTGGGTCTACTTCCGAGTAATATAAGATGTGTTTATTTGTAAAATATATACTTTTTGTCCTTTTCTTAGTTTCGCTTATTACTAAGATGTTGTTTCTGCCCACTTCCTCTGTTAGTTCTATTTATTTCCCTGTACCTATATTTCAGATTTCTGTACCTATAGTTTCATTTTTAATTTCTTTTTCTTTTCTAATTTTTCTATTGTTTGTTTTTCGTGTCTTTTTGGTGTCTGTGTCTTTATATTTGGTTGTGTATAGGTTAATTTCTATTGGAGTTTTTTGGAATTGCGCCATTTCGGTTTGTTTTAGTTATTTTTTATAACTGGTCCTGTATTGCATCAACAGGAGATCTCTCGCTGATTTTTTCTCACACTTTTTTGGTGTTATTTTATTCTCCGTGTTTATTCGGGTTCCTTTTCTATTGCGTTTAAATGTTCCAGATAGTAGTCTTCTCCTTTTACTATTAGTTTGCTGTATCTTAGGATTTTTGGTGACCCTGTGCTCTTACTTTATTTTTGTGTCTTATCAATTCTTTTCTTATTTCTTCATCTTCTTTGAATTTTTTTTTATGTATATATTTCTTCCTTTTAGATTTTTAGATCCTTTTACAATCTCAATTTTATTTAGCCAATTGCCGAGTTTCGCTAATATTGTCTAGTTTTTCATTTTCATATTTACCAAGTCTTCTAGTTTCTGCTCCTCTTCCTCTATTAGTATTTATATTTCTATATCCCTTAGAACCGTTCTTATTTTTTAACTATAAATTACCCTCCTCATCTTGATGATCGATACCGTATATAATTGTATTCCTTTTTTTATTTTCGCCAATTTATTCCATTTTCCTCTTTTGTTATGTAGCCCTTAATTTTAAAAGTTGGTTTTCATTCCTGAGCTGCTCTTTTTTTAACTAAATTTAGTTTCTTTTGGAGTATGTTCATTTTATTTTCTAAGCGCTGACCTCTTTCTTCTCTTTCGTCCAATTCGTTATTTATTTCTTGCACCATTGCCTCTATTTTACCGATCGTTAATTCTTTCTTGTAAAATGTATTTTCCCTCGGTCCGTCCCTATTTGTTGTTCAGACAATGCTTGTAGTTCGCTTTTATCGGCACCGCGCGAAACAGCCGTAGATCGGCCCGTCAAATGTCAGTCCCTTATTCTTGCATTCGTTCTAAATTTAATTCTTAAATCTACTCCTACCTCAGATCTGCTTGCGGTAGATTATTTTTCTTCCTTATGTTTACTTAATTTACAGTCCCTCCCATTAATTTTACTTTGAGACTCTCTAAGTAGCGACAGCATTTTGGATCACAAGAATAGCCGTATAAATTCCTGCTATTTCAAGACCGGACCTCATCAAGATTATCAGACCCTAGAAAAAACAGGAGATGTTTCCTCCCG
Source organism: Sinelater perroti (assembly GCA_036346155.1). Taxonomy (NCBI): domain Eukaryota; kingdom Metazoa; phylum Arthropoda; class Insecta; order Coleoptera; family Elateridae; genus Sinelater; species Sinelater perroti. The sequence continues at coordinate 19,048,674 of JARFIY010000158.1, read as the reverse complement.
CAGACCTATGAGCCTACTTCTAATGATTTTCAAAGTCTGAGAAATTATCCGTCAAGAGGCTGAAATGGAAATAGACGAAAAGGAAGCAATCGCAGATAACAAGCATGGAACTATAGCTATCCCTAGATGACAAATTACGACTATGTACGCAAAACCAATCTGGACCTATGGTATCTAACTATGGGGAAATGCCACTAATTCCAGTATTGCCATCTTATACCGTATTATATGTACAACGAAATCATCCTACATAATATCGCACTAGAATCCGCTAAGAAACTTATCCATCAGTTTAATGTCAAGTACAGTGCAGTACAGGGTGTTGATGCATCCTAGCCAATCAGCTAAAAGTGCGCGATGTTAACGAAGTACATAAACGGAAACGTTTGCTTCCATCCGACCTAACTACCAAACCCATATAAGTCTGAATTTTAAGACGACGAATGTACATTCATTTAAACAAATAAACTTTAGATTTAGGCTCGGGGCCTGTACACGTAGTTGATGATCCTTCTTGAGCTAGCTCATCAACTTTCTCGTTGCTTGCAATTTTGCAGTTGAGTTTTTCACGGCATTACCGTATCACTCTAGATATTATCATCGGGTTCTTTAATGCCTTAAGGAACGCTTGAGTGCCCGTGAATATGTTGATTTGACTGTTTTGATAAATAAAAGTAATTTTCCTGGAGTACTGTCTCCGCTGAAAAGACGCATGCGTATTTTGCTAGTGAAAAGCCTAACCTTAAATTTTTTCTTTTAACAATATATGACCACCCCCGTTCCTTATCTGTATACCAGATAATTTTTCCGGGTTTGTTGCTTATTTCGTTTATACATTCATTTCGATCCATAATATTAACCTCAAAATTTATATCGAATGCGAATGTGGGCGTCATATGGTCTGTTCTCATATCCAGTATGTTTCCACGCATATGCCCAATTTTCAGATGTTCTACTTTCAAGCAATCTTTGGGGATTATGATTACGTTGCTCAGCCTATTAAAAGACATTTATGTTTCTTCCATACTTCAAAATGAAGAAGATTAAGGTCTAGCAGTGTCTTCATTGCCGCTGTTGGTGTTCTTTGCGTCACCTTTGGCCGCCATACCGAAGCTGTATATGTTTTCATAGGTTTGACCACAACGGCATATGTGCGGTACATCACTTTTGATTTCAGACCCCATGTTTTTGTAAGCTCGTTTCGACTGAAACTTATCGTCAGAGAAAATCTTCTTGCAAGGTACTGCGCGGTTCATCATGTATCATAGATCCTACAAAGCAGCATGTATGCGAAAATTAAAATGTAGTCGCGTATTGTTATATTAAAGCATTTTGCACTATTTCCTGTGACAGTATTGGTGAAGACTGTAGTAGAGCTGCTTTAATGACTTGCAGGACTTCTAACTGGCAATGCTCTTACGAAGGGGTAGCCAGTGCAACAACAGAATCTTCTCCTCATCTCTATAGACAATTTCTATTTATTTTAAATAAAACAATTTTGACCGCTGCTCTATGTGATGAGGACTTTTAATGTGCTGTCATTCGGATTTGCCATAACAATAATGAATTTGACCAGACACCCAAAAAATGTGTTTAGACTCATTCTGTACTTCAGTAATTTTTTTAGACAACGAGAGTGTGGGAAACCCATTGTACAAACGATTGTCTTGTCTTTGTGGATGATAGTACAAAGTTTAACAAAAAAATCTGTTCTATTAATTGGTGTACCAAATAAAAGCGGTTTGTTTGTCATTGTCAAGAGGGATACAGGTTGTTTTAACTTTTTTAGTGCCACCTTTACCCCCAAATGAATCATGCCGTTTATTGCTGTCTATTGTTTTTTGTCTATAACTTTCTTCCTTCAAAGGAATCATGCCTTCTGTCGCTGCCTCTATAATTTTCTTGTGTCTACAACTGCACTGGCACCATTACAAGAAAAATTTTCTATTTTTTCTTTTAAGTGTTTCGGCAACACCATCTGATGGTATTATGTGGAATTACGGAATATTTTCACACACGCTATACAACTGCAGCAATTGGCATATCTCCACACGCTTCTGCTTTAACTGAGCCGTGCGAGTATATGAAACTCAATGCGTAGAGACTTTTATCATTTTCAACTCCTCTTAAATGACGGTTGCAAAGATTAGTAAGACGTGATTTGTCTTAATAAAATACAGCCTTTAAACTTTGATATCCTGCAAAACGCAGTTTTGCAATTCGGTGCTGTTTTCAGACACGATTACTAATCCCACGTGGAAAGAAACCATGTCAGCGATAGTCGCCAACTTTGTCCACAATTACACTCTTAGTAATTCACTCCTTTTATTCTCGTGCCATTTGGTAGCATTAAATAGTACTACAGTCTATTTTCATACACGCACTAGAGGTGTATTTTAATATGCGACCCAATCAGTGTTCGAAGAGGACGCCGATTATTTTTGAACGTCCTAAGTTGTTATATTTTTTTCTTTCTACTTTTTCTTTGGTTTTTTTGTATAATATATTTAGCCGTCACTATGTTTTTAGGGCAGTTTCTTTAAATTAAATTTTAGCATCTGTTTTTGTTTTCTCTTTTGTAGTCACGAAATAATTCCTTGTTGTTTATTTTTGACACATCCTTTTCTTCTTCTATTTATATATCTTCTTTGTATACTGTTGCAGTATTTTTTGTTTCATTTAAATGTTTGATCCATCTTTTCCGTGTAATTCAGAGCGGCTAAAAAGCTTGAAATTCAATCATCAATGTGTCTTCTTCTTTTTATTGTTAAAAGTATTTTGTATGCACCAAATCTGTTGCTAGACTTTCATAATTATTGTGCGATAATTTTTTATTATAAGAATTTGCCAGTCTGAAAACTTAATTGTCACACCCTGTGTTATATAACTATTCTCACCCCCCCCTATTTAAATTAAGTAGTAGTTTAATTCAAGTTTGTTTATTACATTGCAGATACTTATTTAAATTGGGCAACTTATAAATGCAGACCTGAAAAAGCAGCCAACTTTCGTGATGACGTTCGAAGAGGTTCTCCCGCTTTTAGGGGAGTTTGGAAGGTAAAACCCTTGTAGTGTGCAAAAAACCGTTTATCACTCTGCTTTATTGTTTAGGTACCAGAAGCGGATTTACCTGCTGCTGTGTCTGCCAACAATTGCTTGCGCTTTCCACAAACTAGTCAACGTTTTCATTCATGCCAAGCTTAACCACCGGTAATCTAACACGTCTTTTATGTACAGGATGTTTCATTCGCTCTTGGGCTCTAATTTTTTATAACTTTTAAAATAATGAACGTAATTAGCTAAAATCAGACAAAAGCTTATCTTGATATAAGAAGCATAATTACTGAAGAACACGAGTGGTGGTGCTTTAGATCTAACTGGGCTTCTATTATAAGATCGTTAATATAATATATATAGTAATAAAGTGTTTTTGTATAATCTTTGTCAGAAAAGTTTGAAGACTGTCTTTTTAATTCTTTACCTGTGATATTCAAGAACAAGAAATCGTGTTATTCAGTTACCTGATAGTGTTCCTATGTAAACTCACTAGGTGGTAGGGCTGAGCTTAGCAACGCACTGTTCGGCTTATTGGCGCTTTTAGTTGGAAGTTGTACGAGCAGAAAGCTAGAAAAAAATTCCTAGTGAAACATGGAATGTGACACAGCAATCATATAGTGACGAGGCATTATTGAGATGCCGTGTCTGTAAATGGCACAGAGATTCAATGCTCGAGGATCCCAGAGTTTATGAGTCGTCAATATCACGTACTGTTGTAAATATGCAACGTGTGGGGTAGTTACTGCAAGAAGACGGCCGTAAAGAAGAGCTGAAATTGAATAAAAATGCGTGTCAGAAAATGTCCCATATTTTCGTTGAAAGGGAAGTGTCATGAAGATATCGCAGCAACCCGAACGGTTGGGACGGATATGCTGAGAAGCATCCCGGATAAAGCTTTCTCTGCTCTGCTTCCACGACCTCCAGAAATGGCGATAATTGTGTGTAGATAGGAAGGGCACTACTTTGACAATATCTACGACTATTAATTCGTAAGTTGTGTAAATTATTTTTACAAGCCCCGTTTTGAGCTTTTCTGACAAAGTTCGTATTACACAAAAAAGTATGTACTAAAGGGTAGCTTAAATCTTTTAGAATCTTATTAAAAATGTAAAAACTGGGTGAAACCATTGTATGTACATGAAGAAAGACGTTTAAAGCTACTAAAAGTAATGGTGTAGGAAATGGAAAACCAACTGCTAGCCACTTTATAACAATTTGAATGTTAAACTACTGCAATATAGAGAAGCCTTTTCAAATATATCAATAAGCTGTATATCGGGTTGCTGCTATAGTAGAAAGACAAATTGACTAGGGTCATTCGAAATATTGGTTTTGGATTCATCTTTGTTAGATTTTATACGAGAAATTATTCACAAAAAATAAAAATGTGAGTGGCTGTAGAGGTGACTCTGGGAAAACTTGGTTGAGTGACCAAAGGTGCTTTAGACTATAGGGGGCGTCAAAGTCGAAAATACGAATAGAGTGGTTTTGGACACACAGGCATCGATTTCTACTGAATCTACTATGCTGATTACAAATATGAAATCATCAAATAAACAATTTGTTGATTATTAAGTCAGTGGCAGCTGATTCGTGTAATGTTTATAACATTTTTTTCTCGTAATGCCCGAACGGTAAGTGAGAGAATGGCCGGAGTTGGAAAACACAATGAGCACTGCTTCCGGATGCGCCACTAATTTGTCTTGTGCAGCTTCGCATTTTTTTCTTTGACGCTTCTGCCGTCCATACCACATTTAGTCCGTCAATTAAGTTTTTCCATCCCCACACCCACCTACATAACACATTAAACTATCGGTAGGGGATAGTCAAAATAGAGATCAAAGTTAAAATTTTTACCATAGACCTAATATTTTTGAGATAATTCTAATGCATCGGTAAGTTTTTACACTGCACTTATAGACCAAAATGTATCCATGTCAAGTTTTATCGTCTCTACATCAATTACTTTGAAAGTTATAAAGAAAAGTCTGGAACCAAGAGCAAAAACTCTATATAAACAACTTTAAAACTTGCAGTTGCCAACTACCCAATGAGTTTTCCAACGCCAGCTATGCCCTGTCAGAGGATCGTCTCAACAGCTCGTATCCCTTCGACAGCAACACCAACAAGTTCTCTTCCTGCTACATGTACGAACGCAATAACACCGTTGCGTGCTCCGCGTACATCTACGACAACAGCGTGTACAAGAGCAGCATAGTCACTGACGTATGAAAACTGCCAGCTAATAAACTTGCCATTTAATCGAAGCCTTTCAGTGGAACTTGGTATGCGATGAGTCCCATTATACCACGACGGCTGACACACTGTTTATGGTGGGGGTAATGCTGGGGTCCATCATTTTCGGGGGCTTGTCAGACAGGTAAACGTTCTGCTACCTTGTTAATGTTCCAGATACAATTTTGAGTTTAGGTTTGGACGGAAGCCCATATTCTTCATTTCGTTGGTGCTGCAAGTTGTTTTTGGGCTGAGTGCCGCTTTTGCACCTGAGTATTGGACCTACACGCTGTCGCGCCTCATCATAGGCTCTACCACATCCGGTGTTTTTTTGGTTGCTTATGTTATAGGTAAGTCAAACTTATTTTTAACAAAAAAAAAAAAAAAAATAAATTTAATACATACATATACAATCCGGACCTCTTCTTCCATCTTTTTCTATCGGTTGCTTTATCTTCGCCTTATCCCCCTCCATGTGGTGTGTTGATTTTTTAATATCTTTCTTATTGCTTCATCGCGTGTAATTTTCCTATTAGGTTTGCCTATTATATTTATTTAACCTACTTACTAGGGTCTCATTGGATCAGTTGTCCCCACCATCTTAGTTGCTGTTTTTCTATTTTGTCTTGTGATGCTGTAACTTACAGTCTTCTTTTGATTTTATTATTACTAATTTTGTCTAGCCTAGTAAACCTTTTGATTCTACAGGAATTTAATTTTCTGTAGTTTCTTTTTTTATCTTTTAGTGGGTGCCCACGACTCGTAGCCATAGTTAAAATGGATGTGTACGTCATATTGTGCACTGTTGGTTTAGTCTTCTTAAATATTTTCTTCTCGTTGATAAATCCTCTTGTTAATGCTTGAAACACTTGTTTTGCTTTACATATCCTGTTATTTATGTAATTTATATTTTCCTTTTTCCTCAACAACTGAGCCAAGATATTAAAAATAGTCGACTTGTTCTAACACTTGGTTGTTTTATTTTATGGAAACTTGTTTAGACGTTTTAGAAATTGGTTAGATTGATTAAATAGTTTGGCACTACTTGTTTATCTAAACTTTTCCAGATCATATTTCTTGGTACTTTATGGAAAGCTTTTGATCTAGGAAACATGCATATGCTGTTTTATTGTATTTTAGTCTCTTTTCTATTATTTGTTGTAGTGTGAATATTTAGTCTTGGGTATTTTAGCCCGACCCGGCTCTGAAAGTTTGTTATTTTGCGTTAATTTATCTCTCTCAGTCCCTTTCCTAAAATTCTTTCAAAAAACTACAAACACCGAGTAAGGAAATGCTTCTACAATTGTTACAGTTCTTGCTGTTCCCATTTTTATATGTGGCTGTTATGAGAGCAGTCTAGCAGTTTTCAGGAAGATCTTGCACCTAAGTACTAAGTTGGAGACTGAGTAGCAAGTCCAGTTCTGTTTTCCTATGTATTTTCATTTTTCATGATATCTTGTCATGCCCTTCTACTTTCTCCTCTTCTAATCTTCTAACAGCTTCTTGTAACTCTTATTTAGTTATTTCTACTATGTTATCTTTTATTTTGGGTGTGTGTTGGCCCTCTATTTTTGTGCTGTTGATTTCCATTCAAGAAACTCTTTTAAATATCTTCCCAATCTTTGTTTTGCTTCAGAGGGCATCGGTTTTTCTACTTCAATGTTTTTAGGACCTTAGAAAATAATTCCTGATTATCTTTGCTATTTGACTCTATTTGATGTTCAAATTCCTATCATTCTATACTTTTTTATTTCAAAACTGTTTTTTGGCTGTCCTTCTTTGGATTTTGTATTTTTGATAAGCCTCTGTTCTTCTAACGTTCAGATAATATTTCCATAATCGTTTCTGTTTTTAAATCTCATTCTTAATGTTCTCATTCCGTCAAAATGTGTTTTTAACTGTCACTTCTACAGCTTGTACCATATACTTCGGTTGCTACTTAAGAATTATTTGTTAAAAGGATGTCCATAATTCCTCTACATTCTTAGTTTTAGTTCTTCGGTTTTTTTTTGATAATCTTAGAAATTCTTATTATATATTCTGTACTGGTTTTTGGTACTCGTTTTCTTTATGTCTTTCGCTACTAGAAGGTAGTGGTCACTTCCAATCTCTAACCTCTTCCGACTCTTATATCTTGTATCTTTGCAAACTTTTTCTTTTGTGTAATTACGTAGTCTACGATCTATTCCTCGTTTTTTCTAGGTTTTTCTCTTGTGTAACCATGAATAGTCAAAGAAGATATTCATAACTTTCAGATCATTTACCATACAGAACTCGATCAATCTTTGCCCATTGTCGTTTTTTTTGGTTCTTTGCAATAAACACCAATAAGCCCATTACACCTTTCACTTTTATTGCCCACTTTTGCTACTAAGTAAGTGACCTCTATTTTATCCAACGTGACTTGCAGTTCACCCTAGAAGTCATTTTTCGTATCTTTTCTTTCGTTGTCTCCTGTTCCGTATACTTTACAATAGAAAATACTTTGCTAATTCACTTAAACTGTACTGTCATAAGTCTTCTTTTACCGCACTTTTCACTTCGTTTCTTTTCGTTATATACGTTGTTCTATTTTTTGCTGTATTAGTTCTTTTATATTTGTTCTACGCTTATTTCTTGTTTGTTATCTTCTGCCTAAGACTCCTGCTCGCTACTTTTGTTCTACATGCACCCTTTTCTGTTTCTAGTATCATTTTCTTAACTACCTTCCATATGTCATTTAGGCCCCATTGTTGATTGTTATTTGCTCTTGTTCTTCTAGTTTTGTTAGTTTTATCCTTAATTGACTTTCGTAACCTTCCTATATTTTATTATTTTCTAATGTTCCTATTTTAATCCTCTTATAGCTTTTATTTATTCTTCTGTTACCACCAGACTATGATCTGTATATCTCATAAATGACATCTTGTACTGCACATCTTAGCTTTTTGTGTATATTATACAGTCTATTATACTCTTTTGTTCTCCTTCTGCTACATGAATTTTTATGTTTATAGAGTGTGATTATTATTAATAATTGGTTACTAATGCAGAAGTCTATCATTTCTCACCGTTGTTATTTTTTCATAGACCTGTGTCCTACGTTTTGTTTCTTTTTTTATGTGAGCATTCCAGTCTTCTATAATCAAGGTGTGTCTATGTTTATTTTGTGTTTTTTATATTGTGCTCCGAAGGTTTTCATAAAATTTTCCTTCCTACCTCGCGTCTGTATCATTCGTATGTGCATATATCTGGATTATTGTTATTTTTTTACTTTAGTTCTACATTTAATTACATGATTCTTGTATTTATAGCTTTCCTGCAGGTTATTCTGGATTCTGTTTCTGGATTTATTATCATCACCTCTCTTTTTGCTCGGTTTTGTACTGCAGTTCCTGAATATTTTATTACGTAGTCTTTACCAATGTTATTTCTTTTATTGTAACTTTATTTATGGTAAGAATTTGTATTTTCTACCTTTTAATTTTCTGTACTACTTCTACTTGATTTCTGTGCTGCAATCCTCGACCGTTTTTTTACTTATTTGTTCCGTTTAGTTTAGCTTAACGACAGAGGCTGCATTATCTCGAGACAACTTGATCCAGAGCTATTTATCGTGATTATTCGTAGTCCTGTTTGCAGGACGTACACCAGTTGCCACTTGGAAACCGGGTCTTCTAGTAATGTAGTCTCCCAAGGTATTTAAGAACTTAACTTAAAAAACGTATGGGTTTAACAACATGGTACAACATGCCCCGCAGCAGGAGAGTCGATTGACATTACCAAAAGTAATGTTTGTAGGACATTTAATCTTTTATTTTGGTAATGCACTAAATCACTACGTGACCTTGACTTATTTATGTGCGGTTATCATTAATAGTAAGTTTTGAGCTACTAAATCAAACACAAATAAGGAATTTAAATGTAAGTTACTCAGAGCATACCCTCTGGCGTCTTTAAAAGAGTAATGTGATTCAAAGAAGCGGATTTGGATATTTATTGATTATTATATTCAAAACTTGGTTTTAGACTTTAAATAAGTGATTAGACAAATAATTTTTAAAAAATAAATTAATTACGTGTGTTATACAAAGTTAGCTATAAGAACTTCATAAGGTGACCGCAAATAGGAAAAAACATCAGCGTTTATTATGATCATATGCCCAAAAATGCATAGCGAATCCTTAATAGTAGATTATTGCATCGGAAAGCGTCACATCATGGATAGACGCACTCGTACAAATGTTCCGAGTTGTATACGTCGTTTAAGTATCTGTATATCTAGAACAGCATACACGACACTTTTAAATGACGCCACTGGTATTAGTTATAATGATTTAAATTTAGTAACCGGTCGAGTCATGCAGCAGAATCATCTCATCTGATCTATCTGTTGGAAAAACTATTATTGAGGTACTAGCGAACGTTAACACTAAATTGAGTCAAAGCTACATCAAGCACCAGCTACGTGAACCGTCGTACTGCTAATAGCACACTTGCAATCAATAAAAGCATTGTCCCCAAGTAGGTAACATAGGCCCAACTAGGTGATCACCAATAATCCCAGCCGAAATATTGAACTTCAAACATTTCATGGGGATTTTTCCTAACCCACTGTTGTGTAGATTGATAAAATCACTCCTATCAAAAGTAACTTTTTTTTAAAGATAATTGACGACTAAAGTTCAATAATGGTGGTAACCTGATACAAAAATCTACGAAAGAACTTCTTTTAGAAGAAAATTCGTTTACGATGGTCCCTGCACTCCTTGTAAGTGATACAAACAGCAGATGTTTCTATATAGGATAATTGACGCAATTCACTTATTCACACTTATTCACAAAGTTTGTGTCTCTAATTGGTGTTCACTGTTTAGGGCCTTGACGTATTTAAAGCAGTAATTATATAGAAATGGTTGTTGTACATAAAAAAATATTTTTATTCAGAGAACACGTTCTACCACCTGATAACTTGCCTGTAATAATTAAATATAAGTTTTTAATGTTTAAAGAAATATGAAGCGCCAAATTGTTAAAAAGAATCATAGTAAACTCGGGATTCTATAGGGCTAAACCGCCATAGCAATTTGTTGGCTTATTATTCTTCCGTGTCTGCTTTCATGTTTTGTTCGTCTAAAAGAGCATTCTAGAGTATTTAAGTATAATTATTTTCCTATCTAATCTCTAGACATCAGTAATATCAAAAATTCTTTTATAGTCACTTTTAACAAGATGGCCTTGCTTTTGATCACACCAAGAAATCTGTTGCGATGTAAGGGGTGTCGGTATCTTTATATACAAATATGTATTGTCAAAAGGTAATGACACACTGTCTTCCGGAAGTCCAATTGGCTTATTATGTGATGAGAATGAGTGGTCCTTAACTAAAAATAAGAATTTTTAATATCAAGTATTGGTCCAAGTATTAAATGACTAAAATCTAGATTGTTTCAATAAAAATAATTAGGCGCCATTTTGAAGGATTTTGAGTGGATTAGATGGTTTTTGAAAATCGTTACTCAAAGCTATTAAAATTCTTATAGTGGGATAGAATAGTTACACCTCGAACTCATTTATCACATAGAACATAAAATTAATAGAAGAAATAGAAACAAGACAAAGGGAAATGAGAAGTTTTGTTTCTTCTTGTGCACTTCAAGGATTAGGCTGATTAGCCTGTTCTGGCACCGGTCTTTGTCTCGACCGTCCTCTATGTCTTTTTCCTCTCGGTTAATATTTTCTTGCTGATAACGGTAGTAGTTATTCTGGGATTCTCAAAAATTTTTTACACCATTTTACTTTAGTCTTAGCGATTTTTTTAAGGTTATAGATGTTTAGGTTGGTTGTGATGTCTCCATTCCTTTAGATATCAAGTTTTGTGCATCCTTTTATTGCTCTTAGAAACATCATTTCTCCTTTGGTTAATGCCCAAGATTCGCTAACGTGGACTAATGTAGGTACGGCTATTGTATTATGGAATGATTAATCCATCTATCAGATGGAATCATAAAGAAAAATACAAATGTAAGTCATTTGGTTCGCATTACGACATTAAACGCTGATTAAAGAAGAAGAAAAAGAAATAGAAGAACTAATAAAGTAATCTATGGTAGATCGAAAAAGAACGATAGTCCAAAAGATTTAATGTATTTCTGCTTTCAAATAAACAATATTAAGAATTACGAACTGCTGAAGATGCAATTGTTAAACAAAGTAAAATTTTAAAAGACGGACACATTTAATATACAAGAAACAGATTATAACAGCTTTGGTGTTTCCTTTACTAACACAAAGAACAGAGTCTTAGACGATTCAGACACAGTCTCAGTTTGAATTTTGTACAGCTAACCCTACAGAAAAAGGACTAGATAAACCATTTAAGCAATCACTTGCTTTTACAGTTTTTATCTTTGCATTCAATGCCAAATTTTTCTCTCAAAACACACTATAGGTGAGGTCTACGCTCTGTCTTGTTGAAGCCAAGAGAAGCTTAAACCCTTGTTTGTCTCACTATAGGAATGAATTTCTTTAGAACTTCTTTACAATGAGCTTAACTATAGACAGTCAAGAATATCGGATTTATAATCCCAATGTAGTAGACTGTCTGCGAGTAGAGTAGGAAAGAACAGGCAAAAATTTTTCTTATTCATGTACTCAGTTAGATAAAATTTATTCGCTTGATATTGATATTTACTCACCAGCAAATAAATAGCAGAAAAACTCAAAAAATAGAAATTAAGAATAGAACAGAAAAACACAAAAACTATAAATTCATAAATCTAAAATGGAATCTAATGACCAGTACTAGCAATTTGTCTCTATCTTTCTATTATCATCTTTTCTATTATTTAAATGTTCTTCAAAATGTTTTTTTTATTTATTATTTTAATTAATATTTAATCGTTTTTGTTTTTGATTAATTTCAAGTTATTAATGCTTTATTTCACGTTCCACTATGTAGTTTTGTATATGCTTTATTATCTTTTTCTTTTCTTACTTATAGTTGTCGTAGTTTTCTAACGTTTTATTAGCTAAATGTTATTCCCAAACCTCCCCTTATTTTTCGGCCCACTAAGTTATATGTATTTTATTGTTATTGTTTTTATTTAGTCTGCATACTTGTTTAATTATATCGAAAATAAATAATTCTTTATTTTCTTTGCTTTTTTTTCTTAATTTAAGTAATTTGCTGGATGTCTTTCTATTATTTATTTGTATGTTTTGCTTCCTTTCTCAACTCTCTTATTAAAGTGCTGTGCTATATATAGTTTATTTTTAACTTTATCATGTGGTATCAATAATTTGTTTCAGAACTTGCCCTTATTTTCTGCTATAAAATTGTCGTTTGCACCACACACCACTATTATTGTTTTCGTTATTTGTGCTTTTAATATTTTTTAGCTTTATTTTTAGTGTACATCAACTATTTTCCTGTTTCTATTATTCTTTTCCCTTTTTCTTTGTCTTTTTCAAACTTATCTTTTTTCTTTCGCCTTTTTCTGTTTTACGCTCCCATTTGGCAAATTTGCTCTTTCTTTCATATTTTCTCGCTATGTATGTTCTTTCTATGTATATAGTTTTCTTTCTTTTTTCTTTAGTCGTTTAATTTATCTATATTCCATGTTTTTAGTAATATATAATTTTGAGTTGTAGATATTTTTATGGCCTTCGATTTTGTTTACTGTTATGTAGTATCTTAATAGTTTAGATAGTCCTTGGCATATCTCTTTTTTCTTTGAAATATTCAAAGAAATTAAAAATGTTCTTCAGTGACCTTTTGCAACTTGAAGTTGCGGAAGGGTAATTTGCAAAAAACTAAGAAAATATTTTGTTTTTACTATTTTCAGGCATGGAAATGGTCGGTCCCCGTTACAGGCTTGCGGCCGGCATCATAAACCACATGTTCTTCTCAGTTGGTTACTTGTTAACAACACTGTTTGCCTACTTTATTAGAGAATGGAGAGCTCTTCAAATTGCTTTGACGGTCCCTGGCGTGGTATTCTTCTGCTACTGGTGGTTAGTGTTTACTTTATTCAATTATTAAAAAATTAGTTTTATTTATTAAATTAGGTTTATTCCGGAGTCCGCGATGGCTTATAACAAAGAACCGCGTCCCCGAGGCAGTGAGGCTCATCCAAACCGCAGCCAAGGAAAACAAGGTGTCCATAGCTACGCCTTACCTGGAGCAGCTGCTGGTAAGCGACGTTGACACAAAAGAGAAGGCGACCATCCTGGACATCTTTAGGTACCCCGGTATACGACAAAGATCCCTGATTATATTTTTCGGCTGGTAAAGTAAAATCAAGCTTTCAAAGCGACTTTTATCCAACATTTCCCCCCCGAAGGCTCGTGAACGGCATGGCATACTATGGCCTCTCGTGGAACACTAGCAACTTGGGCGGAAACGACTACGTGAACTTCCTCATCGCCGGCGCGGTTGAATTTCCGGCGTACACGTTCCTCCTGCTGACCTTAAACCGGTGGGGGCGCAAGAGAGTCCTGTGCGGGAGCATGGTGGCGGCGGGCGTCGTCCTGCTGCTGACCATGGCGGTTCCTGAAGGTAAACTGCGGCCGCGGGCAACCCCGTTTTGGTACCAAAGTGAGTTTTAGACCAGCAATGGCTTCTGGTCACCCTGGCGATGCTCGGGAAGCTGACGATCACCGGGAGCTATGGGACCATTTATGTGTTCTCCGTCGAGCAGTTTCCCACGGTTATTCGCAACGTCGGCTTGGGGACGGGGTCCGTTTTTTCCAGGATTGGCGCCATACTGGCGCCCCAAATCAATTCAACGGTATGGTTGAACCTCATGGTTCTAACTTGGTCAATTAGTCTGCAATTTCTAGAGCAAAATATGGAGGCCTTTGCCGCTCATTATTTTTGGGGCGCTGGCCCTTATCGTGGGTTGCTTAGCGCTACTCTTACCAGAAACGGCGGATCAGCAGCTTCAAGAAACTATGGCCGATGTGGAACAGAAAAAGAAAGGAGAGAACGACTTATCTCATTCAAAGTGAGATTTGTTTAAGTTTTTATAAATAAAGTTATAAGAATAAATAATTTTTTCACTTATATCTACGGAAAAAAAAGATTTTCTTTTATGTATTCTACTTAGTTATTAATAGGCTTCATTCAGATACTGTTGAGTTTACTACCATGTCTGCTCTGCTTAAAGTAAAAGTCAGTTTTTACGTTTAAAAAGAGAAATATCGTTATGTATTTTGTCAAGTGTTATCAAAGCGCAAATAACATAAAAAGAGTAGAAACAAAATACCATTCTAATGGCCTCCTCAATAGTCAAAACATAAGACAAAGCAATACTTATTTTCTTCAAATTGTGGTGTAGGGATATGTGAGATTATTTGCTCCTATTTTTGAAGATTGGACCGAACATGCAATTGTAAATGTCAAAACTTATGATGACATAACGAGAATTTTTTTATCAGAATCAGCGCGATAAAGAAAAGTAGGCAACATTTAATTCTAACAGGATGGTTTAACCGTACATACGGCACTGACAAATAACTGATTTGCCCTGATGTTGTTTCCAACTTCTGTTCGCGCCAATCGTTCTTTTACCAATTGCTGAAAATGGAAGCCGAAAAGTGTCATCATCTACAGGTATAAGTACGTTTACTTTAGCTCAAAAAGGGGTCACTTTTGAGTTAGTTCATTACTATGTCGTTGTTCGTATTTCGACAGTCCACTTTAACCCTGTAATTGTTCTATACCCCCTCAGAAAGTGTGTGAACATGATTGTGGATTCCCCATTTCATTTGTTGATGTGGTAAAATCCGTTCGACAACTGAGACATTAAATTGTTGAGCGGGTCACGAAATAAAAGAATTTAGACCCAGTCGAGAGAAGGCTGACAAGACGGTAATGGGTGCAATTTTCCCTGTTTGGGAAAAATAGAATTACAGTATGTTGCCATGTAATGAGAAATTAACAATTTCTCAAAGGCGTTGAATACAGCAATTTAATGAGCAATAGATTTGTTGAATAGGTTTAACCAGTTCTTGGTGATGTTTTATTTTTCAGATGCTTGTTATGCTGTTTGATTTCGGATAGAAAACCCTGGTCGATCAGTAGTCATTAGCACTGATGTTACGTCTTGTTCCATCTGTGGATATGATCTACGTTACGTTACTCTCGTCCTCTATTGTGGAGAAGGTTTTGATGTTTTGAATTTGTATTTGTCGTCAGAGTTGGTTGTTTGAGAATCTTTTTGGTTTCTCTAAATGGTTGGATCCATGGGGTTGAGAAATTATATGTAATGATTGTTAGAGCTAATTCTAAACTGGTCTAACACTTCGTACAGTTTTGATTATACTGTGTTTTGACCAGTTTTCCATAGTCTTCGTACCCAATTTTTTCCCTAATGAGATCGTTATATGAGCAGGGGGTGTTTTTTAGTTCCATAATTTCTGAAGTTGAATTACCGTCGTAACTTGTTAAATGGTTGTTGTGTCCAGCTGCGAGGTGAAGTTAGTATTAAAGCTAAGAACTGACTAATGAGTCGAATAGTACCTATTCAACTGGGCTATTTGTTGATTTTGGAAGCTTGGGGTAATAATGTGTTGATTGGTTCAGAGTGAAGACAACAGGTAAATGGTTAGAGTCAAGTTCAATGAATTATTGGAAGACTTAGGTTTTATATACTATAACGATATCTACAGAGAAAATATGTGTATTTGTTTTGAAAATTTTTTATTCCAGCTTCACACCAGTTCCGTCATTTTGCAGTTAAAATCACCCACAATTAATGTTTCATGAGAGTTTTAAAAGTAGTTTCAGTATCGTTGAGATTCATCACCAGCGTGGTGCCATGGTTGAGAGAGAGGCTGCAGTGCTGTATGTATATATATATATATATATATATATATATATATATATATATATATATATAGGCGCTTCAGGCCTTCTAGGCCCATGGCTTCTTTACCTTTAAGAGCTAGTATTTTCTATCTGTAGCACTATCTTCTTCCATACATTCCTGTGCTGGGCTTTTTGTTTCCAACTCTTCACTTCGGCCTCTCTTAAATCTTCTTCTACCGATTCTAGCCACTTTTTTTTAGGTATACCTCTCTTCCTCTTCCCTCCTTTTCGCTAATAGTATTCTTTTTGGAATTCTATTCGGCTGCATTCTTTCTATGTGTCCTAACCACCTAACCCTTTGGGCCCTAATTCTTTGTAATATTGTGGGTTTTCCATAGACGTATATAATTTCTTTATTTGTTCGCCTTCTCCAGTTTCCTCCTTAAATACTCCTTAATATCTTTCTCTCCCAAGCTTCCAATTTCTTTACCTCTTGCTTGTTCATTACCCAGAGTTCGGAGCCGTACAGGACTGCAGGACACACTACCGTTCTATACAACCGTATCTTAGCTGCCAAGGAGACGTATTTGGATTTTAGCAGTTTTCTCAGTGCTCCAGATGCTTTACTTCCTTTTCCTAATCTCTTCTCTATTTCTATTTTTTCATCACTTTTTTTGGTTATTGTCACTCCTAAATATTCAAATTGCTTAACTTCTTCAAAATGATACGTCTTCCCTTCTGCCGTAGTAACTTCTAAATGTTGTCCTTCTCTTACTTCCCGACCATCTGTAATTTTCATGTACTTCGTTTTGTCGTAATCAACTGTAACCCATATTCTATTGCTTTTCTTTCCAAATTGTTAAATACTGCTTTTAGTTCCTCTAGTGATCTAGTGATTAGCGCAACGTCGTCAGCAAATGCAATACATTGGTGCTTATTTTGATATATAATTGATGTAGTTTTAATTTTACTTTCCCTTATTATGGCTTAAAGTACTATATTGAACAGTGTTGTCGAAAGTGGGTCCTCTTGTCTCAAACCTGTCTCCACTCCAAACTCTCTCGATAGCTTACCTCCCATCATTACTCTGCTTTTCGAGTTATAAGGACTAGTCGAATTATTTTTTCAGTATATTGAATATTTTCATTGCGTCATATATTTTTTGTCTTATGATCCTGTCGTACGCTTGTCGGATGACAATGAACAGAATGTGCAATGGTAAGCCTTATTCATAACTTGTCGCTTGTATTTGTTTTAGTATGTAAATTTGGTCTGTTATGGATCTCCCTTCTCTAAATCCTCCTTGGTACTCTCCAATAATTTCTTTTGTATATATTTATATTCTGTTTCTTATAATCCTAGCCAAAATCTTGTATCAAGTAACGCAATCCCTCTAAAATTACTACATATGGTGGTATTCCCTTTTTATGTATAGGGAAGATAACTGCTTTACTCCATCTGTCTGGCATTTTGTCTTCCTCCCACACTTCTTTTATTATGTCTGTTATCCATGTCCAAAACAGTGGACCTCCTGCTTTCAGGTATTCCACTGGTATAGTATTTTCTCCTGGGCTTTTATTTTTTGCTAATTTTGGTATTATTTCTTCTATTTCTTGTTGTGTTGGTTTTCTTACTTCTTGTTCTTCTGTTACTGTATCTTATAAGTTTGTGGGAATAGTCTCTTCTTCTTCTTTCTTTTATCCTAATCACTTTTCGAAATACTGTGCCCACACCTCCGCTTTTTCTTTCGCATCTTCTACTAACTCGCCTTGCTCGTTTCTACAGTATTCTAGGGTTCCCACTTTCTTTTGTCTACTTATTTTGGCTTCCTTTTCTTTCTTCTCATATATTCTTCGCTGCTGCTCTTTTTTCTTTGTACATTCTCTTACTTTTTCGTCCTTTGCTTCACCATATTTATCCTAGTTTTGCCTTTCTCTTCAAAACTTTTTTTGCAATCAGTTTCATAGCAATCTTCTCTGCTTGTTCCTTTGGGTTTCTTCAACAGTCGCTGCGGTATCTCTCTTAAAGTTTTTTCTACTACTTTCCATCTTTTTTCTATCTCTTGCACTCTCAATTCTTCCTCGAGATTTCTTGTAATTTTTGCTTCAAAACTTTTCCTCTTCTCTAAATTCTCAAGTTGTTTTACGTTAATTATTTTTACTCTTATTGTTCTCTGCTTTAGCTTCTCTTGGCAGTTTGCTCTTAATTTTATTAGTACCATGAAATGATCCGTGTTTGTGTCTGCTCCGAGATAGCTTCTAGTATTTTGGATGGACTTCGCATGTCTGGACTCTATCAGCACGTGGTGTATTTGATTCCTAGTGTTACCATTCGGGGATAGCCACGTAGCTTTATGGGTACTTTTGTGATGGAACTGTGTACTCATGATCTTCAATTGGTTCTCCATTGCAAACTCTATTAATTTAATTCCATTTTCGTTTGATTCTTCGTGCATGCTATTTACTCCTATAATACCTCTATAGACTTCTTCTTTCTCCATATTTGGATTAAAATTGCCAATGATTATTGTTAGGTCATACTTGGGTATCTTACTTTTAGTCATATTCAGTTCTTCGTAGAATTTATCTTTTCTTCCAAATATTTCTCTTCCGCTGGCGCGTGACCATTTTATCTTACGGTATTTTCCTCTTAACCTTAGTAGGCTCATTCTATGATAAATCGGCTTAAAATCGATAACTCTTTTTGTCCACCTTTTGCTTACTATAAAACCTGTGCCAAAATATCTATTGTTCTCTTTCCCAATACTAAAGAACGTATAATCACCTAGTTTAAAGTTTTTGTAATGACAACACTTAGATACTATACTTTTTCATAATTTCCATTAAATTTCTAACTGCTCCTTGCTCATAACAACTTCTTACATTCCAAGTACCAATCCTCATGTGCTGTTTTCCGCTTTCTCTTTTATCATAATCCTGTTTATTGCCATTGTCATCATCTGTTCCACCTGCCGGCTACTTGTTTTTTTTTTTTGGTAATTTTTTGATTTATAGGTTCTACTTTCCATTACTTCCAGCCTTTCTGTGTTCGAGTTCCATTTCCACCAGCTATTTTTGTGAAGATTTTGGTATCCCACCTTGGCTGTCCTTCCTTTCCCTTTTTCTACTTTTGCCAAATCCCTTAGATTTTTTTGTATTTTTGCTGCAGTTTGGGTTAAATTGTTGTCTATGAAATATTGAGTCCCCTTCAGTTTTTTTTATTTTTCATAATCGCTTCTTTCCCTTTCCAACTATCTAATTCAACTATTGTTGTTTGTAGTTTTCCTTGTCTAGGCTTTAATTTATGTACTTCTTTTATTTTGATGTTCACTTTTAACTTTTCAGATAGGAATTTTGCAACTTCAGCTACCACGTCATTGTCCCTTAATTACAATATTCTTCTTCAGCTGCCTCTCAATGTTCTCTATTTTTCTCTCTAGGTCTTTTATTTTTCCCTTCATCTCTACATTCTCTTCTCTCAATTTGGCCATTTCCTCGTGGTACTCTTTTTGATCTTTCCTTATTGCCTTAATGTCTGCCATCATATCCTTCATCATTTTCTCCAGGGCGGTTTCTCCTTTGTCTTTCACTGGTGTCCTTCCTGTTTTTTTACTTCTTCGTCGCTTTCATCTTCCCATATTTTTCTTTTATTGTCTTCCGTAGAAGATTCTTCGCTTACGTACTTTTTTGGTGTCCGTGATAGCGGCATCCTAATTTCCCTGGTTTATTTATGGTTGTCCGCGCTCACCGTAAGTCTCGTTGGTTATACTTCCTTGAATACAGTTATTTATTATATATAACTATATACAGTTATTATTGCTGTTTGGGTTGTCTAGCCTAGCGTCTTACACAGCGTTAAGCGTTATCTCCCAAGTTGATCTTCCGGAGGCGATAAGCTTATCTGCAGGCGTTCTGTTTATTTCCGTATTTGGTTACTTTTAATGTACTTATTAGTTTAGTTTTATTACTGTTTGCTTCTCAGTTCAATTTTTTAAATTTATATATAGCCGTATTTAATTTATCTTCTTATATTTATTTACATACCGCTTACAAGGCCCGAAATTTGAGTTTATTTATGGAGCAGTTGACACGCATTCGTACTCACTCGGCTGCACACCGCTTAGTCGTTGTCATATCCTTACTTTGTTTTAATTTATTTAGAGTGTAAACTTTTAAATTTACCAATTTATCGTAGATCACTTTTGCGCTAAGTGCCTTTCCTTTTGTGTCTAATTAATGATTTCTTCCGTTCCTGGGTCTTTTCGTAATAATTCAAACAAGAAATAATAAAATGATAGACCGAATATTTTGAACACATGTTTAAAAAAGACACTGGGATATAGAAGAAGAAAGAAAAACTGAAGACAATAGTGATGTAGTAATGCTAACTTTATAAGAAACACAAAAGTCACCACATAATTGAAAATGGTAAGGCAGCTCATAAAGATGAAATATAAAATGGACTGAGAAAATACGTAAATTAATTATAAAAATTTGGGAACAAGAACTGCCGGATGAATGGCAGGAATCAATAATATTACCAATACTGAAGAAAGGAGAACCAGGAAAATGTACACACTATAGACCAATAAGCCTTCAAATACAGCAAAGACTAACATCAGGGTCCAAAGTGAGGTGTCTTAAAACATCTTTTAACATCAAAAGCTAATCAGAATTAAACTATATATAACAATTGTAAGATAGGTAGCTCTATAGCCAAGTGAGTGCTAGGTTATGACAAGATAGAAATAAAGTAAAATTTAAGCATGAAAGAAGAATGTATTAAGATTAATGCACGGGGTGTAAATTAGTAGTAGAAAAAAAAAAAAATAATAAAAACCAAGGGCCTGTAGGCCTGTAATTAAAGTTGTCCTTTTCTATTTGTTGTTCGTTCTCAATTCTTTTAACATTCTTCTTTAGATTGTCGTTGTTCTGTTCTTCATCTTCATTTACTTAACAGAGTCTTAAAAATCCGCTTATCTCACGCGCCAACACTATTTATCTCTACTAATTCTTTCACATCAATTTTAGAATTTCTTATTACTCTTCATATCGGCTTTTGGGTGCCATATAATCACTTTTCATAGTCTCAAAAAACTTCTCCTTATAATCTTCTTTTTTTCTTATTTTCTTATTTCTTCCATTCTACAGAGTTCTCTAGTATTCTATTTGTGTTATATTACGTGCCATACTTTTAACCTTAGATAATTTCTTTAATTGATTAATAAACCACGGTGTTAATATTTTTGTTTGGGATTGTTATTGTCTTATTTCCTAATGTTCCTGCAGTATTCTCATTAACATTACTCTCCAACTATTTCCAGACTTTGTAAATTGTGTTGTTTTGTGTTCTTGAGAAAATCATTTCATCTTCTATGCGATTTATTTTTAACTTTTCTTCTTTTTTAATGGTTTTGTGCGATTTGTGTGTTTTATAAAATTATATTTTTGATAATGTTGGTACGTTATCATTGCCAATACAAGGTGCGTTTGGTTTCTAAAATTTATAAATTTTTTTTAAAAAAGTACTTACCTAAGAAAAATGAAACTTTTGTTACTTCTCAACGTAATCCCCATCTAGACATACAAATTTTTCACAACGTCGTCACCACGATTCCGTGGCTAGTGGGAACACTTCTTTAGAGGTGTTTTTCCACTGGAAAATCGCTGACGCTACAACGTCTCAATTGGAAAATCGGCGGCTACGGATAGTGTCATTCATAGTCGGAAATGTCTTGAGACATTGCCATCCGCGCAATCTTGTGTTTGTGGATCAGCATTCGTGGGACCCAGCTTGAATAAACTTTCCGCATTTTCAGATCATCATGCAAAATGGACTCCACAGATCTTATAAAAATGCCAAGTTTAGAGGCAATATTACGTACATCTAATCGACGGCTTTCCATAACAACTTGCTCTACTCGCGCAGTCATGGTTTTGGTCTGGCTGGCTGTAACCGAGACTGCGTCTGTTCATTGTGACATATTTTTTTTAAAACTTTTCTCCCACAAACGCACATTTTAACATCTATAATACCTTCACCGCATATTTCACTTAATTGGCGATAAATTTCCATGGATATTTTATCATAAAAAGGGAAAAACGTCGCCATTTGAGGTATACAAAACAACACTCACTGCAATAGCGGTAATTCGACCTGGTAAATTGTGTGTGGTGCTGCCATCTATATTACAAATTCAGAAATATTTCTCGCGTCTCTTAAAACTAACCGCATTTTTCAACTAACTCTCACTGCTGAGAAAAAAATTTGGAGATCTTAGAACTTGAACGCACCTCGTATTTAGGAAGTTAGTATTCCAATTGTTACTACTTATTTTGTTTTTATAATTTTTTCCAATTGTGTTTCCAGTCTTTGCATATTCTTAAATTGTTTCACTTTGAGTTGTTAAAGAAATTATTGTTTTTATTTAATTCAAAATAGGGCTGCCCTAGTTGTTTTCTAAAAAATAATTAAAAAATTTCATATTAGCCTTCTTTAATCAAAAACAACACACTTTTATCAGACAATACTATAAAATTTAGGTAACACATGACGTTAAAGATAACACATTGAATAGACTAATTACAAGTGTTACTTTCGAGAGCGTACTCATTTGCTTATCGCCTTCCTTTAAACTTAAGAAACGATAAGCACTTTCTCTATAATGCTGTAACAAATTACATTGCTATCAAAAATTTGTTGGTTCGCTATGGTGCTGCAAATCGAAAACAACAATAATGTCATCAGTGTTCCTCGGAACGAGTTCGTCTTCAAGAAGGGCGTGGGCGAGACGCTCTTCGACAGCCTGTCGGAATTCAAAGAGTCCGTGTTTCAGGTAGGACGATGTTGTGTAACCACAAATGCCTAAACCATGTTTAACCTCCTATTTAATCTGTATTAGATATACTATTTTCTATTTGAAAATTAAATACTTGATTTTTCAGAACGTTTTATGAAAGTTTTTGAATGGCTTAAAAATTAGGTTGCAATTTTATTGCTTTTACTTTAAATTTATTAGTTTTTCAATTTCTTTTTGTTATTTTTGCGTCTTCCTAAGTTTTGAGCAAAATAAATTATAACTTATTTGTCGTGACCGTCGCAAGTTAGTTGTGTTCATTTAGCTATGATTAAAATAACTTCCGGCGCATATTCAGCTTTACAAATTTTCTGCGCATCTGTAACCTCCAGAATTATCATAAACTATATAAGAAAATATGACGCTTTGCTTAGTGCTAACTAGTTGAGGTTAATTGGTCAGTATTAGTCCTTCCAGTTGATGGTAATCAATTTTGCTGTTTGGGTCACGTTTAGCTTAAAAATAACGCTTAAGTAGAACTTGGACAGAGATTTATCTTTTGATCTAATTAGCCTGAGGCTAATTGCTTTTTAACGAGGTCAACATTAGTTTGAGGCAAATTAATTACACAAGGTTAATTACAGTCGTTAACCTGAGGCAGATTAATTTCCCCAAAATTAATTACACTCAGATTAATGATATCAACCTTGAGATAATAATCCCCTAATAAATTAATTGTTTTCAATACAGAATACAGGGTCACATAAAAAAGAAAAAGTGATTTTCCCCATATAACGCTATGTAATTTTAAAATTTATGAAACTTCTGTACACAATGTCTAAAATAACTGAACAAACAAAATTGTTATGTAAAAGTTAATATGATAACCTTAAAGATAATAATTCATTAATCAAATAATGGTAATCAACACAGAATACATGGTTGTATAAAAAGAAAAAAGCAATTTTTCCCACATAACGCTATGTATTTTTAAAAATTTGTGAAACTTCCCTGCACACAATGCCTATAAAGGTTGTATTGTATACAGGGAAGTTTCATAAATTTTAAAAATGCATAGTGTTATATGGAGAGAAATTTGCTTTTTCTTTTTGATGTGACCCTGTATTCTGAGTTGATAAAAATTAATTCAGTAACGGATTATTATCTCTAAGGTTGATATGAAAGTAATCATTAATCTAGAGGTTAATTTTCACATAACAATTTTATTTATTCAGAAATTTTTAGACATCATATACAGGGAGGTTTCATAAATTTAAAATTACATAGCGTTATAAGGGGAAAAATCATTTTTTCTTTTTGATGTGACCCTGTATTCTGTATTGATAACAATTAATTTATTAACGGATTATTATCTCAAGGATGATATCATTAGTCTGAGTGTAATTAATTCTGGGGAAATTAATCTGCCTCAGGTTAGACGACTGTAATTAACTTTGTAATTAAATTGCATCAGGCTAATATTGATCTCGTTAGCATGTAATTAAATTGGGTGCCATATATTCTGTGTTGATTACAATTATTTTATTAACAAATTGTTATCTATAAGATTGATATATCAATTTTTACATAACAATTTTGTTTGTTCAAAACTTTTTAGACATTGTATACAGGGGAGTTTCATAAATTTTAAAATTACATAGCGTTATATGGAGAAAAATTACTTTTTCTTTTTGATGCGACCTTGTATTCTGTATTGATAACAGTTAATTAATTAATTATCGTCTCTAAGGTTGGTATCAAAGTAATTATTAATCTGAGTGTAATTAATTTTGGGGAAATTAATCTGCCTCGGGTTAGACGACAGTAATTAACCTTGTGTAATTAATGTTGACCTCGTTAGAAAGTAATTAGCCTTGATGTAAATTAGGTTATTGGTCATTAAATTATAATTAGCCTCGGACTAATTAGATCAAAAGATAAAATTCTGTCCAAGTTCTACTCGCTTAGTATGACCTCTACAACGAATTATACGTAGCAGTGGATGGAACAATCTCGTAAAAAACCTAGGCTCAGCTGGCCCGGCTAACAGCACCCAGTAAGGGGCAAAACTAGGGTTACGGTAACAGGTGGCAAGACAAAAGCACAAAAAGAAACGCCACCACAGCGCTAAGCGCAAAGTCTAAACATGATGCAGAAAGAAACGGGAAACTACTGCATAGACACGTCCACTTCCAAGAAAAGATAATTTGAAACATAAAATGTCTTTTTTTTGTTAAATTCAAATTCAATCCGGAAGAAAAACAGTATCTCGATCGGATTTTGGGAGAGACAACATAAAAAGATAAAACGAAGAAATATTAATATCAAAAGAATAGCCTAATGGAACATCTGGACTCTACTAAGATCCGGAAGATTAGCAAATACTAAAATGGAAATGAAAAAATTAAAGATAGATATAATGGGTATTTGTGAAACGAGGTGACTGCAAGATGGCAACTTCTGGAGCGAGAATATAAGAATAATACACACAAGTGCAACACTCGAAGGAATAGAAGAAGTAGGAGTGATAATAAATAAAAACTTTGGAAATAGGGTGATAGGTTATAAACAATACAATCAAAAGGTATTAATAATAAGACTACAAACAAGACCAGCAAATACAACGATAATAGTAGTGCACATGCCAACAACTAACTACGATGTTGAAAAAGTAGAAATGATATGTGAGATACTCAACGAAACGATAAATTAAATAAAAGGTAGCGAATGTCACCCTAATAGAATATTCAAATGCTATTGTAGATAAACAAGAAATAGACGACATAGTGGGAAATTACAGTTATCGAATTCTGTACTCAGCACAAACTGACAATTTATAACATTCTATTTCAACACTACCCACGAAGAAGGTATACATGGAGAATGTCGAATGATATAAGCCGATACTAAATTGACTATATAATAGTTAAAGGATACAAGAACCAAGTTACCGATAGTAGAAGTTATGTTAGTCCCGACATTAACAGTGACCATAATATGGTCACGATGAAATGCATATGCTACAACACAAAAAGATTAACAAAAAAGAACAAACAAATGGAACATAGAAACACTGCAAGACAACCAAATAACACTAGAAAAGTTTCAAACAAAGATAAATAAAAGAATAATAAATATTAACGAAGAGGAGAAGGACATAACAATAAAAAAGGGAGTGAAACAAAGATGCACACTGTCATCTCTACATACAAAAAGCCATACACACGCTAATTTTGGAAAACACAAAAGGAATCAAAAACAATTAGATTTGTTGACGACAAATGAACTAAAACAAGATCTAACCACATTAAATAACTTACTTAACATTGAGTATAATATGAAACTAAACAAGAAAAAACAAAAGTTATGGCACAAGATAGATAATGAAGAAACACAAGTTAACGAATTCACATATTTGGGCAGCAAGATGTGGGACAAAAATAAGAAGTCGCATCTACCAAGAAAAAAAAGTTTTTCTGAACAAAAAGAATTTAATGGCATTAAAAAACATCTCCCCCCAGACGAGAAAAGCATTTTACATCCCTTTGTATGGGGCGTTGCACTGTATGGATGCGAAATCTGAACCTTTGGAGTACCAGAAGGAAAACGCCTGAAAGTACTGGGACTGTGGTGCTACAGAAGAATACTAAAAACAGTTGGAAAGAACGAACAACCAATGAGAAAGTCTTCAGAAGATTAAGTGAAGAAAGAAAACTAATTAAGACAACACAAAAAAGATGTAATGACCATACCCTACAAGACAAAAGCGTGCTAAACAAAATCATGAAAGTAGAATGAAAAAACCAGAGAGAACGACCACGGCTGAAATACATCAAACAAAGTCTAGATTGTCAAACGAAGATGAACACTGAATGAAGATCGAGTTTTAAGTAAATATTGTGTTGTATGAATGGAAAGCTCTAGCCAATGCCAGTCTTCCTGATGATTACATCATTTCTGGTTGAGTTACAGCACTAGGTCTTATGGTCCTTGTAGTTCAGTCGTTCCTCAACGGCTGGTTGGTCACCTGATAGATTGTCGTTGTATTCGCTAACTACACAGGCAATTCCTAAATGGTAGTAGAGAGTATCGTTGGTTACGTATCAGGGTGCGTTGGGCAGTATTCAGAGAGTCTTTGGAATTGTAGAAGGATTTTAGTATGCGACGCCTTGGTGAGTTAAATCCCATAGGACCAAATTAGTATCAAGATAATTTTGTAGAGTAGGATTTTATTCTATAAGGATAACTTCTTTCAACTTTGTCGCTACGTTTTAAAGCTTTGTGGGCTAGTGTAAGTTGGTTGACTCGGGCATGCAGTGCTTTGATCCGGGATAAGGTGTCTGCCACAATTTGCCGGAAATATGCCTTATGTTGGTTGTGAACTGTGATATGAAGTCCTGGTGTCTATACTGCGTTGGTAAACAGTTACCTTTCCTTACATAGAAAGCGAAACTTATTAGCTTGTGGTCAGTGTAAAGTGTCTCGCTTCTAACCTGTAACGAAAATATTTAATGGCCTCTGTGCGTATGTGGTGCACAGTGTCGTGATTGCGGTTAATGTGCTGCTGTTGTTGTTGCCATTGTGGTTGCTGCTGTTGCCGTTGCTATTGTGGTAGCTGCTGTTGCCATTGTGGTTGTTGCTGTTGCTGTCGCTGCTACTGTTTCTGTGGTTGCTGTTGTCGCTGCCGTTGCTGGTGCCCTTGTCGCTGTGGTTCCTGCGATTGTTGTGGCTGTTATTGCTGTGATTGTTGTAGTTGGGTCTGCTGCTGCTGTTGTTAGAACTTTCGCTCTTGTTTTGCGTCGGAGGGTTGATAATAATGTCCTTAAAAATATCGGATGCCATGTGGGACGGTGTAGCAGTCCCCTGGCAGGCTGTAGGTGGGTCAGACATGTTGATCGCTCTGGTGCACGTGTTCAACGTCGGGGTCACCAGTTTGGTTGGTGGTCCGAAATAAACGAACTCCTCCGTTAAAACTCACTATATTCAACGTTACGTCTTGTACAAGGTGGTATCGACAACTGCATGGCACAGCATGGAATGGGATAGAATGGCGTGAATATCCGCTCTAATTCTGGTCGCATGCGCTCCGCATGACGTTTGGCTACCTTTATAGCGTGCTGGTACGAAACGTTTATGCAAGTACCAAGATTATAAGTTGGGTACCCACACCCCTTTACTTACAACTCATAACCATTTAATCATCTCGGATCTATTCTATTTTATGTGCCACATACCTTTACTATTTTTATTTTTAAGCGCTTTTTCTGTTTCTTCCGTTATTATTTCTTGTAATAATTCGTTTGTTTCTTCTTAGTCTATTTCTTCTTTCAAACATTGCATCAAACTATTATGAGTAAAGTTTTTTCCGTTTCTATTTTAATTGTTTATATTTGTCTTTTGCCTTATTTCTTTCCTTTCGTCTCCTTGCAATCTTTTTATTTTTATCTAGAATTTTTTATTATCTATTTCGTCTGTTTGACATCTCTTTGCCAAATTCCCTCTAATTTTCGCTTTTTCTCTTTTGGCTACTCCTTTTGCTGTATTTTGTCATCATGTGTTTTAGTTTAGACATATTTTCTCTTGGTTGCATTTTTTTACTAGTGCCTTTA
This sequence comes from Sinelater perroti, assembly GCA_036346155.1. Lineage (NCBI taxonomy): Eukaryota > Metazoa > Arthropoda > Insecta > Coleoptera > Elateridae > Sinelater > Sinelater perroti. The sequence goes on along the minus strand of JARFIY010000158.1, from coordinate 19,020,185 downwards.
TCTCATTATTCCAGCATTTTGTTTTTTTACTGTGTCTTCTAAATTAGTTTTTTTTACATATTGCTATACATATTCTTCACAATTATTATCAAACCATTTTTTTGGTACAAATTAGACATTTTTATCCTACTTCTACATATATTCTGTTTCTTATTCATAAATTATTTTTCCCGATTGCGATGGTCTTTATCTATTACAGCTTTCCAGACTCCCATTATTATTGTTTCATCATTTTCTTCCATTATTTTATTTATTTTTGCAGTTTTATTTGACAATGCACCATTTTCTCTCCTGCTGCTCTCTCTATAGGGCCATACATTTATATGATATTATTTTTCCTTGTAGTATTAATATCATTTTTCAGTTGTTAGTATAGTTTTCTGTTTTTTTTTTTTAAAAAATTAATTAATTTTCATCCTCTTTCTTTCAGTTTATAATCTTCTCTGCATTCGTCGTTTTCCAATTTTGTTTCCGCGGTTTTTCTACTTCATTTGCCGGTGATTTCTCGATTACTGTTTTGGTTTTATGATTGCTTTGTTTTAATTCTTCCAATGTGTAATACTCCCAATTTACCACAAATTTATTGCAGATTACCTTTGTTCTAAATCCTTCTTTTCTCGTGTCTCTCATGTGACTAATTAAGGTTTTGTTCTATTTCTGTGTCTTTTCGTATAGTCATCAATAAACCAACTGCATTTTCCTTTAAGATTTCTTGTCGCTTTCATGGCATTCAGTTTTTTGTACTGCGATATCATTTCTCTAAATGTTGGGCGTACTTTTTCTATTGATACCTTCTTCCCATTCTTCTCATCTCCTAGTTTTCTATCCATATTTATTATAACTCTTATATTTAAGCTATTAATTTGTAAGAGTACCTCACTGAACTTGGTACTAAAGTACTGTATAGGCCAGAATTAATGCAAAGAATAAATTGATACACGCTGATTCATCGCATAGAATGAATGAGAATTTGGATAAATATACTGAAACACTTATCCGATCTCTCAAAAACTGGATGCACAGTTTTCTAGAATAAAAACATTAAAGTATTGTTTAGATATCGGATAAATATATAATGGAAATAGTTAGCGTCAGTTTGGGAACTCCTGATGAAGACAGATAGAGGGCGAGTATTTTCACCCGAATGCTTTCGTGCCGTTATCCCCGCAAATTCTAAACCCGGGATTTACGGTAAGAGCACGTTTGTGCCGCCACAGATTATTTATACTTGTAAGTTTTGCAGTTCGTGTAAAGCACACAACAAATAGCAAAGAGAGTGGTTCCTGCATCACGATTAGCCTCACATCGCTTTTTGCGCGTGCCTCCTCTTATCGTCACCAAACTGCCTTGCATTTCAAATCTTCTCCAAACGACTTCTGGCTCTAAAGCTGGATTTTCAATGAAATGCAAAAATGACTTCAAAATAACCAAAAAAGTTTTCAGTCACGTCACAACTGCTGAAACAAATTTGGTTTTAGATAAAAATTTGCATTGCTTTAATTTTACAGATAGACGGCGTAACTGGAGAAGACACGTTCCAGGATTTTCTGCAAAGATGCGTCCGCCTAGCGATCGCTATGCGCTCGAGGGGCGTGAAAGCAAACGATGTAATCACCATTTGCAGCCACAACCACCTCGATAACTTCGTTCCGCTGGTCTCCGGTTTCTTCCTCGGAGCTGTGGTTTCTTCGACAGATCCCATACTATCCTTGGATGATACCAAACACCTGTTAGACCAAGTGCGCCCCAAGATGATATTCGCATCCACCGACGCCGTTAATCTAATTGAGAACGCAATCCACGATATTGAAATCGCACCAGAAATCGTGGTGTTTGGAAACTCGACCACCCATTCCACTTTTTTCGACTTTGTTCAACAAGTCCCCAATGAAGATGAATTCACCCCAATTGAAGTGTCAAACTTGAAGAAGACTTGTGCGATTGTGTTCAGCAGTGGCAGCACAGGTGTCCCCAAAGCCGTCTGCTTGTCTCATTTTACTCTATTGTTCCATGTCAATCCGAACATTAAGTAACCGCTTTACTCCAATTTCCAGCAACTTCACAGCATATTTATGTTTGCAGAAAATCTGTAGGAAAGATTACGATACTATCGTACTCTTCTTCATTCTGGATTACATCCATAGTGACGTTTATGAACACGATTGTCAACGGGGCTTCTCGAATGGTGATGCCAGCATTTGATGTCGATCAATTTTGGAAAACTATCACCGACTTCAAAGTAAGTAACATTAAGATTTCACTGTGAATATCTTAATTACTTGCTACTTTTAAGGTAGGTTTTGCTTTTCTGTCACCTTACCAATTATCAAAGTTGAACAGCAGCACACCACCGGAAAACGCAAATGAGCACAGCTTAAAGTTTATCTTAACAGCTGGAGCTCCTGTCAACCACCTCGACAACTTAAGAAAAAAATTTCCAAAAACAATTATTACGACTTCTTACGGTTTAAGCGAAGCCGGTGGGGGCGTTATTGGTTATCACTTAGAGTCAGATGCAGAAGCTCTAAAAATGATGCACTTAAAGCCACAATCGTGCGGTAGACCATTAGCGGGTTACGACATCAAGGTGAGATAAATTTAACCCGCTAGAGACAGCAATTAATTATAAGTGGTTTGTGCAGGTCGTGGATATAGAAACGGAAGAAGCTCTTGGGCCAAACCAAGAAGGCGAACTGCGAATTAAGTGCGAGCACCAAATGAACGGCTACTACAAAGCGGACTCTTCCGGCGTTCTCGACTCTGAAGGCTTTATTAAGACGGGCGACATCGCTTACTACGACGAAGACTACTGCTTCTACATCATCGACAGGGTGAAGGGAATGCTGAAGTACAGGAACTGGCAAATTTACGCCGGCAAGCTGGAAAAGCTGCTGCTGTTGCATCCTGCCGTCGAGAACGCCCTGGTCGTGGGGCTGCCCCACCCTGAAGACGGCGATCACGCTCTAGGCGTGGTGGTGCTGAAAAAGTCTGCGTCAGACACTAGTCCTGGAGACATAGAGAAGTATATGGATGAAAAGGTCGAATCGGACACTCAGAAACTTAGAGGCGGAGTCAAGATTGTCGAAAGCATTCCGGTCACGCCATCTGGGAAGTTCAATAGAAGATATGCGAGGAAGTTGATCTTAGAAGGAAAATTGTAATGTGCAATAAAAATTTGCTTTAAGATTGTTTGATGATCCATAGTTGTATTTGTTTATCTATAATAACTGTTCTCTAAACTCCCCTTTTTTTCTAGTTTTTATTCTTTATTTTGGTTCTGGTTTTATTTAATTATTTTTATTTCGCTCATTGACATTGGAGTCAGCCGTTTTATTTCTTCGTGCTTAGTTTTAAACGTTTTCTCAGTATCCCTTCGAATTTTGTTTGGAGCTCTGTCAGTTTCCTCGACTTCGAGAACACTTTTGGAGTCTTCTTACTTTTTCTTCTTTTCATCAACAAATGGTTGATTATTCACTGTATTCTGCAATTTCTAAAGGGTTGTAGCATTGTACCTTTGGTGACTCATTTCTACATAGTATTTAACAAAGTATTACTTTAGTTTCTTAATTTTATCAAGACCCCCAGGGGGATATTGTTTCGATTTTCGTAACAGTATCGTCCCGAAATGTCATCTTCGCTATCAAAAAACCACTTTGCAGTCTGAAATTCTATGATAGACTGCAGACCTTAGTTTGCCAAGATAGGGTCGGGATTGTTAGGGGCATAGGAAACTATTCTGTTTATTTATTTATTTTTATATATTGTTTTGTTAGTTCTAGTAGATTGTAAACAGGTGAGGTAGTTGCTCGTTGGCTTCTTACATGTCTCTATCAGTCTCAAAGCAAACCTACGAGATGCCGCTCGTGGTCAGTGTTCACTTGGAAGCAAAAGTTGATCCTACCAATTGAGGGAAACCTCTAGCTGCGGCAGAGGCGGACCAACACATTGGGTTTGGCTACTGCTTCGGCCATGGATGTACGTGCTATATTTATGCACCAGGTATAAAATCGGCTTCATGACATACTTTGGGAAACCGGGTATGAATCATGAATAAGGGCCTCCTGTATAGTATCACTGGCGATTGCACCGGTTTGCTGCGGTGTTGACGTCTCCTTATGGGACTCTGTGGCGGGTGTGTCAGGTGTTTATAATAAAAATTGTATATTGATATAAACAATTTCCCCATTTTCACAGGAGTCAAACGGTCTCGGACCGACACTCCCAAGATTTGTTTTACGCAAAATACTATAAAACGGGCTGAAAAGTATATAATAGTCAAACGAAAAGACGGAACTACTTTCAGATAAGTATCACCGTTCTTCATCAGTAAAGGTATAGAAATGATCGATCGGTGGTAATGTAAGCAGCATGAAAAACTACGAGATGGTACACTGTTGATTAAAACCTGCAGCGAACAGCAATTAAACAAATTTCTCAAAGCTACACAAGTGGTGGATGCAGTAATCGAAGTAAAGCTTCCTAAGACACTTAATTCGTCTAAAGATGTCATGTTCTGCTTTGGTTTACTAAACTGCGAAATAGATGAGATCAGAAAATAATTAGGTCCACAGGGTGTAATCGATGTACGTAGGATCACTAGAAAGAGGAACGGGAATATTGAAAACACCCCTTCGCTTATACTAACCATCGATACTCCCATTGTACTTACTAGTATACAGGCAGCAATGTACCCCCTTAAAGTAAGACCTTACATCCCAAGTCCATTACGGTGCTTCAATTGCCAACGTTTCGGCCATACGTTTCGAAACTCTGATAATCCGCAAATTTACGCCTCCTGTTGTAGACAAACTCACTAAGGCATCAACTGTCAACTTCTACCGAATTGCGTCAATTGTCAAGGAGAACACAGCCCCTGATCTATAGATTGCCCCATTTTCAAGATGGAAACCGAAATCCAAAAGCTCAAAATCTCCAAACAATTTTCGTATAGCGAAGCTCGTATGAAATATCAGACAGCTGCTCGATCAGCTTTTAATATAACCTACGCTGCAATAGTTGCCCCTCCCAAGCAAATGTCATCTGTTGGTATTCAATGCAACATGATGATACCTGTTGCCAAACGGATTTTACCCCAAAAGTAGAACACCAAGAACAATACTAAATAAAGACGTATATAACAAGCGAAGAAATCACCACCGCAAACCAAAATTTCAATTAATGTCACGGTGGCCCGACCACCAAAGGAAACCAAAAAGGCCCCATTAGAGAGACCCGCTGGATTTCCCCCTGTAGAACCCAAACCAATATCAAGAGAGGGATCGACGAGCTCTATCGCGTCGTCGAAATCAAACTTTTCCCAGAAGAGCAGAATCCCGAAGGTTCCATCGATAATCTATTCCAACTACAAACAGCTGTATGTGATGCCTTTCTGAGAAAACACCTTGTAGCGGTGCTGTTTGATATTGAAAAAGCATATGATACCACCTGGAGATATGCAATTTTAAAACAGTTATACGAGTGGGGCTTAGGACGACGTATGGCATCCTTTTCAAAAAACTTTTTGTCAAATCCTACGTTTCAAGTGAGAATTGCAGGTGCTACATCTGCTGTTCGCGGCCAGAAGAACGGTGTCCCACAGGGATCAGTACTCAGCGCAACACTTTTTGCAGTAGCCATCAACGGAATTGGTAGTTGTCTAAGTACGGCAATAAGCAGCATGTTATATGTAGACGATCTAGCTATCTATTTTGCTGGATCGTCACTTAAACTTAGCTTGCTATTGATGACATTGTTGCATGAATTGCTAAAAACGGTTTTCGTCTATCAACTAGCAAGACCCAGTGCATTATTTTTTCGCGAAAATGTGGCGTATATTCAAATCCACGCTTGCTTCTGAATAAAGAACAGATTCTCGTGCAACCGACGTGCCGATTTCTGGGCATGATCTTTGACAGGAAACTCACTTGGAGCTCTCACTTCAAAGACGTGCGAAAGAATTACTTTGCAATTTTAAACATTCTGGAAGTACTATGTAATACTAAATTGACAGTCGATAGAACAACAATGCTTCATGTCCATCAAGCTTGTTCTATTGAAGTTGGAATATGGTAACATCATATACGCATCGGCAACTTTTTCTAGCTTACGGTGATTAGACACCATCCATCAGACTAGCCACAGGAGCCTTTCGCACTAGTCCTGTAGACAGCCTCTATTCCGAGTCTGGCATGTATAGTCTTGAGATCAGACGTCAACGTGCTTTGGTTTTTTACATAACGAAACCCTCTGCATTGCCAAAACATCTATGCTTTCGTATCTGCTGCCGGCCATCATACGTAGCGCTATACCGAGTGCGCACCCGAGCACCACGTCCTATCGGTATACATATATGAATGATCTAAATATAACGTTGCTTCGGTCGTATAATGCCGTTTTTAACGCCGTGCCTTCTTTGTTTATACCTCACATCAAAGTAAATACGACACTTACCTGTTTTGAAAAGCATGGAACTTCGCCAGCTATTATTAGGTCGGAATTCTTTAAACTGTTGAACCAATATCGGGAATATCACAGAGTCTACACTGATGGTTCTAAGAAAGATTTTCAAGAAGAATTGTACAAACCTAACTCAATCAGCAGTATTTTTACCGCCGAACTTCTTGCTGTTACGAAAGCTTTAACTTCATTTTACAAACGCCAAAGGGACGTCGTGGTATTTTCGGACTCGCTTAGTGTCCTGAAGGCAATTCAAGATACATTTTCTTTTCACCCGCTTGTTATAAAAATTCATCAACTAATATATAATTTTTATCGTCCAAAATTAAGAGTCCAATTGGTCTGGATTCCAAGTCACATGGGAATCAGAGACAATGAGCAAACAGACAAAGCAGCGAAGTGTGCTGCTCAAAACGGAACTGATCTGGATATCATAGCAGCTGACGATATGAAATCTTACCTCAAAAGCAAAATATTGGAGAAATGGACGAATTATTGGAGACCTCCAAAACAACAAGCTTAGAGCTATCAAAGAAGGTATTGCAGCATGGGGTTCTTGTAGGCGGAAATCTTGCAGGAGGTCGTTTTGACCCGAATTCGTATTAATCATTGCCGAATGACACATAGATATTTACTTCTTGGAGAAGACCAACTGTTTTGCGACACCTGCGATACGCCACTGGCAGTCGCACATTTACTTTTAGAATGTGTGCAATTTAGGGAAGTTGGCCTGACTCAAAATATCTCTTCGATTTTGAAAGATAGCTCAGAAGGGGTTGACAATCTATTTCGCTTTTTGGATAGGGCCAACCTCGCTCGCTTCATCTAGTCATAATTTTATATATTTGTAGAAAATGTGTTTCTGTCCGCATCTATTTATTTCATAAGTAAACAGTATTGTTGACTATTCTTCACTGAGTATCTACATAAATTTGACAATGTCACAGAACTGTTAGCACTTTGTTTGTGGAGTCCAAAGACCCAACGACCGAGTTGTTACGATTTATTGGAGTTTAAAAATTAAACATTATGTTTATCTGTTTCTTGTTATGGGGTTATACACGACTGTTGGACTGTTAAAGCCTTAAAAATTTAAACAGGATGCAGCATATTTTTTGTCTATCTGTACGGGTATCTGCAGACCTGCAGTAAATTGTTTCTGACGATTGTTGTTGACGCTAATAGCCTTAAAGGTTGAAGCGCCCTTAAACAAATTTAAATTCTCTCTCTATCAATTGTTTAGATTTTAACAAGGCAACACCTCTGCAAGGTCGCTCTACTTGTCGCTTATCTTACTAATCTATTGTTCATTTATTAACTTTCGACAGCGGAACGCTATAGGCGAAAGTTAATGATTTTAACATGGTGTCTGTCTGTCTGGAGACACGATAACTTCCGTTATAATCATCGGATTCACTTCAAACTTGGCATACTTATACCTTAGGTCAATACCTTCTTCACTATTGAATTTCAGCCAAATCGACTAAAGGTCAAAGGGTCAACAGTGAGGTCAAACTTATTTCCATCACATAACATATGTCATGTGATACCTCATTCGAAAGCAGACGTTATAAGGAACATTATTCTGCCATTAATTTTTTGAAATTGGAACACCAGAGTTTTGTTTGTACATGCGTTTATTTCACCTCTCGCTAATTCGCCACACCGCTGTCGAAAGTTTCCTTTATGGTTTTACACCATTCTCCTTGTTACTTGCCTTAATTATCTAATATTGATGCTTTTTACATTTTCTTCACTTCCCTTTTTTTATTACTGCACGCTAGGACAGTTATTTTTCTAAATTCACAATAAAACCACGAACAACTAGCCAAGTCCTACGTTGATTTGATGAGACTCCGATGCAGGTATTTACAACTTCTACTACTTTTAAAAATTTATTGACATTTGCAATCAATAATAGAGCATATGAAAATGCTTTTGCATTATGGTATCTTTTGTATTGGGGAGTACGGATACTTTACCCTTAGAGAGAAGTGGGTCGGTCCACAACGTGCCTTCGCTCACTTAAATTGGTTAAATGATATCACTGCTACTAGGACACCATTAGCATAGCTAGTGATGCAAAGACAGAAGTGTTTTAATGATATTTTGTTGCCACTTCTTGTCTTTATTGGCAGTTTCCAATTTTTTTTCAAAATCGCCTTCTTAAAGCGTACACATCCAAATTTCAACAACTTCAAACAGTACTTTGTTCTTCCTTTCAAGGGATCCGTTCTTCGGGAGAGTGAAAGTTACGCTTGTTTGACGTTGGTCGAAAACCGCTTAAGCGTCTTGCTTGGGCAAACATTTATACAATTAAGACCGTTGTCGGTTTTTAATGTTTACAAGTGCTGTCTACTTTTGGTCTCCGATGTAATTCTCGACTCTGGTACATATATCTTCTCGAGTCTTGGAGTCTAAAGAAATAGACACATAAGTAACCACTATAATTGTCTTTGAATGTTAGGAAACATCTTGACGTTGCTGGCAAAGACACTTCTACTGATTCTCTACAAAAGGAGCCTATTTGTGTTCACTCTTCCAGTATCTTTTGCTAGTTCAACTTTGGTGAGACTTTTCAATTTGCTTGTCGATATTTATGCAAGTCTTCTATGCCATCGGATAGTCAGATCGTTGATTTACATGTAATAAAGGTTTTCTTTTCTTATCAGTTACAATTTTAACTTGCCACTGGGCTTCGAATCGGCGATCTTCTTGGAAGCTTTCATACCATGGTCATAAACCAACAAATAATAAATTTCTGTTAGCTTACGAATGTACAGGCTAGGGCAGTCAAACCGCACTATTTGTGGTTATTAAAAAACATTTTTATTCGTTTATTGCAACGAATGTTAAGAGCACAAATGGAAATTTGTATAAAAGCAAAACTTCCACTTTTGGAATATCACTCAAGGAAGATGGCGACGATCATTTTGTACACATTGTCTGAGTCTCATACAGAAATTCTCACTTACACGTCGCAGTACCGCTGGTGTTATTGCACGAACTTCTTCAGTTCGCACTTTTTAGTCCAGTATAGTTGCTGGGAGAGTCTCAAAAATCTTCGTCTTCAGATACTACCATAAAAAATAATCAGAGGAGCTCAGGTTTGGCGATCTTAGAGGCCACCGAACATCCCTATTCCTACTAATGAGCCAATTCGGGAAGAAGTCGTTCAAAAAGTTCATTGAGATTCTAACTGTGTGATTAGTTGCTCCATCTTGTTGGAAATGAGTGTTCTCATTCACAAAGAATTGTTTTCCGAATTTGAACATAGCGCGCATCACCTTTGAAAAAATACAGGCCAATTATTCTAATCAATGAGATCGCACACTAGGCTGTAACTTTGGCCGAATGGAGAGGCCGTTCGGGAAGTTGTTGAGGGTTGGCAATAGCCCGATAGTGAAAATTGTGTCTATTGATACATGTACTGCGGTGGAAATGAACTTCATCGCTCATCCATAGATTATCAATGAGCTGTAGGTCGTCTTTCAGCAGCTGTGACATGTGCTGACAAAACCAACGCAAATTAGAGTTCAAAGCATTTGCATTTTATACAGGTTATAAATTCTCCTTACTGTTCGAGTCGAAAGTCCAAAGGCAACGCTGTGGCGCCTGGTAGATTTTCAAGGGTTTCTTGTAATCGCTACTCGTTCAGCCTCTACAGTTTCGGGGATCCTAACAGTTCTTGCACTACCACCTCTTCTTCTTATTGTTTGACCCGTCGAACAGGAGCACGAGGCAGAAGATGAAAATGCAGGCGGAACGCGCGTTGTGCTTGCGCTGTAACAGCGAAACTTCGTTGTTTCACCTGTGTGGAATGGGAAGATAACTGCCTATTTCCCCACCCACACACACTCTCACCATACAAGCTTCTTAGAAACGTACAGTTTGTCTGCCCCACCTAATATAATGGATTCGTCATAATGAAAACTTAGGGTCGTTTTGACATTGATAACGTACCACTCCCAAATTTTTGTGTGTATATTAGCCATGGTCGACTCAAAAGTGTTAAAATAGTTTTTATTGTCAGTCATACGCGCGCAAGCGCTAGAGTCCGTTGTCTATTAGTCAAAACCAATTCCAAACATGTCTCACTTTGGTGCAATTATAGTACTTTTCTTCTCTTTTAGTGTCTTATCGCTTGCGGGCCCTTTTATCTTGAGTACTACTAATATTTTTGCAGTTTTTTAAACATTGACCTTCAATCTGAATTCGAACTCAGTTAAGCTGATTTTTGTTGTAGAGTATCCAGCACTTTACAAATAACTCCCACTTCTTTGAGTTTAGCGCCGACGTAGTTTAACTGTGGGACCAAGCTTTCACTATAGCCAAAGTATTTTCGTTCGGAATATAGTCATGTAAGTAAAGTTTTTAATTAAAGTTTAAAGTTTAGTCATCAGTAGGGTTCATGAACCCATCCGCGTTCAATCAGACCATTACTGGAAGCAGCAAGGTTAGAGCTTTGTGGTCCATCTTCTAGTCGATTCCTTTTTCCTCGCTCACTATATCACCAGTATTTCTGTATATAAAATTGGTTTGCAACGCCACTGAACCTCAAGGCTTTCTCGACGTCTAATGCATTGGATTTTGCCATCACTTAGCACTTGCGTTCCATTTCCCAATTCCTTCAAATCTTTATTTGCCTTGTACAACGTAAATTAATCTCAAGCGTCCTAAACACAACATTCATAAATGGCGATATAGCAATACCAATATCCAATAAAAAAACCAATCGGATTAAGTTGAAAAAAGTCTTCGTAGTACTACTGTACAGTCAAAATACTAGAAGAAAAGCAGTGTAAGGGCAAAATATCCAACACCTCCACGATTTGAAGAAGTTGGAAAACAATTACCAACTTAAAAACCCAGAATACTATACATGACAAACTAAGACCTAGCGAAAATATGTGAAACTAAAAAATGACATTCAAACAGACCTCAAGCAATACTTTGACGGTCCGGAAGCGGCACATTTACGATAGAAGAAGATACTTCGCGTTGGTTAAAGTATTGTTCAAAAGTAAAAAATGTGCTAAGTACAAAATATGTGACAATTCACCCCCCCCCCCCCTCGTTTCTGTCCTTTTTGTATGGGTTGGTGCGCGTCTTTGTTGTCTCCATGTATGCATCTGTGTGTGAATGTATGTTCTCTATATGTGCGTATGTGTATCTATCTGTCTGTTTCATCCCTGGTGAATGTTCTGAGTGTAGCTATATATGTCTCTGCGTGTCTGTGTGTGCACGTGTGTATGTTTGGGCACGTATATGTCTGCCTGTCTTTCTGTGTATCTGTCTGTCATTATATGCGTTTCATGAATAATTCTGCCTTTGCTCTTTTCATAACGCCTATCCAGTAGAAATAAAAAATTTATCTTAAGAAATCGGTTCCCCATCCTTACGACAAACAAATTGATTTTACCTCCCAACCTTCAAGATAAAAAAATTGGAGTAAAAGATATAAGTAGCTTATGTATACAAGAATAATTGAGTGAGATATTAACATTAACCGCTGGAAACTAAAATTTTTATTTAATAACTCAAAAATAATGTTTTAATCTACAAGATTTTATTCTACATTATTATTTATTATTTTTCCAATTAAATTAAATTAAATTACAATTAAATCCTAAACTTATCAATTTCTTAGTGTTTGCTATTTTTAACGTAAAAAGGTATAGTTTATTATGACCATTATTGTATATAAAAGTAAAATAAAATTTTTAGGTGATACGGAGATACCAAGAATGGATGACCATGAATTAATGTTCTACTAAATTGCATAAAATTATTAATGAAAAGTGATAAAAAATTATTAAAAATACCCTATGTAACATTTGGTGTGCCCTATATATAAATGGTTAATATTACAATCACAGGTTATGTGATCTGTGGTACTATTCTAACCTAGAAATCTGCATTGTGTGCAGTCAAAACGTTTATTAAACTACTGAAGGAAGAATGTAATTAAAAGTTTCTCACCGGTAAGCAAATCATTTCAGGTACGCAGGGTCCACCAAATCGGCTTTTTGCAGGTTGTGAAGGCTCTCGGCACTTGTACTAGTCGAAACCATAGAAGGCAACTTGAGCCGCTAACCAAAGACCTTGCGATGGCACAGCAGGCGCTAGAGCAGCAGAAGATGCAGCTGATCCAGGAGCTGGAGATCGAGATGATGGCCGACATGTACAACCGGCTGACGGCAGCGTGCCACAAGAAGTGCATCCCACCGCTGTACAACGACGCGGAGATCGCGAAGGGCGAAGCCGTGTGCCTGGACAGATGCGTTGCGAAGTTCCTTGACGTGCATGAGCGAATCGGCAAAAAGCTCGGGCAGCTCTCCATGCAGGACGAGGAGCTGCTGAAGAAGAAGTGATGTAGTGGAGACTGCATCCCTAGTGGTTATCACTTTGTAGTTGTGTTTTAAGGTTTTTTAAATAAAAATGATATATTGGACTTACTGATAATAATCATTGTTATTGTTTCTGGGAAAACAATTGAATATTAATGTTAAACTTAGTTATGTGTTCATTTGTTTTACAATGTAGTTGTGTTGATTTATAGGTATTAAGATGGTATAAATGCACAAAACTTCATTTTGTAGTAAGGTAATTACGAAGTGATGTACATTGGTTTTTTTTTTATTTAATATAAAAGTTGCATGGTCTTGGTTTATAAAATTTCGGTGTGTGCTTATACTTAGTTTTGTTAGATGAGAATTGTTTTTAACATTGTAGAATGTCTGTGTGATTTTTTTATGAGCCAGGCGCCCTGATTTTGAATTTCAAGGTCTTTTAAGGACGTTCAAATATCTGAGTTTATCACTTTTTCGTTCTTACTAATGTTTGGCATCATCAAACTGGTAGTGGTTACACTGGGCATACCGTACATTGCTTCTTCGACTTTGATGCATATTTTTAAATATGACCTACCAATACATCCAGGTCCATGCTTCATGCCTCGTAACTCTTAGTCTGTAACCGCACATGGAAAGGTTCTGATGTTTACTATGATCAGCTGATTAGAAGGTAATTGATGACAAATTTTGAAAAGATATGTTTAATTAGATGCTAAAGAGAAAATACAAATTTGCCTATAAGTATAGTGAGAAATATTTTATTTTTTAAAAAGGCAGAATTTAATTTGAAGCCTACAATCACAAACGTTTTTAAGTATTAGTTGGAGATATAAATATGTACTAATAAAAGTCCTTGTTAGGAAGTCTTGTGAAACCGATGGCCAGTTTGTGTGGCCTCCCAGCAGTCCATTGAACTTAGGATTGCCCTTTTTGCCACCTGGTCATCAGTCTTGATCTCTCCATGTTCTTCTTTTTCTTAACCATCTGACAGCATTGTTGATGTTGCATGTGTGTCTGATGTCTCCGTTTCTCTGTCTGTCTTAAAGGAGAGCTTGTTATAGACCTTAATATTGCTATCTTGGTTGTTCTCAGAATGGATTTTGTGGTTGCATTTTCTGCTCTTCTCTCGGTAGCATATGTTATGATGGGCATTACACGTCTTATAAATTCTAACTTTGCTTTTTGCGCCCATGTGTTTATGCCTCCAGATTATATCACGTAGATAATCTGATATAGCTGCTTTGGTTGTCTGTGCTTGATTCCAGTTTGTATAATTTCTTCTCTGTCTTTGCCATTAGTTTTAATACTGCTTATGTCCCTGTAGTTTTGGGGTTAGTTATTATTTCCTTTTTGAATATGGATACCATTATACTTCCTTCCACTCTTGGGATTTGTTTAAGTGAAAGTATTTTATTGTAGAAAACAAATAGTTTATTAAGCAGTGTCCGTCCCCCATATTTAATCATTTCATTAGATAAAAGGCTAAACCTGGAGCGTTTTGGTTTTTCAGTTTCAGAACTGTTGTTCTTATTTTTCTTTTGTGGTGGCCCATTTGGAGGTGTTTTCTTCTTTGATCTCTTCATCTTTTTCTTGCTTATATGCTTTCAGTTCTGTACTGCGGTATAATTGATGGAAGTAGTTTTCCTATTCTTCTGGGGTTGTCTGTATATAAAGGGTCTTTCATTAAGCGCTTCCTATATTTAAATTTAAATAAAACAAAGCATGTGTGAGATATCATCGAAATTTTTTATTCGTTTGAAAGGCCTATCGATGCCATTATGTATGGAATATAACATCGTGCAAATGTCCGCTGCGGCTTCGAAATGTCCAATTTTCCAAGACTGGCACATAAACGAGGCTGAATTTGACCTATGGCAGGGGTTATGTTGGCTTTGAGGGCTGCTGTGGTTTGTGGCTTATTCGCATATACCTGCGACTTAAGAAAACCCAACAACAAACAGTCTGACAGGGTCAAATCGTACGATCTCGGTGGCCAGTTCACATCACCTCCCCGTGAGATGACCATGCCCTCAAATTGCTCATGCAGAATGTCCAATGTGGCATGAGCTGTGTGGCACGTAGCGCCGCCCTGTTGAAAACACATGTCGTTGGTGTGCATATCATCCAATTCAGGCCAAAAGAAGTTGGTAATCAGCGACCTATAGCGCTCAAAGAAATATGGCCCGATGACGCAGCCAGCCCAAAATCCACACCAAACAGTGACTTTCGGGATGCATTGGATTCATGTGGATTGGAATCGTCCCAAATTTTTGACAATTTTGTTTGTTGACATACCCATTCATCCAGAAATGGGCCTCATTGCTGAAGATGATTTTTCGATGAAAATTAGGTTTCCAACTGCTCCAGGACCCATTCAGCGAACACACGTCGTTGTATATGGTCGTTTACCCTCAGCTTCTGGGTCAGTTGAATTTTGTACGGGTGCAGGCCCAAGTCACGACGCAAAATTCGTCAAGTTGTGGTCTGGGAAAGGCCGAGTTCTTGTGAGCGACGCGAATTTGACTGCCTCGGATTCTCCTGCACACTCTCACGGACAGCGGCGATGTTTTCGGCAGATCTTGCGTTTCGTCGTCGTACGGGTGTTGGTTGATTGTTTACTGAACCAGTGGACTCAAATTTATCCACCACACTGCGAGTAATCCTTTCGGTAGGGCGATTATGGCGACCGTAAAATGGGCGAAGCGCGCGGAATGTTGCCCGAACAGAACACCCATTTTGATAAAACAATTTTATCATTTGAACGTGTTGTTGAACGCGATATGCATCCATGGTGATTTGGCAAAACAGGCTGAATAAATTACATCCAGTTAGACAGATGCAGCTTCAACAATATGGCTATCAACTGTCAAAGTTTGAAAGTCCCTATTGGAAGATTCTTTATTTATTTATTGGTCTTTTACGGTTCCTCAACATCTTCTCTATCTTTTTTTGTCCTCCATATCTGAAGAAAATTTCTCCTAATAGTTATGCTTTATTGTTTGGGTGTTTTCGTTTACCTTGCTTCTCACAGCTTTGTATTGATCATAACTAATTCTCTTGTTTCTGTATTCGATATAGGATCTTCTTTTTATGCTCCTAAAGTTTTTACCTCCTGTGTAACCAGGGTTTTGTGCTTGGTCTTCCATTTTTTTAATTTTCCTCTTCTCCACAGTTTCTTTCGCAGCTTGAGTTATATTTGTCGGTAGTTTTTTAAATGATCTAATATTGGTTATTATAAAATCTGTAATAGATTGTTTCCTTTAGTTTTATGTTTTATCTTATTCGGATAAAACTTGTTGTTTACATGTAGTTCGTTCTGAGCACACACACCTGTATTAGTTGTTCACCACTTTCATTAAGGGTTTCTTAATTAAACCTGTTCTTTATACCATCTATAGTTTCATCGCCTATCCTTACGTTAAAGTCACTCATCAAGTCTCTGATATTTCTGGTCAAGACAGTTAGTGTGCGTATGTTTGCAGGGAAGTGGGTAGATTCTTTGCGTAATTTTATTGTTCTTATAATACTGAGGTTGAATTGATATAGTGTATAGATAGTCTGATAATGGATGAAATAAAAATGGAAATATCGAGAAGCAGTTGGTCATTACAATTTAAGCTATAGCAGCATATGCTTTTTGCTATTTTTGCCACGTCTAACCATTTTGTGACTTAGGAAGTTACTTAGAAATAATGGTTGCACATTTTCAGGTTCACGTTTTAAAAATCCAATTTCAAATTGAGTTCTAAGTAAAAGTAACAAAGACCAAATAATTCAACTGATATTTTTCTAATGGTTTTAAAGAAAGATCTAGGAATTGTGTAGCCACAATTTGTGTTAATTCCAGGAGCTTTCAGAAAAAAGAAAACATTGATTAGCATCGTTTGCACTAGGTTTAGCAAATTAAATGTTTCCACGGGTCTTGCGTTTTTATTGTTATTTAAAATACGGACATAAGATTTTTGATGGTGAACTATGGAATTATCAGAAAAGTGCACCGGTCTTCTGAATGTCACAATTAGAACAGTATACCAACTTATTATTTTTCGACAAGCTTTATTCTGATAATTTTTTTAACGACAGTTTGTATTAGAATGACCGACAATATCTTTGCACGGTGCAGGTTTGCTTCTAGCAATTTTAATTTGGTTTATACATCGGTTCTTTCTTTAAAATTGAAGAAGTGTTTCTATTTACCTTTGTTTGTTATTATTATCAACTTTTGTTTTTCTCTTTTTGGGCAGTTCTGGATGTTTGACCGTGCTCCACCACTGCTTGGTTCCTGTAGCTGGATATCTTGAAGGTGGTTGACAAAATATGCGGAGTCCTTGCTGTAACTGCTGGTAAGTACAATGTACGGTTGTAACAGACTGGATAAGTTTTTGGCAAGCTTGTAGGTAGGGCACTGATAATGTGTCGCTGTGGTACATCGTCCTTTGGGGAGCTCGTATATTCTTGGTGGTAGCGCGTTGACGTTATTAGTCGCTTCTTGATGGTGTCATCCAAAGAAGAACTTTTTATCAGTCTGCTCGTGTTGCACAGTATCCGCGATATAGGATCGCGTTTGAGCAGGATGTAAGTGTTCATATTGAGCAGTTCGGTCACATCTTTGCGTAGTCCTCCTGTGATAGTACAACTGTGGCATTAT
Source organism: Sinelater perroti (assembly GCA_036346155.1). Classification (NCBI taxonomy): domain Eukaryota; kingdom Metazoa; phylum Arthropoda; class Insecta; order Coleoptera; family Elateridae; genus Sinelater; species Sinelater perroti. The sequence goes on along the minus strand of JARFIY010000158.1, from coordinate 19,002,725 downwards.
CTTTATGGTGTCAGTATTCTTGAGTTCACAATTAATTTCGCCTTGGACGAGTTCTTTTTAGGCGGCTTAGCACAGCGCAGGGTGCGTGAAGTCTTGACTCGTACTTCTTCTGCTTCGTCCATATGGCTGCTTCTGCGTTAACTGTGATGTCCTCAACCGGAACGCATTTAGGTGCTACCACAAACTTTTTATCTTTGCTGAGACCACTGTTGACTTCCTGGCTAAGCTTGTGTTTGAAAAGATTTATTACAGTTTTCTTATAATCCAGCAGCAGCAGCGCTTTTTTGTTTCTATGAACACTGAAACTTAGAAGATTGTCTAATGGTGACGGCCGTCCCGTGTTTCTCCGCAAAATGGAAAGAGATGCGATCTACAGCATTCCTGTCGTCTTTGTTCTAGTGAACACAGAGCGAAGGTTTTTCTCGTGGTGTGTACTTTTTCTCTGACTAAGGCAGCTTCCGTTTTCCGATAAAACTACCTTTTTATCTTGACAACACAGTAAGAGGCAAGGCTGGACAGCAGCTGGAATTTCTTCTTGGTTGTCTTACTTCTAAAGCTCCGCTCCGTAGAGGCGTATCAGATAGATGTGAAGGCTTTCATGGCCGGTGTAATGGTGCATCGTATGGTTGGTTCTTGGATTATTAGGTAGAAGTTCGGAAACTCTTGACGTTTCGTCTATAACTGCGGCGGACACTTCAGAAAAAAATCTTTTAATAATTAAGTGACTGTCCCGTGCGTTTTCGCTTTTATACTGTGCTAGTGTAGTAGGGATGGTGTTGGGGGGTCCTTGTTGACGTCACCGGGATGGTAGCCATCGTATCGGGCTAGCTGCGACGTCAATCGGGTTGTTTCAGGTAAAATGTGGGCATTTTCTGACGTCACTCGCTCTTTTACCGTATCGGGGTCTGTTTTTTGCCTTTTAAGAGCGATAAACCAAGATTTAGGTAGATAGAATCCATCGTCCTTGTTAAAGTTATTTTTATATTTATAAATCTTCACCGCCTTTCTATCATCTCGGACAATAATTCCTACAATTGGATAAAACTTGTGTTTGCCCGAATCAGTGGTCAGAATTTTCCGAAGCTTGTTCAGCAACTTCTGATTTTTCGGGTTGGGTAAGGCGTAAATGGCGTTTGTGTTTCTTTATTTTAGTGGTAATCGTTTGGTAAACGAGGTATGCAGTATATCCTTGACGTATAATGTATTTTGGTGGTAGAACTATAGATGGTTTTCACCTTGTTTTTATTGAGAATTTTTCTTGTCCTTACCATGGCCTATTTCGGATGTTTTTTGCGTGCGCATTTGTTAGGTTTAGTTTTGCTCTATTTGTCTCCCTTCTCGAGTAGCTATTCCCATGTGAGGCTTGTTTCAAATGTTTCCTGGTCACGTCTTATTCCCATGGTTTGAATTTTGCTTTCTGTCTATTTAGTTAGAATCCAATTTTCACTTCCGTACATCAGAGCTGGTTCGAATATGGTTCTGAACACTATACTTTTTGTTTTCTTCTTAGAGTTATCTTACTTTCTAATAAATGTGTTTTTTAATGCATGGTAGGCCTTGACTGTGCTTTCTAGTCATTTGTTTATTTCTGCATCTTTAAGTTTCTTGCAAGTAGTTCGTTTTCCCATATCTCCAACTTGTGTTGCAGGTCTCCCTTGTTCTTTGCATATATCAGCAAGTCATTGGAGAATACACTTATATTAGTTCCATGTTCATGTAGCCCATTTTTAGTTTTCCAATTTTTCCCTTTATTATTTTTTAAACATTTATTGCTAAGTTGAATAAGGTAGGGCTAAGAATTCCTCCTTGTTATGAATGCCCGAGTGTAAGTTTCGCGATCGTCTAAGTTCTGACGACCCGGCAGATCCTTTATCTCTCAGTTTGCATGTTGATCACCCTCGCGGGGCGTTACAACCTTACTGTTATCATTACTCTCATCTTTAATGCTCAGAACCTGCACCCTTCGTTCGTCACCTTACAGTGCGTAGAAAAGAAATTTTAGTTTTTATTAAACATGCGCAAGCTGATCACTCTTAGTGATTAATTACGAAATTCTAAGAGGTTGCTCATCTTGCAGTTGATAATGTTGTTTTAATTTTCGAATGTTGTCTAAAATAGTACAAAAGGTGGTACGCTCTTTCAGAATTCTGAAAAGTTTTGGGATCTGGTCTATTAAATTTACAGCGTTTGCCACCACGTTCTTTCTTTTGCATTTTATAATGTTGTAGTTGAATTATTACAAATTATGTCCTTTTTAGCCAGACTATTTTGGAAAATTTGATGTTATAGGTGTTTTAAGTAAGACACTAGAAGTGTTAGAATTTTTCTTATTACAATGCAGATGTTTTTAAGCCTAAGGACAATATAAATACCCATTTGAAAATACACGAGGTCACAGATCCAGGCTAAATTATGTACAATAACTTAATGTGAGGAGCGATCATTATTTAGGGGAGAGCGGGGTAATGCGGAACACCATTGTTTTCGGGCACTCTTTGTATCTAGAGCGGTCTGATTAGTGTTGTAGCCTAGCGGCGTCCGCTGTCGTTTAAAACATATTTTTCGTAACATATTTTTTAAAGTTTCCTAGAATCAATTTTTTAATAATACCGGCAACAGTTTCTCAAACGTCATCCACTAATTATGTTACCACCGGGAATCAAGAAAGTTTCGCGCATGCTCACACTGGAGGGGGTCAAAATGGCCAAAAGATGCTAACTTATTGGATGATTCCTAAATGTCTCTCAAAAGTGTCTTAGTATAACGAAGGTCTATAAGCAACCTTTTTTATTAGGCTTACAGACGAGAAATTGTAAAAGAAGTTGGATTAACAGTAATGTGAGAAACAATGTCAAAAAAATTAAGAGAAGCATTAAGAGCTTATCAAATACACTAAAGAGTGGTGAACTGAATAAATCTGCTATTGGGAGAAAATCTACTTTTACTGAAGATCAAGAAAGAGAAATAACAGAACATATCCTATTATTAGCTAAGCTTTTTATGGGATTTTATTGGTCAACCTGCGGCGCTTAGGTTTTGAGTATGCAGAGAAAAACAACATTCAAATGACTTCAACAAGTCTTCCAGAATGGCAGGGTAAGATTGGCTTTAACAACTCTCTTCTGTAATGAGAAACATAACTTTAATGTGCCTCAAATTAACAATTATCATGAAATGGAAATATCAACCGCCAAAAATCTGGAAAAGTCTTAGGCCCAAAAGGCGCTAAAAAGTAGGAGCTGCAAAGAGTTGGAAGCGAGGAAAAACATCACTATCGCCTGTATTATGAACACCAACGTTTATATTCCCAAGAAAGTGGTTGAGCTCTTTTTTAACCAGAGAAGGACCACTTAAATCGATTTATTACTGTAACTCTAATGGGTGAATAACTAAAGAGTTATTCATAACATGGTTAAAACACTTCTCTAAAACTACGAAGCTTATTGAACAAAGACCCATCTTTGACTCCAGCCTCTTGACATTACCTTTCATATGCAGAAGACCACCTTTAATGATATTGCTGATATGTTTAACAAGGTTTACAGCAGAGTAGCAAATATAGAAAAGGAAATGAGTGGATTTGCAACTGCTGGTATTTATTTCTTTGACCCAGAAGAGTTCACAAACAAAGATTTTGCTGTCCAACCAATAATAGAGCAAAAGAATTTCCTGTTACTAATCATAGAAGATACTATCCAAGAAGGAGAAGACTGGACTTTAACAAATGGTATTTCGATTGACAAGGGAAATCCAAGTTAAATGTAAATGCACTCAATCAAAAACGTGAAGTTGGTAGGTCAATTCCATTGAATGTGGAAATTTCTACACTATCTGCTTCTGGAATGACGCCATTTAAACAAATTTATTCTACTCCTAATTTAAAAGTGTTAAAACCTGGTTTAAGGTAGCACCATTTAGTGGCTTTTACACAGACACCAAATAAAAAACCTCTTGAAGATGTATCTTAAACAAAAGAAATAAAGTTTAAAACGAAAAGATTACGGAAAAGAAATTACTAAAGTAACTTACAAATGAACAAACACCACGAAAAAATTTCTAAATAAAAGAAAAAAGCAAATTAAGAAAGACTAATTCAAAGGTCAACAAAAAAAACCCAAAAAAAATGCATAAAATGAAACTCCCAAGAGTTCTGAAAAGAAAAGTGCAGAAGAAACATATCTTTCGAATCATCATCGAAAGTTGAAGATAATATTGATGGACCGTTATGCGATGACGACGAATTAGACGACACTGATCTAACGACCTTCATGAAACCACCTGGCACTTTAAGGGGGGGGGGATGTAGTTCAAATGACATTTGTTTTATGTGTGACGAATTTGGTAAGAACAAAGAACTTGGGTTCGGGCGTCGTTTGTGTTCTGGTTGGATGCACTCGGGGTGCAGTGGTGCGGAGACTGCAGGAAATTTTATTTGTAATTTTTGTATGCAGCGTTGGTTCTGATGTTCATGTTATTTTTGCAATTTCTTAAAAATATAGATAAAACGCTACTTGCGTTTTTGGAATAATAAAAGTAGTTAAACAAATTAAAAATAATTACTAGCGTTATGCACCCATATTTTTACAGGAACAAATAATTATGTTAATTAAGCCACTAAATTAATTATCTTTATAAAAGCTATTTATTTATCCTATATTCCTTACTCCGTTCGAAATTGCTTCCGAGGCCGTTCCAGTAATGCTTCGCTTCCCGTAATCCGTAAGTTATTACAATTTTTTTTCTAAAAGAACTATAAAGTCAAATGTTTTGTAGGTTTTAATAGAGGTAGACACATTAATTTGTTAACGAATTATTACAAATAATAGTGTAATTAAAATTTTCCCTAAATGTTCAACATTCCCGATAAATAATCAATTAAAAAACTGGAAGAGAAAACAGCTGGATCAAGATAAAGAAAAACATTAATTACTGCTTATGAAGCACTTGAAACTAAGACTATCAATAAAAATATAAGAGAAGCAATCAAAACACCATGGCCTTTAGAAAAGAAATGTCCGCATCGAATATTTGTCAACTAAAAATAACGAGGACTACATAAAATATAAAAGAATAAGTAGCGAGACCCATGAGTTGAAAAAAAAACAAAACTGAGCACTGCCAGGCATTTACAAAGGGACCACAGTCAAATTTCTATGGGGAGTAAAGGCAAATATAGAGGTTTATAAAACAACAGAAGGAGTGAAATGAATAAAAAAATATTAAAAAGGAAATAGGGGTTACTTACCCAACAGATCTATGTAAAAACGAGTGAAATAATATTCTACAAGAAACATCAAACATAACAACAAACGAAGAAACAATAATAACAGAAGAGTAAATGAAAGAAGCACCATAAAAACTAAAAAACAGGAAATCCCCAGGTGAAGATCAAATTGTAAGGCATTAGACTGGTTAAACAACTCCAAATACTTACCCAAAAAGTGTAAAATTTAGGAGAATGTCAGATGAATGACGAAGAGCAATAATTACACTAAGAATTAAGAAAGGTGATCTTAAAAAGCTCGATAGCTACAGAAGGCCAAATTTGCCAAATAAAACACTGAAACTAACAGCAAATAAAGTAAATGAAAGAATGCAATTGGAAGAACAGGTTGATCATGTAATGGTGCCGTGTTTATAGTAAGACAGCTAAAAAAAGTCAATGAAATACAACACACCGGCATATCTATGCCTAATAGACCTCAAGAAGGCGTTTGACAGGGTTCAAACAAAGAACGTAATACATCTATTACACGACAGAAATATCCTGTTGGACACAATAGGCTGTCGAAAATATTTACTAAGATAACAAAGTACTCATTAGAAAAGAAGACGGATTTAGCAAACCCATGAACTATGAAAATAGCATTAGCCAGGGAGGCTTCATGAACCCTATGTTGTTTAATTTTGTAATGGACAAGATCATCAAAACAATTAAAACGAAAGAGGGTACAGAATGACAAATAAGGAGCTAAAGATTATCTGTAACGCAGAGCACACCATAATAATGGTAGAAAATGCGGATGACCTTCAAAGGTTACTGTACCAATTTTAAATCATCATAAAATAAAGTGTCTTTCATTAAGCGCCGCCTATCTTTAAAATTAAATAAAACAAAGTGTGTGTAAGATATCATCGAAATTTTTTATTCGTTTGAAAGGCGATAGGCCATTATGTATGAAATATAACATCGTGCAAATGTCCGTCGTGGTTTCGCTTGGTGGTGCGCATCCGAAATGTCCAATTTTCCAAGACTCTGGCGCATAAATCAGACCGATGCCATGGGTTATGTTGGCCTTGAGGTCCACTGTGGTTTGTGGCTTATTCGCATAGACTTGCGACTTAAAACCCCACAAGAAAAAGTCTAACGGGTTCAAATCGCACGATCTCGGTACCAGAACGTCCAATGTGGCACGAGCTGTAGCTGTGTGGCACGTAGCGCCGTCCTGTTGAAACCACCTGTCGTTGGTGTCCATATCATCTAATTCAGGCCAAAAGAAGTTAGTAATCATCGACCTACAGCGCTCGCCGTTGACGGTGATGGCCTGGCCAACGTCGTTCTCAAAAAAATATGGACCGATGACGCCGCCAGCCCAAAATCCACACCAAACAGTGATTTTTTCGAGATGCATTGGACGCTCTTGTATCTCATGTGGATTGGAATCGTCCCAAATTTTTGACAATTTTGTTTGTTGACGTACCCATTCATCCAGAAATGGGCCTCATCGCTGAAGATGATTTTTCGATGAAAATTACGGTCAGTTTCCAACTGCTCCAGGGCCCATTCAGCGAACACACGTCATTGGCTATGGTCGTTAACCTTCAGCTTCTGGGTCAGTTGAATTTTGTACGGTGCAGGCCCAAGTCGCGACACAAAATTCGCCAAGTTGTGGTCTGCGAAAGGCCGAGTTCTTGTGAGCGACGCGAAATCGACTGCCTCGGATTCTCCTGTACATTCTCACGGACAGCGGCGATGTTTTCGGCAGATCTTGCGTTTCGTCGTCGTACGGGTGTTGGTTGATTGTTTACTGAACCAGTGGACTCAAGTTTATCCACCACACTGCGAATAGTCTTGTCGGTAGGGTGATTATGGCGATTGTAAAATGGGCGAAGCGGGCGGAACGTTGCCCGAACAGAACATTCATTTTGATAAAACAATTTTATCATTTGCACGTGTTGTTGCACGCTATATCCGTCCATGGTGATTTGGCAAAATAGACTAAATAAATGACAGCCAATTCGACAGATCTAGCTTCAACAATATGGCTATCAACTGTCAAAGTTCGGAAGTCCCTATTGGAAGACCCTTTATAACATGACGATATCCCATCCGACGCTTGAAAGGTCATGAAGGATTAGAGAAGAAGAAGAAAAAGAAGAAAGTAATATCCACTGAAAAAACAAAGACAATAGCGATAAGTAAAGAACTAATAAGATGTAAGCTAGTAGTCGATAATAAAAGAAGTTGAGTATTTACACATCAATATGTCCAGTAACGGCAAAATAGAAGAAGAAATGAAAAAAAGTTAATACAGCAAACACAACAATTGGTTGTTTAAATAACACTATATAGAAAAACAAATGCTTATCAACAGGAACCAAAACGAGTATATATATAAAAGTGTAGTAGATCAGTCATGATATACACAAGTGAAACAAGACCTGACACTAGCAAGAGACAAAGACTATTAGAGACGACAGTGATGAGAGTACTTAGAAGAATCACAAACAAGAACGGTGTAATACCATAAAGGAAACTTTCTACAGCGGTGCGAAATCGTAACGGTCACTTCCGGTTGCCGTTAACCGAGTTGGCTGAAAATCAGTACCATGAAAGGTACTGACCTAAGATGTGTGTATGCCAAGTTTGAAGTGAATCCGTTGGATAGAATGGAAGTTATCTTGTCTTCAGACACACAGACAGACATACAGGATAATAATCTCATTAACTTTCTACTATAAGCTTCTCTGTAGAAAGTTAATAAGACATTAAGGGATAGAGTAGGAATTGAAGACATACGGCGTATATGTAAGATAGACAGTGTTAATAATTGGATAAAAGGTAGAAGAACAAAATGGAACGAAAATATAGAAAGATGCTAGAGGGATGAGAATAGCAAGAGGCAAGTCGCTAGTCGGTGGAAGAGCGATAGGACGCCCCAGAAAACGCAGGTGCTATGATCTGAATTAGAGAATGGTCGAAGAAGGAACAGGCAGTTCTGTCTATTTATAAGATGGAAAAAAAGAAGAAGATAATGCAAAACTTGAGCTTTAGAACTTCAAATTTATTGAGTAGTAGCTCTAGATAGTAAGAAACTAGTGAAGTTGATCCTTTGTCCCAGAGCCTTTAAAAGCAAAATACGAGTTGGTTCAAATGGAAATGACGTAACAGAGAGGGATCTAAAACAGGGCGTTGTCATTTCGGTGACTGCGGTTCCAAAAATTAAATATTCCGGCCCGGCGCGCGCGACGCGGATTTGTCGCCCGGCCGAAAATGCGAAAGTAATCGCGTTTTTATCGCGCCGGCTTCGGCCGCGCCGGACTTATCTGAAGAAGTGTCACGGCAGCGCCGCGACGAGGGTGCGCGGAATGTTTTTTCGATGGAGTATCGCGCCCGTTATTTTCGGCCGATTTGCATGCGGCGCCCGCGTCCTTTTGTTGAATCGCATCGCGATGGGGCTTAACGAAGCGCCGCCTGATTTAATTAGCCGAACAGTTAGCCCGAGCTGGCAATTTCGCACTGAGATGCAGCTGCAGCGAGCGCCGCGTCGCGACGCCGGCCGTGCCGCCGCGCCACTTTGCTGCAGCCAAGTTCGGCCGCCGTGAAGTTCGCTGCTTGCGAGTGACATTGTTAGCAAGTTGTAAATGCTCTCCAAACTGGGTTGTTTGCTCGTGCAGCCGGGTTGCGGTAGCCGAAATGCGCGGATCTATTCAATTTTACGTGCTTTACTGTTATGGAGCACTCTGCAGCGCGGTGATGAGCAATTCACTGATGTTATTGCGCTAAAGGCCGGTAGTGCGGAATGTCGGGCAAAAACTCTGCTAAATGTTCATTGAAGTCTGATATTAGTGGCAATATTGCAATTCTAATGAAAAATGGATATATCACTTCAGTTGCCCAGAGTGTAAAAGCTGTTTTGCCTAGAGAAACTTTTCTGTCAAATTAGGTGAAAACCTGGTAACGTCTAATATCTTTAATCATTAACCTCTGGTGCGGCCGGAAAAGTGGACTGCATAGGTAATTTTAAAATTTGAATAAAGGGAACTTGGAATAAAGCTAAAGCTAAAAACACTAACCTGTGGAAACGGCGCTTTCCCGCAGAAATCGGTTCCTTGTTGTTGGTCCTGGGGCTTCCAGAAGAAAAGTTACCTCAATCTTCACAGCGGAGCAGAACGGTAGCGTCTTTCCTGGTGCAAAAGGTTCCTTAGTCGTTCCTTGCCGAGTCGGAGCAAAGAAAATGGACCGAGTTCTTTACCGGCTCAAATTTTAACCCCGAAAATTAGTTTTTAACAAAAGCCTCGCAGAAAACGAAAACTTCTTCTGTAAATTAAACCCGTCAGCGAACTCTCGGTTAGAAATGGTCTCGTCTTACGGAAAATTTCTGGCACAAACTGAATTCAAAAGAACGACACCTGCGAGAATATAGCAAAAGGCTAAGCCCGAACAAAAGCGCGTACAAAAGGCGAAGCGCGAACGAAAAAGGCCCAAACCACGGCCTATATATCAGCGCAACGCGTGCTCGGACAAATTCGGGCGATACCTCAAATTGAAAATATATACAAGAGGGAACCAAAATACAGGCGGCCCTAATTTAAAAATTCAAAATGAAAGGTAATTTTGAGATTGGCGCGAACAACCTCTTTTAACTGCAGGAAAAGAAAATTAAAGTAAAAAAAGAAGAATCAAACAATCATGCATCGCTTTCAACTAAATAAACTTCAAACAACACAAAGAGCCAATGATGGAAATTCCCGTAAAGAGCAGAAAACCCAACACATATATGAGAGAACGAACAAAAGTAATAGACGTCGTACGTGCCGCAAACTAAAATGGTTATTTGTCGGCCACATTGCTAGAGAAGATAAGCAAATTATATCATAGAGACCACACGACTATCGAAGATGAAGAGGACGTCCTCAAATGAGATGGGTAGATGGCATTAAAACAACAGCAGGCCTGAAATGGGTGGAAAGAATAAATAATAGACAAACATGGAAAGCAGAACTCGAAGAGTCGTACGTCCAAAAATGGGTACCAGACTAACGAAGAAGAGGAAGAATCCAGATCTAGGTTGATGTTGAAATCTGCATATTATTTTTCTTGCGGCGCTTTCTCTTATTGGAGATTACCCATCATCATAGCATTTTTGATGTTGTAGGGATATGTGGCCATACCATTCCCTTAAGTAGCCAGGACGTTATTCTTCTTCTCTTCTATCTTGTAACATGGAGTATTGTCCTTTTTTATGGTAAAAATTAGTTTCTCTTTCCTATTTATGCACCTAATCACTTCTTCACTACTTATGCGATTTACCCAAGAAAAGAATTCTCCGATATAACTAAAGCTTAAATAATTCTACAAGGTGGTTCAATATGACTGAGACTTGCCAGACACTTAATGCACTTCAATGCCAACCTTCTAGAAGCATCTGGAAGCCTTTTCCAAAAAAGGATTTTGGTTGGCGGCGTATCTATTCTGGATATTCTAGATGATGGCGTCGTTGTCCACACATCCCATGCCCTGCAAGTTTAATTTGAACCTCTCGAACAGGTAGAAATTTAAAATATACTTCGGATGTGGCAGAAGGTTCTATTTCAATTTCCGGAGGGGGGGTTCCACCTGCCTTCCCCCTGGATCGGACTTTTTTCTTCACGTCTGTTGTTAGAAAGTAAGCTGCATTTACCGTTCTGGTATCTATTAGAAAGTTTACATGGGTAACCTTCAGAAAAACTTTTCCTGTCGAGCTGCTGATATGCTGCTACTCGCGTGATGAAATCTGGGACTCGGGAATGAAGTAGTGCACCCGAGTTTCGTCGGTGGTCATCATAGACTTCAAAAATGCATCGCTTTCGTCTTCAAACTGCTGTAGGAGACGACTGGCAGCTTGCATGAGCACCATTTTGCTCACGCTCGTCAAAGTGCATGGTACCCACCGTGCATTCACCTTGTGATAGTGCAGGTGGTCTTTCACGATGTCTTCTACACTGGACAGCATTGCTCCAAGTTACTTCATAGTGTTGAGTCTATTCTCACGAATAAGCGCGTCTGCACGATTTGGCTCGGTGACGGATGTCTGCGGCCGACCATCAAGCGGTTCATTCTCCACACGCTCTCTGTCCTCTCTGAAGCACTTACACCACTAAAACACTCGAGTCTGCGAGAGAAACTCTTCAGTCTCGGTTATATTTCAACCAAGTTGCAGTTTCTTAAATGTCTCATATAGCAATATGGCGTATAAACAGTACCTAATAATGCAGACCTTCAAATCTAGCGTTTGGTTTCTATTAGAAAATATATCTCTTATTTTTACAAATTAGCCCTTCTCATCTCGATTCTTATATTTATTTCCTGCGTTTTTTTGCAGTTAACCATGTTCTAAGGTATTTATGTTTGTCAAATTTTTCTATTTTAGTCATATGTATTAGATTTCTACTGACTAGCATATATGTGTTTTTTAAAGTTTATTTTGTAAATCGCATTTGTTACTATCTTTGTTTAAGCTCTCTAGTCGGTTTTGATATTATCTGTTAACAGCAACAAATATAAATTAAATAGAGAGGGTCGTAGGATACACCGTCCCTTTTTGATTTCTATTTCTCCGCTTATTTCAGCATCAGTTTTGGCTAGCGTTATTTGTGTTATTTGTATATCGAATAGATTTATGTTTTTGTTGTCACAATTTTTATATTTGCACTGTTGAATACTTCTTGCAGTCTTCTTCTTCTTTCTCTTTTCCCTCTTTGCCTAAACGGCGTCGGGTGCTTCTATCCACTTCCTATGGTTGTTTCTGTTTCCTGTTAATCTATTTACTTTCCTATCGGTTTTCCTTTCCTCCATGCAATTTCCTGGATGTTGTCTGTCTACATTCTCCTTGGCTTACCGCTTGGTCGCCTGATTTCCATTCTTGCTTCTAGAATTCGTCTTGGAATTCGGTGTTCTGCCATTATTTTTGTATCCTCATACCATTTTAACAGTTTATTGTGGTTATTTGTAGAATTTGTTGCAGTTCGTCTCTAAACGTTGTATTTCTTATTTTACCTTTTCTCGTTTTCCCAGCTACCTTCCTTAGGGACTTTATTTCCCCAATAGTTATCTTGGATTGGTGTTTGTCTGACGTAGTCCAGCTTTCTGCCTCACAGGTCAAAATTGGGGCATATATTGTTTTATATATGTGTAGCTTTGTTTCTGTCCTCATTTCTCTTTTCCCTATTATACTTCAGTTTATAGCGTCGTATAATTGAGTTGCTTTATTAACCCTATTTTGTATTTTGCTGTCTATTCTTCCACCATTTGAAATTATTGTTCCTAGATACTCATATTTTTGTATTTATTCTATTTTTGTGTTGTCCATTTTCATTTTTTGTGCTGGTTGGTGTTTTTGCTTCGATCTGTGCATTGCTTTTGTTTTGCTGATGTTGATTTTTAGTCCAACTGCTCCTATTTTCTCTTTTCACACGTTCACTGCTGCCTGGAATTGTTTTCTACTCCCTGAAAAGACCACAATATCATTTGCGTAGACCATGTTTTGGAATTTCACCGACTCTATGTTCCAATTACTTCTCTTTAGCTTTCTAGTTCTCTGCTTGCTATTTTTAATCACCGTCCTCATAACTAGAAAGGATAGCAGTGGGCTGAGACTATCACCTTGCTTGATCCCTTCCTCCATATTGAATTCTTCTGTCTGTTCTCTTCCTAGTCTCGCTATTCCTTTTACTTCCTTATATGCACTCTCTATTACTCTACTCAGCTTCTCATTTACTTTTAGATTGTTCTAGTACTTTCCATATCTGTTTTTAGGCACGGTGTCGAAGAAGGCTTTAAGGTCCATGACTGCTTCCCCTGTCTATCATCTTTTCCATAGTCATTTTTAATGTGAAAATATGGTCCTGTGTCTGCGTCCTGCTCTGTATGGTGCTTGTTCTTTTCTAGCTCTCCTTCTGTTTTTTCTCTCAGCCTTCTTTCCAAAATTCTTGTGTATAACTTTAAAGCGCAAGAAGAGAGGCATTTCATCCTATAGTATTCGCATTTAGTTGTTTTTTCCTTTTCATGTATCGGTACTATAGTTTCTTTGATAGTCTTCTGGTATCTTCTCGGACTCCCATACTTGTCTGCATATCTTGGTTATTTATTCTACCATACTAGCCCCTCCATATTTAATTAGCTCTGGAGGTATTGGTCGTATCCGGCTGCTTTCCCGTTTTGCTTCTCTTTGATAGCCGCTTTTATTTTTTCTTTTGTTATATTTTGTATTCAGTTGTCTTAAAGTCTCTGTTCTCCATCTTGTGCGGAGTTTTCTTGAATTTCTATCTCTTCTTTTTTTTAAACATTTTTTCCAAATACTTTTTCCATGTACCCATGATTTCTGCTGGTTCTGTTTTTAGGCTGTTATTTTTGTTTTTTATGCTCCTTATTTGTTTTCTTAGGTTTTTGATTGTGAAAAATCTTTGGTTGTCTTTATAGTTTTCTTCTATTTTGATTCCGAAATCTTCCCATGTCTTTGATTTTGTTTGTTTTACTGCCTTTTTGCTTCATCTTTTTTTAAATTGTATTTATTTATGTTTATTATTGTTTTGTTTCCTACGTATTGTTTCCAGGCTTGTTTCTTTCGTTTTACTTTTTTCTTCACACTGTCGTTCCATTTTGCTATTTTTTATATCTTGTATTTATCTTCTTTGTTTTGCATATTTTCTTTGCCACCTGTTGTGTTACCTTCTTAAGTTTCTACCATCTTTTATTAACCTCCCATTCTTGTTCCGCTTGTTTCTCTTGTTGTTGGTAGATTTCTAAGTTATTTTTGAGTAGTTCTTCTTACTTTTGTTTATTTTCTTCATTATTCAGTGACTATCTTCAGTCTTTCATACTTCTTTTTTTAACTTTCGAGGGGACTTAAACCTTATTTCTATATCTACTATTACGAGATCAGTGTTTATTTTAGCCCTCTTACAACCCTTATATCATTGACTGTCCATCTAATTTTTTTTGTGTACGTTATATAGTCAATTATACTTTAACATTCCTCTCCTCTGCTTCATATGTACATATGTGGATGTTCTTATGATATTACCTACTAGCATCTGATGTTTCATACAGAAATGTATCATGCGTGCTTCATTATTATTTGTATTTATTAGTGGTTCTCTACAACGTTTTCCGAGCCATCTCTATTTTCTATTCGAGCGTTCCAATTCTCCATTATTACTGTATGTTTACTTCCTTCTCTACACTTTCTGCTACTCTCTACAGTTCTTCATTAAAAGTTTCCTTTTCGTTTATAGCAGCATTTTCTGTGGGAGTATATATTTGTATCAGTGTTATTGTTTCTTTCAGCTGAATGTTTATTACTATTATTCTAGAGGCTGATTGCTTTCCAATTTGTTATCCGTTTCTCTATTTCTATTATTACTATTATCTTATTTATTTATTTGTTCTATCCGTTGTAAACCCTTGAATATATTAAAATACAGCCCTTTTCAAGTTTATTATTCCTTGTCCTTTCTTTATGGTTTTGCTAATTCTCAGTACGTGTATTTTGTATTTTTTCATGTCTTGTACTAACTTCACTTCCTTTCCGTTAATCATTTTAATATTCCATGTCCCCAATCTCAATTTATGTGCACTAGCGTATTTTCAGTGGGTGATTAGTCTGACGTGGAGGGCTCCGTTGCCTCGGGACAACTGGAGTCGGGTTATACCCCCGGACACTAGGGTCGCCAGAGCCTCGTTAGTTATCCAGGAGAGGATACCACGTGCAGGTGAGGTTGGCATTCGGGTGACTAGATATTGGCGCCACCCCCTACTCCCGCTTTTGTAGTCAACAAAGTATATGTGTACATCAATAGGTTGATTTGAAATACGGCCTCTCTTTTTCTTATGGTATCTCGAAATGCGAACTAGATTTGGTTTATTTCTCATTAAGCTTACCGTTCGGTGGTCTGAGCGTTATGTGGCATTTTTACATTTAGGTTGAAGGTAACCCTAATGTAGTTTCGTCACTGCGGCTTTGTCAAAAGATCTTGAATTAGTCAGAAGAGTTGCAGAACACCTGGATATTATGGAAGGAGATAAGGGGGTAGAACCATGCAAGGTCAGGTAATTAATAAAAACTAAACTTTAAACAAGAAGACTTTTTCTGATTATATTATTTACCTATATAATTCACAACCTATCCTAGAACAATCAGCAAATTTTGTAAGAAGTATATAACATGTGGTTAGTGTCTTACATTAAAGAACTAAGACAATTAACCTTACGCTGTGGTTAGTGATTATACATAATGTGTAATTAACTTATAAGTTAACATTTATTATCGATTTTCTATGTCTAGCGAGTCACAACATTTTAAACGATAAGTACTTTGAGTATTGTATAAAAGACTAATAGCTAGAGAATTTAAGTTAAACTGCAAGCCCGTTAAATATTTACCACCAATGCACTTTGCTTCTTGTATCACAGGTGGTACGTTCAATTCGTTGTGTAATGTCTGATTTGTTACAAACCACGGTGCATTTGTAATTGTTAAAAATATCTTGGGTTGGAATCGTTGCGAAATTTCCATATTTGAAGTACTTGACAAACCACACAACTGGACACCGGTTTAAGTATCACTTTGTACACAAGTAATTTGTTGGTCAACCCAATACAGTTTAGAGAATTTCAGTCCCAGTTGTTTTCGCTTGGTAAAGATATGGTGTTTCCAATTTAATCAGCGGTCCAAGTGTATCTCTAGGTATTTTGCTGTGCCGTTTGTGGAAGTGGGTGTACGTTTAAAGCAACTGTCAGGCATGTTCGTTTTCTAAGGGTAAAAGTAACGTGCTGTGATTTTGTCTCCTTGGCTTTAATACACCACTTTTGTAGCCATAATTGTTAAGGGCAGTTTTAAGTTTTTTAGAGGCAACTGCAGGATTGTTGTTGCTTGTCAAGATAGCAGTATCATCGGCACATGTCGGTAAAACTGTAATTTCTGTCTCTGGGATATCGCTGGTGTAAATTAAATACAGAGTGCAACTCGATTACTTCCTTTTGATATTTTACCATAACATATTTATAGTAGACGTATGATTGTAATACCCGGTGGAATGAGCTAGGAAGGTTTGATTTCAGTTTGTAGAGGAAGCCTTGGTGCCATGTCTTATCGAATGCTTGACATGTCTAGAAAGAATGCAGAACAGTATTATTTGTTTTCAAACATGTTATTTATTATTTCTACTATTACGCATTAAATAACCCAATTAAACAAAAAGTATCATACACGCTTATTATAAGAGGTTTTAACGCAAAATTCGGTGTTAATAAAAATATAAACGGCCATGAAGAGTTCTTAGGAAAATAGGGAATCGGAAACTGAAACGACAGAGGAGAAAAATAGTGGAATTCTTAAATAAAAATAAAATATACGCAATGACTACATTCTTTGGGGAAAACTAAATAAACGATGGACTTGGGTAAATCCAAATACTCAAACTAAAAATTAAATTGATTACATTTTAAGCAGACACAAAAATATGATTGCAGATGTATCTACCTCAGTCATTACGGCAGGAAGTGATTACCGGCTTGTAAGAGCAAAAATCTTTGATCCCATAGATGTATAGGCAGTATTACAATCTCTTAAAAACCGTAAAATAGACCAAAGATACATCGATCTTATTAAAAACATAAGCAACAAAGCTACAGCTACGTTCAGACTACATAAAGATACAAAACCAATCCATTTACAACGCGGAGTCTGTCTATCACCAAAACTCTACTTTGCTACTAGAAGACTTACTTAAAAATTTCAAAAATATAGAAATTAACAAATGGTAAAAACACCTAAGATGCGCGGATGACATCGTTTTTATTGCTAATAACAAAAATGACTTAGACTACATGCTAAATGATTTAAATGAAAAAACAGCGAAAATTGTCCTAAAATCAATTTAAACAAGACTAAGACGATGATACCAACAGAATGACCATAACAGAAAGATAAAAGCAGGAGACATAAATATTGAAAGTGTAAATGTGTGCGTGCGCGATTTGAGACTTTTTATAAATATCTTCTGGAACATCTTAGGTAAAACAGACAAGTGGCTTATTAATCGGTAGGACTCCACTTCTTCAGGTGGTTTGCCTGGTTCTGGTACAAGTATTATTTGGCCTACCTTCTGAAGATAGCGTTATAGATTTGTGTCAGTGCTGTCAATGCCTACTTGGGAAGTTATTCAGTGGCATTACCCTTTATGATGTTATAACCAGGTGACTTTTTCGGATTTAAGTCTTGTGTAATTACTGTTATAACTTTGTGTACGTTGGTAGGTTGAAATGGGAACGTCATTTGACATAGAGCATCTAAGAACGATTCAATTTTCTCTTCTTGTTTATCATCTTCTGCTTTGAAAGGTTGAAAAACGCTTGTCAAATGATCTACAAATGCAATACCATTTTCTTCATTTGTTCTTGACCATAATCTGCCTTTCTTTCTAATTGTAGGAATTGTTTCTTGGTTTTTGTTGAGCTTGGCAGTGGCATTCCACAGAGAATAGTCTGTAGCCTGCGTTGGTACCAGTCTTACAAGATAATCTTGGATTGTCTGATTTTCTCAGTTATCAGCAATGTTTTTACATTGCGTACAGTATCATTTAATTTTTCTTTTTTTGGGGGCTTTAACATCTAAATCTTTCGTAACTTCCTTTTTTCTGATATTGCATTTTTTACCGTCTGAGAGCAGTTAAACCGAGAATTTTAAATTATGTACGCCAGATTTTCGACAGCTTTGTCTTTGTCTTTAAATTGTTCATTAAAAACGTTGGAGCGCTCAAAAAAAAGTCAGTATTTATTGTGGCTGAAATCAGAGAAGGCACTTCAGCAATACTACTGCGGCACTCGATCAAGGTCTTGCGGATGTATAGTGGTGGAACTGTAAGGTGGAACCTACCCCTGCGTCCAATGCTTAGCGGGGTAGAGCAGTAATTACTTCGTACGAAGCGGTGGCACTGGTGTCGTCTGGCGGTAACGTGCGATCAGCGGTAATAGTTCTGCTTTTAACTGCTAATTGAGCTCGAATTTTTTCTCGCTACCTTATACCGCAATGTAGCTACTTTCCGGTCAAAGGTCGCGCCTCTCTTTATCATTCGTTTTAGTTTTGCACTAAACAATACACAGACACATTTCTCTCGCGTATTGGATTATATTACACGAACAATCACAACAAAATAAATAACAGTTTTTCTTTTAGATGTAAATAGAATTGAATTGCCTTTTGTTTTTCGTTACCTCTAGAAGTTCCGTTAATGCCAAGTTTTATTGTCCGCAGTTGGACCGCGTTTATGACAAATTGAAGGAGAAATATCTGCCCATGGTCAATCTAAAACGCGCTTTGTTTCAGCAAAACAACGCCCAACCCCACATTGCCAAGAAAACTAACAAGAAATTTGAAGAGTTGGACAGTGTTGAAGATCTTCCGCATTCAGCCTACAGTCAGCTACAGAAGTTAAAGGAGCGTCGCCAGGAGTTCTTCAACTCAAATCCGTCTGAGTGTGAGTGATATTTCGATTAGATCCAAAAACTTGCAGATCGGTTAAACACATCTATTATGTAGTCGTCCGATCTTTACCTTATATTTGATCAAAATGTTTTTTTCTTGTAATTTTTCACTCTTTTTATGAATTCTAAAAAGGCGTGCTTTTTTGTAAATCATCTAACTTTTTGTCAGAATTGTTCTGCCTCCTTAATTTTATTTATTATCGGTTTATGCTAGGCCTGATATTTTTTCTCATTTTTACCTTTATAGCTTTTTCTTTTATCCACAAGATTTAAAATTTGTGATCATCTAAGAGTTCTTTGCTTTTACTTTTGGTGATTTTAACGTTTCCGTTGTTGCATCAAGCAATACGTTTTCATCTTCTTCTATCTTTCATCAAGGGCATTTTTGAGTCAGATGTTTCTCTGAGTTTTTTGAAGTTTTTGTTAATATCTGTTTTAATTTGTAGTTTAATGTTGTTGTCTTTTAACGCTTCTATATTTAGCCTTCTATCAATTTTACTTGAAACAAAGCCACTAAAGGACTTTGGGTTCTTACAATTTTATCTTTTGTATGCTTCGGTTAGATCCAACTATACAAATGTTTCTATGCTAGTTTAAACCACGTATTGGTCACTATAATTTTTTTTCTTGACAAAATTCTCCTTTGTCATTTTGTACATTCAAACTATATTTTCCAACTCAGTCATTTACTAATCCTTCCCTAATTTTCGCATTAAAGTCACCTGGTGTTACGGTAACATCTTGACTCTTACTGGTCTTTAATAGTCCCTCCAGTTTATAGAAATTATCAATTTCATTGTTTGGCTTTTCATCTTTTGGGGCATAGATCTGTATAATGTTGATTCTTTCAATATTATACTTCATCTGTAGCCTTATTATTCGTTTAAAAAAGTATCACATAGCATTGGAATATTCGGAAGTATTCCATTCTACTCTAGGCCTCGCATGTGTATAACCACTACAGGGGTCTCAACGGTAACTATCCGCACATTGAAGGAATTACGTATATTGCTGGACGGCGACGGCACGGCGGTAACGAAAATGGCGACTCCGGTATTAGTCACAAACTTTGTAAGATAACGATGCTTTTATGGCGGCGTTTGGAAATTTGTTACAACGTGTTAAAGAGATGAACAGACTTTTCTAGCAATAAAGTGCTTTCTCTTGGTTTAAAGATTCTTAATACTTAATGCGTTGCAAATCGGCTAGATAGATAAGTAGGCATCTGGACTTAGAGGTAAACAAATTTCCCTCTTTGTATTTAGCGGAATCATCCACTAGAGTTGCTGTAAACTACTTCTAATTTATTTTTTGCGCAGAATATACAAATATATGATCCACTTTTGGCATTACTTTATTTATTCAGTTTCTCCAAATAAATTTATGCTTTTTTATGAGAATGTATCCAGTGAATTTGAAGGACTTGCTGTTATTGTCTATTTTGTTATATTGGTGGTGACGTTACCATTTCAGTTACTCCAGTTTTTGAATTTTAGTTTTTTTAATCTTCTCTTAGTTCTGATTCTTGTCTTATTATGCAAGCTCTGGGTTAGAATGGATTCTTAATACACAAAGTGCGATATACAAAGATTATCTATAATTTGAAAATTTAAAGAGTGTTGAAGTAAAATTCAAGTTATCCATACACACTGGTTCTGATCAAAGAAATTTGAGCTTAAGTTGTCGTACATGGTAGTTAAAGCTGCTGTTGTGAACGAAATACGGCTGTTGGTTGCTTATTTTATTATCTGAAATTGGAAAAGTTTTAGATGAGCGAGTATAACATGGCAATTGACTTAGAAAGTTAAAACATTAATATGGTGGGGCCTTCAAAATCTCTGGCCTGTGTCAATGTCAAAATGATGGTCAAAACTCTTGATTGTCTTTGGGAACTAATGTAAATTTATGTATCATCTACCAAGAGATGGTTATATTTGGATTTAGGGATCTATAATTTTATCAATCAAATACCAACCTGTGGAGTGAAAACCTGCATCACCTTGTGGTGTGTGAGCGTTATGGATATTTGCACGTAGAGCATTGTTAAATCAGTTGTCAGTCAACCGCAGTGCAGCATAAACCCAAGTAGAAGAGCGTTTGTATGTCAAACTAACCTCTCTGCGTGGTAGAAATGCCAGACAATGCTACAGAAAATTGGTGTAAGCTGTCGGGAATAATGTTCTTCCATGCCGAACAATCGTGGGGTGGGTATTAGAGTTTCAGAAAGAACGCGAAGTAACCACTCACAGATCGCTGGTGGCTCAGCATCCTCGCACACGACATTTTGTCGTAACCTTTGTAGTACACTCACTCTCTCAGTACCTCTTTGTCTTTCTCTTTCTCTATTTCTCCCTCACTTTTTTCCCTCTCTACATATTACTCTCTTTTTTTATCTCTCCCACCCTCTACTTCTCTTTTCCCTCTTCTCATGTTCCCCCCCTCTCATTCTCATTTCATTTATGTACAACATTATACCCGTCTACTTACATATGACTAAGTAGTTTAAAGCCACGAGGTGGACAAACATGATCTTAGCTTCAACTCTATTGAACGCTTTTGGGATGAGTTACAGGGCCTATTATAAGCCAAACTATCAGTGGGACAGAGTTGTTTATTATTTTGAAGGAGGAACTTCAGCAGCAATCTAAAGCAAAATGGCTAAAGCTTTATCAAGTTAAAAGAAAGATTTTCATTGTACTGACACCATACCAAAGCTTGGCCAGGACATCGCTAAGAACGTTCAGTGTTTAATGATTCTTCGTCCGTTGACAATGATAATTATAAATTCTAATTGCAGGCTGTTGAAACAAAAAATACGCGATTACGACGCGATAGGCCGAAATTTAGTTATAAACAATGCGCCTCCCGCGTGCGAGCCGATCCGTTTTGTGCGCCGTAAAATATGCCGCTCGTCACGTCGGAGTGTTTCAGCCTTCCCCGGCGTGCGTGCTCGCAGTTTTATGCAAAGCGCCGGGGCGCTTGAGAAAGCGAGTTTGAAAGCGCCGGCTTCGAAGGCGCGCCGGAGCGCCATGGACCAAAAATTGCGCGCGACAGAACTCTGAATTTCTGCCGGTGTGCTTACGCCCTGAATATGTAAGCGGCTGCAAGGTAGCGGGGGTGCTTAGGGGCGACACCTTCTCCTTTTACAAGGTCTAAGTAGTTATAAAGGCAACGCAAGATCACAAAGCTGTTACTTATAATAATAATAGTGAAATTCTACCACTGAACTACGATATATAGAAGTCAAGAAATAAAAACAAAAACAAACGACGACTGAGATTAAAGTTAAGTAGGGTTATCTTCCTCTACAAATAAATTTCTATAGATCTACATGTTCTTAAGTCTATAGGCTAAGAGCATGAGCAAGAACTTAAAAAACATTACAAAAACAATTATGTTGAACTAGCCAGGAAGTATTAAAATGCATTTGGAAAATAAAATAGGGCAAGAAGTTGAAAATCACATAAGAAGTAATAGAAGAACAACTGTCCTAAGGCAAAGAATATTTGTTTATCAAATTACTGAGAAATCAAAAAAGTATTTAAGAAGAAAGAAACGAAGAAAGTTAAAGGCAAAACGGATTGAACAAAGTTCAATAAAAATCTTTACGTAAGAAATACTATAGGTTTCTTATTTTTACCTATCTTACATTAGAAAAGTTTATAAATAGGAGGAAAAGGAGGAAGAAGAAAAGAAGAAGAAAAAGGAAAAGTATTTACAGGGAAACAGATAGCAGACATAATTTAGTAGCAAGTTTGGTAGTTATGAAATATTGCTTTGGCATAATTTAACAAGGAACCTCAAAAACCCAAAAATTAAAATCCAGAAAGCAAATAAGCACCGAAGAAGTTGACTGTTTTACAGAAGGTAAATAAGTTGATAATCTCCAACAGAAGATCTATTCATTTCTATCCATTTATTTTAAGCGACACCATAATATAGAAAACTACGAAACAGAGATGTGAATTAAAAAAAACTGATAAAAACCTTTAGAAAACGCAGCACATTACTTTTAAAGATTAACATAAAAGAAAAAACTTTCGAATTCGGCGCTAGTCTCTAGGCGACGCTTTTAATCTCCAAAGTATATCTTTTTAAACATCTGTTATATGAATTGGTCAAAGATCCCCAAGTTTTGTCTGGCCGGAAACGATTCTCATTCAATTTGAATTATTTTAATTGACTTTAAATCTTCAAGTGCAATGCCAATCCTCAGGTTAAACCTTGCGTGAGTAATATACAATGATTATCATCTATGATACCAAACAGTCACCGATCTCAAAATCACAATTTAGCAGACAACTATTCCTTGTATGTTACAAATTATTTTGGTTGATTTTAAATTTACTAATATAAAATTAATTCTCAGGCCTATCTTTGCTAGTGTAATAGACAATGATTAATATTTATAATATCAAACGACCAAAGATCGTTACATATTGAAATAGCTGACAGAAGCTCATTGCCAGTAGAAAACCAATTTTTAAATTAATCTGTTTTAGTTTATTCATGGTGACTACCACCTATGGTAACAAATGGTTGACTATCTTTGAATATTTATCTATCTGACGATGATATTGGGTTCAGATATTCTAGTGCCAAGCTAGCCTAAGATTAATCTGTTCGCATGTAATACCTGATGACTATCATCGGTGGTACAAAATCGTCAACGATTTCTACGTTCTTATCTATCCGACGGTGACATTGGCTTTAGATATTCTAGTGGTAAGCCAGCCTAAGATGAATCTGTTAAAATGTAATATCTGATGACTACCATCGGTGGTATAAAGTAATCAACAGTCTCTACATCTTTAACTATCCGAAGATGACATTGTCTTCAGATATTCTAGTGACTAGCTAGCCCAAGATTAATATTTTCCAATGTAATACACGATGACTACCATTGGTATAAAATGGGCGATGATCTCCACATCTTTATCTATCCGACGTTGATATTGGCTTTAGATATTCTAGTGCCAAGCCAGCCTAAGATTAATCTGTTCCCAAGAAATACCTAATGACTACCATCGGTGGTACAAATTCGTCAACGATTTCTACGTTCTTATCTATCCGACGATGACATTGGATTTAGATATTCTAGTGACTAGTCAGCCTAAGGTTAATCTATTCTTATGTAATATCTGATGACTAACCACTGGTGGTATAAAATAATCAACAGTCTCTACATCTTTAACTATCCGAAGATGACATTGTCTTCAGATATTCTAGTGACTAGCTAGCCCAAGATTAATATATTCCAATGTAATACACGATGACTACCATTGGTATAAAATGGGCGACGATCTCCACATCTTTATCTATCCGACGTTGATATTGGCTTTAGATATTCTACTGCCAAGCCAGCCTAAGATTAATCTGTTCTTATGTAATATCTGATGACTAACCAATGTTGGTATAAAATAATCAACAGTCTCTACATCTTTATCTATCCAAAGATGACATTATCTTCAGATATTCTAGTGGCAAGCCAGCCTAAGATTAATGTT
This sequence comes from Sinelater perroti, assembly GCA_036346155.1. Lineage (NCBI taxonomy): Eukaryota > Metazoa > Arthropoda > Insecta > Coleoptera > Elateridae > Sinelater > Sinelater perroti. Next base: position 18,978,473 of record JARFIY010000158.1, on the reverse strand, counting down.
TTCCAATGTAATATCAGATGACTACCATCGGTGGTATAAAATAATCAACAGTCTCTACATCTTTAACTATCCGAAGATGACATTGTCTTCAGATATTCTAGTGACTAGCTAGCCCAAGATTAATATATTCCAACGTAATACACGATGACTACCATTGGTATAAAATGGGCGACGATCTCCACATCTTTATCTATCCAACGTTGATATTGGCTTTAGACATTCTACTGCCAAGCCAGCCTAAGATTAATCTGTTCTTATGTAATATCTGATGACTAACCACTGTTGGTATAAAATAATCAACAGTCTCTACATCTTGATCTATCCAAAGATGACATTATCTTCAGATATTCTAGTGGCAAGCCAGCCTAAGATTAATGTTTTCCAATGTAATATCTGATGACTACCATCGGTGGTATAAAATAATCAACAGTCTCTATATCTTTATCTATCCAAAGATGACATTATCTTCAGATATTCTAGTGACTAGCCAGTCTAAGATTAATCTGTTCCAATGTAATACACGATGACTACCATTTGTGGTCTAAAATGGTCAACGATCTCTACGTCTTTATCTATCCGACGATGACATTGGATTTAGATATTCTAGTGACTAGCCAGCCTAAGATTAATCTGTTCTTATATAATATCTGATGACTAACCACTGGTGGTATAAAATAATCAACAGTCTCTACATCTTTAACTATCCGTAGATGACATTGTCTTCAGATATTCTAGTGACTAGCTAGCCTAAGATTAATATTTTCCAATGTAATACACGATGACTACCATCGGTGGTATAAAATGGGCGACGATCTCTACATTTTTATCTATCCCAAGATAACAAACCACCCTAAGATTAATCTGTTCCCAAGAAATACCTGATGACTACCATCGGTGGTACAAAATCGTCAATTATTTCTACGTTCTTATCTATCCGACGATGACATTGGATTTAGATATTCTAGTGACTAGTCAGCCTAAGGTTAATCTGTTCTTATGTAATATCTGATGACTAACCACTGGTGGTATAAAATAATCAACAGTCTCTACATCTTTAACTATCCGAAGATGACATTGTCTTCAGATATTCTAGTGACTAGCTAGCCCAAGATTAATATTTTCCAATGTAATACACGATGACTACCATTGGTATAAAATGGGCGACGATCTCCACATCTTTATCTATCCGACGTTGACATTGGCTTTAGATATTCTAGTGCCAAGCCAGCCTAAGATTAATCTGTTCCCAAGAAATACCTGATGACTACCATCGGTGGTACAAAATCGTCAACGATTTGTACGGTCTTATCTATCCGACGATGACATTGGATTTAGATATTCTATTGCCAAGCCAACCTAAGATTAATCTGTTCTTATGTAATATCTGTTGACTAATCACTGGTGGTATAAAAGAATCGACAGTCTCTACATTTTTAACTATCCGAAGATGACATTGTCTTCAGATATTCTAGTGACTAGCTAGCCTAAGATTAATATTTTCCAATGTAATACACTATGACTACCATCGGTGGTATAAAGTGGGCGACGATCTCTACATTTTTATCTATCCGAAGATTACATTGGCTTTAGATATTCTAGTGTCAAGCCAACTTAAGATTAATCTGTTCCAATGTAATACCTGATGACTATCATCGGTGGTCTAAAATGGTCAATGATCTCTACGTCTTTATCTATCCGTCGATTACATTGGCTTTAGATATTCTAGTGCCAAGCCAACGTAAGATTAATCTGTTCCCAAGAAATATCTGATGACTACCATCGGTGGTACAAAATCGTCAACGATTTCTATGGTCTTATCTATCCGACGATGACATTGGATTTAGATATTCTATTGCCAAGTCAGCCTAAGATTAATCTGTTCTTATGTAATAGCTAATGACTAATCACTGGTGGTATAAAATAATCAACAGTCTCTACATTTTTAACTATCCGAAGATGACATTGTCTTCAGATATTCTAGTGACTAGCCAGCCTAAGATTAATGTTTTCCAATGTAATATCTGATGACTACCATCGGTGGTATAAAATAATCAACAGTCTCTACATTTTTAACTATCCGAAGATGACATTATCTTCAGATATTCTAGTGACTAGCCAGTCTAAGATTAATCTGTTCCAATGTAATACACGATGACTACCATCGGTGGTATAAAATGGGCGACGATCTCTACGTCTTTATGTATCCGTCGATTACATTGGCCTTAGATATTCTAGTGCCAAGCCAACCTAAGATTAATCTGTTCCAATGTAATACACGATGACTACTATCGGTGATATAAAATGGTCACCGATCGCTACGTTCTTATCTATCTGACGATGGCATTGCCTTTAGATGTGCTGGTGCCAAGCCAGCCTAAGGTTAATCTGTTGCAATGTAATGCACGATGACTACCGTCGGTAGTATCAAATCTCTACATTTATCTAGCTGACAATGACTTTTGTCATTACAAATTTGGACCGATTTTAGGTATTCAGTGCAAAACCAAACCCTAGAATAAGTTTTCTAGTGTAATATACGTCAACATCAATCGGTCAAAGATATCTACATTATCTACCAAACGATGGCCTTCTTGTGAGTTTGAATTATTATAATTGTTTTGAAATTTTCATGTGTAAAACACATTTAGAAGTTAATCTTTGCACGTCTAATATACGATGACTATTATTTATGTAATCAAATGGTCAACATTCATTATATTCTTATCTAGGCGGCAAGGACTCTATCACTTGAAATTATTGGGATTTATTTTAACTTTCCAAATGTAAAATCCAATCTCCAAATTAGTATTTGCTAGTATTTTATACGATAACTTCCATTTATGGTATAAAGTGTTTAAGGATTTCCACATCTATAAATGACTCTTTGCTGTTTGATCAAAGATTTTCACAACTTTATCTAAAAGACAAGGACTTTTTTGTCAATTTGCATTATTGGAATTGATTTCGTATTTTAAATTATTTGGAATCTTTAGGCATGTAACATGGTATCAATTGGTCAAGACCTCCATATCCTTATTTAGCCGATGATTTTTTTATAGTTCGAAACATTTGAATTGATTTAAAATTTTCATTTGAAAAATTTATGTTAATCCTTTTTAGTATAATACCGATGACCGATATTAATTGCTCAAAGACTTTCACATTCTTATGTAGCCTACGATGACGTTTTCTGAGTGAATTATTCGGGCTGGTTTCAAATTTTCAAGTAAAAACCAAACTTCAGGTTAACTTTTGCAGTATAGTATACGATGAGTACCATCTATTATGGTATCAAATGTTAAAAAATCTGCATATATTTATTTAGCTGACGGCTTTTTGACAGTTATAATTATTGGAATTGATCTCAAATTTTCAAACGCAAAAATAATTTTCAAGTTATTTTTTCTAGTGTAATACACGATTATTATCATCTATGGTATCAAATGGGACAAAGATGCTTATATACTTATCTAATTGACATTCACTTTTTATCGTTGTGAATTAATTTACATTTTTTGTGCAAAACCAAACCCCTAGTTAATCTTGGCAAGCATGATGACGATCACTCATAGAATCAAATGATTAAATATCTCCACAACCTTACTTAGCCGTAAACGTTTCCAGTCAGTTGGAATTATTCGAATTGATTTCAAATATTCTAATATAAAACCAAACACCAGGTTTACCTTTGCTAGTGTTATATACGATGAATACCATCTATATAGAACACCTTATTATCTACACGTAAATGACTTTCGGTTCTTTTGAATTATTTAGATTTATTTTAAATTTTTAAGTGCAAAAAATCTTTGTTAGAGTAATACACGATGACTACCATCTATTTATTTAATGGTCAACGATCTTCACTCTATCTGACAATGACCTTTTATCGGATTCAATTATAATTTTCCAGTGCAAAACTAATTTTCACTTTAAACTTTGCTAATGGAATACAGGATGATTACTATCTATAAATCCATGGTCAGTTATCTCCACATTTTTATCTGGATGACAATAACTTTTTGTCAGCTTGAGTTCTTCTGACTTTTTTTCCGAATTTTGATGGTGTAATACATTGTTAGTATTATTACCATCTGTAGTACCAATAGTCAACTATTTCCGCACTCTTATCAACCAGACAAGAATTTTTTTCAGTTTGATTTATTAGATTGATTTTGTATTTTTAATTAAAATAAATATCCAAGCGAATGTGTGACGTTTAATATACAAGTATTGTTGTCTATGGTGTGAAACAGTCAAAGATCTCCAGATCCTTATCTACATCACAATGATTCTTCGTCAGTTTGGATTATTCGGATTGATTTCAAATTTTCAAGTGCAAAATTAATCTTTCGTCCATCTTCGCTAGTGTAATTCATGATAGATACTAGTTGTGAAGTAACTCTTTATTATTTAGATACTTTTTGTTAGTGTAAAAACGATTACTATGGGAACGCATGGTTTCAAATGGTCAAAAATCTACATACTTGTTTACTCGTAAATGACTTGAATTACACCGATTGATTTCAAATTTAAAATTAATTTCCAAGTTAATCTTCTTATCTTAGTATACCATGGGTACTATCCATAGTATGAAATAGTGGTCGATCTCACCATTCTTATCTAGCCTACAATGACTTCTTGTCAGTTCGAATTATTAAAGTGAGTGCAAATCTAATTCTCAAACTCATCCATTGCCTCCTGCGACAGGCTTGGGATTTGCAAGATCGTTAGTCTATAATGCTCTTAATGGCCTCTTCCACTGCCAGTCTATCTTTATGACAAAGTTTTCTTCTCTTAAGAAAACCGTGACCAATTGTGACGCTGCAAAGTGGTCTTATTGTCAATTTTTTCTTTGTCAAAGTTTTCTAAAAGTCTCCATTACTTATAAAATTTACAAAACTAGTAAACTTTTTGTTCTAAACAATAATATAGTTTCTAAACAGTTTTCTGGAGCCTTTTAAGCATTGTCAGATGTAGTGTAATGAGGTGATAATTCTACAGAAAATATTTTCATTGATAGAGCGACGAAAACATCTCAAAAATATTTTTGGATAGTTCAAATTACCAGAGAAACACAATCATAAGGATGGATTAGTTCGTGTGACATCAAGTGAGAAGGAACATTCATGTATTAAGTACGTGGTGCAACGCAACGATCGTTTCACTTTAATCATCAGCAAGAGTATGAAAATCTGACTGCCAAAGTAATTTGAAAACTTGTCGAAGATTTACCATAACAGCTCCTGATCAATCAATCTTAATTATCCACGCAAAGAACGTCATTGTTTTATACCGCTACGGAGAAAATTAAGGCCTCAACTAAACAGTGCTGGTGCAAAATTTAGGGGTAATTAGTCTTAACAAGGATTGATTCCGTGCGGGGTTGCTAGATCCCCCATCGGGCGCCTCCCCAGGTGGCGGATAGGGGAATGCCTTCCAGATATGGATGGTACCGGAGAAATAAAATATCCGGGGCGGACCAAAACTGGCATGACGTAGGGCAGCAGCTACGACATCACTGTGTTGTGACCACTGAAGAATGACTTCCTTAAGGGCCCAACAACAGAGACTTCTAGGCGACAATCACTTCAGATTAATCGGCTAGAAGACTGCGATGGGGAAGGCAACGGGAAACCACCCCATTATGTTTTCCCTAGTACAACTAACATGGCACAGACTCAAGATAATAGATTCGTTACTGATCATGGAGATCGGACTCCAAGATCCGGCAGGAGAGGACATCCTTCAAAAAGTAGGGCCTCTCAGGTCGTCAGCACGCGAAATCCCTACATTTTCAATAAAAACACACCTGTCTTGAATACCTACAGACGAACTACTAAGATAGGTACATGGAATGTGAAAACCATGTACGAAGCTGGTAAAATACACAATACCATCAAGGAAATGACAAGGCTATCCGTAGATATTCTGGGGATCAGTGAGATGCGATGGACTGAATCAGGACAATGCTTAATAAACGAACACAATATTTACTACTCAGGAAACACTAACGGTGAACATATACATGGAGTTGGCATTATCCTTAACAAAAATTAGCAGATATGTTACAAACTTTGTCCCAATCTCTGAGAGAATACTTCTAATTCAGATTAACACCTTCCCCATCAAAACCAATATAATCCAAATATACGCACCAACGGCTGACAAATCCGACGATATAATTGAAACATTTTATGATGATCTGAATAACGTCATGAAGAAAGTAAAAAAGAATGAACTGACATTAGTAATGGGCGACTTCAATGCCAAGATAGGCCAATGAAGCTGTGGTGAAATCAAAGGACCGTTTGAACTGGGAGAACGTAATGAACGATGAAATCGATTAAGTATTTTTGCAACAGAACAACAACTAGTCATCACCAACACGTTCTTCAAGTTACCACCAAGACGCCTATACACTTGGAGGTCCCCCCAAGATAACCCAGAACACGTCGTCAGAAATCAGATCGACTATACCTTGATCAATAAAAGATACAGAAATGCAATAACACCAGTAAAGACATATCCAAGTGCGGATGCCAAATCTGACCATAACTCTCTTGTCGGTACGATAACACTCAAATTGAAGAAAGTTAAACAACAACAAGCGAAGAAATACGATTTGAAGAAACTGAAGGATAAATATATAAAACAAGAAATACAGCAACATATTAAAAGAAAAATCAAAGAAACAGATATAGCAGCCGACACAAAAGAAAATCCAGAAGCTTAAAGAGACAAATCAAGAAATTCTTGACATATATTTACGCCCAATGAGAGCGAAAAGAAGATGTGGATGACGGACGACATATTGAATATGATGGAGGAAAGACGGAAAAATAAGAACAAAGACAATACCAGATACACACAAATCGACAAAGAAATAAAGAAAAGATTAGAGACGCCAAAAACGCTTGGATGGAGGAAAAGTGCAAAGAGATTGAATCACTAGATGGTAAACATGACTCTTTCAATCTGCAACAAAAAGTGAAAGAAGCAGCAGGATTACAACGACCAAAGAAAACCGGATGCTTACAAGATAATGAGGGCAATACAATATTAGATGTAAATGAAATAAAAACAGTTTGGAAAAACTATGTTGAGAAGACCTTCGAAGATAAGAGAAACAACGATACACTAAAAACAGGGGACTCCATAGGTAACACAGGACCGGAAATTACTCAAGAAGAAGTGATAGCCGCAATAAAAGGAATAAAGGACGGAAAGGCGGGCCAGACAACTTCCACGCAGAAATTCTAAAAACATGGAGAACGATGAAATTAAATGGCTCACGGCCATGTTTAATAACATATACGAAACAGGAGTAATCCCACTTGAATGGCTTAAATCCACATTTATAACCCTACCGAAAAACCGAATGCGAAAAAGGTGAAGACTATAGAATTATTAGTCTAATGAGCCACCTTCTTAAAATAATGCTAAAAATAATACATAGGAGGACATACAAAAATGCGAAGCGCAACTAACTCCACACAATTTGGCTTTCGAGACTCATTAGGTACAAGAGACGCTCTTTTCGCCATTCAAGTCCTCATACAAAGATGCAGAGACGTGAACTGTGACGTGTATATGTGTTTTGTAGACTATCAAAAGGCTTTCGATCGGGTCAAACACGACGAGTTAATATCAATCTTAAAAACAATTGGTCTAGATGATAAAGATCTACGTATCATTAACAACATTTACTATAACCAATCAGCAACTATCAAGATAGATAACCAAATGACTGAGGAGATCAAAATAGAAAGAGTGTGAGACAAGGCTGTGTGCTATCTCCGCTACTCTTTAACATCTACTCCGAACACATCATGAAAACAGCCTTAGAAGATATTGACGAGGGAATACTCATCAACGGAGAACGGCTGAACAACGTAAGATACGCAGACGATACAATTATACTGTCAGATAACCTAGAAGGCCTACAAGCCCTAATAACACGCGTAGCAGAATCAAGCCAAAAATATGGTCTAAACTTTAACATACAAAAAACTAAATACATGGTCATCAGCAAGAATCCAATACCACCGGGACGTCTAATAGTTAACCAACAACAGATAACACGAGTTGAGAAATACACATATCTAGGGACAAGTCTAAACGAACAATGGGATCACTCAACTGAAATAAAACAAAGAATTGAAAAGCCAGGGCAGCGTTCATTAAAATGAACACAATATTCAAGAGCCACGACCTCTTAATACCAATAAAAATTCGTTTACTGAGATGCTACGTATTCGCAGTGCTCCTGTACGGGGTGGAATCTTGGACGCTGACCGAGGCTACTACCAAGAAGTTAGAGGCGTTCGAAATGTGGTGTTATAGACGCATCCTGAAAATCTCATGGGTCGACCGGATTACAAATAGAGAAGTACTGCGTAGAATGCAGAAAGACTGTGAAATAATCATCACTGTCAAAAAACGTAAAATGGAATACCTGGGGCACATGATGCGTAACGAACATCAATATGGCCTACTGCAACTCATCTTGCAGGGGAAAGTGTACGGAAAACGAGGCCCAGGACGTAGAAGAATATCATGGCTACAGAACCTAAAGAAATGGTTCTCTTTAACAACAACTCAACTTTTCCGTACAGCAGCCAATAAAGCTAGGATAGCCATGTTAATAGCCAACATCCGAAACGGATAGGCACTGCCAGAAGAAGAAAGGATTGATAAGCAGAATTAGAGGTAGGTCGCAAAACCACGGCTTATTATTATAGTAATCTAAGCCTTCACAGAAGAGAAATCACAAAGAGTTGGAGTCTTGAATTTCTTTTTAATGAAACAAAACTTCATCACTTAGTTAATTGGTTCACACATTTTTTAAATCTTTTTTTTATAAAAAATAAACCCGCCATTGTTAGAGCGAAAAGTCTGATCCTGTCCGCCAGGATTTCGCAGTTTATCTAAGATATTAAAAAAAATAATTGGCCAAGCCCTATAAACTTAGTCACATAGTTGAAACTATAAGAATGAGTAGATGCAAGCGGAAGCACTGCACTAATCATCGGTGACTTCAACGCAAAGGCAGGCAGGCACCTTTTACTACGACAAAAATCCAACCCTTTCCAAAAGAAAAGTAATTATTTAAGGAAAGTTAGGGAATTGAAAATACCAATTAAAATTGCTAGAGTATAAGCTTAGAGGGTTGAGAAGCCCAAAATATGAAGTGTGACCTCAACTTTCTTTATATCGTTAGAACCGCTTCACACTCCGAACATTAAAAGTATTTAGTCGACTTCTTACCAGTTTTTCTGAATAACTATCGTTGCTTTTGGGTTTCTAAACACACCTTCTATGTTGGTAAAACAATGGAAACAAATCTTAACTCTAGAAGTCAACAAATAGAACATCATAGAGCTTCAGAAGATAATCTGCTAATATAATTTTAAAAAAGTTTTAACAAAAAGAACAAAATTAAAGTTTGGTTTCATAAACTAAATGCGAGCATTTTTCTCTCCTAACCCCTCCCCATCCTTTTCGTCTGTTTTCCAAATGATCGTAATACGACTTGTGAGCTTATAAATTGCACCCCAACGGGGTATTTTGAAAAGAAACCTCATGACACGGCTTCTGCTCAAAATTTACCAGAAATTTTCGAATCTTCCCGGTGCATCCAAAGACAACTTGTAGAGACAGGAAAGACCCGGCGCGCATCTGGCGGCTGGCGCACACGTGAGCGCCTTTTGGTTCAATAAACTTTCAAAAATCGCGAGCTGCCGGCGTGGACCGACGGCGCGCGAGGCTCGTCGGGACGGAACGGAGCGCCGGTTATCACGGCGCTCAGTAGAACGCGCGGCGCCGGTGCGAGAGTTGTGAGCGCGACGCACGGATACGCCGGACTTTACCGCCGGAGCTTTGCGCGGCTCGCGCGACTCGAGTGTTGTGACTCCGCGGTCGGCCCCGGGCCTGCTGCGAGTGCGTGCTGTTGTGAGCTTGTAATGCGAAGAAGCCGCTGAAGATGGCCATGAAGCTGCGTCTAGGAGTTTTGCTTCTCCTCCAAACTTTGCAAGGTGAGCTTTTTCAATCAAATTAGGCCGCTCTTGGACACGTGCGAGCAACTGATTTCCAGGATGAATAGCGCCAAAACAATCGGGGTCAAGCTTTAAAATCAAAAAGCTGATTAGAAATTCGCCTTTGAGAATTTTAATTATTTTGAAAAATCAGAAAAGCTGCAAAGCTCCGCGTTCATTTGTATGCTACTTATTTGATCTGAGCTTTAAAGCTCTACTTTTAAAACTTCCTCATTTTTATTTTTATAATTAATTTACCTTTAATTTACACTTTGCTCTATTGAAAGGGAACGAAAGCTCTAAAAAAGCTCTAATTAACTGAGCTTACAGAATTATAAATTAACTAATTTCAAGCTTCATAATAAAAGTGCGACTTTTCTCTGTTAGATGCTAACGAATATTTTTAAAAAAAATTACCATCAAATTTTTTAGAAGTTCATTTTTTGTATTTTCAATAAATTATTTATAATAATTTTATAATTTTTTAAAGCTTTATCTACTTTTTGGAGCTTTCTAAAAGTAACAAAAGAAAATTAAACTTTGAAACTGCGGCTTTACTACTGCAAACTTAATTAATTATATAATTAATTAATAATGAAAGATTTTTTTATATTTTAGGGGCCCTAGGTCAATTATCAAAATTGGTTTTAAGATTAGGTATTAAATTTCAGTAATTTTTTGTAGGTTTGACCGAAAAATCTTGATTAGCTAGCTAATTTAGTTTATTCGCACTAATTGAAAAATGAGCTTTCGAACTTTGTTCTTGTTGAGAAATACCTAAATTTTGTTTATAGAATTATCACACTTTCTTATAATTTTTATATGAGTCAACTAAGTTGATTTAAGTTGTCTAACAATTATCTGTTTGGGTAACTAATGTTTTTAAAACTACTTTCTATAGAATTTAATTCAAATCCGTCGTGTACTCACCAAAGTAGAACGGCTTTAAAGCTTTTTATCCTGCGAGTTTAATAAGAAATTATTGAATTTTTAAGCTTTTTAGCTCAATTGACGTTTTGTTATTTTCATTACACAATTTCAGTTATAAATTAAGTTGATTTAAATTAATTTAAATTTCCTTGTTTTGAATTCTGGTAAATTTAAAGTAAATTGTTTTTGAATTTAAAAAAATTGTCTTAGTTAAATTAGCAAGGAATTACTTTTCAAATCAACTATAACTAAATAGCCGTAATAACATTTGAATTGTTTGTTTTACTTAATTTTGCTAATTGTAGGGTAATGTAAGAAAAAATTTCAGGGCTTCAGTGACGATATTTTATTTGGTTTCCCGGCTTGGTGCGGCTTTCAAGCTTTTTTAACTTTTGCGAAAGAACAACTTTGTTCTCTTGAGGGTTGCTTTTAACTAACGGCGAGTTTAAAGTGGTAGGAAGTTAATATAGCGAGTAATTGGGTTCCAGATCGATTTAATTATTCTAGGCATGTTTTATGAATAATTTAAGGTAGCTCGGCTAACTACCACAATATTAATTAGTTAATCTTAGTCAACTTTGGTAAAAGTATACTAGAGCTTTTAAGTTTTAATTTCAAAATTATCTGCACTTTTGTTTATGTTTAAAATTAATTTCGTAATTAAGAAATAAGTTTTCTGAGCAATTTTTTGAGATTTAATGCGTTTTTATTTTGATTTTGACCCTGTTAGCTAGTAATATAATTATATTACTAAACTTAAGTATAACTCCAAAATTGTTGAAATTCAATTACAATTCTTTGCCTAAATTTAATTGACACAGTAATTAAAGTTCGGAAACGAGTAGGGCCTGACAGCCTCCAAACAACCGACATGAAACTTCAAGATTTCAGCCTTCCCGCTGTAATATGTGGCGTTGTTCCTTTTTATATAATTAATGAGAATGCGGGAAGCCTTGTGCGTTATGTTAATCTCGGCAGACAACAAATATTTGCCCAAAAATACTCCAACTTAGTTATGCTTGGTTAACTTTTAAATTATTCATTCGCAAGCGTAATTTATGTGTGCCGGGGGCTTTGAGCTTAATTCCACGAATCCTTAGCTTCTTGTTTACTTGACATTTATTTTAAATTTACAAATTGGGCCACTTAAATCTCCTGAAGTTTCCGTTGTCTAATTTTGCATTTAATTTACCTTAATTTAATCGTGGCGAGTTTTTCTGGTTCATTTTGATTATCCTAGCTGCTTTCAATTTTGTTGAGCCAAAATCGGAATCAATTCTTTAAATAGACATTTTGTGCGCTAAGCTATTATAAATTGCTGAAAAAATGAAGCTTTAGAGCTTTTTATTACAATTATCGTAGCCTCTATTTTGAAGTTGCGTTATAGGATTTCTCATTTAATGAAAATTAATTTGAATGTGAATCATGCTTGCAATTTTAATTAACTAAAATTATTATTAGTTTTCTATTTAGCTTGCCAATTTAGTAGAGATTTTAAACTGTTGTGATCTTTTAAACGAATTACATTGCTTTCGAGGCAGTAATTTTAATTTTCTAATTATCGATTTCTTTAATATCTAAAAAATTACGGTTAAAATTAGAAAAGTTAAATTTTCATTTTTAAGCTTTTCAGAATAGATTGTAGTGTTGAACTTTTACCTTCCAGTACAGTAATTTGCTAAAATTGATTACTTTAATTTATTTTTAAACCGCTCAAATTAAGTGAAAAGTGAATTAAGGTTTATTCTATCTGCAGAAACTAAAATAGCTAAACCATTAATTAGTTTTTCAAGCTTTCGCCACTAGGCAAATTTTATCTTTGTGTGAGCTTTTATTCAGATTAACTTTTTATTGCATACAAACGGACTTTTACTCTTCCTCTACTTCAGCAGAATAGAATGTAGTTTGCTCTCCAGAACCACCAATTTTAATTTTTTATGCGCGTGCGAATAATTGAAAGTAAACGCCACACAGCTGAGCTGTTTCGCCCTTTATAGCAGCTCGGAAGCTGCACCATCGTTTTGTTTAAACTTTTTTCTTATTAAAAGGGGCGAGATAAGCGGAACGGGCGACGTGCCCCGCTTTCGACCTTTGAAAGTAAAAAGGCGATAAAACGGGTCTTTCCAATTCGCTTGATGTACAAATGCGACTTGCGAGTTGAAATGCAATGTAAAAATTCTAGAAGACATTTGCGAGCCGGCCGAATTCATCCTAACCCATCTCTGTCTACAAAATTTCGGTTTGCGTTCGTGGGTTGGTCTGAATATCCTAATTACTTGGTTGTAGCGCTAAAAGAACTAAGTCTTCTACACGAGTTTGACAATAATTAGGTAAATTTGTAAATTGTATGATTAAAATTAAACTTTGCCTTAATTATTTGTATAATTTGAAGCTGGAATAACGATCTTTCCATTTATTTAACTTTTAAAGCTTTTAAGTTTAATTTTAAAAACCTAATTTTGTAATTAATAAATTTTGAGTCTAATTTACATTTACATGTAGTGATTGTAGTACCAATTACTGTTAGATTTTTGTTGCGTTGGAAATGTGAACGTAGTGTTTGGTTTTTAATAAAGATTAACAAAATAACACAAAAATATGAAGCGTGTTAATTTATAATTCGAAACCCAAAAATAAAACTTTCCATTTCTGGAACATGATATGAACATCTATTATTCATAAGCTTAAAAGAGTTGCTGTGTCCATCCGCATCATGTCGACTGTATCATGCTGGGCTCGGCTGAGTGAAAGCTTTGGGTGGCGCTAGAAAAATTGGGAACCCAGTTTCGCTCAGAATTAATTATTTGCGACTTTTTCATACTCATTACCTTGATCACACATGTTATCCAGTTGAGTAAGGCATGACTACTATTTTGAAGTTTAGATCGGATGAGCTTTATAGCTACTGCGAATTTTAGCTTTGCAGATTTCCCAGTGTAACGACATATCTTTTGCGTTTATTATTCTTTCGATAAGGCGATGAGCTTGGCTTGGAAGCTGTAAGTGATTTAAAAGAAACATGACACTCGTAGGTTCAACGAGGATTAGACAGTATATCAAGATGAATCAGGGAGCTTTCGAGCTTAACTCTTAGTGGTTATAGTTCCACAAGACTTTCTGTCAAACTAAATATAGGCAAAACGCTAAAAGCCACTAAATTAATTTTTTAGCTTAATATGGCTATTTTTTGTGGGAAATAATTAATTGAAACTGAATTAGTGATCCACTTAATTAGATTAGATTAAATTTATAAAAATTGTAAAAATTTTTGAGCTTTTTATTTATGTATGAAGCTCTGCAGTTTAATTCAGTTGTGACAGATTAAAACTGCTTACCTTTTGAGCTTATGGGGGGTTTTGGAAATTAATTAAGCTTTGATTAATTAATTAACTCTTATACTACGTTTAATTAGAAATTAAGCTTTTTGTTAGTGTTCAAGACAATCTTAGGATTTACTTTTGGGTTGTTTACTTTAAATTTACCGAGAGTGTTGGAGCTTAATTAAGTTCCAGTTAATTTCCAGTTTATACAAATGTTATTAACTATACTATATTTAATTAATTTCAAGCTTAGTGATTACGATAGAGTTAATAAATTTTCCAAAATTTTTTACTATATTTGAATAGCATTTTTTGATTTATTTTATGTCATTGTATTTTCAATTAAGTTTTTGTTTAATTAATTGCTCTTGTAAGTAATGTAAATTACATTAATTTAATTGGCTTTTAAACTCGGTGTGACTGTATCCTAGAAGTTCTTCTTTACGATATTTTGATTATTTCTTTTGAACTTAACGAGAGCTTATGAGAGTAATTAGAGTATGGTTAATGACTTATATGAATATTATCATTTGTACTGAACTTAATTTACTATCGAGTTTTGAAAAATTTGGTTTACAAATTTGTTTATTAATAACATTTTGTGAATGTTTTGTAGCTTAATTAGATTTTTGTTTTTTTATTAGTAAAAGATCTGTAGTTAATGAACTTTGGTTAATTATCTTCTTATATAAGTATTAATTAGCTTTTAAGTGTGATGTTTATATTGAAGAGATTTAACACAATAGGGGAATTATCTATTTTGAGTTTAATGAAAGCTTTGGAGCTTAGTTTGGGTTGTGCTTCAATTATTTATTTTTATGAGTATTATAAATTATACTAAGTTTAATTAGCTTTTAAGTTTGATGTCGGAATTTAAAAGGTTACATTTATTTTTTACAATGTTTAGGCTGTCTATTTTGAGTTTAATGGAATTTTTGACGGTAATTAGGTTGTAGTTAAATATATAGTCATTGTTAATTATATTAAATTTAATTATGTCCATTTTAACTTTATTAAGAACGTTGCGTTTATCTAGATTTGGTTGGTTATGTTTCTATTAATTATATTAAATTAATTTAGCTCTCAAGTGCTTATTTTAAATTTAACAAATTTAAATTCTGGTGAGACATTATTTCTTTATTCTTGAGTTTAGAACAAATCCGATTTTCTGGCAACTTTATTTTTATTGAGCAGAGTAGCTTCAAGTAGGCTTATTGAAAGACTCGAAGATTTAGAACAAGGAAGCTTTCGATTTAATTAATAGAATGTAACTAAAGTCTTTAATTTAATTGACACTGCTGTAAAATAAAATATTATTGAGTTTAGCTTGTCCAGTTTGGCTATTAATCTAATTTTCTGTTTAAATTAACTTACTGGCCGATCTAATTTAATTGTTTTAAATTTTCGAAACTCTTATGTAACTTAATATGCTCATGTTTATAATATCGAGTAAATATGGTTTATTGAGAGCCTGCTCTAATAAAAATTAATTGTACTTTTGAGTTTAACTGCATCAGCTTTTTTGGTGGCAGTTTTTCGTCTGCTTAAGACTTTATTTTTAGAAAGTTTTGTTGTACTGAAACCCCACGATGAACGTATTTTTACTTTATATCTTTAATTACTTCAAGCGTCAGTGACTTGGAAGCCGTGTAGTAATATCCTAAGCGTTATCAGGGAGGTGTTTGGTTGCCATTTGACTTTAGTATTCACTTTTTTATTTGTCAAACTCATTTTTTACTTGATAAACACAAATCAAATTAATTGAATTAGAAAGCTTCCAACTTAATCGATGTCAATTAGCAATATTACGTAATTTACAATTGTATTTCTCATTTTAATTTAATTAGTTTAGATTAATTAAGCTTATGGTCTAATTTAATTAGGTTTCATATGCAGCTTTTCAAGGTTTTTATTTGTACACAGATTGACTAACAAATTACGAGTTTATGAAAGCCTCATTTTATAATTAAATTTGGATGTAACTATTTTGCTTGGTAATTTTGAGCTTAATTGTGTTAGTTTTGTTGGTATTTTTAAAATCCCGTTTCTTGTTGATTTTATGATTTAAGTTTGATAGAAAAAATGGTTATTATAGATTATCAATAATATTAGTGGATTTATTTATTAGAATTATGTCAAAGTTGGGGAATTTTTTCATCCTATCCGTAGAGATTATCAACGTTAATACTTCTTCTGGTTGTCGTCGCAACTATCATTACCTCAGCAAGATGACGCTTCTTCTGATTAGCCATTTTGCAATAAAATCGGCCGGTTCTGCGAAGCAGACCTGTTGCATCTGCCAGTGCATCGAATGTGATTTACTTGTTTGCCATTGTTAAGTCAGACATACTCTGGATAATATGTAGCCTGCGCCAATGTACCGGATTTCAATTGTGATTCAGTAAAACGCAGTTTTATAATTTGTTTTTGCATTTCAACACACAGTTACTAATCTCGCACTGATGTCTGAAGAAGTAATTTTTTTCGTCCAATGAATTCACGTTGTTGTCTGTTATTATAGCTTTCAGAACTCATGAATAATTCACTTCTTTTCCTTCTGTGCGTTTCAGCAACGCCATCTGTTGGTGTCACTAGTCTTTCTTCACATTATAAACGGAACGTTATAGAAAAGGGACAATAATTTTTAAGCATCCTAAGAATTATTCAAGTTGGAATGGTCCACATTCACGTCTTCATGTTTCACTCTTGATTGATAAATCCATTAGCTTGGCTAAAGTTTTTCAGTTGCCTGTAGTCATGCCTCTTGTATTATTAGATTATTATTTGTTCCTTCTTCATCTCTGTTATCTATAAACTTCATACCAACTTATTAGAATGGTAATTTGGGCTGATTAGTAGTACTAGGAAAGTCTTTAACAGACAGCAAATATCTCTCGTTTCGCCTTTCTAATGTAATCTGAAATTTAAAGATGACTAATGTATCACAATTGAATACCCACGGTTTTAGTGTTTACTTTGATATTCGAAGAATAATTATGTCTAAATTTAACCTTTTTAGGTTTAATATTGAAATCATAGTCTTTATTTCAACTAGAATTGCATTTTTGTACGAGGACGTTTACTAGATTTGCTAAATTGAGCTAATAGGAGGAGCTTTTTAATTTCAAACTACTAAAAAGCATCAACTGTCTGTTTTCAGTTTTATATTGGAAATTATGGCAATTTGGAAATTTTGACATTGTAAACATTACCTAATAGCAACATTTTTAGTTATACAGAAGATATATAAAAAACTACATCACATATTGTACCACTTTGAGACATTTTTCAGAAATGAAGGAATAGTGGGAAATTAAAAGTTAGAGATAGGGCCATGATTTTAATTAAGCTTTAAGAAACAAGCTCTTACGCGTTATACTCAACATAATGATTCATGTTCTTTATCCTCAAGGGAGTAGTCAACTAAAAGATAGTTTTTGAAATTTTTAAATTAATTTTCTAATTACTCTGTACATAGTAACTTTTTATATGGTTCGATCAGGAATCTCTTAACATAAAGTAAAGTAAAACATTCACTGTTCTATTTATTTTAGATTTCGGATGTTTAGGGGGAAAATGAAAAGCCATTTTGACAATTAAATGGTGATTTAGAGAAAAATGGTTGATATGCATGGTAAGAAAATATCAAAATTCAACAAAAACTCTAGATTTCATAATAATCTTCGACTTTGTCATGGTTTTGCTTATATCAGCTGGCTATGAGGAATAGCTCAACTTTTAAACGTCATTACTTTGGTTCAGAATTTCTTGGTAATGTAAAAAGTATTATTTGGTACTGTAATTCGCTTATTTTGGTTTGACATAGCCTTTAAAAATATGTACACTCTTAATAATGTCTGAGGTGTCGCGTCTTTAAAAACAATAAATTTAAATTATTAAGCTATTAAAACTTTCAGCTTTCAAATATTTCAAAAACAAAAAGCATGTTAATGGTTCCATTGTGTCTTTATGTCCACGTCCTTGTCCATTTCATTGCTTAGTTTTCAGATGATTTATTTTCATGCAGCCTACTTTTCTTCACTATAAGATGCACTATAAGGGCACCGAAGCGCCCAAGAAGAAAATGGGGCCTTGTCGAGCATTGCCCTATTTTATATATTTTTTAATGCCTAGATAGAGCAAAGCTCAGCTTTAACCGGATTTGATAGTCTATAGCTAGAACTAGCTAATAACTGTTGAAGAATATCTTGCCTTTCACATTTTCGATCCGTTTTTTTAGGCTGAGCTGTAACATATTTTATTAGGTGAGTGTAACGTGAATTCTAAACTGCGTAATATTCTGCACCATGTTTTGATTGTTTTTAATTACTCATAATAAAGTTTGATGTCTAGCATCACTACAATAGTTTACATTAAATAATAATTAATAACAGCAACGAAACCGCAAATATAAAAATTTACTAATTATCAATTGGAACTTGGACCACTTTTCTAATAAATAATTTAGTCTTTTGAGGGAAAGTTGTGCATCCACTAGATGTAGTCCAATACTATAATTACCAAAAATATGTAGTAATAGGTCCAATGAACGGATAATCCAAATTTAAACTCTCTGTGATGCTTGCTTTCCTCACTCCCACTACAATTTTTACCCAAATCGATATTTAAGATCAAAATTGCTGATAATTAGCAGATAATAACAAGATTAACAACGAAATTAAGCTCAAAGCTTCTTCAATAATGCAAGCACTACTGTTAGATGAAAACATTCAATTGTAATTTGTTATTTCGTTAGAAAACTAAGTCTAAGAAATATTTACATTTTCATAATCGCGGCTAATTAAGTTTGAATTAATTTATTTCAACAGAAAAAAAACCCATTGGAAATTGAATCAACTACTTTCAAATATTGTTAATATTGCTAATTAATTAACAACTTTAATTTCAAAAATTTCATTGTACTTTCGAACATTTCATTAATTGAACTCCAATTAATAATTAAATGCTAGAGCAAACTGAAGCAATTTATGCACTTTATGCCAGCTTTAAGTAACGTTTGGGAAATGTACTACGAATTTCAAGATGCTGATGATTTATGTTGGCGAAAAGTAAAATAATTTAAAGTAAATAAAATTTTACACAGTCTTAAATTAAAATCTTAATCTAGCTAAATATGTAAAAACTCAAAGCTGTAGCAGAAATAAATGATTCTAGATTTCATTGTAGCACCTGAACTTTAATTAATTTAGCCAATGTAAATCAATTTAATTAATGAAAAGCCGGAAATTAAGTTTGTTTACGTAATTAATTAAATTTCGCCTGTCAAGTTTTAGCGCGTAATTTAATTATTGTTAAATACATTTTTATTTTACTTTAATTATAATAATAATGAATTATTATCATGATTAAGCAGGAGCACGCAGTGAGTTTTTAGACTTGTCAGTAAAATTCCAGTTTCAATTTACAACTTTGACATTCCGTTTCGAGCTTAATCCATCGGATACAAATTTGGGAATTTCAAGCGACGCTTGGCTTTCGAAATAAAGCTTTGGGGATCTAGATAATTGAACTTTCAACTTTCATCTGCTTTTTCCAGGTCAACGTGACGTGTCTGTGTTATTCTTACAGCTGCGTTGCAAAAAAATTAATAACAGGGCAGCCGAACTGCTGCTGTCTGGAATTTTTACTTGTGTTTTACATGCTTAAGTTGTTAATTGATTTAGCTGAACTTATTTTGATTAATTAAATTTCGAATATACATGGGAAAGTCAAATTTGAACGTTAATTTGGTTACTTTTTGACATACCTTTTCCTCTCTTTTTATATACTTGAACCACCGATAGATTTCAAGTCCCATAGCCTTTAGTTCAGCGGATATTTTGTTAACAGTCAGCCGTACATTGCATTAATTAAGTTTGTGTTGCTGTTAGTGCACGCGCGTTGCATTTTCGACCTCATTTCGATGTTAACGAACATTTTTGCATGTAATCTGGTGCTTTAATATTTACCGCCTTTAAAAATTGTTTCAAAGAGCGGTCTCTTGCGTCAAGCTAGCTTTCTACACATTCAATCGTAGCGTCCCAGTATTGCCAGGTCGTCCGTGAGACAAAAGGTCTAGTTTAAATTTTAATTACGTCGGTAACTTTTAAAATTGCAAGAAATTTAAAAAACGTTTTTAAAATTTTTTCTTGTTAATCATGGCCTATTAAAACCTTTTCTGTACCCGAAGAAATTTTGCGCAACTTTTTAATTGCAGCAATTGAATTAAAAGCATAACTAAGCATTTTCGAGCTTATAAAGATTTGTGAGCTTGTTTACGCAGCCTACGGATTATTTTTCACTTCAAACGGTAAATAAAGTAAAAAAGGGCTGTAAAAGGGGACTCTCAATGATTCCGTTTTGTCTGAAAGTTAGTTTTTAATTGTTCTTGTAAACTGCAGAATTTGCCATATTAATTTGAGTTTCTTCGATTTATTTCAAATGGCGATATACAGTGGTGCGTTAAAAACTTTTCAATCTGACCTCGTATGCTTCTCTTTAGAAACACTACAAGGTAATGCTTGGTCCTTGTATAATCCGCGTAATGAAATATTGAAAAGTTCGAGTCGCAGCCGGGCGCGGCGAGCCTTCAGCCTGCCAATTTTAATTTTTTACGCGCCCCGAAATAATTAAAAGTAAACGTCCGCAGCAGCAAGCCCCCGCCTGCCTTTTATTGCGTGCCCTAACAAACTGCAATGTCGTTTTGTTTATGCTTTTCCCCTATTAAAAGCGGGGAGATAAGCCGAACGAGCGACGTGCTCCGCTTTCAGGGCTCGAAAATAAAAAAGTGATAAAGCGGCCGCTTTCAATTCGTCTTGCCGGGAGTATTTAAGGCGCGAATGTGGCCGCAGCGTTGGGATTTTGCCCCGCGCACATCTGGAACGTGCGGGCGCGAAATTAAGGACAACTTCTGCTCGCAGCGATGAGAACGCGGAATCGGAGTTGGACTTCGCCCCACCCGGCGTGCAGGTGCAGCCAGATCTGATTTTCCTACAGGCGACTAATGCGTTCTTTTTTAAAAAGAAAGTTTAATTTATGAGGTTACTCTAAAAGTTAGTGGAGTATTATCCTCTAGAATTTCACGATAAAACATGGTAGTGCCAACTGGTTATTGTTTAGTACCTTGACGCACTTGAAGCAATTATTTTATGAAGATAATTGTGGTATGATAACGTTTATTCATTTAGACAATGCATCCAATTCCTCATATATGTATACAAGTTCCTGTCACTCATCTTGGAAGTACAAGGCTTCTTCTGGTGCTGCTCGTGGCAAGAGCTTTTAGTTTTCTCCAAGACTTAATTATGTTTTTAGCTTCTTTGAATACGGAGCGCTTTTAAGTTGACTTTGGCCGTCCTTTTCCTTTTACTTCCTTTTGGGTTCCATTCGAGAACTTTCTAAGATTCATTTCGGCGTCTTATTTGGATTTTCATGCTTTCTTCTGTTGCATTTCTCTACAGGTCTAGATTACTAATAGTATTTGGCCAAAGACATTTATTTGCAAAGCCTTGGAGACGGTTTAATACTTATTTTATCACCATCCAAGATTCACAATCATATAAGAAGACAGACGTGACATTTGTATTAAACAAGCAATGTTTTGAGTTATTGGAATAGTAAAACGGATTCCAAATGTCGTTAAGAAGACCAATCATTGGTTATAATGCTACTAAGGTAGGTAAAACTAGTGACTTCTTCTATTTGCTGCTTCTGATAGAGGAATATGTTTATGTTTAATCCAATTTTCGATGTTTTTTCTTATAATCTTTAGAATTTGTTATTTATGTCACTGAAAATGTTAGACAGAAGGCACGTATCATTTGCATAATCTAGATCTTCTAACCTTTGATGAAAATTCCATAATATACCACGCTGTGCATTGTTGGATTTTGTTAAGACTTCATCTGAGACTAGATTAAATGGTAGTGAGGGCAGGATACATCTTTGTTTAACCCCAGATTTTACAGGTATTGAGGCATTTGATCTTCTTTTATGGATGAACCTCTCAAAAACTCCCTTAAAGTCTATAAAAATGAGATACAGTGGCAAGCATCATTCTCAAGATTGTTCTATTATAAGGCGCATGGTATTTATTTGCTCAATACAGGATCTATGTGATCTAAAACCTGCTTGCTCTTTTCTTAGCTTGGGCTCTAAGTGGCTATTCTACTTATTGGTAGTATAATTTGCGCCAACAACTTTATAATTGTATTTAAAAGTGTTATTCCTCTCCGATTTGGTATTTTCTCTTGGGGATTTTAATTATAATAAGTTTCTCTTTGTAATGTTCAGGAATTCTTTTTAAAATTCACGCTTTCAGTATAATCGGGTGAAGGATGCCTACAATTTGTGTAGCTTAGGCTTAGTTAGGTCCAGGCACCTTATTTTTGTTAAGATTTGGTAAGGTTTGTATAATTTCTCGTTTGGTGGGTGACTCCGTACTGATTCTGAGAGTAGTAAAGCTAGGTTTCGGTTGTGTTCTTCCATTTCTGCATGTCATCAAAATATCTACATCACTTATCAAGATGTTGATCGAAGGAGTGGAGTTTAATTTCTTTTCTATCTTTAAGGATTGGATAGTCTTGTGTAAAATTCTTGTTGGTTGGCTGTTTAGTTATTTTATATAGTTTTCTATTATGTCTTAGTTCTGCTGGGACTTGAGCTTTAAGTGCTAGCTTATCTGCCTATCTACGTCATTTCTTTTGGTTACTGTATTTACTTGTTTATAGGTTTTTTGTAACGCACCTTTAATCTTGTCTATTTATGGTATGTGACCTTTTATAAGACGTTTTTTGTTAAATTGAGTTTCGAGTAGCTTGCGTTATTTATTTTTTCCTTTTGAATTCTTATTTCCTAATGTGTCTATACTTTTATTAGAATATTTTTACTTTGTCTCCATTTTCTACGGACTGATTATCTTTTAACGGGTGTAACGATTTAACTTCTTTTATTATATTGTCTACTTTTAACTTGAAAGTAGCAACCACTAGATAATCGTCACCGGCGACATCAGCACTTGTGGCTGCGAACGTCTAAGAAGGATCTGCTCTATTTCCCCCCTATAACTGGGTGACCGATTTGGTTATTTGGGGAGACCTAGCCTACTCTATGAATACGTTTATGTGGAAATAAGGTTTTACTTATAATTATAGGTCAATAAAGATTTTGGTGTTTGTATTCATCTGTCCTAATCTATGTTTTCTCATAACTTGTTCTACATCAGTGTTGTCGCTGCCAACTTTGGCATTGAGATCGCCCATTAACACCATAATGTCTGCTTTCTTTGTTTTCTTTTTAATAATAGCTGTTAATGTAACATAGACGATTGGCTTGTCCTCTTCATTTGCTACCTTCGTTGGGGCGTAGTACTGTACACTGGTGAGTTTTGTTACACATTAGTTGCCATTCTATTAGACTTCTTCTTGCAGATCTGCTCACTAGTAGAACAGTCCGTTCTTTGTGGTCTATATCAAGTGAATTTCCTGAGAACATTTTCTTTCGTGATCATAGTTATCTTACCGGGGCCGTTCAATCTAGTTTCAGTCAGACCGAGAATTTCTGGATTGCAATGTTTTATTTTTTTATCAGTTCAGCAAGTCGGCTTGTATATTTCAAAATCGAATTCTTGCCCGGGTTTTCATACTAAAGGTCGTCGTCGTAGGAGCCGTCCAGCTTCTCTTTGTATAAGTTTTAGGAATCGTAATAAGTATTTAAGGTACATGAGTGATTATCCCACTGCACCCGAGTCTGATAGTAGGGCTGCTACCTTTAACCTCCAGACCGGCCTCACTTCAAAACTGGATATGGACATATTTTCTTCATACTGTTCTGTAGAGTGTACCATGAGTAGGTAAGTTTGGAAGTTGAGTGATTTTACATATTGACGTCACCTCCCTATATATTTAAAAGGGACTGTATAGCTAGGCGAAACTAATAAGCTGTTGAAGTGCGCAAGTTTGGAGACATTGCTCTATATAGTGGATGATTAAATATTGAATGTTATGGATGGAAGTGGTCGATAAGAATTAGGCATTTGGCAATGAAAAATACGACTGCGTCTTTGTTACACGTATTAAAGAGAACCACAGCGAGACTTTCGTGTAGAATTTAGTTGACGTTGTTGCTTCTGCCTAATTTAGAACCCATTCTCAACCGAAGATGAGAAAACTAATACCGTCAAGTCTTTGCACCTTTCTGATATAATAGAAAACTGGTTATAATTTGCAAGATTGTTTTTGATTGCAAAGAAAGATTAAGAGTCAATAGAAAAGCACTAATCTAGGATGTGAGTCAACACCCGGAAGATTCTTGGATGTGACAGCTACGATCGAATAATACTTGTTTTATGCAAAAATAGATGTAGTCTTGTTGGTTGAAAGCAATATTTAAGTTCATAAATGCGTGTGTGCTTGACAAAAGTTGAGATTATATCAAACTAACTAAGCCTGACTAAAGTTGTGTAACAAATCCCGTAAAAAACAAACTCGCCGCCACTCAAACTTCAAGAAGCTGCAGGAAATTTGCGGTGGCATTATTTTTCCAAACATTTCTCAGCTGGCTTTGTTGGCTTTAGAAAGATAATTGGATGGTATCAACTGGATTTGGTTAAAGTGTATAACTCCGACACTATCTTCCAAGAAGACAAGTAAAAGGTCATCGATCGTCCACCATCATTTCTATTGCTTCTAAAGAACTTAGTACAAGGTTGCTAATTCTCCCGAAATTGTTTTGTTTGATTAATCGTTAACTAGACCATTGATCTATGGGTTTATTCAGTTACGCTTGCACAATACGTCAGTTGAAGATTTATGAAGTAACATTATAGAAAAGTAATATAATGACGTTTATCAGTAGTGACATATTTTTTTGGTGTGGAATTGTAAAAACATCAATATCGTTGTTTTGTGTGATTTTGTTTGACAGGCTATAAGAAAGCAAATCTAATATAAACTGGTAATGGAAACGGCCACGACTTTTAAAAGTTGTAGTTGGGATGCCTAAAGAGAATGCCTTACTGCACGTAGAATATCTTGCATTATTGCTTCTTTAGTCGGTATCACAATGTTAGTAAGCGGTACACTCATTCGTTGAATAATGGTTTATCAGGTTTTTTACGACAGAGGGTATTAAACCGTCTGGAATTTTGAAATAACACCCTTAAGATCACTCAAATGTATGCGTAACATAAAAAACTTTGGGCGGGTGAGAAGCAACTCAAAATTAGCGATGTCGCCCGAGGATTAACGTGAATGAAGAGAATATTCGCATTTTCCGCTGCTTTCGTAAGGATGGCCGTTGATGATCTGCTATTGAAATTGCTCCTGAAGTAGGAATGAGATACGAAAAAATACTCAGGTAATCAAAGATGTTATCCTGCTTACAACAATGCCTGGCTCTATGCAGCTGCCTAAAATGGAACGACCTCCCTACAGTTTGGATCATTAAAAAAAGAAGCACCTCTAGGACAGAGAGTTGCCGTCGAAGCGTTCGTGCGCAGTTGGCTGATGTTACAACCATCTCCATTGAGATCTGGATCAAAAATTTTCAGCCAGATCAAAGTCATATAACATTTGATTACACAGATGATGATAAATAAAGTGAAACCTGAATTGTTGCTGATAGTCTTCTTATGTGTGGTCTGACTAATATTATCTTATATTGTTTTAATCCTTCACCCACTTTGTGTTTTTGTTTCTTTTGTTACATTTAATTATCATCTGCAGTTTATTTGCTTTCTTATTTTATAATTGTCGGAAAATCTTTCTTTATTGAATATTTGCCATATTTTTCTATTGTAAATTTTATAAATTTATTTTTGTCTGTTTTTGCTGCACGTTTACTGTTTTATATATTTTTTATTGTTTGCTAATTATTTTTCTTAAATTGTCGTCTTGTATTCCTAATTCCTTTTATCTTGTCTATTTCTTTTGATGATTTATTTTCTCTTAGTATTTTTTATTATTACTCTTTACTGCTAGTTTTCTGTGCTCGTGCTGATTTAGGATTTATATCTATTTGAAACTTATTCTAGATTTTCATTGGTTTTAATTCATTTATCAGTGAATACTGCCATTTCGGGTATTGTGTTCATCTTCGTATTTTTCGTACAGGCAATATATTAGTTGGTGTATTTGTAGTACAACGTTTTTACTTTTAATTTCAATCATATGCCGTTATTTCTAAGTTTATTATTTACGAACTATTTTTTTGTTTTTTAAATTTTTCTGACACTAACATTTTTTATTATTTATTTTTTATAGATTTCATTTTTTTTTGTCATATGTTGTATATTTTACTATTTGTTGTGCATTCTTTTTGTGTTGATTTTTAATATTATTTTTTTTTTTTACCAGTTTGTGTTTGAATTGTTTTTGCCTCTCTTTAATTATTTATAGCTGTTGTGCTCGTTTATTTTTTTAAATTCTTCAAAATAATTTTCTCCTGCATCTACAAGGCATTTCCAACGTGACTGTCGCGCTTTGAAGGTTTCTTGGAAAGCGGAAACTGAAATGCTGTTATGACCTTGGCCACGGGGGTTTGGACATTCTCCATTGACCCAAAACGGCTTTCTTTCAGTTTTTGGAACAAACAGAAGTCGGACGGGCCAAGTCCGGGCTGTACGGCTGTTGGGGCAACGTTGGCACGTTGTGCTTGACTCTTATGAAACACCTTGTGCCATTCAAAAATTCTCGTTTTTGATATGGCTTCCTCTTCGTAGGCTTCCCTTATCAGGTTCAAAGTCTTGATGCCGGATTTTTTGAGTGTGACACAAAGCTTTACCTTATAAACACGGTTTGCGGCAAGTGCTATCCTCACTCTTTTAAGGCTCTTCGGAGGCAACTGAACCGGGTCACCATCCATCCCGCCAAAAATCACGCCCCTATAGCTCTTCTGGTTGGTTAGAAAAACGATTCTGGATATTCTTTTGACAAACCGTGTACATACGCATAATGTGTAAACTTTTTTAGTATTTAAGTTAGCAAAAAGAAACTAACATCTAAAAGGAAGAAGGGATTAAATTTTGCAATATTTTATTGTTGTTACATACACACAATGGCGGATATTAATCATTCTCTTTGGCTTTTTTGTGTATAGGATCCATTAACGTTGACGTTACATATCGAATCAAATATAAATCGTTTTATTAATTTTTTAACATTTATTGAAGACACCATGAAAATGTAAATGTTCAAAGTTGTCTTTCTATATAATTTTCTCAATTAGAGACACATTTTTTCAAAGGATTCTGCTGGTGCAAATTGACAGTGGTTGTGATAAAATATTTGTGTTCTAGTAGTCCAAACAAATGATAATTGCGGGACGATAAGTTCGAATTGTAGAAAGAGTGTGCTAGTGTCCCAGCTGCCGTTTCTGATCTTCAAAGAGAAATCGAAGAGCGTAACTTGCGGGTGCTTTTCCAAACTCAAGATTGTTAATAATAATTATTTGGACACTGCCCAACTTTAGAGGCGATTTCAGCAAGTTGTCGGCTGTTATCCTCCAGAGGGCAGTGGAACAATGCGAATATTTTCGTTAGTCACGCTGGTTCTTGGGAGATGTCGGATACCTTCAGGTTTAATTAATTTTCGCCGTCCTAAAATTTATATTACGCGTACACTGGAGTCTTCTTAAGGGAGGTATCATCGTCTTCTCAAAATATTGAACAGCTACTTTTTGAGGCATCCCGATTTACAATCTTTTTCCGTTTATCTTACGAAGAGTAAAAAAATATTATATTTAATTTATCGTGGCAACTTTTTTAGCCTGCTTGGATGATCGTTATACTACTCTTGTACACTCTTGCAGAGATTTAAAATTTTCTCGGTATGCATCACGGAGTTTTAGGTATAAATTTTTATTTACTACAAATCACCTCTTTATGTGTCTTCTCAATTCAGTTGTATATTTAGTAAAAACGCTTGTTCCTAAAGGGCATAAAACTCAGAACTCCTAATTATGTGACCTATATTTTATTTATTGTCTGTTTTGTGGAGTTTGCAAGGTTACCTTGTGATTATTGTGATATTAATAATTAATAACATTAATTTTCCATTTACAATTAGGGTATAATTATTTTGCATGCTAATTTCTATTGAAGTTTTTGCACCAGAAATAAAGGATTGATAGCACCTTGGTGTAGTTTAAGAATTATAATATTATTGTAAAAATTACCAGCACAGACGATAAAAGAGGTTACGAACAAGACAGCCATTCAAATTTGATGATTCTCTTACCTTAAAGGTAAATCATTGGCTTATTTTGGGCCCGGGATGTTTTTATTTACTTTACAAGATTTTTTATGGTGACTTGGAAATAGACGTTTGCCGAATCACGGTATTAGATCTTACAAGATTCTGGAGCATAATGTTGGCTGTTACTTTTGAGGAACAAGGAAAGTTGCTAATGCGAGGCGTAGCATTGACAGCTTTTGAAGGAAAAGCTTTGGTGGCGTAATTTCAGATTTTGTTAGGTTTCCAAATTTTTTTATTTTGATTGTTTGGATAGCTGGAAGAACGATAAACTCTAGTACTTCGGAAAAGGTTTTTATATGTTCTTTTAAAACCAAATTTTTCATGTCGTTAAAGTTCTCCATCAAAGAAAAAATATACATGCGGGCTTAATTTGTTGGAACACTTTAAGAATCGAAAGAAATACACCAGAAGTGATACAGCTTAAAGAAACAAATAAATTGACATTAGAATCAAAGTGGTTCCAGCAAATATTGATGCTATGCGTGAATTGATAAAGCAAGATCGGTATATTACTTATAAGATTTAGGCATTCTTAAGCATTAGTGTGACCAGCATACATTCGATGTTGCATGAACATTTAATTGTGAAACTATCGTTTAAAAACAGGCTCTTGTCAATTAGTTGAAATAAATTCTCAACAAATAGGATCATGGTGTTTTAAAAACCATTTACCACATGGTCAAAGGTGGCAAATGTTGGATTTATGCTTATGAGCCTAAAAGTAAATAGCAGTCGACTGTATGGGTCTTCCAAGATGAGCGAAACCCAACAAAAGTTGTTCGCGCTCGGAACACTTCGAAGCAAATGATCGCCTTTTTTTTTGGAAAAACCGAACACATCACAATTGCAATATTAGAGAATCGTAAAACTGTCAATCTGAATTGTACACAGCCATTTGTTTGCTAGAAGTCTTTGGAGAAATAAAAAACCAACGGATCATTCTCATGGCAATACGACCTCACACAGATCGACACAAACAACTAGCTTTTTGAGCACTCAAAACATCGAATTGATGGGGTTAACCGTTGTACAGTCCTGAATTGGCCTCTAACGATTACTTTTTGTATCCACACGTGAAGAACAAACTGCGTGAACAACGATTTTCAACGCCGAAAAGGGCGGTTGATGCGTTCGAAACCCATGTTTTGGAGACACCTGATTCGCTAGCGAAAAATGCTATGAATCTTGGTTCCAACGTATAAAACAATGTATTGACCATCAGGGAGAATATTTTGGAAAACAATAAAAAAATTCTAGCCCTGAACATTTGTTTTTGTTAGTTTTTTTCAATAGATATCGGGCAGCCTGCATATGTCAATGGGAGACTTCAACGGTAGATCAGCACACAAACCAAACGAAAAAGTAAATTAAAAAGAAAACCTAATTTAAAGTTGGTACATAGACCGTACTAAAAAAATTAGCCAATCGCTTTATCAGTGCCCCATAAGAATCCTTCAGCATTTTTATCGTTGGTAAAAAGTTTTCTGTGACTTTATGTTCTTAACTTTTATGGGCAGTAATATTAAAGCACATTTCTTGGAAGCACTTTGAGTACTTTCATCTCTTTTAAACTGAATTGTAAAGCGTGGGACTTCCATATTGTGGTTGTTAAATGAACTATTACTTAGCTGGAATGTGTTCCCATCTAACGACATTTTGTAAAACTATTAAATACCCTAAATTAGCTTAAATGTTATTTACTGATTTTCGTTATAGTTTAGTTATTGGGCTGTAAATTTAAAATTGTTTATAAAACTAGGACAGAGATAAAAAGTAAAGCAATTTTAAAATTGTAGAAAAAGCTAAAGCCACCCCGGTTATAGTAAAACAGATCTTGCATACTTCAGTTTTTCATTTTTTCCGTCTCGGTTTCCGGGGGTAAAATCAGACACGCTGTTTAATTACTGCGTGGCGTTGACAAGGCGCGGCGCCGCCCGATCACCCCATCTTAATTGCTCCGTCAGTCCATTTTTGCATACACGTTCGGCCGCCTTTGTGCCGGAGCGCGCCCGCCGCGCTTATCACCGCGGTCGATAGCGATCTCGGCTTATCACGCGACGCCGCCCCACTTTTCGCCGTGATTAATTATCGCGGCGGCAGAACACGGCCATCTGCTTGTTCTGCTATTTTTACCTGCTCGAGCGCGCGTGATTGTGTTCGCCGTGCTGTTATCAGGCGCCTGCAGCAGGAGATCGCCTTATCGGGCGGGTTTTCCTTTTCCGCTGCCAGGCGGCGTTTCTAAAGCCACCCCGTTCTGTTTCCGACTTTCCGTCAAAACGGTTTTTTGTCGCGCTTGATGGCTCTTGTGGGGGTTTGCCTCGATGCACGCGGGGTTGACCTTCGGATAAAACAGGTGAAGGTGGAATAAATAAGATTTTCCATTGTTATCGTTGGCATGTTTGGCTGCGCAAAGTTAGAGGGTTAGAAGAACATTGTTATCCAGAGAAATTTGAAAAGCGTCACCTAGCATCTTTATCAGGGTAAACT
Source organism: Sinelater perroti (assembly GCA_036346155.1). Taxonomy (NCBI): domain Eukaryota; kingdom Metazoa; phylum Arthropoda; class Insecta; order Coleoptera; family Elateridae; genus Sinelater; species Sinelater perroti. The sequence continues at coordinate 18,947,447 of JARFIY010000158.1, read as the reverse complement.
CGCTGCGGGCAGTTGAATTTAACCAATGTGAGAGATAGGATTAAAGTGCAATGAAGCAACTAGCAAACATCACACTTTGTTGCAAATTTAGTAAAGTGGTTACGGACACGCGTAAAGCTACGAGCAGAAAATATGTTTAGGTCTGGTTCAAACACTTTCGTGACAGGAAAGAAACAAGCAAGGATTAGCGATTGACTTTACGATTGATGGTAGAGGAATTAGACATTAACACCATCATTTGAAGATTTGGACAAGCGGGAGATTTCTTCCCGGTTTGTGTAATCCCAAAAAATATGAATAACATAAGAAGTATTTGCTGATAGCTTCCAGAAGCTTTATGAACGTTGTCAAAAATGTGCCGTAAAGGATGACGATTATTTTGAACGTTAATAAATTTTTGGAATTTTGCGTACACTATGTTAGTCCGTTATCTAGATGCATACCCAGGTATTTCAAAGAATCTGTTGTAGGAACTAGTTTATTATTTATTGATATAGTAATTTACCCGACATTTAGTGAAAACAGTGTGGTTTGATTTAGTCTCATTGATTCCAATACGCCATTTTTTTGGTCCATTTCTCGATATTGTTTATATTTCTTTGCAAAAGATTTGTTGCTTCAATGTACCGCTAAAATGACAGTGCCATCAGTAAATGTTGTAGTGATATTTATGTTTCGGTACATCAGCTGTATAGATCAAGTATAAAGGGTCTTTCATTAAGCGCTTCATATCTTTAAATTTAAATAAAACAAAGTGTGTGTGAGATATCACCGACAATTTTTATTCGTTTGAAAGGCCTATCGATGCCATTATGTATGGAATATAACACCGTGCAAATGTCCGCCGCGGCTTCGCTTGGGTTTTCCAAGACTCTGGCGCATAAATCCAGCTGAATTTGACCGATGGCATGGGTTATGTTGGCGTTGGGGGCCGCTGCGGTTTGTGGCTTATTCGCATAGACCTGCGACTTAAGAAAACCCCACAAGAAAAAGTCTAACGGGGTCAAATCGCACGATCTCGGTTGCCAGTTCACATCACCTCCACGTGAGATGACCATGCCCTCAAAACACTCGTGCAGAATGTCCAATGTGGCATGAGCTGTGTGGCACGTAGCGCCGTTCTGTTGAAACCACATGCCGTTGGGGTCCATATCATCCAATTCAAGCTAAAATAAGTTGGTAATCATCGACCTATAGCGCTCGCCGTTGACGATGATGGCCAGGCCAATGTCGTTCTCAAATAAATATAGACCTATGACGCCGCCAGCCCAAAATCCACAGCAAACAGTGACTTTTTCGGGATGCATTGGACGCTCTTGGATCTCAAGTGGATTGGAGTCGTCCCAAATTCGACAGTTTTGTTTGTTGACGTACCCATTCATCCAGAGATGGGCCTCATCGCTGAAGATGATTTTTTGATGAAAATTAGGGTCAGTTCCCAACTGCTTCAGGGCCCATTCAGCGAACACATGTCGTTGTCTATCGTCGTTAACTTTCAGCTCCTGGGTTAGTTGAATTTTGTATGAGTGCAAGCCCAAGTCACGACGCAAAATTCGCCAAGTTGTGGTCTGCGAAAGGCCGAGTTCTTGTCAGCGACGCGAAATCGACTGCCTCGGATTCTCTTGCGCACTCTCATGGACAGCGGCGATGTTTTCGGCAGATCTTGCATTTAGTCGTCGTACGGGTGTTGGTTGATTGTTTAATGAACTAGTGGACTCAAATTTATCCACCACATTTGCACGTGTTGTTGAACGCTATATCCATCCATGGAGATTTGACAAAACAGACTGAATAAATGACAATATGGCCACTATTAACTCTCAAAATTTGGAAGTCCCTATTGGAAGACCCTTTAGTATGGGTCCCAAAACGCTGCCCTGGGGAACTCCTGATGCTATCGGATATAAACGTATTACCTCGTTTTCGTACCTTACTCTGAAAAACCTTTCTTGTAAGTATGATTTAAGGATGATGTATAATGCATCAGGGAGGTTTTTCTTTAATTTGTAGAATAGCCCTTGATATCAAACCTCATCACAGGCTTGGGTAACATCTAGAAACATTGCTGCGTGGTAGTTTTTTTTAAAAGGTTTGTTTATGGTGTCGACTACTCGGTGCACCTATTCAATGGTAGAGTAGTGAAACCGAATTAATGATTTGATTTAGGTTTCGTTCAGCGATAATGCCTTGTAGCCTTTTTGCCAAAGGTTTTTCAAAGATCTGTATTGCTATTATTGTTACCATTTTTCCTTGGGCTGGGAAGCATTTTAGTCTGTGAGCAGCATTGTAAAACTGTGCCGCATTATAATAACTTTTCGAGTTAACTCCTCTACAACCTGACCTGAGATCAGGTCGTACTCTGGTGCTTCTGATTTATAGTACTTTTAATATCATTTTTTACTTTCTGTGCTGTGATATATTTTATATGTACACTTGGTTGGCCTCACTCTTTTAAAAATGTATTAATCTCGATGACTTTGTCATCGTCAGCTGGCGGAAAAGGTTTAAAAAATTTTCCCAGATGTTCGGCAAAGGCTTCGGGTTTATCTTTCTCTATGTTCCGTCTTTTTTCTGATGCGCGGGATGTATTAACCTTTTGGTAGCCTTCCATAAGGCATAACATGTATTGTAATAGATTTCCTAGATACTTCTTAAAGGAGTCATTTTTGACCTCTGTTATAAACTCTTTTAATTGTCTTGCTGTCCGATTATAATTGGTTTTCTTCTCAGGATGTCTTATTGTTTACCAGATATTTCGAAGGCGTTTTATTTCTTTGATTTTTTCTTCATCATTGGTGGTGGAGTTGCTTGCCAAGCCGTTCTTGAATTATTGTGGTAAACTTCTGAACATCACCTTCCAGTTCCTTTTCCGTTTTGAGTAAAACTTTAAGGTTTACGTTTTTGTCTATTAATTCTTTGAAATATTTCCAACCATTTTTGTGATTGTTAAACTTAATGGGCAACTCTTTTTTTATTATTTTTGAATAAATAGTGGCTATTACCGGCTTGTGATCAGATGCGAATCTCGTGATGACAAAGAAGTCTAGGCAGTCACGTATTTTCCTCGAATCTGTTGGCCAGTAAGTAGGTTTATATGTGGAAAGATAATTCAGCTGAAGTTCTTGAATAACGTCATAGAGCACTCTTCTTCTTCCTGGTGTAGTGATTCTAGATCCCCAGCTGGTATTTTTTGCAATGTAATCGCTCTTTTGTCAGAAATCTATTACTAAGGTCTTTGAAAAAGTTAATGAATGCCTCCTTGTTGGCGCGACAGTTTGGCGGATGGTAAGCCGTCGAGATGTTAAATGGACCATACCAATCTTCTATTCTTACTGTTACTGTCTAAAGAACGGTTCTTTTATTTTATCCAGCAGGTAATGTTTTATAGATTGTCTTATTATGATTGAGGAGCCACTCCTAGCGTGTCACTTTGTGTCTGGATGCGTTGTAATATTTTTAAACTTATGTCTGAGGTTAAATGGCTTTCAGATATTAATAGAAAATCTATTTTATTTTGCTATAGGAATAACCCTATTTCATACTTATGATTTAAAATGTCGTTCGCATTCCATAATACAATTTTGTATAGATCAACCATCTTACTTTTTGGGTTTTTTGACTTTATTTATGTCAGCTGTCTGATATCTTTGACTAATTCAAATATATTTTGTTGCTGATTATTCAATTGCTGTTGCAGTTGTGCATTTAGGTGTTGCAATAACACTATAATATCGTTATTTGATTGGGGTTGTTGTGTCTATGGTTTTATTTCTGGTTGAGGTTTCCCTGCTACTAGTTGGGCATAACCAGTGCCTGGTTGGACTTTAGAAATATTTGGTTTGTTTGCTTCTTGCTGTGGATGAGGATATTGCCCTGTTCTATTGGAATATGGGTGGATAATGCGAGTTTATTTGAGGTAGTGTGAAGAAATTTTGTAGGTAATTGTTGCGAGAACTACATATTTGAGTCGCAAAATATTACATTATAATTATTTGTCAGTGGCAACGAAAATTGAATGGAAGCGGCATTAGGAAGATAAGCCATCGTGCATGGCGTACACTCATCAAGTTGTACAATTGCGTTGTGCCGCTCGCTCTCAAAATTGTGATGTGCTAATTCCTTGACCTCTGTCTGATAGCAGCACTTGCTCGCTATGATAACTCACGAAAATAGAACCTCATCTTTACTTTTCGAAAGTCTAACACAAAGTGATGACTTTGAGGAGGGGTAGTTTGTTCTGCAGAGGAAGTTGTGACTTGCCTCCGATTAGCCAGTATATTTTTGTTGTAATTTCAGTCCTAGTTGTTTTTGCTTTGCCCGTATATGTGTTCGCTTCTTATCGTAGATGCTTTTTTTATTTTTATGCGCCACTTATTACACCAGCACTGATTTAGCTGTCGTCATGCTGGCGTGATGTAAGGATAGCCGTGTCATCGGCGAAAGTAGCAACTGTGTTGCTTGTTACAGTCGAGAGACCCGCCGTGAATAATAGGTATAGAATAGGATCTAAAACGCTGCTTTGGAATATTTCCGAGATGCTAATTCGCTGCCATATCTGACAAGGAAATGGCAATTAGTTAGATATGATTTTAGCATTTTGTGCCAGACCTTGTCAAAGGCCTTTGTGACATCTAGGAACATCGCCGTGCAGTATCTTCGCTTTTTGGAGATAACTTTTCAGGTGGTTCTGTATATGTTAGTATTTTATTTTACACAGGAGGTTTTTGAGCTCAGAAGCAGAGTGATTAAGTGGTTTTTTTATCATTTGGATGTCCTGTTTTATGCCAATTTTTTTTAGCTTGGGCTTCTTTGCGACTCTCTGTTCTAATGCTTATTTTACGCCCTTTGTTGGCTTTAGCAGATTTCCGTATGCAGAGAATTTCCAATTAGTTCTTGAAAAAGATTCCAGTTTGTGCTTTTATTGATAAGACATTGATTATTACGTTTGTGTCCAGTGTTGTTGGTACTGACGAATGGTCTTTCGAGAGGTCGAGGCAGGAAGTTTAGGAAGTTTAAGTTTATCCTTCTTACTAAGTACAGGTCAAGTCCGTCAGGTTGTTTTCTTGGATCTGGGGGCCAATTGCTTGTGAGCAATGGTTGTAGTCTCAAGTTGTTTACTGCTTTCGGCAATTCTTTCCCTTTTGTGGTACTTAGCCTGGAGCCTTAATAGACGTGTTTTGCATTGTAATTCCCTCCCGAGATGAATTTGTTACACAAAGTATGAAAGTGGTGTTTATATGCTTGTTGTTGTTTGTTAGAGCTTGAGCGTGAGTAACGCCTGTATGGTAGAATCTTGTGCTTGGAGACGGGGAAAATATTCTTTGCTGAAGTTTCTTATAAACTGGGCATCTTTTGTAATTAGCAGGGTGATTTTCGTTATAGTTCACATTCCGAGATGGAATGGGAGCGACGAGGAGTTCTATTGCAGAAGTTTTTGGTGTGTCCATGTTTCTAGCACCTGGAACATTGCGGTATTGTACGCTTAACATGCGGAAGCTCAAATTTGACAACAGAGTGTATAAGTTTATCTATGTTGTATACGGCTTTAATTCTACAATGAAAAGAAAAAGCTCCATTTTTGTTACAACTCGTTTGATGTTCCATATGTTGGTTACTTCATGTTTTACTATTTGTAGTTCCACTTTTATCCTTTCGTACTATTAGAAGGGTGTAAATTTCTGAGGAACATGCACGATCTTCGTCCTTGCTTCATCTTATATGTGTGAAATTTTGTGCTTCTTTCTGATAGGCCTTCAGTTATTTTTGTGTTTTGTTTTATTGTATTTAGTTAAATTTTTATTTTATCGTTAGATAGAGCCTTTAGTGTACATTCTTCTTTAGCTGTGGTTTCCAAGAAATTAATTAAGGGCTTAGTAGGTTTAACACCCGAGACGAATACCGGTGGGAGTTTTGGCCCAGGTTTTGAAGAAATGCAATTCTTGTTTTTCTGAATTGGAAAGGGTTTATAGGATTTAGCCAGTAGCTTGCAGTTTTGGGTTGTTCATTCTGATCTTGGTTTGCCTATGTTATCTTGTCGGTTGCGGTTTCTACTAGTAACTAGTTGACAGTCTGTGTCATGACATACTAGCTGACCTTTATATTGTAAAGAGCAGGCTGAAACTGATGTGGTGTAACATTTTGGAGTTGATGTACATATGTCCTGTACCGGAAATTGCGTGTATGTGTCTGTATCAAAGACTATTTAGTTTTACAGGCCGTAACGAATGCACTAATAATATTTGTTACTTGGTGCATTTTGATCCTCGTACGTTTAACTGCCTATACGCTTATTTCTAGAAATCTCGCGGCTCAGTGTTAGTGCGCCAAGGAAATTATTGGGGTATTTTTTCTAGATGCACCTAGAAATCTTTAAATGCTAATGCGATAATACTTAACCTTTCAAGAAGGTTTGGTTATTACAGTATTTAGGGTGTATGGGGGTGCTATTTTCTACTCGTACTCACCAATCCAATCGCAATGTTGCCCATGTGCATGCCTGCTACTTTCAAAATCAATGGTCTGTTTCTAAACAAGAAAGCCGAGATTTTGGGTATTCTTGAGTACAATTATGCATGAACTTATAATAACGATTTTTTATTCAACAAATTAATTGTTATTTGTGGTAACGTTACTACAAATATGCTAATACATGACCCAAATCAGAATAACAAGAATGTTATTATCACTTCTTAGAAATACAAATTAAAATAGTCGATTTAAACACGGCATGGTAAACGAAATAAGCCAGTTAAGTACCGTCAGAATATTAGATAAATGTATTGGGGTCATTTGTGCTTCAATCGCGTGTGAACATGTCTTTGACTATGTCAATATTGTTGTGGAATTTTTGAGTTAACTTTTTAATATGTTCGTGAATTGTAAATATGTAATGAACCATGGGACATTGACAGAAATCCTTAGGATTTTATTTTGAAGCTTAGATTTTATTAAATTTCATTTTTTATCTGTTCCCCCAGACGACGCAGCCATAAAGAACTAGTAGCCAAGCTAAAAATTTGTATAGTAGAGTGCCACATTCAATTTTGAGTGGAGATTTTTTGTTAATGAGCAAGTGTAACTGTAATTGTGCTAGTCTTGTATGACCTTCATTGAGTTTTTTAATTATATAAAATCTCCAATATAGGCCTAGGTATTCCGCTGCTTTTGTTTTTGGATTCTATATAATAGAATTGTTGTTGATTGAGTCTGGAGGTCGATGCATTTAAGTGTGAAAATCTTTGGGAGGCGTTTATTATAATTGATTGACAAGTTCCATTGTTTTAGCCATCTGGCTAGAGCATTTGTGCCGATTTGTAATTGGCTAATCGTGACTAGTATATTTTAGTTTCTTACTAGCAATGCGGTGTTATCTGTATGTGTAGTTGGGAATATCACTGAGAAGGATATTGAAGAGTATTGGACCCAGAATGCTCCCCTGAGGTACTCCAGCTCTAATATGTCGGGTTGTCGACACTGTAGCGTAATTTTTAATGCAAAAGTTGCCAAGAATTGAAAGTAGGATTGCTTTTAGATATTCTGGGAATTGCAGTTTAGAGATTTTGTATTTAAGACCTTCCGTCTTGTGCTAAATCCACGAAAAGCGTTACTGTTTGAGTGAGTTGTTTGTTTACATATCCTATTTCAATTGTCTTGTCGATTTTTTGGAACTAATGGCATGTAGAATGTCTTCTTTTGAATCAAAATTGAAACTTTGGTAGTAGCTCTAGTGTCTCGAGTTCATCATAGAGCCGGATGTAAATAACTTTTTCGAGCAATTTGGACAGTGTTGTTAGAAGACTAATAGGCCGGTAACGAAATATCTTTCTTCTTTTTACCAGGTTTGTGAAAAAGTAACATATTTTTGAGCATATTTTAATTGATTTGGAAAATAGACATTCCTTAAATAAGCATTAAAGAGAGTTGCTGGGCATGCTAAGGCTTTGCGTGTCAGACTTTTGAGATATTGGCGATTCCATCCTCCCTGGAGATTGGTTCAATGGAAGTGTTTTGATTATTGCGGCTATTTCTTTAGGTGAGGTTGGCTTTATCTAACGATTAGTGGGTTTCAATGTGTCTGACAGTAATATTCGCAAAGCAAGGACTATGATGGTTACAAGAGGTGAAGATTTTCCCATGTGGTCGTCAAATGCGACACAGTTTTCTTCGTTTGTATTATATATCATAGCATGTGATATTATGGAGGGTATTTCTTGCGAATGTATTAAGATTTTCCTGGTGGTTTTCCATAGCCTCGGATCGCCTGGCTCTAGGGTGTTAATAAACTTTTGAGTCTGAATTCTGTAGTTGTCCAGTTTCTGTTTAATTCGGTGAGATAAATTGTTAACCGAGTTTTTAGTTATCTGATTTCTGGTGCGTTTCTATTTGTTGACTCTTTTATTTCAGTAAATTAATTATGTGTGAAGGTGGAGTTCCAGGGTCCCCGATTTGATTATTTGCAGCGTAGCTATTTGGACGCGTTTCCTTACACTTATTGTCTCTTCTATTTTATCTGTGGTTTGGACATCATTGAGATATCTAAGATTTTTGTTAAGGGTTTCCTGGAAGTTAATCCAGTCAACTATTCCATTGATAAACCTAGGTTCGTTTAGTCTGTGGAAGGGGGTTGTAGTAAATGAGATTATGATGTGTAGATAGTCTGAGTCCAGCTCAGTGCAAACTATTTGAGAGATTTTGGAGTAAATTTCTTTGTACAATTATATCCAAAATATTTGGTAGGTAGTCTATTTGGCTCTTCTGGGGCTATTGTTTTTGGTACTTTTAGAGCTTAGGTCACCAATCAGTAGAGTAGATTCTGCACTATTAAATATTTCGTATTTTTAAGTTACAGTTTTAATTTGACTGTAACCATCTCTAGAATAGTTACATTCATTTTTGGTACTTCATGATGTATAATTTTCTGTTTTACGAAAATAGCTACTTCCTCAGAAGGATTTCTTGCTACTCTATTAACTTGGTAGTAGTGGTAACCTGATGCTTTTAAGTTGTCGCTTGAGGTTAAGTGTGTTTCTGTGATACATGCTAGATTGTTGGGACTTAATGCCATTAGAATTCCAGTTTAGGATATTTAAATGAACAAAGATTTTGATGAGATTACGATCCATTTATGAGAAGAGGTAACAAGTTGTATAATAAGAAATGTTTTATTTGAGGTAGGTAGGGTTGTATTAGGTTAAGAATTGAAGTCAGGATTGTTGGGACTTTTAGGATTGATTGGGGCAGGGTGGACTATTGTAATTTTTGATAAGGTTGGGGAAATTGCTTAGGTTAATTACTGGGTTAGCTTGATTAGTTTTCGTTAGTGTGTTTTCTGTTGTTTTGGGTGGTTTAGTCTTGACTAAAAAGTGGAAGATATTGTCGATTTTAAAGATTTAGTTTGCTTTCTCGTTGGTTGTTAGGCATACGGCACAGATGGGGATAGGGTTTTTTTTTTAGTAGTCGTGTAATACTAATTATTGGGAGATTGTACCAGCTAGTTTTTCATTTAGTTCTTACTCCGATAAGGAAACTGGTACTTTACTAATGACTACTGATATCGGTTTTCGTTTGGGTTTTGGAAAGTGTGGAATGCTGTCTTATTCGATAGTTAGAATTTGGTTAACTTTCGATAGTTCTTCCGACCCAAAAGATTTATTTATAGTAATGTTCCACCAAGGTTAGTAGTGAAATTCTTCTTAACATGTTTGATATTAGAGGTTACTTGTTTGTGATTAAGTAGACCGTGTAGGTATTTTAACTTTGTCCTCGTCTTTACTTATTACAGAGGCTGTTCCGTTATTCTTTGTTGTTGAGTTGTCTACGGGGGGGTTAAGGTGTGACGTTATATAGTATTTACTTTGTTCCAGTGAAGATGTTGGTTTCCATAAATAATTTTTTACAGATCGCTGATAGGAGATGATAGATGATCAAGCGTTCCTCTTACTTGATGACATTGTTCTACCATACCACGAGGGCAGTAAATATAAGCTCGAGTATTTCGAACTTACAAAAATTACCTGCGATAGCAGTTAAATTATTGCAGAATTATCAATAACCGTTGGCTTATAGAAAGCTTGGGGTCTCCAATAATGATTTAGAGCTACGAATTTTCATGCGAACTTAAGCTATCACTTCGACGGAAACGTCATCACCTTGATATACGATCTCTAATCTTCAATACCCAGAGTATTCAACGCGGCTGCAAGCTCCCTTTCTGTCTTCGATTTAAACCTGGCAAAAACGAAAACACGTGCTGACTTCTTAAGCAAAATAGAGCATCTCCTGTTTTCTTATTTCGCGACTTTCTAAAATCTGTAAAGCAATTCCGACTGTTTTTAATTGCAACGCGTTGAAAGTGTTTATTTAGTTAACATATTTAACATATATTTATTATCCATCTTTTTTATAGTGCATTTTATTTTTAAATACATATATCTTATAGTGTTTTCCAAGCAAAGATTTTTTTATTGGAAACCATCTATAAAACTCAAATCTATAATAGCAGTCTAGAGGTGTAGAGTTTAGGAGGCCGGTTAAAAAAGTAACCGAAATTTTTTTTATAATTTTTTTGGATACCTTTAGAGTCTTGGTCGTTATTACCTTCAAAGTAAATGGTGTTTCCACTTCGTGAACCATTCTTTATGTGCAATTTTGGGATGTTTCTCAGAGCATGTGCCGAATCTCTTTTAATTTTTTAAAACATGCCAAAACTTCTCTTTTTCGCCACTGGCAGTTTCAGTGTCAATTTACATAATTTAGAAGACAGAAAAAGTAGCTGGAGCTAAGCTCAAAGAATAGCAAGGCTGGGAAATAATAATCTAATTATCAAACACAATTCTTTAAAATAACACGAATGCATACGTTAAAGTAACTGAGAGCTTAAAATTTTAATTGCCGACCTCTCTTTGACTCTTCTCGTCCTTCTTCTTCGCAAATCCACATTTGTCTCTTAGACATCTTAGGAGGAATCCGTGTACTGTATTTATTTCTTCCATGCCTTTCTATTTCTTGCTCGGCACTCATTTCTTTTTCTAAACTTATTTTTGTAAGTTGATTTAACCAATTTCTTGTTGGTACCTCTCTTTGGTTTTTATTTGTTTTTCCCATTTTTATTGTTTTTTTTCTGGTTTCATCCTCATTTTGTTTCTGTTCTTTTTATTATTGGTTCTTGTATTGGTCTTGAATTTTTCTCGAAATGCTTCATTTCGACGGTAGATTTAGATTAGTCTTTTTTTCTCCTTAGTGTTCAATTTTCACATGTGTAAAGTATTGTTGGTATTGTTATTATGTTACAGTTTTTTATTTTTACCTTTATGATTATGCATTTATGACGTTGTTTAGCTAGTAATATATTTAGGTTGATTTGATAGCTCTGTTTCCATCCTATGTTATTCTACTTCTCATATATGCTTACGTTGTTACCCTTTTTAGTACATTGCTTTTGCATTTAATGCCTTTGTTGTTTTGGCTCTCTGTATGTTTTTTATTTACGATCATAACTTTTGTTTTATTTATGTGTGTATCTATTTTCTTATTCTCAATTTATGTGTTCCGAATATAAGAGACCGGTCAGTTTAACTGGCTTTAGATTTCTATATACTAATACGTTGTTAACTGCCGGTGTGTTTTTTTAATGTTTGACTATCTTATGCGTAATAATGATAAATAATAGAGGACTTAAACTGTCTCCTTGTTTAATTCTCATATACATTTTAAATTCGTCTGATACTTGTACTACAATTTCTACTTTTGCTTTAACTGTCCCATATGTGTTTCTAATTGCATTGAATCGGGTGTTAACTACTTCTATCTCTTTCGATGTATTTCGAATTTTTCTTCTGTCCATTGTTTTGAAGGTTGCTTTTAAATCTACAAATGTTAAGTACAATTCTTCTCTGTTTTCTATTTTTCATTATATTATGTCCTTTATAATACATACGTTATCACATGTCTTTCTTTGTGGCTTAAGAGCTGCCTGTTCTTCTTCTAATTTTGTCTCCATATTTCCTCTTAGCTTTACTTTTTCTAAAATTGTTGTGTGTAGCTTGTACTTGTTTTATGCCAACTAGATTAATCTGTAGTTATATTTGTTCTCCTTTTCTGTATATTTTTCCGACCATTTTATTATCTGTGAACTTATTTCGTCTTTGCATTTACTTTTCCAGTTTTGATTTTTTGTGTTGCATCATCAAATTTTTCTATTTTGATTTCCTGCTTATATTCTATTTGTTCTTCCCTGCTTACGTTTTCCTCTGGGGTTAACATTTATTCTTTGTTTGTATAATATTCCTTTCAGGTTTCTAGTATTTCTTTCATGTCAATATGTATTTGTCCATGGTTGTTTTTTTATTATGGTTTTAGGTATATTTATTGTCGTCTAGAATTTTCTGTAATCCATTCTATGTAGTTCCGTTATTACTTTTAAATTCTCTATAGGTTTCCTTTTTTACTTCTTAATAACTTTTTTCGATACGTAGCGTTAGTCACGTTATTACCCTTGTGTACCGTAGATTGTAGCAGACCTATCCTATTACGACATCAAAAGGCTTTCTTGGCCTATTACGAGGAACTATTATTATTATAATAACTTTTTTCACTGTTCTCAAGTTTATGTGTTGCTAATTCACTATATTATCTTATTTTCTATTTTTTATTTAATTTTATTAAATGTTTAACTTTTAATAGTTTGCGATTTGATCAAATTTTTGCTTCTTTGTTGTCTCAATTTTTTGAAATACTTCTGTTAAGCCTTGTATATATATTATATAGTCTATTAGCCTTGAAGCACTTAGTTCTTTAGCCAAAATGTGTAATTGTCTTAAATTTCTAGTTCCCCTCTTGTATTTCCTATTGTTAACTCATTTCTTTTGGAGAAATCTATCATTTTTATTGCATTCTTATTTATAGTTTTTTCTCCATAGATTCCGATACACCTCATTTTTTGTTATGATCCTTGCCGACCCTGCCATTCCAAGTTTCCATTATTATTGTTTTTCCTTCTGTTTTTTTTTTCTATTGGTGTTGTTATATTCCAAATATTCATATTTATCTTTCTTCTCTGTTATTTATTTTTGTTTATTGCTATTCTTGTGTGTTCATGTCCTGTTTTATTGTCTATGTCTTGTTGCTTTTACTTTGGGTTGTTTGGTATTGCACCTAAAATTTTGTTTGTTCTAATTATTTTGCTTAAGTTCTTTTCAATTTTATCTTTGGTTTTTCCTATAGGTGTTTTCTTATTGCTTCCGTTCTTTGTATAGTTTTCATTGTTTATCTTGTATCTTAGAGCTTCCACTGTATATTGCTCCCTATTTACAAATAAGTTCTTGTTGTATAGTATTTTTGTCTGAATAACCGTTAATTCTTGTCTGCTTCAGGTGAATACTTAATATGTTCTTAGAGTAATTTTTCCTCACAAATATTTTTGTTTCGTTTAGTTTCTTGTATCGAATTTTAATTCAACTAACAATGGCTCTTCTTTGTCTTTAGAAGCCAACTAAAGAATCGTTTTATATAAACTGTGCCTTCCTTTCCGTTACTTCTATTTTATTTGTTACAACTCAAAAAAACATAACAAAAGGACATATCAACAAACTGATAAATGTATATTATTTGTTAGATTATACTAGCATTGCTGTGAATCGCACATCTAACATATTTTTATTTTTTGATCAAGCTTTGTACAATAAGATTTGGACTCTTTATCACTCGCATAATTTATTAAGTGCTGCTGGGCGTTAATTAATTGTGTTTGCTTAAAAACCACTAATTGCTTCATGTGGCATCACACTTGCCGATTTGGTTGAAAGTCGGTCGAAGATAAGAGCTGTGCCTTTCTATTTCTTCCGCTGGTTTTGCTTCTAGTAATGGATGTTTCTGATTTACGTCTTCGGCTTCAGTGACTTGATTTCGGATGCCTCGCATTATGTGCATGCGCTGTGATGGAGCAGAAATTATGAGTTGAATTTGAAACGGAACGACGTAGTTATTAGTAGCAGATCGTGCGTGAAAGTATAAAGCTCATTACAGAAGTCGAATAAAAGTACATTTATACGGCCAAATGAAATTCAAACAATGCTTTTGTTATTGGGGTACTGAAAAATTTTTTGTTTTTATATGAAAATTACGAGGTTTATTACATAAGTTATGATAACTATTTTTTTCAAAGGTGTCACAAAATGTCGCGTGCCTCAAAAAAACGTGCAATGTATGTCTACAACACAAGATGTCTTTGTAATGTTAAGTAATTGCACAGATCAATGTTAAATCAGTTGTTAGTCGACTGTCATGCCAAATGGATGTAACCCGGGCAGATCAGCGTTTGTATATAAAATAGCTATTTTCTGTGACAAAAATGCTAAAGAATGCTGTGAGAATTGGTAGAATGTTGTTCCGTTTCAAAGAGTAACGAGCTGGATAGCAGTCAGAGGAGGCGAAGTAACTACATTTGAGTGTCTGGACCAAAGTGTCATGTGCAGTAATCGTCCATCTGATGTGCTTGAGTTAGAGAGAAAGTGGCATCGAGAAATGCACCATTCACGTGATTTAGCGGAACGATCTACACGTGCTTGGAGTCCCATTGAAGTGGGTACCATATGCACTTACGGAAGTTCAAATGTAGATGCGATATGCAACATGCTGCGGGAAGGAGAGAACTTTCTTTAAAGAACCATGGCTATCGATAAATTTTGGATTGTCCCGAAAGCCCCGAGTTAGCTGCGAAAAATTAAATTTTTATGCACGAATTAATTTAAAAACAATAAAAACGATTCTTAAAAGTACAGGCCTTCAATATCCCCTACTTTCTGCCATCGGTCTGCAAGCTTTTCTTCAAAGTACAATTCTTTCGGCGTCCATTTAAAAAGTGTTGCATTGAGCGGAAAATGCTGTAATCTGAGGGAACGGCGTTTGGTCTATAGGCTGGATGCGAAAGAATCTCAATATCGTCAAATTCCTCAAACTTTTTCTTGGTCTTCTTGGCTGTGTGCAGCTTGGCGTTGTCTTGCTGAAACAGAGCGCGCCTTCTGCGAACCAAAGTTGAGTACTTTTCTACCAGACGCGGTCCAACACAGTTTGACATTGATGGCGCGACTATTCGGAACCAACTAGAAATGAAGCACGCCCTCAAAGTTCCACCACATGCAATTATCTTATGATCTTTACGCGGAACTGACGGAGGATTTTAGCTTCTTGGAACTCACTTCTGCTGTCAATTGCGATGGACCGAAAAGACCCATTTTTTATCTGACGTCACAATATGCTTCTAAAATCGGTCGTTCATTGGATTGTTGAGCAGTTGGGAGAAAATCTCTACTATTTTGGAGGTTTGTGCTTCGGTGAGTTTGTGCGGATCTTCTTGTAGACAAAATCAAGTTGCTGAAGGTGCCGATGAATTGTTGATTTGCCAACTTTAAGTTCAGCGTCCAGATTGAGTGGTTGGCGGCTTCCAAAGGAGCTTGCAAGTTACCATCATTCAGCTTTAATGGCCGGTCAGAAAATCTTTAAGGTTGAGATCATTAGATTTAAAGCGCTTGTACCATCTTGAATTTTGACTAATTTATAGTTTTTTTACTTTCAGCATCTCAAATTTCTTTTACGGCATCTCTTGTTGGATGTTTCTATTTCCAGCAATAGCGGATAAAAACCGAAAGCTCACTTTCTTATAAACTTCTCTGGAATACAACGATTAAGGTTGTTACAACACTATAAGCACTAAATGTATAAAAATGATTTTTTTGCAGCTAAGGTAGGACTTTTGAGACAACTTAATAATTTAGCATTGTTTTCCGGGCAATTATAAAACACCACAAAACCATTTTATAAACACACGGTTTCTTGAAACATACATTTTGTAATATTATCTTTACCTTTGAAAAAAAAGCCATTGCTTATGCTCCAAACTTTGTATTTATTTAATATTTTCCTGCCTCGTTGGTATTACTGTCAATTGTGGCTTAGAGTCAAAGAACTGACAACGCCTATTGTTCTTCTAGCTCCTGAAAGTTGATGAGACAGCGTCTGGCCAAGAAATGAGCTCTTTAATGAACAAATGGTAATCTGAAGGCACCAAATAAGGATTATGGTCAGGAGGAGCAACAGTTCAATTCCATCGAGTTCTTCCAATCGTTACCGGTTTTTGGGTGTCATACATCTATAGCAACACTTTTTTCACAACACTCTTGCGTTTTACAACGTTCTGTGGCTTGACTTCTATTTAACCATTGATTTGTTCTGTTTGAATTGCAAAGATTGGTAACAGTTTGGCAGAAATATCGAGGTTCCAGAGGATTTTCAAATAATTGTGCACAATAATCCGACATTTAGCTTGCTCTTGCGTTAAAGTATGAGACAATTCACTTCATTGTTTGTTGATTTTGTCTAGCTTACGCAAGTGGCGGCTTATTGTCCATTGGGATATTTGTAGAAGGCTTACAGCTGACGTAAAACTCCTCTATGTACTTTAAAAGATAATTCGATTCGAAGAATGGTATAGCCCCAATGAATTACTTGATTTAAATTGATATCGCATGTTCACCTCTAACCTTTTTAATTAATCGAATTTTAAGAAAATAATTTGCAAATTACTAACTTTAATGTGACGTATAATTTATAAAATAATTCAGTTGTGTCAACAATTAGCTAACTATTCTAAAAACAGAAAGACTACCCGAATGATATTTTACTAAAGTGAGATATGGCAATAAGACTACCAAAGCATCTTTTCTTTTTTGTACTTAATTTAGCGAATGGATGAGTTTTTGATGCCACTTTCGCAAAAATACACGGATTGCCCCGGGGCATTTGGGCACGAATTTCTTTACTGGATGGTTGCCTTCAAAGCGTTTCTTTTCTAAAGCCCGAACAGGTGATAGTTTTAAGCTCTCATTTAAAGCTGTAACGAGAACGATGTATTTAATTCACTTGAGCTCGAGCTAGAGAGACTTATTGTAAAAGAGTGTTCTCCTAAAAAAGCGAATGTTGTCTCTTTTTTATGACAGCCGACTATTAGATTACAGTACTCTTGAACAATGATTGCGTCTAGTTCCACTAAGCAAATACTGAAAACTGCGACCCAAACGCGGTTGAAAGAACGTTTTCTGCAGTTCTAGATTTGGTGGAGGCGTGCTTGATTTTTGTTTACTACCTCAACTTGCATTGGAGCCAAGTCTCGTTGCACTTTAGTATCTGATGCAAAAATGTGTCTTCCTTCTTTGCATGAGCAGCAAGAAACCTCTGAGAAATTTTAATTCGTATAGCCTTTTTATTTTGCAGACAACTTTGATCATTGTATCACGCTTTTGACTACTGACTGAACATTACTGTGACTAATAGCCATTTCAGTGCTCAGTGAAGCGAATTTATTTTGTTCAATAGCTAACATCTTACGGTATATAAATATCTGTGTTCTCTATAACGTGCTTCTACCAAACTGTCGACATAATCTAGATAGAATATCAGTTGCCTTAAAATTTTTCTCTGTTAAAATACATATAGTACTAAAGTACAATTTTTGGTAATTGTCTTGTGAAGAAACTTTAAATGTACGTAAAACAGATGTAAATAAAAATCATGACCGGCTTATTGGACCGAAATTTTAATTTTTCTTTAACAGTTAGGTGTTATGGTTCAAACTTATCCTTTGAGAAGCTATTTGATTCTACGACGATATTATTCCTCGCCCGTAGAAGCAAAAAATCTACCACCCTGTTTGCAAACTTTTCTTGGATATCAAAAGGGCATTGAGTTCTCAAAATTTGTTCTTTGCGTGTCTACTGTTTGGTGCAAAAATAATGTTTTTTGGTAAAAACGCTTTTTCTTAATCAGTTCTTTAAAGATGTCGTTAGTCTCAACTTTTCTTAACTTTCTGGAAATTTTCCTTTCGAACGCTAGAGTCGTTTATTCAGAATTTCGTTGCTCAGCAAAGGCCAACTTTAGCACTGCATTACGTGCCCAGGGGTATCAAAACGTACTGCTACAATTATTTTGTTTACTCGTGCAAAAAATAAAGAGCGATCATACAGAAGTGAGAAGAAGCTGGCGGTAGTTAATACAAATATAAAACCCGTTACGCAGTAACGGTTATAATTATGTGCAGCAGTAGGAAGCAATAAGGGTAATTAGTTCCTCGGCATGTAAATCAAAGTTAATTGTATTTAATTAAGAACGGCAATCATAAATTCTCGAGAAGTTATGAAGTTTATGAGGACTCGAAGGTACAACGAACGCGTAATAGGAAAACGAGAAAATCTGTAATGACACGCGCTCTAACTAGAGATAATGTCTTGATTTGTACATATACGAGGGACTATCCGAATATAATGCTTTCTATTTATTTAGTTAATATCTAGTGTCAAGCAAGTATTTCTACTTTGAATGTTACTGTAAATATCTATCAAGTTTTGTAGCTGCATACCGAGTGATCTGATAAAATGGTCTTTGACATGAAAGATCTGTATGATAAAAAAGCCATTGACTTTTATCGACACTCACTGAACTTATATTAGATTAGCCGGCACATTAAAGACAAGGTACGTGCTGGTTGGTTTCACACTGTCACTCTAGGAAATGAAGAGAAAGAGGAAAGTTAATGCTGACAGTTTTTTCCGGTTCACATCATTATTGAGTCAAAACGTTAGTTTATGGGATGGCAAAATCTCAATTTCCCCCCAAAGAAAAAGTTTAAGATGCGGATTTTAGTGCGTAAAGCAATGCGTATTCACTTTTGGGTTAGATAGGTCTAAGTTTTCTAAACGTTCATCAAGGTTGATCACTACAGCTAAAGAAGACCCCCTTCTCCTAGAAAATTGTTAATTTGTTTGAACATACCAATGGGCAGTCCGGATTTGCCTCCTCCTGCCTTTTTGATCCGATGAAAAATAAGCTGCGTAGGTAGGCTACAGTTTTTTTAACAATAATGCCGTCATGGCAATTGTAAAGAAATAAATCAACTTCGTGATTTAAATTTTTACCGTATTCCATATGCAGTAGCACTAATTGGTTTTGGAACGACTCTTCTGTAGAGAGAAATGTTTTTATATCAAAATCACCATGATATGCTGTTATTTTTAAATTGTTGGTTGTACGGATAGACAGGGAGATAATTACAAAAAATTAAGTTTGAAAAAGGAAAAAAATTCGAAAATGTAGGTTAGGTCTGTACAAGCATTTGAAACATGGCTCCATGCTAAGGCGAGCCCATTCACGCTAAATTCCGACTCCGCTAATTATCCAATCGGCGTTGCGCCACTAAAGTTTCCGCTTAATTGGCGGCCTGTACCTATAACAATAAAATTAGCTTTCGATCGGCTCCATCGGTTAATTGCCCCACTCACAAAGCGCGCCCCGAGAGGGCCTCGGCCTCCGAGCGCTAGCCCTTGGATGCACCTTAATCTTTAAACAGCCATTAGCGAGCTATTAAGGCCGGCGAAAATCTCACCTTGTCGGCGCCCTGCGCAGCCTAATTGTGCAATTAGCGCCTGAAATTGATGGATTAGTCGTCTGTAATGGCGGTAAGGGTGCTAGGTTTAAGTGACGCCAGGTTCATTGTGACCTAGAAAGTGATTCAAGACCAATCACCTAAAGACAGGGGTAATTTTATTTCGAGTTGGCGTAGAGCTAGTAAAGTACCATCTGATTACATACCAATAACTTGTGCACAGATAGAGATTGACTAGAATGCATTCTGTCATCGCTACTTCCATCAGCCGTAATATCCACAGCGCAATTTGTTTTTAAGTGGAAGAATAATGAGGTGTTTGTGATAATAACCTTTTGAGTGACAATTCTGGCACTTTCTTTAGAATAGACAGACGAGTTGGTGTATCAGTCGAAAAATCCCTATTGATTCATAGTATCAAATTTTTTCCTGTTTTTTATGAACTGTTATGTATGGCGATGTGCATGATTGCGCACAGCGACTTTCTAATAACACTAATACAAACTTTGATTGTTCTGATTTCATTTGAGAGATTGATTTTCAATTAGTTTATTACATAATTGGTTATATCAAACATCGATTTTATTTTTATTTATTTAAATGCTATCAGGAAGATTTATTAAATTTAAAGGAAGTGTACCTAGCATTTATTGACAAGAAATATTTCTGAATTGCGAGATTAGTAAAATAAAGTCGAACTGAGTCGAACTGAATCGATCCGAGCCGAACTAAACCGAACCGAGTCGAGTCGAGCAAAATGGAGTTGAGTAGAGCTATGTTAAAATTTATTGACGAACTGCATTAAAAACCAAGCTGACATGACATTAAAGAACCTTTGACTATATTTATTACTTTTAAGTAGAGCTTTACATAGTTAAGTCTAAGCGCTCAGAACTAGTTTTAAGAAACTTAAGTATCTAAAGTAAAATTGCATTTGAATCTAAGGAAAAATATGAAGAGAGGTTGCAGACGACAAATTAAAAATGCTAGAAAATTTGGGGCTTTGTTTTTAGGTTATTGCCAAGAAACGTTGTAGAAAGACCTGAAAAGTTCCTAAAAGTCCCTTTGTATTTAGTGTAATACAAGTTTTTCTGCCGCATTTGAAAGTTAAGAACAAAGATCTCAAATTTAAAGAAGAAAAAAATAAAAAATGCTCAAATGAAATGTACAGTGAAGAGAGACAATAACTTCGCTTAATACTCTTTAGGGAGTTTAAATTAGTTATTGTTGCTCTAAGATTCTAAAGTTGAGAACAAAGCTACAGCTATGGATAAATCAGCTATATAAACAAAACAATGACTCTTTGGACTTTTGCTATGTCCTTTTCTATGCCATAACGTTCCGTATGTAATCATTTGATTGAGCAACGATATAAAACTTCACCCGTAATTGTAAGCTATTCGATGAAGGAGACTCCTGGGGAGCAAAAAAGCAATCAAGAAGCCTGACATGGCCTCTTCTATTGTCATCTGCAGATGATATTTGCCGTTACCATAACAATGCTGCTATAGCTATATATTGGATGTCGCAAATTATGCGCGTAGGGGCTGCTTCAAAAATGATTTCGAAAGAGCGCTGCATACTACAAGCTACGAACTTAAAAGTTTGTTTGGCGAAACTTTTGAAATTCTATTACTACCAATTTGGCTTGGCTCGGTTCGACTTGATTCGGCTCGGCTTAACTCGGTTTGGTGCAGCCCGGCTCGACTCATCTCGGTGCAGCTCGACTTTGCTATGCTTGTCTCTGTTCGCTTCGGCTCGCCATTCAATCCTTATAAAATCTACTTCTTGCACATATAATAGAGATTAAAGGATTGTATATGAACAAAGTGAATTTACACAAGTTTGGTTTCGTAAAAATTTAATCGTGGGATTAAAAGCGTACACCAATTTTGTACTGCTAAATTTAGACATTTTGCGTAGGCAGTGAAGGTCTCGTAGAAACCACCTTGCAACCAGATTTTACATCCTACAGAGCAGCTTTGCTGGATTAATACGAAAATGAGCTCTTAATCCTAATTAATTGCTTCTATTGTACGTAGGCAGCCTTCGAATATAATTAAGAATTCTCGGGATTAGCTCGCTTTAGGGGTAAACGCCGAGCGATGCGTAACTGGGACATAAATCCAGAACAGCAGCAAAAATTGAAGTTTCTATTCAGTTGCTTGTTTTTAGACTTTTTTTAATTTAATGTATATAATATTATAAATAACAATTACTCTTGCGATAAGTAATAAAAATAATTTGAATTATCCACAGTAGAGAACAACAAAGTTGTCAGTTCTAGTTTGGTCTTTTTATGTACGAAAGATCTTCAAATGGCTTAAGATTATTTGGAAGGCTTGCGTCTAGCGCTTGCGTCATTTTCTAAGGCAAACATTTTTATAATGTCAATTTTAATGTAAAATTGGTAAAGAAGGTTAAACAAAATTCAACATACAGCATAAAAGAAGTGTTTATCCGAGTAGAAAAATTTGCAAACGCCATTCTTAATTGTAACGTCACTTGAAAGAGTCCAACAAAGATGCGTATACTTAAACCTTAAAAAATCAGTCATAGTAATAAATATTTTTAACGCGAAAAGCTGGAAGGCTTTTGGTATGGTCCTTGTATGATGTTAAGTTGGTTAACAATTTAAGAAAGTATCTCAAATCAGCAGGAGTTTTTGAAGCGGCTTTTACGTCAGAACCGACCACGGTTTTGAGAAAATGTAGTCTTTAAATCCGGATGCTGTTTTGGACTGTACGAAGAATCATGACGCGGTCTTTCAAAGAAAGTTGACCAAAAACCTGTAAAAGCTTAGAAGGAAGTCCAAATATGTATCTTTGAACCTGGCGAATCGGATCATGAATACGAGGGAGCTTCTATAAAGTGATGGATTGCTGCAGAGCTTAGAAGGACGAGTTGAAAATTTTCGACGCGGTTTTTCTACGGCAATTAGTCGAAATATATGATCAAGATAGATAAACAAGATCTTCAATGCAGTTTTTTAGGAAAATTGCCACCTTAAAGATTAGACTGGGTCTTCAAAACTTATAAAGTTGCACAAAGATGCTTATTGACGCAAAACCACTGTCGACGATCATTAAAACGTCCTATGGTGGAATAGACTAAGTCTTGAAAGGCTTGTTTCAGACGAATTGGCTTAAATTTATTAAAAACAGTTTTAGCGCTAGTTATCCTCGACATTCAGGAACCAACTACAAAGAATTACTATTCAGATAACACTGTCGAACTGTATCAACTTGAAGAGATGTTTTCTAAAAATAAGTTTTTCTCGAAATCGACGAATATATGAGCAAGTCTTTAAAACAGCTCAAAGATTCTACTAAAGCAGCTATTAGGCCAGACTGAAAATCTTTGTTGCAGAATATTCCTACACATTTTTGGAAGAATGATCTAGAAGTGTCCTTGTCAGATTTTTATGTGGATGTAATTTAAAGATCTAAGAAAGCACTTCTTTCTGAAATTGAATTACTTGAAGCAATGCCTGTGACGTTAAACCCAGATGCTCGTCTTAAAGATCAGCAGGGACAAAAAAGAAATTGGTTTTGGGGTGAAAACTCAAAGATACAAGAAACTAGTGTCCTCTAAATCTATCTCAAAAATATAAAAAAATGTTACTTATAAAAGTTACTATTACAGGCTATCTCTAAAAATTAAACATCTTTTAGGTCTGTCCTTATAAAGACAAGCTTAGCGATCTATCCATAACGATACAAATCATCCATAGTACAACTAAATCACTGTTAAGGTAGTGTTTGATACTACTGAAGAACAAATTGAAAGTCGTTGACACGATTTCTTAATGGAAATTTATTAGATATTTGGGAAAAATGTTGTTTTCCGTTGTTCATAAAACAATAACGTTGTCTAGACTGTTACCTATAGATATGAGCTCAACAGGAATACTAAAGTCGTCGACATTGAGATTGTGCCTGCTGTTGTAAAGTGTGGGAGGGTAGCTAAATGTTCTCTAAATGTTTTGTATCTGAGATACCGGTAAAAAAGCTAAATTCGAAAGTTTATCTTGAACTCTAAAAATATAATGCAATTATTGAAGTGAAATCGTCACGAGGACTGGAAGAATAAACGGGACGTCTTCAACAGGGGATGTAGATTTCTTAAAGTTAGTTTATTCTAAAGAAAATAACGGTATCTATTCCATGATCTCTAGAGTTGCATAAGCAATATTACTTCTACTGAAATGAAAAGAGCTGATACAGAACTCGATATGTGATAAAATGCTTCTCTCCAAGTCGATGTTTTCATCACCGGGGGGTCAAAACTAGAGAAACGATTGGAGGGTGATAGACAAAGGGGAAATAAAAACCAAACCTAAGCATCAGCTACTTGTGTCATGTCCTTTAGAAACTTGATGTAGAGTCAAACGGACTTAGTAGGAGACTAAAGATATAATGGTCCTTCGAGCCGGATTAAAATTTCTCTATAAATAACTCTTGGTGTAAGAGAATGTGTACATGAATCGGTTTTTTTAATTATTCATCATGAGAACAAATTAGAAAGTTACCATAACCGCTATTTTGAGTTTTTTCAAATCTTATTTCATTTGGAACTCTTAAAAAAAGTAGACAAAAATGTGTGGTTTTGATAAATGTGTAAAGGGAAAGAAAAAACGGAACAAAACAAAGAGAACTTGAAAGGAAAAATACAAATAGAGCACTTGGAACACTTACGAATAGCCTCATACGCTTCCCGCATACTTTACATTCCGCGGTAATCAAGCCGCTTTCTAGCAAAAAGTCTGCCATGCGGATCGGCGCGAGCCGTCCCCATTAAAAGTTTCGCCGCTCGCCCGGGCGCAAAAAGACGCGGCGGCCGCCGTCCCCGCGCGGCGCGATTACCCCAAATCGGAATTTAATCGAGTGACTCATCCGCGCCCGACAATTAAGCGCGAGAGGCGGCGGACGTGTGCGGACTTCGATCTGTGCGTCTCAATGAGGCGCACGTAGAGCGCCCGCTCCTGGGGGTGTATAAATAACGCTGGAGATTATTAGACCGCGCGGGGGCCGGCGAAGGCCGAGGGGGCAGTGATCTTCTTTCATGGGGCTAAATTTAGACGCCGCTGTCCGGAAGGCCACGTCTTTGTTTGGGACCGTTTGTGTCTCGGCGCTGAATGTCGCTGTCTATACGAGGGGCACCCATTAAATAATTCTGTACTTCCATCTTCATTTTTCAATTGTTATATCTTTCAGAATCTCCTATTTTTTAAGTATTCAAGTCACATTCGTATACATAAAAAACTTTGGCTTAGCTTATAATTGGAGAAAGCCTTGACGGACAAGCTGTCATAACTGTTAAATTTGCAAAGTTTCTAACTTCTAACAAAGTGCCCTCTCTCTGTCTCTACCTCCCCTCCTCACTTCTTTTCTTTCTTTCTTCCTCTCTACCTATCTACCTACCAATCCACCTACTTACCTACCTACCTACCTACCTATCTATCTACCTACCTACCTACCTACCTACCTACCTATCTATCTACCTACCTACCTAAATCTTCCCCCCCTCTCTCAGTTTTTCTTTATTTATAAGTAATTTTTGGGGTTTTTGGTAACTCCATTTTTATCGTTTCCAGATTGATTTTAATGGTCATTTTAATCCTGCTTTTATTTAGAATTTTCGAATGCTTTATTTACTGTAGTATTTCCTTGTCCCAGTAATAGTACACATATTTGAATATTATATCCATGGAGTGACAGTGTAGCAGGCACGTCCTGTTTGTTCTTCTTTTAAGAAACTTGCCTTTTGCCTGTTCGTTCATTTTTCATTCGTCGGGATTGTGTCTATATGGGCCTAGTGTAAAGCTCACTTGCATAAAATCAAAATTAAAATGCAGTTTGTAACTCTCAAATTTTGAAAACTTTTATTAAAGCAGTTAGAAGAGAAATATATTAGCGTGTGGTATTAGAATTAGGGCGGCTGCGTTGGAATTTAGTTAATCGGATCGCACATTTTGGGATTGCCCATAAGTGGTAAAGATTTTCATCGCAGTTTAAATTTAAAGAGAATAATCCAGAATGTCGGTTATTGGAGCATTAAGGATTTTCGAGCCAACGTCCGATGATTTCGACATTGCAAGGTTTCCGCGTACCTAGCGAAGCTTTAAAAACTGCCCATTACGTGCAAGTTCACAAACCTTAACGAGCGACAGTTTGTCTAGTGTAGCAGCACATAAAGCCTGTTTTGAAAAGGACAATGATATGAAACCGGAAGAAGTGGTACAAGTCGCACTTGCATATGAGTCTACCGAGTCCAGCGCAGCACTCGTTCGTAATGGTTAAGTTAAGGCTCCCCACAAGGCTATTGTCAAGTCTAAAAAAGGTTTTAAATCAGGAAAAGACCCCTACAAGTCCTTCAGCAACAATTCCATGTCGGAAAGTCAAACACCATAATCAGTCAAGGATCAGTCTAGGTCTTGTGGTTTGAAGTCACACACCACAGCGAAGGAATGTCCACACAAGGATGTCGTTTACCACTCTTGTAGGAAGCGTGGATAGTTCAAAAAGTACTGCCGTTCCAAACAGCAGTCCAGCAAATGCAGCCGTCTACTGAGGATCCAACCAACATGTTGAATGTTGATGTCAAGAATCATACTCATCAAATGGAACATAGCAATGGCTGTGGAAAGTTTTTGTAAGGAAATTTGATCTCCACAATTGTACCTGTCCACATACACCTTCTCTACTTACCATATGATTGAAGATTTAAAAAAATATAATTAGAATTTATGTATTACAGTTAAAAAGATTCATTTTAACCTTCTTTTTCTTGTCCGTCGATGGCGTAAGCTGTTGTTATGATAATATTCTGTTGTGATGGCTTTAAGTAAAAAAAAAAGAAAAATGCTAGTCATAGATGACTAATCACTAATTTTTCTGTGTAATCAGTAACTTCCTAAGTGCAAAGCTCACTTAATGTCTCTGTCTTTTTTAATATGTAGACGTAAAGTTTCCAAAAGTCCGATTTCATGTTTTCTTTCTCCAAGCCCTTTGGCCTTAAAGGCTTTCTCGTCCTTAAAAAAATGCCAAGATCACAATGACTATCCTTGTATACACACCACGGAGTCTCATAGCTTTATATATCACCGAGTCAGATGAGTATTGTATATATAATTTTGTATTGAATTGGTAACGTGGTTTCTGACTCTAAATCAGTAGTGCTGTTTAATTCCAACTTCAATTATTTTCTGTTTAGTATTTTCTTTTCATTATAATTAACATTTAATCATGTCTAGGTATTTGACCGAGTTTTCAAAGGAGACAATAGTGCCATTGATAGGAAGGGAACGTGAATTAAACAGTCGTGTGTTGGCAAAATTTACATGGCTAGATTAAAGCTCATGATTGTATTTTAATTTATTGAAAGCAAGGCTGTGTCATCAGAAAAGGTAGTTATTGCGGCTTCTTGCGCCTCTGGAATGTAAAGCGTGCATAGGACTAGTCCCGGCCACCAACATAAATTTCGTTTAGGTCCGAATATTTATATTTCTGTGTAATGTGAAATAATCTATTGGAAATGTAAGATGTTAAAACTTCAACAACTGCTTTGGAAGGATTGTGTTCAGTTTACAGATCAAGCTTTCATGCTGACCTTTGTCGAACGCTTGAGCTATACTGAAAAAAAAAACAGTAGAGCACACCTGCTTTTCGGCTACAGCTTTTCCAGTCACGCCTGTGTTTCAGTAGTAGCATATTTCCGTCTGAACAGAAACCGGTAATCTGGAATAAATTTTTATCCTTTATTGTAATTTTCAGTTCTTTGGGAAGCAATTGTTCAAAAAGCTTAAAATTTTCAAGATCACTGGTATAGATCTATACGATTTCACATTAAGCATTATTACTTCCGCCATTTTCTAGATGTAGAGGTTATATTCGATCCGCCGTCGCTTCCATCTATTGTGTTCTCGCGATCTTACTGATGTCGTCTCTCCATCTGGTTCTCTGTCTTCCTCGCTCCATTCTTCCTGTCCTTAGGCTCTACTCTGTTACTTTTTTGCTTCACCTATCATCTTGTCGCCGCATAAGGTGACCTGCCCATTGCCATTTAGAGGTTGCGATGCATAGTGCCGCGTCCTTAACTTTGGTTTTATCTCGAATCCATTAGATTACTTTTCTATCCTGTAGTCACACTCCTATAATAGATCTTTCCATTCTTCTTCTCGTAACTTTCAGTTTTTAATCACAGTTTTCTAGGTATATGTGAGCATTGGAAGAAAGCATTGATTAAACATTCTAGTCTTAAGGTGTTGCAGGTATGTTGTTGTTTTGAACATATATCTTAGGTTTCCATAAGCAGTCCTTCCAATTTCTGCCGCCTGGGCTTCTGTCTTAAAAATAAATACTTGTCCTAAGTATGTGTATTCGTCGACAACTTCTATTAGGTCATCCTTGAGGCGAATAGGTACTGCATCGTCATTGTTTGCCATGGTCTTGTTTTTGTAATATTCATTTTCTTGTTTATTTTTGCTAGTTATTTGCTAATAAAACAATATCGTCAGCGAATCGTAAGTTAGACAAATATTTTCGATTGGTATTAATTCCTAATTTATTCCAGTTTAAAGCTTTAAAGACATCTTTTAATAAATTAGTAGAGAGCTTTGGGGAGATGGTATCCCCTTGCTTAATTCCGCTTATTACTTTTATCGGATTCGTCTTTTCGAATATCTGGAATGTCACTGTTGCATCTTCGAATATTTTTTTTGATTAAATCTATATATCTATAATCGATTCTCATCTTTTTAGTGCATTAAGAAATTTCACTAACACTTGCCCTTTATCATTACGTGTTCCTACTCTATGCATACCCGTAGATCTTCCTCCTCTTTGGAATTTCTCAACTTTGGCGTTAAAATCACTGATTAGAAGTGTACGATAGATTTTGTTTTCATCCGTTGCCTTCTCTATGTCTTCATAGAGCTATTCAATCTCTTCATCAATGTGTTTATATGTTGGCGCGTATGCTTGAATAATTTTTATATAATACCGATTAGTTATCTTAATAGTTATGAATATAACTTTTGATAATATTCCCACCGTTGAACAAATACTTTTAACCCATTTTTTGTTTATCAAAATTCCAGTATCATTTATAATGGTGTCTTCTTCTCTTATACAATATAATATGTTTTCTGTTTTTAAAACCAGCATTTCCTCTTCTTTTCTCTTGACTTCGTTCAGTCCAACAATGTCCCATGTATCAGCTTCTTTTGTATAGAGTGATCTTACATTTAGAGTTCCAACGTTTATCTTTACACCACAGTTTATTATTTTATCTATTATTTTCTAATTTTTGCCTCTTTATGAATCTTTGAGGTAGGGCAGAGTACCGGTGTGGGATTGTGGGCGATTAACCCTACCCACCTGGGGTAATCGAGTTTTCAAATTTTTCTTCATGTTGAGTTACTTGGGAGGGAGGGAGGTGTTGTTTTGGAATTAAAACGCCACGCTTGCCGAGCGGGTTGGTGAGTTCTTAATCAGTCGGTCCTCTGGAGTCAATATGGATACAGACGCCGCTATTGAAGTCTGTTCTTCCGCTTCTTCCATCGTTGTGACTTTATTTGCCACCCTCCGTCTTCAGAGCCGTTGGCATTCTTCCCCGTACTCCTGAGCAGAAGTCCTTAAAGCGTACTATCAGTCGGCCTAGCTGAATCCTGTTTTTTTTAGCGAGGTTGTTACTCCTACCCCTCCTCCTTTATCTTGGCTTGGGACAGGCAGTATAATCAATGGCGGAGGTTATGCTTCAGTTTAAATGTTGCATTGGTGAAGTAAGTAGGCATGATTATGAGTTTAAAAATTAAAATGCAAATTGGGCTACTTTATTTGTAGTAATGAAAGATTTAAAAAACATCAATTATGGTCAGAATTGCATCTGATTAGGATGAAAGGTTTTTAGTAAATGATTAGCGAAAATTTTAGCTTTTTGTTTATATTTTCTAATCCAGAAATTATCTTTTCGTATTGGAGGAATGGTGTAATTTTTTTTGTAAAACTAAGTATTCTCTTTCTTCGTTTGCTGTTCGATATTCTTCTTTTTAGTCTTTTATATTTCTTTTTTTGAGTATTTGTGTCTCATTATTCAGGAAGACTTTGTCAATTGGATTTTTGGCTGTTGCCATCTTTTAGTGTCTTGTAGCTTGACTAATTTTTTGTTTTTCACTAAACAACTAATTACTTTGCGCGCGGGTGTGGCTGCGTGGTTGAGATGCATAATTGCAGTGCAAACAGATACATGTTTATTCCTGGGATACTAAAAATAATTAAGTACCTGCGTTAATTTTGAATAAACGATAATGATGCGATTGTCTAAGGTGCAGGACTGGCTACATCGCTCCATATTAGAGATGGTGCGCGACGACAGTGAGAGTAAACATACGAGAGCCTTAACTTTTGCAGATTGTGCTCACCATTATTATATAACTCCCTTGTTCATACAATAAATTTCTCTAGATCATAAACTGATCAGTTTCTAGTGCTACATAATTGCTCAGTTGTTCTTATGCAGAAGTATAGATTGGCATTCCCTTTAAGGTCAAATTCTAATGCTTCCTAAATAGTTTTACAGACCAATGCAGGTTGCGTATTTTCCCAATTATCTTTTACTCTATGTCAAAACAACAATAGAATGATTGGAATCTAAACCAATAATTTGGGTAAAAATTTCTTTATAATAAAGAAATATATTATTTTAATTCTCATGTTTAGCGTTAATTTGCCATCTACGATAGAATTTTAATTAAAATACTGCAGAAATATTTTACGATTTTGTTTGTTGAAGTTTTTATTTAGTCTGATTCGATCATTAAATTTTGATTGGTAAATTCAGTGCTAACCATAGTACATGGCATTTCAATATTTTGCATATGCTGTTCTCCGTAACGCTTAATGTATTTTTTAATAATAACCCAGCTCCAACCCCTAACCTGATTGTCCGGATGTATAGTGTAATATATTTTAAAACCTCTGAGTCTGAGAAAGGATCTTGTAGTTAAATGTGCTTCTAAGACAAGAGATACGTTAATATGTTGGGAATTTAGAAGTAATTCCACTTTTTACTTTTATTCAGAACACGCCATTTTGTCTTAGGTCTAGTCGAAGTCCTACATTAACGCGAATGCTAGCATCATATTTTGCATCATTTGTAGCTTCTGCTTGAGAATTAGTATTTGCAAAACTAGATTCTTTATTTGCACTTATTTGCGTATGAGGAATCCGCACTTTAACTTTGTTAGAGTTAAATACCTTTGATTTAAAATTGGCGCAGTTAGGTTTTATAGCATTATCCAATTGTTTTATATTTCTTAGGCGACAAGCCACCCCCTGTAACTGACACGGTCCAAATCAGATTTTTTATGCATTTAGCAGTAGTTCTAGACTTATGGAATTAGGATTGCGCTTGTAGATTTCTGCGTGTGACTAAATTTTTGAGTGGTTGCTACATTTGTTGACATTGTACCGCCACGGTTGAGCGGTGAACGTAACTCTGTCTATGTGTGAGCCGCTGCCATCGAGACCCTCGCACTGCTTGTAAACGAGCGAGGACTAGAACAGGATGGAAGACTCCAGAAAGCTCAGGCGCTTCGAGAAGGCTGCAGAACCGATGCTGGATATATAAACGGCACCAAGCAGATCAGCAACTGGTCATTACATTCAAGATTCTTAACAATCTCCTTGACATCATAGGATGGGTGTGTTTCTGTTTATTTAAATTTTTGCAATAACAATTTTGTTTTGTTAGTAACAAGTGTGTGAGTTAACCTGACCATAAGATATGAGATTGCAGGGTAGCCAATCATATCGCTTTCTGGTGTTTGATGATCAACAGCTTTATTAAAATGTGATACCACTGCAGTTTGGAATTGTAAATGCCCCATAGGCCCTGTCAAATTGACGCTCAGCAGAAGTCAAGCAAACACTTCAGTATACAAACAAATCAAACAACAAAATGTCTGAGTACAGAAACAAGCAGTATTTTCACATCCATGCGATCGGTGATGTCGCCGGATTAATTTATCGTGTATCTGTCGTTGGGAACACCTATAGCGGCGCTAATACGCGGCAGTAATTTATACCGCGAGAAATCTGCTTAATCTTCTAAGCAGCGACAGCGAAACGGCCAGAAATTGATATAAATGGCCTCTTGTTAACGCTAAGATGCCATTAAAGCGCTACGTAAATTGCAATCGCTAAATTATTATTAGCAAATGGCCGGCACGCGCAGGTGAAGGCTGGAACCACGCCGGGAGCTGTCTTTGGTGCTATCCGGGTTTGCTTCTGCGAGGTCCGCTTCCTAACTAAAAGGTCCAAAGAAGGATGTCAAAAAAATTGGCAAATCGACAATGAGCCACTGAAATCGAACGAATGTATTTCTAAAGTTGAAGAAGTTGAGCTGCAAACGTTAACAAACGTAATGTAGCGTAGCAAGAGGCTTTTAGAGAATAAAAGAGAGAAAAGTTCAAGTATGATAGGACAGGTTTAGGTCTAGGCCCTGTTTTGGTAGATGATTGCTCTTATCGTACGACCATATTCAGGTAGCATTTGGGAGTTTTAGAGAGGAAATGTCAGTTTGGAAGACACTTCGAGGTCGGGACGTCCATTTTGTTTGTCACAGAGAAGGTTATTGCTGCTGCAGAGATATTCGAGTCTTAGTTATCAGCAACAAATTAGTTTTTTTAAATTTTTTTCTGCAGGGGGGTTAATCAAAATTCCTCCAATTCACTGGCTCGATAAAACTGAAATTTATTACGCCAATGTTTTGGATTGTTATCCTTAATATGATGGAAATGGCCTATGGACAATAAGTCTCCCAAGCGTTGCTTGCGTAAACGATCTCATAGTTGATGTAAGGAGAGGTTATTCTTAGTCAACAACTAAGGACCGTTAATAGAAATGATGGTTTACAAGTCTTCTTTTTGTCCCGGTATACAATCCGAAGAAGAGAAACTGGAAAAATGTGCGGGCCGAGTTTTGAACCTTTGGGTCAGAAGGGGCAAAGTCAGAATGTTTTCTTAAATAAATGATCATCGATGTCTCAAATCTATGGAACTGTTGAAGTAGGACAGCAACACCTCTCAAACCAGTGGAGCTAGCGAGTTAGATAGTGGCCGTTTAATTTCTTCTTTGGTGCTCTGCAGTTAATATGTTTTGCGATTAGAAGAACCAGAGCTATCCCGTGTAGATTTCCAGCTGGTTAGGACTCTATAAATTCTCTTCTACGATATTTATTAGAAGCGTTTTTAATTTCGATCGCCATTTCAAAAACAAATATTGGCGTTTATCATGTGTTACTCTTTGCATCCGAAACAGATAAGATTCTCTTGGTTGTAGCCAGCCAAAATTTATGGAGCGGCCTGAAATCATGCATACGAATCTCGACAAAATTGTGTTGGTTAAAAGATAACGCTTAGAGGTGTAAAAAGTGTCCAAAACCAAACTTTGAGTATATGAATGTCCAGAATATGTAAAATAAAAAACACATGTTGAGCAGAAATTATGCCTCTGCTATTTCATGATAAAAGAAATACTCTCTTCAGTAATGCAACAGATTATTATGACAATAGGTGTAAAACCATAAAAAAATTTAGGAAAATTTAAGGCAAACATTTTTGAGAGAATGAGGTGCTGTTTAGAATGAAGGTCATTGATGTCTCTCAAAGACCTAAGAGAACACACGCATTGTTCGCTGTCTTCTCGAGGATGGACAGAACTCAGGCAATACGGGATGTTGCGTTATATTTGTACTCACGCGTGATCATTAGGTTGTTTTAAAGCTTCTCTTTGTTTTTGAAGTGGTCTGTTAACAACTGG
Source organism: Sinelater perroti (assembly GCA_036346155.1). Taxonomy (NCBI): domain Eukaryota; kingdom Metazoa; phylum Arthropoda; class Insecta; order Coleoptera; family Elateridae; genus Sinelater; species Sinelater perroti. The sequence continues at coordinate 18,914,195 of JARFIY010000158.1, read as the reverse complement.
CTTTAGCCTTTTTTCTCTTTTAAACGGTGGTTTATAAAGTACCACAAGTATCCGGTTACAGAGCTTCATGTAGCTTGAGATAGATGTTGTTTAATAAATGTTTTGGACGAAAATCAGTATCTTTCCTCAATCGGTTTGCAAATGTTCGTCCTTGGTGCTCTGTCTATGGTTGACCAAAAATATGTTCCAACTTTGACTTGAAGTCGTCAACTCTTTGAGCTTCATCAGTTTTGTTTTCTCAAGCTTCGCTTAGGAAGAGAGAATTCAAAGTAAAGTTGCCATTGCAACTATCTATTTTTTAGGATTTAGGCTATAATATCATTTTGCAAATAAAGATCTGTAATTTTGATGAACATAGATTTAAGTACTTTTGATTAAACCCTACCTTTTGTTTTAAATGATGCAATTGATTACGACTCTGTAGTCCTGAAGGCTTATTGGGTTTAACAATTGTGATCAGTTCCACTACCGCCTTTCCTTACTATTTTCAGACATCCTTTGACTTTATGGGGTTATCTTTAACCAATGGTTCTTGTCATAAGAGTTTTTAGTGCAGAACTGAAAAATCCAGTACTCAGGGCATAGTATTTGACCTTAAAAGAACAGCGACTACTTTGGACTATAGCCTTAAGGTTTTTGATTTATGATCTAGTATCTTATCATTGTTAAGTATTTTAGGTACTATTATGCGCCCTTCTGGTTGCTAGAATTAAAATAAACGCTTCTTCAATTTTCAACAAATGGTCAAGGCGACTACAAATTTTTGACCCCCACGGAAGCCTTTTTTGAGTTTTTGTAAAGTTCGCCCAAAGGACAAATATGGTTTTTAAAGTAATTTAGTTATTTCAATACCAACGTTGTTTTGTTTTTTCAATAAACATAATAAAAATAGTGACCACACGCTTTCCATTCTATCCGTTTTATTCTATTTTGCATTTTGTGACAATTTGTGGATTTAAATGTTTGTAATAATTTATTCTATAACACTTTACATCTCTTTCCCTTTTTGAACAACGTCTTTTGTTAAGATTCATTAACTTTGATGGATCTAAACTAAACCAACCTAACTAAGCAAACAAAAATTAATGAAAGTTCAAGAACCACTATCTCTAGTTATAATTTTCAACTGATTCAAGTACCGTCCTATTATTTTTAAATTCTGTAGAGCTTAAGGCATCTCATCATTATAATAAAAGACATTGCGCAATAAACACATGGTTATTGTTTGTAAATTTATGGGATAAAATTGATGATTTTAATTAAGTGCAAAAAGTTGACCAAACTGTCTTTTTATGAGTAGCAATTAAAGACAATTGAAGATAATGAGTTGACAATTCTTTCTTTAAGTATCTTTAAAAATTTTGAAAAATTGGTCGTTGCACAAACGACTACTTTAAGAGTTTAAAACTCTTTTATATTTTTGCAGTATTTTTAGGTACGAAATTTAATTTTAATAATAATAGTCCTTTTGATTTTGCTTCAATCGTTTTAACTTCTTCCTACCTTTTTTGTATCGAAGATATTTCCTAAAGTGTACTTCAGTGACGTAAGATATCTTCGATCAAGCAAAAAAGATCAGATCATTCACAAAGTAACATTTTTGTTGAATTATTGACGACGATAGTCATTCGTCCTGTTTCAGTAACAAATAATTTTTTGAAACGAGAAATCTTGGCTATAACATTTTCGAAAAACGCTAATGAGCTAAAATACATTTCAAAAATGCTGCATTTTGTTTCTGTACAATTTAGACTGATATTTCGAATCAAGTAATTCTTTGACTCTGCCTTTAGTTATTAGACAAACTTTGTGCTTTAAAGGTCTCATAAAACCCCCCACAAGTTTTCTCAAAAAATTTTCTTATGAATGCGTCTATCACAGTTACGAGTTCAATAGTTTAATCCAAAAAGTCGTATTGATGTTGTGTAATGCTTATCATATTTTTGTAGTTGAAAAATGAGCATTGAATGTAATAAACTGATAATTTAGAGTAAAATGAAAACTGAAATCGAATATAGAAAATACAATATCAAAGGTCGAAGATAATAAAAACAAAAAATTAAAGTTGAAATATACAGCAGAATAAAGAAAAAAATAAATAAAAATTAAAAAGCGAAAGTAAGAAATAGACAATAAAAAACTGAAAGTAAAAATGAAAATTTGGCAAACCCTGTAGATGCATTTAATATAGTCAGAAGGGTAGTTTAGAAAATATTTCTATTATACTCGATGCTTAGCATTTACCGAGTATTGCTTTAGGATAAATCGCCGTTATCTTTACATATCTGCTCTAATTGGTTGCCCCACATTTCTTAATTAATTGTAATTGGATGTAGTCGTGTTTTGCTTAAGCTAATCATAGCTGGCCCATCGGGGTTTCCTTATGAGCTAATATTGTAATCAAACGCAGGCAGTTCTGTTCGATATTGTCTTGAATACAGTTTTTCCAAATTACTAAATAAAATTAAAAATTTAGAGATGAATACAAAAAATTAAAAGTTGAAAACCGATAATTTAAAATAATTAATAGAAAACAGAATATCGAAAATAGAAGGCTTAGTATCGAAGATCGCAGATTACAAATAAAGATATATGGTTCTACATGTATCTAAAATGCAAAAAACAAAATAAAATTTAAAAATACAAAATTGAAATAATCAAAAATTAAAACGAAAAACTAAAAATCGATAATCTGTATTCAAAAATTGATCAAGAAAATCAAACATCGAAGACGAAGGATTAAAAATTGAAAGTGGAAAATGCGAAATAGAAAGTGGAAAAACGAAAACATAAAATATGAATAAAATTGCAAAATCAAAAAGGAAAATAGAAACTCTAAAATCGAAGGCTTAATATCCAAAATTGAAAATTGAATATCAAAAACCAAATAATAATAATGGTAAGGTTCTAATGTCCCGTGTGGCAGCCCAACCTGCGATCTGAAAGGTTAAGGCTTTTATGTTTTCTACTTTGCCCGGTCGTTGCGCACCATTTCTGATACGGGGCGATGTCGCAAGCACCGCGTCTTAGACGACCGCCATTATTGCCCCTTGTTCAAAGTGAACGCAGGTACTCAATTATTTTTAATGACTGAGTAGGCCATCCGCCAGGCATAAGAGAGCTCCGAAATAAACCGGATCCGTCCGCACCCCAACCCGCCCCTCAACCACTGGGCCCACGCTGGCAATCTGACAATGCAATAAAAATCTTGATTTCTTTATAAAGTTTAAAAATTAGATAATCCAATTGGTGTATAAAGATTTGAAAAGGAACGAGATAAAGATTTTTGAAGTTGTTCTGAAAATTTATAACACGTGCAGGGTACGGCGCTTAAATGTGGACAAGTTTAAACTTAAATATCCCGCCGTATAGTACTGCTACGATAGGTCGTTGGCGTTCGTGAAAGCCATATCCTCTTAAGAAACAGTCATAACCTCAAAATGGACGAGCTGTTGAGAACAAGCGCAGAGTGCAACCGAAGATCCGCGATTATTGAAAGTTTGACTACTGAAATAATTTGGTTCTTTTGGTACTCGAGATCAACTGTGTACATCATTATTGCAAAATATAATACTTCCAAAAAGCCTGTGGAAGGTTCTGCTAATTCATTGCAAAAAAGTCGTTAAAGAAAATCGTAGCAATCGTAGAAGGGGCTCAGGCGTTGATCTTGGGCGACGCGGGGCAATCATTAAGGAAACTGACGTCCTGGATTACAAAAGAAGCTCTAAATACGTAATAAGCATAATGCCCGCTGAAATTTGGTTCGCCCATGACTCCGAGGATCTCCCGATTTTTGCTAGAACGAAATTTCCGGCCAGAGTTCACGTGCTAGTTGTCGTGTCCACTGAGGGTGACGCCATGCCACCGCATTTTTTCAAAAGGAGAAAACTGCCACAAAAGAATATGCGCGCGTTCTGACGAATGTCGTGAAGCTGTGGATGAAAACGGGCCTTGGGGAGGCGAAATGTATTTCAGCAGGATGGTATACCGACACATATGAGTCACTTAGTCAGTTTTAAAGGTCAATATCTCATTCAAACCGGTTTATTGTCAAATCTGGCATAAAGGTTTTTGATTTCCGATTTAGGTCGAAACATAAATTATCATGAAATAATTAAGACAGTTTGCGCCACATAACAGTGTTCTATGCACTACGTGGTCAATTCTTGCCGTTAGTAGGCGCATGCGACACAACTTTGATTTATGTGAAACCGAATATAGCCGAACGAATGTCATCATGCTTAGATATGGCTGATAAAATGATTATTGGCTCATTTTTTCTTCAATTGCCGGAAAAACTGAATCAAATATTTAGCTTAGGTTGCCCGTTCCTGGGATGGAATTTTTTATTAATTTTCTAGAATTGAAAAATATCTGATTTAAAAAGGTGGACAATAATTTGGTTGGTAAAATTCCACCATCTTATAGGTTTAGTGGGCCAGTAGATTGTTCCTTTTTCTTCAATGCTTTTAGTTCAGAATGTCATGTATAATGGCAACCTGGAAATTTCCAAGAGACATTGCCTTGAAAACGCACCCTAGCGGAAAAATAAATTCCCTATTGTCGCACGCCCATCCCGAATTCCTCCTGCATTATTTCTCGACTGCTCGAACCCTCGCCATTTTCACCTCTTCCGTTTTATGAAGATTATTTAAGGCCGTCCTGCATCTCGTAAACCGGCGCTTCGGGCCGGCCGCAATAAAACGGGGCGCGAACGCGATCGCACCGAACCCGGGGAATCCCCGGCGAATAAAGCGCCGGATGGAATTCGCGCCCTCGTCGTTATTGCAGCCAAACGACCCCGGCTGCCCCGCAACGGCTCGGTTACGGCGGTGTGCTCCTCGCGTGACTCCCGTCGGAACCGGGCGTGTGCCGCTTCCGCTTCACGCACGCTGCGCGACTTAAGAACACATGTTCTGTCGCGATCTGCGTCCCGCGGCTATTTTGGTTCAGCGGGCAAGTTCAAGTTGACGTGGGCGGCGGGAGCGCCCTCCCGGCGCCAGGAATTTTAATTTGAGGGGGCGCGCCGGCCGGCTAATTCTCGAGTCTAATGCAATTTCAATCTGAAGTATCACCTAAAAGATGTTTGGATGAGTTTTTTTCTAATTTTTTCGTTTTTCCTCAGTTTGTATTTTTTTTTATTTCAATCAAAAGTTTGGTCTGCACAAGTTGTTGCTTTGATCATGGAACGTTAAGCACACTTTCAATAATCCGTCAGTCTAACGTAAATTGGTAGTTTGTAACCGCGTCGCACGTAATTTGCTACTACCTCAAGTCACTATGGGATTGCGTCTCCGTTGCTAACAAGCGCAGCGTAATCATGGCATGTGCACAGTGGGAAAACTTTGCGATATCTTAATAGAAGCTGTAGTTTCTTTCATTGCCTAGTTGTAAAAGAGTAAAAGTTTAACCAAAATCACTACTATCACTAGTACTTAGGTCTCGAGATGATGTCTTCAGGGTGTAACACTTTGGAGTTTTAATAGTTTTAATACAAAATTGGCGCAGAAAAGTAATTTAAGTTAAAAATGGACAGAAAAAGCAGTACTTGCTTAATTTAAAAATCTTCAAGCATCGATTTTAATAGAAGTGCAGTTTGGAAAGTATATTTTCCATAAAGGCTATTTAACGATCTAAAAAATTGACTGTTCTTGACTCTATGTTCAAAGGAAATATTGCTGTATATAAGATCACCATCTATTAAATTAGCCTCCTTCTCTTTTTCGACTTTTTCTTTTATAGGTTTGTCGTTTTCAACTTTCCTATTTGTTTATTTTCCCAGTCTTCAATCTTTAAATTTCTCTTCCCCATGATATCATTTACGCATGTTCTCTATTTTAGAGGTCCTCCTCTTCCTCACTCTCATGTGTTATTTATATTTTTTTTACTGTGCCGTTACTTGTTATAAAGGATCCAAAATTATTTGAAAGTATTACAGTATTTAATGGTGTGGTGTTTTAGTTTTATATCATTCTGTTCTTTTCTTATACATATATGTATACTTTGTCTTGTCAAAACTTATTTTAATTGAATTTTTCCAAATTTTTCTCGTAATAGTTCAATCATATTGTCGTCCATAAATAATAACGATTTTTATCCTTTCCGTTTGAGTTCTTTTGTAGTGTTGATGTTTTGAGTCATTAGTTTTCCGACTTTTATTTTGCTTTTGTGTTTTCGTGCATATATTTTGCCAGCTTAATTAATTTCTCTGGGATCTGTGGCCTATGTATTGGTAGACAAATTTCTATGCTCAGGACGATGTCGTACGCTTCTGCTGAGTCGACAATCATATGCGTGTTGAGGTTCTTTTCTTTACTGTTTTTCGTATATTTGCAGAAAATATTTTCCAAGCATAACGGACGACTTCCAACTCTGCACTGTTTTTCATTTACTTCCGCCATATTTTCTTGTATTTTGCTTTTAATTAGTCTTTGAAATATTCTAGCTACAGATGAAATAACATTTAGTTCTTAATACTTCTCATCACTTTTTTATATATTAATAATAAAAGGGTAAGGTGAAAAGCTCACATCTCTCGAAGATGACCCACGTGAAGGACGGCCAAAAACCGCAACCACACCGGAAACCATAGAAAAAGTGCATAATATCGTGTTGGACGATAGGCGAGTATAGGTGAGTGAGATAGCTGAGGCCGTGGGGATATCGGAAGAAAGGGTGCGAAACATCTTGCACGAAGAATGCGAAATCTCTGCGCAAGATGGGTGCCGCATTTGCTGAATGCCGATCAAAAGCAAAAGCGCAAACGATTTTCGCAGCAATCTTTGGACCGATTCAACAGGGATCCGACCGATTTTGTGCGGCGATTTGTCACCATGGATGAAACATGGGTCCACCACTACACGCCAGAAACGAAACAGCAGTCCAAGCAGTGGGTGGAAGCCGGTGGTTCAGCGCCAAAGAAAGCGAAGTCGATCACATCTTCCGAAAAGGTGGCCAGCGTGTTTTGGGATGCGAAAGAGATCCTGTTAATTGATTATCTTGCAAAACGCAGAACAGTTACAGGCGAATATTAGTCCAACCTTCTTGACCAGCTGGATGCCAAAATTCGCGAGAAGAAGCCTGGCTTGAAGAAGAAAAAAATTATCTTTCACCAGGACAACGCACCTGCGTTGGCGATGGGAAAATTGCGGGATTTGGGGTATGATTTGCTCGGCCCCTTATTCTCCTGATTTCGCACCCTCAGACTTCCATCTGTTCCCAAACTTAAAAAAATTTGTTTCGCATCCAATGAAGAAGTTGATGAATATTTTCACAATCTTCCAGATTCTCACTTCCGAGAAGGAATACTGATGTTGGAGAGGCGCTGGATCAAGTGTGTTGAAGTCAAGAGAGATTACGTAAAAAAATAAAATCATTTTTTAACTGAAAGTCGCAGTCTTTCATTATCAGGCCGAGAACGTTTCACCTTACCCTCGTATGCTGTTTTCCATTCTAATATCATTTGATCTCTTTTTTAATTTTCTGAAATATTTTTTTCAATATTCGTATTAGTTTTTCTTCTCCATATTTTGATAGCTCTGCTGTGTCTCAATTCCTTTATAACTTTTTTAACATCTCGTATTTTTGTTTCTATGTATTTTATATTTTCTGTCACTTCTTCTATATTGTCTTCTATTTTTCTGTAGTAGTACGATTCTTTTTCTCTCTTCATCACCTGCATGTTTGTTTTGTGTTTTGTATTATTGAATATATTGTTAATTACTCGTCGTACTCCTGTCGAGTACCTTAATGTGTTATCTATATGTGCGAATTTATGTATTCTTCTTCTTTTATTTACCGCCTGTCGACATTTTACATACTAGGGAAAAGCTCATATGCATTGCGTAACACTTGATATATGAAACCTTAAATACGAATTAAAAGCTTTTAACCCTTACTGGCCACGCTGGGTAAACTCGACCCCAGGATTTTTTCAACTTGCACTACGACCCATTAATATCACGAAAATGGTAGTACTAGCGCCATCTATAAGTAGTTTGTGGGCCAAACATTAAGCTGAGGTAGGTGGAATGGGAATTAGTTTGTTAGTCTTTGTCTGGCAGTTGAACGAAGCAGAGCATCGAAAATTCTGGGGTGGGTAATACCCCGTGTGACCAGAGTGTAAAAATATTGGCATATTGGACCAGGCAGCAGTCAATGCACGAATTCTTCTTAAGTATCGTTATAGCATAAAAGTGCCAGCAGATCAATGTCTTGAAGACATTTTTTTGGAACTTATTAAGCCTCACTTACAATAACGCTACACTATATCTACTTTGCGAAAAGATATAAAAGTCGGTATTGCAAATATTTTGGGTCTAAAGGATAAACCTTGCAATGACAATGAACGCCGAAAACTTGAGAAGCCACAGATATGTTTAGTCTGTCCCAGAGAAAGTGACAAAAAATTTCTCTTTTGTACCCAAGCTGCCAGCGATCTATGTATGACAAACATCGGACTTATTTATGTGTAGATTGCACGTTGGGCATTGAGTAATAATTAGTTACAATGTAGCTAATCATTTATTACCTTTCAATATTTTTTTCAAATTTTCTCTACGTATTTTTTAATAAGTAAACAAGGATTCACTCAAGCATCGTCATTGGACGAAGCTCCTCAACAACAATAGCTTTCTATGGTTTCAACAGTGAATCCTAATAACCCAGTAAATGCAACAAAATATTTACTCTAGACGAATCACGAATCCAACCTAGTTCAATTAATAATAAACCAATACCGTAAATCCAACGATTCAGCAGTCAAATACCTCTGTATTTACCTGGACACACGCTGAGTTAATTACAAAATTAACTAGGATATGCCAGACTCAAACAGCTGTATCCACTAATTAACCGTAAATCTTCCCTAAAATTGAATGCACTATGCTGTTATACAAACCTGCTGACCACTAATACTATATGGATCACCGATATGGTGCAACACGTCTCAAACCAACTTACGCAAAATACAGAGGTTCCAAAACAAAGTGCTAATTGCAGTCAACGCGCCCTGGTACATTCGGAACAACATACCCAAAATTAGGAATCATGCCCATTGAAGACTACATTAAAAAGTGTAAAAGTTTATAATCAACTCAAGTGGTTAAGTGTACGGTTCATTATGAACTCTTTCGAACAAAGATACACACAAGACTCAAGTCAACTACCTCAGGACATTATATAACCGATCGTGAAAATTACTGAAACAGTCACTGAAATGTTTGCTGAGCCAAAAGTCTCTTATGTTATGTAATCAAAGTCAAGTATAATTTACACAACATCACTTTGTTAACAAAATTGTATTTGTTGATCTAGCAATAAATGTAACCTTTAAAAAAAAAAGGACATTTGATAGGCAACATGTGTTTTATTTGTAATCGAAAATCTGATCTTTGCATGATAAATATACTTTTTAAAAATTTTACTAAAACAAGTATATCCATCCTCAAGCATATCAGTTCTAGTTTGCAAAACCGTTTTGTAATTTATTCTAAGTTCAAAATTACGTAAATTCTAGCAATTTTTTTAAAAAAAGCCATTTCAATGATTTTTTATATATTTAAAATAATTTTTTATGTGCAATCAATAGGATCTTCTTAAATAAGCTTTAAACTATATCCCAGAATTTTTTTATTACATATTGTTGTCATTTATTGCAGTTCAAAAGCACGGGGTGGATTCTACCCCAAATAGTCACAACGTAATTCTCATGAAGTGTGACCGGTAAGGGGTAAAGTCCATGATCTTCGATTGTGACAGATATATATGCATACAAATAGTCGTCTTAAATATACGAGTAAGAATCATTACTCTAGTATATTGTGTTTTATTTGTTAATCAGTTTACGTATTTTTTATTTATATGAGTTTGTTTATTTCTTTATTATTTTGTCTTTGTAATTTTTTATATTAGCCTTTCGTCCTAAGGCTTCGCATGCCGCTGTATGTACACATTGCACAACGTATAGTTCTGTGGGTGTACTTGTCTAATGGCGAGTCGAATCGTTTTTCATAGTTAGTCTGATATAATTTTTCTACTATGTTATCAACCTTGTCAAAAAATCTATCTTTGTCTGCATTTATTCCACAAATCCCTACTATAGTGATTGTTTGTCCACATATTTCCATCATGATTTTTATAAACATTTTATCGATTTTTGTATTTAATCTGAGCATTTATTCCTAACTTTGCTCTTGTATCTATCGAAACCACTCCAAATATGTAAATAATTTGCTATATTTTCTTATTCTTTTCCCTTATTTTTTGTTTCTGTTAAGATAGCCGTGTTTTGGTTTATTTTTCCATTTCCTGCACTACTTCTTGCTGTTTTGTTGTAAGGCTTCTTATATTCGTCTCTTATTAAATTTCTTATGTTTCCTGAAGTATTTAGCTTGTCATATAAAAGCCGAACTACCTCCATCCTATGTGGGTCTTTTCATTAAAAATATGGATTTCAACCCTGTGTCACAACCCTTCTCTTTTGTACCAGCTTGGGACCGGCAATAGTAATCTATACATTAATTACTGCAAGAGTTTTAACGGAGTTTAGGCGCTTATATCAGACGAAACATAAAGTAGTCGCCAGTAAGGTAGACGTTTGTGACCTGCTGGATAAGACTTAAGAAGCAAGATTTTTTAGATTTATTCTAGAAGTCGAGCTGCCCTAGGATATTTCAATCACACGAAAGAATCATTTGAAAATGTTAATGTGCTTCTCTACATGATTAGCAAAAGCCTTAAGAATATTTCCTAGCAAGTCCATCTGTTTATGAAGAGAATGCCGTTTACACTACTGCTGATAGACAGGAATAGATATCTGTATTTCCTTGGACCCAAGGAATCCATAAAAATGCAAATGAATCGCTGTTAAAGTTGAAAATTTTTTAGGTACACCTTAAAGATACTCTACATGACTTTCCTGTGCAAAATGGTTACAGACTAGTAAAATTGCCACGTTTAAGGTCTGTCTATTTATAGGACAACGATATCTTTTAGAATATCAATGGTAAAACTTTTTATATCTTTTTATGACTACTAGACAAAGACCTTTTTGAACCCATACATTTATGATAAGACGAACGTTGTTTGCTTACCAGTAAGTCTGTAAGTAGGAATAGGAGCAACTTTTATGAAGTTAAAATTTGCTCTTGTATAACCTTGCAAGTGGTGCTCCCCACTAGGTTTTTTTTTGTGGAGACAGACTATAGATACGGCATTTAAAGTAAAAACTAAGAAAGCAAGCTAAAGGTTTTTTATGGAGACTGGTCAAGGTTTAAGAAAGAAAAATATTACTGATGACACTGAACCAAAACCATATCCATATCTAAAAACTCCAGAAAAATATAGAGGAAAAGATTTAGTAGAATAATATTTAAAAGAGTGAATTTGAAGGCTAACGCAGCTTTTCAATTAATCTAAGATATGAAATAGCAGCTCCTACCATATTCATTTATGCTCAGAAAAAGTTACTTTTCTGTGCAAATTAGTGAAAGACGAACTATTTAAGAGAGGATTGGTGTTGTTTTGAGAACCATACTTGTTACTGAAGTAAAAACCGTTGTACCTAGGCTTGTACTGCATCTATGTATAAATGCGAACTAGAAGTCTTCGATACGGTCTTCTTATAAAGCTGGCAACACTTTTGTTGTTTACACCGCAATTGACAAAGATAGACATGGCCACATAGCTCTTGTAAAACATATTGTCGGCTAGAAGAACAAACCATGCAGATGCTGAGATAGTTTTCCCTTTTGGAGCAGTCTATATGTGGAGTGATTAGTAGTGCCTGCACTACGGTAGACAAAGTTAAGTTTAAGAAATGGGCAGAAATGAGAAAGAATTGCTACTAAACTAAAAGCCGCTGTTGCACCTTATTGCAGCGTTGGCTGAACAGGCAAACTAAAAATTTATGAAAAAGAAAATAGCGTTGACTATACTGTCACTGACGTTGTTAGAGGATCTAGAGGTAGACTTTGTTAACCTACCAAGACAAATCTCTTTACCGCAGGTTCCTTATGGAAACGAGTCAAAGACATATTCTTGATTATAATAATCAACGGCGTTATTATTGAGGTAACATAGGCGATAAAATAATCGTATTAAGGCACGACTCTCTGTAAAATAGACCAAAGGTAACAAAATTAGTGTTTGTCTAATTGAAAGTAATTTAAAGGTGGGCTCATTTTTTACTCTTGATGGCATCGTACAATCTAAATGTTATGAGCTAACGCTTTCAGTGACACTCCATTTGGGTTCAAAATCGGATCGAATAAATTTTTATATATCCCTTTACAGCTTTTCATTTTTTTACCCTATTGGACATGCCGTCCAATAACATTCCTGTTGGTAAGTAATTTTACCATAAATTTATTGTGCAGCATGCAGGAAAATACTAAGGCAACAAGAAGTTGTTGAGTTATTCTTGGCGTGGATAACCAAACTGATGTTATTTGCAAACTCCTAAATGTAAAAATATTTTATTTTGTTCTAGTAGAATGTTGGGTCTTAATGTATTTTTTGGCAGAAAACTTGCAAGAATGTGCAAGTAATAGAATAAAAGAAAATAAGAGTGTTTGGGGTGATTGCGTTTGTTGGGCAAGGCTATAACATAAAAAGGTATTTAATATTTAATTTAATATTGTTGTTGATGTTGCTTTCTTGTTCAATATGATATAAGTTGGTCGGTTTTTGTAAAATGTTAGCGGTTAAAATATATTTTTTTTCACTTTTATTCAGTTACTTAGCTTTTATTTCTTTAATGGTGAGGCTTTGGCCTCACGTGAGATCACGGCTTGAAAATTGAGAGGTTAAAGCTCTCATGTGTTCCACCTCACTGCCTGGTCGTCGCGCATTATCTCTGATACGGGGCGATGTTGAAAGGATCGCTCCTTAGACGACTGCATTACAAGGTCCGGTACAATAACGGCGACAAGTATTTTTTAGCATATTTATCAAATAACTAACAATTCAACAAAACAACCAACAAATAACAACTATATAACTATTAGTAAACATAATGTTTACCGGGTTTTGAGGTGGCTTTCCTTAGTGCGGATAAACGAGTCTAAACGCTTCTTGAAGTGCTCGGCGATGGGCCGCAGGTCCTTGGGAGATATCGGTCCCACTCCCGGCTCAGCGATTCCTTCAGTGACATCAGGCTGTGATGTCGTTTTGTATTGACCCTTAACTCTAAAAGGGACCACACACTGTAATCCATTGGATTCAGATTCGCGAGTATGGCGGCCATTCCGAAGACGTGATGAACGAGGGGAAATTGGCCTCACACCACTCTTGCGTTTTCTTGGCCCTATGCGCGGGGCCAGAGTCCTGCTGGAATGTCGATTCTTGATTGCCGAAGTGCTTCTTGGCCCATGAAAGTACCATGGCCTCGAGGGTATCCCGTCGGTAGACTTCTTCGTTGATTTTGACACCTTGGTCGACGAAAACCAGGGGGGTCTTGCCGCTGGCGCACACTTCGCTCGAAACCATGACCGACTGTGGGTTTTGACGGTGTTGGACGATGGCAGATGTGTCGTTTTGTCGACTGCGCGCCTGCGCTGCGGTGAACAGATAGATTCTCATCGATAAACAGCATCCGTTCCCACCCAGTGCCCGGTCTTTGAGTTGACGGCATCGTTGGAGTCGTACGCGCTTGTTGTCATCTGTCAAGAGCTGGACTTTTTGAAGCTGGTAGGGCTTGAGTCCAAGTTCCTCTTTGTCGATTCGTATAACTGATCGGTCGCTGATACCGATGTCACGGGCAAGTGTATTCATGGAAACCCGCGGATTTCGGCTTACTCTCGTTTTGATGATTTTGCGAACCCGGGGCGTGTTGAGAGTGTATTTTTCCCTCGTCCTGGACGGTCACCATTATGGCCAAGTTCCTTGAATTGAAGAATTGTTCTGGAGACATGCTGCCAGTTGACATTCAGCAAGCGAGCGGTGTCGCATTGACGCTTTCCTTGATAAAGCTCTAAAATAGCAGCGCGTTTGTTTGGTATCGGAAAAAACATCATTTACACAAAATCGAACTCGGAACGTAATAACAGGTACAAAAAATACGCCGAACAAAATAGCGCTATTGCCATCATGCTGCGGCGCGATGCTTTCGCGACGGGAGTTATCAATCTTTATCACCGTTATTGCGCCGGAACCTGTATTACCTCTTGTTCGAATTAAGCTCAGGCGTGTTCGAGGAAACCCTCTACACAGTACCTGCAAGGTATTTTTTTAGGATTTTCAAATATGAGAGCTTTGTATAAGATTTAAGAGTTCGCTGGTAATTCTTGGGTGAAGAATCTTAGGTGCTCTGCTTTCGGAAAAGTTAATCTACATTATTTGCGGGAACTATGGCGTTTTGCATTCATAATCAACCATTTTCTTGTAAGAGCGTTGCTTGACATTTATTGGGCAACTTTATTATTGTTATATTCTCTCAAATTGATATTTTTAGCATTTGTGTTTATCTTATTTATGGTCATACAAATATGTTCTAAAAATAGAAACAAATCAGATTGTGACGTTAAAGTCATGGTACGAGCACGAATATTGGGTGTGGAGAGGCAGGCGTGTAAATAGCCGCTCTCGTGGTGCTGTGTGGGATGCGATACCGATCCGGCTCGTAAGGACCAAAAAATGGAGAGGCAGGCGTGTAAATAGCCGCTCTCGTGGTGCGGTGTGGAAACGTAGTACGGCCCGTAGTGGAAGGTCAGCGGATAAGGCCAAAATCGTCCCTTAAACGGCCGTCGCGTTAGCGGATGGGGGAGGCTACCGATATCAACCAATGAATTGCCAAATCGCTCACCTGAATCGGCTTCGGCTTCGGCTTCGTCGGCGATTCCAAGGTGGCCACCTCTGCGATGCGGATCTGGTATCTGCGGGATGTTGAGACACGACCAAATTGGCCGAGCTGCGATGCGTGAATATTTGCGGGGTGTTGAATATGCGTGAATGTATGCGGGTTAAGACACGACCGTATTGGCCGCGCTGCGGGGCGTGAATGCTTGCGGGGATGCGAAATGTTTCTTGCGGGTGAAGACACGACCGTACTGGCCGCGCTGCGGGGCTTGAATGCATCGGCTGAGCAAAAGCCCATGCCGTTTGTGTGCGACGGCAAAACGTAGCTGATATCAAAGGTCCGCATGCCGCCGCGATATAAAGCGGTTCAAGGGCGAAAAGGCCGCCACACCAGGGTGTCATGGGCTTGCATAACGATACGCGTATTGCACTGGAATTTATTTAAAATTTTCACTCTATACCACAGAATAAAAACAGTACGGTTTAATTAACTAAACGCTAACTTCTCCGATGTGTTATAGCCTCATATGATTAATTAATAAGCCAGCCGTTAATCCCAAAACTGAGATATGGTGGGAGAAGCACGTTCGTCTCACTTTAATATTCTAGCAAATATTTTTAAATTCTAAAACTCTCGCAAAAAGTTTGGAATCAGCAAATGATTCGCCGATTCGTTTGTAGTTTGCTACAAAAATTTACCAAGAGTAAAAATATGAGGTACTTCACAAAGAGCCACATAAATTGTATTATAATACATATAACTATCGCCTGACATTGAAATATAGTTACGGAGATTTAACCACCAAAGCCTGAATGATTTGTTTTCATTAATACAGTTGCCGTTCTGGCTTATGACTACATATAAATGTGTTGTTGCAGGAAACTCTGACATTGTTGATGTTAATACAAGATGCGTACAATAGAATTCCGATATTTTGGGATCTAAGGCAGTGGGACCTTGGATTTATTGGTTATAGAAATTATGTTTTTTGTAAATATAGGGAGAGATGAGTAAAATATATGATAAAAGGGTTTGCAATTTTAGACGGCTGCAATTTCTTGGAACACAAGCCGTACTGAAGAGAAATCTGTCTCTGATTGGGGTTTTCAAAACCTAATTGATTAGCTTTGAAAAAGCTTTTGTTTTTTTTTTGAGGGGGGAGGTAGTGATAGGATACCTATATACAGAAAACCAAGACGTCAAACCACTAATTCTAGGCCTGCACCCCTGCGTTAACTTGGATGTTCTACAAGGTCAAAAAATCAACTTTGGGTAGAACAAAGATATTTTTAATTTTAACGTCACACGCAAGTTTCCTGACCCTCACTTGTTTTTTCTCTCGGTAACCATCTCGATCTCTTTCAAATTTGTACAGATTGTTGTATTATTAATTTTTCTCTCATCCATATTGTAATAGTAGGTTTAATTTGACCAAAATGAAACGAATTGCTTGAGATTTAAAAAAACGGTTCTAATCGCTTCTAATACCCAACTTAGCTATTAAGTGTCGGTTAGTTTCGTTTAATAGATTAACAAATAGGAGCATTTCGAATTTTTGGCTGTGCCTTAGGTAAAAGTATTGGACTGTAAGGTGAAGTGTGCCTGAGTAATTTACGTTCAAATGTTCCTTAAATATAATAAAATTGGCATAGTTGAGTTGAAAAATTTAAACCCCTTGGTGGTAGCTCAATGTATTGAACATACTTTTATAAAGAAAATTTAACTTAAATTTGTTTTCCTAAATTTTGTACGATTATTTTGTTTGAAATGTGGCTTGGTTCGTCTGGTCTCGTCTCGGCTCGCTTCAGCTCGGCTGGGCTCGTTTCGGGTCGGGGCGTCCAGATAGATCCATTTCGACTCGGCTCGGCTCAGCTATGCTCTATAGTCTGATCGGTATATTGGTGTGGTTATTACACATTTATTTTATAATTTTCTTTTGGCTGCAGTTTCCATTTGATTTTAGACTCTACCTAAAAAACAAATTTTTTAACTAATATAAAATTGTGACCTGAAGTATTTTCTGTTTGGCCTCTCCGATAATGTATTTTCGTTATTACTTTGATAATTAATTATCGAACCATAAAGCACTCGCTTGCGATGTCTAATGTAAAACAGTAGATGTCGATTTGTGTGCATTTAAAGTTTCATAGAACAAATGAGCGTTTTAGATCCCATTCCATTAGAATATGAAACTGATAATGCTATTTCGACATTTATTAGTTCATGTACATTCTTAGGAAATAAAAGAGCGACATTTGCTGCCATGATCGTGAATTATTGAGTCCTTTGTTCATCGAATAATGATAATGCTATGCCAATGTTTGTACGAGTTTAATAATGAAAATTACTGAGCTTTTATGTCGCTTGCGAGGAAGAATGCCTTTTCGTGTAATCAACAAGAAACACATTATTGTTGGCTGTTAATCTTTTATTTGGCAAACCATAAATTGGTGGAAAAGTGCAACAACTTTTCTATTTCCGCGCGACCTTGAACGGTCGCGTGATGCCCGGAAAATTCGGCGCGCGATTAGCGGCCCAAGCAAATTTCCGCAGTGCATGCCAGAGACAAGACGGAAACGAATTACGAAAATTAAAAGCTCGCTGTTTACCGGCGTGCGCTCTAGACAATGCCGTGCGGCTTTATTGCACCGGAGCGATCGGGTTCGTGACTGTCTCAGGTTTGTTTGGCCTGTCATTCTTAATGCACCCGGACGTTTAAACCTTTAAAGTTTGCGGTAGAAGCAACTGCATTTAGCTTGTGTGACGTAGCTGTCTGGGTGATGCGTAGGACTTGCAATTTGTTTTTCAGGATTCCGGCTGCACGGGCACTTTTTGTATGTGGTAACTTTACATTCTAGGATATATGCCCGTTGTTTCATTTTTCGGGGATTTTATAAACTTTTTCGTTCTTTCTTCTCTTCAAACTAAGCAGAGTCATTCAAATATTATAAACATAATACTTTAAATTGAAACAAATCGGTTACGGCTAACAGGATTAGAGTGAAAAGGTGATTTAAGCTCGATCACCCGCGAAGGTCTATCGAAAATAGTATTTTGACACCTAACCACACCAATGACTTCTGTGTCATTAGAAGTCACAAATGGTCAAAACTTTACATCAAGGCTGAACAACAGTGTTGATTTTTGAACGACATCTCGAGGTTGAGTTCACTGATGTTATGTATTAAATGCTTCAGAACGAAATTAAACTAATTAAAGTTATAATCAACAGAGTGCACTGTCGGACAGAAAAAAATGTTGGTGCTCTAAAAACGTTGCTGTGAAATTTCTAAAACCGCAATATCAGCCCAAGCAGTCATTCAGTATATTTATGCTTAGTTTTAGACACGACAAGCACCCCACAAAATTTATAGAATGAGTGATATCAAAAGAATTTCTGTAGAAATTCTACCCCTTAAAAATCGAAGCTGGTGCCACAATGCAAATTTTATGGGTACTCTTTAAGAGAGCCATGCTATGTAAGATACATTGATAAGCATCTAACAGCTGAGTGCACACTCAAAATGTGTCTATTGGGGCGAAGGATATCCGGAAAATTATATAGACTACCTGATAACCTAGAGATAAATAAATATTTGCAATAAACCTAGGACCTATAGCTAACCAGGACCCGGTAAAAAAGAGGTGAAGGAACTTAGCAAAAATATTTAGCAATCTGTTCACTTATTATCCAAAGAACAAACGGTAACAACTACCTTGACGATATTAAAAAACTTACTTTTGAAAAATAACTTAAGAAGAAAATGGCGTAAAACCAGAGCTCTAAGAGGCAAATTTTACTTAAACGACGTTACAAAATAACTGGAAAAAGAAATTTAAGGAATTAAGAACGAATCAACTATATCTATATAATGAGACGTATTCTGTAGCATCCACCAATCAAGAATGAAGATAGCAACTGGGCAAGAAACAATGAACAAGAGGCTAAAATGTGTTCTGAGCACTCTGAAAGTACTTTTCAAGCAAATCAAAAAGATGACTTACCAATTTGGGAATATACCTAGCAAAAGGAAGTAGAAGATGAGATTAATAAAGTCCCCGGACTTGCTGTTATTATGAGAAGTTTAGAAACACCTTCGAATGTGCTAAAACACAAACATCTTACCAATGCTTAGTTTAGGTTGAGATACGTCCCTTGGATGAGAAAAGTTGTAGAGGTTATAAAGATCCTTAAACTGGGCAAACTGCCATATTATTTCTTGCTGTAATCTTAAAACTATTTAAAAAGTAAACATTCAGAAGGTTAAAAACTCATAAATTTGGGTTTAGAAAGAGCCACTCAACTATCATCAGGTTTATAAAACAGCTAATGCCATCGAAAAATTATTAGAGAACGGAAAGGTCTGCTCAGCAATATTATATATTAGAATTGTACACGCTAACTGGATGGAAAACACAAACAAAAGGGAACGGGAGTTAAATAGCAGCACATAATTGGACCGAGAACTCTGTAGAGAAAGCAAGAGAAAAAACATTAACAAATCCCCCCTGTTAAAAATTACAGGATCAGCGAATACCAAAATGTCGGAAATAAGTGAGCTGAAAATAATGTTTGAAGAGATGATGAAGGAAATAAAGGAAAACACGAAAACTAACAAGGAGCTTAGAGAAGAGTTCAAGAAGAAGGAAGAGAAGTGGGAGCTGGAAAAAGGCTACCTAATCAAAAGAATAGAAAAGCTGGAAGGAAAACTAGAGACAACGGAAAAGAATAGAAGGAAATGCCAGATTGTAATAAAAGGGGTTGAATTCAAAGACAGAATAAGAAACAAGTCGTGATGGAGTTCCTCGAAGAAAAATTACAAGTGGAGGCCAAAGTAAAAAATGTACATACCATAAAGCCAGCACTAACAGTTGTGGAGATGGATTCTTGGAATGAAAAACAGGAAGTAATGCAAAACAAGAAATCTTTGAAAGGAACAAGAATATACATTGAAAGCGATCAAACACAGGACGAGAGAAGAATACAAGCGGAAATCAGGAAAATAGCAAGAGCGAAAAGAGCAGAAGGAAAAGAGGTAAAAACTGGATACCAGAAGATAATAATAGACGGAACTTGCTACAAGTGGAGCGAAGGAGAACAAAGAGTCATAGAAGAGACTCCCTCCTTAAAAAACTAAGCACACAGAAAATAAAAAAACAGACACAAAGGATGACGAACAGAGCAAAGGACACGGACACGAGTAGAGAAACGAAACAAAAAAGAGGAAAGCAGGAGTATATAAAAATAGGAACATGGAACATCAGAAGTATAAACGGGAAGTAGGAGGAACTTATAGAAGAAATGGAGAAACAAAAGCTGGATTTTATGGGAATAACAGAGACAAAGAAGAAAGGACAAGGACATACGAGACTACACAAAGGATATTGGATGCTTTGGAATAGAAAAATCTGAAAGCGCACAAGCGGGAGTGGGTTTAGTGGTACACCCTGGCAAAATGGAAACAATAATAAATGAAAGGTATGTAAATGAAAGAATAATGGCAGTAGAAGTCAAACTAGGGGAAAAAGAAGAAACATGGCAAATGATTGTGGCGTACGGACCTGATGAAGACGAGAAAGTGGAAATAAAAAACCAGTTCTTTGAGGAACTACAAAAAGTAATAGATACGAAAGGAAACAATATTATAATTATGGGGGACCTAAATGGAAGCGTAGGAAAGGATAATAGAAGCATAGAGAGAATTTTAGGAAGACAAGGAGAGCACAAAAGAAATAGAAACGGTACGAAAATTGTAGAGTTCTGCGTGGCAAATGATTTAGTAATAACGAACACAAATTTCGTACATAAAGACATACACAAATACACAAGGATGCAACACAGCAGAAACGAGAAATCAATTATAGACTATTTTCTAGTGAACGAGGAGAATTGGCGAAAAATCAAAGATGTTAAGGTGAAGAGAGGACCGGAAATAGGCAGCGACCATTACCTACTCCAAATGGATATGAGGGTGAGCCAAAAACAAGCGACAGAGAAACAGAAAAATAACTAAGGAGAAAATTAAAAGCCACATGTTACAAGAAGAACACATCAGGAAGAAATACCAAGACATCCTAAAAAAGGAGTACGAGACAAAAAATACCAGACCAAATATAGAAGATAAATGGAAAACGATAAAACAATGCATGATAAAAGCAGCGCGCAAATGTTGCGGAGCGGCAAAGGTAACTAACACGGACTTTAAAAGAACGGCATGGTGGACAACTGACATAAAAACACTGGTAAAAAAGAAAAAAGAATGCTGGCGCAAATATCTACAAACAAAATTGGAAGAGGACTACAATCTATACAAAGAGAAAAGAACGCATGTAAAAAACAAGGTGAAGGAAGCAAAACAGAAAGCGTGGGAAGAATTCGGAAACAAAATGAAAAAAGAATATGACGACAACCAGAAACTATTCTACGGAACTTTGAAGCAACTGAGAAATAAGAAAATTACACCCACAAAAAACATCAAGGATAAACAGGGAAATGTATTGACAAATGAAAACGATATTATGGAAAGATGGAAACAATATTTCGAATATTTGTTGCCAGCAGGGGAAGAACAGAGAGGATTGGAAAAAAGAAGAGGGAGGGAAAATACCGACTTTGAAAAAGACACGAACTCAACAGAGGAAGATAGCGCAGAAGGCAAAATAACAAAACAAGAATTGGATATAGCAATAAGGAAACTCAAACTAGCAAAAGCCCCAGGCATAGATGAAATTACCCCAGAGATGGTAAAATACATAGGAGAAACGGGCAAGGAAAGGTTACTAGAACTATACAACGACATCTTAGTAGCAGGAAAAGTACAGAAGGAATGGAAAATAGGAATCATAATACCCATATATAAGAAGGGAGACCGAAGAGAATGCTGCAATTACAGAGGAATTTCCTTACTAAGCATCCTAGGGAAGGTATTCACAAGGATTCTAGAAACTAGACTCAGAGACAAACTAGATAAGACAATAGGAGACACCCAGAGTGGGTTTAGAGAAGGACGGGGGGTACAAGACACATATTTACAATCAGACAGCTAAGTGAAAAGGTCATAGAGAAAGGGGAAGAAATACATCTCTGTTTTATAGATCTGGAAAAGGCCTTCGACAGAATAGAAAGAGAGACAATATGGCAGTGTCTAGAAAAAGCAAACATAAATTACAGAAAAGTAGCAGCAATCAAAGCACTATACGAAAATAGCGGAAACATAATAAGAACGAGACACGAGCAGTCGGAGGAATTTAAGGCCAATATAGGCCTAAGACAGGGATGTGTACTCAGCCCGCTGCTATTTAATTTAGTATTAGATGAGGCAATAAAAGAATGCAAGAAAAAAATAAGAAGATACCATGTAGGAAGCCGGAATATGGAAAAAATCTACATATCAGAATTACTTTTTGCTGATGATATAGTTATATTCGGAAAAAGTGAGAAATACCTACAAGAAAATATCAATGTGTACAACTTAGAACTAAAAAAGAAAAACATGAAGATAAATGGAGATAAAACCAAAACAATGGTAATAGCACCAGACAAGAGAAGACATCGTATATATATAGAGGGAAGAAAATTGGAACAAGTAGAGAAGTTCAAATACCTAGGTGTATGGATACAGGAAAATGGAAAACTCGATGACGAGATAAATGAAAGACTAGGAATTACAGGACGACTATTCAACTACATAAAGTCCTCTTTTATAGGAAAAAAGGAACTACCAGATGACGTAAAAGTAGAAGTATTCAAAAAAGTTGTAACACCAATACTCATCTATGGCAGTGAATCATGGACAACAGTGAATAAACATAGGAGCAGGGTCGAAAGTACGGAGATGAGATTCCTGCGTAAAATAGAGGACGAAACAAAGAGAGACCACATCAGGAGCACAACATTTAGAGAAAATTTAAAAACTAAAGCGGTAGCGGTATTAGTGCAAGAGAGACAGTTAGGGTGGTTGGGACATATAATAAGAATGGACAAAAACAGAACAGTGAAAAAAGTGTTTGAAGCAAGACCAAAAGGGAAAAATAGGATAGGAAGACCGAGCAAAACATGGAAGGAGGAACTAAAAGAGGCAGCAGAATCAAGAAACATAAAGTGGGAAGAAATTCGCACAACAGCAAAGGATAGAAAAAAGTGGAGAGAACTGTGCAAGACAAGCCCGAATCCATAAAGCACAACTCAGCTCGATAGCCTTACACCGAAAGGTAGAAAGGTTTTGGATTAAGTAAGTAAGTAAGTAAAGAATTGTACACTTCGAACAGCTTTTTCAGAATAAACCAGGAAGGGACAAATTCTGAAATAAAAGAAATTAACGGAGGGGTGACACAAGGTAGTGCTTTAGTACAGAAACAAACCCAAAGTCCGTGGTTCCCAGCTTCGAACTCGCATCTTTTAGGGTGACCTAGCTTGAATGTTGGTTGACTTATGTTGCTGGGCACCCCGCATTGTCTTAGTGGCGCTTGTGACGGGCACTTCTGTCCATTATAAACCACGGACTGCTGGATTCTGTGGTCTTCGACGCTGTTATAGAGCTGCATCTTTCACTGAGAGATATATTTCTGGATCATCAGCAAGTTGGTATGGTTATGAATGGTAATATTTGTTGCGTACCACGTAAGGCTAACGATTGTCCTGAGAGCCCGATTATGGACTACTTGCAGTTTATTCATGTGGGGCTTTGCTGCGTATTTTCAAACAGCGCAATCAAATGTTTATTCTTCTGTGACATTTTGTTGTTGGGTGTAGCAAACTGTCTAAGGCTTATCGAACCTCTTTGACTTTGTTTATGACGTTCTCCACGTGAACTCTCTAGGTGAGTTTCTTATCTCAGGTCACTCCGAGGTACCGCGTCTCTTCTTTCTGCTGAAGGCTCTGACATTATCTAGGTTATCGCGCCATATGATCTTCTTTTTGGTGGAAAACAGGGGTTAATCCTGATCCTTTGTTTTTCGTACTGGTTTTCTATGAGATCCAGCTGTTTCGGGAGACGCTGACGTATACTGAAACTAGAACATAATACAACTGCCACTTTTGCAAGCGATTCTGTTGTCATCTTAGCTTCAAGTAAAGACTATGAAGAAGCTGCAAATAAATTATGGGGATATGGCATACAGCTTTAAGGTCGTATCGAAAAGAGTAGCATCAACCAGAGATTTTGATTTAAAATGCTAAGGAACATAAGCAACGTTCCTTGATACTTTAGAAACAGGGATACTCACCGAGTATCTAAGTTTGCCAAGAATAATAAGCAACAGCTTTTTCAGCATGTAAATGTCGGGGTCATCCAACTCTTCAACGATAAACCCCTATGAAAGAGACTTAAGAGGATAAAGCCTTGTGAGTTAGCGAAGTGACAGTACAAACAGAATATGGAGCGTAATATTATGTATACGTTTATTTATTGTGTAAAAAGATTATTAGTCGCCAGAGAGCGCTAGTGATTTTCATTTAAGAGAGAACATAATTACTCATTAATGAATCGCTGATTAAGTTGAAATATCAATAAAAGTTTGCTTAGTAGTAGAAGTATGAAGATAGTATAATTTTTAAACTGCATGGCCTTGAACTATTTTTAAACATTTTGGTCATAAGATGTCTTTTTAAGGCCTTAAGAATCAATGTGAATCACTATGTCGGTCACCAAGTCAGATTTGATTTTTTACGAATTATAGAAGTCAACAAGTCCTCTTTAAAATAAAAAACACCAATTAAGTAATGAAATTTAATTTAAGTTATAAGAGTTGTTGTAGGTACTTTAATGTTATTGGAACGCTCTACAGTGGCGAATAAGACCTATAAATTTATTAAAACTCTTTATTTTACTTACCGGCCATCAGAATCACTTAACACTATTTATGTATCCACACATACAATAGATAGTGTAAAACTACACTGTATTTATTTGCAACTCTACGAAAGACGCGCACAGCTTTTGCAACTTGAATTCGCTTCACTTTGCTGTCACCGCTCCGCTGTGCGATATTTATGTCTATTTGGGATCTACCAGAAGGGGAGCAAAACACCTGAAATGCCGGACTAGAAACACTTGGAAGTTTCGTTTTATTTGGATAATATCACATGTGCAAGCGGTAGCTGGATTCCCGCAAAAAATTATTTCGACCGCCCGAGTGTGACGGGGTGCAACAAAACTGCGGCCGCAGAAGACGATGCCTCTACGGGGTGTTCAGAAATCTGTTACATTATCTTCAAATCTGATTAATTAAAAATGAGTTATTTGGGCCGCCCTTTAACGTATTGTAGCTTGTATTTTTGGGGTTCAGTTTAGTGAGGAGCAATTTAATTTCTTGACTTGCCATAATTTATTCTGAAGTTTTGCTGTTTTACAAATCCAGATCAAATATTTATTTATAATAAGTAACTTTAACATTTTATTTTGTTTTAATCCTAGCTATTTTTCTTCCTTTGTTACATGTTAATCCTCTTTTCTTTCATCTCATTACTTTTTTTCCTGTGTTCTATCTCGCCATATTCTTTTCGGTTGTCGTATTTCCCTTCTTGTTAGGTGCCAAAACTATAGTAGTTTATGTCTTTCTATATGTTTTGCTATCGGCTCTACTTTTAATTGCCCTCTTACTAAATCGTTTTGGCTTCTGCCCTTTCTTGTAATACCTTTAACAGTTTTCAAATATTTTATAGCTATGGCCTGGATTTTATGTTTTGTTTGTCTATTTAAGTTTTAGCTTTTATTTGCGCCCTTTCTATGTATTACTGTTGATCTTTCTCTTTATCTGTTGTCTTAATATAAATATGTGACTCCAAACTATTATTCCCCTTCTAGATACACTTTATGTCTATTTTAGTTGAGTTTAAATTACTGCTATGAATTTCTCGCTAATATTCTTTAATGCTTTTTTTCTATTACATTTAAGAAGGTAATTTCTCTATATGTATAAATTGTAGTTTTCATTATCTCTGGAGAGGCAGGCGTGTAAATAGCCGTGCCCTCGTGGCGCGATGTGGGAAACTAAGTACGGCCCGTTTTGAAATGTAAAACGCTAAGGCCCAAATCGTCCCTTAAACGGCCAGCGCGAAAGCGGATGGGGGCGGCTACCGATATCAACCGATAAGTAAAGCCAAATCGCTCACCTGAATTGGTTTCGGCTTCGGCGGCGATGGTTTCACGGTGGCCACCTTGTTGCGATGTTTTCGTGCTGGGAACACGACCGCACTGGCCGAGATGCGATGCGGATCGAGTATGTCTTGCGGGGTAGTTATCTGCGGGTTGGTTAAATCCGACCGCACTGGACGCGTTGCGATGCGAGTATATATTGCGGGTTGGTTAAATGCGGCCGTACTGGACACGATGCGGTGTGAGTATATCGCCGGGCTTCGCGACTGGCTTAGCGGTAGGTCTTTTTGGGAAATTTTCAACTCGACAGTACTTTTCATCTCAAAGGGCCGCCGCCGGCGTATGCAGACTTGCCGGCTGAGCAAAGTCCATATGCCGTTTTGTGTGCGATAGCAAAACGTGGCGGCAGATATCAAAGCCTCCAGCATGCCGCCGCGATACACAAGCGGTTCAAGGGCGAAAAGGCCGCCACACCAATCTCCTTTTTGTGAATAAGTAAAATTGTTCTTAATTACCAATCTATGGCTATCGCTTTTTCCTCACGTTTCCTTACATATAAAGTTATTAATACACTTAAACTATTGTTTTTTTACTATAACATTGTCATGTCCTTCCTCCTGCACTTTTTTCATGTTCTACCACACACTTTGGGTTAAATAAAATGTATTTCTTTTTATCCTTCGACTTAGTATATGTATTTTTGTTTTGTTGTTTTATAGAGATTTTACCCATCATACCTCTTCTTTGTTTTTGTTCGTTTGTTGCTCATATGACTCACTTGAATTAGCATTTCCTCATTCTTTATATGACTTTTTTATAATTATGGAATAGTTTATTTTTCATAATTCTCTATAGTTTGCTTAGAGATAAATTATTTATGGTTTCTTTAACTATATTCATTTTAGCTCCATTTTCTCGTTTTGCTGTACTGAATTTTCTTATTCGCGTGACTTGCATTTCTTTTACTTTCCTTTTTTATCCACTGATTTCGCTTTGTTACATTTTTTGCCTTATTTTTAACTATTTTACCATACGCACCAAGCGTTTCTTTAGTTTCCCGATTCTTTTTTCCAGATGTATATTGAAATCTTCCAATATTGTTGCTTTGTCTTTAATAGTCTCTGTTGTTTCGACTAATTTATTTCAAAAATTATCATTCTTTAGCTACTTTATTTTCTATTGGGCCATAAATGACTAATATTGTTTTTACTTATCTTTTCAAGTTGATACCTACTCTTCCAAATTCTTCCAAATTATTAACTTTTTGTCTTTAGATTCATATTTTATTTATAACTCACATTATTTAATTTTTTTATTTCTTTAAATTTTATGTTCATGTTTTGCGTCTCGTCTCTTTATGTATAGTTTTTGTTTTATTTTTTAAGCTTTCCTTAATTTTCTACCACTTCCATGCCGCGCTATCTATTATTTGTTATATCTTATCTTTACTGTTTTGCTTCCCTTTTTTTTCTTAAAGGTTATTTTGTGTAAATGCTCTAGGCATTGCCAATTTCTTCTCTTCGTTTCCAAGTTTAATTAACCGTATTTTATAAATTTTATTGTATTTGCCTTCACTTCAATTCTTAGATGCTCTTTAATAATTTATTTTGTTTTTACTTTTAATTATGTTTGCTCCTTTGTGGTCGAGTCTTGTGACAATATTGTTTTTCTTACTCAATTTTTTCAAGGCATCTGTATTATATCTTATACTCTGTAATTCCTCTTTTATTTCCTAATTTGCCCTTTTAATTTTTTTTGCCATGTTTGACGTCACACCTAATATATCTTCAGTTCACAAATCAACTTTTTCATTGAATTTTCTCTACTAATTACTCAAGTATTTGCTTGCTAAACATTATAACATTTATTAACCTGACAATCTCTCTTTTATAAATTATGAAAGGTGAGGGTACTTGCGAGCAAATAGTAGACAATTACAAAATTAGCTGAAGGAATCTTTTTTTATTTTCATTCTTCAATTTTTTATACTAATTAGTTTTCAATTTTTCTTCTACAGTTTTATGTGCAATCATAATTTTGTTCAAGACATACATTTGTATTTCTCTGACTTATGGTCACCTATCATCTTTTCTTAGATGGCGTTAAGGAATTGGTTTGAGAGCTTATTTTACTTGTATAAATAGTGAAGTTCTTGTTGCGTCTTGACTATCATCTCTATGATTGTGTAGTGTGTTTTCCTCCCATGTTACAATTCAAGGATCTGTTTGCTTCTAAAGGATAACAAGAGATTCTGATCTTTTACGTCTACTTTATCATTATTCGTTAATCTTGAAGAAAGAGAACTCTAATACTAATACTCTAATAAATTTCATGGGGGAAAAATAAAAAAGTCTTTTCTTTAACATCTTGAAGTATAAAACAGACTTTTCTTAACGAACTCAACTAGAGATGACAGTCGATGTAATTCTTTTGCGTTTTTGTTTCTTGTTTTCTCTTAAAATGATCGTTAAGCAACAAGTCTCGCGCTTTAGTGTTTTAATCAGTTGGATCTTTGTTATAAATATTTTAAAATAAAATAAGTAGGTAAAACAAAAGGCAAATAAATAAAAATAGTTACCAACTGAACTAAGTGAACAAAATAGAGATATTCCATAGATTTAATAAAATTCGATTGACATATTTGAAACCTCTGTACCAAGAAATAATAAAAAACCTGAAGGTAAGCTGAGAGTGCTGCAAGCCTGTAAAAGAAGGCATTTCAATGCAGCGACGTGCATGTACCCAACTGCTGAATTTAAAAGCTTGGAAAAGGAGTTTAAAAAGGACGCTCTTAAAATAGGCAGCTAAAGGTTGACGGCCAATGATACTCGAAATAGTGCGGATTAATTCTTATGTCAAATGAATTCTGGACTAAGAATTCAAAAAACGAGACAATTAATAAATTCTGAAAACAATTTATAAGCAGAAATGTTAAGAAACAGCAGGTAATTTATATATTCTCAATATTTTGTCTTATTCCAAGTGACGATGGTAATATTATATTCATAATAAATAAAATGTGAACCACCATTAGAAAGAAATAGTGTTTTAAAATTTTGTTATTAAACCTTTTACATTATATTTTTAGTCGTTGTCTATAATATTAAACATCAATTGTTTTTCTTTTGTTTCAGGTCAGTATTAAAGTGAAAAGCAAATAAGCAGTTAGTGCAGAGTGAAGGTATGTCTTAGTGTAGTAATACAGAGGTACATCAAATAGAAACTAGAATTTTTTGGCAACTTACTAAGAATAAATTTATGTATTTTGTTGCTTTATAATTAATAACACCAAGTTAGTAGATGGTCGATGGTTGATGGACAATGGTCACCAGTTGATAATCGATGGTTGATAATTATTTATTGTCAATGATTGATGATAGACGGTAGCTAGTCAATTGATGGTTGATAGTTCATTGTTAAAAGTCGATGGCTGATGCCAATTAATTGATATCTGATGCACGATCATTGATGGATGGAGGTGGTTAATGGTCTATGGTTGATGATAAACGTTGATGACTGATGATCTATGATCAACATAAACAATCGATGGTTTGTAACCGATAGTAGATTATCAATGGTTAATATTTTTAATGCTTTATAGCTGATACTTGATTGTCGATCGATCTTTTATTAATTGAAATTTATCACCAATAAACGATTTTTCTTGATTAACTATTGTTGATAGACATAGATAGTTTGATGATGTTTGGTCAATGATTGATGATCAAATGTTGATGATTTATCGTAAGTGTTTGATGGTCAGTTGTTTTTATTAGTAGTCTATGGTGGATGATTGATAATGGATTCTTTTGCTGGCGGTGGTTGATAGTAGATGGAAAATTATTAATACTAAATTGTTGATTTTAAATAATCGATGTTTATGATCAATGATTGAGGCCCATGGTTGATAATCGACAGCAGATGATCGATCATATCGTCTTTATTCTCGATAGTTAAAAATAGATTATAAAAAGTCGATGGTTGATCACCAATGCTTTTTCTGTTTATGATTAATTGTAAATGACTGATGGTCGATATCAGACAGTCGATAATCAATAATAATTTTGGATAGTCTATGGTTTAATGTTTATTTTTGATGGTAGATGATAGATGGTTGATGGTTGATAATAGACTTCATGATGATCCGTGGTTGCTAGTAAACGCTTATTTGTTTACTGCAAGTGATGGGTTCTTATTCTTGATGTCGTTGGATTTTTGTTTTGATTTTCAGAGGAAAAACAGTAGATATCTTGCGCTTGGAAAATTTTTTGTTGGAAGATTTAATGCTTAAAAATATACAGTTACTAAGTATTACAGTATTGCAGTACGTTAGATAAGAGTAATGCAAAAATTATAAAAATATTAGATAATAAAACTTTGTTACTTTTTCAAAAACTAAGAATTTAAAAGTTTTATAAAAATGTTCACACCAAGAAATATCTTAAAGTTGGAACATTTTGGATTTAATTTTGAAGTTGCTGCTATTGATGTACTTTTTCAGTCAAACATTAGTATTAGAAGTAGAGTGCTGTAATAAACTGTACATCCACATTTTGAAGTATAACTGGCCCGATTTTGTGATGGAGTTTATCGTTCATAAATATCGGTTGATTTTAAATTTTTTTTCAACTAACCCTCACAAGACAGCTGTTTTAAACGTATTGTTATGTACATAACAATTATCAGCTAATGCTGATTGTGTCTTGCTACGATATTCGCGGCTACTTTAATTTAGGTTGATAAAATTGTCTTATTACCAGGTCGGGTCCGAGCGGTGATAAATCGGGCGTCGGGACGCTACGACCGGCAACGCGTGGGGCACAGAAGGGTAAAAAAGCGAAGCGTCGGCTTAAACTTAAGATTAGAATTATATTTACAATCTTACGGAACTTAACCTACCTTACGCTAACCTATCAATCCTAGCTAACTTAATGTATGCGCTGAAACGGGTCGCGAGCTAAGTGCAGCAGCGGGGCGGTGGCGGAACCAGGCAGCGAGCAGCAGGGGCGGTAGCGCAGCTGGGCGGCGTGCAGTAGAGCCGATGGCGGAGTCGGAAAGCGAGCAGCAGGTCCGGGCAGCGAGCAGCAGGTCCGGGCGAACAGAAAAAGAAACCAAAAGAGTACTCACCTGATGTCTCTTGATGATTTCTTCTTAAGGGGCTGACGACTGAGAGCGAATTATTTGGTGCCTCAGGTTTTAAGGGCTCAGCTTGTCCCCCACTCTGCTGCTGGAGTGCAGAGTTTAGGGTGGAAGCACGCTCAGCCCGTTGGGGAATGCAGGGCTTGTCCAGGATTGGTAGACGTCGGTGGCGCTTTTGCGCTAATTGGCAAAAATACGGCGCAGTCCTTGCCCTGGGTGGTAAACGCCGTGGCGGCTGTGGTCGATGGAGTTCGGACCGACCCGGAATCGCTTGGCACGGCGCGGCGCGGTAGGTCAGTTACTCCGGTGTTGCACACGGCGCCACAAAGTCGGCCTTTGGGATTACAAATTCCTTTGTGTTGCACACGGCTCGAAAAATTCCAAGTCAGGTAACATCAGCCCCGGCGAAATCGGGCCAGATAACAGTCTCAAAATATTATTTTAGGCAGCGCTTGATTAAGATTTTTGGCATCCTAGACTGACAATGTTTCACCGCTTTCCTGCAAATTTTCACATGTTAAAGATGTTACCAAAAAATTACAAGCAGTCGATTGCTTATTGTTAGACAAAGCAATTATTTAATTTTTAAAATTTTTGTAACTTACATACATACACTTTAATACAATATTTATATATATTGACAGATCAATAAAGGAAAATAAAAACAAATGCTTATTTCATCTAGAAACTTTTATCAAAAAAACATTTTCTTACCTGGCTTTATAATTAGAAAATCTATGGACTATGGCATCAAAAGAAACTTTAGAAACTCGCTCTTAATAAATAAAAATGCAAGCTCGTTATTTTTTCTCATTTTAATATTAATTTTAAAAGGTTTTTTACTTTCTTAAAAGCTGAAAAGGATTGTTTTCCAATGTAGTGATTAATTCTTAGAACGATCGCATTATTGGGAAAAGTAGACTCTAGTTCTCATGATGCTTTAACACGTAATCTCGCACAGCGTTCCGCAAGCACCACAAGAACTGTCCATTCGCACACTCGCGAAAGTTCGTCTAACTCCTCCCGCGTTTATAGCCATCTCCAGCCGCTTGTAATAAGGGTTTTCTTTGATCTCGCCCTAGTTTTCTCCTTTGAGTTGCAGGTCGGTAGGACGTATGTGGCGTCGTCGACTTCCCCACAAGCGCATTTATTTTGGTCCTCCATCAGATTTCAGATTGTCACTGGGTAGGACCGAAGTTGCTATTTCCAGTGATAAGCTGGACGGTGTGCCGGTTAAAGCACTCCGCAGCTTATCGCTCTGGCTTCGCTGCTTGCTATCTCTGCTCTCGTCTTGCTTAATTCCTACTTTGTAGTTGGTTTTTTGAAAACCCCATTGGTACCGTCTTGAATATTGGCAGTCCTGGTCCTGACACTGCCTGTATGGCTAATTCGTCCGCACAGTCGTTGCCTAAAGTTCCGAGTGCGCCTTGGCCTAATAGAATCAGCCTCGATTTCGATCGACAACGTCTTTGCAGGGTTTCAAACCTTAAACTGCAAATCTGTTGACGCCCTCATACTCTTGAGTAGCGCTAACTTGCTATCAAATATTATAGCGCATCTTGGGAAAACTGATCTGTGCCTGTCGAGCCTCTGGGACGGCTACGTTGCGCTGGAATATGGTGGTCCAGTATAAATTTGCTCGTCTACAGTAGATTTCTTGCTGTTCTAGCATGACCACGTTGGGATGTCGTTGTCATCCGCCTGCGAATATTTGTTGTACGCTCAACAAATTCATACACTCTCTGATTTAGCACTCTTCTGCCCAGTATCGCTGGTTGTACTGCTTCCTCGAAAGCTGGCGTCGCCGATTTGTCGTGAAAAGCCTACGTTAATTGTACTACCACCCCGATCCGATGAGAAATTTGTTTGCCTTTGTTACAAACCCTCTCTATATATAACTTTTACAATCGTTAATTTTTAATCCAAGGTACCGGATGTGATTCTTGCATTAGATGCGCTCGTCGTTGAGCAAAAGTCGGCCTTTCTTGCCAAGATCGCATACCAAAAATACTACCTTCATCTTTGTGGCATTAAGTTTTGATTTCGCGCTACCTTTCGTACGCTTTTAAAGTTTTGAATTGCGCCGTCCGAACTATCAACAGAGTGTCACCCACGAATCACACGATCCAGCCTCCTTGTGGCAACTGAATTCTAAACATACTTTTGTATATCAGCTTTCAATATACCAGTCCAGAGCACGAACCCTGGCGGCATCCCTCGTTACTTTTCACATCGCGATTCCCTCGCCCATATCTATGTGCGTTATCCTTTCGTAAAAGCAGTGTTGGCAATCCTTCTCGGCTAGTTTCTAGATGATTCCGGACTACTACGTGTTATCAAATACCCCGCGAATCCAAAGCTATAAGCTCCCAACATTTTTCGTGTCTTTGACTTCAGAGATCGCGTACGCGATCGTGCCCCTCGTAGAATTGCCCGCGCAGAAACCGTATTGTCACTAGTGAAAAACACCATTCTACTGCATAACGGCCTCGTGGCGTGTTGTCACTATTTGACCTGATGCTTTCTTGGTAACTGGTAGCAGACATCGGCCGGAACTTGCCCGGGTCGGTCGGATTCTCATTTGCTTCATACTGTCAGACCACTATCATGAATAATGTGTGTTAGAGCATCAAGAATTTTCTAATATAATTTTTTTAACGCTTAACTAGCTTCAACATAAGTACTCTATAGAGTTCCCAATAAAGCCTTTTTTACCAATCTTTTAGTTGAAGAATCACAAAAATTATAGATTTTTTATTTTAAAGGAAAAATCAACAGAGCAGTTGCTGCTGTCTGCAGCTGTAGAGCTAAATAGTCATAAAAAGTGGCCTCAACGCGCAAGGGATATATGGGGCTAAAATATTTATTGTATTTCTTTTACTTTAGTTTGAAGACCTTTGTAGTACCTAGAAATGTTGGTAGCCTGGTGCTAGCTCTTTATATATATAAATGTTTATATTTAGATCAAGATCTACAATATCTACGGTCGACATTACAGCATTCGTTATTTCTTTATCTTTAGAGCAACAGTTAAGAATAAACGCCAAAAATCGTTCGACAAACGCTAGTTGGTCTATGTGAGACACATCTGACCTTTAATACATAATTATAAAATAATACTTGGGGTTTGCAATCTCTTGGACAACAAATATTTGCATTTTATTTCCATCGTTTAAAATTATAAACCACGGAACAAATTAACAATTAATCTAATAATGTAGCCAACATGCAAAATCAAGCGCCCAAACGTAAGGCAGAAAAAAGTTTAACACTTCCTATCAATGACGTACAAAAAAGGTATCTATGGTCAACCGACACCTTATTGAAACAAAATAAATACTACAACTTATCACACAACGTCGACGATAG
This sequence comes from Sinelater perroti, assembly GCA_036346155.1. NCBI lineage: Eukaryota > Metazoa > Arthropoda > Insecta > Coleoptera > Elateridae > Sinelater > Sinelater perroti. The sequence goes on along the minus strand of JARFIY010000158.1, from coordinate 18,879,794 downwards.
AAACAATAGTCAGTCAACTAAAAATAAAGATCCTACAGAAACCACAACTACAAACAAAATAAAAATCCCGCCAATCTACCGAGATAATAACATAAATCACAAAGCTAATAAAAGCCTACTTACAACAACCCATAGCCAAAGCACTATACGAATTAATTTAACCCAAGAGGATGATTATCGCAAACTAACAGAGTTACAAAACTAATCAAATTCCTTATTATACTTACCGCAATCCCAATAGTAAACCTCTATTCGTAGTGATCAAAAATGTACCCTTGTCCTTAACTAAACAAGAAATAAGCGAGGCCCTTACAACCCTACCACTTATCAATTTAACCAGACTGTTAACTAAAGACAAAATACCGCTATCAATTTGTGCAGTCGAATTAACAAACAACGATGAAGGCAAAAGAATATTCAACCTTAAGCAGCTATATCACTCCATCGTTACAGTGGAATTACGAAAGAACGCCACCAACATACCTCAATGTCACAGGTGCCAGAAATATGGACACACAGAGAACTACCGCACCCTGCCGTTTAAATGCGTCAAATGTGCAGGAACCCATAATCACACCACCTGCAACAAAAAAACCGACGAAAAACCAACATGTGCTAATTGCGAGGGGGACCACGCTGCCAGCTATCGTGGATAAAGGAACTCCAACAAAAACGCACACATATTAGGACCTCTAATGGAACCAACTTCAATAACGCATACGTAAAAGATAACCAAACATATTCTCAACGCGTACAAAACCTTTTAAGCAATATCCCAAACACTTTAGCAAACTTATCTTAGCAGACACCAGATCCTGACTCTTCAAGTGATTTCATCAATATATTAATAAACCTAAATACACCACATTTTCCCCGAATCAAATCTTTCCTCGTCAACACTCTCCTACTCATACTCCTAAATGGACCCTAATCCACATCGACCAGTCAACGTATCAACAATCCTCAATTGGAACTCCAACGGGATCAGCTCTCAACGCTCAACGTTCATAGCCTTCTTAGCCAGATACCTAGTAGACAGAGCTTGCATCTCTGAAACCAACCTTACGGAGGGCGAAAACTTTAGAATCCCAGGTTATCGCGTGTATCGCAAAGAGAGAAACGCCCATATAGCGTCTGGCGGAGTTGCTATCACCATCAAGAAAAATTATGCCCACAACCCGATTGCCATCTCTCAATATACTAGGCTAGAAGTCACAGAGATACAAGTTAAACTTAACAATTCAAGTAACCTTAGCATCATTAGTGCCTACAGGCAATCCAACAAATCCCTACAAGAAAATGATGTCAAAACACTATTCAACACCTCAAAACCAATACTGATGATCGGCGACCTAAACTGTAAACTCACAATCTGGGGCTGCAGAGCAACAAACCCAGCAGGCACAAAATTTGAACAATTCTCCACAATATATGGTCTCCAAGTGTTAACTCCAGACAAATACACTTACTTCCCATACAGAGCTGATCATCAACTAGATATACTGGATATAGTTATTCAAAAAGACTTCGCTAAGCCAATTGTGCAACGAGTCATCCCTGCGCTAAATTCTGATCACCTGCCGGTACTAATCTCTTTCGACAGCACTCCCAAACCCAAATCACCCCCTGCCCAACTCACCAACGGACCGATAAATTGGAAACTTTTCCAAGAGATATTGAACCTTAACCTCACCAAGATGCGAACTCTTATTACCCAAAACGACATAGACACAGCCGATATAATCTCATTGATAACCAATGCTGCCAAGAAGGCGTCCTTAAGTAAACCCAGATATCCTCGACCCGACTATAAAATTCCTTCCCCCCACATCCCCACATGTTATCGCAAACACATTGCCGATATAGGCCCCAAGAGACCCGGTAATGTGGAAAACCACCAGAAAAATACTAAAAACCCCACAAGAGATACCAACACTAAAATCAAACAATGATCTCATCTGTACAGGCGAAGCTAAAGCCGTCGCATTTGCAAACCACCTGGAACAGACCTTCACACCGACAATTTCTTGCTTCCCCACCCAAGTGATTTACATAACGAACTACATTAAAACACACCATTCAATCAGCTCCGATTTTAAACAACTCACATCCCCAGACAAACTAGCGGAGCTAATAAAGACTCTACATAAACGAAAAACCCCCGAACATGACCTAATTCCCAACCTTTCCTCCAACATCTAACTAGAAAATGTCTTTCATATCTGCCAACCCTGATGAATGCATGCCTGCGATTAGGTTCTTTCCCACAAAGCTGGAAACACGCACATATACTCATGTTTCCCAAAACCGGGAAAAAAAGCACTCCTTAAAAGCTATCGTCTAATCAGCCTACTGACCACTATCTCTAAGCTCTTCGAAAAAGTTATACACTTACGCCTAATCAGAATTATCAATGCACTCCACATCCTCCCGACCTTTCAGTTCGGATTCAGAAAATTCCATTCGACCTGCCATCAATTGCAACGGATTAGCGAACACATCGAAGCAGGATTTGAAAATAAATGCTACACCACGGCAGTTTTCTTAGACATCATCCAGGCCTTTGACAAGGTCTGGATAGAAGGCCTCAAGAAAAAACTCCTAGACTACAAAATGCCACGATACTTGCAAGTTATCACCGTACCTTCGTTGTTAATATCAATGGTGGTGTAATCACTAAAACCCAAATCATAAAATCGGGAGTCCCCCAAGGGCGCATTTTGGGGCCACTTCTATTTAATATATATACCTCGAATACACCAAACATACCTGCGACGTTAGCCACATACGCCGATGATACAACCTTCATAACGCAAAATACCGACCTAGAGATAGCAATCGAACAATTACAAAACGCAACAGATAAATATTGCAAATGGCTTAAAGAGTGGAATATAAAAATTAACCCCAACAAATGTCAATCCAAAATCTTCACATTAAGAGGATTTATCAATTTCCCCTCTCTTACTATAGACGGAAAAGTTATACCATGGACACCTAAAGACTTAGTAGTTAAATATCTAGGGGTGATTCTTGACACCAGACTGAGCTGGAGTTATCACATCAATCAGAAATTAGCCCAATGCCATAACCGACTCAAACAACTCTACCCCATCATAAACCGCAACACCTCCCTTAAACCTAAGTGCACCATCCTTCTTTACAAATTCCTTCTGCGACCCCTACCTCTCTATGCATCTCCAATCTGGAGCCCAACATCCAAGACGAATTTCCTAAAGCTACAAAGATACCAAAACAAGGTACTGAGAATTGCAGTGAATGCCCCCTGCTTGTCCGCAATACTCAATTACACCAAGAAATTAGAGTGTAACCAGTTCAAACATATATAATCACGACCACCAGAAATTTTGTTACTACTATGAACAACTGCACTGGCGCAGCACACTACAATCTCGGACAGCAAAACGTCCATAGAAGACTAAAGAGAAAACTCCCCGCTCTGAGGAAGAAGATAGACCAACAACACAATCGACAGAGGCCGCCATTGTCTGCCCCTATGAAACAAACGCAGCTTTCAGCTAACTTGTCATATAACAGATAATAAATGTACTGTTAGTTATAGTTATTCTTTATCAAAACTGTCATGTATACCACTTGATTGTTGAACTGACAAATGCTGCAAATAAAAAAAAAATATTATACGTCGATGAACTAATGCACGATTTCAAAGTTTAACACTTTAACCTATTCAGTTTTTCTAATTGAGTTAACTTGTTAATTCTACTCAAAGTTTTACACCCCTCAAATTCTGTCTTCCTAAGCGGCAGCTTATTCGGCCTTGACTGTAGGTTTTGAAGATTGGTAACCAATGTATAAATTGACGTGTCAGATTTATCCACCAAGTAAAATATGTATCACGTTTTATCATTTCTGTATTGCTCATTGTTATATGACGTGGATAACCGTTAGCTATTTTAAAAATAAAATAAAATATAAAACTCTACTCCGCGGAAAGCCCCATTGTTCGTTGCAACGGAGCATGACGTCAAACTGGGGCAGCCAAGACTGACCGCCGCTTATCCCGCCAGAATCAGACGAGTGCCTTATGTAAATTCATTACTACTATACCGGCGCGTCCGCACACCTCGGGAACAAACTCCCGCGACTCGCGGGCCCCCTTCGACTCGTCTGGCCGACTGCCACGGGCCCCAAACCGTGAAACTTACTGTAGCATACATCCTACATGAGTCGGACGCCACAGCCCGAACCGCGATTCGTGTCTTTATCCGCGGCGCCATAGCGCGCAGAGTTGCGGCGCGCGCCAGCGTCCAGTTATTTGTTGTTCGAAATTAGCGATGCAATTTGCGGAGTTCATTAGAGTTCGTTGCGGAACTGTAGGTGTTGTGGCAGAGGACCCAAAGCGCGCCACCTCCTGCTTGCGCTGTCACTTCTAATTTCAGTCGGACGGAAGCGGCTGCATCCACTTGAAAGCGATACTAATTTTAAGGCATCCGTTTGTCCTAAATCGTGGGGCTGTGACCGTCTGGAGCCAAATGGGAGCAGGCTGGGTTGCATTAAACGTTACCCACGCCAGAAAAAGCGACGGATCTCCATTTGAAATTCGACACCATTAATGTAAGAGCAACGGAAAGGTCCTTAGAGTTTGAACTATCATATCGGCTTTGGTTTCCATTTTTAAATTTATTTTAAAACGGTGGATGTTAATACGACGATATTTAATGTATCCTAACGCAGCATTGAAGTCACCAACTTGCTAATATCGATATCAGTGTATTTTAGTGCGGTTTCAAGAAATTTTAGGAAAATTTACGTGTTGGAATGGACTGTTTCTTAACTTAAAATCAATTGTTAAATGTTTCTGGTAGTTTTTTGCTATTAATAGCTTAAAATTAGATAAGCAGAGAGATATTTTTTGAACAAAAAGGTTGCTGATTTTTTGGGTATCCAAGTTCTGACTAAAGCACATTTGGTAATTAAACATCAATAATACTATAGTTACAGACCGATTACTGATTGCGATTTTATATTTAATCTAGCTTGACGTAGCATTGAAGTCACCAACTTGCAAATATTAGTGTCATCCTACTTTATAGTAGTTTTTGTTAACATACAAAGGACACTGAATGTGAATCGGGCAAAATTTTTTGTTTTGCAGTTTTCAGACTTGTTTTTATCGTTTTTGTTATTTATTATCACTCCGGTTAATTTAGCATTGGTTGTTTTTTCAGTACCTTGCTTTGTTTTGGTTTGTTTTCGTCATAGAACAGTTTACAATAGAGCAACGTGTTCTTATTGTTAAAACATTTTACCAAAGTGATGAAAGTAACACACAGAGAGTGAAAATACTTCGTGCGATTTTTAGGAGAAATAAAACACTCAATAAATCTGTAGTTCGAGGACTAATGAAGAAGTTTGGGAACGGTACAATCGCTTGGACGGAATCGGTTTCGTCGGACAGAGCAACAATACGACAACTTCGCTATATAGAATTTTCTACGCATATAAAAACAAACTGCCGCAGCAACTTAAACCTGCTGATCATGGAAAACGGAGGCGATTTGCGGAATGGGCTGTGTAGAGACTCGAAGTAGACAAAAATTTCGCAAAATAATTTGCAGTGACGAAGCCCACTTTCACTTGAGTGAATTTGTCAGCAAACGGAACTGCTGGATTTAGGAAAATGGAAATCTTGGAATAATCTAGGAGCATAAAATGCACACGCTAAGAACGACTGTGTGGTGTGGTTTTTGTAGGGGTGGAGTAATGGGGTAATTTTTCTTTGAAGATGATGAGAGGACTACAGTTGCCGTCAATACAGAACATTACCATAATATTATATCCAATCGGTTGTGGCCTACCTTTAAAGATATGGAGGTTGACGATCTCTGGTTTCAGCAAAATGGAGCGATCTGCTACACTTTATGCAAGATGGTTGCTTTATTTCATGGAAAATTGCCACAATGAGTAATTTATTTGCGCAGTGATCAGGAATGGCCAGTAAGATCTTGCAATCTTACACCTTGTGATTTCTTCCTATGGGAGTTTGTAAAATTACAGGTGTAACAAATCACGCACAATTCTGGAACTGAAGGCGGAAATCATATGCGTGATTGGAGGCATTGGATCATGCATGAGAGAGGGTTAACAGTAATTTTGAGGAACCCATAAACGCATGCGGATTTAATGCGGTGGGCACATATATTCCTAGCATCATGTTTTATACACAAATGGGAGAGCGTTAAACAGGGGGCGGTTTTGAGGTCTAGGAGGCATAAAACAAAGAACTACACTAAAATGTTTTAAAAGTCGTGACTTGGGAGTGTTTCTTTTTTTCCTGTTTAAACTTTAGGATTGCTCTCTTGATCTCCAAATCTAATTTAACAACTCTGATAGCCTCCAAATATGAATAACTGCACACAAAAGCACCCCATTAATTATCTACTTTAAAACTTTTAAAAATCTATTTTTGTAAACTCAGAATTGTTTAGCTTAACCTTCTTCCTTAGAGTTCTATATTTTTTTACAAGTCATATAGCGGAAAAATACAATTTTTTGTTTATTACATTATAATACCCTAACTGACTTAATTATTCTTTAGAAAATGATCCTATTTTTCATAAGCATTTTAAGTTAAAGTTTTCTTAAAGATAACTAAAGGTCACATCTTAATCGCAAGCCAATCTGCTTACTTATAGAAGTAAACGATATCTCACCTTAAACCTCAATTTCAAAGCCAACCTTTATCAATGTCTTGTCATTTTTGTTCTAGCCTTTGTCGATATAAGTGTTTTAGACTGTTCTCTTTAAAGCTGTTTCAATTGTATAATTATTTCAACATTTTTACATGTCCTTTTCGCTTATATGCATAGGAAATACATTTTTGTCTCTAATAAGTGGTAGTCTGGACCATATTCTGTCCCTCTACATGCTCGGATATTCAGCAGATTTATTGACGATGTGTGCTCTATTGCAATGCAGTCGATGATGGGTTATTATTTCTTTGTTGTCTTCAATGTCTTCTAGTGGGGTTTGTATGTTGTCATAAACTATTTCTTTAACTGAAGTTAGTTCGTCATGGATGTTATATTAATATGCGCTTTTATGATTTGATCATTAATATTTTAGAAATTAGAAATGCTTGTTTTGCACTTCTTAAAATTAGTAATGCTTCACTTCTTTTTGTACGTTTTTCCTTTGCTACTCTAATATAGATAAGTATCAAATTACCTATTTCTGTATTACCTCAACTTATTTTCTTTATCTGAGTTGGAGTTATGATATCAATATTCAATTTCTTTATTTCGCATACTTCAGCCATTTCTGTTGTACTGCCTTGTACGTTTTACGTTGCCGTATTCATTATCCTTTATCGTTGTGTCTTTTATTGTTGCGTTGTTTCATTCACGGTCTGTTGCTTTTCAGCATTATTATATTTATCTTAAATCCTAGATGATGCTTTACATTACAACGAAAACTTTTAAGCTCCAGGCCGATATGCAGTCTACGAATTTTTCTTAGTTTGTGTCTTTGATCACGGAGAGACAGTATCAGATTGACATCTTATAAAATCTGGGGTCCTGCAGGGGGTTTTGGGGCCAGTTTGGACATTTTACATGCAACCGATATAGCTGCCAGCCCTGTTCAATAAATCCCGCTTTAAACTTAGCAGTCATAAGTCAAATTTTTACTAAATGCAGAGACACTGTTCCATACTCGGGAAAGGCTTAATCTGGAGAACCCACATCTGCGAAGTAAAAATATCTTAACTTTAAATAGAAGATATTTTATTGGTTGCTTAGTCGCAATAAAACCGATATGAAGCTATCTTTCAAAGACTGAAATACTAGGATGCTTTTACTAGAAGATTAATCGTATTATCAGTAATGTCCCTACTAGATTTTCAATAAAAAAATTTGAGAAGATCTAAACGAGAAGACAAGGACAAGTTTTTATAAGTAAATAGATGATTTTTCTGATGCCATTGCTCTATGATGTTTGAAGTCATATTTACTTGTTATTGTGCGGTTAGTAAGTCATTTGTAAAGTCCTAAACGAAAACGCAACCTTTGTGTTTTATTTTTTGGTGGTCACAAAAAGAGCGATAGTATGCACTCTAATGTTTTAATAGACTTTTAGTAAATATTATTAAACTGTTGCTTAATATTCATAAACCAAGAGTACAACAGCAGCTTTCTCTCCTTTCTATTATCTCTTTTGAGTTCCCATTTGACTTTCGAGTGATACGCACATCGACTACGCTCTACTATCTTCTAAAGTGCCAAGTGCAGGTCATCTAAATTCAGTGCCGCTCAATTGATAAGCGATAAATACGCTTATTGCAGCTAGTAAATCGTATGTACAAACACATTATTGGTTATGTTAATCTATTAACTCTGTGTATATAAAAATATTAAAAGTCAACAATTAATACACGTTCCCTATGGGAAATGGGACCGGCCCTGGACCCCCAGGTCCGTTAATGCAACTTGCTCCCGAGAATTTCGGATTCACATTCAGTCTCCCTAATTATCAGGGAAATCAACAATCTAACCAACCAAATTCGCAATTTCCATTGATGCCTTATGGACAACCAATACCCCCCTTCTATACAATGAACTTTCACACATCCGAGCCACTACAGTCAAATAATGCTAACCCATACCAACATGTACCTAATTTTCTTACCCGTACCCAACCTCAAACAAAAACCCATCGGAAAGTGATGAATTTAATTCTGTAATCATGGACGATGAAAACATAGAATCAAACTCACAAAAACCCAAACACGTGTGGCAAACAGTCAAAAAACGAAAAAGAAACAACTTGCAACCACATTCAACAAATACAAACATGAACTCCATCTAACTACTTATCTGTAGGATTCGGTATCTCAACAAATTCAAGCATGCGGAAACCTTGAACCAAACATCATAGTACGCTTTTATATATTAACAAAACATAATCACCACACCTACCAACTTAAGGAAAAGTCCGTCAACTACTAGGAGGCTAAAAGAAATGCTTCATCATACGACTTTCAACGGAGGTAATTAAAAAGAACTAGTAAAATTAGGACATGAAGGTTTGCATATATTAAATTCATCACATGACTAACTAGCAACCACTACCATTATTTGATGGTAGATTTAGACTAAAGATCAACAATAAAACCATATTCGACGTTTAAAACAAAATATCGATAATATCAAAGTCAATAATCGAGCCGCCAATAGAAGAAAGAATACAATAACCGCAGTGCCTTCGAATTGCCAGGATTGCGGCCATACAAAGAGTTATTGAAACAAACCCTTTGCATGTGTTAATATGTGGTGGCGACCATTCAGAAACTTCCACCTGTAAGAAACCATCAAGAATACTCCAGCCAAATGTGCATCTTTGTAGCGAAATCACCCAGTATAACTATAAGGGATGTTTCAAAACTATACAGAGAGCCAGGAATGCACCATTCAGAGAAACTTCAAATATAATCAGCAACAAATTACGATAAAAGCAAATTCCTACTCGAAACCATATTTACAACATAAACAACGACACTACAAATTCCTGCAAAAGTAAACTATCCTACTCAAATACTAGGACAGGGAACAACTGACAACCTTCAAAAAATAAACAGGAGAAAGCAATCTTCTATAAAACCAAAGTCTACTTTTAATAAGACCTCAATTAAATCTTAGAACAAGAATATTACGCTGCTACGTCTTCTCAACCCTATTATATGGAGCCGAGGCTTGGACCGTAAGACAGAACGAAGTCAAGAAAATAGAAGCCTTCGAGAGATGGTGTTATAGAAGAATGCTTCGCATTCCATGGGTGGACCATATCACAAATGCCATAGTCCTACAAAGAATGGGCAAAGAAGAAGAAGTAATAAAAACAATAAAACGGAGGAAGCTAGAATACTTGGGACACATAATGAAGGGCGAGAGGTACGAGGTGCTAAGACTGATAATGGAGGGCAAAATACAAAGGAAGAGAAACATAGGGAGACCGAAAATGTCCTGGCTTCGAGATCTTAGAGAATGGTTCGGGATAACATCGGCAAAACTTTTCAGAATTGCTGTAAACAAAGTGAAGATAGCCATAATGATCTCCAACCTCCGTTAGGAGACGGAACATCAAGAAGAAGAAGTAAAAATAAATATGGGGCTAAGGCACTGGCCGAATCCCCCTCATGTCATGTAATTAAAATCATAACTTTTACTTATTACTCCCATAAGGAGTAGATTGTAAATATGCAAAGTTGATAATAATAAAAAAAATAATATCTCTTTTATTTGGTGAACTATTGCTCGAAGCGGTCTTGGTAATTTTAATTGCTAATTAAATTAAAGTTTATTTAATGGGGTTTTTACGATGTTTTCCTTGATAAATAAACACAATTTGTCATTAATTTTACGTGAATTAACCAAATATAACAGGAATTATTATTTTTTTAAATTTATTGAAGCTCCATAAAAGCACAAACAAAGAAGTTATTTTGCAAATAATCGTTTGACGTAGAAACACGTTTTTCCCAAACAAATAAGCAATCTTTCGATCTTATTATCGTAAAATGAGAGTGGTTGTGATACCAGCCAATCGCAAACGAACTTTATGTCCTTCAAGTACTTCTTTTAGTGATCCAAGCAAAAGATAATAAGTAAGGAGTATAGGGATAGTGTATATTCCAGAACATATCCTTAATGTTTTGTTGAGTTGTGGTAAAGTAGGATAACGTATCAGATTGCCTGAGTACCTTCTTAGTTTATTATGACCTTAAAAGCCATTTTAACAATCTTCGAGAAGGTACTGAATATTGCTAATATTCTCCAAAAACTGTATATGTCACGCGTATACTTGAGTTTTTATAAGAGTTTTGAACTACGCCACAAGTTTTCTGAAAATATCGGATGCCCCATCTTATTGCTAATGGCATTTCTAACCACATCCCAGAATTAATCTCAATCTTGCAATTACAAAATATTGATATATTATTAACCTCAGAAACTCACGCAACAACAAAAACAGTAATAAAAATCCCGTTCTATACCACATATCTTACTAACTACCCCGATGGTGCGGGGCACGGTGGGACAGCAGTTGTAATCAAAAATACAATCAATCATCACGAATGGGTGTCTTATCAGACCAATAAAATTCAAAGTACAAGCATAAAGGTGCGTGCTCTCCCTTCTCCACTGATAGATAGCAGCAGTTTACAGTCCTCCAAGACACTCTACCTCTACCGAAGAATACGAGAAGTTTCTGCAAACATTCGATACAAAATTCATCATATTAGGCGACTGGCATGCTAAAAACAGAGCGTGGGGTTCCAGGTTAAATAATCCAAAAGGCCGCAATCTACTGCGAGCCAGTGAAAACCTCAGACGCAGCTATCTTTCCACTGGCCAGCCTACCGATACAAACAGGCTACCAGATCTACTTGATTTTGCAGTAACACGTGGTATAAGGAATATGTTCACACAAATAGAAGCTAATTTTGATCTCTCATCTGACCACTCCCCGGTCATAATTACCCTAAGCACTACAATTATCTACAAAGAGTCTACTCCAAAACTATGTGCAAAACTCACCCACTGGGCCTACTTTAGGAATTTGTTAGAAGGAAACCTCAATCTTGCTCTGCGAATTAAAAGCGCTGAAGACCTTGACGAAGCAACAGAATACCTGACGACAATGGTACAAGATGTTGTTTGGCAAGCCACGCCCAACCCAACGGTTCATCAACAAATATACAACACTCATCGCCGCATTCGAGACCTTGTTGCCCAGAAACGGAAAGCACGAAAAAAGTGGCAAAGAACCAGAAATAGGTACGACAAACCTTACTCAACCAACTTACACATCAACTATACAACGTGTTAATAGAATTAAAGAACAATACCTTCCAACATTATATTACTAATCTTTCACCTAACGATCGCACGTTGTGGAAAACAACCAAAAAATTCAAACGACCAATTGCCACCATACTTCCCATAAAGAAATCGGACGACGCTTGGGCCAGATCAGAGGAAGACAAGGCCGAAACATTTGCTAAACATTTCGCTAACATTTTCACGACACCACAATCCCAACCGAATACCGACGATTCTGAAATTAATTCATTTCTGGAGGCTCCATGCCAATTGTCGTTACCAATCAACCCATTCTCACCAAGAGAAGTACGACAACAAATATTAGCCACCAATACCCGCAAAGCCCCAGGATACGATCTGATAGTGGGAGAAGTCCTTCAAAGTCTTCCTAGAAAAGCCATAGTACACCTCACCACAATCTTTAACAGCAGCCTCAGACTACGCCATTTCCCAACCCAGTGGAAGTTTGCCCAAATTATTGCAATCGAGAAACCTGGAAAACCTCCTTCACAACCCTCTTTCCGCCGTTCAATCAGTCTTACCCCTGACATCCAAGGTTTTCGAACGGCTGTCCTCAGAGAATCCATAGTGAAGTAGATTTACCATAATACCAAATTACCAGTTCGGATTCCGCCAACAACACTGGACAATTCATCAAACTCACTGAATCGTTATTAAAATAATGGAGAGCATCGAAGAACGAACTTGCTCAGCTGTATTTTGGATATTCAACAGGCATTTGACAGGGGATGAGACGAGTCTACTAACTATAATGAAGCTCCACTGCCAAGTCAATACATATTTATAAAGTCATAGGGAGAGAGATCAAAGACCTGGCTTCGATCTCAAAATTGGCAGAGCATACTAATCAACTCGTGGAACAACTGTTCGTCCACCGTACCGTCACGGAGGCTAAAAAGAAAATGGCCACAGGACCTACCTCCTCACGATAATTAATTAATACTAGTAAAATAAATATGGAGCTCAGGCACTGGTCAAATTCTCATGTCATGTAATTAAAATCATACTATTTACTTATTACTCCCATAAGGAGTAGATTGTAAATATGCAAAGTTGATAATAATAAAAAATAATATCTCTTTATTTGGTGAACTATTGCTCGAAGCGGTCTTGGTAATTTTAATTGCTAATTAAATTAAAGTTTATTTAATGGGGTTTTACGATATTTTCCTTGATAAATAAACACAATTTGTCATTAATTTTACGTGAATTAACCAAATATAACAGGAATTATTATTTTTTAAATTTATTGAAGCTCCATAAAAGCACAAACAAAGGAAGTTATTTTGCAAATAATCGTTTGACGTAGAAACACGATTTTCCCAAACAAATAAGCAATTTTCGATCTTATTATCGTAAAATGAGAGTGGTTGTGATACCAGCCAATCGCAAACGAACTTTATGTCCTTCAAGTACTTCTTTTAGTGATCCAAGCAAAAGATAATCGTAGAGTAATAAGGAGTATAGGGATAGTGTATATTCCAGAACATATCCTTAATGTTTTGTTGAGTTGTGGTAAAGTAGGATAACGTATCAGATTGCCTGAGTACCTTCTTAGTTTATTATGACCTTAAAAGCCATTTTAACAATCTTCGAGAAGGTACTGAATATTGCTAATATTCTCCAAAAACTGTATATGTCACGCGTATACTTGAGTTTTTATAAGAGTTTTGAACTACGCCACAAGTTTTCTGAAAATATCGGATGCCCCATCTTATTTTACAACGCTTAGAAACCGAGCCCCTCTCTATTCATTTCACCGCACGTAGAAAAGAAATTTTGGTTCTTCTTCTCTTGGTATCTTGATATTTTCAATTGTTCAGGTGTTTAAAGCTTATATTGTGACTTTTTAAATGTCGATCCGAAATAAATTTGAAATAAGAAAATTATGCGAACCCAAGTCGGAAATGTAAACAGATGTGGTAAGACCGGATTTACTATTTGCCAAGTGTGACTTTGTTCGTCATCATGATGAAGGACCTTTGGAATTGCAATCTCATTTTGTATACTCGGAACCTTGTCTCTCAAACAATCAAAATTTATTTTTTGATCTGAAATACAAATTCATTGTGAGTTAAGAAAGATGATAATCATCGACGTGATCTTCCATCTATTCGTGGGAATTTTCTTTAGAAGAAACCCAAAGATTGTGTCACTCAATGATTTGGGATCAGTTAATTTGCCATTTTGTAGCTGATGGAGTTCTTTCTGATTTGTTAACATATTATCTGAAATAAGCCTGCCCAATTCTTTTTTGTTCTTTAGTTCTAGTAACCTTCAACTTCTGACGGGCAATCCTCCATATCGGACCAGCACAGACATTATTGTAGTTATACAGCTGATGTGGGTGGACATTCCTTCAATGTTTATCTTCCACACTTTTGTGTTTATTTCTTGATAGTTTTGTACTTTTAACAACATTTAGAAATGTTTATGGTTTCCCTAATGTCATTCACATTTCCTTGTAACGTTATATTATCACAGGATATCACGGTAGTAAATATGCCTCAACAGAAAGCGGTTTGTATATCAGCGTTCTTAATACAGAAGTCTTTTATGTTTAGTATAGTCTTTTTTAAGATCTTGTTGGCCAATTAATTGCAAGTAAGTTGCTTGATTCTTTACATCATTGGGTCGAAGACAGTATTCTTTCTCTCTTCATGATACAGCCTTATTAAAAATGTTTGCTGCCAGTCTGTTAAAAAGAATGAAGATAATGTGGATAAGTGACGTTAAATATCGGGACACATTCATGAAGATACTTGTACATAACATTTTATGGTTGCTAAATAACTAAAACTACAGCCAAAATGTAAAAACGCCTGGTCGTTTCGTTTTATTAACTTTCCACCCAAACTTTTAAACGGGTCTTTCAATACAAGCATCATTCTACGCCGAAAATGACTTTGCGCGCTTCGTCGCCTCCTTGGAAATTACACAAATGAAAAGCTTTTAGCGGCTTTTTGTGTTCTAATAAAATTGCTGGCAATTTTGTTGTGCTGCTCGCTCTCTGAGCTTTTAATTACGGCCACAAATACAAACGGGATGCAACAGATTTAAGAATTGGCAGCACAAAAGGGCACTGGGGACTTTACTGTCTAATTTAAATTGATCTAGTCATGCTAAGGAGTTAAAACTAATAAGCAACAAAAGGTTATTGCTGAAGCTTTGATGATGCGTATTTATATCAAAGAAGTTATTGTAGTAGAGGTGAGTTAGACTGAAGGGCTTTCTGTATTAAACAAAAAAATTAAATGAAGTACAAGATTAAAAAACAACAACTGAAATTGGGTTATTACATTAAAAACAAGTATAAAGTGTTTAACTTTTGAAATTTGATATCGTTATACTTTGATCTATGATAAGTACAATGATCTCACAACAAATGATTATCATTAGCATCAAATTTGTTTTGAGTTATAGGAAATACTCATTAATTAATCGGGATTTTAATTATCTGTATGATTCTTTCTTTAAATTAGGTAAAGTAACCCCAAGTGACTAAGATCATTTAGTAATATCATGACCGCAAAAAAAAAACATTTTATTTGAGTTAATATGAAAAAAGGGGTAGCTGAAATTATTTTATTAAAAATAATTAGCACTTGAGAATGCTGGACTCGGATCACAACCCGATTGTCCAACTCTTGTAGATCTTGGATACAACCGACAATGTTTTTTTTAAACATTAATGTCGAGAACGATCTTCAACCTTTATTTATGGCAGAAGATGAGACCGGTATTTTTTGTGGGTCTCAAAGTAGTTTACAAGATTAGAAATTTTTCTATCTGTTTTGCACCAAAAAAACTCCGTAGGCTTCTGTAGAGTATTTTTGTTCCAAAACCCAAAGAAGCGAATAGACAAGGAGAATCGGGCAATTATGAACCTACAAAAAAATTGTTACGAAAATCAAGACAATTATTGTGGAGTTTTGGACCACTTGGAAGAGCAAGTTGGAGCCTCTTGACACGGCCAGAAAATGGCTAAGGTGCTGCAAAACATGCTTTGGTCTAATACCGCTCTTCCATGGTGAGAACAGAGTGGCACACACCAAGACCGATAGTTTAGAGTGCCATCAATATACTAATTTGGATTACCTTAACTTTGTAGATCATACCAAATGGCGCCTGAAGGACTAGCAGTTTTTTGAGTCGACACCACGAAAGAAGTCCTTCAAGTGACACAAATGATAAAATGACATTTTAAATTTGGATCAAAGCTTTCTAAACCAGAAAAGACGAGGACTTTTCTGAGGTCTATTGACTTATTAGTCTGCTGCCAACCTTAAGAAAGATAGTGGAGAGGACTACCCACAATGGTCTGACGATGTGTGTCAAGAGTCTTGAGTTGATCCTGGAAGAATCCCGTTTCCGATAATCTAACTGAGCTGATCCTTCCTGTTGGACAGAAAGTTCCGGATTAAACGGTAGTGTGAGGTCAACAGAGAGTTGGTTTTGTCCATGTGTACCACAAGGATTTGTGCTGGTCTTAACCTTATCTTAATTTGTAATGTTAGGAACATAAAAACCACGCTCTCATAATGCTAGCACAGTACGCAAACAATACAGCGTTAATGTTCAGCCCTTTTATGTTCTACCTGGCTGCAAAAGGACAAACTTGAGTATTGATATGATCACTGGCGAATCCAGATCTATTCTAAGAACATCCAAGGTTTTCGAACGGCTGCTCCTCGAGAGAATCCATAGTGAAGTAGATTTACAGCACATAATACCAAATTACCAGTTCGGATTCCGCCAACAACACTCGACAATTCATCAAACTCACTGAATCGTTATTAAAATAATGGAGAGCATCGAAAGAAAACGAACTTGCTCAGCTGTATTTTTGGATATTCAACAGGCATTTGACAGGGTATGGCACGCAAGTCTACTATACAAAATGAAGCTCCACTGCCCAAGTCAATCATACTTTTTATTAAAGTCATAGCGGAAGAGATCAAAAGACTGGCTAAATCGTACACCAAAAAATTGGCAGAGCATACTAATCAACTCGTGGAACAACTGTTCGTCCACCGTACCGTCACGGGGAGGCTAAAAAGAAAATGGCCACAGGACCTACCTCCTCACGATAATTAATTAATACTAGTAAAAATAAATATGGGACTAAGGCATTGGCCGAATCTTCCTAATGTCATGTAATTAAAATCATAACATTTACTTATTACTCCCATAAGGAGTAGATTGTAAATATGCAAAGTTGATAACAATAAAAAAATGTTATCTCTTTTATTTGGTGAACTATTGCTCGAAGCGGTCTTGGTAATTTTAATTGCTAATTAAATTAAAGTTTATTTAATGGGGTTTTTACGATATTTTCCTTGATAAATAAACACAATTTGTCATTAATTTTACGTGAATTAACCAAATATAACAGGAATTATTATTTTTTTAAATTTATTGAAGCTCCATAAAAGCACAAACAAGGAAGTTATTTTGCAAATAATCGTTTGACGTAGAAACACGATTTTCCCAACAAATAAGCAATATTTCGATCTTATTATCGTAAAATGAGAGTGGTTGTGATACCAGCCAATCGCAAACGAACTTTATGTCCTTCACGTACTTCTTTTAGTGATCCAAACAAAAGATAATCGTAGAGTAATAAGTAAGGAGTATAGGGATAGTGTATATTCCAGAACATATCCTTAATGTTTTGTTGAGTTGTGGTAAAGTGGGATAACGTTTCAGATTGCCTGAGTACCTTCTTAGTTTATTATGACCTTAAAAGCCATTTTAGCAATCTTCGAGAAGGTACTGAATAATGCTAATATTCTCCAAAAACTGTATATGTCACGCGTATACTTGAGTTTTTATAAGAGTTTTGAACTACGCCACAAGTTTTCTGAAAATATCGGATGCCCCATCAAACGTCCCTATTTACAACGCTTAGAAACCGAGCCCCTCTCTATTCATTTCACGTAGAAAAGAAATTTTGGTTCTTCTTGATATTTTCAATTGTTCAGGTGTTTAAAGTTTATATTGTGACTTTCTAAATGTTGATCCGAAATAAATTTGAAATAAGAAAATTATACGAACCCAAGTCGGAAACGTAAACAGATGTGGTAAGACCGGATTTACTATTTGCCAAGTGTGACTTTTCGTCATCATGATGAAGGACCTTTGGAACTGCAATCTCATTTTGTATACTCGGAACCTTGTCTCTCAAACAATCAAAATTTATTTTTTGATCTGAACTACAAATTCATTGTGAGTTAAGAAAGATGATAATCATCGACGTGATCTTCCATCTACTCGTGAGAATTTTCTTTAGAAGAAACCCAAAGATTGTGTCACTCAACGATTTGGGATCAGTTTATTGGCCATTTTCTAGCTGACGGAGTTCTTTCTGATTTGTTAACATATTATCTGAAATAAGCCTGCCCAATTCTTTTTTGATCTTTAGTTCTAGTAACCTTCAACTTCTGACGGGAAATCCTCCCTATCGGATCAGCACAGACATTATTGTAGTTATACAGCTGATGTGGGTGGATATTCCTTCAATGTTTATCTTCCACACCTTTGTGTTTATTTCTTGATAGTTTTGTACTAATAACAACATTTAGAAATGTTTATGGTTTCCCTAATGTCATTCGCATTTTTTTGTAACGTTGTATTTTCACAGGATAGCACGGTAGTAAATATGCCACAACAGAAAGCTGTTTGTATATCAGCGTTCTTAATACAGAAGTCTTTTATGTTTAGTATAGTCTTTTTTAAGATCTTGTTGGCCAACTAATTGCAAGTAAGTTGCTTGATTCTTTATATCATTGGGTCGAAGACAGTTTTCTTTCTCTCTTCATGATACAGCCTTATTAAAAATGTTTGCTGCCAGTCTGTTAAAAAGAATGAAGGTAATGTGGATAAGTGACGTTAAATATCTGGACACATTCATGAAGATCCTTGTACATAACATTTTATGGTTGCTAAATAACTAGAACTACAGCCAAAATGTAAAAACGCCTGGTCGTTTCGTTTTATTAACTTTCCACCGAAACTTTTAAATGGGTCTTTCAATACAAGCATCATTCTACGCCGAAAATGACTTTGCGCGCTTCGTCGCCTCCTTGGAAATTACACAAATGAAAAGCTTTTAGCGGCTTTTTGTGTTCTAATAAAATTGCTGGCAATTTTGTTGTGCTGCTCGCTCTCTGGGCTTTTAATTACGGCCACAAATACAAACGGGATGCAACAGATTTAAGAATTGGCAGCACAAAAGGGCACCGGGGACTTTACGGTATAATATAAATTGATCTAGTCATGTTACATTTTTTGGCAAATGTTGTTAGTTATCCACGAGGTTAAGGAGATAAAACTAATAAGCAACAAAGGGTTATTGCTGAAGCTTTGATGATGCGTATTTATATCAAACAAGTTATTTTAGTAGGGGTAAGTTAGACTGAAGGGCTTGCTGTATTAAACAAAAAAATTAATTGAAGTACAAGATTAAAAAACAACAACTGAAATTGGGTTGCTACATTAAAAACAACTATAAAGTGTTTCGCTTTTGAAATTTGGTATCGTTATACTTTGACCTATGATAAGTACAATGATCTCACAACAAATGATTATCATTAGCATCAAATTTGTTTTGAGTTATAGGAAATATTCATTAATTAATCGGGATTTTAATTATCTGTATGACTCTTTCTTCAAATTCGGTAAAGTAACCCCAAGTGACTAAGATCATTTAGTAATATCATGACCGTCAGCAAAAAAAACATTTTATTTGAGTTAATATGAAAAAAGGGGTAGCTGAAATTATTTTATTAAAAATAATTAGCACTTGAGAATGCTGGACTCGGATCACAACCCGATTGTTCTAACTCTTGAAGATCTTGGATACAACCGACAATGTTTTTTTTAAACATTAATGTCGAGAACGATCTTCAACCTTTATTTATGGCAGAAGATGAGACCGGCATTTTTTGTGGATCTCAAAGAAGCCAGAAAATGGCTAAGGTGCTGCAAAACATGCTTTGGTCTAATACCGCTCTTCCATGGTGAGAACAGAGTGGCACACACCAACACCGATAGTTTAGAGTGCCATCAATATACTAATTTGGATTAACTTAACTTTGTAGATCATACCAAATGGCGCCTGAAGGACTAGCAGTTTTTTGAGTCGACACCACGAAAGAAGTCCTTCAAGTGACACAAATGATAAAATGACATTTTAAATTTGGATCAAAGCTTTCTAAACCAGAAAAGACGAGGACTTTTTCTCAGGTCTATCGACCTATTAGTCTGCTGCCAACCTTAAAAAAGATAGTGGAGAAGACTACCCATCGTCTGATCTTTCCTGTTGGACAGAAAGTTCCGGATTAAACGGTAGTGTGAGGTCAACAGAGAGCTGGTTTTGTCCATTTGTACCACAAGGATTTGTGCTAGTCTTAACCTTATTTTAATTTGTAATATTAGGAACATAAAAACTACGCTCTCATAATGTACAGTACGCAAACAATACAGCGTTAATGTTCAGCTCTTTTATGTTCTACCTGGCTGCAAAAGGACAAACTTGAGTATTGATATGATCACTGGCGAATCCAGATCTATTCTAAGAACATCTCAGTGATGCTGTTCACCCATCAAACAAGGAAAGGAGATCTGAGCTTATCACTTTGTGAATTATTGCACGAAACTTGTCAGTTGGGTGTGCTGGACTTTTTTTTTGTTTGTTTTTATTGCCATCATCTTTTCTAATGAAAACCTGAAAGAGGCCGGCATTCAAAACTTCACCCGTTTCGCGGTGGTAGAGAATTCCTGCCTTAGACTTAAAGAAGCGGACACGCCGAAGATTCGGGAGCGAGAACGCTATGGACTTTTAAGAGAACCGTAGCGATAAAAGAATTGTTGAGCAAGTCAGATGACCGTTATGGAGTTTTAGAACGTCACTTGGGAGAGCCAGTTGGAGCTTCTTGAGGCGGCCGAGAAGTGGTTCTGGAATAAGTTCACTCTACTGCCACCTATCTACAAAGAAAACGAAGCGAAGCACACAACGGCTAAGAAAGTGGAAGCGCTTCTCAACAATTTTAAACAGCAATACCATATTTATTATTGGGATCCTGATATGAATCGCCTTGATTTTGTAGATTGTGCTGTACGGCTTTTATGGAATCAGAAGATGTAGAAACTTTCTGAGTCGGCGATCGTGGAAAAAAGCTCTAAAAATTTGGAAAGTGTCCGAGTCAGATAGAATTCAGTCTCTCGATCAGCATTTTCTTAAAGATAGTTATCGTCTGCGTAGCTACTATCACACTACTGTCTTCAGATTATAACGTTTTTCCCACAATTAAAAGCTATCAAGCTCTGTAATGCTTTCTGAGTCAGAAAACGAGGGTATCTGCTCCAAGACTACCGATTCACCTGTCTGCTTTCAGTTTTGGTGAATGTAGCGGAGAGAACCACTCATCATTATCTGACGACAAAAGTCGGGGGCGCCGGTCATTTCACCATTTTCGTAACAAGATAAAAGTTACCAGCATGATATTTCTTAAAGTAGTCGGGCTTCCGAAAATGTCTAGCACAAAGGACCAGTGCTTAAGTTACTCTTAGCATTTACTCCTCTATGGATAGTCCAACTAACCTATTTTCCTGTATAGTAGGAGGTTCTTGATTAAGATTGTTGGTGTGAAATTATCTGATAGACACCTCCAGGCAGGTATACCAAAGTGGTTTATGCTTGTCTTTTATTGCACTAACCTAGTAAGTAGACGACATGGTGTTGATAGCCAGCTCCTATATTTCATTTGACTTAAGTTAACCGTTAAGAAGGACTAAGGCTCCGTTCATTCATCAGGCAAAGAGAGAAGACCTGGATTTACTCTTAATTTTCTGGAGCTTCATTTTGTGGAATTACGTGGAATTCACCCAAATTTTGGAGCTTGTGCGGAAACAAAAATAGTGAAAGCGTTTCTTGGGTTTTCACTTTACTTGATGAATGTTTGCAAAATAATCATCAGATACAAAGTTACAAATAAAAGTCTCAGGTGCTTCAGAACTGGGTTCCGTAATTCATTTTTGGTGCTCCATAAGGACGAAGTACTTCAAACCATTAAGGATTTCGTGAGTAGTTGGCGACTAATCTTTACGAGACTTGATAGCTACGCTAATGCATAGATGAAGTGCTTGGAAACTACGATTCGACGAAAGTTCTCAAAGTATGTGGTCTACTACTCTTCCATCAGGGCCTATCATTAACAAAAGAAGAAATTAGAGGCTAGAATCCAAGCACATCAGCTGAATTTGACGATACATGTGTAAAGATGAAATCGAATAAAAAATTATTTTAAGGAAAGTCGACGTTCTCAACAACGCTGTCTCAATACCTCGCTACGCCGTTAAAACTATTACTCAGGTTAGAGAGTTAGCCACCTACGTGTGATCAACTGTTCTCGGAATTGAAGATCCAACCTATCCGCCGTTCACCTGGACCATTTTTATTCCTTTCAATAACCACACCAAAGGGGCTTTAAGATTTAGGCAAGCCGTCATCCACTTGCGGTTAAGTGCCGGCAGCACCGAAGATCCTGCCTGGGTGGCTAAACTACCGGGACCGTTTCCTTTGCCCAAATGATAAGCTCGTAGTTGTAAAGCAACCAAAGGTGTCTTCCAAATCTCGTCTTGTTCGAACAATCATTAAAAATGCTTACACATAATAGAAGTCTTTTTAGTTCAACTGATTTACAAATTCATGAAGGATGTTGTATAGAAAAAGACGAAAGAGTTAACCACATCTATGTTGGTCATTAAGACCTGCGTAAGATACGACGACTTTCACTTTTTGTTTGTTGATTTCTTGTGGCTTGTCATGCATTTGTAAAAACTTTCATTTTCTATGAGTTTTTGTAGGAACTTCAGGAACTTTGTGGATTCTTACATGAGCATCTAATAATAGCGTTTTCCAGTTTTATTATTAGATACTAAGAGTTAGGATTCAATGTTGTGTTTCAAAATGGTTAGACAGTAGCACCTCCACTCTAGCCTTTCGTAACTGTACTACTCATATACCTAAGTATTGGATATCCCAAAAGTATATAAGTGAAGAAACGTTTATTAAAAATCAATACGAATAATTTTTAGAAATGACGGATGTATTTTGAAATTGCTTTGATCTCCATTTCGATGGTATTTTTCGACTCCTCAAGTGTCTTTAGCTTAGTTGTGTACATCCGTTTTTTAAAATCACCCCAAAAAGATCTGGTAAACAACTCGGACAATCGACGTTATTTACGGTCTTTGCCTTTGACTCTAACTTCATAATTTGATCTCCAAAATGATCAGTGATCAGTTCTAGATTCTCTTGCGTGCAATGAGCGGGAGCTCCATCGTGTTGAAACTAAGAGCACCAAAAGTTCTCTCGTTGAGGAATTTCTCCAAAACTTCTTCGCGGTAGACCTCGCCATCGATTTTCTCAGGAATGTTGGACTAATTATTCCATGGTAGGGAATTGCGCACCAAACGCTGACTTTTTTGGTTGTATAGGACATACCACAACCAAATAAGAGTTTTCTATACTCCAAATGCTAAAGTGTTGTTTGTTTATCTAATCATCTAGTTGAAAATAGGCTTTGTCTCAGAAATTAATTTCTTTGATATCCATTTCTTCATTTCTAATTTACAAAATTTACAAACTCGAATTTTTGGCCAAAATTTTTGAGAATCAGTGGGTGTTATAAGTAAATCTTATATGGAAACATTCAGTTTCTCGTAAGACATCCTCAGTTGGTTTTGATATTTCGGTCTCAGTGAAGTTGTGGGACTCTGACTCCTCAGCGTCCTTTGGGGTTGTGAAAGTAGCCGGTTGATCGCTCCTTGACTGGTTACAATTGAGGACACTTCCGGTTTTTTTAAATTTTCCAATCATTCTGACCAACATCAATTAAAAAATAATTTTTATAAATTTGTAACAAAACATGGTTTGATGAAAGTTGTCATTCAATTTAGAATGCAGTCAGAATCTGTCTCGACGTCCTCTCTTAGCACCAACGGTCGAAGATCCATTTGAAGAATATGCCTTTGCTGTAGCGGTTCGATCTTTGGTGGTGTAAGTGGTCTTAGCGATGGTTATTCTTTTCGATGATAATTATAAAAATATTGTCAACTCCTGCACTCTTTTAAAACATAAACAAAAGGTTGTTTTTTAAAGAAACCTTGAGATGGTGCTAAAAAAACTCCACTTCTATATTTTTAGGGCAGTCTGTATGTTCATGGCTAATTTTGTCAAATTCGTTAGTTTCAAATATTTGGGGGCAAATCAAGGGTTGAGAGGATAACAAATAAACCCAAAATTAATAACAAAAATAAGGCAACACTCAGTTATTTTTATGACACATTCAGAAAAGATAAGACAAATTAACAAAGCCGCAGCGTAATTTGAGTAATATGTGTTCGAGACAAACATTAATTAACAAGCGCTTTAAACAACTTTGGGGATGAACGAGGCGGACATCGGAGGTGAAAATCAATTTCCGGCGCAAGCTATCGCCCGGAATTTGTCAAAGGCTAATTAGCGCGGGGTGCATTCCATTACGGCGGGCTGCTGACAAATAATCGGGCCCGGCTCTGTTAATGAGACTTGCAAACTATGCCGGCCGGCGGCGGCATCCCCTTTAATATCGAGCGCCGAAGCGCGGCCGATGCAAGGTGCAGTTGGGGCCGGCCGCAGCCCGACCCCAATTAGGCGGCCTGCCCGAGAAAGCTGGGCCCCGGAAGCGCCGGCCCCGGTTGCCTTCCGGCGCCGCGAAAAATTCGGCGCCGAATTATCGGCCGACGTGTGCGCAAATTGAAAGACGCGGCTCGCGGCGCCGCGCCGATTGCGGCCGGATAGGATCGCCATTAGGGCGCCCGGTAATAACAGCAATTTTTCCGCCGTAACGGATTTTCTGGCTGATAATGTAATGTTGCGGCACAAAAGGCCGCGTCGTTAAGGGATCATAAACGGGGATTGTTTAAAGGGCGGCTGAATGCGTGGATCCCGAGTTGCGTCGTAAACGCACCGAAAGCTTTTTCCTGTCATTAAGGCGCCGTTCTCGTATCTTGCCCTTAAAAGAAAATTACGAGAGACAAGATCGGCGTTTAAAAAATTAATTAATTTCTCCAGGGGCCTGCATTTGTTAATGTTCGGAGGCGTTGTAGGGGTATACATGCGGCTAATCTACAAAGTTTGTACTGAAACAAATTAGATGCGGCTGAGACAATCAAGGAATCACTTAAAATGGCTGCTTATAAGGAAACGTCAAATGAAAACTTATGTTAGTTGATAATATTTCTATCAGTGCCTGAAACAATAATCTGCAGGTGCCAATGTAGTCCAAAAAACATTGCATTAGCTTTTTTGGGTAGTTCAAGATACATATAAAGCCTGGTGAAATACACCAACAAAGTTTTAGTATGATAATTCACATTTGTTGGAGCAGCAAGCATATGAGTAAAAGTATATGGTTGAGACGCAGCAATTGGACCTACAGTGACAAAAAACCGTCAAAATTCTAGACTAGTCATCATTCCTGAAGTGTTCCAGTTTTTCAAAGAATCTGCAATGCAGGTGCCTAACTATTTTCTATAGGGTGTAAACAATAACATATAAAGACTACCTTTAATTTTATAGTGACTATCAATTGTTAGGCTATTCAAAGGGGGGACAGAGGAAAGAAATTCATTTTTAAAGTAAATGAGCAACAGGTGTTGTGTGAGTAACTGCGCCATTACTGAAAGATCTTCTAGAAGTCATTAGAAGACTTCCATCGAGTATACCATAGGCTATAGATTCACCTCAGGAAGTATATTGAAAGTGTTTTCATTAAAACTAATAAAGCAAAAGAAGGACATTGTTGTTTGAATAATAAAAAGTTGTTTTTTTTTTGAGAATTATCGAGACGGCTATTTGTTTGAGAAAGTTCTTTTATGTTTTGGCACAAATGTAGCTAGATTTTGCAAATCACAGCTTTGATGCTTAAGAATGCTTTAATTAGTGTTTAAGTATCAATGTAGATTCTTCTCTTTGACCTAGTCCCAAAGAAAAACGATTTGGACCGCCAATTGAAGTCTTCATTTTGAGAAATTACTCATCCACGAAATATTTTATGCAACACTGCAATTATATAGCGACTTGTCTGACATGATAGTTATTTTCATTTACAGCATTCACCTTTGACCAAAAAAGTCAATTGATATTATATATTAAAGCGGAAGCACACCAATGCGACCTCCATTATCAGAATCCTGATCTGGACTAGTCCTTGTGAACTGTGCCTTTATGGGCCCCGAAGGTCTAGTAGCTGTTCGAACCGGTAACCACAGAAGAGGACTCCAAATATATGAACTCTAAAACCCAGAAAGAACCTTAGTTAGATTGGATTTAAAGTCTTGCCATCAGAGTTCTCTACTACTAAAGGGTCCGCCATATAACTTTTTTTTTAAATGCTATAAATAAAAAACTACTGAATATTTTTCCAATTTTTTTTTATTTGAAAGTACAATCCTTCCGGTTAATAATGGAATATAACTTCATTCATATGGCTGCCTTGGCTAGCCATGCAGTAGCCTATACGATCGGTCCAATTTTTGAGTAGATTTTCGATTGTATGCAGATCTATTTCAGCTATGGCTGCACGAATGTTGTCCTTCAAAGCCAAACCTCTGGTTTGTCGGCGTAACACTTATCTTTGACGGCTCCCCATAAATAATAGTCCAATGGTGTCAAATCCCAGCTCCGAGGTGGCCAAACGACATCAGAATTTCGACTGATAATGCAATTTTCGAAGACAGTGCGCAAAAGATCGATTGTAACGTTGGCTGTGTGGCACGGAGCGCCGTCCTGTTGAAACCAAATATCGCCAATATCTTCCTCTTCAATTTCTGTGAACAAAAATTCTTTCAACATGGCCCGATAACGCTCACCATTGACTGTAACAGCCGGTCCTTGCTCATTTTCGAAGAAAAATGGCCCAATGATGCCTCTGGACCAAAATCCGCACCAAACAGTGACTCGTTGTGGGTGCATCGGTTTTTCTTCGATTGCGTGCGGGTTTTCTGTGCCCCAAATGCGACAATTTTGCTTGTTGACATACCCGCCGAGATGGAAATGAGCTTCATCTGAAAAGATGATTTTTCGCCCAAAATCGGCATTTTCTTCAAGTCGATCCCAAACCCATGAGGCGAAGCGAAAACGCATTGGATGGACAGTTGGCTTCAATTGCTGAACCAATTGGACTATTTACAGGGACATACCAAGGTTTTTACGCAAAATTCGTCTTAATGATGTCTCCGAAATGTCCAATTGTTGAAAACGACGCTGAACTGATGTTCCTGGCTATTCACGCACACTTTCGGCAACAGCAGCGATATTCTCGGGTGTACGCGCTGTTTTTTGGTTTTTCACGCGTTGGTTTGTCAATAAGCATGCCAGTTTATCTCACTTTTTTAACAAGATAAAGCACATACGGAGCTGACGGTGCCCCTTTTCTTCCCATTTGCGTACGAAATTTTCGCACACATTCTGCAACATTACCATGATTTTCAAAGTAATGTCGCAATATTTCCCAGCTTTCTTCAAGCGTATACACAACCATTTTCGTTCAGCGGAAGGATAAAACTAATTTTCTGTCAAAAATGTCATGAGCTAAGTGTTGCCATTCACCGAATAACCGCTAGTTCAAAAAAAAAGAGTTAGATGGCGGACCCTGTATATCCAATACTGTCTTGATGTTATAACATTTGTCCTACCGTTGAAAGCTAGCAAACTTTGTAATGTTTCCTAACTCAGACCCACCTGTCTGCTCTGAACCTTGGGGAAGGTAGTAAAAACGGTCATCTAAGATCATTCGATGACAAAGGTCGAAGGTGCCGAGTTGATCCTGAAGGATCAGTTTGAATTCCGGCAGGGTCACTCCAGCACTTTCATAACAAAGACACAACGGGCTAGTGTTCCAAAAATGCCAAGCATTCAACCTGCTATTGGTCTTTTTACGGGGCATAAGGATCTGGATCACAATCGGTGGCGTGAGATCATCCAAGAAGCAACTCCGTGCAGGTATCAAAAGGATCTATGGTGTCTTTGACTATGTTTAACGTGTACGTTATGAACATGCTAACTGCACCTTCAATGATGCTAGCCTAGTATGCAGACGAGACGCTGGCTCATGTCCCATCTAGAAGCGAAATATTGAGAGTTGGTTGGGTGAATCTAAATGAATCATTTGTAAAGAACTCAGCGGTGCTGTTCGCCTTTTAGATAAAGAAGACTTGGTACTCACAATTTTAGGACGTATCATTTTGCGGAATGCGAAAGCATCTCTTGGTTTATTACTTTATCTGGGTAACAAGTTATCCCCACGCAACTCTCTTTTTTTCTTCTCGATTATTCTTATATCCGTTGGGTTTCCGATATCTAACTTTTCCAGATTCATTCCTTAGGTCTTTTCTTGTTTCTTTAGTAGTCTTTCTCTCAGTTTTTTGTCTCTGGTATTAGCTTCTGGCTTATTGTTATTCCTTTTTTGATTTGCGTGTTCTTGTTTTTGCGTTTTTTTTTATTTAACGCCCTCTGGTTTTCTGTTAATCCCTTGTCTTCTTATTCAGTATTTTCTATTATGTTTTGTTCTTTTGATCTGACATTTTATGATAACTAAAACGGTCTCGCAGACGCGTTCTCAAAAAAGTGCACCAAACTTTAATTTGTTGGAAATGGAGGGGTTTCCCAACCATTTCTCCTAGATCTTCAAAACTCCAGATGTAACTGAGAGGTGGAAACGCGCTTTATTAGTTAGGATCATATCTTTAAAAGTTGAAGTCACCCAATTAACAAATGTCCGGCGTAGTTCATGATCTACTGGGTTAAGTTCTTATATTAGTTGGACTTTGTAAGGCTTCAGGCCCAAATATTTGTGCAGTACGCGGCGCAGGCTACTTTATGAAACGCTCATTGTATTGAAATCGATAAATTTGGATATTTTGCAACTCATTTAGCTACTGCGACGATATTTATAACAGATCCGGCTGAGTGCCTTATATCTCAAAAACTCAAATTTTGAATTAGTTTTACAATTGCTGTACGACAAGACGCTTCATTTCTACCGAAAAGTGTACGATCTTTACAAACTGCTTCCTACTATTTCTACTATTCAAAAAGAAAGATAGCTTTAATATTAACAGATAAAAGTAGTGCGAATTTTAAAATGGCATCTATTATCGCTGGCCAGTCTTAAAAATCAATGATAGCATTGCAAAAGTTTCTTAAAATAAAGCCCGAGAGATTCTGATGTTATTCGGTATATGGTATAGGTTGAGGAAAAAGTTCAGTTACACTAGTGAACACATTTATTTATTATTCTCTATGACCTTTTGCCACCGATTTGAAAGTGTCCGGTTATGGTTGAAATACTACTCTGTGGGCTTTACATCAAAGTACTTCTAACATGG
This sequence comes from Sinelater perroti, assembly GCA_036346155.1. Classification (NCBI taxonomy): domain Eukaryota; kingdom Metazoa; phylum Arthropoda; class Insecta; order Coleoptera; family Elateridae; genus Sinelater; species Sinelater perroti. Next base: position 18,850,476 of record JARFIY010000158.1, on the reverse strand, counting down.
TTCTTCATCTTCATCAAAAGTCTTGAACCGACGACCATGCAAAAAGTATTCTAGTGAGCGAAAGAGGCTGTAACATATGAAGCAGCATCTGGACTGTAGGGGGTTGGTATGACTTTGACGCTTTCCAGATTTTCTAATTTCTTCTTGATCTTCTTTACCACTTGGCATTATCCTTTTGAAACAAAGCGTGTTTTTTAATCGAACCAATGTTGGAAATGTTTGTTGTAGACGCGATTCAGCTGCTAACTGTAAAGCTTTTCATTAGCAGCACAACTATGCCACACAGGTTCAAGGTGAAGCACATTTTCAAAATTTTACTAGACGTACATGACCTTCTCATCTAAACAGTTCTCGCGCGAAACTTACAGCGGATCGTAGCCTCGCTGAACCCACTTTTGCCGATCGTGATTGACTAGGAAAACCCACTTTTCGTACGATGTCACAATTTGCTTCCAAGAATGATCGCTCAATGGATTGTTGAGCAATTGACGGTTAATTACGACAAGTTTATTTGCTGGTGCTTTGGTCAGCTCGTGCGGATCTCGTCGGGGCTTCTTGTGGACAAAGCCAATCTGCTGAAGATGACCTCATACTCTCTTCTGGTTGACTCCAATCTCTAGGCAAGTTTTGGGTGCTCAAAAACGGTTCCGCATCTAAAGCGGCTTGCAAGTCTTTATCATCCAGAACTAATGAATTGGAAAAACGTGGTTGATCTTTAAGACCGATGTTGTTAGATCTGATCACCGTTCTATAACTCACTGTCCCTTTGCCTTTAGCATCCTGTAAAGGTCTTTATTTTGAGCATACTTAAGTCGTACAAACAATGTATCATTTATAAATCACTTACTTCTTTACTTTAAAAAATGGACATTGCAATATTTCCAATTCAACGAACAAAATTTTCTATAGAACATTTCGTTTTATATCTGAAGAACACTAACTTGATTAGATTGTTAAGTTATGTCGGCAGTTAATTCGAATTTGATGAACATCTTTATACAAATACTAAAGCTTTTCTTTTACAAGTAGTTAAACAAGCAAAACTTTGATTTTCTAGTGTTTAAACATACAGAATTTCTTTGATACAAGCTTAAGGCAGCTATAATTTCCTACCTAAAGAGGCGCCAAAACTACGGTTGGCTCGTGACCCTGTCTCGTCAGTTGGGCTAGAGTTTCACATTTGTAGGCTGGGAGATAAAGAAATGCAACAAAATTACGTAAAAAGTTCTAGTCAAAGAGAAGGGTGAAAGCTGAAAGTAAACTCGCGTCAAAACTTTGTTGGCACAGTCTAGAAACTTTAATAAAAAATGTGTCTAGTCGTTTAATATCTTTTAACAAAGACAACTTAATACGAGTTTATATGAAGTTTGTAAGAAATGTACTTTAAAATTCTGACACATTCAATTTATCCCGAAAGTATCGAGCTGCATAACACAAAAACTATAACTACAATAACAAATAAGTCTACATAGCCTTAGTTTCATTTAAAGTCAGAACGTTAGTTTCTACTGCACTTCTCCGAGCCTTGTTTCCACTGTTCAAAACATTGCAAAGTTTTTTACTTAAATCGCAGAGAAGTTACCTTGCGAATCATCCGATTAATTCCTAAGAACGAATCTTCTAGCGTTGCAAATCACTTCTCTTTAAATTTCAACTGACGCAGTCAGTGAATGAGTCATTATTCACGCAGGCGCAATTTTTTATCCAGTTCTAATCGCTTTGATGTAATTCGTTTGACCATTTATTTAAAAACTTTTTATTTTTTCCATGACTATAATTTTTTATATATATTTTTTTAATTTTGAGGTGAGAAGCATTTGTCTGTAGAACATTCTGCTATATATAGCATAGCGCAAACATTTATCTAAATACGTTGCATTCAGGTAATGCTACTGTAGGTGTTGTAAGGTACTCTTATTTGGGTATATATACATATTTTTTTTGTTTTTTTATTTTATTCTTCAAAAACCTAACATTTCGGTCGCAGTTTGTTTGAATTAAAGTATTTATGACCCTTAGTAAGTTCTGAAGGAAGACACGCTCTCTGAAGTTTCTTAGAGAGCCTTATAAAATGGACTAGAGAGCAACAAAAAACTTCATGTACACAATATATAAACATTAATTCTTAAAAGCTATGTATCATTAAGTTTAGGTATTGGGGAAAATTGGTTTATTTTTGCTTATAAAAATTTGATGTGACCGGAATAAGTGGACTGTATAGGTAATTTTAAATTTTGAATAAAAAAACTTGAAACAAATGTAAAGTTAAAACACTAACCTGTGGAAACGTCGCTTTCCCGCAGATATCGGTTCCCTGCCGTTGGTCCTGGGGGTAAGGATATAACGATATGGATAAAAAATAGGACAACTTACCCCAATCTTCACAGCGAGGCCGAAGGGCAGCGTCTTTCTTGGTGCAAAAGTTTCATTCGTCGAGCCAGATGAAAGAAAATGGACCGAGTTTTTTTACTGGAAAAATTTCAACCCTCAAAATGCACCTTTAACAAAAAGCCTCTCAGAAAATTAATTCTTCGGCTGCCAATTAAATGTTCTCGTCTTACGGAAAATTCCTGTCAAACTGAATTCAAAGAATGACGCCTGCGAGAAAATAGTCAAAAAAGGCCAAATACAAACGAACAAAGGCAAAGGGGTGGTGTGAACGAAAAAGCGAAGTCGTAGAGCCAAGTGCCCAGTGCGCGGCCCGCGGCCGATACCTCAAATTTCAAATATATATAAGAGGGAACCAAAATATTGCCGGCCCTAATTTAAAAATTCAAAATTAATGGTAATTTTGAGATTGGCGCGAACAAAATTTCTGTGTGGTCATTTTATTTGGAAAATATTAACGTCATATAAGAAGGAACGTCCAAAAGTCACTATAAATAATAGTCCCATATTAATGAAAGATAAAGTAAAATATCCTGGATTTTAGCTAGATTTGAAGCTCATTTAGAAGGTTTATATTAATGCTCAAAAGTGTAAATTAGTTGCTTAACAGAAAGTCGCAGCTTTGACAAGTTAATTCTCTACCATACCATATTTAAGCTTATTTGGACTCACGAAACAGAGCTGTGCGGTTATAGTAAATTCCTTAACACAAATATTTTGCAAACATTTCACTCAAAGACTGTTCTGATGATTGTAAATTTTGCGTAGCATAATACATCTCATACTGAACCCTCCATAGCGGTCTGAATATACCTTTTCTAAATGAATCTCTCAAATATAAAAATCGCAATACTAACCATAGTAACTGACATGTAAGAGAATTGTTTACTTAACTGATGGCACGCAGAAGACTCGAAAAGAAATGGCTTGGAGTAACCTTTTAAAACTTAGAGAAACATCGGCGGGCACTGTCTGACTATGCTTTATTAGGTATATTGTAAATTAACAACAAAGTCTTTGAAAATATATCTAGGAATGGAAAATCATTCTAAATATATGCAATAGCATGCAAAGACCTTATATTTTCTTTTCTAATTAGCATCTGCGGTATTTTTATTTTTAAATTTATATTGTGCAAATTTTTATTTAACGTGCCATCTTAAACAATATACGAGGTGTGGCAATTTATTCCCAAAAAGGTCGCATATTACTAATGGTGCAGTAATGTGAGTAAATCAAATGAGGAATTGTATTTATAGGTGTTATAACTACTACATAAGTAAATCTTCTACCAAAAGGTGCAAAAATACTGTCGAAATGCATGATTTGACAGTTTATCTCCCAACAGTCTTATAATACGCAAAAAATTGTTAAGCGGGTATGATAAGTTTGTACTAAGGTCTTTTCTGAAATTTTTTTACATCCATAAATGTATATCCTTAATTTTACCTTAATCGGTTGCTATAAATGTTAAAACAAATTTTATATCCTTTAGTTTTATCGTGGGAAAGAATATAAGCTGTATATGAGCAGTATAGGGTGTGGATGGTTAAAATAAAGCAAATAATGTGTAGGTGACAATCGTAGTAGTGAGTAACCAAAATCAAAAATGTCTGGCAGACGAATATGGAGTTAGTAGCTGCTGCATGGCAAATAAATACCTAGTACAATATGGCAAGAAAGTTCTAAATCACTTCCGAAATAGAGATTTAGGTTTTAATATTCAGATAACTGTCTAATCTGGTGTTTTGAGGAATCCTGATTCGTGCCCGAGGTTCAGATGATTAGTGGATGGTTTAATAAGTCACTAGAAATAATTAAGTATCTGCGTTCACTTTGAATAAGGGGTAATAACTTAGACTTTCAGTTCGTAGGCGTTGCTTCCGTGAGGGCATACAGTCTCACCATTGTTATTGTCAGTAGGCGCTACAGTTCTTCTTTCGCCTAGATCTGTTATGTGTGTTAAATTGCCACACCCTGTATTTTACAATTGGTTCAAATTTTTGATCAAAGATCATGATTTTCAAAAACACATCAGCGTGATTCAATATTTGTCTTACATCAACTAGATTATTTTTAACATTTTTACTTTTTGAACCAGTTCGCAATAGGGTTTATGTTGAATTTATTATTAGAGTCTTTGCTATTTACTAACAACTTCGATAGATGCCAGAAAAGTAATAGTTTTATGATGCTATTGGTCCGAATAACTAAAAATAGTCTTTTATGTTTAGCTTCAGGTAGCTTAGGGTGAGTTAAGTGTTACTAAAACGTTATATATATTAAAGAATGTTAAAAATAATGAATTTGCATTTTCCAGACTTTGGACCATCGCTTTTATGCTCCATTGTGTACTATATGACAGCTGTATTTTTTGTAGTGTTTCCAAACAGTTTAGAGCTTAATGATAAATAATTGATCGATATTAGCTTTAATTGTATTGTTGGGTTTGAAAGTCGTTTACATAGTTCAAAAATTGTAAAATTTGATGGTCTACAGTAGCTTCAGGTAGATGAAGTTGCTTTTGTTACAGCTTCCACTAATTTTCCATTAATTTCCACTTTTTGATTACTTGAACGTAGCGCGAGTAATTCCAGGCGAGTTATTTTGGCACAGGTAGCCGAATTCTTCTAAGGGCAACTTCGTTTACGAGGTAGACAGGTAAGACTAAGACCATATGTTTGTTCAAGTAGCTTGGTATTTTAATAAAGACACGTCGATGTCTTTGAGATTGGCCATTTGATATGTAATTGGAGATACCACGTGGATTATTAGGTATGGACCACCTCTTAGAGAGCTAATATATTCGTAAATTGTTTACTACATCGACTGAATGTGCGAGTAATAAGAACTACTTGCTCATGAATACCAGAAGAAACTTCTTGCAGACTGATACGTTTTTAGAACGTACCACCCTTCGGTTGTAATACCGTTCGTCCTAATTGTCCAACTGGACAATGCTACATTGTTTATCCATTTTGTAAACAAGGATAACTTAAGAAGAATTTGGCTGTGTTAAAGCGATATATCTTGAACCACTTCCGAGACGTACCAGTGATTCAAAAGGGGAAAATGTAACAAGTCGTCCTTGCACTTGAATGCGGGAGGAGGATCCCAATCAAAAGAAAAACTGCAATTTTCTTTTACACGCAGTAAAGTGCGTCTTTTGAGCATTATAGGTAGAGATTCCGGGAGAATATCACTTTAGAGTAGATACCTCGCACAACCGCTTTTAGCGAGTTTTAAGCGATATCAGAGAAAGAGACGCATTTATTTTGTTATTATGATAGCGAGACCCAAGCTGTCTAAACAAACTTAAAGCACAGTTCGGAAAAAGTGTTCTTAAGGAGGCTCAAGCGTAAATGTAGCATAAGCAGTTTTTGTTCGCCGTTTTTCGACGATTACCGCCGATTAAAAACTACTCTAATACTGAGGTCGCGATAAACTGAAGTAGTATTTAATTAATCATTACGATTTTGAATTTTAAAGGAACTCGGACATATACAACTGCCCAAACTCGACAAAAATTTAGGAATTGTTTTGATTACGTTGGAATATCTAACCTCTCTACAGTTTGGACTTATTAATCTGCGATTATCATTTACTTGAACCACCAAAAGAAGTACTCGACAGTCAAAGATTTGATATTACGTGCTGTCAAAGCGTTGGTGAACGATCGGCTGTTATCATAACCATCACCAATTTTGGTTTATGTTTGTCTCACTTTTTGGTAAGTACACTTTTTTCCTAAGCAGCTTTAAAATGTACTTTCCCTCGGAATTGCAATTATGTTTTGGTTTTTTGCTTTGAATATGCCAATGGATTTGCAGCTAAGTCAGCGGCGGATATCTTTTAATAAATAATTCCTCTGTCTTCCTATTGACCTCTCCTCCTGAATATTTTCTTCAATAATTAAGTGGAGTATTTCATATTTACTACTCCGAATGACATGCCCAAAGTATTGTGTTTTTCTTTCTTTCAAAGTTAATACAAGCTCTTTATCGATATTCATTTGTTGGGGTACTCGCAATATGTTATTTATTTCAAGGCTTCTATTTTTCTTTCTGTGGGGTATCCAGTCCAGCATTCACATCTATACGAAAGATTGGAGATACCTACCATCGTATCACTCGTAAGTGTAGATTAAGTTTGAAGTGGATTTATTTTTTGTTATCTTATTACTATTATTATTATTAATATTATTATCTTTAAGCAATTTGCTTAAAATGTTCTTATTTCAGTAAGCAGTGTGTAATTTCGCTTTAATGTTCGACTCTCCAGATGACTTTTCGATGAGTTTCCATTGTAGCGAACTTAAAACACTGAGGTCATTCCATAAACTTGCTAAATATAAAATCTGAACTTATAGTAACCTTATGAAAAGATTGTTTATTTAATTTTTTTAGCAGACCCTTTTCAACGATATTTAAAAGTCGGTATTTCACCGCCTACTACAGAATGTTGGGAATAGTTTGGCATTTTTATATTAATTGAGCAAATGATGAGCCATTTTAGATTCTGCAGATCTACTAAACATCTATGTAGTTATGAAACGTTTTAGGTGCTTCTATGATGGCACAGTTAATAATTTAAAACACGCCTGAATTGCCCAAGCAATTAAATTATACAGGGTGGCCGGATGGGTACGCTAGATAAGATTTTCATTCTAAATCGTTGAACCTAACCTCCTGACAACAAATTCACTGATAAAAATGTTCTTATCTGGCATGGTACGTTTTTCCGCTTGCAATGTTAAAAACCCCATTGGCCCACTTTGTATTAATATTTACAATACCGGATGAGATTTGTATGTACAAGTCGATTTCGGGAACTATAGAAACATCCCACGTGTGCTAGAACTTAGCGGTATTTCCAGTCATTTAACCTCTCCATACCGCTACGCCAGCCTGACAATCTGCTTTAACAGTCCATTATAAAAAACCCACATACCTGTATACATCTGCCCAACAAAGGGTAAGAGACGCGCGGCGGCCGTTGTCTCGAATTTTCGGCATATTGTTTTATTTGGGCGGCGGTCACGTTCCGCAAAACCTTAACAAAGCCGCACTGTTTTGTGTAATTAAACAATACAAATAAAGCGCGGCTTCGGCAGTCCCCGGTTGTCCGGAGATACGGCAGGGTTGGGCCCGGGGCCCCTGGAACAATCCGAAATCTGGATGCAAAATGTAATTTGCATCTTTACATATTATTAAAAGTGGGACTGAGGAGTGTTAAACGACTTTCGGGGGCTGATGCGTTGAATAGTGTAGGGTGATGCAGATGTAAATGTCTGTACAAAGGGTTATTCAGAAATTCCCCAGGATACACATGTAGGCTCAAATGAGCGAGTAGAAAATTCGTCTAAATTTTGAAGGTACCTTGTAGCTAACATCAGGCTTGTATTCACGTTCTCACTACATACATTCTAATTTTTTTATAGAATTTTTGATATAATTCTATAAGAAAAATCGAAATTTCGACGCAATAGAGTGATTATACAAATGACATACGTACTTATCTGGTAAATTCTAGCGTTTGTGTCTCACACTGTATTAGTGAAATTGGCAAATACTATGGTGGAGATGTGGCTTGAAACTTCAACCCTAAAAAGTGCAAAAGGCACATATTCTTACTGCAAATCAGATGAAGTAGATAAAAACAATACTATCTTTTTAATTAACCATTGGTTGTCCTATATATTTAACCTTCAAAATAAATTTTAACGTCAGATTAACGATACTCCTATGGACTCTTTACCTTCTTTGACTTTTTATGACCAATTTATAGAATTGGGTTTTTGATATTGGTTTTGACGTTATTTCTTATGTGAGTATAATAATAATAATAATAAGGCTTTCCATTCTATAAGAATATAGCCACTTCTTTCCGAAGTTTACTAATCCATTTCGTGGGGTGGATTAGTCCCCTTTTTGCTTCGTACGCTTAACTTCTTATAGTTTCTGGTGTGTTTTCGCTTTTTCTACTATTCTTCTCCATTCTACTCTATTACTTGTTTTCTTCTTCCAGTCCTTGACATCCATCTTTTTTAAGTCTTCAGTAACTTCATCGCACCACCTCATCTTTGGTCTCCCCCTTGGTCTATTTGTCTCAGGTTTCCATGTTGTTATTTCTTTAACTATGCTTTGATCTCTTTTTCTCATTATGTGTCCCATCCATCTAATCCTCTGTGCTGCCATCACTTTCACTATATCCTCTCCTTTCAATATTTCCTAAGTTCGTGATTCATATATTGTCGTTTTATCCGTCTCCTATGTTTTTGAGTCCTGTTATCGACTTAACACTTTCCTCTCGATGATTCTTAACTTTTCTTTTCTGTCTGTGTAGGACACATTACTTCTGCAGCATACAACACTATTGGCCTAATGAGTGTTTTATAGATTGTTATTTTCGTTTGCAACTTTAGCTTTTTAGATTTTAGCATTTCCCGATTAGCATAGAAAGCTCTGTATCCTTTTGTATTCTTTCCTGTATTTCTTCTTTTCTCTCGTTGTTTTGTGTTATTTGAGTTCCCAGATAGTTGAATGCCTTTACTTTTCAATTTTATAGTTTTCAAACTTGACTGTTGCCCTTGTATCATTTTTCCTCTCTTGCATTGCATGTATTTCGTTTTGCTTTCATTTATTTCAAGCCCTATCTCCTTTGATTCTTTGCATAGCTTCTTCACTATTTCCGTTAGTTTCTTTGGTGTTCTTGATATAATAACTACGTCATCAGCATATGCTAAAATTTGTGCTTCCTTGTTTTTATGCACCCTTGTACGTTTACTTTTCTTATTGCCTCTTCAATCATCAGGTTAAACAAAGTTGCCGACAGTGCATCTCCTTGTCTCACTCCTTTATTGATTTTGAATGTTTCCGTATGTCCATCTTCTGTTTTCACTTTAGCTTTGGAATTTCTCATTGTCATTTTATGCAGCTTCTCAGTTTTCTCAGGATCCCCATATTCCTTAATACTTGTATTAATTTCCCTCTCTTGATATTATCAAAGGCCTGTCTGTAATCGATAAATACCATATGGATTTCTATATCGTATTCGTAACATTTCTCCAATATTTGGAAAATTACGTGTAGTGCATCGATGGTAGATCTCCCTGGCCTAAATCCCATTTGATAGTCCCCTAGTTCTTTTTCTGCATAACTCTTCAGCTTACCCTGTATTATTGAGGTGAATACTTTGTAAGTCGTGTTTAATAGAGTTATTCCTCTATGGTTATTGCACTGTTGGAGGTCTCCTTTTTTTGGTATAGTTATAATTATCCCCATTTCCCATTCCGTCGGCATCTTTTTCTTCCTCCATATCTCCCTTATCAGACTATGTATTTTTCCTTGTAGTTTTTCACCACCATATTTCAGCAGCTCTCCATTTATTTCATCGCTTCATCGTTTTTGATTTTTTTTATCGCTTCCATAGTTTCCTCTAGGGTTGGTTCTTCTACTGTTTCTTCTTCTTCTTCTTCAACTGTCTGTCCTCCTTCTTTTTCCTGCTCGTCCTGGTAACTTTCTTCTTTTACTTCATATAGCAATTTTTGGAAATGCTCCTCCATATATCTTTCATCTTGTTTATATCATATTCAATTTTACCTGCTTCATTCCTGAGTCCTCTGTTTTACATGTGTTCCTCTTGTTTTGCCTCTTCATTTGTTTATAAAACTCTTTTGTATTGTTATTTTTGTAATTACCCTCTATTTCTTCCATCTTTTCTGCACCCATTCATTTCTTTTTGTCTACATGTCATCTGTGCTTCCCTTTTACATTCTTTATAATGATCCATGTCTTCTTCTTTTTAGTTCTTATCCACTTATTCCTGGCTTTATTTTTCTCATTTATCTTTTCTTGACACTCATCGTCATACCACTCTTTTTATCTTGTTTTCCTTGTACCCGATAGTTTTGTTACACGTTTTAAGATTATATCCTTAATTTGTTTCCATTCATTTTCTATATCCGTATTCCTTTGAGGTTTTCTACCTCTTTGTTTGTTTCCTTTATATATTCCTTTCTTCCGTTTTCGGTATATAACTTCTCTATGTTCCATCTCTTACATACTTTGCTCCTTTGGTTATTTCGATATTCCTGTTTTACTTTTGCAATAACTAGGTAATGATCGGTGTCTGCATTCGCACCCTATATGTTCTAACATCTGATATTATGCTACTTTGTTTCTTCTTTATTAGGACATGGTCTATCTGCGTTCCTTTTGTTGCTCCTGGTGGCATCCATGTTTCTTTATGTATTCTTTTATGTTTGTACTTAGTACTACTAATAACCATATTTGTTTTTGCGAAATTACAGATTTTGCTTCCATTGTCGTTTGTTCTTTCATGGATGGTGTATTTTCCTGCTACTTCTTTTATGTAGTTTTCTTTCCCGATTTGTGCATTCATATCCCCTAGTATTATCAGTATGTCCTGTTTCGGTGTTTTTTCGTATTCTGCTTCTAAGTCGCTGTAGAATTTGTCTTTTTCCTCCTGATCATCTGCTTCTGTGGGTGCGTAGGCGCATATTACAGATACATTTACGACTTTTCCTTCCACTCTTACACTGCATATTCTTTCATTTTAGTTTTCTATCTATTATAAATGCTGTTCCTTTGTGCCGTCGTTTTTTCCCCCCGGAATATAACAATTTAAAATCTTTCTTATTTATTTCCCTTGTCCTTCCCATCTTATCTCCTGCAGTGCGCTATGCTCACTCTATATTTTATTAGTTCCTGGCTATCTCCATCATTTTACCCGGTGTTAGCATCGTTTTTATATTCCATGTTACTATTCTAAACACTTTACTTTTAATTTCCTTTTTATTAATATTTTTATTGTTATTGATTGTGTTTTGTTTTACTTCTTTTCGATTTTCACTCGTGTCCGTTTCCATTGCCTTGTTCGTTTTTATTTTCCAATTTTCCTGGTTTTTCATCAGTTTTTTGGATTAGCATTACTTCTTTCACGCCCTTTGCCTTCTTTTACATATTTTATGCTTCTCTCATTTTTATCCCATTGGTATCCCTGGTTGTTTATTATTATTTTCTGATAGCCAATTTTTACTTTATTTCCGATCCTTTTTCTTCTTTAGCTGCTTCTATTATTTCGCCTTGAATCATTCTTTCAGTTTTCGTTAAATCATTTTCTATATAGATTTTTTCCCTGCTAGTTTATTTTTACTTCTCATTATCATCCTTTTTTGTTCGAACGATTCGATTCGTGCTACTACGCATTTTCTTTCAGGAATTTTTCCTACTTTATAGGCTTCGATTACCTTCGCTTGCACTTTTATTTCATTATACAAAAACTGTTCTATCTTTTCTTCAGTTTTCACCTCATCTACTTTCAGCCCTTTTATTATAATGTTGTTTTTTCTCTTGTTTTGGTCTTGTTTTTCGATTATTTCTTCCACTTTTTCAATTCTATTCATTAACTGTTGTTTTTCCTGTTCCCATTTGACCTCTTTTTCTTTTAATTGCTTTACTTCATCTTTTAATTTCTTTAACTCGTCTTTATTTTTTTGGAATTCTTCTTTCATCTCTTTTCTCATTTCTTTAGTCTCTTGTAATATTAGTTCCTCATTACTTTTAGTCTTCGTCTTCGGTGAACGCATGGTTTTTTTACTTTTTGTAAATATCTCCTGCTCATCTTCGTCACTTCCGTACTGCCTTCTTCTTTTATTGCTTTCATCCACTGTTTCTGATTCGCTCATTTTCCTGTGCTCGTTCTTCCCTTTCTTCCTTCTTCTGTGCTTTTAATGTTCTACCCGTTCGCGTCGAGTCAGCGTTCCAGTCTACCCGTCGAAAACCTGACTCGTATCGGCGTTTCGCTTCTATATTTACTGCTGTTTATTTAATACCGCACACCACGCTTTCACTTAAGTTAATGGGTTCATTAATTTTTTGACACTATTTTATCACATATATCAGTTCACTACTTTTTTTTATTTGATATCGGTTCTGACTGAATTCTGTTAATACGCTCCTGTTCGTTGTTTATTACCGCGCTTGACCGTGAGCAACCAGCTGTGCTCTTATCTGTCACTTTGCACTTTCTTTATCGCCACGCCGTTTCCGAAATTTCGGTTTATTATTTCTTATTTTGTAGTCCTACCTTCAATTTACTGCTTTTTCGCTTCCTGCCCACTTGTTATATTTCATTTACACATCACATTAAATTATTATTCACTGATTTCTCGTAAATTTGATTTTATTTTGTGCCACTTATCTGCAGCTTGTTTGTTGTTGCCTGCCAGGACCGGACCCCCTATGTGAGTATAGATATAGTTTTATTTCTTCTACTTTCCAATTAGACGTTTCTTCCGTCCAAACATAATAGTAATCTTTGTCCTTAGTTCTATATACGTGGTTATTTTGAATTGTGCATTCCACCTATCACAGAATTCACGAATATCTAAAATTTATTTAAATGAACTTTGTATTACTTTTTAGAGGTAATATATACAATTGAGTATAGTGATCAATTGTGCAATTAGGTCGAAACTTCTGACCACCTTTTTTGAACTCCTCATTAAAAAGTATAATAGGAATGTCTCATAAACCCGACCCATTGAAACACCCCTAAGGGGGGTTTACCTGCTTTTTTTATTTTAAAGTGACATATCTCATGAACGATAATATATAGAGTGCTGAGACCTTCATAGTTCATTGGTTGGTCTAAGTTTGAGTTTCTAAGGTGTTTATGAGTTTCAACATTTGTATATATTACCGTTTCGCCCCCTGATCTTGTTTAATATTAATAATAAAGTACAGATTATAATAATTTTTTTTCAATTCAATCATTTGGAAGCGATTGTAGAACGACAAAAATATATAAAGGTCTACCTTTTAGCAAGATTATATATTTGAATAGTTATGGATAACGAAAAGGAACGGATTTCCATGAAACCGCTCCTCATTAAACCTGTGGAAAAACGCGACGAATTTTGGTGATTGTAGCGTATTCGTGAAGGAAAGTTCTAACAATGCACCCGCCGCGCCGACGCGGGGCCGCGGAGATTCTAGAACCAAAATGTGCAGGTATTTAGCGTGTGCGAGGAACAGCCAAAATACAGTTAAAGGAATAGTAGTAAAGGTTCGTAATCCTAATATACCCATGTTTATGTTTATGGGTCAGGCTTTTTGTCGTCACCTGTAAGATATGTACATTTAGACTTGATGCAATAAGAGGAACTCGAGCCCCAAAAAATGAATTTTAAAATTATTAAAAATATAGTTTATATAACTTAAGAAAAAGTGTATCAATTAGAGGGGTCTCGTTGAAAACCTTTGTTTTGAACTTTAGTGACATTATAAAAATAAAGCCAGTCTTCGTCAAGTGTTTTAATGCTGTTATCGGAATGTTCCATTTTCAATCTTACTGAGCAATTTGCGGCACCACCAAACATACTGTACCATCTGCTTGTTGGTTAAGGCATAGGAACAAACTCTTCTGACTTGAAGGTGGTCATGCAGAATGGTATAAATTGTCTGTGCTCGAATATCACAAGCATTCTTCTATCTGTTGATCTCGAACGTATTCCTTACATAACAATATTCTCTCTAACAGACAAAAATGTCCTGACCTCGGAACTTCTTCCAAACTGAATTATCTATCAAGAACTTCCAATATCACTTGATTATGGCTATACAAACAAAGTATCGTATCCTAACGCAGGAGACATTTTCTCTAAACACTAAACAGTTGTAGTACAAAATTGCCCAGTAGTCTATGGTTTTGAAAATGGCAGCAAGTTCTTTTTTCTTTTCAGAGGTTGTCCTACCACCTGTAATGTAGGTTTGAACATGTTTCAATGCGCTTGGGCTTACTATAAAATGTGACCATTGTTTACATTATATAAAATGATATTAGCATGTTGAAAATGCAAAAAGATATATCTATATTAGACGATAATCTTATGAATGTTGAACAGATGAAAAAGCTCAAGGTTTCATTGTTGTTTAAAAGTTAAAAGTTTAAAGTTCCATATTAGCCGTTACCACTGGTTAATGTGCAGATAATATGGATGTCAAACAAAATTAAGATAAAATAGAAAATTGGGGTCTGCTGATAATACTGAATACTGAATAATTCAGGGAAAAATTAGAGGTTAGAATTTAGATCAGGTTATTTTATTTGCAATCTATAAATTTACAATAGCAAAATATGATGTGAAGAATGCACAACTTCATCTGAACACTGTTCTATGCTTAACATGATGACTTTATCATGAGCAAAAGTTCCAGTACAGAAATGTTCATACATACGCATATTAGCTGTATAGATCAGATATAGTAGTGAATCATTTGATTGGATGAAGACCAGTTAAATATTGACCACATTTTACTTAGAAATAGCTCTCTGACGAATATGATTTGGAGATAACAAATGCAGAATAAGAGAAGCATCTCTTTAACTTGAAGGGCAGGCTTTGCATACCACACCTTGTAAAATGCCTGATTATATCAAGAAAGACAATCGTAGCGTCTATTTTTTTTATAAGTAACTTGGTTAATAGCATCCACAACTTTATAAACTTGTTTTTTACATGGGGTTATGTCAGACAACTATGGTAGCAAAGGAAAGAAAGTTATCTTAGGAAGTACGACCAACTCAATATTGAAGTGCTCACGGACATGTGAACGAAAATGTAGAGCTCTATTTTATTGTATTTATAATATTCCCAAGCACAATAGTAATTCGTTCAGGAACAAAACACCACAAAACTACATGCACCGGTTCTTATTATCGCAAACATGAAACATTGTCTTGTGACTAAAAACCAATTTTTAACAAAGAGATCTTATCTAGCTGTTCTTAAAAATTTACGCAGAAATAGAAACGAGATTATACTGCAACCAGTATGGTTTTGTATGAAGATTTCAGTTGTTGTTTCTTTCTATCTTATACTAGCTTTTTTACATTTATAATGCGGTTAATCTTCACGCTTATATGATAATTGTTTTCAACTAATTATTCCATAAGAATAGGAATAGGACAAAAATGTTCGTTATCACTCTGGAGACATATTTCGTCTTTCTTAGCTTGTCTACAACCCTTGCAGCTTTACCACAGCCCTTTTGAGTGCGCCCTAATTTACTCATAACACTTGTTCATAACCTTTCTAACTCATTTTACAGCTCTTTTACTGTTAAAAGGGCACCTGATACGTTTGTCAGGTTATTGTCTGCCAAAAATAAGTAGCATGTACGTTTATAAAACGTGAAATAGAAGGCTAGGAAGGTTTCAACAACGTCATACTTGAATAGGATGTAACAAAAAATACAGGGGTTGTAGAGGTAAAATTTATTCGCCGAATGCTAGCTAACATTATCATACTACAAACTTCCCCCCAGAATAAATGTGTTAGGTACGTCAAGGTACTGTATTTGAAGCTACGCATTATTTGAAATGTTTTTGCTTAATTTCTTTTGATGAGATATCCCAGGTTGTTAGTATCCAAGACATCATCAGACCTTGTAACGGTGTTTGGAGGTTTCCACTTACGAAAAAGGACTTACAATTTGTATTGTTTCAAACAATGGACAATGCTTGTAATCTTGAGGGCACAAAACTGTCCATGTTATATTTTTAGATTAGGGAAGCTTGTGCAGAGGGATAGCATTTTATTTGGCGAGGAGAAACTTAAATCGTGCTTAAACTGTGCTGCTACGCAGAAGAATAAGAGCACCGACAGACTTACAGATGAGGTTTGGAGTTCTGAAAGGACACTATTGGCCGAGATCAAGATCAACTTTTATTGAACCAAAGTTCACGTCTAAACTCTGGGGAACAATAGTGCAAACCAAATAGCCAAAGAGAGTGCGGAAAGAGCAGAACCGCCAACTTTTGAGATAGTTCTAATAGGGATTGTGAAGAAACGGCTATAAGTTAAGAAATAGCAAGCAGTGCAAATGAGGACGTGGCAACTTTTGATTTCAGCTTGTCCAAAACCGGGAACTGAATGAGGATCAAGAGAGATGCTCATGTGGGAAAGCCGACGACGTTATGCATGTGTTGCTAACTTGCAACGCAGAGAAGAGGGCTCTTATGACGAGCGGGTGGAGGTGGCCACAAACGTGGGAGGAGATCTGGGAACTATTTGGAGTGTGTGAGTGATAAACGGTTTTTGCAAACCGCTATGGGAAATTACTTGTAGATGTTACCGTTGAGATACCGGGCCGTTTATCGAACTTTTTAGATGTAGTTTGTAAAGATCAGTCAATAATTATATCTCTCGAGTGAGAAACATCGAGAAATCCCTATATTCATCTTTGAATAGAGATTTTATATGTTGATAACACAGTGTGCACAGTAACTTATGGTGGGTACTACACTCTTTGATATATTTTTTTATCAATTATTATTCAGTTCAGTTTTCTTATTTCTTTTTTATAGTTGTCTAATTTTGTACGTTCTTATTAATAGTTTTTTAACACTACATTAAATATTTTTTTATTTTCTGCATCTTTGTCTTGCTAAATTTTTTGGCTAATTCAATTTTTTATTTGTTTTTAAATTTCTTTACTTACGCAAGCAGAACAGACTATGAAATGGGAAGAGACTGTATTATGGGAAAGGATTTTTATTATTGGCAGTTTTTTCAGGGAAAATAATCTGTGCTTTAGGCCCAAAGGACTATGGGTCAGATTGTAAAGGTATAAGTATCTCAATTTAATTTTCACAGAGCCTTCCTAGTGATGCACGGAAGGCTTGTTCTATTAGAAGAAATGACGTCTTGGTCATTGATGTGTGAATACAAGAGGTGGTAGGTCTTGCCATCATGAGGAGACTGATAAACACGTTGTTTGTTGTCAGTGCGCGTAAAGTGCTCTCTAAACAATTGAAATTTAAACATTGATATTTGTCAGAAACATTTCGTTAAGTAACCCGAACTCTGAAGTCTATGATTTGCAACTCAGTTGTTTTCAGAAGTGTTATACTCTGTCATGTGTTAGAAAGTTGATTGAATAAATGTAACAATTCACACTGGAGAGGCAGGCGTGTAAATAGCCGCTCTCGTGGTGCGGTGTGGGATACGATACCGATCCGGCTCGTAAGGACCAAAAAATGGAGAGGCAGGCGTGTAAATAGCCGCTCCCGTGATGCGGTGTGGAAACGTAGTACCTCCCGTAGTGGAAGGTCAGCCGATAAGGCCAAAATCGTCCCTTAAACGGCCGTCGCGTTAGCGGATGGGGGCGGCTACCGATATCAACCAATGAATTGCCAAATCGCTCACCTGAATCGGCTTCGGCTTCGTCGGCGATTCCAAGGTGGCCACCTCTGCGTTGCGGATCTGGTATCTGCGGGATGTTGAGACACGACCAAATTGGCCGAGCTGCGATGCGTGAATATTTGCGGGGTGTTGGATATGCGTGAATGTATGCGGGTTAAGACACGACCGTATTGGCCGCGCTGCGGGGCGTGAATCTGAATTTATGCGGACTAAGACACGACCGAACTGGCCGCGCTGCGGGGCGTGAATGCCTCGGCTGAGCAAAAGCCCATGCCGTTTGTGTGCGACGGCAAAACGTAGCTGATATCAAAGGTCCGCATGCCGCCGTGATATAAAGCGGTTCAAGGGCGAAAAGGCCGCCACACCACACACTTTTAACCAAAAATTTATTAAAAGACAAAATTTATTAAATTATAATTAATTATTACATTAAATCAAACTTAAATAACAATTAAAGAAGCATATATAATACGTAAAAACAACGGCAGGAAGTGCTCGCTCCTGATATTTGGACAGTTTACGGGCTATTGACAATACGTCGTTACATCCCAGCCTTTAACCTTTTATTTTAATAATGTTGACCAGTAATGTAATTCTATGGGGGCTTGTGGCAACTGCGCGTTGCTGAATTATAATTTCCGTGCATCTTATTTTTAAGATGTTGTAAAGTTTAGACACCAACTCCTTCACAAACTCTATGATGGTTTGGACTTCTGCATCCTCATGAAGAATTGTGCTTTGAACAAATCACGCTAAAGGTGGAGCTTTTGTGGGTAGGACTTTGTTTTTTTGTGGAGTTCGCCTGCTTTTCATATAAAACAGCAAGCCAAGAAGTGCTCTTATTGTGAGTTTGACGTCTATAGTTATATCGAAGTATTTCACCAATTTCGCCACAAAATAGGGAACTCTTCGTCTGATCGATCCTCATGGTTGTTCAAACTGTTTTGTAGTCATTTTTCAGTCTGTAAGACTGGGGTTAGCTGAATTTCAATGTTGTTACTAACGTACAAATTAAACAGAGTTAAAGATGGCCTAGATCTCTGCGGTACGCCTGCGCTTCTTTGACGATTTCATTCATTTTGATACGAAATCTTGTCCATCAGGAAGGATTATATCAGTTAGACCATCGGTAAAGGGTTGGATGATGAGGCCATTCTACCCCCTTTTCAAAGGCCTTGAGGAGTACAATGTCTGACTTTTTCCCTATTATGTTCTTTGCTGATGAATTTGGAGGCTGACTCCATGATTAGCTCGATGGTGTCAAGCGCTGTCATCAAACAGCGGGGAATGACTCTTTCCATTAATTTTCTTAGAGTTGGGAGCGGGTTCATAGTCCTATGGAAAGATAGTTGTTTTTCTTGGCTCGAGAGGCATTACGATGTCTGTTAACTTTCAGTGATAAGAAAAACGCAACTGTAAAATAGTGTTGCCTACAATAGTTCTACAGATGATGATTCTTTTAAGAGAAAGCTTTTTTCGCAAGCTTTGGAATATTGTCTGGTCCGGGGAGTTTTTGGGGTTTTAGCACCAATATAAATTAAAGGGCCAATAAATTTGATGGGTTCCTGGATATTCGTGGACGTCGGAAAACACTTTACAACATCAAGTTAGTTTACCTTAGTCGTATTGTACCCCATCCCGCTTCCTGTCCCCCTTGATGGGCAGCATCAAGGTGAACTTTTGCATTATCTTGACCATCCTGTAAATTTGAGTCATCCGAACCTTTAACTTGGTCTCTCAGGCAGTCTTCCGGAACTCCGCGACAGCTCTTACATCTGCGGCTGTCTTTCGAGTCCTCAGTTAACAGCGTGGGCAGGAAATCATTGTTGTTTACGGGGTTTGTCTGTGATAAAACGAATAGAAATTTAGATGGTCGTTTCTAGGATGATGGGATCTGTTTCCATCGTCCGGAATTAACTACTGATGTTTTAAAGAAAACGTCGTCGGTTCCATCCTGAGTGCCCGGTATAAGATAAGACTTATGGTCCGAGTCCAGCTTGCTCAGGTTATACAACGCATCGGTACGTCTTTAAGTACGACTTCAGGGGTGTTAAGCCGACTTATGAGATCATATCGTCATACAGCATTAAGTTGGAATTTTGAAAACGCTTGGGTAATTTAGCTTTCTTTAGTGATCCCATTTAAAAGAGTTGGTGGAGGTGTTAGAGAAAAAATGAAATGGTTTTGGCCTTATAGCAGTAGAACTTCTGATTAAAGAAATATTGGCGGTTCTAGTTTTGTTCCCTTATTTGTACAGATCAAATTGATTTCTTGTTCAATCCCAAAACAGTAAATCATCTTTTCACCTAGCTCGATTTCATTTTCTAGTTTTCTTGTAATTTGTTTTACTTATTTTTAGACATATTTAATAATCCGCGTTTATTTATTCCTTTACTACCATTATTGATCTATAATTCTTTATAAGATAATTTTTGTTGTCCCTCTTTGCTTGAATCTGTCTTTAAATGTTTGCTTTTTATGGAAATTGTACTTTGCCGAATTTGTTAGTGGTTTCTTTGTTTACACTTGTTGGTAATCTTCAAGTTGTTAATTAAAAGTAGTATATAAAGTGAATTTATATGAAAATTTAATCCCTGCTCAGATGCAATAAAGGTCCAATCATGGAAGAAGTAATAGGCTTTAAGGAAAATAAAATGGGCCAATTTTAACAACTCCATAAACCGATTTGCAATCGAACAATATGAAGCTCAGTTGACCAATCATAAGAACGTCGTTTTCTATCAAGACAACGAGCCTTTGCCGATTCTAATCAAATTAGGGTGGAATTTTGCTTTAGCTGACTTTTTCTTTTGGTTGACACTTCTTTTGATTTTTATAGAATACTTTTATAGTTCAATTTTCTAGAAACCCGTACAAATTCACCTAGACAACCAAGTCTGATTGAAGCATTAATCAGTCGGCTTCGATAAAATACTTCTGTCATGCTTTTTAAACTTTATGAAACAACTCGGAACGATAAACGCTCAACAAATCGGAGTATTTCAGCTGTAGGTTGAATATAACAATATTATGGCTTCGCCGAAATCTTCAAGTTTTCCCGATGAACTGTCGTGTTGTAGAAGGACTCACTTGCGTCGAATCAGATGCTAATGCTGTTACTTCAGCGTATCCTAGGTTCAGTTACTTACAATATAAGTCGGAATTGATGGCACAGCCATTGTAAACAAGCTTAAAATTAATAAAACCTCTAAAACTTGACCGGAGACAAAACATGCTGATAGTGGCTTTTGACCTCAGGGAATTGTTTTTTTCAGTCGCAATTCACTAAAAAATTTATTGTCGTCTACCGTAAAAAACATTTCACTTCCAGAATTAATTGTTTAATGGATGCTTTACAAACCTGCGCTTCGGTGAGCTCGTTTGGATTTTGGAACAGTTTTATGTATAAAATTCAGCTGTTAAAGATGCTTTTAAACGGTTTTTGATATACTCCAAGTTTTGCTGAAGGTTCAACCTCAAATAGACAACCAGCCGAAATGTAATTCATCTAACTCATCATTTTCTTTGCTGTTTTTCTATTGTATGGAAGCATTACACAAATTTTGACAAATTCATAACAGCAACAAAACTTTTTCTTAACCCAGTAAATTCGTTTCACTGTTAGACTTCTTTAGTTTGGTGTTCGCTTTCAAACGCTCCCGTTTTGCGCGTTTTAGGACGCTGTTGAATTATGGCCATCGCAATTACTCGACCTTTGCTTTCCAAAGATAATTACAGGAATGGCTCACCAGTCCGTTAACCTCCATTGTACTACTAGGCCTCGCTTCGACCTTCATTTCAGCATTAGTCCGCTTTAGTGATTTTATATTAACACGCTCTAAACGACTGGATTTCCAGAATTTTAGCTATAAAATTTGCTGTTTCATTAAAATATACGAACTGTAGTTGTAATAGGAAAATGTGCAAGGAAAGTTTAAGTTACAATTTTTAAAATCTGGTCCAATCTAATAGACTGATAACGTTTTCGTAAGTTTAGAATTGGCTTGGTGGTTAACTTATTAAATAGTCACTAAAATAAAGTTCTAAAGAGAAGGGAGGAAAATAATCAAAGTTTAACTAAACACTTTAGGCGTGCTTTAGTTTGAGAACTGAAGAGTTGCAGAAAAGTATAACGGTTTTGGTGAACTAACTTTTTATAAAACGCGAAAATAGAGGTAGGGAAACCTGCAAGGAGTTACTGAAAAGAATTTTTTTCTTTGTAAAAGTAAATTACGACAAAAACTAGTTCATAATGCTAAATTTATCTACCATAAACTCCGACATGAAAATACAGACATAGATCACATTAATCAGGAAATGAAAATAATAGTAAGGTAGGAAATGCAGAGTATTAATTTAAGTAGTTGAGCAATAAAGAATTGAAATTCTGAAATTAAGGACAGTACAACAAAATAAGTGTAAAGAAGGGTAGCTGATGCGCAACAATTGCGTTTTTACTTTATAGTAAGATAAAATGGGTGGCGCAGACATGTTGAAGAGTGAAGAGGCAGTTTATACTATTTACCACTATTTTATAAGCTGCTGGCAAAAGAGTCATGGGAAACAGTTACTTAAAGCAATTATTAAGTTAGTAATGACCATAAAAGATAAATAAAGAAACATAAAACAACTACTTCTGAGAAGTGAATGGTTTAAGAGAGGCAAATGGATCACTCGCATTTAAACTGAAGAAACTTAAGGATAAGACAATGGAAACAAAGGTAGAGGATTAGGCTTTAGAAGGAAAATTTGAAACAAAGCTACATGGGAAAAATGACTATCATGTTACCATATCAAAATTGACTATATGAAAGGAAAAATTGAAAGAATTTATAGGTACAGTATCGGTCAGAAGTTTTTGAAAATACATATCCATGACTATAACTTGCTTCAAAGACAGGCTATCTCCCTGATCTTGGGTATGTGTTGAAGAATGGCAAGCCCTCAAAATACCCATGTTAAGGTACTGTACGGCGTTTGGTCTCGGAAAGAATTTTTCATCGCCAACGTTGTAAGAAGGATTAACATTACTGTAGTACTCTATCTTTTTTCCAGGGGCAAAAAGAATTTTAAAAAAATGTCAGAGAGGCTATCTAGGGCTCTAGCTACTTTGACTACAGAGATACACTGAAATGTGGGGTTGGTGAGAAACAATTTTTTGAAAGGGGGCGTTTTTTAAAAAATCAATTATTTTTACTATCAATTTGATCTATTTGATATATCTCATATGTGTGTAAGTATTCTAGCATAGCACTGGTAATTTACAATCGCCTTTTGAGTCTAACTTCAAGGATAACCTTCATAGCCCATTAGTATATTTTTTTATCAAACACCCAGTTTTTACGGATAGTTAGTGGATCATCCCAGAAACTTGAGTTCAAGAAACTCCATCAGATAGAAACAACAGCTTAGAAGGTTTTAAAGCAGTTAAGAGGATTATTGATATTAAAAATGTAAATAAGGCGGCGGAAGTTAAATTTTATGCATACCCATAGAGAACGAAAACGTAAAGATGAAAGGGAAGTTTTACGGGCCATTAAAGAATTCTGCGCTTTTCTTAAATTTGTAAGAAACAAAAACTACTGCCCATCTAAGTCACGGCCGAAGTTAGCTTAGTTTCGGGACAAGGAGATGAAAAATCCTCACTAGGCAGCAACTATCTTCTATTCTCAAACCCAACAGATAATGCATTAACAAAAAGCACAAAGATCTAATTATTGAGAACAATAAAACAAAATAGACAAAATGCTGCTTGAATACTTACTCCAAGTTTGCTCCAAGTTTTCTGTGCGAGAGAGCGATGTGCAAGCATTGCAAGTTGAATCCAGTATGGGAATTTCTAACACCAAGCTCTTTATGCAAGAGTATGAAACTGGATACTATTTCAACTCATTCGCAACATCTTTGGTCAAGCTCTAGCTTAAAATTGAACGTTTATTTTTAAAATATGGAACTCAAATTTTATTTAAAAAACATTAGTAGTAATGGTAGCCTAATTAAAATATTCTTTTTGATAATTTTTGTTAAATTTAGGTCGGAGTGGACATGTAGCGCGAGTGGCAGTTAGAATACTTGCATTAAAATTAAGCCGAGCTATTTTTCATTTTAATTACTTTAGGAAATTTTCGCAAACTATTAAAATGTGATGACAGTTCTGAATAAATGTATTAATTGTAATATATATGAATACAAAATGTAATGGTGCATATGTAAGGTTTGCTGTTATTATCTGATGACTTCGGTGAAAAGGATATCAAATAATTTATTAAGGCTCGTAATCCTTTAGAAAGTCTAAATTACGTTTCGGGCTTATATGTACAATAAATGTAAACCTTGTGGCGAGAGAGATATGTGAGTTAATAGAAGAAAAATAGAATTGAAGGACCAAATTGTTTCGGCGGGCCAGAGAGTAATTTATATTACAATTAAAACAATAAATAAAAATAAAATACTTACCAGTCGGACGGCGACGGTTGCCTTGGTTTGAGAACTGAGCTAGCAAAGGGATTGAAGGATAAAAGAGAAAATGGCAGGTTTTCTCGCCTCAGTTCTGTTAGCCTACGTGGTTGGTCCGTATACTTTGCTAAGTGGAAACGAGTGGAGAAGCGTCTTGTTCTAAGCGAATACACAGAAGGAAGTTTAAGACGCAACAACGCCGAGCAGAATTGATTTTTTCCAGTAGGGATGCTGAAAGAAGAAGTGGGAAAGCAAGTGACCAAGCTATTGCCAATGCTCCTCATTATTTCCTGATTTTACTGTTTCTAAAAAAATAATATCGGGTTTAGGCGACATGGATACCCAATTGTGGAACAATATCTTTATAGTAAGTAAAGTTAATGTAATTATTACGAAGAGATCTAGATAGAGAGACCATTAAAAAGAGTCTCAAATAAAATATCATTTAATAATTTTAACCCTGTATTATTTGAAAGCACAGGAGAAAACACGTAGTATAACAAAAAAATTTAGATAATAAACTATAAAAGCTTTGAAGAGGATTTAGATAATTTTGTTAAAAATAAGATTAAGTAAGTATTACAAAGAAAGAAAAGAGAATAAGAAAAAATTAATCGTAATGTTGGCTTGTGAGCTGCAAAAGTATTACCAAATAAAAAAGAGGAGACAATTTAGGATTGGTTTAATAAAAAGGGTGAGTTTGCGTGAGCATTTATGGAAAAAGAAAGATTGTTAAGAAAGATAAGAATTAATACAAATAGAAGAGGTTTTCCTTACACGACAAAGTTGTTAATGAACAATTGGATGCCAAAGGGTAGTTGAAAGTTAAATTAATAATTTTAGGAAACTATGAAAAGAAAGTAGCGAAGAAATCACATGTCAACAAGAAAGAAGTCGACAGCTACTAGAAAATTAAAAATATAGAATTATGAAAGCATTTATTTGTGGATAAGCAAGTGGACAAATAAATAAAAGTTAATTGAAGATATGGTACGAAATAATAAAGGTTTTGAGAGAAACACTGCAAGAACATCTAAAAAAAGGGTGAATGTGTTGGTGGTTAGCAAAGGAGGCTGTAAAAAATATATTTGTGTAGAGGAAAATAAAGTGAAGAAAAAGTATACAAATAAATAAGTATGGGAAACTTAAGATAGTGAAAATGGCCAACAGAGCATGATGAACCATAATTCTGTGAAGAGAAGAATAAAAATTAAAGAACGTTCTAAGTAGTACTGTAAAAAATAAAATAAAGAGGAAAAAGGGTTGGTGTGGCGGCCTTTTCGCCCTTGGCATGCTGGGGGCTTTGATATCTGCCGCCACGTTTTGCTATCGCACACAAAACGGCATATGGACTTTTGCTCAGCCGGCGAGCCTGCATACGCCGTCGGCGGCACCCTTTGAAACGAAAAGTGCTGTCGAATTAAGATTTTCCGCAAAGACCTACCGCTAAGCCAGGTGCGAAGCCCGGCGACATTATACTCGATCCGCATCGCGTCCAGTACGGCCGCATTTAACCAACCCGCAAGATTATTCGACCCGCAACGCGGCCAGTGCGGCCTCACCAACCCACAGATAACTACCCCGCAAGATATACTCGATCCGCATCGCATCTCGGCCAGCGCGGTCGTGTTCCAGGCACGAAGACATTGCAACAAGGTGGCCACCGTGAAACCAACGCCGCCGAAGCCGAAGCCGATTACAGGTGAGCGATTTGGCAATTACTTATCGGTTGATATCGGTAGCCGCCCCCATCCGCTTTCGCGCCTGCCATTTAAAGGAACGATTTAGGCCTCAACGTTTTACTTTTCAAAACGGGCCGTACTTAGTTCCCCACACCGCACCACGAGGGCACGGCTATTTACACGCCTGCCTCTCCAAGGGTAGATCTAGATTAAGGTAGAAAGCAAAAATTCAAAAGAATACCTTAAACAAAATGGATTTTCAAAAACGTGATAAAAATTTCACCTGATAAATAAATTAATTCGAAAATACAAAAAAGATTACACTAAAATAACTGTACTGACGATTTCATAATCATGGTTATAGTGGCGTCCATATGGTTGATTACTTTGTGGTAAAATGGGAGTTGGGCTTAAAAAAATCTTACCTCCTCCAAGGTTCTCAAACTTTTAGCGAATGGACAAGATATTGAAATACTGCAAAATAATGAATATTTGGCTATTTGTAGCAAACAAGTACCTTATACTATAGAATAGTCTTATCTTCTATTTTAGTGATATACATTTCTCAAATATTTGACTATACCAACGATTAAGGAAGGTCAGAGTCTCTTTTTACCATATGTACGGGTGCCTACGCAACTTCCATGTTGTATGTAATATAACAAAACAATTTTTGCCTTCGTTGAAACACAGCAAAAAAGTTAGGCTTTTACATTAAGGCATTTTGCAGCAATGTTGAGTTGGATTCGAATCTGGCTAAGATTTTTGACTGGCACCTCGTTTCTTCTTCAGTTCTATTTGCTGTTTAGTGTTGTTAAGTCTTCCTCTCTTAGAAACATTTTTGTCCCATTTTCACAGATGTTTAGCCCTTTATTCTCTAAATACTGAGTCTCATTTTGTCTAGATGGATTTTTCTATACATCAACCAT
The DNA here is from genome assembly GCA_036346155.1 of Sinelater perroti. Taxonomy (NCBI): domain Eukaryota; kingdom Metazoa; phylum Arthropoda; class Insecta; order Coleoptera; family Elateridae; genus Sinelater; species Sinelater perroti. Next base: position 18,823,789 of record JARFIY010000158.1, on the reverse strand, counting down.
GAATTTACAGCAGTCACGTCCATTGAATGGTAAAATATTTGGTTGTACCACCACTTATGTGTTTCTTGGAGGGCTGACAATATTAGGGTACTTTTATTGGCACATTCTGCTTCGCTTTTCAAGGCTTTTTTCATAAATGGGAATTGTCCCATTTACAGTTGACAGAAGCAAAGCTACTTTGTTATCTTACAATGCCATATACTAAATGTTAATTTTTTCAAAAATTACAAATATTTCAACACATGTAGCTCTTTATTCTTGTTTATCTTATGCTAGGAATTATATTTTTTCTGGCTCTCTTTAAGGTGTAGATGACAAATAAGTTAAGTGATGTCCAACAGTTGTCACAGTATTCCTTATAATTACAGCTTTTAGAGACTCATATGCTTAGACGAAGAACAACATTATCATAAGCTCTCGTTTATTCGACAGATTTTGTGGTAGATCATATTAATTTTAAAATTTTAAGAGTACCAAAATATTTCAGAAGCCACAAAGACTTTGTGGGCCCATTTAACTATTGACCATAATGTGAAAAGACGCTCATGATCTGGTTTCTTTTGAGGTACTTCATCTTCATTATTTGCAAAATTTACGTTTTCCGGATTTTTTCAAAATAGTTAAACGACAGTATTTTTTGGGCCAACTTATTTCCAAATGTTAACATTAAGTATTTGCTGCAATACATATACCAATGCATTTTTATCGAACTATGGTTCACATAATCGCCACTCTGTGCTTGCTCTTCGTCAAATTCTTAAATAATTTGAAATGAATTTTACTCTTTACGATGCGAAATTACCAAGACGTCGTAATGCAAGAAATGTAGGGCACATTGCTGCTATAAGAGATAGCGTTGCAGAGGCTTCAAATTTATCGATTCTTCGTCGTGGTCAAGAATTAGGATTTAGAAGGACAACTGGCCTATTTTGCAAAAAGATTTCAGTTAACATATATATAAGATTGTGTTGGCCCAACAATTGAAACCACTGGACTATTCCAAGCGCCGTGATGTGCTGCTTGGGCTGTAGAGCGTCTTGAAAAGGATCATAATTTTGGACAAAAAATTATCTTTTTAGATGAAGCTCATTTCTGGTTAAGTGCATATGTTAACAAACAAAATTACCATTTTTGATGTGAAAAAAATCTATAAGAGATTCACGAGGAACATTTGCACCTCGCAGAAGGTCACTTTATGGTTTGGTTTATGGCATGGTGCCATTATTGGACCATTAGTTTTCCAAAACGAGGTAGGAGATGCACTTACAGTGACTCGTAAGCGGTAACAATTGATGTTAGCAGATTTTTTTGTGGTCAAATTTATATGAAATTGATTTGGAAGACATGTGGTTCTAACAAGGCGGTGCCACATGTCACACTACTAATGCCGTTATTGGCGTATTGCAAGAAAAGTTCGGTGAGAGGATAATTTTAAAAATGCAACTGTTAGTTGGCCTGCAAAAAGTTGTGTCTTAGCTTCTAGATTTTTTGTGGAGTTATTTCAAATCTATAGTCTATGCAAACAAACCGCGAACCCTTGATGCATTAAGATCGAACGCTGAGTTCGTGACATTTGACCCAAATTATTGCATAAAGTAATCGAATTTGCTCGTGTGCACAAAGTCGCTAGATGATGTGTTATTGAAAACATAATGTATTAGACTATGCTTCAAAATAATATAAAAAGTTTTGTTGTATCTGAAATAGTTTCTATATTTTATTTTATTTTAAATCATATCGTTCTTATTGGAAAACCCTTTATAATTGCAATTATGCCATCAGTAGCTGCTTTAAGAACCAGCAATTCCGTGAAGCCATGAGCCAAATTAATCGTAAAAATCCAATGCCCATACGTATATGCCTATAAATTATTAATGTGCGGGGTTAAGCTACAGCTTCTGGAGCACAGCCGAAGACAAATCGCCGCTGACCCGCATTCCATGAAACAGGACTAATCGGGCGTTTTTCCTGCGAGAGCCTTATCCTCGGCCGACTGCTTGCAGCGTTTTCAACAAGTGAGCCGAAAGAATGGCCGGAACTATGGTAAGCAAGCGGCTAGCCCATATTTTGATTTAGCGTTGAATTTTACGGCCGCGCCGGGGGAAATCCAATTTGCCAGAAAACGACAATTCCCCCACAATGGCGCCCGTTTGCGTTTCGAAACGCGGCCGGCGCGGCGGCCGCCTGCGAGAGGGCGCTTTTAGCACCCGGAAAATGCGAAGGATACCGTTTTTTACTTTTCCCGCTGTGCGGCTGCCTTGCACGCTCGAAATGCGAATTTGCCGTTTGCGTCGCCTAATAGGCAGGGACGATTGTTTCTAATAAAATACAAGGTTCATTCATAATATTTGGCGCGTTATATGGTAGTATAGAAATGTACTAAAGCAAAACGGATCTTAGTCCGTTGGACAATAGATTATTATTATTTTTCGCCATAGAGACGTCCTCGGTTGGGAAGTTTTCTCAAATCAGGCACAGTTGAGAAGACTGAAGTGTATATGTGGCATAAAATTTTTTAGGAAGATAAAAAGCAGTTGAAAACAATGTCTCTGATGTCGTCCAAGGGTAATTGTGACCTAGACGTCTTTTCTAGGATGAGCAGAGATTACGAGTGCCGAAGCTGCTTCTGAGATCGAAATAAGCTACCACAATGTTATGTTACTCCCCAACAAATTAAGGAATTGTTCTTCTTTTAGTGCGGACTTATCGCTCTGCAATTTTAATTTTTTTAGACCACTAAATACAGTACTGGAGGGACAGAGAAGCGTTCGTAATCAAAATTTTACGATATTGGTTCAATCTCTCTGGATAATTCTCATTAAAGTAGATTGACATATCATAACTAACAACACAAATTTGAATATTGTCAGAAAACAATGGTACAACTAATATTTTTCTTATAAAATTCAGCATCATGTAATATAACAATCGAATTCACAAGTCTTTGGTAGCTGACGTTATGGTGGTTGAGGAGCAATTAAATTTCAATGTTTCCAGTTATTTCTTGAAAACTGTGCATTTTCGGGTTTGAGTTATTAGTATTAAGAGCATTCTTGAAATGTAATTCTTCCGATGTCAATACTTTTCCTTTAATCTTTGGTGAAACGTTTTCGTTGCCCTTTTTGACATATAGAGCTCATTGATGTATGTTATCTTTTGGAAAGCTTCTTGTGTACATTCTGAACAGTAATATTTACTTAAAATTTGTCTCCAATCCAAGTAATAGTAAATTATGCTGATGGATATGTTTGGAACTCTATTATAGATTATATTTGAATTTTACTGTGGTTTTAAAGATAACATTTTATTGTCCAAAGCTTAACTCATTATTTCATATTGGTGAAGCTCAAATTGAAAATTGTGTGAGATGTCAACTGTTAAAGTTTTTTTAGAAGTAAAGACTAAAGTATCACCAAAGATGTAACTTTCCATTTTTGTTTGCTAATGTTTTTACATGAAGCGATAGTGTTTTTTAATTGCTAGTTTTTTCAATTTATTAGAGTTTCTAATCAAATTACCTAAACTAAGAAATAAATTTCTTCTGGCGTTGCATTTGCTTGGTTTTCATCTTGATTTCGAACAGCCTTCATGAATGTGTTTTAGATGTTTATCCAAAAGATGAAAGTGTTGTATAGTGGCTTTGATTATACAGTCAGGTAGATTATTGTGTTTTGTTTTGATGCTGCTCTGTATGTGCAACAATTTTTCAGAGCCTTATACTGATTAAAAATTCCCTTAAAACTGTAACTTAAAACTGGGATTTTTTGAAGCAGAGAACGTAGAAAAAACACGTGTGGAAAATACCAATCTATAGTACGCTATGCATGTCACTTTAGGACTCTTATATAGCTGAAACAGTTAATGGGGCCTCAAAACTAAGGATCTGTAGTTCGTGACGCATATCGTGATTAAAGTTTATTTATTTATTTATTAATAGGAGTAAAAACCAGTTAAGAGTAAAAATGCAATTATAATCTTTAGTATTGCTCACTAAAACCTAAATGTTAAATACTAGTAAAATTTGTGGAAAATGGGGCCTTTGTACAGTTTATTAATTACCATAAGATATTCACAAAATTTTAGAAGAGAAATAAAAAATTAATACATAATTATAAAACAGAAAAAATGAAACCTATACATAAAATAAACGGAGACAATAATCAAATATAATGGGTTGATGTTGAATGAAATCTGCCAGTAAGTTCCTGACTTCATATTTAAAAGAGCTCCTACACATACATAAATCTATGTCAGTAAAGTTAGAACACATTCTATAAAAAGGAACTCTTCGACCCGGGTTTGTTCGACATGTAGGCAAGGCAAACAAGTGCGATGATCTCGAGGTACATCGTGGAACACGAAAATTAATTTGCGACAGAAGATCGGAACAATTAAAATCAGACAAACATATGCATTTTAGAGTCATCGCATCTAGCACCAAACGCCTGTCTTCAGGTGTAGGGAGTTTTAGGTTGACTAAGCGTTCTTCACATGGCAGATATCTGTTTTTGAGCCGAAAAACTAGCATTTTCGTGAATATTTGCTGGATGGATTTAATACTGCCTTTATAAACGCCATATATTGGCTTCCAGACTCATGACGCGTATTCCAAATGGGATCTGACCAGGGCTTGGTAAAGGGTCAAATAGCTTTCTTGTTTTTTAAATTTTCTTGTTACACAGCAAACAAAACCCAACATTCGATGTGCTTTGTTTGTTATCTTCGTATCTAAGATTACGCCACGTCCTTTATACTTAGTACTAGTTCAAGAGCTTGACTCAAAAGAGTATATGTATGAGTGATCTGGTTATTATTTTGCATTTGTCTGTAGCGGGTAATAATTTATTCAATGTGCAATAAAAGGCAAATCTATTGGTATCTTCTTGCAGCAGGAGACAGTCATTGTGATTATTTATACGTCTGTATATTTTTAAGTCATCAGCATAAAGTAGTATTTTGCTATGTTGAAAATATTTTTGAATGTTGTAGATGAAAATAATAAAAACAAAGGGTCCCAATATAAACCCTTGAGGCACCACATAACTAATAGCATAAGAAGACGATGAATATCCGTTAAGGACAACAGATTCGTGTCTACTCTCGAGGTACGATGCAAACCGCCTTAGTAGATTACCCCTAACGCTATTAAAATAGATGTTCTTCAATAAAATTAGATTGTCAAATGATTTACAGAAATCTGTGTAAGCGCTGTCTACAGAAGAGCCTTGATCCATATATTCGAAAATATATTGTGTGTAAAATAATGGATTTGACACCGTAGACTTGGACTTGATGAATCCGTGCTGACTTTCAGGAATGCATTGACTTAGAGGGGGATATATCTTATTGTGGACTAGTTTTTCAAAGACTTGCAAAACATGATAGAATGGAGATAGGCCTGTGATTTGCAACATTATTTTTAGCATCTGATTTATAAATAGGGGTGACGTTGGCAGTTTTCCAGATTTTTTTTTATTTATTACATTAGCAATCAGAATACATTGTATTTCTATAAGCTAATATTTTGGTTTATAAATTGACATGATGAGGGCCCGTCCAGTGACTGGTCCTCGTCCTAGAAAATAGTGCTAAGGTGTTGGGCCCATGTGGGGTCCTCTTCAGTGAAGGTCTGTAGACCAGCGGCGCTTGAGGCGTCTAATGACTTGATGATGTGGAAGTTCTTGGAGAAGAAGGTTGTCATGGGTGATAAGTTTTTCAAGATGTTTCCTGGTTCTGACCTATATTATCGCATTGAGCATCGGGATACCGAGGTCGTCGTGTATCATCTGATTGGTGATGTACCAGGGAGCATCAACGAGAGATCTTAGGATTTTAGATTGACTTCGTTGCATGATTGCGAGGTTAGTCTTGCTAGCACAGTCCCAAAATTCTATTCCATAGGACTAGATTGGTATAATGATGGTTTTGTAGATAAGGATTTTGTTAGAGAGGGATAATGAGGAGTGTCGGCCTAATAGCCAGTAAAGTTTTTAAATCTGAGCTCTATATGTTTTTTTTCTTAGCAATGTGCTCCTTCCAGGTGAGCTTGCTGTCCAGGTGTAGACCCAAGTATTTTATTGATGGTGATTGTGGTATCTCGATGTTATTTAGATGTAGTGGAGGACATATCCCTTTGCGAAGAGTGAAGGTCACATGAGTAGATTTGGACTCATTTACCTTAATATTCCACAGCGAGGTTTAAGTCCGTGTGTCTCGCAAGTATAATTGTGTCATCTGCATATGCTCCTGTAGTAGTGATTGGGGAGGTTGGAAGGACTGAGGTATATAACGTGTAAAGAAAGGGACCCAGAACGCTACCCCGTGGGACCCGAGATTGGATTGGGTACATTGGAGAGACTTCGCCGTCAACGCGTGTTCGAAATTTTCTGTCTGTTAGATAGGAGTCTAAAAGTTTATGAAATTGAGGAGGTAAGATTTGATGTATTTTATGTTTAAGTCCTTTGTGCCAGACTTTATCAAACGCCTGGCGAATGTCCAAAAGAACAGTTATACAGTAGGCTGACTGTTTGAATGCTGTGTTAATTTCTTGCGTAATGCGATGGTACTGTTGTATGGTAGAATGGTGTCGGCGAAAGCCAAATTGATAATCAGGGATCCAGTTAGTTGCCATGAATTCTGGGTCTAAGGTTTGTAAGATATACTTTTCAAGGAGTTTGGAGCAAACTGGTAACAGGCTTATGGGGCGCTTTGATGACGCATAGCTGGGATCTTTACCTGGTTTAGGGATGAGTATTATCTCTGCGATCTTAAATTCTTTCGGCCAATATTGAAGTCGGAGTATAGCATTAAATATGTACGTCAGCAGAACTATTCCTTTTCGTGGAAGCTCACGGAGCATTTTCGGTGTAATTTTGTCTGGTCCCGGTGCTTTCTTGAAATTTAATCTCTGAATTTCAGATTTTACAATCTTCGGTGTTATTAGTGGTGTGGAAGGTATATTCGGTTCAGGTGCTGGTAGGTCAGGGAGGTTAACGTTGGGTGGTTCATTATGTGGTTGGAATACTCCAGATAGGTGAATAGCAAACAAATCCGCCTTTTCTTTGTCACTCTTGGCCCATCCTAGAGCTGGAGGTAGTTTTCGTATTGGTAGGGATGTGGCTTGGGGTTTTAAAGATGATTTGACTGGTCTCCATATTGAGTTGTCATATCGGTTTATGGTTGAGAGGTAGGTATTCGACGAGTCTTCACTCAAGGATTTGAGTTTCGCCTTAAGCTGATTTCCAAGGTTATTGAGGGTTGTTTTGTCTGCTGGATGATGGCTCTTTTGCTATTTGCCTCTAGCTTTCCTCTTTTGGGCAACTAGAAGTTTAACTTCTAGAGGAACATGTGTGTATGAGTCGACTTTTTTCTGCACCTTAGGCGGGGAAGCTTGCTGTGCTGTAGTTGTTAGCAGAGAATTGAATTTGATAACTGCTGTGTCGATTTCGAGAGGGGTTTTTAAACTGACTTTCAAGTCTATGCCTTCATGAAGAATTTGGCGATATAAATACCAGTCAGTTGAAGCGTTATGGATCCGTGCGGGGGGATTTTTGATTAGGACACTTGCGCTTATAGTTCCTATGATTGGGGAGTGGTCCGAGGAAAGGTCGTAGCTTGGGGAGATGCCCATGTAGTTTGGTGATATTCCATTAATGACGAAGAAATCGAAGAGATCGGGGATTTTGTTCTGATCGGATGGCCAGTATGTCGGGGTCCCTGTTGAAAGGTAGACGTATTTATTGTCTTGTATAGTTTTATATAGCTCTCTGCCTTTTGTAGTAACTAGGCGGGAGCCCCACGCAGTATGTTTACTGTTGTAGTCGCCGCCTGATACGAATTTGGGACCCAGGGTATGAAAGAACTGGTCAACGTCACATTTTTTGATATCGTATTTTGGGGGGCAGTAGACAGCCGCAATGGTTATTTTATAGGGGAGGGTAAGCCCCTTGATGGAAGTAGCCTGGAGAGATTCCTTCTTGTAGTTGGGGGGAGTGTAATGTTTTAAATTTGTTTGATTAATATAGCGGTCCCAGCGTGTCCTGTTTTGTCTGGATGGTTGGTGTAATATAAATGGTAGTTAGGAATTTTGATGTACGATTTTTCCGTGAAATGAGTTTCACTAATTAGCAATATGTCGATGTAGTTATATTTTAGGAATGGTATTACTTCGTCTCTGTGATTTAAGAGGCCGTTGGCGTTCCATTGTGCAATGCGGAGGAATTTATCCATTATTTGTTTTGCTTATTAACATTGTCAGCATGTTAAGGACCATGCTGTTCTGCTAAATGAGTTGGGAGAACATGGATTTGAATTCTTCTAGGAATTTGTTTAAGGTAAGGTTAAGAGACTGGTCAGAAGGGATCTGTTGTTGGGGCTCTTGGTGACTGGTAATACTAGCGTATTTAGGTGAATGCGGGAGGTTGGATATATAATTTTGTCTATTTATGATTGGGGATTGGGTTGTTGGCGGTTTGGAATTGGTATTTCTACTTTTTTAGAAGTTGCGGTAATGAGTACATCCTCGGTAGTTAGCCGGGTGATTTCCTTCGCACAGTGCACACGTTGCTGGCGTGTCCTTGCTCTTCTTGCAGCTGGCTGTGCTGTGATTAGCGCTGCATTTGACGCACACAAAGGGACGGTTTTCCAGTTTCCAGATAGGCGGGACGTAACCTCAGCCAGACACTTATTGAAGAGAATGGTGAGTGGCTTGAATAAACCAGATGAATGTTATGAACAAAAGTGGACTTATTTTGTCGGAACCAGCACCCTTATTAACGTCAATACTACTTAAAACTTTTTTTACATCGTTGTAAGATAAAACTATATTCGACATACAGACATTATTAGAAGAGGAACTTGTATTATCAGCGAAAGCACTAGGATTGTATGCATTTTGTGTTGTTGGTTCGTACACTGACGAGACACAAGCGGAAAACAAATTACATATTTCTGTTGGATCGCAGGAAGTGCCATCGCGTAGTCTCATTGAAGAGGGACATCCATTTTTATTATTTTTTAAAGCATTAGTATACCTCCAAAAAGCCTTAATGTTATGTTTGGTTTGACGTACCCAACATATGAAATGTAACAAGTAGTAATTATTTTTTTTACATTCAACTGGGTTCGAGATAATTTTTCGTAGTCTGATTGATTACCATATGTTTTCTAACGCTTCCAAAGCCTAACTTTCATTTTTAGTTGTTTTATAAAATTATGCGAGAACCAATTAAGGCATTTACATGATCCTGTTTTTAGGATGGGAACATGGACATCAAGCATATTATACAGACTTGTGTAAAAATATTCTGTTGCTTTTTAAACATTCAATTTGTTCATATTACCAATCCAGTCTATTTTAGAAAGTTTATTAATAATTTTTTTTAAATTCGCTTTAGGAAGATTATATTTTTTAGTAAGTGGAATCGTATTAGAACTTAATGAAACTGTTAGCTCGCATTCAATCGGAGGATGTTGAGGGTCGACGCTAATAAGGGGGGAGGTGCATAAAGAGACAGTGCAGTCTAGGCCAGTCAAAACTGGGTCTAGTAGGCTGTTATTATGATTTCTAATATAATTATGTTGCCTAAAGTTTAAAAGAGATAAGGCATTAGTAATAAACAATGACAATGAATTAGTAGCACTAGATATATCCGGAGATGTATCGGGGCCCCAGCCTATATTTGATTGGTTGTAGTCACCAATGAGTAAAATATTGTGGCCAGCAACACCCGTTATAAAGCCTTGTAATTTGTGGAAATGTGCTTCATAAATAATTTGGTTCGATGCAGGGGGTATGTAAGATGCAACAAGAAGAAACCAGAACCTACTGAAGGTAAACACAGTATGATCTACTCCACCGTGGCACTCTCCCAATCACTGCATCTAGATAATATGTTTTTCTTGATTGCTGGAGAGGCAGGCGTGTAAATAGCCGCTCTCGTGGATGCGGCGTGGGATACGATACCGATGTGGCTCGTAAGGACCAAGAAATGGAGAGGCAGGCGTGTAAATAGCCGCTCTCGTGGATGCGGTGTGGGATACGATACCGATGTGGCTCGTAAGGACCAAGAAATGGAGAGGCAGGCGTGTAAATAGCCGCTCTCGTGATGCGGTGTGGAAACGTAGTACGGCCCGTAGTGGAAGGTCAGCCGATAAGGCCAAAATCGTCCCTTAAACAGCCGTCGCGTTAGCGGATGGGGGCGGCTACCGATATCAACCAATGAATTGCCAAATCGCTCACCTGAATCGGCTTCAGCTTCGTCGGCGATTCCAAGGTGGCCACCTCTGCGTTGCGGATCTGGTATCTGCGGGATGTTGAGACACGACCAAATTGGCCGAGCTGCGATGCGTGAATATTTGCGGGGATGCGAAATGCGAATTTATGCGGACTGAGACACGACCGTAGTGGCCGCGCTGCGGGGCATGAAAGTTTGCGGGGCAAAAGTCCATGCCGTTTGTGTGCGACGGCAAAACGTAGCTGATATCAAAGGCTCGCATGCCGCCGCGATATAAAGCGGTTCAAGGGCGAAAAGGCCGCCACACCAATTGCTATTAAGACTCCGCCTCCGTCCTTTCTTGAAGATGTAGAAGCACTTCGATCCCTTCTTGAAATTAATTATCTATTATCAGCAATTTCATTGTCATGTATCTATCTCTAAGCCATGTCCCAGTTAAGACTATCACGCTATAATCACAGTTAAGGATGTTCAAACGCAAGTCGAACAGTTTATTATGAATGCTACGACAATTTTGATTATAAATATTTAATTTAGATAACATTATTTTTAAGATAAGTACTGTACGTTATTAAAAAATTGGTGAATTAAAATTTATGCATCGTAAAAGGAAACAAATACTGTGTTCATTGGTAACATCTGAGTAACAAAAGCAAAAACTGAGTGTAACTGTGTAACTGAGGTTACACATTAAAAATATAAACAGGCTTACTATATTAAAGTCAAAAGTGTAATTTTGTGCTGTAATAATATGCGAAATGGGAATTGAAAATAGAATAAATAAGACGTATTTGTTAACAAAAATAAAAAAGCTGACACCGTTAGCTAGTTTTTGTTGTAGTTTATAAATTCATTGCAAGTAATATTAACGTTAATGTTTAACATTACATGAGGTAGGCTATAAAGTCACAGTATTTTTAGCAGCTCAGGTTCACTTCTAATTTGAATGATTTTTGATGAGTCTGTTTTACAAAAAAAATAAAAAAATAAAGGCGTTGTTTACCTACACATATTTGTACGACATATTACTAGCTCATTGATATAAAATCTGCAAGATAGTGTTATATTTATGCCAATTTGATCAGTAGTAATGCTATAGGATTTGATTATCTCAATAGTCCTGACAGTTTTAGAAGATCTTGTAACTGGAATAATGGAAATGACCGTTATTTTATTTTGGGTATCTTATGGTACTGTCAAATTTTTTGTAGAGACAAGTTCTGTAAATTAAAGTTGACGCGAAAGTTCTTGGTAGAACAAAATAAAGGATGGTTTCGTTATTGCCCTCAAATTATTATTCTTAACTATTAGTAGTACGCAATATTTAGGCTTTGTCTAATACCCATCGGTTTTTTATCCAGCAAATAAACCCTTTCGAGAAAGTAGGTCGTTGGGGAGTACCTGTAGTATGTAGAATGGCATTGCAACTCTTTCATGTACGTTACCCTATCTTGTTGGATGATGGTGTATGATGTCTTTCAAGCACAATGTGCAGTAATTAAATTTACATCAATAATTGTTATTTTCTGTCAAAATTCCATCTTCTCCTGGCGCCTCGTTATTCTTCATCTGCCTGAGTGAGTGGTATACTTCTTCTATTGTTATTTCGGGCATCTCCTCTGATCCTATGTTGGTTATTTTTTTTTGTTTTGTATTCTCTCCCTGTTCTTCTTGTTTCTTTGAACTGTACAAGTTTTTATAAAACTTTTCTGTTATTTCTAGCATAGTTTCTCGTTGTCGTATCTCTTGTCCTCTCTCATCTTTTAATACCACTATTTGTTGTTTTCTATTACTTCTTAAGCTTTTCAATCCCCTGTTATTTTCTATTATTTTTTCTACTTCTATTTCATAGTAGTTTTCGAGATCCTTTCTTACTAATCTTCTCGTTTCTTTAGCCATTTCTCTAAATTCGTCATATTTACCTTCTCTAAATAACTTTCTCTTTTGTTCTATTTTAATCTTAGTTGTTTGCTTTAGTTTCTCTACTTTTGTTTTTCCTTGGTGCAATTTTATCAGCGGTATCTTTCATTATTTCGTTCAGTATGGTACTTTGATCATCTAAGTTTTTACTATTCCATGTCTCTTCTATTTGTTGCAGTGCATTTTGTAGATCTTGCTGATATTCGTCCGTTTTCTCCAATAATCGTTGAGTGTCTGGTAGATTATATTTTTCTTTTCTTCTCTTTTTTGTTATTTTGCTATTAATATTTATTTTAGCTCTAACCATTCTATGATCACTGCCTATGTTAAAAGAATTTAGCGTTGTTACATCTTTTACTATATGCTTATCCTTTGAGAGAATATAGTCTATTTCGTTCTTTGTTCGGGTGTCCGGAGATATCCACGTCCATTTACGTTGTTTTTTCTTTTTGAAAAATGAATTCATTGCATAGATCTTGTGGCGTGTTAAAAATTCAAGCATCTTTGTTCCGCGCTCGTTCCTTTCATCAAAACTGTAGGGTCCTATATATTCTTCGTTTTCTTCTTGTTTATTGCCTAGCTTTGAATTAAAATCGCCTATGATGAGGGTATAATTAGTATTTTCTTTGGATAGATTATCATTGATGCATTCGTAGAAGCTTTCCATTTCTTCATCATCGTGGGCAGTTGTTGGGGCATAACATTCTATTATTTTTAATTTGTGTTTATTTGATATTTGTATTGTTACTGATGCGACTCTATCTATTTCGCTATCTAGCCTGGTTATATTGTGTATTAGTTTTTTATTGATCATAAAACCTACCCCACGTTGGCTTTCGTTTTCTGATCCTCGATAATACAATAAGTTACCTGATTCGAGTATTATACTTTCTTCTCCTCTGCGCCTTATTTCGGATAATCCAATAATATCCCACTTTATTTTAGTTAGTTCATGCTCCAGTTCATATATGTGTTGATCGTGTAGTAGTGTTCTGGTATTTATGGTTCCAATCATTAGTTCAGTTATTTTTGGCAGCCTGTCCTAACCCGGGATTCTAGCACCCTGGTCTGCCTCATTATCCGACCGCCGCCATGGTCGGGGATAAGCGGACCGCCGGGGACTCGGGGCCTTTCCTTAGGGTTTAATATCATCATGAAAGGTATTTTGGCATTAAAACACCACGCTTGCCATGCGGGTTGGTGAGTTGGTTTAGGATAAGGTACGGTAGATTTTGTTAGGTATGATAGGACTTTGGGTAGGGACTTGATTTCCTCCTGTTATAGGAGGCGGAGGATAATCAAGAGCTCACGTAGGCAGGGTCGCCACCCCCTGAAATAGGTCTGTCCTTTACCGGGATCGCAAAGAAGTACCTATTCGCTACCTAACCTATTCGCTACCTAAATTTTGACAGAGATGATAAAAGCAGGAGGAAAACCCATAATATCAAAGCTATGTGATCTTTACAATAAATGTCTCATGGAAGGACGAGTACCCGAAAGTTTCAACAATGCGGTAATTGTAATATTATATAAGAAGGGAAACAAGGCGGATTTGGAGAATTATAGACCAATCAGTCTACTCTCACAGGTATATAAACTATTGACAAAAATTATTACAAATAGACTTAATAATAAAATAGAACAGTATTTGACAGTAGAGCAGGCTGGATTTAGAACAAACTACAGTACACATGAACATCTATTAAATATGCGAATTCTCCTAGAAAATCAGTAGAATATAATCTGAATGTACATATGGCCTTTGTTGATTTTAAGAAGGCCTTTGACAGCGTAGAGCACTGGGCAATCAAAGGTCGCTAAATAATGCAAGGGTAGATCATCGGTACTCAATGCTTTTATCATATATATATATATATATATATATATATATATATATATATATATATATATATATATATATATATATATATATATATATATATAGATATAAGATACTAAACCTATCCCAATTAAATGCGGCATAAGACAAGGAGATACGTTATCTCCCAAATTATTTACGTTAGTTATCGAAGATATATTCAGACAACTTAACTGGGACAACAGAGGCATACTAATAAATGGAAAACGTCTAAACCATCTCATATATGCAGACGACGTAGTACTTATCACAGAAAACTCTGAGGAGCTACAGAATATGTTAACTGATTTAGAACAGCAAGCATCTAAAGTTGGTTTAAATATGAATTTACAAAAACAAAAGTAATGTGCCCAGAAAATCCAAGAATAAATGTAAGAAACATAGAAATCGAAAATGTAGAAAGCTATATATATCTTGGAAATATGATAACGTTAGGAAGGCCTAATCAAAAATAGAAATATACCGCAGGAAAAGACTAGCATAGAGCGCGTTCGGAAAACTAAGTAAAACACTAAAAATAAAAATATACCTATGCGTTTACGTAGCAGACTATTTGATCAGTGCATATTACCGGTGTTGATCTACGGAGCACAAACATGGACCCTCACCAAACAGTCAATGAGCCAATTGAAAGTGACGCAAAGAGCAATGGAGCGTCAGATGTTAGGAATATCCCTAAAAGATCGTAGAAGGAATACATGGATTCGAAGCATCACGAAAGTTAAAGATGTTGTGGAGGCAGTGACAGAACTGAAGTGGGGTTACGCAGGACATGTTGCTAGATACCAAGATGGAAGATGGTCTAACACTTTATTAAAATGGAGACCATACCTAGGAAGAAGAAACAGAAGACGACCCCCAATGCGCTGGACCGACGACCTTAAGAAAACGGCCGGGTTAGCATGGATCAGAGAGGCTCAAAATCGTGAACACTGGAGAAACATGAAAGAGGCCTATGTTCAGAAATGGACCGAAGATGGCTAATGATGATGATGATTGTTATTTTATTTTAGTTAGGGATACCTAGAAGACCTGTGGGTTTTCTCATTTTAAAATTATGCAATATTTTTATCAGATTAGTTGCTTAAAGAGGAGGGGGTCATAAAAGTGGTAATAGATTGCTAGCAATTCCTGTTAAATGTTTTATTTAGCATCATAATGCGGTGTAAGTCTAATAACAACTGAAATATCAGAAATTTTCAAGTCACATACAGTACATGCGTTTTACATATTATTATAATTTGAAATTTTGCATATTTTCTTTACTTTGTTAACTTTGCGTTTTAGAAGGCAATTACTGTTTCTCGAGAGAAGGAATCGATGAATTGAGTTTCATTTTCGGGCAATAAAACTGTCTCTTGAGTAAATGTCACATTATATTTTCTTCTTCTTCTGGTGTCATCTCCATTAATGAAGGTTGGCAACAATTGTGGCGAATTCGTCTCGGTCTTGTGCTGTTCTAATTAATGTGTGTGTGTTTAAGCCCGCCCAGTTACTTATGTTCTTCAACCATGAACATTTTCTTCGACCTGGGCCGCGTCTTCCTTCTATTTTCCCTTCTATCATGAGTTTTAATAGTTGGTTTTTGTGGTTGCTTGTGATATGACCAAGATAGGCGGTTTTCCTTTTTTTAATCGTATTAACTAATTCTCTGTCTCGGTTCATACGTCTGAGTACTTCCTCGTTTCTTATGTGTTCAACCCACGATATCTATGCATTCTTCGGAACACCCACATATCGAATGCTTCCAGCTTGCTAATCACTTTTTTGTTCAATGTCCAAGTCTCCACCCCGTATAGCAGTATTGAATAAATGTAACATTTCACAAATCTGTATCTTACATCTAGAGCGAGGCTTTTATTACATAGCAAGTTTCTCCTTTTAGGAAAGTCATTCTGGCTGTCTCTATTCTGGTTCGTATTTCTAGTTCTGGGTCTAGATTGTCAGTTATCCAGCAGCCAAGGTATTTAAATTTGTGGACTTGTTCTATATGTTCATTGTATACATTTATATTGACTGTTGTGTTTGGTATTCTGCTCACTACCATTGTTTTTGTTTTCGTTGTATTAATTTTGAGTCCGACAGTATCTCCTTCGGTTGTGATACGGTCCATTAAGCGTTGTAGACCCTTAGGGCTGTCGGCAATAATTACGGTATCATTCGCGTACCTCAAATTGTTGACTTTGATACCATCTTTCGAGCCTTCAAGTGCTTTTTGGAATACTTGTTCCGAATATATATTGAACATAAGTGGTGATAGGACGCATCCCTGACGTACCCCTCGTTTAATAGCCACTTCAGTTGTGATTGAGTTTTCTAATCTTATTGCTGCTATTTGTGATGTCTTGTTTATCCAGTCCTTTATGCTGTAGCACGTTTATTAATACTGCGTGTTTTATACTGTCCAATGCTTTGACATAGTCAATGAAACAGAGATATACCTCCTTTTTTTGATCTCTGCATCTTTGCAGTAATACTGTTAATCCAAATAAAGCCTCTCGAGTGCCAAGGCCGTCCCGAAAGCCAAACTTTTCTTCGCTTAGGTCTTGTTCACTTTTTTTGCGTATTCTGTTGTGTATTATTTTTAAAAATAATTTTAGCACATTGCTCATTAAGCTAATTAATCGGAATTGATCACATTTGTTCGCATTAGTTTGCTTTGGTATAGGAATGAAAATTGACTTTAGCCAGTCGTGTGGTACGTTTCCTGTTTGGTATATTATATTGAACAAGTTTGTCATTATGTTTGTGTTATCTTCATTTATGAGTTTCAGGAATTCTGCATAAATGTCGTCTGGTCCGGGAGCTTTCCCGTTTTTAGTTGCACTTAACACTTTAACTACTTCTGCTTTTAATATGTTTGGCCCCGTTTCGCCCTTCGCGGTGTACGGGAGGTTAATTTCATCGTCAAACAATTGTTGTACGTAGTTTGTCCATTCGCTGTTTAGTTCTTCTGTTGTAGATATCAGTTGGTTGTTATCATTTGTTAGCCTTTTTGGCAGTCGTTTTTTAAAGTTTCCAGTAACTTCCTTTACTTTTTTATGTAAATTGAAGAGATCGTGTTTGTTCTGCAGTTCTTCAAGTTCTTGACATCTGTTGTTCATCCATTTCTCTTTTGCTTCTCTTATTGTTCGTCTTATTTTTGTTTGGGTTTTATTGTACCTCTGTTGGTCCGAGTTTTTATACATTCGTCTCTCGTCCATTAGTTCTAAAATTTCTTTTGTTATCCATTCCTTTTTGTGATCGTATTTTGATGTTCTTACAGTTTGGGCTTGTATATTGTTTAGCGTGTTTTTAAATTGTTTCCAGATATTTTCTATTTGCTCTTGGTCGTTTTCAGCCTCTGTTTCGGGTATTTTTTTGAATTCGTTGTTTAGTGACGCGGATATTTGATCTTTTTGTATCTGGTCTTCTAGTATTGCCATATTTGGTTTTGTGTTTGTCTTCTTCCTTATCTTTTTTAACCTAATTCTGATGCGTGCTACTACAGGATCATGATCCGACCCCACGTCTGTTCCTGGTTAGGTCTTTGCTCCAAGAACTCCATTTCGATATCTTTTGTCTATTAGGATAAAATCGATTTGGTTCCTGATCACATGTCTTGGGTGGTCTTGCGGTGATTTCCAGGTATAAAGGCGTTTCGGAGGTAGTTTAAACCATGTGTTGCTTATTACAAGATTTTCTTCTTGACAAAATTGTATTAATATGTCACCTCTTGGGTTTCTGTCACCCAGTCTATATTCCCCTACTACATCTTGAAGTGGTCCTTTTCCGATTTTGGCATTGAAATCGCCCATAATTATTGTTATCTCATCTTTTTTGATGTGTGATTTTAATTGTTTTATTTGGGTGTAGAAATTGTTTATCTCTGCGTCGGGTTTTTCTGCTGTTGGTGCATATACCTGTATTATGTTAACATTTTTTGGTTCTACTTTTAGTTGGATCAACATTGCTCTGTCAGATTGCGGTATGAAATTCATGACCGATTTTTTCGCCTTTTTGTTCACTATAATTCCAACTCCGTTTGGGTGATCAGGTAGGTTGTTTCCAGAGTAATATACAGTTGAGTCGCCTATGTTCATTTTTCCTGAATCCTTCCACCTCATTTCGCTAATTCCGAGGACATTTATGTTTAGTCTCTTCATCTCTTGGATTGTATTGTGTATCTTCCCAGCCATATACATGCTTTTCACATTACAAGTGCCAATTTTGATTGGTATTTTTTTTCGTTTTCCACTTTCGGGTGGTTCCTAGCATTCATCGCGGGGATTCTTCGCACCCCTTGACCATTTAAGGTCTGCCGCGGACTAGGGGCCGTTTTGTATTGATGTGTCGCCATAATTGTTTGTCTTGAGAAAGTTTAAGCGGTAGTTTCTCCTTGCTTTCCGCTTTGGTTTCTAGCCGCCCAATATGGGAACAGACGCTGCTGTTACTATGGGAGCCATTAAATTCATCAATTGAAGGTTGCCTCCCATAGCCTCTCATTTAGTTTAGCCTGTGTGCCGACACAGTATCCGGGATGTGACCGCTTAACAAGCTTCTGGGAGCCATAAATGAGAGTGAGAGACCACCCGGAGACCAACATCTCTGAATGACCCAAGGGTTCGGCAATTCAGAGTATAGAGGTGCTACTCCTGGGTGAAATCTCCCGTACATTATATTTTAGGATTATTTAAAAGAGTACTTTGACTAGTTTAAGATTTGTGGTGTCTCCTATAGAGCTTGTGCTATCAGAGAGTTAATCTACACTACTTTGAAGATAAGGTAAGATTAACAGTTAAATACTAGGGGCTGAAATTTCCACTACTTTAGTTTAGATGTCGTACCTTGTACTTCTTTAGAGTGGGATAGCCTTTTCATATTTAGAAGCTCAGTCAAGTTTGTAAAACTATAACAAACTCATGTAAGAGGAAACTTTAAACAATTAAAACCATTAAACAATACATGCAAATAAGGAAAATTAATTTATACTTTCTTGTTGCAGGTTAGTATGTAACTCCACATCATTCGAGTTCAAGATTAACCAAAAAAGGTAAGTCAAATATAAATGTTTGTGAGGGTTCTCCAAATTTTGCAATTTTTTAGATATATGTATCTTTGTATCCATTTTTTAAATGCCTTTGTAAAATCGATTAGCTGTTAAAAGCTGTTTGATTTGAACTTTCTTACTTTCTTTATTAATACAGAAATTCTAAAAGAGTTAAAAAGACACAATCTACAAACTTGCCTTTTTATTGTTGTAGACAATCAATAAAAATTTTGATTTACGTGCTAAATGTATCTAAATATATTAAATGTTATATAAAATTAGGTGCTGCGAAGTTTATTTTCAAGTGCACTCTACACAGACATATAAGAAGCACGAAAAATTACGACAATTATATTTGTTGTATTTTTTATCATTTTCAGCAAAATTATTGCTAAATGCAACGGTTATGCTGAAACCGCCAAACAAAAATGTGTTCAAAGATAAATTTATTACTTTAACTTATGGATTGTGCCTGGTACTGTTAGTATTACTTAGTATGTCATTAGAATATATTAATATTAGTTATACTCCAATCTCACTATCACAGTATGTAACAACGAAATACTTTTATACAGCAATCGATCTAATACACCTTAAAAATGAATTTTTATGTATATTAGTAATTTCTTTTGGACATTAGTATTTAAACAACCTTCCTTAGACTAACTAAATTTGAAAGAAAAAGTGGAGTATGGGAACGAAACTACGAGTCTATAATAATTTAGTTATGAATTTAAAAAGCTTTTAAACAAGTATAACCAAGAAAGTGAATGAAACACTAAAAGCATCATTTTGATGGGAAAAATTGGAAATTAAAAAAAGATGTTTTATTTCCTAAGAATGTTTTGAACAAATATTTGTAGCAAAATATCTTTTGGTGGTCATTAAAAATAGCTAAATTAAGGTTTTCAATTTTTATTGGAAATGAGCTGTAGACTAAAGGAGGCTTTGTAAATTTTTGAGTATAATTTTGAAATAAAAGTGGAATTTTAGTCGATTTTTTAGAAGTACTAAACTTTTTTGGTCAAATCTATACTGATGATAAAGAAGAAAATCTAAGCAAAGCGATTTTCTATAAATTAGAAGTATTTAACTGTTCTTACGTGTGTTCGAGTCTACAGAAACAAAAAGAAATCAAAGTATCAATGTAAATTCTCTAAAATGTGATATAATAGCTTTTGAACTGTAGTTAAGGAGGAAATGAAAACAAATTTGAAAAGAGTGCTTAATATAAAAATCCTAAAAAGCTCAACAAATGATAAAGAAGCAAAAGTATGAATAGGAAGAGAAGTTTTTATAAAAAGAGAATAACATTCTCTAAAGGTAAGAGTTATAGTAGTTTATGATAAGTCGGTTAGACTTACCAGGGAAAAATGGAGAAACGCTAAATAATTATGACGATATTTTAGAGAAATAAGAAAAAATAGTTAAATGGAAACAACGGCACAAATTATAAAAGCTTCATAAAATTTGGAAATATGCGAATAATAAGGAAAATAATTAGCTGTGATATTTTCTTTAGTACAGTGTTACAGCTCTTAAACGTATTATTAGGAGTGCAGAGAGAATACAATAGATATATTTAACCAGTTCTATGATTTTTCTATGAAATCAAACAGCAGAATTCACTCTTAAAATAGTATCTTGGTGTTTTTTTTCGTTGAAGATTTTGTTAAGGTGATATAGAAAAGGACAAAAATGTATTTTTTTAAGGTGCAAGTTTTTGGACGAAAGATTTTAATATTGGAACTGACAGCTATGGTTTCGTCTACTCATTTTATAGGTACCACCTATCGTCTTTTATTTACTTTTGCAGGTATCGATCTTCACAACATTTGGTTTGTTTTTTGCTCTGTCCTAATTTCAAAGCCAAATTTTGGAAAGAAAGCTTATACCAGTACTGCTTTTGAATACTCTACGACAATATTATAAATTAGTACCCCTTACAAATGTTTTTAGTACACTCTATTTTTTATTTTTTTATTTTTATTTCAACTCTATAAATGATGAGAAAATACGAAATCGTAACTTGTGTTTATAGAAGTCAAAATCTTCCTGATTCTTTAGAACATCATGAATCATTCACCGGTGATGCTTATCGGATATGTACGACATTGTACCACTTTGGAAATGCTTAAAATGTTTAGTGACTGTAATAAGTGTTTTGTCGTTTTAGAAACGCTGAATTGTTTATGAGTTAAGTTAAACAAAATCAGTTTTATACTTCGATGTCGCCAAATGCGTTTTGAATTTGCACTTTAGTAACAGTGAAGACGCTTCGAAATAAAAATAAAATTTCGATAGCTATCCAATATCACCTCGCATTGCATGTAAATAAAGTGCTACAGACCCTTGTAGCTCAGAGCTTCAAATATTTTGCTCTATATGTTCCAGCTATTTGTTGCAAAGCTTTCGTTTTCTTCTTGTGTTGATGTTCTGAGCTACTACTCTTCTAATTATTTTGTTATCTTGTTGATTGGCGCATTATATGTACTAATTAGCTTCAATAGTTCGTGATAGTGGGGCTTTCAAAAAGTTTGTAGTTTTTTTGTCCAAATCATTCCTGTTTACTTGGTTTTGTTCAGTTTCTTTATGTAGACTTCTCTGATACTTCTATGTTTTATTGATCTACTTTATTTAGCACTAACGTTTCAGATCCGTTAGCTGAAAAATTGCCTTATGTGCTCTCTGTTCATTTTTAAATAAAACACCAATTATAAGCTTTCTACCACTTTTACTTACCCATGTAGTTAAATATTATCATTGTTCTCTTTATTGTAGTGTTATGTGTCTAATTACCAAGTACTTGGTTTTATGGTCCTATTGGTAAATATTAAATTAGAGTGCCATTTAAAAAATAAGTTTAAATGCATATTTATTATACATCATACGCAAGCCCTAAAGGCCCAAGGCTTAAAAATAAATTTACAAATTTATTTTTTGCCTAGCAATTCTCTTCTACTGGCTTCTCTGGTTAGCTTTCGCTTCTGAGTTTTTTGGTACATTTTTCGTAGATATTTTTACCTCTTCTTCCTCCTATTTTCATACTTACCGTGTAGCTGTGTTGTCAGGCAGCCTCTACACACGTCCCAGTCATCAGATTCTCTGTGCTTTAATAAATTGAATTATCTCTGTCTGGTTGCATAATTCCATAAATTTCCTATAACCTTTTCCACTCCTGTTTCTATTGCAATGTGTTTTTTTTATTCATCTATAACTCTTTATTCCTTGCTGCTGCTTCTAATCTTGTCATAACCTCCTTTAGTTCTTTTATCGATCTTGCAATGAGAGCAATATGGTCGGTATAGGCTAGGCTACGGTATTTGTGTTTGCTAGATATATCCGCTTCTTCCAATGTTTTCTTATATTATATTGAATAGTATTGTCGAGGGTAGATCTCCTGTCGCACTCCTTGGTTCATATTGAAAATGTTCGAAGAGATGCCTGCTATCTTGACCTTATATCTAGTTTCCCATAAAGTCATCTGTACTAAATTTACCAATTTTCTAGAAATACTTAAGCTCAGCATTGCTTCATAAAGTTTTACTTGGTTAATGATATTATAGGCTTGACGGATATTTATGAAAACTACATGTAAGGACAGCTGATCATAACTGTTTTCCATTATTTGTTTTATTGTGGACATTTGGTTCATTAATGCTCGGTTACTTCTAAATCCACGTTGGTAGTCTCATTAGTTTTTTTCGTATACATAAGGCTAGTAGCTTATATGCGACCTTCAGTAGCAATATTCCTCTATAATTTCTGCATATAGATTTATCCTTTTTTGTGGATTAACAACAGGGTTGCGACTTACAATTTTTTTCTCTCACATTTTTACCAGCATATTATACACCCTTACTTGTAATTCTGGTGCTCCATTTTTTATCAATTTCAGTATTGTTTCTCTATTTCTTTAGAATTTCTTGGAATGCTGCCTACGTTGGAATTTCTATTTCTTCTGGAATGTCTTGTGGCTCGACCATTTCCCTATCCTTTCCTATGGATTGTTCTCCATTCAGCACTGTTTTGAAATGTTTTGCCCAAATTTTCGAACTCTCTTGTACTCCGCCTACGCTTTGACCCGTCTCTGTCTTACAATGTAGCAGATTAAAATGATAGCTGTTTTTTACATTTTTAATTTTGTAACTTTACTTGTTTAGAAATTATTTTCTTGCATTTCTCATTGAACTACTTTTCTTCTTAAATTTCCTTTCCTTTTTGCTTTATAATTAAGATTACTTAATACACGGGTATTATATTGGATCTTTTCTTTGTCATGTTTATTTCTTTTATTTATATTTTTGTTACTTACCTACTTTGAATTGTTTTATTCTTGTAATTACCAATATATGATCAGTTACAGTTGGCCCCTCTGTAACTTCTAATATTTTGGATCTACGTCGTGTGGATGTTTTGTATCATCAGGGGATCTATTCGGTTTCTTGTTTTATTTTGTCCGGGGATATACATTTTTTAAATGGATATTTTTATTCTGAAAGTACGTACTCATAATCTGTAATTTGTGTTCTACTGCAAATTCAATTATTTTAACCCGGTTTTCATTGCTTGCGTCATGCCTGGTGAATTTCCCTATAAAATGTCTGTATTTCTCTTCCTTCTTGATCTTAATGTTAAAATCGCCGAAAACAATCCTTACACCATATTTTGTAATGGTTTTAAAAACATTCTGTAGTATCTCGTGGTACTCAGCTGTTTCCTTATCGTCCGCAGTCTCTAATGGTTCATGCACATTTATTATATTTAACTTTCTACACTTTTCCCTTATTCTACTATTACATAACCTATCCAATATCGGGTTAAATTCGGTTATCTACTTTTCCCCCACTAGAAATCTATATCTCCACCTCCATTATTAGTTTATCTTTTTGTTTAATTTCCTGCACTGTTATAATATTTATTTAATGTTGGCACTACTTTTCTGGAGCTCCTTCAGACGCCCCCCCCCCAGATTCCAAGTAGCTACACCTAATTTTTTTTTTAATTAGTGAAACCATTTCCTTGTCTTTATTTTTTCTTAAAACGTTTCCGTAACCATTGCCAAAGTCTGTCTCCACATCAGCGTCCTGTTTTTCTTCTGTTAGTGTTTTTGTATGGAACCTCCTAGAAAAGATTTTTCGCTCACCTTCCTCTTATTGTCCTGGCTAGGCTCTCCGTCACTCATATCCTCTCCCGCCCTACCTTTATTTAAATCAGAACTTTTAATTCCGTACACGACTTCAGCAATTTCTTATATTTCATATATGCTTTGCGGCCGTTTCGTCTCGCTTAACTCATTTGTGGTACCACTTGTTTCCTTTCTTCTCGAATGTCCTTTGGAAAATCCTGATTAATAAATATGTCTGTCTTCAGTATTAATTTTTACTTATAATTTCTTTTTTATGATCGTAATTTTCTGCTTTATATCTATCACTGTCTCATTTGTTTCCTTGGTTATTCCTTGGATAGTAAGGTTTTTTGTCTAATCTTCCTTTCCAAAGCTTCAATTCTTTTATCATTTTTAGTTAATTTAGTTTTTCATTTAGCTGCTTAAACATCTTCTTTACTGTGTCCATATCGCTTGATTAATAAGGTTATCAGTTCGCGTTCGTTATATATAAATGCTCATTGGAGCGAAAGTACAAAATTCCCAAAAGATTCTTTGGTGGTTTTCATGCCCTATCTCTTTATTACTTATTTATTTTGTTATAACTTCGAATTCACCAGTGGCGGATTACATTGCAAATAAACACATTTTCTCTCTAAAAATTATATTTTGGCGAAAACCACTAATTTGAACAGGAAACACGAAGAGAGGTAACTCATGTAACTTTTATATTAGAAAATTATACCGCAAGCAAAATATTTCCAAGTATATAGTTCCAATTATTCTTATGGCCGTTACACTAAAGTGTCGGAATAAAATAGATATACAAATTGAACAACATGAGATCTGCCCCCGAAGGTATCGAATCATATAATACGATTCATTATATTAATATTTTTTCGGTGGTTTTGGACAGACGTTTAGTTTTTATTATTCAAATTAATATGTGGGATGAACCATTTCTACTGTCATTAGGGTGTGGTGTTAATTAAATCGCCCATTGTTTTTTGGGGTATTTCTGCCATTCTTCTGTCAACGCTATCATAATGTGTTACAGCAACCGCAAACTTCGTATTTCTTGCGCTTTGTTCCACGAGGTAGTTGAAAATGCTTGATAATAAGAAGCTCCATTACTTATAAAGATGTTTCTCTTAATGCAACTGTTGTTATTGAACATAAGTGGAAATCTGCTACTTAAAATTTCAATGTGTTTGCTAGCACACAAAATTAAACGCATTTTTAGGCTAAATATTCCATATTTTGGACTCTGGTGGAGGAACTTATCATAGAATTGTCTGGACGAACGCCTCCATACCGGTTGCGTCACTAAATTGGCAGTGTTAGCCATAATAACGGATCACTAAAAGTCATTTGGCTGAGAACGCATTTTTCTTGACGTTTTTCTATAACGGTGTCAACAAGAAAATTTATTCTTGTCTCCACATTCTGCCTTCTTAATACTCTTTTTGAGGGTTCTTAACAGCTTCTTTTACCACTGCCCATTATGTTAGTTTTGGGGGTTCCAGCAGGCCAGACCTTCACAGTAGCGATAGCTTATTGCTTCTTTTAAACTGTTTCGCTATTGACAAGAGTGTCTTTTAAACTTTCTTATTATTTACGGTAGGTCCGTGACTGAAATAATTTAAATCTTTGCATCCAGGTAGGCCTGATATGATTTAAACAACACTAAAACGTCGAGTGATGTATAAGAATTTTATTTATTTCTTTGAATTATCAACTGTGACTTAGTGTTTATTTTACTCTAACACCCTAGTGCATGTACAAGGTTTGAGCATAAAATTTAAAAATAAATTTGTTACTTTTTTAGGATGTAATCTAAGTTATCTCTGCAATTCCTTTTATCAAACATTGCCTATTGTGGTAGCGTTCCCTTTACAGCAAATTTTTGTTCTGGTGATAAGTTTATAACTCATACGTCCTGTGCTGGATATAAGAGATGTTTGTATCTGAATTGTACGTTGACCTTGGGGCCATAATTACTCCTACCCTCAAACTTAGACAAACTGAGATGTAACCTGCATTTAACAAGTTCTAATTTTAGCTTCAAGTTTTTGAACTGTTTCTTCATTGTGGTACATAAAGAAGGTTTCTCGCTTTAAATATTAAATGTTTCCAGCCTAGTGACGTGTAAATTCTTCTTTAGATAAGAAATTAATTGTTAAGCTGTGCTTAAGTGTTATTCAATTATGAGACTCTTTTTGCCAAGTTACAGTTAAATCATAAATATTACAACTATAATGCAAATTGCACGTTACGATGGTTTTCCTAAATAAGGCATAAAATGTTAAAACAATACGAATCAGTGTAAACTACAGACTTAGCAGTTGCATATGAAATATGATGTCAGCCAAATGTCCTCCACGACTCCGCTGACATGCGACAGGTTCTCGTAAATGCGGCTCTATTTTAACAATCACGCGTCTGATGTTCTTTTTTAATTCTGAAATCATAACAAGATTGTTGGTACAAACCTTTTCCTGCATATAGGCCCGGAGGAAAAAGACTAATGAGGTCAGATCGCAAGATTATGGTGGCTAATCGACGCCAGCCCTGTACGAGATGAAACGATTAAGAATTCTGGTTTGAAATAAAGTGAGTGTTTTGCGTGCTGTGTGATATATAGCTCCACTTTGTTGAAACCACAGTTCAAATCGTTGGTTTCATTAAAAAACTTAATTAGCATCTTCTACACCATTGACAGTAATGGCGTTCCCAGATTCATCTACAAAAAGTAGGGACCAATGATTTCTCTAGTCCGCAATGCACACTAAAGACTGCATTTTGTAAATGCATTGGTCTATTGTGAATAGCACGTGGATTTTGACGATTTATAAAGAAAGATTTAAAAAAAATGGGTTTCATTGCTGAACATGAGTTCCTTGCAAAAAACGACATCAACTGTTATGTCTTCTAAAACCAATTCTACAAATGTACGGCGCTTTCGGTGATTTTTGCTAACTGCCATGTGTTTAGATACCAAACGTACAAATGCAAATTTTCAACGTCCCCAAAATGCAAACAATGTGCAACGGAGATTCTGAAGTTCAATTCGGATCCTGTATTTGTGGTGAGCTTTTAAAGCGTGCAATTGCTAGTTATTCATGCAATTTTCTGCTTGCCAAATGCTCGTCGGTTAAATGACTGGACGTGACGCCGACGGCAACGCGAAAACATTAAATTGACGTATCTAATCCCCGACGTTAACAGAATACAAAACCCTATAAACAAAGCCGCTTATATTTTGAGGCCCAAAGCCGGCGGTGGCGGCTCAGACATTAATTAGGGCATTCGAGATAACAAGGACGGCCCTAATCTCATACAAAATTTAGGCTCTCAGAGAAGCCCAGTTTTAAGATGCCGGGCAGCGATTCGCCGCACTTCATCGGGCGCGGGCGCCGCGCGTTTTTCAATAACCGAGGGCAATTAACGGGCAAATAAAAAGTTGCGATTGTAAAGCCGGGGCTAAGTAAATGTTTTCCCGGAACTCCATCGGGAGCTTATTTGTTTGCTAATTTTTAATTGTTAATTAGGCGGTAGTTTCGGCGCTTTGTGGTGAAATCGCGTTTGTTAATGTCGAGTTATTCAGTTAAAAGTTGTAATTAGGAAAAATATTTATTTAAAAGCTTTGTCCATAACTGCGAATTGTAAAGCATACTTTAATTGGGTTTGGGACTAGAAAACGGTTTGCGGAGAATGTAAGCATTAAATTCCAATTTAGTTTTGCAATTAATATTGATAGATGCTTTGAGATGGCCTAATTGTTTTGTCTAACGTTATTATTCTTTAAGCAAATATTACTTGTACGCAATTATTTTCTGTGCAACTATTGTAATATGCAGTAATTGAAAAACACCATGTAATTTAACAAATGTTTTAGAATAGAAGGACACAAATGATGACACTATTCTACAGCCCATATGTTGCATCTTAGATCTCCAATAATGCCATTAGGCTTTCATGAGTATTTTTATTACTTCATTATTTCTTTTGTTTTACATTGGACATCTTGATAACCTTTTTCTATTACGCATCCATTTAGCAGCTGGTATTTAGACCATTCCTTATTTTTGATTTTGTACACAATCTCTTAGCATTGGGCATCGATGAACAGAAATGTCACGGAAAACATTATGGTATGAGTAAAATTTCCAATTCGTGCTAACTCAAATAAAGAATTTTAAAAAGACCTATAAATGTCAAATCTTTCGAAGGTGCACACCCCTAAAAAAACACTTGGTGGGTCAAAGTTCAAAATATACACGGCCAAAATGCTGAAATATAAAAAAATAATTATTTCGTTTACTCCCCTTACCCATTTTTAATTACATAAATATCTAATATAAACTGTACTTGGCTTTCTTCATCCAATAATATCAAACGTGTAGGTTCTCTTGATTTAAAACTTGCAGAGGATCTAAGGTAGATAAAAGTTATGGATTTTGTCTTTTGTGCTCACTTACAACTATCATTCTCTATCTATTGATATGAATGCTGACTCCTTATTTCTTTTTTTTTTTCACATATTATGAGCTTATTTAAAAGAATTTCAGAAGTATGATAGAGTCTACTTAGTATATACACGGTGTTTTGTACAAACCCAATTTAGTTTTCAACTATGCAAGGGCGACACTCGTTAGACTACAGCTTCCAGCAGCTTCTTCAATGTCACATCGACCAAATTTTTTAGCCTTCCTCGAAATCTAAAGAAAGAGGAACTGTTTGTTTTCTTTTTCGTCGCCTATGCGCAAAAAATACCATCGTCTCAACTAATTATTGCTGAAGCCAATCATAAAGGACTTAAAAGTGAATTTTTGTGTGGTCGTGAACGTCTAACTAGCACAGATAATTACTATACATGTTTACACTTCGAAAATAACTCCAGTTGTATATTTGTTTTATTGAAATCAATTATGGTCGTAGCGTCTGATGGTTAGACTATTAATATATTTTTAAAAACCAATATGATTTATAGATTATAAATAAAAATTATATACGATGCTTTGAAACTGGATATATGTTGTAAATAATAAAATAAGAATTGCCATAAGCATTGTGTTTGTCCTTTAGAGGACGTTGCCTGTCCGAAATATTTTTTTTGAAAAAGCGGTTTGATTGCTTTTCATTCTACAGTAGTGGATCTACCCTACGCAGCAAAGAGAACAATTCTTACCATTTAAAGAAATAGACGCAATTATTTGTCAAAGAGTGATTGTAGAATGGAGGTAAGACGACACTTTTTCAAAGCATGCACTGTAGAATGCGATTTGAAAAGATATTAAAATTGTAAAATTATTAAGAATTGAAGAAAATGTACACCCAGTTTAAGCGTAGCTGCAATATCAACTAGGCGCGTTGAGTTGCAGAGGACGTTAATGACAATAATTGGAACAATACCAAGTTTTCCTTACTTGCACATTTTAGGACTCTGAATTTTAGGGCAAAAATGGACACACGATAAGTTTCACCTTTTTTTGGTTTGGTCTAGAGATTTCGATTAGCGAGTCAATCAGCCAAGGCAATAAAAATGCTAAAACTAATTCATTAAGCTGTTTGGGGCTTAAAATTTACTGCCAAGTTCTCCATTCAGTAGGCGAAGAAACAAAAATTACAAAAATTTTGTAGGATATCCATGAAGGAAGACGTACAAACCATCAGAAGTGAAAGACAGATTGCTGGCCTTCATGAATATTGTAAATTAAGAGATAAAATAGCATTTGTACCCCATCGACATATAAAAGAATCTTATTTACTGTCATTAATTGCAGTATTTTGTTAATGAACATCTAAGGCGGAATAGATTTACTGATGGTTCTCTGATAAAGCTTAGTTCTTTACTATGAAAAATTCAAAATACATGCGCTTTGTGGTGAGGCCGCTTTACTGATTTTTTTATGCAAAATTGATACTGCAACTTGCTTTGAATTCCCCTGTGTGTTTTAGAACGAGTTAGACAACAGTTGTACAAAAGTTACCAGCAAGCATAACTTCTGGATAATTTTGGGCATCCTACAGGAGAAAGTATAAAACAAATTATTGCAAAAAGGCATCTAGTAAGATGTTGAGGCTGTATCTCCTAAAGTGCTAATTGATATCTTTCAAAACTTGGGGGTGTGTATGCAGGCATGCCCTGATGACAACTATTTTTAACACTTGCTCGCTAACAAATTTTATTGTTGCACCAGCTACTTTGAAAGATACGGCCAAAAATACTATTAGTTTTTTTTTACTTGTGAGCCAATTAGCGCTTCGTGTAGCTATTCTCAAATCTTTTTGGCCTATTATTTGGTGTTTTGGAACACTGCTCTAGTTTTCCTGTTGGATTTACTTGTTTTCTCCTTTGCTATTTTAATTATTTTGCGCTTGGTTGTATGTGACATCATTTATTGTCTTTCTTGATATGAATTGTCTCTGTTATTAAGCTTTTTTTCGCAACCCTTTTGCTCAAGGCATCTACAATTGTTCGCAGGACGTACTTTTTTTAGAACAATTCGTTGGAGTATTTTTGAATTTGTTGTATCAACAGTCAAATAATCATCAGAACATTGATACGTGTAGCACCATCCTGGCAACATTTTTGAGTGTTGAACCTTAAATATATTTTTGAGGTCATGCTCGTTGTAGAATGTTAGCATGAATATTATAAACGGACTTTGCTTTGCTTTTCTTTATGTTGTTTTTTACTTCCGGCATCTTAAAACGTGTGGCTTTTAATTATGCTCTATTGTCTTTGGTACTGCAGGTAAGATGTAAATTTCTGGCCAATGCTCTTATTTTCAGCTTCCGTTATTCCCTAGTGATTATTTTCCGTTCCGCATTTATTTTTAATTATTTGTTATTCGTTACATTCTACCAAACTTAATATTTCTTGACCACTAAATTTTGTCAATCAGTGAGCCGGAGACTGGACGGCGCCACCCGCCAAGGACCGACATGGGCCGGTCTGGCTTTTGACGGGTGGTAGGGGTAGGCCGAAGCCCCCCCCCCCCACTTAAGGGCATGCGCTCACACGAGGCTAACCAGGCCCTCCTGTCCCTAAAAGCGGTGCCACTACCCCTAAGAGTCCAACACCATCGAGGGGGAACCGAGAAGCCGCCTCGGTTGGCTTCCCCCTCCCCTTAGTCCTCGTGTCGGTAAGGTTCCCCTTACCTCGTTTGACGAGTACCCGTCGAGGTCACTCACGTGATACCTCTACCCCTCTGTTACTACTAGTGGCATCCGTTGCCCACAATTGTGGGATTGGGTAGCTCCACTAGCAGTTTTACGGGTATCTCGCGTCACGGGGTGAGACGCACTACCCACTCGTGTCGGTAAAGTTTCCTTTACCACGTTGGACGAGCGGCCGTCGAGGTCACTTACGTGAGCCTCTACTTCACATCAAGTTGGTGCTTTTCGCATCCGTTACCCACAATTGTGGGATTGGGTAGCTAGAAGCACCTTTACGAACCTGCGCCGTGAAGTCCACGCAGGCCCACTCGTGTTGGTAGAGTTTCCTCCACCTCGTTGGACGAGCAGCCGTCGAGGTCGCTTGAGCGATCCTCTACCACATATCGCTACTGCTACCGTCGCCCGTTGCCCTGTGCAGGGATTGGGTGGACTGCATAGCAGTTTTAACGGGATAACGTCATGTGGTCTAACGTCTCCGTAGGCCTTGGGCCTAATCGATGTAGCAAGTACTCAGTCGATAGTACTCGTGTTGGCAGGATTTCTCCTGCCTCGTTTGACGAGTTGCCGGCGAAGTCACTTGCGTGAACCTCTACCCCACATCGTTACTACAGGCGGCATCTGTTACCCACGGATGTGGGAGGGTAGCTCCACCCGTAGTTTTATGGGTAAACGGTGTGGGGTCTCCCGTTTACCCGCACTAGTTTATTTATTTTTATATAGTAACAATGATTGTTTCCTGGACTATTAATTGGGCTCGTTCAAGTTTTCCAAACTATAAAAATTCGCAATTGAGGTGATTGCTCTGTGT
Source organism: Sinelater perroti (assembly GCA_036346155.1). NCBI lineage: Eukaryota > Metazoa > Arthropoda > Insecta > Coleoptera > Elateridae > Sinelater > Sinelater perroti. The sequence continues at coordinate 18,791,626 of JARFIY010000158.1, read as the reverse complement.
TGGGTAACATCTGATAGCTGATATTCCATTCCCGGTAGAAGAAGAGAATAACTAAATATGTACTTACCTTGTTAGGCAAACTGAGAGTGAATTAATGGAAATTAAATAGGTTATAGTAAACCAATGACCAAAAGATGAGAGGAATGCTTTGACTTTGAATAAGTATCTAATGATGAAGACTCAGTAATGGAAGACAAAATAATAGAGAATAGAGAACAACAACTTTGTACAGTTTTTAGGAGTTGATGTACCTACAAAAGGAGAAATTTTAGAAATAATACAAAAACAGAAGACCAGGTGAAAATGGAATACATACAGATTACGTAAAGTACCAAAGGAAAATAATACAGCAAAACATGGTGCATATTATCAAAGAATATGGGAAGTCGAAAATATGCTTAAAGAGAGGAAAGATGTTATACTCGCACCTATTTATAAGAAAAGAGACAAAGCGGAGTGTTGCAATTATAGAGATATCGCTCTATTAGATACGATATGCAAAATATTGGTCACTACAAGAAAGGATAAGCTGGAGACTTATACGGATACCATTTTAGCAGAACATCAAAGCGGCTATCGAAGAGGACGATTTGTTATGGACCACATTTTTACCTTCAAACACTTGTGACAGCAATGCAGAAGAAGCAGAAGAAAATCATTTGAGAATATGGAAAGTTTAAATGTGCCAGCAAAGCTGATACGTCTGGTAGAAACGACACTGAACATACAAACAGTAAATGTTTCAAGGTTAGGAAAGGAATTAGGCAAGGTGATCCACTGTCAACAATGTTGTTTAACCTGATGCTCGAACCAATAATGAGAGACAGCCGGCATTACTACTAGTAGAATAAAAGCCAATAGTGCTTAGTATATGCTGATGACCTAATGCTAATGGCAAAATCAACATTAAAGCTAAGAAAGATGACAAGGAAGGTCGAAAATCAGGCTAGACAGAGAAATTATGCCTTAATGCAGAAAAGACCAAACATATGGTAATAGAATTTAGAAGACGAAGATGAAACGGAGATAAATGTTTAGGAGCGCTTATAATAAAAGAGAGAGAGAAGAATTCAGAGATAAAAGCCTAAAGAAAGTAAGATAAAATTGAAAGTGCTATCGTGCAGTGCTAAGATAAGAATACATATATCAGTTATAAGACCAACCGCAATTTACGCATGTGAAGCGTAGATATATAACAAAAACAGTCAATCAAGGTTGAGACATAGAAGAAAAGGATGTTAAGTAGAATATTTCGCGGGAAGAAAACAGCTGATCAGTGGGAAAGAAGGACTAACAACGAAGTGGTGCGTCTTAACAACAAACCAAGCATAACCAAAGTCATAAAGTCAGAGCGTTTAAGGTGGCTTAGCCTCTTACGAAGGATGAACCAGCATATTGTGCCAAACCAACTAATGAAGAAGGCGATGGAGGGCATATAGAGAGTAATTGATAGCAGTCACAGTAGCGGACTTGGAAGAAAAGTAGGTTAGACAATGGTGGAGAAGGATCAGGGATCGATCGGTCTGGAAGAAAATTGTTAAGCAATGGGCTTAAAAGCTTGTTAACGTGTATTATATATAAGAACCATTGCGTGCCTAGGCTATCAGGTTTCCAAAACTATAAAATTGTTGCAGTTGAATTTTTAATTTTTTATTCTCGTCACGGATAGATTTTTGTTTGTGTCTGTGTTGGGTGACCTCCGATAGCTCCGTATTTGTCGCTGATATTTCATTCCGCCGTGACGGCCTTGATATTGATAAAGTTCGTGATATAATTGTTTGGGAAAACATTTAGCGAACACCGTCTGCGTGGTCGGCGTATCGTCTGATATCATTTGCGGGGGATGATTTTTTTATACTCACGAAATGTATGCGTTTGTGTAGTTCTTGATACGCCTACGTCCGACAAAGTTCAAACGGATATTGAAATTCGCTTTTGGATTAAAAAGGACTCGAATATCTCCTGTTGGAACGGCTGATATATAAGCACTGCAGGAAGCTTAAGGTCGAGTTATATAACACGACACCCGATGCATCAATAATTGTGGCTACGGTACATGTAAGGGGGCCAGATAAAATATTTTTGGTCAAAAAATAGTGTACTGCGATGTTTTATTACGGCCCTTTCGATTGACCTCCGACGCTGCGAAGGTGTCGAAGGCGACACTTTCGAGCGACTTAATTAAGCGCAGCGCCGGTGTAACGAGCGGGCTTTTGATCTCCGCCTCATCAGGATAATGAAATAAAATTTGTATTAATAAAACATAAAGTTTTGCGCGCGGAATTGAATTAGAGCGCGAGCCGGCGAGGCGGGCCCCGGAAAAACGGGCGAAATAAAAACGCGCGGGATAAATGCCGGGAAGGAGCGCGCCCCTTGACGTTATTAGCGAAAATGAAAGCTAATAAGTGGATGGCGAGAGCAGGAAGCGCATGAATATTCCGGGCCGTAAAACCCGGGGCATTTCGACACATAAACCTGGGCCGAACCAGCGGCCCCATAAAGTTTTACGGCGCCCGCCGGAAGAGCGGACAAATCGGGCCTCGCGATGGACGCGGAAGCGGCGTTTAGCCGGCGCGGCTTTATAATCCGGGCCGCAAAAAGTTTAAGCCGAGGTAATCCCTTTATCGAATACGCGGGCGACTTTTTGCGATGCGCGCCGGCTGACGCGCGGGATTTGGGGATTTGTTTTTCGCCCTGCGATGCACCGCTAACGCGCGCCCCGGGCTGATAAGTGAGGGCGCGAGGGCGCCGCGATGTTCCGTCGGCGGACGGACACGGCAGGAAATCAGATTACTGAGAGCAGATGAGCGCTGCTCCTCGATTCGGCATTCAGCAGACCCCGATTAGCTTTCCGTTTTCACCTTCGTATGTTCCAGCTCTGCTGAAATGTCGCTGAAAGGACGTTTCGGAGATCAATGGCTTCTCGCTCTTAAGTCGCCTTCTAACCTTGCCGACATTCTTTACGGCAGTGCTTTTACATTTTTCTGAAATTGCTGTATTTCATGAATATCTCGTCCAAGCTTGAAAAGTTAGTAATTGATTAAAACAAGCCGCTCGCTCGCTAAAATTAACAAAACAATTTTATTTAAAAACCTTTTCTTTGAGTGAAGGTTTTGATTATTGAAAAGCCATGCGTACAACTCCAAATGGGGCACCTGGATCATTTAACATACCTCAACATATTTGGCAATTAGTGTGCGAAAATGCAGATAGTAAAGAACCAAAAGCAGGCAAGATAAAACTAGCCACAATAAACTCACGCACCACTTACACAAGGTACTGAGAATGAAACATTTTGGCATTATTTCACACATTATGGAAAGTCACTAACCAGAAAAACACATGGGAGTTGGGCCAGATTCGATAAAGAAAAAGCAAACGTTTTTGCTAAACACCCCAAGCAAGTATTCGCAATCCCTCGGTCTCATGCCAACCATGTTGTTAATGAAGTTGAGTCCTTTATATACGCAGCATGTTAATTATTATTACCTGTAAAAGTTTTTTTGCCAGCTGAAGTAAGAAAGGAAACTCTTGGCTACTTTTATATTATTTTGAAGCATAGTCTGCTACATTATGTTTTGAGTAACACATCATTTAAGTGTTCACCTTTACTTTGTCAACACGAGCAAATTTCATAAACCCAATTTTTAATGACTTTGTGCTTAACTCAGGTCTAATGTCACGAATTCAGCGTTCGATGTTCACTCTTAATCCATCAAGAGTTTGTGATTTGTAGTAGTCTAAAGGCGTTAAATCATAACTTCTTGGAGGCCAATTAACAATTGCATTTTTTGAAATTGTCCTTTCACCAAACTTTTCTTGCAATGCGCTAATAATGGCATTCCCAGTGTGATATGTGGCACCGTCGTGTTAGAACTATGTATTCTCCAAATTAATTAGTGCCGCTTATCAGCCACTGGAACTGCAATTCCGACCTTTGTTTAACGGGTTTTTGAAGCCACCATATCATAAAACATACCGTGCAGTAACCCTTTGTGGATGCAATGGTTTCTCGTGAATCTCTTGTGGATTGTTTTCACACCAAAAACGACAATTTTGTTTGTTACCATATCTATTTAACCAGAAATAAGCTTTATCTGAGAAGATAATTTTATTGCTCAAAATTATAATCCGTTTCATGTTACGCTAAAGCTCAAGCAGAAAAGTCACGGCGCTTACGATAGTCTACTAGCTTCAGTTCTTGGGCCAACACAATATTATACGGGTGTAAACCCAAATCTTTTTGCAAAGTACGCCAAGTTATCGTTTTTGTAAGCCCTAGTTCTTGAGCATGACGAGCAATCGACAAATTTAGAGACTCTGCAACTCTATTTCTTGTGACAGCAAAGTTTTCTACATTTCTTGCATTTCGGCGACTTGTTCGTATTTTCGCATCGAGATGAGTAAAATTCTTTTTAAATTTTCCAACGATTCAACGAATAGCAAGCATAGAAGAGTGATTATGTAAACTATAGCTTTTGCAAAGACCACGCTGAGTGTTTACAAAAGAACGTCTATTTTCATAAAATTTTTGGGCAATAGCCAAACGTTCTTGAAGTGTGTATTTAGCTATGATGAATTGTCAGAGCATACTAAACACAAATGACAACTAGTGGCAGTTATAACGTTTTAAGCTAACATTTTATTTTAAAATCATATCATTCTTATTGGACAACCTTTTATAAAGTATGGCGCAGCAGTCTGTTGTATAAACTCAAACAAAACATACTAAGCCAGCTTTATATAAAATTAAAATTTTACTCAACTGAACCAACTATATATATATATATTATCGAATGCCCATTTACCAATTGGTGTAGGGTTAAATTTCTACATGTAATTTAACATTTACTTATAGACCTAAGTTAACTAAATGTATTTTCTAATAACTCGTACATACTTAACTTAATTCTAGAGTGTTTTATTATTGTATTGTCTTTCCCTCACTTGTTTGGTACACAAATTTACTCCACTCCTTTTTATTTTGAGCTAATAAGCTTGCTTCTTGCCACGATTTCCCTCTCTCTGCTAATATCTTTCCCACGACGCTATCCCATGTTTGTTGCGGTCTTCCTCTTCCCCTATTTATTGCCACCTTTGCTTTTCATACTTGTTTAACCTGTCTGGTCTCATTCATGCGTTGTAGGTGTCCCCACCAATTCAGTTGTCTATTCTCTATAAATTTGAGGATCGTCTGGATTCTTAGTTCTTGTCTCACTTCGCTGTTCCTTATCCGGTCTCTTAAGGTTATCCCTTTTACTCTCCTTAGATATCTCATCTCCGCCGCTTGTATTTTACTTTTCATTCTTGCTGATAACACCCATGTCTCACACCCGAAGGTTAGTATAGGTCTGTATATTGTCTTATATACATTCATTTTTGTTTGTCGTGTCACTTCTCTTTTGTTAATAAATTTGTCCTTCATGGCGTAGTAAACTTTATTAGCCTTTTCTATTCTCTTTGCGATGTCTAGTTCTTGTTTTCCTTTTTCTTCTATAGTGACTCCTAGGTATTCAAAGTGGTCTATTTGTTCTATGTCCTTTCCCTCAATTTGTATTTTTATTTTACATTGTTCCTTCGATATTACCATCACGTTTGTCTTGTCTGTGTTTAATTTCATATCATATGTTGTTAATACTTCGTTCCATATTTCTAGATTTGTTTGTAGATCTCTCATTTGCAGCCATTATTACTACGTCGTCAGCAAACGCGCATTCTGCTATTTCTACCACTTGCAGATTTCTATATCCCACTTTTATCTTCTTCGTTCTTTTATTGCACTCTTTTATAACGTCGTCCATTAGTACGGTAAATAACACCGGGCTTAAGACTCCTCCTTGTTTCAGTCCTTCTGTCCTGAAGCTCTCTGATGTCCTGTTTCTGCTCATCACGTAGTTGACATTGTTGTTATATATGCTCTTGATGGCCGCTATCAATCTTTTATTGACCTGTCTTTTAATCAAGCTTTCCCATACCATGTTTCTATTGACTCGGTCGAATGCTTTATTTAAGTCTAAAAATGCACAGAACACTTTTTTATTATACCGCACTGTTTTATTTATAACTTCTTTTATTGAAAATATATGGTCTTGTACACTATAGCCTTTTCTAAACCCACTTTGTGCTTCAGATAACGATTTCTCAATTTTCCCCCTTAGTTTTTTGTCCAGTATGCGCTCATAGATCTTCAGTACTACACTCAATAACGTGATTCCTCTATAGTTGTTACAATTCGTACTATCTCCCTTTTGTAAATTGGCAGTATTTTTCCTATTTCCCAGTCTTTCGGGATTATCCTCTCCTTCCACACTTTATTGTAAATTGATAGTAGTATTTTTTCTCCATCTTCTCCCATGTATTTTATCATCTCTATCTTTATTTTGTCGTGTCCAGGTGCTTTGCCATTTTTTGTATCTTTAATTGCTTGCCTCATCTCGTGTAGCTCTATTTCCTCTATATCTTCCTCTTCCATGTCTTCTGCATTCCTTTCCTCTAGTTTTCTTCTTTTCTTTGTTCTTCTCCTTGGTTCTCTTCTACATTTTCCTCTGCTTGTTTTGGTTTCAGTAATTCCTCAAAGTATTCTCGCCATCTTTCCATAATCTCTTTGTCTTCTACTAATATTTCCCCTTGTTTATTCCTTATCCGATCATTGTTCAGTGGTTTCTTACTTTTTAATATTCTATAGAATAGTTTCTGGTTATCTTTACTATTTTTCTCTAATCTTTCTCCGAATTCTTCCCACTTCTCCTGTTTAGCTTTAATTACCATGTTTTTCACTCTTATTCTTTGCTCTTTGTATCTTTTATATGTCTCTTCTTTCCTGTTCCTTAAATAGTCCTTCCATATTTTCTTTTTGTTCTTAACTTCATTTTTAATGTTTTCGTTCCACCATGCTGTTTGTTTCTTATTATTTGATGTTTTGAGGGTTCCACAAACTTCTATTGCTGCTTCGATCATAATATTTTTGAAAATGCTCCATAATTGTTCTAGTTTTGCTTTTTTCATTTTTTCTTGTCGTGCTCTTATTTTACAGCTTATGATTTCTTTATATCTACTGCTCACTTCCCTGTTGTTTAGTTTATAGGTTTTGATTGTCTGAAATTCTACCTTCTTGTGTGTAGTATCTTTTCCTATGCTGGTTATCTTGTTTTCTTCTACTTTAATTTTTGCCACTACTAAGTAGTGGTCGCTATATATTTCAGCTTCTCTGCTAACCTTAACATCCTTCACTGCTCTTCTGTTGGCTCTTTCAACTAGTATATAATAATATATATAAATTTGTGTATATCTTTATGTTGGAAGAATGTATTAGATATTATTAAGTTGTTTAGTATACAAAAATCTATTAGCCGTTCTCCATTGTTATTCTTTGTTATTTCTCCAAATTTTCCTAATGCTTTTATAACTTTATTTTCTTGTCTACCCACTCTGCTATTTAGATCTCCTGCTATGTATATTTTTCCTCTGCTGTTTTCTGTTATCTCCGTTAGCTCTTCCCAGAATTTGTCTTTGGTTTCTTTGGTGTCGTTTTCATCGGGTCCATATACTACTATTATTGTTAGTTCATTTCCTTTATCTTATTTTAATTCTACCGTTAATATTCTCTCACTCCATCCCTTCCATTTTATTATTTTTGCAGCATGGTTTTCCAACCCCTGCTGCCGCTCTTTTGTTCTCTGCTACTCCACTATACACGAGTATATGTCCATGTGCCATTTCTGTTATTCCTTCCCCCTATCCTTTTGGTCTCTGTTATAGTTAATATATCTACTTTTGTGCTTTCGAATTCATCTATTAATTCGTTTTCTTTCCCTGCTAAGCTTCTGATATTCCAGGTTGCTAGTTTCCATATTTTTGTTTTCTTGGTTATTTTGTTTCCGTGTCCATTGCATTTTCGTTGTCTTTTTCCCATCCGTTTCTTTCCTGATTAGTTTTTGTCCATGTAGTCTTGGTTATTTTCCTTAGCTTTTCTTCTATGGTGTCTCCGTTCGGTGATCTACCATTTACTGTTCTTTTATAGTTACTACCTGCCTCTTTTTCCTTCTCATTTTGCCACTGTTGTTGAGTTTCCGCTTTTATTTCTTCGGCACTGTATTTTTTTATTATTTATTATTAGTTTGTTATATTTCAGTATCGGTTTTTGTCCTCTTTGCCTCGCTTCCTTTATGATTGGTATTAATTTTCGTCGTTCTTCTTGTGTTTCTTTAGTGTAGTCCTCGCTTAGCCATATCTCTGTTCCCCTTAGTCCCTTCGCCTTCTTTAATATTTCCATTTTCTTGCTAAATTTACTCAGTTTAATTAGTATCGGTCTCGTTCCCCCTGCCTTGTATTTCCCTAGCCTGGTATAATCTTCTATGTCTTTCTCTTCCAAATCTATTTCTATCTTATTCGTCATTATTTGTATTTTCTCCATTATTTCTTTCTCAGTTTCTCCCTCTTCATCTTTTATTCCTGTTGCTATAAGGTTCTTCTTTCTGACTTCCCTTTCTAGATATTCTATTCTTATTTCCTGTTTCACAATGTTATCCTCTAATTGTTTATTTACTTGCTTTATTGCGTTTGCATCTTTAACTATCTGGTCTAGTTTAGTGTCCATTCCATCTAGTCTACTGCTTATTTGCCGCAATAACTACTATATATTTGCCATTTCTTGTGCTTTGTCCACTTAGCTGCACACTTCGGTGTTCGGTGTGTTGCCTACTTTGGATTTTGGCGTAGCCCTGGTTTGTTTGCTATTCTTTACTTATCAGTTGTTGGTTTCATGCAATTCTCCACCTTATTGCTTATCATTTAACCTCCACCGGTCTTATTTACGTCTAATTACTCACTGAATCCGTATTTTCCCTTGTGTTTTTATCTTCCCGGGTTTGAATTTACTTATGTCTGCCTACTTGTACCGTTTTTTCTTGTGTTGAGTTGCTCAGTATGGCCCTAATTCGACTTTAATCCTGGAGCTTCAAAACACATGTGCACACTTCAAACCTCTCTCAATAACTTCATTGAACCAACTAAAAAGTAAAAAATAAACAGCTCGCTATCAAACTACCATACCATTGACTTTACGGTTCCACAGGGAAGTGTATTGGGACCACTTATATCTCTAATATACACATCCGATATCCCAGTTTTCAGAAGATACCATCGCCCAAATTAGCATTTTTAAAATTACCTTAATTTGTTACAAAACTGGTTTAGCAAATGGAGGGTGGTTATATCAAACAATGCTCCTATTCCAGTCAAGACTAAAGTTAAATGTCTTAGGTTCCTGTTAGATCCAAAACTCACCTGGGGTTCGCATATTAAGGCCAAAAACTCAATCGGACCTTGAAGTTAAACAAACATCTTGGCTGCTTGAAGTAAGGACAATATTTTAATATATAAAGTCAAACTAAAACTTATATGGTTTTATGGATTACAACTTTGAAGTTATATAAAGCCGTCAAATACTAAAATACCACAAATATTTTAATCAAAAGATCTTTGAATGATGGCAGATGCACCATGGTTCAAAAAACCCTGCAAAAAGACTTGGGAATATGACATAACCACTTACCACAACAATCTCATGGACACCCAAACAACCTTGTAGAACAACTTTTTAGTCAGCCAGCAGTCAAAAGAAGATTACAGCGGCAATGGCCACAAGACTTACTGCGATACATGTTCCATAACTAAGTTCCATGTTTTATTAGAAGAAATAGTAATAGTTGCATCTCCTTCGGGCCATATATAATATTATCAATATTATCAGTTTAATCCTACAACAAAATGGTAACCTTATTATCGCATTTACGACAATAGTAGCTGAATTAAGATCTTATATATGACGTATTTAAGAGATTTACATGGGCTTTGTGGAGATTTTCCCAAAACATGACTAATTAAAGTATTATAAGGTAAATCGCCGTTCCAGTTGGGCATAACTGAAAAAATTCAGAGCGTGATCATTTTTTCTTTTAAAAAACCCCCTCCTTCTTATGACATAAATTTAAAAACTGCATAATTTTGTTGAGGAACCCCGGTCTAGATCTTAAAAATTCTTTTCAACTTTTGCAAGATTACTCAAAGAGTAAAGCAACTAGTTCAATGTGTTGAAAAACTTCCAAATAGTTTAAGAAGTTTAATTGGAACTGTCGTGTCGCAATGATAGTGTATGCATTCAATTCCACTCTAAGTGTAGGAGTACTTTACCTCTACTTCCAGTAGAATCAATTGCATTTTCATAACTTGTATTAGGAAAAGGGCTTCTGCAGTTTATAAAAATTTCAAAACTTTAATTTTTTTTCTAGTAAAACTCAAATAAGGTTTTTCACAATTTTATAGGATCATACGCGACAGGCTTTTTGGTCTTTTACACTGTCACAGAGATTAAGCTATCTGCTTTTTGTCTCTCCTATGTTTATAAGTTACTATTCTGTAAGGCGCAATCAAAAAGTGTTTGCTTAATGCCGTTGCTGCAGTGTATATACAAAGTAGCACGACTTCGATGTGGGTATATAAGTATCGACATCAAGGCAATGGATTAATGTAGTATTTGTGTTTTTGCGACGTATGAGCGTTAAATGCCGAAACGTGAACTATGGCGACGTTCCTACCAAATTCGTCCAAACAGGACCAACGTTCTGTTATTCTTTTCTTGGCTCCCGAAGGGCAAACACCGGTAGACATTCATCGGAGAATGAAGAATGTGTATGGGGCAGCATGTCTGTCGAAAACTACCGTCGCGGAATGGTGCTCAAAGTTCCGTGCTGGTCACGATTCGACGCTAGATGCCGATCGATCTGGGAGGCCAACCTCATCGACTACGGACAACAAGAAGCGGGCGGTTGATGAGGCAATTAGGGCGGAACGTCGCATAATCATTCGTGCGCTAGCAAAGGATCTCAACATCAGCTTCGGTAGCGTGCAACACATTATTCTGCAAGAGTTAGGCTACTGTAGATACCCTCGGCGTTGAATGCTGAACAAAAAGCAAAACGAACGGCTATTTGCCTGAAGCACCTGATGCATTTCAATATTGAAGGCTACACGTTTCTTGAGACTATTGTTGGAGGCGATTAAAGCTGGTACCACCACTGAGAAGCGGAGTCAAAAGCGTCGACGATGTAGTGGTGTCGTTCATCGTCCCCTCGTCCCAAGAAGTTCAAGAGCTAGCCATCTGCTGGAAAGATGATGCTCACGCTGTTCTTTGATTACCGGGGCCTATTTCAAGGATCTTGGTATTTCCATCAGTGGGGTACGGTAGTGCAAAACGCTGGAGAAATTACTATGTGCAATCTGGGAAAACTGCGACAAGTGGGAGACACTCGAAACATCCGCTTTACATTCCTCCCCATGCGATTATCACGCCTTCGGACCCTTAAAAAAGGCCCCAACGATTCCTATCGGATGTGGATGTGCAGTAGGCAGTTACGGACTTCTTCACGTGTTTTACCAAACGGGTATTTTCAACCTGGTGCGTCAGTGGGATGATTGCCTCAATGCTAACGGCGACTATGTCTGATTGGACTGTACGAGCTTTGAATGGAAACTTTTTGGTCGCTCCTTATATATAGACTAGTAATCTATAAGAAAACAGCACAACATCATAACATATAGTACCGGTATAATGTTTATGAAAGCATGTACACGGCAACAGCGACTATTGAATTGATCCTAAAATAGCATTATTTTTTTATCTAATTACATAACTAGATCTTTAGGATATCTTTATTTAATGTTCCTTAATTCACTAGTAAAAATTGATGAAAGCTATTTTGACATTAATTTTTTCAAATTCTTCTCTATTAGCCATTATACTCCCTTCGGTCACTTATCACTCCAAAAAATATTGCTCATGATAATCACCAAAAGATTTCACAGTTTTCTTTGATGTACTTGAGATTTGGCAAAAGACTGAGACATCAAGGGACGAAAGCACAATTTATCTAATGTTTCATGTAAATAAAAAAAATTACTGATGTACGTAGTAAAGGGTCTTCCAATAGGGACTTCCGAACTTTGATAGTTGATAGCGGCCATATTGTTGAAGCTACATCTGTAGAATTGGCTGTCATTTATTTAGTCTGTTTTGCCAAATTACCATGGATGGATATACGTTTAACAACACATGCAAATGATAAAATTATTTTATCAAAATGAATGTTCTGTTCGGACAACGTTCCGCGCGCTTCGCCCATTTTACGGTCGCCATAATCGCCCTACTGAGAGGACTATTCGTAGTTTGCTAAATAAATTTGAGTTCACTGGTTCAGAAAACAATCAACCAACACCTGTACGACAATAAAACGCAAGATTTGCCGAAAACATCGCGGCTGTCCGTGAGAGTGTGCAGGAGAATCCGAGGCAGTCGATTTCGCGTCGCTCACAAGAACTCGGCCTTTCGCAGACCACAGCTTGGCAAATTTTGTGTCGTGACTTGGGCCTGCACCCGTACAAAATTCAACTGACCCAGGAGCTGAAGGTAAACGACCGTAGACAACGACGTGTGTTTGCTGAATGGGCCCTCGAGCCATCGAAAAATCATCTTCAGCGATGAGGCCCATTTCTGGATGAATGGGTACTTCAACAAACAAAATTGTCGAATTTGGGACGATTTCAATCCGCATGAGCTCCAAGAGCGTCCAATGGATCTCTAAAAAATCACTGTTTGGTGTGGGTTTTGGGCTGGCGGCGTCATCGCTCCATATTTCTTTGAGAACGACGTTGGCCAGGCCATCACCGTCAACGGCGAGTGCTGTAGGTCAATGATTACCAACTTCTTTTGGTCTGAATTGGATGATATGGTCACCAACGACATGTCACACAGCTCATGCTAAATTAGACATTCTGCACGAGCAATTTGAGGGCATGGTCATCTCACGTGGAGGTGATGTGAACTGGCCACCGAGATCGTGCGATTTGACCCCGTTAGACTTTTTCTTGTGGGGTTTTCTTATGTCGCAGGTCTATGCGAATACGCCACAAACCACAGCGGCCCTCAAAGCCAACATAACCCGTGCCATTGATCAAATTCAGCCTGATTTATGCGCCAGAGTCTTGGAAAATTGGACACCCAGCGAAGCCGTGGCATCGATAGGCCTTTCAAACGAATAAAAAACTTCGATGATATCTCACACACACTTTGTTTTATTTAAATTTAAAGACAGGAAGCGCTTTATATTGCTATGATGATGCTTTCAATTCCACCACTCTTTTAGACAGAAATTCGCAAAATAACTTGTGTATCATCCGCATCTCACCTTGCTATTCAATATGAATACAAAGTACGTTTTTCTCACTAATGTAGGTAGTATATATACAATATAATAAATATTTATACTCATAGTTAAAATAATTGTGCACATATTTACAGTTCTATTACTTAATTTGTACAATTTGCACCTGTACCGTCCAAAGCGTACGTTGTCTTTGCGTACATTCTTATCCTTTAATAAGATAAAATTGTCTAGCAAGCACAAGTATAATTCCAGGCATAATGCAAAATTCTTTGTGCGAACTTTGACATCTGCAACTTCACGCTTGATTGGAGCGCCTTGGAACTTTTATTACATTTTGTATCTGGTATTTATTACTTCCGCCAGAGTGCTGCGTAAAAGCTCAGCGCGAATTCCTGCATTATATTAAAGGTTATATGGAACAAACATTTTTTGCCCCTAGGTAGAATTTAGGTAGGCCGACATTTTCAACTCAATTATTTATATATTTACTGATCTCTTATACAAACTTTCCTTTAATAAATATAGTAATTAGCGATTAGGCAACCAACTACACTTCTCGGAATTACATATTGCATAACTATTATAGAACGACAAAGGAGATATGTCATTATAAATAGCTCCAACTAAAGTTCATAGGCGTGTATAATGTACGTTTAAGGCTTGGACTAAATTAAATACAAGTCAGTAAGCACAATAAGCTTATTGCGGCCGCAAAATTGATAGTGAAGAGGAAAAAAGTTTTATAAGTAAATTCTGTGTCAACAAGATCATAAAATTTTAAAAAGCATAAGGCAAATCTTTACATATTGGTAGCATGAGAACAATATCGAGATTAAACTATTATTTTAAACCAACTTGACATTCATCTATATGCTACTAGGGAAATTATACACCAAGATTATAAAATATCTACACCTTTTCAAATTTTTTAAAATTTATCTATATTCTATTAGAGCTTCCACATGGTAAGATGTATTATAACTCAGCAGAATCAATTTTTAACTATATCGCAAGAGTCATCTACCATATTCGCTATTATCAGTATAGATTGTCAATGTTTTTTACTTTCTGGTAGGTTGTTGAAGCATACATCTAGATAGCACTACGAAAACTGCAAATGCTAAGCTACTAGTGGGTAAGATTTTTCTTCTACAGTCTAAGAAGTGAAAGTGCTTTCGACGAATAGCTTTACGCAGATTCTGTAGATGTTTTTGGACCTTACCGCAGCCCACGTAGAGGGGAAGATCGTGTACGTCTCAGCTTTGTTTACCACATCCCAAGTAGAATACATCGTTTTATGCTTTATAGAGATAGAGCCTTAAACTCTCGTCTATGCGACTACACAACATTCCTTATCATAGATTTTTTACGCATCCATCACCATCTCCCAGTTTATCTGAAAAATATTTTGAAAACTGTTTTTTGGGCTTTAAAACGCACCTTAGATCTGTTGGTTTGTAGTTACATTTCTTCTTATTTTTTTGATTTTATTAGAACACCACTGCACCTTCTAAGCTGCTTCTGTATAATACTTTGTCTGTTGGCGAACTTAGAGGAACCCAATCTGTATTATAGGCCATAAAAATTTTGCAAGATTGTGAAATCTATATTTTAAACTGGCGTCTGTTTCGCTTATCATATCTAGAAATACCTCTTCGATAGTCACTGTCGTAGTTTTAAATTTTGGGACAAATGGCAGCCTTTTGTCTTCCATTTCCATAAGCTGAACCACCCACAGCAGTAATACAATACATACAACCAAGAATTCCTTGCAATGTATAGTTACTAAACGTGACGAATGATTTATCCAACACTTTGAACACCTTAACTACATAGGTCAATGCTGATATTTGTAATATAGTTGCCTTGTTTAAATGTACATCACAGAACTAGTACTATTTTAAGGAATACAATGAAGAGCTTTTGCAAGTGTTGTTAAAAGGAAACAGTCTTCGTTTAGCAAAGATGTGTGTTCTTGAAACGACATTTGAGCTGTACTGTAATACTTCACCAAAGATTCCATGTTCTTAAGTACCTACTGCCAAACAAATTAAATGACATCCTATTTTAGACATCGCAACAGATAGCCTCATCACATTGTGAAGTTTAATGGCTCTCAATTTTTTTACGTCCTAAGACTTTATGTCAAATTCGCTTGTATTCTATAGCCGCACAACACACACAAGCAAATGGATTTGTTGAAGGCGCCCCTAGCACCCCGTGCGATTATGTGCCATCCTACTATGTTGCAAACAGAAGTATTGCTATCATTTCTTCAAAAACTCAAAAACATTGGAATGCTTTTTAATGAAAAACCCATGGCTGTCATCGACATTCAGCCTTGTAAATCTTTCACAATATTAATAGCAGCTCGTTAAATAGTTTACAGTATTTAGTACACCAAAAAAACTCTATTTGTTTGGCTCCTAGAATATTTCTCTCATTAGACTCACAGCGATAAAACTTTTACGTTATCAGTTGCTGTATCTAAAGGTTGTTTTGTTTTCTCCTCATACCTCCCAGATTTTAAAAGCAAGCACATCAGATCAAACCATCAATTCAAAGTCTGCCCCTGCTACTGCGATAACACGCTCTATCAGATTGCCTCACTATGTTCTCTTTGTGTATTTAGTTTGACCTTATGCTACTGGCATGGAGAGGGGAGGTCAAAATCGAGAAAATTCAGGAGCAGACCTATGGATTCTTCTCAAAATAACCAATAAATAATTAAGTACAATATTAACATGAAGATCCTTCAACAGTTTTCCTAATAGTAGCCTCTCCTTTTGTATTCTTTCGTTTTCGTAATTTTTGGTATGTCCATATTTATATCCTCGTTGATATTATTAGTGTCAAAGAAGTATCAATCTATAAATAGTAATTTGGCGTGGAAAGCGATTTTTGTAAGTTGTCAATCATCTGATGGACTTCAATTAAAATTCTTAGTCCAACTTTTGTACGGAGATTAGCTTCAGTAGGGATAATTGATTATGTTGGGTTATTACGGTGCATGGAAGGTTTAAAACTGCTTTTTTGTGTATCATTTCTTCTTTGTGGTATTTTATAACGTTGATAGTGATAGTCCATAACGACTAATTAGGGTGGAGTTCCATTATTTACTGATTTTTTGAGACAACCAGCAGAGTTTTCGCATTAATCGGTTGTTTTGAATACGGTAAGTGAGAGATTGATAGTATGTAATTATTTAGTGAAACAGGAAAAATATAAAAGCAATGATAACGTTCAAAATCAATTGTATAGATGGTAATTAGTAATAGTTAAAGTTTAGATTAAGAATATTAGCTGTATATATATTTTTTAGTTTCTGAGGTCAGATCTTAGTTGTGGTGGTTTTATGATAGAACTATCAAGAATAGTCAGGCGGGCAAACGCTATATTATATAGAAGTTCTTAAACGGTAAAATATTGTGTTTTTAGATTGTCCACATAGGTGGATAATTCGAAAGCTGACTTAGTCTTTAAATACATTTTGAATGTCTACTAGGATTTGGAAGTTATTAGAACCATGTCTACTAATTCTTCTTGCAAAATATTTTTTTAAAGCTCTACATATACTTAAAGTTTCCGTTTGTTTTTATGTCTGTTACTGGAATAGTTCGATTGGTTAGATAAACCATAATTTGGTTTTTAAAGACATTGGTAGCCTGCTCGCTATAAGAAATTTTACAGACCGCTTCTTCTAAAC
The DNA here is from genome assembly GCA_036346155.1 of Sinelater perroti. Lineage (NCBI taxonomy): Eukaryota > Metazoa > Arthropoda > Insecta > Coleoptera > Elateridae > Sinelater > Sinelater perroti. Next base: position 18,774,700 of record JARFIY010000158.1, on the reverse strand, counting down.
TAGAGTGGACTGTGTTGCTAGTGGGCTGAGCTTTGTTGGTGATTTCGTTGATAAATGGGTCATTTATTTCATCGACTTAGCACTTTATCGTAATATTTGAGGTCTAATTAAATATTTTGTTTATCTCCGTAGAAGTGATGTTTTCATCTGTCTTAAGTGGATTAATCTGTAGCTTGAAAATGACGACTAGATTGGCATTTAGTTTTCTCTTTTTATAGTAATCGTAGTTATACAGTTTTAGTCTTCATCGAAATATTTTGGAGTTGGAAAACAGACACTCTAAAGGTTCATGATCGGTGATTCTGTTAAATGTCCTTCCAAATAAATACAGCCGAAACGATAACTAAGTGTTTCTTTTCAATCCATACGCAATTTTCAGATATTTTTGATAACAAAATCATGTGACTAAGGTTCCTATAACAAAATTTAAAGCAATGACGTAGAAGATACTGTTATTTTATCAAAGTATATTAGGCAGACTTTGTTTTGTAAGTTTGGATGCATCTCTATTTGGTAAAATCCGTAAATCTGATCTAAGACAGTAAAATACTGTACTCTAAAGTTTTCTAGTATTTCTGGGATGTTTGTAATGGGATACATTAATGGTTTTTGACCTTAGTTTTTTTGGTAGTCGACGACCATGTGCCATTTTTGTTTGCCATTAGTGTCCAGTTCTTTTGGAACGATCCAAACAGGGTGACTGAAGGGGTCTGATATGGTTCTGTAGTGGTTATATTTGTTTTTGTATTTTTTTTGAATGTACGGATAATCAGATGATCCGTATTTTATTGTGAGTTCTTATTTCAATCTTTATGGTACTCGTAGCGATAAGCGGGTTTGATTCAGCGTGAACGTCTCGAATTTCGTTTAGTAATTTTATTAGTCGACCTCTTTCGTCCAGATTTAGGTGTTCTATGCGGAATTTTAAAAGAGCGAGTTCCTCGAATGATGGAATATTTGCTTTATATTGTGCATTTTTGAACCTGTGCGCGGTATTATTTTGGTTGTTGCGCTAAATAGTAAAATTTGGTAGTATTATTCCACCGTTAATGATCCAACTAACAACGAACGGGGACAACCAGTATCAATTAGTAATTTTAGAGGTGGGTTTTTTATCTTGATATACAGCAAAGGGTTTGGTGTCAAATTATTTAAGTCTCTTAGGTTTTGAAGAAATGCTTACCTAAAATTTTTGCAAGAATTGTACATACAGATAACAGAAAGATTTGTTTCATTGCTGACTTATTTAGTTTACTGAAAACTTCTGTGTTTGTTGGAGAGCGTCTAAGAGGTTCTTTTCTTGTCTGCGGTATTGGTTGACTTAGAAAGTTTCCTTGTTGTGATTTTTGTTGAAACAGGGAGTAGAAGTCTGTTTTAGTTTGTTTAGGGAAATTACCGAAAGAAGGTAACGGAGTATGATTGTCAGATATTGTTAGTGCTTTAGAAATTTTGAAAATTTATTAGGGTTGAATGCCTAAAAGTGTACACAGAATTATCGAGAAAATAAATGTTTTCTTTGTGAGTGGTTATATTATTATGATCTCATTTCTGTTAGTAAATTAGACCTGAGAACCTTTGCGGACGAAGCGTCTACTTGATTTTCGAGTTGTCGAACGTATCATCTGCATTAACGTTGAGACAAACGCGCGATTTTTTTTTAGTATTTTATTTCTGTTTCTTAGGATTTTCAAATATAAAAATTGTTGTAATACATCCTAATCGGTTTGATCCTCAAGCTTTGATAATTTCTGGTCAGGCATAAATTTTTTGTTTGCATAAATAAACGCCGCTGCCTTATCAACTAATTGTAAGTTAATCGCTTCGAAGGCGAATTCTAAAAGACTAAATGACCCGTGTCACCATGAAAGGTTCTTACTATATGAGCTAATTTCTGCGCGCTTTGAATTAAGCGGAAGGATATTCGACCTGCGCTGAACTCTAGGCTTTCAAAATTGGGTTTGTTGTTAGGCATAAAATTTCTATAACCAACCCAGAAGAAACTTACGATTCTGCAGTTTAGAAGTCCTTCGAGTTATTTGGCGTACATGGCTGATACCAAAGGATTTATGTAAGGTTCTTGCTGGCGTTTTCGGGGTACTCTTCCGCCAATCCTTATCAGCTGCGCCTAATAAGTAGTTTTAATAAAAATATATTTTATTCCGGAAATACACCTTAAATAAAATTTTAAGTAGTTAAACCAAGACAAGCTTCAAGAAGAGCCTTTGACTATTATTAGCTTAACACTGACTATGTAGTTGATTACAAAGTTATTTGTGCATTACGAATGATAGGTTTTCCTACTTTCTGAATATTTCATTTTCAAATGCAGACTACAAATAAGTGGCTAGTACTGATTTTGAACTAGTAAATACAAAATATTTTGTAAATACGAATAAATGGTTACTGTAGTTAGAATTACAGCGGTTAATTTCTTCTTTCAATTTCAACATTTGAAGATCATTGCGCGTAAGCGCGTTAAACATGAACCATCACACGTTCCCAATTATGCGTAACGTTTTAGATTGAAAACGTTCAAGTATTTTAATGATGGAATTGGCAGATGTGCCCCAAAGCTCAATGTCATAACTTCAAACAGGTTTAAGTATTGATTTATATATATCAAAAATTTGTTGTCTGTTGAGGTCTTGAATTTACGCCCCAGTAACCAGGACATTTTGGGTAGGGTTAGCCCCAGCTGTTTGTGTTTTGTAAAGATATGTTTACGCTACGCGAGTCTTCTATCAAGGTATTGCCAAGGCATTTGACATTTTCTTTTTGGGATAAAGGACTGTTCTTCATCTGTACAAGAAGGCAGGTGCCTCTGCAGATAGTAAGGGTCTGCTTTAATTCTCCAGTCTGATAACCATTTTTCGATAGCGGTTAGGACTGGCTTGTAATTTTTGTGAAACTATGGTTGGGTCATCATCCGTGACCAGAACTGAGGTGTCGTCAGTTGTACTTCCCGGAATTTAAGGAAAGAGGCTTGTGCACCCGGTTTCGTACTTGACTAGAAAGTGTCGATTAAGGAGGTATGACTGCAGGATTAGAAAGTAGTTCAGGGAAAGGAATATTCGTAGTTTGCATAAAACTCCCGTCGAATGCTTGGGAGATGTCTAAGAATACCGGAGAGCAGTAATGCTTGTCTTTAAAAGCTCGATAGATTTCTTGTATTACCCGGTGAATTTGTTCAGTTGTAGAGTGCATCCTCCGGAAGCCGAAGTGGTGGGCTGGTATTAACTCGTTGTCGTCAATAATTGGAGTAAGTCTTCGTAGTAAAAGTTTTTCAAAAACCTTAACGATAATGGGTAAGAGTCTTATTGATAAGACTTTGGACCGTTGGAAGGTTTGCCTGGTTTTATGATATTATCTGAGCCACTTTACATTGGAATCGAAAGTACAATTTTTAAGAGTGTATTGGATAACTGGGTTAGATATCGTTTAACAGTAACAGGTAATTATTTGAGAATTTTGCCGTTTATGAGATCGTAGCCCAGAGCCTTTTTGGGGTTGAGGGCATTAATGACTTTACAAACTTCATTGGTTTTAATTTTTTTTGCTGGTTTGTTAATTGTGCTAGCTAGTGTTAACTGTTTGTGGAAATTTGCCAATAGCTCGGGGTTTTGTTGTTGGACTCTATCTACTTGTAAATACGACAGTCCGGTTTATGTTTGATGTTTATGCCTGATTCGCATACTTTTTGACTAAAGACGGAAAATTATTTTCTTTGTAGATCTTTGTATATGGTGCATCCCTTGCTGTTCCCAAGATGATTACCTGCGCATAGGACACAGCGGACATCATAGAATTTTTCTTTTCTTTGGCATTGTTCAGTGAGATGGTCGCTTGTGCATTCTACACATCTTGGACGTAGCTGGCAAAAATTGTTCGTATGTCCGTACCTTTGACATCTTACGTACTGTGCGATATCTCTTTTTGATCTAGGGGGTTTGAACTTGATTTTACATTGTGCAGGTGTTCTACACGGTAAATGTCTTTGTTGTTGGGGGCTAGCTTTAGCTCAACATAGAACATTTGGAGAGGCGTTTTAGTTCTAAATTGCTTGATGTTCCGAATATTTGTGACCTTATGCCCTGATTTATCAATTTTGGCTTTGATGTCTTCATTTGATGGAATTGGTGGAGATTTAGTAATGCTACTTTGTAGCTTCTTTTTTCTTTTAATTTATGTGTATGAAATTCTGTTTTATGTTCCGTCAGAACTTTCGAAATTTTCTGTCGTGTTTAGAAGTTTTAGGGCTTAGACTTCGTGTTGCTGTTTGACTATTTCTTCCAAAAGTTGTATAATGGGGCAATAGTTTTAATGCCAGTTACGAAAATTGGGGGAGCTTTTAAGGTTTTCTCTTTAGTTTTATTATCGTTTGTTTTATGTACTACGTCCTTGTTCTCTATATTTAGAGCTGAGTAACGATTTGATTTTGAGGTTGGGATTAGCCAGTATTCGCTCTTTTTGTGGTATTTGCTTTAGGATTCTACTTTCTATTTTTTGTTATTTTCTAGTGTCTGCGGTAGAATGGTGGGGTTAAACTTTTATTGCGTTGGGTGATAAGATTAGGAATAAATAGCTTGTTGCTACTGTAATGGAAGATTACCTGGCGTTGATTGAAATTGGCTGTAATGCATCTGGCTTTGGTCTGGCGTTAATATTGGAGATGCGGAACCATTGAAGCTGGTAACGAGCGGGGTTGCATCTCTCCAGAAGTCAGGTAGAAGCCATAGTAGCCCACGTACAATTTACTTCGTTCGGTTATTTTAGAATAGTATTTAATATTGTAAATAAAACCCGGTAATGCGGGTTACTACACTGCCATAGCTTGACCTTAAAACCGCACTGTACGTCTTTTTGAAAGTAAAATTGGAGCTATCAGGCCAGTAATAGCTTAAGGAACGCCGCGATCGTAAATACGTCCGTGTGGCTTCAATGCACGGTCACCGTACACATTTGCTCGCTTTCACCGTCTCAAAGTGATTCGAAATATTTTGATAGTTGTTTTAATATCTCTTTTTCTGTTTATTATTTGGAAAAGTTGGGAGTCTTGTGTATTTTTGGTTTAGTTTTTGTACGGTATGTAATTTTCGTGTCAATTTAGTATCAAGATAAATGCCAAGATTCTTTAGAAATTCGTCGTTATTTGTCCAGGAAATGGTGGTATTATTAATGTTGATCGATGTAGGATTTTGTACTTTACGTAAAGTAAATATTTTTGTCGCGGCTCTTAGTATGGTTAATTTAAAGATTCCTAGTCTTTAATCACTTGCCTGTAGAGTTAACAGCTGTTTGTAATTTTGAAATTCCTGAACTTAAGTATTGCTTGCTGCGTTGGTTTTAATATCATGCATGTATATTTTGAACAAAAGAGGACCTAACACACTACCTTGCGGTATTCCAGCTGCTGCTTCTTTATTTGTCGATAATGTTATTTATTGATATACAGAAGCTGCGTTAATCAAGGAAGTAGAAAATAACAGCTTGTAGGTAGGTGGGTAAATTTGTTTCAAGCAGCTTATATTTAAGACCATGCAACCAAACGCGATCAAAAGCTAGAGTTAAGTTCAAGAATAGTTTCTGTGTAGCAATTAGTGGTTTACTAACCAATATTGCCGTTTAATGAGGAATACACAACTTCGGAGAGTTGACGGGTGAGAACAGCAACTTACCTGTTATAAAGAAATTTAAATTCTCAAAGAGCCGATAAAATTACGACAGCCCAAATAACAAAATTAGATCAATAGATGGAACAAGGAAAGTATACTGGGGTTTAGAATATAAACGTGATATCCCGGACTAACAAAGAGTGATAATGGAAATGACAGAAAAGAAAATAGATTTTTACAGTATCTTGGAGACAAAAAGAAAAGTAAAGTACAAGGGCAACGGCGTGGGTGGTAACATCGTTCCAAGAGAAGTTTATACCACATATTGACAAAATTGACTGCCTAAGAAATATCGATTAAAATTATTTTAAAGGTCAACAACAATTATCTGCATGTTACCAGAATTTATGCGTCTGACATCGTAAAAGCAAAGAGAAGAAAAGATTATTTTGTAAGAACTACAAAACTTAATTGACGACATATCTGCCAACCGTCACAACGGGTGACTTAAACGCTCGGATAGGAAACAATCCACCCAAAAGTGTCAAACAACGCTTCCATGCAGATGCTATTAATGACAAAGGAAACTTGCTGATTGATTTTGTATTCAAAACAAGTTGATAATGTACAATACGTTTTATAAACATAAATCTATCATAGATTATATCATAACGGAAGTTTTGGCTCAATCGAAATATTACATTAACGGTGATCACTTATTATTGGCTGCCAAGATCAGAATAAAACATCAACAAAAGCCAAAACCTGAATATATGGAGAAATTAATGTAGAATCCTTACAAAGGGATACAAACAGACGACAGAAAACATGGCTAGTTGGGTTTCCACATCTAAAGAAACTGAAGTCATAAAATAAAACCTGAAGAACAGGTGTAAATCTAAATAAGAAAAGAAAAAGAAGATCAGTACGCAAAAAAGTCTTTAAAACCACACAAACATAGAAAGCTATAATAACCACATGACAAAATAAAAGCCTAAAATGTCAGACCTAAATATGTAAGATTAAACAACCAGTATGACTAAAAGTAAGATAAAATTAACTTCCAGACATGACAAAAATCATGACAAAGCATTAGTTTCGGAGAAGTTACTTGGTTCATAACTATGATTTTTATTTTGTCAGTTCTCAAACATAAATTTTGAATTTTACGATTACCACATCTATTTCAACACAGTTTATGAAGGTGGTTATTACTTTTATTACAATATTTTTCCTGTTAATTTTCATTGTGTAATCTCACATATATACAGAGTCCGGCAGAGAGGTGTTATGTTTTTGAGACGAGTATAACATTGGTGGTAAGGGAACTAGCGTATGCGCAATGGTTGATATACACTCGCTAGTTGTCCTTTTAATAGCCATGGAAGAATGAACAATGCGCCTTTGTTTACGACACATTTGTTGCAACCGGTCATTCGGTGGTGCAGACTTAGTAAAGGCTTTGAATTTACTTCAGTGTTGGTCAACATGGCACCGTCTCATCTTGCTCGTAATACATAAATGGTTTAACAACTTCAGAACGAAAGAAACTGAGACTTGGAACAGCTCGGGGAGGTGATCGGACCGTTAAAACACCAGAAAGAGTTGGATAGATTATGGAGATCAGCTCGCGTCGTTCACCGATACGACACAGGTAAGTTCGCCAAATCTTGTATCTTGACTTCCCCTTTCATCCTTACCAAATTATAGTGGTTTAATAACTGAACGAAAATCACTATGTATGGCGGTTGACGTTTGCATAAACGATGCTGCAAACCTTAGAAAAAGATTGTGCCCCGGTAACAAGTGACGAGGCGCATTTTCGCTTATCAGCTGCTGTAAAGAAACAAAATTTTTAGTACTGGTCCAAAAAATATTCTACGGGAGGTCCATCATAGTGAGAGAGTGCATAATTGGCATAATTGGACCCTCACTACCGGATCCTGTAAATTGTGGTCCTTCGAGTCGGATGCTAAAGAGCCATTATATGTAGAAAGAAAGCCTCGATAGTTTATTAAATTATATGTGAAAATATTTAAACAAAACTCAAAAGGGGAAGTTAATAATTGGGAAATTTAAAAAATGTAATCTTTTACTTCCCTTTCGCATTCAGGGCGCGTACTGCCCTATTGCAAGCACGATCACGAAATGTGCTCCGGTGCTAACGAGCCCCGATAGTCCTGCGGGCCCTGCTAATCCGCCATCAATCAGGAGCGCAAAGGCGATCCTCCGCGCCGATAGCGGACGCGCCGGGCCGCAATTTTTGCTGCGGCGCTCACGCTACGTGCGCACCCCATCTCGCCCATCATAATACACCTGTTGTGCGCCGCTATTATCTCGAGCGCCCTTACACTTTAATCGCATTAGCCCGCCGCCGCGGCGCGCCCGCAATTAGCGCGCTCGGCCGCGGATCGGCCTTATCGGCGCCGATGCAAAAACGCGCGCGGCGTCGCGAACGCATTAATTAGCAGGCCTGTTTGTCTTTCTAATTGCTTTTTTAATGCCGGCCGGCTGCCCGCCGAATTATTTATGGCGCGCCGTAATTAAATTTATGCTACAATGAATTTAATCAGCCAAGGAGACGCGCTAAGTCCTGCCGGGCGTAGGTGGGATTTCGCCCTCCCCGCTCCGGTTGCCGCAAACTAGGGCTAGGGATGAACGAGAGCGAATTTCGGCAATAATTACAGAATTTCAAATTTTGATAGTGCGAGGGGATTAGCCCACAATCCGGGATGCTTACGAAACTTTAGTTTTGCACTGATCACTGATTGTTAAACGTGGGTTTTAACTACTCGGCACAAATCCTAATTAAAAAAATGAGAAAAATTATTTATGTTCCTAATTTTAGAAATTTTGTGAGTAATTACAAACGCAAAAGTCATTAAGTTGGCGACTATAAATTTATATTTATTAAATCTCTAAGCTGTTCACTGGAAACGTTGGAGCGCCCAAAAGAAATCTATGTTCATCGTAGTCGAAATCGAAGTCGGAAGGCACTTCACAAATATGCCAGGGACATCACAAGGTCACATGTCGGGTGCGGTTCTCGATCGAGAACTTGCGGACGTATGGCCGTGGAATTCTAATTCGGACTTACCCTGTGCGACCAGAACATTAAGAACAGTATTTAGCGACTGAGAGCGGTTTGAAAGGTAATCTCCAATGGTTACTTCTCGTGCGAAGCGGTGGCACCGGTGTAGTCTGGTGATAACGAGCGATTAGCGGTTTGACGGTTGCTCTTGATTGAACTCGCCTTTTATCTGTACTTTTCGCTACTTTCCGGCCAAACGTCTCACTTCTTTGATGTTTCAAGCCAAACCATTTTGTTTCTGCATATGTACCCATATTTTGTTGCTTTGTAGTGGGTCAGTTATCAGAAAAGTCCACTAAAGAACTCAGAGATAAATTGATCTTTATTGAATATTCGCGTAGTTCTAATAGTACAATGAGTAAATCATTCTAGAGTTAAGTAGGTATCACTTTTAAATTATTGGGCAACATATCAGTCTGAAATGATTTTGATAAATTAGGTAAACTCAAAAACCTTTTGGATGCTACCAGGATAGGGAATTAAGAAAAGATGTTACTGAAATAGGATGTAATTTTTATTCTACTGATAAATGTATATCATAGATCTAAAATATAGATGCAGTAGATTTCTTCATTGTAGTGTGATCAAAGTTTTATACAATTTTATTGATGTAAAAAAAGATTTGTCTTATATCTGCATTAGTCAGTAAAACTTTTGATTCGGAGAGCTTTAGAATTGAGCATCAATTTAAACTTTTGTCTATTGTAAGAATAATTCGAAAAACTAAGAAGTTTGCTGGCCTAGTTGAAGTCATCATTCACCAATACTAAAAAGAATCTCTCATATAAATAAGGGAGTTAGCTATCCAGTAAAAATTAGGGAACTGACCAAAGAAAACAGGAACTAGGAGAAGACGGGAACAGTCTCGACCTCTTTCTGGTGTCAAATTTGGGTTAGGTTCTTTTTATATATCCACCCATTTCTTCTAGACTTTTCTGTTTAAAGCTGTTTTTAATCTCTTATATCGCTTTGACCTTATCTATCTTTTGTCGTTCTCTTTGGCCTTTCTCTTCTCCATTTCTTATGATTTTTACTTCCCAAACCCTCCTGGTCAATCTATTTGAGTTCATCCTACTCACGCGACCGAACCAGTTTAGTTGTCTTCTTTGTATGTTGCTCATCATTGGTTCTCCCTTAGTCATCTTCCTGATTGTTTTGTTAGTAGTGCTATCCCATTTGGTTTTTCTCACAATTTTTCTTAAATGTTTTATCTTTATTACATCGATCTTTCCTAGGTGCGTTTCCGCTTGCATATAATAACAGAGTTAACATGGTTATGACGTTATGAGTTGTCAGTTTTGCTTCTGGTTTCGATTACGTTTTTCTTAGTATTGCATTTAGTGGATAGTAAATTTTAGTTGATTTTCTCGTCCTTTTTGTCATTTCTACATTTATGCTTCTATCAATCGTTAGAAAGCTTTCTAGGTATTCATAGTTTGTAACTTCCTCAAGTGTTGTTCTCGTTCATCACCATTATTTTGCTTTTCTGTATATTTGTTTTCATTTTCATCAATTGATTTCTTTTGCCCATATGTCCATTTGTTTCTGCACATTCCTGTGTCTATTCCTATCGGATCTAGTCTTTGATATCCTATTGTCATAATTTTTGTATTACCTTTTTGGTGTTTTCTATCAGTTTGTTTATTACTATTGTAAATAGGATCCCTCCTATATACAGCCCCCGCTGAAGCTATCCCTCTGCTTGATTCCTTTCTTTCGGGCAAGTTCTGATCTAGTTCCTGCTCTCTGAATCCTTCCTTTCACTTTATTGTTAGTGCTTCTTGCTATCTGGATGAGTATTTTTAGGTTATCAGTTTTTCTTAATTACTTTTAAACGCCAAAATAAGTTTTTCGGTGTTCTCTCTGTTAAGTTTCTTGTTATAATAATTTTATCGTTTGTCTGTCTTTCCAGCACGAATACTGTTTGCTCTTCATCAATCTCCCCTTTTGCGAATTGTCTTACTCTTTTTGTTATTATTTTTGTATACATATTAAAGCTTGTCGATGACAAGCATATAGCTCTGCTTATGTTTTCTATGTGATTTTTCCTTCTCCTGTTTATTATTTTGCTCCTGTTCTACTGCTTTGATAAATTTGTATTCGTAATATTTTTTCCACACTTTTAGGATGTTATTAATGCTTAGTTGCAGTTTATTGTCTTTGTCTTTTATGCCTATAATTTTTTTCTTTGGCCATTTTCATTGCTCTCACTTTTGGTCAGAAAATTCTATTATATGTTATATAACTATTTCTTTTGCATAGTCCTCTCATGTATTTCTTTTTGCATTCTTGACAATTGTTTGTGTTTGATTTTCTTCAATCTTCTCTTTATTTTGTTATAATCCTTTTTATCTAATTTTCTTCTAGTTTTGGCATATTTTTTCTTGTGTTTTACCTCCTCCTTTACTTCTGATTCTTTCGTACTTAGTGCTGCATTTGATTCCACATACTGTTTTGCTTCTTTCTTTACGGTGTTTCTAAATGTAGGCCTATCCTTCTTTCAACTACCATTCTTCGTTCAGCTCCTTAAGCCTTTTCAACTTTGCATCGGTTTTGCTTTTGTATTTTTCTTAGAAATCTGCTCTCCTACATTGACTTAGATTTGTTTTACAGTATTCCTTTCCTATTCTTGTTATTTTGTCGTTTCATGTTGACTTGACCATCTTGTGCTGCGTTGACAATTCTAGTTCTTTCTCTGTTTTATGTTTCAGATTTTTTCTAGTCCTGAATAATAATAAAATACAAGAACTCAAAAAAAAACTACAGGAGGTTAAAGAAGGATCTGTAGCTTTGTACTTACAAGATTTTAGTTTTAGAAAGTTACTGTAAAAAAGTAACAAAGGAGATAAAAATTAATTTGAATCTATGAAATTTAATTCCAAGCAAGATTTGAAGCAACTGCCTAAGACGTATGGTCATGTTTAATTATCTCATCACTACAACATTTAAATGAAAACATGTCCCCTTTATCTTGAAACCGGTATATGCAATAATGTTACCAAATCCGGAAAATCTCATCATGATGCGAAATCTTACTAACCTACATCACTGCTTTACAAAATTTTTGAGACATTGTTTCTCAAAATATAAAAATTGTAAAAGAAAATAACAAATCTATTCCAGGTTGGCAGTTTGGATTCAGGCACCGATAAGAAACAAAAAAGGTTTTATTGGATAAAAAAGCTCTGCTCTCTTTCCTGACGAGGTTCAAACTAAATAATTTTTTTCGAAATTTTAATATTTTACATCTTTAACAAATCATGCTATGTGAAATATTATATTATTCAAAATATTGCCCATCGCTTTCTACTACTTTTGACTATCTTTCGGGCAGCAAGTGGATACCCCGTCTAAAAAATTGCTCGTCTTTTGAGGCGATCCACGAATCGACCCATTTCTTCAATTCCTCGTAATAAATGAAGTGCTGCTCAGCCAGACCATGAGTCATCGACCGGAATATGTGGTAATCTGAAGGAGCAATGTGGGGAGCGGGTGGGGTAGGACGTCCCAATTCAGTCCTTCCGACGTTTCCTTTACGATTTTTGCAACGCGTGGCCGAGCGTTGTCATGCTGAAAAATGACTTTATCATGCCTTTTGGCATATTGTGGACGTTTAATCTTCAATGCTCGGCTCAATTGCATCAGTTGTTGTTGGTAACGTTCCCCGGTGACGGTTTGATTAGGTTGGAGTAGTTCGTAATAGATTACTCCAAGGTGATCCCACCAAATGCACAGCATTAGCTTCCTGCCATGAATGTTTGGCTTGGCCATCGAAGTAGAGGCATGCCCGGGCTTACCCCATGACTTCCTACGCTTTGGGTTGTCGTAGTGGATCCATTTTTCGTCTCCCGTCACGACTCGATGCAGAAATCCTTTGCGATTTTGCCTTTTGTGCAATTTTTCGCAAGCGAATAAGCGACGCTTGACGTCTCTTGGCTTCAGTTCGTAAGGAACCCAATTTCCTTGCTTTTGAACCGTACCCAGGGCCTTGAGACGTTGTGAAATAGCTTGCTGAGTCACTCCTAACTCTTGTGCAAGTTCTTCTTGCGTTTGGCACGGATCTTCCTCCAGTAAAGCTTCCAATTCTGTGTCATCATACACTTTGGGCCTTCCACTACGTGTTTTGTCCTCCACGTCAAAATCACCACTTTTAAATTTCTGGAACCACTCCCGACAACTTCTCTCACTCAAATTAACATTACCGTATGCTTCTACGAGTAGCTTATGCGCCTCAGCTGTAGATTTCTTTAAATTATAGAAGTAAATTAGCAATTCCCGCAAATGACGCTTATTTAGCTCAAAACTTGACATCTTAACACGATGAAAACTAAGTGCTGCTAGCAAAAAGTCAGAGGTATTAAAAGGTTATACTGTTGCCAGATGTCAACATATACTATACGACTTTTTACAGTTGACAATTTCGATGATATCTTATAGGTAGCGCCATCTTTTGAAAACGGCGGAAACTTATTTGTACACCCATTAGAAAGATGAATATTTATGTTGGTGTACCTCAGGGCAGTGTACTGGGACCAGACCTATACCCGCTTTACATCGAAGACATTTCAGATATCAAAGAAGTCACTGGTGATATAATTTCGCTTGCAGCTAATTCCTTAGAAAAAGAGTTTGGTACAAAGTTGTAATTAACTGAAAATTAAATTGAATCATGCCAATTTTTCCACCAAAAGAGTGTTTGATTCATTTTTCCTTAGTTTAATTAGCATTATTGTTCTGTTTGAAAGGATGACTACTACATACGCAGGTATAATTCTGAATAGAAAGAACACGTTAAGTAGGAAATTGCAGGCATAAACTCTAGATCGCTAATGTAATATAAAACTCTTATCTATAGCCAGATCTTAAAGTCTGAGGATGTGCCATTAGGGCTAATATTAAGACCATATAAATGTCCAAAACATGACAAAGTTTGTATGGTATGTACGCAATATGGATATTCATCGTGATCTTGCTGTTCCTTTTGTTAAGACTGAGAGCATAAGATTTCAAGAAAAGAATTTAAAGTATCTAATTGTGGCTTTTGAATATCCAATACCTTATTCGCAGGTTGAAGAAGGCCAAGCCGTTTTAGCAGGTGTAGTAGTTATGCGTTTTAAAAGCAGAACACAGTGCGTGAGCAAGAGTGATTTAAGTTAGCATTAAATTTAGGAAGTCACTGGAAGTATATTTAGACTTAATTTATTGCAGAAAAATTATTTCTTGACTATTTTGGATACATTGGATATTCTATAGTGTTCTGTAAGTTATACAAATTCTTTCTTACTTAATCCGGCAGCCTTTCTGTCTTTCCAGGTTTAAGTCTTATAGAGGTTGAGTTATTGATTAGGTTTTCTTTTCCATATCTCTCTCTCTCTTCATTGCTTTAAGTCCTATTTTCTTTTTTACTTCTCGCTAATTTACGCTTTTTTTCTCTGATCTTGTTTTGTATACTTTCTTTATTGTTTTGACCTTGTACATCTTCGCTATGGATCCGAACCTTCATAACTGTCTATGTCCTGTCTCCAGTTTATCTCTAAAGGTGTAGTTTTATCTTTTGTTTTTCTGGAAAATTTATTTATATGCTTTGATGTGATAGGGCCCATGTCTTGGAATCATACGTCAGGGTTGGAATAATAGGGTTCTTTAAAATATTTTAGTCTTTGTTTCTTTAGCGATTTATTTTTTGCTAGGAATTGCATTAAATAATTTTCCGACTGATCGCGTTCATTTTTTTATTTCTTGATACAGTTTTTTATCTTATGCTACTATCAAGCTCAAGACGATTGAGAATCACAAGGAGCTAGGTGTGCATTCCTGACTGACCCCTTTTATAGTCTCAAACATATATATTGTTTTTCTTGTTTTGTGAGCATTATATAGTATCTGGTTTTCCTCAGTTTCTTTCTATATCTCATTCTTTTAGTATTTTTTATATGTATATTCCTTCTATTTACCCGTCAAAGACTTTCTTTAGATCTATGAAGTGGACTCTTATTTGATTGCTTTCTCACATAATTACCTTAGAACATAAATTGTATCTGCCGTTTCTTTATTGGCTCTGAATCCCTGTTGCGAGTTTTAGTTGTTTCTTTTGGTTTTTATTTTAATCTTTTCCTAGCAATCTTATATATAGTTTGTCTACTGTATTTTTACAATTCTTTGTGTCTCCTTTTTTATGTGTTGGGATTACGATGCCTGTCGTTCAATCTTCTGGAGTGTTCTTTGAATTTTATACTTTGTTAAATATCATTTTCAGTTTTTCAATATGTTTTTCTTTTTCTCTTAGCATGTCTATTGTAATTAACCGTGTCCTGATGCTTAATCGTCTTTTATTTTTTGAATGCCCTTTGTAATTTTTTTGTTATATCTTCTGTTAATAATTCTGTTGAGCAACAAAAACATGCATAAAATTCCATTTTGCTAAGGTGCCTGTAGTAGGCATCAAATTCTTATTTAGTAGTAGTACATGAACGAACATTGTCTGTCAATAAACAATTGATTAATCTAAAGGACATTTATAGCTTCACATTAAACTTTACTGAAGATTCAGTTTTGATGCGACAGAGCATTTTAAAGTTTTACTGCCTTTTGATGCACTTCAATTTATGTTTTTTTCAAGAATATACCCAAACATAGCTGACGCTGGAAGGTGATTTTCCAAATCTTTACAAAACCTTTTGTAAACTTTTCCATACTAAATATCTTTCAATTTTTTAAATTATCTAATTGTATCTTTATCTAACTGTTTTACTTTTAGTTGCAAAAAATTGAACTTTATGACCTTTTAAGTATTTTCAAGCGTTAAAATAACTTAATCTTAAGTTTTCTTTATTTGGATGATCAACGACAAGAAATTCAGATGTGCACCGGGAATGGAACGCCAGTTTTCTATTCAAGAGTTTGCCTCACTAAGTTCGGCTGCTAGTTAATTGTTGCAACCAAATCCTAATTAATTTGTCTCTTCTTCTAATCAGTAAAATTAGGTTCGCTTTCTGCATTTTTTGGCTTTCTCCACGCTACGAAGTCAATTCCTTTTAACGGTTGCACTAATTATTTATTCTCTTCTTTGCTTTTCCGTGTTTTTGAGATGCATGTAAAATTTAAAATTTGATACATTTTCAACTACCAACTTGCCTATTTCCATGCATACAAGCGGTCTGTTTTACGATCGGGCGTAACTGTAAAATAAATAATTGAAAGGCGGATCCAGTCGCAATGTGTTTTTTTAGTGTACATTTATATTTATATTATTTGAGCAATCAAGCGAATTTTTTTATGTAATTGAAGTGCACATTTAAAGCAAAATAGTTATTCAAGATCAAAGATTAGGTTAAAATATTGTATAGTGTTATATTTAAATTACTTAATGTAAACAATCTTTATTTAAAAATAGCGTCATTTTTCATCGTGAATTGTTTGCTTCAGTTGGTTTTATTACATTATCTTTTAAAATAACTAGTTAATGGGTTAAGTGACTACATCAATCTTTCTATAAAAACTTCTGTTTATTTGTAATCAGCTTGGAAAGTTATATTAAATGATTTCGTTGCTTTTTAATATGTAGATTGCTAACAAAACAGCAATATCTTAAGTTGACAGAGACGTGTGTTGTAGAAGCTATTTTATGTTCTGAACAATGATTGTCATAGCCATTCGTATTGGAGTTATTAAGATCTGAAGTCTCACTTTACAATGTACATATGTGAAGATAAATTACAGTTTGCATAAGGCAAATGCGCTGCTACTACAAAAAACTTTGTTGTTGTTAGTTATTTCAAACAAGTAAGAGAATTAGTGTTGGGACTAAAGTGATGTAAATAAGGCG
This sequence comes from Sinelater perroti, assembly GCA_036346155.1. Classification (NCBI taxonomy): domain Eukaryota; kingdom Metazoa; phylum Arthropoda; class Insecta; order Coleoptera; family Elateridae; genus Sinelater; species Sinelater perroti. The sequence continues at coordinate 18,758,172 of JARFIY010000158.1, read as the reverse complement.
TTTGAGAAATATTGTATAATAATATGCTATTGCAAATTAAAATGCTGGAAACACATAGCGATCACATGCTGTGCAAATCAAAGCTGAATGGAGTTGGTTTAGCAAAATGCATTCCGCAACCTTACTCATTATTAATAATAATCGTAAAGTCAGTCTCATTTCTAAATTAACATAAATAAACAATTTTATTTAAAGACATAGAAAATCGTCTTCTTTTCATCGTGGATTGCTTTGTTCAGTGTGTGGTTGTTATTAACAAATGCTTTTAAAAAAATAAGGGTTAATGGGGCTTAAAGTGATAACTACATCAAGCTAAAAGCTTTTATAAAAAATTGCTGTTTGTTTGCCTTAACTCACAATGGAAAGTAATTGCTAAAGCGAAAGCAATATCTGTAAGTTGGGGCATGAGACGTGTGGTTGTAGGAACGCAATTTTATGTTCAAAAATGATTGTCACTAGCCTATTTCGTTTGTGGTATAAATTAAAGTGCTCACTCAATGCATATGTGAAGATAAACTATAGTGTCACATAAAGCCACAAGATGGCGCTGCTCGAAAGTACAGAAAAACTGGTAGTAAGTCATTTACGTAGTGCTCTAGGTGCAGTTGCGGACAAAGTGATGTGATTTTGTCGGACGTCTTTACGAGATTAATAATCGTGTATAAAAAATACAGCTCCGAATTGCAGAACTGTGACAAATGCGCGCAAACCACTCATGTAGCGCGTGTATCACATGCTAATTGCAAACAAGCGAACGGATTTAGGATGCAAAGAGTTCGTTATGCAAACTTTTGTTTACTATTATCTATGAGGATATGAAGATGATAAAGATCTTGTGCACAACAGATTTTCTACGCAAAACAGGTATCAACATTTGCTGCAGTTGTGTAGCGTAGAACTAAAGAGGAAGAAAGAGAAGAGGAGAGAGGTTAAAAGAGATAGAGAGGGATAAAGAGGGAAGGGCTTAAGGACGGCCTAATTTTTTAAATCTGATTACGGAGTAAAATCAGAAATTTTAGTCCATGTTTTACGGGGCATTTATTAACGATTGAAGTATCCTTCTATCTAAACAAGCTATAGTTTTAGAATATTTAATACCCCTCATTGTTGTCATAGTTTGGTACGTTTTCTAATAAAATAAACAATGTATGTTACTTCAAAGAGTATTTATTTGACAATAAATCTTAAATGTATTTCTTCGACTAGTGAAGGTTTCAAATTTTTACCATCATCTTTAAATTTCTTCTCTCTACCAATGCAAGTATTGTTTGGATTAATTTTGTTGTCCACGCTTTTATTTTTACTGTTATTTTTTTTATAATTTTCTATATAATAGTCAGTTCTAAGAACCGATGGAGAATGTTATTGTAGAAAGCTTTGAAATGATTTTTACACAACGAGTTTCTCATAATCTCACCGCTCCACAAAAGCGTATATTTGGTATATAACGCCAGTCTATGGAATGACACCACATTGGAAGCTTTCGTTCTGGAACAAATGACTATTGCTTTTTGGAAGACGAGGAAATTGTACCTCTTCTTAAGAACACTGTCAGTGAGAGGTTCTACAAGTCTCTGTAGATTCCGCTGACGTTTTTGGTTTAAACTGTCAATCCGCGACTTCATGTCCATGTTCTGCAGGCTATTTGCCAAATCTGCGGTATAATAAAAGAGACAGGGCGCAGTTTTTCTCTTCGAGCTTCAGTCGTCTGTCCACAAGTGGCACCATGTTACACCCAAATAATGGTTTGCAGAAGTTCTACGAAACCGCTGGAGATATGGTAAAAGTATGTAGACATTGAAATAGATAGTGAGATAGAAATTAATAGTGACTTTAAGAAAAAAGGACACATCATAGTTCAAGAATCCAAAGCTTTAATTTATAAATCATCCAAAAGCGAGCTACGCAGTAAACATCTGTATCGAATCAATTAATTTGAGCTTCTGCCAAAATATCAGAAACGTATAGGAAGATTACAACCGCTTGAAGATGATATACCCTAACTACGTACAATAGCGGCCACAGGTACTTTTTTACATCTTTTTTTGAGAATAATTCTTGTCAATAGTTGTCATTTTGCATGAAATTTTCACCAGGTATTTTCGATGGTACTACCAATTACTAAAATACATATTACAACTTTTTTCATAAATGTGAAATTATCAGTAAAACTCTTAAAACAGGCAAAACGACGAAAATAATTTATTACATTACGATAACAATTTCACATTTCTAATATAACAATTTCTATTAGAATCAAACAAAATTAGCCTAATATTTTGTTGGGAACCTCTTAGACTTAATTACTGCAGCACATCTCAATGGCATAGACTTGATGAGTTTCTTGATACACTTATCCTCAAAATAAGCAAACTTCTGGTCAACATTTGCAGTTTTAAATCTATGGCACTTACAGCTCTTCCCAGAGATGCTCGATAAGAGTTAAATCCGGCGACTGCGATAGCTAATACAAAATATTCATCCTTCGTTAGCGGAACCAGTCGGGAAAAGTAGAAGAATCATTTGGATCGTTGTCTTGCTGGTGGGAATCCATCCATAATTTATCTTTCTCATTGCATATGGAAATCTGTGGTCCTGTAGCACGTCTCTGTAGACAAACCGATCCATTATGTTAGGTATCCTCATAAGGGGACCGACGCCATTGAGTGAGAAGCAGTCCCACACTATCAGCTTTCCACTGCTCTGCTTGATGGCGGGCAACTGATAATAGGGATTAAATCTGTAACTCTCTGGACGTCTCACATACGATTGTCTATCCAATCCGAAGAGATCATCGCTTAAAAAAACCTTTTTCCACTTTGCAGACGTCCAGTATTCTTTGCGAAGGCGACGCGTGCGCGACGATTCTTGAAAGAAACGAGTGGCTTCTTTGCAAGGCGACGTCCATTGTCTACTGTCTAGTTATTGTAGACAATTTTAGGCCATGAGATGTATTCATTTTTCTCTTTATGTTGACAGAGTTCAGACGAGGGTCAGCCTGCAAGGTGCGGGCGATTAGGGAAACTTTTCTCGGGTAGTCTTGCAAAGTCTTGTGGGGCGAAAAAGGATGTCATTACGCTTCATGACGTTTTAAAGTGTCGGTTTTGTAACGTTGAATTGCTCGCTTAGTGCAGCAATAGATAATCCATAAAAAAGTGAATATCTCAAAAATCACGCAAAAAATGGCTAAAAATAAAAAAGCATAGAAAATAATTTTTTCTCTTTAGGAAAATTACCATCATGACAAATGTATAGTACTCTCGTACCACATCAGACAATAAATATCAACAATAAAATTGAAACCTCTTTGTCTATATTTTCAAGGAGAAATGTTTCGTTTTGAAGAAGCTGTGCTAAAAAACAGAATGTAAGTATACTTTTGGCCCCTAATATATTAGTTGATAGTATTTATTATTGGTAAAAATAAAATACGACTGATTTTAGGAAGCAATAATCAACTAAAGTCTTCTCCATACTCAACAGTTCATTTGTATTTGAAGACAATGCCTGCATGGGAAATAAAAAAACATTTTTTTTTATTTTATAAATGTATTGGAGTCGTATAAAAGACAAACATACAAAAATAATCTCGTCGTAAAATGGAGATGATTGTAACTAACTTGGTACGAACATTTCCACAGCAGCAGCATCATCAAATTTCTGTTCCCCAGAAGCTTCTTTTAATGGTCCAAACGAGTGATAAAGTAGGTCTTCTAGTGTAGTCGTAAACAAATGTTTTGTTGAGTTTGAATAATTTATGGAACGGCGTTGTCATAAAGCAATATAACGCCTTGGATTATCGGAGCATCGCTGCAGCTTATTTAAGCCACAAATAATTGAACATTGTCTTTGAGAAGATGGTGAAAAATGTGAATATTATTTTCAGTCACGCTGATCCTTGCCAAATAACAATGACTTTCATTATCAACTGCTTTTTGTCCTCTCAAAAATTGTCCTCTTACCGGGTGTTATACTCGAATTACGTTTTGTTTTTTCAAAATGTCGGATAATTTTACGCTTTCTTGATAGTAGCGTAAGGTACCTATAGAAAATACCTGTTAGAGATTCTTACCTACAGATTCTTTGCCCATCTTCATCAACTTTATAGCACACAAAAGAAATTCCGGTTTATATTTAATTTACATTTGATACAAATGATCCTCCGAAGTTTATTCTAGAAGACCGTCTTATGTGTCTGAATAATGGTACAAACTTCAAAAAATAAACTTAGATCATCTTAAGAACATCGAGAAAGAACAATTTTAAGAGGCAAGGTTAAAGAGGCTATAGTGAAATATTTGAGTCTAAAGTAAAAAGACTTTCGACCATAATTAAGAAATTAGAGATTTTTTTACGAAAAAGATTTTTTTCTTCTAAGTGGTCAGTCAACGCTGTTTTTCTCTATTGTTTTCCGTTTTGGGTTAGTCTTTTTATTTGTTGGTAACTGGAGCAATCCAAGCCTTTTATTTGGGAGATATACTACACTCTGGTTCTGCCTTGTGTATTGCTCCCATCCGTTACACCCTCTATTATTATTTGTAGAAGATCCGCATGCCGTCATATATGTCCCATCCAAATGTCTTTTTTTCATTGGCCTTCTTTTTTCTTCTATTCTTTCTAATATCTTATTATTTGATATTCTGCCAACCCAGCATGTCTACATTTTTCTGTAGCACTACAACACAAATCCATGTATTCTTCTTTCTGCACTCTTTGCAATTGCCCAAGTTTCAACTCCACATAGCGCGAAACTGCATACCAAGGTGTGCAGAAGTTGTTTTCTTCTGTCCAAAGATATTTCACTGAATGTTAGTAACTGTTTTTTCTTGAAAAACGTTACTTTCTCTTTTGCTTCTTCCGTTTTTAGTTATGGTGCTGCGTAGATAACAAAACTCTTCTTTTGTTATTTATTGTTGCTTGTATGTTCCCATGTCTTATACATCCGCACACCATTGTTTTTGCTTTAAGGTCGTTTATTTTTATATTGTGTTTTTCATAATTGGGCCCATTACATTTAATGATCATTGTAAACCTTGTTTTCTTTAAGTTATAATTGTTATATCATCAGAGTATCGCACAATATTTGTTCCTTTGTTTATTGATTCTCTGATTTTCTTAATTGCATCTTGTATAAATGTCTGTCCTAGCTGTACTGCCGCTTCTCTTTGGGAATCTCCTTGTCTTATAACTGCTTTCTGTCCGTGGTATAAGTTTATAATTATTTTGTTCCTGTTTTATTCCTGCTTTCTGAAGAATATGGTATAGATCTTTTTACATTGTCACAAGCTTTCGCCAAGTCAACGAAATCTAAAATGTAGGATTATCTTTTCTTATTCTTTTCTCATTTATTATTCTTAAGGCTAGAATTACTTATCTCGTTCTTGAGCTCTTTCTGAAGCCTAACTTATGTTTATGAGTTGGTCTTCTATTACCCTTTCTATTATTTTACATATGATTTTCGTCAATGATATTAGATGCTTGTGCGAGTAGATTAATTCGCATCTATTTGTTTTTCCTTTCTTCGGAATTGTTTCTGTTGAAATCTTCTGGTTTTATTTTGTTTCGTACATCTTATTTATTACTCGATATAGATTTTTGTGAGTGAGTCCAGCGCTATTTTTAGCATTTCTGTCGGAAATTCGCCTATTTTCATTGCTTTGTTTGTTTTAAGTTCTCGTACTCCGGTTGGATTATGTATTCTCTAAGATTTTTTGCATCCACATCCTCTTCTAGTTTCACTTAGTTTATCTCTACATCACTGTACAGTTGTTCTAAATATTGTTTCCATTTTCCACGATTTTGTCGTAACTTGTTAATATTTTTATCCTTCAAACCATTAGTGTTTTTAGGTTTTTCGAAAAAAAGGTTTGGATAGTCTTGTAGCCCGATTCTATCTTTCCGGCTTTAAATAATTCCTCTAATTTTTAGCTTTTATCTTGTATGTACAGGTTTGCTTTTTGGCTCTCTATTAATTTTATTTCTTATTTGTTTTTAGTGCCTTAGCCCATCTTTCGATTTATTGTTTTTCTATTTATTTATATCTCTAAGTAAAGGTTTACGTATTTCACTCTCTTGTTTTGGTATCACTTCCTCTGCAGATAAGTTAAACTTGTTTTAATGTCATAACCATGTTGTGGATGCTGTCATAATCGGCAACTGGGTAATATCTTCTGCGTACGTAGTGTTCAACTAATGTATTTGCAACAACTAAGTCATGTGCATAAAATTTGACCCATCGATCTCCTTTTCTGTTTCTTTTTCCAAGGCCGTATCTCCCGACAATTTTCCCTTCTGCACCTTCTCCTACAATTGCGTTCTAGTCTTTTAGAACAATGAAATTTTTTTCTCTTACCGTATATCATATTACCTTTTCCAAATCTTTATAAACCTGCACTATAATTGTGTCTTTTGAGTAAGTCTTTATTATTATTTTTTTTATTGTATAAATGCATCCTTTTATTTTTCTCCTATTTGCTTCTTCATGACTGTTGCTATTCCAGCCTATCCTTCCTCAGCTGCTGCCTTAATTATTCGAAAGTCTCCATTCCGTATGCATTCTTTATTTGGCTATCTAACTTCGTTTAACGTCCAATTTGTTTTCTTCGACTTCTAGTTTTGTTTTCCAGTTTTCCAAATTTTAATAGACTTATTACTCCTTGTTCCTACTTTCTTTAGTTTGGTTCTATTTCCATTTTCGTTTAATATGAATTTGAAACTGTTTTACCTCCGGAATATTTAACTTTTGGATATATCATAGTGCTGATTTCTTGAAAAATAAAGCTATTATTTAGTGTTCTTCCTTTATCTTCCATGTGATCTTTTGCTAATTTTGTATACGCCCTACTACCAATATAGTAGAGCGTCTGAAAATATTTTCTTCTTCAGAATAGAAGTGTAGGTTATGGTTTTACCGCCGATATTTGGTCGCCAGAGCCTCGTTTGTAGAAATGGGGAACACCGCAAGAAGAATAACGCTATGTGTTCGCATTTTCACTCTCTATCCCCCAGTAAAGGGCTAGCTGTTATAGCAGGGCAACTATTTTTTGATACTTTAAAATATTGTCTATGCTGATAATGTGATAAAGATCATTGGCTTGGAAAATGTAAGAATGGTATGAAAGTCTATTAGGAAAACTCATTAGAAGAACCTCTCTGCATTGCATAGTCCAAAAGAAGAAGGGCTGATTTATCGTACTTGTCAAAGAGGACAAGCATTGAAAGTTCAAATAAAATCATTGTAACATTATTTAGACGAGAGTGGTATGTCAATGAAAGTCCTGTAAACTGTTGTAACAAATGTTACACCAAATTTATGAGCGAGTCCTTGCCGTTGTCCGCGCTACGTTTAAAATTTGGAAGAGAAGGTAGTAAACAGAAACAGGGTCCTCCGAATCCCTCATCCAATCGCCGATCGGTGCAGGATGTAAAATAAAACTTTATCGAGCTTGTCGCGGGCTAAGCCCGCATGCGATGTTTACAAATGATTTAGAAACGTCTGTTATCCGAGGCTTCCCCAAAACTCGATACTTCTCGCCCGAATAACGAGCTACTTTTTACAAGTCTGAAACTGCGCGGAAAATGTATTCCGAAGAACACCTCGGGACCGTTATTTGAAATTCCACCGAGATTTAAAGTAAATATATAAGTACATACATAAACAACGTTCGGTTTACGGGATTAGAACTTTGGAAGTTCGGGGCGGAATAAGAATGCGGGCTCAGCCGCGCGGCTGCCGGAAGGTTTCCGAATCTCGTAGCCGCGCCTCCCTGAATTTATTAGCGCCCGCCATTATCTGCAGGTGTTTCCTATTGTTTTGCCCGCTTCGGCTAATTCTTTCGCCCGCTGCAGAGCAGCGGCGCGCTTCCTGCGCCGGAACCGAACGAGGAAGCACGCCCGAGCGGAAGAATTTAGCGCCGGAGCGCTTTTAAGCTCCTTTAAGGCTGCGCAAAAAGCGGGACAAACGGACTGCTGCCATCGGAAGATTGGGAGGTTTGCTGCAGGAAATGAGCCCGTGTCCCCCTGCGAGGGCTTTTGCCTTCCTTCTAATTAAAGAAAAGTAACTTGGATGACTTTTACTCCTAAATTTTTAGCATAATTAAAGAAGCATAAAGGAAGGCATAGTGATACGAGGGCAATCCTCCGTTTGGTTATCAATAACAGTCACTCATAGATACAGAGCATGTTAGAAACTTGTGACGGTACTTGTGATAACATCTACAACGTTTGAAGTAGCATCTTGAAGCGTAGTGTCGTTATTGTTTTATATGCACAACGGACTTTTCTGTCAATTTGTTGCGACCACTTCTTGCCTCACTCATTGTGTACGTTAGTTCAACATGATGCGCCACTGACGTACGACGCCTTCACCCTTCACGTGTGGTTCTTAAAAATTTTACAATTCGCGATGAATCGCAATTATTGAAAGTTTCTTTGGACATAAAAACTGCATTACTGCACACAGTTCACATTTGGCGGGATTTTGTGATAGCTTTTATTTTAAATTGCTCTAGAGGACGATTAAACTGCAACGTAATCTTTTTGTTTCACTCCGTACTGTCTACTGAACTACTGCGTACAACGCTACAAGATGGACGTTACTAATCTCACCCATTTTGCCTTCGTATTAATCAGTTTGCTTACTTAACGAAAATCTGTGAGATTTTTGTTATCTGCTCGGTGCAGACTATGAAGTATTATATCAGGACTTTACCTAAAATATCGTTTAAGAGTAATGTCCACACTCTCATCTAAAGGATGGTGATGCTAGACTTCAAAATTTGTTGCTTTATATCATTAAAATGTAATTAAACATGTGAATATCGGAGGGGCCATATGCGGGGTGATCTTAGAAACACAATTATCGTGTACGATCCAGAATTAAAAAAACTTCAATGTTAACTTTATACCTTACTACAGAGGATTCAAACAATACTGAAGATTTACTCTAAAAGTCTTTGTTAATAAACAAAATGTCCAATTTGAAAGGAACTAAAACGTAAAAATGCGCTCATGAAAAGTGCAGAAAAGCTCTTGGTCATCGCTTATTGGAAGATGGTGCGGAAAATAACTATTACAGGAGAAAGAAACTGAGACATACTAAAGATATTGTACGTTCTGAAGTGGACTACATATGGTGTAGTAGCAGCAAGATAAGGCTATTGTCCGTGTAGTTCTAAAAGCAGATTTTTGAAAGGAGCATAATTTTTGCAAAGCTTAGACCTCTATTAGCTCTTGATCTTTACTTTTTTAGATGCGTTAGAAAATTTACTATACGTATCCGCCACGAAAAAATCCGAGATATTTCCACTTGAAGATACACCTGAGATATAATGGTAACAAGATAAGGCTACAGATCGCCCGAAGATGGAGCTTTAAGGCAAATTTTTGGAAAAAGGAAAATTTTGAAGTCAGCTAGAGGACACAAAAACGCACTAACCATCATAAAGGAAGAAATCGGGACATATTTGAGAATATCGTGTAATCTGAGAATACACTAGAGATATGATGACAAGAAGATGGCGCCACTCCCCATGCAGCTTGCTCGACGACATTCTGCACGTGGAGACACACCTGAGGCGTGGTAGCAGCAAGATAAGGGTATTTCCTATACAGTTCGTTTGAGATTTGGGTTTTGGAAGAAAAATTATTTTTATAAAACTCGGACTTTAATTAGCTCTTAGCCCTTACCGTTTTGAAAATGGGACAGAACACTCATTAATCATAATAAGAGGAAACAATCGTAAAGCACTGTAGAATTGAGTATGTTTTGTAGTTGAGAACATAACAGAGGTATGATGGTAACAAGATGAGGTTACTGCCCATACAGATCGCCCGACAATGAACCTTTAGAGAAAACTTTAGGTAGAAGGGTCTTACAAAAATTAAACTTTAATCAGCTCTTGTTCCTAATTCTTTGAAGATGATGTAGAAAACGCGCTAACCGTCACAGAAGGAAGAAAGTGAGAGATATTTGAGAATTACGTGCAATCTGCATTTGAAGGCACACCAGCTTTATGATAACAACAAGGCTACCCCTACAACTCGCTAGACGATGAAGCTTTTGAAGCAAATTTTTGAAAGGATGGTAATTTTGCAATATTTAGATTTTAGTTAGCCTTTCTGCTTACCTCATTTAACGGCTCTAGTTATTTTTCATGTAGGAGTATCTGAAAAACAAGGTATATCGTAACATACATAGAACTATATAGTTGATCATTCAATTGAAACCAATAGCTACAACAAAATTGAAGAAAGAAGCCAAGAAATCTTACGTCAGATGATGGGACACGTCTTAGAAAAGGATTGCTATTATTAAAATAGTAAAGAATGTTGAAGAATAGTTGAAGAATGTAATTTTCAAAATAAATTAATAATAATTTCTGACAAATGGTATAATAACTTTTAGACTTTTTTTTCATCAGTTTATGCTTTGCTAGATTCTTTCTGTAGTAATGTTATTTATCATGTTCGCATTTTTTGTAAAAGGAATGTATCCTTGGTCGATGAGCTCTTTGTATTTCCTTTCTTGTTATTAGCAGCATTGTTTGCGATAAGGCCAGCAGTTACATTAGATTGTTTGATGTACGATCGGGCTAGGGTATCAGTACAGGTAGCATCCCAAATAAGGTTCATACCATAGGACCACGGGGTTAAAGTTAAACCGTCCACTCTTTTCCAATCATTACGGAAGAGTCCACATGGTTCCAGTTTAGATGGGATGTTAATAGATGATAAGGCTTGTTGAATAATCTTATTTAGTTCCTGGTGGCGAGAGTGACGACTATTGCCTTTTTTTTTACATGAGAGACCGTGAGTTCCTGACTTGTCTACTTTATCTTCACAGATGTAGTTGTGGGGCTCGCAAATGTTACATCCCAATCTGAGAGCAACTGATATTCTGAAAGTGTTGTCATTCAGGAAACTTCCAAGTTTCGTGCATGGAATTGCATTCAGCCAGGCACCGGATTCGGGTTTATGGAGGCAAGATATCGCGCCTGATCTCTTTCAGAACTGAAATCGAATTATTCTGTTCATATTCAGGATATCCCAACTTTTTTGACATGAAGGAATGGCAGGTGTTTCATCTAATAAATTATTCTAGATTCTGATGTAGTCTAAGTATCCTGAAACATAGGCTAAGTTATTCTCTGGTAATAACATCATGCAATAAATTGGCTCTGATACAGAATTCACAGACGACAAAAAGGCTGGGGTGTAGATATCAGATAATTTTCTAATTCTGATGCCTCCTTGGAGTACGGGAAGTGAAGCAACTCTTTATGTCTGAGCGTCAATCTTAGTATTGATTATTTCTTCAAGAGATTTTGAGATGTTCTCATCAATTCCATTCAGTAGTGTAGTAGAGTTGTGGAGGGGGGTTGTCCTGAGCAAGAACGTTAGTCTGGCTATCCCGACTGAATGTTTCAGAAGAAATTATGCTGTGTGGGACCTTAAGCTGAGAAAACGTGAGAGTAGGAGATTGATTTATTCTTCTTTTTTTGAAAAACAAAAAGGAATGGCTGAAGGGAGTAGTGAAGCACCAAGTCAGATTGTCAATAATAATTTGAAGTTCCGGTAGAAGTTTTTGAAAGTTAGAGATCACTTTACTATTAGGGTCTGAACAGAAGTATAACTCACACTTCGATGGATTCACCTCCAAACCAATTTTATGGCATTATTTGATAAGAAATTCAAGATCATCCGAAACAACTTCAGGTTTTACACCACTCGTTCCATCGTCCAAGTAATATGAATTGAACTAAGAAGAAAAACTACTAATTATTGATTGAATTGTTAAGCAGAATAGGAGGGGTCTACAAGGGTCACCTTGCTGTGCATCAACGGACGATAAAATACAGTGCTTTCCAAAGAACAGAAAGCTTTGATCCTGGTAACATTTCGTAAGGAACTTATATATTTCAGGAGCATGTTGTAGAGTTTTCTGCAACATTACATCTCGTTACACCGAATTAAAAGCATTTAGAAAATCAATTCTTAGGATTGCTTTGTTCGTGTTGCGATTTAGTTCGATGAAGGATCTTGTGGAATGGATAATGGCTTCGCATCCACCTCGTGTTGCAAAACCAAGTTGAATTGGACGTAATAATTCTCCAACTTTTTCTTTCATATATTTTTAATATTTTTTAAATAATTATTTAGTTTCTTGAAATGTCTGCGTTGTTTTGTTCAATTTCTTCGTTTATACTCTTTTCTGTTACATTTTTTCGTATAGAATATTATTGGATCTTCCTTGCTTATGTCTTTTGCTTGCAGTTTTGAAACAGCTTTTCAACTGTTTATAAAGTCCCCTTTATCTACAAAGTCTGTCATATAATTCTATTCCTATGTTAACATTGCTTGATATTTCTAAATACACCTCGAATTTGTACAATAAAAAATTCTTTATAAAAAAAACTACGCAAGACAAAATCTCAATTTTTTTTATTATGATGATCAGTAAATGTGGCTCAGTGTACTATGTTTTCAAAATGATTACCTTCACTAGAGATGGCTATTTCAACTCTTTTTCCGAATCTTTCAATTTCGGCTATTCTGGTGTCCCAGAAATGGCCGCAATCTCTTCTGTCATGCGATTCTCAAGTTCGTCGATGGACTTGGATTAGTTACAATAAGCCTATTCTTAAGACAGCCCCATGAGAAGAAATCACAAGTGTTTAAATCGGGGGAATTTTGAGACCACTCGATGCCACCTTCTGTCTTACGGAGGGTGTCCAGATTCATGATGGTTTTTTCAGATTTCTGTGAGAATGTCGAAGGTGCCATGAGTTTGATGGGTGGTGGTTCCATCTTGCTGAAACCAGTATTTATTGGACTTGTCTTTTGTCTCTCACAGTTGGAATGAATTTCTTCAGAACTTCTGTGCGACAAACTTCTTCATTTGCATATTTTGTGAGAAATAGATGGCCGACAATTCCATAGCGAGAAATTGCACATTACACACTAACTTTTTCTGGGTGTAATTACGAACTTTGGTCAAATTTGGGTTTACGGTATCTCAATGTTGGTAATTTTGTTTGTTGACAGAGGCATTTAGTTAAAATAGGCGTATTTTCTGTCCAACTTTTTGGTCCGAACCATTCCCATGACCACTTTTGCAAAAGTAAACCTTTTACCAATGTTAACTTCGGTCAGAGGTATTTGCAATTTAATCTTATACGGAAGTAGATCCAATATTTTGGTGCGGATGGTGTGCATAGACCCACACTTACACTGAGTTGAATTTCGTCTTTAGAGAGTTTGTGGGCTTCTGTTTATAAAGCTCCCGAGCTTGTTCTACAGTCTTGGGAGTGGTCACAGTAACTGGTCTGCCCGTTCTTAACAAATTGCCATCCAGTACACTTCCTGTCTTTTCAAACTTTTCAACCACCCTATTATAAGATGGTAAAACAAACAATTTGATTATAAAGTTATCATGGTATTTTTTACCTTGCTATCATAGCGACAGGCAAGATAGTGTGCTTTAAAGGCAATTAGCGTTCCACTAGGCGGCCACAATTCTTCGGTTGAATTACTGAACTTAGCTGACGCCATATTCAATGTAGACCTAGATCGTAAACAAAACTTCAAACATTGCCCTAGCTATAACTAACATCAAACATAAAATTGGTTGAAAAGTTTGATTATAGTAATAAAAAACTCTTTTGTGTGACAATGGGGTCTACTGCAATTTATTTTCACGGAAGGTATATATTAGTTTGGTTTAAAATGCATATTAAGGTTTAATTTGGAGTTCTCTCGAGGTTACATTTCTTATGCTATTGTTGATATTGTTATCAGTGAACATAAATATTAATTTTATTGTGTGTTGTGGCAACATTCTGTAAAACATTATTTTGGTAACGCTCTCTTTAGATAGAACATGATGAGCTGGTACGGCTTTTTACCTTTTATCATTGGAGGCTGAACGTGTATATATCTAAAATTTTTGCTGAATTCTAATATTCTCTTTTTATTTTTGGGGAACTTCTAATTTTATGCCGTGACACTCAAGCTGCTATTTATTTCCACGCCAACAGGTGGTTCAATGTTAAAAAAAACCGCTATATTCAGAGTTGGAAGTTTCTTGAATGCTCTGCCCACACCAGAAGAGTATCAAAGTGTCTTTAGCAGGTGTGGGCAAAACTAATAGTTCAATATGCAAATACTTCACTAGATCACTATTTTACTAAATCTTCGTTTTCAACTGGAGGTGCTGTCAGCACATTCTTGTAGGGTTTTAGTGAGGCCATAGTTAAAATATTTTTCCAGAGTTTTTGTGGGAAGTTTACGGCTGAAGTGGTAATGTGTAGTATGTCCTTTGAAAGTTGAGTATCACAGGTCTGGGCATGATAGTGATAAGTGGTAGAATTTACATCGCATGCAGAAACACGGGAACTTTAACAATAAAATACTAGGAGTTGTAGGCGTAGAATGCCATTCGAGAAGCGGTAGAGTTATTGTTAAAAGAACTTACAAAGTCACTTTATAGTAAAAGATGAGGCAATAGAATGTGACAATTGCATTTGCATATAAAAGTTGTCATGAAGTCTAAATATAATAGCGAGAGTGAGCCAGAACTATAATCCGAAGTGTGTTCAAGTTTTAAGGTCTTCAAATTTTCTTCCGAAAAAGCATTTGCCCGAAAAAGTTATAACTTCTGTTACTTCTCAATGTAATCTCCGCCTAGACTCACACATTTTTCACAACGTTGTCGCCATAATTCTATGGCTGCTGAAAACACTTGTTTCTGGGTGTGTTTCACTCATTGGAAAATAGCTGATGCAACAGCGGCTCGATTGAAAAATGAGCGACCACGGAGAGTGCCCTTCATGGTCGGAAAATTATGGCATCTTGTGTCAAAATGTCCTGAGACATTTCCACCTACGCAGCCTTGTGCTCGTCGATCAGCATTCGTGAGACCCATTTTGAAGAAACTTTCCGCATTTTCAGGTGGTTATGCAAAATAGACTCTACAGATCCACAATATTACGCACACTTAGTCGACAGTTTTCCATAACAATTTGCTCCACTCGCACAATTATGGTTTCGGTCCGGCTAGTTCGTGGCCGAGGGTGTTTTGGTTCATTGTCACACAAATTTTGACCTTCTTTAAACTTTTGCACTCTCGAACGCACATTTTTAACACCCATAAAGCCTTCACCGCACGTCTCACTCAATTGGTGATTAATTTCGATGGGAGTTTGACCACCCAAGAGGAAAACATAGATGATTACATGTTCTTCTCGAACACAAAACGTCGCCATTTTAAGTATACAAAACAACACTCGCTGCAATGGCGGTAATTCGACCTGTGTACATTACATGGTGCTGCCATCTATATTACAAATTCATTAATATTTCCCAGACCTTTTTATTTTCTCTTGCTGTTGACAAAAAAAAATGGAAACCTTAGAACTTAAACGCATCTCGTAGTATGTAAGAGCATTGAGTGAGGTAGTCAGTTGCACACAGAAGTCGAGAAAGTTGGGGAAATTTACAATCAAAAGCGATTGAGACCGTTGTGGAAAAAAGGATTCAACTGCGATATACACGAGATAGAAGTCATCATAGTCAGCCACTCATATTCTGTTTCTGTTGCCCGCCGGTTTGGAACTTCAAAAAAGGCTTGAACCAACCACATAAACCCCACATGCAGTAATTGCACTAATGGATCCGACACCCACAGTCTGTTAGCAATCATGCGCCGTGCCAAGCCGAGAAAAATGCACCAGACACTCTTTTTGCATTAATGCGCGTTCGGCAGCGTCGCCCGTCACCTGTGGCTTCACACGTACGCGGCCGCCCCGGGCCGGCGCCTCGCGCATAATGACGTTAATTTAAAATGCGCGGCGAATTTGGATCCGCTGGCTGTTTGCGGCAATTACTGCGGGAAGCGCGGCGGATCGCGCGCGGAGCGCCTTGCTCGCTTAATGAAATTTTCGGGCGCGTCGCCGCGCTAATTGTCTGCCACCTCACGTCCGCTAATTTATTCAGACGGAAAATGAATTTGGTTCTGAAGAATGCCCGGGGCCCGACATTCGGGGGCCCTTTGTTTCCAGCTTGCAGATAACTAACTCAAAGTGGGAGAATGCCGGCAAACGAGCTTGCGAGATTGGTTTCCCTGCTGGGCGATTATGGTGCGGGGTGGTTGCAGGCCGAGGTGGTGATTTGCTTAATTGCAGCGTGAAATAACTAGCAAAAGATAAATAGGCGCTGGTGACACGCATTCTTATTACGAAAGTGGAAAAAAGCCTTACAACTATTTTTTGTAGGTTAATGAACTTAATGGCTTATTTATTGCTTGGTGATTAATGCCTTAACTTTTTTTAGGCTATAGAGGTCTTGTCACTTGAGCATTTAAGAGCTTTACTTCTATTTGGATTTTAGATGTGATTTGGTCTTTGAGTTTCTCAGGACTAGTGATGAAGGTTTGATACATTTTATCTTTCAAATAAATTCATAGAAAAATCACAGAGGTTTGAGATTGGATGAATTACTTGGCAAACCAATGCCACCTTGTGCCTTTCTAGAGTCATTCCAACCCGAGAATTCTGTTTTCAAATAGACTGTAAATTAATTCAAAATTGTTCGCAGAGCAATGGGGTGTGGCTCCGTCTTGATGAAACCAATTTCTAATGTTGGATTTCTTTAGCTTTATTCACATATTTCGAGAGAAAGAATGGCCCGATGGTCCTCTTGTAGATCAGGATGGAATCTTCTAACTTCAGTCGGGTGAGGATTTTCTTTACCCCAATAGCGATAGTTCTGCTTTTTGGCATATCCATTTAACTGAAAATAGCACCTATCACTGAAACTAATAAGTTTCAAATCGGTTACAAATCTCTGCAACATCTTATTAGCAAAATTCAATATTTGGTCGAAATTGGTCAATTATGAGTGGATGTTGCAGATGAATCTTATAGGAAAGCATTTCCAAATCTATTTTAGGATCTTCTTGTTTAGCCAATGGCTACGTTAAGACGAATTGCTAGAGAAAGAAGTGAACTCATTTTAATAGGTCTCTTGAATTATCGATAACGGCCTCATGAGCGGTCTCAGTGACTGGAAATTCTGTTTTCGACTCATTATTATCGAACTGATTGAAGCGAAAAGAAATTGTTTTCTTTAAATTAAAAATTTTATTTAAAGAGAGTGTATTTACCAAAGAACTGTTCACCCATTAAATTACCTCACTGTCGCCGTAAACCTTTTCTTCACATATTCTGAAATGGTGCAGGATATTTTAGAGGCCATCATTTTGATTAATAAAAACAATAAAAAACAAATTTTATCAACATTCCTACATATGACACCAAAATTAAATTTAGCATTGATTTTTCGCACTCAGCATATGGTGTGCCGGCCTTTCGCCCTTAAACAGTCTGTGCTCGTCTGTGACGTGGATGGCCTATGATATCTGCCGGCGGGCGTTTTGCTATCGCAAACCAAAACGGCAGATGGGGCCTTTTCACTCGAAGTGCGAAGCTATACAGAACAATACTGACTCAGAGCTTGGAACAATATCATTAAAAAGACAAGTGTCTGTCACTGGATCGGCCGACGGAGGGCAGCAAAGGCAAGAAAATGAGAAAGTCTAGGACGATGTATTCCAGTCTTCAGCTGCAGCAACTCAACAGAAGGTTTCAAAGGACGCAGTACCTAGCCCTGTCCGAGAGAGCCGGACTGGCAGCCAGTTTAGGTCTAACGCAAACGCAGGTCAAAATATGGTTCCAAAATAAGAGAAGTAAATACAAAAAAATGATGGGAGCCGCGTAGGTGACCAACAACAACGGTAACCCCGGGGGCGTCCACTCAGGCCTCCTAGGTTTGGTGCTAATCTTCCGTCAGCCAGTCCTGGACCTCAGGGACAAAACATAATGCCAGGGGGCAGTTCGTCGAAAGACTCGCCGGCGACGGGCTACATCCAGCACTCTTCCCCGACACTGAGCTCTACCCCCGGGTCGGACATGTCGGATCAACCGGCTGCGAGCTCCAGCTGGGACCTCAAGCCTCAGTAGCCGATTCACCCTCCAGCTCACCCAGCACCACACCCTCACACACCGCACAACTACCTCCCCCAGTACTCGTGATACCCCACCGACAACCCGGGCTTACTTAAAAATACCCCCACCATCTTCACTTCATTCCGAGAACCATTCGAACTGCCCTCGGTATGGCCGGCAGTTTAATATTGGAAGAAGTGATTAGCTACTAATTAATATATGGGTCCAAAACATTGACGAGACATAAACAGCGATTATTAAATGACCAGTGAAGAGCGTGTGACAGTCGAGTTTTACTAGTTTAACCCTGCGTTTGCTATCATTTACAGGAAGTCAACGCAGAAATCAGCAGTCCGAAGTCTACACAGGTGAGAGCGATTCAGCAATTTACTCGTTGGTTTTTGATATCGATCGCCGCCCCATTCGCTTTTGTGCGGGCTGTTTAATGACGTTTTGGGCCTCAGAGTTTTCCCCGCTACTGGCCGTAATTTGTTCCCATACAGCTTCACGAGGGCACTCTTCTTTTAATGCACAACAAAAAAAGTTATGACGCTAAATTTAATATATACAGCTAAATGTTCCAATGGTAGTAGTAGTTGTGCTCACCCCAACCATCCCTCTACTTAAGTTTTTCTATCACTTCTTCCTCAATCAATATTTTCGACCTTCTAACGTAGGTGAAGGTGTCTGACAATTTACGAGTCCTCAATTCCATTCTCTAAAATGTTATGTTGCCAATTCATTGTTCATAAACTTTACGTTGGCCTAAGAAGTGAAAAAACTAATGTTAATTCTTCCTGCATCTAGATGGAATAATGTTTAGCACCGCTTAATATTAAGTGCTTTTTTAATTTATAGTGATTTATCAAGATATTACTAAAACTGCTTAGGATTTTTTACTTTTTCCTGTTGACCACGCTAATTTAAGATAGTTAAAGTCAATTATATAGTTCTCTGTTTGCCTTTTGCCTACTGGAGAGGCAGGCGTGTAAATAGCCGTGCTCTCGTGGTGCGGTGTGGGGAACTAAGTACGGCCCGTTTTGAAAAGTAAAACGTTGAGGCCCAAATCGTCCCTTCAACGGCCGGCGCGAAAGCGGCTGGGGGCGGCTACCGATATCAACCGATGAGTAATTGCCAAATCGCTCATCTGTAATCGGCTTCGGCTTCGGCGGCGTTGGTTTCACGGTGGCCACCTTGTTGCGATGTCTTCGTGCCTGGAACACGACCGCACTGGCCGGGATGCGATGCGAAAGTCTTGCGGGGTGGTTAAATGTGGGTAAAATAAACACGACCGAATTGGCCGCGTTGCGGGTCGAATATTTCTTGCGGGTTGGTTAAACACGACCGAATTGTCCGCGTTGCGGATCGAGTATACCGCCGGGTTTCGCGCCTGTCTTAGCGGTAGATCATTTGTGGGAAATCTTAAATCGACAGCACTTTGCATCTCAAAGGGTGCCGCCGACGGCGTATGCAGACTCGCCGGCTGAGCAAAAGCCCATATGCCGTTTTGTGTGCGATAGTAAAACGTGGCGGCAGATATCAAAGCCACCAGCATGCCGCCACGATACACAGGCGGTTCAAGGGCGAAAAGGCCGCCACACCACCTACTATCTTTTTAGCCCCTCTTGTGCGTTTTTTTTTTAATTTACTCATTTAGGACCGACTTGATAGGTTTTTCTGTTATGCTCAGGAAAGCTTCTAGTCGTAAGTTTTTAACTTAGGGTTCCTAGCATGCTACTTTAGCATTCAAAGTAGTAAGAGTTGTTTTGTTGTAGTCAACTCTTCTAGAAGATATGTGCACTCCAAAATGAGATTGGGAAACCTTTGTAAGCTCATCAAAAAGTAAACTCTACGCCTCGCTTTGTAATATGTAGATGGTCGTTGAAGTAAATTTGGAAAATAAATAAACAATTAAATTTTTTACATAAAATTTAGCACAATTTAGATAAATAGTATTGAATTAGTCAATCAGACTTTTTAAAGCTGAAACTTAAACTTGCTGTAGGCCAACATAACTTTTTTTTGTCTAGATATGTCACTGCTTGCATGATGGAAGCCCTTCAGTTGACCTCTCTCATTGACATAAGCGGCATGCTATAACTTAACTGTTAGCAGTTAACTAAGTCCTAGCTTTGACAAGGTGTGGAGATAGCAGTGACTTAAATTATTAAGGCTAATTATAATTATGATAGACAAGAAAGGTTGCATGAGGCGATGCGAGGGCTACAAATGACAGGGTTAACAGCAAACTGAATTTAACTTTACTGAAGGCGCCATTTCAAAATTTGTAGACGGACTTGGAATTTGTGTGAAATTTTAAAAAGCTAAATGGCTAAATCGGCAACGCCTCTTTATTTTTATGTTATTTTAATCATTACTATTACGATAATTTGACAAAATTATTTGTTTCACAAGATTTTCTTTCTTTGCATACAATACGTCAAGTCCCAACTAATATAAATAATGTTTATGATAAGCTAAATAGTACAGTATCTAAAATTAGAGAGAAGGGACGTTGTTAATTAAAATTTATTTATTAGAAAGTAAACTGCAGAGGACCTTACACTTGGTTGGTAACAAACTTTTTTTGACTGGGCCATCATAATCAGATCGAGATTCGAGCTCAAAATGGTGCCCGAAATTTATTTTTGTGTAGTTTAATGGCAAAATCAATTGCTAGTTGTCCTACAAATCACAGAAACCTTTAGAGATAGAGGAATGCGGTTTTTCCTCTCGTAAAATTTTTTTGCCGGTCTAGCCCAACGAAGTTGCCAGTTCGACCATTAAAAATTCTAGAGTGGGCAAAAGCCAATTGAAATTTTTTCCAGATTTTAAACGCCTTTATAAATAGAGAGGCGTAATTTGATCGGAGAAACTATGAGATAGAACAATCATAAACTGGAAAAGTTTGCAACTACCCTCATAGATGTACGGAGTCTATGGATTTTTAAAATGTAGATTTTTTTAACTCTGTTATACAATCGATATTACTTATAACATTTTTTTGTTATAAACTGATTTTATTAGCAATCAGGATAAATATAGTAATTCTAGGAGTTAATTTTAAGTTATTAAATGTTTAATAAGGGGTTTCAATGGGGTAGTGCATGCGTACCGCACGGTGCTGCATCCAGTTAGCATCGCATAGCCTCTCCTACCCAATTTCGACTCTCACCTCCAAGTAGCCTTTATATTAAGATAAAGGTGGTGAACCCCGGGAACATGAGTAACCTCTCCGGACGGGAGAAAATGGTCCTCCGAAAAGGGGGTTGGGCGTGTGGGCCAACGACCCTGCCCCGTAAAACAGCACTGTTAAAAACGCTACACAACAAAGATGGATGGATAATAGACGACAACAGCAAAGGAAAAAGGACAAAGATTTGATTTTTGGGACATGGAACGTCCTAAGTCTGCATAGAGTCGGAGCTATGCAACAACTACAACGGGAAATCATCAGATATAGAGTAGATATTGCCGCCTTACAGGAGATAAGGTGGAAGGGTAAAGCTATTATGGACTTTAAAGACTTCACGCTGTTTAATAGTGGAAACGACACCTTTACCTTAGGCACGGGTTTTCTAGTCCACAGAAGCAAACGACATATGGTGAAAGAATTCAAACCGATTAATGAAAGGATCTGCACACTAAGGACAGAAGGAAGATGGTACAATATAACATTTGTAAACTGTCATGCACCAACGGATGTAGCAGACCAAGAGATTAAAGACCAATTCTACGAGGACCTAGAAAGGGTGGCCAGTACAATACCAAGAAGAGATGTGAAAATAGTGCTTGGAGATCTGAATGCCAAAGTGGGGAAGGAGATAGAATATAGAGAGGCAGTAGGACAATACAGTATTCACCAGGAGAGTGACGACAATGGTGTAAGGCTAATAGATTTTGCCTTGAGCAACAGAATGATCATTAAAAGCACCTGTTTCCCACATAAAAGAATACACAGGAAACATGGCGGCACCCAGACGGAGTCACCAGGAACCAGATCGACCACGTACTGATAGAAAATAAACATTCACCAGACATCATAGACATCAGAAGTTGGCGTGGAGCAGAAGTCGCCTCTGACCATTTTCTGGTGAAGGGGGTATACAGACAAAAGTTTAAACAGATCTCCAGAAACCAAAAGTTGAAAACAAAAGCAAGCAATATAATTTAGAGGTGTTGAAGCAAGAGGAGACCAGACTTAAATATGAAGGAAAAATTAAGGAAACAGTGTCAAGAAGTAACAAGCAACAAACAACTATAGAGGAAAAATGGCAAGAAATAAAAATACAATCAACAGAACAGCCAAAGAAGTTTTGGGAGAAAAGAAAAAGGACGAGGAATTCCTGGTATGACGAAGACTGTAAGCAAGCACACGAGAGGCAGAAAGAGGCAAGGCGAAGAATGCTACAAAGAGCTACAAGGCAAACAATAGAAAACTATCAAAATAGAAGAAGAGAAGCGAATAGAATATGCCGAAGAAAGAAGAGAAGATGTGAATACAAGAAAATAGAAAAATGGAGCAGCACTATCAACAAAGAAATGCGAAGAAATTTTATGAAGAACTTAAAAGAGTAAGCAAGGATTTCAAGCCAAAACAATGTTCATAAAAATAAGGAAGGGAAGTGATTGGAGACGAGAAGGCAGTCATGGATAGATGGGCGGAATACTTTAAAGAAGAACTAAATGAAGACTATGAAAGAGATAACCAGAATTTAAACCAAGGACACGAACGGATGTACGGCCCCACCTAAACATCGAAGCCCCAACACTGGATGAAACAAGAGAAATAATTAACGCTCTTAAAACAACAAAGCCCCGGGCAAAGACAGCATAAATTCAGAATTAATAAAGAATGCAGGGAAGAGATGATTAAAAATACAAGCCCTCGTGAAACAGATATGGGAATCGAAGTGATGCCCGAAGAATGGAGTAAAGCCCTAATCTGCCCCATTTTCAAAAAAGGAGATAAACAGAGGTGTGATAACTCCAGGGGAATCTCCCTCCTTAATGTGATATATAAAGTATTCACCAAAAGTTTAGCGAACAGAATGGAAGTTTTCACTGAGCAGATAATAGGGGAATACCAGAGTGGTTTTAGAAGGGGCAGGTCCACAGTAGACCATATATTTACAATCAGGCAAACCCTAGAAAAATGCTATGAGTACAATATAGATGTTCATCAGGTTTTATAGACTTTACAATGGCCTACGATAGTGTGAAGAGAGAGTACCTGGAAACAGCGATGGGAGAATTAGGAGTCCCAAAGAAATTGAAAGGACTTATCATGATGACGCTGAAAAACACCAAAAGTAAGATTAAAATAGGTACGAATATGTCAGAGGAATTCGAGGTGACAACAGGTCTTAGACAGGGTGATCCAATATCTACGACTTTATTTAATTTAGTGTTGGAAAAATGCATAAGAGCCATACGAATCAACCCTGGAGGCTCGTTATACAACAGGTCAGTGCAATATCTAGCATATGCCGACGATGTGCTGATTATGGCAAGAACAAGCGAAGCACTTAAGATAGCCTATAGACAATTAGAAAAGGAAGCACAATTAGCGGGCCTAAAAATAAGTGAACTTAAAACAAAGTACATGTTCCAGTCAAGACAGGAAAGAGGGGGTCAAGCCCAACGTCGAATGCAACTTTTTGGAAACAAACCGGTAGAAAGGGTACAGCAATTTAAGTATTTGGGAAGTATTTTAACCGAGACAAATGATACAAAGGCCGAAGTAAGAGCAAGGATAGCCTCCGGAAACAAATGCTATTATGCGTTACAAAACATTTTCAAGTCCCGCAACCTATCAAGATCGAGTAAATTAAAAATATACATGACAATTGTTAGACCCACAGTAATGTATGCGTCCGAAACTTGGACATCAACATCAGACGATAAAAACAGACCCCAAATCTTTGAAAGGAAAGTACTAAGGAAGGTGTTTGGCCCAATACAAGAAAGAGGAGAATGGAGAATAAGAAGAAACGAGGAACTAAAGCAGCTTTATAATGAACCAGATATTATAGCAGTAATAAAGAGTAAGCGACTGGCTTGGTTAGGTCACATGCACAGGATGCAACAAGAGAGAACGCCAAAATCAGCATACGAGAAAAAGCCAGAGGGAAGACGATTAAGAGGACGTCCCAGAAAAAGATGGGGAGACGATGTAGAGGAGGATATAAAAGCCTTAGGAGTGCGGAGATGGAGAATGAAGGCGGAGGATAGAAAGCAGTGGAGAGACATTGTGGAGCGAGCCAAGGTCCTTTAAAGGGCTGTAGCGCTAATAATTAATTAATTAATTAATTAAATGTTTAATAAAAGTCATGAGGATAAAGCACCCACTGGTGAATCCCCTACTTTAGTTCACTAAGTCTATTGGCCACTTTTTCCTTAATTTTCTGGTTTCGGGTGAGGACTAGGACGTTGACTGTTATATTCGGGTGATTTTCAACAGTGTAATAATGTTTTTCAGCTTTTGTTTTTATAAAATCGGCTACTAATGGGATGTTAAAATCGTTGTGGATTGTTGCATTTGACACAAACCAGGGAGCATTGGATATCATCCTCAGGGTCTTGGACTGGAAGCGTTGTATTATTTTTATTGTTGATTTGCTGGCGGATCCCCATAATTCACAGCCGTAGATCCAGATGGGACGAATTATGCTTTTGTAGATTAACGGTTTGTTATCTATGGCAAGTACTGAGTTTCTCGTAGGAGCCAAAATAATTTTTTTTAGACGTAGGTTCATTTCTTTACGGTTTTTCCTTATATGAGATCTCCATGTCAAGCGTTTATCGAGATGCAGATCTCGATATCTGACTTCGTCTGCATAAGGGATCGGTGTATTGTTTAGGTAGACTTGCGGACACGCCGAGTGTTTCGTTGTAAATGTGACTTGGACCGATGTATCCCCGTTTACCCTTACTTTCCACTTGTTTAGCCACTTTTCGAGCTGGTTTAAATGTTGTTGGAGTAGTTCGGTTGCTGTGATCGGGTCTTCATTGCACGACAGGATTGCTGTGTCATCAGCAAACGTCCCCGTACTCGTTTGCTCTGTGATAGGAAGGTCACTTGTATATAACAGATACAATAGAGGCCCAAGCACACTACCCTGAGGGACACCCGCATTAATTCTATATATCTGGGAGGTGTCGTTACCGAGTTTGGTTTAGAAGAATCGTTTGTCCAGGTAGGAGCGCAAAAGCAGGTAGTAATGGTAAGGAAGTAGTTTTTTTATTTTGTACAATAAACCTCTGTGCCAAACCTTGTCAAATGCAGAACTCACATCTAAGAACACTACGCAACAGTAAGTTTTGTGTTCAAGTGCACCGCGTATTATGTGTGTTAATCGATGGCATTGTTGAATTGTTGAATGCTGGGATCGGAATCCAAACTGGTGATCTGGTAGCCATTTACTTTAAAGTTCACTTTCATTAATGCGTTTTAATATTAATTTTTCTAAAAGATTATTTAGAAATGACAATAAGTATTTCGTGTGGTACTTGATAAAAATTGTTGCAAGTAACAGGGAGGCTACTAAATGCACTTGGACGTGTAGAGTAGCGCTCCAATAAGCTATTGTCTTACAATTTTCACTAATCTATATTACAAATGAGTGTTTGAACGATAAATTGAAAATGGATAGGAAAATTAAATTTTTTTTGTTTCATCGCTTTCGTCCATTAAACTATCCGTCAATTGGTCGGGATGTACCAGCATTGGATTTTATGTTTTTTTCCAGAGCTTATATTTCTCCTTGCGCAGTGGATATTCAAAAATCACTAGAAATCACTTTTTATATGACATGGGATAGAAACTCTCATATCTAGATTGGCCAGTTTCCCAGAAAAAATACATCCAGGCTTTACGTGACTTTATAGAGTAGCAGTATAACTTTATGAATTTGGGACTAAGGTGTTTCCGTTTATTAAAAATGCAAATTCTCCAAGTCAGACGTCGGTCTAAACAAAACCCCAAATATTTGTATGCAGGCGGGCCTTTTAATTGTCTAATAAGTGTCACCGTCAGGCAGTTATTACTTACCCTCGTCCTCCAAACTTTGAACCACTGCTGGATGTTATTGCAATTATAGGATAGATATGTGAGACTAGAACAGTCGTGTCATCAGCGAAAGTGGCAGTTGAGGTTAATATTGTGATTGGTAAGTCGACTATAAATAGTAAGTGTAGAATGAGTCCTAACACACTACCCTGGGGTAGACACAAAAGTGTCTATCCGATAGAAAGGGTTTAAGTATTTCATAGATTAGGTATGGCAGATATTTTTTTGGCTCGTGCTAAACCTTGTCAAAAGCTTGGGTGATATCTAAAAACGCAGCGGAATAATATCTATGCTCATCTAGGTCTCTATTTGATCTATTAATTGATGAATTTGATTGACTGTTTCATGTAGGTGTCAAAATCAAACTTTCAAATAGTACACTTGCGAAGACTTTGGAGAGGACTGGCAGGAGACTAATAGATCTATAAGATGTTGGATTGGTAGATGTCTTTTCTGGTTTCTGCAGTATTGTTTTCTGAGCCATTTTCCAGGAACTTGGAATGTACAGATATTTTATTGCAAGAACAGCTTTGTATATTTGCGTGATAGCTCGAGTTGCAGCTTCATATCGGTGGTGAACGATTTTTCCGGCGATAACGTGAAAAAATGGGGGCTTTTTATGATTACTTTTCTTACTGGCTACTTCTTGGACTTCTTAAAGCTTGTATAGATTGATCTGTAGGCCTTCAGTAGGATAGTTCCAAAAGGTCTATAATTTTCGCATTTTTTCCAAGACGCTGGGGAAAAGGGTATGAATAGATTGGCTAGGTAATTAGAAAATGTTTTTGCTTTCATTTTGTCACTGTGGTCTATTGGTCGTCTAGTTTGGTAATAGGTGGTATGTGTGTAATAAGCCTTTTAAATATTAGGCAAAGGTTAAACTAGATAATGTTGAATATCTTGATTTTTATATTGTAATAGAAGTGTCGTTGACTGATTCAAAGCTCGTTTGTTTCTGATTAGGTAATTTGCCTTTTTTTAATTATTTTGTCTTTTATAATTAAGGAACAAAAAATAAAGTGCTGGTATTGGGCTTTTTCTCTTGTTACGGCTGTAACTTTGCATGGATTTTGCTGAATTATGTTGGTTAATTTTGGGATTTTTGTGGATTTCATGGCGGAGATCTTATAAATAAAGTCTAATCAAAATCGTACGTTTGTAATCAGCTCAATTGTTATAAAAATTTAATGCATATTTTCTGCTTTACTAGCTCAATCGTTGCAAATGCGATGATCACCGACTACATACGCTTACCCACTAGTTGATTCAAATGGTAAATTTGTCTTTACTTACGCAGGCGCATTACAGTCTACCTTTATAAGCTGTGAGGTTAATTTTATTCTCCAAACCAAAAAAAGCAGAATGCATGGAAAATAGGGGTTTCTCCGCCATCTAAGAAAGTAAATCACAGCTGTTTGCTAGCAAGATTCCTTTAGGGATATGAAAGATGTTTTATACACACATTGTCTAGGAAAAAGGACTGAAATTATTGTTCCTGCCTTACTGATATCGTATGTAAAAAATAACACGAAATATTGTCTAAAAAGATCATCAAGTTAATTTTAGATTTTGTTTCTGGTGATTACCTTTTTCATTCATATTCATTGCAGATGGAGCTCTGCAAAAAAATGTTGTACGGTGGTTGTGACAGATGTCTGCTTGTTTCTATAGGAAAGAAACCGAAAAGCTGCTGCTAGGATGCTCGTGAGCATTTCAGTTTCTTTGAAAATATAAAAGTCACGCCCAACTTTAAGCGAGCCTTGCGCTTTAATATTTAAGCAGTTTTCTTACGGCTGCCGTCTTTTTTATAAGGCAATACACCGAAAAAGTGTGGCCTCAACTTAATAGAGCGTGGGCCAATAGCTTAATTGGCCGGGCAAGAAAAGCTTCCCCGGCGGAAATTTAAATAGAAATGATAAAGTCTTAATTTAAACTCGAAAAAGTCGCATTTCACCTCCTTTATGGGCGAAGTTGGGAAGAGGAACGTGAATTGCCCTTCTCGTCTTATGCAGATTTCGGCCGTAAACTTTAATTATTTTCGGATTGGACGCCGGCAGGGCGGCGCGCCGCGGCGCTGCTCCGGCGGAGGACCCGCAATTAGCCGCCGCTGGGGCCGGTGAGAAGTCGCGAGATTTACAGGCGCGAGGAGTAACTGCCGCTAATGCGCGGCGAAACGGAACTTAAGAGTGGAGTTATTTATTTTTATTATTTATGCGCGCCCAAATTTACAGCGCGTCCAAGTATTTCCATTTTCCTTAATTCACTCGCGCGGGCGGGAGCGGCGAAATATGGCCCCGCGTAAGGCGGCTCAGGAGCGGAATTGCGCGCCCGGTGGGCGAGGCTCCTCGGGAGCGGCTCCGAGCGCGGCGATAAAATATGTTAATTATATTTTTGAGAAGATTACCTCATTACGGTGTTCGTTTGCGTTTTAATAAAGAGCGCTTGAGAGAGGCCGTGAATTAAAAGGGCCGGGGAAATATATGGGGCCCTTTAGGGGAAGCTTACGGAGGCGATTCCGGGAGTTTTCGGCTCGATGTAAAAAAGGACTTAATATTAACGACCGAAAAATGTTCCTTTTTATAGAGCCTTTCACTCATAAGTTGTACTGAATTAATTAAAACAAAATAAAATTTTAAAATGTCAAATTGGAGAAACCGTCATTTGAAGTAGCAACTGTAGTTCTTACAAATAATAAAAGATCATTCAAAGATATTTGGCAATACTAATATAAAACTTTTTTTTAAAATTAGGCAAACCGATTTATAGTCCTGTGGCGATCTTAACCCAAAACATTTAGTATGGAGTTCTAGGCTAACCACGCCAAAAAGAAGGGAACTGTACAAGATCACGTTAGCAAATATCTGTAACTAACTATCCACCGGTAAGTTTATTTACTGGCCATAAACAAAAAACCTGATGTCGTAGATATATTTGTTACCAAAGGATTACCATTAAACTCAAAGTTAACTTCATAAAAAAATAAAGAAAACCTTTATTTTATAACGGTCGCACAAATTGGGAAATATTTAAAGAATACTTAACAGATAATACAATAGTTAAAGTTGTGCTAAAAACTAAAAACGAAATCGACACTGTACTAGAAAATCTCAGTCGTAACATATAACATACATCTTGGTTATCAGCTCCATCCAATCCTGAAAAATAAGAATTAGAAGAATCTGGTATCGCAATGATAAAAATAGATTAAACAAGTTAACCAGAGAACTGGGTCACTTACTAAAAGATTGGAAAAATAAAACGTTCAACTAACATCTAAGTAATTTATCGCCATCTTTAGATAATGACTGTACTTAGTGGAGACAAACGAAAAAGCTAAGAAACCACACTAAACCTACTTTCCCAATTTGGAAAGTTGGGGATAGAAGGAGACGGCAGAGCTCTTTGCTAAACCACATCCTCCAACAGCAACACCTCAACAACACTTTACCTTGAAGAAATAAAATTGAAAATTAAATATCTCAATGCTAGAGAGGCGCCGGGTTATGATCTAATTACCGCCAAACCATTGAAAGAACTGTATAAAAAAGCATTAATGGCAATTTCATAAATATTTAATGCAACAATAAGGTTAGAGTACTTCGCGATACAGTGGAAATTTGGGCAAATAACTTTAACATATAAATCAGGAAAACCTCCACATTAAATTACCTCATATAGTTGAAATTCATTAAAAAGTCCGTAATAGATAAACAAGAACTCATTTCTCAACATCAATTTGGGTTTAGACGCAAATACTAGAACTAATTCACAGAGTTGTGGGTGTGATCGAAAAGGATCTTGAAGGACACCTGTATTGTGTGGCAGCGATGTAAGCCAAGCTACTTATAAAGTCATACTTAAGTGGCAGGTATTAACAGGTGAAATAATGGGGACTGTCATTCTAACTTATATCTAATCGCCGCTGTTATTCCACAAGGAAGCGTCACAGGACCCATTTTGTACAAAATATTTACATAAGATCTAACAAGCTACGGTGTATCTATAAAGATCACTAATAAATTACAAAAGTGGTTACACAAGTGGCGCATAAAAATCAATGAGAGCAAATCAACAGCAGTAATATTCACTACAAAGCGCCATACTTTACCACCAATCACACTAAATAGCATACAAATTTCGAACGAACAAGAAGCTAAGTAGCTTGTTATGTATGTAGACAAAAGACTCGCATGGAAAATAAGTCTTACAAAAAAAAAGGAAAGAATTTGACATGAAAATACAAAACATGTATTGGCTCTTGGGCAGAAAATATAAATTGCGCTTAATAACAAAGTACTGGTGTATAAAGTAGGGTTAACACCTATGTGGACCTACGGAATCCAATTTTTGAGTTGCGCGAAAACATCCAATCTGAAATTATATAAAGATTTTAAAGCAGAACTTTTCGTAGTTTAGCAAATGCAGAGTGATGCGCGCGTCGACAATAAAACACTTCACGTCAGTTTTAAGCTTCCATGGATCAGAGACGAAATGGGAAGATATGCAAGCCACTATATTTTTTTTGCGCTTAGGGTATATCTTCTTTACTGGATCCATGTTCACTGCAGCCTGTGGCTTATTGTGATTATCCTAATAAAGTAAATTCACAACCAATCTGTAATTGATGTCCCCTGAATCACCAGATATAGGTCCTTTACAGGCTGTGTCTAGAAACCTTCCGGTTCCAGGATTGATTTCCCGAATATACGTCGCCTTTTCCTGCTCAACGCATCGCACTTGCATATGATGTGTAAGGCTGTTTCTGGTTCCTTGCTACAGAGTCTGCATGCAAGATCACCATTGAATTTGCCAATTTTCCAGGGGTGTTTTTTAACAGTCACATGTCCTGTAAGAAACTCTATGGTTGTCATTAGCTGTGGCCTACTTAGGGTAAGGAGTTCTGCAACTCTCTTTTGGCAAGGTCTCTTATTGAAGGTTTTGCTAAAATTATGTCGTGGTCGATTCTTCCAGTACATTCGATAATGAGTGCGTGTCCTCTTCTTAATAAAGCTTCGGGGAGCACTTCGTGAAATTTCTAAAGCAGATTTTGGGCCTATATAAGCCTCACTAGATCCCTGCTTGGCCAGTTCATCGGCTTTCTCGTTGCCGTAGATACAGGTGCCCATAACAGTTTTACTGTGTTATGTTCTGCCAGTGCATTGAGTTCGTTGATGATGCTTTAGAGCTTGATTAAAGCCTTTAAAGCTACCTAGCTGTTTGATATAATATAGATCGGCTTGCTCCTGTAAGCCCTCTTACCGAAGCCACTATATAAACAAACTACAGAGTCATCCTAGTGTGTTATTGGTAAATCTTACAAAAGATAGAAATACTATTCTACATTTAAATAGGCAAAACAGTAGATCTTACTAATTAACAATTAGATACATCTTTCAACTGGTAAACCCACCTACTAGCCCTCCGATAAGCAAAAATTGTCTGATCTGGCTTTCTCATAGATGCAGTAATCTCCAGAAACTTCTTCATGTCAAAGATAACTATGACGAATAAATTCTACTCTGTGCACTCGACTAATAGACTGGGAGCAATTCCAAAAATGTATTCAAATAATATTAACTTAGAACAAATAATAGAAGAACCTAAAGATTTAAACAATACGGTTCAACATTTCACTGAATTTATTCAAAAAGCATCTTGGTTGTCCACACCTGAATCTAATATAATACAAGCAAAAGCTAACATAGTAACCCTCGAAATCCGTGTACTAGTGACTGAGAAAAGGCAACAGATCTCGTAATCCTACAGATAAGCAAATTTATAACATATTGGTCAGAAGACTAGGTGACCCATTAAAAGAACATCAAAATTCCAGCTTTGAAAATTACACGACGGAGCTAAACAAAGCAGACCGCTCAAATTAATGTACCACCAATACAAAAATAAGATGGCACCTGGCCGAAATCCAAAATCGAAAAAGCCGAAGAATTTTCTCACTGTCTCTCAGAAGATTTCTCGCCATTCGACGAAGTGCCAACTCTAAACTCTGAGGAAATAGCTAACTTCTTAGATATTCCTTACCAGTTGCCACCAGCAAACAAGCGGTTTACCCTTAATGAAAGTCAGTAATGGTATTAAGGAATTAAGTAACCATAAAGCGCCAGGTTACGATTTAATAACAGCACAAATCCTGAAGCATCATCTATAAAAAGCTGTCGTTCTTCTGACCACTATCTTCAATTAGATTCTTAGTCTGACTTACTTCTCCATACAATGGAAATACGCACAGGTCCTAATGACACTTAAGCCGGGTAAACCAACACACTTAACTAGCTTATATAGACCGATCAGCTTATTGCCCCTCCCTGGAAAACTATTTGTAAAGCTTCTCTTAAGTAAGCTACACGACGGTTTAGACGTGGCTACTCTGATGCGAAATTATCAATTCGAATTTAAGGAACACCACTTAACAGTTCAACAAGTTCACTAAATTGCCAATTTGTTAGCCATATGCCTCGAGGGAAAAAAGTTCCACACCGCAGCCTTTCTGGACGTCAAAAAGGCTTTCGACAAGGTGTGGCATAATGGATTATTATATAAATTAAAGCAACGATTACCGAGTACCTATCATCTTTTGATACAATCGTACCTTACCGACCGCTACTATACCGTAAAACACAACAATCAACTCTCTACATATCATCCAATAAAAGCAGGTGTACCACAGCGCAGCGTCCTTGGTCTCTTCCTGTACTTTCTTTACACATCGGACATCCCAGAAACCGAAAATACCTTTATCGCTACATACGCTGATGATACCGAGATACTTTTCACACATCAAGACGCAGCTGAAGCTGCACTACATCTACAAACACACTTGAATGGACTCAGTGATTGGACCGACCTTTGGAGAATCAAGATAAACGAAAAAAAATCTCTACAACTAACATTTATAACTATATGTCCTCCTATAACATTTGAGGACGTCCTCCTGCCGCTTAAAACAGAGTATGTTGAATTCCTAGTCAGACAACTAACCTGGTGTCCACATTTTAGAGTAACAAGGAACCATAATGATCTAAAATTTAAGCCAATCTATTGGCTGCTCAGACCTAAATCCAAGCTCTCAAGTGAAAATAAAATCCTGCTATATAAAACAATCTTTATGCCCATCTGGAGGTATGGCATCCAAATTTGGGAGTGCACCAAGAAAACAAATATAAATACAAAGCAATATTCTTTGATCTTTTGTAAATGCATTTTGGTTTGCAAGTAACCGAGTCCTACACGAGGACCTCAACATACCGTTTGTGACAGATGTAATAGAAAAGTCAGCTTCAGACTACTTTTCAAAACTATAGATCTTAACTGATGAGGAATCACCTTATCCTACAACTCATACTCTAAACAGAAAAGTGGAGCAAGACAATGAGCCTCAACAGACAACATACTTATACTGATGAGGACATTGAAGTAGATCGTGAATTTGCGATTTTATCAATAAAAAAAATATATTATAGTATTAAAAAATGGCTTTTCACTAATAGATTGAAACAGTTCATCGAGGCTTATCTACACTACAATAATAAACGCAACAACATAATTTAATTTGGCGAGAAATCCGGGTTGTTAATTTGTTTTGGTAACAGTATACCTCAAAGTACGAGTTTTGAGGAAATTACAAAAATGATGTTCGTTAAATTAAAGATTCTTAAAATCTTTTTAGAACTTCATGAGGCCTTATGCTAATCACCCCAACTGATTAATTCAAATTTGTTCACTTCAGTCAGATTTTAGTGAGTAAGAATAGTAGGAATTCTAAACTTTTGGCAAACTTTAAAACCTCAAAGTACGAGTTTTGAGAGATAAAGTGGACAGAGAACTCATGGTCTCTCATGTAAAAAGTAGCATCATCTCACCAGGAATTAAATAAGATTCATTCAAAAGATCCATTAGACATCCATCTAAACTGGAACCATGTGGACCTCTTCCGTAATCACCCCAAAAGAGTTACGGTTAAATTTAAGTGGTCACTATCAGTCATGAACCTTATTTGAGATGCTACCTGTACTGATACCCTAGCCCGATCGTACATCAAACAATATAGTGTAACTGCTGGCCTTATCGCAAACAATGCTGCTAATAACAAGAAGAAGAAATACAAAGAGCTCATCGACCAAGGATACATTTTCATTCCTTTTACAGTAGAGACCTAAACACTTCAGTGTCATCCAAAACAGTGAGGCAAGAACTGCATAAAATGGGTATCCATGGGCGTGTTGCTATTGCCAAATCGCTAATAACAGACACGAATGCTCAAAGGCGACTTGCATAGTGCAATGCTCACAAAAACTGGACGTTGGAGGACTGGCAATGGGTCGCTTGGTCGGACAAGTCACCCTTTACCCTCTTTCCCACTAGACTAGACCCGTATTTGTTTGGCGAACACCGTCTGAAGCCTACGATATGGATTATCTTCGCTCGACTGTTAAAAATGACGGCGACTCTATTATAGGCTATATTATGGTATTTGGCAGTTTTCCTTGTCGCATTACACGGTCGATCCACAGCAGCAGTGTACAGAGAACTATTAGGTAACTAAGTCCACCAAAGATGCAAACTTTATTTCAAGACGGGAATGCTATATTCCGGAATGATAATTCCCTCATTTACACCGCTGGCCCTATCAACAGTGGTTTCAAGAGTATGCTGAATAGCTTCAACATTTTTTTTAGTCCACCCAGTACTCAGCTCTGAATATTATCAAGCCTCTGTGGGAAACAAAATTTGTTATCGATTTCCACCTCCTTCGTCTCTACGACAAAAGTATTGAGACACGGAAAATTTTGACAATAGAGTGGACGGTTTAACTTTAACCCCGTGGTCCTATGGTATGAACCTGATTTGGGATGCTACCTGTACTGATACTCTAGCCCCATTGTACATCAAACAATCTACTGTAACTGCTAGCCTTATCGCAAACAATGCTGCTAATAAGAAGAAGACGAAGTACAAAGGGCTCATCGACCAAGCATACATTTTCATTCCTTTTGCAGTAGAGACTTTGGGACCTTGGTGTGATGAAGCAACGAATTTGATCGCAAAGCTTGGAAACTACCTTCACCTACTAATTGGAAAAAAATTAGTTTAGCTATTCAACGTGGAAATGCAGCTAGCATTCATTGGAACGTTTCCTAAAACTATTGCTTTAGACAAAATTTTTATTTTATAAATTTGTTTTTCTTAACTTATGATGTTATTAGCAAAAATAGTTTACGACCTAAATGTTCCATGGATTAGAGATGAGGTTAAAAGACGAACAGTCACCTATTCAGTCGAATAAGAACTCACCCCAATGTGTTAGTGCTAAATTTACTAGACAATAATAACACCACTCGTAGATTAAAAAGACTTAAAACGCTAGACCTTACTAACTAGTACTCGTTATATTAGTATATTCAGGGACTCGCCAATGGGCGACACTCCCTCCACATGTCAGTATTTTAGTTTGCTTTAGTAATTAAATACAAATTTGCTCGTTAACCTTTGGGTTAGTTGTAAATTAAGCATATAAAACAAACGAGAAAAAAAGATAGTTCAATAAAAATAATACTTTTAAGAAAAACTGTTACTAGTTGCTTCAATTTAGTAGATTGAAATTATCACGGAGCTTTGATGCTATGCAACAACAACAAAAAAAAATATGTAAACATAACTTCAGTTGGTTTCAATACTGCAGATTTTTAAATCTTTTCGGTAAGTTTAAAATCCAAAGTACAAGTTCTGAAGAAAATTCCAAAAAATTTGATTTATTGATTTATAATTTCAAAAGATTTACAAAGCTACACAAAATGATTTTAGTGGCGGTGAATACCAAAGACAATTTTTTTTGGCAAATGTTACAATCTAGTATGGGATTTAGGGAAAATCCAGAAAAATGGCCTGTTGTTGATCACTTCAATCAATCAAGTGAAGCTTATCGAAGAAACATAACCTAATTCAAGTGCGCAAGAATACTAAGGCCAAATTATTTCGAAAAATGTTAAATCCAAAATATGAGTTTTGTACAGGGTCCCAAAAATAACCGGTTGTTAATTGTTCAATCAATTAATGAAGGCTTCCCAAAGTCGCATACCAAAGACAATTTTTTTACAAATACTACATCCAAAGTAAGAGTTTTGGATAGAATCCCAAAAATGTCCTATTTCTAATCGCTACGGTGGCCGGAAGTACGAAAGAAATTGTTTTTGGCAAATGATAAATCTAAAGGATGTGTTCCGGAACAAAATCCTTAAATTGCTTGTTGTCAATTGCTTCAACCAATTGCTCGAATCTTTTCAAAGACATTTAAAGCTACACAAACAAAAAACATAATTTTAGTGGATGTAATAACCAGAGACAATTAAATCCTTTTGACAGACCTTAAATTTAAGCTACTTGACAAAAAGAAACACCACATATTAACATCTTTTTGGCAAATTTAAAATTAAAATGCGAGTTATGAAAGGAATTCTAAAAATAATCAATCTCTACAATAAATAATAATTTGATAAGATAGTTTCAGTAATCGAAAACACGACAACCACTCAAATTATTTTTGCAAATCTCAAATTCGAAGTACCCGTTTCTAAAAGGCTTAATCTATAATAGCCTGTTCCAATTATTAGATTATTAGAAACTTTAAGCTACACAACAAAAGGTAACACAATTCGGTTTAGTGAGAATATCAGACTATTAAATTCTGTCGGCAATTCTTAAAGCCGAAGTACGAGTTTCGAGTGGCCCCCAAAAATACTCTACTACTAACCGCCTCAATCAATCTAATGATGTTTGGGAAGTTTATTTGAAGCTTCATAAAAAATGCAACAGCATTGTTTCACTTAGCGGGAATGACTGATTTAATTTTTGACAACTTTTAAATCACAGGTATGAAATCTTATGGTTTTTCAATCATTAACCTGTTCAATTCAATGATCAAACATTGTTAAAGACGTATGAAGTTAACCAACAAATGGAAACATCATAATATAATTTAAGCAAATGGAAATAGTAGAAACGCTTAAATGCTTTTAGCAAATCTTAATATTGAAATCGAGTTTTGAATGAAATTCCAAACACGACCACTTGCAAAGCGTTTATTTGATTGATTTAAAGTTTGTCAGAGGCATGGGTTTTGTTGATTCTTTGATTCTCCTTTAGTACTTTTCAAGTCCAGTTTTATTTTGCTCTTTCATTGAGATGCAGTTAGGCACGTTATTTGCCTTGCATCCTTTCCGTTTCGTTCATTCTCTCAAATATTGAGATGTCCATACTCTACGTTTATCTTTATTTATTAACTGTTCTCTTAAGTTGCAGTCTTTGAGCATAAGTTCCTATTCAATCGTGAGAGTGATTGCATTATTCTGCTTTTATATTTATCTGGTTATGTCCCATTATTTCACTTTTCTATGTTACGTTCTACCACTTCCTGGCTTATCTCCACTTTTTCGTAATACAGAACTTAAGCCCTTTTTTATTTACCCAGTTTGCGTCATTCACCTAGCTCATATGTTAACTTCGTTAGGGGTAGGATTTTCAGATTTATTCTTCTATTGCGTGAAAACTTTTATATTTACTTTACAATTTAGGACACCGCTGCATCTCTGAATGGATATTTATTCCGAGTGAGTAAAAATTTCAAAAAAAAAATTATTTCCTCCAGTCTTTCACTGTAAAAACTAAGTGCGGGCTTGCAACTTCTTTTCCACTAATTTCCGGAGCTTCTATATATAAACAAATATTTGCGGCCACTTCCGATCTCGAGATTTTCCGATCAGGCTGATGTTTGGCGTCTGGACTTGACTTATGGTCAGAAATGATAAGGCGTGACAGATGTCAGAAAGGACAGAAATTAGAAGGTTGTCTCCAGCTTAAAAGCTGCCTTGATTAAAAGTTATAAGGGATGACATATTGAAACCCTTATTTTATTGTTGTAGGACATCTCACCTATGCCAGCTCGGGGGTGTGAACCCGATAGGCCATAGGCTTTCGAATGATACCTTATGTCTTTAGGTTCAGTAGTTCTCTAGTTGAAAGTCGTGACAGGCAGATGGACAGACAGACGTCCACACCGATTTCATTAGGTTTTCCTTTCAGGTATAGAAGCCTAATATGAAGCCGGAAATATCATTATTTATGCGAATATATAAAGTGTATGGAAAAAGCCATAAATTAATTAATGGTAAGGGAGTGTCAGGAATTGATCTGTGAAGATGTGATTTATGATCAGCAAAGAGATGAACCTTTTGTGTTAAACGAAATTTAACAGAAAGGGTATTAGCTTGCTCTTATATTTAAAAATTTAGAATCGAGTACGAGTATTGATACGGTGTGGGTGTTATCAGTGCAACACGCCTGGCCTAAACTGTAATCTTTAACCTCCACTGTGAGTATTCATACTAATATTAACAAATACATAGAGTGCCAACACCTCATTAAATGATAATAAAATGAGTCTACAGGCGCGGTCTAAGCGCAAACTTGATGAATTAACACCGCCTCTCAATAAGGTGCAAAAGCAATACATGTGGTCAGCTGAAGAGCTAATCACACAAAACAGATTCTACTTGCCCTCACAAAACGATAGCGAAGATAACACAAGCAAAAAAATCAACACACCTCCTACAGAACCTGCTACTTCTATTAATAGACCTAAAATCCCGCCAATATATCTGCACAATGCGATTAATCACAAGGCTCTTGTGGCAGATATTAATAAAATTATCAAAGAACCGTTTACAATAATGTGTACCACGAATTCGCTACACATCAACTTATCGGATGATAACGACTACCGCACTCTCACAAAATTTTATTCTGAAAATGGAATTGAATATCATACATTCCAAAACCCCAACCTAAAACCTCTGTCAGTGGTAATTAAAAATGTTCCGTTATCACAGACTACTGATGAAATCAAAACTGAGTTACAAGTACTACCTGTCATCAATGTAACACGTCTACTGACAAGAGATAAAAAGCCCCTTCCTGTGTGTGCAGTCGACCTAACCAATAGCGATGAGGGCAAAAAGATATTCTCCTTGAAGTCAATATATCATTCAGTTGTGACCGTTGAAATGAGAAAAAAGTCAACCAGCTTACCACAATGTCATCGATGTCAACGCTACGGGCACACAAAAAATTACTGCACCCTCACACCAAGGTGCGTCAAATGTGCTGGAAATCACAATCACAATGAGTGCACCAAGCAACCAACAACTAAACCGACATGTGTCAATTGTGGCGGCGATCATGCAGCGAGTTACCGTGGATGCAGTCACCATGTTGAACTCCAACAAAAATACTTTAAAAATAGAAAAATAGCCAACAGTTCTCACGTCAACCCAACGCAAACATACGCTGATAAACTAAAAAATAATCCACACGTCAACAAAATCTCCTCAAACTCAGCAACAACACAACTACTCGAATTCTCTCAGTTATCACATATAACTAAAATTATTGTCGATCTTGTAACGTCCTTTCTTTCCCAAATTAAAACATTCCTTTCAACTACCCTGATACCCCTGCTGCTCAATGGATCCTAAGACCAGAAGAGCAATTGAAAAATTAACAATCCTTAATTGGAATTCAAATGGCATCTTAAATCAACGATCTGCATTTATCGCATTTTTAGCCAGGTACAATGTGGATATATTACTGAAACTCATCTGCAAGACCACGATAATCTTAAAATACCAGGATACAATGTATATCGAAAAGACAGAAACGCCACAATAGCTTCAGGAGGTGTGGCTATCATCATTTAGAGAAACTTAGAACATGCAAGTATCCATAATATACTAAATACTACTTTAGAAACAATTGGAATCAAAGTGAGACTACATGACCAAAGCCCTCTTATCATCTATAGCGCGTACAGGCAGCCAAACAAAAAACTTAATGAAAATGACATAAAAACCTTATTCAATACAACTGACCAAATATTAGTAATTGGAGATATCAACTGCAAATACCGAATGTGGGGCTGTCGAGCTACTAACCCTGAGGTTACAAAACTCGAACAATACTCAACTACATATGGCTTTCAAATTATGCCTCCGAACGAGTATACGTATTATCCTTATCGGGAAGATCACCAACCTGATATACTAGATATTGTTCTTCAAAAAAATTTCCCAAAACAGATAAATCAAAATGTAGTAATGGAACTTAACTCTGACCATGTACCTGTGTTAATATCCTTCCTGGGCACACCACAAATTAAACAACCTCCTCAAAGACTTATTAACGGACGAATCCACTGGAACAACTTCCAAGAGCGACTAAACTCCAACCTACATGAACCATATAGGTGTGAAAACCCTGAAGACCTTAATACAGCAATTTCTAGCATCACCATGTCAATCACGGACGCTGCCAAAACATCGGTCTCAACTCCTCGAAACATCATACACTCTAACTATAACTACCCACCCAGCTATATATTAAAACTGATCAAGACAAAAAGTCAAACCAGGAGACTATGGCTGAGAACTAAAAATCCCGAAGTAAAAAGACTCCTAAATAGCCTCACCCATCGTCTTAAGAAACAACTGGACGAATACAGA
This sequence comes from Sinelater perroti, assembly GCA_036346155.1. NCBI lineage: Eukaryota > Metazoa > Arthropoda > Insecta > Coleoptera > Elateridae > Sinelater > Sinelater perroti. Next base: position 18,717,532 of record JARFIY010000158.1, on the reverse strand, counting down.
ATTGAGTCATACCGAAAGCATATTGCTGATATCAGCCCTGAAGATCCGGGCGTGTGGAAAACTACCAGAAGAATTCTGCAACAACATGACGAATTACCAACCATAACAAATGGACCCAATATCCTCTACACTGATAGCGAAAAATCGCAAGCTTTTGCCGATCACCTCGAACACGTTTTTACGCCAACAAACATCTGTGGCACTGCACATGCACTTCATGTACTAAATCATATCGAGCGCAATCGCCCAGTTATCACAGAAAACATATACCCTGTATCACCAAGTGAAATAACTCAATTCATATCTGCTCTGCCCAAACAAAAGTCACCAGGCCATGACCTAATAACTAACATTGTCCTTAAACACCTGACCAAAAAATGTATAGCATACCTCGCATCTATATATAATGCGTGTCTTCGCATTGGATACTTTCCACGGAGCTGGAAACACGCGCACATACTCATGTTTGCAAAACCAGGAAAAGATAAAAAAGATATTAAGAACTACCGGCCAATAAACCTACTTACAACTTTATCAAAAATTCTGGAAAAAATTATTCATGTTCGATTATCAAAAATTGTAGAAACCCAAAATATAATACCAGCATTTCAATTTGGCTTTAAGAAAGGACATTCAAGCTGCCATCAGCTCCAGAGAATTAGCGAAATAATCGAAAATGGATTTGAAAGTAAATGCTATACAACAATCATCTTCATCGACATTGCGAATGCTTTCGACAAGGTATGGATTGAAGGTCTAATGAAAAAACTACTTGACATTAATATACCAAGTTACCTGCAAACTACAATATTTTCGTTTTTGAAAGATAGAACCTTCGCTGTTAAGGTCAACTTTGCCATATCTGATATCAAAGCTATACATTCGGGAGTTCCTCAAGGAAGCATTCTTGGGCCTCTGCTATTTAATATATATACATCAGATATACCAGTAACCGGAGCTTCTATAGCCACGTTTGCGGACGACACGGCGATTATCACGCAAAACACGAACTTACACATTGCAGTACAAGAACTTCAACACGCCACGAATACAATTAGTAAGTGGCTTAAAACATGGAATATCCAAGTTAATCCTGCCAAATGCCAAAGCAAAATTTTCACGCTAAGGAGAGACACCTTCCCGCCCAACATCGAAATTGATGGCAAATCTATACCATGGAACCCCAAGGATCAAGCGGTAAAATATCTTGGAGTACACCTCGACATACGATTAACCTGGAGCTACCACATAAACAATAAGCTACTCCAGGCCAACAACAGAATGCGTCAGCTATACCCTCTCATTAATCGCAAGTCATCTCTGAAGCCAGAGTGTACCATATTACTGTATAAAACCCTAATACGCCCCTTAATCTTATACGCTTACCAGGTTTGGTGTACTACGTCAAAAACAAACATCAACAAAATACAAAGACTCCAAAATAAAATTTTACGAGTTGCAGTGAACGCGCCTTGGTTTATTCGTAATACCCAACTACACTACGAACTAAGAGTTTCATATGTACAAAATTACATCTGTGAAAGTGTTAAAAAGTTTATACAAAACGCGAGTGCGTGCGACGGGGTCACCTATTACAACATGTGCAAGCGAAATATACACACTAGGCTAAAACGAAGACTACCCCAAGACATCGTTATCGTAGAAGAGCATAAATATTAAACATTAACAATATTAATAATCAAGACGTTACAAATAGTTTTGTCGTGTCATTTACAGTAGTTATTTGTAATATTATTAAACATGTCATGTATAACATTTTAATTGTTGAGCTGACAATAAAGTCTATTATAAAAAAAAAATTTAAATATTTGTCTCTTTATGATAAATTGTGAGACTTAAGATGATTCAAAAGTGAAGAAAATAATTTTTTGTTGCAAAATACGTTCATAGTTTTGAGTTGCCTCTTGCCCCTTGCAAGCTTAACCATTTCATATTATAGAGGCAAGACATGTTTAGTTTTACTGCTAAAATGCTTTATGATAATTCCCAGCAACTAAATCTCAAATTTTCCAACACAACGGTTTGACGAAAGTATAATCGATTTCTTTATTTGTCCTTCTAACTTATCCATCTTCCGCCTTTCTTCCCCTTATGATTCTTCTCTAGAATTGTTTTCCCACTTTTTCTGTACTTTTTTTGTGTTTTAATGAAGTACCCAAGTTTCATACCTATGTAATGCCGCGGGCCTTATTACGCTTTTGAATATTCTCAGCTTTACATTTCAAGATAATGGTTTAGCTTTTAATAGGTAATTTGCGGCTTAGCTTTGCACTAATTTTCTTATCTTCCTCACATGTGTTCTCGTCCTCGAGTAATTCTTCTTATTCCTCTAAATCAAAGCTTCCACTTCGGGTTTCAATTTGAAATTGTTTTTTCGTTTGGTGTTTTCTTTTTATTTTCATTGCCATGCTTTTTCTTGGTTTACCTGTAGTTCTATTTTTGTCTCTTCTGTTATTTTTCCTATTATTTCTTTAATTTCTTTTTCATTTCTGGTTATTATGGCTAGGTTATTTGCATAACATACTAACTAATGGCTCTTATACAATATGTGTTTTTCTCTATTTAATATATATTTAATAGGGTGGATAAACGTCTCCCTGCCTGAAGCCTGTTTTGAATTAAAAAGTTCTTTGATGCATTTTCGTTTACCTTCACATTACTCAAGGTGCGCTTTTGTGTCATTTTGACTAATCTTTTTAATTTCTCTGGTACCTCGATTTCTTCAAGTATCTCGTTTATCTTGTTTTTTTTTCACAGAGCGATACGCTTTTTTGAAGTTGATAAATAGGGCTACCACGGGTGTATAGTACCCACAGCATGTTGTTAAGGTTCTTTTTCTAAAACTGGATCGGTCATGGTTTTACTAAAGCTTTCAATGTTTTCTTAACAAGTGCTGCTCTTGTAGGTTAGAGAGATTCCTGTATAATTATTGCAGTCAGCCTCATTAATTTTTTTAGAATTGGCACTATTGTGGCACTTTCCCAACAATCCGGCATTTTTTCTTCTCTCTATATTCTTTGAATTTGTTTGTATATTCTGTGTTTTAAAACATCTCCGATTCACTTTATGTTTTCTATTATCATTCAATTTTGCCCAAGACTTATGTTGTTATTTGTGCTACTTAGGATCTCTTCTATTTCCTTTTTTTGTTTTGGCAATTTCTTATCTTTGTCTGAAATTCTTCTTTGTTTTCGATCTTCCTACTTCTTTACTTTCTTGATCAACTATTTATAGAATTGCCCCTTCATCTTTCCTTGATTTTTTCTTCTCCCCATATTAATTTGTTTTTCTTATCTCTAATATATAAGACCGTGGTACTAGCTTTTGGAACATGGAACGTAAGAACGTTATATCAAATAGGCGCTCTTGAAACGACTATGAAAGAAATAATCAAATATCAAATGGACATAACAGCCCTACAAGAAATAAGGTGGTTGGGGTGTGGAAGTTTGACTAAATCAGGACACCAAATATATTACAGCGGGGCAGAGGATACACATGAATTAGGAACAGGATTTATAGTAGGGCCACGAGTCAAAAAGAAAATACTACAGTTCACACCAGTCAATGAAAGAATGTCATACATACGAATTAAAATGAAATTTAACAACATATCTATGTTCTCGGTACACGCGCCAACAGAAGAGAAAGAAGATAACACAAAGGAGCAATTCTATGCGACACTAGATAGAGAAATGCAGAAAACACCCAGAAATGATATACATATAGTTATTGGAAGAAGTATATTTCCCCACCATAGGCAAACATAGCCTACACGAGGAATAAAATAACAATGGGGAAAGACTTATAGAGTTCGCGACGGCCAAGGGACTGACAATTAAAAGTACAACCTTCCCACATAAACGGATACATAAGGGCACGTGGATATCACCAGACGGAAGGACAGTCAACCAAATTGTTCATGTCTTAATATTAAACCGGCATCAATCCAGCTGTATAGACATAAGAACAATGAGAGGAGCGATGAGTGAATCTGATCACATGCTAGTTAAGATAACGCTCGAGCTGTACCCACGCAGAGGAATAAGAAATACAATGTACATAAAATAAAGGATGAAAGCTACAGAACGAAATACCAACAGAAAATGGAAGAGAGCATTAAAGAAAAACGAAACCAAGTAAGCGTGAACCGATAGAGTCAGTAGAAGAAAAATGGAAGCAAATAGAAAATATTATTGTCGCTACGGCGGAAGACAACATAGGATACATACAAAAGAAACCAAGAACAACATGGTGTGACACAGAATGTGAAAAGGCAATAGATAAAAGAAATGAAGCAAAAAAGAAACTGCTACAGAGGCCCACCAGGCGGAAAACCGAAGAATACGGAAAGCTAAGAGGAGAAGTAAAGAAACTGATGAGAAGAAAGAAAAGAGATTTCCTCGATAAACAAATAGATGAAATAGAACAGGCAAGAGAAGCAAAAGAGGTTAAAAGAGTGTACAATATTATCAGAAACACCAAACAAGATTTCCACCCAGACCCTCAATGTGCAAAAACAAAGAAGGAAAATATATAACACAAGAAAATGAAGTAATAGAACAATGGAGACAACACTTGCAGAGCTGTTAACACAAGAGGAACGAAACGATAGAATACCAAAGATAACAAGAGATACCGTACAACCGGAAATTAAAGAGCCCACAATAGAAGAAGTAGCGGCCGCCATACAAAGAATGAAAATGACAAAGCACCGGGAATCGATGGCATACCAATCGAGTTAATAAAGTACGGGGAGACGCACTAATCAAAGAAATTCAAGAGCTAATCAACCTCATATGGAATAAAGAAGAAATGCCAGAAAATGGAACACAGCAATTATCTGTCCGATATACAAGAAGGAGATAAACACAAGTGTAATAACTACCGAGGTATATCCTTACTGTGTTACATACAAAATTTTCACAAATATATTACAACAAAAATAATGGTATATGGAAATGACATAATTGAGAATACCAAGCCGGCTTCCGACAGGGCAGATCTACAGTGGACCAAATTTTCACAACAAGACAAATACTGGAAAAAGCATGGGAGTATAACATACCAATATTTCAACTATTCATTGACTTGGAGGAGGCATATGATAGCATAGATTGAAACAGCTTGTACAACATCATGGAAGAATTAGGCATCCCGAATAAATTAATTAGCTTAACAAGAATGACAATGGAAAACTCTAGAGCTGCGGTAAGGATACAGAATAAATCTCCCGATGTTTACAACATCTAAAGGGTAAGACAAGGAGATGGACTTGCACCAATACTGTTTAACCTAGTACTGGAAAAAGTAATTAGAGAAGCTACAGGCAACACTGGCAGCACCATCATTAACAAGTCACACCAAGTGATCGGATATGCGGACGATATTAACCTGGTAGCAAGATCGGAAAGAGAAGTCAAGGACATATACAGAAATATAGAAACACAAGCACAAAAGGTGGACTGAAGATCAACGAACAGAAGAAAAATGTTAGCAGTAAAACCCAAGAAGATTAGGTCAAAACTATACAATAGAGGACAAAAATTTTGAAGTGGTACAGCAGTTCAAATACCTGGGAACCCAAATAAATAGTGAAAACAAGATAACAAAGAAATTCAACTACGCGTAACAGCAGGAATAGAACATATTTCTATTAACATCAATCTTTAAAGCATCATACATAACAAGAGCAACAAAATTAAAGATTTATAAAAGTATGATCAGACCGGTAGTCACATATGGATGTCAGTCATGGACAATGACCAAAGAAGCAGAAGAAACACTATTGCGTTTTGAAAGGCGAATATTAAGAAGAATTTTCGGCCCAGTACAAGAAGATGGCATATGGAGAATAAGGTACAATTTTGAACTGAGACAACTACATAAGGAGGCAAATATAGTAGAATTTGCAAAACTACTAAGACTGAAATGGGCAGGACATGTAGAACGAATGGAAGCACAAAGAATACCAAAGAGAATATTCCAAGGGCGAATTGAAGGCAGAAGAGGTAGGGCCGTCCAAGACAAAGATGGTCCGATAACATAGAAGAGGATGCAAGCAAATACTTGACATCCAAAACTGGAGGATTAGTGCACAAAACAGGGAAGATTGAGGCAAAAATACGGAGGCCCAGGTCCAGATGGACTGTAGGCCATGAAGAGAGAATGCTTTTTTTTTTTTCATATACAGAAATATAGAAACATCAAGCATCAAAAGGTGGGACTGAAGATCAACGAACAGAAGACATAAATTGTTAGTGTAAAACTCAGTAAGATTAGGTTCATACATCTTTACTTGTTATGTAGTCAATTTTCTTGTTATTTTTCCTATTACTTTAATTTCTTTTCTTTCTGGTTATTATGGCTAGTATTTGCATAACATACTAACTAATGGCTCTTATACAATATGTGTATTCTATTTAATATATATTTAATAGGGTGGATAAACGCTCCTGCCTGAAGCCTGTTTTGAATTAAAAAGTTCTTTGATGCATTTTCGTTTACCTTCACATTACTCAAGGTGCGCTTTTGTGTCATTTGACTAATCTTTTAATTTCTTGGTACCTGATTTCTTCAAGTATCTCGTTTATCTTGTTTTTTTCACAGAGCGATACGCTTTTTGAAGTTGATAAAAGGCTACACACGGGTGTATAGTACCCACAGCATGTTGTTAAGGTTCTTTTTCTAAAACTGGATCGGTCATGGTTTTACTAAAGCTTTCAATTTTCTCTTAACAAGTGCTGCTCTTGTAGGTTAGAGAGATTACTTTATAATTATTGCAGTCAGCCTCATTAATTTTTTTAGAATTGGCACTATTGTGGCACTTTCCCAGCAATCCGGCATTTTTTCTTCTCTCTATATTCTTTGAATTAGTTTGTATATTCTGTGTTTTAAAACATCTCCGGTGCACTTTTTTTTTTATTATCATTCAATTTTGCCCAAGACTTATGTTGTTATTTGTGCTACTTAGAATCTCTTCATTTCCTTTTTTGTTTTGGCAATTTCTTATCTTAGCCTGAAATTTTTCTTTGTTTTCGATCTTCCTGCTTCTTTACTTTCTTGTTCAACTATTTATAGAATTGCCCCTTCATCTTTCCTTGATTTTTTCTTCTCCCCATATTAATTTGTCTTTCTTATCTCTAATATATAGGCCGTGGTACTAGTTTTTTTATTTTTCTATAAAAGTTTTTAGTTTTTCCTTTCTCATACTGAGATCTTATTTTAGTCACTTTTTGTTTGTTTTTTACTTTTTTGGTTTTTCTATTTAACGTTGTTTCTTGTAGGCTTCGTAGTCATCTTATCGTTTTATTTGAATTGCTTTTATTTTTAAGTTTTTTTGCCATTCTTTATCCCACCACGTTTCTGTTTTTGTCATTATTTGACAGGCTTTCTTAATTGTATATTTTAGTTGCTTTCAATCGTCCTGTACACTGCTGAATCTTCTCTGTCCTAATTCTTGGCAGTTTTATTTAATTTTATTTTTATTTTAGTAGTAAGGAATACAATAAAAAAATATAAAATTCCAGTTGGTTCGGACAAACTTTATCATATAGAAATACAGGGCAAAGTTAATATATCCATAGACGTTGACGTTCCAACAGAAGAGAAAACTGAATATGTAAAAGATGAATTTTATGAAGGGTTGGAAGGAAAATATAGCAAAATAATTAAACACAACATAAAAATGATAATAAGAGACCTAAACGCAAAAATAGGAAAAATGAAAATGTAAGCAAACATAAGGTTAGAAATAATAATGGAAGAAAAGTTATTGAATTTATGGAAGAAAACGACATAAGAGTAACACAATTTAAAAAGCACGTGGACAGCATTAAAGGGGGAATATTCAAACCAGATAGACCATACATCTATAGACAGAACATATAAAATAATTAAGAACGATTATATAAAGGGGCAGACATAAACTTGCATCACTTTTTAGTAAAAATCGAATTAAAAATACGGAGGGTTAATAAGAAAAAGAAAGACACAAAAAAAAAAAAAGTTTGATATAATATAAAGCTATAAGACATAGACACCCAACAAAAAAACCGTTTAGGAAGACTAAGTGCTGTATTTTTTTTAATAGTAATATTTTTGGCTGAGTTATTTAAGGAACTCATTTAGTGTATGCCATAGCCGTGGTGGTTAAGTGGATAGATCGCTAGACTACGAAGCCAAGAGTTGCGGGTTCGAATCCCCGCTCTCGCCAATTCAATCGCTGGAATTTTTACGGCCCAGCTCGACTCAGGTTGGAGGTCAAACTCTGAGGTAATAATAGGCGGTCGGTATGTAGCCCTAGCCAGGTTACTACCCTTGTGTATTGTAGGCTATAGATTGTAGCAGATCAATCCTGTTACGACCCCAAGGCCTGTTACGGGGAACTATTATTATTTAGTGTATGCCAATAAGAATAAACTGCAAACAAAGATGTAAAAATGAGAAATTTGCGCAAGTCAACTATGCCATAATGAGTTTTTTAAATGCTATGTAATTATAAATCGAAATTTTGAAAGTTTTGAAGTTTTGAAAATTAAAATAAAAAAATACCAAAGTGTTGACAGGGGTTGGTTGTCGGATTTGTACTTTTATACGAGTGTTGTACACGTATCTCGACTAATTCCCCTAAAACATACATCTTGAAAAGGTTTTCCCGACTTCACCGGCGTAATTGGGTCTGACCGTGGCGGCCGCTTCCAGGATCACAAAAGGATCACTGGTTTTTCCCTGCCATTAAATAATTAAACAAAAATACTCCCGCACGCCGGCACGAGGGCAAGTACGGCTGGACTTGGGCAGAACCGTTCTGTTTACCTACCTAATGAAACGCCTAACAGGTCGCGTCCCAGGCGACCTCTTCGCCGCCCGCAAACTAAAAGTATCTCCAAAAAGCTTCGGTCCGCCGCCTATTTTCCCGCTTTGGAAATTGAGTTGCTTTTCTTCCCCGGAAAGCGCCAACTTTAATTAGCGGGAGCGCGGCACGCGCTTTTCCATTACGGCGCGCGGCGCGCCCGCAGCGATCTCCGGAGGCGCCTGAATTACTTGATAATGCATAGATCCATTCCGGGCAAATGAAGTCCGGGATTGTTCGGAAGGGTTGCGCCGCCGCGTTTGTAAATAAGGGCCGCCATCTGTGGCTGCCGAGTTCTTCGGTGATTAACGGCCGGCCGGCCGGCCGAATCCAATCTGCCGGCCGCCGACTTAAAATCGGTGAAATTTTAATGACTTAGAAAAGTCGCGCAGGCTGGGATTCGGCGTAATCTGCGTTGTTAATAGTCCAGGTGCGCTGAGATTCACCCGACTATGAGATGTCATAAATGCAAACTGCGAGGTTGCTGTGAATATGCAAAAGCAAAATGTAGAACTTAATGGAATTCCGAAGACTATGTACCTACCACATTTGTTGCTAGAAAATGGATATTATGGACGTTCTCTTCTTTTATATTCTTATTCACGTGTAATTTTAAGTTTAATATTATACGGGTATTGGACCAAATAATGGAGACGTTTGTTAAAAGTGGGACATACTTTCACTGTGCCTGGTAACACTGGGCACTAAGTAAATCAACGGTCTTGTTTGTTACAGGTACTAGAGACTGTATGCTAATAGTAGAGTAAGTGTTTAAAGAGGTCTAACCATTGGTGCCCGTCTAGTTGGAGGATGTGTGAGAAAAACAGCGATGTTATGCGGTGTAACACAAGGCACGGTCTTGAAAGTCATGAATACAGGGTCGAAACACAAAGTTGCAGGACAGGGACCTTGAAATCAGGTCTTGAAGAGTATTGTGACCTCGCAGAAAAAAACAACGACCGGTGAAGTGACTACAGAACTTAATTAGCACCTAAACATTTCAGTGTCATCCGAAACAGTGAGGCAAGAACTGCATAAAACGGGTATGCATGGGCGTGTTGCTATTGCCAAGCCGCTAATAACAGACACAGATGCTCAAAGGCGACTTGCATGGTGCAATGCTCACAAAAACTGGACGTTGGAGGACTGGCAACGGGTCGCTTGGTCGGACAAGTCACCCTTTGCCCTCTTTCCCACTAGACTAGACGCGTATTTGTTTGGCGAACACCCTCTGAAGCCTACGATATGGATTATCTTCGCTCGACTGTTAAAAATGGTGGCGACTCTATTATGGGCTATATTATGGTATTTGGCAGTCTTCCTTGTCACATTACACGGTCGATCCACAGCAACAGTGTACACAGTAACCAAGTCTACCCAAAGATGCAAACTTTATTTCCAGACGAGAATGCTATATTCCGGAATGATAATTCCTTCATTTACACTGCTGGCCCTGTCAACAGTGGCTTCAAGATTAGCTTCAATATTTTTTTTGGTCCACCCACTACCCAGCTCTGAATATTATCAAGCCTCTGTGGGCTGTTTTAGGAAACAAGATTTGTTGTCGATTTCCACCTCCTTCGTCTCTGCAGAATGCCACAAAAGTATTGAGACACGGGAAATTCAAAATATCTTTCTCAAAAAGAAACGCAACTGCACGAAATGTATAATCGATTTTTCATAAACAATCAACAATCAATGCTTGTGATCACTTTCCGATTCTGCCTCCTCGATTCTTGATGACATGACGGAGACGACAGGGGTACGCATTCATCACAGCACGGAGATCTTGTCCTACTCCTCGCGAAGGGATGTCTTGAGGGACTCCACATATCTCCAAACGGTGTAGTCGAGAGAGTTAAGGTTGGGGGAGAAGGCAGGCTATTTTACGCCTGAAATGAACTCGGGGAGTACTTTCGCTTTGTGGGCAGGAGCTCCGTCTTGTTGGAAGATCCAATAGTCCTTGCCGAAGTGAGACTCGCTCCAGGGTATCAGCTTCTCCTTTAAGACAGTCTTTAAGAAGTACTCCTTGTTGACTTTGACGTCGTGATCGACGAAGAACAGAGGGGTCTTGCTGGTAGAGCACACTGCTGCCCAAACCATAACTTGTTCGGGATGAGCTGCCTTGTGGATAATTCTCTCTTTCTTATCAACCTCCTCGGTGTCCTTGGCGAGCACACGTTGATTTTGGATGTTGAAAGCCGCTTCTTCGGTGAACGGCTTTTTATCGGAGAAGACGGTGCTCTTCGGAACGCGTGCGGGCAAGAAGGGCACGGCATTTCGTGAGGCGTGCCTCACGATTCCGTTCCGATAGCATGGCTGCTTTTCTGACACTGTAGGGAGAGTCTACTTTTCTTTGACGATCCTCCTGACCGAGGTTGAAAAGATGTTCAGGTGCTGGTTTATCCTCTGCATCGAGTTATGAGGATTTCGACGTATCTGGTCTCGGATGATCTTCACCTTCTGCGGAGTCGAAACAGTAACCGGTTTTGCACTTCTTTTACGATCCTTGACGTAGTGAAGGAGGACCAACACAAGATATTCTGATTTCTACAGGTATTTTATTATTTTTCTCAATACCTCTATCTTCAGTGTCAAATCATGTTGTCAATGTGTAATTGCCCTGGCAGATCTAATGGACCTTTCAAATCAAAATGGAATTTCTACGTTAAATAGGTTTTTAAAAATCAGAGACCTTATTCCGCATTTTTCTGAAAGAATTGTCATTTATAAGAAAAGCATGAAAATGGTTTCCAGCTTAAAGCGACGTAATAGAATAAAGGGCTATAGTTTTATAGGGAAAAAGGAAAACATTACTAATAAGAAGATATGAAACAGCTGTAGCCAGTAATGTGCTTTTATATTATCACCAGCAAAATTTGAATTGGAATCTGGTATTAAATAAATAAATATTGACTTTTTTCCTTGATTTATGTCAATTTACTTAATAATCTATGTGGAAACACTAATTTTCATTTCTGGAAACTCACTGTTTATGATTTTAAGTACATAGTTATTTGACTTTTTTAAAGCTAACGTCAAGAGCTTTATTTAAAAAAAAATTCAAGCATCTCCATCAATCACGAACGAGACGTACACCACCAAATTGAGTTTTGGTATGCAAAAACCTGCTCCACATGTCAGACAAGATTGTTATATCCCGTGCAACAAAAATATTTGTGCACGCCCCGGGCAGCCTACAAGTTGGGGTAAACAACGTGCTTATTTGTTGCTCAGAATCGGAACTCCGTTCCGTAAACAAAATGTAGATATCAGGATGAGAGGAAATAACGCACAAGTAATTGGGGCTCGGATAAGGAAGCCAATTGTTTTTATAGAGCTTTCCGCCGCATGAAGGACGTACGGGGCGCCATCAAAATTTCTTGCAACTAAACGTATTAAACTTAACTTTAGAGCCGATGCCGTTTTTCTAGGGCAGTGGGCAGGCGAAAGCCCAGAAATTTCAATTAAGGATAAAGCCAAATCGCGCGCATCCCCAAATCGGCAATCTACTTGTTGCGCCGTGCCTAGCAAGTTATTAAAACTCGCGCTGCACAATAAACATGCCCAAGTGAGGCGGAAAATAACCGGACAAATTACGGCGGCCAATTTGCTCGCCGCGTCCTTCACATATTCATTACCTTCATATTTTACCGAACTTTTCGAATGAAAGCGCGAACTTGCGGCTGGGCTTTCATCGGCTTGTAATGCAGCAGACAAATCGCTTCCAGCCAAATGCACGTTTTGTTGGAGCACTTTCAGGTTTCATTTGCTCGGCGCGCTTGGATTTGCCGGGACTGGGGGCGGCTGTTTGTTTTGGTGGCGGTAACGAGCGCCTCTGCGGGTTCGACTTGTGTGTGGAAAATAGTAATCCATTTTGGGTTGCGCCGCGTTCGGAAGACTTTGCGGAAGGGCGCGTTAAGCTTTTATTTTACACCTCTTAGGTGTGGAAAAGGGGCACTAGTGTGCGATGAATTTAAAATAAAGGCAAATAAGGCGGAAAATGATCGCATTGCAGGCACAAAATTGGGCCTTCATGGCATCAGGAAGCGTTTAACAGCTTTAGTGAGAGAAGCAATGAAAAATTTTATAGTCTTATACGTAGTGTTGCTGCTATAAGGGCGCTTAGTTACTTACTTTATCTTCTCCCATTTACTCACAGTGTTGGGAAATAATTCATTTTTTATATTCTTGCCTACTATTAGTCTTTATTTGTTTTATTGTTTTCCCTCTTATTCTGGCTGCTTCTTCTATGTTGTCCTCCTAAGCTTTACGGGGTCTTCCTCTAGGTCTCTCCTTCTATTTTATCTCCATGATCATCTTTGAGTATTCCTTTGTCTCTGGTGGCCGTACTATTGGAAATGTTTTTCCTCTACTGTTTGTATTATGGGATCCTGTTCTAGTTCTTCTTGATGCTTTTATTTCTCACCCTGTCACGTCTTGTTCTTTCTGCTACCCTACTAACTACTTTTCATCGATGTTTGTCTATTATTGTCCATGATTCTGCGCCGTATATGAAGGTTGGTATGTATATTGATTTATAAAGACGCATTTTTGTTTTTGTATTTATGGAATTTTTTTGATAGTTATCCATTTAATCTTACCTTCCCTTTCACTTCATGGTACAGGCTTTTTGTTACTTTTATTAGTTTATTTGTTACTTGTAATTCTTGGAGCGCTTCCCAGATATATTCTCTGGATACCTGGTCAAAATCTGTTTGTAAATCCAAGAAAGCTAGAATGAGTTCTTTACCCATTTTAGTGTCTTCTCAATTGCAGTTTGGATGTGTTTGTTTGCCTGGCCGGAAGGTTGTTTGTCCCTCTTGTAACTTTTCTTCTACTTCTTTTCTTATCCTTTCTATTATTCTAGTGTAAATTTAAATATAGGCACTATAATTATTTATAACCTTAATGTAAAATTGGTAAAAGATGAGAGGTGTGGAAAAGAAAATTGTCAAAGCTTGTACCAAAGATTTCCCCCCAAACTTAGTAACCAGTAGATGGATAAAAAGTGGCATGTTCTCCTTTAAATTTCGACTAGAATTTGTGATGACTCAAAAGTATTTTGTTTCTCCCAATAACGGTACCATTTTCTTGAGTTAATCCGTTATCTTCTGCAACTGGTTTACCATTATTAAGGTCATCGGTACATGACGCATTTTTGTCCTTTTGTTTTTAGCTTGGGCAAGTTATTTGAAGAAACTAAAAGAGCTAAAAATGAGCTTGTCCTTAATTGATGCAAAAAATCATAAAAAAAGTGGCCAATTGCGTCAATTATCTTAAATGAAGGAACAATTTTTTCCATTACAACCTTCAGGAGTGATCTCTACCTCGCAACAGCTTGTTTTAGATAACTTTATATTCTTGAAAAGTCGCTTAAGTCTTTCATAATTTTGTCTGGTATCAGTAGTGACTTAATAAGATGAAAATTTTATAGTAGAAGTATCTGTTAACCTCGTTTTAATAATAACCTAGGGTTGTTGCGTAAGTGTAGTGCAGCAGTGTGATTATATCGTGTTGAGTTTCATAGTTGTTGTCCTAAGTGTTACTAAATTTTATCGTCTTGTGTTTATAATTTGTATGAGTAACCCTAGGCAATTAAGTTATCTCAGATATAAATGCTCTATGTGCAATTTAAAGGAATAATAGCATACATCGCGTATGTATAGAATCTTCAACAACAGAAACGGAAGGAAATATGCACAAACTTTATTTGAAGAATAGTAACTGCGCTCAAAACTCAAAGTGTTTACAACATTACCAACTTTTTATTTCTCTAAAATTTCCTAATTTCCGGAAAACAGCGTTAAATTTGAAAAAGAGCTCTAATGTTGCTGAAAAACAAAAACAAGGATATTGTCTTTTCCAAGGTCATCTTGCAATATAAAGACTAAGGGTAATAGGTAGATGATGCATTAGTCAATAGTAACTTTATGAGGGTTTGTGCATGATTATTTGGAATGTACGATGCTGGTCAGGGCTTTTGTTGTTATTTTGGATCATGAAAAGCCGTCTGATCTTTATAAAAGTAAAGTACTATAAACTGCTGAAAATGCTGAAATGCATTATCCACTACTGTACATTAGTCTTCTCCTTCTCCTACTTTTTATCATCTACTGGTATGTTTCTAACCACACGGCCGTGTGGTACGGTGGGTCATGTCGGACGTACCCTGGGCAGGTGGCTAACCTAACCCATTCATTTAAAAGGAGAAGAATGTACCTTAAAGTCACCAAAGTCATATGTATTTGTTATTTGCTGCTTCTTTTTGTTTTTCTACTCAAAATGTGGAAACAACTTTTATTTTTGAACATAAAATGGCCTGATAAGACCTAATATATTATAAAAATTCTTATCGCAAGAAAAACAGTTTCAGAGAGTATCACATTTTAACTGTGTTCTTGTTTTTATCCATGTTGCCTTAAGTGCACGAGTAATTACTTCAGGTTAAAGATTGGTTTTAATAATATATTTAAAGAAATATATGGGACCAATCCACATTATTTGGTTAATCACCAACTCTATCTTCACTGAAACAGAAAGGAACATTCTGGCTTTAGAGTTGAAAGGGTGGATCAGAGAGAAACACCGGCTATGGTGGTGGTTGAGGATGATCAAAATAATAATATAGGACTAAAACTTTTTCCAAAATTTCCTATTGGTTAATAGGGCCTTTATTGTTCAAAGTGATTACTTTTAATCACACAATCTCAAAGCTGACTGTTCATAATTTGGACGTTATACAGTACTTCAGGCTAACAATATCAAAATGTTCCTTTACAAATTGTGTTCCGAACTGCGAATCACAATTTGTTCAATGAGTACAAGTGAATGCTATATAGGCCTGAAAGTTCCGCTCAAAGTTATTATCGGAAAGTAGTGATAAGTTATTTTCTAAAAAGAAATTAAGTTTATAGTGTTTTTGATACTTTTACCACTTTTATTTTATTAATCTAAAATAGATACAATTTTCAAATGTTTTAGAGTGTGCTAAAAGTTTTAAAAATTGTGACCACTGATTTTAGTCTTCGACATAGGTTATTTTTGCCACTTTAATATATTAAACAGTGTACTCTTACTGCGCTTGGTTTCTGAGGGAGGTTATAAGTAATAAAAATATTTGTCTTACCAATTAATTTTCAAATCTTAGTTATCTGTTACGCTTTCTTGCGCTTATACTGCTGATGTCAAATTACTGTTACATTTCGTTAGCTCAAACTGTTGATGGCAGTTTCCAATTCGCAGCCTCCAACTTTTTTTTTTACTAATGAGGGTCTTTGGTGAGTAGAAAATTGGACGTATAAGTTATCTTTGTGTTATCTACAAAATTACCACCTTCTTTTGGTACTTGTACACGCTGAATTGAAGTGATCTTATATGGTTTCATAGACTTGAGCTTTTTTAAACCTTTATAATGGTTTCTGCATCCATAATGTACTACGGATAATCAACACCATGTTCTGAATTACCTCAAACTTCTTTTTGTAAATACCCAAATTAGACCTGCGTAATTTGTCATAGGCTTAATGGTCATTCTAGAAATAACTTATTGTTCAGATATACAGAGCTAAAGAAGACTCGGCGCTTTCACTTTTTGTGTGATTCCCTGATATAGCAACTCCGAGTAGATTTTTACATGGTGTTTGTCCTGTGAATAGCGTGACTGCTCTTCTCGGCATTGAATTGAATTTACAAACACTTATATCAATCAACGAGATTGACTAGTCCTTTTTGAAGCCGTTTTACAATTAAACGGGGCTTTAATGAGTTTTATATCCCCTGTAAACTGCGTTGCTTTGCTCCGTGTAGAATATGTGGGCGAGGGCCACGTCCCTCTGTGGTCTTTTGCACGCAGCCATCTTTTCGATAATCTCACGCTACCAATCGTAATCTACAACTTCGTGCTCGACCAAATTAATTAGGTCATCGATTTTGGAGTCGCTGCTAGAGCCGTCTTAAGCACTGACCTTGTGCCAACCTTTCCGAAGGCTCTGACCCAATCTAATAATACCGCATCG
This sequence comes from Sinelater perroti, assembly GCA_036346155.1. NCBI lineage: Eukaryota > Metazoa > Arthropoda > Insecta > Coleoptera > Elateridae > Sinelater > Sinelater perroti. The sequence goes on along the minus strand of JARFIY010000158.1, from coordinate 18,700,639 downwards.
GTAATTTCTTTTCTGTTACATTATTGAATTATGCGGTCCAACAATCGTAGAAGCTGGTCTTGTAAGAATCCAAACTGGCTTTTTATGATCAGATGAAAGCCTTCTATAATGGGCGGATAGTCCTTGGTGAAAGGTGTCTTTCATTTTTGGCTGGTAAATTTAATGTACTCGCAAACTTCTTCTGGTGGAGAAAACAGTAATTTAAATAAAGATTTGCCCATAAGAAGTTAGGCAAGGTTGAAAATGCTGTCTGTCCCGGGATTTTTTTGTGGTTTTAGCTTCTATGTCACTTGAAGCGATCATTGGATTAATAGTCCATTAACGGTAGTCCTGGTTGGCACTCTAAGCTGATAGTAAACGCTCCTAGTCTCTTAGACGTTTTCTACGCGAGTCCTAGTTCTGTAATACCTCGACTAACTTCTAGAGTGAGATAACTTTTTATTTATTAGCCTTTACTTTTATCTTTAAAAGTCAATAGCACAAGTTGTAAACATAAAAAGATAATCAGTACTGAAATGGCTACCTCTGAACCACACAGTTTCCAAATTCTTGTGAGCTCTTTTTAGTTGCATCTTGCAAACCATATTCTTGCTTTAATTAGACCTTTAATCACATAACACAACTTGTTGAATTTATTAATAACAGATAGTTAATAACAACAACAAATGAAGTTTTATACGTTGACTTTGAAGTTACTGATAGGCTCTTCTTTACATCTCAATTGAGTTCTCCTGGCAGACTTTTTTAGCATTATGGATTTGATTTATTCGGTTGGGATTATGATATAAAGAGGCAATAAACAAACAGGAATTTTTGAAGAATTCTGTTTTTTGGGTGCAAGAACGATAAATATGGTTATATTTTCATAGGCTGCTAATAGAAATAACTACTTTTATTGGTGTGTTTCCAATTTCTTTTAAGTTTGTCTTCTGTCATCTAATATGATGATCTACTGCCCCAAATTCTTTCTACTAGTTTCACTTCTGTACGGAAATTATGCAAAAACACATTCTGGCAAACGACAAAAATCAACAAGTAAAATTCTTCATTAGATACACAAATTTAGCAGAAAGGTACAAGTGAGTCAAAGATGGCTGCATAAAATTTTTGACTCTAGCCTTTTAATCCATATAAATGAAATAGCAAATTTGAACGCCTGCGTAATTTCGATATTATTGTACCATATGCAGATATTAGTGCACCATAAGTAAGGTCAAAATCGCAGAACTTAATTAAATATAAAAATAAATTGTGGGATAAGCCCGAACAGAAAGTGGTGCGATAGATAGAAATGTTCACAATTTTAATCTATTTTCTGTAAAATTAAAGTTCTTGAATAGATTTTCTTTAGATATTTTTTACTTTAATAATAGAAAGTTCTAACAACTTATTCTTTATTACAGAAAAAGAATTTGAAATCGAAATTAATGGCAATTTTATTTAATCACCCTTTGTACATAAATGCATACGTCAAACAAATGTGGACACTAGAGCACCAGAAGGCCCTTCTTTACCGCAAGATGCAGCTCAAGGTCAGCGGTAACCCTAAACCACCACATGTGCACTCCAGATCGCAGCAGGCCCTCGCCATGAAGAGTCGAAACGGAAGTGCGTCGAGGTTGCTGAACAGAAAACATCTCGCTGGCCTGCGCATTAAGCGATTATAATTGCACAAAGGCACGCCATTTTACATAATTATAGGGAGCAACTGTCTGCAAGTTTATTAGCCAACAGGTGGTTCCATTAAGCTTATACGGAGTGCAGGCCCATAAATTGCGTGCTGTTTTCCCGTATTTTTTGCGGTGGTTAAGCTCTTAATTCGTTGTTTGCGCAACACCTGCTTGATTTATTCGACCTTAGAATTATAAGAATTTGGAGCTTGGCAACCTCATAACGTTGAGGAGTTATATTAACAACGGAAATTGAAAGAAAATTATTGGTTTGTAACGTGGGGGAAGATTGGATAGAACAGTAAAGAATTGAACATTTGATACTGTAAAAGGATATCATTAAAATAAATTGATGATGATTTTTTCTCATCATAAAATGCAGATTACAGTATTCTTTTGAAAGATAGTAATGATTAGGAGAATAACCACAAGGTCTGAGCCAATGTGAATATAATGAAAGCAATTTGCTCGGCTGTGGTGCAAGCTGGTAGCCAATGAGAATCAATTGCGCATGTGTAAGTGAAAAATTGTGGGGAAAACTGGAACATCCTCTTCCAGAAACTATTTGGATAGTACAAAATATTTTGAAAATTTCGCGTACACAAAAAGCAATCGATAATTGGCAGCTTTATCACGACAACGCGTTCGTCCATTGATTACATCTCGCGCAGAAGCTTTTATTGTCTTTTGAATCATTTTGACTAAATGTCTAAAGTTTTTTTTTTATTGAAATTGTATTTTTTACGATATGGGGCGATACTTTCGGAAAAAGCACGTACATAAAGAAAACTACTATCAACTTGTAGAGGAGAAAAGAAATTTTTAAGTAAATAATTTACTTTGTGGATAAGGTAGTTCGAAATGTTATTAGAACTCTGGATTCATTAAGCTGCGTCACCTACGTTGTTCTCTAAAACCATAAAACAATTTAAGTTATTGAATACAGAAAGTGTGAAGAAAAACACGTGCATAAGTGATCTAAGAAACGAATTTCGTTTAGAACTGAAGATTACGACATAAATGTTTCTCATTTTAAACTGGGCCAAATTTTTCCATTGGTTTCAACTCCAATTGTACAATTAGATATGGAATGTCAGTCTTGAATTCAACACAGTCTATTTTATTGTATTATTTTAACTTAACATGCAGAAGAACCTTAAATACTTTCTGGTTCTACTTTAAACCTTTCTTGGAATTTGATCTTACAGTAGTTCAGCAGATATATGTAATTTGAGGTTTAGAAGAAATATTATACGTAATTTAGACTTACAGGCTTATCTCGACAGCTTTTTTTTCCTGATTAAAGCAACGTATATAGAATTGTGCAGTTTTGTTATGATTTGAGGTACTAAACATTTCATCAGGGCTCACACTTGTGTAGGGTGTTTTCTAAAGGGCCCCCAATTTGAAAATTCAATAAATCAGTCAAATTTTTGGGAAAGTTGTTAGATTTAATATATATATAATAATATATAATATTCCCCTCGGGGGAACCTGTAACCCTCGGGAGAACCTGTAACCCCTAGAGGGCGCGTCCCCAGGTGGCGGATAGGAGAATGCCCGGTAGATATACCAGGTAAGAGGGAAATCAAATACCTCCCGCAGACCAACAGGTAAAAGCAGCGTCTGACCCAGATTGGGCGGCTGCAAACAGCGTCTGTTCCCCATGTGAGGGGCGGCTGATTATACACTCGTCAACACGCAGTAGGATAGCGCGGCGTTTTAAATCCTATACCCCACACCCAAATGGCGAATTACAAAACATACGGAAATATACCCCAGGTGGGCATGGATAAACCAAAATCCCACACCCTCAGAGCGAGGGTCAGCCTCATGGATTCTGGGGGAGGCAAAAATTCGCAAAAATATTCAAGAAACAGATCTGGACCAAAAACACGACGTTTAAACATTGCTACCTACAATACACAAACACTCTCATCCGAAGAAAAACTACCACAATTAGAAGAAGAACTAGAACACATAAAATGGAACGTAGTAGGAATGAGTGAATTAGGAAGGAAACATGAAGGCCAAATAAACCTGACATCAGGGAACATACTTTACTACAAAGGAGAAGAGGAAGCCCTTTTAAGAGGAGTTGGGTTTATAATACACAAAAGGCATGCAAAGAACATAATAGATATAGGAAGTATAAGCTCAAGAGTTATATATTTAATTTTAAAACTGAACAACAGATACAACATCAAAAATACAAGCTATGCACCTACATCGCAAGGATCTGACGAAGAAGTAGACACCTTCTATGATGATATCACAAAGGCAAACGAAAATACCCCAACACACTATAAACTCCTCATAGGAGACTTCAACGCAAAGATAGGACAAAAGGAGGACGAAATGGAAACATCAATGGGGCAATATGGAGTAGGAGAACGGAACGAGAGAGGTAGAACTCTATTAGGATTCTGTCTGCAAAACAACATTTTTATAATGAACAGTTTCTTTAAAAAGAACGAAAACAGAAAATGGAACTGGAAGAGTCCAGATGGCATCACCAAGAACGAAGTAGACTTTATAATTTCAAATAAACGGCAAATTATAAAAAACGTTGAAGTTTTAAACAAATTTTACATTGGAAGCGATCACCGCCTGGTGAGAACTACTATAAATATCAATCTAAAACACGAAAGAGGTAACCTTGTAAAAAAGCAAGCTAAAGATAAAGGTAATAATGGAAAATGGACAAATGTCGAAAACCGACAAGAATACACAGACATGATAGAAGAACGACTAAATAAGATAAAAGATGAAGATAGCATCGAAGAAAGAAACGACGCTATTGTAAAAACACTAAAGGAAGCAACCCATAAATACTGTAGCAAAGAAAACCTACGCACTAGTAAGATCAGTGCCAACACAAAATCCCTAATAAAAGAAAGGAGAGAAATGGGAGACAAAAACTCAGAGGAATTCAGAAAAATCAATAAGGAAATATCAAAAGAAGTTAGAAAAGATATTCGAAAGTATAACACCACAAAGATCATCGAAACAATCGAACAAAATAAAAAACTGAAAGTTATGAAACGTCAAATAAATATTGGAACAAAAAGTATAATGAAACTAAAAGATGAAAATGGAAATACGACTACAAACAAATCCGATATTGTGAAAATTACAGAAAACTTCTATCGCAAACTATACAAAAATGAAAATCCTGCAGCAGTAGAAGACATAAAATATATCAGAAACCAGGGATCGGACCAGCAATTGGAGAGATGAAGAATAACAGATCACCAGGAGACGATGGAATAGTTATTGAGGCGATCAAGGAAGGCGGACTAGCTGTCTTAAAAACCTTGAAATCTCTATTTAACGAATGTCTCATAGAGCAAAAAACACCCACTCGATGGGACAAGGCCATCATCACTCTGATACATAAAAAAGGAGACGCTACAAATCTGACCAACTACAGACCTATTAGCTTGCTACAACACATATACAAGCTCTTTACGAGAATACTATCAAAACGTATAAGTGTAAAACTTGACCTATACCAACCAAGAGAACAGGCTGGATTTAGAGTAGGGTTTAGTACGAATGATCACCTAACAGTACTTAAACTACTAATTGAAAATGCGTAGAATATAACAAGCCTCTTATGCTGATATTTGTAGATTATGAAAAGGCATTTGATTCGATAAATCAGCAACAACTCTTCCATGCTCTTTCGCAATGCCGAATAGACTCCAGATACACGGGTTTACTAAAATACATATATAACCACGCAACCGCATCAGTAAGATTACACGAAGACACCAACACATTTCAAATAGAAAAGGGATAAGACAGGGAGATGTCATATCCCTAAATTATTCACGACACTCTTAGAATATATGTACAAAAACCTAGATTGGGAACAGTGTGGAATTAACATCAATGGTGAACTACTAAACCATCTAAGATTTGCCGATGATCTAGTCCTAATCACAGATAAGATAGACGAAGCAAATAAAATGCTACAAGAACTCAAAGCTGCCTCAAAGGAAGTCTTGCTTGACATAAACTATACAAAGACAAAATATATGACAAACCTGGTCCTGAGCGATAACGTTTCGGCGGATGATGTAAAAATCGAACAAGTATACTCATACAAATACCTGGAACACGAGTTAACCATTGGGGGAGATAATCAAACCCACGAACTGAAGAGGAGGATCAATTTAACATGGGCAGCCTACGGTAAGCTCAGCAACATCTTTAAATCAGATATCCCAATATGCCTGAAGAGGAAAACGTTCGATCAGTGCATACTCCTTGTTCTCACTTATGGGGCTGAAACACTAACATTGACCAAGAAAACCATAAAGAAAATAAGAGTAACACAGAAGGCAATGGAAAGGTCAATGCTAGGAATAACACTTAGGGACAAAATACCAAACACCACAATTAGGCAGCGAACAAAGGTGAAGGATGCTGTGTTGAGGATAGCTGAGCTGAAGGGGAACTGGGCGGGACACGTGGCAAGACTGAAAGATGAGAGATGGGCAAGACGAATGATTGAATGGAGACCCAGACAAGACGCATTCAGAAGCAGAGGTAGACCACCAACAAGATGGGCCGATGATGTAAAAAGAGTTGCAGGAAATTGGATCCAGATCGCACAGGACAGAAACAAATGGAAGGGTTTGAGGGAGGCCTATGTCCAGCAGTGGACGACCTAGGCTGGGGAAAAAGAAGAAGAAGAAGTAATAAAACTATCATGATGAAGGATAATAAAGGGGATAATATCAGGGGGATAGACGTCAACCCTAAGGGTGGTAGTCCTATCAGACGTCTTACTCTGCAGAATGCTAGTAACATGCTCAAAAGACATATTAATTTAGTAAATAATTTTGTAATTTTGAAAGCTGGAAGGATTCCACTATGACAAACACAGTAAGAAAACGGAACAAGAGATTAGGATGGGTTAGGATAGTTAAAATCAATATATGGAACGTCAGAGGCTTTAGACATAAACAGTTAGAGTTAGACAAAGAATTAGTTGATAAAGACGGACGTAGCTACAATTGCAGACACAAAGAAGAAACAACAAGGATCAACAAAATTAAAACATTATATAATTCTGTACAGTGCAGCAATCCTTATAAATAAAAAATGGAAAGATAATTAACATATTTTTAAATGAAATATTAGTAACACTTCGATATAAAACTCTCAGAGCATTACACTACAGTTACAGGCGTCTATAGTCTAGAAAACAGCCGAAGAAAGGATAGGCAAATTCTATAAAACTTTGAAAACAAAACTAAACAAAGAAAATAAGAACCATAGCATCATTATTGAGGGAGATTAAACGTTCGTTAAATGTACCAACAGAAAATAACATGAGACTATATGGAGAAGAAACTCTAAATATTAATGGAGCACAATTAATTGAATTTGCCACTCTAAACTATTTTAAAATTACAAACTCTTTTTGCCAACGCAAAAACATTTACAAATTTACATGGAATGACATATTTGAAGAAGAATATGATAAGTTTCTTGCACCCCTGGGACTTAGATTCTTTATAGGAGATTGGAACTATCAACAATTATACGAGATTATCAATTTGGTTTCCGAAAACGCCCCTTAATTGTATAGCAAACATATAGAATTGTGAATAGTATCATTAAAAGCCTAGAGGAAAAGAAATTAGGTACCATTGTTTTTCTAGATGTCGCCCAGGCAAAGTGTGGTACATAGGTCTTTTACATAAAGTCAAAAGCGTTTTCCTGGTCCGTATTACCATCTACCGAAGATCATACACGTCAAAACGATACTTTTAAATAAAATATAACTCCAGTTACTCCAACTACCAAGTATAATCAGGAGTGCCTCAAGGGAGCATGTAGGGACCGCTGTTTTTCTTAACTTATGATTTACCAACAACAAACAATACTATTACAGCAAAATTTGCGGACGATATCTTCCTTGCTATCAGGATCGCTTGGAGCTATTATAGAACTGGATTGATAAACGGAAAATTAAAGTAAACGAGACAAAATCAGTACAAATTATTTACACTACAAACAATACTGAAATACCAGTAAAACATCTAAAACAACAACTAGCTTGGAGAAAACATGTCAAAACAAAACAGCAGCAAATTAACTTAAAATTTAGGGGGATGTCACGATTAATGGGACGAAGATCCAAATTATCAATAGACAATAAACTTTTTTTATACAAATGGATCCTTCAGCCCATATGGGCTTATGGAATACAATTATGGGGGTGTACAAAACCTCCAAACCAAACAATAATTTAAAGGATTTAATCTAAAACTTTACGCTCCATCACCAACGTACCGTGGTACTTGTCCAACCGTACCCTACACAAGGATTTAACATTTTATTTTCACCGAGGGAATTAAGAGATCTTCGACGCATTACTTCAAATGAATTGAAGTACACGAAAATGACCTGGTATTAGAAATAATCAATCCCCCAGAGGCAGAGAGGAGACTCGAGATTGTGGCCTACAACCCTAAGGCAAGAGATGCACAACGTAAATTAATTAAACTTAATCTATCATTGATATTATATAGGTTAATAGACAATTATCCTACTCATTTATAGTCTTATTACTTATTACTCTGCATTTAGGAGAAAACATCTCGGAATCTCACACCGTTGACAAAATGGTTCGCCTCAAGGATTCTAGGGTAGAGTTCGAGAAAAATAATCTACCTACAAATGACGCAAAACAAAACGAATACTGCATGTGGCAACATTCAACATAAGGTCATTAACTACAGAAGATGAAATGATAGAACTAAAACAAGAAATAAGGAAAGTAAAATGGAGTATCATAGGAATATCGAAAGTAAAAATAAATGGAGAAAGATGTATAATATTGAGAAGCGGCCATGTAATATATTGCAGAGGGAAAGAAGATAAACATATAGGAGGGGTCGCTTTTTAATAAACAAACACAACGAGTAAAGTAGTACAAAATAAGAGTATTTTGGAAAGAATAATTTTAATAAACATCAGAATTAACAAACGATGGACATGCAGAATAATTCAAGTGTATGTCCCAATAACTGAACACGATTGTGAGGAAGTTGAGCAAATGTGTGAAGACATTAACAAAGTAGTACAAAATGATCCACAAAATTCATATTAATTATCGGAAATTTTAACGGAGAAATGACAACGAAGAAGGAATAAGACCTTTTAACGCAGGGAAAGAAATGAAAGAGAAACTATGCTAATCAACTATACAAACAAAATAATTTCTACATAATGAACACGTATTTTAGGAAGCCCGAAAGTAGACGTTGGACTTGGAAAAGCCCTAACAAAACTATAAAAAGTAAAATTGACTGTACTAAGTAACAACGAAGATACAGCACTAAATACAAATGTAACAAATTCCGTAAATGTAGGAAACGATGGTAAGGGCTAAGATACAAATTGACGTAAACTTAGAAAGAAGAAAATTCATTACTAGTAAGAAGCACAAAATCCACGTAGAAAAGCTGAAAACAACTAAATGCGAATACCAAAAAGGAACCCCAGAACAAACACAGATGATAGACGCTAATATAAGGATGGCGGAAAAGTTTGTACCGATTTTATACATAAGACCAACTTTCTTATTGAGTGCGTGGAATACATCTGTTCTAAAGATAAATAACTTAATCAAAATATTCTCCTTCCATATCGACCACTTACTGCCACTTCTCAGGCAATAAATATTCGAGTATTTGAAATAAAGAATTCAGTGAGTGACTGCTCCATTTCCTCAACGTTTTCAAATCGTTTTTTTATGCAAAGAGTGCTTCAGAGCTCGAAAAAGATCACTTAGTGCCAAATATTTCCCATTAGAACTTGGCAAACCGTGTTTTTTGTCAATCGAGCAATCAATCGGCCCTTCATGATTTCAGATCTTTCGGTGAAATTGGTCCAGTTGCTCACAGTACAGCACGGCGACCCTCTTCCAACAGTTCCTAATGAATCACATGCCGATGGTCCCAAAAGACACAAAACAGCCACTTTTTGGCCAAAGTTTTTGGCGAATTTGAAGCTTAATCTGGCGACAGCTATGGTTTGATAATTCGGATTTTTGAAGGCATCCTAACAATGCAGTCGCCACTTCAAGTCGTAGTTACCTTTGAGTTTCGGTCAGTGCGTGTGGACTTCCTGTAGACTTTTCCGGTCTCATGGTTGAGTGATGGCAATCGAAATCGTCAGTCGACATTCGAGTCGTCATGGACGGACTGGTTTCAATTGCTTCAATGGCTGTGTGACGTTCGACTTCTCGTAGATGTCCAGATCTCGATTTGTCGGCCAAGTCTTCATCTCCTTCGCGAAATCGACTGAAACACTCGCGCGCCATACGATCTCCAATTGTGTCGTCACCGTGAGCCTCGTAAATCTGTCTAACAGCTTCGAATGTATTCAAGCACAGCTTCGATTAAAAGTGCAACAGCAAACAAATTCTCATTAGACAGCTCTACCCTGAAACAGCTATGGACAAGTTATTCACCAAAATAACCGCAAGAAAAGGCGCTTTCAAACGACACCAAAATCATAAATAATGATAAAAAGAAAAATTTTATGATCATATCGGCTTTTCTACAACCTTATAAACGACTTAGAAAAACACTATTACATTAATGGAAAAAAGTAGAAAAATAAACAGCAATAGGAATAACAAATATGACTGAAGTTACAGAAATCAACAAAATGACCAAGAAAAAGATAAGAACACACATCGAACTTATAATAATCAACAAATTAAAGAGCTGTTACAAGAAAGAAAGAGTTTAAGAAACTTAGTGAGAATAATGCCGGAAAAAAGCCCAACATAACAAATTTAATAAATTAGAAATATAGTTAAATATATAAGATCAGAAGCAATAACAATCGAAGAAATCACCAGATTATTAAGAAAACTATCCAATGGCCGAGCATCAAGCGAAGACAATGTTATAGTTAAAAAGTTAAAATACGGAGAAGAACCAGTATTAAAACTATTAGAAAAAATATTTTATTGTTGACTATTTATAAATAAAAAATAGGAAGTTATTTACTAAGGATGGAACTCTGGATAAACACAAAAGACAAACAATAGATAAAAAGGAAGAAAATAGTCAAACAAAAAATCATAGAATAAAGAAAAATAAAACGCAAAAAATTTCAAGAAATCTGATTAAAGTAAAATAAAAGATAAAAACATAGAAGTTAATGCAGACATTTTAAAGAAAATATTCCAGAAGCGGCAAGAACCAGTTATAGACTAAAAAAATTGTGAATACATCCAGGAAGGGAAGTAGATGGTGGTCAACAGAAAGTCAAGAAAAAAGGAAAAACGGAGAAAGTTTATATTAACTGGAACGGGGGAAGACTATAACACGTAGAAGAAGGCAAGATCAGAAACAAAGAAGATTATGAAAAAGCAGAGGAAACAGTATGAACCAAAAGAAACCACCCGAACTAAAAAATTTAAAAGACAAGAACGGAAATATGATATCCGAGGATAAGGAACTAATGCAAAGGTGGAAGGAATACTTCGAAGAATTAACAGAAGCATGAAACGATGAAGAACAAGTGATGGAGGAGACAACAACAGTTCACGGGAAAGCCCCAATTGAACAAAAAATTTTAAGAGAGCAATTAAGAAACTTAAACTGGGCAAAGCACCAGGGAAAGACGAAATCGCAGGAGAAATGTTAACCTACATGGGAAATAAAGCTACAAAGGAATTTCGCAATTTGCTAAATAAAATAATAACTCGGAAAGTAATACCCACGGACTGGAATTTAGGAATAATATTACCATTATACAAAAAAGAAGATCCAAAAGATTGCACAAACTACAGAAGAAACTTTCCTTCTACTTCCTTCCTTAATCTTTCTTCCAAGGTCATCTCATATACCTTACAAGTTGTGCATAGAAGCGATACCCTCCGATAATTTGCCCAGTCTTTCTTATTACCTTTTTTGAAAATAGGTACTATTACTGCAATTTTCCACTCCTTAGGTACTGTTTGTGTTACCCATGCTTCATTTAAAATTTTTTGTAGTAACACTATTCCTTCTTCACCCAATCCCTTCAGTAGTTCTGCTTTTAGTCCATCTACCCCTGGAGCTTTCTCGTTCTTCAATTTTCCTATTGCCTTTTTAACTTCTTCTGAACTAATGCCGTCCCTTATTTCATCCGCTCGTCTGCTCTCTCTCTCTCTCTCTTTTCCAGTTTTCTCATCATTTTGTGCTTCTTCTTCCGCTTTATCCTCTGTTATCTCTTCTCCCTCTAACATATCCTGGAAATATTGCTTCCATCTTTCCATAACTTTGTCCTCCTGCATTAATATCCTTCCCTCCCTGTCCATGACCTGTTTCGTCCCGATTTTTCTTCCTTTATTTCTCATGTTCTTCAGAATCCTATAGAATAGCTTTTGATTTATCCCTTTGTCCTTTTTCATCTTGGTCCCAAATTATTCCCATTACTTAGCTTTAGCTGTTTTGACCTTTTCCTTTACTATTTTTCTCGCTGCCTTATAGCTCTCAAACGCTTCATCACTCTTCCTTTGTAAATAGTTTTTCCACGCTTTCTTTCTTATTTTAAAGGTGTTTTTAATTTCTTCGCTCCACCAACTTGTTCTCCTCTTCATTCCTCCTGTTGAGGTTAGCCCGCAGACTTTTGTTCCTGCCTTGTAGATGATTTCTTTAAATTTTTCCCACGTCACTTCAATGTTCATTTCCGATATCTCTTGTTCCCCTTCTTGTATCCCCTTCCTGACCTGTTCTGTGTACTCCTCTCTTACTGCTGGTCTTGCAATCTGTGTATCTTGATCGTCTTTATTTCTTTCTTCTTTATTTTCCGTATTGTCCTCTTTTCACTATTTTCTTTGTTATTTTTCATTTTTGCTATTAATAGGTAGTTGTCTGTCGATAATGTTGCTCCTGTAAACTCTCACATCCTTAATCATTCTTCTATTTATTTCTTCTGTTATTATATAGTCAATAACTGATATTTCATTTCTCCCTGGTTACTCTCTAGTGTACTTATGGCAGTCCTTGTGCTGATATAAAGAGTTTTGTATCACCAGACCGTTCTGTATACAAAAATCAATTAAATTCTCCCCATTCGTGTTGCTTGTAGTCTCTCCATGTCTTCCCATTGCCCCTTGCCTCCCTGCAATCTCATTTCCAATTCTTCCATTGAAGTCTCCCATAATTATCGTGGGCTTGTCTGATTCTTTATATAACATTTGTAGTTCTTGCCAGAACTGCTCCTTTTCTTTCTTCGCATCACTTTCTCCCGGTCCATATGCTATTATTACGTCCAATTTCTCCTAATTACATCTTGCAAAAGTTATTTTCATTGCCCTTTTGCTCACCGCTTTCCACTCCACTAATTCACATATGTACTTTGGACTTATCAGGCACCCTACCCGTGCCGTAGCTCTTTTTCGTTCGTCTACTCCACTGTATAACAGCCTGTAATCTTCTATTATTAATTCTCCTACTCCTTTCCTCTTCGTCTTTGTGATTGCTACTATTTCCATTTTATACTTCTTAATTTCCTGGATTGGTTCTTTCTCTTTACCATTTAAACTTCTAATATTCCATGTTCCTATTCTGTCCCATGCATAATTGTTAGTCCTTGTATCCTTTGACTTGGCTGATTTGTCCTGTCCTGTTCTTTTTTCCTTTATTAGTTTTTTGCTCGTGTTTGGTCTTGTATGTATTGCCCATTGTACTTTTTATACTCCAGGTCCATAACTCCTGATCACATATCATCTTCTGGTATCCCACCTTGGCCTTGCTTGTTTCATAATTGTATTTTGGATCTTTCTTTCATTTTGCGTTAAATCATCGTTTATATGCACTTTCTGACTTTGATTCCATAGTTTACTCTTACATTGCATCATCATACTCTTATCACTTTTACTTCTTAATTCTAACAGGCACATGTCCTCTCTCAATTTTCTATTTCCACTTTTAAGGTCACTCCCAATGCATTCTCGATAATCCTTCTATTTCCTCCTTTAACGTTTTTGTATTGTTTGCGGTCCCTCTTAACCCTTGCATAACTATGTTCTTTCTCCTCTTATCTCCCTCCATTTTCTCCATTCTCTCATTTGCTTTTTCGACTTCCTTTTTCAAATCTTCAATCTCCCTCATTGCTTTTCTGTTGGTTCTCTTAACTTTTTTATTTCGTCTTTAAATTCTCTTTGTTCCCCCCTTAAACCCCTGATCTCCTCTTGTAATTTCTTTGTTTCCTCCTTATTATTTTGTTGTTCGCCAGATTCCTCATTAGTGGCATCATTTCCTTCATTTCATTTTTCATTTTATCTTTGCTTTTTTCTTCTTTTGTCGGTGTCCTAATTGTTTTCCTTGATCTCTTAATTAATTCGTCTACGTCTTCTTTCTTTTTCTTCCCTTCTTCTGTGAGATATTTATCTGAATCCATATTTTGTGATTTCTTGCTATGTTGTCTGCAACCCTCTTCGTTTTCTTATGTTTATTGGGTTGCCTATCCAGAACTTAACGCAATGGGAGTTTCCTGAACCTTAAGTTTTAACTCTGCTGCTCTTATCTTTATCACTGCATGAAACTCTCGTTCTTACAGCTGTTTTTCCTAACCTAGCATGTACTAATATTTAGCTTTTTTCTCATCATTAATTGGTATTTGGACTTTTTCTTCTTTCACCGTTGCCCCTTGTAATGTTCTTAAGTTGTGACTTGCTTCCAAGTTAAAATTGTCCCCAATGCGGCCCCAAAATTAGACTTGTTTATCGGAACAGATTAAAATGAAATGTCACTCACTTGCTTAGTCCTTCATCATCATACAGGTAACAGATTTTAAATATTTGGGTACAACAAAAGAAAACAAGGGGGACATAGACAATGAAATAATGGAAAGAATAGGAAAGGCGGGAAAAATATATAATACACTTATAATACACGTTCCTTGGAAAAAGAAATCACGGAACAAATAAAATCGGAAGCATACAAAAAACTGGTAAGACCTTCTTTAATCTATGTCAGCGGATCTTGGACAATCAACAGACGAAATACGAGTAAAAGCACGGCAATGGAAATGAGATATCTTAGAAAAATTAAAGAAATTTCAGGATTGGACAGAGTGAGAAATAAAAGTATAACGAAACAACTGAAAGTGAAACCTATAAAGACACTGATAGAAGACAGACAACTTCTCCCTATGGATGACAATAGGATAGCAAAAAGAGTATACGAATCAAGAACAGAGGGAAAGAACAAAGTAGGTAGACCAAGAAGAAAATGGGAGGAACAGGTACAGGTAGCAGAGGAAAACAGAAACATACAGTGGAGGGAATTAAGAAACCTGACAAGAGCTAGGAAGGCATGGAATAAAATAATCAAGAAAAGTTAAAATTAAGCGTTATTAGATTAATATATTATATTGTATTGTAATTTGGTTATAATCCGACACCTAACGGTAAAAGGATTCCAGTTTAAATAAAATAAAATCAAATGAAATAGAAAAACTATATAATAAATGCTTAATTTAAAATAAATTACCCGATGCTTGAGGCAGTACGAACTATAAGCCCGGTTTTATATAAATTTTTTACACAGATAATTACAGAACGATTGACTAGCAAGCTTGATAGCTATCAATCACAAGAACAAGCTGGATTTCGCAAAGGCTTCAGTTCTTTAGACCACTAATAGAAAAACTTGAACAATTCTTAATGCATTAAACAATAACCGAGTAGATCACAGATATTTAATACAAAACATATATAGAAATGCTACATTTCAAAACCAAGAAGATTAGAATCAATAGAGGGGTACGACAAGGAGACTCGATTTCGCTTAAGTTATTTACACTTACGATGGAAGACATGTTCAAAGAACTAAAACGGGACGACAAGGCATCAATATCGATGGAGAGAAGCTAAACCATCTGCACTTTGCCGATGATATTGTTATAATAGCAACCGATAAAGAAGAACTGCAGCAAATGTTACAAGAAGTACATCAACAATCAAACAATTTGACCTAAAAATAAACACCATAAAAACGAAAAATAACCAATCAAGTAACACAGGATGAAGAAAATGAAAATCTGAAAGTTGACGATCATATAATAGAGAAGGTGGGTTCATACATTTACTCAGGACAAAAACTCATACTATCAAAAGATGGCTTAAAAGCTGATTTAGATAGATGCATATCTATTTGGTGAACTCCAAAAACTTTTGAAATTGCAAATACCACACACATCAAGAGTCTTCGAGCAACACATACTTCCAAAATTAACATATGGTACAGAATATTGGGCTCATAATAACTACATAATAAAGTCCAAGTTACACAACGTACAATGCAAAGACGCATGATAGGAATTACATTCCAGAAAGGATCGGAAGTTATACATCGAGTGTGTAAACTTAGATGGAATTGGGCGAGCCACATAGCCAGGATGAATGACAATAGATGGACACGTCAAATAATTGAATGGAGGCTACGAAGTCACAAGAGGAATAAAGGAAAGTGGACTGAGACCTTCAACAGTGGATAATACAAAGGGAAGCTTATTATGTAAAACACAGTTTGATATAGCAGAATAAGTGATTTTGCGTCTTTGTGTTTTATTATTTTCTTTACTTTCGATTGATCCAATATTATGTTCTCTTTTCAGCGGAAATCGCTCGCAGTTGTGCTAAACAACAAAACGCTTTATCACAACCCCAAAATAGCTATGTTTGCAATGCGGAGCATGCATTACGGCCTCCGAAATTAATTCCATCCCGGTGCGTGGCCCATTGTGCCGGCCCAATAACAATTACACCTGGGCATTATAAACTATTCCATCTGCGCATAGATCTGTTTTTGTTGCGGCTTATTAATTAGCTCTGGGTCTACCTCGAGGCGGCGGCACGGAGCAGCCCGCGATGGCGGAGATACGGGGCGCCACATTATTTAACGTCGCTTATCCCATTCCAGCAGTTGTTCGGCATCCGGTATCACAATGCGGCGTGTGATTATGAGATTATACAAGTGTCTAGCGCGGCCGCCCTCGAGTCGAGGGCTCGCTGCCGGTCGTATGGCGCACACACGTGTAGGGGAGGCGGCTGAGCGCTCCCCGCCGCTGATGGTTTTTTATTAATTGAGTCGTCGGCAAAAAAGTTATTATCTGCCGTAAACTTTCGCTTGTACTAATGGATGTTTCTCTCGAAGTTGCCCCGCTTTGAATATGTGCCGACATGCACAGTGGATTTCCGAGTCAATCCGGATGATTAATGGTGCCGAAGCTGCGTGTATTGATTTATAAATTTATGTCACACTTTGCATTCTTCCCTTATAAAGAGACTCGTAAATAAATCTTGATTCAAATAACTTCTGCGGGGAAACGTTGGGCGGAGATTTTGTGGGTTGACGTGCACTCTTAGTATTTTGATTTGAAACGATAAATAGCTATTTGTGCCATATTTGTCTTATTTATTATGACTTTCACTTTTGCTTGTGTATTTGCTGTTTTATGTGTTTTTCTTTAAATAGAGCTTGTACCTGCTTGACAATATACATTCCCTTACAAGATATTTTTAACAATTAGTACATGAGAAAATGAAATAACTTGAATTGTAATTAATAACCACTTAAAATGAAACTAAAATTGATTGTCACTTAGATGTACCATTTAATCACTAGAATTTGAAAGTTAATTTAGCACTTAAGTATATGTCTTGGAGTAACTTGCGTTTTAGGCGGTTATGAATACTTCTTTGATCTAATTTGTAAAAGGCGGGACTGCTACAGTTGGTAAGACTTTCGTAAAAGGTTTTAGTCAATGCGTTCTTGAAATGTAGGTATGCCTAGTTCGTAATGCAGCTGTTGATTAGTGATGAACTAAATAGCGCTGACTGTCAAAGAATCAAAAGACGTACGAGAGATTTGTATAGTAGCGTCACGCATTCGATTTTCATAGAGGACTCTCTGTTTATGATTGGGTAAAGTTGGATTAATCGCGTATGACCCTCATTTAGTTTTTTCGGTACATGGTATTTCCATGTAAGACAAGTATTGAGGTAGATACCGAGATATTTTTCAGGTTCATCATAGACAAGCAAAATAAATATATATACCGATATACAGGACAATCTTGTGGACAGCCCAAAAAAAGAATCTTACGCCATGATAGCCGACGGTCATGGAAGAAACTATCAGGAAGTTCTCCATAGCATCAAGGAGTTACATAGTTGAAACAATGCGCAGTACGAAAGAAGAAAAACTATTAATTAGATGCGCAAAACATGCTAATAAAGTTAGTCAACTTGAGGACCCATTCTGGAAAGATACAAACCTCAAGGTTAGAAAAGTAGGCTCTAAAATAAACCACAACAAAATATTCATAAGGCGAATGGATGAGAAGGAAATACCGAGGCTTTTACCGAAGCTATTGGCACGCCAATGGAGGGAATTGGACTATAAGTGCTCGCAGGTCTAGTGCGAGAGACACAGCAACGATTAGTGTTGGAGTACCGAAAACAGTTCTTAATAAATGCTTAAAAAAAGGTAATAAGGATAGGGATGGTGGATTACACTCTACAGAAAAGAGTCGAACTTAACAGGTGGATAAAATGCTGAGATTATGGCCATAAGCCACCTGAATGTAAGGTACTGGCCCGTGTTAACCATGAATGTGGCCAAGAGGGACATATAAACTTAAGATGATCTAACCCCCTGCATTTCCACTATACGAAGAACCCGGTCACTCGCCGTGCACACAAGTAAAACAAAACATAAAAGACTAACCTAGAGAATATACAAAGATTTTAAAACTGACACTGAAACCGGAGCTCCCTCGACGAAACAGTCCCCAAGGAAGGGGAAAACCAGATAAAAAACCTTCTACACAAGAGGAAAGAACTACCATGGGAAGCAAAACAGGCAACGACAAGGAACGAAACTCAGATAAGTCCAATAATGTTAACCATTTACGGGTGAATCTAAACAGATGTAAGGAGGTTCATGACGCCTTTAGTCAGATAGTTAAATATAACTAACTTCGCAGTGATCTCAGTAATCTCAGAATCCAATAAGCGATACACCACTCGTCGTAATGGATGGTTCACAAACCAGCAATGCGATGCCGCTATAAAATTAAACAGCGGGACAATTACTGGTCCCGGTAGGGGAGAAAGCGTGGTTTAGGGCAAAATCTGAGGACATGTCTTTCTTGCCTGTTATATTACACCAAGTACTAATAACGATCTTTATCAAAACTATCTAGATAACCTGACCACACTTATCAATAAAGTTAAGCAAAAATACCCAGGAACAGGAATAATAGTTGGCGGTTGTTTCAACGCAAAAAGTCACATGGGGCACTCAAAAAGAAGACTATAGCGAAACACAACTAGTAGAATGGGCTGCCCAAGATAACTTAACTTCAGCAAATATCAGGAACGAACAGGCGTTTGCAAGAAGAGGTTCCAGCAGTGTAATAGACGTAACTCTCATAAGCACGAACATCACTGATACAATAAAAAACTGGAAAGTACTCGAAGAGGAGACTTTTAGTGTCCATCGAGCGATCCTATTCCAAGTAAATACTAGAATACCAATGAAAATAAGCACCCAACAGGCTGGTACTACAAAAATCCCATGTAGTTGCCCAACTAAAAACCAACCCAAAGAGAGCTTTAAGTAATGTTAAAGTCCAAGAGATTTCACACAGATTTTAATCAAAAACTGCGAAGATACATTGCTCCGATCCCCCATGGTCTAGAAACAGACAACCTGTGTAATGGTGGGGAAAGGAAATATCCAAACCACAAGAAACGTGCATCAACATAAGAGAGATTTGAGCACGTAAAAAAAAACGCGGACCCCGACTATAACAGCCAGCTACAATGCTTATTGCGAAGCAAGAAAACTTACGAGAACATCATAAGGAAAGCGAAACAGAAGAAATGGTGATAACAATATTTGGAATGACGGATATAAAATCGTCAACAAAAAATTCGGCAGCAGAACACAACCCCTTACGGACTCCGATGACACTACCGAAACAATTAACAATTTATTCCCAATAAAACCGATAATCCATATGGGACCTTAAAGGGACATATGGGCCGTGTAAAGATATTTGAATCACACAAGAAGAAACAGAAAATGCAGCATGAAGACTAAACACGAAAAAGGCACTTGGCCCGGATAGGATCCCCTGGAGGTGGTCAAGCTAGTAGTTGAATCCTGCCCTGCAGTATTCGTAAATATTCTAAATCACTTATGGACAATAAATTTTGTTTCCGACGAAATGGAAAACAGCAAAGCTAATTTTGATACAAAAACCTGGTAAATTACCAGAAACGGCCTGTAAACCCATATGTCTACTAAACTCTATGGCCCAATTACAGCGTGAATGATATATATGTATCAATTTAAAAAATTCATTATTGGAAAAGTATAAATGATAATAATTATATTCTTTCGTTATTTTTTGAAGGGTGCTTTCCGTCAGATTCAATCACGTAACGGAGGCGAGTCTCAAATGACAAAATAGCGCGATTTCGCATGTCATCTGGGATGTCCAAGATCTCTTCGGAGATTCGATTCTTGAGTTCTTCGATGTTGTTCGGTTTTGATACCCCCTCCTGCTTTTCGGGGTGCATCCAGGGCAATCAGTCTATGCCCAAACGTTTGAGCCAAAAGAGCGAAGTTTCCCTCGGTTCGATGAGCTGTGGCGCCATCTTGTTGGACCCAGTTCTGGTTGAGCTTTCTTTTCTGCTTAGCGATTGGGATGAAATTTTCGAGCACCTCCTTCCGGTAAACGGACTCATTCACATATCTTGTGAGAAAGAATGGTTTAATGATTCCGTGGTGAGAGATTACACACCAGTCGCAGACCTTTTGGGGGTGCAAGTGGCGTACAACGCTTAAATGGAGGTTTTTTTGGGCCTCAATAGAGCTGATTTTGTCTATTAACATAGCTTTCGAGCTCGAAATAGGCCTTATCTGTGAAGTGGATGTGCTTGATGTCGATCTGCTCCTAGTCAAATGTCATTATAACTTTATTTGCAATATCACGCCTTTTCTCATTATTGACAATGGTAAGCGGATGTTGAATCTGAGTTTTGTATGAAACAAATTCAGATCCTGGTGCAGCATCTTGAGGACACTCGAATGACTTATTGCAAGAGTTTGTGCTGCCCTTCTGGACGACGTAGTGGGCTCTTCTTGGAAAAGGGATCTAGCCTCATAGCCTTAGGGGTGGTTACAGTAATCGAACGAGCTGTTATCCCCTTCTTGTTGTCTAGTACAGTGCCCAGTCTTCCAAATTTTTTGACTGTTTTAATTTAACATGGTAAAAATAAAATAATAATTTTTTTTAAAGAATAATTTTTACTTTATTATGGTGGCTAAGATAAATGTAATGTACCTCCCGAATTGGGTATGGAACTTTCTAAGTGCCCCTGTAGCCGATTTGCCATTTTGGTAGAACGCCTTGACCATGCAGACCCGTTGGTCCGTCTGGTAAATAGTTCTCTCAGACGCCACTGATCAATATATCTACGGTTGTAAACAAAACCTCAAACCTTTCTCTAACAACAGCTAACGTCACTTTTTGTTTGAGCCTAAAAACACAAGAATGGCAAGGAAATCATTTTTTATCGTAATATAAAATTCACCCTGCAGATGAAACTGTTATCAAGACCTAAACACAAGGGGAGGCCTATCTGAATAACAATACGGATTCCGTACAGGTCGATCAACTATAGATGCTGCAAAAAGTCTAACTGCTTATGCCTAAAGCGTCAAAGAAGGTAGCTGGAAGCAACGCGAATACTGCATAGCTGTGGCACAGGAGGTGAAAAATATTTTTAAATCGCCATCACAGAGGCAAATTATTAAAAGCATAAAAAATCGAGGAATCTCCGGAACTCTGATAAACAATTAAAAGTTACTTCGATGGTAGAAAAATAATATATAATGATAAAATGATTAAAATTACATGTGGGGTTCCACAGGGGTCCGTACTTGGACACATACTGTGGAAATACGGCTCAATACTAGGAATCCCCCTCCCTATTGGTTGCAAATTAATAGCATTTGCTGGCGACCTGATGGCAATAACCGTAGGCAGAAGCAAAACCGATGCAATAATAAAGACAGAAATCGCCATAGGAGAGGTGGCCAAATGGATGATAGACCACGAATCACAACTTGCACCAGGCAAAACAGAGGTAATCGTGTTGACGTCCAGAAAAATAACAACTATCAGTACTATTAATATACTAGGCCTGGCTATTCCTATAAAAGCATTAATTAAATACTGTCTTGGACTAACCATATCCAGACAGCTACAGTTAAAACCCAGAACATAGCAAATAACTTAGCTAGGCTAATGCCTCGGATTAAGAGACCAAGAAGAACCGTAAGGAAAATACTTAATTCAGTGATAATATTGCACTTCTATACGCCGCACCTGCATAGAAAGGAGGGGGATCAAAACAGCAAAGATTACCAAAAAGCTAATTGATCTCTTATTCGAATTAGCTGTGCATATAGGACGATTTAGACCGTGCCCCTACAGACAATAACGACCCCAATGGATCTACTAGCAGTAGAACGAGCGCATAACTATGGGAGGACTCGAAGACCAAAAGGTATAACAGACAATGCATGTCAGACAGATGGCAGAGACGACGGGAGAGCGGTAACTAAGGACAGTGGACACAAAAACTCATACCAGACATTTGGCCATGGTACGATAGAAAATTTGGACAATTAAATTATCATTTAACGCAAATGCTAAGTAGACATGGAAACTTTAAGTCTTACCTCAAACGATTTGGAAAGGCAGAAAATGATAAATGTATCTACTGTGGCGAATTGGATAATGTTTATCTGTAAAAAATAGGATGAAACAAAAGAACTAGCTGAAAACCCAACTAAAGTCAAGATATTCCCTGAAAATATCTCAATATAATGCTCTTAGAAGAAACCAAATGGGAGATTATAATCACCTTGTGTTTGTACACAAGGTGATTATAATCTTTGGACTTATCCGTAAGTATGCTTGTGCATACTTACGGATAAGTCCAAAGATAAACCAAAAAAGTAGACAAAGTTAATTTAAAACACCAAAAGTAATGGTAACGCGGTTCCAGATGAGGTCCACCGGCAAAGAGAGGGAGGTAGATAGATTTAGTTGGTAGGGGGACTACTCAAGAGTCCAAATCTAGCATGCGGGGGTATTATAAATATTCCTAAACCTCCCTCTATAAAAAAGGTTTATCATAAGCATTCCACTGGATGGGATAACCGTTGATTGTAATAAAGGATGGATTTTTGATGTTTCTTATGGAAATATTTTCTTGGCGTACTTGGAATGATTAATTGATAAGTTTCATTATTTGAACCATCTACTTAGGATATCGGCGGCAACTTGAAGTTTAGTGATTGCTTGTTCTGGATGTTCATTTCTGGTTAGCACGACCGTGTCGTCTGCAAACCGTCGCAAGGTTTGCGTTGGGGATGGGAAAATTAAACATAAAGATGTTGAATAGGATAGGGCCCAGCAGACTTCCTTGTGGGACCCCTGCGTGTATAGTTCTAGTAGTAAATAAATTTGCATATACTTTGATGGCGAACGTATGATTTTTGAGGAATGAGAGCAAAAAAATTTAATATACTCGCATAATTGGAGAAGTGTAATTTTATATCTTAAGAGATCTGCCCACACGCGATTGAAGGCTTAAGCTATGCCTAGAAATAACGTTGTACCGTATTGTTTACTTTTACAACCTCGTTTTATGGTTTTGCTGATGACAAATAGAGTGGCCTTTTTTAAATCCAAATTAAAAATTAGGACAATGGGTACCTTTGTAACCTGTTTATTATGCTGGAGGTAAATGATATTACCAAAAGTTTTGAGGTGGCTGCTTGTGATTGGTGTGTTTTGCGCAATTCGTTGATGTACTTTTTAAATATTGGATCTGCGTGGCTATCGGAAGTGAACGTTTGTCCAAATGCTCTGCGAAAGCTTTATATTTTTCTTCGTCCGCGTAATATGTTGGTACTCCTGAAAAGATTAAGGGTGTCTCGTGTGGCTGACGTAGGATACTTTTGGTCTTCCACAGACCGGAGTCGCCTGGTTCACAATTGCTAGTATGTATTTGGTATACCTCTAATAAATAGGCGTTAAATTCTTTTTTTTAGATTATATACCGTATTTTTGGTAGAGAGGTTCCTAGTTTTTTGCCATTCCCCCCTCAATGCGCTTTTTGGCTCAATTATTTTGGGTGAATAATGGTTGATGTTTCACTTCCGTTTATGCATGGTCATTGTGGCTGCGTTATTACTGTCAGATTTTGGTCGTGTAGGATTGTTTGATCTGTTTGGTTTGAGGCTGAAAGGTCATCGGGATATTAAGCATGAAAGATGTCCCTGGGCCCAGGAATTTGTTTTGCTGGCGTTAGTATAAATGAAATTATAATGGGTTAAATCGGTCTAAATCAAGTTCAGTGAGCATTTGTTCAAAAATTAATTTGGTGAAATTTTTGTGGGCAACTATGTCGAGTATATCTGGTTCGTAGTCGTTTTTACACGGGTAGTATATGGGTTGATCAGGTCACAAAGTGTGTTCTACATTGCCATATATTATTTTTAAAATTCATATCTCCTATAAGAAGCGTAGGTTCTCTGATATTAAATATGGTGAGATGTCTCTATCGAGAAGTTGTTTTTTGGGTTCTGTATAAACACGACTATGGTTACAGGAGTACCATCAGTTTATTTTGGCTCCAACTAGGTTGATAGTGTTAATTTTATGGCATTCATATTGCGTTTTATGATAATGGCTACGTATTCAGATAAGAACGTAACCTCTTGGTCCGCGAGGTAGATCTGATATCCAATAATTTTAAGTTTGTCCGAATTGATTACATGAGTTTCAGAGATAGATGCTACGTCGATGGAATGTTTCACAAGAAGTGATTTAAATAGAGGTAATTGTGTTTTGATGCCGTTAAAATTCCTGTTAAGGAATTTTATTGAATTAGAGTTTTAATTCTATGATTCATTAAAAAGAGGGAAGGAAAGAGATTTGATAATATTAATTGTAAGATTTGTTCTACGAAGGGCTGAATAAAGTGTAAGAAAGACAATAGAATAGTGTTGAACATGGGCGAGGTTTCGGGTGATGCAAAATTAGTGTTTGGAAGCCAAGATGAGTTGAGCAGGGACATGTGTTTGCATTGTTCATTAGAGGAGAAAAGCATATAATATTGTTAGCAGGTGCAAGTTACGTTCTAAGAGCGTTTGCCTTGACGATTCCTTGATGAAAGGAATATTTGCATCCCCTAAAATTAGCGGGATGGTTTTCTTCGTAATTAGTGCACAATGGGGCATCGTTCCGAGGTTGATCACACTTAGTATGCAAATGATTTCCTTGGCATGTTACGCATCTTGGTTCTAATCTGCAGTAGTTTTTTATATGCCCGCTATGTTAACATTTGTGACATTGGGGAGTTTTAGGATTAATTTTACGTGGCTCTGCAATACCTACTGGGTGGAATATCTTTTTGATCTGTTGCAAGAAATCTTGCACGAATGGACCTAGGCGTTCTTCCTTTGTGTAAAAGCCTTGCAGTTCGTGTTATAGAGGGGTCATAAGTTGCAAGTACTTTATGTACGTCATCTTTGGTTAAGGCGAGAGGAATGTTGTTAACAATTACCAAAAGGGGTCCTGTAATTTTTTGAGTTGATAAGGTGATTTTCAATAACAATGACCTGAGGGTCGTGAAAACTCTTCCTTCGATAATGATTTTGATATAATTTATAACGTCTTAATGGTTGACTGGATCGTGTAGAAAGGTAGGCGGTGTCTCTATTGGAAAGGTTCATTTGCCGTTGCTTTACTTGGGCAGATGTTGAGGTAAATTTGTTTCTCTCAAGATGCGATTCAGGTTTCCATTTGTATTTTTTGTAAATTGGTGAAATGTGGAAATAAGTGATCAGATTTCTTTTAAGAACGGACTTGGTAACACGTACAATTCACCCCCGTTTGGGGGGTACTAATTAATAATTAAATTTGTTATCAGAAATAAACAACTTGGATATTTCTAGGACTGATTATCACAGGCACCAGGCCTTAATAAGCCGCATTTACACTTTTGAGTCGTGGAGTGAACGTACATACGTCCTTGAGATTCAAAAGTATTTTATGTGTAATACAACCTTAGTAATTCTATTGCTAACGACTTTTACTTTTTGACTTCCTTTTCGTTTATTTGTAGCATATATCAGAGTATTTTAAAATTAATTTTGGATTTTACGAATAGACGGCTTTAGTCATCTTTCCGAATGTGTTTTGTCTATGATATGATTTATTTTTCATATTTTGCCTTTATTTCCATAAAGGAAAGGAAGCTGCCGATGCTCAGGGAGCAAGGATATGTTAAGTTTAACAGAACGCACTTATCAGAATTGGTCTATCAAATTTCGTTATGGTGATTCTTCATTTAAAAGTGACCAGCTTTCGTGTTAAACAACTGAAGTTGATTTTTTGATAAATTATTCTGGTGTTTTTATTAATTTTTCCTTTGGGTCTAGAGTTTTCCTTTGTCTCCAGTTAGTTCAATATCAATGTATATTCTCTTCAGCCCCAGTTTGTGTTCCTGCTTTAATATTTCAACTATTTGTTCAAAGATTTTAAAGTTTATTATAGTAATTTGCGGTTATTATTTTATTCATGGTTCTTCTTTTTGAAAGTTTATAATTTTTTATGCTTTCACTAAGTTTTTTGTTCTTGGGCGTTTTACTGTAAACCTTGAACTATTCGTCTTGGTGTCTTTCCATTTATTTAAATTTCTCGATCGCGATAAAACTCAAAATTCTGACCTAGTTATCTATGTGCATACACCGTTTGGTTTGAGATTAATATTATTATCTATAAACCTCTTTTGACGATTGCTTATTTCAACTTTTTTAAGTTTTATTCAGAAATATTTTGAAATGCTATATTTTAAGAAGCAATACAAACGTTTCTTACTGAAACCCACTATAATGCGATATGTTACCAAGCATGGTATTGACATCTGCGCATTTTTTATTGTTATGGTTCAGTTTGTACTTCACTTATTTTTAGGTCTATATATCCATTACTTAGAAGTAGATGTGGCACAATAAGCTGCTAGAAATATCTCTAACTATTAGTATTAAGCTGCACTTGAGAGCAAAATAATAGACTCACTAGTTGCACGCCTATTTTTGTTTCCTGTTTTAGTCTAAGAAAAATGAAAATAAAAACATTAACGTGCAAGGAGCATCTTTATTATTCAGATCTAAAAAAATATCATTCACGACGTGGGTTTTACGAATCTTGCTAATTGGAACGCACGTGCGTGACGACTGTGATTAGCCTACGGTAGGCTTACAATCCGGTAATGTATCTCAGTCACTTATCCGAGGTTGACGTAAGTAAATAAGTGACTTAAATGCTCGAGTGATTTGCAAGAATGGATACCACACCCGCCGAAGCAGCCCAGGCAGTTGAGTTGAGAGAAAGCCTCAGTCAGAGGACCGTGGCTGAGTCAATCAATCTTGTCGAGAGTGTGGCATCGGTACCGGGACACCGGTTGCTACGTCCGCCGGCAAGGAGATGGCCCTAAGCGCGTGACAACGGAGAGAGACTATCGATTTTTTGTTTGAATATCTCTCAGAAATCGACATATGACTGATGTCGACCTCAAGCAAGAGCTGAGTGCGTTCAGAGTTATGGTCGCCAGCGCTTGTACAGGGAAAAGAAAACTGAAGCCAGTCAGCCTGGCCCCAAAAAGGCAGCTACGGATCTCAAGCTGACTGCAGTTCAAAAGCAAAGGCGATTGGAATTTGCTCGCAAACATTTAGATTGGGACCTCGGTATTAGAGTCACATATTATTCACCGACGAGTCCAGCATGCGCCTACATAGAAACGACAGGAGACGTCCGGTTTATAGAAACCCAGAGGAGCGATTTGCTTATTGCTGTATTCAAGAAACTGTCGCATATGGAAGTGGCTGTTGCATGTTCTGGCAGGCATTTCTATGCATGGAAAAACTGAGTTGGTTTTCCTGCCTAGTAGAAGACGCGAAGGAGGTTTAACAGCCGACCGCTACATCAGGGATATTCTGGAGGAACATGTTGTTCTGTTTGCGGGATTTGTTGGTGAGAACTTCATGTTAATGCACGACAAGGCACGATGCCACACCGCGCGAGTGATCACTACCTACCTGGCTGACATCGGTATACAGAAAATAGACGCCTCCGTGTAGCCGACCGAGCATGTTTGCGATGAGTTGAAGCGAAAAGTCCGGGTTAGAGAAAGCGGCGTTGATTGAAGAAGAGGAAGCAATCCCTCAAGACATCATAGGAAAAGTCAGCCGATCCATGCGTAATCGCTTGGAAAGTGCAACTAGGAGTAGAGGTGTCAACACTTTGTATTGAAAAAATCATTTAATTAATTTCAACTAAAGATTTCATTTTTTTCTTTTATAATCACCTTTTTCCTTTTAACTATTTTGTGTTACACACATTCTTAGGTCCATAACTCTGTCAGAACAGGTCCGATTCCAATCAAAGTGGTGTCATTTGAAACAACAGTTTTTAAGCTTTCGAACAGTACACTGAACTTGACTTGGAACGCTCTCAAAGTAGACATACATTCTCTTAAAGCTCGATTATGTTGCCGAGCCGATTGTTTTGCTCTCAAGTGTAGATTCGTTCACTTGCATTACATTTTTTTCTATTTTGTATAGTGTCATTTTTTTAAGATTTACTCTGAAATATTTTTTTTGTTGCGTTATTCTACGGTGATCTCTAAAATTGTGCATAATCACCAACCCTTGAGGTGCTCGTTGGCCCCCTCCCACCTTATCGGTTTCGGTGCAAACCCCTCGGCCTCAAATATTTGCGAGAAAGAACTTAATGGAGCCGCTTTTCCCGGCGCAAACTAGCAGCACGCCGCCCAATCGCCCAAATTGTCGAAACGTAATAGCGAGCCGTCTTGAAATACAATCGGCTGCCCAAACCCGGCGCTGGAGTGCGAAATACGATATAGGATAACGGGGCATTTAGCGCTCGCCTCCCTAACGGCGCTCGGGCTGTTTGCGGTGCAAATAGAAATGGGCGATGCTGGGCGGGCCCGGGCCGGGGACATCGGGGAATTGGCGAAATTGGAAATGTTCACAGGGAGTTTGACGTCAGGGAATATCTTGTAAGACAGTGCTTAGCGGCTTATCTGCGATTTCCTCGAGCGGCTCGCCAGCAGCGCCGCGGCGGCCGGCGAGAGGCTACTTTGTTTGACTTTGTTTAAACTCTGCCTTCAAATTGAGATTGATTGCGGCCCAACAGATATGTTCGCTTTAAAATATTTTTCCTCCTTTTAAGTTCAGAGAGGGATGACTCACAACGAAAACATTACATAGGTCAAGCTATGTTTGCTTTAATAATAGTTGGTAGATATGTAACCAAATAAACTTTCAAGATTGTTAGATTGTATAAGCGTAGCAGGTTTGAACGTTTGAAGGTTTGACAGAAAGCTTTACTAGCATTATGAGTTGTTTCTTACGCATGTGTTTTTGACATTTTATTTGCTTTTCTGTCATCAAACCACTTAATGTTTTGAGTTTCTTTACACACTTTTACTAACATAGTTTTGTCTTTTGTTGCCTTATATTATATGCATATTTGCGTAACTGAGGAGCATACTCGTATTGTACGATGATGTCTGCTGATTAACAATTTCTATACAACATTTGCATTATCACTTTCGGTTATTTTTTAAATTTTAACGTGGAATCTTATTATAAAACATTACAAAATAAATGAAAAACTATAACCAACCAAAAAAGAGAAATCCAGCCAACTATTTAAAGGAACATCCCCTGCAGACATTTTTTATTATTTCTTATTACAAAAATATGAGAAATTGTTACTGTACGTTTAACTGCCCCATAAAATTGCAATTACGAAATTGAGCCTCCGCACTTCCATATAAATATTTAATACCGAAGCGTATAGTCGCATTATAACAGCCTATTCGTCCTTAATCCAATTTATGGGGCAATTTAGACAACTACAAGATTAATCTATCATCCCGCGCACCCAATTTTGAAAGTCTAACGAATAATAAATAATAACGGTCCCGGCTCGCATCCTTGTGGGACCCGGGCGCGGCGGGCCGCCGGCCGGGCCCAGCGGCCCCGCGCTGCGGCCGGAGGCAGATATTGAGCAATAAAGCAATCCGGCCGATGGCTCTGCGACTCTATCGAGGCGGAAACTCGATATTAGGAGGTGTATTAATGTAATGGGGTCGTAAAAGAAATATCGCGGCCATCAGCCGACAGGCGGATTTGCGCGGCCGCAATTTGGTTGCGCGCAGTGGCATGCATAGCCGCGGCTCTGTATTATTTCACGCTACCGGGCGACTTATTATTCCCGGCGGGAGCACACCGATGCAGTGTTGACAAATTGCCCGAATTTGTCATGTTCGTAAATTGCTAGGAACGCGTAATGCACACAAAACTGGAGTTTTGCTGCTTTGATAATATCTGCGTGGTGATTCATTGTAAAGACCTGAAACGAACGCCATTAATCTTGCTAATTTGAAATATTCCGGCGCGAATGTTTCATTATACAGGCGCTCGGAGGTACCTTGATCGACAAATACCCCAGCGGGGCGTTGTTGCGTTCTTAAATTGGACACAATGAAAAATAGCTACAACAATAAAGGAGATGCTTGAAAACTTCTTGGTCCTTAAAAGGATTAAAGCGAAACAGTAAATTGGGACCAAATAATTCCACTTAGTACAATTAGAACGAAGGTGTGCTCTACAATGTTAGAATAAACTATTTTTAAGCCAAGTTTTTTAGCATTAAAATTATGTTTTAATGAGAATACAGGTGTTCCTTAAGACAGTAAGTTGTGTTTCTTACTTTTTTTTTAACTATGTCTTTCTTCATGACGTTAACTGCACATTCAGCTTAGTAAGAGTAGATTTATATTGTATAGATGGAGTCAAATAAAAAGAACTAAGAGTGCACCCCCGATAGTTCGAGACGCCGATAAAACTACTTCCAAGCCTAGGCGATTCGTGGCCTACGCGTAACCAACTGCCACAAAAACCAAAGGCCCAGCCTGGCCGCCGGTCCACCTGGACTGTCTGGATCATTTCCATTCTGAAGCAACCAACCATATAGAAAAGCTCCAGGGTGTAGATAGCTCGTCACTTACACGAGGGCAATTATCAATGGAAATGAAAACCAAACAGCTTACACTACTCGGACCGTTTTTATTGGCCGAACAAAAAGTTGCAACCGACCAAATGTATCTCCAAATGTCTCCTCGTTCAATCACCCGCTGAAAATACTTGCAATACGTTTCATGTCACTTGCAGATCTGTTTAAAGTGGGTATGTGTTGTAAAGTACAGTTAAAAAGCCTTTTATTTATATTTGGAATAAGAAAAGATAATTTACATCTTTAAAAAATGAGTTGAAATTTACCCAGGCAGACAATAACAGAATCACAAGACTTTTACAACGGCATTATGCAGTTTGTATGAGAGGGGTCCGCTTGATGGCTGGGGGGACGAAAAAATTCGCGAACTGAAAAATTCTGCTTCAGAAAACTAAATATAAAAGGAATAGAGAAAAAACATGGGGCCGGCGAAGAGATTGCTCTGTAGGCAATCCCAGAACGAACTTAAAAAGACCTTTCGACTTCGAATTGTCCCGAAATTTGAAATCGAATATCTCGAAAATTATTCGACATAGAATTTTTTCGACTTAGTTTTCGAATTCAGCGTAAAATTTCCTATAAGAATCACATTTAAAATCGTAATGGCCTTAAAACTTGGACGCACCTCGTAAAAAGATTTCAAGCTGAAAATTCTCCTATTTGGGGTGGTGATGAAACTTGAGCAACAACGATGCTCAGAAACAAACTTTTTTACAAAGTTTCTTCAATCTTTTGAATCTCAAATTTTAAAGGAAGAAGCAAATAATAACTGTAAGAGGATAAATTAAATATAAACGTGAAGGATAGGAGAACAAAGGGGGACTTCTAAGGATTATAAGTAGAGACGCTCACCTTCTCCCAGTAGGCCACGTCAAACTACCGCTTCTTTAGTTCTTTACAATAGAAATTTTAGAAAGCAAAACAGTTCCAAAATAACATCATATGTTAAAGGAGAAGCATTTAACAATAAACGTCAGAAAAACTTGCATTGTTCACCGACTTTCGAGGATGCCCATTGATTATTGATTATTGAAATTTTTTCTTAGATCGGTATAAGCTATATTTCCCGATTTATAACTTTATACTACTGCCTAAGCTCGATAAAAAAATAAGGAATTTCTTCTGATTGTACTGGAGCACCTTCCCTACAATCTGAGCTTATCACCCATGACTGTCATTTGTTTGGACTATAAGCAAAAGAAACGACTGTACTCTCTAAATAAATGATAGCAACTACGGGATCGTTTAGCAGCGGCTACAAGTGTGGATAACAGAGGAAAAACAGATAAAAACGACAGCGACTGTAGACAAGAGCGGAAATTTATGCAGACCAAGTAAAGGCAAGACAATGCAGACAACCTTGGTGTGTTGCCAGATCTTTTAGAACCAAAAACAGACTTTTTAATCTAGATAAAGACAACGCAAGTTCAAGCACAACACAATAATCTTTTGAAGAGAAAAAGGGAGATAAAAATTAAGGTCAGCTACTAACTGTTTATTATAAATTGTAGCTTATGCGCCGTCGTTAAAGACGAAAGAAACTTAAGTTAAAAATCCAAGTGAGGTTAGAATAGCGCGGCTCAGATAAAAGTAATAGAAGAAAGTGCGACGTTACCAATATCGGAAAAATTCAACAAACGAAAAAACGTTTACAAAAGGTATTTATTTAAGCAGGATAAGAAACAAATGAAAGTGATGTCTTTTGAGGAAAATAACAAGAGGAACTGCGAAGAAACCCCAGAATTTAAAATTAGTACATCTGAGAAAGGACAAAATTTTTTTAACAAACAACGCTAGAAATTATGACTAGGGTTGTAAAAGAGCTGCAGAAATAACGAAGAAATAAAACTCATAAAAGAAGAAATAAAGCACACAAAAATGGGACGAAAAGAAACGCGATAGAAAATAGAAAATCACCAATCCAAAGAATTAATTGTGGTAGAATGTGATAGCTAAAGAAAAAATTAAAGTGATGAAGAATAAAAATAAATTAAAGGGAAAAAATATTATGTAAAAAATTATATCACAAAAAAGGGGCAAAAAATTCAAACAAGAGGGTTCAAACGAAAAACAAATTAGTAGAAATGGAGCAGGCTTTACAAAATGTATCTTGGGTTGTAATAGAGATATAAGAAGCAAGAAGATTAGATGATAAAATGAAAGAAGAAAAACATGTCGATAGTGAAAACTTTTGAGAGAAAATATCAAAAAAATTGAAGAAATGGTAAAACTAAACACTACAGATAGTTTACTATAATTCCTTTGAAAATCCAATAAAAAATATAGTAACAGAAGTAGAAGAAACGTCAATGCTGACAGCCGGAAAATGCCCAAATAAAACTAAACAATAAAAAAGAGAGTAGCTACGAAAGAAGAAATATACATTAGAAGTAGAATAGATGCAGAAATTGATAAACTTGTAAAGAAAGAAATTCGCGGAGATTTAAAGAAACATGAGGAAGAAAGAATAAAAAAAATTGTAGCAGAAACAGTGTTAAAAAAAGCTAAAAAGAAAAAGATAGTACAAGGGAAGGTATATTTCGAATTGCAACAGGGTGACAATCTAACCCCAGTGAAGTACAAACAATCAGCAAACTGAAGTAGAAAACCGGCAAAAGTTAGATATGGAAGAAATAAAGAGAATCATAAAAACAATGAAGCAAGATAAAGTTCCGGGAAATGATGGGATAACCAGAGAACAACTGAAATGACTACCCGAAGAATTTATACTGGTATTAAAAAATTTGTATAATTCCACCTGGATGTCATCAAGGTGATTTGATAGTAAAAACCTGGAACGAATAGAACATGGAGGAAGATCGGAAAAGAAGTATGATTATTCCTGACCATAAAAGAAGTGACAAGCTAACATGCACAAATTATTGAGGGATCTCACTCCTGTATACCACATACAAAATATTTACTTATACTCTAAGTAAGAGAACGCAAAAGTATTCGGAAAACCTCGTTGGCAAATATCAAGCAGGGTTTAGGGTTAGCAGATCCATCATCGATCAACTATTTATTGCCAAGGAGACGTTGAGCTTGTAATTAAGATATAGAGGTAAACCAAATATTTATCGACTTTCGCCAGGCCTATGATTTTATTAAAAGAGAGAAACTCTACGAAATAATAAACGAATTTGGGATACCAGGAAAATGAATCAGACTAATCAAGACAACCATGACAGAGACGGTGGTGTACGTAAGTACACATAATTAGATGACAGATCTATTCGAAAAACACAAGGTCTAAAACTGGGCGATGGGCTTGTCTCAATACCTTGAAACATTAGCCTTGAGTATGTCATAAGGAAAATGACAACCAACTCAATGAACAAACTGAGAAAATATTCTCCCAAATTAGCAGCATACGCAGATGACCTAGAACGCAAAGCCAGTAAGGTAGGACTAACAATAAATGTAGAAAAAACGAAGCAAGTAAGAAATTTTGTTTATCTACAACCTATCTACAACCAAGATGGAAGTGAGCAACCAGAGATTCAAAGAAGAGTCGCCCAGGCAATCAAAGCGTACTTTGCTCTCCTACATATACTCAGATCTCGTAATGCACACCGAAAGAATAAGATTTGAATCTACAAGAGCATCACCAAACCTATAATAGTATATGGATGCGAAACATGTGTCTTGACATTGAATTACATCAGCGCCTTAGAAAGGAAAATTCTGAGACGCATATTTAGACCAAAGCAAGAAGATAGAGCTTGGAGATCAAGATAAAACCACGAGATATATGAAAAATATAAAGAGATCTCCATATCTGAATTTGCCAGAATCCAAAGATTATGGTGGACCGGTCATGTAGTTAGAATGGGGGAGCAAAGGATTGCCAAGAAGTGTCCTCGAATCAAGAGTGTAGGGGAGCAGACCGGTAGGAAAATCCTGGAAGATGTCGCAAAAACATTCTACACGCCTGCAACCCTAAGAGAGCTGCTATAGATTGAGATGAATGGGGAGGAAAACTGAGGGAGGCCAAGGCCCGAAGCGGGTTGTAGTGCCATTAGAGAGAGATTACAAAACCTTTTTAATAAAATAAATCAGGATGGGGAGGTCCCAGAGCAATAAAAAAGCCACGATAATGCGAATTTATAAGAAAGGAGGTATTAAAGAAACAACAAACTACAGATTTATTGGCCTCATTTCAACTATATATAAAGTATTTGCCATTATCATAATAATTATGTAACATTATAAATTTTAAATGAAAACCAAACATCAGACACAAGCAAAACCAACTTAAAGTCTATCAAAGGACATAATACGGGACATCGAAAAAGTGAATTATGTAAAGAACATCACTTCTCTAAGGCAAACAATGGCATTTGGAAATAAACTGAGCACAAAGTAAATATGAGATTAAACATAGGTTAGAAATGTTATAATAAAATAAACAGGTTTATGTTAAATTTAAAATTAAGTGATAGAGTGAGGGTTCAAGAAATAGAAATAAAATAGGAAAATTGGGATGATGTAAAAACAATTAAAATGGAACTGGGCCATGCAGGAAGTTTGCAAACAGAACAATGGGCTTAAAGTATTACGAAATGGATTTTAAGAGACGGTCCCAAAAAAGGAACACCTAAAGATGGAAAGAAGAAATCATCTACTTAGCTGGTCAGTCATGGGTAATAGAAACAAACAATAACTACTGGAAGTGGCGCTTCTAGAGTCTCTAAATGCCATGTTTACCATTATAAAACCACTTTGCAGTCTGAAACTCTATGATGGACTGCAGATCTTAATTTGCCAAGGTAGAGCCAAGACTATTTAGGGGCATAGGAGACGGTTTTGTTTATTTATTTTTTATATTGTTTGGTTAGTTCTACTAGAACAGACTCAAAGCAAACGAAATTCCGCTCGTTATCAGTGTACACTTGGAAGAAAAAGTTGATCCTATTAATTGAGGGAAACTTCTAGCTGCGGCAGAGATGGATTAACACATTGGGTTAGGCTACTGCTTCAGCCATGGATGCACCGGGTGATAATAATCTTTATGACGTACTTTGGGGAACCCAGTATGAATCATGAATAAGGGTCTCCTACACAGTATCACTGGCGATCGCACCGGTTTGCGGTGTTGACGTCCCCTTATGGGGCTTCGTGGCGGGTGGTGAGCTGTCAGGTGTTTATGCTAAAATTATATATCGATATATTCCCCTCCCTCCCATTTTTATAAGAGTCAAACGATCTCGGGCCGACACTTCCAAGATTTTACGCAAAATAGAACAGAACGTACCGAAAAGTATATAATAGTCGGACGAAATGATAGGACGATTTCCAGACAAGTATCACAGTTATTCACCAGGAAGATCCATAGAAATGATTGGTGGTAACCTAAGCAGTACGAAGAAATTGCGAGATCGTACATTATTGATTAAAATCTCCAGCGAACACCAATTAAACAAATTTCTCAAAGTTACACAACTGGTGGATGCAGTAATCGAAGTAAACCTTTTAAGACACTCAATTCGTCCAAATATGTCATTTTCTGCTTTGATTTACTAAACTGCGAAATAGATGAGATCAGAAAAGAATCAAATCCACAGGATGTAATAGATGTACGTAGCATTACTAGAAAAAGGAACGAAAATATTAAAAATACCCCTTTCTCTATACTAACCTTTGATACTGCCGTTGTACCCTCTAGTATAAAAGCAGCAAAGTACCCCCTTAAAGTAAGACCTAACATTCCGAGTCTACTACGGTGCTTCAACTGTCAACGTTTAGACACGCCTCAGAACTGTGGTAATCCAAACATTTGCGCCTCCTGTGGTAGCCAAACTTACAGGGCATCGACTGTCAGCTTCCACCGAACAGTGTCAATTATCAAAGAGAACACGGCCCCAGATCCAGAGACTGTCTTATTTTCAGGATGAAAATCGAAATCCAAAAGTTTAAAAAATTGGAACAACTTTTGTATAGCAAAGCTCATAAGAAATATCAAACAGCTGCTCGATCAGCAATGAAATCCAAACCAATATCAAGAGAGGGATCGACGAGCTCTATCGAGTCGTGGAAATCAAGATCATCTCAGAAAAGCAGAATTCCGAAAGCTCCAAAACCAATAAGTCACGAAACCGTATTGGCTGACATGATGCTGGACGAAATGGTCAACGCAAAACTCGAAGAACTGCTTAGAATTAGAGTTAGCAAAACTAGACATAATCGATAATTACGAATAATTTTCTTCAGTGGAACTACAAAGGCTACTTTGACCATATATTTGAAATTCTGATTAAAAGTTATGACCGATCTGTTGTTGCTCTACAAAAAACAAAACTAACAAACAGTATGTTCTATTTATGTTCCACCCGGATAATGTCTCAACTTCAATGAATTGGAGAGTATAATATCTGTTCTTTCACGTCCTTGTATTATTGACGGAGATTTCAACGGCCATGATATTCTTTGGGGTTTCACTAATACTAACCATAGGGACCAAGTAATTCAGAACTTTTTAGAAAACTGTGAGATATTGCATATTATTGAATGCAGGAGCACCCCACGCACTATTAATCTGCATATGGAACGTTCTCTTGCATAGATTTGACTCTGTGTTCTCCTTTACTTTTACCAACTCTTTAATGGGTTGTGCATGACGAATTGTGCTATTCTGATCACTTTCCTTTGATGATTTCTGATTTTCACCACCAACCATCTAACACTAGAATGCCACGTTGGAACCTCCATGAAGTGATGTTAATTTTGGAATAATGACATTCGATGATGTTAAACTTGCATCTAATTGGTGGAACGAACAAGTAGTAACTGGTATTTTAGAACAAAAGAAAGCTCTTTACCGTCATAAGGCGTCAGAAAATCAAAAGTCGTTTCGTATAAAGCGCATCTAGGTTAAGCGTCTTATAAGAGAAAAGAAACGAAAATCTTGGAGTGAGTATGTTTCTACCGTGAACAAGAAGCCACCAGATAATGATGTGTGGGAAAAATCCAAAAAAATGGCGCTAAAGGAGGTATTCCCCAATAACTGCTTTGATAGCCGATGACGATAAACAGATTATTGATTATTGATCATTTTTCAAAATTATTAAGCTATGAACATTACCCTGAATTGTTCTTGGAAGATAAAGAACAAGTCGAGCGACAACCACTGTATTTTCATTCAGATAACTCAGAATCATATAAATTCCGAGTTTACAGTGGAAGAGTTGATTACCACGATACATCATTTGGGCCGGACAACGTCCACTATCAGTTTCTGAAGCATTTCACACTCCAATATGTGTTTAAAGCATACAATCTCATTTGGCGCAAAGGTCCTGATTCCTGGCGTCTCCCTATAATTTTCAGCAGGGTAAACAGCACTCAGATCTATCTGACCCATTTCTCTTACAAGTTCTTTATGCAAACCAAAAATATGGGTTTCGTAAGAGTCGCTCAACTGTCGATAATCTCTGCCAGCTACAAACAATTGTATACAGGACGTATGGCATCTTTTTTGAAAAGATTTTTGTCTAATCCTACGTTTCAAGGGAAAGTTGCGTGTGTTACATCTGCTGTTCATGGCCAAGAGAGCAATGTTTTACAAGGACCAGTACTCAGCGTAACACTCTTTTCACTAGCCATCAACGGAATTGGTAGTTGTCTAAGTAGGGTTATAAGCATTGTGCTATATGTAGACGATCTGGTTATCCATTTTGCTGGATCGTCACCTACAATTATTAAGCGCCAACTCCAGTTTGCTATTGATAACATTGTTGCATGGACTGCTAAGAACGGTTTTTGTCTATCCACTACCAAAACCCAGTGCATTGTTTTTTCACGGAAACGTGCCATACATCTAAATCCACGTTTGTTTCTAACAAACAACAGATTTCCGTGCAACCGAAAGTGCCAATTTTTGGGCCTGATCTTTGACAGAAAAATCAAGTGGATCCCTCATTTCAAAGACGTGGGAAAGCATTGATTTGCAATTATAAACATCTTAAAAGTACTGTATAACACTAAATGGAGAGCCGATAGAACAATGTTTTGTGTCCATCAAGATCTTGGTCTATCGAAGTTGGAATGTTATAACATAACATATACATCGGCAATTTGTTCTAGCTTATGCTGTTTAGATACCATTCATCATAGCAGCCCTGCAGACAGTTTGCATTTAGAGTCTGGCATATATAGCCTAGAGATCAGGCGTCAACGTGCCTTAGTGTCTTACATGGCGAAACTCTGCGCATTACCAAAACATCTATGCTGCCGCCCATCATACTTAGCGCTATGTCTTCTGCGCACAGGAGCACCACGTCCTATTGGTATTTGGTTTATGAAACTCATAAATGATCTAAATATAACGGTTGTATGATAACGTTTTTAACTCCGTGCCTCCTTGGTTTAAGCTTTGTATCAAAATAAATTCGACGTTTACCTATTTTGGCAAATATGGAACTCCACCAGTAATACAGGAATCAGAGGCAATGAGCAAGCAGACGATGCAGCGAAGCGTGCTGCTCAGAATGAAACTGACTTGAATATCATAACAGCTGTCGATACGAAATCAACCTAAAAAACATAATATTGGAGAGACCCCCAAAACAGTAAGTTTAGAGCTATCAAAGAAGATACTGCAACGTGGGGTATTTCTAGATGTAAATCTCAGACAGGTAGTCGTTTTGACCCGAACTCGCATTGGTTATTGACAAATGACACATAGATATCTACTTTTTGGAGAAGATCCACCATTTTGCGACCCCTGACAGTTGTATATTTACTTTTAGGATGTGTGCAATTTAGAAAGGAACGTCGGCAAGTTGGCTTGGCTCGGAATATCTCATAGATTTTGAGGGATAACTCAGGTGGGGCTGACAATACTGTTTGCTTCTTATATAGGGCCAATCTCACTCACTTCATCTAATTATAATTTTGTATATTTCTTAAAAATGTGTTTCAGTCCGCGTCTATTTATTTAATAGTTTTAATTATATTTATCACAGTTGAGCGTTATGTTTATCTGTCTTTTGTCATGTGAGCACTTAGAGACGTTATCATCTTGGTCATGAAGTTTTTTTTTTTAGAGACACTGTAGTTCGACTGTTTAAATTTACAGGAACTTAAACAAAATTTAACATTATTGTTGTCTGTTCTTCACTGAGTATCTATAGATTTAATGACGTTCTGACTATAGGGTCTATAAATTTGAGAATTGTGTAAGCGTCTGCAGATCTGTTAGCACTTTGTTTGTAGGGTCTGCAGACTCGGCGACTAGGTTGCTTTGATTTATTAAAGTTTAAAAATTAAACATTATTTTTATCTGCTTCTTGTTACGGGGCTATCTACAAATCTGCAAGCAACGTTGAATGTGCTGTCTATAGATACAATCCCCGGGTTGCTAAAATATGCTAGAATTCAAAAGGGGATTGAGCGCTATTTTGTTTATTTTCTGCCGTGTAAGTAAGCTGAGATTTATTAGCACAGGCACGACGGTTGGGTTGCTAGTCTCTTGAAATTTAAATAGAATTCAGCGTTTTTTCTTCTATTTGTACGGGTATTTACAGCCCCGTAATTAATCATTTATTTTTGTCGTCCTGACGCTAATAGCCCTGAGGGTTGAAGCGCCGCTAAAAAAATCTAAGTTTCCTCTTATTTGCTTGACTACTAATTTTTGTGAAGCGAGCACTTGGTTTTTTTAGATAAATTGAATAGGGGTCATCAATAATTTAGCAAATAAGTAGCCTTAGATTTTAAATTAACATTTTTTAAGGATAAGAATTTGTTACTATTCGCATTTGTATGCAATGCTACCTAAAAAATAATTTAAATTTATGCGCAGGACTATTTTTGTAGTCATTTTGGAATGGTAATTAAGAATAAACCACAAGAAAACTAGTGGACTAGTAGCAAACATAAAAACGTGCTAAACGCGTGTTTTTTTGAGTTATATGTCACAGTTATGATTTCTTGCTTTGAAGAGCAGCAAAGAAATTATTGCAACGACAACAACACCTATCACTTCTTCGTCTTGATGCCAACCCCTGAGCTAGAAATAATCAAGAAAAGGCTGAAGCTTTTGCGAGACACTTCACCAGTGTATTTACCCCCTTCGACTCCAAAATATAAAGAGATGAAGAAAGCACAATTTATCAGTACCTCGAACCACCATTCCAAATGAGCCTGCTAGTAAAGCAATTTAAAATAAATGAAGGAATTAAACCCACACAAAGCGCCAGGTTACGATTTAATCACAGGTCAAATTCTTAAAGAACTACCGGGAAAAGGTTCTATTTATATTACTTACTTCTTCAATGCTGCTCTAAGATTAAGATACTTTCCGGGGCAGTGGAAGGTTGCTAAAATTATAACGATCCCCAAACCTGGCAAACCAAATGATGAACTGACATCCTTCAGACCAATCAGCCTTCTACCCATATTGTCCAAGGTTCTTGAAAAGCTGCTGCTGAAAAAAATAACACCAATACTTACGAAGAAAAACGTTATATCTAACCACCAGCTTGGCTTCCAAAAACAGCATGCCACTACTGAACAAATTCATGTAATTGCAGACCGAATCCTAAAAGACTTTCAAGAAGGAAAATATTGTTCATCAGTATTTTTAGATGTCGCTCAAGCCTTTGACAAGGTCTGGCACCAAGGTTTACTCTTTAAACTAAAAAATATCCTACTCCATGAAATCATGAAATCCTACTTAACCGATGGGCACTTCCTCGTCAGGTGTGGTGATTCACAAACCTCCTTATTCCTATTAATGCTGGTGCTCTTCAAGGGAGTCTACTGGAACCCACTACACCAAGAACTACACTATCGACGTTTGCTGATGACACAACGATACTCTCTTCACATACGGATCCAACTATAGCGTCTAATTATCTTTAAACACATTTAAATGCCCTAGAATTATGGTTTGATAGGTGGCGTATGCATATTAACGAAACAAAATCGGTCCAAGTAACTAACATAACAAGAAGAGCTACTTGCCCAGCTGTAGTATTGAACAACCAACAAATACCACATGATAACAGCATTAAATATTTAGGGTTGCATTTGGACAGAAGACTAACGTGAAAGAAACATATCTTTACAAAAAAGAAACAGATGGGCTTAAAATTCCAAAAGATGTATTGGCAATTAGGGCGCCATTCGCAATTATTCATAGAAAATAAAATATTACTATACAAAACTATTATGAAGCCAATATGGACATACGGAATGGGGTACTGCAAGCAAGTCAAACATCGAAGATTCCAGGCAAAAGTTTTGCAACCTTAGTTAATGTCCCTTGGTATGTTCCTAATGTAACAATACGTGGGAACCTAGGTATTACAACAATTACCGAAGAAGTACAAAAGTGCAGTGTTCGTTACCGCGAAAGGCTTAGTGACTCATAGTCAGTATTGAGTATTAAGTAAATGCTCTGTTGGGTGATGTCATGAGGGAAGCTGTAGCCATCGCTAGGCTCTCGGGGCTGCGTTAGTGCAGGTTAGGATGCAGTTGTATAGATCAAGGGGCCAGTGGCGTTTGAGACGTCTCGTGACGGTTGATTGAGTGGAGTGCTGTGTCCTGTGAGGCGGTTGGTGCATGCAGTTGACAGTCTTTTGATTTCGCTGGCTATATTCGGGATGTTCAAGTCGTTATGAAGGGTTTCGTTTGTGATATACCAAGGAGCATTGGCTATAATGCGGCTATCATGATTGGAATCTCTGTAGAAGCTTTGGCACATCCCTATAGTTGGATCGCATATGTCCGTATAGGCTTCAGTATGGTTTTGTAGATTAGAAATTTTTTAGATAAAGAGAGCTGTGATTGGGTACTAAGTAGCCACATCATTTGCTTAAGTTTTAAGTCAGTTGCTTTCTCTTAGCTTTTATGTGGGTGCTCCATGTGAGTTTTTGATCTAGATGCATCTCTAGGCATTTTATTTATGTTTTTATTGGGATAAGGACGTTGTTGATTCTGGCTTGTGGGCATGCGATACATCGAGTGGTGAATGTTACATGCGCGGATTTATCGGTGTTAACTGTAATTTTCCATTTAGAAAACCAGTCCTGTAAAGAGTCCAGGTGGGCCTGTAGGTGTTTTGCTGCTATTACAAGTGATCTTTTGATTGATAGGAGGGCTGGATCGTCAGAAAACGTGGCTATCACTGTATTTGGTGTAGTTGGAACATCTAAGGTAAATATTAGGTATAACAGTGGTCCCAAGACACTGCCTTGTGGTACCCCAGAACCTATGTGGTGATAGGAGGATGTTATGGTGCTAATTTTTACTTGGTAAATTCGATCTGCTAGGTATGATTTAAGCAGTAGGTACACCTGATTTGGAAAATATAGTTTAATCTTATTTTAATCTCGGCCGAATACTTGCTTGCTTTATGTCCAGAAATGCTACTGCACATATAGTTCTTGTTTCTAGTCTTTCTAGCATGTGATTAATGATTCTATGGGTTTGATGGACGGTTGAGTGGGATTCTCTAAATCCAAATTGGTATTCTGGTATAAGCTGGTCGAGATCTACAACGTCTTTGATTCGTTTAAGTAGGAGTCGTTCGAAGACTTTGCATAGGAGGGATAGAAGGCTTATTGATCTGTAGTATTGTGGTTCTGTAAGTGGTTTACCAGGCTTAGCAATCACTATTATTTGGGCATATTTCCATGTAGTAGGGATACAGCAGAGTTGTAAATTGTAGTGAGTAGTCGTGTGGCTCTTCTAGGAAGAACTTCGCCTACTATAAGATCATGACCAGGAGCTCTTCTTGAATTTGTTAGTTTAAGTTGTTGAAACTGCAAATGTACGATACTTTCAGCAAAATTATAGATTACAAAACTATGCCAATTGTTGTCACATTTGAAAGTAAAACGATATTCCTGCAAGGTAAATTTTTGCAGAAGAACGTTAGAGAACAATCTGCGAGAAACTGAAATTTTTAAAAATGCATGCCGTCTACATACTATAAGATGCGATGCACTGAAGCACCAAATGGCGTTAGCAATACAACGCAGCATTC
The DNA here is from genome assembly GCA_036346155.1 of Sinelater perroti. Taxonomy (NCBI): domain Eukaryota; kingdom Metazoa; phylum Arthropoda; class Insecta; order Coleoptera; family Elateridae; genus Sinelater; species Sinelater perroti. The sequence goes on along the minus strand of JARFIY010000158.1, from coordinate 18,656,743 downwards.
CTTGTTCGAATTTTTCCAGGGAATCTACGTTTGCGAGTTTTACAAAGAGGTGAAAAATTATATCAGAACTCTCTCCTCGAGGGTTAATTTGATATTTCAACAAGAGAAAATTCCCCAAAGGTTGTAGTGTCTGGAAAAGAAAAAAAATTGCCGCTGCATCTGCCAATAAAAGCCATCAAGGTATCTTAGGTACTATTACAAAGAGCAAATAAACATACAAAATGTTTCATTTTACTTCAAAATTTGATAGTAATTTGTGCCTCACACTGTATAAATTAAAAATTACTGCATCGTTCCTATATATACATTTTATTATAATCCAGTGTTACTTGTTTATTCATATAATTTTGCAACTGCGATTTTAATCAGCGATTTAAATCGCCACGGCCCTTAAGTGTGCCGTTCAAGTCGCTGCTCCTAATATTAATTTTATTAAAGCTTTTATTTTACAATAATCTGCCTTCATAAACGATAAAGTGCGACAAAACAGGTGGAGGCCAGTTTTTCCTTAATCCGAAAATTCTGCCCGTTTGCAAGCCACCTGCTAATTCGGAGCGTGAAAGCTGCGTCGCCTGCACCGTGCCAATGTACCCAGAGCTGACATCGTTTACACCAATGAGATTCGAGCGACGCCAGCTAGCCGAACATTTGCTATTGATAAGCAGCCTCATGGTCAACAGCATAGTCCTAGTGAAGACGTCGCGAAGCGCGTATTGAAATTTGTGTTTCGTTTCGATAATTTTGGTGTTGGGTGACTAGTGCCAGGTCGCGGCGGGGGGCCACCTGAAATTGCTGCTAAAGGTACATTAGGTTAATTTCAAAAGCATTTCCATGCTTTAGGCATAAAAATATGAAATTTACACTGCGAGGTACCTCGCCAGGCGGCCTCGCGCAGCCTGACCCGCGGAATTGAATTATACTTCGCTCCCGCACTAGGTGTTCTTGAAATGTACGAACCTAACTTAGTATAAAATGGCTAAGAAACCTGCACTTATGCTCTGAGGGTGGGTGTAAAGCAATTTTAAACATTTTACAGCGTAGTAACCGATATTAAAAAAATTAGCGGTTTGGTATGCCAAATTTCTCATTCCGGCGCACTGTTACTGCCTTTGGCTTTTCTTCCTTTTAATTCTTTGTTATTTTTTATTATATCTTTTGGCACTAAACACTTTAATGCATAACTTGCAAGCAGCTCAATATTATTTACCTAATACTCTATTACAAGGGACAGTCTGGTTCATTTCCGGAGTTTAGATGTCTGATGAGTAGCCTATTTGGTCACTAAAAGTACCTGCACAGAGTTATAAAGCGGTCGTCGTGAAGTAACATGAAGGGGGGTGGCTACATTGTTAATCGTGATTGTTCAAAGCGTTGGATTTTTCGTAGCTCAAATCCACCACTCGATGGGTTTGGTAAGAAAGTTATGATCTTGATTTGATAGAATGTTTTCGGAAGTATGTACTTTAAATTGGTTAAAAAAACTGCATAGTAAGCCACTGTGGCTCAGATGGTTCAACCAGTTGGCTCTATCCTCTAGCCGGCGCGCGCGAGTTTGAGTCTCGCTCAACTCATGGCTGTATGAATGTCCTAGAATAAGTGCTTGTTAGTGTGCCCAAAAAAGCCACCGTTTATGAAGCCTTAAAGCAAATGTACGTAAGCTGCAGGATGTCTATTGCAAAAAACTAACAAAAACAAACATTTTAATGTTAATATATATAATATAATCATATACCCTTATACCTGACAGTGTCGGGTTTAAAATTTTTCGTGGTGTATATTTACATACGATTTTGTTTCATATCTATGAACCCCTTCCATTATTTTCTGTTTTTTGCTAATGTTGTTGCTTCTCCCCATGTTTTATCTCTTCCTTTTAGTATTGTACCTATTACTTGGTTCCACGTTCTTTTTTGGTTTTCCTCTTTTCTTTTTTGTCTGCGTCCTCGCTTCATACGCTAATTTTACTTGTCTTTTACTATTCATTCGTTGTATGTGGCCCCACCAACTGAGTTGTCGTTGTTCAATGAAGCGCATTGTTGGTTGTACTCCTAGTTCTTGTCTTATTTGTATGTTTCTAATTCTGTTTTTTCTAGTGCTCGTCTCAAGTATTTCATTTCTACGGTTTGTATCTTGGTTTTTTGCCTTTCTGATAGTACCCAGGTTTCACATCCGTAGGTTAATACTGGTCTATAAATATAGTACTGAAAACTTTTGATTCATTACGTAGTATAGTTTTATTGTTTTATTAATTCTTTCATTTACTTATGTTTCTTGTTTCCCTATTTTCTCTAACATTACTCCCAGATATTTATATTCTTCTATTTGTTCTAATTTTACATTATTTATTTTAATATTTATTTTAGCATACTGTTCTTCAATTATAACTTTTGTTTTATTTATATTTATTTCCATACCTTCTTCTTCTTCTATTATCTTTTTCTATGTGCTTAAGTTTTCTTGTGGTTTCTTTTCACTTCCACTGTTATCACCACGTCGTCCACGAAAACTCCTGCTGCTACTCTATCTAGATTTCTATATCCAATAAATAGTTTATTTACTTTTTGTTTGTTTTTCCTGATGATCTTATCCATGTGTACATTGAATGAGGTTGGACTTAGTCCTCCTCCTTGCCTTAATCCCACCTCTGTTTTAAAGCCCTCTGATTTCATGTTGTTCCTCATTATACAGTTTGTGTTTAATCACTTTTACTATTTTATTGTGTATTCCCATTTCTTTAAGTCCTTCCTATACTTCTATTCTAGATACGGTGTCAGAGGCCTTCCTTAGATCTATGGAGGCTAGGTAGAGGTTTTTATTCTGTGGTTGTCTTTTCTCTATTATTTGTTTTATTGTGAAGATGTGCTCTTGCGTGTTTCTTCCCGGTCTAAATCCGCTTTGTGGTTATGCTAGTTCTGGTTCTAATATTGTCTTTAACCTATTGTTGATAATTTGTTCGTATATCTTCATTATGGTGTTCAATAATGTTATTCCTCTATAGTTATTACATTGTTTTTGTCTCCCTTCTTATGGATTGGTATTATTAGGGCTACTCCCCACTCCTCTGGAATTTCTTCATTTCTCCAAACTTTATTTAATTCTAAAATAATTTTTATCTCTACCTTTCCCACATTCTTTATCATTTCTGTAGTAATTTTGTCGTCTCCGGGTGTTTTGCCGGTTTTTAAATTTTTTTATTATGTTCATCGGTTCTTCCATTTTTAGTTCGTCTATTCCCTTTTCCACCCCTGGTTTTCATTTTCTTGATCGGTTAGCATGTTTTCGTTCGGTTGTGTTTGTTGTCCTAATTTGGTTCCTAAAATTATTCTGTCTATCTCTCCATTATATCTGTTTCGTTTGTTAGTATTTCTTGATTTTTGTTTTTTATGTATATTTCCTTTAGTGTTTTTTTCTGTTCTAAAGTTTTTTAGTACTTTATAGAGTAATTTCTGATTCCCAGTGTTAATACTTTCCATCTTATTTCCAAAATTCTATCCATGATTTTTCTTTAGCTGCTGCTACTAGTTTTTTTAGTTTTGTTCTTTGGTTTCTGTATATTTAATACTGTTGCAGGGTTTTGTATGTTAGATAGTTTTTCCATTCTTTCGTCTACTTCTTGACTTTCTCTTTTATTTCACTGGTTCTCCAGACTGTTTGCTTCTTCCCATTTACGGATTTGCTAACTCCACAAACCTCCTTTGCAGCATTAGTAATTATTTCTTTGAAAGTGTCCATCCTTTTTGTGTTATCTTGCTTTATTTGTCCTGCAGATTGTTTTCGGTTATTTCTTTATGTGGCTAATTCTTTATTTCTAAGTTTGTATGTTTTTATCCTTGTGGTTTTCTTTTTTTTTTGTTTTAGAGGTTTTTTATTTCTGTGTCCTTTATTTTCCCTACCAATAAATGGTGGTCACTAAATATTTTGGCGCTTTTCCCAAAATTTCTCATTTTAATCTGTTCTTTCATTTTCATCTGGTCCGTATACCGAAATTATTGTCGTATATTCTCCTTGCTTGTTTCTTAGTTCCACTAACAGGATTCTTTCTGAAATTGCCTTTCATGTTATAATTTGGTTTGACATTTTTTGTGTACTATACATCCTACTCCTCCTGCTGCTCTCTAATTCATTTGTACTCCGTTAGTTAGGCATAATGTGCCGTTTCCTTTCTTTTTTGTTTTGTTCTAAATTTGTTTCTTCAAATTCATTTGTTAATTCGATTTCTTTACCTTCTTTACCTAAAACTCCACGCCCCTAGTTTCCATATTTTTGTTTTTTGTTTGCATTTTTTGTATGTTTTCTTTGCTTTTAGTGTTCTTAGTAGTTTCTTTTTCATTGTTCTTGTTTGTATTTGTGTTTATGTGTTTTTATTTTTTTTCTTTATTATTCTTACTCATTTCCTTTATTATTGCCTGGCCTGTCATTTTTTCCCGCCCTCATCTTTATTATCTGGTTTTTTAGTTTCGAGTTTTTGGTATTTTTTAAAATTTTTCTTGTATGCTGTCACCATCCGGAAATCTTTCATCCACTGTTCTTTTTTTGTTTATATTTTCCTTATCTTCTTCTACGAATTCTTTATTTCTTGTTCTCCTGTTCTTTGTGGCTTGTAGATTTCATTATTTATTATTAATTTGTTGTATCTTATTATTGCCTTATCTCCATTGTTTCTAACTTCTTTCATTTTAGGTATCAGCAGTTTTCTTTCCTCTTGTATGTTTTTGGGATAATCTTCATCTATCCATATGTCTGTTCCTTTTAGGTTTCTTGCGTTTTTTAATATCACTATTTTCGTTTTTTCTTTCATGAGCTTCACTAATATTGGTCTTTTTTTGCCTCTGCTGTACCTTCCAATTCGTCTTACTTCATCCATATCTACTTTATCATCAATTTTTATTCTCATTTTTTGTATAATTGTGTACATCTTTTCTTTACTTGTATCTTCATCTTGTATTCCTTTTATTATTATATATTTTTTCCTGACATCTCTCTCGAGTTGTTCTATTTCATTCTCCTGTTTTATTAATTTACTTTTTAGACATTAATTTACTGTCTTATTTGATTCATTTCTTTTGTGATTATGTCTGAGTTATTATTTATTTGTTTTATATTGTCTGTAATTGATTGGAACATCTTTCCGATTTTGTTCATATCACTGGTATTTGGTGTATTATCAGGATTTTCGTCACCCATGGCTGCGGAAATAGCTATTCCCGGTCCGCCCGTCGGAAGATTTCGCTGTTATCAACCGTGTGAGTGTATCCTTGTGTTTGTGTTCTTTATTTATTTGTTGTGTCAGTTTCTCCTATCCATTTCTATTCACTCAATAGTATTATTGATTTGTTAGTACTAGTTTCTATTTGTGTGATTTGTAGTTGTTTATAATTATTATTATTGTCTACCCTGTTTACTTATGTATAATGTGTTGCTTATTCTAGCGACGTCGAGCAGGGGTCTACTCTTGCCGCTAAAATTTTCCTTTACCTTTCTTATCACTATGCATGCGAATTTCTTCCTTAATGTTATGTTCTAACCTTAAAGTTATCAATTAGTTTAAACAATGTTACTTTCATATTCCTTCTGCCTTGATTATTTTATTCTCTTCTTTTATCACTGTTTTTCAGTGATTTACTCTGCTTGATATGGCCTACTTTAGGATTTTATATCGGAGTGTTGTAAACAGCTTTAAGTTGAAGTGGAGCAATTCTAGTAACTTTTTTATTGGTTTTTAAATGCTTTTTCTGACGGTCAGTATATTGTTGCATATGCTAGAACTAATTTTTGTAGCATTTTTTCCATAACAAATCAGGTGTCTTTGAGACATAGGTTTTGGACGCATCAGTCGCTTCTTCCGACATCGAAAGTCGTTCCGTGCCGTTTGCTCTTTATGTGTGGAAACAAAAAGAAATCCTTAGGGGGCAGATCAGGTCTGTATAGCAGATGACCTATTAATGCGACGTTTTGAGTACCCAAAAATCCAATTGTTTGCGCCAATGTGCGTGAGCTAACACTGTCATGGCGTCGCGCGTTGACTTTTCTTATTTCTCCGAAGACATCTGGCAAACAAATAGTTGTGTACTATTTACAACTGACTCTTTTTACAATCCTCTAAAACTGCTTTTACAACATGCCCAGTTAATAAAACAGGCGACCATTTGATTCAAAATGTTTTGAGCGCGAACAATTTTTTTGTTGGGTATGGCTCATCTTGGAGGACCCATACAGTCGACTGCTGTTTAATTTCGGACTCATGCCCATAAATCCAAGATTCATCGTCTATGACGTTTGTAAAGACACCTGAAACACCGCAATTGTATTTCTTGAGCATTTCTTTCGATCAATCAACACGAGCCTCTTTTGAGAGATCGTTAACGGTTAAATGTTCATGCAATATCGATTGTATGCTAGTTATACTAAGGATGGATGAATATCACAATAAGTCACATGACAATGTTGCTTTGTCAGTTCACGCACGGCATCGAGGTTTGCTGATACCACAGCCGATTTTGGATGGTTAAATTAGTAAAAAAAAGTACGGGCTTTACCACTAAAAGTCGAAATGTGTTGAATCCATGCCAAAAGTCGTAGAAAATCATCGGACAAAAATGTTCAAGAGTTAATTTCACTTTTTGGTCGAGAGAAAATTTTCAACTTAATGAAAACGAATAGCGCCCATCTGAGTGCGTATACTGTCAAAAATGTCAAACTGTATGATGCAAACCTCAGATCGCACCTAGCTCACGCAGGGTTGCCATTTCACATTAGATATCGTGCAGCTCCGATTTTTACCAGCTACAATCGATTTTTTTATATACAACGTACCACAAAGTAGAAAAAAATTACTGAACTCAATGGAATTGAGGTCTTGTTTTATTTACAGCCCCTAATTTTGATAACAGTCTGTTTTAGACATGCCGTCCTTCTTGTGTGTTTTTTTGTAATTCCTTATTTAGCAACCAGAAAAATATTTACCTTTTGTAACATAAATGGTTAACGACCTCTGGGTAGACTAACAAGTAAATAATATTATAGGGTTATTATTCATTGACACAATCTATGAAACGCTAGACTAAACCTTCCAGGTTTTCATAATAAGCCATTCACACTAGATGATTTATTGATCCATGGTTCCTATGGATTTTTCAATAAGGGGCTTGGTTTGGTTTCTGAAATTTCATGCTTTTTCTTAGATTATTTTCTGAACCTTTGGGACATGTAGATCTATATGAAGCATATGATTTGGTGTGCCCAAAATCTGACGGAATATTTTTGATGGCCTTCTTTAAATTTTTGCTATATTTGTTTTAGAAGCACAGCCCATGGGTCGACCTTATATTTCCAAAAAGATCTGATTGTCTTGTAAATTAGAATTTTCATTTCCATTGATAATGAAAATTCTCTTTCTATTGGATAATTTACTTGCTTTATCTTTATGTCTATTTGTTAATTATTTCGGTGTAATTGTAACTATTTTTCAGTTTTCGTTTCTTATAACTGGTGAACAAGATTGCGCCCGGAGGCTGAATGTGTACTGTTTTTGATTTACTGCAATTTTCTCTTTTCTTTGATTTTCTCCCTTTATGGGTTAGTCGTTCTCAATCTTCATAATTGCTTCCCTTCAACGGCTTCTTCTTGTAAGTCCTCTTCCATTATCATTTTTTTGACGGTCGTTTTCTATTTAACTGCTGTTCTACTCTTTTCATTTTTTCTATAGGTGACCAATCTGTAATTGCCTTCGGTGAACTTTTACCATTCATCTTTTGGACATGAACGTATCATCTCAACGTTTTATTATGCAGTTTTGTTGTATTGAAGCTCTTTAGTTGCATTTTCCGATCTGATTTTCTATTTTATCCTGTATATTGTAAACTTTGTTTCGTATAGTCCACCTTTACTGTTATTACTTTATTCCTTATTCTATTTGCATTTCCTCTCCATACGTTGTAGTGCTTTCTAGGATTGCTGTACAAATTTTTCTTTTCGTATCTTTTTTGGGTTTCTCAGTCTGGATTTGTCTGCACAGGCTCTTATTGTTTCAAGTCCTATCTGTAAGTTAAGTGCGAACCCTTCAAAGCATATGTATTCGGTTTTCATATCTTTCTCATCTTGTGCCAGAGTTAACTGCTCACTGGCAAACATTAGTGAGTGTAATATTTGGTAGCCTATCTATATTCCCATTCTTTTGCATTTCCTATACCGTTGTCTTAATGCTTGATCAACGTAAATATCTAAAAGCAGTCCTGTTTCTACCCTCTAGAGGCTCCTTTTGGTTTTGTTAGTTTATTTCTCATTCTAATTTGGGCTTCTGTGTTTTGATATAACGTCTCAATTCTTTGACCTATTTATCTTTGATTCTCATTTTCTTCATAGCGACCCATAGCTTTTCTCTTGAAACATTATCGTAGGTCTTTCTCCGGGTCTACAAAAGTTATATGAGCTTCAACATTTTTGCTCGGTTATTCTAAATCACTGAACGCTTTCACATGCTGTTACATCTTATTTTATAGCTCTTCCTCAGCGTTACCTCACATTTTTTTTTCTTTTGTATAGGTATTTTAGTTAATATTTCTATTAATCTACTTCTACCACATTTTTCTATTATTATTTTAACGTTTGTTACGCTTTCTGACTCTGTTTCTTCTAAAACTTCTTGATTTTTATCGTTGTCTTCTTAAATTGTCGTGTAGGAGTGTCTCGTAGTATTTTGTTTATTTTCCAGGTGTTATTAGACTTAGCTTGGTGTTGCTCTTTGTTTCTTGCTTTAAGTTGAAAATTACTTTTCAGGTTTATTTAGATTTATTAAATCCCATTTTGCTGCTTATCTTTCTACCTACATTGTGTAAGTGTTCTTTCTTCTCTTGTTTTATTTATTGTGTCTCTTGTCTTCTATGTTCCACATACTTTTGCCTGAATCTGATATTTTTACCCTTAGCTGTTTTAAATGATTTTCCTTTTTATTTGTTATCTTCTGTAACTTCTTGCTGAACATTTTTTTTGTTGCTTTTTTTACTTCTATTCCCAGATTTTTGTATGCTGCCGGCTTTATATGCTCATGTATTTTATTTAGATTTTTTTCTATTGTTCTTTTATTTAAACGCACTTCCAAATTATTTTGATTTAGCTTTCGGATACAATGTTTTAAGAGTTCTATTTTATACCTCGAGTCATTTAGTTTTTTAACTGCTTTATTCTTTTTCTCCTGGCGTCTGCTCAACGCTGTTCTTATATGGAATGAAGAAGTTTGTTATCGCTAATTTATGTTCTCTGTTTAGAGGAAGTAGTTGCATTTCATTATCATTCACCTTTTCTTCTTCAAATTGTCCAAATGCCTTATCATTTACTTTCCTAAAATCCTTTCTGGTCAAATCTCGAATTATTATCAGTTTACTCTGGTTTCTATTGATTTGTCCAGAATACTAAAAGACTCATTCTTTTCATCTACTCGTACTTTGTCATTTACACCATTTTATTTTGTCTATATGATTTTATATTGGTTTTTATTATTTTTTCATATACTTTATCTCACGTTTGCAAGGCGTTTGTTTGTGTGTTTTTGTTTAATATTCCTAGTTGCTGTTTTGCTCTTGACTACTTGGATTTTTTCTTTTTGGGTGCTGTTAACATGACAATACTGAGACTACTCTCCTTCCTTTTGGTTACTACCCCTTGTGCGTTCCATACCTCTACTCTTAAGCTCCTTTTTAACTTCGTTTCTTCTACAACTTATCTTCTTTCCGCTTTTGTTCTTGCTGCTATTCATGGTTGCAACTCAAAGTTGGTTTCTGAGAACTTTTCGCAATTCTGCCACTGTCTCACATAATGTTTGGAGCTCCCCCTTTTCCAATCGGAGATGCTTTTTATTTTGACGATTTTTTATTTTAGTATTAAGGTGTTTGATGTTATATGTTTTATAATGTAGTATTTTAAAATATATTTTTATATAAATTTTATTTCACTTATTAAGGGTATGTTGATTATGTGCTAAAAAGAGCTTTGTTATTTCTTTATCTCGTACCAAACCATTAAACTTTCGCAAAATGAATTTTATTAATTTACTCATTAGTGATCCAGTTTTCTTATTAACGTGTTAAATACCATGCTATCTAGCCGTAAGAGTTTATTGAATATAACCTTGAATTTATTTAGAAACTGCAATAATGTGCTGCTTACATGTTGCGTTATTTCATTATCACTGTTTAAGTTGTCGAAACTGTTGATCACAGCATTATCATAACTCCTGATTTTATGATCGACGGTGAATGATCGTGGCTGCAGTATCTCATGCACGGACTAATATTACTTTTTGTGGGTTTTATTTTACCATATTATTTAAAAATATTTCTCCTTTCACACGTCTTTACTATTACTTGTTGTTTCGCAGTTTACACAGAACATGTAATTGTTCGTTGGTTATTTTATACAAACGTTAGTTTTACCTCGTACAGGTTAACCTGACAGTACAGAGTTTTGTTTGAACCCGTTTCTGTCGCACTTCGCATTTTTCCAGTCGGATCGGTAACTGCGTTTCCTTATAAAACTCTCCCACCATTTCCGAAGTTCCGAAAAATCTCTGGGTATTCAGCGACCCAATAGAGGTTTTCTTATATTTTCTCAAAATATCAATCTATGGTTGTGCGGTTCAACAAAAAGTTTGTTGACACATAACCGGGATCATTTATATACTTACTCTATATCTATACTTTATAGGAGCATCACAAAATATTTAATGATTCTGTATCAGCAGTTAATTTTTATTTAGGGGCGCAATAGAGGATTTTAAACCCACCGTAATGTTTGTTGTGTAGTATACATTTTTTTTTAGAAAATTAAAATAGCCTGTAGGTAGTGCAAAGTATCTACTACGACGCTGCATTGTCTTGAAGTACATGAAATAAAAGTGTAAATTTGAAGTTTAAAAAGAAAATATAATAAGAATCGGGCAACGATAAATTATTTGGTATGAAGAAAATATATGTATACCATAAAACTTTCTACTACTAAATAATAGGCACTATCTTGCAGTGTCTGAACAATTAAAATTGTACAAAGATGTCTGTGACTACTTTTTCAATTAGAGACAGTAGCACTTTGCTATAACATTGCAAATTTTTTAGGTAAAAGGGACATCAACGGCTTAGAGCTTTACCAGAAAAATCTCACCTTTTATCCATTGCTGAATTAAAATTTTTGATTCCATTCAAAATTTGAAGGAAAATAACTAGAAAATATTACTTCTTAGTTTATGGATTTATCTTTAACTGTTGCTAATATTTTCGTATCAGAGATGTGTGAGAAGAGACGTTCTATTACTCTATAGTTAACCATGATTATTCAGAAAAAATTGCTTGCACCTTTGTAGAACGATGTTATATGTGTTTATTTTTATATTTTAAAAATCTTAGGACTTATTTTTATTACTGAAATAATGGACTAATCATAAGTGGTAATGTGAAAACAGAATAATCTAATTACTCACTCGTCATGATGTAAATGCTGTAGTGGAGTACTTATTCAAAATTATTAAAGTTATTAATAATGTGAAGAAAATGTCAGCACAGAATGATTTAACTCTCAGAAGATGTAGTAGGACTAATTTTTTTAAAAAAATTTATTGTACATTTTGGTACATCAACTTAATACTCTTCAAAACAGACCCCTTGGGCATCCACACACTTCTGGTAGCGAGCCTTCCAGATCGCTAAGGGCTTCTGGAAGTCGTCCTCCGGGATGCTGTTCAGCGTCTCGGTCGTTGCCGCTTATCTGCTTAAACAGAGAAAAAAGATGCAAATGGAGTCCTTTGATCAGGGGAACAGGAAGACCTCGGAAATGCCACATCAGGGCTGATAAGTTCAGCTGAGCTTCAAAAAGCTGAAATTAAAAAGAGATCCTCACAATCCACGCGCCGTGGCAATATCGACAACTCTGTGATGATGCTAGACTGAAATACGAAAGATTCAGCTCATCTAATTAATTTAACCAACGTCCGTCAGAGTTCAAAAAGTGTTAACTTTCAGCACATTGTCGTACAACGCGAAGAAAGGAGTTAGAAAGCAAAGGTCGCCCTCGAAAAATAAAAATTAAAGAACAAATATGTCCTCAAATATCGAAGTAAAACCAGGCATGGTCGCTGATTTTCCAAGTTTGAGCAAAATTAGATGTTTTAAGCCTAACACAAAATATCCATCAACTGACGACGAGGTACAAAGGAGGTCACAAAAAAAGTGATCACACTCAACTAACGTACGCCGGCGACTGCCTCAAGTCGAAACCTGTTCCCAAGGAAACCTCCATAACATCCGGCCTTGCAGGACACTAAATTCCTAGAACGCAAAATTGGCATATTTGCAAACCTACTACTTTTGGATACAACTCTGTATATCTATTAAATAAAGAGAAACAAAAGATCAAATGGAAAGTTTTATTGCAGTATGCAAACAAGGCCTGAAATAGCCAATCAGGAACTAGTGCATAAGTTCAGACTGAGTCTTCATAAGAATATAAAATTAAAAAGTATGCTACTAAAAAACAATAAAAATAGAGAGTGAGTACAAACGTTGCAAAGGAGGACAAAAGATGGAAACTATCGAAGGAAAGAAAAGAGGAATTAATTATTATTACATCGTAGGAGAACTTTAAAGAGAGTGAAGGGAAAAATGGCGCTAAAACTGCAGACAAGACAAAATGGTAGTTAGAAACTAAAAGAGCAACAATAGAAAATAAAAATATTAAAGAACAAATATCGTTTCCAAAAAATAAGAATGTAAAACCAGGTAAGATTTATAAATGAAAATTGCGAAGAAATATTAGAGAACTGTTTTTAAGCCTAACACAAAAATATAGCATTATAAATATTATATATAAAACAAAAAGGTTTTAGAAGTATCGGAAAGAATTAAAACCAGTAAATATGTGGACGCAGAGGGATCAAGATAACAAGAATGAGCAAAACTATATTATTAAGCAGTAAACAGGAGGACACTAAATTACCTAGAAGACAAAATTGGCATATTTGCAAACAAATGTAGTTTTAAAAAATATATATCTAAAAGGTGTCCAAAATTAACGCAAGATTTGAATTAAATAGAAAACACAGTTTTTAGTCTTTTGATTGTAATTTTTTTATTGAATCATAAAGTACATAGGATAGGGTTATTTATGGAATAACACATCGGGCAAATGGCCTCCACGGCTTTGCATACACATACGCACTCGTATGTCGAAATTTTCCATGACCATTCTGCATAAATGTGGCTGAATTTCGTTGATGCAACGTTGAATCTCCTCCTTTAATGCACGCGTGGTTGTGGGCTTGTTGACATAGACCTGTGATTTTAAATAACCCCATAAAAAGAAATCTAATGGTGTTAAATCACACGATCTAGGGGGCCAATTCTGATCACCGAAACGAGAGAGTACACGACCTGGAAATGTCTCATGCAGTAATTGAAGTGTTTCACGGGCTGTATGGCATGTGGCACCGTCTTGTTGAAACCACATATTGGCCACATCAATATCATCCAATTTCGGCAAAAAGAACTGTGTTATCATGTCGCGATATCGAGCACCAGTAACAGTCACTGCTTGACCAGCCTCATTTTCAAAAAAGTATGGTCCAATTATACCTCCAGCCCAAAATTCACACCAAACAGTGACACGTTGTGGATGCATTTGTTTTTCGACAATCACATGTGGGTTCTCAGAACCCCAAAAGCGGCAATTTTGGCGATTAACAAACCCATCAAGGTGAAAGTGTGCTTCGTCGCTTAGGATGATTTGCATCCATTTGTTGATGCTCAATAATTCATTCAACAAACTCTCTTCGCTGTGCATGGTCATTAGGCTTCAGTTGTTGTGTTAATTGAATTTTGTAAGCATGGAGACACAGATCTTTAGTGAGTATACGCTGTAGAGAGCTTCTTGAAATTTGCAATTCTTGTCAACGTAAATCTTGCCGACATTGAGGTTCCTGGATTCTCACCGATTCTCGTCTGCACTGCTTTCGAGTGCCTCACAATACCTGAACAGGCATTGTATTCTGGACGACCTACGTGTTTGAAGTCAACCAACAGATACCTGCTCTCGAATTTTTCAATTAATCTCTTCACAGTTGACGAAATTAAACACTATGCCGACAGACTGTGCTTGTTGCAATTGTTCGAAGGGAATTTCGCCAGCTTACGTGATTCTGAAATATTGTCTCAGCTAATGAATGACACGTTGTTCTATCGTGTCACTCCATTTTGACTAACCCTAAACTGTCAAAAGCTGTCGATTGGTGATCTTCTGTTTAAGTTTGTCAGACACCATCTTCTGCATAAATGGCTGGATATTTAAATCTTGCGTTCAGTCTGGGACAACATGATGCGTTGCAGAAACTCTCAATATGCACTCAAACATACGACAAAGGTACCATTAACAACTAATCCTGCCGGTTCTTTAAATGATAAATTAAAAAACGACAGTACAATCATTCAATGATAATATCTCAACGGAAGATATATAAGACGGATAATCCCAAATAAGTCTCATCGTTTCTTCGAAATAGAAAAGAGTTCATTGTTAACTACTTGATGTAAACTCTTTACACCAGCTGTGACGTTCTTGACATCCATGTACGACTCTCTATATACCTCCGTCAACTTGGGTCGAATTAGCATTTTAGCGAGTGGCTCCCAAGCCATGTCGTTAGAAGCGTTGAACGTTCTTCACCTCGTTATCGTGTAAGCGCATTCTGGCCAGTAGTCTTCCAGGTTAAGGAACAGCGTATCACGGAGTGTGCCAAAGTCCGGGCTATAGGTTTGTGAGTGATTATATCCATCAAACTTTACAGGAGAGCAACGGTCTAGTCGTGGGCAAGCGTTATCGTAGAAAAAACGTAAATTATTTCCCAACATTTTCCTTATCCGGTTCTCAATTGCTCGTCTGAGTCTTTTGAGTGCCTCACAATACCTGTCAGCGTTTATTCTGGCCCTACGAGTCATGAAGTCAACCAACAATAATACTCCCTTTCGATTTAAAAACACAGTTGCACGACTATGCCGGCAGACTGTGCTTGTTTGCGGCTTGGGCGAAGAGGAATTTCGCCGCTTACGTGATTACTGTTTGGTCTTAGCTGTGGAATGCACAGGTTTCGTCACCCGTGACAATAAATCCAAAAAGTTGTTGGTGATCTTCTATAAGTACTTGCAAGACCCATCTTGCGCACACCTTCTGATATTTCAACTTTTCAGTCTTATAAATGGTGCTTCGAGAAACCTCTATGAATCAAAATGCAAAGACCATTAAGAGTAATCCTCCGGTCTTTAAATATAAATTGTACAATCTTCATGACTGTCTCGTAGAAAATTGACGGTGTCCTGTTTTTTTCGTTTCTTCGTCGCGAATGTTCATGTAACTACTTGTAAACTCCCTACACCACTGGTGGACGTTCTTGACATCCATGTACGACTCTCTATATACCTCCGTCAACTGGCGGTGAATTAGCAGCTTTATTACGAAGGGCTCCCAAGCCAAAACTGAACGTCTTCTCAGGCTAAACCATGGTGTGCTTAAAGGTGAGGGAAGCAGCAAACACGGCAGTGTGGCCAACAGCCTCGCGCAAAGGTTTCTCTGAGGCTTCAGCGCTTTGGAGACCTTATTTGTGGGATTAACCTCGTAGATGAGCCACCAAAATTTAAATAACATGCGAAGTATCACAGGTATAGGTTTGGGAACTAGTTATATATTGCGTTCTTACCTCCCTGAGGTATTGGGATATATGGATATATGCTTATCGTTGTAGCTAAAAAGAAAGATAATTTAGAAAGGTTAGTGTAGTATGTACCAGTTTGGTGTAATTGGTTAAAGCCAAATGATTGTAAAAATGCAGTAGCAAAAGTCCAAAAAACTTATTGTTATAATAACGTTGGCATACAGAATGGTTAAAGAGAGAAATTACGGAAAAGAGCGAGACACAAAAAGCAGAAAAAAAATAAAGAAGGAGGTTTGGGGACTTGCAGAAAGAATGGGAAAATGAGATACCATAGACAAAAAACTGAGCTTTAATATAACTCTACGAGTGCAGAAACAACAGCTAAAAGAAATTTGGCTTTATAAATTCAAATAATGTCGATCTGTGGGATCGGGCAAGAGATGCACGGTTATTAATAAGTAAGAGTCTCACATTCTCTCTACTTGAAAAAGGAAAGGTTCATGAACATTTTTCACTTTCTCAGAAAAAGTTAAATATTTTATTACTCCAAAAAAAAAACAAGAAGAAATATTTCTAATTACTAAAATACAGATAATTATAATCTATGATCTACATCTACCTGTTTGGATTGTGCTTGTTAAAAAAGAAATAAGTAGAATCAGTGAGGCGTCACCTCTACGTCAAAGCGCGACTTTTAAACGCCCCTTCAAGTTCAATTTTATGCTACTATGAAACTAAGCTCATCAGTTTGTTATTAGAACACAGTGGGATATCTAAAATTAATTAATAATTCAAATGTTATAAAAAATGATTTCCTTGTCCGTCCAACCATCGATATTTTCAGTACGACGTGTTGCCTGTAAGGTTGGCTCTAGAATCTGTGATCTACAAATATATAGAAATTGTTAAAAATACTCAGTATTCCGTTAAATTAATAAAAAAAAGATTACAATTTAATTGTTGATCTCTATATATAAATAATAACATTTTTTTCTTGTTCCAGGTTAGTGTTAAGCATCGCTCCCTATCATTCCAACTGAAAAAATCCCCAAAGGAAATTCGTAAGTCATATAAAAAATTGCTCTACAATGAAATGCTTTACGGCGCCGCAAATGAATTTAAGTGGACTTAAACACACAATGACATGTCCAATGGGCGGCTTAAAGGAAAATAGGGCGATTAAGGTAATTCTAACGCAGCCGTGCGCCGTAATAAACGCGGTTTAAAAGGCAAAAGGCTAATCCGAAATTGTTCGCCTCCGTATTTTTCTGTAATCTCAACATCTATTTCCGCGGCACGCACGTCCGCTGCCTGCGCGATCGGGGCGGCGGGCCGCCGAAGACGCGGCCTCGCAGTCCCATCGCTTTTAGATGACGGCTGGAAATTAAAATTAAAAATAAATTGTCTGCTCTGCCATTCGTCTCGGGGATTGCGTGCCGCGCTCAATCAAAAAGAAACAAATTTGTGTAGCTTCCATCGGGCAATCGTTCATGTACGGGGGCGATGCACGAAGTAATCAATCAGACCCGACAGGCTCGGCATTTATCTATGGAGCTTTTCTGCGAGAGGCTAATAGCATTTAGTATTCTATTGCGGTCAGTTAAATACTGAATGTGTGGTAATAAAGCCATCACTATTATTTAGGGAGATTAAGAGATTAATCTAACAATTATGTAGTGGTTGCGTGCGGCTCTGCTGACAGCAAAAAGGAGCCATAAATACCGAGCTGCTGTATCAAGTCCCATAATTTTATTTCTAATTGTTTTACTCGCTGAAACATCTCTTCGCCTGGTCGCTCGTTAACGGTTCTATTTGTATTATGCAAGACTTTAAATTTTATCTTGCTATTTAGTGTTGCTGTTTCTTAGCGAATCGTTTCGTTTGCTGATGTTATATTGCAATATCAATTTTTAAATGACAAACAACAAACCCTTCCTGGCGATTGTTTTAGCCAGAATTACTACCATTTTCTATCTCAGAATTTGGCAGAGTCTTGGATACTCAAATATATTTCCTATAACAGTCATATTTTTAATGGCCTTAGGGTCGGTCGCAATTAGTTCGTGCCAAATTAATTGAACATTTGTTTTCTTTTACTCGTCACAATTATAGGAAATACTTTTCTTCATTGTCTCCAAGATGGACATGTTTCAACCCTTACCTGCGACCGGTTTACGAACGACAAAATCAGGCAGTTAGCATTCAGCTGTTGCAAAAGGCACATCGGCCTGCACATAGAAGGCGACGAGCCGTCACCAGGTGCACGTCTACCTATGAAGTTTTGGTCCCTAGCTATTATTGGCTTGCCTGCCACGGTGCCGTGTACATTAAAATATGCGTTTCGCACATCGAATGTATTTATATTTACAATTCACCATCTTAATACATATAGTGCTTTAGCAATCATCCTTACGCTACTATTTTTACTCTAACTTGTAAATATGATCTGAGACACACCGCTGTCATAAGGCATTTTGCGATTGTTGCACGCATGAGGAAGCGGTTTGGTGTGCTTACCAGGAGATATTAGCTAGCATAAATCCCCTAAAATTTGCAATTGCAACCACGTGTAACTAGTTTGTATTTAAGCTGCAGTTCAGTGTCTACTCTTAACATTAGTGCTGTTGTAGCTCTAAATTTTACCAGGTTCTTCTCTCTAACAAATAAAGTCATAAAGTGGCACCATGATCTCCTATTTGGTTTTGTTCTTCCGTTGCGACCACTATTGTGGTCATTTAGACAACACTTTGCAAAATTATTTCTTAATAAAACGACTTATACGACAATTTTTTTATTGGTTTACTAGCAATTAACAATCAGAACTAAGTATAAATACAATATATGTTCCATGAGTTAATGTGATCACATTTATTGGCGTGAGGGAATCCATCCATCAGTGTTATCCCGATTCATCAGAGCTATCCTCCTTGTAGATAATTAGGCAATTTCTTCTTTTTTAGTCTTCTTGGAGGGGTGTCCTGATACAGATTGGAGGCGAGACTGTTTGGGTGGGCTTGAAGTCGTAGGAAGTGACTGTTACTTCTTACCGTGCGCTCACCTTCTACCGTTGTTATGTTAAGGTCATTATGCACTGTCAAATTGCTGACCTACCACGGGGCATTTGCAAGCATTCGTAAGGTTTTGGACCGTACTTGTTGGATAATATTGACATTTGACTTGCAGAAGCAACCCCAGAGTTCAATGCTGTAAGTCCAAATGGGCCTAATTACGATTTTATATAGAAGCAGCTTCTTTTCGAGAGAGAGACATGATCTTCAGCGATCAGTTTTTTTGATTCGCAAATCAATTCCCTTTCTCTTCTTTAGTACATGGGACTTCCATGTGAGTCATTTATCTAAGTGAAGACCTAGGTAACGAACCTCATTTGCTTGTGGGATAGGTGTATTATTCAGATCCACTGGTGGGAACTCTGCACGATTTTGAGTAAAGTTAACATGAGTGCTTTTCGTTTCGTTTACTTTGATTCGCCATTTATTTAACTAGGCCTGTAGGATAGTTAAGTGGTCTTGCAGTTTTAAGGAGGCTGTGTTAGGATTGGTGTGGCTAGAGAGGAGAACAGTGTCGGCAGCAAAAGTTGCAATTTATGTATCTGACGTTGTAAGTATATCAGCAGTGTATAATATATAGAGCAAAGGTCCGAGGGGGCTTCCTTGTGGCATTTCAGATTTGATTGGTTGGAGGTTAGAATACTCTTGTCCGTATTTTATTTGAAAGTAGCGTCTGACAAGTAAGATCTAAAAAGAAGGTAGTATTCAATAGGAAGCAAGGTCTTGATCTTGTACAGTACGCCATCATGCCAAACTTTATCAAAAGCTTGTTTTATATTAATGAATACTGCTGAACAATAGGATTTAGAATTGCGAGAGCCGTGTTAATAATGTTTACAACTCGATGACATTTTTTTATGGTAGAGTGGTACCTCCTGAACCCAATATATCGGTATTATATAATCTTTTAATTATAAGCTTTTCTAGTGGTTTAGACAAAAGAGGCAATACACTTATTGGCCTGTAAGATGAAACTTCTTCAGCGAGTTTTTCAGGTTTTAATATTAGAATAATTTGAGCAAATTTTAGTGATGATGGTCAATAATGAAGTCGCAGTATAGAGTTAAAAAGATTTCGTAAAAGCATGTCATTATTAAGTCGTAACCAGGGGCTTTCTTATAGTTTAAATGCCTAATCTCTTCAAGAACCTCGGTATAGGTAAAGCTTTTGATGGGAAGTGACAATTGTAGCGGCGTCTGAAGAAAGGTTTGAATCTCATCACTTGGGTCACTGGAATGGGGAGTAAAGACTTCGGTAAAATGTTGCACGAAACGATCTGCCGTTTCCTGGTCTGTTCTTGTCCATTCATTATTTTGTTTTCTTATTGGCGGATTCACGGTCTGTGGTCTCTTATTTGCTTTACAAATTTTCCAGATGCTATTATCTGCGCGGGAGAGTGTAGTTAAGTAGTGTTGAAAAGATGCTTGCTTCAACATTTTAATTTTTCTTATATGGTGTTGGTTAACCTATTATATATGTTTTTATCAGTAAAATTGTGCGTTCTGTGCCATTCGGATCTTTCCTTGCGCTTTAGACGTATTAGCTCAAGTATTGCTTTGGGAATATTTCCATTCTCACGTACCATATTTATAATCTTCGGCTTTGAGTGCCAAGCTGCATATTGCACAGTTGTGATAAAGTGGTTTGTCGCATCCTTTATTTCTTGAGGGGCATGTAGATTGTTACTGATTTGTAAGTCCCCTTGCAGAAAACATGTATACGCCTCCCAGTCTGTTTTTGTGTTGTACAGTGATGACCTAGGTTGTTTGATAATCATGATGCTTATTGTGGAGATGACTAGCGTATGGTCAGATGACAGGTCAAAGCTACTAGCTATACTCATATAGTTAGATGAAATACCATATGTTACAAAAAAGTCCAACAGGTCTGGCACCTTATCAGGGTCCGTGGGCCAATATGTAGGCTCCCCAGTTAATAGATAGCCATAGTTTTTTTTACGTTAAAGTTTATATAGTACTCAATTCCTTGTGGTGATTAATCGTGAACTCCAGTATGTATATTTGCAGTTGTAGTCGTCACCACATATAAAATTGCTACAAAGTGACTGAAAGAATGGTTTAAGGTCTTCTGTCGTGATTTTATCTTTCGGTGGACAGTATACAGCTGATATTTTGATCGGATTGGATAACTTGCAAACTTGAAGAGTGGTTGCTTGTAGAAATGGTTCTTCGTGCTTTTCTAATTCATGATGGACAATTGAACTCCTTATTAGAATAGCTGTGCCTCCATGAGCTGTACCGTCAGGATGCTCCGTATAATAACAAGTATAATAGGGTATTTTTAAGTAAGATTTGTCAGTAAAGTGTGTTTCTATATTATTCAGTTTTAAAAATGACTCGCCTTCATACATTTTTGATCGGATGCCATTAGCATTCCATAAAGATACACGTAACGATTTGGACATTATTGGACTAGTTTACTTATAATTGTGGACAACATATTTATAACCATGTTGTTTTGTTGCATTAATTGAGCAAACATGACTTTAAATTCTTTTAGGAACTTTTGTGATGTTATATCCTGGTTTTGCACTTGCTCTGTGTCTCTCTGCGCAGCCTGACTATATGTAAGCCGAGCATACGGTGACTGTAGTGCTGTTTTGCTTTGATGTGGTTGTTGTTGAGATGTATTTATATGTGTGTGACGATTTTGTGAGCGCATCTCTCTTTCTCCTTTCACTCCTATGGAGTATAGGGGCATCCATTTGGGATGTTTCAGAAGCTAGTAGGTTGTTGATAGCAAGGTCGCTACTCCTGCTTATCGGTATCGGTGGTGGGTTCGTGTATTAATTCTTCCACCAAGTTCTTCCATTTTGTCTATCTTTTGCTATATTTTTGATTTCTCCCCATGTTTTATTGCTCTTCTCCATCTCCTTTTGAATACTCCTTTTCCATGTATCCAATGGTCTGCCTGGCTTTCTTCTTCCACTTCCACAATAATCTAAAGCCTGCCTTGGTATGCTATTGCTTGGTTTCGAAGCGTATGTCCGATCCATTTCCATTTGCGTCTTTTATAGTTTTTTCTATTTGTTCTTCTCCTGTTTTCCTCCATAGTTCTTCATTGGTAATTCTATCTGGCCAAAATATGCCGCATATAATTCGCAAACATTTATTTATAAATACCTGGATCTTTTCATATGTGTGTTTGTCGTTTTCCATGTTTCTGAGCCATATAGGAGAATGCTTTTATATTTGATCTGAATATTTTTAACTTTGTTTGAAGTGTGATGTTTTCGATGCCCATGTCTTATTTAAAGTATTAAATGAATTGCGTGCTAAGCCAATTCTCTAACCACATCTCTCTTGTTCCTCCTTTTGGACTCAGAATGCTGCCAAGATAGCAAAACTCTTCTGTTTCTGTATCTTTTTCCCTCTATGAGTACACTATTTTCTTTGTTTGGGTTTTTGTCAGTAATTTTGTTTTTCTGTATTTATACGTAGCCCTACTTGTTTTGCTATGCTGTCTAATTTATTCGCTTTCCTTTGCATATGGTGTTTTTGTAGATAGAATACTTATGTCGTCTGCAAATTCTAAGTCTTCTAGTTTTGTAGAAATTCCCAATTTATTCCTGTCTGATCATCTATAGTATTCCTCATCACCCAGTCAATTATGATAAGGAAAAGCAGTGGTGATAGTATGCAACCCTCACTCCTGTCTCTATATTTATAGGTTGTAATAACTCTCCGTTATGCTCAATTCTTGCTGTATAGTTATTATATAAGGTTTTATTACTCTTAAATATTTGTTCGGATTCCATATTGCTCCAAGATGTGCCACATTTTTGTCTGTCCACTGAGTCAAACGCTTTATAGAAATCGATGAATGTTATGTATATATCTTCATTCATCTCGGTAGCTTGTTCGAGTATTATTCTAAGTGGCATATATGGTCCGTGCATGATTTTTGTTTTCTGTACCCAGCTTGATTTTCCTCAGTTTTCTTCAATTGCAGTCTTCATTCTTTCTAACATTATTTTTGTGAGGATTTTACTTGCTACACATAATAATGTAATTGGCCTCCAGTTTTCGCAATTTGTTAAGTTTCCTTTCTTTGGTAATTTAATAATTATTCCTTGTAGCCATTCATTGGGAATTTGTGTTTCTTCCCATATTTTATTTATTAGTATGTGTAGTACTTCTACTGACAAGTCCACGTGTGCTTTTATAAGTTCTGCATTTATGTAATCTATACCCGCCCTTACCATTTTTCAAAGTTTTAATTGCCTGTCTTATTTCATCTTTCGTAAAATTCTCTTCATCAACGTTAAGTTTTTCTACTGCTTCTATTGGTTCTAATGTTCCTTTTTCTTGCGTTTTCAATTTGTAAATTTCTCTAAAATGTTCTATCCATCTTTCTTGTATTTCTTTTTGCGTTTTATATATTTCCCCGTTTTTTCCAGCTAATCTTGCTGATTGCACATATTTTCTTCCTCCTAATTCTTTTGTAATGTTGTATAATTCTTTAATGTTAATATATATTGTCTTTTATCATTCCTTGCGCTTCTCTTGACTTCAGTTTGCTTTTTTCTGTATTCCTTCTGTAGTGTTTCTTTTAGTGCTTCATTAGCTGTAGACATAATTTTTAGTTTGGTATGTTTTCTTTCTTCAATTTTTTCTTTTGTCTCTGTACTTAACCATTTCTGATCTCTTATGTTTTTATACCCTATTTCTGACATGGCTGCATTTTTAATAGCAGTCTTATATTTTTCCCATAGATTGTCTATATTTAGATGTTTTAAGTCGCTTATATTCACGATCTCCTTTTCTAAAGTATTCTGATATCTTAACAGTATATTTAGATGTTCTAGATTAGTAACGCAGTATTTCTTTCTTGTATTGATATTATGTGTGTAGTTTGCCTTGATGCTTATTTTTAGTTTTGCTCTAACCAACTCATGGTCTGATGCAACGTCTGTCCCTCTCATTGCTCTCACATTTTTCAATAAATTTTTCCATTTATTCTCGATTGTTATATGGTCAATTTGATTTCTATATGTATTTCCAGGTGCAGTCCATGTTGTTTTGTGAATATCTTTATGTCTAAATAAAGTTCCTCCTATTATAAGGCTGTTAGTTGAACAAAATTCTGAGTCTTTCTCCATTATTGTTTATTGGTCCTATCCCATATTTTCCCATTATATGTTCATTTACTGTGTTGTCGCATCCTACTTTTGCATTTCAGTAACCAATAAGGATCTTTATGTCTCGTTTATATTTCTTCTGTAAGTTTTGGAATATTGCTTGGACTTGTTCGTAAAATTCATCTTTAATGTTTTCATCTTGAGTGTTCGTTGGTGCATATATATTCATGACTACTATATTTCTAAATTTTGCTCTAAATCGTCCCCATATTATTCTATCCGATGTACTTTCCGATTCTATTAGTGACTTATTTGCTTCTTTGTTTAGCATTAGGGCTACACCTCTTTCTTTATTTGCATCCAAATCTGGGTTACCTGAATACAGTATTGTGTTTCCATCTTGCAGTTTTATTTTCCCTGCTCCATTCCAGCGTGTTTCACTAATTCCTAGTATGCTTATTTTATACTTATTCATCTCAGTTGATACTTGGTATGTTGTACTCTCTTCGATCATCGTTTGCACATTCCAGCATCCAATATATATTTCCTTTCTTGTATTCATCTTATGGTATAATTCTTCACGTTTATTGCTTAATGTTTTATTTTCTTTACTTATTTCTATTTGGTTATCTTCTTGTTGCATTTTGTTGTGCTTTTCTCTTTGAAATTCTTTGTATATTTGTAAATTCTTAACTTTTTTTATTACGGATTCTGGTGGTTTTTCGATTTTTGTCTGTTCCAACAGTTTTGTAAATCTTTTCCTGTTGCTATCATTTTCTTTGCTTTTTTTCTCTTTCTCTAGTTCCCCTTCTTCTCTTCTTTGTCCATAGTCATCGCTTTCAGTTGTCATCATTTTTGTTTCCGTCCGGTATTCAGTTTCTACTAGTTTTTTGAATCATGTCTCTTTCTTGTTGTTTTCGTTATGTTTTGCAGGGTTTCATTTAATAATTCTGCATCAGATACCTGGTTTCCAATTTTATTTGTATTTTTGTTCAACCGCTCATCTTTCTTCGTTGTTTCACTTCCATAGGGTACTAACATCGTCTGTGTCCAGTTAATCTTTTTTGGTATGGCTCCTTTTGGGGTTTTATCTCCTTCTTCATGTGTCGATTTTCCTCTTTTCTTTTTTCCCTCATTCTTTTCTATCGCTTCCTCTACATCTATTTGATCTTCGATCTCTTCAGCGCTCCATTGTTCTCCGTTTATTATTAGCTTGTCTCCTATTATCAAAGCTTTCATACCCCTTCTCCTGGCCTCTATCTTATGCGGTATTAATTTTTTCTGGATCTCCCTAGTCTTCTTATCTAGATCCTCTCTTACTGCGATCTTAGTTTCCTTTAAACCTGATGATTTTTCAATATTTCTATTTCTTGAATCTTGTTGTAAGTCCCACTTTGATTGGTCTGTTTGCCTTTACTGTTCGCATCCCTATTCTTTTTATGAAATCAATTTCTTGTTCTGTGATTTACCCTATTCTTCCTATTACCTCGTTCAATATTTTTCTTTTAACATCCACATATCTTCCTTTCCTTCTCCGGGATTCCAAAATTATCAAATTGTTTTTTTGCCTCGCTTTCTAATATTTCTATTTTCGAGTTCTGGATTCTTATAGTTTCCTCTAGCTTTTTAATTTTTCCATTTGATGTTTTGAAATTGTGCTTGCATCATCAATTTTCTTTTCCATAGTTATCAGTTTATTCATGATGTCCATTAGCGTTGGTTTTTGCTTTCCGCCATTTTCCACGTATTATTTATTGTTATAAGATCGCTGTATTTGCTTTTAATAAAAATTGTTTACTTCTAATGTCTTTTCCTCGTGTGCATAAAATTTTAATATACGTGGGTTTTAACTTTTATGCGTTGGTGTCTCTGTTCGTCGCGCTTTTAACTCGCGTGCTTTTGTTTATTTACGGAAAAACGTGTTTTGACAATTCTTGCTTTAGGAACTTTTGTTGGCGTTATTCCCGTCGCGCAGTCGCGATAACTGCCGCCCAAAGGAAGATCGGCTTTGTTTTATCTTCCACTTTATTTTCTTTAGGTATTTGTTTGTTTTGTCGCTAACTATCCTTTAATGTTATTTATTTAAACTAATCTATGAGTTTTTATTTTTCGTCGTCCTGTATTTCACTCTACTTATTTAAGCCACTTGTACCACTTTTTCACTTATTCAAAACACTGCTACTCATTCAGTTTTACTAAGCACCACACATCGACAATATATCTAAGGCAATCTAGAACGCATGGTTGATCTTAATTTGTTTTGAAGTTCTTTATGTACAGTACAACATCGACAATTACAATACGGTTTGGTGTGGTTGTATTGTTGACCCCTCTTGCACTGTACAATGGTTGTATTTCTGTGTGGCGGTGCAACCTTTATTACTTGATTATTTAAGTACTGTAGATTATAAATTTCCTTATTATTTACTGCAGGTTCCAAGTCTACAAAGAACATTGGGAGAGGCGATTTATCAATTCTGTGCTTAATGTTTCTTATAGTTCTCACTTTGAATCCCTTCTCCTCTAATGACTCAGCTATTTGTTCTGTGGTTACAGTGTGGTATAGATTGCGGATTACCACTCAATATGCTTTATTTTCCCTCACCTGGTATGTGATCAGTTTACGATATGTGTCAACAGTATTAGATGTTATTTTAACTACATTATCAGCCAATGTTTTTGTTTTGCATTGTTCTGCTTCTACAACAGTTGTTAGTGCATTTATCATTTTTTTGTAGTTCGTGACACCGTATACAAATATTGGTGGTGGTTTAGGACCCCTAGTTTGTTGTTGTGCATTATTTGTGTTGTCAGTAACATCTTCATTAAGAGTAGAGAGGACAGAATATCTGTTATCTTGCGAGATATGCTCTGTATCGCTCTATGTTGGGTGTTTGATGTTTTCAGCCTTTTTCTGCCCCCACTCTTTGGCTTTGCCATTCATTATTTTGAGTTGTAGAAGAAGATTCATTATCAGTTTTATAATCAGACATGCTCATATTATTTGTTGAGTTATTGACCGGTACTGTATTTGTTTGCATTGGTGCAGTAATATTGGGTGCTTGGATAGTTATCTGAGTTAGTACATTCGGGATTTATATATTAGGTATATATTGTTGGTTATTACATAAATATGGAATAGAAGATTGGGTGTTACCTCCTATCACTGGCGTGATTTCAAAATGCGACTCAGGCATTAGTTGAATAGGTGATTGGCTTGCCTGGTGATAGACATTGCTGTTGTTAAATGCCATGTTAATAGCTTGCGAGTTGATTACATATATTAATAAGTAACTGAAAAATTTAAAATTAAAATTGGTAAATAATAGGCCTGACCTTATGCAAGTCTGCGGCATTATCGCTGGGGCGACAAAGCACAAAAATGCTCACTGCCATGTAAGGCAACCAGGGAAACGAAACGAGCGGTCGGTAAGCGCGGCAACCGTCACGCTGGGAAGCAATCGCCGCCTATACATAACCGATAAGAAATCATGCGTCTTCCCAAGAACCTTATGTCATGGAAGACAGACGCCGTCTGCCTACAAGCTATACGCAGCTAACGGATCACCAATCGAGACAATGAACCTGGACCTCGATCCTTGGGGATTCATAATCGCCGATGTTCAAAAACCAATCATCGGAGCCGATTTCTTATCATTTTATGGACTATTGGTGGACATGCGCAGTCAACGGATACTCCGCAAATGCACTACTCTGACGACGACGGGACGCCAAGCGGACGTCGCCGGCCAGGTCAGCACAATAAACGAGCCATCCATTTACGGCAGCCTACTCAAGGAATTCTCAGATATCGTTCGACCAGCTGGAGTTCCAACAGCTCCCCGACATAACACTCTGTACCACATCCTAACGACGGAAGGGCAGCCGATTAGTTACCGACCTAGGCGTCTTGCCCCAGACAAACTTAAGATAGCCAAGGAAGAGTTCCGCCTGATGGTACAGCAAGGCGTCGCACGACCTTCCAACAGCCCGTCGTCATCTCCGCTCCATCTGGTACCTAAGAAGAACACGGAGTGGACACCATTCGGCGACTATCGCGCACTGAACGCTCGTACAGTGCCAGATGAATACTCGGTTCCACACGTGGAGGACTTCTCACAGCATCTCCATGGCAGCAAAATATTTTCAGCAATCGACCTGGTGAGAGCTTACCACCAGATCCCCGTGCAGAAGAGGACATACCGAAGACAGCCATAGCAACACCCTTCGGTTTGTTCGAGTTCCCCTACATGAGCTTTGGACTCAGGAACGCAGCCCAAACCTTCCAGAGATTTATGGAAAACATCCTGAGAGGGTTGGAATTTTGCTACGTATACATTGACGACATACTCGTTGCTTCAAAAACGGTAGAAGAACATATGGACCATCTCCGCCAACTGTCCCAACGCTTCCGCGAAAACGGCATTGCAATTAACCCGCCAAAATGAAGTTCGGAACAAGAGAAGTAAAATTTCTTGGATTCTAGTCACCAGCGACGGACTCAGCTCATTACCGGACAAAGTCAAGGCGATTCGAGAACTGCCGAAGCCGCAAACAGCAAAAAAACTTAGGCAGACGCTTGGCATGATAAAATATTACAGACGATTTATAACGAGCTATTAAAAGGAAAAATCAAAGGTAAGCACGCCATAGTTTGTAATCAGCAGGCTCTCCACGCATTTGAAGCAAGCAAAGAGCAAATCGCACAAGCTGCTCTGCTCACACACATAACTGGAGGCAACCCTTGCAGTAACGACAGACGCATTCGACACAGCAATCGGAGGGGTCACTCAGCAGCAAGAAGCAAACGAATGGAAGACTTCGGCATTTTTCTCGCGGAAACTAAGCCCGGCAAAACAGAAATACGCCGCATACGACCGCGAACTGCTGGCCATCTCTTTCACGAGTAAAATCCATACAACAAGGTATAAACTTCAAAGATCTTGGAGAGGACCAAGAAAACGACCAAGAACTTCGAACATACCTAAACAACGACAACACCGGCCTGCAATTGAAACGAATCAACACTCCAGACAACTGTTACGCTGCGAGACCCTTCGTTACGCAGAAGTTTAGAACAGCCTTCGAAAGCATGCACCAGCTCTCGCACCCTGAAATCCGCGCGTCACCAAAATTGGTCGCGGAACAATTCGTTTGGCCAAAACTACGAGCTGATTGACGAAAATGGGCTCGTCAATGTCTACAATGCCAGCAATCCAAGATCACAAGGCATAATCGACCCGCTACATCGATGTTCAGCCCGCCATCAGCACATGCAAAATGGGAAGGGGTGTATCAGCTTTTTATTATTTTAAATTTTGTTTTTTATTGGTTATCTGTTTCGTTTTGTAATTAATTTTTTGTTGCTTCGGTTAACTTCTATTTACAGGATCTCTACAATCTTTCTTTGGTTTCGCTAACACTTATACATTGTGAAATGTCTGACATTTTCGTTATTTCGAATTGTACTACTGTAATTAAGATTTGTTTTACATAATCCTATCATAAAACTTCTAGATGAACTCCGGTGTAAATTCTGTTTCCAAAATAACAACAATTTGTTTTTACATGAATATTTGTAGTGAAAATTTTGGACATAATTTTAATGAATCATGATCTAATTAAATGTCATAATTATATCTGGACGGGCCATTATTGATTTCGTGTTATTTATGTGGATTGGACGCTAAGCCTTGTGCTACGGAGGCGATAACTCGTCATTAGTATTGCAATCACTAAAAGCCATAATTCACAGGGCTGCGACGTGCTCTGAAATCGCGACGCGTTTTTCAGCTGATGGCAGATCAACCGAAGTTTTTACTGCTGGTTTATCTTCCTATTATCTGCGATTTGGAGGCGAAGTTTTTGCGGTGATGTATACGTTCCGTTTGTATTAACTTCCGATTTTCTTTTGAGTGTACGAGGGTTGCCTTGGAAAGTTGGTTAATGTCTATTAATAAATAATTTGAAATTGTTAAAAGGTGTTCTTATTTACAGGTACTGATTAAAGTCATAATGTGTGGTAAAGTACTGAAAGCTAATACAGTGTGTGTTACTCAAAGGTAGTCTTAAATATGTTTTTATATATCCTCTACATTCTAGATTTTTCGCTGGAAGTTTTTCGCAAATTTTACGATTTACATGATTTGGTTTTTTAAAATTGGGCGATAGTGGAGGCTTCACCCCTTATGAAAGTGCTTTGCTCTAAAAATCATTTATTTTGGTTTACTTGATGTGTTAAGTACTGCATGTTGTCTCGTCCTGCTGGTAAGAAACTGCGGCTAGGTTTTTGTTGTCTAAATGGCCTACGATAGCTTGGTGCATTTCAGTGTAAACAGCACTCGTCACCATTTTATCACGTTTTGGGGGGAAATTTTTGAGTTTGTGTAGTTTATTATCTCTAAACTATCAGCCATGAATTTCTGAAAGTAACTGTAAGCTTTTACGGAGATAAGCTTGTTATTTGCAATCTCATGGGCTATTTGCCTAAATATTTCTGGTTTCTTCCCGCTATGTTTACCCAAAGTACCTGTGATTGCGGGGCCGCGGTGGCTCAGATGGTTCAACCAGTTGGCTCTGTTATCTAGCCGGCGCGCGCGAGTTCGACTCTTGCTCAACCCATGGGTGTGTGTGAATCTCCTAGAATCAATGCATGTTAGTCGGCACAATAAGCCTTTGAGGCTGTAGTGCCTGTAAGTGCGCCAAAAAAAAAAAAAAAACTGTGATTGTAAACACAAACTTTCTCTGATACGCATACACCTTTCCTTAAAATACTGTTTATTTATTTATAATCTCTCCTACAGTTAGGTGTGGAGGATAAAATACACCTTTCTTTTAAAAATTAATCTAAACACCTCATTTACAATAACTTAAAATAATTTCATCTTTCCGTGCGAAATAAAAATTATTAGTAATTCTACATTTGCATCAAATCCTATCTTGCTCTGTCCCTATAACTGAACTCCACTCTATTTGTGATGTCCCTGTCATTTACCACTTCACTAACCCTTCCCTTAAACACTCCACATTTCTCCTCTTTCGAACCCCAAGCCTATCAGGGATGTTGAGCAACTGAACTCCCCTTCATTCACACTTATTTCCTCACTTTCACACTGATTCTTCCCTGATGGTTCCCCATCTAGCCCCATCCCTTGCTGAAATTTTAGCCTGTTTCCATGAGATTTCTCTTGCCTTCGTTATCTTCGCCACCTCTCCATCCCACGCCATCCTTGGTCTGCGTTTCTTTCTCTTTCCAATGGATTTTGTCTCCCATATTTTTCTAACTTGTCGGTCTTCGTTCAGTTTTTAATGTGCTCCCACCACCTCAGCTGTGCCCTCTTTATGATCTTCTTGACACTTTCGGTATCCAATCTTTTTCTTATTTCTTCATTTTTTATTTTATCCATTAACGTAACCTTAGCTACTTTTCTAAGTTACTTTATTTCTAATATCTGAATTTTTTCAAGTTGTCTCTCTTTCAGTACCCATGCTTCACATTCATATAGTAGCGTCGGCAAATAAATGATTTTATAAATTGACATTTTTGTTTTATTGCTAATTATAAAATATAAATGCTGATAAATGTTAAATGCTTACCTGATGCATCTACTCACTTCTGAAGCATAAGTAGTCAGTGCATTATTACTGTCATTGTTGTTTCTTTTTCTTCTTTTTTCACCGGTATTACTATTTTTTTGGATTACAAAGTGTTGTGTTGAAATCTATGTGTTCATTATTCAAATTTTACTAAAAATAGACTAAAAACTCTGTGAACGGTATAAAGGTTACTGAAATCGTTGATAACAGGATGTGTACTGTATAAATAACCTTCAATTTTATACATGTATAGTAAAAGAGTCAAGAGTTAATACCAATTCAATCACCATGTAGTAGTGACGGTACCTTTTAGCTTTAGTTTTGTAGGAAAAGGATAAAATATCAGCTACAGAGCTTTGATATTATCCTTGAACATGCCAGAGTTTCAGTTGATGTATAATATAGCACTATTTAGTAATGTGCACGATCTTCGCTAGTATGAAACCCAGTTCTCAAAGAGCCGGCGACCTTTCGAGCCTGGTGGCGAACCAAGCCACCCCGATTCAATATTTACAGAGGAATCGCAAAGGAACAAAAATAACTTAAACAAGACATCTTGTCCCTAGCGGCCAGTTGTGAACTAACTTATATTAAACGGAATACATTTCCCCGGAAGCGCACTCCGGGCCGCGATGCGCCGGAGCGGCACATAAATTTCCGGGACGTGCCCCTCCGGCGGCGCGCCGCCTCGCCGGCCGCTCCCGCAAGTACGGCCTCATGAATATTCACACCGCGAATATTCGGCAACTCTTACGGCACAATGCCGGCGGCCTATCTGGCTTTTTGCGCCGCCGCCGCCGCATTCCGGGCCATTAGCCCCGCGCTCCGGGTTGCCGGAACGGCCGCGGCGTCCACATCGGCAGTGCGCGATCGAAAATTTAACAGCGCGACGTCGCGGCGCGCCGCCGAATGTAAGGGAAATGCAAATTCGGCCGCTTGCCCGCGCGCCGATGAATAAAACATGGCCGGATTATTTGTACGGCCAATACATAAAATAGAGCGGCTGCCGGACTTTAGATTCCAGATAGCCGCGCTTATGCCCCCATAATCGCATTTGCCAGGCGCGGGCCGAGCTTTCGGATTTGCTTGACGAGATTGTTTCGCAGCGACGTCGAGGATCCGAATCACGTGCGGAACTAATTTTCTTACCATGGTACCTACCTTTCTTAGGTGTCGGCAGTGATTTGGGCTAGTATTACTTTTATAATCTTAATAATCCCATAGGTATCGCAAAAAAGGCAATTTTGACGTTTTTTGATCTATGACTTTCTTCTGATCTATAGTTAAGTCGTAACTTTAACACCTATATCGGTATCATTTATTTTGATAAAAAAAGGCTTGCAGTATTGAGACCATAAGAGGTACTTAATGAATTACATTTTGTGGAATTAAAATTTTGTATCTAGTAGTCTTACCTTAATTTGCATTTCTAGAGTATATGTTACGCACTACCTGCTGAGGTTCGAAAATCTCAGTTGTTGTTCGTTAACGATGTTAAGTCGGACTTTCGTCCTTGTCAATTAGATCGTCATTGTTATGGATCGATAAAACAACCAACAGTACTTTCAGATTAAATTACAATACTGAATTTGATAGTCAATGTTGCTAAACGCATTTACTCACTCTTTAATGAGAGCTCAGTAAGCAAACCCTAAGCACCAATATTTTGGATTGATCAAATTAATAAGAAATCTATGTTGATTTCTCCTGTATTGATATAAGTGTAAAAAGCTGGTCGATACCTCTATTGATGATTGGTTTGTGGTCATCTTGTTCTATCTCCCCATACATTAATAATAATAATAATAATAAGTCCCATTATATTCTTGTGGGTCATAGGGTTTTGATGTAATTATTCCACTTCTTCCTAACCATAGCTATTTGTGGCAACTCTGGAAATGACTTTTTTGTTTCCACCTCTATCGTATTTCTCCATGTATTTTTGGATGCCCTCTTTTTCTTTTCCCTTCTGGATTCCATTTTAATATCCTCTTACTAATTTCACCACCACTTCTTCGCAAGGTATGCCCCAACCATCCATATTTCCTCTTTTTATCTCCGTATTTATGTCCACCTGATTTGTCCTTCTCCACAGCTCATCATTACTAATGGTCTCTGGCCACCACACTTTCAGTATACCCCTCAGGCATCTGTTTACGAACACCCGCAGCTTTTGTTTTATCACTCCCGTAACCGCCCACGATTCTGACCCGTACAACAAAACCGGCTTCACCATTGCATTAAACACTTGTATTTTAGTTTTGTATTTAAATTGCTTGCGTTCCATACGGCACTCAAATTTATATATGCCCCCCTTGCTTTATTTATTCTACTTTTTACGTCCTTGAGCCCTCCATCCAGCGCCGCCACTACACTCCCTAGGTAGACGAATTCATCAACTCTTTCTATTTCTTCACCATTTATTAATAGGTTTTTCGGTCGATCTACATTTAGACACATACACTTTGTCTTCTTGATATTTACTTTTAGCCCAACTTTTGCTGACTCTTACACTAGGCTGTTTAACTTTTCTTGCATATGTTTACCGTTATTAGCAATGAGGCAGATGTCATCTAGGTCATTTAGTGTTTCTGTTAAGTTCCATCTTATTCCTCCCTGCTGTCCTCTCATAGCCTTTCTTAACACCTCATCTAAAACCAGCACAAAAAGCAGAGGGGAAAGGGTACACCCTTGTCTTACACCGTACTTTGTTTGGAAGGCTGTCGACAGCGTTCCATTTTGTTCAACTCTGCATTCGTATTCGTTATATCCTTCTTTTATTAAATTTATTATATTGGGTGGTATTCCCTTAGTTCGCAGAGTGTTCCATATGCACTCTCTATTTAGTGAATCGAAAGCACGCTAGTAATCAATAAAAACTATGTATAGCGGTGCATTATACTCCACAGACTGCTCTACCACAATTCGTAAGGTTATTATGTGATCCATACATGATCGGTTTGCCCTAAATCCGCACTGCTCCTTTCTTAGCTCACCATCCAGTACTGCTACTAATCTTTCCTGTATGATCTTATAGAATATCTTGTTAACAATACTGAGCAGGGTGATACCCCTCCAATTTTCACATTTTTTGAGATCTCCTTTCTTTAGTATTTTTATTATCATCCCTTCTCTTCAATATTTTGGGAATTTTCCTTCTGTCCATATTTTTTCCATCAGTGGTTTTAATATTTTTACCGTTATTTCCACCTCTATATTTAATATCTCTGCTGTAATCTGGTCAATCCCCGAAGCCTTATGACTTCTCATCTGGCTAATTGCTCTTTGAATTGCCTCTTCTGTAGGTGGATCATTTCTAACTCTCAGTTTCGTCCTTTGTTCTATTTGCTCGGTAATTTCTAGATTTTCTTCCTGATCTGCATTCAACACTTCGTTGAAATATTCCACCCATCTTGCCATTTGTTGCTCTTCTGTGCATAACAGCTCCCCTTTCTTGCTTTCTATGATCGAAATTTCTTTGCCTTTATTAGTTAGCTTTCTCATGTTTTTATATATGTCTCTCATGTCCCTTCTAACAGCAGCATACTGAGCTTTGCTCACCTTCTTATAATCTTCCTGCAGCCTTTCTTGTTTTTATTTATTTTTTTCTCCTAATCTTTTTTGTTTAATATTTCTTCTTGCTGTTATTAACTCCCAGGTGTCGTCGCTCATCCACTTTTTCTTACTATCTCTTTTCGCTCTTCCCAGTATACTCTCCATGGTATTTAGGAATGCTTATTTACAGTTATTCCACGTATCTTCAACGCTTTTACCATAATCAATATCCTTTCCCTTCCCTTTATTAACGCTTTACTAAATTTTTGTCTCTTCCGTTCGTCATTAGTCTGCTTAATATCATATTCTATTCGCTTCCTTTTCATTCCTCTTGCTTTTTCCTTTGTCTTTTCCATAGTTATTTCTATTTTTGCTATTATCAGGTAATGGTCACTTCCCACATCAGCGGCTCTCTTATTCCTTGTATCTAACATCAGTATGTTATATTTCTGATTTATACATATATGATAGATTTGGTTTTCCACTGTTCTGCTCGGTGCAACCCAGGTTACTATATGACAATTTTATGCTTTTTTATTGTACCACCTATCCTCACATAATTCTATAAGTAACTCTCCGTTTTCATTTCTATCCCCTATACCTTTTTTACCCATAATCTTCTCTAGTCCAACATTATTTGAACCTACCTTAGCATTAAAATCTCCCATCAATAATATTATATCCCCATTTTGGACATTTTTAATGGCTTTGTGTAGTGTATCGTAAAACTCTTCCTTTAACTAGTATTCAACGAGCTCCGTCGGTGCATAACACTGTATGAGTGTCATTTTCTTACTACCAAAATTTATTCTTGCCATAATACTCTTTTCACAGGCCTGCTTCCATTCCCCCAATAATCATCTTATGTTTTTATTGGAGATGATTCCAACACCATACTGATACTCGCTTCCCTCTTTCAATACACAGTAGATAAAACTATGTTCTTCTGTTTTGCATTCCCCATATCCTGTCCATCTACATTCACTTATTCCCAAGATATCTATGCGGTATCTGTCCATTTCATCCTGAACTTGTGCTAAATTGCCCTCCTGGTATAATGTTCTTACATTCCATTGTCCAACTCTAATCATTTCTTTCCAATTTTGTTTTCTTTCTGCGTGCTTTCGTTTATCCTTACCTTCATTACTTTTTTGCTTATCTCTCAATCCTTCATTTCCATGTCTATTGCTGTTGTCGTAATCTTTTTTCCGGTCCGCTACTGTTTTACTTAGTTTTTTGTCCACGAAGTCTTTGTTATTTTCCTTAACTGTGCTCCTAACGTATCCTCTTTAGGTGACCTTTCGCTGACCGATCTCTTTGTGCTAGCGCTTGCTTCGCCACCTCTCGCAGGTTTTGCTGAGGTGCTAATTCATTTCTCTCTGTAACGTATACTTTGTTATTAATTATTAATTTATTGTACTTAATCAGTGCCTTCTGTCCTTTCGATACTTGCCTCCTTCATAATTGGGATTAATTTTTTCCTCTCTTCTTGCACTTCCTTTGTGTAATCTTCATTTATCCAGATATTTGTGCCTTTTAAATTTTTGGCCTGTTTTAGGATTTCTATTTTCTTAATAAATTTTCTTAATTTAATCAATATTAGTCGCGCTCCTGCCTCTTTATATTTTCCCAACTTTATGCAATCTTCTAGCTCCATTTCTTTATCCATCCTAACCCCTATGTTGTTTATCACCAGTGTAATTTTATCCAGCATCTCCTTTTCCCATTCACCCTCCTCATCCGTCACTCCCATTATCACTAGGTTGTATTTTCTGACCTGTCTCTCCAAAAATTCTATTCTTTTATCCTGAATTTCGATTTTATCCTTAAGTTGTTTGTTTTCCTGCTTTATGGCGTTTATAGGTACCTATTTGTCCTAGATTCTTATTTATATCATCTAGCCCGTCACTTATCTGCTACAGTAGCTCTTTCATATTTGCCATCGCTCCTGTAGTTATTTCCTTTTGTGTACCATATGTTGCCTATCCCCACGAATTTGAGCATGCCTCTAATAGGTGTGCTGTTATTCTTATCGGTTCATAGCATGCGATTTTGACCTCCAATATTATCTCCTTAACCTCCAATTGTTTAAAAATTTTAATTTTGCTTACTAATTGGGGTTCTACCTTGCGTATTTTATCTTTCAAGGTTTGTGTGTCCTTCTATCTTTTCACTTCCTGCCTTTTTACGCTTTTAAACAGCTCGATACGGTCCAATCTAGACTTAAATACCGAAACCTTTATAATACAATAATGACTATTCTCCAATTCTCTAAATTTAATCTAGATGCTCTTCCTTGTCCTATCTGCCGAGACATTACTCTATCTTAAATTTTGACACAATTTTAACTAGTTCCTTAACTTTTACCCTTACCATCCACCATGATATAATTTGAAAAAGCTATATAGAATTTGTAGTACATATATGTTCAACTTTAGTCTTTAATGTTGGCAATGTAATTTTATATTCTATATAGATTTTCTATTTACTTGTTAACGTATCAAATTTTTTATTCGTTTCTGCTTACTTATAGTCCCCAAACTAATCATTTAGTTATCTGACAGCCCCAAATTCTACCAAATCGGTTTTGGATATTACTATGTTTTATCTTTTAAATTACTACATCTTTAACGTAAAGTAATTAGTGATTTAGTTTTTCCTTCTTATCTTAGTCCTTAATAAGTTTTGCTATTTACATTTTCTAATTCTTTTCCTACATAAACAGCAAACCTTTTTTAATATGTATTTTCGATGTTAAATCTACCTCCAGATGCCTTATTGCATCCCACCTTGTATATTCCATCTTTTCTTGCTATGATCAGGTTTACATACAGTACTTTGTGTGCAGTTTTAAATGTGAACGCTTGGTCGCTGGTATTATGTACAAATTCACATTTGTTTGCTAAGTGTCTGACCTGGCATTGAAATCTCCTATAATTTTTTTTTCAGAAAACAACACATCACTTTATTTTTATGGTTTAAAATTATTTTGATAGCACCTAAAAATTTGCTACAGCAATTTTTTTGCATGTTTTGGTCCACAATCTTCCGACAATTTTGATAATTATTCCTTTTTTACTTAATGTTCTTTAGTTATTACTATTTCTGTAGTTTGCTAATTTTATTATTATTTTTACTCATTTTCCATATTACGCGTCATTAACTTACTTAACGCGTTGTACGCTGAGTTATTTTGCAACTTTTTAAAATCAATCAATTTGTTTCCTGAATTTTCTTTCGCATGAATGAATTCGTAACTTGTTTTGTACATTTCACTGTTACTGTCCTTGTTCTGCGCAATATTTGTTGCTTATGGGGCAAACAAAATTATCTTAGTTATAATCCATCCTGCCAATCTTGCTAATTTTACTTTTTCAAAGGCTGATCCAAAGCTCACAACCTTTTACTTTCTTCCTCGGCTTGCTAGACAATCCCGCATGTCATCTGATTACAATTTTTTAAGTTTTTAGATTTTTTTTTTACTTACAATCTGTATTATAGTACTTTTATTTCTTGTTTTTCTTGCAATTTTACCTGTAAATTTTTGACCACTACTTTTTCCACACTTTTTAAAACATTTATTATGATAGTTAAAATGTTTGTGATTTTATATTCTAAATATAGTACATCAATATTACTTTCCTACCTTTTCCTCTTTCTGCAACAGTCGTCTCAATTTTTCTTAACTTAGGTTTTGCTTATTGTTTTACTGCTTTCTATGATAAGGTGTCTAATAGCTCCAATAGTATCCTTGTTAACAAATTTAATTTTTATTTATATCCCATTAAATAATTTTAAAACTTTTAAAAGTTGTTCAACGTTTTTTTCTTAGTTTTTCTTTTTTCCTCTTTCTGTTCATTTCCCAGACCTGGGAAAAACAAAAATATTTGCAATTCTTATTATGGCTTCTCTTTGAAGGTCTCAACCAATTTTTCCTTGCATTATTTTTTTACTTTTTAAAATTCCAGTACAGCTGCCAACAAGTATCATAAAGACTTCTTCAAAACTCAACATTATTTTTCTACTGCTACTCAATGGAGTTTTAAGTTTTCATTTCCTTTTTCCACCTTAGTGCCTTTTTACGGTAGAGAAAATTTTTGTTATTTTAATACCCATCTATTTGTACTCCCACTTTTGTACTTAACGTCTTCCAGGGAACAGCACTATGGTCCATAATAGTTATACATCATTTAATCAAACAATTCATTTTCGAAGATCTCCCAACGGCCGAATTTAAATATCTGTATCTGGGAAACTGTTACTCATATTTTTACTACAGTTTTTGTTCTTTACTTTGGTTCTAAGATTTTGGAATAAGATAACGTACTGCTCTGTTGGGCTCAGAAATCAAATATCAATTTTTAGTTTTGCCTAAAATATGGAGATTAAGCGTCCGACTAATAACTGATAACACTATCAAAGTGGTTGTTCTAGGGTAAGCTGCTTAAGTGATCATGGGGAATCTTTAAAGTTGATGAGTGCATAAGTATTAGGACTTGATCATTTTTCTTTTCGCTGTTGTTAGTATATAGTAATAAATTTTGCCACTAGCAGCAATGTAAGACATAATAGATTTTGTACTTTGGTATTTATATTACGTATTTTTGTACAATGTCATACAAAAGTTGATCTCGTCTT
This sequence comes from Sinelater perroti, assembly GCA_036346155.1. NCBI lineage: Eukaryota > Metazoa > Arthropoda > Insecta > Coleoptera > Elateridae > Sinelater > Sinelater perroti. The sequence continues at coordinate 18,617,103 of JARFIY010000158.1, read as the reverse complement.
CGAATTCATTTGCGTGGACAAATAGTAAATCGAAGCACTCTCATTCTTATTAAACGCGGAGTATTATTTACACCAAAATGGCCCTTCTTGAAACCAAAAATTATTTTATAATTGTTTCCCTTCTATACGAGAATAATTTCTGCAATACCTTGCGACACATTGACTATTAAAGTTAACTTAAACAAAAGGGTATGTTAATACCTTTGTTATGGTGAATTACATATGATTAATGTTTGTGTTTTATTCTAACCCACATAAAAAAATTCAAGGTTGAACCCTAGGGAATTAAAACTTTGAAATTCAAGAAAAACGAAAAACTAACGGATGAAGAATGGTTTCAACGATTGTGGGTCAAATGGAAATGAGGCAGCAGGCGGTGAAGAAATTATAAATCCTTGGGACTCTGAATCAGATCAATCCAAACATGATGGTAATGCTTGTTCTACTAGAAGTGCCAATATTTGATATATAAAGTAAATTTACATTGTTATTAGCTTTGAAAGTAAATCAAGAGACTTGAAGAAAATAGCCAAGAATAACAAAATAGAAAATACTTATTAGCTGCGAATTTCGACTGTTCTGTAGTCTACTTCTTCACATAGAAATAAGTAAAATCAACCGAAGAAATAACTACTGAAAAAAATATTAATATTCAAATTTTACACGTCTTAGCAATTACATGGTGATAAACTACGTTGCTAGAAATTTGACCAGAAAATTTTAAAGACTGTTTACACATAGAATACTAAAAAAGGTTTTACAGTATAGTGTATGCAATGATCAAATCTGCATTGCAGTCGGCAAAACGATTTATAGATGTTAGTTACTCCTGAGTTGTAACAGTAAAAAAAGCTCAGACTATTATCCTGGCTAAACACTGAATACCAGGCAATTTTGGAATTTGACTGTCGATTAGCGTTTGGAAAAAGTAGGTTCCGTGCTATGATTGATTAATGATTGATTGATTGATTATCATGGGGGTTAATCCTAGTTTACGAGTTTAGTACTGCAACTCTGCGGACTTTTGTGCGCCCATTTTCCTAATTAAATAATATCTGTGCCTTCAACTAATTTTAGAATGTTCTTTATGAGGTTTTTGTGATTGGGTAAATTGCCACGGAGATTTGCCCTAAAGAGTTTCTGCCTTTTGCGGTATAGTGCTGGGGAGTAAAAGCCTATGTGTGAGAATGTTTTTTCCTCTTCTTTACATGATCTACAAAGTGTATCATATCTGTTTGTTACTATTCTATGGAGGTACTTTCTCAGGTGACAATGTCTTGTTATAAGTCCTACTACCCGTCTTATGTGATTATGTACTAAATTGAGTACGTCATCACTTAGCCTACTGGAAGGTTTCCCAATTAGTTTCTTTCCTAGTCTTTGCCCTTGTGTGGCATCCCAGCAAGATGAGTGTTGTCCTTGCATCCACTCTTTTATCGCCGATCGTACGCTACATTTGGGTATGCCTACAATAGGTTCTGGTTCTGTAAAAGGAGTGTTAGCACAGTTTTTTGCAAATTCGTCTGCTCTTTTCTACTCTTCTACTCCAGAGTGGCCTGATACCCAGATGAGACTGACCTTGTTATCCTCAGATAAGGTAACCAGATGGGTTAGGTAGTCTTTTACAAACTTGAAGTTGATACGAGATGACCCCAGCGCTTTAAGGGCAACTTGGCTGTCAATTAGGATACTAATGCGTCGTTGAGTGTATCCGCGTCTAGTATTCTCTATTATGCATTGCATTATGGCAAATATTTCAGATTGAAACACTGTAGCGTACCCGCCTAAGGTAAGCTAAGGTTTACCTTTGGTTTTATGCCATGTGTACCCGCCCGTGTTCCTTGAGCAGTGCGGGATCTGTCTGCATACCAGACCAGACCACTTCTGCGTTGTTTTTCAAATCAGTACACCGTTAGGATGTGGTCAGTACTTATGCTTAGGATGGTATTTCCTTTGACCACTTCTTGTATACGTTTATGCTCACACCGTTTATTGTGCCTGTGTCAGCTACCGGTGTATTCCATTCTATGTGCAGCAATCCAAGCTTCTCCCTTTAGATAAATATCCAAGGGGATGAGATTTAGGAGTGCTTCCATAGATGCTGTAGGAGTACTCCTCAAGACTCTGCAGGTACACAAGCATGCTAGTCTTTGTATCCTAGTTAGCTTAATGACTGCCGTTTTGTTTTCAAGTTTTGACCACTATACTAATGTGCCAAACAATAACATGGGTCTTACGATTGTGGTGAACAGCCAAATTTCTATTTAGGTTTCAGTCCCCATATTCTCTCAAACATTCGCCTGTCCACAAGTGCTAGTTTGGCTTTGATGGTTATTTGTTCCAGGTGAACATTCAGTTTAGTTTTGCATCAAGGGTGATGCTCAGATATTTAACTTGCTGGACCACCTGTATAGTTTCACCGAAAATTGTAAGGTTATAAAATTGCCTTACTTCTCTTCTTCTCGTGAAATGTGTTATTGAGGATCTTTTAGGGTTCACCTTGAAGTCTTTTTTCACCATACCAATCTTTGGGTTATGACTAATGTTTTTTGCATTAGCTCTGCAATGATGTTTGTATTCCTGCCCCTGAGTAGTATGACAATATCATCCACGTAACCTTGGGTATAGAATTTTTCATCATTGGGTCATATTAGTAACTCGTTTACCAGTAAATTCCACATAAGAGGTGAAAGACTTCCCCCTTACGGATAGTCTTTTCTAGTATGAACCTTGAGAAATTTTTCGCCTAAGTTTGCTTGCATCTGACGGCCCTTCAACAAGGAGTTTATCCAACTAGTTAAGATGTGGTTAGCTTCGCGTCATAGGGTTGTATTGGTTACTGAGTTAGAGGAGGTATTAACAAAGGCTCCTTCTATGTTTAAATATGCTGCTAAGGCTATTTTTTTTTGTTATTGAGAGTCACTTATACTCTGCTAACTAGGTTGTGTAACGTAGAGTCACATCATTTTACCCTGTTGGTAAGCATGTTAATTTCGATGTAGGGGATTGTTGTTTACTACTTCTTCTCGTAGATATCTGTCTACCAATTTGTCATATTCTTCAGGCAAAAAATTAGGCTAATAGGTCTAAAAAGCATTAGGTTGGTTATACGTTTGCCACCCTGGTTTGGGAATGAAGATTACCTTGGTAAGTTTGCATGTCAGTGGTAGCTAGTTTTCCGCTAAGCTTAGCCGAAAAATTTTGATTAAGGACGGAGTTAAGATTTCTATCCCCTGCTGCAAGAAAGCTGAAAATATTTTATCTGGTCCGAGAGATTTATAAGGTAGGAAGGTTTTGACTAGCTCAAACTATCTTATGGTAGGTTATTACTTTTCTGGGAATTTTTCAATCATCCCTTGTAGGTCTCCTTGGAAAGTTGTCAGGCACCGACTCAGTAGGCTCGGTCTGAGCATTTTTGGTCCCACTCTCCGGTACGTTTTGCCCTACTGAAAAGCTTTCTTGCTTTTTCTCACAGCTCAGCCATGTGTGTATTCCCCTTTTTACTTTTCTGTTGCACTGCCTCTCAGTTATGGGGCAGCTATTTTCGTAAGAGGTCAGAATGGCCTCATTTACTTGGTCAGCTATTAGCTCCATGTCAGCTGGAGTTTGCAAATGGGTTTTAACGAGGGATAGCCTATATGTAAGCTCCTCCTTGTACTTTGCCAAATCAGTTTTCCGGCCATTAGGATAGGTTACTATTTCCTTGTCGTAATCTGCCAGCCCCGTGCTATGAGATAATTGTCTTCATTATATAATCACATTCAAGTAGTATCGGGAATAGGAAATTCCTTGTTGAAAAATGCTTCACGATCAAGATGCTCATGCCTGTGTGTTACAAAGAACAAAATTACGGATGTTAGGAATATGCTTGATTTTGGCAGAGATGTGACCTATCTCCAGATAGAAGAATATGTAGATATACATATCTATGTCGACAATTTTGCACAACAATCATGAGGATCATTTTTAAATCGCTGAGGAAGAGTATATTCAACTGGCTAAAAGTGTAAAGAGTGTGGTAAAAAGCATTTTGATAGATTATGTGACTTATGTACAAATTTAAACCAACTACTTTAAGGAAGATATGTTTGAAATGTGGCAGTCTTTAAAAATTTATGTGTACATAAATTACGAAAAGTTTGACTACAAGTATATTTAAGGAAAACACCACAATACCACTCTAAAAGTATTTTGTTCTAGCCGAACCAAATAAATCTAGTAATTTTCTCTTATTTATTGACTACTCAGTTGTCCAGTAGCATTTTTCTGCAATATTAGATGATTGTACTGTAGTAACATACAATTAACATGGAGAGCAGCTTTCTGTTTTTGAGTTCCTAGCGGCTGAGGGTTTTGCGACTATTGAGATTCATCGACGAATAGGCGGTGTTTGTGGTAATGTTAGTAAAAAAAGTCTGAAAGAGAAAAATCTATTTACAACCATAGGTGAACAGTATCAAACACGTGTAGATAAACTGATTTGTGCTAATTTTCGCATAAAGCAGAAGGATATTGTTGATTCGTTTGAGACTTTTCTTAAACAAATACCCCCTCCCCCCATTTTTTTGCCAACGAGATAAAGATAAAGAAAGATGTGTATGTGAACAGCAGAAAAATTACGACGCATGTTGATAAAGAACATTTTAAGCTTCTAGGGAATATATAATTGATTTGCACACTTTATCTATTAATAAAATTTTTGTAAAGAAAGCAAGACTTAATTGTGTACACCAGGGCTGAACATACTAAAGAGGTAGCAGATTCATATATGTTATTATTTACTCATAAACAACTTTTACAAGGCCCACGTTGTCTTAATTATTTTTACTGAAGAAAATTAAAGAGAGATGAAATAAGTACGAAATGTGTCCATGCTGTTGGAAAATAGTGTAGTATAAGAAACATTTTATTTATCACTACAGGGTATTTGAATGGCTTAGTGTTTTAACAGAAAAATAAACGTTAAAATTAACTTGTGCTAGTTATTGGTTTATCCATCCAATGTAGCAGTCTAAATCTGACCTTAGCCTTTCAATTTTCCTTGTATAAAGCCGCTACCTTTCAGTGGTTGATTGATACCATGATCTGTACGCCCTTGGTCTTGCATTATCTAGTTCTGATGTACTTTTTTTACCATTTTTGACTCGTTCATTAGTTAAACATGTCTAGCCCATTTAAGGTTCTGTAGTTTAAAGAAGGTTGCAGTATTGGCTTCCTTAAACAGCTGATATATCTGGTGATTATATCTAATTCTCTACTGATCGCCTTCCTTAATTGATCCATATATTTTTTGTAGAATCTTCGGTTCTTTTTTCAAAGTGGCTTTTTCGGTGTTCTTCTGACTTCTTTATATTTAGTTTCCGAGGTTCTTGTGGGTCTTGTTATATATGCGTTGTATTTTCTGTTTTTGTCTATTATTGCTGTTTCACGCCCTTCATTAAACCAGCCCCTACGGTGTGCTTTATACGTATGTCCTATTGTGGTATCTGCTCTTGATCATTATTTCCTGTTCCTGTAGTTTGGCTTCAGTGTAGGTTTTTCCTATTTTTCTTTAATAAGTTGGTGTTTTATGTTCTTTTAAGATTTTTTTATTAATTATATTTTTTCTATCTTGATTTACTGTTGCATTCTTGCTGTTAATGCACTTTCCAATGAGGGTATTCACTAAGTAGTGGGAGGTGTCTGTATTGGCTCCATAATACGACCTACTTCATGCGCATATTCTCTACTTAGCTAAGAGATAGATTTGATTGTAAATTTTTCAATCCGCTGACCCTTATGTGTGTTTCTGAATATTAAAATGTGGGAAATATGTTAAGTTGATAGACATAATCTTGTTCGATCACTTTTCTTATATTCTGGATGCATATTGTGCTGCCTTATAATTAGCCGGCAATGTTCTTCTGTCCTAACTTTGCGTTTAGGTGTCCAATAATAATTTTTCTGCCATTCGAAGATATTGCGTTGTATAATAATATTACTCTTCTTCTTTAGCATGTCTTTTACTATCGATACGTTAAATAATTCCATTTTTAATTGTAGAACGCAGATTATTTCATTGATAAGTTTGAAGGTGGCTTTATCTGTGTTGCTTATTGGAAAGGCTACACCTAGTTAATGACTACCCATTTCCTTACCACTGTAGAGGATTGTATGAGTTTTGATATCCATCGCATATTTGCTTAATCATCTTGTTTGTTGGATTATCGTTACTTGCATTTTATTCTTTTCTGAATTGTATTGATAATAGCTGTTTAATTTATCTGACTTTATTTAGGATTTGCACGTACCACGTCCATATGTTCTTGTCGTTGTTTCGCCTAAGTCATCTTTATGTATTTTTTGCTCTTTGAGGTTTAGTGAATAAGTTTTCTTATTGAGAGAGGGGGTTGTGATTTCCAGTGGTATTCAGCTCCTATTTATTCCTTTATTCGACTCTTACAATAAGTAAAAAATGCTATAGGTCTATTCTTACGCTATCTTACAAAGGATCAGTTGCTGGACAGGAACATCAAATGTTGACATATAGTCCATGAAACGTTTGGGTATATTATGTAGGTGTATCTTCTAAATTTTAATTACCCCTTCAACACAGAATTGTCAAAAAAAACATAATTTGTGACTAGTTATAATTGCAGAGCTACCAAATAGCCAAACTAAAAAGCTTTCCAAAAAAGCTGTCATAACCGACAATTCAAAGCATTTGTTACTGAAACTCCTAATAAGAAATGATAGTAAAAAGGTTTGATAATAATATTGTAGCCTTAACGCTACCAGGAGGTAAAATCGTATTTTTTAAACTAATAAGTTAATACAAAACTAGTGTAGACTGAAAAATCTAAAATATAAAACGGCATTCATAGGTACCGTTTAATTTTTTCCAACAAAGCTTCTTATTCAATGCGTTAAATACACACAGAACATAATGGTAAGCCCTAATTTGCCTGAAAAAGAAAAATAAACCAGTGTTGAGCTGAATTTCGTCTAGATATTTAATCTGTGTTTTAGTTACACGTAATACAGTGATCAAACAGCATTATAGCAGACTGAAAACTACCGTTAATTAATATTTGGTTTGACCTGAACAAATAAACGCACACCTCAATAATGTAATAACTATTGATGAAACTGGTGTTCGGAGTTGTTAATTGCAATAGTTGCGGTTTTACGTACAAAAATTATGGACATAGAGTTAGTTAACATGCAAAACGCGACTCGCGTTAGCCAGCAGCGGTTCTCATGCGGGTCAATTATTAATTAAATTTTGTGAATTGAAGTTCAAACTTGCGTTCGCAAAAAATTACTAGCGGGTACAATAACAAAATTTGAAATAATGTTTTATGAAAACCGATATAAAAAATAGTTGCGGTATGAAAGCTCTAATCTTTACTTGCGCAAAACAATTTTTGCCATTTCACGCCCGATTTGATGCAAATCGCGGCATAATTCAACTATTCTGTAATAAATACTAGCAAATCCAATATCCTGGACTGCTGAATACGTTAATTCGGATCAGCGCTGCAGCGCTTCTAATGTAATCCATAATTTATTGTGCAAAACTGGGTGAAACATGTAATTCAAGCCCGCGCTTTATGCGGCAGTCAGACGGGCACATATAAGGGACGTTCGGATGATGCCGTAAATTTCAAATTTGCAGCTGGCGGCATCAAGTTCAAATTTATTTTGGCGCCTCAAAGATTTATTTGTATTTATGGAGTTCCAAAATGCGCGTCCACTGCATGTGCAATGACAGACGCTAGTGCCACCTAATGCCACCAGGTGGTTTCGTTTGTGTGAAGTGTTACGAGTGCAGTCGTGGAAAAATTAAGAAATCTTTACAAGTAAAAGACATTGAGCAACGATAAAAGGCATAGTTTCTTTGGGGGAAGGAGCAGTTGCTTTGGACATCCATACGAGGTTAGTAGCCGCGAGTAAGAACGCAGCACAAGCCATATTTTATCCATTAGACTTCAAAAGAGCAAACAGACCCGAAAATGCAAAAGCTTTTTTTGCGCTACTTTGTGTACTATCGTCCAATAACAATTGATGATAAAGGTTTGTATACAGTGAGTTGGCCATACCGCTCAGCAGAAGCATGTAGAGATACACAGCGGCGTAAATCAAGTATCTGGTCACATCAAACAAATTATAAAACGCCATAAGAAAAACTTTAGTTTATGGAATGGCAACTCATTGGAAGCCTTTATTCCAAAAAGCCACCATTGGAATTTCTGGTTTCAAAATAAATAACGTTCGTCTTTTAGGATCAAGAGGAGATTCGGATGAAAGATAGGTTTGCTTGTGAGAGTACTATTAGTGAGAAATACTGTCACTCCTTGAATTAATGCGACCAATGTACTCAACAATGCAGTCACAGTAAATGAAGACATAATTTCTAGTACATCGTGCTTACTCGCCTCTCATATTTGTCGGACTTTTGTTTGACACAACAAATGAGGAAGTGTGCGTAAGAAGTTCTTCTTCAACGATGAGCTTCAATCGGATGTCTATAGTTGGCACCGTGCTTCACCCAGAGATTGGTTTGCTGCAGGGAAATACCTCTAACGAAAAGTGTACCCACTTCCTTTTAACAAAACATGTCTAAGGAAAAGACATTAGTGCTAATCATTTTTGTCTTAAGAATAAACTCTACAAAAATTTAAGTACATGATTTAGTTACGTGATGCTTACTGTTAAGCTCGGAGAAAGCTACAGGATGTACGGTAAATGCAGGAGCAAAGTACAAATTTTGTAACCTCAATGAAGCCCAAACTTGAAAATTTATTTAGGAAAGGTAAATATAGACTAAAACTTTGTCTTATGTGTCATTTGGAGCATTCACTCTGTTTTATCTCAGTTGTTCTCTAAAATCGACTATAAACAATGGTTCATTACGTCCCAATTTAGTTAACTATTCGTGGAAAACTTTGAAATCGGTGAAGTTCGCGTAATATCAATACTTCTTTGCCTTATAGATTTGTCCATGCTTTTTTTGTTTAAGGAATGATATTTTTTCAAAATTATGTCTTGATGGTTATTTCTCTATACGAAATTCAGCAGCATGTGTCCAGTTGCACTGATTTCTGCCTTAAATTTTGGCGTTCTACGAATTGAAGGACTGTTGGACACCATCTTCAGATGTTGTCTATTTGCAGTCCTGCTAAGCAGACCGGCACGCATTTTCTTCTTAGCCCATTTCTGCACTCCTGAGTTCTAACTGATTCTAGGTAACCAAAACGATATATAGACTTTACTGTTCTACATTCTAGAATAAGATGATCTTAAGACGAGAGAGTTCGATAGCCCTTAAGGTTAAAATAACAACGTTGTTTGGTGGTTTTTTATTGTTCAAAATTTTGAAAATAAATAAAAAGCAAGTGGAGAAATACTAAATTAAAAGTAAGAGCTTGAAAGTTAAATCTTAAACTCTGTATATGTCAACCACCGAAACGATACAATGGTTATGACTTTTGTGTTCCTTTAATTAATAAAATATGTATATAATATAAAAATTATATAATCATATTAACCATCAATTTTCTATTGTTAAAAGTTTTACCAACTTAAACACAACTCATACGCGGACGAATTGCAAGTTCTTTAAGATCCATATTATACTGAAATCAATGGATGCTAACAATATTTCATTTAAAGGCTTTTTTCAATTCTGTAACCAATCAAAGTCAAAATTACAATACTGGTGTGGCGGCCTTTTCGCCCTTGAACCGCTTTATATCGCGGCGGCATGCGGACCTTTGATATCAGCTCCGTTTTGCCGTCGCACAAACAACGGCATGGGCTTTTGCTCAGCCGAGGCATTCACGCCCCGCAGCTCGGCGAATACGGTCGTGTCTTCACCCGCAAGAAACATTTCGCACCCCGCAAGCTTTCACGCCCCGCAGCGCGGCCAGTTCGGTCGTGTCTTAGTCCGCATAAATTCAAATTCAAGCACCGCAGCGCGGCCAGTACGGTCGTGTCTTAACCCGCATGCATTCACGCATATTCAACACCCCGCAAATATTCACGCATCGCAGCTCGGCCAATTTGGTCGTGTCTCAACATCCTGCAGATACCAGATCCGCAACGCAGAGGTGGCCACCTTGGAATCGCCGACGAAGCCGAAGCCGAAGCCGAAGCCGATTCAGGTGAGCGATTTGGCAATTCATTGGTTGAAATCGGTAGCCGCCCCCAACCGCTAAAGTGACCGCCGTTTAAGGGACGATTTGGCCTTATCGGCTGACCTTCCACTACGGGCCGTACTACGTTTCCACACCGCACCACGAGAGCGGCTATTTACACGCCTGCCTCTCCATTTTTTGGTCCTTACGAGCCGCATCGGTATCGTATCCCACACCGCATCCACGAGAGCGGCTATTTACACGCCTGCCTCTCCAAATACATAGAAATAATTTTCTGTAAAGTAAAATTTAACGATATCTATCTCACATTCAATAATGTTTTCGATTGGAATATTTTGTGAAATAAATGATCAATTATTTGCATTCACAAATACGCACATTTAAAAAATGTTTGATCTAACTTTAAAATGCAGTGAACGTCGATGAATTACCATATACGTATAAAGTAATTGTCAGTTGAAAGATATGTGTGTGGAAGTTAAAAATTGAGATTTGTCATTCATTAAGGTCCCCATTTTTTTTTTAAAAGTTACTTCCCAACGTAATTTCCGTCTAGACGTACACATTTCTTACAACGTTGTTGCCATTGATTCTATAGCCGCTGAGGACAATTCTTCAAGGATGTGTCTTGCCCACTGAAAAATCACTGACGCAACAGCGGTTGGACTGGAAAATGAGCGGCCACGAGAGTGTTCTTTGTGGCGGGAAATTTGTGGTGGCATCACGTGTCAACATGTCCTGAGACATTGCCATCCGCGCATCCTTGCGATCGTCGGTCAGAACTCGCGGGATCCGCCTTGAAGAAACTTACAGCATTCTCAGGTCATCATTTAAGATGGACTTTGCAGATCCTAGAGAAACTCCAAGTTTAGAGGCGATGTCACGCACACCTAATTGACGGTCCTCTATAACAACTTGCTCTACTCGCGTAATCACGATTTACTGTCTCTCGACCCTCTTTAAACTTTCGCACCCACGAAGGCACGCTTTTAACATCCATAACGCCTTCACCGCATATCTCACTCAATTGGCGATAAATTTCGATGGGAGTTGCACCATGAAAGAAGAGGAAACGGATGTTTGCACGTTGTTATTTGAAGTATACAAAAAAACACTCACTGCAATAGCAGTAATTCGAGCTGTGTACATTCTATGTTGTTGTCATCTATACTACAAGTTCATAAATATTTTCCGCGTCTTTATACTTCCTCTCACTGCTGAGAAAATTTTGGAGACCTTAAACTCGAACGCACCTCGTACTAGCCATATTAAGGCTCCATAGACAATATTTGAATTATAATCATCGACAAAGAAGAGTGTGCTATTAGTTCTTTGGAACAATCAGGACGATATGCTAAATTTTCAAATATTAATTATGAGCGGGTAGCTCGGTTAAAGACGACGATGTGAAAACTCGAGTTCAGTTTCACAAGGACAATCGTATAGTTTTCATTGTAAAAGATACATTTACTAAAACTAAATCTAAGTTCCTGAAAAATTGCTCGATTTGAAAGATCTTTTTGTTTTTAATTGTCAGTCTGTAATATTAACTGCAGTTTTATTTTGTTAGTTGGTTTAGCTGCTTCTACAATTTAGCCTAGATCTGTACCTATAGTTTTTTAGTTTTCAAACCTGCTATGCTGTAATATTTTATATTCAACCCAGAAGCTTATTTTCTGTTTCAATTAACGTTAGGTTTAATAACTCTTCATTTAGTTTCAATTATTTGGTGTCGTAACTCAAACATTACTATTATTTTGGGTTTTCTCTCTTCAAGTATTCAGATGTTCTTTTCGCGATATGTTGCGTCCTTTAAGTAAAACGTAAAGAAAATTTAATTTTCTCTACTAGTTTAGACCTGTTTTTCAAATATGGAAATGTGCCAACGTCGTAGAATTGCATTTTTACAAACTTCAATTTTGCATGTTGTCTCTCACAAATAAATGTTATGACGTGTTCTAGAAAAAATAAATTTGATCAGAAGTGAAGTTGTTGATGTCTATACGGTTGCACCTTCTTGCTGAAACTAAATGTTTTGTATTTTTAAAAATTTACTATCAGACTTTACTCATTTTTTGCAATGGCAGTACTAACTATTGCACAATAATAATTTTGTGCCACTGAAAAAGAAAATTTTACCTTTCCTGGTCTTATAGTAATCAAAAACTTGCGAGTGTATTACAACCTACCAGTTTATCTACGTCTTTTGTATTTTTTTTACTAATGTATGGTGTAATTGTGCTTTGTGAAAGCTAACATAAAGTCGATACCAATTCCTAGTATAATAAATTCTCTATGGTGATTGCGCTCCCCATAGAATGTAAATATTTATCCTAAAATATGAGTTTTCTGCTACATTTTGTATTTCATTGCTTTCTATTTGTCTTCATTTCTCTTTTTTTGGGTCTAACGCTTTATAAATTTTAACAATTAAAAATAATTGGTTTTAATAAACCTTCTCCAACTCATTTTTTGGGTGTTATTTTCTGTTTTCAAGTGTTTTTTCAAGAACATTCTAAATACAGGTTGTGTATTTGATGAGTTCCATTGAAGCTGTTCATGAGAGTGCTGTTGCATCTTTATGCTGAAACTAAACCTTCAAAATCAAAAATTCTATGCGATCTTATTCTACGCTGTGAATGGGAGCTGCTCCCTTTTTTTAAAAACCAAATTAATCAATGATAAGCACAGCTTCTCTTTTGAATTAAGAGCCTTTTGCTATTGTAGTTGTTTGAATATTTAACCAAGGATCTTGTAGAAACCTTTTTTCCTTTGGGAGAGGGGGAATACTATGAACTCTTGAAGGTTTCTTACGCTTTATTTTGGCCACTTCTGAATCGAACTTTTTGTTGTGCTATTGATATTTTCTTCTTTATATAGTTTTAGTTATTCTACGATTTTCTAAAATATTTCTTAGGCCTTGCTGCAATGTTGTTATGTTCTTGTTGCGTTATTAGATTTTTTCACCGACACCCTTAAGAACTAGTGAAAGAAGAAGATGTTTTTGCGTCTAATAAGATTTAAACTTATATATAGGTATATAATATGTTTTATTTGTTTTTATTGCGTGTCATTCGTGTTTTTTTAAGTTTTAATTGTGTTGCATTTTATTTGTCTGTTTAATTATTCAATCTGTTCTCTGTATCAACATGTTCTGTCTATGTTGCTCCTCTTTTCTTAAATTTAAGTATTAATTTATTTGTTGTTATGTTATGATTATTAATTATTCTCTTATATGCTTGCTTGCATTAGAACATTTTCTACAATCTTATTTATTTTGGTTTCTACGTTTTTTCTTCCTAGAAGTCTTTCGAGGCTTTCTACACATACCTGTTAGTATAAATTGATTTTTACGTAATACTGTTCTCATGCGTTTCTCATTATTAAACCAAGAGATACTATAATGACGTCTCTTTTTTTCACTAGATCTTTATTAATAAACTTTTTTGTAATATTTTGCTGCTTTCTCTTACTTTCTTACTGTTGTTATGATTAAGTACTAAGAATAAGCACCACTAATGTTCAGTATACAGATAAATTTTAGGAGGTGATTCCTAATAAAAGAAGAAACAAAAAATATAAACGTACCCTCAAAAATGTATAATGAATCCGCCTTACTGGATTATTGTATCACATTGTATTGCATTACTTTATGTCATTTATTTTAGTCAATTTTAGAGTAGATGTTTGTCCCCATAAGACTTAATACATGCACAAAAGCTTTGCGTCATGGGTTGATGCACTCGTTTTATTCTTTCCAATAGCGTCATTGGTTCAGTACACACCACGTTTCTTAAACGACTTCACAACTGAAAGTTAGAGAGATCTAAGTTTGTAGACCGAGTAGGTTATGCAGCAAGATCTCTCCGTCCAAGCCATATGTTGAAGGATACTGTCGAACGTCTATAATTAAGTGAGCAGGAGATCCATCATCCACCTTCAACCAATAAAGGCAGAGTGTCTGCCACTGGGGTGCTATGGAAGATCAGAGTGTAATCAATAGTTATAGCCCAAACATTGATGATAAACCGTTGCTGATAACAAACTTCAACCCTTCCATGAAGATCTTGCCTAGCTGACAGGTGACTTAATGATACCATCCTTAACAAAGAGGGGTATAGACATGAATTTTATAAAAGTAATAGTTTTTGTAGATGTTGAAAGTAATAAGTATAGTAGCAGTTTTTGGTACTTAGTGTACAACACGTTGGTATACCTAGAGCTATTTTTAATACCTTGTAGAATACTTTTTCCTCAATCAACACCCATTCTGCATATTCACCCTTACAATCAAACCAGACCGTTTCATACAATCGACCAAATTCAGTTCCAAAAGTTTTGAGGTTCGATTGCTGTCTGTGAGAGTAAGTGTCCTGGTAAATTTTTGTGCGGTCTCTTAATTGTGTTCGTTTGCTTGTTCCTACTTTTAAGCAATCTTTATTTGATCCTGATATTATTACCGGGCCATTTTACCAACCCTTTAAAACACACGTTTATTTAAGAGCACATTGACAAGCGAAGGAAATCAGTACACACACCGCAATTGAGATGAGTGCTTTTATAGCGGGCTAACATCACGAAGAACAGTTGTGCCATCTACCATTGAAAACATGCTGGTTTTGACTTTTTATATTAAGATTTACCTTCTACGGTCGATCTCTATAGTTAATCTTCAGCCTGCAAGTTATCGGTTGGTTTAATTCCTACTAGTAATTTAACTAATGTCCTGTTCATTACATTTTCTGAATTTTTAAACTCAACTGTTTTCTTTTGGTGAAAAGGTGTTTGTTCCAAGTGAGACGCCTTTCTAGGTGCATACCTAAGTACCTAACGGTATCGTCTTGCGGTATTTGTTTGTTATTTATTATAACTGGTGGGGAGATACTTCTTCTCAGCGTAAAAGTTACGTGGACTGATTTGGTCTCGTTTATGTGGATACGCCATCTTTTGAACCATACTTCTAAGTGGTGCAAACATGATTGTAGATAGTTGAACGCCATATACGGATCGGAATGCGATGAAAGAATTGCTGTATCATCCGCGAAGTTAGCAACCATAGGTCCCGGGGAGGTAGGTAGGTCAGCAGTATATAGTAGGTACAGGAGCGGGCCCAGCACGCTTCCCTGAGGGACACCAGCGTTGATAGGGAATAAAGGGGTAAAAGAGTCTCTGTACTTCACTAGGTAGTGTCTATTGATGAGGTAGCACTTTAGTATTGTGTAGTAGTCTGGCGGCAGGAGTTTCTTTAGTTTAAATAGCAGGCCTTCGTACCATACTCTGTCAAAGGCCTGCACAACGTCCAGAAATACTGCCGAACAATATCTTTTATTCTGGAAGTCTTTTAGTATTTTGTCTACAATTCAATGGATTTGTTCAATTGTACCATGTTGTTGGCGAAAGCCAAATTGGTGGTTAGGTATAATGTTGTTTTCCACCACTAAAGGCATTAGTTTCCGCAAAAATAGTTTTTCAAAACTTTTGATAACAGTGGTAGGAGACTAATTGGTCTAAAAGAAGATAGCTCATCGCTCGGTTTGCCCGGTTTGAGTATTGGTATGATTATTGCTACCTTCCATTGCTCAGGAAAGTATTGTAGTCTTATCACAACGTTGAATACGTAGGTAATGTATTTGTGGCCTTTCTCCTGTAACTCTTTAAGAACTTTCCCGGTAATTAAATCGTAACCAGGGGCCTTTTTTGGATTCAGTTCGGTTATAATTATTTTCTTGACATCATTTCCTGTAAAATATTTATTGGTAGACACATTTGAAAGGGTACATCGAGATATTGATGAATCTCGTCTTCTTCAGTTGGAGTTGATTGCGAATCAAATGGTCTAAATACCTTTGTTAAGTGGTTTGCAAAGGCGACAGCTTTGTCAAAATTACTTCTGGACCAGCTGTTGTTCTCTAGTCGTATCGGTGATATATGTTGCTGGGGCTGCTTTAATTTTTTTGTCGCTTTCCAAAGCGAATAGTCTGTTGCTTCAGTCGGAGAAAGACGCTTTAGGTATATTTGTATCGAATTGTTTCTTGTATTGGAGAGTTCTGTTGCAAGTCGATTAAGCATTCTTTTACCTTCAGGTTGTTTGGTTGTTTGCCACTTTCTTCTTTGCTTGCGCTTTTCAGTTATTTTCTTTTTGACTTCAATCGGCATTTTGGGCTTATGTTATTTAACATTTTCTTTGGTGTTGATTTCCAGGCTGCCTGCTGAATTACCTTATCGAAGTTTTCCACTGCTGCTACTAAATCCGTATCAGTTTTTAAAGGCACGTCTAGTGTTAATGTTTTATTTACTATTTCTCTGTAATGATCCCAGTTCGTGAATCTGCTGCTAAGAGTAGCAGAGGTCTCTTTCTGTAGCACATGTGCAGACATTGTCACTATTATTGGTGAGTGGCCAGAGGACAGATCCAAACACGACTTTGCTTTGCAATAATTTGGATTGATGCCCCTTAGAATAGAAAAGTCTAACAGGTCTGGTAATTTCGCCATGTCTGAAGGCCAGTAGGTTGGCTCTCCCGTAGATAGGTAGTGTAGTCCTTTATTTGTTATTGCCTTCAACAATTCTCTGCCTTTAGTGGTGGTTACTCTCGATCCCCAATACTCGCGTTTGGCATTAAAGTCTCCAATCGATATATTGAAGTGTTCCTTCTTGTGTCTTGGGGGCAGTATGCCGCTGATATGTTTAATGGGCCTTTCCAATCTTCGGTCGTAATTGTAGTTGATTGTAGATGGTGTGGGTTATATTTTGGTAGTTCGTAGTGCTCGATATTATTTTTAATTACAATTGCTGATACAGTATGAGCGGTGCCATCTGGATGTTTTGTGGCATAGTGTAGCCTGAAATCTTTAGGTAGCTCCTGTCCGTGTAGTGGGATTCCGCTATTAACATGATCTCAATTGAATGTTGTATAAGAAAAGCTGTTAGTTCATCTTTATGGTTTGTCAGGCCATTGGTATTCCACTCAGCTATCTTAAGCTGTAGAGCCATGGTTGATTTTTGTGACAACGATTGTTAAAAGATTTAGTAAGGTTCCCATTTGTTCCATTATTGTTTTTAACATTTTTTTTTAGTTCAACGATATCATTGGAGTCGATATGTTGTGGAGGTTGTTGTTGTTGATCCATGCTATTACCTGCGTGATTAGTATTTCTTACAACTTGAGCATAGGCAGAATTTTGTAAGTGGTTTTGCTCTGACCGCTGTTTCATATTTGCTAGCACTTTGTTTCGGAGAGGCGGATACATTTTTTGTTGAATTTCTTTGTAGATTTGGCAGCCTCTATAGTTGGCTGGACGGTTGCCATTACAGTTAACGCATTTCACGTTACTATCTTGCACCTTTCGTGGACATTGGGAAGTTGGATGGCTATCAATGCACTTCAAACATCGCGGGTCTCTACTACAGAAGTTCTTAGTGTGCCCGTGTCGTTGACATCTGGCACACTGCGGTACCTCGCGTTTAGCAATTGGTGGTTCAATAGTTACTATAGAATAGACTAGTCTGGTAATATTATAAACTTCTTTATTATTTTCCGCAGCTTTTAGTTCAACAAAAAACATGGGTAAGGGGGTTTTGGTAGTTCCCTGGCGTATATTTACAATGTTCATGACTTCATGTCCTTGTTTTTCAAGCTCTTGTTTTATTTAGTTTAAGTTTGTTGATGGGTGAAGATTTTTTAGGACTACTCTAAAGTTTCGCTCATCTTTCCTTTTATAGGTGTGGAATTGTGTGTTTTTTTCCTTTAGAGCCTTAATTATGACAGTGTATAATTCAGTGGTTTTCGGTAAAACTTTGGCCTCATCGTTATTGAGAGTTTTAATTTCAAAGTTATTTTTTGCTATTGTTTCTAAAAGTTTGATTAGGGGTTGTATATCTTTGACACCTGCTATATAGATTGGTGGGGTTTAGGTTCTCTTTTACTTCAAGTTGTGCTGCTACTCGCTTCTTCTTCTACTGTATCTTCACTTAAAGCATCATATCTATTAGAGGGGTTCAACCAGTAGTATGTTGCAGTTTTGCTTTGTTTGGTCTGAGTTTGCAATTTTTCAGGATTACGCAGTCGTTTTTTACTTTCAACTACGTGCCAATCATTGTCCTGAGATACCCGGCTTGTTTGAGTCTGATGATAAATTGGATTGTTTTGATAACCTGAACTTGAACTTTATGGTTGTGAGGTATTGTTTACTTGCAAATTCGGATAGAGATTAGTTATTGGCAGCTGTTGCGGGAGTTGATAACCTTGTTGTGCATACTGAAGTTGGTAGTTTTGATCCACTTGCATAGGTACAAACTGTGTGTTTTGTATATTAGGTGTGGCTTGGTTATAATAAGCCATAATTAGTTGTATTTAAATAAATAAATTTAAATGTAAATGTAAATTTAATGAATTTTATATTCACCTCGGCCATGAGGTCGCACGATTATCTTTGTCGCCCGATACCACTTGCACTCGGTGTTGAACCTTGCGCTTAAAAAAAGGTGCGGCTCCGCCGTTGCGATAACACAGGTATCCGGCACGCACGTTCACTCGGCTTGAAGGCTCGGGCCGAAATATCATAATCTACAAAAGTAACTGTAATACTTCACTTAGTTATAGTGTGCTGTTCTTCACTGTTGTTTTTGGTCTGTTTGCTTGCAGTAGCACACAGTATAAGCTCTACAATAAATTGTATGTAACAATCAAACTATTAAACTACTCACTGATTTCCGTTTAGGTTGTTCTTTTGATGTTCTGCCACTAGCCCACAAGGTTTTTCATTCGTCTACAAACTTGAACGAGTTCTATTATTATTCTCCAAGAGGTTTCTCGTGTTTTTTATGTGACACGTTGATGGAAAGGGTTTTCCAGCAAAAAATCCTCCGTACCGAAATTACCCTTGACTCTGCTGATTAGCACAAAACCGGCCGCCTCACCTGCCGATAATTGCGGCGTGGGCGCCTGCTCTCGTATTCCTTTCCTTCACAGCTCATTTGCCAGCTTCGCAGCGACTTAGTGGAACAAGGGCCCGGCTTACCACTAGGCCGTGCCCAGGACCCGAGGGCAGACGTGGGTGTCGTCAGGAAGAGCCCACTTTGCGGGCGAGCCGCGCCCGCCGCCGAGCTGCAGATCGGAATCCGATGTAAATGGTAAGCACGTGGCGTAATAATAACCGCCTTCGTTATCCCGCCGCGAAATTAGGACCATTAGTGAAACGCGGGCTTCGGCTGGATTAGGCGAAATAAGGATTAGCGACGCCGCTGCGGAATGGCGGAGCAGGCGCTCTACACTCCAGAATTATTGTTAATAAATAATGCATTAGAGCAGGTCCTGGCGGCATTACTTGTTGCGCGCCGGGGTTTTTGCTCGAAGCCCTTCGGAAAGCGAAGTTTCCGTACATGACACTGTAATCTTGGTGATAAGTAAACCAAAAGCTATTTTTGCTGGCAATATAAAAGCCACTTTATCACAATTTCTCAGTGATGCCTCGGTCCTTGTCATTTTTCAGCTGCGTTGTTATTACAATAAATGAATAATTCAGAACTTATAAGGTCATACACGCAACTTTGTTTTGTCGGTTTTTGGAAGCTTCTTTTGGCGAATAAAATTACGTGGGCAGTCTGAAGAGTTTTCAGCCCAACATAGAAATACGTATTGTTTCTGTCAAATTCAGTTTTATTTTTAAACGTCGGTACACTTTTTCCAGTGATGCGCCAACCTCTTTAACCCACCCAAATAGTGGTTGGCGTCTTGCTCTGCGAAATAGGCGTCTAAGGTTACGATGACCTCTTAGTTTGATGAAAAGCTCTCTAGAGCTTAGGAAACAGGAAATAGTCGCTGGGGATGACAGATCTGGTGAATATGCTGGGTAGATAATCAAGTCAAACTGCAATTAGTAAATTTTGGCCAGGGCGACTGCCGAATTGTGAGCCGGTGCGTTGCCTTGATGGAAAAGCACTTTCTTCCGTTCCAAATCGGACCGCTTTTCAGCAACTGCTGCGTTGAACTGGTCCAATGACGATGCGTAGTACGACCCCGTTATTGTTTTTCTTTTTTTCTAAGTAGTCGATAAACAGGATCTCCTGACTATCGCAAAAAGCAGTCGCTAAAACCTTTCCGGCGGCGAAATCGTCTTCGCTTTTCTTGGAGTAGGTTTACTCTCCGCAGTCTACTGTTATGACTATTTCTTCAACTCGGGAGTATAATGGTGGACCCAAGTTTTATCGACAGTGGTAAATTGGCCAAAAAGTCCGACTTATTTACCAGAAACCGCTTAAGCAGGGTCTTGGAAATTTTAATTCGAATGAACATTCGAATGAATGTTTGGTTTAAAATGAGCAAGCGCGGGACACAACGCACGGTTAGTTTTCTAATGCCCAATTTTGCAGTAAATATATGACAAACGCGTTGTCTAGATATGCTCACAGCCTTTGTTATCTCTCTAATTTTAATTTGATGGTCGTTCAGTATTATTTAGTGAACTTTTTTACTGTTATCGGTGGAGATCGCAATTGTTGGCTGTTCCGAACGCTTATCATTAGCCAAGCTGGTAGGATCACATTTATATTCAGCTGCCTATCTTTCTACTGCACTTTTTCTATTTTTACAAAAGCACTGACATCGATTGATACTATCGACTGCCAAATAACAACCAAGCGTCCTAAATGGCTAAAATATTTACAGGTATCTTTCAAAGCATGTACTGTAGTATCAGGATGGTTTTGATGAGTAAAAACATCATGTCGAAGCTCAAAATTTTTCAGACTGCACAAGTATCCAAAATAAACTCGAATATAAATCACAGCGTTGCAAAAAGCTCTAGTGAGACTTCTTCTCTTCTTAAAATTTGATTAAGGATTTTATTGCAGACACAAGAATGTTGGTTTTCTATAAACATGACACATTTTATGTGTGACGTACGCCAAACTTAATAAGGTTTTCATAAAACTCGTGAACCAACTAAAATTTTGAAAGAAATTGGATCGCTGTGTATGATCGCCACTGCTTTTTGATCGCACATTGTATATGCTTAAATAACCGCGCCGCTCAAATTTCTCGAACCTTCTAAGGCTGTCCTTGCAGGGAAGGAAATTTGACAACAAAGTGCATAAATTTATCTATGTTGTCAGACAACTTTAATTCTACAATGTAAATAAAAAGCTCTATTTTTGTTACAGCTTGTTTGATGTTCTAAATGTTGGTTACTTCATGTCTCACCATTTGTAGTTCGTCTTTTATCTCTTTCGTGCTAGTAGGTGGAAAGCTTCGTTATTGTTTATTCTTATACTTGTGAAATTACGTGCTTCTTTCTGGTAGCTCTTCAGTTATTTTTGTGTATTTGCTATTGCATTTATTTAAATTTTCATTTAATCGTTAGGTAGAGCCTTTAGTGTAGATTCTTCTTTAGCTATGGTTTCCAAGAAATTAATTAAGGGCTTGGTAAGTAAGAAGTAAGAATATTGGTGGGCGTTTTGGCCCAGTTTTTTGAAAAAATGGGATTCTTGTGTTTCTGAATTCGAAAGGGTTTGTAGTATTTAGCCAGCAGCTTGTTGCGCCGTCCATATTTCCAGGGAGAGCTTTCCGGAGATAGCCGTTACACTGACCTCTCTTTAAGGCTGTTCTGTCCAAGAACCTTAGGGCTTCTAGTACTTGTAGAATAAATTGTGGAAGAATAGTCAGAAGTTGCAGGACTTCTGATGGTAAAAGAATCTGAGAACATCGATAAAATAAATATCAGCAGTACAGTTTTGTTGTCATTTTTTGTCTCATAAGATAAACCAGTGGTTTCTACGTAGTATTGTCTCACAAATGGTTTTATTTTTCAAAAGAAACTATTTTACAACTCTTTACTTTTGGTACAATTTCTTTACATTTCTCTATATCACCAAATTGAACATTCTGTAACGTTAACTTAATTCCAAAATATTCGCCTAGTGCTGCACTTCACTTTTTGAGACTACTAATTACAACCTGAGTTTAGTACCATCGACATTTTTTAGATTTTCGTCAAAGGATTATCTTCTAGCTTTAAACCTGAATTACTGGGCATACTCACGTTTCCCATTATGGTCTTGTCTTCGCTCGCTTCCATTTCAGCACAGGGTCTAATATCTAGTAAAATTTCTAATCTCATTGTGACCTCCATCAGTTGTCAAAGACTGCAGTAGTTTGCAAACTTTTCCTTTAGTTGCAGATGAATGTTTTAATTCTTCTATCACAACTTTATTATCAAGATACCTCCAATTATCTGTCATTTTATAGAGTTCTCTCTTAAAGCATTGGAATGCTGTGCTTTGATTCCTTTTAACTCTTTTCTAAAGTATTTTTTTGCGGTTGTTTCCAATTTTCTTTCATACTTCCCAATCATTGTTCTAAATTAGTCTTTAAATATTCTTTAAAATATCTGGAATATTTATTTGCGGTTATATTTACTTTTTTCTTATAATTTTGAGGTGTCTTTCCGCATTTACTGTATTTATTGCAATTTCTCTTCCAGTGTCTTATCCAAACTTCTATATTGTTCTACTGCATCTACTTTTTAAATCTCAGATTAGATATTTAGAAGGCTCTTTTGTAATTTCGTTCTTAATCTTTTTTACAAGGACATTCCACTTTAGTCTTTTTTTAGCTCAAACTTTAGAACATACGTTCCTTAATTTTTAAAGTTCTATAGCTAGATCATTATCTTCAGCGATTATGTTTGTCTTAGTCTTTCAGATAGCATATTTAGTTTTCAAATATCTAGCTCATCTATCGAATCCACAACTTTTAATTTAGCATTTGCAATTTTGAGTCTTTTTATCAACGTGGTAATTTATTTTAACTATTATTTACTTTTTATATTTTAGATGGATGCCACTTTTGACAGTTGTAGCGATCTCGGCTTGTCGGTCGTTTATTTATTTCTTCTTGATAATTAAATAATTGGTATCATACTAATGATTTATTTTCATAGTCCAATTTAGTCTATAGCGCATTTGAATTTTCGAATTGGATCTGAGCGCATTGCTTTTTGATTACTTCTTGTATATGCTTAAATACCTACTCCATTTAAAAAGTCGCTACACTGCCCTCTCTTTAAGGTCATTTCGCCACAGAATCAAGGGGGCGTCTGATATTTATGGAATAAGTTGTGGAAGAATAGTTAGAAGTTGGATGGGTAAAATAATTGATAAAACAATCATCACAAGGGTATCTGAAGATGGGCTAGGATTTTCTACAGTTTTGTCCGACACGTACTTTTCTCTTTCAAAAAGGTGTTATTTTTCGACTCGTACGATCTCTATTTTTGGTAAAATTTCTTCACGTTTCCTTACATCATCAAATAGAACCGTTCGCGCACATTATACAACGTTTTCTTATTTCCGAAATGTTCTCCTGGTACTCCATTACGTAGGTAACGTAAAATTACTGATACTCGGCTTCTTTGTACTAATAACTGCAATTTCGGTTTAGTACCATTGACGGTCTTCATAATCTTCTCAAAACATTATCTTCTAGCTTCAAACCTAGACCACTAGATCCAGCGTGATAATTTTTCCCCGTTTTAGCTACTTCACTTATAATTTTGTGTCAAGTTTTTGATATCGAGCGAGATTTCAGTTAGCAAAAACTGCAATTTTCTGTAATTCACACGTTCTCTTCTTTAGTTGCTATAGGTCCTAGCGCAGAATTTCAATCAGGGCATCTATATTTATCTGAGATTCTTCCGGGTTTTCTCTTAAAACACTTTGGAATGATCTGTTTTGTTTTTCTGTGACATCCTTCTAAAAGTGTTCTTTCGCGGTCAATTTTTATTCTTTTCTCAAAATAAATGTTCTTTTTTCTTAATCTTTAAACATCCTTCAGAACTTCTGAAATGTTCTTTCGCAGTTATATTTACTTTTTCTTAATTTTGATGCACCTCTTGTGGTTCTCCTCCCAATATCCTCTCTAAACTTCTGGATTATTTTTTTGTATCTACCTTTTAATTCTAGATTAAAAGTTTATAATGTTTTTTATGTAATTATTTTTTGCATTTTTTATATTTTATAACTACTTTTACAAATCGGAATTTCCTTTTTAATTCTTTTTTTTTTAATTTTTTGTGGCTTTTCTACTTTACTCTTTAATTTTTAGCTCAAAGCTTTAAAACATATTTCAGCGGTTGTTATATATTTTATTATACATATTTATCATAGCTGGAGTATTATATTTAACAATCAGGGTTTGTTCCGTGTTGTTTTCAAATAAGAAACTTCTAACTCATCTATTAGATCAGCGACTTTTAGTCCATTTAGCAACACTCATCCCTTCACAAATGTGGTAATCTATTTGAACAATTCTTTGCTTTTTACATGTTACGTGAATACCACTTTTGTCACCACTTGGGTATGGATCGGTTTTTTCTGCATGTGCATTTTAATTTTTGAATTTAATTTCTAGAATATTCTTTCGCCTTTGTAGTTTTCCTATAGTTTCTTAATTTTTTCTTCTTATCTCTCTTTGTTTTTTGTAACGCCCTTCTCGATTTTGTTTTTAAATATTTAAAATATTACACCACTTTTGTCTTTAATTCTACAACATTCTTCGGTGTTTACTCTAAATCGTATTACTAATTTATAAAGTGCCCTATCTAGATTTACAGCCTCACTATAGACTTCAAACAGATTGGACAGTTTGTTCCAGTCTTTCGTACAGCAAATTTTTTGTTCGTGTTGTATTCACATCAAGAACTTCTAATCTATATATTTGATTAGCAAGTTTTAGTTCACCTAATAGTCTCGCATCTTCACCAATACAGTAATTTATTTCAACGATTATGTAAGTTTTATATTTTGACATCAAATATAATGACCTTGAGTATGTGACTAGTACACGTTTATTTATTTGTGCCGTGCAAGTTTTCTGTACCTTTTCAGATTTATAAGATATCAATTATGTCTAGCCTGCAATTCTTCTAGAAAGGGATTACTGGAGTAAGCCGTTATCTTGCACTCTCCTTAAGGCCATTTTGTCCTAGAATCGCTGAAGCTCCTGGCAACTTGTGGAATAAGTTGTAGAAGAATAGTCAGAAATTGCACGAGTTCTAATGGTAAAAGTATATATCAGTGAATTGTGGATAATATAATAATTATCAATGGGTTATCTTTGATACTGCTGTCCGTCTCTGGAGATAAACTAAAAATATATTCTCTTAGATTTCTTTACTTTACAGATGCCCATTCCTTTGCGTATTATTTGCAGTTTACCCAATATAACCGCTTTGGAATATTCTGCAACGTATTCTTAGTTCCGAAGTGTCTTCCTGACGCCATATCAAGTAGGTGATGTAATAAATTAATATTTGCTACCTGGGTTCCGTACCATCGATGGTCTCTAGATTTTATTTTAGAATACCATATTTAAGCCTAGGTCACTGAGTCCAGCATGCTAATTTTTTTATTAAAATTTAACCCGTTGGGACTTCCATTCTAAGTCGAATTTTTAATTTTGTGTAATTTCCATGGTAATCATTATTTGCCAAAAACTTTAATCTCCTTAATTTACAAAGTTTTTGTAGGTTTTCAAGATATTTGCATTTATCTGCAATTATTCAGATTTCTAACGTGGTTTTTTTAATCTTCTCAAGTGTTCTTCTGCATTAGCCATTAACTGCTTTTTTAAACTTTAAAATGTTTTTTGCGGTCATATTTATTTATTTTCTTAAAATTTTGAAGTATTCTTTTGCATTTCTAGCAGTTCCCCTTCCAGTGTCTTGCAAAAACATCTGGATTGTTCTTCTACATTTATCTTTTAATTTGCAGGTTAAGTATTAAGAATATTCCGTGTTTGTTTTCTTTGAAGCTTCTTGAATTTGCTTTTATATTTACCAATATTTTCAAATTTGGGGTTATTCCACCTTTGTCTTTCATTTTTAACTGAAAGCTTTAGAACATACTTCACCAACTGCTTTAAATTTTACTGTTAATTTTTAATGTGCTGTAGCTAGATTATCATCTTCACTGATCAAGGCCTGCCTTGGTCTTTCATTCTTGTTCCACGTCGTTTTTAAATGAAAAACTTCTAGTTCATCTGCTATTTGCGATTTTTAGAGCTTCTCGGAGTAAGCCGTTACGCCGTCCCCTCCTTAAGGCTGTTCTATCTCACAACCCGGAGCCTCTGGCACTTCTGAAATACGTTGTGTGAGAATAGTCAGAAGTTACCTGAGTTCTAGTGATAACATTGTTAAGGTAATCAAGGTACGAGGTATCTTTGTTGTTGTTGTTGTCTATCTTTAAAAATAGACCATGGTTATCTACATTGTATTGCCTCACACGTGATTTTTTTTTCCAAAAGAAAATTTCCCGACGCATACGCTCTACACTTTTTGTAGTTTCTTCACGTTTTCTTTACATTACTAAATAGAGCCGCTTACAAACATTTTGTAAGGTCTTTATTCCGAAATGACCTCTAGTGCTCCATTATGTAGGTGACGTAGAACTTTTGGTACTCTGCTTTTCTGTACGAACAGTGGCAACGTGGGTTAGTATCATCAACATTCTTCAGATTATTGTCCGAAGACCCCCCTCTAGCTTTAACCGTAGATCACTGAGTTTCACAAAACCTATATATGCAAAAAATTGCTTTAGGCCTTAGAGTTATCCACGATCTTTCGGATTTCTCTTTTACAACTATGAAAATGCCCTGTTTTTAGAACATATAGTGTTTTTAGTGGTTACTTTCTACTTTCTCCTTAAATTTTTAAAATACTATTTTGTGTTAGCTTTTGGTCATTCTCTAAAACTTCTGGATTGTACTTTTGCGCTTATATTTATTACTTTTCTTAAAATTTCAAAGTGTTTTTGCGCTATTGTTTATTTCTTTTAATTTCTCTTCTAGTGTTCTATTTGTACTTTTAGATTTGTATTTCTAATTTTATTTTGTAATTCTCATGTTAAGTTTTTAGAATGTTTTTCTGCGTTTTGTGAATCTACTTTTTATTTTTTTTTAATTTATAACATTTTTCTTTAATATTTAACTCACAGTTGTAGGTTATTTAACCTTTACTATAGATTTTGTTACCAATTTCTGAAATGCCATAGTTAAAGCCATGAGAGTCACAATAGACTTCAGACAGATAGGTTTCCTAATTCTATTACTAGTAATTTATTTTCACAGCCCGATCTGTTCCGCGACGCACTTGGATTACAATACGAACTGGGTCTGATAGCCACTGCTTTTTAACCGCGCTTTGCATACGCTTAAATACCTACACCATTCAAAATTTTTGAACTTTTTAAGCCTGTCCTTTCGCTTCCCAGAGTAATCGTTACTGACCTTTCCTTAAGGCTGCTCTGTCCCAGAACTTGTATACGTTTAAATTTCCCAAACTTTTGAAAACTGCTCTTTTATAAAACGTACATTATGCATCGTTGCACTAATTTGAATTTATCTTAGATACGTGGTCTGTCCCGAAATTAGCGAAATTGTCTGGGTCTCCTTCAAACTATATACTTTAGGATCTCAAACGCTTGAGCTTAATATAATTTTTGTTTACTTTTTTCGGGCTGCTATTAGAATAACTAAGCCTTTACTTAACAATTGTTATCATAGGTCCATCTTTTATATACGTTTATGACGTTTTTTCGCGACACGTTTTGTGCTAAGATCTTCAGTCAAAATTTCATAAATATCTTGGAATGCTCAATGTTTTTGGGCTCTTGTCGCTGGTTTTTATTTATTGTAGATCTTTGAATTGCCTTCAACATGGCTTTATTCGTGCTGTACTTATTACATCGTTTTTGACTGTCTTCTGAATTATCCGAATAATTTTGTGGATAAGTGTAGACATGCTGCTGGCTCAATTACTACGAATGAGACGATCACCAACTAGGTGTGCTCATTTATTGTAACTGACCCAAGAAGTCAAGGCGTCCTCATTCATGCATGCGCGTTATGATCCACTTTAACAGGCTGCCAGGTTACAGGTGCATTTTTTTAATTATATTAATATTAGCTTAATTTTGAGATAGCATGTAGCTTATCTCACATTATTAAGCACCTGCTAACCTGTCACCTATCACTCAGCTATTTCGACCATTTCTGTACTTACTTCAAAACAGTTTTATGGTTGCAATGTGGCTTAGATGGTATATTTCTATTTATATAGCTGCAATGTCGCCCCTAAGAGTACAAAGTAAGTCGCGAATGGTTCTCTTTATTAATTGATTAATTGATTGATTGTTATTAGGGTTAATCGTAGGTTACGATTCCACCTAAGCACTTCGACCTTTTGTACGCCCCTTTTCCTAAATTAAGGAAGATCTGTGCTTTCAACTAATTTTCGGATGTTCTTTATAAGGTTCTCGTGATTGGGTAAATAACCACGGAGATTTACCCTAAAGAGTTTCTACCTTTTGCGGTATAGTGCTGGGCAGTCAAAGATTATGTGTGAGGATGTTTCTTCCTTTTCTTCACATAATCTACAGTGTGTATCACCTCTGTTTACTTCTATTCTATTGAGATGCTTTTTCAGGTGGAAATGTCCTGTTGTAAGTCCTACTACCCGTCTTATCTGAGTACGTCCGAAATTGAGTACGTCACCACTTAGCCCTAGTCTTTGCCCTTGAGTGACATCACAGCGAGATGAGTGTTGTCCTTGGATTCACTCTTTTATCGCCGATTGCGACATTTTGGTATGCCTAGAACAGGTTCCGGTCCTGTAAAAGAGTGTTAGAACTGATTTTCCTAGTGCGTCTGCTTTTTCGTTTCCTTCAACTCCAGAGTGGCTTGGTACCCAGATTAAGTTGACCTTGTTCTCTTCAGATAGGGTGACTAGATGGGCTAGGCAGTCTTTTACAAGGTTGGAGTTGATATGAGGTGACTCCAGCGCTTGAAGGGCAGCTTTGCTGTCAGTTGGAATACTAATGCGTCGTTGAATGAATCCGCGTCTAGTATTCCCTATTATGCATTGCATTATCGCAAATATTTCAGATTAAAATTAGGCGTACCCGCCTAAGGATAATCTAAGGTTTAACTTTAGTTTTATGCCATGTATACCCGCTCTTGTTCCTTGGGAGTGCGGGATCCGTCTGTATACCAGACCAGCCCACTTCTGAGTTGTGATGGGTTGCCTTTTGCCCAGTCATGATAGTAGCTCACATTGAAATATTTTCTTAATGAGTATACCGGTAGGTGTGGTCAGTACCCGTGCTTAGGATGGTATTTCTTTTGACCACTTCCTGTATCCGTTTATGCCCACACCGTTCATTGCGCCTATGCCAGGTACCGGTAGATTTCGTTCTATGTGCAGCAACTCAAGCTTCTCCCTTTAGATAAATATCCAAGAGGATGAGATTTAGGAATGCTTCCATAGATGCTGTAGGAGTACTGCTCATGGCTCAACAGATACACAAACATGCTAGTCTTTGTATCCTAGTTAACTTAATGACTGCCGTTTTTTGCTCAAGTTTTGGCCATCATACTAACGTGCCGAATGATAACATGGGTCTTACAATTGTGGTAAACAGCCACATTACCATTTTTGGTTTTAGTCTCCATGTTCTGCCAAACATACGCCCGCCCGCAACAAGTGCTAGTTTGGCTTTGCCGGTTACTTTTTCTTTTTATTACTTTTCTTTTCTTTTAAGTTTTTACAAGGCCATTTCCAAAATAGTTTATACCCTCCAGATTACAATCCACATTAATTTTAAATGCATTAGTTTCTGGAGATTTTTGTGTAATAGTTCCAAGATGAGATAGCACAAATGAGGCCCTATACCTGCCGAATGTAGTTGATTAAGTTAGAGATCTAGGTGTGGCCACGATTTTTGTGCGATGGCCGACCTGCGAGAAACAAAAGGTTTTTGGTATCTATATAAATATTAACAAAATTGAGAAAGTGACTTTATGGGACTCATACTGGATGAACAGATAAGCTAATAACTGGATTTATCCAATTACAAACAAAAAGACTCAATCTTTTAGAAATAAAAACTAACGTGACAGAACAGCTATTGGTTGACTTATTTAGAGAATTGTTGTTTGTAATATTTTTGCAACATAAATTTTCTCTGGACATACAGCTGTATACATTACTTTGTAGTTGCGGCGCGGACAGACCTGGGTTCAATTCCAGGCTTTAAAAGTATGGTTGATGACCTATTCAGTTATTAAAAATAATTGAATACCATAATGATATGGTCGTCCAAGACCATTTAGAAATTTAGAATTTAGGAAAATTTAATTTTTTGGTTAAAAATCATAGGCTTTATTGCGACAAGGGAGAAAAAGAACAATAACAGCAAGAATGTATTAGAAACAAAAATGTTGCAGCTTCGTGAAGCCAGTAATTATGCGCTGCGTATATCTTTATCAATTAAAGAGGGAACTATAGCTCCATTGTCAGGACAGCTTTTCCCCTTTCAATCAAAACGGGATATAGCTGCCGCTGCACTTTTTCATCAAAAGCCCAAATTATTCGCTAGAGCTCGAGGTGCATTAAACAGTTCCACCTGCTTTCCTAATCAAAGGGCCGATTGCACGCCCCATTACGCGCCAGCCGCATGCAGCAGCCTGCAAAAACGCCCCGGAGTTTCCGGCGAAAAGTTGCGGAAAACTGTTTGGCAGCCGCTCGCGCAGCCAGTTTGCGCTCGAATTAGCTAACTCGCCGCCGGATGAGAGGGCCTGCGACTGCAATCAGACCTAATCCCGCGGACCTGGAAAATGCCTGCCGCGATGAAATAGGCATCGCCTAGGCCGAGCGCTTATCGGCGCCCCGGATTGGAAATCTCGGCCGGATCCGCTCCAGAAGCATGCAGATCGCGCGCGGCGCGTTTTTCCGGAAGGAACCGCCGGTTATGAGGTCGGCTGCCGCTCGCGCCGGATGCGCCGCGCCGCGTCTGATATTAGATCCGTGACAAGTGTGCTCATGATCTCTAATTAATTGAGAGTTAATGGAATTCAAAACGAATTTCTAGAATTCCGGCGCCCGGAGCTGGCGGCAGAGTGCACCGAGCCGGTCGCGTCGATTTTCATCAGCAATTTAATTGCTGCGCCGTAACGTTGGTTGCATAAAGTAACCACTAAGTTGCAACTCTGTAGCACTTTCTACATTTAGATTTCTTCGTACCCTTTAAAGTTAATCACCGCCATAATTGCATTTAGGTCGGTAATTAAAATTCTTTTTGCGTTCTATGTTGTTAATTACAAAGATAACCCTTTGATTTTCTCACTAACACAGCAAGAAAACCTTTTTCTTGCCATTTTTTCATTCTTCCGATTAAGTAACACGGCATTACGAAAGCTGTCACGCTGTTTGGAGGTTTAAAGGGCGGTTATAATGTTGAATAACATAATAGAAAGTGTGGAATTATCGTTAACATTTCAGATCGTCATATTTTGTTCATTAAACTCATCGACAGCTGACTTTATTAAAAATAACATAAAAGGATCGCATTGTAAATTTTATTGGATGACCTAAG
This sequence comes from Sinelater perroti, assembly GCA_036346155.1. Classification (NCBI taxonomy): domain Eukaryota; kingdom Metazoa; phylum Arthropoda; class Insecta; order Coleoptera; family Elateridae; genus Sinelater; species Sinelater perroti. The sequence goes on along the minus strand of JARFIY010000158.1, from coordinate 18,585,538 downwards.
ATATGAGGTATGTTAAGTTATAAGGTCTCCAATTCTTTTTAAGTAAAAGTACTTACCCAAAAATGCGACTTCTCAACATAATCGCCGTCTAGACGTACACATTTTTCACAACGTAGTTGCCATGATTTCATGGCTGCTAAGAATACTACTTTAAGGGTAGGTTTTGTCCACTGCAAAATTACTGATGCAACAGCGGCTTAATTGGAAAATGAGCGCTCACGGATAGTGTCTTTCGTGGTTGGAAATTTATGGCGACATCACGTGTCAACATATCCTGAGACTTTTCCATACGCACAGCCATGTGTTTATCAGTCAGCAGCTTGAAGAAACTTTCCGCATTTTTAGGTCATTATGCAAAATGGAATCCACAGATACTACAAAAATGTCAATTTTGAAGACCATATTACGGTCTTCCATAACAACTTTCTTCACTCGCGCAATCATGGTTTCGGCCCGATTGGTTTGTGGCCGAGGTTGTTTCGGTTTATTGTCACACAACTTTCGACCATCTTTAAACTGTCGTTTTCACCGCAAGTATCACTCAATTGGTGATAATTTTCGATGGGCAAGAGAAGAACACGGATAATTACACGTTGTCCTTAAACACTAAACTTCGCCATTTGAAGTATATAAAACGACACTCACTGCAATAGCGGTAACTTGACCTTGTATGGTGCTGCCACTACAAATTAAGAAATATTTCCTGCGTCTTGAATCTCGTATCTACTTGAAAATATTTGTACATCGTAGAGATTTTCAAATGTATGTTCTTGTTAATTTTTTTAGGATATCGTAATTTTTCTAAATTTTTAATGCGTTTTAAATTATTTAATATCACAAATCTCTGTTTTACATCGTACTTTGCTGAAGGAATCTCAATCTAAATGTCAATTTAAAATATTTTAGTGATTTTTTATATTTTGTGCTTATAAAGAAGGACAACTGGGGATCAGACCCATGAAACATATTTTCTAATGCTAGATTGTTGTTTATAAATAAACTTTTTAATATATGAACCCCTTCTTTTTCTTAGAATGTAAATATTTATTAGTTTCATTTTACTAATATTCATTTTCGAACCCTTAACTTCTAGTTTCATAAGTGAAAAGCGTTCAGATCTTAAGCCGTTCAATATGTATAAGATAATTCTCCTTTAGTTCAGCATTTTTGTCTGTGGTCCTTGTGGCATAATAAACGAGAGCATTGTCTGGTCAAGAGGAACTTGCTTGAGGTTGATCAATGTCAGATCTTTTACTTTGTACAGCTTTATATTTGCAACCAATTCAAGGTGTTTGCCATTCTATTAAATCGATATCACAATTTTATTGCCAAAAGAACCCTATCCAACTATTGGTCGTTGGTTATGACAGGAAATCAAGCACCCGAAACGATCATGATTAACAAGGTAAACCTCTTTTATGATAATTGACAATTGCATTTGAAACTGGTCTTCCAGTGAGTTTTCAAGTAAGTGATGACAAATCTTGACTTGCTTGTCAGCTTGTGCTTCAGTTAGTTTATGAGAATATTGTCTTGGTGTCTTATGTACCAAGTAGAGCTGACGCAAACGATTTAAGACACCTACGAATGAGGGAAATCGCCATGCTTAAGAAGGTTCCGCATCCAAAGCAGTTTACAATATTTTCTCACGCAAAGCACACCATCGGTCGGAACGGGGTTGATCTTCAAGGCCAAAGTCACCAGAATGGAACCAATTACGCCATTTTTAAACAGTTTATTGTCCTTGGGCATCGCAAATCTTCTTTGTAGTGTCTCTTGTTGACAATTTTCATTTTCAGCAACATAAAATCAAAATTCAAAGTTTAACTTTGTCATTTGCCATATAGATCTAAAGATAAACATTGTTTCTACGCCAGAAACTAAAAATAATTCAGGAAAAATTAATTTTTCCGCGTGCTACGGAATTTTTCAATCTGGTATATTCTTAAGAGAAATTTATATGTTGACCCTTCTCAAGAAGTAGACACAGAATGGATTAATTTTTTCACCATTCTTTAACAAAGCTTACTTTGCATTTGCATCCAATTGATCTTTGTTCCGTTTAAAATAACCCGGTATTGGGAGCACCTTCATGTCATTTCACTTGCGGCTTTTCTCGTCTTCTCTTTATAAAACGCCTCGCTTTTAAGGAGTAGGAATTTTCTTGGGATAATTGGATCTGCACATAAGATGTGGGAAATTCTGCTATAATCTAGTTTTATGATTTATTTTTTTTTTAATTTAATTTATTTATCAGTTCAACATTTAAATTACGTACGTGACATTATTGATTGTACATACAAAAAACTACATTAATTTGTTTTACAGTTTAAAATGACAATTATTAATGCGGGTTTACAGTTATATCCCGAATTACATAATAGTATTGAGTTCACTTTAATTATTAGTTCCATCTGATATTACATCTTGGGGTAACTTTCTCTTGAGTCGTAAATGAATATTGGGCTTACAAAGATTGTAGTTTTTGCCTCATCACAGTGGTTGATATTATCTATGAAGGTTTTGGCTCTCATGGATGTAATCTAGTATTAACGATATTTCTAGTTCGCGATGTAGTTGTGTGTTCCTAATGTACCATAGAGCGTTGACTTCTATTCGGATTGTTTTGGAAGCTGCAACTTGGTGTTGTTGGTTTTAGTAATGTTACAGCAAACTGAAGAGGCGTATAATGCCAGAGGTCAAAGTAAAGTTTTATGCATAAGTATTGCCCACTCTTGTCTGAGCGAAGATTTCCGATTTATTAGTAGATATAGTCGTTTCAATCGGTGATGGCATTGCTTTAGTTTGTGATTCATGTATATGGTAACTCCAACTTAATCTCGTGTTTAGGTGTACTACAAGGTATTTAATGGCGGAATTTCGATTAATTTTGATATTGAATGAATTTATTGTTTTTATAGTTTGCACCATTGTCTGATCTTGTCTGTTGCGTTTTGCAGTTATTCAATGGCTTCTTTCAAACATTAGTAAACATTGCTAACGACACTGGTGGTTCGGGGATATCGGATGTATATATGCTAAAGACTAGAGGTCCTAATATGCTTCCTTGTGGTATTCCTGCTTTTGCATCTTTTGTTTTAAAGATGGTTGAGTTAACTTTAACAGCAAAGGAACGAAAATTATAACTTGAAGGTAGCTAGGTATGTTTCTCTCTGCGAGTTTTGCTTTAAGGCTTTCTATTCACACCTTGTCAAAAGCCGATGTCTAAAAAGTCTGCTGTGGTGTAACATGTATTTTCAAAGCCAGTTGCAACTATTTTACTAATTTGCTTCAACTGGTGACAAAGTGTTCTTTTGAAGCCAAATTGGTAGCTTGGCAAGATATAGTGTTTCTGCAATTTTTACAAGACGAGTATAACTTTCTCTAGAAGTTCTAAGAAGATAGTTCAGAGGCTTATTAGACGGTAGTTTATTATATTTTCTTTATTTTTGCCAGGCTTTGCGAACATAAGAACGTGCACATGCTTTTATTCCTAAGGGAAGTAACCTATGCGTAAGTATGTATTAAACAGGGAGATTAGGCTTTTGCTGGTGGTGTTCTGGAGAACCGAATTTGGTATTTGATCACTTTCAGGTAATTTTCTCTTTGGGAACGCTATTATGAGTTCTCTTAGTTCTTTTGGCGACGTGGATTTGATGTCTTTAGTAATTATTGATTGATGTTTTTCAATTCGGTTTATTATTTGTAATGTATGACCCGGGAGCGTGTGATTTCCGGTGTAAAAATCCGTTTAAGATGGATGGTAAACGCTTTTGATATCTCACTGATTGTGTAAAAGGTGCCAGTACCAGATTTTAGTGTCGGTGGCGTTTGGTAAGTTTTCAGGATCCTTCTGGTAGTTTTCCACAATGCCGAGTCTTCAGGATCGACGTCTTCTATTTTATTTTAGTTTAAAAGGCGTCTAATTCCATCTTTAACTGGTGTGTGAAGAAGTTTAGTAACCTCCTCGTCTCTGGACTTCTTGTTCTTTGCCACTGTCTTCTGGCTTGGCTCCATTTTTTAATTAGGTCAATTATGTAGTTGGAGGGAAGGTTATAGTTAGGGCTTTGATATCGTGGTGTTGTTATGGTTGCAGTGTTGGCAGCATTAACTGCTGATAAGGTTATGGTGGAGACACCGACGTCTGTATCTTCCGTTCTTTTGAGTGCTGTTAATTTTGTGAGATTGTGGTCCAGATTTGTTTGGAAAATATCCCAGTTGATTGGTCCGTCGGTTAGCCCGACTGATAAGATTTTTGGTTTGGGTAAACTAAGAAAGGATGTGAGTATAGGTAAGTGGTCAGAGTTTAATTCGGTGATTACGCTTTGATCAACAAGTTTGGAGAAATTTTTCTGAAAAATAAAATAAAAATGTCGGGCTGATGATCGGTTTTTTACAGAACCGTGTATTCGTCAGGAGTTATAATTTTAAATCAATGAATTGTTTAAGTGTTCGAGTTTGACCTCTTCGGGGTTTGTCGCTCGACAACCCCATGTTGAGAGCTTGCTTTCTAAAATCTTTAATTAGCAATATCGGTTCAGATGTGTTAAAAATTCTTTTTAGTTTATTTTCATTTAATTGTCTGTTCGTCTGCCTGTATACGCTTACAATTGAAACGTAGCTCGCATCATTTAGTTTTAGTTTGACTCCTGTAAATTCTAGGTTAAAGTCGGAAAAGTTGGGGATTGGATTGTGATCTAATTTTGGCTTGATGATGACTTCAACTCTTCCTGAGGCTATTTCTGTTTTTTCGGTAAACGCGGTATCCTGAAATTTTAAAATGCAAACAATATCTAGCCGAGAAGGTTATAAATATTGATCGTTTTGCGCTATGCCATTTACATTCCAGTTAAAGATTGTCGTATTTTTAATTATTTTGTGTTGGTTATGGTCTATTAAAGAGGAAGGGTATGACGATGTTTACTAGGACTGTTTTAATTTGGGGTAAGTAGTTCGTTAATAAATTTAACAGGATTATAATGATGTTATTTGATATGGCGGGTTCTGTTGTTTGGTTTGACTCAGTTGTGAAAGGTTTGACCTTTATTGACGTATGCATTGTATGACATTGTTTATTAGCTGCTTTTGATTCAATTGTAGATAGTTTTGAAATGTCATCAAGTTCTGTTTTTTTATCAATTGAATACTCTATGGTGCAATCCTTACTGAAAAGCTTTATCGATTTATACAATTCCTTCGCTTGTTGGTTATGTACCATTTTCTTAACCGTTTCTGTCACTGAATGTGTTGGTTCTAGCATTTTGTTTATCTCTTTATGTTCTTTGTACTTTTGATATATATTTTTTATTTTTAAGTCAATTTCTTTTGTTAGAAAAATATTTAATAGCTCAGTGAACGGAATATAAAGTTAATTATGCCGTTAAGATTTTTTTGCTAGTTTGATAGGTGTTATCTGGGTTTAACTAAAACTGATGACAATATTTTTTTAATGGTTTTAAACCACTTAAACACAACCACACCTTTTTAGACTTTTTGTAAAGTAGCAGGTTTAATGATTTTGTGCAATTTATCATTTTATGATCCACTATGCAATTATATTTTAACGGAACCCAGTGATTTTTTAAAAAAGGCGCTCACCCGTTGTTCGAGTTATTTCTTTCTTGATTTTTATTTATTATTTGTAAGTTACAATTCCGCAAAATAATGATACAACTTAGAGATAGTAAAATTGATCATTGGAGACTTACAAAGCAATACATTTGGTTGTGGGAGACTAATTTGGTAATACAGTTAACTGTATGAGACTAACGAGACCAACGATGATTAAAGCTTTCTAAAAGGTTTTATACTTTTAATAATTTCCGAGCCGAAGCAGGCAAGTTTGAGTCTCGTTAAACCCATAGATGTATATGATGTTCTAGTATTGAGTTAAGTACATGTTAGTAGACACAATAAGCTCGGAAGCAGCAGAAGTTACGACACTCATAGAATAATAGTCTTTGCCTATGCACGACGATTAAGCAAAACCAACATTATAATTAATGTTCAGAGTTCGCAGGATCTTCTATAAATTTTTTCTGTACGTTTTACTTTAGCCTTTTCTTGGTATAGAGTATTAAAGATACGATTATGTATTTAGTGAGATTTGAACTTCGTTGATTCGTTAGTTTGAGCCATCAATTTTCTTGGCTGTTCTATAAAGCATTTTTTGTTTTATTTATGTTAGGCATTTAAAAATGATTGAAACTGTTTATCAAGGCTTTATCAAGGCACTGCAGCTACAATGGCTTATTGTGCCTACTAACAAGCACACTTAAAGCTAGAACATCACATACACCCATAGGTTGAGCAAGACTCAAACTTGCCTGCGCTGGCTCAGGACTACTGAGTCATTACAGCCCTTATCAAGGCCTTAGTTGCGACGCACGTAGCGTAATGAATAAAGGTAGGCTACAGCGCCACGTGATGGTATCAGATGGCATTGGTAAAACGCACATAAGGAGAGTAGTAAGTTAATCGCGCAACGCTGAATATTTAGTTACAATGGGTTTTCCGTACTAGCTAGCCTCTTTCAGCAGAAGCACAAGCACGTAGATACGCTATAGTCGCTATAGCGCAGAAATAGTTTTTGATTGGTAAAAAGCTGCGACTACGCTTATTTATTTAAAAAAAATGTCTTTTGAGATTAGAATAGATTCTGCTAATGGATCGGCTGCCCTTTTGTGAGAGTATTATCAGTGCGGGGTATTGAAAATCATTGAAGCCACTCAGTCGACGTATCAAGCAAGACGTGGAGCAATTTTGCTCTGTTTGATGCAGTAAATGCTTTAGTCAACTGTCCACAAGTGGTTACCGTGTTATACCCAGAGAATGGCGTTCAACAGCTTTACTGAAACAACCGGACGATGACAAAACTGCAGGCATTAAAAACGAATACCTTGTATGAGTTTACTTTTTTATAGAAGATTACTGAGATGAAAACAATTATAGAGCCAATAATTTTTAAATAACCTAAGCATTAGCTTTATAAGGATTGGAACTTCATGCTTTAGTTACGTGTTATTTATAATTAAGCTTGAGAAAAACTATACAAATACATCAGCAACTTACCAGTTAAAATAACTCCGAACATCGAAATGCCTTCGGAAACATAAACTAGCACCGTCTTATAAAATTTGGTTTCAAGGTTCCTGTAGAGATTTCTTCATAGCCTTAACATTGTTATGCTTTTTAGCACAGACGTTTCTTAATAAAATCGACCACCTACAATGACCAAATTTGTTGAGTTAGTTGACCATGAGTTACCAACCGTAAAGTCGGAGAACTTAGGGCGCGACAACAACGTTGCACCTTCTTTGGCTTGTGGTATGGTTCTAGAAAGTTATATTGTTCTCCAAAATTGGAGGCTCCGTATTTATGTTTTTTCTTTATCTACGAAAATCAACGACGCGTGATTCCGACAAAGACCATCATAGAATTAAAGTAAGAGTTGGGAAATTCAACCTTTCTCTCAAGAGCAGATGTTGTCTTGCAACCTTCCTGGCTCGTTTGTATGCATCTGTTAGTTCATAGTTGTTTTATAGCTTATAAGGGTAATATCCTAAATCATCATAAGCGGTTTCTGAATAGTTCATCTCAAAAATTTAAGCTCTTTGCTTATTTTCCGCGTACTAAGTCGTAGATTGCACTCAATTGACAATTTTTTTTTAAATGAGAAAGTAACAATTGTAGTGCTAAACATTTTTGAATGTCTCAAATATAAGCTCTATAGAAATTTGGACTCGGTGATTTAGCTACCTATTACTTATGACTAAGCTCAAGAGATACAATAAAGAAAAATTAATTAGACTTCGAAAAAAGAAACTACCAGTGCCTTGCAAATTTTTATCTCAAGTTTTCTTCAAAACCTTCATATTATTGTGCTTTCTAGGACACTGTTGTGCATTATTTTTTTTTCCAAAACTGATTATACCCAATGGTTTAGTTCGTCCAAATTCGCTGAGATAGCTGACCATTTGATGTCAACGATAAAGTCAAGGATGTTAGCGTAATACCAATGCTACGCTTTTTGTGTCTTATAAGTTAGCTCACACTTCCTAAAAGTAAAAATATGGATCATTGTATTAATATTTACATCTTTATCTACGAAAATCAATAACGCATAATTAGTTAAACTGATTCTGGTAAAGGATCAGAGGAGAAGTCGCAAAGGTATCCTTCTGTCATTGTCTACCTTCGCAGTATTTTTAGCTGAAGTATTAGTATTTAAAAATCCAAATGTTGCAAGCGAGCGAAGAGCTTCTTCAAATGTATATTTTTAGCTTTTCTAGGCAAACTCACATACTTTTCTTTTCTGGTTCGTTTCTTATAAGGATAATATTTTAAATCGCTATGGGTGGCTTTTTGAATAGTCTAACCAAAAAATTTCAGCTATTGGGCCATTTTTGTTACGCTATGTTTCGGATTGCCCGCGATCATCTATTGACGACTTTCCTGAGACGAGAAATAACATTTTTGAATGCGCCAAATAATCCATTTTCTGTTTTGGTTCCCAAGTCTTTATTTTCTGAACAACAATAATTAATATTTATGTTTGCTTTAATTTTGATGGTACTATTGCAGTTTCGACTGTTTTAATACCAAGATTATTGACTATATTCTTCCGTGACTTGAAATTGAAGGTGTTATTCTTTTTTAGAAACCAAAATTAAATTGAAATGTGTTACAGGGTCTAATCAATAATGCATTAGGCAGTACTGGATAATAGATACGCTAAAGTGTTCTCACTTGTAAAGTAATCTATTATTACTGTCTATTTAAGATAATAAAATAGTGTCTTTAAAATTTTTGTTATTGTAAGTTTCCTCCTTATATCATTTTTTGATTTATTTTGCTATTACATACCTACTTAAGCCGTTGCACTTTTTATATGTACGTAAGAAGTCTAAAAAGTAATGTAATAGAGTTGTCCAGTAATATAGTTTTGAAATGAAAAGTCAACATGGTTAAAACGCTACTAGTTATCATTTGTATTTAGTATACTCTGACAATTTAATTCACTATAATTAAATATCAGTTTCAAGAACTTTTGATTATTTTACAAAAATACTCAACGTGCTCTCCACGAAACCTATGGTCACATAATCGATTTTCTGTGCTTGTTATTCGTCAAAAAATTTAAATAAGTTTTTACTCGTTACGATGCAAAAATACCAACAAGACGTCGAAATGCAAGAAACTTAGAGAACTGTAAGAAATAGGGTTCCAGAGGCTCGTCGTGCTCAAGAATAAAGGCGTATTTTGCAAAAAGATTTGAGAAATGAATTCACTGAATCACGTACCGCGAATTTGCTGATTGGGCGTTAGAGCAACTTGAAACGGATCATAACTTTGGGCAAAAAATTATCTTCTCAGATAAACCGCATTTCTGCTTAAGTGGATATGTTAACTAGTAAAATTGTCGCTTTTGGTGTAAAAACAATCCACAAGAGATTCACAAGAAGCCCTTATATCCGCAACAGATCACGGTATGGTGTAGTTTATGGCATGGTGGCATTCTTTTTTCAAAAAGAGGAGATGTAGTTTGAGTGACTAGTGAGCAGTACCGATTTTTGTGACCAAATTTCTATTAAATTGATTTGAAGGACACGTAGTTTCAACAAGACGGTGCCACATGTCACACTGCTAATGCCACTATTGATATATTGCAAGGAAAGTTTGGAGAAAAGACAATTTCAGAAAATTTAACTGTTGGTTGGTCTTTAGAAATTTGTGATTCAACTCATGTATTTTTATTTTATTTAATTTTAAAGTCGTATCGTTCTTATTGAAAAGCCCTTTTTATTTTACTATTTTATTGTAAATTTTGTTGGCTTACTGTATAAAACAGAAAGCCCTTGCAGCGCATATGCGCTTATAGAATCGCAGCTCGCCGCGGACAATCCGCAGCAGCTGCGCGCTCACGCTCAAACAAACTCCGGGTTTTTGCCCGGTGTTTGGAGCTCGTCTTCTTGCTGGGTAATTAGGCCGGCATTTGCCGGTCTGGCGGTTTCTGTCCTTCTGCGGACCGGAAACCGCGCACGCCAAACAAACGGAAAAACTAAGAAGGCTCGCGTGCGCCTACGGCCTCCGCTCCGGCCGCCCGCCTCCCGGAGCGCCGGTGGACAAACTGTTAGTGCGGCCGCGGTTGTCGGTCGGCGGATTAACACAACTATCCATTTAGCGTAATTGCAGCCGAGCCGATGAATATTTCGAGCAAATTGCGCGCGCTGGGACACCGCCGCCATTAGTCTAACGAGTTATGGATTTCAGAGGCGTCCTTTTGGGGCACTAAATAGTTTGAAAGATGGGTGGTTACGTGGAGTTAAGTAACTTGGACACTTATTCTAGATTGCATTGTCAGGAAGAGAATCGTAAATATTCGCCTGATGTAAGAATATGGAAACGCGCAGAAATTTTAAGTGGATTTCGAAATGGGCAAAATGAACGAGATACTATATATTTACTAGAATTACTTATCAAAAATAAACTACTCTATTAAAAAAAAAACAATAATTTCCATATTGCTGCGATACATAATTTGTTGTTAACCTCTTCAATATGTTCTGAAATGCCATTTTTATATTTAATTAATTTTGACAACAAAATAAGACTAAATGGATGGATGAAGAAGATAAGGAGATACAGAATGACAGTTTTTGTAAAAACAAAGAAGGTTATAAATTTTAAATTTTTAAATATATAGCGCTTGCGTTCGCGAACCTTCCACAAAGTTTGAGTGTGGTGTTCTCTCAAACGTTCATGGCTATTCGAATATGCCGGGTATGTTATTCATTGTTCATTTTACTATTTTCTTTACGTTGGAATGTTTAGAAAATATTATATAAGCTTTTTGATGCCTTTATAGAGAACAACATTCCTTGACATGGTGAAAATAACTTTTGCAATTTTAGTAATTGCGGAAAATCAATTTAAAAATAAATCAATACAGAAATAGATATAAAAGTATCTTTTACCACGGGGATAGTTATAAGCCAGAACATGTGAAAGTGGTTGTCATGAAATTTGACAATTGTGTTTCTTAGTTTGACAACTATGTTTTTTACGCACCAAGATTTGTACCTTGAATTAAAATTATAAGTACCAAGTGACAAGATTTAAATAGTTAAAATATTAAAAAAGTCTCCCCCAACTTAGGTTTTAAAAACCTTTTTGCTTGTTAGTCACACCTACTTGTTCTTTATGAATCAATATGTTCGCCATACAATTAATTTTTCTACTAAAAATGGGCAACCACGGTAACATTAAAATGCTTTTTGTCTGATTATGAGTCAGTTGGTTTCTATCAGTGCTATTTTGTCGAATTTAAAAAGTTTCTATGCTGAGTAGAGATGTTTAGCACGTTAAGATTGATTTTGTGGATTTTATTTTTAACCCTGAAGAGAATGAATTGTTATGTCAAATTGATACACCACAAGGTTGTAATATACGAAACAACCAAAATATAATAATTCAGCAATATATTCGGCTCAAAGAACATTTAGGATAGGAAAGAGAAAGAGAGAAACAAATTTTAATTCCAAAGAAAGTGCAATTCTGTGATTTAGTCTAGAGTTGATTCAGAAACTTGCCAAAATAAGAAAATGCGGGTTTAGAAGGAAAGTGTCATACCTGTCATACTGGCAAAAAATTTCGACTTGCTTATTATTCTGTGATTTGATTAGTTCGTGCGAATCTTGTCGGGGCTTCTTCTGGACAAAGTCAAACTGTCTTCTGGTCGACTCTAAGCTTTTCAGCCAAGTCTCGAGTACTCCAAAACGGTTCAGCTTCCAAAGCGGGTTGTAAGTTTCTGCCATCCCAAACTTCGACCATCAAGACCAAGGTCGCCAGAATCAAATTTTCTATGTCATCTTGCCGTGGTTCCTTTGCCTTCAAAATCACAATTTTTTTTTAGCCTCTCTCAATAAAAGTTGTCGTTTCCAGTAACTGGGTTTGATGTTCAGCATTGTTTATCTAGAACCAAAGCAGAAACTAACTTGGATAATAGAATTTTCTTTATAAAATGTATAACCCTACAAATAAACGAATTTGCCTTTCACACCTATCAGGTGTCCTGATGGTCGCCTAGTGTCTTGTCATAATTTCTTTTTAACAGGACAAGTGGTGGTGCGTTGGAAGATTTCTATGGCAGTAACGTTTCTTTGCCACAATGATGGTAGAACGATTTAATATTTTTAGCATTAGTGACTTTAGAAAAATAATGGAGAGAAAGACGATCTTGTATTTTATTGGTTGAGCGTTTCAATTTGTTTTTTGTACTCAATGACATATGTTACAATGACTTTCCAATAGACGGTCGAGCATTTTAATGTAAACTAAGCGTTTGAAGATGATGTCTCTTTGTGAAATACGTAAAAGTAACTTTTAAAGCAGCGAAGGTTCCCTTGAAAGAAACTATGATTACTTTATTCTGTTTTTGCATCAAAAAATAAGGCGGTTAAAGGTAGTACTTTTGGGGATACTTTTTAAATTGGCGATCGACATTTTCGATGTCGATTGAGCATGGAAAATAAAAATTCAAAAACGGAAAATCTGCTGAAAGGTTACAGATAATTTTTAACTTTAACTTTAACGTTTAAATGTCTCAAATTTAGTTTTAAGATGGTACTTCACAGAGGAACAAATGAGGCATTGGAAGAACTTTTGCGACGGCAGAGCTAACAATTTTTATAACAAAAGTTGATGAGCTGGAAAAGCGTCTTTCAAGATGCTATAATTGGCTTTGGTGGAGAAGTAATAATTTGTCATATCTGGACTGCTATGATTTCTGACTTCTTCTTAAGAGTGGGAATGAAAAGGTGGTGATACTGCTTAAGCAACTAGTAATTGGATTATAAAAGTAACTTTCAATAAGATCCCTTGCAGAGCAAAAGACAACCTTGAGTCTCTTTTTAGATGGCAAACAACCATTTTTCAAATCAACCGGTGAGTGTTTCAATGTTAACTAAATGTTTGATGATGGTATTTTTTTGTAAAAGAGGGTATGTTAACTAAGCAGTTGAATGGGTAACGACTGTCGACTATATTGATATCAATGTAGTATTTTAATTTTTGTAATAACCGTTTAGCTTGCTGATTTAACGGTATAATAGTGTTTCTTCAGAAAGACGAATCATAAAAGATTTTCGTCTTGGAAGGAAAATAACAGTTTTGATATCTCGATAGTCGGGAGTTAAATTTTATTTCAGAAACTGCTTCTCAAGAGTACGACTAAAGATAGTTGAAAGGTGATGCTTTATAGATGAGCAACGGTGCTGTCAATCGACAGTCGAACTTTTGATGACGATTATACATTTGGCGATGATATTCTCCAAGAAATTAACACTAAAACTATGAAAAGTAACTTTCAACCAAAAAAAAAGTCCGTAGGGAAACGAAAGGCAATTTTTTATTTCAGCAGTTGAATGTTTCGAATTTATTCTGCAAATTAAGTCTTTCGATCATATACAACGACTTTTAAAATCAGTGGCCAAGTATTTTAACGTTAGCAAAGCATTCGATGAAGATATTTTTTTGCGAAATTTACAACTGTGAAGCTTTCCTAAAAAAAAGAGAAATGATCTTTCATATCACGGCTCAAGCGTTTTAAGAAAATTAAAAAAGGATGTTTTCTAGAGGCTGGGAAAAAAGTTTTTAAATTGACTGTTTAGATGTCGAATAATTGGTGATGATGCTTTTTAAGAAGCTAACAGTAGAGCTACACAAGGAAGCACACACTCGATAAGAAACGTTAGATAATCTTTAAATTTAACCATCAAGTATTTCAAACATCAGAAGAATTTTTATGGCAGCGAAGCTTGTTGACAACCTACCGCTTTTTAAATCAACGCGTGCGCGATTTAATTATTACTGAGCGATGTTTCTCCAGAAAGGCGAATTAGGAAATGTTGGAAAAGCGGCTACAAAGCGGCAAAATTACTCTTAAAAGAAAAGTGGCTAGTTTTTCTATGGTGGAAAGGCTATTTTTTACATCAACGCTCAAGCGTTTTGGTTTTTTTTAGAGAAAGTGCCTTTTAGGGATATTAAAAACGAGGCGGCCAAAAGGTGATGCTTTTTAGAAGATAGGAAAAACTTTAATGCGATGTCAACTGTTGTCATGTTAATTAAGCATTTGGTAATAATGTTTCCTGAAAAACTAGCACCAAACCATAGAAAAACAAATTTTAAGAAAACAAAACCTCCTAAAGAACGAAATATAATCTTTTACTTTAACGATTGAATGTTCCAATTTTTTCTGATATTGGTGATTTCCAAGGGGGATAAAGTATGACACATTAAAAAACTTCTGTGCCAGTGAACCTATTAAATGACAAGGTACCAGTTTATACATTAGTGGTTGAGCAACTAGAAAGATAAACTATAAATAGTTTTACTTATAGTGGAGAGGTGAAAATTTCTTTATCGTGACGGCAGACAGTTCTAATTTTTATTTTAAATATCCTTCAAGAGTATGGCCATAGAAAACGAAGACTAAAATTATAAAAAGGTAACTTTCAAGTAAGAAAAGGTCTTTTAGAGAGAAAGAAACGGCCTCTCATTTTAACAGATAATTATTTCAAATTTTTTCTACAGCTCGAGTTTTCCCTTAGATGATATGGAACGATGGTCTAGCATTTTAATGTTAACTAGGCGTTTCATAAAATCTTAGAATAATAACTTCCACGGCTGCAAAGTTTTTCAGGAAAACAAAAATTATTATTTATTTTAATTTTTCCTTTTTTTGTGAGGAAAGTGCTTTTCAGATGTATAAACAAGGTGGTTGAAAATTGATGTGTTCTATAGAAGGCAACGACATTTCAATTTTTAAGTATTTGGTGATGATACTCCCTGTAGGGTAGGACTAGGTTCAAGAAAGAGTAGATTTTACTTAACAAAGTAAAACTTTTGAAGAACAACAATTTGGAGATTTCAAAGTTTTCTTGGTGGTGGTATTTCTTAAGAGGGTGAATAATAAAGCATTGACAAAATTTTTTCAGCTACTTTTTATTCTAACTATTTGCATTTGAATGCTGAGTAGGAGTTTGTATCGGCATTACTTAAAAAACAATTAGAAAATGGTGAAAAGTAACTTCCGAAAAGGCAAAATTAGTTCTAGAAGAGAAGTGATACTTTATTTTATCTCGTCGCTCTAGAGTACCAGTCTTATAAAATACTGCCATCCAATTATGTGACCAACAACGTGTTGAAAGGTGATGTTCTTAGAGGTTGGGCGACAATAAGTATTTCAAATTGACGGTTGAGGGTTTCTATGTCAACCAAGTGTTTGGTGATAGTTTTACCTTTGCGAAACGAACACTAAAACTATGCAAATGCAATTTTTGAAGAATGTAAACTTCTTGGAAAACAAAAGGTGACCTCCTTCACATTTTCACAATTTTAACTTGAAATGGCACTACTCGGGGAGCAAACAACAAGACATTTTATGGCGGCTAGTTTCTTGGATAACAAGTTACAACTTTTTGTATTCATTGTTGATCAATGCACTTTTGAGCAAACTTTGGTGATGATATTTTATCATAAAGGCGAATTATAAAATGTTTTAGTCCTAGAAGAGTGACAAAACTTGTTTTCATGACGCTAGAAAGTTTTTTGAGACATTTTCGTTTATGTGATCTAAAAGGTGGTTTAAGGGCAATTAAAAATTGCACCAGCGGTTCACCGTTTTAATGTAGATTAACCCTAAAAATACGGAAAATAACTTTTAGGAAAGACAGGATTTCTTGCAGAGCCACAGACGACCTCTTACTTTAATGTTCAGTTGTTGCACATCTTTTCTGCAGTGTTGAGTTCTCTTCTTAAATGACATGTAACGATTTTTCAATCGACAATCAAGTATTTTATTGTTAACTAGGAGTGTAATGACAATTTTTCTTCATGAAATGTTAAAAAAAAGAACCTTACGTTGCGAAGTTGTCCCAAAATAAAAAATCCAAGTATTTACTTTAAATCTCAAATATTTTAGTTTTTCCTTTTCTTAGAAATAGTGCCATCTGATATTTTAATGTTTTTTGTGTATGGTAAACTACTTTATAATTGACAGTCACCCGTTTCGATGTCGAATAAGCGTTTGGTAATAATTGTTTTCAACAAACCAACAATAAAAAAGCATTTTTTAAGAAAGCAGAAACTTAGACGAATATTTCAAATTTTTCCTAAGGCGGTGAGTCTCATAGTAGAGAATTTTGATGTAGATTAAGAGTATGATAATGATGTTTTTTTCTTCTGTGAAACTGATATCAAAAACCATAGGAAAAGCGACTTCTAATAGAGCAAGAATTTATTGGAGAATGGAGAAAAATATTTTATTTTAACAGTCGAGCATTTTAAATATTTTCTGCAGATGATGCTTACAAAGAGAGCAAACAACTAGACGAGAAGAACTTCTGCGGCGACGAATCTCTGGAATGACAAATTACGATTTTTTGTACTAATAGATTAGCATTTAATTTCTGAATAAACGTTGGTGATAATGTATTTTTAAAAATGTTTTTAGTCCTAGAAAAGGAGACATTTTTTTATATCGAATCTTGAGAGTTGTTGAGATACTGCCTACCAATTGTGTGACCAAAAAGATGGTTGAAAGCTCATGCGTTCTAGAGGATTTATGACACTTTTAGTCGACAGTCGACTGTTTTAATACCAATTAAGTATTTGCTTATAACATCTCCGAAGATATTAACACAAAAACTATAAAACATTTTTTTTAAATAAGCAGGCTATTGAAAGGTGATACCTTTTAGAGGATGGGCAACCAGTTTTTAAATTGAAGAGCTTGTCGATGCCGATTGCGCGTTTGGCGATGATACTCTTCAAGAAACTAACATCAACATAATGTAAAAGCAACTTTAAGAAGGAAAATCTCTTAAAAGTCCAGAGATGACCTTTAACAATTTAGTATTTTAAATTTTTTTGGAGATGGTGTTTCTCAAAAGAAACATTTCAAAAGCTCTCCAACAACCAATTTCTCAGATGATGAGCTCTGATGGCGTATTAGCGGTTCAGCATTTAAAAGTCGACTAAAGGTTTGTTGTTTTCCCAGGATGACACATTACGAAATATTGGAAAAGCAACTTTCAAGGCGGTGAAATTTATTTTGTTTGATCCACCGTGAGTTTTGATTTTTTTAGATATTGCCACCCACGAGTGGGACTGAAAAGGCGGTTAAAAGCTGATGCTTCATAGAAGAAGAACAATGATATTTCAAAGTGTTAGATGACCGTTTCGATGTCGATTACGCATTTGGTAGATAATCACTTTCTGAGAAATTAATACTAAAACTACGAAAAAGCAACATAAAAAAATACCTATGGAAAACTAAAGACGAACTCTCACTTTCATAATTGAGTATTTAAAATATTTTTTACCCCACCGAATCTCCCCCTAGATGACATGCTACGGCTTGTAAAATCAACGATCAAGCATTTCAATGTTAACTAAGCTTTTCATGATAATGTGTCTAAAATATTCTATAAGTACCTTTCTTGTCTGCTAAGTTATGAACATATGGATATTTACTTCAACGCTTGAGTGTTTTAGTTCTTTTTTTTTGTAGAGATGAACAGCAACGTAGTTTAAAGTGACGCTTTTTATAAGGCGGGCAACGACATTTTAAATCAATGCTCAACCGTTTAGATGTTGATTAAGTCTTTGGTGATGATTTTTCTTGAGAAACTAACGCTAACTATGAAAGGTAACTTATAGCAAGAAAAGATTTCTTGGCGAGCAAGAAACGACCTCTCATTTTAACGGTTAAGTGTTGTATATTTTTTCTGCGTCGTGTAATATTCTTTTAAAAGACATACAACATCGACGGTTAATCATTTCATTGTTATGGAAATGTTGAATGATAGTGAGACTGTATAGAATGTTAGAAAAGTGACTGTCACGGTTGTAAACTTTTTTTGAAAAGATCAAATGATTTCTTACTTCATCATTCAGATTCAGTCCTTTTTATATAGATGGTACTTTCTAGGGACATAAATACTAAGGCGGTTAAAAGGTGATACCTTTTATAGCAGAGACGGTTTAAATTAACGGTTAACCGTTTTCATGTTGATTGAGCATTTGGTAGTTGCCCTCTAAAAAACTAACGCTGAATTCACATAAAAGCAAATTTTAAACAAGTCAAAATATTTTAAAATAGAATAGGTGTGACAATTTTTGTATCTCGATGATCGAGAATAATACTTTTTTGAAACATTGCCTTCTAAGTGTTTGTCTAAAAAGACGGTTCAACGCTGATATTTTCTAAGAAATAGACAACTTTTTTTTATATCTATAGTCAACTTTTGCGACGGTAAGTCTTTTAAATAACGAACTACTATTTTTTACATTAACAGTTGAGCATTTTAATGGCGACTAAACCTTGGTGATAATATTTCATTAGAAAAACAAATTATTGAAATGTTGGAAAATCAATTTTCAATATCCTAGAACTCCTAGAAGGGAAATGACAGTTTTTCCGATCTGGATAGATATCAGTTTTACTTTTATTTAGATGTTTAGATATTACTTCTCAAAAGCATGGGCGAAAGATCATGCAATGGCATTTTAAATCGATGGTCAAGCGCTGCAGTGTCTATTAAGAGTTTGCTAATGATGCTTTGGTAATCCTAAAACTAGGAAAAATGAAGAGATAAGTGTCTCAAATCATTTCCACGGTACTGAGTTTCTTCTTAGATGATACATGAACGCCCGAACATTACAGTTCTGATAAGTAATCGTGATAAAGTTTCTCAAAAAAATGTTGGAAAAGCGACTTTCAAAGCGGCGAAATTAGCTCTAAAAGAAATAATTTTTTTAATAAACTGGCAAGAATTGGTGGTTGAAAGGTGGTTCTTTCTAGAGGATAAATAATGCCATTTTAAGTCGACTAATGCCTAACAAGCGTTTGGCAATGAGGTTTATCTTTATAAACTAACTTCAAAGCTAGAAATATACAACTTTTAAGAAAAAAGAAGATTCCACTAAGGGCAAGACGCAACCATTCATCTTCATGGTGGGTTTAGCGGCATTGAATCTTTTAGGTGACGAGCTCCGACTTCTTTTATTAATGGTTGACAATTTTAATGCTGCTGCTGGCTGTGATATTTTCCCAAACAGATTAATTACAAAATATAAGGAAATTAACGTGCAAAACGGCAAAATTCATAATTATTCACTTTAGAGTTTCTTGTGGAGACAATACAGTTATAGCATATCAACAATGAAGCTGTTAAATGTTGTGTTTTTCAAAAGATGGAAAATATCCTTCTAAACAGACTGTTATCGTTTTTACGACGATTAAGCGTTTGATGACGATGCTCTTCAAGACTGCCGAAAAGCAATTATTAAGTAAGTAAAATCTTTTGGAAAATCATAAAATAATTTGTTTCTTAAACGATTGAGTGTTTAAAATTTTTTCCACGCCATTAAAACTCTTTTGGATAAAATGTATCAACTTTCGAATACATTGCGTCATTAAGTGTTATGCATGACGAGCAACGATTTTTATATCTTAACAGTTGAGCATTTCAATGCTGACTAAACTGATGTTCCTTTTGCATTTCTTTTCTTTGATTTTGGTGCTTGAGTTCATTCTTGCCACCTCATAATATGCAATGACTTTTCAATTGACGGTCGAGTATTTCAGTGCTAAATAAATCTTTGGTGATAATATCCTAAAATGTTAAAAAAGCAATCTTTACGGTTGCCAAGCTTTCCTTGAAAATGAAATATAATTTGCTAATCTTTTTTTCTTTACAGGTGGGTTTCCTAAGGGTACAGACAGCAGGGCCGTTGAAAGGTAACATTTTTAGAGCACAAACATTGACTATTTAGTTAGCAGTCGATCGATTCAATGTCTATTGGACATTTGACATTGAAAAACTAACATTAAAGCTATAATAAAACAGTTTTTAATGGAACAAAAATCTCTTGAAGATTGTGAGATAATCTTTTAAGCATTTTAAACAGTTCTTAAAAATAGTGCTTCTTAGAAGGACTTTCGTGGCAGCGGCTCTCTTAGATCACTCAAATATCAATTCAAAAACCGCAAAAATTGATAGTTGAGTATTTTAATGCAGGCAAAATTTGTAATAGTCATATAGCTTCAAGAGAAATATTGAAACAGCGACGATTCTTTACCTTGTCTGCTAAGCGCTTAAGTTCTTTTTTAGAAATGCTGTATGCAGGAGTACGAACAACAAGGCGATTGATGAAGGAAAGCAATTTTTTAAATTGCCTGTAGGCTAAGCGTTTGGAGAAAAGAACGGAAATATTGAAGCTACGAATTTTCTGAGCTTTTTATTTTAATGAGCGAATGATTGCTAATGATGGCTCACTGTAAAATGAACAACAAAATGTTGGAAGAACTTCTATAAGATTGATGTTTCTTGAGTGACGAGTAATGACTTTTGAAATTGACAATTAAGCACTCTATTGCTGATGATTTTCATTTAGAATAACTAGTTATAGTCCAAGAGCCGACTGCAAATGTTCATGTGTATAACCGAACCGCATGAAAGTTTAGGGACTTATAGATTAAACAACAAAGAATCCAATGCTACTAACTTGCCTTGTGAGAGCGGGGCCGAAGAAGCAGGAAAAATAGTAAAAGTTTGTTTTTTTTTGTTGACATAATAGCATATTTACAATCTGCTTCCACAGGTAAGGAGTATTAAGTAAATGCGATAAATGTAATACAAAGTGTATAAGGGAAGCATTCACTAATGCTATTCCTTTGGATGATTTCTTCTTTGTTATATTAAATCTTGAGGCCAGGTTCTGTGGAGTCTTCTTGTGTTCGGACCGCTTTCATATAACTGCTCTGCCAGAGCGTTGTCATGGTTGATTATTTGATTTTGGTATTTAATAACACTGCGCTCGATCTCTTCTTTGATGGTTGGAATTTTCAAATCGGTATGAAGTGTCAGATTACTGACATACCAAGGAGCATCTGCCAGGATTCTGAGAACTTTAGACTGAAACCTTTGTATGATTGCCAGGTTTGATGGTTTAGCACTCCCCCATAACTGAAGCCCGTAGGTCCAAATAGGTTTGATTATACATTTGTATAACAGAATTTTATTATTTAACGACAGTTTTGATTTTCATCCAAGAAGCCAATACATTTGTCGAAGTTTGATGTCCATTTGCTTACGTTTAGTCTTGATGTGGCTTTTCCATGTTAATCGTTGGTCTAGGGTTAGTCCCAGGTATTTCACTTTAGTTTTCAGATACGGATATGTTGTTGATTATTACAGGTGGACAGGTTGCTTGTCGATTAGTGAACGTAACTTGGACCGATTTAGCTTAGTGAATCTGCATTCTCTATTTATAATACCATTCCGTAAGTAGATCCAAATGGGTTTGTAGTTGTTCGGAAGCTGTTGTAGGATTTTCACTGGTGGATAGCACAGCAACATCATCGGCGAATGAGGCAATTGTAGTAGTATTTGTTTCAGGTAGGTCGGTGGTGTATATTAAAAATAGGAATTGTCCAAGGACGCTGCCTTGTGAGACACCGGATTCTACAGCATGAAAGTTAGATTGACATCAGTATCAGTTAAATAGGATTTTAGGAGGAGATATAGATTACTAGAGAGTGTGTTTTTCAACTTGTATAGGAGACCAGGATGCCACAGTTTATCAAAAGCCTGTTGGATATCGAGAAATACAGCATTACAGAATTTCTTCTCTTCTAAACTCTTAGCAATCATGTTTACTATTCTATGCACCTGCTGGATTGTTGAATGTCGTTCACGAAATCCATATTGGTGGTTGGGGAGCAGTGTCAAAAGTTACGTTCTTTATGGATTAAAAGTAAAATTTATTGAGATACTTTTTCGGTTATCGATGAATCGGACAAAAGTATGTGCGTTGGAAACGAATTTTTGTCTACTTTTAGGATGTACTCACTGTCCGAGTCAAAACCAGTCCGGAAAAGAACTTTGTTGAAGTAAAAGTCGAGAAATAAAAATCTTCTCATCGGGCGGCCATATTGGAAAAAACAGAGTGGCGCGCAGCTAAGCGGCGCAGTTGAAATTGCCTGACGCTGTGTAAATCTCACTTATAAAATTATAAATATCCAAATCATTATAAGACATGTTGTTTTTAATTATCGTAAATAAATGTTTTAACCTTTATTTTCATAATCAACGGTATTATTCTCTAAATATTTTTATAAATGATAAAACTTTATTTTTAAGATAACATTTAAATTTTTATAATATTAATGTGATTGTTAAAATTGTTACTTAAAAATTAATATTTTGAAATATTATTTTTGTGATTGTCTATAGGAATAAGAGATCGTAAATCACGTTACAAACGTGCGAGTGGGAAAAGGATAGCACGTCTAAAATGAAGGAAAAATTTTACTTTCATTATTTTTCCTGCTTCTTCGGCCCCACTCTCACAAGGCAAGTTAGTACCATTGGATTCTTTGTTGTTTAATCTATAAGTCCCTAAACTTTCATGCGGTTTAGTTATACACATGAAAATTTGCAGTTGGCTCTTACCCTATTATAAAGCATTGAGAAAAAAAATTTCCTAAAATAGAAAAGAAACATTTGCTTTTCTAGGCGATAAAATGTTTAGCTCTCTTCTCTATGTATATATTTTTCAGAAGAATGACTAAGAACCTCAAGAGCAGTTTTTAAATTATTTAAATCGATAGTCCAGTGTCTTAATGATGAATAAGCATTTATTATCTCATCAAAGAGCGATTTTTGCTATAGATGACCTTACTGCCAAACTATAAATCTTTTTGGTGGTGATATTGGAGGATATACAACACCTTTATACGTAACATTTGAGCATTCAATTTTCGGCTAACTTTCCTCAGAAGACAAACATTAAAGCTTCTGCAAGCAATTTTTATAAACGGCGACACCCTGGGTGATTCATGTTAGACGAGCTATAGCTGTGATTATTATTAAAATAAGAACAAAAATCGAACACCACCTCTCCTAGATCAAAAGTAACTGTAGTAAAGACATCTACACAATGAGGTTGGTACGGCCGGAAACATGGAATGTGTAGGTAATTTTAAATTTTAAACAAAAGGAACTTGAAACAAAGCTAAAGCAGGAAACACTAACCTGTGGAAACGGCGCTTTCCCGCAGATATCGGTTTCCTGCTGTTGGTCCTAGGGCTTCTAGGAAAAGGATATGAGGGTATTGGTAAAAGATAGGACAAGTTACTCCAATCTTCACAGCGGAGCCGAACGGCAGCGTCTTTCCTGGTGCAAATGTTCCTTCGTCGTTCCTTGCCGAGTCAGAGCGAAGAAAAATGGAGGGGCGACAATTTCAACCCCGAAATGCAATCGGGAAACAAAAGGACCTCCGGGAATAGGTTAATCTAGTTGGCCAAAATATCGAATTTTGCCACAAAACTAGCTTTTAACAAAAGCCTCGTCGGCGAACTCTCGGTTAAAAATGCTCTCGTCTCACGGAAAATTTAAACTATCACAAACTGAATTCAAAAGAACGACACCTACGAGAACATAGCAAAAGGCCAAGCCCGAACAAAAGCACGTACAAAAGGCGAAGCACAAGGCGAAGTGCGATGGAAAAGACCAAAAGCGCCGCCCGCGGCCTATATATCAGCGCAACAAATTCGGCCGATACCTCAAATTCAAAATATATACAAGAGGGAACCAAAATACAGCCGACTCTAATTTAAAAATTCAAAACAACAGTTAATTTTGAGGTTGGCGCGAACAGAGGTGTAGATCTTAAATAAACCTTACTTCAAATTACTATATAAACTGAGAGGGGGAGAGCAGATAAATTGCAATTACCATAGCTTCTTGTGGTGACTAACGCTTCTTTTGTGGATGACGTCTCTTAAGTCATTGTGGATCCTCTCATTTGTGACATACGAGAGGGCATTAGTAACAACTCTTAATATTATTGACTGGCATCTTTGGATGATTACGTTGTTGGACTTACTGGTACATCCCCATAGCTCATTTCCAAGTCCATATTGGAATAATTATGATTTCATGAAGCAGAAGCTTATTTTATAATAAAAAATAGGACTTCCGTCTTAATAATAAATATATTTTTTTTGTTTCATACCCATTTGTTTTTTTTCTTGCTAACGTGTTTCCAATTTAGTTTGTTATCTAGGTAGAGGGCCAAATATTTGACTGCCGGAGGAATTTTTGTGTTGTTTATTTAACTCGGTGGGCATGTAGCGTAAAAATCATATGGGACAACTTTTGCTTCTTTATTTTAATTCTCCATTTCTAAATCCATACTTGAAGCGTGTTTAGATATTTCTAAAAGAGTGATAAGACCTGGTTGATATTCCTGTGTAATCTACAATACTATCGGTCGTTGGAAGATCAGAAGTGAACAACAAATATAGCAGCGGTTCTAGGACGCTGCCTTGGGGGACTTCTAAATTAATGGGATGTACAATTGAGACATTTCTATTTACCCTTGTACGAAATTTGTAATCGGCAACATCTTCACAGTAGTGAGATTCATTCCAGGTACTTTTCTAGAGTTTAGATATTGTATTTCTTTCTCTAGTTCTTTCAGTGTAGCAGGTACCATTGGTTCAATGTGTGGTATTGTCATTTGTAGAGAGTCGAGAATTTCTTTGCCTGGAACACTGATGTAAGGACGAGAAACTTTATCAAAATAGTTGTTGGTTTATTGTCCTAGAGTTATTGTTTGTCGATGTATTGGACTGGTCGCCATTATTTGGAGGATTTAATGGGTTTTAAAATAAAGTCATTGTAGCGACTCAAACTTGTAATATAGCTCTTGAACGATTCTTCGTTCCAGAATTTTAATTTTGGTTAAGGGGTTAAATGTAGTTTTGTCGGGCGGAGCATAATTTATTTAATCTTTTCTTTTTCTTTTTACATCACTAAGGATAATTGTTACGAGGGAAAAGGGGGGTGGGACTAATGGTCACAGATAGCAGTTGTAATTTACTTAGGTCACTCAGTGACCTCAATAAGAAATGAGAAGCCGTAATTAATATTAAACCAACATATAGAAGTCATACATGAGCTGGAAAATTTAGATCACCAAATTGTAATATATGATAATATATGATTATAACCTGATCTACTTTTATTCTTCTCCGTATCTCGTTATTTGTTATTCCGTTTAGTCTTGTCACTCTACAACACCTCCGCCAGTACTCCATCTCTACTGCTGTTATTTTCTTCTTGTTCTTCTTATTTATGACTCAACTTTCAGCGCCATATATCAAAATACTTCAAACCACTGTGTTGTAAGTCTTTTTTTTTTGGTCTTCTTGGTGATGTGCGTATTCCAGTTGTGTTATGCACGTTTGTGTTTGTCCTGACCTACTTTTTATATCGTCTTTTGTGTTTGCAATTATCGAACCCAAGTTACTTGAACTTGATGACTCCAGCGATTTATAAGTTCTTTTTTACTTCCAAATTATTCAATTGATCTTCTTTCGTTTAGGTTTTCCGTTTTTCTGAAAGTTGTTTCCAATCCTACTTTTGTATATTCTTTTCTTAGCTTTCGGATCATATAGGTTAAGTCTTCTTCATCTTGTGCTAATATTACCTGGTCATCTCCATAACTGAGTATATAAAGATGTCTGTTTCTAATCTGAATCTCCATTTTTTTGCATTTCCTTTTCCAGTTCCTTAATGTGTACTTTAGAAATATTTTAAACAGCATAGGTGAGAGAGTAGAGCTTTCCTGCGGTAAATTTTTAGACGTTTTAAAGCTACTGGTTAGATAGACGCTTAGGTATATCATATTGCCCTTGTAGAGATTTCTTACTATCTCCTGCATCACCTTCCATAACCGACTCCTTGCGACCATGTCGTATGCCTTTTTCAAATCTGCCAAAAAGTCAGGTGCACTGCCTTGTTCTTTGCGTTATTGTCTTTAATAAGCTGCTGTATCGTGTAAATATAGTCTATCGTGGATCTTCTGGTCGAAATCCAACTTGGTTTTTTCTATTTTTATTAGTATTTGATCTTCACTTTTGTTCTTTCCATAAATTCTTCCCCTTGTGGCTATTACACTTATAATTTTAACAGGCTTCTTAAAGATTGAAGTTATGTATGTCATTTTCTGCAGATATACCCTCTCTTGAAACATCCTTTGGATTACGCGCTGTAGTTTCATACTGTTCCTCCTTAGCCTGTTGTCTTTCTGCTCTTAGTGGTCTGAAGTGCCTTCCGTACATCTATCAGATTAATTATAACTTGACAGACTTCCAAGTTTGTTCTGTTTCTGCTCATTTCTCTTTTTCTTGGAGCTTTTTTCCTGTTCTCTATCAGTATCTCTTGATAGTATTTCAGTCATTTTCTTTTTTCTATGGCGTGTAGCTTTTTCTTTCTTATTTAATGATGTTCTAAGCCTCTGAATTCTGTGCTTCTTCTATATGTTGGTCTACGTTTTGGCATGCTTTCTGCCATTTTTCTCTGTAGTTGTGAATCTTTTCAGTTTTCTGTTTTTTTTTGTCTGTATAATTCCGATTCTGATTTGGTAGCCAACTATTTTGCGTATACCTATTTCTTCTTTTCCTTTATTATTTTTGTGGTGTTTTCTGAGAAATTATAATAATAATCTCATACGTTCGCTCTCTCTGTTCGGTCGTCGCGCACCATCTCTGATGCGGGGCGATGTGGCAAGCACCGCGCCTAAGACGACCGCAATTATTACCCCTTGTTCGAATGAACGCAGGTACTTAATTATTTTTAGTCACTGAGTAAGCCACCCGCCAGGCATCAGAGAGCACCGGGAATTGAACCCGGGTCCGTCAGCATCGCAGCCCATCCCTCAACCACGGGACCACGCTGGCACTCTGAGAAATTACCTTTGTATTTTATTGCGTTATCTTTATTTCCTCCAAATGCTTCAAATGCTGCCTATTTAATGCTTCCCTTTATGTGTAAATATGTATCCTCTACGTTTGTAAACCTAAATTCAGTTAATTTTTTTAGTCTGTTTTGATGCAACACTCACATTCTGCCCCTCTCTTAACTCGAACGTCAGTTATTGTCAAAGTAGTACTTCTTCTGACAATGGCGTAATCAATAATAAAGTGGATATTTCTATTTCATTGTACTCATCTGTATTTGTAGATATCATTGCATTGGTAAAATCCATTCATTATAATGAGGCCTGTTCTTTTACATATCTCTATTATTCTGTCTCTATTATTATTAAGAACTTCTCCAAATTGGCCTACTGGCGCATCGTTCTTTCGTTCAAATCTCCAGCAATTATAATTTCTTGAATTGTTTTAATCTTCTTCAACCCTTCTTTTAAAGTATCTATGAACCTCTCTTTATCTAACTTCGAGCTATTGTTATTTGGTCCATATACCCTCAGGATAACTATATCTCTTCCATAGATCTTCACGTTAATTAGCATATGAACTTTATAAAATTAAAAATCAAAATAAGGTACATCGGTTTCAGTTTACTCAAATCAGACAACGGCGTTATAAACTGATGAGGAGCTGTTACCTGCCGTACGAAGGCGAATCCAGACTTATATAACTTGAACTAGATGTTCAACCCCCAAACGGTCGTTCCGATGCCCCGAGCTGGACATTCGCCGCAAAAACGATTTTAATTAAAATATTGCTCCTGCACGCAAAAGCAGCGATCTGTTCGGATGACCACAAATGCCATTAGCGCCCCCGCAGCCCCCGCCCGCCGCTGTTTATAGGCACAATTAAAACATTAATTCTTGCAATGGCCGCGCTAATGAAACGTGCACGCCAATTTAATTAAAAATTCACGCTTTGATTCCGCCGCTTTCGCCGGACGGAGGTCAGCGGATTTTCACGCCGCGCTGCACAATTGCCTAATCACATTACGCGTCATGTCAATGCCGCCAATGCCGAAATCAGTGAGCGGCGCGCGCGGAACTATTTGCGAATTCGTGTAAATTTCATTTATCAAAAGCGCGCGCGGGCCGGGCCCGCGCTGATAATGACTCGTGCCGGCGGTTAATGGATTGATTGACGTTCCGGGCGGCCGGCGCCCCGAATGCCAGCTTTATTATATTTGTGAATTAAAAATCAAACAAATGTCATGCCCACCATTGACGTTGGAATTATAAATTGGAAATTCTCGCTGATACAGTTGTTTAGAAAGGGCGAACATAGCAAAATTGGAACACCTAAGTTGAGACAATTAGCCAAAATAACTGGAAATATATTTCAGTCTTTACACTACAGAATAGTTCTTCATGCAAGAACATTGCGGTACCTCATTGCGCGAACGTACTGGTGTCATCAATTTTCCGTAATGTCCAGAGCTACTTGGATCCGAATTTTTTAAAGCTTTGGGCTGTTCTTGTCTTCTTCAATTTTTCCTTCACAATGGACCAATATTGCTCAATGAGACTGAGTTCTGGACTGCTTGGTGGTACATAATCCATACCGTCAGCAGCGTACCACTCTGTCGTTGCCTTAGAGTAGTGGCATGTTGCGAGATCTGCCCAAAAAGCGATTTAACATCGTGCTGCTGCAGTAATGGCAGAATATGTTTTGAAAACACTCTTTTCGATAGATGTCCAAGTTGATAGACCCGACGATGATAAAAGTTCTCCTCTTCAAACCGCAACTGCATATGGCTTGCCAGACAAGGAGTTTCTTTGTTTTTCTCTTTCTTTTGCAGTTCTCTGGAACATCTTTCCGGCTGCAAGCAGTGTAACAATTTTGCCAAGTAATATAATTGAGGTTAGCGAAGCAATATGTCTCATCATCCATCACCATACTGATATCGTGTCAACAATTTTCGGGCAACTTACGGGAACAGGCCTGCGCTATTTGATTCTATTTGCATCTCAATCGGGGGTTGTTTGAACCCTAAAACTTCTTAGACTAGCTCTGGCTTTTACTTTTAACACAAAAATCTGCGACATTTTGACGAAGAGATTTTTGAAGAGTCTTTAAAAGCTGCAACACTCTTATATCTTTTGATCTGTTGTTCCATGATGACCTCCACTTCTTAGTTTCGTTTCTACCATTTTAGCACACGAACGACAGTAGAATTAGGAACATTTGCTTTTCGAGAAAGCTGAGTAGTTAGATTGGGATTGTCGACAAATTAATCTGCGGCATTCAACTTCATTCAACGACATTGTGGTAACTGACTCATTTAGAAAAATTTGCCCTTCTTAAGTGATATTTTTGTGCTGACTGGACAGTTTCTTCAAATAGGCCGCTCATAGACAATGATGTATTTACTTTTCGGTGCTCCAATTCTGCTTTGTGTTTACATTTTAATTTGTACATTCGAAAAAGAATGTCTAAGTTGTTTAAAATTATATACTGCTTTTCATTTCTTTTACTATTATTTGTTTCACATTTTCTTCATTTGTTGATATATTTCTTTCCTTTGCATTGTATTGTGTCCTTCTGCCTGAGTAATAATGTTGCCATCTATTGGTATCATACTGAGATTCTTAAATTTGTTTTCGTTCCTTCAGTTTTTATCGTTTTCTGGGCTCTTTTGTCCTTATCTTTTCTATGTGTTATTCTATTCTAGAGCATTTTACCCCAAATGTTTTTTGTCTTTAAAACTCTTCACTTTTCTGTTTATTTCTTTATACCTGTTGCTGTGACTTCCGGATCTCGTTTTGTCAGCCATTTTTCTATTATTTTGTTGTCTTGCCTACTCCTTCGCTTCGCTAGTTTTCTTTTGGTCTTCAGTTTTTCAGTGCTCAGAGCTTTATATGCTACTTTGTGTGACACATCTTTTTATTTTTTCATATTCTTGTTGCGCTGTAGGTACTTACCGTTCCATTCTTGTAATTTGTTATTTTATTTTGTACAGAAAGTATGTGGATTTGTCATTTACTAATTCTATGTTATATATATTAACTTATACTTCTCTATCTTCTTTAGTGCTTCTTCTTGTACTTCTATGTGGGCGGTACATTGCCGTTTTTAATATAAAACAATCTGTACCATATTTGGCTCCTCTATAAACCTATAATGAACTAGAGTTGGCTTGTTGGTTGATGGGGAAATTTTGTATGTTTTTATGTTCGAAGTACCCGTTTATGATTCTGAGAGTAAACGTCTGATATATTTCTATCAATATTTTCTGTTCGACCAGTTCTAAGATTTAAATCCTCTGTTATTAATTTTTTTCTGTTGCTCAAGTCGCATTAAGAAGTTTATTTCTAGAATTTTTCTTTGTGTTTAATATTAGCATCTTTTGTTGGCACATCTATTGCCACTAGGATTATCGTATTTATTTGTAATTTTATTATTATTATTTGTTGAGGGGCGGGCTGCGATGCTGACGGACCCGGGTTCAATTCCCGGTGCTCTCTGATGCCTGACGGTGGCCTACTCAGTCACTAAAAATAATTGAGTACCTGCTTTCATTCAAACAAGGTAATAATGTCGGTCGTCTAAGGTGGGTTTACATCGCCCCGCATCAGAGATGGTGCGCGACGACGCAAGAGAGCGAACGTTGAGACCTTAACCTCTTAGTTCGCAGTGTGCTGTAGGGCCTTACCATTATTATTATTATTAATATTATTATTATTATTATTATTATTATTTGAATGATTTCCTCCCAGTTCTAATGTATTTTCTGAGCTTCTTGTAAAGTACAATAACCACTCCTGCTTTTACTCTTTTTTTATGTCTTTATATTTTGGTGTAGAACATAATATAGTAGCCAAAATATTCATTACCCTGTTTTTCTTTATCTCTGTTAGTGTTCCGATGTCAATTTTATATTTATTTAGTTCTTGGGATCCTTATTCCTCCTTAGTAGGCAGCCCTTGTATATTTCATGTCCCTATTAACAATTTTTTATCTTTTGATATCTGCTCCTTTCTGGATTTACGTTCGTGGTGTCTAGAATATTGAGCAACAACAGAGTTGCCCCCACTGTATCCTTGGGGCTTTCCTCTAAATAAGGAGTGGGTTTCACCCAGAGACTGCTTTCTCTTGCGGATTTTTTAAATTATGTGATGAGTTGGATCAGACGATGTTTGTAGTCGTCCATTTTGGATCAGACGCTATTTTCTTTGTTGGTCCACGGGAGGTATCTTATTTCTCTCTTACTCTTTTATCTGAAAAGCGTTTCTTTATTTACTACCTAGAAGACGCGCCTAATGGGAGTTACGGGCTTCATACAGGGTATTTCGATACATACTATCTCTTAATATGTTCATTACTTGTCCATTTCTTCTTCTGTTTTTTTTTCGTCTGGTGCAATTCTCTTACATCTTCTATTCCTAATTTTCTTAAGTCACTTCTTACTACATTGAATCACTTTTTTCCTTTTTCTATCTTTCTTAACAAATAAGCTTTTGGTGTGCCTATGTATATAATGAATTATACCTGGGTGTCCATATATCTCCCTTATCTCTTGGTTTCTTTGTTTTTCCAGTTCTCTTCTTAGTTTTATTTCCACCAAGAAGTGAATGCCTTTCTTTCCTAAATTTCTAGTCTAATTTTATTTTATTTATTAATTCCCAAGTTTCACACGCGTAAGTCAAATTATCGTTTTATAAATTCTATATTGTTTACCCTTGATATTGTCTTTGCTTCTAATATATAATTTAGTACTCATAATACTCTATTTCCCCTTTTTACACGTTTATCAATTTTTGCACTTTCTTCGTTACTATATAAACCTTGTTCATTGTTTTAAACTGAATGTAATTTATTCCTTCTTGTGGCTCTTCTCTTAGTTCCAAGTATTTTGTTTTTGTTTATTAATAGCTTATATTCTTCTGCTGTTATTTCTAGCTTATTGAAGATCTTCTGGAGTTCTTCTTAGATTTAGATATGAAACTATATTCCGCATGTAATGAGTTGGTATTTGCGTTGATATAACATGCAATTTTTCTGAAGTTCAGCCTCTCCATATTATCTTTAAGACTAAGTTGAAAAGTACTGCAGACAGCGGATTCTCTTGTTTCAAACTCTTTCTCATTGTAAAAATATTAGAAAGTTTTCTATCAATAATTACTTTGAGTGTTTTGGTAGTCATAGGTGAATTAAAATAATTAGTTTTCTAAAGATATCCAAACTGGCCAAGGCCTCGTATAATTTAATTCTAACAACAAAGTCACAAGCTTGTGATCTATAATCAATAGGTGCCATTTTAGATTAGGTTGGTAACTATTGCTCATTACCATTTTTTGGGTGAGTATTTGATCTGAAGTTTCTTTTCCTTCCCCAAATCCACCTTGATACTCTCCTACTTCTTGGCCATGGACGTTACTCAGACTTCTTCGGGTACATTTGGCAAAATACCTTATAAGTAAACTGTACTAATGCTATGCCTTTATAATTTTATATGTTTTTATTTCCTTGCTTATAAATTGGACAAGTAATTGCGTAAATACACTACTTTGGCTTATGTTCCTTGTGTCATACTT
The DNA here is from genome assembly GCA_036346155.1 of Sinelater perroti. Lineage (NCBI taxonomy): Eukaryota > Metazoa > Arthropoda > Insecta > Coleoptera > Elateridae > Sinelater > Sinelater perroti. The sequence continues at coordinate 18,553,156 of JARFIY010000158.1, read as the reverse complement.
TGCTAATTAAATCACAAATTTTTTCTTGTAATTTTTCTCTTTCATATTTTAGGGTGTCTGCTGGTATTCAATTTTCTTCTGTACACTTGTTTCTCAATTTTATAATTTCGTCTTTGATTTCCATATCCGAGAGTTTTGCGACCTCCCTATATTTGTCTAACCTTATAATTTATCTTTATTTTCTAATCTATCTTCTTTTAAATCGTTGTTTAACAGTTTGTCAAGATACTCCGCCCATCCATCTAATTTACTTTCAATTTATTCAACAAAAGTCTGTCTTTATTACTGCAAAAGGTTGATCTAGCACTATTTTTACTAGTAGATTACTTTATTTTTTTAACTCTTTGCTAACATATTATTCTTCAATTACTTGCAATTTCTTTTGCATGTAGTTCATTTTTTCTGCTTGTCCTTTGTTGCAGCTCGTTGTAAGTATATTTATTCTCCTCTGTATCCTTTTTAAATGCTGCCTCCATTCTTGAGTTGTTTAGTTCTGTTAAAGCTTCCTTTCTCGAAGTCGTAACATACATATCCGACCTAAATGTGCCTCAAAATCAACTATTACATCTTTCATTCTGTTGCTTAGAAGAAACCCCGTCCCAAAATATCTGTTTCAACCTCTCATGTTTTGAAATATAGAACCGTCTGTTATAATTGCCTCGTTAAATGTTTACTTTCTCTTCAATAGTCAATATGTCTAGCAAATAAAACTGCATAATTTTTGCCACAATTTTTAAAGCCTTTTCTTCATAAGTACCTCGCATATTCCAGATCTCAATTTTAATGTTTTCTTTTGCCACTTTCACTTTTTTGTTGACAGGCTTCTCTGAATTACGTTTCCATTTCTGGTGATATACACTTGCTAGTTTGCAGTTTTCCATTTTATTGTTCTTTTCTATCGCTGTGTTCATTACCATTAATTTCCCACACTATATTTTATCATTCATTTCTCACTCATTTCTGTGTTGTGATTCAATTTCCACCTGGTCTTTTATGGACACTTTATTGTATCCCATTTTGAAGTCTTTCCCTTCCTCTTTTATTTTTTCGTCAATTTTGTCATTTTCCCTTTTCTCTTTTCTTCTTCGTCATATGTTCATTAATATACATTTTGGCTCGTGTAGTCGCTTTCAATTGGTGATTATTTTGCATGAATTTTGCCTTCTTTTTTCTCTTCCTTCTTAAACTCTACTCTTAACTCTTCTAATTTGTATACCGTTTTAACTTCTCTTCTCAATAATTTGTTTTTTCATTATCTTTTTAATTTATTCCTTTATTAGCTCTTGTTCTCTCTTATTTGTTTCTGATATACTTGGAGATCCCTAAACATATCAATTTCTAGATCTAGTTTTTCATCTTTGTGGACGCTCTGTACGTATTGCGGAATACCTCACCCTCTCACTCTTTCTTTTTCCTTCAGCCGTCGAATATTCGCCTACCGACATTTTTACTTTAATAAATTTGTACCTTTCTCTTATAACTGTTTTCAGCTTGGAAATTTTATTGCTCACCTGCCAGCGCCAAATATAATCCGTTTGACCTTTCGGACAAGTTCTATCTACCAGCTGATGTCTTACGCTTATATTTATTTCCTTATTTTATTTATTCCTATTTTACTTTGTCCAATTTGTTCAACTCTTCCACTAGCAGCTCACTACTTACTGGTACTCTTGGAATACTTTCGGTACTTAAAATTATCTAGCGAAAAAACTATTTGCATTTTACAACAATATTAGTAAAAATTTGAAATTTTTGGATATTGGTACGAAAAAACTTATAAAGATGCTACTGGAATTCATAGAAAAGTGGTGAATATAATACGAGGTTACTGGGTATAATACAAATGTGTCAGTCGGTGGAGATTTCAATGCTGGTATAGCAAATGAAATAAAAATACAAAACAGTAGAACATCTAAAATTAAAGTAAATTAAAACTGAGCTTACTTCAAACAAGGGTTAATAGTATGGTCGCCTCGTATCAAAGAATAAATGTATGTTATGAAGTTTTCTAAAAAAATATTTTGGTTAAGTATGCAGTAACTGCTGCAAATTTTTATGCAAAATATTCTTTACTATCACATTTTTGAGTGGTCCAACTGTATAATAGTGAGTTAAATGCTCTATACGATTATTTGTACATTGGTGTTTTAATGGTGTCAAATATCATGGTATTTATCTTACAAAACCGATTTAAATAGGGTAGCTATTTTTAAATTGATACGGTTACAGAATTTTGTTTGTCTGCTCTAAACTGCTTTTGTAGAATATTTTCTGTAATGGTAAGCACATTATAGACTCTTAAGACAGTGGAGTTATATTTGGAATTTAAATTCCAATTGTAATATTTTCATTTGACCAATCCTTATAAATTAATTGCAACATCTATCGTTAGTACTTTTTAGATCACCACTCGTGGAATAATAAGTTGTATAAAGACTTAAGCAACAGTACAATAAATTATTTAATTAAATCAAATGCAGCGTTAGAAGCGCGGCAGGTTGGTCCTCCTTTTGTGCCCCCGAAGAATAAAACTTGTATGCAAAGCCAGCGCAAAAGTGGCAGAAACTCGCGCGGAAACGTTTCAACAAGGGATTATTTTGCTCGGCTGCATACTTAGCGGTTGTCGCTTGTAGTGTGTAAGTTTCTTTCGCCTCCTCATTTTGTAGGGAGTTCGAGGCAGCGCCGAGTGAATAGCAAAATGCCGCGTAAATAGCACAAATAAACATAGATATGTGAAGTAGAAAGAGTTTTTCATAAATTTCATAAAAATATACGGGGAAGGGCGAAAACTATAGAAGTATAAGGCCATTTAAAATTGTAACAAAAAATGAAAAAACAGCTATTTCTTTGTGAAGTAATCCTACTAATATTTCGGATAATTCCGTACTAAATTTATTTATGTTTAGGACGATTTTAGCTAACTGGCGAAGTTTTGGTAATCATCCAGAATCTTGGCTATTCCAAAATCCATGAAATAAAACTGAGATATGAAATTTTGATGATTTTCAGTTATCGTGAAAGACCAATTTGCATGTTTTAGTTGCGTATGTATTCGTTTCCTTTGGACTAAATGAATCCTATAAAAAAAATTCTAAAATATTTTACAGAAGGATGTTACCAACGTCACTGAAAGTCTAGGTTGTCGGTTGTTTGGCTACAGATTAAGCTTGCATGCTAGCACAACCCAACTCAAATAGTTTTTAATTTAAAATGTATTATATTTGTCTTAATAAAATTGAATATTTGCCAAAATTATAATTTATAAAAGCTGGAAGATGCGCTACATATGTTTTTAATAAACCTGATAAAACATGAGTTTATTTTTACATTTTCCTATAAAGGTTGACGCCATTCGGAATTGAAAATACTAGGCTCTTTAGTTCCTCTGCAAAGCAGGCGATAGGCCAGTTCACTTTTTATATCTTTTAAAATAATTCGGTTTTATAGTTCCAATGGCAAAGCGAAACAGATAAAGCGTTCCAGTAAAGCGAGCCGTTGTTCCACTGGAATGCACATTTCAAAAAGCCACGCAACTTTTTTCAGAATAGAATAAATTTGTTTGATTTTGCAAACTTTCAGAATGTAAATTCCCGATAATAAATGAATAAAAATGTGGAATAATTTGATTGAGCGTTTTTGCCTTACAATTGATATTAGAGCTTCGAAAAGGGCTGTTGGAAAGCGCCACGTAAATTGACTGCAGTCCAAGATCAACAGTGTGCGAAAGAGAAAATTCTTATACGTCGGGAAAGTTAATTATCCTAACCCCACCACAAGGTAAGCGATGGTTAAACCATGCGCAAGCGAAGCGTGTACTTAAACTAAATAAAGTTGGGGGGGGGGACAATTCAGATTTAGGTGAACTATTGAGATCGACCTATATTTATCTCAACTTAGAAGAATGTATGCAGAACTTCTCTTCTTGCATTGCAAGGCAAAAAAGGGCAATTATTATTTCTTTTTTGAACGGCGCCCACCTTTTTTTAAATTTGTGTCCTTCCCACCCTGCCAAATCCAGTTTTTTTACTATGTTCGCACCAATCTCTTAATTAATTTCAAATTAGGACCGGCTATAATTTGATTCCCTCTCATATATGTGAAATTTGTTTTATCGGCCCAATTGACTGCATGCGCGCGTGGCGATTGCTTTGGTTTTGAGCACTTGCTTTGGCACGTTGCTTTCGTTTAGTTCGCGCGACTTTAAGCCTTTCCTTTATTCATTTTTAAACTGGCCATTTCAATTACGTTAAGTTCGCGAGACTTTATAATTTTGCTTTATTAAAACCTGCATTACGAAATTTGCCTGTGTTCGCGCTTTTGCATTTGGCATTTTGTGCTCGCGCCGACAAATTATCAACTCGACGAGGGAACCTTTATACCAGGAAGACGCCCCCCGTTTCGTCTACTGTGAAGATTGGGGTAACTTGTCCTAATTTTTATCCATATCCTTCTCCTTTTCTTCTGGAAGCCCCAGGACCAACAGCAGGGAACCGATATCTGCGGGATGCGCCGTTTCCTCAGGTTAGTGTTTTTAATTTTAGAGTTGCTTGAAGTTCTCTATTCAAAATTCAAAATTACCTATACACTCTACTTATTCCGGCCGCACATGCTGAAAAGTTGTTTTGAATCTTAGAACCTAAAAATATATTATATTGTTGTTATATTTATGTTTAACAATTCCTCAAAAAGAGAACGCACGAACTTACGGCCCATTCTATTACTGTGACATTATGTAAATAAACAACATGAAATACGCCTTTACCATTTCCGCATTAGTTGTAGCGGAACTCATAAATACGGCAATAAATTTCGAAAGACGCCGGCTATTTTAGCTGAGCGATAAGGAGCGTAGTCATCAGATATGAAAGGAAAACAGCGTCGCAGATTTCAATCTTTATATACGAAAATTTTGGGATTGTTTAAGGGTGTAGTATCAGCTTCAACGCATGGCTAATAACAAAATTTGATTATATAATGAAATATTGTTTATCACTGCTATTATGGAGCATAAAAATTGTTTAATAAAAAAGAGAAATAATGAATGGGCAGTAGTCGTGGCTATTAACGCCAGGATTCCATGAAAATGTCGTTTTAGCCAGTGAAACCAAAAATATTGTTTAGAAGCTAACATCTATTTAGGTACACAACAGAGACTTACATTACTCAGTATTTAATTGCTGCAGCATGTCTTACCTTAGGCATAGAAGTGAAACTTATCAGACAGATACACAAATCTTAACCGACAACTATACACACTATACTATACCTAAACAGGAGGTTGTGTAGCATTGGGCAATGGTAACTGATCAAATGTCTTGTTAAAGTGCATATGAATCGCTTTACAATAGGACAACACAATATGCGTACCTACATTTGCTAAATTTTGTCTGCCCCTGAGGTGACCATCTGTTTTTCAGAAAAGGCTGTTCTATTGTAAATTCGCCCACCACATCACTAGATTCCGACGAAATCAAATCTTGCTGCCGATTATCTATTTGTCCGCGCTTATAAAGTGCGTGATAACTTCCAAGTTGAACATCTATAGGACTGTCGGATCCTTCTGAATAGCCTTCGTCCATTAGAAGTTGTATCATTGTTGTAAATCCAGTCCCACACAATTGGACCACCAAACTTCATTCCCCGCATGGCCTTTTCTCGCTCGGCTTTCTTCTTCAATCGGTAGCGCCCAAACTTCTTCGCATTTTCGATCTGGTCGCGACATTTTTAACTTCAATGCGTCACAGTTTTCCAAATTTCATAGTACATGTCTGAATAGCCACTGAAATTCATTCCCACAGTTTTGTCTCGGTTCCATCGCTACCAAACCGTGCTTTCCAAGACCACTCGGCGTGCACTGTTTCGTCGTTTCGTTACCCGACTAAGTTTCCTCCTACCTTGCATCCTACGGGGTGGGGAAGAAATTTCGACTGGTTTGTTTATCGCTTTCAACGTTTCTTTATTTGTTAAACGTTGTCTTTTCTATTATCCTCCGTCCAGTAAGCTTCGAGTATAGTCGTTTCAAACTCGACCTTTTTAGTGTCCGCCATAATTGTGGAATGCCAATCAATATTTGTACCGAACTTAAAGAGGTTTTTACGTTAAAATGGTTAATAAAGGTAATAAACAGCGTGACGAAGGAAGCACCTATTGCTATTTATTCGGTTGAAATATGGAAGTTAGCCCTGGATGAAGTACTGTAGTGGATGTTAGTACCATATGTGCCTTAATTTTCTATGAGTCAATGGTAGGTTGAGGAGTAAGTGGTAAGTGCTTTATAAGTATTTTAGTATAGCTTAATATTTTTGTTTTTGTAAGTCAGAGTAGTGGATGTAGTTTAAGCAGCAGTCCCTTTTGTTTGACTTTTAAATAAAACTACTTTTTTTAAGGTTGTAGTGCGAGATATTTATGTCAGTTGTTACGCGGTGAGTAGTTGGAAATGTTCAATTTTGGTCTCTGTTGATATAGCACCGCAAAAATACAAATTTATTCTTCTAACATACATAGTCTCTTAATTTAGAAACATATAAGTATTTGTTTGATCTTGTTATAGTTAAGTAAAGGTAGTTGTGATGTCACCAAAACTAAACAAATAGTAATCTCAGAGCGATATTTCCGAACTGTGGGGTAGTATTTTAGTTTAGTCCGGTACAAATCCTTATTTTTGTCGAGTTTGTAGAGCTTTAGGGGCGATGTCATGAGATTTCGGATTGCTTAAGCTCTATTGCAGCTTATACCGATCTTAGAAGCTTTCAGCAGTCATCCTTGGGAAGGTAGCGACAAATGCTAATGTTCTTCTTAGTGAACACTGATCTTTGGAAAATGTCATTTTCACCTGCTTCTCGTCTACCCAAAAATTATTTATACCATGCGTACTCTTAAGCCTTATTAAGGGTGGTGCTCTCGAACAGTACTTTCAATCTTTTCAAACTTTCGTATGGTTTTACTCTCTCTGTCGTGAGAAAATTGACAATAATCTGTTACGCAATGTACAATGTGCGTGGGATCGTAATACTGACTATCTAGAAATGTCATTATATTTCGCACAAGATCATAATGACTTTAGAGATCTTAGTATATTTTTATAAATAAGTTTCATTGTTAATTTCTATAGAAAAATAAAAAACAAAATAAGAAATTTGGCTGTCTTTACTTTGAGAAACTCAAAAAAAATATTTAATTTTTATTGCCCTTCAAATTAATTTCCGAGTGACTTTTGGAAAGAGGCTAAGAGAGTTGGCAGTTCAAATTGCTCTTAGTTGATTTGCTTCCAAGTATTGTATCTTCAAATAAGCTAAAGTACTACCAAAGCTAACAAGTTAAAAAATAGCTATCTGCGTTAATATTGGGGTAGGGGGCGTTTGGACTATAGTGATCTTGTTAACAGATAAAATATCAAAAAATTTGGTCGAACTGGTGGATGAGGCTTCTGATTAAAATGATCAGCATGCGCTATAAGAACTTCTCTTCGTGTGTCATCTTAAGACAGCTCTTCATGTATAAACACTAATCTTTATAGACACGATTTGTTTATTTATTCCTTAAGTAATAGAACTTTAAGCCTCAATGAACTCATTGCTATTCATTCAAAAGCTGTCACTTATACTTTTCTTCATGATTAAACATTTTATTAGAAGAGATGCCTGAACACCATTTCAAAGAGTTTGTTACTTACGAATTTAGGCGGTCTATAATTACACTGTCGTTCGTTGTACATCAATTATTTTAAGTTTTTACGACAAATGGGTAAAATCGTCCAACACTTTAAGAGGACTTACTTAATGCACAGTTCGGAGACAACACACTTCAAATAATTAGTCGTATGAAGAACGAGAGGTGATTCAAAATAACGGTCACCGGCATTACCCGAGGACCAGCGTTGCCGAAGAGAATGTTTGCATTATTTACTACCTTCTCAAGGTTGACCACCTATTAACAATTGCTGAAACTGCGTCTGATGCAATTATTACTGACAATTTTGGGTTTTAAAAAGTTTTCATAAGATAGGTCTCATATAGTGGTCCAAGTTCTACAAAAAATTGGGGACTTATTTTGAACTATTCTGGAACACCCTTCTTAGAGTCCGGATTTATGGTCTTGCAATCATTATTTATTTGGACTACAAAAAAGAGATTCACGACAATGTTGCTAATTGGTTAGTAATACATGTTTGTCTTAGGATCAAAGAAGTATCTATCCATTGGGATGTATTTCTTAGACAAGAGATTATGGTCTACCGTACTCTCTTTGTCATGTTAGACTTTATTATATTCGCTCTCCTATCATATGCTTTTCTTCCATTTAACTAATTATATCTTTTCCTTGCTTATCCTTCTTTGCATTTCTTGATGTGTTATTTTGTCTCTTTGTGTAATTTTACATTTCCCCCGATATTCCATTTCTAAGGATGACCTTATTCTTACAATTTTATATTAATTGTCCATATTTTGGTCCCGTATGTCATTATGCTTCATATTCTAATATTGTCAATTCCTTTTGTTGTTGTTTTAATTATGTATCTATTCTGCAAAATAGGATTTAATTATCTTAAACTTGTTCTTATTTGTCCCAGTCTACTTCTTATTTATTCTTCTGTTATTGCGTCTCTTTATCTAGAGCCCTAAAATTATTACTTCATTTTATTTCAAGATTTTCTTCAATTTTTAAATTTTTTAGACTGTCATCTATTTATTGCTGAACACTCTGTTTTATTGAAATTTATTTTCCTTTCTTTTCTTGTGTGTCTTTTGCGTCTTTGTATCATATACCCCAGATCTTCTTCCTCCTGCCATCACATTTGCTTTTTCAGTTCTTTAGTGTATGTTAAAAAATTATTTTAAATAGTGTACGTGATGTCGGACAACGATTGTTTGCTTAACCAATACGGCGATTTTATTTTAGTTGTATAGGATTTTGTTTATGTTTATTAGTTTATAGGGTACTTAATAGATCTTCCATAGCTCCTTGTTAGCTATTGTATCGCAAGCTTCTTCTGAAACTACTACAAAATCTAGATGTATTGCTTTGTTTTTCGTTTTGACTATTCTTTTCCTATTTTTTATTTTATCCTGTATTCAGATTATTTTTTTATTATTTTACCATAAAGTCCTCCTGTTGTTGATAGTATGCTTATGGCCCTATAATTACTACATCTTTTCTGATCTCATTTTTTAAAAACTGGTGTTAGGTATGCCTGCTTTCGCTCTTGAGGTACTTCTTCTCCGTTTATGATTCTTTCAAACGTTCTGTTTATTATAAGATAAAGTTTTATAAATCACCATTTCATTACTTTAGGTGGAATTCCTCTTGGTCTCGCTAATTTATTTTTTTAACAGATTTTGTTGCCTTGGTTGTTTCTAATCGATAAAGAGCTTATTTTCTCTTCCACTTTGGGTATCTTCTTTCTTTATATAAGGCACATACATATTTTTCTATCTATCTTTAATGTTTTAATAACTCTCCATGACACGGAGTTTCTTGTTCCACCAATATATTACTGTGTGGTTGCACATGTCGGATCTCATTTTTTTCTCTTGGGACAACTCTTTCTATTTCTTTAGTTTTTTCTGATATTTTATTGCAACGTCTTCCGTTTTGGTATTAAACCGTTCCATATAAAGTTTCTTCTTTTTTCTTATAGCTTTTCTAATCCCGTCACTAATATTGGATTTTGCGTTTCGTTGTTTGTTCTACTTTTTCGAAAGCTTTAAAAGCCTCCTCTATGCTACATTTTATATATGAGTATGTTTTCACAATTATATCGTATGTTGCCAATGAATTTCGACTGGCATTCTACCACAAGAGAAGAAAACAAATGATTACACGTTGTTCTTAAACATTAAACGTCGTTATTTGAGCTATACAAAACAACACTCACTGCAATGGCGGTAATTCGATCTTGCACGGTGTTGTCATCTTTATTACAAATTCAAAAATATTTCTCGAGTTTCTTTTAAAATTATTTGCATCTTTTTTACTCTCACTTCTGAGAAAAAAATTGGAGACTTTAGGACTTGAAAGCACCTCGTAAATACCTTATAGACTCATACTAAAGAAGATATATTATCTTGCTATTGACCTAAATGTCATTTTTGGAATTAACAACTGATGATCACTGCCACGTTCCGCACTTCTATTTATTTGCACATCCTTTATTGTTTGTTTCTACTTAGTTCGATATATTTCAGTTGTTGGTATTCGTATAAGTTTCTTTCTGAAGCTATGTAATAGCCGTAGTGGATTATTGATTTCGTTGTGTGGTACTCATAAATTTTCGGAGAGGCAGGCGTGTAAATAGCCGCCTGTCTGTGGATAGTACGGTGTAGTGGAAGTAGCGATACCAATGCTACGGCTCGTAGATGGGCTACCAAAAATGGAGAGCAGGAATGCAAATCGCTCACTGTCGGTTGGAAACTATCGGCTCGTAGTGAACGTCGCGATTGGCCAAATGCCAAACGCCTCGCGTTGCGGGCGGTATCGATTTGCAGGATGTTGCCAACATCGACCAAATTGGCTTCGAGCTGATCGTGATTGTCGGGATTCAAATGTACTCTCTGCGGATGGTATCTTGGGATTTAGACACGACCAAATTGGCGCTGCGATGCTTGAAAATGCGAATGTTTATGCGCGTCGCGTAGCTGAAATGCGATTTATGCACTGAGAACTGACGTTGCGTGCATGAATCCCATGCCGTATGTGTCGACGGCAAACTAGCTGATATCAAAGGTCCGCATGCCGCCGCGATATAAAGCGGTTCAAGGGCGAAAAGGCCGCCACACCACTTTCCCTTTTGTTATTAATATTTTCTTCTTCAAACCGCTCCACTGTGTCATTTTTCTTTTTTATTTTCTACTTTTTCAGTTAAGTCCCCCTATGCGTACATTATTTTGAGTTTTCATTTTTTCTATTAAAGTATATATGGAAGATTTCTTTTTTGTGACTGTTAATATGTTTCCAACTTTAAATATTCTTTCGATGTTTCTTTTTCATTAATATTTCTACAACTGCTACTACTCTTTGGTCCTAGGGGACACTACTACCGCGATGCATACCTCTATTTATTTTTCCTGCTTCATTTCCTTTCAACTTCGTATCTATTATTATCAGCATGTTCAAGTACATTCTCTTGGATTCCTTTGTTTCTTTGTTCCTATGTTTCTATCATAATATGTGTCATGTGGTTTTAATGGTGTTTTTGCCTTTCTTTGCTTTCTTCTGGTTGAAATTTTAAAATAACGCGCAAAATTGCAATTCCCCTCTCGTATCCAATAAGTCTGCTTCTTTGTGGGATGTGAATTTCTATCCGGAGATATAATTTGTTTGTTAATCTTTACATCTTGCTAATTTCCTCTCTTCCTCCTTTGATTTTGATGCCTACTCTCTTCCCCATTTAGAGGATCTTTTAAATCAACCTCATATTTTAGGTCAAAAGCTGCTGCTAGTTTTAGTCTACCCGGGTACTTTATTTTGTCGCTACCCGCCATATCTGGTAAACCTTCCTCTATTCACCACCCGAGAAGACGCCCGCTGAAGAACTACAACAAATAAATTAAATAAGTAATTTGTGAGGAAGTAGTCGAAAGAATAAAGGAAGAATTGGAAGAAGTAAAGGCATCCGGTTTCATTTTTGTAATGATTTATTAATTCGGATTACAGTCGACGTGAATGTTATCCTGTTAGAGCTAAGAATATATTTTTGTTCTATAGCTAGAAACGCCGTCAAAACTATTCTTAACTAATAAACTAAACTGGAAGGGTTCTCACGCTTCGACGGCTATCGGCTAGATGAGTTTTCTTGTTGTCATCCACGTGCGGCTAATTTCCGGCGGAACCAAAGATCCAGTTTATGATTCCGCCCGGCCGCCGGATTACCCGGGTTATTTTTACTGCTCTAATGAGGAGTTTAAACTGCAGCAGTTTGAAATGCGTACAAATTCCAGTTTGTATTTGGAACACTCAGATTTTCATATTACCTTTTTCTTCGCACTGATAAAAGAAGTTCTAGATATATCCATTAAAAGCTCCGTGGCCATTTCTATTACGACGGAACTGAAAAGCGTGCGGCCACATTCGAGAGATTGAGAAATTAGTCTCCCCAGACTCTCCCGATTAATGTATCGATTGCGCCGAGCCACTCGCAAAGAAAGCAGCGCCCGCGAAATGAGTTATCTGCTGCCCCGCCGGCTCGTGAATTATCCGCGCATCCGAGCGGCATCGTTCGCGGCTGCGAGGCGCACGCGACGTTGCCCGCGAACAGAAACAATTACTCGAAGTTCGCGCATTTGCATGCATAAATTCCGATCGGAAACGAATTATGCAAAGAGTTGCTTACCTACGTGCGACTCGATGGCCGCGCAAACGCTTCGTCGCCGTTTTTCCGGCTCGGCGGCTCAGCGGTTTTGTGCGTATTTATTGCGGGCTCTGTTTGGTCTTCGGGTTTCACGGATTATTGGGCTGCCGCGATGCAAATGCATTGATTCCTTTGGAAGCTCGCATTAAGCTGGCTGCAGTGGGCAACGTGCGACTGCGAGATTTTGGGCTTACCGCCATTTGCAAATTGGTATTGTGCACTTTATGGTTTAAACATGAAGCATCTAACAACCATTTGGCCAGTGACTCTGTTCCCGCAATGATTCTGATGTTGATTTACATTTGAATTTCTCGTTTTATAGAGCTATTAAGTTTTATTTTTGACCTAAAGAAATATTTGCCTTTATAATTCCCGGTAGGTTGTCACTTAAGGGAAGAAAACCAACGTCACTAAATATGAAATTTGTCAACAATCGAAGAGGTTAGAGAATTATAACAGCTAGAGCTTGCGCAGGGTCCTATATAATGATCTCCCCTTTTCGAAACAGAAATAGAAATAATGACATATGTAGATTCTGTTCAATGTTTTATTGTACCATCACACGGAACAATTTAGTCATAAATCAGTTTTAAAAATGATATCGTCAAAATGTTTGGTGTTGCAAATAGCATTCTTGAATTCCTCAATAGCCCTCGGCGAAAGATTTCAGTTTCAAAAAGTGGATGTTCCCACAGAAGTAAATCGCAAGGGAACAGGTCTATTTACCTAGTCGGTCATGTAATGTCACCATCTAATGATAGAAACGGCTTGAAAGCATACCTTTCAAAACTTCTAAAGAAATTCCTACCCTGTGTGCGGTAGCACCATTTTGTTGGTACCAAAGTAGCGTATTTCTGTGTATGTTAAATTTGTGCTCCGGATATACGTGACAGTTGCGGAGTGTCCTGCTTTCTCAAAAATATACAGCACACTAACTGTGGAGGGGTCACTCATAGTGTTTGTCAAGGATACTTTTGATTATTGGGCAGTCCGATAAATGGAAATCAACTCGTCACTACTGAGCACAATGGCATCAGCTGAACCATTTGTCAATATGTCCTCGCAAGCAGCTGGTCAGAAGTAGCAGTCACATTCTTTACATTTCTGGACTATATAACAATTATTCGCATGCTCCGATCAAAACGTGATGATGTGGCAAAAGCCTGACTCAATGCTGGGATATTCTCGGGTGTCCGAGCGCTACGAGATCTACCGAGCGATTTTCCCTTGAATGCTAAACCAGTCTGTCGGAAATTGTGTGCCCACAACATTATGGTTTATTTGGTCGGAACTTTTCCTTGTCGAAATGCTTACAAAATAGCATCTAGGTCACAATCACAGAATCACCATTAAAGTAAGTCTCCAACACAAGCGCAGGGTGTTCACCACTCCACGCAATGATGGGCAATAAATGGCATGACTTCTGCTGCTCAAAGATGTGTAACTCGAACACCCTCTGCCAATAATCATTCTCTGCTGATCATCTTATTGAACGGCTTTATTTTGATTTGGATTGTAATAGAATCTTTGTGCAACATTTTTATTTTGAATTTTTTAAACTAAAGCTTCGAGTGGTTTTTACGTTTCTTTTAAATTGACAAGTTTTACTTCATATCAGTGCTTTCCGTTTTCTCTTACTTCCCATCGTATTCGAGTAGTAGTTTTTAAAATATTCTTGTACCATTTACGTATTTTTGCATATTGACGTACGCCATTCCATGCAAGGCCTAGCTAACCAGTTAGTTTACTTTGACCTTTGACCGTTGTGCACACTCATAATTTTTGTGATATTTTTTAACCTCACCCGGCCTTAATCGAAAATTTTCCATCGCTTGAGGTTCCGAAATAATACCTCGATCTTATCGCTTTCGTGATATTTGTGTTCCTTCGATGCGCTCGGGTTCGGCACGGAAGGACGACTTTCTGACATTTGACATATCTTTCACTTCGCATTTCAGCCCAGCTCCATATTTCATTAAGCTTTTTATATATATAATTTAAACTAAAGGCCCTGTAGCGTTCGGTATTTTACGTTTCTGTGTTGTGACAATGTTTTTACTTCATATCAGTGCTTTCCACGTTTTTCTGCTATTCTTCCCATCGTATTCGAGTCTTTCCCATGTTATTTCTTCCTTGTGTCTTAGTTTCGTATAATTCTTTGGCTGTTCTGTCGTCCTCCATTCCATGCAAGTGGCCTAGCTGACTTAACTGTTTTCTCCTATTACTACCGTATTTCTTATCCTGTGTGCTTTCTAGTGACTCATTTTTTTTAAACCTCATCTCTGTGGCCTTAATTCTGATTTTTTTTGTCAGAGTTTAAGACTCACAAGTGAATAATGATCTTATCACTTTCTGGTATATTTGTGTAATCTCTTTCAACATCTCATTTTTCTGAAGTACGCGTTTCTAAGCATATTGTATAATCTTTCTACTATTCCTGTTGTCCTATCATTGTTCTCAGATAGTTACAGTTTCTGACTTGATTGTAGTGTTTCGATCTGAAGATTTTATTTATTTTTATAATTGTATTTAAACTAAAGGCCTTGCGTTCGGTATCTTATCATCGTTTTGTGTTGTGACAATGTATTTTATTTCATATCAGTGCTACGTTTGCTGCTTATTCTTCCCATCGTATTCGAGTCTTTATGTTAATTTCTACATTGTGTCTTAGTTTCGTATAATTCTTTGGTTCTGTCGTCCTACCATTCCATGCAAGTGGCACTGAAACTGTTTTTCAGTATTATTACCGTATTTCTTATCCTGTGTGCATTCTAGTGACTCATTTTCATTTTAACCTCATCTCTGTGGCTCTTAATTCTGATTTTTTGTTAGAGTTTAAGCACTCACTAAGCGAAGATAATGATCTTATCACTATTCTGGTAATCTTACTCTTAATGTAAATACCTTTCAACATTCTTCATTGTTCCAGTATTCGCGTTTCTGATGCATATTGCATAATCTCTGATCTATTTTCCTTTTAGATCCTCTTCCACCCCATACTTTCTTAAGCATTTTTAAACATCATTTTTCTTTATTTTGACAAAAAAGGCTTTTTAAATCTATTATTACAATATGCATTTCTTTTCCTTTTCTTATTAGTTTTTCGCCTACTTGTCTTAGTGGGATATATTTGAGTACTTCTACCTCTTTTAAACCACTTTTGTATTTTTTTTCAATTTATTTTCTATTACTTTGGCAAACACTTTTTCAGGTATATTTGTTAGACATGTTTCTCTAGAATTCTCCCTTTTTAATGGTACTAGTGGTAATATTATACCAGTATTCCAGTTTTGTGGTATTTCGTTTGCTTTAATAATATTGATTAGTAAATCTTTAAGTACTTCCTTTGCTTCTTCTTCCACATGTCTCAACATTTCTGATGTGATTTCGTCTTGTTCAGCAGCTTTTCCTAGCTTTAATTTGCTAATGTTTACTGTAATGTCCTGTTCAGATAAGATTCTTATAGGGTTCCTGTCATTGTCTTATTTCCAGTTCTTTTTCCTCTTGGTTTATTTTCATTAGTTCTTCGATGTGTTGTTTCCATCTGTTTAGAATGCTATCTGCTCTTGACAATATATTTCCTTCTTTATCTTTTATGTTTAGTAATCTTTGTAGTTTCTTTTGCTTCAGCTACTTTAATGTACTTATAAATAATTTTCGACTTTCTATGTAATGCTCTCTCATTTCCTCGTCAAATTCAGTCCATTATTGTTTGTTTGCCTCTTTCTTTAATGTTTATATATAATATATTATATATTATTACATAGTTCGTAGTCCTCTACTTGTTAAGACTGCAAATACCTTTTCCATTGCTGCTTCGTTTCCTTTACTTTCTGTTGTATATCTGGTACCCACCATTTTCTTCCTTTTATATATAATAATAATGGTAAGGCTCTACGCCCCGCGTGGGGGCACGGCCTGCAAACTGAGAGGTTAAGACTTTCAAACGTTCGCTCTCTCTGCCCGGTCGTCGCGCACCATCTCTGATGCGGGGCGATGTGGCAAGCACCGCGCCTAAGACGACCGCCATTATTACCCCTTGTTCGAATGAACGCAGGTACTCAATTATTTTTAGTGACTGAGTAGACCACCCGCCAGGCATCAGAGGGCACCGGGAATTGAACCCGGGTCCATCAGCATCGCAGCGCGCCCCTCAACCACGGGACCACGCTGGCTTTCTTTATATATATTGTATATATAAATTGTATACAATTTGCTTATCTTACATCATTTTTTCCTTCTGATAGTATTTTTTTTATAACTTCCATCAATACTAAGTAGTACTCGCTTCCAATTTTTCCGCGACCCTTTGCTTTTACGGTTTTGATCCATTTCCGACTTTCGACATGGATACAATGACTATCATTTTATCGACGTATTTTCTTCTTTCTCTATTTCTTGAAACATTTTATTTATTGTCTCTATTAGTTTAAGTGCACAACATTTCATTATAATGTTTTTCACTCCGTGGATTTATTATCTTTACTGTTCTTTAGTGCCTTTATCACATCTGGTATTGTTATTTCTGTTTCTTTTATTACATCTTTATTTCTTTCGATATCTTCTTAAATTGTTGCATACTGCTGTATGGGGTGTCTTATAGCATTCTTTTATTTTCCAGCTGTTATTAGATTTTTGTTTCTTGTCGTAAGCTGCGATTTACTCTCCAAGATTTCTGAATTTGTTTAAACCCATTGTACTACAGATACTCATCTTTCTGCATACACTGCCCCAGTGTTCATTGTTCTCTTTTTCTATTTGCTGTTTCATTTTTTTTTTAAATTCCACTTACTTTCGTCTGGATTCCAGTAATAACTCCTTAACGATTCCGAGTATTTTTTCTGCTTATATTTGATTTTTTCTATAATTTCCAGCTGAACTTTTCTTTTCTATTCTTTTTTCTTATTTTACATAGTATATAGAGTCGTCAGTTTTTTCTAATTGCTTTATTTTATTTTGTTTCAGGTGTCTACTCATCGCTGTTTTTTTTTACAAATACAGATTTCTATGACTATATAGCGATGCAAACTTCACTGTGGTTGGTGGTATCTCCTTACATCATTTATTGTCATTTTTTGATTCTTTTTATTAATATTATAGATTTGAGCGCTCGTGTTGGGGGAACCCATGCAAATTTGTAAATATTCTTATGTTGAAAGAAGTAATTGATTATTATTCATATATGTTCTCTACATGGAGGCAGTAATCGCATTCCATTTTCATTCATTTCTGTTCTAGATTGTCCAAGTATCTTTTATTTCCTTTCCACTCTGCTCTACAAGTCTTTGATTATTATTATTAGCTCACCCTGATGGTTAACACTTTGTATTTGTTTGTCCAAGAGGCTAAAAAATTTTCTTCTCATATATCTGTGCATTGTCATTTGCAGAATATACTCTAATAATTGTCGTATTTTGCATATGTAATTTTGTATTGCTTTTTATTGTTCTTTATTTACTTTGTCAGGCTTATAACGCATTTATTCATTTCTTTTTGATTAATGCAAACTCACGTTATGCTCTTTCACTTTGTCTACTCTGGTCGATGGTGTAAGTACAATTATATCCCGTGTGTTTTCTAGCCTTTAGTTTTTTCTGAGTTTCTGCCAGTATGACTGTATCGAAATACATTGGCTTTATTTCTTTTATTACATATTTTCTTAGGTCGCTAACTTCGTTTCTTCTCCAATCCATGTTTGTCACTTTTACCCTTGTTTTTGTTCTTGCTTGAGATCTAAAGCTAATTTCTCCTTTTCTTTTATCTTTACATGTGTTAGGGTGTTAATTCCTAACACCAAAACCTTTCACTTGAAAGATCAGTGCAATCAGCCGCCCATACTGGATGTCGGATTAGAAGCTGCTAGGTTTTGCCATATCTGACTGCCCTTATTTAGTTCGGCCTGCAAATCAAGACAGTTGCTTAGGATGTGGCTGTAAGTGAAAACTGGATATCGCGCGAGGAGCAGTTGCCGAAAACATCCTCATGTCAGTAACATACCTGCCTCCAGATTTTCGTGGCGTTTTCTTTATCATTTTTGATGTAACTCTATATGTACCCCGAGCTTTCCGAAGGTTTAAGTAGTTAATCTTTTTGTATTTTTTTTGGAGTGAATGCCTTAATTTCCAATATATTTAAAGAGACGCTTTACGGTTATTGTTGATTGATGTAAATATCTTCGCAAGAAGTTGTGCGAACACTACTTCTGGCACATTGGTGAATCGGTGCCATTTATCTTTATTAGTAGATGTGGACTGAGTTTTCTTCTGTATTTAATTGGCTTTCAAATCAAGTTATCAAATCTGTAGAATGATCACTCGTCTTCTTCTTTGTGTTTTGCCTTTGTGGGGCATGTGTTCGATACTGTTTAGCTATTACCCTTCTTTTGACTGCTATACGTTGATTGAAATATAATTTGAAGTATGATTTTGTGATCGCAACGTGTTGAATTGGCAGTGTGAGAGTGTGAATTAGGTTTGTTAACACCTCGCCCACTTCAGTCTTTTATTTAGATTTATGTTTTCTTCTATTTCAATGCGGCATTCTTCTCGGTTAGTTTTGTTGTTATATGGACGAAACGACAACTTTGTGAATAATTAAGTTGTTCATTATGACTATTATTGGCGAATAGTCAAAAGAGGGTTAATAAATGAATTCCGCTTTTACGTATGATGAAAAAATGGCATTCGTGATAGAAACCTCCAGGAAGTTAATAATTTTCTTCTGGTCGGTTACTCAGTAGTTTAGGGTATATAACTCTAGCGAGTGTACTTACTATAATTTGATACGAAAGAGAAAAGTATTTGTGTTTGTGACTTGTTTTCTTCGAGACCAAATCGGCCGAGAAGGAGATGTAAGACCTTAAGCCGCATAAGGTGGCAAGAAGTGAATCAAGTTCAATCAGCTATTAAGAGCAGACTTATTATGGCTGATCGCTCGTTATCGCCAGACGACACCGGTGCGACCGTTTTCTCATTCATTTAATTAAATTGTTTTGTTTAATGTTTAGTTTTTAGTAGTTGAATTCCTTGCTTGTACTCCATGTTCTCCTACAATAATAAACAGCTGTTCTGTGACAACTATTTTGGTCAATCCTAGATCTTCTAGCGAAGCCGCAGTGAAGAAAGCTCTATCATACGTTTTGCTCTCAACAATTCATATCATCTTTTATCTGAACTGTTGATGATGTATGGGTAGGTTGTAATTATTATGGATAGTTGAATAGGAATAAGTAATAAGGCTTTTTTCAAAGGTTTGTAATTTGCTCTGGAGTCGCTAACTATATTAGATATGGATAGAAAAATCAAAGTCTATCAGCATCTGTTACTTGCTTATTTGTGTATTTGTCTTTTCGTATTTTGTTTGTCTATTTTTAGCTGCCTGAAGCTCGTTTTATTCTATGTTGAGGTTAGGTCTTCACGTACTTTAAGTAATATTTTAGCATTTTTTGAGTTATATATTTTTCTATTACAGTTATATCTAACTGACTTTCTTCCCCCACTTGTTACTGCCTGGTGTCATATATTTAGCACTTGAGTGGTAAAAGTAAATGCTTTTTTCATTTTCATTTCGTAAATCTTTGTAAAATGTATAACATTTATTTTGAAATAAAGCACCTGGCGTGTTGATTTGATTACAACTGCGATCAGTAAGAAGGTCTATTTCTTTGATCAAGGACAATAGCCGGATTGTACTTAGAAAAATCAGTTGCAGTTTGCTATCAAAAGCTCAATTTTTGGTCACCTCAAAACGATAATTTGAAATGAAATTTATAATATTTTACTGCATTGCTGTAGGTGGTATGCACGGCATAACTTGGTTTATATATGAAGAAAAGATTTTTGTTTGGAAGCGCTTCTGCTTTTATGTAATACTTTATACAGAGCATTAAACTGAAAATTTGACGGTGTTTTATATAAATGATTTTAGCCTATGGCAAGGTGTACACAAATTAATTAAGACAAAAACACTTATCTAGTTTAAGCTAAGTCGAGCTGTTTTAGAGACTTGAGGAATTAGCTATTTTAAAAAATGAGATTTCATCCCTCAACCTCTTTATGCGCTTGTTTCCTTTCACTCTTGATTTGAAGTGTAATGCTATTCACGAGTTAAGACACACACGTGCAATTTAACTCTATTCCAGAGCTCATCGTAGACATAAATCGCTAAATCTGTTTTTGTTTGTCTACTAAAATACAGAATGTTTGTAGTATTTGCTACTATAATTTGGAGAATTTTTTAAGATCTATGTTGTGGTGGCCGTTAGGCGGTGCTTGTGGTTCTTATGGCCCTGCTTTGCTAAAAGTCAGTTAGGGTGTCTCTGAAATAAAATTCTTATTCATTAGTGTTAAATTACAGAATACTCAAAATTGCAGTTTCCCCTGAAAGCTTTCACCAGCTTTTGAGATGTCCTTTTAAAGATATTTAGTTTACTAGCCCCAAACATGCAAGTAGTTAATTTCTATTTTACTGAACTGTGGCTACCCTTTATCAAACCCTACTTATTTTAGAAAACGCAAATTAATTCTTATTGAAGCAGACCTGCTGCTATTTATCCCCCATTCATTTCAGTGATGTTTGATATTTTAAGTCACCTTTATTTATATTCAAAGACTGAGGCTACTCTTATTACGTCTTTACTAATTTTATTTTATTTTTTGGATACTTAGAGCTCTTGTATAGTACTCTACTTTTAAATTGATATCTTGGGTAAATAAGAATTTTGTTTCTAAATCTTTTATCTCCGATGGTAACTCCATTATGAATTTTATTCTTTATCGTATCCTTTTGTTAAACTTCAACCCTAAAGCAAAGCGTCTTGTAGGAAAAAATACGTTTTAGCAGGTATTCCGATCGATGCTTGTACACCGCGTCGACCAATCGTAATTTAAGCTGCTCTCGCCGACTTGTTTTCTTTTCTCCTTTCATCTTGCATTTATTCTTGACTTGGCAGCCGAATTACAAAACTTCCAACGCTAGCCAAGAGATACGTACAATTATTGACTGTTACATGTTAAATTTATGAGCTTTGGGGCCAATTTAACCGAGCTTTATTGAGGGCTTTATTTTAACAAGGGAATAATTCTAAAGGGTAGCAGACGTACTCTTTACTTTTGAATTTTAAGGAACAGCTTACTGTGTGTGCTGTACTGCTCCGTTTAGGTGCTGCGAGCGCTGGAAGTCTGAAAGGGGAAAGCGAGTCTAAAGCGACAATATTCCCATCCAGCCTGAATAATCGCATTCAAGACGAGATTCAAATAAGGCGCAAAACTTAACACAACTTTTTTATTCCATTCTTCATGTTTCTTAAAATCTCTAACCGTTTGAAACAAGCTACGTGACGGATGTTCGCGGCCGACGACTATGCGGTTCATTCTTCTCTGCTCTCTCTGAAGCACTTGTACATACGAATCAGTTAGACACTCTTTCCCATACTGTTGTTGGAATCTCTGGTGAATTTCAGCGGACGAGGCGTTTTGTTCGAGTAATTTGATCACAACGCGTTGTTTCACGTTTCTCAGAACCTTGTGTTCTCTCTAGCAACTCCCAAACAGGACTGAACAAATTCTAACCCAAGTAAGAGGGAGGAAGGTTGTGGCTTTACTTTCTCAAGGTCGCACCGTAGGGCTTGTTTACATACAGTTTAGTCCAGGTCATAGGTCATATTTGAACCACTTTGTAGGTCTTTTAGTTTATGACTCAAAATATTTGCTGTTAGAGTGTATATGTTGGTAATTTTTTTGGAAAATATTAAATATACAAGATTTAAAAAAAATTATTGATCAATTGCACTGTTATCATTAATTGGTGCAAAGTCATAGGACCAAACTTCCTTCGACTATTTTACAGAATTTGAAACAGATCAGAATTTCAAGGCATGGAGAATACGGTAAGTGTCAGAAGATCTCCTATTTAATTCATTCAGCTTTGGAGTCTCAACTGGGGGACATGCGGTCTGGTATTTTAATGATGGAGAACAACACCTATTTCATTGGTCAACATCGGCATTCTTGGTGAATTTCCACATTAACTTTGGTGAGTTGCGTAGAATTTCTTTGTCAGGTAGGAAAAGAAGAGAATGATTACCTTACAATTCCTACCTCCGTTGGATGTAAGCCAGCTTTAATTACGTGTTCTACTCTCTTATCTTATTTTTCGGGTCCTAATTTGTAATACGTCTGCTACAACTCAGCCGAAAAAGTCTTTTTTTCCATCTTTGTCCATCAGAGATTGAGCTTGAAAGTTTTTTTTTTATTGTACAATAAATTAGCAATCAGAATATGTATTCTATAGGCTAATGTGCTAACACAGGATCTTAAATATGAAAATCCTTATCGGTCATGATGAGGCCTCTAGCATCGAAGAGTCCTCGTCGTTTTCATCGGATGTCGTTTGGCCAGGGACGTTTTAGCCTTCTGTTGTCTTGAGGATATAGAAGTGGGCGTATAAGAGGGTTGCTGTGTGTTGTAAGTCTGGCATGATGGTTGTTGCTTCTTTGTTGGATAACTTCAGTGATGTATGGGATGCGGAGGTCATTATGCAGTGTATTATTAAACATATACCATGGAGCGTTAGTGAGTTCACGCAGGATTTTGGATTGGGATCTTTGGGCAATGGAAATATTTGATTTGCTGGCACAGCCCCACAATTGAATGCCGTATGTCCATATGGGTAGTAATATTACTTTATATAGTAAAATTTTTTCCTCAAGTGGTAGATGCGATTTTCTTCCAAGCAGCCAGTGTAACTCCTTGAACCTCAGATCTATTTGTTTCCTCTTTCTGGTTATGTGTTCTTTCCAATTCATTTTTTCGTCAAGATGTAGTCCTAGATAACGCACTGTAGAAGATTGTGTAATGGGAGCATTGTTGAAGGTGACCGAAGGACATCTACCTTTTCTCAGTGTAAAAGTTACTTGGGTTGATTTTGATGCATTAATTCTTATTTTCCATTTGTTGACCCAGTTTCCAATTAGGTTTAGATGGTCTTGCAGGTAAGAAGCTGCGATTATGGGATTTTCGTGACTAGCCAGAATAGCTGTGTCATCAGCAAACGTACCGATTAAGGTATTTGTTGTGGTTGAGAGATCTGCTGTATATAATGAGTATAGCAGGGGCTAAAACGCTGCCTTGTGGTACTCCAGCTTTAATATCGTATGAGTCAGAGAATTCACCATTTACTTTAGCTCTAAATTGACGGTCTTTTAAATAGGATTTAAGTAGGTAGAAGAGAGAGGGAAGAAGGAGCTTGATTTTATAAAGAAGGCCATCATGCCAAACTTTGTCGAAGGCTTGGCCTATGTCCAAAAAAGCCGATGTACAATATTCTTTATTTTCCAGGGATGTGTTAATTTTGTGAACTACTCGATGACATTGCTGGATCGTTGAGTGCTGTAACCGGAATCCGAATTGGTGGTCAGGGATAACATCTAAAAATGAGTTCATTCTGCTGCGGATTAGTTTTTCCAGTAGTTTGGAGATAGCTGATAACAAGCTTATTGGTCTGTAGGAAGATACATGATTTGGGTTTTTGCCAGGCTTGGGGATCATAATTATTTCAGCAACTTTTAGTTGTTTGGGCCAATACTGTAGTCTTAAAACCGCATTGAATATATATGTGAGCATTACTATACCTTTCTTGGGGAGTTCTTTCAACATTTTTGGTGTAATCAGGTCAGGACCTGGAGCTTTTCTAATATTTGATTGAGTTATTACATCTATGATTTCTTTAGGAATGATTGGTTTTATAGGTTCTGCGGGAGGAGAATTGTTGTTCAGAAAATCGGAAACTTTTTGATTTGGTGTGTTATCGCGAGGAGTAAATACTTCTGCTAGATATTGGGCGAATAGGTCGGCTTTTTCCTTGTTGCTTCTTGCCCATGGCCCCGGGTGGGATCTTGCTTGCGAACTGGGGGGTTTGCGTGAACTGGTTTGAGAGCTGCTTTAACTGGTCTCCAGATGGAATTATCATAACGATTCAAGTTTAATATGTAGTTTCTAAACGATACATGTTGAGATTCCTTTATTTGGCGTTTGAGTTTCCTTGTTATTATAAGCTGTTTTGTCTGTTGGGGAATGGCTACGGTGCCATTTTGCTTTGGCTTTTCTTTTTTCTGCTATCAGTTTTTTAATTTCTAAAGGAATATTAATGTTACTAACATCAATTTTCGAGGGCGGCGTTGCCTGGTGAGCGGCTTGTAATAATATTGTGTTTAGGTTATTTAAGGCATCTTCTACTTCATTGGGTTCTTTTAGTCTTATTTTTAGATTGATGCTTTCGTTGATTTTATTCCTGTAGTCTTCCCAATCAGTTTTTGAATTATATATCTTAGGTGGCTTTTTAACATTTATTATAGTTGTGCTGACTGTTGTTATTACTGGTGAATGATCGGAAGATAAATCTAAGTTGAGGACAATGTCCAAATAAGAGTTTGAAATGCCATTAGTGACGAAAAGTCCAGGAGGTCTGGAATTTTCCGGGATCAGTTGGCCAGTATGGACTGCCCGTTGATAAGAAATTGTATTTCGCTTCGTGTAGGAACTTGGCTAATTCTCTTCCTTTCGTGGTAGTAGTTCGTGATCCCCATAGGGTATTTTTACTGTTGTAGTCGCCACCAGCGAGAAACTTAGTGCCAAGCGTTTTAAAGAATTCTTCAAAATGTTCTTTTTTAAGTTGGTGGAGAGGGGACAATATATAGCACTTATGGTTATGTTAAATGGTAGAGTTTTAACTTTTATCGAAGTGGCTTGTAAGTAATCTTTTGCATATTCAGGTAGTACATAATGTTCGATGGTGTATTTTATTAATATTGCAGATCCTGCGTGGGCTGTGTTGTCTGGGTGGTTAGTGTGGTAGAATTTGTATCCGGGAATCTTAAAGTATGACATGTTGGTAAGGTGGGATTCGCTGATTAAAAGAATGTCAATTAGGTTGTAGTGAAGGAAGGTTTTATTTCTTCTTTATGTTGTAAGATACCATTGGCGTTCCAAAGTGCTATTCGAAGGAACTTGGCCATTACTTTTGTCCAATTAACATGGTTAGCATGTTTAGTACCATGCTATTCTGATGTAAAAGCTGGTTAAACATGTTTTGAATTCTTCTAAGAACTTATTTAACAGTTCGCTGATGTTATCTTCTGTATTAACATTCTGTGATTGTGGTGTGTAATTAGTATTATTGTTGGCTGTTTTAGTGTAGTTGTAGTTTTGAAGTGGGTTGTTAACAATAGGTGCAGGTGTTTGTTGATTAAGATTTGATAATGTTGGAGTAATATGAGGATTAATATTGTTGTTTGAGACAGGGTTTCTTTTGTATAAACGATGGTAATATTCACAACCTCTGTAATTGCAGGGTGTGGACCTCCACATAAAGCGCATGTAGCTGGGGTGTCCCTAGTTTTTTGCAACTGGCGGTACTGTGCGTATTGCCACATTTTACACATTTAAAGGGTCTGTTACAGTATTTCTTGGAGTGTCCATATAATTGACATCGTGTGCATTGTATTACGTTGTTTTGTTTTCTTGGAGGTTCGACTTGTACAACACAATGACATAACGTACGGATATCGTAGACTCTTTTATTATTGTCTGCTGGTTCTACGTCCACAAAGAACATATTCAGCGGTGTTTTGTCCTTTCTGCTTAGCACATTGATGATATTCCTTACCTTATGCCCCTGGGATTTGAAATCATCTATTATATCTTGAGTGTCCATGGAATGATGTAAGTATTTTATTACCACTCGAAGAGCTCTTTCCTCTTTAGGTGGGTAAGTATGGTGAATTATATTGTTTTCTTTCATGTACTTAGATAGTTTCCTGAAGGTGTCAGGGGTCTTACAATTTATTTTTACTTTATCATTGGACATACTTCTAGAGGAGAACTGCTCCTCTTCATTTATTTCATTTAATTTTTTCATCATTTCTGGGAAGTTGGCAACTCCGTATACGAAAATGGGAGGAGGTCTAGGGTTGATAACTGCGGTTTGGTTGTCGGTGCTTTCTGGGTTAGGATTTAAGGCACTAAATTTATTAGATAATTGTATGTTAGTCGGTGTTATTATTATTTGTTTGTGAATGTTTTTCTTCTCTTGACACTTTTAATTACTTGCCATGAATTTTCGTTTGATGAATTTGCAATTTCTTCATCGCTGGTTGATATCATTCTTTTGTTGTTAATTTGCTGTGGGTGATCATAAATGAATTGTTGTGGGGCGTGCTGTGATTGTAGAAAATATTGAGATTGTTGAGGGTTTAGATTTTGCATGTAAGGTTGTAGTAATTGCTGTTGGTTAGGTGGGAATGTATAAGGCTGTGATAGGAACGTTTGTGACATTTGCGTATTCGTAGCTGGCTGGTGTTGCATAACATTTGTTGATGTCATTGGGTTTTTAAAGGTGAAACAGTTGTTATTACTGAGTTAAATGTTGAAATTAAATTAATAAATACAAAAATTTGCCTGACCTTAAGCATGGCTACGGCTGCGGCTCCGCCGTTGTGATAACTCAGGTATAGCTCGGCTCGCACGTTCGGTCTGCTTGAAGGCACTAGCAAGAATGAGTTCGAAAGTGAATGTAAATTCCCTTAAATAGAGAAACGTAAATGTATTGTCCATATTCAGTTGTAAGCCTTGGGTTGTAGACCTTGGAAGACCGTCTAGAGTGAGATAGATCGTTCAGGTTTTAAATTAGCCACTTCTTTATTATTCTGAAAGAAACGTGGTCCTTGTAAATATCCCAAATGTTTTTTTATTACGGTTCTAACATCCATCTTTTCTAAAACTATCTGATTTTTTATTTTGAATAATTTGTTTCACGCAGAAATCGACTTACTGAAACGACTTCTAGTACTACAGCTATAAGCAAACATAGTTTGCTCTGCAATAATATAATGCAATGAAACGAGGGGTTTCCCGCACAAAGGTACTTTTGGCGTCTTAGGATAACAATTTTTCATTTGCCTTCCCTTAAATTTTTACAAAGTAGGAACGCGGAACAATTTATTTACAAATGATATTGATACAAGTCGATACAGTGACCTTACAAAATTAAGATATGCAAAACGATCCTGAAAATAGACAACCAAGCATACGCTTAGAGCTCAGCTACGCCACATTTCATATTAACTGTTTTGTTTATTTTTTGTTCAAGTGTATAGTAGATGTCGCACAGTATGACCAAAACTCATAGCTAACCTACGTATCTGCTCATGTTGCCAAAAAAATGAGTTTCTAGTTATTAACTTTTATATCCTCCTGTTGCTTTTTCATTTATTATCTGCATCTAGGTGCCATACACCACCCATTATTATTCACTGAATCACACCCTGTTTCGATCCTATCAGTAGTCCAAGTATGTTCAACTTGTCCTAAAATTTGGGAGGATCGCCCGAAAGTAAATCAATCAAAACTAGCAGTTTTGCTTCAGCGCCGACTGGAACGTCGCAATTTGCATTTATTCCGGAGCGAATAGATGGATGCTTCAGACAACTAGGGCGTAATTACATAAAACCGTGCGGGCTGTAAGTTTCAGGAGCGAATTGGAGCTCACTTCACTTCTGTACGTCGAATAATTTGTCTCCCGGAGACCGAAATGATTAAACCGTCGCGATGCGCTGAAATTGCTGCGGCACTTCTAAGCTCGCCTTAAATGCCGGCAACTTGTAGCGGCGCGCCGAAGAAACTTGGTGGCGCGGCACATTCGAACGCCCCAGACGTCGAGGAACCGCGATTTCAGCTGAAAGGCGACTCGCCGGCAATTAGCGCTTCAAAGTATTCTTCTAATTGGGCCGCAGGCTGCCGGCTCTCCGTGCGCTGCAGCGGCTAACGGAATTTGCGATGCTCCAGGTGCATGTTGACTCGGCAATCAAAGTTCGTGCCAACAATTACGGCTCGTCGATAATCCATGTTTGTCTCGTAAATGTGCCGGGGCTGAGCAAACAGCGCTGCTGTTTTTGCAGGGATCGCCGGACGGATCGGAAATTGGAGTGATTGGTTTTGCGTATTTGGAAACGATGCAGCGATTTAGATCGCGACGGGTTGATTAATTTTTCAGCAGCACCGTGCAATTGAACATCATATGCCTTTTTTGTTTTTGCCTTTACTCTAGTTCTACCACATGCAGCTTGTTCAATTAAATATCCTTGACCTTTTATTTACGATATTAGCATAGACAAAGCAATGGAGAGTTGCATTTGCATTAGAGATCTCACTGGCCGAAGAATTATCCTCACGGGTCGTCCTTTTTGTCTTGTTTTTTTTTATCGCAGCAGTCTTGAAGAACTAAAATACCAAGTATTTGCGAAGCAGGGCGTTAAATTCGCAAAGCTCGTGTTTTTTGTTTCTTTAGGAATAGAATGGCAAAATATATAAAACTGCTAGCAAATAGAATGAGAAGAGAGATAAAAACTGATATTAGAAGAAAACTGAAGCGGTAAAACGGTGCTGTCATAAATAAATCTTGACTAGACTTGAGGACCACGATTTTTTATAACGTCGTACTTTCAGTGTAACGTTTTGCTCCGTTTTGTTGAAATATAATTTTTTTTTGAACAACTTTGTAAAGGGTGGACGTTGGAACTAGTTTTATTATATGTCAGATAACTTATTTAAGGCTCAGCATTGATCCTAGTAGATGACACATCGTACGCTCTACTAAATAAACAGAAGTTATTGCTTGGAATGCAGTTACTTCCAACGGTAATTGCAGTCTATCCAGATGAGCTATGGCCAACTACCAATGCTATATACAAAAAGCTTTACGTTGACCTCAGCATCCCATTTGTGAAAGGTGGAATTCAAGAATCCAGTAACAAGCATCGTACGATACTAGAATTTTAAAGTAATTCACCAGTGGCACCGCTAATACAACAAAAAAAAACAATAGGAAATTAAGTAGCTATTAGCAGGCCGACCCCCATATTTTAAACAAGTGGACTTCTCACTGGAACACTTCAAATCCTACCAAAAAGACCCAAAATGTTTAGGCCCTATGCTACAATATTAGTTTATAGAATGTAAAATTCTGATTGCTGATTAATAAAGCTAAATTCTCTTAAATTATATCTTCTTCTTCTTCTTTTCTTCATATCCTCCTGCCTTTTAGAGTCCATGTCTTCTTGACTTACTATTTGCTTCTATCTTTTGCTAAGATTTTCAATTCGTCTTTTCTCTTTTCTCCCTATTTCGGTAATTTGTCCTATCCGCATTCTTTTCGGTCTTTCCCTTTTTTCTTCTTTATTCTTTTCGCTTTAAGTATTTTTTTTAGTATTGATTTGTTTAAGGCATATTATATTATTCTGCTTCTTTTACTTATTCATTTTGTTATTTCTGTGTCTATCTTTCTATCCTTTGTAATTATGGTCCCTAGATACTCATACGTTGTAACCCTTCCAATTTGACTCCCGTGCATTTTAATTCTCTGTTTTAGTATTTCATTTCTTTTAGTTTTATTAACATTTAGCTCAATTTATATTTCCTCAATTTGTTCTACCCATAAGTTTATCAGACCTTGCATTTTCGTATCTGTGTCTGTTTGTACCACTATGTTGTTCGCGTACATTAGACTGTTCACTTTTACTGGTTGCGATTATTGTGCATAATCCATTCTCTTTTCTTTTATATTTTTAATTGTTGTATTGATAAGCAATCTACTATAAACAGCAGTAAACTTAAGCTATCCTCTTGCTTTATACCTCTCTACATACTCAATTCTTTTGATCTCTGTCCAGCTATTTGTTTTCTACCTTTTGCTGTTTCATATATATTCCTAGTGATGTCTATTACTTTAGTTTGCACATTTGGCTTTTCTAAACATTCTCATATTTTTGTTCTATCAATTGTGTGAAATGCCGCTATTAAATCTAGAAGTGTTAACAACAGTTCTTCCAGCTCCTCTATTTTCCTCTCTATCAAGTTTCTTACTATAAATATATTGCCATTGATCTGTCTATTTGCTCTAAACGCTACTTGTTCACCTTCTGGTCTACTCTCTACTATTTTCCTTAATTTTTCTTCTATTATTCTGGTGGATATATTGAAGGATACCAAAGGGACGCATATTGCTTTATAATTATCACAATTAGTTTGATCCCCTTTTTAAAACTGGAATTATTAGAACTAAAAGTACTAGAAAACCATAAACAATCAAGGATAATAAAAATAAGGAAGCAGAAGAAACTAGAATAAGAGTTAGGATGGAACAAAAAATTATTAGAATGAGCAAAACCATGTCTAGGACAAAGCACAAAAGAGGCAGGACATTTAGTAAGATATTCCCAGAAAACCAAAAGCTAGAAGAGGACACAATAAACGATGCATAGCAGAGGACTGAATTTAAGAACGACAATGGAATAAGGCGAATGAAAATTATTACAGATATTTTGGAGAAAAAAGAAATAGTAAAAAAAAGTAAAAGCAGAACGACAAGGAAGAAGAAAAAACAAATAATAAAAAATAGCAATGGAGATATGAAATATAATTTTATTTGCGGGGAAGGAGATTGAAACAGAATAAATGGAAGAATATAAAATTGAAATATTAGAAATAAGCGAAACGAAGAAAAGAAAAACACATACACTATGCATTACTCAGGAGTATTGATGAAACAAAGAGCAAAAGAGGGGGTAGGAATTATAGTAAACGAAGAAATTAATCAAAGGGTTATTAAGTATCATGCAGACATGCCCTAGAATAGTAGCAATACATTTACAAATAGATGATGGAACAGTAATAATACAAATTGACGCACTAATTAATAAAGGGAGCGGGGAGGAGAAATTAATAGAATTTAATAGCGATTTACAAAACACACTAAACGAAGCAAGGAAAGAAACTGGAAAAACAATAATAATGAGGTATTAGAATTCCAAAATAGGAAGAGACGGTGAATTAAGGCAAAATTTTTAACAAATTAAAACGGAAGGGGAGGCAAAATTAAGAACAAAGTATGAAGTATACAGAAATATAAACTAGAAGAACAAACTAAGTTTACAAATATAGTAATAAAGACTTTAAAAGTAATAAGAGGAAATACCAACAGGAGATTAAGGAGGAATTACATAAACTAGAACTAGGTAAAGAAAAGTGGACATTAGAGGAAATATAGAGAACTCTTAAAGGTACATTATACTGGAAAACAATAGAAATTTGTGGAAAGAAAAGTGAGTAACAACAAGAAAAGAACAGCATGGTGAAAGATCTAGGTAGCTAAACGAAAGAGCTGGAAAGAACTTGGGAATAAAATAAATAAATTATGTAAAGTAAATAATAGAATTTTTCGCACCAAGATAAGGAGAACTGAAACAACATCAAACAAAAGAAATAATTAGAAACAATAATGGTCAGATTATAACAGACAAAAGGGAAATAGTTGAAATGTTGAGGAAATACTTGTCGCAGAAATTCGAACTAGAAAATGAAGCAGAGGAGCCCGATGAAGAAGAAGAACAACAACGAGATGAGGTCGAGCAAACCGAAATTGTAACGAGAGAAGAAGTAAAGAAGTCCTCCAAGAAAAACATGTGATAGGGATAATTTTGAATGAGAAATAATAAAGGGACCAACAGGTATAGAATGGCTATGAAGAATCTGCAGAGATGCGTAGAGAAATATAGTACATTACGATACGAGTGCGCAAAGTTCGATACTGCGGTGCTGCGTGGGCGGGATAAAGGGGGGTTCGAGGGGGGGGAGGCGAAGCCCTCCCGATTAAAAAAAATGTAAAAAGATGTTCCAATATTTTTTACGATAAATTAAAAAATAAAATAAAAATAAATAAAAAAAACAGCGAGTGAGAAGACAAAATGTAGATGCAGGTTTTGACAGGTCTACTTAGTAAGATCAAGATAGCGAGATGTAAACAAACCCGACGCTCATCTACTTTTCCTACTATCGTGCGCAAAGTTCGAGTTTGCGCACGTATTTGCGTGCGCAAAGTACTACTTTCCCGCACGCTTTTATCCCTACAGCTGAGCGTGCGGGTTTTTTTATTTTTTTTTTGATCGGGATGGCTTCGCCCCCACGAACCCCATTTCTCCTCCCAACCCCTCCGCCCACGCAGCACCACAGTATCGAACTTTGCGCACTCAATAGGAAAAATAGTAAACGATACTCGTGCGCTCGTAGGTCATCCCGCACGAGCGAAGCGAGTACGGGAACGACCTACTTTGCGCACTCGTATCGTAATGTACTATTCCCGCACGCTCAGCTACTTTCCCGCACGTTCAGCTGTAGGGATAAAAGCGTGCGGGAAAGTAGTACTTTGCGCACGTAGTAGGAAAAGTAAATTCCAAAAGACTCTACATATAGGTACAGGGATTACTCGTTAAGTTTGTAATACCAAATTTGGGATATCGGTTTCTACAAACGCGAACGAGGTAAATTAATTAAAAATTATCAAGTAACTTAATAGAAGCGTATTACAAATATCTCATTTTTCCAGTTAATTTAGTAAATGATTCGATACGGTCGGAAAATATCAGCTAAGTGGCAAAGATGTAGACTTTAGTTATTTATTTCAGCTTCGCCCTAACATACGGGTTCTGTCTGTGCGCTGCATGCAACATTTCTCGACCTCCCCGCGCTCCGACGGCGACGCCTGCGATGCCGGCGAAATCGAGGCAGCGCCGGAGCGCCCGCCGCCGCGACGCGCGAATGGATCGCATCACGGAGCGCGAATTTATTGCAGCGCGCTTCGGCGGCTCCATTGATCTCGCGCATTATTTACACGAGAGCCGGCCCTAATGCCCAAGACGTGAAAATTAATAAGGAATAACGGGATAACGGCGCGGCCTTTTCTGGCGCTCCCGGAGTTGCACCCCTTAAATACTATAGCGGGCTGCGCGTCCATTATTCAGGAGGGCGCCGCGCGCCTCTTTGGGACGGAGGTCCTGCAGCTCTGGTCAGCCGTGTAATTAGAGCGCTCGCGGCGGTTGGCGCTAGGGATGATCCGCCGGGCTGGCTTTAATTAAAACATAAATAAATATCAGGGACATCATGTGCTACTTTGTAAGGAGCGCCATTGACGGGAAAATGGGATGACGAACCTCGTATTCCCTTTTTGGGCCATTTTGTCCTGGATATTCTCTTCCAATTGCCTTCTCTTTATCTTTCAGATATTACTTTTGCTTATTGTATGGTACGCGTTAGCTTTTAACTCTCTTCGGTACACTACCGAAATTATTTTCTATTATTGTACTGCCTTCGAGATCACACTCTTCTGTTTATAGTACTTCAAGTATGTCCTTGTGCCATTTCATCCTTTTCTTTTCTCAGCTTTTACTTATTAACTCCAGACAGTACTAATAACTTGATAGTGGCTATTTTTGTTTTTTTTTCTTTTGACTTTTAAGAAACTATAAAGTCATCTTTATTTTTCTTCTAACCAACGATGAATCTCTCTTGCCCCCTCTTTGAAAATTCGATTGGGGACTGTTTTACTTCAGGATAATTTTGACTCAAATTGTGACATCCTTCCTGTTAAGTTGTGTAATGTGGTGCCTTTTCCTTTTCTTTCATATCGCAGTTTAGTAGCCGGTTGGATGGACGCCATCTTCGCTTACTGATATTCAATCTGCAGTTGCGCTAATGAAATTTATCTCCCCCTTGCAGATGCCACTAGAGCCATTATATTCCGCTGGACGATTGCATTTAGTGCTTTTTCATTTAGTTTTGTCTGCCTGTCACATCCCGGGGCCGCCTTAATCTGAATCTGAGGAAATAAGAATTAAAATAAAAGACGAAGCTCTAAAACAAGTTAAATCTTATAAATCCCTGCGTAGGCAGAAGATCTCAGTATCTCAGAAGATGGGAGCAGTACAGAAGATGTGAAACCAGAATTAGAGAAGCAAAAATGATGTTTGCTAACAAAAGTAAATTATAACATCAAGGAACAAAAATTAGGCTAGTAAAAACATGCATCTGGAGCGTAGCATTCTATGGGTCCGAGGCGTGGACATCGGGAAAGAGAGAAGAAAAGGCGTTGGAGGTCTTAGAGATGTAGCTACGGAGAAGCTTATTGAAAATTCAATGGACTAACAGAATGACAAATAGAGAGGTACTGGATCGAATGGGAGACCAGTGAAGCATAATAAAAGTACTAAATAGAAGGAAACACAGATGGGTTGGACATCTGTATAGAAACAATAAATTTGTAGCAAACATTATAGAAGTATTGATAGCGGGTAGAAAAGTCAGGGTTACCTCGTCGAGTTTTTCATAATAATGAAGAATGCTGTTGAAAATTACGCAAAATTCAAAATCTCAACGACAAATAACTGAAATTTGCACTCAATCCAAGGATTAAAGAGCAGAAGAACTGTGACCGTCTTATAAGTTGTAGCTTTGCTATTGTTCTACATAGTAAAGTCTTGGACGTCATTTGAAAGAGGAAAATGAGGTCAGGAAGAGTTAACTGAATAAATTCTAACATCACTATTGGAGTTGTGGCCAGCGAGTTAGGTCCTTTATTTGATCTACAGTTTTAAGAAGCGATCGATATTTTAAACCTACAAAGTGCCTTCGAGTTATAAAGTCTCCAAATTTTTTTCTGAAAAATACTTGCCCCAGAAAGTTGAAGATTTTGTTGTTTCTTAACGTAATCTCCGTCTAAACGTACACGTTGTACAAAGTTGTTGCCATAGTTCTATGGCTGGTAGAAACACTTTTTATGGGTTTATTTTTCCCACTAGAAAATTGCTGATACAACAGCAAGTCGATTTTAAAACGAGCGGCCACGGAGAGAGTCCTTCATAGTTAGAAATTGATGTTCTGAGAGATTGCTACCCGCGCAGCCTTGTGTTCATCGGTCAGTATTTGTGGTATTCAGCTTGAAGAAACTTTTTGCATTTTCAGGTTATCGTGCAAAATGGATTCTACAGATCCTACGGAAATGCAAAATTTAAACGCACATCTAATCGACGGTGTTTTATAACAACTTTATCCACTTGCGCAATCGTGGTTTCGGTGCGAGGCTGCTTCGGTTCATAGTCACACATCTTTCGACCTTCTTTAAACTTTTGCACATGCGAACGCACATTATTAACACTCGTAACGCCCTCATTGCGCGCCTCACTCAATTAACGATGAATTTAAATGGGCGTTTCACCACGCAAGAGGGAAAAACGGATGATTACACCTTGTCCTTGAACACTAAACGTCACCATTTGAAGCATATCAAACAACACTCACTACAATGGTGGTAATTCGACCTGTGTAAATTGTATGGTGCCCGCTATCTCCATTGCTCTCTATTGCAAAATTAACCGTATCTTTTTACTTTAACTGCGGAGAAAAAAATTTGGAGACCTTAGAACTCGTATAAGGTCCAACTGCTTTTGTTATAGAATTATTATCTATTGTTCTGTGTGATGGCAAAGCCTCGAGGTTTTCGACATGTCATGTTTATTTCAGGTTGATTTGTGTATAGAGGAGGCAAAAACACTTAATTGGTTGTTTGGAAAAATATCTTATTTTATTTTAGCCGTAAATAACTGAACGGCTACAATATAAATTTTTTGAAAAAGTCCAGTCATCTCAATCATTCTGAACTGAAAATAATGAAAGAATATTGAGGGATCATGCAGCGAAAAGACTGTAAATATTATAAATTTTGTAGAAATGGTAGAAGCTAATATAACAGTTAACTAAACTACGGCTTACTATCTAGTAGAAGACATTGCTCTACTCGTTGCAGTTCTTTTATTTTTGTTGATGTATTTTTGATTTATTGATTCTGTTATTTAGACAACTTAAAAGTTTTACTAGTGAAGAGAAAACACCTCGACAATAATGTAATAGTCGGATGACCTTAAAGAATTGCTTTTAATTATTGGATAGTTTGGAGTTTAGACTATAGAGATAGCATTCTGATATTGTCCGGAACATATCCTTAATTTTCTATTGGATTTGAGCAATTGAGTGAATGAGGGTTGTTGTAAAGCAGGATAACGTCTTGAGCTGCTTGAGTACTCCCCTCAATAGAAATATTTTCTTCAGTCACGTTGGTCCTTCTTAAAGGTGTTTTATCCCAACTGTGTCTTAAGTATTTTTAAAATTTTGGGCGGTTTTGGACCGGCTCTTCTAAGAAACTTGATAATTATCTAGGGATACCTCCTGCATTGACAATGCGATCATTTGCAGCCATCCTTAACTATATAACTCAGAAATTACTCTTTAAGTTTGATCTAGTTTTGCAGAATAAGCGCTTTGTAGATCAAAACTTTATTAGAGAAAAGGAGAGTTTTTCATTCGAGAACTTATTGATGACACCAAATTATTACATTTTTTGTTTAACGATTAGGTCATTGACCAAGATTATTAATGTTATCATCGAGAATTAAAATATTCCGCACAGGAAATAAATAGATCATTAAGGTTTTTCGCATTTTCTTTTTATAAACAGTTGGATGTATGTATTGTATCAATGGAATTGAGTAAAAGGATATTTTAAGGAAATTTGTAATACTTTATTCCTTAGCAGCTACATTTGCGTAAACGTGGGGTTAGTTGGTGTGCACGCAGTCGCAACGAAGCTGAAGGTGCCCGCGTTGCCAACAACGCCAATATCTCAGGACTTTGATAAAGCTATTTACAAGCCCAGACACCCCGTCGCCCACGTGCGGTCAACTGCCATCGGAAAGGCTAGCCTCTGACTCCATTGGCAACCGGACCATCTGGATCATGGAAACCATTTCCACTTTTAAGTTATTAACCACATCAACTACCAAAAAGTCATAAGATTTCGTCCTACTGTTGGCCATCTGGACCAACTCGACCATTTTCATTGCTCGAACAAAGAGCTTGCGGCTGCAACCAACAAAAGTGTCTCCAAACGTCTTCACGTTTAAGCAAACGTTAAAATGCTTGCAGTGTTGAATTTTTATGTTATTTTTCTGTGTACTTAAATTCCCTTATTTGATTTTTGATAACGATATTTTTGTATTTGTTATAGTATTTTGTTTATTTTGCTGTTATGTTCTTTCTAATCTTTTTTTCCACTATCATTATTCTTTTTAACCTCCAATTGAGTTAATTCATATATTAAATTTGCTTTATTATTCTTTTTTATTCTTCCTGTTTGTAACGTATTTACATTTTGTTTTTGCTGTTTATTTTTTTACTATTTCAGTAGCTTTGAACACATCTAAATGACTCATTTTATTGTATTAAATATTGTTTGTAGATTTCTGAATGATAGATAATTTCACTACCACCTCCACCCTCTAATTCAATATTTCTTGTGTTAGTTTTCTGCAAGAACCGCATGATTTATTTTTTATTTTCTAAAATTCATTTCCTACTCCGATTCAATGACGTACTTCTTCCGACACACCCTAAGGCATGTCAACTTTAGAGTACCGCGAACTATTTTTAAGCTCCAGAGCGGCCTGACTGTTGTATTTGTAGAAGGCCGCAAAATTTGATAAGGCCGCCCGCAGCGCAAATTATAAGCTTCACTGTTTCAAAAAAGTCAAAAATTAATCTTTCTATCACGTTTATTTTCTATTCTTCTTTGTTTTTATGATGGTGGTTCTTTTTGGTTTTTCGCTTTTAGCTTTAAGAAATCTTGAGATCATCTAAATCCCGAAAAGTTTTACTATCGGTTGCTTTAATGTTGTTTCTTCGTAACAATGGCACTGACCTTGTGTGAAAGTTTATGGAAAATGTGGACAATAAAAGAGCAAAACAAATAAATTCCAACATTACCATCGGAGCTAGCCGTTTAATTGACCTGAAAGTTTAAGAAGCAAGAGATTTTAAACCTTTGGGGTTGATTTTCGTCTATCACATAATCCTAGGGATATAAATCAGAAATTTTGGCTGATAATTTTGTGAGACGACAAACTTACCTTGAGGTTAACTTTACCTGCGTCTAGTCGTACTTATTTTAGATCTGTAAGAAAGAGAAAGCCTAATTAGTTGGTTGCTTGGTGTTATCTTGGTCGGATTTGACATAAAAATTTTATTAAATAGATAAAAAAACAACAATTTGAATTTTCTGCAACAAAGTTTAAACTTTTTGGTCATCCTAAAGTGATCCCGACAAAAAGTTAGTAACGGTAAAACTGAGTAATCTACGACTTTTGTTTCATCAATTTACTTAAGAGTTTTATTTGTTATAAGACAACCGGTTGTCCCCGTGTTAGATGATAAAGTTGTGTGGGGAATAGTTGTAATTATAGCAGAACACCATCTGAGGCTATGAAAAATTGCTGTATAAATAATAAAGAGACATTGATGTTACTACTTCTACATACATACATAATCCTTTTCTCTTCTACCTTATGGTGTCGAGGTGAACGACATCACTAGCCGTTTCCACTCCTTACGATCCTGAGCCATCCTCTCTGCTTCTTTCCACTTCATATTTTTCTTTGTCAATATTCCCCCAATTTCATCGTTCCAGGTCTTGGTTGGTCTTCCTCTATTTCGTTTTCCATTATTTCCCATTTTCCAAACACTCTTCGCCTTTCTATTATCCTTTATCCTCACCGTATGCCCAAACCACCTTAGCCGCATCCCCTCAAGTCTTTCTAATGTCGGGTTGACGTTATACTGTTCACGAATTAGTTCATTTCTAATGCGATCACATCTAGTTACTCTAACTGCCGCACGTAAGTAACGCATCTCACACGCTTGTATTTTGTTTCTGTTTCGCGTACTTAATACCCAAGTTTCTCCACCGTACAACAGCACCGACTCATATATCGTTTTAAATACTCTAATTTTTGTTTTGAGGCTCACTTCTCTCTTTTTAATAAAACTGTTGTTCAAGGCATAGAATAATCTCGATGCACTGGCTACTCTGCTTTCAATTTCCGGCTCCAGCTCCACCCTTTCACTTATTTTCGACCCCAAATATTTAAAGTCTAATACTTGCTTTATAATCTCATTATTCATACTGACTCCAACATTCACATGCTCCTTTGTTATCACTAGTAGTTCCGTTTTTCCACTGTTCACCTTCATTTCAAATACTTTAAAATTTTCATTCCAAATATTTACATTTAGTTGCATGTCTCTTTCCGTCCTAGCCACTATCACAAGATCGTCCGCATATATCATCTCTGACATGAGGACCTGCTGTACCTTATATACTCCCATTCTGGTCTTCTTTACACATTCCTTGCACTTCCTGGCAATTTCATCCATTAGGGCTCAAAACTCCCCCCTGTCTCACACCATTTCTGGTTATGAACTCATTTGATGATTAATTATGGGTTTTTACAAAATTTCGCGTGCAGCTATATATACTTTTAATTGCTTGTATTAGCTTATTTCCTACATTCCTTCGAACCAGCACTTCCCATATTTTATCTCTGGGCGCAGTGTCAAACGCCCTTTCCAGGTCTACGAAATATAGTAATAATTTGCTATTGTATTGCAGGGTTTTTTTCTATTATCTGTCTTATTGTAAATATTAGATCCGTTGTACCCGACCTGGCCTGAAACCACACTGGTTGTCGTCCAGCGTTTTTTCTATACTTTCTCTCAGCCTCTTCTCTAATATTATTTCGTATAATTTGCTGAGACTGGCAACAGTGTTATTCCTCTATAATTAGAACATATTTGTCTCTCCTTTCTTGTATATTGGGAGTATCATTGCTACGGTCCAATCCCTAGGTATTTGTCCATTATTCAAACATAAATTTATTATTTTAAGCAGTTGTAAGAGTCCTCCTTCCATATATTTAATCAACTCCGCGTTAATATTATCATGACCTGCAGCTTTTCCATTCTTCAGCTTTTGTATTGCCTTATGGATTTCATTCAATATTATCTCATCATCATAGTCCATCACTTCCCTTATCTACAGCCCTTTATTTTCTTTTTCTCTTTCTCTTGTGCCCCCTCCTAAAATTTCCATAAAGTGTTCCTGCCATCTGTCCATAATTCGCGCATTATTTAGTAATAAGTTGGTCTTCTTATTCCGTCTTAGTCTTAAATTTTTCAACGTTCTCTATTAGTCATTTAGTATTTCCATTACTATATCTTTCCATTCTTTCACCAAATTCCTTCCATTGACGTATTTTAGCTTCTTTAATTTTCACCTTTACACGATTTCTTTGTACTTTGTACTCTTCATAGTTACTTTTGTTTTTGTTATTTAAATACTTCTTCCACAAATGTTTTTTCTTTGCGATTTCCATTTCTATGTCCTTCATATTTCCTTTCCTGTTTCCCATAATATTTCTCTAAAAATCTTCCTTAATTCTTCTATACTATACTCCTCCCTCCAGTTAGTTTTTGCAATCTTTCCATTTAGTTTTTCGCAATATTCTTTTCTGACTTTTGCAAATTGTAATTTGTATACTTTAATGCTCTCCTGTTTGTATATATCCTCATGATTCTTTTTACTTTTACATGCTCCATGTTGTTTCTAATTTTTCATCTTTATTTCCACAAGAAAGTGGTCTGATCCAATCTCATAACCTCTCTTCACCTTCACATCCATTATCTCATTACTATAATTATTACGCACTAAAACCAGATCTATAATCGATTGCTCGTTTCTAGAATTCCTCTCTCTTATATATTGGTGTATTGCCTTATGCTGAAAGAACGTATTA
This sequence comes from Sinelater perroti, assembly GCA_036346155.1. Classification (NCBI taxonomy): domain Eukaryota; kingdom Metazoa; phylum Arthropoda; class Insecta; order Coleoptera; family Elateridae; genus Sinelater; species Sinelater perroti. Next base: position 18,512,249 of record JARFIY010000158.1, on the reverse strand, counting down.
CATACTCTCATATCATTCATGATACAAAAATCAATTATTCTTTTCCGATTTGTGTTCTTTGTACTTTCCCCAAATGGTCCTATTTGATCATCTTTTCTTTTCTTGTTACAACTCTTTCATTAAAATCGCCGACAATTATTACATTATCTGCTGTACTATCCATCTCATTCTGCATCTGTTCCCAGAATATATCTTTCACATCTTTAGCCTCATTTTGCGATGGTCCATAAGCTACTAATATTGTCCTTAACTCATTCTCTTCCTTCTCTACATCAATTCTTAACAATCTTTCAGATATAATTTTCCAATTTTTAACATGTTGGAACCAGTTTTTATGTATTAGAGCTGTCACCCCCGCTTTAGCTCGTTCAGTCTCATCGACTCCTCCATAAATTAAATAATGCCCATTTTTTAAGGTAATACATCCCTTCCCTTTTTTCTTAGTTTCTGTTATACCCAATACAGCTATATTTGCCCTTTCAAACTCATGAACAAGTTCCTCCTCTTTCCCATTTATACTTTGTACATTGCACAGTTCCATCTTCCATTTTCTTTCCTTTTCTACATCATTCCTTATTCTTAAATCATTACCTTTTTCATTGCCATGTTTGTCATCTTTATAACCTCCTGTCCATTTATTAACTAGTTTTTCTCCAGCTCGTTCGAGTTATTTTCCGTAACTGTTCTTCATGGGAGTTCCCGTCAGGTAATGTCTCCAGAACTGTACGCTTTGCACTGTTATATTCTGCTCTTTGCTCACTCTTATCTATTATAAGTTTGTTGTACCTAATAAATTCACGTGATCCGTTTCGCCTAGCCTCCTTCATTTTGCCCACCAGTATTTTCCGTTCTTCTTGCACATTCTTAGGTAGATCTTCCTCAATCCATATGTCCGTTCCTTTCAGCAATTTCGTGTTCATAAATATCTTTGTTCTGGTTCCCTCTTTTATACCTTTAATAAGAATTGCTCTCGTTCCCATCTCGTTCTGCTTTCCGATCCTTATAATCTCCCCCACATCTTCCGTAGCATTTATTTCAACTCCAATTTTTTGCATTATTTATTCAACTTTTTTCATTGTTTGCTCCTCTTTTTCATTCTCAACTTCTTTCACCCCTTTTATTACAAAGTTCTTCTTTCTTATCTCCATCTCTAATAGCTCCAATCTTTTTTCCTGCTACGTTACCTGATTTTTCAGCACAGTGTTTTCGGTTTTAATTTTTTCCATCTCTTGTAATATTTGCTCCACTTCATTATTCATATTTTCCTCACTCTTTTGCATTTTTTCAAACATTTCTTCCACTTTCGTCATCTCCATCGTCGTTATTATAATTTTACGCACCTACAACACCTTATGCTCAAATGTATAACTGGTTGCCTATAGCACTTCAAATTGAAATTGGGCTGAATATTATTTACTTCTTTCTTTATCTTTCACCTCACTTTCATAAGCTGCACACTTTAACTATATCAAACTTATACTACTCAGTATCTTAACACCGCGATTAACTTCACTTCCAGCACCTTACTGCTTTTAACTCAACCTTTGGTGTTCATGCAGCAATACTGTTACTACTTCAGAGATAAAATATCTGAAATATACACGAAGACGAATCAAATATAAACTGAAATAACTTTTTTAAAGTTATTGAAGTATTGTAGAAATACAAAACATTTTTATTTATTATAGTATTAAGACACTTTTTCCAATGTATAGGTCAACTCTGTCTTCTGTTTTTTTTTAGAAACAAAGTTTTAATCGTAGGTTGATGTTGGTTTGTACAGAGGGTTTCCAGTGTAGACCAAGATAAAACTTGAATTTTTGTTAAGTTTTGGGCAGCCATGGCAGGTCGAGCTTTAAAAAAGGCAGAATAAAATCTCATTCCTGAGCACCCTCAAATATTATTTGGTTACTTTTATTTTCAACTGCTTCTTATCCTTCTAATAATTTATACTTAAGGGTGCAATCTCCAAATTGCGTTTTCGCTCTTCTGAAAATTCTTCACTGTTTTGCACCTTATCTCTTATGAGCTCAGAAGTAATGCTTCTCTCTTTGATCACCTCATGGTGTATGAAAGGGAGATTTCTGTTTATTTTTTATGTCGCCTCGTAGAATAAACACCAAACCAAAATTTGAAGAAGCATATGGAATTCTTTAATTAAAAAAAAGAAATTTTTCATTTAAGAACTTTGATTGGCGGCACCAAATTACTGATTTTTTGTTTAAAGCTTAAGTCATTGGACAATTTACTAATGTAGAGAATTTAAATGTAAATGAATAGATAGATGATTATTGAGATATAGTTATCTGCGATTGTAGTCAAACTGTAACGTTTTTGGGACACAAAACCTGTTATGTCCGAGTAAGAGATAATACTGTAGGTGAAGAGAGTAGAACATTGTCATTAGTTAGTGAAGATATGGGCAAACGAGACTTTTACTTGTACCATATTTAAACATTACAATCAACTTTCTATTGTATTGCATTCAGCGAGAGCTTTGCTAAATAATGGCTTGATAGTTCTTCCTTGTTTAGTGCCGTTTAAGAATCTGCAACAATATTTTAATTTTTGACATATCTGTTCCTTTTCTATCTATTTGAAGTTTTTTAAATATTATCTAAATGCTTTACTTCTTCGTTTTTAAAGTAACTCTAAGTTATTTATAATTTGTACCCACATAAACAGTTGGATGTATATAGTGCAAGAATAGAGTCGAATAAAAAATACTTTAAGAGAATTTATAATACTTTATTCCTTGTTTTTAACAATCCTGCCTTAATATCTCGGGACCCAATTGAAACAATTCCAAGCTCAGTCTGCATGTTGCCCACTTGCGGCCAATTGTTGCCAAAACAGAAGACCCAGCCCATGACTCTGTCTGGTGGCTGGGTCATCACAACCATTTCCATTCTTAAGCAACCATCTACTTCAAAGGGGTTGCAATGTCTAGGCGATCCGTCACTTACATGCGGCCAAATGGAGACAGGATGGAGACCCACATAGTTCTATCAGATCGCCGGCCACCTAACCCAACAAAATGTGTGAAATATCTTCTCGTATATACAGTATTGATATTTATGTTATCTTTCATTTGATGCTTCTATTTGTTTTAGTGTGTGGTTTTCTATATTCTTGCTGTTCTTTCTATTACTTTTATATTAATTGAAATAACGACAGAAGACACTATTCTAACAATTCTTTTATTTTTGGCAACTTATACATAACATTGGGTTATTTCTGTTGGTTAAAGAGTTACTTGAGAGATTTATTTGTTAACAGACGGTTGGTTACGTCTTCTGCAAGATAAAAAGTTCTGTGGGGAATCATTAGTAACCGAACACAACATAATGCATAGAAAAATCATTGTAGGAATAGTAAATTGAAGGTTGATAGACCATATTGAGTTAAATCATAAAATTGTAAATTTCATCCCCCTAAAATTTTTATGAATTTAATTTTACTGAAAGATTGGCAGCAGGAGTCGCAGTTGTTTAGAGGTCCAAATACAAAATGTTTTGTACATACTCTCTTGACGTAGAAACACATTTTCCCTATCAGATAAGTAGTTCTTTAATAGTTCAAACAAATGATAATTGTATGACGATAGTCCAGACTGTAACAAGCAAGTTCTTATGTAGTCCAGAAGAAATTTTTAGTTTAGCAATCAATGCGAATATTCTCCTTAATTAGGGTGGTTCTTGGGTGACGGTTTCTCTTAAGAGTTGTATCTAAACCATGCCTTAAGTCTGCTTACATTTTTTTTGCGTTTCCTCTTGTGACAACTTAATAATAGTCCTATAATTCTTGCTCTAACATCGTATTTTTGTTTAGCAATCCCTATCGAATCTTGTTTAGCTCTAATGTACCCTAAGAAAATAAACGCTAAACCAAAATTTGGGACACCATCTAGAATATTTTAATGAGAAAAAAGCCTTAAGGCTCATGGGTCCAATTTTCTTGACTAACCTTGTTTATTGCCCTCTATTTCCATTTTTGCCTTGCTGTCATCTTTCCGTTACTGCTTTTAATCACTTTTTCTTCGAGCATCCCCTTGAAAGGTTTTCTTCCTCTTTGTCCCTCTAAAAGTCCTGTCTTTGGAATTTTACTTTTTGGTATTCGATGGACTCTCTGAGATTTCACTACTTGTGAAGTTTTAACGTTCTTATAGATATTTATCATTTCTCCATTTGTCCTTTCTTTCTCTGCGATTGCTTTCATTATATTTCTTCTGCTAGGCTTGACAGCTTTTTGCGGCCCTTGCGTTATTTTTGCTTATTTTTTGTTCTGATAACCATTTTTTCCTCATTTGTGTTTTTCAGGTTTGCCAACGAGCCCCTTTTCCCATATTTATTTTCGCGCTTTCTGTAATTTTCCATTCAAACCCAATGACGCGCCTCAACTTCGCGCCCACCCCAGGCGTGTCAGCTTAGGGGCCGCGAACCCTTTTAAGCTCCGGCGCGGCCCGAGCGCCGTATCTGCACGAGGCCGCAGAATCTGATAAGGCCGCGGCTTCGGCGCGCGTAGCGGAATTTTAAAACCCCAATATTTCATAAATTAAGCCGGCGCGCGCCGACACGCTAAGGCAAACAATGAAGAGGAGGAACGCGGCTCGCAGCCCTATTACATCCTGCCCGCAATAAATTTGCGCTTGATTTAATAAAGAACACACACTCCTCGGACATGTTTATAATTACGGCCGCAGCGCGTGACAAATGGGCGCCGGAAGCGCGCCGCCTTCGATACGGAGGCGGCCCGAAAAGGTGTTACGGCCGTGCAGAACTGCTTGTTAGCCCTAAATGCGGTGTGTGTGAAAGGGGAGTTTTGCGGTGTAGTCTGCTTAATGACGAGTTGAAATGAAGCTTGATGTGATTCTACAATAATTTGATTGGGGAGTTCAAGAGATATTGACATTATAATTGTTTTCCCCTCGCAAATCTTTTATTAAGAAGTCGGTATAAATTATTCAATATTTGTGCGCTTTCGTAATCATTTTAGTAGTTTCCGTGAAGCTACTGCAAACCATTCTATGAGTGTAGTAGTGACGCCACTTGTGGACTGTTGACTGAAGCTTATCGTTGGAAGAGAAAATCCTCTTGTTGATCCAAAAAGACAGTTGGCATATATTTACACGTTTTTGCTTCTGATGAGCGATGAGAATATAGACACCCAATGTACACCAACTTTTATCATCATTAAATTCTTAAGTACAATTGTATGCGAAATTCCAAAGACAGATATATAGCATATGCCATGGCATCGAATCTAATTTGCTAAAAAGTTACCCCTTCATAAATAACAACCAAATTGAGCTCTTATATCATATGTGGTTAGGTCTATCCTTTAAACTTATTCCTCGTAATAGAACCTGAACTTAGTGGTAGTTCTCAAAATCCCTTCCATTTTTGTTTTGACAGAAAAATTCAAGTTTTGTAGTTGTAAAATTTGCAGATGTTTAGACGTTTATGATTTTTGGCGTTTTTGTGAAACTTTTGAGCGCATGGTAAGATAAACTTTTAGATTGATGCTTTTAACTTTGAGACTATCAAGCTTTAAATACCAATAATTTTGTAGGATGTAGCCCTAGTTTATTTTTTACTGTGAGTAACTGCGATTTTATTTTTTTAATCACCTTTTTGTATTTTTAAAAACGTAATTTTTGATTATATTGTATTTCGCCTTGATCTTTGTTTTTAGATCCACCACCATGTTCCTAATTAGACACAATTTATTTTTTACTTCGTCTCTTTGTCCTCCGGTTTTTCTTCTTCATATTCTCATGTTGCGATCACTATTCCAACCATTTGTGTAATCTTCTTTTTTCCTCTATTCTAAAACAAGTCCACTGTTGTAATTTATTGGTCATCATATTTGCTTTCTCCTTTCCTCCTTTCTTATTTCGCATCTTAAATTGATCTAAATGGCTCACATTTTGCCCTCTAAAGATAATGCTTTAAATATTCAAATTTTCAGCGTTTTGCTGCTGTACAAATCCCTTTTTTCATTATGAGCAAAGTTGTCTTATTGGTAATCTATTGGTTTGCGGAAATTTTATATTTCTTCGCTACAAGCAGAGTTCAAACTTTTAACTTTATGTTTTTCAGATATTTATTGGCTATGTTTCTCAGTTTATACTGAAATGATTTATTACTACTTTTTATAGAGGGAAGATTAGGAATATTCATATATACCCGGGTCTGGGTGTCGAGCAACCCGGGCATGTTGGATTCAGACCCAGTGAGTCTGCCTACGAACTAAACCCGTCTACCTCCCTCTTTTCGCAGGTGTGCCCCACCCGGGACCACGCGAGCATTACTTCAGGTGGGGGACAGTATCTCATTCTAAATCTTTGTGTCTGTTTTATGTTCCTCCGCCAATTCACATGTTATTTGCCCTTGTCTATGATGTCGCTTAGTATCTTAGTATACATGCTGTTGATCGCATACCAATTTGTCTCGTTTTGGACCATTACGTTGCATATGCTGTCGGGGGTAATTTCGGCCTGCACATGTGACTGTGTTCTGTCTTAGCGTTAGCCAATGTCTGCATTAAAAACGTGTTTCACATCTTCCGTTTCGCCGCAGAATCTGCAGCGGTCATCTTGTGTTTTTCCAAATCTCTTTAAGTAGGCTTTAAATTCGCCATGACCACTTAGCATTTGTATCAAGTAATAATTCAACTGACCAAACTTCCTATCTTTCCAGCGTTTTATGTCAGGTATTAGCTTACTTGCCCATCTGCCTTTGTTGATGTGTCCCATCTGTTTTGCCATATTTCATCATACTGGCGTCGTTGGCATTTTTAACCTCCTTATATGTCTTATAGGCACAACAGATTCTAATCAGTGTTGGTATATCGACAACTGTTAGCATGTTTGTGTTTTTTTTTTGTCTTAAGGCTCTCTATTTAAGCATGTGCTGCATATAGGAGGACTGATGTTGTGACAGCATTTAAAATTTTTCTATTTGCTGTTTTTGGCCCTTTGATTCTTGGCATCGGTCTAGCTAGGTTGTTTGCAATTATTAGTGCTTTCCTTGTAACCATCTGGATGTGTCTATGACAGGTGTCTATCTATCATAACTCCTAAGTATTTAATTTATTTTTGATAGGTATAGTTACCCCTAACCAGTTCATTTCCTTAATGGTGGTCTTTCTTTTGCCGGTTATGTTGATAGCCTCTGTTTTATGGGGTGCTAGTTCTAGTTTGTGGTCGTTTATCCATTTGGCCACTTGTCCCAGTACTGTCTTTGTCTTGATTTTAAGTTTATCTTCCACTTTGGCAGTTATGATAACTATAAGATCGTTCGCAAAAGCTACCAGTTTGCAGCCTGGAGGTAACGACATTTCTATTACAGTGTCGTACAGGATGTTCCATAGTAAAGGTCCCAGCAAGGACCCCTGGGGAACACTACATGTTAGTCGTATATTCTTGTCTTTGTAAATTATCTCCATATCCTCAAGGTAACTTTTGATTATATTGATAAGTTTGCCTGGGGTTTCACGGTCTATCAAGCTCTTTATGATTTGGCTCCAGGATGCTGTATTGAACGCATTTTTCACTTCGTGTTATTGCCATACTCTCTCTGTCTCCAGTTGCCTTCCTTGGCACTCTGGGCATAAGCTATTACTGCCCTAATTGCGTCGATTGTTGAACGCCCGGTCGAAAGCCGTACTGACGTTCTGATAGTCCCCTTCTTATTTATAGTTATTTCTAATATTTATTACTACTTAATAGTATTTAAGTATACTTTTTTTTTAAAGGTTACATTTATTGCTAGATCAACAAATACAATTTTGTTATACATAGCAGTGATGTTGTGTAAATTATATACATGACTTTGATTACATAACATAAGGAGACTTTTAGCTGTCTCAGCAAACATTTCAGTGACTGTTCCAGTAATTTTCACGATCGGTTAATATAATGTCCTGAGGTAGTTGACGTTTGAGTCTTGTGTGTATCTTTGTTCGAAAGAGTTCATAATGAACCGCACCACTACACGCACTTGAGTTGATTATAAACTTTTTGCACTTTTTAATGTAGTCTTCAATGGGCATGATTCCTAATTCTTGGTGTAGCTGTGTGTTCCGAATGTACCAGGGCGCGTTGACTGCAATTCGTAGCACTTTGTTTTGGAACCTCTGTATTTTGCGTAAGTTGGTTTGAGACGTGTTGCACCATATCGGTGATCCATATAGTATTAGTGGTCGTAGCAGGGTTTTGTATAACAGCATAGTGCATTCAATTTTAGGGAAGATTTACGGTTAATTAGTGGGTACAGCTGTTTGAGTCTGGCATATCCCTGGATTAATTTCTGGTTAATGTGAAAGCCCCAACTCAGCCGTGTGTCCAGGTAAATACCGAGGTATTTGACTGCTGAATCGTTGGATTTCCACGGTATTGGTTTATTATTAATGTGAACTAGGTTGGGATTCGTGATTCGTCTAAGAGTAAATATTTTGCTTGGCATTTATCTGGGTTTATTTGGGTATTCCACTGTTGAAACCAGCGAGAAAGCTGGTTTGTGGCTTGTTGGAGAGCTTGTACTGCTTCGTCCAATGACGATGCTTGAGTGAAGATGGCTGTGTCATCCGCAAAGGTGGCGAGAGTTGCCTTAGTTTCAGGCAGGTCAGAGGTGTAAATGGAGAATAGGACTGGACCCAGGACGCTGCCCTGCGGAACACCTGCATGGATATTTTTGGTTTGTGATAGCGTGGAGTTCACTCGTACAGCAAAGGTTCTGTTTTCGACAAATGAGAATAAAATGGCTTTTAGGTAGGGAGGCATGTCAATATTTAGGATTTTTAGCTTTAAACCTTCAAGCCACACTCTGTCAAAGGCCTGTGAGATGTCTAGAAATAAGGCCGCAGTGTAGACTTTGTTTTCATAGCCACGCTCGATAAGTTCGCTTATACGTTGTATTTGATGATATGTAGAGTGGCCTTTTCTAAATCCGAATTGAAAGGTAGGGATTGTGTTTTGGTTTTCAATAACGGCATTTAGTCTAACTTGAATTATTCTTTCCAGCAGTTTGGATAGGGTGGTGAGAAGACTTATTGGCCTATAACTACTTATTTTTGTTTTGTTTTGCCCGGTTTTGGAAACATTAGAATTTGGGCATGTTTCCATGCTAGAAAGTAGCCTAGCCTTAGGCAGGCATTAAAGATTGTGCTTAGGCTGGCTAGGGCTTTCTTGGGAAGGTGCTGGAGAATAGAATTTGTGAGTAGATCATGTCCGGGAGACTTTTGGTTGAGAGTGTGTCTATGTGAGTTTTAAGTTCCTTGGGGAGGTGGGCTTAATTATATCAGGGGTGCAGCACGTTTGTTTCAATGCAGGTTATCGTGTGGTTAAGGTGTGTTGGAGTGCAAGTGATGATAGGAGTGAAGGTCCTTTCAAGGTGTAGGGCGAAAGCGGAAGCTTTATCTTCATCTGTTATGTAGTTGTCAGTGCCTGTGTCGTTTGTTAGTGTAGGCATTTCATCTCTTTGGTTTAGGATCTTTTTGGTTGTTTTCCATAACCCCTGTCCCTGGGCTAAAGTTGGCTATGTGTTGTTGATAGGTGTTGACTCTGAGTAGATCGAGTTCTCTTTTAATCCTATGGGCAAGGTTGTTTAGTCGGTTTTTGATTGAAGGACTTCTAGTTCGTTGCCATTCACGCCTGAGTTGACTTTTCTCGTTGATTAGGTTAATTAGATGCCTCGGAGGGTAATTGTACTCTGGTAGGGCTGTTACACGCGCTGGTGTGCATGCTTGTCGTGCACTATCGCTAATCAATGTGGTGAGATTGGCAATCGTTGCGTCAATATCTTCTTGGTTATGGATATTTGTGGGGCATGATATTTTGTTTTCTAGTATTTTTCAAATTGATCCCAGTTCATTTTGCCGTTTATTAGCTTCGGTACTGGTTGTTTCGGTACTGGGTTATTTGTAAAGGACACTAAGACAGGAATGTGGTCTGAGTTGAGTTCGGTTATGACTTGTTGGTACAGCGGCTTGTTAAAATTCTTCTGCAGAACTATGTCAAGTATGTCTGGCTCGTGGTCTCTTCGATACGGGTAATAAGTGTACTCGTCCGGTGCTAATATCTGAAAGGAATTTGCTGTTGCCAAATTCTCTAACTTTTACCCTCAGGGTTGGATGCTCTGCAGCCCCATAAGGTATGTTTGGCATTTATATCACCAATGACCAATAGCGGCTGATTTGTATTAAATATTGTTTGTATGTCTTCGGGTACTAGTTTTTATTTGGCTGCCTGTAGGCGCTTGCTACTGTTACTGTACTATTGTCATCAAGTGTAACTTGGACGGAGGTCATTTCAATATTTAAATTAGGGATGTCGGGCAGTCGCGTATGCTTAAACCTTCTTTTATTAGAATTGCTACCCTCCTGACGCAATCAGGGCGTTCCGGTCCTTTCGATAGACGTGGTAACCTGGGATATTAAAGCTGGTTGTGTCGTCTAGGTGCGTCTCAGTAATGCAAGCGATGTCTACTTTGTGTCTAGCTAGGAAGGCAATGATTAGGGATCGTTGGTTTTGGAGCCCATTAGCATTCCAGTTGAGGATTGTTAAGCACTGAATTGGTTTTGGTTGGTTATGGTCCATTAAAGAGCATGGGTAGGAGAGTATTTGTGATAAACGATTTAATTTGATCGAGGTGAGGTGTGAGTAGTTCAAGGAGGAGCTGTATAATGTTGTTGGCTGGGTCTGATTTGATGGTGTTGTGATTAAGTCCACTTTGGGTTCTGCTTGCATAGGTCTGTTCGTTGTTAACTTCCGAATTTCGGAAGTAGTTGGGTTTTGGGGTGGGGATCGAGGTTTTGGTACGTTGCCGCAGTAATTTAATATGGTGGGGACAACCGCGATAATTTGCACTGTGGCCTCCTCCACAGTTTGCACATTTTGGTGGGTCATTGGGTCGTTTTTTACATTCTGTATGTTGATGGTCGCCTGCGCATTTGACGCAGGTATATTTTTGAGTGCAGTAGTTTTTGGTATGTCCATACTGCTGACATCTATAGCATTGGGGGATGATCTTGGATTTTCTTCTTTCTTCGACTGTTACTATAGAGTAGAATATTGCTTTTAACGTGAATATACGTTTTGCTTCTTCGTTTTTGGTGAGGTCAACTGCGCAGACTGGCAGCGGTTTTTTTTCTTTTGTGTACAGTCGTGCTACTTTTAGAACTGGAATTTTATTGGTTATGAGTTCGTTTTTGATTTCCTGGTCTGTTAAGGAAAGTGGTACATTTTTGATGACTACTGATAAGGGTTTATCGTTGGGATTTTGGTAAGTGTGGTACTGTATTTGGTTATCACTGTAGAATTTAGTTAATTTCCGATAATCTTCGTCTTTTGTTAAGTTTATTCGTAGTGTGGATACGTTGTAGGTAGTTGTGAACGCACCAGTTGCGTGTTTTTTGATGTCTTCTACAAGAGCTTGGTGATTAACTGCATTGGGCAGATAGATTGGTGGAATTTTAATTTTGTCGTATCGGGTTGGTTATTTTCTGTTTCTTCTTCAGAAGATTGTTTATCGGTTAGGGAAGTTTCCAGGTGTGGCGGAAGATAGTATTTATTGTTTTCTAGGAGGTTTTGAGCTGTCCATGCATAACGTTTTTGAACTTCATTTATAGGTGGTGATAGATCGCCGAATTTGCGCTTTTGTTGCGCTGTTTGATCCATTTTAATTGCATGGGTTGCAATTTTTATTAAAATATATTAAAATAAAATCAATTTTAAACTTACTGTGTTTGTAAAGAGTTGATATAGCTAAGGTCAAGCGTATCGCACTGTTATCGGACGGCGTTCGTGACATCCGAACCGGTTCACTGCTCGTACTCGACTTAAGTATACTTATATCTAGCTAAAACAAAAAAGAGGGAAAGAAAGAGTGACAGTCTTGTAATGAACAAAATTTAACTAGCTCTAGTGATATTGGCACCCTGTAAGAGTCACTGAGCAGAGTCGGTGATTGTAAAGATTGTAAAAATTGAGAAGTCAAAATTTAGTGGTGGAAGAAGCGAAACAGTGCACTATAAGATAGCTTATCAGCTTTCCCATCAGTCGATATTCGCAAAATCTACGACGTAGGCCAATTAGTAGTACATCACATGGTTGTGGAGGTTTCAAAATAGTTACGCTCTCCTTACTGAGTCTATAATTGACTTCTTGTGAGGCACAGGAAGTACTGTCCCAAGTTATTCTTTTTCCACTCAATTTCTGCTGATTCTGTTCTTATCAACTACCCCCTTAATTTTTGTAATAGCCGAAAGTATTTTTTATTTTGATTGCATGTATGAAGGATTATTTATTCTATTTACTGATTGTTAAATAATGCATTAGTAGATGTCAGAAACTTATCTCATCTCAAAAATGTCTAGTTTTTTACAAATTTGGGAAATTTCTTAATTTTGCTTGAATTATTTGGTCTTCATAAACTATCACAACTGGAGCGAAAACGCAAGGTCTTGAAATCACTTCTTATGTACAGTTCCTTCTATATACACCATAAACAGTGAAAGAAACCGTCCTCTGATGTGTAAACAAAAACTTTATTGTAAAGACTCAAAGTCAGTTATAGGAGGAGATAGAAGCTTGCGTTAATTTAACTGTTAACAAATTAGAAATTCGTTAAAGCTCCTTTGTCCAAGAACCAATTGGAGTATAGACTCCAGGTCATTGTTTGGTTATAGTCAAGCCCTATTATTCTTGTGCAAATAGAGCAAAAGAGTCACTTTATTAAAATTTTTGAATTTGAGTATTCTCAGTTTTGAAAAATCGGCTTCTGTAGATGTTGGTAAATTTTACTATTGGCATGAATTTGAGAGAAAAACTTGAGGAAATTATTTCTAATGCTTCATTACTTAACAACCATGTATACGCGGACTTGGGTTTTCAATAGACGTAAATTCTGTCACATCAAAGCTAAGACAACTCCACCTCGACAGCTGGGGCTGCCGTTAAAAATCATTCTTAAGCGACCAAATACATTAAAGAACTCCCACATCTAGGCGGTCCATTGCCCACGCGTGACCAACTGCCATCAAAACCGAAGGTCCAACCCATGATTTTAACTAGCCACCGGATAGTCTGGACTACTGCTCAAATAAAGAGCTTCAAACTGTAGGTTCTCAAGCGAAGATTATTACCGTCTGCAACCAACCAAGTGTGTCAAATTACCTTAGTAATTAAGGATTCTAGCGACTTAGTCACCGTAGATCCTATAAGTTGGGCATATTTTTGTATTTAATTTATGGTGTTTCTACAAAACTTTAGAATTTCTGACTCAATCGTATACTAAATGTGGAAAAATACTTTCAAAAATATGTGGCACTCTAGTGAATAAGCGAAAAAGAAACGAAAGTTGCCAATGCTAGGCCTCGTAAAAAAATTCATAAAATCGTGCTTTACCAAGCCTCGGACACGTAAATATTCACTGGCGCGAGAAATTCTGCCGAAGTTTCGACTTTTAACATCGAAGTTCGCCGCGTGCCCGCGGCGCCCACCCCTAATGGCCGCCGGCCTGCCCACGCGCCACGAAGATATTGAAATCAATTCGCTCAAAATAAATGGTTCGTAAGTCGGGCCGCAGATTGCCGCAAATGTATGCGCATAATCTGACAGGCCGAAATCCAAACTCGGCAAATTATTCACGGGGGCCCGAATCAAATAAGCAGATCCACCTACATGCAAATCTCCGCATTATGTGCGTTATTAGGGTTTGCATTGTCGGCACGCGATGTTTCGTTGCGAACATAGCGCCGCGGGCGGGGCGCGCGGCCGGCAGTTTCATTATCTAAGATTACGGAGGAATTATAACCTGATTAAGTGCGTCGTCGCCTCCGGAGGCGCGCGCGGGTTGGGCCCGAACGCGCCGCGGTCCGGGCGCAAAGCTCATTTGCATCCGGAGGTTGTTGGATGTAAATGTAAAAAGCGTAAGCAGCGATCTGAAAGATTGTTATAAGTTCAGGCCGCTCTCGAAACTCTCAGCGGTCGCACTGTGGCTTCTCCTTAAGCCCCCTTCAAAGCAAATGAGGAAAGCTGTTGTATTAAACATCTTTTAATAATACAGAATTGTATTTGGAGTGCTGTTTGAGAGTCGACCAATCGACTTTGGTTTTTAAGATTTATGCTTCTGAGCTTTCGTATAATCTGCTCTAAAAAACTTTGATGATGAAAGTTTGTTTACCATTTGATAGATACTCATTGGGTTTATTAAAGACCTAAATAATCCGTTCCCTTAATAGAAGTGTCTTAAATAGAGATAGTTACCGTTATTATCTGGAAACTTGTAGAAAATGTGGAGGCAGGATCATCTAGGAGAAGGTGTTTTGGGTTTTGGATAGAAAGTTCTAGATTTTGAGGTAACTGACATTTATTATAAATAGCTGACGTATGGCACAGAGACGTGGCTATTAACAAGGGCAGTAGTAAACAAAATTACAGTAGCTCAAAGAGGAATGGAGTGGGTAGTTCTGAGTATATTGCTGCGCGACAGAAAAAGATACACATGGATAAGGCAGAGAACAGATATAGAAAATGCAGTAACTAAGATGATAAGACAGAAGTGAAAATGGGACACATTGCTAGAACGAGCATAGAAAAGAGGGGGAAAATCGTACAATAGAGGCCCTGGAAGGAAAAGAAAAATAGGGGACGACCAAGCATGAGATGAATTGATGGCAGGCTCAGAATAGATAAAATTGGCACAGGATAGAGATGAGTGGAAGGCAGTGGGAGAGTGTTCAAGGATGGACGACAAGGGCTGATTAAGGAAGAATAAGAAGAAGATAAAAAATAAGCTAACATAATTTATGGTTCTTGGTGCACACATGAATATTCCAGAGTCCTATTATTGAAATTATTTTTTTGTTGTAATTTCTTGGATTTAACCTCAATCGTCTTTCCCCTTTATAACTGGTATAAATACATTAAACACATAGTAAGCACTCTCTAGTAAATTTACTTTAGGGTCGACTTTTTTCAACTTAATGTAAAAAACAGCTGGAGGACGAACTAGAAGAAGCCGAGCTTGACGTAAATTTACTAGAGAGTCTGCTTAACATGAATGAAAGTGTGAACGATGCGCTCATTTTAGTCTATAACAATTTTTTCTTCACGCCGTCACAGGTCGCGTTTACCTTCTTTGTTTTTTCTATCTGGACATGTCTGTCTAAGCTATAACTATGAGTGCCACTGGGACTGATTCTCGAATTTTATTACAAATCTTGGTCAACCAGGTCAACGGACCTCTCAAACCTTGGTTTAGAACACTACCCCACCAGGGGTGCTTGTAAATGTCGTATAGTCCTTTAACTTGACTAAATCTTTATTTCGCCGAACTATTTTTTGGGCGCTTTTTGGCAACCTTATCAACTAAGATTCAGCTTGGTCTCTGCTTCACGACGTACTTCCGCATTTTAAGTCAAATGATCCTTCTTGCAAAATCCACAGGGCCTCTTCTTACCATTAGTGGGAGCTTGATTTATGAACAACGGTGCTGCTGTGGGTGCTCCTTTGTCCCCTTCTCTTCTTTTCTTTGTCCATTTTTTTTGCTTTTGCGCATTTCCATAAATCCCACATTGGACTTTTGGATGATGTGCGACCTGGGTCTGGAACTGGTTCCAGATAGGTAAAACATAACCGCTTTTTGATTGTTTTATGTTTCTCCTCCAATGACAGCTTGCTTGCATTGCCATCTAGAAGATTTTTCCCAATTTTATGCAATTAGTTATATCCTACTTAAAATATACGATTTTCTGACATTATGTGTCAACGATTGCTAAAATTGGTCTCGCCTCAATTAATCCTTGCAAGTTGACTACCAACGTCTGCAACAAAATTTAAAAATTCTCTATTGGAGAGTCACTTGCTTATCTTCTTGGTCTGTCTTTGATTTGGTAGGTTGTTTAGGAATATTTGGCTAAAGAATTGATTGGTATTATCCTTGCACACAGCACATTTTACAAATTCAAATGTTCTGTGAAATCAGAACTTTTAGATTTAAAGCGAATGTTTATTTACATCAATAAACGGACTACCGATAGATAAATGAATAATTTTATTGATTATTTATTACAAAGCACATGATTCCATTTAAATTCTGGTTTAAGTAGATAATTTTGGTGTTCTAACAAGATATTTTTTTACTGAATTTTGGGTTAAGTATCTATTTGAGCTGATTTTGGCAAATTTTGGTTACCGAGTCACTAAATAAATTTTTGATTTAGATGAATAATTTTGAATATCGATGATACAAATATTTTTCATGTGATAATTCTAATAGCTAAGTAAATAATTGCAGTTAAATGCTTGCTTACTCGAAGGAATAATTTTAGCCATATGATGATTTGTTCAAATATTTGTTGATTCTAACAAAATGATTAGAATCAAATATTTAGTTGGGTAGAGAATGAATTAGTTGAATGTTTATTGTTGAATAGATGAATCAGCCCCAATGGATGTTTACATGACTAGTTTGAACCAATTGTGGTCAATGTCATGTTGATTTTTGAGCAAGCGGCTTGAAATAAGTAAAATTATTAGATAAATGATTTATTTAAATCTTGTTTTCAAATAAATGATTTAATAAGATGCTTATTTAAATAAATGAATATTACCTCATTTCCATGAACAATTGACACACCAAATCTTTATTTGAGTGGAATATTTGAATAATTTAGATGAATGCCCATATTGACTAGGATTGGGATATTTTCAAGTTTTGTTAGGGCACTAAAAAATGATAGACACTTTAGAAAAACACCAGAGCGTCACATAATATTACCAGATTGCGTTGCTGGAATATATAGCAGGACAAGTGGTTAGTTATTCGAGCAGTGCTGTGAGTATAGTAGACAAACCATGGAATAAATAACTATGGAGAGCGATGTATGGCTTGTTATTTTAAAAGGAGGGAGTAAGTGCTCTGGGGTTAATAGCCATGTATGAAAACGCAGCATCGAATTCTAGAACTGCATTTTGCTAATTATTGGAATTTAAAGGCCAAGAACTTCGCTGAAGAAATACGCGTAAGCGTATGTCGAACTTAATACTGGTAAACAGATAATTCGTATTCGACGCAATAGCGGAAATAAAGATTATCTTCCAGATATTTACTTATAGTAAAGTTAAAACATCTGGAGGTATGCTAATAGTTACTGCAGATGTGTAGCTTAGATCCTAAGTCGTTATTTGAGGTGTGCAGAAACGCAGAACTGAGTAGCGTTACACTGGATACTAAAGTTCAAAAATGACAAGGATTGTGGTGAGATAGGCGGATGTGATAGTGGTCTCTAAACCTGGAAAATTTAGAACTTTTGCCTTTTGTTCACCATGAGGAAGCTTGTGGAGCAAGTCATTCACAAACGCCTAAAGACAACAATCGGAGATCTAGAGAAAATTTCGGAGGATCATGTTAGCTATTGTTCTGGCCACTCCAACATCTACTAGCTACCTTCAGCGGTGGAAAGTGCGGCCAAAATATTCGACAAAATATTGCACAACGGACTCATCTTCAAAATGGCTTCAGCTTCTATCCCTCTGATGATAGACTTGCTTGGTCTTAAATTTCAGATCAAGACTGTTGGCGTAGTCTTTGACAAAATGTCACTAAGTCGGCGTCCCACCAGATCCCGTCCTGTCCCCGACGCTGTTTGACATCTACATCAAAAACGTGCCGACGACGCCCTCCATGATGAAGGCCCAATACTTGGACGACACGGCGGTGCTATTCAGATTACTACGTCCTTGTTTGGTGATTTAAAAACTCTATTATTACTTGGCCCAGCTAGTAGAATGGTAATACCGGCGGAGAATGGGAGTAAACACAGGAAACAGCGTAGAGGTCCTAGAACAAAACTTCGTTAGCATTATGATACTACACTACTCAAAATTTACAATGGACAGTACCTCACAGTGACCATAGAGAAAAAGTTAACCTGAAAAGGGCTAGAAATAAGACGAAGGCAACTCGATAAGTCCTAAGATCTATCTTCAACCCCAGAAGCTGTCTACCAAAACGAACTGACGTTATACAAAACCATTTAAGGCTCATTATGATCCACGCTGTACCAGTATGGAACTACGCTACAAAATCCTACGTGGATTAACTTCAGGTTATTCAGAGCTCATCGTTGAGGACCACCTTTGGCATTTCGTGTTACATAGAAAACACAGCTCTTTACTAAAGTGTTCAAGGTTACGGAAAACATCAAGTCACCGTAAACTACACATTATCGAGAGTGCACTGGATTTGATAATATAAAATAGGAGAATTATATTTGATACACTGGTAGATGAATAAATAATTAGCGTCAAATGCTTGTTCGAATATCCCTATTGGTAAATGGCTTTGAATATGTTATTTGATTCGAATTATTATATAGATTAATACTTCTGACAGAATTTTGATCAGGGTACTGAAGTCCAATGTCTATTAGAAACAATATTTTAATCGGTTTGGGAATTACAAATGCTTATTTAGACCATCTATAACAATATGTTTAATTGTGGAATGAATAATTTAATAAAATATTTATCATCAGATGAATTATTAGACGATTTGCCATTGCAGTAGATATACAACTCTGATAATTATTTTGTTTAATCCAAGAATGGATATTTCTTATTGTGCCTTTGTCAAGTCAGATGATTGTTTTATAATTCTGAGATATTTTAATTGACGATCATAAACGATATCACATGTTCTCGCAAACGAACAGTAAAACCGTCATGCACTTCTTGAAGCTGCACCAATTATTAATACTTTTTAGCTTTGCTCCTTGCAAAGGTCAAGAAAATAATAGCATCGCAGTATTATCTGAAAATTGGGGAAACAATTGGACAAATGAAGCGGAATCCTACACTGTTTTAATTTAGAAACATCTCTCAGATAATTTAAAACCTCTAAATAGAGGTCAAGGGTTGCATCACTTCTATACAAGGGTGTAATATGAAAAGACTGCATTGGTGACTGCTATATATAACAGTAATTGTCTGGAAAAGTCTATGAGTGGTATCGTCTCAATCTAAGGCCTGACCTTGAATTCTCTTTTTTAATTATTTTTGATGGATGCAGATTATAGACCTTGCAGTTGTAAATAATCGAGTACAATCTTGGATCAAAAGAAGCCACAGATAATCAAGTAAATTATTACAAAATAATATAATAAAAAAAAATTTTGTGGCTCCCTGTTTTCAGATTAGCACTATACATACTAACATGTAATAGATATGAATAAAAAACAGCGTTAGTGCATATTTCGATGTAAAGCACGTCAAGTTTGAAAGAACGCAGCCATCACTCTTCCCAATGTGCTTACTCTACACCTATGGTTTTATACAATTTTTTTAAATTTTTCTTTTGTTGGTACAAAGGGCTAGCAAAGAATTATATACAACAATTTAATAACTTATTAATAAACACTTCTCAGATCATTCAAAATGGTTTGTTGAGGTAAATTCGAGAAATGAATAAACAATGAAAATAAAATTAAAATATAAGAAACATTAAATTCATTAACATAAAACTCAACACAATTAAAGAACATGGAGTCCTTAAGATCTTTGATGTTACAATGTTCGCCTCACCCACGTCCCATATTGCAGGTAGAGCTAGAGGATAAGGGATCAGTGGTAGTGCAAATTGTTGTACATCTATTTTGGGTTTTCTTGGCTTTGTTGGCTGGAGCGGAGTTTTACTGGAATAAAATTCCCACTCATCAGTCACCTTCTTTGTCCCAGGCTTGACAACTGACTGCAGTACTTTAATCAGCTGTCGGCGGTCATCTTTAAACATCTCGTAGAGATATGGGGTGCTACGACATTCCCATAGCAACTTACAAGCTCCAGTACTCATTACAGCTCTGTATTCATGACTGTAGGCTCTTAAGAGGTATCTCGACAGGTTCAGCTATTATTTTGCCAATTCACCACTTTGTTCTGAATGAAGCTAATTTTTTCTCGACATCGTTCAGCAGGTTTTTAATTTTCTGTTCATGTTGTTCCTCTCAGTCAATAGTTGGCGGTTCTTCAGGACGACAGGTCCTGGTGTACTGATTATGGACCTTGCTACGCCCATTGTTTGCCGGGTCAGTAATGTTGCGCTCAGGATCTTGATCAATTTTCTCCTTCAATTTGGAGACAAATTCATTACTTCTCGTTTAATCAGATCGCTTCAATTGAGTTGCCCTGTCAGCAATTTTCGCTTGGCTCTCAAATTATCTGTATCTTTAGACTACGCCGTAGACTCTGTTTGTAGCCAAACCAGGCAATAATTTTTGTCGGTGTGAAGAGATTGAATTATGGCAGCTCTGCGGTCACATTTTCGGCTCATTTTGTCGACAATCGTAAGTAATCGTGGATTGCCCATGTAAAGAAAACAAATTTTTGGCTTTCCCGCAATGCAACCTAAAAAAATTCGAATTTACCTCGACGATCATGCAGTCAGTCATTCAAGAAAGGCTGCATTAGCTACGTTATCACTTTGAGGAGAAAGTTATGTCACACTGACGTCAAATTTCGATTCGCTTACTGTGCTTCGATCAGTTTATGTAGATTCTGCCGTGGCTCTTTGTGACAAAATCAATCTGTTAAATGAGACTCCATACTGTCTTCTGGTGGACTTTAACCTCTTTGGCCAAGTCCTAAGTGCTCAAAATCGGTTTGGTATCTAAAAAAGGCTTGTAGTCTCTGTCATCCTGAATAGATAGTCGGCCAGAATGTGGTTAATTTTAAGACCGAGGTTGCCAGAATCAAACTTTTGTACTTTTGCCACCTTCGGAACCTCCACTGAGTTACAGAAAAAGATCTCAAATCTTTTCCAGCGGTATCAGAATTCGAAGTTTAGCTTTGTCTATCTAGAATTAAAGAAGAAGCTAATTGGTATATTATAAACACAAAAACTGCCGAAAATTGAATTTTTACAAGTTTACGGAACTTCTTGGCTTAGTAACGGGAAAAACATTAAAGTAATTTTAAAGATTTTTTACCAACACCAGAAAAACTCATGGATGCTGAAGTGCTAAAAGGATTACACTTTTTATTTACTGGAATGAATAATTTTGGTCGTATGCAAACTTTTGAACAAATGGCTCATTTGAATGTTTGCCATTGAACTGATTATAAGAGTCATTTGTTTAAGTGGAAGTACAATTGTGAAGGAATTATAGTTAGCTGAATTGGTGAAAAATTTTGTTTTAATTTGGAAGTCTTGGGAATATTCAGGTTGGTGGCCGAATATTTATTGTTGAAGATTAAAGTTAATATTACATATTGATAAACAAATTCAAAAGGATTTTGATCATTGTATGAACAGTTAGGAGCAATTTTTTACAAGTAACTCAGTAATGTTGCTGGAAGAATACATGTTTTAGTTTTCAC
Source organism: Sinelater perroti (assembly GCA_036346155.1). Classification (NCBI taxonomy): domain Eukaryota; kingdom Metazoa; phylum Arthropoda; class Insecta; order Coleoptera; family Elateridae; genus Sinelater; species Sinelater perroti. Next base: position 18,490,870 of record JARFIY010000158.1, on the reverse strand, counting down.
CTGTGTTTAACTTAAAATCAGAGCGGTGCAGTGGAAATAAATTAAGAAGTTTGTGTCAGTAGAGCAGTCTAAGTGGTAGAAACAAGCATTGGACAAAAATCCGTTTTAAAACAATTGTTAAAAAGCAATGCATAAGGTTACTATAAACGAAAATTAAGTAATTTTTTTGAACTGATAAGAGAATCACGTAAATAAATACTAACAAAAGAAAAAAGGTGTTGTCAAATTTTTGCGAAAAATTTACTTCAGTGCTGAATATATTAATATAGATAAGAAAGTGGATATTGCAGAAGTAAGAAAAATTGGTTAGGAATAGAAATAGTAGAAATAAAAAAACTGTGTTATTTACGAGTAGAGAGGAGCGTAGATATTTTAAAGTTAGCTTTACAATAAACGAAAAAATTAAAATAATGATGATAAACTTTAATGCAATTCCAGATACATTAATATGTTACTTAAAGATACGTTGTAAATATATAAAGATACGTGGTGAGTGGACGCGACCCGAAAGAAGATAAAAACCTACAGGTAGAAGTTAAAACCAATTTTGATATGATATTAAAATAATAATAGGGCTTTGAATGCAAGACTGGAATGGAGAATTTTTATAAGAATATAACAGAAGAAAGAAGCCTATAAATCATCATCACCCAGCCGTTTGCGTCCACTGCTGCACATAGTCCTTCCCTAATCGTTTCCATTCACTTCGATTTTGTGCATCTCTAATCCAATTTCCTTCTACTTTCCTTATATCATCGATCTATCGGGTATAGGGTCTCCATTTGCTTTGTTTGTCTTGACGTGGTCTCCATTCTGCTCTTCTTTGTCCATCTCGCGTTACTGAGCCTCGCTACATGCCAAATCTTTGCTTAATGTTAGTGTTTCGGATACGGTCTCTCAGTTTAATACTTAACATGGCCCTCGCCATTTTTCTCTGAGCAACTTTCAGTTTGTTAACTGTCTTTTTCGTTAACGTAAGTGTTTCTAATCCATAAGTCAAGACGGGAAGAACACATTGGTCATATACCTTCCATTTAAGACTTATTGGTATGTCGCTTTCTTAGTCTACCATACGCTGCCCATCCCAGGCTTATTCGTCTTTGTAACTTGTATGTTTGGCTATCTCTGGCAATTCTTAATTCTGATATTTCGTTCTCAATAGTTATAATTTCCCCAATGATTAGATTTGTCATTACTTTTGTTTTATGCTTGTCCTTTAAACCTGCTTTTTATGTTGTGAGAGATAATTCATTTACTACCTCTTGCGCTTATTTCAGGTTATCTGTTATAATAACAAAGGTTGGTTTTAAACTTTCCAAAGCCGCTGAGAATAATTTGGGCATAAGTGTCTTCTTGCCTGACACCTCGTTTTAATGGAAACCTGTCGGTGTTCTTATATAATTTTATGTATGCCAATGACTTTATATATGTTGGATTAAACGGTTACATCTATATATCTATATATGGCTTTGATTTAGAGCAGCTAATATGGCACTTGTTTCTATCGTATCGAAAGCCTTTTGAATGTCGATAAACACCAGTACCAAGGGCCTAATATATTTTAATGTCTTTTCTAATAATATTTTGATAGTAAGTCATTTGTCCCGAATTCCGATTGGAATCCCGCTTGTTTAATAGTTTGACAGAAGTCAAGCTTCTATTATTTTTGTGAACAGCTTGTATAAATGAGAGAGCAAGCTTATGGGCTTGTAGTTTTTGAAGTTTGTCAGATCGCCCTTTTTGTGAATTAATATCATTATGACAGTGTTCCATTTTTTTGGTGTGTTGTTTGGTACAGTAGATTTTTTTGTTTGTTATGATGTCGTCAATTTTATTTTTTGAAACTGCATTCGGGCTTTTCCACGTCCACTTTCTCGTAAATCTCTTGTAGAACAAATTATTTCTTTGAAACCTACAAAACAAACAATAAAAACGACAAGAAGTTAATAGAGTTCGCAGTAGAGAATCGAATGAAGCTAGTAAGTGCACGTTTCAATCACAAGGGCATCTACAAAGTGACATGGCTCTCTCCAGGCGAAAAAGTGAAAAATCAAATTGATCACGCATTTGTAGAGAATAAACATTTTAAAACAGTCACAGACCTTAAAAGGGACAAACAGTGATACTGACCATATCCTTACAATTGTCAAAATTAGAAAATGTACAATTAAAAACAGAACTTAGGCAGAAAAGACAACCTATAATGTAAATAGACTACAAGAAGTGTAGGGGCAACAACAGCTGCAAAAAGGAATAGATAAAAGGCTGGCAAAATAAACCCTAGTAGACTATATATTAGAATAAGAATGGAAAAAACTAAGAGAACTAGGATGGGAACAGCAAACCTTTTTTTAAGGAACACGAGAAGTAAAAATAAAGATAAATGGTTTGATAACAACAGCCAGAACCAAAACAAAATTAGAAATCTATAAAAATAGAACGCAAGAAAACATTAAAATACGAACAAAACAAGAGAATTGGAAAACCATTATACAAACAAAAGAGTAAAAAAACTTTTATCAATACGTAAAGTAGACAAAACGAAATACTAGCTCCAGGACAATCTTTTGTAGAAACTAAGAAGAGTGAAAGTAAGATGAAAATATATGTAGGGTAGCAGAACAGATGTCTCCAGATCTATCAGAACATAATGAATAAGATGAAGTGAAATAACTAACAGAAGAAGTGGTAAAAGAAATAATAAGAGAACTAAAAAGCAATAAAAACGTGGGAAAGAATAGAGTCGCAACAAATATGTTAAAAGAAGAGAAACAATTATATAACAATTGTATGACGTAATAATTGAAGGAGAGAATCCTAAAGCGCTGGAATAGAGTTATCATACGTCCAATATTTAAAAAGAGGAATAAAAAGATATGCGAAAATTACAGAAGTACTAGTAGAACTTATAAGTAGCATATTAAAAGTATGCGCCAACGTTGCGTATTATAGCTAAACATTCCCCATTACAAAAAATGGGGAAGCAGGAACAGCTTATAGTGATAGCGATCTTACAAGGTGTTTGAATTACACATTAGTTGGAGAATATTAAGGCGAATTCAGGGCGGGTAGGCTAACAGTAGATATTTACATTTAAAGTGTTTTAAAAGCGATAGTTAGGAGCAAAATCTAGACCTATACATGCTATTTATGGATTTTAAACGGCCATGGGATGCTACCTCCCGAACAACGCTACACAAAGTTTTAGAAACAAATAAAAATATTAGACAAAAAGGAAAATCTTGTAAAAATGACTGCACAAAACAGAAAACAGAAGCGAATTCTTTTCGAATCACTTCACAACAAAGAGAGGCTTAAGCCAGGGGGAACACTTTCAACTGATTTATTTAAGCTGGTTTTATAAGTAGTTGTAAGAGAGAAAAAGATACAAGCAGCAAAGCTAATTTAACAAGGCACAAAAAACAACTTAAAAACCCATTTAGAAGTTTTGAAAAAGAGGAAAAGCCATATGGATTGCAAATGGCAACAACAAAATACATGGAAATGCGAGCAGATCCTACTGAAGAAAATCGCCATATCACATTTAAATGTCAAGATGAAGAATATATTTTTGAATAATTATTTATATTGAATATTTAGAGGTTTACGATAGCAAACAGAATAAAATGAAATAGGAAAGATGATCCTGAAAGGATGGATTATTGGCAGAAATGTTAAAAGCTTATGGTTGTGAACGTATTATTCAACGGGTGGTGTTGTATGCAAACGAAACTTGGGAAATGACGAAACAAGTCAAAGTAAAATTGGAAAAAGAAAAACTTTTGGGGGCATCCAAATAAAGGAAGACGTACAAATAGAAAGTTTAGGAAAATCTATGAGATGGTTAGGACATACGAAGTGTGGCAGAAAAATAATGAGACTAATTTTTTATTTACCAAAGTTTTTATTTTTTTTCAAACATCAATGTTATCCTTTTCATAGTAGTTCCCTTGGGCACCTACACACCGACCGAGACGTTGTTCCCACTGTTGGTAGCAGCGCTGGGAGTCTTCAACCGGTACGGTCTTCAGCATGTCCGTTACACTCTTTTGGATGTTTTCTAAAATCCCAATTTGAGGACATTTTTCAGTTTAGGAAAAAGGAAAAGTCACAGGGACTGAGGTTAGGCGAATAGGGTGGCTGGGGACCAGAGGAATGCCTTTTGAGGTCCCTTTCGCATGTGCAAATGTTCAGTCAAAATTTGATGAACGGTAAATCTGTTCAAATTTAATTGTTCACTCAACATTCTTAATGTTAAACGACGGTCTGATCTCACAAGAGTGTTCACACGTTCAATGTTTTCGTCGGTTTCGAAGTTGAAGGCCTCCCTGAAATTCCGATATTCCATTTCGCGTGACGCACAACCAAAATACAACTTCACTAACAGCAGTTACAAAAATAACGTATTTGACGGAACGAATTGAAACTCGCACTCAGCTATGGGAGGGTATTTATACACGTGCTCTATTAAGACAACAGCGTAGTGTTGCCAGATCGCTTGCAGTGTTGCCAGTCTCATTACTTTTCTGCCACACCTCGTATTATCAGATTGTTGGAGCAAAGATATAATAATAAAGTTTATAGTATATAGAGGGGAAAAAAGGACGACTTAGGGAAAATAGCGCCAGAAGGATTAAGAAGGAACAAATGGCCGAATGTTTACAGAAGCTTGAAGCCAGAGACTACAAGGCTTGTAATTCTGATATATATATAAAGTTACCATTGGACAGATTATTCGAGTTCAATGCTTATTTAGATGTATCATTCAGACAGAATTACGATGCCCCACAAATAATTTAATCAAATTGATGATTGGTATCATTGCTACTTCTAGAGATCTCAGCAACTAAGAAGTAACAAAGCATTTTTTTACTCCGAGTTATAATTGGAGAAAACGTATGATCAAGACCAGCTTAGTAAGTTCAAAGAGAATAGGACATTTCTGCCCGGACTTTTTTACTTTTAATTTCCGGCAATTACGTGAAACCATGAAATTTTAACGGCGGTTCCAAGAATCTGTCGGGGCTCATTATGTGAGAATTACAGCGGAGGCCAATCAATAGGACATCCAACAAATCGAACGTTTCCCAGAACTGCAAGGTACTTATTCGCCGTCAATTATTTACGGCGCATGCAGTCCTTCGGCGAAGAGGCCCTGTGGCCAGCAGCCGGAATCGATATTCGGGCCAGGACGAAAAACGCGCGCCCTGCAATAGTAAACAGCGTTTAGGTGTCGGGCCCTCGAGGTTACTCAATCATTGTTTAAAGTTTAATACAGCGCGGCGCTCGCCCGCCCACCCCTAATGGACCTCGTCGCGCTGACTGTATTTCAGCGGACAGACGTGCTTCAGCGCCCCGGCGCTCCTCGATTTTATGGGCCGGCCGGCGCAGGGCGCTTTTATGGAAGGCCGCCGGGCGCGTCGCTCCTCCGGAATTTGCGAACACATCGTTACGGGCCGGTCGCTGATCGCCGCGCTCGCAGTGCTGTAAAAGTTTACAAGCCATGAATCCCCCGCTTATCTTCCGCTGTTGATTCTGATCGCTAAATGCCGGCGCAGGATATTACGGCGGCGTTAAAGTTGTTACAACTTCGCGGGATGGCTGTATAAATATTGGAACTTTCGAGCGGGTGTTTGTAACTGGGGCCACCGTTTAATGCGACAGTCAAAACGCGCTCTGTAAAAGCGGGGCGCTGGGGCCGTTTAATAGTTACTGCAGCTGAAAACGCACGGCATAAAAGTACTTGCCACAGATTATCGCTTTTTTGGCCGCAAAAAAGTTATTTTGGCTGCCGTTCCACCACTGCTATGCGACTTTCATTTCGACGGATACAATCGGTTGCCTAATCACAATGAGCAATAATTGACACAAATTTGTTTATTGAAAGCGCTGTTGAAACACACATTTCTTTGGTGGAGTCGTCGCTTTACTTTCAATAGATACCTAAATCGCTACTTGAGAGAAACAAATAGGAGTATCATTTATCTGAAGATCTCAAGCCATCTTAAGTAGAGACCAACGAAACTTCCAAAAGAAAGAACCATAAAGAATTTGTAAATGATATCAAAACCATTGTCGAGGAAGAATTCTTGACAGCTCTCAACCTATCGTCATTAAAAATCAGACACAGAAACTTAGCTAAGCATTACTACAAACAAAATCGAGTTTTACATATACCAAAACCCTAGCAACAACCACATTTCTGTAGTTGTTAAGAACGCTTCTCTGCAATACTTCTTACCGAAAATGAAAAAACATACGAAATTTTTAACATCAAAAAGATATTTTGCTCATTACCGTAAACTGGAGTGAGATTGGCCCAAGTCCCAAAAACGTTCGTTTTCGGTGGTGCTGTTTACCAGATACCCCTATTTAATCAGTTTTGGTCGCAAACGATATGTGGCAGCAATATTTACAAGTGATCGGTATTCAGTTTAGTTTATATTTGTTTTCGATGCGAAAAACGTACCCTAAAAACTTTAATGTGGACAGTTGCCCCTGAATGTTTCTAATTTGCGGTAAGTGAATTTTTCTATACTTAAAATTAAAATTGGCAATTTAAAAAAAATTGTCGTGGTTACGAGTGGGTGCAGGGTTTCTTGAAAAAATAGTAAGAAAGTGCGTGCTAATGTTGGTAAAGCTCAACGAGCACATAGATAATTTGAGTGTCGTTCTAAAAGATGTCCCACTGTTCTGTATTTGAAATTATAATGAAACCAATCTTAGACGACGCTCCTTGCAATCTGGAAGGTAATTTACCAGCGAGTGCAAAAATAATGCCGAGAAAATTTTGCAACTTTAGTAAGAGCTCCACTTCATTGATAGCAAGTATCTTCCACCGCACGTTTTCTATAAAGCCGATCATATGTGGACGACGCACTACAATTGCACTAAAAATTGTTGGTTCGATGCAATCAATGCAATCTATAATGAGCAAGGACCTGTGGTTTTAATTGGGGACAATTTGTCATCACATATTAACATCCGAGTCTTAGAACTATATGATAGCGGCATAACGTAAGGTTTCTATGTTACCTAACACTACACATCTTACATAACCTTTGGATGTGGTCTTTTTGTCCCAATAAAGAGAATATGGTGTGGAATTCTGACGAAGTGGAAGGAGTTAATGAATGGTTCAAAATTCGCGACAATTCCTAAGGATGTCTTTACTGCATTGTTAAAGGAATTCATGAAGCAGTTGGAACCAAACATGGGACAAAATTTAAAATCTGGTTTCACAAACTTTGTAATTTATCCGATTAATAGAAACATGTTGCTAGAACGTTGCCTCACAATCTAAATTAGTCGGATAAAAGTCTGGTCGGCGAAGCCTTTTTGGAAGATTGGAGAAAAAATGGTAAGATTTCCTTGGGACAAAAGTGCACGAAGGAAAAAAGACATTGCAAGTAGCAGCTGGTAAAAGGTAAAATCGTCGTTTATTTTTCAAAACGCCAGCCCCCATCAAAAAGAAGAAGTTTTTTATTTTAAACGAAGGTCGACAAAGAAGATGCTGATGTGCCATTATAATTCGACGAGAAACGTAAAAGAGTTTCTAATTTAGAAGAATGTGCTAAAACTACCCCCATTCTACCCATCACAACCACCATAAGAACTGCAAACTTTGACTATGTGGTCGATGATTTTGTTGTCGTTATGTTCAATGGTGGAAAGTACGCCGGAAGAATGATTAGCATCTCGGAGAGAGGACTCACTGTTGACTGCATGGAGAGAGGTCTTAAATTTTGGAAATGGCCTAAAAGGAAAGATTCAATTCCTTATGATTGGAACGAAGTCTTACGTAAGATAAATCCTTTCAAACAGCTTAAACGGAATCACTTTTCTGTACATGAGAATGACAGTTCTGTATAAAATGTACTTACCTACTTATTTCTCTTTGTAAGGTTATGAATAAAAGAATATTGTCTATCGTATTTGTACTTTATTGGCCTTTTCTAATCTCAAAACACCAACATTATAGCAAGTTTACTAATTTTGAAGGAAGTTCTACTCGTTTTCAATTTATCAGTACGTGTTATTGGCCCAAGACCCGTTTTACATGTAATTTAGAGATAAAATCAACTTTGTCCTTAATTTTTGAAAATTTGTATGGGGGATTTGGATAGACAAGAAAACTTCAATTTTTACTCGATTATTCTTCCATTAATTTTATATATGTGTGTAAAAAAATACTAGACGTACTAATATATAATAGTTTTAATACAATTTTTGGCCAATGTAAACCCACCAGTTTACGGGAGTTACTGAAGAGTCACGTAAAATTAATGGTAAAACTTCCAATGTCACAAATACCAACGCATTGGCATATAAAAAAAACTGCTACAAACTGGAACCAAGATGCGTAAAATGTTAAGAAAATCATTTGCATACTAACTGTGATAAACTTCAAACCGATGCCGCAGTGTGCACCAATTGCGGAGAAAACCACCCCGCTAAATTTAGGAGATGCAAAGATTTCCTTGCAACAAGGAATTCTGAAAGTCCCAGAACGTAACTCCCGCAACAATAAAACCGGATAACAAGCCTGCAGCTGTTAACAATATGATAAACTTTCCTCCTTTCTTAAATAATGCAAGCAACGTTTTCCTATCCAACTCATCTTGGTTTTCGAAAAGTGAATTCTGCATTGCTCGAAGCCTTGCCTCAACACTTCATAGAAAAATCAAGCAATTCCTGTTATCAAATCTTCTTCCTTTCCTTTTAATAAATTACAGAATTAAAACTCTGATTATATTAAAATTCCTTAACTGGAATGCTAACGGCATCAAAACACAAGTAACTCTATTTAAATCATTTCTTGTGAAACATTCTATCGACATAGGATGCGCCTCTAAAATTCTAAGCAATTCTACAGCATCGACCGAGTTGCATGAGGAGGTGTAACCATTATTATAAAACGTCATATAATTCATCATGAATGCTAACAAATATGTAATAGTGTTACTGTAACCATTGTAAGTGTTTATAAACAACCCAAGGAACAACTTCTCGATAAAGAAATGCCCACTATATTTAATACCAGAGAACCCAAGCTTCTTATAGGAAACACTCATTTCAAAAATACGATATGAGGATGGAGAACACGACAGCCGCGAGGTAAAGACTTTGGTCTGCCACACTAGCGGCCGTCATACAAACATCCTTGGCGGTCGTAAAGTACATTCTTCTTCTTCTAACGGGTAAGACTAACTACCTGCGTGAGATACGCCCAGCATGGCTCATAGTACTACACAAAATGTATGGTTAGAAGCAGGCTAATAGTCTATATAAGAGTAGAAGAAGATATGAGGATGTACAATATGCTTTATGACCTAACACCTACGCACTTTCCAAATAGCAACTTCGAGGAACCCACATTCTACTCACGTATAAATGACCACGAACCAGATGTACTCGTCGTAGTTGCCCACAAAAATGTTAACAAACTGGTGTATCAAAAAGTGCTCACTAAACTTAATTCAAACCACTTATTTCTTATAATCTCGTCTATACTAACACCAGCAAAACAAATTTATGAGCTGAGGTTAACAAATGGACTAGTAATTAGGACATCGTTCATGTAATACTCAATATCCCAGTAACTTTTAAACCCCAAACCAAATAAATTAACAATCTCACACACAACCAAAATCGTCTCTGAGAGTGTTGCCATAATCCCGGCGACCACAAATAAACGAAAAGTAAATGTCGACTATAATTCATCCACATATATAATGAACCCAATGAAGCAATAAAGCACATTGCGAAGGGATTGTCAGAGAACTAAGACCTACCCAATCAAAAACTTGATGAATAATATGTCGCATTGTATAAAAAGAAACTTGACGCTCATCGATTAGAGGCACACCAAAAACATATTAGCAACCTCAAACCAGGCGACCCGGGTTTGTCGAAGACAACCAAATGCATCCTACGTCAGACATACGAGATACCTTCAACCTTTTCAGGACTACAAACATATTACACGAATGAAAAAAAATGTGAAGCTTCTGCAGACCATTTGGAGCAAACTTTCACTGCCGACAACCACGCAAATTTAATATTTAGAAATATAGCAACAAATTACATAGAAATACGCTAGTCAATAGCACAAGCAAACTTCAAACCAACAATTAAAATTCTCCCGATAAATAAATCGCTTTGATATGATAAAATACCTAATACCAAAAAGGATACCACCAAAGGGATATCCAACATATATAGTAAAACTAAAAGCAACTTCGACCTAGATTCAGATCATTCCCCAATAATTATAACTCTAAGTTCAAATATTATACGGAAAAACACATCACCAAAACTTTGTACTGCTAAAACTGACTGGGAGCAATTCCAACTGTACATAAATGACAACATTAGTCTAGCACATAAAATGCACACACCCAGCGAAATCGATGCAACCGTCGAATACCTTACAAAGCTTATTCAAGAGGCTGCCTGGCAAGCTACTCCAATAGATCCTAAACGAGCACACGAAACCCACAATATACCGCTACATATTAGACAACTTGTAACCGAAAAACGTAGAGCCCGCGCCAAATGGCAAAGATCCAGAAATCCCCGGGATAAGACTACCCTCAATAATCTAACTCACCGACTTCGGAATGTCATACAAGAAAACAGAAATAAATCTTTCACATACTACCTCCGTAACCTATCGCCAGAAGATCACACTATCTGGAAAGCGACAAAAAAGCTTAAAAGGCTTACCACTCACATACCACCCCTAAGAAAATTAGATGGAAGCTGGGCTCGTTCAAGTGAAGAGAACACCTCGCACAAGTGTTCACTCCATACCCATCTAACAATCCTAACTTTGATACTGAGATAGAGGAATTACTAAACTCACCTGGGTAATTATCCCTACCCTTGAGACCTGTCTCATCTGCAGAAGTATACAGAGAGATCAAGCAAACCAGTTCATACAAAGCCCCCGACTATGACCTCATAGTAGGCAATACATTAAAAAATCTCCCTAAAAAAGCAATAGTACTGATTACAACAATCTACAATCGCATGTTTGCCATCCCTCACTTACCGATTCAATGGAAATTCGCATCAACAATTATAATCGCGAAACCTGGGAAACCTCCACAAGAAATAGCCTCTTATCGGCCAATAAGCTTATTACCCTTGCTCCCTAAAATCTTTGGGCGATTACTGTTATACAGAATCAAAGAAATAACCCCTTCAGAGGAGTTAATTCCCGTTCACCAATTCGGCTTCCGTGAAGGACATTCAACCATCCAGCAGTGTCATAGAATAGTTAAATATATAAAAGAAACGTTTGAAGACAAAAAAATGTGTGGCTAAGTATTTTTGGATATCGAACAGGCCTTTGATAAAGTATGGCACTGCGGTCTCTTGTATAAAATCAAAAGAAAGCTTTCTCACCAAATCTTCCTCCTCCTAAAATCCTATTTAACTTCAAGACATTTTTAAGTTCAGTTCGAGGGTTCGCTATCAAGCTACCACGCTATTAGTTCCGGTGTTCCGTAGGGTAGTGTCCTCGGTCCCTTTCTCTATCTTCTCTATACTGAAAATATTCCAACTACAGATAATATCCTAATACACTGCAATAATGTCATCTGATGCCAATGCCGACAACGCATCCCAAAACCTTCAGTCACACCTAAATCTCCTAAAAAGCTGGCTCGATCGGTGGCGGATCAAAGTAAACAGCGCTAAATCAAGTCAAATTACCTTCACTACGAAACACCATACATGCCCTCAAGTCACCATCTCCAACCAACCCATTCCAATAAAAACTGAGGTGAAGCATTTGGGACTTCATCTAGATCACCGACTAACTTGGAAAGCTCACATAAAAGCCAAAAGACAGCAACTCAATATAAAAACCAAAAGTATGCACTGGTTAATAGGACGATCATCTAAACTGACAATCGAAAGGAAGCTATTACCGTATAAAGTCATCCTAATACCTGTATGGTCTTACGGGATTGAACTGTGGGGATGCAGTAAGTCATCCAACACCAAAATATTGCAGTCCTTCCAATCGAAGACATTGCGCATTCTGACTGATGCACCTTGGTATGTCAGCAATCAAACTCTCCACCACGGCCTCAAAATCCCATTAATCTCGGAAGGCATCAAGAGTTATGCAGCCAAGAGCAAAATGCGCACATTAAACCATTTCAACCCACTCATTACAAACCTCTACCCTCGTCAGCCCTTGGGTAGAAGATTGAAGAGACAATTGCCAGAAGACCTTATTGAATAAGTCGTGGAGACCCGTCACTGGATGGTGCCCTACTCATGCCAAATATGCCAGTTTCAACTAATTTACTTATAACTTTTATCAAAGCAGATTGTAAATTTGCAGTAGTAATAAAAAAAATCAGTTTAACTCTGCATTTTAATTTCTCTTGGTGTAATTTTTAAAGTGATGATGTGATGGATTTCTGGTTTCATGAGATCACAGTTTCCAAGAAGTCTAGATGCTTGATATTACTGTATTTTTCATTGGCTCAATTTTATAGTAATAACAACAATCAAATATTAGAGACGATCTTTTAGGTCTATAGGTTGAATCATATTTAGCCTATAAGTTGTATTATATTGTCCAACTCATTGACAACACTCAAGAAAGAAGAATGTTATTGCGTTCTTTAAGTTTCAGAGACGTTATTCTACTTGTTATTTATTTGCTCTTAAATTTTGTCAAATCTACCATCCATAACCAAGGATAATAAGGAAGCTGACCAAAGTAATTTTAAAGGATTATTTTGAATTGTGTTGCTACTACTTTTCCCGATTTCCTGATGTAGATACAAATTACACAAAATTTTTCAGAAAATCGTTAGGATTACTTCGGTGTTTTTTTCCTTACCAATATAGCTGATCCAGTCTTTTCTGTTTGACTAGTAATTTTGAATAATCGGGGAGGTGTTTACCAGCTAATATTCGACGCTAGCTCTTTATAACCCTGTGGGACATATTCCTGATATTTACAGGAGATGCTTTTTTCAGATTTCGGAAAAGTAAGACATTTTATATCAAAAAACGCGTTGTTTACAATCCTTATTCAGCATATGATAATGTATGTAGTGTTAACATCGAAAAATTTGGCCAATAAATTGTGTGTTATAATAATTTGCTTTTAAATAAGAAAATTGAGTTCTTGAAATTATTTATTGTATGAACCGCATTAAAAAAAAACATCAAAGATTATAGTATTTTATTTAAAGCCACATTGTCGATAAAGGTGCCCATCAAAGGTACCCAAAAAAAAAAGAATTTAAGGTTAGGCCATACCACTCATGAACTTTTTCAGATACTAACTAACCAAGAAAAAAAACAAGTCATTTGTGTAGTCTTTTTCTTCTACTGGCAAATTTTCATGTAGGTGGTGTAACACTTTTACCTCTAATTAAGAGTTTTAAGTTATCTGAGAGGGGTTTACAAGTTAGAATAGTGTAACAAAACAGAAGATACACATAACTTACTTTTATTGGCCTTCAAAATGATTGCCACCCTTCTCAACACACTTGTCATCAAAGGTTTATTTAGGAATCGACTTGTTTTGAGTTTCTAATCGGTAGCACCAGAGCTTATCCGCTCTTGACAATAGTCATACATAGTAATAATGTCTTGCTTTCTGTTGGTCTGTCAGCTAGTGTCATAAAAACGGGAATAGATTTATCGTCTACCCAAATAGCTTCTCCTCCGTTCTTCTACAGCAACACTTTATGTGACTTTGTCGTCATTTTTCCGAACTTTTTTAGCAGATCCTACCTTACTTCTCACACTGATTACATTGAACTGCTTGCGAAGGGTTTATCCATCATCACTATCGCATTTATTTCAAGTAGGTGGCGCTTTTTGAAATGTCTCCGGATGGCCATGTGCATGTACGCTCATTTAGCTCATGATACCTTTTAGATGTCGGACCATTTAGACACACCTGGTAAGTTTATATAATTTCTACGTAAGAAAAGGCGTGAGTTGAGCTCAATAAATTCTCTCTCAATAAATTAGTTTTGCTAAGCTGCTTGATTAGTATAACTTTAGGATCCTATGCAGAGCAACGAAACCAAAACAGTTATAACGCTGTAATACTTCACACAAAGGGCTACTCATTTGGATAAGCTAAAGATGGGCCTTGAGAACTTTACTTAACTTTCACATGTTTTGGTTGAACCTTATCAATCTCCTTCCTTCCTAAAAAACTCTTGCTGTATGCTTTATATCCAACCATTCAATTGTTGGAACTTTTGATGGAATTTTGACCAGAAGATTACCAGCCGCCTTTGAACAATCGTAACTATTTAGAAATTTGCTATCTACTTCTTTTAATAAGTCTGACTTATTACGACTAACATTTTCTCCGTTCACCTGTGTGAGAATTTTTCAACTATTTTTCTCCAATATATAATGGCGGAACACTTCTCGTAAATATTTTAAAGTATATACCACTCGATAGACCAGCACAGGGCGAACTGGACAACACCTGAAAGGCGACTTAAAATCTGTTAGAGCGCACGAACGGGCGATACAACATCCGATAGCCCCCAAAAGGCTTGCGCGAGATTAGATAGGTCTCCATTATTTTGCCCGATAATGGGGCATAAAGCCCTTTGTCAGCAGACGCCATTATATTTATTCGGAAATAAATAAGGGGAATGTCAAATAGAATCTTAACAATGTGAGACGGCGGAGAAAGCGCGCCGTTAATTGCGGGGCTCGGAGACATTTGCTCGCTTTGTCGGATTAATCGCGGCTGGATAATTGCGCACTACTTGCGGATAGGCAAACAAAAGTAGAATACCGGGGGCATCCGTGAGTTGCTTCCGTTTCGCGGTTTGGCTTTATGGATTTGGTATGTTCTTATTGGAGTTTAAATTAATTAAATTCTCCGGTCTATTGTTTCTTGGATTCTTTTTAAAATTGTAAGTCTTTTTACTACTTTGCTTTAAACTTTATGAAGAGCTACGTAACCATAAAGACACTAATATTTTTTTTATAAACCAATCTTCTCAAAAAAATCTTAATAATTTTACTATTTATAGTCCCAGAAGTGTTAGAAGCACACTTCATCAAAAGCTATTACAAAATCTTCTTGATTCAATGTCTAGAATTAATTTATTAATTTTTGATTTTTAATTATTGATATTTTTCTTAAAGATTATTTTGGATTCAACATTTGCGCTCTACTATTGTAATTTTTACATCAAAGCCGGTTTTAATTTCGCTGACTTGTGCACGAGAAGCTTACCGTTTTTGATATCTACGATCTATAGAATCTACAGATCACCTTCTTCTATATCTTCCGTCTGAGCATATTTGTTTCCTTGTCTCTTTTTTTATAATTTTTTGAAAAGTATATAGCGAGTAATCCCCAGAAAAATAATCTACTTCACAAGTCGTTCGAAACCTGAATAATTGAGAAAATCCTAAAGAACTCTTTTCTAGAAACATTTAATTTTAATCAACCCGTCATACCTTATGAGAAATTTATTTCTGGCACCATTATTATCATATAGTCGAGTTCTTTAAATATTTTTTATATAGAATCGTAGATAGGTTATTATAACATTGGAATTACAAGAGCAGCACCATAGGTCAATGCCATAAGTCCATATGGGCCTGATTACTGTTTTGTAGAACAAGATCTTGTTTTCGAGGGAAAGACACGAGCAGTACATTTTCTTGATTCGCAGATCAATCTCTTTTTCAATATATGAGACTTCTAGGTGTGTCGTCGGTCTAAATGAAGACCTAAATAACGAGCTTCTGTTGCTTGAGGAATGGGTACGTTGTTCAGAAAAACTGGGGGGCATTTAGAGTGAAGGTAACGTGAGTGCTTTTCGTTTCATTGACCTTGGTTCTCCATTTAGCAAGCCAGGTCTGAAGATGAGTTAGATGGGTTTGTAGGTTAGAGGATGCTATATGAGGATTGGTATGACTGTAAAGGAGGACAATGTTATCTGCTTATCTGCCTAAATGTGTATTATTTGTGGTGGGAACATCTGAGGTATATAGTAAATATAGCAGCGGTCCAAGGACACTGCCTTGAGGCACACCTGAGGTGATTGGTCGGAGGTCAAAATAATGTTGGCCATATTTGATTTGGAAGTAGCGATCACTCAAGTACGATTTTAGCAAAAGGTAGTATTCATTTGGCAGTAGTTCTTTAATTTTATATAATAGGCCTTCGTGCCACACCTTGTCAAATGCATGTTTAATGTCTATAAAAACTGCAGAGCAGTAAGATTTGGCGTCGAGGGCCGCATTGAAGATATTTATAAGTCGATGGCATTGCTGAATCGTGGAATGGTACCGCCTAAATCCAAACTGATGGTCTGGTATGCAGTTTTCCAGTATGTCACTGTCATACAGTCTTTTGATTATAAATTTTTCTAACAGCTTAGAGAGTAGTGGCAGCAGACTTATTGGACGGTAAGAGGCAACATCTTCAGCAGGTTTACCAGGTTTTGGTATTAGAATAACTTGCGCAAATTTTAACGATGATAGCCAATATTGGCATCTCAATATGGAGTTGAACAGGTTTCGTAAAAACGTTATACCGTTTCTGGACAGTTCAGTAAGCACCTTAGCCGTAATTAGGTCATACCCAGGATCTTTGCTATTGTTTAGATGGCGAGTTTCATCAAGCACCTCAGTATAGGTGAAGCTTTTGATGGGCAGCGACATTTGAAGTCTTGAATCTCAACATCGGGTGCAGTAGAGTAGGGGGTGAAAACTTGGGCAAAGTGCTGGGCGAAGAGATCTGCTTTTTCTTGGTCTGCCTTAGCCCAGTCATTATTTGACTTACTTAAAGGTGGATTAACAGCCTGTGGTCTTTTATTAACTTTAGAAACTTTCCAGATACTGTGGTCGGCTCGGGACAAGGAAGTTAGATAGTGTTGAAAAGTTTCTTGCTTGTGCAGTTTGAGTTTATTCTTGAGGGCATTGGTTAGTCTATTAAATATCGTTTTTCAGCTGCATTTAGAGTCCTGTGCCATTTATATCTGGCCCTCCTCGTTTGCTTGATGAATTCAAGGATTTCATTGGGGATATTTCCATCCTGTCGTACCGTATTTAGAAGTTTGGGTGTAGCCCTCCAGGCTGCAGATTGAACAGTCGTGGTGAAGTGTTCTGTGGCTTCCTCTATATCATTAGGGGTGCGCAGGCTGATGTTGGTTTGGAGATTTTCTTTCAAAAGCCTTCTGAATTCGTCCCAGTTGTTTTTTTTTTTTGGTTGTATAGGGATAGTCTAGGTTGTCTTTTAATAATTGTAGTGCTAATTGTAGCAATGACTGGTGTATTATTGGATGATAGGTCAGTTCAGCTAACTATATCTGTATAGGTAGAGGATACACCTTGGGTGATAAAAAAGTCCAGTAAATCAGGTACCTTATTTAGATCCGTGAGCCAGTACGTGGGCTCTCCGGTGAATAAGTAGCCATAGTTTTCTTCGCGGATGAGTTCATATAAAGCTCTGCTTTTGGTAGTTATTAGACGAGAGCCCCAGTAGGTATGTTTGCAGTTATAGTCACCTCCACATATAAAGTTGTTGCCAAGAGATTGAAAGAATGGCTTGAGGACGTATTTGGAAAGTCTGTGCCTGGGTGGGCAATACGCAACAGAGATTACTAGTGGATGTGATAATTTGTAGACTTGAATAGTAGTTGCTTGGAGAAACGGTTCTTCGTACTTTTGCAGTTCATTGTGAGCGATTGAGCTCTATATTAATATAGCTGTGCCTTCGTGCGCTGTACCGTCAGGATGTTCTGTTATAGCATGTATAGTGTGGTATTCTTAGAAAAGACCTGTCTGTAAAGTGTGTCTCAGATATAAGAAGGATATGTATATTATTTAACTTTAAAAATGGTTCAATTTCATATATTTTTGATAGGATGCCATTAGCATTCCATAATGATATAAGGAGTGAATTAGCCATTATCTTACAAGTTTACTTATGACTGTGGACAACATGTTTATTACCATGTTGTTTTGTTGCATCAGTTGTGAAAACATAGGTTTAAATTCTTTTAGAAATTTTTGTAGGGTTACATCTTGGGGTTGTGCTTGTGTAGTGTTTGTATTTCCTTGCACGGGCTGACTATGTATTTGTGGGTTGTGATGATTAGGGAAGATTGGGTGAGTTTGATGAAGTCGTTGTTGGAACATGTTTGATGTTGTGGATCGAGTTTGTAAGGATGTGTTGGATCTTAACTTACTTTGAAGTTCCTTATGAACGGTACAGCCTCGATAATTAACCGGGTGCTCTCCGCCACAGAGAGCAAATTTGGCGAGTAAGTCTTTTATCTTCTTACAAGATCGGGTATCATGTGAGCCGCCACACTTTACACATACAAATGGGCGGTTACAGTAGGCCTGAGTATGGTTATACTGTTGGTACCTCATACACTGTACGATTGTTGTATTTCTGTGTAGTGGTTCGACCTTTATAATTTGGTTTTGTAAAAACCTGAGGTTATAAATGTCTTTGTTACTTGGCGCAGGTTCCAAGTCTACAAAGAACATTGGCAAGGGCATTTTTGTTATTCGGTGTTTTATGTTGGTTACGGATCTCACTTTGTGACCGTTCTCCTCCAGTAAATCAGCTATTTCTTTTGTGGGAACAGAGTGGTGTAAGTTACGGATAACGACACGATATGCTTTATTTTCTTTCATCTGATAGGTGTGATATATGATGTTAGATTCTTTCATGAGTGTGATTAGCTTGCGATATATATCAGCCGTGTTGGCAGATATCTTAATTACGTTATCAGCCAGTGCTTTAATTTTGTATTCTTCTGATTCTGCAGCATTTGTTGTGTTGTTGTGTTTTATTTTGCTGTGTGTTTGATGTATTTTCTATTTCAGCCGCATCAGTAAGATTTGTGAGGACCGAGTATCTGTTATTATCTATAATAGGTATCATAGTGTTCACTGATGCTGGTTGTTTAGATATTCGTTTACGTTTATTATTTCTGACACATTGCCAATCTTTACTTGGTGTATTAGATAATTCAATATCGTTTTCAGAATCTGAGGTATTCATGTTACTTATTGCATCGTTATTAAGCATGTTATTTGATTGCGTTGACATGATAGGGTTATGTATCTGAAACGGTGTTTGGGAAAATGTGTTTGGAATTTGTGTGTGGGGTACATATTGCTGGTTAATAGGTATAAAAGAAGCATTTATTACAGGAGATAGTGGTATTACCTGGCTTGTCGTCTGATTGAAATTAATGGGAGACTGGAAACCCTGTTGAGCGGTTGTTGGCTGTTGATAATAATAATTGCCGCTATTGTAATTCATGTTGATGACTTGCGATTAGTTCGCTGGTATTTCAAAAATATATAACGTAAAAATAGTTTATATCAGTTGAGGTATACTGATATAGGTGACCCGAGAGTCAACGATTTCCGCACGTTGCACTCACTTATCACTACGAGCTCGGAACACTTCCTTACTGCATGAAATTATAACGCGGAATAAACGTTTTAAGTAGCTAATTACTTTTTACTTTATAAAAACTACTGAATTGTTCTTCAATTTGTATATGCGGATTAACTAAAACAAGCCAAAAGCAATTCTTACACTTTAAATGATAAATACTGAAAAACAAAAACTGAAAACAGCAAGAAACAATAGATTAAGACAAAAATGTAACAATAATTATATGCACCGGGCGACCACTGCAAATATAAGTTTTGGATGCAATGGTACTAATAGCGTTAGCAGAAAACCACGTTATGTTTACACTTTAGCAGCACATATGAAAGTAAAAAACCTTGGCTATTAATTTTTTTAAATTTATTATTTTGGAAATAGGAAAGTACAACCCAGTTAATAGAATATTTTAGATTTAAACATCTTTAAAAAGAACTCAAATTTCAGTTAGATGTTTGATTAGATGGACAAATTAGTTCTGTCCCAGAATTTAATTTAAATAAAAAGACTTTGTTATCGTTGTGTCAGGCTTTGGAAATATAAACTTAAAACTTACAATTTCTGACTTTAGAAATTTTTTAAGCGAGTGCGTTAGCACTGGCGAGCTTGAGAAATAGAAGTGTCGGCTTAACTTGAAGATGCTAGAAAATTAATTTAACCCAAGGCCCTAAGAAGACTAATACAACTACTCAACCAAAGCCAAAAGTTTCTGTTCCTTTACTCGCGAAAAGATTCAATAAGAAAGAAGTCACCTCTGTTGCATTTCCTGATGTTCAAGCTGTCCACAAAGTTGATCCAACTGATTTTATCTTTCCTGTCAGGTAAAATGTTCCGATCAAAATTAAGAAGCGAGAGGACATAGAAAAGGCATCTCTGTACACTTTGACCTTATTCAACTTTATTAATTCTGCGTGTTTTATACTGTCAAATGCTTTGACATAGTCAATGAAACAGAGATATACCTCCTTTTTGATCTCTGCATCTTTGCAGTAATACTGTTAATCCAAATAAAGCCTCTCGAGTGCCAAGGCCGTCCCGAAAGCCAAGCTGTTCTTCGCTTAGGTCTTGTTCACTTTTTTTGCGAATTCTGTTGTGTATTATTTTTAAAAATAATTTTAGCACATGGCTCATTAAGCTAATTAATCGGAATTGATCACATTTGTTCGCATTAGTTTTCTTTGGTATAGGAATGAAAATTGACTTTAGCCAGTCGTGTGGTATGTTTCCTGTTTGGTATATTTTATTGAACAGGTTTGTCATTATGTTTATGTTACCTTCATTTACGAGTTTCAGGAATTCTGCATAAATGTCGTCTGGTCCGGGAGCTTTCCCGTTTTTAGTTGCATTTAACACTTTAACTACTTCTGCTTTTAATATGTTTGGCCCCGTTTCGCCCTTCGCGGTGTACGGGAGGTTAACTTCATCGTCAAACAATTGTTGTACGTAGTTTGTCCATTCGCTGTTTAGTTCTTCTGTTGTAGATATCAGTTGGTGGTTATAATTTGTTAGCCTTGTTGGCAGTCGTTTTTTAAAGTTTCCAGTAACTTCCTTTACTTTTTTATGTAAATTGAAGAGATCGTGTTTGTTCTGCAGTTCTTCAAGCTCTTGGCATCTATTGTTCATCCATTTCTCTTTTGCTTCTCTTATTGTTCGTCTTATTTTGGTTTGAGTTTGATTGTACCTCCGTTGGTCCGAGTTTTTATACATTCGTCTCTCCTCCATTAGTTCTAAAATTTCCTTTGTTATCCATTCCTTTTTGTGATCGTATTTTGATGCTCTTACAGTTTGGGCTTGTATATTGTTTAGCGTGTTTTTCAATTGTTTCCAGATATTTTCTATTTGCTCTTGGTCGTTTTCAGCCTCTGTTTCGCGTATTTTTTTGAATTCGTTGTTTAGTGACGCGGATATTTGATCTTTTTGTATCTGGAAATTGTTTATCTCTGTGTCGGGTTTTTCTGCTGTTGGTGCATATACCTGTATTATGTTAACATTTTTTGGTTCTACTTTTAGTTGGATCAACATTGCTCTATCAGATTGCGGTATGAAATTCATGACCAATTTTTTCGCCTCTTTGTTCACTATAATTCCAACTCCGTTTGGGTGATCAGGTAGGTTGTTTCATTTTTCCTGACTCCTTTCACCTCATTTCGCTAATTCCGAGGACATTTAAGTTTAGTCTCTTCATCTCTTGGATTGTATTGTGTATCTTCCCAGCCATATACATGCTTTTCACATTCCAAGTGCCAATTTTGATTGGTATTTCCACTTTTGGGTGGTTCCTAGTATTCATCGCGGGGATTCTTCGCACCCCTTGACCATTTAATGTCATTTAAGGATACCATTAGCATTCCAAAATGATATACGGAGTGAATTAGCCATTATCTTACAAGTTGACTTATGACTGTGGACAACATGTTTATTACCATGTTGTTTTGTCGCATCAGTTGTGAAAACATAGCTTCAAATTCTTCTAGACATTTTTGTAGGGTTACATCTTGGGGTTGTGCTTGTGTGTGTGTGTATATGTTCGTGGGTTGTAATGATTAGGGAAGATTGGGTGAGTTTGATGAAGTCGTTGTTGGAACATGTTTGATGTTGTGGATCGAGTTTGTAAGGATGCGTTGGATCTTAACTTATTTTGAAGTTCCTTATGTACGGTACAGCCTCGATAATTAGCCGAGTACTCTCCGCCACAGAGAGCATATTTGGCGGGTAAGTCTTTTGTCTTCTTACAAGTAGGCCTGAATATGGTTATACTGTTGGCACCTCATACACTGTACGATTGTTGTATTTCTGTGTGGTGGTTCGACCTTTATAATTTGGTTTCGTAAAAACCTGAGGTTATAAATGTCTTTGTTACTTGGCGCAGGTTCCAAGTCTACAAAGAACATTTAGCAAGGGCTTTTTTGTTATTCGGTGTTTAATGTTGGTTACGGATCTCACTTTGTGACCGTTCTCTCCCAGTAAATCGGCTATTTCTTTTGTGGGAACAGAGTGGTGTAAGTTACGGATAACGACACGATATGGTTTATTTTTTTTCATCTGATGGGTGTGATATATGGCGTTAGATTATTTCATCAGTATGATTAACTTTCGATATATATCGGCCGTGTTGGCAGATATCTTAATTACGTTATCAGCCAGTGCTTTAGTTTTGTATTGTTCTGATTTTGCAGCATCTGTTAGTGTTGCGACCATTTTATTAAAGTCCGTAACCCCTTGTACAAATATTGGTGGTGGTGTGAGTGTTTTATTTTGCTGTGTGTTTGATGTATTTTCTATTTCAGCCGCATCAGTAAGATTTGTGAGGACCGAGTATCTGTTATTATCTATAGTGGGTATCATACTGTTCGCTGATGCTGGTTGTTTAGATATTCGTTTACGTTTATTATTTCTCACATTGATAATCTTTACTTGGTGTATTAGATAATTCAATATCGTGTAACGGTGTTTGGGAAAATGTGTTTGGAATTTGTGTGTGGGGTATACATTGCTGGTTAATAGGTATATAAGAAGCATTTATAACAGGAGATAGTGGTATTACCTGGCTTGTCGTCTGATTGAAATTAATGGGAGGCTGGAATCCCTGTTGAGCGGTTGTTGGCTGTTGATAATAATAATTGTAATTCATGTTGATGACTTGCGATTAGTTCGCTGGTGTTTCAAAAATATATAACGTAAAAATAGTTTATATCAGTTTAGGTATAGTGATACAGGTGACCCGAGGGTCAACGATTTCGGCACGTTGCACTCACTTATCACTACGAGCTCGGAACACTTCCTTACTGCATGAAAGTAAAACGCGGAATATACGTTGAAGTAGCTAATTACTTTTTACTTTATAAAAACCACTCAATTGTTCTTCAATTTGTATATGCGGATTAACTAAAACAAGCCCAAAGCAATTCTTACACTTTAAATGATAAATACGGAAAAACAAAAACTGAAAACAGCAAGAAACAGTAGATTAAGACAAAATAACAATGATTATATGCACCGGGCGACCACTGCAAATATGTTTTGGATGCAATGGTACTAATAGCGTTAGCAGAAAGCCACGTTATGTTTACACTTTAGCAGCACATATGAAAGTAAAAACCTTGGCTATTAATTTTTTTAAATTTATTGTTTTTGGAAATAGGAAAGTACAACCCAGTTAACAAATATTTTAGATTTAAACATCTTTAAAAAGAACTCAAATTTCAGTTAAATGTTTAATTAGATGAACAAATTAGTTCTCAGTCTCAGAATTTAATTTAAATAAAAAGACTTTGTTACCGTTGTGTCAGGCTTTGGAAATATAAACTTAAAACTTACAATTTCTGACTTTAGAAATTTCTTAAGCGAGTGCGTTAGCACTGGCAAGCTTGAGAAATAGAAGTGTCGACAACTTGAAGATGCTAGAAAATTAATTTAACCTAAGGCGCTAAGAAGACTAATACAACTACTCAACCTAAGCCAAAAGTTTCTGTTCCTTTACTCTCGAAAATATTCAATAAGAAAGAAGTCACCGCTGTTGCATTTCCTGATGTTCAAGCTGTCCACAATGTTGATCCAACTGATTTTATCTTTCCTGTCAGGTAAAATGTTTCGATCAAAATTAAGAAGCGAAAGGACATAGAAAAGGCACCTCTGTACACTTTAACCTTATTCAACTTTACGTTACCGGCATGGAAATTGTGTCTCCAACGGTGTTAGCCCAGTACACAAATAACAAAGCTCTCCTACTGGCTGTAAAACAACTAAAACACGGACTAAACAACCTTCAATATTGATTTGATTGTTGGCATATCTAGATTAACTCCAAGAATAGCTTAGAAGTATCGCTTATTTGACGGGCAAGGAGTGAATACCTGGGAGCCCAATCCTGTAAGGAAAAAAGCTAAATATCTCAGCGTAGCTATAGAAGTCAAGCTCACCTGGAACACCACATTGAGAAGTTTTATATAACAATCATTAGGCTTATGATAGCCTAAGCAGCACCAGACTAGGGATATGCTCCAAACACTTATACACAAACGCTGTAGGTCATCCAGAACCGGGCTTTGTGGTTTATTCGAAATGCAACCCCCCACCGGGAAATAAAACTCCAAACTGTTATGGAGTCTGTATAAGAGGCCATCCCCGATCCAGGGGTTGGGATGCGCTCGAAGCATGTAATTTTTACGTATTCGATAGAAAAGTCTTCCACGAAAGGCCACCAACAACGAGAGAGTAGACCAATGGCTAAGACTCATATACCCCAAAATTCATAGTGTACGAGTAAAGCTTTCAAAAAAGAGAATATTAAGTATATTCTCAAATAGATAACATTGCTGCTACAATGTGAAAATGTTGCCGTATAAAGGACATTTCAGTGCTTAAAAGGTTCTCCAACTTCCAGCACAACAGCAAGGTTAAAATAGATTTTTCAAATACGATCACTAACAAAAAAGAAAATGCAAACAAGCGTGTGAAATATTCTCTAGTTTAAAGAGAAACATGATTGAAGAGCGAAAAATGATACTTGTTGCTCTCAAAGTCTTTCTACATATTTGCATTGCTGTCTTAAAAGTGGAAAGTGGTGATGTACAGATAAATAATTAGCCAAAAGTAACTTTAGGAGGGAACACATTGACTAAAGCTTCTGCTGAGGTTCCGAAAGGAACTTTAATTTTATAAAATTATGTATGAGATCACCTTTTGCACGGTTGCTGCTTTTCGATAAATTTTGCGATAGGTGGACCTGCCCACTAATCTTAAAGAAACATATGCAGTGACAAATATGAGGAGTACTAGACTTTCAGTGGTAATTTGGCTAAGAAATTGCTGTTTATTACATTCTTTGCATATTATTTACTTTATAAGAAAAAGTATTAGAGCTTCGGGTATGTAGTTATATCCATGGTATGTGAAGAACACTGAAGATTATGCTTTTATTTGAGGAAATTTAAGTTTTACCATCAACTTTGCTTTCAGTTAAAATGAAGAGACTTTTGTCTTGCACACATTCATTGGATATCATTCCCCACATTTCAGGGTTTCTAAATACCAATTTTTATCTTGCAACTCTATTTAGATGATTTGTAATTCCCGGGACATTGACAAAACCATTGGAGATGTTAAAAATTTAATTCTGCCTTATCTTTTAACAGCATGGGATTCTCCAGCTGGGTAATAGGTAGCAAAGTTGTGCAGATTCTGATGTACAACTTTAGTTAGAAAAGCTAAGGTGGCGTTTGTATAAAAGAATTTATTTAACCTACCAACCAACGGTTCTGGGTCTTGTAAAGGTACTTCCCTGGGTTATCTAGGCACAGGCTTTCTGGAAGTTATAGACGTAGGCGAAAAAATTTTATTCTGAATGTTTCTTAGCACATCTGTTACAACCGTTTAAACCACTGCATTGTATTCATAACACTTCCCTTTCAGCAACATTCTTCAACATGGGAAAAAGTCACACTGTCAACAATTCGGGTGAATATGGGAAATGTGACAGAGCAAGCATATGATGTTTGCTCAAATATCCTTGGAATGATACGACTTGTGTGAACACACCATCTGAACACCCATAAATCAAGACGATGCTTAACACAAACGTTTCAGCAGGTCAATGTAAAAGTTTCGGTTTATCGCTTTTTTTCATAATGCACCAAATCATAAAAAATTGGATAACATTGTCTTTATTTTTGAAGATTGTCGCTTTACCTTTTTGAAAGCGGGTGAATCATAATCTTCCCATTCGGCTGTTCGGTGCTTCGTTTGAGGTTATACCGGTAGCACCA
Source organism: Sinelater perroti (assembly GCA_036346155.1). NCBI lineage: Eukaryota > Metazoa > Arthropoda > Insecta > Coleoptera > Elateridae > Sinelater > Sinelater perroti. Next base: position 18,464,659 of record JARFIY010000158.1, on the reverse strand, counting down.
GTTTGCATCCTCGGAAATAATGTTTGATATAAATGTAGGATCAATTTTAGCTCTTTCAAATAGTTCAAATCGTCGCGTAAAAGTTGATGACACGCATCCCTATTTAATTTCAACCCTTCTGGTATCATGCCCACACTAACACAATGATTTTTTGTAGTAGCTTCCTCACACATTTCACACTTGCAGCTCTGTGTGATATTGCTAGCTGGGATTGTCTTGCACTGAATTTCTGCCCTCCAGAAACCTTTTGTGCCACTCAAAGACATTTAATAATGCCTTGTTACCATATGCTACATTATATTCCATGTTTCACTTGGAGTTTGTCCTAACTTAACATAGAATTTAATATAAACTATCTGCTTAGAATCCGCATCAATGATGCCACAAAGCCGAACAATGAGTTGTCAATCACAGCCCAGCCACCTAATGAGTTTACCTAGACACAAAGCCATGTCTATTCAGAACATATGCAGATAAATTTGCAATTTATTAGAAAAAAGCAAAATTTATTTGCACGATTACTAGTTTGATCGAAAATAATCATTCGGATGTACATAATTAAGATACGTTATTTAGTATCATTCCCAAAATGTAATTGAGGTAAGTTACCAAAGCAAAAATGTTCCATTATTTTGCTCCGCTTTAGTTATAGCAATATCTTTTATATTGCGTTGTTTCAATAAATAAACACACACAATTTATTAGAAGCGTTTCATTTTCCTCTCTTATTCCTTACGCCCCACCCTATCATAACGCTGGCACAAACTTTGTCTTTAGTTTTCTTCATGTGATGTAAGTGACTGATCAAAAATATTCGGTTATTTACTCTATGCTGACATCATACGTACCTTGTGTCATAAGTTTTAGTAATTCTTATTAATTTAAAATGGAGCTATTTCTGCAACGTTACCATCCGCACACCGTTCACAGGCCTATTATGACCATGTGCGTTGTCATGCCGCTAAAGAAAACCACCATAACCGAATCGTAGGCCAGGCAACATTGGCTAAAATGCCTTTGGGTCTTATGGCATTTATTATATATCATAGGGGTTCAATCTGGAGCAAACGGTATCATAAATGGTATTTCAATAGCATTTTGTTGATTTGCGACTTCCATTTATTTTCTATTTTTTTGCCTCTTCCCAAGTTCATTTGACTTGTAGTTCTAGAATTTTTTGTGCACATGTTGTTTAGTTTACACTTTCTAGATGTATCTTCTCTCTCTTTGAATTTTTCCTTCTGTTGTTTCGTCTTTAATTAGTAGTTTAGCCTCTTTCGGGTTTCTTTATAGGACTGCTCTTTTTGCACTGTTACTTAATCTGGTTGTCTTTCCTTGCATATGATTTTTGTTAGTCTCACTCAGTGAATTGTCCTTCATGGTTTATGTGTGATGTAGGTTATCATAAATCTTATTTCTATGTATTTGTATCTTATGTTGTTGTACTGTCTAGTGAATCGAAGCCAATTTAAAAGGCCACAATATTAATAAAGATTTCTTCATCCATTTGTGCTGTTTGGTCTATTATTATACTCATGTGATCGACACAAAGCTCTGTTGGGTCTAAATCTTAGTTGAATGTCTTCTAGTTTTCCATTGATAAATATTTTAGCTCTTTTAATATAATTCTGGTCATTATTTTGTTAGCTACACAAAGTAAAGTGAATGGTCTCCAGTTCTCGCATATGGCTTGATTTTTTTAGGTATTTTGATTATTATGCCTTCTGTCAAATCTTCTTGGGATTTTTTCTTGCACCTAGAACTCATTAAGTCATATATATTTATATATAGATTTCTGTTGAATAAAATATATGGGCCTTTAGCAGTTCTGCTGGCATACCACTTTTCATTGCGTATCTTATTTCTTCTGTAATCTTTAGTGTATATTCTGAGTTTACCACTTCTCTTATTTCTTCATATGGTCATCTAGTTTGTTTATATATTTGAGAGAAGTATTCCACCCACCAGTTTTAATTTTTTCTAGGGTAGAGGCTGTTTTCCCTTTTCTTTCTTTTAGTTCTGTTGGGTGTACACTGTTTAATCCTATTAATTTTATTTGATGTTTTATATAAACTTTTTAATTTATTTATTTTTGTTGTTTCTTCTGCCATTTCTGTTACTTGGTATATATTTTTTTATTGAATTCGTGTACATTAGCAATCAGAATTAATTACAATAAATTCTATGAGCTAATTGCGTGAAGTTTGGAATAGATTTGAAGAGAGGTGCACCCAGTGATGCAGTCTCGTTACCTCCATTTGAAGGCTTAGGGGATGGTGTATGATTTCTTTATTCTGTCGAGTCCCATGGCCACTTCCGTTTAAGTCGTCTCATTACTGGCTGCTGTGTTAGCGGTGAAATCTCGTTATTAGTGTGTCCCACTAGCCGAGCATGGTGGCTTGTAGCCCGTTGTCTGATTATGTCCCGCACATATTGTACGTTGGAGTCAAAGTGGAGGATACGGTTTGAAACATACCAGGGAGCATTGCATATACTTCTTAATGTCTTAGACTGGAAACGTTGTATTATTTCAATATTTGAGTAGCTGGCGCAACCCCAGAGTTCACAGCCATATGTCCATATTGGTCGTATGATAGATTTGTACACCAGTAATTTGTTTTCTGTTGAAAGTTGAGAGTTTCTTCCTATGAGCCAATACATTTTTTTAATTTTGATGTCCATTTCTTTGCGTTTTTTTATTATATGTGGTTTCCACGTTAATCTTGTGTCCATATGGAGACCTAAGTATCTAATTGCATTTGCTTGCGGGATGGGTACGTTATTCAAGCTTACAGGTGGGCATTGTGATCGTCTTGTGGTAAATGTTATATGATTGGACTTCGTCTCATTGACCTTAATTCTCCATTTTCCAGCCAACCTCTATTGTACTTAGTGCCTCTTGCAAGATATTAGTTGTGATTTGTGGATCTTCATGACATGCCAGGATTGCAGTGTCATCTGCAAATGTCCCCAATGTTATGGTTGGTGTCGACGGTATATCTGCAGTAAAAATCAGATATAAGAGTGGCCCCAACACACTTCCTTGGGGAACACCAGCGTGATTGGATACAGTTGTGAATATTCCATACCAACTTTGGTTTGAAAGTGTCGATTAGTTAGATAAGATTTAAGCAGGAGATAGTATTGATGTGGAAAGATGTGTTTAATTTTAAATAGTAGCCCATTGTGCCAAACACGGTCAAACGCTTGCCGCACATCTAAAAATACAGCAGAGAAATATTTCTTACTATGAAATGATTGCTGAATAATATTGGTTATTCGGTGGCATTGCTCTATGGTCGAGTGTCCTTTGCGAAATCCAAACTGGTGATTTGGAATCCATTCTTCAAGTAGACTATTTTCGTTTATTCGCTTTAATATTAATTTTCTAGGAGTTTTGACACGACAGGCAGTAGACTAATTGGGCGATAAGACTGAGCTTCATTTGGTGGTTTGCCAGGTTTTAATATTAGGATGACCTGTGCAAACTTTAATTGTAAGGGCCAGTTTGTTAAGCGTAGGATTGCATTAAAGAGTGCCAATAAGAATTGTTCTCCTTGTCGTGGTAATTGTTTAAGTACAAGGCCTGTAACGAGATCATAGCCCGGCGCTTTCTTATTATTTAACCTTTTATTTAATTTTGTAATTCACCAATTGTGAATTTTTTATAGGGGTGATAGTTGTAGTGGTGCTTCGAGAAAGTTGTTAACATCTTCATCAATTTCATTAGAGTGAGGTGTGAATACGTCTGCCAGATGTTGGGCAAAAGTTCAACTTTTCTTTGTCTGATCTTGCCCAGGAGCCATCGTTTTTGCGTAACGGCGGGACTTGTTGTTGGGGTCTCTTAAATCCTTTAGTGGCTTTCCATATACTGTGATCTTCTTTGGATAAGTTGGTTATGTAGTTATGGAATGTTTCATTACGCGCCTCTAACATCTTCTTCCTAAGTTTATTAGTAAGTCGATTGTATGTGGTTTTATCATTAACGTTGTGTGTACGTTGCCAGATTGACCTTGCTCTCCTTTTTTCTTTTATTAATTCACTTATATCCCTAGAAACATTAAATGACTCGATTTTCTGCATATTCATTGGTGTAGCATTCCAGACTGCCTCTTGGACTGTTGTTATAAAGTGATTAACTGCGATCTCTATTTCTTTCGGTGTTTTTATGCTTATATTAATATTTATATGTCGGTGGACGTGTACTTTAAATTTGTCCCAGTCAGTTCGTCTATTGCAAAGTACTGGCTTAGGCTGCTTTTGGATAACTGTAGCGCTAATGACAGCTAACACAGGGCTGTGGTCTAATAAATCTGGAATCTTGTTCACGTCGGTCGGCCAGTATGTTGGAGTACCGGTTGATAAATGCATGTAATTGTTGTTAGTAAGAATTTTTCAAGTTCTCTACCCTTGTGGTTATTAATCGAGACCCCACCTTGTATGTTTACAATTAAAGTCGCCACCTACTATAAATCTCCTCAAGGGTGTTGAAGAATGGTTGTAGTATGTTCGTGGTTAGTCTATGTCTTGGAGGGCAATATACAGCGGCTAGTGTGATTGGGCTAGGAAGTTTACTGATTTCGATAACGGCAGCTTGCAGGAACGGTTCTTCGTATTTTGGTAATTCATGATGAACTATCGAGTTTCTAATAATAATAGCTGCGCCACCATGGGCTGTATTATCTGGGTGTACAGTGTGATAGATGCTGTACTGAGGTATTTTTATAAACGTTCTTGTTGTAAAGTGTGTTCCACTTATGAGTAGTACATCAATTTTGTTCATTTGAAGGAAGACTTCTACCTCCAATTTTTTAGATTGGAAGCCGTTGGCATTCCATAATGCAATACATATGAATTTAGACATTATTTAACTAATTTGGCAATTACTGTTGTGAGCATGTTGAGGATCATGCTATTTTGTTGTAGCAGTTGATTGAACATTCCCTTAAATTCGGCAAGGAATTGTGCGAGGGTGAGGTCATTAGATGAGTCTGGTTTATTTGCTGTAACGTGGCTATAGGTATGCATCGGCATATCAGCGTAAACATTAGGTTTTGGCAGAGGAGGAAAATTTCTTATATCTGGCTTATACTGTGCAGGTTGTTTCTTTGGTTGCTGTGTATTTGGGTAGGTCTTGTTTTGTAGTTCTCTATAGAGCATACATCCTTTGTAGTTGGCAGGATGTGGTCCATTGCATAAGATACATGTTGCCGGCGTATCCCTATTTTTGGTGCACGTTCTTGTATCATGGTTACCGCTGCATTTGACACACGCATATGGGCGATTGCAGTATGATTTCGTGTGGTTAAAGTTTTGGCATCTTGTACATTGTACTATATTTTTATTTTGCTTAGGTGGTTCAACCGTTATCTTTAGGTTCTGCAGATACTGCAATTTATAAATATCTTTGTTGTTATAGGGCGGTTCCAAGTCCACGAAGAATAACGGCAGGGTTTTTTTAGTTTGTTTGTGTTTGATGTTGCTAATATTTCGAACTTTATGATTTTTTGCTGCCAATTCTGCTGTTATTACATTTATCGGGGTTGTGGTGTGTAGATGCCGTACAACTACTCTATACGCCCTCTCCTGCTTGTTTTGATATGTGTGAAATATAACGTTGGTATCTAAAAAATGGGCGGTCAATTTCCTGTATGAGTCAGGCGTGTGAACATTGAACATTTAGAGGTATATTGTTCCTTTTCGACTATGTGCGTGATGCTAGCTACCATTTGTTGATAGTTTTCGACACCTTGAACAAAGATTGGCGGTGGTTTTGGCAGTTGAACGGTTTGACCCGTAGTATTAGTGTTGCTGCTAGCCCTGGTACATCTGTTTCCTCTGTTAACGTAGAGTATTGGTTTGTTTGTGTTAAGTTGAATGTTTGAGTTAATTGTGGGTTATATTTCCGTCTTTTCCTTTTATTGCCAGGAACCACTTGCCAAGTGTTATTATTATCAGCCATGTTTTCGTCTTCGCCGACATTACTTAAAATTTCTTGCTGGTCTTTTCTATTTGATTATTTTGCGGCAAGGTTTGCGGGAAGGTAATTGCACTTGAGACAACCTTGGATATTGCATTACGGGCATTGTATAATACGGAGAGGGTTGAACCGGTGGGATTGATGGCACTGCATACTGCTTTAATGGTGTTTGTTCGAAGAGTGGTGGTGTTGAATGTATACTGTTACTTACAGTATACTGTTGCTGTTGATAGGAGGGTGGGTAACCATATTGTTGATACATATTGGAGTTATTTTGTGATGGCGGATTATTCCCATTGCCAGTGGGAAACATTAATATTAAAGTTGATTACATGGGTATTAAATTATTAAATAAATAAGTACGCCTGACCTTAAGGCTGCGACTCGGACGCGGCGATATCGCAGGTCAAAATTTGGCTCGCACACGTCCACTCTGTTTCGATGCACGGGCCGTACTATTTGGTATATGAATTTCCTTTTATTTGTCTAGTAGTTTTTACTTCTTTATTTTCTTTAACCTATTCTTCCTACTATTTGTTTTTTATTTTGATTTCTATTGACTAGAAGCTTTGCTTTTGTTGATTTTTTTCGATTATTTTTTTATTGTATATTCATGTCAACACTTTTTCAAAATTTGACTTTGACATTTCAGTCGCTTGCTGCATCCAAATATTTCTATTAAATTACCATACGAAAAAGCACAATTTTTAACTACAAATCGCTTGTTGCAAGGTGCCCACAGTTTGATGCCACCGTTTTTTGCGCTACTGCAGGAGATGTTTAGCATTTACAACAGAAATTTAGACTTATGAGCGGGTGCTTAACACGAAAAGTCTGTAATCGCAATTTTAAGACATAATTGTTGTATTGTGATGAAGATTAATAGTAGTGAGAAACACTTTTTCATGCGGTAACCAACGATCTTTCCTAATTAAGGTTTTTTCTTTCTTCAGGATTTTGCTTTACAATTACGCTATTGGACAAGTCGAGGTCTGAATAATCTTTGAATAATTTCTTGCTCATTTAGCAACCGATAATTATGATCCCTTATGGCTTACTATTTCTTCTTTTATTGCTTAGTATCGACAACCCTTAGTTTAGTTTTCCTTTTACACCTGCTGGTTATGCTGACTATGACGATCTCTAGATGTAAGTAGGTTATTTGTATACTTTTGATCCGATAATTTATGTGCAACTATAAGTTGTAGTTGTAAATGTTATCTCCAATCTAAATTGCTGCAGGGTTGTGGTCCTGTTAAAGCTCATTGACGTCTATGACGTTTTAAAATATTTATTTAAACTTTAATCAGAAATAAGAGATATATAGGCTAATTTGCTAGTAATAGAATAAAGTAACAACAAATAGCGTGATGAGGACTCTTTCACTGAAAATATTTCCGACACTTCACTTGACATTGAATGGTAATTTTCTTTTTAGTGTTCTACTACCTGGTTGTTGCAGGAATGGTTTTAAGACGGGATTTCGATATCCTTCTAGTCTTTGGTGGTGTTTTTCAATAAATGGCATATTAAGATCGTTATGAAGTGGGTCGTTACACATGCGGAGCATCTGTGATTGCTCTTAGGATTTTTTATTGCAGTCTCTGGAGGATAGCAATGCCTCACTTACTGGTGCATCCTCGAAATTGGACTAAGTACGTCCATATTGGTTCTATTACAGTTCCATACACCAACAACTTGCTTTCTAAGGGCAAGGGGGATTTTCTTCTAAGAAGCCAGTACAATTCTTTGCAAGTAAGTCAGTTTGTTTCCTTTTTTTTACTACATGTTGCTTCCAGATAAGTTTGTTATTAAAGTGTAGTCTCATGTACATATCTGGGATTACACTTAGAATAAATTTATTGCAGATTTCAGTATTACTATTTTATTGGTGGAACTGGGGAAAACGATCTTTTTTAAGGTGTAGCTTACTTTTAAGGTATACTTGATTTGTTAATTTTTATCTTTCACTTTTTTACTCCAATCCTGTAATAGGTTGAGGCTATTTGATGCAATATCTGAGTTTTATAACTCGCAATTATATCTATATCGTCGAAAAAGTATCGCTTTCTAACTTAGGAGTTTTCCGTAGGTCTGACGTATACAAGAGATAAAGTATTGGGCTTAATACCCTGCACTGGGGGATTCTATATTTAATTGAAAAGAATGTTGAAATTTTACTTTTAACTGTGGTTATGAATCGGCGTTCGCTTAGATATGATTTTAGTAGGTCGAAATGGAATGTTGAACATTATAATGAATGCTATCATGCCAGTCCTTGTCAAAGTTTGTATTATAATGAGGAATACTGAGTGACAATATTTTCTGTCTTTTAACGACTGATTTCTTACTCGAATTATTCGGTTGCACTGTTGGGTGGTTGACTGTGAAAGAGAAAACCCAAATTGACTGCCAGAAATTTTATTTAGAAGTAAACTAATGTTTTGTAGTAGAAGCTTTTCAGGAAATTTTAAAATAGTAAATAAGATTGAGGTTCTTATTTGGTTTGGGCACTCAGATAATTTCAACCAAGTCTCAAAACTGCACTGAAGATGTAGGTTAGCATAACAACGACTTTGTTGCAAGTTTCCTTAGAATTTTAGGAGTTATTTGATCGAATCCATTTAATTTCTTAATGTTTAGTATAGATAGTTTGTCTTTTATTCCTTTTGGTGATATGAATTTTAATGATTCGATTAGTGGTAAGTCGCCTTCTAAAAGTTTCTAATATTCTGATTAATTTAATCATTATTTAGGGTAAAAACTATAAGTTGGATTTTTCTTACTCAAAGATTCTAGGTCACTCTTTTGAATTAGATTTTCGGCTGTAATGGGTAAGAAGTTACTTTTACTGATCGGAAGATAGAATTATCAAATCGATTGAGATTATAAGCATAGCCATGAAAGGTATGGGTGAGTTTTCTTAACTTTTGTTTTAAGTTCATTCGCTAATCGCTTCAGTAATGTTATATCTGTTGGATTGTGACTGCTGCTATTTCTTTTTAATTAATTTTTTAATTTTAAGAGGAATGTTTGTTGTGTTGTTTGTTATTTTCGTTTGTGGCGCGTTTTAGAACGGAGCTTTTAACGTAAGTCCGTAGGCCCAATAGACTCAATTATAGTTTCAGTGCGGGCAATATAATTTAGAAAAAAACAAGATTTGAACTTGGCTGAAGTCTAGCTTGCGATCCAGAGTCTTGGTAGGTCGCGTTCTCAAACACTGAAGCTATCTTGACTTTCTCCGTAATGTCCTATTATTTTTTAATTTACTTTCGTCGTTCACGCGACAATATACAAAAAACCCCTTTCTGTAATGGAGTGTTAGCAAAAAACAAGCAAACGAACAGGGCAATTTACATTTTAATTAAACGCCTGTCTATTCGGCGTGCCTGAAAAGAATGCAAATGCCTGCTGTAGCAAGGCATGCAGCTGTACTTTGCATTCAACAGGTAAGGCGGGGCGCCATACAAAATTTAGGCCGCGCAGGGGTCATTAGGCGGCCTAAAAGGAAACCGATGTTTGCTACAAAGCGCGCGCTTAATTGGGCGCGGAGCTTTCGGCGCTATTGATTCGCCGCCGCAATAAGCGCGAAAACCGCCGCCGCCGCCGCTTCCGCGTGCCTCGGCCGCGTCTTGTCCCCCACCTGCATGAATAAATGTATTACATCAATCACGCCGCGCGAAACAGGCTCGGAAGAAGGCAACTTTCCGAGTTTTTCTAGTTCCGCGTCTACGATCTGGATGCAAATAATTCGATCGGGAAGTTAAATTGCGCCGCCCCCGGCCGAGGTACTGATGCCGTACACGTGTACGGACGCGCGCCGCCGAGCTGGAAATCGGGGATTCGGCCGATACAGCCCTCGGGCCGAGTTTTTCTTGCTATTGATTTAATTACTCACCGGAATTTCCTTCGAGCGCTACGTGCCTTATCCGGCATCCCTTCAATGGCGCGAGAACAATGCCCCGGAATACCCCGGACGATAAATACAAAGGTATAATAAAACGCTCATTAAAAGGGCTCTTTATTTAAGGGGCTCTGTATCAAGCGCGCGCACAATGAGGGATAATGCACTCGCGGGGGCAAAAAGCGCGCGCCTGTTCCGGGCGCCGCTAAAAAGCCGCGCGTTGCGCCCTAATTTATGGCGGTGCGTTTTCGGGGCGCGTCGTGCTTAAGCGGATTTGACAGCTAGACGGCCGGTTCTCGATAAGACTTTAAGGGAGATGATAGATTGCCGCGGAGCAGATGAATTAGTCGACGAGCAGGCTTGCCAGAACCGAACGGATTGGAAATTTGGCCACGGTCGGGTACAGTGGATGGTTTCACAAGTTCGTGTCCGATTTTTATATGTAGCGGAAACTTGGCCGCTTGGCGTCACTAATGTTTGTTTTAGTGGTTTTGGTGGTAGCACCACGAGACAGATAGCGCAAGTGTATTTGTGCGTAAAAAAGTTTTTCACAATGGAAAACGGAAGTTATAGCTCTGCGTCACTGCAAGTTGGAACCCCAATAAAAAATAGCCTGAGGTTTATTTGGATCTTGTTTCTGCTCTCGTGTTAGAGAAAAATTGGTTTGGCAGATCTTAAAATCTAATTTATTCCACTTGCATTACAACTGAAGAAATAGCTGAAAGATTAAATTCTGAGAATTTTATTGACAAGCTAATTTACAGTCTACATCTATACAGAGTATTAAATAAATTAGTTTGTAAAAAAATCATTTACTAATGTTGCTCCCACTCCGTTGTTATTTTATTGATGTGTAGTCTTCTTGCAGGTGGCCATTGGCGTTGAAGTATTTCTTACTCCAAGATTTCTGGAGATTGCGTTAACGATTCTGCGGATTTGTTGGATAGTGGAGTGATTTTCTTAGAACCAGAATTGGTGATTGAGGAGTAGTGTCAAGAAGTCGTAGTCGGCGTGTAACCTTTTTAGTATGAATTTTACAAAAACAGGCTAATGGACCTATAAGACGGCGGGTCATGTAGAAGTTTTCTTGATTTTAGGATCATTATATCAGCATACTTTCAAATTGTAGGGTGATATGCATGCCGCTATATACAGTTGTTAGGAGAACGACGGTTTTCTTAGGCAGATGTTTAAATATTTGTCCAGTGATGAGGTCATAACCTAGAGCCTTACGTATGTTTAGTAATTTAATTTCTTTTTTTTACTTCCGTGGCTGAAAATGGTTGTGTAGGTGGAGACATTTAGCAGGGTCTGTTAATAAATCTCCTGGTCAGTGTGGTTTGGCAGGGTTTTGAATTTTTCAGTTATATGTGAAGCAAAGACGTCTGCCTTTTCTTTATCAGATATTGTATGAGGAAGTAGCTGTGGAATAATGAGTTTTTTAGTTTAAAGAGTGAACCTCTGGAAAACCTTATCAAACACTTGGGAAATGTCAAGGAAGATGGCGTTGAAGTATTTCATATCTCTAAGATTTCTGGAGATTACTTTAACGATTCTGTGGATTTGTTGGGTTGTGGAATGATTTTCTTAGAACCAGAATTGGTGATTGAAGAGTAGCGTCAAGAAGTCGTAGTCGGCGTGTAACCTTTTTAGTATGAATTTTACAAAAACAGACTAATGGACCTATAAGACGACGGGTCATGTAGAAGTTTTCCTGATTTTGCGATCATTATATCAGCATACTTTCAAATTGTAGGGTGATATGCATGCCGCTATATACAGTTGTTAGAAGAACGACGGTTTTCTTAGGCAGATGTTTAAATATTTGTCCAGTGATGAGGTCATAACCTAGAGCCTTACGTATGTTTAGTAATTTAATTTCTTTTTTTTACTTCCGTGGCTGAGAATGGTTGTGTAGGTGGAGACATTTGGCAGGGTGTGTTAATAAATCTTCTGGTCAGTGTGGCCTGGCTGAGTTTTGAATACTTCAGTTATATGTGAAGCGAAGGCGCCTGCCTTTTCTTTATCAGAACGGGTCTACTGGCCGTTTGGTTGGCGGATAGGAGGTACAGATATCTGAGGTCTCTTTAGTTTTTTTGTTGCTATCCAGAGTGTGTGGTTATTTGCAGATAAATAGGAAACGTAGTTTTCAAAGATATTATTTTACACGTACCAGAGGGCCCGGCAACGTTTCGTGACTTTTATCAGATCCATCTAGCTATCGAATATGTAGTGGTAGATTTCTTATAGTTAGTTGGAGTGGGAGCGACTTTTGATTAATCATAGTATTTATGAGGTTAATAACTGAAGTATGGTCAGATGCAAGGTCGTAGTTGGATTCTATTACACAGTTATTTCTTGCTATTCCACGTGTTATATAGACATCCAAGGAGTTATCGCTCATTACCCGTAATAGATTTTGACCTTCAATTAATCTAGATCTTTAGTGTGTATGTTTAGCATTCTAGTCTTCCCCGGCTATGAATTTAGTACCAAGGGTACGAAAAAATATTTGTATTTGTTCGGATTTTGTGTGTAGTGGTGGGCTGTACACAGCAGTGACAATGAATTGCCATAGATGGGCCTTGATTTCGATGCTGGTTGATTGTATTTTGTCCGCTTAAAATTTGGGCAATCTGTGGTGCGAGATAGATTTGTGAATGAGATTCCTGAGCCTGTATGGACGGTATGGTATATTGAATATTGTCAGATTGGTAAAGTGTGATTCGGAGATGAGCAGAATGTCGATCCTATTTATATTTGAAAATCCTAATATTTTCTGCTTATGATTTAGCAGGCCGTTGGAGTTCTATGTCGTAGTTCTGAGTATATTCATGATTGCAGTTTGCCAATGACTGTAGTTAGTATGTTTACTATAGTATCATACTATTTAGGCTTATTATCTGTACAAACGTGTTTTTAAATTTATGTAAGACGGTTGATGGTAAACAGTGCAACCCTTGTAATTTGCAGAATGAGCTGCGCTACAGAGTACACATTTAGTGTGTTGCTTGGTTTTTTACATATTTTTGAATTGTGGGGTTGACCACATTTTACGCAGTAGAATGGTTTTGAGCAATAAGCTTCGTAATGACCGTAGCACTGGCATCGCGTGCACTAAACTGTGCTATAATTCTTTTTAAAGCTTCCACAGTTATTTTAATATTGCATATTCTTGTTTGAAGATTTTTATTTATTTCCAGAGTTTCTAAATCGATAAAAAAATAACGATAAAGGATTTTAATTAATCTGTGATTAACATTATTGACGTTTCACACTTGATGACCAGCTTTTTCAGTTCAGTAATTGCTTTAGAATGGTAGAAATGCCGTATGACAGTTCAATATGCCCGCTGCTTTTTAATTTGATACTTAATTTGATAATTAACGGATGCTTTTATTTCTTAGATGTCTTATTAGTCTTTTAAACGTTTTTAATGGGCGTGCTTTAATTTTGACAGTATTAATTGGGAGAGTTTTTGTGTAGCACGTTTCCTGTTTTGTTGATTGGATTTATCATATCTGCGTGCATTTGCAGTTGATTCGCTTTCAGTCGCAGTTACAAGGGGGTTGTAGCGGTTTTGTTGGTGGCGTTGTGGAAGCGAAAGGTTTTGATTTATTTCCTTGCGTTTTTTCTTGTGCTGTTTCTTCTGCATTAGGGTCCTGTTCGTGGTCACTATGTTTGTTGTCGTCGTTTGGAGGCTTCATTGTGCAGGTTTTAGGACATTCCGAACGGTGGTTTGGTTATTAGCTTTCTGAAAAACCTATTAAACTGGTAATGAAAATGGTTGTGTTTGAGGCAATTAGTGAGGTTGAAAAGGCACTGAAATTTACGTTGAATTTGGTGCAATAAAGCTCGGTTGTTGTCAACATATTTTATGTTGAGAACCAAGAATTACATATCTTGGTGGTGAGTAGTGGTAGGATAAGTTTTGAGGATTTAGTGTTGAGTACCCAAATGTGAGTGTTGCTCAGAATTGGAGATTGTATTTCCGAAGAGAAATTTGGGACCAGCTGTTTACCTGTGCACGATCTTAATCAAGGTTGCACGCTGCCTAAGCACAAGCTCGATTTAGATTTACTTTTAAGCTTCCTAAGGAAGTAGTTTTGACCGCATGTCAACTTGGGTGCTTTAGAGAAAATTTTTTGATTCAAACAGCCGATAAACAAGATTCGTGCACTGTAATGTAAAACAAAAAAAAAACTGTGATGCTGTGTGCGCATTGTTAACTGTTTTCTTGAACTACGAGACATTTAAAAGACAGCTTTGGTTGCGTGCAGTTGCGAGTTCCTCATTCGAGCAATGAAAATGATCCAAATGATCGAGATGATCCAGGTGATCATCTGAGTCTTCGGTCCCACCTATAGTGATGCACCCATTCATGTGGCTGATTGTTTAAGAATGGAATGTATTTGGCCGCACGTAGGCGACGGACCGTCTGGGTTTGGGGATAGTTTCAGCAGAGCTGTTCAGAACAAAAGCATTCTTAGCCCTGACGTACTAGTGCTACTGCTAAGTGATAGAGCATTATAAACGATTCTTTAAATCTTTCGTTTGCTACTTTTACATCATTACATTCTTGCAGCAGTTTGGTGGAATTGCTAAACCTCTTGCCACTCATATGATGCGGCGAAAATTGAAGAGTTAAAATAGTAAATTTTCTAGCTCCCAGATTTTGATACTTCAAATACTTGTTTGTTTTAATCTCTGCAGAGTAGTTAATGCCTTTTTTGATTAAAATCATGCATTTTCTAGGAAAAATAGATTTACGCTTGTTAAATATTTCATATTTTCAAATCGGGCATAATTATCTATAAGGACAATTCAGAAGGAAACCTCCGCTTGGTTTATCAATGGCGGAACCTTTTTATACTCTTTGGAAACTTATCACAATAAATTACTAATCGACATAATTGCCATGCAAATTCAGACACTTGTCATTAAGTTTGAAATTTCTTCTATAAAAACTCTGGTTGCTATTTGCTTTCTGTGTTCACGTGTGATACCCAGATCTCACCGCCTGTTTTGCCATGAAATTATTCTTGGGGAAACAGCCCAAAACAGAGAGTTTTGGTACACAAGGGGCATAGAACTTCACAGACTTTTTTGAGAATTTATTGCACAAATTTGTCGATGACTATAAATGGGCGGCTATTTCTAGTGCGTTAATTTTTAAACATGCGACAACAGTAATGTATGATACCTTCAGTCATCACGTTTGGTACGTGAACTCTGCACAGTTCGGGCACTTTACATTTGACGGGATTCTCTATGGCAGTGTTCATTTTCAATTAATCTGGTAGACAAGTGAACTGCAACACAACTTCTTTCACTTTACACTGTCTACTGAACCACTGCATGAACCATCGCTACTTCTGCCTATTTTTTATGCATGCGGAAACGGAGGTTTGTCATTGTAATGGCAACCGTTTTTGTTAGCAGTTTTTGATGACATCGGTTTATACTATTGAAAATTTCAACTGTTCCCTGGAGTTGTTATGATTAACATTTCTTTTTCGTTTTCAGGTATGCT
This sequence comes from Sinelater perroti, assembly GCA_036346155.1. Classification (NCBI taxonomy): domain Eukaryota; kingdom Metazoa; phylum Arthropoda; class Insecta; order Coleoptera; family Elateridae; genus Sinelater; species Sinelater perroti. The sequence goes on along the minus strand of JARFIY010000158.1, from coordinate 18,449,242 downwards.
CAGCACGCTTTGAATTATAAATTGAAAAAAATGGAAGGTCGTTGGGTAAGTTTTTTAAAATTGTATAAAATTTTTAACTTTCTTTGCGAAACAAAGAAGAACAAAAGATCATTTCATTATGAAACGCATTAGTTGCATTCTTGTTTGAATGACAAAGGGATGTATAAAATACGCAGAGTCTTATCAAACCGCAGAATTATTTGTAAAACGTGTCAATTTCAATGAAAATTTTTGCGAAAGTTACAGCTGTTACATAAGCAATTACAGCAAAAAGTTTTAATGCACAACAAAGAATTTTCTATGTCTAAACAACAAAACAAAACGGATAGCAGTTCCACATTGATCAAACTACAAATCAGACAATACTTGGAACAATCTTACAGCATAAATAAATTAGAATCCATAAAGTAATTGATCACACAACTTGGCCCTAAAATTTTAGCATATTAACAAAAGGAAAAATTAAAACACTGTACGCAATAACAAAATCAATGTACTACTGCTGTCTGTAATATACTTTACTCAAAAATTATGTAAAATCACACAAATATAAAATAAATCATTTTATCAACTAATTGTCAAAACCAAGACTGGCAGGAGGTATCTTTTATAAGGCTAATTAGCCTGCTGCTCGTTTTGTTGAAGGTTTTGCGGAAATATTCCTTAATCAAATAACTCCAATTTTGGAGAAAAAAATTAATGCCAAATCGCTAAAATAGATTTAGAAACCGCCATAAAACTATTTAACAAATACATAGGAATGTGAACACCATAAATAGTGCCCTAGTTACTTTCTTTTAGATATAGCTCAAGCCTGATAAGATATATGTTTCAAATTGCCACACTATATCTACAAATTCCCGAAGACCTACTTGACCGATAAATATTTCTTATTCAAAAATAATTTACCCTAAAACTAAGAAAACCATACTGGATGATAGGTGCAAAATCACTGTTGTTGCTGAAGAACAAATTACAAAACACCAGAGGGCGAATAGTGAACACTCCCTGATGTATGCCCAACATGACAATACATAGTGATTTGTGCTAAATATAGTGAAAGAGTTAAAGTTTATTTTAACAAACTGACCAAGAAACTTGTAACTCATATTTAGTACTTTTTTCAATACTCATTCGGTCACTCAAGAATTTTATTGACTTATTATTCTTAGTATTAAGGCTACACTACGCAATTCCAATTGACAGATTTGTGTTAAAAATTATCAAGTTGCTACAAGGGCGAACTACATAAAAACCGACATTTATTTTAATTGTTTACTGTTATTTAAAGAACATTTTTTGACATAAATTTTTAACTTGTCTCACGTGCTTTTGCTATTAGATCTGAAGTCTTTCGTTTTTGTGTACGATACAGAAAAAGAAGGAGAACATGTCCATAGGCAACTTCACAAAAACTACTTCATCTGTTGATTCCAGCGTGCCTTTAACCGATTAAACAATGTAAAAACCAAACGATGAGAGGTCCGAACTGTATGACTCCTAGCGTTGTCATAAAACTGTAACATGTATTTGATGAGGAACCTCGACCTTTGCTTCTTCAAAAGACCGCAATAATAGGCAGCATGAATAGTTTTATCGTAGCAAAGAAAATTAATAAGCAACTTTTCTTTACAACATTAAAATCTGATGACACAAGTTTTTGTATTTAACAAAAATTTTTTATACCTTTTCTTAGACCTCTAGGATTTGGGTGTATAGTAATATATCGATATTTTTCATACAGAAAGAGCTCTTTCGATTAGTAGTACGCTAGCAACCTTTGGAAAATATTAGTACGTACAGATATTTGCTTTTCACTTAGTAGCTTTGGTTTTGGCTGAGACGTCTGGAGAGGGCGTTTTATCTTCCACGAAATTTTTGCTTGTGTTTTTGCAAAGTCCATACTTCTTACTTGCGTAATTTAAGTAAAATTTTATTAATACTCTTTTTTACAGAAGGGGAAACTTAATTAACACACATACTGCAAAAAACGTTCCTTTTGCTCATCATGAAGTAAACTAACTGCATGAAGGAACTTTTAATCCATCGCACCATTATTGAAAATTTTGTACTGATATAATTAAACTAAATTTATATGGTGATTACCATCGATTTATAATTGATGATTACGCAAAGTTACATCTTCCAATTGTAATCGATGAACGTTAGCGCTCGTCAGTTGTTTAGATTATAAATGAATAGTAAATTGCGTAAGCTTAATTTGCAGTAATTTTATAGTTAGATAAACTTAAGACCAAAATCACTATAAAGACAGAGAATAGTTTTATTTTGTGTTAGTAACTTACTTTATGGTCTTGGTCACTTACTCGAAAAAAATACTGTCGGTTACAATGTAGCCTGTAGCAGAAGTACATTAAGAGAAAATAGGTTTGAAACTCTCTTTCTCTCTCTACAGAAGTATGTAAAAAATCAAACATTTTCTATCGTTTTATAGTAAAATGAACTAAAATTCCCACAACTTCAAATTAAAGTTTCGTGTTATAGGCTTTATGTTTTTTATTCTGTAATAGTTTCTGATTTGTAATTAGCTTTTGATTCACTAGATTAACTTTGTCGTTAATTAATTCCGATAATCAACATTCTGCACTCGCGATCGCTTAGTATATTTCCATTTGTTAATAAGAGAACTAAAGCTACACAAAAATCAAAATATTTCTTCTAAATGTTCCACAACATCAGTATTTCTTCTAAGAGAAAATAGATGCAGAATCAGATGTTGCCAGACCACAATTGCAATATTATCATGTTTTGGCACACCTATTCAGTTTTTAAAAGAAAACTTTTTATTTCGATAAGCAAAGAACAACATACACTCTAACTTATAAGAAATGAAGACTGTTCTCTCTATATTCCTGCAAGTTGGCTACGATCGTAAGCATCGGATGAACTTGTGTCTTTCAGAGCTTTTTTTACTTGGAATAGCCCATTTTGGAAGACAAAAGAACACCAATTTAATTAAGATAGTCGTGGACGTACATTATCAAGAAAGGTCAGTAATCTTCCGTGATTCTGGACTTTAGTATCAATCATGGTCAGACCGTCCACAGATGGGTTAGAATTAATTGCACTTTACTAAGAATACTTTTAGTTAAAGTCGCAAGATCTTACGCGACAATTTCATTTACAAATTACATACACACGCGAGAAAGTAAAATAATCAGCAGGGGCATAATTTGCACAGGCATAAGCCATTGCTATCCCTAAATAAATGGTTATATTAATATCAATATTCATCAAAACGATAGATAGAGTTTAAGACTTTGTATGTATGTACGTGGATTAAAACCGCAGAGCATGTCAGGGATGGAAATAAAGTTTGGTTAGTCGAAAAATAATAATACTGTCTCTATGAAAAGCAAATATAAGGCATTATCGAAACTCGATACACTCAATGATGACAAAATTTCGTACCAATCAGATTGTGTACCTTATTCTTGATTCAACTGCTCTTCAAGTTCTAATAGAAATGAGTGGATGGGATATTTGGTATAATAAAAATATTTATGAGGTCTAAATTTTTTGAAAGATAGTTCCTTATCCGTTATCCGTTCCTTATCATGTATGCAACATTTTAAAGATTAAAAGTTCAGTAGAGACCACTAAGAGAGAATTTCTAACTTTAGGGCAGGTGCAAGGATTATCGTAAGTGAACCTATATGCTTGCTTTCCAATATTTAGTAGAACAGAATTCATATTTTAAAATGCACTTTAAGACGGTACTTTATATTATTAAGGTTTCCTAATTTTATTACAAAGGAAAGTTTGTTGTTGTATTTGAAGATTTTGAAAATAATTTTACAATTTGTCAACCGATTCTTGCTAGTGCCTTCAAGCAGACCGAATGTGCGTGCCGAGCTATACCTGAGTTATCACAACGGCGGAGCCGCAGCCGTAGCCTTGCTTAAGGTCAGGCAAATTTATATATTTATTAATTTAATTTCAACGTTTAACTCAAGTGATAAACAACTGTTTCACTTTTGAAAACCTTCTAGTGAAAGTAAACATCCAGCTAGGTAATCTTTCTTTTTAAATTACCAAAATGCTTCCAACAGGCAATGGACCTGGCTTTAATTACATATATAACCAACCATATTCACCAAATATACAGTGTCAACCTCAATTAAGTGCCCAAAAGTTACAAATTCCAAATACGTATCAAACTCAAAGTTTCATAAACAGTCAAACTCCTGCACCATACAACACACAATCACTTCAATTATCATCAGGGCCCAGTAATTATTCCCCTCCAAATCAAGAACAATTAATCGCTTACCAGCATCAAGGAGCCTATCCAACTAATAATCCCCAACAACTTGTTAGAATGTATTCAACTAGCGACAATGAAATGGAAACCCCTACAACATCGAAAGAAAACTCTTGGCAAACTGTTAAGGCTATGAAACGCAGAAAAATAAGGACAAACGCACAACAAAATGGTGACGAAAATGTTACATAAACCTCCAACAAGTATAGCGTATTAACAAATACAATAGATGACACTCCACAAAGCAACACTACCAACAGCATCACTACAGAATCAGCCAAAATACCTAAACCTCCTCCGATTTTTGTGTACGGAGTAGTAAATTTTCCAAACATGCTCACCCAAATACGCGATCATTTAGAAGATGAACAATATAGCACAAAGAGCTTAGCCAATAATACAATTAAAATTAACTGTAATACAGTTGATGGATACAGAAAATTAACAAAATACTTCAAGGAACAAAACATAATACACCACACATATCAATTAAAGACGGAACGAGCATACCGAATTGTTATCAAACACATTCATCACTCAATGAACACAAATGACATTTCAGAAGAATTAGAAAATAAAGGACATAAAGTTAGAAATATTATAAATGCAAAGCATAGAATAACCAAAGAACCCTTAAACATGTTCTTCATTGACATAGAGCCAGCAGACAATAACAAAGATGTATATAAAATTGAAAGAATACAAAATAGCGTAGTAATAATAGAACCTCCGAATAAAGACAAAAATAATATTGTACAGTGTACGAGGTGCCAACTCAATGGCCACACCAAGACGTATTGCAACAGGCCCTTCGTATGCGTCAAATGCGGTGGAGCACATAATACAATCAACTGCAAAAAAAGCAAAGACACCCCAGCTAGCTGCGCATTATGCGGGCGAGACCACCCAGCCAACTATAAAGGTTGTGATCATTATCAACAACTAATTCGTAGAAATAATCCACAAAGCAAGACTAGAACCTTCGCACCACAACTATCAAAAATAAATGTTATCCCCAATCCACAAACCAATAATGCAAACACCTCAGTGCAAACAGAGTCACTGAATCTTAGTCAACATCATAAATCTTACGCTAATACAGTAACCAACAACTCCAACCCTCTAAACAATTACAATGAGTCAACACAAATGTTAAACAACGCTCTCCCTCAGTTTTTAACTGAATTCAAAGCCACATTTAATCAACTCATTCAACAAAATAGCATAATTCTAAACATGCTTAGCACGCTAATAAATAAACTAGCCTAATTATGGGTAAGTTTCTCAGAGTAGCTCTGTTGAACGCTAATGGCCTAACGCAACATAAAGAAGAAATAAAATTGTTCTTATTACATAACCACATAGATGTAGTGCTAATAAGTGAAACACACTTCACACAACAGACTTACTTCAAAATACCTCATTATGAACTCTATCATACCAATCACCCAGACGGTACTGCCCATGGAGGTACAGCCATTCTTGTCAAGCAAACAATTCAACACCATGAAGAAATAAAATATCAGGAAGACTTTATCCAAGCCACCACAATCAAGGTACAAACATTGCCATATGAATTGACACTTGCTGCAGTTTATTGCCCACCCCGACATAATATCAAAAAAACAGATTTTGACAAATTCTTTCTAACACTAAGTCACAAATTCGTAGCGGGAGGGGACTACAACAGTAAACATACTAGATGGGGCTCACGCCTAACAACAACGAAAGGTAGAGAACTCCTTAAGTCAATGGAGGACAAAAAATACTCATTTATATCAACAGGAACACCAACCTATTGGCCCACAGACGCAAACAAGTTACCAGACCTATTAGACTTCTTCGTCGTAAATGGAATCAATCAGGCATATACTACTGTAATACCCAGTTATGATCTAACTTCCGATCATTCTCCTATCATACTAACAATTGAGGCTTCTATAGTAAACAAGAAGCTCACAACCAGATTACACAACTCTAGAACGGACTGGGCTACATATCGTAATATTCTAAGCGAAACCATAAAATTAAAAATTCGACTCAAGGAATGCGAAGAAATTGAAACAGCTACTGAAGAACTCATAACAAAACTCCAGCAAGCTGCGCAACAAGCTACACCAACCATTTCACAAAAGCAACTAAACATTGACATACCACTGGAAATTAAACGAATGGTCGCAGAAAAACGTCGTGCTAGAGCTAACTGGCAACGAAATCATACACCTGCTGCCAAAAACGCCTACAACCATATGACCAATAAATTAAAAACAAAACTCAAAGAAATCAGAAATGAGAAATTTGAGCTCTATATATCTCAATTAAATCGAACTGATGATTCTATCTGGAAACCCATCAAACAAGCTAGGAAACCAAAATTCAAAATACCACCAATTAGAAAAAGCAACACCGAACCTTGGGCAAAAAGCGATAGAGACAAAATAAGACTCTTCGCTGAACATCTATCCTCAGTCTTTCAACCACTAGATAGGGCACCAGACCAAGAAGTAGAGCGAAGTCTTTCCATCCCTCCTGACATACGTCATGAAATTAAACCCTTTACCCCAAACGAAATAAAATCTGAAATAAATCTGCTAAACCTCAAGAAGACCCCAGGAACTGATCTGATAACTGCCAAAATGCTGCGTGAACTCCCAAAAAAGGGCCTAATGCTCTTAACTTATATTTACAATGCAATCCTGAGGCTAGGATATTGGCCAAAATGCTTTAAGGCTGCACAAATCATAATGGTCGGAAAACCCGGAAAAGAACCAACGGACGTTACATCCTATCGACCTATCAGCCTCCTCCCGGTGACCTTAAAGCTGTTAGAAAAACTCATACTTCGTCGAATTAATGAAGACTTACTGCCCCAACATTGGATACCTTCTCATCAGTTTGGGTTTCGACAGGCTCATTCTACCGTGCAACAAGTACACCGCATTACACAAACCATAAATAAAGCACTAGAAAACAAAGAGTACTGTTCAGCTGTCTTTCTCGACATTAGTCAAGCATTTGACAAAGTGTGGGACCCCGGATTACTCTTCAAAATTAAGCAAACGTTCCCTTTGGCATACTATAATTTACTAAAATCATATCTAAGCGATAGAACATTTCAGATAAAAATTAATGAAGTAACATCAGATTACCACCCTATCAACTCAGGCGTTCCACAAGGCAGTGTTCTGGGGCCTTTACTCTATGTCCTATATACATCGGATCTACCAACGACACAATATACAACAATAGGAACATTCGCAGACGACACTGCTATACTGTCCAGACATGAAAATTCTGCAACTGCATCGGCCAACCTACAAAACCACTTAGTACTCCTTCAACAATGGTTACACAAATGGAAAATCAAAGTTAACGAAAACAAGTCGGTACACACAACATTTACGCTCAAAAACAGATATGCCCACCAGTCGTAATAAATAATGCACAAATACCACAACTGGAAACGGCAATATATCTAGGCTTACACCTAGATCATAAGCTAAATTGGAAGGAACACCTCAAGAAGAAAAAAACAAATAGATCTAAAAGTAAAGGAACTCAACTGGCTAATTGGAAGACATTCAAAATTATCGCTTGCAAACAAAACCCTAATCTATAAGACTGTTATAAAACCAATCTGGATGTATGGAGTAGAGTTATGGGGCTGTGCATCCAAATCAAACATCGCATTAAGCCAACGTACTTAATCAAAAATATTACGTCAGATTACAAATGCGCCGTGGTATGTATCCAACAACACGCTGCATATGGACTTACATCTCCCAACGGTCCAGGAAGTAATCCAGGAGAGAGCTATCAAGTACCATGGAACCCTAGAAACTCACTCAAACCCCTTACTGGAGCAGATGCTGGAACCCAGGGTCAACGAAAAACTAAAGAAACTATGGCCAATAAACCTAGTGTGAGTGTCGTGGTATGGCGAACAAACTCGTGTGTGTGTGTAGTGTATTCCTAATATCTATTAGTCTCTAATACTCTCGAAGTACAAAACTGTAATTACGTAGGTTGTATCGTAGGATGCAAGCCTCATCACGTTATTCTTATCGTTAGTATCTATAATGATTGTTAACCATTTAGCTTATAGAATGTAACCTTGTTCTGATTGCTAAATAATTACATAATAAAAAAAAATTGTCAACCATAGTCATACATCAAGGATGTATTAAGACATTTTAGAAAAAGTAAAACTTGTTTTATATTAGATGTGTAACGGTGATAATAAGACACTTAAAATTGAGAGTGAAAGGCGCAGTAAGCAAAGTAAAAGTGTCCAAATCCATTTAGAATATTTTTAAATATTCTGTCAATAAAACTGCAAGATTACTGTTTGTTGGATGCATATCAGAATTTTTGCTATAATTTGTATTGAGCACTCACTTATGAGGTAGGAAATTATTATTTGTAAAAATCCTCATAAAGAGTATTTTTAAGATTTGTCAGTTTTAGTTTGGACATTTAAATTTTTCTTTTTTAGAATTGAATAAAAAAGAATCCAAAGAAAGTAGTAAAAGTAATAGGTGATCAAAATGTCGAAGAATTCTCTTAAAAGACCTACTAAAATTAGTCTCTACGCAATATGGGAGAAAAATCCTCAAAAAAAGGACAGTTTCTTAATCACTACCACAATTATTCAAGTTTTACTATTTACTGCTTTAGTAGAGATATTTGTAAATAAACGGTAAGGTAGCTGGGCAGTGTAAGTGAATAAATAAGCAGTTTATTGTTAAAATTTTAATATTTTTTTAAGTCAAAAAGCAATAAATCATAAAGTTTAAATAATAGGAGGTCAGAAATATAATTTTCGTTAACCTGCTATTGTTTGGTTGTAATATTTATCAATAATTTAATTATTTAGGCTAACGAGCAAATTTGATGTAATACCTAATTACTAAACTAAACTAAAATACTGACATGTGGAGAGAGTGTCGCCCATTGGTGAGTTCCTGAATATACTAATATAACGAGTACTAGTTAGTAAGGTCTAGCGTTTTAAGTCTTTTTAATCTACGAATGATGTTATTATTGTATAGTAAATTTAGCACTAACACATTCGGGTGAGTTCTTATTCGATGGACACAGGTCTGTTAACCTCATCTCTGATCCATGGAATTTTTAGGTCGTCGTGGAGTGTTTTGTTGCTAATGAACCATTCAGCGTTGGTCATTACACAAAGAGTTTTGCTCTGGAATATTTGCAGAATATCAATGTTTGATGTTTTAGCACTGCCCCATAGATGTATGCCGTACGGCCACACCGGAACTAAAACAGTCTTGTACACTAACTAGCGATAACTTGGATTTTTTCCCTAGAAACCAATACATCTTTTTCACCATAGCATCCAGTTGCCTTCTCTTTTTTGTAATATGGGGTTTCCATGTTAACCAAGATATTTTATACCATTTAGCGTAACCGGAGGAGCAGAGTTGTGTTTCGTCGTAAACGTAACAGTTGTAGATTTGGTTTCATTAATTTGTATGCGCCACCTGTGCAACCATTTTTGTATTGTGTCGAGACTACTTTGTAGAATTGTCGAAGCTTGTGTTGTCATTGCATGGTAGATCAGCTGTAAATACCTGGTAAGGGTTGGCCCCAGAACTCTGCCCTGAGGAACTCCTGCCATTATTGGCAAGAGTCCAGATTGGTTGTCGCCGAATCCTTTAATTAAACAGAACGAATTTTCTGTTTTTAAAATGGATGAAATTTGGATAAGCCCGCTTATTTCCTGTTTAATTTTTGGTAGAAGCAAAACGTACAATAAAAGTTCGGCAAAGAAATGACCAGAAAAGTCCCACTTCTAAACGCTTTTCACTTGGCTTACCTGACAGTTTCTTTACAAAGGCCTTAAAAGCGGATTTACATTTTTATGGGCATATCTTTCTTAAGAAACGGGCAAAAATGGAAGGATATGTAGCAACCTAGAATATATTGCGTTCTAAAATAGAAAATTATTACAATGGCACAAGAAGTTGCCCAATAAAATTTCTGCATATGTGCATGTCAAAAAATTATTTGAACCTTTAAGATACAGTTAAATAGACAAAACGGTAAATAAGGCACAAAAAGCAAAAGAAGTGTAATAAAACAACATATAGAGAGAGTAGTTATATTTGTTGCCTTTAAAAATAATGATTTAAGATTGGTTGGGAAGAAAATTTCGTTTAGGGATCTTGTAATACCTTAGACTGGAAGAGTGATGTGCAATTAAGTATCACTTTAATAATAAAAAAAACTTTTAAAGTAATAGTCCAAATTTTGACCTTTACACCCTACTGTTGATTTAAAATTTTTTATCCGGACAGATGGTTATTGAAAAGTTGAGGTAATAGCCTGAAGGAACTGGAGTCCTTAGAATGTCAAAGGTCTATATAACTGACGTGTGAACATGTTCTAGATGTTAAATGCAGACTTTCTAATAATGAATTAGTGTGAAGGTGATATGGCAGCAGTACATTCTTGTAGTGGAAGAGAAATGAAAATTTTCTGAATGGTCGATAACACATGAATGTTCATGTAATCAGGGAATGAACTAACGCTGCGAGCACTCAATCCACACAACTTCTTTAATTAAATGCTGCTCAATTCTGCACCTGCGCACTAAAACGTCGAATATTGACAACAATCATCGCAGTTATTCATAATTGTGCAATTCTGATGACCAAATGCGGCATAATGGGCAGGATGCCGCAATGTTATTGTTGCGTCCGGGTCACCAGCTGCACTATAATTAGTGTTACGGGGGTGTTTGTACAGGATAATGGCGTGTTCCACGGCGGCGCCGTTTGGCTCTTCATTATCGGCCGCGATTTTCCGGCCGATACGAAGTTCATGTAATCAGGATGAAAAGCGCGCGGCAAGACCGGCCACTTCTTTAATTAAATGCCCGCGGCGCCGGGTTGCGCGCGTCGGCCTGTACCACAATAGTGCTTTGTGACAATCAATTTCGGCTGACGGTGGCATAACATAATTATCCTAATCGCCTTTGCATACTGGCCCATATGGGCGATGCCGCAATTTATTTTACGTCCGGTTAACACCTGCACTTAATAGGTCTACGGGTATAGAACAGGATAATGGCGTTCAGCTTTGGAAAATAAAACGCAGAATCGTAAAATTTTCCGGCCGCTTAATTATTCGAATGGGCAATCAGCGCCCGACAAAGCGCGTGCGGCAAGGAGCCGGCGTCACCTGGGGCGGGCGCCCCGCGCGGCGCTCGCCGGGGATTGCGGCGCGTCGGCCGTGTGTACCTACAATAGTGCTTTGTGCGGCGATTTCGGTCTGACGGCTGGCATAATCTAGTTATCCTAATCGCGCTTTGGAGGTGTGGAACCCAGCTTGGCCCCAATCAGATTTAATTTCTACTGCTTACGAATTAAACCTGTACTTTATATGCGTCTAGAGGAAACGAAAAGTGAATTATACCACATTATGAAAATTTGGAAAATAAAACGCAGAATGCTTAAAAATAGTTTAAAATTAAATGATATTCTCTGGGCAATAGCAAATTCGACCAAACATAGACATCTGATAACAGAATGATGATTTGGAGGAAATTTAAGAATTTTTTACAGAACTTAGTATATGGATACGCACTATAACAAAGATTGATTAAAAAAGTAAGGATTAGATCACCAAAATCTTACGTTAAAGATATAAAGATAGTTGAGGAAGACATCAAAAGAATTTTTGACACGACTCAACCAATGCTTAGTCCTAGGTGATGTAAATTCTAAAAATACCCTATGGGAATGCAAAGTCACATCCTGAAGATATTAAACTGCAAAATCTTGCCATAAGCAATTATTTCCAAATTCTGGCACCGTATCGGGAAGATCACCAGCCCGATATATACTGTTCTCCAAAAAAGCTTTACTAAATCTGTTTTGCAAAGTTTTGTATTGGAATTGAATTCTGATCACCTTCTGGTACTCGTGCTATTTACCAACACATTAACCATAAAACCCATAAATTGAAACAACTTTGATAATCAGCTGAACAGTAAACTCAACCGCTCAACAAAACTCCCAACAGTCGAAAGTATCAACGCAGCCATAATTCAATTTCCTCAACAATAGAAGAAAGTGTTAAGACTAGATTAAACAATATAAAGCATTAAGTCAACAGACACTTAAGAATCAATAAGTACAAAAGAACATATGATTTAAGTTTAAGAGACTGGAATTTTGGAAAACAACTATAAAAAGTTGCCTATGCTATCGAAAAACACCGATCATGTTACCTACACTTTGGACTCAGAAAAAATTGCTGCCTTTGCTACTCATCTCGAAAACACCTTCACCCTTGCAAAAGTTTGCACGGATCTTCGCAAGACACGTATTAAAAAGGATATTTAAAGAAGAGTGTCAATACCAGACCGCATTGTATCAGCTTTGCCCAATAAACTCATGGAAATTATAAAACAACTTTGCAAAATGAAATCCTCTGGGCATGTCCTAATTACTAATGCAATTCCTAAACACTTTACAATAAAGGCAAACGCAAATCAGAATATTATAACAAATAATATGCTGTAGCAATTTTTTTGATATCACACAAGCATACGAAAAAGTACGGATCAAAGGTCTTAAAGAGAAGATCTTAGACATGGCCATGCCTACATATCCCAAGGTAATTATTTCTTTCCAATATAATACAACCTTTGCAGTCAGTCAATACAACCCTGTCTGAAATCAAAAAGTCTTAAGCCGGAGTCCCGCAAGGCAGCATTTGACCCCAGTCCTCTTCAACATATACGCGTCTGACTTGCCAGAGCTTAATGCGGATGACTTCGCTGTATTTTCTCAAGCTGATACTCGGAATGAAGCAATTGCAAAACTACAGAATGCAACTAACAAGTTTCCGTCATGTTTCAAGCCTTAGAACATTATAATAAACATCAATAAATGCCAAACAAAAATCTTTACACTACGAAGACTCAACAATCTGTCCTGCATAAAAATTGACGACGGAATACCCTGGAATTTTAAAAACGGTGCTATCAAACAGCTGGGAGTATGTTTTGATTCTTAATTAAGTTGGAAATACCACATAAACAGAAGCTTACCCAGAGCTATACTAGACTAAGACAACTATTGTATTGGACAAAAGTAGTTGAATTTTACCATCAACTCAAAAAAATAACTAATAAACCAGGACAAATAATAAACACCTAACAACAGACTGATATTTGGTAGCATAGCCATTGTTTTTGATCGTCTCCGCACAACGTCTGGGCAAGATTTGGCCCAATCTACCGCCTTTCTTGTTGAAGTTACTGGAATCGCTCGTCGGCGTTTCGGGCTCAACCCGAAAGATGCTCAAACAAATTCAAGTTCAGGGACTGTGAAGGCCAGGACAAAATGCGCACTGTTTTCTTCGTCACATGGGCCGACTTGTGCTTCGGGTCGTTGTCGTGTTGAAATATCCAGCCGTGAGGCATGCTTTCCACATGCATATGGGAGCATATGGTTTTGCAAACACTTGCCATAAACGAGGCCCTGGATCCGAACAAGTGGACCAACTCCTTTTGCACTGAAACAATCCCACACCATTACAGAGCCACCTCCATGTTTTACAGTCGGCTTCTGGTACTTCGGATTGTTTTTTCGTCCATGGGACGTCCAGGCCACTGCACGCCGGCGGATCCAAATAAGCAGAACTTGCTCTCATCACTCCAGAAGATCTTGCTGGCGGTTCTTGATTAAAAAGCTAGAGCAATTTCCAAAATATATAATTACTTTTGTCCGATACTGTATATCTGTCCATAAATCGCAAATCTACCCTTAAAATGAAATGTGCAGTTTTACTGTATAGAACTTTGGTACGACCTTTTGCCAGTTTTGCCCAACATCTCGAAAACCAATGTACAAAAAATTCAATGCTTTCAAAATAAGGTGTTAAAAATTGTTGTAACGTACCCTGGTATGTTTTGTAATTCACAGCTGCATGCAGAGCTAGCCATTCTACCCATCGATCAGTTCATTAAAAAGTTGACGGAAAAGTTGATAATAAACTCACGTACATGTAGTGGCGCGGTTTATTATGAGCTCTTTATAACGAACATTTATACCATGCTACAACGTAAACTACATCAGTCTAAGTCATTATTATATTCTTGTTTCTCTCATCTATGCTATGTATAACAAATAAATTAAAAAAATATTGCTTCCCCTGACCTACTGCCATTCGTTTTAGAGTTGTGGTCTGTACTTAGGTGTATTACAACAAATTTAAATTTAAATACATCTTAGGTGACGCTAGGAGCTATTGATATTCGAGACGCTTTTGGCGTTTTCTGACAGTCAATAAGACCCATAATGAGAAAACCAATTTGACCTACTAAATGCAACAAAAGTTACGTTTTAGCCGCACACAATGATAAACAGCGTATACGATGCTAGGCAAGGGAATACAAAGGTTATAATTATTTTCCCTAATTTTATTATGTACACCATACTAACTGTACTATCTGTGTGTTTAGAAATGTTTTATTGTAAGGTATAATTAGAAGTGGTAGAAATGGTAGGAATATATCACATTTAGCGGTAGCTTATTGGGGTCGCAATTCCACGTTAGCTTAAAATTAAAATAAACGTCAAACTTTCATAGACATATCATAATTAAAATGCTATTAGATTAAAATATGCAAAAACAATGTTTCACCAAAGATAATAACATAAGAAGCCTAAGTTAAAAACATTCAATGATAATTCATTAACATTCTCTTCCAAAAATTTAAAAGAAGACTCTTAACCTGCTTTATTGTGTATTTTAAAGGACGTTTTAAAAGAAAATATATGTGAGGGTAATTTAAACGTGTTACACGACAAAG
This sequence comes from Sinelater perroti, assembly GCA_036346155.1. NCBI lineage: Eukaryota > Metazoa > Arthropoda > Insecta > Coleoptera > Elateridae > Sinelater > Sinelater perroti. The sequence continues at coordinate 18,434,108 of JARFIY010000158.1, read as the reverse complement.
AAAAATTAAAAATTTGCATGAAGACTTATTAGAAAGACCAAGGCTGTGATTCCCAATTTTATTTTCACGGATAAACATCACAGAATGAGTTAATACATGGCCTTTGTGTGGCCTTCGCCTGAACCGCTTTATATCGCGGCGGCATGCGAGCTTGATATCTCACGTTTGCCATCGACAACATAGGCATGGGCTTTGTCAGCCAGAAAAGTTGGGAAGCGCGGCAGTTGGATAGTGTCTTAGTCCGCATAAATAAAATTTCGCATCCAAATATTCACGCATCGCAGCTTCAAAATTTGGTCGTGTCTCAACATCCCGCAGATACCAAATGATAAAATCGAAGGCACGAAAAGGAAAGATAAACAAACTGAAGCCGATTCAGGTGAGCGAATGGCAATTAGGTTGATATCGGTAGCCGCCCCATCATTAACGCGACGGCCGTTTAAAACGATTGCTTATCGGGACCTTCCACTAAGGCAAATACTACGTTTCAAACAACACAAGACGGCTATTTAACGCCTGCCTCTCCATTTTTCGTCCTTAAGCCATCGGTATCGTATCCCAACCATCCACGAGGCGGCTATTTACACGCCAGCTCCAGCCTTTAGGTTGCAGTGAATAGAAGTTCTCTTTTTAAAGAATAAGAATTATATGTCACAAGGGGGACTCGGGATTTTAAAGATGCTTAGGTAGGCCGTACCCAAAAAAGTTGGGAACTACTGTACTAATTGTAAGGAATAAAGATTATGGACTTAATGCAAGAAATAAAAAAACTAAATATTAAAGACCAACTTTAAATAACTAAATTTCAAAACAAAAATTAAAATTTTATGACTAAAGTATAAAATCGAAGGCACAGAAAAGATTAAAGTATAAAAGTCAAAAACTAATGACTAGGAACCAAACGCTGAAAACCAAAGATTACGAGGCAAAAATGCAATAATAAAATTAAAGAAGACAAAGGCTAAAAAGTAAAAACTACAGAATAAATTTTATAGAACAAAACTAAAGGCTAAAGTTAATAATTAAAAAGCAAAGACCAAAGACGAAAATATACCAAAAATCAAGAACTACAAATTATGGCTTAAAGGCCAAAACAAAAGACCAAAGTTTAATAATTAAAGACCAATAACTGAAAACGAAGTAAGGATTTGTTACATTTTTCTATTAAAGACGACTTTAATGTTATTTTAATTGATAACGCTCAATTTGATTCCAGCAGAAGAAAAAGTGGAAAAGACATTTAAAAAATACTCAATTACTTTTTACGTAAAAAACCTTCTCTGGTATTTATGAATATCTGTCAACACGAAAGACTTATCAAATTCTAACATTTTAATGGTTAAAACATATTTTTAAAATCCTAACAGTAGATTTGAATTCTTCTAAATTCAGGGGCGATGTGCTGTTTTCTTCTTAAATAGTTATGTTAAAAAAAACAATTGTGTAGCTTAGATGTGTAAATATGTTAACATCACTATGTTATGGAGTTAAGTTAGCATTGACGTTCATTCTATTGGTTTAACCTTTTGTTGTCAAATATATTTATTTCTTTGCTCACTTACTTATAATAAACAATTTTGTTTGGGATTTTACTATTTTATAAAGTTAAAACAACGAGAAAATTTTTGGTTTTTTATAAATTTGAATCAAGGGCCTCTTGAATGCAAGCCTACTACCTTTACCACGTTGCTATGTAGATTCTTGATAATAACTGTAATGACAATGTTTTTTAAACAACCGCATGGTATCTAGTGTTATTAGAAAAAAGGGAGGCATTTTGAAATGTAACCACAAACAGTTACTTAAAATGAAATCTACACCATATAAAAACAAAGTAAATAGGAAGTGAGTTTGATATAACCAATCGTTTTGTTCAGTTAAAACACTTTTACTGCTTTGTGTAAGACAACCACCATATTTTTTAAGTATACCTATACGTAGATGAATAAAACAAGCGAAAATTTGCTTCACAGGTAAAGCAGAGCGGATTATTCTAGTGGTGTTCATCTTTAGAACCCTAAGAAAGGGGATCTGGTGTAGTCCGAAATAAATCCTCAGTTTTGTTTTGAGTTTGGGCAGCTCAATGGGACCAGCCGTTTTCGTAAAGCAGGATAACGCCTCAGATTGTTTGAGTACTGCTGATGCTCGTCTCAACTTGAGGAACCATTTCAACAATATTTTTCTCAGTTACACCGGGCCTCGGGCGACTCTTCTCGTCCTCCTAAAAATGTTTTTGTTACGAGTATACTTGAGTTTCCTTAGACGTCTTGCCTGCAAGTTTTAGTCGGTTTTATGTCCTTTATTGTGAGAAACGAAACTAATCCGTTGTGAAACGGACGAGAGTACCTATTGCCCTCATAAAGTGATAATGAGCGAAGAAACGAGATACGTTACAAGAGAAATTTCTATAGACAAACCTCGCTCTTCTCTGTTCACCAAACATGTAAAAGAAAAATTTTGATTTATACTTTGTTCACTCATAGGCTTACTTATCTCGTTCTTATCTATTTTATTACACTATTTTGAATAAGTGGTTGTGATTGTTTAAGATCGTCAAATAATACAACGTATAATGAGATTATTCGAGAAAGTTCGTGTATATATATATTAATTAAAATTATTCAAAATAACATCCTTGAGCATCAATATACTGTTGTCAAAGCCTCTGCTACGCGTCTCAATTTGTCTGGAAGTTGTAAAGTTAAATATCTTTTAGAAGACATCACAGCAGTATGCACATTTTTTATCAATCTTAAACGGTATCCTTTATGAAAAATCGACACATCGTTTTTTTTGTTTGTCTGTCAAGATCTTGTGAATAAATTTAGCACAACCATGCTGCTTCTGCAGTTCCGTCGAGACGATTTTATGCACAATGAATTTCAGAAGTCCTGTATATCTGCTATCAATCTAACACTCAGACGTCGGTTAGAGTCTAAAGCCGTTTTCACCTTACCCAAATTGTCGGGAGTGTGAGAAGTTTATGGGCGTCCTGTATGTTGTTCATTCTCGACGACCTCTTTTCCTTCTCTGAACGCTTTGTGTCATCTAAATACTTGGGTTTTCGATAAAGTATCGTTTCCGTACACGTACCTTCAATCTGCATTGCCCTACATTTTGATTCGTAACGCGACACTCAAACAGTTGTCTACTTCGTAAGCGATCAGGTAAATGAGGTCAAGTCAGAGGACTCCATTCCTCAACTCTTTTGCTTGGTTTAAAATATTTAGTCTCATAACTTTAAGACATACTGTACAAGGCCATTTAATTGTACTGAATGCGGAGGGCTGCACAACACATCCACGTGCACTGAGTCAAAACAAGTACCAACAAAATGAATTTTTTGCGGCGGTGATTATCCAGCCAACTATAAAGGCTTGAAGGTTTATTAAGGTTTATTGTGCTTCAGAAGTAAATTGAGCGACATACGTCAACGCAATACTAATACCACACGTTCTCACTTCAACACCTTACTCCTTACATTAATACTCCAGAAATTATGAGCAACAGACTAATAAATAACCAGAACCTATGCGCAAGTCATAGCTGATGTATTAGAAGTCAACACCGGAAATGACCCATGTAGTATGATAACTCAATTACCTTTTTATCAGAATTTAAAGTTTTTTTGTCCAGATGATAAAACATAGCATTAAGATCCTAAACATATTAACAATCATCGTCTATGAGCATTAATAATGGCCATAATACACAAGAATTCTAATTCGGAATTCAAATGGATTTGCTAACAATAAATTTTATTTCTTTCGGCTCCAAAACAGTTATAGTAGCAGTCATGTATTGCCCTCCTCGCCATACAATATTGTCAGAGCAATAGAAAACGTTCTTCCAGACTCTGAGTCAAAAGTTTATAGCTTCTGGTTACTAGAACGCAAATCATAGGTACTGAAGATTCCCGTTACTTACTACCGAAGGGCTGCTCCTCGTAATAGCTCACTCTTATAGTTGCAAACTATGTCTTTGTCAAAGGCAACTATGACATTGCTTCCAATCATTCCCTTATTATAATTACCATAGACACTGAAGCAACAGTCAAATAACTAAATTCCACGCATTTAACAAAGTGGAAGCAATTTCAAAAACAAATTCAAGAAAATCCCAAAAAAGCCCAAAACTAGATAATGTGGTTTAATATTTCCCGGATAATATTCAAAAATCCAGTACAATATATGAAAAAACTAATAATGTGGCACTCCTAAAGAGAGAAAAGGTAGGACAGGAGCAGATCAAGTCTACCAAGCAATCCTAGACACACGCAAATGCAACAGATTGACTAGAAAACTTAGCAAACCACTAAAAGAACAACAAAACTCCTGTTTCAAAGACTACAGCACAAAACTAATTAATTAAATTTGGAAACTGACCAGTACTACTGATACAGAAAGCAGATGCCAGGTGAGCACGATGGGATAAAATAAAAACCGATAAATGTTCGCATTGTTTGTTAAATATTTTTTCATAATTTAAATCAGAATCAACAGTAAACATTGGGAAAATAGTTGACGTCTTGAATATTTCATGTAAATCATCACCATCAATTAGGCCTTTTACTCTTACTGAAGTAAGTACAGATATTAAAGCACTAAAAAGTCACAACGTGCCAGGTACAAATACTAAAGCATCTCCCGAGTAAAGCTATCGTCTTCTTAATCATTATCTTTAACCGGATACTTATTATACTTTCTTATACACTGGAAATGTGTTTAGGTATTTATGATACACAATACGGACAAACCATCACACTTACCTAACTCTTATTGACCCATTAGCCTGTTCCCCGTAATAGAAAAACTGTTCGAAAAGCTTCTCTTAGGAAAACATCAAAAAATCCCGCATACGACTACCCTAATTTCAAACCACCAATTCGGATTTAGAAAGCATCATTCTACACTACAGCAAGCCCACCTCATCGTTAATTTGATAGCTGAGAGCTTTGAAGGGAAGAAATTTTGTATTATGGTTTTACTAGACGTCCAATGATTTTTGATGAGGTGTGGCTCTTCATACAAATTAAAGCAACTTATATCAATCATGTATTGTCTTCTAATAAAATTGTATCTCAGAGACCGTTACTTCACCGTAAATCACAATAATCAAATTTCTGAAAGCCATCCAATAAAAGGAGGTGTTCCACAGGGCAGCGTCTTGGATCCTTTCCTGTGCCTACTTTACCACTGATATTCTTTAAACCGGAAGTATCTCAATTTATCGATGATGCCGCAATACTCTCTATACACAACGGCGAAATAGAAACTGTGGGACACCTACAGGCAGATTTAAATAATCTAAGTGATTGGGCCCATCTAGGGCGAATTAAGATAAACAAAGTTAAATCTATCCAAGCCATCAGAAGAGAAACACCGGTTAGAAAGGAAACCAAGTATTTAGGATTCTATTTCGACAGGCAGCTGATCTGGTTCTCTGATCTCAAATCAAAAAAACAGATGGATTTCAAATACCAGCAAGTGCACTGGCTCATTGAACCTAAATCTAAACTATCAATAGAAAACAAAGTGGTGCTATATAGAACAATTCCGATGTCTACCTGAACGTACGAAATCCAGTTTTGGGGTACGGCAAAAAATCTGGGACAAACATCTTACAACGTGCTCAACCTTGGTTTATCAGAAACCGACCATGAAGACAATCTTATCCAATAACTCTTAGAACCGTTACCAACTCGAACGCTGAATAAAAATTTACCCATTAATCTGTATTGATGAAGAATTCCAGGCATTTCAATAAAATCCAGAGCCATCATTGCTGGATGAGGTTTAAGTCACTACAATCACCCCATTTACTTAATACTCTTATGCATATACTAGAGTAGATTGTAAATTAGCGAATCTACCAATAAAAAAATGCTTTCGGGGCGTATCTAGCATATCAGTAGTTTAGGTAATAATCAATTTGAACACAAATCTGCTCCATTCTTATGTTCTGAAATTTTAGCTCGAGTGGCAATACTTACGCGTGTACACAAAAGACGTTTTAAATTTTATAAATCTAAACATGAAGGAACCCAGATCTCATTTAGGCGGTAATTTTTTTTGGCACGCCGATAAGGCGGCATTTGAATTTGCGTGCATATATGTATCGTCGCAGTTCAGGCCAAGACACTAAAATAATATCTTTATGCCAAAAATGCGTGTCGGCCGTGTACTGCATTCCGGGCAACTTTAATGGTCCCGCGTTGCGTGCTCGAAGTGCCTTCGCTTTGCCTGTTCCTGCGGGCCAATTTTATGAATTTCTCTGATAAGCTAATTTAATTACTTCCAAAGAAAAACGATTTTGCGTTCTTTACGGCCTATTAGTTATATCGATAAATTAAAAAGTGAAGTTAACGACGAAAAGTGAGCGGTTTATATGAACATTATTATTTGCGTATACATTGAAATGAGCCGTTTAGTTATGTTCAAGTTAAAATAGTGTACAAATCTACCTATGTTACAGAGAGTATTCAAAAGTTATTTGTACTCGTCCTTAAAACTACAGTGTGCTACAGATTAGAATTGGCTTCTAGTGCGTGTGTAAGGATAGATTAAAGCGCCATATGATGTAAGACGGCGTTGTTCAAGATAAAAATAGTGAGTTATTCGTGCAGTGTTGCGAGTGCACTTGTGGGTAACGCTGAAAATCCTAAAAGTATTCAATCAGGAGTAACGATGGATTGGTGTGGTTCTTTTGGACGGAAGAAGTGAATACACACGATGAGGCCAGATTGTGCTGTTAAAACTCATAGAAAGGAAAGTCATAGTTCCGTGCTGTAAAAACCACGGAATCACAGATGACAACAAAAATGTGTTTCTTTCCGGTTGAAGGGAGTGACTGTTTTAGACATTTATACGAGGTTAGTAACCGCACGAACTGCGTTTTGTTGAAAATTGGAGTTCTAATGCTGTACTAAGAAGGAAAAATTAAGAAAGCTTTCCAATTTATGGAATCGAGGATCTCCGAATATTATATACTGCAAAAAAAAACAGGTATGTGTCCTTTATGTATTTATAAAGATATTTGAGACAACGACGATCCTATTAACCATCTGTCAATAACCAGCAAATATAAGCCTAGTGATAACCCCAAATCCAACGCATCAATGAAAAAGTTACTCAGCAATAATGCAAATTTTATCAGCATAACTCCAAAAATGCTTTATAGGGAAAGACAGATAAATGGTCAAAGCACTCCAGGAAGAAAAGTATTTCTATGTACTTATTGGTCAATAGACAACTAAAACTTTAGATCCGCTGGGTTTCTTTGTTACCAGTGGCATTTCACAAGGATATATGGATGTAGAAGCAAATTATGATCTATCATCAAATCACGCGTCGATAATAGTGACAATCAGTACTTGGGACGACTACAAAAACAAGATTAACGAAACCGTTAATATCTAAAAGTACAACTCAAAAACTTTAAAGGGCCAAAAGTCACTAAAAACTTATTTTTAAACCTACAACAGGTAGCTAAACAAACCAAACCACAACCAAAGGCTGGTAAAAGAATTTCAAATGTTTCCTACAAAATTAAAAAACTAATTATTGAGAAGAGAAAAGCCAGAGCAAGAAGACACCGGAATAATTCCCCAGTAGACAACCACATACCATCGACTAACTAACTAACTTAAATCCAAGCTAAAAGAAGCACACGTTATTTCAAGACTATATAGCTAACCTCAACCGCTATGACAATTCAAAATGAGGACTAGTCAAAAAACAGTAAAACCTATACAAGAAGTAATAAAGAAAAGGTCCTATTTTTTTGCGGAGCACCTTACCGAGTATATAATACTCATGATGCTGAACCAAATAAAAAAATTCTAGAATACCTAATTAATAATTTGGCCCCTACAAAACCAATTATCTCAAAAGAAACGAAAGACGAAATCGTTCACCGAAAGAATAAAACGTTAAAATGTTAAAACAACTTCCAAAGAAGGACGTTGGACATTCTGGCTTTAGCAGTTTAAAATTGCAAAAGTTATATTGATAGTGAAACTCGGTAACAATCCCAACCAGGCTTCTTCCTACAGACCCATAAGTCTTTTATCTACCATTTCTAACGTTTCCGTAATGCTGTTACTACGTCGAGTCAGTCCACTTCCTTGATGTAATCTCAGACTATCAGTTCGGATTGCGGCAACAACATTCGACGATCCAGCAGTGTCATCGAGTTATACAAACCATCAATACATTTTTGAAAGACAAAACATAATCATACGTATCTTTAAACATAAGCCAGGCCTTTAGTAAGGTCGGACATGATGAACTCTTTAATAAATCAAATTAACTCTATCGTTATATTTTAAATTTCTCAAGTCTTTTATTGATAATCATCAATTCCTAATCAAGATAAACAGTGAATTTTCAAATACCTTCCCAATTAATGCTGAAGTACCACAAGGCAGTGTATAGCTACCACAACCGGAACCTTTGCTGACGATACAATGATCCCGCCATGAAGACCTAATGATTGCATCTTTATATGTGCAAAACCATCTCAACCTTATACAAGAGTGGATTAACAAATGGAGAATTAAAATTAATAAAAGCACTTAACACAAGTACTATATACACTGCGCACACGGCAATATCTACCAGTCTTAAACAACGTTGTAATGATTCCTACCGCATCATCACCACGTTATCTAGAACGAGATCTTGAAAGAAACTGAACTGGCAGAAACATGTATTAAAGAAGAAAAACAAATTGGCGTACGATTCAAGGAACTAAACTGGTTGATTGGTAAAAAATCTTGATTGTCTCTCAAAAATAAAGTTTTGGTTTATAAAGCAACCATCCGACCTATTTGAACATATACTATTTGGGGCTGTGATCCCAGTCTAAAATTCTTTGTGATGGCCAATGTGCCATGGTATATATCCAACCAAATGTTGGTACAATGACTTAAACATCCCTTTCGCCCAAGGTGTTATTCAATAACACAACAATAGACACCATGACAAGCTAGAACACACACAATGACCTCCACCCCCACCCCCATCCAAACTTTTGTCCAATTTACTTGAAATGAGAAGCCGTAGAAGTCCCCACTGAACGAATTTTTATCCCTCTAATATAGACTTTAGTATTAAGATTCTATGTTACCAAATTAAAACATAGACCATTAATTCTGATTGCGAATAACACAGATATAAAAAAATATTGAACCAAATATTTACAAATATATTTTAGTTACGTGTTAACAAATTAGCTGGTGCTCCTCCTTAAGACTCTACATCAGCACTACTGCATTTACATCATTTACACAAAACCCGTCTTTCACAATACACACGTTCTGTATATCTATCGTGTCCGCAAATTTACCTACCCCACCATTCGCCTTAGTGAAAGACTCGGAGAAGCCCCGAAAACCCGAGTCAGGGTAGGCAACTCGAAACCGCTTATACTTCCAAGCTCTAACAATTACATTTTTACTAATTTGCCTTAACCTACGCTGCAGCCTTTATGTTTAGTCTTTAAGTTTAAGTGTTTGGCTCAACTTGGGCGTGCCCCTAACAAATTTTCATCACGTAATTACCGTAGGAGTCGTCCACCACTCGTATACTTCTAAAAGTCCTTCGATCTCCCCCCGCTTTCGTTGCTAAGTCCACCCACTTATAATGAGGGTTCTCTCTGCTCTACTTTTGGTCTCCTCCTTCGCATTGTAGGTTAGAAGAACGTGACTGGTGCTGTCTACATCTTTACATGAGCATCTAATTTGGTCGTCCGCCTGCCTCAGAATTCTTATTAGGTAGAGCCAAAAGTTTCCCATGCCCAGCGATAAGATAGATGGTGTGCCGATTAAAGTACTCTGCGGCTTTGTCCAACCGTATAGACAGTGGGTATAAATATCAGCTGCTTTCCATCTTTGCTCTCGTCATAGTTCGTAATCGGTTCTTTACGAGCCCCGTTGAAACCGTCTTGAATATTGGTGGGCCTGGTCCTGTTGCTGCTTTTTTGGCCAGTTAGTTCATACGCTTGTTGCCTGGACTTTCGGCGTGCGCCTCTGCCTAATGGATATTTATTTCGGCCAACAGCGTTTTTGCAAGTCTCCAAACCTAGACATTCCAATCTGTTGACGCCTTCATATTACTAAAAGCAAGTAGCACTGACTTACTGTTAGATCTTTCCGGTAACCGCTCCCGCTCTATAATGCTTTGTCGCAGCATCAGTTCCTTTCAAAGTTGTTGGACGCTAAGCAGATCCTTACCCTCCTGACTTTACACCTTTTCGCCCATATTTCGGCTGTTTACAACATCGTCGGCTGTACTGGTTTTTCGAAAACTAGCGCCGCCGCTCTGCCGAGACCCCATGTAATCGAGCCGCCGCCTACAGTGTGCTACAGGACATGTTTTAGCTGTATTTTGTCTATTTAATAAAACTAAAATTAAGTGATTGGAAGCGCCGCATCTCTAAGTGGATAAAAACTAAAATTATTCAAAAGTTATTTTCAAAGCAGCAAAAACATTCTCAAAACAAAATATGACTGTTCTGCGCTGCAATAAGGATTTTGACAGTGTGCATGGTGGTGATGTCTTCTGAAGAATGAGTGGCAATATGTTGGAGGTCACTTTTTGACCTGTTCCCGACTTCGTAGGTCAAAATGCTTGGTGCCATTGTGTTCAGCTTGTCCTAATTAGTATAGATCAATTCTTATCTTACAATCCCGAGAAGTCACATGTCCGAGTATAGGATACCGCCTATTAACCTTTATTTTCATGACATTTGGACACACCATGGGACATTAACTGGCATTTAAAGACAATGTCTTTGTAAGAAATTAGAAACGATGACTGCCCTCTCTTTGCCTTTATAGAACAAACGGTTATTTAGCAATGACTATTTTAAAATGCCAATTCTTTTTTGGTACCCTTATATACAATGGCAAACATGTAATTAGATAATAATGCTGAACCTTGGGCGAAGAGTGATAAACAAAAGGCCGACCTCTTCGCCGAGCACCTTGCAGCGGTCTTTCAACTTCAAAATAATGATCAGGTACAGGAAGTCGAACAGTACGCCTAAGTAAGTACGCCTACATGAGCACAACACTTAAAATTATTTACTCAAAAAGGAACAAGGGACGCGATAAATACCCTAAATCCCAAAAAGGCCCCTGGCATAGACCTCATTACAGCGAAAATGTTAAAAGAATTGCCAAAAAAAGGACTTTTAAAACTCCTGTACATCTTCAACGCAATAATTAGACTTGACTACTGGCCTACATCGCTTAAAATAGCTCAAATCATAATGATACTAAAACCTGGCAAAAATCCGTCAGATGTCACATCTTATCGCCTGATAAGTTTACTGCCCGCAATTTCAAAACTACTCGAAAGACTTCTTCTCAACAGACTGAACACAGACTTAAATTCACAGGATTGGATCAGTTCGGGTTTCGTCATCCACACTCGACAACCCAACAATGTCACTGAATTGTCAACATTGTAAACAAATTACTTGAAGACAAACAATACTGCACAGCTGCATTTATAGACATTAGTCAAGCTTTTGACAAAAGTGTGGCACCCTAGACTACTATCAAAAATAAAAAGTATCTTTTCATCCTGCTACTTTAAACTGATGAAGTCATACCTACAAGAACGCCAATTTGAAGTGAGAGTAAACGAAGTTACATCTAACCGACAACCAGTTCTATCAGGAGTACCGCAAGGTAGCATCCTAGGGCCACTACTATATGTCCTATGCACACAACAACACTAACAACAACAGGCACCTTCGCGGACGACACCGCTATATTCTCAGCACACGAAGATCCAGTAGAAACCTCCTCAAATCTATAACACCATTTAAACTTAATAAACACATGGATGGAAGAATGGAAGATCAAGGCTAATGAATCCAAATCGACACAGGTAACCTTCACCCTCAGAAAAGGTATATGCCCACCTGTAAACCTCAATCAAGTAATACTTCCACAAAGTGACAATGTAAAATACTTAGGCCTAACCTTCTTATGTTCTTATTGGAAGGAAATTTCGACTGTCAATGAAAACAAAATTTTGATCTATAAAATAGTGCTAAAGCCGATATGAACTTACGGCATCAAACTCTAGGGATGCGCCAGCAAGTCCAACACAGCAATAATCCAGAGAGCTCAATCTAAAATACTCCGAGCCATAACGGATGCGCCGTGGTATGTCTCGAACCATACCTTACATACAGATCTCATATGTCAGTAAAATACTCAGAGAAACAGCCACCAAACATCACACCAAACTTGAATTCCACCCAAATCCACTGCTACAACCCCTGCTTCATCTTCCAGAAAATAGAAGACTCAGAAAATGTTGGCCAATAGACATTAAAGAAAACTGAAGCAATATCACTGGATGTTAGCTTTTCTAAGCCATTATTACTGTACATTATTTATACCAATGTACTGGCCATCTAATTGCCTCATAGATTGTATTTCATTCTGATTGCCAATAAAGAATCAATAAAAAACTGGAAGATAATGTCTGCTGCAAAAACAAAGAGTACTTATATCAATTTGCCAAGTATAAAGAATAAACAATAAGGTATTAGAATTTATTTTACAAAAGTGAAGTTCTTTGGAGGACGAACGATAGTTACTTACCCTGGTGGTAGTTGGTAGTGGATGAGCCAACAGGGTTTTTACTACGGTCTTTTCTTGGCGACAATTTCTTAAGGGAATAAATAATAAACAACTGAGAAATTTTCTCTACAGCAGAGTCTCTTTAAGTATAAACGATGAATTTTCACTGCAACGATTACTTCACTTCTTTTTTGTGGTATTTTCCTTCAAAAATAAGCACATCATTTGTGCTGTGGCAGTTCAGTTTTTTTTTTTTGGCGATTTTCACGTCGTTAAACTACCTTGGAGGAAACAAACAACAGCTTTTCACTGTGGCGATTGCTTTAATTCTTTTTGGAAAGCTACCCTTATTTGTTTCGAACAATCTGATCGAAGCTTGTTTTTGGTCTCTAGAGATTACCATGATTTTTGTCTTATCTGTGTTTGTATTCCTGTTTCTTGAATGAAGTGTTTTTGTGACAGAGCCCCAAATTGGCTTTTAGTGCTTCTTTGGATTTTTCAAATAAAGCTATATCACCTGCAAAGATACATTCGCTGACTTAGGAACCCTACAGCCAGTTTTCTTAATTTCGCAGTACATTCTTGGATAATATCGTTCATTAGCATCAAAAATAGTAATGGGGTTAGTACTCTTGTTCTTGTTCTTGGGTTTCTTGTCTTTTATCGTCTTGATTAAATAGTTTGGTACTCGTCGTTTATCTAAACTTTCCCAGATATAATATCGAAAGCCTTAGATAGATCTATGAAACATACGTATACTGTTTTAGTAAATATTTGTTCTTTTATATTACGAATATTCTGAATTCGCCCTGGAAGTTCTATGTTTAGTGTTCAAATGTCCCCCTTCTCTAAAATCATTTTTAAAAAGTTTACTAGAAACGCCATGTAGGGAAATTCTCGTATAATTGTTACAGTTCTTGCTGTCCTTTGTTTTGTATATAGATAGCATCATAGCAATCTTCTACTCTTCAAGAATGATGTTGCATTAAAATGAAAACTCAGAGTAATACGTCTAATCTACTTTACCTTTTGGTAATATATTTTTATGGCCTTCTTTTAATCTTCTGACAGCTGCTTTAGCTTTTCTATAGTTATTTCTATTACGTCATCTACTGTTTCGTGGGTGTACTGGTCTTCTCTGGTTTGTACTGTTGGTGTTCATTTTGATATATCTCTTTCTTTGTTGAGTATTTCTCCATTTTCAACTTTGGTTTGCTTTAGCGAGTTTATTTTTACAAATCACCCACCACGATGACAGTATAGTGTTTCGATTAGCGTTTAGTTATAACCTTTTGCTAGGATAAAGAATGAGACATGGAAAAAACAAACATTACGATGGCGAAGGCGTTTCTTTCCTGTAGAGGACCAGTTAGGTCAATAATGTGATAGATAGGCTTTGAAGGATAGCCAGCGAAGATTTCTCCTAGGAAGATTCGGCTTGAAGGGCCAAATATAATTATAAGGAGGGTGGTAGTAGTAAGTTTTAAATACTTTGGTTTGTGTTTATAATATTCCTTATGGCAATCCACTCCTAGAACAGAACAACAAACAGTAAGTCCCACCAGCACTCCCTTACACATCCGACAATTTATCAGTGAAAAAAGACGAGCTAGACGGAGATGGCAACAATCACGCAATAGGAACGACCTACATTGCTATAGAAGACTATCCAGCAAATTTACTGCAGCACTTAATAAAAACCAAAACTCAACGTTCGAAACATTCATTCAAAACTTATCACCTGATGACTACAACCTATGGAAAGCTACTAAAAAACTTAAAAAACACACACCACCAAAGTCCCTGATAAGAAAACTCAATAATGAACGGGCCCGTTTCGACCAACAAAAGGCTTTGCAACCCACTTATCCTACGTTTTACAAGCAGCAGAACAAATACCTGGCGTCCCAAACGATGATGTTGAAGATTTTCTTGACATACCCTGTCAAATGTCACCACCAATAAAAAGCATTACCCCACCAAAAGTTAAAAATGAAATAGCCAAGATAAACCATCGCAAAAGTCCGAGATATGATTTAATAACCGGACAAATACTAAAAATTCTACCTCTCAAAGCTCTCGTCCTTCTCACAACAATTTTCAACCGAATGCTAAGCCTTTGCTATTTTAATGTTATATGGAATTACGGAGAAATAATGATACATAAAAACGGTAAATCATCTCATAAAACATCGTCGTACAGACCTATAAGCTTACTGCATATTCCTTCTAAAATATTTGAAAGGGTATTACTCAAACGGCTACAAGAAGACTACCAACTAGCACATTTGCTGCCTAACTATCAGTTTGGTTTTCGCGAAAACATGTCAACGATTCACCAAGCACACAGAATAGTCAATCAGATATCCAAGAGCATCGAGGACAAAAAATATTGCAATGGGGTATTCTTAGATGTATCACAGGCGTTCGATAAAGTGTGGCATAAGGGTCTCCGGCACAAGCTCAAAAATATGGTTAATAACAATTACTACATCCTCCTAAAATCTTACCTTACCGACAGAATTTCTCCGTGAAGCATAACGGTGCAGTCTCTCCTCACTACCCCCTACAGTCTGGCGTCCCCAGGGAAGCGTGCTTGGTCCGTTCCTCTACCTTATATACACTGATAACTTACCTGAAACGGAAAACACCATTATTTCTGCATTTGCGGATGACGTCGCTATCCTATCCTCAGATGATGATCCTGTAACATCTTCCCAAAACATGGAAACTCACCTAAATCAGCTTAGTGAATGGTACAAGTGGCGAATCAAGATCAACCAATCTAAATCTATCCAAGTAACATTCACCACCCGCACCGAAATCTGTTTTCCTGTAACAGTAAATGGAGTTCTTGTACCAGCAAAAACAAATGTTAAATATCTGGGGTTATATTTAGATCAACGCTTGACATGGCAGAAACACATACAGACAAAGTGAAAACAGCTGGATCTCAAACTCAAATAGATGTATTGGCTCATGGGCCGTAAATCAAAACTTTCCACCAAGAATAAAATTCTTCTTTACAAAACGACCCTAAAACCCATTTGGTCTTACGGTGTACATCTCTGGGGCTGTGCCAGACCTACCCGATTAAAAACCATACAAATCTTTCGAAACAAAACACTTCGTGCGATTGTAAACGCGCCGTGGTATATTAGCAACCTAATGCTGCACCAAGACCTGCAAATCCCATACATCACTGAAGTAATTGATACCGCTGCCACCAATTATCGAGACCGCCCTACAGGAAATCCAAACGATCTCATAAAGAACCTATACACGGATGTTCCGCTCAACAGAAGACTTAAAAAACATGGTTTGCAGACCTACCCCAACAACACTAAGTAATAGTGAAATATAAGGAGAAATGTCAGTGGACATTTTCCTTTCAAGACAAAGACAAATCAGATTTACTCAATACTCCTAGCGAAATATATTGTAAATTTACAGTATATGTTGATAAAAAAAATAATAATAGTAATAATATTCCTTGGTGACAATGAAGAATGAAGCATGGGCTCAATTTTTACTGTAAATTCTTGAGATTGAACAAAGAATACTACAATCATGATAGAGCTTTTAAGGTTTAATGTTTTTATGTCGAACTTTGGTAATGGTTTTAATAAAATCTACGTTTTTTTTGCTTTATGGTAACAATGGATGTTTAAATTCAAAATTTACGAAGCGGAACGCACCGAAAAAAGTCAATAGCAGCGGTCCGCTAATGAAGGGCCCTTGGCCATAAACTTAAAAAATTCATTAAGGGCGACCTCCTAAAGGCCAGCCTCATTAAGCCGCCCCTTAGCAGGTTGTGTTCGCATAATTTAATTTTACGCCGCTGCATCGCTTGCAGGGCCGTAAAGCAGCGCGCAAACAGGCCGCGCGAGCGCCCGCCACATAAACCAAATGGAAACGCTGATAGGACGGCCGCCCGGACGCTCCCCGCGAAATTAAGCGGCCGGGCAAATCACCCCGAAAATAAGCTCGCGGCCCTCGCGAGCTCGGGTGGGTGATAGATCTCGGGGCGAGGCGAAAACAGCATTTCTCACGCCAGATTTTAAACCCGGAACCGGCGAGATCCTGGCTCGCAGGACGCCCGGATCCGCACGGCCATTACTCAGGCCGAATTAATACCGGCCGGACTTCAGGAATCCTTGTTCTGGTCGTTAGGCCGACACTTCATTCGGGTCGAGACACCGGGTGGAAGTGCGCGGAGTCGATCCTTCTTGTCGATATCGGCCCGGAGCTGGGCTGCGGATTTCGGCGCCGCGTTCATCTTCGTCCGGCTGCAGGGCGCGCGGCGCGGGACAAATCGGCCTTCGTAAAAAATGCGCCCATTTATGTAACGATCACGAGCTTTTCACTTCTGAGGGCCGGCCTGATCGAGCGCCTCGTGAAGGCTCTATTGGCTTGTCGTATTTACCTTTTCGGGCCAATTTATTAAATGTCACTTCCATTCTGCTCTAATGAGAGCGATTCTTTAAAGTGGGGTTTAATTTCGGCTTTCCTCGCAACTGCGAGCGCGCTGCGGTTTATCGGGGAAGGAGGCGCCTCCGCGCGATTTCTCTTCCCGGGATTTGCCGTCCTTTTGTCGAAATGCGCTACAAGTTGACGTAGCCGCTTCGACAGAATATCGTGCCAAATGATTCTCATAGCTGCTGATTTTGCTGCGTCCATGCATTTTCGTATTATAAAGGACGTTAATCTGAGATGTGATGGAAGCAGAAAATATCTTTTATACAGTGCATTTCAGGATATTCAAAATATTCAAAAAAATTTAAACCATAACAAGATGTCTCGTGAGGAACAAAATATAATTTACCATCGAATTGTGCATGAACACACCACGTAGATATTTTGTTAACACTGCCAACTCTTATTTGAGGATATTAAGGTATACTTTGAGCATCTATGAGAAAAATCAGTGACGTTATAAGGTGTAACATAAGACACGGTCTCTAAAGTCATTACCGCATACATAATCCACGGTACAGCAAGATCGGCAAAGCGTAATAGTAGTTGAAAGACGAAGCTATAGAATATACAAAAAAAAAACAATGACCCATAAAGTAATTACAGAACTGAATCAGCACCTAAACATCCCAGTGTCATCCAAAACAGTGAGACGAGAACTGCATAAATGGGTATCCGTGGGCGTGTTGCTATTGGTAAGACCCTAACAACAGACACAGTGCATGGTGCAATGTCAACTGGACGTTGGAGGACTGGCGATGTATTGTTTGATTTGACAAGTTACATTTTACCCTCTTCCCATCACTGGACACGCGTTTGTCTAGTGAACACCTTTTGAAACATACGATAAGGACTGTTTCCGCCCAACTGTCAAACATAATGATGGCTTTATTATAGTGTAGGGTGCTATATCATGGTTTCGACAACCTTCTTGCTACATTACACGGTAGAGTCACAGCAGTAGTGTATAGAGGACTCTTAGGTAACAAGGTATTTATTTTCGCACAGGAATGCCATATTCCAGGATGATAATGCCTCCTGGTCCTGTTTAAGAGTAGTTTAAAGCATACTGATGAGTTTTAACATCTTCCCCGGCTCACCTACTTTCTAAATCTGAATATTATCGAGCTTCTGTGAGCTGTTTTGGAAAACAAGGTTTGGCGTCGATTTCCACCTTCGTCTCTACCTGAGCTAGAGAATGATGTACAACAGCCATCGAAAAACGTTCCTATAGAACTGAAAAAACTTATAGCTGAACAATGGAAAGCAAGGGCAAAATGGTAACGGGGTCATGCGCCTACCGACAAAACAGCATTCAATCGGGCTAGTAACAAACTTAAAGCAAAACTTAAAGACCTAAAAGATCAATCATTTCAAGAATACCTAACGGGTCTAAATCGATTCGACAACAGTATATGGAGGCTAATAAAATCGATAAAGAAACCTAAAACGCCTGCACCACCTCTACGAAATGAAAACGGGCTTATCACAGGACAATGGGATCGCAGTGATGCGGGAAAAGCAAAATTGTTTGCAAAACAGCACTGTATTTACACCACATAACAATCAACTTGATTTAGAAACAGAACAGGATATCACTATCTGTCCAGAGAATATTCAACCGATCCGAATATCTACCCCAAAAGAAGTCAAAGAAGAAATAGAGCTTTTATATGTCAAAAAAGCGCCTGGTATGGGTCAACAGACACCAAAAATGATAAAAGATCTCTCAAGGAAGGGAATTATACTTTTAATGTACATATACAATGCAATATTAAGACTCAACTACTGGTCTAATCAATTTAAAGCAGCTGAAGTCATATTAATGGCGAAACCAGGAAAAGATCCAAAACTAGCATTTTCATATCGACCAATCAGCTTACTGTCTGTGATATCTAAGTTATTAGAACGGTTATTACTTCGATGATTAAATCAAGATTTAGCTCCAGACGACTGGATACCGCTCCATCAATTTGGATTTAAAAGTGGTCATTCGACTGTGCAACAGACCCACCGAATTGTACGGGACATCAATGATGCACTAGAAAACAAGGAATTCTGCACAGCAATCTTTGTGGACGTTAGCCAGGCCTCTGATAAGGTCTGGCACAAAGACCTATTATTTAAAATTAAACTCTACTTGCCTCCAAGTTACTTCCTAATACTTAAATCGTATTTAACTAATCGTGTTTTTAAAACAAGAGTTAATCAAGCGGTATCTGAACTATGTGAAATAAAAGCAGGTGTTCCACAAGGAAGCGTACTCGGGCCAGTTTTGTATGTGCTTTATACATGTGACTTACCAACAACTGTCAACACTACAACCGGAACGTTCGCAGACGACACAGTAATCCTAGCCAAGGACCAAAAGCCACATATAGTCGCCACTAAATTATAAAACCATCTAGATGAGCTACAAAGATGATTAACAAAATTGAAAATAAAAATTAATAAAAATAAGTCGGTGCATGTCACTTTTACGTTGAGGAAAGATCAATGTCCACCAGTCTACATCAATGGCGTAAATATACCGCAGTCCAATACGGCCAGGTACTTAGAACTTCACTTGAGCAGTAAACTTAATTGGAAAGAACACAACTAAAAAGCGCAAACATTTTGACTTAAAAACAAAAAAATATGCACTGATTGATTGGAAGAAACTCATGTTTGTCCCTAGAGAACAAACTGCTGCTCTACAAGACTGTCCTCTCACCTGCATGGCTATACGGAGCTGAACTTTGGGAGTGTGCAAGCAAAAGTAACATAACAATAATCCAAAGGTACCAATCGAAATTACGAATGATTGCAAATGCACCTTGGCACGTCACTAACCAGACACTCCACGATGATTTAAAAGTACCCTACTTCACAGACGTCATCAAGGAACGAAGCATCCGCCACCATGACAAATTGGAAAGCCACAGCAACATTTTGCTCATCCACTACTTGAAGACCGTCCTGACAGACGTTTGAGAAGAAGCTGGCCAATAGACCTAATTGACGGTTGAAGAGGAAGTACCCTTATCATGTCATAGTACTGTAAATATTTAGTACTTAAGCGAGCACATTAGCTCATAAGACTGTTAATTCTGATTGCTAATAAAACCTTCCATTATATAAAAAAAATCTGAGCTAGAAGCTGTATTGGATGAAGAATGATTTTAGATCCCACTCACAATTATTTAGAACTTGTATCGGTCTAATCCGTTTGGAATTCAAGCTGTATTGCGTGCTAAGGGTGAACAAACACTGTATTAATATAAAATGTTTTGACTTCCACAAGTGTTTCCATTATTTTGTCAAATACCTGTATACTACACCTCATTTCGATGTTATTGTTCAACAGACAGCTCTTATAATAAAATCCTCAACTAAACATTACAAACTACAAAAATTTAAATATCTTCTTCAAGTTACTAGCGCGGGTGATTGGAACTCCAAGCATACTGCTTGGGGCTCAAGGATTGCCACCCCGAAAGGACGGAGACTGCTAGGTGCAATCCAACGAAACAACTACAACTACCTATCAACTGGTGAACCAACATACTGGCCCAGTGACCCACATAAACTGCCAAACTTACTTGACCATGCAGTTACCAATGGTATAGCGAATACTTATCAACAAACGGAATCCAACTTCGATCTATCCTCTGACCATACGCCAATCATTATAAGTATCAGCACGACTGTCATTAAGAAGGACCCTCCTTTAAAATTATGCAACAAGCATACCGACTGGGAATATTTTAGGAACTACCTAGAAAATGAAATTAAACTCGAGATCAGAATAAAAAACGCTCAAGACATTGATGAGGCAACCCAGTACTTAACTACCATTATACAAGAAGCTCAATGGCAAGCCACCCCCGTTCCAAAACCATCACCTGAAACAGACAACATTCCTCTGAACGTACGGAACCTCATTTCTGAGAAACGAAGGGCACGGAAAAATGGCAGAGAACCAAAGATAGACGAGACAAAACCCACTATAATAGACTAACGCATCAACTGCAAAAGGCGCTAGCGGAAGCTCGCAATGAAACATTCAGTCAATACATCACCCATCTCTCCTGATGACAACTCTATATGGAAGGCAACAAAGAAATTCAAGCGGCCAATAGCAAATATCCCTCCTATCAAAACCCCGACGATACCTGGGCCAGATCTGATACTGATAAAGCCAATTCATTTGCGAAACACCTTACTAACGTGTTTACAACACCACAAGTACAAGGTCATGTTGACGATAAAGAAATTGAATCCTTCATTGATACTGCGTGCCAATTGTCACCGCCAATCAAGCCCTTTACGCCACCAGAGGTTTCTCAACAAATACAACTAACAAACGTGCGTAAAGCACCAGGATATGACCTAATGGTTGGAGAAGTACTTAAAACCTCCCAGAAAAGCGATTGTACTAATTACCACAATATTTAACAGAATACTACAACTCTGCTACTTCCCTATGTTATGGAAACATGCCCAGATAATAATGATTGCGAAACCTGGCAAACCGCCCACCCAAGCACAATCCTACAGACCAATAAGTCTCCTACCTCTCCTTTCCAAACTTCTTGAACGGCTACTACTCAAGCGCATTAAGAAATCTGTAGACCTAGACCAGCTTATCCCACTGCACCAGTTTGGATTCCGTGAAAGCCATTCCACCATTCACCAAAGCCACCGAATCATCACTCATATAATGGAAAGCATGGAGAAGAAGAACGTATGCCCAGCGGTGTTCCTAGACATTAAGCATGCGTTCGACAAGGTGCGGCATACTGGCTTGTTATACAAACTCAAATTACACCTCCCCAGTCAGCTATACGTACTACTCAAGTCATACCTCACAGACCGAACCTACCAAGTCAAAATGAACAGTGCAGTCTCAGATATCCATCCAATCAAGTCCGAGTCCGCAGGGCAGCGTCTTGGGACCACTGCTATATCTAATTTATACATCAGATGCACCAACCACAGACAACACTATACTTGCGACATTTGCTGACGACACGGCCATCCTTTCAGTCAACCAATCTCCTGAACTTGCTGTGGAACATCTTCAACAGCATCTAGACTCACTGCAAGCCTGGTTCCATAAGTGGAGAATTACAGTCAATACTGATAAATCGGCTCAAATAACCTTCACTATAAGACGTATCGAATGCGCTCAAACCAGCATAAATAACACCCCAATTTCAATCCATAGGGAAGTAAAATACCTCGGCTTGCACCTCGACCAAAAACTCAATTGGAGCTCGCATATCAAAGCCAAAAGGAAGCAATTAGATCTAAAAATCAAACAAATGGCATGGTTACTTGGAAAACATTCCCAACTCTCTCTATCAAACAAGGTTTTGCTGTATAAAGTCATCCTGACGCCCATATGATCCTACGGGATTCAACTCTGGGGATGCGCCAAAGCGACACACACTAAAATTCTTCAAAGATTCCAGTCCAAAACCCTCCGTATGCTGGCTAATGCACCATGGTACATAAAGAACGACACCCTTCATAACGACCTCGGAGTTCCCTACGTAGATAGTGAAATCAAAAGGCTCTCAACTAACTATAGCAGTAACTTGGCAGGACACCCTAACCAACTCATTGAACAACTCTCCAATCAACCGGACATCGCAAGAAGGCTCAAACGACAATGGCCGCTGGACCTCGCACACCCTAATCAAAACTGATGTAATCATTAGGGAGACTAGCACTGGCTAGAGCTCCCCGCATGACATTGTATTGTTATATAATTTTACTTAATACTCAAATTAGGAGTAGAGTGTAAATACGCTGGTTAAATTAATAAAAAAAAAAAGTTACTAGCAATTCTCTCCTGCATATTGCCCTCCATGAAATAATATTAAAAAGGACCAATTTGCATTATTCTTTAGTACTCTTGAAACCTCTTTCTTAGCTGTTGGAGATTATAACTCTACAAATCACATATGGGGATCAAGAATTACATCAATTTATGCTATTTGAGCACCTTTGAACTTGCACTACCGCTCATAGAACTATAGACGCTAAATAAAAAAATAACTTTATACACTTTACCATAAGAAAATAATTTATTTTATAATATATTATAGTAGAACAACTAAAAAATAAACAAAAATTATCATAAACAATGGAAAAAGTTAACTTGAATATTAAACATTTGTTTCATAAAAAAAACGTCCTATGCTTTTTAGATTATGCTTAGATTTTCTTTTTAATTTCTCGAGTGATAAAGCCCTCCAGAAACTTTGAAGAGGGTCCCAAAAATAATTTTTGGATGTGAGACGTTTGTTTCTTACTGCATTGCTCAGTTCATCCACTAGCAATTCTACGGGGTTGAGGCCTAAACTTTGTGGTGGCCATATCACCATTTTAAACATTTCTTATTTTTCTTGGTTTACTAGAGAGTCCATACTTTGATGTATGTCTAGGCACGTTGTATTACATAATCACAAATTCCTTTCGCAAGCCAGATGGTGCGGAGTTCTTCGTTAAAAACTTTTTGGCAACGTTCTTCCTCATAATATCAATCTCCCATACCAGCCAAAGAGAAGCGCTCCACACTAAAACAGACCCACCTCCGTGCTCGATAATAGGAACAATACAGTCTTGAATTATCTTCTCAGTCGTAGACCGACACACGAAAATTTTCCGTTTCTGGCTAAAAATTTCAAATTGGGATTCATCAGTCCATAATACGTTTTGTCGCTGTTAAATTGTCCCTGAACAATACCTTGCGTCCACTGAAGCTGTTTAACCCTATTATCACGTTGTAACACGGTTCTTTGGTCTTGCCAAAATTACCTCTTGAAGATGATTTTTTCGGTTAAACTCCGGGCGTTTTAAATTAATCTTCTATTTCGCTTATTCATCAGTCTGCATCGGATGTTACTTGTGTGGTAGGGTGATGGCGATTTAAGACTTCCTGTCTCTCTGTAGCGTTGATTCACTGTCGAAGCACAAACTCTAGGTAGTGGTAGCATTTCTTGATGTAAAGTGAGAATGACTGAACGAGATTCTATAGAGAGAAGCTTACCACAGGCCATTGAATGCAATATTTCAATACGAGATGTGAAAAAAATTTGATGATAAACTGGCGAATTGTCAATAAGGACATTTTTTAATGTAAACAAACATCTAAAACAAGAGATAGGGACAGAATTGTTTAACCAGTCTGTTACTTCCGTATTTAAATAATTTATTTACTATATGGTTTTTACCAGGGGATTTTCTGATTTTTGGTTTTCGTAATGCCTCTTTTACTTTTTCTTCTATTATTATTGTTTCTTCGTTTGGGTTTCTTGTAGTATATTATTTGACTTGGTATAAACGTTAGGCAAATAAATTCCCTTTTAAAAATTTATTTAATCAACTTTTCATTTCACTCTCCTTCATATTTGTCTAACTCTAGTTCTTTTATAAAATCCCAGTACTTTTTGTTTTTCTTACCAACCTTGGGCCTTTTCATTTTTGTATATCTTTGCAGTGCTAAATTTTGTGTTGACAAATATTTGATATAAACCTTTTTTCGTTTTTCTTTAATTTCTTTTTTGAACCATAATGTTCTGGTTCTTCTTCTTTTGATGTTCCGTCTCCTAACGGAGGTTGGAGATCATCATGGCTATCTTCACTTTGTTTACAGCAATTCTGAAAAGTTTTGATGTTATCCGAACCATTCTCTAAGATTTCAAGCCAGGACATTTTCCGTCTCCCTATGTTTCTTTCCTTGTATTTTGCCCTCCATTATCAGTCTTAGCACCTCGTACCTCTCGCCCTCATTATGTGTCCCAAGTATTCTAGCTTCCTCCGTTTTATTGTTTTTATTACTTCTTCTTCTTTGCCCATTCTTTGTAGGACTATGGCATTTGTGATATGGTTCCCATGAAATGAAGCATTCTTCTATAACACCATCTCTCGAAGGCTTCTTTTCTTGACTTTTTCTGTCTTACGGTCCAAGCCTCGGCTCCATATAATAGGGTTGGAAGACGTAGCAGCGTAATATTCTTGTTCTAAGATTTGTTGAGGTCTCTATTACAAAGGAAACCTTTGAGCTTTTTTTCTGGCTATTTCTATCCTTGTCTTTATTTCTTTTGAGTGATTTGCATCGTTAGTTACCCATGTTCCTAAGTATTTATATGTCTACCTTTTCTATTATTTGTTATTTATGGTAATATTTGCATTAGCATTTGCTGTTCTAGTTACACCATAAATTTAGTCTTGCTCAGATTCATATTTAATTTTCCTTGCATGTGTTGTCAATTTTGTATTAGATCTTGTAAATCATCTATGTTGTTTGTTATTATAACGGTAGTCTGGAATCTTATATTA
The DNA here is from genome assembly GCA_036346155.1 of Sinelater perroti. NCBI lineage: Eukaryota > Metazoa > Arthropoda > Insecta > Coleoptera > Elateridae > Sinelater > Sinelater perroti. The sequence goes on along the minus strand of JARFIY010000158.1, from coordinate 18,408,697 downwards.
TTGACGATTTCGCCATTGATTAACCCTTCCTTGCGTTCTTCTAGGGTTTCCTGAAAGATGGCCTCACTGTATACGTTAAATAATAAAGGCGACATCACACAGCCTTTCTTACTCCCCGGAGAATTTCAATCTCCTCTGATGTTCATTGTCAATTCTAATCCTTGCTGTTTGGCCCCAGTATAGATTACATATGATCTTGATGTCATTGTCATCCACATCTTTTGATTTTAAAATCTCTATTAGTTTTTCATGTTGGACTTTGTCAAATGCCTTTTCGAAGTCCACGAAACAGGCATAGATCTCATAGTTCATGTAACATAACAGTAATCCAAAGGTACCAATTGAAATTACGAATGATTGCAAATGCACCTTGGTACGTCACTAACCAGACACTCCACGATGATTTAAAAGTACCCTACGTCACAGACGTCATCAAGGAACGAGGCATCCGCCACCATGACAAATTGGAAAGCCACAGCAACATTTTGCTCATCCACTACTTGAAGACCGTCCTAACAGACGTTTGAGAAGAAGCTGACCAATAGACCGAATTGACGGTTGAAGAGGAAGTACCCTTATCATGTCATAGTACTGTAAATATTTAGTACTTAAGCGAGCACATTAGCTCATAAGACTGTTAATTCTGATTGCTAATAAAACCTTCCATTATATAAAAAAAACCTGAGCTAGAAGCTGTATTGCATGAAGAATGATTTTAGATCCCACTCAAAATTATTTAGAACTTGTATCGGTCTAATCCGTTTAGAATTCAATCTGTATTACGTGCTAAGGGTGAACAAACACTGTATTAATGTAAAATGTTTTGACTTCCACAAGTGTTTCCATTATTTTGTCAAATGCCTGTATACTACACCTCATTTCGATGCTATTGTTCATGCAGGAACAGACAGCTCTTATAATAAAATTCTCAACTAAACATTACAAACTACAAAAATTTAAATATCTTCTTCAAGTTACTAGCAATTCTCTCCTGCATATTGCCCTCCATGAAATAATATTAAAAAGGACCAATTTGCATTATTCTTTAGTACTCTTGAAACCTGTTTCTTAGCTGTTGGAGATTATACTCTACAAATCACATATGGGGATCAAGAATTACATAAATTTATGCTATTTGAGCACCTTTGAACTTGCACTACCGCTCATAGAACTATAGACGCTAAATAAAAAAATAACTTTATGCACTTTAACATAAGAAAATAATTTATTTTATAATATATTATAGTACAACAACTAAAAAATAAACAAAAATTATCATAAACAATGGAAAAAGTTAACTTAAATATTAAACATTTGTTTCATAAAAGAAAACGTCCTATGCTTTTTACATTATGCTTAGATTTTCTTTTTAATTTCTCGAGTGATAAAGCCCTCCAGAAACTTTGAAGAAGGCCCCAAAAATAATTTTAGGACGTGAGGCGTTTCTTTCTTACTGCATTGTTCAGTTCGTCCAATAGCAATTCTATGGGGTTGAGGCCTAAACTTTGTGGTGGCGATATCACCACTTTAAACATTTCTTATTTTTCTTGGTTTACTAGAGACTCCATACTTTGATGTATGTTTAGGCTCGTTGTATTACATAATAACAAATTCCTTTCGCAAACCAGATGGTGCGGAGTTTTTCCTCATAATATCAATCTCCCACACCAGCCAAAGAGAAGCGCTCCACACTAAAACAGACCCACCTCCGTACTCGATAGTCGGAACAATACAGTCTTGAATTATCTTTTCAGTCATAGACCGACACAGGAAAATTTTCCGTTTCTGGCTAAAAATTTCAAATTGGGATTCATCAGTCCATAATACGTTTTGTCGCTGTTAAGTTGTCCCTGAACAATACCTTGCGTCCACTGAAGCCGTTTAACCCTATTATCACCTTGTAACAACGGTTTTTTGGTCTTGCTGCAACCATGAAGGTTGCCCTCTTGAAGATGATTTTATTCCGGTTAAACTCCGCAGCAATATTTGAGGCAGTTAATCTTCTATTTCGCTTATTCATTAGTCTGCATCGGATGTTATTTGTGTGGTGCAGGGTGATGGCGATCCCTAAGACTTCCTGTCTCTCTGTATCGTTGATTCACTGTCGAAGCACAAACTCTAGGTAGTGGTAGCATTTCTTGATGTAAAGTGAGAATGACTGAACGAGATTCTATGGAGAGAAGCTCCGAACGGCGCACATTTTTTAATGTAAACAAACATCTAAAACAAGAGATAAGGACGGAATTGTTTGAAGTTGTTTAACCAGTCTGTTACTTCCGTATTTAAATAATTCATTTACTATATGGTTTTTACCAGGGATTTTTCTGATTTTTGGTTTTTGTGATGCCTCTTTTACTTTTTCTTCTATTATTACTGTTTCTTCGTTTGGTGTTTCTTGTAGTATATTATTTGACTCGTTTTTTTGTATAAATCCGTTAGACAAATAACCCTTAATCCTTTTTAAAAAATTGGTATTCGATCAACTTCTTCATTTCACTCTCCTTCATATTTGTCTAACTCTGGTTCTTTTATAAAACTCTCCCAGTACTTTTTTTGTTTTTCTTACCAACCTATGGGCCTCCCTTTTCATTTTTGTATATTCTCTGCAGTGCTCATTATTGTTAGTTGACAAATATTTGATATAAGCTTTCATTTGGCGTTTTCCTTTTTAAATTTCTTTTGTGAACCATAATGTTCTGGTTATCTGTCTTTAATTTTTATTGACAGTTTTATTTGAGAGTGCTTTGCGAGCGGCAGTTAATACGCTTTTCTTTATCTTGATCCAGCTGTTGTTCACATTACCTTAGTCGTTTATTGGATTGGCTACTATATTTTTCTCTTACTTTTCTTCGATGAAGTCATTTGATTGAATCGTCTTGTCAACTGTCTACCTCTATTTTTGTTTTTAGTTTTTTTATTGATTAGGATATTTTATTTTAATTTGTAATTTATAGAGTAATAAACAGCAATCTGTTCTCACATTAAGTGATCTCAAAGTTCTTACATCTAGTATTTGATGTGGGTGTACTTTTCTATTTGTTGGTACGTAATCCATCATGGATCTGTAACCTCGTGCATTTTCAATTTTGTAGTTATGTTGTTGTTTATGCTTGTCTCATTTATAGTGCAAAAATCTATCATTAAGTAACCGTTTTTGTTTTTTTATTTTGATTAAATATTTGTTTTACCCCTCCTATTCTGGCATTGATATCACCTATGACAATTATTTTGTTATTTGGTATTTTGTCAATTCAAACCTGCAGTTTCCTATAAAATCTTCTTTGTCTTTTTTGTTTTCAGTTTTTTTCTTTGTATTTGTCTTCATTGTAACCGCTACTATTCTTTATGAGTTATAGTGAAACGCTCTATGCAGTTCTTATAATCTTTTTTATTATTAATATTACTCCTTCTCTTACTGTTGTATTTTTAGGTACCCCCCGTAAACCAAAATATAATCTGCTATTAGTGACTGCTCTTTTTTTCTTCATTTCCTGTAGAGCGCATATATTGATCTCATATTTTCTTAGCTTTTTTCTATTTCTTTGTCTCTGCTTTTCAATGTATTTAATTTTTCTTCCAATTCTTTATCGTTTTTGCGTGGGTCGTCAATATGTGATCCGTACCATGTCCGAGGGTTTCCACCTGTACTTCCAGCGTAATTACTTATTTTAGTAGGGTGGACAGCTAACCTGACCCGCCAACCCCCAACTTGGAGAACCAGAATTTCCTGTAAGGTGTATTCCCCTAGTTGATATTAAACCACTAAAGCGCTGGAGAAGCCGGACCTGGTAATAGTAAACGAATACCTGTGAAAATAACTCAAATATTGGGCAATTGCGAGCAATAGTTTCACATCAACATTGATTCAAGAATACAGTTAAGCGATTAACGTTTACTGACACTGTTAAATTAAGGAAATCAAGATACAGATTTAACCGAACCCAAGTAAAACAAGGACATCGACTAAGTTAGCCTTGCGGATTACTGCTTAAGATAAGAGGCAATTCCTAGTCGGTACCTGTCAACAGACAGGCCGGTACTTAAGAAATTTGACAAGATTTCAAGCAAACAATTTAAGAAATAAAACATTTTGGGGTATATATTTACAGTGTTAAACTTGGGATAATAAAAACCGGTTAACCGATACAGGCAGGTTTTACCACGGGTTAATTGGAAGCACATCTATTGCGCGGTCGTTCACAAAATATTTTGATAATAACCAAGAACGAAAATCTTAGACCTAAAGAAGAGCAAGAAAGTAAGAATAGTAAGTAAAAAAGCAAAATAGAGAAAGAAATTTAATGATGTAAAGAATATAAAGGAAGGGCAAAAGTAATCAGTAAATTAATGGACCTCGTAAAAAACCTACAAATGAAAATCTAGAATTAAAATAGAGAATGAACTAACTGGAAAGAAAATAGAAGAAATAATATAAAAGGATTCCAAATAACAGATACTACAGGACAAGATGCACAAAAATTAGAAATGCTGGCTGTTACTGAGACAAAAAAGAAAGACCCTTACCTTTAAGAAACATACAGTACAAGAGAGAAAACAAATTGATCTAATATTTTTAAGGATTGCCTGGGAAAACATGCTGTTAGTATACAAAGCTACAATATGAACTTACGGAATCAAGCTTCGGGGATGCGCCGGTAAGTTAGCCATTGAGAGCTTAATCAAAAATCCTAAAAGCAATCAGACGCACCTAACGATGCACTTAATAGCTATTTTAGTATTGACTCAAGAGGTAATAGAAACACCACCAAAGGCTAGAAACATTCTAATCCTCTCTTACGACCATTTCTGCATCAACCAGATAGTAGAATATAAAGACAAAATTATCAATCGATTTTAAGTGAAGAACCGGAGGTCTTTCCATTATAAGAGTCGCACTCGCGTTATTTTCTAGACTAAAATACTGTTACTACTTGAGTATATTACTATCAAATTAGTTTACATGGATTGCTGATCAAAGTCTAAATAAAAAATATTCTTAAGGTAAAAGGAAGTTTCTCAGCAACGTTTTCGACCATTTTATTGCTAGTTTTGAAAATCAACCAATATGCAACAGCCAAACCAAGAAATAAAAAAATCTGTCACTTCCCTTACAATTACATTAAAATATTAAACCATCTACCCCCTTCAAATAACTGCTAAATTAAAGAACACTCCAGATATCGATATTCTAACAGCTGAAATGTTGACAGAGCTTCCAAGAAAAGAAAATAATTCTATTATATTTAGTGTTATTATACAAAAGCCAAAAACTAATATAAGTTGCTTCCTATGGTTTTGTAAGCTTATGTTCAGTAACATTTAAACTGCTAAAGAAACTATTACCTCTTATAATTAATGAAGACCTTCTCCTTTTTCTTCATCTTGATGTCTTATGCTTTGCGGCAGCGGGTGATGTGGAGCTTTGATCCATACCTTTCACTTCTTATATCTTATCATATTTTTTAATTCTGTGACTATTTTTTCTCTTCTTTGAACCATGTCTTTCATATTTTCTTTTATTTTTTGTGAATTTTTTTTATTTTGTTAATCTCTTTGTTAGTGAGTTTGGTGACATTTTCTGCACATGTTTCTTAATACTTCAACTGTTTTATCTTCTTTCCCATGTCCTTGGTTTTACAATCATCTATTTTTTTTCTCCTGCTATTTTTGTGTCACTATTATCTTGTATTGCTGGTAGTTGGTATTTAGTACTGCTATCACATTATAATTTTTTTGTACTTATTTTTGTTTGTGTTGCTCTTCTTTTTTGTTCAAATTTTATCTATCATCCTTGCTGATTACTGTTAGGTACTCATATGCTAAAACTTGCTATAAGCTTACTTTTTCATATTTAATATATTGGTGCTCTTCTGTTCCACCGACTTTTGTTACTTTTATTTTTTTTCAATATTTACTTTTATACCCATTTGTGTTTTCTTTTTTAGTGTTTGTTTGTTGTAGTAATATAATACAATTTGTATCTTTTATCCGTACACCTCATATAACTCCTTTATAAAATTTTTTATTTATTTACTCAAGCTTTATCAATATTTTTATTTCTTCTAGTTCTTTCTCTCAAGTAATATCAAATGCGGCTTTCACATTGATGAACGTACAAGGCATAGAGCTTTTTCTTGTTTATTGGCTCTTTTTATTTCTCTTTTAACCATATTTAGGTTCTCGTAGCTTTTTATTTTCTTTTAAAACTGCCCATTATTCTAATTTCCTTGTACTTTTTAAATAAATAGTGATATCTATTTTTTATTGTTTTTCCTACCATATCTTATTAGTTTACGAGCTACTTCGTCGCTTTCTGTTGCTTTTCCAGTTATTTGTTCTTCTGTCACTGTCATTTTTGTATCATTGTTTTCAACAAGTTCCTCTTATTCTTTGCTTTATATGGTCTTTTGTTGTTTTTAAATTGTTTTTGTTCTGTTTTACATTTCTTGTTATTATTTTCTATATGCTATATTTACTTTTATTTAGCTTTTTATTCTTCCATTACTTCTATATTTGATTTTTATTTTATTTTTTGATTGCTTCCAGCATTTTGATATTGCTCTTAATACTTCTTTCCTTTTTTGGTTATAATTTTGAGTCTCCCTTTAGGATTAGTATATACGTCTTTTTTCTTGTTTTGTACAATTGTTTACTGTTTTAATTATTACTTATTTAAATTTATTTCATAATTTTTCTAGATCGTAACTTACCACTTCTTTTAATTTTTGTCAGAGCTTTATTTGTATTTCCCTGTAATGTCTCTGTCTATGTTCCACATTTTTTAGTTTGTCCACCTTTTTTATGTTATTCTACTAATTTCTTATTGGATACCTTTTCATTCATTTCAAATATTACTAATTGTAACTTATAATGCGTCTTGTTTAGCTTATTTTTCAAACTGGACGTCCGTTAGGTCAGTTGTTTCTACAGCATTTATAAGCTCTTTTCTATGGTCATTAAAAGTATTTCCTGTAAATAACATGCATTTGTTATACAAAATACCTTCTTCTCATTTTAAATTATATTTTTATTAAAAAACTCGCCATACAAACAATTAGCTTTTTTTTATTTTTTCCAACTCACCCGTTCCATTCCGCTATGATTAAGATTTCTGTGTCTCTTTCTCCTACTTTGTTTATTTGTTTTTGTAGTTTTGAACCCCCTCTAGGCTCGCATATTTATATTATTGTTATTTTTAATTTAAGTTAATGGAGTTTATTATTTTTCAACCCACACTTGTATTTCCTATTTTTTATTCTGTGATAAATTAGACTTGATTCCCGAATACATTAAGTGTGTACTCATTCGAAAAAGTTTTTTCCTTGTCTTTGCTAATTCCCAGTATCTGAATGTCTCCTTCTTTATTACTTCGGCTAATTCTTCCATGTATGTTTGCGGTTATGTTCTGTTCTCCTATTCTGATTCTCGATTATTTTTCTTGTATTATGTACTTTTCCTTTTTTCTCCTGCCATTTCTTTCAGTTTGTAAAATTTTCGTTTGTGTTTCGTAACCCATTCTATCAGATGTGTATTTATTTCTACCTACTGGTATTTAACTTCAACTTCTACGTCTCTGTTTCGTTTTTTCTTGCTATATATTTATTTTCGAAACTGCATTTTTTTCTCTGAGTCGATTAACATATAATTGTTATGGTCTTTCGTTTTCATTTGATACTTTGACTTCTTCCGGCCGTTAACTGATCTCTCTTATGTACTTTTTCGCTTCTTTTTTATAGGCGTCATATACTTACAGCCCCCAGGCTCCATTTCTAGTCTACCGCGCCGGTGATTTCTTCTTTCAATAGCTCTTTGTAGTTGATAACTAAGTCTATACCAGAGATAATCAGTTTTTTGTTTATCAATTTTATTTATTAGCTGAGCTCTTTTTTGCTTTACTTGTGTCCTACTTTCATTCGTTTATTTCTTCTCTACTTTATTTTACTTAATTTTAGGTCCTTAAGTCACTAATTTTCAGAACTGCTTATTTAATTTCCTGCTTTATTTTAATTTTGTTTCTTAATTTCATTTATAATTGGAGGTAGTTGTTTAAAACCAATTTCTTCAATTTTTTGTTTTCTGGCTATTAATTTACAACTTTAAAGTACTTTTCTACATTTTCTGTTGGTGACTCGTGCTCCAACTGGCTTTTTTATTTTCCTTTATTCCTTTTATTTTGCTTTTACCTTTATTTTTGTGTGGTCATCAAAGTTATAATTATAATTGTCTTGGATATCATAGAGTAAATACTGGTACCAGGCACAAAGAGTCGGTTACAATAAACTCATCAAAAACCGCACTCTTTCCAGTGATTACTGATAGTCTGAGGAGTGTTCTTTTATTTATATTTGAAGAATTTTTTTAATAATTTTTCGGTGGTGGGGATACTTTCTGTAACTGGTAAGATAAACCCTAGAGTAATCAATGTAGTAGAAAGAGTTTATCTCTATTTTTTATTGCATACATTTGTGAAATGGTTGTTGCTACAACTTTAGTCACCGGTGTTGGTGAATAGACTTCTAAGTGTTTATTACTCTAGGTTGTTGAATTGTTGATTTCTGGTTATTTTTTGATACCAGAAATTATTTTTGTTGATTTCCTTTGCTATGGAAGAAATAGTAGGGGTTTTAATTCTTTAAGTTTCTGATTGTCATCCTAATTAGTTACATGCAGGTCAACAGTAATGATTTTACTTGATAAGAGATGAAAGATAGAAGTTTCGTTTAATTGGTTCGTCCAAATTTCAAATAATTAGAACTGCATTTGATGGCATTATGTTTTAATTCCATTATAGAAACTGCACATTTAGATGCAATTGTTTAACTCGGTTTGATGGAGCTGCGTTATTTATTTAAATACGTTTATTGCTGCAGGTTTAAGATCACAGCGCTAAGATAAGTAGAATACGGCTAGCACGCTAATTTAAAATCCAAGATTAATGAATTTAAATTGAAATGAAATGGAAAGCTGAACCTTTTGGTGCCAGCGATAGTGCAGACAACACGTCCGCTACACGCAAACTAAGGAATTTATTTATGAAGAAGCACTTCAAGTGGTAATAGCATCCCAAAGAAATTTTTTGGATTTCACTTATCTTTACTAGGTAAATCTAATCCGCCTAGGTTTCCTGGCAGTCACAGGAATTGTAAAGGATCGTTCATTTAGGGGTGCCATTATAAATTTTGCGCTAGTGAAAGAGTTGTCATTTTCGCCATGGTTCACAAAAAGTGGACAATACACGCTTTCATAACGTATTACAGTTGTAAAAATTGAAAGAAAATTTCACGTAGGGAGTTCGTAAGTGTCGTATACTTTATGGTAGAAACGAATGCCTTGTCGCTTAGCGATTGTGCAAATAATTGGGAAATTTGAGCTTTTTGGTCATATTTTGAATGTAAGGAACCCAAAACATGCTCGCCGCTGTAGCTGAAGATCCGGGTTCATCGATTTTGCAATAATTAGGCATCTCACAAGTTAGTCTACATTATAATTACAGTTCAGAAAGATCTAGGCCTAAGGGTTTATAAAGTTTAACTAACGCCAGCATATAATAAACAAGGCCGTACATTTGTTAATTGGGTATTGGAAGCGCAAGTACTGAGTACGTAGAAAGCAAAACTTTGGCTTCTAAGACAAATAGTCGAGGAACCTTTTTATTCTCAAAAGTACAATTTAATACGCTTTTAAAGTTTGTGGGGTTCGAGAACGAGGCTGATGAGAGATGTTGTGGCTTATCTTAAAATTCCGTCTGACTTTTTTAGTTAGAAGCGGATGTCATAGACGAAAACGAACTTTATATTGGGTTATTGTGCGAGAAAATTTTTGGGCAATTGGTTTTCGAAATGGAGACTTTAATTTTCCGTCATGCAATGTGACACTATTGGATTTTTTGAGGGTTGCCTTAAAGATAAGCAATCCAAGGCAATATCAGAGCTGTAATCTAGCCGTATTTGTGCGAAACCGCCATGAAAACTTTTCTATAAAGAGAGCTTGCAAAATATTGCATTCTATGATTAATGGAAGAGTGTGTGCTCTGCATTTAAATAAGAACATCTCGGCAACTCTCAAAAAACGGCGGTTTTTATAATTTAAAATTTCATTAATGGAAGACCCTGCCGATTCACTGAAAAAGAATATCAGAAACGTAAGGGAATATCAACTAGCAGCGGGGAGAGAACAAAACTGCAATTCGTACACATCAAAGCTGCAGGGCTGCGCCGAAACCCCAAAAATAAATTGCCAAACCATTAAAACCGGGCACAAACGTTGTAAAGGTCGAAGCGCGGCTTAATGGGAATCCGGCAGAAATTGCTGGAATAAATCAAATTCCGGCAATGAACCGCGGCCGATTATAAATGTAGACCGGCAGCGGGTACGAAACAGCAAACAATGCGAATAAATTTGACTTCGGCCGCGCACGAAATGCGTAATCGCTGATAGCGCGCCGCTCCGGGGTTACGCATTGCAGCCGCGCGATTAGAACTTTCAGCGCTGAATTATCGCGCCGGTTCTGTTTGCGCGCCCTGAAAAATTCGCTCGCGGGACCTTGGCCGCCGCGATTACTTCCGCGGCAGCGACCCGCAAGCCGGACATAAAGCATAAAGGAAGCCAATCGCTCGCTTTGTTTAAGAGACAAAGGGGCGCAATTTTTGGAGTCTTGGAGCAGGACGACGTGTCCGCCGAGCTTTACGGTCGGCGGCGCGTGATGACGGCCGCCCTTAATTCAGATGGAGAAATTCAGAAGGGCGATAAAATTTATGCTTGCTTTGCAGGAGACCGGCGATGAATTGGTGGCGAGGTTACAGTTTGGTTTTTGTGGGTTTTGCTAGGTTGCGGCGAATTAAAAGGGAGCAAGACTGATAAAAATGGGTCCTTGTAGCATCCCTTTATAGTTTTTATCTCTGGCTTTACTTGCTAATTTGGTTGTTTGTATAGCTTTGTTGGACACTTAATTCTGAGTGGTGGGTTTGTACACATAAATTCTTTTTTTATAATTTCTAATTTCTTTTCGCCATCAAAGTTTAATTCATAATTATATTTACATAATCTTTGTTTACAACAAAGAGTTCTATTTTAAAAAAAAGGGAACAACAAGCCAGATACGTCTGCATTCCCTGCCACTATATCCTCCATATGCACTTACCACTGTACGACCCCTTCACTTACCAGTATTTGTTTAAGGGTAAAGTACTTTATTTTTGCTTTATTTAGTGAATCCGCCTTTGCAGGTTAGACGACAACTTAGCTCCTCTATGCGAAGCATTTCTTGTTTATCTATTTATTTATGCTTTTTTTGTATTATCTATATTTACCCATCCACTTTGAAATAATTTATATTTATTTTTTCTTATTAGAAGTTATGTCTTTTTCTGAGCAAAATCCTGTTTGCTTTTTCAGGCGTTGGAGGGGAAATCCTTGTCCTCTATCTTCCTTTCAAGCATTTCTTCTATTATTTTGACTTTTTTAAAACTTATGTCTATTATGATTCATCCAATTTCTTCTTGGTCTCCCTCTTTATTGTTTGGTTCCGTTTTCACCATACGACCATGTCAATTTAAGGACTTCTTTGTTATTTTTCTATTATATTGTTGTTTTTTGTTGTGTTATATATTTACTGCTGTCGTTTTTAATTTTATTCCACTTAGATTTGATTCATTTCGATGGTATTTAATTTACTTTTGTCTTTCTTCCGTAGTGTCCAATTTTGACATGCGTAGGTTAATGTTGGGATTTCTATTATATTATAGACTTTTATTTCTATATTTGTCTTTATATCCTAGTACGCTTTTACTTAGGGAATAATATATATATATTGTATTTGATAGTTTGGCATCTATTTTTCTTTTTCTCTATAGCCGGTTTCACGGGTCATATCTGCCCCTTCCGGTCCCCAAAAGATTTCTCTATTGTGCTCGGTTCTGGCATGCTTTTTCTTGTATATTTTTTCTCTTTATTGTCGGTCATATCTCTTCATACCAGCTCTTTCTCAGCTTTTCCCATTTTCTCCTTTACAAAGGTATCTATTCCATAGCCATCTTTGGTATTTGTCGCTCGACTATTTTTTGAACATTTCCATACAAATCAGTTGTCCCCTTTCTTTTTTTTTCTACTGTATCACTTTTTATTCTCATAGTTTTCCTTATGTTTATAACGCATACAATAGATAACGTAAAATTACACTGCATTTACTTGTACTTCCATTTATGCTGACGCGTAGTTTCCGACACTTGGATTGATTTCACTTAGCTGTCGCCATTTTGAATTATCCATGACCGCCCCGCTGCTTGATATTTATGCCTATTTTAGATCTACCAGAAGGGTCGCGAAACACCTAAAAACGCCGGAATGGAAACATTTAGAAAATTATCTTTGTTTTAATCTTGCGACAGCTGGATCCTTGTACCAACAAAAACTGCAGCTCTAGGAAGGGTGTTTAGAAATTTGTTACAATACGTTATTATTATTAGTGTAGTAGTATTTTTAAATTTAATGTTTTTGTTTTCCATTTACGATTTTATATTCTGCTTTATTTATGTTTATTTCCATATTTATATCCTCAATTTCTATGCTCCGTGTGTTTATTAGTTTCTGTATTGTGTTTTTAATAGTTGTTATTAGTACCATATTGTTTGCATATAAGAAGGTACTCAGTTTAACTGCTTCTAGATTTTAATGTCCTATTAGGGTGTTGAATCACTGATGTGTTTTTTTATATGTTTGATGGTGTTATTCGTGATAATCATAAATAGGAGAGGGCTTAAACTGCCCTCTTGTTTTATGCTTTTACACATTTTAAATTCTCCTGATCTTTGCCCTACAATTTGTATTTTTATTCTAACTAACATTCGGATGCTGAGCACTTCTTACTGTATTTCATATTTCTCCTCTATCCGCATCGAAACCTGCTTTCAAATAAACGATTTTAAAGTTAAGTACAATTCTTCTACTTCTTATATTTTTCTTTCTGTTCTTTAAAATATATGTTATCACTTCTGTGTCTTTCTGTTCTAAAAGTTCGTTTTCTAGTTTTGTTTCTACACTTTCTTTTAGCTCATTGTGCATAGCTCATAACTTGTGTAAGCTAAACGAATTGATCTGTAGTTTTTACATTGAACCTGTTCTTCTTTCTTGTATACTTGTATTAATAAGTTATTTTCCGACCCTTTCGGTATTTCTTTGTTCTTTCCATACTTCTTTAAGTAAAGTCTATATCCATTCTATTTATTTTTTACAAGCAATTTAATTATGTCTGGAATTATGTTGTCCTCTCCATTTGATTTGAAAGTTTTGATTTTCGGTATCAGATTTTTAACTTCGTTCTTAATTTTTTGTTGAGAATCTACTTGTTCTCTCTGTTTATGTTTTCCTTTGATATTTGTTTGTTTAATATTCGTTTTATGTATCTGTTATTTCTTTTGTATTCGTTTGTATTTATGGTTGGTTTTCACCTCTCTTTCTTTTTTTATTTTCGTTTATTTCATTGTGGTTTAGAAACTCCGGTTATCTATTCTATGTAGTTCACTGTGTTTCTCTTGCTATTGTATTCTTCTTAATCGTTCTGTAATCTTGATTGAATTAACTTTTTGAAGCTATTTGCAGTCTCTTTTATATTGTTGTTCCACCATTTTGTACTTTAAATGTTTATATGCTCTATTATTGTCAGCACAATTTCTTTAAAAACCACCCATTTTTCTTCTAAAGCCCACTTTGCTGTTCTTTCCTTTTCCTGTTTTTAAAATTCGATATCTCTTTCTTTCCGCCATTTTATTTGTTTTGCTTATGCTTAAAAAGTATATTTGTAACCCACTATGTTTTCTTACTTCTCTTTTTATTTAGTTTTAGTGAACGTTACCTTTAGTAGTCTGTGATTTGATCCAATATCTACTATTTCGCGTCTTAATTTTTTAAATATTTTTGTTAGGCCTCTTATATATGTTATGTAGTCTATTACACTTCTAGCATTTTGTTCTTCTGCCACAAATGTGTACTTGCCCTCAATAATTTGCTTCCACAATGTATTCCGTCTTATGAAGTCATTTCTTTGCAGAAACCTATCATGATTATAGTTTCTTCTTCATGGATTTCTATACACCCCATTTTTCTATTGTATCTTTGCCTACTCTACTATTCCAATTAGCCGTTATTATTGTTTTTATGGTTTGCTCCTTTATATTATCTTCTTGTAGGTTCTTATAACGTTCTAAGAATTTTACTTTTGGTCATAAATTTGTATAGCAATTATTTTGTTCTGTTTAATATGTTACTATTATTTTCGTTTTAATTGTCTTGAAACATGTTACCTTTTGTTTGTTTCTTCTGTGACAATTTTTCTTATCCCTCTTCTGCTCTCTGTGTGATTTTCTTAGCTTTTTCTCAGTTTCACTTAGGGCTAAAATTTGCATGTTGTAGCTATCTATTTTCTCTATTAATTTTGTCTATTTCGTTATTAGTCAGTTTATATTCCAAATGTCCCTATTTATTTTTTCTTTACTTCTATTTCTTTTTCTGTATTACTCGTCCTGTTCCATTGCCTGTACGCATTTAGCTTTTCTTTTATATGCTCTTGGGTTTCACATAAAATTCTATTGTTTTAATATTTTTCTTAGTTTCTTTTTTATTTCTTTATTTAGATATCTTTTGCTCGTCCAGTTTTTTCTGTAGGTATTTCTTTACTTTCTACGTTTTTTATCTAGGTTTCCATTATTCCTCCTCATTTACAAATAGTTTATTGTAATACGCATGCTTAGTACCTCTGTTTGTATCTGTATGTCCTCTTGTAAATACATTTGCTTCTAAGTTGCTCTCAATATTTCGATTGTCATTCTTTCGAGCTTTAGTTAAACCTTCATTCGCCTTTCTTTGCCTTGTATTTGTTTCCGTAGTCTCTTTGTATTAATTATATTTTCCTTGTTGTGTGTTACTTCTATTTTATCTATTATTTTTTTAGTTTTGTTTATCACATCCAAAATTGTTTCTTCCCTCTTCTCTCCAATTTCATATACTACGATGTTTTATATCTTATTTCTTTTCCAAAACTTCTTTTTCTACATTCTCGTTTTTTATTTTTAATTTTGTACTTTGTTTTCCTATCTTTCAATTCAGTTTTAATTTCATTTAACATTTATGCTATCTTATTTTCTTATAATTTAAAGTTTTTAATGTTACTATTATTTTTATGTTTTTCCATTTGGTGTTCACCGCGTCACAGGTTCAGTTGTTGCAATGCCTTTACTTAATTCAAAATACGGCCTGGTTCCTGTGCTTACTGTGTGCGCCTTAACTTTATCTTGTAAAATATTTAATTCTAGCTCTGTATTTATTAGATATGTTGTCTATAAACGGAATATCTAGTCTGTATGGTCTTGTACTATTATATTTTTGTACTAGTTGTTTTCTAATATTCTTTTATATGTTTTACCTCTTAATTCATCTTATGTTGTGGTGCAATCTATTAAATATTTTATAATTTAGAGAATCATAAATTTAGTACTTAGAGTTAAAATAATTGTATTAATAACTTTGTAATCCTGAGCCCACACCTTCAATTAGATTCTTCTAGAACTTTTCAGAGGGATCGCTTTTTCTTTGTTCGATTTTTCTTCTGGTGTGTAATTAGTAATGTAACCTATTTTTCTTTGTTCTGTTAGAAAACTAAATGCTGCTTTTTTGAGCACTAGTTTTGTTGCTAATTTTTTACTTTTCTTTATCTTATTTATTACATTATATAGTATGTGGCAATGTTGCCTTCCCTGCTTCAAGTTAATTTTAAATTATTCTGGCTTATTTTTCTCTAGTATCCTATTTCTATGATTTGTTTAGCGTAGCAGTTATTTTATTTGTTTGTATTTAATTCTCTTCATAATTTTGCTTTTTTTAGTTTTGGAGCTTTCCAACTAATTTGGGGTTCTTTTTGTTTTTTCTACATTGAATTTTATTTCTCTTCTTAATGTCTCTGTTTTTATCGTCTTCACTTTTGTTTACAAAGGTTTTTCGTTAAAGCTTTTACCTTTTTTATGTTAATCCATTTACTTTGTTTTAGAATTTTTTGTTTCTGTCTATTATTCTCTATTATTTTGATAGGTTTGAAATGTAGCTGAAAAGAAATAACTGATAATTATTTTGTCAGTGTTACGATCTAGAAACCTAATTAAGATCGAATTAACTGGCAACATTGGACAAATTAGTTTAAGTTTATAGTGCTTAACTCTCAGATTGGATATGTACGATTTGGTTCTAAAAGAATTACTTAAATTTATCATACCCAAAAATAATTGTAAAATTAACAAAGAAGCGTTTTGAATAACTGAATGCATAAGATGACTGTGTTTTAGATTTGCTTCTTGGAAGATGACAATTCTTCGTTTTTTTAGCAGGACAGTAAAAACAGCCGTCACCGGATTTGAAAACCCAGATAATTGGCCTACAATTGGAAGATTCTTAGGTAGCTTGGAATTAAGTTTTATCTAACCTCAAGCTAGCAACATCAGGAATATGAAATAGGTGCATAGAAATGTGTCACTAATACTTTTTATTCCTGTTGGTTTCTTTTTTTACATTAATCAATCATGAGAGTCATTACCGTATAGACTTGGGCACTTTCTGTTGCGATATTGCTATTATTTCCTTTTCTATTTTGCAGTAGCCTTGGATTGTGATCAATAAAAGAAGGGATGCGTGGTTGGTTTCTACTATCATACAGTTGTTGTTTTTACACCACATCACCTGTGTCAAACCTGTAATTCTATATTACTCGCCTCTTTATTGTCATGCTGGTACTATTTATTAGCAAACGAGCTTTAATTATGATTGTAGTTCTGTAAGCTTCATTAGGTGCACGAACGAATCTGCGCTTTTAAATACATTATTGAATTAAATGATTAACTGAATAATACATTTTATTGTACTTAAAATAACGCTTCAGCTTATGAATAGACTGTAGTGTACAGGCTGCAGTTATAATAAAAGCCTTGTCGGTTTTTCGTGATTAAATTAATGGCGGTGTTTTTTCCAAAGTAACAAAGCACTATTTCGTCGAATTTTTAGTGTTTGCAATTTTTTTTTAAATTTTGGAAGTGTTTGTAAACTTTAAAGGCTTTTAGGGCAGGGATTATGATGCATCGTGTGGTTGGTTCTGTAATTTTTACAAGATTTTCTTCTGAAGATGTTCGCCGCAGTGGTCAAGAGTTTCCAAACTCCGACCACGGCCTAACAAACCGAGAACCAATCACACGACGTTTCTAAATTTTATCGTTGAGTGGTTTGACTACCAAATCTTAACCGTTCTCAGAATAGTTGGTCAATGTTTTATCTTTAAACGAAAATTTAGGTAATATTTTAAATTATTATATTTTTCGCCTAGATAGTAGAAGTATTTCAAAGATACTGGGACCTTATTAGATGAGACTGTAACCTTAAACCGTCAAGTGCTGTTGTTAGTATTAGTTTTAGTGACTTGATCAAGCTTGTTATATTTTAGATCATTTTCCTTAGGTGCCACTACTTGGTTTCTTTCCTAAATGTGATATCATGTTTTTGACCACATAAATGATCGCCTGTGCATCACTAACACAAATATCTTCGTCCAGGTCTTCAATACTAGTCACTAAAACTCTCAACGTTACCAATGTTATCTTTTATCCTAACAAGTGTCGGTATCTCTTTTAAAAGCTTTTTTTAAAATATAAATAAGAATTAATCTATTTATGTGTTGAGGGAACAACCTAAAATAGAAAAACACTAGTAGTAAGTAGGTAAAGGATAATGGCGTAGCTTTAGGCAATCAGTGCTTTATTAAGGACCCCTTAACACCAAACATAGCTGGTGCTGCTTAGATGAACCAATAAGCTTGTTATTCGCAGACTCGGCAATTTTATTTTCTTCAATTAAACAAGCTTTTCAACCGAATTTTGCACTTTCTTGCTTTCCAAGGAATTGGCTAAAGAGTCAAATAGTATGTTATGCGTATGTAATGTTTCAAGTCGTTACCGCACTGAAAGATGAAGCCACTCCCAAGCAAATTTTTGCATATGAAAACTTGCTGGTTTTTAAAGTGTGGAAGTAAACGTTGCAATTTAGGATCCCACATAACCCATTCTCTCGGTAGAGAATACACATCTCGCTGTTTATTAATGAAAGCTGTTCTAAAGCGAAAAAATTTGCCCGAAAGGAACCAAACCAAATTGTAGCCGCAACAAGTTGCTGAAATTGAAAGTTATTCCGCCATTTTTCTTTTGCCGTTTGTAAAATCCTAAAAGTCCCTTTATCATCTTCATGAAAATGAACTACGCATTTGCAGATGATAAAAACAGCCAAATTTACCGGAGGTTCAATAGAAAAGTCTTCAAAAACATTTAAACTCTTTCTGTTCCTCTCTTCTTCTCTTAGTACTACTATTACACCTAGCACCATCGTCTGTGTATTTGTACGATGGTGTTGTAAGGGGTCACTGAAAGATATTGGCAAGTGTGTGTTATATTCGTATCAAAAAAAAAATTTTCTCTTCCTAAACCCTTTAAGTTATCGTGTCTGAACTTTTTTAATTTTCTTTACAGATATTTTGCCTAATTTTTCTAATTTGGATCAGTAAGTGTTAATTAAAGGTAGCTTTTGGTTTTACTACGGTTTTTTATAGTAGTAGTTTGGCTAATAATATCAGGTTTGTAACCAGAATCATTTAGATCGTTTTTCTGTGTTTCTAATACTCTGCTTTTTTGCTCCAACTTCTTTGAAGATTAGCGTGAGGGAAATAAATAAACTGGTGCTGTACTGCTATGCTCATTACATAACTTAGTGGGTGCTCAAATATTTTCATGAAACATCTAAGGGTTGTGGGATCATTGACGTTCATAGACGATTGAGTGCTGCCTATGACAACGCTTACGTGCATAATAGATGGTAAACCAGCCACAGAAAATTAGAATGATCAGGCTCTATGTGGTTGGTTCTTGAGAAACTTGAATAAATAACATCAAGCGTTAGTAGCCGTGTGAAGCAAAAGGTATATGTCTGTAAATTTTGGCCTGAGAACACTATTACCACTAGGCGAATAAATGGCAATTAATAAACTACAATTATAGAGACTCTCCTAACCCAAGCATCAAAATATTAGCTTAGAAAAAGTGCTGATTACCATATTTTGGATTGGAGTGTTTAGTCCACATTCAATTTTTAAAACAAAACGGCACTATCAACTCCAGATAACTTTTTTTTTAAACAACCCCAGCTTGATTACACATCATTAAACGTGACACCAAAGCAATGCTTTAACTTGACAATGCTAGTCCTCACTGTAATCTACAAACGCAGAAAGGATTAGAGTACTTGAGACATGGCCCGTTGCATTCTGGTTTTCGCTTCCAGCGATTGTACTTTTTTCCAAAGCTGCAGAAAAATCTAAATGGGCAGTAAAGGGACATTAATAGTGAAGAAGCGTGTCACTCAAACCAATATATTGATAGAAGCAGACCGAGCAGGAGTCAAATAAGCTGATTAAAAGTTCTGTTTCCGTACAGAATTTTCTTAGATATATTGCGTTTATGCACAGCTTGAAGGTATAAATCTATGAGAGACAAAGCCATGCTGTGCCAATGACATTTAATATTTGACTTCGCGAATACAATATCAATTCAAAAAATTTGTGGGTCACAAATATTATGTGTGAATAGTTTAGTATTTCCTTGAGGCATCAAGAGACTCACAATTCTAATATATGATATATTCATTTTTGGTACAATAATTTTGTAGTAAATAAAGTTTTAAAATAGAAATAGCTCTTAAGGGTATTAAAACAACCGTTGTAGGTAAGGTAGGTTCGAATGTTTGTAAGCTGTTAAGCTTTGGAAGTACCATCAACTGACCTAACGATACTAAACAATCTGGCGTCTCTTTTTAACAAATTTTAAAGCTTTATTTATTGTATAACTTTTCTTGTGCAGTGTTTCATTTAAAAATTTTTAGAAGTTTTACATATATTATTTTGTAGAGTCCAAATTGCCACAAAGAGCTTGCTTTATAAACTCCTTTTGTTGCTATAGTTGATGCTGTTAGATTATTGCCTCAGTCACTTTCATATAACCGTCTTTATAATTTGGACAATATTTGCCTTGCAAAGTGTATTCAGCGGAACCTTGGCACATTAGAGAGAATAGTTACAGAAGGAGCTCACTCTAACAATTTCATGTTTCTTTGTCAATTGTCTAAACAGCTTGCGTAAATATAAAATTTAGAAATTAAAATAATGTTATCATTAAGCTTGATTATGATCTATGGTACCTCTTCTCTTATTGCGGTAATTTGAATAAAACAGCTAAGTTAGTCTCTTCTAACTCTTTAATTTTTTTGTTTATTCCACATTGATTTGTGACTTATGTATTGCTTTTTTTGAATGTAATTAATACGTACGTTATTTAGACTGATCCTAATTATATAGTTCCTAAATGATCTAACTTTATTTGAATAACAAATGTAAAATTATCTTTACCTGCACTATGATGCGCAGACACCTTTCAAAACTGTTTTGAACTCTAGCACGGACATCGCCCGAAATTTCTTAGTAAGCATTTATCTCTGGAAACTTGTTCCAGTGGCTTATTAAGGAAAACGGACGACTAGCCCGACAAGGAAGTTTGCTTTATGTAGCTTCAAACTCTTTAATAGAGTTATTGTTACAACTACTACATCAGACACAGCGCTCATATATCTGTCTGCAATATTTATCTTAGACATAAAGCACATCTGCCGGGGATGCTTCAGCAGTTTCTGGGAAGAATTGCGATTTAAAATTGCGTTTATGTTGCCGTGGCTGCTTGGCGGCAGGAACAATAAAATTAGTGGAACATGCAGTTGTAAGGCCACATGAAAAAATTAAATGGGATTATTTACACTTTATACAACTTGTTGTAGCTGGCGAGTTAAGCACAAAAATTTAAAAGATAAATAAGTTTTTATACCTCTATTTATTGAAAAACTTTTAAATGGTATTAAACGTACCTAATATTATCTATATAATAGTTTTACTTTGTAGAATAATCGCAAAATATTTAGAAATTGATATTCGAACAATGTAAATAAAGGAAATGCTAGCAAAATTCAATATACACACATATTTATACATAAATATGGAATCAATAAGCACTAATATAATATAGAAGATTAATGTATGCAGATAAATATACATAAATAACATAACTTAGGTAATGGTAGGACTGCGTATGAAATGCAAATAAGGCAACTAACAAAATCAGTAACATTGGGTAACCATATATATACATAGTAGATATCAAAAAGCATAACTAACAGAGCAAAATAAACTACCAGATTGAAATATATTCAGTGATAACGAGATGCGTTCAAGCTCTAAGGTCTCCAATTTTTTTTCAGGAAAACTATTTACCCAAAATTTAAATTTCTATTAGTTTTCAAGATAATTTCCGTACAGAAGTACACATTTTTTAAAACGTCGTCGCTATGATTTTATGGCTGCTGAAAACACTTTTCTAGGAGCGTATTTTGCTCGCTGAAAAATCGCCGATGTAACAGTGGTTCGATTAGAAAATGAGCGGCCACGAAAAGTATCCTCTGTGGAAATTCATGGCGACATCACGAGTCAACATTTCCTGAAACATTGCTATCCGCGCAGCCTTGTACTCTTCGGTTCGCGTTCGTGGAACCCACCTTAAAGAAACTTTCCGCATTTTTAGATTATCATGTAAAATGGACTCCACAGATTTTATAAAAGTTTAGAGGCGATATCACGCATACCTAATCTACGGTCTTCCATTACTCGCGCAATCGTGGTTTCGCTACGGTTAATTTATGGCCAAAGCTGCTTTGGTTTATTGTTACACAACTCTTGACCTCCTTTAAATTTTTGCACCCACGAACACATATTTTTAACATCCATAACGCCTTTACCGCATGCCCCACTCAATTGGCGATGATTTTCGATAGGCGGTTCACAACTCAAGAGGAAAAACTGATTGTACATTATTCTTGAACAGTAAGCGTCGCCATTTGAAGTATACAAAACAACACTCACTGCAATAACGGTAATTCGACTTGTGTATAGTGGTGTCATCTACATTACAAATTCAGGAATATTTCCCGCAGCTTTTGAAATTAACCCCATTTTTCTACTTAGTTCCCATTTGATCTTCAAGATGAGCACGTCTGCTACGCCCTGTTCTCTTTGAAAGTGCAGAGTTTCAAACTATCTATTGATAGCACGCATCATAGCACTTCAAAATTATGTTTAATTTAAATCTAAAGGGTGTTTTTTATAGAGGTATAAAACTTTAAGTTGGCAACACTTTTTTAACTGGCGGCCATTTTGTCAGATATCAAGTGATTTATGTTTAGCTTGGTTTGGCATTTCAACATGAATAGACTGACGACCGAACAACCCTTCCAAATTGTGCAAATTTATTTTGAAAATCATGGTTCTGTTCGAAATACGTATCGCGCACTACGTCCATTTTACGGTCAACATAATCGTCCATCATAGCAATTAATTCGATTAACTATGGAACTTTGTCGCACCACGTTTACTTTAAATGATAATACGCATCCACAGAGACGTCGTACAGTGCGTACAGAAGAAGTCATTGCTGCTGTAGAGCGTAGCGTAGAGGAAGACCCGAATCAGTCTATCCGCCATCGTGCACAGGAATTGGATATGTGTCCATCCACTTTATGGAAGATTTTGCGGAAAGATCTTGGTTTGCGTGCTTACAAAATCCAACTCGTGCAAGAATTGAAGCCACACGATCACCTAGCAAGGCGTAGATTCGGTGAATGGACCCAAAACAAGATTGCCGTTGATCTCGATTTTCATAAGCGAATTTTGTTTAGCGATGAAGCTCACTTTTGTTTGAATGGATACGTCCATAAACAAAACTGCCCTATTTGGAGTGATGGTAATCTTCAAGTGTATGTTGAGACACCGTTACATCCAGAAAAACTGACTGTTTGGTGTGCTTTATGGGCTGGTGAAATCATTGGTCCGTACTTCTTTAAAAACGATGCTGGTCAGAACGTTATAGTCAATGGTGACTGCTATAGAGCCATGATTATTGACTTTTTCGTTCATAAATTGAACAACCATGATGTGCATGAGCTGTGGTTTCAACAAGACGGCGCAACATGTCACACAGCTCGTGCCACAATTGAAGGAAACGTTTGGTAACCGCATAGTTTCACGTTTCGGACCCGTGAATTGGCCTCCAAGATCGTGCGATTTAACGCCGCTAAACTATTTTCTGTGGGGATATGTGAAGTCGCAAGTCTACGCTGATAAGCCCAAAACGATTGACCACTTGGAGGACAACATTCGCCGCGTTATTGCCGATATACAGACACAAACGTTGAAAAAAGTCATCGAAAATTGGACCTCCAGATTAGACTACATCCGAGCCAGCCGTGACGGTCATATGCCAGAAGTCATATTTAAATTATAAGGCCAGAAGATTATCTTTCGAATAAAGTAAATTTCATGTCAATTTAAAAAATTCATCTTTATTTTATTCCATTTCAAAGTTCTATACCTCTATAAAAAACACACGATATTACTATAACAAGAGTATGTGTTAACTTACGTTTCAAATAAAAACGAACCCGAGCCTTCAGGTGCACCAGCAGCCCCTGAAAATTACAGTTTTACGTTTAGTATTCCTAATGCATAGGGATATCAAATTAAAGGATTGCAAAACAGAATAGTGGTGATCGAACCACCCAGAAAAGACAATAAAATATCGCAGTGTATGCGTTGTCAAATGTACGGTCACACCAAATCATACTGCAACCGTCCCTTTTTGTGTGTGAAATGTGGCGGTTCCCATGACACTAAATCTGCAAAAAAAGCAGGAAACGCCAGCAACATGTGCTTTATGTGGCGGACCTCACCCTGCCAATTATAGAGGCTGTGAGTATTATCACAAATATTACAAAAGCAACAGAACGAATCCCTCTGCGACAACCACAACTAATACAACATACACAACAATTTAGCCAACCAAATCAAACAACTACGCTTCCTTCATACAGTTATGCAAATGCATTAAAAACTCTGGAAACCAATCCACAAAATGGAGAACACATAAGCACAGCGCTGAATAAATTCCTTGAAGAATTCAAAGGCATGTTCCAACAGATCATACAACAAAATAGCATGGTCTTCTAATATCTAAATTAAAGTAATGGCTAAGTTCCTCCGAATAGCACATTGGAATGCCAACGGAATGCTTCAACACAAAGATGAAATACAAGTATTTGTCCATCAAAATCAAATTGACATCTTCTTAATTAGTGAATCTCATTTTACAAGCAGATCATACTTTAAGATACCCCAAACCCCTTACCTACTAACCACCCAGATGATACTGCTCATGCTGGAACTGCCATCTTAATAAAATCAACAATCAATCACTTCACACCAAAGATGAAAAAATCATCTTCAAGCTACCTCGATTAAAGTTAAAATCATGCCTTATGAACTAACAATCTCAGCAGTTACTGCCCACCACGCTACAACTTAAAAAGACGATTTTCAAGATTTCTTCCAAACACTTGGACCGAAATTTCTGGTAGGGGAGATTTTAACAGCAAACACACTCTGTGGGGCTCCGTATCACCACAACGAAAGGTAGAGAGCTAGCAAACCTCCTACACGAAAAGAATTATTCATTCTTATCTACTGGCACACCGACGTACTGGCCGAGTTAAAATAAATTCCCTGATCTTTTGGATTTCTTTGTGGTTCATGGCATAGCATCAACTTATACGGATATAGCGCCCAGCTACGACCTGTCTTCTGATCATTCACCAATTATTGTCACCATCAGCACCTCTGCGATTAATTTTAAGAAGCCCACTAAACTCCATAACTCAAAAACGAACTGGGATATCTTCAGAAATGAAATTAATAGTCATGTACATCTTAATATTAGCCTCAAAACAACTGAAGAAATAGAAGCAGCAACAACCTCACTAATCACTAGCATGCAGGATGCTCCAAACAAGCTACACCACACCTACCAGCCCATGAACAACAGTACAACATCCCAGTAAAATAAAGTTGCTAATAGAAGAAACGAAAAGGCGAGCGAAGTGGCATCGATCGCACACTCCTAGTGATAAAACAGCCTTTAATCAACTATGCAATCTACTAAAAACAAAGCTGAAAGAAATGAGAGACAACAACTTTTCGCAATACATTACCTCTCTTAACCGCTACGACAACTCCATTTGGCGTCCAATCAAATCACTTCGAAAACCTGTAGTGACATCTACTCCATTGCGTCTAGACGTGCATACATCAAACTGGGCTAGAAGCAGTCGCGAAAAGGCAGACCTCTTTGCGCAACATTTAACCAAGGTATTCACTCCTTTTGGCGAATACCTTCATAACGCCACCTACACGTGATGACGATAATGATGACATGGTGAGAATAACAAATCTACACCTGGCTAGTCCTCGTGAGCTCAAATTTAAAATCTCTACTAAATAATCGAAAAGCACCGGAATTGACCAGATAACTTCCAAGATGCTGAAGGAACTACCAAAGAAAGGGATCGTAATGTTAACATACCTCTTTAACGCCATTCTACGAACCCGTTACTGGCCCAAGTGCCTTAAAACATCTGAAATCCTTCTCATCCCTAAGCCTGGAAAGCCACTAACTGATGTTTCTTCTTACAGACCGATCAGTCTGTTGTCCTCCATATCAAAATTATTTGAGAGACTTCTTCTGAAACGCATCCGGCCTCTTTTTAACATACTTCCCGACCACCAGTTTGGGTTTCGCCCTGAACATTCTACGATTCAACAATGCCATAGAATAGTTCATGTCATCAACGAAGCCATCGAAGAGAAAAAATACTGCCCAGCGGCATTTTTAGACGTGAGCCAGGCCTTTGACAAGGTCTGGCATGAAGGCCTCTTATTCAAAATCAGACAATCATTGCCAGCTCCTTTCTCCTACCTCCTGAAATCCTACCTCAGTGATAGATTCTTTCGTACAAAAGTTAATGATGAAATTTCCCAGTTCCAACCCATCAAATCTGGAGTTCCTCAAGGTAGCGTCGTTGGACCTCTCTTGTACCTAATCTACACATCAGACCTCCCTACCTCTGATTCCACCACAATCGGTACGTTTGCAGATGATACTGTTCTCTTAGCCGTCCATGAAGACCCGATAATAGCTTCCGCTAACCTCCAAGACCATCTCTTTCAAATCGAGGAATGGCTTCAACGATGGAAAATAAAAATTAATGAAGGCAAGTCACAACACATAACCTTCACATTAAAAAAGGTCACCTGCCCCCCAGTGTATATAAATAGCACCGAAATACCATCAGCAACCACTGTCAAGTATTTGGGTATCCATCTTGATGCAAAACTTCACTGGAGAGACCACATTTTTAAAAAGCGAAAACAGATCGATCATAAAATGCGAGAAATGCGTTGGCTGCTCGGTAGAAATTCAAAATTGTCATTAGAGTAAAAAATTCTAATATACAAAGCCGTAATTATCCCAATATGGACATACGGTATCGAGCTCTGGGGCTGTGCCAGCAAATCTAGCATTGCTATCCTATAAAGAGCACAATCCAAGATCCTTCGAGTGATCGCCGATGCACCTTGGTACATCTCAAATCACATGCTACATCATGACCTTCGTATACCAACAGTCCAAGACACAATTCAACAACGAAGCCAGTAACATCATCATAAACTTGAAGTACACCCCAATATCGTTCTACAGCCGCTCGTGCAAAACGTACCATATCATCGAAGACTGAAACGAAAATGGCCGACTGACCTTCTGTGAGGTGACGAAGAGGCCTTCTCAATGGGGAAGCCTCATCAGGATACGCTGAGACTCTTACTACCAGTCTCTACGCCAGCACTATAGGTTATAGAATACAGATTCTGATTGCTGTACATTTATTAAAAAAAAAAATTATTGTATAACTTTTCTTGTGCACTGTTTGATTTATAAATTTTAGAAGTTTTATATATATTATTTTGTAGGTCCCAAATTGCCACAAAGAGCTTGCTTTATAAACTCTTTTTGTTGATATAGTTGATGCTGTCAGATTATTGCCTCAGTCACTTTCATATTTGTTTTGCGTTAACCGTCTTTATAATTTGGACAATATTTGCCTTGCAAAGTGTTTTCAGCGGAACCTTGGCACAGTAGTGAGAATAGTTACAGAAGGAGCTCACTCTAACAATTTCATGTTCCTTTGTCAATTGTCTAAACAGCTTGCGTAAATATAAAATTTAGAAATTAAAATAATGTTATCATTAAGCTTGATTATGATCTATGGCACCTCTTCTCTTATTGCGGTAATTTGAATAAAACAGCTAAGTTAGTCTCTTCTAACTCTTTATTATTTTTATTTGTTTATTCCACATTGATTTGTGACTTATGTATTGCTTTTTTTGAATGTAATTAATACGTACGTTATTTAGACTACTACTAATTATATAGTCTCTAAATGATCTAACTTTATTTGAATAACAAATGTAAAATTATCTTTACCTGCACTATGATGCGCAGACACCTTTCAAAACTGTTTTGAACTCTAGCACGGGCATCGCCCGAAATTTCTTAGTAAGCATTTATCTCTGGAAACTTGTTCCAGTGGCTTATTAAGGAAAACGGACGACTAGCCCGACAAGGAAGTTTGCTTTATGTAGCTTCAAACTCTTTAATAGAGTTATTGTTACAACTACTACATCAGACACAGCGCTCATATATCTGTCTGCAATATTTATCTTAGACATAAAGCACATCTGCCGGGGATGCTTCAGCAGTTTCTGGGAAGAATTGCGATTTAAAACTGCGTTTATGTTGCCGTGGCTGGTTGGCGGCAGGAACAATAAAATTAGTGGAACATGCAGTTGTAAGGACACATGAAGAAACTAAATGGGATTATTTACACTTTATACAACTTGTAGCTGGCGAGTTAAGCACAAAAATTTAAAAGATAAATAAATTTTTATACCTCTATTTATTGAAAAACTTTTAAATAGTATTAAACGTACCTAATATCGTAGTTTTACTTTGTAGAATAATCGCAAAATATTTAGAAATTGATATTTGAACAATGTAAATAAAGGAAATGCTAGCAAAATTCAATATACACACATATTTATACATAAATATGGAATCAATAAGCACTAATATAATATAGAAGATTAATGTATGCAGATAAATATACATAAATAACATAACTTAGGTAATGGTAGGACTGCGTTTGAAATGCAAATAAGGCAACTAACAAAATCAGTAAAACATTGGGTAACCATATATATACATAGTAGATATCAAAAAGCATAACTAACAGAGCAAAATAAACTACCAGATTGAAATATATTCAGTGATAACGAGATGCGTTCAAGTTCTAAGGTCTCCAATTTTTTTTCAGGAAAACTATTTACCCAAAATTTAAATTTCTATTAGTTTTCAAGATAATTTCCGTACAGAAGTACACATTTTTTAAAACGTCGTCGCTATGGTTTTATGGCTGCTGAAAACACTTCTAGGAGCGCCTTTTGCTCGCTAAAAATCGCTGACGTAACAGTGGTTCGATTAGAAAATGAGCGGCCACGAAAAGTATCCTCTGTGGAAATTCATGGCGACATCACGAATCAACATTTCCTGAAACATTGTTATCCGCGCAGCCTTGTACTCTTCGGTTCGCGTTCGTGGAACCCACCTTAAAGAAACTTTCCGCATTTTCAGATTATCATGTAAAATGTACTCCACAGATTCTAAAAAAGTTTAGAGGCGATATCACGCATACCTAATCTACAGTCTTCCATTACTCGCGCAATCGTGGTTTCGCTCCGGCTAATTTATGGCCAAAGCTGCTTTGGTTTATTGTTATGCAACTCTTGACCTCCTTTAAATTTTTGCACCCACGAACACACATTTTTAACATCCATAACGCCTTTACCGCATGCCCCACTCAATTGGCGATGATTTTCGATAGGCGTTTCACAACTCAAGAGGAAGAACTGATAGATTGTACAAAAGAAGATACAAAACAACACTTACTACAATAGCGGTAATTCGGCTTGTGTATGGTGCTGTCATCTACATTACAAATTCAGGAATATTTCCCGCAGCTTTTGAAATTAACCGCATTTTTCTACTTAGTTCCCATTTGATCTTCAAGATGAGCACGTCTGCTACTCCCTGTTCTCTTTGAAAGTGCAGTTTTATACTATCTATTGATAGCACGCATTATACCACTTCAAAATTATGTTTAATTTAAATCTATTACTATAACAGGAGTATGTGTTAACTTACGTTTCAAATAAAAACAAACCCGAGCCTTCAGGTGCACCAGCAGCCCCTGAAAATTACAGTTTTACGTTTAGTATTCCTAATGCATAGGGATATCAATTTACCCAATAACAAAATAATTACAATAGCCAATCTAATTCACAGTCCGCATATCCCACGCATTATCAAGCATACCAGTCATCTTTCTCTCAAACGATGAAACATAGCACAAACCAGCAAATAACGAGTACCGAAAAAAAATTATTTCAATTCCAAAGACTTCAATACGCACAAGTAAGTACAAATGTAATCGAACAGTTGGATACAGATACTAGCAGCCTTGACGGCAAGCAAAATAAGTCAACAAAACCGAAACAAGGTTGACAAACAATCAAAAAATAGGAAAGATACAACCCAAATCCAGGTTTTAATCAACGACAACCCATTCCGACGAGTACATCAAACAAATATGAGGTCCTCTTACAAACTCAACCCGACAATGCTAGTCTACAGCAAGCACCTAACAATCAGTAAACTGAAATCGTGAAGCAACCACTGGTTTATATCCACGAAGTAAACAACTACAATAAAATGATTAACAATATTAATAAAATCCTAGAGAACGAATACAACAGCTTTGACAAACGATAAAATTAAAATCAATACTAATACAACAGACTTATACAGAAAACTTACCAAAACACCTTAAAGATGAAAATATATTTCATCACTCATACCAGCTAAAAGAAGAACGTGCATACAGGGTAACTATGCAAAACATTTACCACTGTATATCGATGTCAGAAATAATAACAGAACTTGGGGCTGTTAGCCACATAGTACGTAACATTATTAACATACATCATAGAGTGACCAAACAATCTTTATCACTATTCATGGTAGACCTACAACCTAAAGAAAATAAAAAATGATTTTCAATGTAAAACATCTAAGTAATATGACTATTACAGTTGAACCTTCCAGGAAGACGCAAGCTATACCTTAGTATACCCACTGTTAAGTACAACCATAAGAAATCATATAGTAAAAAATTATTTGTTTGTGCCAAATGCAGTGGTTGTCATACAGCCCATTTATGCAAAAAGAACATCAACACTCCAGCCACTTGAGCTTTATGCATTGGACAAGACCCAGCCAAATACAAGGGGTGCTTCTGTATACTAAGGCATCTAGAGAGCCAGAAACTTAATATTAATAGAACTCAGAAACAAAACCAAATCATATCAGTCGCCACCAAACATGACTGAATTTCCACAACTTGCGAAACAAAATATTAACTGAAATTCAGAAGCCACAAACCTGCTCATACATCCAACGATCAGCAGGCAAGCATCAATCAAATGTTCTATAACTTTTTAATAGATTTTAAAGCAATGCTTTCGCAGCTTATTAGTCATAACATGCTCTCCACTGTTATAAATAGATTAGCTTAATAATGGCGGACTCCCTCAATCTCGTGCTCTGGAATGCCAGTGGCATAACAAACCACAGAACTAAAATAATAACATTTTTACAACTACAAAATATCGACGTGTTACTCATTTCCGAAACCTAGACAATCGCTAGAACGGCAATCAAAATTTCTCTTTATTCCGTATATCTCTCCAATCATCAGAAACTCAATCTTCCACCATGAATGGAACTCCTTTCAAAGTGACAAAATTTAAAGCTCCAGTATAAAGTTCAAGTCTTACCCTATCCATTAATCATAGCATCAGTATATAGTCCGCCCCGACCAATACAAAATCACAATTGCAACTACATTTAATATATATAATATGCAACCGGAGAACCCACTTACTAGCTTACAGTCATAAATAAATTTCCTAATTTGCTCGATTTCGCTATTTCCTGTGGTATAGCGAACACGTACACCAAAGTAGAAGCAAACTATGACTTGTCCTCTGACCACAATCCAATTTTAATTATCTCAAGTACCTCCATCATTACCAGAAAACCATTCCCAAAACTCTGCACCAAAAGGCCAATTCGGACTATTTTAGAAGTATACTGAACCACGAAATTAGTCTAGCTATCCGAATTAAGGACGTCCACGACCTAGACTAAGCAACTCAGTACTTAACCAAAACGATAACAAACAGCATAGCAAGACACACCAAGTGCAATAAGCATCCACCCAGCAAATTTCAACATTTCTCGTCACATACGACATCTTGTCACAGAAAAACGCAAGGCACGAAAAAAGCGGCGGAGAACTAAACAAAGACAAGATAAGACCGTATATAATAGGTTCACTCATCAACTCATCACCTACTGATCACACGATATAGAAGGCAACAAAAAAATTCAAAAGACCAACAGTATCAATAGCTCTAATAAAAAAGCTCGACAATACATGGGCTAGATCAGACAAAGAAAAAACGGAAACACTTGCCGACCATCTCGCTAATGTGTTTTCAGCACCTGAACCGGCAGGAAACAATGGTGACACCGAAATTGCATTACTTCTTGATGTGCCCGCCAATGTCCCTACCACCCAGACCATTCTCACCAACCGAAGTAAGTCAACAAATAAAACTAGCTAATCCTCGTAAAGCGTCGGGCTACTACCTAATCGTAGGAGATGTGCTACTTACCACCATATACAGCAGCATCCTACGTCTTTGCCACTTTCTCTCCCAGAGAAAACATGCCTTAATTGTTATGCTTCTTAAGCCTGGCAAACTCTCCGCGCAAACCTCCCCTACAGACCAATCAGCCTGTTACCATTCACGTCTAAAATATTCGAAAAGTTGCTCCTCACAAAAATCTATAAAATTGTAGATCTATGCCAAATTATCCCAAACTGCCAGTTTGGCTTTCGGTAGCATTATTATATTAAGGGCATCGAATTGTTAACAGTATTATGGAGACTTTAGAGACAAAATGCGCTTGTACAACGGTATGTCATAAAGCAGGCCTTCGACAAAGTCTGGTACATAAAATTTAAGTCCATTCCCCAAGCCAGTTATATCTAATATTAAAATCATATTTTACCGAGAGGACCTGCCAAGTCACAATAGAAAACACACCTTCTGAATACTATGAAATCACCTCTAGTACCGCTACTGCATCTTCTGTATAGCTCTGACACACCTACAACTGACAATACTCAACTTGTCATGTTAATTGATGACACAGCTATCCTCTCAGTCAATGAAAACGCAGTAATTTCAGCAGCCCTTTTATAAACTCACCTATAATCCTACAAAATTGGTTTAATAAATGACGAATTACAGTCAATAGCAATAAATTTGTACAAATTACTTTTACTAATAAACGCATCGTAAGTTTACAAAACAGTATCAGCAATATTCCCTTACTTAGAAGACAAACATCAAATACATTGGACTACATTTAGACCACAAGCTAACCTAAAGCACAGACGTCAAAGCCAAACGGATGAAAATAGTTCTCAAAACTAAGCAAACGCATTGGCTCATCGGCAGATGCTCCCAACTCCCACTTTCGAACCAATTACTGCTATATAAATGTATTATTAAACCCATCTGGACATGTAGGATCCAGCTGTGAGCCTGTGCTACAGCCTTTCACACCAAAATCCTGCAGCGATGCCAATAAAAAATTCTTTGCACAATAACCAACGCGCCATGGTGCGTTTTCAGGTTTAAGCGGACTGTATCGTATTTTTAATTTCAAACAAAAGAATTTCAATCAAAAGGCCAAAAAAACTGGAAAACACTTACCGTGAAAGCGAATACTCTGCTGCAGGAATCGGCTTCTCGGGCTGTAATTAGGGGGAACCGAGGAAGAGGCGAGAAAAAAGGACAAGTTATCCCAATCTTCGCTGCGGGGCCGATCGGAAGCGTCTGTCCTGATGCGGATTCTTCAGCTGCTCATGTCCGAGGTTTACAAAAGGATTTTTATATTTTTCCTCGCCGGGTCAAATACAAAAGAAAACGGAGCAAGTTGCTCCATCGGCAAATATCGATTTCCGTACATGCAGTTGGCCAACAACGAACGACCTCCGGGATGTGGAAACTCCTGCCGCCAATCGAACACTCGGTCAAAACGGTTTCGTATACACGAAAAAATTAAAGCCGGTCGAACGTTTCCAAAACCGTCATGGCTACATACAAACGGCCGTAGCAGCTCCACTTTTATAGAGACGTCGCCACACAGGCGAACCAAACCGCCGCGCCCTATTTCTATTTAAACCAATCGCGTACACAAAGCGACCGACCGTATTTTAAAGCCAAAATAAACAAAATTGGCCATTAGCCGGAGCAGTGCGTCACCTAGGAAACCCTTCGTCCCGACCTAAGAATTTTGTAGTTAGCCTCAGAGATCCAGAGGCTTGCCCGAATATACACAAACATCTTGCCAGGACACAGAAATCAACTAATAAAATAGCTCTCCAACCAGCCGGGCGTCACTAAACGATTAAAACGACATTGGCCACAAGATCTACCTGAGTAACCACTCAGAACTACCTAGTGTTTAGTCTACGGATTTACTTATTACTCGCGTCCGAGTAGATATACATATAGTGTAGCAAATGTAGTGCTGCTAAACAAAAATACAAAAAGTTTTAAGCATAAATCTATAACCATTTCTCCTAATTACAAAGAACACTTTAACTACGTAGGATGGATGACGTTAAATAACGTATTTTACTTAATTAAAATAGAATATATCAGTTATAACCTGAGAAGTATAAGCAATAGCAGTTTTTAAATAGGAATTTGATCGGCAGTTCTTAGTGACAGAGTTTTAACGCGTATAACACTTGTAATGTAGGTAAACCAAACACTGGAACACTGAACTCCTAAGAAGGTATTAATTTTGTCGCTCGGCCGTGACGTTTGGGAGACTGCTACGAGGGGCATTCGGAAATTTGTTACAATAAACTTTAGTTTTGCATAACAATTCCGCCCTTTGCGCTTTGTCCTCTGACAATCAAATTTGAAATACAGGGAAATTTCATCTAGTAAATTCAGAGCTACCTACCAATTAGCAATGTAGACTAGATAAAAATGTACGTTGCTGAAAAATTATAATATCAATTACCAACATTCTTTAAAGACAAATTTTTTTTATTAATTATTATTATATATTAATTGTTAAATCACTTCAACAACAAGTATTAATTTAGAAAAATGTATCTATAAAATGGACATTCACTCTAATAAACATAATAAGAATTTTTAAATAATAGTTATTTTGACAATAAAAACAATTACTTAATTTTTACCCCCAAAAATTGAATTTTGTTAATTACTCTAAAAGCAACTACGAGCTTAATGCATATTTACAATACAACGGCACGCACACGGCAATCGATACACATTTAGGTCAATGCGATGCACAAGAGACTGCGGCTGTGATCGAGCTCGGCATTCTCTTTAAAAACCCATATCTATAAATATTGCAAGGCAGCAACAGTAACTCCATTAAAAAGTTTGGGAACAGCTTCAAACTTTCCAGCTCAACTAGTTGTCTGATTTTCCTTAATAACCCTCTAAATTGGTTTTATTGTGTACAAATAAAAATAGCGGCGGAGTGTTCGTGACAGTTTACACTGAATCTGGTCGGCGTCTTGGCATTAAAGATTAATGCGGACGTAAACAGCTTTAAATTCTTGTTATTGGGAAATCTTAAGACATGAACAATTCAATAAAGTGGTGTTTTGGTCGTTAATATAATATGACTTCAGACAGATTTTTTGAGCAGAACCAATACCAGAATAAAAGGTTAAACAAAGTATTCTATTTAATTCAGTTACTGTAATATTTAAAAATATATCTAAGCAATAAACAACCAACCCAAAAAATCTCATTTTATTTTAGTTAACAAAACTTTCTGTGGAAAAATTATTTACCAGTTGTACTTTCAAATGATTCTAATCGTGTTTGGTCTAATAAATATTGGCAATAACCATAATGTTACCCATTTTGCGTATACATCCAGAGTTTCTTTTATACTCAAGAGGGATAAAATTTAATCATCAAAGATTTTTAATCCTTCTTGAAGTTGCTGCTTCAGTTTTGTTGTCTACGGCTTTAGGTTTGTCGCCTCCTAGAAAATAAAATACATATACTCACTACCAGCACCGCATAACCTGACAGATAATTTTTTTTGACAAGTTTTTGAATTTACAGTCTACTTCACACAAAGTTAAATGTGATGAAAGTTTGTAGCTTGAAAGAGACAATGTCCACTGACATGTCCCTATCCCGCGAGTTAATGTTGTTGAGGTAGGTCTGCAGGCCAGGTTTTGTGTAATCTTCGGTTGCGAGGTCCATCTCTGTATAAGTTATCTATGAGAGTATTTGGATTTCCTATCAGTCTGTTTCGATAATTGAAGACAACTGTATCAGTTACTTTTGTGGTGTATGGGATTTGCAGATCTTTGTGCAGCATTAGATTGCTGATGTACCATGGTGCGTTAACAATCGCACGGAGTGTTTTGTATTGAAAGGTTGAATTGTTTTTAACCGAGTGGGCTTGGCACATCCCCATAGTTGTATGCCGTATGATCAGATTTCTTAGTTGAAATTTTTGATTTACGGCCCATGAGCCAATACCTCTGTCTGAATTTGAGATTCAGCTGTCTTCGCTTCGTTTGTATATGTTTCTGACACGTTAAGCGTTGGTCAAGATGTAATCCTAGGTATTTAACATCAGATTTGAGTGCGGGTGGTAAATGTTATTTTGACAGATTTAGATTGGTTTATCGTGATTCTCTACTTACTGTACCATTTACTAAGTTGATTTTGGTGGATTTGCATGTTATTTGAGTATAGGATAGCAACATCTTTCACAAATGCAGCATTAATAGTGTTTTCTGTTTCAGGTAAGTCAGCAGTATATATAAAATACAAGAGCGGTACACCCGATCGTATGGAGTAGTGGAGAGAGCTAACATCATTAGACTTTACGGAGAAATTCCTATCGGTAAGGTAAGATTTCAGGAGGATATAATAATTGTTATTAACCATATTTTTGAGTTTGTACGGAGGCTCTAATGCCACACTTTGTCAAACGTTTGGGATGCATCCAAGAATACTCCCGTTGCAATATTCCTTTTTCTCCATGCTCTTAGATATCTGGTTGACTATCCGTAATGTAATGTTGACATGTTTTCTGGCT
Organism: Sinelater perroti; assembly: GCA_036346155.1. Lineage (NCBI taxonomy): Eukaryota > Metazoa > Arthropoda > Insecta > Coleoptera > Elateridae > Sinelater > Sinelater perroti. The sequence goes on along the minus strand of JARFIY010000158.1, from coordinate 18,372,272 downwards.
CGCCGTTTTTCACTAATGAGTTCTCGGGTGTGTAACGGGGTGGTGATAGGACTTATTTTTTGCTGTTTAATTCTAGGTGTCGAATCCAACGCAGCTTCTTGAACAAGGGTAATGAAATATTGAGTGGCGCTGTATTTTGATGCGTATATTGAAATTTATGTTTGCATTTATGTAATCTGCAAATTTTTCCCAATCTGTGTATTTCGTGGCTAGCCTTGGGCGTGAATGTTTATTTATGGCTGTGATGCACATACTTAAAATAACAGGTGTGTGATCTAAAGACAAGTTATGATTTGATTCTACTAAGCAGTTTTGCATTGGTATTCCGCTAGTTATATTCTCGTGTCTGTCGGCTAGTAAGTGGGTTCCCAGTTAGATATTTGCTGGTAACTGTTGTCTGTTGCAGCCCGTAGGAGGTTGCGTCACTTGGTAGTGATAAGTCTGGAACTCCAATGATTGTGTTTGACATTCCAATCCCCCTATACAATGAAACAATTACCAAGGGTTTCAAAGAAATTTTTATATTCTTTAAAAGAAATGCTGTAGCGTGGCGGACAATAAACAGCTGTTATATGTATGTGGCCAATCTGTGATATGAGAATCTTTGTGCTGTGCCATCAGGATGAACACAGCTGTAGGCTAAATGGTGTGGTATAAGAAAACCGCTTCGATCGGTAAAGTGGGTTTTAGATACTAAAATGTGTTTTTTTAAGCCCGATAGAACTTACGAAAGGGTTAACTGCCAAACGAACTGTCATACTGTGCTCACTTTTTGACATTTATCATCATTATACTCTGGCAAATCATCATGAATCGACTGACGCTTGAACAACGCTACCGAATTATCCAGATTTACTTTGAAAATCAGTCATCGATTCGCGCAACTTTTAGACGACTTTGTGATTTTTATGGCGCATATAATCGTCCATCTGAGCAAGCCATCCGTCGAACTGTGGATATATTTCATACCACATACTCTCTAAATGATGCAATAACACCAACACCTCGAAGGAATGTGCGTACTGAAGAGAATATCGCCGCTGTAAACGAAAGTGTGGAAGAAGATCCAAATTTATCGATTTGTCCGTCCACTAGGTGGAAAATTTTGCTCAAAGATCTTGGGCTACACCCGTATAAGATCCAGCTGGTGCAGGAATTAAAGCCACGAGACCATCATATACGTCGTTCTTTCGCCGATTGGGCTCTAGAGCAGTTGGAAACTAACCCGATGTTTTATCGCAAAATTGTGTTCAGCGATGAGGCTCATTTTTGGCTTAACGGGTTTGTTAATAAACAAAATTGCCGCATATGGAGTGAAACCAATCCACAACAGACCCTACAGACTTCATTACATCCAAAAAAATGCACCGTTTGGTGCGGTTTACACGCTGGTGGCATCATCGGACCTTATTCTTCGAAAATGAAGCCGGAGCTCGCGTTACGGTCAATGGAGATCGTTACCGCACCATGATCAATGATTTTTTGTTTGAAAATATGGATGACATTGATCCGGGCGAGATGTGGTTTCAACAGGATGGCGCTACCTGCCATACGGCGACCGCAACCATCGACTAATTGAAATCAAAATTTGGCGACAACTTGATTTCGAGAAATGGACCTGTCAATTGGCCTCCAAGGTCGTGCGATTTGAGACTTCTCGATTATTTCCTGTGGGGCCACGTGAAGTCACTGGTTTATGCTGATAAACCAGCAACAATTGACGCCTTGGAGGCCAACATTGTTCGTGTTATTCGTGACAATGCTCGAAAAAGTGGCCCAAAATTGGACGTCCAGAATGCGCTTCGTCAAGAACAGCCGCGGTGGCCATATGTCCGAAACCATTTTCAAATGTTTATGCCATGTATTGATCTTTCGAATAAAAAAATTTTTTTTATTAAAATTTAATTTTTTGTGTTATTTTTTACAATTTCAAGTTCTATCGGGTTTAAAAAAACGCCCTTTAAAAGGATGTCAATTTTGTTTAGATGGAGGAATGTTATTACTTCTTTTCACGTCGCGATTCTGAGTATTTTAGCCATTATGGATTTGTTTTACTGATGACAGTAGTAAGCAGATTTACGATCATGCTGTTTTGATTAAGTAACTGCGCGAACATGTTTTTGAATGAAGCTAGTTGATTCTCTCAGCTGGTTGTAGGTTGGGTAGGTATCATATTGTTGTTATTTTGTACAGCTTAGGCGTAAGTTAGGCACTTTGGGGCGTGCGTGTATTGGCCGGGGTGTAGCTAGCTGGCTGTGTCTGCGACAGGCGGTTATTAATTAATGGGGGAGCTTCTGGCGCCATGTCTTTGGGTAATTAAATTTTGTAAACTCTACAACCCTTGTAGTTTGCGGGGTGCTCACCTGCGCATAGAGCACATTTTGCGGGGGTGTCTCTGGCTTTTTGACATGTTTTTGAGTCATGTTGGTTACCACATTTTACACAGTTGTATGGTCTATTACAGTATGCTTTAAAGTGTCCATACTCCTGGCATCGCACACATTGGATTATGTCGCGTCTTTTTCTTTGTGCTTCTACTGTTATTTTGGTGTTATAGATGTATTTTAAGTCGAATATTGTTTTGATATTTGCGTTAGGTTCAAGAACGATGAAAACCAAGGAAGGTGGTTCTTTAGTTGTTCTGTGTTTAATGTTCATTATGTTTCGCACTGTATATCCCGCGTTTGCAAGCTCCTTTGCTTTAGTTGGCACAGAGTGATGTAATTTTCTAATGACAATTCTGTAGGCACGGTCTTCTTTCGCTTGGTACGTGTGGTGAATAATTTTTTCTTCACGTAGGTGCTTTATTAGTTTTCTGTAGGTATCGATTCTGTGAGCATTGATTTTCACTGCATCTTTAGCTAAAGCTTTTGTGTAGTATGTTTTATCTTCCGCAATTGTTGCTAAATTATTAATCATACTTTGATAATTTTTGACTCCGTATATAAATATCGGTGGTGGTTCAGATACTGCTGGTTCCATAAGGACATTTTGACTAGTTGTAGCATTTTGAGCGTCTGTTTCGAGCGGTTTGAATCGATTGTGGAGACTTGTTTGAGGAATTTTTTCTTGCGAATCAAACTGGATGCTGCATACTAGAAAACATGTTCGTGTTTGGTTAGAGTTGCATAGGACTAGACAATGGATGTTATTATATGATAAGATGTCTGTGCGCTGTGAGATCAGTGAGTGCCATTTCTTTACTTAGCACGGTGTATCTATTCTTAATCATCCACGATACATCACTGTCCTGGCACCTGCAAACTTCTTTCTGTTTCTTAGGGTTTGCTAGCGTAGCGGTAATTCGAGGAGGAGCTCTCAAAATAACAGTTATTAATAGCATGCAGAGGCTTTATGAAAGTTGATAAAAGTGTGTTGTAAAGGATGACGATTATGTTGAAAGCTAATAAGGGTAATTTATTTACATGTTCTGTGTTGTTTATTTTTTTAATGCCATTTACTAAACTTAAACTACTTTAAAATAGTTGTTACACAACTTAAAATATGGAAAAAGTAAAACGAAAACCAAGGTTTCATATTTCTTGCGTTTTGTAACAGAAAACTTTTTTAAAAATGTTTTTAATCTGCGTTTATTTTGGTTCAATTGATAAAGGTATAATCCCACTCTCCAGATTTTCCCTTCTTTTGCAACTCATTGAAGATGAAACAAAGTAAACAACTTGTACCTCTTTGCCATATAGTTCTTATCTTTCATCTTTAAGTCGAATTATAGGAGGTTACCTAAGATTATTTTATTATCTGATAAACTCTTACACATAAGAGATCCTGCATATCTGGAATGGAGCTGTTGCAAAGTTGCACGATCCGATCCTGTCACTCCTCATTTACTTTGCTGCATGGCTCATTTCCTATTTTGCTCTCCATCTTTAAGTCTCGTCTTTTTGGTTCTTGAAGGTCTCGCTCCAGACTTCCCCTCTTTAAAGGTTTTTCTCTGATGACTTGTTTTTGGGTAGGGTTCCTTGGTTATTTAGTAGCAAGTCTTTGCGGTATGATTTTTGATGGTATTTTATTCTTTTTGTCTGGTGTCTCACGTGCTTTCATTTTTTTCCTCTGAATAATTAATTACGTCTGATTTAATTATTATTAAAAAATTGCGCCTTACCTTTCAGCGTCCTAAGTTTAATTTAAGGTTCTGTTTATTTTTTGCTATTTCTTTAAAGATTTGTTTAATGTTTGTTCAAATTGCTATCTGTCTTTTTAGTTATTCTCATGCCTAGTTGATTTAGTTTTTTTCTAATTTAAATATTTTATTTGTTTTATTTTATTGTTATTTTACTATAGTATGAATTGAGTTTTGAACATTTCCCACAAATTACGCATAGCACCGTATGGTCAGAGTTGAGAAACTCTTGACGTTTCGTCCACATCTGCGGCGGACATCTTCAGAAGAAAACCTTCTAAAAATTAAGTGACTGTCCCGTGCGTTTTGTGTGTTTTGGGGGGCGTTGTTGACGTCACCGAGATGGTAGATAACGTGATCGGGCTAGTTGCTGACGTCAATCGGGTCGTTGTAGGTAACATCTTGGCGTTTTCTGCCGCCACTTGCTCTTTCACCGTATCATGGTCTGCTTTTGTCCCCGAAGAGCGAGAAATCAAAATTTAGGTATATTGAACCCGTCATTTCTGTTCAAATTATTTTTATATTTATGAATCTCCACTGCCTCTCTATATAATCTTCTGAAATTAATCCTATAATTAGATTGAAGATAACCCAAGAACTAACCACACGATGCACCAGAATAGCGGCCGTAAAAGCCTTCTCATCTATACGTAGGAGTGCAACAATCTGGTGATGGTGGTTTCTACTAGAATTAGCTTGCTAATATAGATATTTAAGCGCAATTACTTTTCTGTGGTTTAATATTATCAGAAACGCTATGTAAATTAAAAACTACATAACTTTACTTTGCCGTTTATAGTCTTCCTTATTTTGACTTTAAACTTTCTTTTGCATGAATATTTTTTTACAGTGTAATAGAAGTTTTAATAGCAACTCTCTTTTGTGGCATTGTTAACATCGTTTGACGGCGTTTATTTGGTTTTGCAGACAAAATTATTGATAGTAGCCGATAATAGCTTTAAGTGTACTTATTTATTCTTGTCATTTTTAAAATTTTGGCTTGAATAATATAGGTGAGTTGAAAGCAATGTATATTCTGTTTTCTAATGCTGTTCATGGATAAATTCTCTAGCACACCGCCTACGTTTTTCTTGACTATTAAATCGTGCTCTTATCTGGTAGTATACTTTTGCTGCTTTTGATGTTCTGTTTCTTATTTCCTGTTCTAATGTCCCATCATTGCTTAATATTACTCCCAGGTACTCATATTGTTTTACTACTTCTAGGGTGTTCTGTCCGCATCTAATATTCATGTCTTCATCCTCATTGTCTGTTTGTTTGCTAATTTTCATGATTTTGCTTTTTTTGCATTAATTTTCATTCCTGCATTTTGTATACTGTTGTTCCACTTATTGACTGCGGCTTGTAATTTCCTGGCTGTGTCCGCCAGTAGCACAATATCGTCTGCATACACCAGGCTTTGGAGGTTTACTTCTTCCATTCTCCAGTGCCCCAATTTTAAATTTAGTGATCTCTGTTTACTCTTCTTTAGAATTTGGCCCATAACTATAATGAATAGGAGAGGAATAAGGGAGTTTCCTTGTTTTATTCCTTTTTCTATGTTGAAGCTCTTCGACTCCTTCCCCTTTATTCTGACTGTTCCTATTACTTTTTTGTATAACGCTTTTGTGACTTTGGTCAGTTTGTCGGGTACTCCTGTCTCTTCCATGGCCTTCCATATAATCCTCTTTGGTATACTGGCGAATGCTGCACTTATGTCTAAAAATGCCAGGTATAATGGTTTTCCTTCTTCTAATCTCTTTTCCGTCGCCGCTCTTATAGTATGTATGTGATCTTGTGTTTGTCTATTTTTTCGAAATGCCGCTTGTTCCTCTTGTAATTCATTGTCCACGTAACTTCTGATCCGCGTCTCAATTATTCTCGAGAATATCTTCTGTATACATGATGACAGGCAGATGGCTCGGTAGTTATCACAATCATTAGTATTTCCCTTTTTGTGTATTGGGACGATTATATTCTCCTCCCATTCTTTAGGTATGACTTCTTCATCCCAGGCTTGTTGGCATATTCTTTGAATCCACTCTCCCAATTTTTCACCTCCGTATTTGACCATCTCGGGGCTGATTTCGTCTTTTCCGGCCGATTTTCCTAATTTCAGTCTGTTAATTGCTTCTATTACTTCTTCTGTGGTTATTATTTGTTCACCCTCCATTTCTGCTGGGGCTTGCCTTATGTTTCTCCTCTCAGGTTCTATTCCTTCTGCCTTAACCAGATAAACACAACACTGGTAAATAAAAAAGAATTGAGAAAAGAAACAAAGTTACACCTATACAAAACAGTTTATGTACCAACACTGATATGCGGAGCGGAAACTTGGCCCATGCAAGACAAACACAAAAGCAAAATCACTGCCGCAGAAATGAGGTATTTAAGGCGAATAATGGACAGGATCAGAAGAGATAGAGTGAGAAACATAATTACAAGAGAAGAGCTAAGGGTAGATCCGCTGATAGAAACCATACAAAATAGACAGCTGCAGTGGTATGGACATGTGGTACGTATGGACAGCAAGAGGCTCCCAAGGAGGATCATGGAAGCAAGAGGAGATGCGAAGAGAGGAAGGGGCAGGCCCAGAATGAAATGGATAGACAGTATTAAAACTGTGGTACAGCAGAGGGGAAGGAACATCGAGGAAGTAAAGAGGATGGCGCTCAACAGAAAGGAGTACCAAAAATGGATCGAGGATCCGACACCGTAAGGTATAAGGGAAAGGACAAAGAAGAAGAAGAAATCGTGCTCTTATTGCCTCCTTTGTCTTGATTTTTAATTGCATGCAGAAGCAATTACCATTCAACTAGTCCGCCAACTACAACAGCGGTAAGAGTTGTCTTTACTTACGTAGGATAGATCCATATTTGTAGATTTAAAGGCAATTAAAATGCCCCGTTAAAGAAGTTATTTGGGATAGACGAGTTCTTTCACAAGACGAGTATGATTTAATATTTTTTTTACTATACTCTGCAGTTAATTGTTTATTTTTCGAGGACCGTGATATTAATTTCATTTGTTGTGGTTACAGTACTGCACTCACACTAAATTTTTGGCCTTTGGTTATTTCTGGGGATATATAGTTTAGTATTACGGAATTCCTTTACTTAAAGTTGGAATTCAGCAGTTATTCTGTTTGAAAATCGGATACCACTCGTAACTAGTAAAGTAATTCTACATGTAGTCAGATGACAAAATAAATTGGTGTAAACAATTAAATGTAGATACACACATGGCTTTGCTCTCTATAATTTTTAAGAACTGGGTGGTTTTAACTGAAATATTGGAGATTGTTTTTATTTAAGATAGAAGACTTAAAAGAAACCTCTTCAATTGATATATAGTAGATCTGTTTGCTCATTATCAAAAGTATAAAATGAATTCCTTCTTAAATCTAGTGCATTGCATTCTAGAATTCACTACCCCCCTCTCTTTTGCTACTATTTTTAACTTTTCCGTCTTAGGTATCGTCAAATAGTTTTAACTTAATTCTTCTCCAACTGTATTTTAATACAATTAATGTTGATATCGCTTACATTATATCTGCGTTATCGCGTAGACATTAGCAATGCCATTATTTAGAGCAAACTCAGTTTAAATTTATACATGGCAATATAAATGTAATGTCGCATCTAGTGCTTTCCTTAATAGGCTCTTTTAATACTAAGTTTTGGACTGTCAGTTTTCTTTCTAATATATTTCTCATTTGCAGAAAATGGCGCAGCATGTAGAATATTTTGTGCACGATATTTAATGATATCTTAGAGTCAAAGTTTGTCTTAAGCAAGTTATCAATCACTAAAATGCACTTTTTGTATTACTCTTTGGAAACGTTTCTCCAAAAATAGTTGTAGAAATCAGTTTCCATTAATTGTGTCGGCATCAGAAATCATCTTAAATATTTTTGAAGTTTATAAGTAATTTTTCTAATTTATTTTTGCCTCTGACTTTTGTTCTTTAGCTTCAGTGGCCACAAATTGCTTATCCTGGGGAATTTTTGAAGAATTAAAAGTACATTTGTTTTCATTTTCCAGTAATAGTAAAGTTTAGCCCCAAATTTGAACAAGCTGTACCAAATTATGCTTTCTAGAGGAAGAGGATTTTTGCTGATTGTAGTGGTGCTTTATTAAGTGCAAGAGAGACATCAGTAATTGACCTGCACTAGCAACGTCATTAAGGTGACTGTCTTGTTATTAAGAGCTACTTACGTAATAAAGAGTTTTATTTAGACACCTTGATATGCTTTCTTACTGGTTATCGGCTCGGTTAGAAAAGTGAATTATAGTTGACAAATGAATTTAGAATTTATCTCTAGTCACCATGTGCAAGTAGGGATTTAAATTCACCTGAATATGAGCCTCTTTATTCTAGATTTTAGTCTTCAACGTCATGACTGTGTTTTGTAAAGTAGTTAAGTAAAATATAATTTGTACTCCCTCGATTATGGGTATTGATTCCTTCTATTCCTATGCACAGGAGATGTGGATAACTATATTAAGCTGTTTAACACATGATCCACTCAACGTATATACATTTTGGTTCACTCATTAATCGATATTTCCCAACATGAAGGTTAAGTACGAAGGAAAAATAATCGCAAAGCAATAAAAATCTAAAAGTTTCCTAGTTAGTATATTTAGAACAAAAATATGATTTAAAAATGCTCTACGGTTTTTAGTTTATTTACACAAATTGAGCATAAATCGATCTGTATTTAATAGAGGTAAAAAATTCTTTAATTTATCAACAAGATGATTTTTTTTAAATCTTTTATATTTCTGTACAGTAAAGGTGTACAAAACTTTTTTTGTTGAAGTATATTGATATGATATGATTTATATCGGGCGGCATGCGAGCCTTTGATATCAGCTACGTTTTGCCGTCGCACACAAACGGCATGGGCTTTTGCACATTCGCATTCACGCCACGCAGCGCGGCCAGTTCGGTTGTGTCTTAGTCCGCATAAATTCAGATTCATGCACCGCAGCGCGGCTAGTACGGTCGTGTCTTAACCCGCATACATCAGAAACATTTCGCATCCCCGCAAATATTTACGCATCGCAGCTCGGCCAATTTGGTCGTGTCTCAACATCCCGAAGATACCAGATCCGCAACGCAGAGGTGGCCACCTTGGAATCGCCGACGAAGCCGAAGCCGAAGCCGATTCAGGTGAGCGATTTGGCAATTCATTGGTTGATATCGGTAGCCGCCCCCATCCGCTAACGCGACGGCCGTTTAAGGGACGATTTGGCCTTATCGGCTGACCTTCCACTACGGACCGTACTACGTTTCCACACCGCACCACGAGAGCGGCTATTTACACGCCTGCCTCTCCATTTTTTGGTCCTTACGAGACGCATCGGTATCGTATCCCACACCGCATCCACGAGAGCGGCTATTTACACGCCTGCCTCTCCATATATACTTTTATAGAATGTCCTAAAAATATGAGCAATAAATACTTTTTAAATCTCCTTGAATTTAACGGTGGATTTTTATAAAAACTTCAGACAGCTGCCACCAAAAATTGTATTATTGAGTGTTCAGTATCGGTGATCAAGCGACCCCGTGGCATTCTGCAAAAATTTAAAATTCAATTATGCAGTTAAAATTATTTTTATTGGAAATAGAGACTAATTGACGACAAAATTGATGAGTGCAACAAAAGCAGCTCATTCTTCCGTTTGGTGTTTTTTCCTTTATTATTTTGTCGATCGCTTTCTCTGGTGCGCTTTGCTCTAATTTTTCAATATTATTTTTCAGCCATCTCCTTAGTAAGCTTTTATTTTGTAGTCCTTTTTATGCTTCTACGTTTTTCACTTATTCTATATGTCTGAAACCCTATATTTTCCGGCTTAATAAAACTTGTTAAGGTTCTTCATCTTTCGTTTTCCTTAGATCGTACATATTTCTTAAAATGTATATTAACTATCAAAAATTTATAACTCTTCATCATCTCCACGTGTGTTAACGTCTGAATATATCTTTGTAATTTGTTATTTTAATATTTTGAATTAATTTTTTGTTTTGTAAGACGTTCTGTGCTTGTAGTAGGCTCAGTACTATCCTTGAGTTTCTGCTACTTTCTTCCGCTCTCTTTAAACTTGTGTTTTTCTATTTTTACTTCATTTGTTACAATTTTAAATCTCTAAGTATGTTTTCTTCTTGATTATTATGAGTTTTTCTTTTCTAAATTTATTTACGTGGGTGAATAAGAAATAAACAATTTTTTTATAGTTTATTGGACTATTATAAAAATGGAAACACACGAAATAGTTCTTCTACATAATTTCTTGTCTTAGAAACACAGTCTTTCCAATCAATAAATAATTTGATTTGCTATTCTATAATAATGATAACACCTGCCAATTTTATACAAACGCTTCGACAGCATCATCGTCTGATGACGATTTGATAATATCTGCTCCGCTTTCCAAGTATTTTTCCTTGTAGTCTAAACTAATGGTGATATAAATCGAGACTGTAAAAAAGGTGCTCCAGTGTGATCCAAAACAAACTTTTAAATTCTTTTATAGTTTGGACAGTAGGTGAACCGTATTTCGTCCAAATGTTGACAGAAGCAACCTCAGCAGCTAGTTCATCGGTTGCCATTCTCTAGAAAGTGGCGTACAGTACGAATAGTTTTCTCAGTTAAGTTGCACCTTAATGATAAACTTTATACTAATTTTTTGCTCTGCAAATAAAGGGCTCTCTTGCTCTAAAATCGTGATGCTAACTAAACAAGCGGTAATGCAAGGTACCCTATCGAGGAATCTTCTTCAGTCACCCCTACCTATAATGCTCAGAAGCCACGCCGTCTTCTTCACGGCGCATAAAAAAGAAAATCCTGTCTATATTTGATTCACTCACGTACTATCACTTTGATGGTATTTATTGCAAATATTTTTTTGGAACTTTCTTTGCTAATAATACCATGTTAAGAAAAACAAATTTATAAAATAAAAATTTCGTGTAGATTAATAGTTTTAAGAAATGTTCTAATAATGCCAGCTGCATTTCCACGTTGGATAGCTAATCTAATTCTTTGTCTTAGATACGATTTTGATCTGGACTCTCCAGTTAGTAGGTGAAGGTAGTTTCCAAGCTTTGCGATTATATCCGTTGCTTCATCACACCAAGGTCCCAAAGTCTCTACTGAAAAAGGAATAAAGATGTATCCTTGGTCAATGAGCTCTTTGTATTTCCTCTTCTTGTTATTGGCAGCATTGTTTGCGATAAGGCTAGCAGTTACACTAGATTGTTTGATGTACGATGGGGCTAGGGTATTAGTACAGGTAGCATCCCAAATAAGGTTCATAGCATAGGACCACGGGGTTAAAGTTAAACCGTCCACTCTTTTGTAATCATTACGGAAGAGTCCACATGGTTTCAGTTTAGATGGGATGTTAATGGATGATCAGGCTTGTTGAATAATCTTATTTAGTTCCTGGTGACGACTACTGCTTTTTTTTACATGAGAGACCATGAGTCCCTGACTTGTCTACGTTATCTCCACAGATGCAACTGTTACATCCCAATCTGAGAGCAACTGATATTCTGAAAGTGTTGTGATTCAGGAAAGTTCCAAGTCTCGTGCATGGAATTGCATTCAGCCAGGCACCGGATTTGGGTTTAGTGGAGGCAAGATATCTCGCCTGATCTCTTTCAGAACTGAAATTGAAGGTTCGAATTGTTCTGTTCATATTCAGGATGTCCCAACTTTTTTGACATGAAGGAACGGCAAGTGTTTCATCTAATAAATTGTTCCAGATTTTGATGTGTCTAAGTATCCTGAAACATAGGCTAAATTATTCTCGGGTAATAACATCATGGAATAAATTAGCTCTGATACAAAATTCACAGACGACAAAAAGGCTGGGATGTAGATATCAGATAATTTTCTAATTCCGATGCCTCCTTGGGATACGGGAAGTGAAGCAACTCTTGATGTCTGCGCGTCAAGCTTAATATTGATTATTTCTTCAAGAGATTTTGAGATGTTCTCATCAATTCCATTCAGCAGTGTAGTAGAATTGTGGAAGGGGTTGTCCTGAGGAAGAAAGTTAGTCTCGATATCCCGGAGAATGTTTCAGAAGAAAATATGCTGCGTGGGAGCTTAGGCTAAGAAGACGTGAGAGTAGAAGATTGATTTCTTCTTCTTTTTTTGAAAAACAAAATGGCTGAAGGGGGTAGTGGAGCACCAAGTAGAGTCAGATTGTCAATAATAATTTGAAGTCCCGATAGAAGTTTTTGAAAGTTAGAGATCACTTTACTATCAGGGTCTGAACAGAAGTATAACTCACACTTCGATGGATTCACCTTCAAACCAATTTTATGGCATTCTTTTTTTAGACCAGAGGATGACCATCTTTCTTGGAAAGCTTTTATAGATACTTTGAATACGCCTACATCCTTAAAAAAATTAGCATTGGTTGTACACCGTAATGAAAAGCTGATGTTTGTATTCTCCCAATGTCTTACAGAATATCTCGGCGTATTTAATAAAACAATTCCATATATAACCCGAAATGGTTGAAGCGGCGTGATCGGCATTAAGCACAGAAGAGTCCCGGGGACCTTCCGGCGTGAAGGCAGTTAAGAACGGCGTAATCTCTGTTTAGCTGTCCCACGGCGGCCGTTACAATTTAAATAGGCTGTAGAAGAAATAAACTTTACAAATTGCAGCGCTTAGCTTTACATATATTGCGCCGTTTACATAGCTAATTCGGTGAGAACGCGGAGCTAGTGAACAACCAACAGCCCCAAACAAAGCAGAGCAGCCGATATACGACGGATTCTGAAAAATGCACCGCTGGCAATTAGCAAATGCAGATTAAATGTTTGGTCGCGGGCACGGCAATAAACTGGCTGTAGCTACTCGCAGCGCAATAACCCGGTCTTATTAACATGCAATAAAATCCGCACGGGGTGTAAGTGCCAGCGAGGCATGCGCCGCGTGCAAGTGGTGTGCTGCAGCGGCGCTTTCGTTCGCGAAACGCGGCCGCTTATGATGAAAATTCGATTGCGCTATCAAAATGCGAAGCAATAAAAATGCCGCGGCCGCTGCTGTTCAGGAATAGCCGAGAGGCAGTAAATGAGGGCGGCAATGGAAGGTCAAAGGTTGTAAAAGGTCGAGAATGTTTGGACAAGTGCGTTCGCGGAATTTATTTACTTTTGTCAAGCTAAATTCTAATATACTCCTTTATAGCCTCACGTGGCAACTAAATTATTGCTTAAATGAAACTGTTTAATACGAAGGTCGTTGAAGCTTGACCGGAACTTTCGTGAAAAGCCAGACAACCATTAAGCTATATCTATGTTTGGGAATATTTCCTTTATTTCCTTGATTTCTTTTGTTGCAATAAAACTGAGCAGTTGTAGCAACTGCAGATGATTTTTTTAGCCCGTTTATCTGTTTTAATTTTTTCTCCCTCAAAAGCACTTAAGAAGTCTATTCAAATGGTAATCATTGGGGGTTCAACTCAAGTTCCAATAGATGTCAGACAAGACAACTCAAGTGCATTTTGGTTGCTAAATTGACAATGAATTGCCATGCTTGAAACTTGGGGTTCTTTTTATAACTTTTGTTAAGCTTCCTACTAATTCCACTGCACGAGAACATGCGGAAACTACCGAACAGTTGCACTTATATCTTATGCTAGCAAGATAACGCTTTACGTAAGCAACGACCTTCAATAGCAAATACTCAGTGAACAGGCGGGTTTCGCGAAAGGTCGAGGCACAAGGGAACATATTGTGTATATTTGTATATTGAGAAAAGCTGAGAGTTTAATACGTCAATAGCAATCTGCTTTATCGATTACTGTGTTAGATGGGATTGCCTGTGGACCATACTACAAGAGATGGGCGTACCTCAACACCTCGTTTCGCTGATAGCTAATCTGTACCAAGACGGATCTTCATGGTTAGGGTAAGTGACATCATCTCAGGTCCCTTCAAGCCCGAAAAGGGAGTAAGAAAGAGATGTATTCTTTCTCCAATTCGCTTTAATATATATGGTGAATACATAATGAGGAAAGCCTTAGAAGAATGGAAAGAAGGCGTCTTTGTAAAAGTCAGCAACCTGAGATATGCAGACGACACTACACTCTTTGCATCTTCGGAGAAGAAACTAGACAATCTTTTTTTTGTATAGTAAATTATGAGAGTGGACTGGTTGGACTCACTACTAATAAGTCGAAGACAAAAGTCATGGTTATAGAAAAAAACAGTCAAATTTCTAGGATTTGTCGGCGAGTTTACATACCTCGGATCGATACTTACTGACCAGCGAAGAAGCAGACGGAAAATTAAGAGAAGGACTCAAATGGTCAAAGCTGCAATGAGCAAGCTGACACGTATTTGGCAGAAGAGAAAAGACTTGTATGTCACCAAGATTGAGACTAGTCCGGACAGTGGTCTTCTCGATGTTTCTTTATGGTTCAGAGTCATAAACGATTCGGGATGAAAAATGAAGAATGGAAAAAGATAGTAGCATTCGAGATGTAGCGTTAGCGAAGAATGCTTCGCATACCATGGACTGCCAAGAGAATGAACAAATCTATCCTCGAGCAACTACGCATAAGAACTAGACTATCCACAATATGTTACCAAAGGATTTTCGGTTAGTTTGGACACCTTCCCCGTCAAGAACCAGATAACCTTAACAAGATGATGGTGATGGGCAAGGTAAAAGGGAAAAGACCTTGCGGCCGATCACCAAGCCGCTGGCCGGATCAAGTAACCGCCCTCACTGGACTCTGTATTACGACCACCCTGAGAGAAGTCATAAACCGAACGAAATGGAAGAACATTATACATATAGCCACGAAGGCCTTTCAAGGATACGACCTAAGAAGAAGTGGTCGCAACAGTTTGTTTGTTAGGCAAAAATTCTTTTGCTAGTCACTATCTATTGCTCTCCTTTTCTCTCTTTTTCTTTTCCTCTTTTTTGTATATTGAATATAGGCTATATTCGTGCTTTTCTAGCTTTTTTTTACCTTTTTTACCTTTTTTATATTTTTTACTGCATTAGTACTATAGCACTTTCATTGAAATGAGTCATCTTTTAAATTTATCTTAATTCCAAAATCATCTTTAGCTTGACCCCTTTTGCACTTTTTGCTTTCTATTATATTGCTAATGATGTGGGTGTTATAATATCTTCGTAACATTTAGTTTTGTCTGGTTCTCTAGTTGGTTGTTTAATTAAAAATTGATTTAAACTTTAAGAACACTAATTTCGTGTATTTAATGGAAATGATTAGTGAATACAAAATATTTTCTGAGAATTATATAAAAAATTATACAGCACTGGTTTAAGTGCCGTGCCTGTCATTCATTTTTTGGTAACATCTACATTCTTCTACAACTCCTACTATATTTAGATTATTGCAGAATCTGCAATGTACTGTTACCTACAATTACCCTTAGCTCGTCTGCTGTTAGCTTTCGCAAAGATCTGTAATACATAATTTTTCATAACTCTGTTCTGGCATACTAATTCTTTGGGTTGTGGGTTTATTAGCAATTAAAGATACAACAAAATGGTCCCGAACTAAAAAGTGCTTTTCAAATTTTCTTTTAGGCAGGCTATAAGACTTCTTGTTAATTCATGTGTCTTGGTACCTAAACCAACGACTCCTCACTAATTATCTTTGCATCTGTTAGTGTCTACACTATCAAATTCAGTCAATGCAAGGAAAGTTTGACTTTTATTTTCCTATGTACATGTAACCTATTTGTTTCTGTACTTGTATTCTGTTCTTCTTTTTATAGTTATCAATCTTAGCAATTAGTTTAATTCGATACGGTATTTTTCTATTGTCATTTGCTAATCTTTTCAGTCCTGTATAATTATGGCATTGTAAATCAACTACGACTTGTGAGATGTATTGTTGTTTGAACCTATCAGGTGCATTCCTCCTCTTGACTTTTCCTTTATAATTTTTAACAGTCCACCTCTATTTTTTATAGTTTTTAGCGCCTTTGTGTTTGTCACTTTGTCTACCCATCTTATCTTCAGCATTCCCTGTTCAATAGTTAACCATAGAAACATTTTTATGTCACCGATACGCGTTTCCGCCTATATCTGCAATTTTCAGCTCCCTAAACTACAGATTTGTATTATAAAGTTAACTGTAGAATATGACCATCAATTATTTTTGGGTTTAACCCCAGTCATCACCCTTTAAGCCAATTTTATGTGAGTCCTAGACACTTCACCTTCTTGAAGAATAAAAGTGTTATTCCATTTAACTGTGGCGACTTTGGTATACTCAATGCCTTTATGAGTAAATAACTTTTTCTATTATTACCATTATTTTTAGAGCACACTGACTCTAGCTAATTGTTGTTTCACATATTATCATTATAGAAGGCGTAATAATAAACCTTTTGTGATAATTTATTAAGAAGATCCTGCTCAAGAATTTTCCAGGTATGTGGCGATAAAAAGTCTTTCTGTTGGCAGCCCTCTATTAGAGATTTTTTTTTTTACATACTTAAATAAAATCATATTTAGATTACTTAGGTCTAGGTAGGCTGATTGTCCTAAATGATATGCTTAATGATGGATTTTTTTTAAATTATGTTTTTAAAATGTGATTTTCTATTAATTTGTTTGAAATCGTCTACATAAATGAGAAGAGATGAGTGGAGTAGCTCTAGAAGGTAGACGACCTGAATACTAATCTTTAGATAAATATTTTGGATTTGATGGGCAGTTTAAACTGACGCAACGATCAGATAGTAAAGTTTTAATATTCAACCGAAATTGATGTTTATCTTTGCTGCAAAGCTCAACTTTGCTGAACTATTAGTACTAAGCTATCCTCTATGCTGTTTTTCCTAAATTTTCTGATGCTATTGTTGGTAGTTGACTTGTGTTACTACCATAAAAAAGTTTGGACGCCGCATATCCGTAATTGCCTTTTAAAAAGCTCTAGCAGAGGGTAGACAAACAAGCATGAGTTTTGCGTGCGGCGGCCACTTCAAGGAAATTTTAATTTCCGATTTGTATGCAGCACATACAAAATATTATTGCAGTGCTAGGGCGGGCCGGCCTGTAATTACAACTAATGGCGGCTTTGTTGCGCTAGAACGCGCGGAGGAAATTGAAATCGTAATTTTCAGCCTTTACAACAAAAGCCGCTTGTTGCCTTTTGTACGGGCTTGCGGGCTCGATATTAATTACCGCGCAACTTTTTATTGTTTTTCAGCTTATAACGGCGGATTTGTTGCTTTAGATTTTTGAGTTTTTTTTCATTTCTGCTCTTCAGCGTATACTACAACTATGTTAATAACTGATACCACCGCCCTGTGCCGCAGGTTGCTTGAAGCATCTGTGGTATCACTTAAAGTTGCTCTATTCCCAATTAATATAAATATTAACCCAGCAAACCTTAATTTTTCCCCAACTTTGCTACAAACAGATGCTTTAAGGAAGTTTTCCTATGTTAGTGTGTTTAGTTTAAAAACATAGTTGAAATAATTTGCAGTAATAGATATGTGTATAAGAGAATGTTAGTAAATTGTGCAATATAGCGACTTTATTGAAAATGTGGTAAATTGAAAGCTTCAATTAGGGTCGACCGCTTTGGAGGTCTTTTCAATTTGACTTTTTGACACCACAGGGCTTGTGTTGGGTATTTATTTGCAATATTTTGCTGTTTTGTTATCGTTAAGAGTAGTCTTAGCACAAGAAGACAAATGGGCAAGTGTATAGAAATATTTTATTTACAGGCATTTATCATTTAAAACTAGTAGTACATAACAAATATGAAAATGTCTTTGAAAGGTAAATTTTTGAATTGTTTACCTTTAATAGGTTGATTGATAGATTATCATAGGGTTAATTGTAGGTTACGAGCCCACTTTAGCACTGCGACTCTACGGCCTTTTGTGCGGCCCTCTTTCTAATTAAGGAAGATCTGTGCCTTTAACTAATTTTAGGATGTTCTTTATGAGGTTCTCGTGATAGGGTAGATTGCCACGGAGGTTTGCCCTAAAGAGTTCCTACCTTTTGCGGTATAGTGCTAGGCAGTCAAAGATTATGTGTGAGGATGTTTCTTCCTCTTCTTCACATAATCTGCAGATGCTCTGTTTGCTCCTATTCTATGGAGGTGCTTTTTTAGGTGGCAGTGTCCTGTTATAAGTCCCACTACCCGTTTTATCTGAGTACGTCTTAAATTGAGTACGTTATCATTTAGCCTACTGCCTAGTTTTTGCCTTTGTGTGGCATCCCAGCGAGATAAGTGTTGTCCTTGCATCCACTCTTTTATCGCCGATCGTACGTTACACAGGTTCTGGTCCTGTAAATGAAGTGTCAGCACCGTTTTTTGCGAGTGCATCTGCTCTTTTGTTCCCTTCCACTCCAGACTGCCCTGGTACCCAGATGAGGTTAACCTTGTTATACTCAGATAGGGTAACCTGATGAGCTAAGTAGTCTTTTACAAGCTTGAAGTTGATATGAGCTGACTCCAGCGCTTTAAGGGCAACTTGGCTGTCAGTTAGGATACTAATGCGTCGTTGAGTATCTGCGTCTAGTATTCTCTATTATGCATTGCATTATCGTAAATATTTCAGATTGAAACCCTGTGGCGTACATGCCTAAGTGTAAGCTAAGGTTTAACTTTGGTTTTATGCCATTTATATATGCCCCTGTTCCTTGGGCAGTGCGGGATCCGTCAGTATACCAGACCAGCCCACTTCTGAGTTGTGATGGGCTGTTTTTTTGCCCTGTCATAATCGTAAATCACATTGAAAGGTTTTTCAAATGAAGACACCGCTAGTGTGTGGTCAGTACCTATGCTTAGGATGGTACTTCCTCTGACCACTTCCTGTATTCGGTTATGTCCACACCGTTCATATTGAGCCTATGCCAGGTACCGGTGGATTTTATTCTGTGTGCAGCAATCAAAGCTTCTCCCTTTAGATAAATATCCAAGAAGATGAGATTTAGGAGTGCTTTCATAGATGCTGTAGGAGTACTGCTCATGACTCCGCAGATAGTTTTTGTATCCTAGTTAGCTTAATAACTGCTATTTTTTGTTCAAGTTTTGGCCACCATACTAGTGTGCCGAACGATAACACGGGTCTTGCGATTGTAGTGAACAGCCACATTACCATTTTAGGTTTCAGTCCCCATGTTTTCCCAAACATTCGCCTGTCCGCAACAAGTGCTAGTTTGACTTTGCTGGTTACTTTCTCCAGGTGAGCATTCCAGTTTAGTTTTCCATCAAGGGTGGTGCCCAGATATTTAATTTAAATATTAATTAATTTAAAAGTTGTAAAATTGCCTTACTTCTCTTTTTTTCGTAAAATGTATTGGTGAGGTCTTTTTAGGGTTCATCTTGAGATCTTCTCTTTTACACCATCTTTGTGTTATATCTAATGCTCTTTGCATTAGCTCTGCAGCGATGTTTGTATTCCTGCCCCTGATCAGTATGACAATGTCATCCGCGTAACCTTGGGTATAAAATTCTTTATCATTGAGTAATACTAGTAACTCGTTTACCACTAGATTCCACATAAGGGGAGAAAGAACTCCCCTTTGTGGACAACCTCTTGTGGTATGAACCTTTAAAGATTTCTCTCTCAAGTTTGCTTGCACTTAACGGCCCTTCAACATGGAGTTTATCCAACTGCTCAAGACGTAGTCAGCTCCGTGTCTTAGGGTCAGTCAATCAATCAATAAGACCGTTTATATGCCATACTTTGAAAACAATGTTTGGCGTCTCAGCATGAGCATAACATCCTATTTCCCCAAAAATGCAGTGACTACTACATCACCAGCAAAACATTCTGAGACAACCTTTTAAATAGCTTTGTAATTTGGATAACTATAGCCTGTAGTTTATAGTGATGTGAAAAGGTGTTGCCCTATTTTTAAATATTTTTTAGTTCTTTGTCCTACATGAGATGATTAGTTCTTATAATTTTATAAAGAAAGCACAATAGGATAACCAAAAGACAAATCCACTGACACCGAACTTGAACTAGACAATTGATTCATTTTGTTCTTATTATAGTTTTTTTAGAAATGACGTTTGCCATCCTTTAATATTTTCTATGAGAATAAATTCAAAGATTGCTCTGGCTTGTTCATTTTTATAATTTTATTGGTGTGCCATGGTGACATGGTGCATTATTGTCTTAAAAAATAAAATCAGCATTTCCAAACAAGTGTTCTCTACTAGAGAGCATGTCATTTTGAAACACTTCTAGGTACTAATTATTTCAGATGCAATATGAATTTCATCAACTTCTTGGGTAGACGCACGCGACAGCAGTTAGATGTCTTATTGAAGAAAGTACACATTCCAGCCTTTTAGCACACTATTAGTCACTAAATAATACCTTGTTTATTACTCTGTAGTCTAGTTTCTATATTTTTTAACCCACTGCAGACAAAAACGTCTTTACTTTTTAGAGATATGTGGCCTCTTCTGTGATCTACACGTTCTTAATGCACAACTAAGTAATCTTAGCTTTATAGTAGATGTATACTGACATTATTATACTAATATTAGTAGTTTTGCATCGCAATTCGGTTAATTCAATGGAATTAAGAATTGCATCTGCCATATTTGTTGAAACTGAAGTTTTTGGTTGCTCACTATATAATCCTAAATATATTACCAATGTACTATTAGCTACAAAATAATTAAATGAGAAATTTTAGCTTGCATTTCAATTTGAATGAGTATCGTAATATGCAAGCTTAAAATAAGAATAAATTGAAAATGCGCACGTGGCATAGTTGATCGGGGAATGCTGGAGAATTTTGCAGTGCAGCCCCTGCGCCGAATAGTTTCATGTTCCGCCGAAATTGTGACTGGCCTGCCGTGTAGTATGTTAATTAAATACAGTTCTAACAGACATAATTGGCTCTTTCGACAGCCAAATCAAAAGGCACATTAGCTGTGGTATATCCGACGGGTTAATGTATGCCAATAACTCGATTCAGTAAGCTGAGCTGATTTTATGATAAAGCTATTTATCTAGTTTCCTTGTAAGTCGAGTCTCTAAGCATACAACACTTGGCTGTTAAAGGGTTATTAAGAAAAATAATGTTTAAAGGTGTATTTCAAGCCAAATGCTGTTGCAAGCTATAATTCTTAACACATAGGAGAGCGGTTAAGTTTCTTAATTGTTATCTTTAGATTGTCTCGTAAATTTTGATGTTTTTGTTCCTTTCCTTGAACAAATAAAGCTTAGTAGTTTGTTGTAAAGTAACTCCTTGCTTTCTTTACCACATTATTTGGAATCTTTAAAGCTTTCTCAAAAGCCTTTTATATTGTATTGTCGGTTACGTTTTGACTCTCGGCGTTGCTTTTTAAAATAAGAAATAAGAACATGCTGAGTTATCAGCCGCTAGATTATTTTATACCAACAGGAAATTTGTTGTAGTACATGATCTTAAATTTATTTATTGGTGTCGTAAAAATACATAAACATAAAGTTATTTTTCTAGACAGTTTCTTGAAATAGAAACACGTTTTTAAGAGACAAACATGAATACAATAGCAAAATCTTTTTCAAATCTTTGCTCTGCAAGTTTTTTAAATAATTGCAGGGCGCTAAAACGGGATTATGAAAGTACTCCAATATAGCCCAGAATAAATACTAATTTTTTAGTTTGGGCAGCTGTGTATGGCTCTGGTGTGGCCATAAAGCAGGATACCCGTTAATCGGTGGTCTTTCATGGGAAGGGGATGAACAATGCGAATATTGTCTTCAGTTACGCTGTCTTGGCGACGTCGGTGACCTTCATTTGAAAGTGCTTCTCGTCTTTCCAAGAATTGTATATTCTGGGCGTACACTTCAGACTTTTTAAAAGTATTGTTTCAGAACTGTTTAAGTATTCTCAAAATTTTGGAAGATTTTATGCTCTTTATTGTGAGAAACAGTTGTCCAATGGATGAAGGTACCTCTTGCTCCGGTGTTTTGAGATTAATTAAAGAAGCGATGAAGTGAGATACAACTATGAACTTATATTTGTTCAATTATACTGCAACCAAGGACAAGTGGCTAACATGCGTTTCAAAATCTTGCTTTGTGCACATTTGGTAAAAGAGGTTTTGCCCAAATTTTAAAATTGATCATTAATATTATTAATAGAACACTATTCTTATATTATTAGTTTATAATTTTAACCTCGTTTTGTACAATATCTTAAATATCTTATTTAGAGTCTAGCTATTTCTTGTCTAACGTTGATTTGTCCCAATTGAACAGTTATAGCTTTTTGTGAGAGCGCTTACTAATACGAAAAATTATGAGGGAAAACCTGACTTGAAGTGATTAAAGAAATTAACAAGAGAATAAAACACTCGCATATTTTAAGAAGAGAAAACTCTAAAAAGTGAAGAAGAAATTGAGAATTCTTGCAAGAAAAATTCTATTTAGATTATGTTAGGGTCTGCCAATAACAAAGCGTTTCAAAAAATAATAGTTAAAGAAAGAGAAAGTTGCCAATTCGATTTATTGGGATAATCGAATAGTCTCAAGCTTAATGCGAATATAAACGCAGAAATTCTTAAAAAACGGATTTCACGATTCTTATGCCTCACCTGTAGTCTAAAAATCAAAAAGGTTTCTGCTGTATTTAGGGAAACGGAGAAAAAAGAAACAAGCAAACACTAACACATTAGCCATTAACAATAACGCCCAAACACTCCCCCCGCCCCAAAAAAAATTAGAAAGTGTGGTAAAGAGAGCCGAAGAAACTTAATACCTGTACTAACAATAATATGCTTTAAAGGGTGTAAAGTGGAGCTTTAGAAAAGACTACAATAACGGTGATTTAAACAAAAATCTAGAGGCAATTTCAAAGCTTCTCCTAATAACATTTAAAAACGCACAATTATACGTTAATTATACCAATAAAGTAACTGAAAATGAGTTTATAGGATGCCAATAAGTCTTCGTCGTCGGCTTATTAGTGGAAAGTAAGATATTTTAGTTCTGACAACAGAAACTTTAGCACTTACAAACCATTTTTTATATTTTATTTATTATTGGAGCTGATTGCTAAGGAGCACTTTTCTCAGTTATTATTTTTACGGATTTATTCAGTGTCTAACCAACGGTGTGACCATAAATGGCGAGTTTAAAAGAATAAAGACATACACTTCCAAAGAGCAGCCGTTTGCCATGTACACTCGTTGTGTTAATTCTAAACTTAATTCAGCTTTGAGCAAAGCTTGATCCATGCTTCCAGTACGTAATGTGGTATCGTAAATTACAACGCTTTTTCAAGACTCGTGAAGATGGATTCAAATCACTAGTGGAAGGACCTCAACTGTAAAATTACAAAAAGTGAGAAATTAAAAATGAGTGTGGGGCACAAGGTGAATAGCAAAGATTTCCATTTGGATTTTTTATAATGTTGTTTTGTATATTTACTGTTTTGGGCAAAGTTACTAAGCGGAAGGGGGCATTTTTCTTTGATAAGTGATAGAATCAGCATACTTCCTAGTAGTACTCAAAATTCTAGTAATCCTTTATGAATAATCCTTCAGAACAAACAAGTAGAAACAGTTAATGCAGATAAAGTACTACAGACGGCATAGGACACCTGGTAGAACTTTATATTGGTAAAGACTTTCCAAAGTTGTTTAATAAAAGAGCAGAACAACTTAATAGAAAGTTTAAAAACACCTCAGAAATGTGGAAAAAGTCCTGAAAATTATTTTGAGATTAAAATATATGTCTCATTTAGGGTTTTTGTAATTTTGGATTTATAATTACTTCTTGGGAAGACCATCGGTCGAAGAATGATTTTGTTTTAGTAGTTGATGCGGGTTTTTCTCATAATGGCACCGCTGATCTAATTCTGAAGGGTGTAGACATATTTGAATCTTATTTAGCTAATTTTCTATTAATAGAAGGGAATAAATTGTTGCGCTGCAGTGTAAAAGACTTGATAAGAATCCTTTAAAACTATCTCAGACTTTTACTAAATTTACTAGCTGTATGTACGATTACAATTAGTTTAACTTAAAAGCATTAATACTTATACTGGTATAGGTATATTCGTCGTAAAGCTGCGTTTACTCCTGAAGAGATAGTTGAAGTGTTTATGAAAAAAGTAAGCAAAAGCTTCAACTTTAAATTGACCGGGTATTAACATACGTAAACAGAATAAAAATATGATTTTAGTTATTATTTTTGACCTTAGAGCCACATTTGTTTGTTACAGTTATCTGTACTTTGAGCTAAGTTACTAATTTAGTTTCGTACGTACTTAATCCAGCTATAAAGTAGTTATAGTGTGTATTACTTAGTAGTATTTGAGACAATTGTGCCTCCCCAATCAAAAGGATATATTAGGACTTAACAACTTACGACGAAAACGGTTTTCAGTTGACAAAGATAAATCAAATATAAACCACAATTTTTTTTCACACACTATGGACTGACAATTATAGATAAGACATGCCTGAAGCATAAACCAAGAATAGTATGATGGAGGGCGTATAACCTTCTGTAACATTGAGTGGAATTAACAATATTTTAAGAAGACCAGAAGCAGTTGAAAATAAAAACTATCGAAGCGCTTTTGAGAAGAAAATCTACATTGTTTTCCGTTTTCTCAAACATGATTCTCAATTAACTATTACTTAAATTGCTTTCGAGGTCCAAATAAACTGCGACAGTACTCAGGAAATCTGAAACTCAACAAAAAATAAGGATTTGTTTTAAACTACACTGAAGCAATTTACTTATAGTCCGGTCTTATCATCCTGCGATTAGATTAGTTTGGATCACTAGGGGGAGCTCTTAGGGGAAAGAAATTTTGCAAAGCGCTATTAGCTATTTTACGATGGCGGAATCAAAAACTGTTTATTCTTTAAAAAAATATGCCTAAACCAGAAAAAAAACTATCTGATTAGTTTGTATTTTTTTTTGTTTGATTTTTAAGATCTAAAATTATACATCCGAGCTCAATTCGGTGTTACTAATATACTTATAGATAACTAAATTTGAGCTACACAGAGCATTTTGAATTTACTTATCTAGGTAACGATCAATGAAGGCGGTATTCACTTCACTAGGGTTTTCTTATTACTTTAATGATACCCCAGATTCAAGAATAGACATTTAAGTTTGTCTGTGGTGATATATGCAGAAACACTATTTTTCAGCGATTAAGCAGTACAAGAAAGACCTCTCTTTAAATTTTCTATTGCTTCTCTTAGAAAATCCGAAATTAGTATTTTTACGGCACTTTTCCAATTGATTTTGCAATAATTTTCTCTATTTCTGTTAAGTTCTATAAGTTTTTAATAATCCAGTGGCACTCTTATCAGTGATGATGTAGATTCATAACAACATTTTAATGACTATTCAATTTGCAAAGTTCAAGAATGTCCCACGGTCTGAAAGAGTGGTTACCAAAGTCCAGGTGTAAAAAAATAAAGACTTGCTAAATAAGGTAACGGTAGGGAGCAGACTTCTGATAAATATTACCCCCTCCCTTTCACATAACAAGCAAATTATCAGACTTACCCATTATATTTAAGGTTAATTATTTTATCTCCTACAATAATACAAAAAGGGTAAATTTAGAATTTTGTAAAGAATCTTATTATTATCATTTATCTTCACCTAGCTCCAAGCTGGGACAAAAGACTCCACAAATCGAGTCTTGAGTCCACTCAACTTTCTTGATTAGTATCTTCTGCTCTTTCCTACTTTTGCAATTTTTTTCGCTTTATTCCAAATTAGTTTAGCTTATCATAGCTCTTCCAAAATTGTTCTTTTCCACATATTGTTCTGTTTACCCCTTTTCTGTTTTCTATTTTGTTATAATCCAAAGATTGTCTTGTTATATTTTCTGTTGATTTTCTGAGGCTGTGGCCGATCGATCTCCATTTACGCTTTTTCATTGTGCCTTCTATTCTTCCTTCTTCCATCATCTTCTTAAGTTTTCTTTGTTAATTGTTTTAAGCAAAAATATTCTTTATATATTTCGAATATTTGGAACTGTCTTTTGCTATCTATAAAGCTATTCTGTGTTAATTTTTCAACTTCTCTTATTACTCATCCTTCTATTTGTTTTTCACTAATAGTTTTGGCTTTTTTGTGTTTCTTGCTTAATCTAGTTGTTTTCTCTTGCATATATTTTTTATTAGTTGTCACTAAGGTACGTAGGCTTTTATCAGTTTTGCTTGTATACCATTTGTTTCTGCTGCTTCGTTATTTTCAAACATTTCATTTATACTTTGGATATTACTTCTTCTTTAATATTTAGTGTTTCTTCATAGTCTACTATTTCTTTTATTTTGTATATGGTTTTGTGGGTAAAAAACTCATGGGGAATTTCTTCTCGGGTGTTTTTATATTTTTATTTTTAGTTTTTAATTGAAAGTCTGTTGTTGATCCTATCAAATCTTTTGTTGACCTATATATAGTTCTTGAGTCACGTATTCTTGCTGTTCCTTCTACTACGTCTGTTATTTTTTCATTTGATTTTTCTTTAGCTAGAAACATTGCGGTTTTGAAATATCTTGATTGTGTCTCTTGATGCCTAGGGTTATTCGTTTCTTCTCTTATAACCTATTGTTTCTATTGCTGTTTTAGGTGGTGTTCTTATACTTTTCCAAATCGTTTTGATATTGTATGTTAGTATATTATTTTCTTTTTCTCCGCCATTTCTAGATTTTTTAAATCATTTAATTTAATTTATTTTTCTTGCATTTTGTTTGTATTAGTGTATGATCGGAGTGTGAAGAGGATTTTAGACTTGTCATATATAATTTTACAAATTTCGATGCTTGATATAAATCTAGTATTGCAGGTTAATTAATGTAGCTTCTCTATTCCAATTGCATAATAAAACGGGATAGCTGAATGGATCTGGCTGCTCTTACAACAGTTTGTAAGATAGCAAATTCTTCTTCTCTAGCCATTTTGTCTTTTCAGGCGTTGGTCCTATAACCAATGTTTTTTTTCTATTCTATTCCTCACTAGTAACTTTATTTTCCCTACTATCTTTTATTTTTCTAATTCTCGAATTTTGACGATCCATTTCCTTCTTGGTTTTCTTTCCTCTTCGTTTTTTGGTTAATTCTTCAGGTTCTATTACTTCCCTTGTCATATTTTGTTCTATTGTTATTATGTGCGCGTACCACTTTAATTACTTCTTCCTAATTTTTTTCATTATTGGTTCTTGCTCATTTTTAGTTTGTCATTTGTTTTTCTTGGCAATTTTCTGAGACCATAGCATTGTAATTTCGTCTTTATTATTTAGTATCTTTATTTTAGTATCCAGTTTCCATACGTGTATATTATAGTTAGTACTGTTATTATATTTTGTATACTTCTATGTGTATGTCCTTATGTCCTAGTATTGTTTTATTTATGGCGTAATGTGTTGTTGATTTATTTGCTCTACTTGTTATTTCTGTCTCTATTTGTTACTACTTTATCCAGTGTTTTGTTATGGCTCTTAATTTGTTTGCCATTTTGGTTGCCTTACAAATTTTTAGTTTTTTGTATTGCAACTTTAACTTCTTTTCCCTTAATTTCTTGTTGATGCTCTATTTGTTGTCCATTTAAGCTCTTCTGGTTATGTCGTGTAACATTTATTTGTGTAGTGTTCTTCGTACGTTTCTAAGTTTTTTAACCTTTTCTGTTGTTTAGTTTATGTGGTGCAGGATTCCTTTTTTGCTTTTGAGTGCTTAGGATGGTCCGATGTTTTCCCGAGAAAAGTTATGGGTGGAACCTCAACTCGCCGCCAATGCGATGTCGGTTTTCAGGAACCTTTCCTTTTCAAAAATCGAAAATCTATGCTCTTCCTCGAGCAAGCCAGACGTCCCGTAAGGGAATTACTCGGAGTATGTCAAAATTCCCTAATAAAGTTACCATGTAAACGGCTATGGGGTAGCAAATCCCTAAGAGCTTTACTTCTCTGTCAAAACAATGTATTGCTAGTTGAAATAATACAATCAAGGAAAAGTCGTTGAAAATAACGAAAAACCAGAACAAAATTATGGTTTTGATTGATTCGCTGTGCCAGAAGATTTAAATTTTCAAAATTAATGTCCTAACTTAACATTGGTGTAATAAAAATGCCTTATAAGCAGAACGTAGCCAAAGACAATAGAGAATAATAATAGACTATTTTCCTGTTTTCACTTTAACTTTCTCATCTGTGCTTAAAAAGAAGAAAATCATATCGGTGTTGTTAGCTTATAGAATGTACATTACTTCAAAATTAATTAGAAATTGCGTTCATTGGCGGTGGATTCAAATATTTATTTGTAAACTTCTTAACACTAAAAAAGTTGAGAACTTTAAAACTACATCTATTTTCCTCAAAGTAAGCTCTTCTTCTGTTTTCTTATCTTTACCCTGCTTATGCAAGATACTCCCCGGTAATTGCAATCCAAACGGAAGGCTCTTTCTCCCGAAAAACGCAGAAACCGCCGCGAAAGCTGCATCGATCCGGTCCAGATCGCGAAGATAAACCTATACCTCGCCTTAGTCTAAAAATAATTGCCGAGTTATGAACCCAGCCTCCGTCGAGAGCGAGCGAAATTTAATAAAGGGCGTTGCGTACGTCAAATTCGCGCTGCTGTGTATCGGGCCAGGTCCCCCGTTATGCTTTAGTGGATCCGACGCAGGCATCAAGTCGCGCTCTTGATCCTGGTAATCAAGGCCCAGCGGCCAATTAGGGCGCCGGGGTAGGCGCGAATTTGTGATTTATGGCTCATAACTTGCAACGCACAGGGCGGGAATTACTTGACCCAGTCTTGGCTAATTGTTGGAATTACCGCCCGCGGGCGGCGCGGCGGTTCTGATTGCTCTCGCCCCTGTCCTGGGCTAATATTTAGTCTTCGGCTACCGATACTCCTGTTGCCGGTTCATCCAGGGCAGCAGCCCGTAATTCTTGGTGTGAATATAGCCCATCTTATTGAAAATGCTCCTGTACGCGATTTGCTTCGAAACTCTTTTAACCACCGCACTATGCATTTTGCCTTCGTATTCTCTGCAGAAGTAAAAACGTGATTCTGTAAAGGGTGATCCGAATTGAACTTAAGATTTAAATTGCGTGCTATTTGCGTCTTAGTTCTGAAGATATGACAAAGTCCACTAAAAAATGTAGATTAGATTACAATAATTTACTCAGTTACCTTATTATGAAATTTACTATTCAAAGAAAACCTAGTGTAACTTGAAGAAACAATATTTTTATTGATCTTTTGGGACAAATTTTTGGAATACTTATGCTTTGAAAAAACTGTAGCTTAAAAAATATTTGATGCACTAAAGAAGCACAGCCAAGCTAAAGGTGAACATTATGCATACAGATTTTTTTTGTAGAAAAAGTTTGTTGTTACTTTTCTTAATTTTAAGAGCCACAAAGCAAAACTTTTTCTGGCGGACTTATATGAGCCTCAATTGTCTTAATATTCCATTCAGTTTTCAGAATTTCTCTGCTAGATTCTCTAACATTGTTTCGTAAAGTAAGGGTGTCAAATCTTTCAAGAATTCATGAAGTCTTCTGTCATTTTGAAGATACAATCTCACCTAGATAAACTTTTTTTCTTATGCCGAATGTTATCGCAAACGTAAATAACATATGCATTTACAATTGTCGGGTTTAGCATATTGTAAAATAGGCAAAGTGGCCCACATTTTATCTTTCTATTGGTCGACATACTGGAGCACTGTCAATAGTATCCATTTATTGGATTAAGAGATAGCTTATTCGAATTTATTTACAATTTATTGTTGTTTGGTTTATAGAAAGCTAATGTTTTGTTACTATCAAAGCAATACCTCGATGTACCAACTTTGCGAGCCTTTGAATTATAAAGGGGTTGAAGAACCTGACGTTTGTTCCCTCGCAAAGTTCTAACCTTTGTCGAGTTATAAGTAAAAGTATTGACAAAAATCAATTGTTTATATTGGAACCATAAATCGGCTCGTATTCTTTGCCCAAATATGACGTAGCATTGAAAGTATATTTCGTTTTAGTGCTTGCAAGCACCACAACGTTTATACCACATTTATTAGACTTGTTAAGGACATACATTTTAAAAGCACATCTACCCCAAAAGCCTACTAATGGCTCATCTGTTGTGATGCGAATAGTATATTGTATAATTCTCGATAAAGTATTTCCAGCGAGTTTTAAAGGCTACAAGATTGCCATCAACTTTTTTATTTGGCAAGAAGATTTATCATCAAGTCTTAGACAAGACCCCAGAAATTCAAATTTGTTACATACGTAGAATTAAATAACATTTGTGTGGGCAAATGGATATTATTTAGAGCGGCAGTTTTTTAATTATTGTATTGCTTGTTTTTTTAGTTCGTTAAGCATACTTCAATTTTATAGTATTTAACTCAGCGTTAGTATAGACAAGTACTTGTTTCAACATCTCATTTTTGATAGAAAAAAAGAAAAAATATCATTTGAATTCGTAACATCCTTGGTTTTGTACTGTAGACCTTTCTTAATATGAATAAATACTCCTTGCAGCAATCTGACTTTTTGTATTCTAGGATTAGTTGACCATTTGGAACTATCCTTTCCTCGAATACTAGAACGATCTGGATGTATAATTCTAGGATTGAAACCCAATGATCGACTATTAACACTGTAATCTTGCGGTGTGATCATTTTATCATCTGGCGAATCAGACTCTACAACTCTACCACTTTAGATAGACATACATTACTGTCAGACCTACTGGATTAATCGATGGGAAGATGAAGTAATTCTTTGGACTGACTGTCAGTCGGTTGGTCATTTTCTTCTTTGTTAACAATTTCACTGACTACGTCGTTATCTCCATCATAATTTAAATGTTCTAATTTTTCCAAAATGCGAAAATAAATTGTCTTTATGCAAATCAATTGCAGGTTATAGATAAACAGCTTAACATTTTCTTGTTTAAAGTTATTAGAACAAACAAAACACAAGAAATAGAACAAACTATTCCACTAACCGTTAATTAAAAATAACATTAATAACTATATACCTGTATTTTTACAATCTGTTATTTGAAAACCAAAAACGGTCGCAACGAAGCATCAGGGGTAACTGGTGTCAGCTATTAGGAAAGTAGATGACGCAGCAAACCGCCTGCGCGCATCTAGCTGTCGATTTCAAATAAATTTGAATTATGAAATCGTAAATTTTGCGACACTGTCGTAATGGAGGGTTAAAGAGACATCGCAGGACTTGCAACGCTGACGAAAAATAGCTTTTGGTACTATTTAAGAGCATTAAAACGTAACAGATGATTACTTTAATAACTAAAGTGGTTAAAAAGAGGACTTGGGTAACCCAAACAGCAGTTGAAGTATCTTCTCTCTTCAGACTGCTCCAAAACATTTAATAAAAATTTTTACTTTAATAACAGTAACGGTATTTGTAGTAAATCATTTTAGCTTATTTTAATAAAAAGGGCATATGTGCTTAAAATGAACAACATCACATATTTCTTGCACCATAAAAGCAAGTACATAGAAAATTGTATAGTCAACATTTTTGGTTTTTATTTACAGGAAATGAGATCTAGAAAATTTAAATTTACCAAATATTTGTGCGGCAGCATATGCTTGCCAACATTCTCTTTTTCGTAGAACTCAAAGATTAGAAATGCGAATGTGTGATGCTAGAGACCAGGGTATTTTTAAAATAAATTTGTTAAAAAGCTAACTAGTGCAAACTCAAAAACTAAAAAGCAACAAAGGTTGTAAGGTTGTAAGGGAAAATCATGAAACGGTAGGAAAAAATAAGGAAAAAAATAAACTCAATAACAACTAAATGTAGAGGAAGGAATGGAGCAACTGGAAAAGTTATTACAAAAGGAATACAAGAAACAATGGTGGAAATGTGACGCTACAGGGGACAGGGGGTATACAATTTATTAGTGAATATCAATACGTCAGCCAACACTCTGCCTTACGGTGCTACATTGGCGTTTCCATCTTACAACATTGCGCATAGTCACTTTGACAATTCTTGGTTTTTTCCATTTTACCGTGATCCATGCAGTACCTAGAATTCGTTTTAGTGAAGGACTGGAAAAGCCCAAGTCAAGGTAAGTGATCTTGCACAATAAGCTGCTCTTGATCCTTAACGTTTCCATCATTACCTTAAATTTAATATATGCTACTTTAAACTATCTTGCGCTCGAAATCTGCAATTGTTAGTATTTTCCTCTTATGAGGACCGCATCTCTAAGTCTTATCTATGAAGCAGTCTCAAACGAGCTTACCTATCCGAGCGAGTCCGCGATTCTTAGTCTATGCTCTTATGCAATACCAAACAAGCCGAATTTATTAGTCCAAGATGTTAGATCTAGTCACCGCAATATTACACTTTCTTCACTACAATTGTGAGCCACGCCTAATTTCCAGCCCGGGATGCAAAAATCCGTAGCGCGTTTCATCAGATGTCCTTGTTGGTGGCTAGTGATGTCCTCCATCGCAGTCCTGCGGTAACAGCGATTTCTGCTAGAGTGTGGTCGTTTTATTTTAGCGGACAGCTTAGAAGTACGTGCATTGTCGTGTCTTCTTTCACGCTTGCATGTAGATCCTCTCCTGGACGCAGGAAAATCGTCCGAAGTAGCCAGAGATTATCTGCAGCGTGTGGTAGCTAAGAGTATGTCGCTGCCTCTAGAGTGAGTGAAAATACTTTTGCGTGCCTCACTGCTGTAGCCTACGGCCATCTCTCTTTCCACTTGGTTCTTGTTCTCTTGCGGATTTTTAAATTGACAGGCTTCTAGACAGCTTGTTGAACTGCATCGACTAGTTCGCCTAGACAATTGTTTTCCTTTGTATCCGCGTGCGCTTTGGTCCAACAAAACCCGAATTTGACCTTTTCGGTTTTGATAGATGCCAGAACATAGAAGCCTTCATGGCTCTCAGTGCTTCTAGTGCCAACTTACTGTCCGAAGCGATTGCACATCCATGGAAGACGTTACAGTAGAGACAGAGAGCATAGGACCGCGGATAGGGGACAGATGATAGAAAACGTAGGTCTGGTAATAGAAGGCAGAGGAGATAAAATATGAGACAGGGGAGAGAAAACAAGGAATGGACGACCAAAGACAAATAACGGACAAGCTATAAGTGAAATTATCAGATAAGAAGATTGTTTAAAATTCTGTTCCCACTGTACTGTTATAAAGTATGAGTTATAAAATTATCAGTGAGCTCTATTTCTAGATGAAAGAAGAGAAACATGAGCTTACTAACAGTTCAAAATATTAAAAAGTGTCATTATTTTGTAATATAGACTGATCCTCAGATCAAACTTTAAAACTAAAATTTAAAAACCCCTAACAATACAGTGGTAGTTAAGTTTAAATATATCAGACATCATATTTTCTTTCCTTTGACCGTTTAACACTCCCGATTTTCGTTACTAGCTTTTCTTGACGGTCTGCAAATAAAAGCTCCTAACTGCAATTCATTTAACCCGATATTTTGTGTGATCTGCACTGTACTTACCTTTTACTATTACTACAGGGACTTTATATAGGTCAGTGACAATTATATTGGTTGTCCCAAAAGTTCTGTCGCCGAATCAAAACTCAAACATTTTTTCTGCCTTTTCAATTTTGTGCTATTTTTGTGTTAGAAAAAGATGTCTGATACCGGGTACGAGATCACACAACTTGAAATCCGACTTTTGTTGCGCCATTACTGGAAGAAAGGCATAGACGAAAAGCTGCTGCTAAATCAAAAAAAAGCAAAAGGTGGTGGACAATCATGGGCTATACTTTGAAGAATAGTTGTTGTTGTTTGAATAAATTTGTGCATAAATGTTGAATTTTGATTCGGCGACAGAACTTTTGGGACAGCCTAGTATTAAACTATTAATTGTTGTAACAAAAATTGTTTGAGCCGTCAACAACTTTTGCACACTTTAAATACACATTTTGTATGGTGGACGAAATTCTTGGAGTCTTAGTAAAAGTATTTTTTATTTCGAAAAGAGAATAACATTCACTTTAAGCGAGCAATTTGCCATATTTTTATTGCAACCGGTAAAATTAATAAGAAAAACTTTGGTATCTGAACATTTCCAGTAGCTCATTGCCGAATTTGAAACAAGTAAATGTAAACATCTTTAAATAGAAATAAGAAGCGAAGAAGAAATGTATAGTTAAATGAAAAGGAAATAAAATACAAAGCCGTTCTGTAAATCACTTTGTGATAAAAATGTAAAAGGTAATTGAAAATAAAATTTTGTGGTGAATTTATGTTTGTTTTATCTTCAAACTTACCATATCTTACATTAATTAAAAGAGATAACATAAACAACAGAAACGATAGAAACGGCAACAGCGACAAGGGCAACAGACATCACAGAGATAATAAATACGTAAAAAACGACAGAGGCGACAGGGGCAATAGAGTCGACAGCGATAAATAGCAGAGACGAAATCTTAAAGTTGACTAATGATAGCCGATAGCTAGCCGGCTACGAACAGAAAAGTGGGTATTGATTTATTAGTTAACAATAAAACAACGATAACTTTGAAGAATGAGTTTTGTGTCTTGTAAGATTTTTATAGTTTTTGACTTACTAGCGGCATATTTCCAAGCACTCGAATGATCAACAAGAAAATATAATCTTATATATCGATATGAAAGAGAAAGCCGCCCAGTGGCGATCGCCAGATACTAATTAATACTAGTCAGTAACATTCCGTCTGGTGATATTTCCATAGGATAGTAAGTTGAGTAGCTTGTTGACAGAGTTATGTATATGTTTGTGTTTAGCTTGCATCCTTTGTAGTATCGCAATGTTCTAGGATTTTGCTCAGCTCCATAGTTGTGTCCTGCAGGCCCACACTGGATTTATAATTGATTTTTATACACTAACATTTTGTTGTTTATTGGTAATTTAGATCTTCGATCCATAAGACATTTTTTATTTTGTGCTTTATTTTTTCTTTTTTTGTGCTATGAGCTCTATATGTAAGCCGCTTATCTAGCTTTGTCCTTAATTTGAATTTGCATGCCATTAAAAGAGATTGGTGCTGAAAGATTAGATTAATTAATTTTTATACGACACTTATGGAGTCATACATGCATGTTATCAAGGTAATTTTCTAGAATAATCAAGGTATGAATAGTTATAGGATCATAATAATACCGTGTCATCCGTACTTGTGATAGTAAGTTCAAGTTCAGGGCGTGGCAGATCTACTGTGAAAATTAGGTTTAGAGTGTGGTCCATTACGCTACTCTAGGAAGCATCTGCATTAATTAGGTGAGAGTTATATAGCTTTCTGCATGTTAGTCTGATAGGACTTGTCACTTAGGTAAGGATTAATAAGAAGGCAGTATTGATAGAACAGTGACTGTTTAATTTTTTATAGTGAACCGGAATGTCAGACCTTGTCAAAAGCTTGACTGACATACATAACATCTGTTTTCTTCAAAATGATCTGTGGACCTATAATATAACTGTCTGAAGTCAACCTGATGTTCAGACATTAATTCTAATGTTCTCTTATGGGTGGATCTCTTTAGTATTAATCTCTCCAGTATTTTAGATACCAGGGGCAACACATTTCGGATTCAAAATAAGAATAATTTGGCCAAATTTGACCAAAAATGGAAATGGAAAGTATTGCAATTTTAAGACAGGGTTAAATTTTCGTGTGATAGCCATTATTTCTTTATAAAAAAATTCATCCAGAACGTTGGCGGTAATGATGCTTTTGTATTGCTTAAATGTTTATTTCTGCAAATGAAAAATTCTGGAACATGGGGTATAGTTGTAAAACAGCCTATAGATAGTTTAGAATCGTGGTGTTTCTTCGATTGTAGTAGCAGAAGGATATAATTGAAATATAGTTGACAGATAATCTACAAACAACCCGACTTCTTCATCATCAGTTCTTGTCCAAGTGTCGTCGAATTTATAAACTTGGCAAAAAGGGGTATTTGAAGCGTTTGAATTTGTTGGTCACTCTTAATAATATGAGGAGGGCGAAAGATTGCTGGGATTGTTCGCATTCAAGTAATTTCTACTATATATCTCTGATTAACGTATTTCAGTTGCTTTTCTCAGTTGGATGTTTGATTTGCTACTAAAATTTTTTGACTTCCTTTTTTCATCAAGTTTGGTTTGAATATATAGCGGATACTTTTCGGTACGATCTAGTTTTTTTTTGTGATTAAGTGGTGTAGCATAGTGGGCTGCACGATAGTTGGCCAATTGCGTCCTCTGGTACTCTATGTGCGTTTTCCAATTCGCATGTCTGTTGTAAAGTCAAGGTTTCTTTGTTTGGTGCTGCCACAAGTGCTTGTTGTAGTAATTATGGGTGCTTTATTTGCCAGACGATTAGTACTGTAGTTACTTGAATGCATCGTCTTGAGTAGTAGTTAGCCTTGATCCCAAATTGAATTGTAGTCACCGCTAGTACCAAATCTCTGTTATAATTTTTGAAAGAGCGTTTCATATTAATGTTGCCGTTTGAAGTGTATAGCTACTACCACTGGTAAATTATTAAAATTCTTGACGTTGATGATAGATTACATAATAAGAGATCCCATTATTTATAATTGTTGCTCAACCGGCGTGGGCTGTACCATTGCGGTGGTTACAATAAATGTAAAAGTGCATTTCTAAAATTACCAAATTATTGATCTTTAGTTGTTAAGGAAATTACTGGTTTACCAGACAGTGCCGAGCTAACCTATCGGCGTTTCATAAACCCATTCGTAAGGAGTCCAGTATTACAATATGCTAAAAGGCTTGGTAAGGCATCAACTTTGGTCTCAAATTGGGTCAGGAATTGCAATAGTGAGATGTTGATATTAATACTTATTTGGTTATCTGTCTGGTTTGTTTGAATGTTTTTTTTTGATACACATTTTATTGCCAGCTGAACAAATCTCGTTTGCTGTACGTGCAATGAATATAAATGAGTAAACTAACTATGGCATGACATAAGCAGACTACTAAATTGTCTCTATGAAATATAACATTAACAATTGCAGCCTCTTTATGGTCAATTAATATAATTCCCTGTGGAAGGTTTCGCTTAAATGTAGTGTGAATGTTTATTTAATGCAAACTGCACCACTACAAGCACTTGAGTTAATTGTAGAGTTTTTAGCAGTCATTTTGATATATCCGTCGATCGGTAAAATGTCTAATTCCCGGTGGAACTGTTAATTGTAACAGTACCTGGGATTATTGACGCCACTCCGCAACACTGTTGTGAAATATCTGTAATTTTTCGTATATTGGTTTTTGATGTGTGCTATCATAAGATCAATTTTAATGCGCATTTGCGATTTATCAATTGGTACAGTTGGTCAAGCCTGGTATGTTTTTGGGTTAATTTATGGGTGTCATGATAAATGCCCAAGTATTTGCGTTATTAAGTTTCTAGAATATGGCTTTATTATTGTGTATGCAGGTTAGATTATTGATCCTGCGAAGTGTGAATATTTTGGCTTACACTTTTCGGGATTTACAAGAATATTCTAAGGCTGCGACCATCTCTAAAGTCACAAGCACAGCATCACCCATCACTACCTGAGTGGGGATGGCTGTGTCAACCGCAAATGTGGCTAATGTAGCGTTAATGTCAGGTAGATCGGATGTGTATATAAGAAGAGAATTGGGCCCAAGATGTTACCCTGCGGGACGCCAGCGTTTATGTTTTTTGATTCCGGAAGATTTAACCCTGATAGCAAACGTATATCCAGGATTTTATTTTTAGATCTAACCACACTCTGTCGAAGGCTTGTGCGATATCCAAGAACATTGCTGTGGTGAATTGCTTATTTTCGAAGCTACGCTTGATGAGTTAGCTTAACCTTTAGAGTTGATGACAAGTTGGATGGTCTTTTCTAAATCTGAACTGAAAGGTTGGCAGTATATTTTGGTTTTCCATTACTTGGGTTAGCCTTTTTTAGTAATTCAGATAAGGTCCTAAACATGCTTATCGATCGCTAGCTATTTATTTTTGTTTGTTCTTGTCGGGTTTTGCAAATATTAGTATGTGTTTCCATGACTAGGAAAATATTCTGATCTTAAACAGCCATTATAAGTTGTGTTAAAGCTTTTTGAATAAATATTAAAGAATTGTGTTTGTAATTAGGCCGTGTCTAGGAGATTTTTTGTTGGAAGTGTGCTTATGATGTTCTTAAGCTCTTTGGGGAGGTGGGTTCAGTTCTGCCTGGGTTACGCGCAATTTTTTCGATGTGCACTATCACGTATTTAATATGAATAGATGTGCTAGTGACGAAGAGTGTAAAGATCATTTTTAAATCTCTAGTTGTCAGTACTGGAGTCTGGTGATAGAGTAAGCAGGTCTTCTTTTTGGTGGTCTTGGTTTTTGGTTATTGCGTTCCTCGTCCTTTGCTATTCGCGTTGAAGTTGGCTTTTTTCTTTGATTAGATTAATTATGTATCTCAAAAAAATAGTTATAACCGGTTAAAATTGCCTTATTGGTTAGCTTGTAGGCTTGAATATAAGGGTATAATGCATTATTTAGGTTTTTAGTGTGCTGCTTATGTTCTCGGGGGAGTAGCCCATTCATCTTCGTTTAGTTTTGTTTAATATAATTAACGGAGTGAGGTTCTTGGTACATCACGCACTTGATGAAAGTATCTCTTAATTTCTTATAAGCAGTGGAATTGTGTTTCTCCTTATATTTAACACATAAGTAGGGCTTAGTGTTTTTCTTATGTCTATAAGTCTCATGTGGTGTGCACTGAATAATACTGTTTTTCTTCTTGACGATTCTACGACCATTTGTTTGCTAATTTAAGTATTTTATTTCATTTGAAGTGGTAAGCAACCTAAACCAGAACAACTTTAAATCCAGAAAAACTCTAAAATGTTAGAACAACAAACGGATCTCTAAGGTTAAATCTTCCGCTCCACATTTATTGTTTGGCCCCGAAACATTTTCCGCACAGCGGCATTCCGCACACGTAACAAATCCCCGTCCACTTTAAAACTGCACCAAACGAAAGCAAAACAGCGTGCTCCCTCATTAGTGCGAATTTATTAGCCCCAGATTAGCTAAGCGGCGTCAGCGTCGCCCGCTCGTGCTCACTGCGTTACTCTTGCAGATACTCGCCGTAAATACCGCGCGGCGGGCAAAACTGCGTCCATAATTCCGCTAGACGTATTTATGTGCCCGCCGTACCTGAAACCACAATCCTCACTCTCTTAGCAGCCCCTAGATTTACTGCAGCGGCCCGGCTGCAGCAGCGCCGCGGCCCGGAGCGCCCGGAGCTCCCGGCGACAGGTTATGCGAATCGCCGAAGGCTTTTAATCCATTAATGAAATTACATAGGTGTTCTGCAGCAAATGGAACTTTATTGCTGGCTAAGCGTGACTTATGGCCTTTAAAGCCCGGTCAGCAGCCTCTTTATAACCCGTGAGTGCGAAAAATTGCCGCCGCTCGAATTCGACCCCGAATACTAAATATTCATGAACAGGATAATGAAAATATGGCGGAATTTCCTAATGTTGCTTTTTTTCAGCGGCATTAAAGCTCGCGCGCCGCATAAATCACATGATGTATTCACGATGCGGCTGCGAGCGCGCAGTACATCATCTTGTATCGCTGAAATGTTGCCGGTGCTTTAAATACACGTCCGGTCGGATAGTGAAAATAAAATGGTCATAGCAATACAGCATGTTTACAATTATCATCTAGGTGTCACCACAAATGCTGACTGCGTGGTGCACGACATCTATGACGGAAAGCTAACAAAAACAAAAGTTTAATGTTCGAAACTTTTTTATTGGTTTTTTAAAATTTTCTTCTTGAGGGTCAGTACATTGTTCCATATACTCGAACCAAATTTTATAGCATTTTTTCCATAGCGAATCAAGTGTTTCCGAAACAAAGAGTTTCGAACGTATCAACCGCCTCTTCCAGCGTTGAAAATTGTTGTCCACGCAATTTCTTCTTTACGTGTGGGAGATCAACTGAGAACTGTACGGTGAATGACCCAACAATTCAACACTTCGAGTGCTCAAAAAATCAATTCTTTGCGTGAATGTGACAAATGGTAGCATACCGTTCAGAATTGTACGATCCTTTAAAATTATGGTTTTAATATATTCAATCCCCCCCCACCCAAAAAAAAACGTGGCCATGTGCTTTAAAGTGCGAATAACTTTTATTGGGTTTGGCTCATCTTAGAAGATCAT
Source organism: Sinelater perroti (assembly GCA_036346155.1). Classification (NCBI taxonomy): domain Eukaryota; kingdom Metazoa; phylum Arthropoda; class Insecta; order Coleoptera; family Elateridae; genus Sinelater; species Sinelater perroti. The sequence goes on along the minus strand of JARFIY010000158.1, from coordinate 18,331,944 downwards.
TACAGTCGACTGCTGTTTATTCATGCGCATAAATAAGTATAAGAATCTTCACCTGCGGCAATGTTGCAAACGGTTTTTGAAGCACCGCGATCGCATCTCTTAAGTATTTCTTTCGATCAATCAACACAAGCCTGTTTTTGAGCGATCGTTAACTTATGCGGGATCCACACAGCTTTTCCACGGCTGAAAATTGGTGCAAGATCGAATGTAATGCTGCTAATACTAATGTCAAATGATGCCTAAATTCGACGATAAATCACATGACGATCTTGCTTCATCGATTTTTGCTGGCACCACAACCGGTTTTGAACGGCGCTCTTTAAATTCATCCGCCGACGAACTACGATCACGATTAAATTCATTGAACCAACGATATACAGTAGCTCTGTGGTAGGACTTCATCACTAAAAGCCCAAGTGAGTTGATTGATGCACTGGTGTTGAGATAATCTAAGTCGAAACATCATTTACATCAAGTAAAACATCATTTTACATTTTTTTTTGGCTGAAAGGAAATTAAATTAAAAAGAACAAAACAAATAGCGTCAATACAGTACAGACTGTATGATACAAACATCATATTGTATTTATCGCACAAAGAGTTGCCAATTCGCAATAGATATCGTACCGCCCACGTAGCAATCTCTTTCCTTGCTACATCTAACTACCGCACTACCGTAGTCCGCTGTAGTATTGCCTAAATGCAGTTATGACCATCAAAGCTCTATACAGAAAGTGAATAGAACTACAGTAGAAAAAATAAGAAAAAGGAAAATTAAACATTTAAAACGAAACAAGCAATCTACAGTAATGACCTAAAAAAGTCGTAAACCCTTTAAGATAGCCCACACAAGTAAGTTGTGGCCGCACAAAGCGCGCTTGGGAGCGTAAATTAAGCCGCGTCCGCAAAGCCTCCCTCGAGCCGCGCCCGGGCGGAAGCCCACAATGCGTGCAGCTTAAAAAAGGCTTTCACAAATATTAAATCCAAACCGCGTGTGAAGAGCATTAAAATGTCAGATACAAATGGCGCGCGAAAAATCGCGGAGATATGACTGATCCCGCGCGCTTAGGGGCATTAAGCCGAATTTACTGGCGCTTGTAAGTGCATTAAATTCGCTTTTGACGGACATGGATGTTGCGCGGCAGACAGAGGCGTTAATGCAGGTGCAGCTTTATTAGGTGTCGGGGCTTGTGCAGAATCCATTCAACAGGAGACTTCCTGTTGATGTTTTGCGTCTCAAACCGCGATTTGAAAGAGAAATTTGTTATATCCGGGAGCACGTAATATTAATATTAGAAAGTTTTTCTGCATCTACTACGAATAACTTGCACCATTTTAAGTGACCAATTAGACATACTGAATATATAAGGTTTGACTGTAAAATAACCGAAATAGCAACAATATTGTTTTTAATTTTTTTTCTCTTGATAAATTGAATTTTTATCATCGTTTCGAGCAAGTCGAACATTCTTTCGGACATTTTTAAAATTGCGACTTTCTTATTCATAGATTTACAAGGATATGATATTTTATGTCGTGAAAAAGTACCTAAAGCAGAGTAATTCTGGAAAAAAATACATAAAAAAATGCAGCTGATTAGCTATTATTGTTATTATTGAGAGAATTAGAAGAGTAAAAATTTGTTTTCATTTGTCCTATAGCTTTTTTCTCTTTCATTCCTATTTTTACTACTCTTTCTTGATCTTCCTCGTATTCGGCTCTGTTCGCTGCCAGCTTCTACTACTATTTTAACGAGTTTTTTTTCGTTCGTTTCTAGTCTTAGCCATTTAATTGATTTTCATCTGTTTATTTATTATTGATTCTTGTACTATTATATTTCCATTTTGTTTTCTTACGTATCTTCCTTAAGTATTCCATTTCTATAGCAATTATATTACTTTTATATGTTTTTTGAGTGCGCAAATTTATTTCCATTATTGTTTTATCTATAGCCACATATATGTTCTTAGCCTTTCTTCTTCAATTCACAATTTCACTATCTATTTTTTCATCACTTCTTTGTGTACTTCGTAAATACTCATATTCTCCAACTATTACTAAATCTTGATCTTTTATATTCCTTATATTATTTCTTCCCTTCGTATCCACTATCATTAGTTTTCTCCTGTTTTTATTTTTAGGTTTTTAGTTTTGTCATTTCACATAGTTTTTGTAGTGAACCTGCTATCAGCACTATCTAGTTTTATAGGTATTAAATTTCGATATTCTATGACTGTTTGGATGATTTTCTTTGTATTTTCAATTAGCCTATCCACTAATATTATAAATAACAAAGGACTAAGCTGTTGTCTTGTTCAACTCATTTCTTTGTTTCAAATTCTTTAGAATTTTTCGTGTTTATTTTTATTTGGCTATTACATTTTTCTATTTACATTTTTCTATATCAATTAATTTGCGAGGTGCTCCTAATGTTCAAAAATTCCCAGATAATTACTCTTTGTATTGCATCGAAAGCAGATTGGAAGTCTATGAATGCTAAGTATAGCTTTTGTCTCTACCTATTATTTTTTACGCTTTATTGCATTTTTTTTTCTCTTTTTCTACCCATTTTATCATTTCTATGCTTTCTTCTCCATCTGCCTGTTCTATTTTAGTTTTTTAGTTTTTAGTTTTTTAGTTTGAAGTAGTGGTAGTCTTCACTTTTATTATTTGCTTATTTATTTTGTCGCTGATGTATAGCATTTTGCTACGACTTTGTTATTTTTAGCTTATATTCTTTTTCTATCCTTTCGTCGCTTTTATTTGACTCCACAATGATCTGTGGTCTTTTTTATACTTATAATTGAGCTCCAGCTCTTATGCTTTGTGATTTCTCTTGTTTATATAATGTACTTTATTTGATTCTTCTTTCAAATTCATAAATTTTTCCGCGCTTGTTTATTTTTTAACCTTTTTGTTTCATTAAATCTCCAGAAATTTCTTTTCTTTATTCCAACTTTCTTATAACGAGCTATCCTGTTCAGTTTAGCTTGCTTTAAAAATTTATTATCTGTTTGTTCGTGATATTTTTTTTTCAATCCTACATTTTTTAATTTGCATATTGCTATCTTACATTCCTTCTTTTCTTACACTATAAGTATGACACCTTTTATTATTCCTACAACTAACCTGTTTTGCTATACCAACGTTTTTACCTATTTTATTAAATACTGTCATTCTTGAGAATACACTATGTAACTTATTTTGGTTTTGCATTTCTTCTTTCTGCTATATACGTGTTCATTCTTTCCATTTTTTGCCTCTAGAGAGTATTTTTAATAAACACATTATTTTCCTGTGTTTTCCTTTACATCGCTGTTTGTTATATTCATTCTTCTTTATTTTTCTATTTAAATTTCCCATTATTACTGATTTTTTCAGTTATTCTTTTTTTCTGTAGCCAATTTTTTGTAAAAATTAATTTTTTCAGTTCTCTTTGTTGGTGCATATGTGTATGTTCACAATACTTATTTTTTCATTTTGATGATGGTTATTATTATCGTCGTAGTTCGAAATCTATTATTTTTGTAATACTTCGATTACAATTCTTCTTCTTCGGCTCTTTTTCCCAATTATACTCCTAAACGATATAACGAATAATTTCTATGTAATTCTAATTTCCGATCCCCTCTTTTTTGTTTCACTTATTTCTAATATAAATAATTTATGTTCGCCTATTTTTTATATTAATTTTACTTTCATTTTCCACATTCCTGTTATTATATTGTTTATTTCTAACTTGATTTTAACTTTTCGTAATAGTATCTGTTTGCTGTACCATTGTTGTGTTTGTGGTTATTTGTTATGGGTTTTTAATATTTTTTATCTGTTTTCAGTTTTTCGTTCATCGTTTTCTTTTAATTGCGGTTTGAGATTTATTTTCTTGATTTCTTTCCGTACCATTTGGTTAGTTTCACTCGTATTTTTCACTTCTTTTCTTCTTACGTCTATAACTTCTTTACTTTGTTCTATTTGTTACAATGTGAAATTTTGTTTAATTAATATATTTATTATTTATTTATAGATTTCTTTTATTTGCTATTTTTCTTAAACTGCATTAAAATCTATCTTTCTTCTAGCATTTAATTTAGGCAGTCCTATTATATCCATCTCTCTTGCTCTTTTAGCTTTTTTGCTACCTACACAATTTCTATTTCTTATGTAATTGTATTAATTACAAATTGGCCTCATTTTGTTATTTTTTTGATCTGGCCTTTCTAATATCTTCAACTTTCGGTCTTTCTTTTCCATATCTATATTAATAGGTGTATAAAACGTTCCACAAAAACGAAGAGAGAAGAAAAATGATTGGATGACAGAAGACATTTTAAAATTAATGGACGAAAGGAGATTAATGAAAAATAAAGATATGAACAAATACAGAGAGATACAACGACAGATACGAGGTGACATAAGAAAGGCAAAAGAAAAATGGTTGAAAGATAAATGCCAAGAAATAGAACAGCTAGAAAACAAACACGACAGCTTTAATATGCATCGAAAAATAAAACAAGCTGCTGGAATATTTAGAAGAAAAACAACGAACAGACCAATAGATAATACAGGACAGGAAATAACAGACATAAGCGAAAAATTAAAAACCTGGAAAGAATACATCGAAAAGTTATTTGCAGACGACCGTCCAGAAAAACACGAAATAAAAGAGGCTAAAACCGGACCTCCTATAACAAAAGATGAAGTTAAGAAAACAATAGAAAAGGCGAAACCCGGAAAGCAACGGGCCCAGACGAGATACCCACTGAAATTTTAAAACTCTAAATGAAGATGGAATAAATGCACTCACTAGGTTATTCAATCTAATATACGACACTGAGAGATCCCGACCGACTGGACTAAGTCGACTTTTATAACCATACCAAAGAAAACAACACCGAGACAATGCGAAGACTATAGAACGATAAGTCTGATGAGCTGTGCCCTTAAGATCTTCTTGAAAATTATACACGCCAGGATCTATCAACAATGCGAATCAAATTGACCGAAACCCAATTCGGGTTTAGAAATGCGTTGGGAACAAGAGAAGCACTATTTGCCTTAAATATATTGATCCAAAGATGTAGGGACGTAAACTGTGACGTACACTTATGTTTTATAGATTTCAGCAAAGCATTTGACAAAGTAAAACATCATGAACTACTAAAAATATTAGAGAAAACCGGGATAGACGACAAAAATACTAGAATAATAGCCAACCTATACTGGAGTCAAAACGCGAATGTAAAAATAGAAGATAACACCACCGAAGGAATTCAAATCCTTAGAGTGGTTCGCCAAGGATGCGTGCTTTCACCGACTCTGTTTAATATTTACTCGGAAGAGATGTTCAAAGAAGCATTACATGATGTGAATGAAGGTATATTAATCAATGGTGAACTAATCAACAACATCAGATACGCAGATGATTCTGTAATATTGGCAAGAAACGTAGAAGGTCTATAATTATTAATGGAAAGAATACATATAACATGTGAGAAATACGGAATCACCCTCAACACAAGCAAGACAATAACTAAGAACATTACGCTACCAGCAACATAATATATTAATAATACTGAGATAGTAAGGACTAGCAAATACACATATCTGGGAACCAATATAAACGAACAATGGGACCACTCGACAGAAATAAGAACAAGAATAGAAAAAGCAAGAGCCGCATTCATTCAAATGAAAAAAGTTTTGATCGGTAGAGACCTAAGCCTGCAAACCAAGATTAGAATCCTGAGATGCTATATTTTCTCGTCGTTACTATACGGAGCTGAGTCATGGACTTTAACAAAAGCATCAGAGAAGAAACTGGAATCATTTGAAATATGGACCTACCGACGTATCTTGAGAATACCATGGACAGAGCATATCACTAACAAAGAAGTTATGGAACGAATTGATAAAAAAACAGAAATCCTAATAACAATAAAATCTCGCAAGCTAGAATATCTAGGACACATAATGAGAAACACAAAGAGATATAGAATCTTGCAACTCATTTTAGAAGGAAAAGTGATGGGAAGAAGAGGCCCAGGAAGGAGGAGAATATCTTGGCTAAAGAACTTGCGGCAATGGTTCGATATATCCACGGTACAATTATTCCGGAAAGCAGTAGACAAAGTGCAAATTGCATTGATGATAGCTAACATCCGGAACATTTCTGCAAAATTAAAGTTTTATTTAAAAACAAACAAAAAAGCTTAAGTATCAAAATATTCTCCGTTGGCATCGATGACCTTTTGTCATCTTTCGGGTAGCTTGCGAATTCCCTGGTGATAGAAGCTCACCGGCTTCGAGACGATAAAGTTATCTATGCATTTTCGGACTTCTTCTTCTGTATTGAAGTGCGTATCAGCCAAGTGATGCTGTAACGACCGGAATAAATGATAATCGGAAGGGGCCATGTCTGGGCTATACGCCGCATGTGGGAGAAGTTCCCAGCCTAATGCGTCTGCAGCTCATCCGTGTCAAATGTTTGAGGGCGTCCAGCGCGTGGTTGATCTTCAAGACTAAACTCTCCTCCGCGAAATCTTTGGTACCACTTTTTGCTCGTTGCATGACTTACAGCATTCTCACCATATGCAGCACAAATCATTTCGGTAGTTTCGGCAGCGTTTTTCGTAAGATGAAAATCGAATATGCTCTTTTGTGATTGCCATCGTGAACACAGCTGATTATTGAGGTTACGTGCATCAAACGCCAAATCACATGATGTTTCGAAAGACCAAATGTCATTGCTTTAAAACCGCAAAAGGGCGGACTAATACGTTACACGTAAACGATGATTTGCGTCTTGTGAAATCTAAAGCTGAGAACTTATTTATACACCTATTAATTCCAATGTCTCGCAGTATTATTCTAATTTTCTTTTTTAATTCATGGTATTTCTCGTATGTTGTTTTGTTCGTACTCCGCAAAATAATATTTCCCTTTTTTATTTTTGTTTACATTATTTAGTCAATTTATTTTGTTCTAAAATAGAAATTAAATGAATAAATTTGAAATGATTGTCTCAGAAAATGTTCAAGGATCTGTCGATGTCCTTCTTCAGTACACGTCTAAGATAATATCAGTAAGTTATGAGCGACGTAAAATGATCATTTGGATTTTATAAAATATTCTGATAAGAAATAAAATAAAATTAAACAAACTTGGGAGCTTAAAAGCTAAATTGGCAACTAAACTGGCTGTTAGAAAAAAAGTCTGGTAAATTAGTGCAAACAGTGCTGGCGCCAGCACCTAGATAATGAGGATATTGTTACAGCACGCAAACCCTTAGAGCGGCGTCAATTTAAATTTAAAATTAGTAGAATATACCCGACACTGTTAGGTATAAGGGTATATGATAAAAAAAAATAGTAGAGTATGGTCACATTTTTTTCCAGCGCAGAACGTGATTACTTCAAGCTATTTTGTTTGGATTATCTGGCCTGCAGCAATTCGTTAGTATGTGATATGTATTTTTGTGCTTCTCTTCTTAAACCTGAGCTTTGCGGACATCAAAAACTATAGTGCAATGTTGATAATTTTTTGTTAATACCTTCAACGATTACGATGAAAGGTGCAATTTAGTACAAAATATTTTTCTCGCATAATATACTCCTTAGTGCTTTTCTGAAGGCCATTAATTATATAAATTTCAGTGATTTTCTTGTTGCTAGCTGGAGGTTACTAGTAAAAATGAGGTGTGAGGAAATTGAATTAGTGCAACGAAACAATGCAACTGTGTTGTATTGTCTTCTAAAATTTTTGCTTTAATTACACTACCCGTTACCATCTTTTGTGTAAGCAACACTGTAAATTTTGTTTTTCCGCAAAGCTGCCTCCCCCGTCCGCGAGCGGCACTTCCAATATAAGTTGAATATAAGCTTTTATAGTCAATAGTTACTATTGTACTGTTCGACTGATGCCACATAGAGAATGCTTAAAAGTGGCATTTTTCAGAAAGATATTGATTTTTTTGCTTAGAATAGACAAATATACTTTTTGACAAAATGCGTCATATATCTTGAAACTCATCAACCTAATTTAGATAAATTGGCCTGTGTGTACAGATCCTATAATCAAATATCCACATTGTAATATTCAGAAGATAATGCTGAAGTTGTCGGTTAAATTCGCATCTATTCAGTTCTCTCTTTAATTGCATTATGATCACGTGTACGTGGATGTGGCAGCCAAGCGTTTAATAATTACTTGCGGTATCATACTTTTCTACAAATGTCCCAAATAAAAGCTAGAGTGTCATTTTATATGAGAAATGAAGCAACTAATGATATATTGTATAAGAATTGCAGGAGGCGCAATTTAATCTGAGGATGTTTGGAAATTTTCACGTATTTTATTCCTCGAAGATCAATATAATTTCCGGCTTCTATGATTGCAGGAAAGCTTATTTATACTAACTAAAAATTAAAATATTCATAGGTTTTAAATTTCCGAAGCACCTTTTTTGGTGCCAGGAAGATGTTTACCCGAGCAGCTAGATTACACAGAGTCGACAACAACTATTGAGTAGTTAGAGGCGAATTAAACTGGTCAAAAATATTTCACGTCCTACATGTTATATTTTTATTACTGCGCAACAACTTTCCAAGAAGAACAGCATCAGATATCTTTCCTGTCTGAATTAGAAGCGTAAATAATTATCATTGTGTACAAAATCTAATAGAGATCTAATAGAGGTGCTATCTGTTTTATTACGGACTTTTTAAATAAAAGACCTCTTGCTTCCAGAGTCTTAATTAATTTCTTCTAAAGACTAATTGGGGTCCTTGACCCCACTTGTACACGTAGAGAGCTAAATAGTTGTTAAACTTAACACTTTTATTAAGCAGTAATGTGGCGTATTTCTTTAAGATGACATTAGCTTTAATATAAAATTCATGAGCGATGGTGGGTACAGGTGAACGTAGACAGCAAACTCAATGTTTGCTTAAGTAGAGAAATTTTGAAACTCCGACTTTAGTTCTAGAAGCATATATTTGGGGCCAAAAATAAAAGGATATGGAAGACGCTTGAGTAAAGCAAGCTAAATAAATAAATAAATAAAATGAAAGCAACAAACACTACTAGATTTATTTGACACATCAAGAAAATAAAAATAAAGTAAAATTTAAAATAACAAATTTGAAAAACAGTAATTACTCAAAAGTAATTGTGATACATAGGCTCATTAACTGAAAATAAGTGATAAATAGAGGAAAAACAGAAAGCAAAACTTACAGTTGAGTAGGCATAAACCCAAAATAAAAAGAAACATATCAAAATTCTTGGATCTATGACAATTAAATAAATTTTATAATAACAGAGACAAACAAATATCTTTTAGAATGTAGAAATACAAAACAAACGGCGTATGAAGTTACCAAGAAATGAAATTTGAAATTTTTACTCAAAATATCTTAAACTATTGCATGTCGAACTCTATTCCAGTAAGATGTTTACCACCTTGGTGATTAAGGCAGATATATGGTTTAAACGCCTTAGTTTTAATTGTCTGAAGATATCTAAAGTCATTAATTTATCAGTAAACATTTTCTATTTTTACTACGAGTCGTTTATTATAGAACACTAGGATCCACCAAGATGGAGAACTACCCCACTTATTATTAAAACAGACACAATTGCAGTCAACGATGTAATTCTATTATATTTTTTCCTCTTGAAATAATAAAAAATTGTTAGTTTATTAAAAACACACTAAAGTTACCGAAACGTACTAAAAAATTTGTAAAAATCCCGTTTGAAAGAACTGGAAGGTTAACTGAGAGTTAATTTCCACTAAATGCTTTAACAAAGTATTAAAAACATTAAAATAATTTTGGAACTTCAAATTTGATAAGGTTTGCCACAAGTGTGTCCTTTATTTGATACATTTTGAAGGGAATGGAAAGACAGCGCCAGCCTGTTTTTGATATAAAACCAAAATTAGATTAATTTCAATGGAACAGTTTTGAAAATAAAAAAAAAATAGAAAATCCAGCAATGATATTCAAGAAGAAGATTATTTGAAACGGGTGCGGTCCCGGTCCTCCCGGTCCACCCGGTACAACATTCAATGCTCAAACCCCTCGAGAAAATTATGGCTACACATTTAACTTTCCCAACATCCAAAATTTTCCGCATCTACAACAGCAAGACCTATACAGACTTCAAACAACTCCGCAATTTGTAAACGCACCTCAAAATCAAACCTTACTGCCGCCCCCCTCCCACACAATAAATCCGTACACAAATACATTCCCCCAGGAGATGCAAACGATTACAAGCCAACAAACACATAATTCTGAAAATACCGGCAATACTGACGAACAAGACGACAAAACAGGTTACGAAGACGATGCAAGTTTAACCGACTGCCCTAATTATGACGATCAGAATAACCCAACCCCAAAACACAGCTGGCAAACGACTGCTAAGAAAAGGAGAAGAAATTCACAGACAACACTTAACTCACAACAAGCTAGTCAAACCTTGACTTCTAACAGATTTGATATACTCTCGCAAATAAGAAGTGATAACAACCCTGAAACAATTCCCAGTAACTCACCCCCAAAAATCCCCAAACCTCCACCGATATACATTTATGGAGTTAATAATTATGACGAGATGATTAACGAATTCACGAACGTTATCGAGAAAGAGCAATGCTATACAGTAGCACTGGCCAACAATGTGGTCAAAGTCAATGCCCGAACTATAGATGCTTATCGGAAACTTACGACACACCTTAGAAACGAGAATATAGTGCACCATACTTATCAAATTAAGGAAGAAAGGGCATACAGAATTGCTATTTGCAACCTTCACCACACTATACCAACTAAACTAATAACGGAAGAGCTAGCAGCTCTGGGACATAAAGTACGTAACATCATAAATATAAGACACAGAACAACTAAACTGCCACTGCCGCTATTTATGGTAGATTTGGAGCCAAACGAGAATAATAAAAGATATTTGATGTAGGTTCTAAGTAGCATAAGTTATCATTGAACCGCCCAGAACTAAAATACTATACCGCAATGTATGCGCTGTCAGAATTATGGCCATACTAAAACGTACTGCAATAGACCATATAATTGTGTTAAATGCGGTGCAACACATAGCACTTCTGTATGCAAGAAATCTCCAGACACTTCAGCAAAATGCGCTCTATGCCAAGGAAGCCACCCGGCCAACTATAAAGGGTGTACTGTATATAAAATCTCCAGAGATCTAAAATACAACATATAGAGCAGTAACAAATAACCCACGTCAAACCCACCAGGTGCCCCCACCATGGATAACCTGAACTTCCCACCCTTTAGAAATAGGACCGACAACGCAAACAACGCAGCTAGCACATATACTCCTCAAAACACACTAACGTATCAACAAGCAGTTACAGGACAAAACAACATTAATGATCTACTTTCCAACTTCCTTGCAGAATTTAAAGCAATGTTCGCGCAACTTATAAGCCAGAACAGCATGGTGCTCAACATGCTCTCCACAGTAATTAATAAAATAGCATAAAATGGTAATTACCTACGTATTGGTACCTGGAATGCCAATGGCATTACCCGACACATCCCGAAATAATTACCTTCCTACAAATGCAACAAATCGATATCCTATTAATTTCCGAAACCCATGCAACAGAAAGAACAATAGTTAAAATCCGAAATATACTACTTACCTTGCCAATCATCCAGACGGCACAGCTCACGCTGGATCAGCTATAATTGTCAAAACACAATTTCCCACTACGAGATGGAGCCTTTTATAACTAACAAAATACAAATTGCAAAAATTAAAATAGAAGTTCTCATGTACCCCCTGGTCATTGCGTCCATCTACAGCCCACCACGTCACCCCATCACAATTGAAGAATACGAGGAATTCCTACTAACCCTGGGGCCAAAATTTATTGCAGCGGGTGATTGAACTAAGCATACTTTGGCTCAAGGATTACCACGAAAGGACGGAGACTGCTAGTTGCAATCCAACGAAACAACTACAACTACCTATCAATTGGTGAACCAACATACTGGCCCAGTGACCCACATAAACTGCCAGACTTACTTGACCATGCAGTTACCAATGGCATGCGAATACTTATCAACAAACGGAATCCAACTTAGATCTATCCTCTGACCATACGCCAATCATTATAAGTATCAGCACGACTGTCATTAAGAAAGACCCTCCTTTAAAATTATGCAACAAGCATACCGACTGGGAATATTTTAGGAACTACCTAGAAAATGAAATTAAACTCGAGATCAGAATAAAAAACGCTCAAGACATTGATGAGGCAACCCAGTACTTAACTACCATTATACAAGAAGCTGCATGGCAAGCCACCCCCTTTCCAAAACCATCACCTGAAACAGACAACATTCCTCTGAACATACGGAACCTCATTTCTGAGAAACGAAGGCACGGAAAATGGCAGAGAACCAAAGATAGACGAGACAAAACCCACATAATAGACTAACGCATCAACTGCAAAAGCGCTGAAGCTCGCAATGAAACATTCAGTCAATATCGATGGATGATTGATCAGTCAATCATCACCCATCTCTCGATGACAACTCTATATGGAAGGCAACAAAGAAATTCAAGCGGCCAATAGCAACTATCCCTCCTATAAAAACCCGACGATACCTGGGCCAGATCTGATACTGATAAAGCCAATTCATTTGAAACACCTTCAACGTGTTTACAACACCACAAGTACAAGGTCATGTTGACGATAAAGAGATTGAATCCTTCATTGATACTGCGTGCCAATTGTCACCGCCAATCAAGCCCTTTACGCCAGCAGAAGTTTCTCAACAAATACAACTAACAAACGTGCGTAAAGCACCAGGATATGACCTAATGGTTGGAGAAGTACTTAAAACCTTCCCAGAAAAGCGATTGTACTAACTACCACAATATTTAACAGAATACTACAACTCTGCTACTTCCCTATGTTATGGAAACATGCCCAGATAATAATGATTGCGAAACCTGGCAAACCGCCCACCCAAGCACAATCCTACAGACCAATAAGTCTCCTGCCTCTCCTTTCCAAACTTCTTGAACGGCTACTACTCAACCGCATTAAGAAATCTGTAGACCTAGACCAGCTTATCCCACTGCACCAGTTTGGATTCCGTGAAAGCCATTCCACCATTCACCAAAGCCACCGAATCATCACTCATATAATGGAAAGCATGGAGAAGAAGAATGCATGCCCAGCGGTGTTCCTAGACATTAAGCATGCGTTCGACAAAGTGCGGCATACTGGCTTGTTATACAAACTCAAATTACACCTCCCCAGTCAGCTATACGTACTACTCAAGTCATACCTCACAGACCGAACCTACCAAGTCAAAATGAACAGTGCAGTCTCAGATATCCATCCAATCAAGTCCGGAGTCCCGCAGGGCAGCGTCTTGGGACCACTGCTATATCTAATTTATACATCAGATGCACCAACCACAGACAACACTATACTTGCGACATTTGCTGACGACACGGCCATCCTTTCAGTCAACCAATCTCCTGAATTTGCTGTGGAACATCTTCAACAGCATCTAGACTCACTGCAAGCCTGGTTCCATAAGTGGAGAATTACAGTCAATACTGATAAATCGGTTCAAATAACCTTTACTATAAGACGTATCGAATGCGCTCAAACCAGCATAAATAACACCCCAATTTCAATCCATAGGAAGTAAAATACCGGCTTGCACCTCGACCAAAAACTCAATTGGAGCTCGCATATCAAAGCCAAAAGGAAGCAATTAGATCTAAAATCAAACAAATGGCATGGTTACTTGGAAAACATTCCCAACTCTCTATCAAACAAGGTTTTGCTTTATAAAGTCATCCTGAAGCCCATATGGTCCTACGGATCCAACTCTGGGGATGCGCCAAAGCGACACACACTAAAATCCTTCAAAGATTCCAGTCCAAAACCCTCCGTATGCTGGCCAATGCACCATGGTACGTAAAGAACGACACCCTTCATAACGACCTAGGAGTTCCCTACGTAGATAGTGAAATCAAAAGGCTCTCAACTAACTATAGCAGTAACTTGGCAGGAAACCCTAACCAACTCATTGAACAACTCTCCAATCAACCGGACATCGCAAGAAGGCTCAAACGACAATGGCCGCTGGACCTCGCACAACCTAATCAAAACTGATGTAATCATTAGGGAGACTAGCACTGGCTAGAGCTCCCCGCATGACGTTGTATTGTTATATAATTTTACTTAATACTCAAATTAGGAGTAGATTAAATGGCTGGTTAAATTGATAAAAAAAAAGAACAAGATTACAAATGGCAGAATTTATAAAAATAAATAATTTGAATATATAAAACAAATTACTGTAGTGACTACAAACTTATTAGATGCGTGAGAAAGAAAACTTTTTTTTTCGCAGATCACACAATTTCCACAATTCTGCCTTTCAGAACAGTGACATCTGTATCTCCTTTTATTTTCTTTTTTGTTGTCAGTCCTAATATTTATTGCGTTGGCCCAACATTTCTTTTGTTCTCTTTGCTTCTTGAATTTACTTATTGATTACACTTTTTAATTTAACTTTGAAAATTATACTGATTATGAGTTATAGTTGAATATTTTAAAGGGAGAGTCAGGGCTTTAAGATTTTTCCAATTACGCAAACACCAGTTTTGTCGCCCACTTCTATCTTTCCTACCTGTCCATATCAATTTTATATTAAGATCGGTGTTGCCCTAAAAACATGTTATTCCTTAAACCAAATATTATAACCAACATTGCTTTCCGGATGCGTGCGTTAGAGCAGAGGCTCTATATTTAGATTTAGAATTGTCCCAATGGTAATTTTCACTTCTACTGCCATTTCTTTGTACTTTTGTTAGAGATCAAAGTTAAAACTTACATTTAGTGGTTCTCTATGGTGCTTTTTTTTAATTTTTTGGTTCAAGTAAATTTTTCTTCCGATGAGGAGGGGATTTGATAGTCAAGCTGGCTTTATCAAAAACGATACCAGAATTAATCTTTCGCGCACGCTCCATAGTAGTTTTGAGCAGAATAATTGCTGACATGTTTAACAAAGAACCATCATTTGAAGTCACATATGTTGCTACTCAAAGGAGAACCTCTGCAAAGCTAATGGCGTTGGTATAATAGAAACTGTCGTTTTCGGCAATCATACAGAAATCGAAAATTGCGAAGTCTATAAGTAATTTTTTGAATATTTAAATTTTTAATTTCTAAACTTCACAAAGAACTCGGTGTATCCCGGAAATGACAAGCAAAACTCTTGCAAAAAGTGCTTTTGGTTAAACGTCTTTCTGTGCTTTATAGTCTTCATTACTACAGTTGCACAGCAATTGTGTAAAACATTTGAAACTATTGGTATTCTCATTTTCGCTTTTAAAGACGCTAAAGTTTTTTGCACATTTGGTATACTCGTTGAATTTGTTCTCTGCGAAACAAAAAATTCCAATATGTTAATGTCGTTTCTTATTACAGTATTTGAGCTTTTCAGGGGAAGAAAGGTTTTACTAGCAACTCCGACACTTTTGAGTACTATTTATGAACTTTTTATTAGATTTTTCTATAGAACATTTCACATTCACTAAATCGCTAAAGTTACGCCTTGTTGGTGTTTTGGCAACCCCAATTGCATAGGTTTTAAGATTTTTTGGGATTTAGAATAATTAGAGATAAAAAAATCAAGTCTAATGCCATTAAAGGGCAGAATTTGTAAAACACAACACGGCACTGCATCTTCTCTGCGATTTTGGTGATTAATCAGCTTTCTATTGATAACAAAAAAATGTGATTCAATACTTTTATGAGTAACCTACTCAGATTAACAATAAATAGCATGAAAGTAGCATTATACTCAATGACCTTGCTAGTTACAGTTGTAAGAGATGATGCATTAACTAAAGGATTAGTTTGCACTTGAAGATATGGAATTATTTCAAATAATAAAGTCTAGGAGCGTTAGTGCTAACAGTGGTATAAATAATTTTACTTATTCTTTTTTAAAAACGCGAAATTTATGTTTCTATTACTATGAAGAACTTTATAGCATATAAAGTTTCATAGACAAGAGCATCATCAGACTATTAGACGTGAAATTTTATTTTACCATACTCAAGATTGTCCTAAAAATATATATTTAACACCAGTAAGCCAGTTTTGTAGGTAGTCCTCTAAAAAAATTGTTTGTATCCGAGAAGAACCAGAAGATCTGGGCGAACCAGCAGTGAGCGGATTGGAGTTTGTTGTGAAACCAACAAGATACAATATGTGAGACATTTTGTACACTGGGAGTTTGGTTAGAGTAATAACTTCCAATATGTAATTGTAGAGAAAAGAACTGTGTCACTTCTAGAAGAATTCCATATTCAATGCATTATGGATTGGAAGATTAATTTGGAGATATTTAAAAATCTGCCAGTAGGACACTGAATCTAAGCATCGAAGTAAGATCATCCAAGAAATTTATACAGATGTTTTCGTAATTTTATTTTTAAAATTGAAAATTTGACTAGGATTGCGTTTACTTGGATTGGTTTCCAGTCAGTTTATTAAAATTAACAAAAAAGGGTGCACTAGTAGTTATAGAGAAGGCCATCAAAAAGAATGAATGTTCCCTAAGTCTCGTTTGAGCAATGGAAACGGTCTGGGTAGTCCAAGTGGTTCGCCGGGGTATTTTGTCCCTCCAGAATTTGGTCACATGTGGGCGGCGGATCGTTTAGGCAGACGCTCGAACCCTTTTATGTAGGTGGTTGCTTAAGAATTAAAATGGTCCAGATGGTCCCGATGGTCATAAGATTAGTTCCAAAGGCAGTTGGTTGCATGTGGGCAACAATCCGTCTGGATTTGGGAATAGTTTTAACGACGTGTCGAGGTATCGTAGATGGCCCTAGTCGGCTAAGTGTTAAAGTATTACAGACTTTCTTCACCTTTACAGTTTAGATATCTGTAATATTTATCGTCCACGATTGTTTACGCCACATTGCCCTTGCTAATTCCGGATTATCATGTAGATAAAAGTTGGCAAGGTCGAAATGACAAAGCCGGGTCGGCAACAGCGCGAGCAGGGCCGCGGGAAGTTTCAGCCGAGTTCCTGCCTAATCTGTTTTATCAGCAGGTTTAAATTTTCTACGACAGTATGGAAGCTGGCAATGTATTATCCGAATAATTTCGGCCGTTATTTATTAATACAGCAGCGCGAACTTCGAAGATATAAAATGGATAGAGCCGGAGTTGCGGCGGAGTTCGCAATTTATAACGCCCTTCCGAAATCCAAACAAAGTTGACGGCAGCGCCGGCAGATACGCGGCGCGGCCGCTAATATTAATCAGGTGCAAGCGTCCGCTGCGGGCTGCGACGCGGCGTCGCGCAACCCGGCGGCCTTCGGGACAAATAGCGGTGCAGCGGCAACAGTTAACTAATAGACTTCAGCCGCAAGACACAGCGTTGGGCGCCGGGGATGGCGCGCACATACAGATACTTGGTAATTAGTTCTCGGATTGAATTATCGGCCTGTCAGCGCGCTGTACGTGTTTGGATCCGGCCCTGCGCCCGTTTATTACCGCCATAACATCATCTGCAGAATATTGGCTCCGGAGTCGCGTTAGGACTTGGAATAATCGGCTAATTACATTTATACGGCAGACGGCGGCCCGCAGTGCAGCACGTAAATTTCGGCAATTAGGTGCTCGGCTGATTAGTTCCATTTCCCTGGGCGGCCAATCACCGTCTTGATGATTTCCTACTGAAATATTCATAATTGCCTTTAAACTCCAGTCCAACTTAATACAATTTTAATTTCAGCCTTAATAACTTAACCAAGAAACCTTAAAGATACTTAAAGGTTGTTCTGTTTAGAATACATTTGACACACAGTAGCTTTTAGAGGAATTCATCGCTATTTCTTCTTTATAAAGATTTTGGTTTATTATAACCCGATTGAACAGAGTAAGAGTGTGACACCTAGAAACTTTAATCCAAAAGAAAAACGCAAGAACAATTAAAGCAATATTTTCTTTTATTGCAAATAGAGAAAAACAGTTTAACTAAAGAAGTGCTAATAGAAGATTGGGTAATCTTATAATACATATAGGAACCCTATCTACAAGAGATCATATCCTTTACCTTGAGCCTATCTACTTTCTTTATTTTCCCCTTTCAGTTCTTCTTAGCACGTA
Source organism: Sinelater perroti (assembly GCA_036346155.1). Taxonomy (NCBI): domain Eukaryota; kingdom Metazoa; phylum Arthropoda; class Insecta; order Coleoptera; family Elateridae; genus Sinelater; species Sinelater perroti. Next base: position 18,313,734 of record JARFIY010000158.1, on the reverse strand, counting down.
CTGGTTCAGCGTGAGATAGTAAATCCCAAACGTTCAAATCCATATCTATGTGCAAAGAAAGAAGGAAAGCAAACCCCTGTTTCAGAACTCATGGAAGCATTGGGTATTATAGAGACAAAAGAAGAGAAGGAAGGAAGATTATTGGATTGGACCAAGTCGCCATAGAAATACAATACGGACAACTATAGGATGATCCAAATTAGACTTTAGAGTGTTTTTTATGAATAAAACACAAATTACTGAAACAACCCGAATTTTATTGCTAACAGTATAACGGAGAAACTTAGCAATTATGTATGAAATAAAATACTTAAAGGTTGTTGAACTATTCTTTGAACAAAGTTTTACATAATACTTTCTCATAAATGCGGCACAGTTTCAGCAATTATACGTTTGATATTGTCTATTTGACCTTGCAACTGTAATTAGGTTATTTGAATCAACCCTCTCTCTCAAATGCCCCAAAAAATTCTAATTGGCAAAACCGAGGTGGCCAATCGATGGCTCTTTCTGCGAAATGTTGACGTTGACATGTTTGGCTGTCAAGGTACCTGGATCCAAGCCCTAACTTTTCTATTCTAGGAAGCCGTCGCGTTGGAGTTTGGTGTGCTATTATGGTATTTTCTAGGTGGCGGAGATTAATTGATGACTCAGGAGTGTTCAGTGTTTATTAAATATGTCAAGAACAGTAGTAATGTTAGATTTTGGGACTCCAAGAACGCGTTATCTAACCTCGGTGTTTTGGCTGCCTCAGGTTGTTGGTCGGAGCGCGCCTTGGCTCTGGTTGCTGACTTAGCACAGCAGAAGCTTCCTCTTTGATCGCCGCGGTGTTGCTGCGCTCGGGAACCGTGATCTTCTGGCGAAGCGCTGTTTTCAGGAATGCAGGGTATCGTCGGAAGCTGAGTCCTGGCAGTTTGCGCACTTCTCAAGCTTACTCTGGGACTCCCCGGAGTGATGGTCCTAGCCGCACTTAACACTTGCCCTCAGTGTGGCCGAAGCTCTGGTATTATGGCACTGACTCACTTGCTTTGCTACGCGGTTACTTCACCTAAACAGCTACATACGAAACACCTCGTAAAGGATCTTCCGCACCGTAAGAATGGGGATGTCGTGGTTTGGGAACTCTTACTTGAACTTCTCTTCAAAAACATACTTCGAGACGCCTCGTATGATAGCTCCGGGGACTTGCTATTTGTGAGAAGATGAAAGTGGTGATGTAGCATATTAAGCACCTATTGTCATCCAAAGTGGTAGTGTAAATGGATATCTTATCTGCCACATTCTACGCGTTGATAAAGCCGATTTGGTGCTTCGATCTGCAAAATCACCGACGAGATCTGTGCTCGAGAGGAGCATTGGCTAGGCAGGCTGCCGCTTCTGAGCGAGAACTGGAGACGGCAGGCACTTCTTTAGGCATCTCGGCTTCTTTGAAGTCACTTAGGACCTCGAAGGTGTTGGTGTTGGCAGCGGGGGTAGTGGTTGCTGTTGATGCCAAGGAAATGGTGACAACATCGTCACCTTGGCGGGACGGTGGTGGTTGGTTTAAAGTAGATTGGGTATTTTACGGGCTGAGTAACATGTAGCTCCATTTTGTTGGAACCAGATGTTAAGTTCAAATCGTCGGTTTTATTAAAATAAATAATTGTTTAGCATCTCCCGATGATGTACATCATTGAGAGTAACAGCGTTTCCAGCTTCGCCCTTAAAAAGCACGGGCCAATGATTCCTCTAACTCACAATGCACAAGAAACTGCGTGGATGTATTGATTTTTGTGAAGAGGACTTGGGTTTTAGTACCACAAATGCAACTATTTTAACGGTTTACAAAGTTTACAAAGAAAATAAGCTTTGTCTCTATGTTTTTTTATTTATTATAAAATGATCATTAACTGTTGTGTTCTCTAAAGCTCAGTTTAAAATGTATAGCGTTTTTGGTGATCTTTGGTGGATTTTGTGATATCTGTAGAACCTAACTGTACAAATGCAAACTTCCGATGTTCACAGAATGCAAATAGCGCGTAATTCAAATTCTAAAATTTAATTTGGATCAGATTCTACATATTGCGTCAGAATTGTAGAAAATAGTGACAATATTAACGAAGTATAAGAAGAAAATGAATATAAAGTTGGTCATACTCAGCGTATACAAAAGGAGAAGTGAAGTTAAAGAATATATATTACTGTTCTCTGACTCTTCCTTAATTAATAAAAATATGTATTTGCAGGTGAAGGCTTTTTAATTTATCCAGGAATATTTTCTTATCTACAAACATACAAAACTATATCAAATAAATATCAATAAATGCACAACCACTGAAACACTTTTAGACTTATGTTTAGACCAGTACCCACACAAACGAAGACAAAAAGCATTTTAAAATGACATTAAAATTATATTTATTTATAATGGGGCAGTAAAGTTGGACATATGGGAGCTTTAACCTCTTAGTTCGCAGGCCGTGCTTCCACGCAAACCGTTAGAGCTTTACCACTAAAGATTTTATCACGTCACTAAGGATAAATAAAGACTAAAGCGAAATCCTTGTTGGAGAATTTGGCTATGGCAAACCCAATCCTTAGAGGCGCGCAACGTTCTGCACTTTGTGAATGAGTACATCTTTCTCGATAAATATTTCTTTTAAAAATCCCAATAGAAAGTGGACGTGGATTAATGCAAAACGCACATTTTAGCGTACTTCAGTACTAAATAGATTTTTTAACGGTGGTAATCATAGAACAATAAAGGCAATGGTTTGTATAAATAATAAGTTAATAACATGCATCAACTAGCATAAAACCTAGAGAATTACAAAGAGTTTTAGAGACCCTTCAAACGTGACTAGATTTTCTGCACCAAAGACAACAATACCATTTTTGCCATGTAGTAACTAATCATTTGAGATCTGATCACTTGAGATATTGCTATGCTAGAAGCACCTAAATGGCACGCCTACTTTATACGCCAGAGCTTCCATGAGAACAACGGTTAGAGGCTTAGACCTATATACTTTCTATGTCAAAGATCTTTACGTCTATGTTAACTTTAAATTAAGGTCTAAACTGAAAGTAGTTAGCGCAAAACCGACATCGATGCAGACACGATTCAGAAGTGGATGTGGAATGCTACAAAGAATGAGAATCCCGATAATGATTGAGCCAGGCAACATACCATTACCTTCTAGTTGCTATTTAGCCTGGCTAAGTTATGCACTCCGTTAGGAAGTGTGGTTTGCACACTGGAAAATCAAGGTTTTTACATGTTCGATTCTACTGATCTTCGATACGGGACGATTTGATACCTAAATACAAGTACATATCGACGTCAACACATCTTAATCAATCGGCTATGGGCTAGTTTATCATTGTGAATATAGAGAAAAAAAATGGCAACATTAGAATGGGTTATGAGATCTCGATGATGACATCACTAATACAAGTTAATCAGAGTGATCCCTAAGGCAATTAGTTTCAAGGAAAACAGTTAATGATTCTGAAGCTCTTTCTTCTAAAAAAATGTGGAGAAAAGAGTAGAGATGCTTTTTAAGACTAGAAAAGTTTACCTATAATGCATAATCGAAGAATGTTCTAGGCGAAATTCCTCTACATTTACTTTACATCATATAAATTTATAGACAAACGCGTACCAAAGAGTATTTCATGGAATGCAGGTGATAATCTCATATTTAAAGGTCAAGGTTATGAATTTTGGACAAAACTAGACTTTCTTCAGTTACTTACGCCAATTTTGATTTGCTGAAGACTGTACTTTATTTTTTAGTCTGTAAAATATAAGATTATTGAGCTTTATTTGTGTCTCCCTCAGACTCTGTGCACTTTCTCGATCTGCCATTTATGGTTTCTTTTTAAATACCTATTTGTCTGGTTATTGTCTTTAAAATTTTTTTCAGTTCTTTACCCATTTTCCTTAACCTGTTATCTGACTTTGTGCTTTTTGTTTATTGTCGCAGTTTCTCGTTTTTAATGGAAATTAGCTGGAAAAAACTTTCGCTTGTCTTTAACACAATTCAAAGCCGTTTGTAAGCTCGTGGTAGTATTTAGAGCCTCCTTCATTGTTGCCAAAATTTAATTTGGCATGTAAGTTATTCGAAGTTACTGAAACTGTACAGACCCCAACGCACTCTTCACTAATTTCTGTACAACCTGTGTATAGGTGGTTTTTATAGTAGTAATGAGTAGACAATGGTGATTTGATACAATCTCAACAAAGTGTTTGTTTGAAACCCTATTAAATATTTAAATGTTAATGCAGATTTAAAAGGCACAAATTTTGCTAAAGTTTTGCCTTCTTTATATTCGGTGCAAACTTTGTGTTATTTACAGTAGAATAGATAGAATATTTTTATTAATAGATTAAAGGTCTGTCAATAGATAATTTCCCGAATGATCATTATATTTGCAGCAGTTTGGTCATGCTGCTGCCCTTCCTTTTTAATGTTTCAGAAACAAATATTTGAAATTTTGTTTTTGACATCGAGACCTTATTTACACAACTTGAAATTCTTCTTCTTCTTTGCGTGCCACTCCTATCGGAGATTGGGTATCATCAGGGCGACTTTAATCTTTTTTACAGCTGTTCGGAATAGTTCGTTGGTGGTGCATCTAAACCATTCCTTCAAGTTTCGCATTCAGGACATTCTTCTACGGCCTTGGTTTATTCGTCCTTTAATTTTCCCTTGCATTATGTTCTGCAGTAATATGTATTTTTGTCCTCTCGTACTCCAACTTTTTTATTATCCGGATAATTTCTGGTTCTTGGTTTATGCGTCGTATTACCTCTATGTTTGTTATTTTGTTTATCCATCTTATTTTCAATATCCGTTGATAGCACCACATTTCAAAGCTTTCCAGCTTCTTTATGTTGTTTTGTTGTAGGGTAAAACTTGAAATTATCATTTACTAATTATAAAGAAGGATATCTTCTTCTCAAAGTACTGCATTTAAAACCAACTGTTAGTAGACAACGACACCTATAAGTTAAGTTGTTGGTGTTCCTGGAAATGCATACATGTGACCTTATAATAGTTTTTAACTGATTTTCAGGTGGAAGGCACCAAAAACTATTTGTGTTCCCAGTGGGACTCTATGCAGTACTGTGTGCATACATGATCTTGAAAATATTTAGTCATATAATACAAAACTGTCCTATTTAAAAGATCTACTGCCGTTCAATCAACATTAATTATTACTTTTTACATACTGTCAATGGTGTATGCACTTAAAGTTGTAGCTAAAATATTTATCTGAATTAATAAGGGTTTATTCTAAACTGGTTTTACCAGATTACTTCAAAATATGTGAGTAAGATATATAGCTTAACATTCATCTGTGAGCTTCAATAGCTCTACAACAAATATATAAAAAGCATAAGAGACAGGATCAAGAAATGTAGATAGGGGTAGCGTTACAATTCGCTAGATGAAAGTGCGCATCCTCCTATTTACCCACCTAATACGTTAGAAAATGCAGGTCGACTTCGAGTAATATGCGCTTTACAACATGTTTTCAAATCTTGGAATTTGTACTTAATGTTGCCTTCAGAATTGCTGATATTAGGCCTAAGTGGTTGCTTCATAGTTCAAATGTCAAAAACGGAACAGAAAATGTCGTAGCAAATACACGTTTGTATATTTATCTGATTGCAACGACGTGGAATACTAGAGGACATGGTGAAATCACCAACCAAATAGATGCAAGCTAACCTGATTTTTAAAACTGCCACCCATACTATAGGGAGATATTTCAAGTTAATAAATCATTCTGCAGTAGTTAGATAAGACAATCGACAATGGATTTTACCCCAACGAGCAATCTGGATCTTCTTTGGGGTTGTAAAACTTAATATTTTTAAATTAAACTCAGATGTTTGCTTTAGAGCAGTGGAAAAGCTAACTCTCACCCGGCAAGCCTCACCACACTCCTTTATCAGATGTCTCTCGTCTTTGTTGACATGCTAGCAATCTCAGCGCCCAAATGTTTAAAACATCTGCTAGACTATTTAGTATTATTCGACAATTTTCCTAAACCACAATCGCTGCTGCAGTAATTACGATATTACAACAACTTGTTGATCTGAATTTACAAATAGCCTTTCTTGTTCCAAATCTCTGTGGTTTTGTTTCATTAAGATTTTATTGTAAAATTTTGTTAATGTATTTATTGAATGTGGTGCCAAACGAAAGATATTTTCAAGATATTTCTCAATTAAGCTGCGTAGTAGGTTAATATTTTATTGTTTTTATTAATTTTATTTGATAGCATATCTTTTATGCAATTTTATATTAGCCGGGTTTTTGCGGAAAGGCTGCAGATAGTTGCTACAGCTTTGGACGCGTCGTGAAAAAAGTTGCCATCAAGAAGCTTTTAGTATTAAGTCTATAGGTATTTAAGTGTTTAAGTAACGGCCACGAGGATGTAACAGAAAACGTCAGACATCGCGCTGAAGTACAGTGATCGAAGGGTATATAATTGTGAGTTGAAATAGATAACTGGATTCACAAACTGAATTTGTTATAACTGGTATCTGAAGTAGAGTCTTAGCAACTTAAAAAACTATTTAAATAAAATACCACGGTGACGCATGTTACGTTGTACGAACTAAAGGTAGCGGAGTTATAAAATGAGTTAGAAGATCGAATACAACAGAAAAGATTGCAATAAAGGTGAAAACACAGGCACCTATCTGTTCAAAACTACAAAACTTAAGGGAAAAATTAGGAGATTGTCTAAAATTTTAAGGAAATCTACTATAATTATCAATGAACAAACCAATAAATTGAGAAAAGTACTAGAAGGAGACTTACAAGAAATAAGGGAGAACAGACCTGAAACTTAATAGAACAGTTTAAGGTATTTTGAACAGAAGGTTAAAGATAAGAGTCAAAGAATAATTTATTCATTTGAGAAAGATATTACAAAAAGAAAAGTAGATATAAAAGAAAATTTAAGAAGCTCGAGAAAAAAATCGGAAGATTTGCAGAAATAAAAGATAGAGAAGCAATCTAGAGGTTTCAAAAGTGTTTTCGGATAAAACATAGCTTTTAAGAGCAGTAAAAACAATTGCAAAAGAATATTCGTAAAATCTTGAAGTGAAGTTACCTGAAAGAACAACTAAAGATAACCGTAAAACACGTTGGAGATTTTAGAGAGAAATTGAAAAAGTTTTGGGAAACAGACACATTATTGATTAAGTCGTGCAGAAATCATTTACCACCAAAGTAAAAATCTATGAATTACGAAGTGTTTAACTATTGGTGGTTGCCATAGCAGCTGTAACATGAGTAAGCTGCAACAGTTGATTTGGAAAGTTAGAGGTTGGTGCTGGAATGGAAGCGCTAAGGGGCGATCCCATACTAACTCCAATAAGAACGGTTTATTGGATACACTGGGATTTCTTCAAAGTAGAAAATTATTTTCTGGAGAACGTCGATGACTCTGAATCCAGGTCGCAGTTATTATTTTCAAACGAACAGCTGTGGGAGGTTCTACATCACCTGCATGATTAGGCGTTAAGAAGACACTTTGGGATTAACAAGACATAGCAGAAGGTTCGATAATGGAACCATTGGGTGAGCTCTAAAGAAGAACTGATGCTTTGCAAAATAGCCCCCATTGAAGAAAAAAGAGCACGCATGAGGCAACTTAATTTAGAAGGCCCAAGGAAAAAGGGACTTTCAAATTTTTGGGCCAATGAGAAAGTTTTTGTGGATTATCTTACCAATTTATTTAAAGAGTACGCAATATCAAATCAAGAGTAACTTACAGTGCATTAACAATTTCTCCACAGCTTTTTCACAAGTGTCGTAAGCCTATGCGGTTTTTAGACAAAACAATATTAAAGGAGAAAGAGCGTAACCGTCCACTTTTAAGAACCAATCTGGAATAGCCACGGATAGAGCAACACGCAGGCATTCAGGAAGTTTTAGAAAAAGAAAGGTTGCAATCATCTCATCGCCAGGCTTGCAGAATTAAGCGTACGAGGAACGATCAAGAAGGAATGGCAGGTGTTGCGGAAAGGCACATTTTTATAGAAATAATAATTGGAGATAACAAGCTCTTGTGCCGTAGTTCCGTTTCTAGCATTTTCAATGTCAGAACTTCCAAATTTGTTGCCTAGTCAACTTTATACGAGGATAATTCATAAAGAAACTTTATTTGGTTTCTTTCTTCACTTTTATCCACACGACGTTAGTTTAATAGTGAAGTAAGCAGGGGCTTCATTTGAGAGGTTAGCGGATTGGGCGGATTCGAGTCCCGCTAAGACTAATTGCAGAATAAATATGTATTTAAACTAGTACACCATAAAGAGTTTGTCGCCCCAAAACCCAGTCTGTTAGTCAGTCTAAAATATGCAATTAAAGTAATTTTAATGAGTAATTTGAGTTCATTTGCCCGATAATAGAGTTCGGTTAACTTTGATGAGTCTAATGCAAAGTTTCTTCTAGATAAGATTAAAAAACGCAAGAGCATTATTATGATTAGTTTTGGTTTATCCCTGCACAAAAAATAAAAAGACAAAATTGAATATCTGTTTACATTGAGAGTAATAACAAATAAAATGAAGAGAAACAGCAAGCTTGAGAATTTAAAAATTTATTTAATAGTCTTGCGGCGGCACGTGTTTGCCAGCCTTATAGCCTCTTTTAGAGAGGTTTTCGAGCCAGAACGGCAATGTTTAAAAATGCTTGTCAAATATATCATTTCGCTGAGTGGTCCTCCCAGGAAAAGCAATATGAAATTACTTTTTTGTAAATACTTGCAGCGAACATAAACCGGAATGGCTAGTTAATTCTGGAAAACCGTTACACATTGTGCTATGTATTGGCCCCAAAGTCGTCGTTTCGAACGCCCCAATCTTCCTAACAAGAAAACTTGCAGGATAAAGGAGGCCTGGGGGTTTTGTTGCACGGAAAGTTATTAAATTTATTGATTGCCGCATTAGGCAGCTTATGAGAATAGTTTAACTTTTTGCGGCTTGGAAAAGTAATCTGCAGATTCCTTATAAAAAAAGTTTGGCAGGGGGCGTTCCGTAGTGCCGGTTGCCAGGGCAGGCTAATGTTAAGAGGAATTCAGGTGCTATGGTTGGCAGCGGGGATTTTTTGGGAAATTCTTTTAATAAATTTGTTTACTTTTATATTGCAAATTTGGAAACCGGCGGATCGCCGATGCGGATCCCCATAGCGGGAACCTTGAAGATTCCTGCAGGACGAACGTTCCAGCGTTCGTGAGTTCAACCAGAGCGGATTTGTGTCGCTGACAGGTATCGTGCAGTGAACCGAACGGACCAGATAATAAGCACTTGCTTATTGCATTGGCCATTATGGCCTACCAACATGCTCCTGCCACAACATTTCAAACCAGTCAATAGTACTGCCCAATGCAAGTAGATTACAACAACCAAACTCGGTATGTACAACCAAATTATCCTTATCAACAACTACCAAATGCAAATTCGCAAACACAGTTTTTAATAAACGATAATTTGCACGCTTCGAGTAATGCAATGCAAATAAATACTCCGCTCCAAAGTGCTATCGCTTATCAACAAATGCAAAGACCACAAACTACTCACGATTCTGAATGGCATCTAGTTGAAAAAAGAAAACGTAATCGCAGCAGCGATAAACCGCAACAACAAAACAAGCAACCTAAAATTACAGACTACTGGTTAAATCCCACAAATCGATTTGCACCATTAGCTGGAACTAACGAAGGCCAGCAGGAACCAATATCAACGGACCCCAAACCGCCGTCGATCTTTATATCAGGTGTCAAAGTCATTGAGCCGTTAATCAAAATGCTGGAAACCGTAGCAAAGGCAGAATATGAAATTAAAATATTATATAATGATGAAGTTAAAATCACACCTAAAACCTCAGATAAATACAGGCTTATAGATAAAGCATTAACGGAGAAAAACACGGAATTCCACACCTATCAGACAAAGCAAGAGCGCAATTATCGACTAGTTATCAGAAATTTACACCCTTCCACTAACCTGGACGAATTAAAGATAGAATTAAATTGGCACGGCCATCAAGTTACTAATGTATGGAACATTAAACAAAGATACACTAAGAAAGAACTAACGCTATTCTTTGTTGATCTGATACCGGAAGATAGTAATAAGGAAGTATATAACATTACTAGCCTTGGCCACTCAGTAGTAAAGATTGAACCACCTCGTCCTACTGGACATATCCCACAGTGCGCCAGGTGTCAGCGTTTTGGTCAAACGGAGCCCAAGGTGTGTTAAGTGCACCGGAACTCACGCGACATCTCAACGCCTACGTAAAGACAAAAATAATGAGGTGCGCTGTATCAACTGCAACGGGAATCACCCCGCCAACTATAGGGGTTGCACAGTCTATAAGGAATTGCAACAAAAAATGTACCCTCCATTACGAAGGAAGCAACTTGATAATGCCTCCCATATCCTCTCCAGACGCACTCAATCTAATCTAACACATGCCCAAGCGGTGAGAAGTAACCTACCACTGATCTCTCCAAACCAACTCCAACCTCAACAACCATCACCAACTACTTCATCAGATGACATAAATGAAATGAAAAAAAATGATGAACAGCCTTCTGGAACAGATTACACGTCTAACGGAACAAATGGGAACAATGCTTAACCTATTAACCGCTCTCGTTGTTAAACCCAACAATGGCTCATCACATTAGAATTGCACAATAGAATGCCAGTGGGCTGTTACAACATAAAGAGGAACTAACTTCTTTCCTTATAAATCAACAAATAGATGCCATGCTGATTTCAGAAGCGCACTTCACTGACAGAAGCTTCCTCAAAATTCTTGGATTTGCAGTCTAGTCAACCAAACACCCTGACGGTGGGACTCATGCCGGCACAGCGGTGATAATTAAAATCACTATTAAACATCATGAACTCTCCGAATATAAGCTAGAGAATCTCCAAGCAACAACAGCAGTCATAGAAGATTGGACAGGACCAATAACAATATCTGCGGTATACTGTCCTCCACGCCACAACAACAAACAACTTCAATATGAACATTATCTACTGACCCTGGGCAACAGATTTATCACATGCGGAGATTTTAATGCCAAGCATGAACAATGGGGTTCTCAAATAACTTTATTATTATTATTTCTCCACTAGTGAGCCTACTTACAGGCCAACAGACCTGACGAAACTCCCTGATCTACTAGACTTTGCTATAGTTAAAGGAATCCCCCTTAACCATATAACCATTCAGTCCTGCCTAGACTTATCTGCTGATCACTCACCCACCATATTAACATTTGGAACGCATGTGTTAATCAATCAAAGTAATCCCACCTTGTGCAGTAAACACACGGATTGGGACTTGTTCAGAGAGCGAATTGAACACACTCTTCCAACGGATATTCCATTAAAAACAGAAAACGACTTGATCATAGCAATAGAGCACTTTACTGCAATTATTCAGCAAGCTTCTTGGCAAGCCACTCCACAAAAACCTCAATGCATCTCTACCACTGATCGCCCCCTATTGGTCAAACAGAAAATCGCCGAATAGCGCCAACTCCAGAAAAAGTGGCAAACAACCAGACATCCTGCAGACAAGCAGAGATTTAACCAAGCCGCAGCTGACCTAAAAAGAACTCTGTCTGACATAAAGAATCAAGGTATTCAAAACTATTTGAAGTTCTTAACACCGACGGAAGCAACTGATTACTCTCTCTGGAGAACAACCCGAAAGCTCAAACGACCAATCCAACATAAACCACCCATACGTCTTGAGAACGGAACTTGGGCTAGAACTGACAATGAAAAGGCTCTCGCCTTTGCAACACACCTAGCGGAGGTATTTTAACCCTTCCCGTCAGAAATCACACAAGCTGAGGAAAATATAATTCAACAATCCCTGGAGGCGCCAGATGTGTCTTCCACTAACAAAATTTACAATTGCCGAAATAAAATCCCAAATTCTGACCAACCTTAACTCCCGAAAGGCTCCCGGGTATGACCTAATAACGGGGAAAATTCTAAAGGAGCTCTCTGAGAACGGTTTTCGGTATATCACCTACTTATTTAACGCGATGTTAAGACTGTGCTTTATTCCTCCGCAATGGAAAGTCGCTACAATCATTGTCATTCCCAAACCTGGAAAACCTAAGGAACAACTAACGTCTTACAGACCAATAAGCCTGCTACCAGTCCTATCCAAGGTTTTTGAAAAACTCTTCCTAACTCGACTCACACCTATAATACAAGATAATAACCTACTCCTTGGTCATCAATTTGGATTTCGGCAACAACACACCACTGTTGAACAAGTACATCGAGTAGTAGAGAAGATCACCAAAGACTTTGAGGCAAAAAAGTACTGCTCAGCTGTATTTTTAGATGTAAAGCAAGCGTTCGATAAGGTTTGGCATGATGGCCTGCTATTTAAGATCAAACCTTTGCTCCCTCCGGATTGCTTTCTACTTATTAAATCTTACCTCGTTGACAGACACTTTCTGGCCAAACATGGTGAATATACAACAACTTTATTTCGCATCATCTCTGGTGTCCCTCAGGGTAGCCGGCTGGGTCCGGTCCTCTACCTGTTATTTACTGTCGACCTGCCAACCCCCAGAAAAATCCTGACAGCTACATATGCCTACGATACGACGGTGCTCGCATCTGATTTCGACTCTCTATTGGCAACCCAAAATCTGAAATCTCACCTAAATAATCTACAACAGTAGTTTACGAAATGGTCATTAAGGTCAATGAGACAAAGTCTGTCACACAATAAGACAAGGCACCTGCCCAGCCGTCACGCTAAACAATCAACACCTCCCACAATCTGAAAGTGTCAAATACTTAGGACTTCACCTTGATAGGCGGCTGACATGGAAAACTCACATCTGGACGAAACGCAAAACAACTAAGCCTTCAGTTTCGAAAAATGTACTGGCTACTAGGACGCAACTCGCAACTATCTCTGAATAGCAAAATCCTCCTTTACACAACTATACTTAAACCGATCTGGACATAGGGTATTCAGCTCTGGGGAACAGCTAGTCACTCCAACATCGAAATTCTGAGACGCTTTCAAGCCAAGACGTTGCGTAACCTCGTGGACGCACCATGGTATGTATCCAACGAGATTATACGTCGGGACCTAGGCATACCTTCAGTAAATGAAGAAATGCAACGTCACACGGTACGCTACTGTGACAGGCTTCATGTCCACCCAAACGCCCTTGTCGAGGGCCTTCTCGATGTTGCCGAAGATGAGCCACGACTTAAACGGATTAAAACTCTGGATCTTCCAAACCGCTTCGAGTGAGTGATAGCGTGTGTGCGCGAGTTCATAGTGCCATTTAGCTGCAAGCCAAACTGACTTACTACCACTTAAGGAATTTGTTATTGAACTCTTTCCTTCACGATATGCATGTACAGTACCACATAATTTACTAAATGTCAAATTCTGACAGATTGTAAAGTTCCTCAATAAAACAAAAAAAAAATATATTGCAAATTTATTTTTGTTTTATTATCTGTTTTGATATTTTCTTTTCGCTTTCGTATTTTTTTTTGCATTTACTTATATTCTTTGTTAGTTACACTAATCTTTTCTCAAGTTGCATTCTTTGTAGAGGTACGAAAGTGTTATTTCGTGTAGGAAGATCTTGAAGATAAGTCCGCTGCATCAAAGGGGATTACTCCTGACTCGTTTATTGCTTTTTAAGTGTCCCGCTCCTATTGTTAGTCAAAAAATTGCTAAATGGTGATGTGATCGGAACGAGAGCTTAACTATTTCTGTTAATTTTTTGAAAGCTTCTACTTGTTATTTAAAACTCTAGAAATTTTTGGATCAGTTAAAGACTTTACAGATCATTACTTTAGAGACTGACTAATTTGTAACACTAAAAAAGTGTGTCTTTTTAAGCTTAGAAAGCTTAACAAAAATCTCTACTTTCCAATAGCGCAAAAAGTAATAGAGATAGTAGCGCCAACACATTTCTCTTGATTGAACGGTAGTTGTGGGATCATTAAAGAGCATTCTAGAGTAAAAATAAAAGCCGTCTAATATTTTGCGTGCCCAAAGATAAACAAAATGTAAGACAACAATGCTAAAAGCGGCATTGAATAGGCTGTAATATAAGAACTTAAGAAGTTTGTGCCACGAAGTTTTCTTGGTTTATTTTTTCAAATTTTTGCAATCAAATTGACTTTCTAAGCTCATAACACATCTATAGATTCCTTTCAACTAATTTGGTACAGTAAAAAATTATAAATGTTTTTTTATAATTAGAACGCTCATTATACTTTGTTCTCTTATAACGTAAAAGTTATAGGAGGACAAATTTTTGTTTCAATTTCAGCTTATAAATTGTATTTTTTACCTTCTGCTTTCTTTGACAAATAAATTACCTACAAAGAGGAAAGATTATATTTTTTCTCAAGCTGACATCAAGATTTTGGCTAAAACTTTTTGCAGAAATTTTTTACAGTTGTAACAATTGAAATTTACAATTCTGGATTCAGCACTAAATTTTAAATTCTTATCTTATCTAAATTTTTATTTTACATCTGATTTTTTATTGAAAATTATATCTTAAAATTCAACTACCAGCAAATTAAAACCGCTTGACGCCATACCATAATTAGCAGCACACATCTCTCGCAGACTTTCCCGTCGGATAGAGCAAGTGCGGGCGCCTTCGCCGCGCTGAAAGTTATTAAATATATTGATTATGGGATCAGACAGCTTATCAGGGCTTAGAGTAAATGAAAGTAGAGATTCTTAATAACGAAGTTTGGCAGAAAGGTACTACCAAAAATTAATTTGAGCTGTATCGAATTTAACTTTTGTTGTAAAAAGCGGCGCTTTTACGGAATCTGGGCTCGTGAAAAGTTTAATTACTGCGCTTTAGCCTTATGGGAACATTGTTGCAAATTAAAGGTGCTAAATGAGGCAGGCATTATGGAAATTGAGGTAACAAAAAACAGGAAAGTAAGTGCTTTACAAGTTCCCTTTACTTGTTTTATCTTTGGCAGTTTATTAAATTTGTTAGAATTTGACCGACCTACTAAAGTAAATGTTAGTGTTTTAAAAAATTATAAAGCGTCACATAAGATGTAGCAATAAGCATAATTTTGATGTTTATATGTGCAAAATAGTAGATTTGGTATTTTTACTTTGATTATCTTTAATTTGCCTGCGAGTAGCTCAATAGATTCAAATTTTGTCTTAAGAGTTAATTTACATGTTTATCGGATTAGTCCAATATTGGGTATAATAACGTTAAATAATCTGCTTTGGCCATCAAAGTTTATATTCATAATCAATTTTGGTTTAAAAAAATAAATTATAATTACCACAATTTATTCGACAGCTATTTTAAATCTGCGGGAATTATTTAAGCGAAACCACTACACTGATAGTATTATTACTAAACAACCAAAGTCAAGTTGCCAAGATATGAGAAATGCAGTTGGGTATCAGTAGCTTGTGTTCAATTATCAATTAACGTCGAATTTTAAGTAATTTGTTTATTGTTAAAAAAATATAAGCAAGAAAAAGTTTAGGAGGACTTGGATGCCCTGCAGGTCTCCCAGAAGCCTCAATTACAGATCCACAGTTAAAGTAAACAGAAAAATATTATCTAAGTAAGGCCTCTTTATGTTCTGGTAGCTATTTGATCTGTAGTTGATGGCAAATAAACCCAAGCCGAAAATTCCCACAAAAAAACGATTAATTATAAATTGTACATAGGAACCGACCACAAAAGAAAGTAAATAAACCACAGATTGAAAAATGAAAATGAAAAATTAGGTTACGGAAGGTTGAAATAAAAATAAGTTTGTGAATTTAAAGAGAGAGTAGGCAAAAATCAGTTGGTTTTTGATTATAATATGAGTGTATATAAATATCTAAAATGTTAAAGATCTGTGTACTTTAGAAAACATTGATATCTTTTACCTGAAGTACCTAATTAAGATACATCTAAAGATCTATAGCATAAGATCAAACTTATATACTAAGCTGTTGCTGTATTATTACTATTGGTGACTTAAAAATGGTAATTTTTTCGACTTGGATATTGCAGTCAATTGCAATCATTCTTCTTCTTTTTATTAGGACAATTATACTATGTAACATAAACTGATCAGGTTTAAGCAGACCGTATCATATTTTTGATTAAAAAAAATGTTTAATCAAAAATCAAAAAGCTGGAAGACATCCACCGTGGAAGCGGACGCTCTGCTGCAGGAATCGGCTCACCCGGGGTTGTAATCAGGGGGATCGAGGAAAAGGAAAGAAAGGTGTGGGCGAAAAAAAGGACAGTTTACCCCAATCTTCGCTGCGGGGCCGTTCGGAAGCGTCTTTCCTGATGTGGGTCTTTCAGCTGGTCGTCCCCGAGGTTTACAACAGGATTTTTCTTCCTTCCTCGCAGGATCAAAATACAAAAAAAAGGATCGAGTTTCTCTGTCGGCAAATATCGGCTCCCGTACACGCAATCGGCCTACAACAAACCACCTCCGGGATGTGGAAACTCCTGCCTCCAATAACACACGCCGGCGAACTTTCGGTCAAAACGGTTTCATACACACGGAAAAATTAAAGCATATCGAACGTTTCCAAAACCGTCATGGCTACACCAATAACGGCCATAGCAGCTGAGCTTTTTTTATAACGACGTCGTTGCGACTATTTCTAATCAAACAAAATGCGTATAGAAGGTGCCATAAGACGGCCGACCCTATGAACTGATTATTTTAAAACCCAAATAAAGGGAATTGGCGATTGGTCCGAATATAAACTAAAAAAATACTGTTACTGATAGAACTATTACAAAAATCAAAAAATTGACCCTTGTTTTCCAAAAAAACATAAGAAAACTAAAGATGATTGTGATCGGAAGATATATGGTCTAGTGATAACGTTAGACCCAACTAAACGGCCACTAGTAATGTAAATAAATCTTGATAATGATTTAACGTATATTGCTATAGCCAATTCGGGGCTATCCGTTACAATGCCCTCTTTTTAAAGAAAGAGTGTTCCATTTGCCCCAAGAAAGAAATAAAAGAAGCAATATCTCGGAATTTTGAGGACTACAACATTTCTGAAATAAAACAATTATTGAAAGGTTAAGAAACATGACCATCGTGGCGTTTGCGTTATGATGGGTTAGGCCATCTCGATGAAAGTGACGGTATGGTCTATTTACAGCTAAACGAAGTATTATAAGTTGTAGTCACCCACCGACAGAAAACAGCATTCCAAAACCCAATTTCTGTGCATGCGAAGATTTGTACTGCTTTGTATTTGACTTGTTCTGGTATTTGCGCATCTGCCCCAAAGAAATGAAATAAATACAGTCCAATCTCTAGGTTTTGCTTCTGTTAATATTTTTGAGCTTCTAAACCATAAATTAATTTTTTTCTTATATAATAGTTTCGCTAATACAGAATTCGTCGTAAATAGTTGAATACTGCGTTTATTTATCTATAGATGATGTGACTTCTGATACACATTAACCGTGAAGATTTCTGCGCACCTGTAACCTTTCAAATTATCATAAACGATGTAAGCAATTATAACACATCGTTTAGTTCTTATTAGTCAAAATTAGTTAGCGATAGTTAATTATCCCATCTCACAGTAGTTAGTTTCCCTTACGTTGTCATTCATCTATTCGGTTTACGTTTAGTTTGTAGCTTGAAGTAGTGCACACTAAAAGCTCTATAACAGAATTATACGTAGTAATGGGAGATCAGAACTTGTCTCAGCGAAACGAAAAGCACGGAAGAAATGGCAACAATCCAGAGCTCCGGCAGACAAACAACTGCTAAACCGGCTAAGCCAACAACTCAAAGAAGAGATCCGTTCTGTTAAGAATGAAACGTTCACTGAATTCCTAAAGGGACTAACAGACGATAAAGATACCGAATACTCTCTCTGGAAAGCCACAAGGAGATTAAAGCGGCCTCATAATCATAATCCACCCATTCGTAAAAATTATGGCGAATGGGCTAGAAAAAACGAGGAAAAAGCAAAAATATCTGCTGAACACTTAGCGAATACATTCCAACCACATCCAGCTGATGACAATGAGAACCTACCAGAGATAAACAACAGGGAGGACAGGGCCATATTGCCAGTAACTCCAAAAGAAATTTACAATGAGATACAAAAGAATCTCAGTGCCAAAAAAGCCCCCGGCTATGACTTAATAAGTGGACAACTGCTGAAGGAACTACCAGAAAAGGGTATAATGAAGCTTACGCATCTATTCAATGCTGCGCTACGACTACAGTACGTACCGCCGCAGTGGAAAGTTTCGGAAGTTATTATGATCCCCAAACCAGGGAAGCCACCCAATGAGAAAGCATCTTACCGCCCGATTTCACTACTACCAAACATATCCAAACTGTTCGAAAAACTGCTTCTGAAACGCCTCAAGCCAATTATTGAAGAAAAGTAGCTCATTCCAACTCACCAGTTTGGATTTCGGAACAAACATTCGACCATTGATCAAGTGCACCGAATCACTGATGTAATTGAAAGAACCCTAGAAGAAAAGCAGCGATATTTCTTGATGTGGCCCAAACTTTTGACAAAGTATGGCACGAGGGCCTCGAATACAAAATAACTAAAAATCTGCCTAGGCAGATGAGCCACATTCTGATATCATACATCTCTGGCCGACAGTTCAGAGTGAGATATGGCGAAGAATACTCCAAACTAAAAGCTATTGCCGCAGGTGTACCGCAAGGAAGCGTCCTTGGGCCAGTTCTATACTTGCTTTATACTAGTGACATCCCCATGAGTGATGGAGTGACGACAGCCACATTTGCTGACGACACTGCATTACTGGCCACAAGCAACTAAATAGAAAGTAAAGAAATAGAAGTAGCTACTAATAAACTACAATTAGCCGTCAACAACGTCACCAGGTGGACCAAGAAGTTGCGAATTAAACTAAACGAGGCGAAGTCTACCCATATAAACTTCACCAATAAAAGAATTGATTACTTGCCTGTAGTGATCAATCAGCAAACAATTCCTTACTCTAACACAGCTAAATACCTGGGTATGACACTAGATGCCAAGCTCAGGTGGAAAGCACATATAAAGAAAAAACGCGAAGAACTTGGCATTAGATTCAGAAAAATGTGGTGGTTGCTTGGACGACATTCCGAGCTGTCTCTGCATAACAAACTATTGTTGTATAAACAAATTCTAAAACCAATTTGGACTTACGGTGTGCAGCTGTGGGGATGCACAAAGAAATCTAATGTAAAAATTATTCAAACCTTTCAAAACAAAGTACTGCGCAGCATCGTCAACGCTCCATGGTACATTAGAAATGAAGACATCCACAGGGACCTAAAAGTGCCTGTGGGCAGTGAGGAAATTAAACGGTTTGCGAAAAAACACGAAACAAGACTACATGAACATGTGAATGTCGAAGTGCTACAATTACTGACAACAGTGGACTTATACGTAGGCTAAAAAGGCAAAACCTTTTGAACTAGTGTAGTTAAGTTAAGTGAATTATGAGCAATTAAAACATGTGAACGAAGTGTTTTTAACATATGTGGAGTGCGCCAATGGGAGTATATCCACCAACTGCTAAGACTTACCTAGATTTAAACTTGAATTTAAGTGAGAATTTATTAAGAACAAATTGCTAGATAGTATTTACTAGTTGTAATGTATACGCTTAGCGCGTGTTAAATAATAATAAAAAAAATACGTAGTAATGCAATCCACTTAATTGTCTAACTGAAAGTAATAAATAAATACAAAAAGAAATAATCAATTTCAAAAACATATAGCTAGCCTTGTGTGAGTTTCTTTGTTTATAGAACTCTTCTTATTGTTGTCATATAAATGTTTCTCCCAAACTTTATTTCTATGCTTATCTTTAAAATTTGACTGATTCTGAAATACTTTGTTGTCTCCTAGGGGTGCCGTTTTAACTGTGTGCGGGCGGGTGGCGCGAATGCTTAAGTATAGACAAATTTTAGGTGTTTAAAAACTGTTATAAGGGAGGAGAAGTAATGAGAAGTAGTAGAAAATAATAAAAATTATAGAAATGTTAATATTTAACACTAGACTAATTTTCAAAAATGTCGTCCTGCTATTTTATCATTTCTAGACTTTGTTCATTACAACTTAGGGTCGCTTTCGGTCTTCTACTATGTCTACTATTACATATATTCTTAGGTAACTTTAGGTTAGTTATATTTTAGTAGCAGAAAGGTTTGTAATTTGGATAGATTCGTAATTTGTTGTAAAAAATGCGTTAATTAAGATGTGCAACAACTTTAAACACAATTTATTAAAATCGAGTTTACTAAGCCACAAATTATATTTGCTTAAGACATTTTGCTTGTCTTCAGTTGATATTTTAAAAAATCCACAAAGACACTTGAATTTTTTTATAAAACATCAATTTCGGACAACTAGACTTTGATAAAATATTCTGCGATGCTCTAGAAGTGTACTAGTCAGTTTCCTATGTTCCTGTAAACTTTTTGAAGCTACTCAATATTTTAAGAGAAGCTCCTGTCTAGAATTGCTTCCCAATTCGTACTTGGATATTGATGACTACCTCTGCAACAGTAGTGAGAGGGAACGGGATTTTAGCAAGTTAATAAACATTTGTTTGCGTCTAAAAAAGCCGAAATTAATATTTTAATATTAGTTTTGTACATTTGCAAGTTTGTTAAAGGATTGATGTATATTTTTTTTATTTAAACAAAGTTCGTTGTTTTCAACCAAACAATCCTGCATCATCTCCACCCATCGATTGAAGATGCAAGTCAAAGTTCCAAAATTATTTTTTTTATTCTCTGAACTTTCTCTAATTCTGCGATATTGTTCAGATGGCTTAAATTGTATCTTATATCTGGTCACTCAGTTTGTAATTATATTTTGCAAATGTGGGAGTTTAAAATCAACATCACATACTTTAGAACATCTGAAAGCGTTTGATTGGAAGCTTTGAATAGCTGTCTATATGAGTAAGCAAAATGGTTTTGCATCTAAAGGGTTTTTTTGTTGTCAGGGACAACTTTTGGCTTGTTAACCAGTGCAGTTCCTTAAGTTTCAAATCCATGTATGTCTTTTGTCTAAGTCACGATTTTACCAAATATTTCACTTTTTAATTCTGCTATAGCGATTCAAGGGTACTTTCTTCTCCCCGTAGTAAATGAACTAACCACTTTTTTAATAACCGCATTTGCTCTTGTAGTAATCTTGTTGCAGATTAGAGATTGTTATTACACACGAGAGCGGCAGTATCGTCTGTGGATTTTTCTACTCCAGTGTGCGCGGTGCAATTGGTATATCAGCAGTGAACTACAAATGTACGACTGGTTTCACAGTTCTGCGTCGGGAAATCCCGACAGTAGTTTTGTGGAGCTTTAAAGCTTTTTTGCTGAATGCTATTTGAAATTAGCAGTTACAGGCCAAAATTGGAAGAAATAATAATATTGATGTGTAAATGATGCTTTGGTTTTAAGGCACAACAGCTCGTAACACTTTGTTGACTTTTTGTTGTCAAATTACCAAAAACACTACCGTACAGTACTTTTTGCTTTCAAGAGATTTTTAAACTATGTTATACATAAGACCGTACTACTGGATGGTGAAGTGACTTATTTTTTGACTAATATATTAAGCTGTCTAATAACAATTGTATGTAACTGCCATTCAAATTTATTAATTTATATCTTTAGTACGATTTACTGCAGCATTAGTCTGGTTATTTTGTATCTAAGAAGAAAATATGCTGGGTATTTAGTATAATTTAATCCATAAAGTCTAAAATATTAATGCTAAAAAACGTTTTATCATAAATAATGGTATGGTTATAAAACCACTTACAACCAGCTATGTATAGCGATGGTTGTGTTAGAAATATTTTTTCCAAAAGCAAGAAGAACACGCACCTCAAAAGCCCAATCGGCTCACAATGACCCTTTTTCTATATCTATTTCTTCTATTTTTTCTTGTAGTTTCAAGTACACTTTTTTATTTTCTATTGGCTAACTACTTCTAATTTTACTTTCATTCGATTTTTTGCTTTATTGTTGCAACATCTGTTATCTTATATGAGTTGCATTTTACATCTATATTTATTCACAGATATCTTTTAATTCTTTTATTTGCATATTAGTCTCTGACCTCTTTATTTTTACTTATATAATTCTGAATGCCTCCCTTGTATTGAGCTTTTTAGTCATTTATGAAGTAGGTATTTCTTATTCTCTAATTCCTCCAGAGTGCTTTCAGAAAGGTTCCATTTGTGCGCTAGATGATTTTCCTCTAGCTCTCCAACTGCTTGTTTCGCAGCTTGCTTTATACAATCTTTAATGTGTTTGTATACTTTATTCACGTTATACCTCGTAGGTGAATTCTATTAATTCTTGATCAAGTCTTGCCTTATATAAGTCTCTTGTCAGTTCATTCTGTAACAAGTAAATTTTTAATTTACTCCATTTATTTCTACTATCTGTTGTCTTCTCGGTCTGT
Organism: Sinelater perroti; assembly: GCA_036346155.1. Taxonomy (NCBI): domain Eukaryota; kingdom Metazoa; phylum Arthropoda; class Insecta; order Coleoptera; family Elateridae; genus Sinelater; species Sinelater perroti. The sequence continues at coordinate 18,291,199 of JARFIY010000158.1, read as the reverse complement.
TTTTCTCTTTGTTTTTCTATGCGAATTCAATTTTTGCTATTAACAATCTATGGTCTTCTACTTTTACATCTGTAAGTTTAATTGTTGTTTTTCTTTTTATTATATCAAGTAATCGATTATACCTTTTCGGTTCCTTTTCAGTTGCTTCCTTATGCATTTGTAAATGGTAAAAATGGTTAGCCTGGTCATTATAGAATTAAGTGTTGTCGATGTGCTTAGAACTGTAGATTGGGGAAACTCCAAATATACACCCCACTTTGGCATTATTCTAAGATTTTCTTTTGAAAGATGGCATACAACCTGTGTGACAAGGAAGTGATCGTCGTAACTTAGTAAGGACGCACTGCAGTTCCATCTACTTTAATTCGTTTGAATTTTTTTCGTGCTTATTTGCGCTGTATACAGTTTGCGGGTACATTGCGTTGTTAATGTCAGTTGTCTTGGCAATGAGTGCAAAATTCCTGAAACGATAAGGGGCAGGGTTTTTAATAAATTATGCGCAAGGAACAGACCTGATGTATAAAGCGGCTGTAAAACATATTCAAAAGAATGTAGATAATCCGCCGAGGTGGGAATATCCCTCATCACTATAACAAAATGAAACCTCAAGTCGAGCCTTTCACTGCACTGTGTCCAAAAGAAACTCTGCAAGAAAGGAACTTAGACCTCACTAAATATATTTCGAAGTCACTTAACGTTTTGCCCAACTTTAAAGAAATCTATATAATCCAAAGAGTACATGGAAAAACCACTGGTAAAGAACAATTTTGATCAAGTTCGACATCATGTTATCTGTACGGACGAGCCTTTTCTTCTTTAACGAAAGTATGGTCAGAAAATATTATAAAGATTATTAAACACACTATAAAAGTACAAGTTTTGTTGCCCTTTTAAAAGCTGCGAAAACGTAAACCATCTATTAGAAATGCTTGCTCAAATTAACTGCAAAGATTTTTGGTTCAGACAGAACAAATTGGGTGCTGTAATCTACGCAGAGTGTGAAAACAACAAAACCTTACTACGATGTAATGATTGACAATGTTTCAAGATGTTAATTAACTAAAAATGTGTGGTTGTACTTGAAAATAAAGCTCAAAGGAAAGCCAGTGTTCACAGTAAAACAGCTCACACTCTAAATTAAGAAAATGCCAAATGGTTATGCGGAAAACCCTATCGAAAGCATCGAAAAAGGGTAATCAGTAATAGAAGTAATTCGCCCAGACATTAGATGACTGTGCAATAGCTCATAATGCATTAATAAAAAATCTGCATTTTTATTTTATTTAAGATTATGTCTATCACTTTTATTGAACAGACTTTATGTAGCTGACATAATACAGGGTTTGGCAGAGAGAAGTTATGTTTTTGAGATGGGCACGACGTTAGTGGTAAAGGAACTAGCGGATGTGTAATGGTTGATATACATTCGTTGTTAGTTGCCATTTTAGTACCCCTAAAACCGTGGACGATTGAAAATGCGTTTTTGTTTACGACACCTTTGTTACAACCAGTCATTTTTGCTTTACCATAAACAAACTAAATTTCCGGTCGGAAAATAAACCACGGGAAGCCCATTAAAGGTCCCTACATAGCGAGAGAATAACTGTGTAGTGCGGAATAGCCCGATTTCCATAACTGGACCCTACTTTTCTGAGAAAACCAAGGCACTGTGACGTTCAACTCATAGCACCACCGAGAAGACATCAGATTACCCTTGATAGGGTTTGGTTTCAACAAGATGGGGCTACTTGCAACACCTCAAGAGAATCTATGGCTTTTTTAAGGGTACACTTTTCAAGAGCTTCACAAAAATCTCGGACCCTGTACAAAGGTTGTTATAATCGTCTTAGGTACTGTAATGCCAAGTGACTGATATTTGAAAGTTTCCGTATATTTCCTTGGCTAGAAGGAGACGCAGCGGAGCCAACGATAAAATGAATTGCTACAGATGATTTTAGTTTACTCTAACTTCTGCAGGAGCTTTAAATGCAGGCGCTGCAAAGCGCTCTTCAATCGTGGGTGAAGCTGCAGTAAGAAGATTTAAAAGTTCGCAAGTCTTCGGCTCGTCGGCCGCTCGATATTATGCATTTTTCCGCGCAAATTTAAAGTACATGCTGTCTTAGCGCTAATCGGATTAAGCGCGCGGCTCCGGAAGCGGCGCGGCGATGGGCCGGAGCGCGCTTCATTAGCCCGCCCGAGCCTGGAGCCGGGCCTTCGGTCGGCCAGGAGTCGCTAATCCGGGTAATTAAAATTTTACAGTTCACTAAAACACTTCATTATTTTAACGCGCCGCTTAAATTCCGGCCGCTCGAACGGAGTGCCTTACAGCTGTGTTAATGGCGAAATTAGCTAAATTGCCGCAATTACGGCACTCCGGAGGAGAGTTTTGCGCAAACACTTAAACTCGAATGGGTTTGTCACACACACATAGCGTCGAGGGCCGCGCCGGCTCCGGGCGCGCGGAGGCCGCCGCTGCGAAGCACAACACTTGCCGCGCAATTTATATGTTTACGTTACGTTTGCGCCATTATGCATGCGAAGGGGAGCCGCCGCCCCGGGGCTGATGCTCGGCGCCCCGAGGAGGGGGCTAACAATAACCAAACTAATCGCGGGAAAGGTGTTCCAGGATTTTGTCTGATCCTACCCGGCTCCGGGCTCCGGGTTGTTATCTCGGATTAATTAAGTGACAGTTTTGAAAAGGGATACGGGGATGTTTGGAATACAGATAACATGTGTTTGCAAACAACTGCATAATCTATTTTGTGCGGGATTATTTATACGGAGCAATTGCGCTTTCAAAGGGCTTCCCTGCGTCTCCTTAACACATCGCAGCACATCCATTTGGGTTAGCTAATGTTACGTAACTCAATATTTTCCAATTTTTTATATTGCTACCACCTTTCCTTACATCAAATGGGAAACTTTAATGAAATCTTATCCTTAGATAATAAAATGAAATAAAGTTCCGGGTTCTTTATAGTCCACTGTTTTGAAAATTACTCTTCCAGGTAACAGTTAAGAGTATATTGTATGCTAGGTTGGTTCGTCTTGCTGAAACCAAACGCTTACATTTTAAGTAACATACTCTTGGTGGATTTCGGATAAAATTCCAGAAAATAAGATCTAATTAAGGTTTTTGGCAACTTAGCTTGACAAACATCAGTCACTTTCCTCATAGAAAGAGGAATAAAACAAGGGGATAGACTCAGTCCTCTACTTTTCAACGTAGTAATGAATACAGTAATAAAAGAGAGTAAAAGAAGAACAAAACAACTGAAATTGGAAACTGGAAAATGAGACCTATGAAAGTCCATTCTCTGATCTATGCAGATGATATTGTCCTAATCGCAGACGAGAAACGAAAACTACAAGAATCAATCAATATGTGGAACAATCTTATAAAGAAACAGGGTATGACAATAAACGAAGAGAGGAGTAAGATAACGTATATAAGTAAAGATGATCAAGAAGATGCCCAAGAAGATATACAATGTAAGGGAAAAATACTAGGAAAAGTAAATAAATTCGAATACCTGGGCACAATAATAAGTCAAGATGGCAAGATAGATAATGAAATAAATAATAGAATCACAAAAGAAAATAACGTATATTACCAGCTAAATGAAACAATAGTAGGAAAAAGAGAAATTGAAAAGAAGACCCAAATAAATATATATAAACAAGTCTTTATACCTACCTTAACATATGCATCAGAGAGCTGGACAATCAATGAAAGAAACAAGAGCAAGATCCAAGCAACAGAAATGAGGTACCTTAGAAAAGTAGCAAGAAAAACAAGGATAGACCGGATCAGAAACACAAGAATGAGAGATACACTGGATATCACACCACTAGAAAAACTAATAGAGCAAAAACAGATGCAATGGTTTGGAAATGTCTACAGGATGGACGAAACAAGAATAACAAAGCAAGTTATGAAGGGAAAAAAGGAAGGGGACGACCATGTATGCAGTGGATGGATTATATCTACAAACTTGGAAAAATAGAGGAAAGACGGAGCAAGAATTAAGGAAACCGGCCACCAACAGATCAGAATACAAGAAATGGCTACAAAACCCAACCCCATAAGGCACAAATAGTTATGATTAAAGAAAGAAGAAAGCTTGACACTTTTTCACCGGCTTTTTTGTTTTAGCGTTGAACTCAAAACGTTTTTCACTCTTTCAGGAGCTGAAAAAATGGTTCTTCAGTGCAATTGATAACTTTTATAGTCCTTATAACCTTGGAAATATTGGGAAAAGTGGACTCTAGGGCTATGATTTTACTAATGCAAGGAGTTTTTGTAGTACAACTTGTGTTTTTGTTTGGCATCTTCACCTTCTTTGACGATATTTCTATTATTTCTTAACAATGTTGCTAGATGCAGCGACTGTTTTATCTAAAACACAAGCATACTTTTTCAATAATTAATTTGTCTTTGCCGGATTCTATCATTTTCCATTTCAGGAATTTCTCATATAAATTCGAAATCCTTAGGCATTTTTGTGTAGATTGTGCTTTTTCGAAGTTGAACTACCGAGAATCAACTGTAGCCAATATGTTTCTATCACAAACAACTATTGACCAAAAAAATCGCAATTTTTAATTTTGTTTCTTCTGTTGAAAGGAACTATTGGCTTCCTCTTTCTTTGTAATCTTTCTTTTGGAGAAGCCAGTTTCAAAGATCAATTTTGTTTTATTTTTAGTCTTTTAGTATAGAGTAATGAACTTTGCCCCTTTGTTAAAGTCTTTTACTTGCCTCTCAGTACTTTACAGGAATATTGATCTGGAAACACACCATTAATACCATTTTCTTTGCAAGGGGCATAAAATACTCGTCCGCTTAATATTAAATGAACTAACTAATTTTATTTGATACGTTCTCCTTTCATTATTTCTCTTTAAAACGACTGATTGGTACAAAACATTTTTCAGTGACATGCTGCCTTTCAGATATTAAAGTCAGAGTAATCGCTTTGTTGAATGCTATTGCAGGTCACCAACTCACAAAGTTCATTATTTACGCACCATAATAATGGGTCATCGAGTGATAACAGAGCTTTCTATTAAGAACTATATAAATTTAAAATAAAATAAAATAAAAACTATTTCAGATACAACTAAACTTTTCTATTTTTTTTGAATCATAGTCTTTTACACTATGTTTTGAATAACACATAATTTAATTGTCCATCTCGACTTTCTGCACACGAGCAAATTTAATGAACCCAATTTTTGATATCTTTGTGCAATAACTCGGGTCTAATGTCGCGAATGCAGCGTTAGATGTTTAATATTAACGCATTAAGTGTTCATAGTTTGTTTGCTTAGACTACAGATTTTAAATAATCCTACCAAGAAGTAATCTAACGGAGTTAAATTACAACTAACAATTGAAATTACCCTTTCGTCAAAATTTTCTTGCAATACAGCAAAAGTGATATTAGCAATGTGACATGCGGCATCGTCTTCTTAAAACCTCATGTCCTCCAAATTAACTTTATCTAAATTTGACCACAAAAAATCTGTTAACATCAATCGGTACCGCTCACCAGTCACTGTAACTGCATCTCCTTTTTGAAAAAGAATGGTTTGATGATTCCACAATGTCATAAATCACACTATACAGTAATCTTTTGTGAGTGCAAGGGCATCTTGTAAATCTCTTGTGGTTTGTTTTTACACCAAAAACGACAATTTTGTTTGTTAACATATCTACTTAACCAAAAATGAGCTTTATCTGAGAAGATAATTTTGATCCGTTTCAAGTTGCTCTAAAACCCAATCAGCAAAATTACGGCGCTCACAATGGTTTAGTGGTTTTAGTTCTTGGGTCAACACAGTCTAATACGAATGTAAACCCAAATATTTTTGCAGAATACGCCAATTTGTCATTTTACTAAGCTCTAATTCTTGACAATAACTAAAAATCGATAAATTTGGAGCCTGTGCAACGCTATTTCTTACAACAGCAACGTTTACCACATTTTTCAACGTCTTGTTGGCATTTTTGCATCGTGGAGAGCAAAGTGCCTTTCAAATTTTTCAACGATTTGGCGAATAACAAGCACAGAAGAACTGTGTGAATATGTAGACCATAGATTTCGCGAACAATACGTTGAATGTTCACGAAGAACGGCTATTTTCATAACATTTTTGGACGATAACCAAACGTTTTTGGAACGTGTCTTTAGCTACGATAAATTGTCAGAATATACCAAATGCAAATGACATCTAGTTGCAGTTATAACATTTTACGCATGGTTCACATTTCATTTCAAAATCATATCATTATTACTGGAAACCCCTTTATAATTAGGTCTCTTTGAAAATATTTGCATTACAATTAGTACTTGAAGTAAGTGGTGACGATTGTAGTTTTGGTATGTTTTGATCACAGCATTTTGTCGTTCAAGACACTCTTTGGGACGTTTTCTGAATTCTGGTCTTTTTGTTTCTTTTTAGCAAATCTTGACCATCTTTTTTACTAGTTGTTCAGCTTTTCTGATAAATTAAATGTGAATTAAACGACAATTTAATTCAAAACTTTTGTTCACTGTATAACGTCTTCTATTTGATTGTCGATAATACTACTTCTAGTACTAATCACTTCGTAATTTTTAAGTACGATGGGTGTTATGTTCTGTGTCACCTACAAAAGAATCACTTGCTTTGAGCGGTTACGACAACAGTAGTTTCGGATCGTAGTTTCCTATGTTTCTAACCACTGTGTTGAGATAACTTCTGATGTCCTCATAGTTTGTTGCATAGTTTGTGAAAGATTATACTTCGAACTAATAACGGAGCGCCAAAGATAGATCGGTAATACTCGGTTTTGTATTACTGCGTGTGTATGTCATCATTGGTCTGATGACTGTCTTATACACCGCCACCTTGTTCTCTGCGAATAGCTTGCTCCCTGAGTAGTACAGCGAGTTTGTCGGCCCTCTCGATCCCTTAGCTTTCCTAGCTACTTCCTCGATGTGTGTGCTCCGGTTAATTTGGTTCTTTCCTTCCCAGGAATGTCGCGCCCAAAGATGATGATTGGACCCAGGTTCTCCTCCTGGTCCTTCTTGCTGCCCTTTTCGGTATTGATCTAACCAATCTCTGATAGCGTCGACTTCTTCCTATAATCTTCTTATCGCCAGGTGTGACCTGAGCGAGCTGGACATTATCGCCGTGTTGTCTGCATATTGAGCTAGTGTCGGGTGTAGTAGAGATTGTACAGAGTCGGAGATAGCACATATCCTTGGGAGACTCCTGCTCTAAATTGCCTCTCCGCTGATCTCACTTCTGTCGGTCAAGAAGGACCGAATTAATTAGATCATCGGCAGAGGAGTGGATGTTGACGACATCTTAAACACTAGGCCGTTGTGCCACATCGAAGAATACAGCATCAATGACCTATTTCTTGTTATATCCCTCGGTGTTGCATCCAACCGTTCATATGAGCTAGAGGGTGGCAGAGTAATCTTGAGGAAATTCTAACTGATCATTCTGGCTCGGCTCGATGCCCTCGACTGGTGTCTTCAACTACTAGCGGATAATCCTTTCTACTACCGTGCCCAGGAATGGCAATACCGCATATTTAAATTTCCTAATTATATTTATTACATTATTATTACATTTATTCGTTCCTCTTTCTTTAACAATTTCCGTTTTATGGGTAAACTGATCATAGCAATACAGCTACTCCAGCATTCGCCTTAGCAAAACCACGAAAGACCCGAGTCAGGGTAGAGTGGCTTCGAACAGCAAACAATCTGAAACAGCGTTAATGATCGGCAGAGCATTTTTGATGGCTAGATTTGGTATGCCATCTGGCGCTGGTGCGTTTTACGGCTTTAGTGATCGTATCACCTGGGTTACCAACTAGATGTTTTCTTCTTTCAGGTGACATTATCAACGACACTCACTATCACGTGCTTCTTGATTTCTGCGCTGACCTCGTTCTGATACTGGCTGGAGCTCGCGTACCTTGCCGCGGTTGGTGGTGCTCTCCCCTGCTTCAGAATAGTACGGCGCCTCCAGCACTGTCGCTCGTCGCCTTTCCGGTGGCCCTTTGTAAAGCAACGTGGCCTCGATAAGCTTGGAAATAAATTCCGATTTCCTCTGTGTGGGTTTTCTGGAAAGCCTCAGCTTCCATTTCTTCTTCCGACCGTCGCTTTGCACAAGTAATTCAGTTAAAATGACCCACCACTGCTGGACACGTCTATTCTCTGATACCAAGAATGCCCATTTGCACCATCTTATAATTCAAACATGCGGTTCTACAACTAAACGAAATGTTCTAAAAGTTTAACTCAAGGTATCCCCTAGAAATGGCGCGAGCGGTGGTTGCTTATTTTAAAAGGTTTCTGAATAATATTTTTGTGATATGTTATTTTCGTTACAACATAAATGTTTTTAAAATTATTATACGTTGGTTAACTATGAATGTATGATTTCAAGATTTCATAAATATAACCTATTCAAAGTGGCTCTCTGGTTGAGTTCATTTTTTGTTTACTCAATTGGAACTTACTTAGCTTATGAGTTAGAGGCTTTGCCTGTAAAACGTATAATGACAAAGCGTCAGTATAACTATGTGGTTGAGGTGCTTGGCTGAGGTGCGGACAGATCCGGGTGCAATTCTGGGCTCAGATGCCCGACAGGAAGCCTACTCAGTTACTAAAAATAATTGAGTACTTGCGTTTACTTTAAACCAAGGGCAATAATGTGGTCGTCTAAAACTCGTGATGGCTGGGCAATGAGAGCGAAATGTACACTGACGAAGCGATGGCAGCAGTGTTACACGGCATACCTGTTACACTCGATGACTTCGATATAAACAAAATACAGTCATGTTGCTGACAATTTGTTACTCTAGACCGAGCATGCGTCTAGAGTATGTTTTATGTGCGATTGAATCTACAATCAACACAATGAATGCAGGTTAAAAATTGTATAGTTGAAAATCTGCTTATAAGCCAAAAATGGCTGCATGTCAATGCTAAGCATGTCATGAATTATGAGCAATTGAAAACTATGAAACAACTAATTACCAAGTGGCAGTCTAACAAAAAAATTTGTGTATAGCATATGCTCAAAGAATGATACCAGGATAAATTTAAAGGAGGTGCCGTCACATTAGAGTTCGGGGTTTTATTTATAAAAATGAGGAAAATTAAAGACATCTTGACTGGTTTGTCCTGTTTATAAAATATAATTGGATGATAACGGTTACTTATATCAGTATGACAATGCTCTTTTGTTGTAAAGCACAGCATGTGAAAGACAAGCAATGAGATTGATTCCAGAAGATTCGTCTAATTGACGATATATTATGCACATATCCTTAATATTCTTCTAAATAACAACATTGTGCCACCTAGATACTTGTGCTTATTACCTTTCCCGTAGATTTTCTGTCATAGAACGTGTCTCGGTTGCGGATTTTTCGAGTTTCAGATGGCCGACGCTGCTTCGTAAGCAATTTGCAATCTGTAAAGACTCGAGGCAAATGAGCTGGCTCAGACCGTTTACTTGACATATTCTATCAACCATCCGGCCCAAATACTTTGCCCCGCGACTCTTTTGTTTAGTCCAAAAAATCATTCTTATTATTTTTTGGGGGGGTACTTTGTAGTTTTAGAGTAATTTTAAAATAACACTAAAATAAACCTTAGAAACTCGGAAATTAAGACAAATATTAATTATTTTGCTTTAAAACGGGCAAAATTTAAAAGCTCGAAATTAACTCAACACCTTCTAACCATACATCAAACCAACAAATTGCAGTTGGTATAGATAACAGCAAAGCCAATTTTCCTTTCAATAGACCGCTCTAAAGCGCTCAGCTTTAAAACTCCAGGTGAAACTGTTTAAAAGCACTCGAGTAGCTCTTTTTGTATTTGAAAATCGATTAGATTGCACTATTACAGCTTTCTGATAGCTAAAAACGAGAAAATGGAGAACGTGGGAGAGTGCGCTGCATAGCACGCTTCTGCGAAAGTACCTGTTGCTGTTAATTAAATTTAAGTTAACGTGCAGTACTTCAACTGTGCAACCGATTCGCGCGTAATTCTGTTGTACATCTAATATGGTTGCTTAGCAGCTGTTTAAACGGTTTAAAATTACAGATATGGTAGTTGGTTGCTTATAAAGCGAACGAATTAACTGAAGTAAGTCGAATTGCCAGTTGACCACTTCAGCGGAAAAAACAATTGACTAATTAAAATTATTATTTAGATTTAGAACCAGAAGGGTGAGGGCCATCCAAAATAGAATTGACAATCTGGAGCTTTCTGGAACTATCGGAAAGTTCCAGTATTTGAGTGAGTAGGTGAAATTCGTCTCGCCCTTTGTGGAAGTAGCTTTTTCTTCATATTATGAGTATTAGTCAAGCAATTCCGTGAGAGTATATTAGTTTACCGTATCGATTGTTAAATAACTTTAGGAAGTAATAGTTTAGAGGGTAAAAGTCATACGTAATAATCTATAATACTAATGTATCACATACAAAGTGATCTAAATATACTTATATAAACCATCTGAAAATAAATTACCTTTACTGTTTTCCTGACAGGAGCAATAAAAGCTAATATATTACATACCTTATAAACTATCCAGGATATAACAAAGTGATGATGTCTAAATCCAAATGAAACGTTATTGAAACTACGTATTTAAATGCACCAATCTTTTTTAATAGAGTTGTTATAATAGTGACTATTAAAAGAATGGTACCTATTGCGTTCAAGACAATTAAATTCCAAATTTAAAAAATAATATGTACTTTGAACAAAATTTAAGATACAAGAGAAATACAAAGTGAATGTCTGTTTACGGAAAGTACACAACACTTTACAAAGAGGCTTTGTATAAGTTGCAGGCAATCAAAACCCATTAAAGATAATCATAGATGAATAGAGATAAGACCAGACACAACATGCGGCATTTAGAAGCGACTAAAAGCCGTGACTATAGATGGCCAAAATCAATCAGAAGCAATAGGAGGCGATTATAGACTATTAGAGTCAATCAGAGACAACCAAAGGCAACTAAAGGTGACCAGAAGGTACCAAAAGCGACCAGAGACAACCAGAGGTGACTAAAGGTAATCATAAACGACTAGAAGAAACCAGAGACAACACTGTATTGGAGTGTTAACTAGCGATAATATATACCTTATCTAATGTTTATATGTATAACATAGATAAAATATAGTTAAGAATTTGCACTAAGCTAATATGTCACTCGCTAGTTTAACATTCGCGTGCAATCATTATTACCGCGTCACAATAGTTTATTTTATGAATTAAGTTGTTTCTTCTATAAATCTAAATACTCACTTCTTGAGGCGCATTGTCTCTCCAAACCGTCCAACAGCGATAGCAATCGAACCAACGTAATCAGATGCAACAAAACCATCAGGGACCAGAAAAGTGGTCCTAACTAGAAGTTTCTAAAGGCAACGAAAAGAGTTTAGAAGCAGTTATATGCACAAAAAGAGAAATAACTAACCAAAATCAAAAATAACTACTAGAAGCAATCAGAGAAAACTATAAGCAATAAAAAATAAACCAGAAATAATAATATATGGCTAAACATAACCAAAAGTGACTAAACTTAACTAGAAGCCCTTTGAGCGCAACTAACAATTGCTAAAAATAACCAGGAATATTTTGAATCAACTAGATGCAACGAAAAGGGAAACAAGGCTTGCCAAGTACAACAGAAAACTTTTAGAAGCGACTAAAGGTATCAGAAATGGCTAAAAGTGGCTAGGTGGACGTGTGAGCAACAAGAAGTAATAAAAGTGTAATTAAAAACAATTAAACACGATCAAAAATAGGCAAACGTAACCGAAAATTACCAAAATAAACCAAAAAAATAGAAGTTTTTAGTTTCAATAAATAAGACCGACAGTAACTAAAAGTAGCGGCTATAAGTAATCAGAAATTACCTAAAATAATCAAATATGACAACAAATTGATCAAAAATTATTAAGCTCAACTTGAAGTTAGTAGAAGTAATCAAAAGAATTTTGAATATAAAGTAAACTACTAAAATCGACTAAAGACAACCACAACCGCGAATACAAACGGTTAGAAATAACTAGAAGCTACTATTAGTTTGCGAGCGAGCAGTGGACGCAGCCAAATATGTCAGCCATGTGGCTGCCTGTTTGCTACTATAGTTTGTAGCAAATGCGAAATATTTAATGACAGCGAGGAAGAGTTCTTTGCGCGATTCCCGCAATTCCTTGAGTAATTTTACGAAACTAAGTTTTCAAGTCTCATTAAAATATACGGGCGTGGGTTCAGGCTAACAGCCCGAACGCTACTGCAGATTCTTCTGAATCCGCCCCGACCATAAGTCCTTTTCACTTTTCCTGTGGGAGAGCGACGAGAAGTCGTCAGGCCAGGTTATCCTCAGCGAGCAGGAGAGCCTTAAAACTACAGCTGTATCCCCCGATGTCGACTGTCAATCCCTTTCAGGTCCTTAGCAGGTGAGAATAGGATGCGAAAATATCTGCTGCTAGCAGCTCTAACTCGTCCGGGAGATGCTTTCTCTGTCATCATTCAAGAGGCATGACCGTCTGCCAAGAAGGTAATTCACAAAAATAGGATTGGATTTCTCAAGGTCAAAAATATGGCGAATAAATCTTTGTCCATACGTCTACATACGAAAATTATCGGTGCATGAGTTTCTTCTGGCAATAAGTGAAGATTTAGCATAACTTTTATATGCCTTCGACAGATAAGTTCTCTATGGCGTCCCTGAATACGTCTCGAAGGAGGATCTGAAGCAGGAACTTCTGGACAACATTATCTTCATCCTTATTCTAACCTTGAGGCGGATGAGAAAATGTCTCCAACAATAACTAATACCGCTCAAGTTCTTTGAGCTTGACCAGAACGATAAGAGCAGAGCCAAGTTTCACCTACGCGATGTCCTCGATTCTGCTGCGACGGTGGAGCAGTCAAAGATTAGGAAGGTTGTGAGTCAGTATCACCGCTGCTAGAACTTCGGGTACGCACAGTACTAAGTATAGCATAAGAGGCCCCGAAGTGAGCCGCTACCCGCGCAAACTGCCAAAGTCTTGACCAAGTCTTGACCAAGTTTTGAGGATATCCAGAATTTTCCAGGCTGATACTTTGCTAAGAGGCGACTGCACCCGGTCGTACCAACTTACAGAGGCTAAGAGGACGCTTTAGCTTCCGTCTTAATCACGCAGTAGTCTGACTAGGGTTAGGCTACCTACGCCTTTTGCTTCCAGAATGTAGACCCCTCAACATTTTTGACCGCCCCAACACGACAAAATTCCTAAAGGTCATTGCGGGGCTGATGTCCTACACCATCATGGACATGTTCAGATCAGAGCTTTCTAAAGAAGACATGTTAGGGGTTTAAATCCAAGTACTTTATATGCCAACGTAAAAACTATTACAGTGTACAAACAAAAACATAATTAACAAGAAGGGAGCAGAAAAAATCCAAAACCACCAGAGGATTAAACGACCAGACGCAATCAAAAACTATTAGAAGCAACCAGAAGGATTTAGAAGCAACTATGTGCGATAATAAGGAAACAAAATAACCAAGCACCACAAAAAACAATTACAGGTTACTAGAGACCACTAAAAGTGACAAGAAGCTACCAGAAGTGACTAACTCTTCTATAGAGCCACCAGCAAATAAATTTAGCGAATACATAAGTGTGCAATAATATACTCATTTCTTATTTACAAAATTCTGGATTTAGCTGAAGTAGTGACAAGTTTTGAAGTAATTCCTCTAACAACTTTGTAAATCTTCAATTTCTGCCAACGTTAAAATTAATAAGTGTGCGTTCGGCTTCTGCCCGATCGTTTTCAGAAGCAAAACGCACCCTTCCGCGACACAAACAGAATGAACAAGCGCCATTTATATTTAACTGCGCCCATGCATAAAGCAGCTCGCAGCAATTTATTTTTTATGAAAACCCGCGTGCGGCGGCTGCTAACGGCTTGCCTAATACAAAATTTACCGAGCTGCCCCAAAGGGGAGGTCTATTAAATACACAACTTTAGCGCATTGTTTGGAGGTGCCAACCGACACGTACGTACGACATTGTGTTTGCTGCTCGTAAATGTTTAAATATTTGCGGGAGCGTTTAGGGCGCCTGGCTTGTTCTACAGGTTGTTTCGGAATACGTAGCGAATTCTATTGCTGGGCAAATTAACAAAGACGCGCGAGAGTGGATTTGCAAATATTTGAAGAGCAAATAAGCAGAAAAGTACTTTGGATAACAAATTCAGCAAGGCAATTTTTAAACGTTTTAATAAAGACATAAAACATAGCATGCTAATATTTAAAAGGTGAAAAGTGTCTTAAAAGACAGCGTTGCCTACAATTTTAAAATTTTTCACACTCATCCTGAAATTTCGGATAAAACGCTACTGTAATTATTAAATTGTTTTATAATGAGCACAGTTTATTGATGCTAATGAAAAAATGGTTACAATTATTGATTATCTATAGGTAACCTTCGTGCGTCAAAGAAGCCGACAAAGAGATGTTTGGTTGACTTTGGCCCTCACTTGAGTCTGTTTGGCTTTAGTACATAGATGTCTCACCAAAGGTTTGGTAGAATTTCACACTTTGATTTCCTTTAGCGAATTCTGTTGAGAGCCTTACTTAAACTATTATTCACATATTTGGAACCATTGTCAATTCTGGATACACAAAGCTTTTGCCTTATTTAAGTTTCAATTATGTAACCTTAGGCGTAAGCGGTTTCCTCTTTTTGACTCTTGGTTCATAAGAAGAACAGCGTTAGATAACTGCTTAGTCGCTTTTGAATGTGGTGAAATATTACTGGCGACGATACATCTATTATTACGCAATGACAATGCTGAAAGCAGATTTTGTATTATTAATTGAAGTGTGACCTAATCTTCTGTGCTCCTTATTGTACCGATCTTCAGTTGACCAACGCGTTTTAATTCGAAGATTAATTGTGTTCTTTGTTAAGGTAGTAGCAAGATTATGATCGCGTGCAATCACACAGAACTTTTGTTTATTTTTAGTACAAAAAGGATGTCCATCATCGTTAGCTGTATGAAAGTCGATAGCCTAGACTCTACTTGTATCGTTACTTTGCAACTCCGTACTAACCTAATTGAGTGTGCAGTGATACCACTGATTAGGTGTTAACTTGGTAGCCATGTACGCATCACCTTTGTTTTCACCTTCTGATCCACTTCTAACGCTGGCGAATTTTCTCTTTATCCTATTCAGCTTTCGGTACTTATACTGTTTGTGTCCGAATTCACTGCAATTAAAATATTGAATTTATTGTTGGACTTATTTTTTTCGCGAGCAGAACCCTTTTTTATCTTTAGAGTTGCCAATTACACAATGCGCTGTTTACTCTAGATTTAAGCTCGTGATTTGTTAAGCTGAATTTAGCGTGGTATATTCTTCTTCTAGCTTCCCATCCCATGCCGAGCGTTGAATACTTGGATGGCAAGCAACCAAGCACCTTAGCTTCTCTGCTACTTCTTCTATTTTGACACCGACCAGGCCTTCTAATCTGGCCATGAATGCGGCCATTGTTTGGTCCGGTGCATACGCTAGGTTATAAAACTTTGAAACAGCACAGTTCGACTTAGGCGTGACTGTTGTTGAAAGATTGCCAGAAATCGCTTCCAAACATTGGCGAGTGACTTCAATAGGTACCGCTGACAACAACAGTGCGAATGACTTTTTGTACTTTTCTTCGTTTACATCTTTATTAGACTCTTCTACCATTTCGTTCATATCTTTTGCGCGAACCTGAGCCAGTGAGGAACGCTTCCAACTTTATTTGGGTCCATTGTTGCGCTTCTCAACTGTTAGCGCTTTTTGCTTCTTTTTTAGATTTTTCTGTGACTTTTTCAGCAACCACGCTTTGCTACCATATAATTGTGGATAAAACACCGGAGTGATTATCAAGGTGTCATTGATTATGTATAGGTCCTACTTTAGACGACTGATTACACGTTGGTTAGGGAAAACGAAGTCACATCACAACTAACAGAAGGTTTCAGTAATTTCCAGAGCCAGTGTACTCCACGTCCTTATCCTCAACACATATATGTATGGTACACTATAAGAGGTACTTAAGTGCTGTTAATTCACATGGTTATAATAAAATCAGGGGTTTTGGTAAGAAACTATATTAATACAAATAGTAAATGAGACCAAACTTACAATCAATGCCCAGTTTGTTAATGAAGAACGTAGACGGGAGGGGCGAACACACTCCAATTAGCGATTTGCATCCGCCGAAAATTTTATTTACGTTGAAGTGCTCTCTGACCGCACGGAGAAGCGCCGGGGGCTCTTCGAGGCTTTCAGCAACAAAAGTTTAATTGGGAGCTTTTGTGCGGACAAATGAAATGGTTGTACACATTTTCCGGAACTTCATACTTACTACGGGTGTCAAAGCCGCCCTCCTGGGTCGACGCGCCAACTTTGGCCCACTTCACTTTCCATTAGTTGCGAACGAACTTGGACGCCGTGATTACTCGGTTTCGGACGCGTCGGCCGGATAAGCTCATTTGCCGCTGTGCTTGTAAATGATTTTCTGAGCTGCTGCGGGTTGCTTGTTACAGTAATCAACATTTACGTGTTGTCGCACCCGATTATTCCAAATTAGTTTTTTGTTATGTTTTAGACAAACAGGGGCTGCTCGAAAATGCCTAAAAAAGTTGGTGTCGATTGTGGCGACACTCTTGAATTTTGATTGAAAATGAACCTTAATGTAAAATTTACCGACTATTTCAATCACCTTTTTTATCAACTTAACTGCATATTTAAAATCTATTTTGGCAAAAGTGCTAAGTAAATTTGATAACCGTCATTGTAATCGTCTTTCCACTACTGTCTGATTTTGAAGCTGCTCTATTAAGTGGTTTGGATGATTTTTTGAATTTTATTGTCTACATATTTTATTCCTAAGTCTTTGAGCAAGGTTTGATTGTTGGTATATTATGGTGCGTCTGCAATTACTCAAAGATTTTTTGATGAACCCCAAAATTTATAAGACTATATAAATTTTAGTGTGGCTTTGCACATTAAAATCTTGTTTTTGAGTAAAAGCTGTGAGCTAAATCTAAACAGTCAAAGCATTCGTTTAACTTTAAGGTCTAAGTGAGTTTTTGGTCTAAAATAAACCTAAGATACTTAAATTCAATCTTGACTGGAACAGTATCATTGTTTATTATGAATGGAGGACAAGGTTGCTTGGGTATATGTATCACGGTTTACTACCGCTCTCTATTGTTAAACCAGTCTTGTGACAATCTGGAGATGATTCTAAAGATATTTTGATACTACTTCACCAACAGTCAGTATGGCGGTGTCATCGACAAAGATGCTGATGATAGTACGTTCTGTAACTAGGGTATCGAATATGTATATTAGGTATAAAGCTAAAGAAAGCACAGTAAATAAATTTTGCGACAGCTTAATCAAAAAAGTATTATTTCTGATTTGTCTACTTCTTTGATGTTGTTTCCCTGTTATCTAACATCAATCATTTCTGTGTTTTAATTGCATGAAGAAGAATATGTGCGACGCAGAGCTTAGCAAAACAAGATTACTATTAGCAAGTTAAGCTTTGTAAGGTCAGGATTTTTTAGACCAATATAATTAGCTGTACTCTATGTACTTGGAATACTAATCTATAGAATCTTTTCTATAAATTAAACCTAGTAAAAAGATAAATGAGGTGTAAAACCAGTAGAAGCTTAATACTTAAGGTGTTTAAAATAACCGGCAACTCCGCTTGCATTCAGAAGTTGGCTGCAGCAAATATAGCTAACTCGCTAGTGTTGCTAGTCATGGGTCTGAAAAATGGAGCAGAGTTGATCGCAGAGGACTAGCAAACCATCGTCATAGAAAAACACACGCTAAAATTCTCAAGATATGCCTACAAATTTTAAAAGGACTCTACCCCAGGTGAGTAGAGTAGATAGCTCAGAACCTTGCACTGTACTAATAGCCAACCCCAAGAATTCTGATAGTTCGTATTATACCCAACAAAGTAAAAGAGTCGCACAGGAAAGGCAAGCAAACAGAACATTAATATAACCACTTGGACTGTCCAAAATTTAGAAGCAAAATTTTAAAAGTACTCAATGAAGTAAAGCTGTATTTACTGAGACATAGGAACTGAGGCAAAATAAGTCTATCTGCTCATATAGAGTGGCGTTCTTAAGGATCAAAGAGGGTTTCTTTATTGTTAAAAAACTATCTCAAAAGAAATTTGAAAAGGTGTAAAAAAATTAATCATTAAAACTCAGTTACATATAAGGGGATATAATATAACACACTCACTGATGATGCTTGTGACGCTATGGATAATTAACTACCTCACCTAAAGTTATAGCTAGGGTGATCTCGTGGTTAAGGAGTAGACTGCGACGCTGATGGACCCGGGTTCATCTCCCGGTGCTCTCTGATGCCTAGAGGGTGGTCTACTTAGTTACTAAAAATAATTAAGTATCTGCGTTTACTCAAATAAAGGGTAATAATGGCGGTCGTATAAGCCGCGGTGCTTGCTACATTGCCCTGCATCAGAGATGGTGCGCGACGACCAGGCAGAGAGAGCAAACATATGTGAGTCTTAACCTCTCACTCAGTTAGCAGGGCGTGCTGCCACATGGGGATTTAGCTTATACCATTATTATTACCTGACATTATCGACGAAAACCAAGTAATTATTTTCGAAGACTTTTACGGATGAACGGGAAAAGAGTAAATTATTCTATTATAGGTATATTTCCGAACAACAAAGAAGGTCCAAAATTCTTAAATTCGAATTGCTACATGTATTAACCAAAAATAGAAAAGCACCAGGTCCAGACGAACTGCTTATAGAAGTACTTAAATTAATAATCAAAGATAACGTAGACTTAGCAGTTAGGCTATTCATTATAATATATGGCACAGGTGAGATACTAGATAACAGTTAAAATTCACATTTATAACTTTTCCAAAGAAAGTCTTTTATCTCACACGCTAAAAATTTACAAATAATCCACGCCCGTATTATGAAAAAATTTGAAGAAGACCTAGATCAGTCACAATTCGAATTTCGAAACGCATTTAGAACACGTGAGGCACTGTTTGGCGTTATTATACCATTACAAAACTGTCGCAACCAACGTACTACTAAAATTATTTGACCGAATTCAGTACGATGAATTGGTAACAATGATATAAGGAATGAATCTTGACGGAATAGTTATTTGGTCGATAAAATTATATTCGAGACAGAAAGCGAATATGAGAGTAGGTCGCAATGTAGCAAACGACATTAGAATTTAAACAAGTGCGCGGCAAAGATCCTCTCCTTAATGTTATTAATTTTTATTGTGACCACATATTTATAGCGGAAATGGACGAACTACTTCACTTTGAAATAAAAATAAATGGTGTGCCTATGGATTTGATCAGATATGGCGATGACACAGTCAGACACAACATAGGAATCAACAGAGCTGGAGAAAGATATGGTCTAACTATTAAAGCGAAATTTATGGTTTTGAGCCGTGAATAACACAATAATTTTAAATAATAACTTAATCAAACGTGTGAGTAAATTTAAATATCGTGGAAGCATTATCACCGAAACACTAGATCGCTATGTAGAGATAAAATGCCGAATAGAGACACCGCAAAATGCATTTGATAAACTGAGAGCCTTCTATGGATGGCAAAATGTTACATATGGTAGGCATATGTAAAGGGTTCAATTATGGACTAACAGTTAATACGATAAACTGCTTAGAAATTTTTGAGATGTGGTTACACAGAAGAATGATGCGTATATCCTGGATAGATCACGTGTCCAACACAAAAGTGCGCAGAAGAGCAAAAGTCGATAGGCAACTGCCAACGAAAGTCAAATGTAAAATAACATACCTCGGTCACATCCTTAGAAAAGAAGAATCGACCAGCAATCCTGGTTAGGTAGTATCCGTGAATGGATTGGCTTAAGACCTGGAGAAGAACTAATGCATGCAGCAGAAGATAGAAATGTCTTTGCTTTGTGATCGTCAACGTCAATGAAACCAGATGTAGCACATAAAAGAATATAGTGAAGCTACATTAGACAATTACGGTGGGAACTTAATAAAGCCATGTCATCAGTATGACCTACGAACGGTGAACCGTTGTTTTAAGCAGACAGATATAGACTGCTCTACCTGGACGTAAACCTACTCACGAGTTAAGACCTAATAAGAAAAAATAACTTCAAATAATTGCATCCACTTTGTTTAAAATTTCTATTAACAAAGCTTTGATTCAGTGAAAAAAAGTGTGTTGACATAGGTACCCAAATTGGAGATGAAATACAGTGCCCTGTTGTTTGCCGATGTCTAAATGGTAATTTCTGAAGATCTAGTTTGACACTGCCTATACAATATGAAATAAAATAGGGCTAGAAACTAACTAGTGAACATATATGTAAACGGAAACATCGTTTGAGGTTGTTCTAAATTTGCTATTACCCAAACACTCCCTGAAGTGAGGCAGATACAAATAAAAAAAATTTGAGACTCCTAAATGCTCTGCTTTGGAATGGCAAAAATTACTAAACAAACCAGTAAGGCAATACTAGTTAGAGGTATGGGAAATTTATCAACGAAACAAAAATCTACTGGCCTAGAAATGGATTACTAGAATTGAAAATTGAAATCAATGTCATTGAAACAAAAACACCTTTAGTATGGCTACTTAGAACGAACCGATGCCATTAGATGGCCAAAAGGAGTACGGCAATGGATACCCACAGAACAAAGAAGCGGGATAAATCTTAATGTAGCCCAAGAATGTGAGTAAATTAAGGTATATAATTGGAATAATCGAAGAAAAAGAATGGTTTGATTCAAATAATAATGATGAAGTTGTGGACAAAGCAAAAACTTTGGAATAAAGGCAACATTTGAGAAGGAGGGATTGACTGCTTTAGATATCCAGACAATGTTAGCAACTATGCTAGGGACGCGATAAAACTGTATTTCGTTGGTTATGGAAGTTCAAATGTGGTAAACAGACAAACTGGCAGGTGCAGTACCATCCATGGGGACTTAAAGGTGACGCAGTAGGTTCACCGTTTCTGCAACCATACGACATATATCCGGGGGCCTTCTTGGAGTGTCTAGTTATAACCAATGGATTATGACTCTACCATGAGGTGCTTGAAGATAAACTTCAGTCTGTATAATTGCAACACGTTGCAACTACTCGCCCCAAAAAGGCTACGAGTGCGATTGCTTATTCTAAATCAGGTGGCGATTGTCTTTTAAAATCAGGGGGAATTCTGGTGATGGATTAGTTAGAATCTCTTGAGAAGTACAGAAAAAACTTGCTTAGTGTAGCAATTGCTACACCGTTGTCACTCTGTAGACTGCTGGGTATACGATATTGCCCCACATTTGCCGGGCCTTTGATCTAATACACAAGGAGGCAATGAGCAATAAAACATTTTTCTCAGTTGTCGTGTGACACCGAAAGAAAAGTTTGCAACAATTCTACAGAAAAGTGCCTAGACATCGAAGAGAAATATCTCTATTTAAATGTTATTTTTCTCAATAAAAACTAGTGAGGGGGGCGTTATTGTAGTGGCAATCATTTTTGAGCTCCTCAAGTATACATAAAAGAGCTTTCGCTATCTAATCATTTGACTGTAATGTCCATCACTAAGTTAACCTTGTCCAAAAAGTTGACACTAAGAAAAGGCACTAATAAACCTGACTAAAGCTCTTCTAGGATGATAAAAAAAAACATTAATTAAAATTCGCTAAATAATGGTATGAGGATTTTCATTTACCCACGTATGCAAATTTTAGTGTTATGAGAATAAACAAAAAGTGTAATTAACAACATTATTTTTTCCTTTGAAAAACACTGCACTGTTTCAACGCGTATTAGACAACGGCGCAAATCCCGCAAGCAACGAGCCAGATTTAGCAAGGGCAGAGCGGGAAGCTGCTCGTTAGCCCTTGTTTTCATATTTTCGCCGGGGCGATTGTGCCATCAGCGTTAAGTTGGACGAAAATGTAGCGGCGTAATCACTGGAATCGCCCAAGTTTGTACGCAAACGGCGTCAGCGCGAGTTGGCGCCCGGCATCGCTATGCAAACGAGCCCTTTAATCCGTCCACTTCTGCCCAAGTGCATATCAACGGCAGCGCCGCCGCGGAGGGTGCTGCGGATATTGCTTTTAATTCGGTCTTTGCCTGCTGATTAAGGCGGTGGCTGGGATACGAGGGCGAATCAGAATGTAACGCATGTAGTGCGTGCTCTGATTGGGTTGGTGTCTTATATAGCTGTACCATCATCATGGGACATCTGCAGTACTGAGAAGGTGTAAGAAAGGTCAAAGAATGTTACCCGTGGTACACCAGAGTTAACAGGATAGGGAGCCTTCAAGTTCAATTTGGATTTCATTTAGGTACGATTTTAATAACTAATAGAGTTGGTGGGGTGGCTGTTCTTATTTTATACAATAATCTACAGTGCTGGGCCTCATTAAATGCTTGGTGGATGTTCAAAAAATATCGAAGCACACATTTGTTTTTCTAGAGGCTGTCTGTGATGTAGTTTGCATTTCTATAATTTTGGTGGTTGGTGAAATAACTTATTTGGAGGTCTGATATAATTGGTGTTGTATTTTCAATTTTGCGTAGTAATAATCGTTCGTTTCTGGTTTGGTACCGTGATATTTGTTGTAATGAAAATTATTGTTTTTCTTAGTCGCTGTTTGAGTACTTTTGAACCATGAGGTTGTATTATGGCGCTTTATATAAATCCTTTGACTTTATTTATAGACCTCGTCTGAAGTAAATAACATCGGGAGTAGGGGTAACCGACTAGGTGAATGAAGGTCTTCTTTTACTTGGTATTTAAGTTATAAGATGGGAGTAGTGTGGAAACATGAGCAAAGTATTCTCCAACGATATTTGCTTCTACTAGGTTTTCTTAACGGTGGTACTAGTAATATTGGTCTTTAGAACTTCTTAGTTGCCTCTCAGTAGTCTTCTGGTAATAAATTCTTGAAGGTTTTATTGTGTACCATTGTAATGTCTGTGTATTAGCCTGTTTAGAGTTGTCTGGTCTGGAGGGTTTCTAAATTTTTAATATACGATGTACCTTAGGTTTTGTATTTTTCTTGCAGCTTTATATGTGGTGTATTATTTTGGTTGCTTCTATATTCTACATTTTTTATAAATTTAATTAGGGTTATGCATTCTAAGATTTAGTTTGATGTTATTGGTGATGATAAGTTTGAATTGTTCCCAGTTGGTTTCTCTAGCACACAATTTTGGTCACTGATTTTTTGCTATATCATAGTATTCCAAGTGATTCTTACCAGGCTATAATTTGAATTAAGATCTAGATTACTTTATATTTTACTATATATGTTAGAAATGTCCTCCAAAATCTAACAGATCTAGGAGTTTGTTTAAATCTGGTGGCCTGTAAATTAACGTACCGGTAGACAAGGACCGTGTAACTTGGAACAGACTTCGTGCTTTAGCTGCAATCAACCTGGAACTCCAGTCGGAGTGCTAGAAGTCATAGTCTTCTGATATGAGAAAATTTGGACCTAGTGGAAGTAAAAATTCATAATATTCTTCCGCTGATATGCTATGCCTAGAAGTACTATGCACAGCTACAATTGTGACGGTTAAGGAAGTAATTTTATTTGTTTTAGATCACTTTGAATTTTCTTAGGTACATATAGTGATAGCATGTAGTGATTTATTGTTAATCTAATCAAAATTTCTGACTTTACGTAAGAAGTTTGCGTAATATGGGACTTTTATTACAAAATTAATAATGGAATGGCTTTAGGAAGAACATAGAATATCAATTCTGTTTATATTTAAGATTATAATAACTCTGTAAATGCAGTTTTTAGTTTATTTGATTTTCAGATCGCTATTTTTATTGAGTTTTGATTTTTGATGACTTTTGTAAGCTTGGTTATACTACTGTTCTGATTAAGAAGTTCCCAAAACATATTTTTCAATTTATTAACAAAGGTGATAAATTTATTTGGGCAGTCTGAAAAGTTTTGAGCCTAACATAAAACAAGTACCTTTTCTGTGACATTCAACTTTATATTTTATCATAAACTTCTGTTAAGTGATACACTTTTTCCAGTTATCCTCCAACTTATTTAACCCGGCCCTATAGCAGTTGACGTCTTACTCTGCAAAATAGCCATAAGCTCCTCGTTTGACAAAAATCTCCTTCGAGCTAAACAGGAAATAGTCGCTGAGTGGCAGATTTGGCGAATATCCTGGATGGTTAAACAATTTAAACTACAATTCATGAATTTTAGTCATAGCGACCGCCAAAGCGTAAGCCGGCGCGTTGTCTTGATGGAAAAGCACTTTCTTCCGTTTCAAATGAGGCCGTTTTTCAGTAATTGCTACCTTCAACTGGTTCAATAACGATGCATAGTACGACCTCGTTATTATTTTCATTTTTCTAAGTAGGTGATGAACAAAATTCCCTGACTATCTCAAAAGAACAGTCGCCATCACCTTTTCGGCCGTTAAAACCGTCTTTTCCTTTTTTTTTGGAGCAAGTTTACCCTTTGCATTCTACCTGTTTTAACTATTCCTTCGTCTCAGAAGTGTAATGGTTGATTCAAGTTTCACCGGCAGTGATAAATCAACGCAAAAAGTCAGACTCGTTTTGCTGAAACCACTTAAAGAGGGCTTTGAAAATGTTTATTTCAATACATTTTTGTTTCAAAGTGAGCAAGCGTGGATCCCATTGCGCAGACAGGTTTGTGATGTCCCAATTCTTTAGTCAATATATGACAAGCGCGTTCTTTTGATATGCCCACAGCCTTTGCTATCTCTTTAACCTTGACTCGATGGTCGTCCAGTACCATTTGGTGAATTTTTTCGATGTTATCGGAGAAGGTCGTAGTTGTTAGCCGTCTAGAACGTTCATTACCAACCAAGCCGATACGACCACGTTTAAATTAAGCTGCCCATCTTTTCATGATGGCAAATGATATAGCAAAGTTCCCGTAAACGGCGTTTAACTCGACTTTAATCTGCGTAGGCGTATTGCCTTTCAAATGCAAATACTAATTTCGTAAACGGATTCGATTTACTCAGCGCTTACATCGACGTAGTCGATTGTCTGTCAAACGTTAAATACTTAATTATCTTTGTGTTACACGGTATTTCGATTTTTGCATTTCATTGTATTATTTGCTGTTTGTGTATGGTTGTGAACATTCTAATAGGATGTGTGCTATGGTTGTTGGTAAACTACTGTGTTTCTTGCTATATTTGTTTTGTTCGACATTCTTAGGGTTTGTTGTTCAGGCATTTTTCTAACTTTTAGGTCTCTGTAAACAACACATCTCTCGTAATCGCCAGATGGCTACTATCACATAGAATACACTTAGCTGGAGTGTTGGTTTTTTATTTCTATTTCCTTCACTTTTAGACAATTAAATGACTTTCTGCAATCTGAATTGGAGTCTTACAGTCTTAACAACTTGTTCACTGAATTATACTATTTTTCATACGCATTGTTTTAATTTTTATTTTAGTTTTAGGCAGGAGTTCAACAGTAAAAGATTATTTGGTTTGAACTCGCAGTAGATGAAAAACATTGGCAAGGGGTTACCACTAGCCCCAACTCGTCTAGTTTACCTATAATGTTATTAGTAGGAATTAGGTAATGCAGGCCCCAAATTACAATCCTATATATTTTTTCTTGTTTAATTTAGTAGGTGTGGTGGCTTATATTTTGTTCTAATAGGTGTTTGATTAGCTTTTTGTAAGTACCAATAGAAATAAAAATCTTGACTGTGTTGTTTGTTTGCGTTTTGCAGTTATATCTTTCGTCTTGGCAAGGTTTTCAGTTATAATTTAAAATTTTGGCGCCATAAATGTATCGAATTGTTTAAGTTGCGTTTTAATGTTGGTTTGGTTTAAAAAAACATTTAAAATTTACTTATACAGAATACATTTTTTTTTGTTTATTGCCATTGGCGGACTAGCTATCCCCGCACGTTACCTGCTTATCTTACGGTCGACTTTCAGATATGGAAAAGCAAGGGTTGACATAAATTACACTGTAAAAGTCAAACGCGCTCTTACTAAAAACCATTAAAAAGTTTTAAGTAAAGAATTTCTGTGGTTACAGCATTTACATACAGACAAAAATGTCTAACATTAAAGTCTAATTCAGTATTACTAGATGTCGACACTAGGTAATTAAGAAAATGCTCTTTACAGGATTTTGACTAAAGATTTTTATTTAACCCAATGAAATATTGAGTCCTTAAATAAAATTAATTTTATTTTAACAGCTGCTTATTTTATTTAAGATTTTAACCTTTTACTAGTTGCGTAGAATCAGTGCAATGCAAGAACTAAGATTACTCAGACGCAAATAGATAAAATGGTAATCACGCCTAACACCGGCGCTATGTCTTACTGCTCGGCTGTAATTCTTTTGAGCGAGAACCAAAAAAGCCATTTGTAGCCGTAGTCAAAACGGCTCTCTTTATGTAAGTCAATACCGTTTATTGAGTAGAACATGAAGGCTTACGAGCCGATCTATGATGATTGCAAACATTTATCCAAAAACGAAACTGGCGCAAAAACTGTAAACTTAGGTGTGGAAGCGGACAACTAGGACGCTTATAATGCAGGAGCATAAAAATATATTTAATGAAAAAACAAAAAAAAGTAAAAGTTGTACATAAAATGTATCATTTTTAGAATGCCTAAAGATAATTGAATGATATAGAAAAGAAAACAACGTAACATCTCTGTGCTCCTTCTTCTCTCTGTCTCATTTTCCTTCTCTATCTCTTCTGTCTCTTCTTTTCTTCTCCTCTTCTCTCTCTCCCTTTCTCTTGATCGCTGTCTTTCTCTGTCTGTTTGCCTATGAGCAGCATTTAGCGCTCCCATGTGATTTTGTGCCTCTTCTGTATTCTTCCATTGTTCTCATTTTGGGCTTCTTATATTTTCGTTCTTTAGGCTAATTTTGTATTGTACTAGCACATTAAAGGTCACCCGGATTTCTATTTTATTATTTGGGTCCCTTTGTTCGTATTCATTCTAACATGTCTGGCCCATTTTCATTTTACTGTTGTGGTTGTCTTCAAATTTTTTGTTTGATGTTCAATCCATTTGTTTATTTTTAATAAGTTTATTGTTAAGCCTATGTTTTACGTTTCTTGTAATTCTTGTAGCATGTCTCTGAATTCATTACGATTTTCTCCTAGCAGCACCACATTAACCTTATACTTAAAAAAACTTAAAGAAGTTAATCAGCCTATTTCCTTCTACAACAGTACCTTTATCTTCACATTGAAGCT
Source organism: Sinelater perroti (assembly GCA_036346155.1). NCBI lineage: Eukaryota > Metazoa > Arthropoda > Insecta > Coleoptera > Elateridae > Sinelater > Sinelater perroti. The sequence continues at coordinate 18,263,810 of JARFIY010000158.1, read as the reverse complement.
TTTTAAATGTGTCCTCAACGACTGACGCAAATAGTTTTAGGAATGCGTATTACCCTGTTTTATACCTTTTTCATTTTTATAGGATTTGCATTTGCGTGTCATTTTAGTGCACTTGTTGTTTCTTGATGTATGTTGTTAAACAGTTTAATATATCTTGAGACAATCCTAAATTTTTTTAATGGAATCAAAAGCTTTGTCATAATCTACAAAAGTCCAGACATATGTTTCTATTATATTTGATTGAATTTCGATCACATGTGATGCAATGTATAAAATTGTTTTCTAAATTCAGCTTGTTCTGGGGGCCAACCCAATTCTATTAGCGATCACTTTAGTAATTGTAGATCTGACGAAGTAAACCAGTAGATCCTTAATTTTATTGTTGTGATTGGTTATTCTAATTTGTGGATCAAAACTGTAATGGCATAATTCCAGTTTTTGGGGATAGTCATTTATTTATGACTCTTACATATTTAATAATATTTTAAGCTTTTCTATGAAGTTTTTCGCTATATTTTATTAATTCGGGTCTGTTTCCCAGGGCTCTATTGAATTTAATCTCTAATATATTTTTTATCTCTACAATATCTGAATTAGTGATTGTTTTCGACCCTATATTTATTATTCTTTTTGTATGTGTATTAGTGGTTACGTGATTTTAGAGGTACTTCATACAACTTTTCTGCTACTTCAAAAATTTTGTTTTGGTTGCTTACGGTTATTCTGTTGGACCATTCTAGTTGGTTTATTTGTTGTACCTTTCCGTTTGTATTTTTCCTAATACCCTCAACCTTATATATTTTTTATTGTTTGTTTTATTCAGTCATCGTTATATCTATTATTATCCCTCCTTATGCGTTACCTGACAAACTTTTTTAGTTGAACAGAACTACATATTAATAAGTAAAATAGAATGTAGAAGAGTTTTCCTTAAGATTGAAACATCAACGGTAGAAAATAAATTAGAAATTAATGACAGGGTATGGGTTGCTTTCTTTCAACAACTTTAAAACAAAGTTGCCCAACATAAATCAATAGGTAAGATTTTTAAAAGCCATTATAAATTATGTTAATAAGTGGACTTATTATCGTTTCTTTATGCAAAGCTCCAAGTGAGTCAATAAAACTGCAATGCACTACTCTTTACAGCCTCACTCCAACACTTTTGCCTTAAGATGTAGAAGAATTAAATTGAGTATTGCTGCCAACAGGATCACAAATGTAGACATCATATATTTAACAAACTTAGCTAAACGTAGGTGAAAAAAACATAGTCTTAAGGAACCTTCAGGGCTATATGTCTCTGATGACTTTGTAAACTGTCTTAGCCAAAATTTAAAGATCAGAGCGATTTGGCGGTTTATGTACAAAAGATAAAAACGTTTGCGACGGCTTTTTTATATTGCCTTGATTATTTGTAGATCTGTAAAATGCAGTCAAAAATAAACCGGACTTTTCCTTTCTTATACATCATGAGATGAATGATTCTTGGAGGGAATTTCTCCTGTAAGGTACCTGAACTACAACTAGGCAACATCGCAATATTAGGGCAAAAAGTAACCTCGTGCGTTGCACATTTGGTGATGTAAAACCGTTCGAAATACAATTAAAAAGTCTAAAGTATTATTATTATCATATAATATCCATTGTCCAATGTTGAACATAGAATTTGGTTTGTATCTAGTTTCCTGTAATATATTTTATATCAGTATTCCATCGTGTTGAAGAACGTCTTCTGCTGCTACACGCATCCTATGTTGTCCTCTACTCTATTAGTCGCTTAGTTCATTGGTTGTCTATTATCTTTACAACACGTCCAGTCTAGTTTTACTTTAGAGAACTGATTCTTCCTATTTCGCTAGTGATTTTAGTTCCTTAACGCATTTTGTTATTCGTGATTCTATTCCTCACTGATATTTCTACAACAGATCGTTTCACAGCGCGTGGCGCAACTCTTAGTTTGTTAATTGACCTCTTCGTTAGATTTAGAGTCTCATCGACTAACACTGGGAGCACACACTGATCAAACATCTTATGTTTGATACGAATTTCTGCTAGGCAGTTCGATTCTTTTCTTAGTCAGGTTTGATTGCCTTTGCCCATTTTTATCCCACCGCCCAAATGTTTATCAAATGTGACCAGATTGATTTCTTGATTTTTTTCTAGGATGTTGTTAGGTATAAGATTTGTCATGAAATGTGTCTTAGAGAAGCTGAGTTTTAGCCTAACGTAATGTGAGAGTGATGTTAGTTTTGTGAGTCTGAAATAAGCAATATGTAACTTAGCTTATAAAAGTGTTATCACAATCATATATAGGCTAATAGCTATGTAGTTTCTTTTGTGCATAATATTGATTATCGCATTATTTCAGGCTGAAAGTCGTGCCTTATTATTTATTAAAAATAATTGTGTTTGCTCTCAGAAGTTCTTCCCCGCTTACTTTAAGCGCTTCAATTACAATATTGTCTCCACTTGGTTTTTTGTTGGTTTTCATTTCTGATGTACATCGTAACACTTTCTGTCTAGTTATAGCTGGTATTTTCTGCAACCTTTGGTTTACGATTTTAAGTTTATTTTGAAATATTTTCTTGTTGTTGTTCCTTGTTGCGGTATAACTTTAAGTAAAAATTTTCTATCGTTTTGAGAATATTATTTTTGTTCATTGTTTTGTGGATTTATGTAGTTTTTCATTATCATTTTTTATGACTTTAGTTACCCATTTGCTGTGTTTTCTTACGTCAGTCCTGATTACTTTCTATATATTTAGCTAAAGTTTTGTTTAGTTTCTCTAGTATTCATTAGTATTTCTATTGTAATTTTTTCTTTGTTCCCGAACAGTGTCTTCTTGGATGCTCGATTTTGAAATTTAGTTATTTAAATCTTTAATGTTAATGGAGCCAATATTTTTAAAATTGTCTGTTATAGTTTGTTTGTATCGTTCAAAATTGTCTACTGTTGTTCATTTATTGTTGTTTTTCTTACCAACTTTCCATTACCTTTGTTGTCGCTATTATGTATTTGTTTTTGGTATTCTCACCAAGCCTGATCCACGTCCATTCTAGAAGTTCACCATTTTTGATGAAACTCTAATAGGAGATTTCCTCTTATTTCTTTCGTTTGCACCCTGTTCTCCCAAAAAGAATTTGGCCTCATCTCCGTTCTTACCAAGCGTTAAAGTCTCCATCTAGGATTTTAAATATGGCAGAGTTGTGGATATTGCTTGCTCAATATTTTCGTAAAAGTGTTTAACTTCTTTGACCATATGAGCTGAATAATTTTAATGTTTTATCTCGAATTTAGTCTTAACATTAGTTAGCATACCCATGAATTTATACTCCCTATTTGAAGGACATAATTTGTATGTCTCGTAGAATGATCCAAGACTTCTTATACAGATTTTTTAAAATATTTTGAAGTCCCCTGAATTCAATACTTTGGATTTTTTGCTTCTGTATAATAGAAGCAATTAGTGAAGCGATGGAAAATATTAACTGACAAGGGGATTTACGACGTCCCGTTGCTTTATGTTCAGAAACTGAAAGAGACTATATTGAACAACTTAGTTTATTCTAATTTTAATCTGTTCTCATTAATAATTTTTTAGTTATTTTAAGTGATTTAACCGTCTGTTAAATAAATGAGAATTTGTTTCGGCATGAATTTATTATTTTAGACAAGTAATCGCAAACTAAGGACTAAGCTTTTAAGTGCATATAATCTTTGTCTACATCTTGGAAATGAAAGTTACAGTGATAATACAGGGAGGGACAATAAAATGTTAGAAGGATTAAATACCTTTAAAAAAACCCAAATTTGCTTCATTGATATCTCAGAAACGGTTGATAGTTCGGCCCATGATTTTTTTTATTGACTAAAATGTTTTAATTAACCTATAGAGGAAGTCTTAAAGTATCCTTGTAGGACACCCTGCATACTCCTCTTCTCTTCTTTAGATTTCGCTAATGCTAACTGTCCCAGTACACTTCTTCTCAAACACATGAATGTTCATAGGTTATATAATAGCCAATTTAGAAACTAACGATTTGTTTTGGAACCGGGAATCATTTATTCTTTGATGTATACATTTTATTGTTAAAAGAATTTTAACCATTTCAGATCGCACTGACCATTGGCGGTCGATAGGGAGAACATTTTCTTTATCCCAAATGAAACGGTTATACCATCGCGACTCGGTCACCAAAACCTTGTTGATCATCTAAGGTCTTCATATCTATTTTACCATCGCCTTTTACATTTCTGGCTTTTGCAGTAGTTAAAAATGAAGATCACCAACGCTACCCGAGGACCAGCGTGACTAACGAGGGTAGTCGCATTATTCGTCGTGTTTTTGAAGATAATCGTAGATTAAGAGTTGGAAAAGTTGCTTTTGATGTAGAAATAGGCTACAACAGTGCTCAAGCAATCCTAAGTGTTATCCTGCTTTACGACAGTGCCCAGCTCCACACTTCTGACCAAACTCGACAAAACATTGGGGATTTGTTCTGGATCTCACTGGAGCACCCTCTCTACAGTTCAGATTTATTGTCTTAGGGTGGAAAGATATATATATTTAACGACTGTTATATCTTCGTTTGCATTTGATTTAGCCTCACATAAGCAATTTAAAATACAATAACGAGGGTGAGGAGTTACATGCTAACATTGAAAGGAAGTGTAGCACATTTGTGTCCCAGTATTTCTATTACTTCGTGCTAATAGGATGTTTCACTTTAATCGCCAGTAAAAGTAGAAATGTATGCAAATGCGAGAACGAGGGCTGCTCGTCCGACGCAGCGCAGCATTAAAGCTAACGGCGCGACTATTCCAGGTCGAAGCAGCGCCCCGCTCGCTCCCGTATAATTAGATGTCTTTAGCTGTTTTCGCGCAGCGGTACAGGATCGCGGGCGGCCTTTGTGGCGGTATTAATTATTCGGGGCTTCGGCGCGCACTGTTTTATGATACATTGCGTGAAATAACTTTATTCATGTTTTCTCAAAGCGCCCCGCGCGGGGCCGCGCCCTAAATTAATGACGCGGCCCGCCGTCAAAAGAAGAAACTCGCGAGCCCGCCGCGCGCCCGAATTTCGCGGTTAACGAGCAGCCCGAAATTCCGAAAGCGGCTTAGGGCTCGCGAAGTTGCCATTAACAATGTTTGCTCTGCGAAACGTATCGGCTTATGGGCCGCGGCCGTGAGCGGGTTTAATTTTTCGTTCCAGCTTTCAACAAAGCCATGGGGGCTGTGTGTGGGGGTGCAGGGCGATGCAAAGTGAGCCGATTAATTTCGATTGTGAACCCATTAAAAATATATTGAAGATCTTCATCCTTTCAGATAATTTAGCTTCTAGAAGCGCATTATGCGTGCTCTGTAACTATTTAGGGTATCATATTCTTAGCGAATACTTTTTATCATCATTAAGATCTTCCATTTACGCAGGAAACACAATGTCAGGCATATGCCTACTTTATGGCAGATTTCTAGCCCGATGACTCCAATCACGCGTAAGATTTCCGCCTTTAGTTCCAGAATTATGCGTAGTTTGTTAGAGTACACCTGTAGTTTTGCAAAATCCCCACAAAAAATAAATCACAGGATGCACTGTCGCAAGATCTTTTTGGCCATTTTTGGTTACCGTACGAAGAAATCACTCGTTGCAGGAATTTTTCGTGGAGTAACGAAAATGTCTAGCGCGAAGTGTGGCAGGTCGTTGCATCATGCTAAAACCAAAGATCCCTATATCACCTTCAAAGGAAAATGGCCCATTGACTTGTCGAAAAATCACAACACACAGTTGTTCTTAGTGGATGCATTTCAGTGTGAAATATGTAATCGGGTCAGTTTGGTGTATGTTAACATTATTTTAGGTAAACCCTAGCAAGATACCACTATTACCCTTTACCAGAAGGAAAGTATTGAAGCAATTTTGTAACATTACAATCTCTAAGAAGTTTAAGTATCTAGGAATTACCTTATACGCAAAACTAAACTAGAGCATCCATATAGACAACAATATAAATAAAACAATGGTTGCCCTTGTATGTTTGAAAAACCTGGAGATTAAAACCAAAGATGGTTCTGTGGAGCTACAACACGGTCGTCAGACACATGATAGCATACAGCACCTTAGTATGGTGGCTACAACAGCTAACTTGCAAAGACCAGCATGTTTGAGCATCTGTGAAGTCATGAGAAGTGCTCCTATAGCATCTAAGGAAGCTCTTCTGAAGCTTAATCTTTTTGAAAGTCTTAATTGTGTCTATAAAATGAAATCCACCAAAAAGTGGCATATGCACAACGACAGTTGTGGTCAAAAAAGAATACAGGATGTAGTTAAAGGTAATTTCATATTAATTATGGATACTAAATATTTTCTGGAGGAACCGTTTACTGTGAAGTATGACCGCAACTTACCTGACAAGCGGGCTAATATGGTATACACCCAGTTTGTGCATGAATCACGGTACATTCTATGCATACAGGAGAATACGAGACGCGGTTATACCCAACAACGGATCAGTATTATAATAGATAGCCAAGCACCCTTAAAAGGAATGTAATTGTCTCGTATAAACACCAAATTGACGAAACAATGACTATCGCTCTACCTGGTAACACTATCTGAGAAGAATAAGGTTTAACTCATATGGATTTCAGGCCGCACTTATGTGGTAAGTACCTTTATTGAAACTGGATTTCTGTTCACTTACAACACCAGAAGCTGTATTTGGTATACCTAAAAGTATTTGAACAACAATAGTGACGTGGGGGGAAAAACAACCTTCTAGCAGGATAACATCGGACATTGTGCAATTAAGACGCTTATAGGTAAGACAAATAGGATTTGTAATAGGTCACTGCCACCTGAGAAAACATTTACACAGTCTGGGTATCTACAGAGGTTATACACTTTGTAGGTTATGTAATGAGGAGAAGGAAACAGCCTCACACATAATCTCCGACTGTCCAGCACTAGATCTCAGAAAACAGAAACTCTTTGGGGCAACTCTTCGTGGATCTAACACATACAAACGAGAATCTCGTAAAGAATTTACTGCAACTCTTTGAAGGAGTAAAGTAGGTGAATAGAAAGATAAAAGAGTAAGAGAGTGGAGGAGAGAAGTAAAGTAAAAAAGTAGGAGAATGGGAGAGTAGAAGGTATTTGTCGTTCTTGCGTGTTTAGGCGAATTAGTTGATGCCATTAATTGTAAAACTCACATATATTTCAGTGTGGTTGAAGTTTTGGTTCATCTTTAAGGAAATATAAAAACTAACCGTTTAGCAAAAATATAAGGATGCCAATCAGTTAATTGAATCCGGCCCTGGTGTAGGTGGTGATTTGAAAAGTAAATTGAACTCCGTGTTTAAACGAGATTTACGCGATCAATAACATAGTGTTAAATTTGCAAACCCACCTGAAGCAACAGCTAACAGTAGATAAATAACACACAAAACCAGTGGTATATGATAGGGACAGATTCATTAACATTCAGGAAGAATTTTGACCACTGCGCTGATAAGGAAAGAAAACTCATTATTCTTTATGCGACCGGCGACGGTTGACCGTGACCTTTATAGAACGCGAATACGTAAATGTTGGACAGGACTGTACTAAATAAGTTCATGAATGTTCGAATTAAAAGCTAAGCAAATAAACAAAAGGAAAAATTGAGAATTCAGAAAGACGCGAATAGAAAGAATTACACAATATAGCAGAAAGAAATGAGCTAACAACATTAGTGAATATTATGAATCAGGTGAAATTAATGGAAAAGAAATGGATGAAACGAGCATAAACACTAAACAACAAGCAGAAAAGATAAAAAAGCTGGAGGACAGAACAAAGCAGCATGAAGCAAGAATAGAAATATTAAGAGAACAAAGAAAGGAAAAGAAATATAATAAATCTTGGCTTCCCGGAAGAGGACAAAGAGAATACGAAAACAATAAAGGAGAAATTTCTGAAAGAAGTTGTAAGAAAAATAGGAGTAACAATAGAAGATTATGAAATAAACTCAATAAATAGAGTAGGAGCACGAAAGGTAGTGAAATGAGACCGATAAAAGTAGGTCTTACAACAGGACTGAAAAAATAGAAATATTAGGTAACTTAGCCGAACTGAAGGGAACCAAAATTGGAGTAAGGGAGGATTTGGATAAAAAGATCAGAGACTAGGAGAAGACTAATACCCCACATGTTGGAAGCCAGGTAAAGAGAATATAGAGCAATGGTGGTAAGAGATAAGTTAATAATAAATAGGATGAAGTGGAAGGCAAAAGATCTGGCGAGAAACGAAGAGAAAATATAGAAAGTACAGAGAATGCAGAGAAAACAAAGAGGAAAGGAAGAAAAGAGAAAGATCTACAGATAAAGAAAGTGAAAAATCCCTCATAAGATTAATCCCAAAAAAGAAAATTTGGAGGCAGACTCTGCTAGCACCCCACGGAAAAGAAAGAAAGGAATAACATATAGGGCAGCCCACTGCTGGATGAGAACGACGAATTAAATACAACCGTAAGAAACATCATAAAAACATCACGATCCCAATATAGTTCAAAAAACTAGCAGAAGATAGAAGCCGCGTGGAAACAATGATGATGACAAGTAATACAAAAGGACAAACGAAAAATATTAAAGAAAATGTAGAATAAGGAAAAGGCAAGAATAACATTAGGGAATCGGGATCTGGAACGTCAAACTCTACTTGAACCCTCTCGACTGGCACAAACTATAAGGGAAATGGACAGATACAAACTGGAAGTATTAGGACTAAGTGAAATAAGATGGCGAGAGCGAGGGAAATACGAACAGTTGACGATAATACGCTACTGTACTCAGGCAGAGAGGAAAGTGAAGCACGGGCAAATGGTGTCGGTCTCCTAATATCAAAAAGAATTGGGAAAGCAGTTTCGGCACTCTTAAACGAATTTGGAACTCGGTGAAAACGCAAGCTCAAAATTACGAATATTTAATGCAAACGTGAAATCTGTACTTTTATACAGTTCAGGAACATGGGCGTTAACGCGCGAAAATATAAACAAATTACAAGTGTTTATCAGCAAGTGTCTTAGAAAGATAATCAAGGTGAAACGGCCAGATTTCTTATCAAATGAAGAACTGTGGCAGCGCACGAGTCAGGAAGAAACAATCCAAATGAAACGTCGGAAATGGAAATGGATCGGGCACATACTTGGGAGAGAAGATGGAAATATTGCAAGGGCTGCACTGGTGTGGAATCTGCAGGGGAGTCGCAGAAGAGGGAAGTCAGGTACAACATGGAGACTGAAAAAATGGGAAAGACGTGAAACGAAGTAAAAGCCATGGCACAAAATAGGGAAGAATGGAGGCGTTTCACCGAGGAAATACAACTCAATTAGGAGTATTAAAAGGACAACACATAAGATAAAGGACAGGGAGCGGATGGCATATCAGCCACCCTCCCTAAATTACTTGATTCACAAAACCTCGAATAACTCGAGGCCCTATGATTCATCTAGGAGCGAAGAAGGACTAAATAATCAGTTCATTGATAAACTATCAAAAGAAAATATTATTTCTTCAAAATCACACTAAAATAAACCCTGAATAAGGAAATCTTGATAGGACAACTCCATTCTTTAACAATCGATTATTTTGTCGGCATTAATGGACATAAAGACACAATCTGATATGTCTGTTTGAGTGTCCCATAAAAGCATTACCACAATTTTGATCAACCCTGTAACATAAATGTTTAACGGCGGCGGCGCGCGTAAAAAAGATTTTAGCGGCCATTAGCGCGCCCGCCCGATGATTTGGCCATAAAGGTACGACGATTAAGTAGCAGCGTCCCATTTTACATCACGGCCGTTATGCGCCTTAAAACTCTTAAAGCGAGCCCGAATAAAACCGGCCGCATTAAACCTTTATTACTACCTCATATAAGAACACTTAGAGATAACAACTCGCCGTTTCGGGGCGCCTCGCAACTTCCCTAACTGCATTACCCTAACCGCCGCGCGCCATCGCCGTTTACTTATTAAATGATTCAAGCTCGCCCTCGCCGCCATAAATAAGTTCAGGTGCTCCGAATTCAATTTGAGCGTCACATTGTACTAAGGACCGCTCCGGCGGCGCGCGCTGCGGCTGAAATATGCGCCCTGAATGGCGCGTCCAACTTTTAATAATCGTAAATGCTTAATATTTATAGCGGCTGCATTAAAACAAAGGCGGCTTCACGGCGCTTAAACGGCCCCGTAAAGCCCGGCGCCCTCGCCGCCCCGCCGCGCCAACGCTCCCCGGCGCGGGTGATCGATTACGCGCATTAAAAAAGCGCCCCGGCGCCAGGTGAGAGTTCGGGCCCCCGGGAAATACCCGGCTGCCCTGCAACCCCCCCATGTAAATAAGCAGACTTCAGACAACAGACGGGGAAATCCATTTATGAGGCTTATTCGGTTTGCTGCAAAAATTCGAGAAGTTGCCGCCGCTTGAATTACACGCAGCTGAATTATCTCGCAAAGTTAAATTGCCTGTTTAGGGGTATATTTGTTTACAAAGGCGCGCCGGAGTCGGAGCGGGTCGCGCTTAATTCGGCGCCAACTTCCATAGACCCAAGAAGTAACCTAACTTTCTTTTGTTCCTCTCATTTATATATTAAGTATCCTGGCCCTGCAATTTGCGAAGAGAGTGGTTAAAAGTACAGATTTAAAACGTAGGTAATTTTTGACAGCAACAAATTCAACTTTACATAAATAAAGTAAATTTTAAAGAACTACCTAAGAAGTTCGTTCAAAGTTGGCTTCTACAGAATAGACGTTTTCCCTGCTTTCAACATTTTTACTATTCACTTGTAGGTAATTTTTTTAAAGGGGGGGGGTTAATGTACTAATTGGACACAAACAAATATTGTCATTTACCACCCCGCTGTATGAAATGCACAGAATACCATCACTACTTCTAATGTCAACGAAAAAAGAGCCCTGACACACCTAATCGTACCAATTGCGGAGAACACACCGCGAACTGTCTATACTGTCCCTATATAAAACACCACAACAATTAACCATTATTTTATATAATTAGACCCTCCAACCCTAACATCTTAACAGTCGTCAGCCGGATGCTAAAAGTACACCATGAGATCCCAGATGAGAGGGGTCAGTAAGTAACCCCCACATTAAATTAAAAGTAATTATTTAGGATGAGGGGGGTTAGAAGCTGACCCAAAGCGATATATGTTTTTCTTAATAAGTTTATTCTTTTGACTCGTTTTTATTAAAAATAACTCCATCTTTAGAATTCAAAATTATTTTTATTGATGAAAATAAACATTAAAATGTTAATTACATTCGGTACAAGTTCTAACAATAGAACGTTCTTCTTTGGCTGTATGTTTCGGGCAGATGTACTTCACGCATTTTGTACAAGATTTCATAAATTTTCTATCTTCAGATCTTGGACATATGAAGCATCTTACCTTTTTAGGTATACTTTTAGTAGCATTTCTTGTTGCTTTCCCTTTGGCTCCGTTTGAACTGTCCCTCTTGAAAAAGCCCTCACTTGATTGCATTCAAAACCAAATATTTTTAGTGCTGTTTAGGAATGGTCAGATCTGTATTTTATGTTGATTTGGCATAGTGGCTTGCCTAGACTTTTCAAAAAAGCCTTTCGGCCTGACTCACGTTTGGGTATTTTTTGGCCTAAGTTTCGTTTGCGCATATGAATTGTAAGCGACTAAATCGATCAATTTAAAAAACACGGCCATTGGCCATGTTCTTGTCTCACGCCGACAACTGTATGCTCTAATACATTTGGCAAGTGTATCAACACCTGCTTTGTTGAATTATAATAGTTAATAATTTCCGGCTTAACGTTCTCTATTTTCATGTCCTGATGTTGAGTAGAGGGAACACTTACTATCTTATTTTTTTAGGAACGTAACTAACTAAAGTTTCAGAATTTTTGAGAGCAAACCTGATGGTACCTGGAATAGACTTTTTCAGTGCTGTGAGTCTTAGTTCTAATGGGACGTCTTTACGATCACACTGTATTGTTTCAACGGCAGTTAAATTTTTTTATTCGAGATAAGCAGCTAATGACACAGATGTAAATTTTCGATCTATTGTAATGTTCCTACTCGAATTTTCAAGTTTAGCAGAAGCAACTAAACGTTTTGCCACTTCAGGACCACTTTTGGTTGATTTGCCACTTTTCCCGACATAAGGTTCAGCAACAAAACACTAGTAGTTCTCTGAATCGCAAAGAATATTCGCTTCACGCCTTATTTCCCTGGTTTGGTTGGTATAAATAAACGAAATTCACACCTTCCGTGGAATGTAATTAGTTCTTCATCAATAGTTACTGATGGTTCAGGATTTAAAAAATTTGCAAATTTTGAAGTAATGAGTTCCTAGAGTTCGCGAACAGCTGCAAAATTATCCGTTCTTTTTGATTTTCACGGGTGTTATTATCGTCAAATAGCAGACATTTCATTAGAAGTTCGAATCTAAATTGTGCTAAAGTGGCTTTATAAGTTGACATGTGCTCTTCACTAAAAAGTTCGTCAAGTGGACCTCTATTTTTTCGATATACAGCTCCAGTTATCGAAAAGCCTAATATACTCAAAATTTCTTCTCTTCTAAAATCTTTACTGTTTCTAGTAAATATCGAAGATGAAGTGTCTTTCACTTTTTGCAGTTTTTGATTGGTGTAGTGTAGAATCAAGTCAATAACATAATTACAAAAAATAGCCTGAAGCTTTAAAAGGAGTTTGTAGACGTATGTGCGATTTTATCTCCTGCATAGTTTTCATTATATTAGCAGAGCGTTGTCTTCTTTGATTACTCGGAACAACTTTCCATTGAAGACCTGATGGAGCGACATGTCACAGTTCGGTGGATCAACGAGGGGTTTCGGACGGGGGCGTCTCCTTGTACTTACTTTCCTATTTGATTATTGTACATATTCTTATATTTCGAAATCTGAAAATTCTTCGGCTGACAATGCGGATAGATTTTCTTTATATTCATTTGCTATAGCTACAGACTCGAATTCCTGCATATATTCTAACATATAATCTACTGGTTGGTTTGAACTATCCTCTACTGTCATAAAAATAACAAATAATCAGTGTTGAACAATCCTAGAACAAATAATAACTTACTATTTGAATATTCACCTGTAGTAAGCACACTTTCATAAGGGACGTTCTGTAGATTTACAAAAGTTTTTTGAGCATCATCGTCACTCCCAGAATCTGAACTCTCTATATTATCAACTTCCACATCCATCTATAGGTCAGGATCGTTGACAGCTTCTTCTAGTTCCTCAAGAATGAAATACCGCTTTGTACTATTTTGAAATAACTTGTAGGTTCACTGTATTTACAATACGAAAAGCTATTTACAATTAGAACATAAGTCATTTGACTGTAAACATCCGTCAGCGTTACCAGCTTGCTAGAAAATATAGTACTGATGTCAATTCAAAAAATGTACTGGTTTTACAAAAAAAGTACTGTAACACCCGTTCTTTAATAATAGTCCCACGTCGGGTGCCAGTTATAACAAAATATAACTTTGCCGTGAAAAGGCCACACGCTGGGCGCCAATTATATAAAGAGTTGTTAGGGTGGGACGCCGTTAGGCGTCAGAGTTAGAAGCCACTCTTGTTAAAATGGTCCGTCGTCGGGCGCCAGTTGTAAGGAGTACTTTTACAATGGGCCACGTTGGGAGCTAAGAGGGTTCTAGTAGAAATGGCCGTCAGCTTATAGATGTATATATTTACAAGAACAATAGATACAATGAAAACATGGGGCGACGTACGGGCGCACTGAGACCGCTATTATACTTATACGAGCCACCGGGACCGTGGAAACGGATGCCGGGTGTGGCGAGGTATAAAGGGATGATGGCGCGCGGGGCGACGTGTGGGTACACTGAGACCGTTACTATACAAGCCACCGGGACCGTGGAAACGGATGCCGGGATGTGGCGAGCAATAGGTAATTGCAGATCGTTACTATACAAGCCACCGGGAGACCGTGGAAACGGATGCCGGAATGAAGCGAAGTATAGACTACTGTACAAGCCACCGGGACCGTGGAAACGGATGCCGGGATGAAGCGAAGTATAGAGTATGGCGCACACGCAAGGCGGCGGTATGAGTAAACACCGACCGCTACTATACAAGCCACCGGGACCGTGGAAACGGATGCCGGGATGAAGCGAAGTATAGTGGATGGCGCAAGCAAAGGCAACCAATGTACAAGCCGCCGGGACCGTGGAAACGGATGCCGGATGTGGCAAGCAAATGGTGCCGTACAATGAACAGGACCGACTACTGTACAAACCACCGGGACCGTGGAAACGGATGCCGGGATGTGGCAGCAAGTAGTGCGTAAACATTAGGCGCTGAGATCCAATACACATAACCACCGGGACCATGGACATGGATGCCGGGGCCACATATTGTGGAGCGCAAGCGCTTAGAAGCTATGTCCAGCAAGGTACGATCTACGGTCCAAGACCAGCCTGAGCCGATGCAATGGAAGCCATAACCGAAGCATGCCGAGGACAAGCTTGCAGTGCGTAACGGGGCGTACCCTTTCGTAGCCGGCGCGGTTACTCGGCGTACACGCGTTGGCGCAGTGATAGCCGAGTTACAGGTCTCTGTACGGTTGTTCGGCGTGGCGCACGTTGACGCAAAAGTTGCCGTGTTACAGTACTGATTTAAGTACAATTGTACTGACACTAGCAACGCTGTCACGAATAAAAATTGCGCATGCGCATGAAATTTAACAGTCACTGAGTAACTGTCTAAATTTACAAAATATAGAGCATATACTTCACAGTATTTTATTTAAAATTAAATATTAAATCAAAATGGCATAAATATTCATGTAGGAGCAACGATAGTTCGCGCATAAACAGATACTTTCTTTTATAGACACCACTGTAATTATTTGATTCTTGGCAAATATACTTTGAAGTATTCACAAACACAAAGGATAAAAGTCAAAACATTCCAAATTACAAAATTGATATTTGACTGAAATATAACAAAAAGTATTAGCTGGGGTCACTAGGTAACCCCCCTCTTCAACTGCAGGCGACTGTTAACTAGTGGTAAAGTTACATCAAATATTCCCCATGCTACAACCCTCCAAAAAAATATCACCACTTCTAGTTCAAATACCACTTATAAAAACACCATTGCTCCTCCACCCAACATTTCTTTTATCTCAAATATTCTACAATCAATTCTAGAAATGATTACCCCATATCTTAAACAACTCAAAAACTTTATCATATCCTTAATCCCAAACCTATTCCAAAATGGCTCAACGTAAAAAACATTATCTCAATAGGTTAACACTTTTGAACTGGAACACTAATGGATTGGGGATTGGAGCTACAAAAAAAAACCAACCCAAAAAGTATGAAGCTTGAGAACATATCAACACAACTGGGACTGCGGATATCAGCACCATCAAAATATACTTATTATCCGCAAGGCAATATTAACTATCAGATATATTAGACATTCTCAAATTAATCGAATGGTATTCACAGGGTTAGATTTCGAACAGCTGTCTGTTATTTTACCCTACACAGCTCTTCATATTATTACCCTAAGTAACAAACAATCATTAAAAGCCCGGTTAAATAGGACAAATTTGGAACAAAAAAGAAAAACTAGCTAAACTTAGTATCACCTGAAGATATTGACAACGAAATCATATTATTTAACACATCAGCAGCCCAGGCCATACAACATGCAAAAAAGTGCGACTACATCGTCATTCAAACAGCCAAAACCTCCTTACATACATAGTCTAATTAAAGAAAAATACAAGGCTCGTAGAAAATGGCAAAACACATTGAATAGACTAATCAAAACCGTAAAACAAGAACTAGATCGTCATAGAATCACTATGTGCAATAACAATCGACACTGATTCCTCGCTTCAAACAAATGGCCAAACTCGCTCACATGATTTCAGAACAACTAGAGAACACCATTTTAGTTAACCAAAACAATATTGTTCATTATCAATAAATAAAGGGGACCTGGAAAGTACAGAACCTACCTCACCGATTGAATTGAAGCAATATATTAGAAAATTAAAACAAAGGAGATCTCATGACATAGGCACCAAATAAAGCAATCTGATATTTCACAACCATCTAGTCCAAGAGTTGGAGACTGTTTTGGCGCTTGGAGACAAGCAATCATAACTATGATTTCTAAACCAGGCAAACAAGAATCCGACAAATTATTGAGCCATTAGCCTTCTTTCCACTGCATCCGACCTTTTTGAACGAACCATATATTTACGTTTAAAAAAATTCTGGACAACAGAAATATACGTCCACAACACCAATTTGCTTTAAAAACTCACACTCTACTTCACATCAGCTGCTGAGGCTCGCAGAAAAATCTAGAAAGGTTTTGAAAAACACAAGCACACATTAATTGCCTTCATTGATGTAGCGCAAGTCTTTGATAGAATTTTGATCAAAGGGCGTGTGTACAAAATTATGAAAATACCGTCATATTCTTGCCTACGGCAAATATTTGCCTCTTTTTTAACAGAGAGAACTTTTTAGGTAAGGGTTAGCTCAGACACTTTACCAACTGGTCGTATACAAGTAGGTGTCCATCAAGGCCCGCTCCTGTTTAATATATTCATAAATGACATACCTATATAGAGAAGCAAACTTAGCTATATATGCAAACAACACAGCAATAATTACCTAAGACCAAGACATCCGTAATGCCGCAACTAATCTTTAGAAAAGTACCTGTCAAATCTGACAGTGGTTCAACGCATGATGCATTAAAATAAATGTAGCTAAATGTGAAACAAACATTTTTATATTACGGCGACCGCTAGATCTGCCCAATATGGTAATAAATAACTTCCCAATACAGTGGAACGCAAAAGATGGACCTGTAAAATATCTAGAAATTTTCTTATATAAATAAAAATTTAACTGAAGTATATGACAGGCTTGATGTGCTATATCCGATTATGAAGAAATCTACCCTTAAAATGAAAAGTGCCACATTAATTTATAAATCAGTAATACGACTTATCATCATATATGAGTGCAGTCTTTGAAGTGTTGCCTCTAAAAGCAATATAAATAAAATGCAAGTATTTCCAACTGTGTCATTGTTAGCTTATATATTTTATGTATCATCAGTACATTACCTTTTTACATTTCTTAAAAACGTCTTCATACCCAAACTTACGGACGGATACTTCTACAAAAACATTTCGTTTACTAAACTTTGTCTTCTATTTATACTTTCAGTTTAATCTAGGCGACCAACAATAAGCCTTTAACGGGTTTTTTTATTATTATTTGTTAGCGAAAATATTTATGAAGTTACCCCAAAACTCTCCACTTTGTTTCAGATATAGTTTAATTTGTGGCCAGTTATGAATTATTTGCAAAAAGAGCTATTGGTGTACGCACACACTTACACATGGTGCATTAATAGCTGCTTTAAACTCTGTATTACATTTCTAATTAGATCTGACGTTACTATTTCACAATTTTGCCAAGGTAAATATAAAAATAGATCAGTTGTCGCCAAAACGTTAAGTTACTTATTTTTAGATGACGAACAGACTCAATCATTAAACTGGTTTCATTGGAGAAAAACTTAGCTAAATACATACTATATGGGATCTATCGCCTAGTTGTCTGTTGCAGATAAAATGGGGAAGTGCAAAGGTTAAATTTAATACTTTAAGACAATTTCAAGTAGCTCAGAACAGAAAAAGAAATAGAAGAAAAGGACTCACACTAACTCGGCTAGTAGATTTAAATTAAGTAAGGTTACCTGTAGAATTTAAGACTAAACAAAAGTTGGAACTATCTGTAATAAAGATTAAGAAACGTTTCCTTAAAGTAATTACATAGTGCAAAAGGAAAAAATTAAGAATTACGAATTGACTTAATTAGAATATTATGATCTAAAGTAACCGTAGATGGCAGGTGGTGATAAAGTGGCGTGTCAAGTTCTTTAACTATTCAGCCGTAACTTCAGCCGCAGACAAGCTACGTATTATCATAAAGAGCGGACAAGAAGAAAAACGAGAAAAGGGGGAAAATAAAGAAAAGAGAAGTGTCAAAAAAGAGCCACTGCCAAAGTGAGCAAAATAATAGTAGCCGCGCACATGAGTACAGATCAATAAGAAAAGGACAGAAAGAATAGCGTTACGATCCTAAAAGAACTAAAAAAAGGAAGATAGTTAATACAGAAAAATTCACAAAAGGGAGAACAGACCTCTAGCATTCAAAATATAATAAAAAGATTGCTTCCAACAAAATAAAAACTAGAAAAAGGCAAAATAAATCGATCTAAGACAATATAAACGAAAATATAAAGAAGACAAAACTGAATCGTTTAAAGCAATTGTAAGAAAAAAATAATAGGGGACACCCAAAATGAACAAAAAGTTAAAGAAATAATTCCTGAAAAATCTAGACTTAAAAAAGCAGTTAAAAGGGGGGAAAATAATGAGACAATATGGAAAAAATAAGACACTAGAAGAAGAAACACTCAGCTTGGGAAAAAATGGAAGATCAAGGTAAGCAGTAGAGAAGAAAGAATATAGTATTGAAGTAACAAGAAAACGAAACCACGGAAACAACTAAAGCAATAAAAATTATGAATAAACAACAAACCAAGAACGATGAGTAATGGGCACATGGAATATACAACAATAAAATTTTGAAGACCTGGAAATAGAAGGTAAATAGTACAACAAAATGTTTGGCCTTACAAGAAAATATGTATTTTAATAGTGAAAATAAAAAACAAATATGGTAAACTGGCTTTATAACAGTAAATAAGTTAAAAGACAAGATAAGAACAGAGATTATAGGTAACTTTAATGCAAAATTTTAAAAAGAAGGCAATCAAAAAAATAATAAAAATAAAGCTCAATTAACAGAATGTGCAGCAAAAAGGACTGCTGAATAATAAGCACTTATTTTAAAAGAAGATTAATACATAAAGGCACTTGGGTCCGATAGCAAGACTGTTAATCAAATGTATCACGTACTAATACAAAACAAACATGAAAATTGTAAAAAATGTTAAGTTAAGAAGAAGAGAGGGCGTGAACTTAGATCATTGCCTAGTCACATTCAAAATGGAAGGCAATTACGTGACTAACAGGACACAACGGAACAAACAAAATACCAGGTAGAACAACTAACATAAGAAAAGCAAAAATATATGTAAGAATAAAAAAAACACTAGAATAAAGAAAATGAAATGGAGGTAACAACATCGAGCAAAACTGGAAAAAGATTAAAATCCGCTGTAGAACAAATTCTAAGGAGAAAATCTAAAAGAACAGAACTACAAGTAAGAAAGAAAATGAAAAACAAAAAGAAAGAGAAAAAGAACATATAGGGAAGCAAAAAAAATTTTGCTAAAAACGGACAGAGCAGGTAAAAGAAAATTTTAAAAACAAGGAAATGAAAAATCTTAACCAAAAAAAAAAATATCAGCAACAATAGCGTTTAAGAACGAGAAGGGAAAAAGGAGTAAGTGATTAGGAACAAGTAATTAGGGACTGAGAATATATTTTTAAGGTATGCTACTGACAGATATAACAACCCAAGAAAATAAAAAGGAAGAGAACGAAAAAGAAGAAACTACAAAATATACACTTGGAAAAAAAATTAGTAGGTAGAGAACACAGAGCTTTCAACGACAGACGAGATAAGAAATATAATAAAAAAGCTAAAACGGAAAAGCGCCAGAAAAAGCGAAATAATCAAGACACACAAGTTGATTACTAAAATGAACAGAATAGAAAGCAACCTACAAAATATTTATTACACTCATAAGAAACAAAACGCAATATTATTGTTTAGGTTCCACATAACCAAGATACAGTGAAGTTAAAAATGGTTAATTAGAATTACTGTAAGGGTGAGATTTGGTTAATGATGGAGTGAGAGCAGGTCCAATCAATAAAACACAAAGGATCACGCGAAAGTTACTACTTGCCTAGGCATAAAACCCCTCGCGATTAAAGGGGAAAGCCGGGGCAAGAGTAGGATTTATTGGTAGTTGTAAAACTTAAACTAAATACAAACTTGTACTAAAGGAACAATAGTAAACGACAATCCAAATCAACGGTGCCGCAACGCCGCTAGTGGCGCGAACGCAATTGCGCAAGCCGCAAAGTATCTTCCGCACGCAGCGAGAGCTTTCTACCTGGACGTGCGTGTGCGCCATACTGTCTATCACGTACGGTTACCGCACTCCCCTGGGGGATGACCAACGAGACGGTCACAGCCGCTGAGGGCTCGCCAATGGAGGGGCCACGGCATCTCCCTGACTCCTTCCCCAGGGTCACACACACAACCGCTCTTACAACACAAGAGGACGCATACACAACCATCGACACGAATCCGCACTGAGCTGTGTCCTTGTCACGCAGTCTCGGGCAACACAGGGTTGCCGCAAAGCTTTAAGCCGCAGAAGGGCCACGGTCTCTCCGTGACTCCTTCCCCAAGGCATACACACACAACCTTCCATACAACACAAGAGGACGCATACACAACTATCGACACGAATCCGCACTGAGCTGTGTCCTTGTCACGCAGGCTCGGGCAACACAGGGTTGCCGCAGAAGGGCCACGATCGCTCCGTGACTCCTTCCCCAAGGCATACACACACAACCTCCCATGCAACACAAGAGGACGCATACACATCAATCATCACGATTCCACACTGACCTGTTTCCTTGTCACGCAGTCCTCTTTCCCTTGAACGCAGCGTACTTGCGATAACGTCTGGAAGGCTCAACGGACTCGAGTCAAGTCTCCGCGCTGAATGTAGCGCGGCGCCACATGCGAACGCGTGCACCCAATTCTCGCTAAGGCCCAGCGGCGGCGCATCCGAGAGAGAGAGAGGGGGCCAGCGCCTCTAATTCAGTGCTGGCGCTAAGTTAAGTATCCTTTGTAAAGCGCACGGCTGCCCGGTAGTAAAGTGCCCAAACAATTATGTACTGTTCTCAATACTTTCTCTTCCTATCTTTCAATATTTTTTGCAGTCTTTTCTTTTGTTTTGATATTTTTGTTTGTTGGAATAATCAGTCTTTATTTCCTACCAGAAAGTGATCGGAGTTTATATCAGGACTCCTATGACTCCTCATATTTAGTATACTTTTTTCTTCGCTTTTTATACTAACACATGCCCAATTGGGTTTATCGTTCGGGCTCTTCCGTGTCTCTTTATGTATATTTTTTCTTTCAAAATTTGTACTGTTGATCAGCATCTCTTTCTATTTAGCACAATCTACTAGTGGTTTCCAATTCTCCGATCTCTTTTCATCTAAGCTAAATTTTCCCATAGTGGGGAGGTACATTGTCCTCCAGGACTATTTTTAGAACATGATCAGAGATTTTCTGTTCAGTCCATTCAAATTCTTCATGCAACACATTCTTCCCGTCATTAGTTTAAATTCTCTTAATGTTTTTATTAGTTGTTCGTTAAGTAAGAGGCCTATGTCTGTTACTTTATTTTTTTCTTCTCTATTAAGAAACAAACAGTCTTGTAGTTCCATGACATCATTGCTCTTCTGTTTTGTGTCTTGGACCACTATTATATTGAGTTTGTACTTTTGCACTTCTTCACTAGTATTCTGTAGATTTCACGTTGCCATCATTACCTTTAAATTTATAGTTTTTTTGCCTTTGACTCAATCCATATCCCACTTTCGTTCTTCCTCTTCTCGACAAGTCTTTATTTTTGATTTACTGTCCCATTCCATACTATTTTAATTTTTCTTCTTTTGATTTCATTTTTATACCTGTTGATTCATTAATTTTTGGAACCTTACTTTGACACCTTTTCTTGCTACATTCATTGTAATTTCTAACTCTCTTTTCATCTTCTTCATGTTCTGTTTTAACATCCTTGTATCGTTTGTGCTTATTTTTAAACCGTGCCACAATATTTTTCTTTATTTTTTCTCCTTTCAACTTTTCCATTCTTTCATTTGCCTTTGTAACTTCTTTCTTCAATACCTCCATTTTCTTCTTAGCCTCTTTATTTATTTCCTTTAAGTATTTAATTTCTTTCTTAAACTATTTTTGGTCGAATCTTAATTTCCTAATTTCTTGATGTAACGTTTCTACTGCTTTTATTTGTTCATTATTTATTTATCCGGATTCATCCTTCCGGTAGCGTTTTCGTAGTCTTTTTGAATTTTCAAAGTCATCTAAACCCCCGTACCTCCTTTTTTCGCCATCCCTTTCATATTCTTCTGAGTCTGTTATATTATTTACCCGTTTTATAACAATTTCCTTGACTCCTACTTTTATTATTGTCTTTTATTTAAATTAATTGGGTGTTTCGTTACCCTTTTGCTAGTTCTTATGTCTCTGTATTCATTCTGTGGTTCCACCTTTTCTCCGCAACACCTTGTTATAATTGTTGTCTACTGCAACCTACAAGATTCGAAGTAATTGTAAGCGAAAATTCAATCAACACACAATCATGCCCACGAAAATTTTAGTATCTGACAAAGATAATACTGAAGATAAACCCATTAGGAGTGAAAAACAGAAGGAGACAAGAAGAAAATGGAAAGAAGTGGTGCAGAATATAAAAAGTATAAGAATAAGAGAAAAAGTCGCAGATCGAAAAGGGTGAAAGAAAATAACTCTGGTAAAGATAAGCCACACACACGCACACGCAGACGCACACATTTATGATCTAAAACCCCAGTTTACAATTAAAAATTGAGAGTGTATTTTATATAAATATGAGTATAAGGTATTTGATACTAATAATGACTCCCAAAGAAGGCATTTCCGCTGCCTCGTATTTCAGATGTTTCAGTTCCTATGTATGATTCTTATCTTGATGTATATAATAGCGCAGAGTTCCGCCGCCTGAAAAACGTGCCTCGCGCTCAGCGCCGCAGTTATTTATCTCGCGGATCGCGCTTTCGGCTCATTTCCGGCGCCGTTTCTTCATATCAAACACGGGCGCGCGTGGCTGGGCGCATTTAAGCGCGGCCGATAAATCGCCCACCTGTAATCTAATTCAAGTCGCTCGGAGCGCGAAGTCCCTAATCCCGGCCATTTTTCCGCGCGAGTCGCTGGATCTGTTTAGGTGTGGATTTAGTTTGCATCAGGCAGCAGAATGAACAATAATGCGGCCGTACGTCTCGGGCCGAGATTACGGCCGCGATAAATTGGATCATTTTTACTTGTACGGCGCCCGGCGCCGCCATGCCTGCTGTTGCCAGCCGGCCGGGCACAATGGGAGCACCTTTTCAGTTGCAAATCTGCGCGAAGTTTGTTTCCGTAGGAATGCACCCCTGCGAGGAGGTGCATAATCGCCTGTCGGCCTTTCAGCGAGCTGATGCCTGAAGCTGTCGTTAACTGAAGGGAGATTTGTGGGGGCGCGACAGCCGTAATGGAATTAGAGCAGCAGAGCGGGCGCAGTTGGCCGCAAGTTGAAAAACATTGCCGAGGCAGCGCTGCAGCACTGCAAGGCTAATTTCAGGAGTCGTTAAAACAGTTAGTGCTCAGTAACGGCTGTATGCTGCGGAATGCAGTCGTTAATCGTTTCGCCACCAATTGCGGTTGTTGGCAGAATTTCGAATTCCGCATCTGCGTTTGTAGTTGTCAATATTGAGTAACGGCGCGGTCACTAATAGTTAATCAAACTTATTGATTAACTTACTAGAGTGTAATAAAAGGGGTTCCAAAAAACCACACAGAGTTTAATTTTAGAAAAAGCATTTTATTTATTTATTAGTTGGTAAAGTTATGACATTATTTTAAAGGTAAATACCCTCCAATCGTTTTACAACAATTCTAAATCATTTTTTCTCACAACTGTGGCTAAGTTTCGTCGATATCTCTTCGAATTTTTGTATTTAATTTAGGAATCGTTCTTACTTTCGTAGCATAAGCTTTGGTCTTCACACACTCCCAGAGGAAAAAATTTCACAAGATCTTGGTGACCAGTTCAATTTGACTTTTTGGGGGATAAGCAGCCTATTAATTTTTTCTCCAATAATTGGATCGTTTCACGCGTCGCGCAACAGGTGGAACCGCCTGCTGGAACCACAATTCCAAATCCATGCCGCCTAATATGAGATCACAAAAAATCCCATGATAACGTTCACCACTGGTAATCATAGCATTTCCGGCTTCATTTTCAAAATAAATTGCCTAAAATACAACCCACTCCAAACTGTTACTCTTTGGATATGCGTAGGTCATCCTTGAATGATCCGAGATTTTGTACACCCCTAATGCGCCAGTTTTACTTATTGGACATAGCCATTGAGATAAAAATGCATCTTGTCGCCAAAGATGATTTTCTTGGCAAAATTGTAGCCAAATTTTTAAATCTGAAGTAGGTGCAGATGCAGATCTTTTGTTAAAATGCGCTGTATGATTCTTTTTGAAGTGGCCGACGGCGTTCTGAGGTTCGCAGCGTCAACGTTGTCACCACAATGTCTGTTTTTTGTAGTTTGCAACTGAACACCTGTGTAAAAATTTCTATCTTTCCACAGTTCTTCCGAAAATGCCACGTAATTTGCGCACGACTTTTTTTAACTTGTTTCAACAATCGGCACTCACTTTTCCGTCGAGTAGCGCTCCCCATACTACAGAATTCCACCAAGCAAAACGCTGACAACCTTGCAGGAAATCCTGCATTTCTTTGAGACGCCCTATGTAGTTTTTTAAAGATTCCTTGAAATTCTTCTGAAAGTACGACTGACGGTTACTTTCTTGCTTCCTATTAATATATAACTTTACTCAGTCAGGTCAAAATCTCTGTCTT
The DNA here is from genome assembly GCA_036346155.1 of Sinelater perroti. Lineage (NCBI taxonomy): Eukaryota > Metazoa > Arthropoda > Insecta > Coleoptera > Elateridae > Sinelater > Sinelater perroti. The sequence continues at coordinate 18,238,985 of JARFIY010000158.1, read as the reverse complement.
TAATCTAAATCATATTACGCATCATATGTAACGTTGTTTCAAAAGCTTTTCTTTTCTTTTTAGTATCATTAAGTTGTATGCGATCTATTTTACTGTTTTACTTTCCTTTATCTCTCCAGAAGCTACATAATATAATTTTTTTAAAACTCGAGTGGCTTGTTTCCAAATACACTTTCAAGTACATATACATGTCACTTATTGAACTAAATTCTTTATTATAAAGAGGACGTTCTAATGAAATAATCCCATTGAACAATATCCAAAGTGTGGGCCGATTTAGGTAGAAAGAGCAGGTTTTCCTATCGTTAAAGGCTTATTAAGCTGTACTAAGAATGCATAAGATTAATATTCCTGAAGAGGATCTACGTCTGATCTCCAATAGTTCCTTTTGTCATTTGGCTGAAGAAGGAAATCATGCGTTGGTACGAGATTAAGAAGTTTGATCTCTGCCAACTGATTCAAAGGCCATATTTTAAAACGACTTTTATGAAATAATGAGGTATCTTTGTTTGGAGTAACATATCTTAAATAATCCTTAAATTTAATTTCATTATGCGATTGTAATTTCTAGCTCTAAAGATTTTGAAGAGCAGTGGCCGGTCGTTTTAAAGTACTTGCTTTAGAAATGCATTTGCTTAATTGTAAATCAATAATAAATGTTATAAAGAAGTGGAATGGAATGAAATAAATATTGCCGCCTTATTAGATTAGAAAATTATCCAAGCTTTGACTCTGCTTAAAAAGCCTCAGTTTTTTCCCAGCTGGGAAATTTAACAGACCACTAAAAAGTTGTTTGATTCGTGATAGCTTTTCAAGTGCGGCAGGTGCTTAGTTTCCAGTATCCAAGGTGTGAATGGGTTAAATATCTTCTTGTTCAATTGGCAATGACTCCTTGTTAATACAAAATATTCGGATTTATTCTGAATCTTCTAGGCAAAACTTATTATTGTGTTTATCGATTGTTACCTGCAGAAGGCTTACAATTTGCAGGCTCATTAGCGTATTACTTCCTAACGATTTACTAAAGCTTCTACAGACTTTTGTAATTTTTTTATTACCAACAGTAGATTAATTGGATAACAATTCTACGGTAAATACGTCGGTTGAATTGGTATTGAGTGAATTCTGTGTAGCGGTGCGATCATATTGTTTTGTCCTTCAGTTTTTGCCCTTAGCTTTGCTAGACTTTACCATCTTCGGGCTATACTTTACTCCAAACATTTGGGTTGCTACAAAGATAAGTGCTCTAGAGGCGAACATAAGAGATAATCTCATCTATCGCAGAACTTTCAACTAATGAATTTAAATAAAGGCAAATTGATCGCCGGTTTATGTAGCTATCACTCTACAAATTATATCATTTAGATGATGCCTCACAGTTCTTATTTCTCAAAATGAGATAACAATAGTTCCCTGTAACAGTCCACTTTTGGGGTTGTAACAGGATAAGTCTGCTACAATCTAGAGCCTATGGTAAACAAGGGTGGTAACGTGGCTAGCGCTACGTACCGACCGTCTATTATTACCCCAGAGTTTGACCTCCAGGTACTCATTTATTACAGCATGAGTTGAACTGGGCCTTAAATATGCCAGTGATCGAATTGGCGAGAGCGGGATTGCTGCTGGTATTATCCAAGATTCTCAAAAGCCCAAATTTGCAGGCAAGTTGATTTTGATGCTCTTATTAACGAGGAAAACATTTAGTTGAAGTAGTAATGTCTTTCCATTTGAAGGAAAACTTCAGGGCCAAGGTAAGAACAAGGGAATCACCCGTTCTCACATATGTAGAAGCAGAGGACTTTTATATGCAAATAAATCTTAGATCGGGAACAACTATAAGAGTTTTATTCACTGTTGTTTAGGTCTCGTAGTATCAACCAAAAAATGCAAACTTTGTAAAAATAAAGCATACCATGGGTATGCGTCGTCTAATTTGCTGATACACGGTAACTAATAAAGTTCTTGCCGTTTTTAATGGCAAAAAGAAAATGATTTACAGAAAGTGTAGCCTACTGTTAGTCTTTAAAGTAATCGCCATCGACAGCTGTGCAATCCCCTTGCGGTAAAACTCGGGGGGTTTTGGACGCAAAGAAGTCCGTGGGTGTTTGGCGCAAGTTTGCTTCATTGGTGAAGGATTTTCCACGAAGATGATTGTTCAGGGAGTGGAAGAGATGGCAATCGGATAGTGCAAGGTCAGATGAGTAAGGATGATGGCATAAAGTTTCACAACCAAGTCGCTGTATGGTATACCAGACCACCCGCGCGACATGCGATCTGGCGTTGTCATGAAAGAAGAGTACATCTTTGCGATTTACCAGTGCTGGCTCCTGTCGCAATGCCTGATGCACACGTTCCAATTGCTGCGAGTACAGGTCCGCAGTGGCTGTGTTGGCCCGTCGGTAGTAGCTCATAGTGTAACACTTGTCGAGCTGTCCACCAGACACATAGCATAATTTTGTGTGGGTGCACATCTGATCTTGAGCTGTGAGGGACAGCATCCTGGGGTAACAACCAATGTTTGGAACGCTTGGGAGTCTCATACAGATCCTATTTTTCGTCATTGGTAAGCACTCGATTGAATATGGATGTGGCACGGTGGCGAGAAGGCAACAACATAAATGCTGCCACTCGTTGTCTCTTGTGGACTTCCAGCAGCGCGTGCGGAACTTACTTGCTCAACCTAAGCGGTGCAGATGAAGTCTAACTATTTCATCAGAAACGTTAAAATGTTTCGCAAGTTCACCGCACATTAATGGCCGGTTTGCAGGGCTTCAACATTTAAGGCCTGTGGTCGTCTACTGCGAGGTTCATTACAGAGGGACAAATCTTCTGACATGAATTTTTAAAACCAATGCCTTGCAGTACGTTCATTCACAGCACTATCCCCAAACGCTTGACATATTCGGCGACTTAATATAGATCCTGATAAGCCCACTTTGAAGTAGTAAAGCAAACAACACTTCCATTTGTCTTCGCTACTGTACGAGTTACGAATAATGAAAGTGCGCGGTGGACTTACTTTTATAATGACTGATATTCCTACTCTCGACGGACCGGTTTTTAAACCACATGATACACTAATTGCATACTTATTTCCCTTCATTCAATGGCAAAGCAAAACGGTAAGAATTTTATTGGTTACTTTACACATAGGGAAGAAAATATTTTCTATTGCCACCAAATAAACTGCTTCGTATAGTCAAATGAAAAATTTTGCTAATTTTAGTTTTGAAAACTAAAAAATATTACTAGGCAGTATCACCGTTCGACGCTGTCTTTAGGATTTCTCATAGTTTTAAATACGCAAGTAATCACCCTTTAAAAGTTTTTGACAAAAACAGCTGTCTACCGCGTATTTAAAAAAGTCTGTGCTAAAGCTTTAACTTAGTATTAAAAAAGAATGAACTCTTTTGCCTTTAGAGGACAAGGCTGAAAAAGGGTAAATGAAATAACACTAGTCTAATTAAGAAAGTGTCCTAGAGCTATTTTTGTGCTTTGCTTAATCAAAATTCTGAATTCCAACTACTTCTAGTCAAGACAAAGCCTTGGCAAATGCCAAAACTTTATTATTAAACATTTTGGGCCCAATAAATCTTACTAATATCTTTAAAAAGCCTTTTGGTAGAAATTGAACCAAATAAAAGCCAAACCGTGGTAAAAACGGGTGACGAGCTTAACAAGAGTGACCTTTTCACAAGCCTTCATGATAATAACCTACTTTTCCAAAAAGATTATCTAAAAATGCAGCTTACATCTTGTTAGTCCCATTTTCTTTAGGTGGAGAGTAATCAGCTGTTTTTTTTTTATTTTAACAAATCCATTTGTAAACGTTAAAGAAGAATAAACCTCGTCGTTTATTGGTGCGATATACGATGTATTTGGACCAAATTTAAATTAGTCTGTCGTGGATGGTCAAACATATGTAAATGTGTTATTTTTAAATTAAAATTGTTATTTTTAAAATTATTGCTTAAGTAAATAAATTTAGCAATTAGCAGTTTTGGCCTGCCCCCAATGCAACCTGGCTCATGCGCGAATGACGACATTTACTGGCCAGGTCAGTTGGAAGAATGTGTGAACGAGTATCGAACTGCTTCAAATTTTAAGCGAAACTGGAACATTCTTCCCAGAAACTATTCAGAATAATTAAAGGTTTTTAGGATTGATGAATTGCAGGACAATTAAAGGCACGTTACAAGCGATTTAGAGATCGACGTTCTAGAAGACCTGTAAGACATAAAACACCTGAAAATATTATACGTGACTACAGTCAGTAGGGATCGGTAACTTATGATCCGAGAAGTACAAGATGATCTAGGGATTTTAAAAACTGAAAATGAAATATTTAAGATTACTATTACCAGAGCAGAAGCTGTTATACAGATGGTTTGCTATTGTAACTCTAATTTTCTATATATCTCTGAATACTTTCGTACGACTTTTGCATGGCGGCAGGGTAGTTATGGGGAAGAATGGAGAGCGCTAATTTTCTAGCTTACAAACAATGGTCTTTTGAGGGGTGTAGTCTCGCCATTATTATTTATGTGTTTTTGTTTGTATTCTTCTGCTTTTTCTTTTCCCCCAAAGAACATTTTAATGATATTTAGGTTTTGAAAGATCTCCAATTCTTCTTGGCTTTGTTTTGTTATAACATTTGTTTACTTTTACAGTTACACAGTTCTACTATTGGCTGTTCTTGTTCGTTATCTATATTTTTCCGAATGCTCTTTATGAAGTTTTTCATTTGCATTTTTTATCATTTTGTTGTAATATTTTGTTGCACTTTGTTTCTTACAGTTATCTAGTTGTGCTTTTGTCTTTTGATGTTTATTTTCTGCTCATTATAGTTAACAAAAGATTCTTCAAATATCTCTTGAATTTGATTTTAAGCTTTTGTTGTTACCATATGACTTTTCTTCTTCATTAATTTTTTTGCCGTATTTATATTCCTGTTTGTCTTAGTCAAAAAATCTATGGTACTATTTTGTGTCGTACCACTCAGTACGTTGCATCTTTTCAGTCTTATTTGGTGCAATACTGTTTTTGTATATCTAACTTTTCTTGCCAACGTCTTTTTCATTTCATATTTTAATCTTTTTTGAAAATCTCAAATATTTTCTCCGACTTCCTTTTTAGTTTTATCAATTTATTATCTCTGTATGTTAATAGATGACTTCGAGTTGTTAAAAATCTAGGTTACACTTAAAAATTGAGCCTGAAGTTAATAACGTACATGAAAAACACACTAGTCAGTGATTATTCAGTTACTGTGCATTAAGTTAAAATTTTATGTCTATCCACCATGCCAACAATTAGAAATAGAAACGATTGGAAACGTTTTGTAATGTTCGATGATTAGCTTTAACTTGGATTAAATTGCCAAAGTTTTCTGGGAGCAAGGGTATGGTAAATGAAAACTAAGCTCTTTGTACCACTTACGTTAGTTCATAATACAGTTTAACTTTGTTCCTGTTTCTTGTAGCAAAAGCAATTCAATTTAAAACTCGCTTAAAGTTTTTAAATCCCGTAAAGCCTTCTTGTAGCTTTTATTTCAGATTTTCATTTAAATACTGTTTTAATTCTTGGCAAAGTTGAGCGGGATTTTTTGTACTTGTTCTTGCACCTTAAACTTGTGATTTGTTTTAAGGTATAAGTTATTTTAATTTTTAGTTTCTTGTTGCCTTTTATGATTTAGTGTTTTACATCAATCAGTTTTTTTGGTACAAATTTACGTATACCTGCTGCTATAAGACCAAATAAATCATTTGAACTTATACTTATAATTAATTCAACTGTGATTATTTTGATTATTTTTACACTTAATCTTCAATAGTTGATAAATTGAAACCTTTTTATGTAAAATATCAAGGTTTCTAGCATATCGTTGTTCTAAAAAGCTAATTTGGGCCCAGATTTTCTGATTTTATTTGCAACAAAGCTGTATAAAAGCAGCAATGGTCGTATTAGCGTAATATCAAAAATGGTTTTCGTGTTTATGTCGTACTTGAAAATCACAAAAATTGTGTGAGTAGCTTCCTAAAGAAAGTGTTTAAAAGAATCAAAAATAATTGGCCCTACAAGTGATTTATCCTCACTAATATTTTCTTTTTAATAAAGAACTAAATTAAATTTTATTTGAGGTGTTGCCATGTTGCAGCAATATATTTATTTCCCGTGGTGACATTGCTGAATACATCAGCGAAGTCTCTTCAGTGGTTCGCAATACCGAGGCAACCAATCCATTAGCAAAATATCCTCTTGGTGCCAAAAGGCAGTGGCCGTGACGTCTTCGGACCAGGAACTCTCACTGTTCTGCTATTTAATAAAATGCTGGTTTCTTCGACCTCTTGAATTCACAACAAACACTCAGCTAACGTCTTCAGCTCCGAGCTGAATTGGTGCAGCAACTGTTGATATGCCTCCTACACTTCTGCTTTTGCTGGCCGGGGTAGTATGGAAAACCCGTTTTAAACAGACCCTTGAAACGATGTCACGAAGCAAAACAGACCCACGATTTTGTTTTTCGGATTCAAATCTCCAAGATTTGTTCACTAGGTTTTAAATTTTTGGGGCGGTGGCTAAGATAGTCGGGAACATTTTCTTTAAAACTTCCACAAGAGTTTTCATTGAGATTCATTTCAAGTAAAAATTGAGCCGTCTCTAAGCAGCTTTCGTAACATTTCCACTACAATTAAGCTTCTGCTTGTCTAATACTTCACAAACGTCATTATTCTTGAACGCCCTAAATGTAATTTAGAATGCGTTCTTTTTATTAGACCCCTCTAGAAACATCGCAATTTTTAATTCCTGTAGGGATTCTTTGAGATTAAAAACATCCGGATATAATACCAATTTTTCGTGTTTTATTACATTTAGCTCAAAATTGCTACCGACATAAAAAGTAAATTACATATAGTTCTCACTTTGTGCGCGTAATGACAGGTTTTAATACGAGCATGAAGTGTATTTGACATGTACGCATTTGGCGTTTCTATTTCTGGATTTTTATTGTGGAAGCTGTTTGGTTAGTGATTATTGGACATCGATTGGTTGGCTTATTAAATATTTAAAGGGAAATGTGGTGGAACTACGTACATAGTTTTAAATAGTAAATCCATCCGTACTCCAGGTTTCCGTATTTTTCTCTACATCAATTTGTTTGAAGTGGATGAGTGGTCCAACCTTGAGGATTGCGCTGTCTCAGGGCACCTGGAATCAGCTTACATCCTCCAGCGAAGCGTCAGCAAAACGCCGTTTGCCTTCAAGCAGAGTGCATCGGGCGACAATGTTCTGCCTCTTGTGTAGATGGGATTTCCGTTTGTGTTGCTATATCTCTGTAAGCTTCCTCCAACAGCATATATTTTTACAATAAGAAACAATTTGTGATTTAAATATTTAAATAGTGAAGAGATATTAGTATCGTGTTAAGCGTAGTGATAGTATAGTTTTAAATTATTTAAAACTTTTGTTAGTACCAGTGGAGAATTATAATTCCTAACCAAACGGGTATTTGTAACGCTTAAAACTCTCACCACTTGGTAGTCAGGCAATTTATTCAAGATGATCTATAAACCCGATAAACTGCTTGACATGCATTTGTATAGCCACTATGTTAACCCATATGCTCAACACACATTTTCCCCAAGTAGCAATCAAATACAAACTATCGAACACATGGCCGCAGGTATTAAAGCCAGAAGTTCCCAGCGCGAATTACCCAAAAAAGGTTTTAACCACAATTAACTCTCGTAACTTGATACGTTTTCTAAATCTGAGTAATGTGCTACTCTAAACTTATATATCAACGTGTGGTCAAATCAATTTGGGGAACCATTAACTGTTTTAACTATTTTTTTTTAAATAAAACTCAATCTTACTATCTTTAATGTAAACCACCTAAGTGGCACAGGTTATGCAGGTACTGTAATTATCATCAATAATTTTATTTAGCATCATGAGACATGTAAATGCCAAAATAAACACATACTTTTGCTGCATTAGCTACTTAGATATTATCTCTAACTTTTTTGCGGCTCTGGGTACCAAACTCATTGCTAGCAAACACTAAAATTTAAAGTATGTTTATTAGGGTTTCTAAATTACCCTAACAAAAGTTCGAAATCTAATCAAGAATTGCCGACATAAACAATACGAGGAATTACTTAATAAGTCTTTCTAGGATTATGGTATCTACCTTTTTATACTAAGGAGTTGGTCTCTGAAAAACGAAAAGCTGGCAATGAACTAAAATAGTTGATGGTAAACTAATTTAGCTTACTACGAAAGGCGCGAAATGATAACTTCGCTTAGTATATCGCTAACTGAAAGCAACAAGATGATTAATCTGCAAAGCATCTAAAAAATATAAGCACTCTCAATCTGCGAGGCGACAATAAAATAGAGTTTGGTCTCAGGTTTTACTCTCCTGAAACGGCTGCAACTAAATTTGGCGTTAAAATTAAAAATTGCAGTAACAGATATCTCTTATAAAGACTTCTTGTCTAGTTGAGGCACAGTTTAAAATATATAGAATGGATTAACACAAATCACAAAGATACGATATGATAAAGGAAAAAGTATTAAAAATAGCACTAAGCAAAGACAGCTTATTATCGCCTATTCTATTCATGCAGTTGTAAACATCTAAAAATTATGAGGGAAATCAAACTTGTGTACTGCTATATTTTTAGATGATTTCCAAATGTTTGATAAGGTGTAAACATATTAAATATTTCTCTATAAGATAGAAAATTTAGGTGTTTAACTAAAAATTATCCTATGCGTTCCGGTGTGGCTCAGCTCAGCGTTCTAGGGCCATTTCTTTATTTTATATGCACAGCTGACTCCAGGAACCGAGAACACTATTATTGCAATATTTGCTTTCAAACATAATCTCTGCTGTATTAGCGGTTGGTTTGCCAAACACCGCCTTTAGATTATTCAGTCAACTCAAGTTACGTTCACTCTGGGAACTAGTACTTATTAACCGCTCTCAACATTAATAATACGCCTATATTTATTAGAACATTAAGAACATCCAAACAGGACGCAAGCAATTATATCTGAAATGCCGCAAAATTGTTTAAATAGTAATTAACTCTTATCTTAAAAAACATGTTGAACAAAATTGATTCCAATTTAAGACATTCCGCATTTTGGCGGATGCGCCTTCGTATGCCACCACTGCGACTTTGATATCCCCCTAATTGTTGACGAAATCAAGTTTTGCTTATAATGATTAGACTAAGCTTCCTGGGTACAACAATAGCCGAGTAATAGTCACCTAACGTCTAACTCGAATATAACTCTACGGTTGGTTGTGATTGTTCTGCCTTTAGAAACTCCGTAGGAGTATCGTTAACAAATTGTTTCTCCTAACAATGTAAATATTTGTTATAGTAAATTTCTTCAATGCCTCTTTGTAAAGAAAATTAAGAAATAATTATAGTGGAAATTTTTACCAACAAGGAACAGGTAAATAGCTTTTTAAGAATTTTAGTATAACACGTCGTTTATAAAAACAAAAAAAATCACCATAAAGAGTATATTTAATAGTATATTACACACTGGAGAGGCAGGCGTGTAACTAGCCGCTCTCGTGGTGCGGTGTGGAAACGTAGTACGGCCCGTATTGGAACCGATAAGGCCAAATCGTCCCTTAAACGGCCGTCGCGTAAGCGGATGGGGGCGGCTACCGATATCAACCAACGAATATTGCCAAATCGCTCACCTGAATCGGCTTCGGCTTCGGCTTCGTCGGCGATTCCAAGGTGGCCACCTCTGCGCTGAGGATCTGGTATCTGCGGGATGATAAGACGCGACCGGATTGGCCGCGCTGCGGGTTGCGAATGTGCGGGTGTTAAGACACGACCGAACTGGTCGCGCTGCGGATTGCAAGTGTTTCTGGGCTTCGCGCATGGCTTGGCGGCAGGTCTTTTCGGGCAATTCTCATTCGCCAGCACCTTTCATACCAAAGGTGCCGCCGACGGCGTATGCAGACTTGTCGGCTGAGCAAAAGCCCAGATGCCGTTTGTGTGCGACGGCAAAACGTAACAGATATCAAAGGCCCGCATGCCGCCGCGATATAAAGCGGTTCAAGGGCGAAAAGGCCGCCACACCATACTCCCCTCCTTCAAAGGTCCTGAGCTTTCAAAAAAATTACTACTTTATCAAGGAGCTATTAACAGCGGTTTGAAACAATATTGTCATTAAATTCCTGAAATTAACTATTATATTTCAGGTGCGTTAAATTGCGGTTAGATTTATATCGTAACAAACTATATATAAATGCCCTATTAATACACTATCTATATATACATGAGTCAGCTAGAATATTGTTTATTGGGTTGGCAAAGGATATAGCTTGGTGACAGGACGTTTGTATGTACCTGACCCGGTTTTTACTGAATTTAATTCTTTAGAAAAGTGAATACTCTGAACTATTCGAATAACAAAATTTTCAGCGATTTGAATATCTTTAACAGATTGATCACCATTACGTTTTTGCTCGCAAATTTGAGAATGTACATGAATATGCGCAACAGTTTGTTCCACGAACAAACACGGGTGACTCAGAGTCAAAACACGTGGTTCGAAATTGCGGCTTTAACGACAAACGCTCTCGATTTGAACTCCGGTAGAGTTTCACACTCAGTTGGAATGAATTTTAAAGGCCATTCGCTATTTGACTGATGAAGCCAAGCAGGGCCATTCCACCACAGCGAGTGTTTAATTAAATCAGAAGGCAGCATGCCGCGTGAAAGGCAATCGCTGGGATTCTCTTTCCCGGACACATGATTCAAGCAAGCGGCAGGTAAATTATCGTGTATTTTAGCAATACGATTGCTGACAAAATAGACCACCTATGTGGCGATGAGTGGATCCACGAAAGCGCTATTGTAGAATCCGAGAAGGCGTAAACAACTGTAACAGGTACACGAGCGGAAAGTTTATCGCGGACCACGCGAACAAGCTTGGACAGCAGCAAAGCGGCGACAAGTTCTAATCGAGCTAGCGTTGTTATTTTAACTGGAGAAACCTTTGACTTTGCACATAAAAGCCGGACGGTGATATTACCTTCAGGAACAGTGATGTGTAAATAAACACAACAACCGTAACCACTGAAGCTCGCGTCACAAAAGGCTACGATGTTCACTACAACTTTTCCCACAATGCCAATATGGCGCGGAATTTTTAGAGAAGAGAGTGCGAAAAAATCGCGTGCAAAAGTTGAAAAGCGACTGATGATGAATTCCGGAGGAACCTCATCCCAGTCTATTTTCGTTAACCATAGTTCCTTAATAAGAATTTTGGCGTACAGCACAACTGGAGCTACAACGCCAAGTACGTCGAATAAGCGGGCAACTAGCGATAGAATCGTGCGCTTTGTGCATTTATCTTCTACAGCGATTGTTGTTAAAGAAAAGTAATCGCCAGCAGGATCCCAGGTTAAACCAAGGATTTTAAAATTGTAAATATCGTTACCCATGCCAGAAAAATTTACTGGTGAGCGGTGAGACTCGGGAAGAACCTCCAATAAAGCGGGTGAATTAGTGGCCCATTTGACAAGGTCGAAAGAGCCTAATTTAAATAAATCGATTAATTCGCGAGACAATCGCATGGCATTCTGTTCATCGGGAACCGAATCGACATAATCATCCATGTAAAACTGAGTTTCTACCAGTTTAGAAGCCTCAGGAAGCGGTCACTATGCTCGCACGCTAAGTTGCGTAACGTACGCATAGCTAGGTAAGGGCTAGGCTTTAGCCCGAAGGGTACGCGGTCAAAATTGTAAGTGCAAATAGGTTCGTTCCTACTGAAACGAAATAAAATTCGTAAGTATTTACGATGGTGCTCGTTTACTCCGATGCGCAAAACATTTGTTTTATATCAGCGGTCATTGCTATTGGGAATGTACGAAAGTCGAGTAACAACGAGAACAAGTCGGCCTGCAAATTAGGTCCGACATGCAAAATGTCATTAAGTGACAGCCCTGAGTGCGTTTTAGCACTAGCGTCTAAAACGATACGGATGCTGTCCTTATCTGGTCTGACAACGGCGTGATGCGGTATGTAGTAACCCTCCTCTGTCAATTCAGAGTCAGGCACCTGGGACAAATACCCCTGCGTTATATAATCGGCGATAGTTTTATTATAATTTTCGCGTAGGGTTGGCACGCAATCAATTTACGCTCGAGCGCAAGTAGACGACGGTGAGCCAGACCGCGTGAATTACCCAACTCCGAGGGGTTTCGTGAAAAGGGTAAATCAACAAAATATCTGCCGTCTTTAAATAAAGTCGAAGAGTTAAAGTTATTTTCGCAATCTAATTCATCTGGACTAATAAAACGTTGAGATGGAATTTCCTCTAACTCAAAGAACTTCCGTAAACTTGACTCAATGTCAACGTTAGCAAGCGCGGTAAACGAAGATGTAGTACTATGTAGGCAGGTTGCATCATAATGACATGCAATATCTCCCATAAGTACGTAACCAAAGCTGGTTAATATAGCGGGTGGTGCGCGATTACCAGAATCGACCCTATCTCCCAAATAAATATAAGGAAACAGTTGAGCACCAAGAACAACGTCAATTTCTCCCGGTACATTCCAGGATACATCGGCAAGCGGTAAATTATTTAAATATGACATATCTTCATTTAATGTAATGAAATTTGCGGGAAGTTTGTCTGTAATACAGTCAACTCCTAAAGCACGAATGTAATATTTGTTGTTAGGATTAATTCGTGATTCTATTGCGAAATTAATAAAACCGTGTACAGGTCGCGAGGTCATACCAACACCTTGTAAAGATGAATTGCGTAATTTAATTATGGGAATGTTCAAGCGTTTACAACAATCCATAGTAATTAAGTTATTTTGCGACCCGTTGTCTATTAAACACCTGACGACGAGCGTATTTCCGTTTTTACCATGTGCATAGATCTGTGCGGTAGATAACAATATAGCCGAACTCGAAGCCGCACTAAGCGATACAGAAGACGTGTCATGAGGTTGCGTTGCTGAATGCGCTGACTCAGCTATTATGGGTGCACGGTTACCTGTTTGCGGTCCAGCCGCCACAGACGGCTTAATAAGTTGGAAAAATGCAGTAAAGAATGATGCGGTTTTTTACAAATTTTACAAACGTTCCGTGATTTACATTTAGTTAACGAGTGAGATAGACTTAAACAGTTTATACAGCCGTGTTTCGCTTTAATTAACTCGAAACGCGCTTGCGGTGATTTCATATTTTTAAATTCAAGGCAGCGAAACAGCTGGTGTTCTCTGTCGCATAGCGGGCAACGCGTATTAAAAATCTGTTCACTCGACACAAACGACTTGCAGGCACCTTGTGCGCCACGGCCAAGGCTGTGATAAGATAAACTGGAATTTGCGGGCGGCTTGGTCTGCGAATTATTAACATGCGAGCGCTCGAGTACTTTGACATAATCTTGCGTAAATGAAATAAATTGTTTACAGGAGGGTAATTCTATTCCGCTCACACTATTTTCGAATTGTTGAAGCGTTTGGGGATCAAGTTTTCTTAAACCACAATGTAACAAGACAAAATCTAATAGGTCGGGAATGTCTAACTGTTTTAATGCGGCGATGGACGCGGAATATTTTTCTATATGTATTCAAACAACAGCATTACCGACGCATCCTTTGATGTCCAGAATGTTATTTAGATAATGACTGCCTAAACTACGTTTATCTTGATACTTTTAACAAGACTATCCCATATAATATTATAAGTATCCCTGTAGGAATAATACCTGCGGTTAATTTTAAAGCGTCATGAGTTAATTTACTAATCAAATACTGCACACGCTGCGCGTCAGTCAAAATTGTATTTAAATGCGCATTGCTACGAAATATTTCGTAAAATATTGGCCAGCTCTCAATCTTGCCATCGAAAGAAGGCAGTTCAATTGGCGGTAATTTTACGATACCTCTTTTTTGATCTAATGTAAATGTTTTGCTGTTTGACAATATAAGGTTGCGTTTATATTTAATACTCGAATATAAATCTTCAATAGAATTTAAACATGAGTAGTCTGGAGGAGTCTGATCAATTTCAAACTGCAAATTGTTAATTTCCTCAATTATTGTTTTAAACCTGCTGTATAATTCACTAATAGATTCAGTTTGAGATAAAAATAATTCGTTTGAGCGTAATTCATAATTTGAAATATTCGTTGACGTATTGTATAAATGATTAAATCGTTCGAAAATAGCCTCTTTTTTGGCAGTTAACTGAACTAATTTTAATTCAAGCTTATCCATTATAAGGGAACTTTACTTGAATAAAGCGTAATATATATATATATGTTTTTATTTTATGGCGGTCACCTTACCAAAAACCTACGTAAGTCTCTGACGACGCCAAGTTATCAAGCGGTTTCTACAAGTACTGTAGCTGATACCGATCCGGCTCGTAAGGACCAAAAAATGGAGAGGCAGGCGTGTAAATAGCCGCTCTCGTGGTGCGGTGTGGAAACGTAGTACGGCCCGTATTGGAACGTCAACCGATAAGGCCAAATCGTCCCTTAAACGGCCGTCGCGTAAGCGGATGGGGGCGGCTACCGATATCAACCAACGAATATTGCCAAATCGCTCACCTGAATCGGCTTCGGCTTCGGCTTCGTCGGCGATTCCAAGGTGGCCACCTCTGCGCTGAGGATCTGGTATCTGCGGGATGATAAGACGCGACCGAATTGGCCGCGCTGCGGGTTGCGAATGTGCGGGTGTTAAGACACGACCGAACTGGTCGCGCTGCGGATTGCAAGTGTTTCTGGGCTTCGCGCCTGGCTTGGCGGCAGGTCTTTTCGGCCAATTCTCATTCGCCAGCACCTTTCATATCAAAGGTGCCGCCGACGGCGTATGCAGACTTGTCGGCTGAGCAAAAGCCCAGATGCCGTTTGTGTGCGACGGAAAAACGTTGCAGATATCAAAGGCGGTTCAAGGGCGAAAAGGCCGCCACACCACACACCATGCTCAAAATTCAACCAAACTTATGTATTTTCATATTTTATTGCTTTGCATTTCTAACTACGTAACGGTTTTTTTTTATAACGTCGTTCCAAAATGACATGGCGTCTATTGACACTCATTAAGCAAATGGATTCTGTCTATGCAACAAAGAAACGAGCAGATACCAGTTCGGTATTAACATATATGTATGAAGAATGATGGAGTTTTCATAGAAATGTAATATTGTCCCTTGATAGAGAATATTCCAGGTGCACATAAAATATATGTTTTAGTTGTATACCAAATCTTTAATATGGTTATTGCAAAAAAGCCAAAAGAAAATAGAAGTAACCTCATACTTCTTGGTGCAAAGCAGTTAATATATAAATTAAGCTGAATAAGATTTAAAAAGATGTCAACTGTAATGTTCTTTGGAACTCGCATTTCTTTTTCTATATTGTGAGCATAATGTAAACATGTAAAATGGAACGCAGTTTCCAATCAATTATAGGTAATTTTATGTTAAAAGTTGAATATTAAACGTGATAAAGATGAACAACATTAAAAAGAAAAGACAAAGTAGTCATTGTAGAAACAGGAATTAATATGTAGGTTCTAAATATGAGTCAAGTACGAGCAGTGAATCGGGGCAGATGTTCCGCGGGCCGTCCAGTAATAGTGCGATACGCTTAACTTTAGCTACATTACTCTATAAACGCAGTAAATTTAGACTTATTTTAATGTCTACCGACCATCTCAACAATTACTACCCATGCAATTAAAATGGATTATCTAGTGCCTCATAAGCGCAAATCTGACAATTTACCACCACCAATAAACGGTATGAATGGACCGCTTTGAACATCATCGAAAGCAATAAACACTAGCTCAAGCCACATTTGAAAACTTCACTAGATGATAAACAATCTCCCAATAAAAATACGCAAAAGAATCAGCCAGATGCGACAAAAATTAAAATTTCACTCATTTATCTGCACAATGCAGTAAATAATAATGCTCTTGTAGCCGACATCCAAAAACATGCAACCGGCACATTTACGACGACCTACAACACATCCACGCTACAAATAAATGTAAGAAAAGACGAAGATTTTCAAAACTTGAACAAATTCTGCAATGAAAACTAAATCTAATATCACACACATTAAAATCCTAACGACAAACCCTGTAGTAATCAAAAATATATCACTTTCCTTAACAGATCAGGAAATTAAAAAGGAATTCATAGATAAGATTCTAGTTCTTAAAATAACGCGATTATGCACCAAAGAAAGGAAACCGCTGCACGTTTGCGCAGTTGATCTCACGAAAAATGCAGAAGCAAAACGCATATTCACATTAAAAGCATTATTTCACTTCACAGTAGCTGTTGAAGTAGGAAGAAAATCCATGATCATGTCCCACTGCTATAGATGTCAACAGTATAGGCACGCTAAGAATTACTGCAGCCAAAAATTCTCATGCGTTAAAGCGTAGGCGATCATTTACACACCGAATGCAAAAAACAGCCCAATGACCCGCTAAAATGCCCAAACCGTGGAGGAGACCACAGTGATAAATTATCGTGGTTGTCCCCATCATATTAAACTACTACAGCAACGTACAAAAGCTCAGACCGCTATCCCCAAAACCAACTACATTCGAAACTTGTACAGCAAACAGACAAAATTAAAAGCGGAGCCAATCTCAACTCTAAAATATCAACCCTAGCCAATAGCTCAGAACTGTCCAATAACATAATTCAGTTTCTTCTCGAACTACTCACACCTCACTTCGACCAAATCAAATCGTTCATTGCCAACACCCTCCTACCCACGCTCTTCAATGGACCATAATTAACAAAAACCAATACAGGGTTCAACAATCCTCAACTGGAATGCTAATGGGCTCTTAAATCAATGCTCCTTATTCATTGACTTCTTAGCTAGACACATAGTTGACGTCGCTTGTATTACTGAGACACACCTAGGATGAGTCAGGTGGTGTGGCGATCCTAATAAAAAAAAGGTTTAAACACACGCCACTCCCTAACATAGCCAAATAGAAATCTATAACTTGATTACATCAAAAAAATATTCAATACAACCCAGCCACTATTAGTTATTGGTGATATAAACACTAAACATACCATACCTTCTGAAGCTGCAAAGCGTCCAACTCCGAATGAAATAAATTCAATAATCTTGCAATAGCTTACTCCTTCCAGATATTAGCACCGGCTGAGTATACTTATTAACCCTGTTGAAGAGACCATGAGCCCGACATACTCGACATTGTTCTGCAGAAGAATTTCAACAAACCATTGTACCAACAAGTCATAACCGACCTTAACTCAGATTACATCCGTGTTTTAGAGTTCTTTACAAATAACTTAGCACCCAAACAACCAACACCCAAGTTTATAGATGGAAAAATAAACTGGGAACTATTTGAAAGAATTTTAGGTAATAAAATATCTTGTCCCACAAATATTCAAAGCAAGCAGGATATTAACTCGTGGTGCGGTGTGGGGAACTAGGTACGGCCCGTTTTGAAATGTAAAGCGCTGAAGCTCAAATCGTCCCTTAAACGGCTGGCGCGAAAGCGGATGGGGGCGGCTACCGATATCAACCGATGAATAATTACCAAATCTCTCACCTGTAATCGGCTTCGGCTTCGGCGGCGTTGGTTTCACGGTGGCCACCTTGTTGCGATGTCTTCGTGCCTGGAACACGACCGTACTGGCCGAGATGCGATGCGGATCGAGTATGTCTTGCGGGGGTAGTTATCTGCGGGTTGGTTAAATGTCGCCGGACTTCGCGCCTGGCTTAGCGGTAGATCATTTGCGGGAAATTTTATTTCGACATCACTTTTCGTCTCAAAGGGTCGGCTAAGCAAAAGCCCATATGCCGTTTTGTGTGTGATAGCAAAACGTGGCGGCTGATATCAAAGCCACCAGCATGCCGCTACGAAACAGGCGGTTCAAGGGCGAAAAGGTCGCCACACCAAGTACGATTGCTAACCTCACTACATCGATCGGTGACACAACAGGCATTTATACCAGCACGCGTAACCACTTTATTAGACTACAACTACTGACCGAGATATATAATCAACCCAATCAACGAGAAAAGCCAACTTAGACGCGAATGGCAAATAACTAGAAATCCATTAATTAAAAACCAACTAAACAACCTTGCCCATTGGATCAAAAGAGAACTCGACCTTTTCCGCTTTTGCTTCTCACCTTGAAAGGACCTCTACTCCCATCATCAGCTGTATTCCTGCACACTTTAACCACGTGATAATTTACATCGAAGCAAATGTGCCTCACCATGGTAGAATTAAACCCACCTCCCCAAGAAACATAAAACCTATGTAGGTTTCAACAAAAAAGTCGATGCTCTTATCAAAAACTCCATCCTCCAGCATCTTACCAAGAAAGCCCTACCCTATTTAAGTACAATCTTTAATGCCTGCCTAAGGCTAGGTTGTTTTCCTCATGCATAGAAACACGCCCAAATTTTAATGTTCTCGAAACCAGGCAAAACCAAAACTAAAGTAAGCAGCTATAGACCAATAAGTCTGATAACCACTCTATCCAAACTGCTAGAAACAATAATTCATATTAGATTAAATGCTACAATTCCCACCTTCCAGTTTGGATTCAGAAAAGGACACTGTATGTTTCACCAATTACAACTAATAAATGAACATTGATCGCAGTTTTAAAAATAAACTGTACACTACTGCCGTATTTCTTGATATCTCACAGGTCTTCGACAGAGTTTGGCTCGAAGGATTGAAAAAGAAAATTCTGGATATTAACTTGCTACTCTATCTAAAAGCCATCTTATTTTCATTTGAAAATAGAACCTGTGCTGTTTAAGTGAACCCAACATTATCAAAAACCAAGAATATCTACGCTGGCGTCCCGCAAAACAGCATTTACATATCCGACCTGCCCGAAACCAAGGCAATTCTTGCTACCTTTGCGGATGACACAGCCGTCTTCACCCAGGCAACGTTATTGGATGTAGCAGTGCTAGTACTCCAACAAGCTACAAACTAACTTTCTCGATGGTTCCAACAGTGGAATACTAAAATATTCAGAAGAATGCCAAGCTAAAATCTTCGCGCTCAGAAGATTCACGAATCCCAACTCCGTACACAGGAATAAAAAACCAATAGCATGAAAACCAAATGACGCAGCAGTCAAATACCTTGGCATCTGCCTCAACACACGGCTGAGTTGGGGCTTTCATATTAATCAGAAATTAATTAAAGGTTATACCAGACTCAAACTGCAAATCTTCTTTAAAAATTGAATGCACCGTCTAATTCTGTATAGATCACCAAAGTGGTGTAATACATCTCAAACTAACATACGAAAGTTGCAGAAGTTTCAAAACAGCGTTGAGGATCGCAGAAAACGCGCCCTGGTATTTTTAAAATACACAACTGCATCAGAAACTAGGAATTATGTCCATTGAAGACCGCGTTAGAAAATGTGCAAAAAGCTCATAACCAACTCAAGTGCGTGTAATGGTGCTGTTCATTATGATCTTTTTCGAACAAAGATCCGCACAACTACCTCAGGACATTATATTAGCTGATTGCCAGAACCACTGAACATGTTATTGAAAATTTCACCGAAACAGTCAAAAGTCTCCTTACATTATTTAGTTTTAGTTAAGCACATTATGTACCATCAGTGCTAGTTATGACAAAAATATTTGTTAATCTGGCAATAAATGTAATATTTAAAAAACACCTAAATATGGCCACATATAATAACCAATAATTGCAATGGTATCGGTAGAAGTGAATTAAAATGGTAAGCATAATGGCACTGAAAAGAGCTTTAAGCAATTTTTTGCTAACTATACTTATCAGAATATATTTAGTAATTGAAATCATTACTTTTACAAATGGAACGGTTGTTGTGTACTCTTTAATTTAATATTAAAAAATTTCTGATGTGCTAGACACCTAATCTATTAGATGTAGAAAAACAGAAAAGATGGAAGGGACAGAACTTGATTATCATAATGAAAATTGCTTTCAACCTATTTCTGGGTGCAAGAATAATTCAACACTATCCCCCTACTGATAAATAATCTCATCTATCATATTCAGAGAGTAAATAGTTCTGCAGGAATGAACATAATAGGCATGAAAAGTAAATTTACCAGTTTTAGGCTCGGGTTTAAAAGTTTTAGATTTTAGGTCAAACTATATGTGGAACCCACGAAGGATAGGGATAGGATACACACTTTTTTGCACAAGAGTTTTTAGAACCATTGGATTTATGAGAGATAGCAAAACTTATTTTGGAACCAAAATTTTGTACTTCGCTTTTACTTCTGCATATTAACTTATACTTCTAAGGTTAAAAAAAATTTGAAGGCTTAAAGCACATTTTCTGAACAAACTGATACAGAGTGCTAAAGCAGAACGTCAGAACTTAAGCTATGTTGAATTAAAGTATTGGTAAAAGTGGTATTTGAGGACATACTTTATTGCTGTCTTTCTTTGCCTCTTTATCGTCTCTATTACCGTTTTAACATCTACCTTCTTTTATTAAGTTTTGGTATTTGGTATTGAAGCATTTTGGAGCTTGGTTTAGATATAGCAAATTAGAACTAGAAATCCTAAAGGAATATTCATAGATTATGTTGAATCTAAGCTGAGTACTTTAGAAGTATATAGGGTCTGTCGAAACTCAAATTCAAAAAGATCGATCAACTTCGGTTGATCTGTGCAAGTATGGAATTGTTAGCATCTTGCATATGTTGAAGGACCCTGCATTTTTAATGAAAGATAAAATTGTACCAAGGCACTCCTTTACCTTCTAGTAACTAGAAGAATCCTCAGATTCTGCATACACACGAAGTCTGGTCTTCTGTGCCCGTAGGTATCAAAGTGGTTACTTTTGTTATTTGATGTTAATCCAGATTCTTCAGTTTTTTCACATATATCTGTTTTTATGTTAGATCTCTTTTTTGGAGAATTTTGAAAAGCTGAAATTCCAGCTTCTTTTGGGCCTCCTTCTATTTTTGGCTTTTTGTTTAACTGTTTGATTTTGACCATATGTACTAAGTGACTATATCAGCTTAACTTTCGTGGTTTAATTTTATCCTAAACCTATTTTTACTCTGACTGATCTTTTAAACCCTTTGATCTTTCTTAAAAATCTACTTCTGTTTTCCCGCTTTTGTCAAACTCCAGCTTTCGGCATGAGTTGGTGTTCAGGTTTCAGCGAACTGTACCGTATTTTTAATATTAAACAAGCGACTGGAGGACACTTACCGTGAAAGCGGATGCTCTGCTGCGGAAGTCGGCTCCCCGGAGCTGCATTAGGGGGAACCGAAGAAGAAGAGAGAAGGGCGTGGGCGGAAAAAAGGACAAGTTACCCCAAACGTCTTTTCTGATGTGGGTTCTTTAGCTGGTCATGTCCGAGGTTCACAACAGGGTTTTCTACTTTCCTCGCCGAGTTAAGTACAAAGGAAAACGGGCCGAGTTTCTCCGTCGGCAAATATCGACTCCCGTACATGTAATCGGCCTACAACAAACGACCTCCGGTATGTGGAAACTCCTGCCACCAATCAAATACGCTGGTGAACTCTCGGTCAAAACGGTTTCGTACACACGGAAAATGAAAGCCGGTTTCTAAAACCATCATGGCTACTCCGAAACGGGCGTAGCAGCTCCGCTTTTATAGCAACGTCGCCGCGCAGGCGAACCAACCGCCGCGGCTATCTCTAATTAAACAAAACGCGTACAGAGGAAGCCGCAAGACGACCGGCCCTATTTTAAAACCCAAATAAAAGGAAGTGGTGATTGGCCTGAACAGTTGGTTAGTAGATATTTTTATGAACAATTAGTTTTGTGTGGCTTGATACTTTATTGGCTGATGAACTAATGTGAGCTCCTGCATTACTCCTTCTGTTATAATGAATGTATTTGATAGTATGTTTCTAGTTCTTACTTTATTTTTTTTAAATAGGACACTTTCTCGATACATCGGTAAGTCGCCAGCCAAAACTCTTTTTGATCTCTAACGGTTCATCGCTTGCGTCAAAATGGCTGCCGGACCGGTAACCCACATTGTTTAGTCTAACTACTTGGATTACATCCGTTATCCCAACGAAAAGCTCTCCGATGTAACCGACCAAATGCGTCTCCTCGTTCAAGCAGCCGCCAAAATTACTTCCAGAATCAAAAGATTTACATACACCTTTTGGATTTATTTAATATTTTCCTGTCAATTACGACAGGGCAAATAAATGATCTCGCGTACAAGAAACCATTTCAATTATCCTAGATCTATTTGATTTTCAGCAATTCTTTCCTGCTCTGTTATTTGCTTGTTCCATAATTTGGTTTTCAATGTGATCCATTATATCTCGAATATGCCCTGGAAGTATTCCTTCCATTGGTTCTCTTAACCTATTAGATTGTCTTGGTCAGTTTTTATTTCTTTCAATTGGACCTTTGTTCTTGAATGATTATAAGGCTTCATAAAATAATTTTTGGTTGTTTGTATTACTCCTTTCTAGCTTTTCCTCAAGCTTCTCCCAAGTTTTCTTCTTTGCTTTATTAATAGGTTGTTGTTTTATAGATTTGTAGTTTATTAATAGCTTTTTCTTTTCTTTAATCTGCATCTTAACTTAATCATTCTAATCTTCTTTTTTTTGTTCTACTTGTTCCACATGCTCCTGCTCCCAACTTTTTCCAACGCACTTTCGATGTTGCTGTACTTTTTTTGTACTTTTGGTCTGATAACTTTTCCTTTAAAGTTTCTATATACTCTTTTAACACTTGCTAGTTTTGTAGTCTGTACGCCCTTATTGATTTTTTCAGCAGTTTTTATGTTAATTAGTCACTTTCAATTTTAATTTACATTTACTCTTATACCTTTAATGTTTTTCATCACTCAGTACTTCTCTTGTTATCTTATGTATTTGCTTGTGTGGTAGAAGAGCTCTTTTTTCAAGTTACACTAAATCAGCAGAAAACGTATTTTTTATCAGTAAATAGACTTTTGGTCCATTAATAATGCAATTTCTTCATATGAAAACCCAAAAGAACATTGGTATGTAGCCAACAGAATTCTCTACACACTCGACTAAAATTGAAAGCAAATATTTTGGGCTTATCGCGTTCAACTATCCATTAGCGCGCCGAGGCGCCCGTAAATACGCCATTCCTCCCGAAGCCGCCGCGCGTTCAGGTGGCCCGAATTCATCACCATAACCGCGCGCAGGCCGTAAACCCGCGCCGGTCCCAATAAAATTTATGCATCTATCAGCGTCCGCGAGGCGGCGAATATGTCAGGGCGCATAAGTGCGAAAGAAAATTCGCGGGATAAGTAGAATAAATGATTCGGATTTCAGAGAGAACGTGTCGCATGCGCCAGATAATGGAGTTTACATTGAAATCTTACTGTGGCATTATCCTGACAGACAAGCGCGATGTATTATCCTTAGGCGCCTCGTTCGCGTTCGCCCACCTGCCGTCGCGCGGCGCTCCGCCGCTCGAGGGGCGGCGTGTACGGCTGTTCTGTCATGTAAAGTCTTCGGGGGCGCGTGATGGGCTCTTTACGGCGCTTATATTATCTCGCCCTTTTTACATGTGCAGCGAGCGCTAACGTTTGTTTTTCTGTTTCAGGTAAGACCATTAGAAGTGTTCGGTGGCGACAGGAGTCATACATACCGTAAGTAGCTGGGGTGCAATAATTAATAAATTACTCGATAATCAAATTAAATTAAATTAATATCTTGGCACTTCTAGCAACTAGATATAGTTTATGCAACTTATCTTTGTAGAACCATTGAAGATCTTCTCACATAATGAAACATTTTTGATATTGTCTTAGAAGAAAATAATTAGTCCAGAAATAAAAGAATTAATCAACTAATAGAAAAGATAACATAAATTTAATTACAAAATTGGTTCAAGAAGAGTAAAATTTTAATTAGGACACTTAAAGGTCTTCTATCTTCTTCTTTATCTTAGAAAAACTGGTTTTATTCGAAACTACTATTATCGGTTACTTTTTGTTTTAAATTTTTACTGTACCTTAGCAATTTAGTGACTTTTATAGTGTTTATATGTGTTGTAGGTCATTGAGTTGGAAAAAGATGTGCTTCAGCTACAATTTGAAGGTGTTTATTGTGCACAAATATTTGATACCTTAAACGAATACATAAATGTGGTATTTACGTACCTACTTCATTGTTCAACAGGCTGCTAGGGCCTTGGATCTCCTTTTTGTGCGTTTTCTTGACTTTTCGTTTTATAGTTTGCGATAATTACTTGGACCTAAACTGTTCAGGGATCTGTTCTGACCTAGGAGAACTCGTTTTTCCATATTTATAGTTAGTGCTGAGCAGTTGCACTCATACTCTTACTGTTTGCTTCTTACTTCTGCTCTAGAGACTTGGTTTCACTTATAATTTTCTCCATTCCCTACTGTTTCTTGTGACGCCTAGTCTTTAGGTATCAACCTGTACTTTTCCTGTCCATTTAGGACTTAGTTCTCTTATGCTTCTTTTACATTTTGGGTTTCTATTTAGAGTTTTTTTTTTAAATCCTATGGATGACCCCATCCATTTGAAGTGTCTAAGCCGGCTTATTCGTCTGCTACTGACTTCAGCGGCAATATTGCTTTTTCATATTTTGTTTTCAGTGCTCGATTTGTTAATAAACATTAAGCTTCATTCTCATTTATATTTTTCTGAGGATTTTTCTATCTCGCTTATCTAGCTTACTCGCCTCTTTTTTGTCTGACACCAGGTTTCCGCCACGTGAATTACAGTCTTATATACTCTCACTTTGTTCTTCACCGATAGCGCTTTGGATTTTATAACACTTTTTAACTCGAAGTAGCACTCTAAGTATTGCCCGATACTATTCACACGTTTACCTTCTTTCTTATCTTACTGTTCTCATTAATAATTGAGCCTAGTTACTTAAAATTGCTGGTTCTTTCGTACCTTTTTGATTTCTTGTTATATCAGTAATACTATCTATCTGGATGTCTCCAACGGTTATCATATATTTTATTTTATTATTATTGATTTGCAGCCCTTGCGACGCTACCGCTTCTTCTATGTACGAGCCTACTTACTTCAAAGCTCATAAATATGCTACTCACGCCTTAAAAAAGCTCTCAGCTAAAAATTAGTCTTTAATTTGTTTTTTAGTTGTGAGCAACATTAAAACAAAAATTATATGGTATATCAAAGTATATTAAAGTTTTTGTGCTTGAAAAATCTTCAAGGGCCTGTTTGTATCAAGTATAAATCCTGTTTGCTTATTTTCAATTCGACAGCGACACGCCGTCTATTTTTATCCTTTAAGTGCTTCTAGTAGCACAAATAACTGATAAGTTCAGACTGTAGAAAGAATGTTCCGGTGTAAACCAGATCAAATTCTCGATACTCTATCGAGTTTAGAAAACAGGATTGAAAATTCAAAATCTGATAGAAGCAAATTCAGCAACCGTTACTCGACGAATATTCTCTTCCAGTAACACTGGTTTTACCGCGACCTATATTTCATCTGCTTCTCGCCCTGCCACGCGTACAGTCTTCTTGAGAGTGTTGTGTTCTAAGTTTTTTTTTTTAAAAACTTAATTATATTCCATTACGTAATCGACGAGGGTAGCTCTTGCTGATGTTAGTGACTGTATAAATTCCCTTCAGGCACCTCTCTCTAGAATGCTTAATATTCGTGCCCCTCTCCATTTACCTCACCGGTTTATATGTGATTCATCCACATCTATACGATAACTAACAAAAAAAAATAATTAAATATAAATATTTACTAGGACACCTTTAATTACGATTCTGTCATTTATTTTAAAGTCATATGTACTACTTAGTGCATCTTTAATTTACAACACGGCTTTGTTTCTTTCTTTTAAAAACTTGACCCTTCTGGCTCTTCTGATTACGTTATGATAGAAGCCAATGGCAGCTTGTCAACGTTGATATTATATATCTTCTTATTATAATCTTTAAAATCTATATGGCCCAGGAAGGTTCTAGTAGATGGTGCTTTGAAAATGATCTTTGTATCTTAAATAAGTGATTACAGGTAATTTCTTTCTTTACCGAAATAATTAGTTACAGTTTCAGGATCAAGATATTGGGTGATAATATGACAATTAAACTCTTTTAAATGCTTCCAAATAGTCATAATTACTTTTTTAGTTTCCTTATTTTGTCTATATATTATTAAACATGTTATTTTGCAACTTACTACTAACCAACTATAGTCACGTTGAAAGACTACGCGTCTTCTACTGAAATAATTACTGGAATTGACTATTTAGAGTTCTTTTCTAAGTCATACTTAAGAACTTTTTATCATCATTTTCTTAACGAACGTTTATTTAGTAAAGTAAACGAGAACAAAATGAAAGTGGGTTATTTAGACGTGTTTTGTCACCTCTAAGCACCTAAAGTCTGCTACCTTGTTCAAGGAAAATTTCTCGGAAAAGACGGGTGTTGATAGAACAAAAAAATTGCTGTCAATGTAAAAGTAATCTTAAAGCGGCTGGATGCTGTTCCCCTATTGTAAGCATTTTTAACGAGCAATTTGGAAGACACCTTTGGTTGGTGCAGCTGCGAGCTCCTTTTTCGGGCAGTTGAAGCTGTTCAAGTGATTAAAGCGGTGGGCGACCATTTAGACGTTTGAATTTTTCGGTGAGGTTGGCAAGAATGAAGATGACCCGAGTGGGCTTGCGGCCGAACGTCTGAAGTTGGCCCCGACGCGACTGTGTGCACTTTAGCCCGCGTAGACTAGTTGCTAATTAATAAAATATGACAGGCTCGCCTAAAGTTAAATACAACATTTAGTTTGTTAGAGATGAAAAGGGTAAAAATGTTGGATAAGGTATCTTAGGATTCATAAT
This sequence comes from Sinelater perroti, assembly GCA_036346155.1. Classification (NCBI taxonomy): domain Eukaryota; kingdom Metazoa; phylum Arthropoda; class Insecta; order Coleoptera; family Elateridae; genus Sinelater; species Sinelater perroti. The sequence goes on along the minus strand of JARFIY010000158.1, from coordinate 18,212,085 downwards.
CGGGATGGTCGAGCTAGTGGGTTGATCATATTTTTAATTTTAATTTTGCCTCTTCCAGGCTCCTTAACGGCCAATGCGCTAGAGGAAGTGGCTTAATCCGGTATTTCCGTATTCCTGTAGGTGTTCTCTTTAGAACTCAATTTATTTTAGGTGATGCTTCCTCAAATGAACTAACATAAAAGCCGGATTTTTTTTCTTTATCAAAACTAGTAGATGTGCTGGTTGTCAAATGCTAGGGTGATCCTCTAGGACCATTTGAAGTTAGATTTCGCTATTTTCTTTTTTGCAAATTTACATTACTCTGCTTCTGTTAATTTTTTATGATTTGCACGGGAATATTGCGATCATTTTTCATTGTTCTTTTGGATTCTGCTTCAAATTTCTGCCAGTCCCTAATAATCCCAAAAGTATCTGCAAATGTTTTTTATTTTATTCTACATCTACAACCTCTCCCTGCTAATATATAAGTTTGTATTTCACTTTCAGTATTTCTGTTGCATCTTAGCTACTTTCCTAGTTGCACTTATTTAAAACTAGAATCAATGGCTTACAGTTTTAATTATTGAACTTTTCTTTCTTTATTACTACGCCCATATCTAGTATTCTTTCCTCTAATCTTCGTATAATTCTGCATTTATGACCAGATCAAGTTGAATATTGGACTCATAGCCAAAGTAGTGGAAAAAATATGTCATTTAAATTAAAGACAGCTTCAAATGTAGAAGGTATCATAGAAAGCTGTAATTCTGAATTTTCTGCATTCAGATTACCTTTACTTCTTTTTCTTTCTTGTTATTGTCATGTTTTTTTTTGTCTTGACGTTGCTGCTTTAGAAGTAGAGGGGATACAATCGCATCTGGCGGATACAACAGATTTCTAGGTGTTTGTTCTATTCACCGACAAAAGCTGTGTTTTTGAGATGCTATTCTTTCTCATCATTCCTTTTAACGAATTTCTGTACTGACCAGACGTAGCTGTAACTAACCTTTCTTTGTTAAGTGTGATGTTATCAGTTTCTTAAAAGGCTTTTGTTGTTACAATCTAAGCAGCCTTTCTCTCTATATTATAATTATTAAACTAAATATAATAATAATCTGTTAGGGGTAACCGATTATAAATTATCTATTTAGTAAAAAGATCTCGAACATTACATGGTAAATTTTCCAATTCTGTAGTCCTCAACAGCAAGGTTGTTAAAGATTCTAAAATTGTAAATTTTACGGTAAGCCCCAGCGTAGTCCTTAATTTAGCAACGACACTAAAGTGAAATTTGTTGCAAGACTGACGACGTTTTCGCTTAAAGAAAAGCTTGCGAGACTCCGTAAGATATTCTTCGTTCAAATTTATTGTTAACGACAAAATTAGTAATATGCTTTAAATAGTCAATATATACGTACTATACGCAGTGTTTCTAATACTGGCTCAACTAATTATAAATTAATGTAATTATTGGTAGTAATCTGAAACTACGTCCGCTGGACAGGAGTAGATTTGCATTGATTAAAGAGGAGTAATGTAATAAGGTTTATATTTGATATTGCACGGTAAATACAGTTATTAACAAATATGTGTTTATATATTTATGCGGCTTTTACTTTATTGTTAAGGTAAGAATGAGTAAGATGGCGAACTTACAAGAGATTTTTTATTTTTAGAAAAGCTACTCGCCATTTTATGGACTTTGTATATACCATGACATATTAAGACCAACTTATAATCATTCTTAAAAAATTCAGTTACTAAGTAGGGTTTTAATAATTTCTCTAAATGTGACGCGTTTTTTTTTTATTCTTTCTTGTTCATTCTCCTAACGGAAATTAGTAATTCCAATTTTATTTGTTGCTGTTGAAAATAATCTTGCTGTGCTGTAAAGAAACCACTCTATCAGGTTTCATAACTAGCACATTCCTACAGTCCTACACCTCTCTTTTCTCTTACCTTTCCTTCCACTACAAAAACTAAAAGTTAGTCTAAAAGTATTTCACGTTTTCCCTTTTTATATTCATTATTTTAAGCTTTTTGTTCACTCATCATAATACACCATTTGTAATTTTACCTGTCCATGATATTTCTGGAATGACAAGGCACGTTATATCTGTGTGTTTTAAAGTTTATGATTGTGCGACATAAAGTAAGATGGAGAAAATGTAACAAAGAACTAGCGTGGCTTTTAGCTGGAACTTTACATCCCAATTACATTTTATATTCTTTATTTTATTAATTACTAGGTTCATTCAACTAATCACCCAAATAACTACAGCAATTAACTCCTTCAGTTGGTACATTCGAGACCACTTATTGGGTTTTTAAATTTATTTTGAGTCTGTTTGGGTTATTTATATTACAACAGCAAAATAAAAATGGATTAAATACCAAAATGCTTTAGGTTAAAATTTTGTGCGCTTTTGGCCTCTTTTCCTGCCCAAAGGTATGTGTGTTAGTTTATATTTTGTACTTTCTTCGTCTGCTTTTGAAATATTTAAAAGCACGGGAACATAAAACGAATTCTCATACATTTATATTGTGGAAATGGCAGAAATTTCATACAATTTATTTGTAGCAATGACTACTAACTAGGACTGTAAAATAAAATTGTAAATTTTTACTTTTGTTTTTTTTTTAATTATCATTCGGTTGACCTTGTTATAATCTCTAGGCGTAAACGAATTTTTAACCCTAGAAAAATCTTTAAGGTCAAGTTGTAAATATTTGCTTTTATAATTATGTTTCGTCTAAAGTATGCCTTATCGGCAGCTTCTTTTTGTTTTTCAAGGACCGCGAGATGCCTGAATATAATTTGCATTTTTTAATTAAATAGAATAAAAGAGGAAGGGGAGAAAGTATTTTTGAAGATACGGTGTAGTGGAAATATTTTACTGCATTCATAATAACTTCTGTGGACTGCGGTTACTCTGCAGCTCTTGCTTGGTATGGAGAATTGATTGGTAGTTTCTATTAAAAGAAAATTGTGGTCTACGAAATTCTGGAATTAAAAAGTTTGATTTAACAAGCTCGAAATTTTTCAATATCTGTAAAATTATCGTAAGCTTTTAACTATATGCAACAATTTACGTTCAAAAATGAAAATCCTGTAAGTGTAACGAGTTTTACAAAACGTGACCTCTCTTGATTAAATCATCTAATCGCGAGTATTCTAAGAAGAACGATCCTCCAAATTTTTGCTTAGTTAGGTATCATTCTAGGAATCCACAGCGTATTTGCTTTCTTTAAAGGCGATACAAATATCTTACTCTGATCAGATCCAAAATTTTAAAGTTTTCCTTTGATAATCTTGTCGGCACTGTTGAAAGTTCAGTTTTGACTCAATTAGACTTTTTTTGGAAAAAAATTGTTAATTAGGGAAGAAACAAATATCCTTTATTCAAATTACAATATTAAAGTAAATACTCAAATACTTTTAATTTTGATTGCTGCCAAACCGAAATATTAATTGGTGGTGAGGCTCTAACGCTTCTAGTTGTAGAATGGCTTGCGAACTGAAAGGTTAAGGTTCTTCTATGTTAATTCTTACTTTCCGGTCGTGGCGTACCGTCTCTGATATGGCGCAATGTTCAAAGTGAATGCAGATACTTAGTTATTTGGTAACTAAGTTTGCTACTCTTTATTGTATTTGAGCCCAGGCTTGAACCTACATTTGGCTGACCACATTTGTGTTGAAATATTAATTATTAGTATAAAATCAATGTCTAAATTTTTATAAAATTTTACTCTCTTTTTGATATCCCAAAAACTAAGTCTTGCGCTAAAAATTACTAACAATACAGTACGATGGTGAAAGTATTGTATTTGCGGATGCACATATCTCTCGTGTTTACTAGAAAATGTGCAATTTGTTATTTTGCTACTTCTCTCTTTAATGAAAAATAAATAAATATAATTTATAGCCGGATTTGCTTATTAATCCACATTAAATTTAACCAATCAATTAAAAAAGAGGTTGAGAAATGCAGGTTTCGTAGCAAAAGAGTACAGTATCTGAGAACTAAGATATATCCCACAACATGGTCGTGGAAAATTAAAATAAGTGAATCAGAAGAAATTATTTTGCTGCTTAAAAATTAATACTCTATGCTTTTTGATTTTTAAGCCAAATAAGCATGCCACCAGCGAAAATATGAAGGCTCTAACCATTCTTTGCTTTCACTAATAGAAGTCGCAATAACATTACGTTGAAAAATCTTTTTTATTTAGTACGCAAGTATATAGCATTTACCTTGTACTACAATATAAAGAAACGCGCAAAATTTTATGCTAATATATTGTCCACAGTATAAATTTGGATCTTTTTTATTTATTTTGCATGTGGCGTTTCCAATGTAATTCCAGCAGAAGTAAAAAATTGGGTGGCCTCCAGTTCAATCGCAAGCGGGGTGTACTGCGATTAATCCAACGAGAGCGAACTGAAAAATGTAGTCGAGCCTGCCATTTAGGCTGCATGCAAGTTTGTCGTGGTCATACATAAATCCTGCAGCCTGAAATAAACTGCTTGGTTGTTTTTAGTGGGCTCAATCAATTTGAATTTTCCTGTAGCGCTGAGAATTGATACTTTAAGGGTTTGTGCTGAAAATAGATTTTTTGCTTTTGCTTTTATCGCGTTACCTGTTATTAGAAGGAAATTCGGCGTTCCGATATTGCTCTGGAACCCACGGGGGCTTATCGATTAAACGGTTGTTTTTTAATGAAGTTGATTGAGAGGACTGCTATTATTTCTACTTAAATAGCCGTGTTGTGTTATTGATCAATTTTAATAAGCCACGCAAACAGTTTTTTTGGATCTAGAAAAGTAATAAATCTTGCGCTTGAATAATGCTTTGCAGGTTTGAAAAATTGCCCTCTGTTTTCAAGAAATTTAAATGATGGTTTTAACGTAAGGTTAAGGTATATCCTTTCTTGCCAGTTTTAATGCTTGCCAGTACTTTTTACGCTTACTAATTTTGTTCGCGCCAATCTCCTAATTATATTTATTTTTGAAATTTTAAATTAGGGCCGGCTATAATTTGATTCCCTCTTATATATGTGAAATTTGTTATATCGGCCCAATTGACTGCAAGCGCGCGTGGCGATTAAGGCCGCGAGCCGCGCTCGTGCAATTGGCTTTTGGCACTTGCTTTGCACGTTGATTTCGTTTAGTTTGCGCGACATTAAAAGCCTTTGCTTTATTCGTTTTAAACAGGCCATTTTGATTACGTTAAGTTCACACGACTTTATACTTTTGCTTTATTAAAACCTGCATTTCGCATTTTTGTTCGCGGCATTACGCATTTGCCTTTGTTCGCGTTTTTTTCGCATTTGTCATTTTTTCGCTGTGCTCTCGCCGACAAATTATCAGCTCGACGAGGGAACCTTTACACCAGGAAGACGCCCCCGTTTCGTCTGCTGTGAATATTGGGGTAGCTTGTCCTAATTTTTATCCATATCCTTCTCCTTTTCTTCTGGAAGCCCCAGGACCCACAGCAGGGAACCGATATCTGCGGGAAGCGCCGTTTCCACAGGTTAGTGTTTTTAATTTTAGAGTTGTTTGAAGTTCTCTATTCAAAAATCAAAATTACCTATACAGTCCACTTATTCCGCCTGAACCAAATTTATTTAAATTTCTATATCGTGTTTCGATGCATAAAATATTAATATTTATATTTGTTGTTCATATGCTGTCTGATCTGTAGTATTCCTCCTGGTAGTAAGATGTTTCTAAATTTATTAAATACTGCTAGGAAAGAAATCAAAAGGTTAGAAATAAGAAAGTTAAACAATGACAAGATCTATTCTACCTTTCTCACTGTACAGTTAATACAATTGGATATATTTAATTCCTAAGTGATTAGATTGGTGATTCCACTCATTAGAACGAACTTTTCGCCCTTTAATTTATTAAATTTTTCATTTCTTGAATGTCTAGCCAACTTGTTTTGCAGATGCTCGAATTAGTTTTGTAGTTTCGAATTTTATTGCTGGGTCATTTTTAGATAAACTTTGCTGAGCCTGTTGGCTACCTATTAGTTATCCAGGCAGCCCAACTTTGCACTTCTAATATCTGTGAATTAAGGGCAACAACTGCTCTTACAATATAGGAATGCAACAATATTTTCTATTTATTCAATTTAAACGGCAATATTAAATTCTAACAGTCAATATCATCAAAACTACGAACAGCTACTTCCAAAGATAAAAGAATGAATGCATTTTTGCGGCAAGAAGTTAATTATAATTAAAGAAAACCTACCGAGACGCATTTATCTGAAACAGTTAATTTGAAAAGTAAATATACACCGCTTGATAAATTATCTGAGAAGAATAACAAATTCCAACAAAACAAACATTAAATGAATCTTTGAACTCACCAGCACCTAAGCTATCTCCAGTCTTTGTTCATGGAGTAGTGAATTCAGGCCAAATGTTAAATACTCTGGCGGCTATAGCTGGGCAGAATAATCAATCATATCACTAAATGCCTGCTAAGCAACTACTTTTTATAAATACATCAAATTCACACAGAAAAAATGTGATGTATCATATATATCCATTTAAAGAAGAAAAACCGTATAAAGTTTTGCTCAATAATTTACATCCTGCAACTCTACTACAAAATTTAACAGAAAATTTACAGAACATTATAAATAAAATTAATATTAGACAACATACCATAACAATCCCACTTACAAGTTTTTATAGACTTGGAACCTGCGGTAATAAATATATTTGTAAACTAAAATACCTCCAAAATAAAATTATAACAATAAAACTACCTTGGAAAAGTACAGAATTAGTACATCGCACAATATATCATCAGTATAATCATACTAAAAACGTTTCTTCTTCTTCTATTTTTCAACTCTTGGATTGGTTAGCAGCTTTTTGAGCTGCTATGAGACGATAATGTGGTGACTTGTCCTTTCCTTTCACATCGCAGTCCAGTACCCAGTTGGATGGATACCATCTTCGCCTGCTGATGTTCAATCTGCAGCTGTACCAATGTATCCGTCTCCACCTGCAAAAGCTGCTGTCCTCTTGCAGTTACCACTAGAGCTATTAAATTCCTCTAGTAGCCCCTCACTTAGTTTTATCTGTGCGTTGACATAGTTTACCGGGGTGTGGCCGCTATACTCTTGTGTGCATAGCTTCTTGGAGCCATAAGTGAGAATTGAGAGTCATTTGAGAACCAGTATCTCAGAACGACAAATCCGAGTATAAAAATATCATCCCTAAATAATTTCCCTACACCTACATTTTAGCCGACGGTTTTGCTATTTTTGTTTTTTAAAATATGTTTAAAAGTCTAAAGGCATGTTAAGATCACTTCTAAAAGTCTTTGTGTTTCAATGTGATCGACCTCAAATACTTCTCGTCCCTAGCTTTGAACTCCTCAGAAAACCTTTATATTTGCACATGCGTAAGAATAAACTGACCCAGAAAGATTTTCTTGGCGTTGGGGTTGTTCCTGATGAGCAACACCTTGATGGATTCGGCGGAAAAGTTGATGTCCATCTGTTTGAGGGCGTAGTCGAACTCGGTCTCATCCAGAAAACCGGACCTCTCCCGGTCGTGGGAATTGAAGGCGTTGACCTAGTTCCTGAGGTAGAAGTAGAGCTGATCGAATTCCCGAATGTCCAAATCAAACAGCCGCACCATGAATTTGCAGAATCCATCCGAAAAGTGCTTGCCCTGGAAAGTCTCGAATGCCTGCAACCTTGACATGTACCGAGGGCAGCCACTTGGATGCCGAGCATGACAAGTGGCCGGACTTTTTAAGCTTATCCTTCTCTACTAGAGTATTGTTGAAAGGAGAACACTACTGGAGTGTCGATGGGTATTTTAGGTAATATCAGTAATATTTTTAGTTGTTTTTCAGTACTAAAATTTTCTAATAGACCATAAAGTGTGATGGTGCATACGACATAAAAATCTGCAAAATCACATTATCGTACTATCCAAATGTATTTTATGTAATGGCGCACATTCAGCTAACTACAATAAGTGTCAAGTATACTGCGAGCTTCAAAATAGATATGCTTTGAGACAGCAAATACAAAAACGCACAACTGAATATTGACAATATAATAGACAACTTACATATACGCAACTGACTAAGGTCAATGCTAAATCATTTCAAAATAATACAGAAATAACACTCTTCCAATTTCTAAACAAATTTAAGGGAACTATCAATACAAAATTAGTACATAATGCTTAAATTCTTAATGTTAGTGATATGTAATCGCAATTGTTTTCAATGAAGAAAGAATGAAAATGAAATATTTTTAAAACTATACAACACAGACATAATCCTAATATCAAAAACTCTTTTTATTGCCCATTATCTAACCGTAGAATATGTCATACCAACATCCTGATGAGACACATTCACCATTTATCACAAACCCTAATATAAACGACTATTTCAGTCAATGTTCAAAATAATCTATCAAAAATATCTTGTGTTCTGATCTTTCAGGTACACATCATTAACAAAAATCAATTTCAACTATTCTTTGAGTTGATAGGTCAAAGATTTATTGTTGGTAGCGATTATAATTCTAAACACACGAACTGGGAATTACCTCTGTCAACAGGAAGAGGTAGAGAAACTTGCAAATTTGCACAAAATCCTATTAAATCGACTTATTGGCCATCTGACCCAAATAAAATTTCTGACGTACTAGACTTTTAGATTGTGAATAGCATTTCAGCCAATTTTATGGACGTGAGATCAAATTTCGATTTATTTTCAGATCGTACCCCTCTTATTTCCGCCACGAGTACAAAGCTAGTAAAAAAGGCAAGTTAACTCTGGAAAATAAGAATATTAACTAAGAGTTATTTAAGAAACTAATAAATCGGAATCACAAATAGGTAAAATATTTCTAAACACAAAATAGACAATGCAATAAACTTTCTCATCGCTACCTTTCAGAAAGCTTGCTTGGCGTGCAACTTCTTCACATGATGTAGAAGAACGTTTGATGCGAAAAACTTTATGGAAATAATAAAACTAGTATTAAAAAGAGGAAAATACAGACACACAATATGGACAGATAGTGTGGAACTGCGGAGATTCTCTGATTTGTCCAATCTTAATAGTTCTTAAATATTTCAGTCTGATGTTCTCAGGTAGACTGCAAATACACCTAGGAATGTTAGCAATGTAACTTATGCACAGATCTAAAAATGAAGATCGTTAAAATAATGCTACAGTCGTCTAACTTGTAGGCTGAAATCTAATTAGAAAAATTGGTTTTCAAACAATTTAAAGCTCAGTACCACTTGTGCTACGATATTTTATAGTCAAAAATTGGAATTAACATTTAATTTTTAGCGCGTAGGATGTTTACATAAATTATTTTGTGTTTTCTGGAGCATGAACTTTGAGCAGAGCATTTTCTTTCAGTCACTTACGCTCCAATCCACACGGACGCTAGCAAACGCCGGTTCTTGTCAGAAATGCTCGGCTTCTATCAAGGGCGTCTAGCACGCAAATCGGTAGCAGACAAATATCCAACAGTGGAAGATGCGGGACGAGATGTGGTATTGCTGGCTAGCTTCTATTGAGTAGGGGAGAAGTTGTTCAAGCTCTATCGGGATTGCAGTTTTTAACAACCTGGCCATGGGGAGCTAAACGACGTAGAATTTTTGAAGAAGCTGACTCGAACTGCTTTAACAAAGACGGTTTTGATGTCGACGGGCAACCGAGAGTTCCTACAAAATTATTGTAAAAAATAAACTAAAGCAATTTCTTAACATTTGTTATCTGTGGTTTTAAAAATAATTAATTGAATTTGGTTACCATAACAGAAGTTACGGTTGTGTGATTGCAAGCTTTGCTATATAAAATCTAAAATAAATTGCACCACGCTTTTAATCACGTCAGCGTGCAAATCTTGGTGGGCAACAAGCCTGCAGGTTATTGTTTAATATAAATTATAATATAACATCAAGTAGGGTGATACAAATTTAATAGAAAATTAGTGTAATAAAAGAGTACAAGGTGGAAATCGAGAAGAGGTGAACCCAAAATTGTAGGTGGAAGATATCAAAAAGGAGAGAGAAGAAAAACGACATCAAGATAACCGGAATGGAACGGGTAATAGTCCACAAAGAAAAGAAAATTGAAAATTTGTGATTAAAAAACTTAAGTGCGAGATAAAAACGAAGAGCGATTAATGTCTCATAATAGGAGCACTTAAAAATAAAAAAATGTATATAGAAAAGAGACCAATTAAAAAGCTCAAATACCTGTATAGACCTTGACCTAATTTTGAAAGACATTAGTATATAAGCAAAAATAAGATAAATAGCTATACAAGAAAAGAAACAGGGCGCAGTATGGAGTAAGGTAAAAAAGACGAGCTGCTTGTTTAAAAACAAATTAACTAAAAATTTCCAAAAAATTACTAGTTGGTGGAGGGAAAACACAGATAGAATATAAGACGAACAAGTGAGAGAAGAGCCACGAGATAAGAATTAAAAAGGGCAATGATGTACATTTAAAGATGTATAAAACATTGTCAGTGAAACATCAGGACATTGCACCAGACGGGCAGAATGATTTAATCCACATAACAAAAAAAAATGAAATATTGACATATTAGGAGTGAGCAACTGCATGTGGAACGACAGTGAAATATCAAATGAGAGGTAAAGCTTCATTTACTCTGAGCTGGAAAAGGGTACAGAACATCAGTGAATGTAGCTAGGAGAGACATGATAACGCGGAAACCAGTCTCATAAAGAATAATTATAAAGCAGAAATTAAAATGAAATTTGAAAAAGTGTTTTGGGATAGCATAAGAAGAAAAACGAAGATGGATAAGCATAACGAAGACCATGTAGGCAACTAACTTTAAAAAATAAAATAATAGAAGTGTTAATGAATTTACGTACTTGGAACGTATTGTGGCAACAAAAAGGGTGGAAGGGGAGGGGGAGCTTTCAAGACCTGATAACTATAATAAATAAAACAAAGAGTTTTGTGCCTGGGAGGCAAATAACATTTCAATCATATCTAAAATGAAGGTGTTCAATGTTACAGTTGAAACAGTGCTGTTGTATGGTTCCAAAACGAGGTTTAGTTCTCGCTTTACTTTCGAACAGCAAGGACGTGTCAACGTTCGCTCCGCGACTCGGAAGTGTGAGTGCGGCTTATCAACGCCTGGTGCCAGCGTTTATCTACATCAACATAAACCACAATATTTATTTCTGGTAACAAAATTAATTTATATAATTAGCAGCAACATTTTCAATTGCTACCTGTCACCCCCTAGGGGGGTGAATTAATCGTATTATCATGTCACATCTCAAAAGAAATTCTGATCACTTATCGCCACCGATCAGTGATTTACAAAAAAAATATCAGTGGAAACCGGAATCACTACTTGAGAGAAACAAGTTTTATTTGCCTAAACATCTCGAACCATCATCCTCAGAGGAACCAAAGACCACTGAACAACCCAAAATAAAAATACCGCCTATCTTTCTTCAAGCCCCACTTAACCATAAAGAAGTTATAAACGATATTAAAACCATTGTTAATGGAGAGTTTACGACTACCCTCAGCTCATCTTCATTGAAAGTCACTCTAACAAGCAAAACTGATTATAGAAACTTGGCCAAACATTATCTGACAAACAAAATTGAATTCCACACATATCAAAACCCCAATAGCAGACCACTATCGGTAGTTATAAAGAACGTCCCTCTCTCTTTAACCGAAGAAGAAATACAACAGGAACTTGCCGTCTACGACCTCCCTATAACGCGAATTACAAGGTTTTTTAAATAAGGACAAAAAAGCCCATGCCCGTCTGTGCAATACTTCTCACGGCAAATGAAAAAGCAAATGAAATTTATAAGATCAAAAATATATTCCACGCATTAGTTACCGTTGAACCACGTAAAACTAATCGCAAAACTCCTCAATGTTACCGATGTCAACGCATCGGACATACAAAAAATTATTGTAGACTTGAACCAAGATGCGTGAGGTGCCAAGGAAATCACTTGTACACCAACTGCGATAAACCTCGAACTGATGCCGCAGTATGTACTAACTGCGGAGAAAACCACCCCGCTAACTTTAGGGGATGCCAGTACTTCCTCCAATCAAGGAACCAGCAAGGCAAACGACCTCAGAACGAGACTCCTAGAGCAATAAGACCGAATAGCAAACCCGGCCCTGCCAACAATCTGAAAAATTTCCCTCTCCTCAAAAACAGTGTAAACAACACCTTCCAACCAAACGTATCCTGGTTCCCAAAAACAAATTCTACATCACCCGAAACCCAACCCTTCCTCAACACCATCTTGTCATCCCTGTTGCAACTCATTCAACCTATCTTAGAGCAAATCAAGCAATACATAATATCAAATTTCCTTCCTTCCCTTTTCAATAGATCACAAAAATAAGACTATAATTCAATTAAAACTCCTAAACTGGAACGCGGATGGCATCAAAAGACAATTAACTCTATTTAAATCTTTTCTTGAGAGACATTCTATGGATTTAGCGTGCGTCTCTGAAACGCACTTAGCCAACACAGATCAACTCAAAATTGCCGGCTATCAGATCTACCGCGCAGATAGAGAAGCCACGTTTGCATCAGGAGGAGTAGCCATTATCATAAAACGCAACATAATTCATTATGAATGTCAAACAATTAACACGATAAACCTCGAAACAGTTGGAGTGAAAATCAAACTAACTAACAATACTACTATAACCATAATATGTGCTTACAAACAACCCAACAAACAACTTCTTGAAATCGACATCTCTACCATATTTAATCCAAGCGAACCCATCCTTCTGATAGGAGACATGAATTCAAAAAACACGATATGGGGATGCAGAGAGACAAACCCTGCTGGAAACAAACTTTACGACCTAGCATCAACGTACGCTTTCCAAATAGAAGCTCCAGCCGAACCTACACACTACCCGTACAGAGACGATCACAGACCAGATATACTTGACATAGTTGTCCACAAAAACTTCAGCAAACAAATCTTCCAACAAGTATGCACTGAACTAGATTCAGACCACCTACCAATTATAATCTCGTTTTCACTGACACCAGCAAAACAAATCCAAGAACCGAAACTCATAAATGGACTACTAGATTGGAACGCTTTTCAAGATATCCTTGACCAACGACTTAAGTATCCTAATAACCTTCAAACCCCAAATCAAATAGATCAAACTATCTCACACGTAACAAAAACTATCACTGACAGTGTCAACAAGGCCACTACCACAACGTACAAACGAAGAGTACACATTGATCATTATTCACCCAAACACATAGTGGATCTAATTAAGCAAAAAAGCACACTGCGGAGGGAATGGCAGAGAACTAGAAACCCCGTAACCAAAAATATGGTAAATAACTTGTCACATCGAATAAAGAAGGAACTAGATGCCCACCGAATAGAGACTTACGAAAAATATATTAGTAATCTTGAACCAAGAGATCCCGGACTATGGAAGACGACCAAACGTATCCTACGTCAGCCACAAGTGATGCCTCCAATTTCTTCAGGTGCGCAAACATTTAACACCGACGAAGAAAAATGTGAAGCCTTCGCAGATCATTTAGAAAAAACCTTCACATCTGAAAATCACGCAGATCCAACATTTAGAAATATAGCCATCAACTATGTAGAAACTCACCAGCCAATCATAGAACCAAACTTCAAATCAACTTCACAAATCGACAGGATATGACAAAATACCTAATGTCATACTTAAAAAGCTTACAAAAAAAGCATTGGCATACCTAGCAACCACATTTAATGCGTGCTTAAGGATTTGTTATTTTCCGAATGCATGGAAACATGCAATTATTCTACTGTTTCCCAAACCAAACAAAGTCAAGAAAGATATTACTAGCTATCGACCTATTAGTCTTCTAACTACAATCTCGAAGCTTTTCGAAAAGGTCATATATCGCCGGCTTAATGAAGAGGTAATAAAACTGAGTATTGTTCCCACCTTTCAATTTGGATTCAAAAAAGGCCACTCCACCTGCCATCAACTACAGCGCATGATCGAAACAATCGAACGACGATTTGAAAGCAAACAATACGTTACTGCCTTGTTTTTAGACATAGCTCAAGCATTCGATCGAGTGTGGACCGATGGCTTAAAATATAAAATAGTACGTCTTCAACTACCTGAGTACATAAAATCCATATTGTTCTCGTTCCTAGAAAATCGTACATATGCAATCAAGATACAGGCAAGCTTATCAACTACTAGAGATATACATGCAGGGGTTCCACAAGGGAGTATTCTAGGTCCCATTTTATTCAACATCTACATGCATGACTTTCCTGTTCCCAATGCGAACCTAGCAATGTTCGCAGATGACACGGTCATGTTAACTAGAAATCAAAACTTAGACCAAGCAATAGCCGACTTACAAACTGCCGCTAATACACTAAGCAGATGGTTCATGAAATGGAATCTATCAATTAATCATTCCAAGTGTACTACGAAAATATTCACACTTAGAATTATCAAAAATCCAACGTTAATTACAATCAATGGACATACTATACAATGGAATGCCAAAGACGAGCCCGTGAAATATCTGGGTATCCATCTCGATACTCGGCTCACATGGAAATACCATATATTAAAAAGCTGAACGAAGGCCACACGCGTTTAATCCAGCTCTACCCAATCATAAATAAAAGTCCACTATGAAAATCGAATACATGACGCTCTTGTATAAATCTCTAATACGTCCATTGATTCTGTACGGATGTGTGATATGGGCTAACACTTCCAAAACCAATCTCAACCGAATCCAGACGTTACAAAATAAAATTCTTCGAACAACAGTCAACGCCCGTGGTTCATTACAAATCAACAACTTCATCACGAATTAAACATGCCCACAATTCAAGAACATATTGCAAAACTGACTAAAACCTTCCATGACAACCTTACCAACTGCAATGGTGCCACCTTCTATGAACTAGGCCAAAGAAGTATTCATAGACGATTAAAACGAAAGTTACCCCAAGACATATACTTGAGTGATAGTGGTGATGACTAAGTGCGGACTAATCTCCAAATAACTATTTGATCAAAATACGTAGGTGATAGTCTTGATGTCTAAGTGCAATTAATTCTCAATTAACTATGTGATCAAATGGTAAATCCAAATGACTATTAACACAGCTATTTCAAGTGGTTATTAGGTACCATTCTGTTATTTCCCTTCGTTAAGTATTAATTGTCAAACATACTTTGTATAACAATGTATATTGTTGAGCAGGTAAAAGTTCTATTAAAAAAAATAAAAAAAAACGTGGTTTGGTCACAAATACTGTATTATAAAACAAAAGTTGCATACTTTTGTAAACAGGTGGTCAGAGACGATAACAGACAATCGGTTGTGGGAATAAACGGGGCAGAGTGATGTGAACGAGGAAATTAAAAGAAGGAAGTTTTAACGGTTAGGCGATGGGCTAAGAAATGAAAAAGCGAAAGTATGTAGGAGAGCCCTGGAAGACGAAAGAAAAGCCACCCAAAAGACAAAGTTTAAGGCTTTTTGATTCTATCTGGGCTAAGCTGACTTCTTTATGCCTGCATATGGTAAAAGGTCGGTTTCAGATTCTAATAATTATTTGCTTGCCTATAGCAGCTTTCAAGTTTCAAGTTTTTTTTTGGCGTACCTCAGGGATCGTATTTGGGACCACTGCTGTTTGCAATTTGTGTCAAACGTTTTAATCAAATTATGTTAGTTGTAAGATTTATTCCACTTTAGTAACTTGGCTGATACTTTTATCTTGCACCATGCATGACACAACCCGATTGTCTAGTAAAAATAAATAATTTAATTCCCTTATAAAGAGTTATTTCTCTAAAGATCTGCAAATTTACATTAAATCTACTCCTAGTAAATAAAAAAGCTTAAAGCCTTTCTTGATTCTATATCTAGAAGTACCAAAACTTTTTAGGTAACAGTTGTGGTATTGATGCAATATTAACTGGTAGCAGGTCGATGAACTGCAGATTAAAAAAATAATACTTTTTAGGGCACATTTACATTTTCTATATTTAACTTGCCTGCGAAGAATTTATATTACATAGAAGTATAATATATATTATATATAAATTATAAGTGCACAATGTTTGCTAGTTTTATTTGTACAAAACGATACAATTTTTACTTCCTCTTTTACTCAATTAAAGAAAATATGTTTCCAGTTAAATTTGAAAAATAATTGAAGGTGAGTTTGAAATTATTCCAACTTTAATTTGTTAGGTTGAGAAGAACCCCCCATAAACCTTTTTTCTTCTTCTCGAATTTCCTTATGCGCTTTGGGTGTCGGATGTTTAACCTTTCCAGATCCATTTTTTAAATCTTTTTTGTCTCTCGCCTTTTTCTTAACTCTCTTATAATGCTTCTTCTGAATACGCTCCTCTTAGCAACTTCCACCGTTCATGTGTCTTTTAGGTCATACTCTCTTCCTTTTTCTTGTTGTTTTGGCTTCCATTATCATTTTAGGTATTCTAATGTTTTGCATTCTTTATACATGTCCATACTATTCTACCATTTTATTTTTATATTCCTTTATTATTGGTACTTGTTGATGTCCCATTTGGAGAATTTTATTTCGACCACTGTTATTCTCCTGTCATGTCTTTGTTGCAGTAGTCAAGTCTCACATGCATATAATAATGATGGAACGCCATAGTATTATAAATTATGAGCTTGGTTTTCTCGTTAATTTCTTTTTACCAAAAATTGTATTATTGTGTGTATAGTAAGTATATGGTTGTTGCTTTTTTGATTTTGTTGGATGTCATCTGTCATTGTCGAGCCCAAATATTCAAACGTTGTAACTTCTTCTAATTGTACTCTCGGATGGTTCTGTACTCAATCGTTGTCTGTAATACTTCTATTTTATTTTCAATACTTTTGAATATTCTGTCGATAGCTGTTATGAATAGGAGGAGACTTAAAGTGTGACTCCTCTTTTTAAGAAGAAACTTTCCGAGCGTCGCCCGTTCAGTTGTATTTTTGCCGTAATGTTTGTGTAGAGTACGTTAATGATTTGTATTAATTTCTTTGGTACTTTTAGTTGTCTGAGACGCTCTTGTAAGGCTTTCCTGTATATCGTATCAAAAGCTGCTTTCAGGTCTCTAAAAGTAAGAATAAGTTGTTCGTCGGTCTGTAACATTTTTCAAAACCAAGTTTCTTATTTCGAAAGTATTATCTTCTGCCTGTCTGCCTCTTATATATGCTGCCTGTTCGTCTTCTAACTGACTTTTCACGTACCTTTTCAGTTTCTGTTCAGTTATTCTTGTAAATTTTTATAATCTTGTAAATGTATTTGTCGCAGATTTTTTTATATATAGGTAATATTAGATAATTATCCAAATCTTGGGAATCGCATTTGTATTGCATATTTTCAGGTATATCTCCCATAGTCAATTTATTCTAATTTTTCCTAAATATTTTAGGATTTTTGGGTGAATGCTGTTCTCCCAAGATCCTCTCCCATTTTTACTTTGGATAATGCATCTATGTCTTTCTCTCTATAGGTGGTCTCATTTATGTCATTGTCTTTATTTTTTTCTCCCATTGTTTCAAACTTCTGAGCCAAATATTCCCTCTTTGCGTTTAAAATTTTTGTAGTGTTTATTTGCAGTTGATCTTAAGAATCTTTTATACAGACGTTTTCACTTTTATTTCCTTTTCCGAGTCCTTTTATTTTTCTCAAAATTTTTCTATTACTAGTTTTGTATCCCTTATTTAACTCCTTACCAAAGTGTCTTATGTTTTCTGTCTTGCTTCTTTAACTACCCTTTTGCTTTGTTCCTTTCTTTTCGTAGATTATCTTATTAGTCTCGTTTTCCTATAAATGTATTTCTTTCATGCGAACGTTGTTCTTTATTGCATTTTTAGCTTCTTCCTTCCACCATAGTGATCTTTTGTTACTATTTCCTTGATTCCGCACGTTTCGATAGTTGTTTCGTTTAACATTATTTTGAACATCTACCATTTATCTTTCAATTTCATCTGTCCTCTTATTATTTCTTCCTGCAACAGTTCTCTTTTTTGGTATGTATCTTTCAGTTCATGATTTTTTATATTGACGCTGTATTTCGTTTCTTCTTTGTCTAGTTCTTCTAATCTGTCTGCTTTATTTTGGTTAAACTGTGCTGAGAGCTTATTTCTGTTTGTTTTTTTATGGTGAGCTTTAATTTTTGTATTACTTTTTTTAATTTGTGGTTGTATGCTATGTAGCTTATTATACTTTTAGTAATGGTTGGTATCAGGAGTTTCCAATCAACCTATCGTTTCTTATACGAAAGTTTATTATTTTAAGACCATCTCTATGTCGTTTTTTCTCCGTGTTTCTCTAGACATCCCATTTCCTGTGTATATCGTCTCCTATCTTAAAATTCATTATTTGTTTTTTCTTTTGGAGTTTCTTCCTCTGGATATATATGTATAATATGTATATCTCTTATATTCTTGGATTGATTGCTTTGTATCCGGTTATTAATTAATTTAAATCCTCTTTATCCCATTTTGGTTCTTTTGCTTCCTAGCTATCGCTTTTATTATTCCGGTTTTAATTTTTTAGAATCAGGAGAACCCTTTATGAACCAAACTACAAAATAAAAGGTTGAAGTGAGCAAAGCAAAGGCCAGACCGTGTAAAGATAAGTGTGAATTTTGCAGCAGCTTTAATAGTATGAAACTGCAGGAGTAAAAGATTCTGTCACTACACAAAGTTTGTAGTTTTTATATTCTAATAAAACGGTGGCACTAAATACAAAATAAACAATGTGGAATCCCACACACTTTAGACAGTCGTTTTCACTGTTCAAAACTTTTCATGAATATTTTTGTTGGGATCGCATACTGGAAGTCAATTGTGCTGACAAGTTTTATACCAAGATCTTTCATCAAAATTTCTCAAATTTTAGTTTTTAGAACCTTCTGCTGACTTTTTAGTTGTCGGACTGTCAGTTTTGGATTCTTGTTGATTACAGCCCGTACAAGTTTTACATTTCTCGGTGTTCTGCTGGTTGCTGGTCCTTCAAAACAATGGTTTAGATTTGCACAACATATTTTACCATTGAAAAGCTTTTACATTTTAATATGGCGGTAGTACAGGATGCAAGAAATCTTATAGGTAACCTCAATGTACTTCAAAGTAAGCACACGTCGTTCTTCCAGTTAAAAATATATTAGAAACATCAGTGTTAGAATCGCATGTTTTTGTAACGGCATTTGGGAACCAATTCTATTGATACAGACTTTATGATGTTTAGTTAATGTTTCAAAACTTTAGTTTTTGAAATCTTTTATTTGCCTTCTAATTTTTAGACTAGTAGTCGCCAATCCTTGTTGATGGTAAATCGGACAAGTTCTACGTTTTCCGCTGTTGTGTTTATTGGCGATCTTCCAGAACGTGGATAACTTTTAACAGATTCTCGGCCATCTCTGAATCATTAATACAATGCCTTTATTTGTACTTCAACTCTGAACAAAATTTACTTTGGACTCTACTTCACTTATTGAGCAAATGCAACTATTACACCCTACTTGCACTCACTCATCGCCATTTAACTTTTAACTGATACGGCCAGTATGGTCGTCCTCATTCACGCATGCGTATTACAGTCCACTAATATCAGTTATTTTCATTATGTTAATATTGCCTTGATCTCTTTGAAACTTATCAAGAAGGTCATATTACTTGACGTTAGAAATTTAATCTCCCTGTAAATACAAAGTAATCCAAACTACTTTTCCCTTGAGAAAACAAGATGAATTATGAAAAAGAACCCCGAAATTGTAAAAACTTGAAGCAGGCACCTGAAGTAGAAGACTATGTGGGTGGGAAAGTAAAAAAATTTATCGTTGTTATGAGAGACTGTATTCGTCAATTGAAGGGCAGTGGTCTCCCACTCTCTCTCTCCCTCCTTCTTTTTTCTTTCTAAAATTTTTTGACTTTGCAGTTGTTCTTATCCATCAATCTTTTTCATTTGTGCAACATATCTAAAACCTTTTTTTATTTATGCTGTTGCTTCTATGGGGTGTTTATTTTCGCCTTCTCTTTCGATATTTTTATAAAATGTACTTATCTTTAACAAATTTTTTATTTTCTGTTAAGAAAAAGCCTCGACTGGTGTCCTTTTTAGAGGCGCATCGGTTAGCGGCGCTGCAAAATTTATGGCGGAGCGATCATAACGAGCCTGTCAGCGCGCCGGCGGAATTGCTGGCCGGTGTCCTTAAATCCGGGCGCTTTTCCAATAGGCTCGCCGAGGTTTCCCAATAACGCGCATTCCCGCGAGCAAGGGACGTGTTCTAATTACCGGCCAGCAGCCGCAGCAATGTATCACTGGTTGTCTTGCGGCGACTTAAAGGCTGCTTCATTACGGCCCTGACAGCTAGCCAGGCATTCCAGCCCGCGCTCCCGGTTTTCAAAATTCCTGCCATTCCTGCGCCGCGAGCTCAAAGGCCGCACCGGCCGGCGGGCGGGGCAGGTGGAGCCCCCAGAGATTGGTCGTATTGATTGCGATTTTCCTCGGATTTGCGAATTATGTTCATGTAAGAGGAGACACTCAATATTATCCGCAATTCTGATCTTCCTTGTTCTTTTCGGACTCATTTCCAGGATTTCGTCCTGTTCTTTATGCCTTATCGCCCCATTTTATTGAATGGTTTCTGCTACCTTAACTGATCCCGTGTCCGCTATTTTACATACGCATTTATTTTATAATCTCATTTTTTCTAGGTTACTTCGTACGTTTATCTTATGCTGTTTGATAATTTGTTGTATTTCGGCTTTCTTCTTATTGTTTTTATTTTTGTTATTCATTCAACTTGCATTTTGTTACTTGTATTTATTGAGTATTATTGTTATTTCAATTTTTTGCTTGTATTGTATCTATTCTGTATTTTACCATTGCTTTCTATATTCATCTTCCATATAAGTTTCTTATTTCGAATATTCAGTAAACTGTTTTAAGGTATTTTCTTGATTATTTTAATTTTACTGATGCTGATGTATGATTTTCTCTGCTTGTCTTGTGTTTATGTTGTCTTCTGCTGATTTTGTGCTTTTCATTTCAACTTTGTTCTGTAGTATCTTACATTTCTGACAAGGAAAGTACAAGCTTTTGATATTGGTGTGTGTTTTCTTTCTTTTTAGTTCCTCTTGTTTATATAGATATCCTGAAACTATATATAACTGAAAACAACTGTCTCATTAGATTAGGCTAAATATTTTCAACGGTTTCAAATATAGTCCCTCTCAAAGATGATTTAAGTGTTGGGGACAATTAGAAGCTGTAGGGAGACACATTTAGACTGTAGAGCTCATTGCAGTTTTCAGACTGCTAGTTGCCGATTCTTGTTGATTATATTCTGTACATGTGTTACATTTTTCAACGACTTGGTAATTGTTGCCGTTCCAGAATGTAGATTACATTTAACAGTTAGTTGGCAATCTCTACATGATTTCTATCATATATTTAAGTGTCGTGTTCTTATTGGATCATTTTGAAAGTCTCTTGGTGGTTTCTGTGGACAGATGGTTCAGCTTCGTATACATTCACTTCTTGCAAACCTAACGATCATACACTACATGTGATCACTCATCGGCATTTAACTTTCAACTTATACGACTAGTGAATTCATCCTCATCTAAGCATGGACATTGCGGCCTACTTTCACTTTTTGTTTTTATTAAAATAACTATTTGCAATCTGTATTGCATACAATAAGCATAATTTAGGGTAGAGAGTATAAAATGACATATTTAAACTTAAGAGTTTAGATCGTTTTAGTCCAATATTGTCTAGCAGATCTACTGCTTAAGCGTTAATGCGATACGACAGTTTGTTTAAGTATTTTTCACTGCGACCACTTGTTCCTTTGATCACTGTTTTCACTTTTAAGTCCTTTATTCTGTCTGGATTTTCACAAAATACGATGTTCTGCTTAATACACGAAGTATTTTATTTGGGAATCTTTCAGTGATTTGTATGGTTGAGTTACCTGCTGTGTCCCATAACTGTAAACCGTTTGTTCATATTGATCTTAACGCAACCGTGTAGCCTAGTAACTTGTTAGTAAGAGATAACTTAGATTTTTCTCTAACTAACCAATAGAGTTGCCTAAATTTAAGATCTAGTTTTTCTAAAGTTGGGTTTTCTATGTCAGTTCTTTATTTAAGTGTATCTCTAGATATTTCACACCGTTTACTTGCGTCCGTGGGATGTTGTTTATATAAACGGATGGTAGAGACACATTTATATTTGGTGCGTGTAATAAAAGCTGATTTTCCCCCGTTAATATTAATTGAATTTTTTGGCTCATTTGTCCACTTTATACAAGTTCAACGAGAAGTGTATCAGCTACCGTAGGATATTTCTGTACCACTAAAACAATTTTGTCGTCTCCAAACGTTGCCGCAACAGAATTCATGTTTGTGGGGAAATCAGCTATGAAGAGTGGGTATAGCATTGGGCTAAGTATACTCCCTTGTGGCACTTGATTGTATTGTATATAACTCGGATCGTTCTAGGCTAAATTATTTGTCTTCCAGAAATAACTTGATTGTGATAAAGTAGTGTAGGAGCTTTTTCAGTTAGTATGACGCCCTTTCATGCCAGATCCGTTCGTAAGTTTGGCTGTCGTCCAGATATGCCGCAGTGCAGTACTTTGTTTCTGGAGAGGCAGGCGTGTAAATAGCCGCTCTCGTGATGCGGCGTGGAAACGTAGTACGGCCCGTTTGGAACGTCAA
This sequence comes from Sinelater perroti, assembly GCA_036346155.1. Taxonomy (NCBI): domain Eukaryota; kingdom Metazoa; phylum Arthropoda; class Insecta; order Coleoptera; family Elateridae; genus Sinelater; species Sinelater perroti. The sequence continues at coordinate 18,189,289 of JARFIY010000158.1, read as the reverse complement.
CCGAGAAGGCCCAAATCGTCCCTTAAACGGCCGTCGCGTAAGCGGATGGGGGCGGCTACCGATATCCACCAACGAATATTGCCAAATCGCTCACCTGAATCGGCTTGGCTTCGGCTTAACGGCATTCCAAAGTGGCCACCTTTGCGCTGCGGATCGGGTTTCTGCGGGTACGAATGTTCTTGGGGTGAAGACACGACCGAATGGTCGCGCTGCGGATGGCGAGTTTCTTGCGGGTTGAGACACGACCATTGGCCGAGCTGCGATGCGTGAATGTGCGGTGTTAAAACACGACCAAATTGGCCGCGTTGCGGATTGCGAATGTTGCCGGGCTTCGCGCCTGGCTAGGCGGTAGGTCTTTCGGGCAATTTGATTCGCCAGCACCTTTCAAATCAAAGGTGCGCCGACGGCGTATGCAGACTTGTCGCTACAAACCCATATGCCGTTTGTGTACGATGGCAAAACGTGCAGATATCAAAGGCTCGCATGCCGCCGCGATATAAAGCGGTTCAAGGGCGAAAAGGCCGCCACACCAGTTTCCTTAAATTTCGTCCACGTTTCTTCTAAACCTGAATTAATCGTCTGGTATCAAGTTCAAGTTCCCTATGATAGGCTCTGGTCCCGTGGTAAGCAGTCTTTTAAAGAGTTTGCCCATAATAGGCAAGAGACTGATAGGTTTGTAGGAGACCTCATTTTGCGGCTTGTCGGGTTCTGGCATGAGGACCATTTAGGAGAGCTTCTAGTGAATCGGGAAGTAGCATGTTCCTAACACTGCATTATATATTATCGTTAACACAACAACGCCTCTTTGTGAAAGTTTATTTTGAGGTTGAGGTTATTTTTGATCATCTCTTTTATCTATGCAACTGTGAAAAGGTGGTGTCATTTGAAGGGTGCTTGTAGAGTTTTGTTTATTCTTATTTCTCATTCGGGATTAGTTGAGAGGGTAGTGGCTAAAACACTGTCGTGAGGTGGTTGGCGAAGGTTTCGGCTTTTTCTTTACCTGGTCCGTGCCTAAGATCTGCCGTGTCCTTGAATTGGCTAATGTTGGCATTTAGCGTATTTTGTGGCTTTCTATAACGCAAAGTCGATGTCCACTCGATGTGGCACTCAGGTTTTGTATTATTTTTTTTCTGTTCGAGGCCTATCTGATTATACCGCCTTTTGTCTGAAGGATAATATGTAGACGGGAATTTCTTTCTTTATTCACTTTTACAGTCGGTTGCCAGCATACATAGCGGCCGTTCAAATTGCTTTCATTATATTAACATCGGCTTGGTATTACTTCAATTTATTGTTTCGGCGTCTTAGACTGTTTTCTGCTTTGGATATTTTCTTTCCTGCTGGATTACCTACCATTTTTACTTAGGTTTTTTAAGATTTCTTTTAGGTGGCATATTTATTGCAACTTTTTTGATTTTCATAGTACTAACAATGTTTTAGTTTTTTATTTTATATTAGCTTTTTTATTGGACATGGCTTAGTTGTAGCGCCAATATGCTTTTGTCTTACTGTAAAATCCTCTTCGTATTTAGAAATGACCATAGCGGTTAAATCTCGATATTTTTACTTTTTTTTTTCTAAAAGGCTTTCTGTTGGAATTCATTTTGTGAAAGGTCACTATAGTGCTTTTTGTGTAATGTTAAAGCTGCCACAAAGCACTTTTGAGAATAAAATGTGGTTATGTAGAAGACTCATCTGTTAAAATAATAAGGCAGGTTTGTTATCATGAAAAACTATCGAGGGTGGGGAGAGATTATTATGCACATTTAGATGAATTAAAGCTTTGTTTAAATCTAGATGCATAAAATTATTGTTACATCAGTCTTCTTCTTCTTGATGTTCCGTCTCCTAACGGAGGTTGGAGATTATCATGGCTATCTTCACTTTGTTTACAGCAATTCTGAAAAGTTTTTTCGATGTTATCCCGAACCATTCTCTAAGATTTCGAAGCCAGGACATTTTCGGTCTCCCTATGTTTCTCTTCCCTTGTATTTTGCCCTCCATTATCAGTCTTAGCACCTCGTACCTCTCGCCCCTCATTATGTGTCCCAAGTATTCTAGCTTCCTCCGTTTTATTGTTTTTTATTACTTCTTCTTCTTTGCCCATTCTTTGTAGGACTATGGCATTTGTGATATGGTCCACCCATGAAATGCGAAGCATTGTTCTATAACACCATCTCTCGAAGGCTTCTATTTTCTTGACTTCGTTCTGTCTTACGGTCCAAGCCTCGGCTCCATATAATAGGGTTGAGAAGACGTAGCAGCGTAATATTCTTGTTCTAAGATTTAAGTTGAGGTCTCTATTACAAAGGAAACCTTTGAGCTTTACAAAAGTATTTCTGGCTATTTCTATCCTTGTCTTTATTTCTTTTGAGTGATTTGCATCGTTAGTTACCCATGTTCCTAAGTATTTATATGTGTCTACCTTTTCTATTATTGTGTTATTTATGGTAATATTTGCATTAGCATTTGCTGTTCTAGTTACTACCATAAATTTAGTCTTGCTGAGATTCATATTTAACCCGTACTCCTTGCATGTGTTGTTCAATTTTTGTATTAGATTTTGTCTGCGAATCTTATATTATTGGCGATTTCGCCATTGATTATTACCCCTTCCTTGCGTTCTTCTAGGGTTTCCTGAAAGATGGCCTCACTATATACGTTAAATAATAAAGGCGACATCACACAGCCTTGTCTTACTCCCCAGAGAATTTCAATCTCCTCTGATGGTTCATTGTCAATTCTAATCCTTGCTGTTTGGCTCCAGTATAGATTACATATGATCTTGATGTCATTTTCATCCACATCTTTTGATTTTAAAATCTCTAATAGTTTTTCATGTTGGACTTTGTCAAATGCCTTTTCGAAGTCCACGAAACAGGCATAGATCTCGTAGTTCATGTCCAAGCATCGCTGCATCAACACATTTATACCGAACAGCGCCTCTCTAGTTCCCATAGCGTTTCTGAAGCCAAACTGTGTGTTACTGATATCATAATCAAGTTTTCTGGATATTCTGTTGTGTATTACTCTCAGAAATATTTTAAGGTGTGGCTCATTAATGCTATAGTCCTGTATTCTGAGCACTTGTTTGCGTTCTTCTTCTTGGGGAGTACTACAAAAGTTGAGGTTAGCCAGTCTTTTGGTATCATGCCTGTTTGGTAGATTAAGTTAAATAGCTCAAGTAGCACATCTATTGTCTCTTCTTCTATCAGTTTTATTACTTCAATTGGTGTTTCATCAGGCCCGACCGCCTTACCACTCTTTACTTGTTTGGTCGCATGTAGTACCTCGCTTTTAAGTATTTCGGGGCCTATTTTATTATTAGTATCCCACTGCGGTGTATTAGTTCTTTCATCGTTAAACGTGTCTTTTATGTATTTTGTCCATGTCTTAAGTTTCTGTTCTACACTCGTTACGGTATTCCCATTTTCGTCTTTCAGAATATATGATTGGTTTATTCTTCTTATTCCCGCCATATCTTTTACTTTCTTATGTAAATTGAAGTTGTCGTGTTTTCTTTCGCAATCTTCTATTTCTTCACATCTATCGGACAACCATTTCTCTTTGGCTTCTTTTATTTTTCTTTTTATATTCTTATTGATATTCTGATATCGTGTGGGATCTGTGGTCTTGTGTTTTTGCCTTTCTTCCATTAGTTTAAGTATCTCCTCATTCATCCATCTCTTTTTAGCTTTCTTTGTTGTCATCATGATGTTTTTACCGGCATCCATAATTGCTGTTTGTATGTATTTCCATTTCTCGTTGACATTTTTTGTTTGCTTAATATTTGGTTTTGCATTAGTTAGGTTGCTGTTGACTTGTTCTTCTACTTTTTTAAGTATCTCCATATTTTTTAGTTTTGCGGTGTCAATTCTATTGCTTAACTTTGTCTTTTTTACTTTTTTAAATTTTACTTCACTCACATGTTGCTACTACTGGGTTGTGATCCGAGGAGACGTCTGCCCCTGGATATGTTTTTGTTGATCTTATAGAGTTTTTATATCTTTGGTTTATGAGTATGTAATCTATTTGGTTCCTTATAATACCTCTTATCCCATCTGCAGGAGTCTTCCAAGTGTATAGTCTCCTGTTTGGAAGTTTAAAAAACGTGTTCATTATTGCAAAGTTGTTGGTTTGACAGAACTCGACTAGTCTTTCCCTCTTTCATTTTGTGTGCCTAGTCCATATTCTCCTACACAGGTATCGATGCTTCCTCGGCCGACTTTTGCATTGAAATCACCTTGGATTATTGTAACTTCATGTTGTTTTGTTAACTTTAGTGCAGAATTTAACTGTTCATAGAATGTCTCGATTTCGTTTTCGCTTTTTCAGCTGTTGAGCGTAGACCTGAATTATGTTTATTTTAGTTGGTTGTGCTTCTAGTTTTATTAGCATAACTCTTTCAGAGATAGGCGTAAAATTCGTCACTGTTTTATTGGTTGCCTTATCCACAATGATTCCCACTCCGTATCGATGTGATGGGTCGTCATTATTAGAGTAATACATCATGCCGTTTGTAGTTTGGTACTTTCCCGTCCCCGGCCATTGTACATCACTAATACCTAATATATTTATTTTTAAACGTCTCATTTCAAGGACAGTGTTGTCTATTTTGCCCGCTGTAAACAAGCTTTTCACATTCCACGTCGCTATTTTTGTTCTTCTTTTTCCTTTCACTACTTTTCTCTCAGCATTATTCAAAACTGTCCCCGGAGATCCGATTGGGGGACTATAAACTCCGGAACATTTCGTCTTGAAATCAGCCATGATTTTATCTGTACTAGGGATATCTTATGATATGATCTTTAATACGGTGGTTTCCCGTTGCCTTCCGTATCTTCATGCCGTTCACTAATATATTCGTCAATGTTAGTTCTTCCGCCTTTAGGGACGATTTCTCGCCCCAGGGCAAGAGGGTGCCTAACCCTTGCTAATTCCTCCACCGAAGCTGTTGATTAGCAAGAGGGACCATTATACCGGCGGTCATTCGGTCGTTGATTGTTGTTGCTTGGTCGGGGACTGGTTATTCGTCAGACAAGTCTGCTTATTTCGCAGCTAACCTCAATATCTTGAGGCCGTTCACTATCCGCCACCTGTGACCCCGCTGGTAGCCTGCAACCACAGCCCCAGCGTTACATCAGTAACCTTCTTTAAAGGCGTGTTTTTGGCTGGAATTGGGAAATTGTGTTATTTCGAACGCTATAATTATTTAAATTTCCTATTTCTGGCTTTCTAAATATGAAAGAAGCAACATGGAGTTGTACAAATGTTAGCTTGTAATAGTCAAGCAGTGTATTTCTTATATCAAGCAAACTTGTCTTGATACCATCGGAGCTTTAAGCAACGGTTTAAATTTAAGTTCATCTAATACCAAAGATTCTATATAAAATATTCTATTAGCATTTTAAGCACTAAGGACTACCAAATTTCTTTTATGAGTCAAGTATTTAGAATGCAGGATAGCGCAAGATCAAACGATATAGATCCTATGTTGCCTATATCATAAACAACAAGGCTTTGTGTTGTGCTTTGGCACGAGTGTTACTTGAATTTAAAAATATTGCACATTATGTTTTCGCAATTTATTTGTACTTTAGCAGTTTTACATTATATTATAAGATTCTATTTACTTTTCCATATTGTTGTGATAAAGTAATTTATGGCTAATTTCAAATATATGTCAGTCAAGTCTAGAATTTTCAAGTGTAAGAACAATGTTTTTGTAGATTTCAATTACGTCTTAGTACCTATCAATTGTTGTGACATAATTGTAGTCAATGCTGTACCTAGTAATAGAAGAAATTCGATAATTGTGCATTTTAGGGGATGATGGCCAATGAAAAGTTGAACAAATTTTTCTCTTTAATTTTAAAGAAAGGTTATAAGGCAAGGAATAGTCTGAGATTTATTTTATTAAACACAGGTAGTCGGAAAGTTTTGCGTAGAAGAAGCTTAGTAACCAACATATCGTGGACGCATCAACGGAGAGCTTTTGCTGTCAAAGGGTTTCCCATCAAACATCTGTTTTATTCTGGATATGGAACAACTTTAGAAGCACTAATTTTGTAGTGGGAAAACGGAGGAACACCAAAAAATAGTAATATAATAAGACGAGTCAGTTTGCATTCTCTGATGCGGTTTGCGCGCAAACATGTTGATCTTTATTTATCTAGTTGTATTTAGCTTTGATTTATACAAAATTATTGTTGTAAAGGAACTCTCCGAACGCGACTGAAAAAATTTAGTATCATGTAACGCAGTTGATTTCATTACCGTTTAATCGCCTTTTCACTAAATGATATGCGTTAATAAGTTAAACTTTCATTATTGGAGTGATAAGAGCCCACGAGATATCCACGAAAGGCTTCTACGTAGCTAACATGTCACGTGTCCACCGAGTAAATTTAGAACCATTCACCCTTACTTTTTTGAAAAGAGAGTTCGATGTGTTGGTGTGGAAATCTGGATGCATTCCAATTGAAAAACGTTTGGTTCTAACAAAAGGTAGCCGCAAACTACACAACAAGCGCTTCGTTTAAATTCCCGTGTTTTCCGATCGCCTTATCCTCAACACAGTGGCGTTGCTTGGTCAGGCCATTCACCAGAAATCGCTTTATGTGACTTTTAAACTAATCACATTGCTTTAGGATCTTCCGAACGGCATGAAAGGAAACGTAATAAACAAACTTTAAAATACGATAGTTCATTGAAAATGCGGAAGATCCGGTCAATACCTTCTTTAAATTGTATAGAAATAAAACTTTTATTTTTATTGTTTTAGTCTGTATAAATAAATTTTGTATACCTTCTTTTATCTTTCTTCGCCGTTTTATGAGCTATATCCGTATCTTTTAGCGCCCAGTATCTCATTCCACGGTTGTCTATTTTTCCATGCATCATGTTATATATTTCACTTTAGTAGTAAGTGGTGCATATTTTCCTTAAAGCCTTTTATTGGTTTACCCCTTTTACGCCTTTCTTTCGGTTTTCACCTCATTATTTTCTTTTGGTATTCGATTATTTTTTATCCTATTTACGCGTTCATTTCTATTTCTTTTTCTATGTTGTTATTAATTTCCATTACTTCTTTTACATAGTCGTTCCTTTTTCTTTCTAACCTGCCCTTCCTCAATAATTCACTTCTAATACTTCTAACTGTGGTTCGTGTCTTCCGCTTAAGTGCCATACAAAACTGTATATACGTTTTATCGTATTCTTCCGTATATTTTCGTCCCACAGAATTCTATTAAAAGCTCCAATTGCTTGTCGTCCTTATTTCATTCTTTCTTTAATTTGTATTTTATATATATCTTGCTTACCTAGCGTGGCTTCCAGCTATTTCACTTATGAGCACGCTTTTATATCCTCACGTGTTTTCCGAGTTATCTTGTCATTTTCTTTTCCTATACATGAATACTTTAATTTTTTTGTGTTAATTGTTAATACCGATTTTGTATATTCTCCTTTAGTTTTTCTTATCATATATTCTCAGCGTTTTTTGCCCTACGCTACGATAACATTACGTTCGCGAATTGTAACGATTAAAGTGTGGAGTTTTCTTCTATTCCCATTCCCTTACATTTTGTTCTCCATCTCTTTAGTACTTTTATTATTATATTTTAAATAATGTTGGTGAAATAAAGCAGCTTTTTTCAGCCCTTTTGTTATTTGAAATGCTGTGGTCAGCTTTGTTCCTACTTATACTTTTGCTTTTTGGTTTCTATATAGGTTTTGCACGACTCTAACCAATGTTTTATTGACGCAGCTGACTTGCAATACTTCCCATAGCTTTCATTAGGGTACATGCTTTTGCTACGTCTAGGAACATTAGGTGTAGTTCTCTCCCAGTGTCTAGTCTTCGACTTGTTCTATGTATTGCTGCTTTATTAGTTCTTTCACTACTCTTCTAAATATTTTGCCAAATACTTTTACTGCAATTGCACGATAGTTTTTGCCTTCAGTTCTTTTTCCTTTCTTATACCTCAATATTATGTAATCCATTTCCATTTATTTGGTATGTCTTTGTTATTTAAGGCTTTATTTATTAATTTAGTAATTATTTTACATAGCTTTGTTGTTCCTGCTTTAACTAGTTCTTCTGGTATGCCTCCTAGTCCTGCTGCTTTACCATTTATATATCTGTAATACCCTTCCTTACCTGTTCTTCCTTTCTTTCGATATGTTCGCCCGTCCTTATATAATTCGTTTGCTCGTGGGTTGTATAATATTCCATTATGTCTCTGCTCTCGCATTTCTTATAGATCATGCTTCCGATAATCTTCTTCTACATATGTGCATTTACACTTCTTTACATTTCTGCTCCCATATTTCCAGTTTTTCCTTTCTTATTAAGTTTCTTACTCTATTTTGTTGCTCCTTATATTTTCCTCAATCCTCATCTAGTTTGGTATTGAGCCATGTAGGTAGCCTTCAAAGTTTTCGTTTAAATAATTGCTTAACCTGTTTTAACATTAATATAATGTACTAGGCTGTTCTAAGCTTTGTATATTGTATTTTAGTTCCTTAGCTTGTTTTGCGGTGTGTTATTTGCAGCATCTTGTCTTTTTTTGTGCGAAAACTTTATTTTGGCTTTTACTAAAAAGTGATTCGTTTCGCAAATGGGTCCTCTTTATACTCTGGCATCTAAGTCTTTCCCTGTAAAGTGCTGCCGAGTTATTAGTCTATTATTGACTTTCTGTTTCTAGTTGCTTTATACCAAGTATACTTGTGTATCTCCTTATTCTTATAGAATCAATTGTTGATCTTTAAACAGTATTGTTGACATATACTTATTAATCTTTCTTCGTTATTGTTTTTAATTATTTCTTTAAACCTTCTCAATATTTTACTATCATTGAAATCTCCCAGGAACATAATCTGTCTAGTGTTTCCTATTTGCAGAGCACTTCGTCCAACGTAGCGTAGAACTCGTCAATGTTATTGCAGTTCTCACCTTCATTTTGTGCATTTATGGCTATGACCGTCATTCTATACTTATGTTAAGGTTTACTTTTATAATTCTCTCGTTTTTGGTTTTCCAACTTTTGATTTGCTTTTTATATTTCATTTTAATAGCTATGGAAACACCTCTTTTTCCTCCTTCATCTCCAGAAACTCCACTGCATACATGTATATACTGTCCTATTTTCTCTATTCCTGTGCCCTTCTTTTTGTTCTCTGTCAGCATTGTTATGTCTATATTTATGTACGCAATTTCAGTAAAAATTCCTTTAAACTTATTTGATGGGTCTTGAATATTCCACGTTTTTATATTCATAATCCGTTCCCTTAGCTTGGCTTGCCTTCTCCCTAATTTTTAGTACTGCGTTTTGTTAAAATTTGGTTTGGATAACTCCAAGCAGAACTGTATTCGCCGGGACTTTCTATAGCCGAGAAGAGTATTTATCATTTTATTGTTTTTCATTCTGCTTTTAGCGCTTTTCTTCTTTTCAGTTTTAAGCGTGTTAGGATTTTTAGGCCTAACGCCACAACCCCCCAATGGAGGACTTTTAACACAGCAACCTACTCTGCATCAGACGCTGTTTCCAGCTGCCCACTTTTGGCGTGTGCCTGTTAGTCCGCGGAAGGTATTTTATTTCCCTTCTACCACCCATATGTAGACTTTTCCCGATCTGCCATCTGGAGACGCGCCCGCTAAGGGTTACAGGCTCCCCGAGGGTACCTCCTCTTATTCCTTCTTAATTCAAAATAATAAAAAGATAGAGGGAGTTTCACCCCACTCTGTATGTTTTCTACTTTTTCACTTAAATTAAACATAACATTTATCATAACTTATAATCTACATTTAATGACAAGATTTTGTTGCAGTTTAGCTCTACTCAAGTTCTCTTTCGTATAATTTTGATATTTAAGCCAATGCTTTACTTGTAGTGTACAAATGCAGTCTTCCATAGCTTACAAGCTTTATCATATGAGGAGAACACGTTAACGTTGTTTAATGAAAATTAAATTTTAAACTGCATATTACCATTATTTGGATTAAGATTAGATGATTAAGGTTAAAGACGTTTATGACGTACGACATGTAATTAAGTAATTAAAGGAAAACGAGAGGTGGATAAACTTTAATATCGACGTCTATGGGAATTAATAATATGGGAACATATAATCTTTGGCCTACGTACTGAGATGCAGTAAATTATTTGTTATTTAGCTGAACCTACTAGACAACCCAATTCCACATTCCAGTTCATTTAAAAATTAAGCCTTTCAAATCACAACCTCAACAATTTCAAATATTTCAAATGTGTTTACGAAAAGAAAAGTAGGGTAGCCTTCTCTTCTTATTGGGCGGAAACGAAAAGTTTCTACAACAACAAAATTAATGGAAATGGCCTGTGTCACCAAGAAAGAAGCGAATTGTAGCTCTGTATCATTAAGAAATTGAAAAGTTCAATAATAAATAATCTAAATTTTTCTCGATCTATCCCCCATATCACTTAAAAATAAATCAGAGTTTTAAAAACATGTTTTTCATTTCTCATCAGAACATGCATGGTTTTAAGTAGTCTATATGCTCTGGACACCTCAAGTCGCTACTTGCTACCCTAGTCCAAATTCCGTTCATTTTTGCTTAACCCCCTATCATTGAAATTTACAAAGCTTTAGTATCACTCCCGCCCCCCGCAATCTTCTAAGCTATTATACAAGTGGTAGTATACATTGGAGTTTACATTTTAAAATAAATTTGGGGTCTACAGAAGTAACCCGAAATAGCCATTTCAAATATAATATTTGTTGCTACAAAATTAATTTTGTGTATCTATAGCTTTTTTTGCCATTCAGTGCTTTCTTTCGTAGCTTTTTTCTTAAAAAAATTGCCCAAAAAATTGTGTTGGAACATAGTAGAACATTGGAAGTGCCCATTTGGATCGTTGTTAAACTGTGCTCAAACTCTTGAAAAGAAAATTAATATTTTTAAAGTAAAATTTACATAGTCATGACTACTTAGATGGATAATGATACAGATACATAGGCATTTGTATTTCAGTAAAAAACGTCGTTTGGTTTTTGTCTATCATCCATAAACTATTTCTATCATTTTCGGCTAAAGTTTTGTGCTCAAGTAATTCAAAAGATGGATTTCCTACATTTCATCTTTGGGCACATTTTGCTTTTTTATTTATCATCACTATTTTTATATGAGTTACAGAATTTGGAGTGTTGAGGTTCAACAAAGAATAGTGTGGGTTCTAACTTTATGTATTTATTAAGGTGGAAAAGCTGCTTCGTTTTTGAGATTATTAAAAACTTTTAATTAGCTCTTTCAGCTTTATCTACTTAAAGATTTTATTGTGTCGGCGCTAGTGTCTAGACGATAAGGCAGTTGTCTTATAATTAGTAAAAGGTGGCAGATAAGTGTGAAACTGAACGGCAAAGCCAATATTATTTAACTAAAAAACTTTATGAGCTGATTTTATTTATGAAGATTAATTTTCTCTCTCATTAAAGCGTCCAACGAACGGATAAACAACTGTTTGATCTCATTTAACTTCATGTTGCCGTACAAGATGCCTACAGGTATTTTGTTACCGCCACTTACCGAGTCAGTCTATTAAAAGTCTCATTGTTTTTGTTTAACTGACAATGACAAATTTCAAAGTACAAATCCTATTTTTGAGTTAACGCATCATCACTTGCGACAGATTTAGATTAGTAAAGTAATACGCGTACTACGCCACTTTTTACTTTTGGTAAAGCCAGGACAAGCCAGTAATAAAAATACTTGCGTTGTTAGCAGTCCCGGTCTAAGTATGACGCAAAAATGTATTTTGTAAAGAAGAACGTGACCAATTATATCATTGATGATTTTTGATGTATTAAGAGATGCAGAATCTATTAAAAATTAGTTGTTGAAACCTTTAGTAGTCACAAAATCTGCGAATTAATCAAAACTACTTGTCTTGGTGTCTTAATGTTATATTTCGTAACACTCTTCTAAAGCCAATAAGCATTTAGCATAGTTTTCTATTATAAACATTTTTAAGTAAAAATTTTTGTTAACCTGGTTATTATATTGTGTTGTTTTACAATTTTTTATTAATTTTACTGTATTGTATTGTCCAGTATATGTAATTTATCTGAATAGCTCTAAACATTTAGGTTGTCAAAAAATTACGTTCTTTATGCGTAACCAGACATTTAAAAATAAAGGCTAATAAACATATCAGCAAACTCTAACAGCAAAATTGTTAATGCTATTGGTGTACTGTGTTAATGTCACTTAGAATACCTTTAGTCTTAGTCCTAAATGTAAATAGTATTGCTGCCATTTGCAAAAATAATTATCATAAGGAAAAGCGACATTGAAATAGATGATTTAGATGCACCCTCAAAAAACAAAATTTCAGTAGATGTAGCAGTTTTCCCCATTTGAATTAATAGTAAAAGAAAGAGTAATGCTGCCCTTAAGATTATGTAGCCGTGGAAATAGGAGTTGCATTGTCCAGATAGACCACCATGAATAGAAGCGACTTCTATAAGGGTTTTCCCATCAGTAGTACTGGTCAAAGGTTCCAATTGATTAAAAAATTAAGGAAGACACATCTGAACTTTAAAAAAGCAGAAACTATTATAAACTTCATAAGTATTTATCTTATTGTGATTGCTGATTTGCAAATAATCATGCCATGGGATTAGAGGAGCATTTCCAAACAGCAACTTGAGGACTGCTTATGACGCTCGGTGAAAATTTAATTATTAGTTTATGCGAGTAAAATATGTGGAATAACTTTGGAGATAAGGTAATATGACCAAAATTTTATTACAGTGCATCAATTTCACAATAAGGAGACCTTCGGATAATATAATTCTTTAAATTTATTATCATGTTGCCTCACAGAGTGTTTATTGAGCAAGAAAACACTATTCACGAGGCTTTACCAAAGAAAGATCTTTATACGACTTTTATCGTCAACCTACCCCGCATCAAAAAAGGAAAAACTTTCTTTTATCTACTTTTCGCTTCCGAGATTAGTGAAAATTATAATTTATAGTTGTCATAGTCAATTTTACTTTGAGTTTAGCCATAACATAATTGCACATTTACCCTAGCTGGTATCATCATTAACCGATATGAGAAATTCATGTCGTAGGTGCTTTCTGATTGGCACATATGTATTTTGATTATTTTATCCTTCAAGGATTTTTCTTGTAGGCCTCTGTTGTGTTCTATTTCCTACCAAAACGTACATCTTCTAGCAATTCGATTAATTGTTCTTTTATAGCAAGCCAAATTGCCTGTTTCGCAGTTTTTGAGATTTTTCTTCTTTAGATTAGATGTGATCTTTCCAAAATTGATATTATGTGTTACAACCTTTTATATATTCGCAAATTTTATATTACATTTATTCGTCATGAACAATTTAATTTGCTGTGGGCATTCATATTGTATTTTAAAAATAATTCAGGGGCACAGTGACCTCCTGTTAAAGTTTATTAAAACTATCTCCCCCATCTTGATATTGCTAACTGATGTTGAACGTGGCACCAATAAATTCCCTGAAGATCCTTCTGCCCGAGTAAAATGCGCACACAAGCCAAGCCTTCTTATGTAAAAGATTCAGCAAGCGTCGGGCGCAATTTCAAGGTGCAGCACCGCAACAGCACCGGCTGGCCGCCGTCGGGGACATCATCGCCATTATGCAATCAATAAGGCGGTGTCGCTCCCGATATTATTAAATTTCCCGCCGCCGATAAGCGCGGGGTTATGGCGGCAATATTATCGTGAATACCGCGTAGCCGCCCCGAATTTGTTTATACCCGGCTTTATGGGCTGCCGATTCCAGCGACATATTAAGACCCCCAGTTGATCTGTATCGTAAAACTTGGATTAAACTGTTTACGGCGCGCCAGCGCCGCCAGGAATTCTGCGCCACAGTTTCGCCATTTATTTCGTCTTCGCCGCAACAAAATGCGGGGGATGGCACTAAAGCAGAGTTATGGGGAGGTAATGGGTTATTTAGCGTGAACTTCAGTTAGGTGTGCGTCGAAGAGGCTCTGTAAATATAAAAAGTATGGAATTCGATTATATCTACTGTGTTACTTGTTATAGAAACCCAGGATTTAATTACAGAAAAGACATTTTATTTATTTATTAATTGGAACAATTATGAAATTATTTTGAAGGGTGAAAAATTTTCAATTTTGCCTTTGTAATTCAGAAATCACTTTGGTCTTCACTAATTCCTATAAGAAAAAATTTCACGGTGTGAGGTCGCAAGATCCTGGTGGTCAGCTCACTTCGCTGTCTTCGGGATAAGTCGCCCATTAAATTTTGCTCCAATAATTAGATTGTCTCCCGCATCGTATGGCAGATAGCGCCGTTTTGCTGAAACTACAAGTCATCCAAGTCCATGCTGTCCAAATGAACCCCTAAAATTACTTATCATCTCACGATAACGTTCACCACTGCGTTTCCGACCTCATTTTCAAAAAAGAACAGCCCTATCGCTCCACCACCATAAAATTCGTACAAAACTGTTCTTAAATAGCCTGACAATTTTTTATGCCCCAAGTGCGACAATTTTGTTTATTGACATACCCACTAAGCTGGAAATGCGCATTGTCGCCAAAAATGATTTTTTAATCAAATTTTGATTCCTCAGCACTCAAAAGTTAAATACTCGGCGTTTTAAATGGTCGCCTGGCATTATTTATTGGGCTAGCCAAATTTTAAATGTATGCAGATGCAGATGTTTTAGCTAAATTTCCTCGCATGGTAATTTGCGCAATGTTCCGTTCCTCATTTTTCATCTGCATTTTTATAAACACGACAGACGCATACGCTTCTATATTACTCCCATATTTTAGTTCTCTACACTAAACCCTGAACTGTTAACTGAAATTGCTTTGGTTTACTTTAATAGGAATTTTAGCAGTTCTATAAAAATGTTTCTATTTTTTATGACAACTAATAGTTAGTAAAGGTTTTCCCAACTTCTGTTTCTATTCAAGTTTACGACATTGATTCGAGTTTTTTATTTATATCAACGTCTACGTTACGTCAACTTCTGATTATCATATATCATCATGGCGAATGCTATTTCGGGTCTAAAGAAGTTTATTACGTATTCTTAATTATTGAAATAAAGTGGTGATTAATTTGTGTTCATATTCGAAAAAGACAACCTTAAATTTTTTCAACTGCATAATTTATACTTCTTAATATCTATTTGTCTTAATTATCTAATTCCATAAGTTTTGAAAAAAAAATAACAGTGCAACAGAGGGTTCGTTGGCTATTCTAGCGTTAAAGTCTCCTGTATATTTTATATGGTCTAATGAAGTGTACAGAATTATTGTTTTTGTAAATCATCAAAAATTATCAATTTTTGTTCTGATTATGCAGGGCGGCTTAATTTCTAATTTTAAAGCTCTCTAATTTGGCATTTACTATCTTTTATTAAAAAACCACGTTTGTGGCGTTCTATTAATATCCTGCCTAATGAAAATTAGAAACGCCATGTGACAAATTGAAAAAACTATGAGGCGCCACATTTCTTTAATATTACAAAGAGGGGATCGAAAGAACGCAAGGTACACCTGCGCATCGGATAATTAGCGCCAACTTTTAATTATGCATCCAGGTGGCAGCTCCGCGTCCAACTCCAATCTCGCGCATTTTATGACAGTACGAGCCGGGCGAAGCGAAAAGCCGCCGTTATTACGTGGAAACGGGCACATCGCCCCTTTAATAAATAAATAGCCTGCCCATCAGGGCGCCGTGGAAGCTGCCGCGGGCCGCATAAAAGCTTTCTGCGCGAAATATCGGCAGACTTTGCTAACGACAGGAACTCGATCAGCGCGGAGCGCCGGACACTGCCCGCGCCCAGAGCTCGGTGAACTCTAATTAATTGGGATAACACTCTCCGGTTAATTTGCTGTTTCTTGCTTCCTCTCAGACAATTTGCTCGAGAGGATACTTTTAATAGTTGTTGGGAGCTGATCGGGTTGCTAATGGGCGGACCGCTCGGCCGCGCGGTAATTAAATGCGAGGTGGGAGCATCAATCAGCGATTGAATGAATGGGGTTGCAAGGCAGAATTGGGAATGCTATCAGTATATTAAATAAGAAAAGGGAGCACGGGAAAACCGAAAGATAGCAGGGAATTTTCTGAGGCCATTAGTTTCCTTAAAAAGGTTCTCTCTCTGAATTAATTCACTTGGTCCACGCTTTCTTCATTACTTGATGCAATACCGGATTTCTTCAACTAGAATTTATTGTAAGGTTTTTTTTCATCTATGTCAAACACATTTCTTTCATTTTGTTGTGATTACTGATTGGTTTGATTTAACACCATGATTTTCTATTTTCTTCAGTCGATGGTAGTCTCATTATAACGGCCACATTGTAAGTTCATATACTTTCTATAGTTTTTCTAAGGTGTCGCTCATTACGTAAGACATGTCTAATTGGTAAGTCACCTTTTTGTGTTTTATTTATTATAACTCGTCTTCTTTTCTTTTTAATAGTGCTATATCTGTTATTCTATCGATGCAAATTATCCTCAGCATCGGTCTGCAGCACGACATCTTAAAAGCTTCTAGCCTTCTTTTTCCATTGGTTGCAATTGTCCAAGATTTGCTTCTAAAGAGCGCTTTGGTCTAAGCGAAGGTCTTCAGAAGTTGTCCCAATTATTATATAACGTAATTGAGACATAAAAATTCCCTTTTATTTCATTCTTGATCCCCCAGCTCTTGTTATTTTGCTTTTCAGGTATAAGAATTTTCCTACTTCCTATATAGCGCGATGGTCTAGTGTAATTTTTGTTCATTGTGTTGCTGTTTTTCTAAAAATTACAATTTTGGGCTTCTTATAGTCTATTTCTTGTCAACAGAGTCTTCTTGTTCGTTTTCCGACAGTAGAGCTACATCGTCTGTATATCTGAAAATTATAATTTGTTTATTTTTAGTTCCTGAACTGATCTGACGTATTCTGATCCAGTTATCACATCTTCATAGACCTGGTCTTCTCGTTTCCAAAAAATTTTCTCTTTGCTGTCTTCAGTGAAACGTTTTATTTTGTCGTCATATACTTCCTTCTTTATGCTTTTTCTCTCTATATATTTATTTTGCTTTAGCAAATTCTCTATTGATTTTGGTTCTCAGTTCTCAGTACTTTTTTGTCAAATATATTTTCAGGTTTTCATTTCGGGAATTATTCAGAAGAACCGCTAACAAAATTAAAGTTACGATAATGATCTCCAATCTTCGACAGGAAGGGAACCTAAAGAAGAAGAAAGACATTTTCTTTTTTCTTTAATCGTATGGATAATATACACTGTGATCCATGATGCTATTTGCTGCATTAACTATCCATTATTTTATGATCTTTTAAGTCTTATCTACGTCCAGCTCATTTTATTTTGCGTGTTATTCTCATTTTTTTCATCTTTTTAATTTCTAAAATCTTATACTGCATATGATCATAATTAGGTCATGATGTCTATTCATTTCAGTGCCGGGATATGCTTTGTTGTGTTTTACCTGATTTTTAAATCTTTGTTTTACAAGTATAGTATCTGGAGAGGCAGGCGTGTAAATAGCCGCTCTCGTGATGCGGTGTGGGATACGATACCGATCCGGCTCGTAAGGACCAAAAAATGGAGAGGCAGGCGTGTAAATAGCCGCTCTCATGGTGCGGTGTGGGATACGATACCGATCCGGCTCGTAAGGACCAAAAAATGGAGAGGCAGGCGTGTAAATAGCCGCTCTCGTGGTGCGGTGTGGAAACGTAGTACGGCCCGTAGTGGAAGGTCAGCCGATAAGGCCAAAATCGTCCTTTAAACGGCCGTCGCGTTAGCGGATGGGGGCGACTACCGATATCAACCAATGAATTGCCAAATCGCTCACCTGAATCGGCTTCGGCTTCGGCTTCGTCGGCGATTCCAAGGTGGCCACCTCTGCGTTGCGGATCTGGTATCTGCGGGATGTTGAGATACGACCAAATTGGCCGAGCTGCGATGCGTGAATATTTGCGGGGTGTTGAATATGCGTGAATGTGTGCGGGTTAAGACACGACCGTATTGGCCGCGCTGCGGGGCGTGAATGCGAATTTATGCGGACTAAGACACGACCGAACTGTCCGCGCTGCGGGGCGTGAAAGCTTGCGGGGTGCGAAATGTTTCTTGCGGGTGAAGACACGACCCTACTGGCCGAGCTGCGGTGCTTGAATGCGAATTTATGTGGACTAAGACACGACCGAACTGGCCGCGCTGCGGGGCGTGAAAGCTTCGGCTGAGCAAAAGCCCATGCCGTTTGTGTGCGACGGAAAAACGTAGCTGATATCAAAGGTCCGCTTGCCGCCGCGATATAAAGCGGTTCAAGGGCGAAAAGGCCGCCACACCAGCATCAATCTGCTACCTTCTGATATCTTTTACATGACCAATGACTAAGTAGTGTGTTTATGATTACTAAGGTGGCTATTCCATAATTACACCTTCTACTCTTTCGCCAATGATGGCAAACCCATTAATATTAGCTTTTCCTCTTTTTTGACGCATTTCATTACTTTATTTTTTCATATACAATCTCCGCTTCATCGTTATTAGACTCTGTAGCTGGCATGTGTATTTGTATCATAATTTGGTCTTTTGTTTATAACTTATTTTATGCTAGTACTACTCTTTCACTCTTGAGGATGTGATTTTTGATTTTCTGTTGCATCCTACACCGCTTTGTTCCTTTAGAGTAGCAATGCCTATTATTCTGCATTTGTCATTTTCCTTGTTACTTTCTTGTAGTCAGCTCACTTTGCTTATTTCGGGTAGATTTATTGTGTTTTATTTTTCGTTTTATATTTTGTATTTCTTCGCCGTTACAGAATATTTGAACTTTCTACTTCTTTTAAATTAGACCGTATTTTTGTTTTTATTAATTGTTCTCTTCCGAAGATCCAAATTAGTGGCTGTTTTTTCACCAGCCATTAAAATGCACTGCACTTTCCTTGAATTTTATGAGTTTTTGCAGTTAAATTGGAGATTTGACAATTAAACGCCATGCTCGCCGGGCGGATTGGCATTGCGAGAGTGACGGTTGTATCGTTAAAATCATTAACTACTCAAGACATCGTACATCGCAGCAATTTTATATTGTTTTCCTTGATATGGACTGCTTAAATCTTTGGCTAATACTTGTCTCAAGTCACTTCCTTCTTCAATGATCCTTGTGCTTGCTACGAATATGTCGCTAGTATCTCGTCACCAAATTTCCATCGTTAAAAATTTTTATTAGTAGGAACAGACGTGATGTTTTTTGCTAAATTTTGCCAAATGGGCAGCACTGTGTACGATTCGTTAATATTAAAAGCACAAGTCGTTACATTTTAAAGAAAAGTTATATTAATTAATTATATCGTTATTGTTATTCACCATTATAGTCTCCTCCCCAAAGTTTAGCAAGCTTGAAAACTGCTTTCTTGCAGAAAAATTGCGTTGTGTAGAAATGAAAATTATTACCATTAAAATCATTCTACAGAAACCGAAACAGACAAGAATCTAAATTTCCACTGTAACTCCTGCTGTTTTAGTAGCTCTAGCTGTATTGTCATAAGGATGATGGTTTTTCAGTTGATGGATAATGCCATTTTCTGTAAATTTCGACACCGAATTTAGTAAGCTACCTATAATATTATTCATCATAATTATTTTATCAGATGGAAGAATCTTGATGAAAATGATTCTGCGACCCCAATAAACAGGTAATAACGTTTTTTTTTTGTATGCAACTGGAGAGGTAGTCGTGTAAATAGCCGCTCTCGTGGTGCGGTGTGGAAACGTAGTACGGCCCGTTTGGAACGTCAACCGAGAAGGCCCAAATCGTCCCTTAAACGGCCGTCGCGTAAGCGGATGGGGGCGGCTACCGATATCAACCAACGAATTGCCAAATCGCTCACCTGAATCGGCTTCGGCTTCGGCTTCGTCGGCGATTCCAAGGTGGCCACCTCTGCGCTGCGGATCTGGTATCTGCGGGATGATAAGACGCGACCGAATTGGCCGCGCTGCGGTGTGCGAACGTTTCTTGCAGGTGAAGACACGACCGAACTGGCCGCGCTGCGAATTGCGAATGTTGCCGGGCTAAGACACGACCGAACTGGCCGCGCTGCGGATTGCGAGTGTTGCCGGGCTTCGCGCCTGGCTTAGCGGTAGGTCTTTGCGGGAAATTTTCATTCGACAGCACCTTTCATATCAAAAGGTGCCGCCGACGGCGTATGCAGACTTGTCGGCTGAGCAAAAGCCCATATGCCATTTTGTGTGCGATGGCAAAACGTAGCAGATATCAAAGGCCCGCATGCCGCCGCGATATAAAGCGGTTCAAGGGCGAAAAGGCCGCCACACCAGCAACCTATCCTTTGTCACTTTCATCGTCATGTAGGATGTACTTTTTATTACTCGTTGCAATTAGATAAAAAAAAGATTTTTTTACTGAGCTCAGAGAATGTGGTACTCAAATATAGAATTTGGAATTGAACACAGATCTCTTTAAATTACAAAATTTACACTTTTAAGTTATAATCCTTAGTTTTCTTTCATCTAAAGCACGCATCAACAGAAGAAGGATTATTCATTTAGGTTTAAATTGCCATTTTGAAGTAAAAACCACTTTTCATTAGTTTGGGAGCAGAAACGCACTCCGATTAAACGTTTTAAATGTTCTTTATTGCATTTGCAATATATTTTTATTTGAATCATTTAATAATGAAATGATGTAAACTTAACAACTTATCTTTTGTCTTTAAAAAAATGTTTTTAACTGAATTTTAAAGATATTATTGTCTTGTACAGGTGTTGACCTCAGCACTAGTATATTTAAATAAGTAAGCAAATACTATATGGCCGTAAGTGTAACTTTAAAATGCTACAAACTCCTTTGACACCAATAGCGCGTTAGGTTTTCTATCTAAACGGGTAATTCAAACGCCATTAATAGGTACGTAAGAAGTGAACTTTATAATCGACTTTAAATGTTATAACTCTCACCACATGATAGTTAGCAAATCTTCACCAACTTTATTCAACCTAAGCTGTGCGTTTACATAATTATTACGGCTGCACGCGTTAGTACAGCTTTTTGTCAACTAATAATCAAATACAAGTTAATGGAAACATAGAAACAGAAATCAAAGCTAGCAACCGTACATGGAAAATTATTTACTATTTGGCTATAAGCCTTCCATAGACTTTTCCAGATTTCTAAATTTTGGGCTAACTGTATGCAGTTACGTCCAAATATTTTTAATATCATCTGAAAGTTTCTTGCACCCCTCTTGTTCTCCCGGGATCGCCACTTGATAAGCTTACTCGGCCAGTTTTTACATTTCGCACTGCATGTCCGACAAAATCCATTTCATTTGGGCAACTCTCTTCACAAATCTTCATTTTTGTTTTTGATCTAATCTACTTTTTTGTTTGATCCTTAGAAATATTTCTGAAATATATATATATGTGAATTGATTTGATAAATATCCACGTTTTAACTATACATAAAGCTGCTACAAATATAAATTGGTGCAAATGAACTTTCAGGGGAAAAGATGTATCATCTCTGACATACAAGGTCTCCTAGCTTTTCGGATACGTCTTATGTTAATCTTATTTGTTCATTTATCTTTAATTTCTAATTTGTTCTTTACAGCATAACTGTTTGTGTCTAAGTACTTTTATTTATCTGCTCTTCAATTTGCTTGCTTTAGATTGTAATTTGTTGCTCTTTATTTGTTTTATTTTGTCTTCTGGTAAGTCTATACCTAATATGTTTATTGCTTTTCTTATGACGTTTATTAGGCTTATTAGTTATGGTTTTGATTTTGCAAAAATCACGATTTCACCGGCAATTCATCTTCTGATCATAACTTGAATAGCTTTGGCGATATCGTATCTTCTTGTCATACTCCCGTAGTAGTGTTGACTTTTGTTTTCTTAAATCCGTAATTGTAGTCTAGGATTCTTATAAATTTGCTTAACTAAGTCTATATAAAGATAATTATTTGCGTTTTGAGGCCTTGTTCTAAGACCCATATCTTTACCGTATTTGTATCGGCCTTCCTGGTAAGGAGAAAGGCTATTCAGGAAGGTTTATGTTAACCATTCTTTTTCGTTCAGTTTTTTTATTTTTCCTTTAAAGTTTTTTTTTTGTTGTTATGTATTAGCTTGCGAATTCCCTGGTGATAGAAGCTAAATAAAGTTATCGATGCATTTTCGGACTTCTTCTTCTGTTTTGAAGTGCGTCAGCCAAATGGATGCTTGTAACGATCTCGAATAAATGATAATTGGAAGTGCCTGTCTGGGCTATCGCCGAATGTGCAGTTCAGCCTGGTTCGAAGATGTGTTCTTGCGTCGCCTTTCGCAACCATGTGGTCGGGCAATTTCTATGGAGCAGGATGGATTTTGCGACTTCCTTGTCAGTAAATGGCCTTTTCCATTGCGTCGCTCAAATTGATTGAGTTGCTGTTGGTAGCGATCCGCCGTAACTGTTTCACCTGGTTTCAAGTTCATAGTACAGCACACTTTCCAATCCCACCAGATCAGAGCAAATCCTTTTTGGCGTGGATATTGGTTTCGTGTCGAAGTACCAGGGTCTACCCATGATTTTTGCGCTTGCTTGTCGGACAAATGCATTTTCATCGCCGTAATAATTTTATGCAGAAAATCCTTTCGGTTCCTTAGCAATGAGTGCGGTGTCACGCCCGATTTGTTGTTTTCAAACGTTATGCGGAACCCATCTGCCTTGCTTGTATTACCCATTGCATGCAAACGTATGGAAATGGCTGGCTGAGTGACGCCAAGCTGTTCTGCAAGCTCTTTTCAGTTTGCGCATTGTTTTGATCCAGCAATGTCTGCAGCTCATCCGTGTCAAATGTTTGAGGGCGTCCAGCGCGTGGTTGATCTTCAAGACTAAACTCTCCCCGCGAAATCTTTGGTACCACTTTTTGCACGTTGCATGACTTACAGCATTCTCACCATATGCAGCACAAATCATTTCGGTGGCTTCAGCAGCGTTTTTCTTAAGATGAAACGCGAAGTGGATAGAAAATCGAATATGCTCTTTTGTGATTGCCATCGTGAACACAGCTGATTATTGAAGTTATGTGCATCAAACGCCAAATCGCATGATGTTTCGAAAGACCAAATGCCATTGCAACAGCAAGACAGGAATCAATTAATGCTCATATCCCAGAAAATATTATCCATCATATCTACCAATCCAAAGGTGACGGATGTAAAGTAGTTATATGATGTCTTTATTACTCTGTATTGACTGAAGTAATAAAAGCAGAATTAAAGCATTAGGACCAAAAAGTTGCAATACGATGATCATGAGGAATAAAATTAAGAGGAACCACTCCCACTATTTTTTATAGTTTTAGACATACTTTGTTAAGTCTTCTTATAACCATTATTAACAAATCATCTTTATACGTACCATTATATTACAAATGGCAACATGAAATAAATACTTGAAGTAATCGTTTTATCAACTCAAATGTAATTGAGATAATTTTGGTTTATAAAATCCATTTTGCTAATAGAATTATGTTTAAAATACCAAAATGTATATTTTGTAGGCTACAATTGTAAAAGTAAACATCATTTTCGTGTCTCTTAACATTTAAACTATTTATTGCCCTTTTAGGCAGACTATTATTAATAATTACAATTAGCATTCTATTGGCGGGTCAACTGATTAGCCATTTGGTCAAAGAAACTGCCATCTGAATTTTTTATACGTTAGGTATCCTGCTTGGTCCAAAACTCAACATCTCTTTAATAATTTAAACACTAATGAAGCACTGCAAAGCAGTTTGAAGCGAATTGCCCCCTTTTGTGAAAAATGTATTGGATAACATGACGGAAGTAGTCACTATTTATGTCCAAACAGAATTAAAGCTATACACTATACACTATATTTGAAAAGTGGCTGTCAAAATTTCTTCAGTGTTTGTTTTCAACAAGTCTATGACGTGCTTTTGTGGTAAACGTTTCTCTTCAAACAGTAAGTAATATAGACAAAATTCTCTAAAATAGTGCAGTTGCTGATAATACTTACAGTAGTGTATAACGTGTAAGATGTTATTTTATCCTGCCGAAAATATAGAATTGAGATTACCAAATGTTGCGAAACCAATTATACTCGAACAGAACACCCTACGTTAAATACCAGTCATCTCTAAATGGAAAGTCATTTTAATTTGTTAAGCAAATATCTTTACTTGGTCAAATACGGGAAACTTAAGATTCAACTTAACGTACCAGTCAAAACCATGTCTCGTCCAAGAACCGTATATAGAATGAAACCCCAAAATTTTCGTAAAAAACATCAGGCCAGGCTTTTTAGTATTTTATGTTTCTAAAGTACTGTTTTAAAAAGCTTCATTTTTTCACAATACTTTGACAACAACAGACTACTGGTTCTTGTGAAAGTGAGCGTACCAACATCTTAGCTGGTCGATCACTTACATTTTGGATCTTACATCTGTGGATAATCTTCTATATGGTCTAATAAAGACGCCTTTCTTTACATTTGTTTTAGCTAAAATATTTTTATATTGTTGCTGATTAGCACTACAATTATTTTCTCTATTAAGAAGAAGTGAGTACACATTTTATTAGAAGTATTCCCCTTCAATGTTTATGTAATGTTGTCATTGCCCCGGCAGTGTACAAGAACTTCTGTAACCATTCTTTGAGTGTAGCGCGACATCAGTTGTCTGTCTTTTCTACCGCATTCAACATGCGATTATGAATGAATGTTCTAAGCAGTTACTTTCTTCCTCAAAATACTCACACTTGCAGCAGTACAAAGACGTTCTAACAACGTCATACGTTTGTACCATATAACACTATAGACTATTTTGACACCTGAGTCAGGCGCGCATTTCAATGTACAACACAACCAGACACTTGTCTTAATAACATTTTGTGCTATTATTATTTTATTTTAATTTATTTGATTATGTCGACCTACGAAAATGCATACGTTGCAACGCAATCTGTAAATTAAATTCGTAATATACTCAGAACATCAAAATTCTGTTTACACCACTTCTTTCCATTTAATTGTGAACGAAATAGAGCAATCTTAGTTAGGGTCGCTTTACAATTGCCTGTTTTAACAATCAAAGCACTTTTAATGCCGTGTTTATTTTCCTTATCGGCCTCTAGAGCCTATAAAATTTTAATTGTCAATTCCGAAGATCTGATTCCCATGAAACGTTTTTATTTGGTTTTTATTGTCTTTTCAGGCAAGATAATGGAGTATCCTTAATTTGTTTGCAAAAAGAAAATGCGCACGCATTTTTTGTGGGAGATTAACTTATTACAACATCTTTAATGCAGGGATCATTATTGAAGCTGATGTTACATGTTTGGTATTCTTTAATGTTATTTTTCAACACATTTTTTATTTAAGTTTATTCCTGTGTCTGCAGCAGGCAATTATTACATCTCCAAAAAGACGGAAAATAAACTTCACAATTGCCCGGCGTACCCTATTATTTTTCTAATAAAAGTTTTTGCGCTCCTCGCTCCCTATATATACGCCCAGTAACCGTTCCACTCATCCTATATTCAACTTTCATTCGTAGTGTTATGGTGGCAGTTGCTGCATCGCATTTATTCAGGATGTTTACGAAGCGGCTGTGGGGGATATCGAGGTCTATCTTTTACCCGAGTGTATACGTGGAAGTTGCTTATATACACCTTACGGTGGAAGATATACAAAGATCAATAGAATTAAGGGCACATACGGTTACCGACAGATAAATCGTTAAAGCCTTGATTCAAATAAAAAAGGAATTTTGATAGAAATGTTTGTGGATTTATAATCCTTTGCTTCTTAAAACTGCTAATAAACTTTAGTTTTTGCTACAAGTAACTACAAGGTAATAGGCGTTATAGCTACGTGATGTAGAAGAAGATATTTTAGAATTGGGTAGATCTGTTTTAATCCTGGAAGCATTTTGGAATATGTGCTCAACACTAAGATCCTTAAGTTACAGGAATTTTCCTAGAGCGAGTATTATTGCACATATCGTAGTCCAAATCACAAATCACTTTTTTTCAAACATATTTTGCATATATTTTTCTTTTTCCGCTGCACTGAAGCATCGAGGATGACTGTTATTATCGTAAATCTACGTACTGAACTTGTATATGCAAATAAAACTTCTACAGCACTCGCGATCATCTTGCTTCAATCAGATTCTTTATTATTTCGTTTTTCCAGCCGTTTTTTTTATTCCCATCATTTCATCCACTTTTATTATTTCTTGATGTTTATGATCCTACCTTTTCTTTTTTAACAGCGCTCTAGTTTGTTATTTTATTAATCTACCTATTGTCGCTTAATTTTACATGTTTATATCATTCAAATTTTTGTTTTTAATATACATATACAATTTTCATTTTTTAAATATTAATTTTATTTCAAGAATATTTTCATCACATGTTACTTTTGTGTATTTGTTTTTAATGCCCCCACTGTAATTGCGGTTTTAGAATTGTAAGCCCTAGTATTAAAATATTTCTGCAGCTTTTATTTATTTAATCTTCTCTATTTTTGGTAGATTACCTCCCTTTTAGTTTTTGGTAATTTATGTTTTCGCATTTTTTGTTGAGCTGATATCTTATTTGTCTTGCGCAACAATCATTGGATTGTTTTTGTCTGTTTTCTCATATATTCTTTCTATAGAACTGATGACATTAATTCCACCTATAGTTTTCACATTTTCATTTATTTTCTTTTTTAAATATTAAAGTTAGGTATCATTTGAGCTTCTTGCTTGTCTTGATGCTTTATTTTGTTTATACCAACCCCGCAAATAACTACTTAGTACGGACATATTTTGTGTATAATACTATGACACGGCTACTTTAACTGTGAACAAAGGGTGTCTCATGAAATTGCGAATTTCTAGGAATAGTTCGTAAAGCTCTGTAGTATAACAGATAAAGATCATCAGGTTATGTCAAGTTAAAGGACGTTAAGAGTATGGCACTTTCATATATCTTACCTACAACCACCCATTTAACACATGCGCTCAGATTCCATGCCAAAGGGCGGTTTAGAGCGCTAGAAATGGCCGTACAATGCCAATATCAGCTACCAGGAGGGTTTTAAGCCTGCTTGTAAATACCGCGTCATAATATCCAGTAGCGCTCAAATATCCCAACTTGTTCTTACAAGGAAAAGGATTTTTTCTATTATCCTCTGGGAGAATCAAAGTTGACTTCTTAAGGTCAAAAATGTAGTGGATGTGGTATCAATCCATTCTTAAGATCATCGATGGTTGCGTTGTTTTTTGGGAGAAGCAAAGATCTAGCATTATTCGCTAAAAGAAAATAACTTGACATTGAGGTGGATGAAGAAGAAACCCCTATAGATAGCCGCTTATGTTCTTAAAACTGAGGCAGACCTACAAGGACAAAAAGATTTTGGGATGGACGTTAGAATGTCTACACTGAGCTTTTCAGTGTACCGCAACCTGATCACCAGAGATAGGCTACCAGTGGTGGATGGTTCCAGAATATAGACCTCTCTACGCTCTTAGGAGACTTCTAACTTTATAGCGGAAAAAAAAGCACCATCAACTTTTTCAATGTCGTCACCATCAGCATCATCAATGGCATGTTCAAAGACAACTAGGCATCTGGCGCTTGTTCAAGTTTCTGCCATGATGGAAGAGTCTTAATGGTACACCAATTTTCAATGGCAGGGTTTTTAGGAGAAAAATGGGTAGGGTAGGTCTGTAGTCTTAGAGACTTGTAAACCAAGACTATTAATATCAATTTTAATCTATTTATCTCAATTTATTGTTGCTTTTGTTAATTTTTTTTATAGATATGGCTAAATCTTCATTTTCCGTTAAGACTTGCAAACTGTCGTTTTCCTTCCTTGCAGTAATACTTTTTTCTTTTATTTTAAACTCGCATACAGCGTCGTCAAGGTAAATTTAAAAAATAAATAAACAACAAAAATAACATTAAAATCCAAGAAAACTTATATTTATTTACAAAAACCTCGGTTAAAGTAAATAGCAATGAGCATTATGTTACCCAATTTAGCCCCCTATCAGCGGTAACGATCTTCCCCAGCCGGAAATTAACCTGCTGCAAAACATCATAACATTTTCCTTGATTGTATATGTCATTAGATTTATAACAGAGACCCTCAAGCTGTACTTAGTATTATAATGCCTCTTAGTGATTTTCGCCTCGACTACCCCCCACAAGTAGTAACCATCAGGGTTGGAGAGTTGGGGACCAGTGGCAATACAAATTTTTATATAGATACATCTGAGCCGTTTTTTCCATATGAATAGGGATGAAGCCTTGCTATAACACATACTATCTCCCAGCGATTACTTCCTCTATGCAGGGCTTGACAACTGTCTCCAGCACATTGATATACTTGGCCGCCGTTCTTCAAAGCAGCGGAAACCTATGGCATTCCCTTTGCTGCCTACAAGCCGCAGTACTATCACAGAGGCGAGAAATTTTGTATGCTCATGATTATAGATACATCAAAGGCATTTTGGCAGAATCAATAGTTATCATAGAGATTCGCCTTCCGGTCCTGGATAATTTTTTTTGTCCGAAAGAACCTCAGAAAGCCAGCTCTAAACTTGTGTAGGTAAGGTGACGGTTAAGCTGCTAGATTTTAGTTAGACATTTTTACTACTATAAATTTTTTATAATAATCCGTTGTGCAGCGGAATAGAACACCACTGGCTCTGATATCATGATATGACTAAAAGGGCACTAGTGCGAGTTTCCTTACGGAAGTAACATATTTTCCTTTATGCATCAGAGGACCAGAAGCTACGCTTCTTACACACACCCACACACCCACACATGGGCACATTTCTTCTTTTAATTTGGGGTGTCTCTCAAAAGCTTGCTTACTAGTAGCCATGTTTTATATCGTTGTGGGTCGTATGGGCCGCTTCTGTAACCTTTGGAAACATGCTGTATTGCAGCTAGTGGCGGCTGCTGCATTTTTGGTAGTAATGTTTGATAAAGGTTCTTGCTTCCTTTCGCTTTGCTTAATGTTGTCTCCCTTGTTAGGTAGAAAAGGTTTTACACATCCAGAAGCTTTTGCAAATTCAGAATCTGGACCGTCACTGTACCCTGACCGGATTGAACGCCGTATTTCATCACGCTGGCGTAGGTTACATTTGGTATTATTGCTCTGCTTGGGCTTCCACGGCGGTCTCGCCGCGGTTATCTTTGGGAAAGTAGAGTAGCCTAGGTAACTGGTAAGATGAAGACCCTTGCAGTTAGTATATATGGCGAGTTCTCTACGAGCAGTTTCTGGAGTGATTTCCTTCTCCATATTTTATGTATTTTGATCCTGCATAACAGCACTGTTGAGTATGCCCGAACTTTGGACATCGGTAGCACTGTCCAATCGTCTTTTCTAGTATGGCTATTCTGCTTGGCCTCGGCCTCAACAAAAACTAACATTCTGACTTTATTTATTCCTGTCCTTTCATTCTTCTTACTGTTTGGATTGTTATGTTGTATTATTTGAGGTTTTATGTTAGCTCTTCTTCTGTTAGGTACTCGGGAATGCCTTTGTGTACTGCTCGTAGAGGCCTCTCGCTAGGGAGCTGGCTGTATGAAATTAGCTTGCACTCAAATAATTTCACGGTAGTCATCTGTGGTACAAGGTTGAATACTAATCGAGTCAACCAGATTTTTGGCTTGGAAAAATTTAATTCTTTTTTATTTACGGTGTTAATGGGCTTATCCTGCAGAATGATAAGCAAGACACGAGCATTAGTCGTTTGGTTATCTCCGTTTTTCAAAATTGGTTTGTAAGTGGTGCCGCTGGTTCTTCTCTGGTTGGTCAAATGTGTCTTCATTTTTTGGTTTGGTCTATCGTATCTTGCTCGTTACCTAAGTACAGATTATCGTGTTTAGTTTTTGACGTTATTGGAAAATTGGTGCAGTTTGAATCTAGAGAGAGTACTGGTGGGTTAGATCTTTCTAAGTAATTCTTCTGGAATTCGAAGTATCTCAGTGGAGTGTCGCTTGGTGGTGCGTGTTTTGCTTATTTGTTTGTGAATTTGAGTGTCCTGTACTTATTCACCACACTTTCTCTTCTTATACACTAGTGTTCTTTCAGAAAATAGACTTCGCTTTAAAATTAAAACTTTTATCTGATTTTTATCGGCCTAGTGCTCTTGCTACTTAATTTATAAGTAATAATAGTACGTGAATGTAATGAAAATAAAATTCTTCTTCTTCTTCTTCTTCTTGCGGTTCCTATCCGTTCCGGATGTTGGCAGCCATTTGGGCTATTATAATTTTGTTGACTGCTGTCTTGAATAACTGTGTTGTGGTCATAAGAAACCATGTTCGCAGGTTTTGAAGCCATGATATCCTTCTTCTACCCGGACCTCTTTTGCCTTGTACTTTTCCCTGCAGTATAACTTGAAGTAGTTGGAATCTGTTTTCGTTCCGCATAATGTGTCCTAGGTACTGGAGCTTTCTTGTTTTTATTGTAGTCAGTATTTCTTTTTCTTTTTTCATTCTTTGCAGAATTTCGTCATTCCTGACTCTCTCTATCCATGACACTCTTAACATTCTGCGATAGAGCCACATTTCAAATGCCTCCAGCCGTTTTTCTGTTGTTTTTGTCAGGGTCCATGACTCTACTCCATAAAGAAGGATAGGGAAGACGTAGCATCTCAGAAATCTCATCTTTGAATTAATTGTTAAATTGTGGCTTTTGAAGATGGTACTCATTTTGTTGAACATGGCTCTAGCCTTTTCAATGCGGATCTTTATTTCCTGTGAGTTATCCCATTGGTCATTAATGGTGCTACCAAGGTAAGTATACTTTTCCACTTGTTCTATAGGTATATGGTTTATCATGAGTTGACATCTGGGGATATTATTTTTACTGATGATCATTAATTTCGTTTTGTTTATATTGATGTCTATGCCCTGTCTCTGACTACATTCTGTTACTCTGTTTAATAGTACTTGTAAGTCCTCTAACTTTTCAGCAAAAATGACTGTGTCGTCTGCGTACCTGATGTTATTTAATCTTTCTCCATTTAAGAGAATCCCTATATTTGTGTTTTCTAACGCTTCTCTGAAGATGTATTCTGAATAAAGGTTGAACAATAGCGGAGACAGTACACAGCCCTGTCTCACCCCTCTCTGGATTTTTATATCTACGATGTTTTCTTCTTCTAATTTCATTGATGCCGTCTGATTCCAATATAGATTTATAATAATTCTTAGATCTTTTTCGTCTAGTCCTATGTTTCTTAAAATATCTATCATCTTTTGATGTTGGACTCTATCAAAAGCTTTTTGAAAGTCTATGAAGCAGGCATATACATCGCAGTTTACATCCCTGCAACGTTGAATTAATACTTGAATGCTAAATAGGGCTTCGCGTGTTCCGACTGCGTTCCTGAATCCAAACTGTGTAGGTGCTATTTGTTCTTCGCTTTTTGTGGGTCTTCTTTTCTCCATCAGTTGTAGGATTTCATTTGTCATCCATGTCTTTTTCTTTACGGTGTCTGGTTTTAAGAATTCCTTTTTGATACTTTCCACAGTGTCTTTTACTTTTTGACCTCCTCTTCTATATTTGATATATTGACCATATGTCTATTTATGTTTGTGTTTAATCTAATCTCGTCGTTTAACCTTATCTTTGCTTTATGTTTTATTAGTGGTTCTTTTAGTTTTCTTACATCATACTTATTAGTACCTTTCTTTCTTATTCTTTTTAATTTAACTTTAAAGGTGCCCACTAATGGGATGTGGTCTGAGTGTATATCTGCACCTGGATATGTTTTTACACAGGTGCAACTGTTTCTGTATCTTTTATTTATCAGGATAAAGTCTATCTGATTTCTAACAACGTTTTCCGGTGAGTCTTTAGGCGATTTCCACGTGTAAAGTCTTCTTGGTGGAAGTGTGAAAAATGTATTCATTATTGCTAAGCCTTGTTCTCCTGCAAATATGCTTAGTTGGTTTCCACGCTATTTCTTTCTCCTAACCCGTGCGGTCCTATGAAATCACCTTCCCGACCTTTTCCGATTTTTGAATTGAAATCTCCCATTAGTATATTTAGATCTTGTTTTGGCAAGTTTTTCAGTATATCTGCGATTTGAAAGTAGAACTGTTCCATTTCTTCGTCTGTGTGATTTGTCGTTGGAGCATATATTTGAATAATGTTTAATGTTGTAGGTTTAGCTTTTATTTGTAGTAGCATGATTCTTTCTGAGATTGGTATAAAGTTTGTTACACTTTCTGCGATTGATTTACAAACTATGATTCCTACACCATGTTGATATTTCTCATTTGATGAACCTGAGTAATATACCCGATGTTTGTTTATATCACAGTAACTTGCACCAGGCCATCTCATTTCGCTTATTCCCAGGATTTTGATTTTCAATCTTTCCATTTCTTGGATAGCATTGTTAATTTTCCGGTTTGCGCCGTTCTTCAAAGCAGCGGAAACCTATGGCATTCCCTTTGCTGCCTACAAGCCGCAGTACTATCACAGAGGCGAGAAATTTTGTATGCTCATGATTATAGATACATCAAAGGCATTTTGGCAGAATCAATAGTTATCATAGAGATTCGCCTTCCGGTCCTGGATAATTTTTTTTGTCCGAAAGACCTCAGAAAGCCAGCTCTAAACTTGTGTAGGTAAGGTGACGGTTAAGCTGCTAGATTTTAGTTGGACATTTTTACTATTATAAATTTTTTATAATAATCCGTTGTGCAGCGGAATAGAACACCACTGGCTCTAATATCATGATATGACTAAAAGGGCACTAGTGCGAGTTTCCTTACGGAAGTAACATATTTTCTTTTATGCATCAGAGGACCAGAAGCTACGCTTCTTACACACACCCACACATGGGCACATTTCTTCTTTTAATTTGGGGTGTCTATCAAAAGCTTGCTTACTAGTAGCCATGTTTTATATCGTAGTGAGTCGTATGGGCCGCTTCTGTAACCTTAGGAAACATGCTGTATTGCAGCTAGTGGCGGCTGCTGCATTTTTGGTAGTAATGTTTGATAAAGGTTCTTGCTTCCTTTCGCTTTGCTTAATATTGTCTCCCTTGTTAGGTCGAAAAGGTTTTACACATCCATAAGCTTTTGCAAATTCAGAATCTGGACCGTCACCGTACCCTGACCGGATTGAACGCCGTATTTCATCACGCTGGCGTAGGTTACACTTGGTATTGTTGCTCTGTATGGGCTTCCACGGCGGTCTCGCCGCGGTTATCTTTGGGAAAGTAGAGTAGCCTAGGTAACTGGTAAGATGAAGACCCTTGCAGTTAGTATATATGGCGAGTTCTCTACGAGCAGTTTCTGGAGTGATTTCCTTCTCCATATTTTATGTATTTTGATCCTGCATAACAGCACTGTTGAGTATGCCCGAACTTTGGACATCGGTAGCACTGTCCAATCGTCTTTTCTAGTATGGCTATTCTGCTTGGCCTCGGCCTCAACAAAAACTAACTTTATTTATTCCTGTCCTTTCATTCTTCTTACTGTTTGGATTGTTATGTTGTATTATTTGAGGTTTTATGTTAGCTCTTCTTCTGTTAGGTACTCGGGAATGCCTTTGTGTACTGCTCGTAGAGGCCTCTCGCTAGGGAGCTGGCTGTATGAAATTAGCTTGCACTCAAATAATTTCACGGTAGTCATCTGTGGTACAAGGTTGGATACTAATCGAGTCAACCAGATTTTTGGCTTGGAAAAATTTAATTCTTTTTTATTTACGGTGTTAATGGGCTTATCCTGCAGAATGATAAGCAAGACACGAGCATTAGTCGTTTGGTTATCTCCGTTTTTCAAAATTGGTTTGTAAGTGGTGCCGCTGGTTCTTCTCTGGTTGGTCAAATGTGTCTTCATTTTTTGGTTTGGTCTATCGTATCTTGCTCGTTACCTAAGTACAGATTATCGTGTTTAGTTTTTGACGTTATTGGAAAATTGGTGCAGTTTGAATCTAGAGAGAGTACTGGTGGGTTGAATTCTTCTAAGTAATTCTTCTGGAATTCGAAGTATCTCAGTGGAGTGTCGCTGGGTGGTGCGTGTTTTGCTTATTTGTTTGTGAATTTGAGAGTGTCCTGTACTTATTCGCCACACTTGCACTACTTATACTCTAGTGTTCTTTCAGAAAATAGACTTTGCTTTAAAATTAAAATTTTTATCGGATTTTTATCGGCCTAACGCCCTTGCTACTTAATTGATAAGTAATAATAATACGTGAATGTAATGAAAATAAAATTAACAAATTACAATTGAAAAATATTTATCATTTTTAATACAATTGTAAAATTACAAATGTATAGTGAAAGGAATAGACGCATAATAAGGAAAAAATGAGCTGTTTTATCAGATGGTTGTAGCTAATATATACTCGTCTCATACCTAAAGTTCCAAAGTTTTAAAAATTGCGGTCTCTAGTGTTTCGGATTAGTCTGAATTTTACACTGAACATATTTACGTTTATACTATCATTAATATCAAGTCATATACTGTCTTGCTGTAAATGTTTGGATTGTTACTATTTTAATACAAAGTAATCAGTCTAGAATGCAATGCGTTAAATGAAACTCTCGACTAGCATTTATATAAAATTAAAATCAACTTTTATGTACCACTTTTTTAAAGGTCAAAATAAACTAAAGTAGGAGGAAGTGATTATATCTGCAAAGCGAGTAGAATCTCCTATCTCCAAATATTAGCAAAATGGCAGTTACTGAGTTACATGGCTTGCCATTACATAATCAGCACACAGAATTAAAAATCTCCTATGATCAAATTTTGATATTTATCCACTAAGAATTAAGAAATATTTTGTCTTCAGTCAACAACCACTAACTAAAAACTTATTAAATACAAAAATTGTACCAGAAAGATAAATTAAGTTTTTTAGCTTGGTGATTGCCTTCTCTTCTAATTTGGAAATATTAGGTAAGAAAGATGTTCTATCTTTACTTGAAAATATAGTTAACCTGAATTTAGTTAAGACTTCACTTTATTGCCTTTAACTGCAAGTATTATTTTGGGCTGCACCTTTCCTTGAATTTGGTCAATGATTTATTAATTAACGTTTTTGAAAAATATATACTATATTTTAAGCTTTAAATCAATTCATCCAATAAAGGCCTAAAAGATTATTCAATGTTATTTGAGCAGAGTCTAGAAAATAATAATAAAAGTTTATCGTAACTATGATTTCATGTGTATTATCTTTTAATTATCTTGTAATTGATAAACATAAATAAACTGTGA
The DNA here is from genome assembly GCA_036346155.1 of Sinelater perroti. NCBI lineage: Eukaryota > Metazoa > Arthropoda > Insecta > Coleoptera > Elateridae > Sinelater > Sinelater perroti. Next base: position 18,153,984 of record JARFIY010000158.1, on the reverse strand, counting down.
AGGAATACTTGTAAAAGATGATCCATTTTAGTTGAAAGCTTGCCAAGGTTGGCTAGTATAACTGCAACTCAATAGCATGCCGTATTGTGTTTGGTACTAACTACACAATACTTTTGGGACCTCTTTGTTATCATGGGAATTGCTTAACACATTTCCATTTAGGTTGGCATTATTGTCATGGTCTTTGTAATCTTAGCTGCCGAAAGATTCATTACAGTTACACAATTACTTTTATGGCCAGAAGTAACAGGAAAAAAGTTTAAGTTGGACGCATAATCATTAGTTAACGATTTATCATATTTTATCTTCTCTAATATATTTTTATCTGTAAATAATTTTTTAGTCTATTATTCTAGAACTGAAAGTAAGAAAACAGTGTAAAATAATAAATATGAAAGGAATATTTTAATATTTTTGTAACGTTACCTTATTTTCCTACGCCAGTGGGAGGCACATGTCCAATTTGCAAGTACCACTAGGACAGATGCAGTTGGCTACTTTAATTTGCTAAGCAAATAAAAAATCGATCAAATTAATTTAGACTTTGGTAAAAAAAGATCAAACTTCCAAAAGTACGGATCAACAATAAGCTTGGTATCTTGTTAAATCTTCCTTTTTTTATTAGCCTAGCAGGGCTCTATCATGTTTTGTACCAGTAAGACCAGTGTCAATCCAGGCGAAACACGTTTACACGTAGTCAAGGAGTCAAGTTCAAATTTTGGACGACGCAACACACCAAGGTTTTGAATGTGGAGTTCAAGAAAACTAAATCAGCAAATTAGTAGGAAGTGCCAGTTTTGTGTATCTTAAATTTGCCAAAATTTTACAAATGGAGAATCAATAGAAATGTTAAACACATAAGTCAAAAAACTATACTAATAAAGACATCAAAATCATATCCAACCTCTTTTGCAACAAACATAAGCAACAAACAGTACGAGATTATTTTTTTAGTTTTTTTTAACTTTATATTATATGGTGCAAAATTTTTACACTGGTTGAGGCAACAACAGCAATAAACGGGTTCTGCAATGACCTTTTCAAATTTACCAGGAGGATCAAACTACTAGGTTGTGCCAAAAGTTGTTCACATTTTCAATTTTTACTATTCAACTTGGTACGGTTTTGGGCTTAGCAGAAAACTCCCCTTCTCTCAAAAATTTTGATATATAACATGCGATAATTGTATAATTAACTATTCATTATCTGACCTTCAGGGAAAGCTTTGTGCAGAACGGCCTCTAAATTTTAGCAGACCATTGCAGTTTATGTTTTACGAATTCTGGAGGAGTTGCTGATAGATTGCTCTGGTTTCAGTTCGTGGGGATGACCGCGCGCTCTGTCTCAAAGTCCAGTCATGCAAGTCGTGACGAGCCGATAACTTCGACTCTCAATTCGCTGGCTAAATTACTCATACTCGATCCCGCTGACGCTTTAACATATGCCTTCAGAGCTTCGCCATTAACATTTGGTGGTCTTCATCTTATAGTTTTTTAAAATAAGAAGAACTGATAAAACATGTGAGGGCACTGCTTTGTAAGATTTGGGGTAAAACATAGTTTTCTGGTACAGCCAGTGTTTCTTGGGATGTTTTAGAAGTACCAAAAACTACCGAAAATATTTAAAGTGCAAAGGCAATTGCAACAACTTTGTATAATGATGGTCTCTTACATAGATGTTTCCTGAAACTATTCGTTTAAAAATTAATTTAACAAATTGTATTTTATTAAAACTACTTATGTTTCGTTTTTAATTATAGAAAGTATATGTCCTACCATTGTCATTTATTCAAAATTCTCAAACATACAAATAAAAAAAATGTAAAAGCTATTCGAAATTGCAAATTAAAGAAAATTTATTCAACACAGCCAAGAAAGTTTATTCTGCACAGTATTTCTGGGTTCAAAACACTTTTTATCAAACAGAAACAATTTCATGTTTTTAAACTTCAAACCTATCAAAACATATCGGACCAATTTGCGTTAGGAAAATATAATGCAAATATATAGAGTAACATGTAGGCGAAATATAATCTCCAAAAGAACAAGGGCGTTTAGATTGAACTACAAAGCCGGCTTTGTTTTTATCTCCTATTACATTATTCCAGGCCCACTTTACAAAAAGGAAAATGTTTTCGAAACAGCATAAAGCCTGTCTGTCAGGGCGAATGTTTTAATATTTATGAAATCCGGCAAATTAAAGATGTTATTTCGGATTTTTTTATTTACTCACTTGCCTGTAGGTCTGTTTAGTAGAAGATCAGACTTTTAGAAAAATAATTTTGCAGCATCTTATCTATTGCGTACGTGCGCTTACAGTACTAAGTTATAGTCCTACTGACGCTTTTTTTGTCTTAGAATAATTAAGCAATTTTGGCAAGTTTTTCAGTATATCTGCGATTTGAAAGTAGAACTGTTCCATTTCTTCGTCTGTGTGATTTGTCGTTGGAGCATATATTTGAATAATGTTTAATGTTGTAGGTTTAGCTTTTATTTGTAGTAGCATGATTCTTTCTGAGATTGGTATAAAGTTTGTTACACTTTCTGCGATTGATTTACAAACTATGATTCCTACACCATGTTGATATTTCTCATTTGATGAACCTGAGTAATATACCCGATGTTTGTTTATATCACAGTAACTTGCACCAGGCCATCTCATTTCGCTTATTCCCAGGATTTTTATTTTCAATCTTTCCATTTCTTGGATAGCATTGTTAATTTTCCGGTTTGCGCCATTGTTTTACGTTCCATGTACCTATTTTCATATTTATTTCTACCGACTGGTTGTTTTTCTATTTCTCGACTTCGTGCATAACCGTCCCCCCCGGAGATCCGATCGGGGGACTTGAAACTCCGGACAATTTTGTTTTGAACATAGCCTTTTCATGGTGATACTAGAGAATATCCTTAGGATCTTTAATGCGGTGATTTCTCCTTGTCTTCCGCATTCCTATGCCGTTGACTGTATGTGGTTCATCCGCCTTTGGGGTCAATTTCTTAGCCCCAGGGCAAAGAAGTGCCCTTCTCTTATCAACTCATCCACCCGAAGCTGTTGGTCAACAAGAGGTGTCCGTTTATACTGACGGTTTTTCGGATCAATTTCTTTTTGCTAGTTTTGGTCCACCCCGGGTATTTTATTTCCCCGGTACCCGTCATATCTGACGAGCGTTCCCCTATCCGCCACCTGGGGAGGCGCCCGATGGAGGACTAGCAACCCCACACGGGAAAATAAAATTAACAAATTACAATTGAAAAATATTTATAATTTTTAATACAATTGTAAAATTACAAATGTATAGTGACAGGAATAGACGCATAATAAGGAAAAACTGAGCTGTTTTATCGGATGGCTGTAGCTATATATACTCATCTCATACCTAAAGTCCCAAAGTTTTAAAAATTGCGGTCTCTAGTGTTTCGGATTGGTCTGAACTTTAAACTGAACATAATTACGTTTGTACTATCATTAATATCAAGTCATATACAAATGTTGCTGTAAATGTTTGGATTGTTACTATTTTAATACAAAGTAATCAGTCTAGAATGCAATGCGTTAAATGAAATTGTCGACTAGCATTTATATAAAATTAAAATCAACTTTTATGTAACACTTTTTTAAAGATCAAAATAAACTAAAGTAGGAGGAAGTGATTATATCTGCAAAGCGAGTAGAATTTCCTACCTCCCAATATTAGCAAAATGGCAGTTACTGAGTTACATGGCTTGCCATTAAATAATCAAGACACAGAAATAAAAATCTCTTATGATCAAATTTTGATATTTCTCCACTAAGAATTAAGAAATATTTTGTCTTCAGTCAACAACCACTAATTCAAAACTTATTAAATACAAAACTTATACCAGAAAGATAAATTAAGTTTGTTAGCTTGGTGATTGCCTTCTCTTCTCATTTGGAAATATTGAGTAAGAAATATGTTTTATCTTTACTTAAACATACATTTAGTTAAGACTTCACTTTATTGCCTTTAACGGCAAGTATTATTTTAGGCTGCACCTTTCCTTGAATTTGGTCGATGATTTATTAATTAACGTTTTTGAAAAATATATACTATATTTTAAGCTTTAAATCAATTCGTCCAATAAAGGCCTAGAAGATTATTCAATGTTATTTGAGCAGAGCCTAGAAACTAATAATAAAAGTTTATCGTAACTTATATCAAATGCAACACTTAATAACCATGATTTCATGTGTATCATCTTTTAATTATCTTGTAATTGATAAACATAAATAAGCTGTGAAGGAATACTTGTAACAGATGATCCATTTTAGTTGAAAGCTTGCTAAGATTGGCTAGTATAACTGCAACTCAATAGCATGCCGTATTGAGTTTGGTACTAACTATACAATACTTTTGGGACTTCTTTGTTATCATGGGAATTGCTTAACACATTTCCATTTAGGTTGGCATTATTGCGATGGTCTTTATAGTTTTACCTGTCGCCGAAAGATTCATTACAGTTATACAATTACTTTTATGGTCAGAAGTAACAGGAAAAAGTCTAAATTGGACGCATAGTCATTAGTTAACGATTTATCATATTTTATCTTCTCTAATATATTTTTATCTGTAAATAATTTTTTAGTCTATTATTCTACAACTGAAAGTAAGAAAACAGTGTAAGTAATAAATATGAAAGGAATATTTTAATATTTTTGTCACGTTGCCTTATTTTCCTACGCCAGTGGGAGGCACATGTCCCACTTGCAAGTACCACTAGGACAGATGCAGTTGGCTACTTTAATTTGCTAAGCAAATAAAAAATCGAACAAATTAATTTAGACTTTGGTAAAAAAAGATCAAACGTCCAAAAGTATGCATCAACAATAATATTGGTAGCTTGTTAAGTCTTCCTTTTCTTATTAGCCTACCAGGGCTCTATCATGTTTTGTACCAGTAAGACCAGTGCCAATCCAGGCGAAACACGTTTACACGTAGTCAAGGAGTCAGGTTCAAATTTTGGACGACGCATCACACCAAGGTTTTGAATGTGGAGTTCAAGAAAACTAAATCAGAAAATTAGTAGGAAGTGCCAGTTTTGTGCATCTTAAATTTGCCAAAATTTTACACATGGAGAATCAATAGAAATGTTAAACGCATAAGTCAAAAAACTATATTAATAAAGACATCAAAATCATATCCAACCTCTTTTGCAACAAACATAAGCAACAAACAGTACATGATTATTTTTTTAGTTTTTTTAACTTTATATTATATGGTGTAAAATTTTTACACTGGTTGAGGCAACAACAGCAATAAACGGGTTCTGCAATGACCTTTTCAAATTTACCAGGAGGATCAAACTACTAGGTTGTGCCAAAAGTTGTTCACGTTTTCAATTTTTACTATTCAACTTGGTACGGTTTTGGGCTTAGCAGAAAACTCCCCTTCTCTCAAAAATTTTGATATATAACATGCGATAATTGTATAATTAACTATTCATTATCTGACCTTCAGGGAAGAGCTTTCAGTGCAGAACGGCCTCTAAATTTTAGCAGACCGATTGCAGTTTATGTTTTACGAATTCTGGAGGAGTTGCTGATAGATTGCTCTGGTTTCAGTTCGTGGGGGATGACGCGCGACGCTCTGTCTCAAAGTCCAGTACATGCAAGTCGTGACGAGCCGATAACTTCCCGACTCTCAATTCGCTGGCTAAATTACTCATACTCGATCCCGCTGACGCTTTAACATATGCCTTCAGAGCTTCGCCATTAACATTTGGTGGTCTTCATCTTATAGTTTATTTAAAATAAGAAGAACTGATAAAAACATGTGAGGGCACTGCTGTTGTAAGATTTGGGGTAAAAACATAGTTTTCTGGTACAGCCAGTGTTTCTTGGGATGTTTTAGAAGTACCATAAAAGGTACTACCGAAAATATTTAAAGTGCAAAGGCAATTGCAACAACTTTGTATAATGATGGTCTCCCTTACATAGATGTTCCTGGAACTATTCGTCTAAAAATTAATTTAACAAATTGTATTTTATTAAAACTACTTATGTTTCGTTTGCTTAATTATAGAAAGTATATGTCCTACCATTGTCATTTATTCAAAATTCTCTAACATACAAATAAAAGAAAATGTAAAAGCTATTCGAAATTGCACATTAAAGAAAATTTATTCAACACACCCAAGAAAGTTTATTCTGCACAGTATTTCTGGGTTCAAAACACTTTTTTATCAAACAGAAACAATTTCATGTTTTTAAACTTCAAACCTATCAAAACATATCGGACCAATTTGCGTTAGGAAAATATAATGCAAATATATAGAGTAACATGTAGGCGAAATATAATCTCCAAAAGAACAAGGGGCGTTTAGATTGAACTACAAAGCCGGCTTTGTTTTTTATCTCCTATTACATTATTCTACGACCCACTTTTACAAAAAAGGAAAATGTTTTCGAAACAGCATAAAGCCTGTCTGTCAGGGCGAATGTTGGCTTCAATATTTATGAAATCCGGCAAATTAAAGATGTTATTTCGGATTTTTTTATTTCACTCACTTGCCTGTGAGGTCTGTTTAGTAGAAGGTCAGACTTTATGCAGAAAAATAATTTGCAGCATCTTATCTATTGCGTACGTGCGCTTACAGTACTAAGTTATAGTCCTACTGACACTTTTATTTGTCTTAGAATAATTAAGCAATTATCTAGATTTCGTAAAAAGTGAAATAGACATTGGTTTTGAAGTTAGAAGAAAGTAAAACTGTCTACTATACACAAATAGACTATACCTTTCATATTGGGAGACTAGAAGGATTATTATCACAAAAAAATCAAAAACTGTTATTAACATATTAGTATAATTCTGAATGAAACAGAGATGAAATTGCAAAAAAATGGGAAGAGTTACCAAAAACACCAAGGAACGGCTTTTAAGCTTTATTTTTTAAGATGATTATCTGACAAAGACAAGTGCCACCTACAGATAAAAATCAAAGCGCACAAATCGAAAAAAATGTGTTGTGGCAAGGCGATGTTCCTTTCCATATGTCACAAGTGAACTGTAAGGAAAGCTGGATTTGATTCGAGCAATAATCTTAACTGGACTCTAAGGAGTGCACTTTATTTAAAAAATTATAAGCAAAATAAAGAAGCGAGATTTGATAAAATGGCCGACAAAAATTAGATTTCATTTGCTCGTGTTTGAAGTTATGAGACACAAAAGAGAACAAGGAATTGTGGCATAAATTTTAATTGTTAAAGATTGTCCAAAACACAAGAGTTAGCGCACAATATGCGGTACAAAGCGAAAGCCGGAGGAAGCGCCCAAAACACTTACCCGCCTGTACCATAACTTCCTAACCGCTCACGGTACATCCAGCCCCGGGGCATGCACGCGCGATTTTACGATGAATAATAAAATTGTTGGCACGTCCGGCCCAGATTTATCGCTTTCCATTAGCTGTATCTGATTTCCCGTATTTACTGCCTTTTTAATAACTGCACGCGCTGTATTAACGAACTATTTGCCGTTCCCGTAAATGAGCGAACGAGTTAATTAAGTTCCGCTGATCGAGTTGCACTGCTCCTCAATTGTCTGGCTACATGTTTCGAGCGAGCAATAACAGTGTTAGGGCAGCGAAATAATGCCGGGCTGGAGGCGAAGGGCGGCCATTTTTAATAAACCCGCGATTCGGCAATTGCGCCGTCCTTGTTATGATTATTTCTGATGAAATTTGCGCGTTGCCAGGTCGTTAGCGTAATTAAAATTAACGAACTCGGCTCGTCTTTGCACTTTTAAATGCGAGCGCGCTCGCCCTTCGAAAGTCTTGTTGTACAATTATTCCATACGGGGTCATTCCAAATTTTGGAAACCCCTAAAGCTAAATAGGATAGTCTAGCAGCGTTTGCTGTCACCTAAAATAATTTTGGGAACAATAAAGTAGTGATCCAGATTTTAATAGTTTTGAGGATATGTCTCTGAGTAGTCCACTTTTTTTAGTTTTGTTTTATCCATTTTTAAGACGACCAAGGAAAACTGGGTATTATTGTGTGTCAAAAGCACAAGTTACCAGTTTCGAATATGATTTATTACTCATGAATTGGATGTAGATACATAAACATTAGCCAATCACATAATTGACGTTCTTCAAGTTATGCTTCTGGGTAGTCATAGACATGTGCGTAGCAAAGCTGCGTACTGATTGTTGCTAGCTGACCCAAGCGCATGGTTTGAAAAGAATTTCTCGAAACCCCGGGTTATCGTAAGAGATGGGCTCAACTTATGAGCATATACGAGGGAGACCTAGAAATAACAGCTGCAGCCACTCAGGAATGGACAGATCCGGCCGGAATTCGCCCGCCAACAGTGCCTTTGTCCCAGCTAGCGCCGTCCCGTCCGGTAACCATTCCACCCCGGAAACTAACCCTTCCCGTGGTAGTTTGTAATAAGGAGGCCTAGTCTTTAGTGAGAAAAATCCTAAATGAGAATAAGATTCCTAAAGGCCATAAACGTAGCGGGTGGTATTTCTATCCAGCCTGCTATGCCAGACAGACACAGATGGTCGACCCGCTTCCTCGCGGAAGCCAAAATACCCTTTTATTTCCATCCCCTTAAGGCAGATAAGCTTCTCCGAGGAGGAAATCCTAACCATCAGGAGGATGAGGAAAAAGGAATTCTCAACCTGACGGTCACAATCGAGCAGCCATGGAAGAGGAAAATGACTGATGTTAATGCTTCGGGCATGCTCAGCGTTGCTACAATGCCACACAGAAGTGTAATAACCCCCGGACGGAACCAGCTACCTGCGCCAACTGCCAGGGACTCTATCCGGCTAGTTTTAAGGGATGCTCCGCATTCCCTCAAGCTCTCCGTGAAGTGGCGACTACCCCAAGCCGCTCCTACGCTGCAGCAGCTCATGAGAACAGGATAGCCCCCACTGATTATCACTGACAGTTAGCTCCTTGAGGTCAGGCGCAGTCCACCTCTCACCAGCCCAAACACTAGGGCTGGGCTGCCTTAGAGAAATGGTTCAGGGACGTAAATTCTGCTGCGCTCTTGGGAGTCATCAAGAACATCACGGGTGCAACACAAAATCTCAGCAGCCTTGTCGAAATTGTTGCAGAACTGACGTCCTGCAAAGATTAAAGGCCATCCTTGACATGTTTGGCACACACTAAACGCCCCGGTGATATTACTAAGTTTCCGCCATCTAGGAAGCGCCTGTACGGCTCATTAACTTTTTAACGTCAGGTTTTCCTAGAGAAGAAATGGGCCTTAGTCCCACGCATCTTGTTTGCCATTTACGTCAACGTCAACAGTTACCTTTATTTCTTCCTTTCAATACTTTGTTTTTTAACAATTTTACAATGCTAAACATTGTCTGTTATTCTATCAAGCGGAGTTTCCAAAGAAGTGGTCAACTTTTTACTTGAGTTTTGCAAACCACTCTCAGGACCTCAAATAATTGTTTTCTTATATCCATAAGAAGCTCCGCGCTTATGGGCAGATTATCGAAGTGAATGATACACCTAGTGGAATTAAGGCTGCTATAAAATATGTTTTTTCAATCCCATATTTAAAGTATCCTTCCTATTATCATCTAACCCTATTCAGAACCCATAGCTTAGTAAACGGATACAGTTTCCTTTGCGGTAAGTCGTAGTATGAAGAGAACAACAGGCCTCACCATATTTAAATCATTCAATGCCTCTTCGATAAACCAAAGCACTTTTGAGTAGCGACAGCTTTCAGTCCCTTTTTGTAGCGTGGACGCTAAACATCCGGAGTCGTAATTTTTGTTGCACCCTGCCACGCTCGGCAGCCGACACAATGGCTTTTGAGAATCCAACTGCCACACACATGCGCGACAAACATTCTGGCCATTTTCGTGTCAGCGTTTTGAGATTTTTTGATTCTCTTCTGGAATGTCGCCGAATAGTCATAAGTATTAGGTGGGGAAAAAAATTAATTGTTAATCGAATAAGCAAAATTAACCACTTGTTGTTTGTATTTGTGTTGATGAGCGCTCAGTAAGAAGGTTTCGTGTCTGAGCAATAAGCTCAACCCGTCAAATTCCGAGCTTGGTTCCTGGGAAAACCAAAACTTTGAATGGCTGGGGCTAAAAGTATTCAGAAGGTATCAGATAGGCACCTTTATATCTTACTAGTTGATCGCCGAGTTCCATAACCTGCTATAATTATCAATTTTTGTTTAAGATTTGTCTGTGTTAACTTATTTGTTGCTGCTTGTTGTAATAACAGCTGACATCGCCAACTTTTACTATAGTATTGGTGCTGTAGAACTTAGGGAAGAAAATTTAGTTATCTTTGACTATACATTTGTTTCTGGCACAAAGTAGGGCAAAATTAAATAAATGCAAAAATGATAGAAGATAAATATATAATTTATTTTTACAAAGTAAAGCTATGAAATTGGAAGTCTTATTTCAGTGTGTTTTAAAGATGATATCGGTTAAGTCGCATTCTGAAGTTCTTCATTACTCTTATTCTTAATTTTTATTAACCTCAGTCTTGAGATCACAAAGGGCGAAATCCAGTGGGCGGATTGGCTAAGCGACATCACCTAGTTGTCACGCAGTGTTTGGATCTGAGCTCTTGCTATATGGACGGTAGTTCCATTCTGTTGAAACCAAACGTTCCAATTAAAGTCGTTGATCATTTCTCTATACCCATTGAAAGTGACAGTAAGACATAGACGTCCCGCATACCAAATAATATTGTTTGTTATAAGTAGACCTTCCCTGGATATCTTATCTGCTGTCATCACTTTAATAACCAAAATTTTGTTTAATAACCAAACAGACAAGTAAAAATGCACTTTGTTGATAAAGACAACAACTACGTTATGTAGTACGCTCTTCAAGATGTTTGCAAACATTTTCAAGAGATTTTCTTAATTACATTTGAGAAAGTTCTGTGGAACAAACATCTTGTATAGATGAAAGTGAGGACCAATAGCATATTTTCGCGCATATCGCCTTGGAGACTGCATCGACATTTTCCAGAGTTTGTGCACTCTGAGGCCTACCTCCTCCTTCTGATTACACCACTTCTAAATTTTCTCACCCGTAACAAAACCATTTTTGATGGGAAAAGTTAAAAGCATCACCAAGAAATATGTTGTGTAACTACGACAGCCGTTGTTTTCACGGTACGACAGCAAAAGCTTTCTGTTCATTGTTAGTATTAATTTATGGTTATATAGAGCTCTGATAAGGATTTGAAACTTAACGTAATAGTGTTGTGTGTTCAAACATTTTCTTATTTAGCAACTTTAATTATTGTGGTCTCTGATTTAAAAGAGTGAAACTCATCTGTCCTTGTGTATGTATATTCTGTTGACAATTTTTTACCATCAACTTGTTTTGATTTTTGTAATTCAACTTTTAAGCTTAATGAATTCCACACTATGAATTTGGACTGTTGATTTTTTCGCTCCGCTTTACGTGCTTTATATAATTTTTCCTTCTTTTTTCGTGTTTCTTAAATTTTCCTTTTCTTCATTATTTACTTTTATTGTCATTTATAATTTAGAGTAACATACCGTGCTTAGAGAATAACAAGTGGACACCACAAGTTAATGTTGACTATAAATAAAAAGTTTGAAAGAGACAAAATGCGAATACATTATTTTAAATTTTGACCTTAAATTTGTTTTTGATACGAGTATGAACAATAATACAAGACATATAAGACCAAGTTCTAAGTGTAAGAACTTGAAGCGTAAGGTTCTCTCTTTTATTGACTAATTTACTATTGTTTTCTGAAATACAACTCGTTACTCCAAATTATTTTTTCTCAGCCGTTCAAGTTTCAATGAGTTGATTCTTTGCCATTATAATTGCAATTCACTTAGTGATTACTTATTTAGAGCTTTTTAAAAGGAGAATGGGAACCAGTGAACTCTTTTTAACCTAACCTAGTTGGCCTGTAATTGTTCTGTATAATTTTTATCTATTTACGGGCATCCCCAAGCAACTGCTTAGTATGGTCACAAATTAGCTGCCAAATTGGTTTTTGTAGTTTTGGTAAACTTGAAACTTTTTTAGGTGGTATTCCTTTTAGAAGATAATATTGGCACTTCTGATTTGACTTTTGATTTTTTCACCAATTTCAACATGCATTTTATATGTTGAGTTTGTGTTTGTTTTCTTTTCAGATGCCATCATTATTAATGCCTCTATTACTGAAATACCTATTTTATCTATTTGAATTATTTTCTATTTTTTTGTTATTATCAATTTTCTAATTATTGTATTCCGTCTTAGGGCAAGTGTACAGTACTTCACAGTTTCTTGAACGTCGATATTCGGAAATTTATGAGTTTTTCAGCCATAAAGGTTATACTAACGTTACACGAATAAAGATCAACTCTAAAAGAATTATTAATTCATGTAAAATGATTTATCTCTACCTAACACAGACATTAGTATAAGGTAAAGCTTTTTTAATTGTTTATTTAAAAAATAACTAACAATGCCAACAGAAGCTAAAACATTATTTGTAACTTAGCTTCTGAAACAAGAAGAGTTCCAAGAAAGAAAGATAAATTGATGCAACAGTGGAGTTCAAAAAATAGTATAGACAAAAAGGGAATGATTTTTTAAACCTGGAGACCGATGAAGTAACTTATCTATGCTTCACAAGTGTTCGAAAGAAAATATACCATTAAATTCTTAAAATAACAGGCAATACAGTAGCAGATAACTAGGAAACACGTTTTGTAAACGCAATTGCATCCAATTAGCGTAAGTCTGCTGGTGTAACTAACTTTTTGAAAAACTTCCTTTTTTATCAAAGATTTTAATGATAACTGTGGTTGTAATCTTTTCAAATTTCTCCATATAGTAGTTGTCCATTACAGAGGTGAGCGAAATCACTATAACCATTCTAACTTTTTTGCTAGAGATAAGGTACTTTAGGAAGAATTGCAAGATGGTATTTGAAAAAACTAACTATGAGACCTTTGTTCTGTAGTTAAATGTTTCGAACTCAGAGAGCAAATCCTTTATATAGCTGTCGGTGTCTAATGTGTGAGAGGATTAGACTAGAAAACTATTGGCTCATTTATATTTAAGGCTATTAACAGAATTCACAATGGATCGTAGTAGGGTATATCGTTATTGTGGATTATGTGGAGTTTACATATTCTTAGGGAAGGTTCCTTTAACGTTATTTTTCTTTGTTACGTCTTCCAGCAACTTTTTATCAGTTTCCGCGTACTCAGCATGCGTATTGTTTGATTGTGTTCGAGAACGTAAGTTTCTGCCAGTACTGCGCACCGTTATTATGGTGACAGTATGATGATACTATCGTTGTTTGTAAGAGGCTTCAAGAGGCAACAGTTCTAGTGAGTACAGAACAATAATCTTTCTTGTAGCCTAAGTACACTTATTCTCTAAATAAAGAATCTCATGTTTTCGCACTTGAGAAGTACGGATTTGGGCAACGTACAATAAGACAGTATTAGATCCTTCTTCTCACTTACAGAGCTTTCGAATTTTAATCACGACATGACTGATATATCAAAGTATCAATCGTAAAATTCTTCGTACTTATTTTAATTCTATGCACAAACAAATATAATGCTTTTTTTATCCATTTCCTCGAACTAAAACTGGACAAGATAGAAAGAGCCTCATAGTTTTATACTGTGACAACAAGGTTTGTAAAGAGTATGTAATTTTAACCACTAGCAAATCTGCAAGACCACGTGCTTTCCAAAATGTATCAATTGATTTACTGCTTGTTAACTGAAAAGATATAGGCAACCCAGGTAATATTAAAATGGCTTCATGCATTAGTTATAAAAATAAGCCCCAGAAAGCAGATTTTGTTTTTCTTCCGCAATGCAACTCTGCGTCATTCAACTTAATAATGTAGAGGTTGTGTTTTTCCCTTAAACAAATTTACAAACATGGCAAACGATGCAATTTTCACATATAGAGAATCTCCGAACTTGGAAGACTGATGAAATGGAAGAAGAAAAGAACAACACTTCCCATAATCAAAGGCAAAGATCTATAGAGTTTTATTCTAAGCGACTATATGTGACCAAAGATAAAAACATTTAACTGCTGAAGATATAACAAGCAATTGGTCAGTTACGTAATAAAAATGGATTTGCAGTGAAGGAATGTTAATTTACAATTTATAAAAGTTTTGCCTGTTGCTACAACTAAATGTTTGCTGTTTTCCATTTCAAGATCTTGTAGGAAAATATGATATGTCATTTAAAGGCAGTGCATTGGCCAGGTAATCAGAACACTGCACTTATACAGCTATTTAAAGAAGAAGAAAAAGGTAGAAGATTAAGATTTTTACGAGCCTGTTTTGATGGCCTTGTGAATGCTGCTGCTATCGAATAAGCAAATGCTGCTTTAAGCAACTGTCTTCTAGTCTCGGCGAAGTCCTCCAACACAACTGTTTATATATTAGTATAAAGAAAATTATCAAAAAAATTTCAATTACAGATATCGATAGTGACATCAAATGTAAAGGTTTAATAACTACATGCTGCAAAGAGAAAAATTTGTAATTTCTTAAATAAAGTAGTATAAATTCTACAGGAAGATAAACGATTGGGTGAAAACGAAAGGTTTAATTGTTTTGTCAAAATATAAGATATCCATATTGCTATATAACAAATGAATCGTGTGTGCTTGTATTCACACATAAAGGCAATCAATATATGGGTTTGTCCTTCCTAGACCCCTACATGACTTTATTGATTTGAATTAAATTCGGTACACATTCCTTTATTAGCCCATTTAAAGCAATAGAGGGGATTAGCTTCAAAATCCACTTTTGCCGAAGCCAGGAAAATTGGTACCCAAGCAAAGCTGGGTATATTATTTAGCATTGCTGTAAATTTTCTAATTTACTTCAACTAATATAGTAATAAATAAAACATCTAAGTGTATAAATATATATTTTACGATATAAATTAAGTATGCTAATTTCTTAAAAATTAAAATGAAATATAAAGAGTGGACACTACAAGAAGCTGGGCTGATAAACTTTTGTATATGCTCCATTCCTTATAAAATCATTTAACAAGGATGTACTGTTTAAGAAATAACAGAAGAAGGTGTTCAATTCACTTCGCATGAGTGAGTCCTCAACGATTCTAGTTGCATGGTTTGAATACAAAAGAGTCTTAGTTAAAGATTTTGGAAAGCCTGGCCACATAGATGGATGGCCTTAAGGTGGTCCAACCTGCTCCATTTTACAGTTTTACAATAAGACATACTATGATTTATTCTGGTTTATACAAAAACAATTCTAAGGATGCTTTAAATATCTCCATCAAGTAGAACTTAGCTTGTGCTAATTCAAGTGTAACTTTATTGTTCATATTCTTATGTTGCGCAGACGTTTATAATAATAACTTAATTTGTCCTTGTACTGCACTATTTCAACTGGTTACGTTTCCAGATTTACCTCGGGCAATCTATAATGATTACAAATTTGTTTTTTACAGAATTTAGAGAATTCTTACATAGATAACCTTTACTATGAAACTGATATAGGGGTTATTTATAAACGTTACGCGTTATCACATATCAGCTGTAGGAAGACTCAACTTGTAGAAACTTTACAAAAGAATAAATACTCGCTGAATAATTGGCTCAACACCGTCGAAGTGCCATCTGAAATGTCTACTATTTGTTGCTTTTGAGGAATAACTTTTAATGTCTCTATGACGTCAATAAGTTACTAGTTTTGCTCTACGCCAAAGTGTTATCGTAATTCGTACACCCCTTCCTGTGTTTGCATTCTTTTCGAAAGATTTGTTGTTTTAATGTCATTTGTTAAAAGGAATTTGTTTAAACACTAATACGTAGGGTGCCTGGAAAGTTTTGTAGTACACCTTCAATTTTTCTAATTTTTTTAATACCTTCCGTCACACTCTGTACTTTAGTTGAATATTTTTTACAGAGCTTTTTTTTAATATATTGTTTATTTTAGAATTAATTAATCGCACGATATTGTACTATATATATATATAATACAGGAAGTTACTATGTTCACATTAATATGTGATACACTTAGCTGATTAGGAAAGGAAGAGTAACTGGACCGCTTTCTAATTTTTTTTACCTAAAAAACTATAAGAAAGAACGTATTATAAGTAATTTTTAATAAGAAGGTCAGTATTTAATTTATCGCAATTTTTGTATTTTTATGCCAAAAAAATGTTAAATTTTATATCTAAACCCCTAAACACAAATTTTCTTACAACAGACAAAAATCATACGAGGTGTGGCAGGAAAGTAATGAGGCTGATTTTTTATTTACCAAAGTTTTTATTTTTTTAAACATCAATGTTATCCCCTTCAAAGTAGTTCCAGCTACACACCGATCGAGACGTTGTTCCCACTGTTGGTAGCAGCGCTGGAAGTCTTCAACCGGTATGGTCTTCAGCATGTCCGTTACACTCTTTTGGATGTTATCTAAAGTCCCAAAATGACGTCCTTTGAGGACATTTTTCAGTTTGGGAAAAAGAAAACAGTCACAGGGACTGAGATCAGGTCAATGGGGGGGCTGGGGAACCACAGGAATGCCTTTTGAGGTCAAAAATTCTGTTATGGAGAGGGCAGTGTGACATGGGGCGTTGTCATGATAGAGCATCCATTTGTCTGCAATGTCTGGTCTCACGCGAATGACCCTTTTTCTGAATCTTTCAAGGACGTCTTTATAAAAAAAGTTTCCGCTACTCCATTTTGCGTGACACACAACCAAAATACAACTTCACTAATGGCAGTCACAAAAATCACGTAGTTAACGGAACGAGTTGAAACTCGCACTGAACTATGGGAGGGTATTTATACAAGTGCTCTATCAAGGACAACAGCGTAGCGTTTCCAGATCGCTTGCAGTGTTGCCAGCCTCATTAATTTTCTGCCACAACTCGTAAGATTTACAACTTGGTGCTCGTTTTAGTGAAGATCATGAGCCAAGACACTATATAATATGCAAGATAATCTTTAAATTTAATATATTCAAAGACGTTATTACAAAATTTTCTTTAGGATTTCCCAAAAGGCAAAATTTAGGTCAGTAAGCCCTAACAAAAGGTTCATTGCATAATCAGTGCCATTGATCTGCAGTTATGTTAAATATAACTATATATTTTTTAAAATGCATCTGCCAGTATTTCAGAGAGACATTATTTTCAAAATAAATTTTATTAATATAAACAAATTGTTTTTTCTTGATAACTTTGGTTTTATTTAATAAATGATACCAAATTACTTTCAGAAGAGTTACTGTTATTAACTATATTAATAACATACCCCCTATCAAAACATGCAATGATATTGTTGCTTTTAAAATTGAATTTTTTATCTTTTTATTATACGAAATTGTGATTGAATTGTGCTAGGGTTAGAAATCTTGAACTAAAAATGCATTTTGGAAATGAGACCAGTATTTGTTATTTTGAAGAAACTTTAACACAACAAGTTGCGGCTGGATACTAAGCAGATGAGGGCTATAATGAACTTTTGGGAACCCAGTATTTTTCACAAATTCACATTCGTTGTCCAGCATGTCTTGAATTGTGGGAAACAAAACTTCACTATTATAAAAACAAAACTTGGTTAGTTCCAGATACATTTACATAGAACTTACTGTTCTGCACAAACTGCAAACAACCCAAGCTCTTATCTCTAATTTAATAGTCTTACGCAAATATTTGCATTTTATTTATAACTGCCCATCGCTAAGATTAAAGGGTTTTTCCTAAAGTAGCCCTGAAACTAACAATAAGACTTCATGTCGCATATTAGTAAAAATTTATTACTTTATTTTCTTTATATCTAACTAATGATCTTTCTGACACCTACTATTGGAAAGAGACAAATTTATTGCGGTCCTTAAAGCAGATTATCCCATTAAAGTTTCTTGCTTGGATGTCTCAGAATGTGTCACTAATTTGCCAATCACAATGTAACATACGTTACTGACATTTGACTGATAGTTCCTACTTTAACGAAACTATAGCCAGAGCATTCCTAAAATTAAATTCCGATATTACACGGTGCTAACCAAATTAGCCAGTTGTAGATCAGTCTTAAGTTGGAATTCGTCCAGTTGTTAACGTATGACATTAAAATGCTAGATACGAAAAGACTGAAGTTTGGTACATCAAAACAATCTAAGTTTACTAAATCTGAGTTTCTGCAGATGTGGCATCATCTTTGAACTTCAAAAACGTTTAAAAAAACGTATTTATTGAAATATGTCTTAACCAATAGTGCCTTTACAAACAGCAAGTGTGTGCTAGGAAAGATAACAGTTGAGGGAGAAGTAAGTCATAATTATTTATTTATTTTCACTACTATTCCTGTTTTAACTAGAAACTTTTTTGGCTATTGTACTAGACTCGTCTTTTCACATTTCGACGTTTGTGTCGTCAAAATCGATCAACTTTAAAAAGCCAGTTTTTCTGATTTTGGAGAGGCAGGCGTGTAAATAGCCGTGCCCTCGTGGTACGGTGTGGGGAACTAAGTACGGCCCGTTTTGAAAAGTAAAATGTTGAGGCCCAAATCGTCCCTTAAACGGCCGCCGCGGATGGGGGCGGCTACCGATATCAACCGATGAGTAATTGCCAAATCGCTCACCTGTAATCGGCTTTGGCTTCGGCGGCGTTGGTTTCTCGGTGGCCACCTTGTTCCGATGTCTTCGTGTCTGGAACACGACCGCACTGGCCGGGATGCGATGCGAAAGTCTTGCGGGGTGGTTAAATGTGGGTAAAATAAACACGACCGAATTGACCGCGTTGCGGGTCGAGCATGTCTTGCGGGCTAGTCATATGCGGGTTGGTTAAGCACGACCGAACTGGCCGCGTTGCAGATCGAGTAATTTTAATTCGACAGCACTTTTCGTCTCAAAGGGTGCCGCCGACGGCGTATGCAGACTCGCCGGCTGAGCAAAAGCCCATATGCCGTTTTGTGTGCGATAGCAAAACGTGGCGGCAGATATCAAAGCCACCAGCATGCGCCGCCACGATACACAAGCGGTTCAAGGGCGAAAAGGCCGCCACACCAGATTTCTTTAAGATTAACTCCGGATTTCTATTCAGAATTGATTGACTTTGCTTTCAATTAGAAATAGTTAACTGATTAATCGGAGTTAACTGAATATAAGTTAACTCATTTTAGTTGCCATAACGAGGTATTTCACCAGAATTCTCCAGTTTTGCCACATTTCGACTTGGATTTTCATACATCACTGAAGAAGTATTCAAGCCATGCCTTACGCTTGAAGAATGGATGCTCAGTTTTCTTCCAAGGGCGTCTTTTTAGATCTATTTTCTGCTTTTTTATGTATCTAAAAATAAACAAATTTTTATGCAGTTATTTTGATGTCATACATTTTCAGTAATAAACTGAGTTGTGTCAAAAACTTGCAGTGTTGTCAGCCAATCATCAAAACGGAGGGCGATCTAAAGCTTTTTAATACCCTACAAGAGGCTTAAACTGGACAATATAATTATTAAAGATACCGGGCACTGAGCAAAGTGCTTTAGACAGATATTTACTTCTAATTTTAATTTTTGTGAAAAGTATCTTGATTCTGGTATTTAGATGCTGAGTTGAAAAAATATTTTATCAATATGTAAAAAGTGGCCCAAATAAAATTCCATATTTAAACTTCCCGCCTTTCAGTTTAAGGAATGTCATCTACGATCATTTCGATTGGGATATATGGAACGCTATACGACAAAACAGCTACTTATTATTTGTTAAAACGTATTGCAAGTTTGGTGAAAGCTCCGTGGAATTTTTCGTCGAAGTAGTGTAGTACACCAAATAAATGTGATGAAACTGGATCGATAAAGGATCAAGGTGAGGTTATGTTTTGTGAGAATATTACTATAATTAGTCAAAATGTCGCTGTAAACCTGGACAGAACAATTCGATAATCCTAGAGGCTTCCTTCAACGAATACTCACCAAAGATCTGCACCTTTAATCATACAAGATTAACTGACAAAAAACTTTTGCATGCTGACCATTCCTATCGGCGAATATGAAGTGAATTTTTGATTTAGACGAAAAGTCATTTTTAGTAATGAGGCTCATTTTTAACTCGATGGGGTTTGGAAAATCCTCGCATAACTTATGAAAAGCAAATGCATCTTCAACAAGTTAATGTTTGGTTTGAATTTCTCTTGGATACCTTCTCTTCAAAAATGATAAAAATATAACTATGAACACCAATCGTTGCTGTTACATTATGGCACAGTTTTTTGACATCAACTAAACAATATGAATCTAAAAAAAATTTAGTTCCAGCGGGATCAACAATTTCGCGGTCGCCTAATTTCACACAACGCCCGAATCACGTGACCAGAAAGATCTCGTGATTTAACACTTATTTCTGTAGAATTTGAAACCAGTTGGAGAACCACCTACCTACATTTTATTAAGAATCAAGTCACGCTCGTTACCCCAGGCCTTTAGAAGGTTTATATCGTTGGACAACAGTCTTCTTTTAGTTTTCTGTTTACGCAAGATCTCATACGCTGCTGTTGTCATAGATAGCTGTTTCATGCTCAGACCTTGGAACGTTTCTTATACATCAGTTTTACGGTAAGCACCAATAATAAGGGCCAACAATCGTGTAAAAGTCGTGACGCTATGATTGCTACACCCCAAATCGTTGCATGACCCTTAAGTGTTGCTGTCTCACAATTAAGAATTAGTTAACTTTGAGGTGCATTAGTATAAAGATTGGGGTCTATTAAATTTTTTAGATTAAGTTCCTTCAAAAAATGTATGAAGCACAAACTGGTTCTTAAAACCAGCAAACTTTTAAAAGCTTTTGGGAAGGCTGTATTCGGTTCATCCATGATTCTCCATTTTTTGCCAATCTCCATCTTTAAATCCTTTTTTCTCCATAACCTCATCCACTTCATTTCTCCACCATCTCCTGGGTCTGCCGCTTTTTGTCTCCCTATGAAACTCTAATCCGTTATTTTCTGAATCCATCTGCTATCCTGAATCTTCTTACATGGCTATATCACTGTAATCTTAGTTCTTTTATTCTGCTTATTGCATCTTTTTTTATTCTTATTTATCACTCGTCTCTGCATTAGATATTTTATTTGTCCGGGCTATTCTACAACAACTTATCCGACATTTCATTTCTGTTGCGATTATTTTAAATTTTTTTTTTGTTTAATATCCATGTCTGTTCCATAGATTATTATACTCTCTAGCATTGTTTATATATTTGCTTTTTGTCTTCTTTGTGATCTGAGTGTCCCAGAGGACTAGATTGAATTTTTTAATACAAGTTCTGGTTTAGCCCATCTTGACTCTTATTTTTTCTTCCGAGATTGCATTTTCAGATATATTTAAATTTGTCCATACCTCTGATCATTATATTTTTATCTACCTCTATGTTACGAATATCATCTTTTCTTGTTGTTAAGTATTCTGTTTTCTAAATGTTGATGTTCAAACCAGCTTTAAGGCATTCTTCATTGAGTTTTTACACATGAAATCCAGGTATTCCTCATCCTGCGTTATAAGTACCTGGTTGTCCGCAAAGCTTAGGGTATATAAGTGATCATCTCGTACTGGGGCTCTCATTTCTTGGCACTTTATTTTCCAATGTTTAATCGTATCTTCTAGATAAAATTTTAATAATGACGGTAAGGTTGAACATTCTTGGAGTAGACACTTCGTTGTTTGAAATTTGCTGCCCAATTTTTGTTCCAAGTTGTGGGTTACTATATTGCTTTTGTAAAGATTTTCCATGGTTTTAATGAACTCTTTATGTACTCTCATTTCTTTTATTACTTTGCACAGTTTTGTTCTTGGCATTGAATTGTGTGCTTTTCTAGCCTTAGCTTTATTTTTCTCCGTTAACTGCATATGTGTGTATATATGATTACGGTATAATTTTTCTATGATATGACCTGCTTGGTCGTTTCCTATTTTAATCGAAATTATTCTAATGCCTCTGTAGTTGGAACACTTTTGCACTCACTTTTCAGAAAATTATGTCTACTCATCTGGCAATTCTTCTCAATTTGTAGCCCTCCTGAACATATCTGTCAACATTCTGTAGAGCTTCTTTGGACTCAATCATTTCGTTTACCACTGGTTCAGCTGCCTTCTCGTTTTTTAGTGTTTCTATTATTTTTCCACTCCCTCGATTTGTAGTTTTGTTTGAGCAGACCCGATATTATTTTCTGTTGCCTTTTTTTTTGTAAGAGCTGTGGCCTGTTCTTTGTCAATAGCTGTCGATAATACTCCTCCTATTTCTCTTGTTTATAACTTGTATGTGTGCTTTTTCTCTTGTATTTTTAATGCCCTAATTGACTTCCAAGATTCTATATTTTTTGCACTCCAATATATTTTCCTATGTTCTGATATGTTCTTTGCAATTTATCATTTTTTTTCTTTGTTTATGAGTATTTTGGTTCTCTGTTCTTTCCTTTATATGCTTGCCAGTCTTTTTCCGTTTTCGTATTTAGATATTTTTCGTATAGGGTCTTTTTTATCTGCTGATATCTTTGTGTTGTTTGTAATGGAGTTCTTCTTCTCCTAGGGCTTCCAAAGTTGACTCTTTGAAGCTGTTCTTGATATGTTAATATTTTTCTTCTAGTATACCGTAGTTGAATTTAATAACTTTGTCATCCAATTTCCTTTTATCTACTTTCCTAATTGTTTCGTCATTGAACAGCTGAACAGTTTTTTTTTAATTTTTAGTTTTAGTTTTTCTTCTTTTTTTTCCCAGGGTCCTTTCCTCTTGTGTTACTGTGCAATGGGAATTCCATATATATGACATCAGAAGCCTATGATTAGCACCACATTTAGTGTTGTCATCTGTTGGGCCGTATGCTCTTATAATTATAAATCATCTTGTAAAGGCTTTTAATTATGTTTTCGTTAGTCATTTATCAATGAGTTTTCTGGATGTTAGTGTTTTCCTCCACTTTCTCTTGATTAAAGCATCCACTCCGGCCTGTCCTCTCTTTTCATTGTTAACTCCGCTTCAACAGTACCATTTATATCTTCTATACCGGTTTTTTCGTTTTTGTTTACACTTATAATTAGGATATCGATATTTCTTTTCCCAAATTATTAAATAACTTCAGTGATTTTGGTTCTCCGGCCTTGGATATTCTGCGTTTCACAAATTAATTGTTTCTTTTGAGTCTTCTTTATCTACAGCAAAATTTTTCCCCTCCCCTCTTGTATTCTATGAAGCTCCGTTCTTGGAAACTGCAGGTTATCATCTGGGAATATTTACCTTGTTTTTAATTTTTTATCCTGTTTCTTTTCTGTTTAGCATTTTGTTTTACAAATGTGTTGGGTTGCTAAACGCCATATTCCTGATCCTTTATTCGAGTTTGGGACTGGCAAACGTTGCCCTTAGAGACAATGCATGCGGAGTTACAAGTAATTTTCCACTTATAAAACAACCTCTTAATATAGGATAGACCAAATTGAACTTCCAGATTTGAATGGCGCGCGGTTTGCCTTATGTGAACTTTAGAAGTTTGCATTTGTATAGTTGGAATCTAAATCATACGGAAAAGACTACCCAAACGACGTATATTTATGAACTGGATTTTAAAGAACAGCAGACAATGTTAATTTTTGCATAACAAGCATCGAAGGTTATTTCTCTTTAAATGGTTTTGTAAATCGTCAAAATTGTCGAATCTGGGTCAGTGCAAATACACGTGATATTCAAGAAAAATTAACTTATCCACAAAAATACATTATTTGGTGTGCATTGAAGGCTGAAAATATCATTGGCCCGTACTTTCTTGGGGACATAACTCTGTTACTGTCAATGATGTGTACTTTCTGAAAAAGCTAATCCAAGCTTCGTTCCCAATGAAACTAACGATTTGCACTTGAGTGATATGGTTTCAACGAGACGAAGCCACATGTCACACAGCACATGAAGCACTAACTTTACTTCAAACTAAATTTCCCGGTTGTGTCATCTTGCAGAGAGGTGACATCGAGTGGTCACCACGCTCTTGAAATTTTACCCAATTAGATTTTTTTCTCTGATACGATTCCAGAACTAAAAGAGAAGTTTGCTGAAATGAAGCATTTATAGGAGGACAATCAGACGACTTTATTTTTCATCTGTAACTGCAAAGTCTACACTTCACACTGACACCAATAAAATTCTAACTGTTCCACTATTTTGCGTTTTATTTAAGAAAAGACATCCTGAAGTCCAATTTGGATGTGTAAAATACTATAGCACTAGCGATAAAAGCAAATCAATGAGATCAGATAGAGCAGAAACATTTCGGCGCAGCAAAAAGAATTTCGTGATTGCTATTAATAGCCTTTTCTTCCCTTGATACGCCCACGCCGCAATTAAGGGAAATTAGACTTCGACCACCTTAATTACCCCCGCTCACCTGCCACACGGGCTTTTTAATTTTATGTAAAATAATATTGACACGGCACAATCAGCATTTATACTGCTTTTAGGCGGGATCGGGATCGGCATTAATTAGCTTGTAATGGCGGCAGCGAGCGTCCCTTTGATCTAGATTGCGCCGTTTGTGCTTGCAGCGCAACACCGTCTCGGGATTATTCCGCCCCGCTGTTTTCTTGCCGCCCGGCGCGGCCGGCGCATTCATCACGATATTGTCAAAATTCGGCCTTTCATTAGTTTATCCGGCCGATCTGCAGATTTCCGTTCCAGCAGCATGAAAAATTAAGGGAATCTTTTGTGCCTTCAGCGCTATCGATTAATCGGACATATCCAGGTCGAGCCCTGAGTTGGAAGAATATTTGTCTTCATTATTAGATATAAAGAACTCTGGGGCATTAGAAGGGCCCTGATTACATTGAAGCGTTCGAGATGGATTGCATTCCGCTCCCGCGCGGGGCTTGCGCCGGCGGCTGCTTTGTTTGAAATTGCGAGCGTAAACGGGTGTTACAATTGAGTTACTTAATTAGCATATACGAGCTGTTTATTGCATATCTAGTCTCTGGCTGTGCACGAAGACATGCACTAGTAGATATCAGTCTCTGTAGATACCGTAGAAAGTATTATTACCGTAAACGCTTAGTTTACATAGTCATGAGGGAATTTATCAATTTTTTTATCATTTTGTTCTTTGGTAATCTCATTTCTTATAAATTTCTGTGTTTTTATTGGAAGAGAGACAAAGACTTCTTAATTCTCATTATTCTTTTGTGTGATCACTTCAAGGTAGATAGTTTTGTCTTTCGCCATGTAACAAGTTTCTCGGTGTAATAATTTCTCGGAAATTATATGCCAAAATGGCATTTCTTTACTTTCTATGGTTTGGGATCAGCCACTACAATTTGAAGAACAGACGCTGTTCGTAAACGCCCACTCTGAATCAGACGCTGCGTTGACGTTGCCTTTACTGGCGGAATCAGAGGTTCCTGGGTGGTCGTCTGTCGACCTCATAGCTATATGTAAACCACGGACGGTAAATTTTCAGTGGTCCTAAATGCTTGATTTCAGATCTTGAGCGGTCTGGAAGATAAATGGATCATGGGAATGTTGGCATATCGATGAAGATCGTGGTTTATTACGGACCACGGGGCATCAAAGGCCCGATTCTAGATGACCTGGAGTGTGTTGACATATATTTTTGCGGTTCAGTTCCAAACTAGTACCGTATATGTCATGATTGATCTTATGACGGTCTTATATAAAAGCAGCTTATTGGTTAATAATCGGGTCCCGGAATTGAAAATCTAACAAAGTGCTGATCTTGTTGCCTTTACTTTGAGACCGCCCTGTCAATGTGCGACTTACAGGATCAATTTCCTATCCAGAATTACTTCGAGGTAGGATGTTTCTTTTTCAGGATCCTGAAATTTGCTAGGTTTTGCCAGTGAAGTGGTTTTCTAGTGGAGAATAGGACCAACAAACTCTTTTCTGCGTTGACGTCTATTCCCCATCTGTTGCATCATCGTTACAGGAGGTCCAATTTCTCCTGGAGTCTGCGGTGACAAACGATGTTTGTAGTAAGCTAGACAGCAGTGTAATGGAGGGGGTCGTTGCCACGTCCCGGATGTAGGTGTTATAGAGCTTTGGGGATATTACAGAGCCTTGTGGTACACCGGCTCAAAGTAGCCTATTTGATGACCTGGCGCCACCGAACTTGATTCGGGAGTTCCTTCCGGAGAGGAAGGGCCAGATAAGCTGATCTATTATGTCACAGCTTACCCAAGAACCTTGACTACATCTAGGAAGACTACACCAGTAGTTTTCTTCTTTGCGTAACCATCAAAGATGCGCTCTACTACCCGAAGAAACTGGAAGGTAGTGGAGCAGCCAGAGCGAAATCTAAACTCTACGAAATCAGTTGGAGGTCTTTGACAATCAGAAGCTGCACTTCATTAAGTCTATATGACCAACTACCAGAAATGCTTGATGAAATCTGCTGAAAAGTTTTTTGGTTTGGACAGAGCAAATTGCGTGCTGCCAGAAGACAGAAGAGTTTAGCCTGTAGATTAATCCAATATCTTAGAGTGTGGTACTTCAAGCCGTAGGCGGAAGCTAGGTACCTTATGAGGGCTAGTCATTATGATCCATCTCCTACCAAAAACATTTGGCATAACCGACCATGGTTAAAAATCCAACGTAATCTCTTTCACTACCAATTTTAATGCTTGTTTTTCCAAACTGTCGCTGGGCAACGCACTTTGTAAGATATACAGTTGAGCATACGAGGGTGTCTGACGAATACGTCTTATGAATGAAATAATATACACATGTGACACAAACAAATAAATTTCTTGCCTTGCTTTAGAAAAATCTAGTATTATTGTTTCACAATAAGTACCGTTTGGGAAAGTGGTATAAATCAGTGTTTCTGTGGCACCACCTTAATATCTTACAAATGAATACTGTAGTAGCAACGCGTTGGCTATATAAGTTTTCTCAGTTAAGCAATCTAAGCGATTAATTTATAGTATAGCTACTTGGAAACTATAACTCAACACTTTATCGAGGTTACCTAAAGCTTAACAAGGTATGACCACTAAACGATGTTTAGAGGCCCACAACTTTATATGCTAAAGTGCTATAACTGTGAAGCCTTTACTTACCAAAAATTAACTGGAAAAACGAGGTACATAGGACAAACTATTTCAGCGTTCTATTAAACACCCTGTTTACTCCTTTAAGACCAATAGTACAATAATATATCTCAAGACAAAATTTATTTACACTTCCAAACATGCATATATACATGCTAGTTTTACCTTTATGTATTCACGTTATTTAGTATTTTGCTGCTTACAAATAAAGTGAGATAACGTTATTTTGCAAGCTCTACGTCACATTTCGGTTACTTGCTTCTAACGGCACAGTCTTGCGGTACTATGAGCCATGTTGGACGTACCCTGGGCAAGTGGCTAGCCTCCTAATCTGTTAATTTAAGAGGAAAGGGGCGAAGAGAAGCGGAGTCACTTACTAACTCCATGTTGTCCGTCTGTTTGTCTGTCCGTCCGTCCATCCGTCTGTCCGAGCAATAACTCGAGAACGGTTGGTAATTTCCAAATTCTGTTTTCACCAATCGACAGGTGACCAAAAAGGCTTGTTTGCTAGTGATTTTGAAACTGATTAGTCAAAGGTCAGCGTTATAAGGGGGAAAATTCTTGAAGTGATTCGTCGCCAAATTCCACTAGTTGCTGCGAATGGAATGACAATTCACAAATCACAGGGATCGTCGCTCCAAAACGTTGTCGTGTCGGTCAAGGGTCTCAAGCCTACAATGAACAACTACCGTGAGTTGATTTATGTAGCATGCAGCAGAGCCACTACTCCTGATAGACTCTTCATTGACGGTGATTTTCTGCCTCCTCTCTCTCCAAAGGAAACGATCCCGTATCCAAGGCTGTCGAAGTGTTGCATCAACGAGTTTTGGAGTTTCCGTTCCAGTTCCTCCAAGACTACGAAGAAATTTATGAACGGTTGTTCTATCAAAATATTTATTCAATTGTGGGGAAAATTAGCGACATTCAAGCAGACCAGTACGCCATGGCAGCAACTTTCATGCCATTTGTGGAACCAAGGGTTACCGAAGACGACAATGTGAAAATGAGAAGTTTTCAGACTCTCCACAAATCAGTGTGTCCTGGAGGAAGAAAGCGAAACTCGGAAGGAATTATGCTTCTCACAAAGTCATCCAGGTTGCCTCCTCCAAACTATTATAAGGAAATGGGAAACAACGGAGGAAATTGTCAGCTGCTGGCTTTTAGTGCTGGTGATGTCCGTGTAGTTATAATCTACATGCACAAAGACTTCTCAAAGAATTGATTCCTTAGATTGCTTGAAACAAAGTTAATTGAAAACGTCGGAAGCAGAACCATTGTCCTCGGAGACACCAATATCGACCTCATGTCTCAGAATGGAAACAAATTACGGGAACTGTTTCACAAGTACCATTTTGAGTCAAAAATAGATTTAAATACTTCTACTTGTGACCACAAAGCCATATTGACTGCTGTTTCTCGAACAGTGGTGATGTGATTGCGTGATTTATGAATCCTATTGTAGTGACCACAAGCCGATCTGTGTAATTTGGCCAAAGAAAATTAAGTCAAAGCTTTAAGAAATATTGCATAAAATTATGAATGTTGAAATGATGTTAAGATTGTGAAGTAGAAAGAGTTAGTGAGTCAGACTAAATAAATATCATTAAAGTACAAACTGTGTTGTGGTTCAAGTGAATTCCTATAGAGTAATTGCATTTTGATCATCCCATAAATTTGCTTTTAAACCTACAAACTAGAGGGTTCTCAAATTTGGGAGACTGCTTCGCCACTTCGTTATGCGTTGCAAGCTTGCAGGTTTATTATTGACCCGGAAATCGCAGGTATCGTACAATAATATATGTAATAATATGAACCTATAAATCAAACAAACGTTTTCTTTAAGATAATTAACAGTACCGAGTTTAAAAATTTTACTTTTTGAAAATTCCACTAGCTATAGCTCAGCTTAAGTAGATTGCTGAAAATTTTGACTTGTCCAAAAGCAATACTAACTTTTACCAAAGTAGTAGTTATGAAGATATATGTAATGACGATGTTGAATTAAATAATGTCAGCATTGAGTCTGTAGATCGCAGTAATAGTGATGATCCAGTCTGCACGGGCAGTCTATAGTCTGCATCAGACTATATTCTACAAATTTAGCTGCCTCTTGCTGTGGTTATAGAAATATACTATATGGCAAAAAATATCTGGATACCTCTCAGGAGAAGTGGATTTGGCTGTTACGCATTTTGAATCGTCATAGAACGAGACAAAAGTGCAAATAGAAACATACATAAGTTAGGTACGTGCATTAGGCAGACAATGAGTAAGTAAGTAAAGTTGAGTAAGGGTCAGACTGCATAAACATGATGACCATAGCCGTCGAATTCTGAGAGGCTAGTGATGAAAACTCGGATCTCCTCCCGGTGGTGGTAATTACAAGTAATTTTCAAAGTACTAGTACCAGGATTATTCGTCGGATGTTGAAAAACATGGGATTTTATGAAGGTCGGGTCGTTCACAAGGCCAATACAATCACGCCCAAAGAAAAGCATCGCTTGCAATGATGTAGAATTTAATATCGTTAGAACTTGGAGCTACAAAAACAAATTCTATGAGTGATGAATCTCGCTACACAATCTGGCAATCCTATGCACGTATTCGAGTTTGGTAGAAGCCAAAAACACACTTCCTATCCGAACATATTGTGCCAACAGTCAAGTTTGGTGTTGAAAACATCATAATTTTAGGGCTGATTTTTGTAGATTCGCCTAGATCCCTTAGCTCTTGCAGCCGGAAAGATATTCGCTTAGATATACGCTGAGATTCTTGGCAACAATTAGGACAAAGACCTTTTCTGTACCAATAGCATAACGAAGTTAATTTTGCCGTCGTTTGAAGAGACGAGTGTTAACAAACTGGACTGGTCTTCATAAAGCCCCGAGATAAATCTTATCGAACAGATTTAGAACACAGTGGCTGCATATAAATTCCAGAAACTAATAGAAAGGCTTCTCAGACAAGTGCAGCCTGTGACAGATGTTAAAGGTAAACCGATATCCTATTAATAAATACTACATGAGTCTCTGATTCTACAACAATGGCTGTTTGGATACTGCTGTCTGTTTCTGTCAATCCAAAAACATTTCTTATAACGGTCATGTTTTTAAAGGCCCGTGCCAAATTAATTGGGCATTTGGTTTTTTACCTGCCAAAATTATATGAAATATTTTCCTTCATTGTCTCCAAGATGGACAAGTGTCAACTCCTACCTGCGACCGGTTTACGAACGACAAAAACAGAGCAGTTAGGATTCACTTGTTGTAAGCCTGCACTAGGGTAGATGCGGCGAGTCGTCGTCCAGGTGCATGTCTGCCTACTGAAATTTTGTCACTAGCTGTTTTGGCTTGCCTAGTACGGTATCGCGTACACTAAAATATAAGTTTGCACATCAATTTTGTTTATATTTACGATTTACCACCCTAAAACCTATAACGCTAAGAAAAAATATGCAGAATGGTGTTGGCAGAAATTAAAGAAAAGGTAAAAATGTTTATCATTATAATATACAAAGCTAAAAAGGTAGTTAAAGAAGGGAAACGTATAAACATAAAATGAAATACATCTACAGAAAGACTATAAAAGTAGTAACAGAAAATTTTGGAGTAAAACCAAAAATATGGAAGAAAAAGAAAGAAGTAGAAATTATCAGATTGTAATTAGTGAAAAAACAGAAGAAAAAACGGCATAATACCTAATGAAAAATAAATGAAATAGAAACGGTTAAAACAGAAGGAGCGCTAAGAAACATAAAAATAAAAAAATTTGCAAGAAAAGATACAACTGATCTGGAGATGATTAAACAGCTAAACGAGAAAGGAAAAAGATGGTTACACAAAATCTGCAAGAAAGTCTGGGCAGGGGAAAAATACCAAAATGATGGGAGAAAAATGTTATTTATATAAACAGTTATATCTGTCATTCATGGATCTAAATGCCGCATTTGATAACATAAAATAATACGTCATGTGGAAATGTCTAAATGATCTGTAAGTAAATAAAAAGCTATTTAAAATAATACGAAGTGTATATAAAAACGTGAGAGCAGAGGTTATAAATCGGAAGTATTCGAACTGAAGATGGGAGTCCACTATTGGATATCGAAACCTTATACCAACAAAAATACATATTCTGCTTTATGGAGGCGACATAGTCTTGAATGTAAAAATTCAAAGACATATGGAAGGCTTAGTAAACATTTGGACTCAAAAGATTGAAACCCCCAACATATAAATAAACATAAATAAAAGCAAATTTATAATAATAAATAAAACAAGAGTAGAAGAGGATAAAAGAGTAACATGTAAACAATAAAACCTGGAATTAATAAATATTTAGGAGATGTGCTAATTAATGATGAAAGCTTCAAATCAGAAATTGAAAAAAAGCAAAAGGCCACAGACATGTCTTATGACATAAACAAAACTGTACTCGGAGAAAAGAGATAGACGTGCAGCCTAAGTCACATGCTTATAATGCATTTAGCAATACTATCTACGCTATACGCAACTAAAACCTGGGTGATGCTAAAGAAGCATGAGATGCAAATAAACATAATCAAAATGGAATGTCTAAAAAATTTCTGGGAAAACGGAATAAAAAAATGGATAAATTATAAGCATAACAAAATACAGAAAATAGAAATAGAAAATAGACAACTGGATGCGTGTTGATACGATCACCCGATGACGGTAAAGGACCAAAAATGAAGAGGAAGGCGCAAATAGCCGTGATGCGTGTGAAACGTAGACAGAATATTGGAAGGTCAGCCGATAGGAAATCGTCCCAAACGGCCGTGCGAAGATGGGTGCGGCTACCGATATCAACAACGAATATTGCCAAATCGCTCACCTGAACGGATCGGCTACGGCTTCGTCGGCGATTAGGTAAGAAGAGTGTTTGCATTGGGATCGGGTTTTACGAATGTTCTTAAGATGAAGACACGACCGAATCCGCTGCGGATGGCGAGTTTCTGCTGAGACAGACGTTGAGCCGATTGCAGAACGTGAATGTATGCGGTGTTAAACACGACCAAGCTGGCCGAGTTGCGGAACGTGAAGTTGCCGGGCTTCGCGCCTGGCTTGGCAGGTTGGGTCAATGGATGCAGCACCTTCTAAATCGAAGTGCCTTGACGGCGTATGGACTTGTCGGCTGAGCAAAAGCATATGCGTTAGTCGATGGCAAAACGGCAGACATCAAGCCGGCCAGATTGACCTCGGTCCGACGGATAATGGTTCAGGGCAAAGTACCGCTGGCAATAACAAAATACAGAAAATAGAAATAGAAAATAGACAACTGAATTGGCACGGTCATATCACCCAAAGGTAAAGGAAAAAGGAAGACAAGAGGAAGGCCAAATAAA
Organism: Sinelater perroti; assembly: GCA_036346155.1. Taxonomy (NCBI): domain Eukaryota; kingdom Metazoa; phylum Arthropoda; class Insecta; order Coleoptera; family Elateridae; genus Sinelater; species Sinelater perroti. Next base: position 18,121,546 of record JARFIY010000158.1, on the reverse strand, counting down.
TCATGGCTAGACAGAATATAAGAAGTAGGAAAGAAGAGGTACAAATAATTGCATAGAATAACAAAATATAAATTCACATAACAAATCCAATGCAATAACGGGCGTAAGGATTATGGTAAAGAAGAAGATAGTTTACAATTTGTAACACAAAAGTTTTATCAATCGTACATAATTAAATATAAAACATCAATAGATCTCACTAACTATATTGTAAGCAGCTTTGTCTGCTGCTTCAACGAGGAGACCTTAGCAAGACACAATGCTTGGGTGCAGCCAAGAGCTCTTCGTTAGGACAATAAACGTTGCCCATGTTGATCCTTCAGTCCCGCTGCAGTTGGGTACAAGTGGATGACGAACTATCTAGACATTGAAGTCCTTTGACGTGGTTGGTTTCTTAAGAATGGAAGTGATATAGATGAGCCAGATAGCCCGGTGGCCAGATTTGACCTTCGGTTCCGACGGCTATTGGTTGCACGTGGGCAAAGTACCGCTTGGGCTTAGAAATAATTTTAGATGCGTCTCTTTCTTTTATTCATGTCATTCGTACAATATATGGAAGCACTTTATAGATTATTTCTCTTTCAAATTGGTTTGTAACTGCTATAAGCCGAAACGCGCCTCCACAAGTAGCTTGTAGTGGTGTGCAAATAAACGAATTTTTAATCCCGCTTTTACGACGATATCATACTTTACTGTCAAACTCACATAAAATTCAGCTCGGACGGACACAGCCTTGGCCGCGGCTCCTAAGCCTGCATAAAGCAGCCCGGAAAAATTTGAGAGCGGTTAATAAACGCAAGTTGCGGGCCATCGCGAGGGGCAGTAAAATCATAAAGCAAAGCTCGCCCCGAGCGCGCGCGGCCGCCGTTTGGCAAGTCGTAACTTTTTAGGTCCAGAACTCATCCCCGAAATTGCGCAGATTTATGGCCGCCCGCAACCATTGCGAGTTCCCGGCGCTTCATCTGCGCGCAATATCTCCTGCATCGTAACGTAGGCGCGGATCAGGCAAGGTAATGAGCGGCGGCGGCTGATCCGCGCGGATCCGGCCGGAATCCGCCGCGACAGGCGCGCGGCGCGATAAATTCGGCAAGCTGGGAAATTACGGCGCGGGCCCGGGAAAACGCTTTGGCAGTTGCGAGCGATTTATATTAAGCCAAAAACGCGCGCGCCTCTTTCCGCGGCTTGCTGCACTTCCTGCGCGGAAGGGGGCGCATTAAGCTGTAATGAGGCTCATTTCAGTTTTTAGGGTTTCGCTGAATAACGAGGCTTCTGCTTCCTCATTACTCCAGTTTGTTCCGTTATTAAAAGCAAAAGTGGAACGCGAACAAAGGGGGTAAATCAAAAGTGCGGAAGCAAAAGTTGCATTTCGTCGAGCTCTCCGTGTTGGAGCCGCAGCCGTCGGTACGAGCACAATGCGGCTCTGTTTGAAGGTAAATGAATTAATAGGTGCATAAAGCAGAATGGCGGAACACGAGGAACAATAGAGGAGATATTAAATGGTAACACGTACTTGACACGAGAACAGATGGCGACACAAGCCTCGTAATTAATGAGCATCCCGTCTAAAACTATCATGTCGCATATAAGCTATGAATTGATTAATACAGCGCCCCCTGCGGCGCGCGGTTCTACTCCGGGACTGGCTCTGAAAAATACAGGGTGATCAATAGCAGGTGTCGGAAGGTGTTTTCCTATTAAAGAATAATGAGGAAAGGCAAATCAGCAAGGAAAGAAAGTGTTAAAAGGTCATAATTTTTCTGGCTACTTTTAGGCCGATTCAGAGATTTGAGGCAACCCGCAGTCTTTGGGACGCCCGACCCGCAAACTCCGGCCGACAACAAAATGTTTGAAATATTGGAGATCTTTTAAAAAATCATCCAGGTTTGTCGACTCGGCGAGGGGCTCAACAAGAGGGAAAAATATTTTGTACAAGATTCAAGTCCATCAGCCCCCAAGGCCGCACGGTATTGAGAGAAGATTCCAATTTGGGCAACTGATGATTGAAAAAGTGGTTCGATTAATGTGTCGAAAACATGCGCCACTGGGGCACCGAAAATCCCCAAGTTGCAATTGTAAAGCCATTTAGCAAAAGTGACCGTTTGGTGTGCAATTTCAGGGAAAACATTCTCGGACAATATTTTTTTAATGGCAAAGTAAACTCAAAATTACCACCAGGAGCTCGAAGAGGAGTTTCTGCGGGGAGCAAATAGAGCCAAATTGCTCAACGGATACTGGTTTATGCAGGACTGTGCAAGGCCTCATCGTTCCCAGAAGTTTTTTCCACGCTTTTGGACAATTTTGAAATACGTGCCATAGACCTAAACTTCTATATTTTTGCTGGTGATGGACTTTTTCCTATGGGGATCCTTAGAAGATTAGGTCTACTCGAAAATCTCAAAATAGCCATAAAAATAAAGTTTCGGCCGTTGAAAACTTCTTAAACCAAACTTTAGAAAATGCCGAATAAAACATTGTTATAATTCTGAAAATTGGTCAACTACGTGAGAAATATTTTGCGACACGTCTTACTGATCACCCTGTAGCTGCTTTCCCGCTGTTGTCTAGACAACGGGCTCTTAGGGCCGGCTCTTCGGCCGCCCTCTGGCGTGCACGCGCCAAATAAAATAATAAGAGCGGCGGAGGAACCTAATGGAAATTTAGTATTTCCCGCTATTTATGGGGAGGCTGCTTTGGTTTCAGCGCAAAACATGTCTGCAGCTTAAGTAGATTTGCCAATAAATCCCGAAACAGCCGCCAATTTCGCCGGTTGAAAACAACATAAAGTAGAAGGATAAAGAAGCGATCGTGTTATATATAGCCCGCATCCAGAGGAGCTTTATTTACTAAAATTTCTGCAGTGGTTCCTGTCGAACATTCTCCGACAGTGCGATGTTTAGCTTATCGAACGAGATATTCGTGAGCCCCGCGTGCTTTTCTGAAGTTATGTCTTTTTCGTGATGGTTGGGGCTTGGAAGATTTGATTCAAAACCCCTGCTTGTTTTATTTTGTTATTACTTTTTGATTATTTTTTCCTTCTTGGGGGATGACGCCAGCTGACACATTTTTGTGATTAGTTTTAGGAAAAGCATTGATTACCATATAAGCTATTTATTACACTTATCTTACACATTTCTCCATAACCTTTAATGTTTAAAAAGAACAAAGAATTTTTTGACTAAAAAATAATTGCTATCAATATATAACTAACATCCTAGCAAAGACTTTATGATTTTGGTGTTTAATATAACTTGTGCGTTACTTCTTTATTTAAAGACTAAATTAATCGTACACATAAAACCACTTTCAGCCTACAATATAAATATAAGCACCCTGGTTCGGTTTGTCTTTCGAAATGATGAAAAATCTGATTAGTTATGAACAAAACTTCAGTAGACTATTGGAGAGGCAGGCGTGTAAATAGCTGTGCCCTCGTGGTGCGGTGTGGGGGACTAAGTACGGCCCGTTTTGAAAAGTAAAACGTTGAGGCCCAAATCGTCCGTTGGTTTCACGGTGGCCACCTTGTTGCGATGTCTTCGTGCCTGGAACACGACCGAATTGGCCGCGTTGCGGATCGAGTATGTCTCTTGCGGATTGGTTAAACACGACCGAATTGGCCGCGTTGCGGGTCGAGTATATCTCCAGACTTCGCGCCTGGCTTAGCGGTAGATCATTTGCGGGAAATCTTAATTCGAAAGCACTATTCTTCTCAAAGGGTGCCGCCGACTCTCCGGCTGAGTAAAAGTTCATATGCCGTTTTGTGTGCGATAGCAAAACGTGGCGGCAGATATCAAAGCCACCAGCATGCCGCCACGATACAAAGGCGGTTCAAGGGCGAAACGGCCGCCACACCAACTACTGTAAAAACTTACTAATACAGGACCTAAAAGATAAATTACAAGAAAAGAACGGGGTGTGGTTACCACCACATACTTACCAGCACAGTAGATCATCTACAACAACTTTACTCTGTTGTTATCAATTAACAAAAAAGTAAAGTGGCGCATTTGTAGAACGGGGATCTGGATCAACATGATTTTAAAGACTACGTCGTCTGGCATACATACTAACTGGAACAAAAATCGATCAGAAATTATTAAAGAAGTTGACTCTAAAAGCTCTATCATTAGCGCTGTCTTAAGCTTATGCCATATACCTCACCATTGAAAGTTGGAGGATGTCGCAGTGTTCCCTACTCTACGGAAAACAGATACCTGCTGCTATGGGGAAGTTAGTAGAAAATACCAGTTACCAGCCCCTAAAGACAGTAAACCAAGGGTGAACCAAGCTGATTTCAGATGCTCAATTCGAATCCCACTTAAGCCACTCCGAGATAAAAGAAATAAATTATCAGTGCTGTATTTAACAGTATTTGGCATCATTAATTAGTATTCAAAATAACTTTCTGCTACCGATTATCGAACCGATCTAATATTTCTTGTTAGAAAGATTCCAAATCGAGGTCGGCAATATAAGACCATCGAAGACACGGTTCTGTCCAGGAGTACTACAAGAATTTCTACCGTTCTTGATACTGTACGACCCATATGTCACGAAGGTACTTCATTTCCACCTATCTGTCAAAATGCAACAGGTAGAACCTTCAAAACAAGTTTAATCGCTGGGCTGTTTAAATCAACGCAGGGAATAGCACACCTGCGCTATTTAAAGCTCGCTATTTTTTCATTGAGCTGTCCCATGAGGATTTGAATCATTAACATAGACACTAAAATGATATTCTTACAATGAGCAATAGTGTTGCTCAACTTGCTCTTTTAACAAAGGTACATATAAACTGCTTGAAGAAGCAAGATCATGGTCTACAGACCCATCATATTTGGCAATACACTATAGTTTTTTTTTCTTTACTTTATTTATATTTACAATCTGCTCTGTTGAGCAATAAGTAAATCAGGTGAATTTACAGAAAGAGTACGTGCTGGATGCCGTCCCAGTGGAAGGCTCCTCATTAGAATTACTTATGAACTATTATATACAGGATAATATTTAACACACAAAACAACTAGTGTAGATCTGGAAGATCCAGGGGAGTGAGTCTTTTAGACTATAAACTGAATTGCTGTTATCCAGCAAATTCACAGCAAGATAGTTTATGTGATTTTCTAGTCGTAAAATATACTTTGCACTCACGCACTTCACTTCGTTTTTCACTAGTTTCACTCGGAGGTTCCGATGAATGACTTCATTTCTAACGTACCACGGTGCATCTGCCCTTAGAGTTTTAGATTGGAATCTCTGTAAGATCTCCAAATTGGGGTTGCTTGTAGTTCCCCATAGTTGCAGCCCGTATGTCCAAGTTGGTTTTAGTATACATTTATAGAGTAGTACCTTGTTGTATAAAGTTAACTTGGATTTTCTACTTAATAACCAGTATAACTTGGAGAGCTTTAGGCCCAGTTGCTTTCGTTTAGTAAGTATATGTTTTTTCCAAGTTAGTCTACGATCAAGGTGCATGCATACCAAGGTATCGGACGTCTTCGGCTTGCTGAAGTGGTGTATTATTAAGGGTAACTTGTGGACATATTTTCCTCCTGAGTGTAAAGGTGACTTGGGTGGACTTGTTTTCGTTTGCTTTTACACGCCAAAGCCGAAGCCGATTTTGCATTTGGTTAAGAGAGGTTTGCAGGTTTTGTGATGCTATAGTAGGATGTTCGTGAGTTGCAAGAATTGCAGTATCATCTGCAAATGTAGCCGTGGTCGTAAGATTGGTGGTAGGTATATCTGCCGTGTATAGTAGGTAAAGCACAGGTCCTAGTACGTTTCCCTGCGGTACACCGGAGTTAATAGAATGTAGTTTTGTTAGTTTATCCTGAAACTATTGAAACTGAAGTACCTATTGCTCAGATAGGATTTGGTCAGTTGAAAATAAGTGTGTGGCAGGTTTTTCTTGATCTTATACAAAAGTCCCGCATGCCAGACCTTATCGAACGCTTGAGTTATATCGAGAAAAGCGGTGGAGCAATATTTTTTCTTTTCGAAGGCCTGGTTAATTTTGTTTACTACCCTGTGAATTTGCTCAATAGTGGCGTGGTCTTTCCTAAAACCGAATTGGTGTACTGGTACTAGATCGTGATTTTCTAGGATTGGTTCGAGTCTTCTGAGTAACAGTTTTTCAAAGATTTTAGATATTCCAGGTAGCAAACTGATCGGACGATGAGATGACAGTTCTTCAGGAGGCTTTCCTGGCTTAGGTATAAGTATTATTTGGGCCACCTTCCATTGGGCTGGAAAATAGCTTGATCTTAGAATGGCATTATAAATGGCTGTTATTTGTCTGTATCCTTTCTCCGGAAATTGTTTTAGGACTTCTCCTGTAATCAGGTCATACCCTGCTGATTTCTTAGGGTTTAGATCGCGTGTAATTAGCGACCTTACTTCTGTTACCGTAATCTTTTTTATTGGCAGACTTAGTTGATTTGGTGTCTCCAAATATTGTTGTATTTCGGCTTCTTCTTCTAGAGTTAGTGCGGAAGGAAAGGGCTGAAAACCATGTGTTAGATGTGCTGCAAAAGTATCGGCTTTTTCTTGCTCACTCCTAGCCCAACTTCCATCAGGTTTCCGAATTGGAGGGATTGCTTGCCGTGGTTGTTTTAGTTTCTTCGTGGCTTTCCATAAGGAATAATCTGTTGTTTCGGTAGCAGAGAAGGTTGATAGATAATAATGTAGAGCCTGATTTTTTTGATCTTGAAGCATTGCCTTCAAATTTCGTGTAGCATTGTTGAGCCTGTTTTTATCATTCGGTGACCTAGTGTTCTGCCAAATTATGCGAAGCCTTCTTTTCTCGGCTATTGCTCTTTTTATTACCATAGGTAGAGTATTGCGGGCATCGCTCGCTTCCGAAAAGGGTGTTGAATCCCGCACCCTATATAGTACGGTTCAGGTGCTTTACTGCATCATCGATCTCATCGGTGGTCTTGAGGGGTATGCCTAGATCTATTTTTTCGTTGACTATCATTCTAAAGAAGTCCCAGTCGGTATTCTTGTTGGTGAGTCTAATTGGTCTAGGCCTGTGAAGTATTTGGGTACTTAATGTGATTATGATTGGGGAATGATCTGATGTCATATCAAGGCATGATTTGATTGTTAGGTAATTTTGTGCTGTTTTTGGTAACACAAAAGTCAAGTAGATCCGGGATTTTAGCCCTGTCCGTAGGCCAGTATGTGGGTTGCCTGGTGGTGAGCTAGTTGGGATTATTGTTGACGAGCGATTTTAGCAATTCTCTGCCTTTAGTGGTGGTTACTCTAGCACCCCATTCCTAGTGTTTAGCATTGTAGTCACCGCCGGCAATGAAGCGTGGACCAAGTGTGTTAAAGAATTGGGTGTAACGCTCTGTTTTTATGTTATATCTCGGGGGACTATACAAAGCGGTAATTGTAATTGGTCCTGTTCAATCTTCTACGATCACGCTGGTAGCTTGATGTGCTCATGAATGTACTTATCTGTTTAGTAATGCTTGATGGAACTTTTTATAAGTACTGCAGATCCTCCGTGTGCAGCTCCGCTAGGGTGTTGTGGGTTTCGGATATTAAAACTTATCTAAATCGTGATTAGTAATAAACGCCCGTAACTCTAGGGTGTGGTTTGACAAGCCATTGGCATTCCATTCTGCAATCTTGAGTGTTTGAGCCATTATTGCAGTTTGGAGACGATGACTGTGAGGAGATTTAGCATTGTTTTTAGATTGTCAGCAAGTTCTATCATTATTTTTTCCAGTTTCTCAATTTGAGACGTTTGTGGCACGTTTAAGTGGTGAGAGGATTGTTGTCCATTTGACACAACTTGAGCGAATGTTCCTTCATTTTTGTTTGGCATTTGTATGGGTGCGGTAGTTGGTTGCGGTGCAAACCCTCTAGGACGTGGTAATGGAAATTTTCTCTGCTTCAGTTCCTGGTAAACTTGGCATCCTTTGTAGTTCGCAGGATGTGAACCGTTACATAAAACGCACTTTGGCTGGGTTTCCTTTGATTTACTACACGTGCTGGTTAGGTGGTTTGCGCCACATTTTACACACCTAGGTTGGTGCGTGCAGAATCTCTTCGTATGACCATATCTTTGGCAAGTGGCGCATTGTGGGATTTCTTTTTTGTGATGAGGTGGTTCCATTGTAATTTTTGTATGTAATAAATATTTAATGTCATATATCTTTTTGTTAGATTCGTTGGGAGCTAGATCGATAAAGAACATTGACAATGGCTGTTTAGTTGTTCTGTGCTTTTCATTATATATATTCAGAACTTTATGTCCTTGAGTTTCTATCTCAGCTTTTAATTCATTAATATCGATAGAGTAGTGTATGTTCTTGATTACGACGCGAAAGCTGCGCTCTTCTTTCATCTGATATGTATGGAACTGTACTTTTAGTTCTATTAGTCTAGCTACTAATTTCCTGTAAATATCTGTGGTTTCCGCCAATATTTTCGGTTGGTTTCTTCCTATAAGTTTTAAAGTGTACTTTTTGTCAGTTGCAGTCTTCAATTCTACGGTCAGTGGGTTGATATTTAGCACGTCCGAAATAAATATTGGTGGTGGTTTTACTGTTTTTGTAACTGCGGGTGTGTCTGCTACCATTGTATTATCTGATACTGGGAGCGCTTGAAATCGATTTGTTAAGTTAAGCCGCGATGAGTCTTCTGAGACCTTTTGCTTCACTATACGATTTTCGTCATCCTGCATGATACGTTTATTTTTCCTCGGGGTAACAGTGGTCCATTCTGAATTTTGCTGATGTGACGTAGATGGTTGATGATAGGGTTGTTGCCATAGTGTAATAGGAGCCGCGTAGTGTGATGCTACATTTTATCCTACCTGTTGATTGAGTGCAGGTTGCATATAGTGAGGTTGTGTTACTTAGAACTGGGGTTGCACCACGTTGCCCGGAAGCTGAGGATACTGTGTTTGATACTGCATCATTGGAGGTTGTGCGTAAGGCATGGAGTATGGTTGATTAGTACCAGCCATGACAGCTGACACTAAAACTGAATGACTCACTTCTGATCACTAATATAAATTGTTTGCAAATCGTGACTATTATTAAGCATAAAAATAAATAAATATGCTTAAAATTACAATAAAATGAAATTATTAGAATTAAATTTATCACGGAAGCGTTATCACTTGACCCGTCGCGCGAGGAGATTAGCACTTCCTTGCGCTACGAATGCCAAATGCGAACTCACTATAGTAAACTAAATTCCAAAAAGCTCCAAAAAGCTCTAAATAATTCTAAACCGGATTTGGAACGTTAGAATCCTTTATGGGAATGCCGAATTTTCTAGATAAAAATAGGTGTTTCCGTAAACGACGCATATTGGCCTATGTAGCCCATTTACTATCTACCAGAAGTTTTCCGTGTGCTAAAGGGGAGCTTGAGGGCTAGGAATCGGGCATTTTAAAAGTCGGTCAAGATAAAGAATTTTACCAGGACCTAGAAAGTGGTAATTTGCCGCCCACAATCCAAAGTTATTAAAACTACGACAGCTTTATATCTAATATAAATATTTAACCTTCAATTTCAGTTTAAAAAAAATTAATTTATTTTTGTGCATTAGAAAAAGATTACAAGGGTGCCAAATAAATTATTTATGAATTTATCAGCCCCTAGGCAATTATAATAAAATTTATGAAAAATGTAATAACCTGGATAATCCAATAGAAGCAGCATTTGCTATACATTTGTAATTCTTTAAAATTCAATTTTTACTTCTCTCAATTATTTCGCCTTCCACATTCTTTACTTTCATTAGGTTGAACATAAAGCGACGAATTTTTTTTAGCCAGGGTTGATTGAGATTTGATGCTTCCTAGAAGAAACGTATCTATAATTTAATTTTTTTTTAATCTACGTCTGCTTGCCGAATTAGTGAGTATACAATGTAAACAGCTACGGGTGAGTTTCACTGACACACGTCTGGTATTACGATTATTATTATTATTCGAATAATGTTCAGAAGTGAAGTTCTACATAGCGTACAGCTAAAGATGCTGCAAATTTTAACCCTCTAGATCATGCTAGGAGAATATGCTATAACTTATGAAAAATCAGTGAGTCAAGCTTAACATCAGGGTTATCGCATTTTAGAGTTATGGGGGGTTTATCGTTTAAATAAATGCTAAGAAAATTGCAAAATTTTATTTGCTAAGACTATCTCTAAGCAAATCATCTAAGTTATTTTTTTAATGATAAAATTTACACGTAGCGACGGAGGTTTTCAAAACACTCAGTTTAAAGGGTTATTTTAAAATAATTTTTTAATAACCCGAGAATACAGCCGTCAAAGTACTCAGCCAATTGTTGACTTATATATCGATTGGTCAGTTAGAAGAGACACATGGTATCTACGAAACACCAACTCCATAATGTAAAAGGGTAATTAAAATTTTCCTATTTATCTACTTAGAAAAGAGCTTAAAGATTTATGTAAGAAGACAACTACTGTAGAAAACATATCTTTTTCGGTAAACTTTTAGCTTCAAATGTATATTTAAAAAGTCTTTTGGTTATTTTCTTTAGAAACTAATTTCTTATGGATTTTAAACTGTAATATGATTTTATACAAATCGGTGGCACCTTTTTACAACCCTTTTGCTAATATATTACTCTCTAGAACTCAAATTGGCAGTTTCTCAACGTTTATTCTACTGTAGGCATTATCTACGAGAAAAACTTTCTGGTGCATGTAAATGAAACAGCGACGTTGAAGTTTTTGACGTATTTTTTTCTCCCTTAATAGTTGGTGTAACTAACGCTCGATTTTTTTTATACCAAGTCAATAACTTTTGCTTTAATGTTGTTACATCCAGAAGTCCAGTCTCTCTTTTTTATTTCTATTGTAGTTTTGAGAATAGCTATTCTATTTACCCCCAATGAATACTAGATATTTGTCTTCCTGTGCAAATTTTGCCATCTTTATTGTCGTGAGCTTTTTTACGCCACATTTCTTCGACCTGCTGCAATTATGTTCGCAAATACCTTATTAGTATGCTTCTTCCTAACTTCTCTTATCTAAGCTATCCAGCGTCTCTATCCATAACTGATATATCTGACTATGTAATACAGTCCTAAGTTGCCAAAAATCCTTGCTGGTAAAGATGAATACTCGTTATTTCTAATCTTATGAGAGGGCTGAAGTTTTCGACTGGACTAAACTTCTTTTTCTTGTCAACGTGCATTTAAATTTTTACTTGTGGCTTTTAAGTTCTGCTGCAACAATTCTAGTTTGCTATAGAAGGTATTTTTCTTTCCCCATTTTATGTGGGTGGGTTACACATACTAGTATGACCTTCAAAAACTTGGGTTTAATTTTGAAGGTTTTGTCTCACTACAAAGCTCACGCGGAAGGTTTTAATTTTGATCTCATTTATTGTAGTGCTGCCACCTTAATTTTATAGCCGCTCAGTTGACTTAATAATTTCTTTATAGCTCTTGGACATTCCAAATCATGGTTTGATACTCATTAATTTCTTAATAATTGTATACCAAGGCCGATTTGTTGTAAAAAAAGACTATTTTATAGTACCTCTTTCTTTTCTGGAATTTACAATTTTTGATCAGTTAATCTACGGATGCTCCTATTCAAGCGTTTAGGAGATTTCACTCGTACTCAAAGCACAAAGACGCAAGTTAGTTCTTTTTATTTTCTGTTTACTTGATCTCTATTTACCATATTCTATTAAGTAGTTTATTTATATTTATATTAAATAGCACAAATTTCATTGCTATAATAGTAGTAGTAAGCAAAGAGAAGACGCACCTTGGCATGTAAATGCGTTTTCAAACACTTTTTTCTCAGGAAACTTTCTAGTGCTATTAAGATGCCCCAAGATATTGTTTATTTTGAACAAGAGATAATAGTGCAACTACTAAAGATCCGGAACTAACCCTAGAAAAAGGTTGTTAACGGATGCCCAAAAATGTTTTGATGTCTTTACGTATACTAATTGCAAAAGAAATCTTAAATTACATATTAAAAATTAAAGAGCTTTTGACGAGATTACAGCCTATAAAATAAGCCAATTTAAATTGTTACTGCCTTAAACTATGCTGCATGCGAATGTACAATGACGAAGATTCGTGTTTGTTAATATAATGAAAACAATTTGTGCAATTGCAATGCAATTCGGCAGTAGACGAGAGCAAGAAGTAAGGTGCATGCATGGATGAGGACGACTTGCATCAGTTTATCAACATCGGATTTTGTGTGAAACTAGAGCATTCGTCTAGAAGGCACGGTACAAACAATTGAAAAGATGCATGGGAATCTGTTATAATTGTTTCATGTTTTCAAAATTAGCAACAAAAAGAACATTACACATTTTTGAACTTTTACGGGCTATAAGCGGCGACGAACCAAATTTTCTCAAAAGGGTCACATTCGGAGAAGAAACGCAGGTACAATTCGAAAGCAATAGCTCAGTTGTCCAATGAAAGCGTCCTGATTTGTGCTATGTCAAAAGAAAGTGTTTTAAATGTTACTGAGGCTACTTACAATATTCTTGTAATTTCGCATCGAGTGTAATTTTAAACGTTTTGCTTCTGCTGAAATATAAGAAAATGATGGAACCGTGTACCAGCTCTTTGAATCTGCACAAAATAAAATTTTATTAATATAAAAAAATTGAAACTTGTCTCAGCCCTTAGAAATTGTAAGCTCGAGGAATACTAATCTCTCTTTCTTCCACCTTAACAGACGTGTCTAAGCCAAAGTATCTGCAACATTACGCATCGAGATGGTTAAAACAACTGAAAACATGGAAGCTTTAACTTTTCAATTTGCAGGCTAGACTTCTAATCGGAGTGTAAAATTTACAATTGCTATTATGCTTTATTATAAATAAAAAGTCTATTATAAATGTTGTGTGGTATCTCCAAGTGCTGAGCTTAGGTTACTGGCCTACAGCAGTATTAACCTTCAAAATTACGTATTACGCACAGAGGGTATGTCATACCCCAGTCACTTAAAACGTTTATTACAGACGTACAATTTGTTATTTTGACACAAACAAAATTGCTGGCTATTGTTCAAACCTACCAAAATAAGGTCTAATAGGTTTCATTATTATTTTGCAATATAAAAAATTATAGATAATATATTAACTAAAAAAACCGAAAATGGGCCTTTTTTCACTAAAAGATGCATAAAAAATCCAATTTTTAATATTTTTTAATAATTAGAAATACTACACTTCCAAGGAAGAATATTAGTTTATAGCGGCGTTGAAAAAAGTATATTTATTTTGCTATATAAATTCACGAGTTTTTGAAAAAAACTAGAGTAATGAGCATTATAAGAAATATGGGTTTATTTTCAAAATAATTGTTTTATTGGCAGCGTTTTGAGTTATTATCACACACAATAATATAAAATGATGCAAATATCAAATAAATTAGAAGATTTTAGGAAAACATATCAATCTACATAGGTACAGTCAACGCATAAAGGCGATCGATGCTTGTTACACATAGAGCGTCCGCACGATGGGTACCCATATTTGGTTTTCGTATCTGCTTTTCTGGTGCAAAGTGATTGATGGTATTTATTGTAATTTTCGATCTCAAGCGTCTCTGGTTTGTCCTTAGTAATGCTCAATAATCTTGCGATTCCCAATTTTAACTCTTGACGTAGGGAGATGTCGTGCACCTCTCTTGCAGGTGATTTCTTGCTAGGTGAATGTAGATGCGTTCCAAGCAGTACTGGGCTGTGACTTTTGTATTATTGTTTTTATTAACAAATTTGGATTTTAGCAAAATTCGAGCATTTACTGGAGCACGTGTGTCCCACGCGTAATTTTTTTCCTTTTCTCTTAGTTTCGTTTGAGGTCGACCGCGCGCACGGATCGAAGAAGACGCTGTTCCAACCTGGAGTTTTCCAATTCTTCGTCGGATGTTTCTCCGCCCGAACTCTCACTCTCAGTTGCTGAGAACTCGCTAGCGTGGTCGGCTTCACGTCGGATGCAGCATCATCGAAGCCGTTGGATTCTTCGTTAACCACCTGTAGCTGCTATCGAATGGGGCGATTTCTCAAATTTTAAGCCATCTGCAGACATTACAAATATATGCATTTATGAAAGAAGAAAAGTTTCTCCCACTATTATTCACACCATTTACACACTAATTAGCCAAAAAAACGACAAAATAAAAGTTGAAATTATTCATGAAATTATACGTTCTGTGCACAAACACGCTGGGGTATCTTCTACCCCCGGTGCACAACAAAGATTAAAAGACAAATTTTTTTGTTTAGTTTTAAAAAATGCGTAAATAAATCCTGATGACTTTATTTACCTATTTTCTTTATTACTTTTCTAAACCTTTCTAAACTTAAAAATTTTTTAGGACAATGGTAGTAAAAATTAATAATGCTAAAGGTTTCTGTCGTTCTAATTGTGTTTTGATTTGGTATTTTTATCTTTTCTTTCAATATTGATAGTGATTCTTAAAAATGCTACTAGACAGTCACATACTCAGGGAATGTATTTTTTTCTAAATTAGGAGCATACGGCTCAATAGCTGATTTTTGACTGTCGTATTATGTCGTTTTCCATTTCAATGATTTTCCAAAAAATCCAAAATTCTTATGTATTTATATATAGATTGTTCTTCTTTATACTAAGTTGAACTTCGTAGAGTTAATTGTAGCATCATACGTTTCTGTCGCGAAAGACTTTTGTCCAGAAAACTCGTAATTTCCATCTTTGTTTGCACCAAAAAGAACTTTTGTATTTCTTTTTCTTGCAGTGTTTGCTTCTTAGTCTTGAAAACTCATCTTTGTGTTTATAAAACTTCTAAAGTTACGGTGTAGAATAATCACTTTTGTAGTGTCTGCATTTTTTTCTTTAAGTCCTTTACTTACTCCCAAGACTTTACAAAAGCATTATTCCAGAAACATACCTCATTAATGCTATTATAAGTTTTTTCAATACTACATTTGCTTGATGCTGTGCGTTCTTGGTCTGAACATTCTTGGTGTGATTTGTATAATGCTTGGGTGATATTAGTATGGGCACGACAAAACTTTTAAATTAAGACTGCAAGATAGTAGAATTCTTGCTGCTCTCCGCAGCTGCAGACCGAACTAGTTGTAAAGAGTGGCTAACGTAAAGTATTTGTGTGGCCAAAGAGTCTACTATTATATTTATAGTCCTGTTCCCTATAGTTATTTAAATCAAAACCTAGAAGATCTACACTCAACATTACGTCATTCGCTATCTCTTCATCTTTATGGGCACAGTTAAGAAATCAAAAATTGTGTTCGTAGGTAGCACATAGCGTACTACAAAAACCAGTTAACTTGTGTGTGACACATCTGGTGTTGAGTCTACAATTTCTTGGACAATATCTGCCTTAACTTGGTCCGCTAACTATATAATTATTTCACAAGCAGTTGTACACTTTTTTCTTTATTTTTAAATTTATCATTAGTTTTTAAAGTTATCATTTGTTATGACCTAATATTTTGTTGATGGTATAAATTGGCAATCCACAAAAAACTAAAAACTTTATAATTGCAACAACTCTTAAGAGAACATGTCGCCAATACAAAGCTTCTTTGTACTATTCTGCTATTTTACAAATCATCCTTTGTATTGTATGGTTATTTCTGCGGTCATCAAACCCTTTAGTTGCTAGAAACGTTAATCCTCTATAGAGTTTGAACGTCTCATCAAAAACTAATCTGGCTGACTTTAAATAAACCAACCAATTTTGCTTGATGACATCTATTTATTAACTTTTTATAAAACAACTGATTAGTACAAAACCTCTTTTGAGTGACATACTGTGTTTCAGATTTTTTAAAGTTGAAATGTGTTTTGTTGAATGCCAATGCAAGTCACCAACTCATAAATTTTATCATCTACACACAAAAACGTCTTGGGTCTACCCCTTTGAGAGCATTTTAAAAGCTCTGTGAGTTCAAAATCTCTTATAGCTGTACTACAATTTGGAGACTGAAATCGATGGCAATGATTACGATCGCTGTACACTTTTGTACAGTTTTGTATTTTCTTAATTTCTACATTTCGACAAATTTTGCAATTTACTTTTCAGTCTTTATGATAAATAGAATAAGAATTGTACAAAGATTCAATTCAAAACTAAAATTGATTCACAAGGGTTGCACTGCAGCATAACAATTGTAAATTATAATACTATTAATGCAACCGTTCACAATTACTATAACAACACTAATTTATTTGCTTTTATTCGACTGCCGCGAATGTCAATTTGCTTATATGCATACATCAGTATTCATTGTAAATGTAGTCCAGTATATGGCACATAATTCTAAAATTACCCTGGGATCTCCCACAAACTTTAAGAACTTTGTTAGAGATGGTCCCATGGAGATCGAATTTTAAAGGAAATTACTAACGTTTGATCTCGACGGCCCGCCAGGCCGGCAAAAACGCGAGGCGCTCAGCCTGGCGGCGAAGACGTTCTTTTTGCGGCAATTGACGTCGCTGAAACTTGCCAAGATGTTATTAATTTGTCGCCGTCCTTTGAGCTGCCGGTGCGGCTGCTATCGACAACAGGGTGGCCCTTCAGCCCCTCGAAAGCTCGCTCTGTGTGCACAGCCGCTTGCGCTCTGGGTGGGGCGCGCACCTACAAAGGCCAAAAACGCCGAATTGAACCGGAACGGTGTTTTGAACGCCGCATCGGGCAGCCCCTCCCAAAATCAGCTGCTTTATGGCGCGGAAAATTATGTCAGCGCGGAAGGCCCTGCATCTGCACAGTTTACTTCCAAAACAACATGCTGTTTGTGTTATTCCGCCCGCACAATCGCACAATTAAGTTTCCACTGCGAGCTGCGGCGGCCCGACTCCTGATTAATTCCAGATAAAATAAGACAACACACTTCCATAACAATGTTGGTAATATACCGGCTCTTTGTTGGCTGCAAGTTTAGCTACCAAGCGGCGGTTATCGGTAATTGCATTGTATCGACGATTATTGTGCGCGGTTGTGATCGGCTAGTCGCTCAGCAGGTCAATCCCGCTTTGACAGTGTGGATGCGATTGGTACTTTTTGATTTATTAATGGAGGGACTGCCAGTCTCTTAGGAGGGAGGAAAACTTAAGTTAAACTTACAAAATCTATAACTTAAAAAAGTTCTTTTTAATTTTAACATTAACGGAAATTTTTCTTCTTTTCTTCTACAAATAATTTATTTTATAAATTTTATCATCTTAATAAACGGATCATAATTTGTTGTCACAAGATAATAAACTTTAAAAAAAATTCCGGTTATTATTTTAAACTTACAAAACAATAAAAGTATTTACAATAAGAACTATAGAAATATCTAACTTTTGCTGTCACACCCTACATAAGCCTCTGCACATCATACACTGAAATTTTTCGGCTAGCTACACTCTACGTTTATTTGAATTCCTGTTTGTTTTAGCTTCCGGCCATTTTTTCTTCAATGTCTTTTTACAATAGCCCAGTAACGTTCATTGGGACGAATCTGAGGGCAGTTTGGTGGATTATCCTCTATTTTTCAAAATGAATATTTTTAGAATCTAAAAACTAAAGCATCGCACCAAAGTGGGAGGCAAATGCTAAGTAAAAAGGAATACCCTTGTGAAATAGAGGTATTAATCATTTTTGTATACATTATTGCCTGTACTTTGCCTCCAATCGCACCACTTGTAAAAAATACGAAGCTTCTAAAACCACAAGGACATATGACCTGCCATACAAGAGTTTTCTTACCGAATTTATCTGTTTCAATTCTTCTTACATTATCAGGCACATAATGTCTCACAACGGCATTGTCAAATTTAGGGCCTGATAACGTAGTAATATCCATTTTGACCTATGTTTTGTCATGAATAAGAACGCAACAAATCTGATTTTAAATTAAATCGTTGCATAATCTTCCACAACGTCTCTTTGGCAGAAGTTAATGCTCCTAATTCTTCTCTGGCATGTTTAGCTCGTTGTAAGTACTGTTGCTTCTTTTATAATAATTCAAACAGTACCTGCGCTGACTTTACCTTTTTTGGTTACTTTGTGCACAGACATACATTTCTTCAGCTTTAGAAATTGCAAAACAATCTTTTTTCTTGCATTTTCCGTGTCATTTGTACGCTATGATTTAGGAAAATTGGAAGCTTCATAATCTGGAAAACCGCCGACTTTGAACACTTTGAACTTTAGTATTCACAAGGTCTCTGATTTGTATACTGATTTGCTTCATTGCTGCCTATTTGACAGTTGTTAAACAATTTTAATAATTATAGCCAAAAAATACTTCAAAGTTAAAATTCAACATCAAGTTAATTGTGCCCACTTAGTACAATAAACAGTCGTTAGTATTGTCACAATTATTTTTCTTATTAATTAATTTTGTTTTATTTTTATTTTAATACTTGTCTTTTATAGATAAAAAATCGTGGAAAGGACGATTTTTCCCTTATTGTCCTTTTTTATGTTACCGATAATTGTAGTATAGAAGAACGCTTTGGTGGAACGAAGAAGTAGAAGAATTAGCAAAAAAAATTGCATTAAAAAGGTACGTCAGAACAAAAGCAAAACAGGATAAAGAAGAATATAACAAGAGAAGATATGAAGTTTGGAGAGGCAGGCGTGTAAATAGCCGCTCTCGTGGATGCGGTGTTGGATACGATACCGATGCGGCTCGTAAGGACCAAAAAATGGAGAGGCAGGCGTGTAAATAGCCGCTCTCGTGATGCGGTGTGAAAACGTAGTACGGCCCGTTTGGTACGTCAACCGAGAAGGCCAAAATCGTCCCTTAAACGGCCGTCGCGTAAGCGGATGGGGGCGGCTACCGATATCCACCAACGAATATTGCCAAATCGCTCACCTGAATCGGCTTCGGCTTCGGCTTCGTCGGCGATTCCCAGGTGGCCGCCTCTGCGTTGCGGATCGGGTTTCTGCGGGTAGCGAATGTTCTTTCGGGGTGAAGACACGACCGAATGGTCGCGCTGCGGATGGCGAGTGTTTCTTGCGGGTGAGACGACCGTTGGCCGAGCTGCGATGCGTGAATGTGCGGTGTTAAACACGACCAAATTGGCCGCGTTGCGGATTGCGAATGTTGCCGGGCTTCGCGCCTGGCGCGGTAGGTCTTTCGGGCAATTTAGATTCGCCAGCACCTTTCATATCAAAGGTGCCGCCGACGGCGTATCCAGACTTGTCGGCCGAGCAAAAGCCCATATGCCGTTTTGTGTGCGATGGCAAAACGTGCAGATATCAAAGGCTCGCATGCCGCCGCGATATAAGCGGTTCAAGGGCGAAAAGGCCTCCACACCAAAGTTAAAAAAGGGGTAAAGGAGGTTAACTAAAAAATAAAAATTGAGAAATAAAAATTGAACACAAACCCAGCGCATCAAGGGGATGAAGGAATAGATGAAACGGACTAATTAGAACAGTCAAGAGAGGGGGAGGTAGGAGGTACAAACATAACTAGAGAGGAAGTCCACGAAGCAGTTAGCAGAACAAAAATAGGAAATCTTCCGGTGAAGACGAAGCAGAAGCTGAAATAATAAAGTGGGGGGACGATGAGGCCACTACATGGTTGTGGAGATATGCAGCAAAGCTTGGGAGGAACAACAAATACCGAAGAATTGGCAGAAGCACATTATAGTCCCAATATATAAAAAGAGGAAACAGAGATTGTAATAACTATAGACCCACATGCCCCTCTACAGTAAGTTTCAAAGTAAATACAAGAATAATATAAAACAACTTCGGAACGAAGTAGTAAAATGGAAGATGAGCTTGCAGCTTTTAATTACAGAAACAAACTAATGATAGTATAAATATACTTATAAACCTAATAAAAAGAGCAAAAGGAACAGGCAAACAATCGTATATGATTTTCATAGAGCCTAAGAGCAGTCTTCTACAATATAGAGAGAACATATTATAGAACTGCCTAAATAAATTAAAAGTTACAGATAAATTATTTAGAGTAGTGATAAGTATCTACGAAAGGGTTTACAGAGTAATTTAAATCAAGGGGAAAAGATGAAATTCATTTGAGATGAAAAAATAGAACAGAGAGATAGTCTGAACCTATTGTTTTTCATTATTGTGATGGATAGGCTGCTGAAGAACACACAATTAAAAGCACCAAAGACTATTGTGGGATACAGAAATCTTAACCCAATACGGAATATGGACAACAAAGCCGTCGGCACAGACAACGAGCTGTAGGCATACATAATTGGCTGAAAACACAGGCCGCTGCTTTATATCATGAAGGTACTGGAAAATTGGTACCACGCTACGAAAAATGTATGAATCGAAACGGCGATTTCGTCGAAAAGTAGCTTAATGTTCTATCACATTGTTCCATATAAAATTTTCTTGATTCTGATTGTGATTTTCATTTAGCGACCAATCGGACCTTGAAAAAAATAACCCTCGTAGTATGGATAATCACACACTCTCCATAGTACGTGAGCAACCAAACACTTCATAATGATCTGAAGATTCTCTGTCACAAGTGAAATACTGAAAATGACTGAGGCCCATAATAAGTGCAATCCCAATTGTACACCAATTCCCACCCCCAAAGAACACAGAACATGGCCCATGGACTTACTACACCAAGGAAATTACAACGGAATAGGAGAAACGTTACTGAATATTTCCTTGCAAACTAATGCCTTACTTAATACTCTATACAGATGTAGAATGTAAATAAGCATATCTTGTCAATAAAAAATGTTCGATAATATTTTCCATTTCTTCATGTTAATATGGCGTCTAGAATGTTAAATGTTCTCACCGAAATGTCAAAAAATATTTCGGTATAAAAGGGGATGGCTTGGGGATGTAAATTTGAAACGCATAGTTATTTATTTTCGTTCCCATTGAAATCGACTTGCCGCTCCCTGCAACCTCCGCGAGGAAATGGAATGTAATCGCTACAGCTCTCATTATCTCATTCATCTGGAGCGGGCAGCATGCCTTGGAGCGAAGAATATGAATTGTGCTCCCGCGAGAGGGGAGGCGAGCACGTCTCGGCTCAATAGCCCCGGCGAAATGCATTTATGAAAACCTCTGAAAATGAGCTCGTGCATCTCCTTGACTCCTTTGTTTGCCGTTTCCGTGAGTCCTTTGATCAGCTGCGTCCCGGGATCGCGCCGATTTGTAGCCTCAGCCGAGAGCCGGTCCAATTAATGCGGCCGGTCGTTATGCAAAATAAAACGCGCGGCGGCGGCGGGCACGTCGACAAAAAGCGAAGTCAATTAGGCGCGCGCTCGACGAAAAACGCCGCAATCTCGGGATCGGCGGGGTGCACCCGCAATACGAGACAACCGGCAAAGAAATCCTTTCCGAAACGACTGTTCCGTGTCAGTCAGGCGAAGACGAATGTTCCTGCGAGCGAGACGGGGGGCGCCCGGCCGCGGGCGCCGGAGACGGCGCTCGCCGCAGGTACGGGTACGTCGCCGTGATGGATTCCCGGCCTCGTCCGCTGGTTTGCAATTTGGGACACGTAGAGTCCGCGGAACGGACACGCTGCCTTAAAAATGGCCGAATGGGCGCGCTAACAAATAGATTTAGCAGCGGAAGACAAAGCGAGCTTTCTAAAAGGGAGAGCTTAGAAGGACAATGCATAATGAAGATTTAGGGCGCAGTCGCCGGCGAAGCGCCGCGGTTACGCTTCTTCCGAAGGCTAAATTAACTTACTGTTTTTGTGTCCCATCCGTTGCATTACCGCAGCCCATTGGGGATACGTTCTCTTTAACTCGGTAAGAGTATTAAGCAATTAGACAGTCCCGTCTACCGAATAGTGCCATTATGTTCTGATTCAGTTAACTAAATCTCTATATATGGTTATTTAGAAACATTTAGTGAACTACGTTGTAACAAAAATTGTTTACAACAATGAGTAACTAAGATTTTTTTCAAATGTACACATACATCAATAGAATATAATAAATGCTGACATCGCTATTTTCATCCAGGACCTGATAACGAAAATAAATAACTATGTGTTTCAATTTTACATCCCCAATCCATCCCCTTTTATACCCGAAATATTTTTTGATATTTCGGTGAGAACATTTAACATTCTAGACGCCATATTAACATGAAGAAATGGAAAATATTATCGAATGCAAGGGAAATATTCAGTAACGTTTCTCCTATTCCTTGGTGTAGTAAGTCCATGGCCATGTTCTGTGTTCTTTGGGGGTGGGAATTGGTGTACAATTGGGATTGTAGTTATTGTGAGTCATTTTCAGTATTTCACTTGTGACAAAGAGAATCTTCAGATCATTATGAAGTGTTTGGTTGCTCACGTACCATGGAGAGTGTATGATTATCCATACTACGAGGGTTATTTTTTTCAAGGTCGGATTGGTCGCTAAATGAAAATCACAGTCAGAATCAAGAAAATTTTATATAGAACAATGTGATACAACATTAAGCTACTTTTCGACGAAATCGCCGTTCTGATTCATACATTTGTCGTAGCGTGGTACCAATTTTCCAATACCTTCATGATATAAAGCAGCTGCCTGTGTTTTCAGCCAATTATGTATGCTGGTCTACAGCTCGTTGTCTGTGGCGAACCTTTGTCCTCCTAGCCAGCATTTCATGTGGCCAAAGAGATGAAAATCTAAGCGAGCGAAGTCAGGACTGTATGGTGGGTGATCAAAAACTTCCCATCCAAAATGCTGCAGGAGGATCGTTGTTACAACTGCAGTGTGCGGCCGCGCATTGTCATGAAAAAGGACAATGCCTGACGACAACATTCCTCTTCTCTTGTTCTGAATTGCCTTCGAAGGCGTTGAAGAGTCTTGCTGTACGAAGTTGCAGTGATGGTTGTGCGACGTGCATGTATTCCGCCAAGAGAACACCTTTACGGTCCCAAAACACTGTAGCCATACACTTTTTGGTGGAGAACGTGCGCTTGAACTTCACTGGTTTACGAGTCGTAAGTGGGGGAGTGTGAATGCATCCACTGTTTGGATTGCTCTTTCGTTTATTCAGTTTCGTAATGGACCCATGTCTCATCTCTTGTGACAATTTTGTCCAAAAACTCATCTCCGTCGTAATGGTAGCACTGGAGGAAGGTTAATGCGGCGCCCATTCGCTGAGTTTTGTGATGGTCAGACAACATCTTGGGAACCCATCTCGCGCAGAGTTTGCGGTACTCGAGTCTTTCACTCACAATGGTATAGAGAGCTGACCGTGAAATTTCCGGAAACAAATCACTCGACCCAGAAATTGTAAACGATTTCGCCTGACCCACGCGCTGAACAAGATCATCGGTTGACACTGGCTTCCTTCCCTGGCCGCCTGTTTCATGAACATATGTGCGTCCAGCATTAAAGTTCCTGCACCATTTCCGCATTTTGCTGTCACTCATGAACGTTTCTCCGTACACTTTACTCATTCGTCTATGAATTTCAACTGCATTTCTTCTTTCAGCACGCAGAAATCGAATGACTGAACGCAATTCACATTTGGCGGGAGACTATTTTTGGAAGCATGTTTATGTGCTCCATGCGTACTCAGAAATGACAACCGCAAATCGACGCGTTCCCCGGGCCAACTACAGACACAGCGCAAGACGTCTGCTCACAGACCTAGCGGATTTTCCCCGAAGCTTTCGTTTAGCGACCAATCGGAGCTTGAAAAAAAATAGCCTTCGTATTTTCAGTTGAAATCTTTGGATGATACAGATCGATGCCGGTTTCACACATTCCCAGAGTTGAGACCGTACGACCATATGAGCTTCAGTATAGTTTCGTATAGCTATAGTTTGTTGTTCAGTGAGAGTTTTGAGTTTTTGCAAAGAAAATATTGCATTTGTTAAGCCATTTGTCTCCTTTTGGATTGGATATGCTTCCTCCATGTAAGCCTTTGATCAAGATGAAGTGTTTTGTTTTCGTTACTTATTGTTAATAGTTACAGCCGAGTATAATTCATGTTTCACGGTGAATCCAACTTGAACTGATTTGACGGAATTAACATTCGTTTGCCATTTGGTGTACCAGTCTTGGAGTAGATTGAGATGGATAGATTCGCAAGAGGTGTTTAAAGAATTATCGTTAATGGCAATGACTGTCATGTCGTTAGCAGAAAAGGCGATGTCTGTGTTGCTCGTTTCAAATATATCATCTGTGTAAATGAAGAAAAACAATGATCCAAATACACTACTTTGGGCGACTCCGGTTTTAGTAAAATAGAAAAGTTTCTTTAGTTAGATATGATTTTAGGAGGAAGAAATAGTTGTGGGATAGAGATCTTTTTAATTTAAGAGTAAATCTCTGTACCAAACCTTATGAAACATTTGAGAGGTGCCAAGGAATGCAGCGTTGTAATATTTCTTACCTTCAAGGCTTCTGAAGGTCGTGTTGGTGATTCTGTGGACTATACATTGACTTTCTCGGAACTGATGATTGGGGAGTAGTGTGGAGAAGTCGCGGTAGACATGTAATTTTTTTTATAGACCTTTCTTGTGATGGACAGCAGACCAATGGGCTCATAAAAGAATAGCTCATGGGGTGGCTTTCCTAGTTTTAGAATCATTTCAGCATACTTCCAGATCGTAGAGTAATATGATAGCCGAAGCATGCCGTTATATAAAAAATTTTGGAAAAATAGATTTATTTGAGATATTTCTACAATAGCTCAAAAGTTTTTAAAGTACATCCCTTTTACCAGCGGTTTTTCCACGGCTCAAAGCCTCCCTGGTAGGCGTGTTCTGGAACGTCCTTAAGGGTACGAATGCAAGCTTCTTTGACGGCACTTAGGGTCCCATAGTAGTGTCCTTTGAGGGAATATTTTACTTTTGGGAATAGAAAATAGTTTGCTAGTGCCAAGTCGAGACTGTAAGGGAGTTGGGAAATCCTCCAAAAAGCCGAAGTCTTCTTTAACGTGTTGCAGAATGTCTTCGCAAGCAGACACGTCGTCTTCAAGACGGGTTTGGCGCATATCTTTCGCAAATTTTTAGTGACAATGCTGTGCACTGTCATCTTATCTTAACGTACGGTCTGAATTCACGCACACGTTGCACGTTATCGTCGGTTCTTGAGGTCGACGGCCGTCCAGCGCGGGCGCATCGTCCACACTCTTTCGGTCATGTTTAAAGAGCTTGTGTCACTTAAAAACTGCAGTTTGTAACATGCTTTCATTCTTGAACACTTGGCGAATCATGCCCAGCGTCTCCGTACCCGATTTCCCTGTTCAACACAAAATTTGATGGTGTACCGCTGTTCAATCGTCCGTTGCATTTTGCGCTTGCACCGAGTCACTGGACAGGGGTCCACTAAAAACACGATCTAGCCTGAACGTAAGCTCGCGCTGGCCTGAGTCTTGGCGCGTCTTGAAGATCATATCATATTTATACACACCTTGTATGGTTGTTAGAAGAACGGTTTCCTTAATCAAATATTTAACTATTTGTCCAGTGATAAGGTCACCTCCTAGTGTCGTACGTATGTTTAGTAATTTGATTTCTTTCTTTGCTTTTGTGGTTGAAAAGGCTTGTATAAGTGGAGACATTTGGCAGGATGCGTTGTTGTAGTTTTAGATTGCCTGGCCAGCCTGGTCTGGCCGGTTTTTGAATAATTCAAGTAGATGTAAAGCGGAGACGTCTGTCGGAACGGGCCCACTCGCCTTTTGGTTAGCAGCTAGATATTTGTGTCTTGTTAGGGTTTTTTGTTGCCAAAAGTATTATTATGCACGTCCCAGAGGGCTGTTTCAGATTATGGCTTAGTAACCTTTGCCAGATTTGTGGTATGTGTGGTAGTTGATTTGTTTTGTGGAGTTGATTTCTGCTTTTTGAATTACTTGGGTGAAGTACCATGCTGCTTCGTCAGGATTGGCAGAGGATTTGAGCTGCAGCGTAAGGTTCACCTTTTCTAGTTAGCACTAAAAGAAGATTCGATCGGTATTTCTCGTGGTTCTCGGGGTGACCTTTGAATAACTTATGCTGTTTATAATTAAAGTGTGGCCAGATGCGAGGTCGTAGTTGGATTGTGATATACATCAGAAATTCGGCTCAGATGGACCAATAATTTGAACACGCGCTCGTAAGGAACGCATAAGCGCTGTTTGCAAACAAAGATAAAATAAGTTATAAAAACATAAATAGTGAATAAGCAA
Source organism: Sinelater perroti (assembly GCA_036346155.1). Lineage (NCBI taxonomy): Eukaryota > Metazoa > Arthropoda > Insecta > Coleoptera > Elateridae > Sinelater > Sinelater perroti. The sequence continues at coordinate 18,095,435 of JARFIY010000158.1, read as the reverse complement.
TTAAATGGAAACGGCCACACACATTCATCAAAAATAGAACGTACTATTCCTAACCTAATCTTACTTACTATAACTTAACACTAAGGTTTAGCCTAACGTCGTAGGCGGAGCGGGCAGCGGTATTGGGCAGGCTAAAAGCGCTTGCTCCAGCGGCAGCGGCCAGGCCTGGTGCAGGCGGCTGGACAAGAGGCCGTGCGATAATGTTGGTAGTCCAGCAGTGTAGACACCGGGCGACGAAGCTAGCAGCAGGGCAGGCAGGATAGGGCACCAACACTTTTTTTCGGTTTTTCTTGCCTCCGGACACAGGGTTTTCCCAGTTTCCCACAAACGAACCCGCTGCTAGAGAAAAAACAGGATACACGCCTGTTGCTTGCTTTCTTGAACGGTAAATAGAAAGACCTGAGAGCGATTCGTATAAAGCATTCGTCCTTGCGGTTTTACAGCGGGATGGTAGATTTCGCACAGAGAGGATGGACGATTCCACGCGGATGGTTACACTTAAAGTTTTAATCATTAAATCCAAATGCAGTTTTACAGCGGGCTGATAGATGCCGTACAGAGCGAGTGGCCAATACTTGAATGTCAATGCAGTTTTACAGAAGAACGTTGGACGATTCGGAACGGATGATTACACTTAAATTTTTAATACTTGAATGCAGGCAGTATGCGGAAATAACTTCGCGAAGCAAGAAACATGTCAGCTTCCACGCCTATTTCCTCTAATAACCCAGGTGCAGGCTGGACGCAGGCCAAATGGTTTAAGGATAAATTTAAAAGTTATTTTGCCTGAGTATGCATTTTCAAACAGCAGAACGGGTAACGGCCAAATTTAAACTAAAATGGAAAAGGCACGATTCTGCCGCAATATATGTTATACAGTTATTTTTTGTTATTCCACGTATTATATAAAAATCCACGAGGTCAGGAAGCTTTCCAGGATCACTGGACTTTAGCGAACTTCAATATACCGCTTTTCCATGTGATTTATCATTATATTGATTCTTGGTACTCATATTTATCTCTCAGTAGATTGATTGTCTTAAACGCCTGTTATTACCATTTTATAAATAGAGAGCTGTTTTAGTCCATTATTGTCTATAACCATTGTATATTCGAGCGCTATTTTATTTTACCTAGTGCTTACATAACTTGAGCCTTGCTATTTTTTCTATTAACTCTTTTTTTCTATATATGATGATTCTACTGCTTCACTTGCCACTAACCCTTAAAAGTGCTCTCTTGTCTTAATTGTTCTTTAGTTTGTGATAGAATTTCACTTCTTTATTTTTTATTTGTGATAAAATAATGTCGTTTTCCCGTCTGAATGATTTCGAGACTTCGAACAGAGAATATGTAAAATGTAATTACTGATATTTTCATTAATTCAAAATTTTAATTGCTCCTATCATTGTATTAAAATGCAAAGTGTTTCTGTGATTTAAACAGAAAATTTTAAAATATCTATTTATTTGAAGTTTTACTGCTTCTTCTTCTTACACTCTAAACCGAAACTACTGAATTATTAGCAAATTCAAAGTTTTTAGGCAGGTCTCCTGTTATTCATGGTATGCAATAAATGAATGCGTTGGTGAGCAACTCACCAGAGTTTAGAAATGATTTATTTATCCGTCTTGTTACTTACCCGGTTTAAAATCAAATGTCAAAATACATTTTTTGTTTATTAAAAGCATTTACTTTGTTTGTAGTTAAAGAAGAGTGCGAAAATTTGTGATATATGTGGGCCGATCAAACGTAAATTGAAATATCTCCTTTACGCACCTTAAGGTGAAAAGGGGGGGTGCGGTTTTTGAGTTTTTAGGTAGCGTTATCTGAAGGCGACTTCATTCATAGGATACTTTGTACAACTCAACTTTTGGGGGGACGAGAAATAGTTAAAAATGAAGGTCGCCGACATCGTCCGAGGACTAATGTAGCCGAAGAGAATATTTGTAGTGTTTGCCGCCTTTTGAAGATCGCCGTCTATTAACGGTTGCTGAAACTGCTCCTGTCAATTTTGGATAAAGCTGAACTCCTGCATCGTCAAAGAAAACGAGTTATCTTGCTTAATGACCACTTCCAGTCTCATAGAACGATTTCTTCTGGACCACATTTAAGTACCTTGGTCACAGTCCGGCGAATTTATCGCCCTACGATCGCTATTTGTTTGGACCACTAAAAGAAGCACCTAGAGGGCAAAGATTTGACGGTAATGTTAATGTCAAAGCGTTCATGCGCGATTTGTTAGTGTCATAATTATCCACATTTTAAAATAAAGGGTTAAATACATACCTGCCCGTTTAAAATGTATTTCTACCTTAGAAGGTTATTGAAAAGAGCAGCCTTGTATGTTGTTTTTTTTGTAACGATTGAATAAATTAATAAATCAGCTTGTATTCCATTCATTTACCTATACGTAGTTTGTTTAGTTTTATCTTCATTTTGGCGTAGACGTGTTTCGATGTTGTCAGTAAGATTTGTTTAAATGATCATCCATTGAAAAATTTGTTTTGTAATTTTAGCAAATTTTACTTTTACTTTTATTTCTTTAACTTTAAGTTTTGATCGATTGGTATTCCTGGTTTTCTTTTCGCCTTCAAGTTTATTAACCAATAGTCGGCCCAAGCAAGTGAAGCGATGCGAACGCTACGCGTGTGTTCCGTTATCACAGCGCAAACGTTGACCTATAAGCTTTGTATACTATCGTATCGTTAAAGTGTTTTATAAACTAGCAGGATGTGCTGTAAATTTAAAAAGACTTTGATATTCGTACAACAATAGAACAGGTAGGCGTTTTTATTCTAATTAAAAACAAATCCGCAACGGGAATAATTTACCTGTAACTTACTAAATGTTCCCAACCGGGAACGGGTCCGGTTTTACAACAACTATTATGAACAATGTATTATCAACAAACATGGCAGTGCAAGCACCGTATTCGCAACAAATGAATTACATACCACAAAACGATTACCCGCAACCCTTTCTCCAAAACCAACTCTCCATAAACCAATTTCCTCCGCTACCAACCTTGCTACCTAATTCAAATTACACTCAGACATTAGCTCCATCATCAACCTCTACTAATACATCTTCGACACCTTATCGATATGGTGTAATCGGAACCCCAAACCCAAACATCAAATAGGTTTCAAACATTATCGCAACTTCAAACCGACGATAACCCAACAGCAAGTGACAACTCTAATAACAAAACAAACAGCCAACATAACATTCCCAGACCTCCTCCTATCTATGTATACGGAGGTGCAGAATACAAAAAGATGACTGACAGCTTTGCGGTTGTAGCTGCCGACGAAACCTATCACACTAAATCCCTTCCAAATAATACCGTTAAAATCAATGTTCACGAACCTAGCACCTCTAGGAAACTTGTACAGTACATGAAAGATGAAAATATTATACATCATAAGTACCAATTAAAGCAAGACAGAGCACACAGAATCGTAATAAGAGGCTTACACCACACAACAGAAGTAAATACGATCCAAGAAGAATTAACCAAAAAGGGACACAAAGTGAGGAACGCAATTAATGTTAGACATAGAATAACAAAAGAACACCTGCCACTCTTCTTCGTAAACCTTGAGCCACAAAATAACAACAAAGAACTTTACGACCTCGAGTATACCAACAACACAAAAATCAAATTCGAACCCCCAAAGCATAAAAATACTATAATACAATGTATGTGGTGTCAAGCGTATGGACATTCAAAAGCCTACTACACGAAACCTTACAACTGCGTAAAATGCGGAGGTCCCCATGACTCTAAATCATGTACAAAATCAAGAACCACCCCAGCAGTATGTGCTGTATATGGCGGTAGCCACCCTGCGAATTATAAAGGATGCAATGTATATCAAGAGCTATTAAATAAGACCACTTCCTAAAAACAAACATACGCTCCACCCGTACTTCCTCCAATCATCAGAAATTTACAAAATCTTCAAAACGAGACGACCTATGCACAAATAGCTTCAGGCAATGTGAATTCACTCAACATTAATCAAGATATTACAACTCTCATGTCAAATTTCCTCAGTGAATTTAAAAACCTCTTCAACCAACTCCTTAACCAAAATTCTATGATTTTCAATATATTATCTACCGTCATATCAAAAATAAATCACTAATGTCATCCTTAATACGCATCGCCGCTTGGAACGCCAACGGAATAACTAATCATATTCCATAAATAACCTTATTCCTTAATTATAATAAAGTTGATATCCTTTTAATTTTTGAAAGTCACTCAACTGATCGCACAGTAATCAAAATCCCTTACTTCTCGACATATTTTGCACATCATCCAGATGGCACTGCCCACGAAGGTTCAGATATTCTCATAAAATCAACTTTGAATCATCACGTTTGTCAACCCTATATCACACCCAAAATACAAGTTACCTTACTAAACCTAGAAACTCTTTCCTGGCCCCTTGTAGTAGCTGCCATCTATTCCCCCCCGCGATACCAAATATCCACTCAAGAATATAACGACCTCTTCCAGACACTTGGATCACGATTCTCAGTTGCGGGAGATTGGAATGCAAAGCATACGTTCTGGGGGTCTAGATTAATAACGACAAAAGGGCGCAACTTACTTGACTCAATACAACAAAATAATTTGAGACAGTTATCTACCGGGCAGCCCACGTATTGGCCTACCGATAGAAACAAACTTCCAGATCTACTTGACTTTGCAATAACCAAAGGGATCTCTAACATTTACTATAAAATAGAATCTTGTCTGGATTTGAGCTCCGATCATAGCGCTATTATAATAACGCTAAGTAAGCACGCAATATCAAAAGAACCACTCTTGACTCTGTGCACAAGAAGAACTAACTGGAACAATTCCAATACTTGGTAAATACCAACATTCAACTAAACTGTCGGATTAAGGAACCGACTGAGATAGAAGAAGTAATCCAACATTTCACGACAGTCATTCAAGATACAGCCTGGAAATACAGGCCCTCGACCACCAAAACCACACATAACACTGATATACCCTTGTACATAAAAGAAATGGTCATCGAGAAGAGAAGAGCACGAACCAAGTGGCACCGATCCAGAAATCCACTCGATAAGACTCGCCTCAATAATAATAAATAATAACTCATAAACTGAGAAAGGCCCTACAGCTGAACCTGAACGACACTTTCAACCTCTACTTAAGTAATCTCACGCCTTCGGACCTCTCGCTCTGGAAAGTGGCTAAAAAGCTTCAACGACCAACAGTTCCTATCCCCCCTCTAAGAAAACTTATCGAAACTGGCCCCAGTCTGACGAAGAAAAGGCTGAAGTACTAGCCAAACATTTAGCATCTGTGTTTACTCCACTTCCAGGTAATAATATAGAAGACGAGGAAATAGAGAATTATCTCAGTGCAGCCTATCAGTTATACTTGCCAATCAACCATTCACACCTGTAGAGGCTCTAAAAGAAATTCGACAAATTAAATAATAATCGGAGAAGTTCTGAAACATCTACCTAAAAAAGCAGTAGTTCTTCTAACCACAATATATAACAGTACACAGCGTTTATGCTACTTCCCAATCCAATGGAAGTATGCACAGATTATAATGATAGCAAAGCCGGGAAAACCACCTACAGAACCAACCTCGTATCGGCCAATAAGTCTTCTGCCAACAGCATCTAAAATCTTTGAAAAACTACTTCTCCTTAGAATACATGAAAGCACACCTATTGATGAACTAATCCCTGAGCATCAATACGGTTTTTGACAAAGTACTCCACTATTCAGCAATTAATACAATTAAAGACAACCTAAAAGACAAGAAATATTGTGCCTCAGTCTCTTCTTTCTTGACGTCCAACAGGCCTTCGATAAAGTTTGGCACGAAGGTCTTTTACATAAATTAAAGCGATCATTGCCCAGCCAAATATACCTCATCCTCAAATCCTACATCCATGAACGTTACTTCCAAGTTAAAGTCAATGCCTTTCTATCTAACCTTTATCCGGTATGCTCTGGTGTCCCCCAAGGTAGCGTCCTTGGACCGTTCCTCTACCTAGTCTTTACTGCGGACATACCTGTAAACAATGATATCACTATGGCCACATTCGCTGACGATACGGCAATCCTGACTTCTGATGTAGACCCTATTCATGCTTCGGAAAAACTACAAAGCTACCTGCAGACACTCCAAACGTGGTTAAAAAAGTGGAAAATTAAGGTAAACAACGAAAAATCTACACAGACAACCTTTACTACAATAAAAGGTGTATGCCCACAAGTGATGATTAATAACTCACCCATTCCAATAAAACCTGTAGTCAAATACTTAGGGCTACACCTCGACCAAAAGCTAAACTGGAAGGAACATAATAAAGCCAAAAAAAAACCAACTAAACTTAAAAGTGAGACAGATGAACTGGCTGATAGGTAAACGATCAAAGTTGTCATTGGAAAACAAACTTAGCATATACAAGATAATTCTCAAGCCCATATGGAATTATGGCATTAAACTATGGGGATGCAGCAAACCATCAAATACCAAAATACTTCAAACTTTCCAGTCCAGAACACTCCGCATGGTCACTGGAGCTCCTTGTTCTGTCTGATTTTATTTTATCCGTTAGTGGTTTTTTAAGGTTGACCTTATTCCAAGTGTTTATTTTCTATACAACATTATCTTCTCTTCAGTTTACCTTTCTTGAAGATTATTTATTGAAATTTTTTTCATCTTCTTTTCAATATCTTCAAATTTCTTTGTTTTATTCTCTGTTGAGGATTCTGTACCTTTACATGTTTTGGCTTGTTCATTTTTAAATTACCCTATAACTTATTCCTTTATTAACAGAGATGCATTACCTACTAAATTAATGCCAAAAACTTTTCACTGTAGTAAATTGTCAAGATCACGTACAGATTGTACTATTTGGAAATTTTCCTTTCACTGATTAAATTTAATATTCGTTTATTTTCAGTTTCACACGGCTACGTAAATATGATCAATATAAACCAATTATGTTATATTAGAATTGATATAATTCGTTCGCGTAATTTGCATTGTCACTAAAATAATATTTGCGAGGGCTAAGAAAATGCTTTTACTATGGCTTATCGTACTCTAATTAATTAATGAACACAGTGGCGTGTATAGTTCCCTAATAAGTGATGGAAGCTAAAAAAGCTGTTTCAATCGATATTTGGAGTATGGGGAATTACCACAAATATCTTTTTTGCGAAGTGAGTTTGAATTCTAAGGCCTAAATTTTTTTCAGAAATGAGAATAATTAAAAGAGGCAAAAATATTTCTGAATTAGTAATATAGATGGCAGCACCATACAATGTACACAGGTTGAATTACCGCCATTGCAGTGAGTGTTGTTTTGTATACTTTAAATGGCGACGTTTTGTGTTCAAGAACAACGTGCAAGGTGAGACGCTTATCAACATTCATCGCTAATTGAGTGAGAGATACAGTGAAGGCGTTATGGATGTTCGTGGGTGTGAAAGCTTAAATAAAGTTGAGAATTGTGCGACAATAAAGTGAAGCAACCTCGGCCACGAACCAGCCGGATCGAAATTATGATTGCGCGAGCAGAGCAAGTTATTATGGAAGATCGCCAATTAGGTATGCGTGATATCATCTTTAAACTTGGGATTTCCAGAAAATCTGCACAATGCACTTTGCACAATGGCCTAAAAATGCAGAGTTTTTTATGGCGGGCCTCAGGACATGTTGACACCTGATGAATTTCCGACCATGAAGGACACTCTCCGTGGTCGCTTATTTTTTAATCAACCTGCATCAGTGGCTTTCCAGTCGACAAAACACACCCCTAAAGAAGTTCTCTCAGCAGCCGTAAAATCATGGCAACGTCGTTCTGGAAAATGTGTACCTCTAGACGGAGATTGCACTGAAAAGTAACAGAAGTTTCTTAAATAAATACTTTTTCAAAAAAAAATTTAAAGACTTAGGACTTGAACGCACCTCGCATAATTAAAATCTTGTTTTAAATGTATTTATGCTTTTATTACTTTATTTATAGAAGCAACAAACATTAAACACTTTATAAGGCGTCTTCTGTTACAGTTATATTTAACTGATCCTTGTACTTGCACTTTTGCAATTGCAACATTGTTTCAGATTGTAAATTTTTAAAATGCAGGCATTCAAAATGTTTGTAATGCTATTAAGATGACATATAATATTCTAGATAACAAGCAAAAATGAATCTTTAGCTGGAAAATTTAATTTTAGCGCTACTTGCCATGTCATAAGGCCATGTTGTCTCTGCCTAAGATCGTTGCTGTCGCTCAAATGAGGAATTATTGCTACAATCCCCGACAACTCGCAGGCAATTAATAGAATTTATCTCTAAGGCGTTGGGTTAATTGATGCAAAGAGGCGCTGTGGGATTGAAACCGGATGAAAGGACGTCAAAGAATAAATACCAAAATCGTGAGTTATTAGATTAGTAAATGCTTAACGAAATTCTAAAATAGAGAGAAGTCTATAAAGTGCTCTTTTGTACGTTGAGTGTGCAACAGTTTTTTTGGAGAGAAAAAAGCGGAAGGTAATTATCAAGGTAAATGTATAAAAAATGTTTTAATTTATTTATTAACAATCCGATATATATTATCTATAAGGCAACTTACTATAATGTACCATTAATGACATCTTGAGAAATCCATCCAGTGACTTTTCTTCGATGTTTTTTGAGATCTAGCGACTTCACTTTTAGTCTTCGATGTTTGCAGGTTGCAGTAGAGATTTGTTTAGTTTGTTACGGTGGTTGTTGGCTCTTTCCTGGATCTCTGTTTGTATGTGATATTTTGATATCTCAATAGAGTGCACAGTTTAAAACGTACCAAGGAGCGTTTGCTATAACTCTTAGACTTTTAGATTAACATATTTGTAACGTGAATAAGTTTGACTTGTTGGGTCATTTTTATAGTTTAATACCGTAAATCTATACTGGTATAATTAATGTGTTGCCTAACATTAGATGTAATTTGCAGCTTTTTTCCTTTTATGTGGTGCTTCTAGTTCAATTTCGAATCTAAGTGAAGGCCTACATATTTGACTGTCATAAAAAAGAAAGATGGAGTGGTTGAAAAAATGTGATGTACGTGGACTTTGACTTGTTTATCTTGATTTTACATGTTTCTGCTAATTCTCTATCTTACTGAGATGGTTTTGCATGTTAAAATGAAAAAGACAGCTGTATCACCTGCGAAAGTTGCTATTTCTGTATGCCTGCTGGCTGGAGTATCGGCTGTGTACAATACGTACAGAAGTGGGCCAAGAACCCTTTCTTAGGGACTCCTCAGTGGACGAAATAATGGTTGGATTCTTCTAAGTCGATCCTTCTTGGTGTCTTTTTTAAATTTAGTGATTTAATTTCATTTATCTTCTTCTGGAATAAGTAACTTAATGTGTTCATGGGTTTATAAAAGTACAGATAGGTCCTGTCCAACTTGGTGGTTATAAGCAATATCACGTTGCATTTGATATGGTGTGAATACTTCGAAAAGATAATTTTGTAAATAGGATTGCTTTTTTCTTAATTCTTGACTCAAGAACTTAAAGGAGTTGTGTATCTGACTATTTGAGGATATGTATTTGATTTTTTGTCATTTTAATAGGTTTGCAGATAGAGTCGTAATATCAATTTAGGTTTTTGGGCGTAATTTTTCTCATTTCTTGTAGTTTTTTCTGTTGTCTAGTACAACTATTGCTATATTCTTTTGGTTCTTCTCTTTTTAGTTGTCATTTTTTGATTTAGTGTGAAATGTTATAAGACGCCTTTTCGAGATTCTGCATATGGAGCTCTTGTGGCTGCGTCCTAGAACAAATTGATTGCGTTTCTTGTCTTGGCTTCCAGATTTTCTGGTAATTGAAATCTAGTACGCACATTAATTTTTTTTTTAAATTGTTTAGGAACTGGTTTTTTGGTAATTATAGGTGTACTTGTGCTGGCTATTACAGAACTGAGGACTGATGTAAGATTGTAGCTGTAGAAGATGGGCGCGTAGCTAAAAAGAGACCTTTGTCTAGCAAATATAATATTTATTTCGACTGGTAAGCTAAGTAAGTTGGTGAATCTGCCTATATGTAGGAGTAACTTTTTTTTTGCTTGGTTTTTATTAATTCTCTTTTTCTAATTCCTGATAATTGTGGCCCCTTAAAGTGTGCTTTCTGTTATAATCTCCTTAATCGCCTTAAAATATTTTATCTTAGGTTGCGAGTTTCACTAAAATGACTAAATGTGATTTCCGTCACGTATCAGTACTTCGTGGTCTTGTATTAATTCTTCTATTAGTATTGTAGTTTCTTTATGGGCAGTTCCGTTCAAGTATGATGATATTTGTAATTTGGGGTACTAAAGGAAATCCTGTTTGTAAAGAGTATTTTGCTAACATAAACAATTGGGTTACGCATTAGAAATATTTTTATTCATTCTTTGTGGTTTAGAGACCAGTGGGCAATTCTAAGGTTTATTAACCTAAAATGTGCTGAGAGTCATCCTATTTTGTCGTGTTTATTGCTTGAATAGGTTTTGAAATCAGTCAAAAATCGGCTGTTATAAAAGTTGAGTCTTTCACCTTGTTTTGCATTTTTTGGTGATATTGGGGCAACTTTGTTGTTTTGAGTGTTGCAGATTTTATGTTTTTTATGTACACTTGAGTTTGTATTGGTGGATCGTTTGATCGGTGCATGGTTTGGTACTTCCTATGACTAGCTTGCGGTAGTGTTTGCAGTTTCATTAATTGGTAGAATAGTTTTTCCTCATAAGGCACATTTGGTAGGAATTGCTTTTGTCCATTTGCAGTTTTTGGTGATGAAACCCTTAACATTTGACTTATGTCGCAATGATATCTTATGCATTAGATGATATTGTTTTCATTTACCATATATACATTTTTTATGCTACTTTACCTTTTTTAGTTGATGTGTGTGATATATTGTAATTAGTGCTATTGATTTATCATTTGTTTTGCTATACCATGTACCTGCTACTTATTTTGTTTGATTTGGTCAACGTATCTCATTCTTTCTTGCTTGTGGACAACATTCACAGCATTTATTTTCTTGAGTTAGTTCATTTGAGTAATTGTTTCGTAGTGTAGCTTGCTGCAGAGTGTAATTTAGTACGCAGTATTGGCAATAATTAAAGTGTGTTCTGCTACCCTAGAACAAAATGTTACGGTTAGTGTTATAAAGTTGAGTTATTCATTTATATTGCATGCTAGGTTGTCTGAATTTTCATTGGATTGCTCAGTTTAAGGAAATTCTTGAAAGGAGACATTATTGGGTTGAAAATTTTAGTTGCCTATATACTCCTTTTTACATTTTTTCTTTAATTATAAATTGTTTCCGTTATATAGGTAACAGTATTTATAAACAATTAAATAAAATTACTTCTTTTATAACGTGCAATAAGATAACACTTGAACTTCTCAGCGGTTGTGCGAAGACCAATTTTTACGTCTGGAAAGCCCAATAAAGACTGTTTGCCTTCTTTTAGAAAAAAGGATGGTTTTTAGTAGTGGCCTTAGGATTGACTAATTGTTGCAGAGCTTACAACTGCTAAAAACTTAATGTAGTTTAGGATTTACTATTGGTGTTTTGGTTTTGAGAACTGACCATTGCTCCAAGTCAATTAAATTTTAGTGCGGACCAGACATTGACCTGCTGGTGAATACATTCTAAGACTAATGAGATTTAAATGAACATTGACTAAATATTGAATGATTCTTTAGAGTTGGAAAAACTAGAGCTGATTGTAGCTGCCTTGAATTTGCCATCACTTTAACATCTGTGTATAAATATTTGTCATTTGATATTATATCCTCTAAGCTGTTGACAGATGCTGCCAAAACATGTATTTTGTGTAACGAACTTATAATTGTAAGTTTAGAATTTTATGTAAGCCCATACTCCACAAAAATTCTAACTGTATAAAGTATCATTGGTGAACGTCTCAATCACTTACTAGTGTTCATAGTTGACTAAAAATTTTGTATGCATCAATAAGATTTTCTATCAACGGTCTGCAAGAAGCCATGGCCTCCCGGAAGGGTTTCTAGACTGCTGTTTTACAAGATGCGGTCGTCACTCGCGTCTCAACCTTTGGTATGAATACCAGAGGGGCGGTTTCTTGCTGATCACTCGTCCCCGTTCTTGATCTTATCTACGATTTTTCTGTTATCTGCTTTCTCTTTCCATTGGGTAACTCCTACTGTTCTTAAATCTTTTTTTACTTTTTTCTTCCATCTTAATCTTGGTGTGCCCCTGGTTCTCCTGCCTTTCGGTTTGTTTTGCAGAACCTTCCTTGGTCCTCTTGTTGGTTGCATCCTCTCAACCTGCCCCAGCCATCTTACACGCATGCTTTTAATGTCATTAGATAAGCTTGTTTTCCCGTACCGTGTTCTGATTTCACTATTTGTCAAAGCGCGCTACATTCCTTTTCATTCATTGGCTCATAAATTTTTCTTAATATTTTGCGTTCCTACGTGTCCAGTTGTTTCCACTTATTTTGGGTTAGACACCAACATTCGCTGTCGGTTTTGTCTTTGTTCTATGCACTTTTACTTTATTTTTAATTGACAACACTTTAGCCCATAGTAACATTTACTACCCGCCAAAATGTTAGCGTTCAGTTCCTCTTTTATATAATTTTCTTCATTAATTACAGAGCCTAAATATTTGAAATTTCTAACTCGTCCATATCCATTTCAGTTTACTGTGATTTCTTTGACATTTTTATATCTGCTTACGTCTTTCGTGGTTATATATTTTCAACGAACTTAAAAAGTTCGTTACTGAATTCTATATGTCTGTCTGTTGGTCGGTCTGTCTGTCTGTCCGTCACAAAATTGGAGATTTTTTAAAATTTGAAAATGGATTCTTATAGGAAATTTTACGCTGATTTCGAATTCGAAATTAAAAAATTTCTGTCCCGAGTAATTTTCGAGATATTCGATTTTGAAATCCAAAGGTCTTTTTAAGTTCGTTCTGGGATTGCTTACAGAGCAATCTCTTCGCCAGCCCCATGTTTTGTTTTTGAAATGTTAATCTTTAGGCCTTACTTTTGCTTACTATTTCAATGTCATCTGCATATGACAGTATTTGACATTGTTTATTATAAATTGTGCCTCCCGGGTTAATGGAGACATTTTTTATTATTCTTTCTAGAGCGAAATTAAACCGCCTCGTTGACACTGCATCTCTTTGTCTCAATCCATTACTTATAGTGAAACTCTTTGTCGATTGTCTTTGTATTCTGACCTTTGCTTTGTGTCAACCAAACCCATTTTTACACGTTTCATCAGATTTCTAGGTATTCCGGACTCTTCCAACCCTTCGAGTAGTTATGACTTTATTATTGTGTCGTAGGCCTATCGAAAGTCTACGAACAGGTGGGGTAAGTTAATATTAAACTCTCAGACTTTTTCCAGGATCTACCTAATTATGAATATCTTCTTTGAAACCGCATTGGTATTCTTCCACTGTGTTTTCCATCCAGCCATTTAATTTCTTTTTATTAGTTTACTTAGTATCATACATCATACATTAAGTAAGGTTATGTCTCTATAGTTATCGCATCCCCCTTTTTAAAATTGGGAATATGATTGCCGTATTCCATTCTTGGGAATTATTTCTTGTTTCTAGATATTTACTATTAAGGTGTGCATTGCTTCTCTTACCGCTGTTCCTCCATATTAGAACATTTCCGCTCTCATACCATCCTCGCTTACTGCCTTGTAAGGTATTAATGTTTTTATAACTCGATTAAATTTCTTTTTTGTAGCTGGGTTCGCTGAATTTTTCTCATCCTAGTCTTCCCATCTTTCGTTTATTGAATAAACTTTATCTGCGTTGGGTTCTGTAATTTCTCGAAGAATTCTTTCCGTCTCGTGATCATTTCTTGCTTACCGCCCACCACTTTTCTTACTCTTACAAGGCCTTATTCTTGGTTGGACAAGGGATTTTTGACTTTTTACCTTTTTATAGAAATCTTTGGTATCTCCTCTGTGGTCTTGGTCGATATTCCTTTTTGTTTTTCCAATTTTCTTCTATTTCTTCCTTACTTGTTTTTCCTTTCTACATCTAAAACGCTGACCCCTAATTTAGTCATTTTAAACTTTATTCCATTATGTCTGCAATAAACCAGGTATGTTGTGGATATCTAATCGGTGAACAACACTCAGGTATATGTGCATTAATTATAAAAGCAAACTTTTTTCAAAATGCATAAATTTTCCGACAGGGTGACGTCTTTGACAAGAAATTAGGGATCGTTCTTCTTGCGAATAAAAATTGATGAAATTTGTTATTTTGTTTAGATGCAGAGTTTGAAAACTCCAAATTTTTATAGGGACTACTTTTTGGATCAAGAAAATTTAAGTTTGATGTTTGAGAACTCAACCGAAACAAATATTCAATGCAGGTCTTTCTTTCCCTAAATCTATAAAATAAATTGTTAAACATTAGCAAGCTATTAGTATGACAATGATTATTAAATCGATGTTTTTGCTTGTGTCTTCTTATAAGTTTTACCAAGTTTTAACTGTGGGGATATCTTCGCCTTTCTATCGAAGTAGGACTTTACACTTTGATCGTTGAGAGAGTCGAATAAGAGTCACAAAAGCTACAAAACTCTCAAAGGACAATAGAGTTTGTTACAATCAACTAAGGGTTTCAAAATGTAATCATTTTTAACGCATGGACCTCAAATCGCTTTAATATCAAAACTTAGTGAAATAAAAATTGATAATGAAGTAATCGCGTTAGTGTTTTACTAACATCATATTCGAAGATAATTGGCTCAATATAGATTTCACCTCTTAACTCTAGGTTTCAACCACAAAACTACTCAAAAACAACAATTAAGGACTAATATTTTATCTTTTAACTTTAAATTCAACTATTGTGGATCCTGCAATGGGGTAAGTTAGGTGGAATGTGAGTAGGAATCTTCGAAATAGGATATCAGTTGATGAAAACACGTTGTTGTTCGATCTGCCTTAGAGAAATTAGGATTAACTTGGAGATTCTTTTAGTCAATAATGTTATGCATTAACACAACAACATCTAATACAAAACTGATGAGAAGGAAGCACTTAAAGGGCAAGATAAATAGAAAAAACTACAAAAATATTAAAAACATACAAAACTTTGGCAAAGTTAGTAAAATAATTGATGATACTGAGGAAACCTAATCCATAATTTAGCTTTCATTGATCGAGATTCTTTTCTAAACTTTTTTGATAAAATTTTCTATTATTTGTATTTGTTCTCCTCGTTTTCCTCCCTTATTTCAGCTTTGCATTTATATTGTAAAAGGTCGTTCTGAATTTAAATTTTACCAACTTGTGACCCAATTACTTAATATAGTAGTATTTGAACACATTAAAAGCTGTTGTAAACTTAAGACACCGTTTTTTGGATCACCTTGAATCAATTTTTATTTTTTAACTTTCTCCCTTCCCTTTCTAACCAAACCATACAAAATATACTAAGCTACGTTGCTGACAAGGTTTATTCAGTATTTATCGTTTAGGTCAGTCTCATTGACTTTGGCAGTCAAAAGTTATTCTTAGATTCTGAATTTTTTTTGAAGCACTTAATCTTATGCGTTATCTCGTTTTTATTTTAAGTTTTATGCTTTTAAAATAAAGTAAAAATCGCCTGTCATATCATTAGTTCCGTTTTCCATTTTCCGTGCTTCTAATTTAGAATATGTGAAATTGCAAACAATTATTAGTAACGATAATTTAAGCTTCTATTCAACCCCCACATATGTTTTTTACTTGATCTCTTCTTAATGGAAGAGCTATTTTAGGGTGCTTTGTACAAATTGAGTGCATTAAGCGCCCGGGAAAAAAACTAATTTCCATCCCGCTTCGTGTGCCTGCGCGGCGAAAAGCTCCGGGTTGCCCCATCGCCCGCGACAGCTCAGCTGAAAGCTCCCTGCGGAAGACTGGCGCTTCCCGTCTGCTGAATACGTCTCCTCGCGAATATTAAAATTAAAACCCCTCGACATGCATAGCTGCGAGCGCGCGGAATGGAAATGCAAAAGTAGTTTTTCGAGTGGCCTCCAATTTATCTTGACGTTATTTTCCGGATTTCGAGTCGAGCGCCCTCGAGCAGACGGAATTTTTAATCGCATTTCGATTGCAGCGCTCATCTGCAATGCAAAGCCGCTTTTTCACTTGTTTGCGCGATCGCGCCGCCCGCGACCCGCGCGGCCCTTGATAACCGAACGGCCCCTTGCCGGATAATCGGAGTTGTCGGGATGCCCTCGGCGCTTAATTTATTGTGTTTTTGGCGTTTGCAAAAGTGCCCGGATTTCGCGCCGCGGAGCAATTAATCAGCGCCGCTCGATAAGGGAGAGTGGCCGTTCTTTTGTTGCCGTCGCAGCGCTTGCGATGTGAGGGAGAGGGCAGTGCGACAGTCCGAGTCCTACAGTCCGACAGTCCGACAGTCCGACAGCCCGACAGCCCGACAGTCCGACAATCCGACAAATGGGATGTTAATAATTTATTGCGTGGTGATCAAGGACAATTGCTATGAGAGCCATTAGAAGCTTCGCGTTTATAATGGAAGAGTACAAGTCAGTAAGCAATAAACTTGCTCGTTGATTTATTCATAATATTATAGACTTAATTAAATTTTAAAAATCCAGTTATACATATTTTGCGATAATCAAAGGGACTATAGAATATATACAGTGGTATAGTGTGATGTATCTATAAAGTTAATTTTCATTTTTGTTGTTAACCGTCTTCGTAAGTTGCAAATTACATTTATAGGTGAGGAAAGGCGCAACCGATGTACAAATATATATTTTAATATACGCGATTTCTGTAGTAGATATAAATCGGCAAACTTGGGTAGTTAGAAGTGCACATTACCACGGCTAACTGCAATTTAAACATTTTTTGTTTTAAATCGGTCAAAGGTAAGAATCTGCACTCAACTTTTGTAAATAGTTCTCGCTTGACTCTTATATCGTAAATATTATATAATATAATACGTACTAATTGACGTTCCAGTTCACAAAAGTTCAAGAGATAACGCATATAACAATCATTAAGTTAAGTGAATGCGAATATCCGTACCGCGGTGGCCTTGCAGATAGCGCTATCGAATAGCAGCTGTTCAATTTCCAACTTATGTATAAATTTAAACACATACAATAACCTTTTAAATTTAATAATTTAAATGCGTAACAGAACTCTGCTTGGCAAATCATGCAATGTACTGACCAAAATATGTATTCACCACAATCGCAACTTGCCAAATCCCATTCACCATACAACAGCCGGTGTTTGGTAATCAACAATCATCACAAAACCCTGGGTTTCTGCAATTCGCACCAAATAATTCCTGTGTACCACTAGTTCAATATCCAAGTCATACATCGACATTTCCACCACTAATTAACACACCCCCATTCGTACCAGTAAATAGCCAAAATTCTAATCCTCAAAGAACTGCCAGCACACAATCTACACTTGTTGATGATTCCAACGAGGACATGACAGATAATCAACAAGTCAGAAAACGCAAGCGAATTACACGTACATCAGGGATAAATTTACTAATGGATAACCCCACTTCATGCCCATACATATTCAATGTGTTAGTACCAACGATAGAACGCAAACATCAGGTAAATGAAGAAAAGAAAATTTCTAAACCTTCCCCAATATTTATATATGGAGTAACAAATTATGCTAACATGAATAAAACTTCACAAAAGTAATAGAAACAGAGCAATTTTACACAAAGGCCCAATCGAACAATACCATTAAAATCAACACAAACACTCCCGACTCATACAGAAGACTAATTATACATCTCAGAGACGAAGGAATCATACACCACACCTATCAGATAAAAGAAGACAGGGTCTACAGAGTGGTATTTAAAAACATTTATCATAGGCAGATATGAATGAAATCTAAAGTGAACTTCAAAAGAAAGGACATATTGTGCGTAATATCATAGATGTCCGACATGGAGTAACAAAAACGCCACTGCTTATGCTCTTTGTAGATTATGAACCTGCAGAAAACAACAAAATAGTGTATGAGATAAAACACATTAACCATCAAATGGTAACAGTAGAACCGACACGTAAAAAAAATTCAATCATCCAGTGCACCAGGTGCCTGTCTTATGGTCACAGTAAAAGCTACTGCAATAAACCCTACTTGTGTGGAGAAGAGCACAGCATTACCATCGGCAAAAAAAAGAGAGAAGATCCCGCCAAGTGTGCACTGTGTCAAGGATCACACCCAGCAAACTACAAAGGATGCCAGATTTATCAACAACTTCTACTAAACAGAGGAAAGACAGCAACCACAAAGCACAAAAAAGCCTAATGTACCGATCACTGCTTAACGCATATATTTTACAAATGCGAATTGTTCAAGCTTCTCGCAAATTACTTCCGGTCATCATAACAATATTCAAACCCAAAATACCAACAGTAACGATGTCTCACTAACTCAATTCTTGTCTAAGTTTGAATCAATGTTCAATCAACTAATGAACCAAAATTGCATGATGATAAATCTGCTTACCGCGCTAGCTACCAAAAACCAATAATGGATTCCTCCGAGTAGCCTCTTGGAATGCAGATGGGCTAGCACAACATCGTCTTCTAGTCGAACTGTTTTTAAAAGAGCAAAAATTGATGTATTATTGAACTAAGAAACCCATTTTACGGAAAGGAGCTACTTCAACATCCATAATTATACTACATACCACACCAACCATCCCGATGGAGCAGCTCAATTATTATAAACAACAAAATATCTCACTTCGTCATGGATGCCTTTGTAACTGATTATATATATAAGGCACTATAATCAAAATCTAAAGTCCTAGTGGTCCACTAATGTGTATGAAACATTCTTCAACAATCTAGGTAACAGGTTCTTAACTGGCAGTGACTTCAACGCCAAAAATCCAATCTGAGGCTCGAAGTTAACAACAACCAAAGTACGCGAATTACACAAAGCTGCACTGGCCAACAACTACAACTACATATACACCGGGGAGCCCACATACTGACCGGCTGACCCACAGAAAGTACCTGATGCCGTAGATTTCTTTTTTGCCAAAGGAATCTCTTCAAGATACTGCAAAGTAGAAACGTCCTTCGACCTTCTTTCAGATCATTCGGCTATAATAGCTACAATTAGCACTTCTATTATTACAAAGCAAAAAAAGCCTTTCCTTTACAACCATCACACAAACTGGGACCTATTCAGATACTACTTAACGAAAAATACAACAATTAAAGCTTCATTGAAAACAGAAGAGGAAATTGACAATGCAGTAGACCAGCTAACTAAAAACATTCAGAATGCAGTCTACTACTCAACACCGACTGTTCACAAAAATTCAGAAGTTATCGAAAATTATCCATTCTACATAAAAACTAAAATCGAAGATAAAAGAAGAGCTAGGCGAATCTGGCAGCAAACGAGGAATCCTATAGACAAAAATAACGTAAATAGGCTAACTAGAGAGTTAAAAACAGCCCTAACAGAGTGCAAAAACGAATCATTTAACGAATACGTTGGCACTTTATCTCTTTCAGCAGATAGCAACTACACGCTTTGCAAGGCTACAAAGAATTTAAAAAATGTTCGTACTCCTATTCACCAATAAGAAAGGTAGACGGCTCTTGGGCAAGAAGAAGCTGCGAAAGCAACACGTTTTGCAGAACACCTATCTACGATATTCCAACCTCATCCCATAGCTGCTACCCCAGAAGAGGAACAGGAGATTGAAGACTGTCTGCAAACTCCTTTACAATTAAGCCTACCAATGCAGTCTTTTGCCCATGAAGAAATTATAACTCAAATCCATCATCTAAGCAACAAGAAAGCGCCCGGGTATGACTTAATTACTGCTAAATTACTGAAATAATACCACATAAAGCAATAATGGACATACTCTAAATATTAAATGCAGTCTTAAGATTGCAGTACTTCCCACTGTTATGGAAGTTCGGCCAAATAATACTAATATTGAAACCGGGCAAACCCGCACATGAGGTTACTTTTATAGGCCGATAACGCTCCTACCAATACTGTCAAAAGTATTAGAGAGATTAATACTAAAGAGAATGGCAACCATAATTGAAGAAGAAGAAATTATCCTCTAACATCAATTTGGGTTTCGCCAACAACACTCTGCATTAGAACAGATACACCGAGTCGTAGATGTAACCGAAAAGGACTTTGAAGAACAAAGATACTGTGTTGCGCTATCCCTTGATGTCAGCTAGGCTTTTGACCGCGTCTGGCATTTCGGCCTACTATACAAAATTAAACGGTGGTTTCCACATCAATACTTTCTTCTCCTTAAATCATACTTAAATGAGAGGTATTACCAAGTAAAGTACGACGACAGCCAGTCTGGACTCTACCCAATAAGTGGCAGGAGTTCCTCAGAGCAGTGTTCTGGGACCAACACTATACCAGATATTTACAGCTGATCTACCATGCAATGACAACACAATGATAACCACATACGTGGACGATACGGCGTTATTAGTTTCTCACCAAGATCTACTACAAGCTTCGAAAATTCTACAAAGTAGTCTCGACATAATACAAAAATGGTTGTTCAGGTGGCGCATACAAATTAATGAAACCAAATATACAACTATTACGTTTACGACGAAACACAATTCTGCTCGTCCGGTTACACTAAATGGTATACAAATCCCCATCCAACAGGAAGTAAAATATCTTGATTTGACCCTCGACAGACGATTAACATGGAAACCCCATATTACAGAAATGAGAAGGCAACTGGTTGCTATAGTGAAAAAGATGTATTGGCTTCTAGGGAAAAAATCCAAGTTATCGATAGAAAATAAAGTGTTAGTGTACAAAACAGTTTTAGTTCCGTTTAGGCGTACGGAATACATCTATGGGGCAGTGCTAAAACATCAAACAATGATATTCTGCAAAGATTCCAGAGCAAAACTCTTCGTGTAATGACCAACCCTGAATGGTTCATTAGCAACAAAACACTTCACGACGACCTGAAAGTTCCATAGATCAGAGATGAGGTTAAAAGACCTATGTCAATCGAATAAGAACTTACCCCAATATGTTAGGGCTAAATTTAGTAGACAATAATAATACTACTCGTAGATTAAAAAGACTTAAACCGCTAGACCTTACTAACTAATACTCGTTATATTAGTACATTCAGGGACTCGCCATTGGGCTACACTCCCTCCACATGTCAGAATTTTAGTTGAGTTTAGTAATTAAATATTATATCAAATTTTCCCGTTAGCCTTTGGTCTAGTTGTAAATTAAGCATATAAAATAAACAAAAAAACCTTGGTAAATGTAGAGGAGGAAAAATATTTTCTATAATTTGGCCAGGTAAAAGGAACTGAATGCTGAAATATTTTGCAACGGGATAATTATGATCTGTGCCGACCAGCCTTGAAGCAATTAAAAACATGACCGTTATAAGAAGTATTTTTTTCACTTTTCGCTCTGATACACATTCTGCAATGACCCTAATTAAATATAGGGCTTGTTTAACACCACTATACAACTGTTCATGTAACTTGCTCCTGAGAAAGTCAAAGTAAATTTAGCAGTTTTGTTACCAAATAAACTTTCTGAGCTTCTCTTAGTTCGTTTCTGCTTTTGACTTATTTATTATACCCAGGCAGTAAAATATAGAGTAAAGAAGCAATATAGAGCAAAATTTATAACCTCTGTTTTCAATTATGCCCGCTAATATTCTGTGAAACGTGAGATAGCTAATTGCCTCTTTAATTAATATTTGTATAGCTCCAGAACAACTACAGACTATTTAGTTTCCACATCTACAATTTATTTTTGTAACGCTATAAATTAGGATTAATTTATAGTTGAGGTACCGTTCAGAAAAATTATAACGTAATTTTATTGTAACAGATCAAATATGTAATAAGTGATTTTGTGGCACAGATCCGCTTGTGTGGACTACCTAAAACTAAACTGCAGGTTTTTGAATCTCAAAAAATTACGGAAGTTGCTGCCGTTTCCAATACAATCAATGATGTCTTGGCAGAATATTTCAGACTGTTCTAGGAGGACTTATCTCGCCCCTTGTTACATTCAAGCACGCTTTAGAGGATACATAGATCGCCAAAAATAATATATATACAGCCATCAAAGCAACCTCTAGAATAATGGCATGAGTTGAAGAAACCCATCTCTAGTGCCTTGCTGAAATTTTGTCGTGTGATTGAGTTAAGAATGATTAGCACGAATCGGTTTTTAGATATCCTACAGCATAAATTTCAGATTTCTGTGCATGTTGCAGTGATGCTTAGGTTAGTGCATGTTCTTAACTTTATCAGCACAGTTGAAAATCTTGACCCACAGTCGGGAAATAAGGTAGAGCTGCACAAATGAGTTCAAATAAGAACTAAATAATTGGAAGCAGATTAGAAAGATTGCAATAACTTGGTCCAAATGCGATTTTTTATCGAACACTGGAGAGTAATTGGCCCAATTGTATAAGGCAATTGGAAAAGAAAAACGTAGGGGTTTGAAACGGCATGTAAATATCTAAGATAAGTTCAGACTTATTTTGGCATGGAACGCAACTGAATTAAGATTACTTCTTTTTGTTTGGGGGATGGGAAGGGGCGGACAGAAAATACTTAAAAAGATAAATGACTTAGAACGTGGAAGAGAAAAGAAAAATACCGATTCAAAGTTGATAAATCTTCCCATTGGTTCTCTGAGCGACATATTAAGAAACATGCGAAGCAACATATGCAGATGTATAGAGTGATTTGAAACGCTTGTGTTTTATATGATTTATACAACTTGCGACAGCGGACGTTGCACGTCCTACATTGCACGTTCTACGTTGCACTTTCAGATAAACAATGACCTGGCCGTATAGTTTCCATGAGAACAAATTAAGCAATGTTGCTTTTATTTATTTATTTCAATGGGTACTTTTCTGTTTGTTTAAAACATCCGCCTTTTTTGATTAATATACACAACTCAACAATTTTCATTTTATTATAAAGTGCTCAACTTGAAACTCGAAGCTTTAAACAAATGAAACATTGATGTTATTATTGGACCGACCAACGGCCAAAATAAAGCCAACTTAACTACACGTGTTTGGTACCAAAGTAACAAGTTGGATGGGATCCATATGTTAGTATATAACTGCAAGAAACGACAGTGTAATTGGAGGAAAGCCATAGAAGAAATTATAAGAAAAGCAAAAGCTACGAACGAAAAACGAAGAAATAGCGGAAGTTGAAAGGTGAGTCGAATAAAAAAAATTAACCTTGACGTTATTTATATAATGATTTAACGTCTTCCTTGATAAGAAGTATAAAAAATAGAACACAATCAGAAGAGTGCAGATTTGTGTATAAATACGTAATGTTAGAAAGAATATTTTGAGAAGCTTTATGACAACAACAAATACAAGAACGTTATATAAAGACATAAATCTTGAACTGGCAAGTCGGCTAAAAGATAAGAAATAAGATTTTAGGGCTTCATAGCAAATCAGTGGTCACTTCAAATATTATATTATAATTTTGACTATGATGCTATTTTACAAATTGTTTCTCGAGTTCTTCTAAGGTACGTTGCTTCCACTTTTGTTTAATTAAATCTGTCAACAGTGTTTGGTCCACAAACTACAGCCATTGAAGTATTTTGCCCTTATTACATCCTTAATGTGAGTGAACATTTCTAATTTGACTGCAGACGATAAGGATGTCACCTAAAAAACAATATAATTATTAAAACTGTAGCAATTACAAAATCTCATTTTATAAGACACAAATAGGTGCAGCGTAGACAGCCAAATTCGAAAGTGACCAACTTATTCCAAAACAATTAAGGAAATTAAATAAAAAATATTGAGAAATAAATCTTGTTAATTGCGCAGGAGAGGATAATAGAACAACAACAAGCAAAAACAAAATTCACCAAAGAGCTGTTTTTGTACCACTTTAGACGATGAGGGTACATCCAGAACGATACGATAGATGCTCTCATTTAAATTTAACACAAAAGACAAAAATGCTAGTGGTGAAATAAAGTGGGGTGCTGGTTAAAACGTGAAGAAGAAGATTAGTCAAGAATGACGAAAATTTGCCACATTTAATTATTTTAATTTAGTGTTCAGAACACATTAGGTGCAAAGCGGTGTGCATTTAGTCTAACCACAAATGCTATTACAGAAACTGATACATTTGTGTGAACAAGTCATTAATATTTTGACAGGGTATAATATACCAAATTGTATTTGGCTGCTCTAAACGTACAAGTAGCAACCATGGAATAGGATGACAAAGAAAACCACAGCACAGTAGTTGTTATGGAGAAAAACGGTGTTTTAAGGCATCACAAAAGCTTGAAATAAAGGGAAGCTTTAAATAAACATTGTATGCGAATAGCAGGCATGAGATTGGTTAGCTACATAATATTCGAATTCAACCATCCATCAAAGCAACAAGACAAGCGAACTAAATGCACCCATTAAAATCTATATTACTCACTGACAAGAGAAAAACAACAAATTGGAAAAATCAAAAAGACTACTCCAACGATACGCAAACACGAAACATTTTAACATTCTTTTTGCAGATGATGAGGTTATTACCGCAAAAGAAACATTTTAATAAGCAGAATAATATGGTATATTTCAGGAGTTTCTAAGAATCATCACAGATGATTAAAAAATTAAATAGTCTCGCTTCGATTATGGTTTGGTGGGGAGTTCTTTAAGACGTTATAATTTTATTTTCTATCAAAAAGCAACCTTGGAATTTTTTGTAAAATTTTTGAAGGCGTTAATGTTCCAACAATTAGTGATGGAGCTTTTAACAGGACTTTGTGCCACGTTGCACAGCCAAAACAATTTAAAAGTGGTTGGAAGAAATGCTTCATATGGTCAGTTTTGAAGGACAACGCTTATTTCTAAAGATACCCACGTATTGAGCTCTTAAAACGTTAACCGACTGAAACAATGGCAAATTTTCTGATCGTTTTCTGAGTACAACAATGGATAAATAAATAAATTGGATTTAAGAAAGCAATACTTTTAATTTAAAAAGACCTAAATGATGTAACAGCATTTTAAGCATCTTTAACGATTGCTTCAATGAAAAGACATTTGGTTTTGCATCTGTAAACTCGGCATTTGGGAAATAGCAACGCTTAAGTTGCGCCTTTGTTCCCGCCAATAGTTGGTCGTACATGAGCGATGAACTGTTTAGATTTGTTTAAGAATGGAAATGATACAGGGGCACTTTTAGATCCGATGCCACAATGTAGACTCTTCTACGCGTCCGCGTAGGCATAGTTGCTAATTGATGGCTATTTTGAGTAGAAATAGGACCAGAACCCTCAGAAAAAGGAACTAAAACGTATCGTAATAAGTGCTATTACCAAAGAATTTTTAAGATTCTCTAGAACAATAAGATTATTAACAAAGAATAGAGTTGAAGAAAAATAAATCTTAGGTTGGTCATACCTCTGCGTGAAGGAAACACTGTAACAGAACCTTGTGAAGTTTGTACGAAACATAAGAAAATGTAAAACACAAGCAAACGACACAGGTTCGGTAAAGATAAAAAAGACAACACAAATAAAACGATGTGTGTGGTGTAACGCGGTACCCGATGAAAGTGAATTGTAAAGCGCATGCGCGAATGAGGACGATATTATTGACCGACTCAGGTAGAATTTACACGCAAAATTAAGGCATAATACAAACAATTCAGGGATGACTGAAAACGGCCCACGTTCTGGAGTATAACATTTCTTTTATTACGTGTTTTTTTATTATATAAGTTGATATTTTTGGACAAACCACGTAGATAAAAATAAAGAGTACTAAATAAAAGCAAAATTTTCTTGCCACAATTTCTATTTTTCTATAGTTCATCCACTATAAAGAGGTCTAAATTTTCTCATTAATTTTTTCTATATCAAAGTCTAAATTTATTACGCCGTTTATTTTTGTATCCGGCTCCGCTTTCGTAGCGAAAATATTGATAGAGGGGAAAATTGTTAGTAAAATTTGCGTAGAAACCGAAGCGAAGCGGATGCGAAATAAGTTAGCCGGCTCTCCTGGCGCGATCGAACTCTGTGTATTTAACTGAAAGGGACGCTTTTATAAGCTTGTGGAATATGTTTGCATATGCAGAAAGTAGCAAAGTATTCAAAGTTAGGTGGGTATTTGCTGGTATTATATGGATTAGAACATGCTGCTCCTTCTACATGTGCCAGAGCACCATCTCTTCTGATGAGTCAATAGCAGCAGCAGCTGCAGCGCAGAGTATGCTGATAGAAGATTGCTGCTACCATCTTTATTTCGAAAAAAAAGTTTTATATTACTTTTTTGTTAATTTTTAAAAAACTATATGTTGCATAAAGTAATGCATTTGTAAGTAATAGAGAAATAAACAAAGCAAATCTACCTTCTCTGGTAGATACTGTAATGCAGTACAGTTATGTCTTCTTTAATAAGAAAGTAAAACTGTAAAGCTGTGGTAATTGTGAAAACTGCAAGGTAAAGAATACACTTGTCATCTTATGGCGGATGTGTTCTGACCTATTATTTATATCTCTACAGCAAATTATAAAGTTGCCAAATTTGTATTTAAATATCTATGTTCTGTTTTTTAACGAATTTTGGTTTTATTATAACAGTTGTATGCTTATAAAACAAGCGTTTTCGTTGTTTTCGTTTGAGTTGCCCAACGTTGGATAGTGTTAAAGTAGGAAGAGCAAAAAATATAACCTAAAGATGAAAATATTAAAGGAGATAAGACTATACATTTGTAATTTTTTTTAGATCCATTACATTATCTGTAAAATTTGGCAGCGGTAAATAAAGACTCTCCTTCAGAAAATTAACCTAAAAGATCTATCTGTCACACAGTGTCAGATATGGTACCTCTATTCTGTCCCTTAATAACTGTACCAAAACCATCAACACAACAAAGTTCTGTGCAAGGCGTGTTCAAACAGCTCCATATATCAACGATAAGATAGAACAGGTGTGCAGGCATACACAAGGCTGTCTAAAGACATTTTAAGAACCGAAATCTAGCGCGAGCGTCAAAGCAAATTCCTTGCCGACAATCGAATGTACGGGATGTAAGATCACAATATAATAAAGCATCAAGTAAATATTAAATTTTGGTATAAAAATCTACTAATAAAATATTGGTGCGAGTATACGAAGTCTTCAGTAGAAAATGTGTTTACGACTGGTTCAAACGCTTTCGCGACGTGGGAGAAATGACACATTTGGGGCGATTATCAATAAATAGAACTCTAGATGCGTTTAAGCAAATACGATAAATGCTGGCACGAAATCGACGATGGACTCGCATGAGATAAGACTCGATGGTGCCAATACAACTTGTAACAGCAGTTTTGCAATTGACTCTCAAAAATTCCTGACAATTTCTAAAAGCTTTATAAACATGGCAAAAGTGTGTTGTGAAAATAGCGATTATTTTGAAGGATAATTTGTTTATATCTTATATGAAGTTTTATTTTCTAATGGCAACGCTGTCGACATATTATTCCATGTTGTTTACCATGCTTGCAATGGTCGCTTGAAGTAGTTTCAGATGTGTTTGATGAGGCTCAACTTAAGTGAGTGGGTTAAACTTGCAAATTTTCTTTACCAAGACCACACTTGACACTCTCGGTTGTATGTAAGATTTACCTTTCTACGGTAAACAGCATTATGTTCGGGTGCTTAAGAAATCGTTATGAGCAGATATATTGGATCAACTTCAAACCAAGAAAAATGGCTGCAGGCCATCAACATTTTTCTAGAAATTTAAGCGTTTTAATCGGTGTTGTGACAGAAGTTTAGCAAGCGCTCCTCGTTCTGCTTACGATGTTGATTGATCTTTTAAATAGAAATTCGTCCGCCCAAAAAACACGACTACAGTTCTTGGTAGCTGAAAAAGGTAAGGCCAATCGTGTTCTCTTGCTGGGTACACTAATCAATGGTCCTTTAGCTAGACACCATGCAAACAAGTCGTATTGTGTTAGAACATTGGTTAATATGAACAATACTTAATGAAGTATCAACATTTTCCCTTTAGTTTCAAACAACTGTTAAGTTTCAATTTGTCTTTGGTTGTTGCGCAATTTGTCAACCTATTTTTAGGTCGATCAATGCAGACCGCAATTATCCAATGCCAAATTAATTGGGCATTTGGTTTCTTTTACCTGCTAAATTTATAGGAAATATTTTCCGTTATTGTCCCCACCATGGACAAGTTCCAACCCTCATCTGCGACCGGTTTACGAACGACAAAAACAGGCAGTCAGCATTCAGCAGTTGCAAGACGCACCTCGGCCTGCATCAAGGCAGAAGGCGGCGAGCCATCACCCGGTGCATGTCTGCCTAGCGAAATTTTGTTGCTAGGTATTCATGGTTTGCCTGCCGCCGTACCGAGTACATCGATTGTGATTATATTTACAATTTACCACCCTAAAACCTATAAAGATTTAGGAAACCAAACGGTAGATTTTATTTTGAACTAGCAAATAAAGTTTCGCCTAGCAAAAATTTTAACTCTTGAATTTTGCTGACCACATATGAAATCTTTGATTTAGACTTTTGAACAGTGTAAAATTACCGAGCAAATGAGGTCTTAATCTTTCCTTTATCTTCATAATTTGGGTTTAAATAAATAAAAATGCATCTACGTAATGAATTGCCAGGATAGCTTAGCGGACTAAAGCGCTGCTTTTGAAAGAGTGTCCCTTGGATTGGTCTCCGACCACGTTTCCTAGATTTTAGAAAAACCATTGAATTGGATAAAATACACCTATGGGTTCCAATAGCTCGATAAAGTTGGTGTATAAAGAGATAAACTGAAAACTTCCGGTCATGTAACAGAAGTTCACGATTATATAATACGTAATAAATATACTGGATGATGCAAAAGGCCCACACGTTTTTGAAATGGGTAATAGTTGGGAAGATTTTTATAAACAACGATTTTGTTGTTAGTGTTCAACATTTTTTAGTCGGCAGTTTAATGTTGGGCGTAATGGCGCAATCTGTGATCGTCGCACAATACTTCGATAGGTTGGATCATACAACTGAACCAGTTATAAAAAAGTTGTTGACTAAACATCTCCGTAAGACTCGTACTTCAGAAATTGCCAAGAGAGTGAGCAGGTGGTCTTTCTAAACATCTTTGCGATCCACTAGGCGTCTATAGCTCGCTACAGCGAGTTGAAATTCCATTCATATAAAGCGATGCTTCAAACTGAATTTGTCCAACGCAAACTGTTTCGTGAAGGAATACTCGAAATTATTACTTCTAGTGATGTAGTTATAATGATGAGTGATTAGTTACATTTCTATTTGGAGTGTTATATCAATAAGCTAAACTGTAGATTTTGGTCAGTAAAAAACTTTCAAGTGCAGTCATTCCCTTTCCTGCTTCCATCTTCTACTCTCTTAGATTTTTGGGAAAATACATGTTGTCTGGCATTTTTCTATTTCGGGTATATATCTACTCCCTTTTCACTTTCATCTTCTTTCTTCATATTTTAGCTATCTCTGCCGCCTTTACTAAAGGTTTGTCGTTTTTTTCTTCTATTCCACTTAGTTCTTTTTTGCCTTTACCTCTTATGCAGACACTTAATTTTATTCTATAATATGCTATTGTCATTCTTAAACCCTTCATTAAGTTCTTTCCCGAATTTTTCCCAAGTTTTTTTTGCCCTTTCTATTTGTTCTGTCATTTGTTTCTTTAGTTTGTCGTAAATTGTTTTGTTTTTATTCTTTCTTGTTTGTTTTGTGTCTCTTCTATGATAATTTATGATCTTTAATGGTATCTATTATTTCTTATGTCCACCATATAGTTCTTTTATTTTCTGGTTTCACATATTGGTCACATAATGACCTTCTTTATTATAGTTCTTCTAAATATTTTCCCTTTATTCTAGTGTGTGTTTTTTATTCGCTCTTTCTTAGTACTGTAATGTATTGCCTATTTTGTTTGCATATCAGATTCTGAGATTTTCTTTCTTTAAACGGTTTGTGTTTAGTCTTGTATATGTCTTGTTCTTTTTCCATTTCTATAGGTTCTTGTATTTTTGCTATAACTAGCCTATTATTTGTGCTAGGTTTTGTCCCTCGTTGTATTTTTATGTCTTCAATGTTGTTCTCCATTTCTTTGATTGTATACAATGTAGTTTATTATGATCTTTGCATTTCTTTCTTTTGCTAGGAAAGTATATCGATCTTCAATAGGTTGGTACCAATTAGAGTTCCTGATTTTTAGATTATTTGTGATATAGAGTTCTAATATGTTATTGGCATATTTGTTATTTTTCTTTTACCCATATTTTTTAGACTGTCCAATCATTTATTCGCATCGCTTCGCAATCTAGGATTTCAGTGTCCTATAATTGGTGCTTTGTCGGTTATATGTTTTGCTTCATTTGTGGTGTTTTGTGCTGTTTTATAGAATTCTATCATTGTAGATTTATCTATTCGGTGCATCCATTTGTATGATAGTATATTTTCTGCATTCGGGGGCCATTAAGATTATTCTCAAAGATTTTTTCGTAATTATTATCCCAACTCCCTTTTTTGCTCTATTTTTTGCGTCGACATCTGAGCAGTATAGTCTGCAGTTGTCTTCTAATCTTTTGGTTTTCTGTCCTTTATATGGTGAGGTTGTTGCTTGGTCTATTTGATCCTTATTTTGTCCTTATGCTCTCCATTTTTCTGTCTTCTACCGTATATAGTGTTTCGTTTACTAAGAGCGTACTGTATATAATTGTTGAATTGTTTTTATGTATCCCAATAGGTATCTTCTTTGTATCTGTGTTTCTTTAGAATAATCCTCGCTGATTCTCTAGGTTACGTTCTTTAGATTTCTAGTTTATTTTAGTATTTCAATGTTTTCTATTTTAATTCTTTATTTCTATTAGTAATAGTGTAATTTCGACTTTTGTTTTGTTTATTACTTATTTATCTTTTGTTACTGAGCTTCTAGGCTCCGATTTTCGGTTTTATCTATTTTAAAGATTAAGTTTTTCTTTCCTATCCCTTTTTCTAATAGCTCTATTCTTTCGTTTTGTGTTATTTTTTTTTAGTTGTTCGTTTCCTCGCTTTCTCTCTTGATTTGGAGAAGTTTGGTTAGCTCTGATTGTATAGTGCCTTTTTTGGTTTATTATTATTTCTCTTTCCCCCGTCCATCGGTCATTGTATTCCATTTTGTTTAGCTTCTCGCTAGTTTCTTTCATTTTGGTTTTATTTTGTATGTTTATATTCCTAACCTGTTTTACAAGTAAATTAAAACCGTATAAATCTGCAAGAAATGACGTACTCACCCATTAAGTGCTACAGATGTTACCGATAAAGACAGTTATTCTAACAATTACAATAACCAAATTCATGTTTTTTATAATACCTTTTACTTTGGGAATATGCCCAAATAGTTATGATGCCTAAACCAGGAAAGCCATTTGCTAAAAAAATTATAGAGATCTTTCAGCCTACTTTCTTAACTTTTTCAAAAGATTATTGATACAGACATACTATAGGGTGGTCCAACCAAAACGCACGATGTTAATTGTAAATAAAACAAAAAGTTTTCAGAAAATTATCTTAATATTTTTTATTATGGTAGAAGGATCTATGACAATTATGTGTGAAACAAAATATCGGCCAAATGCTCGCCACGGCTTCGGTGGCATACCTCTATCCGATGGTCCATATTTTCAATGACGCTGAGACATAATTGAGGTTCAACGTCGTTAATGTGCCGAATTATCTCATCCTTTCGCTCTTGAATTGTTCTTGGCTTACTGACGTACACTTTTTCTTTTAAATATCCCCAAAGAAAGAAGTGCAACGGTGTCAAATCACATAATCGTGGCAGCAATTTAACATCGCCACGACGTGAGATAACACGGCCACTGAATTTCTCGCGCAAAAGAGACATTGTTTCGTTGGATGTGTGGCAAGTGGCACCATCCTGTTGGAACTACATATCGTCCAGGTCCATATCCTCAATTTCTGGCCACAAGAAGTCCGTTATCATCTCACGATAGCGAACACCATTCACGGTAACTGCTTGGCCGACCTCATTTTCGAAGAAATACGGCCCGATGACGCCGTCAGCCCATAAACCGCACCACACAGTCACTCTGTGTGGATGCATCGGCTTTTCAACAATCACTCGTGGATTCTCATTTACCCAAATGCGGCAATTCTGCTTGTTAACGAATCCAGTGAGGTGAAAGTGTGCCTCGTCGCTGAAGATGATTTTCTTTGTAAAGTCACCATTCACTTCTGTCTGTTCAACCAATCATTCGGCGTATTGACGACGCTTGAAATTACAAAGACTAAACAGAATATGGACTAATGATTTGTGACTTGTAACAAATAATATAATGTATTTAGGAGATTCATCAGTGGATGAATCCTAGTGTTTTGTAAAAATATTAATACTACAGTAAATAAAATAAAATCGCCATTCTTTGCTAGTCTTACACCGAGTGTTTTTTAAATTTTACTACAGAAGTCATAAAACAGTTAGCTTTTGATGTCTTCTGCGTCGTATATATTAGAGCAAAAATTATTGAAGTGTACCGAAAGGTTTGTTGGAGGCTTTTGCCCTGCAGCTCACCCGGCATTTATGCAACTTTAAGGCAAAGCTGCTCGTTGCCGACAGGAACAAATTAATTTATGAAAGCTCTTTGAGGCGCCCCGCGCCCGCGGGCGCAGTTCCGCCGGCGGCGCTCGATTTTAATGTATTCCTGCACCTTGCTTTAATGAAATTTCAATATGGCTTTTTATTAATTCCGCAAGCCGCGGCGGCCAAAGGGTTCGCGACGGCTGCGGCCGCGCAACGATTTTTCGCATCCGCTTAGCAGGAGCGGCTATGGAAGTTTTTGCGGCCGGAATTTTGATTAAAGTCGGCGGCGCACTTAGGGCAGAATCCGCGCTATGCTAATCAAGTTATATTAAAGCATCTAGGTATCAGGAGTTGCTAGTTGCTGGCGACGCGGCGGCCGGAATTTATAGGGCGGCCGCCCCTTGTCATTGCTCCGGACGCCCGTTTGCGGCCCGGACGTCATAATAATATACTACACTTTTCGAACCTATCGCGAGCTGGGGCGCTAATAGAAATTTCAAAACGCCGTGATTAATGGCGCTTTTTGTCGCAGGTACGCTCCCAAGGGGCTTATGCATATTTAGCAGGTCAGCGGAATTACAATTCGCTCATTAGTCCCGATCCGCAGAAGAATAATTTGCGCCGGGTGGCGCTCTTGCAGCAGATTAATCATGCCGTGCACCTCAGCCTGCATTCAGCGCGTACCGGCATTGTTGTGCGCGATCGTGTTGCAGACCGGTGTGCTTGGCCATTTGAGGCGGCGCAATTAATTTTGTTGTGGCATAAAGGAAACAGAGCGCCAAACGCGATTCAAAGCAGACCCACATTCAAATGTCGCCACCGGTAACAGGCGCGGGACAATGCTGGCGGGATCATATATCATTCGCGGTGTAAGAATGCGTGGAATTCCACGGATAAATAGATAAGGCAGTGTTGCTCCAGCATAACAAGCAGCAGCGCATTTTAAATTATTAAACAGAACAAGTCTATTAAGTCTCCAATTAGTAGAAGAGCTAATTGCCATTAAGTGACATTAAAGTGCCACCATATAGACGGTAGCAGAATTCATCCCACACGACGAAGAATGTCAGCTGTGATACAGTATCTTAGTTAGTCCAAAATTGTTGGTAGAGGTGGTACAGAAGCTGCTTCTTTTTATTAACCTATATTAGAAAAAGGCTCGAGGTATGAGATCAGAAAAATTTGGGACAAAATAATAAAACACTTGTCTAAGTGGGGCATATCTTTACTGTACCTGGTGTGTGGTTGTAGAAGTTGTGCAGGTGTTGTGAGTGTCTAGTATGTCCGACCTAATGGATATGCAAAGAGGTCTAATTGTTGGTGTCCATTTAGTTGGAAAAACTGCGACGTTATGCGGTGTAGCAGAAAGCACAGTCTTGAAAGAAAGAAACACTAATGGTCGAAAGACGAAGTTGCAGGGTAGGAATCGCCGGGCCTTAAAGAGTATTGTAACGTCGCAGAAAACGACAGAGAAAGTGACCACAAAACTTAATTAACACCTAAACACTCCAGTGTCATTCAAATGAGTATCCAGGGGCGCGTTGGTATTGCCCAGCACCTACCTAATAGCTGACTTAAATACTCAAAGATGACGCGCATGATGCAATGTCACAGAAACTGGACGTTGGAGGACTGGCAAGGTGACGTTTATTCGGACGAGTCGCTCTTCTGTACTATAGGACACGTGTTTCTCTGGCGAACACACTCTGGGGCATACGATATGGACTGTCTCCGCCTGCCTGTCAAACATGGTGACGTCTTTATTATGGTATGCGGCGATATGGTATTCGACACCTCTCCTTGTCAAATTATACGTTCTGGTCACGGCAGCAGTGTATAAAGAACGCTTGGATAACCAGGTCCCTCAATGGTTCATACGTTATTTTTAGATGGGAATGCCACATTCCAGAAAGATAATGTCGCTGGTTCTATATTTTCTGGTCCATCGAGTCCTCAAACTTGAATATCATATAGCTTTCTTAGACTGTATTGGAAAACAAAGTTTGGCGTCGATTTCCACCTCTTTCGTCCTATTCAGGACTTGTATTGCCGTGTTACCAATGCTGTATTAACACAAATGTTTCGATTATTTTATCCAATAGCTGTAAGTCTTTATTGTCTATGCGACGTACCCATCATTAAGAAAGAGGTTGAATCAGCACTGAACACTTCCGCTGACAATGGAGTGAAGCTTCGTCCTACTGCAAAATAAAGTTTTTTAATTTATATTCATTTGAGAAAGAAGCTGGTTCAGCAACATCGCAAGATACGTTACCTTAGTAACTGGCTTACCACTAAAAAAGTTCTTGATACTGCACATAACACATTGATTTCAGAGAGGCTCTTTCATGTTTCAGCGTTGCATGATTTTGTGTATCAAATTATTTTCTTACTTTACTGGAAATTAAATAGAACAGAAAAGTGTCGTCTTCTATATTTTTGGGCATACCTTTAGAAAATACTACACACTTTAGCTTCTCGTTTTTGCGAAGAGCCTGAACCGGTTGTAAACGGCGCCTCAACAAACGCCAGACAGTTGTTTGTGCAAGTTCAAATTTTCTACCGCCTTACGGATTAACTGCTTTGGGTTGTGTTCTAAACTCTCTCGAATTTGTTCCACACTTTTGATCGCTACACGCGGTCGGACCATGCTTTCACCTTTACACAAACGTTCAGTGTGATAATATTGATGATCTCAATGACCAATGCTCTTTTTAATTAGAATTTTAATGTTCTAATGACGATGAAATACACCTTGCACTATAGTTTCTGACTTTGTTTTACGAGGGCTGCTCGATATCTATTGCGAATTGGCATCCCCGCGTGCTTGGTGTGATGCTATTTGTTTTGTTTTCATTTAGTTAAAAATGAAATTATATCGGGAGCATTTTTGTGCGGTAATTTTTTTTAACTTACTTCGACATTTGGTGATGAAGCTCCACACGTAGCCACTATATATCGTTGTTCTACGAATTAAATTGTGGTTGTAGCTTGCTGGTCGTTTAACTTACAGAAGGTCGTCAAAAATCGGCTGTAGTGTCAGCAAACATTGATGCCGTGCGTGAACTTTAAAGCAATTATATCAATAAAGGCAATTTTGACGTAATTTCAGTCGACTTGACTGACACTGAACAGATAAGGCCCACTCGAGGGCACCAAATTTGTAAAAAGTTTTAAATTTCTACTTGAGTAATAACGTCCACTTAGAAGGGTGTCTAATAATTGGTAACCTGAAATAACTTGGTTAATTATTCTCAGAACTGGCTTATCTTAACTTTATTTCTAAGTTCGTGGGAAAGGTCCGTTTTTATGCCCGACTAAGGATAAATGTTTAACTCAAACTCAACTACAGTTAACATGGTATTTAAAGTTACTTATAACCTTCTATCTACCCTCACCTGAATTACGCCAGTAATTCATTAACAAGTTATTGAGAATACAATGAACGTAACGTACTTGCCGATAGACCCTTTCGCATTGCAGCTTTGCCGAAAGTTTAAATTGGTTAAGAGAGTGGTCAAAGGACAACTGTATATCATTGCAGGAGAAAAAATCAAGTACAAGCATGTACAATCAGGCTATTAAATCAAATTAATAAGAAGCTGAACTTTAATTGGAAATTATTTAAATTTTAAATTTTAGAAATTTTGTGAGTAATTACAAAAGAGAACATTAAATTGACAATTACAAATTTACATTTAGTAACTGTCTTTAAACTGTTTATTAACATCGTTGAATAATTCAACAGAAGTGTATATTTACCGTAGTCTAAATTGTAGTGAAAGGGCACTTCACCAGTAGGTCAGTGAGGTCACAGGAAGGCGACATGGTTGCTGCGGTACTTGTTTGAGGCCGTATAGTGGTGGAGCTCTAAGACAAATCCTACCATGTACGCCCAGAAAGGTGCGAGCGGTGCATAACGGCGAAGAGCACTTTGGAAGGTTACCTCCAGCGGTTACTTTTCGTACGAAGCGGTGGCACCGGTGTCGTCTGGCGATAACAAGGGATCAGCAGTAATAGATTCGCTCTTAAAGGCTAATTAAGTGCGATTTGCTTCTCGTAACCTTACGTAGCAATATTGCTATTTTCCCGCCAAAGGTCTCTGCATAAATAAGGCACGAACACAGACATTTCTATCGCGTATCGACTTATTCCGCTCGCACAATCACAACAAAATAAATAATATATTTCTCTTTTTATATTCAAATAAAATTTACTTTCCCCTCTTTTTGTGTATCTAAATTCTCTACTTTTAAAATTAACAATTCAAAACTCTTGAAGTATTAAAATGAAACCAAACGACGTTACATAAATAAAATAACACTAATTCATAAAGTTTACTCAAACTTCTTTGACTCTAGTTGCAGAATGCTTTGTAAAGTTGATAAGTAAACTTGACATATCTAATAAATTTTAAACTTTCAACTTATAGAGATGGTCGAGCAAACTACTCTCTCAGACAATTCAATTTCATTTAAAAACCGACCCTTCAATTATGACTAATGGTCATTCAATTATCTGCTTGCCATCAGTCTCCACAATTACCAATTCGTTCACGTTGAGCTTTACTATTTTGCTAGCTTTTATGTTTTGGACTATTAAGCCAAGGTATTCATTTTATGAATTTGTTGAACTTTTTCAACTGCATTTGAGTTCCAATTCTGTAAATTAATAGAAGTTCCCACTTTGAAAAACAATTTGTTTCGTCCAGTGGACTTCTTTGAACAAATTATATGTCATCAAACTTTAATTTATTATTACTCTAGACTCTAGATGAAATGGATTCTTATGTTAATGAACCGAGACATAGCTAGAGTAGAATCCTTTTTACTAATTCCAACTGAACTTGAAAATTTGCACAAGTAAAGATAACAATCCACAACTTATTTTTACCTCTCAAGGGTGAGATTTACTCAGATGATTTTTTAATAACAAAGCAGAATCTGTTTTAAAGCAAATTTTTGCCGCTTAACACAAGACCTTATCACACCTTTAATAATCTCTCTTTCTCTTAAGTTCCAAAATTCTCACGTACTTTAGACATTAAGAATCCAACTTAAGAGTGACAATATTTTTTAATATATGTGTAATTGACTACAAAATCAAATTATAACTTTTAAAAAGTCAAACCGGTAATTTAGAGTCGTCAATGTCGTTACAGTTTAAGAGTTTAGTTTTAACCAGAAGTAATTTAGTCTGATTTCTCTCACCTTTAGAAATTTCTGAATCATCATTAGAGCTTTGATCTTTATAGATTTAAGTTTTTCAAACTTTAGGTTTTCAATATCCGTTGATTGTTTCCTAGTTTTTAAAAATTATAGAATGCAAAACATTAGACAATTACTGCTCTAATATTTATTGAAACGAAAATCACCTGCGAAAATATTCACACGGGTGAAACTTGCAGTACACTTTCGCTCACTATTAACTTCTTTTAAATTGTAGTAGGGTTTCTAGGTTAACCAAGACTGTTTTTCGTTAAGGTAGGTTGTTCTTTGTCTCCGTTTTCTTCATTGCACATTCATGAGACTAAAGAGTATTGGGTTGATTTGACCTGGAATCCGTGCTTGTAAATTTGGAAATGTTTTTAGTAACATTTTCAGAAAATGTTCCTCAATAATTACTTTTCTCTTTTTATTTACAGCATTTGTCAGTTCAACAATCAAGTGTTATACATGACAGTTTTGATATAGAATTACTGTAACTAACAGTACATTCATTATCTGTGGTATGACAAGTTAACTGGAAGCTGCGTTTGTTTCATGGGGGCGAACAATGGCGGCCTCTGACGATTGTGTTGATGGGCTAGTCTTCACCTTCAGAGAGGATATCTTGTGGGAGTTTTCTCTTTAGTCTTTTATATATGTTTCGCTGTCCAAGATTGTAGTTGTGCTGCGCCAGTGCAGTTGTTCATAGTAGTAATAAAATTCCTGGTGGTCGATATATGTTTGAACTGGTGACACTCCAAGTTCTTAGTGTAATTGAGCATTGCGGACAAACCAGGGGACATTCACAGCAATTCTCAGTACCTTTTTTTTGTATCTTTGTAGTTTTAGGAAATTCGTCTTGGGTGTTGTGCTCCAGATTGGAGATGCATAGAGAGCTAGGGGTCGCAGAAGGGATTTGTAAAGAAGGATGGTGCACTCAGGTTTAAGAGGGGTGTTGCGGTTTATGATGGAGTGGAGTTGTCTGAGACGGTTATGGCATTGAGCTAATTTCTGATTGATGTGATAACTCCAGCTCAGTCTAGTGTCAAGAAACACCCCTAGATATTTAACTGCTAAGTCTTTAGGTGTTCATGGTATAACTTGTCCGTCTATAGTAAGAGAGGGAAAATTGGTAAATCTTCTTAATGTGAAGATTTTGCATTGACATTTGCCAGGATTAATTTTTGTGTTCCACTCTTTAAGCCATTTGCAATATCTATCTGTTGCGTTTTGTAATTGTTCGATTGCTATCTCTAGGTCGGTATTTTGCGTTATGATGGCCGTATCATCGGCGTATGTGGCTAATCTCGCATGTACGTTTGTTGTATTCGAGGTATATATATTAACTAGAAGTGGCCCTAAAATGCTCCCTTGGGGGACTCCCGATCTTATGATTTTGGTTTCAGAGATTACACCATTGATCTTAACAGCGAAGGTGCAATTTTCCAAGAAAGAGAAAGTGATAGCTTGCAGGTATCGTGGGATTTCGCAGTCTACGAGTTTTTTCTTGAGGCCTTCTATCCAGACCTTGCCAAAGGCCTGGGTGATGTCCAAGAAGACTGCCGTGGTGTAGCATTTATTTTCAAATCCTGCTTCGATTTGTTCGCTAATCCGTTGCAACTGATGGCAGGTCTAACGGCCTTTTCTGAATCCGGACTGAAAGGTCGTGAGGATGTGGAGTGCATTGATAATTTTGATTAGGCGTAAGTGCATAACTTTTCAAAGAGCTTAGAGATGGTGTTCAGTAGGCTGATTGGACGATAGCTTGTAAGGAGTGCTTTGTTTTCCCGGTTTTGGGAAACATGAGTATATGTGCGTGTTTCCAGCTTTGTGGGAAATAACCTAATCGCAGTCATGCATTTATGAGGGTTGCCAGGTATGAAAAACATTTTTTTAGATGTTTGATGACAAGGTTGAGAATTGGGTCATGTCCGGGGGTTTTTCGTTTGTCTAGAGTCTTTATTAGCTCCGCTAGTTCGTCGGGGGATATGGGTTGTTTAAAGTCGGAGCTGATCGGATGGTGTGTTTTAATCTAGTTCGTTATGTAAGTCATTTGGGTGGGGAAGCAAGAAATTGTCGGTGTAAAAGTCTGTTCCAGGTGGTTGGCAAATGCGGCGGCTTTAGTTTCGTCTGTACAGATGACATCATTGTTTGATTTTAGTGTTGGTATCTCTTGTGGGGTTTTTAATATTTTTCTAGTGGTTTTCCACATACCCGGGTCCCTGGGCCTATATCGACAATGTGTTTTCAATAACATTGAATTATGTGATCGTCCAATACACGTTTTAATTGATGCGTTAGGTTGTTTAGCTTACTTTTAGTTTCTGGGTTTCTTGTTCGTTGCCAGAGTCTTCGGGTTTGGCTTCGAGATTTGATGAAGTTGAGGATGTGGGGAGGAATGTTATAGTCGGGTCGAGGATATCTGGGTTTACTTAAGGACGCCTTCTTGGCAGCATTGGTTATCGATGAGATTATCGGCTGTGTCTATGTCGTTTTGGATAATAAGAGTTCTCATCTTGGTGGGGTTGAGGTTCAATATCTCTTGGAAAAGTTCCCAATTTATGGAATCCGTTGGTGAGTTGGGCAGGGGGTGGTTTGGATTTGGGAATGCTATCGAAGGAGATTAGTAATGGCAGGTGATCAGAATTTAGCTCAAGGATAACTCGTTGCACAATTGGCGTAGCAAAGTTTTTTTGAATAACTAAATCCAGTATATCTGGTTGATGATCAGCTCTGTATGGGAAGTAAGTGTATTCGTCTGGAGTTAATACTTGGAGACCACATATCGTGGAGAATTGTTCGAGTTTTGTGCCTGCTGGGTTCGTTGCTCTGCAGTCCCAGGTTATGAGTTTACAGTTTAGGTCGCCGATCATCAGTGTTGGTTGTGAGGTGTTGAATAGTGTCTTGACATCATTTTCTTGTAGGGATTTGTTGGGTTGCCTGTAGGCACTCATGATGGTAAGGTTACTTGAATTGTTGAGTTTAACTTGTATTCCTGTGACTTCTAGCGTAGTATGTTGAGAGATGGCAATCGGGTTGTGGGCGTAATTTTGCTTGATGATGATAGCAACTCCGCCAGACGCTATCTGGGCGTTTCTGTCTTTGCGATACACGCGATAATCTGGGATTCTAAAGTTTTCGCCCTCTGTGAGGTGGGTTTCAGAGATGCAAGCTGTCTACTTGGTATCTGGCTAAGAAGGCTATGAACGTCGAGCGTTGAGACCTGATGCCGTTGGCGTTCCAATTGAGGATTGTTGATACGTTGCAACATTATTATCTGTTGCAACTTATCATGCAGGGATAAATCAAGGGCAAACGTAGTGTGGGAAGAAGAAGGATGTCGTGGCTGCGCAATCTTAGAGAATGGTATAACTGTAGCTCCAATCAACTCTGTAGAGCAGCAGTTTCAAAAGTGCAAATCGCTAGGATGATTTCCAAACTCCGTAGCGGAGATGGAACATAAAGAAGAAGATACGTTGACTGGTCGATGTGGATTAGGGTCCATTTAGGAGTATGGGTAGGAGAGTGTTGACGAGGAAAGATTTGATTCGGGGAAGATATGGTGCAATTAGGTTTATTAATATATTGATGAGATCATTTGAAGGAGCAGAATCTGATGTTTGCTAAGATGAGTTTGCTGAAATATTTGGGATATTGCTTAAAAGGTTTTGTAAGGGTTGAGAATATGTTTGGTTATCTTTTACGTATGCATTGTTGAAGTTGGTTCTATTAGGTGTCCTAATATGTGTGCGTTTTTCTTGGAGTTCCTTGTGGTGGCTGCATCCACGATAGCTGGCAGCGTGGTCCCCCGCAATTAGCACATGTTGGTTTTTCGTCGGTTCTTTTATTGCAAGTGGTGTGATTATGGGTTCCTGCACATTTGACGCATTTAAACGGCAGGGTGCAGTAGTTCTTTGTGTGTCCGTATTTCTGGCACCTGTGACATTGAGGTATGTTGGTGGCGTTCTTTGGTAATTCCACTGTAACGATGGAGTGATATAGCTGCTTAAGGTTGGATATTCATCTGCCTTCGTCGTTGTTTGTTAATTCGACTGCACAAACTGGTAATTAGTTAACAGTCTGGTTAAATTGATAACTGGTAGGGTTGTAAAGGCCTCGCTTATTTCTTGTTTAGTTAAGGACAAGGGTACATTTTTGATCACGAATAGAGGTTTACTATTGGGATTGCGGTAAGTATAATAAGGAATTTGAGTTTTGTAAAACTAATTTAGTTTTCGACTAATCAGCAGGTACGGACACTAAATCCAATCCGTAGCTACTACGACTCTGGGATAATTATCTGGGAAGAATTAAAGTATCTCTTACTCACTATCCTATAGATCTGGAATTTGAATCTTTGGTAATTTTTGTAATCGGAGACTTTCCTCGGTTGCTCAACAATTTCTCAATAACGTTCTTTGGCCTCACTCAAATGGCAATTGAAAGAAATTCCAAGGAGGAATGGACTACAGTTGACACCAAAGGGAACTTTTAGATTGTTTTGCAAATAATGCCGTTCTTCAAGCTTTTCTTTGTTATTTGGTTTAAGTTCGATTTTATTCTTGATGCTAAGAGCTTTGAGACTATAAATCTTTAATTGATATCAACAGCCAGATTAAACAGTTTGCATTTTGCATAAAAATTTGTTTTGTAATTTATATAAATTGTTAACTATATAATTTTTTAAGATAATGAACTTTTATCATTATTTCTACATGCGGGCAGTCTAGTCTAGTATTAAAAATCCAAACGTTCTTCCTTCTTAGTTCATTAATTCATAGCGTATTATTAATCCTTGACTTAGTTGAGTAAATTGTCTTACTTTCCAGTACATCTAAATCTGCGCAGAAATTATTCCCAGTATTTTGAACTGTTATATTGAAGGCATGTTCCTAGAAAATGTTTGATCATCTGAAAAGTTTGTGGACCTGTTCTACTTTATTAAGAAACTTAAATCCAATTGGTCTTGAAGTAGAATTCAACATTTCTTTCATAATACAGCATCAAGTACTGCCAGAAATTTTTAAGTTTTATTGATGTATATTACTTTGCCTTGCAGACTTTGTATTATCACTTCCTTGGTATAGTTAAAACTGCTTTGATAAACTTTAGGAACGATTTCAGTATTTAAAGTTACATGGTAAATGGCTAATTTGGGAATTACAACTACAACTAGTCTGATTTGGTTTAAAACATCAAAAACAACTTTGACTTTCTCTTATCTAGCTTTTAGTGTACAAGTTCTTGACTCCAATTCAATGGAGATTTAGATATATTTTTAGTTCTTTGCTCTCATAATTTTTTTTAACTAAATTTTTATTAATCTTCTTCATAGGGGTTTCTTTTATAAATTCTCTTCAGATTCCAAAGGCTCAAACCATTTGACTTTTTCTCAATCATTTTTTATGGTTATTTTTACCCATTGCTCTTTATCATAATTTTTGGAAATTTCAGACAGTTGTCGTTACGAAACTTACAAAATATCTCCAGGAAGATTAAATTCGACTAGTTAGTGCAAGAGGCAGTGCTGTTCTTGGCTTTAATGCCAATGGTCCTCAATCCCAGTGACGTGATTGTAGTTGATCGTACAGTCGACTAAACTTTTTATACTTTGCTTGTGCTGGCTCTAAAACCATGACCAGCAATTCACTCAGGTAAATTTCGACTACTAATTTTTCTATAGAATCCCAATTATCTTATCGTAATAAGATTCTGTTTTAGAATAGTTTGTTACTATGGCTTTAACTGCGGTTTCAATTTCTATTGATTAGCCTATCGGAACTTTTCTCAATCTTGAGAATCTTTTTATATTGCGATCACTATGATAAACAAATTCTGTATTCCCTAAGAACGATTATCAAAAGATTGGATTTTTTACTTGTCTATACCAATGAACCTTGTTATGAATCCTTCTTAATAAGTCTGTTTCTTTATCTGATAATTTTTAACATTTTTTACATCAAAGATTATTTTGTTGAATATTTATGCTTCTATTTTTCAATAAAAGCCCAATTATCATTTATTCCTAAGCGATTTTCAACCTTTACTAGGATGGGATTTTCTAATTTTCTTTGGATCTCCTGGGACAGATTTTCCATTAGAATTCATTTGGTTCGACAGCTGCGTGCTCAACTTTTCAGCTTTGCTAATATGGAATTTGGAACTTTTAAGACTTTCTTCAACAACTTTGATCAAAAGAAGAAACTTGAACTTAACCAAAATATGTAGGATGTTCTAAAGATTCTTTTCAGAAAAATGCCTGTAATAATTAATAACCTAAAATATCTTGAATAATTATAGTCATAATTATCTTTTTATTTATATCTATTTCTAAGTTTTCAACGAAGGTTGAATGATAACATATACGAAATATTGTTAACTGATACTTCACTTACTTTTTCATATTGTTTTGGCGATTACCGTTACTTTTTCATGGTGCTTTATCTTACTTCTCTTTCATAGCAATTGTTGTATTATCTTTCACAGAACT
This sequence comes from Sinelater perroti, assembly GCA_036346155.1. Lineage (NCBI taxonomy): Eukaryota > Metazoa > Arthropoda > Insecta > Coleoptera > Elateridae > Sinelater > Sinelater perroti. Next base: position 18,051,005 of record JARFIY010000158.1, on the reverse strand, counting down.
TTGTTGAGGAGGATTTAGCTTTCATAATTACCTCATCTAGTATTACTAAGAACTCCCCTATCTGTCTTACCTTTAATCTTGTCTGTTTCGTTGTCTTTTTTCTTTATACATTTGCTGCACACCCGGTAAAGACACTGCATTTGTTAAACGACCCTTGACTTATCTGTAATTTCTCGGGTTTCCCACTCTTTGTACTCAGCCAAATGCTTTATCAACGCCAATAAAGCAGCAGTAACTTTATAGGTTCTTTTGGGCGAAGCTAATAATTAGATCATTTATAGCTAGCTCTAGTCTAAATGCACACTTTAAATAGCTAATTTAGTTTCTCAGTCTTTTTCGTACATTTTTTCGAACTGATATGTCTCAGAAGTTCCCAAATTGGCTCCTATGTCCTGTCTTGTGCAGAAGAGAATGAAATTTAAGCAGCAGTGCTTATTATTATGATTTCTGCAAGAATTCTGTTATATCCGCTCAATTTTTGCAAACTCATATTGTAAACTGATTATTGCATCTATTTCTCTGTTTTGTTATTTTGATATTAAGTTGGTTTTATGTTACTAATTTATTTTTTTTCGGCATTGCTCTTTCTAAACTTTATGCTTTAATACCAGTTTTTAGCCACTTATCCTTATCTTCCTTATCTGAGTAAGTTTTACTTAACTTATCCTAAAATTTTCAAAACATTGTAAAGTAACTTTTGATTGATACTTCTAACTTTTTCCTATAATCTTGCAAAGCTTCAGTTTTAGCTTTTTTATTATATTGTTTTGCCATTGTAAGCTTTTAGAGTTTTATATTTATTGTTACTTAAAAAAATGTTTATAACTTTTTTGTTATGTTGCTTTAAACTTATACTCTTTCTAGTTCGCTTCTTTCTTTCTTTTCTCATCTCTACTAATTTATTTCTTATCTCCTAATTTAAATACTTTTATTTTCTTCAGTCACATTTACACCTTGCATTTTACTTCTGTTTGGAGTCTTTAGTCTTCATCTTCATTTCATTCTCAATTTCTGGCCATTTTCTTACTCTTGTATCCTTCGTAAGTTATATCACAGCTTTATAGTAATTTTATCTGTCTATTTCTTTATGTTTAAATATTATATTGGTAATAACTAAGTTGTCCTCAAAGCAGAACTCTAAAAGTAATATCCCGCTTTAATTCACTTTGCCTTCCTTTTCTATTTTTTAATATCTTTAAATACATTTTGTTGTCGTTGCTCACTCAAACATTAAAATTTCCTAAAAATGAACTCCGTTTTTTTTTACTTGGGGTCTTTGTTGTAAAATATTTTTTTAACTATTTTCCTGTTGTTATTCTTAAGGCCATAAGGTATTACCGCATTAAATGATTATTTTCTACTTTCACTGAATTTTAACTCAACTTTCCTTACTCTTTTCGACCTTAAATTCCACTCGACGATATGGTTCTTGTCTTTTCTTCAGCTTCTTTATATATTAATATGCGTTTATTTTTAATCTTTGTGCACCTTTTCTTTTTGTCTTTGTTTCAGGTTTTTTTTATTTTTTATCTTGTGTTACTAAAGTTTTTCGCTAATTAACTTCTTTGTCAGTTGAAATTTGTATATTATTTTCTACTTTCGTTAATGTATTTCCATTCTTCAGTTGCTTGTGCATTTCTGTTAATTTGACCATTCATGAGTTAGACTATATTTCTATACCTACGCAAGTTCTGTTCCTCAAAATTTGTTAGGGTAACAATTTTGGCTTTTACTTAAGACCTTTTAAGACTTCATTGCAATCGGTTTTGGTTCTTGCCTTTGCATTTTGTTATGTGTTATTTTGTATTATGTTAACGAGTGTCGATATCTCTTTCTTTTCCTGCTGAATATTTTGCTTGTCGATATTTACCTACTTTAAAATATATTTTTTTGTTTTTCCGTTCAAAAGTTCTTTCTTCTTCTTATACCATCTCATTTTCTTTTTATAGTCTTCTTTAAGTGCTCACAAAGCTACTTCATATTTTTACTGATTAACTAGCGCCTTTATATCTTCGTTTGTGCTGCTCCCTCATTTCTTAAATGTCGTGCGGCTTATTTTCTCATCGCTATTTTCCTCTTCTTGAAGTTTTCTTTAATGCTTACTACGCTTTCTTCTTCTTTGTTCACTGCTTGGTTCCCTCTTCTCTTTTCTTTCAATTGTAATTTTTATATAGAACCCGCAGTTCGTTATCGTCTTTGGCGGGGTAGTTTATTAAAGTTAATTAAGTTTTTTTGCCTTTCGTACTTAAATTATTGCGGCTGGTGGGTATCGCGTCTCAATTTCCCGAATTGTATCAACTCGCGCGAGTCTTTGTATTCTGATGACTTTGGCTGTCTAGAGCTTGCACTAATTTGCTATATAAGCCTTAATGCTTTGAATAGCCTGTTTTCTAATACCATGTTCTTACAGAACTACGTCTTACTTATATTATACTAGTTTTAATATGTTTAATTACCGCATTATTTTACGACGTGCAATGGATCTTTACTACAGACACCAATACTATAAATTACGCACCACAAATAAAGAACATTTTTATCCACAATTTGTTTAATTGGTTTAGTATAAAACAATTCTTATTATTGCTTTTAGCCTGCTTTAAATAAAATTTATGGAAGGTAGTACAATGCTCTTTTTGTACTCATTTTCAAGGTTAATTTCCTATTATATAAAACAATTTTCTTTTTTTATTGGTTTAGTTAAAAATGACAAAGATATATATGTAACTGTCATTTCATATGACGCTTTGTTATTAAATAAATTTTTGGTTTGCATATCTAAATAGTTTATGGCCGTTTTATTGTATTGTAGCAAATATGCACAAAACAACAAACAAACCTTTAACTACGAACTGAAAGTTGCTGCTCTGAAAACTGTCAGTTGCAGAAGCGCTGATGTTTACTATAGCAGCTATAGAGGGCAACAATTTTGGTGTCAAAACGGCCCTTACCAGAAATGAAGGCTTAAATTTCCCATTAACTGTTCTATGGGGCATATTTAAAAAAAGTTTATTTGTTTCGTTACAGTTTTCGTAGCATTATAATGTGTTAACACTTTGCAAACCCTACATATCTAAGATTTTTAGTTAAATTCGATAACAAAATTTACTTGCAAATTAACGTTCATTCTTCTGAAACTTGAACTATGATTTTTACAGCCACACCAGATCTGCTGCGAAGTGTTTATTGTTGCTGATATACAGATCGTCCGTTCTGGAACCTTCACTATGTTCGACTTATACAACTTTCCTTACTTTATGCTGCTTGGCACACTAAACGTTAATAAAGCTCCATAAGCTGTTTAAGATGTCTCAGTTAAGTATTTTTAGAGTTGGTCAGAGTTTCGGCAGATTTCGAAGAACTTTTCGCCTCTTCGACAAAACTCTTAATCTAGTTCTCTTTTCACATTGTTAGACGTCTACATGCCAAATCGACGGTTCCTGATGAGAAATTAACGTTTGCTCACAATCGTTAGTACTGTAATATAGATGGAAAAATACTCTGGTCAGACGAATCGAATTTTGTGTTCTTTGGAGCAGATGTCTTGTGAGTAAATATTTGTTACTAACTGTAAAGTATAGAAGCAAATTACAGCTTCTGTGGCAAGCAAAGAGACATTTGGGAGACACACTGTGTTGGTTGAAACTGCAAATGATTTCGACCACTGGAAATAGTCCGGTTGATCCAACGACAATTGGCCACACGTGGACGATGAACCGTCTGGGTTTAAGGATTATTTGTAACGGCTTTTCAAGTCAACGTTGTTCCAAATAAGATAACACTCTTAGGCTTAACACGCTAGCGTTCGTGTCGATTACAAGCTCGCGTCTGCACGGACTTAGTATTTAGTCCGCATTGATACGTAATGCAGATACAAAAATGAGTCTCTGTACTGTCTTCAAGTTTTTCTTTTATTTTGACTCCATGCTTACAAGGTTGAAGTAATAATAAGTATCTTGACGTCATCCAGAGTATTACGCGCTCACTTTAAAGACAAATTCTTGTAAGAAGCCTCATATATTAGCCTGACAACGATATAAACCATTAATGAAATTTGACCAGAAAATTGAGAAAATTGAGAAAAGAGTTAAAGCTTTGAAATAGCCAGGTCATTTATTAAAATCCAGTAAATGTCTGTGGGAAGAATCCAATAATGAAAAAGCTAAAAATGTGGTTGAAGAATCTGATTAATCAACGGAAGAATGAGAGCGACTTTCGTTGAGTATTATTACCAATATAATGGCTTCTAAATATTTCCGCATTTTTTGTGTTGTTATAATCTTGAACAAATTTTGTTTCGAAACTTTTGGTTGCTTCCTCTAGCATTCTTTAGTAAATCTAGAAATATTTATTGTCTTGCTGGGGTGCTATGTATAGGTTTATTTTTACTTATTTCGTGTTGACGCGAAGTACAACCACAGCTTTTCCAGAAGTAAGACCCGTCTCTTGTTCCCCCGACTTCAATCCAGTTATGAAAACGTTATTAGTGGCTTTCCTATGAGGACGTGAAAAGCGGTTGGAGCTCGAACTTAAAGGAACCGAAAGGAATTCAATCGGGCTTCCATATTTTCCTAAATAAGAGTGCGCATATGAATTTCCGATTATTTTCGGAGGGAACTTTTATTCATTTTACGACAGGTTATGCCAATTTTTCCCTATTATGCGCAAAAACCGAGTCATGAGCTTTATTTCATGTGCATGCACAACAGTTGCGGATGCAGATACGGACGTTTTAATTTAGATCCAAAAATATTTGCGTTTGGCCGTTTGTGCGTTGGTAAATAACGGCGTATTTACCTTCCGTGGCTGGAATCGGATGATTTATCGGGGCATATTTAAAACGCGATGGTGACAAGGGCCAAGTTAATCGATCACCTTGGAGAGAGATAAATTGTCCGCGAATATTTATCTTGTTGGCTTGTATGAGGAGCGCTCGGGTGGCGCATCAATATTAAATTAATAGAACCCAAATGGATAATTTGAAATATTGACAGGCGTTTAATGGCGATTTGCCTGCTACATTCGGTCGCTTATAAATTTAATTCTTCTACCTGTCGCTCGCGCTTAATTTATTAAAAATCGATGGCGGGCTAATTCCGGCAGGTTCTTGAGCCCGCGCTGCGCTCCGGAAGGCACTCAATTATTGAAGAAATCCACTGACAGTCCGAATGGGGCCTGCGTAAATAATAAATAGGCTCCCAATTAAGTTTACTTTCGGAAAGTTGGGAATTTATCGATTTCCGCGCTAAACTCCGACAATAAAGTTAAATATCCCTTTCAGGCAATTATTCTCGCTTCAATCAGGCGCGCGGCGCGCCGATTGGCCGCGCAGCCGGCGAATTAGCGGGCCGGTATCAAAGTCGCGCGAGCTTTATTGCCGGCCCTAATTAATCACACCGGCGGGCGAAGACGGCGGGCTGCCGGGCTTTATGGCGCGGGAAAACATTAAGCAACGTGTAATCGCCGATAAAGTCTGCTCGGCGTGTAATCCGGAGTAATGCGGACCTGGGCCGCTGAAATCTCGTCTCCGGAGGACGCGCCTGCTGGACCCGATGACCCCGTAATCGCTGGTGAAGCCGGCGAGCGCTTTTTGCGCTGCTTGCGTCGCGGAAGCGCCGTAATGTGTCTGGTTACCAACTTCTGGCAGCCGCCGCAATAACCCGACTTTTACAGTTCCGGCTGCAACTGCATGTTTGGTGGCAGTTGCGGCGCGCGAGTCGTGTTTTTTTTTATCGGCGGCCGGGAGGCACCGAATGGCGGTTTAATTGCGAAATGGGAATAAAACGATTGCGAAGTTTGGGCCGCGTTTCGTCCTTTCCGTTTTAGGAAGTTCATGATTATGTCTGGGGAGCTTATTGGGAGAAGATTTTACAGAGCTTTCTTACCTTTGTTGATTTATGTACCCTTAAAAGGGAACGATGTTCACTCGCAGGACAATTAGAACCGTCGACAAGAGGAGAAGAGTTGGTGGCTGGTAGATTTAAGCCATGCATAATACTGGGAAAGCTGTGGAGGCGACAAACCAAATTAATTTTTTTTCTTCTAATATCCAGCTTTTAATTATCTCTTTGTGTAAAATAAAGCTGCAAATTTTAATCTGAAATTAAAAAATCAGTTTGTAGAATGTTATCTATAGATAATAAAAACGATACATAATAAAGAGTGGCCTAAATTGAAGATTAGAATATGTCTGACAAAACTTTTGTTTTTTTCCACAAATATTTCGCTTACGATTTCGTATATTCTGATCAATTGACCTATTATGCCAACTGCCCAATAACCACATCAAATAGTAACGTGTTGGGAATGCATTTGCTTTTCGTGACTTAAGACTTGAACTTCAAATTTTGTTTATTTACAAACTTGTTAAGTTGAAAATGCATCTCATTGCTAAAGATGCTTCTCAACGAAACTGAGAATTTACTTCGTGTTGCTTTGAAAACCAATTGACAAATTGTGACCGGTCAGAATGGCCAGTACGCTTGAGCTATTGCGTCAGTTGAATTTAGTACTCGTAAAAGTGAATGTTTGCTCTTGGAAACTTCTCAAAGGTCCAATTGTTGTACACGACATTAAATCTATGTTTTCCTTACCTCATACCAATACTTAACAATGTTTTGCATCCATTGCCAATCCAGTTTTAAGAAAAGTTTCGCGGTATATTGGTATCTTCTCCACAAAATTTTCATCGAATTTGCAATGTTTTAACAATAATAACTCACTGTTATTCCTTATAGTAATTTACTAATTGGAAGAACTGTTATTTACCAAAGTATCAGAGCAGCCCTACAAAGATACCTACAATGCAACAAAAATAGCGGTCAAGACAAAATCGGAGCATTTTCAAGAGCTACACAAGAGGTTTAATACATGCAGAGAGAGCCACGTCTATCGACTTGTCCAAGCTCAGCATCAGAAGTCAACCGATATTTAAAAGTTCCGTGGCGTGAACCAGGTAATCATGTAACGGAAACGTGTAATCGCTCGCTGGTAACAATACTTTAAATCAGTCTCCAATAAAGCCTTTTTCCATCCGCCAATCTCCGTCTCACCACTTGTACTCGACTCAGTCGAGACGAAGTTAAACTGACCCTGCAGAAAACGTGACTCGTCGAAATGATGAGATCTTAGCAACTGGCTTATAGGACTCTTCAATGCGAATATTGGATAAGGTCGCATACCAACCACATAGGCAAATAGCACGACGATGACTATCTAAAGTGACAACTCAGCAAAATGTGCAAATTACCGTCCAACTGGAGCGTGTCGTTGACCGCCGATTGCTAAACATAGCCACAATCACACCAAAGTCAAGGCATGGCGCCATTCACGCTACTTATCTAGCGCTATTAGAAAAGTCTAAGCCGCTTTAAAGAAATCGGGTTAAAGGAAGTGATATGGTACACGGTGCGTCTGCACTGTTTTCAAAAGAACTCGTTAAATGGGTACAACTTTATATATACCGATCGAAGTACACTAAGTGAGGCCCAGTCCTGACACCTTTACTTTTATACTAGTAATGGGCGTTGTAACACGTGATCTTTAAGAGCCTTTTTGTAAGAGACAATATTATGTTAAGGGATACAAGCAAGAAAGACTTAAATGACAGACACAAACTTGGAACTACCAAATCAGCGTCCAAAAGACTGATTACCTGATACAGCGATAGCAGAAACGGAACTATCCAAGACAGTAACCGATTTATTTAAGACAGAGCACTTTAAATATGTTGGTTCTATAATTTCAAAGGATGAGAACAAGACGTCGATGGTTACGTCCAAAGTCAATATCGCATGGTTTAAATAGCTTCCAATCACCTATGTCCTGTACCATAAACGGATCCCTGATTGCCCACAATCGTTAAAAGTTTACTTGGAGCTCGGCCCCTAGCCCCTCTTCTACGATAACCTGGCGAGGATGTTGGTGGGCCTGCAGTAGGCCATTCCAGTTGCGCTTTACGAGGGTTCACTGTTTTCCGGCGCTTCTAGCGGGCACCTCTATCCAGCTCGAATGATGGTATTTCTATGTCTTCGCTGGAATGTCTCTGCAGGGCATACTGGTAGTGTTCTTTGGTACTTTCGGCTAAGCGTTCTTGCCAGGTCATTCTGTTGATAAATTTTGGTTGTCTTATTGTGGGATTGGTGAATGGTGTTCTTATCCGTTTCTGGCCAGAAGCAGGTCCTAAAGTTATTTCGCGTGATATCATGAGTTATCCAAAGATCTTTTCAGTCGTTGTGGCTTCGATTAAGATGTTTAAGTCTCGGGACGAGTTTTAAAATTTTCGTCTCGTCGCTGGGTAGATAGAACCCAACCCCTGGTTATTGTTCTCGGGTTGGGGAGCTGCAAGGATTGCTACCTGGTTTGTTGTGCCTGTAAGTGCTGGCCAGGCGGTGGCAGTCAAAGTTCCCTTGGCTGCCTGGGCATGTAAACTCCCCGGAGTCATGGGTGAAGCTATAACTGTAGCGGGAGCTGATGCCTGCCAGGATGTTGGGGTAGGCCGCGGTTGAGGGAATGTCGGACACCCTCTGTAGCTGGCGGGGTGTGCGCCCTTACAGTTGGTGCACACCGTTGGTATCTTGCGGCTTTTGTCGTAGGCGTTGGCAGCGGTGACACTACCTAACGCCCCTCTTCTTGTGTGTTGTTCCGCCTGAACAACCACACACATCACTTCGCTGATATTAAAAATGTCTTTACTGTGCGCTCTGCCTCCGCGAACACATGGCATTGATGTCTTATTTCTTATGCGCTGCATGCGGCGTACATATCGCACGGGGATCCCCTTTGTAACAGGTCCTCCTGGATCATCTCATCCGTCAGCGTCTCCGGAACTTCTCATACGACTGCCTCTCCCTCGGAGAGTAGTGCATAGGCGCGAAACGGTATACCTTTACCCTCCATTACCTTCGTCATTCCTCTGTAGTCATCAGCGATAGTGGCCTGGATCGTTATTAAGTCCGCTCGGTAAAATTTAGTTTTTTCTCATTAAATGTGACTAGTAGCTCGGGCCAGAACTGTTTGTCCTGGAGTACAATCGGGAGTACTCACTGTGTGTGCTCTTCGTTGTCCACGTCGATGACAGCGTAGCGTGGACGACGGGCACCGTGCCTCTGTCGTAAGACCATCGTTAACTCATCTTCTGTGCCGGAGGAGCCCTGGTTGTCATCATTAATTAGTTCTTCTTCTGCTGCACTAAGTTGACATACAGCGGGATGATGGCTGCATCATATTGTTGTCATTTTCACTTTTCTGAGATCCGGGCTTGCTTGCGGGAGTTGCTCTCCGCCAATGACAGGCGCAAAGGGACTCGTCGCTGGTTTTTTGCTTTTGGTCTATCTGACGCCGACGGTTGCTGTTGCTTATCCTGAGAAGAGATAGCTTCGGGACCTGGAATTCTTGTCATGCTACTTAGCTTTCGGTTGGCCATGCTTTGTAACATCTAAATCATTCATTCATGGGTTTTGGGATTTAATTTGGCTATCATTACCGTGATTTTGTCCCCACATACTTTTTGCTCTGCTTCGTCTACAAAGTAGCCCTAATGGGCTATTTCTTCGGTGTCCTTGATGCGTACTGCACTCGCAGTAAGGTAGTGGTAAGGGTTGCTGCCGTGAACACTTTTAACGTATTTTTTCCAGACGGTTTAAGTACCGCCTGGAAATCGCGTGACGTCACTCTGAGGCGAGAATAAGCGGGACACGTCTGCTCCCAATGACTGTAATTATGCGACTCTTCAAAATCTACTTTTATTTTCTTTATTGGCATTTTAAGTATCTGAGTCTAAGTTCCTAACCTTTGATTTCTGGAAAGCCCTGGCGTTGGATATTGGGTCCACGGTCTGGAACCACTTGGCGATGATAGCCCAACCCTGGTGGTCGGGCTGTGGTAAAGAGTTCTGCGTCAGTCGTTGTCTGTTGAGGTTTTTGAAGAGTGGGGGCATCTACTCGGCTTGCTGCTGCATAGCTGCAGCCTGGATTAGCCGCCGTTGGTCAGAGTGGTGGTTTGGGGAAGGCAGGGCATCCCCGAAAACTAGCTGTGTGTGCACCCTGGAATTGGCACATGTGGCTTCTTCCCGGGGCATCTTACCCGGAGTGATACAAATCCCAGTACTTCACGCACATCGGAGCAGCGCAGCAGCGCTGCTCGTGCTTAATTGTTGACAGGGGTGGCATTGGGTTGCGACCTTTCTCTTGTTTGGCTGGTCCACCATTACAATCAAGTCGAGGACGCCACGGGTCTGAAATATTCTTTGCTCTTTTCGGACCGCTCAAGTTCTAGAAACATGAGCGGCAACGGGTGTCTCTTCGGTCTTTTTCTCATTTTTCTGACTGTGCGGGATGTCTCGATTGAGGAGCTCCTGCCTTAGCTCCTCCTCGGTAACGTTTTTTGGGACACCACGCATTACTGCGCAGAGAGGCTTGTTCGTTTTCAACAGATATGAAAGTGGTGTTGGATCTTGGTTTCCTCCAGAAGCGAGTCAGACACCTATAGTCCTGGGGGGTGGCGGTGACGATGTTGCCTCCATCCCTGACGTTTTTGTCTTTTACGAGGCTAATGCGTTTCTTGTGGATGGCTTTCCGGACGGCAGGATGATGTGCGGGACCTTTTCTTCCTGGGAAGGGTTCTCCAGGCTGGAATGTGCAGACGGGGGCTGGTGTTGGATACGGTCGGAATTTTAGCGTCTTCTTCTTGCTGTCCCTCACGACCGCAAAGGCATTGGTGGTGGCGGTCGGAGTCTCGGGCGAAGGCGGGAGTATTTTTACTCGAGCTTGACGGTGGCGTTTTCGGGCAAGTGTGAAGCCTACCTGGTCCTTACCGGGTTTTCTCTGCGAGCCTACCTTCTCTCTCTTGAATGCTCCTTCGAGGATCTTTAACATTCCTTGGCATTCCATCCATTAACTGGCACATTAGTTTCTTCCACATCATCTTTTGGTCTGGATTCGAGATGAGGAGTTCCTCGAACAATAGCTCCGGCACTTCAACATCGCTGTCACTCATTCTGTAAAAATCAAAATCTGACTGGAACAGCGCGGCGATTAGCGGGCGACAGCGGCGCACACGGCAAGACACGTCTCACCGCATGCACTGCTCCGCTGCATCTCTCAAAATCTACCGCTGCATTGTTTGTCTTATATGACACTGAGTGTTACCCGACTGGTCGCTTAGACCACGCCAACAATGGGCCATGGCATCAATTCAGGCAATTCAGAGAACCGCGGCTAACCTGGTTAGGTTATGTCCTGTACTCCAACCAATCTACAGTGGCCTAAATCGGATATCGACTCGATATGCCCAAAGGTTAGCCTAAAAAACTATGGAGTAATACACTTCACCCGAATTAGATGTACAACCATGCTAAATAGGCTCACAAATCCATGATAGAAGATTTTGCACGGCGGAACAAAATTTAAATTTTACGTTTAGTTTGAGCTATTTTTTAGTCACGACAATTTCTCATAAATTAATGAAATAGAAGTTGTGATAGAAATCAAGAAGTTTCTGTTGTATGTCTTGAGCTCCTTACGCCGTAAATTTTTTGATATATTGAGAATACTTACAGTTACTTGTAGATAACGATTGTTGGATACGCACTGTTTGAAGTCTTTTTAGTAGGCTCTACCAACACTTTCATACTTTAGAATAATTTACTAAATAGAATTCTTAGGTTACAACCTATTCTCCTCTACCAAAATAAGTTATGTCAATGCAAAACCTCAAAATAATATAAAAAATCGCATGTAATTTACATAAATGATTATAGAAATTTCAAATTGGATAAGTGTAAAAATTGTTATTTAAGACACAATAATTATTAAAATAGAAAAGAAAGAAAACATTCAGACTATTGAAGAAACAACCAAGACTACGATCTTAAGCCATAATCGTTACAAATGTCAAATGAGACAGAAAACCAAATTTAAAATTTTTACAGAACACGAGAAAAAAAAGGCGGAGATATCAATGCTGGTATAGCACACTAACGCACTTGAGTTAGCAACAGTAGAGCTAAAACTACTTGGATTTTCGCATAAAGTGTGGTACTAAAATTAATATTAAGATAAACCATTATTGACTATTCTTTACTGGTCAGATTGGCTCAATTATTGTTTGGTGAAGTTTTTAACTCTCCATGAAACTTTTATTTTTCTTATATAGTGATCTAAACGGAACATCACTATTTGAATGCGCACCGTTTGAGTTTGGTGAACCTTGAAAGTTTGAATTTGTAGATTTGGTATCTAAACACATGACAAAGTCTACCAAAGATCACTAGAAACGCCATGCATTTGTAAATTTTGTTTCAGAGAATTTATCAGCTGATGCTGCCTTTTGCAAAAAATACTTGTTATTAAATATTTGTTATTGACTACAAACCAATGCTTTCATAAAAATGGACTGTGGGCTAGAGGGATCATCGACCCGTACTGTTTTGAACCACAAATTTGAATTTGAATTATATATGGCTGAAACAAAATCGGGTTACATAAAAAACTCACTATACTTTAAACTACATTTTTGCGGTCTTGTGATCTAACTCTATTAGACTTTTTCTTCTGGGGTTGTTTAAAGCACAGGCCTATGTCAATAAACTTGCTACGATTCCAGCACTAAAAGAGAACATCAGATGTGTAACTGAAATAGAGCCGCATTTACGGGAAGCATTACGGAAAACTTCGCTTAGAGAATGGCTGCATGTCAAGGAGGTCATGGAGGGTATTTGGCCGACATCATGTTTGATATTTATTTTGTATTTTATTCAGAAATAAGACCTTGAAAATCAATTTAGGTCACCCTATAAAATCAACTTAAATTTCTTTGTTTATTTCATTGCAATCTGTAATGTATGAGAGCTGTAATGCGTGATTTTGTCTTTAGCCACTTTGTTACTATAGTTAAACTCAGTTATAATCTTAAAACTGTCTAGTATTTCCAAGTATGTGGTATTAGTATTTAGCTGATTGCTATTAATATGAACTTTATAGTCTGTAAATTACAAGTTCTATTTAAAAAGATAACTAAGTGCTCTAACTGAAAAATTTTATGCTATACTGGGACAGCGTATATTTTTAAGCAAACTCTGTAGACGAGAGCCTTTCGGAATTGCCGACAGAAAGCAAAACCCCGACCGAGGCCCACATCTGCCGAAGCCAGCATAAACGTGATAGATGGCGGGCGAAAATGAGTATTACAATGCCGAAGGAAACTTACTGCGCGCTCGATTTTTCCGGTTTTTACGGGCGCGCGGTCGGCGCCCATATTTCAGCGGCGCGGCCCCGCCGAAAACAATTTCAGCCGGAGATAAAAGCAATACGAAAAACAATATTACGCCCGACTATAAATCATCGACCGACGCTTCCCCGTATCCACACACATAATTTCATTATATCATTCCGCGATTTGCGCGCGCGGTAATTTTTTGGCTGATGTATGGCGCATCCGGCGCTTTTTGCGCGCCCGCGTTATGACGGGGTGTATACAGCCGCCGCCATCAATCAGCGCGCGGCGACGCGAAATTAGTGCGGCGAGCACACAGGGAAACCAATTGCGGAAGAATAGTGCGCGGAAGAAAAAACGGCGATCCGTGTCGGGCGTCAGCAAAAACAAAGGACCCATCCGGCGCTCTGACAGGCCAAAAATGAGTTTCCAGGGGGAGAACATCAAAGGGCCGCCGGAGTGTATCGGCGGCAAAGCCGCTCTGCGGCAAACTGCCCCGATCGCGGAACTTGAAACAAAGCCGCAGCGAATTTGCAAAAATCTCTGCTACCTGAGGCCGAAAAGGAAAGGCCTGGCCGCAGATGTGTATTTATATTTAATTTCAAAGTTTGGAAGTCCAATTCCTGTCTGGCTGCTGCATGAGCGCGGAGCTGCAGCTATGGCCGCCGCCGCCGCGGTGGAGTGCATTATGGCACTCAGAATATCGAGATAACTTCGTGTGTTCCAGACGCCTACTTTCATCAAGAGCGGAAACTTTAGCGAGACGAACTAAAATCGATATCAAATTTGCTGATTTTATCAGACACATCTTGCAGCGTTTTGACGATTTATTGATGTAATTTAAAAGTTCTAGCCGAGTTTTCAGATTGCTTAAAATATGCATGAATTTTTTATGTGCGTCGGAAAAGCTTCGGTTTCAGTATCTGCCATTACCGAAAACGTACGTTGCTGTACTTTTTCAGTACCAATTTTCCCTGTCAGTTTACAGTTTGCGAATAGCTATCACCAGATATAATAAAGGATTTGCAGTAGTGACATAATAAACATTGATTTATAATGTGGTTCTGTTCTTATACAAAAAATGTAAAGTGTATTAGTGTTTTTCATCAAAAAAGATAAGGGAGAGAATGAGGAAGGGGGCAATAGAGAGAGGGAGGGGGCAGTAGTAGCTACTGCTCATTAAGAAGAAATGAAGATATAAGCAAATTTTGAAGTTCTAAGAATGCCTTATTTTCTATCTCTTTATGATTTTACCGATTTGGAGCCAATTTAATTAAGTATTAAAAATTCTTCTCAGGCCTCTATATTTAGCCAGTTGTTGCTTTTATCTAATTAAGTACTTTTTAAATTAATTGAAAGAATTTAATTAGTCTTTTGAGGATATAGTGAGGTGGTCTTTTTTGCAACATATAATTTAGCGGCTTGCTGTAATTTTTTTCTAATGAGTAAATTGTTGCTGAAAAGCTGATTGAGTAAATTTGCTTAATTTAAATTAAAATAATTAATTGGTTAAACTTCGACTTCTCACATAATGGAATGTCTTCATTTTTGCCTAGATCAACAATAATATTAGTCGTTCAGTTTTAATGACAAAATAAATTAGAGGATTTTCAACTCTAATTTTGTGTTCTCTGTTTTTGACATCCTGAAGTTCGAAAATTGGTCATTTATTCTGTATTCCGATATATACAAATGCGGAATTTGGTTCTGTTCCGAACATCTAAAGCTTTGCTATGAATTGAACTAGATAAATTTGATTTTTTAGCTAAAATCTGGGGCTTTTTATTTTGGAGGTTATATAGTCGTCATTTTTTATTCTTTTACTATCTAAAATCTTACAAAATTGAACCCAACACTGTCCTAGAGAAGGTATTCTAGTGCTTGAGGTAAAGGAAGTAATTAATGGAATAAAATTTATAATTTTAGAATTATTTTTTTGTTATTTAGTAATGTATCAATTTTATTTGTATTAATAATTAAATTGTAATTAAGTACAATAAATTAGTTTGATTCTAAATATTTAATTTTCGATTTAAGTGAAATTGCGGAAACCTAATTTTCTGCACTACAGTATTCTTGAACCTCTGTGGAATTATTTGTTTCGCTTTTACTATTTAAACCTTACAAAATAGGAACTGCTTTTGCTCTTATAATTAAATTATAAGTATTTAATTGATTAGCTATTCTAAAATATTGAGGAATTATTATTATGTACTTATTATTTCCAATCGGTGTAACATTTTACAAAATTGGGATTAGTTTTCAATAGTTGAATCAAGGAAATTTAATTGGTTAATTAAATTTAATATTTGTTTTTATAAGAAGTTGTTCTAAACGCGGTAGCTAATGACGTCAGTATAGTTACATGGACTGATGGATTACTTTGGCTCTTTTACATGTCGAACTTTCTAAAATCTCAATTTTGTTTATTTCTTTTGCATAAACAGATTTGCTTGGAGTAATTAAGTTGGAGTTTTATAATTAATTAAATATAATTTAAGTAAATTTGTCGCGAACTTATATAATGTAATTCCCAATCTAGTCAGCTAATATGGTTACAGTTTTGTGACAATTAATATAGGAGTATTTAATTAATTAACTGGCATTCGACCCTTTGTAACACAAAATTTTAATATTTTGAATCTGGTTGTTCCTGCTCTCAGTAATCAAGTTTTTGATTAAATTAATCAGCTCTGGTTTTGAAATTGCTGTTTTTACCATTAATTTTATTCAGATTTGTTAATAATAAGTGTCTGTTTAAATGAAAAATGATGAAATGGATGAAGGCTGGGGAAAAATTAATTTTATTGGCAGATTAATCATGAGCAACGATCACGGCGTAGTTTCTTTGAAGGAAAGGAGCAACTGCTTTGAACGCTCATACGAGGCTAGTAACTATACATGAGAATGCGGCACCGAGTCGGAAAACTTTGATTTGTTATATATTGGAGTTCAAAGACAAGGACAGCTCTAAAGAGAATACCATCATCCATGAGGACTTGATGATAATAAAATTTTGTGCCTAATGGGTTTCCCGTGTCGTTTGAAAAAGTAGAATCGTGTGGAGATATGCCAGCAGTTATTTAAAATATACAGCGTGAATCCGAAGATCTTCTTTGGGTGTTTGGCCACAGAAAATAAATTACGATTTTGGAGCAAGACGTCGGAAAGTAAACTCTAATTTATGGACTGGCAACACATTAGAAGTTTCGCCACGGCCGGGATTGTTTATTCCAAAACTGCTAATGGATAGCTTATCCATCTTGAGGCCACTATGAGTGACCGGTACTGCAAGTTCTGAAGCGACTCTTGTAACATACTCAGTAACACTTTTACGAGAATCAGTGCAACGATAGACCGCTTGTCAATCACTTATGCTACTCTGTAGGCTCTCAGGTACATTTAAAGAATAGTCGAAGCGATGACAAAAATGCTTAGAAATTCAAGAGAAATGCCTATAGTAAAATTATTAGTAATGAAAAAACAATTGCAATACCAATCATTTTTAAACTCCCCGAGTATCAAGACGCTCACTGTGTCAAAGACTTATACCATTTAGTGCATTTTAGTATGTCTATGGGCTAACACTATTGCCTGTTAATTAATTCTGTATTGTTTACGGCTTTTGATATCGCTCAACAGTTTTCATAATTATGTTGTAAACCATTCTTTGAGTGTAGTGTAGCACTACTTATGGACAACCGACTGAAGATCGTCGTTAATAATAACTTCTTATTGCACTTCTATTCATTCGTTAGACGGAACTTGTCTTTGACTATTTCCAGCGAATATGGGGCATTTCAAAAGCATGATGTACGAATAGTAATCCATTGGGTCACTTTCGAAACTAACGACGTCGTTCGATATCAAGAAATCAAATTCTTAGATCGAAATCATAGTATGACTTTCAGATTTTATGGAGAGCAAGATTAAATGTATTTTACTATCTAAAACAATCCTTATTTGTTTTGGAATAAATAATCTTGTAATTTTAGCTAAACTCTTAGTGTTCTACCATTTTATAGATTGCATTTTGTTTGCAGTCAAGTTTATTTCTTGATGCAAGTTTGGATTAATGCAAATTTACAATCTTTTTAATAATATAGTAAATTGCTTTAAAGAAGTTGGTGGTCCTACATGTGGACAACCGACTGAAGATCGTCGTTAGAAGAGAACTTCTTACTGCGAACTACCTCATTCATTGCGTTAGACGGAACTTAGTTCTTTGACTGGAGATCCAGCGAATATGGGGCGTGAGGAAGCATGATGTACCCGAATATGGTGACTGACATTTGGCCGCGCATGTCGTGTTCGAGCAACAAGCCTCGTTCCCATATTCCTTAACGGAATTGGCAAATAGATCGGGGAAATCGCTTTAGTGGCTTTCAGATTTTATGAGAGGGCAACCAATTAGTCAGCAGAATTATTTACTGACCCTTAAAACAATCCTTATTTGTTTTGGAATAAATAATCTTGGTCGCGGCTGCTTGGGCTAAACTCTTCCAGTGTTCTACCATTTTATAGATTGGCGTTTTTTGTTTGGCGAGTCAAGATTTATCTACGACACCAGCTTTTTTTGGATTAATGCAAATTTACAATCTACTTAATAAAGTAATAAGTAAATAGGTTGAAAGAAGTTCACTTGAGTCCATTGACGGCTCTCTGGATTCACCTAGCTAGGTCTTCTAGCCATGTTCTGTTAAGTCTTCTATTTTCCAATGGTTGTTTGAACAGTTCACTGATTAACTCGTTGCTGTGGGTTATACTTCGATTTTTGTGTTTAACAGAGTAAGCACTGATGACGTCGTGTATAAACGGTATTTTAAGGTCATCGTGTATGGTGTTGGAGACATACCAAGGTGCATTTAGTAACATTCTGAGGGTTTTAGATTGAAAGGTTTGTAAAATATTTGTATTAGACGGTTTGCTGCAGTCCCAATTCGACACCATATGTCCAAATAGGCCTAAGAATGGTTTTGTATATGAGGAGTTTGTTCTGTAGTGAGAGCTGAGATCTACGATTTAGTAACCAAGACATGTTCCTCACTTTTAAATCTAATTGACGTCTTTTTGCCTTAATGTGTGTTCTCCAAGTTAGTTTTGCGTCAAGGTGAAGGCCGAGGTATTTAACTTCTTCTTTGACAGGAATGGGAGTGTTATTGAAGGTAAGAGGAGGACATTCTGCTCTTCGTATTGTGTACGTCACTTGACACGACTTATCAACGTTTAGATTAATTTTCCAGTGCGTAAGCCAAATTTGGAGTTGATCAAGATAAGCTTGCAATTTTGTAAAAGCTCGTATCGGATCGAGATCTGCAGAAAGGATGGCTGTATCATCAGCGAACGTTGCTAGTAGTGTATCCTCGCTGGCTGGTATATCAGCGGTAAACAGTAAGTACAAGAAAGGTCCCAGAACACTTCCTTGGGGCACACCAGAGTTGATAGTCTGGTAGTCAGATAATGAGTCTTCGAATTTAACTTGGAAGTAACGGTTGGACATGTATGACTTAAGGATGAGGAACAATTGATTTGGTAAGTGTTGTTTAAGTTTGAAAAGTAAGCCTGCATGCCACACCCTGTCAAACGCCTGTTTTGCGTCTAAAAATGCTGATGTACACATTTGTTTTGCTTCTAAGCTTTCCTTGATTTTATTAACGATTCTATGGCACTGTTGGATAGTGGAGTGATTGGGTCTGAAGCCGAATTGGTGGTTAGGGATTAAGGCATCTATATGTGTTACGTTTGCAATTCTGGTGAGGATAAGTTTTTCGAAAATTTTGGACATTACAAGAAAGAGGCTTATTGGCCTATAGGAAGTGGCATCAGTTGGAGGTTTTCCTGGCTTCAGTATCATGATTATTATTGCATACTTCCATAGTATCGGATAGTAGCACAGGCGTAGTATGCTGTTATATATGGTTGTGAGTAATACAATAGCTTTTCTAGGGCAGTTTTTCAGTACTTCACCTGTGATGAGATCATATCCAGGAGCTTTATGAGGATTTAAGAGACTTATTTCTTTTTTGACTTCTGCAGGTGAAATAGACTTGGGTGGAAGAGACATCTGACAGGGGGCGTTTAAGAATGTTTGTATTTCGACATCATCTTAATCATCGTTGGGGATATCAGGAGCGGAAAATACATTAGCAAGGTGTTCTGCGAATCTGTTGGATTTTTCAATATTCGTCCGCACCCAGCTCCCATCAGCTTTTCGTAGAGGTGGAATAGATACTATGGGTCTTTTGAATTTTTTTGTCGCGTTCCACAGGGAGTGATCATCAGTAGATAGATTGACGATGTAGTGTTCGAAGGATTCGTTTTTTGCTTCTTGGATAGCATTGTGGAGATTGTGCGTTATTCGATTTAAATAAGTTTTGTCAAGTGCATTCTTGGTAGGCTGCCACCTGCGCCGAGCTCTGCGCTTTGCGATGACCAATTCTCTAATATGAAGCGGAATGTTCTGATTGTTGCGAATAAGACCATGGGGTTCTGGAGTAGACGTCCAGGAAGCGCTTTGTATTAACGTAGTTAGGTACTGCACAGCTTCATCTTTGTCCTCCTTATCTTTTAAGCGGATATTTAGTGATATATTATCGTTGATATGTTGACGGAATAGGTTCCAATCAGTCTTTTTGGAAGACAGTCTCTGTTGTGGCTTTTTCCATATAATACTGGTGCTTAGAGTTATTATTACAGGACTGTGGTCAGAGTGCAGATCTAAATTGAATTCAATATCACTATGTAGGTCTGAGATTCCCTTAGTTATGGCAAAGTCTAACAGGTCGGGAATTTTATTTCGATCGGTCGGCCAATAAGTTGGCTCTCCAGTCGACAAATAGTTGAAATTATTTAGTTCTAAAACTCTCAATAATGTTCTGCCTTTAGGAGCAATCAGCCTAGATCCCCAGGCTGTATTTTTAGCATTCCAGTCTCCGGCAACTAAAAAGTGTGAGCCGAGTCGTTGGAAGAACTCGAGGTATACATCGCATGTTATAGAATAACGTGATGGACAATATATTGAAGCAATTGTAATAGGTCGGGAGTAAGTATCTACTTTTATGATGGCACTTTGAATTTTGTGTGTCATAACACATGGTTGAAGTACGTGATGTTTTATCGAAGATCAGATTATGATTGCAGACCCTGCGCAATCCGCATCATCAGGATGGTTAGCATAGTAAATGGAATAGCATGGTATTTTAAGAGTTGTCCTTTGTGCTGAATGACTTTCAGCGATTAGGAGGATATCAATTTTGTTTATGTTAAGAAATAGCGTAAGTTCCTGAATATGGTTTGATAAACCATTTGCGTTCCATTCTGCAGTTCTAAGTTCAGGGGCCATTATTGAGTTAATTTATTGATAACTGTTGTCAGCATGGTTAGAATCATACTGTTCTGGTTGAGTAATTGATTGAACATATTCTTAAAATCATTAAGGAATATAGTAAATTTGCTAGTTAGGTCTGTTTCGGTGTTGTTAGATGGGATGTTAGGTTGTACTGCGGTCATTTGGGCATAAGTAGGGGTTGGGGTTGTTGGATGTAGTGGAGTATTAGTTGTAATATTTTGTGACAAAGGACTGGGCCTGGTTGGTCTTAGGTGATGGTTTCTGTTTATTAAGTCTTGATAAACTTTACAGCCTTTGTAGTTCGCTGGATGATTTTTCTGACATAGAGCACATGTTGCTGGTGTATTTTTAGATTTGCTGCAACTAGAGGTGTTATGTGGTCCTCCGCATTTAACACACTTAAACGGTTTCCTACAATAGGTTTTCGTGTGTCCATAGTCTTGGCATCTTGTGCATTGTACGATCCCACCTTTATTTCTTGGCGCTTCTACTCGAATTTTAGAATGATACAGAAATTCTAATTTAAAGATGTCTTTATTATTGTTTTGTGGCTCGAGATCTACAAAGAATAGAGGTAAGGGCTCTTTAGTAACCCGATGCCTGACATTTGTAATATTACGAACTTTGTGTTCTTTTTTCTCGAGTTCTTGTGTAATTTCTGGTAGGGGAATAGAGGGGTGGATGCCTCTTATGACTACACGGTATGCTCTATCTTGTTTTAACTGATATGAATGGTGCACAATTTCTTCTTCACGAACGTGACGGATGAGTGTTCTGTAGGTTTCAAGAGTGTTGGGGTTTATTTTAACATTATTGTTTGCTAACGTTTTGGTAGTGTAAGTTTCTTCTTCAACTACTTGTGCTAAGTTATCGATCATGTCTTTGTAATTTGAGACCCCGTATATAAAGATTGGTGTAGGTTTCGGTTCTCTTTTTGGAGGAATTGAAGTATTAGATGTGTTGTTATTGCTTTCAGAGAGAAGTGAGAACTGATTAGCAGTTTCTATTTGGGCATCAATTTCAGAAGAATTTTGTCGTTTTGCTCTTTTCTTTTGGTTACTATTTGCCAGGCGCATTTGGTTTGATTTTGTGTTTCATTGTAGTTCATTGTTTCATCATCACATGCTAAGTTATCTTCTGTGGTTTTATAGTTTATATTGCTGCTAACAGAATTATCATAATTTGCACTAATCTGCTGTGCTGATAGTACAGGTGGAAATTGATTATATGTTGGTGTGAATGAAGGTGCTATTTGACTTGGCTGTTGATTGAATCCTAGTAAAGGTGCTTGATTCGCTGGGGATCGGTTGGGGTACATTAGTGGCATTTGTGCATTTATAAACGATTGTCCTGGTATATTTGATGACTGCACAATAGGCTGATTATAGTAATTACCATTTTGTCCGAATCCATTATTGGCTTGAGTGTTAAATTGTGGGGTCCCAGGTCCTGCGTTACTCGTGGAAGGGAACATGTTCCCGATCCCGAGTGTTTATCGTTCGCATGCAGTGTAATAGGATTCTTAATAATGCGCACTTTTAAATATCATGAAAACGTTTAAAAATGTACACGAGTTTTTGAAATTAAATTGATAAATATATAAATTTGCCTGACCTTAAGCAAGGCTACGGCTGCGCCTCCGCCGTTGTGATAACTCGGGTATAACTCGGCACGCACGTTCGGTCTGCTTGAAGGCACTAGCAAGAATGAGACCAGCTTGAAGAATGTTTAGGGATGCACAACGATCATATCTTTACAGGGTAGCGACTGACATCTGGCCGCGCAAAAATCAGCAGTAAGAACTGAAAAAAGATACTTGGGCATTCAAACTACTACTGTTTCCTCTTGTCTGACTGATATTGCCGCGCATTATAATTTCAAATTATATTTATTATTAAAGCCGCCTTAGTAACCTGCGGTGCAACTCGCTGGTAAAGTTTTTACAAAAAGAAAACAGCCGACACATTAGCAAAATTATCTTTTAAAATAAAAAATTGTATCACACTATAATTGGATGCTTTTAGATAGTCTTCAGATCTACGCTTTGCAGCTATAGCAAATGTTGATATACATACCTCGACGCACTTATGATTCTGCCAAACGTCAAGGTAACCCATTTGTCAACTTCAAGTCTTCGTGGATAGTGATTTAGAAAGTTTCTCAAGCAGACCTGTTGCATCCACCAGTGTATTGAATGTGATTAGATTATTTGCCCGTAGCATGTTATGCACATTTTTGCATATCAAATTTAATATTAAACAAAATAAAATTTAGCAATGCGTTGCTACAAGGCTATTAATATCGTACAGATATCTGAAGCAGACATCCATTTCCTTCAAAAAATCAGGTTCGCTTTGTCTACAACTTATGGTGGGATCACGACAGTACACAGTAAGTTGACACTATGCTAGACCTATGGGTCTGTAATTTGGTGAACTACGATTTTTCAAATAGAACCAAAAAAGTGATTCAATGGCAAGCCAAAGTGTCACTAAGGTAAAAGATGAGATTCACTGCATCTATGAAGCTTTTATTAAATGTTTTACCACTACATTTCTTTATTCAGAGCAATAGTAAAACCATATGTCACAGGGTTATGTAGAAACGAGTGCCAGTAAATGCTTTATGATTAAGCAACTGTAACTCTGGAGGCAACTGTATCTCAATTATATATTTCAAAAGATTTTTAAACAAAAGTAAAGGAACCTAGAGACTGGGAAAAAACTTATCGGTCAATACAACCTTCATCTAAATGACTAACAACTATAAAGTAACAGATATTGAATAAGACCAAGGAGCAGAATTTGGGGAAAAGTAATTTATTGGTTGTTTTAATGCTACTTTTGGATTTTTGCTTCCATTCTACCGTCTTGCTTAGATGTTTTCATCTGATTTAAAGTTCTACTTGTAATATTTACGCTGATCACCATCGGTTTTGTTTTTCCTGTGTTTATTCTTATATCATGTCTTGTCAGTACTTGGTTTCACATTTCTAAATTGGTTTCTATCAGAGTGTTACCATCTGCGTCTTTTATGTGTGGTAGCGCAGCTTTTTTCCCACGTCTGAAGCTTTTGGTTTTCTCACATTAATTCTACTAAATTTCTTGCATGACTGCATTTGTGCATTTTTTATCTCATTTTGTACTTGGATTCTTTTTTCCTTGTATCTTTAATACTCATTATCGTTTCTTAATGCTGAATATTCCTTCCACATTTTCTTTTCTTTCGCCAATTTCTTTATATTGTTATTTCGGGATGGTTTTTTTTCATCTTATTTTGCCACATATAAGCTCAGCTACCTTCAGCAGTATGTCTTTGAACGTCTTTATACTTTATTTCTATCGTTGCTTGTAGTTAGATTATATTACTGTGCGTAATTTTATATTCATTTTCTCTTAATTTATGGGTCTTTATTATTTCTTATTCTCTATTTCACTTCAACGTTCTGTTATTATAATTTTCGCAGTGTCAAATAGTATCTTATTTTAGTTCCTCTGTATACCCTTGTATTTTTTGTTTGATTTATATTTGTGCCTAATCGGGTCATACCTAGTAACTATAAATATCTTTGTCTTTAAATATAGTATTATTTATAATCATACTTTTGATATACAAAAATCTAAAAGTTTATGCTCTTTGTTATTACTAGTGCTTTCTCCAAATGTTTCTACAGCCAGCCTAAATCTTTCTACGTCATTTTTAAGTCTTTCGTTAGCATCACCTAATATTACTACAGTATTGTTTGTTTAGTCTACGACATCTTGCAGGTATTTTAACAGGTATTCAAGCTCTATCCACGTTGCATTTTCATTCAGTCAGTATACGTTCAGAAATTAGTTTTTAATTTTTTATTTTGCCTATCCACTCTCTATATATAGTTGAAGCCACCCCGGAACTACCATAATTTTGTATATATAAATTAGTAGGTAATTTTCATGTACCATTTTATTTTCTGTCCTACGTTTTTTGTTTCGCTAGAGTGTTCTATTTTTTTTATTATCTTGCCTTCTTAATCCTTCATTGCCCCCACACTGACCTGTTTACAAATTATTTTTCATCTACATTATTTAATTTTTAGTTTGTATCCATATTCATGGCCGATCAAGTCGTTTCACGTTTCTCCTCTTTCCTAGCCGTTAGTTTTTTATGTATTGTAAGTGTTTTCTTTCTGTCTTGAACGTTAACTCGTCTATTTCATTTTCTCCAACTCTTTATCTTAATTCTGTTTGCACTATAGTTTACGCAGATTTTTAGTGTAGAACCCTTATTATCTTATCTTTTTCCCTTTCAGTTTTTATAATATCTTTATTTGTTTTTGTATCCACGCTTCTTCCTGTGTTAGATCATTTTCTATGTAACCGTAATAATAATAATTGTTGCCACTATTTTACCTTTGTTTGTTGTTAGTACATTTTGTATCATTTACTTTCATTTCCACTCTTAACTTACCTGTTATGAGGTTGGATGCTGCTTCGGTTTCTTAAATTTCTTTAAATTCGCCTCTTTTAGTTAGTACATTCTTTTCTCCTCATTGTTTCTCTATATTTTTAATCCCATTCTCAACTACTTTCGTTCTTTTCTTTATTTTACAGTTTTTCTTTGTAAATACTTATTTTTGCATGGTGTTTAATCATTTCTTTTCTCTCGCCTGCTGAGCTTTCCTTTCAGATATCTGGTAATTTCAAATTCTTCATCGTTTTAAAAGGATCGCTGCTTTCATCGTCGTCGCTATTCTCCCATCTCTTCCTTTTTACTTCATGAGCTGAAGAATACTTATCTTTAAATCACTTCAAATTGTCGTACTTTCATTCTAGTGTACGTTTGGTTGCCTACATTTGCGATCCTTTTTGCGTATCGTGATCTAAGGGCTTATTCTTATCACTGTTATCATTTGTAAATAAATTCAACGTACAGCATTTGTTTAACTTATAGTTTCTTTCCTGTCTCTCGTATCACTTATCTCACACACAGACTTAAATGCGTCAAAAACCACTAAAACTCTTGCAGAATAGATTAAATTTTGAGCAATAGAACATGTGGTGTTTACCGTCAACGTCTTAGACATACATTACTAATTATTATTGAAGAAGGAAAAATAAATTTATAGGGTTATTATTTTCTTTAGGGCAAGTTTTAGAACTTTTTTTCCCTTAGAGGTTTTATAGAGCACAAGGTGGTCACGAGTGTTGTAGATGTTAGGCAATATTTACAAATACACGTGACATATATTTTGTTCTTACAGATAATGTAACTGTGCTCCATTTGTTTAACTATAGAAATTGGCTGTAACTTAACCTTTGCCACGCAAGATAGAAAGCAAAGTCTTTAAATTCCAAGCGAAATAGTTGAAATAAAAAATACGAAGTCTTTGATGAAGATTTTATTTATAAATAGAAGCTCGATGCAGCGCCGGGTCAATCGATTTGTTGTGAATGTTTAAAGGTTTTGAGATTTGAGTAACAAGAGCAACCATCAACAAAGAGTAAAACTGGGCAGATGTTAGAAATGCTTAGACTGTGTTGGCCTAGCAGTAAAATGACTTACAGATCACAAGAGGGAAAAATTGCTATTGCTAGGAAATCCTTAAGTCAGGTTAAAAATCACAGTACGGTTTTGAAGTATTTATTCTGACAAATTACTTGTTTCCATATGGTGTTTACTAGCCTAGGGTGCCGGGCCCCTTAAATTTTAAAAATTAACAAATCGAATAAAAATTGTAATACTTGATTTATTATCTAGACCTAACCATGGACTAATGGACTAAAGACGATTTCGATGCACTTCTGTACTGAGAGCAAACTGATCTACAGTAAGGTCCATCCATATGTTTCGATTTGTTCAACATTTAAAAATCAAGAACTCTTTAATGCACTCGGAAAAAGTAAAACAGAACTTCACTTTTTGTATTTGAACTATAGGCTAGCTATAAAAAAAATTAGTTGAAATTGTTAACAATTTTTCTTAATTTGATCGATCTCTTCTAAAATCGTCTACTAATATTATTATTACTCTAAGCATACCTCTACCTTAAGGTTTGATTAGAATATTTTTTGGAGAATATTTGGATTTCACCCTTTTTTCTTTTCTGGTTACTTGTTTGAGTCATAATGGCACTATTTACCTGGTATGTTGCTACTTTCATGTGAAACGCCTTACTATTCGAGCTTTTGTTCGAAATAACTATTAACCGCCCCTGGACCTTAACCACAGCCTCTATTAGGATTTACCGCTTTTGCTCTACAAGAAGGCAGCCGTTAATGTTCTCCGAAGGGCCGGCGGTAAAATATGCCCCTGTCGGCGCTTAAGTCTCCGCCGGGCCCCCGGCAATCCTGCGGCATTAGAAGAGTCCGCGGAATTAAATCGAGATTACCTCAGAATGAAATTAAACCTCTTGAATTATTACAACTCGGCGTCTTATTTTCGGATCGATGTTTTTAATTTACCTAGGCGGGGTGCCCAGCGGCTGCGTTCGCCGAATCCGCCATCCGCGCCGCTGTTTTTATTGCGCGCTCGCAAACAAAGCCGCGCCGTATCTCCCGAAAGTATATTAATATGTACACGATATAAAGCCGCGCGCTACCCAAGACTCGGAAATTAATTAAAAGTTTGTAAACTCAATACCTCGGCTTTTATTGTTGTGCTCTATGAGCACGCGGCCTGCTCGTTGGATTTACAGCCGCGCGCTAAATCACTTTAAGAATTCATAGTTGTCGGCGGGATTAGTTTTCAGGGCTTTGGAAGTTGCCTTCATAAACACGTCGGGCTTGGGCGAAAGTAAGAGGCTAGAGCGGCGTTGCAGTTGCTGACTGAACCCGATTCTGCTAAAGTCGTTGCTTTTGTGTAGCGGAAAATTGTAAATGTTGCTTTGATACAGAGTACTGATGATGTGTAAAGGATAGAGCTTATAAAGGTACATAAGCTTGCTTATGCGTGTACTATAGACGCATTAAGTACGTGCTTAATGATTAGTGTCGAGTTTAGACTAAGTTTACTCCTTTCTCAGCTGAAAATGTCATATAAAACTTCCAATTTAACATTCACAGGTAAAAACTCATGGAGAGGGTTGAAAAAATCATCCTAGAGAATGTATATCTTGTTTTTAATACGTATTTTATACTAACGTTCTCTTTCGATCACCTGATAGTACTGAATATAGTAAAAAATGTCGATCCCTCAACCAAAAATGGAAAAATCCGTTGGTGTTTAAACTAAGATGGATGTTTTTAGATTACGTATTACATTATTCTTTTTTAAGTGGAAGCTTATGCTTTAAAGAAATGTATTTAGTTCAGCTAACCAGCAATAAATAAGCTAGGCTCGTTTGACATTAGCTCAAAAATAATATAAAATTCCTAACAAGAAAACAGAATACAATTACCTTCTATGTCTTTTTTAGGCATATAGATACAGAGCGGGGGGAAAGAAACAACTTTTCAGCGGTACAATCAGTCTTTCAGTAGAATTATTTAAAATATACCTATAATTCTAGAATCATAACTGTTTAATAGGACAATGCAGATTAAAGGAGTTGGATGGATTTTGTAGCAAGGCAGAAAGAGGCTACTAAAGTTGAAGAGTTTTCAGGAAACTTAATACAATCTTCATAAAAAAGCTGCAGTTCTCACCTTAAGGTACAAACATAATTAGAGTAGTTTGCTCTAATAGAAGATACAATAGTCATAAAGACGCTGCAAGACACACTTTAGTTATAATGGTATTGGACATTGTAGCATTCAACATTTTTTGTCGAACCGGTTTATGCCATGGTAAGGAATGCAAAATTAGTAATAGGAGATTGGTATATGCTTTTTAATAAAAATGTTTCACGGTTGATTTTTCAATTCTTTTTTCTGTAACATTTACACGCAAGAAATGAATATTTTTTTATTACGTAATAGGGGTTCTAAACAGACATGAGCTTGAAAGTGCTTTCATATAAACTCATTAGGTGGTAGGTCAACGCTTAGCAACTCACTGTGTGGCTTATTGGCGTATTCGGTTGGAAGTTACACAAATAACGTAATGGATGCTGATTCTGTTCAGCGAGTTAAAATTAAGTTCTGCGAAAAGCTAGGAAAAGCCCTAGTAGAACATGGAATATGATGTACCAAGCATATGGTGACGAGGTATTATCGAAAAGTGTCTTGTAATGACACCAAAACGTTTAGGAGCTTTCAGTCGCCCGCTGATCATCATCTAGCGCTGCAAATTTGAAGTGTTGCTACAAAAAGACTATGTCTTTGATATTAGAAGAGCTGAAATTAAATAAGAATTTTATTAATTTACTTTAACAGTTTATAAAAAATAGTTCCTTATGTGCTGACATATAAACAGAAAAAAAACAAAAGTTGCTGCTAAACAGTCCAAAACGGTCTTTGCTGACTGGCATTCATGACCGCATTAAGTTGTAAATTATTTTTTACGAGCCCCATTCTGGAAATATTTTTGACGAGGATTGAATAAAATCAAATCAACCAACGTACGGTAATAAAATGGTCAAAAGAACAGCTCACCTGTATATGATGAACTTCCACCGGAAAGCAGCTGCCCAAAATATGTCACGGAAAATCATGAAAACAAATCATTTTAAGGTGGCTCAGTAGAAGAAGTAGAATTTAACTATGTTGGTTTTGTAAAGAAAGTAGATTGAGTAAAAGATACTTTAAGGCTAAAAAATGTTGAAAATATTTAATCTTCAGCTGAATGATCTAAGTCATTGCAAAATGATTTAGTTCAGGTAGCTTTAACAAACGGATTATTTTTATAACTAAACACTTGTCTATTTAAAAGGGAACTCCGTGACCGACATTTTCTAGTGGTCATAGTATATTTATGAGATACGCCAATAGAACTATAATTAGTAGGCATAGAGCTTATGCTAAGACGTTAAAGTTTTTTTTGTTTATATTTAGAGATTCGAAAGCTTCAAATTTCTGTCCATAAAAGCTCAACTTGAATTATTTTATATGTAGAGTGCTACGTATCGCATCATTAATTTATATATCTGAATCAACGGCTGATATTAGGGTTTTAACAATAAGAGAAAGATTACTTAATTATATATGCATAATCTTTATCCAACACGCATAAGTGTAACTCTTTCTTTAAATAAAATAAAATTGTCTTACACATTTTAAGTTCATTTTTCGGATACCGCAGAAAGCGCAAACAAAATTTAAAAATTTAAGTTGATCACAAAATAAATTGTAGACTAAAGTATTTTAAGGATGAAGTCGAATAAAAAGACCAATTCTAAGAAAGCTTGTAATACTTTATTACTTACAACTATTCCAGTCGTTGCGAATGTTATCGCGTCCGAGCTAAGAGGGCGCCCTGTTTTCAATAACTCTGCCTCGATATTTTGGGACGCCGTTAAAATTATTTCCAAGCCCAGACGATCCGTTGTCCATGTGTGGCTAACTGGCGGCAAAAGTCCAGTCTTACCTCCAGTCCACTTGAACCACTTAGATCATTTCAATTCTGAAGAAATTAACCACATCGAAGGGCTCCGTCGCTTACGAGCGACCAACTGACGGTGGGGCTGAAGACTCAGCCTAGCCCCCTGCACAACCTGGACTTTTTCCATTGCCCAAACAAAGAGCTTGCAGCTGCAAGAAGGCAAATGTGTCTTCCAAATCGCACCTTGCTACGCTATTGCTGGAAGCTACGACTTTTGGCTAGAAAAGGCGCGCAAGAGATTTGCGATGCCGAAAGCTAGGTAACGGTAAAGCAGTTGAAAGTTTCAAGATAGTACGGACGTTTGGAAACCGGCAACCTCAGTATTGAAAATCAATCTTGTTCTGGTCGGCTGCCAAAGTTGAGCAATGACGGTTTGTTGGCAGCTTTGTAAGATGAACCTTCGTCCAGCAGTCGTAACCTGGCACCGTTCGTCGGGTTTTCATCTCATCCGACTATGCTGAATCATCTGGACTTTGCGCGCAAGAAGCCTTGGCAAGACTTTCATGATCTCACCGAAGCGCAACCCAACAAATAAGTCGTGATTTTCCACCAGATGATTAGTAACCCGTTGAATGGCCGATTCTGGGAGTGCGTCGTGACTTTGGGCGAAAAGCGTTCGATTTCGCGAAGCCAAGTTCTAAAAATAGTTGTTATTAAAGTCATTTGAGTTCCCGCATAAAAATTTGATTTTTCGCAAATTTTATGGACATGTTAGTATCAATAAGAGAATTACAAAAGTTTATGGAAAATACTGGAGATAGTGAAAATACACATTGAATTCGGCCTCACTATACACACGCTTGGATTCTTCAAAACTTGTCGCTTAACCAATTCTTCCACGTTATGCGTATGCTTGTCATCTCGCACCATTAGAAAATCCTCTTCTACAGATAAATAAATACTTTGTGGTACCACACAATATGTTGTGCTATCGTTGGTTAATGTAATGTATGGATTACCAAAAAGCAACAAACTTTTCTGGTTCGAAAGTAGCCGTACATAATGGTGTACATTGTCGGTGCAGAAATTCAATTATTTTTCTAACACTAACGATGTTGAAGTGTCTTCTAAAAAAAATCTCTGCAGCTTTACATATTACTAAAATATGGTTGTAAATAAGAAAAAGAATTTTTCAGTACATGAGCAATATGTTTTCTAACCAGTCGTCGAACCAACTCTTCTACGTTTCCTCAAGGATCTCAGCCTACTTGTCATTCTATCTATTTAGAAAGATGTATTATTAAAGAACTTTGTTTTGGGTTTTAGTATACTAGTCATAAGAATAAAGTCAGCTTTTGTTATTAACTACGATGCTGTTGACGAACGAGATGTTTCATTTTTAGATTTATTGAGCATCTTATATACTATGGAGTATGCTGTGCTATTTGGCATGTGGTACCTTTCTCACATGAAAAAGGTTATGTAAAATGATATAAAGGTCCCGTTCAGAGACTTTCGATACTCTTGGACGTTCTAAGTTCGACAGATTTCCTAAGGCTAAAACTTCCTCCCTGGAACTTCAGGTATGCTTGTGTGAAGAGAATAACTATCTTTCAGCGTAGGAGCCATTTTTTCCTTACACTGATCTACAATCGCACCACATGTACAGTTGTAACGCACAATTGCCTCACAATCGGTTTTTGAGCAAACGACATTGTGAGCTCTCTTCAATGTCACAGTTCAGAAACGACTACCGTTATTTCAGATTTAAAAATAGACTAACACTGTACCAAAAATTATTTTAACAATTTTTCTGATTCAGTTTCAACATTAAATCAATATAAAAAAGAGCGTTTTAAAGAAAGTAGAATTAACCATGGTAAAAATGAATCAAACCGAATACGTAGAACAAATTTAAGCTTACATTTTTGGTGGCGCCGGAGTATAATTAAATGTAACTGACCAGAAAATAGTTGGAGTTTTGGTTTAATTTAGGACTAAATACATTCAGTGAGTTTGACCATAAAATATTTAAAAGAGTAATTTTTTATCATAAAATATAATTAAGTGTTCCAACAGTTGTTATTTTGAATTTGGGCATGCTATAATATTAAAATGCTCTTATTGTTGGAAAATTTTGTTACGGACTACGGAGGCACATTATAAAGTTGTATTTTATCACCTGTTACATTGCTGTTAACCTTTATTTTCAAATTTGATTAAGCAACTTGCGAGACTATGATATGTGTCGTGTCATTTTTTAGTAGATGCAAGTACGAGTTATCAAAGAAATCACATGTTTGTCACTTAAGAGTGACCGAACGCTTTTCCATCTGGTGGTAGATTACATGCCTATCAGACTCCAGCATCTTTCTGGCACTAATGAGGTTCGTCTCCTGAACTTGAAGTGTTATCAAACTTAAATGTCTTCTCTAAAACTCCTAGTACTGCTTGAATATATATAAATGAAAAGAGTCCTTTGCCAACATAGGAGTCTCGACTCTACCAAATTCACAGATTTTTATAACCATAAGAGTAAATAAAGTACGTTCTCGTCACATTAGTGTCAAAATATTTTTTATTAAAACACCACAACAAATGTGAAGGAAAAACACAAATTAATTTGCACTGCTGCAATGTCATAAAGCTAAAGTTCTAAAAATTATTTAAACGCCATAATTAATTATAAGGTTAACACAGTGGTGATAAATGATTCGTTCAAAGGCCTCGTCACAATTTAATTCTAATTTTCTTAATTCTAATTGCTTGACACTAATAAACAGTTTATGGTTACGAATGAGGTAAAGCCATAAATTTTGTGTATCAAAATTATTTGCCTTTAAATTTAATATACTCTCGGGATATTTTAGGATATAAAACAGTATTTGGAATGATAAAGAGAAAAAGTTTTACAGTCAAAAAGCTAAACAATAGGCCATAAAGAAGATCAGAGACGGGAAGACTGCAGCGATTAAGGATAATGAAATTTGATGTGATATTTGAAAAACTAGAATAGATATCAGAAAAAATAGAAAAATCAAAGTTAAAATTAATAGCCATAACAGAAATAAAAATAAAAAAAGAAGAACCAAGTTGTTGGTAATATAATAACAAATGTATATAACAATACATTAGTTACATTTATAATAGTTTACAGCCCTAGTGAAAATGACAAAGCAGAAGAGAAAAAGAAAGAGTTGTTAAATAATAAAAATTTGTAAAGGTAACCTAATTTGGATAGGTGATTTTAATGATGGGGTAGGCGGAGAAATACTAAGTGAAAGGGAATAATTAGTAATAATAACTGAACAATATTTGGCATATACACCTTAACTTATAGAAATGAAAATTTACTATTAACAAAGACTCAACGACAGAAACTGTAGACAGCAGAAATGGAATTATTAAGAAAAATAGAAGGTATCAAAAGGAAACTGCAAGATGACGGCGACGATCATTTGAAGTGCATATATTGAAGAGCTAATTTTAAAATCACCCTTTACATTAGACTAGGAGTCATTTGATTAATGACAGCTATTATTATGTTAAACATTTCAAAAAGTTGTAAATAATTTTTTTATTTTTTTGACGATAATATTATTTAGGAGACTATTCATATCTGAAAACAGACTCTAGTAGATGATGCCACCAAAAGGTCAGTGAAACGCGTAGAAAGGCAAGTAGTGAGTGATTCGTACAATGCTACGAATGTTTTTGTAAAGAAAGCGTACAATCATGGGCAGCGGTAAATGGCGTAGTGTCTTTGGATGGAGCAAACTTATAGACTTTGAGTAACAGAGTCCAAAGGCAACAAAGACTGTACTGAAAAAGGCCTAAGTAGCAGGCGTACAATAAATGCGCGCAATCCACACTATAGGCACTGTATAATTTATTTTATCATAAAACTTCACATACGATTATGTATAAGAAGTTAAAGATTTGTATAGAATCGGTCATCTATACTTTCACCGCCCAGTAAAATAGTAGCTACGGCTATACAGCATGGAGTATCTGGTCAAATTAGGCAAATTATAGTTTTGACAAAAAACGCCGGAAACGAAACGTCAGTCTGTGGACTGGCAGCACATTAGAAGATTTTGTCTCCAACAGTCATTTCAAAGCAAATGGTGGCTGCCTTCTGAAATCAAAAGGAGGTTCTGCGGGTGGACTGGCTATTAATAGTAAACTTATGAGCGGTACTGCGAGTTACTGAACCGACTCCGACGGCGGTCACATAATAGTCGCCACGCCATTGCCATCTTGTAGCCTTTTAGGTGCACAGTGATATTCTATATTTGGCAGACCTTGCGCCGAGCAACTGCGCTCTGTTTGACCCAATGAAAGGGACAGCGCGCAGTAGGTTCTTCTTTTACGACAAGGTCCAGTGTCATGCAACATCCAAGAATCCAACCTCCAGAACGATGACGAATATGGGCAAACATTGAAGGAAAATGTACAATCGCTTTTTTATAATAAAAGGTGGTGTCAAAAAAGAACCACTAGACATCTTTGCATATTTTAATTTTTTTAAAAAAAAATTATTATTATTATTAATATAATTAAAAACAAAAAATAATTTATTTAAAATGGCAACAACAAATGTGTAGTCTGTTTGCAAGTAGCTAAGCTCAGGTTTGGTTTGATAATGTAAGACATCAAAGTTTTAAAGAGACATAGTTTTTATTTACTAACAAGGTGTTTCTGATGACTATAAGTATGGTAGAAATATAAACCCTAATATAAACACTAATGGATAGAGAGAGAAGTAAAAATGAAGCTTTTGCAACGTAGAGAATACTGACAAATGGATCCAAGGAGAAAAAAAATTGGAATGACCACATTAACCACAGAATCATTAAGATTGTCAGAAATAAGTTGCCGTTAGGAAGAGGGAGTGTAGGAAGACCTAGAAAGAGGTGGTGTGACAACCTCAACGTAGAATAACAGAAAGGCCCAGCCGAAGAAGGAACAGCATTAGCCTATGGTAGAAAATGAAGAAGAATTATGGCCTGAAAAGTTAAAATTGAACGTGGCCTTCAAGAGCTTTTGATTAATGTATTTTTTAATTGGATGCACAAAAGCACAGCTAATTTCAAAAAGCAGTAGGGTTATCTTTATCACGCCATTATACTGACAAATAAAAAAATATTTTGACAATAATGGAATGCAAATTTTAATTTCAATAATTGTTAATTTCCACCATATGGTGAAGTAATTGAAATACTAATATTGCCGAAAGCAAGGGCATTTAAGTGAACAATAGGTAGAAGCAAACTGCTGTCATTTCTTGCAGCTATATGTGCATTAACTTGGTCTAACGGCTGAAACAGGGTAGTTGTAAGAAAGAATCATCTCAAAGATGGTATGAACAGACATGACAGCATCAATTTCTTATGATATTGTCTGAAACCAAAATTATTTCAGTAGCTCACGAATTGTGACGCTTTAAAATCAAAAAATGGATAAATTACTATTGAAATCTAGTGCAAGTTGTGTATAATAAATGATCTTCATGATTATTTTCCGGCAAGCCTTACGTTGAAGTTTCACACGCTTCAGCTTTGAAATTTTCAGCTCAACTTTTAGTTTCTAAACTATCAGCCACTGACCCTTGTTGATTGTAACCCCTGTACGTTTAGCATTTTTGGGTTTATTCCAGCCAGTAGACCACTTTCTAGATTTTCGGTTACCTGTTGAGTGTTTTTAACATGATTTTATTGGTGATGCAATTGTATCGTTTCTAAAAGCTTGTTCCATTGTCGGAATAGGTTTTAGAAACTCCAATTACACACTACATGTGCTGACCCACCGCCGCCTAGTTTTCAACTGACCCGCCCAGTAAAGTCGTCCTTATTTACGCATGCGCGTTACAATCCACTCTCATTGGCTACCAGGTTATATGGCAACCGCACATAGTCTTTATAAATAACTGTAAACTTAGATAGACTTAATATTTATATATTGTTGATTTACGCAATAAATTATATAACATTATTTTTCTGTAACTAAATTTGTTTCTAAAATTTATTTTTTTTTGCAGGTAAGAGAGCGACGTATTTACATTGCATATGGTTTTGTATGTCGAGCGTGGTAAGTAGGTATTCATTATAAATGTGTTTTATTTTATTTTTATTAATTTGCAAATTTCAAATTTGACCATCTGGTAACGTCGCAACAATTAATGAGACAATTAATGAGTGATATTTCTTAAGAATATTTTAAACAAATTATAAATTGTTTGTGCCAGTTCCACGAATAAGGAAGTATTTTATATCTTAGGTCACTTCCGTTGCGTAATTCATGCACGTTTTCTGTAAGATTTATTGCTAAGTATATAGGGCCTTTTTAAGTGGCCAACGACGGTTGCTTCTTGCTAGAGTGCTGATTCATTTTATTAATTTCTGTACAGAAGAAAGATCTATGGGAGGTAAAGCGAACAAAACCGTGGTGCATCTTGGACTATTGACGTCAGGTCAGAAAATATGGAGCAAATGCCTGTTTCTTATGTTTAGTTAAGGAATAATAGGCACCACTACTATTACAATTTCTAATTTAGTGTCTGTTTTTATATAACTCTTTGAGGTTCCTGTCTTTCCATACAAAGATAATTACCCGCACAAATCTACTCCTGAAAGTTCCAGCACATAAACGTTATTGGTCGGTAAAGATGATGCAACAGGCTTTTTATCACCTTTTTCCCTACATTTATCTTATTTTCAAGCTTTTATCTTGTTTTTTTGAGGTAACGGCACCGCCTAGTAAATGGAGATTCGCGATTTTCGACCTGTCCAAATCGGGCGTTCACCCTGTAGCCATTAAGAAACGCCTTAATTCCCCGTGATCAGCCATAAAGCGATAGAAGGAACTGAAGCCAGACAAGGATATGTCTGGCTGAGGTCGAAGCGTCACCGTTTCCACACCGGCCGTTGTTAAAGCCATCTAAGAGTGAATCAAGAAAAACCCCTAACTATCCATTTGTCAACTAGCTCAGGATTTTGATATAAGCGATACAATCAAAACCCAGCGGTTGACTGACAAAGGGAAAGCGAATAGAAAGAAATTAGCCACGGATTTACTGGCCCGATCCTATCCGGCATGACATTGACAAAAAGGGTTTTATTGTCCAAAGGGCAGCAAATAGTCAAAACACCAGGATACTTTCTCAATCTGCTAAGGACGCCAATGCCAAAGGGAGAACCATTGAGCCCTCCTCTTATCCTGCATTCGTCATGGTTTTCGGAGACGTCACGGCTGATGGAAATTTTTTTCACCGATCAGGACGTAAACATCAATGCGGAAGTGCATTGAGCAAGGTCATCTTAGATTCTATCTGCCTCGACTGGGCCTTCAAATACTTTGCATCTTGCTACTGGGTCTGCCATTAGGATGGGGTTCCCAGACAGCGTGCCAAGGAGTGGTATCTTTGCTACCCCAACTACAGTCCAATGGACTTCTTTGTCTGAGCAGAGTTGGAAAGGAAGACCTGCGCTGCTCCCTATTTACCTGTGAAACCTTTGAAGTATCTCTTCTCAAAGCCTGGGACTAACTCTTCATCGAGTACCTGTGGGCCACCGTCGATGCCTTTTCCCAGAGACTTTACTTTCTTGTGCAAATAGACACCGCTTTGAGAACTAGTTGTTATATTACCCTAAGACCGATAAAGTATTGCTAGTATAATTGCTTTTGAAATAAGAGAACACCGGTGCAAAACCTTTGTCTGGGTAATTATGACGCACTTTGTGTTTATTTACAGGCATAATTCTAATTTCTGTATAGATTAGGAAGGAGTGCCTGAAAAAAGACATTTCTAGTGTCCTAAGCTGATAATTTTTACCCGCCTTCCTCAATTTTTTGCAAGGTGGCAACGTGGAATAATTTATTTATAAATAGTAACAGTGGGATAAGTCGGTGCGATGACCTTATGAAAGTAAGATATATGCAAACGATACTGAAGATAGGCAACCAAACGTACGCTCAGAGCTTAGCCACGCCACATTTCATATCAACTGTCTTTGTTTACTTTCTGTGCAAATGTACAGTAGACTATCATTTTCCACTAAGTGAAAGAAACACTTACAAGATGGAATATATCAGAATACAACAGAGGCTGTACACGTTTCTCTCTCAATATGAGTATTTAACTTTACCATAAAAACATCTAAATTTTTTATATAAACCAAAATACAGTTAAACTCAAAGAAAAATAATTGCACACGCGTTGTAGTGTTCTTATTTTTTTAAATTACATTTCAAATTGTAAGGCCCGTGTGCTGAAATAACACATGGAAGTTGAGTTTTATTTCGGGAAATATTAAACCAAACGCGTAATTCATAACGAAATATTTTAATAAGGCAACATCTCC
The DNA here is from genome assembly GCA_036346155.1 of Sinelater perroti. NCBI lineage: Eukaryota > Metazoa > Arthropoda > Insecta > Coleoptera > Elateridae > Sinelater > Sinelater perroti. Next base: position 18,012,683 of record JARFIY010000158.1, on the reverse strand, counting down.
GGCAATTACTTCTCTTGTGAGCCCTCGCGCCCTAATGATAATTTCGTTTCGGCGCGCCGCCCCACAGGTACTCGACGAATTAAATGTAACTTTATTTGCGCGGCAGGCGCGGGCTTACTCTTGCCGGAGTTCAGTTGCCCATTTACCTAATTGGGGCGTGATTTGTTGGATTCAAGCGAATGCCAAGTTCTAAGCCGGGCAGCTTATTAATAACCTAATGTTGTGCGAGTACTGCTTTATGGCGGCGCAGTGCTTGGCTGCTTGCTACCCTGCTGTTTCCGTTCGGTTTGCTTTACGCCTTGTTTTGGTTAAGAGGATTTTTTGATTTTTTCAACTCCCAGCATGCTGCCAAACATATTCTGTTTAGTAATTTGCTAATGTGAACCCGCCGGCTTAGCCTTTACATTTTGCTCTGTCATGCGTTGTAGCTGCGATGATTGACGCTCCCTCCAAGTCTAAAGTTCCTTCTGTTATCCGAATTGTATCGGATAAAGCGTATTTTGGTTCGAAAAATCTGCTTGAGTGAGTATAGAAAGTTTCTATAAAGTTAAATCGATATTTATCATGGAGGATGGAGGGGTAGAAATAAACATTTGCAATTATTTATTCAGTTTAACATTTTTAAACGACCTGCTGATACGATAAAATTTTTGTAATGTGTAATTTGATCTTTGAACTAATCTTTCAACCAAATTTTGGAATATGGAGTCAATTCCAATAACTGCCGGTTCTGCCGTTTGATGGGTGTTGGTTGGTACCAGTTCAAAATGACCTGAGGAATATAGAAATTGTTTCTGTGTATGGTGGTTCTAAAAGCCCCACTACCATACCCTAATCCCTGTATCAGTAATCCGTTAGATATCTTACGCTTCGAGTGAATGTAATGTGTCTTCAATATCATTTGTTGTAATACCTTTTTTTTCCTGTTGATTATTTGTAAAATGATGCTTTGATGATTACATAACTTTGGTCCAAACCTCGTCACCAAGTAGAAGAGTTTCTTCATCCTTTTTTAACAATTTGCATTGCTTTGAAAAATTTTCAAAATCTTTACCACAAAATTGAGAATCATATTATAGTAACACAGCGAATAACTGTTTGAATTAATTTAAAATTGACTTCAAATTTGTCTTCTCTAATATACACACCTCTGGGTCATCATCGTCGTTATATGTAAATAGTTCTCCGGTGTTTCCTGTCAATTCCCGGATATTTCCTAGCCTTGAAGCTCGCTTTCTTATACACTTCTCTCGACCTTCTATCTTCCCTTGAAGGTCAAATAATGCACATGATGTTTGCTGCCTTTTACTATATATTTCAGGTAAGATATTTTTGCAGGACTTTTTTGTTGTTAAGTGGGCGTCCAAGGGATTTTGAGCACACGACGGTGAATTCACATATGGAACGCCTCGATTTTCTTATATATTGATATTTTAAATATCAATATCTCTACATTTTACCATGCATTGTCTAAGTTTGAGGTTGAGATTGTCGTTGCAGGAACAAGACCTTATTTTGGAAAATGTTGCTTGGGCCAATGCAAGTCTCCTTTTTATTTTTATGTCTGGATCAAGTTGAACATTTATCATGCTTCCTAGATACGTAGTTCTAAATTTTTGAGCTATAATTCAACTCCATAATGCTCATCTCCACTGAAAACCATAAATTTATTTCTTCCCACATTTATTTTTAGAGTGATATTTGCGTTTGCTTTGCTTGTTACATTAAGAAATTCTTGTATACCTTCCATGGTAGAGTCACCGTATCGTCAGCATACCTAATATCATTTAAAAGTTTACCATTTATTTTTTAATATCATGCGTTTGAAGATATGGCCTGAGTATAATTTAAATAACGTTGAAAGTAAGATACAATCCTGTCTTACATCTTGAAGTATGTTTAGTTTACTTGTGTACCTGCTTCCAATCTTAGCCCTAGAGTTTTGTTTCTAATATAAATATTTATATCGCTGCATGAATGATATGAAACGAAAAGAAACAAAAGGTACAAACACATTATCTTTATTGGCCTTCAAAATATTTTACACACTTCTGACAATACTTACAAATCTTTTAGAAGCTCCAAAAAAGGCTTTTTAAGAATCACTTGCAGAACTGCTGTCACAGGCTCTTAAATTGTCACCACGTCGGCAAAACATGTGGCTTTTAGGCCAATTTTCAAGTTCATTTGCAATTTTTTCCTTCCTGTAGCAAAATCAGCCAAAGCACTTATGATTTTCGCCGCCGCTTTCCCCAATTTGTAAGTTTATCCTAACAGTTAGGTGTATTTTACGCCACATGGGGCTTCTCAAAGTATTTTGACTATTCATATACATCTGTGCGTACCTGGTTTATGTTAGTAGTGAAATAATTGAAAAAATTGAATTGTTCACTGAACTTCTTAGGACGCCTTATATATTTGGGCGCCAAATATTGGTCTAACTTAAACTTTTGATGGCGCACTGTTCTAGTATTATTATACGATTTTCAAAACACAAGAGTTAGTTGTATCAATTTCTTTTCAATGTTTCAGGTTTGCATTTATTCTTCTTTAGCCAATGGTTAATTAATAAATTTTGCTGTTGTAGATGAGACGGAATCGGTTTTCTGTGCAATTTCATCTTTCTTTTCTTCCCATATTGCGTGTGCTCTTGTAGATAGTCGCATATATTTCATTTGTTTCCTCTTACTCTTATCTATGGCTCCATCTCTCGCCACATTCTATTCGTAGCTAATTTCGTCATTTCTCTTGTCGTTTTTTTTCTTTTTTTCTATTTCAGCTATCCTCTATATGTTTTTTTGCTTCCCTCTTTTTTGACTTTACTTGCTTTTAACATTCTTTTAATATTCCTAATTATATGCTTTATTCATTTTAGTTGATTTCTTTAATTTCGTCTATTCATCATCATCATCATCATCAGCCTGCAACCGTCTATCGTTGGACGTAGGCCTCTCTCATTTGTTTCCATGCATTTCTGTCTTGAGCCTTCTGGATCAAATCTCTTCCCGCAAAGTCTCGGATATCGTCGCTCCATCTTTTTGGTGGTCTTCCCACACCTCTTTTCGTTAAACGGGGCCTCCAACTCAAGAGTTTTGAGGTCCAGCGGTTTGGTTCATGCCGTGCTATATGTCCCGCCCATTGTCACTTTGCTTGAGCTACTCTCTGCATTATATCGGGTATTTCCGTTCTACGCCTTATTTCCTCGTTTTTCAGTCTATCTCTTAGACTCACTCCCAACATTCTGCGCTCCATCGCTCTTTGGCAAACTCTTAGCTACTCGGCGCTCTTCTGGGTTACCGTCACCGTCTCTAAACCATAGGTTGCCACGGGCAGTATACATGTTTCATACACCTTTCTTTTCAGGCTATTGGGAATATCGGAATTTTTGAGAATATGCTGTAGCCTCCCAAAGGCTGACCAGGTGGCTCTTATTCTTCTTCTAATTTCAGATGTTTGGTTTTCCTTTCCAATCCTAATTGAATGACCCAGATAAATATATTCGTCCACTCTTTCAACCGGTTGATTATCAATAAAACAACTGCATCGCTGTTTGTCATTATTTTGGTTTTATTTATATTTATCTCCAGCCCTACGGTCTTGGATGCCTCATTTAATTGTATTAGCATAGCTTCAAGTTCGTCAATATTGCTAGAAATCAGTACGATGTCGTCCGCAAATCTCAGGTGGTTTAGCAGACATCCATCAATGTTAATACCCATCCCTTCCCAATTCATTTGCTTGAACACATCCTCCATCGCCGACGTGAACAATTTTGGAGACATTGTGTCTCCTTGGCGGACTCCCTTTTCAACCTTTATTTTGTTAGTTTGAAGGTCTTCATCTACCTTTACGTGAAATGTAGCCTCTTCGTAGATGTGTTTAATTAGCTGCGAGTATCTGGAGTCAACTCTTGCGTTGTTTAGTGCTTGGAGGACGGCGTGTATTTCAATTGAGTCAAACGCCTTTCGATAGTCCACGAACGCCAAGTGAATGGGGGTGTTGTATTCCGTTGTCTTTTCAATTAATATTCTGATGGTTTGAATGTGATCCATGGTACTGAACCCTTTTCGTCTATTACCGATTCTTATTTTATTCTGTTTTCTTCTCCGCATATTTCTTTAAGTATTTTACGTCTGTAATATTTATTTTCTCTATGTTTTTTTTGGAGTACTCAAAATGAGCTATGGTGCTGTGCTACACACGTCTTTCAATATTTAATTATATTTTTCTCTTTTCAATTATTATTTTATTTACCCCAAAATATGTTTTAATCTTTCTTTATCTGCATTCAGAACATTTTGTGTTTTGTCACTACTTTTAAATTTTGATCTTTGTAAGTTGTTGGCTTGATTCTGTTTATATTTATTTTAGTTTTAGTTTTTCACTTTCCTTATTTTATATGTACAATAATTCTTGAATCTGCTAATAACACAATATATACTACATAATATCAACGGCTTCAATTCTTTAAAACACTTTTGGTGTGCTTCAGTGCATTGAAAGTAATTTTCTCTGTGTAGAAATTCTTGTAGCTTTGCAGTCTTTCTGAAACTTTGTTTATATATTCAGTTAGGTGATGTATTATATGAGAAGTACTACGCTTTCACTTATATTAAGCTGTAATAAGAATTCAGTAATGGCTTTGACGCTAGTTGGACCTAATCCCATATTGTAGTTGATTATTTGGTGTCGTTGAAGCCAAATTTGTATTTCTGTTTTTTTAGTATTACTCTTCTCCTATTTAATGTTCTTATTAATGTTTCTAAATTATTATTATTATTATGTTCAACATTCGTTTTATCTACAAGACGTCCCAAAAGAAAAAAATTCTAAGCACCCCGCCGCACGTATTTTCCATTTCTTTGCGGATATTTCCTTTCAATTGAACCAGAGAGTTTTGATTGCTTTGATTTAAGATACCACAAGAAACAAATCCATAGAAGTCAAATCATGGTTGCGTGAAGGTTAGTTTATGTCGCCTTTTCCGGAAATTAAATTGTTGAGAAAAAATTTTATTAAGTTGTGGCAGACATGTTAGAAGTGTGTGATGTTGCTCCATCCTGCTAGAGCAAAGTTCTTTGAGCATACCCAGCAAAATTTTGTAGTTCAGGTATTAAGAAATTGTTCAGAATCTCCACATAACGCTCTGTTAGCCCCTTTTATCCTCAAAGATGTACGAGCCGATTATTTCTCGCGCTGACATTTCAGCCCATACAGTCACTTTTGGTGAATAAAGGGCTTTTCGTGCTTACATTTAAGGATTGTAGCCCTCCCGCAACGACAGTTCTGTTTGTTAGCATTCCCATTAAAGTAAGAATGTGTTTCGTCGAAAAATAAAATTTAAATGCTCAATTAGACAATTAACGAATTGAAGCCTCTAACTGGCATCGTTGGACTTTAATTCTTGCACCAATTAAATTTTATAAGGGTGCTAATACAAATCTTTGCCAGAATGCGGTGTAATGACACTCTAGGCACATTCAAAGCACTTGCCCGTTTACGAGCAGGTAGGTCAGGAATCTCGCGAACGTTTTCGTCAGGTCTTGATGACCTTAGTCGTCCTCATATTATGATAATTACTGAGGTTTCTCCGTGTACTAAATCGTTGTTTTGGTAAAATTCTGGCACACAAAATGCACGATTCACTCTCAAACAACACTCCATAGCGACTACATTCCCAAAAGCCGCACTCTAGTTCGTTGCGTTCACCCAGTGAACCATTCAAATAGAAACTTTCTGTTGGGAGACCCAGTATAACGATGATATTTGTATATAAATATACCAGAAATAATTAATTTGTTATCTGTTGTAACCAACAGTTTGTGCAACTTCGAGTAGTTTCTAAAAATTAGTCTAATTGAAGTAATTCAAATTATAGATGATGGACAATCAACTTTGGTAAATATTCCTTTCTTCCCAAGTTTTAAAGTATCTATTTATCTTGGATACTACTACTGTGGGTGTACACAACTCTGTGTGTTTGTTAACCGTTTTGTTCAGTTTATGATTAACTTTGCCTGCTAGTAATTTCAATACCCCTCATGGCATTGCAGTGAATTACTTCTTATCTTAATAAAATAATAATAGTTTTTTGAGTTGTCCTTGTCTATTAAGTAATTCTTTACAATTTTCTTATACAGTTCGTTTCTACTTGAGTGTGATACGAGCTTTCTTCGTCTATGCACTGAAAGTAATTTTCTCTGTGTAGAAATTCTTGTAACTTAATGAAACTTTGCTTATAAATTCAATTAGGTGATGTATTATATAAGCACTACACTTTCACTTATATTGAGCTGTAATAAGAATTTAATAATATTGGTTATAGATTCTATTCGGACTGTACTATGTTATTTATAGATTCCTGATTTAATACTGAGTTTCCATTGCAGTTATTGACAATATCTAGTTTTGAAAAAGGCTTTCTCGAGTATTAAAAGCAAAAATTTTATTATGTTAATGGTTCTATGCAATTTTAATCTGTTAGACGATTTAGCTGGCTCACACAATCTTATTGGTTACAATTGGCAATGCTCTTTTAACCAAAACATGCCAACCAAAAAGTCTAAGGCTTCGAAGCTGAAAAGGCAAAGGCGGTTGCGACGTCTTCTGCTACCAAAGCGTTGCCCAACTTTTCCGCAATCGTCGCTGTCTTTGAATAGAGGCGGGAAGTTAATCTGTGCTTGTTTTTTAATTTTACTTCTAGTTTACGGCTTTACAAATTTTGTTGTATCCCCGTGGTTATATTATCACTGCGCATGGCGTGACGCTTGAATGTCACCGCCAAAGTAGTCTTGTCAAAGTTTGGTAAAGTCTATAATATTCTTGCTAAGAAATATAAGGTACTGGAGGTCCCAGGAGCACCACTAATGTACCAATTATACAAATCTTGCCCTAAAGTAGATGAGAAGTATTTGGACTAGAAGGTGGGCCAAAAGTTGTTCGAGTACAAAGAATATACGTATCAATATATAGGAGGATAATTTGTACCTACAAAATATGGTAAATGCTGATCTGAAATGATTTTTGTGCCAAGACTCGTATTTGGTTATACCCAGATTGGCCGTTATAGTTTTGGGCTTGTCGTCTAAGAGATAGTGGAGGACTTGGTGATACATTATCAAATAAATGGAGTACATTCACATTATTAAAAATTCAGATTTTCAAATTTACTTTTTTATTGCTACACTCATTTTTGTTTATTGGTTTTTTACTTTATAGCAGTTGTAACCAGCTTCTGATAGACTGTTAGCTTTTTCTTCTCAAAGAAATTTTTCTGTATCAGCTTGGTTGACATTATTTGTTGTGCGTTACTACATAACTTATTATAGTGGACTGTTTGCATCACACCTTAGTTGAAAATTAAGATTTAAGGCTGTGGTTGGGTTTGCAACTATTAAGAATTTTATGCTTTTCCTCTTATCTTTGATACTGTGTATTCCAAAAATTTCTTTGGTTTGCCTTGATGTAGATTGTTGTATTTCACTTGCTTGACTTTTTACTTGTTCTGATTAGGTAACCTTTTTAATAGCTTTTTGAGTATGAAGTCTTTGATCATTTGCAACGTCTTTAATCTGATAATTGATCTGTGTTACCAAACAGTCGTTTTCTGAGTCCTCCTTAATTACATGTTGTAGCTAATTTTACAGAATTTTCGAAGAACTCATAAACCAATGCATTCTCATACTGTAGTCATTGGTAAAATTTAGTTATTTATAAATTACGTTGTTTTTACATAATAATTGTCAAATACTACCTTCATAAGTCTTGGAATCTTCTTTATTTTCTCACAGTGTGACGAATTTTGTTTACCAATATTGAACTAGTAATTTGTATGTTTTGGTTCTCACTGTTCAATTTTGTTGGAATTTTGTATTTTTATTGTGGGTAATTAGGGATATTTTTGAAGAGAAAAAGGTTTTGGCAGGGCTACTTTGTTGTAGATGGTTATTGCGATTCTTGAGCAGCGTTTTGTTTATGGACTTTAAAGTCCTAGTTTTTATTCTTCAGCTTTTCATTTATTACTTCCAGTTGTGCAAACTGTTTTTAAGCGTTTATATTTGCCATTTTTTCTAGTTTTTATATTCATTTAAGGTTGAAGCTTTTATTTTTAAAAGGTACTACAGCAACCATCTCTAACTGTTGTTCAATCTATACCACATTAATCTTGCTGCGCCATTCATTTAGTGCACATTTGAGATGCTTAGGTAAAGCGTCTATTGAGTGGAAAGTGGTAGTATTGTCCTTATTATCACTTTGGGGGTTTTGTTTCTAAGAAGGTTGAATACCAGACCAAGACCTTTAAAAACTGTCTACATCCTTGTAGTTTTTCTGTCTGATATTTTGTGTATTTTTTCATTAAAAATGGTTGCATCGACTTTTATTAAAAATATTTAACAACTCAAAAGGAATTTCTGGAAAATTGAACTGATGAACAATGGATTCTGAGACATTTTTAGTAACTGGGAAATGGAAGATCTCTACCAGAAACTAGATATGGTGAAGATAAATCTGAAAAGAGGTGTTTCACAATGGGGAGTCTTTAGGAAAAGAGGAGGACGAAAGTTTCAAGAAAAATTTAACATAAATTTTGTACTGGGGGAAGAAGAGATTGGAAGGTGAAGAAATAAGGAAAATGTGGAGAAGGCCAAGGTATCAATAAAAGTATTGGATTATACAGCTACCGATGTTAAAGTTATGTTTACAAAAAGGGTCATAGTAGCTTTTACAGATAGTCAATAATAGTTACAATCCATTTTTGGAAGTCGATGCCCAAAAAAAATTAAATTCACATAATTTGCCCCAAATTGATACTTGACATGTGTAATGCTTTTAAAACGCCCCAGAATCAGAATTGACCCCATTTTTCAGCTGTCGCCGTAATTATTTTAATACAACGACAGCTATTACAGCGTGACAGGACGTTACTGCATCAGCATCCTCGTATGACAGCACATTATTGCATTAACTTCCCTATAAATTTTAGCCCACATTTAATGAACGCCGAATACGTCGGCTTGTAATTAAACGCGCCGCATTAGCCGACTTGCCGCCCTGTTTATCGGCCGCAAAAATCCGCGCCGCCGAACGCGCCAGAAGCGAAAAATCGGCCGCCGACATATTTGCAAACAGTAAATAATTGCGGCGCGGCTGAAAATGTTTAGGATTTCGGTTTGATATTGCGCCGGCGATTTATTGCCACTATTATCCGGCAGATAGACGTAGACCCACGACTTCAATAACGGCGCTATGTATGACATCCTGCTGGGCCCCGCGCGGCCGCGCCCGATCGCAGGATCGCGCCGGGCGAGCTTTTGCGTGCCGGCCGCTCAATTTTGGGTGGTTTCGGCGGGGTTTATTGGGCGGCCCTTCCAAATCAAGAAAAGCGCTTTGTGCGGCAAGGATAGCCGAACTTTACATTGTGGTCTCATTAAATGCGTGAACTTGAACAAGGCAAAATGATATTTATGCTAGTCAAACAAATTGATTTAAGCCTCGGTACTGGGATTATTCATAAGTTCAGGTGGTTGTGAAGCTTTTTTAGAGTTTGTTTGGGAGTTTTGGAGACGTGTGGTCTTAATGGTCTTAATTTCCAGCTTGCTCTCTTATGGCGGCAGTCTATCAGCAACTACCCTTCTGTGCTTCAATCTTTTATGGGGGTTTAAAGATTGCTACAAAAGCAGCTTTTATCAGGTCCTCTCAAGTGGACGGCAAAGGTCTATTCTCAGTTCTCTAGTCTCTCAAATGGTAACTACTTGCTTACATATTCCACTACGCATCAACATGATAGCAGAATTAAGCGTGTTTAAAGCTCTGCTATAGATGACGCTAGTTAATGGAATTATTGTTATAAAGTTATTACAATAATAAAAACCTACACAACACGTAGCCGATAAAACACTTCTTTACTAGTCCCAATCATTTCTAAAAAGTATTTATTTATTGTTTGATTAAAAAATCATTTAACATATGATCAGTCACGTACTTACAAGATGAATGCGGTAGCACTCGTATTCAGCGAAATTTATTCGGGAAAAAGTTGATGATGGCTTAAGAGATTTTTCTATAAACTGAGTGTTGTTTTGTACTTACAAACTATAGGCCAATTGTTTATTTCAAAAAATCTTTAATGGTGTTTCTATAGTACTAGGCACAAATTAAAGAACTGAAAGATCCTTCAACCACCAAAATGGTCATTGCTTTGAACTTACATCAAGCTTGTGAGAAAGCCTTAAAGACTTTTAGTAGTCAGCATTTTGATTTAATCGTAATGGTACTCTTAATCTTTATTTTTGTAAAAAAATGATAGTTTTTAAGCTCTTGGGCACGTATATCGGCTTTTATTTTTTCAGATGAATATTCTTTTAGAAGTGGTAAATTAACCTTAGTTTATTAGAAGATAAGGACACTGCTTGTGAAAGTGCGACGCACTCACTGTGAATGTAGTGGCAAATTTGGTTGAGTCTTTGCATTTAGCATATTTACAGGGCATGCCAGCAAAATCCAGATAAAAGAACAATAATTTTTTAATAAAAAATTTAGCTCAAGAAAGCTCTTACGGATGTATTTCTTTAAAGATACCCCTGTTTCTTTCGGGATTGGTGTTATGCTGCATGGTGTTGTTTGTTCTCGGAATGTTAGACAGTGGTTGGAGGTTGGAAACTCTTTACGTTTCGTTTGAAATTACGGCAGACATTTTAGAAGAAATTTTTTGAAAATCAAATTACTATTCCGTGCGTTCTTGCTTTATACCGGTATTTTTGTGAGAGGAATGATGGTAAGGGAGCGTTGTTGACGTCACCGGGTTCGCTGCTGACGTAGCTTTGTTAGCTTTGATGTAAATTAATTCGTTGCAGACAACATCTCGGCGTTTACTGACGTCACTACCTTTTTTTCTCCGTAAGAGTTTAGCCTTTTTCTATTTCTAAATGTATAATTTTGTATCTGCAATTAAGGAAAACTTGTGTTTGTCAGAATTCTACCTAGTAGCCAAGTGTTATTAGTGATCTTTCATTCTATAATCTTGCGACTCGCAGTTCCAATATAGACCTGTTTACAATAAGGTATGCGGTGCACCCCTCGTGTATTCTGTGGGTTTCTTGTGTTCTTGGTCGAAGCAGATACCGTATAATGGTGGTGGTAGTGTAGATTTACATTGGTAGATTGAGCAAAGTTACTACAGTGATAAAAAATCTACATAACACGTAGAAGATTGAAAACTTCACTAGTTAAATTTATCTTCAAAATTGAAGGATTTTTGATCTATTTATCGTTGGTTTGAAGAATTCCTTCATTGAAAATATTTATATAGGTATTTCTAAAGGCACTAGGTAAATCCATTACGTAATCCTTCGGAAATCCTTTCTGAACTACATCAAAAACTTGGCTATTACCTTGTGTTCTGAAAGATTATAGACGGATCTCTTGCAGAGTCTGCTTTTATGGTTTAACTGCGCGTCCCAACTCTTATATTCTCATCTTCAAGGATGGTAATTTTGCATGCAATTGGAGGAGAATCCGCTAAGTTTGCTGAAATTATCTTCTTTAATATACATCAGTCATATCAAAACCGTCAATCTAAACATGACTGCTCTTTTGAGCATTCGAAGCTTTTAGAGAAAGAAAATTTTTGCTACACCTTGACAAATTGTTCGCACAAGTTACATACACAAATGAAATAACACTACTGCACGTATCTGCTATATTTATACGACCACCATATAGATTACCATTCCATTAACCTTTTAACAACAATTACATGGTAGTGTCCAGAAATTCAAGCCTTTTGTAAGTAATTTTGGTAAGCTACTAATATTATAAATTGAAGACTCCGACAACAAACTACAGACACAGATTGTAATTCTTGGTATATCAAGGACAACATTCTTTTTACGATGTCACGAAGATAAATTAGTTTTAAGAAGAGAGCGTTGGCAACATCAGTTTTCTAACCCTACTTCTAAATGACTTACTCAGCTTGATGATTAAGAGCACAAAAGAGAACACGCTCCGATTATGTTTTTAGTTGTAAATATATTTCAGGAGGTGGTGGTTTGAAAATTTGAAGTAAATTTAAATAATTCGTGATAAGAAAGAGGAAGAGGAAATTTTGACCTACTGATTTTAAAGCTATTAGTACAAGTGGTGGTTAGCTCTCATTAATTTTTTCCAGAAAGTATTAATTGAATCAGCAATCAGCCAAAAATTTCCAATGCATGTTTAGCAACAGCTGATTTCAGTTTGGATGCCAGATTCAATTAAACCTGCTCACACAAACAGTAGAATACCCTGGTGTGTCCTGTGAGATTCATGCGTGCTTGGTTGGTCGAAGCAAGTCCTATTATTATGGTGGTAGTGTAGATGGAATCTACCTTGTGCAGAAACCTAGATCTAGATTGGTAGATCAGCACAGTGAATATGTCAACCTCTGTTCTTGGAAGAAGCTAGAATATCTTGAACTTGTTTTACAAGGAAAGGGCTACTTGAAGATAGAGATAGAAAGAGCAACGCAACCTAGCAAACGCGCACCCAAAATACAAGTTCAAATTAGTTCAACTGCTAGGGCTACTAGCCAGCTAGCTTTCAGGGATGTCCTTTATTCCAAAGGCGACTATTCCGCCAGACAACTATCGCACCATACCGCAATTAAGCCGCAACGACCAAAGCGGACGCCCCCATAGACAACGACTGCAGCTAGCTATACGGCACCGCATGACATTTTGCCACAACCAGAACAAGATCAGAACTAAAATCTCATATTTTTTCTATGAAACGTAAACCACTCCTTTTGGAAGCCTTAGAATGCTAGAAATTTTTTCGAAGTATTTGCGGGGCCGATGTTCGCATCATCCTTGTTCAGATTTCCTGAATACTTGGGTACCATAAGCTTCCGTCACTTTGAAAAGGTCTGAAAGGCACATCATCTATAAGGGTTAGGAGCTTAGACCCAGGATACCTTGTATGCCAAGGATGTTCACGTCCGCGGTAACTTAATTTTAGATTTCCTTCTGAAAATGTTCGCCCCAGTTGTAGATAAAACGTCAAGGGTTTTCAAGATCTAACAATCCAAGAACGGAAAACACGCTATGTAGCTTTCTATTACTCTAATGACTACTTTAATTCGTTACCTAAAGCACAAGCACTCTCTTTTTGATTACTCTTAGTCGATATCAGCGTTAAGACCTTCTCCGATTGCATTTCCTACTCAAATTCACTAACTCGGGCATTTCGAGATTATGCACGTCCTGCACACGGGTCTGGCAAGGCGAAGTCGGGGAAATAACGTTGTTAGGATCTGCATTAAAAGCCAACTCACTACGCGAAATGGCATGGGGACACGAAATTTATTGCGAGCACGGCGGACACTTCATTCTCTTGCAGCGTCATCAGAATTTTATACATACCTTTACCGAGGTCGTCTCGCTGCGCTGCATTCCGGTAAATATTTCAGCGTGCATCCGGAGAGCTTCGCAAACACTTTATTTGAGCCGACAGCCGCATGCAGAACGCTCCCAAGGAGTGCAGTCTTCATCAGATCGGAGACGCAAGACGATTTGCTCACGGCCTGCGATGGCGTTTGCAACTAAATTGTATTATATTAACAAGATCAGGGGGCGAAACGGTAACATATACACATGTTGAAACTCATAAACACCTTGGAAACTCAAACTTAGACCAACCAATCAACTATGAAGGTCTCAGCACTCTATATATTATCGTTCATGAGATATGCCACTTTAAAATAAAAAAAACAGGAAAACCCCCCCTTAGGGGTGATTCAATGGGTCGGGTTTATGAGACATTCCTATTCTACTTTTTAATGAGGAGTTCAAAAAAGGTGGTCAGAAGTTTCGACCTAATTGTACAATTGATCACTATACTCAATTGTATATATTACCTCTAATTACTTATAAATATGAAATAAGTGTCTCCCTGCCTGTTATTATTTATTCGGCAGTACTCTAGCTTTACCCCATTAACCATCCAGTTCTACCGAAATTGCTCAAAGGTTGTATTTACTAAAAAGGGCGCTATGGAATTTTCTCTCCAATTGAAGGTCAATAATTTAGAAATTTATTATTCAATTTAATTTAAAACGTTACTGGGGTTTATATCAGCTTCTTTTATACTTTTCTAATTGAGATTGCAGGGCATGTTGCAAAATGCAAGACTATCTTATTAGAAAACTCACAGATTTTAGCTTAGGAAATATTTGATCAGTGTGCCAAAAACTTTTTTGTCATTTACTATAGTCTTAGTTCTTATCCTACGCAGTGATGAAAACAAAATGTTACCTTTTTAAAAACTCTAATGAATATTCATATTCTTGCAGGATGATATAAAAGTTGAGAGCTTTCTTCACCTTTGTTCATGATCAAAGAAGTTTCTGACTTTGTAGGATGTGGGACTAGCGTTGTGCTAGTTTCTATGGTAAGACTCGATATGCAAGGAAAAAAATAAAGAATAGAAATAATATATGTAGGGAATACTATAGGAGGAACAAGAACTAGAGACATCCGTAATACAAGAAAAAGAAGAAATGATTATAAGGCTATTACCATAGTTCTAATGACCTTGGATGCCTTTTAAATAAACCAGTCATGTGATTTTATATAGCGGAGCTTGGTGGGAAGTTACTATCAACTCACACTATCTAAAATTGTGTCTTCAAAAAATATTGTGATGTACGTAAATACAATCATGTGTACCCCATACGACATTCCGCTAGTTGTATTTTTACTAGTTGGTATGATGACTATCCGGTAGGTACAAAAACAGTCCTAGCAGGTTACTTTAAGAAACACCCATATGGTTTTTATGGTGGTCAGATGTATTGTTTAGTTTGGTACTATTTTTCCAATATGTAGAATTTTAGAAATAAATAACAGACTGCCAAAATGGAGTTTAATTTTGAGGCCAATTACTGCACACGACCAATCACGTAAAAATAGTTCCAGGCAATACTTGCATTGTATAAACTATTTTGTGTAACTGCCGAATAGGCGAGGATTTTTGTTGCAATCAAAAAGATCGACTAGCTATGTGTTGTTTATAACAATTTCGTTTATACTGAACGAAGAAAAGTTTTTCGTCTAGACTGGATGGTGTGGACAACTGACTTATAATTAAGTAAGTTTTATGTTATGGGGTGTTAATATTTGGATATTTAAGTTGGTGGATTTCTTGATGGTACGAAACTTTTTTATTAAGAGTTGAAGTTTGCTTCGATTTTGATATTATTGGTGCTCAACTTTGATTAAGGGTGTCTAAAGGTTTAAGAATTCTTTGGGGGTCGCACTGTTTTTGCTTTGTTAATCTTAGCTTAACTTCTGATTCGTGGAATGGTAGCTTTTAAATTTTCAGCAGCCCTCAGAATTATATAATTATTTTTTTTGAATGAATTTGTGTTGTTTTTCTTGAATATCTTATACATTTAAGGTTAAAGCGGTTTTAGCTGTTTGGTTTCTTGGGGTTTTCATGTGTGCATTGTGTAGAGTAGTTGGAGAGGCAGGCGTGTAAATAGCCGCTCTCGTGGATGCGGTGTGGGATACGATACCGATGCGGCTCGTAAGGACGAAAAAATGGAGAGGCAGGCGTGTAAATAGCCGCTCTCGTGGTGCGGTGTGGAAACGTAGTATGGCCCGTAGTGGAAGGTCAGCCGATAAGGCCAAATCGTCCCTTAAACGGCCGTCGCGTTAGCGGATGGGGGCGGCTACCGATATCAACCAATAAATTGCCAAATCGCTCACCTGAATCGGCTTCGGCTTTGGCTTCGTCGGCGATTCCAAGGTGGCCACCTCTGCGTTGCGGATCTGGTATCTGCGGGATGTTGAGACACGACCAAATTGGCCGAGCTGCGATGCGTGAATATTTGCGGGGATGCGAAATGCGAATTTATGCGGACTGAGACACGACCGTAGTGGCCGCGCTGCGGGGCATGAATGCTTGCAGGGTAAAAGCCCATGCCGTTTGTGTGCGACGGCAAAACGTAGCTGATATCAAAGGCTCGCATGCGGCCGCGATATAAAGCGGTTCAAGGGCGAAAAGGCCGCCACACCAGTAGTATTTAAATGTTTAGGTCACTTAATTAATTCTATCGCTTTTCTACCCTTGTGCCTTTTGTTTTACTTTATGCCGCTTAATGTTATGTTTTTCAGTTGCACTGTTTTACTCCTATTCGCGTTCTGCACGGACTTTCTTTTTTATTCTTTTTAAAAAGTTTTGCTTCCAACACGATTATTACGTCCCCGAACCATCTCAGTTTTCTTTGCTCTAATGTATCATGTTCTTTATTTTTTATTTTTACTATTTTTTCGTTTACTTTATGTAGGAATCTCATTTATGAGCTTTCAATTTTGCTTATCTGTGTTAGAATCCATATCTCAAATGAGGATTGGAGTGGCTACTTTCTCTAAAAATACTGTTTTTACTTTTTTGGGTTTTGATTTTTTGTCAGGAAGCTTTCTGCTACCCCTGATCTTGCATCTATTTCTTCGTTTATTCTTCCGTTTTGTGATATTAACCCTATCGTCTTTAGGTATTAAACTTGTTGGCTTATTCTATTGTTGTTTCTTCCAATTTTATCTATTTTATCTTCCTTATTTGCAAGAGTATCGAGTTTGTCGATCTTTATGTTCACTGATTTTAAGCCTTCTTATAAATATTTAAGTTATTGTCAAGTGTCCTTTTATCTTTCGCAATAATGACCATATTGTTTATGTAACGGATCTTAAATTTTTATGTCTTCTAGCTTTTAGTGCCCTACTTTATATAGTTTTTTACCTATTTAATAGTTGTGAGCGGCTTAAAAAGGGCTCTTCTCTTAATTCTTTTGTTGTTTTGAACATTTGTAACTCCTCATTCTTGCAGCTGGCAAAGTTCTTAGTCTGTTTATATAGTGCTTTTTCTTTCTCTCTAAATTTCACTAATCCCTGGTACCCTTAAGGGTGTCGGGTGTATGGTGTTTTTACTTTTTCTATTATTTATTTTTCTTTATTTCAGTATATCTGTATATTTATTCTATTTGTCCTATTAAAGCCTTCTCTAAGTCGATAAAACAGAGGTAGGCCTCCCCGTCTTTCCTAATTATCTTTATATGGACTACAAAATTCCCGTGTGTCACTCCCCTATTCTTTCTGCAACCTCTGAAGTTCCTTTCAGTTTATCTGGTAATCTTATTTTTAAGATTTTCTGTAATTATTAGTCTTTTACATCGCTTGTTTTATGAATTGGGTTGTTACTTATAATTGCCAGTCTTATGGTGCCTCTTCTGTGCTCAATATTTTGTTCACGATTTTGTTAAAAATCTCTATTATTTGGTCTTTCCTTTTTTATCATGTTAGCTGCTATTTTATCAAGTCTTGAGGTTTTCAGAATTTTATTTTTTCTGTAATTCTATGGTCCTATTCTAGCTGGTTTTTTATATTTATACTATTACTACCATTTTCTTTTTTCCTGTGTTTTATTCTCCGCATGATCCTTCAAATAGTTCTTTGAATTTCTGTTTCCATCTCTCCACGATTTTTTTTTTGTAAGTAACACTCCTTTCTGTTTTTTATATTTGGAAGTATAACAATTTTAGTCTTTTCTGCATTTTGGATAGACCCGAAAAATAATTCTTCAATTTATTTTTACGAATTCTTCATTTTGTCTTCTAATTCTGTCTAAGTTCTTCGTGGTTAGATATTTATTTTAAGTGTTTTTTATTGCCGTTTTTATTTTCTCAGACTACCAATTTATTTTTAACTTAAATAATTACACTCTTTGTAATTCCGTATATTTCTTTCTCCTGCTGTTATGACGTTTTCTTTAAAGTTCGATTGTACGCAGTTGTTTGCATTTCTCATTCTTTGTTTTGAAATATTTTGGCACCTCCCTTAATTTATAACAACTAATATTTTATTCTCAACTTTTGTTGTATTTATTTCTCCTTTATATTTGTGGTTTACTATTTTATTTCTAATAAGTAGCGATTGCTCCAAAATTTGCTCATTTTCTGACTTTTACGTCTGTGATCTCTCTCAGGATATTTTGACTGGCTAAAAAAGAATCTATCATTGATCTTTCATTTCTACTCTTTACTACTCATATGATATTATGAATTTCTTTATGCTGAAAATGTATTTGTAATTACTAATTCGGGTGACTAATAAAATATCAAAATTTTTATTAATATAAAATTTTACTGCCACTGGTTTCTTAATTTTATTTAACTTAAGTGTGAGCGGATGACACATTTAAGTTAGATGAGATTTAAGTTGATAGTCGCAGCGAAGTTTAAAAAATTTTAACGTTTATTTGGGCCACTAAGCTAGAACGTTTCTTAGAAATGAGACCTGAGAGAAGCAGTGATGTCACGTTTAAAATACGCAGAGAAGTGTTCTCAACCATTTAGATTTGGTAAGTGTAATTTACAGGGTTGTCAAGAAAGGGTACAATTTTTGAAAATTTAAATTTTAAATGGCACGTGTTGTTGGCCTAAAACTAGACCAAAAAATTGGTGTGATAACGGTACTGTGGCGCAACTATAAAGCCAGTGCGTCGAATAAGGTATTCGTTTACGAAGACTGGGAGCTATACGTTAGACAACCAACAGGGAGAAACTTATGATTATAGACTGAAGGGTATTTTTAAATGACCCAGCATCATAATAGTAAAATATTACACGGTACGGATAGTCTACCTCCTTTATTTAACGTTGATTACACACACTAAGACTAACAGCACCACGTCCTTTTTCAAAACTGCTGCTGATTTTTCCGCAGCAGTAATAAAGGTCACAATAGGACACGAAAAGGCATTTGTAGACACATGAGTGGTATAAAGTCGTCTTTCTTGATTAGTCCATATTTTGTTTAAATTAAAACAGTGATTATATATTAGTGGTACTTCATTTTCTCCAGAGTATGTCCTAAGCAATCTTTTAATAAGAAATTAAAAAAAATTTAAAATTATTAAACTTTCTTCAGCAAAAAATAGTGAAAACTTTCCCATGGCTGGTCAGATTACCTGTCCTTTCCTAATTGAAACTGTCTGGGATATCATTACGCGGAGGGTACATCGGTATCCATGACTTCCAAGGATTCTAGCTAATTTACGGTAGCATATTAATAATGAATGGGGTAGAGTCCATCAAGACACAATTCGTTCCTTGTTTGACTCGATGGTGAGAAAAATTGAGGCCGTCACAAAAGTCCGAGGTAGGGCCATCACATTGAACAAATCCAAATATTTATGGCCAAATAATTTGTAAATTTAATTATTTATTTGTCTTATACTGCTAAATAAATCTGAAAACTTTTAGTCGTCAATTTGCATTTCAATAAAGCATAATTAAGTTTTTATTCAAAAAGTGTTCATATTATATAGCTGTTATATCCGTCACGAGACTTAAAATTTAATTAGCATTATTAAGTAGACAAATTAGAAAAGCATAAAAGGATCATTGCTGTTGCACACCATTAATTGGCTTGTCTTAAGGGACCTTAAGCCCAGTTAAATTGGATAACTCCTGAAAGATGAAATAAAATAAAATTGCCGCCGTCCCTGCTTCGCCCTGCAGAGCAGTAAAACCTGAAATGAAGTCAGCGCCGCATAAATCCGCCGAAGTAGTTGGAGTGCCAATCTAGGAGCCAATTAAATTTTATACAACAAATAATAAGATGTAAACCGCACACTGGAGGCAGCGGCTACATGGAATTTTTACGATCCTTAATATCGCAAAGCCCGCTCTTAAGGGATAATGGCGCAATTTGCATCGAAAATAGGAGCGGCGATGCGGCGGGGGCGGCCTGGGCGATCAAACGGGCCGGCTTAATTCCAGCCTGCATCCCGAAGTGCGGAGTAATTGCATCTTCCTGCAGGGGCGCGGGCCGGCGATTGCTTTATGGTTTCGCGGCGCGGCGCGATCCAATTTGCCCGCTCCGGCAATAAACAGCGGAATTATGGCGGAGTACGGAGTTTCGGCCGCAAAAAAGCCGCCGGCGTCGCGGCGCGGGCAATAAAACCTAAGCGCCGGCCGCGCCGCCGCCGGCGCGGAAATCTGCGGCACTTTTCATAAACACGGATTTGTTGCTTCCGGCCGTACGTGCGCTCGGCCGGAAGGTATTATCATATGTTTGCCGGCCAGTGCGCTTCCGTCTTTATTGGCGCACTATTTTAAAGGCGCCGCGCCCTAAATGCACTTCCTTCGCCCGATTTATTTAACGCGCGCCGGAACAGCCGGCAACATGGATATGATAGCCGGTGCAAATTGTGCCAAGAAATAGAAACGAAATTGAAACAGCAATAAAAGAACAAAGTACATTTTGTTTAATGTTTTATTGAACCATCACACAGGACAATGCTTGCCATTTAACCATCAGCCGTTTGAATGTTTGCCCGCACAAGCAATACACTCCTGCAGGCTCATTTTAAAGTTGGGCATTGCTTGCCGAGTCATTTCCACTGGCAGTACTGCGATTGCGTTGCGGACAGCCTCCTTGAATTTCTTAATTGTCCGCAGTCTTTGTTGAAAGATGTCCCCATAAAAAGAAATTACAAGGGGCAGACCTGGTGACCTATCCGCCCATAGAATATCATTTGTCTCTAAACTTCTTGCCGTGTGTGCGGTAGCGCCACCTCGTTGAGTCTGGGCTCTAGAAAATTTTGTAACATTGTAACATAGTGGGTATATGTGATTGTCACCATACATCCTGTTTTCTCAAAGAAATACAACCCTATGATGTCAAATTCTGTACAGCAACAGTTACACAATGATGGTGGAAGTGGTTGCTCATAGAGTTGTCAAGGATTCTGTGGAGCCTAATACCAAAAATTCTGTTTACTGACGCACTGCAATAACAAAATTGCAATTTTAAAAATAAGTCTCCAACTCAAATACACGGTGCTTAGCGCTCCATGCTACAGTAGCAAATAAAATGGCATGCCTTGTACTGCTCAAGAATCTACGACTCGAGCGCCATCTAGCAATATACTGCGTGCGACGCGCGATTCAAAAAGGAGAGTTCATTCTGCCGAACCCTACATTATTTATATTATATTTTCGCATATTTACAATCTGCTTGTAAGAAGCTATAAGTAAATTATATAATGGTTACAAATTGAGAGGAGCTGTTATCCATTGACAATATTACAATTTTAGTTAACATTTTGTTTAATCACACACTTGGACACTGACTAGTTTAAAATATCTGTTGAACACAGCTTCTTAAGCCTTCTAATTTGAGGAGGTGTGTTTAGTTGGTATGTTTCTTCATTTGGATGGTGTTGCTGGTTAATTTTTGAATTTCTTCAGCTACCAGTGGAATGTCTGCGTTCTTATGGGGGGTCCTATTACTTACATACCATAGCGCATCAAACATTGGCCTAATATTTTTTATTGTATTCTTTGAATTATTTTTATATTTGTTGGTTTAGAGCAACCCTAGAGTTTAACACCATAAGCGTAAATTGGTTTGATAATGCATTTGTAGAGCAAAAGTTTGGTTAGTTTGAATACTGATGAGTTTCTGATCTATCGTTTTCCATAGTTATTTAATTTTGTTTGCCACTGATGGTTGTTACGTATCAGTTATGGAATGGGAAAAAACTAAACTTTGCGTATAAGTACTCCGGTTTTTTAAATTTCATCACATCAAAGACCAAACGCGCAAGATGTTGATCTCTTCGGTACGCCATATTTAAAGTGGAAGATCACCATAATTAAGCCCGGATAACACTTATGACTCACATAAAGTGGTCCGCGCCTCTTCAGTGAGTAGATTTCGAATGTTATATAAAATTTTTAGGCGGTAGAAACAATTCCGAACCAATTGTGGTACGTGAGTTTCAAAACGCAATTCACTGTCAAAAACAATGCCAAGGTTCTTAGCTTCATTCACTCGATCGATGTTGTGACCTGAGACTGTGATAACAGGATTTGTATCAAAACACGTGTGATTAATTTTTTTGATCCCAGAACCATGTATTCGATTTCAAGGGATTCAACACTAAGGCATCGTTTAATGACCAACGTGAAATACGTTCTAAATCGGCGTTGATTTTTGTCACAGCGTCGCAGAAATGTAAATTTGCACGTCGTCAGCATAAAAATGATTATTGCAGTGCAGAATTTCCTTTTGAGAGATCCGCAGCATATATGACAAAAAGTAAGGGACCCAGAAGGCTCCCCGCGGTTGGTAGTTTCATAGTCTGACATAAGAACAGAACCATTATAGCTGTAGCGTCATTACAAGTTATGATTGTTATCAAATTTGTTGTCTTCAGTAAAAATTAGGTACAGGAAGGGACTTAGAACGGTGCCTTGGAGTACTCTGGATTTGATTATAAAGTAATATTTTGTTATTTAATTGTGTTTGAAAGCCTGTAATTCCTAGAGGGCAGGGCCCAAGTGGTGGATCGGAAAATGTTTTCCAGATATGGAGCGTAATAGAGAAAAATAGTGTCTGACCTACAGCAGGCGGCTATTAACAGCGTCTGATCCAAAGTAAACGGCTTTCCTAAGAGGAGGTTATGACGTTAGACCTAAACATCTTAACTCATGTAGAAAACGAGGATTTTTTTGGAGATGAATGGCAGAATAAAAAAATTAAATATTAATTCCCAGGTGATGATCCACACCTCTACAAGAGCGGACCCCAATGTCATGTTAAAAATTATCAAAAATTAGTCATATGAAATAATCAGAAAAAAAGGGCATAACAAGGTTGTAAATATAAGGATAAAGAAATTATAGAACAATTTAAGAAGATGGACTTTAATATATTGATTATAAATAAGACTAAAAAGAAAAAAAACGGAATTGAAAACATCGGTGATATTATACATATTTGGAGTGATGTTAACAAAGAAAATGAGCCAGAGTCTGTGTAGGTGTTTTTCTAATAAAGAAGAAATACAAAAAAAACATTAAAACATAGGAACCAATAAATGAACGAATGATAAAAATAAGCATAGTAATTTACGGATGAAAGATAATCATACTATGAGTATCTGGGCTAACGGGTGACATAGACTGATTTTTTTATAATTTTATTTAACAATGATAGTTACACTTGGATTTGCCTCCTTTAAAGTGATTACCTTGAGCAGCCATACAGCGCTGTAGATGGTTCTTCAACTTGTGAAAGCGCTGCTAAAACGCGGATACTGAAATCGCCTTTAGTTCAATACTGTCCCCGTAATGGCGTCTTTTGAGGTTGATTTTCACACGATAGAAGAGAAAAAGTCACACAAACTCAAGTCGGGTAAATAAGGGACTCTGGCGCTTCGTTTTGGGGTCGCACTGAAACACCCAAGTCTCGTCATCAGCAATGGCACGTTCCAGAAAACGAGGATCCTTTTCAATCCGCTCCAAAATGTCAAGGCACTTGTTCCTCCGGTTGTCCCTTTGTTCCAGCGAAAGATTTTTCGGAAACACTTTAGCGCAGATTTTTCGCATCTCCAATTTGTTGGTCTAAATGCACTCGCCAACAACGTTTTACGAAACAACGTACTACTTTGCCATCGTTCCCACTCGCGCTGAACGCGCATCGGACGCGCAACGGGCAGTTCCTAGTGTTCCCAGGTTGCAGGCTACTGTCCATCGGATTACTTCATTTACATACCTTGCAGATCAGTGCTTTGAAGAAATAAGGAGCTCTAAATCTTGTTGAACATTAAAATCATTGAGGACAGATAAGAGAAAAAAAAACACATATATTATAAGTAGATGACTAAGTATAGATAAAACACTACCAAAACTTGCTAATAGAACAAAAGTCGGAGTTCACAAAAAGTATAGAAGAAGAAATAATAAATATAAAGCACGAAGTACTAGGAATAACACAGAAAGAAACTCACAATGCCATAATGTCAATAAAAAACAACAAATCTGGGGGACCAAGGAATATCGCACCAGAACTGGTTAAGTACGGCGTAGAGAAACTATGGAGAATGCTTCAACAGCTATTTGAAAAAGTAATTAACGGCGAAGACGCACCAAAGGAATGGGAGAAAGCGTGAAAATGTGAATACTATAGAGGAATTGCACTAGTGGTTGCATTTATGGCAGAATAATAAGAGACAAAAAAATTACGAGAGAAAATAGGAGAAGAACAAGTTGTTAAATTCTGTATAGAATCTACACTATATATTAATTGTCAGTAAAAAAAGAAAAAATAAAGACACTTATTTGCCTTTCATCGACCTCAAAGAAAGCTTACGACGCAGTATCTACAAACGTACTATGGAAAGCCATAGCAAGGAAGGGAATACCGACGACGATAATAAGAGCTGTAAAAAACGTGTACAAAGCTAATACAGTATACATAAATGATGGGAATCGACTCATCTGAAACTTCAAAATCTCCAAGGGATTACTACAAGGCTGGCCAACACATCGCCAACGCTATTTGAACTATTTTTACAAGATGCCCTAAGAATTTGAAAAAAATGTCAGAGTACCCCCGAGAAATAAATATTTTGTACATATTGTGCTTTGCGGACGACCAGGTGGTGGTGGCCACGAAGAAGGTTTTTAGCAACATAATAAAAAAGTGGAAATAAGAATACGGAAGAGTTAATTTGGAAATCAATTTAAAAAATCCAATATTTAACAACTAACGAAGAAGAAGTAAAAGACTTCAAAATTGAAGAATAACCTACATTCAAATACCTAGAATTCACTATATCAAGGAACGCAACAACAGAGTAAAACGTCTAAAACTTGATTGGACAACAACAGATATCATGTGGGACAACAAAGCTTAATAAAAACAAAGAAAGTGATATATGAAACCACAGTTAAAGATTACGACATATGCAACAAAAAATATGAATAATTAGCAACAAATACAGGCAACTGAAATGGAATATTGAAGGAAATGATGTGGTATGACCAAGATAGATAGAATAACAAATGGGAAATTAGAAGAAGAGTGCAAGTCGAAACAGATGTAATCAAATTTATAGAAGATAAAAGTCTATTATGGAATAGCCATCTGAGGATATCAAATAACACATGGAATGGAGCCCAGTGTTAAAACAAAACAAAGAGGACCTCGAAGATCCTGGAAGTGGACGAGGCTATGCAGAAAAGATGATTAGAAGAGAGAGACTGGAAAAACAAAAAAATGGAGGACCTGGTTAAATAATAATTTTGTTTGTAGGTAAATAATTTCAGCAGAGGTAATATGGTGTGGGACGGTTGTATCTGAGTTTATATAGGAGGCCACCATGCGATGCAAAATCAAATGATTACTTAATGTCTAAAAAAGCAGCTGGGCATGGTTTTTGTTATTTTAAATTCTTTATTATTTCATTAGCAATCCGATGGCTTTGCTCTATAGTTGAGTGAAATGCGTGAAATTAAGCTTGGTATTCTATAACATAGTTGAGAGCACCGCCACTTTTCTGGGCAGTTCTTTTAGAATTTGATTTGTAATTGGATCAAAATCAGAGGCCTTGTGGCTATAGCTTTGTGACATTACAGTTTGTACTTCTGCGGGAAAGAAGGACTCAATTAGTAAGGTCATTGGGCACGGGCTGTCTATGTAGTCTTTGACTTGACTGATATTCAGGCTTATGTTTGCTGGTTCTGGTACAGTGAAAATTTTGGAAAGGCGTTCGCCAAAGGCTATCGCCTTTTTTGGTCGGAGTGGTTTCAGCTGTTATATTCTTCTCTAAAGGTGGGATGTAAATTTTTTAAGTTGTTTTGCAGACTTCTGAACGGAATGATCCTGTTTAGATAGATTAGTAATATATAATGGATAAAGGTTCTAAACATGTTCCAGTTTGTTCTTGGAGTGGACAGTCTTGAAGCGTCTCTAATGAGTTTAGTTATGAAGCAATACAATAGAACAATAAACGCCCTTAAAACAAAAACAGTGGTGTGCAGAGATATGAGATACGGAAACGTATAGGCAACACTAAATGAAAAGAGAAAAGAAGAGTTTGAAGAGTGTTGTTATCTAGGCAGCATCATAAATAAAAACGAAACAAGTAAACGAACAATCGTGCATAGATTGCAACAAGCGAAGGTAACGTTCCTCGAGAAAAAGCAAGTAAAATATCTTTGGACAGGAGAAAACAATTTCTACACATCGTATGGAGTGTCGCGCTATATCGGGCTGAAATTCGATCAGTTGCAAAGAGCGAAAAAAGCAGAACACATGCGTTAGAGTTATGGTGCTACAAAAAATGTGAAAAGCAAGATTGGATGACAGATTATTAGGAAGGATGGAAGAAGATAGAAAGCTAATGAAGGAGATAATGAAAAGAAAATACATAGATAGGACATATAGTACCTCATTTGGGTCTATTACAAATAATAATAGAAGGTATGGCAGATGAGAAGAACACACAAGGCAGACTTACTGAAGATAGGAAACAATTGAGAAAATAGTACTGAAAGAAACCAATCCAAAAGATTGATTACTTAGAAGAAGAGTTTGGTTCTGTGAATGTTGATGTAGTTAGAAATAATGCCTTTTAGTACAAAGAAGTCAAGAAACCAATCCAAAAGATTGATCACTTAGAAGAAGAGTTTGGTTCTGTCCAAAGAAGTCTAGAAGATTGGGTAACTTATTAACATCAGTAGCCAATATGCCAATTAATTAGTGGATAAGGAATAGCAATTTTTATTATTAATCCCTTGTTTAAGTCTTCTCCACTTTAGAATGATTAACTTTGAACCTCAGTCTGCATGCTTGGCGTGTAAATCGCCGCCTATAATAAATCTGCCATTAAGTTCGTTTGCATTTATGTGTTTTTATTCTATGCCTAGGTGGACAGTAAATTGCTGTTATATTAAAACGCCAAGTTGATTTGCGAGTTAGATAATGGTAGCTTGTATTCTGCTGGTTTGGTGTGCCTGCAGTTCGTGGTGCATTGTGGTTCTTCTTTTGTTCTATAGTTTGTTAGAACATCTGCGTTCTATTCGGCTATTTATATTGATTTAATGTTCAGTGCTTATTTTATTATTTATGACTGCTGAAAGCATGTTTAATATCATGTCATTTGATAGGTGTGATGTACGATATTTTCACTATTTAGATTTGCTAGCTCTCTGTATGTCTCTGAATATTTGGTGTTGATTTTTATTGTGTCGCTTTGTAGCGCTATACATTGATAGGCTTCTTCCTCCGTGATTTTCGATAGGTGGTCAGTCATTTTTGAAATCTGTCGCTCCGTAGGAGAAAATAGTGGGTGTTTTGGGTATTTTAGGTTCTGTTGCTTGGTCATTTTGGTTTAGATTTCTAGTTGCGGCCGAAAAGTGGACTGCACAGTAATTTTAAATTTGAACAAAAGGAACTTCAAACAGAAGCTGAAGCTGAAAGCACTAACCTGTGGAAACGGCGCTTTCCCGCAAAATCGGTTCCCTGTACTGTTGGTCCTGGAGGACCCAGGAAAATAAAATACAGGCTTGGATGAAAAGATAAGACAAGTTATCCCCTTCGTCGTTCCTTGCCGAGTCAGAGCAAAAAAAAAATGGACCGAGTTTTACCAGCAAAATTTCAATCCCGAAATGCAATCAGAAAACAAAAGGACCTCCGGAAGAGGTTAATCTGGTCGGTAAAATATTGATTTCGCCAGTTAACAAAACCGGCCTCCCAGCAATGTAAACTTCTGCTGCCAATCAAACACGCCGGTGAACTCTCGGCTTACGTAAAATTTAAACTATCGCAAACTATATTCAAAAGAAACGACGCGTGCGAGGGCATAGCAAAAGACCAAGCGCAGCCTCAATATCAGCGCTCCGCGTGATCGTACAAATTATCTCAAATTCAAAATATACAGGGGGGAACCAAAAGACGGCCGGATCTAATTTAAAAATAAAATAAAAGTAATTGGGGATTGGCGGTACATTTCTCTAAGGCTCAAAATTTTTTCCTTTTTGTATTTCTTGATTATTAGCGTTAACTGTTCTCTTTATCGTGTCTCTTTTTTTTAATTGCTTGTCAGCCGTACCTATTACACGTTGATTCATCTTTATGTGAATCTACATTACAAATTTTATACATTATAGAGTCATTACTTAACTTTTACTTATTTAGTGCATTAGTTTTAACTTGCGGTTGCACTTGTGTTTCATTCGGATCGCATTCTCCTCTTCATACACCGAAAACCAAACGAGCAGGGTTAAATATATAAGTAAAACGATGATCTGGATAAGACATAGGCCACTGTGGTGGCCTTGCTGCATATGTACCATCCAGTTGATCTATTTAAGCTGCTTGTCTGTATCTACAATAATAAAATTTAATTTATAAAACTTATTAATTCTTTTTAATACTACGTCGCTGACTACAAGGTCAACAATAATCGCTTTGGGCACCCTTCAACTAGGTGCTTAGAACACTCCCTTGTTGTACGAATGTTGTGAAACGAATTACCCTGTACATAGCACTGCTTTTCTGTTATAAGGAGTTCGTCTCTAGTCATAATAATGAACTATCATATTTTAATGTGACGAATTGAATTGTTCGAATGTCCCGAATAATATCCCGGTAGCGGAGATTATACTACTATATAGATAAAGTTATTAGTGGAAATGCAAATAATATTCGAAAGTCCACTAAACTAATTACAGAACGCTATCATCAACAGCTGTATGAAAACTGTAGACGACGATATTCGCTCCGCTTGAGGGTGCTATCCGCCCCTTCTACTCTAATATATCTGCATTAGCAGCTGTCATTCCTTGCTCAAAATCCTCCACAACTATTAAGTTACAATATGTAACATCCACGTCAAATAGTAGCAACTATCTTAAAAAGCATGAAAATCAAACCAAAGACGTTTTTCAGTCTTAAATAATTACGCTTGGCAAGTAGTTGAGAAGGCAGAAAAACTTTTACCAAATGCTAGCGTCACTTATAAATGTACTTCTAATAAATTAATAAAATAAAATTGCTTTGAAAATTACACACAGAATTATATATCTTTTTAAATTTGTTTATAAGATTGTGGGGGAGACTTTGAAACAGTTAAATGATGACAAACGAAGGTTTTATTTATTTTTCGATATTTGTATGCAATTTCTTTTTGCTGTATATTCCTAATTATAATTTAAACAAAATTTATTTCTAAGGGGCCAGGTTTTAAAAACAAACTTAAAGAATAAATAAAATATATATACATAATAATTTATTAACTAAAATGTTTTTTGCACTTTCGTTTTATATTTGGTTAAGAAACTTTCTGATATCAGTGTCCAGCAAATGTTTCGCTATTTTACTTCCTTTAGTAACGTTTCTCAATAGCAACATTGTCTTGATGGAGGTGTTCTCAATGTCCATTACTAGCATCACCAAGATTCAGAGGAAAAGATCCAGATGCAATCTTCGGGCCGTTACAACTCAGTGCTTCATGCCTCTCGAAGAATCCATCGACAATGTCTTTATAGTTTTTAGATCTTTCTTTCCTAATAAGTTTTATATTACTGCTTTGAGTGCATTCCAAGGAGTCCGCTATAAGTCGCTTTAAATGCTGCATCTCGTATTAAAAGAGTAGTTCGGGGTTTTGCAAAGATGCCTTCCTTGTCTTTTACAATTTTTCTTTAAAATTTTGAAATTTATGCTTGCTTTCGTTCATTGCCTGGACGAATTTTTTTTTTTGGTTAGGAATACGCAAAATTTTTTGCGAACATCTTATCCAACTACCCCACTCACAAATAACGCAATGCTTCATTTATCAAAGTTGCAAACCAACTAAAATTACCAAAACTTTTAAATCGGCGCTGATATTCCATGTTTCTATAAGATTCCTTCATGTGAATAGCATATCCAACAGGAGCTGAATGGTAAATATTTTCATTGTGTGAAGGAATAGATATTAAGTTAAATTTTAAAAAGTGGATGAAAAGACGCCATTCTTCTACATTGTGTTTATAACCTAACGCAAGCATTAAGTCGTCAATGTTATTGCAAATGGAAAGACTTTCTTCAGTTGAGAGATTTTGTGTTTTTTGGCAGTTGCATATCTGCAGCTAACAGCTTCAATCCCTCCAATTTTGATCCTAGCATCTCTGCTTGAGTGTTTAACAAGTGTAAATCTTGTAGTAGGCCATTTAATTCCAATTGGGATATTAGATGAGTTTTATTTTTTTTGAAATGGTAAAAATTTCCTATTGCTGCTAGATAGATTTGCAGTTGCTTCTTCTATATGCTTCTATTGCATCAGACGCATATCTTGGGTCGAGAAGGGTTTCTGAATAAGATATAAGGCCAACTAGCAGAAGGAAAGCTGGAATATATAACTTGCTTCTCGTTTTTGCTCAAGAAGCCCAAGATTATGGTGCAGCAAAAGTAACAATCCATGGTATTATCCGTTTATTCTTACCGTAGCATAGGAACTCTAAATGGGGTATCAGGGTTTTCCCATTTAACCTGCTTCTCAGGATAGCAGCACAACGTGTGCAGCAATTTTTTGAAAGTTCAAGATTTGTCTTAATTTTCAATTTTAATGCCAAAGCTTTTTCTATTGTTGGTGTAATATTTCGCTATGCTGCTAAATTATTAGTTTTCCACAAATATAGCAAAACCTATTTTTATCATTTGTGCACTTGCAAGATATTGCGATTATGAAAAGTAAAAAATGCCAACAAATCTGATTTAGTTTAAATAACTCTTTTTTACTCGCTTATATACAGGGTGTCTGGTGGCAGATTTATATTTTTAAATACCATTATTTCAAAAAGTAATAAACGGTGCGGGGTGAGGGTGGCGCCGTTGGAATCACCGATCGTGCGGATTTGTCAGTCACGATGTCGCAGTGGTCGAGTGAGCATCGCGCGTTCGCTGTAGAGACATTTTTTAAGAGTAACGATTCTTACGTAATTGCCCGTCGACAATTTTGTTCAAAGTTCGGTATTCGGCGAATACGTGATGGACCGAGTGTAAATTTAATTCGTTCGTGGGTGCAGAGATTCCGCGCAACTGTCTCGGCTATGAATGCCCCACGGCCAGGGCCCAGTCAATCTTCAAGGACTCCCGAAAACATTGAACTGGTTGAAAGCAGTTTACGTGAAAATCCGCGACTTTCAATGCGGAAAAGAGCAGCCTTACTGGGACTTCCAAGAGCGATTATTCATGAAATTTCAAGAAAGGATCTGAAGTTCCATCCTTTTAAAATTCAAATCGTTCAAGAACTGAAAGACAGTGACTTTGATTTACGCAAAAAATTTTGTGAAACGATGTTGGAACGTTTTCGCACTGTAAATCCCATTTTTTGGAGCGACGAGGCTCATTTTCACTTAAACGGCCACGTCAGCAAGCAAAACCGCCGTTATTGGTCTCCAAGAACCCGCAACCCTCGATTGAAACATCAAAAACCATTGCATTGCTCCAGGGTAACTGTTTGGTGTGCCTTATCCACGCATGGGATAATTGGACCATTTTTTTTCCAAAATTCTCGAGGTCAGGCGACGAATGTCAATGGTGAAAATTATCGACGCATGATTACGGATTTATTTTTGCCAAACCTGCGACCTCATCCATCGTACTCTTCACACACATGGTTTCAACAGGATGGGGCGACTGCACACACAGCCAGAGCTTGGATGAATTTGCTTCAGGAAAATTTCCCCCAAAAACTGATCAGTCGCTTTGGGGACATCCCATGGCCACCGTAGTCGCCCGATCTAACTCCCATGGATTTTTTTATGGGGCTACCTCAAAGAGAGGGTTTATAATGACAATCCCCAATCTCTTGTGGCTTTAAAGGAAAATATTCGTCGAGAAATCAGCTGAATTGAACCAAGTTTACTGCAGCGTGTGGCGCAGACCACAAGGCTTCGTTTTGAACAGTGTGTGCAACTCGACGGAAGATATTTGGATGACATACTCTTTAAAAAATGAAATCCGCATTTCTATTCTATCGTTCAATGCTCTTAATAAAACTTTGTGTCAATTATTACGTTTTTGATTTAAGTTTGAAAATATAAATCTGCCACCAGACACCCTGTACTAGACATATTTACGAATTTCTAAAATGTGATTCACTTAAAACTGACAAAATGTTTTATTGAAAATTTTTTTAAACTCTAGTAATATAATTGCGATTTATCGTTATTCAACGTAATTCTGCTTTAACTGCTGGCAATCCGTTTTGCAGTTTGCATGAATTGTTAACTCCAGTTTCTAGAAGATTTCTTTTTGTTTCATTAGTTTACGGTCTCTTATTTAACATAGAAACAAGTGAACATTTTTTTACTTTACAATACATAAAAAGTTGTCTATATTATGTAGACCCCGTGCTTTTGGATAACAGTAGACCTTCAAAAAGAGCTTGCAAATCTGTTTCATTTAATTATAAGACTTGAAACCAATTTGCTAAATCTTACAGGTTTGTACTTTGTGATTCGGTATCGGGTAGTACCCGAACTTTGCAGGCCTTGTCGTTTTGTATCACTTTAACTTTTTGAATTTTTTTACTATAGATATCTTCTACGAGGCACTTATATTAATACAGTTCGGTCAATATAAATTAAAGAATAATTTAGTTCTAACTTGAAATGAAAACTTAAAACTAAAGTCTTACTCATCAGTGTTTTTAGAAGTCTGATAAGCTGAACTACTAACATATACACTTAAACACGCACTATGCTCTGCTTTGATGCAACTACTGGACTAACTGAAAAAGAGCTTGGTGCTCTTGAAACTTCTTACTAACTGCGCATTATTGAGAAGCTAAATAGCCCTCATGTTCACAAGAAAAAGTCGTTGTTCGTGACTCCCAGCAAACTTAAAAATGGCGTAGTCTCCAGCCTTCACTTTGAGGTCCTAATGTATAATACTCCTCCGGCAGTGCCAAGCGGCATCTACGACGTTCCTTACAACTTTGTTTTAGAATCGATGAATCACGAAAATGTTGCTCTTGCTAGCACATGTTTAAAGTTGAATCCCATGTGACCAAACAAGCTTTAATATTTGCTTATAAAAGAGCCGCTTATTATGTGTAGCAACTTAAAATTTCGTCCAACTATTCCATATATTCTCTTTTCTGGACATCCTTAATTTTAACAGGTAAATGTTAATACTGCTTATGGGTTAAGTTGATGCGAACAGATTTGCTTTCATTCAATGTGTTGATCTGATCTATACATGCTTGGATTTTCTTAATGGCTTCTTCCTAACCATTTCCAACTGCAAGGATTGCGGCATCATCGGAAAAGGTAGCGATAGCTTCATATTCAAGTAGCTAAAGTTCTGGACCTAGTACACTACCTTGTGATGCTCCTCCATTGATATATTTCAATTCAGAGTAATTGTCTTCTTGACGAAAAGGATTTTAAAATTTGCGAATATTGTCGGGGTAGAAATATGTTTAATTTGTAAAACATGTCATGCTTTATCGAAAGACTAGGTAACATCCAGAAACACAGTAGAGCTAACCTTTTTCTTCTAATCGTTTTTGATGTGCACTTGATTAACAGTTGAGTCACTTTCTCTGAAGCCTAATTAGTGATGAGATTAAAGTCCCCTTTTCGATTATTGGTTTTAGTCTTTTGAGAAGCAGTTTTTATAGTTACGTAATAACAGACCAAAATGACTTAGGATTGTCTGAAGAAACTTCTTGTAGAGGTTTTCCTGGTTTAAGAATCACCATGATTTTTACTACCTTTTCATGTTTTAGGAACATACCTCAGTTTGAATAAAGCGTTGATAAGTTTTACGATGGTTTTTCTTGAAAGTTGCTTTAAAACTTCATCAGTAATAAGATTGAAACCTAGAGCTTTTTGGATTAATTTGTTAGTCTACATTTGGTCAACTGGTCTAATGACTCGATCTTTCTGTATCGGTTCAGTGCGGTTTTTCTAAGTGCTCTACACATTTATACGCTTTTTTTTGATATTACGTGCACAGGTACTATCTGCATTTTTGACTAGTGGATTATGAAAAATAGAAGTTTCCTACTTTTGGCTGTTCTTAGTCTCAATCTCCAATGGGTGTGTTTGCGTTGAAATCACTTCCAGTGAGGAATCTATATCCTTGGCTTTGGAGAAAATCTAAGTGCTAATTTTGTTTAATAGCATATCTAGTGTTTGTTTTAACGTTAACAGCTGTGGCCTGTATTTCAATTTCTTGGTAATCTGTGGTGGATTTTCTTTTAAATTTGATGTAGACATTTGACTGCTTGTGGTTGGTAATGGTGTTGAAGCAGTTTATTAACACTCCATTCTATTATTTTTATATTATTAGCCATTCTTATATAGGTATCGTTCCTTGAAAGCTATATTCCTGTTTGGAGATACGGTCGTCCATTTTACTTAATAT
This sequence comes from Sinelater perroti, assembly GCA_036346155.1. Taxonomy (NCBI): domain Eukaryota; kingdom Metazoa; phylum Arthropoda; class Insecta; order Coleoptera; family Elateridae; genus Sinelater; species Sinelater perroti. The sequence continues at coordinate 17,978,430 of JARFIY010000158.1, read as the reverse complement.
TTTTAATATTAGTCCGAGTGTAGATTCAACTGATGATTTTTGTTAACTTGCTGGCTTTTGAATCTGGTGCTGTGACTTTTGCGATGCCGCTTGGCTGTAACTTCTCGGTTTAGGAGCATTATTTTGCTTTGACTGAATTAAATTTATTTTTTTAATTATTTCTCGCTGATTACTAAAAAAAACTTGGTTTATTTATTTATTTATCTTTTAACGTCTACATTTCATTTGTTACTATGCATCCACGGTAAATTTGCAGAGAGTGTAAAATTATTTTTTGATAAAGTTAAAACTTTAGTATTTGAGTTTCTTCTTCTATCTGTGCCATATCTTCAATGGACGTTGGCGATTATTATAGCCCATCTAATTCTGTTGTCTGCAGCACGGAATAACTCTATTGGTGTCATGCCGGACCATTGTCTTAAATTCCGTAGCCACGATGTTCTTCGTCTTCCTGGTCCTCTCCTTCCGTCAAACTTTCCCTGCATTACAAGCTACAGCAATTGTAATTTACTATTACGCATTATATGTCCAAAGTATGAAAATTTCCTTTTTTTTATAATCTCCATTATTTCTCTGTTTTTGTTCATTCGCGATAACACAGCTTCATTTGTTATATGGTAAGTCCAAGAGATCCTCAGCATGCGTCGATAGCACCACATTTCAAATGCTTCTAGTGGCCTATATGCATTATTGGTTAGGCTCCAAGCTTCCACGCCGTACAATAGTATCGATAAGACGTAACATTTTGGTTACATAAGGTTGATATTACATAACACATTTCTCATGCTATTAAAGGCGGCTCTGGCTTTTTCTATCCGGACTTTAATTTCTTGGATCTGATCCCAATTGTTATTTAAACTGGTACCTAAGTATTGAATTGAACCATGTACATGAAACTGGCCAGTGACATTCTCGTTTTTGTTCACAATCATTACTTTGGTTTTATCTATGTTTAGTCGCATGTTGTATGATTCGCTTACAGTCGCTACCTTTGTTATCAATTGTTGCAGTCCTGTTGGGGAGTCAGCGAGCAAAACGGTGTCATCCGCATACCGTAAGTTGTTAATTAGTACTCCATTTAATCTAATTCCTTCTTGTGCATCGTCCAATGCTTACTTAAATAGCCTCTCAGAATAAGCATTAAAAAGTAATGGAGAGAGCACACACCCTTGCCGAACTCCTTGACGAACTTGAAGTTCTTCAGATGTCTTATCTTCCACCTGTACAAGTGCCTTTTGCTGCCGGTATAAATTGGTGATTATATGTACATATTTGCCATCTAATTTTGCTAGGTGAAACGTTTCGATTAATTTGTTGTGGTTAACTCGATCGAATGCTTTTTCGAAGTCAATAAAACAAGCGAAAACGTTGCAGTTACATCGCGCGTCCTCTGCACTAGGACATTAAGGCTAAACAATGCTTCTCTAGTGCCAAAACCGTTCCTAAATCCGAATTGCGTCTCGCTAATGTTCTTCTCGAGTTTGGGGTAAATAGTTCATGCATTACTTTTAGGAATACTTTTAAAATGTGGCTCATCAAGCTTATCGATCTATATTGTTCACAATTTTTTTGTGTTGGCTGTTTTTGGTATAGGAATAAAAGTTGATCGAAGCCAATCTTTTGTTTCATAAACATGATTAAATAGGTTTACAAATACGTCTAAGTTATCCTCTTCGATAAGCTTGATTATGTCTCCGCAACTTCGTCTGGTCCGTTTGCTTTATTTTAATTTAAAATTTCCTCTCTAGTGGTTGGCGGTCCTTCTAACCCTGGTAGTTGTTTAAAATTTTCTCGATTTTCGAGATTTTCAAGGTTTTCTTGGTGTACGTCATTGAATAGTGTTTGCATGTATGTTTTCCACCTTTTGACCTTGTCATCAATATCTAATAATATTGTTCGAGCTTTACTCCCGGGCGCCAGTGCGCCTTTACAAAAGATACTTAACTTGGCGCCGCCGTTGTATCGGAGACGCTGGACCCCTCTCTCGGGCCACTGGGCCTTAGCGAGAATGGGGTGCACGGGATCGCGTGCGGCGCCGCGCGACATTCAGCGCAGGGACTTGACTCGAGTTCGTTGAGCTTTTCAGACGTTAGCACCAGTACGCTGCTTTCAAGGGAAAGAGGACTGCATGACAGGGAAACAGGTCAGTGTGGAATCGTTATGATTGATATGTATGCGTCCTCTTGTGTTGTAAGGGCAGTATGTGGGCCTTGGGGAAGGAGTCACGGAGTGCCGTGGCCCTTCTGGGGCGTAAAGCTTTGCGGCAGCCCTGTGTTGCCCGAGCCTGCGTGACAAGGACACAGCTCAGTGCAAAATCTGTACGTTTATTGCGTATGCGTCCTATTGTGTTGTAAGGGCGGTGTATGTGACCCTGGGAAAGGAAGCACGGAGTGCCGTGGCCCTTCCATGGAGACCTGTGGGGCAAAGACTCGTCCATCTAGCTGGTCATCCTCACAGGGGTGCGGTGTCCGTGGGGGCAGAATGCCTAGCTGGTCACCCTCTCTTCGGAGCGGTGTCCGGGGGGGCTGGACGGGACGGCGCATACACACGCCCAGGTAGAGATCTCTCATTGCGTGCGGAAAAGTACCTTGCGGCTTGCGTAATTGCGTTTGCGCCACTAGCGGCGTTGCGACACGATGATTAGTATTGTTGTTTACTATTGTTCATTGTATGAATTGTAGTTAGCTTAAGTTTTACAACTACAAATAAATCCTACTCTTGCCCCGGCTTTCCTCTCTATTCGCGAGAGGTTTTATGCCTAGGCAAGTAGTAACTTTCGCGTAATCCTTTGTGTTTTATTGATTGGACCTGCGCTCACTCAATCCTTAACTAAGTCTCACCCTTACAGTAATTCTAATTAACCTTCAATATATCTTGGTCATTTGGAATCAAACAAATATGTTACCATTATCGCTTGTTATATTCCCAAAGCTTCTTTGTTTACTTTTCCCAGCAGCTTCCTTGATCTTTTTATGTAACGTAAAATGATCATGTTGATTTTCTAAACGTTCGATTTCATTACATTTTTCCGCTAACCAATTTTCTTTAGTTTCTTTAATTTTCGTTTTAATTGTGTTATGAAGCTGTCTCTACTGTAGTTCATTTTTATTTCTATGTTTTCTGCGTTGTTCCATTAATAACAGGATCTCATCTGTCATCCATTTGTTCTTCTTCTTTTTTGTATTAGTAGTGAGCTTTGAATTTGCAATTTACACTACGACGTTTTTAGTAGCTTCCAATTGTTGCTCTATGCTGTTGGTATCTCTTTTGATCTTAACGATTTCCTCGTTTAATTCTTTTTTATACTTTCTCGAAGTTCTTCATCTTTGAGTTTATATGTATCTATTTTTGGTGGTCTTTTTGATCGTGTAATTTTCTTTAACCGTAGGGTTATTGCCGCTAGCAATAAATTATGGGTCGAAGGAACATCTGCTCCGGGATATGTTTTGACTGACGTCACTGAGTTTCGAAATCGCTTATAGTCAATTTGGTTTCTGATCATATTTTGTTGGTTATCCGCAGGCGATTTCCATGTATATAGTCGTCGAGGAGGAAGCCGGAAGTAGGTGTTCATAATTGTATAATTCATTACTTTGCAAAATTTGATTAGCCTCTCTCCTCTTTTATTACGGGTTCCCAAACCGTAATCGCCTACTACGTTATCGACTCTAATCTCGCCAACTTTGGCATTAAAGTCGCGAATAAGCAATGTTAACTCTTCTTTCCGCATATGTTTTAAATCTTCCTCCAGATCTTTGTAAATTTTTTTCAATATCTTCTTCAGAGCTCTGAGAAGTCGGTGCATAGATCTATAATATATTTAAGCAACAAGGGTAAGCATTAACCTTCATTAGGGATGCTCTATCAAATATCGGGATAAATCCCAATACCGCCTTCTCAATTTCCTTGGTTACTATTATAGCCACTCCATTGCGATGTTGCGGGCTATCATTTCCGGCATAGTAAATTTTGTGGTCTTCGATTTCACATTTTCCTTTATTTGGCCACCGCGTATTTGAGTTTATACTTAGATTTCTTCACATATTGAAGTAGCGAGCATTGTGATATTGTTTATTGTCTATCATTCAGTGTCCAATTTATTGAGATTTTACAATTTGATTTTAGAGCTTCCCATTACAAAATGTATAGGTTTGAGACTTAAGCTCATCCTCAGTGGCTTATTCTAAGATTGCTGTTGTCGTAAGTAAAAAATCCTAGATTTCTGTCAACTGAATTTTTAGTAATTTTCTTCTAATAATAGGCCTCATGAATTCAGATAAAATTCTGGATACGTTTTCGTAGAGCTTTTTGATTTTATTGGGACGTATCTCTATTTATAATTTTAGATTTGAACTAGGTTAAGTTAAATAACATTCTCAAGCTGACTTAATGGCTTTAATGGTCAAAGATGTGATTTTGAGTGATGATAGATCTGATAAGTTTGCCTTATTGGCCAGTAATTTTTTTAAGTAAATCTCGATTAGCGTTACTTGTTATATTATATCTTAATTAGCTTTCGTTATTGGATAGCTAGTTACTATGCATGAGCTCTAGCTCCAACTCCTATTTCTTGAACTAAATATTGGAACCTTTTTGACGAATTTAGATCTTTGTCTTTATAAATTCTTTTATATTGCCGCTACATCGTGTATAGCCCAGTAAACTTTGTAACCTCGATTTTATTATGAATACCCCTTGGTGTGTTTATTTTAAATTTGTCATTTCTTAAGAAAATTTTAAAACCCTCTTTCACATCTAAAGTAGATTTGTTAAACTCTTCAGATTTTGACTGTTGTTAAATTAATGCTTCATCATCATTTCTGTATTTTTAGAGTTATTTGCCACTTCTAATTCTTTTGTAGCTCCTGGGACAGTTTCTTTTCATTAAAGCAGGCAATATTCTAAAGTTGAGGAAATTTTGGTCCTCATTCCAATTAACTTAACTAGCATTAAACTGATAAGATTCATCTGAGGTCGCCAAAATGTGTAGACAGTTCTAAACTTCTAGAAAAGAAATACCTTCTGCCTATAGATGTGCTTCTGATAATGAAGAACATAAAATAACTTAAGAAATTATATGCAGAACTGTATTTTGTTAACTCGCCCGTTATCGACAAAGATTAACTCATACTTAGCTAGACAGTCCGCGTTTAACTTTCATACCGTAAAGACGGTGCTGAGCGATAATAGCGAAAGTGTGTAACGCGGTTATCGCTGACCTTAGGTCAGCAATACGCTGGTTTAATTTGTGTGAAGTATAATAATTATAAACTCACATTTCGTAAAATAGTTATATGAAACCAATCAACATGCTACTAAAATGACATGTAACAGCAATAATAATTTCTATATTCCGTCAACGCAATTCACACGGCAGCTAGCATCTCAACCACATAATAGCTTCGCTCCAATGGATAGCCAGGTAAATCCCCAATTTGCTATTATCAATACTCCTTATTTACATAACAACTTGACATATGTGCCAAATGTGCAGATCCCAAATCTACAAATACACAAACTAATCATACTTTTTATCAATGCAACTAAATAACATACCGACAAATAATTTATCAAACAGAATAAATACATCCGATAGTGATAGTGAAGTGGAAATGAATACAATGCCCAATAAAGAATGGCAATGTGTACAAAACAGAAAAAGGAAAAGAATAACAAAACAATCAGCACAAAATAAAGCAGTACATGTCACACAAAATAATAGATATTCTGCCATTAATAGCCTTAATGAGGATATTACTGAAGTCGCACCGGTTGTTCAACAAAATAAGATACCCAGACCACCTCCGATATTTGTACATGGAGTTACAGATTATAATAAAATGATAAATGCTCTAACAGCTGTTACTGAAATAGAACAATATAAAACAAAAGCAATGTCTGATAATATAGTTAAGCTAAGTGCAAATACTCCAGACACATACCGTAAGTTAGTAACATTCATGAAGGAAACAGGTATAATTTACCACACATATCAGATGAGAGAAAATAAAGCTTATAGAGTCGTCATTCGTAACCTCCATCCTACTGTACCCTCTACCGAAATAGCAGAATCACTGGAAGAGAAAGGTTTCAAAGTACGAGCTGTAACAAACATCAAACACAGAATTACAAAATTATCCTTACCAATGTTTTTTGTGGACTTGGAACCTGCTGAAAACAATAAAAACATTTACAACCTTAAATTCTTAAATAATCACGTTATAAAAGTGGAGCCGCCACGTAAAAATATATCAATTGTCCAGTGTACGAGGTGTCAACAATATAACCATACCAAAGCCTACTGTAACCGTCCCTACGCTTGCGTTAAATGTGGAGGACCGCATGACACTAAGACATGCAAGAAATCAAAATATTTGCCGGCTAAATGTGCTTTATGTGGCGGTGATCATCCCTCCAACTATAGAGGCTGTACAGTACACAAAGAATTACAAAACAGACTGAAACCAGACACACAGACTCAAAACAGGTTTATCAATTCAAACCACTCACCACCCAGCAACAATAGACAACACTCAAAGTTCACACCCTCAACATACAGCCAAGTAGTACAAGGTGACACTGTACAAGCCAACAGTCAAGACACAATCTTACAAAAGTTCTTAGAAGAATTCAAAATGATGTTCACCCAGCTAATGCAACAAAACAACATGATAATAAACATGTTGTCTACTGTCATAAATAAACTTGTCGTTAATGTCTAAGTCCTTACGAATATGTTTATGGAATGCGAATGGCATCCAATCAAAAATTCAAGAAATCGAATTATTTTCAAAACTCCATAATATAGATATATTTCTTATATCAGAAACACATTTTACGGACAGATCTTATCTAAGAGTTCCGCACTATACATGCTATCATACGGAGCATCCGGATGGTACCGCCCACGGAGGAACAGCGCTACTCATAAAGAGCTCAATAGTTCATTATGAACTATAAAAATATGAGGATCCATGCCTACAAGCAACAACAATACTAGTTTGTAAATTACCAAACCCAATTATCATATCTGCTGTCTATTGTCCACCAAGACATAATATTACCAAGGAGGACCTCAAGCCGTTTTTCCAATCACTTGGCAGTACATTCATATGCGGTGGAGACTTCAACTACTGGGGATCTCGGCTAAGTACCACTAGGAGTAGGGCTCTATATAACTTCCTACGAGAAGAAAAATATGGATACCTATCAACTCGGGAGCCAACATACTGGCCCACGGACCATAATAAAACACCTGATTTGCTAGACTTTTTTGTCACAAACGGAATTTCTTCTAACTATACGGATATTATCAGCAATCTTGACTTATCTTCAAATCATACACCAGTTATAGCTACAATCAGTATAACGATAATTAAAAAACCACCAAGACCATCATTTTATAACAATAAAACAGATTGGGACTCATACAGAGCCATTCTTCAAGAAACCCTACAATCAAATATTAGTTTAAAAACTCCCCAGGAATTAGAGCAAGCTACTGATCACTTTATCATTACTCTACAAAATGCAGCATGGAAATCCACACCTACGATCACAAACAGCGTTCAAAGAGATATAAATGTTCCTAATGACATACTTGAATTAGTTCGACTGAAGCGAAGAGTGAGGGCTAGATGGCATAGAACACAACATCCAGCTGACAAAACAGTGTATAATAGATTAGCAAATACCTTAAAGAACCAACTACACAAGATAAGGCAGGAAAATTTTAACCATTATCTACTACATTATCAAGAACAGATAATAGCATTTGGAAAATCGCCAAAGCAAACAAACGGCCACAAAAAACAAATCCCCCACTAAGAAAAACAAATAGTGAGTGGGCTTGAACTGATCAAGAAAAGGCAGACTTATTTGCACGACACTTTGCTAATGTTTTTACGCCCTACTCAGATGATCCTGATGATACAGTAAACAGCTTCGTGGACATACCATTGCAACTGTCGCTACCTATCAAGAGATTCACCTGTGCAGAGTTGGAAGAAGAAATTCAACATCTTAACCATAAAAAAGCACCAGGGTACGAACTAATATCCGGTAAAGTGCTTGCTGAATTACCTAGAGTAGGTCTGGTGTTTCTAAGGAACCTTTTCAATTCTATCTTACGTCTCCATTATTGGCCGTTACCACTTAAATTCGCACAGATAATTCTCATACCAAAACCAGGTAAAACTGCTGAGGAAATTACATCTTACCGTCCAATAAGCTTACTGCCCCAAGTTTCTAAACTGTTAGAAAAACTTTTAGTCAGGAGAATACATGAAACAAATATATTGGAAAACTGCATCCCGGACCACCAGTTTGGGTTCAGAAAGTCTCACTCTACCATTCAGCAATGTCATCGCGTCGTAAATATGATTAACACAGCACTGGACTCTAAATCTTACTGTCCAGCAGTATTTATTGATATACAACAGGCGTTCGATAAAGTATGGCATAAGGGGCTCTTATATAAACTCAAATTACACCTTACAAGTGAATATTATTTACTTATAAAATCTTATTTATCAAATCGACACTTCCAGATAAAGTATGGCCAAGAATATTCTGCCATTCATTCAATCAACTCCGGAGTACCACAAGGCAGCGTTCTTGGACCTCTTCTATATACATTGTACACGGCAGACATACCTACAACAGTAGCTACAACTATAAGCACCTTTACTGACGATACAGTCCTTCTCTCTCATCATACCAATCCTCAAACAGCCTCCTTAAACTTGTAACATCATCTGTCCCTCTTACAAACCTGGCAAAACAAATGGAGAATACAAGTGAACGAAGCCAAATGCACCCAGGTAAATTTTACCCTAAATCGCTTGGAATGCCCGCCGGTGTATCTAAATAATATAGCAATTCCTCAAGCAAATGAAGGCCGCTACCTGGGCCTTCATTTAGACAAAAGACTCACGTAGAAACTGCGTATATTAAAGAAACGAAAGGAAGTTGATCTACGACTTAAAAAAATGTACTGGTCACTTGGTAGGAAATCGTGTCTATCTTTAGAAAATAAGATTCTACTTTATAAAATAATAATTAATCCTATCTGGACCAATGCATCGAGCTGTGGGGATGCTCCTGCAAGTCAAACGTAAACATAATCCAACGCATGCAATCCAAAACACTGAGAATGTTAGCCAATGCTCCCTGGTATGTTAGCAACGACACCCTGTATATCGACCTGGAAATGCCAACAGTAGTAGAAGAACGTACTAAAAGAAGCAACAACCATTTCCTGCGACTTCAAGTTCATCCCAATGTCCTGGCATCCAGCCTGCAAAATGATCCACCTCCTAGACGACTACAAAAAACATGGCCCATTGATCTAAGAAGAAACTAATGGGATAACATCGATGGATGGACTCCCCTCACTTCACTATCGTCATATCATTAGCTCATAGGACCTTACTACATGTTTATTATGTAAAATGGTTCTGATTGTTAATCTGCAAATAAAAAAATACTTAGCTAGATAAACTAGTTCACATTAAAAATTTGTATGGTTACTAAGATTTTGCAAGCGCTTTATACGTCAGTTTCGGTTCTTCTGCATTATTTGCTTGTATCATTTTATAAATTTTGTAGTTATTGTAAAAATAATAAATACTATACGCAAAGAAACACGTTATAAAAATTCAAAAAACTACGACGGTTATTTTCTTGATCAACAAACTGTGTTGCAGACTTCTTGTTCAAAATTGATAATTGCAACTAGAAACATAATTTCAAAGCTTTCAGAGCTTTATCAAGATCAAGATACACGTCAACGTTGTTCTTTATCTGTATGCTACTACCGTAACCAAAGTTAAATTATTTTATTACAAAAGTGATTGCGGCAGGATTTCGACGATATCGTCGTCATTTTGTTTTAAAATTGAGAGCTCCTCCAGAACACAACCCTGTGTAATGTTGTTTTAAAGAACAAGGCCAAATGGGCCGATTTGAGTCTCGCAATATTTGCAAGCTCGTCAAAGCCAACAAAGTGGGAAATCGGGCAAAGCGAACGTCCGCACTGCGCTGCGGTGCGTGCAGTTGCTATCAGAGCCGGCGAGGCCTTCAAAGCGCGCCGGAGGGGCTCGAGCGGAGCTTTCGGCAGCCCATCCCGATCGCAGGAAGATTTCTTCTCGCCGCTCGCTGCGGACGCCGATTAATTTCAACATAGCAAGCCGGCCGATGCCGGCACGGCGCCGCGCGCCGCCGTGCCTCTTGGCGAGCGGCCGAGAGGATTTTTGTGTTTCAATGCAGCCACCGACAAAGCGGCGAATCGCCCGATTCCATTACGGATTTATTGGATTTCAAGTTCAACCGTGAATAATACAGCGCGTTCGACGCAAAAATAATTGAAACCCCGAGCCCGAGCACCGGCGCGGCGTTTGTTATGCGCTGCACAATAAAATCGGGCCAATAAATATTTATTAAACGGCGGAGAGCGGTGCATATAATGCCGTAATTTACGGGATTTTAACATTACGCTTCGTTGGAAATTTCGACTGGTTGGCTGCCTGATATGTTGCATTTAAATCAATTTTTGCATTAACAGCCACTGTATTGTGGTTTAACTAAGCCTGTAATGTACTAAAATTAGAGTTTGAGTTTATTGTGTTACGCAATCCTTAACAACTTCTGCGCACATCTACAGGGTACGTCGTTTAAATCCGGACAAATTAAACGATTTTTTAGTAGAATTTTATTTGACAAAAAATTAAAATAAATAAAATCCTTCTGCGTGTCAGTTGTGTGACCTGTACAGAGTAAAATTAATGGATACAACCCCTGTCAGTCGCTATGTTCGCTTCCATCCTGAGGCTGAAGCGTCCGCATGATCTCTGTAAAGGAGCGCTGTGTTTCTTTCTCTTTTTCCTCTTTGCCTAAACGGCCTCGAGTGCCTCTATCCATTTTGTATAGTTGTTTCTGTCTACTGTTAATTTATTTACTTTCCCAATTGTTTTTCCTTCCTTCTTGCTATTTTATGGATGTTGTCTGTCCGCATTGTTCTTGGCCTACGCTTGGTTGTCTGTCTTCCGTTCTTGCGTTTAGAGTTTGTCTTGGAATCCAGTGTTCTGCCATTCTTTTTGAATGCCTATACAATTTTAACTGTTTATTGGTTTATTGGTTACTTGCGGCATTGGTTGCAATTGTCTCTAAAAGTTTTAGTTCTTATTCTATCTCTTCTCGTTTTACCACCATAGTTATCTTAAATTTATGCTTGTCTAGCATAAACCAACTTTCTGCTCTATAGGTCAAAATTGGAGCATATACTGATATATATATATATATATATATATATATATATATATATATATATATGTAGCTTTCTTTCTGTTCTTATCTCTCTTTTTCCTATTACACTTCTGTTTATAGCATAGTATAGTTGATTTGATTTATTCGCCTTATTTAATATTCATGGTCTATTCTTCCATTATTTGAAAATATTGTGTCTAGATACTCGCTTCTTTGTATTTTTTCTGTGTCTAGGCTGGCTATTTTAATTCTATGTGCTGGTTGGTGTTCTTGTTTCGATGTATGCATATTTTTGTTTTTTCGATGTTAATTTGTCCAACTGTTTCTATAACGCTTTCCACACGTTCAGTGCTGCCTGTAGTTGTCCTCTATTTCCTGCTGTATCATCTGTGTAGACCATGTTTTGGATTTTCACCGACTCCATATTCTAGTTAGCCACCTTTAGCTTTTTGGTGCTCTGTTTGCTATTTTTAATCACCATGTTCATAACTAGAATGAATAGCAGGGCTGAGGCTATCACCTTGCTTGATCCCTTCCTCCATACTAAATTATTCGTTCTGTTATTTTCCTAGTTTCACTTCATTTTGCTTCCTTATATACACTTTCTATTACTTTTCTCATTTACTTTTAGTTGTTCCATATCTGTCTTTCAGACATGGTGTCGAAAACAGCTTTAAGATTAATGAAGGCCAGATATAAATCCCTTCCTCTGTCTATCATATTGTCCATAGTCATTCTTAATGTGAAAATATGGTCCTGTGTCTGTCGTCGCTCTCTATACGCTATTTGCTCTTCCTCTAGCTGTCCTTCTGGTTTCTTCTCTCAGCATCTTTTTCAAAATTCCCGTATGTCTTTAAAGTACAAGAAGAGAGGCATATGACTCTATAATGTTCGTATTTAGTTGTTTCTTCTGCTTTGTGTATCAGTACTATGTAGTCTCTTTGCTAGTTTTCGGATATCTGCTCGGACTCCATGCTTATTTGGATATCTTGGCCATCCATTTTACCATACTAGCCCTTAGTATTTGATTAGTTCTGATCAGTATTTGATCGTATCCGGCTGGTTTTCCGTTTTGCATCTCTTTGATCGCCGCTTCAACTTCTTCTTCTGTTATATTTTATGTCCTGTTGTCTTCAATTCTTTGTTTTCCATCTTGTATGGGGTTTTTTTAAATTTCTACTTCTTCTTTCTTTTTAAGCATTTTTTCGAAATACTTTCACCATGAACCCATGATTTTTAATGTTTCTGTCTTTTATGCTCCTTATTTGCTTTTCTTTGTGTGCTTCTGATTTTTCCCCAAAATTTTTTTTAGTTGTCTTCATAGCTTTCTTCTATTTTGATTCTAAAATCTTCTTATGCCTGTCCATATTGACAAATGATACTTCGATAGCAGTGCGTAAAGATGCCACATTAGGGTGTTTGGACTTGTTAAATCAGGGCTATTGAGCGGGGTGTAGAATTTTTCTGGCCGGAACATGTCCGATAATCACCATCTTGCTGAAATGCATGGCGCCTTCTCGAGGTTAGCTTCCATCCAATGACGCCAATTTCTTTAATGATTCTACGACTGCCGGAGTCCGTGTCATTAATTCTCTGAATGACTCTTCCGCGACGGGTTAGCGGAATCTTTTTCAGACTTTTCAGAAGCATATTTCACAGCAATATCGTACATAGATAATCTCGGGTACCCGAGGAACTGAGTTATTTTATAACAGATCGTCCATTTTTAGGTTATGACTATTTCTTAAGAACAGGCTTTCTCGATCTCCAATAACAACGTATCACGGTCGTACAATATGGCGGGATATTTAAATTTGTTTAAATTTAAACGCCGTACACTATAGATAATCAGATTGTCAGATTCTTTCAAGAAACCAGATATAATTGTATGTGCATGTTAAACTTGTATAAAGATTATATACTTATATTATATACTATATAACTTTTGTTATTGACATGTATAGCAACTATAATTCTTTGAAAGTGGGGTAAAAGTTTAGTTTAGATCAAATGTAATCATTTTTTAAAATTTTAACCAACCTTTAAATGCGCCCTACTAAGACCTAATAAGCGAAACATATCAAAATCATTAGTCTTCTATATGTAATGACGATTTGAGTCGAGAAGTAATAAAAGTGATTGTAGCGGAAGCCAGAAGACTATTAATCTAATGGTTGCTTGCTTTTATTTACAGTAGTATAAATCTTGTCGTTATTAGGTTATATTTTTTTGTTGTGGTAGATTATTTGTAATCTTGTTTGAGTAGTATTGAGTAAATTATTTACACGATTTGGTTTGAGATGAGGAAGCAGACGTCCAGCAACGTCTGTGCAACGTTATCTTACATAATAAAGGTTTGTTTGCACTTCAATTAAGTAAATATAAATGGTAAAACCAATGTGTAGTGTGCAGCTATGACATCTGCATCTGTAATATAGTACGGTCTTTCTTCTTCAGGCACCATATCTTCAGTGGATGTTGGCGATTGTCGTGGTCCATATTGTTTTGTTAGCTGCCGATTTAAATAGAGCAACTGAAGACAGTCCGGCCCGTTGCCTCAAGTGTTTCTAACATGACATTCTTCTGCGGGAAGGTCTCCTTTTTGTTTTATTCTTCCCTGCAATATTAATTGCAAAAGTTCGTATCTCTCATTCCTCGTTTTGGGTCCAATGTATATGCGGTTTCTCTTAATTTTACATTGTTTCTTTATATTCTTTTCCTTTGGTTAATCGCTGTAATACTCTTTCGTTTGACACATGATGGACCAATAAAATTCTCAAATTCAGTACTCAAATGTTTCCAACCGTTTCATCTTGTTTTCTGTGAGAGTCTAGGTCTTCACTTCAAGGTAGAGTATTAAGAATTACACAGCAGTGCAAATTGATTTTGATGTTTAATGGAAGACTGCATAATATATTTTCTCGTAATAGAAGGCGCTCCTTGCTTTTTCGATTATGAAATTTATTTCCTTAAGCTGTCCCAGTGTTCGTTTAGATAGTGGTCGAGATATTTGATGTTTTTGACTTGCTGTAAGGTCTTCTGTAAAGAGACAACATTAATAATCTATTTGTTAGTAATCATAATTTTTGATTTCTTAGTGTTTAGTTTCAAGCCACCTTTTCTGCTGGCCGTTACTATTCGGTCAGGGCTTGTCGCTAGTATGGTAAAGTCGACGACGCAACGGATATTATTTATGGTCATTCCGATCCTTGTCATGTCTATATCTAGTTCTTCTAAGACTTCTCTATATAACTCGTCAGAGTATATATTAAATAGCAAGGGTGACAATATGCACCCATGTTTCACTCGTTCTTGTATATTTATCTGTGGTGATGTTAATTTTCTAACAGTTTCTAATGTCTGACTGAATTGGAAACTAGAGAAATCTATAAAAAATGCACGTACGTCATCGTTCACGTCACGAGCTTTCTCTATTAAAATCTGTAGGCTAAATATGCTTCTCTCGCGCCTAAACCCGAATTGTATAGTGCTAATATGTTCTATTTTTCTATATATTTTTTTTATTTATGACCTCCAAGACAATTGTAAGCTTGCTACTCAGTAAACTTATCAACCTGCATTTATTGGCTCTGTTGCTTTTAGGGGATAGGTATAAAAGTGGGGGTTAGCTACTCTTATATATTTGATTGAATAAATCGGTCGTAGGTTTCAGGTTTTATTCGTTTATTATCTTTATAATTCTTATCCAAGCCAGGGGTTTTCCAGTTTTCATGCGCTCTATTGCTCTCATTACTTCTGTTTTGGTAATGTGTGGTTGCATGGGGAGTTGTTATTTCTTTCTTCTTTGAACTGTTTGTCCCAGGTTTTCAGTCTCATTTTGGATTCCCAGATTGTCTTTTCATTTTGATCTGTTAGAAGTGTTTTATTGGGGTTTTTTTGGCAATTCCTGCGGTATGTTTTACTTTTCATTGGATGTTTATGAAGTCGTGATTTCTTTTCAACTCTTCTATCTTAGCATATTGTTTCTTTACCATTAAATTTAATATGTCGTCATTCACCCATTCTTTCTTCTAAATTGTCGTTGGTTGTTAGTGTTACAGTCCCTTTTATAGTCATCATTTTACTTTATTATTTTTCTGTATATCCGCGATCTTGTTATCGATTTCCGTTTTAACTTTATTCTTAATCTCTTCATCTTTTAATTTTCTCATGTTTGGTTTGTTGTATACTCTTTATTCTTTCTGGTCTGAGAAGATATCAGCCTCTGGGTACGTTTGACTATTTTTACTTCTTTGTCGTTTGGTACTCGCCATGTCTAGCAGGTAGTTTGAGGAAGGTCTTCATTACAAAAAAAATTGTTTTTCTTTCTAGAATCGTACTAACCGGCTCCTTCTTTTGTTGCGATTACCCAGTTCATGGTTACCAACTATATGTTTATCATCATTCTAACCCATCTTCGCGTTAAAGTCACACAAAATTAGTGTCATTTTTTAACTTTTGGTATTTTTTAGTGTATTGTTGAGGTCGTCGTAGAATTTTCCGATTTACTTTTTAGTTATTTTTGCTGTTAGTGCTTAGGCAATTATTATATTTAATTTAAATTTAAATGGTGTTGCATTTCTTTTTGTTATTGCTATCCTATGTGATATAGGGAGAAATCTTAGTACCCTATCATCTAGCCTTTTGTGTGTTATTATTGTTGTTCTATTTTGGTAATGCCTGCTGTCTTTTCCTGTACATGGTAATTATCCAGGGGGCTTATTCCAGATTATGGCCATCGTAATTCTGTGTAAGCAAGGATATTAATGTGTAATCTGTTCATTTCTTGGATTATGTTTTTGGTCTTGCCTGCTTGGAACAATCTTTATGCGTTTCAAGTGCCGATCCTGAAAGGCCGCATGTTTAAATTGACTTCTTGTTTTTGAACTTTAAAACCGCCATCACCCCCTCTGGAAGGACACTAAAAACTTCGGAATATCTTGTCTTGAACTTTATCATGATTATTGTCTTAGGAATATCCACTTAGGCTCTTAAATGCAGTGGTTTCCCGTTGCTTTTTCCATTCCTACGCCGTTAATCTTCTGTCGATTGATCCGATTTTAAGAGCAATTTTTTACTCCAAAAACAAGAGAAGCATCTATTCTTAAAGAAGCTGTTGGCAAGATGCAGGGCGATCGATTATACCGCTCGGCTTGGTCGGGGACTACTTATTCGTTCGATATTCCTGTTTGTTTCGCAGGTAACTTTTATATCCACAGGTCATTTAATATCTACCACATGTAACCCCGCTGATAGCCTGCAGCACAGCACCAGCACAGGTGATAACTTACAAAATCTTGGACTGAAACCTTAGAGTTTGAGGCCGTTCCCCACAACTGAAATACATCTACACTAGCTTCATATTACTTTACATTTAGTTGGTTACACCCTTCTCCTCTTAGGGGGTAAAATTGGTACCCTAAGGTTTCAGAAGTGATTCAGATGCTAATATGCGTCACTTCCAAAAACTGAGAAATGCCACTGCTATGAAATCATCTTATACTAACATCAACAAGTCGTACTCTCACATCCCTGCTTGTACCTCTTAAAGTAGGACGGAAAAGAGTTATTGGCGCTTTAAAACTACGACTTATCAAGAGAAGATATACTTCTATAAAAATCAAGCAGGTTAGAAGGCCTTGAGGTGACAACTCCATCATCTAACTTACCTAAAGCTATGGATTACTACTGTATACTATAGGGAGAATTTAAAATTCAATAGATGTCTCGGATCGGACGGATAATGGTAAACGAAGTAACATATTAAAATTTGCAACATGGAATATACGAAGCATAGTTAGAAAATCACAAGCAATATGTATTATAAGCAAGACAAAGGTATGAAAATTAGAGTATTAACAAAAAAAAGAGAGAGTGCTAGCGTAGCACTTATAATAGACAAAGAATACAAATATTCCCAACAGAAGTACAAATATATAAATAAAATAATTTCAGAAAATTGCGTTAGATATAAAAATACGACTTTAATCCCTATAAAAAACGAAACTCAAATATTCTACAAAGCTAAAAGTATCTCTTTGTTTTTACAACATTCTCCACTCTGATAACAAAAAAATTCAGTGCTATTTCTGGAGATAGTTCTGCTTTATATGCATATTGATATTGATGTAGAGATCTAATGACTAATATATTCTCCTTGATATGGCTGTCCAGCAAGTTTTCTAGAGTTTTCAGCGCAGAAGACATCAAGCTAATTGATCTTAGGTCTTTAGCCATATCCTGTCCTGTCTTTTCAGGTATTGATATAAAAGTAACAATAATAGTCTTCGATATTTTGGTATATACCGCAAAAAAAGACTGACCCTAAGTATATCGCACATTCTGTAGTATAGAAGGTCTTTTTACGACAAAACGGGATATATGCTGTCAGGTCTTGGCGATTTATAAGATTGTAATGAGTTAATTGACCACTTTGCTTTGTTTACACATATTACTTTCTTTGCAACTCGTGCATTTTTCCTAGATGCATTTTTAAGGGTTTTGGTTTTAAATTTTGATAGTTACTCGGTGATAGATTAGCAATTTGTGACTCTTGAAAGTGTACCTTGAGTGGTTTTCCATTTTTTCTTGTCTCCGTTTTTAGAATAGTTACAGGTCTCTGAGAATCCTTTGGGACTATTTCGTGCAGTCTTATACGTACTTTAGTGATTTTCACCTCCTCACAGTGTATTCTCTCAGAGTCCTGTTATATTGAATTAGGACCTTTTTATATACATCCCATAGCCCAAGTTTTTTGCTGCATTAAAAAGCTTTCTTACTTGTTTTCTTATTAGAGTAAGGTCTTCGTTCTACCAAGGGCATTCTTGTTGAAATCACTTTTCACCTAAGGAGCGCAGAGATCACAGCATACTGCTATTGTCCTGCTGAAATCTCCAGTTTTGTACTATTCCTGATTGTTCTGGGACTTCCTAGTTTATCTTTTGGGGGTTGCAATAGGTTTCTTGTATAAAGCTTACGACCCTTACTTCAAAGTGGATGTGCATGTGGTCAGAACAACTCACCTCTTTGAACACATGTCAATATTTGAAAAAGCATTACCTCCTTCAGCTCATCCGAATACTGCGTCCTTATTCTTATAATAATTTAGTCTGTAGAACACAAAGAATTTAAGGGCAGTATTACAAAACCTGTTTATTATAATGCAGGGTCTAGATACCTCAGGATCGACTGTAAATCGGTTTTAATATTCCCTCTAGGTATTTAATTTTGTCTTTGTTTACCCAGGTTTCTTACATGAATCTGAAAGGCAGTAAGGATTGCAGAAGTTTCATTGCTATGCTGTAGATTCTGTAACGCCCTTTTTGTTCTTTAAATTTAAGTTCTTTCAGATAGTTGTGCTACTATTGCTTAAAGGAAGATAACACCAATTATATGTTTTATCGTGTTGATAAAGTCTATAGTCAATATATGACCTATAATATAAAGAAGTGCAACTTTTTATGCCAACGATAAGCGTTCGACCAATTTTTTTATTAATAGTCAATCATCTCAACAACATACATAAATTTTAAAAAATTAACAACTATTCTAAGAAGCTTTCTAATATTCGTTTTTAAGGTTGCGCTCCATACTAGACAAGTGTAGGTGACAATCGGTCTTATAAGTGCTTTACCGAATAGGATTATACATTCGTTACGAAACGGAGTATTACGGCTTATAAGAGGATAAAGTAATTTTATTGTATTGTACACAAGATTGAGCTTATTGCTGACATATATGCTTCAAGTGGGGAGCTAAACACGAAGATATATTGCTTCCTCCTCTAAAATTCTAGGGAATGACATTTTTATTTATGTGGATGCTGCAGTGTTTTTTACACATTTCTTGAGTTGTACAATTGTTAGGACCACAGCCGTGGGTAGATCTTCGTCCTGAGTTAATATAGCGGTGTCGTCAGCAAATAATGCAAAGTTGTCTGCGTAGTGGTTTGAGGATGTCGTGTATGAAAATATTTTATAATGTGGACTCAAGGACATTGCTTTGAGTCAATGGATTGCTAAAGATCTGTTCTCGAGAAACAAAAAGATGATATCAACTAAGTAATAAGGAAGTAATATGTGAAGTAACTACTTTTTCAAGTAGTTTGGATAGGGTTTGGAGCAGACTTACAAGTCTTTAAGAGCTGCAGTGGTTTTTTCAAGACTGTGGGCGTGTTTTTGTTTATTAAGAAAGTAATTTATTTTTAAATATGCTTTTCGCCTAAAATTTCAGAGGGTGACGTTGGTAATTAGATCCGGATCTGAAGCTTTTTTTAGTGATATCAATTTGATAAACTCCTTCGCTTCTTGTGGCGTTGGTCAAAATCATCTGCTATCAGCTGGTAGTTTTTGATATACCCAATTGTACTGTAAGTACAGGGTCGGTTTTTATGGGTACCGATCGGCGTAAAGATGAGTTTAAGATGACTAGTAAATGGACTGCACTTATCTTTATCAGCGCTATGGCTTCTGATCTTTCGCCATTGTCTTCTAATCCGGATTTTGTGATTAATTAAGTCAATTATGTGTAGAGGTGAGATGTTAATTTTAATTGCAGCTTGTATAGAGCTTTTTATGTTCACGGGAACGTTTACTCGTGTGTTTTACATAGCTTGACGACCTCTTCCGATGCAAATCCAGCTAGTCGGTTTTGGTGACAGATTTGAGCGCGATTTTTTTTTTTTGATTAGCGTATTTTGCCTTCCTATAAGTGAGTCTCCGCAACACATGCAATATCTACTTTAAACCTTGCCAAGAAGAAATAAAAATGGGGTTTTTAGATTCTATGCCATTGGCGTTCCAATTTAAGACTGTAAGTTTACGAATGATTTGAGGTGAATTATCCATTGGGAGGATACGTATAAATATGCATGTATGATTTAATAAGAAGTACTAAGGAAGTTATTAATCTAGTGAGCAGTTGTATTATTCTATCATTAAAGGAAGGGAGTTGTGGGGGTCATTCATTATTCTGGTTATTTAGATTGTGTGGTTTAAGAGTAAACGCGTAAACGCTTGTCAATGAAAGTTTCTTTGTTGTTTTGCTGACATCCGCTATTTTTAAAGTTTTGTATGATGAGAGCATTCTCTGTAGCTAACTGGGTGGTCACCACCACAATTTACGATTTTGGGAAGTCATTGGGGGATTTATTGCATTGATTAGGTAGATGGTCTTCATTGCATTTCAAGCAGCGTGGTTTAGCGTGTCTATATCTCTGATATTGAGGGATGTTATTGACTTTTCTTCTTACTTCAACAGTGACGATTAAATAATATACAGATTTTGCGATAAAGATCCCTCTAACTCTATCATTCTCTGTTAGAATAACTGCACAAATTTATGGGTTCAGTCGTTTTAGCTTTCGGGCGGAATATCTTTATCAACTGTATTTTGTGTCGAGAGACGCTAGTATGGGTTTATTTTAATGAAGTCGTCTCAGCTCTATGACAAGACTTCATTTTCCGATAGAGTTAGCTGTTCAGTTTTACGTTTTACTTTATTATTAGTAGAATTAGTTGTTTGTATGCTCAACTACAGTTTCCATAAAGAATCTAAACTGGCTTACTCGATGTAAAAGTAGATTGAATATACCGATGGTTGACTATAAGAGTAAGATTAGCCATTTACTCTGATAAAGAGATCTCACTACACGACCACTTGCGCTCGACTAGTCCGGTTTAAAGAAGACACAGTTAAAGGCACATTACGGTTAATTTTTCTAGTTTCAGTTCGTATTCAGTCCGCGCGGAAGAGCTGTTAACCACTTCAGCTTGTTGAGTTTACATTGTTATGCAACGACCAGGAACCTATCTGGAAAAGCTCCGCGAGCTGCAAACGCGCCGGGGACATCATTGGTATGCCGTAACCATAAATTTCGCCCGATGATGCAATTTTTCCATCGCGGAAGCGCCGAGCGCTCCCGCAACCCGGAGAGCAACAAAACCGCGATCCTTAACGTAATGAAAATAGAAAACAGCTCTGCGGATCCGCGCTGCTCGTTTTGGAGCGCTGTCTCGGCGTGGTTTATTTGTGTGTCTGCCGGCAGAACTGTATTATATCGTGCATACCTCATTTGCTCGCCGCTTGTTCTACTATTTTCCGATCGCGCGGGGCGCGCGCCGCAATTCTAAATAATAAAGGCGCCGCCAGATTGCGGCGCGGCGCGTTCCGCGCCCGGAATGCGCTCCTCTTTCTTTCCGGCGAAGTATAAAGGCACGCGGATAAATATTAGCGCGGGTAGTCTGCATGAAGATGTACGCGCGTGATAGCAGACGAAAGGGAAGAATTCCGGTTATTTTTGGGCTTATCTTCGAAGGAATTCTTTTTTCGCGCGGCGCGAGCGCGGCTCTAATTGCAGCCCTTCGCCCCAAATAGGCAATAGAGGAGGCAATTTGGCTCGCCTCGCGGCCGAAGCGAAAGCCAAAATGGGGATTTTATAATCGGCTATTCGCAGCCCTGTTAATAATATCTAATGAAAGGCGATGCGATAAAGCTGCGTCTGCGGTGCATCCCTTTCAAAGCACTGCGCGGGAGTAGGATTAGGACTGCGGAGGAGCTTTTAATACTTCAAAGCACGAGAAAACGAAAAGTTGGCAGCTTTGCAAAAAGACGGGTAACGAGCGAGTGACGCAATGCCGATAGCAACTTGTCTGCAAGGAAATTACCATAAATAAAGCAGCAAGGCGCTGTTCATTAGCGCTGCTATAGCTAATGCAGGGCTGATTAATAAATTTTTTGTTGTTCGTTAGGTAGCTAATCTTTTGTACGCAAAGCGGCTTTGCAAACTAATATTTGTTAAAAAGTAGATTTATTCTAGTAAACAATAAGAACAAAATATTTCGAAATCCATACGGAATAAGGTGTGTCATAATTTATATGAAAGGAAGGAAAACGTATGCGGAAACCTTGCAGTTCAATTTAATATTTAAAGGCGTCCTTTCTTAACATTACTGCATTCATTGCAATTTTTTATGTAATAAACACTTAAGAAATCTTAAGAGAGTAAAATGCAACAAAAAGCATGTTGAACATTTTTAAAATAAGGGTCCTAAATAAAAATTTACTTAGTTATCGCTTTCTTACTACGACGCTATGGGATTTCCGACTTTCACCGTTTGGAAGAGGTCGTGCAACAAACAACTTGGGTGCCTATCCGCTTTCCAGTCAACGTACTGGCCAACTGATCCAAAGAAACTCCTAGATTTGCTCAAATTCTTCGCTACAAGAAAGATTGCACGTGGTTATTTCAGCATCAAAGCATTCTTAGACCGGACTTCTGATAACACACACGTAATAACAACAGTTAGCGTAACCTTAATTAAAAAGGAAAAACTCCTATTCCTATACAGCAATAAAATCGGTTTAGAAATGTTTCGTAACATAATAAATGCCAAACTGAACTTGCGAATCCCACTGAAAAATCTAAAAGACCTGAAAAACGCAATAGAAACGCTAAGCAGGACCATTCGTGAAGGGGCGTTAGGAGCAACGCCTACTTCCGCAACGATAAAACGTAGGTACAGTTGTCCACTACTGATAAGGCAAAAAATTCAAGAAAACGACGTCTCCGGAAAAATTGGCAACAAACCAGGCAGCCAGCCGATAAGCAACAATTCAACAGTCGCTTTAAAAATGAATCTATTGAGAACTATTTGTCACACTTAACCCCAGTAGCTGTTACAGACTACGCATTGTAAAAAGAAACTAAACTCTTAACTAAACCGAAACAACTTTTACCACAAAAAACGAAGATCGTTCCTGGGCACGGACAAACTTAGAAAGAGCACATTTATTTGCCTGTCACTTTAACCAAGTTTTTCAGGCGTTTTCCCCTGAAAGTGAAGACGATTAAGTCGAAAAATTTGTCACCTTTTCAGATAACCCTCTCTGCCAAGCCACTGATGCCAAATGAAAACAAAAAAGGCAATAACCATTAAACTTAATCCCAATAAATCGCCTAGTGATGATTTTATTACGGGCCAAATAATACAGAATCTACCTAGAAAAGCTCTAATGATGATTATATATATTTTCAATGCTGTGATAAGCCAGGTAAACCAAACACGAAGTTGCATCATATCAGTCAGTCTTCTACCGGTATCGTCAAAAGTTATAGAAAATAATCTGGTAGGTAGACTAACGGAAATTATCAAAACATCTAATCATATACCAAACCAACACTTTACAATACAACAAGTCCATAGGGTGGTTAATATCATAAATGCCACATTTGAAAACAAAAGTTACTGTTTCACTGTCTTCTTAGACGTTAGCCAAGTCTTTAACAAGGTTTGCCTTAAGGGACTGCTATATAAACTGAAACAAACACTACTTCACACATCATTCACCGCCCTGAAGAAAGATATTGCCAGGTTAAAATAGAGCAAAAAATAAGTAAATTGTGTCTCATAAAAGCTGGCGTTCTATAGAAGAGTGTTCTGGGACCGATTCTTTACCATATATTCACCGCAAATCTTCCGAAATCCTGAGATATAGAAATAGCAACATCTGCTGTCGATACGGCAATTATATTAAGATACTTATCCAACAGAAGCTGCTAGATTGCTGGAACTACACCTAGATAATCTGAACAATGGACAAACACATGGCGAATTAAACTAAATTAAAATAAGTAAACACATGTTCGTACTAAATGCCGCAACGATTCATCGCAAGTATTCTTTAAGGCCCAAACAGTTTCTCAAGAAGACAAAATATCTTGGAATTCATTTAGATAAGGGACTAACTTGGCGCACACACTTGTTTACAAGACAACAATAAAACTGCCTTAAACTCAAGTATAAAATTAAAAAGAGGGTACTAGCAGCCCCCCATATTATGCGTCGAATCAAGAAATAAGGAAGTCCTTAACAGTGACAAGTGAAATCGTGAAATAAAACAAAGATTGGAAGTGCACCATGTACATAACAGATTGTAAATAAATAGGCATAAAAAATGAATAGGCCAATTTTTATTTGAAATTAGGTGAATGTCACCTTTATTTTACTCGCGTTACATTTTTGTTTATTATACGAAATAACAAAACAGTCAACATGCAATCCTTCATTGCAGTCGCAGCATTCCTTCCTTGTATTCTTCTTGCAGACTGTACATTTCCTTCGCTTTTCCATGGTCGTAGAAAACGTAATGTTCATGGTTTTGGGTACGATAAACCACCAGACTATTGTACTTTGCTACTACTTTTAGCTGAGGGATCCTTAGCTTCTTTTTTTAGTTTTACCCCATCCCTTGACATGGGTTGCAGGTTCTATTGTGTCATGATGTGTTAGCAGATCAACACAATTACTATCCTTCCATCTAACTGCCAAGATATCATTCTTGCTGCCGAATATAAAATCATAGATCCTTCTAGCTTTGTTATTCAAACCGTTCTCACTGTTTATGGGACTGTTGTTCTGCTGCTACCTGTTGCCCTCACTCTCATTTTCTTGGGCATTTTCATTAGGTTGAAACTCGTAAATAAATTGTTAAAGTAGATTTTGTGAAACTGGAGTATCTATCTATCGTGTGTTTTTTATAGAGGTATAGAACTTTGAAATGGAATAAAACAAAGATGAATTTTTTAAATTGACATGAAATTTACTTTATTCGACAGATAATCTTCTGGCATTATAATTTAAAAATGACTTCTGGCATATGACCGCCACGGCTGGCTCGGACGTAGTCTAATCTGGAGGTCCAATTTTCGATGACTTCTTCCAACATTTGTGGCCGTATGTCGGCAATAACGCGGCGAATGTTGTCCTCCAAGTGGTCAACCGTTTCGGGCTTATCGGCGTAGACTAGCGACTTCACATATCCCCACAGAAAATAGTCTAGCGGCGTTAAATCGCACGATCTTGGAGGCCAATTCACGGGTCCGAAACGTGAAACTATGCGGTTACCAAACGTTTCCTTCGATAAATCAATTGTGGCACGAGCTGTGTGACATGTTGCGCCGTCTTGTTGAAACCACAGCTCCTGCACATCATGGTTGTTCAACTGATGAACGAAAAAGTCAGTAATCAAGGCTCTATAGCGGTCACCATTGACTGTAACGTTCTGACCAGCATCGTTTTTAAAGAAGTACGGACCAATGATTCCACCAGCCCATAAACCACACCAAACAGTCAGTTTTTCTGGATGTAACGGTGTCTCAATATACACTTGAGGAGTACCATCACTCCAAATACGGCAGTTTTGTTTATGGACGTATCCATCCAAACAAAAGTGAGCTTCATCGCTAAACAAAATTCGCTTATGAAAATCGGGATCAACGGCAATCTCGTTTTGGGCCCATTCACCGAATCTACGCCTTGCTAGGTGATCGTGTGGCTTCAATTCTTGCACGAGTTGGATTTTGTAAGCACGCAAACCAAGATCTTTCCGCAAAATCTTCCATAAAGTGGATGGACACATATCCAATTCCTGTGCACGATGGCGGATAGACTGATTCGGGTCTTCCTCTACGCTACGCTCTACAGCAGCAATGACTTCTTCTGTACGCACTGTACGACATCTCTGTGGACGCGTATTATCATTTAGAGTAAACGTGGTGCGAGAACGTTCCATAGTTAATGGAATTAATTGCTCTGATAGACGATTATGTTGACCGTAAAATGGACGTAGTGCGCGATACGTATTTCGAACAGAACCATGATTTTCAAAATAAATTTGCACAATTTGGAAGCGTTGTTCAGGCGTCAGTCTAGTCATGTTGAAATTCCAAACCAAACTAAACATAAATCACTTGACAGCTGACAAAATGGCCGCCAGTTAAAAAAGTGTTGCCAAACTAAGTTTTATACCTCTATAAAAAACACCCGTTATAAAGGAAATCACCTTTAGTACTACTAAAGAACCAAGACTCACAACTGAAACATAATTTGAATTCTTACTCTTTCCTCCGTAGACGGACATTTGATAACAATAGCTACATTGGGAACAGCATGAGACCACTGCTTGAACCTAAATTTTTGAGATAAGGATGTCTATAGTATCTAACCGTTTGATCTTCAATACTCAGATTTTAAGAGAAAATTCTATCAATGACAGAATTTTGAAATTTTTGTCTTTTCTTCCACTGAGAAGCTGTTGGGGAGTGCATTATTATTAAAATGTAGATGGCGCTTGATCTCTAGATATCTGTTGCGACTCATATATTTTCATATATAAGTTGTATGGAAGGCTTTATTTTCACACCAATTTAATTGTTTTTGAAAAAGTGCATGGTGTACACTGAATAGCATTCTATATATATAAAAAGACAAATACTGACTCATTCACTCACTGACTCATCAACGCCCAGCCCAAACCCCTGAAGTTTGAGACTTCAAATTTGGTACTCAAGTACCTCTTTTAATACTCAGATCACTTAAAAAGGGATTTTTCGAAATTCGAACGCTAAGGGGTAAAAAAGGGTAAAAACTGGTAAGATCGCTAACCTAATATCTCCGAAACTAAAACAAATAGAATCAAAATTCAAGAAATGAATGCTGTCGAAAAATAAGCGGATACATGTTTGGTACTTTTTTGATATTTGTACTTTTAAAGGGTAAAACGGGTAAAAATCTAATTTTGGCACTTTTCGTACGCAATTTATCTTCTAAAGTATTAAAGATAGGAATAAAATTGAAATTGAATTTTTCTCTTCTTAAAAAAGTCTCGAATGTTTTTTGGTACTTTTTGAAATTCGGACTAGGAGGCAAGACAGCTCGCGCTGCGTTCAAGCTCCCGTTAAACCTCACAATCTCGAAACTCCACTCTGCAACATTGCAAACAGAGCAGTGCGGCCCAATTACTGCTCGATTGTAAAGTTATAGTTTGGGACGAAAGCACGATGGCAAATAAAAGGTGTTTCGAAGCACTAACAGGACTCTAAAAGATATCAGAGGGAACGATGACATGATGGGTGGAGTCACCGTGTTGTTAGCTGGAGGCTGGAGCAAGTTAAGGCTTGCATTAAGGCCCCAAATCTTTGGCCCTTTGTCGAAAAACTCCACCTCACGAAAAATATGCGAGTGTACTTGAAGGGCGACGTTTGCGCTGGACAATTCGCCGATCTCCCTTAAAATAGGAAACAGAGAATATCCGGAAACCGAAGGCATGATAATAATTTCACCGAAGGCATGATATAATCATTTAAATTCATCTGGAATAAATGGAAAAATAAGGAATATTGGATTTATAGCTAACACAATATCAAGATTGTGTCGATTACTTCCGTAATCCCCAAACCTCATTCGTAGAATAAGTCATAACTCAAAATAAAAATTATAAAACGTCAAGCATCATCACCAATGGTTTGGTTTAAGAGATAAAACAGTACTTCTACACATTAGTTAGTGTTTGGTGGAATTTTTAGACCGCCATTTATTTCTAACTCACGGAAGAGTATCAAACGATTGTAGCAACTGGGTTGATTCAAAAAATTGCGACACATAATTTTTTTCCCTTAGTCTGCAATCGAAGGCTTGGCTTGTTGCAGATTTCACTGTTGTGGGTCCTCTGCCAAATGCTTTAATTCTGTATAGCTGTTGCATTCTTTTCGCCTCTTTTATAATTTGCTACATGTATTCCTTAATGTTCTTTTTTCTCATCACATCATCTTTTTACTATTAGTTTCATTCTTCTCAGGACTTGATGGTTCCTAACTCTGTCAATCCACTTCACTTTTATTATTATTCTTTAGTAACACCACATTTACAGAGGTTCTAGTCTAGTTTATCAAATGCGCTGTGTGTCAACCTCTCGCAGCCATACAATTCAGTGCTTTATTTATACACTTATGATTCGTGCAAAATTTTTTTATTTTATCCTTTTCTGTTTTTTATGTTTTCTTTACATTGTCCTGTCATCTTTCTTAAATATTGATGTTATAGATGTTATATGAGCTTCTATCTATTGTTATAATTGTTTTTCATTATTATATTCCTTAGAACATACGAAATAGTTTTCGGACCTTTATAAGTTCCAGCGTTATACCTGTTGGCCCAAAGGATTTGTTGTATTTCAGGATTTTAGCAAAGTTTTTGATTTTTTTAAGGTACTTGGAGAGGCAGGCGTGTAAATGGCCGTACCCTCGTGGTGCGGTGTGGGGAGTTCCCCACACACATACTTAGTTAAGTACGACCCGTTTTGAAAAGTAAAACGTTGAGGCCCAAATCGTTCCTTAAACGGCCGGCGCGAAAGCGGATGGGGGCGGCTATCGATATCCACCGATGAGTAATTGCCAAATCGCTCACCTGTAATCGGCTTCGGCTTCGGCGGCGTTGGTTTCACGGTGGCCACCTTGTTGCGATGTCTTCGTGCTTGGAACACGACCGCACTGGCCGGGATGCGATGCGGATCGAATGTATCTTGTGGGTTGGTTAAACATGACCGAATTGACCGCGTTGCGGGTCGAATATGGCTTGCGGGTTGGTTAAACACGACCGAATTGGCCGCGTTGCGGATCGAGTGTATTGCCGGGCTTCGCGCCTAGCTTAGCGGTAGATCATTTGCGGGAAATCTTAATTCGAAAGCACTTTTCGTCTCAAAGGGTGCCGGCGACGGCGTATGCAGACTCGCCGGCTGAGCAAAAGCCCATATGCCGTTTTGTGTGACGGCAGATATCAAAGCCACCAGCATGCCGCCACGATACACAGGCGGTTCAAGGGCGAAAAGGCCGCCACACCAGTAATCAATTGTTGCTTTGGGTTATAATATTATACTCATCATTTGTTATTATAAAAATTGCAATCTTTTTCTTTTTTTTACAATTCCCAAAGCTTCTATTGCTGCTTGTTTTATGCTATTTTTTCTATATACACACATTCTCTACTTTCAAAATAGAATACGTTTAGTTTCCCTACCCAACACTCCTGTTACTATATTTTCTACTCCTTTTTGGTTTAAAGCTTCAGAGATTATTATTTTTGTTGTTTGTTTATTTTTACTACTTCTAATTGTGAGCTTTCTGTAAATTGTTCTTTATCTGGTAAAGAGTCATCGTTATTAGATGCGTATACACCAATTATTATAGCGTGTCGGTCTTATATTTCCATATTCATTCTAAGAACTCCTTTATTAATCGGTTTTCAATTTTGTATTCTTATCTTTTTGTTTTTTTATCTAGGCTCCAACACCTTTTTTCTTTTTTTAAGTGTCATTCTAGCAATAAACGATTCTATTTGTTATTTTTGTTAAGTAGTTAAGTTTTGTAAAAGTATAGGTCTGTGATGTGTTAAATCCTGAGGACTGCATTGTACGCTATGACCAAACAATTTTAGACAAAAAAGGCGATCTTCCGTTTGATAAGATGTAATAGGGAATTGCTGCTATTATTGATCGACGTCCATGTCCACATTATCATCAGCCAAGGGTGTGGAAGCTAGGTCTTTTTTTGGGGTGTTTATCTACTGCAGGGATATGGATTCTAGCCGTTGAGGGCACTTCCAGGGGACGGCCACGTTATACACGACGGCTTGCTCACCTCTAATGAAAACTAGGTCTTACTTCTTAAGTTTACCATTCGATAAACGAAAACGTGGCTCTTCCTCTACTGTTTAGTGTTCTAACTGACCAAGTCTTTTGCGACTTGGTCATGGCATAATGGGAGACAAATGCGTAAAGGTGCAGCTTTGGAGAAAGCTCTTTGTATGGCTGCAACCTGCTCTATATTATCATATATAAGGAGGGTTTGATGGGTATATTTACCGTGAGCAGTAGATTGTTTTTAAGTGGAGGACGATCAATTCAATTTCCTAGCACGTTTTGTCTGTCTCCTCAATATAACTGTTGTAACTGTTCTCCTCATACACGTCCTATATGCGTTCCACTCGTACAAAAAGCAACCGTGATCTGTAAAATTTTTCACCAGACTTTCATCCCCTGGTAAAGAAAGGAGAGCTGCGGTAGTTATATCGCTTTTATTTATAATATTCAAAAATTTGTTGTAGAATATGGACGGTTTTTTTGACTAGAGTGAGAGGATTTCCACTCCACCCGTATGAAAGAGTTGACTGTTTGTTTATTAAGATGGCAGAACTTTCTTATTGATTTTTGAATTAGTCTGATGAGGCTGATACTAAAAACACCCAAAATACTTTAATATTTGGAGATATCAGAATTGCCATATATTTAGGTATTAAAATAATTGTTTTCACTTCTGTCAAATCTATTCTTCGTCTTCATCACCGTTGTGGTTTTTATCCGTAACCTGCAAAAGGAGTCACTACAGGATCAGTCAACGCTGTCTGAACCCAGCTTTCCTCTTAGATTATTTCCCCCCTTTCCTTATACGTACATACATATTACAATTTAACTTTAGCATTTAAGTTCAAGTTGAACATAAACCGAAATTTTTATTCGCTCCTTGTCTCCTGCACTTCCATTGTTCTCTAAGTCGCAGAGTTCCAAAGGTTCTTTTTCTCATTCCTCTGTCGATATTTGCATGATGCACCGCAAGACGCCCGCAATTTTACGACGCCGGCAAGTTTCCCCGAGGACGTAAACGTGCCCATAAAATGGAGCACCTGGCCGCTACAAAGTCGCGGATATTTTTACGGGGCGTCGCGCTGTATGCAGCGTCGGGGCCGCAATAAAGCGGCATCCCCGCGCGGCCGCCGGCGGCCAACAAAATTCGGGACGTGCCCGGAATGCGCGGAGGCGCCCCGGATCCTCCCGGAGCGGCGCTCGTGCAGGTGCATCCGCACGCGCGGCCCGCGCGGGTTCGGATTAGGCGCCAGGATCTTCCGGGAATTATTTCGCGCCGGAACCTACCTGGAGCGCTTGCCGGAGAGGCAAACACGAGCTGATGAAAGGCTCGCAAAGGTCGCTTTGTTGTGCAAATCGCGCTTGATTGTGAAATTCTTGCTGGAGGCTGCTAAAATTGCCGAATGCCGCGTAACAACGCATAAGAAGGTACACAGAAGGGACGTGCGAGCTTCACATACTGGATAAAACACCCAGTTTATCTCGCCTACGCCCTACGAAAGCGTAAAATAATGAAAAACTCCATATACCACTTTACGGCTTCACGGCATAAAGTAAATTAGCTTTGGTGTAGTTTATACTGGCGACTTCAACGCTGGGTCGGAGCACAAGTCTATTTATTCTAAAATATTTCTCCAATATTTGTCACAAAGTTGCTTATATTCATAAACATAAATGTGAATTGATAAACAAAACAAAATTTTTGCACTATTTATGGTTAATTAATTGCCACAAATTAAATCTTCATGAAAGAACAAATTTGACTACCAAAAAGAGCACTGTTGGTACTTTTACTTGTATAATTCATCTCTATATCTCACCAGTGTAACTCAGTAATACTGATATAACTCTCCTCACCACATTATGACTGAAGCAGGTTATTAAGATTTCAAACTTTTAAAGCTCTCCCAACAGATTTGGTAGCTTTTGTGTTTTGTAGGCATTTTATTATACAAAACAGAGTAGTTAATGGGCCACCATCGATTGTACAAAGTTGGGAATTTATAGTCTGAGAGTTATCAAATCTTTTAAGGATTTTAAGTTAAAAATCTATCGTAATTCCAAAAGGTTCCTTTTACTAGTAGATGAGGCTGAACTTGACTGCCAAATACTAAATTTTGCGGCTGTTTTTTATGAGTTGTCATTTAAAATTCCTTAGTTTAATTCAGCCTCTCTGAGCAGCACATCACATTTAGCAGTTGCAAAGAGAATGTTTCGCAGTGTCTTTGGCATATACGAGATATTATCTAAATACAAACATATAGCAGTCAAAAATATTGAAATAAAAAAATTTAAAAAAAATTATGGCTTTCAAATAGCAGATCTGTACGCAAACTTCCAGCAATGATACAAAGTTTTACATAAAGTTCTGCTGTGTTTTATATATAAAATGAGTGTTGCAACGGTTGCAGATGAATTTGAGAGTACTTTTAATATTAAAACTGAAATTAAAGCTTTCCAAATTTTTCTTATGTTGTAGAGGGTTCGTTTGGAAACGTAAATAAATTAACAAATATTTAATTCAAATTTTTATTTTGTTATATAAGAGATAACATGATGGCAAACTTATTTATTATTTTTTAGCTTAAAAGTTATATTAGCTAAATGTTTACTTTTGCGCTTGTGAAACTTTGCCCTAAAGTTTTAGATGTATTATTTATTACCACCGTGACTGCTAAAATTTTATGACAAATGACTGAAAGCTTTAACCTTTAGAAATCATAGAAAATATTAGCTACTGAAATTGAATTATGCACTTCTTTTTTTTTATTATAGAAAAATTGTTTATATAGTACGTGGTTTAATATTGTAATTCTGGTTATTAACAAATTTATTTAAATAAAAAAAAATTCTGAAATTAAATTAAGAAAATACTATTTCTACCAAAATCATTAAGGCAATTAAAACAGTAAAGTTTTTATTGTCAGCGATCTACCTCCAACCTAACTCTTTAGGAACAATTATAATGTCTTTTGGTTATCAGATGTATTAATTCTATATCTGATGACTTTTATTTTACTTTTTTGTTTATTTTTATTCTCTTTGTGAAATTTTCTCTTTTAATATGAAGAAAACCAGAGATAAAATCAATTCCTTTATGTGTTTACAAATTCGGCGCCAGGTATTTTCCCATTTATCTGTGCTTTATTTAAAACAGATTGGAATACTCATTCTAACAACGGTTTGTTAGCTGCGGAGATTAGCAGTTTTACACCGGCGAAGCCGCGCCGAGATTAATTAACGCTGCCGATAGGCCGCGGAAAACCGAGCTGTGTAACTGCGGCGATACTCGCACATTTATCTGCAATGGCAACTTAGTTGGTAGTTTTATCTAAGTCTGGCTTCGGGGCACAATCTGGCGCACTATCACGTTTTAATACAGCCGCTCCCGCCTTTGCCCCGAGTAACCCGCGTTATCTGGAGATCTAATGCAAATTTCGTTTGTTTCCAATTATTTAACCGTCGTTGTTAAACAAAGCAGGTCGCCGGGTAAATATTCCAACTTCTGCAATTTGCATTCTAATCGCGCGGGCCCTAAGCGCTTTTTTATGAGGAGCGGCGAAAATGTTTCTTCTTCTTTTAATAAGTTCGGTATTAATTCCGCAACTTCCATAAATTATATATCGTTGTTGATTTTAACTTTACTTCTGAGTTGGGTTATATTATTATAACCCTCGTTTTTTTAAATTTTATACATATATATACCCCTGTTTACCCTTAAGGGCGTAAGTGTATATCTTATTCTACTGTTTTCTTTTCCTTTCTGTTATTTACCATCTTTCTTGCCTGTACCATATTAATTTCTCTGTCTGTAAATATCTCTCTTACACTAACGTCCCACGTTTTCCAGGTTTTCCTTTGGTATTTTATCGTATCTTTTTTTTCCCACGCTTGTTTCACCGGACTTCCGTTTTATAATCTAATGAGATAACCATACCAAGTGAGTTTTCCGTCTTCCACTATTTTTAGTATAGTCTCCACATTTAGTCTTTTCCGTTTATTCGATTATGACTTGCCGCTTTCCCTTTGTTAAGTGCTCTTATAGCTTCTGTTACCTCATCCACTTGTAATTCTTGTACAGTTTGGTCTTCGTCTTGGTCATTGTCTGCTTTCTTTCCTCATTCTTCTCTGTGTCCTCCGTGCTTAGCAGTTCTTCGAAGTACTGCTTTTATCTGTACATTATTTGATTCTCTTCAGTAAGAGTATTTCCATTTTTATCCTTGACTTGTTTAGTCTCGACCTGTTGCTTTCCCGTTCTTGCATTCTTCAGAGTCTTATAAAAAAGCTTTGGTTTGTATTAAATTCCTTTTTCTATTCTAGAAGTCCTACCATCATTTTTTCTTTGCTGTTATTACAGGCTTTTTGACTTTTACTCTTTGTTCCTTGTATTTTTTATAGCTTTCTTATGTTTCTTCCTCTAAGTATTGCTTCCATTTGTTCTTTTTGAGTTTTACCTCGGGTTTAATTTTATTGGTTCACCATACCGACTGCTTTGTATGTCTGTTCCTATTTGTTCGTATTGTACCGCATACCTCTCTAGCTGTGTCTACCAATATTTTCCTGTACTACTTCCATTTGAATTCGATAACTTTTCCTTGAGTGTAATTCTGTGTTCTTAATAGCTTTGTTTCAAATTTTTTCTTTGTATTTTTGTGCTATTTTTGTCGGCTAGCTTGTATGTTTTTATTACTTCTTGTGTGCTCTTTATTGTATGTATTTTATTTGTTTTGTTACCCTCTGGTCTCATGTATATTTTACATTCTAGTAGATAGTGATCACAGCCAATTTCTGCTGCTCTTCTGACTCTTACATTCTTTAATTTTCCTCTGTTAGTTCTATGAATTAGTAGGTAGTCTATAATTGACCTTTATCCTCTACTTTTGACTTCTATTGTGTACTGGTGGGCGTTCTGATGCTTAAAAAATCCATTTATTACTAGTAGGTTGTATTGAATGCATTTTGGATCGCCTCTTCATACTTTCCAATAACATCTATTGCACTATCATCCTCTATGTACACTCTACAGTTTAAGTCTCCAAGAATAGCTACTTCCCCTTTAATCT
Source organism: Sinelater perroti (assembly GCA_036346155.1). NCBI lineage: Eukaryota > Metazoa > Arthropoda > Insecta > Coleoptera > Elateridae > Sinelater > Sinelater perroti. Next base: position 17,943,628 of record JARFIY010000158.1, on the reverse strand, counting down.
CATCTACTATTGCCGTAACTTCTTCCCAAAATTTATCTTTCTTGGCCTCTGCTTTATCTTCAATTGGGCTGTACAGCATCAATAAATTATTTTATTCTATTTCAAATTGTAGTCTCCAAATTCTATATGAAATATAGTCCCAGCCAGTTACGTATTTACTCCATTTGTTTTTGATTATGTATTCCACTCCTCATCTAGCTCTCTCTTCCTTTTTTATCCCACTCAGTATTATTTTTTGGATGTTGTGTACTAAATTACAGATTAGGACCTCTAGCTTTAAATTTTTATAATTAAATTAACATAGGCGTTACAACTCTAGAAAGGGCCAGGGCCACACTTCTTAGAAAAATTTTTTGTTTGAGTGACTATCAAGAGCCAGCACTGCTTTAAGGCTGCAACGTTCTTTTCGTCATCCTCCTACAGCAGTTGTAAGTTGGTAGTCGTTGCAATGCTTTCTAAATCAATGAAGATAGACAATTTTCCTCAAAGCTATCGATCCATTAGTTGGCTGCCAATTCTGGCGAATGCAGTAAAGAAGGTGATTTATCATTACTTCGGATATCATTACAGTCGATCCACCACCACTAACTCCTACTGTTTGTAAAACGGATCATCGAGGCAAGAAAGAGAACATAATTGTGTTTGTATACGTCCTTAAGATCTTGCATAAGGTTTTCACTATGGGGTAGTATTCAGGATGATCTTTGCTATATCCTGATTCTGGTTGTTTAACTAAGTTGGCTCTTGTCATACAGAAGGTGTAGATATAAAATTGATTGCGTAAAGTCAGGAACCTGCCGATTACATCCCATACGGCGCCAGCCTATTTTCAAGGTCTTGCCTGTCTATAAAAAATTACTGCAAAACAGAGTAAACACCCCCAAAAATTAATTTTATTGCTGGCAGATTCAAATCAATTTTCAGAAGGGCACTCTAATGCTACTAACAAGACGTGCGAGAAAAAGGTTCACTCCTTAACTTAGAGCATTCTGTTCGCTCGTCTAGAGTTCTTACATCGAGGACGTCGTATGAAGAGCTAATACAGCTTGTTGTATTTTTCTGAAAGCAAGCTATCTCCGAACAGCAGAATGAGGGTTTACAAAACTTTCATTGGATTTATGATAACATATGCAACAATTTTAGGAATATAAACTGACAAAATCGGCACTAAGAAGGTGCAGTTAATTAAAACCAGTTGCTGTGATCCATTTTTGGCACAGAGCTTAGGTGCAATTTATTGTTTCAATATATGCAGTAACATTCAGGTACATGTTAACAAATTGGCTGATACTTTGCCTTACGGCACTCCATCGGCACTACTACAAGTATAATCATCATTCTTACTCTCTAAACTTGAACTCCATGATGCCCAACTCTATCAAATTTATCTTAATCTAAACCGCAATCTTTGTATGTTTATTTAACGTCAGAATTACAAGTTTGCGTCTACGCGAAATTTTGCATACCGTTTGCGCATTCCGAAAGTGTTTCGATTTCCTTCCGCGTTTATAACCATCTTTGTCAGTTCGTGATGAGGACCCTTTCTTCTCTGGCCCTAGTTTTCTCTTTTATTTGCACGGTAACAGGGCGTTCGTGGCTTAGTCAGCTTTTACATAAGCGCAGCTACTTTAACCATCCACCAGCTTCTGAAAGCCCGGAAGTTGTCATAATCTATGATAAGCTGGTCCGTACTCCGCAGCCTGTATCCCATATTGCTCTCGCCCTAGCTTGTAGTCGGTTACCATTATCTCTGTACCAGTTGGTTCGCACGCTCGACAGTTTTGACGTGTGTCTTGGTCTACTAGAATCGGATTTCGATATCGACTAATAGCATCTTTTCGAAGCTCCAAACCTCGACTTGCCCTCATGCTTTTGAAATCAAGAGTGGTGTGTCTGTTAATGTATCTCAGTCACTGTCGGGTGGTTCTCATCTTGCACTAAAGTGCCAAGTAGCAGCACAGTCGCAGCACCTTAGACTCCTTATTATGTGACACCATCTCGCTTGGCTTGGTGTCCAGTCTTCTCTATGGGCCGCTTTCGCTTGATCTCACTTAGCCATCTAGTCTAGAGTAATTGATTCAGTACTAGTGTTTCTGTGACTGTAAGCCCCTGTCACCTTAATTGTATGTATTTTTTTAGATTCTTCTAGTCATATCTCGGCAGTATATAACATCGTTGGCTGTACAACTTCTTCGATACTTACGATACTTGCGGCTCGACCCCGATCCAGTAAGAAATGTATTTACCTTCGTCACAAACCGCTCGTATCTGACTCTTCTACAATTGGTGAATGTCAATCTCTACTCCAAAGTACATAAAGCTTATAAAATGTTTAAAGGAGATAACAAACAAATTTTGCAAGACCATTTGAGGTCACCGAAAGATGGTATACAGATCTCACAAATGTTAAATACAGCAATTACTCTGTAAATAACGATCTATACAGCCAACTTTATTTCACCAAAGACCCACTATCAAGAGAAAGGAGGTTAGGGCTGGGACACAATCCCCTTAAAAACAAATTAAAACGACTTAACGTAGCGTAACTCTGATGTCCTACCATTCGCAGAAAATGTTTTATGGCTTTATTTTATTTTCTTAGCTTTGGTAAGCTCCTTTACCACTTTTTGCAGTTTCGTTGGGCTACTTACTTTACTATTATTATTATAGAATAGTTAACAAAGAATAACACTTGATCTTTTTCAAAATAGCAGTCAAATATTATTGGTGCCAAAGCATTTTTATGGCTATGATTGTCAAAGCACAAAACAAAAATGTTATTTGTTATATGTAAAAAGATTTATTTTGTTAAGATCATAGTAATTATTGAAATACCAAGATTTTTAAAGAAGCTCTTTTTTAACTTGATAAAAAATTGTATCAACAAAATTAAAAATTTAAATGTTTCCTTATATAGTGTATTAATTACTTTAGTACACAATATTTAATATAATAAAGTGCAAGGACAGTTGTAGTCACTCAACCAAATTCGTGTCTTTTCCATTTTGTGTATTACTGATACAGTAATCTAAGTATTCTAAAGGAGATAATTCAGATCCAGTTTACCGATTTAATTTACAGAATCTTTAGTATTCTCAACCACAGTTATGTAGTTTGTTTATAAGTTATGTATTACTATTATCACATTCTTCTTGTTAAAATAAATAAATTAATACGTATATTAAGGTATTTTTCATTTAAACCATAAATTTAATTAATATGACACTTACTCAAAGATTCAGTTAAAATCTACAATTAATTCTTGATGAACCTCTCTTACTATAATACAATAGGTCTTTGGTATTGATTAAACCATCTATCCTCTTATTTCCTCTATTATTTTTTTCATTTGTTCGACTTTGTTGCTAATCTTTCTAGTCTGTTGGTCATGCTTTGATGAATAATGCACCACACGCTTTCAACTGGGTTCTTCTTTGGAGATTGCTTTTGCTCAAAGTCAAATTTTTTGCTCCTTCTTTAAAATGGTAGTTGTACAGTCTCGTTAACAAGTAGCGTCATTTCTCTATAAAATAACGACTTTCGTAACATTAATGTAATTATTAAAGACATGCAATTTATTCAAGAAAGTATATACAGGTAGTGCCACAAGTAAATGCTTAAATTCTATTAGATGGTGCTTTGACTTAAGGAACTTTCCAACACTACTGTATATGTATTCATCATTCTAACTTTCTGAATTTAAATTATTCACAGTGCTTAATTTCCTTAAAATCTATCGTGGCCATTAGCATTAGTGCAGGACTAGGAAAAACCACGGAAACTCAAATCACGGCAGGCGACTTAAAACCGTTTATGGTTCTGAGTTCTTAGTTCTTAGATTTTAAAGTTCCAAAGTTCACATCTTGCACCCACACTAATTTGTCCAACCTTCGCGCGCTTATTACAAATCCACGTATACGGATAATCGCCAGCACAGGTTCGCAAGTCCACAAGAGCTGTTTTCCACTCGCGTACACCCAAACGTTCTTCGACCCTTTTATGTTTGTAACCTTATCCGCTTGCTCATGATAAGAGCTCTCTCCTCTCTGGTCCTAATCTGTTCCTATGATTTTTAAGTTAACAGGATAAGTAAGGTTTTACCTATCTCCACATGCACATCTATCTCGGTGTATCAGTTAGGACACTCTTAAATCCACGCATATCGCTTTGTTTCTGCTGCTTGCTGCCTTTGCTCTCATCTTGCTCTTGCCCTAGATCATAATCGGTTATTTAAAACCCCATAAAACCGCTTCAAAAATTGGTGGTCTTGGTCCTCTCACTGCCTGTTTGGTTAGTTAATACGCATGCTTGTCATCCGAAGTTTCGACGTGCGCCTTTATTTAATGTAATTGGATTTTGATTTTAACTAGCATAGTCTTTTCAAAGCTCCAAACCTCGATTTGCAAATCTGTTAGCATGAGGGCGCTCTAAAAGCTAGTCGTTTGTCAGATATTACAGCGCCTCTTGGGATTATTGCTCTGTGCCTGTAAATATACCTCAGGCATTTTCAAAAGTCTACCAGCTCGTGCTGGAAAACGGAGCTTTACTCTACGAGTTTGGTTTGTTTAGAATGGATCTCCTGTTCTCTTCGCACGACTACGATAATTTCTGCTGGCCGCACCCCTAGCTTTTTTGAAGTTGCTGCTCCGGTCCTGTTGTTAACTATCGCCAGCCTGCCACCTCCTGCAAAAGTAAAATAAAAATGCGGTAACTGGTGCTAATATTAACACCGTCTCAGTGGCTACGCTGAATTAACCACAAGTGATCTTTAGCCCCTCACCATTGAAGGCAACTAGAAATTGATTACTTAACTTTCAAGGCATTTGTTGGCATTTGCTGTACAAAATTAAACATGATCTGCCACTATAACATATAGCATTGCAAACCACTATGTTAATTGCCTAATATTTTAGAGTTTGGTGAAGGAATTTATTAACCAATTGATTTGACGAATACCTACATGCCCAAGTTCGACCATCATTACTAAATTTTAAGAAACTTATCAGAATTTCTAAAAGTGTTCCGGTTAAAAACGAACCTAAGTTCTCTATTTCTGACGGCACTGTTTCTGTAAGGTTGTTCGCAAAGATTTTATTTGTCTTTACACCATAAAAACAGCGTTGAACGGTGCTGTTTTCTGACATCTACGCCAATTCGGCTGCTGTTTATTGTGGAACCTTAACAGCTTCTCTTTTGTTCTCGTATTGTTTATTTTGGGAATACTGCAAGGCCAAATCTTGGCAGTGCTGAGTGTTTATTACATATTTTAAATTTAGTAATGCCCGATTCACGGTTACTATTTCTTGTTGACATAGTTTATCTATTTTCGTTAAATTTACTTTACCCTTTTAGTTATTGTATATTTTACTGTGACACCCTGGTATATTAAATTACAGCCACCACTTGTGCTTTACAATATGTTCATCAGCAACCACTTTATTAGCAGTTTGTAAGTACTGTAATGTGTAATCTCATGGATTTCAAGGTTTCTAAATAGAAACAGAAATGATTTAAGTCTTATCGAATCACTAGTTGTTATTTACCACCTAAAATTCAGAATTGAGCTATAAAATGGAAGGAAAGTACAGTTAGAAAAACTATAGCTGTTAGTTGCCAGAAGCGGCGTTTAAAGGGGATTTTAAATAACTTATTTCAAAAAAAAAGTGCAACTAAGGCATTAACAGTTAATTTTAGAAGAATTTACGTCTATTTAAACCAAATCTTCTTAATTTAATCACAATAGGTGAAGAGTCAAAGTAAAAGATCTACAACATCGCGAAAATTTAGAGTGAAGGGAATAGTAGGAAATAATTAAAGGGAAAAAGGATAAATGTTGCAAGTTAAGTAGAGGAAAACAATTCGGAAAATCAGAAACCTACAAAAAATGCTCGAATAGAAAACGGAACTGCACTAAAATCTTTTAATGAATGATTTTCCAATCTTTAGGGAGAAATAAAAAGGCCAAAGAAGCATTTGGAATAATTGTTAACGTATGTCAAACAAACTCTATAAACGATTTAACACACTTTCAACGGAGGTGTATTGGCGTTAAGATAACAAAAATAAGACAAATTTAGAGTTCTATATCACCGTTTCCAAAGTATCAAATTTTCAATTTAATACAGTTTAGAAAGAAGTCCAGAAACGGAACGATGGGCTAGAAAATTGACCTTGCAGTATTGAAATTGTCGTGTGCGTACTAGATTTATTCACATGGATATCGTTACTACTTACAACCTAAACTGTTGGCCTTGGTTTAGAAGTTTAGGTAGTATTTTCGGCCTAATTTTGCTAGACTCATACTTTCACTTTTCTCAAAAATAGTAGAACGTTACTGGCTGACGAAAATTTCTTTACCAAATCATCCGGTACGTTAGAGTTTCAATTGATCTATTTCTAGACCTCCCATACATTCTGAAACTGCAATTTGAGGATAAGAGCACGTTTATGTGATTGCAGATTTTAGAAAGTAAGGGGGAAAGAGGAGGGGTAAAATCTTCGGGGAATATATAGTTATTTGTGGATAAAGATTTCTATAATTCACTAAGAAAATTAAAGGCAGTTTTTTTCATAGAGCAACCAGATATTATATTAAAATTAAAAATCAAAAACCTGTTTACTTCGCAATAAATCAACAAGAATGATGAGAACTGTTGCTATTTTATTACATCGTTATAGGGAAAAGACCATGTAGAGGAATTTTGAGTTAGCAACGTACAGCTGGACCAATAGAGGCGAAAAGAAATAAAACAAAGGCAAAAGATACGACAGTGACAGAAAGTGAGAACTATCGAAATAAAAATAAGTAAGCAGTTGATGGGAAGGAGGGTGTTTCTAAAAAAGTGCAAAAATTATGAATTACCATACTATATATGTTAAGTGGTGTAAAAACTCTTTTGCAAAAAAATTAGTATTTACCCATATAAGCGCAGAGTAGTTTACACTGGATATGAACAGTTCATTCAAAATAAAAAGCAGAGTGATGTAAATCAAGCATTTGGCGCATCTGTCAGGCTAGATTGGGTTAGACATTACAATATTGGACATTGGATTGGAATGGAACCATAGTTACGTTAAGCTTTATTTATTCAGTAAACTACTTAAAGGAGTGTATAAAACCAAAATCACCGAAAAAACACATAAACCAAAAAAAGTAATACAAAAAATAAAATGGAACCAATTGTGATCAAAAGTAATGATTAAGAAGCAGTTAATTTACTAGTAAATATATCACAAAGGACTATAACAAATGGAGCTTTCTACAAAGGCGGCGAGGTCTAATCAGCCGGATGATTTTCCTGAAACAGATTTGCTTATTAATAGACATGGCGACCATTCTAAATGTGGAATTGAGAATAAGAGCGCCGTTATGATACGTTAGATCTTGGATTGTAATATAGCCGACAATGTATGCTATATTGCAAAGATGGTTTGTTTCTCTATTAAAAGTATATGTTGAATGTCTTTAAACGTGAGTATTGGTACTCTTTTAAGAGAATAGTAAGATGTCACGATTTACAAATCAACCTTTGTAGAACACTTTTCAACACACTCACGTTCCGGAAAGTGTTAAGCCTTCAGCCTTCTCCATGTCGCCTTCCCATACTGCTCTAAACCAGATTAGCCATGTATGTGTTTGTAGCGAGCACACAACCCGCCACGGCTATTTTTGTGCGCTAAGTCGATTAAAAGTTTCGCGGATTATCAAGCAATCTCGCAGACACTGTATACTACATAATTATAACTTGCAAACTCCGAACTTACCGTGATATACCAGCCCTGCACCTCTGCAACGTAATCTCAGATTGGTTTTCCTAGGCGCGCTGATTGCCGCGGGCTGCTTCCCGTCCACTCGATAATTTTATGGGGCCGTAAAGCAGCCGACGAGCTTCCGTCTGGTATCTATATGAAGTCCAGCAAGAATTTTTAACCGAGCAATTTTTATGGGAAATTAATTGAGCAACAGGTCTAGCGTCGAGATTGCTTCATGAATGAGATTTGAACCATTTTGTACCTTTTTGGTTTTTGTGCCATTTTGAAACAATAATTTTTCAGTGAAAAAATGGCCATTTCCTTTTAATCGTGTATATTGTATACATATAGGCTGGGGCTAATGTAGTCGCCACTTTACCCATAAAAAATATTTATTATTCTCCTTCTAGTGTTTCAATGTCAATTAGCCCAATTCTTCTGAAGTAGATGGTTTATCTAAAAGCTATAGCTTATAAAAATTTGGTTTAACCTTAAATATGTTTTTTTTTAATTGCTGCCTAATGACAAAGTCGGAGAAGAACACTACTAATTATGTATTCAAATGTTTTTGATAATTTGAGCTCCCATTTTCCTCAAATTTTGTATGATACAAAGGCCGTCTTGTAGAAGAATTGTCTATATAGCCAAACTTGTCAATTCCGGAACTGGTTTGATGCTACATAAGCGAACTCAACCTCTCAATAGCTATGTCTTTTTTACGGTACCAGGTTTTAGACGCATCAAGGAGTATAAGTGTTTAGTTTAGTTCAATTGCAACAGTCAGAATGCCAACAAAAAGTTAAAATGTCAAAGTGTAAAATATTTTAATGAAAGTAAAACCATTTAATTAACTGTAGTGATTAAATGTGGTCCTAAACCGAGCGGATTAGAATTGGGGATGTGCAAGTAATTAGTAAAAGCGATTTGACAGTAAAAATTAAACTGGTAAGTGAATAAGTTCGTAACTTTGTTGTTGGGCGTACTAAAAGCAAAATAACACGGTACCTTTGTGAATTTCGTGATAATTACTACAACATTTGGATTTGGACATTAACCATGGAGGAAACACAACATTTTGCCTTATTGTGTGTTTATTCGTCAAAAATTATAAAATTACTTATAAACACAAAAAAGCGTGCTAAAGCAAAAATTACTAGAGGGTACTTAGATGCAAGGATGGAAACATTAAATGAACATTGGTTAAGTTTTGTAAAAAGTTATAACATCATTTCAAGTATTTCTGATGAAGCAGAACAATTACTTAGGAATTATTCATTAACAGAAGCGAATTATGGTAATGCATGGAAAAAGCTCCAAGAAAGATATGAGAACAAGCGTGTTATTGTGAATACTATTTTAAATCGTTTATTGGCTCAACGAAGATTAAGCTCAGAACCTGCAAAAGGTATTAAAGATATTTTAGATACAACTATCCAAAGCCTCACATCACTAAAAAATCTATAAATAGATATTAGTTCGTGGGATGCGATTATTGATCGCATATTGGTCTCTCAGTTAAACATCGAAACTCACAAACTTTGGGAACAATCTCTTGAACATTCTACATAAATTCCAACCTATGAGTAATTCCACTTGTTTCTTGAGAACAGATTTAGAACTATGGAAATTACTAACTTCAGACAAATGAAAGAGCCACAAGAAAAGAAATATTTAAACCTACTCACGTACCCAAAATTGCTACTGTCAAAAGTTTTGGAACAAAAGTTGACACCAATTGCTCATACTGCTAACAGAATCACTATGTTTGCTACTTAAAGATTTTTTTCACTAACTGTCCTAGAACGTCAAGATTTCATCAAACAGAATAATATCTGTTTCAACTGCCTTGTTAAGGGTCCCTCGGTGAATAGATGCCGTCAAAGTACGACGTGCAAGAAATGTGGTCGTAGACATCACACTTCGCTCCACTATATAATATCTAACAAGACAAATGAAGAAGCTGAAAAGGAAAAGGAAAAATCTATAGGTACACCGTCTCCTTCATCCTGCAACCTCGACATTAATTTGAAGGCAATAACCAACGATGATCATGTTATTTTAGACACTGCTATAATTAATGTTAAAGCAAAGAACGGCGATACTTACAAATTAAGAGCTTGTTGATCAAGGCTCACAGGGATCTTTTATATCTGAAGCAGCATTACAACTGTTGAATTTTCATCGTACTCCAATCATCGGCAAAATCTTTGTTATTTTCAACACATCAGTAGTAACTACAAAATCTATGGTTACACTCACAAAGAATTATTCACCACAATTTGAAGTCAACGCTTATGTATTAAGGAAACTCACCTCGCTGTTGCTTTCAAGTGAATTCTCATAAGACACTTAGCCTTTATCTATGCAGTTAGATCTTGCTGATCCTAACTTCCACAAGCCAGGTTCTATTGATGTCCTTCTGGATACCGAAGTGCATGCTCACATAAGACTTGATGGTTTACACCGATATGATTCTCTTGTTGCGCTTAACTCTTGTCTTGGCTGGTTGATATCAGGAAGAGTTTCACAAACTGATGCCGCTGCACAACACAATACCGTCGTTACTCACACTAAGCTAGAAGTAGATCAGTTGTTAAGACTATTTTGGGGAATTGAAGAGAATCTACCACTTAAAAAACCTATTACAAATCTAGAAATACAATGTGAAGAACACTTCAAGAATACTCACACTCGTAATGATGACGGACGAGATGATCCTCCCATAAACCTTGGTAACTCCAAATATCTTGCTATCAGTCGTTTGCATCAAATGGAGAAATTATTTAAACAAAAACCATATTTTCTGTTTCTTTGTAGTATTCTTGTCTTTGATTCTCATATTTTTTAGTACTCTATAAGAAAAGAGGTTTTGGTTGCTTCCGCTATCCATCTCAATCTTTGTTCCATTCTTTTGTTTTAGCTGTTTTGGTCTTATCCTCTACTGGTGGAGAGGCAGGCGTGTAAATAGCCGTGCCCTCGTGGTGCGGTGTGGGGAACTAAATACGGCCCGTTTTGAAAAGTAAAACGTTGAGGCCCAAATCGTCCCTTAAACGGCCGGCGCGAAAGCGGATGGGGGCGGTTACCGATATCAACCGATGAGTAATTGCCAACTCGCTTACCTGTAATCGGCTTCGGCGGCGTTGGTTTCACGGTGGCCACCTTGTTGCGATGTCTTCGTGCCTGGAACACGACCGCACTGGCCGTAATGCGATGCGAAAGTCTTGCGGGGTGGTTAAAGGTGGGTAAAATAAACACGACCGGATTGGCCGCGTTGTTGGTCGAATATTTCTTGGGGGTTAGTTAAACACGAACGCACTGGACGCGTTGCGGGTCGAATATATCTTGCGGGTTGGATAAACACGACCGAACTGGCCGCGTTGCGGATCGAGTATGTCTTGCGGGTTGGTTAAACACGACCGAATTGGCCGTGTTGCGGATTGAGTATGTCGCCGGGCATCGCGCCTGGCTTAGCGGTAGATCATTTGCGGGAAATCTTAATTCAACAGCACTTTTCGTCTCAAAGGGTGTCGCTGACGGCGTATGCAGACTCGCCGGCTGAGCAAAAGCCCATATGCCGTTTTGTGTGCGATAGCAAAACGTGGCGGCAGATATCAAAGCCACCAGCATGCCGCCACGATACACAGGCGGTTTAAGGGCTAAAAGGCTACCACACCAACTGCTTTTCTAGTTTTCTTGTACTTCTCATAAATTTCTGTCGTTTTCGTTTCAGATACTCTTTTTACGTTGATTTATTTTCCTTGATGACTTGTTTACGTTTTGTATTGCCACCAGCTGGTTTTTCCCCTTTGTCCTTGGTGGCATACTACCACATCCTGGCGCTATTTATAATTTCTTTAAATATTTTTCTTTTATTTTTTAAGCTTGCTTGTCTCACTTCTTCTGCTATCTTATTTATCTCTTCTACGACCAGTTTGGCATAAATGCTTTTTATTCTTTCTTCTTGTAGTCTATGTGTTTTAATACTTTTTATTACTGTTTAGGTATGTTTGTTCCCGTTATTGTTTTTCTGATGTGTGATGATTTTATTTTTTTAATTAACGAGTAATGGCCTGTTTATAATTCAGCATTTCTATGTATTCTTCCGTCATGAATGATTTTCTGTTAGTTCAGTTATAATGTAGTCAATTTCTAGTTTTTCATTTTTTTCTGGCTTTTTTTCGTGTATTTGTAACAATCTTTGTGTTGGAAAAATTTGTTCTTTATAATCATTCTATTTTATATTCTTATTATAGCTTACATTTTTTGTTTCAGTTCTTAACCCATCATTAAAATCTTTCTGATTATTACTACATTGTTTTTTTGTAAGTGTTCCCAGAATTGGTCTTTCTCAGCTGCTGCATTGCTTTCTCCGGGACCATATATTGTGATTATGTCCATATTCTGTTCTTCGCTGAGTCATAGCTTGATTTTATTATTTTTTGTTAATTGTTTTCCAATCAACTAACTTTTTCATGTATTTTGGGTAAGTACGCATCCTATTCCTCCCCTGCTCTTTTATTTTTTTCTACGCCGCTGTGAATTATTCTGTGGTTTTTGCTTCTCCTCTTCCTTCCTTTTCTGTTTCAGTGAAAGCTGTTGCTAACTTTGCCTTCTTAAATTCTTGTATCCTCTCAAACTCTTTACCGTTTATGTTTCGTATATTTCATGTTCTCATTCTAATAATTTATTTTTCTTCTGATATTTTCTTATTCACTATCTTTTTATTGCATTTTTTACTGCTATTGTTGTTTTACTCAGTATCCGTTTCTCACCTCCATTGTTTTTTTTGGATATTTATTACGTATGAGTTTTATGAGTTTGTCTTTTCCCTCATCCCAAATTCTCCCATTTGTAATCAATTTGTTATAATTTATTTTGACCAGCAATATCTCTTAATCTCTTCTGTATTCTTCTTTCTTTCTCCGTCTTATCATTGTCTGTATGCATCACTGGTTCTCCTAAGGTTTTGAATATATTTTTTTTAATATTTCTATTTTATTCGCTGTAGTTTCCATTTCTATTATACAGCTTTTATTAGTTATTTTTTCACTACCATTAATTTCAGTTGTATAAAGTTGGTCGCTAGTTCTTTTTATGATTGCGGGGTTGTCATTATCCATTTCCAGTCCTTTTATTATTAGGTTATTCTTCCTTTTTCCTTTCCGTACTTTTCATTTTTATATCTATTTTCTCTATTTTTTGTAATTATTGTTCAGGTGCTGCACTTGGTTTTTAATTTATTATTTTTATTTTTCAGTTCTGCAATAGCAGTTTCCCATTGCGTTTTTTTTTGTAAATCTTGTTTTTGCTATTTTGGTTTTCTTCTTTTAATTCTTTATTAGTTTATTCCAATAATTGTTTTATTTATGCTAATTCTGCTACTTCTGTGTTTGTTTCCTTTTTTTTCTGTATTTCACTTAAATTTGTTATCCGCTTTTTGGGGTTTTCTCCTTTCTGAATGGAAAATCTCTCTGTCTCCCACTTTTTAAGTGCTGCAGGCATTTCTGATTCTCTCTTTCTTCTGGTGTATTCTTGTTTGTTGTTATATTGATCGATTTTGGTTTCTTAGTATTGCGTGGGTGTAAAGTTTAAATTTGACGTCGCCTTCTATTTTTGTGTCGGCCGCCTGTTTTAACCGCATATATCTTTCTAATTTTGTTATTCTAGGTGTTAATTGGACTTTAACTTTTATTTTATCTTGTTGTTACGCAATTTAGTTTCACTTACTTCCCTTTCCTTTTTTGTCCGCACTTTATACGACAAATTCATTTAATTATTCACCGCGGGGCGCGCCGGGGCTACTTTCTAGTTGTAGTTAAAAGTGTGAGTACACAAATAGAGTCACAATTTTGTATTAGGCCCTTTAATTTACTACGGTTTATTCAATTTTGCGAGGTCCCCTGCCTTTCCAACAACAGGAAGACGATAAGCGACCTACACAGGGCTCATTTATTATCGCAGAAGGTTGATATTCGTTGCGTGTCGCCCGACATAATCTGCGCCGCGTTAAATGCACGTCTTAGAAGCTCTTTCGTGAAGAATGATGCTTGCATGTGTGACATGGCCGCCCGCAATCTGGTATAGAGATAGCACTGACAAGAACAAGAGCGGACGAAAAATGCTTGACAGTTCCGGCTACGATATCGTTGCTGGAGGGTTATCTGTGTCTTCCGGTAGCAAGGCAAAACAAACACATAATAATTGTCTTAACATAATTTAAATTTTAACCACCCTTTGTGGGATTCTTAATTCTTCTATCTATTTGTATTTGAAAACCGTCCAAACAACTTGTTACAGTGATAGATAATACCATTACCTAGTCAATCCTCCGTAAATTTATCAGCAACAAAATGTAACGCATAATTGCGGCACGCTAACAAATGACGGACGTTTTTGGAATTTATATCTGCCTCCAGACAGTTTATTTGAACCATAGCGCCTGGAAGTTGGGGTATTTGCGTATTTGATGAACAGCGTTTCAGCGGCGTAATACGCCCAAGGAACGCGCGCCTCCATTTGTCCGCAGAATAAACAAATCGAAATTGAAGCAGCCGAATCCGCATCCGCGCCGCAATTGGATTCCTGCAAATAAATTGAAAATAAATCACGCGCTCGCGGGCGCATTTGCATCGAGCCCCTAATGCCGGGCCTACAGTGACAAAACGGCTGCTTAAGTCAGGTGAGACGGATCCGCGCCGAGACAAACGTCGGGCAAGTGTTCCCGAATCGGCGGCTCGCATCGCGCCCGGAGATTTACATCTGCGGGGGTGCCGCCCCATTCGTCTCGCGTCGGGACGTGCAGAAAAATGCACTGCGGCTTCCAGCCAAGGGGTGCTCGCAGGCACATCACAAAGCGGCAGAATAACATTAACATGACATTTATATGGATGAAAGCTATAGGGAGGGAAACGTATGGCATTATAAGAATCCTACAAATGTCCCTTATATAACCTCAATGGGCTAGAAGTAACTTATGTCTGCAGCAGGCTACGTAGGCAGCCAAAGTTAACGAAATAAGGACGGAATAAATTTGCCGGCTCGCAGAAGTCTCTTATAATTACAACTATAACTTCCACTGTAGTTCCTAACTTTTTCGATTAATGTTTTTGTGCTCCGCTATATTCCCCTGGTACCTATTTTTAAGGTTTACTCGAGGTATATTTCTCGCTGATTACTATTGCTTGACTAATAAAAAATTAAATCCAGATTTAACTTCGCCTTCGATAGTCACTTTTAACTGAATCGTTAAGAACTAATTTTTAGTAGTATACACACGCAGATTCTAGCTTAAAGAATGTACACGGAAAACTTCCCTGTTTAGGTAATCCACCAGTAGATAGTATGGAGTTAAGTAAAGCGCCAAGATAAAACTTAATAAGCAGAGTCGTGTATGCCTGACTATCTAAGACAAAGTTGGGACGATGCATGAAAAAATATTTCAAAGTGCAAATACTATTTTAGTGACCGTGTACACAGATTCTCTTTAGAAATAGTACCGTTATAAAAGCCCACATAATTATAGGAACCTCTTTAAACTGGAACAGTAAACTTTTAAAAGAAATGACAAAGAAATGTCAATGTAAGCTAATAATTAAGAAATGATTAATAGTAATCAAAAAATCGTTTTAAATAGGTGGGAAATTTAATAAAAAAGGTAAAAGGACAAAATAGATAAATGCAGATTTAAGAGTTAGCCGAAACTTTAATAAGATTGCGGTATTACCATTTGAGCAAAATCATTGCTTACTGCTAGAGTAGAATGCTTTTGAATCACAAAGGACTACAATTGACCAAGAACTAAGTATGACGCTAGATTGGAATCAAGAACAGAAACCGACACAAAAAGAAATCTACTGTAAGCCTAGTAGCAGGAGCTAAGTGTCAAAAGTTTCTTTAAAACTATAAAAAATGAGCTTTGAAGAACGTCAAATGTCACGTCAATATCTAATGACTAAGAAGAGAGGCAACCAAAACTGCTAGTTAATTTTTAGAAAGTGATAACTACAACAAATACATTGTTGTTAATAAAATATATAAAGTAGAGAAAATCGTATTGGAATAAGGATCGAGGTATAGCAAGCGTTAGATGTCACAACGACGTCGCACGAGATCTTTATGTGAACAAAGAAATGCCATATGTATTTACTAAGAAGTTTAGTCCTGTAAAGTGGAGTCTGGACACTGCCAAAAATGAGATGTATATTGAGCATAAGTCACTCTACAAAATATTAGAGATATAAACCACCATTGGCGTTTTTATACACAGAAGACCATAACGAGAAACGTGTTGTAGCTGCTTCTTTGGCAATGGTACATCACAATTTAAGAAACTTTACCAACTCTTTGATATTTTGCAAGTACCAAGAGTAAAGCCAGTTCTAAATTAAAACAACCTGAAGGGGGGAGAAGCATAGCGGTAAGTCTTGGAAAGTCGGGCCTCTTTCAGATGATCGGAAACTCTCCTTTACTGCAAATAATATTTTAGATCTAGGCAGGACGTAGCATCGACGAGCTAGAAGGATTGAAAAATAAATAGCCATATTTGAAGTTTGTAGTTTGGTAGAAAGTGGTTGTCTTAATAAAAGTAAATAACAGTAATTAGATATGACAAATCTATTTTAGTATGCAACAATAAGAACCGTATTTCGTAGCTGTAAGTGTCCATTAAAAGTAATTGAGGCGAAAACTGTTCAAAAAATTAAAAATGTAATGAACATGTCATATCAATTCTATATGAAGACAATGAAAAAACTTGAGATCGCAAACGCAGATACCGCAGAGCCAAAAATGTGACGGAACCTAAACCAGAACAGATAGGAGGAAAAGCCAGTCGAGCAGCTCTTGGAAAATTTACGCCTGTTGAGTTAGATGTAAACAATAGGAACTTTTCTAGATGTACTTATAAATCGCTTCTTTTCTAGAGAATCTATTAACAAATTAGACAAACAAAACCAACATAGGATTCTTTATTGCACCATATCTACACAGAAGACCTGACAACATTAGCAGTTTGTAAGAACTTTAAACTTATTTTGACATCTTCAGCATTATCTTAACTTGGTCGAACAATCATTAACAAAATGGAGAATAAAACTAAATCATAACAAACCAATCGGTCACTTTAATACAAAACAGAATGTGGGCTTCTACATTCTCTTCTACAATAGAGTTACATCACTCAAAACTAGTCAAATATCTTGGCTTTGGCTTTTAACAGGCATTTACCTAGAAAAATCGCGGGAAGACCAAACACAAACGGATAGTTAATAAGGCAAAACTTTTGGTTATTCATAGACAACTCTAATCTGCAAAGGTATCATCAAACCGATTTGAAAGTACAAGTTTCCAGTAAACTCTAAAATCGCAAAAGTCAAAAGTACAGGTTAATTCAAATTGAACTTTAGAATTTAAATTGCTTCCCGTTTGCGTTTTGTGCATGTTGGAAGTTGGTGTTTGTACAGTAAGTATCTAAACACATGGAAGAGTTTTCCAAAGGTCAAAAAGGGGCCCTACATTTGTAACCTGGGTTTTAAGGAACACAAAAAAAAAACTCATGTTGGGCAATAAAGCTGATTTTCTTTAAATGGTTTTTTGAAACGTCACAATTGTTACATTTGGAGTAAGGAAAATCCATGTGTTGTTCATCAAAATTCAGTACATCTACAAAAAAGGCACTGTTTGGTGTGCATTGACTTGAGGAATCATCAGCGCGTACATTTTTGAGGATAAAGCTGGTAACGCTGTTACTGCCAATGATGTACGCTATTAGGAGTTGCTAAAGAACTTTTTTTAAATAAAACTAACGACTTGAGCATTTATAATATGTGAGCGTACGGTTCTGGCCTAGAGTTAAGGAACAAGTAAAATTTGCTCTAAAAATATGCTTAAAGATGAAAAACTGGTGTCCAATAAAACAAAAGGGACGACCAGAAAACCAAGAGAGGCTTAACTAACCACCTCACAGTAACTGAAATAAAGGTAGGATTAGATATAGGTTAAATAAATTTAAAAATATTTTGTTTATATTGATAAGAGCTAGCACTAAGATAATCGAAATAAATATTGGCGCTAAATTCAAACAACAAGTAGGGCCGCAATGTGATAAAATTTTAAAATATTAATCTCAATTACCCTTTCTTAAAAATATTACCGGCCACTTAAAAATAAAACCACTCATAAAAATAATTAAGTAAAATTATGTAATTCATAAAAGCAAATGTACAAACAAGCTGACAACGAGAAGAGTCAAACTTCTGTGGGGTTGAACCGGGTGAACATCCTTAACTCGTGCGAGTAAGGAAATATGAAAAAATTAGAGGAGATAGCTATTAATTCAAATACAAAATAAATTTAGAGAAATGGATTACAAACTGAAACGGACTAACCTCGGAGATGACAACAATAAAGCTAGAAAATAAAGAACGGAAGAAAGATGTAACAAAACAGGAACAAAAAATTAAAATAAATAACTTGATAATAAAAGGAACTGTTGACGAAAATAAAGAAGAAGTTATAACAACAAAGGAAAAGGTAAAATTAAAGCTGAACAAAATAGGAATAGAGAGAGACCCAAAGAAATGGAAGAAATTAGGAGAATTGTGAAATATAATAAAAAAGAGCAATAATAAAACCATTGAAGTACAATAAGAGACTTGAAATAATGAAAAAAATGAACAGAAGTATAAATAGATTAGGATTACTCTAAAAAAATACAAGAAGAGCGAAAACAATTAAAACCAATATTGAAAACTGCAAGGAAAAAAGTTTAAAATACAATAAACTAATAATGAACAACGAAGTATATAAAATAGGAACCGGGATTACAAAAGAAACCAGCGAAGGTAAAAAAAAGTAGAAACCGGTAACATCAGAAGTAATAAAAGGAAAATAAACGTAGGGTCTCCGGAATCAAATTCTCTGTAGAAGTAGCTGAGAAAAATAAACACTACTATAGCAGAAAACTAAAGAAGAAATGATGACAAGGATAATGACGTTGGCAAAAAAAATTAAATGATAACGGAGAAATATTATTAGCTACATGGAACGTAACGCTTGCCAGGAAAAGAATTAAAATTAACCGAAGAAATGGAAAGTAAAAAATAGAGTTAATAGGAATCAGTGAGATAAAAAGCAGATCAACCCAAATAAACGAAGGATATGCTTTATTCTACTTAAGGATAACATGTGAACTGAGACCAAAGGAGGGAGTGGGAGTAATATTAAATAAGGAACTGTAAAGGAGGATAATCAAATAAGAATTAATATCTCTCGTCTTAAGCTGCTGACAATCTTTCACGCGCCTTCTCTCAATTTTTTGCAAAGTGAGAACGTATAAATTTTTAATTGGATTCCCTAGATCGGAAACGTGGAACAATTTAACTTAGCACCCATTCATAATAAAGCTAAACATAAGCCCCCTATAAGAAATATATAGTACGTAAAGTTGAATCAATCCAAAGCGTATACGCTGGTTCCATAGTATACTTCCGTAATTTTTACATACGTCCAAACGTAAAAAATACGTAAAGCTGAAATCGCTTTAACTTTACTTATTTCTTACATTCATTTGTAGTAATTTTTAATTTATTCTTAGATTAATATTGGGAGGAGTAACAGAATGTTCGTTTTGATTCTGAAATTATATAACTTTAGTAATTGCCGTTTGGCTTCTTCTTTTACAACGGATGAGGAACTATCAATTAAGTTAGTAAATATGCATTTGTACTTTTATCATAAAAGGGATAACAAGTACAAAGGCAACATAATTATGCAGCGACGCCGACGTGCGTGCACTAACGCACGGACCTTCTCGTGTATATCAAAAGCTCGTGCTCTGGTACCGCCGCACCAAATTTAATGCCAGCCGTCTTTGTTTACTTTCCGTTAAAATGTATAGGCTGTCTTTGCTTACTATTCACAGACCTCCTCGTGTAGATAAAGCGCGTAGAATCGCGCCACATTACATTGTTTACTTTCTGTTCAAATGTGTAGATAGATATTTAGAATTAAGAGGGATGATAGTAATAATACATATATGGCCCAACAGAAGATACAGAAGAAACGAAAGTAATAGAATTTCACACAGAACTACATGATGAAAGAGAAAATAAAAAAAAATGAGATAATCGCTATTACTGGGGACTGGAACCCCCGAGTAGGAAGGGATGTAAATAGAAGACTAGAAAGTATGAGTTCACGGAGAAGAAAATTTAAATAAAAATAGTGAGAAAATGCTCAAATTGTGCCCATTCAAATGAAATGTTAATAAGAAATACTTTTTGGCAAAAGAAAAAAAGATAAATGCATTTTCGGGGCCGAAGAAAGAAATTCAAGAACTCCAATCGACTATGCACAAAAAACCTTGAAAAGGACATTAAAAATATGAGGACAAGAAAAGAACCGGAACTATTGACACAACACAAGATGGTCAGGGCAACATTAAGAGGTGATACCATAAGTGCAGAGATAAGACAAATAGGTACGCTATAGAATAAATATAGATAAATTTAAAACTGCAGGGGAGAAAACGACGAAAAACTGAAAAGATTGGAGAAATTGCAAGAATGGCCACTAGAAGAATGATGGACTATCTTTACATACTTAATAAAAGAAGAACCCGAAATGTCTGTAAAATAAAATACAACAACACTAAACAAAGAAGAAGAAGTTGCTGGAATGAGGAAGTAAGATTAGAGATAAAAAGAAAAACAAGAACAGGATAAATGGGAATACAATAAAATGAGGAGACAAGTCAAGACAATAATCAAAAACGCAGAAGAAAGCTGAGAAAACTTTGAAAGTGAACTGTAGGAACACTAATCACAAAAGATTTTAAGCTAAAACAAGAGCAATGAAGGGAGAGAAGAGAAAGAAATCATGGGAGTAAAAAACAAACAAATATAAAGAACTTGCACAAATACAAAAGAGAATAAGTAAGGTGTGACAAATATAGAGCTCTTACATGCTTTAAGAGGTACAAAAAATAATAGAAAAAGAGTAAGACAACTAGCAGAAAAGGAAATAGAAGGAAAACAAGCAGTATTCGTGTCGAGAAGACAGAAAAATGACACTAGATGTATACTAAGAAGTCTAGAGAGCAGAAAAGATATAATCTTGGCGTTTATAAACTTAAGAGTGGCATTCGACTCAATAGAGAGTGAGAGGTTGTATGGAACTACTTAAAAGAAATAAATATTCTGAACTCATTTATTCAAATCTAACTTAGCACCTACAAGAAAGTGAAAGGCAAGGTACAGATAGCAGGGAAAAGATCAGAAGAATCTGAATGGAAGAAAGGAATTAAACAATGAGGCAGTCCTAGTCCCTCCTATTTATAATAAAAATTAGAAGATTGATTAAAAATACCAGGAAAAGAACAAAGCACGTACACATTATAATAGGAAATCAAAGGCTAGAACCGGTAAAATTGATGCATTAATGTACGCAGCTGATATCATAGCGGATTTAAAAAGAAAAATGTCCTCGTGTCGGTAAGGCTCCCCTCATCACGTTGGACGAGTACTCGTCGAGGTCACTCACGTTATATCTCTACCCCTCTGTTACTGACTAGCGGCATCCGTTGCCCACAGTTGTGGGATTGGGTAGCTCCACTAGCAGTTTTACGGGTATCACGCGCCACGGAGTAAGGCGCACTACCCACTCGTGTCGGTAAAGTTTTCTTTACCACGTTGGACGAGCGGCCGTCGAGGTCACTTGCGTGAGCCTCTACTCTACATCTGTTGGATACTTGTTGCGCCCGTTGCCCACACTATTGTGGGATAGGGTGGCTCAAAGCACCTTTACGAGTCTGCGTCGTAGAGTGAACTATCGTGTCGGTAGAGTTTCCTCTACCACGTTGGACGAGCAGCCGTCGAGGTCGCTTGGGCGAACCTCTACCACGTATCGCTACTGCTACCGGTGTCCTTTGCCCACAAGTGTGGGATCGGATAGCCTACGTAACAGTTTTAACGGGATAACGTCATGTGTTCTAAACTCTCCGTATGCCTTGAGCCTAATCGATGTAGCAAATACTCCAGTCGATAGTACTCGTGTTGGCAGGATTTCTCCTGCCTCGTTTGACGAGTTGCCAGGGAGGTCACTTGCGTGAACCTCTACCCCACGTCATTACTATAGGCGGCATCTGTTGCCCACGAATGTGGGATGGGGTAGCTCCACCCGCAGTTTTATGGGTAAACGGTGTGGGGTCTCCCATTTACCAATATATGGGCGAAAGAGGTCTAATTACTGAAAATAAAAATAAAACAAGTGAACAGTGGACGATACAAAAAAAAACACATTGAAAAGATAGATGCAATGGAAATGAGAAATCTAAGGAAAATCGCTAGTAAGATGAGATAGGGTAGTCATGTACAAATTAATGAAACGATGAAGTAATAAGGAGAAAAATAAAAAGGAGGTTAGTAAATTGGTACGGTCACTTGGCAAAAATGAACCCAATAAGTTAGCGAAAGGAACATAGGGAGCAAAAAATGGCAAGAAAAAAGAAGACGAAGATGAAAGAAAACAGATACAGCAAATAATAGACGCGAGAAAGGAAGAGGGCGAAGAACTACAGGAGCTGAAAATAATGGCAGCATCCATGAAAGGGTGGAAGAAAAATGTAAATGAAAGGAAGGACCACTAATCCAAATTCAACACCCGAGAGAGTGAAAGAAAGATGGAATCACATGCCACACAGCACTTAAAACACCCACTTTACCTTAAACCAAATTTTCTGGTTGTGTTATCTCGCAGAAGAGTGGCATCGCTTGGTCACTATAGTTCTGCGATCTAACCTACTACAATTTCAGAACATTATACTGGTAAGAACCTCGCCGGTTTGTCTATTCCATCAAATTTGCAGAAGAGTGCTTTGAAGACATCTCGTATACTCTCAAATATGTACTCTTGCTAGTTTTGTGGGTCTTTAGTTTGTTTCCACCTAAAATAATCAGCCGCTGAGTACCCACATTTCGAGAATTAAACAGACCACTGCACGGCTGAGATCTGGTTCAATTCTTCGCCTCTAACAGGCATCATTAGCCACAAAATCGAGTTGCGTCACAAGTGCGCGATCAATGCCGCCGGAACGAACAACCGTCCTCGGCTCGACCTGCGAATGGGATTATGCCTGATTCGCACTGTTGTCGGAAGCGATGGCGCGACATCTGAGACCATACGTCATGTGTACGAGCACGGATCGCTTCCAACTGCTGTTAAGATTTGGCACGCTGCCTGCGCCGGAGCTGGGCCACTCGGCCTTATTGGAAAATGATCTCCGCGCTGTCCGACTTGCGAGGGCACTGCGGATGAATAAGTAATGGCTGGCTGGAATGCAATTATTTCGACTCGAGTGGCCGAAGAAACGAAGTGCAGAGCTAAGGGTGGATTGCGCGGCAGCTCTAGGTAGGACGAGGAGAAGCTTCTAACAAGCTCTTGCCTTGTTAAACAATAAAAGTTTTTCGATCAGCCCTTGTACTATAAATCGAAATTGCATTATTATAGGTAAAGGAGGAGCGTCTTAAATATTGCTACGATAGAGTCTAAGAATAATAAGTAACTTATTTTTAATTTTGCTATACTTAACACCTTGCTAACTAAGAGTCATCCATTGACGTCTTCTTAGCTTATTCTAACATCTGGTTAATAACTCATGCAGTTTAATCTCCTTAAGTCCTCCTGTATGAGGAACTAGATATCTTTGATATTTTTGGGTTGTAGAAGTCCTTATGGCTTCTTGCACATTTTTATTTTTTTTTCAACGCATTAAATTCTAAGATCAACATGACGATCTTTGTTTCTAGTATACCAAGGCATATCTATTATATTCCTTAGCCGTTTGGATAGTTTTAATGTATGGCCCTCTGGTATAACCCCAAAATTGTGTTTCATACGTACGTCCACACCGGTTTTAATATTTGCTTATACAGAAAAGATTGTTATATATTGAGAAGACTGCGTTTTTTCCAGGAGCCAGTACATTTCTTTATATCTAATCTTCTTCCTAATTCCTCTTTTCTTCTTTTTCCGGAGGAGTTTCCTATTCAGAACAAAACCAAGATATTTGACTGTGTTGCCATACACGACTATTTACACAAATATGGTTGTGGTATTATTTTCTGGCTCTGAAAGATCACATGTACAAAGAAGGTAAAGTAGTGGACCCAAGGCACTACCATGCGGTACTGCAGCTTTAACTTCTTTAAGGTCAGAGCAGGCACCAATTTGCTTAATCATAAAAAATCTGTTTGATAGATAAGGTTTTAAGATATTTGTTTATTTCTTGGGAAGGATAGATTTTAATCTCCATTTGCAAACTTTGTCGACTACTTCTACCACGTCTAAAAAATGCATAAACACTTATATTTCTCTTAATGTTTTTCTGTAATATGAATGAATTTGTATACCCAACCTATCAGCGAATGTTTAAGTTTAAATCAAACTGATACTCTGGAATCATATTTCTTCTCTCTATGGTTGACTACATTCTCTTGAGGGGCGATTTTTAAGATCAGTAATGATGACATGGTCTGTAGAAAAGGCTTACATGTGGCGGTTTTTCCATAATTTAAGACTGAATATGGCGTGAATGAGGTTAATTAGCTTGATAAGCGCTTTCTTGGAAGCTATACAATATCACATTTGGTTATTAAACCAAAAGCCTTTTTGAATTTATATATTATACTTAATTTCTTTTGTAGCTTCGACAGGAAATACCCATGTGATATTTTTGTCTTTCTGCAGTATTTTCGCTGTAGATTATGAGGTTAAAAAGTGTTTTTGCCTTTTGTTCACTTTTTCCAGCCTAATTACCATCTTCTTTTTTAATTGGTAGAATCTGCATAACATATTCTTGTTGATTTCGGTAGGAAATAATCTGTACCAGTATCGACAGTTAAGTTTATCAAGGAGAAGGCAATAGATTCGTCTTACAGTTCTTTAATTTCTATTCTGAGCTGTTACGTAAGGTTGTTCAATGCAGTTTTGTCTTGATGGGCTCGAGTTTGAAACCACTTTCGTCTTTATGTCCTTTTTTCTATTTCTAATTTCCTAATGTCCTAATTTCTGGAGTCACCTTTTGATAGTTTGGCATGTTTTCCCAAGATGTTTGTGATGAATTTTTCCATCTCGACTATATATTTATTAAGTAGCACGAAATTGGTTTTCTTGTAATAAATTTTCACTCAACTTTAGTGCTATAACTGAATGGTTAGAAAACAAGCCATGGAATTCTTCTATCTCGATGCAGTTAGGTGATATATTTGATTACAAAGAAGTTGATCGGAGCAGGTGACTTGTTAAGGTCTGCTGACCAACATGTAGACTTTCGAGTGTTATGTAGTTGTATCTCTACATTAATTGGTTGCTTCTGAAGGCTATCTGCTTTAGTTGCTACTTATTCCGGATTTTTATCGGCATTATTAGCGTCAAAATCCTCTGCAATGACCAATCTACTGCTTAGATAGTTAAGTAGGTCATATTTATTAGCAAATATCGACTCGTTTACTATCACCTGTATTTTTTCTGTAGTATAGTTGAACTCTTCATGCTGATACTTTCTCTTTTAACGTCTTGATGAATAGTATGTTAAATTTTATGCCAATAAAATTTAACTCATATCTTTATTACAATATTTTTGTGTATAGTCATATGTCTGGTACTTTTTGCATTGTGGTATCAATTTAGACATTCTGTACGGTTGGATTTCTTACTTACATTGGAGTAGATGCTTAAAAGCGAATATCTTATGTTCTTCGCTGGAATCAAAAATAAGGATAAACTTTGTTCTTAACTTAATTTTTTTATGGCGTCAAAGTTTTAAATCTTTTATACTGATAGATATTTATTTGTTTTTTCTTTTATCTTCATATGTATTACTTGTATGTGTAGTTCGCTTTCTTAGTATTCTGACTACACTATCATAGATATCATAATCCAAAAAAAATTGTAGGGGTCTTTTGTAAAATCAAAATAGCCTTTTTTGCAGTTTACTAAATTTCACACTAATTCCTAATTGATGGTATTATCTCAAGATACACAAAATCCCAAGAACAACAAAAAAGAAAAGCTTACATTAGTTTATTTTCTTGGAATTTCCAGAAATTCATTTTTTATTAAGTTTATAATTGTTTTTTCTCGTTAATCTTTTATCAGGAATAAATGAGAAGACAATTTATTTGAAATATTTCCTTTTAATATCTATGAACTTTTGCTCTAAATCTGGTAAATTCCGTAAAGCCGTCTAAAATCATTTTTTGAGTGTAGCGCGGCACCATTTGTAGACAGCCGACTGAAGCTCATCTTTTCACTATACATTACCTCATGCAGTGCGTCAAACAAAGCGTCCAGTGCAAGATCCGGTAGCACAGTGCACTCAAGAGGCTGTAAGGTGGCAACAGTGTGACGATTGGTATGTTGCTTTATAACTCGCAGTGACGCTCCCTGATAATGTTTTTCTCAGCAACATTCCTTCTCGGTTTTGGAGTAAACCATCAGAACCAAAATGATCTTGAGGCTGTGGTTCATCGTGCTACGATTCCACAGCTTGGAGCTTCTTTTTCGCCGTCTCAGCTATAACTAGATGCCCAAAGAAACTCTCTGGATTCACGCTCCAAAACATTAGTAGATGCTAAGCAGTAAATGAATGAGAAATATGATGTACACAAATCTGACTAAGGGTAGGCAAAGTATCAAATGCAATTCGCTCGTTTTTCACTATCAAGTCGAACAGATACCTGATAATGTGTTGGCTGTGCGCACATGTCAGAGTCCCGCGTTTTTTTCTCAGTACAGAGCTTGCTTTTTGAATTCTATGTATTATAAAACAGTTGTGTGCTGCATTTTCACATACGTCTACTAATCTCGCGTGGATGTTTAAAGCAGCACTCCCTCCTTCCAAAGTAACGCCTGTTGTGGCCGTTCGTAGTTGTCTGATTTCATAGCTTCCCATTTTGTGCACAGCTCGCAGTTCTGCGCGAATAACTTACTCTCTTTCTGTGCGGTTCACTGGTATTACCATGAACTTACTGGACGGATTGTAATCTGCGACGTAACCAGAGTTGAAAGGGGAAGTACCATTTATTTATGAATGCCCTAAGTAATAATATAGGAATATGTAGTCTCAGACAATTAAACAATTGTGAAAAGGCAGGCAAAAAGAAACTAAACTAAAAAAGAACTAAAAGAAATTTGAGGTTTAAAATAAAAATCGTAATGGCGCTATATAAAGTGTATAATGAACAAAATTTATACACTATTATAAAAAATGGAAGTCTGAAATGTAAATACATTTAAAGAGGTATTTAATAAATTTTGTAAATAAAGAAAATTATAATATAAACTTACTACTAGCAAAACTATTGAGAGTAGTTTTTCTAATTTACAGGAACTTATTTTAAATACATAAATAAATTTATAAAAAGAAGTAGAACTTTTAAGAAAAATATTAGCCAGATTCTAAGGAAACATTTAAAACATACATAATACAAAGTACAGCGCAACTTTCTGCAGTAGCAATAATACCTTAGTTAGTAACAAGCAGTAGTTAGTAAAAACCTAATGAGAAAAGTTAAATTAAAATAAAAGTTCTCTGACAAGCATACGAGGGTATATCGTGTTTTTGTGTCAATTTACTATAAAAATTAAAACGAGATATTTACTTCAGTAAACTAGAAATGAACATGCCAAACAAGTAGGATAAATAATTTAAAATCGAGTTAAAAAGAGAGTAAATAAACGAGCAGAATTAGGTTCAGTCGAAAAGAAAATGTAATCAATCAGAAAATGGGACAATTTTGGTGAACTTTGTTATAATGTTAATTTGAAATGTATAACGATGTTAGGTAAACCCAAAAAATATTTCTTTGATCAAATTAGAAAGGTCGGGGAGGAGGGTAGCGTCTTTAATCCTGACGGTTGGTGAGGGATATCAGGTAAACGGTCCGACCAAGCTCATTTACCATTGAGCTTTTACTATGTTAACTACTTTGTCAAGTAGACAGCTGTTTGAGCTTTGCAACACGGGTTACAATGCGGCGCATAAAATGTTCAATACACAACCGAGGCGCTTGTTATGCTACAGAAAGTCTACGGGAGAGACGCTTCATTAAAATCAAAAATTTTTAAGTGGGTCAAAGCGCCTAGAGAGGGAAGAGGCTGTGGCTAGAGTGAAAACAGTTCTGGAGTCTGACCGACGTTCACATGTCAGACTGATAGCAGATAAAGTGGGATTTTTAAAATTCTTTGTGCGTGAAATCGTCACGATAGTTTCCAACGTTTTCGCCGACGAAAAATTGACTATTGTAACTAGTGCGACAAAATAATAGGGGCGGTGAATTCACATTTGGTTAATTTTGTCTATGGTTTGCAATAACTAGGTCCTGGATAAGTTGAGTTTAAACCTGGTGTGAATATTAGTTTTAAAGAGTTGATAGAATTCCGCACCACTACATGCACTCTCGTTTGAGATGAATTTTCCGCACAGTTCTTGATGTATTATTCGATGTTCTTCGTGTAGTTGGGTATTTCTAACGTACCACGGTGTGTTGACTATGATTCTTAGGACTTTGTTTTGGAGGAATTGTATTTTCTGTATGTTGGTATTTGAGGTGTTGCACCAGACCGGTGATCCAGTTAGGACGAGAGGTCGAATTAGAGCTTTGTAGAGTAGCGTTGCGCATTCAATTTTTAGTGAGTATTTCGGTTGATAAGTGGATACAAATGTTTTAGCCTAGTGTAGTTTTGGGTAAGCTTCTGGTTTATTTGGTACCCCCAGCTTAATCGAGTGTCAAGATATAATATAAGTATTTGACAGCACTGTTATTGGGGTTCCAAGGTATTTCATTGTCTTCAATTTGTATGCAATGAGGATTGTTGAGTCTTCTTAGTGTAAAAATTTTGGTTTGGCTTTTGTCAGGATTTATTCTGATGTTTCAGGTTTTGAACCAAGTTAAAAGTTTGTCAGTTGCGGTCTGTAATTTGGAGATTGCTTCATTGAGGTCTTGGCTTGTGTGAACATAGATGTGTCGTCTGCCAAGGTAGCTATTGTAGTTCCAGGCTCTGGTAAGTTAGACGTATATATGTTGAAGAAAGTTGGCCTCAGGATGCTGCCCTGGGGAACTCCAGGTCGGATTTTGGTGATTTAGGAAAGAGTTATGTTGATTTTGATAGCAAATTTTCTGTTGTCTAGAAAGGAGAATATGATTTCGTTGAGATGAGCAGGCGTTGTAATATGAAGGATTTTCTTTTTGAGGCCTTCTATCCATACCCTGTCGAACGCCTGCGCGACATCGAGGAAGATTGCTACTATGTATTGTTTACTGTTGAAGCCCCGTTAGATGAGCTCGCTTATCCTTTGAAGCTGGTAACTCGTAGAATGGCCTTTTCTGAAGCCAATTGATGTTTAGGTGTTGTCTTGTAATTTTCAGTATGCTTAAGTAGTCGACTGTAGAGCTTGGAAAGTGATGTCAGTAGGCTAATGGGTCTATAGCTGTTTATTTTTTTTTTGTTTTTGCCAGGTTTTGGGATCATTACGATATGTGCATGCTTCCAGGTTTGTGGAGAGTAGCCCAGTCTCATACAGGGGTTGAGTGTTGAACTTAGATAGGCTAACGTCTTCTTAGTAAAGTGTTTGAAGATATTGTTGGCGATTAAGTTATGTCCGGGAGATTTTTTATCTGGGCGGTTCTGTATGATGCTAAAGAGTTCATCGGGCGAAGTTGGTTAGATACAGTCGGGTATAGGTACTCTACTTTCGATATCATTAATGACTTGGCGTTTGTGGGTGGGCGTGCAGGTGGTTACAGGAGTAAAATTAATTTCAAGATTATTGGCCAAAGCGGCTACTTTTTCAAGATTTGTGGTACAGCTTATATTATTATTTTCGGAAGACAATGGGGGGAGTTCTGCTTTTTGGTTCAGTATCTTTCTTCTAGTTTTTTATAGGCCCCAGTGCTTTTGGTATGCTGTGATTCTTAAGGTGTCTACCTCTAGTTTGATTCGGTGAGTTATGTTGTTTAGTCTATTTTTGAGTTAGGGATCTCTGGTTCTTTGCCATTCTCGTCGAAGTTGACTTTTTGTTTTAATTAAGTCAATCACTTATCTAGGAGGACTATAGTTAGTCTGATAAGTTCGTCTAGGAGTTGTTGTGGTGGCAAGTCTAATAGTTTCCTCTATTGTTGAAGTAAGGTGGCTTATAGCTACATAAATATCTCTTTCAGTTTGAAGACTTGTTAGACAGTGTAGTTTACTATTCATCTGATCTTCAAATATGTTCCAATCTACTTTGCCGTTGATTAGTTTCGAGATGGGTTGCTTGATGATTAAAGCGTTTGTGAAAGATACAATAACAGGGAGGTGATCAGAATTTAGTTCAGTTATGACTCTTTGGTAGATTGGTTTATTAAAATTTTTCTGAAGTTTTTGTCTAGAGTATCAAGCTGGTGATCAGCGCGATACGGGAAATAGGTGCATTCGTTAGGTGCCAAAATTTGGAAAGAGTTATTTTTGGCCGGCTTTTCAAGTTTGTTGCCTTCGGGGTTTGAAGCTTTACAACTCCACAGGGTGTTTTTGGCATTCAGGTCTCCAAGAACCAGCGTTGGTTCGGAGGTATCAAAAACTCTAATGATATCTTCTTCGATAAGCTTAATGTTGGGCTGCCTGTAAGCACTGATTATTGTGATGTTGCTATGATCATCGAGTTTGGCTTTAATTGCAATCCACTTGATTATTAAGTTGGGGATTTCGGGGAGTAGAGAATGCACGTATTTGTTTTCGATTAATATCGCCACTCCACCAGCAGCTACTCTGGAGATTCGATCTTTACGATGTGTATTATAACCTGGTATTTGGAATTTGATGGACTGATCTAGATGTGTTTCCGTTATGCAAGCAATGTCTACGTTGTATCTTGGTAGGAAGCTAATAAGTAGTGAGCGTTGGTTGATGATGCCATTAACGTTCCAGTTAAGGATGGTTAAGCTTTTTATCGTTTTCCTACGATTATGGTCCATTGATGAGCATTGGTAGGAGATTGTTGATAATGAAAGTTTTGATTTGACTGAAATATGGCGTAATGAGATCAAGTAGAGTTTAGATAATGTTGTTTGGTATTGAGGGTTTATTTAGGGTGGTAGGAGTAGGAGTAGCGTTAGGAGTTAGGTTACTCTTAAGTTTGTCTGCAAAAGTCTGCGTGCTGTTTACATACGAGTTGGTTGGTTAGGCTCTTTTACATTGTTTTAACAGCTCAATGTGGCAAGGACAGCTGTGATAACGTGCGCTATGATCGCCTCCACAATTAACGCATTTGGGTGGATCACTGGGTTTCTTCTGGTAATCAGTGGTTCCCTGCGCGTTTTACGCATTGTGGTGTTAAACTAGAGTAGATTTTCGCCATATTTGGCCATACTGCTGGCACCTATAGCACTGGGGAACGTTTTTGGGTTTCCTTCTGGCCTCTACTGTTACAATGGAGTGGAACATTGATTTTAGCAAGTAAATTCTTTTTGCTTGTTCGTTATTGGTTAATTCTAATGCACAAACCGGCAGGGGCTTTCTATCTTTTGTGTACAGGCGTGTTACCTTAGTTATTGGTACTTGATTGATTAGCTCCTTTTTTATTTCATCATCAGTAAGTGACAGTGAAACGTTTTTAATAACTACAGCTATTGGTTTATCATTGGGATTTTGGTAGTTGTGATATTGAATTTTGTGCTCTGTGAAGTATTTTGTTAATATTCGAAAGACTTCTATTTTTGTTAGATTGATGCGTAATGTAGTTGTATTATATGTAGTAGTAAAATCTTCATTTATAGCTATGTGGTTTATGGAATTCTCTCAATAGATTGGTGAAATTTTTGCGTTAGATGTTGTTGTTTCTGATTGTGTATTATCTACTACTTCTGAGGCGTTGTTGTTGGAGGATTCGCCATCGGTTAGTTTATTTTCCAGGCTTGCTGGTAGATAATATTTGTTGTTGGTTAATAAGTCCTGAGAAGACCATGCGTAACGCTTTTCAACGTCATTAATTGGCGGTGAGAGATGATCACGATTGCGCTTAGCAGGCGCGCGATGATTCATTTTGGTTTCATTGACAGGAATGTTTATGTTAACGATAAGTAAAATAAGTTTTACTTACAATATTTGCTATATCGCACCGATAACAGACAGGCCAGAACGTCTGCACTGTATCACTGCTCGTAGTCGACTCCCGAAATATATTGTTCATAGAGAGGTTGCATCATTCGCTTAAACGATCAATGCTGTACTTTACGTTAAAGTATTTAAATGGCTGAAAAACGCTTGCGTCCGTGCGCTAATAATGCAGAGAGCCATGCGTTTGAGTCATTGAGAGTTTCCAGCGAATACAATCATGGAAACACTGCCCCAACTATAGTCTAGATCTGACCCAACCCGACTTCTTTTTTGTTTTTGTAGCTCCTATTCAGCATAAAAAACACAATGTGTTTCAAAAATGAGAGTTTTAGTAGCATGGAGTGTTGTCTTGTATGGGTCGTAAATTTGAACAATATTGAAAAGCAAAGAGAGACAGCTATAGAATTTTAGAATATAGTGCTACAGAAAGATGGAGAAACGAAATATCAAATGGGAAAATATTAGAAAGATTGCAAAAAGGTGGAGGTTAATGAAGAAGAGATAGATATACAGGACATACCCTAAGACATTCTAATCTGCTAAGAACGATAATAGAATGCAATAACTCACAAGCTACCAGAACCAAAGCACTAGTAAAATACCGAAGAAATGAAGATAGTGCTGATTCAAACCAATTTACAAGATTGATTACCTGTAAAATAAGAAGAACATATTTAAGTAAGCCATCCTAAATTGTTTTTTTTTTGTCCATGGAGATTAAATGACAAACACAACAAGGGTGTTTTTAAGACAATAGATAGACCATAATTCAATTAATTAAGCTGTAGGAATCATCTATATAGGTTGGCGATAAAGTTTACACCCAATGTCTTGATTGTGAACGCCAGTTTTTTGATGTTTAAAATATGCAATTAGAACAATACGTTTACTATACTTACAAGGTGAAGAATAGAATCTTGAAATATTCAGGGTATAATTTTCTTTAATTTTTATCGAGTATGTGAGAGTGAAAAGTAAAAATCAAAGTTTAATCTATAACTATGTGAACTATCAGAAGCATTTAGATTCTGAAGGGTAGCTGTTGCTTTCAATGTATTTGTCTGCGTGTTCATTCATTTGGAAGCACAACCGACCAATTTTATAAAATTTTATTGGACAATATGGGATTTACTTATTAACATCAGTAAGAGGTTAAATGCTATGTAGCTGTGTAGCTCAGAATGATCTGAGTTTTTTTAACATAATAATAAAATACATAAATAATCCCCTTTATGAAAAGTCACTAGAAAAATTTAATAAATCAGAAACATTTCGTAAAATTAGTGATTAAATATAAACAGCAAACTTATCTCATACGAGAAATAGTTGCGATTACTCGATATAACTTCCTGCTGATCATTTTTGTATTACCATTTCCATTCTATTTATCTGGGACTTAAAAAACCTTTCTTAAAGGAATGAAATAAAGAGAATACAAGCTGTAAAGCATCTTTTATAAAAATTTGTAATAAGGCAATGCACAGGCACCCTATATGCTATTACTTTGAGGAGGCATCACAGATACAAAACTGCATTATTATAGAAATATTTTTCTATTCCACAAAAATAAAAAAACTTGGATTTTTTAGAACATCCTCAATCATTCTCTATAAGCAAAAAGAAGACACATGTAAGTATGTGAAATTTAATATTACTCTCGAGTGTAACTGATTGGTGTTAAATTTCTTATTTAGGATGTTCTGAAAACTCTGGCGATGACCCAAGTTAATGCATGTGTGAAGACAGACTATAACACAGCGTAACGTCACCAGACAGACTTCTTGGAACGCACAGAATAAAAGACTGCTATGCAGTGCTACGAGTTTAGTTGTGAAAAAGGTGTGTTTGAGGGGAAGAGGGATGTGAAAAACATTTATATGAAGTTAGTATCCGTGTATAGGTTTGCTGCACAGGGTCACAGAACTATAAATATCAGTTTAATG
Source organism: Sinelater perroti (assembly GCA_036346155.1). Taxonomy (NCBI): domain Eukaryota; kingdom Metazoa; phylum Arthropoda; class Insecta; order Coleoptera; family Elateridae; genus Sinelater; species Sinelater perroti. The sequence continues at coordinate 17,909,783 of JARFIY010000158.1, read as the reverse complement.
TCAGCCAGGACTACGTTGATAAACACGAAGCAACAATAATTTGGCAAATAAGAGGTAAGCCACACGTTACCAACTATGTCCGAATTTGCACAATGGGTTTTTCGTACTCTCGTCACTCAGTAGAAGTAGAAGCGCGTAAAGTTACGTCAATAGCTACATCATAGCTACATCTATACAGCATGGATCCGGAAACGTTCTTTTAGTGTCTAGTCACTGCAGACAAATCGTGGTTCTTGCACAAGACACCGAAAAGGAGGCGTCAGTCTACGAAACAGCAACACAACGGAAGTGGTCGTTCTAATAACTCACGGATGAAATTATATATTTCAAGGCAAATAGCATTTATCTTTTAAGATTAAGATGGAATTTTGCTGATAGATTGGCTGCCCACTCTTGCATCCACTGGAAATATAGAAAAGACGCTTTGGTGCCCTATAATGAGTAATTTTCAGAATTTTGGCAGCATGCCGCATTTTGAGCCAAGATGTTACGTCTGTTTGGCTTACTAAAAAGGACAATGTATAATAAGAAATTTTGCTCCACTAGTGAACTTCAGTCAGTTGTCCACAAGTAGTTGTGTACCACACGCAAACAATGGTTTTCGGCTTGACAGAAACGGCCAAAGCAAAGAAAGAAGCGCATAAATATTGAAGAAAAGTACTTCTATTCTCCATAATTAGTCTACAACTTCTCGATGCCTTATTACGACTTGATATTCTTGCGAAGCATTTTACAGCGACAGTTCCAGCTCCTTTCACAGCTCTCCGATGCTCAATATATTTTTTTAACAACCGCCTTCCAGATTGTCAAAATGGGTCGCTTTAAAGATTGTAAAAGAGGTCCAGAAGAGTTCTCAATATGTCAATAGATGATGGAGAGGTTCTCGATGAGCTACGTAGGGCGGAACGGCTGAATGATTTTAGTTTTGCAGCCATTTCTAAAAAATAATTTTTTGTAAGGAGTACTTTTGCGCAATTGAAGTAATAATTTGTGTTTTAAAAACCACCATAGAACTTTTTTTAAAATAAATTGTGGCATTACAATACAATACAATCAAGGGGTGTCTCAACGAAAAACTTTGCATTAGTGTTTGCTTAGTCAGAATAGTACTTTCGTGTTATCTCGACCTCCTTTTGAAAAATTAAGAATTTGATGAAATTTAATAAATTGATTTCACAATTAACATAATATGCAACTAAGATTTTGAAGGCCAGAAGACTAGTTGTCTCCAACAACGCCCCAAAAACATTTTCTTCGGTAATCTGTCGCGCCACATAAATTCTGCCAAGTGCAGCTCTAAATCATGAGATGCCTTCAACAGTATGGGTGTGAGTGCCAGCCAGTCTCTGGATTTACAAAGTTGTAGTGATGGTGACTTTAAAGTGCTCGAATTCGGCTTTCTCAAGCTCCTTTATCTTGCAGGCGCGCCGACTGTTCGAGAAAATAGTGGTGCCTTTCTTGATGTGCTTCCTTGATTCACTTCATAAATTTCTTTACGCTTCGGTTTGATATCTGCACCAAAGGCACTCAGCGGTCTCTCGACAAATTCTTACAAAGATCCACTGTTGAAGAAACACTCGGCCAGCATTGTTCTTATGGTTGCTGAATATTAACTCATCAATTTCCACAATCATGTCCTCGCCGCCGCTTTTGCTACTCGGGAACGATTCGCGCGTGTAGTTCTTTAATCAACCGTTGCGTTCTTGTTCAATCCAATCTCCTCTTCGCATTAGTTGATTAAAGTAAACTCTTTGGTACAACAGTAGAAGAAGCGGGTAGCAGTGAAAAACGACAGACGACTACCTACAAACCAAGTGCTCATGCGGATGTTGATCTTGCACATCTTGATCTCGTCTAAATATCAGAAAAGTAAAAGGGGTATCGAAATGACAAAAAAGCACCCTCAGAATCACTGGATAGAGCAAGACGTACCCTTGTTTATTGTGCAGGAAATTATTATCAAGTTTCTCATGACAGAGGGAGTAAAATTGTCTAAAAATTTCAGATGGTGCAAGGTACAGTTTGAGGACAATACCCTTAAGACGAATCACGTCTATGCGTGGCATAAGTAATTCTGGGAAAGGCGAGAAGTGGTTAAAAATGAATGTCATTGACGTCACCCGAGAACCAGCATGACCGAGGAGAATATTTGCATTGTTCACTTTATATTTGAGAATGATCGCCGACTAATTGTTGTTATGGAAGTACCCAAGCAATCATTACTGACGATTTTAGGTTTCTGAAAGTGTCCAACATTATCTCATCGAAAATCGGATCGGCAACGTAAACAAACACCTTACAATAGAATACCAAATAATAATTAAACATAACCCATTTGGAAGTGAATAGGAGGATATAAATAAAGCAATAAAAACTAGAGTGGTTCTAACAGTAGACTTTATAACTTTTTTATTAAAGCTGCCAAGCACACGAAAATAGAGAAAAATATTTTTTAACCTTCAGTACGCTCACATAGAAAGTCTAAAAACATCCTGCTAAGCTACAGCAGAAGCCAATCATTGCGTTTTTGTTTATTAAGGGAAAATGTTTCCACCTTAACATTTTACTTCAAGCTTGGCTCCCATCCTCGCTTCCATTGCGTATTTTACTCCAATTGAACTTCATTGGGCAGAAGAAGGTTCATTGTCTGTCCTTCACTTACTGCAGTCCTTTGAAACTTGCAATTAGGTTTATGCTGTTTTTTTTTGCATAGTCGGGGCACTTTCAAGTGCATTATCTTTATTTAACCCATCGATTTTCTTAAAATATGTATTACAAAGCAGTATTTGAAGACTGGAGAGCCGAAGGATTCTGACTTTGTAAGTTTGTGGGAGGTACCTTACGCCCAAGTTATTTGCATTTTACTGACTTTGGAAGTAACGCAAAATAGCGTTAGAAATACCTACTACATTTCTGTAAACCACAACTAAAGTATAAGCTTTGGACATGTTCTGAATTTATTCGAGATGCTTCGTTTCTCCTCTTATGGTTACTTAAAGTTGCCAAGATCCTCCAACAAATATGTTTCATCAAATTTCCACATACTCCTTGCAATTTTTCTTAAGATATTCAAATAACGTAGTGATTGCATTTTCATCGTTTGCAGTCCTCGGATAGCAGTTATTTTCGAAAGCTTGCTGAAGAAAAATATTGTTACGACGTTATATGGATTCTACCGAACCTTGTCCAAGCTTTTTTTTAAATACTTAGTTACTCTCTCTTTCCACTTTCTACTATTAAAAACTCCCTTTTACTCACCCGAGTTTTTAAAGCCCTGATTTTCTTTCAGCTAGTTTCATACGGCGTTCTTTTTTATATAAGACACGCAACAAACATTTCTGGGCGTTTGAGAAAATTGACTATATCAGTGACCAAATAAGACGCACATACTCAAAGAAGTTTTTATATTTGCTCAAATTGCAGCGCTTTCTTTTCATTTGTGTGCAGGCTTTTTTGAGCGAAATTCAAATAAGGGAAACTGATAGTATGCCACACAGTTATCCCGCCAGCTCCGAAGTAACCTCCGCTTACGGTACACAAAATCAAACTTTAATGGTTCCATTAGCCCTGCTAGTTTGCCTTGCGATGAAATTGTATTTGTTTAAATTAAAATTCGTGGCGTAGTCGCGTTGGCGTATGTGTACGTTTTCACTACAAAATAAATTTAATTCGGGAGGAATAATAAAGTTCTTGTATACGCTTATTTCTAGAGTAAACTCCGAGCCTATGAGCAATGTTGTACATTTTCACGCCACCTGCGAAATTCGGTAATTAAATTACTGCTGTCTACTCATCACCACAGTCGAGCGGGGCTTACCTCAGCGAGCGCCTAGAAATTGAACGATGCTTGTGATGCGTTCGCAATTGCCAATAAATTCAGGTTTTGAAAATACTCTAGTTGCCGGCTAGTTCCCTTCTAATGTCAAAGAAAGGTTATGAATCGTTAGGTGGTCCAAGGGGGTGAACAGTGATTTTATTAGGCTCAGGTAGTTTGAAAGTTTTGATTAAAGAGAGCTTTGACTGGCGAAACGTACATTCAGGACAATAACTTTTTTATGGTTGTACAAGGTGCTTTTCAAACACGCTTTCAACTTATACTGTGGCCTTTCGTTTTCGATCAAAAATCGATTTTGTTGCGGGTACAGAACTTTAGTACTACTTCTGTAGTAAGAAGGGGAAGAGAAAGATCTCGCAGAGCGTAAAAACGAGTTTCATTTTGTAGCATCTGAGGCGATCTGTCTGTGAACGTCGTTGCTCTTCACACGTCTAGTTGCATCAAGGCCTTTATTTTATCAAAAATGATTGTTGTACAAGAACATTCCAAAATGATTGGCAAAATCGACTAAAAATGTATGGACATATTTTGGAAAACATGGTAAATGATGGAGGTGCTTCTATTATTGAGGGATGTACGCCCGTCTGAATGCGTTATTAAACAAAACCTTCGTTATTGGAATACTAACAACCCACAACATATTCGTAAGGCTTCTTCATGCTGAACGTGCAATTTTTTGGTGTGGGATGGACAAAATTGGGGTCATTAGCTTTATTGAGTAGGAAGACTAAAGTGTACTGTCACTTCTAATCTTTATATGGAAATGATTGGACAAATTTTTGCAACGAGTGGAAAACGTTTGATTTCAGCAAGTGCTGCGTAAGATATTCTCTGGTCATCTAATTCCTCAATGAAGTAACGTCTCTTGGCTATACCGCTAATCAAATCGCACCCCCTGTAACTTCTTCCTACGAACATACATATCTCAAAGTCAAAGTTTACGAACATTGTCCTAAGCTCTACAAAATATAATACATCAATACATCACGTCTGTTTCTCAATACGCGTTGGAAAGACTTAAGAAAATCTTCAAAATATGACTTTAACGGTGCATCTAATATGGCTGATAACTTGTTTAAAATACATTAAAATACAAGGTGGTAAAAATATGACCATGACTGATTTACATGTAAACAAACCGCACTGCGACGTTGAGAAAATTGAGTTACAACCTCTACCCTTCCTCTTGCTTATGTTAGAATCTGTTCAGTTCATTTGAGAGTTGCTAGAGTGATGAGCGAATAAAAGGTACAGCGGAGCGTGAAATAACGCATTGTGATCAAATTCCAACGTCCCGTCTTCTGAAATTCACCACAGACTCCAACAACAGTATGAAAAAGGGTATCTCACGGACTCGTGTGTTTGAGTGGTGTAAGTGCTTTAGAGAGGGTAGAGAGCTCGTGGAGAACGAACCGTATGATCGTCGGCAGCGAACATCCGTGACCGAGCCAAACATTGACACAGACTTATCAAGGAACTTGGAGTAATATTGTCCATCAGTATCGGTCGTGTAAAAAACATTACCTGCACTAAAGTGAATGCCCGCTGGGTAGTAAGCACTTTAACGGATGTGAACAAAATTGTGCGTGTACAAGTTGCTAGTCGTTTCCTACAGTAGTTTGAAGACGAAAGTAATGCATTTTTGAAGTCTATAGTGACTATTGATAAAACGTCGGTGCATTACTTCATTCTCAGGTCTCATTACCACGCGAGTGGCAACATACCAGTTCTTTCAAACCCAAGAGAGCGCTAAGAAGCCGTTCGGCAGGAAAAATGATGGCAACGTTCTTACGGGACTGGCAGGGGGTTATCCATGTAGACAGTCAATGCAGTTTATTACTCAGACCTCCTGGCAACAGATATGAAGGAAAACATCCGATCCAAACGGTAGACAAAACAACAATGACCCCACCCCCCGGGAAATTAAAATGGAACCTTCTGCCACATCCGCTGTAGTCTCGACTCAAGACTAACAGATGCCAGTTAGTGTTTTAAAATTAGTTTTTTTTGTACAAAAAATTAGTTTTGGTCATATTTGAACCACCTTGTGAAACGTGTAGTCCTGTAAAAATAATTTCCGTATATCTCTTCCTTATCCAACCTGAATGAGGACTCTGTATTTGAAAGTGCACAGAAGGTTTCGCTATTATTGCTTATTACATGTTAGTACATACAAAGATACTTTACAAATTTTGTCAATTGTAGTTTGATGGCGTAAAGGATTACATAAAATTCATTTTATTTTAATAGTTTTGATTTTTTTATTTAAATTTTGCTACTTCCTTATTAATTTTAGTCTGTAGTCAATTTTTCGCACTAAATGCAACTTCAGAGTGCAACTACACTACACTATAAAATGATTATCTCAGTTCAGTGTCATTTAGTCTGTCTAAAACGTTATTTCTACAAAAATCTGTCAAATTGACTAAAATAAGTCTTATATTTTTATCAACAATCACAAAAATTAGAACACGATGTCTAAATCTATGAATGGCAAATTTATTCCTCTTATGTTTCTTATATTTTTATTTATGAATTTTTTTTTTTATTACAGTTAGTCTTTAGTTAATTTGCTTGTTTCATTATTCTGCCCTGATTATTTCCGTTATCATATTCCTTCTACATATTTAATTATTTTTCTGATTTTATTGCACATCCGATATCACTCTTTCTTATTTGTATTCTGTTATACATTTCTGGTTTATTATTTGCATACGTTTTCATTTTGTTGTGGTTAGTTTGCTCTATTTAATTTATTCTCATAATAATCTCTCCCCGTTTCTATAATTCCATGTAATTTTATTTTTAATTTATTGTGTGTGTTACGGCCAAAAGTGGACTGTATAGTAATTTAAACAAAGAAACTTCAAACGAAGACCAAAGCTGAAACACTCACATTTTAATGGAAGCCGTGCAGTGCTGCATAAATTGATTTTCTGTGGTATCTGGGGTATCCAGGAAGAGGAAATAAGGATGTGGGTGAAAGATAGGACAAGTTACCCCAATTTTCACAGCGGAGCCGAACGGTAGTGTCTTTCCTGGTGGTTCCTTCTTGATTCCTCGCCGAGTCAAATACAAAGGAAATCGGACCGAGATTTTCACCAGGCAAAACTTTTAACTCCCGAAATGCAATCGAAGAGGTTAATCTGGTCAGCAAAATATTGAATTTCGCCACAAAAGTCAGCCTTAACAAAAAGGCCACGCGAAAATTTAAAGCCGGTCGCCCGCTTTCTAAACCATAACAACTCAAAATTCAAAACAAAGCAAGCGAAAGAGGGAAGAACCAACAAGGCCGCGGTCAAGCCGCTCTGCTTTTATATATCCGCGCAAGCGGGCGCATTGACCGCTGCTATCTCAAATCAAAACTAAAGCGCGTATACAGGAGGGAACTAAAAGACGGCCGGCCCTAATTCAAAATCCAAATGAAACTGTTTAGCGATTGGCGCGAACAGTATGTATCTTCTTTCTTAAATATTCTTCTCTTTCATTGTTTTCAACTCCGTAATGTTAGCTTTTTTGACGCATTTCTTATTATAATACATGAAATTTTCTTAAACTTTTTTTCGCTGCTAGATGTTCTTGTTTTTTAAATCCTGTACCTATTGGCTTTTGGTATTCAATCCTATATATTATTATTTTCTGTATTTTTATTTTTCTCTTTTCTGCATCTGCTAACAAAACGATCGTCACTCATTTCATTCAATAAACCAGTATTATGTAACTTCTTCCATAGAGACTTATGACAGCAAATGAATGGAAATGAAGACAATACTATTAAAACTACAATATATAGGGTAAAGGAACTCATTATTTTAAGTTTAATAAAGGAAGAAGGGTAGTAGAAAATGTATGTTAACGGAGTAAAATTAGCAGATTTAAAAGTTTTATTTCAGTGTATTTTAAAGGGTCCAAGTAGTGTCCCTCATTTCGGTGCGCTCTTGAAGTGTTGCTTTGAAGTTTTTCATTACTTTTTTCAACTTGTATTGAGGAACTTGTTTGTTTTTTGTCGAGTTGTATTTTGTGGGGGCTAGCCAAGCAACGTCGCCGCGTTAAGAGGTTAAACATTCAGGAAACATCTCTTGCAATATTTGTGAGTTGTGGATCCATCCTGTTGGAACCAAATGTTTTCCAGTTAAAGTGCATTGACATTTAGTGTGAAAAATTGTCGACTAATTTTCACATATCGAGTGGAAGTAACTGTACCACATTGGCCTCCTTTACGAAAACCACGCTTTTCATATTTTTCACGCACATTAGGATGATTTTGCCAATTACGTCTGCAAATTTCCTGTATATTTTATATGCATGAAAAGGAAGGTATTGTTGCAAAATTTGCGCTACAGTAACAGTAGACAAATGAAGAACAACGGCATGTTTTATTACGTTAATGTTTGTACATACCGGGGTTCTTCTTTTTTTTTTATTATAGAAGAGAGTGTATAATACGGCTACAAGAGTCGTTGAAAATGCAGGCTTCGACTCAAAATCTACGATAAGTTGGTTATTAAAAGTCTCTCTAGACAAAAATTTGAGACTATCTGCATTTAATGAAATTACTCCTCCACTTTTGGACAACTTTCTTTTGAAGTTAAAAAGAATATTTTGCTCTATTCTATATGTTTGAAGTAAGCTCGAGCGCGGATGCTCTTCTATTTTCCAATAAGGAATTAACATTGTCCGGCTCAAATCTCAGCAAAACCCTAAAAACTAAATTCACAGGTCTAATTCAATTAAGTATCGCTTTTGTAGCGGAAATTTGGACATTTTTAAAGAAATCAGCTATTTTGTTGTTAAAAATGTGAGATCAAAATGGAGCTTTGGTGCTCTTTTTGAAATAGAGAATTTGGACGTCTGTAGATCTACTCAAGAAGGTTAAGATATCTTAGCAGTTGATTTTAGGCCTCAAAAATTCTTACAGCTGGACTTCTACTAATTGAATTGTAGAGGAGTCAACTTGCATTTGCGTTTTAGTTATGTTATGTACTAGTAAAGAGGCCCGTCTTTGGGACAGGGCACATAAATTAAAGTTGTACCGCATGCGCCTACTACTGGCAAGAAATGCTCACGTGGTACATTAAACATCGATAGGTAGCGCAAAACTGTCAAAGTACTTCATGTGTTGACCTATGACAAGTAAACCATGACCAAAATCGAAAAACTAAAGCTTTTATGCAAGGTTTGGCAAGAAACCGGTTCGAATGAGGTATTGATCTTTGAAACTTGTTTATAACTGTAGGACAAGTTGTAATGTTAGTAACACACATAATTACATTTTTGTAGTTTTATAGAGTAAATTATAATACATTACTGGAGACAGTTAATGGTAGAAGAGTTGCTATAGTAAGCAAATATTTTGTAGAGTCAACATTAGTCTCCTTATATCTGAATTTTCCCATTTTTGTGAACTTCTGCTGGATATTCCAAGGGAAGGTAATCAATGGGGATCTTTAGTAGTATTATAATTGTTGTTTTCAATTTTAGATGATAATTATGTCGTTATAATTCATCCTTTTAATACCACGGTATATTAATATTTAAAACAAAAACTTCTTTCACAGATTTATATTTTCTCACCATGGTTTACTAATGTCGGCCTTCTTATTCGTTCTCCAACAATTTACTGCAACTATAAGAAAGTGACCCTTACCATGAATGTAGATTTACGAATTTAAGTACGAGGATCATTTATGCGTAAAAATTGTTCCATTAATCATTATTTGCCTCCATCTTTGCTTTGGGGAATATTATGTTTGTGCGATGTAAAGCTTATAGCTTAGGTTTTATGCTGATTATGAGAATACAAACTTCAATAGCTTAATGTTATTTTTCTACATATGCTTCTGACCCTAACGGATAAGTAATTTATTGATCCTATTATAATAAAATCAAAGTGACTGTAGTATCTGCCAATCCTCCATAAACTTCCTGTAGTAAAGTCGTCTTCAAATGTCTGTTCTTTAAGTGTTTCTTTTGGCTGTTCGAACAAATGTTAAATACAGGAAGATAAGCCTGATTTGTAGAGAAATTATTTCTTTGTAGTCCTAAACAAATCCTTAATTTTTTCCAATGTTGGGATAGTTGTATAGGGTCGGTAGTTGTAAACCAGAATTATGTCTTGGATTACCCTCTCTATTGCAACTAGTTCCGAACTCAGGCTACATTTCAGCAATTGTTAATCGATGGTTGTCCTTGAGAAGACGATGAACAACTTGAATATTCTACGCACTCACGTGGGTCCTCGAAAACGTTTGTGACTTCATTTTAAATTGATTTTCGTTTCTCACAAATTGTTGCACTAGTACGCTCAAGGCTTCTTAAGGGTATTTTCTCCAAATTGTGTGTTGTCTTTCTAAAATCCGTTGCGTAATGGATAATTTTAAAGAAGCGATAGTACGAGTTGCCCTACGCTGGAAATTCTCTTTAGGTATTCCAACTTACAACGCTTAGAAGCCGCGCTTCTTTTCGTTCACCTCACGCCACTTAAAAAATTTCCGGTTTATATTTGATTCACCGTCGTTCTTCTCTATTATTTTAACTACAACATTTTATATTGATTGACGATAATAAGTGACGAAAGCTATCAACTATTAAAATAATCGGCCACGTTACAATTTTACTAGAAATTGTTAAATGGAAATCGTTTACTTATACTTAGATGGATTTTCTTTATTTATTTTTATAAAATATGTTCTAACCCTTTATACGGTTTTCTTACACTACTTTTTTATTATATTTACATTTCTTTTTGTATAATGCTGTCTTGATCAGTTTCTTTAGAATTTATATGATTTTTTGTAATTTTATAATTTTTCCATGTTAAAAAAATTAATTCCTTTGGTTGTCTTAGTTCGTTTATCTTTGCATTAGCTTGCTGTTTCTGCTTCTTTTAATCAGCTTTAAGTTTCTGGTATTGTTATCTTGTACAAGTTTAAAAAGTTTGTTAAATTTTCTTCATGTGGTCATGCCCTTTGTAACTTTATTGTTTTGTTGTCATTTTATTTGTGTCCTTAAACTATCTAATTTTTGTTTTTTTGTCAATTTTGCTATTTTTTGTTCTTTGGATGATTTCATTCTAAGACGACTGCAGATATGGCTTCTCACATAATATTAACGTTTTCCTTTTTAAAAATCATTTTGAACTCATGTGTTTTGAAATTATTTTGTACTTGCCTGGTACGCTGTGGAATTGTTACTTCAAATCCGTGATCTTTCTATTAGTCTTTATATGTTTACCTTTCCACTTAATTCTTAAGTTAATTCTATTTCCGTTATGTCGTTATTTATAACTATCTCAGCTATTTCTGTACTTACTTTTAGTTTTTAGTTTCTTTAACGCACCAGCATACAATATTTTTTATCAATTATTAAACAGTCGCCAGCTTTTAGTATTATTTTTGTTTTACTATCTTTGTAACAACGTTCTCTGCTTCGTTTTTTGTCTAATTCCTCTATTTTTATTTTTTTTATACACTTTAGTTTCTGCTCTTTTCATTCCCTCTTGTGCAGTACTGTCACTTTGACTTGTTTATAGTTTCCCTTAAGTATGTGGTTCAATGTTCTAGTTTAGTTTAATGGTTACGTTTCATTATTATTATTATTTGCTTTCTTTTACCTCTTCTGTAACATTGTTTTTCAAATTTAATTGTTATAATTATTTTTTTATTAGCTTCGACATTCTGTTCTTCTATTTCGTAAATTTAAGGATAGTTGCTTTCATTACCAGTTCTTTACTTTAAAATGGTCTTTTTGCATTTATTTTCTTAACGGCGTATACTAACATTTTTCGCTGTTCTACTATGCTTTCTTTAACTATTTGTAGTTTGCTTATGCTTCTGTTTGCGGTAGTTTCACACATTTCCTTTACAGGTGTTTTTTAAAGATTTAGCGGTACATTTTCTTGGTCTGTACCTGGCGCTATTCTGTTACTTCTTAATTTGTTAATATTTATTTTGTTTACATTATTATTGACAAGACTTGTTTTAGCCTCACCAAGGCTATGATCAATTGTTGATGCGTGTAGTCAGCATTTGATCCTGAAGTAAGCAATGCAAATAGATTTATCTTATTTTATTTTTTAGTGGCAGGTTTCACATCTCCTACGTTATTGGTCTTCATTTTCCTGAAGGTGACTTTTATAAACCTGGTCTTCCTTCTTACTACGCATAGGTCCAGAATCCTTCAATTTATATTCTGTAGACTATGTTCCAGTTTCTCTAATTTAATAAATACTTCACATTATACATAGTTACTAATGTACGCATTTGCTAATGCTGATTAGAAGGATTTTTTGTACACTATAAATTACAACAGGAAATGTAGATGCGAAGGCCTCATTTTTTTTGGAGTGTTAATTTTGTGTTGCTTATAAGAGGACGAAACTTAACAAGCCAATAAGATTTTTCTACGTAGTTTTTAGATATAGGAACACATTCTTCTCAGCGTATCAAACTGTGGTAAAATGAAGATGGTTGTAAAACTAGTCAGTCGTTCACAAATGCTTCAACAGCCACATTGTCATCAAATAGGTGTCCTCTTTAAGTGGTCTAATAGAAGGGCAATAAGTCCGGACTGCATAAAGGCTTTTATCCGATTAAGATGTCTGTATGAGGTCGATAGTGCTAAAGCAGGATAACGTCTTGGATTTTGTAAGCGCTTCGGTAACAAATTCAACAGAATCAATTATAGCAATCGTTAATCAATTGTCGTCCTTGAAACGAGACGAACAATGAGAATATTCTTCGCAGCCATGCTGATCCTCGGACAACGTTTGTGCCCTTTATTTTTTCTCCTAAGGGTCTCTTTAAGAGTATTGTCACCAGATATTGTCTAAAGCATTTTCAAAATTTTAATTATTTATTACTCTTTAGATCTTCTTGTGTTCTCTTCTTTAATTGTACCTGTGTTTCAATTTCTTTACAAGAAATATTCTTTTATTTGTTTATCATTTATGTGATTATTTCATATGCACTATTTTATTAATATTATTTCTGGATTTTTATAACATTACCTTCTAATTTTTTCACTTTTTGGTTTTCTTATTTAGATTATTTTTATATTAATTTGCTCTTATTATGTCCTATCATCAGCTAAAAGTTTACATCTTACTATTTTTTGCAAAGCTGAAATTGTTGGCTGATTTTATTCTATTTCCAGTTCTTATTTATTTTTTGTTTTATTTACTTTGTATTATTTTATTTTATTATTATACTCACTAGATAGTGACTAGAGCTTATATTACCTTTATATGTCTGTACTATGTCGTTTATTTGATTCTTAGACAATGTATATATATGTTTGCCAGTAAGTACAAGGCACATTAAAAGATTCCGCTTTTTTAATACTTTCCTTTCGTTTTTATTTTATTTACATAGATGCAAACACACTCTACGCGTAATCTTTACGTTTGCATTTTTCTGAAATAATTTTGAGTTAATTCTTTGGAACTTCTTTGTACCTATTATTTGGTTTTCTTTGAAATTTTTACATTAATTCAGTGTTACTTTCTCTTATTTTTTTATTCTCAATGCATGAGTTACTTCTTTTCTTTTCTTTTCTTCCCTTTTAAGCTATAGTTTTCTGATTTTTTTTTGGCATCTTCATTGTGATTGTTAAATTCATTTTACAGCATTTTTGCGTTGTTTTTTAACGACTTTTTTATTTTATTGTCAGTTTTAAATCATGTATTTTGTTGTTTTGTTTTTACATTTACTATATAGTGGTTTAAATATTTTTTGTTCCTCTAATTGTTTATTAATATCTCATTGGACCCTTCGATAATGCGCATGTTTGTTTTTCTGGTAGGTGCAGTCTTTTAATACATTTCGATGGTTATTTAATTTTTTATTTTTATTTTATTGCCTACACCAGATGTAAAGCTTTTTTTCGCTTAATTTTAACGTTTACATTTTTAAAAATAATTTTGAGTTTATATTTAGGAAATTTTCTTATATTTGTGGTCTGGTTTCTACTATAATTCTTGCTTTACAGTTTTTATTGAGTGACTACCGTTTTTCTTCATCGTTTTCTTTATTACTCTTACATGCTCAACTAATGAGTTTTTCCTTACTTAGTCTGCTTCTATAGTATATTTATGGTTTAGTTTAATTTTTTATTTACTCTTTACTATTTGATTATTTGGTATATTACCTTAGCTATAATCCATTTTGCACACTTTTGTGTTGTTCTTCCTTTCAACTAGTTTTTTATATTTTTCTGTATTTTTTCAAATATTTTGGTCATCCCGCGTTTTTTCTAGATTTTCATTTTCATTTTTTTATAGTATATACTCATATGTTTCCCTTTAATTGTTTTAGCATTTTTATTAACAATTTCTTTACACATATGTCTTAAAGATTTAAAGAAGGATCTTTCTTCTAGGCTCAATTGTTAGTGCATATGCCTCCGCTATCAGCATTTGGAACTTTATTAAGAGATAAAGTTAAGTGGATGTATGTTATTTTATTTATATTTTATACGTAAGAGATTTTACATCTCTCATATTATTGGTCTTCACTTCCATTACAGTAAATGTTACCTTTTAAAGGTTTTATAATCCTTTGCTCTGCTTTTTTCGTCGCCTAGATCCAAAATCCTCCAGTTAGTTTCTGTAGACCGTGTTCTAGTTCTTCCAATTGTTCTTTTATTAATAAAGACTTTATATGTAGTTGGTAATGTCTTTGTTCGGTGTGAGTATTTATTTATTTTGTCTGAATTTTGCTCTTTATAAATTCCTGATTTGAAATGGTAGTGTGTTTTAGAATATTTATTATTTATTTATTTTTATACTAATTTGTAGTTTCTTGATGTACTAAAGTCAGTTACATTAGTAAAAATCCTAGGGTTATCATCTACTCGCAAAACTACAACTATATATTGCATCTGAGTCCTGCCTAAGTAGCATTTGTTAGTGGGCAAAATACAGAAGATACCTCCTTATCCGATCTTAATATCTGCAGTCGCCGAGTTTTCCCTTTTCAATTTTTGGTTCCAACTTTGACATATTTCCAGCTTGGTTTTTGACGCTTGCAGCGTTATTGTAGATTACTTGCATTTTAGTTTTTGTCAAAAGAACAATGCTAATCAGTTGTGCTTCTGTTAGTGGTATTCTTCTCGTTTAGTTGTGTCGCCTGCTTTAAAATGCAAATAAAAAATTAATCACCATTAACCCTGTATATTGAACTTGTAGCCTACACTCTGCGTTTGTTTTTACTTTGTGGTAAACAAAATTTGTTCATGTTCATTCTGCTTTAAGCAGCAACGTAAATTATATGGGGCGTGACCGTCTTTGTATGGTCTCGTCACTTAACATTTTAATATCTTTGAGGCTCGGGATGCTACTGTATGCAAACCCTTAGATTTGACGCCCTTGGAAGTTCTTAAAAATAGCTTCAAGGGTGGATGCCGGCAGTTCTCGAGGCTGGCGCTACAATTCCGCGATTATTGATGCCAGGTGATGTTTTTATGGGACTTTTTGCGTCAGCCTCAGCAAATAAGGGTGTATCTAGACTTCGGCACACAGGAGCCTCTCCTGCAAGACCAGCCCGCAGAGCTTAGCCAAATGAGCCCAGGCGCTCAAATTTTTAGCGCAAATATTTGCACTGGCAATCTATGCCGGCGCAAACATTAGCGCGGCCGCAAATAGGCATGCATCCCGGATGATTTATACCGGGGCGTGCGAGAACGCATTTTAATATTCAAGCCACGGAGCACTTTGTATAAAACGCCAGCTAATGCAGAAGGCACGGGCGGGCGGCCGGCGGCGCCGCGTTTCGGAACTTAGCTCCGCCAAATTTGCTGTAATAATATTAGCGCCGCTGATAAGAGCTAATCTCGCGCCAGCCGGGAAACTTAATTTCTTGAGCAGTCAACATCCGCCAGATCTGCGATATCGCGCCGCCCGCGGCGCAGCTCGTGGTGAATAATTGATGCCGCCGCCGGGAAAAAGCTGCAGCTGCTTAATAATGGATGTTCAGCAGGTATCAGGGCGGCGCTTAGCGAGCCGTAGAGTTCCCCGTGTCCTTCGCGAGGACGGCGGGTTGCCTTGAAGTGGCCATTGAAGACATCAAAACAAAGTGGGCATGTCTATGGGAGAACGGCAGCGGAAATTTTTAGTGGGAGTCGTAGGAATTTGGCTGTTGACAAGGGGCGACTAATGTGGCTCAAAGCAGCTGAACAGCATTCAAAGAAAAATAAAACTTCAACGTTGTAATCAATGGAGGGCTGGGGACGAATATAAAGCAGATTGGAGTGACTGTTGCCAAAACTTGAATTTTTCTGTCTCAAATTGTAACGATCTTTGAGCTTTGTTCTTCGAACTTTTTCTAAATACTTCGCGTTTGAAGAGCAAAAAGGAACCAAAGGGAAATTAATACGGCAATAAGTTGTTTTATATGAAAATATCCAAAAGTTCTAAAACTTCCAGTTATGTTGCTGTAGGCTCTTTAACTATCTACTTGAGGGTGTAATAATAAAAGATAAATAGTATTTGTCTTCCAGAATTATTAGATCAAAGGAGATGACCCACAAGTTGTGGTACACAATTAGCTTTACCGCAGTACTTAATGTTTTAGTCGATTATTATGACGAACTTAAATTTTATTGTGTATAGATATAAGGTAAATGAAGTTCTGCAGTAATGGGGACCAAAAAAACAGATCTCATTATTGACTTGAAAAACTTTCAGCAATCATGTAAATCTAATAAAAACAGCGTCTAAGCAGAATATAAAAGAGTTTGAACTTTACTTTTATTCGGTTTTTCTCAAACATGTAGATAGCTAAGACAAACTTGTCCAGCAGCACTTATTGCACACATTACTGTCTTTATATAAAAGAAATTTTGTCGACTGATTATTTTTTAGTCTCTCAGAGCTGTTCTAGTTGAATAGGTTATATTTAAAAGTTTTGCATCATCTTGATAAAATATTCGGCGAGTTGATAGGGAAGGACAAGTTAGTCAGGATCAACGTGAGCGACCTAAGGAAGTGTGCAATTTTTATTTTCCTCATAACTCATATTTGCCTACTGGCTTAAACAAAATTTCTGGTTTGTTAAATTTTTCACTTCAAGAAGTGATTTGCCCAATTTATTGGCGTAGAAGATCATATTAGTTATAGACTAGGCCCTTATTCTGCTATTAAATGAAAGGATACTTAAGAAAGATACTCGATTCATATTCATGAATAAATATACCAATGAAAAGAAATTCAGAAATGACCTGAACAACTAAGTGATTAGAGGAAGAAACATTTTTCATAAAATAAATAAGCAATTAAAAACCTATCACAAGATAAAAAACTTAAAAGGAAAAATTTGGAGGCTTAAGAACAAAAGATAAGAAAACAAACTGATTTCTTTAGGTAGCCACCAAAGAGAAATAAAGGATAATAACTTTGATTTCTCCAACGAGTAAAGATAGCGATATCTAGGATAAACTAATAAAAAATAAAAGCTGGGATATTTGTTAATCACTTAGTAGAGAACGCTTGTCTAATCTAATGCAAGGTCGGGCCGCAAGTAATGCTTCAAAAGATCTTTTTTAGAAGAAAGTACTTTAGTACTCCGAAGTTGCTAGCGGATGAAGACTAATCTAAGCCTAATGAAAACTCTAGAATTTGTATAAATAGGAACTAGTCCTTACCATCTAAAAATAACGATATATCACAACTTTGAAACCTTTTCAAGTTTTATAAACACATAGAACTGCTTCTGTTCGTGTCCAAAGTATGCCAGAAGTTGTCCTCCAAGTTAATTCTATTACCAATATTTAAAAAAACCACATTTTGTTGTTGGCGACATTTACTATGTTTATTTGGTCTAAACATTTGATAGCTGGCTTTAGTATAAAATTTGGCAGTGAAATATTTTCTATATATTTATAGAACATTTTGTATAAAATGGGAACTCTTCAGAACACAAACTAATGATTTATCTGTTCAATGGTACTGTGGTTTCGTTCTTATCTATAACTAAATTTTGAACTCAATATTAAGACCATCCCAACGTACCAAAATATATACTATGTAATAGATTTATAATAGATTTATATCAGTTATAGGCGGCTTATCTGCTATTGATCTCTAATAAGTTCCTTGTGACCGATTCTAAGTTTGCAGACATCAGAAAAGATCAGCTTTAAGACCATTGCTACAGGTCTTTTAGAAAATAATCCAGCAAATGTTTAGTATTTTGATAGATACTATATGTTTTTCTTTAAATTAAGGCGAAGTTACTAAATGCTTGGTTTAATTTCGATAGCATTCTTCTCCTTGGTCGCATACTTTATTACTAAAGGTCCATTTCGTTTGGTTTTCGGCTTCTTTTAGGGCGATCGTAACAGAGAGTCTAGTGAGGGCGGTTACTTGATCCGACCAGTAGCTAGGTGATCGGACGTGAAGTCTTTTTCCTTCTCCCTTGTCCATCACCATCAACTTGTCAAGGTTATCTGGTTTTCGACAGCAATGTGACCAAAGTAACTGAGGATCCTTTAGTAGCTAATCGTAGATAGTCTAGTTCTTATCTGTAGTTGGTCGCAGTTCGTTCTCTTGGCGGTCCATGGTATGTGGAGCATTCTTCGCCAACACCACATATTGAAGGCTTTTATCTTTTTTTATTCTATTACCCGAATCGTCCACGACTTTGAGCTATAAAGGAATATCGAGAAAAATCTTGGTGACATTGGATACCTTCCTGTTCTGTCAAATATGTGTCAGCTTGTTTGTTGCAGCTTTGGGATTTGAGTTCTTCTCTTCTTTTCTGGTCAGTAAGTAACAATCTGAGATATATGAACTCTCCGACAAGTTATAGATCCTAGAACACTCCCGTTCTAGAAAGTTGACCGGTTTTGTCGATGAACATGACTATTGTCTTCCATTTATTGATAATGAGTCCAACCAGTCCACTCTAGTACTCTACTTTCCGAAGGAGATCGGTTAACTCTTTCTCCGAAGATGCAAAGAGTATAATATCGTCTGCATATCTCAGGTTGCTGACCTTTACTCCACCGACTGAGACGCCTCCTTTCCATTCTTCTAAGAATTTCCTCATTATGAATTCACCAAATCATCATCAGCCTCTTATTATCCACTGTTGAATAAAGGCCTCTTCAAGTTTGTTCCATGAGTCTCTGTCTCTTGTGGTTTGAATCCAGTTTTTACCCGCCGTTTGTTTGATGTCATCCGTCCCTCTTTTCTGTGGTCTTCCCCTGCTCCGCGTTGTAAGTCTTGGTCTCCATTGGATTATCTTTGTGTCCCATCGGTTTGGCTCCTGCCGTGCCACGTGTCCAGCCCATTTCCATTTCATTTTTAGTATTCTTGAGATTATATCCGTCACCTTGGTTCTCTTCTGATCTCTTCGTGATTGATTCTTTCTCTGAGACTGACGCCGATCATAGCTCTCTCCATAGCCCTTTAGTAGTTCTAAGTCTTACCATACTTTTTCTCGTCAATGTCATTGTCTCCAGGCCATATGTTGCAACTGGAAGCACACAGGTGTCGTAAACCTTTCTTTTCAGGTTAGTTGGTATATCGGTGTTTTCATTATATGACTGAGTTTTCCAAAGGCAGCCCAACTCTGGCTTATCCGGCGTGAGATTTCTGCGGTCTGATTTTCTTTCCCGATCCTGAATTTGTGCCCCAAGTATATGTATTCCTTGACTACCTCAAGATTGTTGTTGCCTACGTTGATACTCTCTTCGACTGGGCCCATTACTTTCGTTTTTTGGACATTCATTTTCAGGCCTACGTGTTCTGATGTTTTGAGGAGCTCATTTAGCATGTCTTTGAGTTGTTCTAGGTCATCGCTAATTAGGACAAGATCGTCCGCAAATCGAAGATTGCTTAGGTATGTTCCATCTACATTTAGTCCCTTTCGCTTCCATTCAAGGTTTTTGAATATATCCTCCAAGACGAGAGTAAACAGTTTTGGCGAAATAGTATCGCCCTGGCGCACGCCTCTCTTGACTTTAATTTGATTGGTTGTTAGTTCATCATTAATTTTTACTTTTATGGTGGAATTTTCGTATATATATTTCAGTAGGTTTGAATACCTTGTGTCTATTCGGGCGTTGTCCAGTGATTTTAAGATTGCGGGAATTTCAATGGAATCAAATGCCTTATGGAAGTCTATAAATGCAAAATAGATGGGCATGTTGTATTCTGTGGTTTTTTCGATGAGGGATCTGAGCGTTTGTAGGTGATTATTAGTGCCATAGTTTCTTCGGAAGCCCGCCTGCTCTACCGGCTGGTAAAAATCCAATTTAGTTGTTAGGCGGTTTGTAACGATCTTGGTCAGCAGTTTGTAGAGAAAATACATTAAAGAAAATGGAAGAGAGAATACATGCCTGTCTTACCCTCTTTTCCGGCTTGGAAGGGCCTGAGATGATGTCATTAACCCTAACCCCGTCTTGGTACAGATTAGCGATCAGCGAAACGGGGTGTTGAGGTACGCCCATCTCTTGTAGTATGGTCCACGGGCAATTCTATTTAACGTCTTTGAGTAATCGATAAAACCTATTAGTATCGGCGTATTGAAGTCTCAGCTTATCTCAATTATTTGTTTCATATTTACAATCTGTTCTCTTGTGCCCCGACCTTTCACGTAACCCACCTGTTCACTGGGTATCTGCCAGTGAAGGTACGAAAGTAGCCAGCCGTTGATTACGTAAAGCATTATCTTGCTAGCATGAGATATAAGTGCAACTGTTTGGTAGCTTCTGCACGTTCTTATTGGGCCTTTCTTGTCAGTCAGTGCACCATCTGCCTGTTTTCCAGGCTTGAATGCATAGGTTAAGCACTATCTTCACACTTTGATCCCTAGGTGCTTAAGCTCTTCAGCAGAAATTTTATCTCTACCGGCTGATTTGTTTATTTTTAGTTTGCGTAGTGCATCTCGGATTTCAGATTTGAGGATATCGGGTCCCATACAATGCTGGTCTATAGTCGCGGTACTTGCAGCTGTGTTGTAGAGTCGGCGTATAGTCTTTCACAGTATGATCTCCATCTTTCTGTAACTTGATCTATCTTGGTGAACAGTGTTCCCTCATAATTTTCCATGGCCCAATTTCCTCGCCTTAAATTTTCGAGTGAAGCTCCTAATTTTCCGAAAGAGATCCCTTGTTTGGATTTTTTGCGCGTGATCTTCTATGTCCGGACAGACTGAATTCAGGTATTAATTATAGTTCTTGCGGCACAGACGTTGAACTTTTGCTGAGGCTTTCCGGTAGTCTGCAAGAGCAGAGTCAACATTGCCTTTGAGTAGTTCCTTTTGTTCTCTTTCGTGTTTCTTCCGTTACCCATACTTTTCTCGGAGTATCGATTGCCTTTCTTTGGCTATCGTTGCGTGATAAGAGTATAAGATTTTTCATTCTGTTCCAGTTGTTGTCGATATCGTCGTGGCAAAGTTGGCTGATTTTGTCTTAAAGCATTCACTGGATCCTGTTAGTTTTCCACTTTCAGGTCTCCTTTATACCGATTGAACTAATCGTTGGCATCTTTTTAGTTTAAGGCATATCTCTGCTACTAGGAGTTTATGGTCACTTCCGCTTTTAGTGCTGTTCATACACGATCTCCAATTTTTTGTCAACAGCGACATAGTCTATTTGATTACGTGCTCGGTCACCTGCCATTATCCATATGTACAGTCTCCTAGGGTGGTTTTTAAAGCAGGTGTTTATAATCGCAAGGGAGTTTTTCGCGCAGACCTATAGCCACTTTTTGCCCCTGACATTTCTAGTACCAAGTCCATTTTGCCAAGTACTTCCATTACGTGTTTCCCACCTTGGGATTAAGGTCTCCCAACAGAACTGTGATATCTTTTTTCAGACTTTTTATAGTATTGTCAACATGGTTGTAGAATGCCTCAATATTAGAATCTGTAGAGGTGAACGATGGTGCATACATCACTATCACAGAGACACGACATGGTTTTGTGTTGGTTCTCAGAGTTAATATTCTACCACTCACTGGGTTATAGCCTAGAACCGATTTGTTGATTTTGAGCGATACAGACAGAGTTACACTATTCTAACTTTTACTTTCTGGGCCTGAAAAGTATACAGTGTGGCCTTTCGGGGTAGTATAGTATCCTGATTCTTTTATGTATGTTTTGGTGAACCACAATATTAGCAGGTTGTATTGTGCTTGCTCGATGTCTATGATTTTCTTTTTCTCTGGTTGAATCATTCCCCAAACATTTTAGGTTTCCAGCCTTATCTTTTTGTAAAACTGAGTACAATGACCAGTTGTTCTGTCACCAGTAACATACTGCCGGCACTGTACTTGGTGAGTTGCGACAGTGTGTCCAGTAACATATTTCATACGATGAGATTTGGACTCGACATGGCGCCGGGTGGTAGTCGGATCGCGTCCTATCATTCTCTTTTCTCGGTCTACTTTTATAGGATTTTTTGAGAAGATAGTGCGGTGGTTTCCCCATACCTTCCGCACCGCAGTGGTGTTATATATGTAGTCAGGACGTCCTGCTGTCAATGCCTAACATCTGGTTTAAATAAAGAATATAACCGGATCCCCGTTCTACTTCATGTTATGTCCTACGTTTCAATAGGCTTAAAACATTAAAAATCGACAAAATTAAGAGACTAAAACAACATATGTTTTTGTGTTTTTTTTTAAACTTTTTGAGATGGATTATATGGAGAAACGTGAGAACTTAAAAATAGAAACCTTTTAATGACCATCTGTTAGATTATTTATTATCTCCATTAATAGTGACAGGCTATGATGTTAAAAATATGTTAAAAATTATGTTTTGAAACATATTATTACAATTCTATTGCACTTTGTAGATTTTTTTAATTTTAAAGTGTTTTTGAGTTATACGTATTTTAAAAATATTTAAATTCGAAAAATCCATTGACTATTCTTAATAATAAGAGCTCCAAGAAATATTTTTGAAAGAACTAAATTCCTCTTAGTATGCAATAGGAATTTGAAATAGTAGACGATGCTGTATAATTAACATAAACGAGCAACTTATTGGTGACAATCGATTTACAAGATTCGAAACCGCTTACAAATAACAGAGGCGATAGATCGCCACCCCCTTTTAAGTAAAAAATATAGACGATCAAATTATTATTAGTGTAATTAGCCTTTATTAATTTTAGCTTACTAATAAAACCAAATACTGCATAACATTGTGTTTCAACTGAGTCCCTTTTATATGCTCTTACCGTTTTAATGTAGAATTTTTAAAGACTTTCTCAGGATGATACGTTATTTACAGTACAATGACTTCCGAGCAGTAAATTAATGCTTTGACCAACTACAGCCTTTTATCCATATATTTAGTAAGAACAATAAGAGATAGAAGAAACATTGTGTGCAGCCAGATTATCATGTTCTTAATCTGATTGCGGCTTGTTTGCCCCTGCTTCATAGCCACACCAAAAGACCTTTATTGAGACGTTTGTGCTGCTACAAAAAGTTACGATAGTAATGGAAGCTCCATAGTAAATTCCATTTAAATCCACTTATTTTCTGAAATAACGTTTCATGACTTTTACAAGATTTTCTGTCCGAGTTTGTTAGGTTTGCGAAGAAATGGTGAGAGTATTTATTCTCATTTTGCAAGAAGTGATTTTATGTAGACTACAAGCAACCTTAAATATGCGAAAGTCTTCACGTCCGGTGTTATGGTGCATCATGTGAGTTTGGAAACTCTTAACGTTTCGTCTACAACAAATTAAGTTTTTAAGGGATAAAAAATAGACCGAAATACGGTGAAGAGCAATTGACGTCAGCAGCTAGCCCGATTACGATAGTAACCAATTCGGTGACGTCAACAGCAGCTACTCAAACCGTCCTTACCACACTCACACGAATATAAAAGCGAAAACGCACGGAATTTTTTCTGAAGATGTCCGCGCAGTTGCGGACGAAACCTCAAAAGCCTAACAACCCGAGAACTAACCACACTGTTTGGGTCTTTATTACCTTTATTAATAGAGACAAAATGCAAAGGTAGTGCAAATTATAATATAAAGGAAACGTTAACACCATAATTTTTTAAAAAATTTAAAGTTTTTGTTCAAGTGTGCGGTTAAAATTATTATTTCAAAATTCTTATAAGTTCCAATTAACAAAAAAAATTAAAATCCGAAGAAGTCTAATAGTTGTTCTCGACGATAGAACTTCCAAAGAAAATAGAAAATAAAAAGTGCCACCGAAGAACTTTTTCTTTTTCAAAAAAAGTAGGAAGTGGAATATTGAAATATTAGATAGTGATGTATAATAAACCAGAAATTAGAAATTCATTGCTGCAAACCAATTTGGAAAATTGGAAACCGTTTACACTGTAGGAAATATAGACAATCATGCCAATATTGTAAATTAGCCTTTATTAGTTCTAGCTTGTTAATAAAAATAAACAGATAGCTTTAAACGCACAGCCCTAAACAGTACATATTAATAAAAGTTTGTAGCAGATTTGTTATATTTAAGAAAATTTTATATAACCCAAAAGTCCTTTCAGTTTTACATCAAGTACGTTTAGAACATTAAAATAAAATTTTAGTTATTTAAATATTAGTTTACTTGTGGTATTTTATAAAATACGTTTATAATCGTCTTTAACCAGAATTAGCTTGTATATCAGAAACATTTATATTAGTTTACTTAAGTCTACTGGTTTTTGCATTTTAGCTTTTTAATTCTTCAATAAGTCGTCATTTGACTTTCGGCCTGTAAACATCGTATCGGTTCTGGTTGAAGTAAAGTGGTGATTAGTTCGGCCGCAAGGCCTGGCTCTTATCGTGCCTGCGATATTGTGTGTGTACATTTAATAGAAACATTTTTAACACTTCAGCTGTGTGTTAAATGATTTATTTCAATGCTCGAAATGAATAATTCACAATCCTATCATTTTAGCACCGGAATTAATAATTACAATGGTCAGCCTTTACCCCCGTAATACCAATACCCTTACCAACAACAACAATACCGGCCGTCAATCTCAAATGCATATTTCCAACCAAATCCACTGCCACTTTCACAAAATATATCAAATAACTTGCCTCCTAATCAACATCAGCCAATTATACAAACATTTCCAAACACTCAACACAATTTTAACATAAACGTCACCTACAAAACGAATCCTTAAATCCAAAGAAGCCGCAACCCTAGAAACAAAAATGAATATAATAGATTAACACGACAACTAAAAATAATTCTCCACGAAACCAGAAATGCCACATTCGAATCGTACATCACTAAGTTATCAGCAGACGACCACAGCATCTGGAAGGCAACTAAATCATTTAAAAGACCTATTTAGCACATTCCACCTTTAAGGAAAGACTTAAGTCTTTAGTGTACCTGAACATTATAATAATAATGACGACGACCTCGTTAGAAACTCCTTGGACGCTCCTTGCCCGATGATGCTGCCGATTAAATTCTTCACTACAAAAGAAGTTAAAAGGATGATTTCAAGATGCAACAATCACAAAGCACCTGGCTATGATCTGATTACTGGTCAGATCTTAAAACAACTACCCAGAAAAGGACTTAGGATTTTGTTAACCATAATTTATAATAGTATGCTTAGACTAGCATATCTCCCGATTACCTGGAAATTTTCATAAATAATTATTATCAACAAACCAAGTAAACTTTCAAACAGAGTTACTTCGTATCGGCCAATAAGTTTGCTCCCGATCATGTCCAAAATCATTGAAAGGCTCCTACTTAAACGAATCTTTGAAGATACTGAAATACACACATTAATACCACCTCATCAATTTGGCTTTCGAGAAGCCATTCGACAATACAACAATGCCATCGAATTGTCAAAACTATTCTCACAACCCTTGAACAGAAAAAAACTATGTACAGTCGCATTCTTAGATATCGAACAAGCCTTCGACCGCGTATGGCATGACGGATTCGTATAGAAACTTAAATCCTTCCTTTCCACGCCTTATTATCTTATTTTAAAATCTTACCTCACGGACAGATACTTTCAAGTACGAATTAATACAGCAACCTCAAACTATTACCCCATAAGCTCAGGAGTCCATCAAGGTAGCGTCCTTGGTCCTCTTCTTTATTTGATATTTACGGCTGACATCCCAACTACAAATACTACTACAATTGCAAGTTTGGCTGAAACGAAGTGCAGTCAAAGTAAACCATACAAAGTTCACACAAGTCACATTCACGAACAGGATCACCATCTGCCCTGCAGTCTTAATAAACGACGAGCCGTTGCCTGTATCTATTCAAGTCAAATACTTGGGATTAACACTTAACCATGGATTTATATGGAAGGCACACATTTATGCTAAGAAAACCCACATAAACCTAAAAATTCGTTAAATGAGCTGGCTGCTAGGTCGCAAATCACAACTGTCAACAGAAAATAAATTACTCCTCTACAAGTGTATCATAAAACCTATCTGGACGTCCAGCTTTGGGGGTGTGCTAAGCCATCGAATACTAAAAATATGCAGAGTCCAATCTAAGATACTTCGAATGATCTTCAATGCACCATGGTACGTTAGTAATAAAACCTTACATGAAGATTCTGGAATACCGTTTGTGCAAGAAGAAATTACCCCAATGAAGAAGCCAAGCAACAATACATCCAACCTGGAATTAGAAGACTTAAAAAACAGTGGCCTACAGATATATTAAATCAACAATAATCAATAGTTAATTTATCGGGGTGTTATCGCTGGATACCATCTCCCCTCCTGTATTGTAGTTTAAGCACATTTACTTATAGAAATCATTGGCAGGTTGTAAATATTTACCTTAATAATAATGAAGAAAAATTCTTTAATAGAAGTTTTTGGTGATGGTTTGGTCCAATACATTTTACCAATTTTCTGTATAAAATTGTAATGGATTTCGGGGAGTAAATTAACACTTTTGGCCAGCTATAGTCTTACTATTGTTGGTTAAATCCTGTCTGTTGCGGTTACCCAGCAACTTTAAATGTTTGTGGCAGGATGCAAAAAACAGATTACAACAATGTAAAAATGTTTTAAATTGTAAAAATGGTTTAAAACGCAAGAAACGTTCTACATATCTTTAATCAGGTTTACAGTTTTAACTTTCATGTACTATTTTGAGGCATGGAAAATCAAGAGACTATCATTGGGACACCTGAAGCTTTGTTTTCGGATTGTAGCTATATGCTGGTTCATTGGTGGATATTATTAGCGACTGTAAGATGGCGTTTCTTCTGCCCTGGAAATGATAACGGGATGAATGTTGCTGCTATAAGGTACACGACAAGACCTTTTGAGAAAATTTTACACCTTTAGTTTTTAGAATGCCCGGCTTATTTTGCAGTATTCGGACTGTCAGTTACCGACCCTCATTAATTACCACTTGTACAGGTTCAACATTTTCCCATCCCCCGCGTGTTATTGGTCTTCTGTAATATAAATCATTTTCAGTTTCTTTGGACAAATGTTTGAGCTTCTCGCCGAATACAGATTTACAGCTCTTGTCTGTCAGACATTACAAATGCTACGATCGTACACTACATATGTTAGTTCAGTGATTTGGTTTGTAAATTTATGCTCATTCACGCATGCGCATTTCAGTCCACTATCATTAGCTGCTGGATTCCATTTAAATCACGCATTAACATTGGCTACGTACTTTTGGTGAAAGCTCGTACATCTATAAAGTATCGTATTGTTACCTGATACAAGAATCCATTTTAATTTTGATTAGTATGATAGAGGACAGCGAAGTAGTTTGGTTCAACTATTGCGTTAGTAACTATTCTCTAAGTATAAAAAGTCGCAAACGATTAATTATATTACAATAGTGCTATCCAAAGAAAAGCAGAAGTTAAAATTATTATTAATCAAAATCTTTTCAAAGATAAGTATGAATGTATCCGAAATAAAAATTTTATACTTACAATAATGGAAAAGATCATATAAACCTATTTTATCAAAGCCAGTATGTTTACTTGGTGGATTAATTGGCTAAATTAATCCCTCAGTATCTCGTTAGGAGGGTGCTACAACAATTTGTATAATAGAGAAGAAAATTTGATGAATTTTTGTAGGTAAAAAGACTTTTTTAATTTTATCTTATTATCCTTTTTGCTCTAGACCATCTGACAATAGACAATCTGCAAAATAGTTCTGTACTTTCAAACTAAGTATAGTAAGATGTGTTGCTGTTCAAATATGTCTTATAAAATTTCTTATTTCAAAATTTATTATTTATGGTATCTAGTCTTATATCATTGTTTATCAGGGTTTATATTTATTACTCACGTTAATTAAACTAGAAAATTTTACGATTTACTGATTACAAACTGCAAGTTCTCTATTAGAACTCTATTAGAAGAAAGATCTTGTAGTGGCACAATTTTTTTAGAAAGCAAAATATAATAATAACATATTTAATCCTTACTGGAGTTCTCTCTTCTTCAGTAGATAAAAGAAGCGACCAGGTCATGATTTAACCGGCGCATTTCAAAATTTGCAAAACAAAATGGATGTCATGCGCGTGTAAATCACGCGACTTTAAATGTTAATTTGGTAGTAAATTAGCGGCTAGTGTCTTTAATATAGAAAGAAAGAAGTAGAGAGGAGTTAGAATTACTTTATACATTTATCCTCATCTTCTCTAAAGGCAGTGAGGCCTAAACGCACAGCGATGATGTTTCCGGTACGGACCAGAAAACCGTCGAAAACGTTAGTGCCTCATTCAATTTATTAATATTACGCAAATCCTAAATCCAGAATTTTAAGGTAAGAGCACGTTCGTGCTGCTATAGAAAGTTATGGAAGCTCATAGCAAATTTTATTCTCTGAGAGAGCGTTTGACTACTTTTGTAAAATTTTATAGACAGAAAACTCGTAGGTTATGAGAAAACTTTTAAATTTGTGAAAAACGGTGCTTCATTTTGCAGTAACCGATGTTTTTGAGACTGAAACCATAAAGGGGATCTCGTATACAAAAATGATTTCTGAGAGACACAGGCCCCCAGCTCGAAACATCTATAAAGTGTGGCTTACACAACTTTGGTGAAATAGAGCCGTAATTACGCCGAGAACCCAGGAACTTCCCGTAATTCCGCCAACCTGCGGGATCGCGCTGCCGCGTCGCACGCGCCGCGGCGCGCCGAAAAAGCGGCGGCGCTCGCGTGCCTCGCGCGCGTTCCCACAAGTTCAGCAATTTATTTGCATTATGCATTATAAATCACAAATTCGGCTGAAGTTTGGCCCAATATTTGCGTGCCGCGAAGATGGAGCCGTGAATGGTTAACGGCGGGCGGCTTGGCAGTTTCGCGAAATTGAAACGGAATCGGCAGCGCGCGCTAATTTAGGCGATTAAAGCGCGCCGCGCGCGTGGGCCTTCCGGCGATTAACTATTTTTGCGTCTCGCGGCCGGCGATATCTCGCCCCGTCACGCGTGTCCCCAGATCTGGGCGGAGATTGCGCTGGGACAGGGGGTGTTAATTATAAGGGGAGTGATTATTTTCGTGTTTGGGGCCGCCGGCGAATTAATCCGCCGTTTCACTATAAGTTAGTGTGAATATATTGGGGATAAAGGCGCTTAGCTTAGGAAAAAGTAATGAGGCATTGTTTTTCTTAACATCTCTATTTATCATTCTCTTGGCCGACGTACTGAATTGATACTATTGTAACCCACTTTAGTAACTCAAGTGCAATATTGAAAGTAATTGCATTTTTTATGGTGCCCGCCAACATTGAATAAGGACATAAGGGTTGCTCATTTCATTCTCAATATGCGGTTCGATAAATTCTGGTTCTAATTTATAACAAACATCTATAAGTTTTCATCAAGGCTGAAGTCGCTCTCGTCGGAACTGGCTAAGGGATCTTCCTTCTTGAGCAGTAAGTCACAGAAATAAGGGACTTACTAATTAATCCCTTATATCACATTTAAATTAGTCTTGACCCTAATGTAACCGTCACAAACTCATGATTTATCCTACATGACAATGCTACACAAGAGTATGGGATTCTAGTGACAGGTTGTTCTTTTGCTCCTTTGTGGAAAGGTTTAAAAAAATTGTTAGCACTTGGCTTAATTCTAAATTCTAAATCACCGTTTAGATGTAACGTATTAGCCCGCCCTCTTGCGGTTTTAAAGCAATGACATTTGGTCTTTCGAAACATCATGCGATTTGGCGTTTGATGCACACAACCTCAATAATCAGCTGTTTCACGAGGGCAATCACAAAAGAGCACATTCGATTTTCTATCCACTTCGCGTTTCATCTTAAGAAAAACGCTGCTGAAGCCACCGAAATGATTTGTGCTGCATATGGTGAGAATGCTGTAAGTCATGCAACGTGCAAAAAGTAGTACCAAAGATTTCGCGGAGGAGAGTTTAGTCTTGAAGATCAACCACGCGCTGGACGCCCTCAAACATTTGACACGGATGAGCTACAGACGAGTTAGGCTGGGAACTTCCCACGTGAGGTGTATAGCCCAGACATGGCCCCTTCCGATTACCATTTATTCCGGTCGTTACAGCATCACTTGGCTGATACGCACTTCAAAACAGGAGAAGTCCGAAAATGCATCGATAACTTTATCGTCTCGAAGCCGGTTCGCTTCTATCACCAGGGAATTCGCAAGCTACCCGAAAGATGGCAAAAGGTCATCGATGCCAACGGAGAATACTTTGATACTTAAGCTTTTTTTGTTTGTTTTTAAATAAAACTTTAATTTTGCTGAAAAAGCTGCGAACTTATATACACCTATTACACACAATGCTGACCAGTCATCCGGTCAAAAGGATTTTTTTTTATTTTAATGAAGATTTACAATCTTCTTTACACAGTAATAAGTAAATTAGCTTAGCAAGTTACAATGAAGGAAAAAGTAATCCAGTGACTACACTTCGAATTAATTACTACTTATGTATTTTGTTTTACATATAATAATTCATCTTCAATTTAGTCGTCTTCATAATGGTGGGGGAACGTTTAAAATGCTAGCTTCTTCGTTTGGATGTCCAGGTAGGTTGTTTAAGTAGGGGCTGGTTAGGTTGAGGATTATCTCTTCTATAAGTGGTATGCCTGAGTCATCATGTAAGGTTTTGTTCTGACATGACAAGGGGCATTTAATATAATCCTTAGTATTTTGGATGATTTTGGTATTTGAAAGTTTAGCACAACCCTAAATTTTAACTTCGTATGTCCAAATAAGTCGGATTATACATTTGTACAGGAGAATTTTGTTGTCAGTTGTTAGTTTGGACTTCCGGCCGATTAACCGATTCATCTGTCGTAGCTTGAGGTTGATTTGTGTCTCTTGTTTATAATATGTGCTTTCCATGTTAATAAATATTTTCCCGAACTTCCAAGTTACTGGATAGTAAGCTAACCTTATCATACCATCATAGATGGTGATCAGTAGCACTACTGCTTTCCTGTGTAGTTATTTAAGTATTAGAGGCGAGATTAATTCGAACCCAGGAGCTTTATAATTCTTTTCTTTTAGATATTTTGTGTTTCACTTCCGCCGGAGAAAAAGATTTAATAGGCAATGTTATTGGACAAGGACTGTCCAAGAGGTTCTCGATTTATTGATCGTTATTGTTGTTGTTTGCCAGAGGTGGACTAAATACAGTTGATAAATGATCCGCGAAGATGGTTGCCTTTTTCTGTTCAATTTTCTCCCAACTACCGTCTTGTTTTCTTAAAGGAGGGATATGGGTGACTAGTCTTTTACATTTTTCGTCGCTGTTCATTAGGAATGGTCTTCTTTTGATAACGCAGTAATATAGTTTTAACGAGCATTTCATTTCTTGAATCAGACTTTAGTTATCTTGTAAGTCTATTGTATGTGTTTCTATCAAATAGCACTTTGACTTCTTTGCCGTTTGCTATTGACTCTCCCTTTTTTTGCAACAAGTTCGCGAATATCTACGGGTGTGTTGTTTGTGTTATTTGCATATCGACTTTTAACAGGGGTAGATTTCCAAGATGCTTCTTGTACTACACAAGTGATGTGGTTCGCTGCAGCATCAAGATCGTCAGGATGTTTCAGGTTGAGATTGGTTTTGAGATGTTCGTCGATATAAGCTCTAAAAGCATCCCAATCTGTTTTAGCTAAAACGAGCTTAGGAGCATCGGATAGGCAAATGATATGCATACTTATGCGTAGCAATTATGGGAGTGTGATCAGAAGAGAGATTCCAGTTTGATGTTATATTAAGGTAGTTTGGTGAGATACCGTTAAGCACGAAAAAGTCGATTAAGTCCGGCTGCTTGTTTTGGTATGTCGGCCAATAGGTTGGTTCTTAAGTAGAAAGATACAAGCAATTTTTGGTATTGATGGCCCGCAAGAGATTTATATCCTTGGTGGTAGTAAGTCTTGACCCCCAATCTGTGTGCTTGGCATTCCAATCGCCTCCTATTATAAACCTGTTTACCAACTGCTGAAAAAGTGCTTCATATTCTTCAGTTAAAATTGTATGTCTGGGTGGACTATATAGAGCAACTATATCAAATGACCACGGCTGTCCGCTGATACGGATAATTGTTGCTTGAATTTTATTTGTTTAATTTGTAGGTATGTCATGGTGCTTTATGGTGTTCCGAATAATTATTGCAGCGCCACCACGGGCCATTCCATCAGGATGATTATTGTGATAAATTGTGTATTGTGGTATTCGTAATACTCCTCTCTCGGTAAAACGTGTTTTCGAAACCAGTAGCTCATAGATTTTATTGTATTGAAGAAAGTTAATTAATTATGTTTTATGGTTGATTAAAACATTTGCGTTCCATGAGCAAATACGAATTGAAGAAAGGTCCATTAATTAGCGATTTTGTTTATGACGTAAATAACATGTTTAATATCATAAGTTGAGCGACAATTGACTTGAATTCATTGATAAAAGTGTTCAGTTGAGTTTCTAAGTTTTGTTGGTTTTGCAAAGTAGTCCCTTGTAGTGCTCCATAGTATGACTGATTGGTTCTTATACCTTGTATATTTCCTGTAAGTTGCGATGTGGGACGGTTCATATTTATAGGCCTGCCTCTTGCCTTTTGCAAGTCACTGTAAACTGTGCACTCCTTATAGTTGGCTGTATGACTGCCTTCACAGAGTGCACATTTAGCTGACGTATCTCTACATTTCTGGTATAATGTAGAATTACGGTTTTCTCCACATTTCACAAATTCGTAGGGCCTTGTTCATACAGTTTTGAATGGTCGTACATTTGGGATCTTGTGCATTGTACGATGCTTTTCTTTTTATTTGGCGGTTCTACTTAAATTTGCATGTTATTTAGAAATTTAAGATCCTTTATATCTTTGTTATTTGGTTGTGGTTTGAGGTCAACGTAGAATAACATTAAAGGTAATTGTTTCACTCGGTGTTTTATGTTTATAATATTGCGGTCTTTAAGACCTTTTGTTTTCAGATCTTCTTTGATTTCCGATGTAGGAATCGAGTAATGCATATTACGAATTACTCTGCAAACTATCATTTTGTATTTGGTAGGTATAATGAACGACTTCTTCATCATTTAAGTGTGTTAACATGCGATGTATACCTCGAGTTCTTCCAACGACTCGGCTCACACTTTTTAGTTGCTGGAGACTGGAATGCTAAAAATACAGCCTGGGGATCTAGGCTGATTACTCCTAAAGGCAGAACATTATTAAGAGTTTTAGAACTAAATAATTTCAACTATTTGTCGACTGGAGAGCCAACTTATTGGCCGACCGATCGAAATAAAATCCCCGACCTGTTAGACTTTGCCATAACTAAGGGAATCTCAGACCTACATAGTGATATTGAATCCAATTTAGATCTGCACTCTGACCACAGTCCTGTAATAATAACTCTAAGCACCAGTATTATATGGAAAAAGCCACAACAGAGACTGTCTTCCAAAAAGACTGATTGGAACCTATTCCGTCAACATATCAACGATAATATATCACTAAATATCCGCTTAAAAGATAAGGAGGACATAGATGAAGCTGTGCAGTACCTAACTACGTTAATACAAAGCGCTTCCTGGACCTCTACTCCAGAACCCCATGGTCTTACTCGCAACAATCAGAACATTCCGCTTCATATTAGAGAATTGGTCATCGCAAAGCGCAGAGCTCGGCGCAGGTGGCAGACTACCAGGAATCCACTTGACAAAACTTATTTAAATCGAATAACGCACAATCTCCACAATGCTATCCAAGAAGCAAAAAACGAATCCTTCGAACACTACATCGTCAATCTATCTACTGATGATCACTCCTGTGGAACGCGACAAAGAAATTCAAAAGACCCATAGTATCTATTCCACCTCTACGAAAAGCTGATGGGAGCTGGGCGCGGACGAATATTGAAAATCCAACAGATTCGCAGAACACCTTGCTAATGTATTTTCCGCTCCTTATATCCTCAACGATGATGAAGATGATGTCGAAATACAAACATTCTTAAACGCCCCTGTCAGATGTCTCTTCCACCCAAGCCTATTTCACCTGCAGAAGTCAAAAGAAATAAGTCTCTTAAATCCTCATAAAGCTCTGGATATGATCTCATCACAGGTGAAGTACTGAAAACTGCCCTAGAAAAGCTATTGTATTACTAACAACCATATATAACAGCATACTACGCCTGTGCTACTATCCGATACTATGGAAGTATGCAATAATAATCATGATACTGAAGCCAGGAAAACCTCCAACTGATGCCACCTACAGGCCAATAAGCCTCCTTCCTGTAATGTCCAAAATTTTCGAAAAACTTATCCTCACCAGAATTGCAAACGTAACACATATAGATGCCTTAATCCCTAACCACCAATTCGGCTTCAGACCCAATCACTCCACTATCTAACAGTGCCATAGAATCGTTAATAAAATCAAAGAAAGCTTAGAAGCAAAACAAATGTGTACATCAGCATTTTTAGACGTAGAACAGGCGTTTGACATGGTGTGGCATGCAGGCTTACTTTTCAAACTTAAACAACACTTACCAAATCAATTGTTCCTCATCCTTAAGTTATACATGTCCAACCGTTACTTCCAAGTTAAATTCGAAGACTCATTATCTGACTACCAGACTATCAACTCTGGTGTGCCTCAAGGAAGTGTTCTGGGACCTTTCTTGTACTTACTGTTTACCGCTGATATACCAGTCAGCGAGGATACACTACTAGCAACGTTTGCTGATGTTACAGCCATCCTTTCTACAGATCTCGATCCGATACGAGCTTCTGCAAAATTGCAAGCTTATCTTGATCAACTCCAAATTTGGCTTACGTACTGGAAAATTAATCTAAACGTTGATAAGTCGTGTCAAGTCACGTTCACAACACGAAGAGCAGAATGTCCTCCCATTCCTGTCAAAGAAGAAAAATACCTCGGCCTTCACCTTGACGCAAAACTAACTTGGAGAACACACATTAAGGCAAAAAGACGTCAATTAGATTTAAAAGTGAGCAACATGTCTAAATCGTAGATCTCAGCTCTCACTACAGAACAAACTCCTCATATACAAAACCGTTCTTAGACCTATTTGGACATATGGTGTCGAATTATGGGGCTGCAGCAAACCGTCTAATACAAAAATTTTAAAAACCTTTCAATCTAAAACCCTCCCAATGTTACTAAATGCACCTTGGTATGTCTCCAACAACACCATACACGACGACCTCAAAATACCGTTTATACACGACGTCATCAGTGCTTACTCTGTTAAACACAAAAATCGAAGCATAACCCATAGTAACGAGCTAATCAGTGAACTGTTCAGACAACCATTGGAAAATAGAAGACTTAACAGATCATGGCCAGAAGACCTAGCTAGGTGAATCCAGAGAGCCGTCAATGGATGGCCCCTGACTCAAGTGAACTTCTTTCAACCCATTTACTTATTACTTTATTAAGTAGATTGTAAATTTGCATTATTCCAATAAAAAAAGTGTGTTATAAATGTCCTGCGTGTCTGAAGTGTTGAGTTTAGTAGTATTATTAACTAAAGCTTTACTATGATAAGTTTTTTCTGGTGTGACTTTGGATAAGCTTTCAGCCATTTTTTAAAATTTAAGGTTTTGATATTTCCGGAGATTTTTCATTTTTGTACATAGGTGTTTCAACAGTTTTGTTAGAGAGTTAAACCTCTTTGATGTTGTAACATTAGATGGTACAGCTGCCTTTATTTTTTTAACATTATTTCGCTTCTTTTTTATAACTTGATATTTGTGTTTATTCACAGACGTTTTATCATCGTTACTATCTTGCATTGTTAATCCATTATTACTAGAAGTTTCAACTGCGGGGACTGCACTTATTATATTTTGTTGCTGGGGATAATAATTGTGTTGGATTATTGATTTGTTGGGTGTTTGAAAGGATGTTGACTATTTGATAGCTGATAGTTCAGTTGCATTTGTGAGAAGGATAGCGGTGGGGCTGATTGTGTCTGGAATTTTTGTTGATAAAAGGGGAACTGGGCGGTCGCTGATTGCTGAGTTTGGCCGCACTGATTAGCATGAAGTGGATTAAAGCCGTAAGGATGGCTCATTTTGTTTGACAGGTATTCATGTGTTAATATTCGAAGTGTTTATTATTGCTTTTGTGATCGATTACTGGACAATTATAATCACTTAGCTTTACGGCCACACTTGCCGTATATGTTGCGCACTTGTAATCTCAACGAAAACGGGACGTCCTTACTCGTTGAAACTCAAGTGACAAGGTCAAAGAGATGGTGTTTCTGAAATTTTGCTACATTTATTGGTAGTATAACAGAAGCTAAAAAAATTATCATTTGATAATTAAATGAACAACCTTTGTATGAGTGCCATAAAGTACAAACTTATGCATTGTATAAGCTTAAAATCATCCCATGAGAAAGTTGGGTTAAGAACACAATGCCTCAACTAGTTTACCGAATGAGATTGAGAACCAGAAACGAACTTGTCTGGAAGACTTCTATTAGGAATACCAAAAGTAAAGGGGAATCAACTCATGCCTTTTTTTTCCTTTCTTTTTTCTCTGATTTGCCTCTCAACTTCCTCCTTGGTTAGCAACGGAAAAGATCAACACGAAGTCATTAAGAGGTGAGTCCGATTTACGTACTCGTATGAATTATTAATTTCCATTTATCATCTGGGCTCAGCTAGATAGATATTTATGCGCTTTTAATGACGATGAAATTGAAATTTATACAGCCTGCTAAACTTATAAATCTCATATTAACATTGACGTTTTCAGAAAATTCTCTGTTCTCTGAACTAGTCAAACTGCTTTCAAGCTTCTCTTTAACTAATGCAAAAATATTTCAAAAACTTCAGCAGCAAAACAAGTCTTAGAAGATAGGTAATGCGGACACATAATTTGCTATAGTTTATCATAAATTATAAAGTTATCTTAAATAGAAAGTTTTAGACAAAGTACCTATTACTTACTTTAATTTGGTGAAACTCTTTTTAAAGCAAATTAGGTAGGTATTGAGTAGGCAATGATTAATTAGAGTTTATTTCAATAAGTGCAAAATCTTAGGAACTAGATATTTGTAAACCACAATATCATCTTTATATGTAAGAAAAATTTTAAGTACTTCCAGGAAGTGGTCGGAATTCCGGACGTAAAATGTAAGGGGCTCTTATATCTTGTTGCATATTATTGTCTCCATTTATAAATTCTAAATTTGATTCTTGGGTAGCTGGTAGATACTCCCCTATGATCCCAATAGAGGATAAATCTACTTCAGGTAGGCGACTCTGCCCACGCGAGCCTTGACTTTTCTCCATCTCCTAACACCGGGAAAAAGTAGTGGCCCAATCTTAATCCTACCCATAATCTACATACTCTTATCCTCCATACACCCTATGCACTGGTCAACCCGCTCGGCAAGCGTGGCGTTTAATTGCCAAATCCCCCTTGAATTGCAAAACTGCAAATTCAAGGGAAGCCTACGTCCTGCAGTGGACTCCAATGACTGTGTGATGATATTTGATTCTAGAGCCAACTATTTACCAAGTTCTTCGTTCACTGTTGATTGCTATTTGATTCCTTGTTATTGATATATAGCCATATTATTTGTGTGATGCCAGTTTCTTTCTGTTCTTCTCAGTGTTGTAGTTGCTTTTTGTTGATCTCATTCTGAATTAAACTGATATATATATTGTCCATATTTTTATTTGTGTGATTTTTTTATTTCTTTACTGTTGTACTATCTAGTTTCAGTGTACACATTTATTATCCGATTTTTACGCTAATTTCAATTTCTACTATTTTTCTTTTATCTATTGGTTTTTAGTTTATTTTCTTTTCATTTACTTCATTTTAATTTCTTTTTCATGGTTTATCTTTTATGGTTTATTTTTTCTCTAGGCATTTTGGTTCTAAGCTTATTGGCTTTAATTTAGTTATATGCTTCCTTAACTTTCTGTTGTATTACTCAGTTTTGTTTATTTTTTTGACCTTATTATAATTGTTGAAAATTTTCACGTCTTTTACATTTTTATTCTATTTAATTCAACATGTTACGTTTTTTTGTTTGTTAATAAATAAGTTTTTTGTTTTAATTAACACTATTTTCGGTTACGTAAATATGGTTTTCTAAGTGTTTTCTAATAAGAAAGATATGATTTTATTATATTATTTTGAAACATAGTCGTGAAATTCTACATATATCCAGTGTTATTATACGGCAATGAAGTCGGGACCTAAAAGGCCAATACTATTAAACGAATCGAAGCCTTGGAAATGTGGATTCTGCGGAGATTGCTGAAGATTCCGCGGACCGCATGAGTTCCCAACAACGATGTCCTTAGGAGAGCCAAGTGTAGAAGAGAATTGCTACAACTGGTGATTAGAAAGACGACATACCCATGGCATGTTATGCGCAAGAACAACACATTACTGAAACTTAGAATGGAAAGTAAAATAAAAATACTGTTTGTTGAATATGAAGGACTGGGCCGGTTTGAAGACCCACCACTATTTTAATCTGCCCAAAATCGCCAGATGTTTGCTGAGATTGTCGCCAACCTCCAATAAGGAGATGGCACTCTAAGAAGAAGAAGCACAGTCTACTATATTATGTTTTGAACAATACATCATTTAAGTGTCCAC
The DNA here is from genome assembly GCA_036346155.1 of Sinelater perroti. NCBI lineage: Eukaryota > Metazoa > Arthropoda > Insecta > Coleoptera > Elateridae > Sinelater > Sinelater perroti. The sequence goes on along the minus strand of JARFIY010000158.1, from coordinate 17,870,873 downwards.
ATGGGCTTCGTGCACACGAGCAAATTTGATTAACCCAATTTTCGATTTTGATATTCAATCATAACGCATAAAGATTCGTAATGTGCTTGTATATACTATAGAATAACCACAAAAAGTAATCTAAAGGAGTTAAATCACAACTTCATGGAAGCCAACTAACAGTTGCAGTTCTTGAAATTATCTTTTTACCAAACTTTTCTTCTAATACATCAATAGTGGCATGTGGCATAGTCTTGTCAGAACCACAATTAAGTTAAGATTAATCGGTACCATTCATCAATCACTATGACTGCATCTTCTACCTCGTTTTGGAAAAGAACGGTCCAATGACGCCACCATGCCATGAACCACACCATACATTGACCTTTTGCGGTTGCAAGAGTTTCTTGTAAATCTCTTGTAGATTATTTTCACCCCAAAACGACGATGTTGTTTGTTACCAAGCATGTGCTTGATCTGACAAGATAATTATTTGCTCAAATTATGATCGGTTTCAAGTTGCCCTAAAGCCCAAGTAGCAAAGTCACAAGCGCTCACGATGGTCCATTGGCTGCAGTTCTTTGGTAAACACAATCTTATATGGGTGCAAACCTAAATCTTTTGCAAATACGCCAAGTTGTCGTTTTTCTATGCACTAATTATCGAGCACAACGAGAAATTTGGAGGATTTCAGCAGCAATGTTCTCTGCATTTCTTGCATTTTGAAGTCTTGTTGGTATTTTCGCATTATGAAGAGTAAAATCCTTTCGAATTTTTCAACAACTCGACAAATAGCAAGCACGGGAGGGCGATTATGTAGACCATAGATTTCGCGAAGATCACGTCGATTGTTCACAAAAGAACGGCTATTTTTATAAAATTTTTGGGCAATAACCCAACGTTATTAACCCTTGCATTTAAGCATTGTTAACATTTTATTTTATAATCTTAATAGAAAACCTTATATTTTTATGCCCCCAACTGCAAGCACAAGTTTTTCCAGCGCGATTAATTAGTTTTCCTCATTAGAGGCATACTTATATCAGATCAAAAATATTATTATCTATTTAATCGCCCTTTATTTTACGGTTGAAGACACGCTCTAATTTCAAAGCGGAATTCCGCTAGGTGACTGCTTCTTCTACTTCACCAAAGCCAGACCGCGAGGGAACTAATAATTAACCCATAAATCCCTGATATCATAAAGGAAGCGGGAGTGGCATTTTACTTAATGGAAATGAATAATCCAGGGCTGACAAAAGCGGAAAGTACAAGCAAATATCGTCCACCATTAAGAGCTACGTCAACGACACCAAGAGAACTTATCCATTACCTTGCTATTATTTGAAGTGCCTTATTGCACTTAATGCTCTTTGAGTGCGCTTTCAGCTTGCTGCAATTACTTTTCATTAGTTGTCTCTGACTTTGCCGTAATAGCGCGGGCTAAAATTCTCATTACAGTGTTCCGTGGCCTCAATTGCAAAGTTATAATTAAAGTCCGATGTTTTTTAGCATCGCTGTTGATGCAAGCTGAAAACTAATGAAATTTTTTTGTCGGCGTTGCGTAATATAAAAGGCAGGCAGCATTTGTAAATGTACTTTGATTCTTATCATTAGTGACTGAAGTTTAACTATGTATATTATTAACTTTTTAATGTATTAAATAAAAGTAAATCTTGTTAAATTGTACTAAGGATGCGGAGATATTTTAAAATTGAATTCTGCGGTCACTGCTGCCATTAGCTCCGTTTAGCTAGGCGGTTGTGGCCAAAGGTTTCCAATCAAGTTCAAGTCTGTAACCTGCCTGAAGACTTATTAATGCAAACAAGTGAAACTCCGGTGCTTAAAATTATAATATATTTGTTGAATTTTACAATAAAGTCACACAAATGAAACTTAATTTGCCATCGTACCATTATGCTAACTCTTCTTTATAGTCTCGAGAAGGTATTTATTATTCGACACCAATTCCATCGTATTCAAATCTTGTATGACTAGGTTTACCATTGTTACTAAATCAGTAGCATCGGATATTGAAAAAATAATACACAGTTAGAAGCCATTAAGTTGAGAACGCATCTCTGTTACTCAATTCTACGTGACAACAGGGATTTTATTCTTGGGGATGCGTTTACACAGCTCCAAACTATGCCGACAGCATCGAATGGAGCTTCTTCTGCTTCTTTAACAGCCTTTCTTACCACTGCTTATTTTTCATTCTTTATGTATTCTCTCTCAGTTACCTTTACGCCAGGGTGGATTAACATATTCTCTTTCAATAACCTTACTCCTTTATCTTTTATTTTTGTTTCTGTAATTGCATTCCTGAATTCTCAAAATCTTTTTTATCAATTCTTCCAGTTTTCCATTTAAGCTTTGCACATTAGTTTGTATATCATTTCTACTTATTTTCCTTATATCGTCGACCCATCTCATCGAGGGCGGCATTTTTCTCTCCTTGTTTTTCTGGGTATTCAGTGGGTGATGTTTTATGTCCATTTGTTGCTAGTGTCTAGCTCTACTTTAGTTTTGCGTTACATTCCATAACATCTGTTGTTCCTATTCTCATTTTTGCTACGTTTGTAATTCTATTTCTTATAGAGATATCCAACATCCTTTTTTCTATGGCCCTCTGTATTATTCATAGTCAATTTGCACTTTATCAGAGCCATAGTTTCTAGTCCATCTGTAGCTACTAGTATAATACAAGTGTCAAATATGTTTCACTTTAGATTTATGGGTATGTTTTTATTTCGCAGTATGTGCTGAGGTTTCCAAAAGAGACCCATGGTAAACCGCTTCTTCGAGGTATTTCTAGGGTTTGATTTTCTTTAGCCATAATTATATTGTAGCCAGGTATAAAAATTCATATACGCTATCTATGTGCTTTTCTTCTACACTAATCTGGACGTTGTTTATACTCATTATTTTGGTTTTGCCATCTGTGGCAGTTCATTAGGATCAGAGAATATTAGAATATTTTTCATTTCTTTTTATGCATTTTTGCTCTCATGAAAAGTTTTTGAAAGCGTGTTCTAGGACGAGGGTAAAGAGTTTTGGTGACATTGTGTCTCTCTGTCTAATTCCTCTATTAATTTTTCAGCTTTTACGTCGTTAATTTCTAGTTGTAGCGTGTAGTATCTATATACGCATTCAATCATTTTTTACTCTTGCATTTTCCAGCGAACTCGTTACTGCCTGCATTTAAATGCCGTTAAACGCTTTTTGCAAATCTATAAAAGTTAGGTGGATAGGGATGTTGTATTCACTTGCTTTTTCTATTGAGGTTCTTAAAGTGTACAGATGGTCGACAGTACTAAATCCCTTGCAGAACCCCGCTTGCTCTACTGGTTCGTACAAATCGATTTTGTTTGTTAGTAGATTTATTAGGATCTTTGTAAAGTGTTTATAGAGGTGTTAGGAAACTAACGGGTTTTCTACTTCACATGTGTCCACTTTTTTAAATACCAGCACCACCTCTGCAATGTTTTATGCATTTGGTATCCTGGCTTCTTCTAGGCATTTGTTTACGGGTAGCTTAAGCGATTTAATACTGTAGTCCCCTTCTACTTTAAGCATCTTTGTTGTTATTTGGTCATCTCCTGGGAATTTTGGTTTTTTTATTTATCTTAGAGTTTATTATATTTTACCAGGTGTTATTTCAGGTACTTTCTCTTACCTTATATTCATAATTTTTCTTTGTGGCTGTTGCTTTTGCTTTCTTATGCTTGATGAATATAATTTTTTATAGAATATTTTAATTAACTGGACGATTCCATTTAGCGGTTAGTATTCCCTGCACATTTTTTATCTTTATGATTTGTGTTTTGTCAACCCCACCTGCACGTGGTACCCTCTGCTAGAAAACGAACGGGGCTCTGACGACCCAGCATCGGGGGGTATAACCTGATACCAGTTGTCCCGAGGTAACGGGGCCCTCGTCGTCGGGCTAATCACCCATACGAAGTATACAGATTCAGAGAAACACAGAAAGCCTCGGGCATGGACGAAAAACGACCTAAGCGTGCACAAAGGACAAGAATTGGAATATGGAACGTGACAGGACTAAATGGGAAAGAGATAGAGTTAGTTGAAGAAATGGAGAGATATAAAGTTAAAATCCTAGGACTTTCAGAAATCAAAAAGAAAGGAATCAAAGAACAAACACTCGAAAAAGGATACAAATTGTTCTACTCTGGAGTTCAGTTAGGAACAAGAGCAAAGGAGGGAGTAGGAGTGATAATTAGCGAAGACCTAACCGGAAAGGTGATAGGATGGGAAGGTATCAGTTCAAGAATAATGACAATAGATGTCAAGCTAGAAGATAGAACTACATTCATACAGATTTATGCACCAACAGAAAATGACAACATACTGGAAAAGAAGAGTTCTACACAAGCCTACAACAAGTGCTCGACAAAGCTAGAGACAGAAGCAGACACACATTTATACTTGGAGACTGGAACGCCCGAGTGGGAAAGAACCCAGACAAAGGACATGGAGTTCTAGGAAGATACTGTACAGACAGAGTGTTAAACGACAATGGCAATAGGATGATTGACTTCTGCATAAGTAACGAAATGCTAATAGGAAATAGTTTCTTCAATCACAAACTAATACATAAAATAACTTTCATTGCAGAAAACAGAGGCCAAAGTGAAATAGACTACTTCACATACACAAAGGGAGCAAAGTACGCAGTATTAGATGTGAAGGTCATCCGAGGGGCAGAAATCCACTCAAATCACAAACTAGTAATAGCGGACACGAGATTCTATGTAAGAAAGGAAGTAGCGAAGAAAGGCTACGAGAAAATAAAAATAACTGAACTAAGAAAGCCCGAGAAAAAACAGAATACGCACAAGAAGTAGAGCGCCGATTACTAGAACACGAACAACAAGAGCACCATCAGGAGGTAGAATGGAACGTGGAAGAGAGATGGACAAGACTTAAGGAAGTAATACTTGAGACAGCAACAACAATCTGTGGGAAAAGCAAAATATCACCTCGATACCAACGCACGAAATGGTGGAATGAGGAAGTAAAAAGGATAGTAATGGAAAAGAAAACAGCTTGGAAGAGATACCTACAGACCAAGAGAGAAGAAGACAGGCAACATTATATAACAAGGAGAAAAGAGGTAGTGAAGAGGGCCAAAGAGGAAGCTTGGGAAGAGTTTGGTAGAGAGATGGAGCAGAAATTCAAAGACAACAAAAACAACAAAAAGGACTTCTGGAAAACAGTTAAAGGCCTAAGGGGAATGCACAAACAAAAGGTGTGGAGCATTAGGAACGAAGAAGGAGAAGCCGTTACAGAACTGCCACAAATATTAGAAACATGGAAGAGACATTACAGCACAAAATTCAAACATACAAGAACAATACAACCCCATCAGAGCAGAACAAGAAGAGACAGAAAACGAAACAATAACTTTGGAAGAAACAGAAGAAGCAATAGCACACATGAAAGTAGGAAAATCTGCAGGAAAAGACGGAATAAGCCCTGAACTAATCAAATACGGAGGGGAGTGTATAAAGAAATGGACACACAAAATATGCTAGCAAGTATACGAAGGAGAAGGAATACCGAGGGATTGGGAAGAAAACATAATAGTACCAATCCACAAAAAAGGTAACACAAACGACTGTGGCATCCTGCGTACAAAAGATCTACACCAGGATACTAGAAAAAAAGATAAGGCATCACATAGAAGACGAGCTATTAGAGGAACAAGCTGCATACAGAAAAGGCAGACAGACTCAAGACCACATATTTACGCTTCGCACAGTAATAGAAAAGACACTTGAAGAAAACAAAGAGCTACACCTGGCATTCATAGACCTCCTAGCAGCCTTCCACACGGTACCAAGAGCAACCCTGTGGAATTCAATGGAAAGAATTGACGTCCCGAGAAAACTTGTAGAAGCCACAAAACGACTATACGGAAGAACGAAAGGAATAGTAAGAATACAAGGACAAGAATCGGGGAAACTCTTGATGGAGAGGGGATAAAACAGGAGACTCCTCAGTCCACTACTATTCATTATCATGATGAATGAAATAGTTAAGAACAGCAGGAACCCAAACCTGAACACTAAACTAGGACACTGGAACATGGGGGCAATCAATATACAAAGCCTCGTCTTCGCAGATGATATGCTACTCATAGCCGATAGCCAAAGGAAACTACAACAAGCAATAAATAATTGGAACAACGAAATTAAAATAAAAGGAATGACAATAAATGCGAAGAAAAGCAAAACAATGAGAATAAGTAAGAACACAGATGAAGAACAAAGAAACCTGAACGTAAGATGTGAAGGAGAGTAATTGGCACAAGTGGAGAGCTATGAGTACCTTGGAGTAATAATAAGCCAAGACGGAACAGTAACAGATGAATTAAGGAACCGGATCTCCAAGCCGACTAGAGTATACTATCAGATCAACTCAACATTAATCAACAAGAAAGAGCTGAGCAAAGAGACTAAGCTCCACCTGTATAAAACAATAAACTTACCTACATTAACATACGGAATAGAAAGCATACCGCTACAAGACAAGAGAAAAAGTAAATTAACGGCTGCGGAAATGAAGTACCTGCGACGTATAGTCGGAAGAACAAAGAGGGACAGAGTGAGGAACATCACAACAAGAGAGGAGTTAGACCTAGAACCGCTAGTGGAAACACTACAGAAAAAACAACTAATGTGGTTTGGGCACGTGACACGAATGGGCGAAGGAAGGCTGCCAAGAAGGGTATTAGAGGCAAGAAGAGAAGGAAAAAGAGGAAGAGGAAGGAAGTGGAAAGGAGGGGAAAAGCATGGCAGAAGCTAAACAAATCGCTAGGGACAGGAAGAGATTTCGAAAATGGATAGAGGACCCGACACCTTAGGGTATAAGGGATGGACAAAGAAGAAGAAGAAGAAGAAGATTTGTGTTTTACCTTTGGGATAGTTCTGATCTTACGACCTTTAAGTTTGTGTTTCTTTCTGTGATCTCTGTTACCAGTCTCGTATTGTGTGCTCTCAGATTTTTTTCGCTTTTTTATGACTTTGTTAAGCTGTTTGTATTATTCTGATGATTTTTGTAATTTTTTTCTTTGTTTCATGAAAGCTATTGTGTGTAGATTCAATTTAGATACTTTTACTTTTGTTGTTTTTGACCGTAGTTTTTTGGTTGCAGTTCATATAGTGTTATTTATTTTATTTGTCAGTTGGTTAATATTTAGTGTATTTAGGTTTAGTATTGGTGTTAGTCTTTTTTCAATATCTTTTTGGCATTTATCTTTTCCTTTGCTAGTGGGGAATCTGTTTGTTTAGATGTTTTTGCTCTTTTTTCCTTTACATTAGTTACAAAGCATCCTCTCACTACGCGATGATCACTTTCTCTTTGGAAACTATATAGCGCTGATACGTTCTTATATACCTGTTTGTTGTTACAGATTATGTAGTCTATTTCATTCTTCATTTGGCAATCCGGACTTATCCAGATCTATTTGCGCTATTCCGATTTCTTGTAGGTCCTCACTTTGAAGAAAATTACACAGATTTTTACCCCTGAGATTTCTAAGTGCCTAACCCGAATTTTTCTATGTAATCAGTGTCTCCATGTTTCCGGTTTCCGGTTTTAACATTAAAGTCGTCTATAATTAAAACATACGGTGCTTTTTCTAAGTTTCTTGCTGCTTTGATGTCTTTATATACTTGTTCTACTTCTTAAAAAATGTATGTATAATTTATATCTCACAATTGGACGTTAGTTTTACTTTCATAGAGATGACTCTATTTGATATTGTGGTATTTTTTGGTTAGGTATTTCTATTTTTTATATATTATGAGGGCTATGCCGCCTGTATAGGCTTGGCAATCAGAGTTTTTCTAGATTAGCACGTACCCTGATTTTAATACGGTTACTTTTTAGTTTGGGAGACGTATCTCACTTAATTCAATTACGTCCCATTTAATGAAACTCATCTTGTGTTCTGGTTTTTCTAACTATTCTTTCGTCATTACTGGTGTTATCTGTAGCGATACGCAATTGTAGTTGTTTTGAGGAGCTCATTTTTGATATCCTTTTTGACGATTTTTTGCTCCCCCCTCTCAGAATTCTTGGAACAGATTTACTCGCCTGGAGCAAAATCTATCTTTGGTCGATTTTAGGAGGTGCGTGATGGCGAGTGGTTTCAGGATAGGGAGTGGGTAGGGATTAGGATTATATGGACATGGTTTCCCTCGGTTTTGGGATAAAAGATAAGCATGACCCCACGTCAGCAGGATCGCCAGTTCCTGTAGCAGACCTATCCTCACCGGGCAGGAGAGGCATTTAATTTTATTAGTTGTTAAAGTTTTTTTGCTATACCCTTAATAAGATTATCTATTCTACTTTACTATTTACTATTTCACTACTCCTTACATTTTTACGAATTTAATACAGACGAATAATCAAGTGCACTGACCTGATTTATATTTTAGTGTATCGGTTCGCTTGTTGTGTAAAAACGGGTGATGTATTGTATTGTATTGAGATTATGGTGCTCAGGGTAGAGGAAAAATCATTTATAATTGCATTCTAATTAGCTCTACTATTAAGATAAAGGGGTGGAATAATTAACAGAAGTTTATTTTTTGCTACTGATATTTAAAAATAAAAACTGAAACAATAAAATAGAAAGTTTTTAAGTGTATTTTGATGTTTCCTGTCTATTCGAATAACCTTCAAAACAGGGTATCATTTGTTAAAGAAGAAAAATGAAATAGAGATGTGGAAAAAGCTGCTACTGCCGCTTAAACACAAAGCCCTATTGGAAATGTAAGTTACAGTGACGGATTGGAAAGGTACCTGTGCCTCGGAAGCATAAGTATTTTTCAGCAGACGTGATCCAATTATCTCCCGATCGTCCCCCGATCGGGCAGCGGGTCAGTTCGCAATTCGGCAGTTTCGCCGTGCGTGCCGCTAACTCGAGCCCTTTTATTAATATCGAAGACGGCGCGGGCCCCGGGCGCCGCCGCGGGGGACCGCTTCGCCCCGAGATCAAGATAGACGCGGCAATTTGTAGGGCCGTGTAAAAAGCCCCGATGCTAAATTAACTTGCTCAGGTAAATTAGATGAAGCTATCTGCGATCGAGTTCATTTATGCAGCGGGGCATTAATTACGGCTTGTTATCGGACGTTTCTCCACAATTTGTCTATTTTATCGGGTGGGCTGGGCTGGGGGGCGAGCGCTGCGGGCGGCTATCGGCTCGTGCTACGCAATTAAAACGCCGGATAATTGCCGGCTGCGAGCGAAATGGGGCCGCGAAAACGCCGCCTTTCGGATGCCGACGCTCTGCTCCTTAATGTGTCCGTTTGTTGCGGCAATTAACGGCGAGCCCTAATAGCTCATTAACGAGCGCAATAAAAATTTGCTAAGTGTCTGCCAGACCGTTCCAAACGGCCCGTGACTGGTTATTATTAAGTTAGAGGGTTTTAATTGTAATACAAATGTACCGTACAATTTGTCCTCATAACCATTTGTTCTGCTTCGCATACGAGTTTCTAACTCAAAAAATTGAAGATACTGTACATTGAGCTTTGAATGTTTACCCTGAATAAAACACAAAATACTGAAACAATCAGTGTAAAATAGAGATTTAGTAGTTATGTAAAATATGATGTCGGCTCAATTTCCCCTACAATAGTTCTGATATGCGGCCATTCTTTATGCAAAGTTTTCCATAAAGCTTTCCCATAAATGCCACTCTGTTTCGGCAATTGCACGTCTGATGTCCTCTTTTGACCTTGGAATTGTAGCAGAATTTTTGACATAAACCCTGTTGTTCAAATAATCCCAAGAAGGAAGTCTAATGCGATTAGATCTCAAAACCGCAATAGTCAATCGATTTCACTTCTCTTCAAGACAAAACGACCAGAAAATTTGGTTTGATGTAAAGGAAACTTCTTACATGCTGTGTGATACGTGGCACCATCTTGTTAAAACCTTATACCATACCAATTCAAATCATTGGTTTTATCAATAAAAAAGTTGTTTGGTAACCGTGAACAGAACGTCGAATTTTGCAATTATTTGACCATTTATGAAGCTATTTAAAGAAAATGAGCTTTATTAAATGCACGACATATTTGATTGTCCATTTTTTAAGTTTTTGGGTTAATTGAACCACACATATTCGCTTTAACCCTTGAAGCACACACATCTAATAATTCTGTAGAGCACACACTGGATGTTGAACACACTGTCGTCTTTGAATGCATTCTGTGACCACGCTTTTTAAAATTTGCAATTCAAATTTAACTGGATAATGCTTAAATGGCCTACATTGAGATGCAAATTATGTTTTAATAATATTTTTGTTGATATTTAAAAAATTAGTAATATAAAATATTAAAGAAAGTCCATTTTGGTGAAAATGTACTTAAATTTTTCAATTTTAATATTTTTTGTTAAGCATGTTGGGAGTTACTCTTAAGATGCTCTTTGATGTAAAAAAGATCGGAATACCGAGCGTTCCAAAAAAACATTTATTGAAGAAATAAAAATGTATTTAAAAAAAGTTGTTCTATACAAGCATAGTCTACAAAGGGTGAACGATGCTCGTTGCACATCGGAAATTTGTGCAAAGAGCAAAATAGTTTTTTTTTAATCTTCTTCGAAGGAGCATAATTGGCGTGTTTGCTCAAGAAAGACTAACTTGTTTTTCTGGGTGCTCCTCGAGTGTCTTTATTAATAACGACAATAATGGAGTATTTTATATTAGCTTTAACCTGGGTTTTTTTTGTATCTTTCTTCTAAGTGAGATTACCAGAAATTTTACTCGTCTATACAATATTCAGCAGATAAAAACTTATTTTGTTTTCTATTCACATGGTGGAATTTCAATAGTATTCCAGTGTTACACAGCTAATCTAAACTGTAAATGTCTTCCTTAATTTTGTTATGATGCAAAATCATTTTTGGTTTACCACCAACCGAACCTGTTGAGGATACATGCAAAAGAGCTAGAATAACGGTTTTATTTCGTTTTAATGCGAACGTTAACGTCGTGAAATTTTCCCGAGTTTTCGTATAGAAGCATACCGATCATTTGCATCTCTGGTTTTGCGGTCGTCAAAGCGTAAGCAGTTACATAGGAACAGAAAAGAATTGAGTGACATGACACATCTATAGAACGATGGTTGCTTGTCAACACTATGCGTTGTCTACTTGCCAGAATAATATAACAATTCAATGTCTTAATTTTTTTGTATTGGTGTGATAATGATAAGATTGAAGCTGTATATCTTGAGCGATGGTATCGGCGCAATTATTCTCATTTTTTTATTGATGCAGGCAACCATAATATTAATTGTCTTATCGTTAAAACGCATAGACCAAAACTGCTCTATAATTACTATATAAAAATGTTATAATAATGTAATACTATAAATTACGTATTCTCAGTTTGAATTTCAAAGTGCAAGGTTGTGTACGTCTGCGCACTTGATCTATTAAGCAACATATACTTGACCCGGGGTCAGACGCAAACTTACGTAGGTTTATATGCAAAAATGATCAGCTATAAACCGTAAGTACAGTAATACTTATGACTTAAATGGCGTATTCACTCGTTTACAGGTCATATACAATAAACCAACCAAACATAAACAATTATGGAGAATCAAATTTCCAAATTTCCTATTTTAATACATCAACAACTCGCAACCCATGCCAACACAACGATCATGCTTGCAAAATTTAACCATTTGCAATATTCAACAATTATGAATACAATCCATCAGCCGCATACCTCGGTACATACACCAAATTTAAATATAACAAATCAATGCAACAAGTGCCATACATTAAAAAACGGGCTAGGAACATCAAAACACACGGATCTTACATTGGATAAAAGCAAGACTACTAGCTGAGAGACAGCTTTAATTCTATAAGTAGACAATACAGAAGAAAAAAGTACAAGAACTTAAAATTTAAACCTATCTCCGATATTTGCACAAGAAGTTAAAAACATAAAACCTCCAGTTGAAATGTTAGAAAGCATTGCTGAGAACAAATATGTATTAAAACGCTGTACACTATCAGAAAGTCCGATCTATGCTTTAATAATAAAAGCTCTGGTAGAAAAAACGGAATTTTATACCTATAAGCATAAAAGTGAAAGAATGTTCCAAGTAGTCCTTAAAAACATCCACCCAACAACAGAGGTAGACGAAATAAAAAAATCTGTTACAAACGGGACACCACGTAACAAACAATTAAAATATAAAACAGCGCGGCAAAAAAATACTATTAATGTACTTTATAGACTTAAAACCAAATAACAACAATAAAAATAAATATAAAATAGATTTACTCCTAAATACAAAAGTACAATTCAAAGCTCCTTATCCAGAGAGAGAAATACCTCAGTGCAAGCATTGCCAAAGATTCGGACATACACAAAACTTTTGCCAAAATATCCCAAGGTGTATTAAATGCACAGCGGAACGTTTAACACTCGACTGTCTAAGAAATTTAAGACTCTAATGTAAAATGCGTCTACTGCATCGAGCAACATCCGGCTAACTACAGAGATTGCATTGCCCACAAACAATTACAACGAAAATTCTACTCGACTCTACGGGAGCGAAAAATTCAAATAAGATCAGTTCAAGCAGGAAAAACATATGCTCAAGCAACATATAGGTAACATAGCATACCCAAAGCTCAAGAAATCCATTTTATACCCGCTTTGGAAGCATAACCCTCCAACGATATAACTAAACTCCCTCCAATGATGAAAACTATCATGGATCAAATAAGTATGCTTGTTAACTTTATGTCAATGATTATGAACAAAAATGTATAAAAAATAGTTGTATGAAAGTTCAACGGCTTGTGCCAACATGCACAAGAAACAAGTGATTTTAGAAGATACAAATTTAGATATATTCTTATCTATCTGAAACTCAATATAACCACAAAAGCTACATAACAATACCAAATTACAACATGTATAGTATAAATCATCCCATTTATAGGGCTCACAACGGTTCAGCAATAATTATTAAACAAAAAGTTAGACATTATGAATGTACTAATTGTAAGTACAAATTAAACAACATACAAGCCACTAGCTATAGAAGACCCTACCGTATCAGCAATTTATTGTCTGCGAAAACTTGGGAACAAAAAAGCTGACCACCAATTTTTTTGAAACACTAGAAGATATATTTACTGTTGGAGGTGATTTTAATGCTAAGCATTCAGTATGGGGCTCGAACACTACCACAACCAAAGGATGGGAACTTTTAAAAACTATTTGGCACAACAACCTATTTTACCAAACAACAGGGCAACCTACATATTGACCGTATAACCCCAATAGAATACCAAACTTGCTAGATATCTGCATGGCAAAAGGCCTAGACAAAAAGAAAGTACTGGTTGAATTATACCTTGAACTTAGCTCTGACCATACTCGAGTACTAGTGTCCATATTAACACGCAACTGTCAAACTAAAAAAAAAACAACTGCAAAACGGACTGAAATATCTTCAGAGAAAATCTAGATGAACCTTAGACATATCACTAAAAACTGAATTTGAGGTAGAAGACCCAGTAAAAGGTTTAACCAAAGCCATACAAATTACAGCATGGCAAGAAATGTCATACAATAGCGATACACATATAGAAAAACTTTCCGCAAATTTCAAAGAGAAACTAACTAATAAAAGAAAAGCTAGAAGAAAAGGGGAACTGACAAAGGCTCCAACAAATGAACAGAAATACCGCAACGTCTGCTGAACACCTGATGACTGTATTTCAACCAAATCAATCTCTACAATCAACAACAGAAGAGCAGATCAACAAAATTCTAGAAATCTCACACCAGATGGCTATGTTGCTGAAAAAGCTAACTAATTGGAGGTAGGAAAAATGACACAACGTGACTAATCCAAAAAAAGGCACCTGGACATAAAAAGTTCTTAGGAAATTGTCTGAAAAAGGCTGCCAAGCTCTATCTAAAATGCGATAATGCGGCTAGAATACTTTTCTTTACAATGGACAGTAGCAGATATTGTCATGATATTTAAACTCTAAAAAAACTCAATTGATGGTACTTCATGTCGGCCTAACAGCCTACCGTCAATTTTATTCAAAGTCCTAGAAAGAATCATCTTAAAACACATAACACCAATAACTGAAAAATACCAGCTTATACCTAACCATCAATTTGAATTCCAAAAATGGTAAAACATATCAACGTTATTGTTTTGCAGCGACACAATAATTATACCGTCACACAACAACCCAATTGTCACCTTCAGAACCCGCCAAATATACCTAAATCAGTATGAAGTATGGTTACAGCGCTGGAGAATAAAAGCCAACAAATCCGCAGATATTACTTTTGCACTTTAGCACGGAAACTGTCTTTCAGTTTTTTCTAAATGCTGCGTCCGTTCTGCAAAAAGACGTAATTATGTACTTAGGACTCCATTTAGATAGAAGAATGATATGGCGCACTTACATGTTCACTAAAATAAAACATTTAGAATTGAAGTTTAGTTGAATTTACTGGGTACTTTGTAGGAACTCTGTAATATATATGACAATACTCTTCTGCTACACAAATCTGTATTAAAATTTATTTTGACATTTGCAATACTACTGTGTGGCACTGCGAGCAAATCCAACATAGAAGTCATAAAGAGATACCAAAATAAAATATTCAGAACATTTGCCATGGAACGTACCAAATAATACATTTCATACTGACTTATGTATGCCCATAGTAAGACAAGGAATTGTAAAAATTAGCGCCAAATACAAAGACATGGTCGGTACCTTATCTCTGTGGGTCAGTACATTAATCAAATGGCAAAAACACTATACAATGATGAAGACGTGCGAAAATGATACATTTATTTGACTCTACCTGACACGTACAAAGCACACGAAGTATTCTCATAGGATGTATTTATAGTCCGTAACAGCGGTTTTATTGTACATAAAGAGTCAATAAAAAAAATTATGCACTATATATTTAGAATACTATAAAAAATTTATAACACTACAAAAAATACTGCACATATATACATAATATTTTTAAACAACGTACCGGATATTTTGTCTTTTTGATTTTTAGTCCACACGTAGCCGTTTTCCCCAATAATTTAGAAATAGGCTTCCCTCGTGCTCTGACCATAGTCTCTTAAAGACGCTGGACTAGAAAAGCATTTTCTAATTCTTCGTCCAAACCGACTGTATTTGATCGTGCGATTCTTAATCGTCTTTCAGCAGCTTCTAGCGGAAAAATAAAAGTAATGCATATATAAAAAAAATTAAACGTACTATATTGTACTTATATGCCACTTGATGCAAAACTTAAAAAAAAGCCCCTTTTTATAAAAAAATTCACAATGTCCGACACCCAACAAAGTGAACACTTTTAATCTAGTTGACTGCCAAAAACACTAATGATTCTGGTCTTGCACCAACTACACTAACGTAAAGTTCTACCCTTAATTCTTTTTTAAAAGGTGTTCTTCGAGCTCGAACTAGGCTCACCTGGAACCCATTCACAGTGTACGGATTTTACATGTGTTTAGACAACTATACAAATTCAGGATTTTAACTTCCAAAGAATGCAAACAGCGGGAATTCAAATCCTAAAGTTTAATTTGTGTCACCCTAGAAAATTATCTATGACAGATGTTATCTAAAATTCTTCTTATTAGTAAACATACAATGCTATATAGTAATGTACGAATATTACCACAGTTACTCAAAGTGTTGCTGAAAATTTGAAAGCATCGACTCGCCATTGTACATTTCGGGAAATTTCTTTTGGCCAATACTTACCTTTACCTTTAGAAGTACAAACTTCAACTAACATTCTCACCTTCGACAATTCAACTCTTAACTATTCGGTGTGGTTGTTGGATAAATGATGCTAGAAATGCTGTTATATGATAATTCAGTTTTTTGGCACCAACCAGGTGACATACTTACCATACAGTTCGAGTAACAGTCGATTTATTTTACTAATAATTTCCTGGTTCCGTAATTTACAAAATGCCAGCAAGATCTCGTGATATAACGATGTGTGACTTTTTTTGTTAGATTACATAAAAACTTTTGCGAAGACTTGTAAATAAAATCAAGATTCGCCACGGAACTCTAAGTGAACATTTTTTAATCATAGAGACAGTTTAAAAGTCATTTTATTTAAAATTGTCTTGGATATCTTCTCATATTATTCCCCGATACTCCTCACCTCTAGTACCTAAGTACTACGAATGAAAAAAGCCCCAACATTTACAACAAGGCACACAAATTGGGATTACTTCCGGGAACAGCTCACCGAAATAATACAATTAAAAATTTTATTAAAAACAAAAAACGATCTCTTTAACGCCGTTGAACACCTAAATCAAGCCATACAACAGTGAGCTTGGGATGCTACACCAGAATACGAAAGCCAAGAAGTTGCGAATTTCTGCCCGGCTAACGTCAAACAAAAAATTGCTGAACAACAAAAATTGAAAAGAATATGGCAAGCCTCTAGAAACTCTAGGGACAAAACTAAGTTTAATCAAGCCGTACAAGAGTTAAAAAACTTACTAACCAAACAACGGATTCAGAGCGTTCAAGTCCCGCTGAGGCTATAGATTTCTCCTTATGGAAAGCAACAAGAAAACTAAAGGGGCCTAAATCGACAGTTATACCACTTAGAAAACCAGATAGACCATAGTCTAGAACAAGTCAAGACAAAGCAAACACTTTTGCAGACCATTTAGCTTCAACATTTTAACCACATAACAGAAGGTGCACCGCAGAAGAAGATACACCAAACTCTCGAACGAAATGAAGAAATCGCCCAACCGACAAGGCGGTTAAGATTAGCCAAGTCAAAATTGCCATTAAAGATCTTAACCCAAAGAAAGCTCCCGGTTACGACCTAATAACGACAAGGGTCCTTAAAAGCTTACCAGAAAAAGCAATAAAATTGGTAACTTATATCATCAACGCAGTTCTTCGCCTACGAACATTCCCAGAACAGAATAGTCCCGAAGAATCCCGAAGAAACAACTTCACGCCGACCTATAAGCTTGTTGCCTGTAATATCCAAAGTTTCTAAAAAGATAATACAGAATCATGTAAAACCTATTTTCGAAGAAAAAATATCATACCAACTCACCAGTTTGGTTTCCGCGAAGGTCATGGCACAACAGAGCAAGTGCATAGAGTAGCTACTAAAATAAATCATGACTTACATCTAAAAAGATATTGTTCGTCTGTGTTTCTCGACATAAGTCAAGCTTTCGACAAAGATCTGCTCTATAAGATCAGATAGCTTTGCCATCAGAATACTACGAATTGCTTAACAAAGTTTTCAAGTTAAATTTAAGGATACGCAGTCGAGCCTTAAGCCCATAGAAGCTGGAATTTCCAAGTCAGCATTCTGGGACCGGTCTTATACTTGCTTTATACGCCGGACTTACCCATAACACCACAAACACAAGTAGCAACATACGCAGACGATACTGCAGTTTCAGCGCCATCCCCGAGCAGCATCAACAATCCTACAGAAATCTAAACAAAATATAAGACTGGTTAAAACGTTGGCGTATACATGCCAATGAGGCGAAATCGGTGCACGTAACTTTTACCGTAAGAAGAAAAGTTTGCTCACCAGTACTGCTAAACAATACACCAATCTACACACAATAATGCAAAATATTTAGGGGTTCACTTAGATAAACTTCTGTCCTGGCGGACACACATTATGAAAAAGTAAATGCAGCTTGGATTGAACTTCGCCAAATTTACTGGTTAGTAGGCAAAGAGTGTCAGTTATCCCTAGAAAATAAAGAGTTGCTCTACAAATCAATCATAAAACCAATCTGGACTTATAGTGTTTAGCTCCGGGGAACTACTAGCGATTTGAACCTGTAAATCTTGCAGAGATTTGAAAACAAAATTCTCAGGGTGATAACAAATGTCCCTAGATATGTTCTAAATTGGGTTAATTACCTATCTACTATCAAGCACGAAATCACAATTGCAAATGCAAAATATCAAGCCAAACTTAGTGGATATACCAATTGTCTAACTGTGGCGTTGTTAGACAGACAATACATCAAAAGACTTAAAAGACATGACCCGTTAGATTTAGCTGGCAGGTTTAACTGAGATTTAGTTTAGATCAAATATTTATAAAATATTAATTTTAGGTTTATGCTAAACTTTTGTCTCATCATTACGCAGAAATAATGATAATAATTATTATTTCCTTAACAACTAATTTATTTAATGTTATTAAAATGCAACATCTTGCAAATAATGCAAAGAAATATATATGTAAAAATTATAATTAAAATCTGGCTTTTAATAATGCAGTAATAACAACATAATAGCGTAAGTTATAAATAGATTAAGCACGCATTTAGTTAAGTGTACGACAACTGCAATAATGTAGAATCATAAAAGCGGTATAGTACAACACTTAAAAGCTGTAATTGTAGAGTTGCCTTTGTAGCTGTAGTAATACTACGCGACATTTACTAGCCAGACTAATGAATTGCATAATTACAAAGCAGTTTCGCAGCCTACAACTAAAATGATGGCACAACTGTAAAAGTACCGATGCAGTGCATCATTTGATGGTAAATTATGCGGCAGCTGCAAAATAATATTTGAATAGCAAATTGTAACAATATATAAAATTTGAAAAGGGATTATGTAGTGTCACAATAAATTATTAAATTTTGAATTAGTATTTAGGCATATTTGAGCTTAACTGTAAACATAAAAGTTGTATAGTAAAAGCTGTAAATTTTGCTATTTTTTTTTAATTATGTAATTATTTAGCAATCAGAACAAGTTTACATTCTATAAGCTAAATGGTTAACAATCATTATAGATACTAACGATAAGAATAACATGATGAGGCTTGCATCCTACGATACAACCTACGTAATTACAGTTTTGTACTTCGAGAGTATTAGAGTCTAATAGATATTAGGAATACACTACACACACACGAGTTTGTTGGCCATACCACGACACTCACACTAGGTTTATTGGCCATAGTTTCTTTAGTCTTTGGTTGACCCTGGGTTCCAGCATCTGCTCCAGTAAGGGGTTTGAGTGAGTTTCTAGGGTTGCATGGTACTTGATAGCTCTCTCCTGGATTACTTCCTGGACCGTTGGGAGATGTAAGTCCATATGCAGCGTGTTGTTGGATACATACCAAGGCGCATTTGTAATCTGACGTAATATTTTTGATTGAATACGTTGGATTAATGCGATGTTTGATTTGGATGCACAGCCCATAACTCTACCCATACATCCAGATTGGTTTTATAACAGTCTTATAGATTAGGGTTTTGTTTGCAAGCGATAATTTTGAATGTCTTCCAATTAGCCAGTTGAGTTCCTTTACTTTTAGATTTATTTGTTTTTTTTTCTTCTTGAGGTGTTCCTTCCAATTTAGCTTATGATCTGGGCGTAAGCCTAGATATTTTGCCGTTTTCAGTTGTGGTATTTGTGCATTATTTATTACGACTGGTGGGCATATCTGTTTTTGAGCGTAAATGTTGTGTGTACCGACTTGTTTTCGTTAACTTTGATTTTCCATCCGTGTAACCATTGTTGAAGGAGTACTAAGTGGTTTTGTAGGTTGGCCGATGCAGTTGCAGGATTTTCATGTCTGGACAGTATAGCAGTGTCGTCTGCGAATGTTCCTATTGTTGTATATTGTGTCGTTGGTAGATCCGATGTATATAGGACATAGAGCAAAGGCCCCAGAACACTGCCTTGTGGAACGCCTGAGTTGATAGGGTGGTAGTCTGATGTTACTTCATTAATTTTTATATGAAATGTTCTATCGCTTAGATATGATTTTAGTAAATTATAGTATGCAAAGGGAACGTTTGCTTAATTTTGAAAAGTAATCCGGGGTGCCACACTTTGCCAAATGCTTGACTAATGTCGAGAAAGACAGCTGAACAGTACTCTTTGTTTTCTAGTGCTTTATTTATGGTTTGTGTAATGCGGTGTACTTGTTGCACGGTAGAATGAGCCTGTCGAAACCCAAACTGATGAGAAGGTATCCAATGTTGGGGCAGTAAGTCTTCATTAATTCGACGAAGTATGAGTTTTTCTAACAGCTTTGAGGTCACCGGGAGGAGGCTGATAAGTCGATAGGATGTAACGTCGGTTGGTTCTTTTCCGGGTTTTCCGACCATTATGATTTGTGCAGCCTTAAAGCATTTTGGCCAATATCCTAGCCTCAGGATTGCATTGTAAATATAAGTTAAGAGCACTAGGCCCTTTTTGGGAGTTCACGCAGCATTTTGGCAGTTATCAGATCAGTTCCTGGGGTCTTCTTGAGGTTTAGCAGATTTATTTCAGATTTTATTTCGTTTGGGGTAAAGGGTTTAATTTCATGACGTATGTCAGGAGGATGGAAAGACTTCGCTCTACTTCTTGGTCTGGTGCGCTATCAAGTGGTTGAAAGACTGAGGATAGATGTTCATCGAAGAGTCTGACTTTGTCTCTATCGCTTTTGCCCAAGGTTCGGTGTTGCTTTTCTAATTGGTGGTATTTTGAATTTTGGTTTCCTAGCTTGTTTGATGGGTTTCCAGATAGAATCATCAGTTCGATTTAATTGAGATACATAGAGCTCAAATTTCTCATTTCTGATTTCTTTGAGTTTTGTTTTAATTTATTGGTCATATGGTTGTAGGCGTTTTGGCAGCAGGTGTATGATTTGTTGCCAGTTAGCTCTAGCACGACGTTTTCTGCTACCATTCGTTTAATTTCTAGTGGTATGTCAATGTTTAGTTGCTTTTGTGAAATGGTTGGTGTAGCTTGTTGCGCAGCTTGCTGAATTTTTGTTATGAGTTCTTCAGTAGCTGTTTCAATTTCTTCGCATTCCTTGAGTCTAATGTTTAATTTTATGGTTTCGCTTAGAATATTACGATATGTAGCCCAGTCCGTTCTAGAGTTGTGTAATCTGGTTGTGAGCTTCTTGTTTACTATAGATGCCCCAATTGTTAGTATGATAGGAGAATGATCGGAAGTTAGGTCATAACTGGGTATTACAGTAGTATATGCCTGATTGATTCCATTTACGACGAAGAAGTCTAGTAGGTCTGGTAACTTGTTTGCGTCGGTGGGCCAATAGGTTGGTGTTCCTGTTGATATAAATGAGTATTTTTTGTCCTCCATTGACTTAAGGAGTTCTCTACCTTTCGTTGTTGTTAGGCGTGAGTCCCATCTAGTATGTTTACTGTTGTAGTCCCCTCCCGCTACGAATTTGTGACTTAGTGTTAGAAAGAATTTGTCAAAATCTGCTTTTTTGATATTATGTCGGGGTGGGCAATAAACTGCAGCAAGTGTCAATTCATATGGCAATGTTTGTACCTTGATTATGGTGGCTTCCTGATATTTTATTTCTTCATGGTGTTGAATTGTTTGCTTGACAAGAATGGCTGTACCTCCATGGGCAGTACCGTCTGGGTGATTGGTATGATAGAGTTCATAATGAGGTATTTTGAAGTAAGTCTGTTGTGTGAAGTGTGTTTCACTTATTAGCACTACATCTATGTGGTTATGTAATAAGAACAATTTTATTTCTTCTTTATGTTGCGTTAGGCCATTAGCGTTCCACAGAGCTACTCTGAGAAACTTACCCATAATTAGGCTAGTTTATTTATTAGCGTGCTAAGCATGTTTAGAATCATGCTATTTTGTTGAATGAGTTGATTAAACATGGCTTTGAATTCAGTTAAAAACTGAGGGAGCGTTGTTTAACATTTGTGTTGACTCATTGTAATTGTTTAGGGGTTGGAGTTGTTGGTTACTCATTAGCGTAAGATTTATGATGTTGACTAAGATTCAGTGACTCTGTTTGCACTGCGGTGTTTGCATTATTGGTTTGTGGATTGGGGATAACATTTATTTTTGATAGTTGTGGTGGAAGGTTCTAGTCTTGCTTTGTGGATTATTTCTACGAATTAGTTGTTGATAATGATCACAACCTTTATAGTTGGCTGGGTGGTCTCGCCCGCATAATCGCAACTAGCTGGGGTGTCTTTGCTTTGCAGTTGATTGTATTATGTGCTCCACCGCATTTGACGCATACGAAGGGCCTGTTGCAATACGTCTTGGTGTGGCCATAGAGTTGGCACCTCGTACACTGTACAATATTATTTTTGTCTTTATTCGGAGGTTCTATTATTACTACGCTATTTTGTATTCTTTCAATTTTATATACATCTTTGTTATTGTCTGCTGGCTCTATGTCAATGAAGAACATGTTTAAGGGTTCTTTGGTTATTCTATGCTTCGCATTTATAATATTTCTAACTTTATGTCCTTTATTTTCTAATTCTTCTGAAATGTCATTTGTGTTCATTGAGTGATGAATGTGTTTGATAACAATTCGGTACGCTCGTTCCATCTTTAATTGATATGTGTGGTGTATTATGTTTTATTCCTTGAAGTATTTTGTTAATTTTCTGTATCCATCAACTGTATTACAGTTAATTTTAATTGTATTATGCTAAGCTCTTTGTACTATATTGTTCATCTTCTAAATGATCGCGTATTTGGGTGAGCATGTTTGGAAAATTTACTACTCCATACACAAAAATCGGAGGGGGTTGGGGTATTTTGGCTGATTCTATAGTGATGCTGTTGGTAGTGTTGCTTTGTGGAGTGTCATCTACTGTATTTGTTAATACGCTATACTTGTTGGAGGTTTGTGTAACATTTTCGTCACCATTTTGTTGTGCGTTCGTCCTTATTTTGCTGCGTTTCATAGCCTTAACAGTTTGCCAAGAGTTTTCGTTCGATGTTGTAGGGGTTTCCCTGATGATAATTGAAGTGATTGTGTGTTGTATGGTGCAGGAGTTTGACTGTTTATGAAACTTTGAGTTTGATACGTATTTGGAATTTGTAACTTTTGGGCACTTAATTGAGGTTGACACTGTATATTTGGTGAATATGGTTGGTTATATATGTAATTAAAGCCAGGTCCATTGCCTGCTGGAAGCATTTTGGTAATTTAAAAAGAAAGATTACCTAGCTGGATGTTTACTTTCACTAGGAGGTTTTTAAAAGTGAAACAGTTGTTATCACTTGAGTTAAACGTTGAAATTAAATTAATAAATATAATTTGCCTGACCTTAAGCAAGGCTACGGCTGCGGCTCCGCCGTTGTGACAGCTCAGGTAGCTGGCGCACGTTCGGTCTGCTTGAAGGCATAAGCGAGCTGCGGCTCCACTGCTGCGATATTCCAGGTATAGCTCGGCACGCACGTCTGCTCTGCTTGAAGGCACTAAAGCGAATATTTTGCTATTTTAAAACAAAATTTAAACTTAGCCAATATAAAATTGAAATAATCTATTTGTCATATTACATGATGCTAGAAAGTTACAGAATTTTATAAATGTAGAAGTGGAAATATGTAGAATTGTAAATGCGGGAAGATTGTAGTGTTGTAGTGTTATTAAATTATCGTAAGTCTCTAGTTGTAAAATTAGTAGAATTCGAAAAGCTTAAATATAAAAATAAGAAGGTGTAACACGGGCAGTTGTTTAGAAGGGTAGAGTTAGAAAGCATTGAATTAAAAAAATGAAGAATACAAATTTCTTTAAAGCTACACAACTTTAAAATGTAAAATTTTGAAGTATTTAGATATGTAAAGCTAAGCAATTCTGCAAATGTGAATCTTGAAAAAGCTTATTATTGCAGAACAAAACTGTGGCACTTTAAAGTTGTAATACTTACAGAATTACAGAATCAGAAAAATAAATAATACCGAGCGGCCAGAAACTCGCGACGGAAGTTAAAAATTAATTATAAAAAACCGTGATATTTTAAAAATTTTACTTTCAATATTTATAATGACAACATATTAGCATTTAATGGACAAGATAAATTTTCACTCGCAATTGCAAGGCAATTTCCGAAAGCCTTGTGCAAAATGTCTTGATTGATGCTTTTAATTTCGTTTGTGATACTATTCTTCAGTTCAATGATATCATAAATAGGCGTTAGAAAAAAATCAGGTTGGACTATGCCTCCTTTCCTGGATTCCCAATATCCTGCCCAAAACATTAGAAATTATTTTTAAATTATCGGCCTTGCTATGTATAGCAGTTTCATCTTGCTGAAACCAATAATTTTAATCATTTTTTTTAGAATTCCTAAAAAAAAATTTAAAACCCTTCCTGTAGACTTTTTATCCACATATTTTGTGAGAAATAGTGGCAAAACAATACCACCATAGGCGTCCTGTTCAATTTCAACCCTTCTGATGTCCTAAGCACAGTAACACGACTGTCTTCTTCCAGGAATTGCCTCACATGTTTTATATTTCCCGCAATATGCAATTTTGAAGGATAGTCTAGCACTAAATATTTGTCCTCTTGAAACTTTTTATAACATATGAACACACAAGTTCTTAATAATGATTTCTCACCATATGCTTACTGTATGATGTTCTTTATTTCACTTAATCTTAATTTTCTTCCCGGAATCCGCGTCCATCACGTCACTCCAACACACTGTACAGTTGGTTGTTCAGCACAGCTTTGTCACTTAGTAGATTTGCATAAAAACCCTTTCAAACCTATGTTTATCTAGAATCTTTATTAGGCGACCGAATAACATCCTTATCTTGTGTTTGATATCACAGGTAAAGAATTAAAACCGCAATAAATTCTAAAAATTGTAAAACAATAAAATTGCAGAAATATAGAATTGTAGAATGGTACCAATCTATAGATTGCATAATAGTAATCGTAGCTGTGCAACTGTAAAGTCAAAGTGGATATCTGTGAACCCGCGGAACTATAACATTGGAAAATCTCATCCTTGGGAAATTTTCAAATTATAAAAATAGAAAAATTTTAAGCCATAGAATTGTAAAACCGCCCAATAGTAGTAATTTCAGCTTTAAAACTGAAATCTATTTATCGATAGAAATTTTGAACTGTGGTAATTGGGAAAGTAGAAATACAATTATGCTAGGGAATTTTAAAGTGTCTCTTCTTTACTTTAATTTACGGTGTCAAATTGTACTGAAGTTTTACTTGCCAGAAGAGACTGCAACAATGATTTTAGATGTTTGTATTCTTGTACAAGCTTGGGGTTCTAGAAACAACCACAAATTTTAAGGCTAAGAAAAGCAGATGGCCATTCTATAGCATTAAAGGAATGCGAAAGGTCTTTTCTGCGACAGTTTTAATAAAATGTTTAAAATAAAGAGTGTCACAAAATTCACGCAAGAAGTAATTTTGATAAAAAACACGGGTTTTTAATTAAAATTCGTAATTTTTTATTGATTTATAAAGTATACAGTATAGGGCTACGTATGGAATAGAATACCGGATAAGTGGCCTCTACGACTTTGCTGGTACATGCTCATTTTTTTGTTGAAATTTTCCATAACCGTTTTGCATAAATGTGGCTGAATATCGTTGATACAGCGCTTAATTTCCTCCTTCAAGGCGTGGTTGGTTGTGGGCTTGTTGACACAAAAGCTAGACTTCAAAAAACCCCAAAGAAAGAAGTCCAATAGGGTTAAACCGTATCATCTGGGTGGAAAATTCTGATCACCAAAACGGAAAATTACACAACGAGGAAATGACTGATGTAGTAATTGAATTGTTTCGTGGGCTGTATGGCATGTGGCACCGTCTTGTTGAAACCACATGCCGTCTACATCTATATCTTGCAATTTAGGCACCAAAAACTGGATCATTGTATCGTGATAGCGAGCACCATTAAGAGTTATTGCCTAACACCTTGTGGATGCATTTGTTGCTCAACAATCACTCGTGGATTTTCTGAACACCAAATACGACAATTTTGACGATTGACGAAGCCCCCAGGATAAAAATGAGCCTCATCGCTAAAATTACTTTGTCCGAAAAATCAGCACCCACTTGTTGTTCCATAATCCATTCAACAAAGTTTCTTCGCTGTACGTGGTTAGTAGGCTTCAGTTCTTGAGTCATTTGAATTTTGTAAGCATGAATATATAAATCTTTCGCGAGCGTACGTTGTAGAGAGCTTCTCAAAATGTCCAATTCTTGACCACGGTGCCGAACTGAGGTTCCTGGACTCTCAGAAACACTCTCACGAAGTGCTTCGATATTTTGTGTTGAACGACTTGTTGAAGACCGACCAGAGTGTCTGTTGTCAATGATTGATCCCGTTTCCCTGAATTTTTTAGTTAATCTCTGCACAGTTGATGAAATTAAATCACTATTCCGACCATATTTTGTACGAACATTTCGAACTGTAACTGCCAGACTTTCATTATTTTAAAAATATTGTTCAACAATGAAAACGCGTTCTTTCGTGTAGCGCTCAATTTGTAATAACTCTCAACTGTCAGCTGTCACACTGTTCTTTTTTTTGTTGGCAGCACTTTACTGCATCAATGACGCGAAACTCAAACCTTCCGTGAATTTTGGGACACCCAATAGAAGCCCTGTTTCATTTTATAGAATCGCGTGGCTACTAACAGACGTTTACAAGCTCACCTTGTAAGTGTCGAGTCTAATGCACACTTGTCATCATTCCGTTGATAAGCGTACATATTGCAATGCACTGAAAAATTAACGTGTTAGTATTCGATATACAACAGGCGTCAACTTTCAAGCGCACCGATAACAAATCAACGCAGCATGCTTGCAACCATGCAAAATTTGCATCCTGTGCGCGTTATCAAAGCGATGCCAATGTTGCACTATTTATATATAAGATGCTGCAGAATAATTAACAGAGAAATTATTGCAAAATTTATATTTATTTAACATTGCATTCAAAATACCTAAAGATTTTACAACTTTAGAAATGCATGCAAGACCTTCAGTTTCAGTGTGAATTAATTAAATAATTCTTTGCATGAGATGCACTACAATTTCAATTTATTTATTCTAAATTTATGGATCAGGAATGATAGCTTACTGAGTTATATTTTGTATCAAAATTATCTCACAATGTCAATTTATTTAATAAAAGGAATAAATTGCTTTACAAATCGAACTAACGAAACGAGAGCGTTTATCAAAGGGAATCACAGTATTATTTATATTTTATTTTTATTCCTCTTTTACTAAACCGTGTATAAACACATCACTTTTAGACAAACGAATTTTCAAATTTATTTGTCCAATGCTACCTACCATTTAAGGAGCACCAACAGAAATAAGGGGCCGGGAAAGTACATTTTCCTACTATCGTGCGCAAAGTTCGAGCTTTGCGCTCGTATTTGCGTGCGCAAGGTACTACTTTCCCGCACGCTTTTATCCCTACAGCTGAGCGTGCGGGAAAGTAGCTGAGCGTGCGGGAAAGTAGATGAGCGTGCGGGAAAGTATAAGAAGGCGCTAGCTTGACCTTACTAAGTAGACCTGTCAAAACCTGCATCTATATTTTGTCTTCTCACTCGCTGTTTTTTTTTTTAGTACAGCAGAGACGTCAGGACGCGAGGCAGGTCTCGCTTCATATATTTTTTTGAACGTGTACAATGAAAAGTATGGCGTCTATAAAAAATAATGAAACAGCTTTTTACATTTTTTTAATCGAAAAACAAATTTTGAAAACCTGTATAGAACACTAGAAAACGGCAGATAGCACGTATTATAGTACGTTTGATGAAAAGTTTAGTACTGTATCAATTTTATAGATTCAATAATTGACTATTCAGTTAAGCTATTTTTTAATTTATAATATTTTTTCTAGATTTTCTCATTAATTATTATTATTTATCCCAACATTACATATTTAAGTTTTTTAATTACATGTACTGTCGACTCTCCGACAAATTACCATAAAAAAAGATCAGGGGGCGAAACGGTAATATATACAAATGTTGAAACTCATAAACACCTTGGAAACTCAAACTTAGACCAACCAATCAACTATGAAGGTCTCAGCACTCTATATATTATCGTTCATGAGATATGTCACTTTAAAATAAAAAAAAAGCAGGAAAACCCCCCTTAGGGGTGTTTCAATGGGTCGGGTTTATCAGACATTCCTATTCTACTTTTTAATGAGGAGTTCAAAAAAGGTGGTCAGAAGTTTCGATCTAATTGTACAATTGATCACTATACTCAATTGTATATATTACCTCTAACTAATCACCAAAACCTTCTTGATATAACCATATCAAAGCCTGAAATGTTATAGAGGTAGGCTTTGGATGATTTAGGTACGAAAATAAGAAGAGTTTATTGTTTATTGAAAAAATTCCACCCCACACTAACACAGATGATTTATTGTTTTGGAAAAAAATTCTCATAAGTAAAAAGAGTATTCGTCAATTAATCAGCAGTGCGCTGATTGTTGGCATTTTTTTACTGTTGCATCTTAACAACTGAATTCTTTTTCACACAATGTTACGTATATTTGGACTCACAGAACTTGCAGATCTATAGAATATGAAATTGTAGTTTGTAGAATGACAGCACAGTAGAGATGGAAGTGGAAAAAGAAATGTAGTGAATAGATTGCGGTATTATAAAATTACAGCTTGAAGTTTTCGAACTTGCAGAACCGTGGAACTTTATAACTTCTAAATTGCAGAAGTGTGGAACTCCTGAGTACGTAGGACTGTATAATTGCTAAAATGTTACTGCTATAGGATTGTAGGGTTATTCAATCTTAAAATTTGTAATGATCGGTATCTGAAGAACTGTGTGAATAAAATTTGAAAACCATAAAATTGGGTAAATGTAGAAGCTTAGAGCTTATAAATTTATAGATATTTTTTTTAAAATTGTGTAAATGTGAAGCTTTAAAATATACACCACTGTAGCTTACAAAACTGTAAATAGTAAATCTAAATTATAAAATTGTGAGACTTTCATTACTTAATAATAATATCGAGTAAAATTGTATTTTTAACTACACAGCTATTCTGCACCTCTCAGAAAAGGCAACTCTCTATCTGTGTTTAGGCGTAATTACAATTTTAACAAATTACTAGAAACATGTCGTGTCGTGCCAGAGAATGTGAAGGTCGGAAAAAAACTGTACAGCTTTAAACATTTAATTTAATTAATCTTTGGCATTTAAGGTTGCTGGGACCAAACCTTGGCGTTGAAATTCTGCATGACAATAAGGTGTTTCCAGCTTGGTAGCAGCATGAACAAAGCCTAAGTGTTTAGGTATATCTGAACATACCAAAGATAACGCTGGCGTCTTTCATAACAACCTCGAAAAAGTTGGCAGAGTTCTAGAAACATTCAGCAACGGTCGAATAGCTCTAGGTGTTCTGGTTTCGGCGAGTGCACGGAAAAGCCAGCTGAAAACATGGTGGTGACGG
Organism: Sinelater perroti; assembly: GCA_036346155.1. Lineage (NCBI taxonomy): Eukaryota > Metazoa > Arthropoda > Insecta > Coleoptera > Elateridae > Sinelater > Sinelater perroti. The sequence goes on along the minus strand of JARFIY010000158.1, from coordinate 17,841,556 downwards.
TCGGGTGGTTGCGGCAGAAGCTGGGGTATTCCTACAGATTGCAAAGGCTTAACTGGGACTTGAAGCAGTCACCGCTTGGAAAGGCATTGTCAGACTAAAACCCCTGGTAGTTGACGGTGTTAAAGCATTCACTGCGAGTCTCTTTGCAAACTTTGGGGCGACGGTTGTCCCTGCACTTCACCCAGGTGACGCGAGCTTCAAACCAGCTTGCAGCAATGGCACTGGCTCTAGTCCTTCTTTGGCTTTCTCCTCAAGTTTCTGAAACTTAAGCGGTTTGGAGTTGAAATCTTTCCTCGTGGAAGATGTGGTGCTCCAGGAGTTCCTGCTTCAACTTCTCCTTAGGTAAACCTCGCACAACGGTACGGACCTCACTTATATTGAGCAGAATTGTATTTTATTTTCCGTAAGGCTACAGATGATTTTGTGCTGCAGCAGGATGGATTGCAATTCCACCCGATATATTTTTATCGTTGAGGAAGCCTAGCTGATTTTGATTTCTGGCCTTTCTAACGATAGGCTAAGTCTGATTCTTCCAAAAGGGATTTTTTCGTGAGTGCCTGCTGGTATATCCAGGCGAAGGGTGGCATTTCAACGTCTTCATTTTGATTGTTAAGAACTTCTAAACCGTTAGAGGTTGACGACAGAGGTGGAGGCGGAATTACTATGTCATTGGCACGATGACGGATGTAAAGGCGTTGGCATACAGGTACTCAAGTCGCCCATTTATTTGAAACTGGCCTGCTGTGGGGACTTCTTATGCTCTTAATCGTTCTCCGGCGGAGAACGTGGAAGCAACCACTAAGCGCTGATGTTAACAAAGAAAGTTGTCCTGGAGATACTCTTGTAGAGCTTGAAGAGGGTGATGATTGTAGTTAGCAAAACTGGTCAAATCGTCCTCAGAGATACAGGCGTTGTGCGTAAAGCTCCCCAATTAACTCTTCACTACCACTGTTCGTTATTGTACTCATAACTAGCGTATTATATGAGCCATGGTGTTGGCACAATCTCACCCAACCGAAGATATTGCACTTGAACCAGATTGACTGCCTAGCAGAAACTGTGTTTATAATTGTAAAAACTTTACAACTGTGTAAGTGTACTGGGTAGCAGGAACAATTCCTCCACATTTGTGAAAAATTTGATTTTTGTGCAAATTAAACCAAACACAAAAATAATTCTTTAAAGTGACTATCCACGGTGCTAATCAGTCGACTATTAAACAAAAATACTTGACATGGCTTTTCAAATCGATCGAGATAGGTGTAATCAAAAGGTACCAGATCGGGGTTGTAAGCTAGATGCGACAAGACATCAATTCTATTTAGAACAGTACTTTTGTTTGTGGTCTTTATAGTCTTGTTGAAGAAGAGCTTATTTGCGATCAATCAAAGTTGAAGACTTCTGTTTAAAACCTTTTCACCACGCTGTGCAGCTCAGGACTTAAGGCTTTTCCATGTGACATTTGTTCAAAGTTTACAATACCATCAACCACACAAGAATCCTGTTATGCTTACGATTATCAGAGTAAATCTGTCATTATTAGCGATACGCATTTGAAACCAGCCTTCCAGCACATTTTCACCGAGTTGGCAACAAGTTTCATTCGGTCATTTTGTGGAAAACTTGTCACGACTTCTTGTACACAACTCGAGGTGATGCAATTGATTGCAGACCGTGATATACGAAACGTCAAGTTCTCCTGCAAAATCGTAAGATCTTGACGAAAGTTTGCATTCAAAACAGCTTGCAAGTTTTCTTCATTCAAAGTAGATAGTAGGACCGAACGTCGTTAATCTTCAAGGCTAAAGTCGCCAGAATTCAACTAGTCACATAGCTTACAGTTCTTTATTCTTTGGCATCTCTTTTGCAGCATCTCTTGTTGACAGTTCAAGCAATAATTAATCAAAATTCAAAAATAAATTGAAGTTTGTAAAGCTAAATAATTGTAGTAGTGCAGAAATGTAAATAGAACAGAGCTTGTAGAACTCTTGAAAATAGGGCAGAACTCAGCTTAGGTAGATAGAATGGGGTGGGCACAACAGCTTGTTAAAACTCCTTTTCTAGGCCGAGGATTTTGACTACCCCTCACCCCATATTTTAAAAGGAGAGACTCTTTTGTATATCTCTCTGGCTTTTCCTTTTCTGCACCTAGTTTTGGGAATCTGAGCCTCGTAAGGTCTTCACAGTAGCATAAAATGTGGTCTGCAGTCTTTTTAGCAAAATTTGCACAGGCTGCTATCTGTTAGAAGATTTAAATGCCTTCTAAGGCAATAGTGTCCTGTTAGCAGGCCAATTATGGCCCTAAGTTTGGGTCTGTTTAGTCATAGGAGGCCTGCTGTAAATTTTTGTGGCAGTCCCTGTATGAACTTTTTCGGTTGTCTCAAGTGGCTGGTATTGTTCCACCTATCTTGAGTTTTATCAAGTATCTAGTTATTAGTTAATGCTTTTCTAGGCTATTTGAAATGCTATAGTAGGGTGTGGGTTCCTTGGGTTTTGATTTTGATCCTTTCTTGGCTAATAAGTCTGCCATCTCATTACTCCTAAAGCCTCTATCTCTTGGTATCCAGAAAAGGATCAAAAAATTGTTTTTTCCTATCTCTGTCAGAGAACCTATGCAGTCCCAAACAACCTTTCATTTTACCACAGGTGTGGTTAGAGCTTTAAGTGCTGCTTGGCTGTCCGGAAAATGACTATCCTCTTACCTCTAACGTTAAACCTTTTGATCTTCTTCTCATAGTGTTCTACAGCTATGGTTTTCGTCCGAAAGACAGTAGGAAATTTTTTAAGCGCTATTGCAATCCTAACGTTTGTTTTTGGACCTGATCCTGGGCCTAATGCAGTCTTGGAGTCACCAGTTTACCAGATAAAATCTGAGGAAAATATAGGTCTTTTATTTCAGTCTTTTGAATCCGGCATGATAACTTTGAAGTTTTTTTCCAAATTTAAAGTAATTGGAAACCAGGTTGTCGGTGGGCTTAGTCTCCAATTCCTCCCTCAGTTTTGACGCCTTCCTATGTGCATGGGAATTATTAGAGCTTGTCCTTACATTGGTCTGTAGGCAGGTGCCCATGCTTCTCCTTAGATAAATATGTGAAGTGGTGGCAAGTTTAGTAACACTTCTAGGGCAATAGTTGGCGCCGTTTTCATAGCTCCCGTGACGCCAAGGCAAACATTCCTTTGAACGCCACAAAGGAGCCCTTCCGCCTTTGCATGTAGTGTTGCCTAGGTTACCATAGATCTTACGACTTTTATGTATAACGTATAACCGAGTTATCCTGGGGTTTAATTTCCAGCGCTTACCAATAGAACTCGGTTTACATTGCAGATTTTCAGAATTACGAGATCGCAATAACTTTGGAACTGTAGAAAAAAATTACCGCAGGACTGCAAAATGAGTGCTGAACTTTATAAATATTTTATTTGATAGCTAGACACTAAAACGGAAGTAATTCGCAAAATTCTGTAATTACAGGAACATTGCGGCCCGCGGAGATCCGCACCGGCGGGAAATATTCACGGGGTTGTTTTTGACGTAGGTAGGCTGAAATTAATATACATCGCCCAAGTTACGCTCATTCCAGTTCCTCATTTGCTGAGTTATACGGCCGACGGGAATATCCGTGCGTAGCTGCAGCCAATTCTATTGACTAAATTTCAGCAGCGCGCGTGAGTTATCACGCGAGGGAGCCGCCGGCGTCGTTTTTCAAAGTTGACCCGCGCGGCTTCGATTCCGCCGATTGCGGCCGGACTGCCGGAGCGGCCGATGCGCTTCCGGGCGCGTCCGGACGTCGTGCACTGGATGATCCTCGTCTTTGTTGCAGGCGCGCTCCTCGTGCAGCGCTTCGAGCAGCAGCCCGCCTACACGGAAGTGAACCCGGGCCAGAATGCCCTGCTGGCGTGCAAAGTGCTCAACAAGAAGGGATCCTGCTCCTGGCAAAAGGATAATAAGGTATGTCTTTAAAAAGCTCCCGCGCGCGCTAATTGCGCTCCTCGAGCCGGCCTATTCTGCGAGCGCCGGCTTAAAAACGGGGCGCAGCGCGCCCATAGAGGCTGCAATTTACGGGATGAGGCCAGAGATTAAGCGATCACGCACGACCTCTTTCAAGCGGAAGGAGCTTCCACTGTTGCTCGCGAACATGCAGGAAGGTTCAAGCATACGTTTCCAACTAAAGCTTTCGACATTTTTAAGGAACGAGGCGCACCGTAAAATGTCTAACGAACATCTTATTTGCTGTGTGCTTCGGTTATCCCATTTGTATGCAATTTAAAAATTTCAACTGTGATTTGGTTATAGCTATGGATATTTAAAGTTTTGCTATTGGTGTATTATTATACTTAAATTTAAAAAATGCGAGATTGTAATCGGTATTATTATTTGTAGTAGATCCATATACCGTAATATATGTCCCATCCATATGTCTCATTTTTAATTCTCCTTTTCATTGGCATTCTATCTTCTTCTATTCCTTTTAATATGTCGTTAGACGATATTCTGTCAATCCATCTTGTCTTTGGCATTTTTCTTTAGTACTATAACTCGAATCTACGTTCGCTCTTTGCAATAGTGCAAGTTTCAGCCCCGTATAGTGCGGCACTCCATACGAAGGTGTGTAAAAGTTGTTTTCTCCTATTCAAAGATATTTTACTGGATGTTAGTAATTGTTTTTTCTTAAGAAACATTATTTTTTCTTTTTGTAATCTACGAACAATTTCTTTTTGCTTATAATGTTGCTTAGATAATCTTCTTCTTCTTCTTCGCTCTTATCCTTATGCCTTCCAGCGTCGGATTTATGCGTCACGGTCCTCCTTAACCCATTTCTTCCATTCTTTTCTGTCTCTTGTTAAACTTTTCATTCCGTTTACTGTCTTTCCTCTTGCTTTTCCCACCTCAATGATTTGACTTATCCATTTCTTCCTGGGTCTTCCCTTTCTTCTTTTCTTTACACTTCTTGCTTCGAACACTTTTCTGCGTATTCTCTCTGGTTTCATTCGTTATATATGACCGTACCATGTTAACTGTCTCTTTTTGATTTTGTTCACTATTGGTTCCTGTTGTAAAGTTTCTCTTATTTCCTCATTCCGTACTCTATCAAACTTTGTCTTATCCGCTATCCTTCTCAAGTGTTTCATTTCTATGGCCGTTATTACACCCTCATGTTTGGTTTGTATCGTCCAATTTTCACTGGCGTATAATACTGTTGGTATTGTTATTGCATTATGTACCATTAATTTCTCCTTTTTCCCCAATATCGTTCTATGTAATGCATAGTAGATCCTATTCCCTCTCCTCATTCTGTTACTCAGTTCTGCTTCTATTCGGCCATCATCTGTTATTATTGTTCCCAAATACTCAAATGTTGAGACTCTTTCCGTATTATGCCCTTTACACTTTACTTCTCTATTTTGTCCCCTCTCCTGGTTTTGATTCACTATCATTGTTTTACTTTTCTTAATGTTGACCTCCATTTTCATTTTCTCTATTTCCTCTACCCATATGTTGACTAGCTTTTGTAATTTGTTATCCGTATCTGCCATTATGACTATGTCATCTGCATACATTAAACTTTTCACCTTGACTGGTTCGACGTTTCTATATCCTATTATTGTATCCAATCCTTTCGTTTTTTCTTTTAGATTTTTTGCTATTTTATCCATTATTATTATAAAAAGTAGTGGGCTTAGGCTATCGCCCTGTTTTATGCCGCTCTCCATTTTGAATTCCCCGGATGTCAGTCCAGCTATTTGAATTTTTCCTCTAACTACTTTGTATATACTTCTGATGGCCTCTATTAGTTCCTTTGTCACTTCCAGTTCCTCTAAGCATTTCCATATTTTTCCTCTCTAAACTGTATCAAAAGCTGCTCTTATGTCTAGAAAGGTAAGCAGTAGTTCATCTCCTTCCTCTATTTTTCGTTCTATAATGTTCCTCAATATGCATATATTGTCATTAGCTTGCCTATTTGCCCTAAATGCCCCTTGTTCCTCCTCTAGTTTATTTTCTATCACTTTTCTAAGTTTCCTCTCCAGAATTCTGGTATATACTTTAAAGCACACCGAGGAGAGACAAATGGCTCTATAATTATCGCATTCCGCCTGATCCCCTTTCTTATATATTGGAACTATCAAGTTCTTTTCCCAGTCTTCTGGAATTTTTTTAGTTCTCCATGCCTCCTCACATATTTTCCAGAGCCATTCTTTACCCTTTTCTCCCATCCATTTTATCATTTCCGGGTCTATTTTGTCCTCGTCCCTGCTTTCCCAATCTTTATCTTTTTCAGTGAATTTTCTAGTTCCTCTCTCGTTATCCGTTCTGTTTCTTCTCCTGATTCTTCCCTTTCTCTATTTGATTTCCTTTCTTCATTGTCTCCTTTCTTTTTAAACTTGTGCTCGAAGTAGTCTTTCCATACTTCCATTATTTCTTTTTTGTCTGTTGTAATATGGTTGTTTTTATCTCTAATCCCTCTAATTTCTTTTCGCTGCCTTCCTCTCATCTTTCTTATTTTGGCCCAGAAAATCCTATTATTATCCTTATATGTTTTATTTATCTCTCTTCTAAAGTCTTCCCAGCTTTTCTTTTTAGCTTCTTTTACTGCCTGTTTTACTTTATTTCTCCTATTTTTATATTCCTTTCTATCTTGTTGCTGTCCAGTCTGTATGTATTTCTTCCAGGCCTTTTTCTATTCCCGTATTTCTTCTTTTACTTGGTCATTCCACCAGTTTGTTCTTTTCCTGTTACTATTTATTTTTGTCATCCCACAGACACTTACTGCCTTTGAGTATATTACTTCTTTAAATACTTTCCATCTTTCTTACATTGCCCACTCACTTTTCTGTATTTCTTGTCTATGAAACTCTTCGTCTGTTTCTTCTTGATATTTTAACCTGTCTTTTTCTTCTTTTAGCTTATTTATCTTTACATTTATAAATTTTATTTCGTTCTCTGTTTTTGGCTTATGTATTTTCCATGTCGCTCTTACTAATCTATGACTCGTTACTAGTTCCGCCCTCTTCTCGGTTATTATTTGTTGTATACTATGTCTTAATTCCGGTGTATAGGTTATATAATCTATTATACTTTTGGCCTGTCTCTCCTCTGCCACAAACGTGTACTTGTCTTCTAGTTCTTGTTCCCAGAAAGTATTTCCTATCAATAGGTCGTTTAACTGGCAGAATTCTATCATTTTAGTTCCATTTGTATTCTTTATTTCCTCTCCATATCCGCCCATACATCCCAGCCCTCTATTCACATCTCTGCCTACTCGAGAGTTCCATTCCCCCATTATTATTATTTTATCGGTATCCTCTCTCACTTCATCTATGTTTTTCTGTAATTCGTTATAGAATTCTTCAATTTTCCTTACTTCACTTCCTTCTATTGGTGCGTATATTTGTATAATTACTATTCTTTCTTCCATTTGCAGGTGTAAGATTATCATTCTCGAATTTATTGCCTCTGATTTGATGACTTTTTGGTTTATTTCCTCATTCGCGATGATTCCCACTCCCTCTTTTGCTCTTTCTTCTATTGTTACCCCTGAATAATACATGTAGTGTGTATTTGTCAGTTTTATTGTCCCATTTCCTTTCTTCTTAGTTTCGCTTACTCCTAGTATATCAATTCTATATTCATCCATTTCTTCTGTTACCTCTATCTCTCTCCCTGTTAGTGTTGTTATATTCCATATTCCTATTGCCATTTCTTTTGTTCCCCCATTTTTTCTTCCTGTTTATTTTAATTTTGTCCTCTTTTCTTCTATGTTTTTGTATATTATATGTTTCCGTCTGTTTAGGTTTGTCTATTTCGCCAATTTTCTTATTTCCATTTGCGTTAGCCTTCATTCTTTGCTTTGTCGTGTCTAGTTTCCCTCCATCGCTCCCTACTAGTTTTTTGTATGTCGTCTTGTTTTTGTTATTTTAGTTAACTTATCTCTTAGTGTCTCTTCCTCGTTGCTCTCTGGGGATCTTTGACTCATTGTTCTTCCTTTTTTTGTGTTCTTCTCTCTCTCTCATACTCTTCTTCTGCGTCATTTCGTTTTACTTCTTTATACTTCTGTCTATCTATTTGATTTAGTTTTTCCAGGGACATAATTTCTCCATTTATTATTAATTTATTGTATCGTAGTATTGCGTGATCTCCTTTTTCTCTATATTGCTTCATGTATTTCACTAGATATCTTCTCTGTTCCTGTATATCTTTTGTGAAGTCTTCCTCCATGTATATTTCTGTTCCTTTTAATTTTTTGTAGCTTTTAGTATCTCCATCTTTTGTTGTGGCCCTTAGTTCTATTAGTATTGGTCTTCTTTTCCTCTTTGTTCGCTTCCCAATCTTCTGATTTCTGTTATTTCTTCTTCCATATTTATCTGTATTCCCATATCTCTTATTATAATTCTCACTCTTTCTTTTAGTTTTAGTTCCCGTTCTCTCCCTTCATTTCCTTCATCCACTCCGTGTATTATTATTCTTTTCTTTCTTATTTTTCTTTCTAGTTTCTCTATTTTCTCTTCTTGTATTGATGTTTTTGTTCTAGTAGTTCCTTATCTTTCTTCAGTAATTCATTTTCCATTCTTACGTTATTTAGTTCTGCCTGAAGGTTACCTATTTTAGTTTCAAGTCTCTGGTTACTACCTTCCATTTTGTCTAATTTTCCATTTATTTCTTGTAGTAGTTTCATCATACTTAGGGTATATTCGTCTTTATTTTCCATTTTTACTAAACCGACTAAGAACCGACCCGGATCCACTCCTCGGAGGTCGTCGTTCTCTTTTTATAAAAAGCTCGTTACTTCTCAAAATCTGTAAGATTTGGAATACGGTCCTGCGCTATTTTGAAAAGCCCGCGGTTTGGTATCGCTCCGCCGTTTCGTTCACGCGCTCAGCCTGTCAGCTGTCATCGGTGTTTATTTCCTTCGCGATCTATTTTAAGTTTTCTACTCGCTGATCTTACCTTTATCTGTTGTTTATATTAACACTATTCACCTATTTTACCTTACTGTAATCACTATTTGAATTTAATTTCATTAAATTTTCACTTATTTATATTTAAACTGAGAGGCTTTCAATCTTCAATCTTCCTGTCACTTGCCAGGACCGGACTCCTGCTTAGATAATAAAACTCTTCAACTTTTCTATTTTTTTCCATTCAGAGTTTCTTGTATGCTCCGGTGTCTCATAGTTATACACACTATTGTTTTCTTTCAAGGGCGCTTATTATATTGTATGTCTTTATAATAGTCCATTATATTCAATAATTGTTGTAAACCTTGTTCGCTTTCAGTTATAGTTGCTATATCATCAGCGTATCGTATCATATCTATTTTCCTTCCGTGTATATCTCTTTCTATTCTTATTGATTATCTAATTTTATTGATTGTATCTTGTAAATAGAAGTAAATAGAAGTGGCAACAACGCACGTCCCTGTCTGACTCCTAGCTGTATTGACGCTTCTCTTTAAGCGTCTTGTCTGATAGCTGCTTCTTGCCCATGGTCTCTATGTTTTATTTCTAATTTCCGTAGAACGTAAAATAGCATAGACCTTTTTACATTGTCAGAAGCTTTCTTAAAATCAATGAAAACTATATAAAATTGGTTTACCCTTTCTTATTCTTTTCTAAATTATGATTCGTAAGGCTAGAATTATTTTTCTTATTCCTGAGCTATTTTTGAAGTCAAACTGCTCGTCTGTGAGTTGGTCTTTCTATTTTTTTATATATAATTTTCCTCAATATTTTAGATTCATGAGAGAACTTACTAATCGTGCAGTAGTTTTCGCATCTATCCGTCTCCCTTTCTTTGGAATTGTTCCTGCTACAACCTTCTGGTATTATTCCTGTTTTGTACATTTTATTAGTTGATATAGTGAGTTGATCCAGTGCTATTTTTTGTTATTTCTGGCGGCAATTCGTCTATTTCAACTGTTCTTTGTTTGTTTTAAGTTTTTTATAGCTTTATTGTACCCCGCTTAGATTATATATTCTCCGAGTTGTTCTGAGTCCACATCCTCTTCTGGTTCTACTTTATTTATCTTTACATCATCTGTTTCCATTTTCCACGATTTCGTCACATTCTATTAATATTTTCAATTTTCATTCTTCACACCATTACTGCATTTTTTAGGTTTTTGGAAAAAGGTTTTAATGGGTTTGTAGGCAGATTTTATTTTTTCGGCTATAAATAACTCCTCTACTTCTTGGCATTTATTTGCTGTTTTTGACTGCCTCTTAATTGTAATTCTTTTTTGTGGTGCCTTAGCCCATCTTAGGATTTTTGCTCCTGCATTTCTTTCTACCTTTAATTAACTTTATTATTTGTTCTGTAACCAAATGTTTTTTATTTTACTTTCTTGTTTTCATATCACTTCTTCTGCAAATGAGATTAAAGAAGTTATTTTAATGTTATTCTACGATTGACCTGTCTCGTATTTTTTGGTTCCGGCTTTCCTTCTAGCTTTTGCCTTACATTTTTCTTTGTTGCTCCTAGTTGCCAAACTTGAGAGTACGATAGCCGCGAGGTAAAGGCAAACATCAAGTGCTCTCTGGCCGTCATACAAGTCCTAAAGTACATTCTCTTCTTTTAAGTTAACGGGTTAGGCTAGCCACCTGCCCGGGGTATGCCTAACATGGCTCATAAAATCGTACGTGCGGTTAGAAACAGGCCAATAGTTTACTAAAAAGAAAAAGAAAAAGAAGAAGTTGCCAAACTGGTCTTTTATCTTTTATATGATTCTTTAAAATTATAACCATGGTGTGGTCGCTGTCACAATTGCCACCTGGCTAATTTCTACAATTTTTAATTTTATTTATAAATCTTCATTTTACTAGTGTGAAATCTGTCTGGTGTCATCTTATGTTACTTAGCATTGTCTATGTATATATTTTTTTAAAGGTTAATGTTTTATTGATCAAGGTCTTTTATCCTGTACTCTAGTTGTTTAAATTTTGTTGCATCATTTCGTTTTTTTACTATTTACGAGGTTTGGCAAAAACATTATGCGCGAATTGATGATGCCCCTGCTTTCTCATTCACAATACAATTAGAGCGATCCCTGCTGTAGACTCAGAACAGACTTCAACTTATTATTAAAAGCGTCTGAGATAAAGTTGTGTTTGTGAAATGAGTTATGAAAATAAATCGGCAAAAGTTTAAGCAATGTTGTGCTACCAAATTTGTGAAACGCTTAGAGGGCTAAAAATAAGATAGAAAACAAAATTCCGCCCGAAAAAGCCTTTAACAGGCGACAGTGTGATAAAGAGTGAAGACCTTGATAATAATTAGCAATGGATTAAATTTCAACTGGTTGACTGTCTATTAAACCAACAAATTGTTGTCAAAAATATATTTTTCAGTTTCCCTTTATTTTCAGATTTCAGTTCCCTTAACTTCTTCCTATTTCGCAGGCTAAAGAAATACTTGATAGGCTTAATTCTAATACTCAGTCATTAAATGCAATTGATCACTGTGTCCACTTTGAACAAAGCGCAATAATCCAGTCGCCCCATATCAGAGATTGTACGCAATCATCATGTACTATCCCTGTATTGATATATGCGATAGAAACATGACCCTTTACAAAAAGAACTTTACAGAAGATACAAGTAACACAAAGAAGCATGAAACGAACAATACTGAATATCATTCTAAAAGATAAAATACCAATAGATCGATGATCGGACAGTAAGGAAATATTTATTCGCCTTTCAATTGTATTACTTCTTGGCAAAATACAGAGCCTTATAGTTATTTTTTTAAATTTTATTATTAGCTCTTTGGTATGCTCTATTGCAATTTTAGCATTTTTCTTAAAGCCGACTGCTGGAGGGACCAAAGATTTTATGCAGGGCTAAGGTAAATAGATGCCTCCATTTATTTTCAAAGTTCTGTTGTTTAACAGTTTTATTTCTTATATGTTACAGTTTTCTATATTTAAGCATTACAATTTCTGATTAGTCAGTATTTTTACATGGATGAAAAGTCTTATTTTCTTGCTAAGAATAGCTTTTGCCGTATAACTCAGCCTGTCTTACCTATAGAAATGACACCAAATTAATTTCCCATTCAGCACCCAGAGAACTGGCAGCGAAACTCAATAGCAGACGAGCAGCTCTGCTGCGAAACAAGGGTTAACAATTAAAAGTCGATTTAAAAAGTTCGGTTATTATGAAACTTCGTAACGAATTTCAGCGGCGCGTTTTGGGCGACATAGCTGGCGGCGTAGTTGAGAGGAAGCAGTTGACTGGTATTTTTAATAAAGCCGCGATGCAGCGATAACTGAGCGCTGCGGCTCGGTTTGTGCGTTGATGTACGGCGGCCTTTCAAGCTGAACATGTTAATTACTAATCTTTTGGGGGTTAGTCAGGTATGCATAAATCATCAGCGGGCTTCCTGCTCGTTTCACTGTGCTCTATTACTAATGGGTCAGTAAACAGCTAATTAATTCCACGAACGTGCGCCCGTTATGTCACTGCAGCTACTATTAATGTTTATACCACATTATTAGGTTTCATTTGCATAGCGGTCAACTGCAATTAAATGTCGGCCATCTTTCTTAACAAAGGCATTGCATGTTACTGATGGGTTGTTTTTAGACATGCGTTGGTCAAAACAAGAAATAGAAAAAATGAGGTACTCCATTACTATCATGGTAGAATTATAAAGGTTCAGTGGATAAAGTAAAATTTTTAGACACAATTGCCAGTATTACAAGTTGTCCGGAATTACGTCAACCTCAAATTACAGAAAACGACAAGGATTGCGGCAAACGAAAGAAATCATATGAAACAGAGATTGACAAAATTGTAAATTATTAAAGGAAAAGTTCTTATTTGCAAATCAGTGATTTAATTGTTAATAATAATAGAAAAAATGTTAACTAATTATGCACAACAATTTAAAATTACAAAACTTTAAAATACCCTTAAGCTTTTATGTTTATACATTTTTAAAATATTTATGGCAATTTTTTTTCTTAGCAACCTATTCAATTTTTCTAATTGTGATATATAATTCCCTGTGGGGTAAAGTTAATTACGATGTCTTGGAACAAAGTCAGTTAAGGTATTCAGGTTAAAGAAACCCAAAAAATAGGAAAACAAGAGACAATGTACTATCAATCGGACATTTTAGCAACAAATTTAGTTATTTCAAATCAAAGTTAGCAATAATACCTGATATAAAACCACTTAACCTTAATAAACTATCTTTACTGGCCCTTTTTTGCCATTTATTGTAACCTGGGGGGTTTACCCTCTTTTTATTCTTCAAATCTACATACTATCTAACAATAACAATAATGCTAAGAACGGGATCATCATCAAGAGCAGTAATAATTCCATAACAATTTTTTAAAAAGACGTGCCCGCCTTAGACTTGATAGTAAAATATGTGCTGCACCTCTGATAACTCAGAAAAAAACTTCGGAAGCTAATGATGAGCAACTCCTATAAGCACGTTGCTGCTACATAGGTGGTCTACCTCTAAAATATCATTAAAACAGTTTCAGTGGCCGTGAGGTTCCCTGGCAGTCGATTGAACCGGACCGTAATGCGCATGCGTCAATAAGGACACGTTTACTAGGCAGATTAGTTGCTGAGTTTTTGTTATTGTAATTGTAATTTCTCATTACATGATTCTATACTTTCTGAACATTTTATCAGTTGCTGTGGGGTAACGAGAACCTTGAATAGCTGGAAACCAAAAGTATAAAAAGCCTTTAATAGGTGTTTCTGTTATAAATATTGTATACTATTGTACAAAGAACATCAAATCATGCTTTTTAATGTTAAATGGCTTAGTATTGATAAATTGATAATTTTATAGTAGCACAAAAAGGTATAACTACACTAAAATACTGGTCCGGTTCTATGTGGACCTTACGGTGTTCTAATATTTTTTCTCTCCTCTATGCTTTAATAATTAATCTATGCTACGGGTTTACAATTAATGGTTGTCTAATAGTATAAAATTAGTGTCTTGTGCACTATTGCAATATACAGCGAGAGAAAGAATTTATAGTTGGTGTAATATATGTTCTATAAGAACATGTGATTGTTTTTTTTTATTGTTTGACCCCTGACTTAGCGCATAAATTTCGACTATTTTTCTTTTAAATAATTAAGTTTGATTACCCGTTCTATTGGCGGATCGTGTACTACTAATTTAAATCTAAACTGTTTTTTTGATACTGAGGGTTTTATTTCTTAACCAGAACTTTAATGAAAATTTGTTTATGTATAACACTTAGTAATCATGGTTATACCTCTCAGTAGCGCCCATACAGGTACTTTAGCGGGGGAGATCTAAGAAAAATTGTTAGCTCTCTCAGGACTATCAAGAATTTTACTAAATGTACAAGATACTGAAATACTACAAAAGTAGCCAATATTTAAAAATTAGTAATTAACAAATAAGTACCTTACACCAGAAAAAAATTGCTTTTTCTAGTTTAGTGTTATAAATTTATAAAAAATTGAGCTACGTCAACGGTTAAGGGAGTTTCTAACTCCCCTTTACCACCATCCCCCTGCCAACGAAATCCAAAGAAACAGTTTTTCTCTTTGTTGAAACACAGTGCTACTCCGTATTTTGTACAATGCATATAAGTTGGACTTTAACACATTTTGTGGCGTTGTCGCCTTGAATTTCAGTCTGACCAATAGTTAATATTACCCAGATAAACATTTTTGTTTTGCACATGTAAAGCAAATTTTTGTTTCTTCTTTATTTGTATTTGTTGTTTGATGTTAAAAGGTCTTTCTTTCTTGCCAACATTTCTGTACTCTTATTTTATAACGTTTTCAAGCCAAAGTAATGTGAACTTTTGTAAACGCTTTATTAAACGATTTATTATGGTCTTGAGATTAGTACAGCCAAGAAAGAAATAAAGTGCAATGCAGAACACTGCCAAAAATTATATCCTTAGCAGTCATCTTATTAGGCAATCTGGACTAAAAAAATTGATGTAATATATTTTAAGATTTGCAAATTCTCAAGTTCTTAGGCTTATGACAGCAGGATAAGCCTGTAGAAGTTAATGTTTTGTCATATAAATTGCTAAATTTTCACTAGACAAATTGCAAATATAAAAAGAAGTTAATAAAAGAATGTCAGACTTCAGTTACTTCTCCTCTAAAATCTGCCAAACTTATATTTTCCTCCTGGACTCTTCTATACGGCCACCATGCATGTATAGCAGTCACATCCAATAGATCGTAAAAAAATTCGGAGGTACCATTTCTTTAAACCTTTTTTGGTTTTTCTATCTGGCTAGCAAGCTATCAAGCAGATCAACACCATTCATGTGTTTATTGCAGTACTTGGCATTAGGGAATTTTATTTGCGCATTCTTCCTCATTCTCTTGTCAAATCTGTTTCAGAAATGGGAATTTCCTCGCTTAGAGTTGACATAAGCAAAACTACTTTGTTATTTTTTAATTCCAAACATGAAATGTTTACTTCTTCAACAGTTGCAATTGTTTCGACAGGTGCACTTTTTGTTTTCTTGTTTTATCGCTCTCTGAACGAAATTTACATTTAGGAATGTTATTTTCCCCGAATGTTCCTGATACGTACATTGCTTGCTTGCTTAAGTGCAGAAACAAGACGGTAGATATGTAGTAGTTGTCAGAATATTCTCGTAGTTTTTAAGAAACTCTTTACTTAAACGAAGATCAACATTACTGGAAGTTTTCACGTTTGGTTCATTTGAAAGATTCTGTGTTGGATTAAAAAATCATAAACGTATTTAAATATTCCACATAGCAACAGAGTTTGTAGTTTCATCCGTGTGGTTTTAATGGAAGATATTTTCTGAAAGAACTTCTTGCTTTAGCTGAGCACTTTCTTAAAATTTTGCAAAGTTCTAGTCGTATTTTGAAAAGGACGCATGCATTTCTTCATTTTTCAAAATTGTTGATATTGAATGATATTGTTTCTTGGACCAACTTGCTTTCCAATTATGGTTTTCAGTAATTCCTGAAATGTACGGCGTTACAATACATATGTCAATATATTTCTTGATATCATCCTTAGTATCTTGACTCTACTGTTTGCTGAGATCTGAATAAAATAATAAACGAAACATAACTATGGATGAACATAACGGACGCAGCGAATAAAATATTACACATTTTACAATTTTATTTGACATTATGGATTTCAATAACCGCATGGTAACTATCCCCAAAGAACGACTGTATCCAAGTACATAAGAAAATGAGAAATGAGAACTTAAGAAAATTAATTGCAAAAAAGTTATTATCCTTGGCTAAAAATTAATCCAGAAGATTTTTATTGATCATTATGTCTGTCCACTTTTAAGAACATGATCCTGGACATTTTGAAGAAGTAAATGTTCTTAAATGATTATCTTAGCACTATCAACTTCATTTGTAATGCCCCTCACTATTGCTTGCTGGTTCTCAAAGGTGATATGCAAAATATTTTTTTATAACAATAAGCAAATTAGATTTAAGGCTTTGCAGTTACAGTGGTAATTTACATGTGGAACAAACGCCCATTGTTATCCCTTTTTGTGGGTATTATTAGTTATATGCATATATTAAGTACTAGTACAAATGTAACAAGCGAGGAAGATCCAATGGCTTGAAGCGTTTAAGTCTAGGCTCTTGGTCACTGTTGTCGAGCAGAACCAATACTAGGGCATTGAGATGCATTTCCAATCGCTAAAGATATTTGTCACTGCACTTCACTACTTTTTCTTCAACTGTTAACACGTTTCGATCTTCTTGTATTTCTTTATTTAGAACGCAATAAAACCACTACTAATACTGCGAAGAATATTCGACTGAAATCGTTCAAGAGTTTGGCGCAGTGTTCTACAGCTGGATTCCGTAGCTTTATATTGGTTTTAAGGCAGTTTTGTAAAACAGCAGTTTTTTTGGAAAGTGACACCTTAGGGTTTCGACTTATTAATCAGTAACATTTTTTTAATTTTAGATTGAGTTGTTGTCGTTTCATTCAGATATGGGTTTTCCATGTTAAGCTTTTGTCGACGCGCAGAAAATTATTTATGGTAACTTAAAGAAAGATACCTATTCGTTTGGTAAAAGTAATTTGCACCGACTTGCCGTTGTTTATTTTAAAGCGTTACTTTTTAAACCATTTTTAGATATGATTCAGGTTCTATTATAGAGTTCGGGTAGCTGCATTGGGACCGTGATGTACAGCGAGGATTCCTATATCGTCAGCATAAGTTGCGATAGTTGTATTGGGTCTAGTGGGTACATCGACTGTGTGTAGATCTTATAAAACTGGCCCTAAAACGCTTCCCTGGAGGACTCCAAATTTAATAGTATAGAGTTCAAAAACGGCTTCTCAGAACTTCACTTGTAAGTATCTTACTCCAAGGTAAGATTTGATGATGCTGTAGTAAGGGCGTGGAATTGCCCGTTTTAACTTGAATAATAGACTTTTGTGCCAAACCTTATCGAAGGCCTAGCTAATGCCGAGAAAGACTGCAGAGCAGTATTTTCATTTTGAAAGGCGTTCTTGGTGTTGTTTGTTAGTCTGTGAATCCATTCAGTTGTGGAGTGTGCACTCCAAAAAGCAAATTAATGATCGGGGATGAGCTTTTTGTCTTCGAGGATGGGAGAGAGTCTTTTGAGTAATAAGCGTTTGAAAAGTTTAGAGAGCAATGATAGTAAACTTAAGGGTCTATAGAAAAACAAGTCATTGACCGGGCTCTTAAATAAGGATCGCTTAAGCAACTTTCCACTAGACTGGGAAAATTCCTGTCCGTAGAATGCTATTAAAGATTAGCATAGTTAACCTGATTTCTTTGAGAGGCAGTTCCTTTAGTATTTGCTCAGAGATTAGGTCATATCCTAAAGATGTTTTACAATTTATTTTTGTAGCGATCACTGTTTTCACTTCTATAATAGAGAAAGGTTTGATAGGAGGCGAGAGCTGGATAGGGGATGATAGGTAACTTTTAATATCACTGTCTTAGTCTTCAGATGGTAGTGTTTAGAATACTTCCATATCAGTGCGCGCCGATGATCTATTTTTGTTTCGGATTGGGGGTACGTGTTGTTTAGATTTATGAAGATGCTGGCTTTTCAGATGTAGTATTCAGTATTCTCTGTAAAAGACAGTCCTTTAAGGTATAAGTCAGTTATTTGTTTTTTCGATCTTCAATCATTTCTGTTAGCTTTTGAGTTGCTGCGTTCAGTCTTCGTTTGTCATTAGATAATCTACTAATCTGCTATATTCTTCGGAGACGTCGTTTTTCAGAAATATTTAGCTTAATATCTACTGAGTAGCAAGCTTGAATTGTTTTTTCTGCTATTTGTGGTGTACCTCCGGTACCAGATACTTGTATTGATTGTGTAAATTTTTCTACCCCATTCTCAATGTTGAATGTTGTTTCTAGTGGGGTTTAGTTAGTTAGTTGTTCTTCTAATATAACCAACTGAAGTAGGTTGATGGTTTAATTATTTTTATAAATTAAGTGCTTATAGTTGCTCTTATCGGACTGTAGTCCGAGGATAAACCGAAACATGATTCAATTTTTAAGTAGCCAAGTGGTATATATTTAATTACGAAGTAGTTGAGGTCTGGGATTTGGATTGATTGATAGATAGGTGAGGTAGATAATATTATTGCATGGTATACAGTAGAAAACATCCTTTTGGGGTGAGAATGGGAGAACTCCTGCAAAAGTGTTTGGCGTTAGTCACCTCAGATAGGAATCTATTATCAAGTCAATTAAGATATTCTTCTAGACTATCTGAGTTGGGACGATGTCCGGGTGGACAATACGCTGCAGAAATTGTTACAGGACCTATCCGGTCTTCTAAAATTATACTCGTTGCCTGGATGTATTCTGAGCAGTATTTTGAATGTCGTGATGTCTGATATGATATTTTGTTATAACCGCTGAAGGTCCTTTAGCTGTGCCATTCGGGTAGTTGATGTTGTAGATATTGTATCCACAAAGTTTAAAGCAAAAATCGACCAGAAAGTGGGGTTTGAAGATCAATAAAATATCTATATTATTATGTAACACAAATGCTTCGCCTTTCTGGTGGTAACCCGTTTGAGTTCCAGTGGACAGATCTTTTACACCTCGTATCTCTTCCATAAGTTTGTTAATCAGAGATTTCTGGAAATCTATTATTTGTTGCATGAAGAGATTTTTAGTTAATTTGATGTTAATATATTAGTATATGTGGGAGAAGCTTGCTTACGTGTTGTATTTGACAAAGCTTTTTGTTTTGTTACTAGGTTTGGGTATTATAACTGCATTTAGTGGTGGCTATTTTTAATTTGTTTATATATCTTCCATTTCTTATATCTGACAGGGTGACCTCTCAAATAAAGTACCCATTTAGCTTTGCTGCCTTCTTCTTTCTTCAAAGGTCATGTTCTATAATCATGAGTACCCGCGCATTTTACACAACAATATGGGAGAGTGTATGAACATTGCACTGTGCTATTTTTTTCTTTTGATAAGAGGGCTCTATTTTTACGATGGAATTTAGGAGAGTAATGATTTTATACATTTCTTTTATTGTTATCTCGTTGTTTAAGGCCAATAAAAAAATGTGGAGTCTATTTCGTACGGAGTTTGACGGGAATAACGTTTTTACCTGCTGTCCATAGAAAGTTAAAGGTTCTACTAATTCTTCTTTGTTAGTGATGTGACGGAGATTTCTTATTACTGTCGGATGGCTTTATGATCATCTAGTATCTCTTTATCACCTTGAATTTATCGACTGTTTTAAGCAATAGTTTTATGGTAACTGCTAATAAGATCTTATATTGACATTCATCTTTATTCAAGTGAGCATTGAGAATATTTAACAATAAAGTGATGTTTACTATATAATAAATAAACATAGATAGAGGTCTGTGTAGCTTTTCTTCATTTGTTCTGTTTTGAGTCGATGTTAGTGTCGTGAGATCTCCTGAATTTATTAGGGGTTGGAATCTGTTACTTTTGAGAACAGTTTGAGAGGTTGTTTGAGTATTGAGTTGTATAGCAAAAATCCCAACTTTTTTTTTGTGTTTTGAGTTCCTGAAGTTTATTTGGTTTGACTATATTCTAAATCATGAACGGGAATGCGTGGAGTTAAAGTCTCCATTTGTTCGCATCTATTCCAATCCATTATTGACGAGTATTTAGAGGTTGTTGTATGTGTAAAGGGAATAGATTGTTGATCATTTTCAGGGTACGGGAAATGACTGATTGATTGAGGTAAATTTTGGGGTCACAATTAGGCAAACGACTACATCTGGGGTTGTAAATATGTACATGTCAAAGTGTTATTGTTCGACGACATATTGAAGTGACTGCGGTTACAAAATATATTTATGAGACTAAATATTGCTATACCTTCTTTGTAATCATTTTTTTTTTTGTATGTGGTACCGTAGACTGTAGATATGGTTTATGTATGTTTATGTTCTCGGAATTTGAATTATGAGAAACCGAAAGCAATGAATCGGACCATTAAATTTATACGGCCCGACCTATCAGCCGAAGTTTATTTTTGGTGAAATTGAAACAATATGGAGGCCCATAAACATCAAACGCCGCTGATAACAACTTTTATTGCGGATCCGGCTTATACTTTTATAAAGCCGGGCCCACACAACTCCTGTTTTGTTTGCGCCGACCGCCGAGGTCCCAAAACCCGGGCTCGGCTGCGACTTCCAGGTTGACTGTGCGGAGGCGCCGCGCTGCTCCTTTTGAGCGCCGGCTCCCTTTGAAGTGCATAATTCCGGCGTCGGTTGAGCGGAGCTCCATG
Organism: Sinelater perroti; assembly: GCA_036346155.1. Taxonomy (NCBI): domain Eukaryota; kingdom Metazoa; phylum Arthropoda; class Insecta; order Coleoptera; family Elateridae; genus Sinelater; species Sinelater perroti. The sequence continues at coordinate 17,820,790 of JARFIY010000158.1, read as the reverse complement.
GAGCTCGCCGCGGATTGTTCGAACGCAAAAGATTTAATCCTTTCAAAGCGGCGCGCCCGGCACGGGGGTGCGCGGCGGCTAAGCGGGGCGGCCGCCTTGGCTTTCAGCTCGAATTATAATCAGCGTCTTGCGGTGATAGAGATACGACCGAGATTTTCGCAGAATCGCTCCTAATCTGCTTATATGTATAGCTGCTGTTGACGCTGCGACAGGCGAGCTTCGCGTGGCGGGCTCGCCTCCTATTCACAAATGTAACGTAGCAACAGAGACGTTTTTGGATTAAATTTAATGCCAGAATTTAATCCAAGAAAAACAAATGGGGCAGTCACCGAGCCGGCTTTACTGAGGTTGTAGCTCTAAAAGGGGAGATGAATTGAAAAGGAATAATAAAAATGTCTACTACAAGACGCAAATGATTAAAGTAAGTATTGTAATTTGCAAATAATTATTATAAAATTTAATTTAGTTCTTTAATAATAATGAAAAAGAGGGAAAAAGTCTTCTGTTTTAGATATTTGTTTAAGTAAAAAAATGTGTGCTCTCCGGAGCTTCAATTTTTGAACTCACCAGTATATCAGTAGACCTTTCGTCATTTATTTCAAGACTCGTTTTGCATTTTTGGATTCAATGACCCACGATAAGCCTAGCCCCCTAGAAACTTGCTCGCCTATTCTACTTTACATCGAGAAAGGCGTAACATCAGGAATACGTTAAGGGCGTGTGCTTCGACAACGCTACATAGAGACAGGAAGTCTTAGGGATCGCCATCGCCCTGAGTCCATTATGAGTGACATCTGTTGCAGAGCATCATTTCCACCAGACGGATGCGTAGCGAAATAGAAGATTAACTACCCCAAATATTGCTGCGGAGTTTAACCGTTTAATCCGTTAGAACAATAAAACTGCGTTTTTAGGAGGGTAACTTCCATGGCCGTATTGCGACCAAAAAACTGTTGCTACGGCGTGATAATAAGGCTGAAGCGGCTTCAGTGGGCGCAAAGGCATCGTTCCTGGACAAGTAAACATTTCATTGACTGATAAATTCAAATTTGTAATTTTCATTCAGACACGGAGAATCTTCATGCGTCGACTAAGACTAAAAAGATCATACAAGACTGTATTGTTCCAACTGTCGAGCACGGAGGTAGGTTTGCTTTAATGTTGGGGTGCTTTTCTTTGGCTGGTGTCGGCGGCTTAGTAAAAGTCGATGACACTATAAGGAAAGAAAGTTATAAACGCCATGCCAATTGGGTTGCGAATAATCAGGAAGGGATTTGTGTTGAAGCTTTGCAAGGACTATTTAGCAAACAGAGAAGAACAAAAATGCTTAAAATGATATTGTCATCACAGAGTCTAAAACCTCAACCCCATAGAGTTGCCATGGAATAGTCTGGACAAAATAGTAAGCAAGGGGCGTTCTACCTTCAAAAATCATCTTTAGCGTTTTCTCCAAGGTCCCTGAAAAGATTCACCACTTGAAAAATTTAAAAAAATAATGGAAAGAATGCCTACAATCGCAAAAGCAGTGTTAAAAGCAAAAAGCGGCTTTCTCGATTAAACAAATAATTAACATTCAAGATAATGTTTATGATGACTTCTGTTAGTTTTATAAAATAAATTTAATAATATGGGTAATACTAATAATTACACAAATGATAAATTAAAAACAAATGGAAGGGAACGCTAGAGACGAAGATGATGATCATAAATTTTTAGAAAAAGTAACAAATCAGCAAGAAGTCGCAGAAAATCCACACAAAAGACAAAAATAAAATATACATACAAAATTTAGTGGCGAAACTGAAATATTAAGAAAGAAAAATACGAAACCTAAAAGAAGAAAATGATGGTCTGCAACTGCGGCATAAATCTTCAAAAGGAAATCTTAAAAAAATCAATCGTAGACTGTGAGAAGCCGAAATAATACACGAGGGTAGCAAATTATAATTGACCACTTGTAGGGCAACTGCCAAATGTAACATCAATATTGGGCGTATAAGTATAATTGTGTACACACCTTTTATATGCACAGCTCGACAACATTTCCACGCGTATGATTGTTATTAATTTTTCTTCTCTTTGCTTTATCCTTTTTTCTACACATTTCAAATTACGGTCTTCTTCTTTATCTTTATTTTTATTATTACTTACACTATTTTATTATTTAAATTATTCGATAATATCTAGATCTTCATACATTCTACATACGCCATCGCTCATAGTTATTAAAGGATCTTAATTATTTATCTTTCTGAACTTTATAAATTAAAGTATAAAACAGTGCGTTTCTCAAAAGAAGTGCACACGGGAACATAATTTATTAATAAGAATAATGTATAACTTATACTCTCTTTTAGTACATATTACTGTCTTTGAGGCCTTCTTTGAAGCACTTTTAGTAGCGTATCCACTCCAACACTCTGCCATTGTTGTAACTCTTTAAAATGATCAATTTGACTTGTCAGCATCAGTTTTGAGGCATGTTTATCCGATTCAACCCGCAGCAGTCTTATGGGGGCCAAACTGGGCGTTTGTGGAGGTCAAATTATTTTTTTCAAGACAGTTTCACCTTCTAATCATTATATATAATTCTTACTAAGTTTAAAGAAATGTTTTAAGTTTTCCTGTTAGAAAATAAAAGCATTGTTAATATTTTTGCAGATATCTATCGTCCAAAACTATCACATTACTTCCATCATATTTTAAAGCATTACACTATTCTAATAAAGGCTTTCCTGCTTTTTGATTACATCGCAGTGGCGTTTAGTGTAATTTTACCAATTCTAGCCTTTTTATTTTGTTTTGCTTTCTTAAAATTACTGTAATACGTTTATTTTCTTATATTGTAGATTTATACTTCCTTCTTTAGTAAGATATAACGATTTGGTTGTTTGGGAATAATAGGCACCATAAGAGCAAAACCAACTGCGGCAACGGATACACTATTAGACCTTCCCCTCTTTTGAAATCATGGGAGAGGCAGAGTGAAAACAGATAACACGACGTCAAAATTGGCATTCAAGATAAATTTTAAGGCTAACACTGTGGAATCGAAATGAATTTGTAAACGAAATAAGCAACAAGAACTGTGTCTGCAACGGGGCAAACATATTATGGAAAAGGACACTTGTAGTTGAGCTTTTTACTAGGAATATATACATACGTTTTTAAACAGATGTAGTTGCTGTACTGCAATGCGCTAGGTTAAATAATTTAAGGACTTATCTATTTAGGCGAATAAACATATTCATGGATAGTCAGGCAAACCTAAAAACATTAAAGAGCTTGATGATAACATCTAAGCTAGTATGGGAATGCCACGAAGAACCCAGTGCGTTGGGAGACCATAATTTAATTGGAGGGTGGGTACCAGAGCACTGTAAAATTTTAATTAAAAGAGAAAGCTTATGAGGTAGTAGAAAAAGTATCATCAACTTCATATATAGGCCCCAAACTGGCCTTGGAAGTACCTAAAAGTACAATACGAAGCTGGGTGAGAGAATGAGTTAGAACATAAAAAATACTGGGAAATTGTACCGGGATAAAGACATGAAAGAACCTATATGAAAAGGTCATCTTGTAAAAGAATTGAAGAACTGTTACTACAAAGCAGGAACCAACTACGGACTAATACAGGTCTTCGTACACGAAATTGTTATTTGAGAAAACATCTTAACAAAATAAATCTGTCTTGCAAATAACGTGGCAGGAAGACAAAGACAAGCACCCATACCTTGTGCGTGTGTATATAATACTGCAGCTATCTAATAAGGAACTTGTACAGACCGGTACAAGAAGCAAAGGATATGTCGGGACGCAAAGTACTTCCACGAAGCAAAAGAATCAGCCTAATATCAGAACGCCAAGTGTTTCCGCGAAACGAACAAATTAGCGTAATGCCGAGCCGAAAAGAATTCCCAGAAACCAGCAATTGGGGGTGCAAACCTGCCTAGTCACGGAATATCTTTTAGGAGGAGCCACCCCCCACACACAATTCTTGGGAGATAAAAGCGTGCTTCGCGTCAGTCCAAGAAAGCCTTCGAACTAGCCTTGCCTTGGCCTTCATCGAACCGTGCTTGCTACTAGGCATAGGATCTTGCCGAATCACGAGCCACCTCCGACAACTACGTGGCCGTGTCTATGACTTCCAGGAGGACGAGCACCAACATCGTCCGATCGACATCTCCGAAAAAGTACTATCGGAACCAGTGGCGAGCCTATCGTCGAAGAACGCCGGTACAAGAACAGAAGAGGCCCGCCGAGGGACGCTGGGTACGGCTCCGTGAAACGATTGCAGCGCGTCCTAAGAACACTATTTGGGCCACCACCGGATTGCAAGAACCAACCCTTAGCGTAGGTCGACGCCACAGACACGACCCAACTGCCGGCCGTACCCTCAGCACTCTCATGGCCATAATAAACTCTTGTAATTAAGGAAAAGAAAATACTAGAAAAAATGAGAAAAGCACCATAAGTCCGTGAGGCTGCAGTGCTATCAAAGGCTTTGTCTTTTTCTGACAACAGATCTTCTCTTTTCTTGGTGCACAGAACATCTCTTCTAAATATCAGCCCGAATTTCCATACTTAACTCGCTTTTTCTAGCAATATAATAAGCAGGTGACTAAACTTAACATTATGATAAGGAATGTCACACTGCAGTATTCAAATACTTATAATAGTTTTAGTGGCTTACATAGTTTGGTTTGATGTACGACAAAATGACGACATAAATCATAAAAATGTTCACCAAAACATACGTTGGTTTTTGATCCTTTTCCACAGAACTATATTTTATTCTCTTTTTGTATTTTGTCCTTAATGATATTTATCATTGTTGTAAAACTCACGATTTTGTTCATCTTTTTAACAATTCTTTAATTCTATTTCATATACCAAATAGGACAAAAGATCAAAAATATTCAATGCATGTGTTGGAGTCATTAAGGGGTTAATTGATAATTCGTAGAAATGCATTTTTCCTTTGCATCAGTTAATTGCTAAGTTATCGTCAGAACGTAGCGCCGATGTTAGGACGATAATAAAAAATGGATTGAGACCTGAGAACACGTTGTTATCCCGAAATGGAACGGAACACCTTGCCGGAACTCCGGGCGTCCCCACGGCCGGCGCGGATGACATAGGGCCGACCCGAACAGGCGATCCTCCGGGGCAAATCCGCCGCGATCGACCATTCAGCGCCGATGATCTCCGGGGGTTACAACTTGCGGTGATTGTTTACAGCATTGAGATTCCGCGCGCGCGCGCCCCTGTCGCTCAGCCGCGCGCATTAGTATTCTCCGCCAAGGGCGGAATCCTCGCGGGGGCCGGCGAGTGTTTTTCTTTTCGAGCCGCCCGGCGCCTCCGCCATTAGTGTCAGGTTTAATTTCGGCGTTTATTTACATAAAACGCGGGCGGCCCGCGCTCGTCACACACGTGCCGGCGCCGGCCGCCCTCAGCCCGGGCGCGAATGCTCCGGCCTTATGGGCTTTGGCAGCTTGAGATGTCGGGACGTGGCTGGAATTCGGGAATTCGGCCGGGGCGGCCGAGATTTTGTTTTTTATGGTAAACGATTCAGTTTTGAATGGCACCGCCCAACACCTCCTTTTAATCTTACATGAAATCTCTTTCGGTTACATTTGGGTAAATAAAATGTTACGTTAGGCTCCAAGAAAACCCTCTTTGCCCTAGTTGATTTTATTTAGCTTTTTTTGTTTTATTTGCAAATTTGCAATCTACTCTACAATGAGTATTAAGTAAATGTGATAACACCAGTAAGCGTCGTTAGGAAAAACCACTCATTAATTATACTCTTTTAAGTATCCCTTCACGTTAGGGTGCTTGGAGGTCGTAAGGTCAGATTCGGTTTAATCTTCTTACGGGTGGACGGGTAATGGACAACTGCTGAATCAAATTGTTCTTGTGATCCTGGAGTCTACTGTAGTGGCTTTGGAAAAGTTTGCAAATTTCTTCCACGGCGAATGATGCGCCGAAGTCCTCATGGAAGGTTTGATTTGCTACATACCACGGTGCATCTGGCATGGCGCGGAATATCTTGGATTACAATTGTTGAATAGATTTTATTCGAGATGATTTAGCGCATCCTCATAGTTGTATTCCGTACGTGCAGCTTGGTTTTAGCGTGGTTTTATATAGTAGTACTTTGTTGGATAAGGACAATTACGATCTTCTTCCAAGTAGCCAATACATTCGCCGAAACTTCAGGTCTAGTTGTTGTCGCTCTTCCAAGTCAGTAGTTGATCCATATTCGGTTTCCGTTTTCACAGATACTGGAATGTTATTTAGACTAGCTGGTTAAGTCGAATTGTGAAGGTTATTTGAACCAATTTTGTTTCATTGATTTTAGTAGGCCAATTACTAAACAATTCGTTGCTTAAGTTAGATGTCGCTGAAGGTTTTTAGATGTTAACAGAGGGTCTTCTTGTGTAGATAAAACTGCAATGTTATCAGCAAAGTAACAATAACAGTGTTTTTATTTTCTGATAGGTCAGCAGAATAAATGAGATATAGGAGAGACTCAAAGACACTACCTTGTGGGACACCCGATTTTATAGGATGGTAGCTGAAGAGTTTGTTGTGAAATATCTGTTAGTAAGGTAGGTAGGTAGGTAGAGTATTCCTTTTAGTTTGTATAGTAACCCACCGTCACAGACGTTGTCAAACGTCTAGGTAACGTCTCAGTACACAGCTATGCAGTACTTTTTCTTTTGAGGTTACATGATATTTTAATAACTACCTTATGTACTGGGTATGTTGTAGAATATTCTTTGGGCACTCAAACTGATATATAGGCATATGTGATGGTACGTCCGTGTTATTTAGTAGTCTTCTAAAAAACAGTTTTGGAAGAGTTTTCTTAGTATAGATGGGAGAGTAGTCAGCCTGTAAGAAGTTATATTTTTAGATGCTTGTGGCTTGAGAACCATTATTATTTGGGTATACATCCATAGGATAGTGGCCCTTTAAATCTTTTTGTAGCCTTTCAGATTTGTTGGGTAATTCTATAGGGCAGCTGTGTTAAAATTAAGTTTATGAGCTGCATTACGTGTTCTTTGCCATCTCGATCAAGCTTGACTTTTCTCAGCTATTAATTCCTTTTATATATAAAGGTATTGGCACGATGAGCGGATTCAATTTGAGAGTGGTGTCCCATGCAGCTCCTTGGGTAAGGGTAACTAGGTATTAGACAGCTCGGTGTAATTCTTAGGGTTATTATTTTCAGTTTAAGTTAAATTTTGTCTTTAACGTCTTGTTAAAATTTATGCCAGTCAGTATGTTTTGATATAAATCTAGGAATCAATCAAGAATTATTGAAGCATGATTTTCTAATAAGTCGTTATTGGGTTCTACCAGGACTAAATTTGTAGCTATTGCTTGGAAAATATAAAAATACAGTAGGTCGAGAGCTTGCTTATATCAGTTAGCCTATGTGTTGTTGTAATTATTTGTCATCATTCCTCCAGATAGGTTTCTACCTTTTGTTGTGAGGATTTTGGATCCCCAGTAGGTATGATTGGAGTTCCAGCCCCTTCCAAGAATAAATCTATTTTTCAGCGAAAGAATTTACTATCTGTTGCTATTTTATATCTGGGAGGGAGTAAATAGCTGACACTTTCAATGAAAAAAATGCTCTGATATTTGTATTTTAGCAGTTTGGAATGAGTTTAGCTGGTTATGTAATATGTAATTGTAATGATCACTGCAGCTCTTCCACGCGCAGTTCCATCCGGATGGTTTATATTATAAATGAAGTAATTGGGTATACGGAGCATTGTTTTGGCTGTAAAATGTACCTCAGATACTAGAATTATATTTATTTTATTTAAATTTAGAAAAGTTATTGTCTTTGGTTATGATTTAACAGACTATTTGCGTTTCATGTGGCTGTTTCTATTATTGGGCCATTTTAGTAACTAGGATTGACAGTAACTTCAGCGTGATGTTATTCTGGTTTATTAGATGTGCCAAGATGTTCTTAAACTCCTTTAGAAAGGTAGTCGATTTGTCTTTTGTGTTAATATTCTATTTCTGGCGTTTGTTGTTTCTTAATAAACCCTTGGTAAGGCCTTTATAACTTGCAGAATGGTTGCCCACACGTAAAGCACACTTTACTGGTGTAGTTGTAAGTTGTGTGCATGTTTTCAACTCGCTTCCCACACATGTATTGCTACATTAAATAATTCTTGCTTTCATATGTGGTGGCTTAACCTTAATTTTATTATTGCACAAGAATTCTGTTTCAAATATTTATTTTAAAATTGTCTTCAACTGGCTCAGGATCAACATAGAATAATGGAAGCAGGCCTTTATATAGTATATTTAGTATATTGCATACATTATGACTTAATTTTTTTAATTCATCCTTAACCTCTTGGGTAGATATTGAATTGTTTATTAGTTTACATTTTGTTAGTTCCATGTTGTTCTTTAGACACTTATTCATATTGACATAGATGGATAAAGGCTTGATACATTATGATCTTGATTAGAAAAAGAGGTGCTGGTATTCACATAAGATTGATGAAGCAGAGGATTTGGAAATAATAAATTGGATTGAGCTCTGCTGACTACCATGTGGTAACTGGTACTGCTGATATGGAGTTGGTCACTAATTCGTTGTACCGATAGGTGGCATTTAGAATACCCTTTTTTATGGGGAACATAACGTTCCATTTGGGGTTGAATTTACTTTATTTTAAAGTAAATTTACGATTTGTGGACAAATATGGATACACATTGATTAAAATTGTTTGATACTTCGGAGAATCCGACAGTTGCATGTGTTTATTCGCCGAAAGTAGAATTGGTTCAAGTTAAATGGCAATTATAAAGGTGCAAGCCTGCCTTTAAGCATCAGAAAAATTCTGGATACTTCGAGCATTGATATTTCGAGGTCATGCTCGCTTGGAAGCACAATCTAAAAGTAGTTAACTTTTGACATCATAAATATGCAAAATATTTGTGTCTATTTTATTTTTCGTTGCTTTAATTTTTTCCCAATGGATACGCTAGACGACATACAAAAGAAGAAACTTTACTCAAATATTTATTTAATAAGTTAAATTTTCAAAGCGCGTGCCTTCTGAGGCAGTCTCAAGCCCATTAAGTACGGAAAGATTTTTTCCTTAAGCATTTCAAGGTACCGATTACCAGTTACATTTTCGTCTATAAAAATAGATCTTCAAACCATGCCTGCGCCAATCGCACATTAAAAGATTACCCTCTTTGAATGTAAGGGGTTTGCTGCTGATAAATGGAGATTTTGCTTCTCCATATCCTCCAGTTCTGCTTGTTCACATAGCCTTCAAGGTAAAAGTGGGATTCGTCCGTAAACCAAAGCTCTTTCGGTCTATTAATTTTTTTTTATTAACCCGATTATTAAATTAGCAAATAGACACCTTCCTAAGCTGCGTTTTAGCTAATTAGCTGTCTTATTTGTGTCTTTTCTAATCCTTTGGAACGATGATTGGCTAATGGCCAACTCTTGGCAAGCCTTTCGGGTCTTTTTTTAGGAAATTTTCAACTTTTTTGATCTTTTCTTTGGTTATAATTGCCCTTTCCTTTGTCTTCATTTCCTTAATATCGCCCAGAACATTTTCAGTCTCCAAAAATTTTTCTTATGTCCTGTTAGAGATAATCATAAAAACAATAGTTAGGTGATTATTAACAACAATTTCAAATGATAATCTTATCTAGCTTACTCATTCTCCCAGTCAAGATCGCGAAATCTTAAATTTCGCAATTTTGATCTTTAAGTCCAGAACAAAAGTACCGCGCTAGATAAGGAACATTTACCTAACGAGGGTGTTAAACTTAAAATAGCTACTTAAAATAAAAATGTTATCTAGCGTAACCATTGGGCCACCCTGTGCTTACACAAGAGCCTATAGAACGCTTGTGTGCTTTTGTATCCATATTATAATGCTCTATAAGATCGAATTATCAACCGACTTAAACTTGATGTCGCTTAACAAATAGTGATGTAGAAACTTTGTCATTTGAAACAATGTGGCGAAGGTTTTAAGAAACTGAAAATATTACTTAAGGATTCAAAGGCAAAGGTCCATGGAATACAATGGATGTAAAAGATCGCTATTTATAATAATGTGCCAGAGGATCATGGCGTAGTACAATAAAAATCTTATCAGAAATCTTGCAAAAGCCATCTAGATACAAACTTCCAGAAAACCGAGACTTGTCAAATAAGAAAGCATAGTGTGTATACCCATATGCCTGCAAGATTATGCATGAACTGATAACTGCTATTGCTATTTTTTGCATAGTAATTTACGGTGTGTATATATAAGAAGACATCTGTGTATGACATTATTGTAAAGGTGTTGCTATCTAGATGTGGACTGGCATTGTATTGAGCCGTTGTCAAATGTTTTTGGGAGATCTAGTATTACTGGTTAGATACAATCATCATCATCATCAGCCTCTTATTATCCACTGTTGAATAAAGGCCTCTTCAAGTTTGTTCCATGCGTCTCTGTCTCTTGCGGTTTGAAACCAGTTTTTACCCGCCGTTTGTTTGATGTCATCCGTCCATCTTTTCTGTGGTCTTCCCCTGCTCCGCGTTGTAAGTCTTGGTCTCCATTGGATTATCTTTGTGTCCCATCGGTTTGGCTCCTGCCGTGCCACGTGTCCAGCCCATTTCCATTTCATTTTAGTATTCTTGAGATTATATCCGTCACCTTGGTTCTCCTTCTGATCTCTTCGTGATTGATTCTTTCTCTGAGACTGACGCCGATCATGGCCTCTCCATAGCCCTTTGAGTAGTTCTAAGTCTTACCATACTTTTCTCGTCAATGTCATTGTTCCAGGCCATATGTTGCAACTGGAAGCACACAGGTGTCGTAAACCTTTCTCTTCAGGTTAGTTGGTATATCGGTGTTTCTTCATTATATGACTGAGTTTTCCAAAGGCAGCCCAACTCTGGCTTATCCGGCGTGAGATTTCTGCGGTCTGATTTTCTTTCCTGATACTGAATGTTGTGCCCAAGTATATGTATTCCTTGACTACCTCAAGACTGTTGTTGCCTACGTTGATACTCTCTTCGACTGGGCTTACATTGTTTTGCATTCATTTTCAGGCCTACGTGTTCTGATGTTTTGAGGAGCTCATTTAGCATGTCTTTGAGTTGTTCTAGGTTATCGCTAATTAGGACAAGATCGTCCGCAAATCGAAGATTGTTTAGGTATGTTCCATCTACATTTAGTCCCTTTCGTTTCCATTCAAGGTTTGAATTATTTCCAACAGATAACATTTTGTAAGAAACTTGATAATGCCCATTATGTAACGGACAAGTACTTCTGCTGTAAAATCGTAAATGTATTAGAAAATCCTTTTCAGGTCTTCCTTGACCATTTTCGATCTCAGGACTTTCATGTTTTGCATTATTCTGTCAATCACTGATTGAATCATTTAATTATAAGTACGTCTTTTTGGTAGAAAGGGTGACAATGGAATTTTCTTTTTTTTACATTGATGGTAAGTCACGTTATTATTGATCAATTTTTGTAGATAAGTTGTTTAAAAGAGACGATATCCATCTGACGAAATCTTTCCATCGAAATTCTTAGTTTAGAAAACACACTACCGAGCGACATCAATCGGCTTATTCTGTTTAAGAACTGTGAATGTAAGGACAGTCCATCATCAGTATATCACAAATGTTTGAGTACAGTAACCTTCATATTAATATTTCTATACAGCATGGCACTTTCCTTTCGTCCAAAACCATACCAAGAACTATATGGCTTTAAATTGTCTCTTCTGATACCTACACCTTCTTTCAGTTACAACTTGTGATTCCCTGAGTTTCTTATCGGGTTTCAGATGTATTGCATAGCTCTACACCAATTATTGCAGCCACCGTGATCATATGGACCAAAATAGTCAAAAAATAACCCAACTTTATTAATTCAAAATAATTGTAAACGGATATTTTTAACGTAAACGTTGTTCTCTTTTTCTATAATCTGTAAAATTTTGGAAAAAGTAGAAAAAAGTTGTCCGAAACCATTTGCCCTCACATTCAGAGATTGCTCAAATCTAAAAGAACTTTCTGTGCATCTTCAATAGCTTGGCTGCTACAGGCCTGAAGAGCTACAAGTAAGCAGCTGTCTTTCCTCAAGATTATGGTGAAAAGCATTTGTTTGTTTTTGTGCTCGTAAAATAAAGGAGGTTGCAAAACTAACCAATTGAACACGAATGCTTTTGCAACAGCAAATAATAATCGCAGGGCAGTTAGACAGCAATATAAAATGTGTTTCAGTGTAGTGCAAACAAAATCTTCACTTTCTTGTAGAGTTTGGATAGCTGTACAGATTGTTTTAGCATGAATATTGCATTTCTTATTCTAACCTCGGCATTAATTTTAGCAACAGTAAATCGGGAAACGGCAAGGCGGTTAGCATCCTGAATATTCTTCTTGAACATGCTGGTTCTCATTTCAACTGTCATGAAAAAGTTGTTTCATCTGAGTTTTCCTAAAAGTGTTGCTATTAAAATTTATCTTGTCTTTTCAAAATTTCCACTCTGTTGTAAGAAACTTGATAATAGCCCATTATGTAACGGACAAGAGTACTTCCTGCTGTAAAATCGTAAAATGTGATGTAGAAAATCCTTTTCAGGTATTTAGATCTACAATGCTCAAAGCTGCGCTTCTTCTTGCATTTAATTTACTCTTGTAAATCCATATATGAAAACAAAGAAACTAAAATGGCGAACTAACAATTTGTTCGATTTTCATTTTACACAAAATGTGGCGAAATTTAATTAAATTTCTCTCTTGTTCCACATACTCGAGGCATATAATCTCACTGATTGAGGCGACAAAGCTTACCATTCGTAACGCCTACTGCAGTTATAGTCTCCAGATTATTTTTTTCCAGGTACAGCAAATCTAAGTTTCCTATTTTTTGTTATCGGAAGGAAGCTAATAATTGCATAGATGACCTCTTAGAAGTGTTGACTGCTGCTAACATTCCTACTTTCACTGCTGAAAACTGCTGAAAAATTCACCGCAACTTTCGAATCTTCCAAACTTTGCATTTTAAATAAGACTCCAGGGCCGTGCACCTTTCCGGCCGTTCTGAGCACGATTGGCCCGCAGGCAATAATGAAATATTAATTTCCAATCGAGCATTCCGCAGACAGCTCTGGAAGTACACACATCCGTCATTGTTAATTCAGTTTCAGCCTACATGTCCGTGGCAGCAAGTTTGATTTCCTGAGCTTGTTTGATAATTTCAAATTTAATTGCGCTCGGGCTGCTAATTTCGGCGGAACTCGATTGAAAAGTGCGCGGCTGCGTCGGGCTGTTGCCTGGTTGGGGTGGGGATAATTGGATCAGTCGGATACACCCGAAACATATCGAGAAAAATTGCGTGCCTATATATCTAACTTAAACGTAAATAATACTCATTGTAGCTTTTCTATAAAATATCATTTACAATAACTATGATATTAAAAAAACTACGTTCGCAAGTTTTCGGGCAGTATAACCATGTAGCTGTAGAGATACATACACTTATACATTTTTTCGCCATCTTCATGAATTTTTGTCATATTTTACATGCTTGTATTTTTTTCTTGTAAATCATAAATTGAGTAAGGTTCATTTGAATATATTTTGAAAAATTCTCACGCTAAAATGCGCTTTAAGAGAGGTATTTTGATCACCAGAACTATGAAGAACATGTTTAGCGTTATAAATCGCTCTCTTCGACTGGGCCCTTTCGTTTTTGGACATTCATTTTCAGGCCTACGTGTTCTGATGTTTTGAGGAGCTCATTTAGCATGTCTTTGAGTTGTTCTAGGTTATCGCTAATTAGGACAAGATCGTCCGCAAATCGAAGATTGTTTAGGTATGTTCCATCTACATTTAGTCCCTTTCGTTTCCATTCAAGGTTTTTGAATATATTCTCCAAGACGAGAGTAAACAGTTTTAGCGAAATAGTATCGCCCTGGCGCACGCCTCTCTTGACTTTAATTTGATTGGTTGTTAGTTCATCATTAATTTTTACTTTTATGGTGGAATTTTCGTATATATATTTCAGTAGGTCTGAATACCTTGTGTCTATTCGGGCGTTGTCCAGTGATTTTAAGATTGCCGGAATTTCAATGGAATCAAATGCCTTATGGAAGTCTATAAATGCAAGATAGATGGGCATGCTGTATTCTGTGTTTTTTCGATGAGGGATCTGAGCGTTTGTAGGTGATTATTAGTGCCATAGTTTCTTCGGAAGCCCGCCTGCTCTACCGGCTGGTAAAAATCCAATTTAGTTGTTAGGCGGTTTGTAACGATCTTGGTCAGCAGTTTGTAGAGATGTGATAGGAGGCTAATGGAGCGGTAGTTCTCCAAGTCTCCGCTATCGCCCTTCTTAAATAGTAAGATGACTTCCGCACATTGCCAAGCAGTTGGAATCTTCGCTTCATAGAGACATTTGTTTAACAGAGTGCGGACTGATTGTAGTAAAGGCTCGCTGCCCATTTTCAGCATTTCGATGGTAATGCGGTCTTCCCCTGGTGATTTCCCATTTTTCATTTGCCGCAAGGCTGCTTTGAGTTCCCCGTTGTTAATTTCGGGAATTTCTTCAGATCCTACATTCATAATATGTTGTTGGTATTTTTCTTGTGAATAACTGTTGTATAAGGATTTGTAGAAGTTTTCGACGGACTCGATTATATCTTGTTTATTTCTCACCACTGTTCCTTCAGAATTTTTCATTTTATATATTTTAGCTCTTCCTATGACCATTTTCGATCTCAGGACTTTCATGTTTGCATTATCTTCAATCACTGATTGAATCATTTAATTATAAGTTCGTCTTTTTGGGAGAGTGGGTGACAATATAATTTTCTTTTTTTTTCCATTGAGGATAAGTCACGTTATTATTGATCAATTTTTGTAGGTAAGTTGTTTAAAAGAGACGATATCCATCTGACGAAATATTTCCATATAAATTCTTATTTTAGAAAATATACTGCCGAGCGACATCAATCGGCTTATTCTGTTTAAGAACTGTGAATGTAAAGACAGTCCATCACCAGTATATCAGACATGTTTGAGTACGGTAGCCTTTATATTAATATTCAAAACCATACCAAGAACTATATGGCTTTAAATTGTCTCTTCTGATACCTACACCTTCTTTCAGTTACAACTTGTGATTCCTTGAGTTTCTTATCGGGTTTCAGATGTATTGCACAGCTCTACACAAATTATTGCAGCCACCGTGATCATACGGACAAAAATAGTCAAAAAATAACCCAACTTTATTAATTCAAAATAATTGTAAACGGATATTTTTAGCGTAAACGTTGCTCTCTTTTTCTATAATCTGTAAAATTTTGGAAAAAGTAGAAAAAAGTTGTCCGAAACCATTTGCCCTCACATTCAGAGATTGTTCAAATCTAAAAGAACTTTCTGTGCATCTTCAATAGCTTGGCTGCTACAAGTCTGAAGAGCTACAAGTAAGCAGCTGTCTTTCCCCAAGATTATGGTAAAAAAAATTTTTTTGTTTTTGTACTCGTAAAATAAAGGAGGTTGCAAAACTAACCAATTGAACACGAATGCTTTTGCAACAGCAAATAATAATCGCAGGGCAATTAGACAGCAATATAAAATGTGTTTCAGTGTAGTGCAAAACAAAATCTTCACTTTCTTGTAGAGTTTGGATAGCTGGACAGAGCCAGACGTATTTCGAAAATCAAAATTGTTTTTGCGTGAATATTGCATTTCTTATTCTAAACTCAGCATTAATTTTAGCAACAGTAAATCGGGAAACGGCAAGGCGGTTAGCATTCTGAATATTCTTCTTGGACATGCTGGTTCTCATTTCAACTGTCATGAAAAATTGTTTCATCTGAGTTTTCCTAAAAGTGTTGCTATTAAAATTTATCTTGCCTTTTCAAAATTTCCACTCTGTTGTAAGAAACTTGATAATAGCCCATTATGTAACGGACAAGAGTACTTCCTGCTGCAAAATCGTAAAATGTGATTTAGAAAATCCTTTTCAGGTATTTATATCTACGATGCTCAAAGCTGCGCTTCTTCATGCATTTAATTTACTCTTGTAAATCCATATATGAAAACAAAGAAACTAAAATGGCGAAATAACACACTAATAAACTAAACAATTTGTTCGATTTTCATTTTACACAAAATGCGGCGAAATTTAACTAAATTTCTCTCTTGTTCCTTATACTCGAGGCATGTAATCTCACTGATTGAGGCGACAAACCTGACCATTCGTAACGCCTACTGAAGTTATAGCCTCCAGATTATTTTTTTCCAGGTACAGCAAATCTAAGTTGCCTATTTTTTATTATCGGAAGGAGACTAACAATTGCATAGATGGCCTCTTAGAAGTGTTGACTGCTGCTAACATTCCTGCTTTCACTGCTGAAAAATTCACCGCAACTTCCGAATCTTCCAAACTTTGCATTTTAAATAAGACTCCAGGGTCGTGCACCTTTCCGGCCGTTCTGAGCACGATTGGCCCGCAGGCAATAATGAAATATTAATTTCCAATCGAGCGTTCCGCAGACAGCTCTGGAAGTACACACATCCGTCATTGTTAATTCAGTTTCAGCCTACATGTCCGTGGCAGCAAGTTTGATTTCCTGAGCTTGTTTGATAATTTCAAATTTAATTGCGCTCGAGCTGCTAATTTCGGCGGAACTCGATTGAAAAGTGCGCGGCTGCGTGGGGCTGTTGCCTGGTTGGGGTGGGGATAATTGGATCAGTCGGATACCCCCGAAATGTATAGAGAAAAATTGCGTGCCTATATATCTAACTTAAACGTAAATAATACTCATTGTAGCTTTTCTCTAAAATATCATTTACAATAACTATGACATTAAAAAAACTACGTTCCCAAGTTTTCGGACGATCAGAATGATGTACAATATACACTTCTATATGTTCTATGATCTGATATAGTGGCGAAGTAATATAGAGGGATCAGCCCTAGAAACTTTAATTATTTAGCAGATCCTAAGGTCATTTCCTTTCAAGGTATTTGAAAGCTAGCACTTCGACTAACGCTCGATAGGTGGATTGTGATGTGCTTCTAGACGACCACGTTTTTTTGGTAATTTATGACCATTTCTTTTACAAACGCGACTCTTAGATCGGTATGAAGCGATACATTAGTCATAAGGCGTCTGATATTTATCTTAGGGCTTTAGGCTGAAGCGTTTTTTTGTGTTTCTTGTTTAGTTTTAAAATCTACTAAGAGGACATATTTAGTAAAAGTGATGACAGCTACAAGTCATTGAAGGATAATTTATCCCTATAAACACTTAACAAGTTGATTGTATGTTATAAATCATTAGTCAATGCTCTTTTTAGTCTAGTTACGGCTTTGGTGAGTTGGTCTACAAGGTGGTTAGGGTGTCTAGGTAGATTGGCGCAATACTTCGCAATGAGCCGTCTTGTTTCTTGAATGAAGGGTTTATCTAGGTCTTCATAAGTCTGGTTGCTTACATACTAAGGCCGTCTAAATTATTCCAAGTAGTTTGGATTGGAACTGTTGGACAATTGTTATATGGGACGGTTTCGCACATCTTCATAATTATATTACTGAAGCGTTTGGATAATTTTTAAATTGGATATGTTATAATGGCCCCACACTTTGAAGCTGTAAATGCAAATTGACTTGATCATAGTTTTGTTTTTGAAGATACGAAGATTTTTTATCTGTCCAACTTAAATTTTTTTAAAGTTTAAGTCCGCTTTATTTTTTCCTTATTATGTTAAGCTTTTATGTCTACTTGCTGTGTAGGTGTAGCCCCACTTAACGAACTTTTGCAGCATGTGTTATTAACTTTCTACAGCGGAGCTTACGGTAGAAAGTTAATGAGATTATTATCCTGTCTGTCTCTCTGTGTGCCTGGAGACACTATAACTTCCGATCTATCCAACGGATTCACTTCAAACTTGGCATACACACATCTTAGGTCACTACCCTTCATGGGATTGATTTTCAGCCAAATCGGTTAACGGCAACCGGAACTGGCCGTTACAACTTCGCATCGCTGTAGAAAGTTTCCTTTACGATATTACACCGTTCTGGTTATTCTTGTTTTAAATTTATTTAGATGCGTAGATGAAGACTATGTTTTATTATGATGAAGGATACATGTGTGGACTTGGTTTTATGCACTTTCATTCTCTAAACTAAACCATTCGTGAAGCAGATTTATGTGATCTGTAGTTGCTGTAAAGCAGTAGTTGAGTCTTTATTTGTGGCTAACATTACTATATCGGCTGAGAATGTTACAATTACACTGTATGGGGTTACGGTTAGACCGAATATGTAGATAAAATAGAGAACTAGACCTAATACACTACCTTGTGAAACGCCTTATGCATAGAGTATATTTCTAAAGTTTGTTCGTCGTATTTGGTTTGGTATGGTCGAGATGATAAGAAGAATCTCAACAATTACAAGTATTGAACTGATAGTTTTCATGTCATACTTCATCAAATGCTTGTTTGATGTTTAAGAAGCCCATCGAGCAAAACCTTTTTTTTAAGGCTTTATGTATTACACTAACAATTTGGTGTCATTTTTTAATGGTCTTGTGGCTATATCTACCACCAAACCGATGATTTGACAGAAATTATTATATTAAATTTTGTCATCTAATTTTTTTGAGTATTAGCTTTTCAAAAATTAAAATATTGCTGATGATAACATGCTTATAGAACGGTCTTACATCTTGAAGTTGATGGTATTTAGATCTTAATATTAGTGATGTAGGTGCGCTTAAGATGAGTTCGCCAACAGACTAGTCTGAGCATTGAGTTAAATAATAGTTCTATAAATCATGCCTTAAAGTCTTCTTTATTTACATAGTTTGTCATTCTCAATTTCTCGTATAGTAAAATCCGAGATCGATCTATAGGGTTAAAAGGGCATATTTAATAATTGCTTCACATTAGCATCTATGAATACCTCACAAACTTATTAAAGTGAGCGCAACTTGACTTCTTTACTTCCGGAAATTTGCGAATATGAGGAACAGCAGATGAGAGTAGTTAAATAATTTTGTATCTTTCCATTCCAAATTATCTTTATTTGATAGATTTTATTTAAAATATCGCGTAACTTTAATTTTAGTTTATTTAGAGGAGCATAGTTGCAGGTTTTTGAACGGTTGTTCCTGAAAGGAGAAAAACACTTCGTGGCAGATCCTTACCAATCTCTCCTTGCCCTTACGAATGCACTGGATGTCAAACACTGTGTCCAAATATAGCTATAATTTTTTTAATTTTTGGTATTTGTAAGCTGCAACGCTTCTACTGCGTTGATCAATTTAAATAGGTGTCAGTTCAGTAAGAAATTTGATAGTTATACGTTATTATTTGAATGTATGTATTACTGTTTGCAGAATCTAAAACACTGCTATCATTCGAGAATGCTACGATCACATAACGGATCGGACTGCACTCTAAACCAAGTGCCTTACTTAACCCAAGAAATAGTTGCCTTTTTAAATCATTCTTATGTTCATACTTACCCCTTCTTTACATCCTCTTTCATTTTAAGCGAAAAAGTTTGCTGCTTATGTTCTGTCTGTTTACCTAGTCTGTTTTTTACAAAGCTATTTTCTCTTCTCTTTTAGTGACCATTGCGCTAATTTTTTTAGCCGTCTGTTGTATGACATCCGCTTCACAGGTCGATACCATTGGGAGCTCTATTTTAAAATGTTTTTTTAATCGAATAAGGGGTATTTGTTCTTTTTCAAATTCTCTCAGTTTTTAGGTCGATTCGATCTTGAAACCTGTAGGCATCTTATTGCTAAATTTAATTCTACTATTCTAATTTTATTTCTCATGTTCTTTGTAAGTGGCCACATCTCTTTATACAATACAATATTATTTACCACATCTTTATTTTCGCATAATTTGTTTGTTGATTTCTGTCTCACATGTACCTATTGAACATAAAAATGTGTACAAATAATTTAATGTGGTACATGTTTTGATTCCTTTATCCTCTAGCCTGATATTATGTGCCTTTCTGCCTACACACCTCCATTGTGTGTTTTGGTAATTAAATTTGCAACTTCATTTCTTGAATTCCTTACCAATTGTTTTAATATACATTACATATCTTTTGATCATCCGCACATAGTTGAGAGCGTAAGGTTGAGTTATCTATTTTAATTCCCATTTCTAAGCATTTTCTTTGCCACATTCCCAGTGACTGTTCAGCATATATATTAAACAGCAAAGGTGCTAGACCAAACCTCTCTTTTTATAATCAGAATTATTTATTGTCATTGTTAAATGTACTTCTCTTTTAGTACATCTTTTAAACCATTTGCATCAATTTTTCGCATATATTCGGTTTCTCAATGGCATTACATAATTCAAATATGCCGTTTTAAGATCTATATAAAGGTCATGTGTGATAAGTTTTCTCAATTTTTCTATTCCTATTTCTATCGCCACTATGTTGTCAAAATACCATCTTTCTTTTCTAAAAAACACCCTGTTCTCACTTAGATTTGCGAGTTCTTTTTCTATTTTACTTTTTATAATAATGAAAAATAGTGTCATTGTAGTCGGGACAACGCCTATTTCCCTATAATTAGAGTAGATTGAGTTTATATAAGCATTTTTATTTGTGGGAAATATTTCTTTCCTCTATTTTTTTAAATTTTGTGAATTCCTTAGTGAGCCTGTCGATTTAATGTGTGTTGCTACGCTGAAAGAATGCATTTGCAACCATATATTCGTGTTTTTATCATCCTTGCCTTCGTTCCAAACCATACCACTACATCGATATCTTTTCTCTGCTATTTAGGTTGCCTATTGTGATTGCTTGTTATGGTTTAGTGTACCCTCTACAATATCTGCTAGTTTCTCAAAGATAGCTTACTTTTTCTCGTTTCAGTATCAACATGTTCCTAGAATAATTCTTGCTTATTCATAAATCTCAGTGTCAACTCTAATAATTCGTTTGTTGTACTGTTGAAATGTGGTAATGTACTTCTCTCTCTATTTTAGTAGTATGGATACTTTACTTTGACTCAGAATATTGTAATAATTGTCAGTTTTTCCTTGACTATACTTGTTTTTAGTCCCGTTGAGACTCAGTGTCCAACTTTAATTTTTCGACCTCTGTAATAATTTGTGTATTTCAAGTTTCTGTAGCTATGTTTCTTTTTCGTTAACATAGTATGTTTATTGACTTTAAGTTGTTTAATATCATATCGGTTTTTTACGTTCCCTTCTTTCCTTCCCCCATAAATCTTCGGGCTGACTGTCTTGGCAGTACAAGATTCCGAGCTTCTTGTTTCCCTCGAGCAGGGTAGCGCAGTTTTAAAATTTATAGGGATATTGGAAACAATTAGCTAGGTTCTTTCCTTTCTTCTCTATAAGTTGGGTTTCTCAAGAAGGGTTTTAAAATTTTTGAAAGTTAAATGCACTTTTAATAATGAAGCTACATAGTAGCCAATAAGATATTCATGTTTTGATACACAAACTTCTACTACCAAAATACTTTTATGTTACCATTCCGAGTGCCAAGTTTATTTTAACAATTTTTGAGTATTTTTCAGTTGTAAAGTTTAAAAATCTCATTCAGAGGTTGAACTTGAGGCTAATTCAACCGATATGTTAAACAATTTAATGGTTGTGAAACTTTAGTAACCCCTTGCAGACTGTAAAGCAAATTATAATTGCTGTAAAGTTATTTTTTAATATTACAAGCTTACATAGGTAAGAATTAATAGAATCTGCCCTTGCGCAGATGATTTTTCATAATCGGGAATAAAAAATAGTTACATAACGATAAGTTTCGGCTTCAATAAAAATGAATTATGAGCATAAAAATGTAAGATTTTTTTCGTCAAATAATTCAAATCGTTTTTGCCTTCCTAATGATCATCTTACGTTCTTTGTTGATTTTTTGATTCTTTCTGAGGTTGAATTAATGCTTCCTACAAAATTATTTTTTCTAAATGCGTTTATATTTTATTGCATTTCAAAGGCTCATGCCTTAATTAAAGCTTACATGTCACGAAACTGAAGCCTACAAAGCTTTTTCTCATCGGTATACGTATTTGTGTATGTATAAGCTGCCATAGCCACATTCTAATTGACCTTGATCTAGTATAGAATTGGTTGAAAGCATCTGGAACACATTTTATATTTTTAATATTATTCTAAACTTTATTACAAAAGGCGGGCTTAAATATAATGTTTATTGTGCCTCGACTTAACTTTTGTAAATTTTCTTAACCGTAAGCTTTCAGACAATTGTACTAGAGTAAATATAAATAAAACTTTTCTCTTCAAAATCGTGGTTGTTTTGAAAATTTGTATCCAAAATAATTGCTTAATTACAATAACGCACTACAAATTTTGCAGGCAATACCACCATCTTGCAATTCCCAATGGTGAAGAATTCGCTAATGAATGTGAGCCATAAAATCAATCAGCCTTTTGGTAAAGTACATAAACAACGAAAAACAGGAAAAACTGGTTGCTTAATTAGCACTTCTAGGCCACAAATTTTGCATAGATACTTGCATATGTTTCTACACAAATTATAGCTATAGTAATACCAAATCTCATCAAAATCATATAAATAAATATTCTCCAACACAAAGCACCCGCTTTTCCGAAACTGAGAACCCACGACAGCTACATTAAGCACCTTTACGTGTCCAAAAATTGATTAGTGCGAGATTAGTTCAGAAGAGATAGTCCAAACTACTTTAAGAACACCACAAGCTGTCTCTGGCCACCTGTTGGAGGTTGACGTAGCAGAGTAAGGCATTAAAAGCAAGTGAATTTAGCGAAACGGTGCAGTTTCAAAATTTTGAAGCATAACAATCGTTTTAGTTTAATGATTCAAACCCACTTTGTCACATTAAAGACATTGCAGTTAGAAAGATAAAAATTCCAAGACTTGAGGGGAAGCTCATCTAAAATAATGTAACGTACCACGTTCATACTTTTATATTTGCATTTGTCTATGATCAGGAGTTCATTTATTGGAAACTGTTTTTACAGAGTTCTAATTTGCGTTTGTTTTCTATTTTAAAGATCATTAGTAGGTATTATTTGTTAAATTATGTCATAATCTTACACAATGGTAATCTAAACAATATTTTGTGTATTTTAGGTAGTTGCTTCATCATTAATTGGTAAAATAAGAAAAAAAGGCAAATGTTTTGAATTTAAATTATAAATTTGTTATGCATTTAACATGTGCACGAAAAGTTACAAAAAACTTATTTAAGTTTAACACAGCGACACATAATTCACATCAGACAGGTATTAACAACTTTTTATTGCTGTCGTCCCGCTCCATCTGTGATTTTGAAATACCGATAGCAAATAAATATTTATATTGACTTAATACACTAAAACCCCTATATAAAAACGAATCTACAAAACGGCGATGGATGTATAAAGATCTCCATAATTCGACCGTGAATTTTAGATTTTTCCTTCCAGAATTGATTAATATAAAATTCCAAACCGTGTAACTTTTTATTTTTGCCTGGCTATGCTAGCCCTATTAATGAGAGGGAATACTTAAAGAAATACTGAAATTTGCAAATCTATTATGACCATCAAGAATGAATGCATAGTTCGCGTGTCCTAACAAAATGGCATGTCACTAATTGTAGCGAGCTAGCGTTGAACATGCCAAGATGTATTATAGAAGCTGAGAAAAACGCTCGGATTGTTGTCGTCCGTTAGGGAGCAAATTTTCGGAAGGACTCTTTTAGTGCAATTTTATCTTGTTTTATATTTTAAAATTAGAGTTAACTAAAACGAAATTCTGTATTACATTTATACGTCCCATTAGAATAAATTATTTGATAAATATTTTTTAAGCAGCCGATCACGTCATCGAGGGATATTTTCTATTTTTTATTCAAGAGATTTAAATTCTCAGCCATGGAATAAAATATTATTATTTGCAACTTCTGATTGTTTACAAAACTTAATCTTTGCGCCTCGATCGTTAATGCTATTATTAGTTTCAGCAGTATTTGTTAAAGAAATATTTTTAAAAATTACCATTACTGATCCCTTAACTTAAAAACTTTCTTATTTAACCACTTTCAATCACATAATTGAAGTTTTGCAAAGAAATAAAATTTACTTTTAGAAATAGATTCAAATTTCGCAACAAGGAATTCTAAAATTACATTTTTCTTCCAGTACAATATTTCACACAGCTACTGCTCTACTTGTAACACTTTAAATGTAAAGTAATTTATTTTTAAACCTCACTTAAATTTAAAAAATTAATTTTACTGCAATTAAAATAATTTGCACCGCATAAAACTCGATTCTTTTGGAATGCTCCATATTTGGCCATAAAATAGGGCTAGACCAACTAGCACACCCAGTAGAATTTTTTAGTTTATCTTGATTCTGCAAAGGTCAGTCCAATCACTGAGTCGGCTCAAGTGTGTTTGTAGATGTAGTGTCGCTTCAGCTGCGTTTTGATGTGTGGAAAGTATCGCGGTATCGTCAGCGTATGTAGCGATAGAGATATTTTCGGCTTTTGGGGTATCAGATGTGTAAAGGAGGTACAGGAAGGGACCCAGGACGCTGCCCTGTGGTACACCTGCTTTTATTAGGTAATATAGAGAGAGTTGATTGTTGTGTTTTGCGGTATAGTAGCGGTCTGTAAGGTATGATTTTATTAAAAGATAATAGCTTTAATTTATATAATAATCCTTGTCGAAAGCCTGTTTGACGTACAAGAAAGCTGCGGTGCAGAACTCTTTCTCCTTGACGCTTATAGCTTATATCGGATTGACGATTCGGTGGGCTTGTTAAATTGTCGAGTGGTGTTTCCTAAATCTGAATTGGTGACTTGCTACCAGGGCGGTTATGACTAAATCGTCATGTAGTTTACTTAGAAGAAGCTTTTAAATAGTTTATCAGGGAGGGGCAACAGGCTGATCGATCTATATGAGCTAGTTATGTGTGTTGGTTTACCCGGCTTAAGCATCATTAGGAACTGTGCGGGTTTCTATTGTATGGGGAAGTAAATTAGACTGAGCATTCGGATGAGGATAGTGATCAGAACTACAGTTTTTTTTTTTTTGGGAGATGCTTTAGGATGTGTACTGTTATCAAATCGTAACCTGGCGATTTATGGTTACCTAATTCCGTAATACCATTACTGACCTTATTAGGGTTAAAGGGCTTGGTTGGTGATGACAACTGGCAAGGAATATCTAAGAAGTTAGCTATTTCCTTATAGTTTACAGTTGGCACTTCGTCGAATGGTGAGAAAACTTCTGAGATAGTGAAAGAATTCTTCGGGTTTTTCGATATCGGATCTCGCCCAGATGACATCTTATTTTTGTTACATTAATTTGAGCGCACTTTCTTGTGTCCCTCCAAATAGAATTGTCTTTTTTGTTTAGCTCTGTAATGTAGTTTTTAAAGCTGAAATTTTAATGTTCTATCAGCAGGCTACTGAGTCTTCTGGCCATTCTGTTATAAATTTGTTTATCTGCCGGATTACGGGATCTGTTATATTTTCTTCTGACATGTTTTTTGTCGGCAATTAGTTCACGGATTTGGAAGGGAACTATGTTAGTTTTTGCTTGTACTACCATGTTGGTTTCTGAATAAATTCAGTGAATTATTAAACCGTATCGTCTAGATCTTTAGGTTCTTTTATCCTTTGTTCTAAGTTAATATTATCTTGAATATAAATTTGGAATTGCTTTCACTCTGTTAGTCGAATGGACAGAGTAGAAATTCCTGGAGCCATGAGAAATTCTAGCAGGTCAGAAATATTTTGCGTATTAGAGGGCCAGTAGGTGGGTTTACCAGTTAAAAGATGTATGTAATTGTAACTATTCATTGCTCAAAAGAAGTTGCGGTCTTTGGTGGTAATAAATCTGGATCCTTAGTGCGTATGTTTCGTGTTTCAGTCACCTCGAACAATAAATTTTTGGCCTAGGGTCTGGAAAAGGGTGTTGAATTGATCTGTCGATATTGTATGGCGAGGGATGCAATAGAAAGCTGTTGCAGTGCAGTTCCAATGTGAGGCATTCATGTTTTCGCATTCCAATTTTTATATTTAATTGTAAACTTTGTGACCAACCCCTTCCAGTGCAGCTTGTATATCATCAATTGGGATTGAATGGTAAACGTTCCTTATGACAATTCTGTAGGATCTCTCTTGTTTTAGTTGATAGTTGTGAAGAATTATTTTTTGATTTTTTAGGTGGGTTACTAGCTTTCTGTATTTATCAATTCTGAGGGTGTTGATGTTAACCGTACTACCGGTTAGGGCCTTGCTATGGTATGTTTCATCATCGGTAACTTTCGCGAGATTTTTTACTATGCATTTAGTTAGTTACGCCGTATATAACTATTGGCGGTGGTTTTAGTTCGTTTGTTTAAATTTTAGTTGCGGTATTTGACTTGTTTTAATGTGATCATTAACGTCAATGGCGAAAAATGCTGAAAATCTGTTGTGTGTATTTAGATAAGATTGTTTTAAGTTCATTTGTAGATTTTTGTAGGATCGGGGTTCTCTTTTTTTCGCTACTTGCCAGTCGTGAGTATTTTTCTGCGTTACTTTTTCATTTTCGTTATAAGTTTGCTGTGTTTGATTGCATTTTGAGCGCGTAGCTATAGGTGCAGCGTATCTATTAAATGCTGGTGTATTTAGAAAAGCAATTAATTAATGTAAGTTATCAGTGTTAAAGGTAGAAGAATTTTGCTGGAATGGATAGAGAGGTCGATAATAGTTGTAATGACTGTTAAAAATTGTTGTCTGGTTAGGAAAACATCCCAACGCTACCCTCGTTGTGGGCTGCATAAAATTCATTTCGCGTGATAATAATAAAGTGGTTATCCACTTGCCAGATCGGTCTAAAATGACCTGCTGACCTCTCACTATCACTTATCTGTTGCAGCACTTGATCTTTTAAAAGAGGGACGACATGCACCTTTTTACTCTTTCAGAATCAAATGCAAACTCAGTGAACAGTAATTAAAAAAAATATGTACATTTGGCGTCCGTATTTGTCATTTTCAAATTTAAATACCTAATTTTTAACCCCAAATTAGGTAATTTAATTCTCGGCATTCAATTTTATTTTATGATAATCTAAAAAATTATTTGTTCAGATTAAAAGGTCGACCTGCAATATTTGCAAGTAATGGTTCTTACGGTTTAAGATTAGAAAATTTGACTTACTTAGTGTTGAACTCCTGAACAGCCACAGAAAGTTGAAGATACGGAACTGCAACAATTTTATAAGAGGATTGGTGTCGCATACATTCAGATCATTTTAAGCATATATACAAGTTCTGGAAAATTCACAACTGACGCCATTAGGTTCTACATAAATACAGCGAGAACAAAAGTAAAAGCAACAACGTTACTATGTTGTTGCTCTCTAGATTGATAAAGAAGGCTTTTCTGCCCCATAATGTGATCTGCGAAGAAGAAATAGATTTTTTATGACACTTTAAAGAGAAGAAAGTCATGGATTTATTTAGGTGAATTTTGGACCGATACTGTGTGATCTAATATCCACTCCAAAAATACATATATTGCTTTATATACGGTACGATCAAAAAATACGCGAGCGTACGCCGCCAATAATTTGAACCTTTACAAACGATCGCCAACCTGAGATGAAAAATGTATTTACACCAGGTGCACACTTAAAATCTTTAGATTACTTTTGCCGGAAATGTTAAGAGAAGTTTGGTTGAGTTTATCTACTCTAAACCTTTCCCTTTCCAAAGTGAAATTCGGCGAGGATTAGCACTAGTTCATATAAAGTTAGGTAAATGGCCAATTTTACACCAGAATTCAAGAAAAGAGTACGAATTGAGTTGAATACCACTTCGAAGAATATTAAGGTTTGTCGCTTTAGGGGCCGATTAGAATAAAATTCGAAACATAATATTTTATTAGACTTAAGCAATTTGAAGAAAACTGTAGAAATGCACTGTTGCGAGTTGTCGTGGCAGTGTCACTCTTAAAAATTTTCTTGAAGGTGCCCTAAACAGAACGGCTCTCTGTTTCTTAAAAAAAAACGTTATGACTTTAGAAGAAAATGTCGACATTATTTTTGTTATTATCGGGTTGCTTTAGTTGTATTACAAGATTATGATAATAAATATTTTGCATTATCTGAGTGAAATGGACAAGTTTGGATCTGATAATGTCAAATGCGTCTTTACTCAACTGTTACTCGGGGTGTTCAAAAATGATTGCCACTGTAATTATTTTTCTTCTCTAATTTTGTTTTAGGAAGAAGTGAGTACACATATCATCAAAGGCATTCATCTTTAATGCTTATTTACTTTTGGCATTGCTTTGAAACTTTCATTGAGTGAAGCACTGTGTCGCTTGTGCACAGCCGCTTGTAGCTTGTCTTCTGAGGCTAAAACCAAACAAAACAAATAAAATTTGTTCCTAAACGGGGAAAACGACCTACCTATCAGCTTTCAATAAATTGGGGCGTTCAAAAATGCTTGTTAGCAATTTTCTATTCGCTCATTTTTTATCAGAAAGATGCAAGTACGCGTTTTATTACGGGCATTCCCCTTTAACGTTTATGCAATTTTGTCATCATTCCGGTAGTTCTCGTAAAGCTACTGCACAAAATTCTTTGGGCATAGCACGCCACCTCTTATGGACAGCCAACTGAAGCTTGTTGCGCTGTGAGAACTTCTTACCGCTCACTGCTTCTTTTATTGCGTCACACAGGGTCTCTGGGCCCAAACCCCAGCAAGTATAGGGCGCGAGGTACCATGACATATTCAGGAGCTTCTAGAGTAACAGCGGAGTGGCAATTTACATGCATAGTGACGTTGCAGCAAAGCGTTATTTTCTTGGCAGTGTTGCTGAATGGTTCAACGGAGTTTCTTTATTACCTCGCATTATCTTTCACTGGTAAGGCACTTACGAGGAGGCAATTAAATCTTGTCTTGATTTGGAATTACAGTACATTAAGTACTGGAACTATAATTCGTCTGCTAAAATAACGTCTTCGGATTCATGTTGTACAGCTATACCAACTGTTGGAATACCTACACACACTTCTGCTGCTGGTGTACGGTGATGGTATGGTGAGTATCTTCATGAGTGATAGTACGCAAAGTTTTGTGAGGCAGACCGCTAGTGTATCGAATGTAATTTACCTGTGTACTATTATTAAGTCGTACACATGCTGGATAATCTGTAGCGTTTGAGAATTTTTTGGACACACATTGCTTTTGCCTTTGTTAATACAGTCCTTGTCATCTTTGAATTTCGATATTTAACAACGCAAAATTCTGTAATTTTGTGATGTGCGTTCTCTTTTGGATGTCCTAAGCATTTACTGCTTCTCACTAAAGATTGTCTGATTCCACCATTTTTCGCTTTATTCACAATTGGCTTTATAGCACTATACAAATGATTTTTTCTGTTGTAGGTTACAATGCGCTTATTTGGTGGCATCACACAAAATTACAACTTATTTTTATACAAGCACTAGGCGTGCATTTTAATCAGAGACACAGGCGGAGCTTTAAATGAAGAGTTGACCATTTTTATATACTCTAACTAAACCTGCCAAATTAAAATTACTTTCAAGTCAAGATCAATGTCGAAAATTTTTGACTTTATTGTCAATCAAATTTATAACGGTCTTTTAGTTTTCTTGTCCATCATGTAAATGTTTTTGGGTTGTCGTTTAGTCTGGGTTTTCTTTAACAACTGCAATAATTTCACATAAACTCCCCTTTTTACCTTTCAGTAATTTTCTTAATGTCACCAGGTAGAGACAAGAGTGTGAAAAGGTTTTGGAAAAGGCCAACCTATTTTAAAATTTCACAAAATGATGGAAGGTGTGTGCTGTATTTGAAACGTTTTTATCTGTTTTATCTATTGCTCATGGTAGGCAGAATTTTTTACGTTGTGTTGCTGAAATATAATGAAAAGAGGAAAGCACTAATTACTTTATATGGCGTCCAATTTGGGTTAGCCAGTCTTAAAAACTGTCTTACTACTCACCCAGCATGGAAAAAATAAACCGTAGCAATTACGTTTTGCTTGCGAAAAGTAAGTGAGCAACATTGAAAGGCAAATATATTGTTTATGACATGAAAACTTTTCTAAACGCCTCTCCATCATTACCTGCTACTGTTAGCTATGATAGATCACCCTCTTCACGTTTCTTAAAGTTTTATTTTGCCCACTTATACAGCTAGCAGTGATTCTGGTTGTTTCACCGAATCGCAAAATGACTTTGTCTTAAAAAACGTAATTTTAAAAAGCTCCGATTTACTAAAAATACCTGATCATTTAAGTAAATATCACCTTAATCCCCCATAATTACTTTATTAGTAAAATTGAATTTTCCATTTTATTGCATAATTATTTTAATGTCATTTTTATATTTATGTTGATTCGCAACTGAATTTGATCGATGATACTTCTAAAACAGATGATTAGTGGTCTAGAAGTCGACAAGATTGCATTAGACAATGTCGGACTTCTTCTGAAAATGCTGCTTCAAGGCGCTAAGCTGTTTAACAATCTATTTCAGTATGCCATCCTCTTCGAGCATCTTTATTGTTGTAAGCTCATTTGGAAGCTCTATTTTTATTAAGTCTAGACTTCCCAACATAATCTTTACTATGTTTTTATTGGTTCGTTCTACAGCTCTTTATGACTTCTCTCTTTAAGACGTCCAACTTTATTTGGATACATAACTAACATGTGTCATAGTCGTTTTTACATTTTTTTAAAGATAAGTGCTAACACACTTTTATGCAATATGAAACAGGCTTTCAATGTTTGTTTTAGAGTTCTCGTAATTTAATTACTCGTTGATATTTTTTGCCCACTTTGTAGACCAATTTACTTCTTATGATGACTTCAACGTTTCTTAACTTCCTCAATCTCTTACTTCTGCTTTCCTTGGCCATAAGCTGCACATCCAAAACAGACGACATGTAGTTCATGTGTTTTTCATCCTTTCAAACATTACATTTAGATACTTGAGTGTTTGACTGAACTTAGTCTTTCTTTGCTTTTACTTTGATGTATTTTTAAACTTTCTGCCACCGGAAATCAAGACTGTTTTCTTCTTTTCCTGTGCTAAACAGAGCTCCGTTGCTTGCAATTCCTCACCTAATTTTTGGATTGTTTCAATCACTCTAGTTTATGGTTTTCCCATCATTAAATCTTAATATTATCAGAAAAACCTATTAATTTTTTCCTCAATGCTTTATCAAAGAATAAGTTTTACAATAGAAATCCTAGCAGAAATCCATGTGGATTAGCATTAAAACGACAATAGCCAACAGACGTCTAATAGCTTAAGAGACCCTTTTATTGGAAGAGATCTCATCATGCCAGATGATCCACTTCCAGAGTAGATCTCAATCCAGTCATTAGCTTTTAGAATGCCTATGTACTCTGACTGTTAAATTAATAAATAAAAGAAAGAACCCTATGGAACTCTATGAATCATATTTTCCTTCTTAGGTGCGAACTGACGTCCTATCACTTAAGTATGCATGATGGTTTACTACCGAGTACTATTATATGTGTTTCTTATATCTATCGTAAGAAAGACTATCTAGAACCTGAGCTAAAATTCTATTTTATTAGCACCACTCAATAATATCCTTATCTTTAAAAAGCTACATTAAGATTAATTTTTCAGCAGCAAATCGCTGAGAAGCTTTCGAAATATGCTGTCGTTTGTTCTGTCACAACATGTCAAAGTATTTTTACATAGATTTTGCTTTTACCTTATTTTTTAACAATAGTTTAGTCTTATTTATTTCTTAACACCGATGCTGATGTCTATCTCACATCACCCAACTAATTTTCTCGTTTTGTGGACCAGTTTAACATTTTGGGCCAATCGTATGATTCAGTTTTCAATGTAGATAGGTATTAATTTCTCTAATGGCAAAATTATGGCTTCTGTTAGGTCTTGTATTTGTCTGATCGAGTTATAATTGGCAATAGAAACGATTGTTATTAGCCGCACTATTTGCTTATCACTGACATCGACAAGAACCAGTTTGGTCGCCAATTCCTCACTTACGAAAATGCTTTTATTGATAATTTTATGATCCAAATATTTTCCCTTGACAAGCTTTTGTTGCCAGCGGCAGTATATTAGCTTATTTTATCTGTGAGTTTATTTTATGTCCGATAATCTTGATCTTACTATTTGCATCGCGTCTTAAATGTACATAGTAGACTTATTATCCTATCCATTGTGTGGTAGCTGGAACTATTACTCTTTTCAGTTTTATGTCAATCTTCTTCAGCTGGTTGATCTATGTGGTAAAGAAGGCGTTCTACCAACCAGGGGCTAATCTTTTTTTTGTCCCTGATTTAAAAGGTTGCATCAGTTGACATACCTTCCTATCATTTTTTAAATTAGATTTCTAGCTTTGTTAATTGATATGCCATTTAAAAGATTTTTTTCTTGTCGGCCTGTGGCAACATATCGATATCCTATTTTCTTTGGCTATCTAAAAACGAGGTACTAGCTGAGATTATTTGTAGAAATTTGCTTTCTTTAAAGAGATCCGTTATAAAATAAGTCTTAAAATTATAGTAGGGACCTAGTCGCTTACCAGTATACATAGTATTATTATAAATCACCCAGTATATATGGTGCTTGCCGGGTGTTTTCAGTCATTGGCAACATTGAACTAAAATCCATTAGGAGCCCGTTATTATCAGCAAAAAGGCTTGCTTCCGTTTGTTGAATTGAACATCACCATGTTGATGGGTTAGGGAAATATATTATTAACTATGTCAGAACCTAGAATGGCTTTAGTAGTGCTCACCATTAGAATGCAGCAGAGTTACAACCAGCACTGCTGCATCTTAGAGGATTTCATCGGATGGTAAGACAGTCCGATCATACCGCTTAAGCCAACCCAGGCTCTTGTGCTATCGGGTGATTTCGCAGTTTTCATGTAGATTTTGGTTTTCTCTGGATGGTCACTAGGACCTCTTTTTCTTAACGAAGAAGGGATGTAAAAAATCTTTCTAGTTATCAAACAGCACTTAGAGAACATAACGAGAATTGATCGAGAACAATCGACGGGATAGATAAATTTTGTATTTTTAAGAAGCGGCTACCTAAGGGCAGTTTTATAGGTTCACCAGCTATTTTATTTAACACCTATTTGTCGAAAAGTTGGTAAAATCACCCGCAATGCTGTCGCTGACGGTTACGGGTGCCATTATCCCTGCTCCTTCGAGTGTCATCTATTATAACTTTACCTGCCAACAGAAATTTGACTTCGAAACAAACTCGTACATAATTCGTCCAACTAAATTAAATTTGTTTAAGTAACAAAGTGATTATAATTGCTTGACTTTTCTCATTTGTTAAAATATTCTTCACAGAAAGTGCCCAATATTTAACTGCTAGACACTGCAGTATTTAAGCTGGCTGTTGTATAATTAAAAATAAAATAGAAGGTAAACAATGCAACATGTTTTATGTCTCAGACACATTTTCATATGCCGAGAAACGCCAATAACAATGAACTTCTATACGCAGCAAATACGAGGCAATCAGAGCAAGTACTGCCCCCGTTCTAAATAAACAGAAAGCCAATTTCAAACAACAAATGTTTAGCATTGGAAAATGTGTGCGAACGCTGGTGAAAAAATAAATTCTTGTTCAACTGCCAGCGATATTATTTGTCATCGTAATGAGGCTTTGATAAAAAGTAGAAGCGTATCGCTTTGTAAAAAAATTGATGCAGTAGCTATAAGCTCTGAAGGCAATTATTCTGGAAAGCGCAAATTGCAGCAAATTGGGTATTTATTGCTAAGCAACTTTTCATTATTGCGCATTACATGGCCTTTTAGTGTTGGTTCCGGTTGGCCACATCTCAATTTTCTGAATTATTTCCAACCCAATTGATTTTCTCCATGAATGGTTGGTTTTGATATTTTTCTTGTACATTAAATAGGCGATTCGGCCGCAAAAATATACTACGCTATTTAGGACAGTCTCTAAATGACCAGTGTGATAACGATCAAAACAAAATTAATTTCATTAATAAAATGGATGTGGTCAGCCCCGCTAGTCATACAGCAATATTGTGTTCTTTGGCAAGCTAAGAAGTCTCCATATCTATCAGCCATTTTCTATTTTATTTTGGACATAGGCTTCCTCCACAGTTTTAAATTCTTTTTCTTTTTTATGCCTCTCTGTATCAGCACAGTCCAGTTGCCTTTTTGAGATCATCTGACCCCCTCATCATGGGTCTAGCCCTGCTTCAACTCTCTGTCCATGGTCTCCATCTTATAATCTTGTTTTTTTTTACTGAGTGACCCATCCATTTTCATTTCAAGCGTGCTACTCGTTCGACTATAACGACTACTTTTGTTTTTTATTGGATCCATTCATTTGTTTTGTGGTCCGTCAGGCTTACGTTCAGAAGTCTTCCTTCAATTGTTGATTGATACAAAGTTTGTTTATAATGTTTTTGGTAAAGTTCTAAGTTTAATGTACACTGGCTGTAAAGTTTTATTTTATATGCATTTAGATTACGTCTTTTAACTTGCCGTATGTCGCCCAACCAAGTTTTGTTCTTTCAGCTTCTGCTGTTTGGTTATTTATACTAATCCAGATATACATAATTCTTTATTTTACACTTTCCCCAGCTTTATTTAGGTCATTGTTTTATTATTGTTTATCATTGTTTGTTTCTCTCTACACTATGCTATCACAACGATGTCGTCTGCAAATCTTAGGTTGTTAAGTCACTTTTCTTCTACCAGTATTTCCTTATTTTCCCACTACAATTTCTTAAACACGTCATCCAGAGCCGATGTGAACAGTTTTGAAGACATCGCATCTCCTTCTATTACTCCTCTTTTTATATATACTTTTTCGGTGCATTTTAATCTAGACAGTTGCTCTTTTATAAATTTGTTCAATGATATTAATATGTTTATAGTTAATTTTTGCGTTTTTAGCGATTTTATTACCGCCTAAATTTTGATACTGTCAAATGCTTTCTTGAAATCAATAAAACAAAACCATAGATAGATGTTATTTTCTATTACTCTTATAGTGTCCTTATTGTCTGTAAATAGTAGATGGTATTAAAACATTTTCTAAAGCCTTAAAGTCTGCTTGCTCTATTGGCTGGTAGAAACCTAGTTTATGTTCTAATCTATTAAATATTATTCTTGAGAACGGTTTATAAATTTCTGGCAACAAACTGACTGATCGTTAGTTTTCTAGATTTTCAGTATTGGCTTTCTTGTGTAGTAGTATCATTGTGGCGTTTTCCCACCCCTTTATAATTTATTCTTTTTCTATGCTTTAACGTCTATTGGTTCTAAATGCTCTGTATTCACGTTTATGATCTTACTTTTTAGTCTTACATTGTTTTGCTTACTGTTTATTTGAGATGTGCATAATTTTTTCTTTTCTTACAACAAGCAGCTTACCCCTATCTGTTATAGATGCTCCATCCTCTTTTTTCAGTTTTATTATTTTCTTTTTCGGTAAATTTCTTTACTTTCCTCTAGTAGCCTTACAACTATTTTCTCTTTATATTTTCTGATGTCTTCTTTTTCCATTCTTCTTACTGTTTTATTAACCTCTGCACACTCTAGTGTGTGTCTTTTATCCTCTGTTAAAACTTGTCTTTTTCTTCAGCATTTTCTTTAATGCTTCTCTTAGATTATCTTTCTTTTCGTTTTACTACCCGCTGTTTTTAGATGATTTTCTTATTATCTTTATTATTTTGATATAAATTATCTTTATTTAGTTCCATTTATTTAACTTCTGTTTTATGGTTTTCTTTCGAGTTTAAGTTTTATGTATATCTTAGCTCTAACTAGTCTATGATCACTTCCGGTATTAAAACTATTCACAATAGCTACATCTGTTACTACATTCTTATTGTTTGTTAGTATGTAATCTATTTTGTTTTTAGTTTGTTAGGGGTTACAGGCTCCCTGTTGGAATGTATATTGTCTAAAATTTATCAATATGTAATACACAGACAACTTGTGATTCTGGACATTACTTGGGTATCGCTGAATAGCTGATTTTCGTTACAATTATATTTTGAAAGTCATAGAATATAAAAATTGAGCGATTTTCGGAGAGAATAGTTATCGAAGCAAAACCCCGTTCTATCTCTATTAGATCACTTCTCATTGCAACTAATACTGCAAAAAGGGCACAATGGGAAACTGAAATGGTTGTCTGTCCTTTAAACTT
This sequence comes from Sinelater perroti, assembly GCA_036346155.1. Taxonomy (NCBI): domain Eukaryota; kingdom Metazoa; phylum Arthropoda; class Insecta; order Coleoptera; family Elateridae; genus Sinelater; species Sinelater perroti. Next base: position 17,784,505 of record JARFIY010000158.1, on the reverse strand, counting down.
TTGAAATTTTTATCTTTTTTGATCAAACCTTTGCTCAGCTTTGATGCAACAGGTACATATGGTTCTAGAGGACACTCAACCAAAAGCGTAGCACAAACTGGTTGCAATGTTATAGTATGGACTGCTGTTTGGAGTACGAGATGATTTGAACGTTGCTACATTAAAAAAGTTATTTTCCCATATTTTTACTAGGATAGTTTGAGCTAGCCGCCACCCTCTTTACAGTTCTTAAAGTATCATCAAAAAGATTTAAGAGTAGCAACCAAACAACAAAAGCTTTGATAAGTCAGTCATGTGACGTGAATCTCATGGGCCACTGTTGATTGTGTAGCGAGGTTCTATCCCCAAGACTGCTAAAACTAAAATAACCAAACGCACTGATACCTGACTGGATTAATGCTTTGAATACATTAAATGATGTGGCAATTAATTTTAGTGTACAAAACAAACTCAAAAACAAGGGCATCGGATTGTTAGCTACAAAACTCTAGATATAAATGCAGAGATGTGTATGGCGGGTGAAAACTTTCACATTTAATCACGAATAATTGATTGGTTTCAAAAGACCGCTTAGTCGTGTTTAAAAAGTTATATTTTAAGATTACAGGTCTTTCAGTATCTTTCCCACGTTTCAAAGGCTACTCTATTTTGAACTGCCACACAAAATAGAAGATTAGTGTTAAAACAGTAATGTCCTTTATACTTATCTGCTACATTTTGTAGTTCAAAAGCGTGTCTTCTATGGTCTGTATTGTCTATAAGCTCGTAATGACTACCGTGTTTCCTCATTTTTACAGTATAATGTAGCTTGAATGGCAAATAGTTCCTATGTTCAACTTCTTCACTGTCAACAAAGTTTTCCTCAGGTTTTTATTTGTTAATTTGTTCAGAACGAACTTTTAAAATCATATGCTACAATTATAATAAATTCACGATTTTCCCTTACAATGCAAAAATTGGCATTTCTGCAAAGTCAAGAATTAGGGTGTTAGAGTTTTCATTTGCTAGCTTTCCACTTTTTAATTATCTGAAAGTAAGTCTGACGTTAATGTTCTAATCTTACTAACAAGAAGAGAGAAGTTCTTGAGAAAATGTGTAATAATAAGATTTATTGAATTTACAAATAGGCCGAACCAATTCAGCAGATCCCTTATCTTACTGCTTTTTGTTCCGAGTTAGAATTTAGTAATTGCTAAATGGTTAACTTTTTAAAACCCATAAGGAACAAGGTAATATCTATATACATTTCTTGACATTATCCAATAAAGTGGTATTATTTTGGAAATATAAATTTTGTTTGTTTTAATTATCACTTTCTCCAACAATTTGGCAACAATAAAAGGAGCTAATGACGTATTGTTATTGTTTGTTCGTTTTTTATATAGAACTACCATCTGGTATAGCTTTCAAGGCTAAGTGGAAAAAATAGATCTCTATATAGGTTCGGCCTGAAAAAGCACATGTTCGATGGATAAAATTAAGGGAACACAAATATGGGATTTGACCAAATCCTCCGGTGTCATTGGCCGTTAAGGGGTCTCGAAGTCAGAAAATTAAAATTGAAAATGTGGTTGATACATACCATCTAAAGTATTTTGTTCTATCTTGTCATTTAAAAGCCAATCTTAAGAATTTTCAATATTTTTACTTTTAAATCACGTTTAACAAACTAAAAGCAGTAGAAACAACTTGCAAACAATACATTGGTGACAATATTTAATTATTCTATCATTGTCTGTTTTTTCAAGTTTTGAAGAACGTAAAGATAATACATTGCATTTGATGAATGTCCTAAAGGTGCGAACACACCCTTCAATTGACACATATTAATTTTTTTTGGTCATTTAGTTGGCCCCTCATCAGCCATCGATTAATGACACATTTTGGGTTTCATGGAGACCACCCAACCGATGATGTACTTAACGTAAAGCCCTTGTCAATACAAATTGATTAGCAGTTTCGTTACTACCAAAGGACAAAATTTTTGACTTTTGGACCTCTTAGCATGCGATGCTACGTGAGAAAATGCTCAAACCCTTATTTTTGCGTTCCTCTAGCTAACCTCTATCGAATTCATTTGGTTTCAGCCGGTGCCTTTCATTTAACATAGGAGCCCGTTGAAATGAATTAGAATGCAATTTTTTTTTAATAAAGCTGCATAAGTCCCTGGCATTTCTTTGTGTTATTTGAATATTAGAAAATTGCTATGCTGATTTGTAATTAACAAACTAATTTTAAAGATATTTGTGATGATATCTATCTAATGCTGCTTTTTACTGTACCTTTTTTATTAATTTTTTGTGGTTGTTTAAAATAGTATAACAAACATTTTATTTTGGCTGCAGTTTGCAGGCAACTAAAGGTATCAACAGCATAGATACAGCACTGGAAAGATCGTACCGTATGTGGCAAGAATTTTCCCCTGGGAAAGGTCTGTTGCAATATCGCTATAAAAAGAAGTACATGATGTTATGATATCAGTTCTCTAATAAACCTGCAAAGCTTGCAACGCATACCGAAATGGCAAAGCAGTCTCCCAGATTTGAAAACCCTCTAGTTGACCTTTGACCAATCAGTTTCAAAATCATTAGCAAACAAGTCTTTTTGGTCACCTGTCGATTGTTATTATTTGCTTCGCCACTTAATAATAATTGGTAAAGTGGATTGAACATTACGGCAAACTGGGATTTCATCCTATGTTACCAATTCAGGTGATACAGAACTCAATACAATAGTTTGGATTTGTCTCTGTTTAGCATTATTTTATATGAGTAAGATTATTAGTTGTGTTTCTGATATTACAATGTTAATGAAAAATGACATACATAGCTATTTTAACAGAATGACCACCTTGTCTCCCATAGTCCACCTATTAAATGCGTTGTCGATGCATACTGCAATACTCACTGATGTTAATGTTATCGGGGTTGTTGCATTATTAGCTCCTTCTTATGTCAGCTTTACAGGGTCGCTTGTAGGCAAGCTAATCTTAACGATATTGCTTTTATACCTCTTGGTATCGGCAATTAGTTTATTTTTTAAGGATGCTCATTTTAAATTTTCTACATATATTATTACATTATTTATGAGGTTTTGCGTCTTCTCTGTTCTTATATATTACCTTTCCATGCAATAATTCTTTTATTGGCGACAAATTTCAGTTTCTCAAAGGATGTTAAATTGTTTAAAAATATTTTATTGCATTGCCTGTTTTTTACTTTTCTGTAAACGATTATTTTAACAAAACTGAAGCCTAATCGATCTGTTGTGGTTATATTTGGCTTGGTTATAGTTTTAGTTGTGCCATAGTGTGAAATTTACTAAAAAGTTTGCGAATGGTCCGATATCTCAAAGGTACTCATTGCTTTTCAGAGCATTTCAGAAGCCCCATCTAGCGTCGAATACATGTGACTGTCAGGATAAACCCACCGAGGGCAGTTCAACGTAGATAAAACGCAATGGGGTAACTAGTTCTGCTACAAACTGAAGAAAGCCGCAACTCAAACAGATGTACGGGGCAGAAGCCATGAGCGAAAAATGTGTTTACGACTCGCCGAAACGCCTTACGGAGGGAAAAAATAAATAAGAATGGGCCACTTTCAGATAAGCAGAACTCCAGATATGATTAAGGGGTTGCAACGTCATCGGCGACTAACTCAACAATTAATGTTGGAGGAACAAACACTAATGCAACTCCACTACCTTGTATAAAAGTATATCTTTTATAATGTTTATGTTCTTTAATCTCTATAGTCGTCGCGAATTTGCTGGCGCTAGCTTTCAGCTTATCACAGAATATGAGAAAATCATAAAAAAATCCGGGGCAAGGTGCTGATGGCTCCAAGTGCTAACACTTACAATATTACTCAAAGAAAAAGACTAATTTATTTTGACTTACGCGGGAGTCTCTTTTTATTAGTCAGTTTTGTCTTTAGTTTGCATCGCCCACTAGCATTAATTGCGCATCTACCACAAATCCGTGACTACTTGTAATTGTCCGCACTAGTTTGTAAGAGCTGCCCTCTATTTGCAAACTTTTAAAAGCCTTTTTATATTTTTCCGCATTCATGGACACCCTCATCCTTTTGAGATGATAGCCACCTTTATTTTGGCCCTGGTATCCTAGTAGAACATGCATAGCACCAAATAAGCAACTGTTTTGGGTTTCCGCCTACATCTAGATATGAATGAAGTGAGACCGAAAGTTGCTATCCTCACTAATATGCTGAACTATAAGTACTCTGTTGCTTGTCTTGCCATATCAATATGGACATGCCATCCCGTTTCCTCTACTTATCATCTTTGCCCCCGTTTTACTTTCGTTTTAGATCGTAACCGCTTTTTACGAGCTCTACTGGAATCGTCTTGAAAGTCTGAAGTTTGATTGGTTGGTCTGCATACACGGTTCCTGGAGTCTTGACGTGCACTTTGATCTAATAGAATTAAATCTCGATCTCAGACAACAGTGCCTTTGCAAAGCTCCAAATCTCGACATGAAAATCCGGCGGCGTCTTTATGCTTCTGGGGGAAAGAGAGCTGACTTGCTATAAAATATTACAACGCATCTTGTATTTAAAACATTTCTGAATACTTACACTAAAAATTCTGCGAGCTTAATTTGTCGAAGTTAGGATCTTCTGTTCTCGTTACATAAACCGCTTTTTCGTCGTCCGCGTAGCAGCACAGTTGGTGCGCCTCAGGTTCAATAAGATACCTTCTCGATCTCGACTGATCCAGCTCTCCAAGTTGTTGCTCTGGCCCAGTTGTGCAACAGCTCTGATTGGCTCAATACTAAGGCCGCCTTGATGACACGCTGATAGAAACTTCTGGAGACTTTATTATCATGTCTAACCGGAATCCATCCTTTCTGCGTACCATCGTCATAGAGGATGAGAAGTAGTGCAACCAGTTCGATTGTTTTATGAACTTTGCTAAAAATGTGTTATAAAAAATTTGACTATTTTAAAAGTCAATAAAGGAGAATTATTTTATCTTCCATTTTGTTTATTTTTTGATATCATTCACTAATATTTTTCGATTTACAAAGTACGTCCAATGTGCTTCAACAATTTTAAACAAAGCGTTGAGGATTTGCTCGTTGCATTTTTGCTGTGAGCTAGCCAAATGGTGCATTTATATTACCTGCAGGCTTCTCAATATAACATTCTTTTGATTGATATCCAGGTTTTGTTCGATCATCTAAAATGTGGGCATTTGAGTGCAAGTGCAGTTTTTAGTGGAAAATGACAGAAGAAAAAGTTTGTTGTAATTTTCCTAGACATAAAACAAAATTATAAAAATTTTTAACTTTTTAAGTTGCCTTATAAAGTTTATTGTATGGGTAAATTTTGAATTTATATAAAATTATAAATTCTTCATCTAAATATTTAATTTGTATGTATATGGATCAGAAGTTGGTACCCAAAATTTTGTTTGGTGGAGTTTATTTGATTATGAGAGTCTGAAAACTGCTAATCGTGTTAACGTTCTTTTTTTACTGTATTGTTATTTTATTTTATTAATTGTTAAACATTTTCACTTTGTTTGTATATTTTATAAAAACCTCTGGATTCTGCGGGCTATTAAAAGAAATCTAGTTTTGGTAAGATAATTAATAAATTTTTTATAGTTCTGACCAAAAGTCTCCATTTTGACTTACTTGGACTACTTTCACTCCCATAAGGACATGAGATATCCGAAAAACTTCTCCTCCTCTTTCTTCAAGTCTATCGCACTCTATTTTCTTCGTTGCCTTGTAGCGTGTTCACTGCAACGCTGTTTCCAATGAATCATTCTGTGTATGACCTAGAATTGCCTATATTTAAGTATTCAGCTTCGGTTGGTTTTTGATTATCAAAGGCTTTTTATTATTACGCTTTGTTTTTAATTTCGAAAGCGTTTCATCTACAGAATTTTGATGCCTGTCTTTTTTAAAATGTCCAAACAAAACGTTAGGGGGTTCAAAACAGTCCAAAAATTGATAACGCGGTACATCAAGAGAGCCGTTACATTTGTATGAAGGCTGCGAGCTTGGTTTTCAGGGAGAGATTCCTATTTTGTCAGACCAGGTGTAACTGCACAAAAGCATCGCCTTTTTGATGCGACTCCTGACATGTTCTCATTACATGCGCTTGGAGTTACTATGCTTTCCGAGCAAGAGGAGTTAACAGTTCCGCTTACATGTCTTTTAGTCAAGCAGATACTTAACTCCTTCGTACGCTTTTACCTCTTTAGTTTTTGATAATTATGTTAAATATCATGTTCAAGGACTTTTGGGCCAGTAAAAGTCTTCTAACTCCAAATCTTTCAGTCCCTATTGGATTTGTCATTTCCTACGTTTAAATAATATAAAATTATTGGAGAATTACAGTCTGATGTAAAAATAAGAATAACAAATTTTAGTTAATGATTTATTATCAATAGAGATGTCCAACATTATACTTTCCATGGTTTGTCATATTATTTGTAGCCGATTTGCACTTTTCTTTGTTAGAGCCATGGTTTCCAGTCCATATGTAGCTATTAGCATAATACATGTGCTTTAGCTTTATGGATATGTTTTTATTCTGTGGCAGGTGTCTGAGGTTTCCAAAAGAGACCCATGGTAAAGTGATTTTTTGAGGTATTTCCAGAGTTTGATTTTTTTACAAATGCTTATATTCATCTACGTTATCTATGTGTTTTTTCTCTACGCTAATCTGGACGTTGTCGTTAGTTATTATTTTGGTTTTGCTAAAATTTATTTGGAGCTCTATTGTCTCGATTGATTGATTGAGTTCCTTCATCTGTTGCACTTCATTAGGGTCAGAAGATATTAGGATTATATCGTCCAGGTATCTTAAATAGCTCAGATATTTTTCATGTACTTTTATGCCTTTTTGTTCCCATGAAAGGTTCTTGAAAGCGTAGTTCTAAAGCTAGGATAAAGAGTTTTTGTGCCCGCCTAATTTATCTTTCAATTTGGATCTTTCAGTTTTCACATCGTCGTTAATTTTTTTAATTATTTTTGTATATCTCTTGCGTCTTCCTTCTTATATAATAACTTATTACAATATTACAATCAATGGACCGTTTCTTCAGCACGTAAAAATAAAACATTAATAAGTATGTAGAATTGTAATGCTATTTTGCCGAAGTTCGCCTCATAATTGTTGAGATTGTTGTCTTTGATGCTGCAGACTGGATTTTGAATATTTTATAGACAATAAGTTTGAAAACGAGACTGACCAACAAAGAGTGTCAATGGTGTTAAAAAATTGTACTATATATGGACGGGAATTGTTTTGTTGAAGTCTTGCCAGAAAAGGATGCACACGAGGCTGTAGAACCCGGTAAACGTACTGTGATATTAGTTTTGTTTTTACCTTTTCAAGAAAAACTGGGAATCGCAAAATATTTTTTTCCACACTGCAACGCTATCAATTTAGGCACTAAAGTTTAGATCATTCATTTGGTATCCTACAACGAGTACGGCGATTCTTTTTATTGAAGCAAAAACTAAATTCGTCACCAATATCGAGGTATTACTACAGCACCTGCTAACAATAGAAATGCAAATAAAGGGACGTTGAGAATGCAAGAGTTCACTTGAAAGCAGATGGTGTTAGAATATGGTCTAAGTGAAACACCGTTGATTGAGCTTAGGTCCGTTAAGTTTAACACAATCTTCTTTTCTGACAATTATTTTCAGTCGCTTGGAGTCGATCTAGTCCGTGTTTGTTGCTGCGTGTTTTTAATGCTTTTAACATATTCACACAGTTTGATTGCAAAGATAAAAGTAGCAGGCTACTCGACGAAATATCTATTTTGCTATCATACTTTAACTAAATTCATATTTATCTGCCCCAGAGGATTGAATTGAGTTTATAATACATCCCTTCCTGACCTCTATTTCTTTTTCAGAGATTACGTGTTTGGATAATTCCAGCGCTATCTTTTCTTGTAGTTAAGTATTTTGTTTTCTAGGGGTTAATATCTAAATCAGATTTAACGCATTCTTCCTTGAGTTTTTGCATAAAACCCAGGTCTTCCTCATCCTGTGCTATGACTACCTGGTCTGCAAACTGTATAAATGATCATCTAATATTAGGGACTCTTATTTTTTCTGTTTCTTTTCCATTTTTTAAGACTGTGTTTTCAATAAAGTTTAAATAATAATGGCGACGTTGAGCATCCTTGTATAAACTCTTTGTTGTTTAATATTTCCGGCCTAATTTGTGCCCCATATTGTTTTTATAAAGGTCTTCTGCGGTTTTAAGCAGTTCTTTATGTACTTCCATTTCTCCCATCGCTTTACACAGTTTTGTGTTGGGTATTGAGTCGTAAGCTTTTGCGATGCCTACAAAGCCATATGTACTTCTCTATTATTAGCTTTATTTTTCTCCGTTAACTGCCGTGCTGTGTATATGTGATCGGAAAATGATTTTCCTGCTATAAAGCCTACTCGGTGGTCTCCTATTTTATTTTGTATGCCGCCTTTTATTTTCTGTTTTGATAACTCGACTAAGAGCGAGAAGAATTAAAAAAAGATGGAATGAAGATATAAGAAAATACTTAAAGTACTGGAAGAGAAGAAACTAGGATGGTTCGGGATTTAGTAAGGATGAAAGAAGTAAGAAAAGCAAAGAAGATGAGAAAACAAGAGAGGAAGGCTAAAGCAAAAATGGAACAGTGACATTGAGATGATACTAGAGAAGAAGAAAATGATTGGCACAAACCGAAGAAAATGGCAAGAGATGGGAAGAAATGAAGAGGTTTTCAACCTCGACACTATAGGGTATTAAGAAGACAAGACTATATATACAACTTTTCGTATAATTTTTCTATGGTCAAACACCATTTTTAAAGATGGAAATTATATAGGTTTTTGCCTACTCTTCTGGCAAATCTTTTCCATTTATAGCTCTCCTAAACATGCCTGTCAATATTCTGTAGAGCTTCTTTGAACCATTTTATTTACGATTTTTAAGATTTTTACTATTTTTTAACTTCTCAATTTGTAGTTCTATTTGTGCAGGTCTGCTATTATCTTCTGTTGTGTCTTTGTTTATTTGTAAAAACTGTGGTCCGTTCTCTGTCAATATCTGTCGATAATACTCCTCTTGTTTTATAAATTCTCTTTGTGCTTTTCTCTTGTAATTGATTTTAGTGCTCTAATTAACTTCCACGATTCTGAACTTCTTGTACCCCCAATATGTTGTTCTATATCCTTACATGTTCTTTGCTATTTATCACATTTTTATTTGGTAATGAGTCTTTTGGTTTCTCTGTTCTTTCCTTTATATGCTTGCCAGCCTTTTTCTGGTTTCGTAGTCAGATATTTTTTGTATAGTATTTTCCTCTTGTATTACTTCTTACTGATAACTTTTTATTATTTGTGTTGGAGATCTTTTTTCTCTAGGGCTTCCTAAGCTGCCTCTTTGATGCTGTTATTGATATGTTGATATTTTTCTTCTATTCTGCCATAGTGGAATTTAATCAAATTATCTTTTGTACAACTTCCTAATTGTTTTGTCACTTGAATAGGTGTATTTACAGTTTTTTTTTAGTTTTTCTTCTTTTGTTTGTTTCTTTTCGAGTGTCATTTCTTTTTGTCTTACTGTGCCAAGAAAATTTTATAAATAATATCAGAAGCATATGGTCGGTGACAGATTCAGCGCCCCTTTTTTAGCTTGCATCTTTAATTTAATAGTTGTGTTAACTTTAACTATAATGTAGTAGTCTATGATTGAGTTGAAGTTTTTGTGTTGTTTGTATATTTATAAATGTCCTTATGTTTGTAGAATCCGTTAGTTATGTTAAGCTCTTCTGATTTACATAGTTCAATTAGTTTTTCTCCATTGTTATTAACATCCTCTTTAAACCGTTCTATCGTCCTATCAATTGTTTTTACTGTTCTTCCGCTGAGATCACCTGGTACAATTACTTCTTTATTATTTTTTACTTTTTTGTTTGCTCTTTCAGTGTTTCAAAAAAGCACTTTTTTCCGTCTGTTGGACCGTACGCTCCGATTCGGCTCTCTGCCGAAGGTTTCTAATTCTAGTTTTATTAGTCGTTTATCAATGGGTTTCCTAGATGTTACTGTCTTCCTCCACATTCTCTTAATGAGGATACCCACTATAACTTGCACCCTTTTTTGATTATTTACTCCACTCCGTCACTGTAATGTACCATTGATATCGGTTCCTTTCTTAATAATCAGTCCTTGTATAATTTTGATATCTTTGGATCTCCAGCCTTGGATAATTCATGTCCCACAATTCAATTGTCTCTTTTGGGTCTCCTTTTTTTTTCTTGTTTCGATCGAGATTTAAGGTAGCTTTTGCTAAATTACTTACAGCAGAATTGCCCTTCCCCCCGCATTTTATGGGACTCCTCTCTTTGAAGGTGTGGATTATAATCCGACGATATTTTCCTTGTTCTTAATCTTTCATCCTGCTATACGGTGTTTAGCATTTGATTTTTATGTATGTGTTACTCAATATTATCGTTACAACCCTCCTCTTTTATCCGGGTTTGGATAAACGTTGCTCTTAGAGACAACGCAGGCGGACTAGTTTTATGTTTTTAACACATCATAAAAAGTATTGTGGCCTTTTCCATCTTTCTCATGAATTTGGAAGGTATCATCTAACCAATAATTAGGTTGCTTTGTTACGTTACCAGTATTCTTTATTTCTTCGTAGTTACAATTTATTTTCTTGTTGGAATTTACTTGTTGCTATTCTGGTGTAGAAATATTGTTTAACAAATAAAGATAATAATAGGTGATAGGTTGGTTTCGTATTACTTTGGGGATGTAGTATTGTGTATAATTGGGGACACAGACTATTATTGGCTACGCTAATACTACCGATATCATCACTGTACTACTTGATATCAGACTTCCAATATTACTGTCTTTCAGTAATAAAATAATAAAATTTACTGTAATCGACTGCTAACGTAGCTATTTTGACCGATGGTTGTTTTATTTTCATTTTGTATCTGTACTTTCACGTGCGAATTTACTCTGTTTTTACACAGAACGCTACAAAAGTTTCAATGATGTAGCTCATTTCAGTCCATTGAGAAGATAATGTTTGTCTAATAACCAAGGAGCTTCTGCATTTTTGTGAATATGTCAACTTGAAGTTCCTTCCGCTAATAATACTCTTGGCATTTCAACCCTTGTTCAGTCTCTTCTTGACAACCTGCCGTCTAAAGTCATTTCTGGATAATTGACTTTATTCTGAGAGCGCGCAATGGCATTACTGATGACCAAATTAGGTTCTATGGCTAGTTTTCTTTTAGTAAAATGAACAGGGGTAAATTTTAGTTTATTTGGTTTGGTTGCTCATTGCTTTGTCACAAAGCCATTCAGTAGATATATTTTACTCTTCATCAAATGCAAAATATATACTGCTATCTGCAAACATAACTGTGGTCATACCTTTCACTGTTGGTATATCGTCGGCAGAGGATGGGACTAAGTAGATTATCCTAAGGCACGCCCGTTTTTATTCTGTGTCTTTTTGTTTCACTTTAAATTACATCACTGAGATATATAATATTAGAATATTAGAATTGATTTATGAAGATTTGGAGTTATGTTTTATCGAAGACTTCTAAGAAGAATGCAGAACAGACAAGGATGCTTTTCCTTGAAGCCGAATTAGAAATCCTAAATTAGGTCACCATCTTGTCAATAATTTAAAAGTATAAGCGGCACGACAACTTCAAACTAGCAAAAGTATGTTTCAATTTGAACGTTGTGTTAAAAATGTGAGGGTAACTAGATATTTCTTAGGTAATTGCTTTAAGCTTTCCTGTGTTTAAGTTTTTTTTTTCGTGTCTAAATCTTAGAGAGATAATATTTTCGGATTGTCCATATTAGTCAAAGTATTACCTATATCAATTTAATTATGTGTGAATCGACTAGAATGATTACATGTTCAGTCGGCAAGTCTGATTCTGGTTTATTTTCTCTGGCTTATATAGGATAGTTACTTCTCATTTGACCTCCGTAATTACTATACAAAGGAGTAATTAGTCTCTTTATTTGTGATTAAGTTTTGTAGGCAGGAACTGACTGAATATTCTTTTACTCTTGCCGTCTGGCTTTTCTTGTCTCTTTCAGTTCAAGTCGGGTTTTCTTCTGACTCCCTACTTAACTCTCAAACTGATAAATTTCTTCGTCAACTCTAATAAAATTGTAAAAATAAATTTTTCTGTACTTGCGTCATAAATAGAGTAGACTTGGGTGTAGAAAGAGAGAGGGTTATACCATATTATTTTAAATTGAAAAACTACTAGTGCTGTTTTGCAGTTTCTTTACGTACAAGCTCCTTAGCAATTATTTTTACAACTACAAGGGGGATGTAAACTTTTTATTATTACTCATATAGACATACTGACCTTATCCTAATCCTTATTACTAAAATTAATTCTTAGATTCAGATTTAGAAATTAATCTTTGATCTGATTATTGCGTATTTTTGCATTTTTTATTTAGTAAATTTACTTGTATGATCAAGAAACGAACTTTACACGTTAATGTTTTTAAAATATGTCACAATTTATAATTGCACTTTTACGAAGCCCCTGTAGAACAAAAATTAAATTCTGTAGTACAAAAATTAGAGAGTTGTCGTGATTATTTTGTCCGCTATAAGGTAGTGTAAAATGGTAACTGGTGCGTCGTCTTGTTTACGTAAACGCATTTTTATCCACTTCCGTTAAACCGCGAGAGAGCTGCCTCCGCGGCGACACCGGTTTTCACTCTCTTGGAATTTATTTGATACTTTTTTGCCCCTTTAAAGAGTGTGCTCTGGTCTGCTGTTTACACTTTATAGATGGGGCCGGAGGCTTTCTCGGATTTGGACAAATTGCCGACTAAGCTCTTCAATCTTTAAACTGCCCTTGTTAGACCCAATATTTCCTCCCCGGCGCTGGGACAAATGGTAGGCAAATTTCGCCGAGAATGCTAGATGCGGTTTTTTGCGGCCCGGATAGGGGATGTTCCATACGAGTGCATTTACTTGTTCAAGGTACAGTGGTCGAACGGTTTGTAAATTCAATTCATGGCGGTGCATAAATATTTGGCTTTGTTGTCACTTGTTTTAATAAAACAGAACATTTTGAATGGAGAGACAAGAACACACAGTGTTTGTAGTATTTTTCTATACCCACACATCTCTGAATTTTCTACTAATTCGAGGATAATTTGGAACGAAACCTCCGTTTGGTTATTAGTGACAGATCATGTGCTGACTTTAGATGGACGGCCACTTCTTGCCTCACATGCACGTAAGTGCGTCTATCTTTGAACCATTGACATACGACACTGTTACTCATCACGTTTGGTTCGTAAATATTACAGAGCTTATGATAAATTGCATGCCAACAGTTTTTTCGCACGCAGAAACCGTATTGCTGCACGCACTTCACATTTGGCGGAATTTTTTATGTTACCGTTTATTTTTATTTCATTTAATTGTTTACCTGTAAAATTCCAAAAACTGAACAGATTTTGCTCTTTTATCTGAGCTGTTGTGTTTTTTTTATTCGTCGTTCCTACACGCTTGGTGCATTTTAGGCTCTAAAGTCACAAGCTCTGCTTCTTTGTTTTTTTGGTGTTAAATATTTTAGTGAAGTTATCGTCGCCAGGAGATTTTTTCAAATTCCAGATCTTTTTGTTTTTCACTTTGAGTTTTGGTCTATATTTCATAGTTGAGTTTCATCTAATGTGCATCTGGTTATTTTTGTTATTTTTTTACAAATTCTTGTATTACACAAGGTGTCTCTATTTACTCCGTTGGGAGCTTTCTGGGTGTCTTTAAACTTATAATATTTTTCTCTTCTTTACTCTGCTGCCTTCTTAGTATTTGTTTCTATACTCCTCTCTATCTTCTTACATATGTTGAGTATATAATGTACTTTTTATTATTTAATGTTTTGTTCCTATCATGTACTGTCTTAGAGCTTTGTTATTTGTTGGTTTTCATTGTTTATCGTTTTTTTTAATATAAGTATTTTTGCGTATTTTTCTTCTACTTTTCTACCCAATGTCTAAGTTTTTTTATTTATATATTTAGTTTCCGGTTTTTATTCCTTTGTTTATGATAGTATCCAGAAAGTCTTTGCTTTACTGGGCCTAAAATTAATTTGCCCCTTAATAAGAGCTTAGTCTTTTTACATATGACTGCTGTAGTTCTTTTCTGTTATTTAATTTTTAATATATTATCTGATAGATGCTTTTAGTAACGTTTATTTTGTTGTATTATTTTTTTCTTTTATATAATATATGTAATTACGCCTCCCAATTTTTTCCCGTGTTCTCACTTTCCAGTTATGAGATTTTCCAAGTTTGCTAGTCTTTCTCTTTGATCACTTATCGACCTATGGCTGAGATCAAAGTGTAGTCTTTTTCTTTGTCTAATTCTTACTATTTAATGATCTGAGTTGCATTCTGCTGCTTCACAAGTCTTACATTTAGGAAATTTCGTATTAATAAGTAGATGTTGATTTTGCGTGTTGTTACTTTGAAATTTTCTATACTCTGTTGTCTGAAAAGTTAGTAGCTGTTATTACCAATCATTCTGCGATTGGAAAATTTACCAGTCCTTTTTTTATCTAAGCTTTGTCGTAGACATGGCTTTATTTGTTTATTTTGTCAGAATAAAAGATGCTTTCTAATTCAGTTTGTCTTTAAGATTTCTATTTTTAAATATTTTATAGTCGTTTCAGTTCTTTGTGCCAATTTGAACCCAGACTTAAATTTTGTGTTTTTTGTGCCTTTTATATAGCTCTCCTTTCCTTATTTGTAGTTGCGTTCCTTCCCTTGTCGATTGCCTGAAAGGCATCTCTAAGAGTTTGTTTGGAGTTTACTACAAATTTTAGTTTTAGAAATGTAGGAGCGTTAGCTCCAGGTTTAGCTCCCTTTCTTTATCTAAATTTAGAAGAAACAGGGCCGACAGAGCTTTTATACTTTAGCGAAATTCAAATGAAAAAAACCAAAATTATTCTGCGATCGGTGAAAAATGGTTTGACTATTAAAGCAACGTTGAATTGAATGGCGTTATGCATGCTTCCACTTTCTTAAGTTACCCTCAATCATTTTTAATTTTGTTTTCACCTGCCGCATTATTTTCGATTGTCTTACTTCCATTCGTATTAAGTGTGCGACACTTCAGTTGCTTTCCATATATTTCGTCATCAGCCCCATTTAATTTTAAATTTCTCTGTTAGGGGTTTATTTAAGATTCTGTCTTTTCTTGTGATAACTTAACGGCTCTCAAATTTTTTATTTCCGTAATCTATGTTTTACTTTTTATTTATTTAAAATACAGTTGGTTGCGTTTTCTGATCCATTTATTAATGTTGTTCCAATTCTTTTTATTTATATTTATTTTTAATTCTCTATCTTAAGACCTTCCTATACATTTTTATGTTGTGTGTCAGCTCCTGTTCGTTTCTTACATAGTGAAAGCGCGTTCTGTTATTGGCACTATTTCCACATTCCTTTAAGCTACCTCAATTTTATATAAATTTCTTTTACGTCGTCGAGCACAGTATTGAATAGGGTTGGGCTTAATACTCCCCTTTCTTTTAAAATTTTCTTGGTTATAAATTTGTTGTCAGTTCCGATGTAATTCCTTCGTGTTCCTGCTTAGACTAATTATGTTATTAATGGATTCTTCATATACTTTCGTTCTTTTTAAACTTCCATACATTCCTTCTAGGTATATTATCGAATACTTTTTCTTCTTCTTCTTCTTCTTTCTCTTCTCCCATTTTACCTCACGGTGTTGGGGTTTTGAGCCATCGGTTGCAATCGTTTCTATCCCTTACCAGGATCTTTATTTGTTCTATGGTCTTGCCTCTTTTCCTTGCCACTTCTCTGATGTTGTCTTCCCATACTTTTCTAGACCTTCCTCTGGGACGCTTTCCTTCATCTTTCATTGCAAACACTTTCTTGGGGTACCTTGTCTCACTCATTCGTACCATATGTCCAAACCATTGAAGTTGTTTTAATTCTATGTTTTCTGCTAAGGGTTCCTGATCTAGTTCGTCTCGTACACTGCGATTCCTTACACGGTCTCTTCTTGTTTTTCCAATTACCCGTCTTAGGTACTTCATTTCTGTTGCTGTTATTTTGATCTGTGTTTATCTTGCATTACCCATGATTCGGCTCCATATGTTACGGTAGGCACGTAGATTGTTTTATATAAGTGCATTTTGCTTTTCTACTTAATTCCTTTTTCCTATTAAGGTATGTTTATTTGATAGTAGACTTTGTTAGCTTTATTTACTCTGCTTCTTATTTCTTCGTCAATTTTCCCATTTGCACTTATTCTTACTCCTAAGTATTCAAGTTCCTCTACTTCCTGCAATTGTCTTCCTTCTATCTGTATTTGCATTTGCCTTGCTCTTTCGTTTTCTTCTCGCGATATTTTCATAATTTTACTCTTATCCGTATTTATCTGCATCCCTTCTCTTCCAATCTGTTCTTCCATGTTGTTACTTTCCTTTGCAGTTGTCCTTCACTTGTTGCGATCAGAATTATATCGTCGTCATATAGTAAGTCTTGTGTCAGTACTGGGTATAGATTCAGGTATCCCAGGCTAGTATTTCTGATGTCTTTTTTACATTGTTCGTTTATGTAATCCATATATATCACGAAAAGTAGGGGGCTGAGACTATCCCCCTGTTTTATGCCCTTTTCCATCTTGAATTCTGTAGATGTTTGCCCGTTTAGTCTTACTGAGCCGGTACTATTGGTATTTACACTTTTTATTACTCGTTTTAATTTTGGGCTTACCTCCAGATGGTCTAGTGCTTCCCATATATATTGGCGTGGTACTTTGTCGAATGCAGATTTTAAATCTAAGCATGCCAAATATAATGTTTTGTTTTTATCTATTCTTTTCTCTGATAGTATTCGAAGGGTAAATATGTGATCGTGGGTTTGTCTCCCGGTGTGTATGCTGCTTGTTCATCTTGTATTTTATTTCCTATTTCTACTCTTAGTCTGCTTTCTAAAATTCTTGAGTATACTTTGAACGCTACTCCTGATAGACATATAGCTCTGTAGTTGTCACTATTTGTGGAATCTCCTTTTGTGTAGAGGTACAATGATATTTCTTCTCCATTCATCTGGTATATTCTCTGTGTTCCAGGCTTTCTGAAAGATTTGTTTCAGCCATTGTACTAATATGGGCCCTCCTTTTTAGCAGTTTCTGCGGTTATTCCGTCTTCTCCCGGCTTTTCCATTTTTGCTTTCATTAGGGCCATTCTTATTTCTTCTTCAGTTATTATATCCACTTCTTCCTGTTCGTTATTGTCTTCTGCCACTATTTGTGCATTTCTATCTCCTTGAATTTGGACGTGTAATGTTCCGCCCAGGCTTGTAGTATGTCTTTGTTTGTTTCCCAGATTTCTTATACTTCTAATCTTTTGGGTTCTATTTCCTTTTAGTCTTTTAATTATATTTCAAAATTGTTTCTGGTTGCTTATATAGTTGTCTTCAATTTTCCTTCCGAAGCTTTCCCAGCTCTCTCGTTTGGCTTGTTTCACTGCTTCCTTCGCCTCATTTCTTTTTTGTGCATAAATTACTCTATCTCCATTTGTTTTTGTTTTTGTATATTTTTTCCACGCCTCCTTTTTCTCCTTAATTTTCTTTTTCACTTCCTCATTTCACCATTTAGTTCGTTTTTGGTCATTGTTTTGTCTGACCATTTTTGTTCCGCATATTTCTTTTGCTGTTGTTTGGAGTGCCGCTTTGAGTTTTCCCGATACTTCATTAAGGGTTTGTTGCTGGTTGCTATTTTCATATTCTTTCAACTTCTCTTGGAGTCTTTCCTCATATTCTCTTCTTATATTTGGTTCATCCAAGAGTTCTAGCTTAATTCTTTCATATTTTCTACCTCTTTCCTTTTTTGGTTTCTCTATGTTGATATCTGCGATTACTAGTCGATGTGCTGTGCTCAACTCCGCCCCTCTGACTGCTTTCACGTCGTTTACGGCGTATCTCATATTTTTTGTGTGTGTTATATAGTCTATCATGCTTCGATGTTCTAGCCCTTGCACTTCATATGTGATTTTATGAATATTTTTGTGATTAAACCAGGTATTTCCTGTGAGTATTTGATTTATGATACAGAAATCGAGCATCCTTTGTCCATTATCATTAATTTCACATTCCAGCCCATGCTTTCCCATTGTACCATGCCCTCTTCTTTCTTGGTTTCCTATATGGGCATTCCAATCTCCCATTACTATAACGTGTTGGTTTTATTCTGTAGTTTCTCTGTTTCTCTCTGTAGTTCTTCATAGAACGCGTCTTTTCGTCTACGGTAGCGTTTTCCGTTGGTGCGTATATTTGTATAATCCCACTTTTTCTTGTAGGTTTAGGTTCATGGTCAATATTCTTGGATTTATAGCTTCCCAGCTGGTTATTTTCCTATTTAGTTCGTTACTTACTATGATTCCTACACCTTCCGTTGTTCTGTTACCTCTAGGTGTACCTGAATATCTTAGTGTATACCCCTTGTCCATATGAGTTTCTCCACTTCCTTTCTTTTTTATTTCTGATACTCCTAGTAATTGGATTTTATACTTTTCTATTTCTTCTATTATTTCAGGTTCCTTCCCAGTTAAAGATGTTACGTTCCATATTCCTAATCTTATCCTTTTTCCTGCTTTTAGTCGTCTTCGGGTTGACCGTCCATTTTCGAGGCTCGTTGAATTACTCTGAATCATGATACCTTGTGTGGGTGATTAGCCCACCGACAAGGGTCCCGTTACCTCGGGACAACTGGTGTCAGGTTATGCCCCCCGACGCTGGGTCGCCAGAGCCCCGTTTGTTTTCTAGCAGGGTGTACCCGGCATTTTACTGTGCCTCTCTTGCAGGTGGGGTTGACATTTGAGCCCTTGGATGTTGGTGGCCCCCTTACACCCCGAATACTTTTTCAATATTAATAAATGCTGGGTATTTTCCTTTCTCATTTCTAAATCTACCCTGTGTCCCTTCTAGTCGAGTTCCAATTGCTGCTTTTAATTTTTATAAATATTTTTTTATATAACTTTGCCATTTTGTTCAATGAGGCAATTTATCTGTAATTTTGCTATGCTAGAAGTTCTTCTGCGTGTAATGTATATACTCTTGTTACTGTTTTTTGTCTGGTGTCGAAATCTGGAACCCAAGGGTAAACTCCTACATAGGAGGGAAATATAGAATGATTTTGTAAAAAATTTGATTGTTTAAGTTTTAAATCCTGCTAAAATTTTAATAGCTTTATTTGAATTCAGAAATTGAACACAATTTTACATATTTGGGCAACGTAGAGTAAAAATAAGCAGTTTTATAAAAATTGATTGGATGTATTTGTAGATTTTTTCTATTCTGGACTTTCATTTTTCACAGAGCTCCCAAATATCAATTGGACCCTTATTTGTGGCTTAATAAATTTTCGTATTATTTACAATCTTCTCTATTTCCTTACTGTTCCCCAAACTGTTTTTTGTAAGATTGTACAAACATTTCTTTTTTATAGTATAGGATTGCCCTGTCGGGCAACATAAAATTTATTGTCATGGGCTTACCTGTTTTTGAATAAAAATTGTAATATACGACTTCCTAAGCGGAATCGATAATATCGTGGTAACTTTACTTAAGTTTTGGTTCCGCTTTTTCAAAATAATGCAATGTAGCCAGAATAATTTGATTCAGTGCTTTTATAATAATTTAAACTGTCATTACAGTAAAGTACTGCCCGATTGACTTAAATAGTACCTTCTAGTTACACTTTTCGTACAGATAAAGTAAGTTGGGTTTTCAGCTCATCAAGCAACAAAAAGCATGCCAGCTAATTTAATGGCCGCTTCGACTTCAAAATTTGAAAACAGTTAAGGCGCGAGGCTCTCAATTGTATTCTGGCGGTGCCAGAGGCCGTTCAAATTGGATTTTATAAATTCGATAAGCATAAATTTGCACGCAAGCGGTGAGATTAATTTTGAATAAATTTAGTTGCGTGAAGTTCCGATTTGCCGCATTTAACTACTCCAGGAAAATGGCTGCTAACTTTATTTCGGGGTTTCAGAGATCATTAAATTTGGAATTGTAGGTCTTGCTCGCAATTAGGGTGCTGTTGAATGTTTGTCTTCAGGCCGGCCCGATTTGTCGTAAAAGTTTAAAGCTTCTATTTTTAAAACTTAGAATTCCACGGGATAAGGTAGATATACAAAAAGGGACAACGGTTACTAATTGTATTGCACAGAGGCTGCTTGCTGAAGAAGGGCACTGGTAGATTTCAAAAATTTTGTTCTAGAGGATTTAAAACCTATTAAATAAATTTTCAACTCAAACGTACGAAACTCTCTAGATAAAAGGCCCGCAAATTTTGCTCTGTAAATCATGCATTTTTGAGGTTGTTAATTGATTTTTGGAGTTGATTTTGAAGGTTTTCTTTAGAAGGTTGCGACTCCAAAACAATAATGAAGGGCTTGTTCTTCATACGTGCACAAACTGGCCAACATTTTTGGGTTTGTTTAATAATTCGGACTAGGAAATTTTTGAAAACGTTAAGGGAATCATAAAGCCTTTTAATTGATTAAAATATTAGGTGTTTTGCAGAAAACTATTTGAACATTTCATAACTTAATTAAAATTTCTAATTGTTGCCATTTCTTAGATTGCTTATCCCAATCCTCTTTGCATTTTTGTTTCATATCGAGCATTTTAGAATGATAAAATTTGTACTGTATGTATCTGTCAGATGGAAGAAATGCATGATGGGTTTACTATATATCAAAGCAGGCTTGAGTCGTACCACATTTTTAACATGATCATTGATAAATGACGAAATACTTGACACAAGCAATCAAAACACTTAAAGGCCTCTACTGCCGAAGAAACAACAATCTAGCAAATGGATATCCCGAAGAGGGTCTATTAATACTTGCTCATAAAAAGTACACTTTCCCCATATAATAAAAAACTGATTTATGTGCCCATTAAAGCGCCATATATCTTTGCACAAAATAAACAATTTGAAAATGGGAAACCTAAAAGGCAATTTATTTCAATCCCGAAAAACCTTTAATCCTATTTGTAAAGTGTATAAAGCAGGCAAAAACGCGTTGGAAATGTTCCAGGAAAATGAGAAACGATTGCGCCGCGAAACCAAACAAGCAGGGCGATTTGGGGCAAAAAGTGCGCTGCTTATAAAACAACAAAGAATTGTGCTATAGCGCCGCTTTTTGCCGACATTATGTTAATGCGGCGCTTTGAATTAATTTGGCTCGCTTATTACGGGGTTCGTCCAGAAGGTGTTCAGTACTCGCGCATTTAAAGTACTACATTAATGATCCTATTTTATTGATTATATAGTACTATTAAAAGCTCTTTTTACTATTAACTTTTCAACGTAGAGTATTAAACAACAGAAATCAAAGAGAAGAGGGGAAAGTGAGGATGGGGTGTTGAGAGGTAAAAGAATAATAAAAATGCGGTTGAGAATTGCCACCTAAACGTTAAAAAGGGCGGCCGGTGAGCTAAAATAAAAATTAATGTAACATGAATCAATATTTTTAGTCAAGTCCGAAGGCCACGAAAATATAGAGTATAGGATTTGCTCTTGTACAGCACCAGATTTTACAATCCAAAAAAGTCTCGCTGTCTAATGTAACATATTAAGTATTTTTCCAGCAGTACCATAACAATAGGGTAGGCTTGGTCTTGTGTTTCAATGGTAGGTTTTTTCAATACCCATAATGTACTTTTGAATACTGTCGTTGACAATAGGTTTGTTTATTTATTTAAAATCTTCCGTGAGTACACTTTTTAGTAACATTTTATATTCGATCAGTACAGATTAATTCAGACTATGACAAGGGCGAACAAGAACCACGTTGAAATCGAGACTTTTTTAGAAGCTTTAATGCAAGTCTAGACTATACTAAGTGTGATGCTGCTCTATCTCATCTTCTGTTATCTGAAAACAGCTTTTTCAGTATTTTTGCGATTAGTTGAGGAATTTTTTAGAAAATTGTTGCACATCAGACTTAAAACGAATAATTATATTAGGCATGTATACAGACTTGCCCGGTTACTTCATTCTTAAAGCTAAGTTTTATTTCTTCGTGATATACCACGTTATAATCCACTGAGCTAAGTTGCTGTAGCGAATTAACTATTACTAATAAGATGTATTGACTGCAATGTTCAATTTGTACAAAAAAGTAATTTTAAAATGTAAAAAATGTGAATTAACTTGATAAAGCAAGCCATGCTCATGTATCGTTTAATTCCTTTACTCTAAACAAATTTTTCTCTTTAAATATAAAGATGATAAGAAATTCCAATAATTAAATAGAGATAAGATTATAAGCCAAGAAAGCAAGAAAAGCGAAAGCATTCCAAACGATTAGGTATAAAAAAACAAATGCATAAGAATGAAAGAAACCACTAAAAGATTTAAGGTAAAAATGTTGCACAGAATTAATGCGAAAATATTAATAGAAGGGCAGTATGTCGAAAATACTAACAACAAATTGAATTGATTAGATGAACAACGGAAAAACCGCAAAAAGTGGGCAACGTAAATCAAACGAAGTAGACGCGTAAGAAGTAAAGAAACAACCAATGAATATAATGATCGTGAAAGAAAATATCCGAACATTCATCTTAATGAATAGGTAAACATTTTATTTTAGCAAACTGCATATATCATGAGAAACGTCCCATAGAATTACTTAATATCACTACCTAAGATCTCTACCTTTTCAGTTTGGTATGTACGAATCTTTTTTGATGTTATAGTGAGTTGCACCATTGCACAAATGAATATTTGGATATAATTTCTTAGCAGTTGAATAGAGAAAAATATAAGACAGCGTTGGATTTCATAAGTACTATCTTGTTTTGTGTGATGCACCATATAGGTGATCCGTATGATATAATCGGTCTGATTATAGAAGTGTATGTTAGTATTCGACATTGTAGTTTAAGTAGTGACCATTTGTTTACAGTTGGGAAGAGCACATAGTCCGGCAAGTGTCTCTAATGACAGTTTTAGGTAAGCTTTCTATCTAAGCAGATCCCAAACGTACAACAGAGTTCATTGTGTTAAAGTGTTGTTTAGGAAGTCTTCTGGGTGAAAAGTTTTGACTCGCGCTTTTTTGCATTAAGTTTTATGTACTATTTGTTTAACCGTGGGATACGACGTTTAATACCTTCTTGGGGCTTGTATGATGTGCGGTAAACATCATTGAATCATATGGGATCTATAGTGAATCCTTGGAGAACGCTAGCATTAACGTGGCGAGACAAAGGGGCGTGTGAATTGATTTGACGAATTATTTTGTAATACATCGAAGATAAAATAGTGTGTTTATATAGTAATCTATTAGTCTAGACACGATCAAAGGCTTGTGCTACGTCTAAAAATATTACCAGTGTGTGCATTTAACTTTTACAGTAATTCTTAGGATCTCGTGATTAGAAAAAGGTATGGTTTTAAGGGGGAATTCGTGTTGTAGAAAAATATAATTAGATCTAGTGTCTGATTTAAGCAAGGCTGTATAACAACTCTTAGACAAAGTGGAGAGGAGACTAATTTCAAGTTCAAGAAAAATGTTTATTAATTCTTACGGCTTTTCATTTCATTATTTAAACATTAGCTAATAATACTAATTTTTTGTTCTATCTTATGCGTATAATATTTTTTTTAAATGCTCTAAAAATATTTTTTCAGTATTATTTTTTGGGATCGGATCCATCTCCATATGGTTAGATGATTATAAACGGGTCTTACTTTTCTAGTGCAGTTTTGATTAAATTGTTAAGATGTGTTTTGATTAGTCTGTCTGGAATGATTTGCATAGACTTGGGCTTTGTTAACGAAAGGGGGATCTTTAATAGCTTGTTGTTCCTCAAGGTTAAATGTCTGTTGCGGTTTGTTGAACAGAATAAATTACAATGTTATTCATGGCACTGTTATTAATAGTAATGTAAATAATAATAGTAACATAATTTATAATTTTTGGGAGTAGGTAATGCCCTTACGAATGAGGTTAACAATTGGACTTGGCTAATCACTGTCAGGTTCAGATAGTTATCGCATTTATGTATTGTTTTGAAGAATTTTGGCACTCGCGCTGATGTAACTTTGCACTGTAGGTGTGTCCAGTTCGTAGTGTAGCTGCTCATTGCGAATGTGCCATGGTGCGTTCACTGTGATGCGAAGAATTTTGTTTTGGAGCCTTTGCACTTTTTCTATGTTGGATTTCGCGGTGTTACTCTAAATTGGTGATGAATAAAGTACTCTTCTTCTTCTTCTTTATCAACCTGTATCTATCCAATGTTGGACATAGGCCTCCCCTTTAAATCTCCATTTGTCTCTGTCTTGAGCTGTCTTTATCCATGTTAATCCTGCTATTAATTTTATGTCATCTTTCCATCTGGTTTGTGGGCGGCCCACACTCCTTCTGCCCGTCCATGGTCTCCATTTTTGTATTACCTTGTTCCATCGTTCATCTTTTTGCCTCATGGTGTGGCCTGCCCATCTCCATTTCAATGATGCTACATATCTCTTGACGTATATTACTTTTGTTTTTTCCCTTATACTCTCATTTCTTATTCTATCTTTCAACTTTATATTTAGCATTTGCCTTTCCATTGCTCGCTGGGCTTTGGCAAGTTTTCCCATTAATGTTTTGTTTAATGTTCATGTTTGTGCCGCGTAAGTAAGTACTGGGAGTACGCATTAGTCATACACAGCTTTTCTCAGTTTTAAGGGATTGTTTGGTTTTTAGTATTTTATTTTGTTTCCCAAAGGCTGACCATGCTTGGCGTATGCGTCTATCAATTTCCAGATTTTGGTTAAATTTTTGCATGTTATCAATTGACCTAAATAAACATATTCTTGTACTGTCTCTACAGTTTGGTTGTCAATTTTATGTTTATGTTGTCTTGTTGGTTAGTCATTATTTTTGTTTTTGTTTATTTATTTTAGCCCAACTTTTGTTGATTTGTTCTTGAGTTCTTCGAGCATGTTTTGTAAGTCCACTGCAGAGTTTGATATGATGATTAGGTCATCTGCATAGGCCAGGTGATTGAGCATTTTGCCATTTATATTCACTCCTTTGTTTTCCCAGTTAAGTGACTTTATCACATCTTCTAGTGCTGTTATAAACAACTTAGGACTCATCGAGTCTCCTTGCCTTACTCCTCTACCGACCGGGATTTTATTAGTGTTTTCGGGTAACCTCACTGTCAATGTTGATTTTTCATAGATGGAGTGGATCATTTTAGTGTATCTATAGTCTATTCTACTGTTTTGCAGGGCTGTTTCTATCGCCCACAATTCAATCGAGTCGAAAGCTTTTTCAAAATCGACCAGTGCCATATATAAAGGTAAATTGTATTCGATGGCTTTTTCTATTAATGTTCTTATTGTGAGGATGTGGTCGTTTGTGCTGAAATTTTTCCTAAATCCAGCCTGTTCGATCGTCTGGTAGAATTCTAGTTTTGCATCTAATCTGTTTACTATGATTTTTGTGAAGAGTTTGTATATTTGGGGCAATAGAGATATTGGCCTATAATTATCAAGTATTGTTTTGTCTCCCTTTTTGTATATGAGGATAATTAGTGCGTTGCTCCAATCATCAGGAATCCTTCCTTCCTCCAGACATTTATTAAAGAATATTTGTAATGCTTGAATTATCGTATCTCCTCCTTCTTTTATTAACTCGCCTATTACGCCATCTTGTCCTGGGCACTTGTGATTTTTGATGGACTTTATGTTGAATTTAATCTCCTCATTAGTAATTTCTGGGATATCCTCTGAATTTACATTTATTATTTTCTTTTTTAATTCCTGTTTCACATCTTTCGGCGTTTCGTATTTTTGTTTGTATAGCTTTTCATAGCATAGTTCTATGGTCCTTTCCCTCATTGTCTTTAAATGCTGTGATATTTGCTCTACCTAATGATCTTCTTATGCTTTTCATATTTTTATTTTCTTGGATTATTTTTTCAATTTGTGCTTCTAACTGTTTCCTTTTATCTTCTCTTATTGATTTCTTCAGTGTCTTATTGGTTTCTGTAAATTCCTTTTTCCGTTTTTCAACAGTTCTCGTCTTATACGGAATAGTTCTTCTGTTCTGTCACTCCAAATTTTTTCTTTTTTCTTACGAGCTGCGGCTACTTTAAGGCCTGCGTCTAACATACATTTGTTTATGGTAGTATTCATGTCGTTCATTGTCATTTCCTGTATTTCAGAGGATTCTAAATTCTTGTTTAATTCGTATTCGTACTGTGCTTGTTTTTCTTTTAAAATCCTTGTGTCTATCGTTGTTTTTGGAGTGCTAATTCTTTTCTTTCTTTCCAATCTCGTTTTTATTTCTATTCTTGTTCTCAGTATCCTATGGTCGCTTCCTGTGCCAATATTGTTTAGTGGTGTTACATCTTTAACAATATCTTTATTTGATGATAAAATGTAATCTATTTCGTTTTATATTCTCCGTTAGGGCTGACCCATGTCCACTTTCTACTGGGTTTCTTTTTAAAGAAAGTATTCATTACATATAATTTTGTTGTTCTGCAAAATTCATGAGCGTTCATTTCGTTTCCCTAGCCCATGGATTCCGATCTTATCTTCGCTTGGTTCTATTTTTCCCTATCTTACTATTAAAGTCTCCTATTATGAGTGTATATTGGCAGTGGTTATTCTTTATTGCTACTGAAATTTCTTCATAGAACGATTCTACCTCTTCGTCATCATATTTTGTAGTTGGAGCGTATACTTGGATAATTTTCATGTTGCAGAATGTAGATATATTTAGGATGATATAGGCTACTCTTTTCGATATGGAATTGTAGCTCTTTATCTGATTTTTTAATTTCTTATTTATTATAAAACCTACTCCTCCTATGTTGTTGATTTCCTCAGTTTCTGCACCTCTGTAATATAGTATGTGTCCTGATGTTAGCGTTAGGCAGTGCTTGTCTTTTCTTTTAATTTCAGCTAAGCCTATTATATCCCATCTAATGTTTTTAAGTTCTTCTTCGAGTTCGTATAATTTTTCATCTTTGTTTAGTGAACGTATGTTGTATGTAGCAATCATTAGTTTAGTCTTATTTCTGTGTGTGCTTATGTTTTCGCAGTTGTCAAATTTGTGTCTCCCCCAGAATCCTTGAGACAGACTGATGTGTAATCATCAGTGTGAGATTCTGGACTAGTAGCCCTACTCACCTGGGTTATAAATCTTTTTGTTTGGTAATTTGACATTGTTGCTAAATAAAGGGGGTGGTTGGCCTAATCTTCCCACGCTGGCCAGAAGGGTTGCGAGATAGTAATTCAGCCGCTTCTAACATGGGGTACAGTCGCTGTCGGAGTACCGCTCCTACTGGAGAACCGTCGTGTCCTTTGCTAGTTTTGGTCCGCCCCGGGTATTTTATTTCCCCGGTACCACCCATATCTAGGAGGCATTCCTCTATCCGCCACCTGAGGAGGCGCCCGATGAGGGACTAGCAACCCCTCACGGGCACTAGTGTCCTTAATAATGATTTCTACTTTATGATGGTACATTTAGACTTAAGCGGCGATTTCTTGTTAATGAGGGGACACAGTTGCGCCAGTCTCGCATAACCTGGGTTTATTTTGAGATTTATATAAAGTTTCCAAGTAAGTCATGTATCTAGTAGCACTCCCAGATACTTAACGGCAGCATTAGCTGAATTCCAAGGAACGATGTTGTTATTGATTGCTATGTTGGGAGGGTTTCTGATTCTTCTTAGGGAGAATATTTTTGCTTGGCATTTCGTGGGATTAATTTGGATGTTCCATCTGTTATACCATGAGCATACTTGATGTATTGCAGTTTGCCGTTTCTCTACGGCTTGAGTGAGATCTGTGTGTTGCGCCTGGTTACAGTATTATACGCGAAGATCGCCAAGGTTGCCTCTGTGATAGGAATGTGAAAATATTGAATAACAGCGTCTCCAACACACTTGAATGGACTTTGTTTCTGAAACTAAGGAGTTTATGGAGTTATGGAGTACAGCAAAAGTTTAATTTTCGAAGAAAGAGAAGACAATTGCTTTTAGGTAATTGGCTATTCCGATCTTGAGTATTTTGCTTTTTAAGTCTTCTAGCCAGACTTATTTTCAAATTCCTCTTCTATTTTTTCGGAAATGCGTTGTAAAATCTAAATCGAGTTTTAGGCTATGTGATAGCTTATTGAGTAGGCGTTTTTTCCGGATTTCTGCTTCTCTGCCATTCTCGCTTAACTTGATTTTTCCTTTAATTACTTCTATAATTTCAATTAGTAGATATTGGTGGTTGTGCTTTTTATTAGTTTTGGAGGCTAGTGTTGCCTCGTGCACGCTATTGATTATTGACGTTGTTAATTTGGATATTGCGTTGTCTATGTCTTCATTATTGCTTAGGCTGGTTGGGAATTTCCGCTGGTCATCAAGGTTAGTTCGGAAATATTCTCAGTTTAGTACCCCGTTTATAAGTTTTGGTATTGGTTATGCCACCAGTGGCGTGTTGATAAACGAGATTATCACTGATAAGTCGTCAGGGTCAAGCTCTTCTATTACATTTTGGAATATTGGTTTGTCAAAGTTCTTCTGTAAAATAATGTCTAGTGTGATCGCTGCGATATGAATATTAGTCTATTATTTAGAAGGAATATTTTGTCGCGTAATTTTCCATCTTGATTCCCTCAGGATTATTTGCTCTACCTCCCCATAATTGATTTTGGACTTAAAATCTCCAATCATTATGACTGGTTCTGTTGTATTGAATGTAGCTATTAAGTCTTCTTCCACTAGCTTCTTGTTTGGTTGTCTATAGGTACTTATTAATGTGAGGTTTTGAGCGTTTAGTTTTATTTTAATTCTGTTTCTCCTATGCACTTGGTATCCAGAAATTTTAAACTTGTTTTCTTTAGATAGGTGGGTTTCAATGATACATGCAATATATATGTTGTGTCTGGCAAGAAATGCTGTAAGGATTGATCTTTGGGTTAGTATACCGTTAGCATTCCAATTGTTAGCTTTTGTATGACTTTCTGGGGTTAAGGATCCATTGAGGAGTAAGGGAAGGATAGTATTAGTGATAAAATTTTTAATTATAGGAAGGTAAGGGGTTAGCAGATCGAGAAGAATTTTGGCTATATTACTTGTGTCAGGTGAAACTGTTGTATTGGCTGATTGATTTGCGTTGTTAAAGTTGGGATTAGTTGTAAGATTTTGTGCTTGGTCAGCAAATGATCGGCAAGGGTTGACAAAATAATTTCTATTACGTCCTATGCGGATCGGTTGTTAGTGCTATTGTTTTGCATTTCGTTTTTGCATCATCTCGGCGCGATAACTTAGAGGGTGTGGGCCTCCGCAGTTGGCACACTTAGGTGCTTCTTCTGTTGTTTTTTTTCCATTGATGATGTTGATGGCCTCCTCCACATTTCATGCATTGTGGGTCTAGCGTACAATAATTTTTAGTGTGGCCATAACCTTGGCAGCGATGACACTTCTAAGTTCATCAGTGACAATTGAATAATGAATACTTTTTAGTGAGAATATCTTTTTGGAATTTTCATTATCATTTAGGGCCACTGCACAAACTGGTAGCGGCTGCTTGTTTTTAGTTAGAAGGCGTGTAACTTTAATAACTGATACTGAATTTCTGCTAAGTTCAGCAAAGATTTCTCGTTCTGTTAGGGATAGCAGTACAGTTTGTCGTTTGGGTTTTGGAAGGTGTGATATTTAATTTTGTTATCCCTAAATTTATCCTTAATGTGTTTGTGTTACAAAAGGTTGTGAATTCGCCGGCTGTCAATTTTTTGATATCTAGGGTCAGCACTATATGATATACGGCGTTACAGAGATAAATGGACAGTATTTTAGATTTTGTTGTCGAAGTTTCAGTTATATTGTCTGCATTTGTGTTGTGTTGACCTCTAGGTTGCTACCAAGTTGTATTTGTTATGTGTTGGAATATTTGGTGTCCACGAGTAGCGATTTTGCATTTCATTTAGTGGAGGTGTTAATAAGTCAAATTTATGCTTACTTCGCGTTTGAACTTCCATTGGGCTTTCATTGTTTAGATTTTCGGTTATTTTGTTAAGATTAAAACAACTTACGATTTGTGTTGTTTTACAGTTGCCATTTTAAAGCCATAGTTTTGCTAAATAATTGCATTTTAATCTTTTACACACTTAGACAGCGACGAAGCACGTCTTAACACTTTGAAAGTAAAATGATAACTGTTTGTGAATGTTGAAACAGCGGTATCGCTGTGAGCTGAAGTTGGTTGGATCTTCAAGCTGAGAATTTGGTCATGATTGGAATAGTGTCCAGTTGACAGGTCCATTCATTCATTTTAAGAGTTTGGGGTAATAATATGCTGATTGGAAGAGTGAGAATATATGTGATATTATTTTTAGGTGAAGATTATATATGTATTCAGTTAGAAATACATAACAACAATTAAAAAGTTTTTCTAACTTGGTTCTATTAGAATTTTTTTCTCTACAGCCCCAGTTAAGATCATCTGATGTTAATGTTAGGTGGCTTTATGTAAAAACAAGAACTGCAGAGAAATTATCTTCCAGTTTAATTTAATTGCTGCATATTCCCAATATTCTAGGTTAGATGGTGCGATTCAAAGTGTGACAATTTCGTTTTACGATTATCGCAGCTCATTTCCAGCCGATTTCTTTTTTTATTGCACATTAGACGGGTATTCTGAATTTTTCATTTTAAAACAAATAGGTTCTGGTAATGTAGGCAATATTAATGGCGCGCCTAGACATAAAGGAGATGAAGCCTTATCGTTATGCTTTCAGAGAATTTCCGTTCAGGCTGAAAATTTCCTTAGCTTGCATAGTTTGTTTTAATGCGATGACTTTTTGTTACTTAATGGGGTATTTCTGGTAGGAAGATATTTCAGGTCAACTAAGTCTTTCCGAGTATTGGAAAATGGAGTATTTTGTAATATTGCTGAATGACTATATCCTCAGGATTCAGTAAGCGAATTAGCTAGCCTTGCGTTCGTTATACAACCTGGTGAGCTATCTGTAATCACTGATGTTAGTTAACTTGATTTTTAATAGGGTGCCTTTGTATGTCGTAGTAAAATATTTTTCTATCGTATCGTGAGGGGAGTATAAAATCTATTTTGTGCCATAAGGGTGCGCATTTTAAATAAATATTGTTTATTGATATCATTTAAACATTACCTAACGTAAAAACAATTAATATAAATTTTGTATGTAAATTGAAAGGGCCTTCTACAAACATTTACATTATTGCACAACAAATTTGAACTATAATTTGTTTAAGTGGGCGGAAAAAACATTTAGTTCAACAAAGTTAATGTAAATACTAGACAGCTCAGATAAAAATTTATTCATCTCCTACAAACCTTGTATCTTGATTTTAAAGCGTATACAATAGACCAAAATATGCTTTTTAAAATAAACACAATAAGATTAAATTCCGAGGAAGCACAAAAACGATACGGGAGCAAGATCGATCCTCTAGTGGTTCAAAAAAACTAAAAATATTTTTACGTTAACAGAGTTTTCTGGGGACACCATGCATGATCGTTTAAAATATAAATACTGGAGAGGCAGGCGTGTAAATAGCCGCTCTCGTGGTGCGGTGTGGAAACGTAGTACGGCCCGTAGTGGAAGGTCAGCCGATAAGGCCAAAATCGTCCCTTAAACGGCCGTCGCGTAAGCGGATGGGGGCGGCTACCGATATCAAGCAATGAATTGCCAAATCGCTCACCTGAATCGGCTTCGGCTTCGTCGGCGATTCCAAGGTGGCCACCTCTGCGTTGCGGATCTGGTATCTGCGGGATGTTGAGACACGACCAAATTGGCCGAGCTGCGATGCGTGAATCCTTGCGGGGTGTGAATTTATGTGGGTTAAGACACGACCGAAATGGCCGCGCTGCGGGGAGTGAATCATTCGGCTGAGCAAAAGCCCATGCCGTTTTGTGTGCGACGGCAAAACGTAGCTGATATCAAAAGTCCGCATGCCGCCGCGATATAAAGCGGTTCAAGGGCGAAAAGGCCGCCACACCAAATACAATTAGTTAAATGTGTAATATATATGCAATTCGGGTAGTGTTGATTCTTACCCGGTAATAAGAATGAATTTAATTTGATAAATGGTTTAATACAAAGCGAACTAAGGCAAATAAGTATGGATGCGTACTAAAAAAAGTTGTTGAAGAAGTTATAAAGAACGGTGACTTAAAAAACCGTTAAATTACCCCCAACAAAGTTTTTTTAGAATTTAACTAATATGGTGCATTTATGTCAAACCACTAAAGTCAAAAGTTAACCAGAAAAAGCAGTAAGTCATCTCTTACGAACGAAGGAAAGTCCAAAATCCATTTGAGTTGTCCACCTTTCATTTTCTGTTAATAAGTAGGTTTAGAAGTGCAAGTCTTGGGTGCACAACTACAAATTATTGTGATGGTGTGTCACCTTTGAAAATTCCTCTACAATCTATGCAATTAAAACTACCCATAACTAAAATAACTTCAGATATCTTGTTTTCAAATTGAAGAAGTTGGTCTCAAATTACCACCATTAACTAAGTTATATTATATTAAAATACATGTTATTTTTTTATTATATAGTTCTTTTATGAATTTCTTAGAATTACTGTTCTTTAGTGAATTGTGCTCATATGATCTAACAAGAAAGAACCTCAATTAACCAGGCCTAATGATACTATAAAGGCTATAAAGCATCTTTGGTTATTTAGCTCCAAATTTATATCTGAGGAATCTTTTAAACTTACTCTGTTTACTAGATATTGAACAATATTTTAATAACTTATCGTGTGGTTGGTTCTCTTGACGTCTACAACTGTGGCGGTCATATTCAAAAGAAAATCTAAAAATTTATGTGACTGACCCGTGCATTTTCGCTTTTATACTCATGCGAGTGTGATAAAGATGGTATTGGGGGGGGGGGGCTACTGTTGACGTCACTGGGATGGTAGATAATGTAATCGGGCTAGCTGCTGACGTCAATCGGGTCATTGCAGATAATCTTTCGGCATTTTTTGACGCCTCTTTCTCTTTCTCTTTCTGCGTATCGCGGTCTGTTTTTGCCTCTTAAGAGCAATAAACCAATATTTAGGTAGATTGTATCTGTCGTCCTGCTAAAATTATTTTTATATTTATAAATCTCCACCACCTCTTTATATAATCTCGGGCAATAATTCCTACAATTAGATGAAACTTGTGTTTGCCCGAATTCTCGTGGTCAGGATTTTCCAAAGCATGTTTAGCAACTGCTGTAGAAGGCGTGGATGGGGTTTATGTTCTTTTATCCTAGTGGTAACTGTTCGGCTTGTAGTCCCAATGTAGACTTGCTTACATGAATAAGGTATGCAGTATACCTCTGGTGTGTTCTATGGATTTCTTGTATCTTTGGCTAGTTTAAGTAAATCCCGTATCTTGGTAGTAGTAGTATAGGAAGTTTCCACCTTATGTTTATTGAGATTTTTTCCTATTCGGTCCGTAACTTGATATAAGGTAAAAAAGTTTTGCCTACCGTAGCCAATTTTGTTTGTATTTTTCGTGCGCATTTGTTTGGTTTAGATTTTCTTTTCTGTGATAAATCTTATTCAAATTGTTTTATTACTGTAATTTATTTAGTGTTTTTTAATTAATCAGATGAAAACTTTACAATCTGATCTTAAGGAGTAATGAGTCAATAAGATCAGAAACTGCTACACATGAGAAAAACATTTTGGATGGGTGACATTTGAATGTCTTATAAGGTGGTTTAAGGAGTTGATGGCTAGCCTGCGTTCATAAATAATATAATAGAGTCTTCACGGACGGTTTAATTATTCACTTACCGTGTGGAATCATAAAGTACTCTTAATATTTTGAACTAAAGCCTCTGAATGATTTTAGCATTTGATGGTTTTGTTCATAATTACACCCTGTAAGTCTAAATTGGTTTCATTATACATTTGTTTACTACAAGTGAGACTAGATTTTTGTTTGCTTCAATTTAAGACCATTACGTGAGGTTTTCATAATCGTAGTTTCTTCTTCTTAGAGTGCCTTATCTCTACGGAGGTTGGCGGTCTTAAATGTTGCCGCTCTGTATTCAGAGTGGTTCAATTGCACTTCAGTAGATGTATTGATTTATTGAAGTGCAATTGAACCACTCCAGGAGGTTTCTCAGCCAAGAGATACATCTTCTGTCTATAGATCTTTTTTTAATTATCTTTTCCTGTATAATTATTAGCAATATCTCATACTTAGGATCTCTCATAATGTGTTCTAAGTATTCCAGTTTATTTTTGTATGGTAAATACGACCTCTGTGTATTTTCCAATTCGTTGCAGTACTTTACGGTTGGTAATCTTGTCTATCCATGGTATCTTTAAAATTCTTCGATATACCCATAGTTTGATCTTCTTTAGGTTTTGCTTTTTCATTGTTCACGTCTCACCCCCATACAGCAATTAGAAAGATATAGCATCGTAATGTACCTACTCTTAGTCCTATATTAAGGTTTTTATTTGATAATAATGGTAAAATAAACTTGTAAATCATATATTTTGTTTTCTTGAGATTTATGTTGATCCCAAATTCACTACTGTAAGCACTAACGCGTTCCATAAGCTCTTGTGGGTCTTCTTTACCAGTTGCGATAATTATGGCGTCATCTGCGTACCTGATATTATTTACAATTTTTCCGTTGACTACTACTTCGGCCAAAGTATTGGCAAGTGTTCGTCAAAATATTTCCTCCGAGTATAAGTTTTATAGTATCTGAGACAGGATACACCCTTACCTAACTCCTCTACAGATATTTATTTCATTTGACACTTTTCCTTTTAGTTTAATTGTTACTTTTTGATTCCAATATAATGTTTGAATGAGATTTATTATTTTGCCATCAATGCATTTCTCTTTAAGTATGTGGATTAGTTTCTGATGACATAAGTGTAGTCCAATGTTTACATCCAGACTTCTTTCTATTAATATATTTATAGCTTAAAGCGCTTCTCTGGTTCCCATTTCATTTTAGAACCCGAACTGGGGTTCTTCAATGATTTGCTCGAGCTTTTTATATATTCTGTTGTGTATTTTTTTAAAGAATACTCTTAATGTGTAGATCATAAGGTTCAATGTTCGATGTTCTGAACATTATTTTGCGTTCTCTTATTTTTTGGAATTGGTACAAATGTTGAACGTTGAAACCTGTATCGTAAATAGTGTTGTATAGATCCTCAGGTATGTTCAAATTTTGTTTTTCTATTAATTTTAACAATTCTACCGGTATTTCGTCTGATCCAGCTGCTGTATTATTTCTGGAGTTATTAATAGCACATTCAATTTCTTCAGTAGTAATTCTTTAATCAGTTGTTAATGGTTCTATTTGGTAGCTGTTGCCTCTTTCATTCGAGATCAATTCTTTGATATATTCTTCCCACTTGCTGGTTCCGGTGAACGCCTTGATCTTCTTATGCATGTTGTACGTGTTATAATTCCGATCTAATTCTTCTATTTCTTATAATTTTTCATTGTTGTTCCATGAGATTTTCTTTTGCTTTATTTATCTTATTTTTAATACTTTTGTTAATTTGTATTTAACTTTATCTTTCCATTTTTGCTTTCTTCTCTCTTCCATAAGATTTAAAGTTTCTGTTTTAGCATTCCTTCTTTCATATTTTAGTTGTTGTTGTCCTGGAATCAGTATTGCTTGTTTTATAATCGTATATTTCTCATTCATATCTACATTTTGCTTAGTAATTTTTGTCATGTCTTCTATATTTTTTTAATACCCTTCTTAGCTTTATTTCTAATGTTATCAATTTTTGATTTTGGAACGCTTCGTTTAATTTTTTTCAACAGTATATCAATACTGTTAACAACGGATTATAACCCGAGACTATATCGGCCCTGGGATATGTTTTTACAGATATTACGAAGTTTCTGTACCTGTTGTTTATAAGTATATAATCTATCTGGTTTTTTGATTATATTTTATTTAGTATTTTTAGGGGATATCCATGTATATAGCCATTGTTTGGGAAATCCAACACTACCAAGTGTTAGCAACGACCGTACTTCTCTCTTTGCAAAATTCGATTAATCCATCGCCTCTTTCATTTCTTACTCCTAATCTATATTTACCAACCAAGTTACCAACTGCACCTTTTCTAATTTTTGCGTTAAAATACTTTAAGGAAATCGTAAAGTCTCTACTATTCGTAGCCTTTAGCATCTCTCCTAATTGGTGGTAAAATGTATTGCCTTCTTTGTCGTCCTTGTCAGCTGTCGGAGCATAAACTTGGATCATATTTGATATTGTTTCTTACTATAAACGCTACGCCATATCTATGAGATAAATCATTACTTCCAGAATAGCACATGTGTCTTTTGCTAACTGCCGTTTCTCTGACACCTGTCTACTAAACATCACTTAGCCCGAGATATCTATATTTAATCTCTCCATTTCTTGTATTGCGTTGTGCATCTTTCCCGCTTGACGTTCTATGTTGTAAGTTTTGGTTGTGTTAAGTGACGTGCTGTTTTATTCTGTTTGTTGTTTATTTTGCAAGGGTTTTGCTCGATGACGACCGAGGGAGCCTTGCATTTTTGTGGTCGTCCCTCTCTGCCGAATCTTGACATCTGAGTCCCACGATTATTAGGGCTTAAAGTTTGGTTTTTGTGAGTCATGATGATTTAAACTAGGGAGGCTCTATCGAGCCTTTAATGCAATGGTTTCCCGTTGCCTTTTGCATCTTTATGCCGTTGACCTGCTGGTTCATCCTCCTTTTAGACCAATTTCTTAATCCAAGCACAAAAAGTTGCCCTACCTTCTATTAGCTCATCCACTCGAGGCTGTTGGCTAACAGAAGGGGGATTGCTTATCATTCATTGCAATCATTCGGTTTGTTTTGGATTGTTTATTCATCTAAAATTAGGTGCTCTAGCTTATATCGCAACTAACCTTTATATCTAAAGGACATTCATTATTTGCCACCTGTGACCCCGCTAGTAACCTGCAGCTTAGCCCTAGCATCGGTTATTTATTCAAGGCTGTTTCTCTAGGTATTTTATTGCTACTTATACTGGTAGAGTGGTTCTATTTATTGAGTAGTTAATATGTTTGGTCGTAAAAGTAATATAAACTAATTTTTCCCGATCTACTTTTATAGATGTCAGTTTATTGTTAAAGGGCATAAAAGTGGTGTTGCACGTTTCAAAAGACCACTTGAGGAAAAGTGGCAAGTATTATATTATTTGTATTTGAGAAATCGGCGGTAATAAAATGCAACAGAAAGGGATCTGAAACGTTACCTTGAGGCACACTTGACTTAATGGATAGTACTTGTACATCAGACATTAAAATTTTTAAAAAGAAGTCGAATGGTATAGGTACGATAAATTTAAGTTTATATAACAAATCGGTATGCTAACATGGTCAAAAGTTTGTTTTATATCTATAAAAGCAGGTGTATATATTTAAAAAAAATCTAGAAGATTGTAATCTGTACGTTGTTAATGATATGTATTGTTGCCATTTAGCTACAAACATTGTGGCTACTTTATCTTAGCTCACTAACGACATAAGGTTTCCAAATACTTGATGATGCCGGAAACGCTTAGAATTTTTAAAGCCTCGGATTGGTCTCAAATTTTCTAGTCTTGGAACGTACTAACAGTTTAGCGAAATTCGCATTTGGTGTAATGTGCACACAACCATTTTTTTTTAATTTTTAAGACATAATTATCATGGTTGTCTTTTTTCTATTTTATTGGCGATTTGTAGAATATTTTCTTGCTGCATTTTTTTAAGAAAGTCTAATTAGATTAGTTTTGCTTTTACATGCGGCACTATCTCGTAGCCAATCATTATAAGTAAACATCTTTTGCTCAAAGTTTCTTTCTTTGTTAATGAGAAAGCTTTTGGAGTTTTTATTAAACTTACAAGCGGTATGAGCTAGCGCTACAAATCTTGTAGTGTATTTATCAAATTTTTCTCAATTTAAAGATTACTTTTTAACTAACAATAGCTTTGCGTTACAGTTTTAAGGTAACGCCACGTCTTCATTAGTTAGATGTGCGATTATGAGACATAATCTGATTAAATTCATTATTTAGTAGCGATTTTAAAGACGGATCTGACAATATCTAAACAAATCTAATTTAACAAAGTTAAATTTATATTCAATTAGAAATTTCACAGTAGAACAACCAACCAATAATACTGTCTGATGTGCGAATTCATAAAGTTTTTTAAATAAGTAGCCCCGCCACCTTCGCAACAA
The DNA here is from genome assembly GCA_036346155.1 of Sinelater perroti. Classification (NCBI taxonomy): domain Eukaryota; kingdom Metazoa; phylum Arthropoda; class Insecta; order Coleoptera; family Elateridae; genus Sinelater; species Sinelater perroti. Next base: position 17,746,188 of record JARFIY010000158.1, on the reverse strand, counting down.
AGAGCATACAAGTCGGTTGTGTCTAGTGATGATATAATATGTTAAATACATGTTGAGTATTCGCTTTGGGCCAACTAACCGACAGTGTCCCATAGTGCGCACATAGTGACCTTGACGACCAGTAGCCTTTAGATTTATTTTCAGCGTCAGCATGTTTGCGATACTTTTATGGTCGAACATTCGGAAGCATCTGTATGAATTGGCCAAACGTTTATTTTTAGTTTATGGGATATTCCAAGTTTTTCATAAATCATTTTGAGTTTCAAATAAAATTTTAACAGTTGTTTTTTAGTGATTTTAACGAGAATGGTATTAGGATCGCTTTTCATTTCATCTTCACTCTAGTAATCTATCAAAATACTCTCCAGCACATTTTTTCATCCTTTGAGAATATATACATATTCTTTTGTTGGAAAATAATTTCTCTTGCAGTTTGTTTTTCACATCATAAAAATAAAGTTAAATTTCGTCACCTGTTATGATGCTATTGAGAAAGCGAGATGTTTCATGTCCAGACTCATTGAACATCTCACGGCACTACGAAACACCTTATAAGTTAAGGTGCAAAATATCCAAAGAAATCAAACTCTGCTCACATAAAGTGGATGTGCAGAGTAGTATGAATTGCTTGTATAAGGAATGTCCAAACGGTTTTCACTATGGCGGTAAGTTACATGATTGTTTTATTTGAGCATATTTCTGGCAGCGGCAAGGTTGCGCTCTCTCGAAATGCCAAAACTGCCTAAATATAGTCGTAAGATGAGATCCATCATTTGTCAGTACAGAAGCCACTTGTTGTAAATGCTTATCAACATTCAAATTATGTCTACAGTTGTAGTACAAAATTGCCGGATATTCCGTTTTTGCCCAAATGAACTTGCAAGCTCCCTTTTCTGCCACATTTCAGAAGCATCTAATACCTGAAAATTGTCTTGTCCGTATTGCTATCGCGATATTGTAGAGCTTTTCTAGTATCCTATGTATGCATTTCTGTTGCTTTGCTTTGTGTTATGAGAATCATATGTATGTTTTTCATTGTATCCGCTGAATGATTTTGATACGAGAAGGTTTAGCGCAGCGCTATATGTGAATTCAATAGGTCCAAACAGACTTTATGATACACTTATATAAAATTATTTTATTTTTGGTCTTAAGTTTAAATTTTCTGTTGAGGATTTAATGCATTTGTCATATTTTGTTACTCATCTGGGCCTTTTTAGATGTTATATGCGATTTCCAAATCAATTCATAGTCCAGGTATTTTTTTTCAGTTTTGACTGTAGTGTAATGTTTATTTTAACATTTGGACAGTCATCGTGCTTTGTTTTTAAAGTTATTTGTGTTGATTTTGTTGTGTTAATTTTTATCCGCGACTCTTTGAGGATTTTAAGATGGCTTGATGCTTGGACATCTTTATTAATGACTAATACGACATTATCGTCAACAACGTTACAATTGTCGTAGTCTGGACGTCTGCTGTAAAGACAGAATAGAGAAACGGTCCTAAGACGCTATTCTGTAGTACATCGGATTTGATATGGACTGTAGAAACGATAGAAAAATATGATACTAGGATAAGGTAGTCGTTTTAGTTTATAAAGTAGACCCTGATGCCAGACTTTGTCAAATGTTATGATCTTATTTACTATTCTGTCGCATTGGTGAATTGTCGAATGTTCCTCTTGGAAGCTGAAATGTTGATGTCTGGAGAGGCAGGCGTGTAAATAGCCGCTCTCGTGGATGCGGTGTTGGATACGATACCGATGCGGCTCGTAAGGACCAAAAAATGGAGATGCAGGCGTGTAAATAGCCGCTCTCGTGGTGCGGTGTGAAAACGTAGTATGGCCCGTTTGGAACGTCAACCGAGAAGGCCCAAATCGTCCCTTAAACGGCCGTCGCGTAAGCGGATGGGGGCGGCTACCGATATCCACCAACGAATATTGCCAAATCGCTCACCTGAATCGGCTTCGGCTTCGGCTTCGGCTTCGGCTTCGGCTTCGGCTTCGTCGGCGATTCCCAGGTGGCCGCCTCTGCGTTGCGGATCGGGTTTCTCCGGGTAGCGAATGCTCTTGCGGGGTGAAGACACGACCGAATTGGTCGCGCTGCGGATGGCGAGTTTCTTGCGGGTTGAGGCACGACCAAGTTGGCCGAGCTGCGATGCGTGAATGTGCGGTGTTAAAACACGACCAAGTTGGCCGCGTTGCGGATTGGGAATGTATGCGGTGTTAAACACGACCAAATTGGCCGCGTTGCGGATTGCGACTGTTGCCGGGCTTCGCGCCTGGCTTGGCGGCAGGTCTTTGCGGGCAATTTGCATTCGCCAGCACCTTTCATATTAAAAGGTGCCGCCGACGGCGTATGCAGAGCGTGAGCAAAAGCCCATATGCCGTTTTGTGTGCGACGGCAAAACGTAGCAGACATCACAGCCGCCAGCATGCCGCCGCGATATAAGCGGTTCAAGGGCGAAAAGGCCGCCACACCAATGTCTGTTTCCAATCTTTCAGAAATAGTCTTTCAAAATTTTTTGACAAATAGAGCAGTAAACATTGGTCTGCAGAGGGAGGAATATTTAAATATATTTTCAGGTTCAAGAACAACAATTGCTTATGTAAATTGCCGGGTTATGTGAAAGTATATATACCCTATTGCATTTCTCAGTATTTTTTTGAGAGCCTGGACTGTTATGAGATTATACTTGTAACTAGGGGCTTTGTTGATATTACATTTGTTGATTTAGTTTTTAACTTCTGTAGGTGAAAATGGTTTGATTGGAGAAGTCATTGGACGCGATGCATTTAGAAAGTTATGGATAAGTAATTCATTGTTGACAATGCTGTTTTGGTTAGATTGCAGAGCACTGAAGGTTTTTGATGGATTTTCTGCAAATATGCCGGAATTTTCTTGGTCTACTTTTGCCTAACTTTTATCCTACCTTCTTAGGGGTGGTATATTATTTGTTGATCTTTTTTAATTTCTTGTTCCTTTTCATATAGCATGATTATCTTTCGATAAGCTCGTTGTATATGGTTCAAATTTGGAGTTCCTTAAATCTTCTAATGCAACGAGTTAGACTGCTGAGTATGCTTTAATCGACAGCATTTTGGCATTTGCCAAATGTGTACAGGTAAATTTATATTATGTTGTTGGTCTTGGTTTATTGCCGGTACACTTCTTTGAGCAGCTTCTTGAATTGCGGTAATGAGAATTTGAACACCATTATCGAGATTTTTATGTTTTTAGGCGAATATTTAAATGTTTTGCAGTACAATTTTAAGCTTTAATTCTGTGCATCCCTGTACGAGAAGAACAACAAAATCGAATTATTTTAAAAGTTCGGCGCGAGAACGCCGCAGCCATATCAATCAGTCGAACCCGCACTCGAGCGAACTGCGAAAAATAGGCACTCGCCCCAAAGCAGTCCACGGGGCGCAAAGAGGCAATTTCCAATAACGCCACAATTTCCTTGTCAGAACAGCCGGCTGTAATACCCCATTGTGGGTGTTTGCGTTACACATGTCGCGCTCTAGCATCATCCAGGCGACAGTTGACGTGGAAATGCGGCGCCTGCACGCAGCGATTTTCCTTTTCATTATGCCCGGGCGTTCTACCTTCGGGCGCGCGGCTTCACCCCGGCCCGAGCGCCGAGGGTGGTGGCTTTATAAAAGCGCGCAAATTGACTGAATTAACTGTGGTGGATATCTTGTGCTGGCTGCTTTGCTACTAAACCTTATGGCGGAGAAGCAAAAATCCGTGCATGGGCGTTAGATATTTTAAAAACAATAAGAATTATACAACATTCTTCTATTACAATAATAAATCTCAGCTTTTATTAGAGTGGAACTTTTGATATCCGCTTCTGAGTAAAATTAAATTACATTTTTTCAAATTTATTTTGTTTGTTGTCCTTTATAAAAAAGAGTAAACGTAACAGGTTTTTACTTTAATAAAAATAGACTCCTTATACCATGACGACAGTGAGTGAACTCTCTATTCTCATCATTATCACCATTACCCAGCCTCTTGTTCGCCAATCGTTGAAAGTAGGCCTTTCCTCAAAGTTGTTTCATTCATCCAGTTAGTTGTTATTTTTTTTTATTCTGTTCAGCGCACTGGTGGTCTTTTTCCATTTCATTTATCAGGTCTTGGTCTTTATTCTTTATTCTTTATTCTAGTTATAGGTCCTGCCCAATTTCATTTTGTGAATTATTCTTCCAATAACATCTGTCATATTTGTTTTTCTTCTTAATTATATCCCTAAGTATTACTCCAATAACTGATCGTTCCTTCTTCGAGTTATTCGAAGTTTGTTTATTGTTTTTTGAGTCAATGTTAAGGTTTCCGCTTTGTATGTCATCACCTGGGACACTCACTGATCTCTTGAGGTGGGTGTGGACCTTACCTTAATAGGTCTCTTAAAGATTCAGTTTAGATTTATCGCTGCATTTTAGCGATTATCTTATATCATAATATCATAACGTAAATGTACATTTTTGTTTAATTCTATGTTAAGATCCTTTACTAAATTCGCCATAAGCTTTTGTTTTACCAAAGTTTATTCCTAAGTTAACCTCTTACAGGAAGTGTCAAGTTCAGTTTCTATCATCATGATTCCTCCCGGGTCATTCGATATCAAGAGGACGTCATCTACGAAAGTTTAGCAGTTAAAGGTTTGGAAAGTTTAGAGCATACCTCTAAATATTTTGGGTGATAGCGTGTCGTCTTGCTTGCCTCCTCGTTCTTCATGTAGTTTGACCGCCATAGTTGTATTTGTGTAAATGTTATCTATATGTTTAATTTAATAATCGATGCTATTTCTCTCATGGCAGCCATAACGCTACCCCCACTGTTGCTTTGCGAAAATTAAATATTAAAGCATGTGGTCTATTGTGTTCAATACTTTTTTCTATAAGAGTTTTGAAACATTGGAGGTGACTATTTGTGCCAAAACCTTATCTAAACCGGGAGCTTTATTTTTTATCTTAATTGATGTCTGGCAGTTCTTCAAATCTTTGGTTGATTATATCCCTCCTGAGTAGTTTTCTATGATTTTATCTTTATTTTTTTGCTTGTAGGCTTTTGTATACTTCTCCATAAAACTCTTTTACTATATTTAAAAGCTCTTCTCTGATGTTATTCAGTTTAATTACTTCTTGGGTTTCATAACCAAGTCTCTTTCTCTATCTTGGTGAACATTTAATCTCTTTATGACGAAATAACACTTAGACGTGTTTGTCGGCATATTTATGATTCGTATGTAAGTAAAAATCACCAATGACAGTTTTGTCAAAAGAGGATGAACCTAGGATGCCCAACACTGATATCCCACATCGCACTATAACTTCTAGTATGTCCAGTGGCGGTCTATAGTAAGTAGGAAATTTTGAGAATCTTAGCAGGTGCAATAATGGTGATTAATTGTACTATTTAACTTGAGAGAGAGAGAGAGCACGATAGACACAAGATAAAGGTTTTAGTATGTCACACCAGCGCAGCGATTCTGGGTTTGACTCCTAGGTCAAAAGCAATGACAAAACACTAAATGCTCTTCGGTCGTCATAAAAACGCCTTTGGCAATCGCAAAGTACGTTTTTCTTCTTATAAATTAATGGATTAGGCTAGTCATTTTCTCGGAGTATACCTAACATGGCTCATAGTACAGCACAATTGTGCGATTAGAAACTGCCTGGCAGCCTATATAAAAACAAAAGAACTTGAAAATAGCCTCAACACTTCAGGTAATTTAAGATTAAAATTCTGCACTTTCCGTGCATGTACTTCGATACCATAAAAAAGTAATTAATTACAGAACCACTTTTTCCAGATCGATAAACACCATATTTATTGGCGTTTTACAAATTTGGAACTTTTGCTAGAAAAGATACAGGACCAGGTAATTCCTGAGTCTTTTCGAAGTAATCCCTTTAGCTATCTATCATTAGTGGTAACAAAATCAAGCAGAAAAAACTTCATTCTGTACATTTGTCTGCTGCACATTTTCAGCGGCATTTTCACACGAAGACACACAGCGACAGGTCGGATAAATATGGAAATGTGATAGAGCTGCGGATGATTGGTCATATATTTTTAGTACAGTGATATGTAATATTGTATTGTCGTGCAATAGAAGCCACTGCTTAAATTCCTGCAAAACAGGACGGAATTTCTTGGCGCAAATATCTATACGTATAAAAGAGAAAGCCGTCATTCACGCACTGACCGATTCATCAACGCCCAGCCTAAACTACGGAATCTAGAATCTTCAAACTTTAGGATTTGATTCTCTGTATGACGTAGGGACGTGCTAAGAAAGAATATTTTAAAATTCGCCTCCGGGGGGTCTAATCGGGGTCTAAAATTTTAGGTTTTTTTCGAAAACGGCTCGAGTTAGAAACTTGAAACTTGGCAAGAATGATCTTCGGTGAAATTTAAAGGATCCATGTTTTGGGAATTTTGGATCCGACCTCCGACAGGGGCTAAACTGAAAGTCAAAATTTAAGCTTCTACTTCTGTCATTTCTGACATTTGTCACGCCTTATAATTTTTGATCTGTGTTAGATAGAGACAACGTTTTCAGTATTCAACTAAGGACCATAAGTCAAGTCCAGACGCCAAAAATCAGTGTCGTGGTTGAAAGAGAGGGCTATCTTGACACCTAAGAACAACAGAGCTATGGAGAATAACATCAGCCTTCTATTCGTACGTCGCATGGTACCTTAGGAGATGACGTATTGCTCGGTGGATGCTGTCGTTCAAACTGAAGACGCCGTTCACTAACCGGTCGAGTTTCTCAACCCTCATGGACTACCAGCTTATGTCACTTCCAGTCATGCTGCTACGTAACCTCAGCTCTGTAACGGTACTCGGCTACAGGTTAAGTCCTTACACTCCCACGTGACAGATCCACGCAGGGTTAGACGGGGAAGGGGAGCCGAAGGCAACCCGAGACGGCCGATGTGGTGTTAGTTGAACTGTTCGGGGCGTATCAGTGGTACGTGGAATTTCTGAGGAACAGAGGAGGGGTTTCAGTGGTTCCAAGTCCCATTCTACCCTCTGAATTATTTTTGAGTAGCAGGACGTGCGCTAGGCATTTCCCTTCTTCTATAAAAAGTAGATGGCAGTATCTGGGTTTGTTGTAACCTTCTAAGTCGTGACAGGTCATCTCTTGACTCCTCTAATTATTTAATTCATCTAAACAGAGGAATATTCTCCATCTGTATACTTATTAAGGATATTTGGCAGGAATAATCTATAGTTAAAATTAGATAACCCGTGTTTCAGGAAATTTATTAATTGCGGGTTCATGTTATTAAGGGGTACACTTCCTTAAACAAAAATGCAGCCCTGCAGGACTAGACGGAGAAGGGGAGTTGAATCGACTAGTTTTATTATATTTAATTTTATTGTTTGTCCTTTATGGTAGAATAAAACTTCAACATCAAAAAATGCGATCAACGTTGCATTTATTTTTGAAGGTTATCATTTGACTTTTGATAAATCATAATTTCGTCATTCAGCGCTTTAGTGCTTCGTTTGAAGGGCATCCTGGTAGCATCAGCTTTCATCTCCGGAAATAACGTTTAACACAAATGTGGGATCACTTGTGGTTTTATTCAATAGTTCATCAGCAATTAATTGTCTGGTTTCTTTCCATTCCCTAAATCGTTAGACAGAATTTAATGACATAATTTTATTCAATGTCAATCCGTCTGATATCATGATCAGAGGTTCCACATTTGCCGTGATCGGCTTACGCTGAAGCTCTGGTCACTGGAAGTCCTTTGTACTATGAGGTGTATAACACATACGATTTTTTTCTCACAAACTACTCACACGGAAACTCGAAAACGTGTGTCATATCTCGACGTGATCTCCCTGCAGACGTACACATTTTTTACAACGTCACTGAAAAATCGCTGACACAATAGCGGCACGGCTAGTAAATTTGCAATCAGGTACACTGTCTCTCATTGTTGGAAACAGTCAAAAGTCGCTAGGAGCCAAGTCATGTGCGTAAGGAGCATAAGAAATTACTTTAAAGTTGTCAGCATTCGTGACATCCGCCTGAAAGAAACTTTTTGGATTTTCAGTTCTTCCTCCAGGATTGTGTGGACTGATTCCACGGAAATATCAACTTTGGAGGCGATGTGTTTCATAATCATTCGGTGATCCTCTAAAGCAAGTTTCTTCATTAGCTTGGTCATGTCGTCATACTGCCATTTGCGAGTCCGAGATTGCCTTCTTAGAACTGTTGTACCCACAAACGCACATTAGATGCATCCATACCACCATCACCACGTCTCACTCAACTGGTAATGAATTTCAATTAGTATTACAGTATACAAATGGAGAAAACGAATAATTCTACGCTGTTCTTGTAATGAAAATGTCGCCATTTTAAGTATCAAAATCAGTCCTCACTCTCGCTGCTGCCGCTAGAGTCCTGTATATCATACAGTGCTGCCATCTCTGTCACTCATTCACAAAGAGTGTTCGTGTATTTTTAAACCGCATGTTTCTATCTGTTCTCAGTCCTGAAAAAAAATTAGAAGTGTTATAACTTAAATGCACCTCGAATTGAAGACACGACTGCATTATATTCTATTTCACTGGCTTAAAGCAAAGCTTAATGTTAAGTTTCTGCTCGGAATCTGCATCCATCACATCTCTGGTGCAACTTGCAACGAAATACGCTAAGCCAAACAATGAGTTGTTAACTAACCACTGCCTTACCACCTAGTGAGTTTACATAAAAACACTTTCAAGGTCATGTTCAGAATATTTGAAAAATTAATATATTCATCCGTTAACTTTCCTAACAAAGGTTTTATAAATTAAAATGAAATTGAACTGCATTATATAAAAAGTAGGGTCTCCGAGGGCGCCTCTTAAAATGTCCAATGACATAAAGTAACTGGTCAGATGACGGGAAATGTTTGGGATGCCCCAGGTACATTAATTAAACATTATAAAAAGCATCTAGGCTGCATCCTTGCGCTCGGGACAATTCTCCAATTTTTTGCGGCCCGCGGAAAGCAATTTGCCCCCCTCCCGGGCACATACATCCTTCTGTAGGCTCTCTCAATTAGTGCCGAAAAACGGCGGCGATGCTGCTCCGTCGACCCGAGTTATCGTCCACCGCCGCCAGCCTTTTTGTCCGGATCAGCGGCCAAAACGACCAAGGCGGCTCCTCCGTATAAAATACCTCTAATGGATTACTTCTCCAATTCGCCGAAGAGGGTTACTTGAAACAGTGGCAAATAAAAATAAATGATGCATCGTAATGCCGCGCTTTATTATTTTTATACGGCGCGCGAGATGCCTTATGATGAATATGGATGAGATTTATGTAATGTGGGGCCGCGGAATTGTCGGGCGGGTTTTCGAAATTGATGGATTTGTTTTTATTGAAACTTAAAGAGGCTCCCTGGGCGGGCCCGAGTTTATGCCGATGCGGGTTCGTCGAACTATTAATGCTTTATTGGCTTTCCCCGGCCGGGTTTGAGATTTTAGTACGGGGCGCTGTCAGAAAGTATTTTACGCAGTTCTTTTGCCTTCAAGTGCTTTCTTTATTTACTCAGATTGATATACAGTTCTTACTTATAGCTTAACTTGCTGGCTTCTTCTTCTATTTCACAAATATGCAGAATTGTCTATTCCTTTTTTGGTAATCCTTTAATGTAAATCATCGTGCTATCGTACTCTGCCGAGGCGTCCTATCGTTCTTCTACCAACTGACGACTTGTCTCTTGCTACTCTCATCACTCTGTCATATGCCATTATTTCTATATGTTTGTTCCATTCTGTTCTATTATCTGTCTATATCCTATTAACACTATATATCCTACATATACGCCGTATATCTTCACTTCTTATGTTTTATTTATGATTCTTCTAAGTACTCTTATATCTGTCGTCCTTAATAGTATTTGTGTTGTGCTAGTGTCAGGTCTTGTTTCACATATGTATGTCATGACTGGTTTTATTATACTTTTATATATACTCGTTTTGGTTTCTGTTGATTGTTCTTCCATATAGTGTTATTTATACAATCGATTGTTCTACTTGTTCTATCAATTTGTTTCTTTATTTTTCTGTCTGTTTTGCCCACACTGGACAACTTCTTTTACCTGCTTAATTATTGTATTTTCGGCTACTAACTTATTGGTTCTTTACTTATAACTGTTGTGTTCGTTTTTGTCTGGATATTATAATGTTATCTGCTATTTTATGGCGTTGTCTGCATAGCAGACGATGTTAAGCTCTTTATTACCCATTCTGTAGCTTCTTGTTGTTTTAACTTTCTTGATAATTTCATCCATTAGTAGATTAAACAGTAGAAGACTCGAAGAGTCTTTTTGTCTAATGCCGCTTTCATAGTTTATGCGTTCGGTAAATCTTTATTAGATTTAACGGGATATTTTTAACATATAACAGATGTATTACGTCTTTTATTTGAACCCTATCAAACCTCTATTAGGAACAGATATGCTGGCATGTTAAATTTCACAAACACGGCATCATTACATGTTCAACCTGCTCTGAATCCCTGCTGTCCTTCTTACGATTGTGCTCTTTCATTTATTTTCTTTGCTATTACTCGAATTGTTAATTTTAGTGTTGTATTTAACAGGTTTATTCCTTTCCAGTTATCGGGTTCTTTGAGATTACCTTTCTTAGATTAGTTATCTAAAATTCTTATCTTCAATTCTGTTAAATTTTGCAATTGTTTGGACAAGTATTTGGTCTTTTGCCTTCGTATTTGAGTACTTCATTTACTGTTCAGTTTTGACCTAGAGATTTTCTCTTTTGTAGTTTATAATGTCATTTCACTTGTCTTTTTGTCATTTTTTTTTCACTTTATGTTATGTTTGGTGTTCTTTGTAGAATATTACTTGACTTGTTTTTGTATAGATTTGTTAAGTAACACATGTTTTCTTTTTAATATGTTCCTATTCAATCAATTCCTTTATTTCAGTTCTCTGTTTGCTCATAAATTTCTATATTTGTCCTTGATGTCCGTAGAAATCTGACTAGTCTCTTTTTTACTTTGTTTTTGTTTTTCTTGTCGCCTCATGAGTCGTCCTTCTTATTCTTTTGTATTCTATGTAGTCCTAATTATTTTTAGTTGACAAATATTTAGTACAAGCATTTTTCTTCCGGCAAACTTTTTTGTTTAACTCTCTTTGTGAACTATGGTGTTTTCTTTGGTCATCTTTTATTTTTATTGATAGTGCTGTATGAGCAGCAGTTAATATGTTTTCCTTTGCCTTGATCCAGCTGTTTTCACATTATCTTTGTCGTTTATTGGATTAGTTATTATTTTATCTCACTGGGGTGAATTTGAAGCTTACTAACAGTTAATCGTCTTAAAAAAGAAAGAAAGAGTGAAAGATTGAGCATTTTCGCCAAGATGCTTTTGTACTCTTATTTTTGCTTCCTCCAAAAGAAGCGGGGTCTAATCAGCTCAAAGGTATTTGTCGGGAAGGAATCAGATATCGCTCGTCCACCAACTCTAAAAATGGAATTTGACTGTAAGAACACATTTATGTCCGTACAATACTTCCTAATCTGTTATAATATTTTTGACATAGTCGTTTGTGTGGCAAATAAGACAAAGATCAATACTTTGACCTTTTTGTCTGGCTCAAGATAGATTTTGGCTTCTAACTGTCGGTGCAATTTCTTGACTATTTTGATGGTTTGTAGGTGGTATATTATCAACGCAGTAACATACTTCTTTGGCAGAGATTTTTCGGTCGTCGATTGGTGCGTTAGATTGACCTCAAAACCGCGACGTTGCAGGCTCACACGATACATCGGTGGTACTTAGAATGGGCACCGTCTGGCAAAAATGCGTCTAAAATGGCGGCGAGGACTGATTAACTGCAAAAATATTGAAATAAACTTTGATATTGGCACGCATTATCGCTGGTGAGGCAACTCCACTGAACTTGCGTCGTTCTGAAAGCAAATTTGAGGACATGCATTCCTATCTTGTATACAGATCACATTTATCCACTGGCACTGGCTCACTACACTGCTTGTTCACATTTTGATTTTGTTGTAATGAGAGTTAAATCCAAAATATTTTGATGCTTTTATTGTTTTAGCTTCTATGATTACGTAATAAATTTTTTACTTATTTACATCTTCTATTCTTTGTTATGACTATCATTTTACTACTTTTGTAGTCACAATTTTGAGATTTTTTTGCTTTGTAAATCTGCTTGTAATGTAATGAGAATTATTTAGTTTATGTTTTTCGTTGTTTCTTCTTGGTTCTAGTCTCACAAGTATTAATATAGAGTAGAAAATAAAGTCGTGTGAAAAATGTCTGGATATTGTTGTTTTAAGTAATTATTAAATTTATCTGACTAAAGTAGCTGTAAGGTACCTTAATTGTGTTCAGGTATTTCCATATTTTACTCCGTCATACATGCTTGTGGTTTATCCACTTTTTTAAATTATTTTTCTGTAAATGTTAATTTCTTAATTATTATTTTTTATTTATATTTTTCTTGTCTGTTTTACTTGGAGTTTATTGTTAGGTTTATGCTGTCTATTTTCCTTTTCAGGTCTTATGCATGCCTTTCCACACCTTTGCTTTAGACTTTAAGTCTTGGAAGTCCTTTGTGACCACTTATGTCTTCTTCATTTCTTGTTCAAGGCTAGGAATTGCCCTAAAATTCTTGACTGTCCCACCTTGGTTCCTTGCCTTCGCTAATGTAAATGAGTATTTTTTATTACAAACCATTTGTTTAAGCTAACATTTTAATTTATTGTCAAACATATACATTTACAGCTTAGTGAAATTGCGTGGTTTTAGTTACCTATAATACAAGGTCCATCCCAAAAGAAATGAGCCTTATTTTTTTTCGGACGCGAGTGTACATTCCGGCGTGCTCTGACGCTTGGGGCAGGTGGTGGGGGGTCTTAGCTTCCATACGCGGTCGGTGCAAGTCGGCTCTGAGCTCTCGGAGCGGCAGGACGGGTGTTTCCGTGAATGTCTATTTTCAATTTTCGACACGGCGCGATGGATTCAAAAATCGATCAACGCTACGCAATTAAATTCTGCTTCAAACTCGGCAAGAATGCTACCGAAACGTTTGGAATGCTTCAGGAGGCCTTCAAGGATGATTGTTTATCGTACTCGCAAGTTAAAAAGTGGCACAAAGCATTTAAGGAGGGCCGGGAAGAGGTGGCCGACGAACCTCGGTCTGGACGACCGTCAACCTCCCGAACCGACGAGAACGTGCAGCGAGTGCGCGATTTTTTGAACGCCGATCGTCGGTTCAGTGTTTATCAAGTAGCAGATGCCCTAAACATTCCGAAATCGACAGTACATCGAGTCATTTCCGAGGATTTATCGATGCGGAAGGTGTTCCCCAGCCTCCCTACAGCCCGGACTTGTCTCCCCCGGACTTCTTTTTGTTTCCGCGGTTGAAAAGAGTGCTAAAGGGCAAGCACTGGGACTCGGTTGAGGACATCCAAGAGAATGTCACAGCAGCCCTCAAGGACATCCCTAAGGAGGCCTACCAGGAAGCCTTCCGGACTTGGAAGACCCGTCTCCAAAAGTGCATTGATGCAGGAGGATCCTATTTTGAAGAATTTTGAGGTGTTGTAGCGATCTGCTCAATAAAACTATTTTTTTTTGAAAAAGGCTCATTTCTTTTGGGATGGACCCTGTATATTTGCAAATTTACTAGAAATGAGCACATTCCTCAGAGAATGCTGAGGATTTTATTATTAAGATAATGCTTTTCGCATTTTCTCTGCTTTTCAGATATTTTTGGTATTTCAATTATCCTTAAATTTTTCTAATTCTTCATGCCAACTAGTGATATATGTGACTGCGGAGTTGTTAATCTAAAGCCAAATTTCTTGCAACTTACAATACTTTTTGAAACCAGAGCTTTTGCCCACTTTGACCACTTGATACACTGGATGATGCTTTTACTTCTCCTTTTTTTTGAGTTTTTTGCTTAACATTTTAATTTACGCTTTGTTTCTGTTGCACATATAGGTGTTCCGTCTTAAGTTGCTCCATAATATGTTAGACGTATATTGAAAACATAAATTACAGCCAACACTAACGGATTTTTTAAAGAATTTCTGCTATTGGCTTTCTAGATTTTGTCAGTTTGTTTATAATTTTTCTTTATTCTAAAATTTTTCGTCAAAAGGGAAAGTTATTGATCCTAATTTCTATTTCAAATTTTCAAATGTTGTTTTAAATCGTGATTAAGCGACTTTAAAATAAAACAAGGCTTTTTTCTGCATTCCGAATTTTTAATGTACTAGATATTTAACTGAAGTTGTCTGTATAATGATGTGTCATTGCTCTTATGTTTATCCAAAAATATGCAACTGAAGTTATAGCAATCAATTCTTCTGATTCCTGTTACTAAATCTGAAGTTAAATTGATATTCGATGTAGTGATGCGACTAATTTTTAGTTTATAAAAATGATGCTCGTTGTGTATTTGGTGATTTGTGATTTGCATTACTTATAGAAAGAATGTAGGAAAGTGGACTTTTTAGACTAATAGTTTACTGCAAGAAAAAAGCTAAGGTAGTACGAGGTGCGTTCAAGTTCTAAGGTCTCCAAATTTATTTCTGAAAAAGTACTTACCCAAGAAAGTTTCCATGGCTGCTGAGAGCACTTCTTTAGGGGTGTCTTTTGCTCATTGGAAAATCGCTGATGCAACAGCAGCTCGATTGGAAAATAAGAGGCTACAAGGGTGCTGCTCTTGGTCGGAACTTCATGGCGGCATCACATGTTAACATATCCTAAGACATTTCCATCCGCGCACTCTTGTGTTCGTCGATCAGAATTCGTGAGGCTCACTTTGAAGAAACCTTTCGCATTTTGAAGTCATCGTGCAAAATGAACTCTACAGATTTTACGCAAATGCTAAGTTTGGAGGCGATATCACGCATACCTAATCGAGTTGCTTCACTCGCGCAATCACGATTTCGGCCCGGCTGGTTCCTGACTGAGCTTGTTTCGATTCATTAACACACAACTTTCGATCTTCCTTCAACTGCCACTTCCACAAACGCATATTTTTAACTCTCATAACGCCTTTGCCATCTCACTCAATTGGGGATGAATTTAAATGGTAAAACCCCACGCATGACAAGAAAATGGATAATAACACGTTGTTCTTGAGCACCAAACGTCGACATTTAAAGTATACAAAACAGCATTTACTGCAATGTCGGACTTGTATTACAATATCAAAAATATTTTCCGCATTTTTTAAAGTTAACTGCATCTTTCTACTTACCGTCACTATCGAAAAAAGAATTTGGAAACCTTAGAACTTGAACGCACCTCGTAGTTATTTGTAGATCAATCTTTCTGCCTTCTCGTAAGAAAAAATTGGAAATTTTTATATAAAATATTATAACCAAAAAGCAGACCTGAAAGCAACATAATTATTTTTTTTATCTAAAGGAGCTTCATACTGAATTTGGTGACAGATAGACAGACGGGCCTTATGGAGTCCTTCTACTTGATCAGAGATGCCTAATTAAAGCTCTCGATACTTTTGGGTCCCCTTTTTCAAGGCCCTAGTTTCCTTTGGAGCCATGAAAGCGTTTTTACTAAAACATTTTGTTATCCTTGTTTTTGATCTTTTAATTTTCTTTTTAAGTATGCTGAAAATCGATTAATGCGTATGGGGGTTTTTGAGTTTACAAAAATAGAGAGAGAAGTAGAATTAATTAAGAATTTATTATTAATGCATTTGTTTAATTAACGTTTTACTATTAAAGGAGCAAGGTGTAATTAGCCTATTATATGAACAGTACTTTTTATTAAATAAAAGTTAAATTAAATGTAATTATATTTAATTATTAAAGTAAGTAAGCGATGATTTACTAACTAGGGTTTTGTTGTCATTTTTAGTCAATTATTCATGTATGCTATAGCAAAAAATGACAGAGGAATTAGTCGTGCAATACCTTTATGGGGAGAATGCAACAAAATAGATCAGCCGTCCTCTATAGACAGGGGCCACTTAGAGAAGAACAACTCAAATTGCTTGTAGAACAAAGCAGCCCATCCGTCAAACACCGCGAGCGGCGCTTTTTCATTCGCAGATTCATCCATCTGTTGTCTGAGGGGGTGTCAGCTGATCAGCTCGAGCACCTAGCTCGAGCCCGCCGCCCCCGAACTGCGGAGAAACGGGGCGAGCGCGGCGCCGTGACAGTAAAAAAGGATAAACCGGAGGGCATTAGGGAGAGCCTGATGGAGCGCCCCGAAACAGATCGCGGCGGCGACAATGGGCGGTTAATCTAAGTTCGTTCGATTTTTCTGCGGCGTTAGGCGCCGTGATCCCGGCCCCGCCGACAAGGATCTGGCGATAGGGAGCGCGGCCTGGCCCTGAACGGAGCTGGGGTGCGTTCGGCAGTGTCCTTTTGAAACCTCAGTTTTGCTACGGGGAATTAAGTAGATCGAGTAAGTCTTCCAGTGATTTGCCGAAGAATGAGGGATTCATATATAAAGTTACGTTTTTTGGTTTGTTTCAAGTAGTAAGCTATGATACCATCTATTCTTGCATTACCAGTTCTGTTACAACATTGGAATATGTGAAGTTCTTCAAGAATCCGCCGAAGTTGACTTTTAGTGTCTGTTGTTTCTCCCTCTTTTATAGTTAGTGTGCATGCAAAATTCTATAAAATGTACAAGGTTGTCGAGGTAAATACGAAAATATGTGTCATTACTTCTAATGATGGAGGCCCTTAAGCCGTCCTTGGTGTTAAAATGCTTTTTATTGACCTTCTCTTAGACCACGTTCTACGCGTAATAGTCAACGGTAGTCTAGAGGGCGATCCTAAGTTGGAAGATCAGCCATAATACAAATTTTTTTATGATCATACCTGGGCCCTTTTTGTCCAACGGTCATCTTTTCTATTAACAATTGTCGTCAACACTTTGATGTAGGTTTTGGCAATCGTCTTCAGGTCTTCCACAAATAGATGCGTTGCCACGATATCCCCTTTGTTACTCACAAGTTTCAACACCATTACAGGGGGATCTTGACAGATCCAATAGTTATTTTACAAATTTTTCATTATCTCTCTTCCTTCTTCTTAAATTAGAACTTGATGCCGTTTATACTAATAAAATTCTCGTTATAATAAGTCTTGTGAAATCAATGTCCAGCTTTGATGGTGTCTCAGATGGACTTTTGGAGTTAGGTTTGCCCTCTTTAGCTATTTTTACTAGCCGCTTATCAGTAATTTTATTGACATGATCTTTCCACTTCCTTTTTCTCTGTCTTGGCTATCTGACATCGTCGGTATCGTTTGTATGTTTGATGTCTTCGTTTCTTTGTCTGCTTCTTGAATTATAGCCCGTTATAGATCTTAATTTTTCATCTCTTTTCTTCTTAGAAGACGTTTTGTGATTGCATTTTTTGCTCTTGTCATGATGGGCTTTACTCATGCCTTATAAATTCTGACTTTGATTTTTGTGCTCATGTCTTTATTCGTCCAGGTTATATTACGTTTATAACCTGATGTCATAGCCGGTTTGGTTGTCTATGCTTGAACTTCTATCTTTAGATTTCTACTACTAGTTATATTGACCTCTAAGCATCCTTTGGTTGTACATGACTAGTTTACATCGCCTTGATTCTTTGGAGCCTGTGAAAAACTGTCTTTTCTAAACTTCTAAACTTCTAAACTTCGCTCATAATTAAACTGAATAAAATTAGGCTGAGGCTATCTATCGCCTTTAGTTATATTTGCCTTGTATCTTTTTCAGTAATCCATTATCCATCTGCATGTATGTTGTATTGTTGTTATTTAATTGGTCGATAACTGATAGAAAGTAATGATTTATATTTCTCTTCTTTAATAGCTCTAATATGTCAGTGAACCTTACATAAAGACCGCTTTATCAAATTCGATGGATTTCTCTGTAATTTGATAAGTATGAATATTGTATTTGCCAATAGTTTTAATACGGAGTTCAGGAAACTTATTCTCCTGTAGTTTTTGCGACTAGCCTTTGTTTTCTTTTTGATTGTGGATACCGTTATACTTTCTTTCCACTCTTCTAGAATTTGTTAAAGTGTGAGTATTTTATTGGATAGAACAGATAATTCGTCAGTCTTTCCCCTATATTTAACCATCTCATTAATTATTTTGTCTAACCCTAGAGCTTTTCAACTTTTAGCTTCAGAGTTGTTTTTATTTCTTCTTTTGTGATGGTCCATTTAGAGATGTTTTCTTTGATTTTTATCTATCTTTTGCTTATTTTGTTATTGGTCTTTTACGATTTCTCATCATTATCCTTATTTTTTTGTTCTTTACATTTGAAGGACATTTCTCCCAATAGTTTTACTATATTGCTTGAGTGTTTCATTTACCTTGTTTCTCACAGCTTTGTATTAATCATAAAAGATTGTCCTGTTTCTATATTGGTCGTAGGATGCTCCTATTCTGTTGCTAAAGTTTTTATCTTCGGTTTAAACCAAAGTGTTGGGCTTCGTCTTCCGTCTTTATTAAATTTTCTCTTCCTTAAATTATATTTGTCTGTAGTTTCTTGAATTATGTTTTTCCGTCGTCTTCATTTCTTATTTTATTTCCATTTATTTGCCGTTTCAATTTGTTCTGCTAAATTTTTTTAGCAGTGTTGTCATAGAGGAATTTATTGCTTAATTCATCAGTTTGTTTAGACTCTTTTCTTTTTGTATGTTGCACGATGTCATTAATGTTTCCCAGTACCATGTCATGATTATTTCTGGTATTTGTTAAGCTTAAGACTCTCACATCTAATTTTTTTGACGCGTGAATGTTTTTGTTGGTTATTATAAAATTTATAACAGAGTTTTATCTTCCATTGTGTTCCAGACGTGTTGTTCATACGTAGCTCGTTCTAAGCACACATTTGAATTAGTTGTTGACCACCTATACTAAAAGCCTCTTTATTAAACCTGTTTGTTATACCATCTATAATTTAATTACCTATTCTTGCGTTAAAGTCACTCAATTATTGCTAAAAATTGTCAATTCCTTCCTGGAGTTTGCCGCTGTCTGAAGCGAGAGATGTAATTTTTAGAAATTTAAATGTTGTTTGTACTAATCTGTCGCTGATGTATGTCGTTTCCCTTATGTAGTATTCAAATCTTTTGCACATTATTAGATGAAGCTCTTTCATTTTTGTCTTTTCCGCGGTAAATTAATATATAATCATTATTTTTGATATTTTCGCTTTATTTTTAGCCTCCTAGAGAGCCCAAATATCTAATTTAGGCTTTTTCAATTCTATTAGGATTTCTTGGTTTTTTTGATGAGGTTTATGCTTTAACATACAATCCTTAGTAGCTTGGATTTCAAAAATCGTTTTTTTTTAATCTTCCTGGGTCGTTGATATTGTGAGCAGTCCCATTGTCCGAGACAACATTATTAGTTTTAGTAGCAACTTAATATTTTCCAGCCTCACCTGTAAACCCTTCTCCTTTATTTTTTGGGCTTAGGATCGGCAGTGGTAGTCAATAAGCTACTGAGTCCACCCGTAAACTACTTCAGGTGGGGTTGTTTATCTTCTTGCTCTAAATAAAGTTCTATTTGTCCGAAAAGAATTTTAAAAAGTCAGCTGCTCAGCCTGATGCCATTCAACAGTGCTTGTGCCTCTGACTCCCTGTCTATTTTCCTTTTATTAGTCAACAATTTGCGATTTTTCAGTTTGTAGAGTTACTGATGCACTGCTAGACTGACCCTCGCCCTTATCCGATCAGTCATGCTGTGCTTAGGATCCTGATAAATCATTTTTTTTTCAATTTGGGGAAAATTCATCACTTCTCTTGCTATCGATCGCTTGCTCTGAGTTACCTTCTCTTGGTGGCCAGATTCCTTACACTTCTTGGCTACGTTGTAAACTTCAGTTTTTTTTCCTGCGTAAAAGTATTCTAATTTAGCAGCTCTGGAGTCATATTTTCGGCGCATTTAGTAGACAATCGTAGCTTGGAGAGTATGTAAAGCTAACTTACTGTGTTAGCACATAAGATGGCCTGGATTAACCTCGATAACCCGGTATATAAATTCAATTTTTTTATTCCTTTAAGTTGTCCAAGCACTAACTTATTATAACATCTATTATTTTCTTACCAGTTATATTAGAAAATTTAAATATGTGGTTTTTAAAGAAACCTATAGGAATGGAGTCGTTCTCTTTTAAAGTTAATGTGCCCACAAAATTCTATGAGCTGTGCTTTAGCTTGAAAGATTGTCTTTAGATATGTAAAATCAAGCCTTTTCACTTATATTCCTTTTTTTTAATTTTGTAGCTACCAGTGAACTTTAGAAATGTCTATAAGTCATATTATGAGTTTCATCATGCAACCGTCTCGTTTATTATTAATTGAAGTGTGTTTTAGCAATAGCTCTATCTGAAGCTATTATAGCCTCGATGAATATTTTCAGTATATGAAAAATATACTCTTGACGTTTGTGGTTTGGTCCGGAAATTATTCAATGATTATTTGATCTTAAAACTCACTTCTGTGGATTCTTTTTCATTTGAACATTTGAGCTTTTGAATACTATGTAAGTTGGTTTTTACTTACATCTGGACGAACCGTTGTCCCAATATTGTACCAATAGTTTAATTACTATTTTTACTAAAGAACAATAAAATCTCTAAAAGGGCAACATTTTAGATAATCTTCTTAATATACTTTAAGTACCATTTTACTATAATCTAGCCTCGTGATGTTCTTGCCATAATATCACAAATTGTTTTATAATATTTGGTGTTATTGCGGTTGCCAGATTGTCTTCGTAACCATAGATGTAAGACTAACTAAACCTGTGTATGTTCTACGAAAAAGTCTTTGACTACAAGTATAAACAATATAAAAGATGGTGTTCTTTGTTTTGCACCTTACTCGACTACATCGATAGGCCAATGAGCTTTTTTTCATTGTTTTTTTGATAAATTAGACTGCACATTATGGTCTTGGTTAATTAAGATTTGCCAAATGGGTGTGGATTAGTTAGTTCTTCTTAAGATTTTTCATGGTTCTTCACATAAAGGTGGGCGACACCATTGACCTGCTCTCTTTTTCCCCTTAATTGCGCTGTGAGCTTTTAAACTTTAACACGCAGTTAAACTAAAGCGCAATCTTCAGCTTTTTCAAGTCGGAGAAAGTGGGTATTCAGGAAAATTAGATGGAGGAACTAAATTAAACTTTCCAGATCCCGAGTGCGCCCCAGCAGAAGCTCCCGTCCGGGACATTAGTCAGGAGTCAATCAGCGCCCCTTTAAGCCTTCCAATTTGACAATTATGGTAGCGGCCGATAAAAAAATCGGGCGGCGGACCCGGCGCAAATATTGAATGAAATTAATCCGACCACGCGCGCGGGTAAGAGGGTCCATCAAAATAACGTTTCGAATTTATGCGCGGGGCGCCGGCGGCGACGCGAATGTTTCGGGCTTACGGGATTTCCAATATTTCAGCCGCCGGGACATGTGCCCGAATAAATCTTGGCCAGGCGGATGACGATCGCGAGCGCCGCTGCCGAACAAATTGGCCCATATGCGCGCTGCTGACCTGGTGGATCCGGCGTCATATCGGAGCTGCGCGGCGGTTGTATAGGTGGAGGCAAATTTATTGTATGAAATATGGATCGCCGGTGATTTATGGATTTATAATATATTATTTGGTTTAGCATAATATTTCGATGCCTGATTGATGACGTGCGAAACGCGGCGCCGAGCCCGCCGTAATTTATGGCAGCTCTCGTCCGCCGGCTGCGGCCCACAATAGCGCCTTCCTGGGGATGAAAATATCCTTGGGCTGAGCAGCTAGCGCCCGAAAGTACAAATTAATTTTGAGCGGACAGGTGCCTGCGTTCAAAGTAAATTACGTGAAGCAACATTTTTTTATGGTCTGACGAAATGTGTGAAACTTACTTTATCCGGAGAGGAGAATGGGTCACAAGCAACTGCTTAATCAAAATACATTTAAAAGTTTGCTTCTCTGTTTGCCTCCAGAAGTTCAGAATGTTTTCGGTAATTGAACCCGCATCTCTAGACCTTGCCAATACTCTCTAAAATCCCAAAACTACCTTAATGGAAAGCGTATCTGTCTGAATCCTAAATATGGCATCAACAACCACCTATACTTCTGTTTTTATTTCTTTTCAATTAAGAAGACTTCTTCTACCTCGCTTAAAACTCACCAGTCACTTCCGCTTCAGTCTTATAGTTTTTGATCATAAAAAATCGCTTGGAATAGGGGATTATCCAAAATATTTTAACTCCTTCTTGGATTACTTCTTGAATTGTTGGTACATTGAGATCTTGATGAAGCATTTGATTTGTGATATACCATGATGTGTCAGTTCAGAAAATTTTAATTATGCTAGTTTTACCAGCTATATATACCAAAGGTTTATTTACTATAAATAATTTTGAACTGCCACCTAATAGCCAATATGGTTATCTGTCGCTTTTTCTTGTATTTTTTTAAATCACCTTGCTATCAAAAGAGTTCCACAAATACTTTACACTTGATGTTTTTGGGCTTTTTAAATTATTAATAAAGATTAGCAGACATTGTTGCTTCTTGTGCTAAATATAAGGTGTTGAGATTGTTTTGCTAATTTTAATTTTTTATTTTTCTCTAGCTGAAAGTGTTGTTCCTGGTGGTTCAAATTTGCTACTATATAATCATCGCAAATTGCCAGGAGACTCGTATAAACTGCAAATGTTTCCATTATAGTGTAGTCAGTAGTTTCTAGATCCTTTGTGTAGATCAGGCAGGTACATTATTGGCCCTAAAACACTGCCTTGGGGGACTTCTAACATTTAGAAATTCAGATTTTGCATCATTTGCTTTTGTTTCGAAAATTCTATTCAGATAATACTTTAGTAAAGTACAGTAGGAAGTTGGCACTGTATAATTTTTTATTTAAATATTTTGTCACAGGTTTGACTCACATTCAAAAAACTGCCGAACAACACTTTTTACCTTGTTACTGAATGTTTTGAGCGATAATCAAATTTATGCCCCGGAAGTATATGCAAGATGATTTTTCCGGTTGTTTAGACATTAGAGATAAGACATTATTAGTCACTGCCCTTCCAGGCTTTGGGGTGAGAATAATTTTCGACTATTTTAATTCTTTAGTCCATGAATGGCAGTCCAGTATGACACAGTAAAGATCGCTTAGCTTTCTAGTTCTTTTAACATCTTTGAAGTTATTTGATCTATTTCTTCTGCTTTCTTATTATTCAGAGGTAAAATATTTGTTGATCCTTTAGGATTTAAAAGTTTTGCATTTGTTGTTGGTATATTATTTGAATTATTACTATGTATATGGTCTAAAAGATGTTGATCAAGAATAGTGGTTTGCAATGTGGAACATACGCCCCACAAGGGGACATTTTGATTTTTAATGTGTGTGGGGGGGGGGGGATTTGAAAATATGTTAATAGCTTTTTAGGTCACTTCCAGCTGAATGGAAGTTTATCACTTTTTAAATAATAAACAGTTGGAGTAAACTTATACAGATTCATTTTGTTATTAGTTTAATCAGCTCAGCATTGATTTTGCTATACATGATTCGGTTGTGAGTCTTAATTCTTAACTTACTAACATTGTGAGTGTTACATTCCTCATATATTACATTGTACATTTATTTGATTTAATACATATATTGCTTGTTTATGAATGTTATGTATTTATTGACATAAGTCCTGTGAGAGTCTTCTTTTTAGTCTTTTATGTTTACCTTTTTGGCCAAGGTTATACGTCACTGCACTGTCGCATTCACTTATATTATCAAAAAATTTGTTGCACTGTTTATTTATGTGATCGAGTAGAGTCTTTAGTTCTTTGTGAATTTGGTCATTCCGCACAAACCATGGCGCATTCACTGAAATTCGAGCAACTTTGTTTTGCAGAACTTGTAATTTTCTGTGGTGTGTATTAGATGCATTTCTCTATACAGGGCACGCATATGATAAAATAGGTCTTAGTATTGTTTTATATATTAGCATAATGCACTCTACACGCAAATGTGATTTTCAATTTATAAATCTGGCATAGCACTCACTTAGTATTTTGTTCACATGGAAGCCCCATCCTAGTCTGGTGTTTAGGAAGAAGCCCAAATATTTGATTGCTGAATACTTGGTGTTCCACTCAATCTTATTTTGGTTTAATTTTATGATTGGTAAGTTCTTTATGTGCTTTAGGATAAAGATTTTTGTCTGTGTCTTTGTTACGTTGATTTTAATTTTCCAGTTGTTAAACCAGTTGTGCATCTCATCTAGGGGACTTTGTAGATAGTTCACTGCTACTTGAAGGTTTTCACTTTGTGTTAAGATAGCAGTGTCATCCACGAACATAGCCAAGGTAGTATTGTCAGTTGTTTGCAAGTCGTGCATGTAAATATTGAACAAGAGTGGTCCCAGTATACTACCTTGCGGTACTCCCGTCAATATTGGTCTTTTATTTGATACGACAGTATTCACTCCCACCGAGAATGTTCTGTCTTTTAAGAAGGACGAAATCCCAGTATTATTATTTTGTAACTTAGTCCTGGGTGCCAGACTTTGTCGAAGGCATTTTGTAGGTCGATAAATGCTGCTACAGTGTATTTCGTATTCTCAAAGCTTGTCTCTATTAATTCGGTAATTCTCATTAACTGGTGTATTATCGAGTGCTTTCTTTTAAATCCCATTTGATGATGATATTACGTTCATTCACTATCTTTTGGATTCTCTCGTTTACAACTTTTTTCAATAGTTTAGAGAGTGTTGAAAGTAAACTTATAGGCCTGTAACTTTCCGGATTGTGTTTTTTTACCACTTTTATGGAATGTTAATATGTCAGAATGTTTCCATTCATTAGAAAAGTATCCTATTCGAAGGCAGGCGTTAAATACATTTGTTAGGATGGCCAATTTTTTGGTGAGCTGTTTTAATATAGTATTTGTTATTTGATCTTGACCTGGCGATTTTTTGTTGGGTAGTTTTAAAATAAATATCTGAATTTCTGCTGGCAAAGTTGATTCTATCTCTATGGGGTGTTGACTATTGAAACTATTGTTTGTTTCAATCACTTCTTGTTGCTGGTTTTGTACGGTGTTTGCGTCATTGGGTGTAAATACTTTTTCAAAGTGTGATGCTAGAAGATTAGCTTTGTCTTCGTTAGTTGGATATGTCTTGCCGTTGGCTGTTAGTGGAGGAATGATGTTAGGTTGCATTAATAATTTTTTGGTAGCCTGTCACATCGTTGCGTCTTTTGTCTGGAGCTCTTCAATATATTTGTTATATAAATTATATCTGTAGTTGTCTAATTTTATCCTGACTTGGTGAGTGAGCTGATTATAAAAGGTTTTAAGATGTGGTCGTCTGGTCCGTTGCCATTCACGTCTGGTTCTGTTCTTTAGTTTAATTAAATTGGCTATTTCGATTGGAGTATGGATACCATTGCGTTTTTTTTTTGCTTCTAAGGTGTTAGTACTGGTTGTACACTTATTTTCACTGCTTGAGTATACTGGTTGACCGCCTCATCAATATCGCTAATGGAATGAATTGGTCCAAAGTTTTTGATATTTTTGTCAAGCTCTCGTTGAAACATATTCCAGTTTATTTTGCCTTCAATTAATTTTAGTAATTGGGGTGTTTGCAGTGGTTCGCTATAGAAGGAGAGTGTTACCGGTAGGTGATCTGAATCAAGTTCGTTCAAAACTGGTAGATAGGTGTTTGAAAGTTTTTAAATAAAACGACATCCAAGATATCCGGTTTATAATCTGTTCTATAGGGGTAGTAAGTATATTCTTTAGGAGCTGATATTTGTATGTTGGGGTTCGTCAGTATTTGATTTAGCCTGGCACCATTCGGGTTATCAACTCTACATCCCCAGAATTTTTGTTTGCAATTTAGATCCCCAATTAGCAATGTTGGTTTATTTGTGCAGAAAATTTTTGAAACGTCTTTTTCTAGAATCCGTTTATTGGGTTGTGTATAAGCTGCATGAAGTATGGTTTCAGTTTTATTTTTAAATATCAGGTTAACAGCTGCTGTTTCTAGGTTTTCAAGGTTTAGATCCGGTAACTGGTAGTGAGCTAATTGTTGTTTCAATTGTAATTGCCACTCCTCCCGGTGTTGCCTGCGTTTCTCTATCCCTGCTATATACATTGTACCCTGGTAACTTGAAAATTTCTGTATTTATAAGATGTGTCTCGGTGATGCAAGCGACGTCAACGTTATGCCTAAACAAGAACTCGATAAATATACTGTGCTTTATGCCATCAGCGTTCCAATTTAGGACTGTTATATTTCTAATTGTAAATTTTTTATTTAGATCCATAAGAGGAAAGTAATGGTATTAGTGTTGTTAGATAAGGCATAATTTTATCCAGGTGTGGTATTAATAGCTCAATTACTTTTGATACAAAACGGGTTAGAAGGTCCTGTTCTTCATGTTTTGTTTCATGATTTCCGCTAGGTTTTGTTGGTAGTTTGGGAAAAGATCAGTTGTAGTCTTGTTGTTCATAGGAATTCGATTGTTGGATATTTTGACTTACAGCTACTTTTATTGTGGCTGGTGAAATCCACCTTCGTGCTCTAGTTTGACTTAGATTTGAAGGGTTGTGTTGACGGCTAACTTTCTGGTAATAATTGCATCCTTTGAAGTTCGCAGGATACAGTTCTTTGCAATTTCCTCATTGAGGGGATCAATAGGTTTTTTTGAGCATTTATTATATTCATGATTATTTGTGCACTTGACGCACTGTGGCTCCATTTGGCAATAATTCCGTGTATGTCCGTACAGTTGACATTTCTTGCATTGGGGAATTTCTTTTGATTTTCTTCTTACTTCCACTTCAATGGTACTATATTGGATTTTCTTTAAGTTTATAATTTCCTTTGCCATTGCGGTCCAGGTCCACCGCGCATAGCGGACTCTCTGTCCTTGTTATAAAGACGAGTAACTTTAGTTACAGGGTATTTCAGGTTTATTAACTCTTCTAACACTTCCTTATCAGTAATTGAAACCGGAAGGTTTCGGATAATAACTGAAAAATTGTTCTTTTCAGGATCTTTAAATGTGTGGTAATTTAATTTGTTATCATTATAAAGTTTGGTGATTTTTCTGTGATCCTCAATAGTACTTAAATTAATTCTGAGTTTATCCCCTTTTTGGGCTGTATCAAATTCTCGTTTAACGTTTTCCTTAAGATATTTTATAATTTCTTGGTGTTTTATATGTGAAGCGTAGTGTAGGATATGGGTGGAATTTTTATTTTAGTTTGTTGCGTTGAGGTAGAAGGAATATTTTGTTCGTCAATATGCATTTGTTCTACAGCTGCAGCGTATTTACCTTGCTGAATTATGTTTGAAGCGCTCTGAATGTTTATAATATTTGTTAGCTGCGATTAGTGTGGCGGGATCGAAGTAATACTTTTTATTTAGTGTGGCAGGTGGTGAAAGTTCGTTATTATTCCTCTTACCCAGTTTGTTGTGATGAGGAGCCCCCCCCCCCCCCGTGGGGGGGTTGTGCTGTTGCGGTTAATTAGAGCTTATTCGAAGTGATAACTACAACTATCGATAAGCACTTGACCTCAGATCAGCTCATACTCGTTGTTTGATAATGCGGAGAAGGCGACCGCGGAACGGCCTTACTCTCACAATCAGTCCAGAATATCATTAGCGGGGGTGAAACCATTAACTAGACTGCTTTTTCTTGACTACTCTTAGCCTAAGATTCTATGTAAAAAGAGTGGACGACAAATAAGATATTGGAATTGATGGAACACCGAAGAAGATTTGAAAATAACAACAAGGACATGTATAAAACGTTAAGTAACAAAATAAGAGAAAAAATACGAGAGGCTAAGAAAAAATGGCTTAGAAATAAATGTGCAGAAATAGAAGAATTACAAACATGACGATTTTAATTTAAATGAAAAAGTTAATAAGACGTCAGATATAAGAAAATCCAACAGAAATAACATCTTGTGGGATAAAAACGGTACAATAATTCATGATACATAAGGAAAGTTAAAAAGATGGAAAGAATATATCTAAGAACTATTTCAGAGCGAAAAAGAACAAGAAACAACAAGAAAACGCAGAACAAGAGAGGGGCTCATATATAACAAGAGAAGTGGGGATACATGCAGCAAAGTTGGCAAAATGTAATAAAGCCCCAAGCCTTGACAAAACTGCAGTTGAGATAATAAAATTAATTGAAGAAGAACAAATACACATATCAATAGATCTGTATGATGCAGTATACGACACAGTAAAATCCACGTTTATAGCTTTACCAAAAAAGGCAAATGGAAAAGAATGCAATAGCCATAGAACAATTAGTTTAATAAGCCACACTCTTAAAGATAATACATCAGACAATTTTTAAGAAGTTAGAACAGGACCTTAGTAATACCCAAATTGGTTTCAAAAACACAATGAGCACAAGAGAGGCTATATTTACATTTCATGTGTTAGCTCAAAGATGTGTAGATGTTAATTAACCAATATATGTGTGCTTTCTTGGTTATAACAAAGTCTTTGACAAAGTTTACTATAGTCACCTCATACAACTACTTAAAGACAAAACCTTATATATGAAAGATATGAGAATAATGCTTCATAATATTGTAACTAAACCGCTAATGTCTTCTTCTTCTTCGGTCTTATTCTTATGCCTTCCAGTGGCGGATAAACCACTAATGTAAAAGTGGATAATAAGCAATTAGAAGAAATCCAGATACAAATAGGAGTAAGACAAGGTGTGTACTCTCGTCTCTGCTCTTCAAACTACATTCAGAGGAAATAATCAGGAACGCTTTAGAAGAAACATCAGTCGGGACAAGAATAAATGGGAAATGCATAAATAATATCAAATACGCAGACTACACTATACTGATTGCAGAGCCATTAAAAAATCTACATAGCACATTAGACGAGGTAGTAGAAAGCAGCGAGGAAAAAGTTTGGCACTCAATGTTAAAAAGACCAAATTTATGACAATTGCAACACTAACAAAATTATGGATTGGAGGTGAACAAGCAGAGAAAGTACAAAAATATAAATACTTAGGAACAGTTTTCAATAAAAATAATGAATATACAAAGGAAATTAAGGTAAGGATTGGACAAGGCAGGACAATATGTAATAAAATGGAAAATATATTAAGCAGCAGGTACCTGGATCTACAACTTAGAATCGGAATGGTGAGATGTTAGGTATTTTCAGTAGTATTTTATGAAATAGAGGCTTTGATGATGAAAAGTCAGTGACAAACTAGAAGCATTCGAGATGTGGATTTACCAAATAATGCTTAAAATAAGCTTGGTAGGAAGCGTAACAAACCATGAAGTGCTTAGAAGAGTGAGGAAATAAAAAGGAAATATTACACACAGTTAAAATAAGAAAATTTCAATATTTGGATCATATAATGCGATAAAGGAGGTATGAAATTCTACAAAATATTATACAAGGAAGAAGTAGAGGAAGGAGATGTATCTCCTGGTTAAGTAAACTGTAGTTTCATTGAATTGCTTAAAGCTGTAAAATCAAAAATAAGAATAGCCGTGCTAATAATAAACCTTCTTAGAGGAGTTGGTAGCTAAAGAAGAAGAAGAAGAATATTTTGTTTGGTGATTCTGTGTGTACTGAAAATGTTATTGTTATCAGATTTTTAGTTAGTTGAATTGGTCTTGTAAAAATAATTTATTAATACATAGACGAACAAAGCCTTAACATTATTGGTCAGGTACTTGGAGTCCAAGACATTCAAAAATCATCGCAAAAACTAACAGTAAACCTACAGCATAAGCCAAAGTTGTAAGTGTATTAACAAAATTATGTGAATCACCTAGGACAACTTGAAGGGACTTCTTTAAAAAGAAGAAAATTGAAGAGCTATATCAAGTGGACATTTTCAAAGATTGAAGGAGGAGACTTAAATTTTGAAAGCGGAGTAAAGTATTAGAAGAAAAATCAGATAGATGGTGTCCATCTTGTCCTCACATTTTTGCAGTCTTTCTCTCTGAAATTTTGCAATATTCTTTGGTGCAGATTGTTCTCGATAGTAGCAATTTCATTGCAAATTAAATTCTTTAATGTGCGAGGTTTACTAATGCACCCCTAAATATAAATATCCCATAAGATATAAATCGCAAATGTTAAGGTCAGTGGAACTAGAGAAAGCGACTGATGACGTTTTGCGGCAACTGCTGGGCGATCTATTGTCCCGTCTTGTTGGAACGACATGTGTCGCATATCGATTCTCTGACAGTGAAGTTCAGGTTGCACGATATTATTGAACAGTGTAATATAACATTTGAAACTTACTGTAACTGTATTTATTATTCCCTGCTAATTAAAAAAAATAATAAATGAACCCAGATAATGGCTTTGGTCCTCATTCCACACCAAATGATCATTTTAGAACTATAAAGTGGACTTTGTAGATTTTCTGTGTGTCTTCAACAGTCCAATATCAATGACTTTGCTTGTTAACCGTGCCATTTATGCAAAAATGAGCTTTTTTGCTAACTATAAACATAGGCTATTCTTTGGGGATTTTAAACATTAGTCTCTGGGGATGATTTTTTACCTTTTTAAAGCATCAATAACTTGTACAGGTAAAACTTCAATTTTTGTTGAAAAATGAGACGAATAGACCTATCTGAGATTTGAAAAGCTACAGCTTGGCGTCGAGAAACACTCTCTATCACGTTTTTGCACGTTTTCTGGGGTATGCTTATACCAGATGAGGCCAGGATATTTTTGTTTTGTTAACCAGTTGTACAGAATGTATTAATCCATATCAGTATTGCATTTCTCTTGGAAATACTTCCATGGCGTTAAAACTGTAGCATTGAATTGTTGTTTGCAGCTACCGTGGCATCCTGTAATGAAGGTATTGCGTGCAAGTGGAGATCTTCGCCGTTTTCAAATACTGCTCATTCCAAAAACACTAGATTTTTCTGCTACAACTAGTTTTTTGTACTTTTCCTCGTACTCTAGTTATTAACATTCTATATGAATTGAGTGCTGATAGGTTTTTAAATATTGTAATGATTTTTTGATTGATTTTTATACTCATTTTTGACTTTGTTTAAAAACTATCAAAGACCGTAATTTGAGTCTGCCGTTAGAGTAGTACCATCTACATAACGAAAGTTATTTACTATCTTTCCGTCAATTTTTATCCTCTTTGAAAAAAATTATCTCCAAGTGGACGTTAAAAAGTAGAGACAATAAAACGCAACATTGTCTTTTTGTATTAATGATTAATTTTTATAGAAGCTATTTGTTGTTAGTAGATGTATTATATCATTTGTACATCTTTCTTGTCACTTTCTACGTCATACAACACTAAAACCTGGAAGGAAAGAATAATTTCTCGTATTCTCATCTCCATTCTAAAATCAAACTGTTAATTGCCAAGCATCTCAGAATATATGGATTCTATTCTACATAATTTTAGGACATTGCTTATCAATTTTGATAGCTGATATTCTTATCGTTGTTTTTCGTTTTACTAATACGGACTTGAATCAGTCTTGAGGTATTATGCCGGTGTCGCAGATTTTATTAAATAAACATTCTAAGTAGCTCAGCACAAATCTCACTAGACCCTAGCCCTTTACAACTTCATAATTAAAGGAAATGAAATTCCAGTTTTGACTTTTATTTTTACATTGATCCTCAGACTTATCAGGAAAAGTGTGGAACACTTCTTTTTCTAACGAGCTAGACCCAGAACAAATTTTAACAGTTTTCATTGAGATTTAAGTCAAAATTCGGAGTCGAAACATCCGTTTCTGTAATGTTATTTTCCGGAAACCATTTCCACACCTTGTTATGCTGATACAGTCATCGACTTGTTCTTTTGTTGGAAACAATGCAAAATGGCTGAAATGATTTTGTACTATTCTGCATTAAAATATTTTTTAATTTTTAAGGACTATTTTTCTGCTGAGAGTCGTTTGAACTGTTTCCGGTAGCATTACAGCCTGATAGACTTAAGTATTTCTATTATTTTTTACAATACTTATTTTAGTATTTTTCTTCCTTGTATCAGTCAGCACAAGTTCCTTCCTAAAATATTTGCTGCATTCTTTTGTATCTATTATTAGTTATCCATAAATAGGTTGGTTGACTTTTGTGATCTAAAGCCTTACACTCGCACAAGGTATGGATGACCGTCTCTGATTTTTTGTCATATTGTTTGCAGCTCAGATTTCTCATGTACAGCGCCAGCTTGTTAAAGTGTCCTATGAGAAAATGATTTTCTCTGGGGATACTTATAATAGTTCGTAACTGATTCCTGCTTTGTACTAACAGTTCTTTAATTCGTTTACAAAATGGTCCGATTCGGGGCCTATGTAGAGAGTGAATTGTTCATTGTGCTAGCTTATCAGCTTTCTAGTTGTCTGAAATACCACATTAGAATTAAGTTGTTGTGGTTTGTTCAAGTTTTGAGTTTTATGCAGCATTCTTATACTAGCCTGGACGTTACATTCAGATTATCTAACGCCTTTAGAGATATCTGACTGTCTGTGAACATATTAATTTGTCTGTTTCGATAAGCTTTCAATTTATTTTGTCTGGCGCACTGTAGTATAGCAAATACATCTGCTCCAAAGACAGGTGTACCTTATATTTTCCTATTAAAAAGCTTAATTGCAAGTTTCCTATTGCACAGTATGTGCTTGTTACTATTGTAGACTTAATCTTTCAATTCAAAGTCCATATTCCGTTGCCTGAGTCGTTTCCGATGTATCAGTCCGTTCGTCCGAGGCTTCTGCATAGGTTTCAGAACAGGTGTGCCTAGTGGTACTTTTTACGGTTAGGGGTAGTTAGCCCTTAGTCCAACCCCCTTTTCGGAGGACCATTTCCCCCGCTCTCGTCAGCCCTGACCCCATCTTCCACCGGGGTTGGTTACCCGATCTCTTATGGGGTTGCTCAGGTTTCCGGGGTTCGCCAACTTGGAGGTGAGAGTCGGAATTGGGTAGGAGAGGCTATGCGGTGCTAACTGGATGCGGCACCGTGCGGTACGCATGCACTACCCGACTTAATCTTTGATCCATTTATATATCAAATAGTTTTTCGTTTAGAAATTTATTTTGATCCAAAATTCATGTTGAATGTGAATTTTGACATGATATGGTGTGTTCTCATATATTTCTGTGAACAGTTGCTTTCAGAGTCTATAAAAAGCCATTCCTGCGTATTTTATAATTTCAAAATAAAGGGAAAAGGAGTCTAATAGTATCTCCACTGCTGCTGTAGGTGCTGCTTTTATAACGCCAGTTATTACCAGCAGCAAGTCTTTAAATCTTGTTCATTGCGGTTATAACGTTTTTTTGCGTCACTTCGTCCCTTGTACCAAATGTGCTTATATTATTATGGGTTTTACTACCGTGGTCTATACCAAATACATCACTTTCGGTTTTAGACCTTACGCTTTTTCCTGAGATAGTCTGGTTAACAGTAGGGTCAGCTCTATTATTTTGATTTTTTGAATATGTTGACTTGTGAGTCAAATATTTTATTACCGTACCTGATAACTTTATTTTCATGTAAGAGGTTTCAGTCCCTCTAAGTTTCTCCTTATTTACAAGTGCTGCTATGGTAGATTTGGGAAGACCTATATTTAGTGCCTCTGCATCTTTCCTGTAGTAGTATAACCAAGTCATTTGCATATCATAGTGCTTTATATCCGTCCCCTTTAAGTGTATTTAAAAGCTAGTCCACTACAAGGTTTCACAGCAGATGAGACAGAACACTTTCCCGCGAAAATTCTCTTGCAACCCGAGTCGTCGTTATCTTACCTATCAGGGATACATATATTCATTTTTCTTTAAGCATACCGTCTTTTAATGTTCAGCTTATTTTGTTGAGTTCTTTACTCTTTGAAATTTTACAAAAAAAATACCCAAACTCTAATGCCACCTCTACATGTTTCGCTTTCCAGGCATTAACCATACGTTGCCCCAAAACACATTTTAAGTTTTAACATATTTCAATTTGCAACATATAGTCGTGGTGCTAGATACACTTTTTCATCTTTAGAGTAGTAGGGATTTTTACAAAAAGTGTTACTCAGTGCTTTGCGATCCCTTTCCCGAATCCTTGTATGTGATTACTGAACCGTGAGCTTACTGTAGCTGTGCCTTTACGTTTCTAATTTGTATTTGCGTTGCTAACTTAAACAAGCCCAGAGGGGTTGAGATACCTATGATCGATTTCTTGTTCATACGGTAGTCAATAAATGCATAACGTATTACTTCGTACTCATCATTATACCAATTCGTCAGATAGTAGGGAGCTCAAAAGAGTGAATACTTTTGATCCGATAGCGCATTACAGATATAAACCTCAATTTCCCATAAAAATGCCGAAGTTGTAGCACAATAAATTCGTTAGGAAGAATTATTGCGAGTGCGTTTTGACTCTTTTGTGCGTTATATCGAGCAAAACGTTCGAACTGCTTTATGCGCAATTTATTTGCAAAACTCGGGCGATCGCGCGCCGCTGCACAGCTTGCCGCGCTTGTTTACGGAGCGCTCGGGCAATTTATATTCCTTTCATGTTGACAGAATGTCTTTGAAGCGCGCCTTTGATAGCGAATTATGGAATGGAAAAACAGCCCGTTTGGGCGGCAAACAAAAAACCGGTGTTAATCTCCGAATTACGCCGAATTCCTGCTGAAGGGACTTATTTACTCCGCTCGCGCAGACAAACATAATTAATTTCCGTCTTGCGAATTCGCTTTTGATATAATTATTTCTAAATAAATATGGCTCGGCGGACTCGAAGCCGTCCGATATTTCGCCTAATTGAATTCGCGAAAAACGTCGTCTTTAGCGAGATTAAAAATTAAACTCGTTACTGGCGAAATAGATTCGCGCGCACCCGCCGCCCGCTTTCTGCGGGCGCGAGCCGCTGAAAAACAAGTGTTAAAGATCAAACTTTCGAGTGGGGCGAAATGAACTTGTATAAGGCAGGTGTACATTTAATCACATTACAGCCCCATCTATAATAATCAAATACCAAATTACAAATACAACAGATCAATGCAAAATAATGGCACTTCAAATACAAGTAACGAACAACAACATGTGCACTTTACTATTAATATCTAAAAATCGCAAACATACTAATCATGTAAATAAAAAAAAAAACGGAAGGAAAATACACAATCAAAAGTTTAGACATAAAGAATGAAAATTTTATCTATGTAATAAAACTAAATAACCATAGAGATCCGAAAAGTCAATTTCTACCAAGTCATACGATCATCGTGTGGTTGATTTTCGGGTTATAAGGCCGTGGCTGGAGTTGAGAAACTCTTGACGTTTCGTCCACAACTGCGGCAAACATCTTCAGAAGAAAATCTTCTAGACATTTTAGAAGATTTTGTTCTAGAGAGCCAACCACACGATGCACGATAACACCGACCGCGAAAGCCTTCGCGTCTATTTCATACGATCATCCTTATACACAACACAAACAACCACGGAAACAAGTTAATATTACTGAAATCAATTTGCCATGCCATTCATTTATTGTTCCAATGCCAATTTAATAATAACACATCTATTTTATACTACTCCATATTTAATTGATATTACAAGAGAAGACCACACGAACGAGGTAACAAAC
Source organism: Sinelater perroti (assembly GCA_036346155.1). Classification (NCBI taxonomy): domain Eukaryota; kingdom Metazoa; phylum Arthropoda; class Insecta; order Coleoptera; family Elateridae; genus Sinelater; species Sinelater perroti. Next base: position 17,710,527 of record JARFIY010000158.1, on the reverse strand, counting down.
ATATATTATCCCGAATTTTGTAAACGCAATATATACTACAACACCAAAATTATATGAAGAAATTTTTTATTATTAGCAATCAGGAAATAAATTCTATAAGCTAATTTGATGTTATGTACAATGTTATTTATATTGTACAAGAGAATGGCATGAAGAGGTTCATCATCCAGCGACTTCGTCTCGGATTTATAGAAGGTCATGTGGCCAAAATCTTCCTAATCGTCTGTTTCCTATGGGTTGTAGAAAATGTCGTAGTAGTTCATTGGGATGAGCTTCAAGCTTTCCGTGGTGTGAGGTGGCTCGTTTTTGGATAACTGTGTTTATGTATGGAATATTGAGGTCTGTGTGTAATGTGTGGTTGGTGACATACCAGGGTGCATCTACTATGGTACGAAGGATTTAGGACTGGGTTCGTTGGATTATAACTGTGTTGGGCTTGCTCGCGCATCCCCAAAGTTCCATTCTATAAGTCCATATGGGTTTTATGACGGTTTTATATATAAGTAATTTATTGTCAGTTGATAGGTGTGAATTACGACCTATTAGCCAATTAAGGTCCTTCATTTTCAATTCAATTTGTTTCCTTTTCTTTGTTATGTGTTGTCTCCAGTTCAATTTCGAATCCAGATGGAGCCCCAAGTATTTCACTACTTCCTGTTGTGGTATGTTGACGTGATTAAGGTTCACGTTTGGACAATTCCCTTTCCTGAGCGTAAAGGTTCTGTGTCGATTTTGATGCATTGACTTTTATTTTCCATTTTAACAGCCAATCCTCTATGAGGTTCAAGTGCTGCTGAAGTTTTGATGCAGCAGTTATTGGATCATTCTCAGTTGCCAATATTGCAGTATCGTCTGCAAAAGTGCCCATAGTTGTATTTCGAGAAAGCGGTATGTCAGTTGCATAAATCACATAGAGAAGGGGGCCGAGGATATTGCCTTGAGGTACTCCTGATTGTACATAATATCGGTCGGAGGTTTCCCCATTTATTTTAGTTTCAAAGTCTCGTTGCTGTAAATACGATTTGAGTATGGAAAAGTACTGAATTGGAAGGGTGTTTTTGATTTTGTAGAGTAGACCTGGGTGCCAAACCTTATCGAAAGCTTGACGTACGTCTAGGAAAGCGGCTGTGCTGTATTGTTTGTTTTCCATGGCCTGATTGATTTTGTGCACTAACCGATGACATTGTTGTATTGTGGAGTGGGCTTGTCTAAACCCGGATTGATGGTCTGGAGTGCAGTCATCTGGATTTAAGTCTTGTTCGATTCTCTTAAGTATAAGCTTTTCAAGGAGCTTTGATAGAATTGGCAGTAGGACGTTACATTATTATATGGGCAGTTTTCAAATATTTGGGCCAGTAGTCTAGTCTTAATATAGAGTTGAATATATACATTAGTTTAACTAGTCCTTTCCGTGGAAGTTCTTTAATCATCTTGGCTGTGATTACCTGGTGCCTTTTTCTCGTTTAGTTTTAGAATTTCGTTCTTAATTTCTTTTGGAGTAAAGAGTCTTAGGTGTTCATATGTAGGAAAAGGTTAGGCTAGTTCTTGCTCTACCTCTGGAACTTGATCGTGGTTGTGAGGAGTAAATACTTTTGATAAGTGCTTCGCAAATAAGGCAGCTTTCTCTTTGTCGCTTTTGGCCCACGGACCCGGTGGAGTGGAATTTTCACGTATAGGTGGTATCGTTAGTTTGGGTTTACTCCTATTTTTAATAGGTTTCCAGATCGAATTGTCTTGCCTGGAAAGATTTGACACACATTTTTCGAATGAATTATTTCTCATTTTCTGAAGCTTCGTTTTCAAAATGCTACTTATCTGATTGTATTTTCTCCGGCTATCCGGCGTGTGATTTCGTTGCCAGGTAGATCTAGCTCTGCGTTTCTCTGCTACTAGTTTTTTAATTTCGCATGGTATATTATTTACTATTCGATGGAGTTCAATTCGTGGAGTAGAAAGTTTGGCAGCGTCCTGAAGTAGATGGACGAAATTCTCCGTCTCATTATCAATATCTTTTAAGGTTTGTAGTCGTCCAGTTAGGCTTATGTTGTCGTGTATTATTTGACTATACACATCCCAGTTTGTTTTGGAATTGTAAAGTCTGGGGGTTGTTTTTATGGTTATCAGCGATGTGCTTATAGTTACTATTATAAGATTATGGTCTGAGGTGAGATCGTAGCTTGGAATTACTTCTGTATATGCTTGTGAAATTCCATTGGTTACAAAGAAGTCTAGCAGATCTGGTGTTTTGTTTGGGTCAGACGGTCAATAAGTTGGTGTTCCAGTAGCTAAAAATGAATAGTTTTCTTTCTGAATGGCCTTAGCTAATTCGCGGCCTTTAGTAGTCGTAAGCTTTAAACCCCATAGAGTGTTTTTACAATTGTAGTCGCCACCAGCTATAAATTTTGGCCCAAGTGTTTTGAAGAATGTTTCGAAATGTTCTTTTTTTAGTTGACGTCTGGGTGGGCAATAAACTGCAGTAATCGTTATTTCGTATGGAAGGGTTCGTATTTTTACAGATGTTGCTTGTATGTGATTTTTTTCGTATTTTGGAAGTTCATAGTGGTCTATATTTTCTTTAACTAGTATTGCCGAACCCCCATGGGTAGTACCATCTGGATAGTTGGTGTGATATAGTTTGTATTTGGGAATGCTGAAATAGCTTCTAGTAGTGAAGTGCGTTTCTCTGATTAGGAAGATGTCAATTAAATTATGTTCCAAAAATAATTTTGTTTCCAATTTGTGGCTCGGAAAGCCGTTGGCATTCCAATGGGCAATCCTAAGAAACTTAGCCACTTTTTTATTTATTTCATTTTATTTACAAGCATAATAATCATATTGAGTACCATGCTGTTCTGTTGTATTAGCTGATTGAATAGGTTTTTGAATTCCTCTAGGTATTTTGTTAGTACGCTAGTTGTACTGTCTGCATTGTTTGTATTGTTGGCTGCCATTTCGGCGTAAGTTTTGTGTTGTGAGTGTGGTGTAGGTTCTAAATTTTGAATGTATGCTCTCAATTGGTGGAATAGATGATCCATGAACGTTGTTTCTATTATTTCCTCTTATTAATCTATGATAGTGCTCGCAGTCTTTATAATTGGCTGGGTGATCCCCGCCGCATAACGCACATTTTGCCGGAGTGGCCTTGGTTTTCATGCATGTCGTGGTATTGTGGGTTCCGCCGCATTTGACGCAGACAAAAGGTTTGTTACAATATGTTTTGGAGTGTCCATATTGTTGGCACCTTGTACATTGAATTATATTGTTTTTCTTTGTTGGCGGAGGTTCTATTTCTATAATTTTGTTTTGAAGTCCTTTTATTTTGTAGACTTCTTTATTGTTTGCTGCTGGTTCTAAGTCCACGAAGAATAGATTAAGTGACTCCTTGGTCGTTCTGTGCCGTGCATTTATTATATTTCCTATTTTGTGGCCCAACTCAAGTAGTTCTCTTTTTGTGTTTTCTATATCAGTTGAGTGATGGAGATATTTTATTACAACTCTATACGCTCGTTCCTCTTTCAGTTGGTACGTATGGTGGTATATGTTGTTTTTTTAAAGTTTCTGACGAGTTTCCTGTATGTTTCTGGTGTTCCACTGCTGATTTCCACAACATTGTTAGTTAAACTTTTTGTACAGTATTGTCCGTCCTCTACTATCCCCTGAATTCGCTGTATCATTTTGTTGTAGTCTTGTACTCCGTGTATAAAGATTGGTGGAGGTTTTGGTAATTTTGTAGTAGCAATGTTTTCCGTAGTAGACGTGTTTATTGCATTAGGTAGTACTTGATAATGATTATTGATTTCGGTTATATTCGTATTATTAAGTTGTTTCGTGACCTTTTTCCTTTTATAACCACGTATGAGTTGCCAGTCATTCTTGTTGGTTGTTAGGATTTCTTCTTCGTCTTCGCTTGTAGATGACATTATTTGCAATTGCTGACTTGGGTGTGGAGTATTTGTAAAATTAAATTGCATTTGTGATTGGGCTGGCGGGAGAGAGTAATTGGTAGGTATTTGTTGGAATGATGATGTTTGAGATATTAAATTAGGTGCGATGGTAACGTTTGTTGTTGGTTGCCATTGCATATTGGTTTGTTGATAATATTGAGGATTATACATGGCGTTAATATTTCCTAAACCTGTTTATAATTGATTGAATAAAGTACGCTATCAAACTAGTTTTAAGTTTGTTGACCGCGATTGTGATTTTTATTTGCGAGTCCGTGAGAACACTTGATATCGCACTCGCAGAGCCGTTCTGGGTACGTGCTTACGCTGCGAAACTCAAACGAGCAATTCCAAAAATTAAACGCGTACTATATAAGCTATAACGATTAGTACTGTTACCCGTAGAAGCACTACAGATGCCCTCGCTGGGTGAAGGCCCTGGTGCTGGCCGGAGAGGCCCGGCCCGCTGGCGCCGCTGAAGCTCTGATCGCCGCCGCTGGCTCTGCTCCCCTTCCTTCAACATTGTTGTTAATGTTTCATTTTGTCCTGGTGCCCTGCTGTTTTTCATTTCTCTTAGGGCGTTTGTTATTTTGTATTTATCTATGTCATTTAATACTTTAGAGTTTACAATCATGACTTTTCTTGTCAGTCGTTATTTTGTCTCGTCATCTGGAACTTTTTAGAGCTATATAGATCAGAGTATTACTTTTTCGTGGCTGTGACTATTTTTTGTTCGCTTCTGTGTTCTGTACCATCTAGACTTTTCAACGAGATTATTTGTGTTCGATCTAGTGTTGGCCATAGGCTCTTTATTGTCCTGTTATTTTGTATTACTTTTACTATTCTTTGTTCATTATATTTTTTAATATCTTTTTAGTCATTTTTCTTATTGCTTTGATTATCTCTGTGTATTCTACTGTGTTTCCTTTTCCTTGATTTATTAACCTTTGTTGTTGTTTCAGCATATTCTTTGTGATCCTATTAATTTTCTCTTCTTTCTTTATTTTTGTTTGGGTTACTTTGAATCCTGCTGTTAAATAGCGTTTGCTAATTTCTCGTTCTCATCATCTAACCCTTTGTTAGAAGTTATGTTGTCTTGCTCCAATTCTTGCTTAATGTTTATGTGTATTCGTCACATTTCTCTTTAGCTACTTTTCTATCTATAAGAGCTGACCGTTTAGTTAGTTTTAATCTTTTTAATTTTTGATTTAAATGTATTCTTGCTCTAACAAATCGTTGGTTGCTACGTTTTCACAAATCTCTTTGTTTGTTAATATTATGTAATACATTTTGTTTTGGTTGCTTTATCTGAACTTATCTACGTTCATTCTCCATGTGGCTTTTTCTTAAAGAAAGTATTTATAGCATATATGTTCCGTTGTTCCATGTATTCCACTAATTTATCGCTTCTTGGGTTTTGAGCGCCATATCTATGGTTTCCGATTTTGTCTTTATTTTTCCTCTTTCTAGCTTAGTTTGGCATTAAAATCTTCCATCATAATTGTCAGCTTTGTAGTGTCGTTTTCAATCGCTGCTATTACATGTTCTTAGAATAAATCGGACATTTCTTCGTCGCCGCTTGACGTAGGTGCGTATATTTGGATTATTTTTATAGCACCGGTTTTATTCAGTTTTAATATTAGAAAAAAAATTGTATGCATTCTCTTCGTTACCGCTGTAGTACAAAGCATTTCCTATTTGTAATGTACACTGATTTTTTGTGTTTCTAAGACACCTAAAATATTGATCTAATTTTTTTTTTTATTATTCTTCTAGCTTGTAAACTCTTTCGTCTGCTAACGTTGACTTTATGTTATGCGTCTCTATGTGTAATCTTGTTTTATATTGTTGCTGATTGTTTGAAATCTTCCTTGTGTCTACCAAGCATTTGCCTCCCCCAGAATCCGCGAGGCTAACCGCCGAAGCAGTATAGGATTATAGGTTGTTAACCTTACCCACATAAAGATTGTTATTTTGTTACTCGACATTTCATTAGTAGGTAGTTGGCTATTAACTTACCAGGCTAGCCTTGCATTTTAGTAACTTAAAGGTGGCCTGTCCAACTAAGACCGGATGCGCCACTGCCACATTTTAGGGGTGACTCTATATTCAGCTACGTCAAAGACCACTTGACCCTCGCTGTCTGCCTGTTGGCCAGCAGGAGATATTTTATTTCCATTTTACTTGGCATATCTACACACACTCCCCGATCCGTCACCTGTGGACGCACTTTCTAAGGGCTACAGGCTCCTCCGAGGGCCCTCAATTTTTTTCAAGATATCAGAATTACATGATAGGTACGTTCCTTATAGGTGGCCTATATGAGCACCCCTGCCGCGCACATCTTATTAGATTCTTAAAAAAAGCCGCACGCCTGATCCTTTCTCATAGCTGTACTGAATTATGTTAAATAGAAGATATGCATCCATAACCTTTAATATAACCCCAATAAAGAAAGTTAAAGTAGGCTAGATTAACTGAGTAAGGAAAAACGTGGAGTTATGACTAGAATTGGCTTTCTCAACAACAGCATTTTTTTCTAATTTTTCTTGCAAATCTGCAAAAATTTGGAACTAGAAAGATTTATAGTTTTCCGTAGTCCGACGTAACTTTATATGAAGAATAAGCTCTCCAAGAGAGTTTCTAGCAAATATTTATTAACAAAGCCGAACGCTTTCAGAAATTAGCTCTGATCAGCCTATTCGATTTTTAATATACTGGCAACCAATTTCTTTGATTTCTACGAAACGACTAAAAAACGTAGGTTATGACTGTTGCTTAACAACTAAATCCAGAATGGGAACTTGAAAATATCCTCTACCTACTGATGTAAGCTCTTTCTACTTTAAATGTCAGGCTTTACAACACTTTGTAGATTTTGAACAGTCAAAAATTAATTGCTTCCACAAGAAATCATTCGATTCTGTTTATGCCACAAGTTTGAATTAGTTTTAACGCATACAGATCCATTAGAAATTTTGTAAACCATTTAGAAAACAGGTTCCAACAATTTTTCTTTTTTTTGAAGGTGCACTCCCACTACTAGTATAATTTTTCTGTGTTGTGAGAATATGCTAAATGCAAACTAAAGAGCAATTAAAGCGAACCGGGTAGGGAACTTGCTCCTGCATTTTATGTACGTGATAAAGATTATATTTACATCAGCTCTAAAGAATAAAAAATGGCGAATAGCTGTTGCGTAACTTAACATCAAAAGATGAATTAGAACGGCTAATTAATCGTACTAAGTCAAAAGATATGTTTGTAAATTTAAAGTGTTTTATCGTCGATTCTATCCTACTGATGTTTTGAAACAAACATCGAATTGTATGCTTGGTAGCCTTTATCAAAAATAAATTAACACAAATGTTTAACAATGGGAAACACTACCGCTACTTACGGCTATTACGACAAAATGAGGCAAGCCTAGAACCAATTGCTAAAGAGCTGGTTAGCATTGGTAAAAAGAAAGAAAGCCTTACTTCTTTAGGGCAGTAATTTACTGTGAAAAAGAAGATTTACGATAAGGTATTATTACATGTGCCAGACCATTTAATAATACATTTACTTGTTTATTATGGGCTGGATTTTTCTGTAACGTTTGTGGTTTTACTACTATTTTTAATTGAACTGTTCTGCATAAGAGTGTAAGTAATCGTTTTAAATTTAGTTTATTAGTTTTTAATGTCGGAAGGGTTTGAAAATCCGGTAACAAGAGATTTGGCAACTGAATGGATTTGAGCAGGGTGGTGTTGAGAATTAGCATTTAAATAACTGTTGGTATATGTAGGCTTCCTAGGCAGTATAATAGAAATTATTATTAGAGATATTTGTTATAAGGGTTCGTATTGGTATAAAGTCGTGTAAAATAAATTGAGATATCTTATGTTGTCTCTGAGGTTATATAAAAAGAGAATTGTCAACGTACCTTATCTTGCAAGTTTAGCTGTACATTATATTTGTAATGGAATTATTGAGTAGGTAATAATTAATTGTTTCGGGGATGTTATTTTCTAAATTGGGAGTAAATTTTATGAATTGCAAAGTCTTAGAGATGAGAAATTTAAAAATAGTGAGACATCAACAAAACTGGTCATTGTGTTGTCTTTACGTATGTGAAGATTATTTGGAATTTCCTCAGAAGTATTATGGAAGGTTTAGACATATGTTGGGCCTTGTTTTGCAAGAGACTGAAGGATTTTCGTCAGATACTTGACTAGAGTACGGTTCGGGCGCTCAAGCCGAGCACATGCCTAAGTCGTGCGCGCTGCAGATTATCGCTATCGTACAGTGAACCTCGAGCAGTGGTAAACCAGTGCATTAATTGGAACAAACTGTTTTCATTTTTGTATTGTTTACTACATAATTCAGTGCATGCATGTAAGTAAAACTAATAGCATGCTGCCATTTGGCAATGGTTACAACCCCACGCAACAATTCAACCCAACAATAACGCAACAAAACGCATCCTTTTACCAACAATACCCAGTTATCCCAAATAACAACCCACAACAAATAACACCTGAGCAATGCCAGCAAATGCCCAATAGCTACTCAATATCGCCACAAATACAAACATTCCAACCTTATCAATATGGTCACTCTTCAATGTCTCAATTTGTAATGCCGCCTCAAGTCCAACCATTGCATCAACAAATCACGACACAAAACCAATGGAAATTATTATTAGCGACGCAGAGGAAGAAGAAAACATTGCAGACAAAAAATGCTTGGCAAAAAGTTAATAACCTAAAAGAAAAGAAGGAAATTGCAAAACACACAAAATCCGCCACAATCATTTAATCTAACACAAACTAACAAATACTCAATTTTACCAGAAGTTACAGACGTAACAAACAATAATCAAGATAACGGTGCCAACAAAACTTCAAATAAAATACCCAAACCCCCTCCAATCTACGTACATGGAGTTAACAATTATCAGGAAATGATAAACAGCTTGAAGGATATTATGGAACAGGAACAGTACACCACCAAAAGTATGGCTGATAACGTAGTCAAATTTAATGTGCATTTCCCGGATGTGTACAGAAAACTCGTCAAACATTTCCAGAAAACAGTGTCATTCACCACACTTACCAAATCAAGCAGGATCGTGCATACAGAGTGGTCCTACGGCACATACATCCTACAATTCCAGTAGATGATATTACAGCTGAACTAGCTACTCATAATCACAAGGTTAGAAACATTACTAACATAAAACATAAGAAAACTAAAGAAGATTACCACTATTCTTTGTAGATTTGGAGCCCGCCACCAATAACAAAGACATATATAACATAAATTACTTACAAAACTTAAAAATTTCTGTTGAAATGCCCCACAGAAATATGAACCTGGTCCAGTGCACAAGATGCCAAAACTATAACCATACAAAGTCATATTGTAATAGGCCATACGCCTGCGTTAAATGTGGCGGACCGCACAATTCTATTACATGCAAAAATCAAGGAAACCCTGCTACTTGTGCACTCTGCAATGGTGCACATCCGCAAACTACAAGGGCTGTTCAATCTACCAAGAGCTACAAAACAAAATAAAACCGAACACCCAAACACAAAAAAACACACATGCCTCTTACAAGACAAATCCACAAAACTTTCCTCCCTTGCCAGTGAAGAAATGCCAAATACTAACTGTGAACAAACAAACACAAATAAACCTCAATCACCTCAAGACCTAACACTCACACAGTTCTTAGAAGAATTCAAAGGTATGTTCAATCAACTAATACAACAAAATAGCATTATTTTGAACATGCTTACGACGGTCATAAATAAATTAGTTCGATAATGGCCAAATTCCTTAAAATTGCACTCTGGAACGCCAACGGCCTCCAATCAAAAAAACAAGAAATCGAAATCTTCCTCAGTATAAACAACATTGATATCCTCCTTGTATCAGAAACCCATTTTACTGTAAGAACCCACATAAAAATACCGCACTATCTTATTTACCACACCGAACATCCGGATGGTACGGCACATGGAGGCACTGCCATTATCATTCGTGAATCAATAACACATCACAAACTAGCAAGATTCGAAGAAAATTTCTTACAGGCCACAGTGATTGAAGTAAATAAACTACCAAATCCAATTACAATAGCGGCAACATATTGCCCCTCTCTGCACCAAATAACCAAACTCATGCTACAGCCATTCTTTAACTCCTTAGGGTCAGGATTTATAACTGGCGGAGACTTTAATGCGAAGCATACCAGATGGGGCAGTAGACTGATAACCACAAAAGGCAGAGAACTTAATAAACTCATAACTGATAATAATTATACATATTTCTCAACAGGTAGCCCAACGTACTGGCCAACGGACCCTGGCAAAATTCCGGATTTGTTAGATTTCTTCGTTGCTAAAGGAGTTTCATCTACCTACGTAGACATAACATCCAGTTATGATCTATCATCTGACCACACACCTGTCATACTTACTATTAGTGCTACAGTAATTAGAAAAGAAGCCAAACCAATGTTATGTAACAGACGCACAGATTGGGACGCATTTAAAGAGTATATGGATCAACACCTTGATCTTAATATAAGCCTAAAAACGACTGAAGAGTTGGACAGTGGAATCAACAAATTTATAACTACTACACAAGAGGCAGCATGGTATGCTACACCGCGCATGGAAAGAAAACCCAGCTCACAAAACTTCCCAAGAGAAGTGATGGAGCTGGTTAAGGAAAAAGGAAAGCTAGGGCAGTCTGGCAACGAACACATAATAGAAACGACAAAACAAAGTACAATCGAATTACTAATAAACTTAAACGAAAACTGAACGAAGTAAAAAACGACACATTTCAACAATATGTAACTTCTCTTTCCAAGGACGACTACAGTATATGGAAAGCCACAAAGGGATTCAAGAGGCCACAGGTACATATACCGCCGCTACGTAACACAGACGGCACGTGGGCCAGATCTGACCAAGAAAAAGCTGACCTATTCGCACAATATCTGGCAGAAGTATTTAGACCTAACTCTGAAACAATAGATATAGAAGTAGACACCTTCCTCGAAGCCCCACTACAACTTTCATTCCCAATACGGGATCTTAAAATCGGTGAATTACGTCAGGAGATAAAATTCTTGAGCAACAAAAGCACCAGGCTACGACCTCATAACTGGTCCTATCCTTAAACAGCTACCAGAAACTGGGGAAAGACAACTACTAGCATTATTTAACGCAATTCTGCGCTTAACCTACTGGCCGCCGCAACTAAAGATGGCGCAAATTATAGTAATATTGAAACCTGGTAAGCCGCCAAATGAAGTGCAATCTTATCGCCCAATTAGCCTGTTATCAATAATTGCCAAACTCCTAGAAAAGCTGATATTAAGTCGGTTAAATAAAGACACACCACTGGATGATTGGATCCCAAAGCACCAATTTGGATTCAGACGAGATCATTCTACTATTCAACAGTGCCACCGCATGTCTAACGTAATTCAGAAAGCTTTTGAAAGTAAGAAGTACTGCACGGCAGTATTCCTGGACGTCCGACAAGCCTTTGATAAGGTGTGGCACAAAGGGTTACTGGCTAAAATAAAAGCATTATTTCCGCACCAATATTATCTCCTTTTCCAATCCTACCTTTCAAACCGCTATTTCCTAGTAAAATTCGGAAACAAAATCTCGACACTACAGCCAATTACCGCTGGGGTTCCCAAGGCAGCGTTTTGGGCCCAGTCCTATACTTACTTTTCACTGCTGATATACCAATAACACCGTACACAGAAATGGGAACGTTCGCAGATGATACTGCCATCCTCGCGTGCAATGAAGACCCTTTAGCTGCTACAAGATTACTGCAGGAACACATACATTTAATAGAAGAATGGCTAGACAAATGGCGAATTAAGGTGAATGAAAATAAGTCAGTTCAAATAACATTTTACATGCGAAGGGCTAACTTGGAAACAACACATAAAGAAGAAGCGCAAAGCCATGGATCTGAAAGTTAAAAATGTACTGGCTAATAGGTCGGAAATCACCTTTAGCAACCGAGAGTAAACTCCTTATATATAAAACCATCTTACGTCCTATTTGGACATATGGATGTGAGCTGTGGGCTGCTCTAGCTATTCTAACGTAGACATAATCCAGAGATTCCAATCCAAGACAATAAGAACTCTTATGGATGCTCCATGGTACGTGACAAATCTCACCCTACATACCGACTCCAACACACCATACGTGCGTGATGTAATTACGGAACGGGCAACCAGGCACTATGATAGACTTACATATCATCCAAACGACCTTATACAACCACTTACGTTACAACCAAACTTTCGGCGATTAAAGCGGAAATGGCCTTGGGACCTACAAACTAACGTGAATCCTCCAGTGTGAATCCATCATCCTCAATCAATAGGAAACTGCGAGGAAGCACCAATGGGTGCCAACCTCATCAAGCCAATCAACTTTAACTACAAATTAGCTAATAGAATCTCTTGTAATTCTGATTGCTGATGTACTATGTTTCAATAAAAAAAAAATATACTTGACTATGCTGTGCATAGAGCAATTTAAAGAGCTGTTAATAGGTCGCACAGAAAAATGGGATTATTGATGATCTTTCTCGAGGCCTGCGGAGTTTTTTAGTATCGAGGGATATCTATAATTTCGTAATAAAGGTGTATTTTCATTTTAGGTTGTTTAGGTTACGGAAGGTTTGAAATTGGGTTAGGCAACGTGTCTTTGCGTATTACTTCGGATATGTTTCGCCAAACTAGATTGTTTCTGTATTCGGAAGATGTGTGATGGAAGAAGCTATACGGGACACATACTAAGAGTAGACACTTAAAGAACAGTCGGGGAGATTATGTGTAGGGTAATGACAAATAGGTAATGGAAAATTTCTTCTGACAAAAATTTTAAAACTTTACGTTTTTTCTTCTAATGCATATAATGATTTATTATACATTATGCTAGCGATGAAATGATAGGATGAATATAAAAGGTTTTATTAAGGTTTTCTTTAGATTGAGGATCTCAGTGTAACAATAGTTGCAAAATCTACTAATACACTAAAACTTTAAATGTACACAGCCTTGAACTTCACCGCGTCACGACGTGACATTTTGGTTAAAGCAGACAACCCCGCCAGTAAAACACGAAAAAAGCAAAGGGAAAACTACTCCATTAATTCTTTCCGGGATAACAATACTAAGAATTCCGTGAACGAACAATTTTTTAAGGAACATAAGAATTACAAGTTGTGAAGTGAGAACTCCCGAGTCCCAAACCGCATTACCGCCGACTTCTAGTCCGTTAACAAAAAAATGCTACAACGCGTTTTAGATGAACTGGACTATCGCTTAGACATTGTTGGATGATAAAACTGTTCTAACTGGTTAGTATGCTTCATCTTTTCTTGTTCCTGGAAGACAGAGTTTTAGGTTTTTTGCAAGAAATTTTACGTTTTAAACTTATTATTAATTTTTATATCAAACTTTAGTTTCTTTTAACTATGATGCCAAACAAACATTTTTAATGTTGCTGTGCGTTGTAGCTACGATGCTATAAAGCTTGCAGGATGTAGCAATCTGTCAGATACACCCTCATTACGAATTCAGCCCCTATTCGCTAAGATTGTGCAAGCAGCAAGTCAGCTCTCCAAAGTAAACTGGCTTTCAGATACGCTAAGTGTAACAGGGATGCTTTTAAAGTTCATTGGGGCGGTAATCAATACTCGATGCCGCGCTGAGCAGCTACAAACTACTTTATCAGGGAAAACACGGGTTTTGTTGTTTTTATGCGCACTACGGTTGTTAATTAATTCGCCCGCCGAGCTTTATAACTTTGCTGCTTGGCGCGAGCTCTTCGCATTAAGTTTATTACCATTCAGACTGAAGCTCCTTTTAAACGCCCCCATTGCTTCTCGAGCTCGCCCAGATTTGTACCGTCCAGTTCGCTCCGGATATGTTTCCGCAAATTTTATACCGGCGAATTACCATACGTCGCCACACTCGGGTGACTCCTTCCTCGCGCCTTGTTTTTGCTGTATAATTTGTGCTGATGCAAATAAATACATTACATATACATGAACACCCGTCCTAAACCCGCTGGATTCTAGTTCTCCAACTCGCATTGTTTGATGATCTGGGTTCAGGAGTGCGGCCGGTGTTTGTCGCCGCTTTACGGGTTTGCATAAGTAGGCTTCTTTCTGCAGAGCAATAATTCCTATAGATGTAGCAGGACGCCCGATTTTTTGTTCGCCTGTTTTTATTTCTTTGATATAGGAAGTTGACTAGTGGTTGATTTATTTCTACAAAAGTTTTTTTCTAAAGCTATATTGATAGCCTTGTATAATACTCAAATAATTTATATATTATTTATTTATTATTAATTATTTAGAGGTTGTGCCCTTTTTATTGTATGATTGTCTATTTGGTTTAAATATTGCAATACACTTAAGTTTTATAAAAGGTGGGTGATTAGTTCTTTACGTAGACCCGCAAGTAAATATTACATGAAGCGAAATTTGACCTTCTTGGAAGCCAGTTATGAGATTCGCGTAGAGCTAGCCAATGTCTTCGAAGGTGCTGATCTAATCACGGGCGTACAGTAAGAGCAAAATGGGGTCACTATTGTCACCTCAACCAGATACTGTAGTCTACACATGATCTTTAAGTATCTGAATGTAGAGGTCTGCATTTGTGGTATTTATAGTATTGACGCAAGAAATATAAAATTCTATTTACTATCGCCTATTCAGAAACTGTTTTTGTCATAATTCCAGTGATGGTACTAGTTCTATAACAAAACTTGAACTCCTAGTTATTTTTACCCGCTCTATGAGGAAATATCTGAATTGAAGTTTAGGATTTGAATTGGCTGCCGTTTGAGTTCTGTGAACCTTAAAAGTTTGCATTTGTAAGGTTAATATCTAAACACATGGTAAAGTCCACCAAAGACTATTAAAAATGCCGCAAATTTGCCAACTGTGTCCAAATAAAATTTTTGCAAAGTAAAGCTCATACTGAGCGATGAAGTAAATTGTTATTTAAACAATTTTATAAATTGTCAAAATTGTCGCGAAAATCTACATACTATTCAAGAAAAACCAACGGATCAATAAAAATGTAGTGTTTGGTGTGCATTGTGAGCTAGAAGAATCTTTGGCCCCATATTTTTTTATGACAAAGCTGTCAGTGATGTACGTTATCGGGAGATGCTAAACAACTTTTGTTCAGTAAAACCAACGATTTTAACTTGAAGGGCATGTGGTTTCAACAAGATGGAGCTGTATGCTACACAGTGTGCAAAACACTCACTTATTTCAAAGCAAATTTGCGGGTTGAGTTACCTCGCAGAGGGATGGCATCAGTTGACCATAGGGCTCTTGCCATCTAATCCCATTTTCGTCTGGGGATTTTTAAACAAAAATGTTTACGTCAACAAACCTGCTACGATTATAAGGCTAAAAGAAAACATCAGATCTGCAATTACACAAAATTCCTGGAAGGACATTGCTGCGGCTACTGTGTTTGGGCATGCGCAGCTTTCAAATGTTTACATAAGACTTAGGCTTAGGTTCATTATGAATGGGCGCTTACAATGAAAACTTAGCTTGGAAAAAGCAAACCAAAAGCCCATGGCAAACGCGCTTTTTGCGGCCCAGTAGCCGCGGCCGTCCGGCCATTCGGTAAGGATTGAGAGTGGCCCCGACGTGCGTGCACAAACGCACGGACCTTTTCGTGTAAATTAAGAGCTCAGAGTGCGGCACCCAAATTTCATATCAGCCGTTTTTGTTTACTTTCCGTTCAAATGTATAGGCTATTTTTGTTTACTACGCACGAACCTCCACGTGTAATTTTTTTTTTGTTTATTTTATATGCTTAATTTACAACTAGTCCAAAGGCTAACGAGCAAATTTGATGTAATACTTAATTACTAAACTAGACTTTTAGTCAGTATTTTACTGACATGTGTAGAGAGTGTCGCCCATTGGCGAGTCCCTGAATATACTAATATAACAAGTACTAGTTAGTAAGGTCCAGCGTTTTAAGTCTTTTTAATCTACGAATGGTATTATTATTGTCTAGTAAACTTATCACTAACACATTGGGGTGAGTTCTTATTCGATTGACATAGGTGACTTTTCGTCTTTTAACCTCATTTCTGATTTTTGCTGCTAATTTTTGTTGCTAATGAACTATTAAGCGTTGGTCATTACACGAAGAGTTTTGCTCTGGAATCTTTGCAGAATATCAATGTTTGATGTTTTAGCACTGCCCCATAGATGTATGCGGTACGCCCACACCGGAACGAAAACTCTCTTGTACACGAACACTTTATTTTCTAGTGATAACTTGGATTTTGTCCCTAGAAGCCAATACATCTTTTTCACCATAGCAACCAGTTGCCTTCTCTTTTTTTTGTAATATTGGGTTTCCAAGTTAATCACCTGTCGTGGGTCAAACCAAGATATTTTACTTCCTGTTGGATGGGGATTTGTATACCATTTAGTGTAACCGGAGGAGCAAAATTGTGTTTCGTCGTAAACGTAATAGTTATATATTTGGTTTCATTAATTTGTATGCGCCACCTGTACAACCATTTTTGTATTATATCGAGACTACTTTGTAGAATTGTCGAAGCTTGTAGTGGATCTTGGTGAGAAACTAATAACGCTGTATCGTCCGCGTATGTGGCCATCATTGTGTTGTCATTGCATGGTAGATCAACTGTAAATATCTGGTATAGGGTTGGTCCCAGAACACTGCCCTGAGGAACTCCTGCCATTATTCGGTAGAGTCTACACTGGCTATCGCCGTACTTTACTTGATAATACCTCTCACTTAAGTATGATTTAAAGAGAAGAAAGTATTGGTGTGGAAACGAACGTTTAATTTTATATAGTACCGGGTGCTTTCTTGTTGTTTAGATGATGGATTTAAATTATAATTTCTTCAGGGCAAAATATTGTATTGGCAGGTTCATTGTAAAGGAGCTTGCAGATAGTCTTCAACCTTCTGTTCCTCTTCTGGGGTAGCAGCTATGGGATACGGTTGAAATATTGTAGATAGTGTTCTGCAAAACGTATTGCTTTCTCAGCTTCTGTCCTTGCCCAAGAGCCGTCTACCTTTCTTATTGGAATAGGAGTACGAAAATTTTTTAAATTCTTTGTTGCCTTCCAAAGCTATCTGCTGAAGGAGATAAAGTGGTAACGTATTCGTTAAATGATTCGTTTTTGCACTCCATTAGGGCTGTTTTTAACTCTCTTGTTAGCCTATTTAGGTTTTTTTTGTCTATAGGGTTCCTCGTTTGCTGCCAGATTCGTCTGGCTCTTCTTTTATCCTCGATTTTAGTTTTAATGCAGAATGGATAATTTTCGATAACTTCTGAATTTTTGTGAACAGTCGGCGTTGAGTAGTAGACTGCATTCTGAATGTTTACAGTTAGCTGGTCTACTACATTGTCAATTTCCTCTTCTGTTTTCAATGAAGCTTTAATTGTTGTATTCTTCGTTAGGTACCCTCTGAATAGGTCCCAGTTTGTGTGATGGTTGTAAAGGCAATGCTTTTTTGCTTCGTAATAATGCAATAAGAAGTGCTAATTGTAGCCATTATAGCCGAATGATTTGAAAGAAGGTCGAAGGTCGTTTCTGCTTTACAGTATCTTGGAGATAATCATTTGGTAACAAAGATTTTGTTGTTTATAATAATTGCCGAGCCAGCGTGAGCTGTTGCATCGGGATGGTTGGTGTGGTATGTAGTATAATTATGGATGTTAAAGTAGCTCCTTTCCGTAAAATGAGTTTCTGAGTTCAATAATACATCAATTTTTTGCTCTTTTAAAAATAGTTCGACTAGAAGACGATGTTGTGCTAGCCCATTTGCATCCCAGGAGGCTACTGGGAGGAATCCATTATTGGTTTTTGGCAGCTAGCGTGGTAAGCAGATTTATCATTATGCTATTTTGGTTCATTAGTTGATTGAACATTGATTCAACCTTAGACAAGAATTGAGTAAGTGAGATATCGTTACTGTTGGTATTTTGGGTTTGAATGTTGTCGTGATGACTGGACGTAATTTGCGAGAAGCTTGGACCGTTCACATTTGCAGAATATATACGTTGAGCAGTGATCAGTACATTAGGCTTTTTTGTGCTTTGTGGTCCTAATGAGGTTGCTGTCTTTCCTCTGCTGAGTAGAAGTTGTTGATAAATCTGGCATCCCTTGTAGTTTGCTGGGTATGGTTCTTGACACAATGTACACTTGGCGGGAGCTTCTCTCTTTTTTTTGCAGATGGTAGTGATGTGCTTTTCTCCACACCTAACACACAAGTAGGTTTTATTGTAGTAGCTTTTACTGTGACCATAAGACTGGCACCTGGTGCACTGGATGATTGAATTTTTTTTATGTGGCTGTTCGACTGTTATCATTTGATGGCTAATGTGTTTTATCTCATACACTTTTTTGTTGTTTTCTGCAGGTTCAAGATCTACAAAGAACATAGGCAGTGGCCTTTTTGTTACTCGGTGTCGGGAATTTATGATATTACGCACAATATGTCCTTCCTTTTGAAGTTCACCTTTAATTTCATTCATATCTGCCTATGATAAATGTTTCTAAGTACCACTCTGTAGGCCCTGTCTTCTTTTAGCTGATAGGTATGGTGTATGATTCCTTCGTCTCTGAGGTGTGCAATTAATATTCTGTATGAGTCAGTAGTATTTGTGTTGATTTTAATGGTATTATTTGATTGGGCCTTGGTGTAAAATTGCTCTGTTTCTATTACTTTTGTTATATTTTTAAATCATGTTAGCATAGTTTGTTACGCCATATATAAATATTAAGGGAAGTTTGGAATTTTTTTTTTGTTTACACCTGATGTTTGCGTTGTATCGTTGGTACTAATGTCGGCTAACACATTGCATATGTTTTGGGATGTAGTCGGGTTATCTATTAAATTTATCCCTGATGTACGTGTAATTCGCTTGCATTTTTTAACTTGTTGCCAATCATGTTGATTATCTGTTTGTTATGTCTTCGTCGGAGTCATCAACAAGTGTTGATTGTGTGTTGGCAGTTCTTTGAGAATTATAATTTTGGCTATTTACTGGTACGAATGAGGGTGTGTTAATTAGTGTTGGAAATGCCGATGTATGACTTGGATATTGAACTATTGGTGCACAGGAATTATTTGGTCCGGATTGCAGAAATTCAGGGTTTTGTGATGATTGTTGATTACCAAACACCGGCTGTTGTATTGTGAATGGGGTTTGCGCAAGTTGCGATTGCGGTGAATACATATTTTGGTCAGTACATTGCATAATTTGCCGAAGCGGAGTTCTGTAACGTATTTAAATTATTAATTTTAAAAAGTTATTGTGTGTTTAAACTTATACATGAGTTGTAAGTCGAACAGCTGTATGAACCGCGGTATGGATAGCCGCATTCACTTAAGTTAATGATTGTTATACGCTTTATCACTTGAACTTTTGTGAACTGGAACGTCAATTAATACGTATTTACTATAAAAGTCAAGCGAGAACTCCTCGTGTAAATTAAGAGCCTAGATTTACGCCACATTTATTTGTTTACTTTCTGTTCAAATGTATAGATAAGGTAAGAGTTACTTTGTTTTCTTCTTTTGAAACAATTTGACGGTAGATTTTAAATTGCGGCTATCTGCATTAGGTTTACTCTAGGTGATAGATTACACTTAGTACTACCTCCATTGACCTTAATAAATACGTACACCTTGTATTAATTATGTTTCTTTAATAATTCATTTAACTTTTCATTTATTAATTAATTTTATAAATTTTCTTTACCTCAAATTAGATTTGTAGCAGAATCAGGCGGAATCAGAGATTTAAAAAACTTTTTGTTGGCGTAATTAAACCCTCCAATCACCGATAACTAAGATTTCTCTGAATTTGTGTCTCTCTTGGTGCACTTTCACTAAATAACCTAGAATTAGTCGTGCCAGTTTACTGTTTATGTTGAATTAATGCGCGCAGCAACTTTCTCAAGTGTAATTCATACACATGCTGGTTGGTTGTGATTGCTACTGACATCCGACTTTTCAGTTGCAAGCAAACGTACATTTTGTTTCTGAAATGGAATCAATTCGAAAACTTTGAAGAATACTAGGTTACTGATCTAGATTCAGGTAACTAATGTTTGTAAATAAAGGATTAAAAAATTTATTGTAGTTTTTGTGCTGCTAATTTAGGGTTACCGGCAAAGTTTTATAGTTTACGACTAACGTTTAAGGTAATTATTATATACATAAATATTATATTATGAAGTTCCATAATTATCACCTAAATCAGAAAGAACTTAAACTAATTATTTAAAAATTGGTGCTTATTAGACTGTCGGCTTCATTGAATTCGCAAAAGTTATTTATTAGCTTCATGGAAACGAATAAAACTTACCAAAGTTTTTATTTATGGAAGGCGGTGGTCTCTATCTTACCCATTTTCTCTTAAAAGTGACGGTCTTAGAAGCTCCTAAAAAATTAATATATAAATGAAAGCTTCTTTAAACCTCAACTGAAGATTGAAAGAGACTTGGAAACAAACAAATAAATATAATAGATGTGATGTTAAAGTTTTATTGAAATAAAAGAAATAAAACATGTTTTAGTAATTTTGGCACATTTCTTTTTCAAATTTTTGACTTAAACTCGTCAGAAGGCTAATAATTTTTATCTTTTTCAGGTAACAGACCAGCCATGCTCCTTTGGAATCTCAAAATACCGTTTTGGAAGTTTTTTGCCGTTTCCAGCGCATTGCTTTGATTTCTCATTTGCTTTTATGATTATAATGGCAAAGGTAAGATTCATTTATTTACTTTAAGAGTATCCAAATACAGGACTAAGGATAAGTCTCTAAATTAAAACTATTATGTGCATGATCCGAGCTATATCAACAATTTTTGATAAGATAATCTTATTAAAAAGTTTGGCGAACGTAAAATTTTAATATTAAAGATCGAACTAGACTTATTTATTTAACATGTTACAATAGAATGAAGGAAGATAGAGCAATGTTAATAGCGCGTATGTCTGTATTAGAAAATTTCAAAAGTTGTAATTGCATTGGTAAGAAATATCTTTGCATCATAAGAGGTGTACGCTTAATGGGTTAACAAAGTCACTAAATATTTTCTGTTGCCCTATTTTATGAGAAATATGGATCAGATGTAAGGATGTCAGAAGGTAGAGAAGAAGCCTAATAAGCTTTTAAATTGCGAAACCGGATAAAATCTTGGATTCTGCCAATAAATAGACAAAAATTGGCAAGAATCGCGAAAATAAATCTGTTTAAGGCAACTTCTTTTGGAGATTACGTTATGGACAAAAATCAAAATTTGTAAAGCTGTTGACGGTGTGACAGGCGATCGTATAGGAAGGGAGAGCACTACCAATACTTGTGACGAGCATGAATATGAATGCTCAAATATATATTGAACAGCGTTTCAGAAAGTGCGTTTTTCAGTGTGTTGTTCTCGGTATATTGTAAAAATAGAAAAATTTGACTGCTGTGCTGCAGTTTCTGTGGGAAGTTTTGATCACTGATGAAGAGAACAATGATTGCTTCTTCTTCAAGTGGCATTTCCGTTCCGAAGGTTGGCCATACGTATTTTTGAAAGGACTGATCTAAATAGTTGGCTCGTCGTACAATTGAAACCAGTTCTTATATTCCCCAACCACGAGGGCCTCTTCTTCGTACGTTTCTCTTTCCTTGGATCTTTCTTTGTATTATTAGTTGAAGCAAATAGTATTTTTTTAACTTTCATTATATGATGTAAATATTGTAATTTTCTTTTCTTAATGGTGATTTAATTCCTTTCTCTTTCTTGTTCATACTTCTATATTTGTTACTCCATTAACCCACGGTGTTTTTAATATTCCTCTGTACATCTATAGTTTATATGATTCTTGTTCTTGATATCTGGTTGTTCTAATGCCTATGTTTGCATTCCGGAATATAAGACTAACAACACGTAATATTTTAATAATCTCATCTTGCTCTATTCCTGATCCTATCTCTATTGAGAAGTCATTAGTTTTATTTAAAAATGTATTCAGACCATTGTGCTTTTCTATAGACTTGTCATATATTATATATAGATGTCTCCACTATTTCGTAATGTTTCTGTTACTTATAAATTGAGATTTATTTATATTCAGACAGTACATGTTTTTCGCTTGCTTCTACTACTTTATTAAGAAATGTCTGTAAATCTTCAAGACCGGTAGTCATTAAGGTTGCGTCATTCGCATATCTTATATTATTGATCGGTATTTCATTACCTTCATTAATTATCTTTTCGGAATACACGCCAAAGAGGTTTGGAAATAGCACGCATCTCTGACTGACTCCCCTCCTTATTTCAATTTCGTCAGTGTAGTTAATTTCTATTTGTAAGACAGCTCTCTGGTCGTAATACATGAATAATGATGCTGATGTCGTTTGCGTCTAGATTATTACCTCTTAGTAGTTGAATTAGTTGATCATGACATTGTCAAAGGCTTTAGTATAATTAATAAAGCAAAGATATCCTTTTGTACATCTAAGCATCGGTGTATGAAGATGCACATTTTTTGTACTTAATCCGTCTCTGAAGCCAAATTGTGTCTCGCTCATATCTTCTTCTGATTTTTTGTAGATTCTATGGTGTGTGATTTTTAAAAATGTCTTTAAAGTTAAAGCTCATGAGACTTATTGTGCGATAGTCCGTACATGCTCTTGCATTTATAATGTAACCAATAAAGTTCTTTCCGTTATTAATGGCCAAAAAGAAAATGATTTACAGAAAGTGTAGCCTATTAGTCCTCGAACTAATCGCCATCGGCATCCAGCACCTTCTGCCAACGTGTCTCCAGCTGTGCAATCCCCTTGCGGTAAAACTCGGGCGTTTTGGACACAAAGAAGTCTGTAAGTGCTTGGCGCAAGTCTGCTTCATTGGTGAATTTTCACAAGATTTGTCCATGGAAGAGTTAATGTGTCAGCGGTAGGGAGGTGGCACAAAGCTTCCCATCCAAGTCGCTGTATGGTATCCCTGACCACCCGCGCGACATACTGTTTGGCGTTGTCATAAAAGAAGACTACACTTTTGCGCTTTACCAGTGCTGGCTCCTTCTGTTGCAATACCTGTTGCACACTTTGCAATTGCTGCGAGTACAGGTTCGCAGTGACCGTTTAGCCCGTTGGTAGCAGCTCATTGTGAACCACTTGACGATCTGTCCACCAGACACAAAGCATAATCTTGCGTGGGTGCATAGGTGGTCTGGTGCTGTGGGGGGCATTATTCTGGGGTGAAACCAATATTTGGAACGCTTGGGAGTGTTATATAGGACCCAGTTTTCATTACTAGTAAGCACTCGATTGAATATGGGTGACGAAAAAACAACGACATACAGGTTGCCACTCGTTGTCTCTTGTGGATTTCCAACAGCGTGTACGGGACCCACTTGCCTTTAAGTCTTACCTAAGTAGTGCAGATGAAGTCTAACTGTTTCATCAGAAACGTTAAACTGTCTTGCAAGTTTACCACACGTTAAACTGCTGTACTCCTTAATGGCCTCCTGCAGGGTTTTGTCATCCAAGGCCTGTGGTCGTCCACTGCGAGGTTCATCATAGAGGGACAAATCTTCCGACCTGAATTTTTGAAACCAATGCCTTGCAGTACGTTCATTCACAGCACTATCCACAAACGCTTGACATATTCGGCGACCTGATGCAGCTGCTGATAAGCCCATTTTGAGGTCGTAAAGCAAACAACACCGAACGAGATCCTTGGACACTTCCACTTGTCTTCGCTACTGTAAGAGTTACGAATGATGAAAGTGCTCGGTGGACTTATTCCTATTTTCAACCGACCAATTTTTAAACCACGTGATACAGTAATTGTATGTTTATTTTCCCTTCATTCAATGAATAAAAAAGCAAAACGGCAAGAACTTTATTGGTTACCTTGTAGCTTTTTAGGAAGAGTTACAAAAATTGGTATTAACCAGTCATTTGCTATTATCCCTGTTGCATATACAGTATTAAATAAGTCCACCAGTATATAAATATTTACTTCATCAATCAATTTTAGAATATAAGATACCCTTGCCATAGCAGGATGCACCGTGGCATGTCACAATCAAACTTTACATGTTGACCATTCGTCGCGGAAGAAATTAATAAACCTTTGTAAAACTACTACAGTAGACTCTAGGACCACAACAACGCACTGATTCATCGGTTATTCATTGCTCACCCATCTGTGAGAAGATTAAATAGCACCTGGCCATACGATCTTCTAACACCCTCATGTGAAAAGATTCCCAAAAGGAGTATCACTAATGAGTGGTTTCTCCTAACGCTATCGTGTTACCATATTTATTTAATACTCCTTGTAGCATAGAATGTAAATTTTGGAATGACAAATAGAAAAAAATCAATTTCAGTAATTCAGTAAAAAGATCATCCGGACCCGTTGCTTTACATATTTTAATCTTTTAATAGCATGGATAGCTTTTCCTTAGCAATTTCAATTCCATATTTTGAGACTGAAGATGATTTCTTAATTCTTTTTTATTTCTGGCATCATTGGATGATTGATCGATATGTTTTCCATTCTTTTAATCTTTTTTCTATATCAATAAGTATTTCTTTATTTTTATTCGTAAGTATATTAGGTTGTTTGCGTTTTTGCATCCCCGTTGTTTTTTTTTACTTTTTTGTTAGTTAAATGGTCGTTTTAGTTGCAATTTTTCTATTTTTTACATTTCTTTTAGTACTATTCTTGCTTTGCTGTTCTAATTTTTGATCTAATCGTGATATTTTGATATTTATTATTGACAATTCGATGATTATTCGTAAGCTGTGGGATTTCAGAAGTTATTTAGCTTTGTTGTGTTTTTTGAATTGGTTTGGTAAGTATTTCGCTTGCTTCCATTGTCATAGTTTTGAATTGCTCCATTTGCTATTTTATTTTAGTGGAATATTTGTGTATTTATTGAGTATTATTTATTTTACTACGTATTTTTATCTTTATTGCTTAGAAAGACATTTATTTTGCCCTTTATTGTCTTTTTTGCTGACCTTTTGATTCTGGTGAGCGTTTTATCTACAAAAAATTACCTTCTGACGAAGCATCAGGTTTTGGGTAAATCTTCACACTTTCTATTATATTTTGTATCTTTCATCGATCAGAAAACAGCCGATTTGATTTCTTAGATGAAGCCGGCGTTTTGGTATCTTAAAAAATGTGTTTATTATACTTAGATTGTGCTTTGACTGAATTGCACTAGGCGACCTCCTCTTTCCTTCCTTATGCAAAGGGCATATTTACCCACATATTTATCGTATTTTTCCTTTACCAACTTTAGCCTTAAAATCTCTCAGAATTATAGTTACTGATTTAAATATAGTATTTATCTGTTCATAAAAGGTCTCTATCTCTTCAACCGTTTGAGGTTTGTGTTACAATGAATTTACATCTCTTGGCTTGTGTCTGTATTTGAAATAGAATAATCGTACCTTACATAACAATGAAGTAAATTTTATAACGTTATTCAAAATCGTCTATTTAACTTTAAAAATAGCCTTAATGATTTTCTACTAGGAATATTTATAAAGGATCTTTAATGTAGTGGTTACTCGTTTTCTTCTGCACCTTTATGTCGTTGACAATTTAGTAGTTGTTCATCCGTCTTTAGGGGAGTTTTTCACTCCAAGGTTAAGAGGATGCCCAGACCTGTTTGTTCTTGCACTCTCAAAAGATGTTGTTGGCAATACATAGGGGGATAGCTTATATCGGCGATTACTCGATCTGCTTGGCCGGGGAGTGCTTATTTGCAGCTAATCTTTACCTCCAGGGGCCGTACACTGTCCGCCACTTGTGACCCTTGCGATAGCCTGGAACACGGCAGCAGCTCACTCAGTTTAATTAAAATCGGACCAGGATTTTTAATCAAGCTTTAGCAAAGCTTGAAGAAATTCAAGGAACTGCGCTGTGTCGCATAGAAAGGTTCATAACTATATTGCCTTCTCGTGAAACTTTAGTCAACTAATTTTTTAGAAACTTTGTTTACACCTTATTCATATGTATCAGCGCACCAATTTGTTTGACTTGAGGTTTTCCAAAATTGTGCTATTCAATTTTGTTGAGGAAGGAGCCACCAATACAACAACAAAATTTTCACGTAATCTTTCAAATATCAGAAGATTTAGGCTCCCCAAAAGTTTACGATAGACTGCTATGTAACAAAATCTGGCGAAAAGAGAAACGGCACTTTCGGGAAAATAAAAGGGGCGAATGCAAGCTTCACCTTTGGCGCTGCCTTCCGCAGCGCCCGGAATATGAACTAAGTGGCGGCGAAGTGGGGCGCAATATCGGGATATGGGGGCGGTCCGGCGGCAACATATTCGCCGGCAGTTTGCGACGAGTGTACATTTTTCCCGTCAATTTCCCTGATGGCCCCGGAGCCGCGCTCGTAAAAACCCAGAACTTGTAGTCTGCAGAGCGCGCCCCAATTTGAAGCTCAACAAGTGAGCTCGCACGTCGCCACGAACTCCGAATGCTAATGAGCGTATTATTTTATGCAAATCAGTTGATGGAATGGAAACACGGCTACGCACGTGCGTCCCGCGCTTCCATTCTCACGGAGTCAGGTACTCCGGCAGCCGGAGCTCGCCGTTTTGCGCCGGAATTGAGTGTATTCATTATTTAGAATACCGAGGGGGCTTTTTTGATATTATCACGGGCGTTTCTGCGGAGAAATATGGATTTGACATGAAACCTCCCGGTCCTTCCGCGTAAGCTAGAGCGGGAAATGAAATGAAGAATTTTCGTGTGTCTGTCGCGGAAGATCCAGGGCGAAATGTAATTCTCCGCAGAAAATGTTATTGACTTAAACAATTCTTTTAAATTGGCTTAGACAAACCATAAGAATCTTATAGTATGGAATTTTAGATTAGACGAAACAATAAATAAATTTGATAAGCATAATCAAATTTGAAAAGCTTAATTTTTTTATTATTAATTGGCGAAGCGAAGCGGAGTCACTTACTAACTTCATGTTGTCTGTCCGTCCGTCCGTCCGAGCAAAAACTCGAGAACGGCTGGGAATTTCCAAATTCTGTTTTCACCAATCGGCAGGTGAGCAAAGAGGCTTGTTTGCTAGTGATTTTGTAACTGATTGTTCAAAGGGTTCTCAAATTTGGGAGACTGCTTCGCCACTTTGCTATGCGTTGCAAGCTTTGCAGGTTTATTATATATTCAAACTATACAATCTGCTCTAGATGAGCAATCTCATCTCATCTCATCTCCTAAGCCCAATTAATTATGTAATTAATTAAATCCATTTTTGGATGTAGGCCTTCCCTAACTCCTTCCACCTATCACGATTTTGTGCGATTTGGATCCAATTTAGTCCAGCTGTACGTTTAAAATCATCATACCAACGCATAGGTGGTCGTCCTCTTCCTCTCTTATGCTCGTACGGTCTCCATTCAATTATTTTACGGTTCCATCTATTTTTGTCACTTCTCGCCACGTGTCCTGCGTAACTCCATTTTAATTAGGCAATCTTAATACCAATGTCTGTCACTTTTGTAATTGATCTTATTCTGTCATTCCTAACTTTATCTCTCCTTGTTATATTTAACATTGCTCTCTCCATTCCCCTTTGTGCTATTCTCATTGATTCTATGTTGCTTTTTGTTGTTGCCCAATTCTCTACTCCATATGTCATGGCCGGTAAAATACATTGTTCGAATACTTTTGTTTTCAGGCGTTGATCTATTTTTGTGTTTTTCAAAATGAAGGATAGTCTTCCAAATGCGATCCATCCACTTTTTATTCGTCTTTTTATTTCCTTCTTTTCACTGCTTCGTCCTAGTTCTATTCTTTGGCCTAGGTATATATATTCTTCTACTCGTTCAATTTGAGAATCGTCAATTCTAATTTCTACATCTGGACCAGGGTGCATTACTTTTGTTTTTCTTAAATTCATTTTTAATCCTATTTTGTTTGACTCTCTATTTAGATCAATGATCATTTCTTTCAAGTCTTCTAAATTTTCCGCGAGTAGTATGATATCATCAGCATAGCGTAGGTTAGTAAGCCGCTCTCCGTTTACATTTATTCCTTTATCTGGCCATTCTATCTTCTTGAACACGTCCTCCAGTGTTAGGGTAAAGAGTTTCGGCGACAGTGTATCACCCTGTCGCACTCCTCTTGCAAGTGGTACTGGATTAGTTTTCGCGTGTAATGTATATGTTGCTGTGACTCCCTCGTTTAGTTGTTGTATGAGTTGTATGTATCTTTGATCTATTCGACTGTTTGGTAATGCTCTATATATTGCCCAGTGTTCAATGGTATCAAACGCCTTTTCATAATCTACAAAGGCCATGCATGCAGGGAATCCATATTCGTTTGATTTTTGGATGATTATTTTTATTGTTAATAGGTGGTCTCTAGTGCTGTACTCCTTCCTGAATCCCGCCTGTTCCCGGGGTTGATACTCATCCAGCTTTGTTAGCAGTTTGTACAAATGTGACAATAAACTGATGGGTCTATAATTTTCAAGTTTTGTGTTTTCTCCTTTTTTGTATAATAATATGACGTTTGAGTTTTTCCAGGTTTTGGGTATTTGAGTTGTTTTTAAGCATGTGTTTAATAGTTTTGCTATTTTTGATATTAAATTATCCCCAGCCTCTCTGATCATATCTATTGATATTTCGTCATCTCCTGTAGCTTTATTAAATTTGAATTCTCTCATAGTGCTCTTCACTTCTTCTATGGTTATATCGGGTTGTTCTTCGGATCCCACGTTTTGAATCTTTCTAGTTCTAATGGCATTGTCTTCTATTTCTTGATGTACTTTGGATTCATATAATTCGGTGTAAAACTCTTCTATAATTTTTTGAATTTCATCTCTGTCGTGGATTATTATACCATCTTTGTTACGTAATGCGTACGTTTCTTTCTTTCTCATTTTTTGTTGAAGTATTTTCATTCCTTGGTTTTTCTTTATTACTTCATTAATTTGTTGTTCTTGTATTTGTCTTCTATGTACTCTTATCTGTTTTCTTATTTGTTTATTCACTTGCTTAAATTCTTCTGTTATTCTTTTATTTTCCTTTGCTAGTCGTCTGCGTTTTTCCATTAGACTCTTGATATCTGCATTAATAATATCTCTGTTCTTTTTGCGTGGTATAATTCTCCGTAGTTCTTTTATCGAAGTGTTAATTATTGTAGTTATTTTATTATTTACTTCATCTATTGTGAGTATTTTGTCATCAATATCATCATTAGCTAACTGTTTGTTTATTATTTCTCTTACGTCTCCCTTTCTTTTATTTCTTCTGTGTCAGTTTAATTGAATTTTTCCCGATTAATTGTTTTCTTTCTGTTCTTTTATTAATAGTCAGTACAGCTCTTACCAGTCTGTGGTCACTCCCCGTATTAAATAGGTTTAGTACGGTAACGTCATTTATTTTTTGTTTTTTGTTTGTCAAAATATAATCTATTTCGTTTTTTGTATTTCCGGATGGTGATATCCAGGTCCATTTTCGACTGGGTCTTTTTTTAAAGAAGGAATTCATAGCATATAGTTTATGCTCGTTCATGAAATTCATTAGCATGTCTCCTCTTTCATTTCTTTGATCTATTCCAAAATTACCCATGTATTCTTCATTGGGTTCTTGTTTGTTGCCTAATTTGGCATTAAAGTCCCCCATAACGATTGTCCAACCTGAGGGATCCGTTTGGATAGCTATTTTTAGATGTTTGTAGAACAATTCCGTCTCTTCGTCCGTGTGGGAGGAAGTAGGGGCGTATACCTGTATAACTTTGATCTTTCTGATACTGATTTAAAGGTTTTTATATATGGTGTCCATTTTTTGTTAACGAACAGTCCGATTCCTGCCGTGGTTCCATCTATTCCGCCTTTGTGTATTAGCGTGTTTCCTGACTTGAGCTTAATCCATTCTTCTCCTTTTCTTCGGATTTCACTTATTCCAATAATATCCCAATTGATTTTTGTTAGTTCCTCTTCCATCTCTATAATCATATCATCCGTTCTGAGTGTACGAGCATTGTACGTTGCAATCCCTAGTTTGCTTATCTGTATTGATTTGTGGTTACATTTCAAAGTCGAAATCTTGTCCCCCCAGAATCCTTGGGCAGCCTGACGCATCAGGGTGTAGATTGTGAGCTGTTCGCTCTACTAACCTGGGGTAATTTCGTTCTGGAGTTCGACATTATCATTATCATTAGGGAGTAATTGGCAGTAAAACGCCACTCTTGCCAGGCGTCTTGGCGAGTTGGGTAGGATATGGGTAGGATTGAATGTGGTGTGGTTATGATTACAAGGTTAGGACATGATTTCCCTCGGTAATGGGAGTTGAGGGAGAATGAGCAATATGTAAATATAATTAGTGAATTTTACAGGAAGGGAGTAATTAATTGGTTGGATTGATAACTTAATTAGAACTATGGATCTATATTTCTAGGCCGTCTTCTCTTTGCTCTTCTTCTTGCAGTGAAACGCTAAGAGTGCTTACTTTTTTTTTAGAATATTCAGGAAGATTTTTCAGGTGTCTTTTGGTTAGTTTTTGAATGTTATCGTCGACGAAGAGCATATGCGTGTTATTATGTATGGTTTTATTAATCGGATAGTCAGAAAAGTTTTGAGCCTAACATAGAAACAAGTATTTTTCCGACAAATTCAATTTTATTTTTCGACAGTCTCCTTTTAAGTCGACATACTTTTTTCAGCAATGCTCCAATCTTTTTAAACCGCCCAGATAGTAATTGGTTCTGAAAAATAGGCGTCTACGGTTGCGATGCCCTCGTTTGATGAAAATTGCTGTGCCCTGAGCCTAACTTTGAGCTTAAAAAACAGGAAATAGTCGCTGTAGGACAGATCTGGTAAATATGTTGGGTGGTAAATTAATTCCAACTGTAATTTGCAAATTTTGGCCTTAAGCCACCGTCGAAGTGTGAGCCGGTGCGTTGTCTTGACGGAAAGGCATTTTGTTCCGTTTAAAATGGGGCCGGTTTTTCAGCAAGTTTTTCCTTCAACTGGTCCAATAACGATGCGTAGTACGACAACCTTGTTGTTTTCCTTTTTCCAAGTAGTGGATAAATAAAATTCCTTGACTATCCCAAAAACAGTCGCCATCACCTTTTCGGCCGATGAAGCCATCTTTGCCTTTTTTGCCCCAAGAATACAGTGGTGGCCCAAGTTTCATCGATGGTGATAAATCAATGCAAAAATTTCGACTTGTTTCGCTGAAATCGCGTAAGCATGATATTGAAATTCAGTCAAATAAATATTTGGTTCAAACTAAGCAAGCGCGGAACCCAACGCGCGGACAGCTTTCTCATGCCCAATTCTTCAGTCAAAAGCGTTTTTTCGATATGCCCACAGCCTCTGTTATCTCTCTAACCTTGATTCGCCGCTTGTTCAGTACCATTTAGTGAACTTATTCCATGTTAGTTGGTACGACCACGTTTAAATTTAGCTGCTTATCTTTTGACAACGGCAAATGATGGAAAAGCCCTCGTAAGCGTTGCCTAAGTCGGCTTTAATTTGCGTAAGCGTATTTCCTTTCAAATGTAAGTACTTACTTGCCGCACGGTATTCGATTTTTTCCATTTCTAAAAAGCACTTGCATTGACTAATTCAAACGACTGTTAAATAACAATTAAGCGTCCCAAATAGCTGAAATTTTTACAGGATCTTTCAAAGCATATATAATTGTAGTAGTAGAATAGTTTTGACGAGTAGTGGATGGCCAAAAGTTTCTAGGCTGCCGATGTAATTTGAGTTTTCCGAGTAAACTTGCGATCAAACGTTTAACCTAAGTATTTTACCGCTTCTTTCATGTGAAGACGAATGTCGTTTATTGTTACTCCGAGACATTCAAATTTAACAGGCGTAGACTTGTGTTGCTTGACGGAGATTTTCCATTTGGTGAGCCAGGTTGCAAGCAAATTAAGGTGGTACTAAAGGTGTTTAGAAGCCACTTGGGGGTTTTCACTACTAACAATTATTGCGGCATCGTCCACAAAAATGGAAATTTTGGCGTTAGCTGTTGTTGGAACATCAGTAGTAAAAATGTAAATAAATGGCCCCAGCACACCATCTTGCGGAATTCTGGATTTGATAAGGTAGTGAGTGGATTTGTATTTAGTTTGGAAGTAGAGATCTATCAAGTAAAAGAAGTGGTAAGATGTGGGTAGAGTGAGCTTCAGTTTAAATAGTAATATATTAAGCCACTCACGACCAAAGGCTTGTTTTGCGGCGAGGAGAGCGGCAATGAGTTATTTCTTCCTCTAAAAACCTTTTAGAATTTTGTCTATTATTCTATGGCTTTGTTGAGTTACTGAGTGAGATGTTTGGAAGCCAAACTAGTAAGATGGTACTATTTCACAAATAAACAAAAGGTAGCAGCAATACCATTCAGTGAAGAGAACTGAATTAAACTGAAGTAACACGTAAGTAGCATCTAAAGGCAAATTTACTTAGATTTGCAATTAACAAGGTCAGTTCAGACAACACTGGAAATAACTATTAAAAATATAAAAACAAAAAAGAATCGAAGCGCATATATGGATTTAAGATATTTCAAAGCTTTTAGAACACAAATACGCAATTAAATACCTACGGGTATTTTGCAGAAAGAAAAACAAAGAAAAACAATTTTATAAAATGCTCTAATTAAAAAATGTTGACTGAAATATTATATCATTATATTTATTTAACAGCTTAGATCCAGCTTTGCTGATAAGCGATCTGGTTGTATTTGGTCCATGGTCTTCATGTCTCAAACGCCAATCCAAAGCAGATAAAATTTAAAGTTTTAATCGTCGAGATTTCTTCGTGCTTCTTTTTGTATTATTTCTGCTACTGCTTCTAAAGCGTCAACACATGACGTAGACCATGCGCAGTCCCTGTGCCAAGGAATCACGGTCACACATTCCAGTTTTATTCCATCCCAAAGAATAATAGGTTGGAGTGCGGAAAGGATATGTACAAACATCGGGGCTTTGTGAATGATTTGATGTAGTTCTGATTGATTGTTTTGCAAATCTTCCCTTACTTTCTATACAATGCACTTCATGAACTCCACTTTCATCTACTGTATTACTACTAAGACACTTGTGTTTTCCCATAAGCTGACAACCAATTTATAACGTTACACAAAGTTAGAAAATTTTTATACTAACAATTTTTGATGGTATTCTATGCATTGACCAATAGGCATCGAATCTCAACACTTTCTTTGCAAACTGAGCTACCATGTATTTCCAGTTATCCTTTTTGTGATTGTTCGGATACTAGCACAGATTAGCTGAAACTGTTTCAAGGTATGCATTTTAGAAGTCTTAGAGGCAAAATAGACTTTCCACTTATTGGTATTCATTGTTAAACTCACTTTGCCAATTTGCTATCAAAGATGCAAAGTCTGTCATCCCAGATTTAGTTGCTAAAGTTTAGTTATTTACTACTAAGGTGGGGCGACAAAGAAAATTGCTGTAATAGCATTAAATAAGTGTGCAACTGAATGTAATTTTTAATATTCTGGATCTTCTCCACATTAGCCGTATGTATTGTTTAATCAGACTGGACGTATCGAGGATCGTCCAAGATCTGGAAAACTATTTAGGTAATCGAAGCCGAAAGTTCCCTAATTAAACAAACTCCTTTTCGTGAGGAAAAGATTGTTTTGTAAGATGCAAATTTCTAAAGCTTCGATGTTTTGCATTACACCAATCAACAGGATTTTTACGACTTGATTCCCGTTACATTCGACTGGTCCTTTTTGTCCTAAAATGAAGAAAATCCAATGGTATAATGCTCCTGATTGATTTTTGCGCTCAGGTCATTAATGTTTTATACTTTTTTTAGATTTTGTACCCAAAGTTTGCTCCGAGAGACCCACAAAAGTTTCTTCCAGTTTTGAAGGTCTGAGAGGGTCCTCTACACTAGAAAAATCGTGGTAGAACCATCGAGGAACTAAAAAAATTTTTTTTTGAAAAACGGCTTTTTAATTTTTATATTTGTTCCGCGAAACAAAAATTTTTTTCTTAAAACACGATTTAATTGATATCTGTCAATGTATTCTAACATTTTTATGATATATTTCTTTGTTCCTCCGAGAAGTCGCTTATATTGCCTTTATAGCTCTCAAGACATCATTTTGAAAGACATGCAGCATCCCAGTTTACCAAAATTGTCCACTAGCTTCTTAGCAGGACCTTATAGTCTTGCTCTTTGTGGTTTTCCCGAAGAAAAATTCTGTTAGGGCGATAAAACTGCTTCCCTTTTCTTTCTTGATGAGCGTTTTCACAAACTCTTCAGACTTCATCTTCTTTCTTCTTTTAAATAAAACTATTAGCTCTTTTTTACCATTGTTGTTGACCAGGACCGCCGCACGTTAGTGTGGCAGGTTTAGGCCCTTTTGTCTTCAGACTTCATGATCTTTTTACTCTGTGGCTTCACAAGGATGCCAGCTTTAAATTCAACTTTTGACAACTTCGAGAATTTCCCTCAAAAAATTGAAGTGGCTCGAATTACTGGTCTTTTACAAATTGTTTTATAAGACCTAGAGCTTTGTATGCAGTGGCGGCATTAGTTGTTTTTTTTTTGTTAGATTAGTAGCTGCCACCTGTAATCCCTGAGGCAAATTCTTGTTCTTGTAATGCTGGTGGTCGGCCCAACTATGCCATAAACCAAGTTGTACGAATTCTTCGCATAGCTTTCATGCAGGGCCTTGAGAAATAATTTTATCTTAAAATCTCCGATGACCTTGCACTTTTGGTTTTTGGCCTTAGTTTTCTTGCACAATCTTTATACTCTCATACTTTTCATCGAAATGAGTGGAATATGTGATACGGACTGAGGACTACTGATTTAAGTTGTGTAACAAGACCGATTTAGCTATGGGAAAAACCTTCGGTGAACCTACGGTACTGATTTGGTTCTTATTCCATTCCCATCTTTTCAAATGACTTTTTAACGTCGTCGCAGAAACACGGATTTATAAACGCCTTTGAGCTATTCTTCGGACATTCAATGTAAACCTGGGGTTGAACTCTAGTAAAATTAGTTTATTGGTTTAAGAACATCTTTTTTATTAAAAAGAAGAAGACTTGTATCTTCCAAAGTAAAAAGACTAGTTATTTTTAAAAAGTTTAGTTAAAGTTTTGGAATACTCGGATGCTCTTGTATTATGGAGTTTAGATTGGAGTTCACTCAGCTTGCGAAGCTACGTCTAGATTTGGCAAAGTTGGTTTTAGTTAGCAGTTGTGATTTGGTTTTTCTTGATCTTTACAGTAGATGACTTATCTCGCTTTCCTTCGATGTTAAACTATAGTAATTTATTCTGCAGGCATTCCGTAAGAATAGTGCATAGTTTATCAGCCCTATATACTTACTCTATTGGATTTAGAAGTCTTCTTAACCATGAGGACATTTCTGTGGAAATCTTCTTCGATAAACAAACTTGTGGTTATAACATCAATTTGGGCAGCTATTCTTTAATGTTTCTTTTCTAAATGTACCTGCTGTTGTTTCTGGTATTTGAATGTGCGAGACTGTGAGAACAAGCAAGGGATCCGAGAGGTTACAGAATCCTGAATCAGAGACTGCGAGATTGATTGTGTATTAGTTCGCTTTCAGGATCCATAAAACCAAGGCGCCTTTTTAAAATTACCGCACTTGTTTACTTGAGGTTTATTCAATCTGTATAAAACCATTTTAGCAATTATTGCATTAGACCGTGTAGACCATCATCGAGTTTGTTACATACACAATAGACTTTAATGTATATTTTGACCTTGTTATATTACCACCACCGATTCACATGATTAAACATGACTCATTAACTATACTTTTCACATAAAATCATTTTGGGAGGAATTTTTATTGGGGTAGGTACATATTATCTGATATTTATACAAAAAAAACAATAAAAACGTTTATGTATATTACAAAGTATAACTCATTATGTTAAAGCACAATAAGTAAAAAGTAAGTCAAATAATTTAAAATATATAGAAAGAGAGAACACCCAAAAATGTATTTTACATCAACTGATATCAAATATGCTTTTGGCTCCAATACACAAGATTACCGACTGATTATCAAGACTGGTAATTACGCAAACTGTTCTAAAGCTTTTCCAATTGAAGACTTTTAGTTTTTAGTCACAAACATCTTAAAGAGCACCAAATACTAATTATCTAATTCTGTATATCATGTATGGTTTTTTTAACTTAACAATATTATTGTAGAGTGGCTGGCAGAAAGAACTAAAGAAAGGATTAGACCTTAATCGCTGAAATAAACTCTTAAGAATTTTTCCACTTCTATTGCAAATTGATATTTTTCTGTTTAATTTGTATTTACTTCTTAATAATCTCTATTATAATGCATCTTGTAACTTTGATTGTTTTTCGATCTTCCAACTAAACAAGTTTTGTGTAATATGCATATTCTGCTGCTTTTTAATTTAAAGTCTATCTGTTTATTAAAAATAGTCAAAACCGTTGCTCAGAGTTATTTTTAAATTCTATTTAGCTATTTATGTTTTAATTTTATAGAGATGTATTCTAAAAGAAAAACAATAAAGCGACACAAACGTGTTCTCGCCCTTAAATCACGGATTTGGAATCTATGACAGATTTGCTAGTAGTTTCTATTTAAACTTTGAAGAGTAAATACAACGAAGTGTTCGAGAGACGCCATTATCGCACGCGTATATTTACCTAAGTTTAAGTGCGTCGATGTATTTATCGCTTTATTGGACTAAGTGCAACTTTAGATTATTGGAAGCTCGTTTAACATCAATGGAATGTTCTGGTTCTTTTCCAAATGCAATGCCAACAACTCACGATACTAATTCAACATAAATTATGCTCCTAATCAACCGCTTCTTAGATATGTTTTCGCTTATTAACTATGGCAACACATTTCAAACAGATATTTTGCGACTAATGATCAAATTCAAATTAACGAAAACACAGAAGTGGGAATTGAAGCTAGCAAGTTATCAAAATATCCAGTGGTATGTTTCCAGTTAAAGAAATTCTAGTAGATCAGCCAAACATTCTAACCCGAAACTGATAAATATGTTTTTTAAACAACAATTATTAAAATTGTTAATATTAATGCTCATGTCTCCTCCATTTACAAAATAGAGAGAAAGAATTACCTAAGAAACAGAGATATATTATAGAGTAGTATAGCGTCGGTATCATTCTATATCGACTGAAGCAGAATTACAGCAATGGAGAGTACTTAGTATACTAAAAATCAGGCATAAAATTAATAAAAATCCACCTTCACCTTTCCTAAGTGAAACCTATTACAAATAATAAAATTGTTTTTTAAAATCAAACCCCTCTGCAACTGCAAAATAAATGTGGAATCAGCATAAACAAAGAAAGACATCTAATTTATAGAATGTCTAAATTACGGCCACTTTAAAATGCACTTTACCAAGAAATATGAACGTAAGTTGATTCAAATATTTGCAAAGGACTATGAAGTACATCAGCCAAATGTAATGGTAATCGTCTTTTCAACTATAAGGATTACTGAAATTACAATAATTTATTGAATTCAAGAAATGACGTCTACACTCTAATCAGCAACCAATTGACAGTTGTTATAAGTATATTATTTTCACAATGTACCACATATTCCGAACAAAAAGACTGGTAGGATTATATTTACAATACACCATTGTATTAATAATACAAACTAAGTAAACGATAAAGTCAAAAAATATTAAGTTACATCGATCGATTGATACTTGGCTACTATAAATAGAGAAGTTTTGCTAAAAAAATCACGGGATGATACAAACATTTTTTCACAACTGCCTCTACACGACATTCTACCACACAACAGATGTGCACGACTATTAACAACATAGTGAAAAAGATGTTTCTCAAATATTTGGTTAAGTGTGGTACACAGATCTGCTCTAAATTAAAACATGTGCTACCAAATCATTTTTGCATGTTTCTCAAATGCTACTTAAGAGATCGACATTTGTCCGTAAAATATGACAATGGGCTGTTTAAAGGCGATCCTATTCATTCTAGCGTTTCTCAGGGCAAAGTCTTAGGCTCACTTCTTTACCTATGTAGTATAGCGAGCTAACTTATTATAAATCGAGAATAAAGCTGTTGCAGCCGTTGATAATAATATTACGAACAAGGTTTACATCTCAACCAGTGGCTTACATTCAAAGCACATTCAAACAAAACGCAACTTATTATCATTTAATTAAATTTGTTAGAAGTACCGCGAAATAATAAAAAGACCAAATTGTCAATTGGCAATAAAGTCCAGCAAAATTAAAAACATTCTGGCAATTTTAATTTAAAGGGGGGAAAGCTAAGTAAACGCACGTTTATTCAGGAATTTATTACATAAATCAGTAATAAATATCGAAATGAAATAAAGCACATCAAAAAACATATGTTTTGAAGTATCTTCACCATTTTTTTGAGATAAGAATATTTTAAAATGGCGTCGCTACAGCTGTTGGAAGTTGGGACCTCGGTTTTGCGTCGTGCAGCCTACGGGTCTCAAATCTCATCTACAATCAAAAAGTCAAAATTCTATTGTTAAAATATGCAAAAACGCTGTTTACTTAACTTTCCTCCCTTAAGGAGGAATGGATGAGCCTGAAACTTCACCAACCAAACTTTACACAAAAACCTTGGTTATCCTCTTGTTATTGGCGAAATCAGAAGGTTTCCCTACCAAGATTTTTGGGCACATTAATAAATTGGTAAAAGTTGGTTTACTACTAGACTTCTAGCCGGAACGTGATTTTATGACTTACTGTAATTGCTCTGACATGGATTGCTTCCTAACGGTGTATTTATTTATTATAGAATATTTACTTAATACTTTATTGAATCAACTGGGGATTTTACGTGTCGATCTTTGATCGGTCTTTGGTTCTATTATGAGAAAATTGGTGTCAGTTTATCAAGTTCTGCCGTTTATAAAGGAAATGAAAGGAATACACATGAGAGCTCTACAATTCTCAATTCTTCTCTTATTTCAAATAAGTAGTTCTTACTGGGTTTCAGAACCAACGCCTCAAATGTATGCTGTAATTCTATCCCAGTGACCAAAAATTGTATTTGGATATGTAATGTATGCTTTGTAAGCATCCGACTAGTCACCTCAAATTGGTGATTCCACAAAGCTACAAGTTGGGTCTACCAACTTAGCTATCACCATGGGCGCATTTTTGATAGCAGACTCCCAATGTTCCACTCCAACTGAGACTGTTAAAGCCGCTTTCACGTAATATCATGTAGCAGCCCACTTTAGTCCGAAGTTGTCACTCCGCTGATCCCGTGGTTTGCTGAAAACCTCATTGATATTCTGGCTACTCTCCGTGAGCGTTGCGCACCGGTTGAAGTCCGTGGTTTAGAAGACTACCTCACCAGAAGCCACGTGTCAACTACGTTGATATCATGCTAGCTGCAAGCCAACGAAATGATCGAACTGTTGCACCAAACGTTAAAAATTAGAATTAAGTATTACGAGATGAGACGATTAGGTCGAAATGTTAGCCGTTATCATATTGTCATACAAACGGATGTGGCAGACAAAGTTAGCACTGGCAAGGGGCAATTCTTACCCTTCGAATTCTGGCTTTAAAAGTAGTACTAAGTCTACTAATACATTAAATGAAGCTCTAACGCACTAAGCAATCTCTGGGCTCGTTTCTAGAAGATCATCCCCAACTGAACAAGCCTCACTGCCTTCTCAGGGGACAAGAATAGAAAAATATAATTGGACAACACTCGTCTTTCCTTTTGTCTTTTTTTTTCTTCTTCCGTTGCAGGATTCTTGTCAAAAGTATCGTGACCCGAGAACTACTTGTTCTGCAAACTTCTTTATACGATATCTCGACATCAACTTCTGTTTTGGGCTGTTTTTGTGGCCTATTCAGTAGTATGGCCGGTATTCCTAAGTTCTGCCCTGTATAACTAATATTTCGAGATTGTCTGAATTTCTTCGTTGAACATGGCCAAAGTATCTTGTAGTTCTTCCGTATATAAGTTTGAATAATTTTATAGATTCTTGGATTGCTTCAATGAGAGGCACAATTAGTTCTTCTCTTCGTCCATGACACTCTGAGGAATCTTCGGACCATAGTTCGAAAGAGTCGATTTGTCTGGAGTCAATTTTTGCATTATCCACGTTTCTGAAGCATAGAGTAGTAAGGGAAATACTAGCGTTTTTATGAGTGTTTTCTTGGTATTAATAGTGGTATTACGATCAGCCCAAATTTTATTTAGTTGTGTAACAGTGTTTTTAGCTATTTCTATGCGTTTTCTAATTTTAGAAGTACAATATCCATCATTAGTAATCAGAGATCCCAGATATATGTAATGGTTGACTATCTTGCAGTTATCGATTTAGTTCTCTTCTGTCAACTATCATCACTTTGCTTTTTTTTGTAGTTAACCTTCAATCAAGTTTACCACTTTCTGTTTATAATTTTCGGATTACTTGTGTTAGCAAGAATATCCGTATTGTCGGATATATAACTCCGTTGATTTTGAATCCTCCATTCCAACTTTCTAAGACCTTTCTCATTATGAATTCGCTGTAAATATTGGATAAAAGTGGCGATATGATGTAGTCCTGTCTAGTTCCCTTTTCTATTTTGCGTGGGTTTGATATCTGGTTATTTAATTGTTTTACTGCATTATTTTGCCCATATAGTCCTTTTATTAGATATATCAGGTGTTTTGGAACACCCATCTCTGATAATATTTGCCATAGTTTCTGCCAGTTAATGCTGTCGAAGGCTTTGTGGAGTCGACAAAGCAAATGTACGCGTGGGTACTAAATCCTCTTGTCTTTAATTAATTGTAAGTTAGAAATTTGTTCCCTGGTACCTCTTTCTTTCCTGAAATCAGCTTGCTCTGCAGCTATTTGTTAGTTTAAGTATTTTTGAAGCGTTGATTAATAATATGTAGTAGTATTTTACGGGCATGGGAAATCTGTATTTGCTGCAGATGTCTTTTGGCGATTTCTTATGGAAGGAAAGTAGGATGGATGTTGTTCATTACTGTGGCCATACTCCACCATCCTAAATTGTTTCCCGTAGCATTTATTTCATCATTTTCTGTCACATTTATATTTTTCCTATGTCAATTGCATTATTTTTATACAGTTTTTGACAGTATTGTTTTCATATTTCTAGAGTGTCATAACTGTCTGAACTTTTTTCACCTTTCTCATTTTTTATGCTCCATGTTCTTGCTTTAAAATGGCAAGTTAGCTTTTTAACTGTCATACAGAGTTCTTTAGTTGATTGTGTCTTGCGTGTTTTTGTAGATCTACATGTTTTATATAGTTGTTTTTGTGTGTAAAGCTATTATATCTGTGTATTTTGGTTTCGCCATTTACAGTCTTATCTTTATGATTAGTTCCCATGTACGATCCGTTAACCATGGTTTTCGTTTTGTTCCTTGAAATTATGTATTAATCTTTGATTGCGTTGGACATTATGGTTTTTGTTTTTGTCCGCAGTTTTTCTACGGACGTGTGTTTTGTGGAGTCAGCAGCTAAAGCTTCTAGCGATTGTTGAATTCTTTCTTCAAACGCTGATTTATCTGATTTTGAGTTGGATATTTTTAATGTGTTTTGGGGATATCTTTGTATGCCATTTTTAGTTTTGCAGCAACTCTTGCGACCAATAGTCTATGATCACTTCCACAGTCTGTCCCAGAGTGTTTTATGTTGCGTATTGAAACGCACAAAGGGGCGTATTAAAAGGTAATCTATTTCATTACGGTAGTTGCCATCCGGGGATTGGCAAGTGTATAAACGTTTTGCGTGTTGTTTATATGTGATATTAGTTATTGTCAAATTGTTATTAATAGAGAAATCTATGAACTCTTCTTCTTTTTCATTTGCTTGTCACCCAATCTGGGTAAAGACGCTGGTTGTAGCCGCCCAATATGGGAACCGACGCTACAGTTATTTGCCTGTTGCTACCGAGCTTTTCTCTATCCGCCACCTGAAGACGCTCCTCGAAGGTTGCTTTCTTTTAGTGTATAAAAATTAACTTGATAACGATCTGCGCGTATGGCACAACTACCTATACAAACATTGGACACATAGCTAAACTGTAAAATTTAATAGCTCTAAACGTTACTTTACGTTTAATTTTCTATCTGTGAAACAGATGTTAAAGTTCTAGATACGTATAATTTACATTTTGTACTTTTCTGTATTTGAAATTCAACATACTACATAACGGGGTGATTCAAAATGATGGACTATTATATTTATTGGATTGTACATTGTATGTGGATGATGTGCATAACACTTTAAAGAGGATGCAATAAAATTTGAAATACTACCGCTAGAGCGTTTACAGCTAGTTCACAGACATGCACCAGCATTATTAATTATATTTAAGAAAATAGTATGTGACTGCGGCACAAGGTCGTCATTACAACTTTTGATCGCTATTGAGAAGGAGCATTTATCTTTCTAATCATAAAATCGATCAAACTGCCTCTTTGCGTAAAGATAAAAGCGCGGGTCAACTGCGCGTATTGGGGGAGAATATAGGGTGAATTCTGGAGAGTTTAGAGCGTAGCCCAATTAAGTCGACAACATAGAGTAAACAGATAAATTGCAGTGTAGCAAAAATCTGCCAGGTGTACGTTGAGGCACCGTTTATTGTTCAAAACGTACCGCCTACAAGCGGTACAAGCTCTTCGCGCAATTAACAAGTCAAAGAGTGTAGAATTTTTTAATGGTGTGCTAAAAGAAAAAGTGTTTGGATATAAGGACTACAAAATCCCCATGCATCACTAAAACATGAGAAGGGCTCCCCGAAAGTTAATGTGTTCTGTGCCATGCCGAGATTTAAGGTTTGTTCCTTTTTTGATAGGACCACTGTTATTAGGATAGCGAAACAGGTTTATTCTTTTACAAAACTAAATTTTTCACAAAGACAAAACTCCATCCTAAAAAGGCGTCGGGATGTTCGACGTTTTCTAAATGAATCACTACCTTAACAGTTGTAGGGAGAGTTTGTAAAAGAAACAATATATACACCACCTCTACCAACAACTTTGGGCGATCTAAGAAATCATATCACAGTTGCGGTGAACTCAGTGCATCAAGATATTTTTATTGGGTGTGGGATGAATTTTACTAACCTCTAGATATTATTTGTCCAGCCGGAGAGGGGCACGTTCAACAATTATAAATTTGAATGCGAGTACAATCACCTCGTGTTTCGGATAAAGTTTATTTTAAAATTTTCTTGCTTATTAATTGGCATCTTGAAATGGGTTCAATCGCAATGAAAACCAACAAACTAAAAATAGCCAATTAACGCCAGCCGAGACGCCTCGCATAAATCCGCCCGGCCATGCGACTAACATTAATTATGTTTTAAATTGTGCTCTCGCGTGATGTTTACCCCCTAATCGCAATCTTCTCCACGTACAGCGCCGTAAGATACAGCGGCTTGCGCTTAAATTTAATAACGACTCCTAATCTGCTGTTATGGCGGTAAGTACGGGCGCCCTAATTGCGTTAAACAATAATCGGCGATGTGAGCACAGCGCCCGGGAACGCAATTTGCGTTTTTGCAGAACTTTGTGGGTACCACTTAGCGCGGAAGAATGATCTTAATTAATTGGCCACGAGGGTGGCTCAAAACTTATTAGGAATTGGCGTAGACACCGAAATGAGGATTTATTTTGCAACTTTATTATTACTTGAACAAAGATATAGTTGTTTATTAACAATATATTAGATAACTTTTAGTTTCTTTTCTTGCATTTTTTTTTGATTGGCCTTATTGAAGTGCTGAAACTTTTAGCTTTGTTAATATTTCCAAATCTTTACTGTACTACTTTTTTAAATTTTTTATCGCACTTAGTGAATTACTATACTGTTGGATAGATCAGCTATTTTTAATTTGACTTTTATGGCTTTTAGTCTCTCAATTGCACCCTCATGTCTTTCTTAAGGTTCTTTCTTTCTAAGTAGCTACAAGGGTTTAACGCCATTTAAAAGCTTTAAATTAAGCGGTCTCTCATTCCAGATTAACAAAATAAGCTTCTGCTAGATACTTTGGATGTCTGTTTTCTTATGCGTCGTTTATATTCAAACTAAAGTTGTTAATTGTTGTTTTAATTTCTCTCTCCCATATTTGAGCAGTTCATTAGAGATTTCGTCTTAGCCCGAGATCTTCCTGTTCTTTAGTGTTTGAAATGCTGTTTCTAGATTTTCCTTTATTTGGTTATCGCCTTTTATTACTACTAGCATTTTTATTCCGTTTCAGATTTTCGTTTCTAAGAAAGTTCACATCTTTCTTTCTCTTTGTGATTATGAATTATAAATTCATTCGTTTTTTAGGCTTTTTATTAAACTTTATATTTGTTTTTGATTTTTTTAAATATTTCCTAATATTTGTTTTTAGCTTCCCTTTCTAGTGACTTTATTTCGTTGCCCATTCACTTATACTCTTCAAGGTGTCTATTGTATTCCCCCCTTTCGTGTCTTTGAAAGCCATCTTATCATCGTCTTTTGCTTCTATCGGGTTCTCTAGGATCTTATTGTTATTTTTATTTTTTCGAC
Organism: Sinelater perroti; assembly: GCA_036346155.1. Classification (NCBI taxonomy): domain Eukaryota; kingdom Metazoa; phylum Arthropoda; class Insecta; order Coleoptera; family Elateridae; genus Sinelater; species Sinelater perroti. The sequence continues at coordinate 17,665,902 of JARFIY010000158.1, read as the reverse complement.
TAACTTCCCAAATTAGTGAAATTATGCCTAGTATTTGTAAAAGGTGTGTGTATCTACTGATTACGATAGGATTAAACGTTGACTGTTGGTCTCAGATATTGCCGAAAAAATGTTTATACTGTGGTTTATGGTTAATTCTTAGATTCTTTAAGGACTAACCTTTAAGTTTCATCTTACAAATCTTAAAACTATAAACTTATCAACTAGAGTTTATCCATTGATGTCTTCTAGATTTCTCTGAGCTATTGATTATTAATTAAGCTAAACTTTAACAAGTTTGTCGTCGCCATTCAAAATATCTTCGTAAAAATGTTCAACCCCAGGTATTACACCAACATCAATTTGCGCATTAAAATCGTTTCACGTTCATAATTTGTTCATTTTATGGTAGTTACAGTATAACGTTTTAAAATTGGCTGTAAAATGTTTAGCGCTCTTGTTTCGCTTTATTATCTCCGGGCGCGTATATCGATATTATGTTCAAGCATTGAGTGCACTTTTACATTGAATATACAGTCTCTTATACTGTTTTTGTATTTCTTGTTTATTACTAGCACATTTTGCTCTGTTCCTCATTTATATCTGCTAGATCATTATAATTCTCGTACAGTTCCCTTCCTCGTGCTTTTATTTTTATTTCCTGGGTCGCGTAAACTTAGACATTATTATTTTTCAGTTATAATACAGTTTTCTCATCTTTGTTATTTAATAACTTGATGTTCTAAGCACCAAGGCGTGAAATATTTTTTTGACCCATTTTAAAACCGTTTTTTGCATGAGTCGTCTTCCAACCAGTCCTAGTCCAAGGCAATATTTTGCTTTTATAAAGCTTGTCTCTTTTTATCTCGGACAAAGAGCCCTTTTTATTTGAATTTGGAGTTAGTAACAGGTTTATTAGACTATTCAATCCACCCAACAGTTGTGAAAACAAAATTAACAAAAAAGAGTCAAAGTAAAAATTGATATTGTATTAATTTTCAATACTGATGTCAAATGAGCCTCTTTCCTAATAGCAAAATACAAAGTGGGTATTAATAGTTTTATACAAAGAATGAGAATATCTGAGGTACTAAGCATCTGAAAGGAACTATGTGTTGTTCTTAATAGTAGTAGCTAATATACTAGGCATGTAGACGCAGCAAAATTGTCAACAAATTTTATATTTAATGTAAAAATAGAAGCAAACACAAATATGTTATTAGATGCGTTGTACAATAGATAGCATACCAAAGCAATAATAAAAATAAATTCATTATTTTACTTGTTAGGACACTTGTCAGTCAAATACAGCTTTTCTTTGTACAAGCGGTTAAATTACGTCTCAACCTACAAAGACGGATTCATCCAAATCAAGCAAAGATAACAACTCTTACTACTTGGACAAATAACTGTTGGTGGGTTTGTTTAGCGATCATCACTTCTGAAAATAAATCAAAATAATGAGCTGCATGTATAAGGCACAATGCATACTCATCATGGTAGCAAAAATTCCCTATATACATACATGGATATAGCTATCGTGTAGGTAAAATTTACTCTCGGATTAAAAAAATAAAATTAAAATTACATGAAGAAAATGGTTTCTAAAAACTGATAAATTAATTAAATTAAAATTACAAAACTGTGCAATAGACTAGACACACACTTCGATTCTAGAGCGTCGCTCTTGCAAAATATGTATGCGAATGGCATTAGAAAGCACTCTGTCGGAAATACATTTTTGAAAATGATAAAATGGATCAATAAGTACATATTCAACATGCGTGCGTGATGCAAGCACGCTAAGCTCATGGAAGATTAACACTGATCGCTTCATTATGTCATAATGTTAAATTGCGTGATGGGTTGCATCGTTACACGACACTATATAAATAAAATATAAAATAAAATATTTATATATATACAGCAACGTAAACAAAAACGGGCGTTGATTCTGATCTTTCTCACAATAGAGGACTTTGAAACGTCTAAAGTTGTGGTCATACTTTGGAAGGCAATTTTTGGGAGTACAAGAGGTAGTCGAAAGCCTGCAATCTTGAAAATCATCAACTTTTCCTAAGAATCAGCAAGACTAAAACATACAAATTTGGACACTGACAATTAGTAGTCGCTAAAATTGCTTACGAGGTTGGAATAACCTTTACAATAGTACTCTGGCAATACGAGATGTTATTCTGCTTCACAATAACTTCCGGTCTTATACAGCTGTTAATTTCGGCAAAAAATTGTAGATTTGTTTTGGACTATAGCTGAGTACTCCCTGCTAATAAAAGAAGCATTTGAATAACACACATTTGTCGATAATCTTCATTTTACACTAAAGGAATCAAGAACTACCTTTACGTTAGAAAAAATATGTTTCAAGTAGAAGGTTGTGTACAAAAAAATTTTGTTCGTATTTTTGTAATTCTTTAATAAATGTAAAAAAAATAATTCAGGTTTATATTTGATTCTATGATGATGTAGATATATAATATACTATTTCCCAATGTTGGTTTTGTAGAGAAATCTCAGAAGAAACTTCTTTATCATATTTTATCGTTATTTTTCTGTAGGGTGCGATTTGGGAATTGCGCTGGCCAGTTCACTCTGTTAATTTTTAGTCAAGGCAAGTTAGTAAAAAAGCTCGAAATTTTTAGCGGGGACACGTATCGAGACGTTCCAAGGCGCATTCAATTAGTAAGAGCCTCAGAAAGAAATTTTACCACATATTTTTTTATTATCACCCAAGAAATGCATTTATTTGTTGAGCTTCTTGCAGGCCCAAAAGAATATTTTATTTATCGCTTAATATTGGCTAATTTCCATTACTCGGGAGTTTTTGGGGTCGCTGATCACCAATACGATGCTTAGAAAGTGCCTCAATACACTTGTGGGCGTAATTCTGGGAATGAGGGCGAATTGAATTAATTTTTCCCCAAGACAAAGTGCATTATCAACCTGAAAATAAAGTCTTAGCCTCTAAATAAGTCTGCAATATTTTAAGGTATCTTATGGCGTTTATTATCTCACATACGATATGTAGTTGACCACCTCCTTGGCCACACATGTATTCCCATATTTAGCAACGATTAGGTATTTTTTAGCGTATGTTAATAATTTATTCATTACTGAATAGCACATACTACTGCTGTTACGTGATCAAATTTTTCTGTTCTGCAGACGAAAGCATCTTTGCTTCTTAAAGGTAAATGGCTGCTTTTGTAGTTTACATCATTTAAATTTACAAGTGCGTAATTGTTTTGATAACTTTGAATCCTAATTTAATCAGGTCAGTAGTATTAAGACTCCAATTGACCAGACTTGCTCTCTTTGATGCAGTATTATCTCAAAATGTGAGTTTTCTTGGTCACTTATGGTACGGTTTATCAGCAAAATTTTTAAAGATAATAAAAAAGACGTTACTGATATAATAATAAACCGTCAAATAATTAAAATGTGTACTAAGTGATTTCAGCATGAATGGAAAGAGGAGCTCAACAATTACGGTACAGAGAAAAATTCAAAACCTGCATTTAAGGAAAATTGTACGTGGATTTAAAGAACGTTATTAATGTTCATATTAAAAGACACTTTAGAGAGTGTGAAAAAATAATACTCGAAAATAAAATGGCATAAAGTGAGTATGTGACCCAGATTTTGAGTTATAGAACGGATAATATACATATGTGTTGTACATATAGATAAAACAATTTAATTGATTATTCCAAAAGGGAGCTCAATAAAGTTGCACTATAAGTAGATATTTGTGAGACCAATGTGTCCATGTTAGTTACTTATTAACCATCACTGGTTAGGCCTAAAAGGAGAAGGTAATTACAGTTACATTCACATGGCAAAGCTACTTGAAGCGATTTAGGAGCAAGTTTAGGTATGATGTTTGTTAATTTACCCTAAATTTTAACTATTGATGTAATTATGATCGCTTAAAGTTGGCTGATACAAAGTTGTGACGAGAGGGGGCTGCTACTCAACCAAAACCTTGTGTTTTATACAAATACAGTCTTGTACTCCAATAGTGCGCTGCTACTAGAGGAATTGGGGAGGGGAAAGCAATAGGAAAACCTTCCATTATTCGTTTGGAGGAAGATACCTTCATAATGAATCTATTTTAAGTACTTAAAATTGTAAGTGTATAAAGAGTAAACTACATTTATTACACATATATCGTAATAAACTTATAAAGAATTCCTAAATGTGTATTTAAAGAGACACTAGAAGGAGTTAGAACTGAGACAAATAACACTACATTTAACGACATGGTGAATACCATGTGCCAATTATACTTTAATAACAGCAAATAAATAAAATTTTTTGTGTTTTCGAAAACCGTTTGTATTTAAATTTGTACTTCAATGACGAAATTATTCAAGAAGTAACGCTAATAATTAGCGTAGATTTAAAAAGGAAATACTATCAAGGCTGAAACAAACTAGCAGAACGTTTATGGGCATGAAAGCTCTCTTTACTAGATCAAAGTTTTGGAACTCAGATCTCCCCTAACTATATTTTATTTTCTTTCTTTTTATATTAGTTCAAACAACAAAAGAAGGCACTCATACAAATAAATGCTACGAATTTCATGGATACAAAGAGCGATTCATGACAAAATTGTGAATTAAAAATTATAGAGGATTACTAATCACCATCAAATAAAGGAAAACAAAATACATAGGGCTTGTGATCGTAGATGGTAAAATACGCTGATAGTTAAAAGATCTGAGAATAGTGGTTTGGGTGCTCATCTGCAAAAAAATCATTCAAGCTGCACTTTTCTAGGCTGCAATAGACATTTTAATTACCAATTAAACAAAAAGATAAGTAAGAAAAAGAAGAAGATAAACAAGGTGTGAAAAATATCATATAATGAAGCATGGAAAGTCAACCCTTAACTCCATAAATGTTTGAAAAATATTAAACAGATTAGTTGTACTCAGTTTACAAAAAAAAGAAGCAAGAGAAACTAACAATCTATTTCTGCATGTTATAATTTTTTCTCTGCTTTTTCATATTACAACACTGTAGAACTTGGATATGCTCAATAAAGGTTGAGAATGATTTTCAGACCATCACCTCTTCTTACCATCTTTTTTTATCTATACCAAATGCCAATGATTGTTGCTAAAGAGAACTTTCATCTCATAGTAGTCCATTGTTCCATGCTATTACGCTCTTCTAGCCTCACTAGGTAATAAAAACTGGGCAAATATGTCCTAAACTGAGTTTTCTGTTTGTTGATTAAAAAACATTTTTTATTTTTACATTTATTTGAAGTCACCATGATTATGTAAATTAGTAAACTTTATTTTATTAAATTTCATTAGTTCAAAATCTTTCGTAGGACTTTCCTCTCCCACCTTTCTATTTTCTGCCGATTTTGTATAACTGTATCTTTGTTTTACGTGAAATGTTCTTGGATCTGACCAAAGTGTTCAGACCTCTTACGCTTCTATTACTTTTAGCAATTTTTAGATTAATTTCTGTTTCTTCATCGCATCTATTATCTATCAGCACCCCCCAGGTTCATATATTCTTCCACTTCTTCAAAGGCTACTTCTCCTCCACTTTCTGTTTCAATCGTTAAGTTATCTGTTCTTTCTGGTCCTGTTGGTTTTTGAGTTCCATATATTTGCTTTTATTTTCATTAATTTGGATGCCTATTTGGTTTGCTGCAATGATCAATTATTCTGCCACTTCTTTTAATTCTTTTTTACTTGTAGCTAATAACAAAATGTCGTCGGCATACGCCAGGCATTGGTGGCTTTTGATAGAAATCGTTCCCGTTGTGTTTACTCTGCTTTCTCTTATTACTTTTCCAATATTAGATTAAATAAAACTGTAGACAGCGGGTCTCCTTGATGAACTCCTCTTTTCACTGTGAACTCTTCCGAGATATGGTCATTTACCTTTACTGCGCTTATCATTTGCGTTCAAGTCATTTGTACAAGGTTAATTATTTTTTGTGATAGCTTGAGTACTCTTAGAGCTTTTGTCAGTTTATCCCTGTTTATCGAATCATAAGCCGCTTTGAAACCTATAAATAACATATGAGTTGGAATTTCGTTTTCATATCATCCTGTAAGTATCTGTTTCAACAAGAATGTCTGGTCAGTTGTTGAATTGTTTTGTCGGAAACCCGCTTGATGTTCACCTAAGAGATTTTCTGCATATTTTTCTAGTTCTATCTTTATTAGTGTTGCCAGGACTTTGTAAACTGTGCCTAATAAAGCAATGCCTCTATAGTTACAACATTTGGTTCTGTTACCTTTTTTTGAATATAGGCATCATCGTCTATTAAAATATGGTCTATTTGGTTTGTGTCTGGCCTTCCGAGTATTTTTCATGTCCCTTTACATATATCTTTTCTTTTGAAATGTGTGCTCATTATTTTCATGTGTGTTCTATTGCAAATGCTATTAGTTTAAGTCCATTGTCATTACTAACTTTGTGTTTACTTTCCCCTGCTGTTATTTCTCTATGTATGCCTTCTCTTCCGACTTTCGCATTTACATCACCTACTATAATTTTCGGATCTTGTTTTGGGATTCTTTCTATAATAATTCGTCTTTTACAGCTTCTTCCTTCTCTTTCCTTGGCGCTGGATGTTCACTATATTTTACCAAGAATAGTCTACCATTTCCTTAAAAACGTTCCTAAAACATTTAAAGTTCTTCTCCACAGTTAGGCACTGAATAAAGTAGCTCCATATTAATTCCGCTTACTGAAATTTGCAGTGTAAGATAAGAGAGTAAATAATCAGGAATTTTTTATCTGGTAATGTAAAAGAAGAGTAGAGAGAAAAGCTTAATATTGATACGGCAAGTCACAGTGGAAAACACAAATTCTTAATAAAACAGCATTACTAAGCAAACTAATTATGGGATACTTGCAGAAGTGGTTTTTATTATCACTAGATTAAGTAAGAAAATAATCTTTATAAAAACATAATTGTCTAGCTTATAAAAATCGCTGGCAAATCTGATACTCCTTTAGTTTATTTATAGTAAGTTATAAATTATTCCTGCGAGTTAGGTTAAGATAGAATTGTTATATTACGTAAAGCGACGAAAATGTGGACTTTTACATTTAAAATTGTGTTAAAGTATCAGATATTTTGTCAAAATCTGTTGTTTGCCATTAAAATTACAAGATCCTTTAGTAAGTCCAAGAGATTGGGCCGGGTCTTTCAGATAGGTTCTCTATACCATAACAAAATAAATATTTTTATACTTCGCTCCTACATATTTATTAAATAACTATTTGTAAGAACTTTTTTGTCATGTGGTAAGTCATTTATCGTTATTAATTATTGTTAGTTTGCCCCTACCATATTTTCACTTTAAATTTAGGATAGGTAATGGTAAAAGTAATATAATATTGAGTAAACATCATAAAGGTAATTTAAGGTGCGTTGATTAACCTACAAAACCTTTTACTGCGGATATATGGGAAAGTTTTTGGTAAATAAAGGCTGGGTCAAGCTGGTCAATAAGAAAAATGATTTACCATTTCATAAACAGTTTATTGTGTTAATGCAAAGCATTAGCAGTAAACCTAAGGATTGCATTAGTAAGCAACTTTAAATTTTTGGCAATTTTTTTCTCTTTTACCTAATGTATTTATTCCTGTTTGGAATAAGAATCATCTAGGGTGTTACTCTAGAATGTAACACAATGACAAATACAGGTCTTAACCACACAAATCCAAAAATTTAGTTTCTTATTCTTTACAAGTTAAACGTAACCCTTCTTAACTTAGCAAATACAAATTTTGGTCTTTGAACATTTTATTTTATATATTTGGGGCATTAGCGCTCTTCCTGAAAACCTCGATTGCGTCTCTAATGAAAATGCGCCGAATAAGTGTACCATGAGCAACTATAAGATGGGGTTGTTGTAAGGTGCAGAAGGAAGAATAAGAAGTCATAAATACAGTGGTGCGAGTGCAGCTGTAGGTAAAGCAGACAATTATAGGCAGGGCTCTAGATGGCGTGGTTTCTTTGGGCGTAAGAGTCATTGCTTCGGGTTTCCGTATGCAGATCGAGTAGCTGAATATTGGAGTTCCAAAGCGTCAATGACTGTGCCCAGAAAAGCAAAAGCAACGAGAGGACTTGAAGATGACAGAGGTCTGTGCACAATAGGTTTTCCATAGGCTAGGCTTGCCGTTCAGCAAAACTAGACTAATGTACAACGTTGATCCAAAGATGTTCTTTGAGTATCCGACCACGGTAAATAATTGTTGTTCTGACTTGAAACCGGAAAAGAAACAACATTCTATGAAATGGGAGCTCATTAAAGCCTTAGTCTCAGGAAAAATTGGTTTATTTAAAAAAAAGGACGAGGAGGGGATTTTGCCGATGGATTGGCTGCTTCCTCCTGAGAGCGGTCCTACACTTCACTGAAGAGATTTTGTCTCCGTCACGGGTCACATATCAGTCGCTATATTATGCTATATCACACATTGTATTCTTCGGATCTTATGCCGAATGACAACGCTCTGTTTGACGCAATGAAAGAGGTAGTGTGCCGCAAGAACTTTTCCTTCAACGACGATTACAAGTGATGCTGTGCTACAACTAAAGAAGTTTGCAGCAGCTTCACGGAAGCTGCATGGGACTTTAGAAAGAAATATTTCTAATTAAATTTTGCCTGGTAGAAGATCAATAAGGAGAAATTAATTGAAGTAACTACAATTTTTGATCTGCCTAAGTATTTATATATACAGATATTTTTAGTACTTTAAACTAAAGCTAGCTTTTAACGTTATATGTATCTTTACTTTCTAAATTTTGATATATTAGACTCGATTCTGTCGGTGACTAAAAGGTTTTAGAAAACAGGAACGAGGCCACCAAAAGACGAGGACAAAATAAAAGGGATGGATACGGTCTAAAACCTAAAGGAATGTTGCATTTTAACTCAATAACGAATTTTTAGTCTTGGAAACAAAGACTGGCACACTATCTCGTCTAACTTATATGAAAGCTTACTCAAAACTGTTATCAGACGATCTATTTTAGACGGTAAATGTCAGTAATTGATATTGATAGAAATGTAGGTCTACCTTTAGCTTTGAAGATTGTCCTAGATCTGAGGATGAGGCTTGCTTTTTCGAAGAAATGAATACACATTTTTCTCGAAGATTATAGTCAGTGTATTGCGTGATATTAGACCAGCTAATTGTAAGCTGGCATTTTAATTCGTTCTTAAGATTTATTGTTGATTTCTGTAATTTCAAACTGTTGCAGACTTGTCTTGGATAATAAATATCAATATTAATAAAAATTTATATTATAGTTTAATATATTAATATAAATATCTATACTATTAAGGAGTGAGTCCATTCTTTCTTTAATTATTGCTCTAACTCTGCGGATTAGACTTACAATTAAGTATTTTGCAGTGTTCGTATTTTTTATGTAGGTGCTCTGATTTAGCCACTTCTTTTCTGTAATTTTAAATTGTTATCAGACTTATCATAGGCGGTAAATGTCAATCATTGATTCCCATAGGAAATGGGCCTAATTTTTGCTTTGCTGATTTTGTTAAATTCTGAAATCTCGAAATGTTGGAACGTCTCTGAAGAAATGACATCTCATTTTACCTAAAGATTTGTAGCTAGCTGTTAAGGTTAGTAGCAAAGACGGCGTTTTGATTTGTCCTAAATATTTACATTTGGATTAAGTCAGTGCTCTCTGGATTAGCTAATACATGACTGTAATTCTTCCGCAATCCTTTTTGTATGACAAGGAGCATTGTCATGTTGATAGAGGCAACCATTGTTACCAAATGGTTCTTTTATTAATATTTCTGTGCTTTTTTAATAATAAGAAAACACCTCACACCACAATCATTATTTCTAAATTTTGCTGCTAGAACTATACTTTTTGACCGGTGCCTGCTTTCTACCATCACGCAAACTTTCTCATTCCACTACCGCTTAGTAAAGTGTAATTTGTTACTCTAAGTCGTATGTTTTTAGTTGTCTAGGGTCTAGTGGTGTTATTGCTTGTACCATTGCGGTGCTTAGCAGTTATGGCAAAAAATTTTCAGCTTGTAGATGATTACTTAACCACGAAATGTTATTTGTCGCAATGTTCTATGTACAGTCTGAGAGCCGGCTAGAACTGTGAAACTTCAAGATATCTAGAGATATCAGTTAACAAGTTAAGGATAAATTCTAACACTTTTATCAAATTTTTTATAGGCAATCAAGGTACTACCTTGACAGTAAATTTTGCCTAAAAATACAGGCACTAAACTGCGAATTTTTAATCACCAATATATGCTAACTGAAAACTGGCAACACCAAAACGCAAAATTGCGAACGCCGGATTGCAAATTACAAACCGTAAATTGCGAGTACCTAAAAGGACCAAAAGTTGGTGAAAACAACCCACCAAAAAAAAAGGTGCCCGAGGGCACTTTATTGTGCAAGAAAACGCCAAATTGGGCGTTGCTACAAATTGGTTTCAGAAACAATGTAAGAAAATACAAACGTAGAGTGCAAAAGAACATTAAATTACGGTTTCACATTTACATAATTAATCTTTAGTAGTAGAAGATTAGTTCCATCAGTTTTTTATAGCCATAACGCACCCTACAATAGGCCAGGTTGACATCTCCCCAGCACCGACAAAGCACACAAAGCCCCTATAACTGTTTATCAACATCGAATATAACAAGAACTTAGGCAATATGTGTGCTCGTCCGGCTAGTTACTGACAGGGTGTTGAGACGTTTAACATTATACAGTAATGTGTGCTATAATGACAACCACTAAGGGTAATTAAAATTGACAGATTTATATATGTACTATAACTATTTCAAGCACATATTAACAATAAAAACAGTAGGACAATTTGGCACATAAACATAATGAGAACATGTATGCAGAAAATATGATGATGTTTTAGTTGGATCTATGTTGTGCGAGAGGCTATTTTGGCCTCCGCCCCCACCACAGGGAGCTCGAAGTTTGTCATGATACATTAGACGGTCAGAAAAACTGACAGATCATATTTAACAGCATGCACGCATCCGCACAACCTAAGTTTATTTAGGTACACTGACAGGCCATGTCACTCGCCACGTCACATTCACACTTACGCCAACTGGTTGCCACCGGGTAGGGCAATGGTGTTTCGTATGAAGGCCTCGAGATGTTCCAGACCGGCATCAGGCAGCGTCTCGATCACAATTGGGCCACCCAGCGCTTGTTCTAATAACTCTCGTTCCTTAGCGAATAGGACACAATCATGCAGCCTGTGTATAGGGTCGTCCCTCACACCGCAGCGTGGGCAATTTTCGATCTCAGATTTCTCTATTCTATACAGATGAGATACGAAATGACCGTGACCAGATAGCAGCTGAGTACTGGCCCGAGTAAAATGAGTTCTAAGCTCCTCTGGGGCGCTCGGAAAGAACCGATGGGTAGCAGGAGCCTTATCGGAGCGCTCTCAACTACTCTTCCAGACATCCAGAATCTTGAGGTTCATGTACTCTTTGAGGTGCTGAAAGGTGTCACAATTTCTTCTCGACAGTAGTTCATCAAGAAAGACCACCGAAGGAGCCCTCCTTAGTAGTTTCTGGCATGTTATCCTAGCTATCTAAAGGTCCAGATGGGGGAGGCCTGTTATGACGCTCGCTGCCTCTTTAGCTATGGATGTATAGCCCAGACAGATCATCTTACATATGGCTCCTTGCAGTGACAGAATCTCTCGTGGAGCTCTATAGGTTTGCAGTCGATTGGCCCATATTTAAGAGGCATCGGTTAGAATTGGCAACATCGCACATTTGTATATGACTTGAAGTGATTGTCCAGTGGAGACATTTCAGGCCACATAAATTTTCTTCCTTAGTGCGAGTGTAATCTTTTTAGCTTTGTTACAAATGTATTTCACATGGACGTTGAAATTGAGGCTCTTATCGACTACAATGCCCAGGTATTTTATCTCGTCTACAATTCCAATTGTGTTTCCATCTAGCGTTATTCTGATGTCTCTGTGATGGACGCGCGGTAGAGCCTTGTTCACCATTATCTTGGTTTTAGTGCTCGATGTAACAAGCTTCTGCCTTCCAACCCAAGCTGTTAGGCAATTAAAACATTCCTGGATTTTAGTCCTAAAATCCTATCTGGTTTCAGCTTTGACTACTATAGCCAGATTATCTGCGTATGCAATTGTCTCCGAACTAATCAGCAGCTCATCTGCCACGAACATATCAAGGACCGAATTCCAGAGCATCGACCCGAGAACTGAGCCCTGCGGGCAACCCTTGGTACATACTTTAATTATGTCTATACACGTCTGTCGAACCACCAGTCGACTTCCGGCAATTCTTAACAAAAATGGGCGTAAATAACCGCTTTCTTTTATTTGCTGATGTTTTCAGCGGTGAACAAGGGATCTGAATGTTTAATCTCTTAACTTAATTCTATATTACGTGAGATAGTAGTGTAATCAGTTGTAGACTATTAGCATGTCACTTTCTACATGCTGACTACTTCAGCAAGACGGCCGAGGGGATCAGACCGTAGCTTCGGTTAAAAACAGTGAAATGGGAACATAAGCGAAAACCCATAATAGAGCTCACGTGAAAAGCTGCTGGAAATTGAAAGCTCTGCTCGTTTTTTGATGCAAATGATTCATGCCGCGCATTAGCCCGGCTCTCTTTCATTCCGCGCTCCGAAGCGCCGGCTGCTCCTCGCGCGCCCCCGAAAAATATGATAATTCATGTTTACATGACGCAGAAAAAGCGCGCAAACATTTCAGCGGGCGGGCGCAGCCCCCGGCGCTTCCGCGGCGATCGAAAACAATCCGCATAATTCGGGCGATAATTCCGGCTTGTTTGCGGAAGTTCGCCCAAAGCATGCAATTAATGGTCGGGATAAACAGCCCTCCGCTGCGCTTTCGAAAAACATAATAACGCGGGTAATTACGGCCGCAAAAAGCGGCGTCTCGCGTTACGGGCGCGCTCTGCGGCGCGCATATATCTGAACTGCGATCCCGTGATTTAGGTGCACTTCGCGCATTTTGTTCGTATTGTAAAAAGCCCGGCCGCGCCGCGCTTCTTGCTCGCGAGATAAAGCTCATTAATGCGCTCGAGGATATCGCCCGACAAAGGAGCCGCGCATATTTTGCCCGCTGTGGTACTAATTGGGTTGAAAATGCTTGAGATTTGGGGCATCAGCTGCATTGTATTTTCCCCTTTTTTGATTTAACAAGTAAGATACACTTTAGCTGCGCAGAATATCTAATCACTTTTTATTTCAACTGCAAATTTACAAGCTACTCAATTCACAGAGAAATAAGCAAACGGATTGAGTGGGATCCGATCTATTGATAGCGCATCAGAATTTAGTATTTTTAATCTTCGATTTTCCAAGGGCTGATAGGGTATTCCAGCTATTAAAATTTTGATTGTACTATCTGTAATATTTTTGTATTTGACGATTTACGAGGGTAAGGTGAAAAGTTCTCGGCCTGACAATCAAAAACTGCGATTCTCAGTTAAAAAATGATTTATTTTTCTACATAATCTCCCTTGACTTCAACACACTTGATCCAGCGCCTCTCCAACATCAGTATTTCCTCTCGGAAGTGAGAATCTGGAAGATTGTGAAAATATTTATCAACTTCTCCATTGGATGTGAAGCGCTTCCCAGAAACAATTTTTTTAAGTTTGGGGACAGATGGAACTCTGAGGGTGCCAAATCAGGAGAATAGGGGGGATGGTCGAGCAAATCATACCCCAAATCCCGCAGTTTTCCCATCGCCAACGCAGATGCGTTGGTTTTTTCTTCTTCAAGCCAGGCCTCTTCTTGCGAATTTTGACATCCAGCTGGTCAAGAAGGTTTGAGTAATATTCGCCTGTAATTGTTCTGCCTTTTGCAAGATAATCAATTAACAGGATCCCTTTCGCATCCCAAAACAGGCTGACCACCTTTCCGGTAGATGTGATCGACTTCGCTTTCTTTGGCGCTGAAGCACCGGCTTCCACCCACTGCTTGGACTGCTGTTTCGTTTCTGGCGTGTAGTGGTGGGCCCATGTCTTATCCATGGTGACAAATCGCCGCACAAAATAGGTCGGATCCCTGTTGAATCGGTCCAAAGATTGCTGAGAAAATCGTTTGCGCATTTGCTTTTGATCGGCATTCAGCAAATGCGGCACCCATCTTGCGCAGAGCTTTCGCATCCCCAATTCTTCGTGCAAGATGTTTCGCACCTTTTCTTCCGATATCCCCCCAGTCTCAGCTATCACACTCACCTTCACTCGCCTATCGTCCAACACGATATCATGCACTTTTTCGATGGTTTCCGATGTGGTTGCGGTTTTTGGCCGTCCTTCACGTGGGTCATCTTCGAGGGATGTGCGACCACGTTTAAATTCAGCTGCCCACTTTTTAACAGTTGACACAGAAGGAACAGAGTCCCCGTACACTTTTGTCAACTTCGAATGAATTTCCTTAGATGTTAATCCATCCAAAACGAAGAATTTTATAACCGCACGATATTGAAGTTTATCCATTTTAACAAAAAAACATGCAACAATATGATACATGTCACAATCTATTTTCTCTTTAATTAATTTTGGAATTACTGTAGTTCTCTGCAGTTCTCTGTAAAATGAAGTCAAGCTCCATTAGAACTGTTTGGTAGATAGGTTTGCTGAAATAGTTGTGTAAGATGACGTCTAGTACATCTGGCTTATGATCAGATCTATACGGATAATATGTCTAATCCTTGGAAGCTGAAATTTGTTTGCTATGGTTTGGTCATAAAGTTATTTAGCCTGAAACCATTCGGGCCATTGGCTCTGCAACCCCAATCAGTGAGCTTGTAGTTCAAATCTCCTATCACTAAGGTTGGTTCGTTACTGTAAAATATTTTGGTAATATCCTCTTCCAAAATACTTTTATTTGGCTGCTTGTATGCAGCATGAAGGGTAACTTTAGTGTTGATGTCTAGGGTCAGTTTTACTGCACAGATTCCAGGTTTTTTAGGTTGAACTAGGGTAGTGCGTGGAGTGCACTATTTGGGCTGCTCTGTCCTTTTTGTAAACTATGTATCCAGGAACTTTAAATAATTTTGTTTCAATTAAGTGTTTCTCAGATATGCATGCGATATTCACATTATGTTTTGGCATAAATTCTAGTAAGAGTGCGTGCTGCCTCTTTACGCCGTCAGCATTCTCATTTAGGACTGTTATATTATTGATTATGTGCCGCTTATTTGAATTCATGATTAGATAATAATAGAATTATTGTTGTAGAAATATCATCCCTCTATAAACAATAATAATGGCATATAAAATTCCCTAGCCGCCGGTTATCTCTAGAAACAATAAAAGGGCTAGCTAAATTTGACGTAGAATCCGAACCCGTAATCAGAAATTCAAGAAAACCAGTGCAAGTGGCCTAAAAAATAGCCCATTTTACATTTATTTGCCAGTTGCTATATTTAAGTGGGGGATTTTAACAAAGCCGCGAAGCGGCATTTACGTTATAACCTAATTATATTAGCTAGATGTGGAATGATTAATTCTATTATCTTTGTTACAAGCGTAATCATAAAATCTGGAGTTTCTTGATCATTTGCTGAGCCATCTCTATTATGGTTTACTGGAAGTTTTGGGAATTACCTGTTATAATTTCGTCCTAACTGCTGCTTCTGTTTATTATTTTTTATGATAGTTTTTGCAATGGCTGGCGTTGTCCATACTTGTGGTTTAATTTGTCTATTTTTTTTATCTAGAGACTAATTCTTTTATAATTGGTACAACCCTTATAGTTGGCAGGGTGCAATTCTCCACAGTTGACACATGGCCTTTTTGGACAGTTAGTGTACTCATGGTTTCTTTTGCACTTTATACATCTGGGTATCAATTGACAACAGTTCCGAGTGTCATCATATAGCTGGAACGTTTAACATTGCGGAATATCTTTAGCTTGTTTTCTAGGTTCTACTTCTGTTATACTATATTGGATTTTTGTTAATTTAAGACTATGTTTAGCAATATCAGTATTTTCAAGATCTACAGCACACAGTGGCATCGGTTGTTTATCTTTGTTATAAAGTCTTACTACTTTTAACACAGGGTATTTTAACGTTTTTAGCTCCTCTCGCATTTCTTCGTGATAGATACGAAGATATTTTTGATGATAACTGATAAATTATTTATTTCATTATTATTTTCATTACAAAATGTTGTCGTTTTTCTGTATTCTTCAATAGTATTTAAGTTGATTCGTATCTTATCTCCTTTTCGTGCGGTTTTGAATTTTCCCCTGACTTGCTCTTTAAGATCTTTTATTATTTCTTAGTACTTCAGTGATACAGCATAATGCAGGAATATAGATGGAACTTTATATATTATTTTCCTTTATTGAACTAGAGGTTGGAGGGCTAGGTTGTCCATCTGGGTAATTGCCACAGCCTGTTTTCCCTGATAAATTATATTTTGTACGTTATCGTTTGGTAAGAAGAATTTATTTAATGTAATTAGTTAATCTGGTTCAAAGCAATATTTTTTTGTTTTAAATTATAGATTAAAGTTGTCTTCTATTTCTCCCAGGTATAATATAGGATTCTCCCTGAAGAGATCGCCTATTCTGTAAGGCGACCACTATAATCAGTTGTTTATATATTAATGGCGTTAAAAAGTTTATATTTAAGTTTATAAAATGTTCACCTTTGAAATTGTAGACGTAAAATTTGTACGTACGTGTTTATATATTACGTATTAGCTCAAACACTTGAATTCTTATCACGCGCGTAACGATCTTTTACCACATCCTCATGCACAAGAATCAGCACCGCACTCAACTGATCTGTGACATCGTTGTACTGTGGAGTACTTTTTTCTAATGTCGCACTGATTTTCTGATATTAGATGTTCTGTGGGTGTGATATTTTTAATTCCGTTAAGGAGTAGCCTTTCAAATATTTTTCCCATTACAGGTAAGAGACTTATCGGTCTGTAGGATGATGCTACAGTTGGTGGCTTTCTTAGATTAGGGATTATAATAATTTGAACAAATTTCTTTGTAGAAGTAGCACAATTGTGGAAAGCCATTTGAAATTGTTGTTAAGAGGGAAATCACTTTTCTGGGGAGGTGTTTCAGAATTTCTCCTACTATTAAGTCGTATTCAGGAGCTTTGTGAGAGTTAGTTATCTCTATTTCCTTCGGTAAAAGTAGTTTTACTGGCAGAGACAATTGACATGGAGCATCAAGACAGGTTTGCACTTCACTGTCGTCTGCTTTTGAAGAAAAATGAGTAAATATGATATTTCACCACCAGTGCCCAATTCTTATAGGCGCCCCCGATATTATCACTATTTTGAATTTTTTGTCGCCTTTCATAATAAATGATGTTCTGAATTTAGTTTAGCGACATAGTGTTGAAAGCTATCATTTAGAGCTTCTTGTAGAGCTGTGTGGAGTGCATATGTTAGCCTATTCAGTATCGTTCTATCTTCAAATTCGCTTTTTGCCATTTGCTACGGGCCTTACGTTTTTCTTAGACAAGCCTTTTTGTGTGTAATGGTTGTTGTGTTGCTCAGGTAGAATTTTACTTCTTTTTAGAGTCGATTTCCACGACGCTCTCTGTGGTAGTTTGGTAAAATACTGTACTACTTTCTCAATTTCGTAACGTTCTTTTATACGGAAGGTTAACTTGGTGGTTTCATTAATGGAGTGCTCAAATAGTTCCCAGTTCGTTTGCTTAAAGCATAGAAGCAACGGTGGGTCTCTCCAGATTACTTCAGTACATACCGTTATTGGAATAGCACTGTGATCAGAGTTTAGATCAAGATTTGACTCTGTTTTGCTGTATATATTGGATATTCGTTTCGTAACGACGAAATCCAGAAGATCTGGGATCTTAATATGGTCAGTAGGCCAGTACGTTGGATCCCTATATATCCATATATCCATATTATATCCATAATCTTCCTTTATTTATAAATAACAAAGGTGGCAGAAGTTGTCAGGGAAATACAGACCGTCCTGATTGTTGATGGTTACTTCGAAATATCTATGCGGCAAATTTCTCCGAAGCGCAAGATTCGTTTGAAGATATCCATTAAAAACTCTCAATATGGACCATCGAAAAAATCTTTCTATCATTATTTAAACTTATGCAAACTTTAGGGTTAATGCAAAAAAATTAAAAAGCCAACCATGCCTCATACATCGGAGACAGCTCAGGCACAATAACCTTCTAAAGTGAGCTACTTAGCATAAATCAAAAGTTGCATATTCGGGGTAATTTAAAATAAATAGTACAAGAAGAAAAGACAGATTCTTCTTTATGGAGCCCACTGTTACAGAGTTCACCTACCTTGACATGCTGTCTGAGTAATTGTTACCCCAGTCAGAAGCAAAGGCAACTTTGTGTTGCACCAAAACGATAGTCCACCACAGACACCTCAACAAGAATTTTTCCAGAACTCTGTTTTAACCGTTCTGGGCCTAATCGTATGCTATGCTCTTATAGCCCCTCGGGACACCCGATCTAATGCTTTAAGGTCTTTTTCCTTATGTATGTAAAAAATATGATACTACCTCCACTTACTAAAGAACTTACAGCAGTTAAAGCAGTGAATAAGTGACGTGTTCGATTCAATTAATTATGCCACTCTGAAACAGATATGGGAATAGCTAGACTATCGTATAGATGCCTGCTGCGTTGCAGAAACTTGAAGAGTTATCTCTTATGTGTAGTGTATGTATTTGTATCTTGTAAATAATTGTTCAAGATCTTCATTATTAAATAATCAAAACAGATGTAATAAAACGTAGTAAGACAACAACCCTAAGTACACATCAAAGAACAACGTCTGAGCCTTAGTCTTATATCTTACCTAAGCTTTTGTAGTTTAAATTGTTAATTACTAGTTATTTGTAAAAAGTAGTAAATAAATTTTTTCTTTTCTCCTGCATTAATTTCCAAATCGAGCCAGTATGCAAAAGTAATGCAGATTGCGCGAGAAAGGGGCGTACTATCTGCCTTTAAATATAAAGTGGTGTCGTAAAGAATATATAAATTCGAAACGTGTCGGAAAAGATAACTTATTTTAGGCTAGGCTTTTCCAGTACAATGAATATATGCATTTTGTATTGTAACGTTACACCGACCCGACATAAATATTTTAAAGCGCGAAGAATGTGTACTAGAAACTGCCAAATGGTTTTTGTGTCACCTACCTCGTACACGTCTTTATTTCATGAATAAAAAATGAGCTCTAATATAAAAATATTCCATAAACGGCTAAAAATTCCCAAATGATTAAAACAACTTTAAAAAATACTTTGGACGAAGTAATACGCTGTCTTTGAAACCGACTGAACTACTAAATTGTCCTTCATATTAAAATAATTTTCGATTTAATTTAAAAATCAAAATAGTGATAATAATAAGTCACATATACTCGGGAATGGATATTAATTATCCCCCATTGTACTACAATGGTCCTACGTGCTCTGAATAATAAAAAACGGGAGCAACGGCTTATCACTGGGTTAACTTTGGGTAATAACAACTGGTAAAAACCCATTCCTAGGTTTTTAACATTGCTGCCTTAGTAATACAACAATTGAATATTAAAATATTATTGGAAAACATCCCAATTTTTTTTATATAACTCCATGAAAGGTCGACAGGCTTCCCGTGGGCAATAAGCGTTTGTTTTGATTGAGTAAGTAATAGATATGTAGAGTCTCACTTCAGTGTCTAGAGTATATTTGTCTGTGTAGTCTTAACTTAAAACTTATCGGGGTCCTAAAGTAAGGTCTGATGGAAGCAGACGTTTTAGCCTTCACACTTCATTGACTTCGCGCACGTTTAACTGATTAGCCAACACATTTGGATGCGTTGACACTCTTTTCGCACTCAATCAATGCGCGCCTTCCTTAACGGATTCCAGAGGGATGTCGTGTAGAATAACTTCGTTGGAAACGTAGTAAAGGGCATCCACGATGGCACGCAAGACCTTGTTTTGAAACTTCTGTAGGATAGCGATGTTGGAATCACTAGCAGTTCCCCATAACTGGATACCGTAAGTCCAGACAGGTTTAAGAATGGATTGATATAGCAATAGTTTATTATCCAAAGATAATTTCAATTTTCGGCCAATGAGCCTATACATTTGACTCTTTTAGTCCTAGCTGCTTTCGTTTGGTAAATAGATGTTTCTTGCACTTCAGGGCATGTCGAGATATTTAGTTTCTGTGACTTGCGGAAGTTGGTAGTTGTTAATCTTCATAGGAGGACATGTTTCCTTGCGTAGACTAAATGTCACAGGCAAGGACTTGGTTTCGTTAGCCTTAATGCACCATGTTTTAAACCAATGTAGAATTTTATTTAGGTTTACTTGAAGGATTCGTGAAGCTGATGCTGGATTAGTGTGGGATGCCAGAATAGAGTGTCACCTGCGCGTGTTGCGACCATAGTAGTTCTTGTTGTCGGTAGATCCGCTGTATACAAAAGATATACTACAGGGCCCAGTACGCTGCCTTGAGGGACGCCTGAATGAATGGGATATAAGTCAGTATATTCACTGCCTTGCTTTACTAGGAAATGTATATCAGTTATGTATGATTTAAGCAGTAGATAGTGAGGATAAGGAAGAAGCTTCTTTAGTTTGGCTAGTAAGCTTCTGTGCCATACCTTATCAAAGGCTTGAAATATATCGAGGAATGCAGCAGAGCAACGCCTTATCACTAGGTTAACTTTGGGTAATAGCACCTGGTAAAAACCCATTCCTAGGTTTTTAACACTGCTGTCTTTGTAACACAACAATTGAATATTAAAATATTAATGGAAAACATATCCCAAATGAATGACTAATTGCAAAATTTAAAGATGCGGTAGGTAATAAGTCAAAACGAATAGAAAATCCAGGAAAAAGGATGAGAAAACCAAAGAACCAATATTAAGTCAAGAAATTTTCAAACACAGGTAATTTTTGGGGAACAAGAAATATAAGAATAAATTTTCTGCTTAGTTCAGGTTTTTAAAAATCATGAACCAATTAAAAAGCGGATACAATACTATGACAAAATTTTGATCAGATTTAATTTAAGAAACCAAGAGAAAGATAAAAATAAATTTACAAGAATATCTTTTAACAAGCCGAAATTTGCTTTACAGGTACAGTAGAGCGGAATGCATGAAACTAAACTATGGGTTTCAACAAATTTTATTGAAACGAATGACAGTGAATTATATTCAAATGAAAGTGAATAGCGGCAAAGATTTAGCGGCCGGAACCGAAAAATTTACGGCCACTTCCGGTCAAACCGGTCTCGAGATTTTCCGATCAGGCTGATTTTTGGCGTCTGGACTTGACTTACAGTCCTTAGTTAAATATTGAAAACGCTTTGTCTCTATCTGTCACAAATCAAAAGTTATAAGGCGTGACAGACGACAGACATGACAAAAGTAGAAGCTGATCTCCAGCTTGGAAGCTGCCTTACAGGCAAGCTACCTAGCAGCAGTTCGCTAAAAGTTATAATGAAAAGAATTTCAAAACACACCTAAAGGAAGGCTTTAATTAGTTGCATTTAGAAAAGTAGGTAAAAAAATTAAATAAACAAAACAAAGACCAAGAAACAAAGATTTCCAGAGTTTTCATAAATTTGAAAAATAGAATAGGGTATTTCAAAATTATAAAGCATTTAATTTCTGCTTTGGCACTATATACACAAAAAACATATAAAACTGCCAAGAACAACAGAGTATAGAGAACCAAACATAAAGAATTGATATAAGAGATTAAAAGAAAATATTTGTAGAGAGAACCCTTTCAGATTATGATAAAAGAGAACGGAAGTTATGTTAGATACAAGAATAGCACCAATCAACACATGAAGCATTTCCCAACTGAACTAAAGTCAAAGATAAATGTTTGCTAATTGAATAGAGAATATTAAAAAAAAGTTAGGAATTATATTGGAAACAAAAAAGGTCTAAAAGTGCATTTCTTATTACAAGCAAGAAAGCAGAGCACACAAATATAAATTACAATAACAAAGTACCTATATATTTAATAGAAATGAACAGCATAGAAATATTGTACGTAGCCTCAGTCCCATTCAAAATAAGTACATCAGGATCTCACAAACTTTACCTAGTGTATTTTCTGCTGTGCACACATTATGTCCTATATTGCAATCGCGGAAAACTATCTTCCCTACCAAAAGACACGTTAGTGTTTTATTTAACCTTCTTCTCGTGTAGTGAAACGAGAAACTTTATAGGCTAGTCAAAATCGCCGGATTGGAAGATAACCGCGTGTGGCCGAACCTAATCTCCATTGGATAAGAAAAATTTTGGTGCATCATGTGGTTGGTTTTGGAGTTATAAGGCCGTGGTCGGAGTTCAGAAACTCTTGACGTTTCGTCCACAACTGCGGCGGGCATATACAGAAGAAGATCTAAAAATTAAGTGACTGTCCTGTGCGTTTTCGCTTTTATACTCGTGCGATCGTGGTAGGAATGATGTTGGGGACTTTTGTTGACATCACCGGGATGGTAAATAACGTCATTCGAGACGTTGCAGGTAATATTTTGGCATTTTCTGACGTCACTCGCTCTTTCACCGTATCGACATTTGTTTTTGCCCCTTAAGAGCGATGAACCAAGATCTAGGTAGATTGAATCCGTCGACTTCGTTAAAATTATTTTTATATTTATAAATCCCCACTCCCTTTCTGTATAGTCCCGGGTAATAATTCCCAATATTGAATAAGTGTGTTTGCCCAAATTTTGTCTCGTGGTTAGGATCTTCCAAAGCATGTTTAGGAACTATTGATTTTTCGGCTCTATTAAACCGTAGATAACGTTTGTGTTCCTTTATCTTCAGTGGTAATCGTTCGGTCTATAGTCCCAATGTAGACTTGCTCGCATGAAGAAGGTATGCAGTATACTCCTGGTGTATTCTTGTATGTTTCTTATATTTTGGTCTATTCTAAGTAAGTCTGGTATCTTAGTGGTACTAGTATAGATGGCTTCCATCTTGTATTTATTAAGAATTTTTCTTATCCGGTTCGTAACTTTGTGGATATAAGGTAAAAAGCGTTGCTACCGTAGTCGATTTTAATTTATTTATCTTCGTCGTCAAGTAGCCATTCTTTTGTAAGACTTGTTCCAAATGTTTTCATTCTTTATCCAAAAACTGTGGTTAACATATATGTCGTGCTCGATCTGCCAATGTTTTTTGACTTGGGTGGTGATTAGACCGCTGTAATGAAGATAATATGTCTGTATGATTGTCCTGTAGTTGTTGCAAATGTCTCCATATCACAAAGGTGTGATCGACGTACCTTAACCATATCGCGAGTTTTAATGATACTGTAATGATGACGATCTTTTCAAATTTCTGTATGCTTGGATGGTAAGGATAACAATTGCTACTACGTCCTTTTGTCCCGTAATACATGCCATATGCACGAAAGGCACTGCTGAAATAGCTGTAAGATGTCTTTAGAAAAATTTTTCTTCGGGTGATCCAAGGCAGTTTTTAATGGTTAACTGTAGGGACGACGGATTCAACCTTATTCTAAATCTTGGTTCTATGGCTCTTAAGGGTAAGCAGGCACCAATTGCTACTCCGTCCTTTTGTTGTAATACATGCCTTGCCATGGACGTAAGGCACTGCTGAAATAGCTGTAAGATGTCTTTAGAAAAATTTTTCTTCGGGTGATCCAAGGCATTTTTTAATTTTAACAGGGACGACGGATTCAACCTATCTAAATCTTGGTTTATGGCTCTTAAGGGGTAAAAAACAGACCGCGATATGGTGGTAGAGCGAATGTCAGGAAATGTCAAAGTATTACCTGCAACGACCCGATTGACATCAGCAGCTAGCCCAATAACGTTATCTACCGTCCGAGTGACGTCAACAACAGCCCCAACACCATCGCTACCATACGCGAACGAGTATAAAAGCAAAGACGCACGGGACATTCAATTAATTTTTAAAAGATTTTCTTGTGCAAATATCCGCCACAATTGTCGACAAAACGTCAAGAGTTCCTGTACTCCGACCACGGCTTTATAACCAGAGAACTAACCACACGATGCACCAAAATTTTTCTTATCCAGTGAAGGTTATATTAGGCCATACGCGGTTATCTTCCACTTCTGCGACTTTGACTGGCGTATTGTGACTCTAACAAACTATGTACAGTTTATTACAAAGATTTAGTTTTTTAACTAATATTCAAACCTCAAGATCTTGGTGTGGCTCCCTGGTTTTGGTTTTTTTAATTTAATTACTAAAAATATTTATCCGACCGACCCCTTAGTGCAATAGAAAATAAGACCTAAGTGTTTCACTTCTCGCTAGAAAAATTTGCGCAAACTTCTTCCTGAAACTGCAGTATGCAGTATCCTCTTGGAAGACTTTCGATTGTCTTCAGTTTATTACGATTTGTATAAACTGTTTTAACTGCCCCTCATCAGGAGTGCTTAACTACCACGCTATGGCTTTATGCCTATTAGTTTGGTTGCACAACAAAAAGAATTTAGGTCTAAGATGTGTCGTGACGGATTACTTGCTAGATAGCCCATTAGACTGTTAGTTCTCTTTTGTCATATTTAAACCTTAAATACTCGTACAATACTTACAATACTCTAACAGAAGTCAGTCACTTTAAAAAAAATCCCATTGTAATGCTTAGATAAGCGACAGCTGTATCTGCTAGGGCTTTCTTAATTTGCTATATGGGCGATTCCAGGATTCGACCTTTTTGGGACAATTTACTGTTACTTCTCTTTGCGTGAAATCTGACTACATGGCACATACCACAATTGCATTTGCGACGTTGCAGGACCATTTTCTTAAAGTAATCACACAACTATTCCCAAATGTTAAAATTGTAAAATATTTCAGTGACGGTTGTCCCACACAGTACAAGAATAAGTTCGACTTTACAAATATTGCTAGGATGATTCAAATTTCACGAGATTGCACTAATAGGCACATGACCTCATACCTAATATTCATATCAAGACATGTAGCATAGCAGGTAACCATTGTTAAGAAACTAATTGTTAAAAAGTCCGTTTTAATCAAAATTTAACATTTTTTTTTGTAACTTAAGATGCACGTAAAAGGTTACAGAATTTTTGGTAACAAGGTAGGGACATGGGCTGATTTTTGAGCTATTAACATTTAACTTGGCTCAGAAAAAATACTTTTTATTTTTCCAATGTTCAAAAATGTATGTCTTTAAGAAGCGCGTAAACTGAGCGAAACTGAGGTTCACTTTTTGTAGCTAGACCAATGTCTACCTACGAAAAAATATTGGTCCAATTTGTGCAATTGTAGAATTGCCCATATATGCTTTAAATGAGGTTGGCTCAGTATTTTTATTATATTCAGCAATAATCGTGCAAGGAAAAGCTCGCATAAATATTTCTTTATTTAAGTCGATCAATAACAATTACATGGACTGGTACGGGGCACGTGAGGAGTCACCCTCTTTAATTCTGTAGGATCAATTATATGGTCCTACAAAAAAATTGTATCATGACACTTTCACTTTATGAGTCAATTTTTGCTAACATATGCTAAGTATATTAAAAGAGTGATCTTTCTTCTTTTTAATGAAATTTATGATGAAAGAAAAACTACCAGGTTGTTGGATCTTTAGAGAATCAATTGGTGGCTTCATGAAATTGCTGTTTTTTGGTTTTCCTCTTGTAAGTGAGTTCTGGAACCATCCCTACACAACAACTAGCAGTAATCCTCAAGCATTGCTTTATTCCAGCGGCGCTGATATTTCCGTTTCATCACAGAAATATCCTAATGGAACCTTTTCCCGTGCTCAATCTGTGCGGTTGATCACCATTTTCTTCAAAATCAGGGTCATGGGATGTTGAAGGTTTGTTGGGTTCTTCTTCCACACTGTCTTCATTTTCTACTTTAAACTCATAATTTTGGGGTGGAGTAGAAACTGGTAAACTGTCTGAATGTTGAATAGGTCGAATAGCAGATGGAAGATTCGGGTATTGAACTGCTCCCCTTTTTTTCATTGACAATTCTGTCTTTATAGGCGGAGTCAAGAAAAAATAGTCGTCTGTAAGGTTTGTAGGCTCCTGCCAAACCATAGGCACAGCAAAAGCCATTGATCGTTTGTTATTTTTCAGCCATTCTCGTAATTAAACTGAACATGAGTTGCAATATATATGTGGAGCCCATGATTTATCCAGGTCCCCTACCTTCATACCACAATAATGCTGGTAGGCAGTCTTCACAAGAGACATCGAATTGCGTTTCTGTGACGAAAACGTTAGTCCACCATAAATGTAACAAAAATTGTTCACTTAATTTACACATTTCCGTGGCATGTTGATGTAATGAATTTTACTCTTTAAAAACACTCCAAAACAAGAAATTTTGCACTAATTACAACAGCAATAGTATGAAATTTGCCGTCAAGGCTATAGTGTTTATGTTTATAACCTACCCACAACTAGATTACTGTTGTATTTTTACAGTTGACAGGTGTGCAACATCCAAAATCAAATTTTACCCAAATTGAAGATGTAGACTTTAGAGAATACAAAATGTCACTCTATCTCCAAAACAAGAGCTAGTCGGTTATTTTTATGGAGATTTTTGAATTTAGCAGATGGAAATACATAGGCATCACCTATTTTTGAATTTTTGGACAGTGTTATCACAACGTGAATAATTATTTTTACCAAACGAAAACACAGTTCGTTCTTTATTATGTGCATTTTTTGTCATCTACAATTACTGACATAGTCTTATAATGGTACATTTCTAGCATTTAACTGTAAACATCATAAGGCATACAGCAGGATTTTTAAAGTCATTTTAAACGCCAAGGGTTAAATTAGCCGGGCGCCAGTTTCCGGATGAAATGCCTTATCAAGCAGCACAATTAAAAATGTACTGCAAATTCGCAGAACAAATCCAAAAAAGTTAGCCGGGCACAAGCGCTCGCAACGAGCCCCGCAGAATGCGAATTGCAAAAGCCAAAAAACATCGCCTTAATTCAACGCGCATTTAAAAACAATGAGCTAATTAATTTTGCAGGTGCCCCAGCGCGGGGCGTGCGATTAAAAATTCAGGGATTAGAGATTGCGCGCGGGCTTAGAGTTTGCTTCCGCGCTGTGTATTTTTGCTCGTTGTAAGCAAGCTAATTAATGTCCTACGATATGTGCGCCGCAGCTATCTGACTATTCATACATATGCAAGCTTTGACTATAAATAATGCATTGAGGCTGGTTTGATTTTTAGCAAAGGAAATAAAAGAGCTGCTATTTTTTTACAAATTTAACAATTAGATACTAACTAATTAAAGTACTAACTTTAGTTATTTTGTTCCTGCATTAAAGTATCTTCTTGAACTAATCATTAAGTCAATTAACTAATATGTTGTTACATTATTCCACTGGTGGATGAGGAAAATGTTATGTCTTTCTCGTTTTATATGGTAGTTAGCACTTTATTTCCTAATAACCTTTCTGTTATAGGAAACGTTCAAGTTATCATGTAGCGTTTGATTGGTCACATACCAGGGTAGCATGTTGCATTATGGTTATAATATATCCGCTCGCTCATCTCCGGAGCTTAGTTTTATGAAACCATATAGGTTTTATGACGGTTTTATGCAATAATGATTTGTTCTTTAATAAAAGGCAAAAGTTCATTCCTCTAAATCAGTACTTTTATTTATTTTCACAACCAAGTGCTTCCATTTCTTATTTTTTTATGTTAATTTGCCGTTGCAATGTTCAACTGTGTGGAATTGTAGTGCCTCTATCCCATTAAGATAAAATGGTGACTTTTGGTCTTCCCTCAGTGCAAAAGTGATTTGCAGAGGGAATGTTTTTAGTGTTTTGGACTTCCCACTTCTCTAATCAAACTCATTTAGATGGTTCTCCACTTTAATCATCCGCTATTAGTGAGACTTAGAGCACTTCAATTACAGTATCAGCGTTAGTGGATAGATTATGTGCTTCAATGGGGCACAGTTTTGCAAGGTAACTTAATGTTTATGAATTTTAAAGTGTGAATGTGAAGCCAAACTGTTTAATTTTGAGAGTCAATTTTCTTTTTTTTATTAGGCGTTTTTACACTGTTATACAAGGCATTGTTGGAAAAATTTCTATAACATATTAAATAGCATGAGCGGTAAATATGACCGCAAGAATGTTTTAATTGTTACTTAGTTGTTAACGCTATTATTATCTGATCACTTAATTGTCATCACTGTAGTCACTAAGAAATATATCTTGGGGTAGTTTGCGTTTAAGACGTGTACGGACGCCTTGTTGACCCAGTGCGTAGTAAGCTTTTTTTTTAATCATTTATTTGCCAGCTCAACAATCAGTTACATGTTATGCATGGCAATGATAATAATAGTAAGGTAAGCAATAACAGTACGTTCTTTTATAGTTTATGAGGTAGGTTGTACCCTTACAAGTATGTTAACTAATTGTTATATTAACTAATCAACGTCGAGTTCGGTTAGATATAAATCTTGCGGTAATTTTCGTTTGAGTCTTTGGTGTATGTTTGGTCTGCCTAAGTTGTATAGAACTGCACCTTCACATTTATGTAAGTTTTCAAAGAATTTTTTGGCACTCGCGGCGATGTAGCTTTGGATTGTTGGTATGTCCAGTTCGTAATGTAGTTGTTCGTTCCGAATGAACCAAGGAGCATTCACTGCTATGCGGAGAATTTTGTTCTGTAGTCTTTGGACTTTTTCTATGTTTGACTTTGCAGTGTTGCTCCAGATTGTTGATGCGTATAGCACCAACGGTCATATTAGAGATTTGTACATTGTAATGGTGCATTTGGGCTTAAGAGATGACTTTCTATTAATGAGAGGGTAAAGTTGTGCCAATCGCGCGTATCCTTGGTTTAACTTGTAGTTAATATGAAGTTTCCAGGTAAGTCGAGTGTCAAGGAGCACTCCCAGATACTTATGGCGGCATCGGCGGGATTCCAGGCAATAGTGTTGTTGTTGATTGTTAAGCTGGGAGGGTTTCTAATTCTTCTGAGGGAAAATATTTTTGCCTGACATTTGGTGTGGTTGATGTGCATATTCCATTGGTTGAACCAGACAAAGTCTGGCTCGAAGGCCTAAAAAGCAAGATCATCAAGATAAAAATTCCCAGCTACCTTAAAGCCATAGTCTCCTCCTTCCTAGAAAACCGCACTTTTGCGGTGCGCACAAACTCCGCATCTTCTGAAACAAAGTCCATCCATGCAGGCGTACCTCAAGGAAGCGTACTGGGACCCCTATTATTCAATATTTTTACTTCAGATATCCCTAACATAGAGGCAACCCTAGCGACCTTCGCGGACGACACCGCAATCTTGACCCAACACACTGACCTTACCTTAGCTATTGAAAAGCAGCAGAGTGCACTGAACAAAATATGCTCGTGGTTCAACCAATGGAATATGCGTAGTAAGCTGCCCCACTGCATTTGGTGGGATAGGCATGGAATCTTTTAGTAAGTTTCGCTATATACTGCTCAGTGAAAATACCCGGTTCGTAATGAAGCTGTTGGTTTGTGATAAATCAGGAAGCGTTGACTGCGATTCTGAAGATCTTGTTCTGGAGTACTTGGATTCTACAGAGGTTTGTTTTGGATGTGTTGTCCCATATGACACACCTCTAGAGAAGTAACGGGAGTATCAGTGATTTGTACAGGATAGTCGTACATTGAGTGAGCAAGCTGGACTTGCAGTTTAGAAGTGGATAGAGTTGGTTAGTCTTAGGGCATGGTATTTTCAGGTGAGCTTAGTGTCAAGATAAACACCTAAGTATTTTACGGGCTCATCGTTGGCGTTCCACTGAATGGAGTGGCCGTTAATTGTGCTTTCTTATGGGTTACTAATTTGTTTTAATGTGAAAACTTTGTAACACATTTCATATAATTGATGGATAGGTTCCATTTCTTGAACCATTTGCTGAGAATAGTTCAGAGATAGCGTTCGTCTTTAGTTATTATGACTGTGCGTCTGCGTACAATGCAAGGTCAGCATCGATGGTGGGGAAGACCCGTATTTAGATATTGAAAAGGATTGGACTTAGGATGCTACTCTGCGGGAACCTTGCATGTTTTTGGTGGAGGATAGGGATGTGTGAATTTTGACTACAAAAGTACGATTTTCAAGAAGAAAAGTACGGAGTTGATGTAGTTGGGTATTTGAAGTAGTGAGATTTTGTATTTCAGGCCGTTGGTCCACACACGATCCAAAAATTGAGTTTGCCTATAAACGGGGTTACTGTGTATTGTTTGGATTTATAACCCCTTTTTATGGTCTCTGTAACACGTTCTAATTGATGGCAGGTAAAGTGGCCTTCTCTAAAACTTTGAAAGGGTGGTAGAATATTAAGTCTTTGAACTTCGTTATTAAGCCGAAATAGTTGATAATAACCTGATGGGTCTGTAGCTGTTAATATATTATCCTTTCTTTATATATATCCTTTCCATATATTTTGGAAATTCTCTAATCGTAGGCGTTAAAAATTGTTGTCAAATGCATATGCTATAAGGCGATTTCTTAATTGACAGGGTTTTCATAATTGAGGTTTCTTGGGTGTATGTTTCAATAGAGTTGGTCAAATCGGGTTGATGTGGTTGTGAAAAGTAAAAGTTTTCTCAGGATGATCAGCAAAGGCTTTGCTTTTTTCGGCGTTAGAATAGAGTATTTGAGCACTAGTAGAGATTGGTGGTATTTTGTGGGATTGGCGTAATATCCGTTTGGTTGTTCTCTATAGTTCTGGTAAATTTAGTACGCTTTGAGTTGGTGTTTGATACGGTCAGATAAATTATTTACGATGTTTTTTATTATGAGACTTCGGGTTCTCTGCCATTGTCTTCTCAGCGAGTTTTTTTTTGTTTAATTAAATTATTTCGTCAGAGGCTTGTTGCTCTACATCTCCATATAGTGTTTTTGGAGTTTAGATCTCTAATGAGCAGAGTAGGTTTATTTGTGGTGAAGATTGCTGAGATGTTTTGTTCTAGTAGTCTTTTGTCGGGTTGCTTATAGACACATATAATGTTTATGGCAGTGCTTTAATTTGTTTCCAACTTTTTCAAGATTAACCGTGTTGATTCGTGGTGTATGATTAATAATGATGGCCACTCCTGATGCAATGTTGGCATTTCTTTCTGTGCGATGGATCTGGCATCCAGCCATCTTTAGTTTTTCGGGGTGACTTAGGTGCGTTTCTGAGAGGCATGCTATATCGTTGGAATACTTTGTGAGGAAAGACTTAAATAGACTTACTTGCGTTTTGATACCATTTGCGTTGCAGTTGAGAATTTTTGTTTGAAAAATTGTGTTGATTTTAAATAGAGGCTAAAAGATTGGATAATATAAACTACTTGATTTCTTCAGTATAGGATTAAATTAGATTCATGAGAGATGATAATAAGGTATTAAATAAGGATGAGGTTTTAGGTATGGGATTGCCACGGTGAGTTACTTTGTGAGATATTGCGGGGGAGTTGAGGAAAAGTTTTCATGTTATTTGCAGGTACGTGGGTGTTCTGCGTTCTTGTTTTGCGAGATTCGTTTCGATGACGTACGTCAGAAAAATTTTTGCATCCTCTAAAATTAGCTGGGTGATATTTCCTAAAGTTGATACAAGTGGGGGGCTCTTTAGACGGTTTGTTATAATTTGTACGTAAGTGATTGCCTTGAAATAACTATTGAGTGAAATATTTTGGTAATGTTAAATATTTCGTTTGCTTTTTCGTCTGCAATAAGAGGTACTGTGCAGACTGGCATATATTTTGTGTTTTTATTAAGAAGTCTAGTGATCCAATTAATCGGTAGGTTATACTCTGCAAGTTCTTCGTAAATATTTTCCTTGGTTGAGAAGAGTAGGACTCTTTTTTTTATAATTAGTAAAAATGGTCTGCTGTTGGGGTCTTGGAATGTGTGGAATTTTATTTTATTATCCAAATAATGTTTAGTCAAAATTCTATAATCTTTCTGAGTTGTAAGATTAATTTTTAATTTAATTGAATTTAGGGAAGTCGAGAATTCAGCCTCAACAAGTCCTTGATTACTTCTTTGTGATTTATTAGACTGTGCAGGAAGATAGGTGGTATTTTAATTTACGTGTGGTTTCTTAGTTGTGTTATCCTCATCTGCAACGGACGGTTCCAGATGGTTGGGTAGGTAATACAGGTTTTTCTCGATTAGAGGTGCAGGTATCCAAAAATATTGTTTTTGTAGGTCAGTGATCAGTAAAGGTAAGTGATCTGAGTTTCTTTTTAAAATGGGGATGGTGAATGAGGCAATCACCCCGTAACGGAGGTAAAGGATACTCTTGAAGTTATTTACACTTCAAAATTTAAATTAAATCTGGCTATCGATAGGGGCGTACACGTCTTTGCTGTTCGAAGGTAAAGCGAGAACTCTTAATTTTCTTTCTAAGAGGCTTGGTTGATGTATTAGAAGATTTAATAATCTTTTAAAGCCAAGTTGATGCAGAAACATACAGTTGTCTGGTTTATTCTTTGGAGTGGTAGCTACTCTAAGAGTAGGTAGAGACTTATTGGTCAATATAAAGGTGCAATTTTTGGATTCTGTCCTGATTTCGGTATTAGTACGATCTTACCTTTTTTAATAGGGTAGACCAGTAGTGTTTTGTTTTAAGTATCTTACTGGCTAGCTTAAATACTGTTTTGTCTCCCGGCACATAGATTCGTTGCTAGCCGCAGCTTGTCCTTTTTGATTCTTAAGTTACTTTAACTCTATGAATATGCTTCTAAGTCTCTGTTATGTATGATTCTACCTAGTAGTTTATTGACTACTTGTGTAAGGATTTCAGTAAAAGCTATGAGTTTTAATGTTTTTTTTAAATTTGTAACTTATGTTTAGTTTTAGTGTTTATTCTACATTATGTCTGTAGTTATATTAAAGCTCTTCGTGGCAAACGTGCTGCAGTTACAATTATCAGTGGGTGGATCCGAAGAAAGACTAAAATTTAAAATTATGTGTAAGTGCGATGCAAGATTCTATTTTGTTAGAGTACGTGGATTAATAGGTTGGACCTATGTTGATAAATATGAGTAAGACGACTGTCTTCGTGTCAATTTATAAAATTTTCCGTTTCTTTGTGTGAGCAAACGAGATCTTTAAAAGGTGTGTTTCCTACCATCTTTTTTTTAAAGGCAGAGCAAGGTTCCGGATTATTACTGGCTAAAACTCTCTCTTTTAGCCACCCGGCACTATCTGCTGAGACATTCTTCAGGTAAAAACTGGCATTTTTATTTACATTCTTTGGTTTGTTCTTTCTTCTTACTCTTTTTTTTCTCTATTTTCTTAATATATCTAAGATGTATGTGATTCTAATTTTCCGCGCTTTCCAGCATGGAATCTATTATGTTACTTATGTTTATCGGTTTTACGGTTCTTAGTTCCAAACTCTGCTATTTGGCGATGGTAATCTTCTTTCCTCCTCTCGTACGTCTTCCTCTCACCTTCTAGTAAAGTATATCCTCGCCTTTTCTTCTATTATCAAGTCGCTGAGTATTACTGCACTTACTACACTTAGCCCCTTCGCGGGAACTGTTTTATACGCACTCGCTGCCCTTATGGTCATCTGTCTTTGTACTCTAATTAGCATTTTTTGGTATTTGTCTATCTCTAATACGCTATACCATATTGGCGCCCCATGTGTTAGTATAGACTGCATGTTCGGCGCCCTCACCGATTTTTCCGCTTTGTTGATGGTCTTTCTTACATGTTCTCCGAATATTAACTTGTCGTGAATCCATACTTTGAGATATTTCCCTGCTTTCTCTAACATAACTTAGTGTTTTCCAATCTCAAAGATAATGTCGTTTCTTTTCTTGGGGCTTTTCAAAAAAATCGCTTCCCTATAATGTATAATGCGTTGTTTATGTTATCTACAAGTGCGTCCTTTTCTTGCGCATTAGCCATCAGAACTAAAGCGTCTGCGTACGCCACCGTGCTACATCCTGCTAGATTAGCCTCAGAACCTGGTCATATAAAACGTTCCATAGTGTTGAGCCAAGAGATGACCCCTCTGTTACGCCCTGCGTCAAGTTTATTCTCTTTTTTGCTATTGGTACTTCTTGTTTACTCAGGTAACTTTCTATCGTGTTCACCAGATATCCGCTTATTTAATTTTCTGATTATGTAGTTCCCGGCAGCCGAATTAAAGGCGTTTGTACATCAATTATCACCATTACTACTCATTTCGCTGTGCATTTCTTGGCTGCTTGTACAACTGTTTTCATTGCGTCGACCGTGGGCCGGTTTTTCTCAAATCCAAATTGTCTTTCAGACAGTCCGTTATTTTTATCTACTTCTTCCTCTTCTTGATCAAATGTTCGTACAGTTTGCCTATGGTATCCAGTAAGCAGATTGATCTGTACGTTTTCGTCGCGTGGTTTCTTGGCTTTTTTAGTATTAAGATTGCGTTTGCCTTCTTCCAGTTGTTGGGGAAACTTTGTTCCTGTAGCTGTTAGTTTATAATTTCTAGTATTTTCTAAGGTATGATTTTAATGCTATTCTGTCCGGTCTCGCAGCTTTTCCCTCCCTAAGTATTTTGCCTGCCATCAGTAGTTTTTCTATTGTGAAGGATGTATCCCCGTCCTCTCTCTTCTCTTTCAGTTATCTTGCTTTTGGGAAAAAAGTTCATTTTTTATCCTGACTCTTTTGCTTGTTTCCAGGTTGTAAGGTGCATTCTTCACGTGTCTGGTTGCAATTTGGTAACCTTGCCCCCATATGTTTTTCTCAAGTTTTCTGCAGGATTCATGCCAATGTTTGATTCATTTATCAATTTTCTGTACTTCCTCCTCTCGTCCTTATATTTTTTCGACATTTTTGCCACTTCCGAATTTGTGGCTCGTTTTCTTTTTCTTGTTAGCCCTCTTTTGGTTCGGTTACATCTGCCCCTTAGATCTGCGACCTCTTTGTTCCACTAGTATGGTTGCATTCCTCTTTCCTCGTCTTCACCTGCCTGTATAGCAAACTGTTGCGCTTCTTTGATAATTTTGGTGAGGTTTTCGCTGTTTAAATCCCGTTCCTGCCTCATTAGGTGAGTATTTCTTTGAAACATTTTTATTTGGCTTTTTTATTCTGTCTCTGTGTTCTTGTTTTCCGTGGCTATTTGCGTCTATTTTAATAGTCATGTATCTGTGTAAGCCCAGAGACTCCGCCTCCGATACTATCCAATTTTTTATCTTTGTTGCAAGTTTTGGCGTAGCGTATATATAGATATAATATGACTCCGATGTTATCCTCACAAAGGTTAGTTGGGTGTCTCTGTTTGTTACTTCCATCTTGGTTGATGCGAACCGTTCTACTATGTATTCGTCTCTTTGTCGGTCAGGTTTGATCCCCATAATGGTGATTTTGTGTTGAAATCTTTGAGAATCAGTATTTCTTCTCCTTTCTGCCTCGCGTCGTGCATTATTCTATCGATGTCTTTAGTAAAACTTTGCATGATTGTGTTTGCTGATATGTAACAGTTACAGATCGTCCACTCTTTGAAAAATATTTTAATGTATTCGTTAACGCTCATGTGTCCAATTATACTTTTGTTTCGGTAGTAATGGCCACGTCTGTTTTTGCCCGTGATTTCTCGTTCTTGCCTTGTGTGGCTCTTGCATGCATACTATGTCTTGCGTATTTTCCGAATATTAGGTTGTGATTTTGTTCCCTTCTGTGTATTCCCCTGTCTTAGTTTTATCTGTTATTAAAAGAAAATCCTTTTCTAGGCTAATAGTGTCAGTCCATTTTTTGTCCATCACCATTTTCAATCTCTCATATCCCGGCTGTTCTTTCAGGCATTCCTTTATGTTTTGTTTGTGTTTTTCTTCTTTCGTCTATTTTCATTATGTCCTTTTCTTCCACTTGCACCGCAATTGTCTTTGTTTCCTCTTCGTATTCTGCCATGCATTTTCTTAGACAAATTAACTTCCGGTTTAAGTCTTTTATTGTATTTTTTATCTTGGTTTTGGTGTTTATGTTTTGGCAATTAACGCCATTAGCTCCAAGACAATTTTCGTCACTTTGTCGGCTGCATTTCTTACTTCGGCGTTTTTATTTATTTTATGTTTGATATCTTCCATGTTATTCCCACGAAATGGGTCGAAAGTGAGGTGGCTCCTAGGGCGACGCCCTTTCCTGGAGGAAGGTATTTATACTGTACCCGTTGTCCCTTAAGTTTTTTGAGGTGTTCTCCTCCTTTTCATAGAGGTGTCATCCTTGCAAGCCGGACGGCTAAGGCAGACCTTCCGGTCGCAAGTCAGCGTGCAGCGTTAGAGCAGTTGTTAGAGCACGGGCTGCGGTTACTGTATTTATCGAAACGCCTGGCGTTCTGCCGCCCGTAGCTAAAAATGCCTCCGGGTGCACCAATTCTCGTGGTACTTCATGATGCCTCCTGAGAGTGAGCTGTTTTTAGATTTACCTTTCGTCCACGGCCTTACTGGCATGGGTGACCCTGCCAGGAGTCTGTAGTCTCCCGCCAGCATTGCTCTTGGAGTCATTTGGGGCATTTAGCCCCCCACCACCTCAAGGTCTCACAGCTCCTTGGGGGGGGGGGGGTCGCCATCTGGAATAAATTTAAATCCTAATGTTTGAAAATACTCAAAAAAGTGTTATTTCTTGACATTCTGTTCAGGTGAGTAGCGTAGTTATGGTATTGTTAAGACATGCCATAACATTTTTACTGTAATTGCTGTTTCTTGCAGATATGTGTCAAAAATAGGATCTCTTAATAAAAGCCGATTTACTGAAATAAGAGTCTGATTTTATCTTTATGTTGTTCACCGAATTCTTCTCAAAATCTGTTTAACGTTATGGGAGAGGAATTGTATCCAGTTTGTAGGTTCTGTTGCGCTTTATAATTTCCTACTCTTTGGATTGACTGAATCTGTTGTAATTTGAAGAATCTGTGGTAAAATTCACATTACTTGAACCATGAGCCTACATTTTGCGCCAGTGTCTATGTTCCTTCAGCTAGCAATATTGTGTAACCGTACTTTACATAAACTAAGTCTGATACAATATGCTTTTATACGTTCATACTGCTAGCGTCTCATACACTGTATCAGGCATATGGATTTTTTTCACTAATTCGGTTTGCACTGTACTAATTTTGGAATTTATTTATCTTCTATACATAAAAATTAAATTTAATATTTGTTTAATTTTCTTTGTTCACATTGTGTCTTTTATCAGTTTTAGTTGTGTAGTATAGATGTTTTATAACAACCTATATGCTTGAGGATTGGATGATAGGTGTGGTAGATAGTACTCTAGTCGCCCATCTACTTAAACATTTCTCGATAATTGGGTAGAATCATGCTTTTTGTGATGTATTGTTTGATGTTCTATGATATCGTGTAGTGCTTTTATTATCTTGATAAAATGTATGTATAAAGACATAAAGGGCATATTTAACTCTTTAATGTTTATTTAAATTTGTTTAATAACCTTCGTCACTAACAAATACTGCTAGTTGATTCAATGGTTAATTCATTTGTGGGTTAATTAATATTGCCCTGCCGTTAATATTTTTGTGCTGCCATTAAACTGAATTATTAAAAAGTTTTACCGCAGAGTAATCACTGCACCGCACTGCGGCTCAAATCGATTAATGTTTATATCACTTTCCCCGTTTATCAGAAATAACCCTGGCACGTTCGCTCTCTTAAAAGCAGGAGCTTTTATAAAATTAAAACAGATATACATATATAAATTATATTGTGAGCAATTTTACAATTGCGTAGCTTTATTTAGTCGGAAAATCGTTAAAGCTCTAATAATTGCGGACGTAATGTAACTGGATATTTTCCGTTATTATTTCGTAATTGCTAGATTAAATATTTAGCAATTATCTCCTATTATAGGCTTTTGTAATTTAGCTGAATGTAATGAATATTATTTATCTCTAATATATGTAGTTTAATTATTATGGCCGAAGAATGTTGTTTTGGGGTCGCTTAAATAATTTCACTTTGCTATTTTTCTTGGCATTTGAAAAAAAAGAATACTTAATCGGCTAGTATAATCAAATTATGTATTTAAGTATTTAACAGTTTTTTTGTACCTTATTTTTAATGCATCATACCATTTTAAAAAATTTGCCTTCTTTATTAAGCTTTGAGTTTATATTTGCCAAAAAATGGCATGGCAATGATCGAAACCAAGAGTTGTCTTACCATAAAAGTATCACCTAAAAAAATTTTATTTTAGTTGGATTGTTCTATTTAAGACTGTCATTCAAATTAAAAAATTAATTATTAGCAGATGAAGATAAAGATGTATATTAAGTTAGCTAATAAAATAAATGAGTATTCGTCGTCTTCTAACGAGGATCAAAGACGTCATATAAAATAAGCAAGAATATTGTTGGTAAGAACATCTGATACCTTGTACCTAAGTACCCTCAGTTTTCCTTTATAATTTTAGCTTATGACTTTTTGACTTCTCTTTTTTTAAGTATTATGTGTAATTTCACACTGTAAAATTTCATAAGGTACAGGATACTAATTGTAACAAAATTTACAATTTTAATGAGTGAGTGAAGAAAATTATGATAAAGGCAATACCAGAAAATTGGCGAAATATATCACGCAAAATTAAATTTGTAATATACTGTGATGGTCGGTGATGCTTCCAGGAAGGGCTTTAGGTAAAAGCGAGGAAAAGAGACTTACTGAAGGTTTGTGTCGATTATTTAAGTTCGGCGTATATCGAAACATTTCAGGAATCTGCTCAGTGCCGCGAAGGTTCCGGAATAAGGTGTGTGTGTTTTTAAACGTTTACGAAGTACCGCTAAGGGAGCAGTTGCTCGTGAAGATTTAAATACTTCTGGAAGCATATTGCCTAATTAAAAATAATCATTGATAGTACTAGTGCATTAGTTAATTGCGAGTGTTTGTTACAATTAGAGTTTGTTACAATCGATACCAGAAGCAGAAGTCATATCAATGTAAACTACTATTAAATTAACTATCATGTGGGTTATGATTATTGCTAACAGATGACTTAGAAGGTAGAGATTCGGAAACGACAGAAAAGAAGAAATGAGAATTACAGAAAACAAAAAAGTATTTTATCAATTGGATGTAGAAAGCCAGTTACCTAAAGCAAACGTAGATCAGAAAGGCAATTTAGAAGTTTTAAAATAGCATTATAAGGAGAACTTCTAAAAATAGAAATAAGCGTAAAAACATCTTTAATGTTTCGAAGAAAAGTTAAAGATGAACACGGAAGAACACCAGTAAGCGTTTTACAAAACAACCAAAGTTCTTCCAGGTATCATAACCAACTTCCAAATATAAAATGCATTACCGTCGTTTAATTCAGATGGTCATATTAGTATTATTGATCTTTACTTTACTTAATTAAAACTATGACACTATGTCACAAAATACCCCATTTTGATTTTTATAAGGTTTTTCTAAGATAACACAACGCTATATAAGGAATGTTCATTAAAAACAAAAATTGAGAGCTTACCGACTGAGTGATTGTTATATTTAGTCAATTAACTAGTGGGCGAATGAAATATGAAATGTCTTTGTACAATCCCGCATTTATCTTGATGACCTGATCGATAAAAGACGAGAGGTTTTTCCAACGGTTGTGATTCGAAAACCGTGACATATGCAGGATAAAATAAACGTTCGATGGTCCCCCCTTTAGCACTAGCATTCTACGGGAATCGAGCAAGTATCTTGGTGTTTCAACTGTTCGCTACCGTCTAGAGAGTGAAAATATTTTTGTCTATCCGGACGATATTGTGCCAATATGCCGGATGGAATAAGAGTCAGCAAATCCCTGGCCAATTTCTTCTTAGTAACTTTCTGCTTGTCAGTAAAGTCTACGGGGTGACTTGACAATGGATAGAACGGCAGAATCGCTTATAGCAAAGTCCTAAGCGAGTTGGCGCATGAATCGTTGACAGTTCTTCTTGATTCTTTTTCGGATGGCTTTGGCAACCGCCGTCGTGGAAACGGTGACTCGTCGACTTCGGCCAGGCATGTCCTTGTCTGTCTTCAGATTCTTGTACCGTTTGATAGGGTCATGAGGAGTACTAAATGCTAAAAAATGTTATATTTAATAAAATGCACAATTTTCGTTGTTCTATAGGGCGAAAATTCATTAGATTATATAATACCAAAAAAATAATAAAAATAATGCAGTGTTAACCCTTAGCCTGCTTTTCAAACACCAAAACGTTTAAGTACACTGATCTTACCCTATTACTGATGATTGGATAGAATCGACAAAAAATAGCTAAAAACAGTGATATATACGATGGAAAATAAGGGCAAAATAACGACTTATGCGCAGACCAAGCGAGTATTCTCAGAAGTCAAGACAATCGAGCAGTAAAATCTAAAATTAAGAAGCTTCGTAACTAACGTTTCTCTAATTTTGTCCTCTATTTTACTTTTACTTTTATTGTTTCATATAGCAAACTTCTATACTAGCTTTCCAGTTCAGGAACATTTTAGATTTTGTAGTTTAAGTCCAATAGAAACAAAATGGTGATATAGTAAAGTAAAAGCAGAAAATAACATAGACGAGGTATTTCGAAAAAAGGCATAACAAAAAAATAAATAGAAAATATAGCAGAAAAAGAGAATTACAAGTAGCGCACAGAAAAGACAGTTACAGGGAAAATAGTAAGGAAATAATGTACATGGAGGAAAATCAGCAGATATAATAAACAAAGAAAAATTACAAAACACAATCACACAAAAATAATAAAATGTTTGATAACAAATGTAGTGGAAGAGGAAATACACTAATAGTAATACTTACAGAAAGAAAAGCTTGCAAATTATAGTATGCTATAACATTATATGTATGTTTTGAATTAGGTTTACACTATTTATGCATAAAAATAGCAAGAAAAATATTAAATATAAAAAATTTATAAAAAATATACAAGAAGAACAAATATTTTTTTTTTATTTACTGTATATTTACAACTAGTCTAACTAGACTAACAAGCAAATGAGTTAATGTACATAGCATGTGGGGAGGAACACCAAGAGTGACCTCCTGTCATTACAAGGTATACAAGTCTTATTACTAATTTGTTAGGTCACTAAACTTTGTCCGTTTCAGGCGTCTAACTGCGTTTGCATTATTTAATAAGTCTGTCACTAGAACACTAGGGTGATCACTAATACGATCGTTGTATCTGATGCAGCAAGCT
Source organism: Sinelater perroti (assembly GCA_036346155.1). Lineage (NCBI taxonomy): Eukaryota > Metazoa > Arthropoda > Insecta > Coleoptera > Elateridae > Sinelater > Sinelater perroti. The sequence continues at coordinate 17,624,674 of JARFIY010000158.1, read as the reverse complement.
TTGATGACATCTTTAATCCATGGGATCTTTAGATCGTTATGTAATGTGCGGTTGTTCACATACCATTCGGCGTTTGCTATTGCGCGAAGTGTTTTGCTTTGAAATCGCTGTAATATCTCGATGTTCGAAGACTTAGCAGATCCCCAAAACTGGATCCCATACGTCCAAATCGGTACTAACATGGTTTTATATAACAACACCTTGTTTGTTAAACTGAGCTGGGATTTTCGTCCGAGGAGCCAGAACATCTTCTTCACGCGGATATCTAATTCTTTTCGCTTAGTCTGTATATGTTTTTTCCAGTTTAGTTTGCTATCGAGATGGATACCGAGATATTTGATATCTTCTTTGTGCGGTATGTTAGTGCCGTTGAAGATTATAGGAGGTGGAACAACCTTGCGGAGGGTGAAGACCACTGAAGCCGATTTGTTTTCATTGATTTTGATGCGCCAGGTCTTTATCCAGTTTTCTAAAGCTTCCAGCGCATTTTGCAGGTATATTGATGCCTGAAGTGGATTTATGTGTGAAGATAATACAGCCGTATCGTCCGCAAACGTAGCAATTAAAACATTGTCGGTAACAGGAAGGTCTGCCGTAAACAACTGGTGTAATGTCGGTCCCAGTACGCTACCTTGTGGTACACCTGCCTCGACTGAGTAGATTGGCGAGTGGCTGTCATTGATTTTGACCCGAAAGTGTCTGTTTTCTAGATACGACTTGAAGAGCAGATAGTACTGTTGCGGTAGGGTTTGCTTGATCTTATATAGAAGGCCAGGGTGCCAAACTCGATCAAAAGCTTGGCCCACGTCTAAGAATGCTGCTAGGCATAACCGTTTTCCTCGAAGTCTTTTCTACCTTATCCACTATCCTATGGACTTGTTCCAATGTTGAGTATTTTCTGCGGAAACCGAATTGATGTTCCAGAACTAAATGCAGTTCTTCTATAATCGGTTCAAGTCTTCTTAGTAGAATTCGCTCAAAGAGCTTAGAGAGGAGTGGTAACAGCGAAATCGGTCTATAAGAAGCTGGTAATTGAGCTGGTTTTCCTGGCTTTTGAATGACAATTACTTCGGCAAATTTCCATTGGATTGGGAAGTACTGAGTTCTTAAGATGGCATTATATATACGTGTTATAGCTGCTATCCCTTTTTGGCAGTTGACAGAGTAATTCGGACGTAATTAGGTCATATCCCGGTGCTTTGCCAGTTTTAAACATTTAACTTCTGTTTGGACTTCGTTGGGTGTACAGTGTCGAATGGGTAAATGGAGTTGGAGTGGTGATTTGAGGAATTCGAGAATTTCGTAATCATCTTGTGGAGTTCTGTCTGATTCGTGCGGTTGAAAGGTTGCAGCTAAGTGTTCGCCGAATACCACCGCTTTATCTTTGTCACATCGGGCCCAAGAGCCATCATTTTTACGAATAGGAGGGATAGGGATAATAGGCTTTTTCAAATTCCTAGTTGCGCGCCATAAGGAGTAGTCATGGTGTTGACTGGGGGATAAGTTTCGCACGTAATCATTGAACGTTTCGTTTTCTGTTCCTTGATTAATCTTTTTAGTTGTGTGGTGAGAGTGTTTAGTTTATTTTTGTCTCTTGGGTGTCTTGTTTGTTGCCAGATCCGTCTTGCTTTTCGTTTGTTGCTGATCTTTTGTCTAATTTCTAAGGAGTAATTGTTAGTGTTTTTGTTACATTTTGTTGTAGTTTCATGGGCGTAGCTGTCCAAGAAGCATATTGTAAGGTTTGTGTTAGTCGTTCTATTGCCGTTTCAATTTCATTTGAAGTGTTAAGTACTGCTGGAATCAATAGATGTTCATCAATATATTGTCGAAAAATGTCCCAATCCGTAAGACTATTGTGTAGGCTGGGCCTTGCAGGCTTGTTGATTATGCAGCTACTCAACGTGCATATTATATCAGAGTGATCCGAGTTTAGATCGTAGCAGTCAGCAACATCGATGTAGTTGGGCGAGAAATTTTTGTAATAAGGAAATCTAATGCATCCGGCAGTTTATTCAGATCGGTTGGCCAATATGTGGGTTTACCTGTGGCTACTGCATTATAATGATTATTTAAGATGGTTTTATATAGTTGCCTTCCCTTTGGGTTAATTAATCTGGAACCCCATAAGGGGTGTTTAGAGTTAAAATCACCACCTGCTATGAACCGGTCTCCTAGCGTCCTGAAGAAGTCTTCGAACTGGTTCTGCGTTATTGAATGCCGCGGAGGGCAATATACTGATGATACTGTTATGTCTCCAACGTGGTCTTTAATTTTGACATTTGTGGGTTGTATATGATATGTTTCAAATTTCTCCATTTCGTAGTGTGATAATTTGCTGCTGATTATAATTGCCGTTCCAGCGTGAGCTGTGTTGTCGGGATGACAGGTGTAATAAGTTCTGTAGTTGTGGATATTGAGGTAGTTGTAATTAGTAAAGTGTGCTTCAGATAACAAGAGCAGGTCGATTTTTTGGGCGTTTAGAAACGCTTCTACTTCTAAACGGCGTTGTAGAAGTCCGTTTACGATCCATACGGCTATTATTAGGGTATCCATTATTGGGAGATTTTGGTTATCAGGCTAGTGAGTAGGTTGAGCATCATAGTATTTTGTTGCATTAACTGGCTAAACATGGTTTCAAATTTGGAAAGGAACCGAGACAGGGAGATGTCATTGCTGTTTTGTTTTTGATTTTGAGTGTTGTATGAGTCTGACGTTGTTATGAAATTTTGTTGTCCATAGCATAGCTAGTTGGAAACCTGTTTGGCCTATATGTGTTTGGTTGAATTGTGGCCGCCTTTAGAGCTTGTGGTGCTTGCATCCTAGGGTTGACGGTGTTGTTTCCTCTTTTTAACTGAAGTTGTTGGTAGATAGAGCATCCTTTATAGTTTGCTGGGTGGGCTCCATTGCACAATGCACATGTAGCAGTAGTGTCTTTTGGCTTTGTACACGTCAGGGTATTGTGGTTACCACCGCACTTTACGCACGCAAATGGTTTTCTGCAGTAAGTTTTGCTGTGTCCGTATGCTTCACAACGAGTGCACTGGATGATATTGGTTTTTTTCCTTGGTGGCTCAACTGTAATTATCATATTTAATAGAGATCTAAGTTCGTATATCTCTTTGTTGTTACTGGCAGGCTCGAGGTCAACAAAGAATAAAGGAAGTGGTGTTTTGTCTACCCTGTGTCTTATATTCATTAAATTGCGTACAGTATGTCCTTTCTCTTTCAATTCTTCTTTTATGAACGCTTTATCGACTGTTGGGTGAAGGTTTCTGATTACAACTCTAAATGCCTTTCTTCTTGAATCTGATAAGTATGAAAATAATTTTCTCGTCATCAAGATGTCTCACAAGTTTTCGATATGTTTCAGGGTTATTAGTATTTATCTTGACGACGTTGTTTGCTAGTGTTTTGAGTTGTATTGTTCAGTTTCTAATACTTTTGTCAGATTTGTAATCATTGCGTTATAATTTTCTACTCCGTGTATATATACTGGAGGGGTTTCTTAACTGCAGCTTGTGGTTCGTCTCTAGTTGTTTCCATTACGTTATCTTCGTGAATGTCATTTAATAAATTAAATCTGTTGTTATCGATGATTTGGCTTTGTAATTCGAGGTTATTATCAGGGAGCGTGGGCATCTTTTCTCTTTTCATTACTTGCCACTCATGAGAGCTCGTTTGGGGTTGGTCATCGTTTGTTGCTGTCATTTCAGGTGCTGAATTCTGGTTATTAGGATTTTGTGGCGGACAGTGCATGGGTTGTGGAATATTAGTGGGATAAGATGCATATGGAACATATGTTTGGCTTGATAATAATTGTTGCGTAGGAGGATTAGTGTAGGGCGTTAATGGCTGGTTTTGATATAATAAATGATGTTGAGAAATTGGAATTTGTTGTTGAGCAATAGGCATTTGTGGTTGAAACGGAAACATATTTAAAATAAATAAAATAAACTCACTGATTAATGCGGGTTACTGGCATTCGAGTGCATGCATAGATAACACGCGCGTCACAGACACATCCACTCATCTACGAGGCCAGCGGCCGAATCGATGAACAAATATGCAACTAAAATTATCTAGTTAATATAAATGATTGTAAGTTAGTAACAGATTTAGATTTGAAGAAGTTACATCGCGAAGTACTTACGGGGATGATATTAAAAATGAGTGTCTAGATTAATTTTCAATGGTCATATTAAATAATACCCGAAAATACTTCCTTACAATAGAGAAATCAAGGCATGTAGATAAGCTTAACAGACTGGTTTTCTTATATCTATAAAGGATGGGCAATAAAGTAAAAGAAATTTAGTGTGTCATGTGGGTGATAAAAAAACAATGAGGAAGAGTCATGGCATATGTTTCCATAATTTTACTTTAACTAGTCATCTAAAGGATTATTATTTTGTTTCACAAAGCGGAATGATATGATGTATCTCAATGTTTTATCAGCAATAAAGCCAATCCTGTTTCTAAATTGGAGATGTATGTTCTCTAAAATAAGAAATCGATATGATAAAAGTATCCAGGTCTATTGGTCGACTTTGTAGTACTAGGAATAAACGATTTATATACAGCAATGCGAGAAAGTACGTTGGTATACCTTTACTGATGTAGAAGTATAAGCGGTTTAATAGAGAACGGTAATCTTAACACATCATAAAAGGATTGAAATTATTTGTTGACTGTTTAAAAGTAAATCTTAAAATAATTTTACCTTACAATTGGGGCACTCAATGCAATTGCATATTTCACGAAGATGAAACAAACGCATGACAGTTGAAAAGCTTGTATAGACCTTAATGAACTACTGTTGGTTTCTCGGTTTGGCGAACAAAAGAGCATATTATATTGTTCTTGCAAACTACTTACCAGCCAGACGTAACCGACAAAACATAATTCTAGTCAATTTCAATCTTAAAAAATTCGCTGGATGCGATCTTATTAGTAGAAAACGTGCTAGTGGATTCTCAAGAAAGTTCTTTTAACACTGACCCAAATATAAACGTCTTAAACACAGACTACTTTTCCCTGCTGTGTGGAAAGCAACAGGAATTATTTTATTTTTAAGCTAGGCCTCATCAGCTTATTAAAGATTTTTAGAGAGCTGCTTCCGGAAGTTTACAGCCGACCTAACTCAATATCAGTTAATGGCAAATTACCAGTTTAGGTTTACATCGAATAAATTCGCCAAGTCACTACACAAGTGTATCAAACATTAGAAAATAAAAGAATTGTTCTGGAGCCCTCTTAAACCTAGGTTTTGACAAAACCTTGAAAATTGCTATTTTCTAATTTTTAAGTCCTAGGTTAAAGATCTCCACTTCCTAGTTAGTGAAGAGACAGCACTTTACCCAATTAAAACCAGAATGTCATTACTACAACATATGGGGATGGTACTGGCGTTCTTGTGTCTAACTAAAACCTCGATTTAATACGAACTATGGTTAGAAACAAATAAATATAAATTTGTTTACATTACCTTCATCAATGCCTCCCGGTCACTAAATAACCAGCCGTTTCAACATACAAAGCCCGTAAAATTATAAATGCACTTTGGTTGCAAATTAACACGGAGGAGATATATTTTCACTAAGAGAAAACAGCAGGGACTGAAGCGCAGTGCACTTTATTGGCTGATATGTCTAAAATAACAATTGTCAATCCTCAACAATGTGCTAGTGTGCTTTAGGGTTTTGCATCCAACACCAATATCGAAATATTAGACTTTAGAATGTAACAAATGCTTCTTGGTACGTCCGAAATAATTTTACTACTCACCACTTCCAAATAAAAACTGCAAAAGAGAAGATAACCATCTTGGGAGACTAGGGGAGCAAGGCGCAGACTCAAACGACATGTGCCATGTGTCTTGATCAGCAGATTCTAAATCTATAAAGGCTATATATGTAAAAACTCAGTAATTTTGTTGTTAAAATTATAGGGAAAAGACAGCTTCTTGAAGGTCATTGAAGACATATCAAATTATTTACTTATTAGATCTTGTGTTGGACCTATAAATTGTAAGAATAGATTAGAATTAAAAAAAAGATTTGAAAGAGCTTTTAGTACTTTGTTACTTAGTAACTATGTTGACACGAACATTATCGCGTTAAAGCTAAAATTTTCAAACAACGCTGTCTCGGTACCTCGGGACGCCATTAAAACTATTTCCAAGCCCAGACGGTCAGCCATCCACATACGGCCACCTGCCGGTAGGACAGTTTTTATTACTCGAATGGTGAGCTGAAAGGTTGCAACTAGACGAACTTGGCAGTAAAATAAATTAAAAAGTAAAAAATACCAGGACAACGTCGTGTTAAATTCTAATTAAAATATTAGTGAGTACAGATAAAGGTTTTCTACTTTTTTGAGAATTAAGTTGTGGCCTGTAGAATATTTTGTTAAGTTGTACGTAGAGAGGAGAAAGTTGTGTTTATGTTAGGATTCAGTCCTCAAAACTCAGCGGTGCGAAACTGAAGAAAGAACATTTGGTGGATAAGACAAGTAATGGAAGTAATGGAAGATACAGTTAAAAGTGAACCCGAGTAAGACTTAACATATCAGCGAGTGCTAACTATTTGGCAAACTACAAATTTTGGTCCTTCGAACCGCACACAAATAGGACGAATGCACCAACATCGCCTTGGCCTTAAAGCACCAAAATTAATTTTATTGTGCATCTCGGCGGGCATCCGCTACATCTGCTTTAACGTATAGATCGAGCGGCGCAGCAAAACAAAAGTTAATTATTTCACTCCTACCCTGCCAGCAGTTTGATAAGTTAATATAAGCTGCGGAACGCTCGAATGTATCATCGCGGCGCAGCTTAGGCCCCCTCCGGAAGTTTAATCTCTTACCAAAAAGTAACTTCGCCGTTTTATTGCCGCTCATATTTCAGCCTCGGACATAATAAATAGGAGCTCTGTTTGATTCTGTGTTAACTCGAAACATAAACGCCGGCTCGCAGCGCGGCCGACTCTTTGACGTTCGGTAAGAAATGGCAGGCCGGACAAAGAGGGCGACGTTGATAAATTTTATTGTCTAATTTGAAAATCCGCCGATGCCTGGCTTTGACGGGGCTCGACCACGAGTTGTTGACGGCCGTTGAGAGCGAGCTTGTACGGAAGCTTTGGTCTCATTTGATATTTCAAGTCATACCGTTAGGAAATTAACTATTAAGACTCTTAAAAGATTGAAATAGAGTGGATTTTATGTAATAATTGATCAGTTTACAGGTTGTTTGTAGAGTTTTTGTATTATAAGTGCGTTCTGTATTATAATCATTTGGCATTTCAAAGTTTGCAATTGATATTTTACTATTCCTGAACAAAGCTTGTCATCACAACCGCATCTGTTAAATTCCCCGTATTATTATCGTGACCAGTATTAAAGATTTGTCAGGGTGTTAGAGTGATACAGTATATTCCACCACCTTAACGTAACTATCTTGAAGGAACGTCGGTCTTGTATTTTGTGGCAAGGATAAAAATTGCTTTTTCAAGGTTGCTCATCGAGAAATAATAATGAATCTGGACTTGAAAATATTCTACACCGCAAGATCTAAGAGAAAAACATTAAAGTTGAGTTTAATTCAATATGACGCTTGTTGTGTAGATCGATTTCCAGTGCTTTTATTAAATGTTATTCAAAAATATAAAGTAAAAATTGTCCATAGAGCTTCCAAGCGTAGTACGTGAAATTGTTCAAATTCATCGAGTTATCGCTTTCGAAAGAACTTCAAGAATCTTTGGTTTCTTAATGCAAACTTAGGCTTTTAGGAGCCCCATAAGAAATAATCACACAATTAAAGGTCACTTCACACTCCGCACTGAAATGGAGCGCCCTAGAAGATGCTCCCTTAAAAAGCCGTGGACTTCTTTTAGATATGACAAGTAGCCTCATCTTGTTGAAACCAAACTCTGTTAGATCAATCCGTTGCCTTCTTAATTCAGGCATCAAAAATTCTCGCAGCATCGTAAGGTAGCGTTGTGAGTTACTGTTATCGGAAAAAGGGTCCAACTATGCCTAATTAAGCTATTCTGCACTAGATTGTTACTCTCTCACTATGTAGGGGCTTCAATAAACTAACCAATGGATAATTTTCAGGCCAGTACCGGAATTTTTTTTGTTTACAACAACCGATAAGTGAAAATAATCATCGTTACTCGTCATCAGAATTTTTCAAGGTATCAATAATCGTTTCTGTAAACGTAAGTCGCCGTACATAGTCATTTTCCTTCAATTCTTGAACCATAATGATCTCGTACAAATAAAAGTGAAGGTAAAAGTGTAAAATTGGCTTTCGTAGCCTGTGGACTCTTTTTGTGTTATAACGGCCCGGCCGGCTCCCCAAGCTTTTCCAGCTCTCACAGTTCCTTTTGCTCTGAAGCTTCTGAACCATTTCAGTACTGTCAGGCGAGATGCGGCGGCAATGCGTTGATCAACATTGAAGTGAGTTTGAAATCTCCTCTGTATTTGCACCATTGAATGACCGGTTGTGACAAAAATATCGTAAACAAAGATTGTTCAATTGTCCACAACTTCATGGCTACTGAAGTAACAAACTAGTGCATATCAACCATTGCGCATGCGCTAGTTTCCCTACCACCAAAGTTATACCCGTCTTAAAAACTTTACATCTTTCTACTGGATCCTGTAGTTATTTACATAACTTTAAAATAATTTCTTCAACAGCAGTGATACACAATTGTGATAGTTAAGTTTTTCAGCGCTTATAAAAGCGCAGGAATTTTTCTTCTACACATCTTTATTAGATCTAAACCTATTTCTTCCCCATTGCTTTTAAAAATTATGTTTCTGTTTATGGAACCGTCATAAAAATACCTTACGTCCTAATACAAAAATGCGTTTCCTAACGGACAAGTAGTTTCCTGATCCCGCTATCGTGAAATAAAGGTGACTGTGACATTAGCCAATCGAACACTTCGGCGACAACATTTTGGTGTTCCAGTTAGTCCAGAACAAGCTCTTTTGCGAGTTTAGGCAGCTATTTGGGATGTGTTACGAAGCGGGATAACATCTCAGGTTGGAAATATTTGTCTTTGAGTTTCGTTTTGTCTTACAGTTAACAGAAGAAATGTCAGAAACCTTTAATTTGCGATTATCACCGAAAAGTTGATCAACTATACGAATATTCTCTTCTTTAATGCTGGTTCTAGACCCACTGCACTCAAAAAGTTCCTGTTGCTACATGTACGCTTGAATCTTCTTAAACGTATTTTTCTGAAACTGGACGTTAAGCCTTCTGATAATAGAAAACAAACGACACTGTCATCTATTACTCTACAGGTAAATTTCCATTAGGCACTTCTACCTTCGTTTATCTTACGAAGCGCAAAAAAATTTTGGTATATTTGTTTCACCCTGGTACAAAACATTCTACCGAATTTTCGTAATAATCTATAGTTTACGGTACTGAAAGCAAAATATTGTCCACTTTTAAACCAAATACCGGCATTTTCAGATTGTAAGACTAAACAGATGACTAACCGCAAATAAACCATTCATGTTAACAAAACAAAAAAGGTCAAACTAATTTAAAGATTACTTGAAATGGACATTTTCCTTAATGATATAATGTTTGGAGCAATTGCAGTAACAAACGGATTCGTCGACATGCAGACAAACTTTTATTGAAATTAGAATTAAATTGCATTGCAGTATGGGGGTGGTTGGGTCATGGCATGGGTTGCCTTTGTCGCTTGACTATTAAATTCTTTTAAGACAAGAATAAGTGCCATAAATGGGAATATGTGTATGGGTATCGTAGACCCTAACATTACTTATTCGTTACAGGAAGAGCTGGCGATAAGCCTGATGTGCAAACTTTACTTGAACTTGGGAAAAAGTGAAAGATTTTCCACTTAATTAATTAATGTCCAAATTCTCTTAGGCAGCGATTACAGCTATAGTCTTTGCCATAACACATTAACGTTGTTTTGTTTTAATTTTTTTCGTCTTATGAATATATTGGGAAGTTTGTAATTCAATCGTAAGTATTTTAAAAATTTTCAGTTTGTTTTTTTTGTATTCAAGGACAGCCATGTTCAATATTACGACGTAGTATAATAAGATAATGATTTGTACAATTTTAACGGAGTAAAAAATGATAAACTTAGGGCCGGTTATATATGTGAGTATAGTAGTGACTGAATCTCAAATTTAGACTTGGCAGATCCGCTAGTAAATCGATAAGCCCTAATGCGTTCAGTAATTTTGGACCCCTTTCGGGAAAGTTGTTATGAACTGATTAGGTCTTGGTAAAAAGCGGGGGGAGGAGCTTCAGAATCCAGGCCTTAATTCAATACCATACTACAGTCCCATAGATTAAAAGTAATTCTTAGTTAATTTGCACATGACAACTATTTTAAACTTATAACTCCAACATAAGAGATAAACATGTGCCCGAAAAGTTGATAGCTTTCCATCTTCACACAATCTTAGCAACACAGTGTGGTCAATAACTTGTTGATAATGCACATCAATGCAATTTAAAGTCGCCATGGGTCGTTATTAAGTAAACTTCTCACTGGGTGGTGTTCTCTTTATGCACCGTCTTTGTTTTAAAGACTACGCTACCACAGAGCCACCAGAAACCGTAGCTCAACCAAAAAGCACCAGATAAAGCCACTACTAGTAAGTCAATGAAATGTCCCTTACAGTTTAAAGTCAAAAGTAAGTCTTGTGAAGTAGAAAATTAAGTTTAAATAATTTCCATTCTTTTTTGGTATATGAACGGTTACGTTAGATAAACCATATCACTGATACGTGTTTTTATTCATAAATCTCAGATTTAGGATCTGTAAAAGGTCCCCTAGTAAATAATATGATGCGTTAACACACTAAGCGTTCTTTGGCTCGTTAATGGTGAATTGTCGTCGGCTAATTAGGCTTCGCCGCTTTTATACAAAATACGGGGTAAAAGTAAAGGTTTTTCTATAACCCCACAAAAGTAATCCAAAGAAGTTAAATCACAACTTCTTGGAGGCCAATTATCTTAACATCATTTTTTTCTTGCAATACGTCAATAGTGACATTAGCAGTATAACGCGTGACACCGTCTTGTTAGATCAACATGTCCTCCAAATTAATTTCATTTAAATTTGACCCCAAAAAAATCCGTTAACATCAATTAGTACCGCCCACCAGTCACTGTAACTGCCTCTCTTTGTTTTGTAAAAAGAATGATTTGATGATGCCATACCATAAACCACACCATACAGTGATCGTTTGCGGGTGCAAGAATTTTTCGTTAATCTCTTGTGGATTATTTTCACACCAAAAACGGCGATTTTGTTTGTTAACATGTTCGCTTAACCTGAAATGAGCTTTATTTGAGAAGATAATCTTTTGAGCCTTTTAAAATTGCTCTAAACTACGGTGCTTCAGTTCTTGTGCCATCACAACAGGTGTAAACCTAAATCTTTTCGTAAAATACGCCAAGTTGTCGTTCTTCTAAGCCCTAATTCTTAAACACGGCGAGGAACCGATAAATTTGGAGCATCTGCATCGCTATTTCTTACAGCAGCAGTGTTCTCTAAATTTCTGTCAGTTTGACGTCTTGTTCGTATTTTAGGATCGCGAAGAGTAACATCTCTTTCAAATTTTTGACAAACCGGACCATAGGTTTCGCGAAGAGTACGTAGACTGTTTACAAAAGAACGTCTATTTTCATAAGATTTTTGGACAATAATCAAATGTTCTTGAAGCGTGTATTTTTGTCATGACGATTTTTCAGAGTATATTAAATACAAATGACAACTAGCAGCAGTTATAATAATTTCATTATAATTTCATTTCAAAATCATATAATTTGTAATGGAAAACCTTTGACAAGTATACTCGCCCGAAAATGTCCGCTCAAAGCCAGTAACTTATCAGTAAACTCCAAAACCGACGAAGTAATTTGGGTTGTAAGTACAAACTGGTTTTCCTTTTTACATAAATATGATTCTTGGGGCAAAGTTGATTTGAACCATCTCATAGAAATGCAAATATTTATCTTCTATTTATAGTTACATTAGATGAGTTGTTTCAACTTTATATCTGTGATAAAAGATTTTTCTGTTTCGACTGGTTGTTTGATATTTTATTAATATCGTAACTGTACTTCTTGTAAAAGTTTTTAACATACATTTACTTCCCATTGCCACATGCTGTTTATAATTTCGGGATTTTAGCTTTATATTTAATTACATACAAAGCTACATAGAGCTTTTAACTGGAGATGTTATTGCAGATATGTTTATATACAGTTACTGTTCCTTAAAAAAATATTTTTGAGTCAGCGGTGTCGTCATGTGTCATAGCTCGTCTGGGGGTCTACAACAAGAATTGCTTTTAGAGCACTGCCATAGGGGCCCACACATTTTTAGCAGCCCTGAAATAACACCCTTTCAAGTTGGATTTTAAAATAGAGATAAGTTGGGCTGTGGGGAGGTTGGAGCACTGTTGCCATGGTTTGCTTTGCTAGACACTCTTTCACTAGCAGCGCCATATGGCTCCACGAATTGTCGCTTGCCATCTCCGACTCTTTAATAAAAACTCTTTATAGGCATCTTTTGTCTTTGATTTGTTCATTCAAGTCTGTCTTTATCGAAAAGACTCGGTAGTACGTTGTTCAGAACTCCGTTTTTGTCTTTTTCATGTGTAATAATCAGTTACTACTTTTTTTTACAAATCAAACTCTCTTCTCAAGAAATTTTGACACAGAGTGTTTCTTCTGTTCATCGGTAAAAACCTTATCCCAGAAGTACGTTGAAAAGAATAAGTGATTGAAGGCAAAAGGGTATGAGGGCAGCAATAAGGAGAGATGAAATCAAGGACAGTAGGGAATGAAAAAGAATTGTGAAAGAAACAACAAACCATAATAACCTATAAAGAAGGAAAGGAAGTATATAATGGAGAGTAATACAGTGTAGTGTAGAGGCGTAGCAAAGTGGAGTAGTGTAGTGGAGTGACAAACTAACAGGTAGATACAGACAAGGTTCGCATGTAGGAGGTTCCTGGAACTTGCCCTAACCTCCGTCCTCTAGGTGTTCCTCTCGTGGTTGGTTGGTCGCCCTCGTACGGGCAGATCAGGATCTTTGGGCGCTTATGGCAGGCGCCTCTGTCGAGCTTGTATTGGTATAGGTCACGGATTGATGACTTTCCGTGGCCTTGAACGCTGTGTGCAGATGTTCAGCACTCAGGGAGATACATTTCTGGATTGGGGCAAATCGGCATTTCTGTGCAGAGCCATGTTTCTTATGTACCATGGGGCGTCAAAGATTGTCCTCGGGGCCCGGTTCTGGACTACCTGAAGCTTGTTCGCGTGAGTTTTTGTGGCCCAGCCCCAAACTGGAGCATCGTACATTATTATGGGCATAATATCATCGTGCAGATGGTTATTTGGTTTTCGAAGGACAGCCGGCTCCCTGCGTTAAACATGAGTTGACAAATTTCCGGGTTGCTTTTGTTTTTGTTACAGCCATCTCCAGGTGAGCTTGGCGTCTAAGGTCACTCCAAGGCACTTGGCCTCTGATTTCCAAAGTATCTCCCTGTCAAATATCCTGATCGGTGTGAGGTTGTCACGCCAACGAAGTCTCGTCCTGGTGGAGAATAGAACCGCCGTGCTCTTCTCTGCGTTTATTCCTATTCTTCATCGGTGAAACAACTAGTCATCTAGGGCCGTCAGGTGGTTTTGGAGTCTTCTCACCGCCACGTAGCGACGCATGGAGCTGTCGAGCACCGCCGCGTCGTCTGCATTCTCCTACAGAAGTGTATAGACTTCAATATATATGTTAAAGCTCTCATAACTTTTTTAGGTTATTTGTATACTAAGAAACTTTAAAATGGCGATGCTTGTGCTTCCTGCAACTTCAGAAGTTTTATTAATATTTAATCAAACCACATCATCCTTTAGCTATATTAAAGTTATACAACTGTTATATAATTGGTTTTGTTGCTCTATTAATTATCGTGTAAATTTTAAGAGTCTGCATTCTCCAGGTATTAGCAGAATGTCTGCATGCCAGGCTATAAAATTTAACAAGACTGGAAATGTCCAGGATCGTCTAACATCTGGAGGACTAGGTTTAGTTTAGACTGTTCGGGCAGTCAAAGACGCAAGTGTCCGAATTAAACGAAATTATTCCTTTGCAGAAGGTTATGGGAAGATGCAGATTTCCAAAACTTGAAAGTTTCGTAATATTAAGCAAGACTAGCTACTTACAAAAGCATACGAAACATTTGTTTACAGATAGTCTTAAGAAAGGGGGAAAACAAAGAGGTTGCTGCCTGGGCACGCGCATTACGGCCGCAGAAAAATTTTGTTTGCGGATGAATGTTCCAACAAACAAATTGACAGGATATATGTCCAAGCTGTAGTGCTTGTAATTGACTTTCATTTTAGTGAAAAGGAAGTCAAAAGTTTGACTGCTTTGTATCAATATTTTCATACGCTTTTTTCAAGTGAGTTTTGGATTTTTCAGCAAGACTCCGCACTCGCCCACAAAACACGGCCAACTGAAACTTAGTTAAGCAACTAGGTGCCTCATTTTATAAGAGTAAAGAATTGGCCTTCTGGCAGTCCAGATCTTAATCCATTAGATTACAAATTATGGGTAGTTTACTCAGAAAGGTACCCTAAATGGCAGTTAATACTTTTTCAAGTGACCTGGACGTCTTAAAGCTTGTGTAGAGGCTACGGGTGGTCATTTTAAATAAATCATTTTAAGTACATGTATTAATAACCATTTAATAAATACTGAAAATGTTATGCAAAACAGTTAAACGTTTTATTCTGTCGTTCTGATCAATGTGTAAGCAATTAAGGGAATACTAAGTAAATGTTCAGTTTAATCTTTGACCATTGAGGCCATGCCATTCTTGAACATACAGACACTTCAGCGCCTGAAAAGTTTTCTTCTGCATTTAAGAGTTAGATCATTGAGATTTACGTTACTGACGGTAGAAGTTCCTGGAAAGTTTATGTCGCCCAATACCTATTGAGGCAGTTTGAGGCAGAATGTACCATTTACTGTTGGGCGTTCTGTAAGCGCCGATGTTGCTCTTATCTGTGCCAGGGGAGATATTCAGTACGTGCCGCTGCAGCAGACATTTTCCGAACTTCGCCCCCGAGAATTTAAAGCAGCCCCGTCATTAACTGCAGTCCTCGCAGCGCCGGAATCGCAAAAATATTGATTACAATCAAATTTCCGGTCGCTGACTGGCCTGACAAGCGGACGGCGTCAGCCTTAATGACGTCCATCGATTTCCCGAATTGCGAGATCGCGGTGCCGCAAGACGGCCCCGCTCGCGGAATTCAACCGGGCGCGGCGCCGCGCGTTTGCATTCGGGGCGAATCAATCATCCGCCCCGGCACTGAAAGAACTGAAACGGCTGCAGGCCGTGCCGACTCATCACTGCGTGCACCAGTGCAGCGCGGACGTGACGCCGCTTCCAGTCGGGTTCGGCGCGGGGTGGGCATGCCCGCGGCGCCCCGAAAAGTCTTCTCCATTTTTAATGGCCCGAGCAAAACGCAAGTGGATATTTCTGCCGGGTTGATATTCCGGCCGCTGCAAAATTCATGAGGAGGCGGCGGGGCACACAAACGCCTATTAGCGTGTAGTCGCACCCCATTCTTCTTCGTCTCATTTTTATGTTTCTAACATTCAATTTTAATTAAAATTGAGTGAAACGCAGACACTTTAGATATCTTGTTGGTGAATTACCTATGAAATCTATTAGTAGGGCGAGATTATTTTACGATTTTTCAGTTATATTTCAATGTTAGTTTCGAGTTCTTATTTTATCTTCTTCTTTATTGAAATAATTTACTACATCTTTAACGACACTTTTGAATAAAGAAAGGCAACTTAGAACTCATATCTCTCTTTTTTCCACCTGGAAATTAGATTTTTATATACTAATATTCCTTGGTGAAACCCAAGGTAACATAGGGGCTTTGGTGTGATAGACAAAGAGGAAGAAAATAATCGCTATAACCGTACTGAGTAAGATGCAAAGTCTTACTTGGCTGAGAATAATAGATAAAAACAACACTAACAGTGGCAATAAAGATGTCGCTAGACTTTCTTTCTCTTTACTTTGAAATTAGGGGAGAGTTAGGAGTGACTCCTTATAGACAGCGCGGCACACCTATTTGCAGAGATAGTATGAAAGTGAGACACCTGAAATTTGGATATATGAATGGAAAAATTGTATATAACGCCAAAATTCGTATTTAACTGAATATTAAGGTTAATATTAGGGATCAAAATGAATGTACAAATGAAATAAATTCGGAAAAATGGATCAAAGGTCAAGTATGGAACTGGAGTGCGCACATACTGTAAAAAGGAAAACTTGCAGTTAAACTTTTCGCTATAAGAATATACATCCGCTTTTAAGCGGAGACGTTTGCTATATTGCAGTGTGCTAGGCAAAAAATTTGAGGGTTTACCGAACTAAAAGTATCAACATATTTATTACAGTCAGGCATTCCTGAAGGAGTTAAAGAAACTAAAGCTATCATCTGGGCTGGTATGAGAATGACTCCAAAAACTCAGGGGTTTGTCAGGCCATAACAAGTTAACTCTGCTGTGGATATCAGAGCACCGCGGAATTGTAGGAAATGAAAAATCCGGGAGCTAGCACAAGAGGAATTACAACTTAATATATACGTCTTGAACTGGCTCTAGAAATGCTTAAAGATACAACGCACAAACTGGTTGAGAGAATAAAACATAGAAAACGCTGAAAACATGTACCGAAACAGAAATTAGGAAAAACCTTCATGAAAGGGACATTTCGAATATAAAAATATAAAATATAAAACCGTTAGTACAAAGCACGACTTAATTACGGATTGTATTCTCAAAAAACATTTTAACAAAATGGGGTGGTACAATGGAGACCTAAGCTTCAGGCAACGGGGCAGCGAACCAGAGGCGGCCATTCACATCTTGTGCGAGTGTGAGGCTTCAGTTCACAGGAGACAAGCTATCCATTGTTAACCAACAATAGATCTAGAAGAATACAGCAACTACTTAGTAACGGACTGATACAAGAAACAGGGATACTAGAAGAAGTGATGTAAAGAAAACGAAAGAAGTTTAAAATGTTCATGAGGCTACGAGCTACCGGAGATAGATCTTAAGTTGCTCTTAACAAAAAAATATATGCTCTTACATGCTATCAAAACCATTTACGGTAAAAAATGTATTTTATGAATTTTACGTTTTACAACCCAGTATAAAGATAGGAAAAAATCAAAAAGCAGAGAAAAACCGACGAATAATACTTGGATTACAAACGACACAAAGATCAATAGAAAAATATTAGGGGTAACACTGCAAGGCAGAAAAATAAGCGAATGGTTAAGGGAAAGAACGAAGCTCAAAGACATGGTGGAGAAAGTTATACAACAAAATTGGACCTGGGAGGGTTATTTAATAAGAACAGAAAAGACATGGGCGAATAGACTCTTAAACTGGCAACCTAGACTAGAGAAGAGAAATGTAGGTAGACAACTTAAATGTTGGAAAGATGGCATGAAAACCATAGCAGAAAAACGATGAAAAGATTAATGAGAGACCGAAAATAGTGAAAAAAAAGAGAAAGACTATATCCACTATTGAATGAGACAAGTTTAAAGAAGAAATTTTACAACATGAAGGGCTATTAGTACTATTAAACACACTATCATTCTAAATTTACAGTTTTTTTAAAGTATCACGTGATGCGCTCTATTGACACATTAAATTATGCCAAACATTCCATTAAGTTGTCATCACTTACCGTGGATAAGATATTAAAGCAAAGGAATCTAAACAAGTGCATTACAATAAAAGCAGTTTTGTTTCAAGGAGTGAGTAAGTGTTCGATTCCTTCAATTATTTAGTCACACTTGCACAAGCTAAGCGATAAATGTAATGATTACCAGACATTTAAGACTTTTAGATAGATACGTTTTGAACCCTCTGTATTCAAAAATTTAAATAAGTTAGGTGAAACAGCATTAGGAAAAAAATTAATGGGTACAAATGACTCGACTTCAATCATGATAAACATAAGATTACTTTCAGCAAAATATAAAACATAAATATCAAAAAAAAAGAGAACTAACGAGCAACTGAGTTGACATACACGACATGTGGGAGGTAACACCGTAAAATGATCTTTAATTACCAAGTTAATTAATTAAGTCACTTAACGTCTTATTACATTTACACTATATTTCAAGTCTGTCACTAATTCACTAGGGTGGTTAGTGATCTGGGCCTTTTACGCACTGCAGAATTTTCGATTATGTCTTTACTCGAAAAGATCCTCAGCTCATTGTATAATTTGTGTTACTCATATCATTCAGAATTTAACAATAAACGATGAGCTTCACTTTGATAACGTTGAAGAATTTTTACTATCTTATTTTAGCGCACCCCCAAAATTGGATCTTGTATATTCATTTCGGGACTGTCATGACCTTACGTTGCAAAAATTTGTTTGTTAAACTAAGTTGAGATTTTTCGAGGGGCCAAGTCTTCTTCATACACGTCTAATTTTTTCTTTTTGGTTTTTGTATGTATCTTCCAAGTGAGTTTGGTGTCAAGATATCTATCGCGTTCTTTTTAAAGTGTAAGATTTCTATTGAACGTTTTGTACGTAGGCCAGTTTTCCGAAAGATGAATGTTATAGAATGTTATAGATGTTTTTATTCACTAGGTTGTTGCTTATCTATGAGGTTGTTAGAGACAGGTAGATCTACCACAAATATTTGGTGTAATATCGGACCAACGACGCTACTTGAGGTACACCAGCTTTAATAGTATGAATTTGATTTAGTTTAATTTTGAAGTATCTTCTTCTAGATATGATTTAAAGAATAGATAGCATGACAGGACTTTTTATTGTTATATAATAGGTCAGAAAGTCAAACTCAATCAAACGCTTTAATTACATTTAGAGACACAACTGAGCACTGACGTTTACTTTAAAATCTTTATCTATACTACCTACTAGTCTACGCATTTATTCCAAAGGTGAGTACCTTGTTCAGGAAATATCTGATTTTGTCCGGTAATAAGATCAATCACTTTTAATAATATTTGTTTAAATAGCTTAGGAAGTACCGGTAATAGCAATATTGGTCAAAACAAATCGGGTGACTGAGCTTCGCCTGACTTGTGCATGAGAATGTCTTCTGAAAATTTCTATTGAGTGGAGAAGAATTGAGTTCTTATTATACAATTGCGATCAACAAAATTGATATTTTGTTAATATCTCACCTAACCTCAAACACTAGTTGTAAAGTACCTCACTACGTAGTCTACAATGCAGCCCATCCGGATACTGAAAGGAGAGCAGAGCTGGAGCGGCAATCATTTAAAAGGCATTAAACATCATATGCTAAATAAAATAGAACAATCTTACCATCAAGTCGTAGAAGATTGGTATAGACCAATTTCAATATTTGCAGCCTATTGCCCGCCTAACTATTCAGCAAACAAACAAGCGTTTGTAAACTATCTTAATCAACTGGGGAACAGGTTACAACGCAAAGTATACTAGCTGGGAATCATGAGTCACAGCTCCAGGAAGAGGAAAACTGCTTTACGAAGTAAATGCAAGAACTCCACCTGGGCTACTTATCCACGTACAAACCGACACACTAGTCAGCAGATTTCAAGAGATTACCAGATTGTTTAGATTTCTTTGTAATAAAGGGTATTGCCGATGGATACCTAAGCATTGAATGGAATGAAGATATTGCATCTGATCACGCTGCTGTAATAGCGACCATCTATTCGGCATTGCAAGAAGGAACAACCGATAAAACTATTTAACCGCAAAACGGACTGGGAACTCTTTAAAGAAATAGTGGAGGACAACACCAACCTTAAAGTATCGTTAAAAATCAGTATTTTAAATAATATATAACACCAACGGCTTCTTCCGATTTTGCGGTGTGGAAAGCTACTAAAAGGTTCATACAACCACGCGAACATATTTCACCTATAAGAATATCAAATGGTGAATGGGCTAAAACTGATCGAGTAAAGCAACAACCGTTGCGGAACACCTAAAAAAGTCTTTGAGCTACTGCCCTCACATAACAGCCAGACGGGCGAAAAAATCAATGAATAGCTAGAGAATCTACAGCAACCAAGCTAACCAAAAGCACATATTACGACCAAAGAGTAGAAACACATCATTAAAAAAATAACTTAATTAAAGATAAGCACCTGGCTATGATCTAATTACTGGCTAAGTAATACAAGAGCTGCCTCACAAAGGAATAGTCATGATGACTCAACTCTTTAACGCAGTATTGAGATTAAAATGCTTTCCTATCCAAAGGAAGGTAGCGGAGGTGATACTCATTCAGAAGCTAGGTAAACCACCCGACGATTCGACTATGTATTGACCAATTGGTCTTTTTCCAATAATGTCAAAAATAGAAAATCTACTGGCAAAGAGAATGATAAAAACCGTCACTGAGAAAATTTTTGTCCCAGAGCACCAATTCTGATTCCGAATGCAATACTCCACGATAGAACAAGTGCACCGGGTTGTTGATACAATAAGTAAAACTTATAAAGCAAGAGGCTACTGCGCAGCTGTATTCCTTGAAGGCAGTCAAATCTTCGACAAGGTCTGACATCAGGATTATTGTACAAACTAAAGCAGACATTACCAGAAGCTATGTATAACATCCTCAAATCCTACCTGGAAGAAAGGCTTTCTGCGTAAGACACGAAAATGAACTAACAACGCTGTACCCGATAACAGCGGGGTACCACAAGCTAGTGTCTTAGGGCCAACTCTCTACCTTTTATATACCGCAGATCTTCCGATAGACATAAGTGTAACTACTTCAACATTTGCGGGTGACACTGCAAAATTAGCAACTAGCTCTGATCCTGGAGAAGCACATAGGCTACTTCAGAATAACTTGAATCAAATAGAATCATGGATAAAGAAATGGCGCATTAAAATTAACGAAATGAAGTCAGCGCACATTGTCTTTACGAAATGCCACGGACAAGCAACCCCGGTAACGATATGTAATCAAGTCACACCTACAGCAAACGACGTCAAATCTCTAGAGATGCACTTATTGTTAGATAAGATTTTGACGTAGAAAACTCAAATATGGAAAAAACGAAAACAGATAGACGCAAAATTTCGTAAGCATTACTGGCCTGTTGGACGAAAATCACAACTGTCTCTACGTAATAAACTATTAGCGTATAACAAATTCAAACCAATATGGACCTACAGTTGGGGAACAGCCTCGAATTCCAACATATCCATCCTGGAGAGATTGCAATCTAAAGTACATCGTGCCATAGTCGATGCTCCTTGGTTTGTGAGCAACAAAGACATTTATCAAGATTTAGAAGTACCTTCCGTGAGTGATCTGATTCTAGAGTGTGGTGTAAGACTTGAAGTGCATCCAAACGCATAATAGCAATAAGTCTATTAGACAACAGTCAGCAGACTAGAAGGTTAAAACGAAAAATCATCCACAGGTATTTTAAGTCTCATATAAATAGGTACTATGGTAATATTGTAACCATGGCCATCATTGTAAAACCTTAGTTAGGTAAGGTAACATTGGAACACATCTCTACCACGTTTTTTTATTGCTGCGAACACAAGCGTCAACCATTTACAAATGAGGAAGTGTAGAGGTAATGAGTTGCTTTGTATTGCTATCCTTTCCTTTGCGATTGTTTGTCTTATATTTAATTTGTAGTTGTTGGCGGTGTTATTGTAATTTTATAGGCATAACTACCTAAAATACTTGCTGTAGGATATAAGATAGTTGCAGAATTAAAAGATTGAACTGAGAGGTGGTCAACAAATTGTCTAAAAACATCCCATTCCATACGTAAGCGTGGTCTTACAAGCTTTTTTATTATAGTGGAGTAATCTAAGCTTAAGTCTATATCTTCTTCTTCAATGTGCCGTATCAGGTCTCCCCGACGTTGGCAATCACAATGGAGGACGCATTTCTGTCCATATAATGTAGTTATAATAAGGAAACTTAAAGTATTTGGCAATTTATCCAGGTCATTGGGCCAATAGGCAGGATTGCCTATAGTTACTGCATGAAAGTGATTGTTGGTAGCTAAATTCTCTTGAGGCAAATTAGTCCTTTGGTCTGATTAGTGGGTGTTTAAATTAAACTCCTCACTTACTATAAATCTGCTCCATAATGCCCTAAAGAAGTCTTCAAACTAATTTTGTGCTATTACATGTCTAGGTAGACAGTATACTGCTGATACTACCATATCTCCAACCTGGTGTACAAGGTGGGTCAAATATGACCAGAAATAATTTTTTTACAAAAAAATGTCAAACACTTAATTGTCCATGTAAGTCTTCAACGTACTCTCTTTTGGTCAACAATTTTTTTTCCACATTCTGGAAGCATCCTGATGCCTTTTTCAAAAAAGGCTTTTGGTTGACGGTGTATCCATTCCGAACAGTCTGGATCAAGGCGTCGTTGTCTACAAACTGCATGCCCTGCAAGTCTAATTTGAGTGTTCCAAACAGGTAAAAATCACTTGGAGCAAAACCTGGACTATACAGCGGATGTGGCAGAAGATTCCATTTCAATTTTCGGAGGGTTTCCATTGTTGTTGTAGCCGTATGGGGGTGTGCGTTGTGTTGAAGGGAGGCTACCCTCTTTCCACCTGTCTTTCGCTTGGATCGGATCTTATCCTTCACGTCTGTTGTCAGGAGATCTAAGTAATAAGTTGTATTTACTGTTCTGGCATACATCAAAAAGTTCACATGGATAACCCCATGCTGGTCCGAGAAGAACGTTGGCATCACTTTTCTCGTCGAACGGTTCCTATGTGCTCTTTTGGGTTTGGGAGAACTCGCATGCCGTCACTCGCGTTGACTGCTGGGACTCGAAAATGAAGTTATGCCCACGTTCAATCGCATTCAAAAATGCATCACTTGCGTCTTCAAACTGGTGTAGACGACTGGCAGCTTGCATGACCACCATTTCGTTTACGTCCGACGAAGTGCGTGGTACCCACCGTGCTGGTAGTTTTTTACGATATTTCTTTACTACCAATACTGATGGACATTATTGCTCCATGCAGTTCATCTTCTACGCGCTCTGCTGTTCTCTGAAGCACTTACACTACTGAAACACGTGAAATACTTTCTCCTATACTGTTGTTGGAGTGTGTAGTGAATTTTAGCGGACGCGCGTTTTTTTTCAACTAGGAATTTGATCAAAATGTGTTGTTGCACGCTCCGCGGTACCTTTTGTTCGCTCATTACTCTAGCTACTTCCAAACAGGACTAAATAGATTCTAACCGGTGCAAGAGGAAGAGTGGAAGTTGTGGCTCCATTCTGTCAAGGTTTCATAGTTTACGCACTAATCAATCCCAGTCATATTTAAACCACCTTGTATAATTTTGACAATTATGGCTTGTATGTGGTTTGTTCTCCACATAATTTTGTAATGTCACTTTTATTTCTAATGTTTATTGCTGTTCCGTACAGTAAGTTATATAATTATAAATACTGAAGTAACTGTAATTTGTAAAGTGTGCTCGAGATATTAGAAGTATATCGGTATTTCCGGTATTGAGCAAAGCTTCTATTTCCAGGAAGTGTTGTAAGGGCTCGCTTGCGTTCAATGTACCCAGTCACTTTTAGTGGATCTATTACTGAGAAATTTTGTTTAAGTGGGGTCTTCTTGTGAACTTTGTTGCATTGATTGAGTGAACATGGCTTCAAATATTGATAGGAAATGGAGTAATTATATGCCATTGTTATGATTCTGATTTTAAATGTTCTTGTTGCCGTGAACTGTTTTTGCCCAGCAGTACCTTAATGGCGGCCTGCTTATTCTATGTAGTACCATTTAGCTGCCCTTAAAATAGCACTTGAATTCTAGTTGTAGAGATGGTATTTTATTTTGCGGGTATTCTCCAGCTGTGTTGTTAAGCTTTTAAAATTTTGTCATATATTAGAATGGGTTCGTTTACAGTAGGTCGTAGATCGTCTTTGTTTCTATTATGTTGTCTTCTTGTCTGTAGTTTAGCTAGTTATACATAGTATAATCGCTGATTCTACTTTGTAGTCCTATATTGTTGATTGGCTAGTAGGTACGCTAGTGTGTAGGTGGTGCTGTTGCTTGATAGATGACTAATTAACCTGGATTCCCAGTAAGAGTGCTTGGCATTAAAATCGCCTTTAGCAAAGAACCGATTACCTTAAATATATTCTTCGAAACCAGTACGCTCTAAAGAGAGGTCTATCCAGTCTGCTACAGTTACGCCGATAATTTCAATGAATTATAAGCAATATTTTGCAATTTTGTATTATTTTGTATGGTGTCTTATTATATATAATTGCTGCCAGTCTTGTGACACTCGGATAATTACACTAATATGCAAGGTATTGTTATTTTGAAATGAAAAGGAATAGATTTTTCCTCATTCAAACTAAAATTCGGTATCACATCAGGTTTTCTACAAATCACAAAAATGTGAAAAATTATAAAAACGAAATTTTTTAATAATATGATATATGATAATGCTAGTAACGTGTGAAAATGTTCTATTGAGGGACGGAATGAATGTGTAAAGAACAGATAAACATGCCTAACATTTGCCACTGGGCTCTCCTTGAAACTTCCTCTTCTTGGATTATCTTTGGTGTTCGTGCGTACAGTCTCTTTTCAACATCTAACAATAGTGAGCCATCATATGTACAGTCCACTTTCCTTGGTATTTCTTTTCCGTTACTTTAATATCTTGATGGAAGGGCTCGCCAAGTTCTTCCGTAAAATCACCAAGATTGTCAGGAAAGTAATTTAGATGAGCATGAAGAAAGTGAACTTTAATGACGCTCATGTTGCAACCAAGTAATTTATAGGATTCTAACGCCTCCTCGACTGAAATGGTGCAATTTGCAGCCTTTGCGTTCTTCAAAATGTTTTGTAGCACTCATTTGCGGTTTTCTCGAATATGTTGTTGGCTATTAATTTTCGTAAACTTGTATTATGGCAGCTTTAATATTTTTTAAACGTGATTGATGAAAACTTAACACCAAGTACTAAAAGCACTTACAGCATCTGCTTGAAACTGCCACGAATTGCTTCATTAAACCAAGTTTGTCGTGTAAAAGTGGCAACAGCATTTTCGAAACTAAAAGTGAAACGATCTTTTAGGTGTGAATGTTCCGTCATAGTTCTGGAGTCCTATCCACGCAAAAAGCAAGGACATTTGGCGTTGCCTGCTTGATGTCGAGCAATATTCCAATCACCTTGAAACCCTCGCACAAAGACCATTCATAAAGCTTGTACTGCACACTTTCCAGCAGAAATTTAAAGTTTTCCTATGTTTCTTTTAAAGTCATGTTTATCTATTACTCACATATTCATTTCGTCCATCTAGAAAAAAGTTTCTCACTTTACAAATGTTGCCATATATTATTATCAGTAAAAAATTACGGTTATTTTTTATATTTGCATTTTTGTGATTAGTAGATTAGGAGAAAATATTTTTTATTTTATAGATTAAAGTTTCCAGTGCTTGGTGGTGGTTTACTAGACCTTTAGCGCTTCATGGGGTTATTTTAAGTAGTTGTGTTATTATTTTTGGTTGGGGTTTACTAGCTTTTGCAGTTCTCTTATTTCTTCCTTCTGTGTGCTTATATTATAATTTGATAGTCTATAATTTATTTAATAAAAAATATTATGCTCGAGAAGAAATCTTCTATTCCTGATCTGTTTATAAACCATACACTCCTTGTAGTTTTTGAATATTCTCCCTAGCAAGAACACCTTTAGCATTCCTGTAATCTTTTTTTTCAGAACTTGTTTTATAATTATGACATTTTACATAGTAATACGGACATGTGCAGTACCATTGCCGTACCATTGACATCTTATACTTTAAGTACTTTTTCTCTATGAAGTGAATACAAAGAATCAATTTAGAGGAGTTTTGTGCCCCAAAGTTAGACAACAAAAACATCTTTTGCTCATGTTTGCTTTGTTGGCGCTGTCTGATTACTGCTGTAAAGGATATGTGCTCAGGTAATACAAATGCCTGTAGAACAACTTTATCTTGATCTAGGTCTACTTTAATTAGTTTATACTTACCGAATGTCTTGACTAATAATTTTACAATGCCGCCTTTTATAGTTTAGCACTAATATTGATCTTTTTTAAGTGGGTACTAAGAAGATTTTGTAGTAGAATTATATTTGGCTACATAATGAAGTAACTATTGTTAGTGGTCTAGGAACTTTACATCCTTTACGATTTGGGTTGAGTTGAAATCTATTACTTAGTAGGGAAGGTCTTTCAGTGTTGTAGGGTAGTTAAATCTTTTATTCTTTCTTTTAATACGATAGTTGTTTTTAGCCTATGATAGGATACAGTATCTACAGATAGTGGACTAAATAATGGAAACGCTTGTGAAAGTCGGAACATATTGTATTAATACCTGTTAGCCATCTTTAGCATGCAGTGCAGCTTAAATTCTGAAGGAAATAGAGTGTTACAAGTCATGAATAAGAGAAGCCATAGAAATTGATGGCAAACCCTGTTTTCCAAAACTGTTCACAGAGGTTCTATAAAATTTTTAGGTCTGGGAACTAGATGGACGAGGGCCGATGTTAAATCTTATTAGTAGCTGCTCTTAAAAACATTCTTGAACAGGGCCAGAGCTGTAAATGGGTGCATTATTATTCTGAAATATGGCATTTTCGTCTGGAAATAAAGTTTGCACCATTAGACCGGGTTATTTAAGAGTTTTTTATACACTGCTGCTGTGACCCGACCTTGTAATGTGAGAAATGGGGCTGTCGAATATCATGATATAGCGCCCCAGACCACAATAGAGCCGCCAACATGTTTAACAGTAGGACAAAGACAGTGTATGATTCAGAGGGTGTTTATCAGACAAACACGCGTCCAGTGGTAGAGTCCAGAAGGTAAAGGGTGACTCGTCCTATCAAACGACACTTTGTTAGTCCTCTAACGTCAAGTTTTTTGGGCACTGCACTACACTTGTCGCCTTTGAACATTCGTGTCTGTTATTAGCTACTTGGCTATAGCAATGAATACCCATTTAATGCAGTTTTCGCCTCGCTGTTTTGAATGTCTGGGGTGTTTAGGTGTTGATTAGGTTATGTGATTACTTTCTCTTCTGTGACGTCGCAGTTCGCTTCAAGGCCCTACGGTCCCTATCCTGCAACTTTGTCTTTCGACTACTATTATACTTCACCGATCCTGTTTTACTGTACACTACGTATACGGTCATGACTTTCGAAACCGTGCCTTCTATTATATCGCATGACGTCGCTGTTTTACTCACAGATACTCCAGCTAGACGGGCACCAACCACTAGACCTTTTTGAAACTTGGTCAGGCCATATCGGTCATTCACCACACTGCCTTATTGATGCCTTACTGATGGTTCAATATGTCCATCATTGTTGGGGTTGAACTTCCAAAATTTTTGATACGTGAAAATAATTTGGCATTGGCCAAGAAAGGTAACCATTCGAATATATCTGATATTCTGGACTGTTCTGTATTCAAACAAATTAAATTAATCGAAGTTCAAGAATGTCGAGTATTTTTAGGAATTGCCAATATCACAAACCTGGCCTTTTGGCCTTGTCACATTCACTTCTCACTGAGTGCTACTTGCAGCTTTACTTCGTGAATAATTTGTTGTACATCTGTATCTTATTGAAAATCTATATCATTATGGTGTTGTTTAGCTGTTTTTAATATTGATTCATGCCGCGTTCGTCAATAAGGAAAAACACCCTTCCCAATTTGTCCGCCGGACAATGTTAATCAGCGCTGTCCTCCCCCAAATCGGCCGACCCGGCGATCGACGTAATGCGATTTGTCCGCCCCGGCTCCCGGGCTGATCCCAGACACGTCCAAGAGTGTATCGGATTAATTCCCCGGCCGTGGCTTTTAACCTAATGCATCCTCGAAGAAGAAGGCGCCCGCGCCCGCCGCGCTGCTTGTTTTTTACGGCGGGCGTCCGCCGCCAAATTAATGGATTGCGCGACCCCCGGCGGCCGGCCGCGCCCCGGAGCCCCGGGGCGGTTTTACGACGGACCCGATCCGGCGCATTGTGGCAAAAATATCGGGGCCGCCGGAGCAAGTGCGCCCGCCGCCGAATGCGTAAAAGCCGCTGGTTTGGGTTTACTGCCCCCATAATACAGTACATTTAGTAAGGGCTGTATTATTAATGCCGGCATCCAATATGTGGAGTGGAGATATTGAGCTCGATCGCAAAAACCAGAATGGCTCGGCCGGAATAAGGAACGGATTTTACAGCGCCTTCCATATGTAGTTTTCAGATGTGCCTCCGGCGGGCTTGTGCTCGCGCTGCAGAAGTTTTTATTGCTATAAATCTCTGGGGTGTTTTCGGAATGTTAACGAGCATTTGTGTTCCACTGGATGTCAGATTTCGTTATATTGAATTTTGAAAAATTCCATTTCCCTGAAAATCTTATATTGGAATCTGAAAGAACTTTCAGCTTATTTATAACATTACATCTCTATTCCTTCGGCTACGAATATAGAAATGATCCAAATTAGAGTTCAGAATGGTTTCCATAATGTTTGGCATAAAATGCAGCTCTATTTCAGCAGTTGTACATTTTAAGTTTTCTGTTAGTAGGTTTGTTGACGTACACCCTTTTTAGATGAAAAAGTACAATAGGGTTAAATCGGCCAGTCGATGTCACCCTTCTGCAAGATAACATGACCAGGCATTCGGTTTGAAGTAAAGTCATTGTTTCACGTCCTGTGTCGCATGTAGCTCCTTTTTGTTGAAACCACATGTCATTCGAGTTTCAGTTGATCTAATTAAAAACATGTTTATCATCTTCCGGTAGCGTACACCATCGAGAGTACCAGAGTTTTCAGTTATTCGCTCACTTCTTTTGCTTTCTTTTCATAATTACAATAAACTTGAATGAGATTGATGCATTTCTGTACAGTACAGGATGCTATGATAATTTTTCCATATGCTTAAATACAAACTTGCAACGTTTCGCGAAGGCAAACGGCGCTAAATTCAAATTCTGAAATTTCCAGTAACCAATCGTTACACGTGTTACACATAAAACTTTCATTCATTGGGCCTATTAAAATATTTTTTACCGGCGATTTTATTTTTTCAGTTGCAACTTAATTTTAAATTTAAGATTCTTCCTGCAACACATTTTAATATTTTAAAACAAGAAGGAAATTCTTATAGCATTCTCTTGTTCCATAATTAGTAAGCTACAAGGTTGGTTTGACAGGACATATGCCGTGTTTTCGCGAGGTCAACCATCTAAAGAAGAGTATAAGTGAGTTTGTTACTAAATATTAAAGCTAACTACTGTAAAGCACTGTAGAGAAGCAATTTAACGTCTCCAACAATAGACCCATTTTGCTGCGTTGCTCAATGCTGGTAGGAGTAAATTTCATTCTATGTGAAGTCCGATGATATGTTTTTCCTTTGATGAACTTTTACTCTCACAGTGCTTCAGCCAGCTCTATGAACTTCATTCTAATATACAAATTAGCGGTATTCCAAATAAGTCACAATTACACAAAAGTCAGGAATTAAGATAACTAATGAAGTTTATTACGGCACTATCTATTAGAGTCCTTGTCAATTTTTTTTGAGCACACAATTTTCAAATGATGATGAAACTTTGCCGTTTTCCTCCGTTGTCTGCCGTTTCAATGATCCAGTGGTGTCTTCACCATATACTGCTGGTTTCAACAATCTGACAGCCAATAACAGTTTGCACTTAGTCCAAGTACTGAACGATTTAAACTTTTCTTTCTCCACTAGATTAGACTTGATACATGAAAGCTACTCAAATAAATACTGGACAGGGCACTTGCTTACTATCTTGCCCAGTAAGCTCATATCGATGAAGTGCTGCACAGTTCTTCCAAACACCACAAATATTTTCGGTCGCATTGCGTCTGAAGGTTTGCACTTGACTACTTTCATTATCAACGCACGAATCACAAGTTCATTCTCCTCAATACCTCAAAAATGGAGTTAGGCTCATTAAGCCGCCTGACTACTGCTTGTCGTGCTTACCTTGTAGAGCCTTCCTGAGTTCACTTTAACTTTACAAGTAGGCTAACCCGTAGCCTTTCTATTGAAAGTTGGAAGTTCTGGTGGCTCTCACTCCCGTCATGTGGCTTCCGTATAAGTTGCAGGTGCTGCTGTAGTGCTTCCAAAATCAAGTCATTCTTAAACTGAGTGGCTACTGTTGACCATTGCATTGGACCACGTTGTACGTGTGCTGCACTAGCAGCTGTGTGGCTGGAGTAGGGGAGCATGTTGTAGCGGAGGCGTTTAAGGAATATTTCCCCCCAAAGAACTGTTGCTGACCTGATAACTATTTTTGAATATCTCCCAAGTGGACGTAATGGATTTAACTAGGCATAGCGACATATGGTTCAAAAATTTTCTGCTGCTCCTAAAATCTTGCCTACTTATTCAAAATCTGGCCAATAGTCCTATATGACTCATACGAATGATTAGCCTTCGTCCACAATTTCGAGCTCCTCCAATTCTAACTGTCCTTTAAGCAACTCTGCTTCTTTAACAGCTTTTTTCTTCTTCCTTCCAAGCTCCTCAAAAAACGAGCTGCGCTCTACCTCCGTTCGCTGGTCTTTTTCCTTTTCAGTTTTTACACACGACTTTAGCTTAATTGTAACTACGTTAATCTTCTGCACTGGTACAACTGCGTCTTCGTAATGGTATTGCAGTTTTATTTTCTCGAGGTAAGCATCCGAATCAGCTTGCTGCTTGTGGTAAATTCTGGATCTTAGAAACGCGCTGCTCCTCCTACTAGACGCACGCCGCACAGTTCCTAATTTGAAAGTTGATGTTTTTGACGCTGGGCTTTGGCATCTTCATTTTTGCCAACTGCTTGCCAAAAGTACTCAACTCACTAGCGTTGCTGCTAAGGATATACGTAACATTTTGATGCTACGGCCTTATCACGCTTTCTCACTGTTGCCACTCATTTTATAGAACGCTGTCCTAATCCTTACTTTCAAGATACTCGGCGATGGGATTGGAGCGTTCCAGAACCTTCTCACACTCTGCAACAATATTCTTAACTTGGTCTATCCTTCTGACAACCTTGCCTTTGGCGTCATTTTGTTGAGCCTTGCTGCTGGCGGTGGTCTTGATGACACTTCCCAATCCACTGTACCCCAAGCGGGTTACGGGAGCACTTCGTCGCTTGGCGTTTCCTATCATAAACGATGACGATGACGTAAAGCGCTACTTACTACTAATGACTTAACACTTTATTTCTGAGTCCGTAAGGACTCGGGTGTCTCCTCCAAATGTTGTGTTGCTCAATGCCGATAGGAGTAAACTTTACTCTATGAGAAGTCTGACGCTATGTCTCTCCTTTGATTCCTTGGTTCGGTAATCCTCACAGTAATTCACCCAACTTTATAAACTTAACAGCTATATTTTCAATGTGCAACTCAGCGACATCCGAAATTAATTACAATTAGACGAAAGTGAGGAATTAATTACAGCTTCTGACAATTTTCTGATAGACTTTCAGTTTCCTTTTTCTTTTTTCGCCAAAACGAGCTTAATCTATGCGAGATCAAAGTGGCCTATAAGCTAAACAAAATTTTCAAAATTATAATTTTCAATGCGTGGATAAACATGACATACTAAAATGATCCTCGTCTGCCTAGCTTTATTATATATGACTACAAAGTAAACGATTAAATTGCTATAGAGCTTTATAAAAAATTATAATATTTAAAAATATTTTACTATTACATTTAATTCAATCGCCCGAATCCGATACTAAGGATAAATTAAAAAGAAAGTATGAGGAATACCAATCTAGTGCAGACCTTGCGGTATCTTGTTCAGGTTTATGTGATACACGAGCATTAAATATTCTATCTGCGCACTTATATTTGATTTTAAAAGCAATAATTTTGTGAAAAATAAAAACCATAAGTACACAAAGTCAAAAAGTGGTATATAGGACAATTTTTCTGTTAAATAAGCCCTATCACAGTAGAGATAATTGTGTGGTCTATAAAAACGCCAAAACAGATGACACTTTTGGCAATTTTTTTTACTCTGTTCAATGTAACATGAGGAATACACATGATTTCTTGATATATTGTATTCTGTAGACCTTAAGGGTTCCTAGGGTTATATTCGTAACCCTTAGCTTTGAGATACCTCTATAGAAAGAAATGGGAAAAATACAAAAACATCTTGCAAGGAATTTGAAGAGAAGCTTTTGTGTGGTTTGTGACTTTAACTTGTTGAAACCAAATTCTTTTCAATTGGAGCGCATAGAGATTTACATGGCTTCTTAAAAAAAGCAAATCCAATTACCTCAATATTTTCGCTATGGAAAGTCTTTAATGTATATATCGTGAGTTATTGTCACTCTGATAATGAGTTTTGTTTATTAACGCATCTTAACAAGTAAAAATGTGCTTCGTCGGTAAAGCAACCGACTACGCCTTGTTACACATTTTCTGAGATATTTTTACACGTTTTCAGGAAATTTTGTTAACTACGTTTGGAACTTATTTCCACATGGATTAAAAGTAAGTATAACGCATAACGTATAACTACACGAGGAAAGAGCAACGACGTGTTTGCGCGCAAATATTGGTCACTTTGAAATCTTGGAGAGAACCTTCCTTTATTTTTTTCTGAGTGTGCCTTCTTTTTTTTTTTTTGTGTGACTTCTACATATGATAATATAGGATGATCTAAATTTAACTAAAAGAAGTTTTCAGACTTAGCAGTTACGTTTGAAATATGATGGCAGCCAAGTACCTTCCACGACTCTGGTGATGTGCGACAAATTTTTAGCGAAGTTTTTCATAAAGCTTTTCATAAATGCTGCTCTTAAACTGCCTTCTTGTTTTTTATTCTTACTTTCTTGATCTAGTTTAGGTTTTTATTGCGCTAATTTACTCCTATCGCTCAAACGGCTAATATTACCCAATTCTCTCTTGAGTAAAGGGGATGATGAGCATTCCAGCTTCTCTACTAAACGACATGTCACTTTGACATGACCGGATAGCTTCCTTTACAGTTTTTACCTAGCTTTTATGATATAAAATTTTTTGAGAAGCATTGCCCATAATATATAAACTTTAACATTTTGATGCCTTGCATGGTTATTTGATTATTTATGTGATAATTTCAGTTTTTTTCCGGTATTATGTATTTCAGCTTAAAAATTTTTATTTTGGTCTAATTAGTCCATCATAGGTGCAATAAAGTTATTTTCTTGGTTTTAACCCCTTTAAGTGATCAATTGAGAGCACGACAGCCGCGACGTAAAGGCTTTGGCCTGCCAGACTAACGCGCGGCGGGCCTTGGGTTCGACTCCCAGGTCAAAAATAACGGCAAACATCGAGTGCTCTCCGGCCATCATACAAACACCTTTGGCGGTCGTAAAGTACATTCTCCTTCTTCTAGCGGTCAGACTAGCCACCTGCCCGTACGCCAACATGGCTCATAGTACTACACGAAATGTGTAGTTAGAAACAGGCTAATAGCCTATATAAGATTAGAAGAAGAAGAAGAAGAAGTGATAAATTAATAATTCTTCTGCGTTTCCTATGTCATCTGCACGTAAAGGGCCACGTTGAGAAGATTTGCAATACTTGTACAATATAAAAACCACTACTTGCAGCATCCTCCCAAAATCAGAATAAAAAAATCCCTAAAATGTCTGATTTAAACTTCTATATCATGAATTAAGTCGTGATCCTCCTTTTCTTTAAATTTACAGCTTCCTCATCTACTTCCTTTGTCATTTGAAGCCATTTTTTTGAGAAAGTTTTAGTCACTTGGGCTCCTTTTACCGCATAATTTCTTACAGCTTCTTCACAAATGCTTCTCTGAAAAGGACGTCGGTTGGATTAACTTCTTTAGGGTTGTATTTCCTGCTTTCAGTGTCAATAAATCCTTAAACTAAATTATTAAAAAATATTTTATTATTGCTCACGCTCTACCCTTGGAAGTGCCACCACTTAATCCATCCAATACCAAAAGAATCACTGATGTCTACGGTACCGCATACAGGATCAAGATCCAATTGAACTTGCAATTAATTCTTGTGGCGCGAGCTCAAGTTTATACTATGTGATGTCTCCTTCTGATACCACTTCAATTACTTCTTCTTGTTCCCAATCCATAAAAGTTTGATGATATGCCGCTAATGCTTTATCAGTTTCTGTTGTAGTTTTCAATCTATTCCGTTGCTCGTTACTGGTTAGTGGCAATTTACCCAGGGTAAGTGTATTTCGCATTGACTATCCTCTTGTTAAGCAACAGTATCTTTAAAATATTTGAATCCATCTATTTCTTTCCTTAGTTTTCTTTTGCTGCATTATTGCATTTAAAAATCAGTTTCTGGATAGAAGAATCACTAACCTGAATAGTGGTAACCATCAGTGAGTTATCATTATTTTCGTCTTATCAACAGACAACTTTTCCATTAGGGTCAGTACACTGCTGCGAGTCTACATGTTAATTCTACCTTCTTCTCTGTTAACAGGATAACAAGACAAATTATAGATTAACAGAGCCAGCTTTATGTCCATTATTAATTTTTGAATCAGTCACGCTTTGAATATTATTGGCGATGGCTGATATATCAGGCACAAAAAATGTAAACCGATATTTGTTGTCCAAATCAGAGAATATAGCGTAATACTTGTTCATATTACTGCTCTGGACTCTACCAAACTAGGAGTTACAATTTTATCAATTTTATTTAATTTTATAGATTCTGTTGCATATTTATATATAAGTAAGCCTTCTAAGATCCTCAATTGACGATTTTTCAGATTGGTCTCATCCCAAGTGGTTCACACAGTTGAAAAAACTTCAGCATCCTTTTTGTGATACAATGTCCACCATCATTTGCTTATCGTCTGGTCTTGTTCTTGATTTGCTTAGGAATATTTGGGCAAAGAATTTGGCGATGTTTTCCCTGGCGCACAGCACATTTTACAAACTCTCAGTATTTAGAGAATATGTGACCCACTTTCTAACAAAAAAATTTTTTAATTACAATTTTTTTGTGCTTTTACATTCTTGAGTTAAATAATTCTGTCAGCGATAACCACATGCCCTCTATTTATCCCTGGTTTGGGTTTGATTTGTGAAGAATACTGCTGCTATAGGTATTTTGTGATTCTTTGCATTTTTTTCTTGTTTATTTTTTGTTTACCCTGTGCTTTTTTCTAAATCGCATATTGACTACCTCTGTTTGCCTAACTTTTGATTGCAGAAACGTAACGGACTTCTTTATCTTTGCTTGAGGGGTAAAGTAGGCTGTACATTTGGCTTTTGTAAACTTTAAAGTTTCTAACGTCCTCAAGTTTCCAGTTAAGTTAACGTAAAGACAGGATACCGAAGGAAATACATCACTAAAAACTTTTTTTACGTAAAGACGTAGAAGAACTTCTCAACAATATCTCTCCTTCAAAGAGTTTACCACATCGTTGTCATGTTTCAATATAAATAACGGTAATTTTGTTGTAATCTTTTCTCATGCATTGTAGTAAATTTGAAGGGCGATCTGTGTCTTTGAATCTCTTGTTCGCGTCAATCTCCAGAAAGGCAATCAATTGCGAATATTCTCCAAAAAGTTAAGCAGCTCCCACTTCCGTAATTCTTGTCTTCTGATGTGTTCTCCCACATTTGTATTAGCGTTTTTTGGAAGATTCTTGCCAACTAATATCCTTATGTTTAACCTGGTTTTCCTTTTACAATGTACTTTCGCGACAAATTCTTTAAATATGTCTGAAATGAGAGGACTCCCTAGTAAATTTATGTCGTAATTGGTTCTCTAGTTTCCTCTTTATGTCTCCACAAATTGCCTTTTGTGCTTCTTTTATTTTCTTTGCTTATCTGCAATTTTGAGTACCACTGCATAAACCACTTTGGTGAATTCTCAAACTCTCGAATGGGCATCCTAAATCTCGATTCAAAACGCTGTTTCACCAGAGGTACCAAAAAATGTTGCAAAGTCCGCTAGCTGCCATAAATCTAACTTGCCCAATTATTTATTTGGCAAACTTAATCGGAGTACCAATTTATTACTTTTTTTCCAGAAATTATCAGAGATAGTGAAATATTTGATTTTTCTTTCTCTATGACTTGAGACATATTTCTACTCGCCCTCTACGAGCAGGCGTCGCTCAAGGTTCAATATAAGGCTCTACCTTTTTGAACATATTTATTTGCGACTTGGAGCAGATCTAGCCATGTACGTAGATAACACTCAAGATTAAGACACATGCAACGCATCTCCACAACTCTGGGAAAGTGTTAAAAATTACACCAGTGGTTTAACACATTATATAGCAAAAAAATATAATGTGCAAACTACTATTATCATAATAAACAACACCTAAATACTATAAAATAAAAAAATAGTGTAGTTAGATATTTTAAAATATATCTGAACAAAAGATTATCATGAAGTTTACGTATAAATGAAAAAATGTGAGGATTGATATGCTATATTTGAACATTCACAAGAAGTACTCACTTAAATCAAAGTGTTCCATGCTAATCTACAGGGCCTTTATTTTATGACGTGAACAATAAATAATTTATTATAAAAAAACTACGCATAATGAAATTTAAATTCTTTTTCCATAATGATGATAAATAAATGGAGTTTATTGCTTAGATTTTCAAAATGACTGCCTTCATTAGAAATGCTCATTTGCCAGAACTCTCAATTGCGGCTTTTCTGATGTATACAGAAGTGGTCAGAACCTCTTCTATGATGCGATTCTTGAGTTTGTCGCTGAACTGGGGTTTGTTCCAATAAACCCTATACCTAAGGTAACTCCATAAGGAGGTATCCCATAAGTTCAAATTGGGGTAATTTGGGGCCACTTGGTGCTACATTCTATCTTAAGGGAGGTATCTAGACTTATGAACCTTTTTCCAAAACTTTAGTGAGGATGTAAAAGATGCCCTGAGTCCGATGGGCGGTAGCTCCATCTTACTGAAACTAGTATTGGTTGACTTGTCTCTTGTTTCTGACAATTAGAACAAGAACGGTGTAATACCGTAAAGAAAACTTTCTACAGCGGTGCGAAACCGTAACGGCCACTTCCGGTTGCCGTTAACCGATTTGGCTGAAAATCAATCCCATGAAAGGTGTGTGTAAGCCAAGTTTGAAGTGAATCCGTTGGATAGAATGGAAGTTATCTTGTCTTCAGACACACAGACAGACAGACAGGGTGATAATCTCATTGACTTTCTACTATAAGCTCTGCTGTAGAAAGTTAATAAATTTCTCGAGAACTTTTGTGCAATAAAATCTTTCTCATATCTTCTGGGAAACAGTAGGCCGACAATTCCATAGTAAAAAATTTTACACCATACACTAACTCTTTCTAGACGTAATCAATGCACTTTGGTCAAACGTAAGGTTTCCGTACCTCAATGTCGAAAATCTGCTTCATTTGTGAAATGGACGTGCTTTATGTTTAACTTTTTGGTCCGAACCATTTCAATGATCACTTTTACAAAAGCGAATTTTTTGCCACTATTCAGGTCAGAGGCGTTTACAGTTGAATTGTGTACGAAAATAGGTGAGGATGGTGCACAGATCCACACTTACACCGAGTTGAGCTGCGCCTTTAGAGACCGGCGTTCTGTGGTCTCGAGAAGGTCACAGTGACTTGTCTGTCCTTTTTAACAAATTGTCATCCAGTACACTTTCTATCTTCTCAAACTTTCCAATCAGCCTATTATAACAATTTAATTATGGGGAAACCTTAATCATAGTACTTTTGGCATTGCTATTGTAGATACACACAAGGTAGTGTGCTTTTCGAACTTGGCCTTGAAAGTAGTTAGCGCTTCAGCCCTTCCCGTAAAAAGCCACAATGAAGACCCTTTTTTCGGTTGAATAGCTGGCTTTAGCTGACGCTATATTCCGTGTTAAGCTGCAGTGCAAACAAAATTCCAAACATTGACCTAGCTATAACTAACGTCAAACATAAAATTGACCATAGTAATGAAAAACTGTTTTGCATAACATAATAAAGGGCCTGTATAAATTAATAATAAATCCATTCTTTATCTATGGATGTAGGGTATGTGTAGGTCATTATCACTTGGACAAAAGATCATTCTATATTAGGTGAAAATGAAAGATATTAATAGACTTTATAAACAATAACGGTGACAGTAATAGTAAATAATACGACTAATCATATAATAATATATACATCATTTAAATGTTGATTGTTCATTCATGCAAGGTTTGGGGTAACACAGTCTGCAGGACGAGAAAGTAACCGTCGTCATTTGATAAAGAGGTTAGCTATGTTAATTCGTTTTGTATCTTTATTTTGTGCTCTTTTGCGCAGTATATTGTATTGCTTACGCCAATGAATTTGTTATCTTTACAATGCGTAAAAATTCCTGAAACAATACGAGGCAGTGTTTTTAGTGAATCCATGCGAAAATACGAAAATGACGTATAAAGCAGCTGTAAAATATATGCGAAACTTGAAAGCCTTCGTTCAGGAGTGGATAAAGAGATACATGGAGATTAAGATGTAAAGGATTTACCGGAGAGCGAAATAGCCCACGTCATAACAATAGGAAAGAATACAATAACCTTGCGTCTCTTTGAAGATAGACCAGACCTCTTTCTTTGCGCTGTGCCCAAATAAAACTTCACGAAAAAAATCTGATCTTTGATCAACTCTAAAGAAACATTTATTATCAAAAAATCTCGTGGAAAAATGACTGGTTTGGGCAATAGAAAATTTGAATTGAGATTGGGACAGTGTTATCACCATGAACGAGTCTTCTCTCTGGGGATGGTTTTTTTTATCGAAAGCGTGATCAGTGAAGGGTGACATGATTCTTCAATCTACAGTAAAACATGCTGCAAAAGTGCATGTTTTAGGAAGCTTCTGTAAGTGCGATTTTGGTTGTCTCTTTTACAAATGTGCACCATCTACCAAAAATGTTGAAGTTTGCTAAAAAGCTTTTTGGTCGTAGCAGAACAAGTTGGTTGCTTCAATAAGTCAGTGTGTGAAAACAACAAAATAGCGCCATTACGATGGAATGGTAGGCAACGTCCTCGGATGTTAATCAGTAATGAAGAAGATTGAATTAGATGTTATAACTCAACAAAAGAAAAAAATCTTATTAACAACTTTATTTTTTTAAGATTACATCAGTCACTTATTATTGACCATATCATATTTAGCACGCAAAACATTTTCTATATAAAGGTAAATTTAATGCAGCCTTGTACGTTTAACTTATACCAGCTTACTCTTGTCTAATGCAAGGAGACGTTACATTTCCGTGATATAGGTCCGGCGTTTCGACCAATCCGGCCCAATTACTTCCGGTCAAACTGGTGCGAGATGCATGAATGTGGAAACTGAATCTGGCAGCAGGTCCAAGTACAAAAATGCATAAAAAAGCCGGACGGCAGAAATCCACGGGAGAATAAACATCGGCCGACCTGCAGCGCCGGCGGCGCAGCTCGAGCGTGAGAAGTTGTCCGTTTCAGCAAGCTCTTTGTTCCACCCTTCCGTCAAAACGCTTCCGCGACGTCGGGGCGTTCTCCGGCCGATACCTTGCCGCTCACGCCCCAGTTGGCTGAAATTAAGCGGCGCTTCGTAAGAAAGCGGCGGCGGCCGTTCGGGGCTAATTTAATCAACCCGGCCGCTATTAATAACGGGGAAACGAGTGGCACCTCGACGCGGGCGATGAGAAATAGCAGATAGGGACCCGAAGACGCGCCCGCTTCGGGTCAACTGGGCTTCGCGTCCGCTTGATCGCAGATTCGGCCCGGCGCGGGAGCTTTAAGCTCGAATCGCCGCGATTGAAAGCGCTGCCTACGGTTAGCGAATTTACATAAATAAAGCGGCGCGGTTAATCGCGCCAGGGGCCCCGATACAAGGTGCAGCAGTTCCCAAATGGGCTTTATTTATTGTTATTATTTAATCATTTGCCCCGGAAATAAAGCGCGCCGCATCGGGCTGCGTATTTGCGGCGCCTGTTTGCTTTGGGCGTCGGTTCAACTAAACATCGTGTGTTTGTGTTCGCTTGAAGTTTAGCGTTTTAATTGCGGCATCGATGTGTTGCTGCAAACTAAATTTAATTACAATTTGTTGCACTACCATCAAAATTAACACGCTCTGAACAAATTAACCGGAAAAGAAAAATGCGCATACAGCGTGGATAATAACGAACTGTTATTGATTTGAATATGATTGCGCGCTGTTTGCATTCTGTAAACATCGGGATTTGTACAGTTGGTATCTAATCACGACTAAGTAAAAAAGAAACTAAGTATATTTGTTTATTAGGTTTTTGACCATATTGAGTGCCTGAAGCTCACAGTTCTTTTAATGGCTTTGTGAATTGTCAAAATTATCACATGTATTACGGCAATGAAGATCCACGTGCTATTCACGAAAACCAGTGTATCCACAAAAATGCACTGTTTGAAGTGCATTGTGGACTGGAGGATTATATTTTGTAAGAACGCTAGTACTGTGAATGGTTTAAGATTATCGCAAAATAATAAAAAAATTTAATGAAACCAACGATTTTAACTTCAATGATATGTGGTTTCATATGTCATACAGCACGTGAAACACTCACTAAAACGAAATTTCCTGGTCGTGTTATCTCGCAGTAGGGTGACATCGATTGGCCACCGGAGTCTTGCAATCTACCCCTATTAGACTTTTTCTTCTGGAGTTATCTGAAGGAAATAATTTATGCCAACAAACATGCTGCAATTCCAGGCCTAAAAAAATATCCGACGTGTAATTGCTGAGATAGAGCCTCATTTATAAAAAAAACGACATGGAAAATCTCACTAAAAGAGTGAGCCCATGTCAACCGAGTCATAAAGGGCAATTAGTGGAGATCCCACTTCATGCCTAACTGCCAAAGCTGTGCTTTACAGATAGGGATAAAATTTTAATTTTATTCAGGCATAACACTCTAAAGTTCAATTTAGATTATTTTATACTGTCAATAGGCAGACATTAACAGCTTGAGCAAACCATAGCATTAACGTCAATAAGCACTGTGACATGCTTCGCCAACAACTTCGTCGCAAATATAAACATCTTGTGGAAGGAAGAATTTTTTCTGTCATTTCTGCTACCATATTTCTGTCGTTCTGACTTATAACCGACTCTTAACGAACTCTACTGTAACCATTTAGAAAGTCGATGGTTAAATTGAATTTTAGGTCTATTTTGTCGGTCAGGATTTTTATGGGGTTCTAGAGAATTGGCCACTACGTGGACTGAATGGACTGTTATGACTGAATTGCACGTCGGCGTTGTAAGCAGAGGTAACACGAAAGAAAATAATCTCGGCTAGAGAAGTTATGGATGATCTACCAAAGGAACGGATTATGTTATTATCAGACAAGCATGATTTTAACCACAGTTATCTCTTTCCACCATTCTATCACAAAAGCGACAGTATTAGTGACTTCTGTTTCCACTTAGATCATTCAGAGTCAACTTGCTTTCTCTACGACATTTATTGATTGCACCTTTGTTGTTTAGACAATTGAGAAATAGATAGAGCTCAAATTCTGACCTTATCTTTAAATAACATTTTCCAATCGAATAGCGCTACGATATAGGAAGTAATCCCCTAAAATTTTTGGTATTCTATGGTAGTAACGAAAGGAACACAATAATACCGACCCACAAAAAGCTCGAGTTTTCTAGAATTACCTTTATGCTACCAGCACTTTCTTGCTCCCCAGACTTATCGCTGGAGCATCAGCTTCGGCCATCAACGTGACTGACCATCTAAAGCGAAACACTGAACGTTTCTTCCATTTGTAGAAGAAAAACGATATTTGAAGAAGAACATAGAAGAACAATATTTGACCATGCATTTTAATCCAAAACATTATCAAGCAAAAGTACAACTATTTTTTTCTCTAACATATGCACACTTGGTCTTTTATTAAAGCCAGATAAAGCAATAATCTTTTTTTGATCGTATGTTTTATGATAAATGATATGTATCATCTCTCTTCATCACTTTCTGTCTGTTCCTCTTCGTATAGCTTTCTGAAGTCAGATTCCTGCGAAACTTTTGACTTGATCTATCCGTTTTTTTAGCAGCACGTCCTCGTAGTCGTACTCTTTCGATCTTTCCTATACAACAAACCTCTATAGATTGTCGTTATGCCTTGTTGTAATGTAGCGGAAGTATTCGACAGGATCAAAATAATTCTGCCATCTTCCATTAGTGTCTAAACTTCTGCACCATATGTGTTATTACAAAAAACTGTTCAAGTGTGACCAAAAATTGATATCATTTACAATTTGTACATATAAATATATTGGCGAGTTTTATTACGGCCGAGGCCGCGTCTCGCTTCCCAAACGCCACTTATTTCTATCTAGCCAATCTCCTTCTTCTTATCTTCGGGATTCCATAGCGTCCTGTACCTCTGCTCTCCAGCTTCGGCGAGGTCTACCCCGTTTGCGACGTTCTGGTGGTACCCATTTCCAAACTTTCTTCGCCCATCTGTCGTCATCCATTCGTTCTAAGTGTCCATACCAGATAAGCCTTTTTGTTTCTATGGTATTGATTATCGTACCATCCACCTCCATTCGCTGTCTTATTTCTTCATTTCGCACGTGTTGTAGCTTAGATACACCACAGCTCCGCCTCCAATAGTCCATTTCCAGTCCCATTAGATGGTTTTTATTTCGCTGATTAATGTCCCATACCTCTGATCCATATGTGGTGATGCTTTCAATTATAGTCTTATATATTGTTGTCTTTGTTTTTTTTTGTAATTTTATCATTCCAGAGTACTGTGTTCAGCAGTCGAATGGCTCTCCTTCCTTGGGCTATTTTAAGATCAATGTCTGCGTCACTTCCTGGCGTACTTGAAAATAAAACTCCAAGGTAGCGAAAATTTGAGCAACCGTGAACTACGTCGCCACTAATATTCAGGTCCATACCATCGTCTCCAATTACTAGGTGTTCAGTCTTCTGCAAGTTAATCTCCAGGCCCCATTTTTTATACTCTTCCTGGAGCTTGCGTAACATATAGTTCGAGTCGTCTATGTCTTCAGTGATAATGACTTGGTCGTCAGCAAACAGTAATGTGCTAAGTATTTCGTCTCCAATCTGTAGTCCCATGCCACCACACTTTCTTCTCCACTGAATTAAGGCTTCGTTAAGATAAATTTTAAACAAAGTGGGAGCTATACAGCACCCTTGTCGGAGTCCTTTGTCACCTCAAAATCAGTAGACATACGTGATCCAGATTTTATGCAGCTTGTGGCCTTTTATATAAGTTTTTACGGCAGCGATATATATA
Source organism: Sinelater perroti (assembly GCA_036346155.1). Taxonomy (NCBI): domain Eukaryota; kingdom Metazoa; phylum Arthropoda; class Insecta; order Coleoptera; family Elateridae; genus Sinelater; species Sinelater perroti. The sequence continues at coordinate 17,581,230 of JARFIY010000158.1, read as the reverse complement.
TTACTAATGTTGGAGTTTTTCATGCATTCCCATAGCCTTCTTTGAGGTACACTGTCGTATGCCTTCTTAATATCTATGAAGGTAAGATGTAAGGGTCTTCCGCGTGCACTCTTCTTTTCAATAATTTGTCTTAGTATAAATACGTTATCGATACATGATCGTCCAGACCTAAAGCCGCTCTGTTCTTCTACTTCATTCATCCTTCCTCTATTTTTCTTTCAGTATTTTTCCGTATATTCTGGACATTGAGCTGATCACACTAATGCCCTGTAATTCTTGCAGTCAGTTCTATTACCTTTCTTGTAAATTGAAGAGATATACGCTTGTTTCCATTTTTGGGCACTTTCTCACCTTTCAGGCATTTGTTGAATAGTTTGGCTAGAATGCTAAACAGTTGTGTTGGAGCAGCCTTTATAAGTTCAATGGGAATATTCCCCGGTCCGGTGCTTTGCCATTTTCATTTTATTCACGGCTTTTACTACATCATCAATTTCTATTTTTGTAACATATCATTAGGGAGTGAATTTCATTTATTTCTACTTCATCATCTTCTGTTTCTATAAAATCTGCTCTATCTTCTCTTAGTAGTTTCTTATAGTATTCTCTCCATGTGTTTGTACTGATCAGATCGATACCTCCGTTATTCTTATTCTCTACACGTATTGCTTTCAGGGTTCTCCACGCTTCATTCGATCTTGTGTTACCTCTGCATCCATTTATTTCTTGACATTTGTTCTTCCATGCTTCGTTTTTGCATGTGCTACCGTTCTCTTTACTTCTCTGTTTATTCTCGCGTATGCTTTTCTATCTTCGCTGTCGTTCGTGTTTAACCATTTTATGTAGGCGTCTTTTTACTGTCAACAAGGTTTTCTATTTCTTGGGTCCAACCACATTAATGCTCTTCATTTTTGTTCTTGTATTTTCCCCAGGGCTTCAAATGCTGCTTCGTGAATTATCTTTTCGATTTCATCATACATTTGTTGTGCTGACGACTCTTCTATGTATCGTAGTTTATTTGCCAGTCTTAATTTATATAGGAATTTTGTCGACTCGTCTTGTAGTCCCATTAAGTTATATTTTCTTGTATCTACCGTATTCAGTTCCGGTTCCTCCTCTTTTCATGCTGGCTATAATGTTTGAAAGGGATATAGAGTTTTCCTATTAGTAGATGGTGATCGGAGCCGCATTCCGCGCCTCTCTTGACTCTCACGTCTTTACATATTAGGTTTGTATTTTGGCGGATAATTAGGTAATCGATGACAGATCTTAACTGGCGGGTTGACTGTGTCCAGGTATAGCGGTGGACATCTCTGTGTTTAAACCACCCATTTGTAATTCTTAGAGCATACTGATGGCATATTTCTATTAACTTCTCTCCATTATTGTTCACCGTGTCTTCACCATATATTCCTATAATGGGGTGATTAACTCTCTTCCCAGTACGTCCATTAAAGTCACCAAGTAGTATTATTTCCTTTCGATCACTAATTCCATCTAGTACCGCCATCAATTCTGTATAGAATTTTTCTTTTACTATATTATTAGCATCTTCGCTGGGCGCGTATATTCCAACTATTACTATCTCATGTCCTCTTATGTGTAACTCGGCTTTAATTACTTCTTCGTTTATTTGCTCCCAACTCTTTAAGTTCTTTTTAGTGTTTTCTTTAATATTATAGAAACCCTCTTTTCGCTCTCTGATCTTTAGGAATTCCGCTATATATATATGTATATAGTCTTGTTTTATTTCGGTTCCTGTACCCTTTCTCTTAGTTTCGGTAAGGACAGCTATATCTATATTATACCTTTTTAGTTCGTCAAGTACTTCTGTCATTTTGTTATTTATTCCTTGGACATTCCATGTGGCTATTTTGGTGTTCCATTTGTGCTTATTTCCTTTAGTGGTACATTTATTTATCTGTTTGACGTTGTTTACGAGCGAATATTTGCCCCCCCCCCAGAATCCTTGGGGCTGACTGTGATTACAGTACGAGATTCTGAGCTGTTTGCTCTACTCGTCTGGGGTAGTGTCGTTTTACAGTTCGCAGGCATGTTTGGGAAATTTTAGCATTTGTCGTTTTTATGATGCTGGGTTGCAAGTCCACTGCGATCAACCCTCCTCCTTTACCCGGGCTTGGGACCGGCAACATCAACTGCTGAGCTACTCAATCCACTCAACAACTGATGCAGGCGGAGTTATTTGTACATATTTTATGTTATAGATATTCTGTTTATTTAGTTGTTTTTTTTCAATTTTATTTTATAATTGGAACATTCGGTTTCATCTTCTTCAATCAGTTCAGTCACTTATTTGATTTTCGTTATTGGGAAAAGCTAGGCAACATCAGCAAAACGTAATCTATTTATTCTTTTTGCTCTAATAAATTTTTTACCAGTTGTCTAAGAATACTCGTAGAATGTACTTTCTTCACAGATGTTAAATGGATAGAAGCAAACTCCGCTTTACTCCTTTTTGTATTTTGAAGTTTTAGAAATATCTGCCCGCCAACCTTGCTATTTAAAAACTTCTATTTTGTTTATTAATTCAAATGGTTAATTGTGTGGACTTAGTGTTGAGATTGAAAGCGACGTTTGCTCAATTCTTTAAAACGGCACTTCTACGAGTAGCATTGAAGAGAATACTACACGTTAACAATAAATGCTGTAAAGTAGCAACTTTGTGATATTATCGAACTTAATTTAAAATTTCTTTCCACTGTCAGAGTAATCTAAACCGAAATTCTTCTTTACGTGTCGCAAAATCAATAGAAAGGGTCGTGGTTTCTGAGTGTTGTGGATAGACGTGGCTGAAGGGAATTGTCTTTGGAGAGTACCTTGCACTACAGCTCTTTTAGCTATTATTACAATGTTAAAACAACAGGTATTCTCCTTCTCCGATTTTTAAGAGATAATTATCAAGTTTTTTAAGTCCGGAATTTTAAGAAAACTTACTCCATAATTCGGGGATAACGTCGTTAAGAAAGCTGAAGTGTAAGTGTGACATAAATAATATCTGGGAAGACAAGAGGCAGGTGAAAATGAAGATTACTGACGTCGCTTAAAGATCAACGTTGCTGAGAACTATATTACCATTGTCTGCCGCCTTTTCAAGAATAATCACCGATTACCAGTTGCTGTCCAGACTCGAGAAATAATTGAGGTATATTCTGGAGTACAGTGGAAGACTTTCTTTACAGCCCAGTCTTATCTTCCTGCATGTATCATTTATTTAAACCACTAAAACAAACGCTTGAAAGATTATTGTTTGGCGTCACAATAACGTTCATTTTAGAATAGCTGGATCAAGGAACTGGTCATGTGTTTTCACTTTTGTGGTCTTTCAACAAATCATTTCATCTCTCTTCCAACTTTGTATTATTGCTGCTTCATCCTCGTATTGCTGTAAAAAAAATATAATTTTTAATTTTGATGTCTGATTTATATTTAATTCCAATTAACATTTAAATGTAAATATTTTTTTAACGTATGCTTATGGATAAAGGCTAAAGAATGCTAAATATCTCTCTTTAGTTTGTTGTCTGCAATTTGTGCTTGAATTAAAAATTTGTGGCGAACAAACACCCCAAGAGAGCAAATTTGTGCAATAATTGTAAAGGATAGCCAATTTGATTTAAAAATGTGATTTAAGTCAGAGGAAGACTACATAATAAAATGGTGAATTTAAAGGCCACAAGACAAACGTATACTTATTACTAGGGGGGTTGGTAACTTTTCAGGTGCAAACTATTCGCTACTATCTTCAACGATATTTTTTTTCTGCTTATTATAACTGACCCGCACAAAGTTGAGGTTTCATATGACCTACTTCAAGTTAGTTCCAAATAATACCAATTGCAACATTATCTTTAACTAAGCGTTAACTAAAAAGTAGTCAAAAAAATATTTAATTTAATCATTTAATCTAAGTTTATATGTTTCTATCTATTAACAAGATGTTGGTAGTTCTAATCGAAGCAAAATATGCATTAAGAATGATAAATTTGTCTAATAGAATAACATAATTAGCCCTAAAACAATTTCAATGATCAAATTTATTTACAATACCCCATCTATGATTATGTTAAAGTGCTTGCAAAAGAAGCATCTAACACGCCATTATAAATCGTCAACTTATCAAAACAATTACCTTCAGTTTGTATTTCGTTCTGTTAAAATATTACTTTTAAAGCAGCACATAATATTCGCACCTTTTCTTCCCCAGCCCCACATATTAGCAAAACATTTTTGTAAACTGTTTATTTAGTTTATTTGATGTTTTCGTAGTTTTAAAACTATTTTTAGTTATTATTAGTCAACCAGGCCAATACGCAAACAGATGGACGAACAATAGGCGCAATAGATAAAAAATAAAAAATTTTGTGCACAATTTGTTAGAGGGTGGAGACAAATGTACTTCTGAGGTTAAAAAAAGCGAACGATTGCTAAGTGTAGATTTTTGCATTTTCAAAATAGGTAATTATGTCTGTCGAACAATGCAATGTTAAATGTATGCAATTAACAAAGTCTGAGCCATCCGTTTCAAGATTGTATGGCTCAATGGAATGATTAAATAAATTTTGTAAGAATCTCTTTTGCTTCCAAAGCTTCGAGTATGGTTTTCACTTCTAGTCAACACACTTGCTATCACATTATCTGAATTTGTTGATAATTCTTATAATAAAACGGAATTGAGTCTACTCTTTGCTCTCATAACAGTTCTAACGCTGCGAAGAAGATTTTAGATTAGTTATTAAAACGTCTTCAGAGAAATAGTTCCCAATATTCCTTAAGACCTCTATCCATCGTATTCCTGAAGATATTGGGGTTCATAAGAAACTCAACGCTTTACTTTATCTTAAGAGTGTATAATAAGATATAAAGTAGAATTATAAGCGAGTTAATTTATTTATGTATTGTTTATTATAGGTAGACCGTTCCCTCACGAGAATCGTTATCATTATATTACCCGTCATAACTTCATGTTGTCATAAATAGGATGAAACAAATTTTTTTATTATTATTATTAGTAAAATAGCAATCAGAAATTACATATTCTATAAGCTATTTGGCTAACTTATAATTTATTTATTATACTGAATTCGCTAGTGTCCTGATGAGGTCTTCTTGAGTAATCAGACCCCTGCTACCTTACTTCAGGTCTATTGGCCAGTGTCGTTTTAATGGTCTGTTGCTCCGATCCAGCAATAGTAGTTGTATGAGGGGGTTTGTGTGAGTTGCTAGTCTGCTGTGGTGTTTATTACTTCTCTCTTGAATGACGTCCGTGATGAATGGTATTCGTAAGACTTGGTGCAGCGTTTGATTTGCTGGCCCATCCCCATAGTTCGATGTTTATATAATAGAATTTTATTCTCTAGTCACAGTTTTGATCTTCTTCCAAAAAGCTAATATAATTCTTTAAAACGTAAGTCCATTTGTTTCCTTTTCTTCTTATGTGTTCCCTCCATGTAAGTTTCGAATCTAGGTGGATTCCAAGGTATTTTTCACTTACCGGGAGTTGTATATTATTGACAGTGACTCGTGGACGTTCTTGTTTCCGTAAGGTAAAAGTTAATTATAGAGACTTTGTTTCGTTAATTTTAACCTTCCATTTATCTGTCCATTGTTGAAGTAGGCTTGTAGGCGTGCAGACGCTATTAGGAGATTGCCATTTACAGCCATGATAACTGTGTCGTCAGCAAATATTCCTGTGATTGTGCTAGTGGTTGAGGGAAGATCGAATGTATATATCAGATACAGGAAGGGTCCAAGGACACTACCTTGGAAAACACCTGCTTTAATTGGGTGGAAGATAGAATTTTCTCCATTTACCCTTGTTCTAAATTTTCTATTTTCAAGGTATGATTTTATAAATATATAGTAAGGCTATGGTAGGATGCGTTTGATTTTGTATAACAGACGTGCATGCCAGACCCTGTCAAAGTATTTTTTATTGTCCAAAGATTCTTGAACAGTATTAGCTATCCAATGATCCTGTTGTGTAATAGAGTGCTCTGCTTAAAACCCAAATTGATGATCTGGGATTACATCTTGCAGAGGTGTAATAGGATGTAGTAGTAGTGGCTCTAGTAGTTTTGATATCGTTGATAGCAAACTTATAGGTCTATACGATATTACATTGTTTAGATTTTTTCCGGGTTTTGGTATTAAAATTATCTCTGATAATTTCAGTCCTTGTGGCCAATAGTGAAGTCTGAGTACAGCATTAAATATGTATATTAATATAACCAGTCCTTACTTGGGAAGTTCTTTGACCATCCTGGGAGTAACTTGGTCTATTACTGGAGCTTTTTAATTGTTTAGGAAGAAATTTTTTTCTGTGCTTCTTTAGAGGTGAAGAGGTGTATACTGTTCGCAGATGCATGTAGGGTGCTGTCATTTAGGAAATTTAGAACGTCTCTGTCTGGTGTATTGTTATTTGGAGTAAATACTGTTGCCAAGTGTTTTGCAAAGATGAATGGTGATTCAAAACGTATTTTTGGTTTTCTTGGGGTTTTAACTGGTTTCTAAATACTATTGTCACGCCTACTAAGGTTCGTGGCATAATCTGAGAAACTGTTATCTCTTAGTTCTCTTAGTTTTAGTTTGAGTTTATTGCTTAAGTGGTTATATTGCGTTTTATCTGCTGGGGCATGACTTTGTTGCCATATTTTTCTGGCTTTTCTTTTTAAGGAAATAAGTTTTTTAATTTAAGGCGGTCTATTATCAACGGTTCTTTGTGAGTATAAATTTGGTGTAGCTTGTTTGGCAGTTCATTGTATAGTTGAGATTAACTTGTTGACTCATTCTTCTAGTTCAATAAGTGTCTTTAATCTTGTTTTCAAATTAATTTTTGTTGTTATCTCGTTCCTGTATATAACCCAGTTGGAAAAACAAAAATAAAAAGAAATGTTACTATACTGAGCAGTAACACTATATCAGCTAAACAAAACATTGATAAACATAATAGATAATAAAAAATTCTTAAATTAGTGCTTGTGCTTCTTTGGGAAAATATTCCACTGTATTCTAAGTGAAAATTAATGTTATAGATGTGTATCTCTGTAAGAACTTACCAAAAAACTACTAAACCAAAGATATTTTTTAACTAAACTAAAAGCCTTATCTACTTACCAGATCAATATTGAAATTGTCTGAAAATGTCTCTAAAAATCGTTGTTGCACAACTAGAGAAGGCATCAGAAACAACTTTTACTAGATCTGGACCACAAAAGCTTCAATTTGCAGTATTAACGATTAGATACGGGAATCCTATAAAAACCACCGATATCTAGTTGGGAGGTCTAAAATACGGTAAATAGATGCTTAGATCTCTATCTAAGAAAACAGACAGCAAGTTAAGCTAGTGACGACTAGTTGCCGATCACTGAAACTTACATAAGCATGTGATTGTAATCAAAGATGAAAGAGCTTCCCACATTACATTCGACTGCAAGGAGGCATTAACATTAAGATGGAGTCAACTTACTTAGAGAAGTAGTGCTCAAATGGTTACTTAGTATAATAAGTGATCCTCAATTTCTTCTTATCTTTAACTCTTTAAAAAAGGTTTTCCAGCTACTCTCTATAGGTTATTCGCTAGTCTATTCCTAATATTTGGCTTATTTTCTGTTAAATTTCGCCCTACTTTTAATTCTTATAGCACCTTTAGTGTTTTTATTTGAATTACAACTACGCAAGTCGATAAAATTCAAAAATTATACTTTGATGTTTTACTAAATGGAAAGCCAAAAGTTGAACAGGGCCCACAGTAAACTTTTTCCAATCCCAAGAAAGGCGCGACCCGATAATTCCGTTTTGAAGGGCCTCACTCGCCCGTAACTGGAGAAATGTGAAACGTTCTGATACACGTTTGGCAGAACGACTGCTAATTTATCTGGAATCGGCAAAGTGTGCACGACGGTTTGATTGAGGAACTGGACGCGAGGAAAATTGCCCCGAATCACTTCTAAAATAAGAGGGCGACCCCGAAGCTAGCGCGCAGTCGATATAAGGGGGATTTCCTAGTTGAAAATTAAATATCATGAGAATGAGCTGATGGACAAATGTACTTATTCAGTCGAAGCGTGCCTCCCCTGAAACGTTCCGCCACTATTAGTTTCCGTAAGCGTTCAGCAGGGCGCTAGTGAATAAATTAATGAGTACAATTTTTCCGCACGAGGAAGGTATGTTGCGCACCTGCGTTTCATGCATAATTCTATATCAGATATCGGGCTGTCCATTTGCTGCTGCCTGTCGAGCGTGACAGATTTTAATGGATATTTCCGAGAGGATTCTCAATTCGAGGCACAAATAATTAACATTTACTAGTGAAATAGGTGATAACTACCGGGTACTATAGTGACTTACACGCTAGAGTATTAGAAAAAGGCTAAGGGGGAGTTTGGTGGGAATGTATAAAAAGCTTGCAGTATGACTTTAAACCTAACAGAGGAATTACAAATACAATTGTTATTATTCATCAAATAAGTGAAAAGGCAATTATGGAAGATAGAGACCTACAAAGGACCTTCGATAAAATAATTAGAAAACATACATGACGAATTATAGTAAATAGGGTAGTAATTGAAAAGATGATAAATAATATAAAATCACTATAAGACAAACTCTTCAAAGAATCCAGGTCCAAAAGAAAAGTTAAACAATGCTGCATCTTGAGTCGGGACTGTTCGCGCTAAATAAGTGAATCAGATAAGCAAAAGAACTACAAAACAATAGAAAACAATCTACTGAAACTGGAAGATATAAAAGTTACAGAGGACTGATATATGCAGATTATTTGGTGTCTATCACCAACAAGGAGAACACAGTAAATTAGAAACTAAGAATATATAACAATGAAATTAACGATAATAACAAAATTATTAAATCTTAATTATAAGCAAAAATAAAATTAAAAACCATTAAAAACACCTAGAACAAGTCAGTAGGTTTAAATATATGAAAACAAAAGTAATCCAAGATGGCAGATTGGCAGAGAAAATAAATAGCAGAACAAGAACAGCAGAAACTCTTTACAATACAATCAAGAGCACGTTAGTGGATAAAGAAAAGAAATACCAAAACAAATAAAGGTGGAATTATTTAAACTAGTGTGAGTCCGGTCCTGGGCACAAGTGTAGTAAACACAGCTGATTTCGCGTGTTCAAATAAAAGTGATTTTACAATAATAAATTCAGAATCTTAAGGTAAAACACCCTGCAATTAGTGCAACAAGATAGCAGCAAGGAAGAAACATTGGAGTAAGGTAGGAAAAGACAATTTTAAAGCCATTTATAACGAAATTTAAAAGACGGCAAGAAGCGGACGACGACCTCCGAGGAGCCGATCCGGGTCAGCCGCTTAGCGCGCCGTACATATTTTACGCAGAGTAACAGGCCCGGCTTTAAGTTTCTTCACTTTTTCAACTGTCACGGTAAAAATTATTAAAACCCTCGTAGAAATGGAAGAAAACAGTACAGAACCACAGAGTATGATGAAACTTTTACAGGAAATAAACAGAAAATTAGAAAATATAGAAGAAAGTAACGGAGAATGGAAAAGAAGTACGATAAATTTCAGGAGGAACTCAATAAAAAAAATGATAACGCAAAATTGAATACGGAAAATAAGTCACTGAAACAGGGACTTTTACTGCAAAAAAAAATCGAAATGTTAGAGAGGGAAATTAGGAAAAATAAAATAATCATACACGGGTGGAGGAGCAATCAGAGGAGAAAGATATACTTTTAAAAGAAAAGAAAGTAATTTTACGCGATATGGACATAGTTATGAATATGGAAGAGGAAATAACAGAAATAAGAAGATTAGGAAGTGAACAGAAGGGAAAGAAGACCAATAAGTTTAGAGTTAAGAAGCTGGAATAAAAGATAGAGATTTAAAATCAACAAAAAACTAAAGGGCACCAAAATCTACCTAGAGGAAGAATACTCAAAAGAAATCCAGGAACAACGGAGGGAATTAATAACATATTGAAAATATAGGCAAAATGGCTACCATGCCATCCTAAGATATAACAAACTGGTAATAAATGGAGAGGTAGTTACACTGGATAGACTAAAGCAACTGGATAAGAGGACAGAATGAGAATGGATGATGACAAAAGGGGACGATCCGGAAAGTGTGGCAGAGAAAGAGATCCCAAAAAGGAAGAACTAGGCCAGAGATCTCCAGAAAGCATGAGGCGGAACTACGAGAAAAACTACTCAAGATAACGAAGACAGATTTTCAAAAACGAACAAAAGTAGTTACAAAGCAATCTCCAATGACGACTGAAGAAGAAAGGCTAAGAAAAGGTTAAAGATGCAGATATGAAGAAAAATACAATTATACAGAAACAGCATACAAAAACAATACGGAACACAAGACATCAACGAATTATGATTCAATAGCAAAAGAAACAGAAACAGGAAAAAAAACGAAAAAAATACCAGCAGTAAAGAAAGACGTCAATAAAGTAAACATAGGGACATGGAATATAAAAACGGAAAGGAGATAGAAATAACGGAAGAAATGAGCAAGTTCAAAATAGATATTTTAGGAATAAGCGAAACGAAGAAACAAGGAAAAGGAAATATAAAGCTAACGAATGAGTATACGTTATATTACTCAGGAACAGATCCGGGACAAAGAAGTAAAGAAGGAGTAGGAATAATTATCGCCGATAGATTAAATAGAAGAGTAATAAAAGCAGAAACAATTAATTCAAGAATAATGGCAGTAGAAGTGGACCTGGGTCAAATTTTCTACATAATACAAATATATGCTCCGGTAGAGGGAGCAGAAGTAAATAAGAGGGAAGAATTTTATGAACAACTACAGAGGACAATAGATAGTGAAAGAAAAGAGTAACAAAATACTGATAATAGGAGACTGGAATGCTAGGGTAGGCAGCAATAAATACAGGATTAGGCAGCTTGGGACAATACGGAGAAACGACACAGAACAGAAACGGGAGAAAATGATTGAATTCTGCATAGCAAATGACCTAATAGTCGGTAATACTTTTTGGTACCAACCACTAGAAGAAAAGTACACTTATGTAGCAGAAGAACGAGGAGCAAGAAGCCTCATAGATTACGTGGTATACACTAGGGAACTAGAACAAAAAATAGATGAAGTGAAAACAATAGTAGAAGCGGAACTCTCCACCCAACACAGATTGGTGAGAGCATTACTAAATGACATAAATATTACAGAAGAAGAGAAAAAAGAATACGAGAGAATACCAGTATATAAACTAAAAGATACTGATAGGGCAGAAAAGTACAAGAAAAGCATAGATGCCGAACTCAAAAAATTTGAACTAAAAAGAAAGGAAGGGACAGTGGAAGAAGTATGGAAAGTATTCAAAGAAACATTGATAAAGAACGCCAGACAGATCTGCGGAGTAAAGAAATTTAAAACGGACACCAAGAGGACCAGATGGTGGAACGAAGAGGTAAAGAGAGCAATTAGAGAAGAAGAAAAAGCATGGAAAAATATATAGATACCAAAAGTCAAGAGGACAAAGAAGATTATATAAGAAAAAGAAACAAAGCCAAAATAGACATAAGAAAAGCAAAGACTCAATGCTGGGAAGAATTTGGACGGGAACTAGATGAACTATACACTAAAAACAACAAACATTTTTGGGGAATAGTAAAAAAGTTAAGAGGTAATAATGAAAAAGAAGTAAGAGGAATAAGAAACAAAAACAATGAATTAAAACGGAAACAACAGAAATACTACATGTATGGAAGGAATACTGAGGAAAAATTTGAGGAAAACCGAAACCAACAGGAAAAACAAGATGAATACGAAGATACGGATGAAGAACAACAAGAAAACGCAATAGAAATCGAAATGAAGGATGTAGAAGAGGCAATTAATACACTTAAACTTGGCAAGGCAGGGGAGCAGATGGTGTCGAGGCAGAGATGATAAAAGTCATGGGCCCTGAAGGAAAGATATGGATACATGAAATATTTAAGAAAGCATGGAAAGAAGAACGGATACCGGAGGATTGGGAAAACAACATAATTATACCAATCTACAAAAGGAAAAAGGAAAATGTGAAAATTAAGAGCCATCTGCCTTTCCTCTACAGTATCAAAATGTACACGAAGATTCTGCAAAAGAAACTCATACACTACATAGGACACAAGCTAGCCGATGAACAAGCAGCATATAGACAAGGAAAACAAACAACAGACAACATACACATAATAAGAAATATAACGGGAGAACAATAGAAAGAGGAGGAGAGCTGTTTGTGACACTCATAGATTTAAAAGCAGCGTTTGACAATATAAAGAGAAGTCACATATGGAGGTATTTGGCAGAATTACAAACACCAAGAAAACTCATCAGAAATATCAGGAACATGTACCAGAATGTCAAAGGGAAAGTGCAGATGAACGGAGAATCTTCAGACACGTTCCTCATGACAAAAGGAATAAAACAAGGAGATAGCCTTAGTCCACTGCTATTTATAACACTGATGGACAAAATCTTATTAAACACAAGAACAAAAACACAGCATCTGCAAACACAAATAGGACATTACCAACTAAGGCCAATCAAAGTAGACAATTTAATGTACGCAGATGACATAATACTCATAGCAGACACCCACAATAAAATGAAGGGACTGGTTAAAATATGGAGCGAAGAAATAGAGAACATGGGTATGGAAGTAAACACTAACAAAACAAAATGATGATTATAAATAACAAAAATCAGAGATGGTAAGAAGAATAGAAATAAACGGAATACAATAGAAGTAGTCACAGCAGTAGAATATCTTGGCTCCGTAATAACAGATGACGGAAGAATAGAAGTCGACATAGCAAATAGAATGAAAAGACGAGGAACATATACTACGCAATAAACAAACCAATATTACAAAAACAAGAAATAGACAAGCAAGTGAAATTGAAAGTTTACAACACAATAGCAAGACCAACATTAACATATGATAGTGAGACATGGACCATAAACAAAAAGCACGAAAGCAAGATCAATGCTGGTGAAATGCAATTCCTAAGAAGAATCGAGGGGAAAACCAAATGGGATAGAGAGACGAACGAAAGAATCAGACACACTCTAAGCCAAGAAGGAATAATGGACTTTATAGAAAGAAAGCAACTAAGGCCACATAATAAGAAAAGATGAACAATCGCTACTAAAAAAGATCACAGAGTCAACAGGAGAACGAAAGAGGAAAAAGGGTAGACCCAGAAAGAGGTGGACACAAAGGATCGAAGAAATCGGTATCAAGAGGGGCAAAACATTGGCAGATATGAAAAGAATGGCAAAGAACCGGAAGGAGTGGAAGAACTGGACCTCATATCCGACACCCTGAAGGGGTATAAGGAAAAGAAGAAGAAGAAGAAGTGTTTACTCCAATCCTGATGTATGGGCCTAAAACTTGGGTTTTCACATAAAGCCGGGAAAACAGAACAAAAAGCATTGTCATTAGAGATAATCTCAAAACTGAACAAATACTGATTGTAATAGGACAGTTAAGATGGCTAGATCACATAATGATCATGGAAGAAGATAAAACCATAGCACAAACGTGTAAAAAGAGGACGAGGAAAACACCAAAAAAATGTGGAGTGAAGAAGTTAAAAACACATCTTTTAAGAGAGACAAAATGGAGCAAATTGAGACGTATAGTTCAAAACAGGAAAGAATGGAGGGAGCCTTGAAGAAAGATACCAAATACATAACTTAACTCCCCTTCTCTTTTCTAACTTTACGCATGAAACAATATGTATGTTTTGAATATCACTTTTTCTTTTTGTTTTCTCTTTTCTTGCATTCTGTCAGTTTCCATAAAAGTGCGTGGGGGTTTTTCTTCGTTTCTTCCAGTTCAGTCGTTTTGGACCTATATTCTCTACTATTGTTTTTCGACATCCATGATCTTCCTTGGGCATAATTTGCCACACTTCACTTCTCAATATCAAGTTATGAATTTACCTTTTCTTTAATTCTTTAAGGTGCTCATTCATTTTCTTTCTTTTGTATTGGTGTTAACTTATTTTTCTATTATTTACGAATTTATTATTTTTATTTCTAAGTAGTTTGTCGCATGATTTTAAAACATTATCGTAGTTTAGTGTCAAGTCTCACTGAAATTTAGGCTTAAACACCTAATGATTGTATTTTTCTATTAATTATTAGCTTATACTTCCCAAACCACTTCTGTCTTGAGCTATTAGAGTTTGATCATCAAAAGGAAAAATCTATAAGCACTTTTTATCAGTTAGTTGGGCCTTCTTTCTCTTCCCAGGCTGTATGTTCTTGGCTATGAGCTCCACTCTTACTTTGCAGTTCGATGTGTTTTGTTGCTTTGTCAGCTATTTTCTATGCGATTTTCAGTTCTTTATCTTCTCTCTCTATCTTATAACTCCCATGTTTTTTATACCTTTAATTACTTGCTTTTTCTATCATAACTTTAAGTTTTCTTCTAGTTTTATTTATGGTTTCTTTTCTGTTAATCTTTTGACCCCTGGACCTTTATTTATTTTAGCCATACTATCTTATACTGTACGTCCGTAGTCAATCCTATATCCAAATTGTACCTTTTGATCCACCTCTGCATTAGTGCCTTTTTTCTTGTTTATTATTGCACCTAGATATTTGAAATTTTCTACCTCCCCATTTTCTTTCCTGGAAATTTTTATACACTTAGACTTGCATTGATTTATTTCTAACCCTCTTTTTCTTGCTTTTTTACTTCTATTTTCTATTGTCTTCTCGGAGCTTTCTCTGTTCTTTGCTACCATAACTGGCGTCGCCAATACCCATCTTGTTGCCGTACTTCCTTATTTATATCCAATTATTTTATTAATCTTTTACCCCTGTATGCAAGTACTGCCAATTACAAACCTTTCATAATCATTACTATCATTATTATCAGTCTTTCTGGTATGCTTAAGTATCTCTTATAACCACACTTTTTTAAAGTTTTTATTTCAATGAATTCTTCGTAGCATTTTCTATTTGTTGCATTACATGAATTTTTGTGATTTTGTTTAGTCTTGATCAGTGCGTTTAGTAGTGATACTCACTATAGTCATTCTATAATTTCTTTGGTAATGGCGTAAATAATTTCGACTTCCCATTTAACTAGCATAATTTTATTACCTTATATTACCTTTATAAATACGCAATTCCTTTATTTAACTTTAATTCCTCTATTCCTTATCACTTTCCGTTTTGTTTCTTTATAATGTTTTAGATTTTAGATTATTTCATTAATCTCACCTGGTAATAGTAATGGTACTGAGAGGTTAAGGTTCTCATATGTTCTCTTTCTCTGTCCGGTTGTCGCGCACCATCTCTGATGCGGGGCGATGTGGCAAGCACCGCGCCTAAGACGACCGCCATTATTACCCCTTGTTCGAGTGAACACAGGTACTCAATTATTTTCAGTGACTAAGTAGGCCGCCCTCCAGGCATCAGAGAGCACCGGGAATGAACCCGGGTCCGTTCTGATGGCTCCTTCCTTTTTCTTTTCTTTCTGTACTTTCCTCTATTTGTCCGCTTATTTTTTATAATTATTTTTCGATTTTTTCTTATCTATATTAGCGCAAGTATTTCTGATATAACTTGGAATTGTTCTTACAATTGGAATAAAAAATAATAAACAATAAAAATTTGTTTATATTCTTCACGGTCATGTTCTTTACTAAATCATAGCTATCTTAGCCAAGTCAAATCTTTTTTTGTTTACTTTCTTTTACCTATTTTGCTGTTTCGTTATGCTATTTTAATGTTATTCCGTTTTCTCTCTATGTTGTCCTCGTTTTTCTTTTTTTAATTGTTTTTATGGTTCTTTACCATACTCTTTTTGTCTTTTAGATTTTTAGATGCCGTATTTTATATTTTCTTGGTTCTCTCAACCTTTTGCCTTTTTAACTACTATAAAATTTAAATTTGCTATTACTAACCGATGATCATTATCTATACTTGTACCTCGATGAGACTGTACGTCTTGCATAATTGCATACCCCTTTCGTTTTTAAGATGTGCTCGATCTGGTTTTCTTTTTTTTTATAAAATCCATGTAATTTTGTGCTCCTTATGTTAAAACATTTTGTTTAGTATTGCTTTACTCATTTATGTTGCTAAATTACGTAATCTTTTTTTTATTATCCTTAGTGACCGTGTATATGGTATTTTCCTTGCACTACTGTTTATGCCTTTCTTATTTTCTATCTTTGAATTAAAGTTTCCAGCTAATATTGTTGTGTTATGTTTTGGAATTTTTTACAAGCATCTTCCAATTTGTTTAATTTTTTTTACATCTGTTGGTGCATACGAATTTATTGCAATATTGTCTATGTTGTTTTCACTCTTCAGTATGATAATTTACAGTTATTTTCTATAATAATCTTTCCAATCTCATCAACTGACATAAATCTATACCCTTCTTTCTTTGCTATTCCTCTTTTCTATACAATATTAAATTTTGTTATCTATTTTTCCTTGTTTCTTCCACTTTATTTCTTAAAATTTTAGTACTCTTATACCGTTCTATTTCTTTCTTTTTTTTTACTTTTCCTACCCAATATTATCTTCATATTCCAAGAACAGAATCTCATTTCCAATTTTATTTCTATTTTATCATGCTATTTTTTCTGCTTTCTTATTTTATTTCTCCGAGTTCTTTAATATCTATTGTGTGCTTTTGTTTTATCTAAATTCTTCTCCCTCTATTATAAATATTCTGTTATTCAACAATGACTACTTTTTCTCTTTTCCTTTATAACCAACACGATGAAATTGAGCCTGGTCTTTGTCTGTATAAATTTTCGTTCCCTTGACATACTTTTCCTTTCCATCACTTCCTATTTGTTCTTCCAAGTATTTAGTTCTGCAATAAATACCTACTGACTATTTATTTTTAATTTCCGTTTTAACGTTTTGTGCATTCTTTATTATTTGTTACACTTCTTTATTCTGATCCTTTTTAATACTTTCCTTTTCATTACTATATTAATAGGTGTATAAATAAGTTCTCAGCTTTTTTCTGCAAAATTAAAGTTTTATTTAAAAACAAACAAAGAAAGCTTAAGTATCAAAGTATTCTCCGTTGGCATCGATGACCTTTTGCCATCTGTCGGGTAGATTGCGAATTCCCTAGTGATAGAAGCTCACCGGCTTCGAGACGATAAAGTTATCGATGCATTTTCGGATATCTTCTTCTGTTTTGAAGTGCGTATCAGCCAAGTGATGCTGTAACGACCGGAGTAAATGATAATCGGAAGGGGCCATGTCCCCATGTGGGAGAAGTTCCCAGCCTAACGCGAAGATGTGTTCTTGCGTCGCCTTCGCAACATGTGGTCGGGGATTATCATGGAGCAGGATGACATTGCAACTTCTTTGTCCAGTAAATGGCGTCTTTTCTTCGATTGCGTCGCTCAAATTGATGAGTTGCTGTTGATAGCGATCCGCCGTAACTGTTTCACCCGGTTTCAAGAGTTCATAGTACAGCACACCTTTCCAATCCCACCAGATACAGAGCAAATTCTTTTTGGCGTGGATATTGGGCTTTGGAGTCGATGTCGAAGGTTTGCCAGGGTCTACTCATGATTTTTTGCGTGTGGAATTGTCTTATAAGATCCATTTTTCATCACCCGTAATAATTTTATGTAGAAAATCCTTTTTTCGGTTCCTTGAAAGCAAATGGAATGCGATTTTTCGCCGTCGGTTCTGTTGTCTTCGGACAGTTTATGCGGAACCCATCTACCTTTTTTTTGTATCTTACCCATTGTATGAAAACGTATGGAAATGGCTAGCTGAGTGACGCCAAGCTATTCTGCAAGCTCTTTTTCAGTTTGCGCATTGTTTTGATCCAGCAATGTCTGCAGCTCATCCGTGTCAAATGTTTGAGGGCGTCCAGCGCGTGGTTGATCTTCAAGACTAAGCTCTCCTCCGCGAAATCTTTGATACCACTTTTGCACGTTGCATGACTTACAGCATTCTCACCATATGGAGTACAAATCGTTTCGGTGGATTCAGCAGCGTTTTTCTTAAGATGAAACGCGAAGTGGATAAAAAATCGAATATGCTCTTTTGTGATTGCCATTGTGAACACAGCTGATTATTGAAGTTATGTGCATCAAACGCCAAATCGCATGATGTTTCGAAAGACCAAATGTCATTGCTTTAAAACCGCAAAAGGGCGGACTAATACGTTACATGTGAACGGGGATTTGCGACCTGTGAAATCTAAAGCTGAGACCTTATTTATACACCTATTATTTCGTTTATGTTTCTACTTTATTCTTCAGATTACTGATTTTTAGCTTTATTTTTTGCTTTTTTTATTATTTTTTAACGTTTTATAGTTTTTTCTTTGCCTTAATATATTCAGCTTTTATATCCAAGTGCTTCTTATTAAAATCATTTGTTGCTTCTTCTTTATTTATCCAATTTTTCCATAATCCATTTTTTATTTCTTCTTCTTTTCTTTATTTTTCCTTTGTTTGTACTAGTTTTTGTTATTTTTATTGTCTTTTGCTAACTTACGCGCTTTTTATAAAAACTATCAGTTTGAAGTTTGAATTCCTACTGCTCTTGTAGTTCTTGCTTCTGCGTTATAATTCCAAGTACATTTGGAACATTATTTCCAATTTCTCTCCCTGTTAACAATTGTTTTCTATTTCTATTTATATAATACTTTCCTCATTTCATTATAATGTTATAACAACGCAATTGGGTGGCTTTCTTCTTGATAAGTAACCAACGAGTTTATCAACTAATTCTGATTTTTGTTTTGTTAGTTCTCTGTCTATACCTATCAGTGGTAGATTTAGACTTTGTGCTTTTTGATCATGAATTTCGTTTTTGATAGTATAGTTCCTTCTAGATATATTATGTGTCTAAATATTTCTTTCTCCAACTTCTCTTTTTATCTCTTAAACTTAACCAATTATGAGTAGTCTTTGCTTCTAATTTTTTGTAATTTACATTTATTGTCTAGAAAAATTGTTTTGTGTTTGTATTTTATTAGACTTGCCTTATACTGTCTTATTAGTTTAATTAATGTTTCCGTTTAGTAATAAGATACTCTATAGGAGATTTTAGTATTTGTGTTACTTGATGGCAAGGGTATTTTGAGTTTGTAGTTTTCTCGGTAGTTCATTATTTTTGATTTCTTTGTAATTTCCTATTTTTATTGTGTCATCATTACTTGGTGCTCATACTCTAATTATTAATATTTTGTGGCATTTGTAATATATAATTATAATATTTATAGTTATTATTATTTTATTTATTGCCTTTGTTTTATTCTTGTGGTATTTGTCGAGTACCCTGTTTAGACTGAGGTCTATTTTCCAGTCTACATTTTGAGGTTTGTATGTAGGGTTTTTCCATTCTTTAAAGAAACCTCACATTATGCTCCTTCTCTTAGGTTAATTACTTGATGAAACTTTAATCATCCTTCTCGAATTTACAGAACATCTGCTTTTCTTGTTACCAAAACGTTAAAATTTCTGTCTTGAAGGCCGTCGTCTACTTATAATTTGGAACCTTAAACTGAGGCTTTCGACCGGTCCAGGTTTTTTACAGAATTATTGCTGCTCCCGCATCCTTCGCATTCACTTTTACAATTAGCAACGACCAAGTTGAACTTTAATTTAGTTTTTAGATTCCTCATTTTTATTATTTAAAATTTACGGCACATGCATTTGCAAATTTAGATTTTTTTGCGTTTATAGGATAATACAATGCGTTTATGAAAGCAGCAGCTACCGTTAATTTTTCGGTTGGACAAACTCGTGGCTGCGCAAGAGCCGTCTTGTTTGCAACGAAAACAAATTTGCTTTAAACCATAATCAGGAGCATTTCTTGCAAGCGAGACACTACTGCTACTAATCAGCTGTAACAAAAACCGTCAATTAACTTTTGTTGGCTCAATTAAACGCAAATTTGCAACGCTAGTCGTGATGGCTAATGATTAAATCAGCGCTGAATGGAACATGAGCCGCTGCAACTGCATCCAATGTTTGTCAAATGAGCAATTAAACTGAACTGCTGCTGTGCTTGTTGGTGCCACTTAGGGCTTTGAAATTGTTTATAGCAAACTAGCAGTGAATTTTTTGAAGCTTTAAATTAAAAGAACTGCAATTGTCCTACAAAAAGAGCTAAAGCTTAAGTTTCGCCTAAGTTTTATGTAGTTAAGAATTTTTTTCTGTAGTCTGTGACATGATCAAAGTCGAATACATTTTTTAAAGGTTTTCTAAACAACTTTCTATTGTTAGTTATATAGTTTAGTATGTAATTGAAGGTGCCTAACGTAGCTAATAGTCCACCAACCCTAACTTATAGCTTTCTTGCTGAAACGATCTTGTCGAGCAATTAATGGCTAATTTTAGTCCTAAAGAACTCGACTTTTGGAATGATCGCGATTAACGAAGTAAAGTAGTTTTTTGTTACAAGTGGCGAAGCGCTTTCAAAACCAGTTAGCTAGCAAAATGAATTTCGATTCGTCTGTCGGCTTTTGCTTCAGTTAGTTTGTAAGGATCTTGTGGTTGATCTTTCAGGCTAAACTGACCAGATATATAGAGCATCATATTTGACATGCAGTTGCAGTTTATGACAATTTGACACTGTAGGTGCTACACATCTCACCGCTTCCGGAATTTGCTACCTGTTCGAAGAGTTGATGCTGTTATGTCGACAGCTCTGCTTTCACGTCTTCATCTCAACTGGTTGCAGTTTTCCGTACACTTAGTAAAAGAATTTCGTCTATTTACTGTCAAGTTTATTATAAATCCTAGAGGGTCGAACAAGCTCATGATGAGCTTCAGAAGTTTCCGTTTTGTGGGAACGTTTTTTTGCACTTGGCCGTTCCAGTTTCAGTTTAAACTTAACACATCACGCCTTAGATTCCAATAAAATCCAAGAACTCGTTCCAACTTATTTTCTTTGTGGTCCTTGGTAAGATCAGCTGTTGTTTTGATATTTCAACACATATTCGACGTTACTTAGCCAACCTCTGGTCTCGAATCCTTCTCCTTTATGTATATTAGGTACTGGCATAATCTTTTTATGCCTTCTTCTAGCGTTGAACAGCTGTCGAAATAATCATGAACGTAATCGCAGTTAATGATTGCATCCCTATTTTTATTGTGACTGAAACGGCGAACTGACTGCTACAAATATCATCACGTTTATTTGATATATATCCGGAGGTCGCCTCTACAGGAATAGTAGCGCAGATATGTTTTTTCTGTTTGATCTTCACTTTATAAAACATGTTCCTGATATCCCCGCAAAAAAGTCATTTTGCGCTAATCGAATTTTAACAGAATATTGATTAGAGGGCACACCAACCACGTTGTTCAGGCTCATTCTAATGGTTCTTCTCGCATAGTCGAAAACCACCCGCAATTTCCCTGTTTAGGTTTCAACCATTCCAGATCAATTTTTTTTGAAAATTCTCCTTCAGTTAGTTTGTTATATAATTTTTTCTCTACATACTCCTCAATCTTCGCTCAGTTTATGATACCTATTTCTCCATGTTTGTCCATTTTCTTTTCCAGATTTTGTAATTACTGGAATACTGCCTTTTTGCCTTCAGGAGTACGTGGTCTTCTGACTTTTACTGCATCGGCGCTACTTTTTGACGTACTGTTTGATCAGATATTTGTTTCTTTGACAATAATAACTTCTTGAACTTGACTATACTAAGTACCTCTAGGCAAAACTGATGGAAGCAGTTAAGAAACTGGACTAGGATTGAGTTACAGACAGCCTTTTCATTGGAAAAATTAACTGAAAATTTATCCTATGTGGAGCACTGTATTTTGTAAGAACATGGAAGCTGGTCTGTCAGACAGCTATGACCATCATCTTAAAAAACTAGAACCTTAATGATCATCTGTTGCTTACGGTACTGGCGAAAGCTAAAATATTAGTGAACAGTCGCGCTATGACGACTCTTTCCACCGATAAAGTACTGTTACGCCTACTTGTTTTATTATTTAGCCCACAAGCATCAAGCAGCTGGCCAAAGTATTTGACGACAGCGGTTTGTGGCTTAGAAAGAAATAAAGACAGGTGCTCGCCAACTACGCTGGGCGAAGAAGTACCTGCCTTCTCTGTCACTGAAATGAAAGTGAAACAGAGATACCCCGGATGTCCAAGTTGGCGATTTGTGTTTGTACAGCATATAAATCAGTGGACCGAGGGTGTGATTTAGTCAGTGCTATCTAGGAAGCATGGAAGAGTCCGAGGTGCCTACATGACTGATGCTAGGGTGTTACAGAGACCTATGACAAAAAATGGAATCAAGATGGTGATTCCGGCTAGCAAACTCACTGGAGGGAGGGGAGATTGTGGTTAGTTACTAAAAATGGTTACTTGTTTAGAAAAAATAAAGTGCTCATTCGTTATCTAGAAACCCAGCATCACATTTAGTTGAACATCGAATTTGTTGAGCACTTCTATTGATGCTTTCTCTGTTAGGGTACTAGCAAGGGCTTCTCCTTAAGAATGCGTTTATACAGCTACACAAATGACATTAAATGGTGCTCGTGTTCTTTTCTAATATTTTCTCCAGTTTGGTCACTGCTTTTAGTTTTGTTAGTTTGTAGAGTCTTGTCAGTACTGGCCTTATATGGCTTTTTTATTGGACAACAACACGATTTACTGTTTCTTGTTGTGAGACAATACAATCATAACACAAACCTGTTCATGTACAGGGTAAATAAAAAATAATTAAGCCTTACAAATTGATAATCTAGCCAGTGATTTTAATGCAAACTCATTAAGATAAAGTATATATGTACCTTAATAAACTTTAATATAGAGGAAAATGAAAGAAAATTTTTAAATTTTAAAATGTAGCCTCAGCAAGTTTTCTTAAATGACCAGGGATGCAATACACAGTGTTCTAAAGGAAATTATTTAAAGTATTGCTGAGAAGCCTAATTTGTGTCTCCAAGTCGCTCAATATCTAAGGTTGTTTCCTGTACTCCTCCTTTGCGCAGCCCCACAGGTAAAAATCACTTAAAGGCCCTTCACAAAGCTCGTGTCGTTCCACCCAATATCCTAGAAAATGCTTTTCTTACTGCACAGTAAGAAAAAAATAGTATGGTACACTACTTTGCATAAAAGTAAAGGCGCCAATGTTATCTCTTCCGAATACTGTAGACCGCATATAGTATTTAAGTATATAAACGTAACAATCTGCATTCATGGTGTCACGCACCTTGTTTATGTTAAAAACTCATCGCGTTGGATGCAGGAAATATAAAATCTTACTTATTATCGTCTATTCAGAGACTGTTACTTTTCACCCACTTTATAATTTAATAATTTTATTTAACTTCAAGTAGCTTACACTTTTTCGCAGAATTTACCTTTGAATTTTCTTGTCTATTTTACTATGACATGCTAGCGCAGCTACATCTTTGTTCGTTGGCTTTTCATATCTGTTCGTCTTCTTCTTCTCTATCTCATAAATAGGCTGAAGCCTTTCTTCCTTGATCTTCTTCTAATTTAGATTATTGCTCCCTCGTTTTTTCGAGCGTCCTATCGCTCTTCTATCGTCTGGCAACTTGTTTCTTGCTACTCTCACTACTCTATCATCTACCATTCGTTCGATATGTTCAATCCAATTCTGTTTTTCGTACTTTTATCCCATTTTAACAATATATCTTACATATACGTCTTTAGTTTGTACTGTATCCTTTAAAGTTTTATTTGATTCTTGTAAGTACTCTTATCACTGTCGTCTCTAGTAATCTTTGTGTTGTGTTAGTGTCAGGTCTTGCTTTACATGTGTATGTTATGACTAGTCTCATTACACTTTTATATATACTCGGTTTGGTATTAATTTTCCATATAGTATTATTTTGATCGGAGTGTTCTATGAGCGGCAGTTAATATGTTTTTTCTTTATCTTAATCCAGCTGTTTTCCACATTATATTTGTCGTTTATTAGGTTGGCTATCATATCCTTCTCTACTCTACTTTAATAGTTCTTTGATCGACTCATCTTGTAAACTTTTTACCTTTATTTTTATTTCCAGTTCTTCACTAATTGTTTATTGAAATATTTTATTTTTATTTCTAATAAATAATAATCTATCAAATAACGAAGACTTATAAAATGTTTAAGAGAGCTTGAATGGCTCGTATTGTTAAAAACTTTTTGCAATTTGCTATAGATTTTATTAAAACCCTATAGACGTCTCGTTTTTACAAGTTAATAATGTTGTACGTGATACAATAACAAAACTGGATCCTGAAAAGCTATATGTTGTAAAACGATTTTACATTTTACTGCAAGAACAGGAGAATTATAGGTCCAAAGGGTATAGAACGAAGTTATATAAAAAGAATAATTTTTAATACATCATTGGTGGGTCGACGGGATGGTAATCGGATTAGTTACTTCGGAAGAGCCGCGCCCGAGCTCTTTCTCTCAAATTATCCAAATAATTTCCGGCTGAAAGGCGAATGGATGTGCACTCCGAACATTTCAGTAACAAACTGCAAACAGAAGTTGCGAATTCAATTACGAACTTTTATTTTGAACATTTTTGCCTGGAATTTATCGGCAGGCAATAAATCTTGGCCACTCCAACTCCACCCGCATTGTCGCCTCGTCAATTTGCCTTCCAGGGCGCGCGGCCACGGCGCGATTCCTTCGGTGGAAGCTAGCGCCGGGCTCCCTGCGCGGGCTCCGCGCGAAAAACAAATTAAAATGTACGGAATTCCTGTCGTGCCAGCGCCTCGGAGGCGGCGGATGAGCCCGGTTAAGCCCGCCGTAACATAAATTAATATAGTGCCTGCAACGACCTGGGCTGCGGCTCCGTAGGAGACGCGGCTGCCGGGAGCTCTCCATAACGGCGCCGTGCCCGGAAAGTGCGCCATTTTGTGAATAATAACGGCGCTTCCGGCAAGCTATTTAGCAATAAATTGCGCGGCTAATTCCCCGAAGCTGCATTTAACTCTCCACTCCGCGGGCTGTTTTAATTGTATTTTATGTTACACCGGAGCTGATGGGGCCTAAACCCATCAAAGCTCGAACCTAACCGTAATTATCCGCTTGTAGTCTAAACTTGCAGCCTGTTTTCCAAGGCGAACTAATTGCTATAACAGTAAGGCTATGCACATTTTCTACAAATACTGTAAATAACAAAAAAACTCCAAATTAAAATAAAATAAAATACAATTGTTAAAAGGGTTTAATTAAAACTTTTAATTTCTTTTTTTATAAAACGCTATTGTTCTATTTTTCGTTTTTTAATGTTTTATCGTAATTAATTTTTCTTCAATTTACAAACGACAGTAAGTAAAGTAAAGTAAAGTAGAAGTATGTTTTATAGAGTGCCAAATTAAAAATATAAAACTAATTGGCGCAAAAAGACATTCCGCTCTTATGAAATACAATAAACTAATAGTCAAATGGGTAAAGCTTACTCTATGGACCAATTAAAACAATTTGCAAATTTTGAAACAGGTAAAGAAGAAGAGGAAGAAATGGAGAAAGCAAATGAAAAAGTAAACATAGCTGCAAAAGGCAAAGTATCACTTAACACGAATGAGGTATAAACAGAGGGAGAAAAATATAGTAAGAAGGGCAAAAGAAAACTGGGCAAAGGAAGGTAGAATCGCCAGAGGGGTCTAAGCGATTGAGGTTCGGACTGCGATGCGGACGGACTTCGGGTTCCATTCCCGGAGCTCTCTGATGTCTGGACGGGTGGCCTACTCAGTCACTAAAAATAATTGAGTACCTGCGCTTGCTCGAGCAAAAGGTAATAACGGCAGTCTTCTAAGGCGCGGTACTTGCCACATCGTCCCTTATCAGAGATGGTGCGACGACCGGGCAGTAAAGTTGGACATATAAAAGCCTTAGCCTCTAAGTTTGCAGGCTGTGCTTCCACGCGGGCCGTTAGAGCCTACCATTATTATTAAAGAAAGATAAGCATTAGGAAATGTAAGAGAGCACAAAATAAAAATAAGATCATGAAACTCGGGACTTGGAATATACAAAATATTTATGTAGAAGAAGCGCTAAAACACCTAAAAAAGGAAATGAATAGTACGGTATTTAAATACTAACCTTGCAGGAAACAAAACAAAAAAGATTTTATAGTAGAACTAGAAAAATATGTATATTTCAATAGCGGTGGAACTTAAAGAATGTTAAAAACAGGTTTTTCGATAGCAAAGAATAATGTTAATACAATTAAAATTTTAAAGCAATATCTTGCAGAATGTGTAAATTGCAAACAAAACTAGAAAACAGAAACCTAAGTATTTTAAATATTTACGCACCAACAAAGAAGGAAGAAGAAGATATTAAAGTAGATTTTACAAAGAATTAAATGACATCTACAGTGCTATGCCAAACCAAAACATTGAACTGCTAAAAGGAGACCGCAATGCGACAGTAGGAAGAGAGGAAATGTATATGGCAGTAATAGAATAGGGCGAGTAATAATAACGTTTATATATTACCAGTACCAAGTTCGAGGCAAAGAAATACATGAATGTACGTGGCTTGCATCTAACGGAAAATATACAAACCAGGTTGATCATATCCTAATTCAGAAATAAAGCTTGGAAAATATAAAGAGCGTATGCAGTTACAGAGTGCCGGACGCAGATAGCGATCATTTTTAATAATCACAAAAGTAAGACAAGATTTTGAGTTTAGACTAATAAAATTGTAAGGACAAACAGATAAACATAAGAGGAAACAATAGCAACAAAATACAAAGAAGAGATTGAGAAAAAGCTAAATAATATGTAATATAAAGAAATAAATTGGAGATGGACACAAACAGAAGATGACAGCAGGAATGCAGCGCTAAAAACAACACAACAAAGAAAGAAGTGCAAAGGGGTGGTGTGGTTCGATAAATAATACAAAGATGAGATGACAAGGAGAAAACAAACTAAAAAGAGATACTACAAACAGCTATTCCTAAAGACAAAAATATGAAGAGCAAACAAGGAAACACAAAGATAATTTGCAGGGCTAAAAGAAAGCACATATAGAAAATAAAATACGAAAATAGAAAAAAATGTAAATAAAGAAATAAAATCTTTTTTTTATCGAGAAACTAGAAAAAATAAAATGAGATTTAGGCAGAAAATTTACTACATAAGAGACAAAGAAAGCAAATCAATATTTAATGTTGAAGATATATTAGCAAGGTAGAGAGAACATTTTAGAGACCTACTGAACGAAAATGACAATGAAATGGGAAGACAACCATAGGAAGAGAAAAAAGCAGAAATCCAAAAGAAGATGCACCACCGCTAACGATAGAAAATTTGAAAGAAACAATAGCAAAACTTTTGTCACTTCTACTTTTTCAAAAAGTGACAAACATGATACATCAATTGAGCAAACTTATGTAGATGGAATTGGGCAGGTCAGGATGAATGACAATAGAAGGATACGTCAAATAATTAGAACGGACGTCACGAAGTTACAAGAGCAATAGAGGGAGGCTACAAACAAGGTGGGCTGATGACGTTAAGAAATTTACAGGTATAGACTGGATGCAAAAGGCCAGAGATCGACAAGGGGTTTACATCCGACGATCGATGATATAGCTGTGATGATGATGAATAGAAAAATAAAAAAATAAGAAGAGCCTGGGAAGATACGGTATTAATGTAGAGTTAATAAGGTATATAGAAGACTTGCTTACACAAACAATCTATCAAACGGTAGAAAACATATGGAGAAGGGAGAAAATGCGCGAAGAGTGGCAAAAAGCCCAGCTGGTACCTGTTTACAAGAAAGGAAAAGAAGAAAATTGCTAAAATTATAGAACGATTACCCTATTGGACACTGTATTTAAGATATAGCAAAAGCGATAGAGAAAAAAATTAAAAAATATTCCGAAAAGGTTGTAGGTGAATATCAAAGCAGATTTAGATTCAGAAGATATGTGACTGAGCACATCTTTACTCTGAAACAAACATTAAGTATGCTAAACTAATATGAAAAAAAAGGGAATGATTTTTCAAGGTAATGAGAGAACTAAAAGTTCCGATAAAACTAATAAATAACCCTAGAGCCTAATAAAAGTAAAGTAAAACTCAACGGCAAGACTTCCAAGAGCTTCCTAACAGGCACATGGCTGAACCAATAAAACCTATTGTCGACAACACTATTTAATATACTACTAGAACGGGTAATAAAAAAAACGACATTAATAGATCTGACACCTTAAAAACAAGATCGGACCAAATATTAGTCTATGCTGATAACGTGGCAATTCTGGCCAGGACAAGTCAAGAATTAATCCAAGTATGCCAGACTTGACATGATACGAAAACAAACAAAAGCAAATTTAAATTTGTGGAAGTAAAGCCAATGGAAAAACCAAAAAAAATAAAATAAAATTTGGTAAAAGACATAAAATCAACAAATAGTGTAAGGATAAAAGAAGCCCAAAACTATGTATATCTAGGAACTGTTATAACGGAGAGGGGAGAAGAGGAGACAGAGATTGAAGCAAGATTAGCCAAAATAAGAGATAAATGTGCAGGCGCTTTGAATAAAATATTCAAATCGAAAAGCATATCTGAGAAAACTAAAATACTTCTATATAAAACTATATGGGTGATAAAAGATGGATTCCCAATAGTAAAAAGAAAGAGAGAATAGATATATAGGGAAGAAAAATACTGAAAAGGATTTTTGAAGAAATAATGGAAGAAGATTTGTGGATAGGAACTAACGAAAAAATAAAAAAACTATGCAGACAACTAAAGTTCAATAACCAGCAATAAAGCAGCAAGACTGAGGTGGCTAGGACATCTAGAAAGACAAACGGAAGACAGTGTCCCCCAGAAATTAACAGTTACAAACCTAGGCGAAATAAGAAGAAAAGAAAGACCGAGAAAAAAATGGTTAGACGCAGTTAAGGGGGACTTAGAAGTAAAAGAAGTACAGGACTGGAAGGCACAAGCAAAAAATCAGAAGAGATCGAGAGAAATCATTAATCTGTGCGCTAAAAATTTAATTAATTAAGTAGTTATATATTTAACACATTATAATCAGTTAAATCTCCCATTTACGTACGAAACACGATGCTAGGCACATGTTCACCTGCATTGAATTTGCATGGATATATGCCTTCACAAAAATTACTGATAACTTTTTCGTAGAGGTCTGGATCGGTATCTCCAATCATGCGTATGATTCCCGCTTTCAGTTTCAGAATTGTGCATGCTGTGTTAATTTTACGAACACCCATAAAAATAAATCACGGGGTGTAAGATGACAAGATCCTGTCGGCCACTTCTGGCCACCGTGCAAAGAAATCACTCATTGCAGAAATTTTCGTGGAGTAAGGCAACCGTCTCGCGCAAAGTGTAGCTCCATCCTGCTGAAAACAGAGATCATCAATTTCTATATCTCCGCAAGTAAGCCACAACCGATTATATATCATGTTATGGTAACGTTCCCTTTATGCAAAATAATGACACGCCTTGCACAACAGCGATTTGTTGCTCTGTCCGACAAGGCCGATTCCGCCCAGCGATTTCATCGTTCTCACTGGACCAGTCGTCTAAAACTTCCCTATTCGTGTTTGAACTGTAAAATCGTTGGGTGCTTCGTTCTTCCTCTCATTGAGAATCACTCAAAGTTTTCGCACCATGTGCGTGAGACCTTCACCGCTTTGGTAAAATGTTTTAAGAGAACACGTTACTCCTCTGTAACTGTTCCATGACGAAAAGTGGAAAAACAACCAACGCTGAATTAATCGGGGTCATAATAGACAATAAAAACTCAAACTGCAAGACAAAAAAAATTATTATTTATAAAGCACCCTTTATTTTGTGTCTTGCATGATACAAATTATTGCAAGTAGCAATTGAAGCTGCTAAATGCTCTTAGACTTGCAGAGTAGGGCTCCAATAAGTTACTATTACAATGTTCCTTAGTCAATACCATAATATTAAACCATATTATTAAAATAAAAATTAAGTTAGGAGTTCGTTGGGTTTAAATCGCTTCGGGCGTTTTAGTTTATAGGCTTCGTCCATTAAAGTGTAGGGCTAAGCTGTAGGCTACTACCGGGGTCCATAAGGTGGCGGATTATGGAACGGCTTGGAGATATCCTGGCTAGCTGCGTAATCAGTCCCCGGCCATTCAGCGGTAAAGTTACCAGGGTGTAGTGGTAGTCCCTAGGGAAAGGGCTACTTAAAAAGTGCTGCAATATCAAACGTCGACTTTATGACATGGCGAGTAGTGCCGCCATTAAATAAGCGCCCCTTAACAACGGGCAGCTGCGTTGTTAGTATTTCCAAAAAGTTGGCCAGGATGATCATTATGGCGGAAAACACATACTATAGCCCCCAGTCCCCGGCAGACTTTAAATGGTCAAAGGGTGCGAAGAATCTCCGCGTCTGCCATGACCATTGCTACTTGGAACGTCAGGAGTATGTATGACACAAGCAGAACGGTAAATGTTGAAAGGGAAATCCTTCGACTTAAAATTGATATCTTAGGAATAAGTGAGTCTAGATTTAAAAGCGTTGGTATCTTGGACCAAGATGAGACTGTAATATACTTCAGCGGTAATGACACCAACTCGCATTACTATGCTGTTGCAGTTATAATAATTAAGCAGCTTAAGAAAAATGTTACCAACTTTCTACCTATATCCGACCGGGTGATGGTCTTACAAGTTTATGCACCACCACTGATTCAAATGAATACGAGATCGAGAAATTTTATGAACAAGTGAATCTGGCCCTAAGTCACTTAAAAAGCCGGGTTATTGTGTTGATCCTAGGAGACTTCAACGCGAAGGTAGGACATGGGAAAATATCGAATGTAGTTGGGAACTTCGGATTGGGAGAGAGACATGAACATGGCGACTGTTTAATACAGTCTTACTGGTAACACTTTTTCAAAAAAGACTATACCTGGAAACCGTCAAAGGACTTGTCTCAGAAAATAGTCCTTAATCAGATATACTGATACTTTATACTGATTAATAAAAGATACCGTAATAGCATAAAGTCCTCCAAAACTTATCCTGGTGCTGATATCAAGTTTGATCACAATCCTGTGGTCGCCTCTTTACATTGCAAAATGAAAAAAATCCTTAAACTACAGGCATCTAAGAAGAAAATAAATGTGAGCCAACTGAAGGATGAACGAGTTCGTGACAAACTTCACACAGAGATTAATGTTGAAATCGTCAACATGTCCAAAGAGTTACTAGATGGAGATGTAGAGAACTTGTGGAGTCCCATAAAAACACATTATTGAAGACAGGAGAGAGTGTCTTACAGCCATAGAACCAGGTGAAGAAAAACTGTTGAGTCACATCCGAAATACTGGACTTAATGGCAATACAAAGGTAGAGATGTAACGAAATACAAAAGAGAGTAGTATTATACATGTTAAAGTACTAGAGGCTAAAGAAAAATGGTTAAATGACCTATGTGCTGAGGTTGAAGAATGCCAAGCTAAATATGACTGGTTCAACGTGCATAAGAAAATAAGAGAAATCACGGGAGCTAAGAAATCACAAAACATCCACACCCTGGTGGCATCCGATGGTAGATACGCGATGTCTATAAAAGAAAAGTTAAATATTTGGGAAGATTATATTGCTGTTTTGTTCAAAGACGACAGACCAGATATAGATATAGACTATAATACAAAACTTGTGGATCCATGTATCACCGGGAGTGAAATAGCGTATGCTATTAAAACAGCAAAAATGAGCAAGTCTGTGGGTCCTGATGAAATACCTAGCAAATTGTTAAAAGTGTTAAAGTACAGTAACCTTAGACTACTGCAAAAATGGTTCAATAATATATTTAACACGGGTTGCATTCCAGCAGATTGGCTCAGATCTACTTTTATTACTTTCCCTAAAGTTTCCTCGTCAAAGAGATGCAATGAATACCACACTACTTCACTAATGAGTCACATTTTGAAGATCTTATTGAAAATAATACATAACAGGATTTACAAAAAATGCGAAAGTACCATTTCAGACCTACAGTTTGAATTTAGATGTGGATTGGGAGCTAGAGATGCACTGTTTGGATATCGAATTCTTATTCAACGATGTTGGGACACGAACTAAGATGTTTTCCTATGTTTTATCGATTATGAAAAAGAGTTTAATAGAGTACAGCACGCAAAATTGGTAAACATTCTGAAAACAATAGGTCGTGACAGTAAGGACATAAGGTTCGTAAAAAACTTGTACTGGAACCAAAGGGCGAATGTGCGTGTTGAGTCTGAACTGACTGAAGATGTGGAAATCTTAAGGGGAGTCCGACAGGGTTGTATACTATCACCCTTACTGTTTAACATTTACTGTAAAAACATACTTCAAGAGGCCCTACATGATCTTGACATGAGTATAGTCATCAATGGTAAAAACGTTAATAATAGATTCTTCGCGAACAACATGGTTCTAATCGCACCCACTGTGGAAGACCTTTAGGTACTGTTAAACAAAGTTTAGTCTGCGAGTGCTACCTATGGACTTAACATTAACAACAAGAAAACGAAGTTCATGACTATAGCTCAAACCCGCCTGGCAACATAAATTTGCTATGTAATGGCCACAGATTGGAGAAAGTGAGCAAATACAAGTATCTCGGTTGCTTTGTTAATGATGACGATAATCATAGTCTGGAAATCAGGTGTCGCATTGAACAAGCTCGGAATGCTTTCTACAAAATCACTGCTCTGCAATATAAACGTGAATATTAACCTGCGTACCCGATTAGTGCGCTGCTACGTTTTTTCCGTTCTTCTATACGGCGTTGAAGCGTGAACACTCATGGATGTTATGTGCAAAAAAGTGGAAGCTTTTGAAATGTGGGTGTAGAAGAAAATGGAAAGACAAAATAAGAAAGAAGTAGTACTGGAAAGGAATGCGCAAGAATGTAGAGGTACTGCAGACAGTGAAAACTAGAAAGTTCGAATATCTCGGAAATATAATGAGAAATCCCAAGTACAAGTTGTTGCAATTAGTAATCCAGGATATAAGGCAAATGCAGTGTTGGTAGGAGAAGAACATCGTGGTTCAAGAACTTACGCCAATGGTACAACAAAAGTAAACGATCATTGTTCCGAGCTGCTGTGTAGAAGATTCAAGTCGCCTTTTGATCGCCGACCTTCGATAGAAGATGGCACAAGAAGAAGAAGAAGAATTAAAATGTTCGCTAATTGGTTAGGATGTACCGTACAGTCGACCTCTACATTTTTGGCAGAGCTTTTTAACTCTTTTTTCACATTAAATATGCACAACTTACTTAAAATCACTTTGTTTGCTACACACTACAGAACACAAACTATGATATATAGCATTTTATTTTTATTTCCATGCTAACCAAGTTGTAAATGCTAGCAGTTCCCGAGAGGGTAATACCATACGTCCAGATAAGTTTTAACGCAAATTTGTACATCTTCAGTGCTTAAATTTTTTAAAAGGGAGATATGAAAGAGGAAGCTACTTAGCTGGACCGGAAACTGACCTAGAAAGCTCACATTAATGGGGCGATAAATAAGGTGAAGGCAGCTAAAATGGCTCTTGATCCCCTGCTTCACAGAAGGAGCCGATTATCTACCACCAACTAACTGACCGCCGTCTATCCTATCATAATGGGGAAAAATCTAGAAGTATATTCCCTACAGTGCTCAGAAACTATATGAGAAGGTACGAGACTACGGTATATCCACCATTCGTGGTTTCTAGCAATACGAATAAGGCGGGACACGGAGCTGGCACATATCTCCACCGACATTCAACACCAGGTCATATTACGAAACTAAGATTAGGAACTGAACCCAGGAACCTCTGATTATGCTAGTAAAAAAGTCTGAATTTTCTTTTAATCATCATCAAGACCTTTGACAATTCCATATATAAATTCCTGCTCCATACGCAGTTAACAAAAATTGAGGAAAGCAAGGAGCGTCCGCGCTCACCTCGAGAGCTCGAGTCTCCGCTTTTTATCAAAGTGCCCGGATGAGCTGTGAACTTCTTTCCACTCCCACGTAATCATGCCCTTTGTTTTCAATTACGGAAAGCTCTTGAGCTCCGAATGCATGCAAACTTGCAGCGGCGCTCGCTCGGAGCTCGCCTCCTTATCGTCTCATTCGCGCACAATGGCTGCATTCCATTCTAAGTGCATTATTTTTCGGTTCGCCGTGCTGGGCGCTTTTTGCGCGCCGAGCGGCTCGAGCGCTCATTACGGCATTGTTCGGGCCCCGTGCAGCCCTGGTGCTCGAGCCGTGCAGCCTCGCTCGCCCTGAAAGGATTCCTTTATTAAGACGTTTATGGAACTGCAGCTTAAGTTGTATGCAGAGAGCTAAAAACAAAATTCGACGTCTCGAAAGGTAAAGGCGCCCCTTTTCGTGCTACACGGCGTAAGTTTTGAGTTTACATGGCTTACCTTCTATGTATTCTGCATAAGATGACCCTGTATTTAATAGAAGCTTTACACGGTTAACGCTTTTATATTAAACTTTGAAATGGCTACTTTTAAAGGCAATAAGTAATGTAAAGCTGTGCTCCATTCATATTTGTGTTACTAAAAAAAATTATTGAGCAAAGTTTCTAAAGCTTGTAAGCTTTGAAGTATTACACAATCCTGCTAACACACCTTTTCCTAGTTTTGACGCCCATATCTGTTTTTCTTTAGAAAACTACCATGTAATCATTCTTAAAGATTAAGACCCCAAAAATTATCTGTATGTAGAAGGTCATCGAGTTAAATCCGAAAATGACCAAACACTAGAAATAACATTAAAATACAAGAAGAATTAAATGTATTTACATGAAACTTGGCACAATTAAGTAAATAGCAGCCATGATCTTCTCTAGCCGGGGCCTAAATCTGTTGCAAACCAACACAACTTTATCCTTGTGCATATATTTGGGAATTAGAGGGGTTCGCGAGCTAATTCCCAGGCTCGCGCGGAAACAGGAGGACGGCTGAGCAAGAAATGGAATCGCATCTTTACCATGTGCCAGAGCCAGGTCGAATCGTTAACGTCTGCACCGCATGGTTGCACTAACTCGAATCGCAAGCGTCTGCACCGCGTGGTTGCGCTATGGTGAATCGTAAACGTTCGTACCGCGTGGTAGGCTCAAGCTGGTCGCCGGAAATTGACGCTTAAGCGTCAACCGCTTCGGTGCGAGGGAACTACGATCGCTTCCAGCGCGAGACTCGTTTCACCCGCTGGGCAGGCGGAGGCGCCACAGCTACCCCCCTCTAGTGTTGGTCGCTGGAAGCGGGCATTTCGGTGATTTCGTGGTGTTGTCGCCTGTCGATGACAGGTCCGCAGCTTCCAGGTACGCCGGCTTCAGCATGTCCGTGGGGAAGGTACGGGCCTATCCATTGACGTCGATGACGTAGTTGCGGTCATCGATACGCCGGATAACCTTGTGAGGCCCTGTATATGGGGGCTTCAAAGGTTTCCGAATGGCGTCCACGCGTAGGTAGACGTTTGTGCACGTCTGCAGGTTCTTGAAGACAAGGGGCTTGTGCGGAGCGGCGTGACTGGATGCCTGAATGGGCTTGATGCTCTGATTGAGGCGCGCAGGTCCTGGATGAACGACGGGGGTCCAGGTTTGAATGGCTCTGGGTGGTAAAGAATTCACCGGGACCCTGAGCGTTGTTCCGTAGAGCTTCTCCGCCGGGGAGGCTTGAAGGTCTTACTTGAAGGCTGTTCGTAGACCTAGGGGGACTGCCGGAAGTGCCTCGGGCTGTGGGACGTTCGGGCAGCACATCAGCGCAGCCTTGTTCAAGAGATACGCACCTTAGTCGTTTATAATGCAGCCCGCAGATACATGATATTACTAGTAATTGTTATCAAATGTTTTTTTTTATTACGATTCTGTTATTAATGGGAATTGAAATGTCAAATACGATAAAATTATATTTGATCTACGTGAATACTATTGGGAATTAAAGGGGTTCACGAGCTAATTCCCAGGCTCGCGCGGAAACAGGAGGACGACTGTGCAAGAAATGGAATCGCATTACCGTGTGCTAGCGCCAGGCCGAATCGTTAATGTCTGCACCACATGGTTGCACTAAATCGAATCGTAAGCGTCTGCACCGCGTGGTTGCGCTATGGTGAATCGTAAACGTCTGCATCGCGTGGTAGCGTCAGCTCTAATGGCGGTTGTGGCGAGGCGGAAAAGGCTCAAGCTGGTCGCCGGAAATTGGCGCTTAAGTGTCAACCGCCTCGGTGCGGGGGAACTACGATCGCTTCCGGCGTGAGGCTCGTTTCATCCACTGGCCAGACGGTTGTCACAAGTTGGGGGATCAACGGTAATACAAATTGTTGTATAGCCATATCTTGGGGGCACCCAGAGACGCCTTCCTCTATACATCTTCAGACGTTCCTCCAACAAGTAAAGCGCCATAACATCCCTTTCGCTGCTCACAAGCTCTAGCATCATCACAGAGGAGGAAAACTTTGTACTTATGACAGTAGGTACTTTAGATGGCTTTTAACAATCCTAACGATCATTTTAATGGCCCACCTGCCTGATTTGAATAAAATTCTTTTCGTTCGAAAAGAATCCCTGAAAGCCAGAGTTGTGGTGCTTCATGTCGTCTAGCAGTACTTGGACCTTTAACTCCCTGTCCATCCCTTTGCTTTCCATCAACAGTTGACGGTTCCTCCGGATAAAAGACTCGTAATACAGGTCTTTGTGCACTGCTAGATTAACTATCAATCTCGTCACGCCCACTTCTCTTTCCAGGTCAGTCACGCTCCACCCAAGATCTTGACCGACCTTTCCTTTCAATTCGAGGCCGTTATTGCTCTTGCGATCAGATCACTTGCTGTAAGATATCCTTCTCCTAATGGTCAGACTCCCTTTATTTTTGAATACGTCGTAACCTTGGTCTTTTTATGGTCAAACTAGGCAATAATTTTTATCGACGAGAAGGAATTTGTCAATATTTGTCAGTTATCACAGGTTGTTAATTAGGTGAAACTTGTTGTGTTAGCTAATAGGGGATTACCTTTCAGCTTTCCTACAATATAACCTAAAAATGTTTTTGATTTACCTCGACCACCCTGTATAATTGCCTACAGATACGATTACAGTAATATTTTACCCATTACATGTCAACTGCTCAGAATATTAGGTGTAAAAGTTAATTTTCTAATTCTAATCTATGATAAAATTTATTCAAATCTGTATGTCGTGTTTGCCATATACTCATAATCAAACGCCGTATGTCGGCTTTACAACGAATTATAAGAGGTAGCCGTTCTATCAACTTCTTCTTCTTCTTCTTCTCTTTCTTTCTCTTATTAAGGATTAGCCCACATGACCTATTCCGTCTCATTCTAATGGTATCGTTTCTAACTTTATCTGTTTTACCCTAATCTTTAAGGGTTCTTAAAAAATTCATCTGGATATCCTGAATTCGAGAATACACAGAAAGTGCTATTGTAGAACATCCTCTATGTGTCTTTTTAGCTTTTTTGTAAAAATAAAAGGAAAAAGTGATGTAACTGCATTAACACCAAGTAGTTTTTAAATACAATTATAGGCTTCTGGAGTATTATTTAGAATAATAGAGAGTATATTGCAGCAAGCCTGGGCCCCTAAAAACCACCCCAGGGTAATTTTATCTCCTCTTCACCTCCCTATTGACAAGCCTAATTTTAAGATAACCCTCATCAATTTTAAATGTGGTAATCATTAAATTTTCATTGGTATAATTATAGCTTTTAAGTTTGATTTTCCATTTTTTACACCACAGTGCTATATATGTTGTCTGAAAAAGTTCTCGCTACTCTGTTACAGTATGTTAATGATTATGTATAAAGTTTTGCCATTGTTTCTTGTCTTGCGATAGTCTCTTTACCTCTTGTTTTGTGATTTTCTTCTGCTCCACTATTTTAATTATTGCTTTCTCTCGTTTGTTGTGGTTGCCATCTTTTAGGCCTGAGAAGTATCTTCACTTTCCATAGTTTTTTCACTTGTCGGTCTTCGTTTAATCGGTTTAGGTGCTTTAACTATTTCAATGGATTTCGATCGATGGCTTTTATTGCTGGTTCTACCCCCAATTCTTTCCTTATATTTTGGTTTTTTATTTTGTCAGCTCTAGTAACGTACTTCACTATTATGAGGTATTTTATATCCATAAATTGTATTCGGATTTTTAATTTTTTTTGTCAGAACCCACGATTCAGAACCCCACAGCAAGACTGGTCTATAAATCGTTTCTTGCTTATTTAACATTTGTTTAGTGTACAGAATAATTTTGCTGTACTCCCTATTCTGTCATTTATTGTCTTGTTTTCCTTTAGATTTCCAAATGTTTAAATAAATTTACTAGCTCTGTATGTTGTAACTATCTTTATATTACGTTATCACAATTTTACTTTTGTCCGCGTTTATATTTGTTTCTTTTCTGTAGATAATTATTCCAAACATTGCAGGGTTGTTCTCGAAAGGACATTTCGAAATGTTCATCCTTTTATATTCTTCTGCCCCATGTAAAGTTTCCTGTTCTGCCATCTGGCTTCCTTTACGACACTGGTCATTACTACTAAAGGAACACCGACTAAGTACGCTTTTCTGTCTGAGCTCTTCATGTTCTAACGTAGTTTTGGTTTATTCTATATAAACTCTTTATGTCTGATATGATTTTTTTCTCCGCGCTTCTTTGGCTAATAAATCAAAAATTGCGTTGGTTGGTATGTGGTCAGTTAAAATTTCTCTCTAAATTTAACCACTCCTCGTATCTATCAATTCCTGTCGTATTTTTTTATCAGCTTATTTTCTAAAAATATGTCGTATACCTTTGCCGCCACGCTAAGCAATGTTAACCCTTCCTAGTTTTGGCATTTTTTGTGA
Source organism: Sinelater perroti (assembly GCA_036346155.1). Lineage (NCBI taxonomy): Eukaryota > Metazoa > Arthropoda > Insecta > Coleoptera > Elateridae > Sinelater > Sinelater perroti. The sequence continues at coordinate 17,542,354 of JARFIY010000158.1, read as the reverse complement.
TCATCTGTTTTAAAGATTGATATTATTACCCCTACTTTCCATTCTTAGAGACTGACCTTGTGTCTCACGCCTTTATGCATATTTTGGTTAGGAATGCAGTTTCAGTGTTTTCCATCTAAAATCTTATATTATTTTTACGTTCGCTCTTTGCGTGTTTAATTTTTCTAACTGCCACAATTATCCTCATCCTTTGTTATCGTCTCCGGTTCTTCTTGCTCTTATTCGTTTGAATATCTTTTTCTTCTCTTTTCTGTTTACTCCTTCTACCTATGTATTACCTTTATTACCTTTGTTAACATTCGTCCGTTTTTATTTACAAATATATAATTTTAACGCTTCTCTGTCCTTATTGTTTTAGTACCTGACAGAGTAATTTTTAGTTTTATTCTCTTTATCTGTTCGCCAAAGTTCCCCCATGACTTTGTTTTGCTGTCATTACCATATCTTTCGCAATCTTTCTCTGTTTTCTGTATGTTATATTTTTGTTTAAGCCTCTTTTTATTTCTTTTTTTTAATTTACTTGTTCTTTGATCTCCCGGTCCCATTATGTCATTTGTTCTTATTTTTACTCTGCATATTATACGTGCTGAGATTATAATGATATTTATAAACTTTTGCTAGCTACGCTCTACGTTAAATCTTTGTATCTTGTTTTCTCTTTTTGTATTTTATTTTTATATTTTATTACTGTTTCTTCTTTTTTAAGTTTTACGTTGTTATTGTAAAATGTTTCAATTTTGGTTTGACGTACTTATCCTTATTTTATATCTGTGCATTTTTTTTTCTACTACTAGGTAGGCTCTCTTAACTCTGACATTCAGTATTTTGCTTTGGTTTGCCCTTTTTACTATTATATGATCTATCATTTGTTTTCTTATCTACTTCTCTTGCAAACGTGTGAGTGTTCTTATGTGCGAAGAACGTATTATAAATTATCACTTAGATTTCAAAACAAAATTTGGTTAACTTATTACCGTAGTTGTTCTTCATTTTCTTCCTTGTATACCTATAGCTCCTTTGGACCATTCGTTTTCTTTCACAACTCTGCTGTTAAAGTCTTCTAACAAAACCACTTGTCCAGTACAATTTTCAGTTGATTTTGTTGGGTTGTCTCAAAAATTTATCTTTGGATTTTCATTTTTTCTTCTTTGTTTATGACGTAAATTATGATAATTGCTATTTTCGTTTTGTTTTATATCAGTTCTAGCTTCCTTATGCTTTATTAAAATAAATCGTATTCTCAGCTTCTCCATCTATTTTTTTTAGTATATCTCCAACTTGGGCCCTTGCTCGTGTTCTTTTTCCATAAATGAGTAAATTTTCGCCTTTCTAGTTCTGTCTCTTCTTTTTAATTTCGGTTATTGCTGGTATATCTAGATCAAACTTTAAATTCTTTCTTCAGTTGTATGTCCTTCTCCTCAAACTCTTGACATTGTCAACTTTCAATGATCATTGATTTTGTCCTTTTGCTTATTTTATACGCCAAATTTTATATTTACTGGCGGGTGTTTTGCATCTTCTTTCTTGTCACATTTATTCAATTCTTTGGATATCTTCCCTTATTTTTGTGCTTTCATTTTTAGTAAACAAAATCCTTATTCCAATGTGTGGTCTGTTTTTAAATGTACATGTACTTTCAAATCTAGTTTTAGAAAAATTCTTGTGTCTTCTTCTAAGTTGTTTACGTTGATTCAAACTACATTTGCTCCCATTATCACAACGTGTTTTCTTCTCTTTTTCTTTTCAAGCTGCTTTATTTTCGCGTGTGATAATAATTCCATTTCCTATTTTCACTTCTCTATTTTATTTTTATATTACCTCACGTTCTTGTTTTAATGTGACTAATTCCTTGTGTTGAGCATTTGCAGAATTTTGTTCAGTTTGTCTGCGAGTTTCCTATTTTCTTATCTTGTGGGAAGTTTGAGTTTCTTTTGCTTCTTCCTTGTCTATGCGTTTTTCCCTCATCACTTGTGTACTTTTCGCTATTTGTCTGGTACACTTTTTCTCTTTGACCCGGTGCTACATCTCGTAATACTTTACCTCTTTACTCCGTGTTCTCCTTACTGCTTTCTTCGTTGCTAATATTTTATTTATCTTAGTATTTGTATCTCCCAGGTGAGGGGTTGTTCTGGAGCTCCAACTACGTATTTAGTAAAATATAAGCAGAACTCACCATATACTTTTTGTGTTAAATGGTTTTTACGTTTTCACTACCTCGCTTAATCTTACGCTTTTGTTAATTCGTTACTCCGATATTGGGTTAAAGCAATGGAGCGTTTGTACGCACGTGTTTACTCGACGACCACCCTAATCAGTGATGAAAGCAATGGAAAGCAACAAACCACGTTTGCTGCACTGTTTTCTTTTTTGAAACACAATGTGTGAGAGATCAGTAAGTGATATATGGAGCTTTAGTAAAGGGTGTTGTTTCTTGCGATAGCTGAAAAAACTAAATTGTGACTTGTTTGTTGCCGAACATTCTGGACATGTAAAGAGAGTTGAAGATGAGGAATGAAACAATGTTTGGTAAGGATTACTGTCGCAGACATTATAAGCATCTACACAAACCAGAGAAAACTGACAGATGTAAGTAAGAGCAGATGCTATGATGCTCAAGAAGAAAATATCTTGCACCAAATTATTACCCAAAACGAGATATCAATATAAAAAACAAAAATAGTGAATTTATCAAGGTGAACTGTCGACCAGTACATCGCACGTTAATATTCACTCCAGAAGAGATATTTTTGTATGCAAGTTCGTCGAGGTAAATCCGCAAAATGAATAAACAACGAAACTAACATTATAATAGAAACCAAGATTAAATTTATTTACTATAGCCCCCATCAGCGACCATGAGCTTCTCAAGCCGGAACCTAAACCTACTACAGGCCAACACAAGTTTCTCCTTATCCGTATATATCATTACCTCCATAATGGGGGTCCTTAAGCTGTTGTTGGTGTTGTGATGCATCTCCCCTCAACCATGTCTTACACGTAGTAGTCAAGGAGATTGCGGTCGGGCTGGAAAATAGTTACAAGTTGGATAACCAGTCATGCTTGGGTTTTTCAAAATAAAGCAATCCTTTTAGAGCACATATTATCGTCCAGCGGCTACCTCCTCTATTGAAGGCTTGACAGCTGTTGCCAGCACGTTGATATAGCTCTCTAGGCCTTCCTGAAAGCATTGCAGCGTTATGACATGGTTTTATCTGCTCACAAACCCTAATACCATCACAGAGATGAAAAACTTTGTATGCATGACGATAGGCACTTCAGAAGCCTTTTGCCAGATCCCAAGATTATTTTAGCGATGCGCTTTTCTATCCTGGATGAAGTTCTTTTGCCGGAAAATAATCTTGGAAGCCAGCGTTGTTGTGCTTTATGTCGTTCAGTAATTCCCGTTTGTCTTGTTTTTCTCAGTTGGCGGTACCTCAATACAAAAGACTTGTAGGTTTTGACACACTACTATACCTTGACCATCAACCTCGCTACGCTTATTTATTTTGCCAGGTTAGTCATGTTTCAGCCTGGATCCTGGTAGATATTTTCTTTCAATTTTCTTACGACCAGGTTGATTGTTTCAACTTGTCTTGTTACCAGTTAACCCCTTTTGATGGTCAAGTTTACTGTATATCTTGGTTACGTTATAAACTTGAATCTTTTGATAGCCAAACCACGCAACAACTTTGTCGGCGATTTTCTGCTAGCACCACTGCGGTCTCATTTTGTCGACAATTGTTTTGATTATCCAAAGCTAACTTGTGTTTCCTGTAGGAGATTGTGCTTGTGCATAAGACAGTCTTTCGGCTTTTTCGTAGATAATTGAAAGGAATTCCGAATTAATTTTTTTTATCTTTATTTTCCTATCAGTTGTCTAACTGTGAATATCTTCGTTAACATTTTTTAGAATTTGACATGTTTATGTGTCCGTAATACTTTTGTAAACTAAAAGCAACACTTGATAGCTTGCCAACCGGCGCGCAGTCCCTCGTTCTTTTTATCTCTGGAAGCTCATGAATAATTTTATTTATGGAGGCGTTTTATTAAAAGTTAATAAAGTGTAATGCTCTCGACACGAGCGGCAGTAACACGGAATAAGCTGCATTAAGTGGCCGCCACGTAATAAAGGAGCTTACAGCCCTAACGAGATGTGCCGTAAGCAGGCTGAAGGCCGCGCGCTTATGAAAATTAGCCTGCGGCGCGCAAAGCGGCGGCGTCGGCGGCGCGGCCGAAAGAGTTATGGCGGCATTAAGGGAAATTTCAATATGTACGCGAGAAATATCGCTTTTCATGCGGGGCCGCGTTTACAGTGTATAAAATATAGGGGAATAAATTGCGGCGGGAATCGGATAAGTTAAACTGCCAATAAATAATAGCCTTTAAAAAATTACGGCGCTGAAACCGCCCGGCTGAATTATTTATAAGGCTCCCGAGGCACCTGCAGGTCGCGGGTCGAGAGCGTGTCAAGCGCCCTCGGCGCCGTCCCGCGCGGGCGGCCAGCGCGCCTTTTGCGCCCGCTAGCGGGCCGGGCGGCGCGGCCGCGCGTTGTCGCAGCTGCACATCGATGGTTATAAGTTCATTAATTTCGGCGCAAGAACGGAAGCAAATTCGTTTTCGGCGTCAGCGCGTGAAATACTGCCCTCATATATTCGTCGCCTGATTTGCTGGCACGGGGTTGGGGGAAATTTATGCACTGGCGCGGGACAGGGGAGTGTAAAGTGCGGAGAGTGAAATAGTGATGTCAAAACTGTGACAAATGGACATCCTTGGTTTTCAGCGGGATTTGCTGTTGCGCCGAAAAAGCTGCTCGGGGCATGAAAAGCTCATTACAATAATTTGACGCTGCTCTTTGCTTTATATTAAGATAAATGAACTTTTTTCAACCATTTCTCAGTTCTACCTATTTTTTCTAGTGACAAAATGAAGGTTGAGCTTTCAGTATAAGAACTTTTATTGACCCTAAGCTAATTTTGTCTGTTCGTTTATTACTCATCCCTATCCTCTTTCCAGTTACTTCTTTAATTTCAGTTAATCACCTTTTGGCGATCTACCTCTAGAGTTTTCTTTTTTTTCCTGTGCAGCCAGTTTTTCCAAATTATCCCCCGTTTTACCGGAAACATGCCCAAAGGATTGTAATATTTTTTTGCACAGTATTGACCAGTCTCTACGGTGTTTCTATTGTTATTGATACCACTTTAGCACTAGATTTCGAAAGTACCAATCTTCTATTTATTTACTTTTTTCACAGTTCACGATTGTTAGGGATACAGTGCTATCGGAAATACTAGTATTTTGTCATGTTTATTCTATTCCTGTCTTTCCAGAACCTTCATAGCTTTAGTTATGGCAGTTGTTACTATTGTTAATCTTCTTTCTACTTCGTTAGAATAGTTTTAGGTATTTTCAATGAGTTCGCCAAGATAAGTACTAGTTTACATGATTATCTCTTTAAAATAGTTTTTTTCTATTTCTATGCTTCCTCTTGTTATTACAATTGATTTAGATTCATTTTTATTAGGTGTTAGTCCTAGTTTGCTGCTCTCTTACTCTACAATGTTCAATAGCTCCTTTATTCCTTTCGATGTTTTAGTTATTAGGGCCGTACATGTTAAAAAAAAGAGGGGATAACATGCACCCCTAAGCTAACAGCTTCTTGCAAGGCAAATATATCAGAGGTGCTGCCACTTATCCTAACTTATGCAGTACCATTTTTGTAGTATTGTTAATCATACAGACCAAATGTTGGGGTTTATCCACTTTCTACAGCTCATCCCACTTTAACAGTCAAATGCTTTTGCATAGTTCAAAAGGCATATACAGTAGTTACATTAAATTCTCTGCACTTTTTTCTAATTTGCCTCAAATTATGTATCTGTCTCTTTTAAAACCAGGTATCTGCCATTTTAAATAGCATACGATAGTAATTCAATTGTTCTCTAATTTTTGCTTTACCCTGTTGATCTCTTTTTATGAAAAGAGATTCGTATGGATTTGGACCAGTTGTCTAGCCATTGTCTTGTTGTCTATATTGCAGATATCAATTACCACACAAATGCCTTTATCATTTATTATTTTCAGTATCTTATTACTAACGTCATTGCTTCATACTGCTTTTTTATTTGTAGTTATTTTATAGTATATTCCACTTTATCTTATAGTATTGGTGGCTCTAGTTCAAGTTTTGGGTATTTACGAAGGTTTTGTTTTCATCTGGCTTGGCATCTTCCTCTCATAATTGTTTGCAGTTTGTTTTCCATCTGTAGAGAATTTTCTCAATGTTTTCTAGCCTTTTTTCCATACTCGTCATCAATTGATTATGGTTTAAATTATCTCGTTAATCTTCTTAAACAGATCTCGTGTTCTATTTTTCTTGTTTTATTCTTCTACTTCTTCACATATTTTACTTAGATAGTCGTTTTTGCCTTTTCTACATTGTTTATTTGTCTTTTTTGTTTAGTTTGTTATATTTGGATTATTTCCCATCTGTATTTAATACTTTTGGTTTCATTTCTTTTCTTTTTCTTATAGAACTCCACGTTTTTCCAGTTATCCAGTTCTTTATCTCTTGATTACACTCTTATAATATCTGTTTTGGTTTCCAAACTATTTTTTAGTTCACCCCACATCTGATTTTAAACATTATTTTGTTTATTTTCTGATATTGTCTATAATTTACTATTCACTTTGGGTTTAACAGTTTTTATTATACCTTCGTTTAGTTTTGGTTGTCTTTTGTGTTTTTAAATATTTTTATATGTCTATTTAGTTATGGTCAGTTTTAAGTAGTTGATTTATGGCTATCGTTAGTGAGTTGATAAGTAATTTCTTTCCTGGTGCCTAACCCATATATTTCTATGCAACTTTTGAGATTATCTTTATATGCACTTCCAATTTTTGTGTTAAAATCGTCTTGAATATAATTATTTTCTTCTTTGTATATCGTTTATAATGTCTGTCAGGTGATTTAGGGGTAGGTGCATAGACCTGTACTGTGTTCATGTTATTTACAGAATTAAAGCTAAGCTATATTTACCAATTTCTTCTTAACCATTACGTCTATTCTGACTTCTACTATTATGCCCGGCAAATTATTGTATTGCAATTTGCTGTTTTATAATGATCTGGTTCTTTCTAGTGCGTTTCATATATTTCCGTTTTGTCTAATTCTTAGTTTCTTCTTCTATTGTATTTAGTTTTTTTGCATCCAATTTTTGTTTTCTTCCTTAGTGATTTTGTTATTGTTTATGTTTGTATCCAGCGTTCCTTAATGGAGAAATGTTTCTACCTTCAGAATTTTTTTACACCAAGCCTGCTATCGTATTCTAAAAAAATATCTTCTTGAGATGCCTTAAAAATAGTTGCAAATAGTTTTGAACTAGCATGTAGTGAGGCAGGTATCTTTGTCCTGCTTCACTGAATACATTAGAGGAATAATTTATGTTTTATAGTGGGATTTAGAGACTCCATTTGCACAGACTCATGTAGGCAGTATTACTGACCCTGAAGCGGATTTTCTCTCAACTAGGATTGCTGGGAATTATCTACTCGCTAGTATTATATATAGCAACTCGGAATTAGGTTTATCTCAAAATCATTGTGGTAGTGTCAGCTTCTTTACTGGTTGTTCGGCCAGGGGTTTTGCTAGAATATTAAGATCGTTTATGATTGTTTCTTGATATGTAAAGTTGCTTTTTTGGTATCTTTAACGGTGTCGATCCATATAAATTATTGGTTGGGTTCATTATTTACATTGCTATACTCTGAAAAGGTTGGGGTAGCTAACTGCCACATTTAGATTTGATAACTCCAAATGGGTTTTATGGAAACCTTGCAGATTTCATTAGCTGATAGTGTTTTCTTAAGACATGGCTTAACTGGAGTCTCTCGTGGCATATGCGCATCGAAGTTTTTTCTTATGTGTTTTAATCTCGCCCATTTATCGTAAAGAATTACCCTTAAGTTAGACTGGAAGACACGAGTGTTTTCTGATTGTAAAAATTACATAAATAGATTTTTGCATATTGCCTTGAATGTGCTGTTCTTTATTCAATTTGGTATAAGTGGTTTGTAAGTATTTTGAGGCTACTGTTGGATTGTGACGAAACACCATTATTAATGTATCGTTAGAGAAGGTAGCGAATACTGTACTTCTAGTGGTAAGAAGGTCGGGGGTTAAAACTGATCCGAAGATATTTCTTTGAGAGACTCTTGTTTGAATACGTAACAAAGGAATAGTGAAAGTATAATATCAACTCGGAAATGTCTATTTTTAAGGTATAGTTTGAGTACCATACAGAAGGTAAGCATCATTAGATTTTATATAACACGCTTATTAGTTGCACGTTGACAAAAGGCTAGGCCACATCAATAAATGCAACCAAACAAAATCTATTGGTTTCTAGGGCGCCAACCCTATGCACTTGCTCAACCGTGTTGTCTTGTTTGCAGAAACCAAACAGACTTTTAGCTGTTAGTACCTTATTTTTGATAAGTGGTACCATTCTTCGTAGAATTTTGATAAATTAGTAGTAGACCATTAAGCTTATATGAAGCTCCATCAATTGGTAGTTTATTGCGTTTTGAAATATATTGCTTTTGCTCTATCCCTGATTTAGTTGCGTCACTGATTTGAACGTTCCGATCAGCTTCGACAGTTCTTGGCCTCTTATATTTCACGTGCGCAACGCAATGTCAACCGAAGTGGAACTCGACAGCTGAAAACCATCTAATTTTTTTCAGATTTCCATTAATACCTGCCACGACAATTTTATTGTTTACGAAATAAAAGAAAATTTTGTAAGAATCAGTTGAAAAGCCTCGTTTTTTCACTTAATTACGGAGTTGCACCATGCTACGTAACTTATCTCAGTCTGATCTGTTTGTTCTCCATCAAACAGGCTCAGTATTAATTTTTCTGATGTTCTTTCTTTATCATAACTATATTAAGGTAAAGTGCGGATTTTGCGGGGGCAAATATCTTTGTCAGAGCATCACAGAAATGCTACACAAAAGAATAAATCGAGTAGTTTCGTTAAGATGAGTGCATTAAGTTTATTGCATCCAAGCAAAGAAGCAAGTACTGCGACTTAAACCGACCTTAATTGTCCGTATTGAAACAACGTAAATCTGCATAATTTAAGATATGCATAAATGTGCCAGTTTAGGGCCTACTTGGGCCAATATTCTTTAAAGGTACTGACAATCAGAATGTTCTACAAATACAATTGCGTTTGCACATGTCTTTATCTCCAGCAGGACTACGTATCATCACATTGTGCATTTGTATCAAAACATAAAATAATAATAATAAAATATTTACTTAAAATGTCCTTGTAATTTTATAACCAAAAATTTGGAATAGAATAACGTTCTATAAAGAACAGACTGCCTTCGCCTGTATTTTACTGTTATTAATTTAGCGTTACGATCCGAACTGATCTTTTTTATTTCCGTGGCAAACAAAAATTGTTAGGACAATTGTTTAACAAACAATTTTTGACCAGAGCTTTGATGTTTGTTGTGCAGAAATGTACAGAGAGCAAATTTGAGCACGCCAGGATCAGAGATTCGTCTTTTGATGCTTGTGGCGCTGCAATCGTTTGATGTAGGACAATGCCGTATATGATAATTTTAAATTTGCCCTATTGAGTACTACGAGAAAGGTTACTATCATTATATTTGCATTTAGTTTAGAATAGCATGCAGATATAACTATTAAACGGGCAGCTCTACATATGGTTGATGTAGATATAAGAGACGATTGCACTTATTTTAATTATATGACACAATTGTAGTTTTTTCCAAAAATTTGCTTTAAAAACTGCATTGGTACTCAATGCTTTACTTGTTCATAGTTTTTGATTTTTAATTGGTCTCTATAGCATTTATTTTGATCTTGCTTTTAGGACACTATACTATTGCAGGACACCTCTTTAGAAAATTTTATGTCATTTGATAGAAAGATAATTTTGAACGGAACCCTATATACTGCCGAAACCAAACCGACAGTTAAAAAGATTTTTGGACATTTTAGATAATATTAGTGGCAGGGGGTAATAGGCCCACATGAAGCTACATCAGTTGGTTTTAAAATTGGGACCACTTGGGGTACCTTCCGCTAAGATGGGTACTAAATTAGTCTTAAAATTCTTTAAAAATGCGGAGCTTAAGTCAAAACCAGCTTTTCTTATATTTGGGTTATTTTGGATATATTTGTATAAATATGATGCAGGGATTCTAGAAATTCATGGATAACATTTTCCTGATCTGTTGCAACGTCCGGGGGAAAGGTTATAAAGACATTTATCAGGAGCTATGTGAATCATCTCTAGCCTAGTCTGCTTTTTCGGTTCTGATGACGAGAATATGCGTTTGCGGCCGATTTATACTTTTTGTTGCATTCCATAAGGAGTACCCGCAGGCCTTATTTTTTGATACTTCACTCTTGAATTGCCGAACTTCTTGATTTTTGTATTTTTGTAGTAATTTAAACTATTTGCAGTTCTATTATATCTGCTTTTATCCTTTAGAGATATTAAAATTTGCTGTTGCTTTCTAAGACTTAGTTTGTCTCTAATCTTGTCTTTGATAAGTATTATGCTATGCTCTTTAATTCCGAAACTGCCTGGTTCAAGAGTTGTTTCCTGGATAGCTTCTTGGATTGACTTTGTCAAATATCGTCTAATTTATATTTGTTCATCAGTGTGGCGTCAGGGCAAACTTGGGTTTTGTCGGTTTCTTAAATAATTCCAAATTAGTTTTCTTGTTGTACGCTTGCTAATTCAGGTTTTCCCTTACTTGTGATTTAACAGTAATTAATACCGGGCTGTGAGCTCAGAGGGCAAGTCTAAAAAAGATTTGAAGTTTAATAGGTCGGGTGTCTGTTTATCTATGAGGGCCAACATGTTGGCTTACATGTGGAAGCAATATATGCTGTAACAGTTGGCGTCCTTTTGAAGTGATCTTGTTATATTTCCATTAAGTGGGTTACATTTGGTTATTTCCGACAAAGTGTAATTGTTAATCAATGTTCTGCATTTTAGTTTTTTTTTATATAAGCAGGGTAATACGTAGACTATAATTTTTAAATTGTTTCTTCTCTTATTAACTATTTTACAATTTTTTTTATTATACAATAAATTAGCAATCAGAATATGTATTCTATAGGCTAATGTGATAACATAGGATCTTAAATATGAAAATCCTTATCGGTCATGATGAGGCCTCTACCATCGAAGAGTCCTCGTCGTTTTCATCGGATGTCGTTTGGCCAGAGACGTTTTAGCCTTCTGTTGTCTTGAGGATATAGAAGTGGGCGTATAAGAGGATTGCTGTGTGTTGTAAGTCTGGTATGATGGTTGTTGCTTCTTTGCTGGATAAATTCAGTGATGTATGGGATGCGGAGGTCATTATGCAGTGTATTATTAGACATATACCATGGAGCGTTAGTGAGTTCACGCAGGATTTTGGATTGGGATCTTTGGGCAATGGAAATATTTGATTTGCTGGCACAGCCCCACAATTCAATGCCGTATGTCCATATGGATAGTAATATTACTTTATATAGTAAAATTTTTTCCTCGAGTGGTAGATGCTATCTTCTTCCAAGCAGCCAGTGTAACTCCTTGAACCTCAGATCTATTTGTTTCCTCTTTCTGGTTATGTGTTCTTTCCAATTCATTTTTTCGTCAAGATGTAGTCCTAGATAACGCACTGAAGAAGATTGTGTAATGGGAGCATTGTTGAAGGTGACCGAAGGACATCTACCTTTTCTCAGTGTAAAGGTTACTTAGGTTGATTTTGATGCATTAATTCTTATTTTCCATTTGTTGACCCAGTTTCCAATTAGGTTTAGATAGTCCTGCAGGTAAGAAGCTGCGATTATGGGATTTTCGTGACTAGCCAGAATAGCTGTGTCATCAGCAAACGTACCGATTAAGGTATTTGTTGTGGTTGAGAGATCTGCTGTATATAATGAGTATAGCAGGGGGGCTAAAACGCTGCCTTGTAGTACTCCAGCTTTAATATCGTATGAGTCAGAGAATTCACCATTTACTTTAGCTCTACATTGACGGTCTTTTAAATAGGATTTAAGTAGGTATAAGAGAGAGGGAAGAAGGAGCTTGATTTTATAAAGAAGGCCATCGTGCCAAACTTTGTCGAAGGCTTGGCCTATGTCCAAAAAAGCCGATGTACAATATTCTTTATTTTCCAGAGATGTGTTAATTTTGTGAACTACTCGATGACATTGCTGGATCGTTGAGTGCTGTAACCGGAATCCGAATTGGTGGTCAGGGATAACATCTAAAAATGAGTTCATTCTGCTGCGGATTAGTTTTTCCAGTAGTTTGGAGATAGCTGATAACAAGCTTATTGGTCTGTAGGAAGATACATGATTTGGGTTTTTGCCAGGCTTGGGGATCATAATTATTTCAGCAACTTTTAGTTGTTTGGGCCAATACTGTAGTCTTAAAACCGCATTGAATATATATGTGAGCATTACAATACCTTTCTTGGGGAGTTCTTTCAACATTTTTGGTGTAATCAGGTCAGGACCTGGAGCTTTTCTAATATTTAATTGAGTTATTACATCTATGATTTCTTTAGGAATGATTGGTTTTATAGGTTCTGCGGGAGGAGGATTGTTGTTCAGAAAATCGGAAACTTCTTGATTTGGTGTGTTATCGTGAGGAGTAAATACTTCTGCTAGATATTGGGCGAATAGGTCGGCTTTTTCTTTGTTGCTTCTTGCCCATGGCCCCGGGGTGGGATATTTCTTGCAAACTGGGGGGTTTGCGTGAACTGGTTTGAGAGCTGCTTTAACGGGTCTCCAGATGGAATTATCATAACGATTCAAGTTTAATATGTAGTTTCTAAACGATACATGTTGAGATTCCTTTATTTGGCGTTTGAGTTTCCTTGTTATTTGGTTATAAGCTGTTTTGTCGGTTGGGGAATGGCTACGGTGCCATTTTGCTTTGGCTTTTCTTTTTTCTGCTATTAGTTTTTTAATTTCTAAAGGGATATTAATGTTACTAACATGAATTTTCGAGGGCGGCGTTGCCTGGTGAGCGGCTTGTAATAATATTGTGGTTAGGTTATTTAAGGCATCCCCTACTTCATTGGGTTCTTTTAGTCTTATTTTTAGGTTGATGCTTTCGTTGATTTTATTCCTGTAGTCTTCCCAATCAGTTTTTGAATTATATATCTTAGGTGGATTTTTAACATTTATTATAGTTGTACTGACTGTTGCTATCACTGGTGAGTGATCGGAAGATAAATCAAAGTTGGGGACAATGTCCAAATAGGAGTTTGAAATGCCATTAGTGACGAAAAAGTCCAGGAGGTCTGGAATTTTCCCGGGATCAGTTGGCCAGTAAGTTGGACTGCCCGTTGATAAGAAATTGTATTTCGCTTCGTGTAGGACCTTGGCTAATTCTCTTCCTTTCGTGGTAGTAGTTTGTGATCCTCATAGGGTATTTTTACTGTTGTAGTCGCCACCAGCGAGAAACTTAGTGCCAAGCGTTTTAAAGAATTCTTCAAAATGTTCTTTTTTAAGATGATGTCGAGGGGGACAATATATAGCACTTATGGTTATGTCAAATGGTAGAGTTTTAACTTTTACCGAAGTGGCTTGTAAGTAATCTTTTGCATATTTAGGTAGTACATAATGTTCGATGGTGTATTTTATTAATATTGCAGATCCTGCGTGGGCTGTGTTGTCTGGGTGGTTAGTGTGGTAGAATTTGTATCCGGGAATATTAAAGTATGACATGTTGGTAAGGTGGGATTCGCTGATTAAAAGAATGTCAATTAGGTTGCAGTGAAGAAAGGTTTTTATTTCTTCTTTATGTTGTAAGATACCATTGGCGTTCCAAAGTGCTATTCGAAGGAACTTGGCCATTACTTTTGTCCAATTAACATGGTTAGCATGTTTAGTACCGTGCTATTCTGATGTAAAAGCTGGTTAAACATGTTTTTGAATTCTTCTAAGAACTTATTTAACAGTTCGCTGATGTTATCTTCTGTATTAACATTCTGTGATTGAGGTGTGTAATTAGTATAATTATTGTTGGCTGTTTTAGTGTAGTTGTAGTTTTGGAGTGGGTTGTTAACAATAGGTGCAGGTGTTTGTTGATTAACATTTGATAATGTTGTAGTAATATGAGGATTAATATTGTTGTTTGAGACAGGGTTTCTTTTGTATAAACGATGGTAATATTCACAACCTCTGTAATTCGCAGGGTGTGGACCTCCACATAAAGCGCATGTAGCTGGGGTGTCCCTAGTTTTTTTGCAACTGGCGATACTGTGCGTATCGCCACATTTTACACATTTAAAGGGTCTGTTACAGTATTTCTTGGAGTGTCCATATAATTGACATCGTGTGCAATGTATTACGTTGTTTTGTTTTCTTGGAGGTTCGACTTGTACAACGCAATGACATAACGTACGGATATCGTAGACTCTTTTATTATTGTCTGCTGGTTCTAGGTCCACAAAGAACATATTCAGCGGTGTTTTGTCCTTTCTGCTTAGCACATTGATGATATTCCTTACCTTATGCCCCTGGGATTCGAGATCATCTATTATATCTTGAGTGTCCATGGAATGATATAAGTATTTTATTACCACTCGAAGAGCTCTTTCCTCTTTAGGTTGGTAAGTATGGTGAATGATATTGTTTTCTTTCATGTACTTAGATAGTTTCCTGAAGGTGTCAGGGGTCTTACAATTTATTTTTACTGTATCATTGGACATACTTCTAGAGGAGAACTGCTCCTCTTCATTTATTTCATTTAATTTTTTTATCATTTCTGGGAAGTTGGCAACTCCGTATACGAAAATGGGAGGAGGTCTAGGAATGATAACTGCGGTTTGGTTGTCGGTGCTTTCTGGGTTAGGATTTAAGGCACTAAATTTATTAGATAATTGTATGTTAGTCGGTGTTATTTCTTTGTTTGTGAATGTTTTTCTTCTCTTGACACTTTTAATTACTTGCCATGGATTTTCGTTTGATGAATTTGCAATTTCTTCATCGCTGGTTGATATCATTCTTTTGTTGTTAATTTGCTGTGGGTGATCATAAATGAATTGTTGTGGGGCGTGTTGTGATTGTAGAAAATATTGAGATTGTTGAGGGTTTAGATTTTGCATGTAAGGTTGTAGTAATTGCTGTTGGTTAGGTGGGAATGTATAAGGCTGTGATAGGAACGTTTGTGACATTTGCGTATTCGTAGCTGGCTGGTGTTGCATAATATTTGTTGATGTCATTGGGTTTTTAAAGGTGAAACAGTTGTTTAACACTGAGTTAAACGTTGAAATTAAATTAATAAATACATAAATTTGCCTGACCTTAAGCGAGGCTACGGCTGCGGCTCCGCCGTTGAGATAACTCAGGTATAGCTCGGCTCGCACGTTCGGTCTGCTTGAAGGCACTAGCAAGAATGATTTTACAATTTGATCATATTTATTTTGTTTAACTTTAAAGCTCAGGTTATTTTTTCCTTTGAAATATTTGTACAATGTCGGTATTACTTGCTTATAAAATAGCAATTCGTTGTATAGTGACAGAGTGCCGCACGATCCACCACCAGTGTACAGTAGTTACAGGACCGCTCCTAGTACACTTCCGTGTGGTAGCCCAACTTCAACTATTTTACGTGAGTAACACTATTAATTTGCTAAACGGTCTAGTGCTACTCTTTAAATTTAAATTGGTAAATTGGAATTAGACTACTTTCTTCAAATATCTCCTTCAGTAATAATTTTTCAAATATTGTGATGTTATTGGAAACAGAGTTAATTGACTGTATTATGTGGTCTTCTCTAAATTTTTACGACTCACCAACATATTTAGATTTAAACACGGCGGTTTAATGTTTTTTCAGGCGCTGTTGGTATGACTAGTGTAGCTTATTCTCCTCATAGTCATTCATTGTTTTAATTTTGGTGTGATTGAATGTTGCTGGTTGATAAATTCTTAGCTTTTTGTATATTATTTCTTGGTCATTTTCTGTTTTTATTTTTTTAGAAATTTATGCAACAGTCTTTTGTATAAGTTTCTAAAAAAAATGGCCGGCATAGTTATTGATGGTTAATTCCTCATTTCGCTATAAACTCATTTTCAAAGTGTTGTACTTATCTCGCTAGATGCCAGATTTTTTGCCTTAGCTTTGTTTCATTCTCTGAATTTTTTAATGTGATTTCTCCTGCAGTTCTTTTAAATTCAGAACAATTTCACAAATCCCGTGTTAAATATTATTGATAAACATATTAATTTCCTTTTATACTCCTTACACATTTTGCAGTTTAGCCGACAAATTAATTTTTAACAAGTTGTAATTTGATGTTCATCTAATCTTAGATTTTTTTAAGTTTTGTGTTTTGTATTATTGAACTTTGAATTAACAATATTTCCAAGTAGTTTGTTAATATTGGATATATTGAGTATATTGTTTTGACTATTTGACCAACATTCAGGTTTCTTTTATTGCTGCCTCAAGTAGCTTCCTTTCTGTTGTAGTTATTAATTTGGGTGCATTATGAGTGAGTTGTATACTTAATTCTTTCCTTAGTATAAATCTTTTATCTAATTTGGAAAATTTGCTTAATTAAACTTATTTTTATGTACACTTAATATTTCTCAAAATATATTAACGTCCTTGATCATCGCTAGCAAAACTGCCACGCGTCGCTCGGAAGTCTTAAACTGGACTCTTTTAAAGCACCCATCACGACAGCCCGCAGATTTTTGACAGTCCTAAAAAATGTCCTTTAGAGCTGGATTTGAACCGAGGAATCAAAAAGTAGTCGACTGGGGTTCGGTTTAGACTATGGAGGTTGGACTTTCTCACTAGCAGCGACGCACGATTCAGAAAATTGATGATGAAGAACCCAGATGTCACCAATCTCCAAGGAGACGTGTGCGACTCATTTCTTCAAACGTTTAAGCACTTCCAGGTAAAATGCGCCGTTGACCGTCCGTCCGGGTGGTACAAACTTCTCACGGACACCATCTTTATACTCAAGAAATATAGCGAGCATTGTTTTTATCTTTGATTTGCTCATTTGAGTTGTTTGTCTCCAGATTGTGTCAAAAAACCCGATTGTTACTATTGTAAGTTTGTTAAAAAATCAGATCCACTTTTTATATAGTCCAGAAATCCATAAAAAAATTACACGGCTTTTTTTAGTTAATCTGTTAAAACCTTGGAAACCAACTTAGCACAAAATTTTGATACCTCCAATTCCGTCATGCACAGTCAATTTTGGAAATTCTACTTTGTTTGCGGTCATTCTGTTAACCGTTAGACTCAAAAGCTTTCACCTTAGTCATATTATCCGAAGTGTGAGACACTGATAGATGCCGTGCTAGTTGTTATTTTTAAATTGTTTATGCTATCTAAACCTAAGCCTAACTTGTGGTTCTGATACAACATCATTTACAAAGTTTAACGCAAAATATTAGTGCGTATCAGTGATTGACATTGCACTAGTCATGCGACGCGGCGATAAAAACTGCAGCCTTGTAAAGTGAGGCGTATTTATTTCCTAATTTTTAATTTTAATTTTTGCACCCATCATATACAAGTGATGGCCGCAAAGCCGCTGCACTTATTTACTTAAAGTGACAAATCATTTCATTTATTTTGATTTGTTTTGACAAATAGGCTATAAAATCACGCTTCAGAAATCACCCTACACTTAGACTATAACAAAATTGATGTTCTGCTAATCTCTGAAAGCTACTCAACAAAAAGAAAATTTATCAAAATACCAAATTACACTATCTCTTACACTCATCACCCTGACGAAACGGCGCATGCATGCTCAGCTGTCATTATTAGATCGATCATTAACTACCATGTCTTGAAATCTTTCAAGAGAGATAAAATGCAAGCTACACTACTAAAACTACAGTCACTTCCAATAACTGTTGCAGTCATCTATTCCCCGTCACTGTACACTATTATGAAGGAAGAATACAACAACAACTTTCTTGGACCACAATTCGTAGCAGTTGGGGACTGGAACTCAAATACAGAGCATGAGAGCCTATTGGCCTATGGATAGGAACAAACTCCGGATCTCCTTGACTTTGCAATTGCCAAAACCGTCCCAAACACTTATTTTGAAATTTAGTCAAGTCTAGATCTGTGCTACGACCATACCGCCATAATACCAACCCTCAGTACGAACATCATATGCAGAGAACCAATACTGCGACTCTGTACTACTAATGATACTGACTGAGAGCTATTTCAAGACCTAATAAATGAAGAAATCAGATTGAACCATTGTATAGACGACCAGCTTGAAATCGAAGAAGTGGTACAAGGCCTCGTCGACGTCATCTATTTCAAGGATTAGACCTTTGCAGCCTGTTCCGGTTCAATGTTCCATCGTTTCCGAGGTTGTCAGGGCAGGAAGCTTTGTAATTTTTTGTTTTTTAAGTTGCATTTTGTTTCTATTTTCAATAAATTTCTTTATGATTATAATTCAGACCCAACATTTATTTGAAATATTCTTTTCGAGATTTTATTCGTTGTTCCGGGAATGACATTGGTGGCGTTGTTTAGTTGAACTGTGTAATCTTATCACGTTATGTGTTCTTGCAGCATTTTCGGGTTATGATACGAGTATGTTGGCTTAGTTTCTGATATTTTTATCAAAGAGCAATAGAACTACATTTTTTTTCTTTTATACTCTTTGTTATTAGTCGTGTTTATCTCTGCTTTGATCTTCCCGTTATCCTATGTGATATCTATTCTTTTTTCCTCTTTTTTCCAGCATTATGTTTGGTGTGAGTATCAGAGATCTTGCCACATTTTCTATCCTCTGGCTACTTATGTTCGACTTTTTCTCATAGTTTGTCTGTATTCTCCTGCTCAAGCCAGGTTTCGAGTTTTTCCAATTTATATTTGGTTTTTATTTTTTTTATTTAGGTTTTTTAATTGTTGTTAGTCTGCCTACATCTACACCTCTTTATGAACAACATTTAATAGTAAATTCCCCTATTTTTGAGCTATTGGGATGTGCTCTATTCGTATTTTAGTTATTTTATTTGTAAACGCCCATATAATCTGATGGGTAGTGCCCCCGACTACTAGATTATTATCTCTAACCAAGTTTGAATCAGATCATTTTGCTATTGTATATTTTCCCTAACCCTTATTTTTACACTATGCGTCATAGGTTTGTGTTATCCCTATCAACTTTAGAGTTTAGGTTTCCCACGGTAATGGATTTATCTCTAGCAGAAATCTATCGAAAAGTATGTGTTCATGATTATAGAAGGTCTGTTCGTTGTCGTTAGAAAAAGGTTTAATTGGAGCACAACAGAGGAAGTAGAATCTTTATTATATTAAACTCGTTATTTCTTTTTGGGCAAGCAGAATTTCAGCGCCGGTTTTACGAGATTAACTCGGCTCCTTTCCACTAAAAGCGGAAATTTTATTATTCGGGGCTTTATCTTTTCCCCTTCTTGTTTCGAAACTGCTAAGTTTACTACCATTAAATTTGTTTGGCCTTCTCTTCTTGAAATTTCAGTAATTTTCAGCCATTTAAATTATTAATTCAAAGTAACCTAAACTGGTCTTGTAGTTTACTATCGAATTTCACCACAGGAACCTCTGAAAGTGCAACGATATTTCTTTCGTGTTTTGATGTGTCCACACTCGGTTACCAGAGCCTTAATAATAATACAAAAATAAGAATATGTTGCGACTCGGAAAGTTGGACTAAAATTTTAACTTGTGGATTTTTGTAATCTAGACGTTCTAAAGCAACTTCAAGCCCAAATATTTAACTATAGGTATTTACATTAGAGAAATACAGCATGTAATTTTAAAAGATAATTTTCTTTTATTTTGTATCAATATATTATAAACAAACGAAAGGGATTTAAAAAATTCCTTTAACTGCCAATTAAATATTTTTAAGGGTGCAATACAATGTTAACAAATAGTTTATCTGTGCTGCAAAGAAAACTTAAAATTCTTAAATTAGCACGTCATTGAAGTAAATTGCATTTATTAAAAAATTATTAAGAATATCCATCCGTAAAGAACTAACATTATTTATAAAGAATTCTGTACAATAATCTGCGCAATAATTAATTCCACAGAAATATAGACACCTTTGAGATTGTTTAACACACGAGGTGCGTGCAAGTTCTAAAAACTCCAAATTTTTATTCTCAACAGTAAAGCTAGGGATAATTTTATAAGACGTTTTTTTTAATTTAACACGCACTAAGCGTATACATTGCAACTAGTAAATACTATCTAGCAATTTGTTCTTAATAAATTCTCACTTAAATTCAAGTTTAAAGTCTTAAATCTAGGTAAGTCTTAGCAGTTGGTGGATATACTCCCATTGGCGCACTCCACATATGTTAAAAACACTTCGTTCACATGTTTTAATTGCTCATAATTCACTTAACTTAACTTACACTAGTTCAAAAGGTTTTTGCCTTTTTAGCCTACGTATAAGTGCACTGTTGTCGAGTAATTGTAGCACTTCGACATTCACATGTTCATGTAGTCTTGTTTCGTGTTTTTTCGCAAACCGTTTAATTTCCTCACTGACCATAGGCACTTTTAGGTCCCTGTGGATGTCTTCATTTCTAATGTACCATGGAGCGTTGACGATGCTGCGCAGTACTTTGTTTTGAAAGGTTTGAATAATTTTTACATTAGATTTCTTTGTGCATCCCCACAGCTGCACACCGTAAGTCCAAATTGGTTTTAGAATTTGTTTATACAACAATAGTTTGTTATGCAGAGACAGCTCGGAATGTCGTCCAAGCAACCACCACATTTTTCTGAATCTAATGCAAAGTTCTTCGCGTTTTTTCTTTATATGTGCTTTCCACCTGAGCTTGGCATCTAGTGTCATACCCAGGTATTTAGCTGTGTTGGCGTAAGGAATTGTTTGCTGATTGAACACTACAGGCAAGTAATCAATTCTTTTATTGGCGAAGTTTATATGGGTAGACTTCGCCTCGTTTAGTTTAATTCGCCACTTCTTGGTCCACCTGGTGACGTTTTTGACGGCTAATTGTAGTTTATTAGTAGCTACTTCTATTTCGTTGCTTGTGGCCAGTAATGCAGTGTCGTCAGCAAATGTGGCTGTCGTCACTCCATCACTCATGGGGATGTCACTAGTATAAAGCAAGTATAGAACTGGCCCAAGGACGCTTCCTTGCGGTATACCTGCGGCAATAGCTTTTAGTTTGGAGTATTCTTCGCCATATCTCACTCTGAACTGTCGGCCAGAGATGTATGATATCAGAATGTGGCTCATCTGCCTAGGCAGATGTTTAGTTATATTGTATTCGAGGCCCTCGTGCCATACTTTGTCAAAAGCTTGTGCCACGTCAAGAAATATCGCTGCGCATATTTCTTTTTCTTCTAGGGTTCTTTCAATTACATCAGTGATTCGGTGCACTTGATCAATGGTCGAATGTTTGTTCCGAAATACAAACTGGTGAGTTGGAATGAGCTGCTTTTCTTCAATAATTGGCTTGAGGCGTTTCAGAAGCAGTTTTTCGAACAGTTTGGATATGTTTGGTAGTAGTGAAATCGGGCGGTAAGATGCTTTCTCATTGGGTGCCTGGTTGGGGGATCATAATAACTTCCGCAACTTTCCACTGCAGCGGTACGTACTGTAGTCGTAGCGCAGCATTGAATAGATGCGTAAGCTTCATTATACCCTTTTCTGGTAGTTCCTTCAGCAGTTGTCCACTTATTAAGTCATAGCCGGGGACTTTTTTGGCACTGAGATTCTTTTGTATCTCATTGTAAATTTCTTTTGGAGTTACTGGCAATATGGCCCTGTACTCCCTGTTGTTTATCTCTGGTATGTTCTCATTGTCATCAGCTGAATGTGGTTGGAATGTATTCGCTAAGTGTTCAGCAAATATTTCTGCTTTTTCCTCGTCTTTTCTAGCCCATCCGCCATCATTTTTACGAATGGGTGGATTATGATTATGAGGCCGCTTTGATCTCCTTGTGGCTTTCCAGAGAGAGTATTCGGTATCTTTATCGTCTGTTAGTCCCTTTAGGAATTCAGTGAACGTTTCATTTTTAACAGAACGGATCTCTTCTTTGAGTTGTTGGCTTAGCCGGTTTAGCAGTTGTTTGTCTGCCGGAGCTCTGGTTTGTTGCCATTTCTTCCGTGCTTTTCGTTTCGCTGAGACAAGTTCTCTGATCTCCCTAGGGTAGTTCACGCCAATTGTTTTTCTTTTTGGCTCAGGGATATTGCTCCATGCGGCTTGCTGCAGGTCGACTACAAACCGCTCTGCCTGTTCATCTAGCTGCTCAATTGATCTTAGTGGAACATTTAGTTTGATATGCTGTTCTACTACTGCTCTAAATCCATCCCAGTCAGTCCATTTGTTTGTTAGTGATGGTGAAGATGATTTATTGATTATTGTTTCGCTTAGTGTCAGGATAATGGGGGAGTGGTCTGATGACATGTTGTAGTTATCTTCAATACCAATGTAGTTGGAAGATACGCTTTTCAGTATGAAGAAGTCTATCAGATCTGGTATTTTGTTGCTATCTGACGGCCAGTATGTTGGTTTGCCAGTTGAATGACATACGCATTTAGCTTGCTTGATCGCTTCATATGGCTGTTTTCCTTTAGTAGTGACAAGTCTGGATCCCCAGTGGGTATGTTTGGCGTTGAAGTCACCTCCTAATAGGAAGTGATCTCCTAGCTCTTGGAAAAGCCTTATAAAGTCATCTTTTCCTAGTGCGTACCTTGGTAGACAGTATATTGCAGCAACTGTATAATCCTTGGACTTTGTGAGGATTTTTACCGCTGTTGCTTGTATTGCGCGAGTGTTGTAGTTTACTTCTTCATAATGTTTTACGTTATCTTTTAATAATACCGCCGATCCACCCCTTGCTGTATTATCTGGATGGGGGGTGTGGTATAGTTTGTACCCTTTTATATTTAGGTAGTTTTCCTTAGTAAAATGGGTTTCAGAAATTAGGCAGATGTCTATTTTTTGATCCCAGAGGAATAGTTCTAATTCATGGGCGTGCTGGAGAAGCCCATTTGCATTCCATGCTGCTATTCTAATTGACATAGCCATTTTTATTTCCTAGTTATGGGCGCGACCCTATTGCTATTTTCTAGTTTCGTCACTCTAGTTAAGATAGACTTTATGGAATCTTCTTGCTTTTCGAGTTTTCCAAGAATTGCTTGCAATGTTTTGTTGATTACATCCATATTAGCTTCTTCGATCTTGCCTTGTTGAGTTTTACCTTTTGCCAATCGTGCGTATCTGGTACCTGCTGAGCTATTTTACACAGCCGCACTAGCCTTAGGTAAGGTTGGAAAATTTTGCAGCGTTTTCTTTATTGGTGCCGTTTCTTGGGCATTAGTTGTTCTTCGGTTGTTTCGTTTGTTTTCTTGTAGGGTTTTTTCCCTACGTTTTTGAAGTTCCTTTGCGACTACGCACCCGCGACAGTTTGCCGGGTTTGCCACAATTGACGCATTTAGCTTTTGCAGGTTTAGTTAACTTGCAGTCCTTAGTAGCGTGAGGTCCTGCACACTCTACGCACCTTTCCTCTTGTGGCAGAAGGATTGGGTGTGTCCATACGCCTGGCACTTTTTGCATTGCGGGATAAAGGTTGTTTTCTTACGTAGAGGTTCAATTTTTACCCTCAATCCTGCAATCATACTAATTTTGTGAATATCTTTAATATCTTCTGATTTGTCAAAATCTAACATGTATAGAGGCAGTGGCTTAGTGATGATGCCATTCTCTGTTTTCGTTTTTTTCATAATGTTAGTAACATTTACGATTTTAAATCCTCTTTCCTTTAAGTCTTCTGTGATCATTTTTATTGAACACGTCGGGTGTATATCTCTGGCCATAACTTTTATGGGTCGGTTTTGTTTGTCTTCATAGGTGTAATATTCGACATCGTAATTGCGTAGAGTTGAGATAAGACTACGGTATTGCGTTTCATCTGAGACGTTGATCTTAAATACATCATTATTCATAGCGGTTACTCTATAACTAACCTTTGCTGCTTGCAATATGTCATGTACAGTTTCGTATTCTTTTATATTCACCAGATTTATTGTTGGAGGTAGGGGTGTTTTCTTCTCTTTCAACTTATTGTCTGATTGTTTAGCGGTTGTTGATTGCTGCTGTGGAGAGATCTCCGGGGACGCAATTGCTTTCCGTTTTTTATGTCTTGATTTCTGAACTATCCAGTTTGTTTCTCTGGCTAATTTTCTTCGTCGGTGTGATATTCGACTTTTCATCAGTTACTTGCTCTGCTTTGGGTGCCGCCACTGGGTTCTCGAGGCTTTTACCCTTTGCATTAGCTGGTTGATATTATCCTGTAGAGATTCGATGGTTGCGAGGGATTGTTGCCAAGCGTTCCATAAATTAAGCTCATTTTGAGTTTTTCATTGATTCTCTTGTACAAGAATCTGGTTTTGCTGAGATAATAAAGCCTCAGCTGGTGTTGGAGGTCGTTGTATTAGCGGGAGATTATTCATTCTGTTGCTGTGTGCATATTTGCATTGCTGCAAAATGATTAGCT
Organism: Sinelater perroti; assembly: GCA_036346155.1. Lineage (NCBI taxonomy): Eukaryota > Metazoa > Arthropoda > Insecta > Coleoptera > Elateridae > Sinelater > Sinelater perroti. Next base: position 17,517,776 of record JARFIY010000158.1, on the reverse strand, counting down.
TGTTATCTTACCGAGCAGAGTACAATCACATTTTCAGGCAGTTGGACTTTCTCGGCAGGATACTTATCACACTTCACTTCGCGTTTTACACGTACTCGCAATCTCGTATTAGATATCACTGCTAGAGCGGCATCCAACACGTCTTCACTCCATTGATGAAGTTATTTGATTGTAGTCTAAATAGTAGGTTTGTTTTGAAGATTGACTTCTTTAAAAATAGAAATGCAGGCACGCGGCCTCGCATTTATCGCGTCCGATAAGCGACCTCACTTCTTACGTTTGGCGAATCGAGTACGTCTTAACGCTTCGAAAGTAAAATGGGAAACTGTTATAAGACGTGAGAAATATTTTTGAATTTGTAATAAAGATGCCAGCACCATATAATAATCGGATCACCACCACTAGAGTGAGTGTTGTTTTGTATACTTCAAATGGCGAAGTTTAGCATTGAAGAGCAACGTGTAATCATACATTTTTCCGCCCATTGAGTGACAGATGCTGTGAAGGCGTTATAGATGTTAAAAATGAGCATTCGCGGATGCAAAAATTTAAAGAAGGTTGAGAATTGTGTGATAATAAACCGAAGCAGCTTCGGCCACGAATAAGCCGTACCGAAACCATAAATGCGCGAGTGAAGCAAGTTGTTACGGAAGACGGTCGATTAGGTGTAAGTGATATCGCCTCCAAACTTAACATTTTCGTAGGATCTGTGGAGTCCATTTTGCATGATGACTTGAAAATGCAAAAAGTCTCTTCAAGGTGGGTGCTACGAATCCTGACCGACGAACACAAGACTGCGCGTGTGACAATGTCTCAGGGCGTGTTGACACGTGAAGCTGCCATGATTTCCAACTATGAAGGGCATTCTCCTTTATTTTTCAATCAAGCCGCTGTTGCATCAGTGATTTTCTAGTAGGCAAAAACACCCTTAAAAAGTGTTTTTAGCAGCCATAGAAGCATGGCGACGACGTTGTGAAAAATATGTGCGCCTAGACGGAGATTACGTTGAGAAGTAACAGAAGTTTCAACTTTCTCGTATAAATACATTTTCAGGAAAACGAACAGAACTTGAACGCACCTCGTAAATTGATAAGTTGAAAATATAAATACAAAATCTAATCTGAAACAAATACTTCTAAACGTTGTATTATACAGCGCAAAACTAATCAAATCACAACGTTCTAAAAACAAAAGTTAACGGGAGATAAAGACTAATATAAAATTTAAATGCCTAGGATTCACAATAAAAACGTGCTACTATTAAGATGAAAATTAAAAACTTGTATTACCACTTCCAGTAATATAGAATAGGCAAATTACAAAACTATACTAGATATAAATTGTAACTTGGTTGTACAAGTATAATAACATAATTGTCGGATATCTAAGTGAAAAAATGAAAGAAAAATCGAAACGGAAAATCAGCTGAAATATTGTGAAGTAACCAAAATTGAAAGAATAACAAAAGGAAGAAGAATAAGGAAATATTTTTAAAACATGCGATCATTATGACAGAAATATGTAAAAAGGTCAAACAACAAAATAATAAACTTCAGATGATCAGGAAAAGAGTTGATAGTTGCATAAGAAAACAGATGTGATAAATAGTGAGCTTGCCTGTAAGGAAGTTACTTAGGCAAATAGAACCTTTTCGACTCTTCTACATGGCCTTACTTGTGACGTATGGTTCAGCAGTAGGCCAGTATTGCTATAGTAGTTAAACTATATTCTTCATGCAAGAAGATAGCGGCATCCCATTGCGCAAACTTTACGACGTACTGGTGCCATCACTCCGAACTTTTTGATGATTTTGGACTGTTATACCTATATTCTTCAATATTCTCTTCACTATAGACCAATATTGCCCAATGAACTTGAGTTTTTGAATGTTTACTAGATTGATTTGTTTTGGTGCATAATCCACTCTTTCGTTGCCTTAGAGTGGCGGTACGTTGCGAGATCTGGCAAAATAAACGGTGCTGCAGCAAGAAACTTAGTAGATGTCTAGGTTGATAGGTTTACTAGTGATGAAAGCTCCGTTCTTCAAACCGCAACTGCATATGGCTTGCCAGACAAGAAATTTCTTCGGAAACGCTTCAGTCCTCTGCAAGCATATATAATTGAAGTTAACGAAGCAATAAGTCTCATCATACACCATTATACACAAAATTTTCGTACAACTTAAGGCAACGGGATTGTGCTGTTTAATTCTGTTTTGCATCCCGATCAGGGGCTGTTTTTCTTTGCAGATCGGCTTTAACTTTTATCTTTTGCACAAAACTTTTTCAAAACAAAAACTTTCTTGGCCACCTCTTGTAAAGAAAGCTTCGGTTGTCCTTCAAAAGTTGCAACATTCTCTGTTCCTCCTTCCGATTAGTCATTCCTTGTTTATCTCCACTTCTTAGCTTCCAATTCACCGTAATTCGTTCCCTAAATTAAAGCGATAGTAACATTAAGAACATTTGCTTTTCACGCAAGCTGACTTGTACTAAAGTTGGTATTGTGGACGAGTTTGTGCAAAATTAATTTGCGTCATTCAACGACGTTGCGGCAACTGACTCGTCTAGACAAAGTTGTCCTTATAAAGCGATATTTTTGCGCCAACTGGTCAGTCTGTTTAGATATGCAGCTTATAAACTGCTGTACTGACAATGTTATATTTAATTTTCGGTGCTCACTGTGTTCACCCTGTGATTAAGTTGGGTGGAATGGTGATGCAAAGCTTGAGTTGATAGGAAGCTGTTATAAGTTGATTTCAAGTCATGTTTTGGACTATCTTTGAGATTTAGATCTTGACAACACACGCAGGCCCTTTAAAATGGCATCTTGGTCTAGCATTTAGTAAATCGCTCATCAGAAATCGAAATCTTGTCCAGCTCTTCATGGTTACATATTGCTTGCATAAGGGTGAGAATGTGTCTATTTCTGACAAATCTTTTAAGAACAGTGATCATGTTCTCACTCAATCACTCCCTTCATTGACAAATAATGCAATTTTAACTCAATAACTACATATGTAGTTGCCACCCAATTGGGTGGCACGTATAGTGCCACACTTTAGCATACTTTCAGTGTAATACGACTATTACTTCCCAGGTACGTTTACTACTTCTCAAATATCTCTCACAAATAATTCTGAAGAATAATGATTATCACCAAATTTGCTGGCGAGCAAAAAAGATCTGAAGAATTTTGTGAAGTGAAATGTAGAGAAATGTACATCAGATGCTTAATATATGACTTTATAATTTTGTGGGTGCATAAATAATCTAGTTTTGTAGTCCGGGACGCAAATATGGGAAGAGCCGGCGTAAACCGCAAATCCTGAAAGGGGAATCCGAGATATATAACCAGTAAAACCGATAAATATAGTAAAGTACTCATAAATCAAACAGAACCAAACAGCGCAGCTTAGGTCCACTATATTCGGCGGGAAGTGCTGACAGAACAATTTCCTTCTCTTACAAAATACCTTATAAATATTTACGCGCGGCCCGGGTTTGATGTAGGCATCAGGACAAAGTGATGCATCGCCTCGGACAAGAACAACTGTCGCCGCGAAGACGCGCGTGGCCGCGCCGCCCCGTGCGAGCGGAAAAGTCGGCGCCATTTGCATAACCTACTAGCGCCCGCTTCCATCGAATGCAAATTAGCGCGCAAATTGGCGCCGATGAAGCTCTCGGATTCAAAGTTCCATTCACAGCCGCAAATTACGGCGCGTCGCGTGCAACTTCTAGCGCGCGAGTTGCAAAACCAATAACCGATCGCGGAGGAGCGACGGCGTCGCGGCGGCCCCGGGAGGTATCGAGCGCCGCGGCGCGGCGCGGCGGTTGGCACCCGCGGCACGTTTTCAAATTTCTTCGAGGATATTATTGCCGATTAAATTTCCGAGCCAATGAGCCACAATCGCGAGGAACACAGGCGAAATAAGCGCGGCAATTGTCGCGGGCGCCGCCGGTTCAGTCTCTGGCGCCGCTTTGAGCGTCCTCACCTGGCGGCGCGACGTCCGCGATGAAGTATGGGCCTTCAAAGGGGAATTAAGCGCGAATGCTCAGTCATTCGGAGCCGGCGCGCTCTGCAATTATATGTGTTTTGTCGGGGCGCTCGCGTTATGGTTCCCGGGGGATGGCGGGCTGAATAACCGAAGCTTTGGCTCATTTGTCACTGATGAAAAAGCGGCGCTGTACGCAAATACGTCGCGGGCCTGCACAATTACCTTGTTCTTTCGCAACGACCTTACCATCACTGGAATTGTTAATCATCTGAATAAACTTATTTTGAAAGCACTGCGAATTTTACGCTCCCTCGATGATACTCCCATCCCTATGGCTTTATCACCCTTGGATTTGCTTATAGAAGTCGGTAGATTGCTAATACATAAAAGTGTTGTTTTTTAAAGAATTTGATCGAGTTTAATTTTTAGCACCACATAGTAGTAAAACCTACATGTATAGGGGGTTGCTAAGATAAATCCGCACTTTTTTTAGGTTGTATTAAGGGATAGTAGAAAGGCCCTTATTAGGTTATATAAGTCAGCTTTAAATAATCAAAAATCTACGAGTGTCGACAACATGAGCCGAGAATACATCCACAGAGCTACTATATTTGAATCCCTTCGCGCCGGACAATCATTGTGCGATTTGACAATAAAAGACCCAAGTTTACGATGAAGCTAAGTAGTAGAGGAAATATGACCACCAGGAGGAGATAATTGCTGACTGGGCACCTCATAACAAGAGAAGTAATTAATTGAAAGAGATGATTTAGATAGACTAAGAAACGTACCAACAGAAGCACCAGTTACTTTCTGACTTTATAAACTTATCCAAATATCCTTGTGTCCAACATACAGCATGATCCTTCAACAAAAAATGGCTGATTGATTTAAAAGAAGGCTAGATCCAAGAAAAGAGATATCATCTCTGAAATTGGTTCTAATTGTTCTCTCGCTGACCGCTTGCATTCTTACCATCTACTCTCCGTCAGTAATTGTTTTTAATAATCCATTTCCTTTCAGAACATGATCTACTGTTTGCATCTTTCGTTTTGTTATTTTCGTCTATATTCGTCTTTTGTCTATTACTTCTAGAACTTTGTCGTTTGTTTTCCGTTGTACCCAGGAGATTTTTAGTACCCTACCCTGTAGCACCACATCTCAAATGCTTCTATTTTCTTTCTGTCTGCTTTTCCAACGGTCCAAGTTTCACATGCACACAGAGCTATGCTCTATGGATGTCATTAGTGTTTTTTCTCTTGGTTTATTCTACTGTTGATTTTCCTTGTGCATCTACCATTTCCAGTAATCAAATTCCTAGGTACGCAAATTCCTTTACTGCTTTTATGGTTTTATTGTTTATGGTGATAGTGTGCATTATTGTGTTCTGTTTTGAACACAGCATTTTTGTTTATTTTTGTTGTAGTTGTTTTAAAAAATCTCATCCATTTCTTTCAGTATTTGCATCAATTCTTCTCTTTCTGCCATTAGGGCTATATTGTCTGCGTATCTAATTGTGTTGAGTTTTCCGCCGTGTATAGAAATTCCCTTGTTTTGTGTTTGCCTAAATCGTTTATTGCTTATTGTATAAATATGTTAAAAAAATTGTCAAAAGTGCACATCCCTGTCTGACTCTTCGTTTAATTTTTGCTTCATCTTATTTTCCATTATATTTAAAAATTGCTGAATGTTGTTTGTATTTGTCTTTCTTTGTCGTTAATTCTTATTTGTTGTAATACTTCAAACACTTTCTTCTAATTCCTTATCAATGCTTTTCTGCGTCCATAAAAGCTATATATAAATTATTTTTTTAATGTTATTCTTAAAGCCAGAATTGCTTCTTTTGTTCCAGAATTCCTTCTAAAACCAAATTGGTCTTCTGTCAGGTTTCCTTCAATATCATGTTCGATTCTTTTGTATGGCATTTTTATTAGAATTTTTGGAGCATGCAATATTAAGGCGATGGTTTTATGTGTTGCAGCTTTCTTTGGAATTGTCACTATTTTTGTTTTTGTGAAATATTTTGGGATTTTTCCTGTGTTGTACATATCTTGCACTGTGATAAATATTTTGTTTAGTGTATCTTTGTCAAGGTCTTTTGTTACTTTGTTAGGGATATCATCTGTGCCTGGGGTTTATTATTTTTAGATCACTTATTGCTTTCTTAAATTTACTTTTCAGGATAGGTCCTGTAGTTCTCTGCCTCATCTTCAGTTCTGTCAGTGGATTTATATTATTTTCTTTATATAGTTCTTCTAGATATTCTTTCCAGGTTGCAACTATTTCTTTGCCTTCATATACTATTACCCCTTTTTTGCTCTGTATCCCTTGGATGATAGGTTTCGCTGTTGTAAACATGTTTTTAACTTTTCTACATGCTTTTTCGTTTTTACCTTCGGAAATATCTTTTAAATTTGGGCTGAGTTATTTTTTATGAATTCTTCTTTTGCCTTTCTACATTCTCTTTGTATCTTGTTCCTTAATTCTCTGTATCTTTGTAGTCCTTGTTCAGTATTTATATACTTGAATTTTCTCCTGTTCCTTGTGTATTATGTCGATTGTTATCAATGAGTATCTTTTTGCTTATAACTTTTTTTCCAATATTTCTAGCTCTATTTGTTCTCTTTTAATGTTATTGTTCCGTAGTATGTTTTTGTTTATTTCTTGTTTACTGTTTTTATAGGAATTTTACTTTTTCTTCATTTTTATATTTTTTGTTATTTCTTTTCTGGAGAGGCAGGCGTGTAAATAGATGTGCCCTCGATGCGGTGTGGGGAACAAAGTACGGCCCGTCTCGAAGTAAGACGCTGAGGCCCAAATCGTCCCTTAAACGGCCGGCGCGAAAGCGGGGGGGGGAGGGGGCTACCGATATCAACCAACGAGTAAATTTGCCAAATCGTTCACCTGTAATCGGCTTCGGATTCAGCGGCGTCGATTTCCTGGTGGTCACCGTGCTATGATGTTTTCGTGCCTGGCTTTGCGGGGGAATTAGCTGCGGGTAGATTATAACGCGGGTTGCATTTCGAAAGTGTCGCCGGGCTTCGCACCTGGCTTAGCGCTAGATTATTTTGATTTGACAGCACTTGTCGGCATTGGTTTCAAAAGGTGCAGACACGCAGGCGGAGCGAAAAAAAGCCCATCTGCCGTTCTTTGTGTGCGATAGCAAAACGTCCGCCGGCAGATATCAAGTCACCAAGACCGCCCCGAACACAGACGGCTCAAGGGCAAAAGGCCGCCACACCAAAGCCTACATTTTATTGTGACTATATTACGGTCCCTATCGATCTGACCCCAAGTAGCTTTTGGAGTCATTAGCTTGGTTTTTGAATTTCTTTGTTACTACAATGTAGTTACTCTGATATATTTTAACATCTACTGGCATCTTTCAGGTGTATCTTCTTCTGGGATGGTGTTGGAATATTGTACTGATGATAGTTAGTTTATGACTAGCACAGAACTCTAGAAGCCTTTCTCCCTTGAGTTTCTTTTTTCTAGCCCGTACGCGCCTGCTATGCTGTCTTTTTCTCTTACTGTTGCCTTCCAGTCTCATTGTTAATATGCTAATAAAACAAAAAAATAATAAAATTGCACACGAAGCTCACAGCGGCTAACCTTTAAATTTTGCAGGAATTGATTAAAAGAGTGTTTGGGAAGATTTTTTACCTTATTAACGCAGGCAGGGTTTCATTCCGCCAGGTAATCTAGCTGAGCAGGCCCCGCTCATTAACATTCATTACGACGGGCCGCCATCGTCGACACGCAAGTGACGAGCTTTTTAAATTCGCAGCGCTGAATGGCGCTCGCGCCGCGTTTGCACGGCTCCTTACGGGCCCAATTCGCGCCGTTCCGCGTTAATTAAAATTGGCTCCGCGGCCGGCGCCGCCGGGCTTCCGTTCCGCCGCAGGCGGCGCCTTGCATGCGGGCCGCAGCTTTTTCAGCTGCTGCGCCTGCATAATAAGCCGTCGCCGAACTTGTGCTCCGTTCAGCGCCGATAAATTGCAAGTAGTTGCAGGCGCGGAAAGATATTGCGAACGCGCGCCAAGTTAGTCGGGGCAGGTAATTGAGTTAGAGCTGAAGTTTGCAGCGGAATATTATGACAATGCTATACACAGGGGGTGTGTTTGGAGAGTTAATGGAGTGGCGAAAGCGGCGCTTAGTTGGGTGTAATTCTGGGGCAGCGCGAATCTTGTGGTGCAATAAGTTGTAGTTTCCGGTTTTCTATTTTTGCATCGCTCAGAATTACTGCGCGAAACTTTCATTTTTTGAAACCCCAAACCTTTTAACTGTCTCATACAAAATTAAAATTTTATTATCTATAATTAACCTTGAGTTTTTATTAGAAAAAGCAAGAGATTGAGTGGGGAGCTAAATAAAAATATTAGGGTAGCTGGCAATTTGGATCAAGCAAAAAGGTGATTTCCAAAGTTTTAAACTTCGACTGCTTAAAATTGACAAGGAGAATCACAAAATAGTGTTATACAAAGTAGAAATTTTGTTAGGTTGTGTTGCATGTGCAATCCCCTATTAAGTAGCACAAGGTAGTTCAGCAGAGTTGCTATAACCGAATCCCTTCGCGTCCGAAAATTGCAGACAGAAACCACAATCTGATCTGACCACCAAGCGAAGGTAACTGCTAATACAGCAACTCACAGCAAGTAATCTGATTGCAAGAAAAGCGATGAATTCGATCGTTTAGGATGCACGACAGATCTGGTAAAATAAATGGGCGTGGCAACGTCGACGACCAGTCTAACAGTGCACTAGACCCTGCACTACAATCGCCAAATGTTGACTAAAAAAAACAACAAAGACAGGAAGTTAAAAGCACTTGAACCGACATCAAGCACAACAGCGCTGGCTTCTTAAAATTCTTTACGGGCGAAAAGAACTACATTCAAGACAGGAAAATAAATTGCCAAAATAATCGTTGAATCTCTCAAGATGCCTCTAGAAGTATCTATTGTCATGCTTACAAAGTTTACGCTTCTTAAGTGATTTTGAAGTTTGTAAGTAGCAATGGGGATGTTATAGCGCCCTTACTTATTTGAGGAAAACCTAAAAGTGTCCCCCAATAGTTATGTTAACCTGCTGAACGCAGTTTTCAAGCCTTGAATAGAGGAAGTGGCCACTGGTCGGGAGTACGTGTTTCAGCAAGACTCCGCTCCTACCCAAAAGCCAAAAAATATTTAGGAATAGAGCTATTCTTAACTCTTCAACAATAATTCGTATTACCACAACTTGCAGCTACGTTCCAGCTTTCAATGAATTGTTTTAACTACTTTGCGTAGGGCGTGATCGAGTAAAAATCAATAAAAGGTCATCATAATGCCGAGGAGGCTTCAGGGCTTCCATTATCAAAATAATAACATATGGATAGCAGAAAGTTGTATTGAACTGCAGCAAGTTTAAGTCCCATTTTAAGGAGGATTTTAATGTATTTTTATTATTCATTTTCTAATTTACCTCGACGACTTTGTATATGGAAAGAAACTTATAAGTTTACTAATATGGTTATAAGTCACAAGACATACGCACGAATCTTACCATAAACCCTTTTATAGTAAAACAAGTGGTTTATAGTACTCAATGTGAGATGGGAAAATCAAGCTGGAAGTTCTATACTCCAAAAATATGATGGAAAGTACTACATTTATAGTCACCTCCCTGCCCTATCTTCATAGATGTCGTAGTTAAGGTATAATAAAAAGGGTAACTAATATTAACTTTAATAAATGGCCTAAAGGCAGAACTGATGTAAACGTAAATTCAATTTTGACTTTTGAAGATACATACCTCTTTCTCCGTTTAATGATTACACTGATGGTAATGTACGTCGCATTATTCAAATCGGAAGCTCACCCCACTCTTATCTACAAAATAAATAATATTAACAAAGAGGTAAAGTAAGATTAGTTTGGAATTGTCAGCATAACTCTAAGGTAGATGTTAGGTTGCAATTCTTAGGCGTTTATTTTTAATTGTAACCTGTTTTTCTTTACGATTTGGTTTGTAGCGTTTCAGTTTCCGCATATGTAGAAACGCAACTTTCTCTTCTGTGGCCGGTCTAAGTCTTAGATCTCTTTGAACATGGCCGTTCTATTTCTTTGGCTTATCCTAACAAACTTTGTGATATCCATAAATTCATTTGTTATCATTTTCTTAGTATCATTGCAGTTCCAAGAAATTGTTTCGTCTTACTGGTGTCCGCACGTGATCTTCACATCATGGTTTATCACTAGTTTTAACATTGCCTTTGCATATCTTTGCCTTGCGTTCAGTTCTTAGATATTGATTTTCTAGATTAAGTCTCTAGATATTCTGGTAGCGCGTCCTGCTCACTAGGGCCGCCCCTAGAATATTGGTGTCTTTAAGCAGTTTTTATTATCTTACTCTAAGTTTACTTGACACTTGTTCTTATTGTATTTAAGTTTTTTCCACCAAACGGCATCCATTGCTATTTTTGTTTAGTTATATAAAACTTTAATAAAATTAGGAAGGGTTGTGATCAAGTTCTCTTTTATTTGGCTTTCCTTAATAACTCTAAGTTGTATTGGCTATCTGTTATTTAAATGGCAGATTTTCAGAGGAATTTGTGTATCTATGGTGTGCCGTTGAAGTCTAACAAGAAATGCATGGGTAAAGTTAAGTATTGATTTTATTACGAAGGTAGTTCCAATAAAATAATATTGGAAAAACTCTTTTCTTAAGTTTTCCCAGGCAAAGTATCGACATTAAACTGTCTCTAAGGGCAAGCTATCTTTATCAGTTGAAATAATGCTGCCCTATGCAATAGCCTTATGTTCCCACTTCTCAGAGTTGTCTCTATAAGCACAGAAGTTAAGAGCGAAGTTTAAACTTATTAAAACTATTGCCGGTGGCTATTGGTTTGTGACAATTAGAACAGAAAGCTAGCTCAGCATTTTTACACCAGTACTTTTTGCGACAAAGTTTATATCAAAAGCCTCACGCTACATTTGTATCCCGTAAGTTGTTTATGTTTTCTTGAATATTTTCTTTAAAACAAAACTGGATTTAAGTTTACTTTACATTCTTAAATAACGAGGGTGAGCTGAAAATTTTATTATTTTTTAGCAGGAATCTAAGCGCCTGATAACTAATAGTTTATCAATATTTAAGCTCGTCGTGTTATTCGTTTTCTCTAATTTGTGTATCAATTATTCAATATCTTGAGTATCTTCACAAATATGTTGCTAACTAAATAAATAATCAGAGCCATAGTTTCTAATGGTTTTTGGTGACTAGTCCTGCTGACAAAATGGACTTGTTGAGGCCTTTTACTTTTATGCTTATTTTCTTATACCATTCGTGACCTCAGAATTTTTTCTTCTTTCAAATTCACTATTAAAGCAGTAACTATTTAATAATTTAATTGTTGAGCTGTTTCTGCAGATGCGAATGAAACATCGGCTTCTGAATGGTGTTTTAATCTACTGCACAGCAATGGCGCTTTAACTTAAAAATTTCTTAATGGGACCTATAATAAGACTTGCTATTTTACTTGAGGCTGATGTGTGTTAACTCGTCAGGTGCTGAGTCACTACACAGACAACAACCTACATGCTAAGCTAAGGCGCACGCGGCTGTAGTAGCGGCTTCAGGTCTTCAAAACGAAAAGAGGCCAAGCCTGCCGGCTTACGGTTTTATGCTCTTAAACATCTCACAAACTAACTTCAATTTTCTATTAACATTGCAAATATTCTACAGTAGTAAATAAAAAGTCAACATTCCAAAATCGCTTTCTACTACCTTTCTTGCAACACAGACTTTTACTTTGTATTTACGACCTTATGGGAGCCCTAGAAGTTTTTTTTTAAATACACCTTTGGTTTAAACCTCTATCTCTTGAACGCCTTAAAAATACCACTGTCGCGATTCTTTCCAAACTGCCTAAATTAATAATTTGGGCCGACAGTATCCATTAGCACAACTGTGTTATTTACATGACCAGTAACTAGACCCAGTTCTGTCTAAACACTTGATGGTGGTACAATCACCATCTGTAGTGCCACTTCAGTTAGAAAAGTGCCATAAATTTTGAAATCCTTCTGTGAAAGTGTGAAGATGTCACCAGTGGCTTTTAAATTAACAATTTTAAAGAAATCGGAAAAATTTAAGGACTCTATCTGCAAAATATACTACGAGTACAATATACAATACGTGATTAAGCAGTAACTAAAACCAAGGATATTGACATGAGGACATCACATGGGAGCTTTGTAACGCTACATGAACGTAAAAGTATCAAGCATTCCTGCAAGTGTAGTTGTCACCGTGGATGATAATTTAAGTTTCAGTTCAGAAGACAATTCTGTTAGAGATATAATTATATATATAATTAGAGATATAATATATAATAATAAAAAAACTTCTAATGGGGTAGTGAAGCGCAATACATAGCCTAGCCTACTCAAATGTCAACCTCACCTTCGAGTCGGTGAAGTCTGTTCAAAACAAACGAGGCTCTGACGACCGAACATGGGCGGAATAACCCTAAATCGACGATATAGGAAATGATATCCTCAGTAACTTCAACTTTAGAAGTTGTGGCGCTAGGTGTAAGCAGCCTAACACGTAAAACAAAAAAGGGCTCAGACGAAAGCAGAATGAAAAGGAAACTTAAAGTAAAATTTCCCGGGTGGCAAATGCTCACACCTCACAGTGGAGGAGCCCCATCTGGTTACAGGGGGACAGTTCTGACGTCAACGTTATTGAACCCAAACTTAACCTCAACCGAAATCGGAGAAGAAGATACAAACCGAGATCACAGTGGAACTATGGAACTTACAGGGATGGCAACAATAAAGATCTGGAAGTCATAGAAGAATTGAAGAAAATGAAAATAGATTACTAATTACCAGCTGAAACATAAGATAGTTGATACGGAACTGGAAATTATCCAAGACGTTTTCATTGCATGGAGTGGAGTCAACAAAAGAAAACGAGCTCAAGCTGGAGTAGGAATGATAATAAGAAAGAAACTTGGCAGAGAGAATCAAATCCTGGGAACTCATAAGCGAGAGAATCATCAAAGTATCAAATAGATATTATGGAAAGAATAGCAATTCTCGGTATATGGACCAACTGACGATAGTTACTAAAAATGATAAAAGGATTTATGGAATAATGCTAGGAGGAAATCCAGAAAATAAGAGACTCCCAAGAAATTATAGTAGCAGGTGACCTTAATGGTAGAACAGGACAAGGAAGCTAACAACAAGACAATAGGACCATTCGGAGAGGAAGTTACAAATGATAAATGGAGAGAATTATAGAATTATGTGAAATGAAATAACCTCCGAATAACGAATGGGTTTCAGGCATAAAATGATCCACAAATATACTTGGAACGGATGACAAGAAATCTGAAATCAATTATCTGATTACATCATAGTAAGAATCAACACCAAAATAAAAATAAAAGATGTACGAGTTAAAGAGGGGCGGAATGTGGCACAGACCACAAATTATTAATCGCAAAGATGGAATTCCTTTGGTATAGGAAAACAACAATAACCTACAAACAAACACAGGACAAAATTAGAGGATCAGCACTACCAAGTCGACCAGCTACAAGACGAAAAAATAAGAGAACTCTACCAAGAAAATTGGATCAGAAACTAAATGAATTCACATTTGATAATATAACAGACATGTACGAACATATAAAACTAGTATAAAAGAAACAGCTCAGGAGGTACTGGGAGTCAGAATAAAAAGAACAATAATCACAAGATAATCCTTGGTGAAAATACGCTAAAAGTATCCAGGAAAAGAAAGAACAATATAATAGGTGGCTAAGCACCAAAACGCAAGAAGATCAACAAAAGTACAAAGAGAAAAACAAAGAGGTAAAACGATTAGTAACAAGAGAAAAGAATGATCAGTGGAAAACCATGTGCACAAACATTGACCAATACATAGGGGGAACAAAGAGTTCAGAAGCATGGCGAATACTAAAAACGTTAAGAACAAATTCAAAAGAAAAGGCATACATACCGTTCATACAACAAGAAAAATGGGAGCAATACTACCAGGACCTGCTAACAGAAAATAGAGAAGAGTTTAAAGGACAAGCGATAGAAAATAAACAAAATGACCAAATAGAACACGAAGAAGTAGAAATAACAATTGGAGAAGTCAAAAGGCCACACAATCATTAAAAAATAGAAAATCAGGAGGACCGGGAGGAATAGTACCCGAAATGGTAAAGTATGGAACCCCGAAATTACTACGCATGATGCAACATATGTTTCGTAAAGCACTAAATGGGGATGTACTACCGAATGAATGGACAAAAGCGTATATAACGTCGATATTTAAAAAAGGTAATCGCAGAATATGTGACAACTATAGAGGCATTAGTGTGATCTCTCTAATGGGAAGAATTTATGCAAAAATAGTAAAAACAAAATAGAAGACAATATTCATGGAAAAATAGGAGAAGACCAAACAGGATTCACAGCCGGAAAATCCTGTATAGACAACTATATACTATCCAACAACTTATAGCGAAGAAAAGAGCGAAAAACAGGGACATTCACTTGGCCTTCATAGACCTCAGAAAAGCGTACGACTCGGTTCCCAGAAAAAACTGTGGGAAGCGATGAGTAATATAGGGATCAACAAAAGTCTAATCAGGGCAATACAGCAACTTTATGGAAACAACCAAGTGGCAGTGAAAGTGGGGCAGACGATCAGTAATTACTTTAAGACAACAAAAGGGCTCCTACAAGGATGCTGCACATCTCAACCCTATTCAAGATATTCTTAGAAGATACCTTAAAAATTGGAAAAGGAAATGTGAGGGAATGGGGATACCAGTGCGCAATGAACATCTTTATACACTAAGCTACGCAGATGACCAAGTGGTAATAGCCCAAGATGAAGAGGACCTGAGTTATATGCTACGAAAACTAAAAGACGAGTACACTAAGGCCGGTATGGAAATAAACTTCGACAAGACAGAATATTTAGCGATTACAGAAGAAGAGGTAAAAACTTAGAAATAGACGACAATGTAGAAATAAGAGGAAAAATAAGTTCAAATACCTCGGCTTTACTATATCAAAAATACATCTAAAGAAGAAGAAATAAAGAACAGGTTAGGACAAACTAGAATAAGTATCAGACAACTACATCCCATTCTATGGAACACACACATTACAAAAAATACAAAACACAGAATATATAACACAATTATCAGAAGTATTATGACATATGGGGCAGAAAACTGGATAATTAATAAGAAAAATAGAGGAAAAATAAAAGCCACAGAAATGGAATTTTGGAGAAGGTGCTGCCAGGTGACACGACTGGACAGAATTAGAAATACAGAAATAGAGAGGAGAATGAATGTAGAAAAAGACACACTGACTTACATCGAGGAAAAGAAATTAATATGGTACGGCCATGTTAGAAGGACGGACAATAACCGATGGATAAAGAAAATAACAGAATGGAGTCCTCCAGGAAAACGAAAGAGAGGAAGACCCCGAAGATCTTTCAGAGATGAGGTGGACGAAGCCATGGAAAGAAGAGGGCTAGTAGACGGAGATTGGGAAGACAAGAATGAGTGGAAGAAACGGTTGAGTGAAGGAAGCTGTGAAGATCCTTTTGTATATATATATATATATATATATATATATATATATATATATATATATATATATATATATATATACAAATACACAACAAATTGTTAATCATGATCAGTTATCACAATCAGATATTAGAATAAAATAGAAACAGAAAATGACTCAGCCTTCGCCTTCTGTTAGAAGTGTGATAAAATATTTTTAAAACAAAAATAGGGAATACCATCGTTCTTTTTAACACAATCTAGAACTACCAAAAGTTTCCTAAAGACAAGTTATAAAAAAATGAAAATTACCGAAGCCATTAAGGAATAAGACCTTTTACGGCCGCGCAAATTGGCTTCATCATTACAACAAAATAATACTTTTTGAAGATGTTTAAAACGTCGTTAGTTTTCGCAGGGGCACAAGATAATAGTTTCGGAGCGGGTCCAGAGATTGCCCGACGCAGTCGGGTCTTATTTGATTCATTGGTGGGCTCGCCACTTATGCGGAGCCCAAGTTTGAAGGATAAGAGCACGTCTGTGCCGCTACACACATTAATTTAGTTTTGATTACAACTTGTGTTAGAATGCACTTCTTATGTACTCCTAAGAGTTGCTTGCTCTCACTTAAAATGAATATTTATTCTTCTAAGGTTGTTCATGCTATTTTTATTTTGAGTTAAAAATTTTCAAAATAGTCGTTAATTTGGGGTCTTCATTAACCCGAAACCAAGATTCTCTTTAGTCTATTCTGCAACACTTTTCCTATTGTTTTATCCGTTAGTGTTTACTAAAGAAATAGATGTTTTTATTTCTTTTATCAGATTTTTTGGACATTAATTTTTGGTTGATTTCTGCCTAATCCAAAATAGATATAAGACAATTTTTTATTTTGCAATTTTTTGATAAAAACTTTTGTTCTTTATTATACTAGTATGCCATCTAAGTATTAGATTGTTAAATGGTGAGCAATATTGTCAGTCAAATGCAAATAATGTCTTAATTGTAGTTTACGCACTGTTCATCTCAGACAATTAATTTTAGTTCTTTTAAAATGCCAATAAAGTAGATTGACCATAACAATGAAGACGCCCTTCAATTGTCTAGTTTACTCTTTTGTTTTAATATTGACATAAAAGGTAACAATAATTTTTTAGACATACAAATAATCTAAATCTTCCTCCTAGAACGTACAGAAACTCTTTGATACAATAAACTACTAAAAGTAATGTAAAACATAAATACAAAAATTTTCAAAAAACAATAAAAAATATATAAATACCCAGATATACATACTGAGCAGTGCTATACCGATCGATTTTCAGTATTATATAGTTCGTATTATCTACAAATATTTGACTGCTTTATCTTATGATTTCTTATTATTTCTTCTATCCTTAATACCTTGATTTTACTTCAAACTTTTAATACGCAGCGATGTGGCAAGCACCGCTTCTTAGACGACTAATGACTGCATTATTACCTTTTGTTAGAAATAAACGCAGATATTCAATCAAGTCCGTTCGCACCGCAGCCAAGCGCTTTAGCCGTGACGTGATGACCATGCAGTGAGGTCAAATATAAGAGAAATTATTTGTTCGAAAGGCCATACCCTCGCGCAAAGTGTTAGAACCTTACCGTTTTGAATATAAAATATTATTTAATTGCAATCTGCTAGTGTTTATAGCAACGTAGACAATTTTTGAAGACACATTTATTTTTTATATATATCTAATGTAAGCTGATGGATTATAAATTAACTTTGTCTTATTTTACTTTTGTTTTCATTATCTCATCCTATTTATCCCACAGATGCGTTAATATCGATTTCAGGTTTGTAGTCTATACAAGCGTTGAAGTCTCCCATTAGAGTCTTAGGGAAATTATAATTTTCTAATTTATTTTTTGCTACATTTTAATTTTATACGTAACTACTATGCTTTTTGTTTTGTAATTATTAAGACTAAGTCACATCCCTAATCATAAAAAAATTTTAATAAAATTTTTCCACAATTATATATTCATGCTAATATGATTGAGAAATAAATTAATTCTTCTGTCTGTATTGCTAACTGACAGTTTTGTCTAGAGGTTTTCTTTTACAATGAATAATAGTAAAATAAACAATTTATTATTTTTTTATTTAAACAATAAAATTTACATGCATTGTAATATCCTATCTCTTATTTTATTAATTGCAATTATTTTTTATTATTTTAGTACAACAGAATTATTTACTAGTTGTTATGCATTAATCGATAAAATATGATAAGCATTGAGAATAAGAAATGCGCTGGGAAAGAACCGTGCCCCCGCGAGCCCCGAAACGCGATAGCTTCCGCAGGGGGCAATTTGAGCCGGCTGCTCTCAGATTGCCCTGCTCTGTAACTGCGAAGCGCCTGCGATTCCCTCGGCAGCCTTCTCAGAGCGCTTTTTAATTGCAGCCCGTGGGCATGTATCTGAACAAATACGAGTGGGCCGGCTCCCAGGAGCTGGGAGACTGCTCCATCAGGATCCGGGAGGCGCAGCTGGAGTTCGACGACGGCACGTGGGAGTGCCAGGTGACGGCCAGCGACTTCCACACGCAGGACGCCCTCACTAGCCTGCCGATCCGTCTCGTCGTGCGAGGTAGGTGCGGCGCTTCCGCAGGAGCCCCCGCGGGCGCGCTGGTGCAAAAGTGCGCGACTCAATTAAAGCGCTGCTCGCCACTTAAGGTCGCCTCCAGGCTCCCGCGGGGCGAACTTCGGCGCCCCATTCTGAACTTTAATTGATAATTAGCGCTTTTTGTGCGCCGGGAACGCTCCAATTAATTGGAGTTCGGAACTCCGCCGATCCAGATGCTAAATTTTTCTTTTTTGATCCCGCACATCTACTGAATAGCTAGTTTGGATATAATTAAGTGTCCCTTGTAGCTTACGTTATCACAGCAAAAATGTCAAAATATTTAGTGTACAAAACTACAGCTTCTTCTCTTTCTCCTTCAACTGCTCTTCCAAAGTGTAGCCCAAGTCTCTCAGCTCCTTCAGAACCTTCTCGCTGTTTCTAACGTACTCCACCCACCCTCCATAGTGGTAATCGGGGTGAATTCCTCCGTACCTTTTCGGGAGGTACTTGGGATCCACGTGCTTGTGCAGGGATCTCATGTCATTTCCGTGGAAAAACATCTTTTCCTTTACTTGCTTGCTGAGAAACGGCTTCACTACGCTATAGCCAGCCTTGAACACGCTCGTTTGGTTCACCACGTGGACGGCATGCGTTCGTACCGGATACGTCCACTGAAAAATAGAAGCAAATTAAACAAGGCACGATTATTGAAAAAACAAGTGACGCCTCATAACTGGCAAGTATAAAATTTAATTTTGCCGGGGGCAAAGGCGCGACCTTTTTGCCCCTTCAAGCCACTTGTCCGGTGAAGTATAGTTCAGGGAGCCGAACTGTTTTGAATCCTAAAAGCTTCGCGCTTTTCTTCTAAGAAGTTTCAAAGTATTCGCCCACATTGGATCGTGGCATTCAAATTTCGAGCTCGTGCCACTTGGCGGATTAGTTCGTAATTTAATTTAGGACCCGGAGCCCCTCGACTAAATACGAAATCTTGTCCTGCACGCAACTCAGATTTTAATGTTTTTATAACTGGTAGTGTACGTTGGCGACTTGTAATTGGCAGCTAAATTGTGAAATAGCGTGCCGGCGGGCACTACTCGCTTTTACGCTTATCTTAATCTTCAGATTCAAACGGACCAATAATTTCATAAACAATTTGCTCGTCGCCTTTACCGTCCCATAATTTTATATTATTTAAAATGCATCACCAGCTCCCTTTTCATTGGCATAATTTAATTTGTACTTTAAAATAATAAACAAATTACGTGAGCAAAAAACGCGCAAGTGATGGATAGCATGCACGTTTTCAATTACGGTACTCCGTCTATATATCACGTGCGTGTTATATGACCTAATTAATAAGCTGTTTCGTAATTATGTAGATGTAGGTTAGGGTTAAATCTTAATAAATTAAATTGTTCAAAGCTGACTCAGTTTGAAGAAAAATATAAATAATAATTTTTTGCATACAATAAAAACTTTAATATTAAATTATTTTTAAGCAATAACTGTAGAAGTGTTTATATCACATCTAGTCTAAAAGGCAATTGCTAAAAATTGCATTATTCTTGTACTCAGATGTGCGTCTTGCACGGTGCAGTATTAACAGTAATAACGTATTTAAATTTAATTTTCTTATTGAGTTCTAGTCATTTTTACAAGGCTTTAAATCCCTTCGGTTCGTCAAAAAGTTAAATTTACTATTTTCGACGTTTACTTACTATGGCATTTACATTTCTGACTTAAAGAATGATAAATACGTTTCTCGCACTTTACTAAAGTAGATTTAAAGCATTAACCCTCCTTTTAACTTATTATGGAGCTTTCATTTTAACTAGTTAATGCGCGTATGTATGCCTCAGTTACTGCTTTTTAATTTGATCCTTATCAGGTATAAAATTAGGTGAAACGGAACAACTCCCTTTTGCTATTGAGGTCTTTACATTACGAAGAATTATAAAATTCGGGAAATTAAATTTTAATAAATTTGAAGTTACGGGGGTTATGGAAGAGAAGGTTACAGCAACTATAATTTTTCAATATAACCATAATTTGATAAAAACAAGCAAAAACGAAATTAAAACTATCCTAGAAAGAAAGTATCCTATGGAGCATTAAAACACAAAAGAAGAAGATTACAATTAGCATTAAGTTGTAATCATAAAAAACGCGTCGATTATAAAAAGCCACAACCGCAAGTTCCCACTCAATAGGAGCAATTAAAAGACAAATGGGTATACCAAAGTGTACTTCTCAAGACACTCCTGCATTAATTACCCACTCACTTAGCAAAACCACAGTACATAGAGTTGAAAGAAGGTTCAAGGGGGCTTATTGAGTCTTAAAATAAAAGAGAATGCTATTCACAGAACTAAGAAAGTGAAATAGAATTATGTTGAGAACATAAAATGTAATAGTAAAAAAGTAAATGCGCAAAACAGGACTTTTTTTAAATTTATATTACTACAAATACGCGCAACGTAGCGGTAACACCAAGGTCAAACACTGGCTATCGGAGGCCAACCGGTCAGCGGAAATGTCGCGGCGAGGTCGTTATTAATATCAAAAACACACAAATACGAAAGCAACGGAAGAAAACTTAGCGGGAGCCAAAGAACTTGCAGAATATCATTAGTCAGCAATAGCGATATGGAAGGCAGCAGCCGAACAGAACAAAAAGCGAAAGAAAAGACAGTCTTTACTTGAGAAAGAAGAAGAAAAAATGATGAAACCGCTAATGTAAGCGAAATTGCGGAAGAATAAATTATAAGAGCTACTAAGTATTTCTAAAGAAATTTAAAAGTGGTTAAAGCGCACCCAGAGAAAAATAGCATAGTAATTAAGGTAGAGGTGGCAAACGAAGGGTGCAAGAATATTTAAAACCAGAATTAGGCAGTTAGTACTTGCTCGGCTAAAGTAATAAAAATTAATCACAAAAATTGAGGAAAAAAATAGTGCCAATTTTAAAAAATGAGACAAAGGAATGGACAGACAAAGTTACATTGATAGGAAAACGCAAGCTAAAATTCGAACGTTGTCACATTTGAGAAGAAAAGAGGATATACTATGGGCATTTTTGCAAATGATGAGTGTTGATTTGGGATGCCAAGTGAAAACAATGAGCTCAAAAAATTTAAAAAGATGGTAGAGAAAGATAGATATAGATAAGGTGAAAACGAAGTAAATAAGTCAAAGATAAACTTAAAAAGCACCTCACATAAGTGGAACATGAGAATGTATGTAGATGCGCTTGATATGGACAATGTACGACAGAAGTGCATACAATGGTTTGAAAAGGTCTTACATCACTTTTAATATTAAAAAAAGTTGATGTTTAGCGCATTAGTGTCAAATATTTTACAGCCTTTCTCCTTTTAGTCGCAAAGGTGGATACAAAATTTATACAAAAGCAAACAAGTGCAACTGAAATGGAATATAATTATAGAGCAAATCTATTTCTAGTTGAGTCATTATATATGGAGATGGACAAGAAACGATACTTCAATATTACACTTTGTTTTTGATAACCAGTTTACACCTCTTAGGCATGAAATTTTCTAATTCTCCTTCTAAATAGAGCTACCTCAAACTTGAACCAAAAACTCGATCAGTTCAGATTTTGTTGTGGGTCTCCGTTTATCATAAGTAGTTTATAGGATCGAGATCAGTCCAGTCTGTTAATTTTATTAGTGCTTATCTAAGATTAAACTAGTCAACATTGTACTCAGTAGTATTCCAACATACTTTGCGATATTAATTATCCCAGATATGATATCTAATTAATTAACGTTTTGGACAAATACGCATTCTGTTACCCCGACAGCGCTAGGATGCTTAATTGGGGCAATATGGATTTTAGTACATTTTGTTTTTCAGGTAACCTTTTAATACGTTTCTTGGCATAGTTGTTAATATTAAAACACCTCTTGCCGCTGCTATGTTGTCCATTATTTATGTTTTTTAGTCCACTGTAGATAAATACGTATTTTACTTTTGAAAGCAAGTGGACTTCTTCCGTGGTCTATACTCCTTAATCTATAGCCAATAAATCCTCACCTACAGTACATATGTATACTATCACCAGCAGCTGTGCATTAGAGTTTAGTTAATTTCGTGGAACACGAAATTTATGTTGCCCAAATTCGCTCTTTTAAAACAGCATCATCACAAACTAAAGCTTTGTTTATTTGTCCATTGCGCAGTTTATCGCCTATTGTTTTATCTTACCATACTTTTTGATCATTAAGATAACTCTGGCTATGTCACCATTAAAACGACCTTCTTTATGACATTAAATAATTTCGGTTTTCATCTGATAATTTGGTGCTTCTCTCCCGGAACACCATTCTGCGACTTATGAGAAAACTCACGAGAGGATTAAATTTTAAAGATCATTATATAGCTTACATACTTGCAGCTACCATGGAATTTGTAATAATAATTAGCTCTAAGTAGAGCTTAACGATACCGTTACGTTAACAATATTTAACCGATAGATAACCTGCGAAAAACTCCTAATTAAGTTGCTGGTAATCTAATAATAAGCTATAGTTAGGCTAGTAATGTGAAAAATGTGTATCGAGTTGAAAAACTTCTTTACATCACTGCAGCTTTACTTATTTTATTTTAGAAAAGGACAAGGCTTTTGTAAATAATGATAAAATCAAAACCGACTGTTAAAAGGGTCATCATAGCGAGAATAGATATTATTTTAGAAAATGACAATAATACAATACCGTGTGCCAAGAAAAGTAGCAAATTGTGAGTTAAAAGAAGATTTTTACAGTACACTAGTAAGGTAATCAGTATTGGATACAACATGGAAACATGGGAAAATGGGAATTAGCAATTAGCAACTTGATAAAACTGAAGATAAAGAAGATATAGGTGAATTAAAACGGGGATTTTTAGTATTGCACAGACTGCATAAAATGAACAAGTCAAACAAAATTTGCCATCAAATTACTTTGATAGCTACAAATCAGAAAATGGCAAGCATTCTGATCATATAAATATAAATTAGAAATATACTAGGCTAATGTTAGATGTGAGAAATAAGAGAGGTATTTGTATTGGAAAATGTTATCATTTACTGATGACAAAAGTCGAGGTAATTATAGTGAAGGCAAACTGATAAGCAAGTGGAGTGAAAACAAATTAAACAAAACAATAAACTAAACAAAAGTTTAGCTAGGTTCTACTAAATGAAAGCAAGAGAGATAACTATGATAAGAAAGTCGAAGATACAAGAAACTATTAAAAATAAATCTTTCTAAATGCGCATTTGGGTACAATAAGGACACAATAGTAAAAAAGTTAGATAAAAACTAGTTGTAGTACTAAGGGATATTAAACAAAGAAACTCAATTAAGAAGATACAAAAACTAGCCATATTAATAGATGAATAAAAGAGCAAAAATATAAAAACTATTAAAGGGGATAAAAAGCCTAGAAATCTGCTTATAAGGAAGATATACAACAATAGACCCTAAAGCTTCGGTTTCGACTAAATTACGCCGCAATATTAGAAGTAGACAAAGCTGCGACAGTTAAAGTGCTGCAATTCCTGTTAGAGAAAATATAAGGATAATAAGGGTTTTCAAAGACGGGAAGAAAGGGGAGCTTATCAAAATAATAAAGGAAGGTGATCAGCAAAATGAGAACGCTTGAGAGATACTAAGCTAATTGGTACTCTCAACAGAATATTCTATAGAACTTTATAATAGAGGATTGCAATAGAACTGGATAGGAAATTAAAGAATATACAATGTGGTCTTAGACACAACCGATTATATGTAGATTAGAGTACAACCTATCAATATTATCAACGACTATTTGATACCCTAAACACAAAATATATATTAAAATAGGAGAATACCAGCTAAGATAATCCATTTAATGGAGGTAGGGTACGAGAGAGATGAATGCAGAGTTGAGCACAACGGAGTAGTGTCACCGGCTTTTTAAACAGAGCATAGAGTGAAAGAGGGGTGCGCCCTCTTGCTACTGCTGTTTATAATAATACTGAATAAGTATAGTGGCCGATTACAAGAAAACGGCAAAATAATATAACATAAAAAATGATTTGTCATCATAAACAACAGTAAAAGTATAAAAGAAAATCTAGTCGCAGAATCAGCGAAGATTGGTCTGGAATAAATATCAGAAAACAGAGTGTGTGCGCTCGAATGTGAGTCGAACGAAAACGAACCGATGCTTTTACATTCCTAGAGAATGTGACATCAGTTACCTGTGGAGGATTTAAAGACGTGCAGTCAAATCATTAAAGTAAGAAACGCCTACGTAGAAGTCGGTGCTTTATGAAACGCAAGTGATTTGAATATTATAACTAAACTACATGTAGTTTTACTGTACTTGGCAAAATCGTGGTCAGTTGCGGAAGCAGTAAAGCAGCAACTACAGGTGGTTGTAAATTGGGGCCTGGAAAGAATACTAAGGATGTGGTGATAATGAAGAGCTGGAAAAGCGCGAAGCAGGTAAACGTAAATACGGAAATAAAATGCAGACGATATGGGTGTCTATGTTATACGCTACATAACAATTAAAGCAAATTTTGTAAGAGGATATTAAAATGAAAATTTGAAGGATAAAAAATGAGAGAATCTCAAAAACAAACGAAAAAGGATGATAAAAACCAAGTAAACAATTTTCATTCATACCAATTAATAAATTTTGCAAAATTTTGTGTGCAAAGGTTCTGACTTAATATTTTTGTTGACTATTCTATGTTTCTGGGGTCGTTTAAAAACTGGCGATCGTGCAATCGCTTTGATGTATGCACTTATATAGTTTGCTTCAGATGGAGCTTAAAGATTTTCGCTTGCTGTTCCATACAAATTCGGGTTAAATATTTACGAAGCTGTTGAAAATACGGCGATGACATGGTGGCAGTTGTATAGCTCAGAAGTGATTCGGGATATTCAAGGAAGAAAGTAACCGACCGAATGACAATTAAGTTTTGAACGATTCCAGAGAAGTTGATCGTCAAGTTGTCCAAGGGAATTTTATTAAATGGAGCGAAAGCGGCGCTTTCGCACTGCTGAAAGAATTCACTTGATTCCACAAGGAAGACTCTAAGGTTTATGCAAAGTTGTAAGGTGTTTTTTATTGAAGAACAAAATACTTTACAATGCTGATTCTGTAACCTAACTTGTCAACTTCAGTTGGGCATAGGAGCACTGGTTCTTTAGGAAATCCACGCTTTGATACCGGCAACCAACTCATCCAAATCGTCCTGGACTTCGCTCTCTTGTCAGTATTTCATGAAGTGGTGGTCCTAGAGGTCTTAGCAAGAGAGTGGACTGGATGAGAGAGCAGATTTTATCATCTTATCAGTGTTTAATGTAAGAGGCGGGCTCCTTCATAGTGAAAAATGATGTGAATATTTTCGCACGGTCTTTTGAATTGAATAGAAAAACAAAGGCGATAAAGCTAAGATAGATTAACTTTGCTGTTAATATTAAATTGCATTTTGCCATTTCTGTGCGGTTAAAAACGCAGAATAATTATACACCAACCTAATTGCAAGACATAAGGAATTCCATTATTTTTGGAAAAATAACTATAAAATCCTACTATATGAGCTGTCAATGTCATTATTTTTAAAATACATTAAAGTTTACCGGCTTTAGTATTTAAAGAAGTTGCTATTTTTATGGTCCTCTTTCTTAATATTCAGCCAAGGTTGAACACCCAAAAATTAAATTGTGTAAACCAAAAAATTACGAACCTTTTTAAAAATAAGCTTGGACAAAATTACTTTTTTTATGCCAAATTGTATTAGTCTGTGCACAATTTGCACAATAATATGTTTGTTGTCTAATGACATCCAACAAAAAGTTGCATTATACTTAATGTGATCACCAATTTGAACAGCTTATTCCATAAAAATAAATAAATATGTAAAATTTTAATGCTAGTTGAAATTAACCTTGAAGGATAAGACCATCACAAATGTACGTCTTTAAATATATAAAAGTTTTTGCTAGAAAGCCGGCGTAATACCGACATTAAATGTTATGTCCTGAATCGCCGAAGCTTCTGACATTAAGTATCGGCAATAAATTTTGCAGCTGCATGCCTTTATGCAATAATAGGAATTCACTCTTTGTTCTCAATAGAGCCAAGGCCATCACATGCAGCTGGCTTGGCATTATTCAACCTGAAGCTAAGCGAGCAGCCTCCTTTGGAATAACTCGCTGTATTGTCGATCAGCCTATCTGTTTTTGCTTCAAGGACATTCGTGCAAATTAAGCCAGGCGCTAATAACACACAAAAAGCAACAAACAGCCAACGGACGTTTCTGCTTGAGGGCCGTCAAGGTAAACGACGCGGAAACTAAATTTTCGTTGCTTTGTAGAACCGCGATTTGGATATCGGCGCAACAGTCGTAATACTTTTGGAAACTCACATGCTACAGTTAAATGTAATCTTTATTGGATAGTGAAAGTTAAAAGCCGCAAGGAAATGGTCAAGCCATGCCAAATTTTCGTAACTTTTATAGCATAATGATTTATAAATATTTTAAACCTATAGGTATTTTCCTATAGATCAAATCCTGTATAACAATTGTTGGTGCACTATTTCTGCAACAGGAAAATTGATATCATCATAATAAAATTCTTAATTGTAACTTTGTGAGATTTTGCTTGTAGAGTAGCTGCTTGATTTAGTTTGAATTACTTCATTTTAACTTTGTTGATATAGCCTAATTTATAATTACTGACCCTCAGCTACATCGACAAAGTGTCATTTTAGCGCCTTCTAGTTGTATGCGATTTGATTAACCTTCATGCGTGGCCTTTTTTCATTCTGATCGAATGCAAATTCGCACGAACTGCTAGAACCGCTGAACAACCGCCTCAAAGGCGTTCCGGCGCGCGCTTGCGAAACGCGCCGGGTTTCTCGTCTACTCCGGTGTCGAAATCTCCCGCGTGTCGCAACACCAATCGCGCCAGCAGTTCGCATGTGTCTCGATCGCGCTCGCCGGCTCTCGATACTCACCACCATTATGTCTATGATCTGAGCGGCGATCTTGGGCGTCAGGTGCCGCGCGTGGTTTATCTTAATGCCGCCCAGGTCGAAGATGCATATCCCGCCCAGGATCTGGGAGCGCGCTTCCAGGCTGCCCAGCTCGAGCGTCAGCAGCGTGGCTTGGAACAGCTCCACCACGGAGATCTTGTCGGGGTCCCAGAGCCCTGCGCAGAGAAAGCAACATAGAAAAGCTCGCAAGCAAGCTCGCTGGCCGTACCCAGTCTGTAGCACAGGATCCTCCTGCCCGAGTCGTCGTAGAACGGCTGCGTCATCATGAGGTTGGCGTCGCCTATCGCCGTGAGCCGGTCGAAGTACACGTTCTGGAAGAACTTGGGGTTGTTCGTCCGGAACTCGTAGTAGTTGACGAGCAGCCGGTGAGCGTGGCGCACGACGAAGTTGCGCGCCCGCAGGAAGCGCAGCAGGAAGTCGTCGTCCAGCCTGTGCGGCATGCACTCGCCCCGCTCTGGAAGCAGGAGTAAAAATAAGTCTTTGGTTGGATTGTTCCGCGAAGGCATCACAGGAAAAAGCATGCAGAAATTTGCATTCGCGCACGTCTAGCGAGCTCTGCCGTGAATAATTCATGCTGGGGCAAATTATTTCTTACCTCCGCGTTTAAAAATCCAACTCTCCCGGATACGCAATTTGCGGTTTCTGCAAACTAGCCGCAGTCCTGCTAGTAAATATGGCTATGCTTCTACTTTCTATGTAGATAATGCAATAATTGGAATAAGAAGAACATTAAAATGCTAATATTTAATAAACAGAGCATAGATAACATTAAAAAGCATTAGACATAACAACAACACAAACGAAAAAATATATAAAAGAAACTTTTATTTAATATTTAACCTTGTAATTAAAGAATCTTCGTTGTTGTCATTTTTATATACATAATAAACGTAATAAAAGCAAATTTGATTATCTAATAAATACTAAAACTAATATTTATGCTTTTGTATTCGGGCTAATGCATATTAATTATTTGGACAGTCACAAATAAAAAATTTATGAAAATATAAAGGCGTTAATTAATGATAATTATTCTAACAAAACATACAAACGTACTCATAAATAAGTAAATAACGCAAAAGCACTTTTCAACATTTCAGTTTAATACATACAAGCACAAAGCAAATGAAAATTTTGATTTAGAAATAAAAGGAGATGAATTTAGTGATAAGAGCAACCCAATGAAAAAAATTATGAAGCAAAATCGCACACAAAAGTTTTTGATATTAATGTCCTAATGCAAATTGTGCTTAGCATAGAACCTGAACAGAAAAATTAAGAAATTGCATGGACATTAATATTGTAAGAATGGAATCGCTAGTAATAGGGCTAAAATTACCGCCCTGTTTAGATTAACGCTATTTTTACACCACAGGATGCCGTTAAAAATAATTCTTAAACAACCAACTACATTGAAGGGCACTGTAGGGCGTCTAGACGATCCGTCGTCCATGTGCGGCCAATTTTCATCGAACCGAAGGCCCACATGACTTCGTCTGACCATCTAGACCTTACGAATCACCCATTACTCAAACTAGGAGCTCTATTCTGTAGCTACACGAGCAAAAATTACTCGCAATGTCTTTTCGTTGAAGCAAACAATTAAAAATGCTTACATTACAAGCACATAGGTAAATGGCATATTAAACTCATAATAAAAAATAATGTTGTAAGGATAAATCAGATATTAGCCAAGATGTATTAAAAATGCGGGTGGGTTAGTGGACTGTAGGAAGAGAATTGCTCCCAAGGGGAGATGTCTTAACCACACAAAGAAGAAAACTAAATTTATAAAACCACAAGAATGTAGAATCAATGTTTTAAGAAGAATATAAAAAGTTTTTTGATGAGAGATGAAGTTCATTAAGGAACACCTAAATAGCAAAGGCTAAAAAATAAATACCTGGAAATATGATGTTATGTAAAGCGTTAAATAACTAATAGTAGCGGTAAGCTCCATACCACTATGAATGCACAATTTGTTTGTAACCTTTTCAAAAGGTGTTCTTAAAAACCCAAACATGAACTTTTAAACATAAAATTAATCTCAAATTACAGTACTTCCTATTTAGACATAAATTGCTATCAGTTTAACGGAATCCAGCTCCGAGAGATGTTGCCACTATATTGAAAGTATAAGAATTTCAGCGTCACTTTGTAAGTGGAAATTATTTGGACTAACGCCAGCAAAGTAAATTAATTTCATTGAATTGTTAGGAGAGCACGACAGCCGCTAGGTAAAGGCCTAGGCCTACCACATTAACGCGCGGCGAGCCCTGATTTTGATTCCCAGGTCAAAAGCAGCGGCAAACATCAAATATTCTCCAACGGGTGAGACTAGCCACCTACCCGGGTAGCCCAACATGGCTGCATAGTACTACATGAATTTTGTAGTTAGAAACAGGTTAATTAGCCTATATATAGAAGTAAAAAAAAGAAGAATTGTTGGTCCTTCTATAGTTACATACCATCAACAATACATTTGCAACCAATAGTTGAATCTCTGTTAGACCATATACTCCTAACGTATTTTTACACCCTTACAATCATTAACTTAATTTATGACAGTCCCCAGCAGTTAAAAGCAAGATGGGGCGGCTCTTTAGTAGGATAAATAAATTAAGAAAGGTTAAAGGTTAGTTTGAAATAGCACTAAAAAAATTTAAATTTAAACTATTAATACATTTTTTTCCAATACCTTAATTCGCTGATTGTTTCCTATGTCCACACACCTATATGCGTTAAAAGAAAGATTGCGTCTAATAAACGAAAGTAAAAAAGATCTCCATACTTTAAAAGTTTATGAGAGAGGCAGACAAAATAGTTTTTTATTCGGAAAGTTCAAAAACTCCAAATATAGCGAAAAAATAAATTGAATGCCAAGGCATCCGATTTTTACCACAAATGCTGTGAACTGGAAGTGCAAAAAATGTGATTAGCTTCAGTAACAAATATTTTTAAAGCAGTAAGTCATTTTAACTACAACTGAGTCTATTTTCTTAAACTGCCTGAAGTACTCAACATGACCATATTACATCACATCTTACTGTCACGTTAGCCTTCCCTTTCCTTTCCTATAATACTTAACACCACCGAGGCATTAGGATTTATTAAAAAATCAAAATACTCTCATAGTGCTTGCTAACTATAAAAGTAAGGGTTGTCCCCTACTGGCCATTATTCTTCTGCATTAAATGTTTTAGCTGTGCTTTTTATTATCAATTTTGTTAAAGCTCTAAGAGTTTTTTCCTCTTACTGACCTTTAAAAGAGAACAGGAATTCCCAAATGGTCAAAACAGCATAAAAAGTCCACAAAGTTCAACCGGTGCTTTTTCTGCTTCATCAACAATCTCTCTAATAATAGTTTTAAACATTAATAGATGCGGACAAAGCAAATATACTTTTAATTTTTCGTTGAATTATAATTATTAAAATCCATATACTAAAGAAAAAGGGTTTGGATAAGATTTTAACAGAATCAAGGACACATTAATTGAGTAACAATAACAATGCTGTTATAAGGGACTCAAAAGTGTTCCTCGTTGTGAAAAAGATACAACTGAAGGAATAAGTCAAGTAGTTTGCACATCTTTAAGACTGATAGTATAAGACGTTTCGGTTACAGAAAACTAAGATTCAGAAGACCGGATTCCCTAAAGCCGTCATTAAAATTCAACCTACATGATATTTTATGCCCTTCTCGAATGTTAAATAAACAAATAATAAGAGAAGTATTGTTCAACACTCTAAAAACTAAAAAATTATTTATACATTGCACACCCTCTGTTACGTTTTAATAGATTATTGTTCATACGCCAATACTAATGAGGCCTGTCTTAACCAGAAATTATCAAGTGAAGGGGAGGAAAGTGCAAAAAAGCCGATCACGCCTTTGGCAATAGACATAAGTAGACTTTATTCAATTACAGTTTGCAGAAAACAATCACTAAGGTAGAAAGAAGGGTAGACTCGCCTATCCGATTGTAGAGTACCTCTAAAAGAAACTTTTAGTTTAGTGTATGAGCATTGCAGGTAGAGAAAACGCCAAATAATTGTGTGGATTATTTTATTGGAGAATAGGTCCAACTGCAATTGTGATTAGATGAGATCTAACGATGTTTAAAGCGAGACTAAGTCTAACGATGGTCATGATTGCAGGTTGGCTAGATCTGGTGGTCAGAAAGCAAATTGTACAAAGTAAAATTAAATTTTAGGCCTAAAAAATTCGAAAGAAAAGAAAAGAATAATAAGAAACACTAAGAAACGCTCGAAATAAAATGTATCTCTGTTCAAATGTGATTTAATTTTTTTTCATCCTTCTTTTATACGAACATCAGTTTGTCTGCCTTTCTTTGTTTTCTTTGCTTGCATTCATCAATTCTGGGTATCGTCGTATATGCTGGGTCGATTATTTCTTCCTGTTAAGTATTTACTCATTTTTGACCTAATACATCAACAACTTGACCACTATTAAGAACAACAGATATTAAAATGGTGCACAAGATAGCTGCTAAAACATTAATGGTCAGAAAAAATCCACTTAAATTGTTACCAACAGCCACACGTTAAGTAAAAGAGGTACAAAATGTTAATTGTGTGCCATTTCAGTCTGATGGAATATTCTTCCAATAATTTTGAAAAGTGGAAGGTTGAAAACATATCAACAACTTCTAAAACTACAATTGTGCTATACTAAAGCGAAATTAGCAAAATTTGAGGACGACGATCTCGATGGTAGTTATATTTGTTTTAAGATGGTTTACTAAGGTACAATTTTAAATGCAGAAGTAATTAACACTTCATCTGGACGCAGAGTGAGGGGGAAACATTCTCTCTGGCTGAATATGGTGTGAATTTTATCGATTTTAGTGGCTTTAGACAAGAAGTCAACAACCAAAGCACCCCATGCGTCTCAAAAATATTATGAATATTGTTACGGTGATAACATGAGGATAAAAGGTGGGTCAGTCCATTAGTAGTCGGATAAAATTTGTTGTCCACTGAGCGACTTTCATCCCAACATTAGCACGGCTTTAAAAAGTTCCAACGATTTGGCACAATATCTTAAAGCACCGGCTACAGAAGACTTTTTTCCACTTTTTCCAGCACAATTGTAGATAGTCTTGCACAATTTCACAATTTTATTAAACTTTGCAGCCAACACAGTAAGGATGTTTAGCACTTTACTTAAGACTTGGGGATTAAGGGTTTGGGTTCTGAGCATCTCCTCTGAATCGAGCTTTATATATACCATATAGTCCAAGTTCTAAGTTGTGTAGCTCAGCCTGGCAACTACCTACGAAGTTGGGCATATTGATATTTTTGATTAAAAAGAGATCCTGGTATACCACGTAATTTAAGTTCTAAATTCTGTAGCTCAGCTCAGCAAAGACCTACAAAGTTGAGCCTATTGATGGTTTTGTACAATGTCCTATGCTTTACAAGTTTGCTTAGGTGTGATCGGTGAAAGCACTAGATCCAATTTCAACATGGTTATTTAATAGAAGCTTTGAATGAAATGAGCTTTTTAAGAGACAATAAGCAAAGCACAATATTTAGGGGTTTTCGACAAAATAATTTTGGGAGACTAGAAGGAGATTTGAATGCTTAGACAAAAGTAGGGCTATATTCTGTAGCGAGTGCTAAAATTGGAATAATCATATGGTAAACGGGTCTTGGTTAAATTTGGCTTGCAGCTATGTTGCTACAATTTTTTTAATTACACATGTAATGTCTCAGAAGGTGACCATAGTTGTATTTATTACTCTCTTTTGTGATCTGTGTAACGCTTTGTACAAGTCACTCATAAGTGTAGACCATGTTGCATGGTATTTTAGGATAATGGGTTCTATTCAATTTACTGCCAATGTATTTACGAACCCAAAAAGACTAATAACCTTGCTTTGAAAAGAAATTAAAGATTTTCAGTCAATAGTCCAATTAGAAGATCTTGTGGTTAGCCAAAAATTACCTGGCAGCCCTCGCATTTAGTTACGAACAAGTTCAGTCGCATGTGTTTACTTAAGGAATTTTAGGTTCTCTTGACGACTTTATGAGGAATTTCAGATTGACGCTCCTGTTGATTCTAACACTTAACATAATGCTAGTAGTGTGTGTACACGAACTGTTTCAAACTGACGCTACTAATGAACTATTCAATTTACATGACTAAAATTAGTAGCTTAGATTGGGGTTAAAATAAAAGTCAACGCCCTTGCTCATCCAATCTTGTAAAGGCCTCAGAAATTTATATAAAGAGTTAATTAATTTATTTTATGCTAAACCTTGTTTCTAAAATAAATTGTAATAAAATTTTAACATTCTAGAAGTACAAAAACACTGTCTTAGTTACGTATACCGAAATTCTTCTGAGGCGTAAATTCATTGAGTGATCTGCTGCAAGCGCGGCTTAAAGGTCATCATTAAAGAACCGCGGCTATTAAAGTCCTTTTAATAGGACGGCCTTTCTTGCGCAACGGACATGATGGATGCACTTCGAGTCGCTTTATGTAGCGGCCATCGCTTCATTGCCGGCGCTACAATGAGTTCGCTATGGCCCGCCGCCTAATATTAATTGGCAATTTGGTTGCCCAACCTGTATTTTCGCATAAGTGCAAAGGTGAGCGCTGCCAGATTAAGCGGCGAACGGCAAAATTGGCTGAGCCCGCTTGCATCACAGAAATTACCGTAATCTAACGAACTTTAAAGTATTACTAGAAAGTCGAATAAGATGGATTTTTGGTATTTCTATCCATCATGGGATTGCTTCAAGTTCCATTTATGCTTTTATGTACAGGGTCGTCGAGGTAAATTCAAAAAATAAATAAACACTGGAAATATTACTAAAAGGCAAGAAAAAATAAATTTGTTTGAATGACACTCATTACCTCCATAATGGAGGTTCTTAAGCTCTCCTTGGTGTTGTTATACCGTACATTAACCTTTGCCTCAACTATGTCCTACGTGTAGTAGCCAAGACTGGAGGGTGGCCATAAATCGGTGGACTGCGGGTCTTTCTTGCCTTGTGGTCTAGAGCAGTGTCTTGCTGAAACCCGTGCTCCCTACCAGCGACCTCCTCCTCTAACCAAGGTTTAACAATTCGCTCTAGCAGTTTGATGAGACTATTGACAGTCACCTTCAGGCTTTCCTTAAGGAAGTAGGGCGCCATCACATCTCGTTCGTTGCTCACAAGTTCCCCTACTATCACATAAATAGAAAGTTTTGTATGCATGGCTGTAGGTACCTCAGAGGCATTACGGCAGATACAGCAATCATTTTGGGGGCTTACCTTCCTGTCCTGGATAAAGTTGTTTCGTCCTAAAAGAATCTCAGGAAGTCAACACTGTCGCGCTTGTTGTTGTTCAGTAGTGTTTGGGCCTGTAACTTCCTGTCCAGCTTCTTCTTCTCAATCAATAATTGAGGGTTTTCTCAACTTAAAAGACTTGCAGTGCATTGTTTGATGGACTGCTAGACTGATCGTGGACCTCGCCACGCCCAATGCTTTTGTTGTCAGTTATGCTCCGCCCAGAATCGTGACTGATCTTTTTTTTAATTCGTAGGCGCATTCATCAATTCCCTAGCGATCAAATTACTTGATGTGGTCAGATTTCTTATACTTTGTATTTTTGGCCCATTTTGTTGGTTATGTAACCAATAGGTGATGACGCAGGCGCATAAAACGGCCTTTCAGCTTTCCCACAATACCATCTAAAATTTCCGGATCTACCGATACGACCCTGTGTACGTAAAGGCTTGCTAATAGATTCTAAGGTAAAATTTTTATACGGGGGTTGTTCCAGTTTTCTCACTACCTTGCAATCACGTTCAACTTCTTCAGCCCACCTTAGCTCTTGCATATGTCGGCTTTTTCAATTTTCTCAGTCGCGGTTTTCAGAAATGTCTCTTTTTCTGTTTTCCGATCTGAAGGAGGTTTATTTTGCTTAATTTTTGATAACACTAAAACTCACTGTTTTTGCACAAATGTTAAATGATTATCACGTTAAACAAACGTGTATTAGCAACATTCTCAGGACCATCTAAAAGCTTAGCAAATAAGTATATCATTGCCCATCAAACTGTAAATTAAAATATCCATAAAACTTCCTTAATGTTATTGTTTCACGTATTATTAAACTTATCAGCACAGAAAAAGAGCCTTAGAAGAGAACCTCGACCACTTCTTATAAATTGGAAAATGCGAGCTGTTTGTTTATGTTCGGATAACGCTGGCTTCCGCCACAATCCGCCTTAAAAGTGATTACTAATATTCTCATGAGACAAACTTGAGGTATACATTTACTTTTGCAGCTTACGCCGTAAGGTATACAGTAAAAATTTCCTAAAGCCCAAGAATAATTTCTTTAATTACGAAGAACAATTTTATCATTTTCTAAACTTGACCGGAGGGTGCAGAAGCTCTCAACACTTTTCAACGGTTCGAGTCTGCTCATTAGTTTTATGTGTACGGCATTATTTTAAAGTGTGGTGAGTAAATACCCTACTTTACTTGAACCGTTGCTCGGCTCGTTTAAGAAGTGCTATATGGATTGTATCTATTAGCGTATAGACAATGGATGCAATTAAAGTGTTTGTTCAACAGTGTAATTGGCAAACTGTAAATATTATCTCGCCTTGGCTGTGTTTACATGGCCACGTTTCTGTTCTGCCTAATGAAATCGCAAGGTAAACTTGTTATTTTAACAAGTTGTATCTATGTTATTGTTAAGAAGTTTTGTTTATTTTTTACATAATTACCAAGTAGATAAAATATAAATAACCTCTATCTTTGGCTTGAAGGTTTTTGGAGCCATTTAATTTTAATGAGCAGTCCAAATCCTGCTCTCTTTCGCTTTTTAGCATTTAGTGATCATTTCACAACATTATTGCTCATGATAAGTTTATTTTATTTCAGTAGAAGCAACCCGAATATGATTTATTTGCCTTAATGAAAACAAATTTGGCTTCATAGATGCAGTTCGAGCTAAATGTGGAATGGATCTAAATAAGGGGCTTTTTATTAAGATCAAATATTTGACCAGAACAAAAATATAAAAAATTAGCAACTATACCGATGCAAATAACTAAGGCAGGATTCAAGACTTTGGCAATATTACTCAAACATTGTATCGGAAATGCCTGTGTTTGTCAATGAAACTTTCAAAATTGTTGTTCAGACTGCCTCAAGTATTTGTGATTGATATTGGGGCAATTTTATCATCTGCGAGGATCAAACCAACTGAAGATGCACAAAACATTCAAATAAATGGATGACACTTTTCAAAATTTTAAGAAATTAACGTCATTTCGACAATTTTAAGTTTCAACAGGTATCTTATTTATCTAATGTTAATTTACCCCCACCCTAACCCAAAATAAAACCAGTGTAACAGTTAGATCTTCAAAATTGGCATTTTCAGCTTTGAAATTGATTTTACATTTTTCCGCACTAAAAACAAGTACGCAGTTGTGCTTGAAGAGTATCTGGAATCGCTTGCGCCTTATTTTGCTTATGGCAACAGACTTGTACATATATTCAGCACATGTACTACTACAGAAGATACAAATAACAAATTATTGTTGCCAAGGTTGAGAGATAGGAAGTGGTTTTTGTAAAAATCTCTATAAAACATAAAAAAATTCAATTTTTAGATTAAGCCATTGTCAAATATTTTGGATTAAAACCAAAATTCCCAAAATACCTAACAGTTTCTATTGTTCGTTTTCAAACAGAACTAACAAATTATGAAAAACAATAAGAGAATAAGCTCTCATAGTATAAGTATAAAACAACGGGACCATTTGCAAATGTTTATAGAAAAACCTTTTTATTACCTTATATGGAACAACAATCCAAACTAAGAACACAAAAATGTATTGGTCCTACCAAATACTTTGATAATATTTTGTGGGGTTTCTTAATAGTTGTAAAGATAATCCTGCCATCTTAAGAAAGTTCCAATTTCATTTATGACTAGAGAAGAGTATCTTTTAGAGGCAAAAAATCTTTTGGCACCAGATGTAGCGAATGCATTATCGATCTTTTTGTAACTCTGATTTGGTTTCTTTCTACATTTGCTTCTAGTTGTTGTTGTTCTGCATCTCCTCAGACAGGTTAGACCTGCAGTGGTTTTTCATATGTCTAACGTGTACGTGATACACTCCCTGGTTTGCTTTGTTCATTGTGCTCTACAATGTAGTATTATTTTTATGCAAACCTTGTCAAATTTGTAAAGAATGGAATGATTATTCCTCTTTTTAATCCATCATAATTGTAGCTTCTCATTTGCTTTGTTTCTTAACATTCTTTAAGTGTAAGTAATACATTTTAACAGTTTTTTACCGGCATACCTTTAAAACTGCTGTTTTATTACCCCTTAAATTTTTCGACTACCAGCAACATATTAGCAATTTTTGGACTTATTAGGCACCCAATAGTGATGTAAGTAGGTAAATAATGCCCAAATTTAAAACCAAAAGTAGCCAACTGACGACGAATGTTTTTTTAGAAGGTTATCTCCCTTTTTGGCGATAAGTGTGCATTATCTTTAATTGTATTTCTAAATACATGTTTTTCTTTAGAAAGAAGATCTAATTTCCATATAATTTCTATAAGAAGCTTCGCCCTTCTGAATTAGTAAACTAAAAAACAAATAAAGTTGCATTTAGAGCTTTCGACAAAGGATGCGGGAGGAAATTATCAGGGTATTAGGGGAGAAAGAAGTTTAAAACTTTTACTAGTTTCACTTTAAACTTTATTTATCTAGATCGAAATGCCTTCTTTATTCTCAAATTTCTCGGTGTAGTGAAACTGACTTATTCAAAATTTATCTTCCATATTACGTTCAACAAACTTTCCTATGTGTATTTATTATTACAGATATTCAAAAGCTTCTTACTTAATTCTCATAGTTATGGTTATGGGAAATATATGTTTAATGAAGCAAAACGTAAGCATAAATCAGATAATCACAGCCACCAATTAACAAATTATTTTTTGATTATTTATGTCTAGGTAAATCTATTTATACACGTAGGTTTGGGACTAAACATTAATTTTTAATTTGTTCCTGCAAGAGTGTCATCGCCTAACTAAAAGCCATTGTAACTGGACATTCAATAAGTGGAAAAGGTTATCTGGGGCACCGGATCTAATTTTTATAGGAAACCACCGGTGTTAGGTATCTTCGTTGTATTAATGGAAGCAAGTTCAACCAAAATGTTGTTTTTGTCTAGAGTGGCAACGTTTTCGCCTGGTTCATGAAAAACGCAACAGTCCCACTATATTGACCACAACCTCTTGATTACTGACCCAAAAGAAAATAAGATGTCCGA
The DNA here is from genome assembly GCA_036346155.1 of Sinelater perroti. Lineage (NCBI taxonomy): Eukaryota > Metazoa > Arthropoda > Insecta > Coleoptera > Elateridae > Sinelater > Sinelater perroti. The sequence goes on along the minus strand of JARFIY010000158.1, from coordinate 17,479,188 downwards.
TATGACCCATTCAATCGCCAGATCTAAATCCTTTCAGATGGCAAACGTAAAGATTTTTTTATTAACTAACTCTCAGTGAGTACATCAATCTGCTTGCTGATCACTAAATGTTTCGTGTACAGAAGCGCATAATCCCCTTTAAGTTTAATCTAAACCTAGAAATGCATATACCTTGTTATTCAACTATGAGGGGCTTGTTAGATCTAACGACATCAGACGTTTCAGTCTGCGTGCTTTATTAACATTGGTGACATTTAACTGGTTGGACAACACATTAGAATGCACCGACACTCTTTAGCTATAACACAGTTGGCTAACGAGCCACTAGTGGTACTCTATATTTCGATTTTGTAAGTCCAAACATGTTTCAGTATAGCCTTGTATAGCAGGAGCTTGTCTTAATTTTTGACCAACAAGTCAAAACGATCGACTTAATTTGAGCTATAGTTCCTTACGCCTGTGCAAGTTGACAGTAGTTAGGTTTGACCGCGAGCACGTTTTCTTTAACAACTAAAAAGTCACATTGGCAGATTTAAATTTGAGGGCTTTAGCGCACCATTTCTATAGCAATATCTGAGTCTTATTTAGACTGATCTATAAAATACTTGGTGCCGGACCAATATATGAGAACTCAAAACTGCTACTTCATCGGCAAATGTTACTATTGTAATAAGTCGTACTATCGACAGGTCTTTTGTACAGAGCAAGTATAAATTTGATCCTAGGACGATTCCTTGAGGAACTCCTGAGTCTATTGAACTTAAATCAGCGTATACGTTGTCTTGTATGACTCCTGAAGTATCTATCTGTTAGGTAAAACTTGGGCAGCTAATAATGGGGATAAGAAAGAAGCTTCTTTAATTAAGAAATTGTTATGGGATCCAAACTACTGTCCTGAAGTTATATTCTTATTATTTTAAGTTTCTTGATATATAATTTACTCAAAAACCTTGAGAAACATAGGTAGCAACTTATACACTTGTGTGCTAAGATATTTTCTGTTTTTTTCTCCAAATTTTAGGATTACGATGGTTTGGTCAACTTTCCTGTTAACTGAATGTTGAGGCTTTGGAAAATTTTAGACTTTTTTGTTGCTTTCCAGAGCGAGTACTCTGTAAATTTGGTTTAAAGTAGGCTTTTCAGATATTCTCGGCAAAGTTAGCTTTCTAACTGTTTTAGTGCTTAATTTATTTTTCTATGTTCTTGCTTGTTGCCAATGTTCAGTTTGATTGTTTGATTGTTTGATTGGAATTTTGTTTTTCTTCGGGTACTACATGCCACTACATCTTGAATGTCTTAGGTTTACTACCGCTGTTTCTATGTATGGTAGATTTAGCAAAATTAAGCTATCCATTTTTCCCGAATAAAGCCCATTCAATTTTATTATTGTTTAGAAATTATTGCCTTCCTTTACTTGCGGTTTACCGGCAAGCCAAAGAAAAATTCTACTGTACATTTCTTTGTATGAACACCTTCCGTGATACAAAAGTCTAATGGGTCAGGGATCGTAATTTTATCAGACGTCCAATATGTTGGTTGACCAGTAGAGGTTTGATGTAAGTCATTGGTCTTCACTGCTTTCAGCAATTTTCTTTCTGTTGGTGTTGTTAACTTTGAACCTCTTATTGAATGTTTGGTATTACTCACAGCTGTCTATAAACCCAACAAGTTATGTTTATCTACAATAATAACACTAGTGGCCTCTCAGTGGTTCCTCAGTTCCAGTATTTATTATATGCATATGTATTTTATGTTTTAAAATCCTCAATTACGTTTGTCTGTTATCTGAGTTTCTAAGATCATTATGCTGTCGATGTTTAGATTAAATATGGATGTTTTAAGTTTTGGATAGTACTGCTAGTTATTGGCATTCCTAAAGCTATTTAATACTTTTAACTAATTTTGATGACAGTAATGAATAGATTAGGCTTGATGTTTCACATTTAACCGATTGGTTAGTTACGAGTGTTTTTGTGCTTTGCTGCTGCGAATGCTTGCGCAGAAGGCATAGTTGACCGGATATCTAGGTAGTGCTTGCAGTTGGGACAGGGTATAATTTTTATTACAAAACTGTAATTTGCAGGATGGCTGCCATCGCAGTAGGCGCATTTCACTTTTCATCACGCGCTTTGAGAATGCGTTCTTACTTTCGTGTGCTGCGTATTTAAGGCTCTGCAAGTTTTACAGCAGTAGATATCGTTGCCAAGCTTTGTTCAGTTGTATACTTGTTATTTTTTTGGCGGCTTCTGTGTCAGAACATCACCAGTATTTTTACAGTTCTGAGTTTTATATTATTTTATGACTAAGCTTCAGCAAAATTGACTTTCAAGTTTCAGTATTTGTTCCGTGATATTGTCTTCTCAGCGTGAATTAGTCTGAATGTGTGGTATTGAGTATTTTTGCTATTAACAGCCCTACTTTAGAAATTGTTTTGGCTGGCGGGCTTAGGAATGGTTAGTACGGTGACTGATTTAGCTTTTTTGGTGATTTTAAATTCTTCTGGGAGATAACTGAATAAATTTTTTAATTCTAGTGGTTTCTGCGAGAAATAGTCGTTGATTTTTGTGTATTACATTGCTTTAATCACTTTAGTGCTGCTTAGCCCTTTTTGTTTGATACAGCTAGTTATTCTGGGTGTAATTATAGGTGAGATAATTAACCATGTTGGCGTAGTGGCTGTGGTTACTGTACATTGAGCATGGCTGCATTAATGTGAGCGACTCTTGTGGTCCTTGGTATTGAAATTGTCTAATTTGATTTGGATTGCTGCACAACATTGTTGTCTGCATCAACGTCAAGCGAGCATAATACAGAGGGTTAGCTGTTAAGCATTCGGCGGCGTATAAACAGTTTGATAAAGCACTCTGCTATTTTTGGCTTTATCTCTTTTCGCTATGCACTCACACAATCTTACTTGGGGAGATTACAATACATCCACATTTCTCAGCCAACACTTAAATGCAGAAGATTAAAAATAAGAATTTGTCAGCCTGGTCAAAATACGAGTTAAGTCTACTCCGAGAAGATATAAAGTTGAAGCAAAATATAAAGTAAAAATTTTGTTGAATTAATTTTGACCTCAGTTTTGTATTTTTAAGAGACCTTAAATACTTAAAAACAATTTAAATCGTCCAAATAGTGAAACAGCGTAGATTAAAAAAATAAGGCATAAATTATTTCTGAACAAAGAACCAGTTCTTGGCGTAATTAAACTTTTGACAGTTTAGTAGTGAATTTATAGCCCTCCCCCCATTTCCTCGTATATCAAATTTTATAATTTAAATTAATTTGTGGCTTAGTTTTTGGTATTCTTTATAACATTTGATTTAAAAAAATCTTTTAATACAATTAATAAAAATAAATTTAATATGTTGAATGTGATTACTTTGTATCTCATATTTTAAAGCTCTAGTAACAACTATTTCGGATGATAGTGCTGTATATAGTATAGCCAAATATAAATTTAAAACAATATAATTAAAACATATCGAATAATGCAATCAAGAGCCCTCCTAATTAGACATCTTTAACGGTCTAACAAAGGGGTCTTACATGAAAGCGAGTAGGTGATAAGTCAAAAAGATTAGCACTCTGTTATCATGATGACTTCGAGCCGGACGGCGACAGTTTCCCAAAAGATCTACAATAGAAGTGAGATACGCAAAAGAATTTATTTTTATCTTTGCAAGACATTGCATTACTTTCATATTTTCCTTCGTTCGCAAATCATTACGTTTTAGCTTCATTTGCTACGCCGATTTGGCGAATTCCGCTTCGCTTGTATGAATCGTACTGAATAACTTTATTTGCCTTTTGCAATATTTCACTTACAAGTTAATTCGACTCAAATCTTATCTTTTCAATAAAATATTTTTGCAGCAGCACTTCCTACTTATCGTTATTATAACTCTCCTTTTTCTAATGTCGCTGTTACCTTTTATGCAAATTTACATTTTTTGCATTCTCTTACCCGATGTTCGTTTTCTTCTCATTATGCTTAACATTTTATCTGTTTTTTTGTGTATCCCCTCTGTTTCTACTTGTATTTGTTATTAAACTATCTTTATTGTGGTCTTGACCTTACTCAACACTTTTATCACTTTTATTAGTCACTTATTTTTGTCGATACGGAAAATGTAGGTTGTCTAAAAACATTACGCACATATTTGCATCTCTTTCCAGCATTTACCATCCAAAAATATAACTGGGATTTACGTCTATTTGCAGGCGTAATTTTAATTTCGTTCATTTTACCTCCGCAGCAATTTGAAGGAGCTCAAATGTCGCTGTTTTAGCTATAATTAAATAAGCTGCGCAAACAGGGTCTAAATTACGAAATGCAAATAACTTAACAATTGTTGATTTAGTACCTTGAGGGGCTGCTAAATTAATTTTTGGGAACTCTTTTATTATCTTGCAGTGGGCTTTTGTGTTATTTCTTCATAAATTAATTTAGGGCGCATAGCTTCAGTATTTTATACATTTTAAAATCTTTTGTGAAGATTCCTTAGAAATTTTTTAAAAAATACTAACCACGAAATAAGCAAATTGTTTTACAGGGTAGCAAAAAAACAGTTTATTTATAAATCGCAAAATCAACTAAAAGCTTGATTATTTTGGTTCTTGTGTGTTTGATATTAATTGCGGTATAGCAAAAATTTGTGCAAGAATACGAAATGGCAAAATAAATAATAAGAAGAATGAAACGGATGCAGTTTAATTTAATCAGATAATACTGAATACATCATACTCAAATTATGTTCTGGAACTCGTATCGTGGGAAATGTAGCTTATACACCTTACTATTGCGGTAATATCCTTATATCCTTCCTTAGTTGTTGTTAAATGATAATCAGTATTTGGTCAAATTTATTAAAAACTGTTAATAGTTTTAATGTATTGAGTGATGATAACAAAATGTACCCTACAACAAGAAATTCTGCACTGATTCTCTTAAGGAGCGAACTATCTTGATCGCATAAAACCTTTTTGATAAGAAGATGCTCATATGTGAGCCTAACGGAAAAAGAAATTTTCTCAACATGGAGGTGTGAAAGGTCAAACCAGGCAGCCTTGCAATAAGGACGCAACTCAAACTTATTTGCAATGTATGGCAGTCTATTGTAGCCTCAGTGTGCAATCTTGTAAATTTTATTCCATATGTACCCCAGGATATTATTCCAATTAGTAGTGTATGGGTTTTTGCTTAGAAAGTCAGGATTCAGCTTGAGTATACTTTGCTGTATTATTTTTCCTAGGTGAATCCATAGGAACGGCTGACTACGTTTTGAGTAAAATTGAATTGTATTTCAGAGAATTTGTAAATGCCAGCTATTCGAATCTACGCTTGTGAGTGTAGGAGCACCTCCACCCATCCTGAATCTGAAAGACTCCAATTGCTAAATTAAACATGAATGTTGCTTCCCTTGCTAAAACCAGGCTGTTTGATAAAATAATTATTTCTAAGTTTAGAATGGAGAAACCTGTATTCGTGGCGTGGGTTTTACTCTGATAATAAAAATGACAAACGACTACCAATTTTCCCCCATGCAATCAGTCTATGAAGATAGATTCACGAGTGTGCCACCTTATATGCCCATAAGGATGTTAGGAATCAATTCTACCAACAGCTAAATATAACCATTAACAAGTTATTGCTGCTACGTGACTTTAACGGCAAAATTGTAAAAAATAATCGGTTCCAGAAAAATATACCGAGCAACGTGCTACATTAGCAGAGGTGCTGCTTATCATAAATCTTAAGCACCGAAATACTCTTAACCACGCCGTAATTTGTTTATGTCTGAAGAAGTTTTTATTACCAAAGGTGGAAGCAACGCGTGCGATTATTGAGCAGACTACAGAATCATTCTTTTTGTTTCAAGTCACGTTCAAATCTGACCAGATAAAAACTGGAAACTTACAAACTTTACGACTAGAAATGCAAAAATAGTCAACGCAACACTGGTTTAGAGACAACAATAAAGAAATTTTAAGCCTCGCTGACGCTGAAGAAGAAGCCTATCCACCCTCTTCTTTTAGATCTATCTTTCAGCATAAAGAAGGTTCATTTCTATGATCTAAAACGAAAACAAATACAAATAGAAGTGGGTAACAACTAGTATAAAACAAAAAGCTTAGGAACTTTAAGGCTGACTAACAAATCTTGAATGATTTTTTCTCTAATCAGAGCTTTTAAAATGGTCACCGATGTTACCATACTTATTAATGGCACAAACCGTTATATAAAGCATGTTGTGTAAGCATTTCTAACGGTTTCACAATGTATATAAAAAGTTAAGAGACGGTACTAGGGAAATGCACTGCTGGCTGGTTGCAAGATTTCACTATCTTGCAAAAATATGACTACAAAAAAACTACGAGGATCTTACTCTGGGAACTGAACTCGAGTTTCTTACTCAGAACGAAGCAGAACCTCAACTCCTATTAAACCAAAGCGTTGTTCCTGCTCAAGGCATTCTCTATAATATGCCAAATAAAATGGGTATTAAACGAAGCACTTTGTAGGCTGAAATTAAGTCACATTACTCTCATTTGTCAAGTTTAAGAAACTCTAAATGTCCCCAATGACTTTAAAATGTCACTATTGTAATTTGCCCATATAGAAACGTCTTATAAGAATTTGGAAAAGAGAAGGAAGAGAGAAAGAAACAGAGTAGAATAAAAAAAGGAAAAGATGTGAAAAAGAAAGAAAGGGAGAGACTGGGGAGATAGAAGAAGAAAGAGAGAGGGACTATTGCGCCTCCTAAGGCACAACTTATAATTTTTATTTAATAAAACTTTAAAAAGAATAACAAAAACATCTTTTTGCAAGGCTTGTTGGGTGGGTGATCCCGTCTTTAGTGTTTTAGTATTTTATGAGCCTGGTCTGGAAACTCCTTAACAACAAGCACAAAGTAATACCATTAGAGATACATATAGGGAATAATTTACGATAGGGTATTTTAGTCGCTTAGATGTCATAAATGACAACATCGTTGTCAGTTTCCTAGTTATTTGTTTCTTATCCCATAATTATCAACCCTATTTTATATACAGCATGAAATTGTAGGGTTAATAAGAGTTGCGATAGGAAAGTAAAGATTCTTCAACTAAAAAAATCTGTTGCATTTTTTACCAAAAATATTCTAGGGTGTTTTATAGGGATCTTTGTACGTAGGACAAAAAAAAATAATTGTGGCTCACATTTTTTGCGTCCAGTTGGGTCCAAAAACAAATAGTAGAGCAGCTAAAGAACTTTCCACACAATCATTGAGTATTTTTTTTGAAAATTATAGAATTTTTGAGAAGAGTGCAAGAAGCAATTGACTCCTATCTTCAACCAATTTTCCAACGAGAGAGAAGAGTGTCTGTTGACATAACTGATAATCTTCAATACTTATGAAATGCTGCTTTCTGATATTGTATACAATGAAAATTTAAAATTTGACAAAAGAGGGGGGGTTAATTCTTTACTTTTTTATTTATCTACTGATTATTGAATCTTGCTATTTAAGAATTTAAGGTTAGAATGCTTTTGCCTAGCTTTTGTGTGCATATTTCGATTTGATTCCTTGGCCCATTCTGAAAACGATGATTTTTACTAATAAAAATTAATTTTTTAAAAAAGCTGCAAGTAGTACAAAAACCTTATATTTTACACCAACAAAATGTATCAAAAAGTATCCAAAGTGGCTGAAAAATTGAGCTTGTATTATCTTCTACAAGTGTCTTTTTCCTAAGTCCATAAAATGACTACTTGCAGAGTAGATGACTTTTTTTTATCATAACTGTTTTGAATTTTGGAAACAAATAAATATGATAGAGGCAGGAGGATTTTAAATCACAGCAAGCAGCGAGTTTGTCTTTGAGCTCCAACTTTGAGCTTTTCGTTTAATTCTCACACCTTTTTCGTAAAAATTGTTGCTTAGATGTTGTGCAGCAACTGCTAACAAAAATTTTGCTTCTTTTTTAGGCCCATCCACGAAATATTACTTGTAATAAAAAATCTGTTCTAATAAATATTTAACAGATCGAACTACGAATGGATTTTCCAAGTCCAGTCTACCGTTTATTTATATTTTTTTATCTTTCCTAAGCTCGATTTAAATTATTTAGCAAACTGAGAAAGGACACTAAGATTTATTAACAATTTTAATAGCCAAAAGGACAAATGCCCACCTCATTCGATTTTCTTTGCAATGTTTTTCCTACAAATAAGGTGACACAGGAGTACTAAGTCAAATCTCCTTGATTTCTTATGTCAAGCTTTGAGCTTTAATATTTTTGTTGATCTGCATAAACAATTTGAGAATACAATAGTATAGAGATATATCTAAAAATTTCAACAACTTTCTAATTCGTTCTCGTACACTATATGGCGCAATTTCATAACTCTTGGCAAATGCTTCCATAAAATATCCGTACGTTCTCACACTTCTTAAAAGTTGCACCAAGAAATACAAAAGCCGGTTATATCCATGATAACTTTGCTCTCGGATTGCTCACAATAAAAATCTCCCACGGCACTAAATTTTTTACAAAACAACCAATTTGCCGGCATGCAATATAATGGCGCAACATTCCCTCTTCCTCCTCGTCGCAACGCAATATCAATTGCGAAATCATTTTTGCTTATGCAAATCCATCGGTTTTTGTTTTTTAATGACCTCGTTAACACTTGCCCGTATCTCCTCTCAAATCAGGCTTCTAATCGCGAGATGTTATCAGTAGTAAATATGGCACTTAAGAGGAATTGGGCTGCTTTATGGCGTCGTTTGTGTTTTCGTTGTTTGGACACAATAAAAAATAACTGTAATCAAATGCTTATTCGCGCCGAGTTTACTTATCAATGAGTCACTGCGGTTAACCTTGACTGCCTCGTGATGATACCTCATCCAGCTACAGTCACCATAGCATTGTTATTTATATACAGAAGCAACCAATTAGTTCCTTGCATTAATTTATCCGTTCCAATTAATAAAAGTGAAAATCGAAGCCGCTAAATTGACAACAACGCAAAAGATCGAGAGCAACCGCATTTAACCTTTGGGTATCGCGTTGTTTATCGGCTAAAGCTACACCAAACTTATCTCTGAGTAAGACGCAATACATCTTTGCGCCAATTCAAATATGAAAAGGTGCAACACGGGCGGGATTCCGATGACAGTATCGCCTGCAGCGCTCATTCATGGTAATTTAATGCATGGTCGGTTTGCAATGGTTGCGTAGCTTCTACGTAAGTTTCACTTTCGGGCGCTGCTCTTGCATTCGCGTGCCGAAAACCGGGTCGGTCTTGGGCAACAGGACCAAGCGCGGCGGAAAGCCTTAGAGCTAAGCCATACCGAATATGAGGTCTTTGAACTCGGCCAGGACCTCCAGCTTGGTGTCGGGGTCCTCGTGGAGGTGCTCCTTGGCGTACGTGAGCAGCTCGGGCCCCGGCTGCGCCAGTTCCATCTCGTACTTCACTAGCTCACTCATAGCTGCGACCAAGAAGTAGCAAAACAGCGCGGGTTGCTCACTGGCGGCCGCTTATGTAAGCCATTCGAGTACCGCGAGCCGACTGCGTGGACTCGCCGCGGAAAGCACCATTTCGCTTTTAACCTTGGCTTGGGTAAACGACTCGATAGATAGTTGCTCAGACTCGTGCATCGCGGGCACCGTGAATCACTAGATTTTGCCCGGCTCACTTTCAACATTTCCTTGATCAAAAATTTGCTTAAGAAACTTGGTAAGAGTTAAACTGGAAAGTGCAGGAGAGATGGGCCCCGGCATTTAACCCAATAAACTCTCCCAAATGATACTACTGTGGTATTAAAGTTGAGAATCTACTTCACAATCGCGCCTGCAGCCTTTGCCAAAATTACGATAGCTGTGTTCGATTGCCAAACATTCCTGCTGTAGCCGTCGTTTACAGACCCTGCTGTTCTAGAAAGTTGTTTTTGTTAGTTGGCGCACTTAACAACGGATAGACTACATTATGGATTGGAAAAAATTGTTAAAGGAACCAAATGTGCTTTTAACTAATAGGGAGAAAACATGAGAAGAACAAATATTGAGGATTATAAGTTATTCTGCTGCAGAAGGTAGAATCACAGTTGAGGTAAATGAAAAGTCATCAAAAAGTTTAAAAAAGCTGGTAGGAGATCAGAAACCGTGCGCTTTCTATTTTATTGTCCAATTAAACCTAATCGAGATACGTTAAGTTCAAATATATGGGTGTCAAGTCGCTTCAGAAACTAAAAAGCAAAATACGCTACTTTAAAATTTAGTAAAAGACAGACAAGTTTCCCTTACTTTAACGCCTAATTTTACCAAATTGAGGGCGCTAAGTCCAAAAATATATGGGTATCTGGTTGTCTCAGAATTCGATATAGTAAAATACTACACTTAGTGGCCAGATAACGCGCGCTGAGTATTTAATGCATATGTAATTATGTAATTTAATCTAACCTAACTCAACCTAGCCTATCCTATCCTATCCAATTTTAAACCAAGACAACCTAATAATAAACACCGACCAAGTGTCTTACCAAATGTTTAAAGGGGCATATTTTATCTTTTCTGTTCCCAGAGTAATTTAAAACAAATATATTTTGATTCAGCATCCCAGAATACTTAAGGTTAGACAATAAAATAGGGACGTATTTTATAGGATCTTCAAAAAACTTACATTGCCTGGTTTTCTACCAAATCTTAATGGGGATATTTGACCTTTATCGTTCCGGTGGTCAACTGGAGCCGATCTATGACAATATGGGGGAAATATTTTACATTATCTTTCAAAACCTCACGTTATCTAGTTTTCTACTAGTGGGTATTTGACCTTTCTTTGGATTCCGATTCAACTAAAGCCTACACATTTTGACTCAACACCCCAGACTACTTAAGATTAGGCGATCAAATAGGGGCGTCGTTCATAGGATTTTCGAAAACCTTACATTATATGATTTTCTATCAGATTTTTAAAACGGCATATTTGACCTTTTCAATTTCCGCTCTCTCATTTATGTAAGACAGGTACGTTTCTATTCACTACGAAGTCATTCAAATATGAATGACTCCACAGTGTATTTTAAATGGGGAATCTCAACCGTGGCCTCTGGCGAACATACTATAAATGTTGGTTGGAGAAAATGGAAAGATGAACGTTTGCTCGTGTAAGGAACACAAATTATGTGTTTTTACTAATAGCATATTTATTTCTTACTTGTTTTGATCACATAAAACTTGAGTTACATAAAAAAAGAGAAAAAAGTTTATTTGTAGCTACACAAAAAAAGGTTTTTTGTGGCCAGACAAAAAACAGTAAAAAAGTTTATTTGTGTTTCTCATTAAAACAATAAACACATTTGTGGTTTCTTAGGACACATCTCGCAGTAGGTATAAACCATTTTGGCCGATTTTTGGCTTCTTTACGGCCGGCTTCGTTCTGCATTTTTGCGTAGCATATAGCACGCTTCCTCCGGATTTTGATTCCATTGACATCAATCCTCTGCGCTAAATGGTGATATGTACATACAGATGCTCGCAGAGTTTCAGGCTCCACTTTCTTCTTGATGTTAAGTAATTTTGCCACTATAATATTCTTTTTAGTTACCCATTTATACACAACTCATGCATTTATCACTGAAACTTCTAGAAGTAGTTCTATTTCAAGCTTCCTGGACCACTTTACGCCCTTCCTTAGAGTAGTGGCATATGAAACCATCTGGTCCGACAAATTAATTCCAGCTTTTCTTTTATTGTAAGTCAGAATCGGCAATGGCTTCTCTGTTGCTTTTAGCGATTCTACCTCTTGCCACTAGATCTTCGGTTGCATCAGTGCCTTGTTTTCCATTTTGTATGAAAGTAAATCACTTCTACTTGTAGAAGCTTGGGGCGTATTTTTTTCTTGTGCAATTGTATCTTGGATGTCGGTAGTTCTGGAAGTACTTGCTATAGGCATTTCTGTTGAAGCATTCAACATGCATATTGAAACCATTATTGGAGCATGCCTTGTAGAAAGCAATCTTCCATCTCGCGTGTGTCTCCACTTCAAAATTACAATTTTGTTTTCGCCTTTGCGGGATGCCATCTCTCCTTTTATGATTTTTACTTAAAGAATATCTTTAGGGATATTTTTCTTACTGACCCTTAATTTCAACGACATTGTTTTGGCCAACTCGTAGCTTGTGTAGACGCTATCTACGTATAAAATTCTTCCCTGATAGAGTAGTTTCTCGCATAAATGTAAACAAACTTTTGCTGCCAATCCGACTTCACGTTCTCCAGTTGCTGACTTTTCAGAATATGCTTGGAGTGCCCAGGTATACCCATCGACCGAGCATAGCTTGAAGAACTTTATACCATATTTATGGACTTTATTTGGTATACATTTCCTAAATATTAGGCGACCTCTCCATGGTACCAAAGTCTCGTCTATAACTAGGTCTTCATCAGGATAAATTAGCAACTGAAATTTATTTTGTAGTATGTCAATCAAAGGTTGAATTTTTCCTAGGCGTTTGCCTCCTTGCATTGGCTCGTTGTTTTTGAAATGCAATAGGCTTAGTAGCAACTGATATCTGTTACGTGACATAATTGATCTAGGAAGATCTAGTTGATAAATTACCTTGATTTCCCAATAATCAGTTAATGAGCCTAGTCGTACCAAGTCCATCCATACTATTAATCCCATAAACTTCTTCTGGACAAGTAGGCACCTATTTCTTTATTCTAGAATATTTTTTTAACTCTTTAAATTTTATGGTTTGAATGGTGAATCTGTTTATTTCGGCAACAATAAGATCAATAACCTTGTCACCAGCAAGATCGAAAAATGCATCAAGTGGGGTCATTTCACTAGGTCCAGTAAAAAGGAAGTGCTTATGTCTTTCAGCATACTCACTCAAATACTTCAAACTGGCATTTCTACGTCTTCTTGATTTTCGCCACCTTCAGCCTTTCCCGAGGCTAAATTCTGAAAAACGTCTTTAATATTTGCATATAGTTCTGGTTTTACCTCTTCATCAGATGACTCAGTTGAGTCAGCTGTGTCTGGGGTGGAATGGGGATCCCCAAAGGATCGTCGGAATCAAAATCTGACACATCATTTTTGTCGAGGTCAATTTCAGATACTATTTTCTCCAGTTCCGCCTGGGTTAGAATTCGACGACGTTTGGACATAATTTTGAAGATGGTTCACTTTTAGAAAACAGTATTTTAATTCTGCAAATAAAGAGAAATCAATGAATAAAATGCGTCAAAGGTATTTGAAAGACGTAGACTCAGATAGAAAAAATAATTTTTTTCTCCAGGGACACGTTTTTCGTAAATAAAAGACACCGAAAAGTCAAACAAAATAATTTAAAAAATAAGTAAAACACAAAAGGCCTAAAAATAGTTAATTTCAGTACAAAAACATACAAACAATGTAAAATAACAGTTTAGCCCACAGCGTTAATTCTCTGATGCCACCTTGGCAAACAATGTGTTAAGATTAGGCAATAAAATAGAAGACATATTTTGTAGGGTCTTTCAACACCTTACATTGTCTGGTTTTCTATCAGATTTTAAAGTGGGAAATTTGGCGTTTTTGGGGTTATGAGACAACTTAAGTTTGATATTTAGGGACGCCGTTTGGTCGAATGGTCACGAGTATTGTTGTCTGCGAAACAGTGCAGGCGACTTTGAGTCTCACAGGAAACTCATGGGTATATGTGACCACGCAGTATTAATTTGCATGTTACTAAGCACGAGAAGCTCTTGGGGCTGCAATAACAACAAGTGCACCTCAACACAGGCCGATATAGATATAAAATAACGGGTAAACGTTATCTAGTCTTCCACCACCTTATGTTATCTAGAAAATTTTTAAAGCGGCATATTTTGGCTTTCAATTATGTAAGATTATGCAATAAACAAAGGATGCGTGTCGTTTGGTTTCCCACCAAACAGCTATCAATTATGATTAACACTACAAGAAGTTGGAAGCGAACGCCATATCGCACGAATCCTTAGGGATGATTATTTAATCGCTAATATGCGCTTATTCCTTAAACTTTGCCTGATGGCGGTCCAACACTTTTGATTGATTTGATCTGAAGATATTGGGCTAATTTAGTTTATATATTTCATTTTCTTTCTTCCCTGTCGTATACAGTCAGCTGCAACGTTTAGCAATCAATACACTTCTGATATCTTTTAACTATATTTTTTAAATTTAATATTCTTCTAAAAAGGCTAAGCTTCAAATTTTCATTCACTAAAACAGCTACCATATAGGTAGTACAAGAAACTCTTTGATAGAGTTTTAGGATAATTTCTGTTTACATACAGACTAGGTCTATCTTAAAGGAATATAAGACCAAAAGGACACCTGGTAAGTAAATACTACATTGGTCTAGTCCTCTCTTAAATTTTTCTCTTTGGATAAACTTTTTTAAGTGTTTTTTAGCAACCAAAGGTTTTGTGTCTCTACTCTTGGTCTTTATGTCTGCACATGATTGATTATCATCTGCAAAGGTAGCTGTAAGTACTTGTTCGTCGGTAGGCATATCAGCAATATAGAGGCTATGTAGAAGAGGTCCCAGTACACTCCCCTGGAGTACGCCTGATTCGATAGGATAGAGTTTTGGTACGGGGTTGTATAAATTTTTGTATGTCAGACTTTTCATCGGTAGTCATGACCATCGGTAGAGGTTTAAAGACGTTTTTGAAATGTTGAGCGGACACTATTGCTTTTTCTTTATCCGTTCTTACCCAAGAGTTTTATATTGTTCGTAGGGGAGGAATTGGTTGAGCTTGGCGTTTGATTCTTTTTGTCGCCGTTAGTATCATCATTAGGACTTAAATTTTCTAGATACTACTTATTTTACAAACCTTTAATTGCTCTTTTAAGGTCTGAGCATGCCTGGTTACAACGTGTTTTGTCAGAGGGGTATCTTGTGTTTTGCCATATTCTCCTCAATCGTCTTTTTTCAGCAATTTTCTTTTTAATTGTAATTCGCAGCATTCCTTTTTTCTAGTAAGGAGAATTTGGGGAGTAGCTTATTAAGCTGCTTCTTGAGTAATTCTACTAAAGTCGTCTACTGCTAATTTTACTTCTTCTTTAGTCGTTTGGAGAGGCAGGCGTGTAAATAGCCGTGCCCTCGTGGTGCGGTGTGGGAAACTAAGTACGGCCCGTTTTGAAATGTAAAACGCTGAGGCCCAAATCGTCCCTTAAACGGCCAGCGCGAAAGCGGATGGGAGCGGCTACAGATATCAACCGATAGGTAAAGCCAAATCGCTCACCTAAATTGGCTTCGGCTTCGGCGGCGATGGTTTCACGGTGGCCACCTTGTTGCGATGTCTTCGTGCCGGGAACACGACCGCACTGGCCGAGATGCGATGCGGATCGAGTATGTCTTGCGGGGTAGTTATCTGCGGGTTGGTTAAATGCGGCCGCACTGGCCGCGATGCGGTGTGAGTATGTCGCCGGGCTTCGCGCCTGGCTTAGCGGTAGGTCTTTGCGGGAAATTTTTAACTCGACAGCACTTTTCATCTCAAAGGGTGCCGCCGCCGGCGTATGCAGACTCGCCGGCTGAGCAAAAGCCCATATGCCGTTTTGTGTGCGATAGCAAAACGTGGCGGCAGATATCAAAGCCACCAGCAGGCCGCCACGCTATACAAGCGGTTCAAGGGCGAAAAGGCCGCCACACCATCGTTAAAGGGATTTTCATATTTAACCCAGTGTCCATTAAATATCTAAAATGATCCCAATCGGTTCTCTTGTTAAATAATTTAATTGCCTCTTTTTTCAATGATTGTGGTTGTTATTATGGCTATAACAGACGTATGGTTTAAGCTGAGATCTAAACAATATCCTGATACCCTACAGATATACTCTTAGTCAGAAAGAAGTCCAGCAGGCTGACTTTAACTGTATATCTTGGTACTTTTATAAAAAAAAATATTACAAATTCGCACATGATTAATTTTATCGATAACACATCGAATTTGGTTTTTGAGTTTGCCAACTGTTTGTGGATTGCTAGTCTAGGTTTTGGAATTCAGCAAACTTTATAAAAAAAGTCTCAGGGTGTGGCGCTGATCAGTTAATGTCGGAATTCCATGAAATACGCGACCAAGAAATTGTTAGTAAATTAACTATTGCTCACGCATTATGCCAGGTGGCAGTGCCCTGCTTGTATCATATTTCCTTCGGATCCATGATGCCAATTTGGTGCCAAAAGAACTCGGTTATTATGTGACTGCAACGATCATCATTTAGTTACAGCATTTCCAGCATTATCTTCAAAAAGAATCGGCCTTTTACGTCACCCTCTCAAAATCTACACCAAATAGTGACTTGTTAGACGTGCATTTGCTTTTCACCAGATGTACCAAGATATTCCTAGCCCTAAATGCAACAATTTTGTTTGTTTAAGAACCTGTCGAGTTGAAGAAAATGCGCCTCATCCCTAAAGATGGTTTTTCGGCCAATTAAGATTGGTGGCTATTTTCACTTACTTTTATATCAGTTGAACGAAAGTGCAAGTAAATTGCTCAGTAAAAGGAGCTTTTTGCACGATTTTTATTTTTTTTTTTTTAAATTGCAATGACATTTTTGCTAGCTATGGTAATATCCTTACAGGACCTTATTTCGTGTTGATACTCACGAAGTCTTCGTTACCAATCCAGTTTTATCATAGTTTCTAATCAATCATCGGAAAGTTGATTAATTTGGTTAATTACTTTTACTAAGAATTCCACGGATTTTTTTCTGTAACCAATTATACAATATAATATCTCAAGAAAGTCGTGCATTTATAGTGTGTCGACAACATAAGGTAATTGTAAAGAGAGCAGCAATGTTAAATCAGTTGTCACATGTGATCCGAGTTCGTATATCAAAAAATCGCAGCATAAGTGCCAGATAAATCCACAGAGGGCTGTTGGGCATGACGCTCTTCTATATTGAACAGTCGCGAAGTGGGTAGCAGACTTTCAGTGAGGACGCGAAGCAACCAGCGACCGGCAACGGGAAGAATGATTCTGTAATATGAAACTTGAAATGTTGTATCAACTTACATAATTGGCATGTAGGTATTTTGTAAGATGCATGTACATTTTGCCCATTTATTGTTGTTTTATTGGTATATTTTAAATTTTCCGTCCGTGCTCGTATTCTTGCAAAAAATAGTAGCTAAGTCCCAACCCTGGTACATATATATATTTATTTATTTATTTATTTATTCACTATTTGTGATCTGTATACACAATAAGCAAATTTGGTACATAAGTGATTAAATGACATGAAAAATGCGTTAGGATTAACGTCCAGTGACTTAAACCTATAAGTAACTTAGAAGCCGAGGAGATGTGATTAGATGATTACAGTGGGCAAGTAAGAACTGCGATCTTGATTGCTAAGTAAATCTATAAGGTAGTTGTAGTGGTTTAACTCGGCTTAGTCTTTTAGTGTCCAAACTGTTATCGAGTAAATTCAGCGCAAGAGGGTTGCTGTGAGACTCCAATTTACTTAGGTATCGCTCACTGAGTTTGGTAATGATTTCTTTCACTGTGTCCACTTTTAAGTAGCGCAAAATATCAATGTTTCTTAAGAAGTAGGATGCGTCACACATTACACGTAGCATTTTTGTCTGAAATCTTTCGATGATTTGAATATTGGTGTTTGCTGCTGACCCCCATAACTCTATGCCATAGGCCCATATTGGTTTGAATGTAACCTTATAAACTAAGAGTTTATTTGGAAGTGACAACTTGGATCTTCTACCGAGCATCCAGTAATGTTTGCTGAACTTAATCCCCAATTGTTTTCTTTTATGCCAGATGTGGCCTCCATGTTAACCCTTGTCGAGGTGCATGCCGAGATATTTTACCTCCGCAACCTGCGTAATGGTGTATTGTTGATATGGATTTGCGGTGTTTTCCTGCATTTTGTAAAGGTGATATTTAGCGATTTGGTTTCGTTCAGTCTAATCCTCCATCGCTTGGTCCATGTCACTACTTCGTTTAGATTGCTTGTAGCATTTTAACGGTTTCAGGATCTTTGTGTTTCATCAGGATGGCTTTATCTCCGCAAATGTTGCTGTTAGAGATTGTGTTGGTGGGACATCAGCTGTATAGAGCAGGTATAACATAGGTCCTAAGACACTGCCTTGTGGGACTCCAGAACATGCCGGATACAGTTCACTTAGTTGTTGTCCGTATTTAACCTGGAAGAGTCTATCCTCTAGATAGGAATTCAATATAATAAAATATTGATGAGGCAGTGTATGTTTCAATTTTTAAGGAGGCCACCATGCTACATTTTATCAAAAACTTTGCTGTCATCCAGGAATACTGCCGTGCAGTATTGCTTCTCTTCGAATGATTGGTTGATGTAGTCAACAACTCGATGAACCTGCTGAATTGTGGAATGCTCATATCTAAAGCCAAACTGATGATTAGGTATAAGATTTAGCTCTTCTATGATAGGTGTTAGTCTATTGGCAAGCAGTTTTTCAAAGAGTTTACTTATAATCGGCAAGAGACTGATTGGTCTGTAGGAATCATTTAGGTTTGGTGTTTTCCCAGGCTTAAGAATCATAATTACTTGGGAGACTTTCCATTGTGCCGGGAAGTAACCTATTCTCAAAATTGCGTTGTAAATAGTGGTTAACATTACGAAACCTTTGCGGGGGAGTTCTTTAATTATGTGCCCCGTTACTAAATCAAAGCCTGGAGCATTTTATTTGTGTTGATGATTTCGCGAACTTCTTTTACCGTGAACAGTTTTGGCACTGGCGACATTTGAAAGGGGGCTTCTAGATATTCCCAGATTTCAGAATCTTCTTCAGGCGTAACTGCTGATGGTAGTGGCTGGAAGACTTTTTCTAAATGTTGTGCTAGTAATTCAGCTTTCTCAGAGTCAGTGCGTGCCCAGCTGTTATCTGCTTTACGCAAGGGGGGAATTGGATAATTCTGGCGTTTTATCCGTTTAGTCGCTTTCCATAGGGAATAATTTGAATCTTGCTTTGGACTTAGATTTTCTAAGTATTCTTGGAAGCTTTTGTTTTTGAGGTCCTTTATTAGCGTTTTAAGTTGGTCTGCGACCTTGTTATAGCGCATCCTATCGGATGGATATCTGGTCCTTTGCCATGTTTTCCTTAATTTTCTTTTCACAGCAGCAGCACAACATTCTTGTGTTTTTTTGGATGGCACGTCAGGTGTGGCTTCCCAGGCCGCCTCTTGAATTACTTGGGTAAGGTAGACTACTGCTGACTCAATGTCTTCGCTATTTTTAAGCGGAATTTTCATGTTTAGTTTATCATGAATCATCCCTGGTATATACAATTAATATTCTTCAAAACATCCTTGAGCACCAATACACCATTTTCAGTGACTTTGTTACGCGTCGTAACTTACCTGAAAGTTTTAAACTAATTTTTTTTAGAGTCACAGCAGCTTGCACATTTATAACAGTCCAAAAATAGTATTCTTTCAAGCTTGATTTGAATCAGGGAACCAAAAATTTTTTTTACAAGAAACTCTCTCACCAGCAACGCTGCATGGCTTGGCGCATTGACGGAGGAAAGAACTCAGGTGTTGATTATCTCAGGGCCAACGCTCAGTCGTTTAAGCACTTCCAAAGACAGCATGTCCAATTGGATAACACCATTAGAGTAAAAAAAAGAATTAGCACTACCTTCATATTTAATTTATTTTCTCGAGTCGAGGTATCTCAATAGAATGCTACTCAGAGCTCCAAAAACTCAGACTTACTTTTCACACGGTCCAAAAGCTCATAAAAATTGACACACAATTTCTTTTTTATTTATTGGTCAAAATATAGAGAATCAGTTTAATATAAACTTTCCGTGTCCAAAGTTCCATTGCATAATAGATTTTGGAAGTTCTACTTTATTACATATCTGTCTAATATTGAGACGCCGTAAAAATTTTAATCGGCTTCTTCCTTAGCCTCGTTGTTCATCTTTGAAATTCTTTCCTCCTTCTTTCTCCTTCTTCTATGACTCCGCTCTTGACAGTTTGGCTTGGACCAAAATCAGTCTCATCACTTTCTGGGCGTATCTTGCATTTCAAATAGAATGTTCTTTAAGCACTACTCGATTAGTAGATATCAACAAATCTTTAGTGTTATAGATATAGAGTGAATGTGCATGCATAGCCTTTTGGCTCACCAGGTATGCCAAAAATATTTAAACAATTAATTATAAAATACTATAAAGTTTTTAAGTAGGAATAGCGCAGAATTCGTGTACATTTTTTTTAAATAAGAATTGTATAACAACAGGCACATACTTTTTATCAATTAGAATCTGTTGAATAGAAAAGAACCAATATTTTTGAATAAGCTCTTCTCTTTGTTTTACTTAGATTTCTAATACTAATAAACCGGGTGTCATTTCTCTTTAGTTTTGTTCAATTCATTAGCTGATGTACGCCTTCCCCTGTTCCTTCCATATTGCCCTATTTTAAATTATTCTTTTTCATGCGAGATATCGACTTACTATCGCACTTGTGATCTTTTGCTTGCTGATTTGCCTAAATATGGTCTTCAAGCTAAGACTGCTGTGTTCCACCTGGCATCTGTTAGGCGGACGTTGGGTCCTGCGAACTGCCACTTCAGTCTGGCTACTCTTTCTTTCCTATAACTGCAATTTTTGTCTTTTCTCTTATCCATATATTTCATTTTTTTCTTTTGGTGCTATTTGTATCATTTGGCCCTTTATGTCTCTTTGAGCTTTTATGGATTTGTCTATATATTTTTTTTTATGTCTAAGTTTGAGCTTCATAGGTCATAACAGATAATATACAGCTATCGAATACTTTTGACCTAACATATTGGTGTAACTTTTGGTCCTTCAATATATAACTTAACCTGCCAAAAGCGGTCTATCTCAGTTTGGTTCTTATTGCAATTTCTACTTTTTGGCTTCCTTTAGTAAGTGTAAACATTTGCCCTAGACATGTGCATTCTTGTGCTTGTTCTAGAACGTTATGATTTATTTCTATATTCACTTCCTCTTCGCAGTTTGCCAAAATTTTTGTTTTTGGGTTGTTTATCCATAAACCCACCTACGTAGAAGCCCCGTTTAGCTCTATAGCATTGAGTCTAATTGTTCTTCGTTAGTTGCATATAGTATGACTTCATCTGCGTATTTTAAATTATTCAAAAATTTTCCGCTTACATTTACGCATTTTCCTTCCCAATTTAGTTCTTTAAAAACATCTTTAATAGGTAGTACGAATAGCTTAAGGGATATTGGATCGCTTTGATAAACTCCTCTTTGAATCCGATTGGACCAGTATCTTCTGACAACTATTGTTGTTGTATTTACGTAATTGTTTTTGATGAGCGTCATATATCTACAGTCTATCCTGTTGTTCCATAAACTCTATTGTATTGTCCACGTTTCAATGCTATCAAATTTTTTTATAGTCCACTAGTCAATGCGCTTATTGTATCTTTTATTTCCAGAATGTTTTCTCTTTGAGACTTATACAGTTTCTCATAAAATACTCACCTTATAATTGTATAAGTGGAGTATATTGATAAATAATTGGATACGCGTTTATGTATTTTAAATAAGAAAACAATATTTATCTAGATCTCAGGGTAAATAATACTAAACAATAAAATACATCACTTTAGAGCAATCCGGGGGAGCATTTAAAGACTAAAACAAAAAATTATGACTAAAGATGTGCGCCAAACAGAAGCCCGAGAAGGCCCACGTTGAGCTGCAGCTCAACAAAGGCCGCCCAGCGAGGCCCGGCTCGCAGCTAATTCTACAGGTGTCCTTGTAAGCCGAGAGCCGCAACCCGAAGATCCTTGTTGCAGTTTTTGCGCGCCGCGCCGCCCGAGGGGATAATTACGCGATGCAGCCGGTTCATGGTGCAAAAGATGCCGTGCATTTGGTGCACATTTCCAGCCCGAGGTGTACAGCTGGAAAATGCAGCAGCTGCAAGTGCAGCTTGAACCCGATTTAAAAGGCGGGGGTTTTAAGCTTGATTTTTTTGTAGTTTACGGATTACATTTAAATGTGTCTAGATAAAGATAGCATGCAGAAAACATGAGGGCAGGGGACTTTTCAGGAGAAAATTGTTTCCCGCCCAAAGTGAGGTAATAAGATAAAAACCTATAACCTCCACACATACCTGGAAAAGAGCAGCAGTAGTAATATGAAGATAAGCAAACAGCTGCAACCAATAATACACGCTCATATCCCAGTACGTCACTAGCAAATTTAAATTTATATAGATAACACTGACTTTTTTCTGTTTGATTTATTCCAATTTAATTAATTGGCTAAGTTTTTTAAAAGCTGGTACTTATAGAAACTTTCAATTTTTTGTGGAATTATCCACTAATTATATTTTTCCAAAATATTCTATTACTGAAATTTTTAGTGTCTAGATTTGAAAGTGTGCTACATGCACTTCTGAATGTGCAGGATATGGATGTGCAAAAATTTTTAATGCAAGGAAGTGAAAAGTTTTTGTACTCGAGGCATTAAAAAATAATTGACACTACTATTGTTAAGAAAAAGTGAGCACACATTTTATTAGAGGCATTCTCTTTGAATATTATGCACTTTTGGCATCGTGCCCCTAGTTTCAGTAGTTGCTTCAAACTATTCTTTGGGTACAGCATAGCACCACATACGAACAGCCCACTGTAGCTCGTTGTTGGGGGAGAACTTTTTACCTTTATTAGGTTAAACAACGCGTGTTGCTCGGCGCAAGATAAAGTCGAACGATGTGAGATTGTAAGGTGCAACAATATGGGGGCTGGCATGCAGCGACGTAGTAGAGTAGAGTCGCTTTATTGATTTAAAGTACCATTCACTAGTAATGCTCTCACGAGGCAGCCAATCCATCAGCACGATCCCGCCTGATCCCAAAAGATAATCGCCATCTGCTTTGAAATAAATAACCCCTGTTTTGGCTTTTTGGAATGTGCTACCACGTCATGTACTCGTGTTTCTTTTCCAATGCTTTCTGTGAGAACCACGACTCATTTGTTGTGAGCAAACGCACAAAGACTGTCTCTAAATTGACGTTGTACAGATGCAGAAACTTTAGCATAACTACAAACACTTCTTCCGATCGGTTAAGGGTATGAGGAACTCATTGTGCGTATATAATTGTTATCTTCAAGTCCTTGTGGTTTATGGCATAGTTCTAAAAGAGAGACTTGTCAACTCGTACACTGACCGGATGATGTGTGACTTGTGCACATTTACCATACGCCTACTGATATTGTTTTTTTCAGTACAGTACTTGCACAGTAAACTGCAACGTCTAGCAAAACACAGTTCTGTGACACAATTCACACACGTGGTTAATAACCTCGTGTAAATGACCGAGATAGCCCAGAAAACCTAGGTAATCCATCGTTGCTTATGATAGCTTGCTTCTATAGTTTTCCACTTTATCCACAACTGTGCCAATGATTCGCTAGTTTCCTTCTGTACTTTCTAGTAAGGCCATCTGATGGCACATGTAACTATAGACTTTCGTCACACTATTGAATGCGCATTTCAATCTGTGATGCAACTGGACTTTCTAAGGGGAATTCTAATGGTAAATATGCAGCTCCATGAAATTTTTCATACAGGGAAATGAGGAAAAGATCTTGTAGGATAACATCGAAAGAATAAGAAAGATGTAAGGCTTCTCTTCTAACGAAAAACTATTTTTACTCAAAACTGACTTCATTATCGGATGACTTCAATGAAATTACGCCCAATGTTTTGTTGTCTTGGATTAGAGTTTTATATTAAAACAGTTGTGTTGTCATGTTATTTATTATGCTATGACACTTTCCCGAAGTGACTATAGGAAGTTCAAAGCGTTTTTCTCTTTGATTACCTATTAGGCTAAGCTTTTAAATAAACTTTGGGTGCTGGTAAAGAATTGTTGGAGTTCCAATTTCGTGTTAATTTCAACCATAGTATCATCAACAGTTTGACTTACAGTTATTAGTGTCCGTTTTTTTACACATCATTTGTTCCGCTTTTCCTTCAGAATCCTGAATAAAAAGTGTTGTAAAAATATGTATTTGAAATGTTATTCTTAAAGCTGTTATATTGTCATATTTCTTTCTACCATTTATAGATTCGTAGATCTATTGGCAGAGTCGGTTATCATTACAGGAAACGTTTTTGATATCCTTTTTTTGTGATATTGTGGGAATTTGCGATTTGAATCTTTGCCATACCAAATGTCAATTCAATGTTATGTCTTTGCTCGCTCATCAGTCTTAATTAACATTTTCAGTCCGTTCTCTTTAAAAATTACAGCATTAGTGAATGTTTAAAATTTCAAGCCATCAGCCGATGTACCATTTAAGATATCAAACAAATTGAACCCCAGGGAGTTGATCCACTGACAGAGCCTTATATTTATCATCTCTTCAATCACATATTTTACACTTCTGTTGGTACGTAGAATATTTACACAGTCGCAAGAGAAATATTTGAACTTTTATTCTACCTCATATTTTTGTATTAACTCTTTCAAATCTGTGCGAAATCGTAACATATTTTTGATCCGAAGTGACCTTGTATAGGTGAAATCAGTGCTCCACTACTTTTTGTACGTCACACTTCATCTGCGTTCAAACATAATATAAAGACATGTTTTCTTTGTCAACTAAGACAGATTATATAAAGAATTTTTTCTTTTTTAATTCCTGATATGCTCCAGTTTGTCCATTGCCATCCTTTTCTAGATTTACCCACGTCTCCTGTTCCTCCAGAAAAATATTTTATGCTCTCTTATATGGTCGATGATCTTCCATCTTTTAGACGTGCAGCTTTCAGTTGTGTTTGTTGGTGTTCTTTATATTTCCGTTTCTGACTCTGCTCTCTAGTTCGGATGCGAGAACGGTCCTTTTGTTTTAAACCTAAGCAAGACAGGAATTTTCATATGTTTACGGGCTCTCTAAAGGTAGCGGAGATTATTTTCTAAACAATTACTTAGCCGTTTTTCTTCTGCACTTGTGTTTCCGCTTTCATCTTTCACGTTCCATGTTTATAATGTATGGAATGAATTATGTTTGGTAATGAAGAAACGGGGTAATTTCAGTCAAGTCAGATAGACAGTTTGCACATAAACAGGAAAACAAATATAATATTTAGCTATTTCTCAAAGGTTTGAAATTTTCGAATAGCGTGTCTGTTAGCGCCCAACTCTCAAATTCGGATAATAGTATTAAAAATGAGTCTAATTTTCACTCCGACGTTAATATTTCTTTTACAAAGTACTTTTTTATTCTAAAGAAATCAGCACGCGACTTTTTTTATGGTATACGTAATTTTAATTCGTTAGTCATGTCCAGATTGTCGATGACTTGACATACCTGATATGTTGTTTAGTTGTTTTCTAAGTGTCAGATTATAAGCTGTAAGCACTGGACCGTTCACTGGTGTTTGGTGTTCGTGTATTGAGTTTTAAGCCGTATTTGTCACAAACTCTTTTAAGGACGTCAATAAGAAGTTGGAGTTCTTTTAGGCTACTAGTTATTAGAATTGTATTATCTGCGTATCTTAAATTATTAATTTTTATACCTCTGACGTTGACACCTACATCTACTGCATTCACTTCTTCACTGAGTATATAATTCTTCTCTGGGTATGTAATAAATAACAGGGGCGACAGAACCCACTACTATCTTACCCTATGATGTATTTATATTTCTTCAGATGAGTATTTGATTATTTGGGAGTTTTAGAGCAGTTTACAGCATTTGTATTGAACGGGGGTTGCAATCTTTTTAGTAGACAACTTTGTCACATTTGAGCACCACAATTTTGCTTTTTTCGAACAATATAAACAACTGTGCTTAATAACCTATAGACGAATACCTACCAGATTTTTATTGACTCTTACTAAGACTCAAACTTTTTAAGGGACTATAAAATCAAAAAGGATAACAATTATACTGATTATGACATATGGAGCAGAGACTATTTAGATCACAAAAAAACAGGGAGAAAAGCTAAGAGTTCTAGAGAGGTAGCCCAAAACAGATATATGCCACTTATGAATTATGTAATTAAAAACCTAGTGAATAGGGAAGGCAACCCCAGAGTGGTACAAGCGGTTGAGGCGCAGATTGCGATGTGGGCGGACCTGGGTTCCATTCCCGGAGTTCACTGATGCCTAGCTGATGGCCTACTCAGTCACTAAAAATAATTGAGTACCTGCGTTTACTCAAACAAGGAGCAACAACGGCGGTCGTCTAAGGTACGGTGCTTACCACATCGTCCAGCACCAAAGATTGTGCGCGACGATCGGGCAGAGAGAGAGCGAACATATGAGACCCTTAACCTCTCAGTTTGCAGGCTATGCTGTCACACAGGGAGTTAGAGCCGTGGTAAGAAGGAAGTTATTGTCAGATTTGTAAAAGCCCGAAGGTCAAAGTGGTTCAGGTATATCTAAAAAAAAATAGAACCTGATGTTATTATAAGAAAAATGTAGAACTAAAAACCTGTGGAACTCAACCAAGAAGAAGAGCGAAGATGAGATAGCAGTACTAAGTAATTGAAGACATTAGAACCATGAGAATTGACAACTCGAGAAGGAAAGTTATGGATAAGAAAATTTGGAACAAAATTACAAACCAACCGAAGAACAACGAAATTTTAATAAGAAAATCAGAAGAAACATGTAAGTTGATCCTCCACGCAAATAACGGACCGTAAAAGCTCATCTGAAGAACACCCTTTACTTCCGAGTAATAAAATATGTCAATATATAACTTTGAATAAATACTTCTTATTAGGAAGAGCCAATTACTTTTATAAATTTTAAATGATCCAACGGTGTATGAGAGTTTTGAAAGTTTGACTGTAAAAGTAAAATTAAAACTATAATTGTGGATATAAAAACCATTTTTGTATGAACAGAAACTGTAAATTATGCGATACATTGGTGTACGTTCAGTAATTGTATTGCAATTGCAATAGTCTAAACTTACTATTAAAAAGAACAAAACTAAAAGAGTAAAGTAGAATAAATAATGATAGGTAATGTTCTAATAGTGGTAATGTGGTACTTAGAACACTAATCTTAAGGACTTGGATTCTAGACGCTATGCTGTTAGTATATACTGCTATAGTTGCTTTTACTGGTTTGTTAATATCATATATAGACATGTTCAATAATATAAAGCTAATATAGACCTTCGTTGGCTGTAAACTTATAAAAGTTGTAATTGTCATTCTTATTTTTTTTATTTCTAAGGGTATTTTCTCCGAAAAAATTAAATCTACTGATAAATAGATCAGAATATTAAAAAATTTTAGGAAAATAGATTTTATGCATTTATTTTTAATAGAATAGAACTGGAACCCTCCCTGGAGTGAAATTAGTTAAGATGACAAGTCTTTTCTGAGCTAGTGAATGGTTTCTTGCAATTTCTCCAGAATTACTCTTTATGTTTTCTTGTTCTTTTAAATATGAATAAACAGTTTTGATACTAGAAAATAGTTACTCTCGGCCTGTGTTTATCCACTGCTAAATTTAGGTCACTTCTAATTGTATTTGTGCGTTTCTGGCTATGGTTATTTTTATCTATTTTTTATTATTTTTGTGGTCTTTACCTGTTTCTTCAATTTATTGTACCAGAGAGCTTACCTTTTACCACTTGGAGCTTGCTATATGATACATTACATTTGTAAAGCTTGTTAGTTTAATAACAAATAGATGATATTTGTTTAAGTGTCTTCGATATGATTCTTTTAAGTTGAATTAAGGAAAAGCCTGTCTTATGCGCGTGCATAATCATCTATTAGGTAACACAACAGATTAGCTTCACATAATCAAGAAATTACGATTATCCACAAAATGATACAAGAATACGACCGCAGCGCTGCTATATTCGAAATTATTGTGTGGTTCGGCTACAAAAAGGCCCAAATTTAGAACCAAAAATACAGGGAATCAGACCATTGGGAGGAGGAGAGAACGAAGAAATCGAATAAGATCTGGGCGGAGCATGACTGACCTAGCAAAGGAAATGGGCGTGGCAAGATGGACGGTTAGCCTAACAGTGTATTAAGACCTGCACTACAAACCACCAACTGTTGAATGAGAAACCAAGATGGACCGGAAGTTTAAAGTCCAAGTACTGCTGAAAGACATAAAGCACGACATGGCTAGATTTTTGAGGTTTTTTCTGACAAAGAGGACTTATCCAGGACAGGAAAATGAATCGATAAAACTTAAATGGCTACAATTATGCACACGATGCTTTCTGCCTTTGTGATGCTGCCGGGGCTTATAAACAGCAAAGGGGATGTCATGCCATGCTACTTAGAAGAAAAACTGTACGTGATCAGCAGATGAGAGCATGTGTTCCCGCAAGACCCCACTCCAGCCCAAAAGGCAAGGAAGACTCAGGAATGTCTATACAACAATTTTTATTACTACTATGCCCCAACTACAGTTTCCTTGGGTACTACATGCGGAAGCGTGGTTGAAATAAAGATCAACGAGGCATAATATCACAAATGACAGCTTAAAGGCCTCGATCATGGACACTTATGGATGGATAAGAAGGCAGTTGTCTTGACCTGTAGCAGGTCAAGCTACAGAGAATGTTTTTACTATTATTTATTTTAATTTTGCTAAGTTTTATGTAAATAAATATATATTTTCTGGATGTAGGTCTTTGACCCTGTATATATGTAAATATGTATTTTAGTAAAAGTAAAATGATATTAGAAACAAAAATCTGGAAGCGCACACAGTAGTTATTCACAGAAGATAATATTTACGACAGGTTCTTTGACCTAAGTCTGTCTAACTTCCCTAAAACGACCCTAGCACAAACTGCGGCCGCCCGCCTGTTTTCCAGCGCAATGCAGCCCTCAGAAGGCTACCTTATTCATATGCAGCTGACTCGAATATCCTGCAGACTGTCATACAACAGTATTAACTTCTCCTTGTTTCCATAACAGCATCGGCTCAAAGAAGCAAATTCATTGCGCGCCGTCGCCAGGGCGACGAGATCGGAAACATATCAGCTTTCCCATCAGTTTTTTAAACGCCCGCCCCAGCGAGCACCTAAACAGACGGGAAGATTGCGCCGCGGAATTGTTGCATTAATTACGTTTCGAAACTGGATTGGAATATTCCTCCCTAACTGTGCTGGGAGGGATTTCTATTTATAGTCGTTTAAAACGAAGTATGGCGTAGAAATGGAAGGTCGCGCCGATCGTTAGCCAACAGGTTTAATGAATCCACAGAAGAAAGTAGTTCAAGTGGAAGTTGAAGCGATGTTGCTGCAAATGGGTTATGGCCAGTGAAACAATTGCGCATTGTGACATTGTTGCGGGAGTTTGTTAGAAATAATCAATGATAAAAATTTAACTAGTTGCAAAGTAGTGACGGGCCCGCTTCTGCAGTAAAAGAATTACAAACATCGTCTAATGGCTGCAAACATTGTTCATATTTTATTTTATATTATATTAATTAAAAAAATTCAGAGCAGATAAATAAAAAATATTTATAAATGATCTTTCTGTGTGCAAACCAACGTAGCAAATTATAAAATTTTGAATAACAATAGCACTAAAAATAATAAAAGTTGAAGCCGCGCAATTTAGTTAATTTCAAAACTTGTAGCGTCACGAACGTGCTATTACCCTTAAAGAAGGTGGAAACCTGTACACAGGAAGAGGTGCTAGGCGATTAGAAGTACGTATGAGGTATCATATTAAAGGGCATGGTAAATGGAGTTGATTTATATGCATATTAGGGTTTGAAACTCTTTAGTTAATGAGATAATTAATGATTTTTAATTAAATGGAAAACGCGTATCTTAAGTGACAGGGAGACGTATAGGATTTCAATCAGAATAAATAATCACATGATCTTAGGTTAGGTTAAATTGATGAAAAAATTGAAAAAATATTACAAAATTGTTTTTTTAATTGATTTGGATTTATACATATCATATATCTCAAACAAAGCTGTCTTATTTATATTATGATGTTTTTTCTTCACTGTGACGCAACGTTCGGATTTATCGGAATATGATGTCTGGGAAAGTCCCCAGGGGGTTTGAATTTAGCGAGCAACCGCCCGTATCCCAGATACTAAATAATTATCAGTGACTTTGCACAACAATCAACAGATCTAGCACCTGCTTTGCACTGCCATTAGAACCTACAGACAATGTCTTCGTCCTCTTTTGACAATTCATAAGCGATTTTTGCTCAAACCAGCAGATTCTATTTGGACTGCGTCAAACCATATTTTTGTTTGTTCGCCATCTTTAAGCGCTTTAATTGGTGGATTGTAAGGATTCTACTCCTGCAAATCATACTCCTGCACGACATTGCGTGTCCTCTTTGGTATAAACCTGACAACTTGGAGATGCCTTAAGTGTCGAGTGTGGGAATGATATTCAGGTCAAAGTGTTCGAATGCAGTTTTTAGAGTGTTTAATAAGCACTTTTAGCTTTCCACACTGTTCGATACTACCTTAGCCCTTTGAACGATATCTTTATCATCATCTCCAACCACTAATAATATTTTAAAAGCACTGATAAGTATTCGCTGTCATCACATCGTTCAGCAGGCGTCTGTGAGATTCCTATTGTCGATAACAGAAGCCAGATACTTGTAACGTTCGATCGTAAGATTACAAGCCTGATGCGAGTGCAGAGTCTGGATTTATTTGCCAGTTTATCAATGAATTGTTTTCTTACTAGGTGGTGTGCAATGACGACTCTAAATCTTTGAGCTTCCAGATCGGCTTTTATTGACATGAAGTCTCTGTTTAGGACATTATTTTCGTGGAATGTTGCATCAAATTGGAGCTTTAGTGCTTCATTGATCATGATCCTTTTCATTATTTTTCCATACGACGGCTTTCTGTCATACAATGCAGCCACTTGTCATCACTATCATCATAAGCTTACGTAGCTTCCCTCTGGTTAGGACACAATATACTCTTCTGGTTGTACGAACACGTCCCATCTCAAATTGTGACTGTTTCGTCCACTCAAGCAATACCCAGCCATACGGTGCCGTGTTATCGAAAATCTTCTGTCGTAAACCTGCGCTTTATAGTTACCCAAATACTAGGAAACGTATGTCGACTTTAGAGAACTTTGCGCGTTTTGGATGTACACTAAAGCATTCTTATGTGAGAATTTGTTATGTTGCCGAATACACACTGCGACATTCTTGACCCCAGGTATACCTAAAAAGTTTTCAAATTGAGAACAGATAGGAAACCCAAATTAAGTTTGAGATGTTCAATGTCTTCCGCTCTCTGAGATGTATTTATTGCACTATTATTCAAGAGATCAGCAGGTTTTTGCCCAACAGCTTTGTGGTATGCACTTCTCATACCTGTTAAGAAGAAAGTTGCCTGAGGACCAATTAAAGAAGTTAAAGCATCGATTGCGTTCTTACTGAACTTGTCTACCGCCTGGGGATTATCATCGTACATCAAAGCCGTATACGGGACCAGTATTCTCAGTGTCAGTATTACTTGAGCTCGCATAGCCGGTGTCACGTTCATTGGGCTGGCGGATGGGTAGCCAAAGATGCATTTTTGAAAACTGCGGGTTACAGTGAAAGGATGTGACTACTGACCTTTATGCATATTGATACTAGCAGTCCAGGAGCAAATCAACTGTACTTCTTAGTTGTGAAGAGATGAGAACAGTGGAGATTAATGAGCAGCCTTAACCACTACGCCACTTTATCCGCAGACGTTTGTCTTGTGTTAACTGTGATATTTATATTTTGTTCTAATGCATTTGCTAGAAAAAAAACACACCTACCAAATTTCACCTGATTGTCCTCGCCTCAGATACCAATCCCGCTATCCTGCGTACGACGTGCCTGCTGTTGAGATTAATGTTCAACCGCAATATTTATGTTTGACATGTAAAACAAAAATTCATTTACTCCGTCTATTTAACCTGACCTAAGGTAGTGTTTATTTATTCTGCTTCTACTCGTTAAGAACTTTAAATTGACATTCTAATATGCATTTGAATCAATATCACTCATCATGCCCTTTAATATGATACATCACATGTACCCTTAAACCCCTGGTTTCGTTTCCCGTATACAGATTACCACCTCCTTTATAAAACGGAATTGGCAGTAAGTCTACTAATAGATCAAATGAGTCTCTAACACACTACGTGCGTGGGCCTGTTGAGGGAGAATCGTCGCTGGCTAATTAAACCTCATTTCTTTGTAAAGATATAGAGAGCATTTGGTCTAATATACGCAGCCTCTTTCTCTTTTAAGACCAATAACCGCTACTAATCTCCTTAGTTGACGCTAGTAAGTTGAAGTGTTACTAAGAATTGTATTCCATTTTCAGGAAGTAAAAATAGTATATAGAGACGTAGCGTTTGATTTCCTAAATACAAAGACTTTTGAGCAGAAATAGTTGCAGTTGTATTTTTCTATTATAACGTTTTTAATTTCTGCAACATACCACCATCCAGCTTTTTTATGATTCGGCCGCTGGCCTCGTAGATGAGTGGATGTGTCTGTGACGCGCGTGTTATCTATGCATGCACTCGAATGCCAGTGACCCGCATTAATCAGTGAGTTTATTTTATTTATTTTAAATATGTTTCCGTTTCAACCACAAATGCCTATTGCTCAACAACAAATTCCAATTTCTCAACATCATTTATTATATCAAAACCAGCCATTAACGCCCTACACTAATCCTCCTACGCAACAATTATTATCAAGCCAAACATATGTTCCATATGTATCTTATCCTACTAATATTCCACAACCCATGCACTGTCCGCCACAAAATCCTAATAACCAGCATTCAGCACCTGAAATGACCGCAACAAACGATGACCAACCCCAAACGAGCTCTCATGAGTGGCAAGTAATGAAAAAGAGAAAAAGATGCCCACGCTCCCCTGATAATAACCTCGAATTACAAAGCCAAATCATCGATAACAACAGATTTAATTTATTAAATGACATGCACGAAGATAACGTAATGGAAACAACTAGAGACGAACCACAAGCTGCAGTTAAGAAACCCCCTCCAGTATATATACACGGAGTAGAAAATTATAACGCAATGATTACAAATCTGACAAAAGTATTAGAAACTGAACAATACAACTCAAAAACACTAGCAAACAACGTCGTCAAGATAAATACTAATAACCCTGAAACATATCGAAAACTTGTGAGACATCTTGATGACGAGAAAATTATTTTTCATACTTATCAGATTCAAGAAGAAAGGGCATTTAGAGTTGTAATCAGAAACCTTCACCCAACAGTCGATACCGCGTTGATAAAAGAAGAATTGAAAGAGAAAGGACATACTGTACGCAATTTAATGAATATAAGACACAGGGTAGACAAAACACCACTTCCTTTATTCTTTGTTGACCTCGAGCCTGCCAGTAACAACAAAGAGATATACGAACTTAGATCTCTATTAAATATGATAATTACAGTTGAGCCACCAAGGAAAAAACCAATATCATCCAGTGTACTCGTTGTCAAGCATACGGACACAGCAAAACTTACTGCAGAAAACCATTCGCGTGCGTAAAGTGTGGTGGTAACCACAATACCCTGACGTGTACAAAGCCAAAAGACACTCCTGCTACATGTGCATTGTGCAATGGAGCCCACCCAGCAAACTATAAAGGATGCTCTATCTACCAACAACTTCAGTTAAAAGAGGAAACAACACCGCCAACCCTAGGATGCAAGCACCACAAGCTCTAAAGGCGGCCACAATTCAACCAAACACATATAGGGCAAACAGGTTTCCAACTAGCTATGCCGCAGCCGTGGCTGGACAACAAAATTTCATAACAACGTCAGACTCATACAACACTCAAAATCAAAATCAAAACAGCAATGACATCTCCCTGTCTCAGTTCCTTTCCAAATTTGAAACCATGTTTAGCCAGTTAATGCAACAAAATACTATGATGCTCAACCTACTCACTAGCCTGATAACCAAAATCTCCCAATAATGGATACCCTAAGAATAGCCGTATGGAACGCAAACGGACTTCTACAACGCCGTTTAGAAGTAGAAGCGTTTCTAAACACCCAAAAAATCGACTTGCTCTTGGTATCTGAAGCACACTTTACTAATTACAACTAGCTCAATATCCACAACTACAGAACTTATTACTCCTGTCATCCCGACAACACAGCTCACGCTGGAACGGCAATTATAATCAGCAGCAAATTATCACACTACGAAATGGAGAAATTTGAAACATATCATATACAAGCCACAAATGTCAAAATTAAAGACCACGTTGGAGACATAACAGTATCATCAGTATATTGCTCTCCGCGGCATTCAATAACGCAGAACCAGTTCGAAGACTTCTTCAGGACGCTAGGAGACCGGTCCATAGCAGGTGGTGATTTTAACTCTAAACACCCCTTATGGGGTTCCAGATTAATTAACCCAAAGGGAAGGCAACTATATAAAACCATCTTAAATAATCATTATGATGCAGTAGCCACAGGTAAACCCACATATTGGCCAACCGATCTGAATAAGCTGCCGGATGCATTAGATTTCCTTATTACAAAAAATCTCTCGCCCAACTACATCGATGTTGCTGACTGCTACGACCTAAACTTGGATCACTCTGCTATAATATGCACGTTGAGTAGCTGCATAATCAACAAGCCTGCAAGGCCCAGCCTACACAATAGTCTTACGGATTGGGACATTTTTCGACAATATATTGATGAACATCTATTGATTCCAGCAGTACTTAACACTTCAAATGAAATTGAAACGGCAATAGAACGACTAACACAAACCTTACAATATGCTTCTTGGACAGCTACGCCCATAAAACTACAACATAAATGTAACAAAAACACTAACAACTACTCCTTAGAAATTAGACAAAAGATCAGCGACAAACGAAAAGCAAGACGGATCTGGCAACAAACAAGACACCCAAGAGACAAAAATAAACTAAACACTCTCACCACACAACTAAAAAGATTAATCAAGGAACAGAAAAACGAAACGTTCAATGATTACGTGCGAAACTTATCCCCCAGTCAACACCATGACTACTCCTTATGGCGCGCAACTAGGAATTTGAAAAAGCCTATTATCCCTATCCCTCCTATTCGTAAAAATGATGGCTCTTGGGCCCGATGTGACAAAGATAAAGCGGTGGTATTCGGCGAACACTTAGCTGCAACCTTTCAACCGCACGAATCAGACAGAACTCCACAAGATGATTACGAAATTCTCGAATTCCTCAAATCACCACTCCAACTCCATTTACCCATTCGACACTGTACACCCAACGAAGTCCAAACAGAAGTTAAATGTTTAAAACTGGCAAAGCACCGGGATATGACCTAATTACGTCCGAATTACTCGTCAACTGCCAAAAAGGGATAGCAGCTATAACACGTATATATAATGCCATCTTAAGAACTCAGTACTTCCCAATCCAATGGAAATTTGCCGAAGTAATTGTCATTCAAAAGCCAGGAAAACCAGCTCAATTACCAGCTTCTTATAGACCGATTTCGCTGTTACCACTCCTCTCTAAGCTCTTTGAGCGAATTCTACTAAGAAGACTTGAACCCATTATAGAAGAACTGCATTTAGTTCCGGAACATCAATTCGGTTTCCGCAGAAAATACTCAACATTGGAACAAGTCCATAGGATAGTGGATAAGGTAGAAAAAGACTTCGAGGAAAAACGGTTATGCCTAGCAGCATTCTTAGACGTGGGCCAAGCTTTTGATCGAGTTTGGCACCCTGGCCTCCTATATAAGATCAAGCAAACCCTACCGCAACAGTACTATCTGCTCTTCAAGTCGTATCTAGAAAACAGATACTTTCGGGTCAAAATCAATGACAGCCACTCGCCAATCTACTCAGTCGAGGCAGGTGTACCACAAGGTAGCGTACTGGGACCGACATTATACCAGTTGTTTACGGCAGACCTTCCTGTTACCGACAATGTTTTAATTGCTACGTTTGCGGACGACACGGCTGTATTATCTTCACACAGAGATCCACTTCAGGCATCAATATACCTGCAAAATGCGCTGGAAGCTTTAGAAAACTGGATAAAGACCTGGCGCATCAAAATCAATGAAAACAAATCGGCTTCAGTGGTCTTCACCCTCCGCAAGGTTGTTCCACCTCCTATAATCTTCAACGGCACTAACATACCACACAAAGAAGATATCAAATATCTCGGTATCCATCTCGATAGCAAACTAAACTGGAAAAAACATATACAGACTAAGCGTAAAGAATTAGATATCCGCGTGAAGAAGATGTTCTGGCTCCTCGGACGAAAATCCCAGCTCAGTTTAACAAACAAGGTGTTGTTATATAAAACCATGTTAGTACCGATTTGGACGTATGGGATCCAGTTTTGGGGATCTGCTAAGTCATCGAACACTTCGCGCAATAGCAAACGCCGAATGGTATGTGAACAACCGCACATTACATAACGATCTAAAGATCCCATGGATTAAAGATGTCATCAAAGCTTGCTGCATCAGATACAACGATCGTATTAGTGATCACCCTAGTGTTCTAGTGACAGACTTATTAAATAATGCAAACGCAGTTAGACGCCTGAAACGGACAAAGTTTAGTGACCTAACAAATTAGTAATAAGACTTGTATACCTTGTAATGACAGGAGGTCACTCTTGGTGTTCCTCCCCACACGCTATGCACATTGACTCATTTGCTTGTTAGTCTAGTTAGACTAGTTGTAAATATGCAGTAAATAAAAAAAAAGCTTTTTTATGTTTACTCTCTAATGAATCTCGATACATTTGTGCCGTCACCATCTACATTTACATATGTACAATTAATCTTAACTTTGAATTAGCCCTTTTTAAAACTTTTAGTATATTTTTCCTTTTTAGCTGTTGTTCATGTAGTCTTTTACTATTAGCTATCTTTCTTATTTTTATTTATCAAAATTTTGAAAAACAACTAACACAGGCGATTTCTAGCGTGAGCTTTAGAAAAGCTTTTTGGAATTATTACCTCCAATTTTGTTTTAAAATTACCCCCTCCCTTTGCAGAAGCTTTACTACGCTCTTCGGTCTTTTTTGTCTATATTCTCTTTTATGCAGATGCTTCTATAATTTTTATTCCTAACGACACACTTTTCTTCGCTTCTACAAAGTTTACACGCTTTTTGATATTACTTTTAGGTTAATGCTAATGATTTGGTTAGTTTTGAGAATGTACCCTTTTGGGTTGTTTCTAGTAATTTTACTAATTTAAAAATTGTTTAACAAACTTAATAATTAATTCCTTAATTAAGCTTTGCAATTGCTTTATGCCAGGTAGTTAACAAAAAATACCAATCCACAGCGCGAGGACAAAATTGCAAAAAATCAGTCTCGAGAGCAATTTTGCAAGGAGCAGAAAACTTAATCACACTAAAAACCAATGAAAAAATGTTAAAGTAATTAAAGCAACAGCAGTTGCAAAAATAGTTGGATGAAGGTTATATTCCTTATGGCGGTTCGCAATTATAGGCTCAATGAAAACATTTCAAGATCAGTATATTAGTAAATCAAAATAAAATTAACTTATATAAACTTCACATAGACTAAAGCCTATACAGCTAAACAAATATTTTGTTTAGATCAAGAGAGTTTTTCCTGCAATAACGGAATTAAAATTTGCACCTTTCAGTTATGAGTTTGATTTTGCGAGTAAGTGCCAAATGCCACTTAAATGTCCAAACATGACTTTAAAGGTATTTATTCTTTCAAAATACAAGTTTGTAAAGTACAAAGACATTTACTAAAGAAACTTTCTGTTTTGATTTCCTATATTTGTGTGTCTACTACATTTCGCAATGGTTTATGTGGTACATTAGCATTCTGATATATTTGCTTTTATAGATTCACCTAGCCTTTTTCTGTATTAACTCTTAATCCATGAAGTATCAATCTCTACCTTGAGTTTGTCGTAAATCATTTCTCTATTTTCAGGAGTTTTAGTACTGCTTTTTTAGTTTTTCTTTTAGTTCTGCATTATTATGGCTTTATTGTCATAAAAAGTTTTATCAGGAACTTTTCCTTGAGTTTTGTTGGTTTCTTAGCGCCATCTCTTCTTCAATTGTCGTTTATGCAATTTGTACGTTATTATCAGCATCAACCTTCCAAACATTTTAATTAATACTTAAGAAAGCGCAAATTATATGTGTGGGTGTGCGTTCCTCAACAAATTAACGAAGTTGTGAGTTTTTAGAGTAATTTTAGCTTTTTAAAATAGGCTCAAACTTTCTTCAAAAGATAGAGAAAAAAATAAACTTCTGCCCGTAAAGCTAAACGTGGCGATGAAATAGAAATTATAACGTTTTTTTTTAAGTGTATGTGTTGATAATTTACCTCAAGGTTATTTTGGAATGAGCAAACAATTGATTATAATGTTAAAAATAATCTAAACCAAAAAAAAATGACGAGCTCTTGGTGTTCAGCAAATTTAACTCTATTTGGCTACCCTTCCATTTTGACTATTGACTAACTTTATTTACTGATCTTATTTCTATTGTTTACTGCTAATATGAAAACCACATCTTTGCTGTTGAGCAACAAGCGATACCTTTACAGTCTCTTAGTTGTTGCCAATTTTTCTCCACTGAATGAGCGGGTTCTGACATTTTATTTTCTGTGCACGCAGGTTCTGAGACCATTTAACGTCTTCAAAATTATGTTGCATGAACACTGATATTTAAGCTTATAAAGCGGCAGTTAGCTCTAAAAGTTTAAGACTAAAGCTTTGCATCAATAAACCGTACGGAATACCACAATAACTTACACAGTAATTGCAACTTAATTAACTTCCTGCTTTTTAATTGTTCTTTCTTCTATTAAATCTATGATATTGGGGCTATTCAATTTTTTAAAAAAGTTCATTGTCGAATCCTTTTAGAAGGGATCATTGTAGAGTCTAAAAGTAATTGTGGTGCTTAGTTTAAGATCCTAATAAATAACCATATAACACAAATAGGAAAGCACTGTTTGACTTCCATGTTAAATTCTACTGAACTTGGTGTTTGTTTTACGTAGCGTTTTTATCTTTTAATATTTTATTTAGTTTCTTTTTACTTATTGTATTTTCTTTTATATCTGCTTCTATTTATGAAGTTTTCAGCTTGTCTCTGCATTCAATTTTTTCCAACATTTTTTAATGTTTTCTGATTTGCTTTTTTCTACTTCTTACCGTTTTATATATATTTTTCTTCCTTATTAATAATTAATTTGTTTTTTTATGAAATATATTATTTGTATTAACTTAGTATTGTTAAAACGTACACGTGTCTTGCATTTTTTACATTACGACTTTTTTGTAAGACTTTACACCAGTTCAACCTGAAATAGGTGACGTATAATCTAACTGTCATTTAAATTTATTGTTATTACACGTCACAGAGCTAAAAGAAAAAAGTAGCGTAGTAATAATAGCGAGCATGGAGGATAAATTACCAGAGCCAAACTATTACAACCGATTGTATAATTAACACGGGAAGATTTCTAGGATCCGATAAAGGAACAACGGAAATGATCAAATTTTATGTAGATAAAGAAATGCAGGAGCTGCTAATATTTTCAGTGTAGCCTGGGGGAGTAAAAAAATACTAATTGTGTGGAATATGGTAGGAACTTTGATAATTCACAAGAGGAAGATTAATTTCTTATTTTGTGCTAACGCTTTTTACAAAGACTACTAAATGTTGTCCTTTTATTTTGAATATTATTGGGGATTCTAAAGTTTTCAACGATTTTGGACTACTCTAAAAATGGAGACAGAGAAATACACCAACACTGGAAAAGAAACAATGACAGAACTACTGGAATCCCAGAGTGAGCATCTAGGAGTCGGGTAAGAGTTGAGAAATAATATAAAATATGCCGGAAAAATGTGCATAGACAAAGACATAGAAAAACCTTCATAAAAGAATAATCTTGTAAACTACCTGAGGAATTGTTAGTACAAAGCAACTTACAAATTACTTTAGCTCTATTCCTCAAAATAAAGGAAATCGGAGAGCAACGACCCTTAGTCGGCAGCAGCCGCACATTCCCCGATTACGACGACGCTCGCACAAGGAGACAAGCAAAGGGTGCTACAAATATTTACGTTGGACCTAGTCATTATGGACAAACAAACAGTGCAAAGAAACACATACCATACAGTAAGACTGAAACAAAAACTAACGGAGTTGGATTTTTAGTACATAAGGACTTGGCAAAGAACGTTGTAGCCTAAAAGCATTTTCGGCGGAATTGCGTATATAGCCATTAATTTAAATTTAAAAAAAAATGAAACATACATTTATACGCACCTACCAGATAATCGGAAGAAGACATAAAGTTACTACTCAGGAATAACAGAATATCTTTAACAGAACGAAACCACTTATTCGCTAATAATTGAAAACTTTAATGCGAAGTTAGGCAAAAGCTGGAAGAAACTGAACATAGTATTGTCCCACATAGAATAGATCACAGAAACCATAGAGGAGATGTGTTAGTAAATTTTGCAGAGTCGAGCAACTTTACATAATAAACATGTGTTTAAAAAAATGGACGTAGCAAAATTCTAATCGTACGTTAGAAAATAAGATGGCGTTTATAATTTCCACCCATAAAAATATAATACAAAATGCACAATTGGTAGTTACCACAGAATGGCCCGAGCAAAGCTGTACACTAATCCCCATTCACTTACAGCTAAGAAATTCAAAAATACAAAGAAACCAATTGACACTAACAAACTGACTTTTCAGGAAGAACTAACAAAAAGGCTGACACTAGGTAAAACAGATAAGTCCAAGATACAAATAAACTTAACGAGCGTACTTTGTCGGAAATAATAGAAGCAGTACAAAAAGCAACTCTTGGAGCACAAAACAAAAACACAAAATTTAACCAACTAACAGAAAAACTCATAAAGAGATGAAGAACCTTTAACTTATGACTTATGGTCCTTAGTTGAACACTGAAAACGTTATGTTTCTATCTGTCACAGATCAAAAATTATAAGGCTTGACAAATGTCAGAAATGACAAATAGAAGCTCGTCTCTAGCTTGGAAGCTGCCTAGATTAAAAGTTGAAAAATAAAAGGACGAACGAACAGACGACATTACTCTCTACTTAAGAAGCCTAAATGGAAGACTAAGTAGAGGATGGCGGATGACGTACAAGATGTTACAGAAATACAGTGGATGACGTTTGTTATGGACAGAGGAAGACAGAAAATTTTAGCGAAGGCCTACCTCCAACAATGTATGAAAAAGGCTCATCGTGATCGTAGTCGTGATAGGTTTACTCGCAGGTCATTGTTTTCTCAAAAGAGACCTTAACAAAAGAGACTGAGTTGCAGACAATGTGGCAAGAAAACAGAGACAGGCATCGATATCTTTTGTGAGTGTGAGGTTTTAATTCGTAAGAGGAAAGCTCGTTATGGAAAATCGATAACGAATCAAGAAGAACATAGCAACTGTCTAGCAAGTTGCACACTGGTACAGCAAAAGGAGATACTAAAAAAGCGTTTTAAAAAATGAGAAATGTAATAAGACTATGAGAGCGCAGTGCTATCGGAGACATAATTCAAACGGCTCTCGAAAAATATATGTTAATACACTTTCTATAGCTGATTCTTCACAACGAATGCTCGTTGAACGGTCGTGGCGCGAACCGTGCCGCGGTGATTTCACGAGTGCAGGCGTTTCATCGGCTAGCAGCTGTTGTGAACGATAGCGTGACCGCGGGACCAGCTTAATATTTTCGTGCTCAATAAACTATTTATTAACAGTGTATAATAAATATTAAAACTTCTTAAACTCTAAATATTCACTACAGACTGCAAGTAAGCAGCTATGTACTTAATTCATTATTATAATGTTGCCGTTTTGTCATGGGATTGACCCATGCGACGTAAATAATAATCAGAAAATGTATACACAATCGCATACGACAGCCATACAGTGGCAACCATCGAGGAATAATCAAGTACATACATATCAATATCCGTTACATCAACAAACTTCATATCAACAAATGCCATTCAATTATGTATCTCATAAGACACAATTACCCACAACAACAAACAGGTCGCCTGGTCAAATCTTTAGCCATAAACAAATTCAGCGAATGACAACCACTAGCGAAGAAGAAGAAGAAGCAGAAGAAGATAGCAACAAAAATAGATGGCAAACTATAAGCGTGAAAAGGAAGAAATTTAAAACTAATCAAAACAATCGTCCTAACGAAACAGTAGCAACAAATAACAGATTTATTGCTTTAGAGAATGTTACAGAAAATAACACAAGCGAAGGAAGTACTAACACCACAAAAACCCCAAAACCTCCTCAAATCTTTGTAGATGGAGTAACAAACTATCCACAAATGATAACACAATTAAATGACATACTAGAAGCTGTACAGTATTACAAAAAAGCCTTGCAAATAATGTTGTTAAAATTGATTGTGGAACGGTAGATTCATATCGCAAGTTAATAAGATACTTTCAAGAAACAAATGTGTATTATTATAATTACCAAATAAAGGAGGAACGGGTCTACAGAGTAATCATAAGATACCTACACCACTCAACCCCAGTAGCAGACATAAAACAAGAGATAGAACAAATGGGACACAAGGTTCGAAACATAATTAATGCGCAACATAGGGCCACCAAAGAACCATTAAACCTATTGTTCGTTGACTTAGAGCCGGCAGAAAATAATAAAGAAATCTATAAGATAAGAGGACTACAAAATAAAATAATACAAATAGAACCTCCCAGAACTATTAGAAACAATATTATACAGTGCATGAGATATCAACTGTAACAAACCATATTTATGTGTAAAGTGTGGAGGGCACCACGACACTACCGAATGCACTAAAAATAGAGATACGCCAGCCAAATGTGCTCTATGTGGAGGAAACCACCCAGCAAATTACAGAGGTTGCGAATGCTACCGACAGATATTAAGGAACAAAAATCCGAAGCAACAATTAGTGAAGCAACCCATAACTGCTGCACCAATATATGTGAACAACAGCCACCTCTCCAACACCTATCAACCCTCAAAAAGTTATGCAGAAGTAGCAAAATCCAACCCGGAACCAACGGATAACATTACTACAACGTTATTCAAATTCTTAGACGAATTCAAAAACTTATGTAATCAGTTACTTCAGCAAAACAGCCTAGTTCTCAACATGATCGCACAACTCATCAATAAAATTAAGTAAAATGGCTAACTATCTACGCATAGCTCAGGGGAATGCCAATGGCCTTCCACGGCATAAAGACGAAGT
Organism: Sinelater perroti; assembly: GCA_036346155.1. Taxonomy (NCBI): domain Eukaryota; kingdom Metazoa; phylum Arthropoda; class Insecta; order Coleoptera; family Elateridae; genus Sinelater; species Sinelater perroti. The sequence goes on along the minus strand of JARFIY010000158.1, from coordinate 17,435,839 downwards.
TAAGTTGTTCCTAAAAATTTCATTGGCATTCTTTTAATCAGTGAAAAACATTTTACCAGTAGAACTTATTTTGAGATACCAAATTATAAATGCTACTATACAAACCATCCTAACGAGACAGTTCATGGAGGAACAGTCATACTCATCAAAAATTCGATAGTACATTATGAACTACTAAAATATGTAGAACATCATATACAAGCTACTTCAGTACGAGTTAAAAGCCTTCCATATAAAGTTACCCTCACAGCCGTTTATTGTCCAAAAAAGGAACACTACAAAAAATTCTTTGAGACACTTGGTCCAAAATTTATAGCCGGAGGAGACTATAACAGCAAAAATATTTGATGGGGTTCGCGCCTTACAACTACCAAAGGCAGAGAAATGGCACAGGTATTGCATGATAATAACTATTCTGTCATCTCAACCGGCTCCCCAACTTACTGGCCTACTGATGTTAACAAGGTTCCAGAGCTTCTGGACTTTTTTGTAACGAATGGTATCTCTCCTATTTATATAGACATAACATCAAATTATGATTTATCCTCTGACCATAGCCCGATTATTGCGACAATAAGCACAACAGTAATCTCTAAAAAGTTAACACCCAGACTCCACAACAAGCACACAGACTGGGAAATTTTTCGTCAAACACTCCAAAATACAATCAACCTTTCAGTAAAATTACAGAAACCAAACGACATTGAAGAGGCTTGCAGTAACTTAATCGATACTTTCCAACATGCTGCAAAAACTGCTACGCCAACAACTGTCCAAAAACTTAAAACAAACAATATACCTCTTCAAATAAAGCAGTTGGTGGCAAAGAAAAGAAGAGCCAGGTCGATTTGGCAGGGTACACGTAATACAGATAATAGAAGAGAATACAATAGAATTAGCAACATCTTGAAGTTAAAACTCCAAGACATCAGAAACTCCTCTGTGGAAAATTATCTTATCAATCTTACAAGATACGACAACTCTATCTGGAAGCCAATAAAAGCAAAGAGATAACCAAAAGACACTTCCTCTCCTATTCGGAAACATACAGCACCTCTAGGCCCGTGGGCAAAAAGTGACAAGGAAAAGGCGAACTTATTTCCGGAACTTCTTACAGAAGCATTCACTCCTCACAACAATAATCGAGTACAAGAAGTGGATGATGAACTTTCCACGCCGATGCTAGCACAAGACCGAGTAAAACTCTTTACTCCAAAAGAAATACAAGAGGCAATTAAGAAACTGAATCCAAGGAAAGCCCCAGGGATAGACAGGATAATTGGCAAAATGCTACATGAACTTCCCAGAAAAGGAATACTCAAGATTTTATATATCTTTAATGCAATTCTTAGACTTAATTATTGGCATTATGATACCCAAACCTGGGAAAAATTTGACTAAGGTCTCATCTTATCGACCAATAAGTCTTCTGCCAACAATATCTAAGCTCCTCGAAAGACTCCTTCTCAATCGAGTTAATCAAGAGCTAAATCAGCAGGCATGGATCCCCGATCACCAATTTGGTTTTCGCTAAGCTCATTCGACTACACAACAATGTCACCGCTTAACAAACATAATTAACAAATCAATGGAAAACGGAGATTATTGTACCGGTGCCTTTTTGGACGTGAAACAGGCATTCAATAAGGTAGCATCCTGGACTTTTGTAGAAAATCAAAAGAACACTACCACTACGATATTTCACCATATTGAAATCCTATCTGGAGGATCGTTACTTTGAAGCTAGAGTTAACGAAGAAATATCCAACCGTCATCCCATACTGGTGTCTCGCAGGGGAGCATTTTGGGCCCAACATTATATTTGCTATACACAGCCGATCTTCTAATGACAGACGAAACAGCTATTGGTACATTTGCCGACGATACGGCGGTTTTTGCGACACATGATAACCCTGTTACAGCTTCATCCAATCTCCAAGCACATATAAATCTCATTGAAACATGGCTAAACAAGTGGAAGATCAAAGTTAATGAAGCTAAATCAACACATATAACCTTCACACTCAGAAAAGGTCAATGCCCACCAATAACGATGAATCAAATAGCGCTAACCCAAAGTGAAGCTGTCAAATATCTAGGCTTACACCTAGACAGTAAACTTACTTGGAAACTACACATATCAAAAAAACGTATACAACTAGATCTGAAAGTACGAGAACTTAATTGGCTCCTGGGACGTCAATCCAAACTATCGCTTATCGAAAATAAAATACTAATCTAAAAAGCAGTAATACGACCAATCTGGACATACGGGATAGAGTTATGGGGTTGCGCTAGCAAATCAAATACAGCTATAATACAAAGAGCCCAATCCAAAATTCTAAGAAACATTGTGAACGCACCATGGTACGTCTCAAACCACACCATCCATATGGACCTAAAAATCCCCTACGTGAGTGTAGTTATCCAGGAGAGTAGTGCTAAATACCATAATAGACTCAACTACTATCCCAATCCACTCATACTACCACTGATAGAACTTTTTGAAATCAGAAGACTCAAACGTCAATGGCCGCTCGACCTGTCTATCTGAGGTGACATCCCTGGATGTTTAATTCTTCACGTTATTTAGTGTACATATATGTTAAGTACAATATATCGTCACATTAGCTTATAGTTTGTGTATCTTACTGATTTCTAATAAACAAATTATATAAAAAAAACTTTCTATAGCTAAAAAAATTGTGGTGGCATCTAGAAATAAGCAAAAATTTATGAAAGTGAAGAAGCCCAAACAAAAGCCCCATAAACACAAAGCAACGTCACACGTCTTTAACTTCCAGAAAAAGACATTTAGAGAACAGTTAGGCATGAAAAATTTGTTTGCGCAGAATGAGGGCTGCCAAATTTTTTCCGAAAGCCGCTCCGAGGTGGCGAGGCGTCGTCCGCACCAGACGCATAAATCGCGCGCCCGGACGCACCGCGGCGCGGCGGCCGCGCCGTTTTTGCATTGTTCCAGCGAGCGCCGTTTGCGTCGGCCGCAGGAGCTTCCGCGGCGTCGCGCGCCCCGCCGGCATAAATCAGCGCTTCCGGATCCGCCGGCGCGGGATCAATCCAGCCATTGTTGCCGCGCCCGCCGCGAATTCGCTTGTATCGGAATTATCTGCGCCGGATTCGCAGCCGCGATGATTTAGCGCGCCGGCCGCTGGAAAAGCGGCGCCCTTTCTAGATTTCTAACCCGCGGCGCCCCGGCTTTTTGCGGGGCTGCCGCACTTTCTCTAGCAGGGCGGCCGCAAAAATCGCGCCTCGTGGAACTGAGAGACGTGATTATCATAATCGTGAGTGCCTGGGAAGAAACTGAAAGTCGAAGTACTCTCGGAGCTCTTGCGCTATTAACTTTCCCTCCGTAGCTGCGTGGCGAGTGCCGTTGAGGTCCTTCATCTCAGTCCGGTTTGATCTTCCGCAATTGGCGTTGCAGATTTCCCAGGCGGTTAAGCCTTGCGCTACAAGAGCGGTAGCTCTCCACGTTAATTTTGCCTTTCTACCACACAAGGAAACAAAACATTTCTTTATCAATTAATTTTTATGAATCCTGTCCTGTACAAGAACCTCGTATAAAACTAGTTTCCTGAGTAGGATTTACAAACATCGTTACACAAAACTGACTTCCTGAACGTTGGCTTTGCATCCCGTGTTCTTTGCTGTGTTGAACAAGTAAATCTGGTGAAAACAGAGACGGTAATTGAGCTCTTTGGCGGTCTAGGCCAAATATCCTAAAATTTTGGCATATTTAGGACTCTACCAAAAAATACAAAGAAGTTGATTGGTTAGCTAAAATATTTTCTTTACTGGTTTTACATTTTACATTTTTTCTCGTTTTAACATCTCAAAAGTTTTTCAGTCTTTTAAAAGCTGAAAAGGATAGTGTTTGAGTTACGAAAAATTTGTAGAACGAAGCTAGTACTGGGAAAAGTAGCTTTCATGGTTGGTTCTAATTGTGTTTTTGATTTTGTATTTTTATCTTCTTTGTCAATACTTTTATTCTTCTTTTTCTTCTTCTTCTCTATTATGCTTTGGATATAATCTGTTGTGACACTACTATTCTGTATTTTTATACTTGCTGCTTCCATCTATTATTTGGTCTTTCTAAGCTTTATCTTTCTTTGCTCTATATCTATAGTATATTTTGGGTAGTCTAACTGTTCTTTCCATTGCTGTCTGTAGTCTTTTATTTTCTCCATAATGTTGAATATTTTTAGTTCTTTAATTTCTTCGATTTTGTTTTCTATCTCTGAGATTGTATCCAGCGGTTGGTCGCGGAAATCGTATTTCTGATTTAGTTATTCTGCGTTCGTTGTTTTTGGTAATGGTCCAGCGTTCACTACCGCATGTTCAGCTTGGGACAGCTTTCACTTTATAGAATTTCATTATTATTTCTTTCCGTACTTTGTTCTTGAGGGTTCTCTTTATTGTGCCATTGTAATAGTTAAATTTTTCGATTTTTTTGGTGTCGACCTCTCTCATGAAAGATAATGAACAGCCCAGGCTTTTGAAACAATTCACCTGTTCAATTATTTTTTTATCTAGTACTTGTCTTGAATCAAACCGGTTCAATGCTGCAAAGCCATTACTTTCGTTTTATTGGTGGATGTATTTAAGTTATATGGTTTTATTGTTTGTTGTAGTTTATAAGCGGCTAGTTGAAGTGAACTTTCTAAATCTGCAACTACAAGCTGAATATAAATGTGGCAACATATTTTATTTTATTGAGATTATGCGTATAAGTTTCTGTATTATCAGTCCACTGCCTCAAAGCATCGTCAATATAGAGGTTGAATAGAATTGGGGGCAGGCTGCATCCCTGTCTTAGTCTAAGATTTGTGTTTTTGGGATTGCTTCTATCGTCATGTATTATTATTTCTATATGCTCATGTATGTTTTAAATTACTTTAATTAGATGTATGAGTATGCCTTGTCTGCTCATTATTTTCCAAAGTCTTTTTACGGCAGATTTTGTCGAAAGCTTTGATGTAGTCTACGAACATTATGTGTGTTGAATTCTTGATGTTTATCTATTATATGTTTTGTTGCAAATATATTATCAGTACAGAATCTGCTTTTTCTGAATCCTGTCAGTACTTGTAATATTACAATGTCTATTATATTTTGCAATCGTTTGATTAATATATAGGGTGTTTTTTAAGCCCGATAGAACTTGAAATTGTAAAAAATAACACAAAAAATTTAATTTTTAATCAAAAACATTTTTTTATTCGAAAGATCAATAATGGCATTAACATTTGAAAATGATTTCGGGCATATGACCATCGCGGCTGTTCTTGCCGAAGAGCATTCTGGACGTCCAATTTTGGGCCACTTTTTTGAGCATTGATTATGTATGTCATGAATAACACGAACAATGTTGGCCTCCAAGGCGTCAATTTTTGCTGGTTTATTAGCATAAACCAGTAACTTCACGTGGCCCCACAGGAAATAATCGGGAGGTGTCAAATCGCACGAACTTGGAGGCCTATTGACAGGTCCATTTCTCGAAATCAACATCGCCAAATTTTGATTTCAATAAGTCGATAGTTGCGGTCGCCGTATGGCACATAGTGCCATCCTGTTGAAACTACATCTCGCCCGGATCAATGTCATCCATATTTTCAAACAAATATCATTGATCATGGTGCGGTAACGATCTCCATTGATCGTAACGCGAGCTCCGGCTTCATTTTTGAAGAAATAGGGTCCGATGATGGCACCAGCGTGTAAACCGCACCAAACGGTGCATTTTTCTGGATATAATGGAGTCTGTAGGGTCTGTTGTGGATTGGTGTCACTCCATATGCGCAATTTTGTTTATTAACAAACCCGTTAAGCCAAAAATGGGCCTCATCGCTGAACACAATTTTGTGATAAAACACCGGGTCAGTTTCCAACTGCTCTAGAGCCCAATCGGCGAAAGAACGACGCATATGATGGTTTCGTGGCTTTAATTCCTGCACCAGCTGGATCTTATACGGGTGTAGGCCAAGATCTTTGCGCAAAATTTTCCACGTAGTGGACGGACAGGGCCCCAATTCCTGCGACCGACGACGAGTCTATAAATTTAGATCTTCTTCTACACTTTCGTTTATAGCGGCGATATTCTCTTCAGTACGCACATTCCTTTGACGTATTGGTGTTATTGCATCATTTAGAGAGTATGTGGTATGAAATCTATCCTCAGTTCGACCGATGGCTTGCTCAAATGGACAATTATGTCATAAAAATTACGAAGTTGTCTATAAGTTGCACGAATCGATGACTGATTTTCAAAGTAAATCTGGATAATTTGGTAGCGTTGTTCAAGCGTCAATCTATTCATAATGATTTTCAAGAGTATAGTGATCATAAATGTCAAAAAGTGAGCGCAATATGACAGTTCGTTTGGCAGTTAACCCTTTCGTAAGTTCTATCGGGCTTAAAAAACGCCTTTTATTTGTATATTCCTTAGTAATTGTCGCATTTCGATCGGCCTTCTTTCTAAAAATCGGTTTGATCATCGCCACTTTCCATTCATGAGGGCTAGTGTAGTTGGTCCAGCACATTAACCGAAAATGTCTTGACTTTAGTTCTTCCGAAGCATATTTAATAAGTTCGCTTTTAATTCCATCTAGTGCGCAAGCTTTTCTATCCTTAGTGCATTGCAGCGCGTCATTTAGGGCACGAATACCCTGCACATATATACATTTGCTCCTTATACTCAAACTCGCGGTTTTAGAAGGAATCAGAAATTTTTGGAATCTGAATTTAAAGGCTCATTCTGGGAAGCTTCTGAATAACATTTTGTGGTGTGTTTTTAAAAATTTATTATACACCAATAGACAATTTGAAAGTCCAATAATTATAATCCATTCAAAGAAAAGTTAATTAGGCCCCGAATGACAGCGTATAATTGCATATGACTCAGAACCGTTCTAAAACAAGTTAAATTTGCCCTCGTGCAACTCGTACTCTACCTCGCTTTGTTTGCTCTTTTCGCAGTTTTGTGTGCATCATCTTCATTTTCATTTCCAACTAGAGCTACAGTTAGTTAGTTTCTTAATGGACCGTTACAATTTCTGCTCAAACTTCACGCAGACCTAAAATTTCTATAGTAAACAACAAAATGTTTCAATTGATTTAGTTATTTTTTAAAGTAATTTTCACATAAAATGTGATTTCATTCTGAATGTGGTGGTTTTGGTTTTATCGTCTGCACCCTTATCAACTTGTACTATTTATTGAGTGGAGTGAGTTAAAAATTGTGCTTTTGACGCATATATAGCACGGAATATAATTCAAATCACTTCCTGTTGTAGTCAATATGTAAGGTTTGAAATATACCCTCAATCCCGTTTTTACTAGTTTAATTTCAATAGTAATAATTGTATTCATTTGTATAATTTTCGGTCTGCCTCGTTCCTACTAGCTTTCACCAGTCTCCTCGATATTCTTTCTTATTCTACGCGTGTTACGTGTTAATTCAGCTATTTCTTTTCTATTGTACTTATTAGCAGTTCTAGGTCTAATTGCCCCTTGTCTTTGCATTTTCCACCATATCTCGCATGCGTCTAAGAACCTGCGTTCTCAAAGGCTTGTGTTAACTTTGGTATTGTTCAATCTGTACGCTTGGGACATCTTGACGACATCCTCTATAACGATTACTCAATACGTAAATAACAAGGAGATGCTGTCAAGATTGTTACGCCCTTTAACAGTTTTAAATGTCCAGAAGAAACTAACTAAGCTTGGTAATAAATTGTTGCAGGGTTCTTGTCTAGTCTAATATATTTTTGTTTATTTAATTAAGTTCAAAAAACGGCAAGCATTCTTCATCAATCTTAATAATTTCCTATTTTTTCGGTAAGAGATCGATTCCGACATTTGTTGCAAGTTTTAAATATTCTTAAATATAGATATCTTAGTCTAGACTATATAGTGAATGCTTGAGAACTTTCCAGTCGTCGTCTACCTTCCAGCATGTCATTGACGGCTCTTTTTCGAGTTGATCACGACTTGACGGTCGTCCAAAACTCTACTTGTCGACCAAGCTTTCTTTTTCTTTCTTAAACTTTGTGCACCAACAATGCCAGCACCATAAATCTTGTAGACGTTTTCAATTTGTATTGAAATTGCAGTAGCATTCTAACATATTTTTTTGAGTCCTCCATCTTATACAAACGTGCTGAGTCATATTTAAAATACTCCAAAGAGTTCACGCTATCGAGCGTCATCAAAAAATGTGAAATTTAATAAGTTGTATTAAGCCGGACAGCTTCATCAATTTATTAAATGCTGCAACATGTGGAGCATAGAAATAGACGCCACTAAGTATACCTCCGTTCTATTTTCCACTGATTTCGTTGACGACGAGACCTCGGATCAAACCTCGATAAAAAGACTAGCCTTTTGCAACAAAATGATAATATGCACTACCATAATTTGCCAGATATGTCAATTCCAGTATGGGAGCATATAATTAAAAAGATCAGAACTGGAGCAACTTTGGCATTTTATAGTTTGTGAAAAACACAATTCTTTATCATCAGTTTCACATGCCAATTATGCAAAAATATATCACTCAGAGCGCTAAATAAAAAAAAATTTAAATATAATTATAAGTTAGACAAAGGAGCTCGTCATAAGTACCCAAAGATTCTGATTTCCTTATAAAATGGTACGAGGACGGTCAAACAAAGACCATCTACTTCCATGCCAGGTTACCCAAGCTTAGGGGTTGGACTCAGAGACACAATGTCCAACATGCACCATATTTCCCGTAGATCTTTCTGTTAATCGTCTTAGGTACTTCATTATGTTGCTGTTAGATTGTAGTAGTAATATTCTACATCTCAATTTCATACATCAATGTGAGTATAGAAACTAATTTGATTGTTTAACTAAATATTTGGTTATTTATCTTTTTACCTGTTATTTTGTCCTTGTTTATATTAAGTTTTAGGTATTTCTAGATGTTTTCTCTTACATAACTTTGAACTTGTTTTCTTCTTTTGTCATATACATTTTTTTATTGGTTTAGGTGTCTTTATTCCTTATTGTTTGTTTTGAGTACTATGCCATCTGTAAATACCAGATTTTGTTTATTCGCTTTTCTCATATCGTGGTAGCCGGCCTTAAATCTTTTTCTTTACTTTTCTACTATTAGTATTATAAACAACAATGTGATAAGTGTGTATACGTATTAATTATAAAACGACAGACATATGGACCAATAACTTTCGCTATTCTTCTTCCAATCTTTGTGTATATTTTTAACTTCTTAAGTTTTTGTTTCTGTATACTTTATCAATTAGGGGTTTGTTCTATTTTTATGGACGATTTTATATGCAAGTTTGATTCCCCTGCTTGTCTTTCTTTCTTGGATTTTTCTATCTGAGTTATCACTTATTTGTAATTTCTACGTGAAATCATTTCGTTCTCTTATGCTTCTCGTATTTTAAGTAGTTTTCTTGTGCTTCTCTTCTTTTTATATTCCATATTTGTTTTCCATATTTACTTTTCAGATTCTTAATTATTATATTTACTGTTTATTTATTTTTAAGTTTCTGTACTACCAGTAACTAAAATTTCTTAGAGTCCCTTTCTTGGCTTTCTTAACTATGTATTTTTTTTCATTTTGTTTTGAAACGTATTTTCATATATATACATATTTGTCTCTTCCCATTTACTGCTGTTTTTTCCAATATACTTTTTCTGATTTTACAGCTTCTTCAAGTATTTGATTTTTGTGCTATTAAGCATTTTGCATATGTTAAACTGATTTTGTAATCGTTTCATTCAGTTTGATCCATCGCCCTTTTATTGCCTGGCTTATGCCTTGTTGTTGCTCTGTTGTTTGCGTTATCATAGCCTCAGCTACATAGTACTCAAAAGTTCTGTTCTTTCTTGAAGATTTTTTATTTCAGATATTGTTACATCTGTGCAATTCCTTGATGATGCCTCTTACGCCGAATTTATATGCGTTACTATCAACCTAAAGTTTGAATACATTTTAGCAACTATTACGATATTTACATCTAGTACAGAATACTTTACTTTTCTTGTGCTGATAGATTAATTTGTAGTAATCTTAAGGTTTGATTCCACTTAATCAATGGTTTTTAAAAGAGAATTTGATTATTTTGTTGCTGTTATCCTATAGATTTATACTCTATGTTTGCATTTTTAGATTATAGTGTTTTAATTTTCTAATATATTTGTTGTTGCTTCTTTCTTTAGGTTTATCTAATGTCTGTTGTAGATTTACATAGATTAGTTCTATTTCTAATAGCTTGCTTTGTCTATTGATCCACGTATCTGTGTAAGTGAAATTATTTCTTCTAATTTAATGTCTTTTGTCATTATTTCTTCTTCGTGCTTATGCTTTTTTTACTGCACAATATACTAGTTTATAACAATTTTCCAATAGTTGCCCTTTTGTTCCTTTTTTCTTTATTATCAATGTCTTTCTATTTTTACCTTGTATTTTTTTATCTTGTTTGTTACTTACAACTTTACTCTTATTTCTTTTAGGTTAGTTGCTTATCTTTAAATATGTTTCAATGATCAACTCCATAATGGAAGTCTTGTTACCTCAGAACAACTAAAGTATACTCTGGAAAAGGCCCTCACAGAATATTAGCTGGGCGAGCCTATTTTTATTTAATATTTTAAAGAGGTGTTATTTATTTATTTATCTAGGCTTGTGATTTGGTAGACCAGATTAATTAAAACGTCCAATTGTATTCATTTATTTGCGCTTTTAGTTTGTTCTTCCCCTTACAAAAAAATCGTCCTTAACAAAAAGAATTTTTCAGAGCGGTTTTTAAGAGAGATTTGGATTTGAGATCCTTGAGCTGCTTTTTGGCATGTCATGTCGATAAGGCTGTTTTAATTTATTTGTACCGTTTGTTTTACGTGGTCCCCTTTAATGAGAATCGGCCTTTAAAAGAATTTTTAAGCGTTTTTTTAACTTAATTTGGTCGCTTAATTTTGAACTCTTTTAATTAAGTATCATTAGGCTGTTCCATGTCACAATGAATAGCGTTTGTGAGCCACGGCATTTCACCGCTGTTACATCTTGCAAAACACGATCTTCTTGATAGCGCTTAAATAATAAAATTTTTATTAAACTATTTGAGAAATTGTTTCAGTGCTTTGTTTACAGTTAAGAATATACTTATAGTTATACTACAGTACTGTTAAAAATGGTAAACCAGAACGAAAAATATTTGTCACCGCCCTGCTTTTGTGAAATAACATGTCTAAGATGAAAAATAGCTACAGTAAACTTCTTTACTAAACTTGTTTTCGAAAAGTTCAGTATTTATTAACAAGCCCTCGCTTCTTTGCACGCTATTTTTATTTTGGCTACTCGGCAAAATAGCTAAAACTACCTTTATTCATCCCGTGAGTTATTACAAATTTTGCTCATGGCTTTCTCTGGAATTTTAGTTGGGCTTCTCTGGACTAGATAAATCTATCGCTTTATCTAGCATTATCTTACGATAGTAAGATCTAATACCATCTAGGATACTTCTTCCACCAACTCTTTTTGCAACAATGCAACTTAAAATATGTTAATATTAGTTATATAGTACAGATTATGTTATATATAAGATGTACGGTAGCATAGAGTCCTTGTCAATAATGATGCTGATGTGTTTTCTGTAAGTCATAGAATGATTATATCAAATTTCTTTTTGAATCTCATAAATAGTGGATTTAGAAGATATGCAACAGTATATTCGTATAAAACTATTTTGTCACGATAGGTACTAGTATATTATTGTGCTAAACTTTAAAGCAGTTTGTTTGTAAATACATGTATCCAGATAAGATTTATTACTGCCATTGGAGTACTGATTTACATTGTTTAGACGAGTCTAAATATATGACGCTATCGTTGTGGTTAGGAATTATTTTAACATAACCGGTGAATGTAATTGGAATGTTTTTGGTGTTTTCTGTCAGAGGTGCACCAATAATCCTAAAATATTACCTTAACATACATCAGCTTATATCCTATGGTATGGGGCTGTTTTTGTTATCTTTACTCTAAAGTAAGGATATGCGAAACTCGCAGAAATGCTGAATGAAAAAATATTTTTTCTCGAGGTTATTAGCTATTTGTTTAACGATTCATTCAACTGATTGGGCTGTGGAATGATTATTACGAAAACAAAACCTTTCTTTTTAAGTTTTTCAGTTTTCTTTTATCAGTAATAAAAAAACTGATTCGTAGGTTTACCAAATTTCAAAATTATTAAAATTTTTGAATACTTTTAAAAGAAAAATATGACGAACTTAGCATATTATTATACATTGTTAGTGATACAGTAACTTTTACATGTAAGTTACTAGATAATAGATAATTTGAAAATTTGTAATTTTCAAAGGTTTTACGCCGGTTCTTACCTGAACATATAGCTGCTTTGCTTTGATGATGGTGCAACTAAAAAAATATCATTTTTACAATTTACATAAAAACGCAGTCCTCATTTACAGAACATTTGTAACGCAAATCGGCATAATTCTGTTGTCAGTCGTTTTCCGCTGGAGTGCACGTGTCGCTATCAAATTACCGGCGGTATATTGGCAACATGGTCTTTTCAAGGGGGAAAGGAGTACACAGAGCTAGAAAACAGCAAACTCGAAAAGGAAAGTACATCAATAATTAATGTTTCATTTAAATGATGTTGATGCATATCTCATCTACGATATCTCTGAAGATACTAGCAGCAATAAAGAAAGTTCATCTAATAATGCTACAAAAACGAACGAGGCAAGCATACAAGATAAAGAATTTAGCTAAAAAGGAATATGAAAAACTGCGTCACTATTTCTAACAAACAGCTAAGAAATACTGGAAAACCATATATTTCCTACAAAATAAAAAAAGAAGTAAAAGGAAGTGAACTCAAAAGGTCTTGCTCTGAGAAGTGTAAGTAAACATAATTACTGACACATGGGGGATACGTTATGCATATAATGCTTTTTATTTTAAAAATTAAAGGAAACGTTTTAGAGTTTATAAGGTATTTTTTGTGGATAAATTAGTTATAAATCATAGAGTAGTTATTCGAACCGCGATAGCCAAGAAAATTAAATTTTTCAATGGTATCGTGTCAGGAGATGTTCGTAAGAAACACACGTCTTAATCACAAACAGAGAGATGAGCAAATTAAAAATGGTGTCAGCAGCACATAAATTCAATTCCTAAAATACCGAGGCAATATTATATAGGCCACAATATATAGGCGATAATGCTTATCCAATGATCAAAAGGGAAGTTAAACGAGGATAAAAAAGTCATATCCATAATTTGTTGTGCTAAACAGACTGGACTATGATATAATGTTATACAGATGGCTCATAAAAATTAAAGTTTTAGTAAAAGGAAATAATTATTTAAAAATACAGATAAAGCAATTATAAAATCGGTGGCATAAAAATGATGAAAGTGACAAGAGAAAATTCTTTTTTATTTTTATTACAAGACTTTGTTAATGATGTAAATTTTTATGTTTCCCTTTATAACAATCTTTAACTAATTGAATAAGGTTTATTATGTGAGTATGTATATTTTTGATGTTTAAACTTAATAATCCTCCCTTTATCTGTATTACTTTATCTACTATACATTTGAACAGAAAATAAACAAAGATAGCTAATATAAAGTGTGGCATGGTTGAGCGCTGAGCATAGGTTTGGTTGCCTATCTTCAGGATCATCTTGCGTACCTTATTTTCGTAAGGTCACCGCACCAACTTATCCCACTGTTACTATTGTTAATAAAGTGTTCCACGTTCCCACCTTGCAAAATTTGAAGGCCGACAGGTGAAAAATTGTTAGTCTAGGACGCCAAAAACTCTCTTTTTCAATATGACGGTTGTAATGTTTAATTGAATCCTCTATGTAATATAAGAAATCAATTATTTCCTTATTGTCTACTGTCTGCCTCAAAGTGTTCAAAAACTGCTATTAAATTCAAAACCAATCGCCAAATCAACATCTTGGTGTAACTGTCATTCACGTAATAAGAAAGTTATCGTCGTTGAGAATTTTGTTTTAGCCCTTAGTGGGATACTGTTGATGTGGCAAAATACTGATTTTCAAATTTATTGAGCATCCCACGGCACCACAAAACGCTTTGTGTCAAAGGGAACAGATTAGTCTCACTTGAAGGTTGTGCGCAGATTTATATAAATTGCTGATAGACTATAATTATTCTGTCAGCAAAATGTTCTTTCCGTGTCAAATGAGGATGAGCGTCTTAACTCTAAAGTGTCCTTCAGACTAAAATAAATCGTAGAATTACCTCTCATTGAAAGAAACATTTTCTTCGACATTAATCAAATTACGTTTAAAGTTATAGAAAAACTTTGTTTTTCAGCAAACTGACATTACTAGCACTTCTCATTACCAGAAACAGAGAACTTACAGCAGAATAGGTTTAGACACGTCTTGACATTTTTTACTTGTCACAACATGAGGAAATCGCTTGCACTTTTATTGTAAAGCTTCCTTAGTATCTTTTGTACCCTTCAAAGTATAATCACTAGAGGTGTTTTAGTTTTATTATTTTCTAAATACCTTAATTTTCTTGGTTCTTAAAATGCTTCTAAATTAAATGATTCTACCTTCCCCAAATCTACCATTTTTCCACTCTAACGTGTGAAAGTTCATTAATATTTTTGTGTACGAGAATAAATAAGTTTGATATTAATATAAAACAAACATTCATCGTAAACCAAACAACAACTTTAACAGTTCTCCAAGAAATCTATGGGAGTTAAGCCGAAGGCAATTTATGTACCTTCTTATCGGTATACGAGAATATTGCTTGAATGATTACCAAAAAAATATGTGATGTAGATCTTTCTTGTTGACTAAAATTTTGCAAAGAAAGTTTAAAAATGTTCAATCATGTCACACGTCGTCCTTAGAGATGCACAAAACTATTATTCGGTGCACCGTTGCTTTAGGAAACTGTGAGGGTTTTCGATGCTTGCGTTTGCGATTTGCCTCGTTCCAGTAACGGCAGCTCTGCTTGTTGGGATAGCTTTTGTAAAGGAAATATGTCTCATTGGAAAACAAAATGCTATCAGAGTTGCAAATGCGCTGAATATTCCATCGACTAAGTGAAGCTTGGAAGCTTGAAGTAACATTCAATACTTGCATTGACTGTGCTTGGAAGAGGTGAAAATTTAACTCTTTACAAAGTGCTTAATGCAGAAACTTCCGGGCGCAGTTAGGTACTTGATCGTTTACGAATTGATGGCTCCGGATTCTTGCGAACATTCTAACTTGCTCAACATTTACATCGCTTCGTGACGTCCGTGGTCGGCCCGCTCGCAGTTTGCCTAATGTCGAACGGTTTCTTAAACTTCTTCCCTTATTTTTTAATAATTGAAAGCTTGGAGCTCCATTTACGTTATGTAAATGATAGTACGGGGGAAGCCTTGTCTGTACGACATTTCTAGTTTTATTATGCACAGTCGCAAACACATGTTGTTTTGTAAGTAATTTTTTCACTCTTGGAAGCGCACAGTTGTGCCTTTTGTCCCGTTAATAATTTTGTTACATCTAATCATAAGAAGAGACAACACTTTCAATCAGTTGACGAAACGCATTTTTAAAATCATACTAATCACGCTAATGTCTTTTGGTAATTATAGTTTCAGCTGCAAAGTATGACTAATTAATCAAGAGATTTGGGACTTGGCGTTAAATTACCACCTGTAAAAATTTAATAAATCAATATTAACAAATTCTCTTAAGTTTGTAGCCGTTTGTTGACTTTTTATTATATTACAGTAAGTTTAATTAATTTTGGTAATCTAAAGTGCCGTAAAGCACAGCCAGCACACAGGAACATTTATTTCCAAACCAAACATTACAAAGCAATCATTGCTTTAGAGCGGAAGCTCCAAGGTTCAATTTTTAATGGCTTATTTGCGCCATAAAATTGTTAGCAACGTTCAATTACACACAATATAAGAAATTTGACCTTAGAAAGAAGGCCTTAAATACCGTACATTTCTATTTTTTCGTCTCCTTTCTAAAGAAGAATTATACGATTTCAACAGTAAACATTGTGTGGAAATTAACGTACTCGTCTAATTCAAGCACTTTCATGTTTTTTCCTCATTTTTGAAGGAAAATGGGGAATTCGGACCAATCAAAGAGGGATAGGAAGAAAAGTATCTTTACTTCCTAGCTTCAAGACAAATTTTTGAACCTGATACTAGCAGCAATCACACGGCCTTCTTTAAAAAATTCAATAAATCAATTATTCAAACGATACGTGTGGAAGACCAAATACGTAAAATGGAGTAAAACTACAAATATTCGATAAAATACACTACGGAAAAGCGTTTGACTCGGAAGAAATGCAGAACGACTTCGTACTCTTCTCAATAGAAGTTTATCAAGAAGTGCTTACTTAAATGAAAATTATCTGCACGCACTGCCGATCCCCGATATTTCAGAAAAAGTTATTTATAGTTTTATATAGCATGTTGCTACATAAAATCAAGTAAACGGTAAAAGAGAGAAGTAACTGAGGCATCTATCTCTTCGTTGCTTTTAGGTCCAGAGTAGGATTCTAAACGACTGAAAGTAGGATGATGGATTGGATTCCTTGACCTAAAATTATAGAATCATAAAACAACAATAGGAATAAAATAGAAGCAAAGGATGGTATTGCCTCGGTCTGTTGTTACTACGTTCTTTCTGTATTTTATATGTCTTCTTGAAGATACAACCTTGATTTCATAGTTTCAACGCTAGCTTCCAATAAAGCAAATAAAGGAAACTAAAAAACACACTTTGAGTTAGTAAAATTATAAATAAATCAATAAAAATCTGTAAAAGCTAAGAGTACTGCAGTAAATAATTATTGCAAGAGCTTTGCTTAAAATCAGATCATAATGAGGACAGTAAAGTGTGTAAAATAGCCCATCAATTTATATGCTCATAGTTATATTCCTTATAAAATCTTTTTTTATATATATAACTCTGTTGTTTGTGTACTGGTAAATATTTTCAACAAAATGCTCTTCAGCCTTTCTGTAATCTGTGATTATTTTTTTATCGATCCCACTAACGCCACCGTTTTCTGTTGTTTTTCTGCTCATCTTCGAAATGACAAGGAATTGTAAATTTTTAGAATTTTTAGAATTTTAGGAATTAATACAATTTTAACACATCAATACTTTTTATCGCCTAAATCATCGGTGGCAGTAGAAGTTTCACTTTAATATATGCAAAGAAATTGTTAAAACGATTATATATTTGCATGTGTTCTGTTCCCGAAAGTATCGAGCTATATAATGTAAAAAATATAATAACTACAAGTCTATATACAAAGCAAGTCCGAAAAGAAATGAGACAAAGCCTTGAAATTTGTTTAATTCAAGATATGTTTATATACACCTAACATTCTTTAAAACAACATCCTTGGACGTTGTTGCTAGCATGATTCACCAAAAACTCTCACTGCTAAGAACACATGGCTCAATAAATTATCATGGAGAAGAAATTGGATATTAGTGGTCCTCAGACGGACGCGTGCAACACTTCTAAGTAAAATGAAGCATTGACCGGTTGTTCATGTAAAGGGTCTTCCAATAGGGACTTCCGAGCTTTGAAACTTGATAGCGGCTATATTGTTGAAGCTACATCTGTCAAATTGGCTGTCATTTATTCAGTCTGTTTTACCAAACCACCATGGACGGATATAGCGTTCAACAACACGTGCAAATTATAAAATTGTTTTATCAAAATGGGTGTTCTGTTCGGGCAACGTTCCGCGCGCTTCGCCCATTTTGCGGTCTGCATAATCGCCGTACCGAGAGGACTATTCGCAGTGTGGTGGATAAATTTGAGTCCACTGCTTCAGTAAACAATCAACCAATACCCGTACGACGACGAACGCAAGATCTGCCGAAAACATCGCCGATGTCTGTGAGAGTGTGCAGGAGAACCCGAGACAGTCCATTTCGCGTCGTTCACAAGGACTCGGCCTTTCGCAAACCACAACATGGCGAATTTTTGCGTCGTGACTTGGGCCTGCACCCGTACAAAATTCAACTGACCCAGGAGCTGAAGGTAAGCGACCATAGACAACGACGTGTGTTCGCTGAATGGGCCCTGAAGCAGTTGGAACTGACCCTAATTTTGGATTTTGGGGGGGCGGCGTCATCGGTCCATATTTCTTTGAGAACGGCGTTGGCCTGGCCATCACCGTCAACAGCGAGCGCTATAGGTCGATGATTACCAACTTCTTTTGGCCTGAATTGGATGATATGGACACCAACGACATGTGATTTCAACAGGACAGCGCTACGTCCCACACAGCTCATGCCATATTGGGAATTCTGCACGAGCGATTTGAGGGCATGGTCATCTTACATGGAAGTGATGTGAACTGGCCACCGAGATCGTGCGATTTGACCTTGTTAGACTTTTTCTTGTGGGGTTTCTTAAGTCGCAGGTCTATGCGAATAAGCCACAAACCACAGCGGCCCTCAAAGCCAACATAACCCATGTCGTCGGTTAAATTCAGCCTGATTTATGCGCCAGAGTTTTGGAAAATTGTTTATTTCGGATGCGCACCACCCAGCGAAGCCGTGGCGGGCATTTTCACGATGTTATATTCCATACACAATGGCATCAACAGGCCACACACTTTGTTTTATTTAAATTTTAAGATAGGAAGCGTTTAATGAAAGACCCTTTAGTACCAATTCCTTACAGACTTATTGGGAGCAAAAAAGGTTATGAGTATCGTTTTCATCTTTGATATGCTTATTTGAGTTTTCTTTGGCCGGGCAGACCCAGCAGTGTGTCACTTAGAGCACAAACTTTCCGCGTCTACAATTCCGTCGTCACAATATTATGAATTTTGGAAGTCCCACTTTATCTGCTACCAATCTAACACTCAGACGTTGGTCAGGGTCCAAAACCGCTTCCATTTGAGTTAAATTTTTTGAAGTGCGAGACGGTGATGGTCTCTCTGCTCGTTGCTGATCTTCCTCTCTTCTTTTTTTTCTACGAACGTTTTTTATTACCTAGACTCTTGTGTTTTCGATAGAGCACCATCCTTCTAGGCTTTCTGTATCATAGCAAGAATCTCTATTGCGAATTTTTTGAGTTATTGCCACTACGCTGCACTTTGACCCGTGACGCAACTCCCAAACAGCTGTCTACTTAACAAGCGATCAGCACTCTGTGAAGGCTCAAAGCAAATTATTACTTTGCGCCCTTATGTTTAAACCAAAAATAATAATAATATTAATCTCGTTACTTTCAGACGCACCTTGGATTTAGTAAAAATGTACGTAGCATCTCCCCCTCAAAGAAAGTACTTCTTGCAGTGTTGTTTCCATTGTTTTGTAAAACTATATTATAATTGCCAAAATCTTCTTACAAAATTGAAATACTTTTTTCTGGAATCTTCTTCGTTATAGTTCTAGAACTGTTAGTTGCCGGTCCTTGTTAGATAACAAAAGTTTATTCGACAAAAAAAATGTTATAGGCAATTGGTATACAGGTTTTAGTATGTTTGATATGACGCACAATGTTGTTACCTTAAGGTTTTTAATATTTGTCGAGATTTCCATAAATTATAGAGAAACTGTTTTGCTTTGTCAATATTTTGCATGTAAATTAGTACGCACTGTGATATAACATTTTATTTTATTTTAGTTTGCAGTTCAGTTGATTTCAAGTGTGGTAAGAGCGGCATTTTTAACGGTAAAGATTACTTTTTTCAACTTATTTATAAATAATATAAACCATCCGATATGGAGCACTGAATATCATGGCGCAATTCATCAGCAAGCTTTACATTTGCAGGAGTTATACTTAGACGTTGTTTTGAATCATTAAATTCTGCTTTACAAAAAACTCATTGCGTTATAGTAATAATTGCGACACCATATGTCGTCAATCGGAACAATTTCTACAAAAAGTAGTTTTACTAAATTATTTTATTATCTACCAAGGTCACATGCGTTGGAGACTTTAGACCCGTTTTTTGAAAATCTAAGTTGAAAAATAATACTATAGCCACAAATGTGCAAATTAAGCCCTAATTATGTAAATTTGCAGTAAGAAAATGGTGGGACAGCAACACGTTTGGCAAGATTAGAGCTGGTTCAAAGGTCGACTGATCCTTTAGCTGAGTCATTGTTGGTTACGGCGTACAAGTGAAAGGAGCTTTTGTTTCGCTTAAATGATGTGAAAAATCGTGCACTTGTTATTGCACCTTATAAATTAAGCAAGTCAGCGAGAGAGAAGTCTAGAGGCTATAAAAAATCTGTAACACTTGTAAAAAAATTTATTTTTATTTATATACAGGGACCGGTAGAATCCTTTTAATCTTATATTTCATCCATAAAAATTTAAAGACATACTGGCAAATATTTCAGTTAATGCTGTTGTACTCAGTCCATCTATCGGAATGCTTCAACTCCATGGGCGATTTTTCCAAAGTGTGTGTGTGGTGTGCTATTACGGAGTTTGGTTTTATAAGACCGTACTATTTTAATGAAGCATGACGAGCAGTCACTACCAGATTTATCAGCTATGTTAAGATTTTATGTAGCTTCTTGAAACCCAAACTCAAGGAATATAAAAATGTACCACTGTGGTTTCAACAAGACAGCGCTACCGCACGCACGGCAAGAATTTCTCGACAAGTTCTGAGACCAATATTCTTTGGGGACACTTGGAGGCTGAAGTCTTTCAAGTCATGTTGCGGTCTATCGGGGAATTAAATATTCTATTCGCAACTCAATCGCAGCAGTTCCAGGAATGTGAAACTTTAAGCTGGGGCTGTAGGAGCAAATATTAGACAATAATGACTTCAGAACTGTTTGATCACTAAATGGCAAATGTTGTTCTAAATCACTGAAGAAAATCTATATTGTTCTCTTTATTGCTGTTTCGAAAATGGGGCCCTGTATATCAACAACCATTCCTAAAAATACAGTCCGTCATTGTCAAGCAATTGTCCGCGAGCGCTCTACAAGTTAATGAATCTATCCACAATGCGAAGAATTCTTGGCATGCCTCTTTAACTTGATCAAGCGATTCGAAACTGCAACCGCGTAAAATTGTGCCATAGACTAAAATATTCAGGTGGCTCACTTTTCGTTGTCTTCATCTGACATCTCTTGGTGGCAGTTTCCATTTCCAGAATTATTGGATCAACACTCAAAGTTCAGTTTTATAAATTTCCATCTGAGACGAAAAGATGAAGATTGTAACTAGACACCAAAAACAATAAAAGTGAATACAGATCTAAGGTTTAGGTAGTGTTGAGAAACTTGATTGCAGCTTGGTAAGAAGGCTCATAATCTAAAAATATTATGTGTTGTACTAAAACTAAAGCGCGTATTTATTTAAATTTACTTGCCATATCTTATGAGACTTTAATACATAAACAATTCGGGTGTATTTTGTACATAATAGATTTTAAGTCTAGGGTGCGGTGACCTAAAAAGCTATTTTACTGAACTTTGTCGCCTGATCCATTTTTATAATATTATAATGTACAATTTAGAAAGTTCTACATCATCATTAGATGGTACGGGACACTCCTGTTGGACAAAAACATGCCCTTTCTTTCTAATGAGACGGCTTATTAAATAAGTACGTAACATTTTGACCTATTGATCTCTCCATATTCCACATAGGATCACTTTGTATGTGAACATCCTCCATTTATTTTATTAGGGATTACAGTCGGGCCACAAATTATTGTGTTTATTCACGTGACCATTCAGGTGAATCCAATAAAGAGTATGCATAAACCGCATGTTGGAGAAATCACATGCAAAATTGTTGTCAACAGTCATCTTTATGAATATTCTGGACGAGCTGAGTTTTATAAGATGGAAATATACTGTTTACGATCACTACACAAAACTGATTCTTGGGAAACTTTTTCCGCATTTTTTCACTTCTATTGACTTTTCTGGATTGGGTGTGCTCTTCTGTCTTCCATTTTGAGGATCATGACCAACGGTTTCTGTTTCTTTAAAGCAACAGATTAGATATAGTTGTATTGTGTACTACCGTATTAGCAGTATCTTGTACCATGCGAGTTAATATTATGCTAATTTGTTTATTCTGTGTTATTTTACAATACGTGTCATTCTAATGCTACTTTATCTGCAAGGTAAAGGAAATAAACTAAACGAAAAAATCAACACAAACTATCCTAACCAGTTACTTAACAGTAAATTTTACTTTAGTAATTAGGACGTGCAAATTTAATAAAGTTGTAGTAACAATAAACCACATTATGTAATATTTAATACAGATTAAAGTCAATTTTAAATGGAAATCCTTTAGAGCCATTAAGAATAAGTTGGAAGGGCAAGTCTAAAAAATTATGCTGCAATCCAAACCTGTGCTATCTTATACTACTAGATGTGTGGTTGATAAGCTGCTACAAACTTTATACATGATGTTATAAGAATGCACTAACTCATTTGGGTTACAAGTACAGATATAACTCTTCCAACAGCACCAAAGTCCAGTAAGGTAAAAAGAAATGTCTGAGTAAAAAATTGTCAAGGATGAATGTCGGATACTAATCGATTCATGGATTGCTTTTCAACAACAAAATACTAGCAAATAAATCTTAGGTAATTTTTTAATTTTATTTATTTAATTAGCAATCAGGATATTAATAGATTTTGTAAGTTAATAATTTTGTGTTAAATCGGCTTGTTTGGTAAATTCATTTCTTCTTTAAACAACTAACCTTTTGGCAATTTCTTCTCAGGGTGTTGATCTTCTATCAGCGGTGTAAGAGTTTCACTTGGATGCTTAGTGTTCAATACCATTCTTTTTGTTCTTTCACATTAGTAGTATTGAGATCTAAGTGGAGGGTCTGGTTCGTCACATACCAGTGTGTGGCTAGCGTAGTGCAGATGGTTTTAGATTAGAAACTTTGAATGGTTTTAATATTGAATCGACCTGCGCAAGTCCATAGCTGACAAACCTTGTATAACAATAGCTTGTTCTTCAAGGATAATGAGCAAGTTTCCTGTGAGCCAGTACATCTGCTTCAGTTTTAAGTTCATTTGCTTCCGTGTCTTATTAATCTGGGTTTTCCATATTAACGTGTAATCCCAGGTATATAACTGGATTGAGGGAGGGTAGCATCATTAAAGATGTTTGGTGGGCATTCTTGATGATTTGTTGTGAAGATAACAAGTGTTGACTTAATCCCCACTTAAATCACCAACGTTTAGTTTAGTTTAAATGAGTTTTCAATTCTGGTGATGTTACTACTTTGTTTTAGTAGTTTAGTAAATTCCATTGTGTGTAGGTCATAGGCATGTAGAAGATATAACGTTGGCTCCATGATACTCGTCGATAGTACGCCTCTTCTTATTTCTTTAATTTGAGAGATATACTAGACAATCCTTGATTGGAAGGTTTTGTTTGTAAGATACGACTGTAATAGAAAATAACAGTCGGAAAGACTGTAGTCTTTCGTGCCACATCTGGCCAAATGCTTGTCTAAAGTCCAGTAAAACAGCAGTTTGGATGATGCTTGTTAGTCGATGGAATTATTATACAGTTGAGTGTTGCTGTCTAAATCCAAATTGAGGGTTAGGCAGCCATATTTAGATACTATAAAAAATAGACTAATAGGACGATAGGAGTTAATTTCAATGTAGAATTTTTCGGGTTTGAGAATAAGGCTTATTTGTGCGAATTGAGTTTCACAGGCAGTTGTTTTTTTCTATTTTTCAACCATTTTGTCTCATTTCTCTCAATTCTCCATTTCATTGACTTTAATTTTACGTATCGATGGAAAAATTTATATTGATGATTGTAGTTCTTCTGTTTCTTAGTTGATCTCATTAGAATTTGGTTGGACAACTGTGACTACATAGTCTGCAAATTAATCTGCCTTTTCCTTGTTTGCTCTTAACCACACCCCTCTTTGTCTCGTATTGATGGAATATAAGTTTTTAATTGTATGATTATTTTGATAGCTCTCCAGTTTGAATTTTTTGAACGTTTAGTAACGTCTGATAGGTTTGAAGGAATTCATTCTTCACAGATTTTAACTTATTTCTGAAGTAGTTATTTAATTAGTTAAACCTCCTTGTGCCTTAGATGTTATGGGTGCGTTGTCATCTAGGTCTTATCTGTCTGTTTATTTTTATATTTGGTGGTTGCAGTGTTGAGCACTAGCCCCGCTTCTCGTTTGTTGTAACTTCTATTCCTCCTGTAGTTTCAGCTTAATGTTTCTGTTGCGATATTATTTGATGTAATACTTGAAAATGTGGTGGTCAATTTTCTTGCTACTGAAAGAAGTACTAGGTGTTTTGCCGATGATAATAGTGCTAACGGTAGACAGTAGATAATAATTGGGAATGACATTCATATAATTTAAGTCTAGCAAGTCCGAGATGTTATTTGGATCAAAAAGCTTCCTATTGTTGTTTGTAATGAGTATAAATAATACTCTATTTTAGTGTTTTTAAACAGAAATCCCAGTGTGTGTGCTTAAGAGAAAAATGGTTGGCCGATATAAGTTTTTGATTTAGTAAAAGATGTTGAGTCAGCTTATGCTTCGGCAGGTAATAAACAGCCGGGACGGTCAGAATTTTAACAATTTGAATTGTGGAAACTTGAAAAGAGTTTCTTTTGTATTTTGATTGTTTCTAATGAGTAATAAAATTTCAAATGAGCATCACCGTACCATCCATCAGTATGTCCTGTGTGCTAGACAGAATAGTGTCGGTAAAGGGAGTCTCTGACACGAGCATAATATCTATATCATTTACATGTGGGACATTTCAGTCTCTAGACTTATGTATTGAAGCTTTTCGGCATCCCATAAAGTTAATCTAAGGAAATTAGCTGCACTGGGCTGTTTTGTTAATGACGAAATTCAGCATATTTAGGATTATATTATTTTGTTAAAGCAGTAAGTAAGTTGAATAGGGAGTTAAATTTGTTTAGAAATTGTTGGAGGTTCAAATCATGGTTTGTATGCAACTGATCTGAGACATTTTGGGAATACGTTACTATGTTGATGTATTATTGGCTCTTTTGTTGATAATTTAAGAGAGAAAATATTTCTGTTGTGGTTTGAGGGGGATTTCTAATTGCTGGTTGATAATTACGTTGGTCCTTTTGCAGTTCGTGGTACACTCAACACTTTTGTAGTTAACCGGTTACAATCCTTTGCATAATGGGCATGTGGCTTTAGTGTTTTTGGTTTTACTACATGTTGTGGTATCCTAGCTTCATCTGTACTTCATATAAGCGTATGGCATATTATAACATATGTAAGACCGTTGTTTTGTAGTCTCATGTTTTTGAGGCTTTAAGCTGATTACTATGTGTCTGAGAGATTGAGATTTATATATTTCTTTATTCTTAGCTGGTATGAGGTCGATGAAAATATTGGACGTAGTTTTTCAAACGCTTGTTTTTTATGTTCTTGTTGTTGTGTACTTATGAATTAGTTCATGTTTTATCTGGTAAAGATGCCGAATCGATTTATTTTCACACATGTGCCTTATTAGATTCCATATGTTTTGGAGCTTCTTCGATAATTTTAACGACATTATCAGTTAGACACTTTGTTGCCTATTGGTAGGTTTCTTATCGTTTGACCACAATTAACTAAGCCTTGTATAAAAATGGGTTGTTTGTTAATAAGGTTTATACTTGTTCATTATTCATTACTAAATTATTTGTAGGCCATTTTGCTAACATTAAATATCTATTTGTTTGTAAGTTTGGTTGTTTTTTTAGTTGATGACCAGCGGAGAGTTTGGTTGTCCTATTTGATATTTTTAATTATTTGCTAAATGTTGGTGTTTTTTTTTCATTGCCGCATCCCCGTTTATATCATTAGACTAGCGTGACTCTTTTTGATTTCTTATTTAGTACAAATATTGTGGTAATTGTGATTGGAAATTAGACGTGACTGTGACATTAGTTGGTTGATGCTGAAACTGTAACCCAGCGGGTATTGCAGATTAGAAGGTTGGTAGTAGATTGCTTAATTTGGATTTATTAGGATTTTGTAAGGTAGTGCTCCGAGGAATGACTTGGAAGAGTTCATGAATGGATTAGTTGGGGATCGTTGTTTAGAAAATATATCGCTATATAAACTTACAGAACATATTTAAATTTGCTATCAACGGGAAGTACTCTTGACTTCAAGTTGTGATAAATGCATCTCGTAGACAATTCCACAGCTGCGATTTGTCGCCCGCAAGCAACATCTCGCACGCTACGAAATTCATAGCCAAACTCATCTCATGTAATAAAGAAGTTATTATTCGTCAAATTGGAGTTTATGTATTTGAATTAATTTAATATTATATCGTTTTATATAAGGTTGAAGATATATTTAATCAACTTCAATGTGAAGAAATGGGCGAATTAAAGGACTACAAAAAAATCATAAACCGATTCATTATGTTTTACAGGTGACAGCAATGATCAACATAGAATTCATATTACTTAAATTAAAGTTAGTGTAAAAGAAAACTTGTTACTTATTTTTCATAGTCTTTACTTTTACTCTAACTGCATACTCTAAGAGTTTGGTGTTAACATAACTTTATTTATAATTGCATGTACCATTACTAACAAAGTTTTGTAATGTTTCTGCATTGTAGCAATTTGAAGCGTATTATGACAAATTTAAACCTGCACTGCAGCCAGCACAACCGCTTGTGAATATCAGTTGCTTCTTAGTTATAGTAGCGAAGAAGGCTTGCAATGGTATCTTAATTAAAAATAAAAATCGAAAATTTTGCGTTACAGATTTGCAGGCAGTTTTTAAAATATGTTTCTCGTACAACTACATTCAGGATATATCGGTAGTCTATCCAGAAAATTTGATTCTGGAAGGCGCTTCAAAATTTGCTTATCTAAGGTTTGTTGTAGGGAATCCGAGAGGCATGTGACCTACCGTCAGGTAGAAGAGTGCTTGTAGATTTTTGTATCAGCATTTCACACTATTCTGCACGACTACCTTCAAATAAGAGAGGACAACGCACTTGATGCTGCTGCAAAGTGCTTAATAAATTTGAAAATGTAACATCTTATTATGTTAATTCCTTTGCTCTTATGAAAGATGACTCAAATCGAAAACAGTTTTCTAACGACAAAGAGCTAATAACATAGGATAGCGAGTGTGGGGATCTTAACATTCCATTTTTTAAAGTTTTTAAAGTTTTTTTTACATCTTCTGTGCAGACCAAAAAGAACTAAAATTAGAGTATTATAGTTGTCAAGGTTTTTCAAGGTCAAGGATTCCGCTAAGTTTCATTATTGGGAGAAAGTGGTGAAAATGAAACTTGTAAAAATATATAATTCTGAAAATGCTTGTATCTTAGGCCAGATTTGTTTTAGAGCACTTCAAATTGCTTTTTAAACATAACAATTTAAGGCAATTGTGTCAGACTCTATTTCTTTTGTTAATTTGTTTTCGGGGAGTGCTAAAGTCAAAGACTAGTAAATTGAATTGCGATATCCACTATTATCTTTTTAAAATTCAATATTTTTAATAACTTTAAGTTGATTTGGAATTTATTGAATACGTTGAGTACGTGCAATTTCTATAAATTTGCCGAATATTATCTAATAAATTATAAATGGCCATTCCAAGCAATTAATTCTTTAGATTTCAATAGAGAAAAAAATTAAACTAACTGATGCATTCTGCAAGTGAACAAGTACCAAAAATATACCAAGTAAAATAAGAAAAAAAGAATTAAAGTTTTCTTCGTAAGGCAGGTTGGATCGTCTTTCAACCTGCAAAAGCGTGGCGAGAAAACAAATCTTCTTTGGGTCCCGTTTAAGAGAGATAGCGTTTGTAGGCAGCTGGCGACCTAAATAATGGAGGCGATATAAACAGCCAATGAAGGGAATAGGACCAAACAAATAACGTAAATGGCAACAAATAGAAAAAGAGCAATAGAAATGCATGCAAATAGAATGAGTGTAATTATAGTTTTTTTTAGATTTTTCGTAGACCACTTGGAATACTTATTGGATGCAATAAATGATTAAAATTGTAAATTACAGTACTACACCAATAGTCATGCTTAGATGCTGAACGGTATTTTTGTAAAGCACAGGGAGAGGCAGGCGTGTAAATAGCCGTGCCCTCGTGGTGCGGTGTGGGGAACTAAGTACGGCCCGTTTTGAAAAGTAAAACGTTGAGGCCCAAATCGTCCCTTAAACGGCCGGCGCGAAAGCGGATAAGGGCGGCTACCTATATCGACCGATGAGTAATTGCCAAATCGCTCACCTGTAATCGGCTTCGGCTTCGGCGGCGTTAGTTTCACGGTGGCCACCTTGTTGCAATGTCTTCGTGCCTGGAACACGACCGCACTGGCCGGGATGCGATGCGAAAATCTTGCGGGATGGTTAAAGGTGGGTAAAATAAACACGACCGAATTGGCCGCGATGCGGATCGAATCTATCTCTTGCGGGTTGGTTAAACACTACCGAACTGGCCGCGTTGCGGATCGAGTATCTCTTGCTGGGTAGTTATCTGCGGGTTGGTTAAGCACGACCGAATTGGCCGCGTTGCGGGTCGAGTAATCGCCAGACTTCGCGCCTGGCTTGGCGGTAAATGATTTGCGGGAAATCTTAATTCGACAGCACTTTTCGTCTCAAAGGGTGCCGCCGCCGGCGTATGCAGACTCGCCGGCTGAGCAAAAGCCCATATGCCGTTTTGTGTGCGATAGCAAAACGTAGCGGCAGATATCAAAGCCACCAGCATTCCGCCACGATTACACAGACGGTTCAAGGGCGAAAAGGCCGCCACACCAGCACACGTTGTGCAACAGATGTCAAAAAGTGTGAAATAAAAAATAGGAACATTTAGGTAATTACTAGGTGAAGCTTAATAAGACAATGCATCAAAGTAAGGGGCTTTAGTGTCAAACGGTGGACCAAATAGCGTTAATAATACATGTTTTAACATTAACTGTTTATTTTAATTGAGGAAAAGAAAGTTATACTAAAGGAGCCTAAAGTTCTACTGTCTTACATGCCGAAGGGACTGAGATAAAGTTTAAAATATTTTTTAGGTTAAAGGGCGATTGTTTCTACCAAATTTTATGAGCTAATTATTTTACCATATCGGTATATCACTTAACACGCCTTTATTTTTTTCTGATTTATTTTTCTTAAGCCAACTCCGACTATTTGATGGTTAATCTACTTAAACCCGTTCTTGATATGTTTCGCCTAAAATCAAATTGTAATTTTTGATACAAATTAGGAAAGTTCTTGAATTTTCCTAAATAATTTTTAATTTTTATTTTATTTAAGGGTAACGTATAATCAGTTATTTTAGTTTATTTTAGAAATAATTTTTGCCGCTCTCCCTATTTCAGGTTGAATAAAAAAAAAACGATAGGACGTATACGCAAGTTATTTTTACAAGGTACATCTACAAGACGAGAAATTTTATTTCAATATAGAATATCGACCAAATCGTGGCCGAAGTTTTACATTACTCTTTCTAATGTGTGTTGGCGAATAAGCCTGATTTGTTGATGGATTGAATTTTGTAGGACTTGGAGAGTTCTAAGCGAATGTTTGTAAAGGTCAGCTTTAAAATCTTCTGATAGAAAGAAGTCACACAGAAGGAGATTCAGTGAGAGGGATGGCCAAGTGACATCAGGGCGTTAAGAGATTAAATCTAGAAAGCATCTCACTCAGTACTTATAGCAAAGCTCTTGTTGACTGAACTGTAGCT
Organism: Sinelater perroti; assembly: GCA_036346155.1. Lineage (NCBI taxonomy): Eukaryota > Metazoa > Arthropoda > Insecta > Coleoptera > Elateridae > Sinelater > Sinelater perroti. The sequence continues at coordinate 17,406,069 of JARFIY010000158.1, read as the reverse complement.
TCATCCTGTTGAAACTAAACGTTTTCTTGTTATTATCGAGACATGTCAACATATGATTGGAAAAGACAGTAACACATTAGGATCTCTTCTTAAAAAAGTAAGCGTCAATGTCCTCAACCTTACTCACCCTACCATACGTAAGCTTTGGAGAGATTGTCAATAGATAGCTTGTAAGTTGTTTTCATTCCGAAAACAAAAATTTTGAAACACTCTTTGTCAGTACAGAAAACTGGGTCATGTGGTATCAAAGACATACCCCGGCAACTTTGCCAATTACATTCGGAACCTTACTGTACAACAACCATTTTGTATGAATACAAACAAAGATTGTGGTGCAATATTAGCCATGTAGTATAACACGATAAATGAAGAGCAACGGAATGTTTAATCGCAGATTGATGCAAATAATGCAACAGTCATCGTTCTAAATGGACGCTTTGACAGCAAAAGCTCCATTTCTTCGTCGTATATTGGCTACTAATAGCTCGTCTAAGCAAAACTTTTTGTCTACCTGCATATAATGAAATCACATCTTTTATTTTCGGACTAGCCTTCGTTTTGTAGCTTTTAAATTTATGAATGAAGTTGTGGTGTCCCTTGTATTATTCAGTTAATAAAATATATTAAACGTAGACATTTGCGTTATTACTACAAACAAAAATGGCATAAGACACGAAGGATATAGGCACAGTAAAAGGCAAAAGAAAGAGGTTTTGAAGAATAAAACAAATTCTGACCAACTGAAGCAGTCAAACCATTTCTTACCTGCTGAACTCGATCATTTTCACAATCTTTTACAGATTGTTCAACAAAAACTTTCATGAAGCACCACACGAACTAAACGGCACTTATCAAAAACTATATCAATTTTTGGTGACGGTCATTTCTAATTCCAACAAAAGAACTGAAGACAATACGCGAATACAGCGAGACGCTAAAAAATTGCCAAGCCGCTCCGCTACCCGCTACCCTTCAATTACAAATAAATGGGGTAAGGCTATTGAGTCCTCATTTATCCGAAGTTTTAAATGCGGCAGGTTTGTTCGCCATTCTCAATTTCGCCCAGACAGCCATATAATGGGCCTTCATTTATTAGCGCCCGCCACGTGACCGCACTGTATAGGCAGCCTAATATAGTAGGTGTATAAATAAGTTCTCAGCTTTTTTCTGCAAAATTAAAGTTTTATTTAAAAACAAACAAAAAAAGCTTAAGTATCAAAGTATTCTCCGTTGCCATCGATGACCTTTTGCCATCTTTCGGGTAGCTTGCGAATTCCCTGGTGAAAGAAGCTCACCGGCTTCGAGACGATAAAGTTATCGATGCATTTTCGGACTTCTTCTTCTGTTTTGAAGTGCGTATCAGCCAAGTGATGCTGTAACGACCGGAATAAATGATAATCGGAAGGGGCCACGTCTGGGCTATACGCCGCATGTGGGAGAAGTTCCCAGCCTAACGCGTCTGCAGCTCATCCGCGTCAAATGTTTGAGGGCGTCCAGCGCTTTAAGACTAAACTCTCCGCGAAATCTTTGGTACCACTTTTTGCACGTTGCATGACTTACAGCATTATCACCATATGCAGCACAAATCATTTCGGTTTCAGCTTCAGCAGCGTTTTTCTTAAGATGAAACGCAAAGTGGATAGAAAATCGAATATGCTCTTTTGTGATTGCCATCGTTAACGCAGCTGATTATTGAAGTTATGTGCATCAAACGCCAAATCGCATGATATTTCGAAAGACCAAATGGCATTGCTTTAAAACCGCAAGAGGGCGGACTAATACGTTACATGTAAACGGTGATGTGCGTCCTGTGAAATCTAAAGCTGAGAACTTATTTATACACCTACTACAATCCAATAAATTCCGCTAATTGTTTGTTACGGCGCTGGTCTCGCGCCCGACGCTTACAAATGAAGATATAAATATACAAAACCGAATTAAGCCCGCCTAAGAGCCGCTCGGGTTAGCTCCTTGCATCATTTTTAATTCTTGGTGGGCGTCGAGTCCAAAAAGCGCGCAGACCACCCGCGCCCCCAATCGATGGGCTAACTAAACAGAATTTACTACTTAATTTGGCGAGCGCGTGGATGCCAGCGCGAGACAGATGGCTTCCGCACTCTGGCGCGGAAATATTTTCCGGGCTATAAAATTTTCAACAAAGCCATTTGCCCTAATATCGCCTTATCGCCACTCCAGCCAGTCAGATGCAGATAGCGGCTTATTTATTTCTTCTTCCACCTAGAGCGGCGAGCATTCGGCGGAACGCGGTCGCGTGATTCGGGCCCGATTGCCGCTAATTTATTTATCTGGCGCACGCACGTGCCGGGCCTGACGCGGCCCCGCATTTGCACACAAAATAATTAGCGCAAATAGTCATTCGGAAAATGGAAGGCGTTCGGATGGCGCCCCGGTCTCGACTTAGCGCGCCGCCGCTGTTTATAAATTGCAGGGCAAACAATGTAATGGACGCTGGCGTTACTAAAGGGCTACACGGGCCTTTATACAATTACCTAGCCGTTTCCTTTGTTATTCATTAGGGTTCTTCGCACAAGCTATCAAACAATTTGTGTGAGAATGTAAATTTAAACTCCTATTCGTTACACAAAATACGTAATTTTATTTAGATCATAATCATATGCGTGTGTATGTATGTGTACTTGTCCTCGATACCCAGAAACCCCGTTAAAACCATTTCTAAGCCCACAGTCCGTTGCCCACATGCGACCAACTGCCGTCGAAACTAAAAGCTCAATCCATGATCACCCACATTAAAAAGCTCAAGTGGTTTGACGGTTCGGTGCTCACTTGCAGACCTAATTGTCGGTGTAAACAAAAATATATATGATTTTGTTGTATTACTTGGGCGATTTCATTGCCCGAATAAGAAACTTGCAGTTGCAGCCAACCATTGTGTCTAAAGGTTAATATTTCTTAATAATTTTTCAATTTTTCTAATTTTTTTGTACTTTACAGCTGACAATTTTGTATTTACTCAGAAACTACACAACTAATGAATAAGTTTGCAAAATTAACTATTTTTAATCGTTAGGAACAAACAGTTTATGGTAAGTAAACAGTAATGTGCCTTTAATGTATACTAGGAGTCCTATTTCCTTGAATACAAAGACACTTTCACCGCCATGCTTGACGGTAGGAATCTGATACTTGCGGTCATCGCAAGTATCCTTAGATGCGAGAGTGATGAAGTCACATGGATTGGAAGCCCCAATGACATTTATCATCTCCTCAAGTACCAGATTTCCACCGTCTAACATGACGATGGGAGTGTCATGATGTGCGGTTGTCCTATTCCAAACGAATGGACCCGTAGTACACAATGAGGACACGATAGACCGCTTTAAGAAAAGAAGATCTTGGAAAGAAGTTGCTTCTGTGGCTAAACCATAGATAGCTATAATGGGCATTTACTTTTCAAGAAGACAATGATCTACAGCACAAAAGCAAGATGGCTTTAGAGTGGTTCCATCAGAAAAGGATCGATGTTCTCGACTGGATTGAATAGTATTCGACTTCAACATAATTAAGTATATGTCAGGTGAACTGGAGAGAGGCTTTTGGACAAGAAAGCGTCGAATTTGGAGGACAAGTTCCAGCAACTGAATGAAAAATGCGAGATCATTCCCCACGAATACTTTTACATTCTCTACTGAATAGAGACCAGAGAGTTAGTACTTCGTAGCAAAGTACTAGTTTAACTGATATTATTTAATTACATAAGAATGTTCGTTGTTTTCTGGTTGCTAGAAACCATCTTCCTGCGTTTGTAAAAAAATTAACCTTTTTAATTATTTAACCGCAATATGTGTTCTTAACGATGAAGAATAGATAAATGTTGCAAACTTATTTGTTTGTTTTGTCATCTCTAAGAAACCACAAAATTGGAGGATGTCTTTTATAATTTTGCTTAGTACTGTGACTGGAATTTTTGATTTTTTTTTATGCCATTTCTTCAGGCTTTTATAATTCTGCTGTCTTTTCTACCTTTTTATCTGTTTTAGTGTTTTTTTTTTACTTATTTGTAACTACTACTCCCAAGTGATAAAAATACGCCACTACTTCAAAAGTTATCTCGTTTCTGCATTCACTAGGGTGTTTTTGTTTTTTCCGGGTTTTTTTCTTCACAACCATGTGCTTGGATTTACTTTAACTAACTCTCTGACTACTTTTCTCTCTTTTCTCTGTTTGACTTTTCTTCTACAACCTAAAATAATTTGTAGGTCAGTTGTGAGCATGAAGTGTGAATATTTGTTTAACCTTTGAAGCTGTTTCAAATTTAATATTTATTGAAATAATTAAAACTTTTGTAGTAACCTGTCCCTTTAAACGTTAGTTTCTACTTAAGCAATGGGTATCCAGAATAAGAAAACTGATAAATTCTTTTCTTCGCTCAACTTCGTTTAAAATTGACTACAACAACCAAATAATTTTTAAGAACTTGTCTCATCAGTAGCAATGGATCAAAATAAGTCAAGATAAAATAAGATAGACCAGTAAATAACAAAAGTGAGGTAAAAATAATATTTTCCATCCGAATGTGGGTGCGAGTTTAAGGTACATGGCTGCGGTGCGAACGGACTAGGGTTTTATTTCTGGAGCTCAGAAATCTGGCACAGGTGGCCTACTCAGTCACTAAAAGTGATGGAATACCTGCATTTGTCTTGACTAGAAGTGTCAGAAATGGTACGCAACAACCGGGAGGGTGAACCCCTCAGTTCGTAGGCCATGCGCTCACGTGGAGTATTAGAACCTCACCATTTCGCCAGAATCGTGCAGTTGCTATTCACAAAAGCCAAAGCATTCTTGTTCAGTTTCCATTGAAAGTGTAATAACAAATATGAGTCAGTTCCATACTAAAACAAAATAAACAATTTATGCAGCAAAATGCACGCAAAAAATGAGCTTTTAAATGGCACTAAAAATTAAAAAAATCCATTGGAATTTTTTTTTATAACAGTCAAAATTGTGGCCGGAAACTTTTGCATGAACCCATTACAATGTAAGTAAGATTATCCAATCAAACGATTCTTAAAAAAGAAAGTTGAATTATTCTGCATTAACTACAGGGATCATCACAAACCCTTGCAAAAGAAAATCAATTTGCCCAAGGATCATATTATCAATCTGGGAAAAGCCATGCATAAGTAACCTCACAAAACAAATCCTCTACAAGCGAACCTCCTGCTACTTCCACTGCTGCCCCCTTTCTTGATAAAGTTATCAAAGAACTTGTACACAAATTCAATAACTAATATACTAAAATAATACTAAATAAATAATGACTATACAGTCAACAATATACTACTTAAGCTATTCAATTTTAATTGTGAGGGAGTCAAATTCCAATGATTATTAGTCAAATCTTTCTTAGCAAGATGTAAAATGTCGCAGAAACCCATCTTAGTAACGTTGAGTTATTTAACTGGCGACCGACAATAATAAGATTCATCCTTCTTAAGGTCTGCCACAAGATATTAACCAAGAGATTAGCCCGACTGCTTCTTCATTTACACCAAAGGACACTTAAAACCATTTAACTCTAACTTAACTCTATATTACATTCATAAAATATTAGTGAGGAAGTAGAGGCCACATTACAAGTTGAATTTAGATAAATCTAAGCTTTTGATCTTGTCTCACACAATTCGGCGAGTAAAATTCTTGACAAGGTCTGTATTATAAGTTTCGACCTAGGATAGAAGTCTTAAAAAGGGCGACCCCCTATCTCCCATTACTTTTATCCGGTGTTCAATAAATAAATCGAGGATTTACAACACACTGATATGAGCAAACCACATGCTTGCCTCCGCCAATTACATACTTATTACTAGTAAAACTTGTAGAGGCACCCGAGTTTTAGGTGAATGTTAGGATTTTGTCAACAAAGGAGGTTGAAGATCAACGGCGATTAAGCGGGGCAATAGAAGTTAAAGTGATGTCCGGGAGAAAATCCTGTTTAATTCTTCTAGTTACAAAGCGATGGGCTATTGACCTCCTTGGACGAGAAATACGATTCAATTAACATAATTAACCCTATCATTTCAGAGTTTTCCACTAGCCTATCAGAAAATTGATATGATCAAGAATTTCTTGAAACTAAAGTACCTAGTGATTTTAACCTCCCTTACTGTCACGGTGGGTGTACTGAAGTCTGGAGAAGAACTGATTAGAAAATTTATCAAGCAAATCTTACATCTAAACAAACATATAACTAACTATTTTATACACGCCCTAAAGAAACTGGAAGGACTAGGAATTCTTTCACTAAGCTCCAACAGCTATCTTGCATAAATGATTCCTCAACAATAAAGCGATAGCACCACCGCGAGTGTCTTTTTCTTGATAGAGAATAAGAGATTCCTGTAAAAGGTATTATAAATGGCAGCTGTGTATAGAACAAATAAAACACAGATCGGAAGTTTATGGGAACATTTTCCATAACTAATCCTACTCGGGCAATGGTTTAATACAAGGAAATTAGATGAATGTGTTGGAAAGCTAAATTGATTACCTTTTACACTTCTAAAGTGGTGGCTATTATGTAAAAGCTCTTATAATGTGCGTAGATGTAAAACGGGTTGTAGCCGTATGGAGATATCTGACGTTCTCACACATTGTTTGTCCATTAAGTACCATGATCTAGTCGCAAATTGGCTCAACCAGTTAACACACCAGGGAGCGTGGGCAGTTTTGTCTATCAAAAGCGAGCTTTGGAAACCCGACTTAATTTTTAGCAAAGGCGACCAAGCCGTCGTGGCTACCCTCTTGGAGGGTCTTTGACAACCGGAATCCACGTTTATGCAGAAGGTGGTATACTACAGTACTTTGCCAATGTTGCAAGCTCTAGGGGCAAGACATTTTGGTAACGACATGAGGGACATGGACTGTAGCAAATATCTCTATATCATATCCCTATTATATTTCAACAAGAGTGAGGTCACCTCTCGTCCACAGCACCATCAACGGTAGCATTTTAATTTATTCCAAAGTTATGTGTGCTGGCCCATGGCGCTAAACCAGGTTTTAATATTTTAACATTTACATTACATGTAACAAACAGTAGGAAAGTTTAGTAACCCACCTTGTAACGGCACTGAAAGTTGTTGCGCCTTACGAACAGCCCCAGAAAAAATGTATCGAAAGGGATTTTACAAATTTGTCTTATGGACAAATTCAGTAAACTGTAAATTATCTTTTAGGGTAGTTAAGCAGGTAACCCCAGCAAAAACCTATTTGACATCAGCATTTATAAATAATGGCTCCCAGTAAATATACATGCTATCCCTATTAGCCAGACATGCTGGACAGTGATCAATGAAATTTATTCGGACTACCTGTCCGTTTTAATTACCTTGAACAAGACAGATGTAATTCCTTCGTTTCAACTAAGGCTAATAATTTTTTTTTTATTGAATTCGTGTACATTAGCAATCAGAATTAATTACAATAAATTCTATGAGGTAATTGCGTGAAGTTTGGAATAGATTTGAAGAGAGGTGCACCCAGTGGTGCAGTCTCGTTACCTCCATTTGAAGGCTTAGGGGGATGGTGTAAATGATTTCTTTATTCTGTCAAGTCCCATGGCCACTTCCGTTTAAGTCGTCTCATTACTGGCTGCTGTGTTAGCGGTGTAATCTCGTTATTAGTGTGTCCCACTAGCCGAGCATGGTGGCTTGTAGCCCGTTGTCTGATTATGTCCCGCACATATTGTACGTTGGAGTCAAAGTGGAGGATACGGTTTGAAACATACCAGGGAGCATTGAATATACTTCTTAATGTCTTAGACTGGAAACGTTGTATTATGTCAATATTTGAGTAGCTGGCGCAACCCCAGAGTTCACAGCCATATGTCCATATTGGTCGTATGATAGATTTGTACACCAGTAATTTGTTTTCTGTTGAGAGTTGAGAGTTTCTTCCTATGAGCCAATACATTTTTTTAATTTTGATGTCCATTTCTTTGCGTTTTTTATTATATGTGGTTTCCACGTTAATCTTGTGTCCATATGGAGACCTAAGTATCTAATTGCATTTGCTTGCGGGATGGGTACGTTATTCAAGCTTACAGGTGGGCATTGTGATCGTCTTGTGGTAAATGTTATATGATTGGACTTCGTCTCATTGACCTTAATTCTCCATTTTTCCAGCCAACCCTCTATTGTACTTAGTGCCTCTTGCAAGATATTAGTTGTGATTTGTGGATCTTCATGACATGCCAGGATTGCAGTGTCATCTGCAAATGTCCCCAATGTTATGGTTGGTGTCGTCGGTATATCTGCAGTAAAATCAGATATAAGAGTGGCCCCAACACACTTCCTTGGGGAACACCAGCCGTGATTGGATACAGTTGTGAATATTCCATACCAACTTTGGTTTGAAAGTGTCGATTAGTTAGATAAGATTTAAGCAGGAGATAGTATTGATGTGGAAAGATGTGTTTAATTTTAAATAGTAGCCCATTGTGCCAAACACGGTCAAACGCTTGCCGCACATCTAAAAATACAGCAGAGCAATATTTCTTACTATGAAATGATTGCTGAATAATATTGGTTATTCGGTGGCATTGCTCTATGGTCGAGTGTCCTTTGCGAAATCCAAACTGGTGATTTGGAATCCATTCTTCAAGTAGACTATTTTCGTTTATTCGCTTTAATATTAATTTTCTAGGAGTTTTGACACGACAGGCAGTAGACTAATTGGGCGATAAGACTGAGCTTCATTTGGTGGTTTGCCAGGTTTTAATATTAGGATGACCTGTGCAAACTTTAATTGTAAGGCCAGTATGTTAAGCGTAGGATTGCATTAAAGAGTGCCAATAAGAATTGTTCTCCTTGTCGTGGTAATTGTTTAAGTACAAGGCCTGTAACGAGATCATAGCCCGGCGCTTTCTTATTATTTAACCATTTTATTTCATTTTGTAATTCACCAATTGTGAATTTTTTATAGGGGTGATAGTTGTAGTGGTGCTTCGAGAAAGTTGTTAACATCTTCATCAATTTCATTAGAGTGAGGTGTGAATACGTCTGCCAGATGTTGGGCAAAAGTTCAACTTTTCTTTGTCTGATCTTGCCCAGGAGCCATCGTTTTTGCGTAACGGCGGGACTTGTTGTTGGGGTCTCTTAAATCCTTTAGTGGCTTTCCATATACTGTGATCTTCTTTGGATAAGTTGGTTATGTAGTTATGGAATGTTTCATTACGCGCCTCTAACATCTTCTTCCTAAGTTTATTAGTAAGTCGATTGTATGTGGTTTTATCATTAACGTTGTGTGTACGTTGCCAGATTGACCTTGCTCTCCTTTTTCTTTTATTAATTCACTTATATCTCTAGAAACATTAAATGACTCGATTTTCTGGATATTCATTGGTGTAGCATTCCAGGCTGCCTCTTGGACTGTTGTTATAAAGTGATTAACTGCGATCTCTATTTCTTTCGGTGTTTTTAAGCTTATATTAATATTTATATGTCGGTGGACGTGTACTTTAAATTTGTCCCAGTCAGTTCGTCTATTGCAGAGTACTGGCTTAGGCTGCTTTTGGATAACTGTAGCGCTAATGACAGCTAACACAGGGCTGTGGTCCGAAGATAGATCGAAACTAGGAGTGACGTCCACATAATTTCTTGAAATGCCCGAGGCTATATAAAAATCTAATAAATCTGGAATCTTGTTCACGTCGGTCGGCCAGTATGTTGGAGTACCGGTTGATAAATGCATGTAATTGTTGTTAGTAAGAATTTTTCAAGTTCTCTACCCTTGTAGTTATTAATCGAGACCCCACCTTGTATGTTTACAATTAAAGTCGCCACCTACTATAAATCTCCCTCCAAGGGTGTTGAAGAATGGTTGTAGTATGTTCGTGGTTAGTCTATGTCTTGGAGGGCAATATACAGCGGCTAGTGTGATTGGGCTAGGAAGTTTACTGATTTCGATAACGGCAGCTTGCAGGAACGGTTCTTCGTATTTTGGTAATTCATGATGAACTATCGAGTTTCGAATAATAATAGCTGCGCCACCATGGGCTGTATTATCTGGGTGTACAGTGTGGTAGATGCTGTACTGAGGTATTTTATAAACGTTCTTGTTGTAAAGTGTGTTTCACTTATGAGTAGTACATCAATTTTGTTCATTTGAAGGAAGACTTCTACCTCCAATTTTTAGATTGAGGCCGTTGGCATTCCATAATGCAATACGTATGAATTTAGACATTATTTAACTAATTTGGCAATTACTGTTGTGAGCATGTTGAGGATCATGCTATTTTGTTGTAGCAGTTGATTGAACATTCCTTAAACTCGGCAAGGAATTGTGCGAGGGTGAGGTCATTAGATGAGTCTGGTTTATTTGCTGTAACGTGGCTATAGGTATGCATCGGCATATCAGCGTAAACATTAGGTTTTGGCAGAGGAGGAAAATTTCTTGTATCTGGCTTATACTGTGCAGGTTGTTTCTTTGGTTGCTGTGTATTTGGGTAGGTCTTTTTTTGTAATTCTCTATAGACCATGCATCCTTTGTAGTTGGCAGGATGCGGTCCATTGCATAAGATACACGTTGCCGGCGTATCCCTATTTTTGGTGCACGTTCTTGTATCATGGTTACCGCTGCATTTGACACACGCAAATGGGCGATTGCAGTATGATTTCGTGTGGTTAAAGTTTTGGCATCTTGTACATTGTACTATATTTTTATTTTGCTTAGGTGGTTCAACCGTTATTTTTAGGTTCTGCAGATACTGCAATTTATAAATATCTTTGTTGTTATCGGCCGGTTCCAAGTCCACGAAGAATAACGGCAGGGCTTCTTTAGTTTGTTTGTGTTTGATGTTGCTAATATTTCGAACTTTATGATTTTTGCTGCCAATTCTGCTATTATTACATTTATCGGGATTGTGGGGTGTAGATGCCGTACAACTACTCTATACGCCCTCTCCTGCTTGTTTTGATATGTGTGAAATATAACGTTGGTATCTAAAAATGGGCGGTCAATTTCCTGTATGAGTCAGGCGTGTGAACATTCATTTTAACGACATTATTGGCCATACATTTAGAGGTATATTGTTCCTTTTCGACTATGTGTGTGATGCTAGCTACTATTTGTTGATAGTTTTCGACACCTTGAACAAAGATTGGCGGTGGTTTTGGCAGTTGAACAGTTTGACCCGTAGTATTAGTGTTGCTGCTAGCCCTGGTACATCTGTTTCCTCTCTTAACGTAGAGTATTGGTTTGTTTGTGTTAAGTTGAATGTTTGAGTTAATTGTGGGTCACATTTCCGTCTTTTCCTTTTATTGCCAGGAACCACTTGCCAAGTGTTATTATTATCAGCCATGTTTTCGTCTTCGCCGACATTACTTAAAATTTCTTGCTGGTCTTTTTCTATTTGATTATTTTGCGGCAAGGTTTGCGGGAAGGTAATTGCACTTGAGACAACCTTGGATATTGCATCACGGGCATTGTGTAACACGGAGAGGGTTGAACCGGTGGGATTTATGGCACTGCATACTGCTTTAATGGTGTTTGTTTGAAGAGTGGTGGTGTTGAATGTATATTGCCACCCACAGCATACTGTTGCTGTTGATAGGAGGGTGGGCAACCATATTGTTGATACATATTGGAGTTATTTTGTGATGGCGGATTATTCCCATTGCCAGTGGGAAGCATCAATATTAAAGTTGATTACATGGGCATTAAATTATTAAATAAATAAGTACGCCTGACCTTAAGGCTGCGACTCGGGCGCGGCGATATCGCAGGTAAAAATTGGCTGGCACACATCAATTGGCTCGCACACGTCAACTCCGTTTCAATGCATGGGTCGTAAGGCTAATAAATGAAATTCTAAATTGGGAAAATTCCCAAGAAATATTAAACAGCATAATTGCGAGTTCATACCTAATAAATAATTATAAAAAACCCAAAATGTCCAACACAGCAATTTCTAAATCAATTTTTATTCTAATTAGAAATATGCCTAAAAAGTGACTAGGAGATAAAACTAGATTGCGCAAATAGTAGCAGTAAGCAAGTCATTTTCGCACCGTATTGAAAAAGAACTGGACAATTACAAAAATTAGTAGCTGTAGTAGATATATGGAAAATTTAGAACCAAATGAACCAGTGAAAAACGACTAAATATATTAGTGAACAGCAAATTTTTGTCCCAATATTAGTAGTCGATAATAATCACTATTACAATTATGGTGAAGAATGCAGCTGAGAAGCTAAATGCTATTATTACTGATACAGTTGAAAATAGAAATTTTTTAATACTCATAGCTTATGAAAACATATCTTTCAATGGTGATTGGTTTGATTTTACAATTGCTAAATTTGTCACATATATAAAATCTCTGTCGTTAAAGAAGGCTTTAGGATTTGATCTTATTCCTAACGTGATAATTACAAGCTTATCAAAGAAAATAATGTTTAACTTCTATTTTATTGATCTAACATTGAGTCATTTTCCAGAAAAATCTCATATATTAGTGTTTCTTAAACAAGTTAAAAATGCTAAAGACAACAACATTATTACCATTATCATAATTATCACTCTTTCAAAGCTTTGAGAAGAAGTCAATAGTCAGAATGAAAAGTTAGTAGTATTAACCTTCCCATTTAATATGACCTTAGAAAAGCGCACTCAAACCCTCCCCATCAAACAGGAAGATTTAAATGAATATTTTAAATTCTAGGCCCTAAATGCATTATAGGAGGCAATTTATATGCAAACACATCTTATGGGCGTCATGCCTTACCACTACCAAAAAAACTCGCAAAACTAATTCACGAAAAATTTTCTTTCTTATCACCTAGCTCTCCGACCTTATAGATTTTCTTGTTACCAGCGTTATTTCAAAATCATATATAGCAGCAGAATCAAATTTAAATTTATCCTCAGACCACTCACCAGCAATAGAAATGATTAATCTATCTATCTAATTTAATCTAATTAGTATTAATTAATTAATTAATGTAACATAATATTGTCGGTTGTGTCGGAGAGGTAGTACCTTTTATTTCGAACGGTCACTCCAAACGTTATAGACGGGAGGAGGTTCGGATAACTGGTCCTCACGAGACACCCAACTCTCACTTGATGGCTCCAAGCGCCACACCCTGGTACACTGTGTTGATGCACAGGCTAAACCAAGTGAAGGTAACCAGATATGGTGAACTAGCAGCGTCTGACCCAGAGTGGGCGGCTGCAAACAGCGTCTGTATCCAGAGTGGACGGCTGTCACTAATACCCGTCTGGCCAGCGTGGTGAGTTATGGCCAAAAACCCCCCGAAAAGGGGAGGCTTATGTCGAGGAGTGGACCGAGAAAAGCTGATGAAGAAGAGAAGAAATAATAATAATAATAATAATATTATATAATAACATCTTTAAAGCGCGGTCTCCGGACGTGTGTAAAGCATTGCTTGCCAGAGTAACGCGTTCGGGGCCACACGGAAATACACAAATGATCGTCGAAGCACACTGCAATTTTAAAAACTTAGATTAAAATTAAGTTATTTATGTCCTACTGTTTTAGTTGTTCTTTTCTTTTTTGCAAATGCGCATTCTTTGCTATGAAACGGGTACAAACAGCTGAGCAGCACAGAAATGTCACGAGAAAACGAAGAAGTGAGCAGACTGTGGACGAAAGGGTAGCAGTAAATGAAGCGAGGCGACGTATATGTACCAAAAGAACTCCGGAGGAAGTTGAAGTAGAAAACCAAGAAGTTCACGAAGAACCTCGGAAGAAATAGCAGCAAGAAGTTAACCAAGGCGACTGCGAGGTTCTGAAACAACATCGAAAGAAATAGCTGCAGAATAGTAACGATTGCTACAGAAAGTTGGTAACACTTGCATTCTCTATAGCAGCCAAGCGTAGCTGGCTGAATGTTCTAGTAAGACTATTATAAATGCATAGAAAGCATAGAAAGATTGCACTCCTCCAAAATGTTATCAACCAAAATATAAACTTGAACGAATTAGAAAAAAGTGCAATTCTACAAGAAGCAGTAAAAGAAGTTACAACGCCAATAAAAACAACAAGCAACGCAACGAATATTCCTCTGCAAATTCAAAAACTCAATAAAAGAAAATATAAATGTCTGAAAGAAATGGCAACAGAGTCATCATCCAACAGATCAAAACAATTAGTCGAGTAACCCATTAGGGCCCGAATTATATTTTTAATATCTGCAAATTTTTTGCCTTTAGTTGAATAATTACTTCTTAACGACACTTATAAAATAACTTGTTCTACATTAATTGGGTTTAGAAAAAAAAAACACTGATACCATGTGGTATCCGTGGGCGCTTGAGGTATGGTGTTTTATATTTATTTGAAACATACCAAATATGAATATATGTAGACATTTTCTATTATTTATTATTTACTGCGTCTGGTAAACTGCAAAGCAGTTTATGCACAACCAACGTTGCACTTTTGGCACATTATTCTGGCAAACGATTTACATCCTGCACCGGCACACCGCCGCCTGTTGCAGGAAACCACCAAATGATCTGTACGATCATACCTTATGTCTGGTGGAACATTTATAGACAGGGATATCTACGTATTCCTATTCGATAACTTCGCAATAACTTAGTCCATAAGATTTGTACCTCCCATGTTGTTATTAACTTTCTACAGCGGAGCTTATAGTAGAAAGTTAATGAGATTATCATCCTGTCTGTCTGTCTGTGTGTCTGGAGACACTATAACTTCCGTTCTATTCAACGGATTCACTTCGAACTTGGCATACATACATCTTAGATCGGTACCTTTCAGGGGATTGATTTTCAGCCAAATCGGTTAACGGAAACCGAGAGTGACCGTTATGATTTCTCCTTTACGGTATTACAGCATTCTTGTTATATGATGCTATACACTGAAGACGAGGGACCGCTACGGCTTTCTTTTCTTTTTGCGAATAGCTCCGTACATTTGTTGAGGGAATGGTCACAACTGCGTTGTCCATCCATCGAGTTAGTAATATTCCATCACTTTTTTTCAATTATATGTGCGTAATAACCCCGACTCTTTTTGTTTAATTTGTTTTTGTCAATAAAAGACCATATGCGTGTGTTAAGTACGGTGAACCTCACGACACCACAACATGTCGCAAAACCAGGAACACTGAGACCACGTGTGTATTATGCGAAGGTTCGCACCCGGCCAATTACAAGGGGTGCTCAGTATATCAAGAATTACAACAAAAATACCAACCTAATCACCAACCAGCGGTCAGAAAACTTATTCAGCTAACAGCACAAACTTTCCAATCCTAAATCAACAACAAAATAATCAGCAACCCTCTACAACTCTACCACATCCATCTAACATTACCTATTCCCAAATAGTCTCAAATCAGTTAAACCACAATCACGACCTAATCCTCCAACAATTTTTAAACGAACTCAAAGCCTTATTTAATCAATTACTCCAACAAAACAGCATAACTCTAAATATGCTAAGCACAGTCATTAATAAAATAGCTCACTAATGGCTAAGTTTCTTCGATTAGCTTTATGGAACGCCAACGGGCTTCAATACAAAAGCCTGGAAATTAAAAACTTCTTACATATAAATAACATCGACATTTTGCTTGTGTCAGAAAGACACTTTACTGATAGAACGCAAATAAAAATACCACACTATTCTGTCTACCATACGGAACACCCAGACGGTACGGCACACGATGGATCAGCAATACTCAGCCGCAGTTCTATTACTCATTACCAGCAACCAGAATATAGAACTGACTATTTGCAAGCTACAACAATCCAAGTTACTGAAAACTCACAACTTCACTCAATATCTCGGCTGTTTTCTGTTCTCCCAGACACAATCTAACTCAAAAACTTCTCCAACCGTTTTTGAGAGTCTAGAACAAAAATTTATAACCGCCGGGGTTTCAACGCCAAGAACACGCACTGGGGCTCGCGCTTGGCTACATGACTTTCTATCAACCGGTAGCCCAACATATTGGCCATAAGACCCTAACAAAATTCTAGACGTTCTGGACTTCTTTGTAACAAACGGCTTTTCATCCAACTAAA
The DNA here is from genome assembly GCA_036346155.1 of Sinelater perroti. Lineage (NCBI taxonomy): Eukaryota > Metazoa > Arthropoda > Insecta > Coleoptera > Elateridae > Sinelater > Sinelater perroti. The sequence goes on along the minus strand of JARFIY010000158.1, from coordinate 17,390,006 downwards.
TGAATGTCATCTCCAATTATGATCTGATGTCCGACCACTCACCGATCATCGCCACCATAAGCAGTACCATTATCTACAAAACACCTAGTTCCTCGCTCAGTAATAGAAAAAATATCTGGAAAATCTTCAAGGCTCATATTGAACAGCATCTTACTACAAGTATTAGTCTAAAAACCGCAGAAGAAATTAAATTAGCAACGAATCATTTTATAACTACAATTCAGGAAGCGGGCTGGAAAGCCACACAGCAGCCACACAATATAAAAATAATGAGTCCCAAAATACCAAACGAGGTCATGGAAATAGTAAAAGAAAAGAGACGAGCGAGAACTAGATGGCAACGCACCCACAACGTTGAAGACAAAAGAATGTACAATCAACTAAATAACAAACTCAAGCACAAATTAAAATCTATAAAAAATGAATCCTTTCAAAGCTACATGAAGTCTTTAAATGTCCACGACAATTAAATGTGGAAAGTCGATAAAGGTATCAAGAAACCACAAACTCATATTCCTCCATTAAGAGGCCAAAGGGGATCATGGTTAAGATCAGACAAAGAGAAGGCAGAATCGTTTGCAGACCATCTGGCTGAAATATTTCAACCAAACTCTCTTGAGGTTGATCTTGAAATAGAAGAAGAATTACAATCTCCAATACAAATGTCCTTACCAATACGAAAGTTTACAGCCAAAGAAATAAAGAAAGAGATAAAATGGTTAAAAGATGGAAAAGCACCAGGTCAATATCTGATTACAGTAAAGGTGCTCAAACAATTACCTGAACAAGGAATAAAATATTTACAAATTTTATTCAACGGAATCCTAAGACTTACGTACTGGCCGCTGTGTTTCAAATTCGCGCAGATCATTCTGATCCCAAAACCTGGTTAACCTATTTCCCTTAAATATTTCTTGATATAAGCTAAGCTTGTGGCAAGGTTTGGCTTGATGGTTTCCTTTGCTAAGTTAAACATACCATTACTTTCCATTACTTTTTAACCAATTTCAATCATATTTAAGCTATCGCCAATTTAGAACCAGAGTTAAAGGTAAAACGACAACTTCCCTTTCAATAAAATCGGGAGTTCCCCAGGGCAGTGCATTAGGCCCGCTACTTTAGCCCCTGTATACGTCAGACTTACTAACAACTCTTAATACAGTAGCTGGTGGTTTAACTGCATGCCATGAAAACCCCGAAATTGCGGCCAACCATCTACAGTATCACCTAAATCTACTACAGGATTAGACAAAAAAATAGAAGATATAAATTAACGAATCAAAGTCTACAAAACTAACCTTCACTTTAAAAAAGTTTATTGTCCCCGTTTCTACAACAATTAGGTATCTGCAACTACACTTAGAAGCAACATATAGTAAAAAATAGGGAAAAAAACAGATTAATCTGAAATTTAGAGAACTATACTGGCTTCTTGAAGGAAGATCGCTTTACCCTTATAAAAAGTTATCAGTGTACAAAACTGCTATAGAACCAACATGGACTTAGAGAGTCAAATATTGGGGATTTATAGCTTACAGTAATTTTCATATTCCTTTTGTGTTCACTTGTAAAATCAGTTATATACATAGTTCTGCAGCCCCATAGGATATTACTTCTAGCCACCTTCTTTATTAAAAGTACAAATTTTTCTTAGTTTTTCGTTTGGATATAAAACAGACCCTTGTTCCATCATTAAGCTCTGAGTTGAGCGTGCAGTATTGGTTCTAGTACGGTTTTGTTACACATATTTTCTAAGTTCAGTTTTTGAATTTCATATATAACTTCAGCGGGAGTAAACGGGTTTATAGGTAGTGACATTTGACACGGGATGTCTAGAGATGCTTCGATTGCGTTATCTCCAGGGGCTGCCGTTGCTTCAAAGGGAGTGAAGACGTCGGATAAATGCTCTGCAAAAGTGGTTGCTTTATCTGTAGGAGATTTTGCCCATGTTCCATCTGCTCTCCTGATAGGGCTTTTGGATACTTGAGACCTCTTAAGGTTCTTCGTGGCTCTCCAGATTGAGTGATCCTCTTGTTTCAAGTTCGTTAAATACTCAGTGAAGTTATCATTTTGTATCTCTCTTAATAGTTTATAAAGTTTACGCGTTAAACGATTGTAGATAGTCTTATCAGCAGGATTATAAGGCCCTAGGTCATGATTTAATAACTGGAAAAATTCTAAAAATGCTGCCCAAGAAAACTGTCTAACTACGATTTTCAACCGGATGTTAAGTCTCTCATATTACCCAATCACCTGGAAGTACGCACATGCATTAATGATACCCAAACCCGGCAAGGAACCAGAAAGTGTGACTTCGTATCGACCAATAAGCCTTTTGCCCATAATGAGTAAACTATTTGAAAAACTGTTTCTTAAACGACTTCGCCAAGATACAGACATATTTCAAGACCTACCACAACACCAGTTCGGTTTTCGAGAGGGTCATTCAACTACACATCAAACGCACAGAATAGTAAATGAAATCTCATCCTCTCTAGAAGAAAAGAAGTATTGCGCCGCTGTGTTCCTGGACGTGTCCCAGGCCTTCGACAAGGTTTGGCATACAAGGCTGCTATATAAACTAAAAGAGTCATTACCGAGCTACTATTACTTGCTCCTTAAGTCATACCTAACAGACCGCTATTACTCTGTCAATTGCGATAACGAACTATACCCATATTACCCCATCAAATCCGGTGTCCCGCAGGGAAGCGTCCTGGGCTCCCTCCTTTACCTTGTCTATACTGCTGACCTGCCAGAAACTGACAGCACTGTGACTGCTACCTTCGCTGACGACACGGCAATACTTTTCCACCCATGAAAATGCGGATAGTGCAACTTCCAACCTCCAACAACACCTCAATATAATCAGCACATGGTTAGATAAGTGGCGCATAAAAGTTAATCAATCAAAGTCAGCCCAAATAACATTTACTATGAAAACCAATATTTGCCCGCCTGCCAGCATTAACAATGATCCAGTTCTGGTAAAAACCGACATAAACTACTTGGGACTACATCTTGATCAACGGCTCATGTGGAACAAACACATACAAACTAAGCGCAAACAATTAAACCTCAAAATGTACTGGCTCCTTGGTAAACATTCAAAGCTATCGATTCGAAATAAGCTGCTACTCTACAAAATGATGCCGAAACCAATTTTGACATTTGGTATACAACTTTGGGGATGTGCTAAACCGACCAGAATAAAAACACTGCAACAATTTCAGTCAAAAACCCTGCGCGCAATTGTTGATGCGTCCTGGTTTGTAACCAACCAAACAATCCACCAAGACCTAGACGTCCCATTCGTTGTCGATGAAATCAAAAGATATGCGATGAATTACCACCAGAAGTTAGATGGACACAGCAATCCAGTAATTCACCAGCTTTCCACTTATCATCCACCAATACGAAGACTGAAGAATACATGGCCTGAAGACCTCACCAACCTCCCGTAAATGGTGCTCCTAGGGAGTGTCATCAATGAATGACTTCTCCTTTCGCTGCCTCCCTTAGCATCACATTTACTGAATACTTGTGTTAAGTAGATTGTAAATTAACATTATTATCAATTAAAAAAAATTTCTAAGATAAAAATTAAATCTCGATTGTATTCTCAGTATCAGCTCTTTCTGTTGAAGAAGGGTAGTTCTTTAGGGTCGTGCATTAAAATCATTAGGTTGCTTTCCTATCATTCTCCTAGTTTTTTCTTGACATCCCCAGTTTATACTGTGGCTGTTAAATTTTCAATTATTAACTGCAGCTTTTGTTTGTTTTTTTGTGTAGCTTCGGTCGAGATATTTAAATTCTGTATTAAATGGCTTGTAAAAAGTAAATATGACGAGTCTACGCCAATAAGTTCTATGTTGCTGCTTAAATAGGTTTGATCTTTGGTATTTGGTAGGCTAATAGCAGGATTTCCAACTTGGAGAACCAAACTGACAGGGGTTGCTCCTGCTGTGGGTCCGTAGGTAGATATGCCTGAAGAGGATATTCCTAATAGGTCACCATGCACTACCTTTTTTTTAGTTAGAGAAAGGCGTATCCTTGTCTGTTACTCCAGTTTCTCGCGACAAGAGGAGTAAATGCGTCAAAAACTTTGAGGGAACTTGAGTCACGGTTTAGAAACAACACCCTTAAGAAGACTCAAGCGTACGCATGGCATGAACAATTTTTAGGGTGATGAGAAACGGTTAGAAATAAACATCACCATTTTCTCCCCAGGATTAGCATGAGTAAGGCAAATTTTTGCAAAAATGTTCGAATCACGCCCGGCCCTATACAGCTGCCCAAGCTGTCCAAAAAATGAGAATTTGTTATGTTCAAAGTAACACTCTCAGCTATAAACTGAACTTTTTATTTCGCGCTTACTATTTATTTATTTGACTTGGAGGGCAAATAAAGGGTGTCCCAGAATTAACGCAAGATTTAAATTTGCCGCCATTTATGCAGTAAAGTGTTGACAACCCTAAAACAAAAACAAATCGACAGCTGACAGTTTAGGGTTAGTAAAAATGGAGCGTTACACGATAGAACAGCGTGTCTTCATTATTGAACAATATTTCAAAAATAATGAAAGCTTGGGGGCCGCTGTTCGAAAATATCATACAAAATATGGTCGGAATAGTGTTTTAATTTCGTCAACTGTGAAGAGATTAATTGAAAAATTCCGAGAGACAGGATCCGTTGGAGACGTCAAACACACTGGTCGTCCAAAAACAAGCCGCTCAAATGTCAACATCGAAGCAGTGCGTGAGAGTGTCGGTGACAATCCAGGAACCTCAATTTGGCGTCGTGGACAAGAATTGCAAATTTCAAGAAGCTCTCTACAGCGTATACTCACTAAAGATCTGTGTCTCCATGCTTACAAAATTCAATTAACACAACAACTGAAGCCTAATAACCATGCACAGCGAAGAGAGTTTGTTGAATGGATTATTGAGCATCAACAAATGGATGCTGATTTTTCGAGCAAAATCATCCTAAGCACGAAGCACATTTTCACCTTGATGGGTTTGTTAATCGCCAAAATTGCCGCTTTTGGGGTTCTGAGAACCCACATGTGATTGTCGAAAAACAAATGCATCCACAACGTGTCACTGTTTGGTGTGGATTTTGGGCTGGAGGCATAATTGGACCATACTTTTTTGAAAATGAGGCTGGTCAAGCAGTGACTGTTACTGGTGCTCGATATCGCGACATGACAACACAGTTCTTTTTGCCGAAATTGGATGATATTGATGTGGCCAGTATGTGGTTTCAACAAGACGGTGCCACGTGCCATACAGCCCGTGAAACACTTCAATTACTGCATGAGACATTTCCAGGTCGTGTACTCTCTCGTTTCGGTGATCAGAATTGGCCCTCTAGATCGTGTGATTTAACACCATTAGATTTCTTTTTATGGGGTTATTTAAAATCACAGGTCTATGTCAACAAGCCCACAACCACGCGTGCATTAAAGGAGGAGATTCAACGTTGCATCAACGAAATTCAGCCACATTTATGCAGAATGGTAATGGAAAATTTCGACAAACGAGTGCGTATGTGTATGCAAAGCCGTGGAGGCCATTTGCCCGATGTGTTATTCCATAAATAACCCTATTCTATGTACTTTATGATTCAATAAAAAAATTACATTCAAACGGCTAAAAACTGTGTTTTCTATTTAATTCAAATTAATTGCGTTAATTTTGGGACACCTTTTATTTGACGATGACGATGCTGCTGAAAAGTCTCACAACTACATTCTTTTTGCGATAGCGGACTTAAACAGCCACTTAACTGTCATGTAAAATGTGTTTTTAAGAATTCTTATAGTTTAAATAAATTTAAAAAAAAATTATTTTTGTTTTACATTTGGTTCACCCTCGTAGTTCATAAGATATTTAGTTGGTATTACTTCTATAGTATCTTTATATAGTTTATATGAGCTATAGCCGCATTTGTGGTGTTGTTGCAGTGACTAAATTACGACTGTGTAATATAAATGTTGCAAATGTTGTCTGTGTTATTCAATTAACACGTTTCAGAATAATTATCATTCTATACAGTTCTTTACCGGCGCAAAATGACTAACCAAAAGCAATTACTCATACGTGCTTATTTTATCTTGATTACTGCGCAATAAAAACATGCCAGTTGAATTTCATGGGATTGGAAAAGTACAGAATAACGAACGGACTACTTTAGCAGAAGTTCATTAGCTTGAAATTTTGACTAACACCTTTTGCGATATGATTTGGAGCGAAATAGTGAAACTTGATGTAGATTATGCTTCACATCTTTAATTTTGTTCATACCTCGGTTTTTCGTATGAGAGTAGTCGAGGACAAAATAGAATCAAGGACTGTTCCATAAATAAATTGAAGAATTTATATTTTTCTGAATTTTGTGCATTTCTAAATAAATAAACCGTTAATCTTGACTATATTCTGTAACATCCAAAGCAAATACATTTACGACCATAAAATTTGATTTGGCTTTTACAGAACCTCGTCACCGATTTTCTAATGAGGCGTCTAAAGGCAACTTCAGATGCACAAAACGTAATAACTCATTATTAGTGCAAGTCGTTTGCATTGACTTTTACTATCAAGTATTACGACCTCCGCGGGCAAGTTGGGCTGGTATTACGCAACCTTTAACGATTCTTATGCCGGATTTTAGCCCGCGGCTGTGTAGATATTAATCATCAAGGATGAATGGTGCCTTCTGTGTTATTATCTTAATCATATGACTAAGTAGAATGGCAGACACCGCGCTCTGCTGCCTTATCCGGATGTTTCAATGGAAATTCTACTTTCGCTCCTGCTTCTCTAGGCACTTGTACAGGCTGTTAAAGGGAACTAAAGTCATTTTTGTAAATAAATTTTAATTAAGTAAAAGTTGGAGGTGTGATTAAGCTAACCATTTATTTTGACTTGCCAATTATAATATTAAAAGAATATAATTTATTTTACTGTAGGCATATAGGTATGAAGAGACTTATTATATACAGCTAGTAGTTCTTTGTACCCGAAGATAAATATTAAGACTAATTAACAATTTTTATGTTTATATATATGCGTTAAAAGATATATTTGGGCACAATCAGACACTTATTATATGGTGTGAATTTTTTTTGTCTTTTTCTTCAATTAAAAATTAATTTTCTAAACGACCTGGAGTTGGAGATTATTGTAAAGAGAAGTTATGTCGCTCCAAAATGGCCACATTTGCAACATTAAATGTATATATGAAGCTTTATTTCTCTTGGAATGTTTTACCTTTCCTTTCTGTAGCTCTACTAATCCATTTCCTGAGATCAATCAATTTCCGTTTTTGCTTCTCAATGATATCTTGCACGTCTTGTCTTTTGTGTCTATGACCCTTCATACTTTTCTGTCATTAACCATTGCTTTCAAATTTTCTATTTCCAACTTCTCATAAGTGGCCCACCATATAACTTTTAGCCGGTCTTTAGTCCTTGTTTCTATTGGTTGCCATTTTGTTATCCCCTTTGCTATTCTCTTCTCTTTTATTTCTATTACATGGCCATTGCATCGCCTGTGCTTTAATATTATTTAACGTTTAAGTTTTGTGATAATTCCTCTTTTATTCTGGGTTTCATTAATTTTTATTTTGCCCTTACTGGTCCGTATATTGTCCTTTATATCTTGTGCTGCCATACTCTTAGGTCTGCTCCTTATTTTAATGTTAAACTTAGTTTTTCTGCTTTATATGTTTCTGTCGATTATATTAGTGTTTTATGTATTATAAATTTTATTTTTTTGCTTATCTGCTCGTCTTTCAGCACTAACTTGTTTGCATAGTATGCTTTATTGCCTGCCTATATCATCATTTTAATATTTATTTCGCATTTTCAAATATTCTATTTACTTTTTATAGCTTGTGTATTTCGTGTGCTTAGTGTCAGTTTCGTTTATAAATAGTCCTTATTTACATGCCTCCTTTTCTAACTTTTTAAAATGTAGCTCTCTTTGACTTCTTTCTATTATAAGGACATTATCAACATACCCCGTTATCAATTTTTCTTTGTCTATTATTGTTCTAACTTATCTGTTTCCTTTGTGTTCTAGTCACTATATTAAAAAATGTGGTTGATAAACCATCAATTTATTATTCGTTTCTAGTAATATCGTTATCAAGTTGTTGTTTCTTTCAACGTCATTTCTGTCAAGAAAAATAGTTTTTTTAGTATCTACAGATCTCTCATGTTCTGTACTAATGTTTTTTTTCAACAGCCTGTTCGAAATCAATGTATAATGTATAAGTATGCATATATTAAATCATGTAAATTGTATTGTTGATTGATCTCCTGGTTTAAATCTGTTTTGATAGTCTCTTATCCTGTATACTGTTCTAGTCAGGTTTGCTGATATTAAAAGTTTGTATGCTATGTTCAGGAGAGTATCATCTCAATCTTTCTTCTTCTTTCTAGCCCTCATTCGTCCAATGTTGGACGAAGGTCTCCCCCATTCGTTGCCAATTTTCTCAGTTCTGTGTGCTTCTTCTCCATCCTAGTCCAGCTGATCTCTTAATGTCATCTGCCCATCTAAATTGTGGTCGTCCTCTGCTTCTTCTAGCTTCCCATGGCCTCCACAGCTGTATTTTTTGTTCCATCTTTCATCGTTCTGTCTCATAGTGTGACCGCAAAATCTCCATTTAAGTGAGGCTACATCTATTACTCTAGTTTTTTGTCTAATCCATTGTATCTTTTTCCTGTCTGTCAATTTTATATTCAGCATCTGGCGTTTCATTGCTCTCTGTGCTTTTATCATTTTGTCCGTATTTGACTTTGTTAATGCCCAGGTCTGGGCGCCATATGTCATTACCGGGAGAACACATTGGTTAAATACTTGACTTCGTAATTTAATCGGTATTTTCTGGTTTTTCAGTACATGCAATGTTTTTCCAAAGGCAACCCATCCTAATCTAACCCTCCTATTTATTTCTTCCGTCTGGTTTTATTTATTTTTATTACCTGTCCAATATATAAATATATATATATATATATATATATATATATATATATATATATATATATTCATCGACTCTCTCTAAGTTGTTTCCTTCTATTCCAATAAGTATTTCCTCGTTGCTGTATGACATTATTTTTGTTTTTGACATATTTATTTTCAGTCCTATCTTTTCTGATTTTTTATATAGGTCTATGAACATTTCTCTGATGTCTTGGAGGTTATCTGATATTAACAGTATGTCGTCTGCGAATCTCAAGATATTCAGTTTTTCACCGTTGATGTTGATTCCATTGTTTTCCCAGTTCATTTTCTTAAAGATGTCTTCTAGCGCCATAATAAATAGTTTTGGGCTGATCGTATCCCCTTTTCTGACTCCTCGTTCTATAGGGATTGGGTTTGTGTCTTCATGGAGCTCTATTATACAGCCGGCCTTTTCATATACATTGTGTAGTAGATGTATATATTTGGAGTCAATGCATGCTGTTGAAAGTTTTATTAAATCTGGCTTATAACTTGTTTTAAGTTTCAAGCAGGTCTCTAGATTTAGATTTGTTAGTTGACTTCCAACTTTACTTTTTATTATATTCATGCAAGAGAACGCTTGCTCGCACGAATATGTCGACCCGAAGATCGTGAGCACTCCATATGCCAACTTCTTCACCTCACTGTAGCATTCTGGAAGACTATTCCATGCGCCGAATATGAGGGCCTCAACTCGCTGCATTTCTTTTAAAGCTGTCCACTTGTGCTGCGCGATGTGCATGCATTTCTGGACCTCCAACTCTTCCAACTTACTCTTGAGTTCTGTGAGCTTGCCACTCCACAAGTCTTTGGTTTTCAAATCCAGCAATTGCATTTGAAGTGATCCAGCATCAACTTGAAATGGCTCAATGTTGATTTCATTTGTATTTGTGTTGAGAGGATTTACTATGAACGCGAGAGTACTTTTGTTTGTTTTGAATTGCTCGAATCTTTCAGCGAATCCATCCTTCATTTTTTTTGTAGCTATGCTGAAGTAATTCGTATCAATAGATGCATTGGTCTCATCGCGATATTGCTTCCAATGTTTAAAATGAAGTAATTTACATCTCTCGATGTCTTCAACAAAAAGAAGTAATTTCTTTTCGAAACAAACTACTTCTTCAAGCAAGTCGTAGGCTGGGTTGCCCTTTCCTTGCAGTTTTATATTTAGTTCATTTTGTTTCATTGTAGTATCTACCATGAAGCAGAATTTTTGCAGCCATTTGTCTTCTTCCAATTCGGGATGGTAGATACTTTTTTCATGGAGGAATGTTTTTATATCACTCAAGCACAAAGCAAAACGTTGCAATGCGTTACCTCTTGACAGCCATCGAACTTTATTGTGCAGAAGTAGGTCAGAATACTGGCTATCTAATTCTGCAAGGAAATCTTTAAACTGACGATGGTAGAGTGCTTTTGCCAAGATGCTGTTAATAATCTTAATTACCAAGTTCATAACCTCAACTATTTCGGTCGGAAATGTTTGGGCACAAAGCGCTTCTTGATGAATTATGCAGTGAAATGTTAGAATTTCGTGGTTTATTTTTTTCTGAAGAATTGATGTTACCCCTCTATGTATTCCTGTCATACTTCTGGCTCCATCAGTTGCTATAGAAACGATTTTATTTATATCAATTCCATTGTCTTCCAATCGTTTTTGCACAGCAATCCTAGCAGTTCTTCTTTTGGACCTTGGGACGACATATACCTGACAAAAAGGGTAACTTGTGCCGTGTCTTTTATGTGTTTTATACAGCAAGTGATAAGGCAGAAGCCAGTTGAATGTCTTCCACTTGCATATGTGTTACATTTGAAGACATTTTAGAAGTTCTATCTTGTACTGTTTTAGCAGATAATGGCAAATCAGTGATTTTTTTCATGATTTCTGCTTTGTTTTTACAATCACGAAACAGTTCTTCAGATGCACGTATAAAACAATCTTTCACGTACCCACCATCTGTAAATGGTTTTCCTCTTTTCGCAATTTCGAATGATACTGCAAAGCTTGCCAGATTTACATTATTGGAAGATTGTGACCACTTCCTTAACATGGAACTTGACTGTGTTTGATTTTTTTGGAGCTCTTCAACAGCTTTTTTTCGTGCGTCACCGGCTGGATATTTACCAGCAAACTGGGTATGTTTTGTAGTGAAGTGTCTCTCCAAATTTGACTTCTTATTGTGTTCGAGTTTTTCGTGGCAAATGAGACAAGTCGGAAGGCCATCTGTGTTGCATATGAACGCAAGCGACTCCGTCCAAACCTGATTGAATTCTCGGTTTTCTTCTTCAGTTCTTCTCTTTAGTTTACCAGATGCCATGCTGGCAGCGGAGCTGAAAAAATGATTTTTTAAAATTTTACTTAACTGTCTAAAACGGCCAATTTATTAACCATTATTACTACGTTAACACAATCCTCAGATATATAATTCAATTCTGTTACTGACTTACATACCTTTGAGAAAATAATACGCTTCTAAATCGAATTCTTCTCAAAACAACAAGCGAATAAACCTGCAAAAACCGCAAGCGATTAAATTAACACGCATGCAACGCAGTGGCGGATTTAGGTCAGTTGAGGCCCCGGAAGCAGAAAAAATATTGGACTCCCAATAAAACGAGAGAGACAAGGAAAATAAAAATACGTGTTAACCATATTATTAAATAAATAAAAAATATTAAGTACTATTAATGTTAAGTGTAAAGTCAGTTTTTTGCGGAGCTCCGTGTAGGTCGGGGCCCCGGGCGCGCGCCCGACTTATACCCGCCTCTGAGTATTTCGATGTGGCGGAAAACCGTCCTCTGTGCCAGCGTTCCAAAATTCTCTTTCCAATATATTTCTACTCCTTATCAAAACTCAAGGTCTTAAAACTTTAAAACGTGAAAATGGGATAATATTTATAATATAGAACGTGTAATGTGTGGACGTTGTCATGTCATTCCGCGTGTTTACTCGTGCAGTTTTACCCGACGTAAAACTGCCAGAAAAGAACGATGTGTATTGGGCCTACATTGTAACTTAAAACAAATAATAAAAATAATTACCTTATGTTTCCTTCAAAATTTTACAGTGAGAAATAAATAAAATTAAAGCACTTAAACGACATACACAAACGATAAAACACTATGATACAGACTACCCTTACAGTTTACACTTTGTACTAATACTGATTCTATCGGCGACGTACCTGAATATTAACACAAAGTGGCCAATTCCAGGAAATACATTATAATAGAGCTACCAGAAATTTCATTAACCCCATTCAAAGAATTTAAGTTATAAATGGGGTCAATAAATGTGTCCAAATTTATGACTGACCAGCCAAACCAACAAAAGACAGACCAGACCCACCCTGATGAATAGAAGAAATGAATGAATGAACAATCCAGTACCAACACGACGCCAGCCTGTCTTAAAAATATATTTTCTTATTTTTTAAGGGTTTTGATAATAAATTATTAATTTTTTGCGTACGGAAATGGAGAGCCGTAACTTTATATCAAAAGAGCCGCATGCGGCTCGCGAGCCGCAGGTTGCCGACCCCTGGTCTAGTTCGTTCTCCAACCTGTTTGTTATTATTTTTGTCAGGAGTTTATATAGTTGTGATAAAAGGGTTATTGGGAGATAATTTTCTAACAGTTTTTGGTCGCCTTTTTTGAAAAGTAGTATAGTCTTTTTTTTTCCCGTGTGGGGTTGCTGGTCCCCCATCGGGCGCCTTCCCAGGTGGCGGATAGGGGGATGCCCGTTAGATATGACGGGTACCGGGGAAATAAAATACCCGGGGTGGACCAAAACCAGCAACAACCGAATGACTGCCGGTATAAGTAGTTCCCTCCTTACTGGTCAACAGCTTCGGGTGGAGGAACCATGGGAGTAGGACACCCTTTTGTCCTGAGGTCGAGAAATTGGCCTTGAAGGCAGATGAACTAGATATGGTCAATGGCATAAGGATGCAAAAGGCAAGGGGAAACCATTGCATTATAGATCCCTAGGGATTCCCAAGAAAACCACCATGGAGAATCAGCATGAAGTAATGGCCCTGAGTGCCCGGCGTCCCTTGGATGGGACAGGGTGCGAAGAATCTCGGCGGACCCAAAAGTGACAATTAAAGAATAGGGACATGGAATGTCCGGACTATGTACGAGGCAGGGAAATTAAGGAATATAAGTAACGAAATGAAGAGAAATAAAATTGATATACTAGGCATTAGCGAAGCTAGATGGGCAGGAAGCGGAAGGTTACAATCAAACGAAACCGTTATATATTACTCTGGCAGAAATGATAATGTTCATCAAAAGGAGTAGCTATATTAATTGATAGAAAATCAGTGATGCAGTCATAAATTTTGTTCCTTACTCTGATCGTGTGATAATGATACAAATGAGAGGCGAACCAATAAATATAAATCTTATACAATATAGCCTACAGCGGATGCAAATGATGAGGAAGTTGAAGAATTATATACACAGATAAAAGACTTGACACGATATCTCAAGAAACACGAAGTTAATGTTTTATGGGCGATTATAACGCCAAGATAGGTAAAGGAAGAATAAACGATATAGTAGGAGAATATGGACTGGGTCAGAGAAACGAACGAGGTGAAAGGGTAATTCAATTTTGTGAAGAGGAAAACATGATCGTTACAAATACCTGGTTCCAGTTACCACCAAGAAGGCTCTATACATGGAGATCGCCTCAAGATAATAACGAAAGGATAGTGAGAAATCATATAGATTTTATTCTAATTAATAAACGTTTTAGAAATAGCGTTAAAAGTGCAAAGACCTACCCTGGAGCTGATGCTGACTCCGACCATAATCTCTTAATAGCAAATATAAGAATAAAACTAAGAGCGCTACGAAAATCTATTCATACTACCAACATTAATATAAATGACATCAAAACTCTGAAGTGAAAGAAAACTACAGTGTAAATTAAATAAGGAGCTAAAGAAAATAAACATGAATGAAGACACGACAGAGGAAAACTGGGGTAAAATAAGAAAACTATAGATCAAATCTCTAAGGAAGTCTTAGTACCACATCGAAAAGAAGCGAAAAAGAATGGATGACAAAGGAAATAATAGATTTATTAGAAGAGCGGCGACGGCTTAAAAATACGGACGAAATGAGATACCAAGAGATAAAGCTAAAATTACGAAGGAAAATTAAGGAAGCTAAGGAGAACTGGATGCAGGACAGATGTAAAGAAATAGAAGAATTACAAACCAAACATGATGAATTTAATTTACATAAAAGATTGAAGGAAGTAACTGGTAATGTAAAACGTAAGATACCCTGCATACTTAAAACCGCAGATAATAAATTTTATTAGATCCGGCAGACAGAGTAAAAATGTGGGAAACCTATATTAAAACCTTATTTGATGATAATAGGGCCGATATAGATATAGGAAAAGATACAGAAGCAAATATGGAAGGCCCAGAAATATCACAGTCAGAGGTCGACTATGTTTTGCGAATGGCTAAAACTAATAAAGCTGCTGGTCCAGATGAAATCCCGTCAGAAATCCTCAAGTTATTTGATGAAGAAAATGCACGTATGCTAACGAAGATGTTTAATCAAATATATAACACTGGAAATATACCCGCAGATTGGCTCAAATCTACATTTATTCCGATCCCGAAGAAAAATAACCCAACATCATGTAACGATTTCAGACTAATTAGCCTAATGAGTCACGCACTAAAGCTATTACTAAGAATCATACAAAATAGAATATACAGAAAATGTGACATGATGGTGGCCAATTCTCAGTTTGATTTAGAAGCGGTCTAGGGACTCGAGAACCACTATTCAGTATGAACACCTTACTGCAGAAGTGCAGAGAATACCAAAAACAACCTTCGTCTGCTTTATAGATTTTGAGAAGGCCTTTGACCGAGTTCAGCACAATAAACTTATACAATCGTTGGCTAAAATAGGACTTGACGACAAAGACGTAAGATTAATTAAAAACTTATACTGGAATCAGACCGCGGTAGTACGAACAGAAGATGGCGAAACGAATGAGATTAAAATTAAACGCGGAGTGAGACAAGGGTGTGTTCTATCGCCACTCCTGTTTAATGTATACTCAGAACAAATTTTCAAAATGCAGTTTGGGAAGCAACAGAAGGAATAAAAATAAATGGTGAGATCATCAACAACATCCGATACGCTGATGATACTGCGGTGTTGGCTGAAAATATGGAAGATCTACAAAATCTCTTGACAAGAATAAATGAGGAATGTGAGGAAGCAGGACTGAGTATGAATATTAAGAAAACCAAGTTTATGGTCATTAGCAAAGAGCCTGTTGGTCGAGTTCGACTTACAGTAAATAATAGGTCAATTGAAAGAGTCTTCAAATACAAATATCTAGGCTATTGGATAAATACAGAATTAGATCCGGATGATGAAATAAAAGTAAGAATCGAAATTGCAAGAAACGCATTTATAAAATTCAGAAGTATGCTGTGTAATAAAGGCCTAAATCTATCAATCCGTATAAAATTTGTAAAGTGTTATGTGTGGTCTATTTTATTGTATGGCGTTGAAGTATGGACCCTAAAGAAAGCTATAATGAAGAAAATCGAAGCATTTGAGATGTGGATATTCAGAAGAATGCTGAAGATACCGTGGGTAGAAAGAGTAAGCAATATCGAAGTATTACGCAGAATTGGTAGAGAAAGAGAATTACTGTCTACAATTAAAATGAGAAAAACGTCATATTTTGGGCATATTCTAAGAAATAATAAATACAATATACCGCAGCTTATAATCAAAGGAAAAATTGAGGGAAAGAAAGGTGTCGGTCGAAAACGATTATCGTGGATGAGAAACATCAGAGCGTGGACTAACATGAGCGTTGAGCAACTGTTCCGAGCTGCCATGGATCGTCAACAATTTCACCAGGTGGTCGCCAACCTCTAATTAGAGAAGGCATTAAAGAAGAAGAAGTATAGTCTTTGCTGTGTCCCATTCTGATGGTGTCTGTGCTTGATGTAGGCATTTATTAAACAGTATCTTGAGAGATGTTGTTAATATTTTTCCTCCTGTTTTTAGCATTTCGATTATTATGTTATCTTTTGGTGCCTTGTTATTTCTGCCTCTTCTTATTGCTTCTTCAATGTCATTTTCTTGAATATCTGGTAGTTCTTCTGAATTAAAATTCATAATTTTATTTAATGGTTGCTTTATTTCTGTTGTTGGATGTTTTGTTAATCTATATAAAATTGTATCTCAATAGTTTTTGTAAATTATATCAGTTTTATTTTTAGATATCCTTTTTCATTATTCATTTATCAGGTACCTGGCCCTTCCTGTATATTTCTAGAATTATCTGATACAATTTTCTTTGTAGTTTTCTCTTTTCATTACATATTGGCTTTGTTATTCATATTTCATGTTTTTATTTTACTAAACGGTTTTGTTTCTATTCGATTATAATGTAACCTTGCTCTTCCTCTTTTCTTTTGTTAGTAACTTCGAAAAATGGTTTTGATTACTGTCGTTTTCATTATCTTTATTATTTGTTTAATAAGTTTCTTTTTGTAATTTTAAATTACTACATTTTCGTTTTCCTTTTCTTTTATATTTCCTCGTATTGCATTTTCCAGTTCTTAACTATTTTTGTCACGCTGCTCTCTTCTGTTTTATTATGATTCATTGTCAGTATTTTTGGTTACAATTTTCTGTGGATATTTCAGATATTTAATTATTCTTAACGGTATTGCTTTTTAATTTTCTTTTACTTTCGCCGTTACCAAGTAGTGGTCTGTATTAGCACTGACTTCTACGTATATTTGCATTCTTGATGTTATTAATCAATCTAAACCGGTTTATTTTATTTTCTCTTCCTTCCTCGAATCCCCCACGCTTTTTGTGCTTTGACTTATGGTTGATCTTTATATTTATAATTATTAGATTTATTACAGCTGTAAAATTAAATAATTTTCTTCCACTATAATTAGTTGTAATATGTAGCTAAATGCATTTTCCTTTTTCGATTTGCTTGTTGATTAGTATTATTATAATGTCATCTTTTAGTATTGCTTTGTTTACTCTTCCAAATTTTTGTTCTTTATTTTTATAGGCGCATGCACATTAATTGTTAGCATTTTTAGCTTGCTTTTATTCTAATTGTATAATATTCTTTTGCTTAGAAGTTTAAAGCTCAATCCCTTAATTGCTTTGCTATTATAAAAGCTGTATCCCTTCTTTCTCCCAAGTATCACACTGTAAAATCATTTATCTAATTTCTTATGGTCATGCTGTTCCTATTTCTTATTTGTTGATCATTTTAGCGAGTACTAATAATTTTTATGTTCTAAGTAATTGTTATATATGTTATATTAATTTATTTTTTGTTGGTTCTGGAGAGGCAGGCGTGTAAATAGCTGCTCTCGTGGTGCGGTGTGGAAACGTAGTACGGCCCGTAGTGGAAGGTCAGCCGATAAGGCCAAATCGTCCCTTAAACGGCCGTCGCGTTAGCGGATGGGGGCGGCTACCGATATCAACCAATGAATTGCCAAATCGCTCACCTGAATCGGCTTCGGCTTCGGCTTCGTCGGCGATTCCAGGTGGCCCCTTGCGTTGCGGATCTGGTATCTGCGGATGTTGAGACACGACCATTGCCGCATCTGCGATGCTGAAAGCGGATGCGAATTTATGGGACTGAGAACGACGTGCCGCGCGGGCATGACATGCGTCAACTGAGCAAAAGCCCATGCCGTTTGTGTGCGATCGGCAAAACGAGCAATATCAAAGGTCCGCATGCCGCCGCGATATAAAGCGGTTCAAGGGCTGTAAAAGGCTACATTCTTACCAGGTTCCCTTTACTACATTCAATGTTTTCTTTTGAATATTTCATTTATGTAACATTGTTTTGAATCAATAATTTTGATTCTTCTAGTTCCTGTTTTTATTACTTTTATCATTTTTCTCTAATTATTCCTATACATGACTTACATTTTTATATCTGTTCTATGCTGCAACTTTCAATGGTTGTATTTTTACAGACTAATTTTACCTTGTCCTTCCTTTAGCTACATTCAATTTTCAGTTTTGAATATTTCATTTAAAGGCTAACATTATTTTGAATCAATAATTTTGATTCTTCTAGTTTCCTTTTATTTGTTATTATTTTTATTTTTTGTTGCCAACTTTTTATTATTCCTATAATGACTTAATTTTTACTATCTTTCCTATGCGGCAACTTTCATGTTATTTCACGGATGTTACCTATGTCCTTGGAATTTTCACTAGTACTTTCTTTAATGCAGTGTTTACTTTTTCTTAAGATGGCTCAAATTTCTATTGTATGTGATATAATGCAATATGATAATGTTTTTCTAGAGAATTCTTTGTAAATTGTTCTAATTTGCATCAATATCCTTCTAAAACATTTCCATTTAACTACCTTCTTCCATCCTTCTCACTTGAGTTCTTGATTTATGACGTTGAGAAGTTTCTAGTTTTTATGTTTTACTTTGTATTTACATTAAGATGGTAAAATTTCTATTGTTGTGATTATGCAATATGATAATGTTTTTCTCTGAGAATTCTGCGAATAAATTGTTCTGAATACATCAATATCTTCAAAAACATTTCCATTTAATACCTTCTTCATCCTTCTTCACTTGAGCTTGATTTATGCGTTGAGAATTTATTATCATATTTTTTGGACATTCTTAGCGTTGTTAATGCACCAATCGCGATATTTTCGTAATCACTGCTTTTTAAAACTCAAAAAATAACTGACGATTTAGGTTTAGAAAATACGGCGTGTTTCCAAATTCGAAGTAATTTGAAATAGTTGGTGATTGAAAATGATATCATACTATCACTCACAGATTTGGAAAAATAGTTATAAAAATGTATTTTTTTAGGTATCACTACCAAAACATTTTTAATACTGTTTATTTTGTGATGAACATTAAGCATGCCTGAAATATTTTTGTAAACAAAATTCCACACTCTAGATGGTTAATGATAATTGCAGATGACAGATAGAAACTTGCAGACATTTCGCATAAACTTCATCAAGTGTAACCCTCTCCATCTTTTAATACATTTTCTATAGCGAATGGCGCATAAATGGAATTTTTAAGAAATTTAAGCAACTATCACTCTTTGAAAAGAATGCTGTTGAGTTTTGCAATATAATAATAAGAACATATCAAAACACATCACTAAAGAACTTAAACAAACTGGAAGAATATCAAAAAAAATTAAAAATTATTCAAGTGAGCTTTGTAGCTGCTCTAATTAGTCCTATACGGAAATTATCCAGAGTAACCAATCAAGTACCTCATATTCAAGATCTAATCAATGAGACAGATAGGAAACTTTTATGTAGAACTCGTTGTTGTAACCGCTTAGCTGTAGTGTTAGCAATAGAAAACTAAAGCGTTCCTGGTTCTTATTATCTTAAGTAAAAGCATAGAAGTGTAATTCGCACCAAACGATATATTCTAGTGTACATGTAGGCATATGTGATCATATAATCATATCAAAGTAGCCCGTAGAATATAATTTCTAATTGCTGGCTAGATTAATTAAGAATCTACAATATTTTAAATAGGTAGCACATTGGTTGCAGTTTTTACGTTAAAACATCTCATTATAACACATTTTTGTGTAAATTTGCACTACTATATGTAATAATTTTTTCTTTTTTCAGGTAAGCTTCTGGTAGCTCTCTTCAGTTATGGGTAATTTCCAGAAATATTTGGATTATTTCTATACAAAGTGAGTTATGTTCAAACTTATTTAAGAAGTTTTGAGTACATTGTAATGGTAAAAAATATTTATTAACACAATTTTAAAATATGATAGCTTGCCCATGTCACAAAGGCTGGTTGATTGTGTTGCGACATTTCGTTTAAACGAGCTAAAGTGACAGTGGGGTTTTATGACTGCAATTACGAAGAGAGTAAACCATTATAATGATTTATAATTTACTACTCAATCAGCAACCGTAACACTATGTCATAATTAGGTGTACTGATTCCTTGTCCACTAAAGTAATAAGCTCGGATCCTCTATTGCTAAAATTGTTCGTTTCTATATCAGCATTGATTTTCTGATTCTTTAAGGTGCTTTTTTTGCTGACCTTTGTTTTAAATTTATTTAGTTACCATATGCAAGACAAGATATAGGAACATGTAAACCAATATTATAGCTCTTATATATTTTCCTACGAATTTTTTAATTATTATATCAATATTTGTCTTTTTGTAATAGCAACCAAATATGCCTGATTCGTTCTGGTAGACGTATATGGTTAATTTAAAACTTTATAAAAGCAAACTGCAATATTTACCCATTGAGTTTTGGGTTTTATTAAGTGCTTATTGTTCTTCTTTAATGTTCAGGACTAAAATTATATAAAAATAATTTATTCAACTAATGATCTTAAGTTTGCCAAAGTAGTCTGCTCACTTATCATTGTTTCTGGAGGTCAAAGAAACAAGCAGAGAAATCTACATCCGGAATGCTTAAATTGCTCCAATATTTTCATGACACTTCCGTTCCAGTAATATTTTTACACGGAGATACCAAAAATCACACGACGACAAATCGAGCGAATATAAGCATACGGTAGAGCAGGGATACTCTCAAACTCTACCTGGACCATTGCTCAGGTGTTTACGAATCAGGGCGGCGTTGCCAAATTGCTTGATACAAACGTTTCAGCCCGTCAGTGTAAAAGTTTTGTTCTGCTGTTTACTCTTTAGGCAGTGTACATGGTGAAAAAATGTGCTAGCCTCAAAAAACGCTATGTTTTCAAATGCTGCCGTTTCACTTTTTTGGAGGGTGGTGACTACGATCTGACCATTCGGCATTTTGCCGCTTTATTTGAGAATCATATTGGTAACAGCAACTTTTACCTCCGGCAATAATATTTTACGCAAATGTGGGACCAATTTTGGTTCTTTTCAACAGTTCAGCAGCAATTGTTTTTCTATATTTTTTTCCTAATTTTGTCAATGTGCTCTTGCACTCTTGCACTAAGGTTCAGTTTTTTACATCCTTGCCTTTTGCAGTAAGGGCCTTAAATATTCCACATTTGTAGGGGTATGTGAAGTTGACGGATGGTTGACTCCGACATTGGTTGTCACTGAATATCCGCCCCAATTCCTTCTCTAAAGCCTTCTATAACATTCAAAGACACATCTCTGTGATAATGAATTGTTACCATATCCTTGGTGTATCACATTCCATGTTTACACATTCAGCACGCTACTCGTTTAACTAAATGCTCCAAACCGAACAGCGGGTTGCCAAGCACAACTCTGGTATCTGGAATCATTTCCAAGGCCATGTCTATTCAGAAGGCATAACTAAATGCTACCTACTTCTTGTGTTTGAACTAGAATTTTTTTCAGAAATGTATTAGATTGGTTTATCCAAAATATCGGTTATCGTCTGAACTTATTTATTCACAGTAAACTTGTACTACAAAAATACCAATTTTTTTTATAAACTAACCAAACATATAAAAATTTAAGTCTATCTTAATAAAAGTAGTTTCTTCTTCTCTTCTTCTTTTCCTTCTCCCTTATGCCCTAAAGCGTCGGGTCCTCTAACCACTTCCGGAAGCTGTCTCGGTTGGTTGCCATTCTTTTACTTCTCTTAGGTGTTTTCTCTCTGTTCTACCCTCTTTCTAAGCTCTGTTCCCATGTTTCTCGTGGCCTTCCTCTGCTTCTTGTTCCTCTGGCTTTGCTTCTAGAATTCTTCTGGGGTCTCTATTTCTTGACATCCTCACTATGTGCCCATACCACTGTAATTGTCTCTTCTCTACCTCTTGTATTAGCGGTTGCTGACCTACTTCTTCTCTGGTTATTGTATTTCGTATGCGATCTCTTTTGTTCTACCTACTAGTCTTCTTAGATATTTCATTTCACTCGCCGTAATTTTGCTTCTGGTTTTATCTTGTATTGTCCAGCTCTCCGCCCCATACGTTAATACTGGTGTGTATATGCTTTTGTATACCCTAAGCTTTGTTTGCATGCTTACTTTCTTTTCGCTATTATTGATTTGTTAATCGCATAATATACTTTGCTTGCTTTATCTCTTCTATTCAGAATCTCCTGTTCTATCGTGCCAGTTTTATTTATTATCGTTCCTAAATATTCATAGTTATTGACCCATTCTAGTTCTTCCCATTGCATATTATTCTTGTGTTTTGGTTTGTATCCTTTTTCTCGATTTTCATAATTTTAGTCTTGTTTGTGTTTATTTTCATACCTCTTCTTTCTATCGCTCTATTCCATTTGTTTATTGCTAGTTGTAATTTTCTAGTTGAGTCTGCTAGAAGCACGATGTCGTCTGCATATACGAGGAATTGTATATATATGGGCTCTAAATTCCAATTTCCTACCTTCACATTGAATCTTGGTTCTTTTGCTTCCTGAATAATCTGATTCATTAGGAACAGTAGGGGGCCCAGTGAGTCTCCTTGTTTGATCCCCTTTTCCATTTCAAAGCTTTGAGATTCTTTCCTTTAATTCGCACTCTTCCTTTTGCATTAACGTATACTCTTTTATGGCCTGTTGTAGTGGGTATGATACATTTAGTTCTGCTAGCGCATTCCATATTGTTTGTTTGGGTACTGTGTGAAATGCTGATTTTATATCTATGAATGCTAGATACAAAGGGTTTCCTTTCTAATCTCTTTTCTGTAACTGTTCTTAGTACAAAGATATGATCTTGTGTTTGCCTCTGTGGCCTGTAAGCGGCTTGTTCTTCACATAGTTTTTCTTCAACTTCTTCTCGTAATCTTCTTTCTAGTATTCTTGAATATATCTTCTGTACTATTGAAGAAAGGCATATTGCCCTGTAGTTGCCGCAATCGTTTGTATCTCCTTCTTGTGTACAGGTACCACTATGTTTTCTTCCCAGTCATCTGGTATTTTTCCCTTTCCAGGCTAGTTGACATATCTCTTTATCCACTTTAATATTCTATCTCCCCATTCTTTATCATTTCTGGAGTTATGCCATCTCTACCTCCTGCTTTTCCTTGTTTAATATGTTTTACGGCTTCTATCACCTCTTCTATTTCTATGTCTATTTCTTCTTCTTCTTCCTGAACTGTTCCTCTTCTCTCTGCCCCGGATATTATCATCTTTTAAATATGTTGTTGTAATACTCTCCATGCCTCCAAGATTCTTCCTTCTTCTGTTTCTACTATGCCTTTGTTGTTCCTTATACTCCATACTTGCTTTCCATATTTCCTCTTAGCCTCTGATTACTTTCCAAAACTGTCTTCCGTTATCTTCGTTGAATTTCGTCTCTAGTTCTTTCCGAATTCTCCCAAGTTTCTTGTTTTGCTCTATGTACCGCTTCTTTGGCTTCATTTCTTTTATTTATATAGTGTTGTTTATCGCAATCTTTCTTACTTTGTATATACCTTTTCCAAGCTTTTGATCTTTACTTTAT
Organism: Sinelater perroti; assembly: GCA_036346155.1. Classification (NCBI taxonomy): domain Eukaryota; kingdom Metazoa; phylum Arthropoda; class Insecta; order Coleoptera; family Elateridae; genus Sinelater; species Sinelater perroti. The sequence goes on along the minus strand of JARFIY010000158.1, from coordinate 17,366,547 downwards.
CTTTTACTTCTTCGTTCCACCACCGGGTTCTTTTTGATCTCCCTTTACTGTTACCTTTCCGCAGGTCTTACTGCCTGTTCCACTATTTCTGTTTTAGTATTGTCCACTTCTTTTCCATGGGCCATTGGTTTCCTTCTTCTGCTTCTTTCGCTTCCCATCCTTCTAAGGTGTCTTCTAATCTTTTTGAATTCTTTTGCTTTTTCTGGTTTCCTTAATACTGATATTTTTATTTTCTGATATTCTCTTTGTTTCCTGGGTTCCTGCTATAAAATTTGGTGTCTGTTATTAGCAGTCTATGGTCTGTATGCAGTTCGGCCCCTTATTACTTTTACATCTGTTATGGCATATTTCGCTTCTCTGTTGTATGTTATATAGTCGTTAATGCTTTTCGCTTCTCTTCCTGCTGCCTCAAAAGTAATTTTGTGTATTATCTTATGATTAAAGTGGCTGTTTCCGATTAACATTTGATTGGTAACACAAAGTCTATCATTCTTCTTCCGTTATTATTTATGGTAGATTCTCCTCCATATTTACCTATCGTGCCATATCCTATATCTTGTCTATTTCTATTCTGGCATTCCAGTCTCCATTTATTAATATGTGTCTGCTTCTTTTCTCCATTTATCTATTTGTACTTGGAGTTCTTCGTAGAATGTCTCTTTCTTCTTCTGTGGAGTTTTCTGTGGGGCGTAGATCTGTATTATGGTTATTTCTTCTTGCAGTTTTAGGTCTACATATAATATCCTTGCATTTACCGCTTCCCATTGTTTTACTTGTTGGGCCATCTGTGTAGTTAGGATTATTCCTACGCCCTCTTTAGCTCGTCCTGCTGATCCTGAGTATATAAGCTGGTAACCTTGATCTAATAGTTGTCTTCCGTTTCCTTTCTTCTTTATTTCACTTATACCTAGCATCTCCATATTATATTTGGCCATTTCTTCTATTATTTCTAATTCCTTTCCGTTTATACCGTTTACATTCCACGTTCCAATTCTTATCCGTGATTCGCGCCGAGTCCGTTTCCCAGTTTTCCGTCCATTTCCGAGGCGATTGTTTGTTCTCTGAATCTGTTTACCTTGTGCGGGTGATTAGCCCAGCCACAAGGGCCCCGTTACCTCGGGACAACTGGTATCAGGTTATACCCCCCGATCCTGGGTCGCCAGAGCCTCGTCTGTTATCTAACAGGGGGTACCACGTGTAGGTGAGGTTGGCATTTGGGTGTCTAGATGTTGGCGCCACTCCTTACCCCCCAAAAGTAGTTTCTAAAACTATTAATGATTGTTTCACTACAAGTGGTGTTTAACTTTTAAATTTTATTCTAAATATATACTTTAAATTAGAAATAGAAACCTGGAATATTGTAAGAATCATATCTTTATCTATTTTGGAAAGACTGTGGGTAAAGTTTTGTTTAAGACATGTAAATTCACACTTTGCCTTTGGCAGGGGAAGTGTAGTATAAGTGTAATAAAAAACAAAAATTGGACAAAAACCTTCTTCTTCTTCTTCTTTGTCCATCCCTTATACCCTAAGGTGTCGGATCCTCTATCCATTTTCGAAATCTCTTCCTGTCCCTAGAGATTTGTTTAGCTTCTGCCATTCTTTTCCCCCTCCTTTCCACTTCCTCCCTGATAGTTTCCATCCATGTTTCCCTTGGCCTTCCTCTTCCTCTTTTTCCTTCTCTTCTTGCCTCTAATACCCTTCTTGGCTTCTTTTGCTCTTGTCTTGTAGCGGTATGCTTTCTATTCCGTATGTTAATGTAGGTAAGTATATTGTTTTATACAGGTGGAGCTTAGTCTCTTTGCTCAGCTCTTTCTTGTTGATTAATGTTGAGTTGATCTGATAGTATACTCTAGTCGCCTTGGAGGTCCGGTTCCTTAATTCATCTGTTACTGTTCCGTCTTGGCTTATTATTACTCCAAGGTACTCATAGCTCTCCACTTGTTCCAATTGCTCCCCTTTACATCTTACGTTCAGGTTTCTTTGTTCTTCATCTGTGTTCTTACTTATTCTCATTATTTTGCTTTTCTTCGCATTTATTGTCATTCCTTTTATTTTAATTTCGTTGTTCCAATTATTTATTGCTTGTTGTAGTTTCCTTTGGCTATCGGCTATGAGTAGTATATCATCTGCGAAGACGCGGCTTTGTATATTGATTGCCCCCATGTTCCAGTGTCCTATTTTAGTGTTCAGGTTTGGGTTCCTGCTGTTCTTAACTATTTCATTCATCATGATAATGAATAGTAGTGGACTGAGGGAGTCTCCCGTTTTATCCCCCTCTCCATCAAGAATTTCCCCGATTCTTGTCCTTGTATTCTTACTATTCCTTTCGTTCTTCCGTATAGCCGTTTTGTGGCTTCTACAAGTTTTCTCGGTACGTCAATTCTTTCCATTGAATTCCACAGGGTTGCTCTTGGTACCGTGTCGAGGGCTGGTAGGAGGTCTATGAATGCCAGGTGTAGCTCTTTGTTTCCTTCAAGTGTCTTTTCTATTACTGTGCGAAGCGTAAATATGTGGTCTTGAGTCTGTCTGCCTTTTCTATATGCAGCTTGTTCCTCTAATAGCTCGTCTTCTATGTGATGCCTTATCTTTAAAAAAAAAAGATAACGACAAAAACCTATAATAACAAAAACAATCAATCTCACTATAGAAAAAAGATATTTATTGTGCAAGGGTAGATTTAGAAAAAGTACAAGTTTCTAGAAGTTCTTGGAAAGTGTATCCTCACTATTGTTCTTTTTCTTAAAGTACTATCTCCTATCGGAGGTTAGCAATCATCATAGCTATTCTAATTTTTGGTGTAGCTGCTCTGAATAGATCTATTGATGAACATCCAAACCGTTCCCGGAGGTTCCTCATCCACGACATCCTTCTTCTGCCTCTCGATCTTTGTCCTGAGATCTTGCCCTGTATGAACAATTGCAGCAAGCAGTATCTTTCACCTCGCATGACATGTCCGAAATATTCCAATTTGCGTTTTTTCAATGTCAGTAGTAACTCTCGTTCTTTGTTCTTGTGATGGAGGACTTCTTCATTGGAAACGTGTTCTGTCCATGATATTTTAAGTATGCGTCTGTATATCCAGAGTTCTAGTTTTTTCATTTGCTGTTGTTTAAGGGTCCAATCCTCCATTCCGTACAACAGAATCGAGAAGACGTAGCATCGTACCATGCGCATTCTCAGATCTAGCGAGAGATTGCGATTAGAGAAGAATTGCCTCATTTTTACAAACATTGCCTTCGCCATTTCAATTCTTCTATTGATTTCAGTAGCTTGGTCATTACAACTGTTTATTATGGTCCCTAAATATTGGTATTTGTGCACTCTTTCGATTTCGGTGTTTTCGAGTTTTATTTTTATATTGTTGATATTATTTCCTATTTTCTTGATGACCATGAATTTAGTTTTCTTACAGTTCATTTTGAGACCATACTCTTTGCTAACTCTCTTGATATTTTCTAGCATGTTTTGTAGGTCGTCGGGATTGCAAGCTATTATTACAGTGTCATCCGCATATCGCAGATTATTGATCACTTGCCCATTAACTTTTATCCCTCCTTGTTGGTCCTCTAAAGCCTCCCGGAATATACACTCAGAGTACATGTTAAAGAGGGCAGGTGATAGTACACATCCCTGTCTAACGCCCCTAAGGATCTCAATATTTTCGAACGACTGGCCATTAACATTGATCGCCGCATGTTGTTTCCAATAAAGATTGCGAATGATGCAGATATCACAAGGATCCAAGCCTTTTTGTCTCAAAATTGCTATTAACCTATCGTGTTTTACCTTATCAAAGGCTTTTCATAATCTATGAATCCTATATACAAATCCACATTCATGTCGAGACATCGCTGTATTAGAACATTTATCCCAAAGAGTGCTTCTCTTTCCCCATGTTGTTTCGGAATCCGAATTGTGTCGCTAATATCTGCCTCTAATTTTCTGTAAATCCTTTTATGTATGATTTTCAAAAACACCTTTAGAGTATGGCTCATAATGCTTATTGTTCTAAATTCTGAGCAGTCTTTGGGGTTGTTCTTTTGGGTAGAGGTACAAACACCGATCGTAACCAATCGTTTGGAATACTCCCTTTTTATATATATTATTGTATAGATCTACAAGTAAGTGTAGATTTTCGTCCTCTATTAGCTTTAGAAATTCTACAGGTACGTGTTCTGGGCCTACGGCTTTATTGTCTTTGGAGTTGTATATAGCATGTTTAACCTCCTCTAGCGTTATAGCCGGGCTATCCGAGCTGATTTGGTTATTTTCCATTTCTATTTCTGACGTCCTGTTGTCGTCAAAGAGTTCTTTTATGTATCCCTTCCATATTTCTATTTGCTTGGTTATGTCTATAATTATGTTGCCATTCTTGTCTCTCATAATACTTCTCTGTTTCTTCTTTGCTACTCCCGTCATCTCCTTAACTTTTTTATGCAAATTGAATGTATCATGTTTCGTCTGAAGCTCCTCTATTTCGTTACATCTGTCGGTCATATATTTTTCTTTGGCTTTTATAATTTCTTTTTTAATAATCTTATGTATTTCTTTATACTTGTTGTCATCTATGTTTTTATATTTCCTTCTCGTCTCCATTAATTTAAAGATTTCAGGTGTCATCCATTCCTGTTTTGCATATTGGGTTATTTCTGAAGAATTTTGGTTGGCTGCGTCTATTATTGCTGTTTTGATATTTAGCCACTGCTTCTCGGTAGTTGTTTCTTTTGAATTCCTTAGTGTTTCTAATTTTATATTAATATCTTTCGTTATATCAGTTTTTACCGTAACATTTTCTAAAATTCGGGCATTGACTTTTGGATCCAGACGTTTTCTTTTATTATTTTCAATTTTAGTTTAAAAGTAGCCACCACTGGATTGTGGTCTGATCCCACGTCTGCACCTGGGTATGTTTTGGGGACAGAAGCGCATTTCTATATCTTTTATTTATTAAAATGAAATCGATTTGGTTTCGTACCACGTGGTCGTTGGTGTGTGCTGGTGAGGTCCAAGTATATAACCGTCTGTTAGGAGCTTAAACCATGTGTTAGATATTACCATCTGTTTGTTCTGGCAGAATTCAATGAATTTTCTCCACGTTCGTTCCTCTGACCTAGTCCATGTGGGCCAACATAATCCTGTACACTTCCTTCTCCTATTTTTGCATTAAAATCACCAAGCACGATTGTCACGTCATTTTAGCGATGGAGTTCATCAGTATATCCAGGTGATTATAAAACTCCTCTATTTCATTGTCGCTTTTGTCTGCTGTTGGGGCATAGATCTGAATAATATTGATGTTATTGGTGTGAGAGTGTAGTTGTATCAACATTATTCTATTTGAATAATTTATCGCGCTTTTAACTTGCGGTTTCAGTCTATCTGACAGTATTGTAGCAACTCCATATCTGTGGTTGGGTTCATCTCCACCACAGTAATAAACGCTGTAGTTGTTGTTTATAGTGCATTCTCCGTTCCCTGGCCATTGAGTATCGCTGATTCCAAGAATATCTATGTTCATCCGTTTCATTTCAGCAATAACATTTTGTACCTTTCCTGCTTGATACATGCTTTTGACATTCCATGTTGCTATTTTCACCGGTGACTTATTTATCTTCAAGAATGTATTTCTATTTGTGTTTGTGTTCGTTCTGCCAGGATTTCGCTTGATGACGACCTGGGAGGCCCAACATTCTCCTCCCCTGCCGGATCTTGGGGTCCGATACCCATCATCAGTAACATTTAGATTGTCAGTCTTCACTACCATGATGATTTTACTAGGAAAAGTAATGAGGTGGTTTTCCGTTGCCTTCCTCATCGCAATATCTTAACCACTTCAATATCATTTATTCCGTGCTTAAGGTTATCTGTTCTTATAGTCGTTCCTGTCTTCCTGACATCCGCCTATACGAACTAATATCCACGTTGCTGCCCGTTGATATGCTAGTTTTGGTCCACCCCGTGTATTTTATTTCCCCGGTACCCGCCATATCTTGTGAGCATTCCTTTATCCGCCACCTGGGGAGGCGCCCGATGGGGGACTAGCAACCCCACACTATTGTATCTTAGAACTAAAGAAGAGGAAATACATAACTCTCTTCAATCGCTCTTTCAACTATTTGTACCTACAGCACCGTTTACTTAAAAAAAATTAAAATAACTATAAACAAAAAAAACACCCTCGGTTTAATCTTATTAAAGGTTGGATTTTAAAAGAACCACTAAAAATGTACTATTTTAAAGCTAAGTTACTTTTTAACCTAGTGTAAAGTTTCACAGCTTATATCAATCCATATATGAGGTAAGCTAAACACAAAAATTTCATCCTGTTCACCAATCAGCCTATTACCTAGTTTTACCAAAGCTAGGTGAAAAAATCGGTTGGAGATGATTTAATTGCTGGTATCCATTTTAAATTCAGAATACTCTATTTTACTAGAAATAGTTTCATAGACTAATCAATATGATAAACACTACATCAAGAAAAAAATTACTGTACAAATGTACAAATTACAAAACGTACAACATATGTTCTATATGATCTAAAAGTTGTACTTGCAGGTAAAGTACATTAAAGTAAACAATTTGGGGCTCACCCTCTACTTATTAATTACTGCTGACTTACCCATCAATGATACCACAATTACTTTAATTTTTGCTAGCGATACAGCTACATAGCGACCAAAATAATGCAGTCCGCTGCTCCAGAATAATCTTGAGGAGATACGGCAATGGTCAGACAAGTCACCTATAAATCTCTACCAAAGCAACTTGGTGAAGGCGACAGCTTTTACCTGAACATGACAGTGTTAAGTATCTAGATATGCGTTTGGACAAAATTTTACAAGGCGCACTCGTACATTAAAAGACCGTATTAACTAAATATTAAACTTTAAAGGTACTATTAGCTAATAGGAAGAAATTTAAAATTATACCTAAAACAAATTATTCTACGATATAGATATCAATGATTTTATTAAAAGAAACTGCTTCCACTAAAATATATGAGTTCTTGAAAGATTCCACTCCAAAGTTTTGCAAATTATCTATAGTTAGTACTTCATACTTTATATCTAAAAAAATATATGTGATGACTCAATGTGCTTTCAGTTTAGAAAGAGTTGAGAATATGTAATGCTAAATGAGTAAAAGGACTAAATATGCACCTCAACCCTTAGCTTTAAGTTTGTCCGACAAAAGTAAATGCCAAAACACAACGTAGCTAATTTTAAACTGACTGCTCTTTTTAATCGTTTGATTACTTCGTCTTCTGCTAGATCTAAATACCAGTACGATTTTTAAACCTTTTTTTGTCAAACAGGGTCACTTTTAATAAATTCTGCCTCTGCCACATACTTATGTAGGCATAATCTTCTCCCCAAAGAAGGAGCATTGACATTGCTGCTATAATGAAACTAAAAAGAAATAAAGAGCAACCAAAGACCTAGAAAGATATACTATTTATGTATGAAAGTGTCGATCGGAATTAAATAGCACGAGATGGTGGGGAGATTATGATAACCATGGAGGTACAGTTTTATCACGTACTGCAACGCAAAATAATAATATACGTTGTGGCATTTTAATTATACAAGTAGGTTACCGATCAATATCTAACTTAACTGAAACAGAAGAAGAACAATATCTAAATGAAATCCGATGTCTCTTAAAAGAATTTTTTACATGTGACAAATTTAAAATAATTAGCATATTCTTTCAAAGGAAACGAATGTACTAGTTCAATTAGGAAGCTCGGGGTTGCCGTTCATTAATCAACTATATTATAGTCACTGACGAAAATGGTAGAATATGGTCCGATCATCATTAAATTGAAGAAGCATAGGGACTGAACGGAATACATGCACTACGTGATGAAGCAATAAAGTGACTATACAAAAATAGAATGAAAGCTGCATTAGTGACAGAACCCACAGATGATGGCTTGGCGAAAGTGTGGGAGAATATTAAGAAAACCATAAAACAAACATCTTATGGAACTTAGAAGAACAAAACCACAAAAAGAAAAAGGAATGCTCTTAATCTGAAACCAAAATATACAACAAGCAGTCAGAGAAAGGCATACAGCTTATTTAAAATATATGCAAAACAAAACAAAAAATGAGAATCTCTGGATAGATACCAAAATAATGTAGAAGCTGATGTACACTTTGCATTAACAGCAGCGAAAAAGAACATGCACAAATAGATGCTATGGAAGAAGACCAGGATTGACGATTACAAAATATAACCCCTAATTGACAAATAAGAATTCATCGGAAAAGCACGCCGGAATGAAAGGGAATAAAAGCGGAATTAATGAAATGCGGGGGTAAAACTAACAAAACAATAAGAAAAATTGCTATCTGAGGAACGATACATATTTCGCAAAAGGCGCTCTTTTGTAGATGATACCTTTACTATCCAGCAAATCACTGAAAAGTGCATAATTTAATAGGAAACGTATGGACTTTACCATAGCGTTTGACAATGTAAATCGTGAAAACTATGGATACCATAAAAAACAAAGTTATTGAGCACAACCTATAAACTGACTTAGTTTCTTATAATGGCACAGAATTAATAATAGTCGTAGTCAGTGTGTAATTTCACTTATACTTCTTAACGTGAATATTGATGACGCTCTTCGTAAATGAAAAGATACTAAAATGTATCTAGAACCAGAACCGTCTGCTTTTTGCGAACAACTTAGATATAATTTAAAACAATGAAAATTACCTTTCAAGTGCCTATCATTAACTTTACTTGGCAAAAAATATTACCTGATCGTATCACACCAAAAGACAAAAACTCAAGTGTTCTATGGGCAATAATTAGTTCAGATAAAAATATTCTTAATCCGTTAATCGCTAACTATTTGGAATGTGACGTAGGGTATAATACAAACCATCATATGTACCAACACATGAACGGAATTATTAGAGAAACTTACCAAAAGACTATAAAAAGCCAGGGATAAAATATTATAAGACTGGCAATCTCTGCCTTATTCTAAAGCAGCGAAACTTGGGTTTAAAACAAAAAAATCGTTTGCACATCTAAGCTTCGGCATTTAAATTCTTGGGAGCCGTTGAAGGGTATGCTAGAGCCGATAAAGTCAGAAGGGAAGATGTAGGAGTATAACTTGTCGTAACAACAATTAAAGCCAGAAAATACGACTGAAAACCACACGTCCAAAGATTGAAAGTCTACCTAAGATAGCAGTCAATAGTAATTTTGAATTGCTGATGCATCATTATAAACAATTTTTGAGAGCATTTTGGCTTCTGTGTCAAGTAGAACTCCACCCTTATGGATTTATTATATTTCTCTTATTTTTTAGAGCACTTTTTCCAGTGTTCTTGTCCCTTGTGCCAGTTTAGATAGGTTCCTTACTAAATAGTTGCTATATTCTTATAGATCTATTATCGGTTTTCCATAAATAACTGCCTACTGTAAACTGAAGCCTCGCACTTGCACAAGATATGGATGGCTGTCTCTATTGCATAAGAAATCTATTATATAAGAAAATATGTAGTAGTTTGTAACTGATTCCTAATTTGTACCAATAATTCTTCAGTTATCCTGCAAAATGTTTTTTTTAATGAAAGTATTTCTTATGTTGTGTTCTGACCCATTCTCTCGCACTAATTCGCATTGCACTTTTAACTACTCCCAAAACCGGTTTGAGTTCTGTATGTGGAGTTAATGATTTCTGTTGTGCCAGCTCATTAGCTATCTTATTGCTTGCAATTTCCTAATACCCACAACAGAGTTAACGTGCGTCCTTAGCCGCGTTTCCATACTAGCCTGGATGTTACCTTCAGGTTCTTTAACCCCTTCAAGGAATCCTGACCGTCTGCAAATATATTGATTTGTCTACTTCGATGAGCCTTCAAATGATTTTGCCTGGAGTATTGCAGTATAGCAAATACTTTTCCCCTTCTTAGTGAAAAGCTTAATTGCAAGTATTTCTTTAGACAGAATGCTCCTGTCCCAAACTCGGCCTTCAACCCATCTGCATACCAGATTTCAACATTTCAGTAATTGAATTTAGGAATGTATTGTCATACGTTACCCCAATATAAAAAGACAGTTAAGTAGCTCTTTGTTTTCTACAAAATTTTCCATTCCGGTCAGAAGTCGATCAAATACTGGTTCTTTGGATACTCCTGCTTTATTTACATAGTGCATACTGAAGTGGCTAATATACTCTCTCTAATGACTGTCAAGCAGTTTTTCTAGAATTTTTAGTACAAAAAAACATTAAACTAGTTTTTCTTAGGATCTTAGTTTTATCCTGCCCTATTTTCTCAGGTTTTGGTATAAACATAACTCTAATTAGTCTACAGGATTTTGATATGTATCTCAAAGCAACTTCTCTTAAATATATCGCACATCCTGTAGTATCCTGTAGTGTAGAAGGTGACTTATCGTTTGTAACAAAAGAGGATAAATGCCCATTTTACATTGTCCATATTTATCATTTTCTTTACGTACTGCCAATTCTCCCTAGATGTCTACTTTTCGGGTTCCAGTCCTGTATTCACTCGGCCAATTATTGGTAACTTACAATCCTGGAGAGTGTATCTAAGTAATTCTCTCATTCCTTCCTTTCCAGTTTTGGTATATTCGTCTGTTTCCGGTTTTAGAGTAGTTATTGAGTTCTAAAAATCCTTTGAGAGTATTATAACAAAAATAATTGTTTTTCTGAAGAAGTTTTTTATATGTAGGTTTAAACAGCTGTTTAGCGTTTGACGATTAATTCTCATCGCAGAATAAAGAAGCGCTCATCGCAGGGTGTTTGGAAGAGCTTTTGACAAATGCCCACAAATCGTTAAACTTGGCAAAGGCCAATTCATAATGCACTTGTTGATCTTACCTAACGCGCAAAAGTGCCGAATGGTGGACTTTAGGAGATAATTACGAGAATTGATTGATGGATTAACCTCGATTGCTGCCTGCAAAACTTATAATTTAAAATAACCGGAACGTGTCTAGTCCGCATAAATAATTTTTTGTATGGTTGAACTTTTTTAGCTTTATTTGGATTGCACCTTTAGTTTTAATTTCACATATATTCTTCTACTACTTTGTATTGCCATAAGAAATACAAATCTGCAATGTTTCTATATTCTGTCCAAATTGGTAATAAAAGAATATTAAAGAATTACTAAGTGAAATTTTATCCATCGAAATACGAAAACTATACTTCCAATTAATAAAAAATATATATATAAACAGACGGTTTTTAGTAGTACGTATCGCCATGTTTAATCTATTGACGGCCTATTTAATTTGTCCAGGACTATAAATTTTAGTTCACGCCAATAGCGCACATTTTATTGGATAGTTATGTACGCAATAACTCGAACGTCTCTGGAGGTAGTTAGCCGTGTTATATAATCACTTTATTTGGGTTATGGGTTAATTACACGCTGCAGTAATAAAATTTGCTAATTTTACACTCCGGCGTTGCGAGGCGCTTCAGCTGTAAGCTATGTTTTATTGCGGTTCCATTTAACGCGGGATTTTACTGTCTAATGCGGCAATAAAGAACTGGCTTCGCCGAATGACCTTTGGAGCATCGAATGGGGCGTTTACAGCGCTGTTCTTTCTAACAAGAGATGTCTTTGCTTCCGGCGCATTATGGGAGCACTTCGCCCCGAATCAGTGACGCGGTGTTCTGAACGTTAAGCAATATTTTTGATTCGTAATGACGAAAAAGATTTATTGTTCTTATTTTTGAGTTTATTTTAGTTTCAGTATTTTAGAACAAACCTCTGAAGCACCCAAAACATGCGTTGTAAGTTAAAAATTGTTGACAGTAAGGAGATAAAAAGCTTTTATGTTTTGTAATCATATAAATCCAGAAGATACATTTAGTTTCACAAAAGCACCCGGCCGGTAATTTAGAGAAATCGGATGATGTAAAAAATGAATCCCTTGAATTGTACTTTTATGTGCCTAGTAGGTTGCAAATCAGTTGTTTTCTTCAGACGGAACAAATTGTATTATTTTACAGCGAATTTTGCAAAAAGACTTGAAGCTGTGTTTCCATGTCACCACACTAAAGGGACTATTGGAGCGGCAATGCGTCAACTTCAAAAGTTTAATGATTTCATAAAAAGTAAGTTAAGAAACACCAAGATACAAAAGTTGAGCAGAGACAAGCACCCTCGCTAAAAGACGACCAAGGTTGTCTAAAGTTTTTAATTGGTGTTAAAATACGGCACATAACGATCAACCAACGTTTGAAAATCCACCATATCACCGATGCTTACCGAAGACTACTTAGAATGACGATGTGTGCCAGAGAAGAATTCAGAGAAGAACTTGTGCAATTTTATTTTACTGGCTAGGTGTTTGGCCTATATGTGGAAAGAAATTACTCTAAGATTCTATTAAACATCTTGACAAGCTGAATTTTGGAGGTTGTATTAGTAAATAGAGATGTGGAACACTATTCTGCTCTACAAATAGTCGCAATACATGGAAAATGTTTGAAAGTACATACAAAAACGTTGTTTGTGGTAAGAGGACTAGAAATGCTATATTAACTGTCAAGCTGTTCATTAAAGTCTTCTTTGAAGTGGTCTTAGTATATATGTAGAAATAAACTACTCTAAGACCGACAAACTGAATGTTTGGAGTTGTTTTAGTGAACAGGAATTTGGAATATAGTACTCTTTTACAGAAGTGTTAAATATTGAATAGATGGCTAAACTATATGAAAAATGTTTGCTAGGATCTACTAAAAAATGATATGAAGCCGATAATGACGCTTAGTTGCTACAATTAGATAACGACTCCAAACATTACAGCTGACTGTATACGATTTGGAATAAACAAAATAGAATCATAGATGTCTTACATCAAATACAGATCAAAGATTTGGTAGAAATTATCTTTGTTTTCCTCTTATTATGCTTAAACCTGTAGTTTACAAAATCGTTACTATGTCACACGTGATAATACTAATGATTAGGTACCTTACTAATTTAAGGCAAAATTATCTCTTGTAAGTACTATATAAATTGTGAAACTGACTGTAAATCAAGTTAAACAGTTCTGAAAAATTCTTAGTTATGTAATAATCAAACATTAAAGTTACAAAACTCGTTCAGTTGAAGTGCATGAGATTAAAATGTAACAAATTGAGTATAAAAGCTTTTTAAAAAAAGGGTAACTTATAATTGTAAATATATTTTAAATAGTGGACTAGAAATTGCATGTAGAAGTACCACCAAAAGCAAGGACCGCAAATGGCCAAAAATAAAAAAGCGCTTTTAAAGGAACTTTGATACTTGGTTGTCCAAAAGGAAAAAGAATTATTACTGTCTAGTAGCAGACAACACTGTTAGACAAAGTGAACGTAATAATAAAAAAAAAGATTCAGAATTGTTAACCAAAAATAACAATTAAGTATTTTCAAACGTTTCTACTTTTTTAATCTATCCAATTTGCACAAGCCTCATTTTTCAAAAGCCAATTTTGATAGAATAAAAAAAATCAATTTCTCTGTTTTTAATACTGAAAAGTACAGTCAAAATCAAATCGTCTTCAGGACAATACTTTTATATACCCCCGTAATGAAAATCATAGGCAAGTCTCTTCAGATTTTTTTTCTTTATTTTTTTCTATTAACAAGAGAATGGACGATCGGAGCTAGAGATGCTGTTTTATCCTCTTTGCTCTGTTTTTAACCCTTTCTTATAACTTTTAACTTATAACTTTTTCTTCTTCTAAGCTTATATATAATACCCTTTTAATTTATTCAGAGTTGTCGCTATGGGTTCAAATTTTTTAATTTTTTGTGTTGCAATCTTTTTCTGTTTGTTAGTCTTATAAATTTATTCATAAACGTTTAGAGTTAAATGTGTGTCTTTTAAACAATGTTGTCTATAATAAATTTTTCAAATTTTCTTTTACGAGGTATAAAGATGGAGTGCTTACAAAATGAAAAAGCAACATATTTTTCACTCGTTTTTAAGTATTACATTGTTGATCTCTGCATACAAGAACTAGGAAATTTTTACCCAACGGATGATAGCTTTCACAAAAATATTCTCTATTTTCTTCTATCCTTAAACTCTGGAAAATAGCAAAAATGTTATACTTTTGGTTTTGGCTATGCGTATTTCTCTTTGTACAGATTACATTTATGTTGATGTTCTCGTTACGTTCACCAGCGCTGGACGTAAACTTATTTGAGAACTTAGTTTTAAGTTTTTTGTTACTTCATCCACTTGTTTACTTCCTCAAACGAAATTAATGCCTGTTTTCTATTTCTTCATATTTATATTATTAAAGCTCCAAGGAAAAACACACGCTGTGAATTGAAGAAGCAACAGATTTTAATGGTTGAGGGCCTTTTAGATCGTCTTGAAGAGACGGGGTGCGAGTTATAGTTTTGGATGCGATCTGAATTAACCATGGTCAGACAATTTCAGAAAAGGTGATTGCTATTGCGAGAAGTGCAAATTGGCGCCAAGCGCAATAATAAATGTGTTTCAATAGGACGCAATTTGCGTCATACCGTGTTCCTTGTCAAAAAATTGTCAAAAACCTTCAGCTGAGGAAGAGATAAAGACTTTTAAAGAATCTAGCAAAGATTCTGATGGTGCCTGAGAGGCGTGTAAATAGCCCTCGTGGTGCGGTGAACTAAACGGCCCGTTTAAAAAAATGTTAGCCAATAGTATCTAAAAGAAACACCGCAGACAGTCAGCTGGTCATAGACAATAGGATTATTGAACAAGTTCAAAACTACAAGTACCTTGGCACGATAGTAAACAAAAACATCACACATAGAGAAGAAATCTTAGCAAGAATAGAACAAGCAAGGGCAGCCTTTATGAAAATGAAAACTACTGACTGCTCAGAACCTATCGTTAGCATTAAGGACAAGAATGGTCCGTTGTTATATATTCCCAGTGCTCTTGTATGGTCTAGAAGGTTGGACTTTAAATAAAGAAACTTCAAAGAGACTTGAATCCTTCGAGCTATGGATTTATAGACGACTATTGAAAATTTCTTGGACCGACCAATTACGAATCAGCAGGTTCTGGGTAGGATGCGAAAGAATTGGAGATCTTACCTACCATTAAGAAAAAAAATTATAATTCCTGCAATTCGTAAATTTTAATTGCAAGCTTATTATTATGCAATTTAATTTGCTAGAGTGCGAGGGTCGATCAGAATCTCTTGGTTACGTAACCTACGAGAATGGTTCAATTTACATAAATATTCCGAGCAGTTATATCAAAGGTCAAAATATATGCTGATCAGCAACCTCAAGGATATGTTTAGAGAAAAAGATGGAGTGCTTACAAAATGAAAAAGCAACATATTTTTTAATTGTTTTTAAGTATTACATTATTGATCTCTGCATACAAGAACTGGGAAATTTTTACCCAAAGGATGATAGCTTTCACTAAAATATTCTCTATTTTCTAGTATCCTTAAACTCTGGAAAAATAGCAAAATTCGCGTGTTTTAACGAAAAAACTGTTATACTTTTGGTTTTGGCTATGCGTATTTCTCTTTGTACAGATTATATTTATGTTGATGTTCTCGTTACGTTTACCAGTACTGGACGTGAACTTATTTGAGAAGTTAGTTTTAAGTTTTTTGTTACTTCATCCACTTGTTTACTTCCTCAAACGAAATTAATGCCTGTTTTCTATTTCTTCATATTTATATTATTAAAGCTCCAAGGAAAAACACACGCTGTGAATCGAAGAAGCAACCGATTTTAATGGTTGAGGGCTTTTTAGATTCGTCTTGAAGAGACGGGGTGCGAGTTATAGTTTTGGATGCGATCTGAATTAACCATGGTCAGACAATTTCAGAAAAAGGTGATTGCTATTGCGAGGGAAGCGCCCAAATTGGCGCCAAGCGCAAGTTAATAAATTGTTTCAAGAGGACGCAATTTGCGTCATACCGTGTTCCTTGTCAATAAAAATTATCAAAAAAATTTCAGCTGAGGAAGAGATAAAGACTTTTTAAAGAATCTAGCAAAGATTCTGATGGTGCCTGGAGAGGCAGGCGTGTAAATAGCCGTGCCCTCGTGGTGCGGTGTGGGAAACTAAGTACGGCCCGTTTTGAAAAGTAAAACGTTGAAGCCCAAATGGTCCCTTAAGCGGCTACCGATATCAACCGATAAATAATAGCCAAATCGCTCACCTGTAATCGGCTTCGGCTTCGGCGGCGTTGGTTTCACGGTGGCCACCTTGTTGCGATGTCTTCGTGCCCGGAACACGACCGCACTGGCCGAGATGCGATGCGGATCTAGTATGTCTTGCGGTGTGAGTATTTTTTGCGGGTTGGTTAAATGCGGCCGCACTGGCCGCGATGCGGTGTGAATATATATTGCGGGTTGGTTGCGGCCGCAATGGCCGCGTTGCGGGTCGAATAATTCTTGCGAGTTGGTAAAACACGACCGAATTGGCCGCGTTGCGGTCGAATAATTTTGCGAGTATATCGCCGGGCTTCGCGCCTGGTTTAGCGGTAGATCATTTGCGGAAAATTTTAATTTGACAGCACTTTTCGTCTCAAAGGGTGCCGCCGACGGCGTATGCAGACTCGCCGGCTGAGCAAAATCCCATATGCCGTTTTGTGTGCGATAGAAAAACGTGGCGGCAGATATCAAAGCCCCCAGCATGCCGCCACGATACACAGGCGGTTCAAGGGCGAAAAGGCCGCCACACCAGTGCCGTTTCTACCCAAAAGGCTGACGAAAGGGGTGACAGTATGTTTAAATCGAAAACAACATTAATTCTACTTCAGATCAGAATCTTGACACTGACATGACTGAGTGAAGTAAAACTGTAGCCAGTATAAAAGTGCCTATTGTTATAATTGCTAAATCAAGTGCCTTGCTACCCTCTACTACATACAGCTACCTTCTCTAAAAGAAAACATTTATTGGTTAGACAAATTGCCAAATCCAACTCAAAATATTAATAACTTTCTCCATAGACTTGAACACTTTGTAAGCGCATCAACAAAGAAATCTGCCCTTGTATTTTATTTGTTTTGATGTTTTGCAAAAAATGTGCATGTACTATCCGGAGAGTTGCTGTTCAGAAGGAATTGAGTGAATTGATGTTAAACCGAAGAACTTGCAGCAACTAGGGCGTTTCTGTTTAAAATAGGTTTTAAGCATTGAAGCGAATTATTTCTGTCATATCATTATGTTTCGTGAAATATTTAAAACAGTTGGTCGATTTCTGTGCCTTGAAGGCCAAAGAACCAAAGCATTTTGTCAAAAACAGGACTGCAGGTAGAGATAAACACTGAAGAGGTGTCTGTTCACTGAGTACATACCAAGATAACCAGGAATACATGAAATAAAGATTTTTGTGTAATTTTGAAACGGCATACACAATCGGTGTGAATTTATATTGTGGACCAGCTGAAAACTTTTAAAGAACTTATTTGCAAACCATTGAGCAAAGTGAGAAGAACATTAAAGCTTTTTATTGACAGAAAAGCTTGTGAAGGAGCATTTGTGATGGTAGGCACTGTTTGAGCGTAGAAAACTACAAAAGTCACGCCGTTCACATCATGACATCAAAATGGTCAAGGCTAAAATGGTCAGGCTAACAAAAGTGTTGTCCTTATCGGCTTAATATACAATGAAGTAGCTATTAGGGGAAAATAAGCTGAATATAATAAAATCTTACCATTTAAGAAAAGCTTACTTTGACACTAAAAGCAAATGATAATCAACGTGTGATCTTTAAGCACCCAAAAACGCACTTTTTGTTAATAACCCAATTACTAATCGAAGTCATTTAAAAAAGACATGGAGTTGTGTGGAGCTACCTTTTCTAAGCTTCCACCTCAAGAAACTAGAGGAAAATGTGGGTAATACTGCTTTAAATGTAACAAGACAATTTGTCCAAAACCCGCCGAGGTAATTATGTTAAGAGTGTGATGTTGTTAATGTATATAGAAACAACATTATAAATAAGACGATGAGAAGTATTTCATTTTTCACTTGAGCAAATTTGTCATTTTAGTTTACAAGAGCTTCAATAATTCAAATTGAAAGACCAGTAACATATAAATACAGGTTGTGGGTTTCCCAGTTTCTATATCCACGTGGAAAAATTTTAATTACAGTATACTATCTGAGTTTGTAGCGCCTTCCGCTAGAATATTTGTTTTTTTTAGTAAGTTTTAATGGCACTTGTGCATTGTTCTGTCAAAAATTATCTTTTGCCGTTTGGATTTAATCTTAATTTACATGTGTCTCCTAGCAGAGCTGTTACAATCATCAATGTATAATAAGACGAGCGTATTGGCATTGTAGTAGGGTTAGACATCTTTTTTAAGTTACGGTAGTCCTTTAGGAGAAAAGTATATAAGGATGAGTTAGATTTGCGAGACTTTTGGCGTATCCTGCCAGCTAATAATCATAAAAATGTGAATGAAATATAAACCGCTTTCTTTAGAAGCAAATTGTAAGTGGAGTTTAGTGAATAGCGCTTTATTAGAATAAGAAGTACTTTTGTTCATTGTGCTACGAATTACTATCATGTTCTTTACAATAGATAAGATAAAACTGTCCGAATACTCGAGACGCAAATCCGGCCTCACACCCTTAAGGAGACTCAAGTATACGCATAATTAACTCTTGGTAAACGAGACGCAGTTAAAATTGAAGGTCACCGATGTTGCCTGAGGATCAGCGTAAATTACACATTTTTCAACTACTAATTAGTGGTGCTTAGGCAATTAGAGACGGTACCTTATTTTAAGACTACGTCCAGCCCAGCAAAACTGCCGAAACTCGACAGAGTTACAGATTTATCCTAGGCCAATTGTAGCATTCTTTTTATAGTTACGACTTATCGTCTTGTAATTATCGTTTGTTTGAATCACTAAATATATTTTTTTAATTTAAAATATTGCGCTACAAGCTATCATACAAAGACATTCAGTAGTTTAACAACTGCGAATTGATAGAATATGAAGGTTAAGCATCCAGTCAGTGCTCACTTACGTTAAGCTAAAATTAATTTTAAAAAACTCCGACTAATTTATCAGTTTTGCGACACTGCACTGCGTAGTTACTCAAATCTGTTTATTTATTTATTTTTTTAATATTTATTTATTAGCAATCAGAATATTTACATGATATTCTATGAGCTAATTTTATGCAAATTGATACAGTCATGAGGGGAAGACGTCCAGTGATGTCGCCCTATTTTAATCCGTTAAGTCTATTGGCCACTTTCTTTTCAATCTTCTGGTTTGGTTGTTGTTAGCTAATGGGATTACTGTTACGTTTGGATGGTTTTCCAGAGTATGGTGATGTTTTATTGCTCTTGCTTTTATTACATCCTTTACATATGGAATGTTGAGGTCATTATGTAAGGTTATGTTTGACACATACCACGGGGCATTAGATAACATTCTAAGTGTTTTAGATTGGAAACGTTGAATAATATTTAGAGTTGATGAACTGGCACACCCCCAAAGTTCACATTCATATGGCCATATAAGACGGATTATGCACTTGTAAATTATTAACTTGTTATCTAGCGTAAGGGCTCAGTTTTTGCCAATGAGCCAATATAGTTTTTTACAACGTAGGTCCATTTATTTGCGTTTTTTATTAACGTGTGTCCTCCATGTCAGTCGTCGATCTAGGTGTAGACCCAAGTACCTGACCTCATCTACTTGGGGTATGCGCATGTTGAGTGCTTGGTTGTAAAAGTGATATGTGCTGATTTGCTTTCATTTGCTTTCATTTTCCATTTTCCCATCCATGATTCTAGTAGGCTTATGTGTTCTTGTAGCAACTCTGATGCTACCACTGGGTTCTCGTTACATGATAGTATGGCAGTATCGTCAGCGAAGGTGCTTAGGCTTGTATATAGTGTGATTGGAAAGTCAAACGTGTATAGTAAGTACATTACTGGCCCTAAGACGCTGCCTTGGGGGACGCCTGCATTTATTTTTCTTATTTGAGATGTTTCGCTGCCTACTTTTGTTTGGAAATATCGATCTGCTAGGTAGGATTGTAAAAGTAGATAGTAATTTTGCGGCAATAAACTTTTAATTTTGTAAAGCAGGCCTCTATGCCATACCTTATCAAATGCATTACTCACGTCAAAGAACACTGCACTACAATACACTTTGTCTTCGAATGCTGTACTGATTTACCAGTTTATGACATTGTTGTGTTGTTGAGTGACTAGTTCGAAAGCCGAACTGGTGGTTTGGTAGCCATTCTTCTTGGAGTTCACTTTCATTTGTGCGTTTTAATATTAATTTTCCCACAACTTTGATACTATCGGGAGGAGGCTGATGGGACGGTATGATTTGGTTTGGTTAGGAGGTTTACCCGGTTTGACAATTAAAATAATTTGAGCAAACTTCAACGTCAAAGGCCAATATACAAGTCACAGAACTCCGTTAAACAATATTTGTAAAAATCGAACTCCTTCTTGAGAAGACGTTTTAGAACAGTTCCCGTTATGAGGTCATAACCTGGTGATTTTTTACTATTTAACCGTTTTATCTGAGTTTGAATTTCTTTTTGTGTAAATCTACGTATTGGAAACGATAGCTGTAGTGGAGCAGTTAGGTAGTTTTAAATTTCTTGATCAGATTCGTTAGAATTTGGTTGAAAGGTGTTTTGTAAATGTTCGGCGAATGCTTCAGCTTTCTGTTTATTCGACTTTGCCCATGTTCCCGTTTCATCTTGTAAGGGTGGAACATGCTCTTTAGGTCGCTTAATTCCTTAGGTTGCTCTCTAAATTGTTTGGTCATTTACAGAAAGTGAACTTGTGTAGTATTTAAAAGTCTCGTTCCGTATTTGTTGCAGCCGACAACTCAGTTTGTTGTTTAGTTGATTTAGTCTATTTTTGTCTTGAATATTCCGACTACGCTGCCAAACTGCTCTTGCTCTTCTTTTTTCTATTACCAGCTCCATTATTTCGGTGGGGATGTTAGGAGTATTACATTTTAAGTTATTTGTTTGTGGTGTTTCTCTCAATCCTGCTTCCTGTATTGTTGATGTAAAGTGCTTTGTTGCGTGCTCCAGGTCTTGATTTGTTTTTAAGCTGATATTTGGATCTAGATTTTTAGTAATATAGTCTTCGAACACTTTCCAGTTGGTTTTGGCATTGTTAAGAGTAGGTTTTGGTTTTTGGTACAGTATAGTTGCACTCACTGTAGCTATTACAGGCGTATGGTCAGATGAAGTATCATAGTTGGGAATAACATCCATGTAGTTTGCTGACATACCATGGGTAATAAAGAAATCGAGTAAATCAGGAATTTTATTGGAATCTGAGGGTCAATATGTTGGACTTCCTGTTGATGGAAAACGGTATTTGTTATCTATTATTAGTTTAAGTAGTTCTCTGCCTTTTGATGTTATTAGTCGTGAGCCCCAGTGTGCATGCTTTGCATTGAAGTCTCCTGCCGTTAGAAATCTAGGTCCTAGTAGTTCAAAGAAGGGTTGTAACATTTGTTTAGTTAAGTTATGACGTGGTGGACAGTAAACACTTGCTATGACTAGAGGTGCTAGCAACCTCTCAACTTCTATCATAGTGGCTTGTAAGTAGTCTGTTTTGTATGAAGCTAACTGATAATGTTTAATGGAGCTACGTACTATTATAGCTGAGCCACCATGCGCGGTGTTATCTGGATGCGTTGTGTGATATACAGAGTATTGAGGTATTGTTAGATAAGATCTTGAGGTGAAGTGTGTTTCTGAAATTAGTAACACATCAATGTTATTAACACGTATGAAGGTTTCAATTTCTAGCTTTCTGTGTTGTAGTCCGTTAGCGTTCCACAGTGCTATTTTTAAGAACTTGGCCATTATTGGATGAGTTTGTTGATGACTTTAGTTAACGTATTTAGTATCATACTATTTTGCTGTAGTAATTGGTTGAACATATTTTTGAATTCATCAAGAAATTCTTTAAGACTAACATCTTCTGAGGATGAGGGTTGATTTCGGGTTGCTTCCGCATAATTTATATGTGTATGTGTTGGCTGGCTAGGGTTAGTGTAAGGTTGATTATTTTGGCTTTTTAAAATTTTCTCTTGT
The DNA here is from genome assembly GCA_036346155.1 of Sinelater perroti. NCBI lineage: Eukaryota > Metazoa > Arthropoda > Insecta > Coleoptera > Elateridae > Sinelater > Sinelater perroti. Next base: position 17,344,472 of record JARFIY010000158.1, on the reverse strand, counting down.
TAGGTTTGGAGGTCTTGGGGTTATTTGTTGCTTGTTGGGTTGGTATTTTCGTTAAAGCTCTTGATATATGGAGCATCCCTTATAGTTAGCTGGGTGGGACCCTTTGCATAAAATTCATACAGCTGAAGTTGCTCGGATTTTTTGACAACTTTTTTATCATGAGGACCCGCGCATTTCACGCAAGCAAAAGGTATACTGAAATAACTTTTTGTATGTCCATAGTTCTGGCAGCGAGTACATTGTACAATATCTCTGTTTGTCTTTGGTGGTTCAATTATAATACGTTTACATTTCAGTGAATGTATGTTGTATATATCTTTGTTCTTTGTAGCTGGTTCAAGGTCTACAAAGAATATTGGCAAAAGATCTTTGCTTTGTCTGTTTTTTAAGTTCATAATGTTACGCACTATGTGTCCTCATTTTTTAAGGGCATTTTTGATATCATCGATCGGGGTAGTGTGGTGTAGATGTTTTAATACAACTCTGTAGGGACGATTTTCTTTCATTTGATACGTGTGATGTATAATCTTACTATCTTGCATGTGCTTAATAAGTTTACGGTACGTATCAGGGGTATTTTCATTTATTTTAACTACATTATTGTGTAAGATTTTTGTGTATTGTTCTTCTTCCACTATTGTTTGTAAGTTTGTGATTTTCTTACCATAATCTAAAACACCGTGTACAAAAATTGGTGGTGGTTTATGTTCAGTTACGTTTTTCAGTTCTTCGGTTTTTTGTTTTTTTGATTCATCTTCCTCAGTTAATACTGAGTATCTATTCTTATTTGTGGTTACTGGCTCCTTTACAGTATTAGTAGTTTGTGTGTGAATCTTTGTTAATCGTTTTCGTTTATTATTCTAAACGCGTTGCCAATTATTAGCGGGATTAATTTCCATTTCTTCGTCGTCTTCGGAAATTTCACTTATGTTGTTACATTTATCTTGATGTGATTGATTTATTGTTGTATCGTGATGCTACTAGAGTACATTTGTGGCTGTTTTAACGTTGATTGATACTGTGGTAAATAATAGGATGGGTTATTGGGTGATAAGTATGAATATTGAGTTTGTTGATAAGAGCAGTTGGGTTGTATGTTGGATAAAAACAGTGATTGAGAAATTTGTAGAGGATTTCCATTCATATGTTGTTGGTTATTAATGATTTTTTTTAACAGTTGGTATTTATTTGCAATCTGCTACATTAGCAATAAGAAAATCATATTACTATAATGGAAATACATAGCAGTGTAAATTACATGGAAGGTAACGCCCTTTGACGTTCCTCAAATGAAATTACTTTCAACAATTACTAACTAATAATAAGTAAGTAGTAGGGATATTATATCTGTCTAAAAACGATTAGGAAGATCTGACGGCTTGAAACGTTTGAGTCTGCGCACTTGTTCACTTTCATCAATTAGTTCTGTCACTAGTGGGTTAGGATGAGATTCTAGTAGCAAGAGGTATTTTTCACTAAACTTGGTAATTTCTTCTTTCACTGACTTCATTTTTAGGTCTTTCCGTATTTCCGTGTTGGGTATGTAGTAGGGGGCGTTAGTGATGGTGCGTAAGGTCTTCGACTGAAAGCGTTCCAGAATTTCGATATTGGAATGTGAGGCGGTACCCCACAACTGGATACCGTATCTCCAAATTGGTTTCAGTATACTTTTGTAGATTAATAATTTATTACTCAGAGAGAGTTTGGAGTTGCGACCTAAGAGCCAGTAGTAACCCTTGAGTATAAGATTCAGGTGTTTTCTCTTGGTCCATATATGAGTTTTCCAGGTCAGACCTTTGTCTAAATGCATCCCAAGATATTTCACACTGACGGTACGGGGTAGAACTCGGCCGTTCATTATCACATCAGGGACGATTCCTCTACGTTTAGTGAACGTGATTTGTAATGACTTTTGAGAGTTGATTTTGAATCGCCATTTTTGGAACCAGTCGGTTACTGCGTCTAAGTTTTGCTGTAGATTACTAGCGGCTGTAATAGGGTCGGTGTGAGAGGAGAGAAGCGCTGGATCATCAGCGTAGGTTGCAATCAAATTGTTAGCATTCGTAGGGAGGTCTGCAGTGTATAGAACGTATAAGACCGGACCTAGCACACTACCTTGCGGAACGCCTGATGTGATGGGATGGAGAATTGATACTGCTTCTCCGAATTTCACTTGGAAATTTCTATCTTCGAGGTATGATTTTATGATTTGGTAGTAAGTATAGGGTAACATCAGCTTTAGCTTAAAGAGTAGGCCTTCATGCCAGATCTTATCGAAGGCCTGGCTGATGTCAAGAAAGACGGCCGCACAATAGTTCTTGTTTTCGAATGCTTGGTTAATGTGTTCAACTACCCTGTGTACCTGTTGTATTGTGGAGTGATGACTCCTAAAACCAAACTGGTGATCAGGTATTAGGTTTTCGTCGTCCAGGATGGGGTGAGCTTGTTCAGAAATAATTTTTCAAAAGCTTTGAGAATAGCGGTAACAGACTAATAGGTCTGTATGAATTGGGCTCGTTGATGGGCTTTCCAGGTTTGGGGATAAGTATTATTTGAGCAATTTTCCATTGTAACGGAAAGTATCCTGTACGCAGAATACTGTTGAAGATAAGCGTGAGTATACAGATAGCTTTAGGAGGCAGTTCCTTCATTATGTGACCAGTGATTAAGTCGTGTCCAGGAGACTTTTGCAATTAGTCTTTCTATCAATCATTGTTTGAACTGCAGCCCTAGTGAAAGGTTTGATGGGAAACGTAAGTTGATTTGGGGCCTGTAGTAAGTTGTCCACTTCTGCGTCTGTGTGGGGTCGTTAGAAAGTAGAGGTTGAAACACTTCTTGAAGGTGGGCTGCAAAAGTATCTGCTTTATTTTGTCAGTGCTGGCCCATGTTCCGTCCGGGTTACGAATTGGGGAATATGATTTTTAGGTCTATTAAGTCTGCCTGTGGCCTTCCAAAGGAGTAGTCGGTGTTTTCTGTTGCGGTTAGTCCTTCTAAGTACTCATTGAGGAATTCGTTTTTGCTTGCTTAATAAGTTCTTTAAGGTTTCGAGCTGCTGTATTAAGTCTACGTTTGTCCTCTGGGAATCTGCTATGTTGCCAGATCCGTCGTAGTCGCCTTTTTCAGCAATCTTTTTTGATATCGATCGAGCAATTTTGGTGTGTGACTTGAGGTAGTAGTTGTGGATTGGCTCTTGAGGCGGCCAGATGAATTGTTTGGGTAAGTGTTTCTACCGCTTCTTCTATATCTTCTTCTGTTTTCAGTGGGATATTAGTTGTTACATTTTCCTGTAGTACTTCTCTGAAATAGTGCCAGTCTGTTTTCTCATTTGTTAAGGATGGGGTTCTAGTTTTACTTAATAGTGTTGTACTTATTTGCGCTATTATCGGGCTATGGTCCGAGGATAGGTCTAGGCACGACGAGATTTCTAGGTAACCTTGGGGTATGCCCTTGACCACATAAAAGTCGAGCAGGTCAGGGATCTTCGTTAGATCAGTCGGCCAGTAAGTGGGTTGATATGTGGAAGATGGCTAGTTGCTCGTTTTGCATGATAGTTAGTAGAATTCTTCCTCTTGGTTGGCAATACGCGACCCCCAGGAGGGGTGCTTCGCGTTGAAGTCACCTCCGGCCACAAATCGGTTACCTAGTGATCGTATATATCTTTCAAGGCTTTCGTTTAATGATATATGCGCCGTTAAAACCGTTTCCGGTCGGCAGCATTTTGTTAGTAGGTACTTATTAAATTTTTGTTATTATTGATAAATCCTTTTAAACTAATTTAAATAAAAATGTTCGCTTACAGTTTGTTAACTATTTAAAGTTGATATCATAAGTTGACTAAAGGTCACACTTTATCGCACAGCACTTGTTATCTCGCAGACCGTTCACAGAGTCTTTACTCTACGAAATACAAATCTGTTTATGAGATTTAAAGGTTTGAATCTTTTTAGGCGTGGTTGAACTTTGTCGTCACATTCGATTAAGCACCCCACTAGTGTATTTGAATGACCACTAATAAGGTCTCGATTACGCACGCCGAACCGTTGTATTTCTTCGTCTAATGGTTTCATTGCGGACATACCACGGTGCGTTTGCAATCATTCTGAGTACTTCGAATTGAAATTTAAAAATTTCAATATCGGATGTCTTGGCAGTACCCTAAGGTTGTATTCTATATGTGCATATAGGCTTGATCATGGTTTTGTAAAGAGGCAACTTTTCCTCCAAGGATAGCTGAGACTGTTGCTCTGGTAGCCAGTACGTTATTTTGTAATTTTAGACCCATCTTAAGGAAAAGTTGTACAATCCATAAATTTAAGTTTGTCTGTTCCTTCTTTGAGCAAAGCCAATTTAAAATTGTTTTTGGCATTATTTTACAGTCTCTGTTAACCTTACATTCGTTAGCTTTTATCATTGGTCTGGTGTTTTGTAGCGGCTTCTCCAATCGTTTGGAATTTGTAGCAAACCTACTAGTTAATTAAGAGGTATTAATGCACCAAAAAATCTCCGAACTTGTACCGGGCAAATCGTTGCCGGCTGTACGTTTTTGGTAGAAAGCGAGAAAAAAGATTATAAAAGCATTCGATATAAAATATTCAACTTTTTTTTTTGTTAACATCATGAGCTATAAGTAGAAGCTGCATTTCCATCTTAGTATATAAGGATAGCACTTAGAGCCGCAGGCAATGACTAGCTCAAAAGCTTTTCCTTTGTCCGACGACGATGCTTAAAGTTTCAAAGCCATTAGCATAAGATGATAAGATCTTTTTTAAATACGTTCATCTACGTTTTTTACAATATAAACTTTTGATTTCTCAAATTATTTTACGAGCTACAAATTTTGCTGCAATTGAGCTGTTACAGAACTAATTTTTCGTTGCTTCTTTTACTGACACTAAGATTTTTGGAAATTCCGTTTAAAAATTTTTCTACTACAAGATGGACCTTAGTGCTACTTTCTATGGGAGTAACTTGTTTGAGAGAGATAGTTAAAATTGAATTTTTCACTGAAACACATCTCGGAGTATTTTATTTCCGTTTTTTTAAATAAATATTTTGATGTTGAATTTACTGACGTTTGTTGGCAAATATCATTTTTGTGGATATTTCACTGCTAATCACTACTCTTCTGCTGCGATTTGTGGTATTTTGCTATAGCATTTACAAAATGTAATGATGATAGTATTACCTGTGGTTGGTAAATCAAAGGAGTACATCAAGTATAAAAGTAGTTCCAGTATATTACCTTGAGAGACTCCGGATGTGATTTGGTGGTAGCCAGAAACATTGATTTTACCTGCCTTGGAAGGCATAATTTGAGTTTGCATAACAATTTAACATTTTTGCTCTTAAAGTGGCGATAGATTTATTTAAACTACCGAGGTAATTTACTTACAATAATTAAATTATTTAACATTTATGTACATTTACTACAAATTTACTAATATAGAATCAGACTATAATTATCTATAACACAAATTATTTTATGTTATAGATAACTATTCCGGTAACTTGACTTTCAATTGCTGCTTTGCTGTGTGCTATTTATACCTCCTGGAGCCTTCTCGTAGCGCCGAAATCTTCCAGGGTATTCCGCCCTGTTCTAGGCCTCGCACGTATACAATTACTGCGGGAGTTTCAACTGCGCTTACATTGGGGGCATTGCTTTTGCTGCTCGACCGTGTGTTTAATTTGCTAACTAACTTCAGCTGAACAGAATGGTACGGGGTATCCAGAAAAGCAAATTAGTAAGATGCCTAAAATATTTGTTCTGGCCCGGGTATTATCAGATTTTCTAATTTTAAATTTCTTTGTAGCTTCTTATGTAGTGTAGGTTTTACTAATGCATTTTGAAGTCATGTATAGAAAGTTTTGTCTTGTCTGCTTCTTACTGGCTTGCTAAGGATGGCTTCACTTGAACCGATAATACAGACTAAACATTAAAGTCTAACAACTATTTGTATTGAGTTATACAAATTAATCATTTTTTATCTTAATTTTCAAAAATTTTAAGGTTTGTCTCAACTTTTGTTGCCGTTTACATCAATCTTTATTTATATGTACATACGCACTAGTGTGATTTTGATAATTTTTAGAATTTTCAACTAAAATCTTTTGCGTCGCATTTGATTCTTGAGCTTCTACGGACAATTCATTTTTTAGCCATTTTAACTTTTAACCCGTTTATTTCATTTAAGTTTTTTGGTGGCACCCCGTAGCTGCCAATTATTTATATTAGCTAGTGCAGTTTAATTCAATGTGCCCCATTAAAGAAGTTGTGCTCAGTTTGCCTTAATTAACAAGATTTATTCCGATCACTGTGCCAATCTAGATACATTGTCGTTTTAAATTTATTAGTTCTTTTTAACTCCGCCGCTCGTACTATTAATTGCAAACTCTCCCTATTAATTAGAAGCAGGCGACTTCTAAGTGAAAACGTAAATGCCCGGCAAGTTAAAAATTGCGCATAAAGTAGCAACAGCTTTCTACCTTACCTTATTAGATTTTTACTACTTTTTGACCCATTACTGCAACAAGGTGTAGGACTCACATAGATATTTTTAGTAGTACTTTAACTGTATGTTTTGACTATTTCAAAAGAAATAAAATTTTCAAAGAAACAAACACCGAAAATCTGTTTTTGGTAGCGATATATTTCTTTTGATTACAAAAATAGTTGCTGGTAAAGTTCAGTAAACAACTTGTGCAACTTTAGAGAAGCGTTCTGTTGTTTTTAGTAACATGCAGTTCCAGCAGTTGAAGAGTGAAAATTTAACCTGCATGATGCTAAACGATTTGGGCAGCTAAATAAAGTCGATTGGTGCCACACTCATTTAGAACCATCAAAAGAACTTGAAGTAATACTTCAAGTCATTCTAATCGTATACACTAATTAGCAAAAGATTCTCAAAGACAACAGTTTCCAACGAACTCAGCTGAGAACAAGAATAGTCTCTATGATATTGTTGTGGTTGGTCTCCAGATTATTTACGCCAAATTATAACCTACGATAAAATAAGTTCCCTATGGACACCTAAAAGGCAAAAACTTGGATTTATTTAAGTAAACCAGTAAATAGTACTGCAAGACCGAACATTCAGGTCAAGAAAATATTACTGGATACCTGGTCGCAACAACTGATGCGTATTAGTGAAACTACAGACGCAAAATGACGTTATACCGGCAAGGCAACAGGAAAGTCATTTTGCTTCAGGACAACGTGCGAACTCATACATTCAAGACCACTTTGAAAACGATCATCGACCTGCATTAGGGCATTTCATTATACCCGACATATTCCAATCCCTGCAACATAATCTGTGGCTCATACCCCCTTCACTTCTGTCAAAGATGTGGTCGGACTTCAGAAACTCTTGACGTTTCGTCACTGCGGCAGACATCATCAGAAAAACATTTTTAAAAGATTTTCTTCTGAAGATGTCTGCCGCAGTTGCGAACGAAACGTCAATAGTTTCTGAAGTCCGACCACGGCATTAACCCGAGAACCAACCACACGATGCACCATAACACCGGCCGTGAAAGCCTTAGCACCTATTTGATGTCGAGAAAAGTTTGACCTCTTTTCCTAAATGGAATTCGGCAAACTTTTTGAAGAATGCATATTTGGCGATTTTCTTTTAAATGATTTTTCTAAAAATATTTTACTCTAAAACTGCCACTAATTTTAATATTAACTGTGATAACTTTTGTTTTCTATAATATTTTGACATGCTATTACATGCCATTAATTAGATTTGCCTCTTTTTTCTTGATATTACTATTTCTGTCCCATACAAATGTATTTTTTTCATCGGCATGCACTTACGGCACTTAAGAGTTTATTGTGCCTACTAATACTCGTTTAATTTAACTTTTAATAATACGACATCACATACACCTATAGATTGAACGGGACCTTAACTAGCCTTCACCGGCTCCCGAACAGAATAGTAGTGCTCACGCCCACTTGAACCAAATGAGAGTTGATCCTATATATGGAGAAATTCGACTAAAAAGCAGCTTTTGCTCTTTTTTTCTTGAAGGGTATGTGATTTTATGCCAAAGAAAAATATTACTGGCTTGGGACTGTAGTAAGACGCTAAATGGAATCTACCGTTGTAATCTAGTGGTCGTGAGTATTGCTCCTCTATCTGCGAACCTAGCGCGCGGTCTCACAGGAAACTTATAGATCTGTATAATGTCGTAGTATTTAAGTTGCAAGTCAGGAGATTTTGATTCTGCAGTGCCTGCAAGTGCATCCTATTGGAAAAAAGGTACTGAATGAACAAATGTACACAAAGTCTTTATCATAGTGCCAGGTTTTACTTTGTAGAATTAGTTAAGTTCTTTTTATATTGATAAAATCGATAATTTATAATCTACTCCGGTGTTATACGAGTATTAAGTATGTTGTCTGTTAAGACATGTAAGGTCTCTTCATCCACCGATGATTCCTTTGAGATTTACTAAAATGACTTGAATTGCATTCTTCGTCAGTTCAGATCTATAAGTCATTGTTTGATCAGCCTTCTTGTCGGTAGAGAGTACATAAGTTGTTGTATGAGGTGATTTTTATGTTCGGGTAGTTTTGCAAAGTAGCCTAAAGCTGAATTTTCTATTACATTCGTCACGAACGGTATGTTGAGTTCCTCGTATAGGGTTCGGTTACTTACAAACCAAGGGGTTCAAAGATTTTGCTTTGTGCTCATTGTATATATATTTATATGATAGAAAATCCAACGAGCTACGCTTAGCTACTATAGAGAATGCAAATGCTACAAACTTTCTGTAGCAATCGTTACTATTGCTGTCCTCCAACGATTGTATCAGTCACGAATTCCGTCTCACTCTGGTGCATTTCCGTGATGGGCGTTGACGTTACGAAATATATAACAACAATCGTTCGTGTATATCTTTTAAAGATATTTGATTTGTTTTCTTGAAGCACCTCCAGATTTATATACCATATCTCTAGATGGGAATAAGGATTGTTTTGTAGAGCAGGACTTTATTTTCAGTTGATAGCTTAGATTTAGGTCAAGCAGTCAATACATTTGCTTGGCTTTTAGATCAATCTGCTTTCTTGTTGCTCTAAGATGTGGGGATCAGGTTAGCTGTCTGTCTAGGTGGAGTCTAACATTCTTGATCTCTGTTTTAACCGCCAGGGGAATGCCTTTCAAATGTTATAAGACGACATGTGATTTTTCTAGTAGTAAATATTACTTGTAAGATTTGTTTTTTTAATTTTCCAAATGGTCGGTCTCATTACTGAGTCTATTCAAGTATGTTTTTAGATGTGATGTAGCTTCAGCTGCGTACTGATGTGTGGAAGTATCGCAGTGTCATCAGCGTATGTAGCGATAGAGGTACTTTTGGTTTATGGGTTATTAGATATGTAAAGGAGGTACAGGAAAGGACCAAGGACGTTGTCCTGTGGTACACCTGTTTTTATTGGGTGATATGTAGAAAGTTGAATATTGTGTTTTACTGTATAGGAGCGGTCAGTGAGGTATGATTTTATCAGAAGATAATGGGTGCTCGGTGATCGTTGCTTTATATAATAATCCGACATGTTCCACTTGTCGAAAGCCTGTTGGACGTTCAGAAAGGCTGCGGTGTAGAACTTTGCTCCCTGAGGCATATAGCTATTAAACTGTCGATTCGGTGGGCTTGTTGAACTGCCGAGCGGTGTTCTCTAAACCCGAATTGATGAATTGGTATCAGTGCAGCCATGTCTAAATTGTCGTGTAGTTTACTTAAGAGGAGCTTTTTAAATAGTTTTCCAGGTAGAGAAAATAGGGCGATCGGTCTATATGAGCTATATGGCGGTCGCCTAAGGCGTTCAGAGATGGGTCAGGACCAGCGTATAGTGAGGACGAATTTATTAGAGCCTTAACCTATCAGTTGGCAGACCACGTTCCTATGAGAAAATAGCAAGACTCACCACTCTTCTATATACTAAACTATTTTTGAGATAATTTGAGTTTTTTGCATTTTGGTGTAAATAGTGCCTCTTTTTCTGTAATAGTGACTATTAAGTCTTTTTATTGATAAGTCTCCAAAGATTCAAAGTGAGCTCTATAATTACAGTTTTTAATTTGGAACAATATAATAAAAATAAAGATTTAGTCTAGCAATATGCATACTTTCAAGCATTGTGTACATTACAATTCTTTTATCGATGTTGCGTAGCATCTATTAATGTTTAAAGAAGGTTTGGATTTATGTTCAAGTAACCAAAACGTCTTAGTGCGGTTAGTTTTGCTTGCTTCCGTTTTGCACCAGGTAAATTTCTGGTTAAGGTATAACCTCAGATATTTTCACTTCATCTTGTTGAAATTGGCTGTTGTTCAAGGAAATAAGAGGGTTAACTGTAATGATAGTATTAAAGGTCATATAAACAGATATGATTTTATTAGATCTAGTTTTCTGTTTTTTAAATCGATTTAAATTGCATTTTATTAGAGCTTTTGGCGTATTCCATAACTGTTCAGTATATATCAGATTTAATAGTGGGCCAAGAACACTATCTTGAGATAGCTTCACGTTTATTGGTAAGCTTCGTTCACTCGGTTTCAAACTTTATCACAAATAATTTGTTGTGTGTGTAATATAAAGGAGGAAATGACTGTAATTTGCACAGCGAGCTTTGTCAAATACTGGTGTCTAAAAATGCTGCACAGCACTACACTGTGTCTTCGGAGCGCCTTTGGTCACTTTAATACAATGTATCTGTTCTGTAACGAAGTGTCTTTATCTGAAGTTAAATTAGTGATTAGGTACTAACTCATTATCTTTAACAGTTGGTAATATTCTGTTTATTAAATACTTTTCATAAGCATTAATTATAACTGACTTATTGACCTATAATAATTTGGTTTAGTAAAGCTTCCCTGGTTTTAATATTTAAATTGTCTCTGTCACTGTTCAATGATTCTAGAAATACCATGAATATAGAACTGTATCAAACAGCTCGATAAGTCACTTAGTTCCAATGGTACGCAGTTCTTTAATTTTTCTGATAAGTAGATCATACGCTGGTGCTTTCTTGAAATTGTTTCTTCAACTTTAACTATTTTGAATTGATAAAGGAGACTCCAGCTGTTGAATATATTTAGTTTCTTTATTAAGACGACTGTTTTAGTGATGTCCCTGGAAGATACTTATCAGATGTGCAAAGGCACACTATTTTTTGGCTTCAATTCTTTCCGACTTTCTTGCGATGGACTGATAGATAAAGAATTTTTTGACCTGCTTTAAATTTATGCCGCTTTCTAAAATTACTCTTGGGTAATTTTAGTAGATGTAAATTATAAAATGTTTTAATTTATTTACTTTTGTTATGTTAGGGAGTTTGCGTAATTGGTGATTAGCTGCGTTGCGTAAACGTTATTTTTAGTTATTCTGGGTATAGGTCATAGCCTCCAAGTTCTTTTCTTTTCAAAGATTTTTGTTTGGTTGTTCATTTGTTAAATGTTAACTGACCTATTCTATTGTGTAGTTGAAAGACGTAATAGCAGCTTTATAGAGACATTTCATGTTTTATTCGCTAAGCTAAAATAATCCCAGTTTGTGTGTTTATTATTTTGGTTGCATTTAATGCAAATAGTAAAATCAAAACGTAAAAGTGACCCTAAAACAGAAATAAAACATGATTTTGCACCAATAAGTTCTTAAGGGACAGACTTTGTAATGCAAAAGTGGACTAATCAGATATCTAGATTACCCTTTAGAACAAACTATTTCTTTCTCCTTAGGGTATGTCTTGATGGATCCATGTTTACTGCAGCCTATGGCTTATTGTGATTACCCTAATAAAGTGAATTTACAACCAATCTGTAATGGATATCCTGTGAATCAGCAGATAGAGGCCCTTTACAGAGTGTGCCTGGAAATCTTCCGGTTTCAGGACTGGTCTCCTGAATTTATGTTGCTTTTTCCTGCACAGCGCATTGCACTTGCATAGGATGTAGAAGGCTGTTTCTGGTTCCTTGCAAAGTCTGCATGCAAGGTGGCCATTGAATTTGCCAGTTTTCCAGAGGTGCTCTGTAACAGTCGCATGTCCTGTAAGAAACCCTACGGTTGTTTTTAGCTGTGGCCTACTTAGATTAAGGAGTTCTATAGCTCTCTTTTGGGAAGGTTCCTTAGTGAAGGTTTTGCTGAAATTATGTCGTGGTCGATTCTTCCAGTACATTCGATGATGAGTCTTCTCCTTAATAAAGTTTCGGCCATCACTTCGTAAAATTTTTAAAGCAGGTTCCGGGCCGATATAAGCCTCACTAGATTCCTGCCTATCCAATTAATCGGCATTCTCATTACCGTAGATACCGCAATGCCCAGGTGCTATAGCAGTTTGTTGTTGCATTCCCATACCAATCTAGACGATGTTTTAATGCTCGCTAAAGAATTTAAAGCGGCCTGGCTGTTTCATATAATATATAACCGCTTGCTCTTGTAAGCCCTCTTACCGTTTTCACGCACACACTGTAGTATGGCGTATATTTCTGTCTGAAAGACAGAGGAGAACTGTACCAGGGAAAAGCTTAGCTCTGCCCTGGGAGCCTCAGCATATATTTCTGCTCCGGTACCCACATCGGTTTTAGACCCGTCTGTGTACCAGATTAGACTACCAGGTGCAATTGGCTGTCTAAATGTCTCGCTCCTACCTCGATCCTACATGATCACCACATAATGTGGTCCGTCCTTATTTCAAGGCTCCCCAGACTATCAATTATTCTAGTATGGCTTGTACCCGTATGTGTCTTGTACAGCCTGTAGTGACCCAGACTTGCCTCCCCCTGAATCACTATGTGCAGAGGTGGGAGGACTAGAAGAGTCTCCATTACTGCAGTGGACGTGGTTCTCATAGCGCCTGTAATGCCCAAAAAAGCAAGTCTTTGTATCTTGCCTGGTTTTAGTTTGATGGTTTCTTGCACAACTTTGGGCCACCAGACCAAAGCTAACAAACTATTTCCTTAGGGTATTTTGGAAGTCTTCTAAGTGTTCTTGTTTTCTGTAAATCTAACAGAAATATACACAGTTAAAGTGGTTAAGTAACCGATGGATTCTTTTATTGTTTGTTGTAGTGACTTATTTAATGAAGTTGGACCAAAATTTTGATAATTATTATCTTGTGTAACTCTGGCTGGGTGATTGGTGTTATAAACAGAGTAGTTGGGAATTTGTAGGTAATATTTTTCGATAAAGTGAGTTTCCAAATTAGCACGACCTAATTGTAGTTATTATACATTGGCATCTATAAAGCAAGTTGTAAATTTGTATCTACTCTTTAGGTATAGACGTCACGAATACAAGAATGTTTGACAGGTTCTTGTGAATCATTAAATTTCTTTTTAGATTAGTTTTGTGTTAGAACAATGCACTATATTGGTATACAAGTGGGGAAGTTGTTGGTTTTCGTTGGTTATATGAGCGAATGGCATTTTTGATTAAATTTGTTGATAAGGTGTTAACAGTGGTTCATAGAATGATCGCTTACATATTTTAGAAAATGAAGTGACATATATGCTGGTTGTATCCATATTTGTAATGTCTTGATCAATGGGAAACTTTTCTTTTGTACTTGTGATTTAATTTTAATTGTATTGTAGGTTTTATATTGCTGTTTTGATGTTACTCATGTTACAATTACGACAGCTCCAGCGTACTAAAGTCAAATATCTGGGATTATATATAAACAAAAGATAGACGTGGAAAACCCATATTAATGAGAAATGAAGGTAATGGAGTTAAAACTGAAGCAGATGTACTAGCTCATTGGGAAAACTTCAATCCATCCCTGGAAAACAAGATATTATTAAGCAAGTCAATTATTAGACCAATCTGGACCTATGGTCAGCCATGGGATTGCAAAAGTCGATCGGCTATTGAAGTAATTCACCGTTTTCAATAAAAAGCCACCCGTACTGTGGCAGCCGTATCTAAGTATGTGATAAACTAAACACTCTATGTAGACCTCAATATCGCTTACGTGAAAGACTTAATTAAAAACTGTGCTATTAAGTACCAACAGTACTGAAGCTTTATCCAAATAAAACTCGCACCACTGACAACTAGAGGACTTCAAAATAAATGGCTTAAAGATCTAACTATTTAAATAAGGGATGATCGCCAACTAAGCCTAGTTATAGTACAAAACATTAGCTCATATAATGTATTAATATTCTGATTGAAAATTGAATAAAAAATAAAAAATAATAATCTAAGACACAAAAAATTAATATATAATAAAATATATAAACAAATAGGATTATAGGTATTAAATATCGTAAAAATATAAATAAGCAATGTTAATTTTTATACTAGTATAAAAGAAAAACTTGTAGTCATAAAAAGATCTACCTAAGCATTAAAGCAGATAGATAATTATCAAGTTAAAACGCAGTTTTCCTGCGCATAAATTAACGAGGCAATAAAATTGATAATAAACTTTACAAGTTCAAGTTATCCAGCATTAAAAAACGTTTAGCTGTTATAATAGTAATTAATTTAAATGCCTGTTTATTGCAGTGCGTTAACAGGAACATAAAACAGGATTTTTATAGACTAGGATTTGATGTAATTGTCTTACAATGAAAATGGCAATTAAATATTAAATTGGATGCCTATAACCATAATTTCACTTGAAGGTTTAGTGTACTTAGTGCATGTTTTAAACAGAAATAATGAGGCTTTAAGAAATTACGTTTGTCTAAAACTAACCACAAAGTATACAAAAATAAGCAATTAAAGAGGTTTTTGGGCAAAAATAATAAAACACATTAATTAGCTTGCAGTAAGAAGATCAAAATATCACTACTCTAAAAGAGGTTTAATAATAAAGCAACTGAAAAGTGTTTTCCCATCAAACAAGTGTCCTTACTCCTTATTATTTCGTCTTTATCTTCACAATTAATATTTAATTTGATTTTAATTGCCGCCACTTTCCTAACTGAATAATTTACACTAAAAATAGCGACAATACCAAAACAAAAATTTTATGTATTACTAGGATATTAACTATTTTTTAAGGAATTTGATGTAAGAAATAAGGTAATAACCGAACTCCACAATATTCACATTTCCCCTATATAATGAAAATGTAAGAGACAGAAAATTTGTATTTAAAAAATTGGTAAAATTAATTTTCCTTATTTACAATTCAGTCTGACAGTGAAACAGTGTCATTAATAAAAAAATCTTTAAGAAATAGCATTTAAATGTAAATAAAAACATACTTTTCTATAAACAAAGTATAAACTGGAAATCAAGCGCAACCTGGTAAAGTTTACCTTTATAACCGTAGTCTTATCACCTTATCAACATCAGTGATAACGTCCGGTTAAATGCAAGTGAATTGAAATACAAAGTAATGTCTTTCTACAATCACAACAAGGGCGGATCCAGGGGGGGTCATTGGAGTTATGTGGTTGACTAGTGATAATAATAATAAATAATAATAAATAAAAAAATTGATTTTGTTATTTGATTAAAATTATTTTGACTTTAATCGGATTTATTATTGTAATGGAATTGAGGCCTGCCCTGACTAGACCTCAACTATATGACCCCCCTGACTTGAAAACTGGATCCGCTCTTGAAAACAAAAAATCTTGTACTCCCAACCTTATCAACGTCTCTAGTACCATTTTAAGCTCTACGATTTTATCTTAATTATAAATTAGCAATCCCTGTACCAAAGTTGCATAAAAATCCTTAAGACGACTTTGAACTAAAAATCAAACATTCAAGAGACTATAAATATTGGTTAAACACATCTCTAATCGTTTCTATTTCTAGTAAAAGAACTCTGAAAAATCATCACAATTTTCTTTAATTTATTATAATCGGCCTTATCAAAGGTTGGTTGATTACTACCCTAAAGTTGCATTTTTCTTCATCTGGTACGTACAGAAAAGTACTTTTAGTTTTTTTTTACAATCTACTCTACATGGAGTATTAAGTAAATGTGATGACAATAAATAAGCAGTGTTAAGAGAAACCGCTCAGCAGTGGCACTATTGCAGTAATCCTATTGCTTTAGGGGGTTCTCAGGTCGCAAGGCCAGCTTCTGTTTAGTCGTCTCCCTGGGAGGACGTTGGTAGACAGTTGGTGGACTAGTTCACTAGGATGAGTACTAATTTTTTCTTGATAATTCTGAGTAAATTGGTGAATTTCTTCAGTAATAAAGGGAATGCTGAAATCTTCATGAAGTGTCTGATTTGTTACATACCATGGTGCATTCACTATGGCACGAAGGGTTTTTGATTGAAATTGTTGAATCGTTTTAATACGAGTAGGTTTGGCACATCCCCATAGCTGAATTCCGTACGTCCAAACGGGCTTCAGGATAGTTTTATAAAGCAGCAGCTTATTTGATATTGACGATTTTGACTTTCTTCCTAATAACCAGTACATCTGGCGAAACTTCAGGTTTAATTGCTGGCGTTTGGTTTGGAGATGTTTTTTCCATGTAAAACGATGATCAAGATGAATCCTAGGTACTTAGTTTCTGTTTTTGTTGGGATTTCTACATTATCCAAGCTGACTGGCGGACATACGTTGAATCGAGTGGTAAATGTTATTTGCACTGATTTAGTTGGGCTGATTTGAATACGCCATTTAGTAAGTCATTTGCTTATGGTGTTCAGATGTTGTTGGAGATTTGCGGCTGCTAGGTAGGGATCTTCGTGCGTCGATAGGATAGCGGTGTCATCGGCAAAAGTGGCGATAACTGTGTTTGTATCTTCAGGTAGGTCAGCTGTGTACACTATGTATAGGAGGGGTCCGAGGATGCTACCTTGTGGGACGCCAGATTCGACAGGGAAATAGTTGGACAATTCATTATTGTATTTAACTGTGAAATATCTCTCAGTAAGATAGGACTTAAGGAGAAGATAAAAATAACTAGGAAGAAACCTTTTCAGTTTATGAAGTAATCCGGTATGCCAAACTTTGTCGAATGCCTGTTCAACATCTAAAAATACAGCTCCACAGTATTTTTTTTTTCTTCGAGGCTCAGTGAAATTTGCTTTATTTACTTTTAGTTATAGTAATTTTACTATTAGAGTTCTGTAGTATCTGCTCCCGTGATCTTTACTTGGCTTCCGCCTATGATTTTTAAAGTATGTTTTTTGTTAGCGTTGGTATTAAGTTCTGCTGTGAGAGGCTTAATGCTTAGTACGCCCGCAGGTAGAGATTTTATTGTTCACTTTTATTGTTTCGCTTGGTTTCGCAAGTTCTTGGAAAGGTTTGTTAAAATGATTTTTAAATATTGTTCTATGAAGGTTTTTTGCTGCACCATACGATTACCATTCTCTTGGGAGACATATTTTTTTCTTTTATGGGGTAACTAAGCTCCATTCTATGATTTCTTGTTTTATCGTTGCCAATTGATAATTAGATTGTTGTCAACCTTGTAGTTGATTAAATTCGGGATGTATATATTGAAGTTGTGGTAATTAGTACTAAACACAAAAAAACACAAAAAAGCTGCTATTCAAGCATTGCAAGGACGCAAAAGAACCTTCTGCAACGCTCCTTGCTCTAAAAATAGCGACTGTGGCGGTAGAAATTGTCAAGTGGGTGGTGGAGGTATCACAATTTGGTTCCAATTTCAAGTAAAGACAACTTTTTGATAAAAGCACATGAAGTCGTAGTGTTTGAAGATTCACTTGTCGCCTATTATAACTTATCCTTCTTAGAAAGTTCATGGCAAATGCAAAGCAGCCGACTACATTTTGGATCTTTGTCAAGCTTTCTTTCCTTGGCAAGTGCTGAAATGGATCGAAGATCTTGCGTTTGGCAACAAGACAACTCTTCGTTGCACACCACTTGTAAGGTCTCCGAGTGTTATGATGACAAAGAGGTGAGCACTTGGGACTGGCCAGCCCAGAGAAAGCGGTAGAAAGTTTATGAACGAGGACACTTTAAGAACAAAAATTAGTTATTTTGGGGGAAATCAAGCGTTGTGTAAAGCGGATTGATTCCACAATGATTAAGAGATTCTACAAAGTATGAATAAGTTTTTTTGCTGTTATTGAGACTAAAGGACAAATTTAATTGTGAGTTTGCCTTGATAAATTTGAGGGTTTTTTTTAGTTTTTTGGTGGAATTTACTAATAAGCATAACAGAATGTCAGTCGCGGGGAGTATTCAACAGATGTGTTTATTATGAATTATCAAAGTATTTTCTGATGAACTCGTGAAACGGTGAAGTGTATCAAATATATGTTTCACGAATGGAATATACATTTCCCCCTTTGCTCTCGCGAGCACTTTGACTACACGTACGGCAATCCGCAGTTTTCCTGTTTGATAATTTGGCCGCGCCCGCCAATGCGCGCTATTTAACGTAGCGGAACGCGTGGCGGATCTTAGCCGAGGTATTAAACTAATTAGCGGGCTCTTTGTACGATTTCATTTATTTTCTTTTATGTCATTAGCCGGGGCCTTTGCGGCAGCTGCGTGCGCCCCGCGCTCAAAGCAGGATAAGCTTTCCGGCTGACAAAGCTAACGACAAACTTATCTGCGCCCGGTTCATCGGCAGGCGGCGTGTATATTTAGGGCCCCGATGCAAGCCCTTGGACTTTTCGGGCGTCGCAGCGCGCTTCGTCCGCAAGGGCGGCGCGCCCGGTAATGCACTGTGGAGCGCCGGAGTCGAACAGTTAATCCAATTTGCCTGCAATGAGACGGCGAAAGGCCCTGATGAGCGAATTCCGGCCCGAGCTGCGGCGGCGCCGCCCGCTCGTCCTGGGCTCAGCGAACGCCAGTCACCATGCAAATTGTTATTAATGGATTGCTACGAGCGACTTGTTTATTAAATCATGTCTATTCAAATCTTGTAATGCGGGTCGATGTAAAAGTTTCGAATTACTTGCTTAATCCGTCCTCTTCTGCCCGTAGATGTTAAAGTTGCAGATTTTTTTCCATTCTGCTATATTTCTTACTCGCACCTTTGCTTCTTTGTAGGTAGTTCCTCCAACCCTCAGTAATTTTTCTGTTTATTCGATATTCAGGTTGGTCTGCTCCTAGTTCGTTTTTTGTCAGTTCCCATTTACTATATTCTTTCCATGATGTTGCTATTAGCCAAACCAATTTAATTATCTTCTTTGAAGGGTATTTGCGTTAGCCCACATATTTTCCTTAAATAGCGCATTTCACCTGCTTGTATTTTACTTTTTTGTTCCCTAGTGGGGATTCATGTCTGTTTTCCATAAATTATAGTTGGTGAGTGTACTGATTTATAGATTCTCGTCTTTGTTTCTTCAGATACATTTTTTTCCTATAAACGCGTTCTCTAATATTCTCTAAAACCTAATTGCTGCTCCTAGTCGTTTGTTTAACTCTGGTTCTAGGTCACCTCATTTTTGTGGTCGGTTTATTGCTTTCATTATCCATCTTCAACTGATTTGCTGCCAACATCGTTTCAATATCCTTTATTTTGATTTTTATGCCAGTTATTTACCATTCCTTATTCTATATATCAGTACTATTCTAAAGATCTTCTTTCGAATTGACCACTAATATTAGATCGTACACTTATTCTTGCATATTTTAGGTTTCTTGTTCCTATTGTTGCTCTTTTGGGCCTTGCGCTCGCTCTGTCATTTACCAATTTAGCTATTTTATCCATGGTTGCTATCAAAAGTGAAGGACTTATGGTTCTTCCTTGCCGCACTCTTTATAGCTTCTAAATTCTTGTGTGTTGATCCGTCCGACTCTTATGCAATTCTTAGTTTCTTTATATAGGCTTTAAATTAGTTCTAATAAAGGTTTGTTCAAATGCCTTTTATCTTATTGTTCTCCGGATTAGTTCGAAGGCTTTTCTCTTCTAAAATTGTTTCTTATACTTTATATACTACTCCAAATAGTGATATTTCTCTATAGGTGTCGCATATTATTTGGTTCCCTTTTTATATATTGGCACAATCTGCTGTCTGCCATTTTCGAGGAATAATTTTTGAGTTCCAGGTCTTATTGCTAGTTTTGTGGGGTAAGTTTGTTTTATATTTGACCATATATTTTATTATTTCTGACTATACCTCCTGCTTTATAGTAACTTCTATTTCATCAACACCGATTTCGTCTGTTTGTATTCCTTCGTCATAAATCGACGTGTTGGCAGATATAATTTCTTTATCTGCTGCTGGGTTAGCTCCTGTTTGAAATGTTCAACCCTCTTTTTATTTCTTCTGCATTAGTTTCTTTTCTTCAGTCCTGTTACTATTCGAAGAAACAATTTTCTAGTTGCTTCATTTTGGTCTTTATGTTTTATGCTTTTGATATTTCTTTCGTTTCTATACTTAATGTATTTCTAAACTTCTTATTAATTTATTTATTCTCCTCTACCGACTGATTTTTTGCTATTATAAAAGATTACTCCATATACCTTTTCAACAGCTTTTAGTATAATAATTTTGAATTTTCCCCAAATTTTTTCTGTCTTCCGGTTTAATCTATATAATTTTATATCTTTCTTTATTCGTTTCATATGTTCTAAAGTCCCCCCATATTGCTCTTTGGAACCTTAAAGGTTTTAAATATATTTTATTTTGGTTTGTCATTTATTCTAATCTTCAGCTAACTTCTGTTAAGTAGTGATCGTTTCTAGTCCAGCACTTCTCTTGTCTCTCTCGCCTTTTATTTTGGCTTTGTTATCCTTTCCTAACATCATTACGTCAATAAATGGTTTTTCATTTCTACTTGCTACTTTTCTCGTTATTATACAGCTGTTTTATATACAGAACTTAATTATTCTTATTACTACTACTGTTTAATATAGGTTTCTGTCCATTCTATGATTACTCTTTTGTAAATTCTGAATTGTTACCTACACGTTCATTCAGGTCTCCTAAGATAACGATTATATTTTTGGCTTTATCAAATTTCTCTGAATGTATCTTCATCTTTTTTATCGTTTTTTAGTTTTATATGTTATTTTTAATGTGTGCATTTCTTTCCTTAATTCTAAATCATTTTAACATTTTATTGCATTCTATGATTTCAGTATTTACTAAACAAGGTGCTTCTGCTTGTGTCCAGACTGTTCCATCTACTTACGATACATAACAGCAAGTGACCTCCTTTGACTACTTTGTATCTTGTATTTTCCCCTTTTTATATTTGTTTGCTTAAACCCTTTGTATCATTCAATTTTTCCCATTAAGGCTACATTGGTTCTTAAACATATTGCTATTCATTGGCACTCCATCCTCATGCTCATCCATCCTGCCTATGATCTAACTTCTTTAGTTTAAGCTTGATTTAAAATCAAGCCTTTTCTTAAATTCCTATTGAATATTTTTTATTTATAAAAATTCTAGCTATGTTAAGTAATTGGGTTTTAATTTCTTCATGCGTTTGATCGTTCTTAGTAAATATTTGCATACCTTTTAACAGTTTCTTTCTCTTTAGAACCTCTTTTATAACCTTCTATGAATTCAATTAAACAATTATTATTTCCTTTTCTTCCTTAGTCCTAACCGAACGTGCCTCTTTTGGCAACGTGGAAATTTTAAGTTTATCCCGTAATGGGTGTTCTATGCTTTTAAGTTTTTCAGCTTGTAACCGATATTTTTAGAAAGTTCTTATAGTTTATGTACCCTTTTTTGAAGACTATCTGCTCAGTCTCTTACCTATCAAATTTTTTGGGTCTTCTGTGTATCTTTTCCTTTTATCAAGATTTAATCCACTAGATAAACTTCAAATTTCGCACCTTAAGTAACTTCTCGCGTGTATTAGAGGTCACGCCACTCTCAACCGTTATCGAGCGTAGCAATTAAGTCACTTTAACCATTAATTTAGTTAATTTATTTGCAACACGCGGTCCGTTTTACATCCGCCTGCTTAACCTTTAACTTATTTATAACACTTGCTAGTATTTATTTGGTTTAAATTGCGATCGCTTACGAAAATTGAGATTATCACGTAGCGCACACCCAAGATTAGATTAATTGTATAGAAAATTTTCCCACAAGGTCTATATTTATATTTAAGTGTTAATCAGTTGTCAAAAAATCTACCACTAAGATGCTCAGCCACTTCCTTAAAACTGAACAATCACATTTTTAAAGAAGAGTTCGAGCAATTAAACCGTTCGGAATATATTTTGAGTGATATCAAGCACTGAATCTTTGCTCCATGTCTCATCCGCCTCCTTTCTCTCTTCACGAGGTTTCAATCCGTTATCTTAATTCATTTGCTACTCTTGCATCTTCTTACATGGCTATACCATTGTAATTTTAGTTCTTCTATTTTACTTATTATATTCTTGATTCTCGGTCGATTCCGACCTCTTTATTTAAAATTCTGCCTGTCCGGACTACCCTACAACACCCCAGCACTTCATTTTTGTTGCGATTATTTTTGGTTTGTTTCTTTTATTTAATACCCGTTTTCCTGCCCCGTAAGTCATTATATTCTTTATCACTGCCATACATTTATTGTTTTGTCTTTATTACGATAGTGGTGTCCCAGAGGACAAAATTGAGTTTTTTAGTACGTCCTGATTTGCATTTTTGGATATTATGCATCCTAGAACTTTAAATTTGTCCATACCACTGATTGTCATTTATTCATCTACCTCTAAACTACCAGGGTCTTGCAGTTTTTAGGTGTTCTACTTTATAGTTTTCTGATTACTAACTCAAAAATAAGGATTTTTCAATCTGTAACTTGTGTTGCGTTTTTTCCTCAAAAGAGTCGTAAATAGTTAAGACTGCTGTGGAGCTGTTTGAGCTTCTGAATTAGTTTTGGAGTGATCTAACGCCTCCATGTCTTCAGTTATGAGAGAATTCCTGTTATATATTTGTAAGGTTTGGTTAAAAGACGAACAGTGTTACACTTTTATTCTATGAAGCTTTTGCTCCTTTTTAACATAATTCCTTAAATGTTTATAAGGCAGCCAGTCAACTTTGGCCAACTGTAACTAAAACTTGAAGATGAAGGGAAAAATTATGAGCCGTTATATTTAGTTATAGTCTTGAACTGTTTCCAAAGTCGTCTTTTCCTCTTTCTTTTACATTATAAAATAGACTTTGGTTGGTTTTGTCAGAAATGCTGCAATTTAAACAATGGATTTAAAATTATAAAGATGTCTTGCCCTGTTTTTAAACTAAGCAAATGAATGTTTTAGACATTACTATTAATAAATTAATCGACTATAATATGAACCTTAACGTTATTGTATTGAGTCAATTACTTTTAACAGTAAGTTATATTACCTCTTTTGGCACTTTTTTAATTATTTGTGGCCATTGTAATTTTAGTTTGGCTTTTGTATTCCAATTTATCTGTCCATTTGTGGTTTATGTAGAAGAATAGTTTATTACTTGAGTTATTTCTACTTTTGAATTCTGCAAAACAATATGTTTTTTTAAGTAGAATATAGTTGCTGAAAGATCTATTGGTTTCTGATAATTGCTCTACTATTGGTTATTACAAACGCCTCCAAGTGAGGAACATTTCTACTTATTCTATATTGTGTTCCTTTAAGTAGAATTTTGAAAGTTATTTCTTGCGTTTGCAGCATTCACCGTTAATCCAACGGTTTTTAATAGTTTTAGTGCATATTAGAATTTTTATTTTCAATCCGAACGCGTCTATCGCAAATTGAGCACCTAGAGTGATACTCAAAGAAATTTGCGTACTTCATCATAAACGCCAGGTGTGATTCACGGTATCCATTAGTGGTAATATCATTTAGCGACTTGCATAAAGTTGTAAAAACTTAGTAGTCTTATCGTTTATTGCGTATAAACCACCACTAGTTTTTGGTCTGAGTGTCGGTGCAGATGTCTTGAAAGGCTCTCGTGTCAAGTTTTACAGAATTAAAGCAGCGAAAAAAGCTGTTGGATAAACAGAATCAAAGTTGGATGAGTTGTAGCAATAGACTGCCAATGGAGACATCGAGAGCCGTTGTTGTTTAAAGATTTTTAGTTACAGCCAAAATGTTTTTTCAATCACTGAAAGTACAGCTCATTAAGTAAACATAAATTGTGTAATTGAGAAGTGTTGTTGATGAATAAAAAAAGGAAAAAATAAAAATTAAAATTAGCTTTTGGTTACCAATAAATGTAAATTTCTTAGATTACAAAAAGTGGCGAAATTTTTGTCAGTATAACTAAGAGAGGAACAATCAGTTCAGATAAAAATTGAGGAAACTTAAAATAAAAACAAATAAAAGGAATAACCAGAAAACTAATAAAGTATGAAAGCAGTTGCGAATCGTTCCATGATTTTTTTGATTTTGGATTAGAATTTAGCTGCAAATCGATACTTTACAATGCAATGTAATGGATCCACACTTCCATTTATCATCCTATTCAAAATTATTGCGGAATTTTCAATATATGGCAGGAAGTAAACTGCTCACGCCTAAGATTTGACATCTATTTTTCTTAATTGTCTCAGAAAATGTTTATTTCGTGGTTTATCCTGTCCACAAAGCAGGCCTGGTCCTTCCTCAAATTACACAAATTATTTTAATACAGAACTTCAAACTTAGTTCAAAGCAAGCTGTAACGCAGGACAAAAAAAGAGATTGAGGGTTGATACTCTTCTTGTTAAAATTAATATATGAAAACCTACCACCGATGAAGAAAACCAAACATTTCTATCAATAATTTTATAGGTGGGTTAGCAAACAAATATTGTATCCCAAATAAATACTACATATCGTTTCTGTTAACTGTCTACTAGGAACCTTGAGGAACAATCGTCTGTGACTTAAGACACTTTGTAGTAATTAAAAGGCTTGGCACGAGAAATTTCCTTTCTTTTAATTAAACATGGAACTAATTAGCAGGCAAACGTAAAAAATAGAAAATAAACGAATAGAAGAATCTGTTATAACTCTTAAAGACAAGGGCAAAACTGAAGTAGAAATTTCTGACCAGATGGCAAGCTACTTTTCACTATTAAGAAAAACGATTCGGTGGTATCATAAAGCTGTCTTTGTGTTTCCATTAAATGCATCCTTATCAATTTTTGGACAGTATACAACTTTAAGAAGGGAAGATGGGGAAAATATCCAGTAGCTTTTATTTTTTTGAACAGCAAGATAAGTATTGAGTAGTGTGTAATACATAGAACTATTAAATCCTATTGTATTTTTAAATAATAATATCTAAAAGGACACAGTTTAATTTGGCGTGTTGTTGTTTATTTTAGATCGACTAGCTTCTTATGTAGAGCCTTTTTTATATAATGGTGAAGTAGCTAAACTTCTGAATACATTACACACTTCCTTACTGTCACTCAAAAATACTACTATATAATTTCATCCAGCAGGCACTTAGCGTCGCTCCTATCTTCAACACAGCAAAGCTTTAAGCCATCAGAATTGCGCTTTTAATTATGCAAATTGTTACCTTGCTCCTTGCTTTATTATTGGAATTTTAATAGAAATGCGCCAATTGTCCCGTTAATTTTTCTTACTAAAATATAAACAGAAACGTTACCGACAGAAGTGCGATCGGTTGCTATGGGAAGAGCTGTAGAAGCGGTGAGAACCGGCGCATGTCGTTTTCTGCAGCAGCTGACACTTTCCCAGTCCCGACGAATACACCGAAAAGCAGAATGCTAAAAGAGCGCCGATAATATTATGATTCATAATTTTAGTTATGAGGAAACGGTATCAGTTATATTTGGGTTGCTTGATTTAAAAATTGCCACCCAAATACTACTACAGAAGCGCCCAGGAAACGATATGTAACTCGGTGTTTGCGCTTTTTTGAGAGAAATTTGTGAAAATTACCCGAGTTCGGTTTTTTCCATTTAAAGCGAAGTACTAGCTGACACACTGACTAAAAACGCTACGAAAGAACTTAAATGGCACTTCTGCTACTTTCTAAGACTTTCACCAATTTTTCTGTAGCCTTTCAGGTATTCTTCTCTGGGAGACTGGGCTTTTAAATTAAGTAATACACCCAAGTTACTGTTGACAAGGATATTTTTAAACACACACTTATATCTACTTTTGAGGCAGTACAATCAGCCTTGCCTATGATATACCCGTAGATGAAATCATCTATAACTAGTTAGTTGCCCTAAATTGCACCAGTAAAAATGTGTCATCTTGTGAAAAAATGGGACACTGAGAAATTTTGTAATATATCTTTTGCGGCTTGAGTGTTGATTAATTTTTGAAGGAAATTACTCCTGTACTGGAAGATAATTCTTTTTATTTTATGATCATACTCAGGTGATGTAATGTGATCAGTATAAGTGGATTTCACACAACGACGAAAATTCCTATTAACTATAAATAAATAATTATGTGACGACATTGACCGGACCAATGCCCTGACCTCTCGTTGGTGACGACAACGTATCCGAAGCTATAATAAAAGGGGGATCGAGAAGAGAAATAAACGTGGGAAAAGATTGAAGATTGGGTACCTTCTATCTTTTCACTTCACTTCTTCGACAATTTGACGTCTCAGTTATCAAAGGGATCTCGCCAATAGCGAACTGCAAAGCAACACGTACAATTCTTGTAACTGTAGCTTGTTTTACAACGCGACTACGATTTGAACAACGTTTTTGTACAAATTTGGTACTAGTTGTCGGGTAACCCAAAAGCGTTCACTTACGCGAATCTTCCGGTATGCTTTGTAGACGGCGACACTTCTCACCTTCCTCCTTTAACAATTGTTAAACAACAACACACGCATATGAAATTCTAGAAAAGAAGTTTTGAAAGGCATTACGAGATAAGATTTTTTCGTTTATGAATAACGAGAATATCACTGTTACATTACCAACTTACATCATTTTGTACAATCCACGAAAGGTAAGAATAGTTTGTTTGTTGTAGATACTCCATACCTTAACCGACAAGGAAGTTTGAAACTGTATAATCTTGTTGTGTGGACTACATCGTGACTATCAATACAGCAGGCTAAAAAGGATTATAAAGACATCGTAATGGTGTAAAATTGCGAGTGTGCCTCAATATCTGAGAAGATCATGGAAGCATTGTTTCGAAGAATGCAAAAATATAATAGAAAACGCAAAGGTGTTTCGAAAAATTCTAGCTTTTTATGATAACTTTATTAACAAACGAAATAATATTCTTTATTTAGAGGCGTCGTTACCTTTTTACAAAATTAATCAATGTCTGTGAAGTATTAAAATTCTTCTTAAGCGACTCTTTTGGATCTTTCACCCTTTTTACGAAAACTTGCTTCAGTTGTCTTAACACAGCCTCTCACCTCAGAAACTACACTTACAAAGAAATTATCTTGGAATGCTTGAATTAGTCAAAACCAGGAAATTAATGGTTCGTCATTGTTCCAAAGCAAATTTTACATTTCACTTGCTTGACCTGTCCTGTGATAACATTTGTTTTGTACAACTTCCATTAATAATCATCTCACCCAAACCTAATGCTGGTTACGCGACACCATCGAACTATTCATGAAGAAAAGTACCTTTTTGAGCGGGGGAAGTGTACAGTTTATTACAGTGTTTGCACTGAGAGTTGCTGAAACCTTTGTCCTTCTCACGAAATTTTTCTTCTTCTTCTTCTTCTTTCTCTTCTCCCATTTTACTTCACGGTGTTGGGGTTTTGAGCCATCGGTTGTAAGCGTTTCTATCCCTTGCCAGGATCTTTATTTGTTCTATGGTCTTGCCTCTTTTCCTTGCCACTTCTCTGATGTTGTCTTCCCATACTTTTCTAGGCCTTCCTCTGGGACGCTTTCCTTCATCTTTCATTGCAAACACTTTCTTGGGGTACCTTGTCTCACTCATTCGTACCATATGTCCAAACCATTGAAGTTGTTTTAATTCTATGTTTTCTACTAAGGGTTCCTGATCTAGTTCGTCTCGTACACTGCGATTCCTTTTTTCCTATTAAGGTATTGTTTATTTGATAGTAGACTTTGTTAGCTTTATTTACTCTGCTTCTTATTTCTTCGTCAATTTTCCCATTTGCACTTATTCTTACTCCTAAGTATTCAAGTTCCTCTACTTCCTGCAATTGTCTTCCTTCTATCTGTATTTGCATTTGCCTTGCTCTTTCGTTTTCTTCTCGCGATATTTTCATAATTTTACTCTTATCCGTATTTATCTGCATCCCCTTTTCTTCCAATCTGTTCTTCCATGTTGTTACTTTCCTTTGCAGTTGTCCTTCACTTGTTGCGATCAGAATTATATCGTCGTCATATAGTAAGTCTTGTGTCAGTACTGGGTATAGATTCAGGTATCCCAGGCTAGTATTTCTGATGTCTTTTTTACATTGTTCGTTTATGTAATCCATATATATCACGAAAAGTAGGGGGCTGAGACTATCCCCCTGTTTTATGCCCTTTTCCATCTTGAATTCTGTAGATGTTTGCCCGTTTAGTCTTACTGAGCCGGTACTATTGGTATTTACACTTTTTATTACTCGTTTTAATTTTGGGCTTACCTCCAGATGGTCTAGTGCTTCCCATATATATTGGCGTGGTACTTTGTCGAATGCAGATTTTAAATCTAAGCATGCCAAATATAATGTTTTGTTTTTATCTATTCTTTTCTCTGATAGTATTCGAAGGGTAAATATGTGATCGTGGGTTTGTCTCCCCGGTGTGTATGCTGCTTGTTCATCTTGTATTTTATTTCCTATTTCTACTCTTAGTCTTCTTTCTAAAATTCATGAGTATACTTTGAACGCTACTCCTGATAGACATATAGCTCTGTAGTTGTCACTATTTGTGGAATCTCCTGTTTTGTGTAGAGGTACAATGATATTTCTTCTCCATTCATCTGGTATATTCTCTGTGTTCCAAGCTTTCTGAAAGATTTGTTTCAGCCATTGTACTAGTATGGGTCCTCCCTTTTTTAGCATTTCTGCGGTTATTCCGTCTTCTCCCGCGGCTTTTCCATTTTTTGCTTTCATTAGGGCCGTTCTTATTTCTTCTTCAGTTGTTATATCCACTTCTTCCTGTTCGTTATTGTCTTCTGCCACTATTTGTGCATTTCTATCTCCCTTGAATTTGGACGTGTAATGTTCCGCCCAGGCTTGTAGTATGTCTTTTGTTTCCGTTTGCAATTCACCAGCAGCATTTCTTATACTTCTAATCTTTTGGGTTCTATTTCCTTTTAGTCTTTTAATTATATTCCAAAATTGTTCCTGGTTGCTTATATAGTTGCCTTCAATTTTCCTTCCGAAACTTTCCCAGCTCTCTCGTTTGGCTTGTTTCACTGCTTCCTTCGCCTCATTTCTCCATTTGTTTTTGTTCTTGTATATTTTTTCCACGCCTCCTTTTTCTCCTTAATTTTCTTTTTCACTTCCTCATTCCACCATTTAGTTTGTTTTTGGTCATTGTTTTGTCTGACTATTTTTGTTCCTCATATTTCTTTTGCTATTGTTTGGAGTGCCGCTTTGAGTTTTTCCCATACTTCATTAAGGGTTTGTTGCTGGTTGCTATTTTCATATTCTTTTAACTTCTCTTGGAGTCTTTCCTCGTATTCTCTTCTTATATTTGGTTCATCCAAGAGTTCTAGCTTAATTTTTTCATATTTTCTACCTCTTTCCTTTTGGGTTTCTCTAGGTTGGTATCTGCGATTACTAGTCGATGTGCTGTGCTCAACTCCGCCCCTCTGATTGCTTTCACGTCGTTTACGGCGTATCTCATATTTTTGGTGTATGTTATATAGTCTATCATGCTTCGATGTTCTAGCCCTTGCACTTCATATGTGATTTTATGAATATTTTGTGATTGAACTAGGTATTTCCTATGAGTATTTGATTTATGATACAGAAATCGAGCATCCTTTGTCCATTATCATTAATTTCACATTCCAGCCCATGCTTTCCCATTGTACCATGCCCTCTTCTTTCTTGGTTTCCTATATGGGCATTCAATCTCCCATTACTATAACGTGTTGGTTTTTATTCTGTAGTTTCTCTGTTTCTCTCTGTAGTTCTTCATAGAACGCGTCTTTTCGTCTACGGTAGCGTTTTCCGTTGGTGCGTATATTTGTATAATCCCACTTTTTCTTGTAGGTTTAGGTTCATGGTCAATATTCTTGGATTTATAGCTTCCCAGCTGGTTATTTTCCTATTTAGTTCGTTACTTGCTATGATTCCTACATCTTCCGTTGTTCTGTTACCTCTAGGTGTACCTGAATATCTTAGTGTATACCCCTTGTCCATATGAGTTTCTCCACTTCCTTTCTTTTTTATTTCTGATACTCCTAGTAATTGGATTTTATACTTTTCTATTTCTTCGATTATTTCAGGTTCCTTCCCAGTTAAAGATGTTACGTTCCATATCCCTAATCTTATCCTTTTTCCTGCTTTTAGTCGTCTTCGGGTTGACCGTCCATTTCCGAGGCTCGTTGAATTACTCTGAATCATGATACCTTGTGTGGGTGATTAGCCCACCGACAAGGGTCCCGTTACCTCGGGACAACTGGTGTCAGGTTATACCCTCCGATGCTGGATCGCCAGAGCCCCGTTTGTTTTCTAGCAGGGTGTACCGGGCATTTTATTGTGCCTCTCTTGCAGGTGGGGTTGACATTTGAGCCCTTGGATGTTGGTGGGCCCCTTACACCCCTCACGAAATTTTTTTTATAAGTTAATACTGCTTTTACGGTCACTTAAGTTGAAAGGCAACCAAGATGAATTCTAGCTACATTTAAGTTCGTCACGGATCTGTAAAACTCGGTTAAGAATGAGGTTCTTGGAGTACCATTTTGAGAGCACCCATTTCTAAATTTCTTTATCGTTAAGTCTACAAATGAGGTGAACACGGATTATAAATTTTCCTTTTTTGGCTGTTTGGTTTATTTGAAGTTTACCTAGAATGAATCTGGCTAACACTCACGCTTCAACTTTATATAACGTTACTGGGAGTGCACACTGGTGGTACAACCAAATCTTCAGAGAAAAAGGTATATCCATCTGCCTAATCTTTTTCGTTGGTCGATCTTCGACCTAATTGTATTTGTTTAGTCTTTCAAGCAACCAAAACATAAATACTCCAGAATTTTCTGACAATCAGCACAAGACAAAGATGACCTGGAATATATGACAAAAAATATGACAAAACTGAATTAACAGTTTACTTTGAAAACAAAATGTTTATGAATCGGAGAAGAAAAATGTAACTCAGATTGGAACGAAAGAAACGAAATAAAGGAAGTGAAAGTGACAAGTATCTTGGGGGTAGAATAAACAGGAATAGTAGTGGCAAATTAAAAATCAAAAAATAATAGAACAAAGAAAAAAGCAGTAAGTAAGCTAAGTTGTGTTTGGTGTCATAGATAATACAATAATCAAAATTATTGCACTATATGGAACAGAAACATGGAGGTGTGCAAAGAACGATAAGCACCTGTTAACCGCAATAGAAACTCACGTATAGCCCAGATCCTACATAATTTCTAGACAAAATAGAAATAGAAATGAACAAATGAAATAGAAAATGGAAGCACAGCAAACGATTACAAACGAAGTTGAAGAGAAACAGTTAATCAGATATGGCCCTATAATCAGAATGTGTGATGGAAGACTACCTAAGGCTACGTGGAATTACATTCCTTCCCCTCTCCAGAAAAAGGAAAAGTAAGGAAGATCAAAAAGAAATTGGAATGGTAACATTCGAAAAACTATGAGCAAACATAACTTAGAGGAAAATCTATGCATGGACAGGAAAAGATGAAGAGAAAATGTATAAGTCTGCTCTTTTTGTTGCAATCAATGAGATTCTT
Organism: Sinelater perroti; assembly: GCA_036346155.1. Taxonomy (NCBI): domain Eukaryota; kingdom Metazoa; phylum Arthropoda; class Insecta; order Coleoptera; family Elateridae; genus Sinelater; species Sinelater perroti. The sequence goes on along the minus strand of JARFIY010000158.1, from coordinate 17,312,774 downwards.
CCATTTTTTATCGCTTTATTTTGTTTTAAACTTGTTTTTAAACAATTTTTAATATTTTTTCTTAATTGTACGTTTGTATTTTATTGTTTAAATTTTTTTTTTATTGTGTATTTTGTCGAAATATTTTCAGTTCTTTATACTGTACTAATACATTTTGTGTGGTATTTTCCGATGTCTTTTTTTATCTTTTCCATTGTTTCATTCTACTGTACTTTTTTCATTCTTGACTATTGATAAGTCCCTTTGCTCCAGAAATAGTTAGCTTGTTTATTTTATTTTTTGATTTTGTATACGTTGATATTTTATATTGCTTTAATGCTCCAGTGTTTCCAACATTTCTTAGTTTATAAATTTATATTTCTGCCACGTTCATATTTTGAGCTGTGCTCCTTAGGCAGTTTTTTATATATAGTTTAAATTTATCTGCATGTTCTCTGATTTTTTCTCTATCGATTTTAATTGGCTTTGGTTTATTGTTTTACTAGCCGATGGTCGATGCCAATACTAAAACTACTAGTAATATCAGCATTACTGACAATTCTTTCTCCCTCTTTTTTTATTAGTCCCTGGTGCCCTTAAGGGTGTCGGGTTTAGCAGTCCATGCCACGATCTCTCACCCATTTTTTCCATTCTTTTCTATCTCAGGTCATTGTCTCAGGACGTTGTCGTTTGCGCCCCTTGCTGCTCTAAATGCAGCTTGTTCGTCTTCTAAGCCTCCTTTAATTTCAGTTCTAATCTGTTTTTCCACTATTTTAATGTAGTTCTTAAAGATTTGTCTGTAATTCTCACAGATACTTTGTTCCCAATTTTTATGTAGTGGCATTATTAGGTTTTTTATTTTCTTGAGGTATTTTTTCACTGCTCCATGCTTCTTTACAAATCTTCCACAAACATACCTTGCCTTTTTCTCTTATCCGTTTCACCGTCTCGGAATCCATTTTGTCTTTTCCTGTGGCTTTCCTTATTTTGATAGCCCTAATTGCTTCTTTAATTTCTTGCATTGATATGTTCTCATGTACTTCTTGCTTTGAGCTTTTTATTGTTTGTACAATAATCATTCCTTTATTGTTTCCCTTATATTTTTCTATAAAATAATCCCTCCATACTTTTAGTTTTTCTATTAATTCTACATGAATTTTATTTTCATTATCTTTTATTGCATATTCCTCCCTTTTTAATTTTTTCTGTGTGTAATAAGAAGATTGGAAAAGATAAATAAAGTAAACGAAAATCTATATTGATGGAACTGCAGAATGTGATAAAAAAATAAATATATTAAGAGCCACATTACTGATCACGTATTTTTAATAACTGAGCATATAGTCAATTTTATTCTTGGTTTTGCCATTGAGGCTATCCAAATGTTGTTTGCGGCTATCATTTCTTTTAAAGATGTTTAGATTCTAGAGTGACTCGCGATAAAGAAAGTGACTAGCATAGTACGTCTAGAGTTAAATGTTTTATTAGAGTTTATTTAGTGACATATGATTTTGTTAATTCCTTCTATTATCACTCTCTGATTATATTATCTTGTAGGGCTTTGGAAATATTATCATAGTATTTATTCGTTATTATAATGTTCTGTTGGTAAATAGACTTAAACTACTTTCATTTTTCACGGTTTATTAATTTTTACAGGCAACTTTTTGATATGGTTTATTACCACTACATTTCATTATGTTTTTGCATTAGAAAACCTACACCTCCGTAGCTTAAATTGTTAGCTGTCCTAGTTGACTTGTTTTGAAAATGCGGTACCTGGGATTGATAGCTTTATAGGCGCCTTTTAAATGGCAAACGTTTAGTTTACCAGGCAGGTTTAGCGTTTGTCAAACACGTCAAGGAGGGTAGTCATGTCATATCGGCAAGACATAATTTCAGTAGCCGCCACAATGTTGCTGATTGCCTCTAAGAACGCAGAGGGGTCTACGTTCTCAAAGAGATCCGCTACGGTTGCCCAGTCTTGATGTTTCGACTGCGGCAGGTTATTGGTTGGAGCCTGCCTTCGGACTGGCTTTTGGTTGGAATCAGCAGGAGTTTCCTCCTTAGTCTTCTGTCGTGGTACTGGATCTGAAACGCGGGCATCTTCGAAAACTGGCTGGATAAAAGCCCTAGCAGTTGACGCATTTGGCTGTTTGCACTCCTCTGAATGGATGGTCTTGTCTGCATTTGACACATTTGGGGCCGCTCCTCTCATGCTTCAGGATTATGAACTTTCTCATCCTCCGCACAGTTAGGATGATGATGTTGTTCAAGAACTTTTGTTTGAGCTTCTCATTGGAGACGTACTCCGAGACACCTCGCATGGCAGCCCGAAGTGGCTTGTCCTTCTTAAGTAGATGGAAATGGTGCTGCAGATTAATCTTTTTGAGGTAACGTGGATATATCGATGGATGTTCCATCCCCCACGTTATTCGGTTTAAGAAAGCCGATCTGGCACTTTTGAATAGCCTTGCGCTCGGTCGGTCTTTTTCCCAGGAGGAGCATTGGCTGGGTGGGCTGCTGCATCCGAGCTAGATGGAGGCTCTTCCTGCATCTCGATTTTCTCGAGGTTACTAAGGACCTCGAAGGTGTTGGTACTGGCCTCGGGGTTGATGCTTATCGCCGGCACCGAGGGATATGGTGGTAACAGCATTACAGGCTGAAACTCCTGCTTTGCATTTTGGCTAATCTTGGTCTGGCTGCAAGGCTTCGAGTTGCTCCCTGGGATAGAGGACGGGAGCGGTGTTGAAACTACGGCATTGGTGGATGGAGTATAGGCTGAGATGGCTCAAACGGCCGGGGTATCTGGGGCAGCTTGGGTGACGAAGCGGGCGAGGTAGCTAGAGTAGAAGTGGCAGTAGTGGCGAACTTTCTGGACGCCCGAGTGCGCTTCTCAAAAAGATTGTTGAGGATATTGAACATGCCCTCAGGATCTTTGTGATTACGTTTGCAGCAGCAACCAGAGATTTTGTTGGTCCAGATCGTGGGCTATTATCTTTTGCCACTATCTTTGGCTCCGAGCTATGACTATCACAACCTTTGAACATTGTCAATAGTTCGATTGCAAGGCACAATTTACCACTTTGCCGCGCGTTTTTACCGACAGGTACACGTATCGACTGGATATTAGGATGACGTCATATAGAGTCGAGTGCAACCGATAAATTTCTGCTAAAGTGTAAGTGACCGTCGTGACAGGTGTATTGTTCGATAGCGCGGCTGCGACCGCGGCCGCCTCATCTCGAAGAAATGTCCGCGTTTGATTTCACGGAATAAAGTCGAACTCAACTCCGTCCGTGAACTGTGAACGTGATAAGTGCAAGGTCGCAAGGCCAGCTTAGTGGCGGCTGTTTAACTATAAACATTTTAAAGAATTTGTTATTTTAACTAAGTGTAAAACAACTCCATAAATTGCTACAATGCAAAATAATTCAGCACCACAGATAAATTAACACAGATTCACATTTCAAAATGTGCCAAACTTTCCTGTGCCCTATAATATGCCGTTAAATAGTCTCAAAACTCCGATATTCACACAACCGTAACCTCAGATGCAGTGGTTTACTCAATCGTAGCCTCATATTGCACCACAATCATCATCAAATGTACAATGGCAACAACCGCAACAAACATTATTCCAGTATCCTCAAAACTGTGAACAATCGATTCCATTTACGAAAACAAGACCTACTGAATATTCTTCAACAATGGACTGGAATAGATGCGAATAAATGCAAGAAAGGGCTACCACAATCCTTATTCCTCCTGCCTACGATCTAGAAACTGCATCTATTGCTAGAGAGGAATCAGTAACTGTAATTAAACCAAATAAATTTCAGGAACTTAAAACATGAAAAAATAAAAGAAAATAAACTGGTACCTCTGCTATGCAAACCAACACTCATACAAACTCGCATGTTGTTCCTCTAAGCAACAGATTTCAACCTCTCACAAATTCGGGTGATCCCATAGCAGCAACATCGTCTCAAAATAAAGCAATCGAAGAAAAGGTGCACAGGCCTCTACCCATATTATATATATCCATTACGTGGCAAACATCACTCCATTGCTAAGCACCTTCAATTCTCACTTGGGTAAAGATGATTATCAATATCAGGCCATGCCATGAGGCACCATAAAAGTCCTACTTAAAACGGTCGAAAAATACAAGTTAATAAAAAACAAACTAGACGATCATAAAGTTATCCGGCACACCTTTTTATTGTCTGAAGATAGGCCATTTAGAGTTATAATTAGAAACATACATCATACCACCGACAAAGATGAATTAATAGAAGCACTAGCGACTTATGGGCACCAAGTGAAAGACGTCATCCCTGTCAAATACCGCACCAAAAAACTCCGTAAAATTTATTCTTTATTGACCTAAAACAGCAAGAAAACAATAAAAAAGTATATAAAATTGAAACCCTTCTAAATGATATCGTGAAAGTTGAGCCCCCTCACCAAAGGAGGGAAAATAGCCCAATGCAAAAGATGCCAGTGCTACGGACACACGCAGAACTACTGCACTCGACCGTATCGCTGTGTAAAATGCGCGAAGAGTCATGATTACAGAACATGTCCTTTAATGAAAGAAAAAGGCAGCAAAGCTTAATGTGTACTATGCTTAGGAGAACACCATGTAAATTATAGAAGATGCACGGTATATAAGCAAATTAAAAATAGAAGGTTTCCTCCGCTCAGGGAAAGGCGTAGCACATCTAATCAAGGACAACAGCCAGTATTAAACGTAGCCATCGATCCTACTCCTAATACCAATCAAGAAGTCAGACCACTTATAACACGTTAGCAAAATTCTCTCACATATGTTAATGCATTAAAATCGAACCAATATACCAAACAATATACTCTCATATATGCAACAAATAATAGACTTCCAGCAAACCATGATTAACAAACTTATGAACGAGATTCGTGATCTTAAAGATCTAGTAAGACAGCTAGTATACGCTAATCAAAAATAATGACTCAACTACTTACAATAGCCCAACGGAACTCAAATGGGTTGGTTAAACACCATCATAAAGAAGAAAGATTCGTGCAAAATAACAACATAGATATCTTATTAATCTCTGAAACCCACTTTACAGAAGAATCCTACTTCAAACTCCGTGGATATCATATCCAATCTATAGCACCTACTACCCAAACGGCGCAGCTAGAGGAGGCTCAGTAGTTATAATAAAACATCATATCAGGCATTATTAAAACGAAAAACACTGCTCAGAAAACATTCAGGCAACAAGTATAGTTGTAGAGGACTGGGCTGATCCTGTAATAATCTTTACAGCATATTGTCCTTTCGGACATCGTTCCAACCTGGAAAACCTGGACGAATACTTCAAATCACTTGGTGATTTGATTCCTGGCTGGAGGCGACTTCAACGCCAAACACCCTCACTGGCGTTCGCGTATATCCACTCCAAGAGGTCGTATATTATTATCTATCATCCAAAAATATCATCTAACTCATTTATCTACCTATCAACTTACATATTGCCCAACGGATACCAACAAAATCCCGGATCTGCTTGATTTCTTTGTGATTAAAAATATACCACTTGGCTATTAAAAATCGCTTCAAGTTTGGACTTATCCTCGGACCACATCCCGATAATAGCAGCTATGAGCACCTCGTTTAAAAAAATAACTAAACCACCGACCCTGACCAATCGCAAAACAAATTAGGATTACTTCAAAGAAATATTAGAAGAACAGTTAGTTAGATAGTAACATTCCATTAAAAACTACATGTGAGATTGAAAACGCAGTGAAAAAATTAACTCAATCAATACAAATGGCCGCCATTAGAGCTACACCTCAAAAACAGAAACAACAAAACAATCTAACTGTTCAGTAGAGATTAAGCAAAAATTGCTGAAAAGCGACGTTTCCGAAGAATTTGGCAGATTAGTAGATCACCTGATGATAAGAGCAGGCTCAACATGGCTACTCGGGAGTTAAAAGAAATGGTCAAAGAATCGAAAAACAAATATATTGACGAATACATTAATGGACTGTCTGCTAAAGAAAATACGGATTATTCGCTCTTGAAAGCCACCTGCCGTCTCAACAGGCCTAAACAACATGTACCTCCAATTCGAAATAAAGATGGATTATGGGCCCTGAAGCATTTGCAACTCATCTACAGGGTGTATTTCAGCCACTACCATCTGAAGACGAAGACAGTGATACAGAAAATTACCTCTCTGTCCCTTTCCAGTTGTCACCTCCAATTAAACCTTTCTCTCTCGTAGAAGTTGAAACAATGATTGCAAGAATAAACTGTCAAAAATCGCCAGGCTACGATCTAATCACTGGGCGTGTACTGAAGGAACTGCCTCCTAAAGCACTCAGGTTAATAACGCTAATATTTAATAGTATTCTACGGACAGGAATTTTTCCAGTTCAGTGAAAAGTAGCCCAAGTGATACTTATCCTAAAGCCCGGCAAACCTACAAACGACCCAACTTCGTATAGACCAATAAGTTTGCTACCGCTGCTCTCTAAGCTCTTCGAACGACTATTACTCAAAATACTTTCTCCAATCATTGAAGATGAAAAACTGATACCTGATCACCAGTTCGGCTTTCGGAGTTTACTTAATCGTTATTATATAGTATGTACCCGTTGTTAATCTAACATAAATTTCACCGCTCTTATTGGTTTTGCTCAATTAATTGGCTTTGCCTTTCTTTCCAAAATTTCTGGCCTGTCCTCGGGTAAGATAGGTCTAGTATTATATGTCTCAATGTTTTTTACCTTTTGGTAGCCGAACCTTGCTCAGGTACTTTCACTGTTATTTCATTCAACTACAAGGTTTATCTTAATGGTCAAAGGAAACGTTAAAAACTCCACATTGGTCATGGTTTCTCTTGAATAGGAAATAATGAAATCTTTAAGCTCGCGTAGGCATTATCGTTATCCTTGTGTTAGAGATATTCTTTAACTAGACCCCAGATGATAAGGATTTCTATAGAATGCTACATTTAGTGTCTGGTACTGATCGAAAGACTTTTGCTGTATTTTAATGGGTTATTGCTAGAGTTGTTAAATTAGAACAAAATCTTAGAATTAGGAGATTGCCTGGCAAAGCTAATTTCAGTATGAGGGAGATTTTTGACATTATGCGCAAGAGAATTATTGCGTTCTGTTTGGTCAAATTTTATTGTTGTTGAGTCAGGGTCTATACAATTAAATTTAAAACTGTTCTTTATTATGTTAACAGCTGCGAAAGATTCTTTAGGTCAACGTTACCTGCATTTCCTTGTTCCTTACCTTTGAAGGTTAGAGCCACTTTGGAGGAAGACCAGCAGACTTCAAAACAAGTGAGATTCTTCACAAGATTGGCAGTTTTGTTCCCGCATAACCATGAGCTTGTGGTGAGACAACTGCTTCCACAAATTGCGCCTCATGTAACCATTACTGTATATTTTTTAGATCTTGTTACCGTCAGTCCTCTGGTATTTTGTCATCATCCTGTCACTTACCATCGTTTAATAAATTCAAACTAATTAGAGTGCACCGCACGAAATTAATGGTGATTTCAAAATATTTAAAGAACTACCACACAGTTTATTAAAATAACCAAGTTCTATGCAATTTACCCTAACATAAGAATATTTAAGAAGATCTTCAAACCCTTGACTATAACGCAAGACACCATCCATGTTTTCAATAGGAACTGTAATCTAAATTACATAATGCAATTTGAACAAAGGCAGGTTTCATTTGAAAAAGTTATCGACCGGAAATTAGTAGTTACAGGGGGTTACTCTAAGCGTACTAATACATCTAGAGCCATAAACTGTAAGTAATCTAAAGCTGACCTGTTTAGACTTAAAGCTTAACCTTATCATTTTCATCTCTTCTATGTATATTACCTAGGAAGCGTTGCCTGAAAATAGATGTAATGTTTGCTTACAAAGACTTCTATTGTTCCTTCCATTTAAGTGGGCTCTTATTAATTTTCGTTATTATGTATCTTACAAGACAACGCAATTTGCTGGTAATTTATAGTTTGCTGTGAGGATATAGAGACTACGGGCCTGAAGTCCCTGAAAGCTCTCATTTTCGGATGAACTCAGCACGAAGGCGGCGCAGCTTTGCAATATTAAAAAACCAGCTACACACGCACGCACGAAAATTACAGCACAAAGGTGACAAATGCGTTACGCAAAACACATCTCGCGGGTCAAGCGCCGCAGCCTAATTACGGAATTAGCCTCCTGGAGCCGTTACTTTTTACGCGGCTCCGCCTGCGCTGCAGGAGTGGCGCGCGGTCCGCCTTAATTAAAAAAGATTACTTTTACGCACTTGCCATGCAAATCGCGGCCGGCGCCGAAAATGCCGGCGCTAAAAAACCCCCCGGCGCTGATTCGCGACGCGTCCGCCGCAGGTCGCAAAAACGCGAACCGGCCGCTGTTAAATTAATTACGTTGTTTACAGCGCGGAGCTCCAGATTTTTGCGTGCAATTCTGCGCCGCCAGGAGCGCCGACTGCGGCGGGCAGGGCGCGCCGCGCCCCCGGGGCTGCAATTACGGGGCTCGTTATCTTCTGGTAATTTTAATTTTCTGTTTAGCGAGCGCTTTGTTCGTTTTATTTTGCTATGTGTCTTTGTCACTTGCAAATTGCGGGTTATATTTCGCGCTGATATTTTGTGGCAGATGAAATGGAAAACAGGCCTTTCGGCAACTGCAATCACTTATTTTAGTATACGTAGGGTATTGGGAAAGTTTTGTAATTGATGTAAACGAGGTCTGCGAGTTTTAAATTAAATTAAAACGTGCCGAAGTATCGCAGTCAGCAGGACGACCTATAGAGGTTAGTTTCTCCTCAATTGTGGCGGCAAAAAGAGCTTGTAATGTCACCCTAGTCAAAAACAGCGCACTGAACAATTTTTTTTATTGGTTTACTAGCAATTAACAATCAGAACTAAGTATAAATACAATATATGTTGTATGAGTTAATGTGATCATATTTATTGGCGTGAGAGCGAATCCATCCATCGATGTTATCCCTATTCATCAGAGCTATCCTCCTTGTAGATAATTCGGCCATTTCGTCTTTTTTAGTCTTTTTGGAGGGGGGTCCTGATGCAGTTTGGAGACGAGACTATTTGGGTGGACTTGAAGTTGTAGGAAATTACTGTTATTCCTTACCGTGCGCTTATCTTCTACCGTTGTTATGTTAAGGTCATTATGCAATTTCAAATTGCTGAAATACCACGGAGCATTTGCAAGCATTCATAGGGTTTTGGACTGTATTCGTTGGATAATATTGACATTTGACTTGCAGGAGCAACCCCAGAGTTCAATGCCGTAAGTCCAAATAGGCCTAATTACGACTTTATATAGAAGCAGCTTGTTTTCGAGAGAGAGAGACATGATCTTCGGCCTAGCGACCAGTACATTTTTTGATTAAGAAATCAATTTCCTTTCTCTTATTTACTATATAGGACTTCCACGTGAGTCGTTTATCTAAGTGAAGACCTAGGTAACGGGCCTCATTTGCTTGTGGGATAGCTGTATTATTCGGATACACTGGTGGGCACTCTGCACGATTTTGAGTTAAGTTAACATAAGTGATTTTCGTTTCGTTTACTTCGATTCACCATATATTTAGCCAGGTCTGTAGGATAGTTAAGTGGTTTTGCAGTTTTAAGGAGGCTGTGTTAGGATTGGTGTGGCTAGAGAGGAGGATAGTGTCGTCAGTAAAATTTGCAATGTATGTATCTGATTTTGTAGGTATATCTGCAGTGTATATATATAGAGCAAAGGTCCAAGGACGCTTCCTTGTGGCACTCCAGATTTGATTGGGTAGATGTTAGAATACTCTTGTCCGTATTTTGTTTCAAAGTAGCGATCTGACAATTAAGATCTAAAAATAAGATAGTATTCACTAGGAAGCAAGGTCTTGATCTTGTACAGTAGGCCATCATGCTATACTTTATCAAAAGCTTGTTTTATATCAATAAATACTGCTGGACAATAAGATTTAGAATCGAGAGCCGTGTTAATAATGTTTACAACTCGATGACATTGTTTTATGGTAAAGTGGTACCTCCTGAACCCAAACTGATGGTCAGGGACGCAATTTTTCCATATATCGATATTATATAATCTTCTAATTATAAGCTTTTCTAGTAGCTTAGACAACAGAGCCAATGAACTTATGGGCCTGTAAGATGAAACTTCTTCAGCGGGTTTTCCAGGTTTTAATGTTAGAATAATTTGAAATAAATTTTAGTGATGATGGCCAATAAACAAGTCGCAGTATAGAGTTAAAAAGATTTTGTAAAAACAGTACGCCGCTTTCGGATAGTTCAATAAGCACCTTTGTCGTTATTAAGTCGTAACCAGGGGCTTTCTTATAGTTTAAATGCCTAATTCCTTCAAGAACCTCGGCATAGGTAAAGCTTTTGACGGGCAGTGACAATTGTAGCGGTGTCTAAAGAAAGGTTTGAATCTCATCATCTGGTTCACTGGAATGGGAAGTAAAGACTTCAGTAAAATGTTGCACGAACTGAACTGCCTTTTCCTGGTCTGTTCTTGCCCATTCATTATTTTGTTTTCTTACTGGCGGATTCACGGACTGTGGCCTCTTATTTGCTTTAGAAATTTTCCACCTGCTATTATCTGCCCGGAAGAGTGTAATTAAGTAATGTTGAAAAGTTTCTTGTTTCAACATTTTAATTTTCGTCTTTACGGTGTTGGTTAACCTGTTATATATGATTTTATCGGCAGAATTGTGCATTCTGTGCCATTTGGATCTTGCCTGACGCTTTAGCCGTATTAGCTCAAGTATTACTTTGGGAATGTTTCCATCCTCACGTACCATATTTGTAATTTTCGGCGTTGAGTGCAGTTGTGATAAAGTGGTTCGTCGCATCCTCTATTTCTTGAGTGGTATGTAGACTGATACTGGTTTGTAAGTCCTCTTGCAGAAAATATCTATATGCCCCCCAGTCTGTTTTTGTGGTGTACAGTGATGGTCTAGGTTGTCTTTTGATAATCGTGGTGCTTATTGTGGGCATGATTGGCGTATGGTCAGATGACAGATCAAAGCTACTAGTTATATTAATATAATTAGATGAAATACCATGTGTTACAAAAAAGCCAACAGGTTTGGCACCTTAACAGGGCCTGCGGGTATGGGTAAGCGGTCTGACTCCCGCAACATATACCCAGGTATCCAAAAGCCGACTGTCGATAGTCATGCCCAAAGTCGAACTCTCGGTCAGTTTGCAGCAAAGTTCAACCTCTACAAGAGCACCGTTTGCTGAAGCGCTGGAGGATCCAAGGTGGGATTTTAAAAAAGTTCAAGGCCTGATGTCTAAAGATTACCTAGGAACGTCATCCTTGCACTCGAAACTATCTATTCGTACTATCAGATGTTATCTGCAGCAAGCTGGGCTTAATGGACGCCGCCCTGTAGTAAATCTGATGATTTCGGAAATAAGGCGCGCGTGGAGTGGGCGTGGGCAAAACTGCACGAACAAAGAATAGGGAAATTTGCTCTGGGATTATGAAATGAAGTGCATGTAATGGGATTCAGTAGATTCGTTGCCCCTGAAGCTCTCATTTCGATCCCAAGTGCCAGATTCAAAAAATCAAGCACGGAGACAGAAGTGTTATGGTCTGGGGTTGTGTCTTCGGCCTTGGCACGAGTTGTCTTAAGAGAATTTACAGCAATATGGATTGCTATATGTATGAGGACATCCTCAAGAACACGATGCGCCCATATGCCACACAGAACATGGACAGAGGCTTCATTTTCCAACAGGACCCGAACATCGTTCAAAGCATGTTCAGGACTGCTTAGTTCGCCATCATGTAAATATTTTGGCTATCCCAGACAATCCCCCAATCTGTATATCATTGAGGACCTCTTGGCTTAAATTTCAAGAATGCAAATGAGAAATATACTCAATTTGAGGAGGAATGGAAGAACATCAACTTCTCCTTCATCCATACTCTTCTGGACTCCGTGCCTCGTAGGTTTCAGGCCGTCATTAATACCAAGGTTTATGCTACCAAGTATTAGACCGGTGTTGTTCACTTTTGGTTTATTTCTGATGATTTACAGTTATTCCGGTGTTTTGCTGTGCTAATAAATTTTTTTTTTTTTTGAAAAATCAGTTGACTAAAAGCTGCAAAGCAGAGTTACGCAGTATCCTACAAGATGCGAAATAATTACCTGGGCAAAGGTTTACCACCGGTATTCGCTTATTTCAAAAGCAGTACCAACCAAATTATGACAGTAATACTTTATCAGACTTGGGATAAAAACAACTAGTTCTTGAATCGATCTCCATTTGCATGAGACAGTGAAGTCTCTTGGGAATGGCATCAACGATAGCACGCAGGTACGCGATGGAGAGTTTATCCCAAGCTTTAAGAAGGGATCTCTTCAGATGTTCCACAGATAAGTGGAGTCTAGCGCAGATCTTTCTTTCCCACTCCGCCCAGGCAGAGAAGTCCACTGTATTGCAGTCAGGGAAGCAAGGGGGTCACTCCTTAGCGGCGATAAAGTTGGGGTTGTGGGAGCGCAGTTAGTTTTGGTGCCAGACCCAGTAGCTAGATCCAAAGGGTTTGGGGGCCTAGTCTAGGCAGCATTGATTGATAAAAAAAGTTTTCTATCAACTGTTATGCCTTCGAAAACCATCACGTATGAGGGATCAAAGAAGCATTCAATGGTTTTCTATTTGACATTGGCATCCTCAAGGGATCGGGCAAGTAACTGGGTGTTTTGACTGAAAATATTTTCGTCTGTCCAGGCGATGTTGTGTCAGTGTGCCGGATGACAGCAAATCTTCAGCCAATTTCTTTCTAGTCGATTTCTGCTTGTCACTTAGCCGCTGGCCCTTAATCGTATACTAAGGATAAAGTCCCAGACGTGATTTGACAATTGATCCAACGGTAAAATCGCGCATATCAAAGTCCTGGAGAAGTTGGTGCATAGATCGTTGAAGGTTTCTTCTCTCTCGGATGACTTGAAGCCGGTAACTTCACCAGCCTCGCCCAGACATGTCCTTGTCCGTCTTCAGCTTCTTGTATCGTTTGATGGTATCATTGATGGTTGATCGCGGGGCATCGAGGCGTTTTTGATGTCTGCAGGACGGGCACGCGAACAGCTCGAGAATCGCGGATTTCCATTTAGTAGGCGGTGCCGTTACCTCAAAAAATATGTTTACGTGCTCAATTGTGCACGAACACCCTTGTCTGAGTAATTATCTCGCACCTTGTACTAGGCAAATCCTTTCAGACATCTTTACTTACAACTCTTGTAAGTCGCGACCCTTTCGTTTACTTCGCGACGTATTAAATAATTTTTTTTCATATCTAATCCACCCTCTTAAACTCGTGCAAATACATACGATAAATACAGATAGTATAAAACTGTAAAGTGATCTAAAACAGGATATCTAAAATTTTCAAGGATAAATGATTCCCTATGTTTTCAGGTTTTTTTACTTTCCTTATCCTATAATAAGGATCTGTCAGTAAACAGGATATCTCGAGAACCATAAGAGCTAGATACTTGAAATTTGGTATGCGAGTTACTTGTAGGTAGAGGATGCAGTGCGAAATGATTTGTTATCACGGGATAAACATGAATTTATAGTAAAAGTTGGTAAAATAGGAACTAGAAAAAAATTGAAGCCCAGAATTTTCGCCAGAATTACCCAAATAATAGGATAAGGAAAGTCGTGTGATGTTCACGCCAGATTTTTATTTCACAGATTTACTGATTCCAGTTGTGTATTAGGAAGACTGAAGCGTAACATCATATCAGCCGTTTATATCATCTTACATTCGTTCTAAAAGGTTCTTTCTGCGACTCTGGCGCAAGCTAATCAAGGTCGCCGTTTGAAACAGAACCTGTACGGCTGCTTACAGCGTCTTAGCGGAAACGGCGGTCGCTTCAATTATTCAGCGTATCCGCTTCCTGAAAGACGAGCGTGCAGTTGCATCTTGAGTTTCGCCCGAGCAGCTCCTCTATGCCCCATTAACGATTTGCAGGTCCGCGGGTTGTGTTTCCATGCAAAGCGCAGTTTATCTTTTCGCGAACGCCGCCGCCAAGTTGCAGCGCTGCAGCGCCGAGCTGCCCCCGGGCAATAAGTGGTTATCCCTATTCTGCTGCGCCGCGCGAGTGCAGCCCCACATCCCGCGGATGTTTTGCTCGGCACGTCGCTGTAATTGAATTCATAATATTTGTTTCGGCGCAACATGCCGCAGCATCCGCGTTGGCGCCCGATTGCCGGTCGATGAATTATTACTGTGACTTACGGGGTGCGTTTGAAGATTTGATCTAAAAGTAGAACTTACCTTCTATATTACGACATTTTAGGGTTTTTTCGAGGAGAAATGTCTTTTCTCGACTGTTGAAGATGGTATCACGTCTGAATCTGAAGTATTGTCAAGGAGAAGAAGTGCGATGTCCAAGACCAAGTCGAAACCAATCCTTTGGTCAGGTTATTGGCCGACCCTATACATTTGACCGAGATGACTCCTTCCGCTTACGTTTCTTTTACGAAATGCCATCACATATCGATGTTTGGTCCTTTTGTAGAACTTTGGCTTCGAAACTAATGATTGTCACAATATAATGACGTCAGACCCATATTGAAAGCATCCATATCTTTGATCGGTCTTCTCAACTTTATGAAGTCCTTTGGTGCTTGACATGTTCCACGAAAAAAATATTTGACGCGCTGAAGTTCATATTATGGCACTGACTGCGAGGAGAAAACAAAAGCACTGATTGACCGTCGCGTGTCTGCACATCTTACATAGTCTACATCACAATAACCAGTTACTTCACTAGCGTATTCTTCTGGTATTGATCGACATCTTTAGCGACTTCAAAATATTTTAATATTCGTTTTACTTTACGCCAATACGCCGGCCCTGGGTTTTCTAAAGTTTGACTAAGAAGTCCGACATTAAATTAAGAAAAGAAGTGCTCTTACTGGTTATTTGTGAGCTTTATTTTTTATTTCTTCTTTTTCTTTTTATGTCTATTGATATTACTACTATAAAGCATTTATTTTATATCTAAGCTTTTTAACTATTTTTAACATTATGACTTTGAGATGCCACTATTTCGTTTCTCTAGTGTTTTAGCAACCAATTCATTTTCCACTTTGAAGTGCTGTCACCACTCCGTCCTCCAGTTAGCAAACACAACAATATGACTCTACGTTTAGCCGTCTAAAAGTAAACGTATGAAGCAGTATCCGCTTAAGTGAATCTATGTGACATCAAATATAAATAAAACGTTTAGTTTCATTGCCTCGATAAGTGTAGATCGATTTTTTTAGTTTGCAAACGCACGCTTTATTACGTAATCCTTCGAGTTGTTTCATACATACTTTTTCTTCGAGTTCACCGTGGATAAAGACAGTTTTTTCGTCAAATTGGCATAATACCAGGTCCATCTGTGTTTGAGTTTACCAATGGTGAAAATATTTCTTCGATGCTCAACTAATCTAAGCTTCGAAATATTCACTCGATCCATACATCCTTCTTTTAAATTTAAACAGTCCTCTGATAACACTGGTCTGCTAGCTGGCGGCAAATCGACCAACTCCCACGTTTTGCTAACATTCTAAGTTTTATCTCTTCTTTCATCGCTTTTAGCCGGTTTTCTACTTCTGGATAAAATATTTTTGTATTGCAGTTTTCTGTTTTTAGATTGTATGTACACTCAACACGTAAAAAGACTCGCGTGCGGCTATATTTCTTCCTTGTAGATTTAGTTCGTGTCAGTTCTTTAGCAGTATTTGATTTTTCTTCCTTTAACGACAATTTCTTGAAAGCTTTCGTTTGCATCTTTAGTGATATTACATTAATAACATAAGGATTTCAAAACGCGTGTGCTCAATAGAATTGGTCCTCTTTCATGAATGGTGATATCTCTTGAAATGGCGATTTTTCTAAAGACAATATTTTGCTTGCAGGACTAGCCGATAAACAAAAGTTTAGGTCCCATTTTTGTGACTATTTTGCTTGCACAAGCGACCAAACACACAAAGATGCCTTACTGAAGATTTTATGCCAGTCCTAGTTTCCGCTGGCGTTAATTTTCAAATTTATTTGTCATCTATATTAGTATTTGGTATTCACACTCAGCGTATCCATTCTTTTGTGGTGTAAAACGCGCATATCGTTAAGAACTTTGACCATATTTTTCTTTACATATTTGAGACTATTGTCGGTTCTAAACACGCAAAGCTTTTGTCTTGTTTCACACAATTCTTATTGCGAGTGGTGTACTCTACTTTAATTAGGTTATCAGTTTATACACTGTAAGATGACCACAGAGTTGTCCTTGAATGTGATCCCATCGGATAGTCTCCACATTTGATGTTATCGATATTCATTTCTTCGGGTAAACCATTGACATCACTGGCGACAGACTTCATTTTATTTATCGAAATGTATAACATAGTGTTCTGTGTCATATTGGACTTATCTGCATTTATTTAGGGCAGTAAATGTAGAAGCGAGTTTAACTTCTTTGAACCGAATTAAACCGTACCTCCATAAATCGATAGTTTTGCAAAAGTAAAAAAAAACTTGTGAGTCTGACCTATAGGTACAGGAGTAGAGGTCTACTCCTTCATAGTAAGTGGTGGCTGAAGTTCGAAAGAGTTTTCCTAGATCTCGTAAACTGCAACAGATAATAAAATGCGGTTTTGCCGTTCAACAGCCCGAAGCAAACGACCGGCAATAAATGCGGAATTTGCTAAATATAAGTTTGAATAACACTTTAAAATTATTTTGCTTTACAACCCCCCTGGCATGGATTTTTTATAATTTTGTAGATATTTGCAAAATCTAATAACTTCTATGGCCCAATCGAGGCTCGAAAGCAAAATTTGTTTCGACAAATATCGTTTATATAAGTTTCTTTTATAAATTTTGGAAACGGCTAGAATTAACAAAATAGCTCCTTCATCAGGTTATAACACCTAACAGAAATTCTTTGGTAAACTTTTTCAAAACTGAGAAATAACAAGGTTCCCTTATTTATATCCTTTATTGATCTGAAACCATCTAAAAATAACAAAGAGTTTTATAATGCCTGATCTTTAAATATAATGAACACATTGTTTATGAACCCCAGCAAAAAGTACTGAATAAGTGCAATATACGCGATATCACAATTGCAACCATACAAGACCACCTCACGATACAATAACTTCCACCAAACCAAATAACACGGCGATTAAATATCTATTGTAAGAGGCTTTTGACCCGCACTGTTTACCTAAAATTACCAATCGCATCCAATCCGAATTAACAAATACCAAATGGCAAATCTCATCAACTAACAGAGCGAAATATTCCATTGTTACTAACTGAACAAGCTAGTCAGCAGTTACCCAATCAATTTTTTTCAAATATTTCCTTTTTAAAGGAATGGCGCACCCAACAGCAAGATCTAAGTCTTCAACAATTATTTTATGAATTTAAAACTTATTTACCCACTGTAAAAACATCCTTTTAAAAAATTAATTTAACAATGGTTAACTTCATACTAAATTTGACTGTTTTAACGTCTCCTCAACATAGACATCCTCCTTGTGTCTAAATTTTATCTTACCGATAGATTCTATACTACAATACTTCACATACTATTTACACTGGCGGAACTGCAAAGGGAGCTTGAAAATACTTATTCAAAGCTTAATTGTACGCCATAAATTACTACTCTATTGAAATGAGTTTCTTCATGCTGCAGTCATTCAGATTAAAAAACTTTCAACTCTAATAAATGTGTCTGTCTCCTTCAATACATCACAAAGCAGATTATCCAATCATTCTTTAGTTCTTTGGGAGAGAATTTCATAGTCTAAAGGGATCATAAAGTTCTAAGTATACAAACTGACGCAAACTAGAATTTTATTTCTACAAAAGGTCCGATTTATTGGTGTCTCTCTTACTAAACTTTTTGATTATCACTTGCCTTGAAGCTAACTGTGCAAATTTTACCAATATCCTACCATCTTCCTAAATCATGAAAACAACCAACTCGGACCTTTTCCAAACGTTAAATCGAACAGGATTTGAATACAAATATTACAATCATAGATGCAATTGAATAAGCTACGATCCTTCTTGTAACTACAATATAAGCATTAGGATGATGTGACACCCCACAATTTAACAGAACCATAATAATTAGTTCTAATATTTTCTACCATGTAATGAAGAAACGCCGTATTAGTGAGCCATGACAAGGCTAATTTTAATCAACCAAATAATAAAATTAAAACAAATAAAGAAGATATAACAGCAATACATTCTAAAAACACCTTAAAACGTAATAGCTCATGAACAAACATTTTCGAAAGCCACCAGCGGCTTTAAACGGCCAATCTCGTATATACCACCATTATATGACCAAGCAGGTACAAAGTGATTCAAATAATACCGGGACTAACCAAATCGTCAAACACTTACTTGTACATGTGAGTCTTCAACGTACTCCCCTCCGAAGTCAGCACATTTTTTCTAATGTTGTGGAAGCACCCCGATGTCTTTTTCAAAGAAAAACTTCTGTTTGACGGCGTAGCGACTCCCGAACAGTTTGGATGACACATACCGTGTAAGTCTGACTTAAGCCTTCCGTACAGATAGAAATCACTTAGGACCAAATTGGGATTGTACAACGAGTATGGCAGAAGATTCTATTTCAATTTTTGGAGGGTTTTCATTGTTGTTTTGGACGTATGGGGGCGTACTTTCCGCTTGAATCGGATTTTTTTCTTCGCGCCTGTTGCCAGGAGATCTGAGTAATAAGCTGCATTGACTATTATAGCATCCATCAGAAATTCTGCCAGCCCCAGAAGAACGTTGCCATCACTTTTCCTGCCAAACGGCTCCTGTGCGCTCTCTTGGGTTTAAAAGAACTGGTATGCCGCTACTCGCGTGATGACTGCTGGGACTTGGGAATGAAGCAATGCACCCACGTTTTATCGGTGATTACTATGGACTTCAAAAATGCACAATTGTCTTCAAATTGCTGTAGGAGACGACTGGCAGCTTGCATGCGCACTATTTTGTTCCTTGCGATAGTGCAGGTAGCTTTTCACAATACCTTCTACACTGCCAACGCTGATGGATAGCATTGCTCCAATTATAACAAGCGCGTCTACACAATCAGTCTTTGGCTCGATGATGGATGTTCGTGGCCGATAATCATGTGGTTCATTCTCCACGCGCTCTTCAGTTGCGGCTTCACCCTCAAGGCCGCATAGCTGCTGCGTAGTGCGGCTTGTTTACACAGCAGTTCCTGCCATATTTGAACCAGCTTGTAATTGGCTAAGAACAAATAAAGTAGACGCATTCCTAGCCATCTAGCTAAAGTCTCCAAACCTAATTCTGGTGCAGTAGATTAAAAATAGGTCACGAACTTCAAACGCTCCTGTAGTTGTTATTATTCATTTGAAGGTTTGGAGCTACAGAAATTAATGAATAAATAAAGCTGCTAAATAACAATAAAGCTCTCCAGAAAACAATTGACAACATTAAACATGGAACTTTAATATTAACTTACTGGCCCAGTTTATACTTACCCTCAAACCTAGAAAACCTAAGGATATCCAATCTTATCGATTTAACAGTTTCCCCCGATCCTCTAAAAAACGTTGGAAAAACTACTTCTACGAAGAATAACTGATGACTCGCTCCAACACGAATGGTTACACAATCATCATTTTGGTTTTCAGAAATACCACTACAAAACAAATTGCGTAAAAACTACACTTTTATATAAACAATACTATTTTTCTGTACCGATAGAGGTTTGACAAGCTATCGATGAAGTATGGCATAGAGTACTGCTATATAAAATAACGAACACTTTTTCAGACGAGTTCCTCTTATTTAATTCAAAGCTTTTAAAGAAAAAATGACAGTGGTGTGTCTGAAATTGACCAAATAAACACAAGTGTGTCCCAAGATAGGCCAAATGTTACATCTAATTTTTACACCTGACCTGTCAATTTAAAATGACACCATAATAATCACTTTTGGCGCCGATACAGCGCTTTTTACTTCCAAAAACGATCCAAACACATCTACAATGTAAAAAAATCATCTAAGGTAAATCTTCACACATATTAATAAAGTATCTGGGACCCCACCTTGATAAGAGTTTAACTTGCTAAATTCACATAATAGAAACGCATAAAGCTATTAATGCCAAGTTAAAAAGGTGTATTAATTGGTCTGAAGAATAAAATTCTCTAATATAACCAATTAAAACATACAAATATCAGCTTTAAGGATATGCTAAAGTCCAATCTATATGTTTTTCCAGCATTCCATACATGAAAAACGTCATCCATCAATATGCAGTCAAAGACCACGCCATTCTGGAAGGTCTCTAAATAAAACTCTAAAATCATTAGATCCGCGCTTTTATGGCTTCAAACAAAATGGCCCAAGAATCTAACAAACTAAACAAGGCAAATGTTATACTACAAGCAGCTAAATAACATTGTTCAATATTTGTGGATAGCTTACTGTTGTCAAAACCATATAAAGACCGGGATGATTCAACCGCGGCTATATTACAAACCAGGCCAATCATGATGTATTACAACGAGAAGGAACGCTTGTTGCAATTTTAGTTGCTCATCGCGCTTTAGGTCAATTGTCTTCTTTGTTCTGATAGTGACAAGATCATGATCGTATGCGGACCCCACAGAAAACAAGTTTTTGTTTATTCATAGTGTTTATGTGAGAACAAGAAGACCGCACGTAACTATCGGTAGACCCTTTCCCAACGCGGGTTCATCGAAAGTTCTTCTATTGGCCAAAGAGTTGCTGCGGAACACCTGTATATTATTGAAGAAGAAACGAGGGGTATAAAAATTCAGGGGTAGGTTACTAACTCCACATAGTTAAAGGTTAAGTTAAACCTTAAACGTACGTAATATAATTAAACAAATGATAAAGTTACTTAAGTTTCAGATATTCGAAATTTTGTTAATAATCACAATAGCAATGAGCATTAAATTAATTATTACAAATTTATATTAACTAAATGCATCTAAACTGTCCATTAAAAATATTGGAGCACTCAAAAGAAGTCTATGTGTACCGCAGTCGGAAGGCACTTTACCTGCACGCTATAAGATGGCAAATGGCGGATGTAGAATGACGTTACAAGGTGGCACATGGCTGCACGTGACGGCTTCGATGCTCGATGTAGGTCTTGCGGACATATCGTGGTGAAATTCTAAAGCGGATACCCCTGTGTATCCAGAACAATACGGTCAATACTTAGCAGCGGAAAACGGTTTGGAAAGGGTTACCAGGGGTTACTTCGTGTAATTAGCGGTTTCACCGATGTCGTCTGGAGGTAAAGGGCGGTCAGCGGTAATGTCCGTTCTTGACGGCTGGTGAAACTCAACTCTACACGACCTTATCTTACACTGCCACTATTTTTCGGTTTAAAGTCCCGCCGAATTCAGAGTGCAGGCATGCATTTTTGTGATTACACTGATCTCTCAAGAGGGTGAATATTCATGTGACTATACATACGAATCTTAGAGCTGCCAACGCAAATGTTCAGATGTCCACCACAACATTGAGTCTGAGCTTATGTTTTGTTAAGCTAGCGATCAGTTTTAACATGGTATATTTTCTTCTGGCTTTCCATCTCGCGCTGGTAACAGTGTCGCGTACTCGGGTGGCAAATAGTTAAGCACCTTTGTTACTACCTACATTTCTTAATTACGGCGGGTTTCACTTGCGCGACAATTGCTTCCATTCTGGCCATAATTGAGGTGATTGTTTTTCCCGACTCAAAAGCTTTTGTAACAGCATAGTTCGACTCTGACAGCTGATCACACCGACCACAATGCGAATATCTTTTTGTCCTTTTCTTGATCTACCTCTTCATCGGACTCTTCGACTACTTGGTCCATATCGTGTACGTGACGCTGAGGCCACATAAAAAATATCTACTCCCCGGATTGAAAACTTTTTATGAACTTTTTTTATGGACTTCTTTACAATCACGTTGTACTACCTTGTAATTTTGTGAAAAATGTTGGTGTAATTAAGGTATTTGATAATAAGTACAGCTTATTGATGAAAATTAAGAATAATGTTCTCGTTAAGAAGCTTTGGCCAGCTTCCAAAATAGGCAAACCTTTTTTATATTTTCCTAATTTTCTGTTTTAGAGTTTGCGATGTTCACTCACATCCCAACCCTCTAGCGACCTGTCTGGTGCTCCGGGAGGACTCGCTTTTCTTTAATAGTTATGGTTAGTGATGAGCGGTTGCACCCGTAGCCTTACTATTTGCTTCTTACTCTACCGATATCGACTTGGCTTTTCTTATAATTTATTTTCCATTTCCTGCTTCTTACCTTTTACCTCAATCCTGCGACACCCAGCCTTCTCAAATTGTCCTACACTTCTTCCATCCATCTGTGTCTTAGTCATTCTCTGTTTTTTTAACTAATGGGTTTCGATTTAGAGTTTTTAGCTCCACCCGTTTGACGTATCTAAGCGCTGGCTGATTCGTTTATTTTTGATTTCAGAGGAAATACTTGCTTGTTTATATCTTGCTTTCAGTTTTCGGTTTATTCACATGCACCAAGCTCCGTTCTTAATTATTGAGCCGTAGATTTCCTTAAGGATTATTCTTTTCCACGTTTCTAACTTCCTCGTTTTTATTTGTTAGGTATCAAGTTTCTGCCGCGTAAATCGATATGACTGTCTCATACACTCTTATTTTGTTCTTTACGAATCACACTTTTTCATCCAAAGTTGCACTTATTGCTCGCTACTATTCGTGCGTTTACCTCTCCTTCTGTTTCAGTGTTCGCATTAATGATTAAACCCAGATACTTGAAGTTGCTGGTTCTTTCGTGATTGTTTTCATTTATTGGTATATCAGAAATGCTGTCATATGCAGATATCTCCCTCGCGCTTATCACATCCTTTGTCTTTCTTATATTATAAAGCCCTTGCATCGCTACCACTTCTTCTATGTACGAGCCTATTTCCTTCAGACCTCGTGGTAACCTACTTATGATATCTATATCATGTGCGTACGGCAGTAGTATACCTTGTCTCTTATATAGCGTGTCTTCGGGATTTATAGTCTTCTGAATTGTGTGGTTGACGTGGCATTTTCTTACCTTAATCCGCAGTAATCCCAAAATCTTTCGAAACCTCACCTTGTATTTGTTAAGCACATTTACCAATATTATTAGTTTCTCGGTACTTTTAATTTGTCTAGCCCGTTGTACGGTCCCTTTCTAAGTAGAGAATTGTAGTCTTTTCTAAAATCTATAAATAGGTAGTAAAGTTCAAAGTTATATTCTCTGAGTTTTCAAGTGTCTGATTGAGTTGCTCTTCTTCTCTTAAAACCACACTGATAATTCAAATTGTTACTTCTATTTGCATATTCAGCTTTTTTCTATTAGTTTACTCAATATTTTATAGCGCTATTTTTCTATAGTTGTCACATACCATCCTCTCGCCTACTTTTATATAGTGGGGATACTATTACCAAACCCTATTTTCTAAACATAACTTTCATTTGTCATATATCTTTGATGTCTATATATCTTCTTTGATACCGTTGGTCTTCTATATTCTGCCGATTCTATTAATATTTGGTCTTTTCATTTTTTTTGTGGTTTTAGTATTGTTTCCACTTCTTCTTTCATAGATGGGTCTACTCTAGATTCAGATATCTGGTCTTTTCTTCACTATTTTCTTGGTTTAACCATTTATTAAATTATTTTGGGCATATTCTTAGAATTTCTGCTTTACTTCCTATTAATTTTTCTTTTTCATCCTTAGACAGCTGAGTTCTTAGCTGTAAGCCTCGTTTTAGCTATTTTATGTCTTTGAGAACTTTAACTTACTTCACTTTTGTCTAGTATTTTCTATTTATGCTTCCTCCTTCTTCCTCTGAATGTTGCGTTTGCTATTCTTCTTATTTTTATGCCCAATTTATCGTGTAATATATTAAGCCAGCTTTTTAAGATTGCATCAATGGTAGAAACGTTCATTGTTTATTTGTTTTCTCTGAACTTTTATTCTGTGGCACAATGGAGCATATATTGCAGTCATTTGTTTGTATATTTCCTTCTTTTATGCATTATGATGCTTTAAGTTCTAATTTTTCTCTGCTTATATCCAATAACAAAAAGCTTCGCAAAATGAACTGGGGCAAATTGATTTCCTTCAAATTTGTTTTATGTCTGTGGAAGATGTGTTATTGTTCGGTATTAGATTGCACACTCAGACTAAAATTTCTGCTTTTTTCGCATTTCCATCTGCCCTCGGTTATCAATCCGGCTTTTTATTATCTGAGAATATAAATGATGGAGCAATCATTTCTTCTTTCCGGGGGCCGTGCGGCGGCGGCCGCTCCTTGGCCGCAGCCGATATCTCAGATCGAAAGCGCCATTAGATATGCAGCCGATATACAGCAGGGCAATTTGGAATGTAACGGCCGCGCATAATGCACGAACGTATAGGTGTTCATACATCTTTTTTATTGGAGTTCATTTATACAATACGGCCGTTTCCTGCTAAGCTCCCGCCCCATATTTTATTAAGCACGAAAAGTGGCGCCGTAATTTATGCGACGCCTTTATCGCGCGATGTTGTTATGAGTTGAGGCGGCTGGTGGCCGCGCCCGATGAATCCCATCGCCGCCGAGGCTGGCCGCCGTTTTTTCGCGGTTTCGCCTGCAAATTGCAGGCTTCCTGTCAACCAGCAGAGATTTGTTGCACTTGCGGAGCCGTTAATTGCCGCGTTCGTTGTAAAGATAAGTTGCATGTACGCATTTCCCGGAACCTGTTGCTGTATTACATTATCTAACTGCAATTTAAATTTCTTTGAGATCTTTTAGATTTGAAGAACGTGAACTCCAATGATATAACATCCGCCAAAATTCAAAACTCTAAGTTATACTTGAATGTGTATAATTAGACTACTACTCGCTAGAAGTTGGCGTGAACGGGCCATTTCAGCGCATAAATTAGATATTCTCTTTCACTCTTTTCTATAATTTGCGTTTCTTCTCCAGTTTTAAATACCTTTTTCTTTTAGATCACCTCTTACGAGTTGCACATTCTGTTTTTGGGTTGCCTCTGCCTTTTATTTACCATAAGCTAATAAGTTTTTTTATTGTTTTTCAAAATATTTTCCCTGGCGCTTAATACATTTTTCTGGCATTTTTATCGTGAATTCGGTATCTTCAAAACATGGATTTTGAACCATCAATCGCCCCTTTCGGCGTCGCAAATCACTGTCCAAGCAGTTTGCTCTTTACGTGTGGAAGAAAAAGAAATTGTTAGAGTCCAACTCAGGACTGTACAAGGGATAACCCACCAATTCGACGTTTTGAGTGTCTACAAAGCCAGTTGTTTGCGTTGATGTACATGAACTTGCATTGTTATGGTGGAGAATAACCCAACGTTGCACGTTGATTTTTCTTATTTCGCTAAAGGCTTCTGATAGTTTTATGATTCTCTAAAACAAAAAAAAAACATGCTACCATTTGCTTCAAAATGCTTTGAGCGCGAACGACTTTTGTTTTTGGTGCAACTTGGAAGACCTATCCAGTAGACTGCTGTTTACTTTCGAGCTCATACGCATAAATCCAAGATTCGTCACCTGTGATGATCTTGTAAACGGTTTTGAAGCACCAAGATCGTATTTTTTGAGCATTTCTTTCGACCAATATACAAAAGCCTGTTTTTGAGCGATCTTTAACTTATGCGGGATCCAATTCGCCCACAGCTTCTTCACAGTTAAATGTTTATGCAATATCAAATGTATGCTAGTCATATTAATGCCTAAAGTTGCCTGAATTGTATGATAAGTCACATGACGATCTTGTTTTACCAGTTTGCACACGGCATCGGTGTTTGCTGGCACCACAACCGATTTTGGATGGCCTTTAAATTCATATGCCAGCAAACTATAACCGCGATAAAATGCATCGAACCAACGATGTACAGTAGCTCTGTACGGGTCTTCATCACAAAAAGTCAAAATGATTGATGCACTGTTGTTGAGATACTCCAAGTAAACAGTTATCGCACAAAAGTGTTCACTAGTTAATATCATTTTTTGGCCAAGAGGAAAATTTCAACTTAATGACAACAAAACGAATAGCGTCCGATTGACAAAAAATTCTGAGTACATATGCCGTCTAAAATGTAAAACTGTATGGTGCAAACGTCAGATCGCACTTAGCACACGCCGAGTTGCTAATTTGCCATGAATATCGAGCACCCAACGTACTTTCTTTACTTTTCTACTTTCTATACTATACTATAATCGTTGCACAAACAGCGCAATTATGACTTTACCACACATCAATCCTAACTCATTGCTTGTTCTTCTTTTCCATATGTTACCTTCTCATTTTTCTCCAAATATATTCCTTAACAAATTTCGTTTTCATAACTCTAATGTTTCGTGTCTGTAATTAACTGTCTTGTAAGTTTGTAGTTTTGCTTTTCGAATTATATCTTTCGACACACTAATCTCCTTTTACTATTTTCCTGGCATTTCCATCTTTGGTTAATCGTACTCTTAACTGCAGAAAACTATAAACTCTTCCTACTTCTAATTTTTTGCCGCTTTTTAGTACTCTTTCTAGTTATTTTTGTATACGTTCTTTTTTGTTTAATCTCTCTATATACAAGCATTTCTCTTGCCTTGGACTCTAATTCTTTTTTCGTTGTTTTTTATTTGTTACTGCTAGGATAGCAACCTCAGCAGCATATTCTAAACATTTATGTCTCTTATTTGTTATTATTCTTGTACGACTCATTCCCCTTTGTCTAATAAGTTTCACAAAATTATATTAAAAAGTGTTGTAGATAATGGGTCTTAGCCCTGTTGCTGCTTTAAGGGTTCAGAGATTAAGTTAACATTTACTTTACTTGTTGAGTTCTTTATTAGCATTTTTACCGATCTTTCTTTTGTTCGCTATTTCCATCTCTTCCATCGCTAGACACAATTTTTCTCTATTTATAAAACCATGAGCTTTATTACGAACTGCTATAGCTAGTATTTTATAAGCCGTATCTGATAAGGCAATGCCTCTATCATTCTTGCAATTCAACTCATCGCTCTTTTTACGTAGTGGTATTGTTATTATTATTATTACTTAATTTTATAATTTTAGTATTTGTTTGTTTTACTATATATCATTTATTAGTCTATGTATTTGTTTGTTTAGTTGGTCATCTGCATTTTGTACTAACTTTATTGCTATTCTATTTTTCCCGGGACTTTTCCTACTTTTCATTTGTGAGATAATTTCTTTTATTTTAGCGTCATTGACATTAGTACCACAACTTCATCATTTTATTTTTTTCCTTTATGTGTGGCTTGTTTTGGATCTTGAAAGTACTGTCTCCATATTGTTATCCTAGAAGACACATCTAGCAATAAAATAAAAAAGTAATTAGTTAATGGCTTTAAAAGTAATCAGATTTATGTGGCTTCGACTTTCGTTTGTATTCTAGTAAAATTTTCGATTGTTGTCCTTAATATCGGCGCTCCATGATGTCCTGGAGGAACCAATATTTTTGTTCATTTCAGAAGTGGCCCATATCATCATTGAAGCTTTCAAGATGAGGATCCAAAATACGCATTTTCAGAACTATGAGGCATCCTACTTTTCCCCAAATTATCCACTAGCTCCTTGAACAGAGCGTGATAGTCTTCCGTCGTGTAGTTCTCTCTAGATAAACTCGCCACGCTGCCTTTTCTCCTTCGTTGAGTTTTTCTGCGAACTCTTTAGGTTATATGACCTTTTTTAATCTATGGCCTCGCAAAGATGCTTGCTTTAACTTTTTCTAGAGGAAATTGAATCTTGGATTACCGGTCCAGTCGTTTTAAAAATTGTTTTATGAAACTTAGCTTAATGTACAGTGGCGGCATTGAAATTTTGGTTGGATCGACCCATGGCTGCCACTTAACATGCTTCTTAACGACAGTAAACTCTGGTCTCCGAGGCCAATTCTTGTTCTTCTAATTCTGGCTATCCCAAAAAACACAAACAGCACGGGTTCTTCGTATAGTCTCCTTGCAGGCCCATGAGAAACGATCTGCACTATAACATCGTGCTAATGCAATGTTCAAAGGCAGCCAAACCACAGACCTCGCTTTTTTCCCTACTACTCACACTCACGAGAGCGCGACAGCCGCGATGTAAAGGCCTCGGTCTGCCAGACTAACGCGCGGCGGGCCCTGGGTTCGACTCCCAGGTCCAAATAACGGCAAACATCGAGTGCTCTCCGGCCATCATACAAACACCTTTGGCGGTCGTAAAGTACATTCTCCTTCTTCTAACGGGTCAGACTAGCCACCTGCCCGGGGTACGCCCAAGATGGCTCATAGTACTACACGAAATGTGTAGTTAGAAACAGACTAATAGCCTATATAAGAGTAGAAGAAGAAGAAGACTCACACTCACGTGATTCGAGCTACTCAGCACCTAATTTCTTCCCCCACTAGTCGGAGACTGCCCAAGCTACCCACACTGAATCAAAACTCACGTGATTCAAAAGACACCAAGACGTTGCTATTTAAATTCTTGATTATATTAGAGAAGTGGAGTGTTCTTACGGATATGTAACGTGATCAAAATGCTACTGCATATGGAGGTAAAGTACACTTGTTAAACGGTATATGGCGCTATAGTCCATATATATGATACATCGCCATATGTCCCAACAATACCAAAGTAACTGAAAGCACACTAAGCTGTAATCCGCTTCGAGTATAGAGGACGCTTTACTAAAATTTCTGTAAATGGTAACTGTAAGTGTTCACAAATTTTTCTAACTCATAGTCATACTCGTCTAAGAATCATATCTTCTATAACTGACTTTAATTTCCAATTGCTTTGTCATCCAACGGCCGATGAATTTTGTAAGCAAAAGTTCAATTCTTGTCTGACGATCCGGCGAAACGATATTCTCTTGATTTCGCGATTCTAGTGATGTTTTTGAACTCTCTTCAATCGTAATTGTTCTTGGTCTTCCAGTTTTGCTTGCATTATCATTCTGTTTACTTCCGCTACTCAACCATTTCTAGGTCAAACTGTGAAGTATCAATTATTTTTTTAATTGTAAAATTAAAATTTAAATTATAAAATAAAGAATATCAATTGCACAGGCATTAGTACAACTTTACTGGTAGGGTCAGTTATCAATTGAATTGGTAAATGAGCACCGTAGTACGTGGTTGTCTGCTTCACATAAAATTTTGTGTGAAGTTGGAAACGTTCGTTCTCAGAAACGATTTTGATGATTCAGAAGACTTTCGAAAACGACGCTATGGCTACAATTTAGAAATAAAGGGACTGAATCTGTGTACAATGTTTCTTGTATCTTTCGCCATTTTTATTATATACACTGGTGAGCAAAAAATATATTTTTAGAATTTTCAGTTAAACGCTTTTATTTGTAAATTGTAAATCATTGTACCGTATGTCGTAGGCTAAATTTAATATTCAATACTGAATCCGAAACCATATTTTTTGGTTTTTACGCTTCATTTTGAAAAAGCAACAAAATTTACATTTTAAGCACAGCTCAACTTTTTGTTACTAAGATCAATATGAAAGTATAACTATAAAAAATCACTAATAACTTGTATTTCCTCCTCCTCTTGTGTATTAATGACTAATTGAAGTCCAAGAGGCATACTTTCAATTAAGTTGGGATTACATTCTGGTCGATGTTATTCCACTCGTACAATAGCAACTCTTTCAGCTCCTGGGCCGTTTTTAAAGTTAATGCATACCTTCCGGTACGTTGTCTTAGCTCATTTCAGACATGTTCAATGTGATTCATGTCTGGACTGAGAGTTGCCCATTAGAACTCCCTAATTCCCAACATCATAAAGATACTCTCTGACAACTCTGGCTACGTGAAGTGATCGTATTATTTATTCAGTAGATTTTTTATGACAATCAGTGCTCTACCTTGCGACACTACACCAGCATTGGCCTTATTTGGTTAACAACCTCCATGGGTTTAGGTCAATCTTGATCACAAGTTGTCCTAGCCGTGGGTGACCGCCCCGCCCCGGGATTTTCCTTTGTGCAGGTCTCGGGAAAACCACGAAAACCTGAGTCAGGATGGGTTATCTGGGGCGACCGAATCTCCCTTGATTTACAACATAAAACCGCTCTATTTATCTTACTGCTAGTTAAATCTAATCCTGGTCGTGCCAGTTGATACACTTTGGCTCTTCTCTCAATATTACTGTCTTATTATTTTAAAACTATGCCACCTAAATATCTGATATTTCGCACGGCGCTTATTCGAGCTCGCGTTGTAAAAGCTTTCGCCTAAGTCTTTGAGATACGCAAATATTCCACCGCTGCTGCAAACTTGAAGAACGCCCTCCATCAGGTTTTCTACCCCGCTAGGTTTGTAATGTCTTGCATCGTCCGTGGACACACTAGTCCGTCTTCGATGAGCCTCCTATCCGCTCTCAATTGGTGCTGCTTTTCCAAAGGGCAACCCAGAAGCACGTGTTGGCCGTCCTTTTCTTCTCCTCACTTCGCACAACATCGCATCCTCTGGCAGTTTGCCTATCATTGCGAGATAGGATCGGAAGTTTCCGTGACCCATAATAAATTGCGCGGTATTTCTGTTTATAAATTCATTAGCGGATGTAGCCGCTTGCCACCTGTCGCTTCACTTTACGTTCGTCCGGGTCCGAATCCTCGCCTTCACCAGTGACCTTGAGATGATAGTGAATTCTGGAGGGTCCTTCAGCTTGGCCACTTCCTTTGTCAACTGGTCATCCCGTTTGTTTCCTAATGTGCCCACATGTGCTTTGGTCTAGTGGAACGACAGTCTCATGGAACCTGAAAGCTCCTTGGCGAACATCAAAACCTCCAGTTGCAAGTGAGTCGGCGCTTTCGTTTCCGCTAGCGTCCGTAAAACCGCTCTACTGTCTGAAACTACTGAACACGCGCTGAAAATGTCTTATAAAAATATGTTAAGCATTTTTGTATTTCCACTAATTCACACTGAAAAACCGAACAGTTGGTTGCAACTCTGATCCGCCGATGGTGTATTTTGTCCCCATTGCAGAAGACGGCATGGCCAGCTCCGGCAACCTCACTGTCTGTTTTTGAACCGTCTGTATCCTTCGGTTGTAAAGGCTTTCGCTTTTCCGATGGAAGAAGTTATTCCAACTCTGTCTGTGGGGTGCCTCAGGTCAGCCTCCGGCAAACGCGCTTCCACTTCGGCCCGGCTCAATTGAAGTTCCACCCGAAGTTGTCCTGTTTCGCGGTTCTGTTGTAATCGCTTCATGTCTGCCAGTCTCTGTAACACCAGATCGATCGGCAGCAGCCTGCTCATAACAAGGGTAGCCTCGGTGGCTACCGTTCTGTAAGCGCACACTGCTTAAACCGCCAAGATACGTTGCTCCGAGAGTAGTTACCTGCGTTGCTCTACCTTACAGCTTTCCGCCCAGACTTCTGCCCCATATAACATTACTGGCTGAACCGCCCCTTCATACACGTGCCTTAAAGCTCTTCGGCCGAATTCCCAAGTTAGTCAAGCTGCCGTTCCTATTCTATGCGCGATGTGAAGTGATCATGGAAGGCATAACATGGTCTTGTAGAACCTTCGTACTGTAGCTGCAAGCTGTCAAGTAGCCATTTTGTATAAAAATCACCTGCTGTTGTAATGGTGGGCCCGTAGCCATTCTCCACAAGACAATTTCGCAGCACAAAGTCTTCTTGTAACGGTCCATTCATTAACATTTACATCTCTAACTTATTACAGTTGATTTCGCTGTCACATTGCAGACTTTTGGACATCAAAAAACGGCCATCTCTTTGGGTGATAACTCCCTTTTGACCGGATCTTGGTCTTCTGCTTATCAGGCCAGACTCCTCAAAATGCTGGTTCGCTTTTTGTGCAGCACAAAGGCTCTTACCAACAATTCTTGCATCTTAATATTTGGACAAGGAAATCAACGTTAAATAACGTCACAAAGGCACTAAAATGGAAATTTTTAAATAGAACGCTATTTAATAAAACGCCAGAATACAGGACAGATAACAATATGACGGACAAGATTTCTCGTAAAACAAATAATTAAGCATTTGTTAGCAAATATAAGGATTGAACTGAAAACTCTAAAAATATATCACAAATTCAATGTATTCTCAATTTTTTGCTTGTCTGTGTACATAGAGCTTATCTGTGAGTCATTAACATACATGGAAAAATATATTTAATGCTACTTGAGAATTATGCGTTTATATTTTTAATTTTTGTATATCAAATATTTATATAGGCGTACAATTCCAAGCACTAAAATCTTACAATGTGCTTTAGCATACACGAATTTTTATGCAACTTGTGTAGTAGCTTAAATGTAGCGTTTTATTTAAAAACAACCAAGGAAAGTTGCTTTATCTCGTTGAATACAAATGTATATTTAATTGTATAACACAAGCGTTGGGCGTATTTCTGCATTTTGCGTAATAAGAGGCTTACGTTACCAGATTCTATTACAGCTGCTCGGATAACGACATTTATTATGCCCCAGATTATGCAGCCGTTATTAAGAGCCACGAACGCACCCACTTCCTCGAGAAGCTTTTAATTTGAGTTGGAATTATTAAAAACCGCCGCTGCACTATTATTATAATCATTTCTCGGTTTTGCAGACCGTTTCCATCCTTTCACCGCCCGCTGCTTCAGCTGCAATCTAAACTTTTAACTTTTACTTACAGACTGTGCTTAATTTGCTTTTGAAGCTTTTTAAATGTTATCCAAAGCGTGCTTGACAAATTTGTCTGTATTAATAGAAACTTTATAATTTTTAGCTACAATATTTTATACACTACATAACGTTTTTTATAGTTACTCAATTAATGCGTGATTTATGAACAAGCATCTTTTAACTAGTAAATTACAGTTGTACTGTAAGACAAAGAATCGAATAGTTGTAATCAGAATTCAGTACGATTTTTTATGCGCAGGGCTTCAATCTTCTTCAGGAGAGTTGGAGAATATACTTTATATTGTAGCTTCTAAAATCTCCACAGCGCTTTAGTTATATTTAAGTTTGGTAGCTAAGCCAAACCAAAAAAAAATGTTGACCGTCGTACTTGTATCCTTTAAATAATAATTAAACAACATGTCTTGGAAAATTGCGTAATGGTTAAGAGATAATGTCTAATTCATAAGATAAAATGTCTACCTAATCACTTGCAATTATTCAACAAGAAAAAGTAATAATTAGCCCTACTAAATATCATTATGTAGCATTTCAAAGCATCAAGGAACCACTACTATGTTTAAACATCCAAAACGTGGGCTTCTTTGGCTGTTCTCCAAATGTAGATTGTTTCTGATGTTGTGTAGTAGAACTTGTTATACCATATCGCTTGCTTTGTCTAATGTCCAGTTTTTATCGTGGTCGTTAGCTGGTTATAGAATTGTTTTCCATATTAAGGAGCCTTGCTATTGCAGACCAACTGATCTCGAGTTCTGGGATTCAGAGAGCGCGCTGTTATTTTATGTACTTTTAAGTATCATACGAATTTATTAAATTTACTAAAACTAGATCACTGATCATCGGGAAACTGTAGGTAATATCACGATTTATCGCCCAGGTTCAGAGAAAATACCAACTGAAGTCTAAAACCCTGGTAAAATATTGCTTCCTTGTCTTAAATCGACCCAACGAATTCAACAATACCAACACATCTGACGACAAACAAAAATGAAAAAAAATTCTTCCACTCTTTTTGAGCAGATTCCTGAATCACAAAAAAGGCATAAAAGACACACAAACGCTGATTGCAGGTAAATTTACAACTGCGTTTTCTAATATGCTAAAAGTTACACTATCAAAACGGACTACCAAACCTTATTCAGTACTATGTAAGCAGCAATATTATTCTGTACCTATCTTAACAAAACTCAAAGCTTTTGTTTATAGTCTTCAAAAAAATTAAAGGCGCCTCGATATAATATGTAAATTGCGATGAAGAACACTCTGAAAATTTCAGGAAATGTAGGTATCATCTTGAGTTTCTCCAAGCATAAAATCTTTGGTTTAAAAAGCCTCAACAATCCCAAAACACTGAGAGTTTCGTAAATTAAATATCAAAAGCTTGAAAAACGACCCGTTCAAGCGTTACAATAAAGAAATATTTGTCTTGAATAACAATTCACCTACAACTTATAACTTATAAAATCCTACATCCAATAAACTAAAACCT
Organism: Sinelater perroti; assembly: GCA_036346155.1. Lineage (NCBI taxonomy): Eukaryota > Metazoa > Arthropoda > Insecta > Coleoptera > Elateridae > Sinelater > Sinelater perroti. Next base: position 17,278,485 of record JARFIY010000158.1, on the reverse strand, counting down.
TTCTCACCACAAAATCTGTTATTACTATGCTACAATGGCCCATAACCAAATCTTTATCCATAACTCCAAACCCTTTAACTAGAGAATACTAATATAACCAAAATTCATTTATTAATTGGATTTTTAGCGAGATACTAAATAAGTATATCTTGTATTACTGAAACTTACTTACCACCAAATAAACAGTTGTTAATACGTTAGGAGATTGAAACGTGACTTTTGCAGCTGAAGGAGTGGAAGTTTTGGTTAAAAATTGACTGGGCCGCGAAAAACTACCAAAACTTGATTGCGTAAGCTTATAAATTGTGTAAATTAAGCACATCTTCCAAACTGGCAACCCGCTTATGCTATCTGCATTCATAATCAACCGCACGCACCTCGGTTTGAGACAAAAGTGATAAATGATCTTTAATTTTGTCCAACCTACTCTCGTAACAAGCGACTCAAATATGCAGAATATTTTAAACCTCAATGGTCATTCAATCTAGCGTAAAGGTAGCAACTATGCCAAGAAGAAAACTCCAGCTAATTACTACCAACAAAAATTTATAAAAACCACTGGTCCTGCAGAATCGAAAAAGAACTTGATAAATTTCCAAAAAACTAGTACCCACATTTTTCAGTACTAACCCGACAATTCTGTAATGTGAAAGACAACTCGAAAACTAGTTTAGACACCACAACAACTCCCAACAGTAGTAACAGGCACAGCACACGTGAACGGCATGCGCCAGTTTTGTACACCGTCTGCATATAAAGTTTATCTCACCCGCTACACCGACCCTCCACCCCCCGAGCTGTAGTATATGGGCTACTCAAACGGGAAGACATTTAGAAGACACATTTTGTCAGTTGTACTTTCGACGTTCAGAGCAATGTAAATGGTTTAGGTAGTCCGGCAGTCGAATGGAGTTATGTGTCTCCGATCTCGCCAATAGTTGGTCGAACATGGACGGCGACCATCTAGACGTTAGAGTTCTTAGATGTGGTTGACTTTTTAAGAATGAAAATGGTTTATATGATCTGGATACTATAGTTATCTTAGTTCAAAGCAAAGATCTGTATAAAGCCTTAGCACAGTTCCACTTAACTAACCGAATATGCAATTAACTGTTCAAATAAAATCTTAAAGCAAATAAAAGTGTCTATCTTAAGGAAGATACACAATCTTCAGCAGATAGTTATCTACAAAACTACCATAAACTATAATTTTAAATGTGAACCAGTGGAATAGTGGAGTAAAGTGTGCATCGGATTAAGGCACCTGTATCCTAATATAAACAGAAAATCTAATCCTAAAAGGGATTGTACGATTGAACAAATTGCTTATCCAATCAAAAACAAACTTGAACAAATTACAAACTTTAAAAAAATCAACATTACACTTGGAAGGTTGGAATAAAATTTTATATTAACCTTCAAAATTGCCAAGTTTCATTTACTACCGTCTATGTGAGAAGCACTTCTACATGGGATTAAAGAGGCAGCTGCCCCAGGATAGTTTATAGTGCAAATTTTTAATCTTATCAATCCCAGAAGCATCTTATAGAGGCGAGACGTTGTCAATGTTATTTTTATTTGTATATTGTAATATTTTAGCAATGCTACATATAACATTGTACTTTATTAAGTTGGCTTTATAAATAAAAAAGCTTTACCACAAATATTGATAATGATATGGTTATTAAACCATATATACGGCTTGTTGAATGGCACTTTAGTATGAATGATGGAAAGTTATGAATACAGTTGGACAAAGACTTGCTGGAATCAGGATATAAATTCCAATGCATGTGAGATTATCTGTTATAATAGAGCATTCGCGTATCTTACAATAAGACATCCAGCTGTTCTTCACAAAAATAATCTTATTAAATGTAGTGGGAAGGACATTGACATTCAAAGCATAATTAAAATGTTTCTTTGAGTCTTTGAAGGATAAGTAGGCAATAATTGGATTGCTATTGGTTGTGTAGTAAAATGCAGCAAATTAAAGAGGGCTAAGATTATCTTATCTAAATTGGCGATCGAAGGTAGGGTATACGAAAAACTCATGAGAAAAATAAGAAAAGTTTCTTTTTTAAAGTCAATAGACGGGCGTTGTTAATTTCACATAGAGTCGTTGATTTAGTGGATGGAAGGTATCTAAGGACAATTATAAAGTTAAATAGATTTACTAGGAAAAACAAACTACTTCAGTGGTACTGCAGCAGGATTCGGTGAGGGTGATAAACCGTGAGTTAGATTGTTGCCACAAGAGATAGCTTAAATCTTTAGATTGAGTTGCACTCATTTTTAAACAGAATGACTGTTCAGTTTCAAAATCAATGAGCACTCGACAACTAGTGAATTTCTGGATCACCAATTTGAAGGTTTTTGGTGCATTGTTTTCTATATAAAAGGGGATTTTACACTGGAAGAGGGTACTAATTGATTGTTCTACCTTTGGGTGTTCTACTGTTGGGCAACACCGAGAATAAAGTGAACATCAGGGAAAAATTCCTAATAAGGGGCTGGGGTTAATAAAAATTTTTTACATGCACCATTAACTGTTTTTGAAAGTCTCTTTGTGTGTAGGTGAGTAGGTTCTTATCTTACATAAGATTGTCTTAGAGGATTGTTTCGGTGTTTATAATTCCATTTGAAGATTTATCATCCTGTAGCTTGTACTAATATTCGATTAAAACTAACCCCATCACGTTGTTACGATGACGATAACTACCCCAGAGAACAATGAAAGTTGTGAGTTTCTCACATTACCAAGAGGAACTTACAAATATCCGTGACGAGCATCAAGGATTGCGAAGAAGCTTTGAGTATCTACGGTTTAAATCTTTGTTTATTAACAGCTACCATATACATGCTATTGGATGTCATGCTCATGGGGGGTCTAAGATTCAAGCTTATCATATCTGCTTAGTCATCTGTACCGGATAATCAACTTAATAGGTTGTTGGGCTGTAGTAATACTTGATAGTAGCAGCTTCAAATTACTTCAAATAATGGTTGATATTATGCCACGCTAAGCTTGGGGTTTTCCATGTGATGCAGCGGGTATTTACACATTAAACTGAAATAATCTTTTTTGTAGCACGCGTGACGCTCTTTTTATCTCTCACTACTTCATAAGAAACACTTTTTGCAGATTAATTTTTTCCCACATTCTTTACACAAAGGGTCGGAAGATGTGATAGAGATGGTGATGCCGAAACCTTTGCTCTTCTAATCAACATTTTCCTTATTGCTTGATTTAGATGCAGCAAAGTTGAAGGGCAACCAAAACGATCTCTATTTTTATTTTTTACAGCAGAATAGATGTGCAGTCCTTACAATGCTGTTCTTAGATTAGAACACATACGTCTGGAGGTGCTTAGTTAGCCTTTTATCTGAGAGTTTATCTTCCCTGTTTTATTAATTCGGGTTTATTTTCTCTTGAGGCTGTATTAAATTTCATCTCTGTTATCTTTTGTGATTTTTGCTGTATCTATATCTGTAACTTCTTCTAACCTACATTTAATATTGTTCTTGTGTTTGTAGGTTTTCGATTTGAGAGGTATGGAGTTCTTCATATTTTTTTATTTCTATAATTTCTTCTTTTGTATTTTCTTGTGTTACTTGCTTTATTAGGTCTGTTATATTTATTAATGTTTATTATTATATATTGTCTGGCAGATTTGTTTAATTGAATATAATCGAAAATTCCTCTGCTTCCTTGGCTCATCCTGCTTGTGTGTGGTATTTTTCGGAATTACTACAGTTATTTTTTGCTACGTTCTAGTGTATTATTAAAGATTTTTTCTCTGATATTATGAATGCATTTGTTATTCTTGTAGTTATAGTACTTATCAAAAGTTGTTTTTTTATATTGCTGTACTATAGATTTTGGTTAGGCTCTTATTCATATTTCTCTTTGTGTTTATGTGCATTTGGTACTTATCTTAATTTTTCTTCTACTTGTTTTTGTTTTGTATTAATTGTTACCTTTAGTCTTGTTAATCTGTGGTCACTGTCGGTAGAAAATCACAATTAAATTTGTTGTTCTAGAGCCCTGCAGCATTATAACGAAATCAATCTCGTTCTTTGTTCGCTTCTTATTACAGTTTTCTGTATAATTTAGCAGGATTTATAGTTTGTCGTTTGTTATATTTATTTTAAATTTTTTGATTGATTTTTGATCAACGATCATGTAAAAATGTATTATCTTTGTTATTATAACTTCCGAGATATGCTAATAAAAATCTTCAATTTTCTCTTCGCTCTAGTCAGGGGCATAAATTTGAAGTGTTTTAAGCTTGAATTAAGTTTGGGAATTATACCTGGCTATGGTCAGTTTTCCTTGGTCTTGTATTACCTGCGTATTATTAGCAATCTCTTATTTTACGCCTACTCCACCGCTACCTTGGTAATTGGCTTCGAATCCATCGAAGACTGAAGTTTAGTCATAATTTGCTACGCTAGCCAGATGGGCTGACGAATACCTGTTGGCTCGTGGGAGGTATTTTATTTCTTCCCACCCACGGATAAGCAGGGTTAGACGTTTTCCTCTTTGCCACCTGGGGGTGCGCTTTCTAATGAGGTATAATAGCAATCCATAGATTCCCTACTTTTGATAGTCTAGTAGAAGGCTAGTCTTCTTACGCAGTTACTGTTTCATCTCTAAATTGACGAGGGCGTATTATAGGGTTGTATAGTGGTTGTTAGTCTAAAGAAAAATGTTCATTTTTTACTTCCCGCCTCAGAATTGCAGGATTAAGAAATTAACTGATAAAACTAATTTCGGTGAGGATAAATTCTTGAGATCATAGGCAGGTTTGCTCAAATTTTGCATAAAATTTATAACTACTTATTGTTGTGCCGATAATCTGAAAGACATGCCTCAAGTTTTCTGGGTTATTTTGTTGATGCGATTTTAGACAGGCACAAATAGAGCTCAGGTAGTTTCGCAATTTACCTTAATATAATAATATTCAATAGAGACTATCTGTGACGCTATTAACTGTAATACGAATAATGAAAGAATATTAAGGAAAAGCTTTGGTTTATTCTAATTGGTATTAATTAATATATCAAATTAAGATTCATTAAAATAATATACAGAAGTTTGTGTACATACTCGATGCAATCAAGGTGTAAATGAGCAAGTGAGACGAAGCTTGAACTTTTTCTCTATTGTTGCACGAGATGGTTAGTCCAAAGTTGTGGAGGAAAAAGTTTTGTCATACTTGTGAAAAATTTTATTTTTGTGGACAAATGCTTCAAAATAAGGTCATTATTATCTACGACTTTTTGTCGCCGATCTGCAAGCATCCGGGCCTAGTTCAAGTACTAGTTCTCTAGTGACACGCTTCTTTAACTTCATTAAATGTCTCGGACCGACAACCGCGTGAAAAGTATCCCAGTAAACGAATAAGGCTGTAATAGGATAGAGGAGCGCCTAGACGGTAGGCTGGATGCAGTAAGACTTTGACTCTAGCCAGATTTTCGAATTTTGCTTTGGTCTTCTTGGCGGTATGCGGTTTGGCATTGTTTTGTTGGATCAAAGAGCATTTTTGTTGAACCAATGTCGGGTACTTCTCTTTCAGCTTGTTCTAGATACGGACCAATCATTGAAAGTAGAACTCGGCATTGATAGCACGCCCACGCGGCACAGGCTCAAAGTGAAGCGCGCCTTCAAAATTCCCCCAAGCGCCGAAACGGTTTTGGCGCGCAACTGATGTTGGATCTTGGCCTCGCTATATCCAATTTTTCGCTTCCAAAAAGGATAATTCAATGGATTGTTGACCAACGGGCGGCAAACTTCGACTTGCTTATTAGCCCGATTGTGAGTTTCAGTCAGCTCGTGTAGATCTTGTCGGGGGTTTTGTCGACAAAGTCAAGCTGATGAAGATGACTTTATATTGTCTTATGGTTGACTCAAAGTTTTTTTAACTAAGTCCTAAGTGCTTGAAGACCAGAACACATGGTCAGCCGAAACGTGGATCTTCAAGATTGGAGTCGCTACAAAATAAAACCTTTTGTATCATTTTGCTACAGTTCTGTAACTCACTTCACGCTTTCAGCATCACAATCCTTTTTCAGCCTCTCTCGGTGAAAGTTGTAGCTTTCAGCAATAACGTATTAGGATTCGAAGTTTATGTGATATATAAAACGAAACAATACCAAAAATTACAAAGAATGTAATTTTTCGCAAGCGTGCCAAAACTTTCTCTTCAACCTAAAGGCCAAACAAGAGGTTCATATGCCAGTTAAGAACAAATTTTTGGGCACAATAGAGTGGAGAAGGAAAGAGTTAAAAGTGAAGCCGTGCATGCGGCATTGTGCAATCATGCAAATTAAGCACAATGGCGCTAAAAACAGAGCTCACGTTCGGGTTAATCCGGAGGAGTTCATTTCTCCGAGCAATCACTGTCACCGGTAGCTCATAATCGTTTAAATGATTAATTAGCAGATTACTTCAGAAGCGCTGCCCTCTCGCGGCTCATTAAGCCCCATTTATCCGAGCGGGCTTTACTTCTGACAACAATGGCGCCGCCTAATTACAAATCTACGTACCTTTCGGGGTTATAGGTAAAAGTTGGGCAAACAAACGGGGAATTGTTTTTAATTGAACGCATTGTTGTTCCTGGAGGGCGTGCATACAAATAAGCCTTAAATTAATTTGCACCATGGCGCATTACGTTATACACAAGATAATGTAGAGATTTAACAATAGTGATGCTGCTGTTGAATGTACCGACCGCTTTCTGGATATTTATATACAGTCTGTTCAATAATAAAATAAACATTGTAATTTTAAAAAAATAAAAATGTAGATAAAAAATTTCTCTAATTGTAACAGATTATGAGCTATTACGCAATTACCTAATATGTGGTACAATAATTTCTATTACTAATTACAGCTTTACAAATTATTCCATGCTTTTGTTGAGGTTTTCTGCACAATGTGTACTATGGCTTTTCTTTAAGCTTTATTTTCACATGTTATCACGCATTTCCAATAGAACTAAGATCTAGGAACGTTGTAGGCTATTCTATTGTACTAATGTACACAGTTTGCTGCGATGTTTAGGGTCATTGCCTTCTTGCATCACCCAACTTGTTCTGTCAAAACCAAAAAAATTCTCAGCAGACTTCAGCAAACGTTTTTGTTCGACGGTGCATGTTTTTGGCGTTAAGGTGCCTGAAAACGGAAATAACCAACGAAAATTGCGTTTACAGAAGCATCGTTAAACATGCACTTGTGGGGCGATAAAGAAGACCATACCCAGAAGGAAGACTCATCCGTGAAGATAATATTGTCCCCCAATTTGGATGCAAATTTTTCTTGGCTCATGCCAATCATTTTCCACGTACTTTTCTGATAATAAGGTGTTTTTACGCAGGCGACTTTGAATCGTATCGACGCAAAATCTCTTTATCCTTCTTCGTTGTTGTGCCACGGGCTATTTTCCTTTCCGGCAGATCTTTTATATTCCCAACCTCTAAGTATCGCCTGTCTACTTCTTATCGAATGTTTTTAACTTCCTTCTATATTTGGTAGTCACTCTATACATCAGTTTAGGTTTTCGCTCGTATCGCTTCAGGAATTTTGCACACATTGTAAATTTTCAGTTATCAAAATCACAAAGTGCTGGCGAACTATATACTGCCCAAAAGAGCACGAAATAAATATTCAAGAGAATTAACATATATAGTACTACTCACTGTATATTATACCAATATATTGTGCTACAATTTGAAAATAAATCTTCCACACGGTATCGAACTTTGTCCCTCCAACTCCATTTTTATTTTGGCCAACAAAAATCAGAGAAAGTCAGATGTAATTGAGCAATTGCGTAATGACTGGAAATCAAACGTTTCGCTAAATCAGGCCCAAAGCCCAAAATCGCCATTAGAAGCCTCGGATTCTGTCCCATTTAGGGCCTCCAATTTTGCGCTAACGAGCCGCGCCGCCCCGGGCGGCGACTGCAGCCGAAATTGGGCTTTTTGCAATAACATGCATTCCTGCGCGCCTGTAATTGCATCACCAGCGTTTCCGATATGCCTGTCACTCCGGTCACCGAAAATAGTTTACAAAGCGCACACTCATCTTTATGCATGCCGCTAATGGCGCCTCACTTTTATACCTTTTGCTGGGCCATAACGTCGGCGCGGATTTACATATCGGAGCACTGCTTTAATCTGTTTTATGGGCCCTAATTGGGGCTGGCTGTCAGGCCCCTGCGGGGGGCGCCCCGGTGCCGCAGATCAATTTTTGGGGGAGTTTTTGTTCATTTGGACCAATCACACTGCTTTAATCACCTAATCGCATAATTTGTAAAATATATAAATGTATTGAATGAATGATTTTAAACAGATGGTCAGTATACATATTAATGTCTAAAAGTTACAAAAATTTGAGTTTACAGATTGCTAATATTGCTTTAACTAGTTTTCCTTTGTTAATACATAGTTGTGCAAGACGTGAAAAAATTAATTGTTTAGTACCTCGACGCATGGTTGTAGGACCAAAATGTACGTTATAACTGAAGGAACATTTTCTACTTCGGATCTACAACCCTTGCACGATTTATAACAACATTCCAAGTGCCACTTTGTTAGATGTTTTTGTAGACTTGCAAATTATTTTGTAACAATGTAAATTTGTGCAATGTACCCTGATGTGCTTATAACCATCCTCTACGACTTTTTTAATCTCTGCCGTGAGAAGAAGGTTAGAGAGTATCTAAGCTCTTATTAAAAAAGAAGCTCGCCCCAAAATAATTCTTTCAAAATAATTCGCGAGCTTGCTAAATTAAAAGGGTCGTAACAAAGAGTGCAGGGACTATCAACGAATTATAGGGGGTGGGATGTGTTCTATGGGCGTTCAAATTGACTTTCAGAAAGTTTTTTCTGAATATTGGAACAATCAAATTTTATTGCTACCAATATAAAGCACAGACTTAACAATTGATGATATGAAGTATGATGTCGGTCAGACTGTAGTGAGTTTTCTAAAATGCTTCTTATAAACGCAGATCTAATTCAGCTATTACACGACTGATGTTCTCTTTTAGCCCTAGAATCGTGACAGGTTTGTTAACATAAACGCAGTCATTTAAATAACTTTAGAGGCAAAAGTCTATTGAGGTTACATCGCAAGACCACGGTAGCTAATCGATGTCAGCCCTTTGCGAAATAACGCGACTAAGAAGTTTGGTTCGAAGTAAAATTAGTGTTTAACCTGCTGTGCGACATGTGGCTCCGTTTTGTTGAAACCACATGTCAAGTTTAAATCGTTGGTTGAATTGAAAAAATGTAGTTTAGTATCTCTCGCAACAGCGTTGTTACTTTTATCCAAAAGTACGGTTCAATAATCTGTCAGTACCTTTTTGGGGATGCTTGGTTTTTCGTGTATAGCACGCGGATTTCCACCACCCCAGATGCGACAATTGTAACAGTTCACAAAGCCATTTAAAGAAAAATGAGCTTCATCGCTTAATATAATTTTTTTTAAATCAGCATAAACTTCTGTGTTCTCTAAAACACTTCTCTATTCGGATACCAACTATACAAATGGTTCAAATTACATCGCCCTATATAAACTGATTACTTTAAAAGTGTACTAAATAATTTACAAAATAAATATTTGATATAACTGAAGCAATATTGCGTAAATAACTTTTGCCGACAAAGAATTAAAAACCAGTCGTTGACACCCAACAGATTGATTTAATATACCTGGCATTGTCCAACAGAAAAATCTTAATAAACCCATCTCCAAAGTATCGTAACCGAACTCAGTCCCGATTACCTTACAATGCTAATGTCTTCTACTAATAAATTATTTATCAAAAAAATGAGTTAAAATTTGTTCGAAAGACAATTTATTCTGCCATAAGCTTCATTTAAACTCTCACTGTGCTTGAAGTCTGCTTTGATGAAAATTGCCACTTCCTGAAGCTACTGTTGGGTTCAGGTCTTTAGGATAGGTTATGTCCATTATGGAATTTAAAATCCGATAGTTTTACTGAAATGTGTAGACACATCTTGTTGCCAACTTATTCAAGACGTTCTAAAACAGTTGGCACTCTTTCTCCAAATTTGGGTTGTGTTGTAGCTCGAAAATGCTCAGTGCGTATTTGAAGATGATAGATGACATTGCTGGATTCCGTAGAAGAAAAGGTAGCAAGTCATTCATACAGTGTAGATGAAGCATACAACCTTGAAAGGGACAAACACGGGCAATGGTAAACGGCATGGTGACTGCTTGGGGAATCCGTACAAAGTTAGCAAGTGTGCAAGAATGCGGTATTGAGTACCAGAAAACCATCTTTTGCTGTTCATAAACGCAGCGAGCGTCGAGCAAAAGAGCGCAAGCCATAGATTATTCATCCTCTGTTCGGCTTGATATAATTGCATTTGATGAACATGTTTATTTCACGAAATTTTGCATACTAACGTCCCTGGGGACTTGGGGTTTTTATACTCTCATCGCTCAGCAAACGCAGAAGCTTGTGGGGCCATCCCAACAGTTGCTGCACTAATACAGTTTGGATCCGGAGACGTTCTTTAGGTGTTTGGTCACAGCAGAATAGTGGCAGTACATTAAACGTTTCGACTTAAGAAGTCAGGAGTGGGATTGTTTATTTCAAAACATATGATCATTGTGTTCTAGAATTAGAAAGTAATTCTGCTGATTGGTGGGGGGTGATTAGCTGCACTTTTATACGAGCGATTACGTCTGCGTATTCAGCGTTGCCGGCACAGGAAATTTACGACGCCTCATTGTTCGACCATTATTCTACCTTTTAGATTTTTACACCCTTTGTTTGGTGTACAGAAGGAAAAGTGCGTGGTATTTTTCTCTCACGGCGAACTTCAACCAGCTCTCTATACCATAGCTAAATAATAGTTTGTAACATCTTTACAGAAATTAATAGAGCCATAGAAAAAGTGTATAGACATTAAAGGGGGGAGATGCTTTAAATAAAATGAGTACTCACTTCTTCCTAATAAAAGATTAGTGAGGAAAAACAATTGTAGTGGCTATTATTTTTGAACGCCCTAAGTAAAATACTTTGACCATACCTGAATGCGTCAAATAACCGCAAGGTAACATTTAGACTGTCCATAAAATGCTATGAAAACTCAAGGCTTTGGCAAACCACAGCATATTAATTCTGTTTGGATACTAAAGCTCTGCAACATTGAAGGCAACGAAGAAGTTGAAGAGCTGGCACAAGCGGCTCTGGGGTAGCTAAAAGTGCGATACAAAGCTAGGCGAGGTAATGGGTTGGGAAACAACATAAAAAGTACTAGGACATATTTTGGGACAAAGACGTGGAAAACCTTTATGAAAGATAATCTCGTAAAATAACTGAAGAATCGTTAGTACAAAGCTGGAAGCAGTTACCTACAGGTCTTTTCACAGGGCCTTGTTATCTTAAGGAACTTTTTAACAAAATATGGTTGTACAATGGAGACTTCAGCCGCAGGCAAACTGTTTATTGAAAGACAATAATAGATCTACAAGAATACAGCGACAATCCAGTAAAGGATTTATACAAGTCGGTACAAGGGGCGAAGATTGTTATACCATTTATATTCTAATTAAGACAATCTTTCTAGTAGAAAATTACAAAATCACGCAGTACAACGAGAAAATATTTATTTATTATAAAAGTTCTTTTATGCTAGGGGCGTATATAATTACAGAACTTTAAAAGCTAATGGGCAGCACTAAAAAAGTACAGCATAGAAAAAAAACACGATGAAGCTAATCGTGTAATCAAAACAGCAGCTACAGATGCAAAGAAAATATAAAAAATCACTTAAAAGCACTACAGAAATTTTATTTGAATAAACAATCTCGTAAACAACAAATGGATTAGAAAGATATTCAGAAAAAACTAATTAAAAATTATTTAAGTTAGACGAACTTTATTGCATGTTTGTCTCTATTTTTATTTTTTTTTTTTTATCACATTCAATTGCACTCTTTTAATTCTTTTTTTGCTTTTAGATGTTCATGCCCTTTTAAGAGTTAAATTAAAGTTTTGAAGGTTTATAGCAAAAAAAAATAGAAAAACCGTAGTAAAAACTCGTTTGATGTATATAACACACGCCCTTACCTTTGACGAAATCATGCCATAGCAATTTTTTGAGTATGAGCCTCGAAAATAAAAATTTTAACGGTAGACGGCTGAAAAGTGAAGTTTCTATAAATAACAAATTATTGCGTCAATGGAGTTTGTGACTTTGACAATTTTGATAGATAAAAGTGGAATTTTCCAAGTCAAAAGTGTTATACGCATGAATATTTAAACGGCTGCTTTGTAAAAATTATATTTGGTAGTTTCAGCCATCACTAAATTGACTTTATTGTTAAAAATACGGTGTGAAGAAGGATTACGCACAGGAAGGGCAAGTGACATAAAGACTTGAGCCTTCCGAAATCCGTCATACTGGTGCACCGAAAAATCTGGGAGCTCTACGTGCACGTAACTGTAGGTAAATTCAAGGACGAATCAGCAATAAGCAGAAATTTTTTAAACGCCTTATTTCTCTTAATTGCATCACAACTAGTCCACAATTTAGGCTAACGAGTAATTTTACTTTAATACAATCTTAAAGCTAATAAGGTAGTGTCACAGACTTCATCCCAATGGCATTACTCAGATTATTATCGCACACTACTAACTCAAAAGGTTTATGCCCTTTGGGCCGTTCTACTATTCCAATCTTATCCACCATCGGATTGTCTCAGTGTTGATATGGTTATGAAGCTGGTCTTCGTGCTTCTCAGAAAATTATCTAATCTGGCTCGACATCATATATATTTCTAGATTTCGATGTAGAAGATGTACCAAAGAGCGTCTACTATGCTCCTTATTCTAAGAACGTTATATAACCTGTGTATTGTCTTCCTAATACAGCTATATATCCAAACAAGTTTTAACATATTTTGTACAGTACTAACTGGTTACGTGTTGATATTGCAGGTCTTCTGCTCATCAGTCAATACATATTTTTGAATTTAATGTTTAGTTTTCCTTTCTTTTTTCATGTGTTTCATGTGTTTCTTCCACCTTGATCTAATGTCTAAATTTATATTTCTCGGTGTTATCATACGAAACTACATTTTCATAAATTGTCAACGGCAACTGTTTGGCTTTATGGTTAGTAAAGTTGACATGGGCAGATTGATTCCAATGGGTTCTATGCCCCAGCTTTTCGGCTACGTAGATACTCTATTTATCACCCTTTGTAAGTTGCTATTAGCTCCGAGCTCTACAGAATTGCAAAAATACCTGCATCACCTGCAAATGTACGGATCAGGGTATTAGCAGTTTAAGCTGTGCCACAAATGTACAGTAAGTTCAATATGAGACTCAAGACACTGATCTTAACTTGGAGTAAGTTTAAGGCAGTCATATATCCATCTTTAGCTCCAATCCGAGAAAATACTTGAACTACGTCTAAGAATACAGCCGAGCAAATCTTCTTTCCTTCAAATGGCTTCTAGATAACATTGGTAATCTTATAAACCTGGTCTAAAGTCGTATGTTTCTTCCTAAATCAGAATTGATAATTCGGAAGTATAATTTGTTATCACAGACTCCAAACCCTCAAGAAACGACCTTTTATTTAGTGTAGAGATAATTCGTAGTAGTTAGTTGGGTCTGCTTTCCGGGTTTATGGATCATGATCTTCTGCGATCACCCAACATAGACACTTAATTCAGCCGGAATGAAACGTTAAAAGATCGCTGCAGAAGTAACTTTTAATTTAACTTAAAAATAATTGGTAGCAGAGAGCTAGGTATTTTATAGATTATGACAATTTCTGGGACAACCCAACATAGAGGCGCGCAATTCAGCCGGAATGAAACGTTAGTAAGTTATTCAGTTTGGTAATTTTGTTTTGTTTTCTTAGGACTTCTCCATTAATGATATTGTATCTTGGAGATTAGTTGAGGTTTAGGTTTTGTATAATATCTAAACATGTGTTCAAAGAAGTAGCTTTAGCCTCACGCTAGACTTCATTTGGTTGAAAAGTTTGTTAGAAGTGATTTGCAAAAAATATATCTTTTCTTGGACATTCCCAGCTCATATTTCCCCAAATTTTCTCAGTGGTGAGACATGTAACCTTGGTGTTTTAGTACTTTTCGCAGCTCTTTAAAATAAATAATTGGTATTTTTTTATAGATAAACTTTTCCAGCTTTCTTGGTCTCTCGTTTGATGCCACCGTTTCTTTGCCCTCCGGTTTTCAGAAACGAGTATTCTAAATCTCTATCGGGTAGTTCTCTCGCTACATACTTTGGTTGACTAACCCAGTATTGGCCTATCAATAAACTTTTTGCTAAATCTAATCCCCCAGGAGTTGCAAACTTGATAATAAATTGGATGTTATCGTCCAAATTCAATCTAAAACTGTCTTTAAAGATAGAGGCTCTTAATTAATTATGACTTGGTCGCGCCATCCCATAACTACCGACAAACTATCTGTTACTACTTCTAATCTTTCTTCACCTTTAAGATGGTTGAGACATCTCCTTGGTGACGAATGAATCGAACCGTAGGCCAGTAAATCGGTGCTCTAGTAGGGTAAAAGTTACAGTTAAGCTCTCTTGCTACTGAATATAATTCTTCATATGTTGGGTTAATTAACCTTGGTCTCCAATATTTATGTTTTACGTTCAGGTATCCTTATATTAGAAGGTAAAGATAATCTTTCTTATTGTCTATACATGTCCACAAGTGTAATATTACAATTATGTCAACTGATTGTCACTAAAAAAGTATATTTTTTTATAAACCATTCATTCTCTCCTTTTGACGTCATAGACTACTCTCGCTCTTGAAATGAGTTCTTGATATCAAGCAAGCATTTGTTTTATGTCTTCAAGAATAGATGTAGTTTATTTCTGCGCTGCAACCATTTATTGGCTTTGCAGACCACAATTTTAAGATCTAGAGCCATATGTCTTGTTTCCTTTGGCTTTTTTGTTGTCAGCTTCCAGTTTAGACAGTTTACTTATGATAATTGTTAAACTTTTCTTGTTTTGTCCTTGCTCAGGTTGGATTATAATATTACGGAGCATTTCTTCAACTAAGAGGCTGTTACCTTTCTTTGTTGATGTCTGTTTTTTACTACATTATTTTCTTTAACATTCTCTACTTGACTAATATTACTACTTAGCTCATTGTTACAATCGTCTTTTGCTACTTGCGGGTACAAGTTTTTGAGAGGCAGGGGACGCAGCCTTAATTGCTTTAGGGTCAACACATTTTTATAATTTGGCCCCTAAATAAGTAAGAGAATTTAGTTGTGTCCCAGTTTCTATAGTTGGTAGCGTGCTCTTTTTTGCAATTAGCGCAAATAGGCTTATTGTTTCTTAGAGTTGGCAACCTTTAGGCGCATCTAGGCATCCTTCTGCAATAACTTTGCGTGTATCCTAATTCTTTAAATTCCTGAAAGTTTAAGTTTTTTGACCGCGTTGATATTTCGGTAGTAAAAGTGTGGTCTGGCATATTTTCCCAAAAATTTGCAGATTTCATTGATTGTGTTTTGTTTGAGTATCTATAATAGCAAAAATGGCTGAAAATTAAGCTTTCCAATGAGTGGAATACACAACAAGGCATATTCCTGAACACAAAATAAAAATTTGTTAGTTATAGGTATTTCACATTTCGAATTAAAAAAAGCTTCAAAATATGATCTGGCTAGTTTATTGATAATAAAAGCTTATCTTTTATAGTATTATTATTATATTCCGTGTTTAAGTATTACATCTTTGAAATTACTCTTTTCATAGGTTTTGTTACCTGCTGTCGTTTCACTATATTATTCTACTCCAATTTTGTTAATGTTATCGCTTCATTAATGATATTACCCATAATGCATATTTTTGTTAGAGAAGATTCGTAGTAGAAAAACAAATATTTAGGTATCACAGATACCACTATGCTAATTTACTACAGGTTTTTACTAATGTAGCGAAGTGAACACTAGGAAAAGTGTTTCCTATAGCGGTCACATTTGTAATAGCTTTAGGGTGGGTCGGTGCAGATCGCAATTATCCTGCCAAATTGAATGGGCATTTGGTTTTTATTCGCTGCATTGCCTCTAAGTTGGTCAAGTTTCGACTCTTACCTTCGACCGATTTATGAACGACAAAGATAAGGGAGTTAGCATTCAGCCGTGGCAAGGCGCACATCTGCCTGCTGCAGAGTAGATCGCAGCAAAAATGGCACACGAACTCTTTACTAACCAAGACTTGACATCTTTGCAGGAATGGCTAATTATCTTTAATATCCTATCTACCTGATAGATTTGAAGGTGAATTTAGTAGATCACTGGAACTTATTATAGAGCTTTCGCTGTATTCTATTTGTAAAAAAAAATATTAGAAGATGCAGTTACAACTTCAACAATGTAAGAGCAACAACGTATTATATAGTACCACATTATTCAGTGACTTTACGACTGTGCAGCACCCCCTAAATGTTCTTTTAATGTTATTCTAGTCGCGTGTGGGAAAAATGAGTTATTCGTATCAGCAAAAGCATTTAAGCAAGGCACCCAAAGCCAACAGGACAAAATAAGCACCTCCAAATACGGTGAGTCCCGCTGGTCTGTAAAGTAAGGAACTCTGCCCGGCCGGAGGAGATGGATGCTCCCCGGGCGCCCGCGTGATTCATGGGAGCATTCCTCCAGTCCTCGCCCTGAACGTCCCGCATTCATCCCCTTCCTTACAAATCCCGGCCCAGAAGCGCGACATCGCCGAGGAAGCGTTTTTGGCCCGTTTTATTGCCCATATTTCTGCCCTTAATTGACTAACGGGGCGTCGCAGGGTTCATTATTCGGACGCTATTATAGGTCCGGATAGGAAGAACGACGCGCTCGTCCTTCCTGCCGCGGACTGCAGCGGAAACGTTCCGGGGAAATTATAAAGCCGCCGCTCGGGGAGCCTTCGGGCATAACTCGCAATTATAAGGGATTGGCTTAACGAATCTGAACGAGCTCAGCGCGCGATTACTTTCGTTTATTAACTGTAAGCACTCTCCGGGGGCACGGAAAGAAGTCGCGCCGAGAAGAAAGCGGGCTGATTCAGCACTAACGGCCCAAATTTCGGGCGGCCGAAGCGAGTCCCGGTCCAGCCCTTTCCTGGGCTTGAGACGATAAAGCTCGCGAACGCGGCGCGACCTGCAGCCCCGATATTGGGTGAAAGCTCGCGTTTGACATCTTGCAGCCGTGTTCGGCTGCGCAGGGATTGTGTTTTCGATTATTCCATCCCGTGTTTCTGAAAATTGGAATTTTATTCGGTTTGGCCAGGAATTCGTGCCGCAGACTTGCTTTGAGCGCGGCCGGCTGGCTGCTCGTGCATGTGGGGCCGCGGGAAATTTAATTTGTGCTAGAATTGCCGCATCAAAGGAAAAATCTCGGATGCGGCGCGTTTGCGTTATGTATATTCTATTGGCCACTGGGCTGACGCAGGCCCGATAGTTCACCGGGCCTGCAGTGCAGTGGAAAACGAAGGCCTTTGAACATAATGAGACGTTAAAGTTATGTATATTGTGACATTTTTATATAAAAAAAATAGCACTGGCGAGTAAAATATAGAGGTAATGCACCGACCTACCATCCCATCCACTTAGGTGTTCCACAAGGAAGTGTTCTCGGTGTTTTCCTATATCTCCTTGACACCGAAGACATCTCTACTGCAGACAGGACCTTAATTGCTGCTTGTTTCTAAATTTTTTAAAAATGCATCCAAGAGATTCCTGAATTTTAGCTCAGCAGCTTATTCTGCTCTTTAACCTTGCTAATGTACACTTTTTAGCAGCTCCTATATTTTATTTTTACATCTAAGGCTGAGTTGGTCCGTGAAAAATTTAATAACGACTCTGCTTGGGTAACACGAACGTTATTTATTAACGGCCGAAGAATTTCTAACGCGAAACTAATAAATTTAAAACGTATTTCAGCTACATGCCACTGAAGGCTACAAATTGTAAGTTTTTAATTAGACGGCTAACGAACAGCAGCCTGGGGGGTCATAAATGTCATACATGAATATCTCTTTAATTACAAACGTATTTATCACAGCTATATATTGCGATTTTAAAAAGTCTTACTGTAGTAAATTGAGTATTTAATAAAATGTATGAAAATATGAAAAATTGCAAGTTTAGTGTTTTAGAATCTTCTAAACCTTGTAGAAATTAATTTTAGATCGACTCTTTAGACTTACGCTTCAAATTCTAATATATAATCATTAAAGAAATAGTTATAATGGTAAACGTGGCCATCAAAATTTGAGATAAAAATCGATTGCATTATACCTAAAGTGGACTTCACGATGGTATCCTACAGAATTTATTATAGACCAGATTATTACTTTCTTCGTAATTGCTGGTCTAATCTGTTCATTTATAAAATTTGACCGATGTTAACAAGCAATAGCTTCCATAATATTTTAGGACAATTATTTAGTCAGGCCCATTAAACCTCCATGGAATATGTTCGTTTCTATTGCGTTTACTTCTTGATCAACCGATAAAAACATTTCAGTCAAAATCAGCCCAAAATCTTCTGTTTTCTAAGTTTTTGAACATTTGTTTTGCCACCCATTTTTACCCTCCTGCATTAATTCCATGTGATACTAAAGACATCCAAAACTATTGCGACTTAAGGCAACCTCCTTACCGTTTAGTTAACTAAGATTCAAGGTTTGTCATTTAGTAGTACTGACAATATCATTTGGTTCGTTGATAAGTGAGCTAGGAGAGCAGTTAAGATCTCGACTAATTTCTAGATAGAACTGATTATTGTGCACAGAATTCTCGCCTTCTTTGACACTAAATACTGTTTTTGTTATTATATTGATTGTCTTCACAGTTGACAGATGACAAAGCAAGCCATCGTTTCCGATGCATCTATCGGATAATGTCTTTAGTCAGTGAAGATTGGCTTGAATTTGTAATAAAATTTGTGATAACTTTAGAAATTGTTCAGTTGGTATTGGCATTATTTATCACTGAAGTACCTAATAATGCTATTGTTCCCATCGCTGTCGTGTGTCAGAACAAAAAATGTAAATCACATTTTGACTATGTGATTCATGACTGATTCGCACACTCTCCAATTAGTAATTTGTCGCTATGCGTACGTAGATGCAACATAAAACTGAAATTGTTTTAGGTGTATAAGGTAAAGGGAAATTTTCCTCCCCTCTACAGAGTATCTCGCACTACCACCTTTTTAGTCAGCATTGCATCCTTAAAAAACTCAAATCTACGGTTGATAGATAACTTTCAGGAGAAAAAATGTTGGCAATGAGGGTCACCAACGTCTCCAGAGAGCCAGTGTGACTGTAAAGAGTATTGGCATTGTTCACCTTCTTCTCGATGATTATCGTCACTTAAGTGGTTGTATTAACTTTTGCATCAAACACATTGGCAATTTGCGAAAGAGACACACAATTCTAATTCAAAATGTTGTTCAGTTTTGTGAAATTTCTTAGCCCGTATAGCTGGCCAAAACTCGAGAAGACTTTGAGGTTTGTAGTCCTGGACTACACTGAAAATAGGTAGGGTTCCAGGACTTGTTTTAACTACTAAGAAAACACTTGAAGGAGAAATATCCTACAATGGCATTGCTGTTTCAGCGTTTGTGTGCAATTGGTTGGTGTCACGTAATTATTTTACGATAGCTGAATTAAAACGCAATCTGTTTCTTCAAAAAGTGTTTTTAAGTGAGAAGGTTGCGTAAAACAATAACTTTTTGTGTCTGTATTTTTATCATGTTTAATAAAAAAAAAATTTTGTTTATGTTTGAGTTAGCCACGTAATATAGGTGTGCGTCAGGAACAAATAGGTTTATTTGCCTCTAATAGGAGGTGATCGTATCGATATTATTAAATTACTGATTAGATATGCAAGGTGCGTTTAAAAAGTTCTGTGAATGGGCTGACATCTCAACAGTAACATAAGTTAATGGGCGTATGACCTTATCTATCTAGAAACACGCCGAAAAGCGTTAACCAGCTTAAAGTATAAATATAAGTTAGGGTAAATTCACTACAGGCAATCGAACGTAATTACTGTGAGAACTAGGGTAATAATGTAATTGAGCAATGAGTAGACATTGAGTACTGAACTTTAAAGAGATGATGAAGGTGCAAATGTACGACACTTTTATAACAGAGTAGAAATGATTAAAATTGATAAGTAGAACCCCAGACATGATCAACTAATTAAGACAAATACTTAGCGACTGATTTTACGGTTCACTGCAGAGGAACTTGAATTTTTTGTAGAATGTAGCAGTTAGAACACTTCCTTGCCAACTCAGTTTAACTCCAGAAGGATTATTTCGCGCATTTGGAGCACAAAATTAGATATTCTTGGGTTAGGGAGGTTTGCCTTAACCGTGATCACCAAAACTCACGAATATACTTCATATCATTGCTTATAGCATGCCTTGAGTGATTGTTCCGAACATCTCATAATGATGACTTATCTTTAATTTTATTAGTAGCTTTAGTCAGTAGCACGTGTTCCAAATAATAATGAGCGGCACCCTCGCAGAAGTTAGTCAATTTGCACACTTCAATCCTCCATTCTTAACATCTTGAGTGTCAGTGGTACTCTTACTTGCATCTTATAACAGCAAGCTTTTATTTCAAATTAGAGAAGACTCAGATATTTTTTAGATCTCACTAAGAACACCGTCCGAATAGCTCATCTCACTGTTTTTGTAATCATTTTCAGAAAGAAAATTATTGGCTGCTACTAATTATGATTACGCGTACTCTGATTATAAGGCGACATATTCGCTGGTTTCTTTTATTAATTATTTTGCGCGAACTAGGTAATTACTTATTTTGTTTATGTGCAGCACGCGTAACTTTTTGGCAAAGTTTAGGTGCTCATGTAAATGAGACAAAATGCGGTAAGTAAAATTATAACACAACCGCAATTCTTCGTTGCACTCACACATTTTTGTCGTGCTACCAAAGTCCACCGGCATTTTTTCTGAAGAATTATCATCTAATTATCCTGACAATTATAAAAAATCACAGATAGCAATGCACTTAAGGAGACTGATGAGACCTCCTACCTTCCAAATTTTATTTGTACTAAAGACCACTGATGAGAACTCCAACAAAAAATGATGAGTTTTGCAATGAGTTAGTCTTTCCTCAAGGAAAGTAATTTTTGCGCCAAGTTAAAACAAGCAAAGATCGAAGAAAGGTTGCCGATAGCGAGTGTCCTCTAGTCTTTCTCAATATTAGCATTAGTCACTGGGCCAGACTAATGATCAATTTTACTGAAATAGTGTTACGCTTCAACCTTGATAACCGTAACCCTAACGCAGTAGTTGTTAAATTAACTTGAGGATTGGCTTCG
The DNA here is from genome assembly GCA_036346155.1 of Sinelater perroti. Classification (NCBI taxonomy): domain Eukaryota; kingdom Metazoa; phylum Arthropoda; class Insecta; order Coleoptera; family Elateridae; genus Sinelater; species Sinelater perroti. The sequence continues at coordinate 17,257,083 of JARFIY010000158.1, read as the reverse complement.
AACTTAAAACCTTGAAATTGATAATTAGATGACATTCTTATTGATAAAGCTAAACAATAATGTGGTAATTTTAACCACCCTCTGCACTCACAAATTATATGTATCATCCTCCATTAACATCATATTAAAATTGAAGCTGTTTAACGGTGCTGCGCTTTAAGACAACTGTCTCATCATCTAGGCGTTAGCGTCGACCCTTTCTTAGATTTGCTTTTGTTGTTGATGACTATTTCCCATTTTTGAATAAGCACAGATTAGTTAGATTTAAATTTAAATGCTCAAATTAATTTAAAGCTAATTTCAATATATGATAAAATTGTTCTGACTATAATTAATGGAAAGTTCAAGAATTATTACCGGAAAATCTCAAGGGATGTCTTTATGCAATTTCTTATTCCTTAAGATTTCAATTTCTTTATTTTTGATGTAGTCCTAAGTCAAATTGACAAATTTTGTTCAAGTATTAATAAGTCATTAATAAAACTGCTGACAATTAAAACAATTAATTATTTTTCGTACAAAGTTGTTATCAGAGAAGAGAAAAGCAATAAAACAAAATAAAACACAAAAAATTACTACCTTATATTGACCTATTAAAATGCCATTCCATCGTATTTTCTCTAATAAGACCTTTTTTATATAAACGTCAATGAATAAAACTTCGTTTAGGTACCAGGATCACTAAACTACTAACTGAACCCGATTGTGTGAGAAGCAATCAGATTTTGCTCTCGTGACTTGTCTTTGGTCATAACAAGGTTTTTTTTTAATATAAAATTAATGTTCTGATGATATACGGCATCTGTAGTATAAACCCTGAGTAGAATTGGGTAGCATTGTAGCTCCAATCACATTTCTGTAGAGAACCTTTGCGTAAATTCTGGTGCCTTTTTAGAACTTAGGCAACAGTACCACTGATACTCCCATTATCAGAAGTTTTTGTACCAGAAGATCAGGACGTAAGATTTAAATTAAATCACAAAAAAGAAGTACAAGAAAGTGCACTACAGATAATGGACGCGGTTCATTCAAGACTAGTCATGATACAAACTCACTAGTATAAAAAGTTTTGAATAATAAGGTTTTTTGATAAATGAAAAGCTCTGGCACAGGATCTGATAAAAATTTTTTCTTAAGTTTCTCTATGAAATTAAAAAAGCATTCCTCACGGACTTGCTATTAGTGAAAATAAGAAGTGACCATGGGATAGCTTTGGCTGATACGTTGTTAAAGAGTGCTAACTATATTTTTAAGCTTTTTCTCCCCGTAAGCCCCACATAAACTCTTTTATAAATATTATAACAAATACTGAAGCAAATGTATGCGCTTCAGACATCCAAACTTATTATTTGGAACGAGAGCGCCATGATACGCAAAAGAGACTTTGAACACTCAGCAAGATCCTTAAGACACCAAAGAACGCATTTGAGTAATAGAAGGTGTCACTATACTACTGCTTGGATATTTTCAGTAGACTACCAAGAGGGGCACGAGCTGATAAAGCTAAGGCATGCATCAAGTCGTCATAATTACGATGTTATTCAAATAGACTCTCTTAAGAAGAACCTAGGAATTTATTTAATAGACATGCTTGCTTTGGTGGCAGAGAGTATGGCGCATTTTAAGGAAATACAGTTGTTTAGGCTTTAGTAGATCTCACATCCAGAATTTACCCTTATATAAGATAGAGAAACATATTTAATGGTTGTGTGATCATGCAATTTTAATACAGAAAAACAGCATGGTTGCTGTAATTAACAAGGTACTTTGTGGACTCACTATTTTAAGTGATTCTACGATCCACTCACTACAGAGTTTAAAAATTATATCATGATCTTTTAGAACAAAAATTTCTGACAATGGGAGTTTCAGTGATGTTGCCTAATCTCAACCAGGCTAAGTTCTGAAAAGGTACCGGAATTTTTAGTCCAGCAGGCAGGTACTTTCTACCTCGAAAATATTCCGAAGTTAATGATATTTTGGCGTGTCGTTTGTGTGTAGTCTGTAAAGTAAAATCTGAGCTTTTGACCTCGGGGACCTTGTGCTAATTTGGAGGAACCCGAAAACTTCAAAATTGTTGGGACTTTTTCATTTTTTCGCTTATAACTTCTAAACAATGCATTTTTAGCGGAATATATCTATTTACAAAGTTGAAGAGCATTCAATTTACTTTTAACCGCACTCGTCAACAGTATTTTTGCCGCAATAGTTACCGAGATGCAATGGTTCAAAAATACAACAAATTTTTCAAATTATCAAAAATAGCAGAAAAATGCAGACTCTTATTTTTCAACATTTCTATGTAACGTATGTTAGGTGCCCTTAAATTTTAACACGTAGAAACATCATGGTGCCTCCTTCCTTGCATACGCGACCCTCTCACCCCCTCTTCCCCTTGCAAAAATATTTAAATTCTATACTCACGGCTGACTGAACGTGGGTGGAGTGGGGGGTAGGGGGTAGTGGTCTAAGGTCCGCTACCAGGTGTCTCACGTCGTAATTTGCATCTCATTCTTCATTCAGCTAGTCTGTTAGTTTTTATTCTATGTATGACTTGTCCCCATTATCCCAAAACAAGTAGTTAGACCTTAAGCATAAATTTCTTATCATTTGCACTCGTTAAACGTATTTACAATTCAAATACTAACCAATGTACAGTGCTTCTGAGGAATATTATGATTTTCAAGTTAATGAACAATTTTGAACGGGTGACGGCTATTATCCCTCCTATAACGTAGAATGTGCCTTTTCCATCATGCGTGTTCACATGAACTGGGTGAATGGATTGGCTGATTCATTAATTTCTTTGCCTGCAGCACATACGATTTTTCAAGCCTAGAAACTTTATCATAGGTAGCTGAGGATTCTAATGTCGCTAGGAGGTTTAGAAGAATTTTGTATCCAAACTTCCTATAAATATACCTAGGTTACAACCCCAATCATAATGGAAGACAAGAATGATTTTGGTCGCACGAGTAGCATAATGGCATGTGCCAGAGCAAGACATTTCTTCTTCCATGATTCCAGTGAACCCCGTTTATTTGTCAAAATGACCGTATGCAGGAGGAGAAGTAGATTTTTGGGGGCAGCATGATGGGAACCATCATAAAAATTATTAATGGGAGGGTAAGCAGTAATGCTGAACATTTTAGAGCGGATATCTGCTAAAATAATTTTGGCAGCAGTTTTCAAAATTCACGCCCTTTCTTCTTGAAGGTCTCTTTTTTTCGTTCAAGTACCAGTTGTCAGACAAAATTTTGTGGCTAGTGTTCTTGAAAAATACGACACTACCTGTGTTGGGTGAACCAGAGATGATTATGTCATCTTTATACTTCTCCTCCGGATACTTTTTCACAGTTTTAACATGTGGAAGAGAATTTTCAGGTACCTCATCAAGCAACTGTCCAAAGGTAAACTAGCACTTGTCACTGTTCTCCCCGAGAAAGGTGAATATAATTTCCATGGCTTAATCTATGTTGGGAGTAGGTTGTCCTGACCTCTTGTGGACACGTGCAGATATTTTGTAAAAAATGTTAATACACTTTTGGTGGTATTCCGCGTTAACTGGAACTAAGTTTGTGTCTATATTATCCAACATGCTCATACGGTCTTTAATTTTTTGTCCCTATTTATCACCTCGCTGTCTTGCATATGACAAAATCGTGCTTGCTACCTCTAGGAGCGTCACTATGACCACAGGATTGCGCCTTTTCTTAGGTAACTTGGTCTGCTTTTATCTATACTTTTCAGTAACCGCTTCCTCACATAAGAAACACATATTGTTAAAATCAAATGATCATGATGGCTTCCCTGAGCGAGTTGGATTGAGGGCAGTTGTAGTAGTGGCACGTTCATGAGGTAAATAAGCCAAAATAAATTTCTCAATGTTGTAATTTTTTTGACAAGCCGAGTAAACTGTAATTTTCTCCACTCCTTCCAGTAATCGTTGACGTTTAGTCTTATTGCGTTTGACACTGGAGGCAAGAAGCGTAGCATCTCCTCTCGTTTTAACTACTTCACATTCTGTCGAACTTTTTTGCATATGAAACACCGTACTAACACCATTGAAGATGCCATATTAACTCAGCACCACCACGAAAATAATTCGAATTGCAACAAGTCCAAGAAAAACGCGTTGTAATATCACTCAAACAAGAAGTTACCGACGAACATTCACTTCGAACAGTTACAACGAAACTGAACTGAAAAGAACCCCTACTTTAGAAACTAAAAGAAAGAGATTTATGGCCGAAGGGAGGGGTCACGAAGGATCGGTCTTTTACTCTCCACTAACACCTGTACCTGATACCGCTACCTGATGAAGGGGTCACGTAAGGTCATTCCATTATAATGACTCTTCTAACAACACCTGTACCTGAATAGGGTGAAAGTTATGCACCTAACATAATTCACATACAATTGTTGAAAATGAAAGTTATAAGGCAAAACCCTGCATTTTTCTGCTATTTTTGATAATTTGAGAAATTTGTTGTACCTTTGAACCACTATATGTCGGTAAATATTGGGATTTTGGTCAGTGAAATTTAATGCTCTTCAACTTTGTAAATATGTGTATTTTACTAAAAACGCATTGTTAGAAGCTATAAGCGAAAAACTAAAAATTTTCAAAAATTTTGAGGTTTTTCGACTCTCCTAAGTTAGCACACGCTCTTTGAGGTCGAAAACTCAGCTTCTACTTCATAAAGTGCCCACAAACAGCATACCAAATTTCATTAACTTCGAAATACTTTCCAGGCATCCTCTTCATTTATTACCTGCCACTCAGACTATTTAGTACAGGTTCTCTACAGAACTGTGATCGGAGCTACAATAGTAACTAATTTTGGCCAGGGAAACTTAGTGTTTATACCACAGATGCCGCATTTTACCGTAACATTCATTTTATTTTAAAAGTCTTTGTTATGACTATAAACAAGTCACTAGAGCAAACTCTGGTGGTTTCTCTTACGAGAAGCTTTCTTCCCTTTTCGTCTGTCCATTTTTATGCTTCTTTATACAGAAGGGACTAGAAAGATAACACAAAAATGTGATAGAAGTATAAAACAGTTTCTATTGTTGCAAAGAGAATTATACAAAGCAATTTCCTCTAAAATGGCGCCCAGCACACAAAACGTGAAGCGTAATAGGGTAGATTTTGTTGATACGCCGCTCAAATTGTTGTACTGTCATCATCAAAGTTAATTCATTCGATGTCGGTGCATTATATAAATCTTTATGATCATCAGTGAGCTTCTGTTAAAGTGAGCGACAATTTGGGGAACTTAAAAATGGCAATTACTAATTTTTTTTGTAGTTATTGTGCATGAGCATACTAATTTTACTAACCCTTATTTTACATCAAAAAGTTGGTGCAGCATAGATGTCTCTTGTTTGTTCTCTCCAACAAAATTAATTTACTAATTTAGGTTACTACTGTAAAAGGCACTAAACCCCCTAATGTGTGATACATTTAGCCTTGTACTTTAAAGATAGGAAACATACAAACAGTGACTTGAATGAAAGGGAAAGTGGTTTCTAGCGTTATATATAAGAAGTCGTAAGGAGGAATTTCCCCATGGGGTAGCTCGCATTATCGTTTTTTTTTTAGTTATTTTAGTACTGCTAGAGTAAGAAATACTCTTTCGCGTTGAATAATATATTATTGTTAAGTTCCTCCCAATAGAGGGCGTAAAACTATCCAATATTTTAAAAACACAAGGTGCAGTTTGGAAACAACACCTCTAAGAAAACTCAAATGTACGCGTAACGTAGCAATTTTTTGAAAAACAAGAAGCAGTTAAACGTAAAGGTCATTGACGTCACCGAGGACCTGTGTGAATGAAGAAAATGTTTGCATTGTTCACATCTAACGTGGAGTATACAAAACTATCAGGGTAAACCAGCATGGGCACGAACGTAATCATTGTAAGAGGTAGATTACAATGAAACAGAAAAATTAATGAACATCAAGTTCTGCTATAACTTGGAAAAACGGCACCAGAGATACGTGAAAACTTGTATTCAAAATTTTTATTCGGCTAGTTAAAACACTTTTTTAATAGGGAAGAAACGACTTAGAATGAGATACGTTTAGGTCAGCCGTTAATAACTAGAACCCCAGACATAAACGACCAACTGTGACAACTATTAACAAGACATCAGCGACTTAGTTTACAATTGATAGCCGAGGAATCGGGAATTAGTAATGACACAATAGACAGAAGATCTGTTTGCGCGTATAGAAAAACAAAACGAACGGAAATCTTTGAAGATTTTATTATCATGTGTGTTTATGATTCATTCTTTATGTGCTCTGTCCTTACAATAGATTAAATCTGGTACAGAAATTTAAAAACATGCGACAGTGATAGCTTTATTAGACCAGAGATATATACAGGGTGGGCTAAAAGTAGTCCAGTGATGTTCTTCAGCAAACAAATTGTTGTAGCTAACAGTTTATTGCAATTTGATTTATGTTTTATGATAAAGATAAGTCATTAGTCGTTATAAAAACAAGGACTCGCCTCTAATAATACCTAAAACCTAAAGAAGTTTGGAAAAGATGTAATTATAAAACTGGAGACTTCAAATAAAATCTGTTTTTAACCCAAAGAACAATTTTGAAGCCTTCTTCGAAAAACTTGATGCTATGTCTATGTTCAAGCCAATCACCGATTCCTTTTCTTTGGGTTTTAAAATAAGGTCGGCTGCCTTGTTTCTTTCTTTTGTTTAATTAGAGATAGGCGCGGCGACGTCGCCATAAAAGCAGAGCTGTTACTACCGTTTTAATGTAGTCATGGATGGTTTTAGAAGCGTTCGACCGACTTTAATTTTTCCGTGTGTACGTTTTGACCGCCAGTTCGCCGGAGTTTTTGATTAGTGGCAGGAGTTTTCATATCCCGGCGGTCGTTTGTTGTAGACCGATTATATGTACGGGAGTAGATATTTTCCGACGGAGAAACTCGGTCCATCCCCTTTTCTACTTGACCAGCGACTTCCAGCTTTTTGGCGTTTTGATGAAATTCCTGTTTGAAATTAAAAATACGATACAGTCCGTTTAAACCTGAACAGTCGATAAGAAAAAATTACAAAAGCAATTCCGGGTCTAATTTTTCAAAATGAGCTGAGGGAGATTTTCAATAAAATCCAATTGATCAGCCCGTTACAGTCGACCTCAGTAATGAAATTCTGCAGTTCGTCAACAGTATCTCAAACTAATTAAACGCTAAGATGGAAGACTGATAATTACATCTGGTAGTAGTTTGTTTGAGGTAGCGGGTAGACACTGTAATTCCGACGAAGATAGGTCTACTTCAGGTATACGACCCTGCCTACGCGAGTCTTGGTTTTCTCTCACTTTCCCTACATAGAGAGTAATCATGCCCTAACCTTTAAATCCCCCACTCATCCCACAGTTAACCCTACCTCTATTCCTAACCACTCACCAACTCGCCTGGCCAGCGTGGCGATTTATGGCCAAAAACCCCTCATGTAAAAATGCCGAATTTGAAAACAGACGGAACAGTACCCCAGGTGGGTGATAAATCCCACAGCTTTAACAGGATCTACTTTGAATATTTTGGGAAGGCAAAAATTTGTTAATATCAACTACAACCAAATCACGCAAATCAAAACAAGGAAAATCTTTAATGGATGACTCTCAATTATACGAATTAGAAGACGAGATGAAGCACGTAAAATGGGATCTTATTAGTCTTTGTAAAATAAGAAGAAGAGGAAAGAGTGTGTCATATTAAATTCAGGACACACATTCTACTGTAAAGGCTAGGATAACGAAAGTCAACGAGATGTAGGATTTATTATAAATAAACTTCTAGTTCAAAATAGTATCAAATTTGATAATATTCCGGACAGAGTAGCATATCTCCTGCTGAAAATCTCTAAGCAATGTAAAATCAAAATTATACAATGTTATACGCCAACATCAAATTCCAAAGACGAGGAAGTAGAAACATTTTAAAACCAATTAGTAGAGAAACGTCCACACATGCTTTTGACATAGCAATTTCAGCGCAAAACTAAGAAAGAAACAATGAAGAATACGTTGGAAAATATAGTTTTGACACTAGAAACTATAGAGGCAACATGATTCTGGATTTTATAACAGAATACCGACTATACGACATGAATTCCTTCTTTAACAAAAAAAAACAAGGAAATGGACATGGTTGAAATTGATTACTTCCTCTCTAGTAACAGATACATAATTATATACTTGACAACCATAAATTGTTGTAACATAAACAATAACCACCGAATGTTACAAAATAAAATAACTAAAAATGTTATACTACAAAGAACTAAATTAGGCAAACCAAAAAAACATGTTATAGACATAGAGTTATTGAAACCAAATGTCCGGAAGTACCAAGAAAGATTAAGGATAAAGATAGAATTAATGGACGAAACCCAGGATGAAGAAAATTTAGACAGAACAAGTACCTCATTGTCAACAGCTTTAGACAATGCCGCAAGAAGTCTAGCCAAAAGAACATCAACTAAAATAAAGAAAATAAGAAGGAATATTAACAAGAACAAGCAGCTATTTAAAAAAAAACGAGGAATTTAGAATCCTAGCCAAAGAAACAAGAAAGATAATAAGAAGAGGCCTTGACAAATACTATAAACTGAAAGTTATAAAGCTATTACAAAATAATAAAGGATTAAAGAGTCTCAAAAGAAACGAAAATAGAAGACAGGTTATAGCATTACACATCAACATGCAAATGAAATAAGGGATAAAAATACAATATTACAAAAATCTATACAGAACATCCAAATGTATCTCAAAACTCGTCTCTTCAAATAATGTGTAATGACGTATGGCGCTCAAACCTGGACAATTACCAATAAATTAATGATTATGCTCCAAACAACGCAGAGAGCTATGGAAAAGCGGATGATTGGAATTTATTTTATACAACGAACACATAAGAGACATAATCAAAATAAAAAATGGGAGTGAAACAATAGCGGAACTCAAATGGTGGTTTGCCCAGATGCCAGGATAAGAGATGGGCAAAAATAGTACTACAATGGAGATCATACTAAGGGAAAAGATCTGGAGAACGACCAACTAAGCGCTGAAAAAACGACATAAAACTTGCAGTGGGTTTACCATGGATGAGGGAGGCACAGAACAGAGACAAATGGAAAGAAATGAGGGAGGCCTATATCTAAAAATGGACCGAATGAAGGCTGTAAAAAAGTAGTTCGCTGTTACAATGTTAATCTTATGCTATGGTACACTTGGTCCTTTCCTTTTCCTGAAACTTTATAACCAGCAGACACAAAAACTTCCTTAGGTAATTTTTGGGTTTAACAAGAAGGTGCACCAATTCGTCGGGTTAACTGTAGTTAAATTACAGAGTACAAATTAGGAAAAAGGCTGATTTTACAGTGGAGTGGCTGCAGTTAGCTATTTGCTAGTTCGGTCTAGGGGAGAGGAATGGCTATTCCAAAGATTTGATCAAAACTTTTGGCACATTTGAATATTGAATAATTGTTGTACTTTTCCTTCGATGTCTGGTCAAATTACGTTTGAAGCGAAAATTTATCGTCCGCCTGCGCCTGCCCCGCCCTGAAAAAACGAGCGCGAGCTTCTCCTCGGCCAGCATTCGCCCTTCCTCTCAATTGGATTTATCGCAGATAAAAAATATTGCGCCTTACTTCACCTTCGGCGGAGAATCTCTGCAAACAGCCGCGGCGCAGCTGTCAAAACGCCGGCGCAATTTTATCTCGGCCCGTCATTAGAAACAAACATATCGATAAAATAACTTTCACGCCAGCGGCGAAATATCGGCGCGAGGCAGGCGGCCGTTGCTAGGGCGCCGCTTTATTAAAATATAATCCTCCAGCTGCCGAAGACAATAGCGGCGCGCGGGGGTAATCAAAGTATAACAAGCAAATTACATTAACAGGCGCCGCGCGCGCTTCTGCATTGTTGCGGCCGCGATTTCCGCCGTCGAATTTTCAATTACGCCGACTTTGAGGTGGCAGCGGCCGCGCGGCGGCGCTCATTAATTACTGGTGCCGTCGCGTCACTTTTTACGTTTCTCCGGTGACGCCGACGCTTGTTCCGGCAGCGAGAGTTCTCCAAGAGATGTGCGGTATTTCCGCCTGTCATGCAAAAAATGGGCTCTCCGATCGTGCCGCTTGGGTTCGAAGTCGAAGAATGAGCTCAACCTATTTCGAATCAATCAATCTGTACATGTAAACTTGATAGGGTAATAGAGTAGCTGGTTGCATTTATAGAAGCAGCATTTTGAGATAAAACAAAGAGAAAAATAGAAACACCCTTTATCGGTGAAATTCCGTTAGCAATACCAACCAAGCAGCAATCGCATACACATGTTGGTCGAACTAAAGTACATAATAAAGCAAAAACCCGGCGCAGAATGAATTGTGTTTATATTTTATTTAATTGTATATACATTTTGAGGCAGCTCTGGGAAGAAATTGTAGCGACACAAGACCTTGTTACCAACTGAAGCAGGTAGTTCAAGAAATACGCTGCTTCACCATTTTCAAATTATCCACAGACTTCCCCAAAATTTTAAAATCCACTTCCTACAATATTTCAATAAAAATTCATGAGAATAGTATAGTAAAAACTTAATCTGGACAATTTTGATCTTAAGCAACCAACCATATCGAAGAGCTCAAACGTCTGGACGGTCTATCGCCCACATACGACCAATTGCCGGCGAAACCCAAATGATTCCGCTTGATCACTCATTGCTGGAAACTACAAATGGATGAGAGAAGACTAGTCGCAGCTCTAATCAACAAAATGTGTCTTCTAAATCTCTCCTTGTTCAATGAAGTGTTAAAAATGTTTTTAATTAAGTCGTGAAGACAGGTAAGCATTAGTAAAGAACACCCACAGCCACGGATGCACATTAATCCTCCAAACAAGCCGGAAAAGTTTAAGCAGTCCTTCTTGAGGGGCTGTAATGACTCAGTGGTTAATACCATCGTTCCTCCGTCCTGAGCCAGCGCAGACGAGTTCGAGTCTCGCTCAACTCGTGGTTTCATGTAATGTCCTAGCTTTAAGTGCATGTTAGCAGGCACAATAAGCCATTGTGGCTGCAGTGCCAGTGAGTGCACATATTAATAAAAAGGAAAATCGCTTTGAAAAAGAAGTTGATGCCTACTATTTTGTACGATCAGAAAAAAGTTTTCAACTTCATAAAGCCGAAGATAACTTTAAACTAGACCTTGTGCCGAGGCAACAATTTAATGCGAACAGATGAATATGCAATCAGTTGTTTTGCTGCATCACAGCATGTTCTGTCATCCACTAGATAATTTGGACTGAACGCTCAACAATTTTTATCTGTTCCCTGAGGTTAGGTAAACCAAAAATTGCTGGTCTAAGTGACAATTTGCTTAAGTATAAAAAAGTTTGTAGTACAACAGGTGGTCCGATTTAAATTATATCCAATATTGAAGTTATAGACTGCAATCTCCAATAAGTCATTTGAATACTATCTAAATAATGTTTTTAACTTTATTACTTTTTTATTTACCACAATTGAGTTGGGTTCACACTTTCCCACTATCTTTGTATAAACAAAAATTACCATATCAGAAAGCGTTATAAGATGGAACGTGGAACGTAGACATCCTTGGATGACAAAGCACTTGAATCTAAGCCTCCAACTCTTTTTCTCTGGCTTTGAAAGACGATGTGCCATTGCAGACACTTCCAGAGTGGTGGGAGTTAGATGTTCAGGGATGGCGATGATGTCGTTCTTACAAGACGTCAACCCCGCGACCACCTCGATAAGTTCGCGCCGTTCTGCGTGGCCCCCACGATGTTGTTGAATAAGTCCAAGAAGATGAAAAGATCCACGTTCTCAAAGAGCTCAGTGCTGGACTACCAGCGCTGGTGTTGCAGCTGAGGCTGATTGTTCTGTTGAGAGCGCCGTGCAACTGGCAACAAGAAGAGTGCTGGCTTGGCGAATTTCGGTCTCGGCTAACAACGTTTTTGCAAGTCTCCAAACCTCGACTTGCACTTCACTTCACTTCATATTCACGTGATTGGGGGTTCCTGGATTCCCAGCCCCTAACCCCCAACGCATCGGTTTCATCTGGTGGTCATCGGCCGGCCCCCGCTTCGCCTTACGGGGGAATCAAGATCTTCGGGAGCTTGTAGCGGGCGCCCCTGTCAACGTCATAATTGTAGAGACCACGGACTGCTGGATTGCCGTGGTGTTGGACGCCGGCATGTAGCTGAAGGGCGCACTGGGAGATATACTCCTGGATGGTTGGCTCGACTTGCAAATACGTCGTCGCTTTTATACTTCTGAGAGCAAGTGGCGCTGACTTGCTCTCTGATATTACTGCGCATCTTGGGATAACTACTCTGCGTCTCTGGATATACGTCAGGCTACTAACTCACACTGGAAAATGGCATTCTATTCTGTGAGTTTTTCTCGTCCACAATAAATTTCCTCGTTTCCTCGGCTCCTCTCAATGTTGTTGCTCCGGTCCAAAATGCAAAAGCGGTAATTGGATCAACACTAACATAGTTTCAGTGGCTACATTGCTATAAGCATATTCCGGTTTAACCTCTGTACGCTTAGCTAGTCCTTAGCCTCTCTGACTTTGCACCCTTTCGCCCATATTGTAGCAGCGTACAATATAGCCGTCTGTAATGCATTCTAACTAACTTAACAGCCCTTGAATTTGGGTTCTGTTTTGTTTTAAAGAGATGTAGTATTCTTAATGTTGTAACCTTGTGTGACAATGATATTACAATGTAGATTTATGAGAACGATAAAAGAGTTTAGTGAAGAAAGAGCTTTAATGGAAAGTAAAATAAACTTTAAACAATAAGCAACTAGAATAATGTTCTGTAGAGTAGCGCCTCCAAATTTGAAGTCTTCGGATCTACAAATCAACCGGAGAGTGGAAGTTGGATCAATGCATAATTGCCTTTATAAAATATGGTTGTGGTGCTGTAGTGGTATGTCTTTCTTGCAGGAACTGCTTTAGGAGCCATCGATAGAATAAAAGAAAAAGTGAACAATGAAATCTTCAAGAAAATATTAGAATGACAGATTATGCTTTCTGGAACTCTTTAAAGCAAAAGCCTAAACATTAAACATTAGACTTTCTCTATAGTCCCTGTATATTAATACCATTTAACTTTTATGAGATGAGCTCAATCAAATTATTCGCAAAACCTGTCCAACATTATGAGATGTTTGAAGAAACTACAGAAATGGTAAAGAAAGATTACTTCACAATACTTGAAAATATTGTTTAAAAATCCTTATAAATAATAAAAAGTGTTATTTTGTTAATTCTTGAGGTATGAGGCAAAGATTAGAATACGTGGATACTTATAAAAGGTAGTGTATATGAGTAGTAGACTGTGATTCCTCTAACAGAATACTCAATGTGGAATTTGTGGACAAATATTTAATTAGAAGAAGGCGCTATTTAATGTAATACTAAACATGACTTGAATTTGTTGGACTATTTTACAAAGATTGGCAAGACTGAACCCCATTCTTTAAAGATGTATATTTAGTTTTTGTTTTCTCTAGATATTTTGGATATCTAAGCAATGTAAGTAAGTATATTAATAATAAATTTAAGGAATTTTATGGATCGGGAAGAACTAAGGCTATAAATAAGACCACAGTAATTTTCAAAGAAAGAATTTAGGTGCTGCAATCTGAAGATTTATGATTTTTTGTGAAAACTGTTATGTGTTTTCTAACATTTTCTATTAGAGCAAAATAATAACAGAAAACCTTATTTGTAATTTACATAGATAAGTAGGAGTGATTTACTGTCACATCTATAACGACAGACAAGCCCTTACCTTGATCTGGAGATACATCAGATAAAAATACATGTAACAGAAATAGGAAGAATTTTTTAAGGGATCTGACAAAGTTAAAATTTCAGTAACACGTTGTGCCTTTTATTCCATGACAAGAGATTAGTGAAATGGTTTGGCCTTCAAATACAATTGATGTAGAAAGCAATAGTTTAATTTGCAAAATCGACAGTTATTTTAGAATACTCAAATTCGGAATGCGTTACTTCCTTTTGTCACTTGAGCCTGGTTCGAATTGTTTTCCATTTTTGCCTTTTTGTTCGAGCAGACCTAAGGCTCATACCGAGACTTCTTGTCTAACAGGATAATTATTTGTTGCTCTTTTGGATCGGGCTTTCTGTCCATTCCTTGCCAAGTTTCTACGCGAAGCCCTGGGTTTAGAACTTTAAGGCAATTATTGGACATTTTGCGGTTGCCCAGTGGATCCTGGAATCCATGTCATGACTTTGAATGACTTGAGTATGTTCTTTTGGTGCCATATTTTGCACCCTGCCAAAAGATGCTTTTTGGAATAACTGTAGGCCAGTCCGCAGTGGGTTGGTCGAAGCATAACACGTGGATCAAAACCCACTTGTAGCTTAGCTCGTAACGCCTTGGTGAAGGTTTTGTTTCTTTTATATCGCCCATTTTAGAAATTAAAACAACTCTAATTAAGGTTTGCTTAATCTTTATTTATGACCTTCTTAGGAAAGGTTTCTGTTAGGGTTGTCAGCTTGCTATCAATTATAATGATTTTATAGGAACAGGACTATTTGTATATTTCATTTTCTTGGCAGTACGCATGTCTTTGGAGTACTGTGATCAGATAAGTTTCTGTTTTGAGATCCTGTCGTTTAATTAGTCCTGGCTCTGTGAGCCTTTCATTTTTTAGTTTGTGCTTTTCAGTACTAGAAAGTGTTTCTTTTGGCTCACTCGGTGGGGAGGGGGGCTTTCTTCTCTTGTCATGGATTCTGCTGAGTCTTTACCTTTACTTGTTGCAGATTAGGTTGTTGTATATCGGTAAATATTCCATTAATATAAGAGAAGTGAGGTCATTACACCAAAAGCTCCTTTTAGGTGCAAAAAAGCTGTACTTAACGGGGTGGACCCCGTACTCTGAGATTAGTCGCTAAGAATTAATTGCCTCCTAGTTATTTCTTTTTTCACAATATCGCTAGAATTGAAAGGAAGAGACACTCAGATCTCATGGTTGAGACGTCCACTGTCAGTGAGAGAGGGTACAGAGTTTGACGCTCACCAAGCGTTTGTCATAGTCGGCGCCGTACAATCCTTTAGCTACAACAATACAGCTGGTTTGGATGGTTGTCTATGGGGAGGTTGTCGCCTGGGCCATGTTGCAGGTTGTAAGCTACATGAGCTTTTTGTTTTGTTGCAAATATAGACTTATCATCGCCTTACCTACTGCAGCTATTCAAATAAATTTGAAGTACTCTTATCCGCAACCAGAAAACGCTACCTATAGCTACTACTAATGAGTTTTGGCTGATGGAAATTGCAGTTGTGAATGGGGGTGAAGAAAAATTGCAGACACACGTTTCCTACAGAAGAGATCTCGTCACACATTATATGGGCAATGTAAGGAATAAAAATTTAGAAAAATAAGAGAAACCCTTATTTTGTAATATTGACGAAAAATTAAATTGGAAGATTTATAATAAAAGATAAAAAATCAAACAAATGATTGCAGCAAAATCTTGCAGCTGAAGAGATGAGAAAGGGGAAGGAAAAAATCATTTTCTAGTATGCAAGATACTATTAGCAGTCTAGACTTTACCTTGCAGATTGCTTCAAGAAGTATCACACTAAAAAAAATTATAATCAAAAATACTTTGCTTTGCAGGTATAACTTTAATAAATAACATTATCAAGTCAAATTATATTTACGTGTATGTTTTTCTTTTAAAATAAATAAGCTAGGAAGTATCTAAGTAGCAGAATAAGTGGCTTCTTCGAGATACTTACCACAATTCTTATAATTTTGTGTTTTGAAAAAGTAAAATGGCAAGAATTTAAAATAATATCCGTGGCCTTATTAATGAGAAAAAGTTGTAATTATTAAAACTAGAACACTACAGTTTTTGCGCCATTTAGAAGTACATTGTCTGCCGAGCCTTCGAGTGACCGAGCTGATAGCAGTAAATCGTACAAATCGTAAATATAAAATTTAATATATCTAATTATACATAGTCAGGTTTTTCTGAAAGTGTGTAAATAAACTAAATAGCAAATTCGAGCAGCTAAAATGCTGCCGGCCGGTTTCAACTACTACACGCATAACCAGCAGCAATTTCTAACTGGAATTTCTCTAATGCAGATGCCTAATCAATCTCAACCTTTAAATACCTTACAAAATTTTTCACAACAAAATAACGGCATTCAAAATCAAACACGGCCCCAATATAATAATATCACGTCACAAATCCCTAGTGGTCAGTATCATGCATTATAAACTCCAACACTAAATTTCTCAAAAAATGTAGATCGAATCCCAACAATGTCGTCGATTTAGTCCGAAAAAAGTGAGAGCGACATGAATCAATCAGATGAAGATGATGAGAACTCTATCCATAAACGGCAAGAAGTCAAACTAAGACGAACTAAATATGGTGACCAGCTGTCAAATAATAACAAACAAACAAAATATACATCAGCAAATAAATACGCAATACTTAGTTAGTAATACAGAAGAAAATTCGAATAAAATGGATAAGGAAACAAGAACTCCAGTTATACCTAAACCGCCACCTATATTTGTGCACGGTGTAATAAATTACGACATGATGATAAAAAAGTTATTAGACGTATCGGAAATAGAGCAATATACAACTAAATGTTTAGCAGACCATGTAGTTAAAATAAACGCACTAAACTCTGATGTATACAGAAAATTAATAAAATATATGCAAGAAAACGACATCATTTATCATACATTTCAAATGAAACAAGACCGGCCCTACAAGGTAGTTATGAAACATATCCATCACACAACACCTATTCTAGAAATTAAAAACGCTCTTAAAGAAAAAGGTCACATCGTAAGAAATATACTAAACATTAAAAGCAAATATAATAATGAACCGCTTCCAATATCCTTTATTGACCTTGACCATCAGAAAACAATAAAGATATTTATAATGTCAGAGCCATAGACAATAAGCACGTACTCTTTGAACCTCCACGAAAAAATTCTAACATAGTGCAATGCACAAGGTGCCAAAATTATGGTCATACAAGAGCATACTGTAATCGACCGTACGCTTGCGTTAAATGCGCCGGACCTCATGACACGAAAACTTGCACCAAACAAAGAAGTACACCCGCTTCATGTATACTGTGTGGAAAATCTCACCTAGCAAATTATAAGGGTTGCAATGTATACCAAGAATTGCAAACAAACAACCACCTGCCAACCACTAAGCCTTTCTAAATAACAGAAAACAATTTTCCAATGCTACCAAATCAACAAGCTAATCAACACCTACCCAACCAACCTTCTCCCTCCCAAAGACCATCCTATGCGCACAACCTAAAACAACAGCCCGTCCAAAATCAAGACCTAAGTCTCCAGTAATTTCTGGATGAGTTCAAAAACTTGTTCAACCAATTATTGCAGCAAAACAGCATGATCCTAAACATGTTGACTACTGTTATTAGCAAACTAATCCAGTAATGGCCAACTTCCTACGGATAGCAGAATGGAACGTCAACAGTTTAATACATAGAAAACTAGAAATAGAAGTGTTCCTAAAATTCCATAACATTATTAATCTTACTTGTGTCAGAATCACATTACACTGACAGATCATATATTAAAACTTCACAATGCAACACCCCGATGGAACTGCTCGCGGTGGATCAGTAATAATATAATATGAACTACCATCATATCAATCTGACTTTTTGCAAGCTACGATAATTCACGTCAAAAAGCTTCCAACTCCATTAAATGTGGCAGCTGTCTATTGCCCACCCAGGCACAATTTTACAAAACAGATGTTGCAGCCATTTTCGACTCTCTAGGCCAGAAGTTCATAAATGGCGGAGATTTTAACGCCAAACATGTACATTGAGGCTCACGACTAACAACATTAAAAGGTAGGGAGCTGTATATTAATAGATAACAACTATAACTTCCTATTCACGGAAAATCCAACTTACTGGCCAACTGACTAGAACAAAATTCCAGACCTCCTGGATCTACTTGTTACAAAAAGACTTGAAAATAATTATATTAATATCACATCCAATTATGACGTAATGTCCGATCACTCACCAATAATCCAATTATGACGTAATGTCCGATCACTCACCAATAATCGCGACCAAAAGCTCAACAATTATTCACAAAGAGCCACCAGTCACACTCAGCAACAGAAAAACTAATTGGGATTTATTTCAACATCACATTGAACAGCATCTAGACCTAAATATAAGTTTAAAAACTACTGATGAAATCGAACAAGCTACAAACCATTTTATATCTACTCTACAAACAGCAGGATGGAATGCTACACCACAAATTACCAACGTTAAAATAAATAGCCCCAATATTCCAAAAGAGATAATGGAGATAGTTAAGCAAAAAAGAAGGGCAAGAGCAAGATGGCATCGTACACACGATATAGAAGACAAGCATTTAACTAATTAAATAACAAGTTCAGAAATAAGTTACAACAAACTCGTAATGCATCTTTCCAAGAATACATAGAAACATTATCTTCTCATGATAAATCCATCTGAAAAGCTACAAAAGGAACCAAACGACCTAAGGCTCACATACCACCACTAAGAGATCAGAGGGGAAACTGGTTAAGGTCTAATAAAGAGAAAGCTGATGCATTCGTACATCACCTGGCTGAAGTATTCAAACCAAACTCTAATGTAATAAACCAAGAAATAGAAGACGAGCTACAAACCCCCTTCCAGATGGCATTGCCAATACGAAAGTTTACCATTCCAGAAAATGAAATAAAAATGCTAAACAACAAAAAATCTCCGGGACAAGACTTCATCACACCAATTATACTAAAACATCTACCTAAGAAGGGTATCAAATTTCTGAGTATTCTCTTTAATGCTATTATAAGGCTGACGTACTGGCCACTGCAGTTAAAATTCTCCGAAATACTCCTAATCCTCAAACCAGAAAGATCTTCCAATGAAATCCACTCATACCGACCTATAAGCCTCCTTTCAGTCATATGAAGCTGCTGGAAAAGTTACTCCTGAGGCGAATAAAAGAAACTTGCTGCAAGAGGATTGGTTACCCAACCAACAGTTCGGATTTAGACATAGTCATTCGACGATCTAACAATGCCATCGGATAACGAATACAATACAAACTTCACTTCAAAATAAACTATTCTGTTCTGCAGTAATGTTAGACGTGAGACAGGCATTTGATCGCGTCTGGCATAAAGGGCTGCTATATAAAATAAAGAAAACTACTGCTTATTCCATTCGTACCTTACTAATCGAAGCTTTCGAAGTAAGATTGGTAACGATGTATCTCAAATAGAGCAAATAATCGCAGGTGTACCACAGGGTAGTGTTCTGGGCCCAATGCTGTACCTACTCTTCACCTCTGACTTGCCAACATCTAATAATACCATGATTAATACTTTCGCTGATGATACCGCGATCATAGCATGCAACGAAGATCCGAACACAGCCTCAGCGATGCTTCAAAATCACCTAAATCAAATTGAAAAATGGTTGGATAAATGGAAAATAAAAGTTAACCAAGACAAGTCAGCGCACATCACTTTTACAACAAAACGTTCAACATGTCCACCTGTCACTCTCAACAACATACCCATACCTCAATCACAAGAAGTTAAGTACCTGGGACTCCATCTTGATAGGCGATTAACTTGGAAAACGCATATAAGGAAAAAGCGTAAAGAAATGGATATTAAGTTAAAAAGTCTATACTGGCTTATAGGAAGAAAATCTCCATTAACGTTGGAGAATAAAGTCCTACTATATAAAGTTATAATCCGCCCAATATGGACATATGGATGTCAGTTATGGGGATGCGCCAGAAATTTCAATCTTGACATCATACAGAGCTTCCAGTCAAATGCATCATGGTATGCGTCAAATCGCACCATACACACTGATCTAAATATCCCTTTTGTGAGAGAAATTATCAAACAACTTGCTGTTAAACACCAAATCACACTTGAAAATCACCCAAATGATATTATGGAGCCACTGACAGCAGATCCTCTCAATAGACGACTTCAGATGAAGTGGCCGAAGGATATGGAAGGACGCCGATGGGAGTCCCATCCAATAAAGTCCGAAGTTCAAATACTTAATTACATAATATTAGCTCATAGAATGTATATATTCTGATTGTTAATAAAGTTAATACAACAAAACAAAACAAAATTCAGAAGAATATGTCGTGTTTTCACCGAAATTTTGCTGGGATTCGATTTTGCAGCTCGAAACTATGAAATGGTGCTACAATTACTGTTCAGCTACTTTGATAATCTACATAACGACCTCTTAAGGCATAAAATAGCAGGGCCGACCAAAAATATCCATCCAAAGCAGCAAAGCAATCTGCAAGCCGCCGCTGATTACGGACCTAATTGAACCCAACGGCCACTCCGGGCAGTTATTACGCCGCGCGCGATTTGTCAGCGTCTCTCAGGTAGCTCCCGCGCCGTAATAGCGCCATTGATGCCGGAGGATCGGGCCCCGGCCTGGTTAATCAATTCGAAGGTCGCCCCCGCGCTTGGCGGCTGAATAACCATTCGCGCGCATAATTTCGGCGCATTTATTTTCGGGCCCTTCCAGGGGTAAACGCTTTACGGCTCGCTTTGAAGCGATAATTATTTTTAATAAGGGCGCTGACGCTGCATTTTGGGGAAACTTGTAATAAAAGTCGGGCCTCTTTCGCTGCTCCCCAGAAGCCCGCCGAAATCCGGCGAGTAATTCGATAGAGATTAAGGCGGTCTCGGAGGAGAAAACTTCAGTAATTTGTTCTGTGTGCTACCCATCTTTTCAATATTGGCAGGGATGAAACTGGATTGCAACGTAATTTTATTATAGAGGTAATTATTATAATAGTTATTTACATATTCATGTACAAACCTTTATGTTTCTTTACAGAAACAGGTCTCGCATCGAAAATGGTGCACGAGAAGCCTCAACCTTTTAGTTCACAGGCCATGCTATCACTCTGTCACAGTCGTAAACTTTGTTAATGAAACGACGTAATTACATGATCGACTCTTACGTTGTTTTACGTATTATCTATGTGTTCCTTTGAAATTTTTTCTTTCTATGCTATAAATCTGTCCAACTTTCCGAATCTCACTGACTTTAACCATTGCTGTTCTTGCCATGGGTATTCTCCGTATTTCAGAAGAGCAGATTCCATTTATATTTATTTGCACCTAAATAAATAACGTCATTGGCGATTTGCATATCTGGTATATTATTCATATCGTGATTATTTATTTAATTTTCTGACGTTTTCATTTCAATTCAAAGTTTATACATTCGTTTTCAATGCTTTCAATCAACTCATACGTTTCCAACTTGTCATTATCAAAACGTGTGGTGTTGTCGGCAAACTGCAAGTTATTTATTCTCTTTTTGCCAATTGTAATTCAGCCTTTTCAGGTATCAACAGCTTTTGGTATTATATGCTCCCTCTAGATTTTGAACGCTATGGGAGAGAGTATGCGGCCTTAACTTACACCTTTCTGCTCCTTGACATTTTTTGGAGTATTTGCCGCTAAGTTTTAATGTTGCTGAACCTTCTTCATATAAATGTTTAGGAATTCCCATATCGGGTAGTACTGTCCACAGTTTTGATCAATTCACACGGTTGAAAACTTAGCTATAATCTAAAAAGCCTATGTATAGAGCGGTTCCAAATTTTCTATTTAGTTGTTATTTGTCGGACATTTAAAATTTGTTCTCTTGGGCCCTTTTTGTCATTCTAGGAGTCCTTAAGGTGCTGCACTGTGGTCGAAAATCAGAAAAAAGTGGACAAAGTGCATAAACATAATGCAAACTTTAATTTCTTGTTCTTCAGAAGTTTATGTCCTTGGTTGAAGCTTGTCAATCTGATTTTGTATATAGGTCATCTCGTACTGTGAAATGTCAGTACTTTCTTGCAAGAATTAAATTCGAAGAGGCCTACAAAATCTTGTTGACGATGGACGCGGATTTGCTACAAAATTATTTTTTTACCTCTTGGAAATTGCGCAAACAAGTGCAAGGAAACCACGGACGTTAAAAATAAATCACTATATTTTAAGCCGAACTCCGAAAACGGTTGCTTATATTGAGAATGACCGCTACTTCCATTTTACTAACAGTACGAAACTTCTTACTGTTCCAGGAGCAAGAGATAATATTACGGATTTTTGCATGTCGAGGATTCGGGAAACCATGTGATCTAGAAGGGCTTTTACCTGAACTTTCGCGGACCGTTCTGTTACTGTTAGGGTGTCAATTAGCGGATGTCGGGCTTAGCCTCTAAAACTTTGTGGTAGGAGGGGTTGCTTGCTGTCTAACAGTCACGTACTGACGTTTCGTTAATTTGGCTTCGACAATTAAAGAAACCACTTCACCTGGCGTTACAGGAACTAAGTGTTCTGATTTTTGTGCATCACCCCAGGCTTTACGAATTTTCGTAGCTCGAGTTAGTGTTGTGCACACAGCGTTAGTGATTATTTTGGCGCTTGAATTTTTTGTCTTAGATTTCAAAGCTACTTTCGCAGCGTAACTGAGTTCTTCCGCTTTAAGCTTCGTCGACAACTTCACGGCCCGTCGTCTCTTAGTCTTTAAACTACCTTCCTCAAACGTTACCTTGGGTTGGCCACGGCCCAATGACGTGCTTGGTTCAGCACGTGACACAATTTCATCAGGTTCCTTCGTTCTTCTTCTTCGTCAAACATCAAAATTGCCGCCAAGTCTTTTCATGCTTCTGACAAAATCTTTCTCGATTGCGATTGCATTTGTCCAGTCTTCAAAAACTTTGTTGCGAAAATCAATTGCAGTGTTTCTTATGCGAATGATTGTTTGCCCATCCCCTGCCTTTCCGTAGTGATTGACTAGATAATCCACCACGTGAGCCTTCTGTGCTGCACGCATTTTACCAGATTTTTCCGATAAAACGTCAAATAGTTTTCTTGTTGTAGGTATTCTAAAATATAAAAATTAAAATTTGGTGGTTGCTTAAGCTAGGGTAGTTTAGGGTAAATATAAGTACAAACCGATTTTTATATTGTGGGCCTCTAGTCAATTATTGCGGGGGGGGCGGGGCGTGAAATATTGTTACGCCACTAGGGTAGACAGAGATTTTGTAATACAACATTTAAGTGTGGAATTCTGTTAATTTTCAACAAATAACTTTTTTAGTTATTCAGTTACTATACTTTATTTACTTCGTATAAGAAAGTAAAGATGCGATTGTTTTCTAATGGGACAACTTCGAGCAAAAGCGCATTTAACCGCGACATACCTCCGTGGCTTTTAATGGCAAATTTTCTTTAGGGCTTATAGAATTTGCAAAATGCCAAAGAAAGTAAGTTTATAAAAAATAATAAAATCAGGTCCTTTAAAATAAAATTTGTTGAAATATTTTCTATGTAAATAAAGTTTCATTTGTAAAAATTACAAACCAAAGCACAAATATTTGAAGCACAGCCACACGTTGAAGTCTGCCAAAAAAAGTGAAGTAAAATCGTAGTTTAACAATTATTCATATTTGAGGGGTTACCAAAGCTAAATTTTTAAAACAATTGGGTCGATATCCCGGAAACTATATATACCTCAATGTGAAAGCTTTATAATATTCTCAGAAAATTTAAATTTTCGACTACCGTGTGCTGTAACAGAATTATAAGCATTACTTTACTAGCATGCTTAAGTAAAACGTTTTTTGTAAATCGGCACTATACAAATCTTGTCCAGCTATTGTCAAATCTCTCATATATTATTGCAGATTTTCCATAAGAGCTTTCGCATGGGGGGTTAAACCCCCGGTAGCAGTTTATTCAGGTATTTATTTATTTTGTATATTATTACAATGACGCAAAATAGTGGTCGTCGTAAGCTGAAAATGAATCGTCTGTCTCAATATATTTAATTGATCAGAACGTAGAACAATTTCATTTACAATGGATTGACGAAAAACAAAAATAGACGTGGCAGACGCGCTTTTTTCGTTGGGCAATGCAGCGGTTAGAAATCCACGGTCGCCCAGCTATTCGGAAAGGGCGAGAGACGTGCGCTCGAAAGCATCCTGGAAATTAAGCGCTCAAACGCTAAATTTATATCGGCTTTTCGTTTACTTTCCGTTTAAATGTATATATAGATAGATAAATAGATAGAAGAAACTAACAATTATCTTGACTCAGTGGCTAGAATGGAGAAAAGAAACAAAATCTAAGCATTTTTGAAAGTTACCTTTTAAAGTGGCATTCTAGTCGTGCACTAATTGATTTCTTGTAGCATAAATAATTTTGTTGGCCATGCTTCAATGTAAAGTTTTAAAATTTGGAAGAAAATGAATATTAACAAAACCTTTAGTGAAGGTGTAAGATTGCTAATGCTATCGTTACCCCAATTTAATTTATCTGCGTGACTGTACCGTTAAGACAACACTATATTGGTTTTAAAATAAGAAGATTGCAGTTTTTTATTCCATTTTCACTACCAAACCTGGTAACTTTTTAGTTAATTTTAACACCAATAGAGATATTGCAATAGAATCTAAAGCAAACTTGCCTTGTTTTGCAATAAAAGATGGAAAATTTATGACATATGCTAAAAGTGGATACTATTTGGGTTTAGATGGGATTGAAACCTTCTTATTTTAGAAAATTCTTGTCAGTATGTCTTATGTTACTACTTAAAAATCTTTATTGCCGCTTGCCGATGGTTCGTGGTTTGTTTACTTTCAGATAACTTTAGAGCAAATAATGCAGGAGCATCAGATCGACAGAGCATAGTACTCAAGGACTCTTAGTAACAATCTGATCATTGAAACGAACACGTAATTTCAGCCAAGCTGGCGTGTTGCGTGCGAAATGACGTCTCATTCTACGAGTTTCGTCCAAAATACCTGTATTTTCCTAAAATGGTTTCTGAAACGATCTTTATTGATGATAATAATATTACAGAATGTTGGGTTCGTTAGCGAGTTGAACACTCGTGTTACGTATCTACCCGAAAAATGAAAAAATAAAAGTTTTAGAGGGTGAGGCAAACAATTTTCATATTAAAATTAAGATTTGGCTTTCTGTATCACTGATCTTACTCACATCAGTGTTTTTTATCTTATTTATCACAGCATTTAAATATTTACTTTATATTTTATCTTTAACCTTAAATATCTATGATTAGTTTGAACAAAGTTATGCACGCCTTATTTGTTTTGCAATTATTTTAAGGGGTGTCCCACCGCTACTGAAGCTAGAATTTCTTTAATAATTTCAAAACCAATAAGCAGTTAACGCAGTTTTAACTCATTGTGTGGGAAATATGATCATTTCAGTGAGTGAAGCAGCAGTTCACGCATCACATGTCAATAGGGTCATTTTCAGCGATCACTGAATAACCACCCCGATCGCACAATGTCACGCCACAAATGAGGTAGTCTCTTTGAAAGACCGCTGCAATATCTTTGTTGATTGGTTTTAAAATACATAATTTTTATTAACAATTAATAAGTACACAGAAAAGTTCCTTTTGACATATAGCCATACAATACAAAAATTACATTTGTAATAATAAATAGTCGATGTATTCAGTACAAGGTACCAGAAACATTGCGCGTAAACCTATTATTTTTCGAAGTAAGCACTCCGGAGTCTCAGACATTCCTCTCAACGAAGTTTCCACTATTCAAGGTATTCTAAAAAGTTTTGCGTTAGAATCCCAAATAACTTTCAACCGTTCTAAAATTTAAGCTTCCAAAAGTGCTTTAAGTTTTGGGAACAATTAGTAGTCGCACAGCTACAAATATAGACTGCAGGACGACTGAATCTTAGAAATGGCTTTCCACAACCTTTTGCCATCGACTGACAATTTCTTAATTCCAGGACAAAGTAGTGCTTCTACCTCCATTTGTTCGTCTACCCGCAGTTGCTGATAACTGTAATGGGATCGCTTATATCGGCGATCTTTTGGTGTTAGTCATTAATTTTGTTATTCAAAAGTTGCTTTCTGTGCTAGTTTTAGTCACATTTGTCAAAAGTAGGACATATTTTTATTGATTGGTAACACTGGGCACTGGGTGAATCCACGGACTCTTGTTTGTGGAAGATAGTATACTGTACACCAATAGTTGAGTGATGTGTGTGATTGTAGACGTTGTGCGGGTGCTGTGGTGACCAGTATGTCCAACCTGACGGTGTTTGAAAGAAGTCTAATTGTTGGTGCCCGGCTGGCTGAAGTATCTGTGAGCAAAACAGCGATGTTATGCGAATAACAAATGGTGCGGTTTTTAAAGACGTGACCGCATACACAGTGCGTGGTAAAACCGGGTCAACAAAACTTAATAGTGAACTCAATACGAATCCGCAGAATAGTGATTGCCGTGTCTTGGAGTGTATTGTGACGTCGCAGAATAAAACAGCGATTGAGAAAGTGATTACAAAATTTAATCAATACCTAAACACCCCATCGTTCTACAAAACAGTAATGCGGGTATCCATGGACTTATTGATAATGCCCTAATAACAGATACAAATGAAAGACAGGCAACGTGTCGTTTGGTCGGCCTAGTTACCCTTTACCCACTTCCCCACACTGGATGCGTGTTTGTTTGACGAATATCCTCTGAAGTATGCGATGTGAACTGTTTCTGTCCGACTCTTAAACGTGGTAGCGTTTTGGACGCTATATCATAGTATTTAGCAGCCCCATTTCTCACTATAGTATAGATTGGTGTTATCACATGTTACTCTATTCAGTTTTAGAGTACAATTTAAGAACAAATTGAGTGATGTACAAGTGGAAGAAGGTAGAGATTTGCTGTAGGAGAGTCTGAAGAAGGCGGGAATGAATAAGTAGTGAAAGGAATAGTAACAAACCGTGAGTAAAATAAATATAAATAATATTGAGGTTAAGGAATACATAGCAATAAGGTGGAAAGTTGCATGCACTAAAAGTGATAAGCAAAGAACCTCCTACACGACGAGGAGAGGATAGGCAACACATCATACTTATACCATAAGACGAAGTTTATACCAGTTTATAATTGAGCAGTCTCTTGTAAACGTCTTTTGGTAAAACAATAGTCTACAATCGAATACCAACTATAACGACCACCTATTTACACGAGTTATAATAACATACTACCGAATATTGACTTAAACGAATTTGGCGGCGATAAGAAGTGGGCGACTTTCTCCGAGAAGCGGATCCGGGAAGGCCCCTTACCGTCTCGTCACAAGTATAAGGCTGGAAATAAGCACACTAAGAACTAACAGACTACGGCAGTAAGTACAAATATGGAGAAAATACTAGAAGACATACAAACAAAACTAACTAGAATGGACACGAGTACGGAACGGATCGAGAGCACAGAAATAAAGTTCGATAAATTATACTCAAAGGTCGGCAACTAGGAAAGAACATGATCAGTTAAAGAAACAAAACAAGATAGTGGTAGCGAAGATTAAAATGCAGGAGAAGAAGATGGAAAGAGAATTAAAAAAAGGAAAATAGTGATACAAGGAATATCCGAGGAAAAAGATGAGTAAAGCCTAATACTATACGAGAAGGTTAGTATATTGATGAGGGAAATGGGTATTATAATTAATATGGAACAGGAGATTGAAGAAATAAGAAGATTAGGAAAAACAGAGATAAACAAGAAGGGAACCAGGCTCATATTGGTAGAATTCGGATCTCTGAGAAAAAAAGGTAATGAAAAACAAGATAAACTTAAAGATTGCAAAAGTATGGATCATGGATGGCTGCTCAAAAACAATACTAGAAGAGCGCAAAGATCTGTTGAAGCACATAAAAAAAGCTAGAGAAGAGGGTCATAGAGCGAATATAACATACAACAAATTAATTATTAATGGCGAATTCTATACTTTGGAACAGTTAACACAGAACCATAGGGAGGTGGTAGCAGACAAGGAGGACCTGACAAACATAGAAAAAGAAAAAGAGGGTAAAAAAGAGGAAGATCCACGAACGAAGAAAACAAGAACATCCTTAAGAAAACAAGATTAACAGGTACAATCCCAAAGAGAAACAAATACTGGACACAAACATTGCTGGCCCCATCCAAGAAAATAAAGGAAGGGAAAGCAAATGCAACAGATGGGGATATAAAGAGTAAATCTTCAACAGAAGACGACGCTATAGAAAAGGAAATGCAAAGAATCACAAATACCAAACGGAACCAACAACAGCTCCCAAAAAACTAGAAAAAATATCAAACTGGACAGAAGGAACGATGACGATAAGCAAAGAAATAGGCCAAGGAAATAAATCCGAGAAAAATGAAGAACAAGAAAGAGCCAAGTCAAATAACCCGAAAAATAAATACGCAATAGAAGAACTAAAAATAGAAAATACAATAAAAACTACCAGCTGAAGGGTAGGTACAAAGACTGAGAAAACTACAAATATATAAGGAACAAAGAATTAGGGGAAAGAAGCAGTCAGGATATGGAATCAAGAAAAGCAAGAATAAGAAAAATAGGAAGAACAATAAAAGGAAAAATGTAGTAAAAATTGGAACATGGAACGTAAAAACTATGTTAATGCCAGGAAAACTGGCACAAATAACAAAGAAATGGAAAGATATGACTTACATCTGTTAGCAATTCAAGAAAAATGAGATATTAATCAACAAAACGTCACAATGTTCTATTCAGGAGAGAAAAACAAGGGAGAAATGAAATAGGATTCATAGTCGGAAAGAAATTAAAAAATGCAATTATAGAATTTATACCAATCAACGGAAAATAGCCTTACTAAAAATTAAAGGAAAACCGAACAACTTAACGATAATTAACGCATACGCACCAACATAGGAAGCAGGCGAGGAGGAAAAACAAAAACTGTACGAAGGATTAGAAAAGGTAACGGGCGGCACCTTATAATATTAGGAGATTTTAATGCAATGGTGGGGAAAGAAGAATGTTTACAGAAGTCGCAGGAAAATACACCATTCACGAGAAAACGAATGATAACGGAGTAAGACTATGCAACTACGCGGTAGCAGAGCATTTAGTGATAAGCAGCACAAGACAGAGAAAGATGGGGATCATGAAAATTATAGGAAGTCAAGGAGAGAGGCGGACAAAGTATTGAAGGACAAACAAAAGAGGGTGGATAGACCAAAAAATGGAAGAAATTAATATAAATCGAAATAACACCAGAGAAATGTATGAAAGTATAAGAAGGAGCCAAAGAAACAATCGAATTAAAAACAGAGGCGTGAAAGATAAAGATGAAAGACTACAAGCAGAAGGAGAAAAAGTAAAAAAACTTGGAGGCGACATTTCGACAGTCTAACGTACACACAAGAAGAGGAAGGAGAATTAGGAGAAAAGGGATACGATGTAAACTAACAAATAGAGGAAGAAGCAAGTTTGGAAGAAGTGGAAGAGACGATTAAAAAGATAAAGAATGGAAAAACCCCGGAGTTGGATGAAGTGAATGGAGAAATACTGAAATATGTAGGAATAGAACTACACAAAAGATTACCCAACATAATAAAAAAAATCGGGGAAGAAGAAAAAATGCCAAATGAATGGAGAAGAGGAATAATCATACCACTATTCAAAAAAGGAGACCCCGAAATATGCAACAACTACAGAGGTATTACTCTTTTAAACACTTCCTGTAAAGTATTTACAAGTATAATTCAATAAAGATTAAGAAGGTACACAGAAAGGGAACTGGGGGAATACCAGTGTGGGTTTAGGACAGGCAGATCCACAGTAGACGCCATACACACACAATAAACCAAATAATAGGAAAAGCTTATGAATATAACATCGAAATGCACCTGCTATTCATAGATTTCCGCAAAGCATTCGACGAAATTAGAAGACCACAAATAATATAAGACATGCAAGAACTACAAATACCACAAAAATTAATACGACTAACGCAAGTGGCAATGAAAAACTCAGAAGCGACAATAAAAGCGGGAGAGAAAGAGACAGGGTACATAGAGATAAACAAGGGCGTAAGACAAGGGGATGCACTATCGCCAGAGCTATTCAACGTGGTTATAGAAAACGTAATAAGAAAAACAGAACACAGAGGAACAATAAGAAATAAGGAAATACGCTGATGATTTAATTATATCGAGGTGCAAAACAAAACTAAATGAGACTTTGAAGATAATAGATAAAGAAGCGAAAAAAAAGGGGCTCTCAATGAACGAAGATAAGACGTGGTGTATGAGATGCAAAAGAGGAGACAGAAGATCAAACACCATACAGGATAGGACAATCTGAATTTAAGAAAGTGCAAGAATTAACATATTTAGGAACTGAGATAAATAATACAAACAGTAAAGTAAAAGACATAAAAGATAGAATCCAAAGGGGACACAAAATGTTTAACTTATGCAAACCATTGCTAAAAGATCGTAAGCTTACAAAAGATACAAAAATAAGAATTTACATGACATTAATAAGACCCACAGTTATATACGCAGCTGAAACAACGAGGTTAACAAAGAAGAATGAAGAACAACTAAAAATATATGAAAGAAAGATCTTAAGAAGAATTCTGGGCCCAGTGAAAACAGGAGAAGACGAATTTAGAGTGAGGATAAACAAAGAAATAGACAGCAAGGACATAGTACGAGAAATTAAAGCACAAAGGATACGATGGTTGGGACATGTAACGAGAGCAAACGAAAAGATTGATCAAGACCAAGGGGGAAACCCAAAAATAGATGCAAAAACAAAGTCCTAGAAGACCTGATGAAGATGAACGTGAAGGGATGGAGGGAAAAGGCTACAAATAGGGAGGAATGGAAGAAAATACAAAAGGCCAAATCAGACCAGAACATGATTTGACATGAGTATGTGTAATAATAAGCACTAATCGCCAATGATTCCTATAAGGAATTAAGGCAGATATTATTTATTATATTATTTCTCACATTACACAGTCGGGTCATAGCAGTAGTGTATAGAGAACTCTTAAGTCACCAAGTCTACCTAATGGTGCAAATTTTATTACCAGATGGGGATGTCATATTCCAGGATGAGAATGCCCCCATTCACATAGATGGGCCTGTCCAAGGGCAGTTTTAAGGCATGCTAGTGAGGTTTGACATTTTCCCTAACCTTCCAAGTCCCAGACTTGAATAACATCGAACCTCTATGGGTAGTTTTAGAAAATAGGGTAGGCGTCGATTTCTACCATCCTCCTCCTATTCAGGACTTATAGCGGTCTATTTCGTCCAGAATTAAATCTATATTGCGTGCTAAAGGTGGGCCAACAACTTATTAATACAAGATGTCCAGACTTTCACAAGTGTTTCCATTATTTTCTCCAGTACCTGGAATAGCACTTCTTAATTTTTCCAAATACAATGAAGTGATCTAAAATTTCTCTTGTTCTCTACAAATAGCTAACAATAAAATCAACATGCTGTCCTATTTGGTAACTGATGGCTGCCCTATTTTTTTAGACACAATTCGTCGACAGATACACATAGATGTTGGAATTTGTGATTTATAAATCATTTTTATCTGTTATTTTTTTGTTTTAACACTGTTACATTTAATCGTCCTCTTTTATCTAGCAAATACATAAATAACTCCAAAAGCGATATATATAGATTGCGCCCGATGTTGTCATCGTTCTGCTCTCTCAGATACACCCAAATAGCGAGCGCTCCCCACTTAACAGTCCCCTTGTTTGTAGATTTCTCCGGGCGATATCCCATTTTTTGCAGAACTTCGAAAACATCCATTTCTCCCTGTCAACTTAACGTCAGCTTATTAGCAATTCCATTTGCCGAAACAAATGTTTGCCAGATTGGCCAGTTATGGGATCGGGCGCTCGCCGGATCCGCGCCCCGATCGGCGCTCCGGCAAACACCCGCGATAAGTCCCCGGAGGAGGTGGGACGCGCGCCGCGTACGCGGAGAAACAATGGGAAACAAGGCGATCGATCGCGCCCGGATAACAAGGGCCGCGGTTGCTCCTCGGCACAGGACAACTGACAAATAAGCCGCCGCGGAAAGTGATGATGCAGCGCCAGCCGCCCGGCAATAAGCCGGGCGCTGAGGAGCTTTATGGGCGAATATTGCGTCGCAAACAAAAAGGTGCTTTTGGCGCCCCGATGAGTTTGGGCGGCCCGGCTCTTTTATTAGGTGTACACGAGTACGTCATAACTTAGCTTTGATGAGAGAACGCATATTTCAATTTGCTGCCGTCGCTCAAAGGAATTCCGCGCGTGGGCCGTATTTGAGGACTATTTGAATGCAGAATTGGCTGAGATGCTCGAGGGCTGTTTTTTTGAACTCGCAAGCTGCAATGGTCGTTGTTTACAACAATCTCATATTTTTGTTTTTTAGTATCCTACTGTTGGACTTTAAGAATTAATAACAAAAAGTTGCACAATCGGTGATATGAACAATCCAACACAGACATAATTCTAATAAACTTGAAATGCTTTATCAGCAAATCTACTACTTCAAGTTCATCAGCCCTCCCATCTGAACAATCCCAATTAGCAAACATTATAAAATCTCTCACAGATCTAGTCAATTTTATTATTCAGAAAATTTTACCTTTATTATTTAACGGACCTTAATGCATCAAGATCCCCTCAAAAACCAGATTGAATCAAAAGCTTTCTTGAAGTCTACAAAATTTATGGAGATGTCTTTTCTTCCTTCTGTTGTCGCTTCTAGAATTATCCCTAGGGTACAGATATCATTTATACCTAATCTTTTTTGTCTAAACCCTGCTTGGTTCCCTTTTATCTATGGCGGACTTCATCCTGTTCAACATTATTTTTGTCGATAGAATCATAATGGTCCTACAATTTTCATACGGGGTAAGATCTCTTTTTTGGGAATCTTTTGCAATATTCTCTGTGTCCAATCCTCTGGGAGGGTCTCATAAGACCTCACTTTGTTTATCAAGACGTGCATTATTGCAATTGTACTCTCGTAGCGTATTGTTAATAATTTAATAGGAATTTCAGCTACTTTGTATTTCCTTAAGTATTTGTTCTTTTTTTAATTTTATTATAGCTGGCTGTGCAATATACAATGCAATACACGGCTTGGTTGTTATAGTACAATTAAATAAGAACTAAACTACATACGTTGAGGTTTAATCCAGTGGGGATTAACTGATAAATTACATTTCTATCTCAATTTGATATTGAGTTGGGTTTATATACCACATTTAAATTAAGTCCTGTGGTAGTTTACGTTTAAGACGCCTGTGAATGTTTTTTTGGCTTAGATTTAATTTGGTAGCACTTGAACACAAGGTTAGATTTTGGAAAAACTTTACAGTGGATTTATTAATGAACTCTGTAATTAATGGAACACTTAGTTCACTGTGAACTTGATTATTATGCACAAACCAAGGGCAGTTGGTGGCGATTCTGAGCACTTTGTTCTGGATTGTTTGGAGTTTCTTCATGTTTGTCTTTGATGTGTTGCACCATATTGGACATGCATACGTAATAATTGGTCTGAGGATTCCTTTGTAGATAAGTACAGCACACTCAGGTCTAAGATGAGATTTGCGGTTATTTCGTTATTATTTATTTTTATTTTTGTAATTTGCTCATATCTCTTGAGGGTAAAAATTTTTGTTTGACATTTATCAGAATTATTTTGATTTTCCATTTCTGAAACCATGCACATAACGTATTATAGAGTTTTGTAGGAGTACGATTGCTGTATCAAGACTGAGGCTCTGTGTAATAATTGCAGTATCGTCAGCATA
Organism: Sinelater perroti; assembly: GCA_036346155.1. NCBI lineage: Eukaryota > Metazoa > Arthropoda > Insecta > Coleoptera > Elateridae > Sinelater > Sinelater perroti. Next base: position 17,223,261 of record JARFIY010000158.1, on the reverse strand, counting down.
CATGGACAGCGTTGAGTTGAGATCTGTAGGTACATCGTGAACGAACATGTTGAATAAGGTGGGTCCCAGAATACTGCCCTGGGGTACTCCGGCCCGAACAGGTTTAGAACTAGATAAGGTTGAGCTGATCCGGACTCTAAAAGTTCTGTTAGTGAGAAATGAGTGAATGATTTTGGTTAGGTAATTTGGAATGTTTAAAAGCCCCATTTTATATAGAAGTCCATCATGCCAAACCTTGTCGAAAGCTCTTTCCAAGTCTATAAATACAACAGCAGTGTATTCTTTCTTTTCAAACCCTCTTTCAATTGATTCACTTATTCTGAGAAGCTGGTGAGAGGTCGAGTGATGGGTTCGGAAGCCAAATTGAAGAGGAGAATAGTATCATTTTGGTGGAGGTAATCTTGTAATCTGGAAAGTATCACTTTTTCTAAGAGCTTGGCCAGGGTTGACAGGAGACTGATAGGTCGGTAACTGTCAGGGTTTTCCTTCGGTTTTCCTACTTTATAGATGGGGAGCACATTTAGTGTCTTCAAGGTAAGAATTGTATCTTTGGATTCTTAGACTGTCAAGTTCATTCTTTACTAAGTGACATAGTTGGTTGTACAGTGTTTTAAGGTATGGTAACCCTTCTATATCTGTTCTTTCGCTTAATTAGATCAAGTATGTAGTTGGGAGTTCTAATATGCTCGGCAACTTTCCTTTGCTTCCATAGAGTGGTTGTTCCTTGTATACTTGCTTGCACGGCTGATGTGTGTTGTAGGACGGCATTGTCTATATCCCAACGGAGTTTTTGATCAAGGGTCGACTGAAAATTGTCCCAATCAATTTTACCATGCGCTAAGCTAGGCGGTGGAGGTGTTATTTGGGGGGTGTTGTAGAGGCTGATGATGACAGGAAGATGATCAGAGTCCAGTTCAGATGCCACTGTTTGATACACTGGATAAGTGACATTTTTGTGCAGTATAACATCTAAGATGTCAGGTCGATGGTCTATTCGGTATGGATGGTAAGTGTAGTCGTCAGGGGCTGATATTAATATACTGTGTTTGGCCATAATGTTATGCAACTTCATCCCGTCTGGATTACTAGCACGGCATCCCCTTATGGTATTTTTTGCATTTAAGTCTCCTAAAACTAACGTGGGCTCGTTGCTGCTGAACAATTCACCAATTTCGTCTTCAACAAGCCGTTTATTTGGAGGTTTGTATACAGATGTAAGGGTTAAAGAGCCACTAGTTTTCATGTGTATTTTGATAGAAATGGCTTCTATGTTTTGAAGAACACGCATATGGAGGAGGTGGTGGCTGAATTTCTTTTTAATTATAATTGCAACTCTGCCTGATGCTATTACAGCTTCTCAGTCTTTCCGATATACGTGATACCCAGGAATTCTGAATTTTTCGGTGCTAACAAAGTGTGTCTTTGTGATACACGCGATATCGATGTTGTGTCGTGTCATGAATTCTATAAAATTAGAACGTCGAGATTTAAGACCATCGGCATTCCAATTTGTCACTGTTATATTATTTATTAACGAAGGATTATTTTGATCCATTGTCTAGCAATGTTGGTAATAACGTTGTTAGGAATGGAATTATTTTGTCTAAATGGGGGATTAGCAGTTCTATTAATTTCTTAAGTACTGTGGAGATAAGGTCGGTTGATGATTGCTGTTCGTCGGGAGTGGAAACGTTGGGTTTGGATACAAAACGTCTTGGGGGCGATGACACATTACTCGTAGTATCATGTTTGTCTATTACTGCTTGGGCGTATGATCTGTTTTTTGAGTTCTAGAGCTAGAGTTACCTTAGCATAATAACTACAACCTTTGTAGTTCGCTGGGTGCTTTTCCAAGCAGTTTACACACCGAGCTCGTTTAGGGCATTCGGTAAATAAGTTATTGCCAGTGCACTTCACACAGCGTGCTTGCGAGTGGCAATAGTTACGTATGTGGCCGTACAGTTGGCATTTTTTGCACTGGGGAATTTCCTTTGACTTTCTTCGTATCTCTACTTCTACTATGCTGTGGTTTAGTTATGTTAGTTTGAAAATTTCCTTGCCTTCTTGGGTATCAACGAGATCCACCGCGCATAGTGGGATCAGATATCTATCTTTGTTGTATAATCTGGCTACTTTTTGTACCAGATATTTTAGAGTTGTTAATTCGTTTTTGATTTCATCTTCCGTAAGGAGACAGGGACGTTCGGATTATTACAGATAAGTTGCTAACTTCTGGATCTTTAAATGTGTGGTAGGCTAGATTGTTTTCGCTGTAATGCTTAGTCATTACTCGGTAATCCTCTATACTGGTGAGATTTATTCTTAATCGTTTGTTTCTAACTACAGTGGTAAATTCAATAGTAGCTTTTTCCTTAAAATCAGTAATTATTTCTTGAAATTCTAATTTGTCTGTATTATGCAGATAAATTGGCGGAATCTTTATTTTATGCTCCTTAGTAATTACAGATTGGGACGGAGCGGTAACAGAGGTAACCATGTCTTTTATTGCGGCAGCGAGTTTACCTTGATAAATGATTTTACCGGCATCCTCGATTTGTTTCTCCGCAACGTAAAATTTATTTTTGGTTATTAGATTTTCGGGTATAAATAAGTATTTTCTATTCGGTTCAAATACAAATGGCGATAAGGTAGAGCTGGTTCGTTTAAGATTAGGATTGCTCATCTTGAATGAAGAACCCCTCCGCAGGGGTTCTTATTGGTAAAGTCTTTGTTTTATTCCATAGTAGATTTATGCGTTAAAGGTATTAAATTGTTAAATAAAGATATACACCTGACCTTAAAGACTGCGGCTTGGGGCGACAATATCGCAGGTAAAATTGGCCCGCACACGTCCACTCTGCTTCATTATACGGAACAGAATCAAGTATTTGTTCTATTTCCTCTTTGTAAACTTTCCTTCATTTATACAAAGTGGCGCGTAAATATGGGACCTTTTGAGCGCTGGTTGGTGGGGTGGTCACATTTGGTAACCCCCCTCCGCCCTCATGTTCCGATTATCGAAACTTAAAGTTAGTTGTCATTGAGCCCACAATACGCCTTCGCTATCAAAGCGTATTACACTTTAAACGGTAGCTGCGTAGCTGTGCACAGGCATTTTCATCTTCGTGCCACCGATCGAGTTCTATCTCGTAACGCAATCGGTTTGTAGATTTTACGCTTTGAAGAAACAGGTTCTGCTTTGAACCGAAGACCTGCAGACCATCTGAGATCCGTCAGAACACTCAAGACAATGGCACCTGTGAGAGGTGCTTTTTTGCAAAGCCCTAACCGGTCTGCACGGAGACATACGTGAACCCTTGAACTGTTTCGTCGTTTCCAAATTTTGTGCAGTAACTTAAACTTTCACCCCTATAAAATTCAAATTGTAAAGCAATTTCTGCCCACTGATTACGCAAAAAGGTTAGCATTTGCAGAAAAATTTTTAGCGATGACTGCCGACAACTCGACTTTCGTGGAAAAGTTATAGATGCCAGATGAAGTCCACTTCCACCTTGACTGGAGTGTAAATAAACAAAACTGTCGACATTGGTCCGATACCAGTCCACAACTGTTGCATAAACGCCCTTTACATAGCCAAAATTTACGGAGGATGATGCAGGTAACTGTCAATTTTTTATGATGTGTGACAATAATTGAAAATTTTCTTACCTAAAAACTTGAGATAAACTACCCCGTGGATGAAAACACTTGGTTTCAACAAGATGGCGCTACTTTCCACACTGCTTGAGCCTTCATGGCCACTGTTCGGGCAGTTTTCGGAAATCGCGTAATTTTTCGATTTGGTAATGTTGAATGGCCGCCAAGGTCGCCTGATTTAACTGCTTGAGATTTCTTCTTGTGGGGTCACCTCAAAGCTAAATTACATACATGTCTTGATTTGGTAAACAGCTAATCTTTGTTTATAGGCACTAATCCGGCTTTCTTGAAGCCTGCCTTTAAGATGCTTTTTATTTTTGGTCTAATTTTTTTTAAACAACTTGTGACAGCATTAGAAACTGGTCTTTCGGAAGCACACCAATGCTTTTGCCTGCATCTGATCATTTCCATCTACCGAGGACGGCTTTCCACTTTTTTTAGTAGCTAAAATATGCCACATCCAGTAGTTGACTGAGATGAGACGAATTAGATGGAAGAGAAACAAAATGAGTTTTCTCCACAGAGCTTAATAACGTTGATGCTAAGGTGTGAAGTTAGATTGTCTCCAATTAACACCTTCTTCCCTTCTTGTATCTTAAGAACTGGAAGCAGATGACTAGAAAACCAGTTCTCAAAAATTACCAGATCGTTCCACCCATGTTTACTCCTGCTATATCTAGCCCTAGGTAGACCACCTTCGGTTCACGTTGTCCAAAGGTATTTGGGCCTATATATTATATAGGGTAGAATGGGCTGTCTAGTTGCATTACCACAAAGTATTACTCTTCTAATAGATTTAGTAGAATTTATGATCTGGGTATTTAGGACCCCTTCGACAAATGATTTTATTCTTGCACGCATTATCACTCGTACTGATATATAATTGTAGACGTTTTCAGAGGGTTTATTTACATTTTTCATATACTCAGTGATGATCTCATCAATAACCGCTCTTGTACGCTTTATATTAGCTGCAAATAGAACTGAAAGGTTGGGATGCGTATTTATAAATTACTTAACCCAATCTCTCTAGTAAGTAGAATATTTTTTAACAAAGTAACGTTACGTCCTTGTCTGCCTAAGTAAGCTTTTACTACAAATTTAAAATCAAGTTCGTCACAAGGAAGGCCAAAGTCACATAACTTGTTTAGTTAAGCTCGTCTTCATCTGTAAATACTGTCGGATGCCCTGGCTCATCTGCATGTTAATTTTTCAGTTTCCTTGGGATAATGGCTCTGTTAATTTTATAAAAAGTCTCTGCTTCTTGTTGAGTTATTCTTCTACTTTCTAAAGCTTCTAAGCATTCTTGCAGCTTTTGGAAGTGTAGTCTTCATATGTCCGACTTCCAGGTAGTCTTTTGTATTTATGAGGCATTGTTGTTCCCTAGAAAAACACAACTGTCAGTAATACAATTTTGGTAATGACAATTCAAAACCGTTTGTCACTTGTAACTTATATACACCTACTGCACCAATTTGATCAACTATAAATTTATTTAAATATATTTTCTATTTAGAATGTTGTAATGAACATAAAATGTAAATATTTAAATAACTTTTGATTGGTAAAATTGCGTTTTCTACAATAAACAAATTAGTTGTGGGCTTCTTAAGCCCAAATTTATTTATGCACGGAACAGCAAGAAACATAGGTAAGGGTTACTTGAACCCATGAGCGAGTTTAGACGTTATGTGCAATTGTTGTACCTAACATTGAATTGTAAAATTAATGATTTGTTTGGGATAGAACAGTTCTCAATAAAATATTAAATTTATGCATTTACCTTAGTTTTTAGGCCATTCCAAAAAAAATTTCCAGACAAAATTTTACAGACTCAAATAAACAACAAATTATAATGTAGTCAGCGGTAGCTTCTCGAGCTTCCTTGGCTCAGACAATATCTGCCTAGTGCTACTACCTACCAGCCAAGCACTTAACTATGTAGTTTTACTGATGTTGAGAGTAAACAGAGAAGAAAACAATTTGTTTTAAATTTTGGGCCTAAGTTAATCCTTAGGGCTCAATTAGCCCGTGTTTACGGTATATGAAAAAAATACTGGTGAATAACAAGGGTTCAAGAATAGTAGATCAATAACTGACTATATATACTCGGTGAGGCAAGAAAATTGTTATAAACATAACATTTTCTTTGGAGATTTTAAAAGGCACATAGTAAGAATGGCATTAGAGCAAATTTATAAAAAACTTATTTAATAATTTTGAACTAACGGTGGTTTAAGGCAAAGCAATTATTTATCTGCAGTTTCGTTTAATTTATTATTAAAAAATGTGATAAGATATGCACAGACAAATAAAACAAAAATTCTTTTTAGCAATGTTAATCAATGTTTTGTTCACGCCGAGCTCCATGAAAGTATAGAAAAATTATCAGATGCTTCTAGGAAGGTCAGCTTAACAATACAGGCACAAACAATGCTAATGTATAGTATTTTGAAATAAAGCCAAAATAGAGCCAAATGTGGTGGCGATTATAAATTTAACAACGTACATTACGTGAATTGTCTCGGGTAATCCTTATTAGTCATAGTGGTAGAATAAAAGTGGCAAATTTGCTAAAACTACTCACATATAAAATGTATTATAAAAAGTGAAATAGATATAAGTCCAGTTTTACAACGTCTGTCTGCGCTATTCAATCCCCAGACATCTTTTCCATTGCGCTCGATCTTACCAATCGTTATCCTGGATGTTTCTTGAACTCATGGCTTTCCTGATACTTTTTCCCCAAGATGTTCTGGGTCTTCTTCTCTTCTTCTTGTCAAGAGGTCTCCACTTTCGTACTGCTTTTGGTAATTTCTCTTCCCCCGTTCTCCTGATGTGACATTTCTTCTACTACGGTATGTTCCAGCCCGACCTGTTGATTTATTATTTAGTTAGGGATTGTTTGCAACCTTAATATGCGGCAAGATTTTCTTAAGACGTGCATTTTTGTTGCTGCCAATCGCTTCTTATCAGCTTTCGCCTATTTCCATATTTCTGCCCCACATAGCGTTACATTTTTCACCATGGCATTAAATTAAGTTTTTTTTCTATGCTTATTTCTTTACTCCACCATATACTATTTGGCCTTTTTATTGCATTTCTTCCTGTCGTTATTCTTTCTCTTATTTCTTTACTGTCTCGTCCATCTTTATTTTTACACCTAGATATTTGTAATTGTCACATAATGCTACCTTCTCTCCATTTTTTAATTCTAAGCCTTCCGATTGTTCTGTACACATATATTTAGTTTTATTTAAATTCATACTTAACCACACCGTCTCATACACTAATTCTATTTTTCGTGTCCTATAATCAAGATCTTTGTCATTTGCTATTAGAACTTGATCATCCGCAAACTGTAGCGTACAGATGGTAATATTGTCTAGCGGTATGTCCATGCCGATACACTTACGTTTTCACTGTCTTAAGGCATATAATAAGAGATAAATGCTTCTTCTTGTGCCGATTTTTTCCTCTGTTATTTGTTTAAGCCAAACAAGTTGTCGTTTCAAGAACGTCCAGTTCGGAACCCACTTTGCTCTTTAACTTCTTGATTTTTCTATTGCTGTTCTATCAGTTGCTTTAACACTTTTCCATAAAGCCGACCAAAGTAGATGTTACTGTTATACCCCTGTAGTTTTGACAATTGTTTCTGTGACCTTTTTATGCAGAGATGTGACATACCCTAGTTTCCATTCTGTTGGTAGTGTTTGTGTCGCAATTCACAGGTTACGTAGTGTCGTAATCATCCGTTTTAATTTGTTTGTTCTATTTTTAATTAACTTTGTTGATATATTTTCTGGGCCGTTTGATTTATTGTCTTTCATTTCTCTGTATGCTCTTGCAATTACTTTGTATTTTCCACAGGCTCTCCTTGTATTTTTATATTTATGTGTGCCATTGTACTTATTTCTCTATTCTGTTAACAACTTATTATAATATTCTTTAGCGTTATCAGTTCTATATTTAACGTGCTTTTGTCGGACCTAATTATATTTACAAATTTCCAAGCTTCCAAACATTTCTTTCCTCCTCTGTATGATTCAATCTCTACATTTTCTGCCCCGTCTTCTCTGCAACTATTTTTTCCCTATTTTTTTATTTATATATTCTATTCTATCTTTCTCTGCTTTGGTGTTCAACCACCTTAAATACCCTTCCTTTTTTGTATTTATGTTTCATATTTTATATTTGTTTTACTAAATGTTTTTGGTTGTTTGTTTAATTTCCTTTTTTCTAACGCTTCATATACCGCTTGGCGTGCTGTTTGATTGAAGTTCTCATACAGCGCCTCTATTTGGACGTATTCTACTTCCTCCAGTTTTTGTTCTAACCTTCGTCGAGATAGACACTTAATACTTTCATCTTCTAAATTATTTATATTATACCTGACTAGCTCAAGCTTTTTGGTGGTCTTTGATGTTTATTAGTTTGTATTGGATCTAGTGCTCAATTAATAAAACGAACATGTAACTATGACATTATTACCATGTAGTAATCTGAGCCATATTATTTCTTTCTAAAAATTAAATACTTGTAGATGTTTGTTTAATAATTGCATAATCTATTACCATTTTTAGTTGTCTGGTTAGTTAGCTTCACGTTTATATTTTTAAACTGTTTGGACACAGAAATTCAGCACCCTTTCTCCGCTATCATATGTAGAATTTTCCCCATATCCTGCTTTACTGTTTGCATCCTTTCCAATTCAAACATTAAAATCTCCTGACATTAGTATTTCTCGATTGTCTCCTATGTTTTTCACGACCAATTGCACACCCTTATAAAATGTTTCTTTTACTTATGTAGGTGCATAAACACTTATAACAGCAATTTTTCTTTCCATGATGTTCAGGTGCACACTCATTATTCGTTCGTTTATACTTTCTAAGTTTACAATGCGTTTCGTGTTTTTTTTTTGATTAGCAATGCAACACCTCTTTTTGCTCGTGTTTCTTTTCGTACTCCACTATAAAATATTATGTAGCCACCAATTTCTTTGCTTTCCCAACTTTTTTTTTAATTTCTTAGACGCTACAATATCGATATTTACTATGTCGGCCATTTTAGATTTGATTCCTTGTACGTTTCACGTCGCCATAAATCTTAATCGTTGCTTTTGTTGTTTCTTATGTTTATTGGACAGCTTCTGAGGCATTTGTCTGTCATTTTTTCTATTTTTCCATTTCTTACGGGTAACTGGAGTTCAAGCGCATTGGCCTAACTTTTAACCTACATAACCAGCTTTATTTTCGAGGTGGCTTTTCCTTGGAGAAGTTGTCTAGAACTGAGAGACTTATCTTTTCTATTAGTTGGCTCTTCCGCTTCTTCCACCGTTTAATTTAATTAATTTTCTTCCGCTTGCCAAATCGTTGGATAGTTTTCATCCGTAACTCTGGATGGGGACCCTTACAGGTTGCTATTAATGGGGTCAGTTGAACCTTGTTATTTTAACGAGGTCGTTACTCATTTCCTCCTCCCCCTAGTCCCAATCTGGCTTGGGATAAATTACGGCGGGTTTTGAAAAGTGGGACAAAGGTATAAATGAGTATAATAAGGACAATGGCGTTTTATGCGGGCTAAACATGAACTGTAAATAAAAGTGAGCAACAAAAATTAATAGTTTAAGAAAGAACAGTTCTGCGAGGTATCTGTGCGTGGATAAAAGTGGGGGTAAAGATAAAAACAATAAGAAATACAAGTTTTAAATGTAAAGTCTAATATATTACTAACGGTAGCGGGTAAACGGGAGACCCCACACCGTTTACCCATAAAACTGCGGGTGGAGCTACCCTATCCCACATCCGTGGGTAACAGATGCCGCCTGTAGTAATGATGTGGGGTAGAGGTTCACGCAAGTGACCTCGCCGGCAACTCGTCAAACGAGGCAGGAGAAATCCTGCCAACACGAGTACTATCGACGGAGTATTTGCTACATCGATTAGGCCCCAGGCCTACGGAGACGTTAGACCACATGACGTTATCCCGTTAAAACTGTTATGCAGGCCATCCGATCCCACACCTGTGGGCAAAGGACGCCGGTAGCAGTAGCGATATGTGGTAGAGGTTCGCCCAAGCGACCTCGACGGCTGCTCGTCCAACGTGGTGGAGGAAACTCTACCAACACGAGTGGGGCTGCGTTTCACTCTACGACGCAGACTCGTAAAGATGCTTCGAGCCACCCTATCCCACAATAGTGTGGGTAACGGGCGCAACAAGTATCAACTGATGTAGAGTAGAGGTTCACGCAAGTGACCTCGATGGCCGCTCGTCCAACGTGGTAAAGGAAACTTTACCGACACGAGTGGATAGTGCGTTTCACCCCGTGGCGCGAGATACCCGTAAAACTGCTAGTGGAGCTACCCAATCCCACAATTGTGGGCAACGGATGCCGCTAGTCAGTAACAGAGGGGTAGAGGTATCACGAGAGTGACCTCGACGGGTACTCGTCAAACGTGGTAAGGGGAACCTTACTGACACGAGGACTAAGGGGAGGGGGTAGCCAACTGGAGCGGCTTCCCCGTTCCCCCTCATTGGTGTTGGACTCTTAGGGGTGGTGGCACCGCTTTAGTAACAGGTGGGACCTGTTGACCTTTGTGTGAGCATGCCCTTATGCGGGGGAGGCTTCGGCCTGCCCCCACCGCCCGCCAATCATACCGGCCCAATGTCGGTCTGGCGGGCGGAACCGTAACACCTCCGGTACTCTGGCCTGGTGAAACAAAGAGCATGGTTCAGTATCTGAGCTTCCCAGCCTCGACTTGCACGTCTGTCCGGGTGCAAGCTTGTTGGTGTGCGGACCTTAATTTGGTCGTACTGTAAGGAGGGTAGAACCTCCCGGTGCGTGTTTGGAGACTCGGCAATAAGGGTACTTGGTACTGCATCCGGCATCAGCAGGATATAGGTGCTACATATGGAAGATCAAAGAATATTAAAGGGAGTCCTACTGGCATAAATGGGAAATGATAGAAAAAGAGGGATTCTATGATGACATAATTGTGATGATTTTTTTGTAACACGCAGCTTGAGTTTCTGAATCAGATATCCACTGAATACTTGTATAACACAACAGGAATTTTTTGTATCAAGTGGGAAGGGATATCTTTATTTATTTACACATATTTTATTTAGTCGCAAAATGTAAACAAATGGTTTTTGTTTGATCATGTAAAGCAATTGTTATATCAACACTATAACTGTCAAGAGAGGGGAATTAGCTTCAATCATGTATATAATAAAGTCACTCTATAGATCCAAAGCAACACAAGCTTTTTACTTTCTACTTGAACATTTCTTTATCTCGTCATTATCGCTTTTATCTTGGTTGTTTGACGTCAAGTAAGCTTTATTTGTTTATCCAAAGAAGTTCTCATGACTCTATTATGGTAATCAGGAAGGTTTTGTAGAGAATCACATTTTTTTTAGTTAATACTTCGTTCCAGGCGTAATATATTCATGTTTCAATAATTTAATTAACAAAGGAGATGAGTCGTCTTATTTTTTATAATCTAAGGAAAAGCCTTTCCTATAAAATTAAATAATCAAACTCTTTCAAAGTTTCTGGTGCCTATTGCATTTGATTAATTGTACTTGCTGAATAAGTTAGTATTGAAAAAGGCTTTTTGTATTTACACCTGCATTGACTATCTGAAATATATTAGATTAGGTGAACCCGAAAGTTAACAAACAATATTTGCTACAAAAAGTATTATTTTTGTATCTAGCAATTAGGCAACTTCTTGGTATTATGTTTATCACGCGCGAGATGGGTGGTTATTAATTAGCTAACCCTTAAAAACAGTTTCAGTTAGAAACTACGAAATTATTTTATTGGGAAATTAATCAATTTTTTATGTTATACTTCTTGTGGTAACCAAGAAGGTGTTTTTCAGGTTTTGAGCTGTAAAAGCACTTAAAAGTTACTTATAGTTAATATAATTAACATATCATGACCTTGCAGGGCTAATTCCTAATCACCATCTTAAAATAATTGGTGCGGCCGGAATAAGCGGACTGTATAATTTTGAATTTTGAATAGAGAACTTGAAACAAATCTAAGGTTAAAACACTAGCTTATGGAAACGGCGCTTTCCTCCAGATATATCGGTTTCCTGCTGTTGGTCCTGGGGATAAGGATATAGGGATATGGATAAAAAATAGGACAAGTTACCCCAATCTTCACAGCAGACGAAGGGCAGCGTCTTTCCTGGTGTAAAAGGTTCCTTCGTCGAGCCAGATGAAAGAAAATGGACCGAGTTTTTTACCGGCAAAATTTCAACCCCGAAAAATTAGCCTTTAACAAAAGGCCTGGCAGAAAATTAAAACTTCTGCCGCCAGTTAAAGCCGCCGGCGAACTCTCGGTTAAAAAGAAAAATGTTCTCGTCTTACGGAAAATTTGCCTGCAAGAACACAGCCAAAAAAGCCAAATGCAAAAACGAACAAAGGCAAAAGCGTAATGCCGCGCGAACTAAACGAAGTCGAAGTGCCAAGTGCAAGTGCGCGGCCCGCACCCCAGACCGCTGGCCATATCGCAACGCGTGCTCGAAAAATTGGGCCGATATCACAAATTTCAAATATATATAAGAGAGATTCAAAAAATATAGCCGGCCCTAATTTAAAACTTCAAAAATAAATACAATTTTTAAGATTGGTGCGAACAATAATCATTACAACATTTTACAATTGCAAATTGGTTAATTGTAAATTACCAGGATTATTGTAATTTTTAAATCAAACAGCAGATAAAAAATATTCTTCCATAACTTTTAAGTGCTAAATATCCAGTTGGATCTTCATATTCTTAACGAAATATTCATTTACAGACCCTAAGGGAGATGATGGGGATTTTTCCACAATTAATTGTTTTGGTGTCAACAACAAATTTTGATATGTTTAGTAAATTAAAAATAACTTTAAAAGTAAGCCGATACGGAAATGCTAGAAGATATCTAAATCTGTTAAAGAATTTTAGGCGCATGTTCGCAGCTTAATTCAGCCTTTGATGTGAAGGAATTAATCCGAACGTGGAAAAATCGCGAGGGCGCGTTTTAAACGGGCTGCGAAAGGAGACGCCGCCTGCATTCACGAGCAGGCGATTGGAAAACCTTTGACCTTTATGCTTTTTGTTGGGAACAAATCGAGATACTAAGAAGGCAATTTCTTTACGCCGAGCTTCTTATGCCAGAGCAGCTGCAGCAAAAAGTTACACGCAATTTTGTTTCGAGTACAGATGGCGAGCGGCTATTGATTGCTGATGTGCGGGGCAGTGATATAAATGGAATCCGATGCCTGCGATAACTCAACCGCAGAGCGTTGTAAAAGTTAGAGGCAGCACGAGGCTATGCTGTACTGCAGTGGCATTCTGAGGTAGTTTAAAGTATTTTAGAATAAAAGTGCACGATTACGTTCATTGATTGCAACCCTTGTGTTTAAAATAGATGTCAGCTGAATATAAATTGGAAGGGGATTGAACACCGGTATAAATGTCTTGGCACCGCAAAATTGGAATTCTTAAGCCATATCTTCCATAATTTAAAATATAAAATTCTACAGCTCATCATGCAAGAAAAGAATTGGACGAAGGAGTTCTGAAGGTAGAATAGCCATGTTGAGCCAAGAAGAGCGTAGAGTCGTAGTAGTATGACTTTGATTTTTTGAACTGATAATTACCATCAGACCTGATTGGAATAGAAGTTTGAGCGACATAAATGTTCTGCTCAAGATTTGAATTTAAATTTAATCTTGATCTATTGGGATTGAAGGACAACAGGAACTGTTGGTAATTATCAGACCATCATTGTGCAAGAACCTAACGAAATAATAGTTTTACCGAGTTTTCCTAGAAGTCTCTTATTAATGGCACTTTTATTGTTTCAATGACTAATCGTCCATTTCTACATATTCTACAAGACCTTCATTATTGAATGTTAAGCAACCAAAACAACGGTTTTTTCAATTCTTTTTATTAGAGTGTTGAGAAAGGAACATTAAGCAATTGCATCAAAGATGTTATTATCTGGGCTAGGAGGTCTCAGATTAATATTCTCGTCCAGCTTATAGCAAAATGACCAAAGTTGTCCTATAATCTTGCCGTGGACGCGTAATTATAGTACAAAGCGAGATTTAACGAACAATTGGACTGACTTCAAAGATGTTTTTCTTTAACTTTATTAGCAATCTATAAGCTAATTTGATAACTTGTGCAATGCTTGACATATTAGTAGTGGCATCCAACGATGTCACCTCAGATTGGCGCGAGGCTTTTATCTTTTCAATCTTTAGTTTTACCTGGGTTGTGTCGGGATGATTTCTAAGTTTGTATCTTTAGGTGACTTCTTTCAGGTAAAGAATCATGAAATCCATAGGGATGGTCCGGTTTAGACATACTACGCTGCAATACTTGGAAGGATCTTGAATTGAGTTTATTAGATGATAGGTGTATTGGTCATACTAGAGCAGCCCCATTTCGTAGATAGCGTCAACTTTTTACACAAAGCCGTTATTCATCAGTGGATTGATTGCAAGCTTTCTATGGCTATCGCATCGTTACTTTCTTAAATTTGAGAGTTTTCAGTGCGTGCACGTGAGAACCGGTAAGCATTAGGTACTTGCAGTTTTGGAAGTTGGAAAAATAGAGACAAATTTAGTATTGTTTAATGAATGGTCGGATAATTTTTCTCCTGGGTCCTTTTTCTTTCTTACTGCTACCGTTTCTAGGCGCAATAACAATGATTATTTTTATTTAATTATACTACACCGAATTAATTACGTTTAAGTTTGGCATAATTGTAAACTTGCAATGGCTTTAATTTTAGAGATTTAAGGATTTAAGCAATTTTCCTATCGTAAATTTACATCATCAAAAACAGTTTCAGTTTTTTTACCTAAAATTATGATTTTGATTAGCAAAATTGTTTGCAAAAACTACAGAAGAACTTTGCAACTGTTGGCTTAGACACCAAAATGAATGTAACAAACACAAATGTCAGCCTTATTATCGATAAAGTAAGTAAAAATTAAAACTTTATTGAAAAATAAAAATAATAAATAACAAACTTGATGTGACGAAATAAAATAAAAGCTTGGCCATGTGCTTAAAGCGTCACTTTGTGCGCACTGCTGGACACTGTCGCCAATTTGGCTAGATATCCGTACTCATATTTTTTCACTCGCTTTGCTACAAATACAAAATTAACTAAATCTATTACAAAGCATCAGGAGCATACAATACAAAACTTTTCAAAATTAAAAAATAAAATTGAAGAGAAGCAAAACAAAAACAGAACTTTTTTCAAATTGGTTACGTTTTTGTCCGTCCATTTTATTTTGCTGAGCGACATCGTGATACTATCAGTCAACTATTCCTCGTTCTCACGCGTTTGATGTTGGTGTTGATCGTGCCGACCACGAAGCCATTTTTGGAAAAGTGATACTTGATATCGATGTGCTTCAGGCTGGTGATAAATTTTTCGCCCACCACGTTGTTGATGTACAACGACAATTGACAGTGTTGTTTTAACTAAACATCCAGGTGACCTCCTTAGTAGCCACATATATGCCGCGTGGCATGACCATTTGCTTAAGGGTTGAACCAGACCATTAGCCTCTCGTTGATCATTAAGGCCACTCCGTTGGTAGAGCGCCATTCTTCACTTTTCGTCCAATCGGTATTCGAATAACGTCCATTTGATTGATTAGTTATCTACTCTCACTGTAGGTGATGTCAATGTCCAAACTTTTTTTTAAATATTGGAGGATGCGCTAGACTGGCGTTGAAATGCAAAGTCATCATTCACATATCATCGTTGGCATACACACGCAAATGAACGTTCGGTTTGACACCTCATCGATTTTTTTGTGGAACATGAGCGGTGCTTATCACTTTTCTAAAGTCGGCATGCACGGCCACTGCTCTTATTAATTTTCTCTGGCTGTTCCATGTAGATTTGTTCCTCTATGTCACCATGGAGAAAGGGAGTTTTTACGTCCAGCTGATATATTTTTCAGTCGTTGGCCTCATGGATGGCCAATAGCATGTTCACTGGATTAAAACGGGCAACTAGCAAAAAGTTCCTTCATAATTTTTTGCCCGTTTCTGCAAGCGGTGCTTGACCACTAAACGTGATTTACATGTGGCCATGCTACCATCAGGATTTTTTTTGATGGCAAAGAGTTACATTCAGTGGATTGTCTTTCGGCTTACTAGTAGGTACAAAATCTACATTTTTAATTCAATTAGCGCCTTAAGTTTTTCCCCCTTTCCAATTTGAATGTGATTCGACATTGGCCATTATCGTAACTGTAATTTTGGACAAATTCTTCACTAAGTAACTCGCACACATTCTAATGATTCTAACGCTCTTTTTTATTTTTGCTCTGATTTAATACAATTTTAATAATTTTTTTGGCTTCATGACCTTTGCACTTTTCACTGGCTCTGCCGCGGCCACTCCTGGGCCTCTTCGTGGGTGATTTTTTCTTTCATGATTGGCCACCGCCACTCACTTGACGATTTTGACATCTGATTATTACCTTTTTGGTGACAGGTTTTCACAGCCGGTACGCCTCTGATGAGTATTTGTAATCCACTAACATGATTCGCACTTTCTTTCGATTAAATTTCTTATATTTGGCCTTACGAATTAACATATAAGCGTAATAACTTTTAGCCAGTCTAAACTTGTATGGTGTACAATCATTAAGTTGCTTGCGCAACATGCGGTTTCTAATATGGGTACCATATTTCAGAAACCATTTCATTTATTGTATCGATTGGATCGTTTAGCCCGTCGGCCATTCGCTTGCGGTACGAGGTAGAAGCGCTTTAATGTTTTCGATGATATTGTCTAGTGGCCAAATCATTTGCTGCCACATCAGTCATTTTGTCGTGCAGGTCATAACACCAAACTATTGGCCAAAATTCTTTATCGATCAACATAATCTTGAGATGCATTCATTTATGTGCATGTCGGCCTAGGTCATAATGTTCACAAGAATTTTTCCCGGCTTTCAAATACTATTCCGATTTTTACGCGCATATTCATAAAATATTTTTGGACGTCTATGGCTAAGTCACTCATGCGAATCAATTACATTAACCACGTTGGTGTCGGCTACGAGCACTCCTGACCTTCCGCCCATACGAAAATGTATTCAAAAACATCACTTTTATTCTTATGGCCTGTGCCAACTTAACGTAGATCGAGCGTCTTTGGAATTTGTGGCCATTTCTCTACCACACTGATCAAAAATAAGTTTTTGCCAACTTGCGGACAGTGCCATACATTGTCCATGTTTATAAAATTACTTAGTCATTTGCATACAAGTTCTTGCCCTTACACTTCTATTTTGGCCTATTACCAACTAACAGTTTGTGCCGTTAATCAAATTTTTTGAAAGTATTTTCAATCATTTCTAAAAGATCACGTAGTTGGACGCGCTTGGGTCCGCGATTTATGTTTTGGTCACTTACATCTAGCATAAGATTGGCCATAAATACTATCGTTTTTTTATTAAGTTAGTTTTTGTATCTTAGTAAGGCTACGTCGTCTTACTGACGTCCAACTCTTCCATCTTCTTTAGCATTTCTTTAGCATTAGTAGCAGTACGTTTATCCTCTTCTTCAAGTTACACATGTTGTCGAAAGTAGTTCTGACGTTCTGGTAAATGGGCAACGGCAACGTATAGAGAACATTTTGTAGATGATTTGATCCTTACTAGACTGTTGGCCAAGGTTGGCCAGCTTCTACTCGAACTCTTCCACCGCTGTCACATATTCCACAATGGTTGTACCTACACAACATCAGTAGCTGGTGAATTTCTCGTGAAGGAAAAAAGTCGACGTCTTGTTCTTTGGTCGTATATAGTGGACAGCCTTTTTCCACATTTTGATCGCGGTCTCTATGTTTATTATTTAATGCACACACAAAATCATAAAATCCTGCTTGGCCGATCCGGTATTGTTATTCGTGTTATCACTTGGATGTTTTTTTTACTTTAGCTGCTTCTAGAGAGTCATTATGGTTAATACTGTTAACTGGCCAACACAAAATCACAATGAACAAGAATCCACACCTCCTTCACCTACAATTAAAATTTAGCCAATGTTGCAAGTCACAAAACTGGCTTATGTGGCAAATGTAGCTTTGGCTGAAACTAAGGGTTAAAACTAACTAAAATCAACTTAATGCAACAAATGGCAAACTTCAAGTGCCATGTAAAATAAAATAATTCCTCGCTTTGTGCATAGAATCGCACATTCGACCAACAAAAATGCCGAGTCCGCTAGCACGGAAAATAATTGTAAAGATTATTGGCCATCTATTTTATCTTGCGCTCTAAGTTGACCAGAATGGATACTAACATATTTTCAACGTAGTGGTCCATCAAGCTAATTGCGAATGTGTCCTGTTTTTCATTACGGCGGTTTATCTTGAAAGCATCAAGCCATATAATAAAAATACAATTACAATAACAAAATAATTATATATTTAGTAAAAACGATATAATATTCTTCTATCTGTGAGTCCTACGATCGTCGGTTGTCGATCTTAATTAATTGTAGCCCACAAAAGTTTAACTTTTTCTCGTGGTTTGCTCATTGCCAGTCTTTCTAACCATATTTTTGTACCAAGCTTTATTCGTACTGCACTCATTGCATATTTCCCGAAAGCTACCTAAATTATTCAAATGTTTTAACTGTTCTATTCATTCAGTCATTGCATCTGCAACGATCTGGCGTCTAACTTCAAACTGACCTGGCCAATAAAGTTATCTTCATTTACAGACACCCATCCTTTAGGGCTCCATTACCATGACTTATGCCTAATGTGACCAGCTTTCCTAATTAACGTATTTTCTCCAACTCCTACTCCCTCCAACCAACAGCTTTCCTGCTCCATCAAATTCTATAAAACTTAATCCACGATGTCCTCTAGATTACGACGACTACAACTGACCTCCAGACCAACAGTTCTTTCTACTTAGATATTTAAATGATTATTTCGATTTACAACTATGAGTACCAATACATCGCACTCAGTTTGGTTCGATCGTTCTTTTGTCTTGTTAAAATCATTATTACAGAGAATGCTGCAGATAAATTTGAAAAGGAAAATTTTACTTCCTCGCGGTAAATATGCAATCATACGGAAGAAATTTACGGCCGTATCAGAAGTCGGCCCAATAAGAGAAACTACTTGCCAGACATGTGCAATAAAGCGAATTTTGCTTGAGAAATGCTCGGCGCTGATGTGCGCGCGGCAATATCCTGAAAGGGAAACAGCGGCGGCGCTTCTGAAACATTTATTTTTCTCAAACGGCGCGCGGCGCGCCTGAATGCCAGGTTACAAGGCTCATCATGCACATATCTCTCCACTCGATTTTTCGAGCGCGAGAAATGGGGCGGAAATAACGCGCAAATATATTTGGGAACGCCGTACAGGGGCCCGTAAAATTTTTATGCCTAATTCGCTTTGGAACTGCCGGGAAGATGCCGCCGGTGGTATCTGTTTATGCCGATGCTGCGGGAGATACGGCGGCTTAGGGTTTTGCTTTTTACTCCGAATGGCCGTCCTCAAGTTGATGGAATATGAAATTACCGTGCTTTTCACTTTATGGCTTGCGGGAGGGGGCTGCCGTTTAATTTGTGGTCGAGAGCCATTTAAATAGTATAGTTGCTGCAGTCTTAAAGAGTTTTTAGTTTTCATTTTTGACCATTTCTAAATCTGTAGTGTGTGCAAACGTATTGGTTGGTATTGGTTTTTCAAGCTTTGCTTGGATTTGTTTTTAAACCGACATAATTATCTTTTCGTCTTTTTCTATTGTAGAATGGTTGTGTCTTCTAATTGTTTAATTCTAGAATGTGGTATAGAATTCGGGTCCCATTCATAGTCGTTATCGTCGTATCCTAGATTTTTAGGGTCAAATTTTTTTTATCATCTTTGGATGCCTGGTTTTATCTATTCTATTGTAATGTTTCATTTTCGTTTTTATATTTTTAATTTTCTTCTGATAGTTTATTATTAACTCATTTTGCATTTTTTTTGTTTGATATTCTTTCTTTGTTATTCCTTTCGTCTTTCTTAAAAATTTTAATTTAAATGTTCTTAGTGCTTGAGATTCCTTGAGTCAATATTTTGCTTCCATATAATACACTTGGAAGTGCAAAACTACTATACAAACGTAGTTAGGTATCTAGTCTTTCTTTCTTTGGTAAAGGTTTTGCCTATTACTCTACCATACTGACTGCTATTTGTTACTTTATCATAAGCTATATTACATTTAAAATAATTAAAGTACTTTTCTTGCTGTAGTACTTTCTTTTGTAGTAGTATTTTGATTCTCATACTTTCTTCTCTTCTGTAAAACAAAATTTTGTCCCGATATCTTGCTATTCTCTTATCTACTAAATATATATGTTTTGCAAGTCGTCTTTGGGCGAGGCTATTATGACTTCGCCACCTGCAAAAATCAGTACGCTAAATGATTAGTTAACATCAATTTTTATTTCTTTTGGTACCGTTTCTTTCGGTTTTCTATGATTTGGTTTATATATACAATAAATATGTATATGGTGATACTTCGCCCTTGAACCTATCGCCTCTCGTATATCCCTAGTCATACGTTTTGCCATCGCACAAAGCATATTGTTTTGACAATCTGATAGTGCCATGTTTATTAAGGTGCTGTCATGAAAATTTGCAAATTACCTATCTCTAAGCTTGTACCCGAACATACGCATACCACAGCGCGGCCAGTTCGTCGTTTTGTAGATTACGCACTCAATGCGCATTTCGTGCTTAACAACCCGCTTTCACGCATCGCGTCGTACGATTTAACATCCCGCAACATACACGAAGTCAGTCACCGTGAACCATCGCGAAAGCCGATCAGGTGATCGATTCTACTTTCGGTTGATATCGGTAGCATCCGCTTTCGCTGGCCGTTTAAGACGATTTGTATCCGTTTCAAAACGTTTCACCACGAGGGCTGCTATTTCCTGCCTCTGTGATGAAATTCTCGTAATCCCTTGTCATACTTAATGCCAGTTTGTCAATTAAATTTATGAGTATAATTGTTATTGTGTTGTTCTTCTTTCTGTCATAGTAAAGCATGATCGATTCTAGAGTGACCTCTTCTGTATCCGCTTTGTTCTTTGTTTTTTATTGTCTATAATCGTTTTGTCATTATTTATGCGTACATTTTATGTTCTCTAGTAAGCAAATTTAAGCCTTATACTATTTTGTGTTGTATTTTATGTATTGATTATACTAGGTTATAACATAACGGCCTTGTTAAAGTATACTTCTAGGTATGAGATGGTAAAGCTTTTGAACGGCGTCCGTTGAGGCGCTTCGCGCCTTGTAAGAAATGCAAACCCTACCTTCTCCCCCATTTAAATGTAGTCACTGGCATATAAATGTAATAGGGGCTATTTTTTAGGGCACTTGCACTGGTTTTCTTGACTTTGATGGCGGATTCGGATTCTACCTCAAATTTGGCTGTCCCTTTTTGTTTTACCTTTACCTTCACTGTTTAGGAGTTTTATTGCTTTAGAATCAATTTTAGTGTCTACATCAGTCACAAACCGTTTTACAATTTTTCTATGTGCTTTAGGTGTTGGTGTCTTTGCTACCTTTCCTTTTATTATATATTCTTGATGTTTTCTTAGGTTATCCTTATCTTGGATCTACCCTAACAATGCATCTCTGCTCTTATTACCATTTCTAACTTATCATTTTATATTCTTGAATACTTTTTCTTTGTAATTGTTAATATTTTTCATAAAGCTGCTTCTGCTGCTCTTCTATTAATTAGTTTTTATATATTCCTGACTTTTAATTATATTTCTTAATTTGCTTCTTGTTAGAGTAAGTGTTGCGTTGAATGATTTTTATATAACTGTGTAACGCTTTTACCTTTTTCTCTAATTTTATTTTGCTAAGGACTAAATACTGCTTTTTTCTGAGATCTCCTCCTTTATGCGTACACGTGAATAGATAATTGAATAGAGTTTGCTAGTCTATAATTAAGTACAGAGTCGCCGATATAAATCCGGATTTTTTATAATGTATTGCAGCAAATCCAAAAGACTCTTATTAGGTGATACATTAAGATGGCTTCACACTATCAACAACCTACAATGTCTGAAAAATGAGCCGAGAATACAATCACAAACTGCTATACTCCAATTTCTCCGCGACGGAAAATCGCCGACAGAATTTATTGCGTGATTTGGCTACAAAAGATTTATAACGTAGCCAAAACGTATATCAAATTTAAAAGAAAAGATTTACTAGGATCCTGGGCAGAGCATGATTGACCTGACAGAAAAATAAAGTATGATAGCAGTGCACAAAGACGAAAAAATAAACACTAAATTAAAGGCCCAAGCACTGCTAAACGTTGAATCTGTTAAAATGCCTGTGAAGTGCTTACCATCATGCATACAAAGTTTCCCTCATTTGTGATGGTTTTGAGATTGTGAACCCCGAAAGTGTTGTTAGGGCGCCTCATTTCTTTATGGGAGACATAAAAGTGACCAACGCCGTCTATATCAACGTGCTGGAGAGAGTTGTAAAACCCCGGATGGAGAGGGCGGCCGCTTGGCGAGAGCAGGGCTATACAAAAATTTTTATTATCACTGCAGTTCCCTTGACTACTAAGTGTGGGTCGTGGTTAAGACGAAAGTGAGGCATTATAAGACCAAGGTCTTGTAGTGACATATATGGGCAAGGAGGGATTTGTTGTTCTGCAGCAGGTTTGGGTTCCGGCTCGAGAAAATCGTGGCCGTTGATATCGACTCTATTGAATAATACAATTGGTAATACAGTTTACTCTAATTGTAAGTTTTATAGAAAAAATTATTTTTTTGGATTTTAATGTTACTTTTATTGTTTATTCGTTTTACAGATTTACCCTGATGACCTTGTATAATGAAATCAATTAAAAATTTGCTACTTTTTTAACTACATTTATATATTTATTTATCTATTTTTTTTTTGTAATTTTTAATTTATTCTATAATCATATTTCAAGTTTGACAGCCAGCGTGGTCCCGTGGTTGAGGGGCGGGCTGCGATGCTGACGGACCCGGGTTCAATTCCCGGTGCTCTCTGATGCCTGGCGGGTGTCCTACTCAGTCACTAAAAATAATTGAGTACCTGCGTTCATTCGAACAAGGGGTAATGGCGGTCGTCTGGTGCGGTTGCACATCGCCCCGCATCAGAGATGTTTCGCGACGACCGGGCAGAGAGAGCGAACGTATAAGTGCCTTAACCTCTCAGTTCGCAGGCCGAGCTCCCACGCGGGGCGTAGTGCCTTACCATTATTATTATATTATTTCAAGTTTTATTTTCCTTACGATTCTACCGCATTATCTCCATTTTTGTTGCTAGCAATAGCATTGAAGTACCATGCCAAAATAAATTGTATCTTAGTATTTATGTCATTAATTATTTGTTGTAGTTTATTATCAAACATATTTATTTTCTTTTTTGGTGCATATTACCCCACAAATATATGGTCACATATTCCCATTTCCCATTCTTGTATATGTATATTTCAAATTTTAGATGATTTAAGTTATACCAATAAACATAAAATATAATGATGGAATCATTGTGCAAGAAATTAGGGATAAATTAAATAAGATATAAGCTAGAAAAGAGAAAAATGGAAATTGAACATAATGTATAATATATAATCAAAGTTAACAAAATTCAAAATGTGAAATCTAGAAACAAGAGAACAGCTAGCCAAAATGGGTGTTATTCAACCATTTTTTTTAAATCCTGCGTCTCTAAACACTATAGCTTACCAAACATGCGCCAGAATAAACTGACTTTAAGCTTAAATAATATTTCGACAATTTAAGCGTAATATGCAATTCAAAAATGCCCAACTTTTTAAATGTGTAACACGAAATTACAAAGAATATTTCATAACAAAAGTGATAACAAAGAATAAAATACAAAAAAAGAATGAAAAGAATATATCAAGTAAAATAAATTAATAAAACGTCCAAAGGTTCGACATTTTAAACCTCGTAAGTCAAACAAAATGTTAGTAAAAGATAGTAAAATGCATTTTAATTAAAGAATTCAATTTCTTAATAGAATTCATTTCCAATGGAGTTGAATTATAATCTTTTGAGAAGTTTTTTACTATATTGTTTATATCTATTTTCAGCGAGCAACATTTCACACTCTATGTATTAGTAAAGTGACTGTACTTCTTTCTTATTGTCAGCATCATTCTTAAATTTTTACAAATTAAGCAAAATTATATCAAGTGACTCTTGATTTTAAATGGGTGGCATAAACACGTCCTGACTTACTGTTGAGGTTAGATCCACCTGTAAGCAGAGCAAATTCGTAAAATTTTATAGAAACTGATCATCATACTATTTATTATATGCCAGATTACTCCCATGCAATTTATCATTAGTTGCAATCTTAACAGCTTTTAAGTATAGTGTCTAGTCGAAGGTAACTGTTAGGATAGACACATAAAGTACTTCGACTCTGACAGTTAGTGTCAACGTTTTGGACGTTGGCGATCATTACGGCAATTCGTACTTTGTCCACCGCAGCTCTGAAAAGTCCGACCGTTGTTGTATTTAACCACGTTCTCAAGTTCTTCAGCCACGATGTTCTTTTTTCCCAGGGTTTCTCTTTTCTTCCATATTTCCCTGAAGGATCAGTTGAATAAGCTCGTATTGTTGTCTATTTCTGATAATGTGCCCTAAATATTTCAGTTTACGCATTTTTATCTTTAGTAGGAGTTCTTTTCTTTACCCATTTTTTCGAGAACAGTTTAGTGCTGTGATCTGTACACGGGATTTTTAAATTACGTCGGTATAGCTGCATTTCAAATGCTTTAGGTTTCGTACAACAAGCTCCGTCAAGCTCCAAGGCTACTCCATATAGCAATACTGAGAAGATGTAGCATCTCAATAGTTTGTGAGTTAACAACGTGGAAATTTACTATTTTGGCTCAGTTTTGCGCACGAGATATGGTCCAAATGGTCGAAGAGTTCGATAAAGAGGTAGAATCGACGATACCTATTGAACTCGCCAGCGGTTTCATCGGGTGGCAGAGTGCACGCGGTGTTTGGAAACAGTTGATGGCAATCTTTGAACAGCGGTCGCGTGTAAGTCGAAGTATGATAGAAAGGTTTTATTGCCTGGCGAAACTATGGACTGGTTCTGCAAATAAAGGTAGCCGAGGTCAAGGAAGAAAAAGTGGAAAGTAACAAAGGCGTTAGTAGTGTTGTAGTTATCAGCATGGATTAAAAATCCAGAAGAAGAATATGGCGCTACCTTAACAAAGCACAAACTGGTGTGAATGCATGCGTTGGCAGATCTGAAGATAAAGAAGAGTCTTGCGTGCAAGAGAGAGAAAAATATCAGCGATCAATTCAAATGTTATAATCGTGGCAAACTCAGAAACACACACACATACACATTATAAATGATGACAGCTGAATTAGATAAAGAAGAAATTTACCAATGCTGGAAGTGGACCAAAAGCTGAAGGCAAAGGTGACGCATGCATGTTTACCAAGGGTGTATTTGGTTAGGTGAAAATTATTTCTTCTAATTTTTCACACCTGTCACTACAGGCGTGCACGCAATAAGGTCCAGCAATCTTCTTCTTCTTCTTCTTCTTAGCCCGTTTCGGTCCATAATTGGACGAAGGCCTCCTTCATTAACTTCCACTTGGTCCTATTTTGAGCTTCCTGTATCCATTTCAATCCGGCCACTTTTTTTATATCGTTGTACCATCTATTGGGTGGTCTTCCTCTGTTTCTTCTATATTCCCACGGCCGCCACTGAAGCATTGTTTTTGTCCATCTAGTTTCTTGTGTTCTGGCAAGGTGTCCGGCCCAGCTCTATTTCAGATTTGCTATTGCTTCAATAACATTTGTCACTTTTGTTTTCTCCCTAATCCATACATTAGTTTTTCTGTCACGTAGTGATATGCCTAGCATTTTCGTTCCATTGCTCTTTGAGTGGTTGTTAATTTGTGCAAGTGGGTTTTGTTAGGGTCCAGTTTTCGCTTCCGTAGGTCATTACAGGTAAGATGCATTTATCAAAAACTTTCGTCTTAAGATGTTGGGCAATATTTTTGGAGTTCAAAATAAAACTAAGTTTACCATAGGCTATCCATGCTAATCGAGATCTTCTTTTGATTTCTGTTATTTGGCTGTCACGGTCAATCCTGAGTGTTTGTCCTAAGTATATGTATTCACTAACATTTTCAATCGTTACATTTCCAACTTTCAATGTTTCGTCTATGTCCTGATGTTCTGGCATTATTGTTTTTGTTTTGTTTAAATTCATTTTCAGACCGATCTTTTCTGCTTGTTGTTTTAAGTCTTGTACCATATACTGTAGGTCGTTTTGGTTCGTAGCAATGATAACGATATCATCTGCATACAGTAGGTGGTTTATTTTTCTGCCATTTATGTTTACCCCATAGTTTTCCCATTTAATTTTTCGAAACATATCTTCTAACACTAGCGTGAACAGTTTAGGAGACAGACAATCGCCTTGCTGAACCCCGCGTTTTAACTCAACCGGTTTTGTTTCCAGCAATAGTGAAGCATTAAATGTATGCAGCAAAGAAACGGTATAAATAGAGTCTACGCTACAGATTTACGTTATAAAATTGACCAAATTTGACATTTCCTACTGACTAGAAATAAGCAAAAACTTGTATTCTCTGAGGTTTGCATGCGATCATGGTTTGGGCGTCACCACAGCAAAGAAGATCAATTATCTTCTTCGCTGCGGTGGCGCCAAAACCATAAACCTTCACCTAAAATACTAATCGAAGATGCATGCGATAAAAAGCGAAAATTTGTATAATGTGCAAATAAAAACGATCGAATTTTCACAGTTTTTACTCGTGATGTCAATGCAATGCTATAGCAGAAAAGACTAGGTTACATTTCGATGAATAAAATAAAGTCTGTTGCCAGCGTCGTAAATGGTTTACCCAAAGAACTGAAGATCGATTACATCAAATGTGAAGATTATCCGTTGGGGAACCACACGCGTGACAAGTTTGAGCTGAGCAAATACATTTGAACTAAATCCGAAGAACTTGTGCAGAAGGTGTCTTTACTAGCAGGATCGTGATATTTAATCACATTCAAATATTATAGTGGTCATTCGCCATTGCATTTCTTGAGATCCAATCTTAAGAAAAGGTGGCTGCTCAGATGAAAGATTATGCTATTAAATTAAAAACTATTTAAAAGCTTCTTGTGCTAAAACTGATCATTGCCTCAAGTATGTGAATAGCAATTTGAGAAAGGTTCTCAAAAACGCGCTTGTTCTACATAAAGTATGTGTTGCTTTTACTTCACAACAGAACGGATTTGCAGAACCTCAAAACCGAGCGGTGGAGATGGCAAGAAGCTAATACGCGTCCGCGAGCTTAAAAGTAGCTCAGTTTAAAGTCATCAACTATGCGACCTATACGTCGAACAGAATTCCGAAAATAAATCGGAAGTTAATAACAGCGGAAGTGTGGAATAATATCAAACCTTTGGTGATATATTTTTGTGTATTTGAAGCACTTGAGTTAGTGGTGCTGAGGAAGCAAAGTATACTCAATTGGCAAAATTAGCCAAATATCTGTTTGTCGACTACTTCGATACACAAAGAACACCCTTTTAAGGGTTGTTATCATTCATAAAAGAGTATCAGTTTCTTTCAATACGAGCGTTAGCGAGTCCTTGTATTATGGATGGGCTCATAATGAAAAATCTTAAGAGAATATCCTTGAAAAAAGAGAAGATTGAAATACCGATAAAGGGCCAACACAAACTGGATCTACAAGGAGGAAACGTTGAGAGTCCATATAATCTGAGAGAGAGAACACTACAGTGCGAGAATAGCAGTCGATATGAACGAAGCTCGAAGTCTGAAAAAAGGGATAGATTTTTCAGAAGCACAGGATTGGTGCAAAGGGATGAAAGAAGAGATAAAATACCAAGAAGTTGGCAAAACTGAAAATTAATTGCGCGCAAATTTTCTCACAGAAAAGGCATCCATTAGGAGGAAACATTTCCACCAGCACTCAAATTCTATCTAGTCCAAACACTGTTAACGCTTGCGACACCAATGGACATAGTGTTACGTCAATTTTATGTACAAACTGCCTCTCTTTAGAGTAAACTCGAAGAAGTAATATTTATGGAACAACCCAAAGATGTCCATAAGATGTAAACTAAAGATATTGATCTACTGAAGCAAGTGTAAAACAAAAATTATATTTATATCTGATGTTACGCATGCTGATCCATGTATGTATGTATAGTGAAGTTATATGCACACTTTGCAGTTTGAAAATGGACCCACCAATTATTATATAGGACTTTAGATAAAATGCCAGCAAATTGAACTAATGGCATCCAAAACATTTTGGAATGAATTCTTGAGCCCTAGTATCGATCTACAAACAAAACTACAACAAAGGCTTGCCGGCGACAAAAGAAGAACAAGAGGGATGAAGAATATATCATATAGATAAGATGTGAGACTACTTTCCTTATAGCTACAGCATTGTGAGCGAGGATATCATTTAGTGTCAAAATTCTCAGTTAATTCTTAGAAAACTCAGGGTCGGAGTTAAGCGAAGTATTCAAATATTTGGAAAGGCCTAAAAATCCGCTGCTTTACTACCAGAAGAACGCACTAGCGTTCACATTAAACTGTTATGGCCATGCAGACCATGCATGGTGTAGAGACACACAACGGTCAATCAGTGGCTTTGTGTTTCTCCTTGCATGCAGTGTTCTAGTCTCTATGTCAACTACAGAAGTGGAATCTTTTACCGGATGACAGGTATCGAAAGAAGTGATATGGTTGAAAAGGTTGATCAAAATTATGAGCGTTTATAATATTAGTCCGACCCCATTGTATTGTGACAAACAGAGCCTTGGATGATTTGTTCTGAACTAGCAGTTAGACAAAAAGATAACTATATTGATATTCAGTGGTATTTAGTTAGATAGTTCAATACATCGAAATCAAAAACCAGTTGGCTAATTTTTTGATCAAAAAATTGCTAAAGGACGTACTGGCTCGTTTGTAGCTTAGTCTTGGATATCATAGAAGCGATCTGTCTGCATAAGACTGCTCTGGCTCGAACAGTTACATACCGTTTGTGTTAGTTGTAATATCATATGCTTTTTCCGTTCTCCAGCATGTAATCAATCATTTAAAGTGTGATTTATATTTAACCAATAGTAAAGTAATCAATTCTTAACTAAAAAAGACTTTGTTATTTTTGTTTATAAACCTCGAAAACGAGTTTTAGAGATACATATATAGTACTGGCTACACTACAAAGGGGTGCTAATGAAGAACAATATCTGTGTGAGTCACTTCAGATGTATCATTACTTTTGCATCTCATTACGCATATCATCATACATCATTACACTCTACAATATTGGACTTTTAACACATACAGAGGAAGCCAATTTATTTTTTTGACGTTTGCAAGAAGTCAATTTGCAGAAACCGATGGGCTTTCCTTCTACTCATTTGAAGAGTATCCAAAATTCCAAAATTGGGTAGCTTTCATCGATTGAGTTATGCTATAATCCTTTAACCGAGCTATGAGGTTTCTTCTACCCAACTGAAATACGGCTTTTTCAGTAGTCATGTTAATAACAATTGCCATGTTCCTCAAGTAGATCGTTATTTATTAAATATTTGGTGGAGCAGCGTTGGAGTATCTTTGTTCTGCTAACCTACGATGGATAAAACTTATTATATTATATTTAATATTAACATTGTCAAATCACCACTTAATGACTCATTTTCTAGTGGCTCTTCCGTGCAGTATCATTTTGATATTAAATAATATAACTTTTGTCTTAGAAATTTATTATAGAGAATAGAAGAGTCAAAGGGACTCAATAGGTTCAATAGCATTTGCATTATTAGTGAAGAAATTAATGATTGAGTTTTATGTGTGAGTGGTTATTTTAACCGTTACATTTTCCATGTAATCATATACCTTGGGGTTTTCGTCCTTCCGCGGAGGTTGCTGCGTTTGTCAGATCGAGACGTTTGAATATAACCTGGTCTTATCGTTTTTATTTAGACTATTTTTGTCTCATTGCCAAACCCCGTTTTCTATAAATTCCATCCGCCGCGGCGCGCTTTGGTATTTCAAACTTGACGTCAAGTCAGCAGACCTCAAGCACAGTGACACGTATCGATTTCCTGTTTTATTATCTTTCATTTGAGTCCAGTTTCGTTTCATTCCGGCACATGCTCTGCGAGCTGTACGAGTTCAAGTGCGAAAGCGCATTTCAGGGTTCAGAGCTGTATAATTCAAGCAAGCAGCCAGCTGGCGTCCCAGCCATTTAACGTTGTTCAGTACCGTTCATGAAACCAATAAGTTTCTGGTTTAGTTCTAGGTTTGATCCATTTCTATGCTGTCTTGTCTAAGCTGCTAATATATCATAAATATTAGCTTCAATGAAGGATAAGTATGCACACAAATCTACAATTAATCAAGGATTTTGCTGTCATACATGTATTTCAAGTGTATTGTAGTTTTATCATGCCGTAATGTACCTACATTTTTTTGTTGAAGACTTTATTAGTGGGAATTCACTTTGTATCACTAAAAGAATATTTGGCTCAAATTAGAATTTCACTAATAATCCTAGATGCTATTTTTATTGTTAGAAAGTTTTGATGATCTGAAAAGTCTACAAGGTTGAGTAGACAAACAATTTTTCTACGAAAAAAGAAATATTTTAAGTTTGAAAAATGTACTGTATGTAGTAATGTTGTATACTGCAACTTCTTATCCAAAGCATATTTCAGCAAAATTAATTTTTACTAGAATTAAATATTTTTGACTTTGGCAATTTTTAAAGAGAAATTTTACTCATACCATCTGAATAATTATGTTCTTGATTGAATTACAAGAAACGCAGGCCCGGTGTCAAAATGAAAAGTAAGGTGCAGTTTGTGCTTGGCAAGAAACTGCAAGTTGCGGGAAAAATACGTCCCAAATAATTACAATAGGAGAATCTAGTGATACAATAAAGGATGCAATACGCATTTAAAAAAAATGAAACACAAATCAGAAAACAAAGGAAATTAGGGTCGATACGATAATCGAAAGACGTAAAAGAGAAATGAGAATAAAACAAAAAGTAGATACTACACAGTCAGAGCTAACAAGACTTAAGATAATCAGGAAAGAAAGTGAAAGAACAAACAACTCAAAGAAATAGAGAATAGAATTACTAAAAGAAGAGATAAAGAAGAAAAACTTAATAATCTTTGGAATAAAGAAAACCGAAAACGGGAGCCTGGAAACCTAGCGACTAAAGATAAAAGAAGTAGTAAACAGTATTTTCGTGCGATATTTTTTACGATTTCGGCGCGGAGTATCTGAAAAATAGTACGTTGATCAACACGCTTCGTTTTTGGTGATGAAACCCCTGACAAACCACTATATCGCACTGATTTAATGAATTTCGTCGTGGTTGTAGTTTGCTGGTGGATGAATTCAAAGAAAGCCGCCCAAAATCGGCTGTATTGCCAGAGAACATCGATGCCGTGCGCGAACTGATAAAGCAAGATGGTCATGTGTCTTATCGTGAAATTCAGACTTTCTTAGGCGTTAGTATGACCAGCATGCATTCGATATTGCATAAACATTTCACCGTAAAGAAGCTGTGTGTGCGTTGAACCCGCATGAGTTAAAAATCCCTCAAAAACAGGCTTGTGTCGATTGGTCAAACGAAATACTCAAGAAATACAATCGTAGTGTTTGAAACACTGTTTACAACATCGTCACAAGTGTGAGTCCGAAAGTAAACAGCAGTCGTTTATACGGGCCTTCCAAGATAACCCAAACTCAACTAGCGCTCGAAGCACTGTGTAGCAAATGGTCGTCTGTTTTTTTTAACTGAATATGTTGCAACTATGGATATAGACGATCGTAAAATGGTTAATTTGGGTAGTGGGTAGGTACGTTACTTTGATCCCGGGGGTGACCAAATCTACTACAGGGCCCTAGCGCACCCTGTCCTTTGGGCTTTGATTTTTCTTACCTCTCTTTTGTGAGGGAATCAGGTCCCACTCCTTTTGTTCCTACCTATTCAGCACTCGTCCCTCTGCCACCCCCACCAATTCAAGAAAAACGCTGGGAGCGTACCGTGGTATTTACTACTCCTATGGGCGACATCATGGTTTCACTCAGTACAAATTATTCCGGAGTTAAAAACTATATCTTTGGGGAGTACAGTAATAAAAAAGCTGTGCATATAAAAAAAAAATTTTGAAAATAGCAACATGGAACACGAGAAGCATGTTATTAACGGCCAAATTAAATATAGTAGAAAAGGAAATGATAAGACTAAATATCAAGATTCTTAGAATTTCAGAAACTCATTGACGAACCCGGCCATTTTATTACTATCAGTGGAAATAAATAACTTTCCTGAAAATGACGCAAGTGCATAAATGGCACGGAATTCATAATACATAAAAATTATATAAAATCTGTTATGGGATATAATACACACATTAACAGAATTATTTCTGTAAAGATACGTGCAAAACCATGTAACTCAAACATCGTGCAAATATATGTACTTACAGAGCAAAATTGCAGCAACAACATAGGATGATGGAATTAGTGCAGAAGTAATTAAAGGTGTGTTTTGGGAGTTTATGTAATACATATGCTATGCCAAATCATCTGAAACACGAGAATTTGTCCAAAACATTGGTTCAACTTAGTCTTTACATCCATACAAAAAAAAGGACCAAAAGACAAATGTGATAACAGCAAGAACTTACTACTTGTAATAAATAAAAGATTAAAATCGTATCTAGAACATCAGATCGCAAAAGAACAGACTGGCTTCGTAAAAGGCAAGGGCGCCCGAGGTTACATACTTTACCTTAAAGACAATAGAAAAAGCTAGGGAGCACAACCTAAGCCTGTTTGTTGGCTTTTAGACTACCATAAGGGTTTTGATAACGTAAACTGAGAGAATCTATGGAACATTCTCAAGGAAATGGGGATACCACAACATATTATCACACTGATCCAAAGGCTATATAGCAAAAGACATTGTGTAATAAAAATTGACAACCAGCAGTCCTGTCTCCTCAACTATTTAATATATGCGGCGAATGTGTAATGAGAGAAGTACTTCAAAACACCATTGGAGGTTTTAAGATCACCGCCGAAACGATAACCAACCTCCGATATGCCAACGATACTTCTATTCTTGCTTCTATCGAAAATGAGATAATAAAATTTTAATTACAACGTGACAGTGCAAAATATGGCTTAAACTTAAATAAAACATAAGAAAAGTTCTCATAGTCGATAAATAATAAACCCGCCTTAAAATAAATTAGCGGTTTTGAAATGATCGACTATTACATATAATTGGGAACGCTTATCAATAACATGGGAGATTGCTCAGGAAATGACGTTGACGTTGACTTCACTGGCGTAATTAGTGGTCCCTGAGACAAGCCCTTAACCACTGTCCTCTTGATACGGCGTGGGTGGTGGATGGGCGTAAAGGCCGCCTCCGTGTCGTTTCACGGAGGAAGCGCTTACAACGGGCGCCTCTGTCTATCTCATAGTTATAAATTCCGCGGATGGTGGAATTTGCGTGGTCTTCTGTTGTTCTTTGGAGATCAAACTGGTGCCGCATACGTCATCATTGGTCTTAGGACCGTCTTGTACAAAAGCAGTTTGTTCTCTGTTGAGAGGTGGCTCCTGGAGTGGAGGAGGGAGCCTAATGCCGCTCGAGCTGCTTTTGCTTTGGTTACCGTCCTTTCTACATGTGGTCTCCAGGTCAGTTTCCTGTCCAGAATCACCCCGAGGTAGGTTGTTTCTTCCTTCCAAAGATCCTGAGTGTTGCCAGGTCGTCTCGCCAGTGAAGTTTCTTGGTGGAGAATAGGACGGCCGCGCTCTTCTCTGCGTTGATTCCTATTCTCCACTTGTCGCATCAATGTTCTAGGAGGTCGAGCTCCTCCAGCAGCCTTCTGGGGACGAAGGCTGGCCCGATGGAGCTGGACAGCACCGCCGTGTCGTCTGCATATTGGGCCAGTGTGATGGAGGGCGTCGTTGGCATGTCCCGGACGTAAAGGTTGTAGAGCGTCGGGGACAGCACAGATCCTTGAGGACGCCGGCTCGTAGGCGTCTCTCCGATGACCTCTGGCCTCCCAGCTTGATTCTGAACTTCCTGCCGGAGAGGAAAGACCGAACAAGCTGGATCATCGGGATCGGGATGTTAGTTGACGCCATCTTGTACACCAACCCGTTGTGCCAAACTCTGTCGAAGGCCTTTGCGACATCTAGGAAAACTATAGCCGTGGCCTCCTTCTTGGTATAGCCCTCGGTGATGCGCTCCACCACCCTAAGGAGTTGGAGGGTAGTTGAGTGGCCGGATCGGAAGCCAAACTGACTCTCTGGAATCAGTTGGAGACCTTCGACTGCTGTCCTCAGTCTGCTGTGGATGATTTGTTCCACAAGTTTACCTAGGGTCGATAGGAGGCTTATCGGCCGGTAATCTTGTGGAAAAGTCCCTGTTTTTCCTGGTTTCTGCAGCATGATGACATCCGCCACTTTTCAGGAGCTGGGAAAGTGTCGGAATCTGAGGACAGCGTTGGCAATTGTCAGCACGCAGACGACAGCCTTCTTTGGGAGCGCCTTCAGCGCTCGATTCGAGATTCCATCCGGGCCGGGTGCCTTGCGGGGATGGAGGGCTCGAATCAGCTGGAGGATTTCTTTGTAGTCCGCCGATTCGATGTGATCTTGAGGACAGGGGAAATGATCAAACAAATCGAAATAAGCCAAAATGCTATGACTAAGTTACAAAAACTAATTCAATATGGAAGGATCGACAAATAACAAGCAACATCAAAGTATTACTGGTAAGGACTCTGGTTTTCCCCATATTATTATATGGAGCCGAATGGTGGACAGTAAAAGAAAAAGAACGCAAAAGAATTAACACTTTTATAATGTGGTGCTAGAGACGCCTTGTACAGTATGGAGGACAAATGTGTCTGTACTACAAGAACTTAATTTATTATATTGTGTACAGACAAATCCTAAAACACTACGGCCACACATCAAGACGTGACAACAATAGCTTTAAAAAACTAGTGGTGGAAGGACGCACTGAAGGTACCAGACCACGAGGAAAATCGCCGAAGAGATGACTAGATCAAGTCAAAACGGTAATAGAGAAGCCAATACAACAAGTTAACCATGAGGCCTAGAACCGACCAAGAAGGAAAAACGTAGTCAAAAATATAATGAATAATTGACCATGATGATCAGGACTCTTCCGATAAGAAGATACGACAAAAGAAGAAGAAGAAAAAACGGCCAGAAATCTTTGGAAAAACAATAAAAACCAAAGCGGATCATTCTCCACCATGACACTTGCGCACATCGACACAAGCAAGTGACTTCTTGAGCACTCACACCGTCGAATTGATTGGTACAGTGCTGATTTCGCCTTTAATGATTTTCTTTTTCTTTTCGCACGTGAAGAATAAACTGCATGGATAACAATTTTTGACGATAGAAGAAGCGGTTGATGCGTTCCAAACCCATGTTTTGGAGACACCTGACTCGCTATGGAAAAAATGCTATGAAAACTGGTTTCAGCGTGTGCAACAATGTACTGATAGCCAGGGAGAATATTTTAAAAAACAAAAAACTTTTTTTAGTTTTTTGCAATAGAGCAGCCCACGTATTGTGTAGTTAAGTATTAAAAACGCAGATTTGTGTCATCTGCCTTGCATTATTGTAATGTATAGATGCACATCTGCATCACCAGTACACATTAGAGTATCACCCTGTATATCAAACATCTAATTAATATGAAATGAATCCGTTTTGGACAGTGAATCCATTATTGCCCCGGAAAATTAGAGGCCTTCGGTTTAGTTAGCTTTAAATGTTTGATTTAATTGTAGCCGCGCCGCGGGGCGCTAAATCAGCGCGGCGAGGGCCGGGGCTCACCTGAGCCACCCGCCCCTAGCCCTTAAGCTCGCCGTGCTTCCGCATGCGGAATCGAAGCGGGAGGATGAATTTGCAGAGCTTATTGGAAAGTCCCGCGTCTCCATTACGGGCACGAATTTTAAAGCGGCTGAGCCGCGGTAATCCCCAATCCGCGCGGCGGAGCGCGGGCTGCCGCAGGCTAATTTGAAATTATAACCAAATTATGAATGGGCGTTAGAGCTGTTCCGGAACTATGTAACAAGTTAATCCGCCTAAGGCCGCCGCGCGGCGCGGCCGATCCGATAATTCGCCGCCGCGACCGCGGATGATTGACGTTGATGGCCGGCCAGCGGCTGAATATTGCATAAAGCAGGGATTTGCTTTCAGTAGCGCCGATCAGGTTTCTTTGGGATGGAACGGGCTCCGAAAGCTCGCTCGGACAACGGCTCGGGTAAACAGGCGCTTATCTGTTCCGGGGAATTAAGCCTGGATATGTTCGGATTACAGCGAGCTGCTATAAATATAAAAGGCGAATCTGCAATACAAAGGTGCATTGAGAAATTATACTATAAAACGTAATCAATGCAACAAAGAAGTTTGCAGACGCATTTGATGGCAAGTTTATATATAATTTTTATTAAATTGTTACGGTCCAAATCAGGGCTGTACTTCGGATGACCAACCACGGTTTTGAGTGCTGAAAAAGCCAGTTGTTTGGGTCGATGTGTGTGAGCTCGCAGAATGATCCGGCGTCGCGCGTTGGTTTTTCTTATTTCTTTGAAGACTTTTGGCAAACCAATGGTTACGTAACATTAAGAATTGACTATTTTACGATTCTCTAAAGTCGATATTGCGACATGCACAATTAAAAAAAAACTTTGCTTCGAGTGCTTCGAGCGCGGACGCATTTTGTTAGGTTTGGCTCATCTTGGAAGACCCCTGCAGCCGACTGGTGTTTACTTTAGAACTCGTACGATAAATCCAAGATTGTCACCTGTGACGATGTAAATGATTTTTAAAGCGCCGCGATCGTATTTCTTGAACATTTCTTTCGACCAATCGACACGCGCCTGTTTTTAAGCTATCGTTGACTCATGCGAGACCCAACGCACACAGTTCTTTCACGATTAAATGTTCATCCAATATCGAATATGCGCTAGTTATACTAATGCCTAAGGATGCCTGAATTTTACGATAAGTCACATGACGATCTTGCGTTATAATTATAAACATGCTTTTTGAAAATTTATCCGCCATCTCATCTCAGTGATTCCAAGGAGATTGACCTTTAATTTTTTTTATCTGCCTCATTGTATTATGAGTTTTATCACTTTCAAAAAGACTACGTGTGTTCCAGGTTGCTACTTTTATTTGGTTGACGCGGGGATTCTTAGCACTCCCTGTCCATCTAAGGGCTGCCGGAGACTGGGGGACATACCTCATTATTCTCAACCATGTTAAAAACTTTCCTGGGAAAATATCAAGTGGTTTTTGTATCCTTCTTCGCGCAGTGTCGTGGCCGGTTAAACCAACGTGGTTGTCGCTTGTGGGTGTTTAATGTCAAGTCTGTTGAGAAGTCATTCTTTGTCAGTCTGGACTTAGTAATGAAGTAGCTACTACTTTATGTAATGTCTTTAATTGATCCGGGGTGCTTATTTGGACCTATTCTGTATATCTGCAGGACTTTGGGGTTGAGTAGACCCCCATCAGAGTTTGTTTTTCGGGGAGTGTTAAGAAACCCCTACTTGATTCAAAGTTCCTCCTCTAAGGAAACTAAAATCCGGCACGGTAATATATAATAAATGTTGGTAAAGCAAAAATTTACAAAAATATGTGAAGGTTGAAAATTATTAAACATACAAATAACATTGAATAATAATACCATAAAAATTATAACTAAACATAGGATGAATAAAAGAAAATTTGTTTGATTTTGTCACAAAAGACAACAATTAAAGTCCATGAGCAGTACAATAGATAAAAAAGCAATTACGATGTACATTTGTATGGAAAGATAAATTGACGTATCATCTAATAAGAAAGTATAAGAGACCATTCAAAAAAAGCCAATAAAAGGAATAGGAAAATAAGATACAAATAAAGATGTTCTGATCTGTTGAAAACGGCAACCGAAGGCATTATTAAAGAAAACCCACAGGATAGACGAAAACTACAATATACACTCTAATAATAGAAAAATAGAAATATTAACAGAAGATAGAAAAATTGGAGGGAGAGTACTGAGACAAACCAATTTAAACGATTACTTAATTGTAGAAATTAACTTAATGCCCCTTTAATTCGTTTGTACAAAATTAATTGGCCTAATTAAGATCTATACTGGTCTACAATTGATTTAAAACTGGTACATTTACGTCTTCAATATTATGTTATGTGCTTATATTGAGAAAAAATTGTAATTTGAAGTTACACGAAAATATAAAAATTGTCGCCATATTTTTTTTATTTTAATTTACTACAAAAACACAACATAGCAAACAAAGTAACAAATATTTAAATTACTACTTTAATACTTAGTTGCAAAACCTTTACCGTTGATTACTATATATACATAGACTCGATCAGTTTGTCGATCATCAACCACAGAATGTTGGCACTTTGACATCTTTGGGGCTTCTCTCAAGCTCATCTCACATATGTGCGATTGTATTCAAGTCTGGAGATTGTAATGACTACGATAGAAGGGGATTTTAGACCGCTCCTGCAGAAGACGAGAGCGGTGCTTGGGATGTGACCAAGAACGAGCCGTGCTATGCACAACATCTTCCATTATGCCCAGGTACATCTTGGCGTCCATGGCGCCTTCAATGAGATTTCTTTGCCAGAGAAAAACCCGTACACCATAACAGAACCATCACAGTGCTTGAACTTCAAAAGCTGATATTTTGAATTACATCTCTGGCCCACGGATATCGAACGTGGGTCACACCATACGTACCGATTCATCGCTTTAGACGACCTTCTTCCACTATTGAATGGTTCAGCCTTTGTGCCAGCCGTGCCTTGCGATTCTTCAGCGAGATTAACGGCTTCTTGGTGGGTCGGTGTCCGTTATTATAGAGAAAACTTTGTCGAAAGCATGAAAAAGAGATGTGAAACTATAAAAATTAATGGGGGCGATTGAACCACATATTCGGTAATTGCACAATAAAAAAACTATTATCTACATTTGTATGTTTTTAAGATTACAGTGGTTATCTTATTATAAAACAGACTGTAATTTAATTAACCATTAGCTCACCCACTCCTAAATTAAAAGCAAATTTAATACGTTAATTTGACGATGTGCACTTGAAAGCGGAAGAGTTGTCTTGACACGTTCATAGTTTCACATTTAAGAGAAAAAGCCGATTCGAACGATTTATGGTTGCGAACATTTTAAAATTTAAAATTTCTAGTCATTAGTCTAGTTGGTGGCGCTGAGGTGCTTGGCTGTGGTACGGGCAGACCCGTGTTCAATCCTAGACTCAGATGTCTGATGAGTGGCCTATTTAGTCAAGATAGTTGAGCACCTGCCTAGTCACTTTACTATTTTGAGTTTAGCGGAGGTGTTAAATTGTCCAAACCGACGTTAAGTTCTAAGAAAGACAATTTTAAAGTTTGGTGGTGATAATTTTAAATTTAATAGTAAACGAAACCAATTTCCCTTTGTAAAAAGGTATCGCAGAACAATCCGAAACCTATAATTTACAGGCAGCTTCGCGTGGCACAACGATATACGTTTTCAGCGTTCCGCCTCTGAAGTCTCGAGTTGCGGCTGAAGCGCGGATCCAAAAACCCTGAAATCTCCGATATTGCAGCGTGGGCTGCAAAAACGGGCTCCGAGCGCATCTGGCATCCCCGACGGGCCGCCATCTGGCAGCAATCTGAGCAGCCCGCACCTTCCGGAAAATTTGACGTCCCCGCGCGGGTTGATTCCAGGAAGACAGCGTCGCGGAAGCTTCCGCAGGGCTCATTAGAATGCGCGGGAAACTTCGCGGCCGAGCGGCTGGGGGTAATTAAGTGCTCCCCGGAGACAAAAATTGCGCCAGCGCGCGCTCGCGGATCGGCCCAGACGCTGCAAATAAAGGAAGCGGATAAATCTAATTGTGCATCCGCACAAAGACA
Organism: Sinelater perroti; assembly: GCA_036346155.1. Classification (NCBI taxonomy): domain Eukaryota; kingdom Metazoa; phylum Arthropoda; class Insecta; order Coleoptera; family Elateridae; genus Sinelater; species Sinelater perroti. The sequence goes on along the minus strand of JARFIY010000158.1, from coordinate 17,183,440 downwards.
CGCGGCTAATTTAATTGTCCGGCGGCAAGGCAGCCGGAAATTGTAGGGCGACCTTGCGGGCTCTTGTTTTATGCGCGTCCTTGTATGGCTAATGGGTTTTCAGCCGGAGACGCGTTCGGCGCTGCCTTCGCTGCTACAACTCCCGGAAACATTTTCAAGTGTTGCTCTTGGTTAATTCCACAGTTACGGAATCAAATGACACGGGGAATGGGGTTGTAGGCTTACGTCTAGCAAATTCTTGCTTTGTTAATGTCATTTCTAGACAAACAGATAATATATTTATATTAAGACAACTCATAGAAAAGAAAATAGAGACGGGAGAAAAACTCATTCACGCATTTATAGATCTAAGGAAGGCTTTAGATTCAGTACAAAGAGAAGTAATAGATAATTGTTTGGAATTAATAGGTACACCAAAGAAGCTAATACAAATCATAAATTCATCTCAAGAAGGCACACGAGCTAGAGTACGAGTAAATGAAAACCGATCAGAGGCATTTAACATCAGAAAGGGAATAAAACAGGCAGATAGTCTAAACTCATATATATTTATAATAGTAATAGATAGATTACTTCAGAGTACGATACAAAATCGGAAATATGATATCAATCAGAATAGATAGCTCTAATGCTCATAGCAGACAAAAAAAAAACAAAATGCAGAAGCTGATAAGTATATGGGTAGAAGAAATAGAAAAACTAAAAATGGAGGTAAAATAATGTGTGTAAACAAAAACAAAGAGCAAAAACATACCAAAATAATGTACAAAGATCAACCCCTGGAAGAAGTGACCAGAATGGGATACTTTTGGAAGATAGCAAAAAAGACCAAGCTAAACACCACACCAGTAATGAAGAAATTGGAGGAAAACTAGAACAAGAAAGTATAACCCAAAAATTGAGAAAAAACAAACAGAATGGTACGGATATGTACTAAGATTAGACGGCAACGGACTACCAAAAATAATACTAAAAATGAGAACAACGAAGAAACGGAAAAGGAAAAGAAAAGAGAAAAGCGATAGAAGATGTGGCATTAGACAGGAAAAATGGAAGAAATGTACCACGAATGTGGAACTTACAAATATCCGACACCCGTGAGGGTAAAAAGATAAAAAAGAAAGAAGAAAAGAACGTTAATGTCATTTATAAATTGTGGTCTTGCAACGGAAAAGATAGATAGACCAAGGATGTATGTATGTATCATAGAGTTCTTTGTAAAATAAAATATACAACGAGTATAGGGATTAAGGGCTTAATAATTACAGATAGAAACCCACTGCTTACAACTATGTGAAATTTATGTCTTACTTGTCTATTATTTTTCTATATCTGTTTTGACAGAATTATCCCCCCTTTTATTCGTAGAGCAGCACAAGGAGTGTCACTTTAGTGTCTACTATGGAGGTGAAGACTTATTTTAAAAATGACAATTCTGTGATTGTAAAGGAACAGCGCAGCGGAGTAGGTCACCATGAAAGAGTTCCGACCAAGAAAACCATAATGTTGTGGGTACACAATTTTTGATCGACAAAGATCACCCGGATAACCTCGTAGAATATCGCAGCAGTGAGGCAGTTGCCACATTTCCACAACGTTCCGCCACTAAGTATGCTCTCGCCTTGGAAATATCTGATCAGAACACCATAAGGCCTCATTTTTTATGTAGCAGGACGCATGATGACATCTAAACGCTATGTTGCGATGTTACGTAATTTTGTAAAGTGCAAACTTAATGAACCTAAAAATACACCAAAGTGGTTTTAACAAAATGGTGCTACTGGACAGGCCAGTTTATTTCATTATATGGCCGGTAAGGTCACCAGACCTATTTTGTTGCGATTTTTTACGGGGCACCCGAAAGCTGAATATGAGAGGATTCTATTTGCAACTCTATCACAGCAATACTAATAAAAATCATTCGGCAAGTAATGCAGAAATGTAAGATGAGGCTGCAGGAGTGCGTTGCTCGTGCGTGCAAATATTTGGACGATATCATCTTCAAAAGTGGTTGATGGCAAACATTGTTCATTATGCATTGAACATAATCTATGTTGTTCTTTTATTGTTTTTTTAAGAAGAAGTCATTCTGGACTGTGTTTGAATTTAATTTTAGAATAACCAACTGTTACTTTTAGAAGTAGTTTGCATTCTGCTTTCAAAGAATAAACATACGCCCCGTGAGCTCTGCTATTTCCGTAAGCGCAGTGCCATTAATAGATAGCAAAATCAGAAGTTAAGTTTATTTCAATCTACATAATAATGCTAAATTTTGTATGTGCAAACAGTTTTTAATTTAATAAATATAAACATTCTATGAATTATGTTTCCAAGTGGAAATGAGTATGGTTTCGGCCCGCCCAGAACATCAACCGTATATAATACAATTGTTTCGGGAAATTTGGTTTTATATTTAACATTCCGGATATTCAAGGATATCGCTCTTTTTATCCCCAAAATTTCCATAACCAAATAATATTTTTCTAATGCTTTCAAATACAGTCTTCTCCAATGAAAATAATCAACAACATTTTGAAGAAACAAGCAGCGATAACTTTGTAGATTCAAACATGTACAACGATGCTGAATCGGTTCCAAATTATATAAATAATGGCATTGACCAAGAAAGCTCAACGAATTCAAATCATCAGTGGCAGACAGTTAAAAAAAGAAACGAAATGCAAATCCAGTGAATTTCAACTCAAAACAACCTAACCGACTGACTACATCTAACGGATACGAAATTCTAGTGCACGCAAGAAACAACTATAACTATAGTCAACAACTTAAAACTGCAAAACCCTTGACAATATACATATACAAATCTTACTAGAGATATTGAAAAAGAGAAATATTATGTCAGCAACATCAAATGATACAATTAAAATTAATAACTTAAGCGCATATCCCTACATAAGTTACTAAAGGATCTCAAAAAATATATCATATCCACCAAATCAAAGAAGATACAGATACAGATTCCGATACAGTGAACTTCATCAAGGACGAACAAAGTTCAAAATATAATAAATGTCCGCCACAGATAAGTAAAGGACTTCTACTTGTTATGCTCGACCTCAAATTAAGCGAAAACAATAAAAAATTTTATGTTAAATACATCAGCAACATAGAAAAGAAAATATGGTTCCTCAATACCTAACATACCAAGACTATGGACACATAAAAATCTATTGCAACAAAGCTTTTGTCTGCGTTAAATGCACCAGTGGATATAAAAAAAAACATGCAAAAAACACCGCAATGCTCCAGCTAAGTGTGGTTTATGCGGCAGAAGTCATCCGGCTAATTACAAAGACTGTGCACTTTACCAAGACCTTCAAAGCACTAGAAACGCACCATGCAAAGAAATAGGAAATAAAACATTCCCCCTACAAGCCCCTTCAAATATAAATAAATTCATTCTCTTCGGAATCAATTCAATAATATCAATGGCAAAACACAAAGACTCTCACAGAATATAATTAACTATCCTCAAGCATGGGCTAGAAGAAACAATAATTCAACTCATCAACAACTTAATACTAACGAAATGCCGTCAAATTTTCTCAGAGACCCTACCAACTAAAAGAATCTAAAGTACAACCATAAAAACTAAAGCTACTTCCTATTCTTTTATAATTACAGCAGTTTACAGCTCACTGAGGCATGCCGTATCGTCTGATGAATACTAAGAATTCTTCAGCATACTAAATTTATTGCGTGAGGCTCGACAAGCTTTAGATTTTATTGAGTTGAGATATTATTCAGCAATATAAGGAACCATAATTGCCAATCCTAAAGTATTAGCATTTAAACAGATTAACAGATTAACATTCTTCGAATTAGCCAAAGTGTAGTAAATATCACCATGTGCTAGTTAACGTTTATGGCATTGTTGCATTCAAATACGATTACTTGCAACTATAATTTGTGGTATTTCTATAACCAATTGTATTCTGAAAGAGTAGCAGATCAAGTTTGTCTAGTTTGGTTTGAAGATTTTTAAGTTTGTATATCCATTGGTGATATAAACTTACTTTTTATAATATTCTTATGACAAAAATACTCCAAACCTCAGAGATTTAGATTCTAGATTTAAAAACCCTTCTTCTTTGTTGTTCGTTTTGTTATAATTTCGGTGTGAACAAAAATGTTGCGTTGTACCTTGAAGAACCGCTTGATTGTTAAGAATCAACAAATCATTCTTAGTAGCATCTTAAAAAATTTAGTAAGCTGGTTTGCACGCAACTGAAATTTGCCAGTGATAGAGACCTTTTTGGGAAATGGCCATGGAAGGATGAATAGATATGGTATTAAGTAATAACGAAAGTTATGAGTTTAATTCTGCGTTACGCAAGTTCTAATTTTTTTAAGCCTCAATTATGACACAAAGTTCTTTAATGACGAAGACTTTTGAAGCTAGATTTTCCTTAAAAAACTGTTGGTTATAATGAAAATGAAAAGCAAAAGAATTATTTGCTAGATCAAATATTTAATTATTTTTGGCAACAATGGCAGACCAAAAAGTTTTTGTCATTTTATATACTTACTCTAGATCAAACTGTTTGCAACTGATCTCTGATGATTATGCAGTTGTTATGTATTCTTAAAGTTAAGCAATTGAAGTTGCAAAATAAAAGCTCGATATGTAGATATGTACGTTAAATATTAGTTTTATCCCTAAAAGTAATTTACAGTGTCTGTTGCTCTTTATGCAAGATTGAACTACATTGAACAAGCTTCAACCGTAAACTTGTTCAAAGTATGTGCTAAAATCTGCACAATATAAATGACATTGGCAACATAATTGAAATTGTTCTTTTGCAAATAATTAGTTTTTACACAAGAGAACAGTTATGCACAAAATAATTTTGAGCAGTGAAAATTGAGGAAGAACTTCAGCACGTTCATCGGTATGGAAAACGCTATATACGTGATCAAAGGAGCTATGGATTTTTTAATTTATTGTTGATATAATCCTTAAGCATATCTTTAAATATGAAACATTTTACTTTAGTAGTTTAATTTGTTTTATAAGAAAATGGAATAAATAAACAAAAAATATTTAACAAAAGTTATGGCGTTGTAACTTTTTTCATTGTAAATGAAAAATTATTTCCGGTAAATACTTTCGCTTTTTTTGAACGCAAGAATGTGCCCTTCTAGATTCATAAACACTGCAGATATTGCGGCAGATGTTCTCTTTCAGATTATTTGAAGATTGTTGATGTAAATTCTGTCCTTGAGATAGCCCCAAAGAGAACACTCTGAAGCTGTCAAGTCCGTTGAACGCGGTGGGCACCCTACATTAGCATTTTTCGACATGATTTTTATTGTGGCTCTAACTGTGTGTCATTAGTTAATCGTTTTAATAAAACATTTTTCAGCGTTGCCCATTGACTGTCTGAATAGCGCCCTGTTCATTCTACAAAAATTATGACCCAATAATGCAGTTACACTTTATGGCACAGCAAGCTGTCGTTCGGTCTGTATGCAGCGATCTCTTCTGCGTTAATCTAGGATTCACTCCATCCCACAACCGCCAATTTTGTTTATTAACAATTTCATCAAGGTGAAAATGTGTTTTGTAACTCATTAGTAAATTTTGCACACATTTTAGATGATTTTCTGTAAGCTCCTGGGAATATTAAAAAAGTATTTTTCGGTCTTCAGGTTGAAGAGCTAAAACCAATTGAATTTTGTATGGACAAACACAAATTTTGCTTTAAAACTTGTTGTAACGAACGCTGAGGAAATGTCAGTTGGGAGAACCACCTTCTGGTGGATGTTTGGGGTTGATCAGCAACACTTTACCTTATACCCGCAATATTATCAACTGCTCTAGGACTTCATAATTTTCCCGTGTGTATCCATCATTAACATTTTCTCTTTCAACAAACTTCTAAACTGTTCTTATATGGTGCTTCACAAAATGTAAAACAGTGTCTGTAAGCTTGCTTTTTAATCTTTGACTGTTAGTTTTCAAAATAAAATGGCGCTATTTAATTTGGCCGAGCAAAATACAAAGTAAAAAATAAGTTTAAAATTAGGAAATAAATAAAAATGCAGTTAACATTTCAAATTAATTAGGTAATTTTGCGCGGTTGTATTGCGAAAAGCCGAAAGACCGTCTTATGCGCACGAGCAAGATTTTATTAGGTAACAAGTTAGCTTTACGTAATCAAATGAATCGAGAAGGTGACCGCAGAGCTGCTATATTCGAATTCATTTGCTTCGAAAAATCGCCGAAAGGAGTTATCGCAACCCAAGTTTACGATGTAGTCAAGAAGTCTAGAAGATCCGACTATCAAGGAGGAGATAACTACTGGCAGGACAACTCAGCAAAAAAATTCGCAATTTGAAGAAGAAGATCCATCAGGATCGTAGGCGGAGCATGAGTGACCTGGTAAAAAAATGGACGTGGCGAGATCAACAATCAGTAGTGCACCAGGACCTGAACGATAAGGCTTTCGTCCTGAGGAACCGCCAATTGTTGATTGAGAAAAACAAAATAAATAGAAAATTAAATCTACAACCTTTGCTGAAATACGTCAAGCATGATAGCGCTGACTTTCTGAGTCTCTTTTCGGGCGAAAAGACCAGCATCCAGAATAGGAAGGCGATGTGCTAAAATGATTCGATTTGTTAAGATACCTCTGAAGGACTACCGTCATGTATATAAATAATCCCACCTCTGTGATGATTCTAAGTCTTGTAAGCAGCGAAGAGGATGGCATAGCACACCATCTATTTGAGCAAGGCCCGAAGGTGACAGCCGATAGCTATATTAACGTGCTGGAGAGGGCTGTCAAGCCCTGGATAGGAGATGCTCTGACCCGGTCCAGCCCAGGAGGAAGGAAGGCCCAGGCATGGCTATACAACTCAATTTGTTTTGTTAATGGTCCTCCAACGTGTGACTACACTCCAGCCCCGGCTGCAATCCCTTCACTACTACGCGTATGGTGTGCTCGAGGCGAAGGTCCATAACATCAAGGATAGCTTAAAGGTATTCATCATGGAGGTAATGACAAGTATGGGTAAGGAGGAAGTTGTGTTGGCCTACAGTAGGTTTAGGCACCGGCTCAAGGAGGTCGCGACGAGGGTTACACTGAACAGTATGGTTCGCAATACTATTTGCTTTGGTTGTGATAAGTTTCATGCAAATAAATTTAAATTTTCTTCTGTTTTATTGTCATATGCATTTCGTTTGAATATTGAACGGTAAAAACATATTGCTAAGTGCGCTCCGATCCGTGAGATATCAAGTGACCTCAACAGCGCTTTATCCATACCTATTTTCCAAGGTCTGTACACTATAAATTAACTTTGTAAGGGACACTTGCAGTGCTGGGCCAGTGACGCATGCTCAAAATTACGGGTATCTAACTGCTCCAATAAACTTAAATAGAAATATGACTTGCATACCCACGTCTGACAACCTACAAGCGACGCAAGTTTATCCACCTCAACAAACTTGTCTGCAGTTAAATACAACATACTACTCACAACCTTATGTTACTGCACAAATGTCAAACCAATCATCGTACCCACCATCAACAAGCATTTTCGGTAATCAGCGCCAAACGGCCACACACAACAGAAAGCCAATACTACTGATTAGAAAATTCAATACCTACCAGCAACCTATGTAGCACCCTTCAGAAAAATAAATAAATTTGAGCAATCAAAATAAATAAGAAACAAAGCAACCAAAATCACGAGTAGAGAACAACAAACTACTCACAGAGCTACTTGATGAGCTAGTAGAGGACAAATATGCAATAAAATTACTAAGCAATGATCAAGTAAGAGTACAACCTTCGAAAACTGCAACATATGGTAGTATTAAAAAATTCACATCCCATCACACACGTAGCTAACATCAAACTCAACTTACGAGAAACTACCGCATAATACACAAACAACTACAACTATACCAATATTACGGGAGAGACGTATTCCTACCAGGCAGCTGCAACTGATGACCTAGCTACTAAACACAACACGAAACTTGCGCAATCCAATAATAACACACAAACCATCAGTCCATTGACATCTGCACAACCCTCCAGCAATTTATTTGAACTAAAAGACACGATCAGCAAACTTATGAAGCAAATGGAGACACTATTTAACAACTATATTAATATAATAGTTTAGTTATTAAAAATTGGAATATGGAGCTTCAATGGCTTGTACCAACATGCTCAAGAACTCCAACTATTCTTACAAATGCACAACATTGACGTAATGCTCATATAAGAAGCACATTTTACAGATCCGGATGGAAACACTCATGCTGGCACTGCAGTACTTATCAAAAAAAACATCAAACAAGCGGAATACAAATAAGAAAACAAGCCACTAGCATTACCCTTTATAATCACAGAGGCGAGCTTACACTTGCAGCAGTTTATTGTCCCCCAACACATGACAACGAATCCGAACGTTTCTATAATCTGTTCAAATCGTTTGGAAGTCGGTTTCTAACTGGAGAAGATCACAATGCTAAAAACACTATATGGAGTTCTAGTATTACAGCAACAAAAGGAAAACAGTTACTAGATGCCGTGGAAACCAATAATCTAGACTATCTTTCTTTACACACACCCACTTATTGGCCAAGTGTACGCCAAAATATTCGAAAACCAAATTATTCGTCTGTTTACAGCAGAAGAATCGACTGGGGCTTATTTTGTACTATTCTAGACCTCTCACTAAAAACTTAAACATGCATTGAATTAGCATTAGAAACATTAACCAAAACAATTCAAATGGCAGCCTAGCAATCAACACCTGACCAAAACGAAAAAAGAAGTAATTCAATGAATATTAAAAATCTAATCTCCAAGAAAAGGAGTGCCAGGGCAAAGTGTCAACTGACGCATTTTCATGACGACAAACGAAAATTAAATAAACTTACTAAGGAAAATCTAAAGAATAAATCTATTTAGAAATACTTCAGCAAACTTGACCCTAAACAGATTACGGACTACTCGCTGTGGAAGGCGTCAAAAATTCAAAAGAGCGCAAACTATAACAGTGCTTATAAAAGCTGCAGATGGCTAAGAAGTACTGCATAGAAAGCTGAGCATCTCACGCAGGTATTTCAACCGTATGATATTAAAACCATCCCTGAAAATAGAAATTCCATTCAACAAATACTTCAAATGTGCCCACCACTTAAACATATTACCACTGAAGAAATCAAGATAATTTTCCACAAAAAAATATATTTAAAGAAGGCTCTAGGATTTGACCTAATCACCGGAAAAGTTCTGAAGGACACCCCTGTAAAATATATTAAAGGCGTCAAGTATATCTTCAATTCAATTTGAAGAAAAATTTTTCCCTGCCAGTGGAAAGTGGCTTAGATCATAATGATGCCCAAACCTGGGAAAAATTCTATACAGTCAGAATCCTATTAATCTAAGAGCCTTTTGCCTCTTTTATCCAAAGTCTTCAAGAAGCTCTTGTTGAAACGACTGCAACCAGTAACGCCCAACGGGCAGCAAATACCTCAAGTAAATGAAGCTAATACCTTGGTCTTCATCTGTATAGTAGAATCACATGGAGAACACACATATTTAGCAAACGCAAACAACTCGGGTTCCAATGACGTTAGAAAACCATGTTGAAACCAAACTTGATCAAGACTTGGGCTATGAGATAAAGCTATGGGACACAACCAGTAATTAAAATTTGGAAGGGTTCCAAAATAAAGTGCTCAGAGTGTTATGGTATGTACCTAATGTACTAATTCACAATGACTTAACAGTTCCGTTAGTGCGCGACGAAATTAAAAGAATCAGTACGACTCACAGTGCTAAACTCCAAACGATCTCGTAATCACACTGTTTGACAACAAAGATGAAGACAGACACTAAAGAGGTTCAAACCAGCGGATCTCCCCAAGAGATTTACCTAATGAGACTTTACTATTTCCTTTCAGTTATTACCTTCTAGTTTGTAAACCTTTATAGAGAATCTTCATTAGAAGGCTCTCTGCATGTCACAGGGTTACGTTGATTTAAATAACCAAATATTTGTATCAAATAATTATTATCCCTACTAAAGATAGGTTGTATGATTAATTATAATTAATAAAAAATGTTGTATTTATTTACCTAGATAATCTTGTAGAGATTTTAGTTTAGATAGTGCTTGATGAGAGACATAGTCACGATAAAATAAATCTTAGTTATATCAAATGCCTACTACTCTTATTGCTTTCAGTGCTATAGTCAAAGACCCCATGTTTTCTATATTAAAATTTATGTGTGGAAAAGAAAGAGGATTGCATCAACCACATATTGGGCGCAGAAAACCGGCTTATATCAGCTCCGACGACAAAAGAAGGCGCTGTTAGGACATCGCATCTTCAGAGCCTAAGCTCCGTATGATGCACACATCAGAGCGAAGCACGACAAACAAAACTTGTTCCCCGCACAAAGGTCGCGGGGAAACACACCAGCGCTGCACCGCGAGAGCTTTACGCCCGAGCTTTCCAGGGCCCGCGCGCCGGCCTCTTTACCATACGGTCTAAGACTTGCAAATTGATAGCCGCGTATTTTATTGTGTTTACGTTCCGCTCCCTTTGTGCGGCGGCCGCAGGTTCGGCTGTCCATTTTTCATTGGAATATATTAGGCGGTTCCTCCCAGGGCTGATTAATGGCAAACTTCCTTTGCAACCTAGGCGCGCGCGCGCCCCAGGGGTCGCGCGCAAAAAATCCCGAGTCAAGAGCCCGGAAGGAACGACAAAGGCCCAGCGCATAAGCCGCGCAGCATATTTTGGCGCGGCGCCACGGCAGGAGAGGAAAAGTTTTCAACTCGGAACTTATTTCAATCCGCCGGCAAGTCGAGTGGAAATTCCTAAATAACGGAGGAGAAAAATAAGACGACGGGAGAATGTGACCGGTCGTTCGGCGACGTCGATGGAATTTATCGCTTTGTGTGCGCGATTCAGAAATTTGGACAGCCGGAGTTGTAAACTTTAATCCGGAATGTCCCGCACTGGACGTCGCGCTACGTGCGCCGCCGTGTCGCAGCGCGGCGAAAGCTCGTGTCGGGCTACATAATTTCGGCGTGCACAACATTGTATGTAACTTCGCCCGGGCCCCACTGGCAGGCAAAAAGTGCAAAAATTTGCATTGAGTTGTGCGGAGAACTTTTCGTGTTCTCCTCGGTTAGATTTGGTGAGTGGCATAAATATATGAGTGAAAAAGTAAAGCGTTGGTTGCTTGGAAAAATAAAAGCTCGTTTCGGAGTAGCTACGAAATTTAGGCTAAAGAACATCTGATTTCCTATAATGGATTCTCACGCATGCAATCACAACAACAAATATATTTCGCTCTCAATCAAATGCCTAAGTGTATGAATCGATCAATTTTTCACGTTTGCTTTCGGTGAATTGCGACATGTTCGTTGCGCTCAGAATTCTTATAGTGATAATTGCCATATGAACAAAACAGTATTGTTTATTTAAACAGTTGTTAAACTAAGTTAAAGCCAGTAGGGTAAGAATAACTTATACAGTTAATACTTTTTTCCACGGTTCGAACTCCCCGTATGGGAGCACGGCCTGTGAACTAAAAGATTAAGGCTCTCATATGTTTGCCTTCTCTGATTGGTCGTCGTGCACCATCTTTAATGCAGGGTGATGTGTCAATCACCCCGACCGTCATTGTTGCCTCTGTTTGAGTAAATGCAGGTACTTAATTATTTTTATTGACCGAGTAGGCCAGTCGCCCGGCATTAGAGAGCTCCGGAAATGGAACCCGGGTCCATCCGCATCGAAGTCCGCGGCTTAAACTCTTATACCACTCTAGCTTACAGTTAATACTTGTAACTCCGAAATATTTAGCACTGAAGGATGCCTACCTCCAAGAAGAATTAAATCGAGTCGCGCTTCTATTGCGGATTACAAATATAGGACTGTAGCTGATTGGGTCAAAAAGTTCAAAGAAGAAAGAATTGATACGAGTGGGTCAGGAGTGATCACATTTTTCATGAAGATATTGAACAAAAGATTGAAATTATTGAAAATAAATTAAAGGCTACAGTGTGCGCCAACTTGCTCTTAAAACTGGCATTCTTTACAATACTGTACATCGGATGAGAAACTCCAGTTGAAGAAATTGCTGCCAGAATAGGTTCCTCACTTACTCACTGGAGACCAGAAGCAATTCCAAATAATGGCATTCAAAGATAATTTGCTTTGGTATAGGTGTAGTCCACGACTACTACAGAGAACCGTAGCTATCGATGAAACTTAGGTGCGCCTCACACCGAACCCAAAGAACACAAAAAGCGTGTTTGGTTATCTGCAAGTGAACTACCTGGATTCAACCACTTTATTCCCCTGATCTACAGCCTTACGAGTTTAATGGATTTGGTCCTCCTAAAGTCTGCTTGAGTGGCAATTGATATGCGGATTGAAATATATTTAGAATTGGATTGTTATCGATGGAATTAATGAAGGCTTATTCGCGGGGTATTTATGATGACTTGGGGGCAGGTAATTGAAAGCAGTGCAAAATATGTTTGAATATAATAATATTTCAATGCAATCTTTTCAGTAGTTTTATTTTTATTCGATTAAAATTACCTGAATGTTGCGTGGGATAACCTGTTACTTACGCTCAGGTAGCATCTGGCTTACCAAATCCTCAAATAAACAATTCCAACAATATAAACATAACTGACAAACTCTACAACTTCTTAAATGAATTTAAAAATCTATTTTCTGAACTCCTTAACCAAAATAGCATGTTAACAGGTCGGACTCGGGCGGTAATAAATCGGGCGTCGGGACGCTACGACCGGCAACACGTGGGGCACGGAAGGCTAAAAAACAAAGCGTCGGTTTCAATTTAAAATTAGAATTATATTTACAATCTTACAAACTTAACCTACCATAAGCTAACTTAATCTACTTAGCTAATTTACAAGAACTTAACCTACGACTTAATGTACCCGCTTAAACGGGCCGCGAGCTAGATGCAGCAGCGGGGCTGGTGGCGGAACCAGGCAGCGAGAAGCAGGGGCGGTAGCGCAGCTGGGCAGCGTGCAGCAAGGCCGATGGCGGAGCCGGGCAGCAAGCAGCAGGTCCGGGAGGCGAGCAACAAAAGAAGCCAAAAGAGACTCACCTGATTACACTTGATGGTTTCTTTTGGAGCGGCTGACGACTGCGCGCGAATTCTTTGGTGGTTCAGGTTTTAAGAGCTTAGCCGTGCCCCACTCTGCTGGTGGAGTGCAGAGTTTCAGGGTGGAAGCATGCTGAGCCCGCTGGGAAATGCAGGGCTTGCCCAGGATTGGTGGACACCTTTGCTCTGATTGGAAAATGCGCCGGCGTCCTTATCCTGGTTGGTAAATGCCGTGGCGGCTATGGTCGGTGGTGTTCGGGCCGACTCGGAAATCCTTGGCACGACGCGGCGCGGTAGGTCAAGAACTCCGGTGTTGCACACGGTGCCACAAAGTCGGCCTCAGGTAACATTCGTTTCGGATTATAAATTCCAAAGAATGTCCTTTGTGTTGCATTTCAAGTCAGGTAACGTCAGCCCTGGCAAAATCGGGACCAGGTAACAAGCATGATTCTAATCATGCCTGCATTTGTCATAAATAAACTAACAAAATAATGGATACATCGCTAAGAAGTACGACATGAATGCAAATGGAATAATTAATCACGCCTATAAATAATTCATGTGTACAAATAAACAAAATTGACATTTTTTTATTTTTGAAAGCCATTCAACAACAATCAAAATAACCTACTACCCTTTACTGTGCAAAATATCTTGATAGCACTGCGCAAGAAGGATCAGCCATAATCACAAAATCAACTTTAAAGCATTACATCTTACAACCATATATCTGCAGTTATTTAGATCAAGACCTACAAAATCTACGGTCGACATTATATCGTTTGCCATATTTTCACCTTTATGGTCACAGTTAGGACAAGACCCCAAAAATCGTTCATCAAAATGGCACATAGGGTAGCAAAAGTTCTAGTTTGTCTGTGCGAAATACAATTGTAGAGTAACACTTCACACATTCAAAATTTTTGGACAACCTCTGACTTACCTTGTTCCACTAACTGTATAATGAATTTATTGACAGCTGCACTTGATAAGTATAAGACAACACCCCTTCCTTCATTTTCAGATTTTGTTATGTTTGTCCCTGAAAGAATAGAATTTTGAAGTCAGTTCTATACAGTTAAAAAATTTTACAGAACCCGCTATTTGATTATCGTCATGAATTGGCAGCCCATGGGAAGTTAAAAACTTTACAAACTTTAACAACACCTAAAAGAATCTTTCGCCAATATAAAGCTTCTTTCTTGAGTACCATATTGTATTTTAAATTCGTTTGGCTGACTGCTGTGTTTACCTTTTCGAGAGTGTTTTTGGAGTTGTAAACTGGAAGCCTCTTGCGGCGGTGCACTAAAGTTTGGACTTGAAGTTATTCAACTCGATGACGATGATTGTGATTGCTGTACACTATAAGAGAGAAAAGCATCTAGTTTTTGTACTTTTTGACTACAGCATCTTGCCATTTAACACGCTTTTAGGGACGATTTCTGAATTTTGTCCGTCACCTGGTTTTTTTTACGAATCTCAGTCATCTTTGTCACTCATTATTTTGCATTTTAGATAAATATAATGTGAATTTAACGATTATTTTAATTCAGAACTAAACTTTTTTTACAAGTTCGCTCTATGGTGTTTCCTTAGCGACAGCCGCCTTATAGTCAAACGCGCAGAACGTTCTAGAATTTTAACACAATGACGCGGGCGATGATCGTTTAATTTTTTGTGACATTGTGTTTCTGTTACAATATAAATGTTTTCAAAAATTCTCTTTACGATGATAAATGGCAAAGCACAATTTAAAAGTTTAATAGTAATTTATTTAGATTTTCTCTGAGGCGGCTACTTTTTCGTTTATTCAATCCAAATTTATGCGCCCTCAAAATTCTGGCTAACTAAAGCGTAGCTTACGAAGCTTAATGGGTTAATTCTATTTAGCTCTGAAGCGTATTATTCGTTTTGTGCAGATAAATTTATCGAACTAGAAATCTGCACAAACTTATTTAGTAAGTAACTGGGTGCAATGGTTCAGTTGGCTCTGTACGAGTTGACTGCACCCTGTGAACGTTGGAACTGCATGCCTTTTGTGCAGATAAATACAAATACATACGCGGATCTGCACAAAATTTTATTTGTAGGTTGTTGCTGTTCGTGGCTACTAAGTAAACTCAAATTTGCTGGATGGTTGAGGATGGAATCAAGTCAGGCCATGCATCTTGCCGGCCCTCACGGTGGAGCCGTGGCAACAAATTTAAATTCAAACTTAATATTAAATCCTAATCTCATACCAAATTATCTCCGTTACGAATTCAGTATCAACAGCAACAAGTATTGCAAGTACCCAATATATTCATTCAACCGAATTACGTTTTAAATAATGGAAACTCATTGTCAGGGTTCCCCGCATTTGTGCAAAACACAATCCACATTTCTCAACTGCCAAAATAAGAAAAGAAAGATATCACAAAAGAAACCCAAAGAAAATCGGGTTGTAACAAAGGATGACGTCCATGTTACAAATAAATATGCACCATTAGCTTCACAAGAAGATGATGTGGAAATGATACAAAATCAAGCAGACGGAAATAAAAGTCAAAAAGAAAATACTCCAAAACCACCTCCTGTCTTTATCCACGGCGTTAAAAATCTCAACCTTCTCATTTCGAAAACAGAATATGACTGCCAAGCGACGGTAGATCATTCTGTTAAAGTAAACGTTAAAACAACTGACTCATATCGCACGCTAATAAAACACCTGCAAACAAAAAATATAGTCTATCGCACCTATCAGTTGAAAGAAAATCGAGCGTATGGAGTCGTCATACGTAATCTTCATCACTCGGTTCCGATTGAGAATATAAAGACAGAACTAACCGAAAAAGGTTTTAACGTTAGAACATCTACAATATCAGGAGTAGGAACACTAAAGATCCATTGCCCCTATTTTTTGTTGACTTAGAGCCGGCAGAAAATAATAGAGACATTGATAAACTCAAATACCTACACCATACAAGTATTAGCGTAGAACCTCCAAGGAGAAAAATAGAATTAGTTCAATGCTCATGTTGTCAGGCATACAATCACACGAAAACCTACTGTAATAAACCTTATGTATGCGTGAAATGCGGAGGTGCCCACAATACCGCCACTTGTACTAAAAGCAACACAACTCCAGCAAAGTGTGTCTTATGTGAAGGTCCGCATAAGGCAAATTACAAAGGATGCACCGTCTATAGAGAACTGCAAAAGATATACCAACCTGTAAGATTTCCACCACATACTGGAATCATCAGAAAAACTGCAGCTTCAACCTTAAATCAAAGTCAATTTCCATCATTATCTAATCAACTTCCTTCATATAATTCTCCCATTAACAAGCAGTATAGTCAAGTCCTTAAATACAACCCAAATCATACACAAACATCAAATGAATCAATTTTCCTAAATTTCCTAGATGAGTTTAAAAATCTATTCTACCAGCTAATTCAGCAAAATAGCACCATTCTAAATATGCTGACTACAGTTATAAACAAAATAGCATCATAATGGCGGAATTTCTAAGAATAGCTGTATGGAACTCCAATGGGCTCCAACAACACAGGGACGAAATTCAAATTTTCCTCGAAATAAATTGTATTGATATAATGCTTATCTCAGAATCTCACTACACAACAAGGACACATGTCAAAATCCCAACATATTTAATTTATCATACATAGCATCCCGATGGAACAGCCCACGGTGGTACTGCAATCTTAATAAAGGAAAACATAATGCACCATGAACTACCACAATTCAAACCAGATCGCATTCAAGCTACAACCATTCCAGTCAATAAGTTACCACGACCATTGGTTATATCAGCGGTATACTGTCCGCCAAAATACAAGATCAATAGCATTCAGTTCTATTAGTTTCTGCATACACTTGGATCATCGTTTATAGCGGGTGGTGACTTCAATTCTAAGCATACCATTTGGGGTTCGCGATTGGTTACTCTCAAAGGAAGGAAACTTTATGAATGCATAAGTAAAAACAACTTTGGGTTTCTCTCCTCAGGGGAACCCACTTATTGGCCAACCGACCCCAACAAAGTACTCGATTTGCTGGATTTCTGCGTCACGAACGGTATTTCACCAAATTGTACCACTGTAGAATCAAATTATGATCTCTCTTCAGATTATTCACCCATTATTGTGACGATTAGTTTTTCAGTAATTATAAAACAACGTAATAGTATGTATAATAAATACACAAATTGGAAAACCTTTAGAAACTACATTGAAATAAACGTTAACCTAAATATTAAAATAAAAGAACCAGATGAGTTAGATCGAGCTACAAATTATTTAACTGAAGTAGAGTAGCACCAAAATATAATAAATATTTCCATTGAAATCAAGAAATTAATAGAAAAAAAAGGAGAGCAAGATTTAATTGGCAAAGAACATGTAACGCAACGGATAGAAACAAATACAACAGATTAACAAACAACTTAAAAGCTAAATTAAAGGAATTCCGGAATGATAAATTTAATGCATATATTTCTACGCTATCTAAAAATGACTATACAATTTAGCGAGTAATTAAAGGATTTAAAAGACCGCAAACTACAATCCTTCCAATTTGAACTGAAACAAGGGAATGGGCCAGATCTGACGAAGAGAAAGCTAACACATTTGCACATCATTTTAAAAAAGTCTTCACTCCTCACTCTACAAACACAAATAAAGAAATTGAGGACTACCTCGACTCAGCACTTAGCCTTCCAATTTCACCTATTTCGACGTATGAAGTCAAAAAAGAAATAAATATGCTAGCAAAAAATAAAGCACCGGGAGCTGATAAAATAACAGGACAAATACTGAAAGAGCTTCCCAAAAAAGGGTTAATTCTAATTACTACAATATTTAATTATTCCGCCTGTCCTACTGGCCTAAAAAATTTAAAATGGCAGAAATTATATTATTGCTGAAACCTGGAAAGCCACCGAATGAAGTCTCATCCTACCGACCTATAAGTCTTCTGCCAATTTTATCTAAATTGCTAGAAAAACTTCTCCTCCAAAGAATACATGCAGAACATAAAGAAGAAAATTGGATACCTAGCCATCAATTTGGATTTCGTCATGAGCATTCGACAATTCAACAGTGTGACCGCGTAACAGACAATAAACAAAACTTTTAAAGAAAAAAAATACTGTTCAGCACTATTTCTTGATATTGTTCAGGCGTTCGACAAGGTGTGGCACAGGGAACTTTTATTTAAAATCAAAACAGTACTGTCCTACAAATACTTCCTGCTCCTGCAATCCTACCTGACAGAGCGTAGTTTCCATGTTCGTCATGGAAATGCAACGTCAAATCCCTGCAGTATCAATTCAGGCGTTCCTCAGGGAAGCGTACTAGGTCCCATGCTATATATACTGTACACTACTGATATACCCAAGATGAAAGATACATTAATTGGAACCTTCGCAGATGAGACGGCCATATTAGCAACTGACAACGACCCCGTGGTAGCCAGCCAATTGCTCCAGGGATATATCTACTTACTTGAAGATTGGCTAAAAATGGAAAATTAAAGTAAATGAGACAGACAATAAACGTAATATTCACATTAAGACATCAACAATGCCGCCAGATCACAATCAATAACTCATCGGTACCACAAGTCACAGAAACCAAATATCTAGGGATGCACTTAGATTCCATGCTAACTTGGAAGACATATATAATTAAAAAAATTAAAGAAATAGATTTGAAAGTCAAGAAAATGTATTGGTTATTAGTCAGGAAATCACCATTATCTATGGAAAACAAAACCTTATTTACAAGGCAATTATAAAACCGGCGTGGACATATGGTATAGAGCTGTGGGGATGTTCATGCAAATCAAACATCAACATTATTCAACGCTTTCAATCAAAAACACTACGTGCTATCGTAACGCCTCCTGGTTCGTGTCCAACCAGACAATTCATACAGACCTAAACATACCCTTTGTAACCGAAGTCATAAAGAAAATGACAACCAAACATCAAAACAAACTGGTATCACATCCAAATGTCAACGTCCAACCACTAAACGACTAAATGATTTAACAGCACCATCTCATTAATTATTGTAAATTCGTTTAATTATAACTTAACATCTCAGATTAATGTACATATGTAATATGTTATCTATAATTCTTTTGTCAAACAATATATTGTAATAAAAGGGCAAACACCATTGGGTGCCACCCTTCATATGTCAACACAAGTCCTACAATTAGCTCATAAAACAAATTTAATGTAAACTGTTCTGATTGCTAATAAATTACCATAATAAAAAAAACCCCATGGGTGTGTGTGAATGTCCTAGAATATAAGTAAATGTTAGTCGGCACAATAAGCCGTTGAGGCTGCAATGCCTATAAGTGCGCCCAATAAAAAAGGAAAGGGTTTTGCATTAAGAACGATATGATTCTAAAATGAAATAAAATAAAAATTATTTTAGACACAACCAAACATTTTATATTATTATGAAGCATAGTTTACTACATTATGTTTAAATAGCAAATAATTAAAGTGTCAACCCCAACTTTGTGCACACAAGCAAATTCAATTCTAATGTCACGAGTGTAGCGTTCGATGTTTAATTTCAATGCATCAGGAGTTCGTGGTTTATTTGCATAGACTGCAGATTTCAAAAAGAACACAAATGTAATTTAAATCACAACTAACAATTGCATTTCTTGAAATTATTCCTTTACCAAACTTTTTTGCAACATGGCAATGGAGGCATTAGCAGTGTGCCATGTGGCACCGTCTTGTTAGAACCACATGTCCTCCAAATTAATTTCACCGTAATTGCATTTTCTACCTCGTTTTGGAAAAAGAATTGTCCGATGATGCTGTAACGGCATAATTTACGTATGCAAGTGCTTCCTGTGAATCTCTTGCGGATTGTCTTCACACCAAAAATGACAATTTTATTTGCTGATACATACACTTAACCAGAAGCAAGCTTTATCTGAGAAGATAATTTGTTGCCCAAAATTATGCTGCTTTCAAGCAGCAAAGTCACGGCGCATGATAGTCCAGTGGCTTCAGTTCTTGGGTCAACACAATATTATACGCGTATAAAGCCAATTTTTTTCGCAAAATACGCCAAGTTGCCGTTTTTAAGCCCTAATTATTGAGCACCGAGAGGAGTTTTAGAATAGTCTGTGCACATTCGTCTACGTTCATAGTCTAACTTTGACTTGCCAAAGTAACAAATAATTTGTTATTTTCTCATAAATTACTAATGATAATAAGCAGCAAGTTGCTAATTGTTGTCTTTTTTTCAAAGTATAGAGACTGTGTGTGCCCACCTTTTAAATTTTTACTATAAGCTATAACTATTTTATGATTATTAAATGCCTCATTGTTATGTACTGTTGAAGTTGTGATTTGAAGTTATTTATTACTTCTTCTAACACCTGATTTTTTTACATATGCACTTTGCAACCATTGAAAAGTCCTAAAATCCTTAAGACTGTAGGAAAAAACTACATGGAGTGAGATCCGATGAGCGGGACATCACCGCGTTGAAAGATTAGGTGCACAAGAAATATTACAGCCAGCACTTGGAGGAAAGCTCTTGCCCCATATGCTGTGGTTCCATCCTGTTACAACAAAATAATATTCAAATTTGCCGGATTGTTTCTATACATCGGTATTATTCCGACCGACTTCTTACTCTAAATGGCCATGCAACATTTACAGCACTTTTTATATTTTTAACAAGTTTGAAGTTTTTTTATATACTCTAATTCGGCTCCTGTTTATAGAAATAGTACATAGAAGTTTGCATAACCAACAACGAACACTTGATTTGTCACTGCACCTTCATCTGTAAAAGTACATTCTTCTAACTGCAACAGATTTATATTATGTACTTTTTTTCTATAAAATTGTCTGCCTCTTAAATTTTTGCTAGCATATCTGGCTAATTCAAAATTTTCTGTTTTTAAGGACAAATATTTGTCTGAGACTAAGTGAAAACAAGTAAATGATACACAACATATTGTAAATTGTTTATTAAAGAGTTATGATGTGCTATCTATAGTAATTTTGTTCTTTCTTTTGTTTCAGGTTAGTACTGCATTTTGCCATCCCTCACAAAATTTTAAGTGTGGTAAGTTTAATCCAAATTAGGAAGAAAAGCATCCTTTAGTAGTACAGCTAAAATAAAGACATCTATGAGTTCTTCTTAAAGTACACAACAATAAATTAACTACGATATACGTAATTTGTATTTTTGTTGTCTAATTTATTCCTGAAGAGAAACAGCAATAAACAAACAATTCTCTCAGATTAAATTAAAAAATTTAAAAATGAATATTCTTATTTTGCTAAAGCTGATGTTACCCTACACTTACTACCAAATCATAAAATCGTACCTCGAAGATAGAAATTTCCAAGTGAAATTCGGAGAAGCAGTATCAATTCTCCATCCCATCCCATCAGGCGTTCCGCAAGGTAGTGTCCTAGGTCCGGTCTTATACGTTCTATACACTGCAGACCTCCCTACGAATGCTAACAATTTGATCGCAACCTACGCTGATGATACAGCGCTTCTCTCCTCTCACACCGACCCTATTACAGCCGCTAGTAATCTACAGCAAAACTTAGACGCAGTAACCGACTGGTTCCAAAAATGGCGATTCAAAATCAACTCTCAAAAGTCACTACAAATCACGTTCCTAAACGTAGAGGAATCGTCCCTGACGTGATAATGGACGGCCGAGTTCTACCCCGCACCGACAGTGTGAAATATCTTGGGATGCATTTAGACAAAGGCCTGACCTGGAAAGCTCATATATGGACTAAGAGAAAACACCTGAATCTTAAACTCAAGAGTTACTACTGGCTCTTAGGTCGCAACTCCAAACTTTCTCTGAGTAATAAATTATTAATCTACAAAAGTATACTGAAACCAATTTGGAGCTACGGTATCCAGTTGTGGGGTACCGCCTCATATTCCAATATCGAAATTCTGGAACGCTTTCAGTCGAAGACCTTACGCACCATCACTAACGCCCCCTACTACATACCCAACGCGGAAATACGGAAAGACCTAAAAATGAAGTCAGTGAAAGAATAAATTAACAAGTTTAGTGAAAAACACCTCTTGCGACTAGAATCTCATCCTAACCCACTAGTGACAGAACTAATCGATGAAAGTGAACAAGTGCGCAGACTCGAACGTTTCAAGCCGTCAGATCTTCCTAATCGTTTTTAGACAGATATAATATCCCTACTACTTACTTATTATTAGTTATTAATTGTTGAAAGTAATTTCATTTGAGGAACGTCAAAGGGTGTTACCTCCCATGTAATTTACACTGCTATGTATTTCCATTATAGTAATATGATTTGCTTATTGCTAATGCAGCAGATTGCAAATAAATACCAACTGTTAAAAAAAATTCTCTTATTCATTAAATTATTCTTCGGTTTGTTTCTTCTTCCCACGAGTTTTTCTATTTGCCCTTTAATTATATAATTTATTTTTGCTGTATTTTTTTTAACTCTTCCAATACTCAATTGTTTCACTAGTGCCTTCCGCTAGTTTCGTTTCGTGTTCATGAATATTATTCTTGGGCGTTTTTCTTCAAATTTTATTTAATTCTATAAATTGGGTTGCATGTTTTGCCGTTTTTGAGAGGTTTCTTCTCTTTTACAATAGCTGTTTAATTTTTCTGAACTTTTTTTGTATTTTTACGGTTATAGTTTGGTGAGTCTTTGACCTATTTGCTTGTTGTTTTTTTCTACTTTTTATGCGTTTTCAAGATGCTCATAAAGTTATTTAACTGTTTTTTATATTCCTGTTTCTAGTCTCTTAACTAATCTGCGTTTTTTACTTTTACTTCAATAAATTTAATTTTGTTATTTTTATTTTTTGTCTATTCTAGTTTTACCTCTCACCATTCTATGATGATTATCACTTCTGCGTCTTGAAATACTTTTATTTTATTTTTTTTATTTATGAGACTTGTCCATTTGCCTTCTATTTTGTATAGCCATTATATCTTTCAGTTTCTGCAAATTTGACTATTGTATTGCCTTTTTTCATTGTGTCGCCTAAACCAAATTTACCAATGTATATGTTAACTTTGTCCTCTTGTTGACTTTTGCATTAAAATCGCTTTCTGTTATAGTGATGTTTGTTTGCTTTTTTGTGTACAGCATTTGCATTTTTTATCCGGGTGTTGGACCGTAAATTTATATAATTAAGGTTTTTACTCTCAAGTGTTATGACTGTGTCCTTTCTGTAATAATATATGGCCCGATTTAATGATTGTTGGGCGTTGCGTCTAATTTTAGAAATTTTTAAAATGCTTTAACTGATCTTCTTGTTTGTATTGGGGTTTGTCTAGTCTCGCTTCGTTTTTGCTTGATTTTGAATTATAAGCAGACATATGAAATTGGCAGCGTAGCCCAACTCAAGGTTTGTTAGCACCCACTATTTGAGATCTAGACCGCTACCTTGGCCAGTTCAAACTCCTAGAGAAAGAATTTCTTCTTGCTCGTTATTCTTAAAGTATGAGAGGAATTTGTTGCATGATACCATGTTGCTACACGTTTTGGTTCTTCTACATGTGGGATTAAGATTAAAATGGTAAGCTTTTTAACTGTTTCAAGTTTTTCAAGTTTCTTCTTCGAGCAATGGAAATGGTCTAAGCAGCCCGGTTGGACAAAATTCGATTTGCTGGAAACTGGTTGCACATGAGCGACGGATGTCTAGATGTGAGAGTCCTTTGATGTAGTTGGTTGCATAAGACTTGTTTTTGACAGCATCTCGAGATAACAAGGAACCGTTGCTCAAACCAAAATATCACTCTTAGTTTTGATGAAATAGCGTTCACGTCGACCAAGAGCCCCGTCTGTGTATTATGTATTACAAACATCCACCAAATCTATCTCTTTATTCGATTTTATCTTTACAGCATATGGTTGACTGACAGTACAAGTAAGTAGAAAGGATCAGTACTCGTGTGGGTAGGGTACTTCTTTGAAGTAAGTCTATCCTTCACCAGTACCACAGAAGAATGTCTATCTAATGTCTACAGTTAGCAGGTTTTTAAACGATTGCTGATTTGAACTTAGCTATCAACATAGTACATACTAAAGCATATTGCTTTCTATAAAAAAAAATTATTAACGTTTTTCCTTGTGGAAAAATGATACAATTTTCAAAATAACTGTCAGTTACAGTAAACTTTAAATAAACTGCAAGTTACAGAATATCTTTAATCTTTAAGGCACATTCTTGTGGAACATTCCCTGCTTGGTTGTCAAACATACGTGTGGTAAAATGACACAAACTAATATGTGTCAAATTCTGGAATAAAATACATAAATATTTTTCTTTAATACTTATTCCTCTACGTATATCTTCTATTCATAGTTTATACTAGCTTTCTTTTAATTCCACTTGCACGATTTCCATTATTATTTTATTAGTTTGATAACCAATTCCACTATTTGTCCAGGTCATAGTTCTGCTTTATCTATCTTCAAATACACTTGTTAATACTGTCAGAATCATAATTTTCAACAATTCCTTTGATGTGTGACGGTGTTAGGAAACATTACCATTAAAGATACTGCTAATATTAAAGACATAATGTTAAATATAGCAGAATCCTGGCTTTTATAAGCAATCCTTTAATGACTTTTCTATATCTATCTAGTAGTTTTGTAAAACCGAATTAATCGCACTTTGCGTTGCACCTTGAGATTGATAGTTTATTTAATAAAAGTCTGCTACTACATAGTTAAATAACACATTTCTTGCAACATGCTTGCAATCTTCTCTCAGGATTTTAATGCTCCGTGTTTTTTTATATATATCCTTTAGAAAGCTTGGAGAGTAATGTTTTTTTGAGCTTAATATCACAGATTTTATGGTAATTATTTTTATATATTTTTTGTAACCCTTATTGAAAATTTACAATCTACCCCTTTAAGGGTATTAAGTAAATAGAATGTGTCTTTGACTTGGAAGGAAAAGTGTCCACTGAGAATTCTCCTTATGGTTTACTAGCATTTAGTGGTGTGGGAGTAGGTCGGCAGGCCAGGTTTTGTTGAGTCTTCTAATGGGCGGTGGAGGTTATCTATGAGATCGTTTGGATTTCCTCTAATTCGGTGTCGGTGATTGGCAGAGACAGTAGTGATTACGTCCGTGACGTGTGAAATTTGGCGGTCTTGGTGGAGCATGAAGTTGCTAACGTACCTTGGAGCGCTAACATTTGCACGGAGTGTTTTGTTTTGGAACGCTTGAATTGCTGTTAAACGAGTGGACTTGGCACAGCCCCAAAGCTGGATGCCGTAAGACCAAATGTGTTTCAGAATTGTTTTGTACAGTAGGAGTTTGTTTCTGATGGAAAGTTTTGCTTCCTTTCATTTGAATGTGTTTCTGTCACGTTAGTTGTTGGTCTAAATAAAGTCTTAAGTGTTTTACTTTAGTTTTTACAAGTATAGGAGTACCATTGATTTTTACAGCTGGACAAATTTCCCTAAGATTGGTAAAAGTTACATGAACAGATTTAGTTTGATTAATAATGATTCGCGACTTGGCGTACCATTTGCTGAGCACGTTGAGTTGGGTTTACATGTTATTGACAGAGAAATTCCTATCAGTGAGATAAGATTTCAGAAGGAGGTAGTAGTTACTACTAACCATGTTTTTAAGTTTGTAAAGGAGACCTACATGCCACACTTTATCAAACGCTTAGGAGACGTCCAAAAATACCCCGTCACAGTATTGTTTAGCTTCTAGACTCTTGGAAATCTGATTCACTATTCGGTGAACTTGGCGGAGCGTTGACATGCTTTCGCGAAAACCAAACTGATAGTCAGGCAGCAATGTTGTTAGATCATGGTCTGCTTGAATTAGTTTAAGTAGAAGTCTCTCAAAATGATTTCTGCATATTACCGTACAGTATGGAAGTAGTAGAGGCTTAAGATTCGGTTATAAATTGTTGTTAGGAGTACAATAGCTTTGTGTGGCAGCATTTTTAAGATCTGGCCGGTGATTAAATCGAATCCCGGGGCTTTGTGGTGTTTTAGTTTGGTTATTTTATTTTTAGCTTCTGACGGGCTAATGGGTTTTATTGGCAGTGACATTTGGCGTGGGATGTCGAGGAATGCTTCAATATCGTCATTTGAGGCACCAGGAGGTGGTTCTGGTGCTTGCAATACGTGGGATAGGTGGGTTGCAAAAGTGTTCGACTTTTCTTGGTCGGAGCGGGCCCACTCATCGTTGTGGTTTCTTATCGGGGACTTGATCATCAGAAGATAGCTTTTGAATGTATGCTTCAAAGGTGGAGTTTTGAGCTTCTTTTAGTGCTGCAGTAAGCTGCCTAGATAACTTCCTGTAATAGTGTAAGTCTTTCATTTGGCATGATCTCTGCCATTGCCCTCTAACTCTTCTATTTTCGTTAATAAGTTAGTGGATGTGTAGCGGGGTGTCTTTGGTACAAGCTTTTAGAAGTTCAGAACTGGGAGTCAATTGCCACGCAGCTTGTTGCAAGAGAGTCGTAAAGTATTGTACAGCTTCATCTAGATCTGCTGAGTCTTTAATTCGTATGTCAAGAGTTATGTTTTGAGTAACGTATTCTGCGAATTGGTCCCAATCGCTATGACTTGTAGTCAGCGTTGGATTCGTAGGTTTGTTTATGATAGTGGTGGATAGGTTGAGGATAATAGGCATGTGGTCTGATGACAGACCGTAATTCGAGGTAATTAAGCAGTTTTGCGTTGGTACATCTCTAGTTATGTAGAAGTCTAGGAGGTCTAGGAGTTTCCTTGGATATGTCGGCCAGTAGATGGGCTCTCGACTGCAAAGGTGGGTATAGTTATTAGCTATTATGGCTCTTAGGAAGTTACGACCCTTGGTAGTGACGAGTCTGGAGCACCAGTGGGTATACTTTGCGTTCCAGTCTCCTCCGGAGATAAAACGGTTGCCAAGAGATTGAAAGAAAATTGCATATTTATCAGAGGGAATGGTGTGGCGTAGTAGACAGTAGATAGCTGATACATTCAAATCTCACTTATCAGTCTTTACATGAACATTGGTAGCTTAGATCTCATGTGTTTGGTAGTTAGCTAATTCATGATAGGAGATGCTATTTTCAATTAGGGTCCTGATCCGTCATGAGCCGTGCCATCGGGCTGGATACAGTGGTAGAATGAGTAGTGCGGTATGTGGAAGGCCGGTTCGGTGAAGTGGGTTTCAGATATAAGGAGAATGTCATTTTTGTTTGAATGTAAAAAGACTATTACCTCTGGTTTGTGATTGAGAAGCCCATTGACATTCCACGATGCAATTCTAAGGATGTTAACCATTATGGGAGTTTACTGATGACAGTGGTGAGCAGATTCAAAATCATACCGTTCTGGTTTAATATCTGGGTGAACATGGTCTTAAATTCATTTAAGAATGAAGTTAGATGTTCTCCTATGTCTGCTGGCTGCTGGGGGGAGGGTGTAGTTCTGCTGGTTGCTTGAGCGTAGGGCAGAGGTTTATTTTGAGTCGTGAGCGTGTTGCTTGATTTGGGGATTGTGGGCTCGGTTGGCGTATTAGGGTAATTGATATGTGTGGAGTTGTTAGGGAATCGTCTGATGGCGTGTCTCTGTGCGATTAAGTTAAACTCTACAGTCTTTATAGTTTGCCGTGTGGTCGCCTGAGTAAAGGGGCACTTTGCAAGCGAATCTCTAGTTTTTTGGCAGGTTTTGGAGTCGTGGTGGCTCCCACATTAGACACAGTTTGATGGTTAATTGCAGTAGGAGTGACCATACTCTTGACAGCGCATACATTAGACTATATTGTGTCTTTTCTTCGATGCTTCTACTGTTATTTTGGTATTGTTAATGTATCTTCGGTCAAATATTTCTTTATTGTTTGGTCGTGGTTCGAGATCGATGATGAACAAGGACAGTGGTACTTTAGTGATCCTATGCTTGACGTTCACTGCGTTGCGCACTTTGTGTCTTGCTTTTGTTAATTCGTCTTTGATGTCTTCGATTGGTACTGACTGGTATATGTTCTTCTTTCGCTTGGTACGTGTGATGAATGATTTGTTCCTCTCGTAGGTG
The DNA here is from genome assembly GCA_036346155.1 of Sinelater perroti. Taxonomy (NCBI): domain Eukaryota; kingdom Metazoa; phylum Arthropoda; class Insecta; order Coleoptera; family Elateridae; genus Sinelater; species Sinelater perroti. The sequence continues at coordinate 17,155,210 of JARFIY010000158.1, read as the reverse complement.
TTTTACTAATTTTCGGTAGGTTTAAATGATGTGCGCATTGATTTTTATTGTATTATTAGCTAGAGCTTTGGTGTGGTATGTTTTATCTTCCGTAATTTTCGCTAGGTTAGTAATCTAATTTTTATAATTTTTGTCACCGTGTATAAGGATTGGTGGTGGTTTAGGTATAGCTGGTGTGGCAGATAGATTCAGGCTGAGGTTATAATTTCCAGTTACAGTTTCAAGCGATTTAAATCGGTTATGCACAGGAGTGGAAATTAAAGCAGGGGATTGTATTGTTAGTTAATGGTTGATTTTCCATTTTTTGGAATTGACAGTTTTCCAGTCATATTTAGGTGCTACCGCTGGGCTGTCGTTCAATTTGTCGTCACTGACTAAAGTTATGGTAGCGTTATTTGAATTTATCAGAGGGCTAGGTTGGAATTTTGACTTTTTGCAACTTAATTTGTGCTTTACTGTTTGGTTGTGTGACTGGTGAGAGTTTATCGGTTTTTAGCAGAAGTGGATTTTTACCTTGAGAGATACCCGAACGGATGTTAAGTCCGCTGTTTTGGGTAACTGCAACTTCCAAAAATTGGGCCATCCACTGGTACCAAATACTGATTATTTTTCTTCAATTTGATACATTTTGAGAACTAAGATTTTATGTAAAGCGCTAAGTAACTTATCATTCTAGTACATTTTGCAAGATTTTTGATTTCATCTTGCACTATAATCTTAACATGTGACATTTTCATGTTTTACAGAGCTTTTTTCAGAGAGTAATTTGTCGCCCTAAGAAATTCATCTTAGTGATTATATAAAGTCAAGTTCTTAAGCCTTGCCTTTAAAGCTGTTTTCAGTACCTTTTGGATGACGCTTTTACGTCTTCTGGCAAAATTACTGAAAATTATAAATGGTGGTTTCACACCCCACTCCTTGCTAAGCTACAATTAAAACAGAAAACCAGGGGTTTTTAAATAATTTTTCGTAAATTCTAACTGTAGAATTGGTACAACAGAAGCCTTTCTTTACTTCGTTTACAAGCATTTAAATAATACAATAGAAGAGTGCATAATGAGCCTTTTCTTGGCTATTACTGTTTTGTCTCAGATATTTGCAGAACAACAGCAGTTTACTTATAATAATTTTGTGACACTTAATGAACTGCTTCTTTTAACCAATTTTAACCAAAGTCAAACCAATTTTTCCCAATGTTCTAGAGATCAGTAACCAAAATGTTCCCAAGCTCCTTGAAAATCTACATCTATCTTTGTTCAGTTTGAGAATTACTGCTTTCTTTTAATTAAAAATGTATAATATTAATTATCCGTTTGATTTAAGAAACCTAAGAACAACGACATCAAAGTGCATAGTCATTAGTTGATTTTATTTTTGAGTTAAACTGTCTATGACTGAAAACTGTGAGCTATTGTACAAGTTGCTTTCGATAGGCCTCCAAATTTTTTTTATTTTACAGTCAAACTCTTATATTACTGTGGTTTCTAGTGTTACAAATGTTATTGGTTCTAAACACTAGATCTATAATGTTTTTGATTAATCCTTAGCTTGTTTGGACAATGGGTACTTCTGGTTGCTCTAAAGTATTGCCAACAATCAACGTCATATAGATATTTCGAGTATAAGGAAGTCATAAATTTCAGTACTCGTCAGACATCCGCTGAGTATAGATGTGTTTAAAAGGACTTATGAAATGTTTACAACGCAAAATATAAATGAAATTATTTTAGGCGGGGTAATATTAGACGTTCTGTTGTCAGAATCGCCGTGCTATCACGGTTATCATATTTCCATTAAATAAAATTGTTAGTTGTTAATTATTACACAGAAAAATAGTCTAGCGTCTGATGTGAAAACATTAAAACATTAGATAATTTATAATGCAATATATCAACTGCAATAAGTGGTAAATAAGATTGGCTAACTGAGACACCAGCTTATAGCATAAAGACGCAGAATAAAAGATTATAATTTTTCAAAAAAAAATAAATAAATGGCAAATACAAAACGTATAATCTGGCCAATTTGGACAAAGGCACGAGGTAACTGATTTGCCTAAAATATAAGTAAGCCCCGACGAGACAGCCAGTTAAAACCCCCTAAAATGGCAAAGCTACTACTGGTCATGTTGAATAGTGTTGAGGATTGTAGCACTATCAAATAAAAATTATGAAAATTTCAATTGATCATCATGTATACATGTTGATATTCAACAGTTTTGAAGACATCAAAAAGATCGTTAGTATTTTATATATCAACATAAAGATCAAAATTAAAATAGATTTCAAAGAGCAGGTGAAACAATACCTTGGCATAATGCTTAATACGGAAATTTTATATTAAAAAACGCACGCGTTTGCAATCTGTTGATTTTGGTCATCTGTGTGTGGAATTTGTTTTGAATTATCAATATCAGCGCTTTCTTTCAGTGAATCTGAAGTTTGTATGGCGGCAGTTTTGGTTTTGTTTGTTGCTCAATAGTCTGAGTGGTGTGCAGCTTGTTTTTATTCAAATTTAAGTTTATAACTCTTCCTGTAAAAACTAGTTCTAGCGAAACTGAGATTATTAGAGACAGAAACGTATCTAAAGGATTTCCAGTACTGCACTGCGGATTCTGAAGGTAAAGGGGACTTGCTTCTCCTATTCGTTTCTTTAATTCCCTTTCTGTCTACATCCCCAACTCCTAACGGAAGAGAACGAGACGAAGTCATCGAAAGGTGAGTCTCATTTACGTCTTGATTACTAATTTCCATTTGTCACCTGGATCAAGCAGGATGCGTTTTTATTTGCTTCCCAGAAAACCAAATTTCAAATCTGTGCAGTTTGCTAACATCACAAAACAATACCAAACCGTATAAAGTACATGTAAAGAAAGCCAAATTTTTTCTAAAACACCATTGATATGAATTCAAAGTTTCCAATACATAACAAAATTTATCTAGATATTTTAGAATAAGGTACTGCAAGGCCTTAGTATTCCAAAGAACTCAAAGAAGAGGTCAAACAGATTCAGCTGTTAGACAATTAATACCAGATCCGAAGATTGAAGAAGACCAAATAATTAAATATTGTGTAATACAGTGCCAACAGGTATTAAAATTGTGTATACACAGATACGCCCTCTCTACAAGAATTATAATGACCTTATTCGTATTAAAGTAACCCTTGAACTTCCTAAAATTGGAAAACGACATAAATTATAGTTACATCTTTTTATAACGCATCGTCATATACCTATACCTTCATAAAGAATTCTTTACATGAGCAAATCGTCAATAAATATTAGCGGCGCCGTGACTTCTTGTTTGCAAAACACAAACCATACGGTAGACCCCATTGTTGTGTTGGTGGGAGTAGTAAAGTTAAGACATATTCCATTCGGTACATCTAAATTTTAACGACTTCCAGTTGATATCTTTAATTTTTCTAATTTAATAATCATCGATATGTTCTTCTTGATTTGAGCTTTTTATCGGATTAAGCCATTAAGCTGTTTGGCGACAATTTTAAAATTACTATTGGCATCTTCGATGATAAAAAAGTTTAATTTAGCGTTAATTGTATCCCCAGACAAAGTTTTCATCTTTCTGGGCGAGCTTTCCCGTCAACAGTTTGTTAGTTCATTTGGGGCAAATTACCCAACCGCATTACCTCCTAACTGCCGCTGAAGAGCAAATTTATAGACGTGTTTTACCAAAGCGCCTCTTTATTTTATTGCATTTTATACAACTCACTTTATTTAAAATGCACTCCGGGCTTTATAGTCTTCGGCTGTAAACCGGCGCTACTTTTATGCCTATATTTTTATTTATTTTTATAGTGGCTTGCCGTCTTGGGGTTTATACGCAAAGCATGCTTTATTTATATGTTGTACTTGTGCGTCGTAGATTTTTTATGCATTGTTTCAAGTTAGTGAAATTATTAAGTAAATTTTGCAATACTGCTTTAATAAAAAAAATATACATTATTTACTGTTTAGTGAAGTTTACTACTATCACCTGCCCTCTTTAACATGTACTCTGAGTGTATATTCCGGGAGGCTTTAGAGGACCAACAAGGAGGGATAAAAGTGAATGGGCAAGTGATCAATAATCTGCGATATGCCGATGACACTGTAATAATAGCTTGCAATCCCGACGACCTACAAAACATGCTAGAAAATATCAACAGAGTTAGCAAAGAGTATGGTCTCAAAATGAACTGTAAGAAAACTAAATTCATGGTCATCAAGAAAATAGGAAATAATAACATCAACAATATAAAAATAAAAATACACCGAAATCGAAAGTGCACAAATACCAATATTTAGGGACCATAATAAACAGTTGTAATGACCAAGCTACTGAAATCAATAGAAGAATCGAAATGGCGAGGGCAGCGTTTGTAAAAATGAGGCAATTCTTCTCTAATCGCAATCTCTGCTAGATCTGAGAATGCGCATGGTACGATGCTACGTCTTCTCGATTCTGTTGTACGGAATGGAGGCTTGGACCCTTAAACAACAGCAAATGAAAAAACTGGAAGCCTTTGAGCTCTGGATATACAGACGCATACTTAAAATATCATGGACAGAACACGTTTCCAATGAAGAAGTCCTCCATCATATGAACAAAGAACGAGAGTTACTACTGACATTGAAAAAACGCAAATTGGAATATTTCGGACATGTCATGCGAGGTGAAAGATACTGCTTGCTGCTCATACAGGGCAAGATTTCAGATCAAAGATAGAGAGGCAGAAGAAGGATGTCGTGGATGAGGAACCTCCGGGAATGGTTTGGATGTTCATCAATAGATCTATTCAGAGCAGCTACATCAAAAATTAGAATAGTTATGATGATTGCTAACCTCCGATAGGAGATAGCATTTTAAGAAGAAGAAGAAGTTTACATTGAGCAAAGTTACTCAAAATCTACACATTACATGTTGAATTCTTAATCGCTGCAAGCTATAGACGCCACTTCAAAACAACCAAATAGCATGAGTAATGTACCACAATTTCTTTAGCCAGTAAAAAATATTTGATTTCCGAGCACAAAAATGAACGAACATGATAAACTAGTGGCAAAAACAAAAATAAAGCATTCAAAACGTAAAAGAGGTAAATAAACCACAAATCGCCATTGCACCAAAAAACCATAATCTAGTAAGTCGCTTCACGTTTTAGAAGATGTAAGATTTAACTTTGATGAAAATATCTCTTTAATTTTTTTAATGTGGATAGGAGAGATCGAGTACATTCAGTTGGAATAACAAAATCGAACAGCAAAAATTAACAATTAAAAGATCTTTACTGCATTCGATAATGAAGGAAGATTTGAAATTTCCTTACAAACTCTAGAAGTATCAGCCATTAAGAAAGACAACAAAGACTTTTGTGAAACCCCTGTTACTACTCTATAGGGGTTTTAAACAAAACCATTGTGTACTATCCCAATCTAAGGAACCCAGAGAATCTCAATGGTTTCAAAGAGAGAACGTAGAAACTGCGAATTCAATTGTAGAAAGGAAATAAGAAAAAATCATTTACCCCTTTTTGAGGACTGTGACAAGAGCAAAGGAACACATTTTAAAGTTATTATATCTAGTTTAACGTTTACTTGAATAGTTGCGGTTTTCTCGGTTTGGATATTTTTATAGCTTTTTTTCTAATGATTTATTTATGCTGACACAAACTCATTGGATACGTGGAAATAAACGTTACTAAAATGTAGTTTCTACGTTTGTTATAAGTATTAAAGTTTTTTGGGGCAAATTTGTTGCCAATTTGTTGATCTTTTCTGTATAATGTGGTAAGCAAAATGATGAGTTTATGTAAAAAGATAGAGCAGGTAATGTATATGAGTATCTAGGAAACCATGGGGTAGAAAAAACATTTTTTCGTAAATAGTTACAAAAGTCAAATGAATTATGCTAAATAACATATTTTTTTTATATCATTTAATTAGCAATCAGAATTACAAGTCATTCTATAAGCTAATGTGCTGTTTTTTAATTACTAGGGTAGTCGTGGTTGGTGTGAAGAGGACTTCTCCAGTGAGTTGCTCTCGCTGATCTGCTGGCCAGTTTCGTTTCAGTCTTCTACCATTTTGCGCATCAAGCAGTGGGTGCAACAGGGGGTTGTCGTGGGTTTCCAGTTTGTTGTGATGTCTTGTACTTTTTTCTTTTATGGTGTCCCTCACGTAAGGAATTTTTAGATCATTGTGAATCGTCAGATTGGAGACGTACCATGGTGCGTTCGTGATCATACGAAGTATTTTTGATTGGCACCTTTGAATTTTGTTTAAGTTAGATTTACTCGCACATCCCCATAGTTCTGCTCCATACATCCAGATTGGTTTAATTACGGTGTTGTAGAGTAACAGTTTATTTTCAAGCGTGAGCTTAGATTTTCGTCCAATTAGCCATTGGAGTTCTTTCATCCTCAAATCAATCTGTTTACGTTTCTTATCTACATGTTCTTTCCACGTCAATCTGTTGTCCAGGCGTATTCCTAAATATCTTGCACTTGTAGATTGCGGTATTGGTATATTGTTAAAATATAATGGTGGGCATAACCCTTTTCGTAGTGTAAAATTTACTTGCACAGATTTTGTCTCATTCATTTTGATTTTCCATTTACGAGTCCATGTCTGTATTTGGTCTAGGTGGTTTTCTAGAGTGGTCGATGCTATGAGTGAGTCAATGGTAGTTGAGAGAATGACAGTGTCATCGACAAACGTACCCATTGTTGTGTTTTCATTGGTGGGAAGATCGGTTGTATAGAGCACATAGAGTAGGGGTCCCAAGACGCTGCCTTGGGGCACTCCAGATTTAATTGGACGTTGGACCGACACCTCCTCATTGACTTTGATGCAAAATTCTCTACTACTTAGATAAGATTTTATCAGTTTGAAGTAGGTGATGGGTAGAAGTTCTTTGATCTTATATAGTAATCCAGTATGCCATACCTTATCAAAGGCTTTACTGACATCTAGAAAAACTGATAGACAGTATTTCTTTGGTCTAATACTTAATTTATTTGGTGACTGATTCGATGCACCTACCGTATAGTGGAATGGTTATTGCGGAAGCCAAACTGTCATTGGGTCAGAGTTTATTCTTTGCAGGAGGAGTCCTTCGAGTAATTTTGAGATAATTGGTAACAGACGGTACGATGATACGTCGTTGGGTTCTTTATCTGGATTAGTATTATTTCCGCAATTTTTAATTGTTTTGGCCAGTAGTTTAGTCTTGCGTCAGCATTGAAAATGTAGGTAAGTAAAACTAACCCTTTCCTTGGCATCTCTTTTAATATTTTTGTAGTCACTTTATCTATTCCTGGAGCTTTTCGAGAATTTAATAAGCTGATTTCCTTCTCAATCTCTTTCGGAGTAAAGGATTTGATCTTTGATATGTTGATAGGGATCTCAGATAAATGTCTGTCTATAAGGTCATCATTAGGCGTAATCATTAGGCGCAAAGTAGTCTGCAAATAGACGGCCTTTTCCTTATCACTTCTAGCCCACTGTTGATATGCTATTGCAGTGTTACGGAGGGGAGGTATTGGCGCCTTAGGTTTTTTTATGTTTTATAGGTTTCCATATGGAATTGTCGTATCTGTTGAGATTGGTAACATAATCATGGAATGACTTTTCTTTCATTTTTTTAGTTGACGCTGCAGTTGGTTATTTAATCTATTTAGTACAGTTTTATCTGCTGGTGCATGGGTACAGTGCCACTTTGCTCTGGCTCTTCTTTTTCTGCTATAAGCCTCTTAATGACCGTAGGTATTATATACTTGTGATTTTGGAATTCTGTGTGAGGAGTGGCATGTTGAGCAGCCTGTTTGAGGATGTTTACTAGGTGGTTAGGATGGTGTCAATTTCCTCTGGAGTTTTCAGACTTACTCTCAATTTTATGTCTTCTTGTATCTTGTTCCTGTAATGTTCCCAATTTGTGTTTTTGTTATGAAGTCTGGGCGTTAGTTTTTTATGAATAGCATATTTACTGATTGTTGCAATTACCGGCGAGTGATCAGAGGAGAGATCGTAGCATGGTGTTACGTTCATATACGATTGCGAGATCCCATTGGTTACATAAAACTCTAAAAGATCTGGGATCTTATTGGGGTCTGACGGCCAATAGGTTGGTGTATCCGTTGAAAGGAAGGAGTAATTATTTTCCTGTATGAGATTAGCCAACTGGCTGCCTTTTGTTGTGATTAGTCGAGATCCCCACAGGGTATGCTTACTATTATAGTCTCCACCTGCAACAAATTTATGCCCTAGTGTCTGGAAGAATTCCTTGAAATTTTCTTTTTTGATATTGTACCGTGGTGGGCAATATACTGCTGCCACTGTTAATTCGTATGGGAGTGTCTTTACTTTAATGGCTGTGGCTTGTAAGTGATTGGTTACATATTTTGGCAGTTCGATATGGCTTATGGTACTTTTTATTAAAATGGCGATCCCAGCATGTGCAGTATTATCTGGATGATTAGTTATGTATGTTGTGAAGTTAGGTATGCGAAAATATGATCTGTCTGTGAAATGTATTTCGCTGACTAGCATGATGTACACTGAATTATGATGAAGGAATATTTCAACTTCATTTTTGTGCTGTAGAAGGCCATTGACGTTCCACAGGGCTATTGTTAGAAATTTAGTGAAATTTTACTTATCAGCGTGGTAAGCAGATTCATCACCATGCTGTTCTGTTTTACGAGTTGCTGAAACATAGCCTTAAACTCATCTAGGAATTTGCACAGGCTGATGGGTGTGAAGTTCGTTGTGTTCTCTACTCTCAGTTGAGCGTAATGTATTTTGTTCGTTGGTTCTGTTATGTTTCACTGCTCCTGCATAGCTCAAATTTTGTTGGATACTGTTTGTTTGAGGTTGGTTTTCTGTATAGATGGCTGTTAACGGGTTGTGTTGAATGTTTAGTCTATTGTTAGCACTGTTAGATTTTTTTAGTAAGCCTTGGTAGAATTCGCAGCCCTTATAGCTATCCGGATGAGGACCTTTGCATAATGCACATCGTGCAGGTATGTCTTTGTTTTTTGTACAATTATTCGTGCTATGAGTCCCTCCGCATTTAACACATACATAGGGTTTAGTACAATAAGCTTTAGTATGACCATATTGCTGACAGCGCATGCACTGTGATATACCTTTAACTTTTTTGGGTGGTTCAATAGTTGTTAGTTGGTTTTGTATTTTTTGTATTTTATAAATATTTTTATTGCTTTGTGCTGGCTCTAGGTCAACAGAGAATAGGTTTAAAGGTTCTTTTGTTATTCGTTTTCTTGCGTTCATAATATTCCTGACTTGATGTCCGTCTTTACTAAGTTCTTTTTTAATACTTTCTGTGATAGTAGAAAAATGTAAGTGCTTGAGTACTACCCTATAGGCTCGTTCCTCTTTCGGTTGATATGTATGGTGCACATTTTGTTTACTTGCATGAAGTGAATCAGTTTTCGGTAAGTATCAGAGGTATTGCAATTGATTTTTATTGTATTGTTAGCTAGAGATTTTGTGCTGTACTGCTCTATTTCTATGATTTCATTTAATTTGTTTATCATTTGTTGGTAATTTATTACGCCATAGACAAAGATTGGCGGGGGTCGTGGGACCTTCTTTTCTACTTGTGTTGTGTTAGTTTCTGCTTCCATGGCATCGGTTAAATGGCTATATTTATTTTGTAGTAAAATGTTTTGACTCTTGGGTATACTTATTTTTCTTCGCTTGGTTTGTTTTACTTTTTGCCATGGGTTTTCTTTGGAGTTTCATCATCGCTGGTTGAAGTCAGTCTGTAGTACTGGCGTTCGTTGTTTGATTGCTGCTGCTGAGTGGGATGGGAATGGGCTGGTGGGTTAATGTTTTGTTGCGGTATGAAGAAGTTGCTACTAGTGGGTATTGATTGACTTTGTTGTTGAAAGTTATAGTACTGCGGTATTTGTGTGTTAGCTAATGTAACACCCGGTATAACGTTGTTCATTGGAATTACCTGCATGGGATTATTATATGGTACGCGATTTTAGTTATAATTAACTCCTGGGCCATTATATGCTGGTAACATTTTGATTTTGTTTAATGAAGTTTAATAGGTAAACACAGTTACCTTTTATTTAATTTCCTAGCATTTATTAACCGCTAGTGATTATTAGTTATTATGTCCGTTACTTTTACAAAATATTTAATCTTAGCGTAATGTAGATAATGAGAAATAATTTACTTGCCGTTCGGCCAGTTGTTTATTGTGTATAAAATCGTTATCACTTAAACTTTCATGCACTCGGAGCGGCGATTAGCACGTCTATCCGCTTCAAAAGTCAAATTGGAACTGAAAATAACATATGCAGCAGACCAGGTGTTTATTAGATTATTAAAGACAATGTCTGCCTAATGGTGTAACTTGTATCTTAAAGCAAAAATTCTGAAACTGCTTTGTGCTAAGTTGAATTTGGTAATTAATGGATATTAATAATGTTTCAGCAACCCATTCTACTATCAGCAAATTCATCTACTTAGTCGTCTCATATTAATGTACAACTGTATCTAAATGAATTTCTAAGTTACGTTTCAAAATTTTTGAATTTACTTTTTCGTTTGTAAAACGAAATATTTTTTTCAGGGGTCATTTGGATTACTTTTTTGTTGTATAGTTTCTCAAAAGAAAAAGATAAAATTTTTCTTTAAACATTATTTTATTTTTACGAAACTGAAGGTGTAGTGCATGCAAAACCTTAATTGTAGTATTATAGCAATGAACGACGTATTTGTCATTGGTTCCTTAACATTTTATTATTACTTTGAATCATCTGAGAGTCATTTGAGAAAATGCAGGAGGACCATGTCTGCATTAGCACCTCTATTTAATTTTTTTGAAGCTACCAATGCTTGGATGCGAATATGTAAAATGTATCACTTTCTTGCGCGTTGATTAAGGAAAAACACGTATCATCAATTTTAATTAATTTAAACTATATTTGTCGAGATTAATCGGAATTACAAGTAATCACAACTGTAATCAATCCTTAAAAAATAGAAACTACGAACAACTTGATTTTTAAATCAATTTTAATTCTGATACTTTTAGATTTAGTGATCGATCGACAAATTTCGGGACTACAGATTATACAAGTAAGATACACTGTACTACATGTACATGTAGAATAGGTAAACTTAGGTTACCTTGTCAAATAATAGTTGCAGACCCAAGAACTCTGCCTAGACCGACAGAGACTAGTCGATAATCTAACTTACCACTGTTATTAAGCTCAATTATTTCTGACATGTGGCATTATGCTACCAGACGACGTTTGTTAGAATATACGAGAAGAGGTTGTGAGTTATTTAAGCAGTTTTGTCGATGCACTTGTGGACAAATAAAAAAATTATAGGGCAGTGATAGACGGCGTGGTTTCTTATATAACTGTATTTGCTGGAAAAATCTCAGATGAATAATGAATGCAACAGCTGCTCAACAAATACAACCAAGTATCACCTAACGTATGTACGGATTTATAACGGCAAACAAATGAATCACATTTAATGCTCTGGTGTATGCAACAGATCTACCTCTCGAATTTTTGCTTGCCCTTATTTATGATGATTTGAGCTTGACAAAGGTCTGTACATAATAATTTTTGCCATACTCTTGTCGCTTAGGAGAACCAGAAATGTGTTGAAGTATGCTAACAGTTGCTGTGAAAATGTTGTTTGAGTGTCTAATCACAGAAGATGAGCACGAGGTTCCAAAAACTCAAGTCTGTGAAATGGCAGCATAATGAAAGTTTTCATGCTACTCAGCCACGATCGGGATTGTTTATTAAACAACAAATAACAATTGGCCTGTAGAGATCAAGAGATGATTTGGCTGATGCTCTTGTAAAATCATTATCACTGTGCAGTACTGTGAATAACATAAGCAAACTCTGTCAACATATTCTGCAATGCTATTATGGGAAATAGACGCAATGTGTTGCTTCAGCATGATAATACGCCGGTGCAAAACCTAAAAGAGTTTTGCCTTATCTCGGATATATAAGAAGTTCTCCTTTAACGATGAGCTTCAGTCCGTTATCTTCATGTGGTGTCGTGCTACGCCCGAAAACGTTTTTCAGCAGTTTTAATTGTTGTTGATAGAAGTGTATACAAATTGAAGGAAAAGACCTCTAATGAGATATATACCCACTTCTTCTTAATAAAAAATTGGTAAGGGAAAAATTGGTGGTACAAATTATTATTTAACGTCCCAAGTTTTAGTTTTTCTGTTATCTTCACTATTAGCATTGCAAATGCAACTTAAATCTAAATCGTTACAGACATCCATGAGCTTTTAGAGAAACTCTAACTCGCCCACTAACTCGACTAGAGCAGCGTTTCGTTTTTGATCAATCAGCCACAGCGCTCGTCTTAGTATTATAAGTAAAGCAATTATAGACAAAAGCATTAGTATTTTGTAAAAATCTACGCAGATTTTGATGTATTTGCTTTATTCGCTCTTAACTTTTATCTCTCATTATTTGTATTCTCTGCATTTCTACTGTCTGTGTTTATTATTTTAAAACATAATGTGTTTTACGTATGTTTTATATCGTCTCTCTCTTCTTTGTATCGCCTCCTGTTGGATACTAAAATATAGTACGTTGTGTCGTTAGCATAAAATTCGGCACAAAATGCACCACCTTTACAAAAAAAATTTTTCTTAAACTCCTTCTTTCTCGTCTTACTTTTTTTGACCAATTTTTTGTTGTATTTAGAACTGTTATCATTTATTTGATTGTATGTTTTATTTGTCTTGCGCTTTTTGTACTTTCTGAAGAGATATCGTCTTTACAACTTTTTTTATTAGCACTTTTTCTACAAAATCTTTTCTTACCAAACGATGCATGCTCTCTAGCGGATTGTATTTAATTTCCGTGTTTTTATATATTTGCTTCATACCGCCGTACTACGTATAATGATAAAACTTAGTATTTTTGTTTTACATTGACTGCTAGGTTTGTAAGTTCATTTGTAGTTCATTTGATGTGTGCTTTGAATGTGATGACTAATATTTGTATTTTCCCCCAATATGAAACTAAATATTTAATTGTTGGCTTATTGCTTGATTATTTAACTTGTTTACCTAACTTTTTTTTTTTTTGTGCTCTATCTTCTATGTTTTTTATTATACCCGGTTTTGCTGTTTTGTAGAGCCCCACTATAACTGTTCTCCTAGTTAACGCTTTTTAACACTCCGTTGCACCAGCTTGCAATATATATTTTGCTAAGTATACTGCGCCGTCTCCTTTAAGAGCCGGCTTGTATCGTGTTAAATGCAGATATTTTTTTTATTTTATTTTTTTAATCGCAAAATACATTAAGCTACTTAAAAACTCGTTAACTATACTCTTGTGGCTATTGTCTATTTTAAATCCGTTTTAATATACTATCAAAGTTAGGAAGTAGAAAATCAAAAATTATTTAGCCCTTGAATGTTCTTAGCTTAGGGACTTAGGAAGAACAAGAACGGGAAATTAAACATTAAAGACGTGTGTTAAAAAAATGTGACGGATTGAATAGAAGCACAGGTTGGGCTAAAACAACTGTAAATTTCCCCTATCTATACTTAGAAAAATATATTTGTTTAGAAAATAATTTCCTTATTTGTAGTTCTGATGAACCACAAATGCAGTACTGGCCGAAATATTTACTTCATGCTTAAAAACATTTTATTATTCTTTTTTACTCTTTGTTCAAAAATATGAAAATTGTTAATAGTCATAAACACCCTTCCATAGAAAAATCAGAATCAACGATAACATTAAACTAATTTTTTAGAATCACTCATATTCATTGTTTCTAATCGATGTGACTGCGTCTGATTCAAATATTTATTATGGGCGTTTTATTAGAAGTCTATCTCAATAACGATACATGAAAGCAAAGTACGAAATGTTCGATAAAGATTTTTGTAGACAAAGTATTCATCGGAATGTATCAAAGGAGATAACTTGCATTGGTATTACAGAAGCGGGAGAGAAGAAATTGTGTTCCTTTTACCAACCCTCTTCTAGCGCTTCTGAATGAATTTAAAAAATAATTTGTACACATTTTGTAGTTTGATAAAAAGATTAAAGCCCCAGCGACTCCTAGTCTTTATAACGAAATAAAAATGCAAAGGAAACATAATAAGTATAATTTTACTACATATAAAAGACTGGCTCCGTTGTTTTAATAACCGAACTTCTACAACCTTAGAGAAAAATAAAGCTATGAGTACACACTGAAGAGTGAGCATAGATTTCCAGTTAGCTGTAATATTGTTTTCGAATCATTAAAGGAATATTAATCATTAAGGCCACATTCTTACGTGAATAGTGAAATAGTGATTAGGTAGATTTGGTTCACAGATAATTTTGTTGGTAGTCAACTGAAATAAAATTTTCGATATTAATTTCTGAAACAAAAGTATGTGTTGGGATTGATAAAGAGTATTTGTCAGGATGGCACGGTCTACGTATGTAATATGAGCCAGTCCAATAGAACTAACTCAGTGGTACTACATAGACATAGAGGAGTAATATAAAATAAGTGCTTTTTACATTTAAATAGATCATCATCATCATGATAATCATAAATCCACCCTTTGCGTCTACTATTGAGCATAGGTTTGAACTGCCTAAATCCAGTTGCCGGTCATTCTTCTGATATCATCCGTCCATCGTGTGGGCGATACTTTATTGAATACCTCTTGAAGTGCTTTTAGCATCAACAAAATATCGTGTAGATTGTCTAACATTAAAACTGTGTCATTCTCAATTTAAAGGTTGGTTAGGTTCTGCCCGTCTATGTTTAGGCCTCTTTCTTCCCAATTCAACATATTCCAATACTGCTGTGAACAGCCTGGGGGGATCGCGTTCTCCTTTCTAACTCCCCTTCCAATTGGTTCGGTGTTCTTGTGTAGGTTTACGTTTATTTCTGCATTTTTGTAGATGCTGCATATTAACCTTGGGTATCGGTAGTTGATACGAGATTTTTGAAGCGCTCCTATAACTGCTCCAATCCCAACTGTGCCGAATGTCTTTTGAAAGTCTACAAAAACTGAAACTAGTGGCCTGTTGCATTCAATGGATTTTTCAATTATTGTTTTGGCGCTTTGTAGATCCGGCCTGCTCCACTGTTTGGCAAAAGTCTAATTTTTTTTTAAGTCTCGTAGTTATTCTTGTAAATAGTTTGTACAGATGGTTTAAAAGACTGTTGGTCTGTAGTTCTCTAGTTCAACTATATCATCTTTCTTGTAAAGCAGTATCACAATAGCATTGTTCCATTTATCTGGTAGAGTACCGCTGAACAGGCATAGATTGTACAAATCTCTTATTTTTCTAACTGTAAGTAAACAAGGACCGCCTGTCTTTACTGCGTCAGTAATTGTCTTATCTTCTGCACGTGTCTAATTTTTTTAATGCTAAATCTCGATCGATCGACGGGTAGGATGCCTAGCTCTTCGTGCAGCTGAGTGTTACGTATATACCGCGGTGCGTTTACAGCAATTCTTGACACCTTGTTTTGAAAGCGTTGAATTTTTTGCATGTGTGTTTTCGATGTATTGCACCACACTGGTGATGTGTATAATATAAGAGGTCGTAGTAAGGTTTTATACAATAAAACTGTACATTTAATTTTGAGACTAGACTTGCGATTAATGAGCGGGTATAGCTGCTTTAATCTAGTGTATCCTTGGGTAAGTTTTTGGTTTATGTGGTATTTCCAACTTAAACGGGTATAGAGATATACCCCTAGGTATTTTATTGCACCATCATTCGGATTCCAACAAATTGCGGTATTGTCAATGCGTAAACAAGGAGGATTATTGATTCTTCGCAAAGTGAAGATTTTCGCTTGGCATTTGTCGGGGTTTATGGTGATGTTCCAGAGTTTGTACCAGGAAGATAACTTGTTAATTGCATTCTGCAGCATCGCAATTGCTTCAATAAGATTGTCCGCTTGGGTAAATACGGCAGTGTCGTCCGCAAAGGTAGCAATTGTTGCATTAAGCTCAGGTAGGTCAGAAGTAAATATGTTGAAAAGCACTGGGCCCAGAATGCTTCCTTGTGGGACTCCTGCTCGACACATTTTGGTTTCGGACAGTGTTGTGTTAACTTTAACTGCAAAGGTTCTATTGTCTAAAAGGAGAAAATAAGTGCTTTAAGGTATACAGGCATGGCTATGTCTAGGATCTTTTTAAGGCCTTCGATCCACACCTTGTCGAATGCCTGTGCTATGTCAAGAAAAACTGCTGTAGTGTAATGTTTGTTATGAAATCCGAGTTCGATAAGCTCGCTGATTCTTTGTAGTTGATGGCTTGTTGAATGGCCTTTTCTAAAGCCAAATTGAAATTTAGGCAAGATGTTGAGATTTTCAATGTGTTCTAGCAAGCGATTGTAAACAATTTTTTCAAGAATTTTTGATAACGACGTTAACAGACTTATGGGTCTGTAACTGCTTATTTTGTTTTGATGATAGCGTTGGCAATTCTTCTTTTTGATTTAGAATTTTTCTAGTTGTTTTCCAAAGGCCCCAATCTCCTGGCCTGAAATCTGCTATGTGTTTTTGATATGTATTAATTCGTAGGCTGTCCAGTTCTCTTTTAATTTGGTGCGTTAGGTTGTTTAATTTATTTTTAAGTTGAGGGTTGCTGTTTCTCTGCCATTCACGCCGAAGCTGGCTTTTGTTTTGATTAAGTTAATGATGTATCTGGGGGATAATTGTAATTTGTCGGATGAGTCCATCTAGTGGTTGTACAAGCTAATTTAGCACTATCTTGAATTGTTGATGTAAAGTGGTCCACGGCCGCATCAATGTCTTTGGTTGTTAGTAATCGTGTTGGGCAGTGGAGTTTACTATTGAGCTGAGTTTGAAATACGTTCCAATCGATTTTGCCATTAATTAATTTTGGAGTAGATTGTTTAATGATTAATGTGTTAGTGAATGACACCAGTACTGGGAGATGATCAGAATTTAGTTCTGGAATGACACTTTGAAAGATAGGTTTACCAAAGTTTTTCAGGAGAACAATATCGAGTATGTCAGGCTGGTGGTCTTCTCGGTACGGGTAATAGGTGTAATCATCTGGTGCCAAAATTTGGAAGGTGTTTGCTATGGCAAGATTTTCCAGTTTAATACCTTCGGGGTTTGTGGCTCTGCATCCCCACAGAGTATTTTTGGAATTGATATCTCCTAAAACTAGTACTGATTCAGTAGTGTCAAAAATTCTTTTTATATCTTCCGCAGCAATTCTTGTGTTTGGCTGCCTGTAGACACAAGCAATTATTACACTACTCTGATCATCGAGTTTAACCCTTATTGAGGTAAATTCAATTTTTAAGTTAACAATTTCAGGAAGTTGAATGTGTTCATATTTCGTTTTAATAATGATCGCTACGCCACCAGCTGCTACTCTGGAGTTTCGATCCTTGCGATAGATATGATAACCTGGGATTCGAAATTTTATGGTCTCATCAAGATGCGTTTCTGATATGCAGGCGATGTCCACATTGCATCTCGCTAAAAAGGCAATAAATAGAGAGCGCTGATTGTTGATTCCATTTGTTTTCCAGTTAAGGATGGTTAAACTTTGTATTGGTTTGCTTTGGTTAAGGTCCATTTATAAGCATTGGTAAGAGAGTGCTAGTAATGAACGTTTTAATTTGGCTAAGGTACGGCGTAATAAGATTAAGGAGAGTTTGAATGAGATTGTCTGGTAATGCTGATGGAGTGGATGAGGAGGTAATATTGTTGTTCTGGGCGAGTCCGCTTTTAAGCTTATCTGCAAAGCTCTGTGTGTTATTGATGTACGAGTTTCTAGGTTGGGTTCGAGTCCGTTGTTTTAGTAGTGTAATATGGTGTGAACAGCCACAATAGTTTGCGCTGTGGTTGCCTCCACAGTTAGCACACTTTGGTGGTTCGTTTGGCCTCTTTTGACATTCGGAATGTAGATGATTACCAGCACATTTTACGCAAACTGGTTTTAGACTGCAATAATTTTTAGTATGGCCATACTGTTAACATCTGTAACACTGAGGTATATTCTTGGATTTTCTTCTAGCTTCAACAGTAACTACGGAGTGAAAAATTGCTTTTAGTGAATATATACGTTTCGCTTGCTCGTTATTGATTAGCTCTAGTGCACAAACAGGTAGAGGTTTTCTATCTCTGGTGTACAATCGTGTTACCTTTGTCACAGGCACCTGACTAGCTAGTTCAGTTTTGATTTCCTCATCTGTCAGAGAAAGTGGAACATTTTTAATTACTACGGAAATTGGTTTGTCATTTGGGTTTTGGTAAGTATGATATTGGATTTGATGTTCTGTAAAATGTTTGGTTAATTTTCGAAAATCTTCGTCTTTTGTTAAATTGATTCGTAATGTGGTTGTGTTATACGTTGTTGTGAAGGTTCCAGCAGCTAGTTTTTGTATGTCTTCAATTAAGGCTTTATGATTTAAGGTGTTTGGTAAGTAGATAGGTGGGACTTTGATGGTTGGTATGTTATGAGTTTCTGGCTGTGATTGTGTTTTATCGGACACGTTTGAGTCATTTTTGTTGGAAGATTCGCCATCAGCTAATGTATTTTCCAAATGGGCTGGTAGATAGAATTTATTACTGGTTAATAAATCTTGGGTGGTCCATGCATACCGTTTTTGGACTTCATTAACGGGCGGTGTTAAACTGTCTATTTTGCGCTTGTTATGCGCTTGATAATCCATTTTTAATTCATTTACCGAGATTGTATTAGTTTTGTTGAGAATAAGTAAAATAAAATTTACTTACAATATTAGCTACGGATAGCTTTAAGGTTAAGCGTATCGCACTGATACCAGGCAGGCCAAGGAACGTCTGCACTGTAACACTGCTCGTACTCGACTCGACTCTAATGCTAAATCTGTTTCTTTTAAAGTAATGTCTGGTAGTGATTCTGATCCTTGATTTATTATACTCTTTTTGATGTGAAAGTGTCTGGCTCTAAATCTGGAATCGAGTCTGTTTTTTTTTTACTTTTATGCAGCAGTTAATAAACATCTTCTACTACGTTCAATATTTCTTCTCTGTTTGTGGTGGCAGCTCTTTCTTTGTTTTTAACTTTAATTATTTCTCTCTTTCCATTTCCAAGTTTTCTGCGTAGCACTTTCGTGCTGTTGTTCTTTTCTACGGTTTGTTTGGTTTCCTTTGTGTTTTATTTTCTGATAGCTTTTGATAATGGTTTATTCATCTCTTTAACACCTCAGTTTCGTCCTCTTCTGACTTATATAATCTCTTCTCTTTTGCATTAAGCTCTTAGTTTCTGGACTGATTTTCCTTCTTTTTCTATTTCGGCAAGCGCCTGTTTTGATCTTTTAGTATTGGATTTACTATTTTTTTGTTTAAGCTGTTAATCTTTTCTTCCAAGTTGATATCCTCCAGCACTTTATCCGCTAACACTTTTTTAGCATTTGGTAGATTCATCCACGGTTTATGGATCTAATAATAATTAACGTTTTGGCTTTCGCCATCCTGTGATCGCTTCCAATACCGGCACGTCTGTGGCTATGGCATTTGTGCAGTGAAAACATTTATTGCTCTACATACCTCCGATACAGGTGACTTCCTATCAATTAACTTCTATATACTCTATAGTCGTTAATTTTAGGCGAAATAGCCGTTCTGTATGCTTTTACTTTTTGTATTTTAATTTTACTTTCCGTTGACTTTGATAAGTCTACACCGTATAAGATAATGATCAGCCATATTTAAAATTTGTGTCATTGCATTGTTTTCGATACTTTTTGGCCCTATGCACTAATAGATAATTTTGAAATTGCAACTTATTAAATTTGACGTATGTTATTCACAAGGTGTATAAAATCTTACTTTTTAAAATCCTAATAGATATTGTTAGAAAGTGGTCGATATAAAAAAGAAACGATCTTTACATCCCTTATAGATTATCTTACCTGCTGTAGCTAAAAATTTTAACAAATTACTGTTTGGTGTCTGCGAACATCGTATTAAATCTAGACTTACACCAGAAAGTTATACCTACACAAAACCGCCTTGTGGCTTAGATCCGACACTCTTGATGTGAAATTTAAAGGTAAACAAGGTTTTTGTTGAGTTAATTACACCAACTTCCTGCTTTGAGGAAAATATTCGAATACACCCTTCACACTTATACAGAAAACTCAGTACTCTATAATTAGAAATCGGCATTGATGGAATATTGGGTAAATTAGAATTACCACAACTCTTCAATGAATAACTCCTCGTACATGTAAATTGTAGCTGAACTGAAAATTATGTATACAAAGAGCTGTAAGTAAAAAACAACCCTTATGGTGACAAAACATGATTTAACCCTTTTAAGCTCGTTAAGTTCAAAATTACTACGTAACATCTTGTCCGTTCGTTACGTTTTGTTGTGTCATAAGTTTTCTGCTAGTACAAGAGACCGCCCTTGCAAACCAATAACTCAATCTGCTGGAGCGGCCCAGCCGATTCACTATGTGAGCTTCATCCGGGCACTAAGTGATTTGGCCGGCACATCCGGGCCGGCAAACTATTCTCCCGCGGGACTTCGCCGGCGAGTTTGTCGCGGCATTCACAATTTTATCACAGCTTCCAAAGTAAATTCCGCCGGCTAACGCAATTTCATTGGGAATTTATTGCGTTATGGAATTCGCAGCGATCGCAGTCGAGCCCGTCTAAGGGTGGGCGTGTGCATCATTTTTGCGAGCTTTGCGCCCCGCGCGTCAGGTGCGCCTTATGCGAGCATGCTGCAGCGAAACTGCCGAAGTTACTTTTATGCGCTCTCTTGCGAACTTTGATCGCCCATCCCCGTACAACTTGCATAAGGAAGTAGTTCGCCGTGTTTATCGGCTTAATGCTATCCCCGATTAAATTTATCAGGGCGATAACACAACACGCATATTAGTTTATAGAAAATAATAAAATAATCTAAAACCTTATAATACTCATAGGTGTAAGGTATAACATAAGCCTTTATGGACGAATTTTCCCCACTCCTTTTTGTTTCTGGCAATTTTCTTTGCTTTTTGCTGTGTCATTCTTCTTTGTTCTGTAACCTTTCCAATATATTTATTCCATGTTGTGATCGGCCGTCCTCTTGTTCTTATTTGCGTTCTGGCCTCCAACTTTCTTGGGCGGTCGATCTCCACTTATCGTTACTATGTGATCATATCGGCTCAACTGTGATTTCTCAATTATGTTTATTATCGGCTCCATCTATAGTTCTTTTTTGACTCCGCTGTTTCTGGCCCTATCTCTTCTCGTTATTCCCAAAATTACACGTAGAAACGTTTAAGCTTTCATCGTTTTTTGTTAGTGTCCAGCTCTCACATGCGAAGTTTAGTATTGGTACAAAGACTGTTATGTATACATTGATTTTTGGTTTCTTTGACACTTCCTTCTTCCATATAATTGCATTTGTTATGGAATAGTGAAATCTAGAAGCTTTTCCTAATCTATCTATTATTTCTGCATCTTGTCCTGAACTACCTATATTCACGCCATCTGCTTCTATGCTAACACTTTAATCTTTACAATATTCATCTTTAGATTTCTGTCTTCGAGGGCCTTATTCCAAATTGTATTATTTGCAATTAACTCTTTTTTCTGAGAGCACGACAGCTGCGAAGTAAAGGCGCGAGTTCAACTCCCAGATCAAAAGCAATGACAAACATCAAATGCTCTTCGGCTGTCATACAAACACCTTTGGCGGTCGTAAAGTATATTCTCCTCCTTCTAACGGGTCAGACTAGCCACCTGCCTGGAATACGCCGAGTATGGCTCATAGTACTACATGAAATGTGTGGTTAGAAACATGCTAATAGTCTATATAAGAGTAGAAGAAAAAGAATTTTTGTTTGTCATCAGTAAAAGCGCACGCTGCTAAAAGTACTGGTCGTGGATTTTTTCTTTGATGACATTGTTTAAGATAATATTAAAGAAGATTGGGTCTAATACTTCTCCTTGTCTTAAGCTTTCATTTACATTAAGTTTGTGTGATTCTTAATTATTTATTTGTATTCTATTTCTACAGTTATTATGGATGTTTAAAATTTTAGTAACTTTGCTGGTATATTTTTCTGCTTTAGGGTTTCTTTCATTCCTTGAGAAATCGAAAGCTTTTTCTAAGTCGAGGAAAGCTATAAAGTATTTTCCCTGCTTTTAAAATTCATTCTAGTAATTGCTTTATAGTAAATGTATGGTCTTGGATACTTCTCCCTTTTATAACATTACTTTGTGACTGCTGTTCTATTTGCATTCTTAATATTTTTTAGATATTCTTTCATACATCTTTAAACCAGTGCTTTAGATGGTAATACCTCTTGCAGTTTGAACAGTCTATTCTGTCACTGTCTTTAAAGATTGATATTCCATATCATGTTGTATATATGGATTAAAGTGTTGATGGCTTCTTCTTTCAATTTTTTAACATCTCTTCAGTTATCTGGTCGCAACCTGCTGCCTTTATTTTCTTGGAAGCTTCTTTAATTTCTTATTTATTTATTTCTTATCCTTCTTGCGCTTGTCCCTGTAGTCTAAATTTGTCTCTATTGTATACTTCTACCATCTTTCCATAATTTCCTTACTGTTTGTTATTATTTGTCCGTTTTTGCTTTTAGTAGTGTTAGTTGTTGTTGCTTCCCATTCCTATATTTTTGTACTTGTTGCAGTTTTTACTTAATTCTGTAATTAAGTATTTGTACCATTTTGGTTTTTTACTTTAACTGCTTCTTTGATTTCTTCATTGTACCATGATGTTTGTTCACGTTTTTGTTTATTCGTGTAGTTCCACATGTTAACTTTGCAGTCTTAATTAATATTGTTTTAATAGTTATCCATATTCTTTCTACTCTCAGATTTTTTACTTTCTATTTTCTTTCTTCCGATTCTACTCTATTTGGCTATCTCGTTATTATTTAACTTTTGTAGCTTTTTCATTTTCTTTACTGGTGTTTAAGAAGTTGTGCATTTTTAATTTCTTTTTAATACAATCTATTAATCAATGTAATCTGTTATAAATTTTATTATTTTCTGCGTACACTTATGAATGTCTCTGTATTTGAAAAAGGTATTCATAAGTACGATGTTGTTTTGAATACAGAAGTCTATTGTTGCTTTCCCACTGCTATTTCTAGTACCTTCGCAGTGTATACCTATTGCTTCTTTTGATTTATTTCTTCTCTTGTCCACTCTTCCATTTAAATCGTATGATTAGTTTACTTCTCAGACTTTCGACAAACCCCGTCACTTCTTCCCAATCTTTTACTTTAGTTAGCTCGTTCTCAGCTGGCCCATAGAGGATTATAATATTCACATTTTTGTTCCCACTAATCTCTAACTTTATTTTTAGAAATATCTCAGAAATACATTCGTAGTTCTTTATGTATTGCGTTATAGTATTTCTTATTGTGCAGCCTACACCAGCTCTTGCCCTTTTTTCTTACTTTGCTTCACTACCTATCATCAAATGTCTATTTCGTGTATTTTCTTAAGTTTCAAATTTATTTGTAGCTTATTTTCTTTTCCGTTTAGAACCGTGATGTTTCAGGTTCCTATTCTGCATCCTTTTTCTTTCGCTGTATTTGTTGTTATTCCTTGCGTATTATTACCTCTACCCGTTATTTTTTTAAAACAACCTAAAATAATTTGAGGCTGTCTTAAGAGGTAATTTTAAATAAGGAAATTTATTGTTCAAACCTAACCGAAATTTCTGATCTATGGGAAACGTCTCTGTTTTATGTCAGGCATATTTATAAATAAATTTTAAATTTATTGTTCAAACCTAACCGAAATTTCTGATCTATGGGAAACGTCTCTGGTTTTATAAACACCCTGCTAAAGTTTTTGGCAAGCGTCAAAAAACTTTCTTAAAGAATCTGCACGGATAAATATTTAACTGATATATTTTTCTGCGGAAAAACCGCAATTGCAATCCAATCCGAAAGCAACATCCTAAGATATTCTCGGATATTTTTTATACGAAGTATTTAACTACATAGATGTTAAGTAAAAGTTAACGGAAATTATAAAGAACAATATAGCACCATAAGTATGTCCAATGATACTGGTTAAATATCTAAACTATCTAAAATTATAAATTAAACATATCAGTTAAAAGAAGAAAGGGTTTATAGAGTTGTAATTAAATACTTGCACCATTTAATGGACATTATAGATGTCAAAGACTAACTCACAAGCTCTGGGCTGCAAAGTTAAAAATATTCATACTGTACTAAGTAGAAGCAACCCTAGAGCCAGCTGACAACAATAAAGATATTCACTCTACAACATTATATTATGCACATTGAACTTTCCAAGAATCAGTAAACTGTAATACCATTCACGAGACGTTAACTGTATGAACACACTAGAATATAGTGGAATAGGCATTTTGCATGTGTTAAACCGCAAGTTTTAAATAAAATAAAGACACCTCAACCACATGCACGTTGTGCTAGGAACTAGACTGAGCAAACTGCAGAGGTCATATAAAAGCAACATAAACACTGAAAACAATTTTATTCTACAAGTAGGTACATCAGTACCTCACAATTACAGCAATGATAACTTCAGTCAGCTGCTCAAAAAATTCTTAGAAGAATTCAAAATGATGTTCAATCAACTTCTTCAACAAAATAGCATTGTTCAAAACATGCTTACGCTGATAGTAAGATATAAATAATGACCAGTTATCCTCCAACATAAACTTTATCGACATTTTGTTAAACAGCAAAACTCTCCTTACCGACAGGTTAATCTTTAAAATATCTGCATATAGATTCCATCACATTAACTACCCTGATAATATTTTCCATGCAGAAAGTGCAAGTTTAATAAGAAATACAATAGTTATTTGGAATTAATGGGTTATTTAAAAGACTGTCTTCAAGCTATCAAGATTAAGATGTTACCTTATGACATAATTTTGAAACTCTATGTTCTGGGCCTTTCGACTTATACCACTAAGGGTAAAAAACTGGCTATAATTTTACATAAAAAGCTATAGTTTCTTATTAGGAGGCTCGCCCACTTGATGGCCGATCGATCTGATGAAAATACCAGATCTACTGAATTTTTCTGCTACCAGTGGTGTTTTTAACTCCTATGTGAATATAAAATATAACTTTGACTTATCATCTGACTCTTTACCACTAATAAACACTTCTGTTCTGTTTGTAGTGACGTCCGACAACGAAGATACCTTTGTAGCTGTTGATTATTGGTTTAGAGAGTCCGAGATACCAAATCATACCGCTTTGGAAAGGTGTGGCAATTTTTCCACAATCTATTTTTGAAGTTCCAAAAGCCACCGCGTTTTAGGACAAAACGGTTTTAAAAAGGGGGTTGACTTTAAGAAGACGGGGTTGTCTGAAAGGACTGCAGGCTATAAGCACCACATATTCCGCAAAAGGGCAGGTTTTAGTCTGAAGGAATTCTGATTTGTCAATTTTTGACTGCTCTAGAGCACCTATGGCAGGATAATTCTAAAAATTTGAACTGTACAACTATTTGTTCATTATATCACCCCATTCCAATCTACAATAAACTCAAAAACGTTTCTAATAATTTATTAACTATAAATGCTACATCTATGATTCTTAGTGAAAATCAAATATAGTCTCCCTCTTTTACAACCACAAGATTGCATCGCTCATGTAGTTCCGTATCGTCGTATATGGTACTTGAATAACTAAGGCCCAAATTTACAAGCATTTAAAAGCACAAAAAGTTGGTTAAAGTCACGGGGATGCACATCGGGTAAATATAGAGAGTGGTCCCGTCTCCATCAAGTATTCTGTAACGAACTTTGCTTTGTATGGTCTCTAATCATTCCAGAGTATGTCTTGGGAAATGACTTATAGGCCTATTCAGTGATAATATTTTTCTCTTGGTAGATATGCCAAAAAGCGATGCCATCGATGTCTATTGCCATAATCAACACCCTCTTTCTGTCCTTGAAATGTTGCCTTGGCTCTCATTGAGCAGTTTTACCGTCTCCTAGCCATTGAGCCAACTTGTTTTTAGATAGATGGACAGTCAGTAAATGTCTATAGCTAGAGTTCGCTTTAATAGCTGAGATTAATGGTTGTACCAAAGGAGATTATCATTACCTATGTTGATCCGAGCTTGCTTCTGTTCTTCTGTCACACTGTTTTCAAATTTCTGACTAATTTTGAGAACATCAACATGTATGGCCAGCTCATCGTCTGACCATGACCTTGTTTTGACCAAATATGCTTTGATTTGCTGCAATCTTTGTTGTTTGTCGGAAAACACGTGGTATGTAAGTTTCTTCTCCAGACCCTTCCATTACACTATGCCTTTTGTTGATCTTAGTCACCCATTTCTTACGGTATGGATAGGGACCGCTCTTGATGGCACACTTTTTTGCTGAAAATTCGACGATCTTAATCATTCACCGAAGATATCAAAACATACAGATATTTTGATCACTTCGAGTTTGCTCACTTGCTAGCAAATGCGAACTCACATGTGCCCAGAAAAATGTTAATACGTATATTGAGTATATCTTAGTTCTCCATATTAGTAGCAACTCTTTCATGTTACCTTTTGTTTTTATTTTAATATTTAAATGCCATCTCATCAAGCAGAAAACTGTTATGCCTTCAACAATTTGAAATATTTTTTTGAAAAAAAGTGCTAATGCAAAGTTGGTGTAGATATCAAGTAATATAAATCACAGTCAGTTTTAGACTATGCCTTTTTCTAGTCATACAGTCACATTTGCAGCGTACCTATGTACGCGAATGTAAGAGTAATTAATTAATACACATAACAGCGCACGGTTTTACTGCGGCGCGGCGCAAAATCCCTGGCAGGGCGCGGGGCGCCGCGGCGCAGCACAATTACGCCAGTACATGTCGCGTAAACCATCGCCCCAAGGTTGTATTACGCCGCATTATCCGTGTAATTAAATAAACCGCCATTCCGCCGATCCAATCCGAGCCAAATTACAAATTACCCGCGCCGCTGCGAGGCGCGTCACGATCCGCCGCGGCGCAGCGACTTTCCGCCGGAGCGACGTGCAAATTAGAATTTATAGTGATCCCCGATAAATCCCCAATGTTTGCAGCCGGCGAATGCAGCCGAGGAAGGGATCATCAGGAATCCATCAGCTCGAGGACTACAGATACGCAAATTGAGTTTCTGCCGGAATAAAGGGCGCGTGCTTGTGGAAACAGTCCTGGCGCGCGTTTCGGCAGGCAGGTGAATAAGGGCGCCGAGCAAGACATCCCTTCGAGCACCCCATAAAGCTAACACTTCTTTATTGCATTTTCCGTAAACTGCTGGGTTACAAGTTCATCACCCTTTACGGTACATACAAGGCATAGACGAAAGAATATTGGAACTTTGGGAAGGCCTTGCTCCGGTCGTAATACTTTCTACACGAGTGAGGGCCAATGTAATAGACACGGTTCAGCGAGCAATAATCTAGTGATAATAACAGTAAAGAATTTTATAATCACTTATGTAGGTAAAAGAGTATGAAATGACTACGTTTGTTAGGTGAAAACGTGCAATGATTGAGTTAACTTCCAGACTGATAGCATGGCTAGCTACCCCCAAAAAACCCGATCTCAATATATGGCAGTTGTTTCTATAGATTCGTGTCAAACACCTGGGCACACCTTTTTCTTGTGTAAGGTGGTAAAAATTCTTCATGAATACTCTTGGACTGAGTCCTACTAACTAAAAAACTTCCTCTGACCGCTCCGGGACTACTTTTCGTACTACCCCTGTTTCACTACTTTAACAATAAAAGTAGCCACCGTATCCCATTTTGACTTTGGTTCAGTCATGATGCGGCATACATTGTCTGGGGTTAATTTCCCTTCTTGTTCTGCTTCTCTCTTCTTCCCACATCTCACACTCAAATACGGTATGCTGCGGTCCGTGCCGCCTCAGAACAAACAAGCGTCGCAGTTATTGAGTCCGTATTTGAGAAGGTAACAGCCTCCATACACTCCATGACCCGCCGGAAATTGCGTCGGGTGGTAATTCACCTCGCTGTGCTTTTGATTGCGCCATTTTTGCAGATCTGGTATAAACCTCCTTGTCTACTAGGCCGTTGTTGCTGTGGGGTCTTCCATTCCTTTTGCCATTGGTTTTCGGCCCATATATTTGCCTCTCTTTTGTCTTTCGTATTGTAAACACGAGCTCGTTTTACTACTTGGAGGTGTGTCGGCAGGTTTCCAGCAATGACTTCGATCCCTCCATTTGCTGTGGTCCCGTATGTACTGTTCACTCTTCTCGTGCTTTCTTTGGTGAGCTTTTACATTTGTTAATTCTCATTGTAGTTTTCCATGTTGGTGCTGTGTGCAAGTTAATCGAGGTAATGACCCCTGCAAGCAGCTTTATTTTTCTTCTTTTTTTCTCACACTCGGCGTTAATCGGCACAGAGTTTGGGAAACCTTTTTGGATTAGAACACGTTCCAAAGATACGGTTCAATGACCTACCCATGCGGAACCCACGACACCCGTATCTTTTCCTTGATTACAAGTATCCATAGGTCCCTGCAAATTTCCAGTATCTTTTAAATGACGTCTACTGCGGATCGTTCTTTTTTCCTTAAAAACCGTATAGTCTCCCCGACATGTGTTCAGCGTCAGCGTTTAATCTTGACAGGAGAAGTTATTCTTTAAGCTTCCCCAGAACGTTAATTAGGCAGGTTGGGCGGTAACCGGTGGTTTACCCGGGCTTTGGTGGCTTTTCCAACAGGACGAGCCTGGTCGTCTTTCACTTATCCTAAAACGTCCCTTCTTCGAGGCAACGATTCATCATTGCTGTGCAGTGCTCCAAGATGGATATGATGAGCGTTTTTATTATTTCTGCCGGTGAGCTGTCTGACCCTGGAACTTTCCTCGAGTTCAGTTAAAAAGCAGCGTTTATTACTTCCTTCTCAGTGAACTGCATTACCGGCTCTGTGACGTTCACTGCCGGCCAGCTGATTGTTTCGTTTTCGGGGAACAGATTTGCAGCTATGTCTAGCTGTTCCGCCGTAATCAGGGCTGGGGTACTGCTTATCTTTAGCCTGCGTAGAACAATCTTGTATCCTCGCTTGTAGACATCATTGTTCAGGTTTTTCAAGATTCTGATAGTCGTGCGGAGTTGCCTCCACGCCTCAGCGCAGCTTTCATGCCATCGCCTGCGGTCATCATCCGTGGCAATCTGACTTTTATTTCCACGACCCAGCTTTTGCTTCTCGTGGAGGCATGCCCTTCACCGTCCATAATTTTTTACTGTTGCCTTGCTTTTTTGGTTCAAATAATCCATCGCATACTGATGTAAGTTTTGTTCGCATAATTGGGTTGCCATCGAAGTCTGTCAAGGCGCGTTCTTTCCCGTGACCTCTCTTCGGGCGTTTTTCGTGGTTTTCAGGGCTTGTCGGATTTTGAAGGTTTTTGAACGTTATGTACAAGTCTGCTTTCTTAACGAATTTTTTTACAGTAGAACTAACACTTTATTAGACTTTAACGTAATCTACGATTTGATACTGTGTCACATTACTATATTTTTATCAATTACTTGTATGTGTTTTTGATTACATTGTTATAGATATCCATGACTTTAACATGACAATTGACAAGTCTTAAAGGTATAAGTTACATTGTGTTTCTTTTAAAGTTTGGTTATTTAGCAATGTCGTGGGGCGGAAAAAAACGTATTACTGTAATCGCATTACATAAGGGTGGAACTAAAAAAATGCAGTCTTTAACACCTCGTATTCTCTTGGCAAGAGCCGTATGTTTGTGTGTCGGGCTATACAATTGATTGATAAAGCTTGAGGTGGTGTGGAAGACCACATTCAGTTCGGATTGTTTAGGCAGTTAAAGCCGTTAGTGTCCGAAAATTATGTCTTGTGACATGCAAATTTTAAAACTAGACATCCATGACCAGCTGCTTAAAACAGACGTATGCGCCATTTGCTGATAGGTGGTTTAAAGACAGGTAGCAGAGAAAAAACAAAGAGGATGTTGATTAAGTACGCACGCGATGGCCATTTGTTTACGGATGATAAAATTTTAACAAAGGAATTTCAATCAAAACGGCAAAATCCATAAGACACTTACCGTGTAAGCTGAAGCTCTGCTGCAGGAAATTAGGGAGAATCGAGGAAGGCGAGAAAAGGGTGTGGGCGGAAAAAAGGACAAGTTACCCCAATCTTCGCTGCTGAGCCGATCGGAAGCGTCTTTTCGGATGTGGGTCCTTCAACTGATCGTGTCCGAGGTTTGCAACAGGATTTTTTATTTTTCCTCGCCGGGTCAAATACAAAAGAAAGCGGATCGAGTTTCTCCATCGACAAATCTCGACTCCCGTACAAGCAATGAGCTAACAACAAACGACCTCCGGGATGTGAAAACTCTTGCCACCAATCAAACTCTCGGTCAAAACGGTCTTCTACACACGGAGAAATTAAAGCCGGTTGAACGTTTCCAAGACCATCATGACTACACTAAAACGGTCGTAGCTGCTCTGCTTTTATCCGCGCAGGATCCGCGAACAAACAAAATTTTAGCTGGTGTGTATTAGCAAACTTGACTGAGCAACAATGTGCTTCATTTTTAACAGAATATTAATCTTTAGGTTGTAAATTATGTTCAAAAAGACACCCAAACGTTGGTTCTTTGAGCGCTGACGGTTGCAGTCAATATTTTTCCTTTGGATGTAGTACATACTGCTATAGACTAGTAGCCTGGACGACTTGTGGCTTGTGTAGAGGCTAATTTTGGCCATTTTAAATAAATCCATTATGATTATACTTGTGGACGTAATATGTAATTTGGAATTTTTTTATTTTCTTTTTATTTTTCATTTAACTCTCCCCTTTATCGATAAAATTATTCACCATCCAGCGGTGAGATCTTCGAAGTCATAAAACTTGTTTAATTTTATTGTAAAAGAAGTTCGTAACATCAAGTGCGAGCCCACCCCGCGCGAAATTAATTATCTCTGTCCGCACCTGCAAATTTGCATTTCATCTGCCGGATTTTTGCGCCGCGGCGAGTTAGCGAGCTAAGGCCGAATTAACAGCGCAGATTATTCATGAAAATTAGTGTAATTGGATAATGAAGTTGCAAAATTGGATCAGGAATTGTTGCTGCGTCTAAAGACGCAGCCGCGGGATTGCACTTCAATTCGCACTCTTCGCCGGCGCGGCCGCGCGATTTTACCGGCCGCCGCCAAACAATAAGTGCCATAAATATTCATGAGCAATTAAGTATAGAAAATTAATTACTGGGCCACTATAAATTCCATTAAACTACGGTTGCGGGCATAATAAAGCTGATTTGTATTCAAACAGACCAGCGGCGCCTGTTCATAGAGCCGCCGCCCGCGGATTGCCCGAACTTCTCAGACGCCACAGCTTGGCGCCGAGCGGAGTGACCATATGTGCCGCAGTTGGCGCGCAAAAAGGATTTAATTAATTAGCTAACGATGGCTGTGCGCTAATGCGGCGCACATAGAAGTTTCATTTAGATCCGAGCGCTGCTCGCGCTTGTAAATTAATTTTTACTCTTAACACCGCCATTTAGCATTTTATGCCGCATGGACACGCTGTAATTATTTAATTTTATGCAGAAACATCTAGAAAAGTCTAGCTGGACAAAAGACTGCTCTATTATTTTTTTTGCTTACTAATTTTCACTTATGATTTAACATAAATATGTCTAATTTAACTAGGCAAGATAATTCCATCTGGAAATCTATGAAAAGTAAGACAAAACCCAAAATAACACCACCACCACTTCGAAAATATTTAGTACCTCCAGAATCGTGGACAAAGAGTGATAAAGCGAAGACGAACCTCAAAACAGTGGCCTGGTTCAAGAAGTAGAACACGATCTAGCTACTTCCTTCCAGTTCTCCCCAATCTTCTATTCCTAATTTTTTTATGTCACTTTTTGTAGCATCAAGTTACTTCTTTTTTCTTCCTCCATCTTTCTCCACAAGCACCCTTTTGGTGTGTCTAAGCTTAACATGACCCGACCACCTCAGTCTTTCGGATTTAATGTATCTGGATGTTCATATATCTTTTTTATTTTCTGGTTTGTTTGTTTTCTTTTGCAGTTTTAGTCCCACCTAAAATATTTCTGAGTGGCTTCCAAATCTCTAGTCTAATTTTATTTTTCTTCACATGCGTAGAGTACCGTAGGTGTAATTATTGTTCTATAATATTTAAGTTTGACTACCATTCATATTGTCTTTGCTTTTAATGTGTTATTTAGTGCTCCTAATGCTTTATTTCTATTTTGACACGTTCATCAATTTTGCACTTTCTTTGCTATTGCATGTCACAGTTACTCTTAAATACTCGAAATTACTAACTTTTCCAAAAGTATGAACCTTATTCATCCTTTAAACTTAATGTCATTTGGTTCTTCTTGTGGTTCTCTTATTAATTCCATGTCTTTTGTTGTTTGTTCATTAATCTTCTTTTGATGCTCTTTTAGGCTTATTGAAAATCATGTCGAGTTGTTTCTTGGATCTAGACATCAAAATCATCCGCATACGCAATGAGTTAGTGTTTACGTTGGCATATCATGCTATTATTCCAAATTTCAGCCTCCTTTCATATTACGTCTAGGACTAAGTTGTAAATTATTGTAGACAACGATCTCTTTGCTTTAAACCCTTTCTTTCTGAAGAAAAAACTACTTTGTTAGAGCTTTCGGTAGTATTAGTTTAACTCGGTATACCCAGGCTAACCATGACTTCGTATAATTTAATTACAACGACCGAATTATTTGTAATCCAAATATAAACAACAGTGCAGTTTCAGCTTATGTTCGCAATTATAATTTTTAGAGTAAATACACTGATACTCTCCTACATCTTGGCCACGGACGTCACTGAGCCTTTTTTGGATAAGTCTAGCGCATACTTTATAACGCCCAGTAATGCTATGCCTCTATATTTTTAACACGGGTTTTATCCTCTTTCTTATAAATTGTCCAAACGATTGTGTTGCTCCACTGCTCCGGCATACGTTCCTCTCGCCATACTCTTCTAATTAATTCACAATTTTTTTTTCAAATTTTTCGCCTTTATACTTTAAGGCTTCTGCTGCTATTCTATTTTGTCTTGCATACTGATTGCTCCTCAATTTCATGATTTCGTCTTTCATTTCCACATCTGACAGTCCCGCCACCTATCTGTGTTTACCTTACTTCATGGTGTCTTTATTTCTTAATATGGTTTTTCATAATCATCGTTTAACAGCTTGCCAAAATATTCCACTCGTCTATCTTGTTTCGAATAATTTTTCCAATTTCTTTGTGTTGCAATTCCATTTCCACACTTGGTATTCCACGATCAGTTTATTGTACCCACTTTGATGCCATTCCCTTTGCCACTTTCTTTCTTCGCCAGTTTTCTTATTTGTTTTCCCTTTTCTTTTTCTTCTTCGTTTTATCCTTGTTAATGTATATCTTGACTCGTGGGTTAGCTTTTAATTTGTGTTTTCTGTGCATGACTTTTGCCTTATCCTCATCCTTCTTGAACTCTAATTTATATGCAGCTTTAACTTAAGGGCTCACTTGCAATTCCTCTCCTATCATGTTCCTCACAGTGATTTTTAGTACATTATGACTATTACGACAAATTTTTAGTCTTGATGCTATTGTCTATTCTCTTTTCTGCTTTTCAAGCCTCTGAACTCTTCCGCGCATTTTGAGTTCTTCGTTGACTTATTCATTTTCTGTTTTTAATTTTTGGTTTCTTCCCTTCTCTCATTCTTTTAATTTCTTCATTAATTAGCTTTTGCTTCTTATTTGGTTCTGATTTACTTGTAAACCTCTAAACGTTTCGATTCTTCATCGTTCCTTTTAGTTTCCTTTGT
The DNA here is from genome assembly GCA_036346155.1 of Sinelater perroti. NCBI lineage: Eukaryota > Metazoa > Arthropoda > Insecta > Coleoptera > Elateridae > Sinelater > Sinelater perroti. Next base: position 17,121,319 of record JARFIY010000158.1, on the reverse strand, counting down.
GAGTGTTCTGTGCGTTTTCGGGCTACTACCAAATACCTCATCCTCTCTGACGCTTTTATTTATATATATTCATCGCCGACATTTTTTACTTTAATTATTTAACACCTTTTCCTTGCAAATGCGCCGCTGCCGGTTTTATCTTGGGGATTTTAATAGTTACCAACGAGCGCTAGGTAAAGCCCACAATTCAACCTTTCGGACGGGTTTTACCTACCAGCTAATATTTATTTATTTGTAGCTTTGAACTTAATCCGTTTACATAACATATAATTAATAATTGACATCAGATAACCAAACATAAAAGTATTCTTAACAAGATATAATGTCTTTCCATTTCCTTCGATCCGTTGCTAGGGTCCTCCAATTTCTGATCCATTTTTCTGCAAGGTTACTTTCCACCGCCTGATTCCATCTTATTCTCGGCCTACCTTTCCCTCTTATCCCCTTTGGTGCTTTCCAGGCCACATTCTTTACATTTCTGTCATCCTTCATTCTTACCAAATGCCCTAGCCATTGTAGTCTTCTATTCTTCACAAAGTCTCCTACTGATTTTTCACCGTACATATCATATTCATTCTTCTTTCCCAGCCCATTATTGTCTTTTTCCCGCCCAGTATCCTTCTTAGGATTTTTCTTTCCCAGGTTTCTATTTTTCGCTGAATCCTCTGGTTCATGGCCCATATTTAGCATCCATAGGTTAGCGTTGGCCTTAATATTGACTTATAAATCCTAAATTTTGTGTTTCTGGATAACCCCTTTGCTCTTAATATTTTATACAGCCCTCCTGCGCATTTGTTTCCTTTGGCTATTCTTGGATCCACTTCCTTTTCTTCTTCAATTTTATTGGACACCAATACACCTAGATACATGTAGTTCTCTACTTCTTCAAAAGCTACAACCCCCACATTTCTCTTTGTTTTTGAGATGCATAGATTTTTTGTATCTTTGTAACCTTTTTTGAACTTAAGCTCCATATATTTTGTCTTGTCCTTATTAAACTGGAGCCCCATTGTTTCAGCAGAATCCATCAGTTGTTTTGTGACCTCTTCTAGTTCTTTTGTACTTCTAGCCAGTAGTACCACGTCATCAGCGTAAGCAAGACACTGATGGCTTTTGTAAAACAGTGTCCCTTTTCTATTTATTCCGCTCTTTCTAATTACCGCTTCTAGTGCTAGGTTAAACAGCACGCATGATAGAGGGTCGCCTTGTCTTAATCCTTTTTCTATTTTGAATTCTGCACTAAGGATTGTACCACTCTTGACTGCTGTGACTGTGTCTTTTAGTGTCATCCTTATTAATCTGATTAATTTAGCTGGTATTTTTAGTTCTTCTAGTGCTTTCATTGACTGCTTCCTGTTTATATTATCATATGCGCCCTTGAAGTCAATGAATAGCATATGTGTTTCAACGTTGTATTCGCAGCACCCGTTTAGGATTTGCTTTAGCATAAAGATTTGGTCTGTTGTGGATCTGTTTTGTCTAAAACCCTTGGTACTCCCTAGCTCGGCTTCCGTATTCTTCCAATCTTCTCTTTATTATTGTGGCCAATACCTTATACGTGACATCTAAGAGTGTTATTCCTGTAATTCTCGCAAACCCTCTTGTCACCCTTTTTGTAAATTGGCAGGATTATCGCCTTATTCCAGGACCTTGGCATTTTTTCTGCTTGCCATATCTTTATTATCATATCAAGAATCAGTTCCGACAACATATCACCTCCGTACTTCAGATTTTCCGCTAATCCATTTTCACCCGATGATTTATTATTTTTTATTTTCCCCAGTATTTCTTTTACTTCATCCATCCTAGGATTTTCTACCGCTACTCCATCATTATCAATCTCATCTTGCTCTTGGTTTTCCCTCGTACCTACATTTAAGGTTTCCTCAAAGTACCTCCTCCATCTTTCTAATATGTTTTCCTCGTCACCCAGTAGATTTCCGTCCTCATCCTTAATGTATGGAGTTCTGCTTTGGTCCCCTGAGCGTATGTCCTTTACGTCCTTGTAGAAATTTCTAATTTCTTTAGCTTGATATTTGTTTTCTATTTCTTTTACCTGGTCTTCCATATACCGTCTTTGTTGTTGCCTTAACAACTCTTTCACTTTGCTTCTCTGTCTAGCATAACTTTGGTAATTTTCCTCAGGTGGTGTGTGTAACATTTTTTGTCTAATCTTTTCTTTATCTTCAGTCCTGGTCACATTCCCCATCGATATTTTTTTTTTTTGAGTTTTGCCTTGTGATATTTCTTGTGTTGCGTACCTTATTGTATTTTCTAAGTTTCTCACTTCTCCTACCTCTCCGTCTGCTACATTTTGCCTAACATGTATTCTATGTCCTTTTATACTTTGTACCTCTAATTCCCTTTTTTGCCACCTCCTCGTCCTGCAGCATCCTTATTTCAGATTTACCTTATCCTTACTTTCCTTTTGTTGCCTCTATTTTTTTCGACTCTATGCATCTAATTTGTACTCCAACCAGGAAATGGTTGGAGTCCACGTCCGCACCCCTATATGATCTCACTTTCTTTATCATTTTTTCATCTTTCGATTGCACCAGGACGTGATCTATTTGGTTGGTCTCCTTGCTTCCCGGTATAATCCATGTCTCTTTGTGTATGTCCTTTCGTGGGAAATGTGTGCTAATTATCTTCAGATTTTTCTCTATTACCAGCGAGATCAGCCTTAGCCCATTATCACTACTAGTATCGTGCTTACTTTCCCCTCCTGTTATCTTCCTGTAGATGTCTTCTTTTCCAATCTTAGCATTTGCATCCCCCATTATCAATATTATGTTGTCCTTTGGAACCCTGTCTATTACTTCCTCGAATATCTCGTAGTACATATCCTTTATCTCTGTTCCTCTTTTTCGTTCGTGGGGGCATGTATATCCAGGTAGATCTAATTCTTTATCGTTCCTTTTAGTTTCCTTTGTGAGTGTTCTGTGCGTTTTCGGGCTACTACCAAATACCTCATCCTCTCTGACGCTTTTATTTATATATATTCGTTACCGACATTTTTTACTTTAATAATTTCACACTTTTTCTTTGCAAATGCGCCTCTACCGTTTTCATCTTAGGGATTTCAATGCTTACCAACCAGCGCTAGGTAAAGCCCACAATTTAACTTTTCGGACGGGTTTTACCTACCAGCTTATATTTATATCTGCAAATACTATTCCCACCTTACTTTGTCTGGTCTGCTGCACTTCCTCTATCAGCTCATTGCTTACTTTTACTTATATGCTTGCTATTATCGAAAAATTGAATTTCACAACGAAAACTCAAACACTATGTTTACATGTGCAGTGGCGTTCAGTCCCCCCCCCCCCCTTTATAATTAAAAATAGCCTAAATAGTAATGATACTGAAGCCAGGAAAAAATCCCACAGATGTGGCAGCCTACCGACCAACAGGTCTGTTACCAACAATCTCAAAAATTTTAGAAGGACTTCTACTCAAAAGAATTAACAAGGACATAAGCCAACATAACAGAAAACAATGAAAGACCTACAGTACTACACTACAGTATTTCTAGATATGAGCCAGTATTTGATAAAGTGTGCCTTCCTGGCTTACCATATAAAATCAAAGAAATTATTTCCAAACTCCTCTTCAATATTCTAAAATCATACTTAGATGAACGTGAATTTGTTTTAACAGTAAAACCTTAAGTCCTACAAAAAATAGTAGAAATAATACAATAATTATAATTAAAGATAGGATTATATAATGTAGGCTGATACTGTTATATGTTACATAAGTACTAGTTCAAGTTACTTTTATGTAGCCCTATCGCCAATTTCTAGAGCCGAGTCAGTTTAATGGATATCAGATTAAAATGAATAGAAATCGGATAGGTCACCTTGAGTAGGTAAACAGGCTTTTCTAAATTTCTACATCTAAAAATGTTTGTAGCAGAGTTCAAAAACTTTTTTGTGACCATATTCTTCTTTGATTAAGATTTTCTTGTATAACACTAAAATACACCATTACTCATTGATATCTTCGCTAAACACTTTACTGAAGTTCGTTTTCACATAGCCGGTACTACCCTGGACTTGTAACAAATTTTAATACATTGGTCTTCTTGGCAGTTTTTAATTGCTTATTTTTAGAAAATAATTTGTTCTGAAGATACACACATTTTTGTGTGATATAATAAATCTAGAGTAACAATAGTGGTTGTGTTTTCGATTACACGAATCAAATCAAAAAAGAGTAAAAATATTTTTATCTAAAATGAGAATGTGTAAGAGAATAACTGCATGGTTTTCATTTATAAAAAAGTCTCTGATCTTTTTAAAAAGAATTTTAACAGATGAAAAATTTAGAAATTTCTTTCCTTTTGAATTTGATGTTTTTGGTAATAGTACTTGCATGTAGCACAGTACGTAAATTATTTACTATATTAGTTATAGTGACTAACTATCTTAAATTTATATTGTTCAATAATTTCGCTGTTTTATTCAGGATTTGAGTTTCCCGTAATATTATTAAAAAAAATTTGTATTCCGCTACTAAAATTTTGTTTTTAGAAATTTCCTTATCAAAATTGTATAGAATAGTGACTTGGTTTTTAGTAAATAATTTCATAGCATTGTTCTATGTTTAGTTATTGTTTGCGTCCAAAATATCTGCTAAATTTTGGAACACTAATTTTTGTACATAAGATATTTAGCAGAATTGTCGCCGGCTGCAAGAAATGTTAAATTACTGAACGTAAATATACGATTATAGTCAAAAGTAAAGTAACTGTTTGAATAAAACAAAATATTTATTTGTTCATCCAAATTTATCCCCCCCGCTTCAAAGTAGTTCGCTTCCGTTGCGATACACACACTCCAACGTTTAATTCAACATTGGAAACACTTTTGGGGATGAGCACCTGCTTCAATTTTTATTTTATCGATTTCACTGAGTCAAATAGTAGAAGTTATTTTGTTAATCGACCATACAGAAAGGAACCATACGATGACAATTCTGGAGAATACACATAATTTTTGCCGAAGAATTGCTCTTTTAGTGACAAAAGTTTTAAGCCCAGAACATCATCTGAAGTTGCGTTTACTGAACCTACTGGTATGCCACCATTTCAGTAAGTTCTCTTACAGTCAAATGACAATGTCTCTTTGTTCAGTTTTTAATTTGTTCGATAGCTTCTTTGGTTATTGATGTTGATGGACAACCATATCGAGGTTCGTCTTCTACGGATTCACAACCTTCTATAAACAGCATATGGCACTAGAACACAGTTTTTCTCGATAAAAATCGATCATTGAATGCTTCAACGTTTCAGTAACATTAATTTAACTTTTATCGTAAAATTTAATATAACTTCGTTGTTCGACAATATCAAACATTTTGAAAATCAAGAAAAGGCAAAAGTTGATCAAAATATATGTAGATATATTATACTAAAATTATGAGTAAATGTCACTGGAGATTGTGCCAATATCAGAAAAAAGTTTTTTTGAAATGTAAATTTCAAATTAAAAAGTCGCTTTTTTTTTTGTCTGAGTAGTATCATTATGTACCTTTTTAATGTTTTCGTATTACCATTGCTGCTTAGTCATAAATAAAATAGATAATTCGAAAATATTGGTAGACTGCTATTTTGTACTGTTTTTTATCGCCCACAGTTCAATTGAAGCAAAAACTTTCTCGTAGTCAACGTAGGCTATATGCCTATAAAGAAAGATTGTGCTCTGTGCTTCTTTCTATAAGTATTAGGTCGCCAGTGCTGAAGTTTTTCCTGAATTTTGCTGGTTCAATCATCTGATACAATTTTAGTTTCGCCTCTAACCTATTTATTATAATTTTAGCAAAAGGTTTGTATATTTAGGGCAGTAGACATATTGGCCTGTAGTGGTTAAGGATTGTTTTGTTTTCTTTTTGTGTATAAGAACCACTAGAAAATTACACAATCGTCGGGCGTTTGTTGAAGAATTGCTTTCATTTATTAGTTCATCTACAGAAAAACATCAATAACATTTCTATAGCTCGTGGAGTAAGACAGGGAGACTTTGTACACCCAAAGTTATTAATTACACCACTTAAAGATGTTCTTGAAAACGTTAAATGTCAGCTTAAAGGGGTAAATATAAATGGCAAGATGCTCAACCACTTAACATATGCGAATAATGTAATAGTCATATCAGATTCCTTTAAAAATCTACGAACCATGCTCGAAGAAGTAAAAGTTGAATCGGAAGAAGTTGAGTTAAAAATCTTCTTCTTCTTCTTCTTTCTCTTCTCCCATTTTACCTCACGGTGTTGGGGTTTTGAGCCATCGGTTGTAAGCGTTTCTATCCCTTGCCAGGATCTTTATTTGTTCTATGGTCTTACCTCTTTTCCTTGCCACTTCTCTGATGTTGTCTTCCCATACTTTTCTAAACCTTCCTCTGGGACGCTTTCCTTCATCTTTCATTGCAAACACTTTCTTGGGGTACCTTGTCTCACTCATTCGTACCATATGTCCGAACCATTGAAGTTGTTTTAATTCTGTTTTCTACTAAGGGTTCCTGATCTAGTTCGTCTCTTCTTGTTTTTCCAATTACCCGTCTTAGGTACTTCATTTCTGTTGCTGTTATTTTTGATCTGTGTTTATCTTGCATTACCCATGATTCGGCTCCATATGTTACGGTAGGCACGTAGATTGTTTTATATAAGTGCATTTTTGCTTTTCTACTTAATTCCTTTTTTCCTATTAAGGTATTGTTTATTTGATAGTAGACTTTGTTAGCTTTATTTACTCTGCTTCTTATTTCTTCGTCAATTTTCCCATTTGCACTTATACTTACTCCTAAGTATTGAAGTTCCTCTACTTCCTGCAATTGTCTTCCTTCTATCTGTATTTGCATTTGCCTTGCTCTTTCGTTTTCTTCTCGATATTTTCATAATTTTACTCTTGTCCGTATTTATCTGCATCCCCTTCTCTTCCAATCTGTTCTTCCATGTTGTTACTTTCCTTTGCAGTTGTCCTTCACTTGTTGCGATCAGAATTATATCGTCGGCATATAGTAAGTCTTGTGTCAGTACTGGGTATAGATTCAGGTATCCCAGGCTAGTATTTCTGATGTCTTTTTTACATTGTTCGTTTATATAATCCATATATATCACGAAAAGTAGGGGGCTGAGACTATCCCCCTGTTTTATGCCCTTTTCCATCTTGAATTCCGTAGATGTTTGCCCGTTTAGTCTTACTGAGCCGGTACTATTGGTATTTACACTTCTTATTACTCGTTTTAATTTTGGGCTTACCTCCAGATGGTCTAGTGCTTCCCATATATATTGGCGTGGTACTTTGTCGAATGCAGATTTTAAATCTAAGCATGCCAAATATAGTGTTTTGTTTTTATCTATTCTTTTCTCTGATAGTGTTCGAAGGGTAAATATGTGATCGTGGGTTTGTCTCCCCGGTGTGTATGCTGCTTGTTCATCTTGTATTTTATTTCCTATTTCTACTCTTAGTCTGCTTTCTAAAATTCTTGAGTATACTTTGAACGCTACTCCTGATAGACATATAGCTCTGTAGTTGTCACTATTTGTGGAATCTCCTTTTTTGTGTAGAGGTACAATGATATTTCTTCTCCATTCATCTGGTATATTCTCTGTGTTCCAGGCTTTCTGAAAGATTTGTTTCAGCCATTGTACTAGTATGGGCCCTCCCTTTTTTAGCATTTCTGCGGTTATTCCGTCTTCTCCCGCGGCTTTTCCATTTTTTGCTTTCATTAGGGCCGTTCTTATTTCTTCTTCAGTTATTATATCCACTTCTTCCTGTTCGTTATTGTCTTCTGCCACTATTTGTGCATTTCTATCTCCCTTGAATTTGGACGTGTAATGTTCCGCCCAGGCTTGTAGTATGTCTTTTGTTTCCGTTTGCAATTCACCAGCAGCATTTCTTATACTTCTAATCTTTTGGGTTCTATTTCCTTTTAGTCTTTTAATTATATTCCAAAATTGTTTCTGGTTGCTTATATAGTTGTCTTCAATTTTCCTTCCGAAACTTTCCCAGCTCTCTCGTTTGGCTTGTTTCATTGCTTCCTTCGCCTCATTTCTTTTTTGTGCATATATTACTCTATCTCCATTTGTTTTTGTTCTTGTATATTTTTTTCCACGCCTCCTTTTTCTCCTTAATTTTCTTTTTCACTTCCTCATTCCACCATTTAGTTCGTTTTTGGTCATTGTTTTGTCTGACTATTTTTGTTCTGCATATTTCTTTTACTTTTGTTTGGAGTGCCGCTTTGAGTTTTTCCCATACTTCATTAAGGGTTTGTTGCTGGTTGCTATTTTCATATTCTTTCAACTTCTCTTGGAGTCTTTCCTCGTATTCTCTTCTTATATTTGGTTCATCCAAGAGTTCTAGCTTAATTCTTTCATATTTTCTACCTCTTTCCTTTTTTGGTTTCTCTATGTTGGTATCTGCGATTACTAGTCGATGTGCTGTGCTCAACTCCGCCCCTTTGACTGCTTTCCCGTCGTTTACGGCGTATCTCATATTTTTTGTATGTGTTATATAGTCTATCATGCTTCGATGTTCTAGCCCTTCCACTTCATATGTGATTTTATGAATATTTTTGTTATTGAACCAGGTATTTCCTATGAGTATTTGATTTATGATACAGAAATCGAGCATTCTTTGTCCATTATCATTAATTTCACATTCCAGCCCATGCTTTCCCATTGTACCATGCTCTCTTCTTTCTTGGTTTCCTATATGGGCATTCCAATCTCCCATTACTATAACGTGTTGGTTTTTATTCTGTAGTTTCTCTGTTTCTCTCTGTAGTTCTTCATAGAACGCGTCTTTTCGTCTACGGTAGCGTTTTCCGTTGGTGCGTATATTTGTATAATCCCACTTTTCTTGTAGGTTTAGGTTCATGGTCAATATTCTTGGATTTATAGCTTCCCAGCTGGTTATTTTCCTATTTAGTTCGTTACTTACTATGATTCCTACACCTTCCGTTGTTCTGTTACCTCTAGGTGTACCTGAATATCTTAGTGTATACCCCTGTTTCAATGAGTTTCCCCACTTCCCTTCTTTTTTATTTCTGATACTCCTAGTAATTGGATTTTATACTTTTCTATTTCTTCGATTATTTCAGGTTCCTTCCCAGTTAAAGATGTTACGTTCCAAATCCCTAATCTTATCCTTTTTCCTGCTTTTAGTCGTCTTCGGGTTGACCGTCCATATCCGAGGCTCGTTGAATTACTCTGAATCATGATACCTTGTGTGGGTGATTAGCCCAACGACAAGGGTCCCGTTACCTCGGGACAACTGGTATCAGGTTATACCCCCCGACGCTGGGTCGCCAGAGCCCCGTTTGTTTTCTAGCAGGGTGTACCGGGCATTTTATTGTGCCTCTCTTGCAGGTGGGGTTGACATTTGAGCCCTTGGATGTTGGTGGGCCCCTTACACCCCTTGTTAAAAATAAATAACTAAAAACGAAAGCTATGATTAACTGAGCTGGGAATTGGGACATCATAATTGACAACCAACACAGAGACAGTACAAGAATATATTTATTTAGGACAGATTATAGTACGTAAACAATTTAATCAAAGCTTAGAAATTGGTAGATGCATACGCCAAGTATAGACAGCTTTTGTAAAACAAAAAATACCTTTAAAATTGAGAAAATCCGTATATAATCAATGCGTACGCCTAGTACTTACTTATTCCCTACAGATATGCACCTTAACACAATTATTAATAGAATAACTTGATAGAGCCCAAGAAGCCATAAAAACACAAATATTGAACATAAAATTAAAATACAGAATAAGAAATGAAAAAATTAGAGATGAATTGATTTTTGATACTTTGTCCTTTGAATTTTTTAATTTGTTTATCGAGTTCTTGACGCTCAACTTATGGAAATTTATAAAACTTGCTTTTCATATTTTAATATTTGGGGTTTAGCCGCGTTGTTTAAAGTTAAAATGCTTCTATCCCTACAAAGATTTCTTTGTAGCTATCACATGGGTTTCTGGATTCAAATAAATTAGTAACTGGACAAAAAAATTTTGCGGTTTTCTTCTAAAGATGTCTGCCGCAGTTGTGGCCGAAACGTCAAGAGTTTCTGAACTCCGACCACGGCCTTATAACCCGAAAACCAACCACACGATGCACCATAACACCGACCGTGAAGCCTTCGCATCTATAAGAACTAAATAGCTTCTATTCAATATTTTATTGTATCATCACATATAGCAATGCTTCACATTTGATCATCGACCAGTTTTGAAGATGATCCAAATGTATCATCGCAGAATTTTCCCAGAACTCTCTCCGTGGGTGCGGTAGCGCCCTCTTGTTAGAACTATAGAGATGTGTTTTTATGTTCATTGAGTCTAAGCTCCAGTAAATTGCATAACATCACAATATAGTGGGTAGAAGTGACAGTTACCGCGCGTCTTGTTCTCTCAAAAAAATATGGCCCTATGATTCTAAATTCCATAACAGCACCCCAGTTACACGCTGATTATATAGAAGTCGCTCATGCTATCTGATAAAATTTTGCCTCGCTGCTGCAATATTCTCGGGTATCCAAACGCTACGATGTCTACCGCGCGATTTTTCTTTTAATACTGGTTTTCTTGGTCGGAACACTTTCGTGACGACCTACTACAAAATAGTCGCTGTCACATTAACAGAATCATCATTTTTAAAATGAGTTTCCAACACAATCACGCACGGTATTCAATGCTCTACGCCATGTTGAGCAATAAAATAGCATGACTTATGCTGCTCAAGGTTGTACCAAGACATTGCGCGCGACCAATTCAATAAGTAACCCTGTATTTAGGTGGCTAAACCTAAACGCTATTTCTACACAGCACTAAATTTATGTAATATAACTTCTTAATCTAAGTGGAATATGATTTAATAATATGTAACTAAACGAGCACAAAAGCTTAGCAACAAAAGTTGAGTTGATGACAGAGATGACAGAAGAGTGGCAGAGAATACCCCAGAAAATTATAGACGATTTAATCGTTACCATATACAAGTTAAAGGCATGGTGCAAAAAATTTGTTTTCCAGTTGCATTTTGTTTATATAAATAATTTATGCTTACAACAAATCTGTAAAGAGAGCAGACACAATAGAAACTTAATTTTACCGCGTTTGAAGTTGAATGCGAAAGAACAAACAGAAAGAAGTTTCTGTGACTACAATCGGATTTTCTCACAGGCTTCTCCTGCCCCCACATCCTGCTTGTAAACAGCAAGAAAGCGTCGGACAAATTAAATATATAAATCCCGCCGCCGCCCGACCTGCGCCGCGGCGCCGGCGCCGGCGGAGCGCGCAGTTTATTTGGCCGGAGCGGCGTAGCGTGCATTGTATAATAGGCTGTATCCAATTGCATTTTCCAGGTTGTATATTTTATTTTATAAAGCGTCCTCGGCGGCACTATATCATTGCTGTTCATATTATTGTATTCAGGGGTGATATATCGCGGAAGCGTGGAGGCCCGCTGGATCGGCGAGCGCTGCGAGCCGCTGTGCCGCTTCCTCATATGCAGTCTACTATCAATGTACTGAAAAAAATATTTTATTTTATTGACTACCAATGTATAAACTTCTCTGAATTATTAAATTCGCTTTAGTATTATCTGTAATAAATGGAGCATCTAGTTAAGGTGTCAGTAGTTTCATTGCCAGTTCTATAATATCGACTCCACCAACAAAATTGAAAACTAAATTCTTAAGCATACTGATTCAAATTTAAGACTTTTACTAGCAATTTAGGGTATAGGGTAAACAGACTTCTACGATTCCGATGGGATGTAGGTCCAAGACCATGTCTACGTAAGCCTTGATTCTCTCTTAACTTCATTTCTTAATTATAGTTATGTTCAACCACAATCCTCATACTACTTTTCACACTCTCTACCTCTATTCTACAACTATTTTCACTCACCTAACCAATAGTTATTAAACTCTCGAATAACCAATGACGTACCGCGAATGGGTAGAATATCAAATTTCAAAACACGACACATCAAGAAAGGTCTGCCTCAGGAACCATAGAAAGTGCATTATAAAAACGATAAATTGATAGAATACAAACAAAACTAGAATAAGAATTTAGATTAAATAGGATGTTCTTGGTCTCAGCGAAACAAGATTAACAAGAAAAAGAATGTGCAAAATCAAAACAGCGGGGAAAACACACATCTGAATAACGTAGATATCCATAAAAATATTGATGATTATTAAAATGAATTCGGTATCACCAAGAGTAATCTATGTCGATCTGCAGATAAATAAAAGATACAGACTTCAAGTGATCCAAGTATATTCTCGTATTATATAATTTTAATAATTCACTTGCACTTAGATCAGAGGAGGCACAAATCACTAAAGTCGAAAGCTCCAATGAAGACAACGCACCAGACTGTGGAAACTTCGGACTTTGTCTGTAAAAGAAGGAAAACTGTCGTAAGGAAATGGACATAAAGCAGTTCTGACGGTCAAATCAAAGACTAGATTGAGCACATCATATCAGACAAATGTATATAATAAGCGGTTTTACAAATGTAATCAAATTAATGCTGGCGGTGGCTACAGACTGTTGAAAAGTAGAAATTGGCACCAGATTAGAAAGAAACAAGTTTATAAAGCATAAAAAACAATTTAAAAACATATCAATTAAAAAATACAAAATAGAAATTATCATAAAGAGAAAACTAATAGGCGTACGAATTAACACACTTAAAACAAAAATTAAAAATAAAGTCGAAGATGTCATAGAAAGAACTGCGAAGGCAGAGAAGATGAGTAGAATATATATTTAAAGAGAAAGAAACAAAATTGACAAAACATATTCTTGAATAGAGATCAAAGTTGCACAAACGTGGAGTGGAAAGACCACTCATGAGATAAGCAAACGATGTCATGGCGAAAGCTGGGAAGAACTGATTATAAGTAGCACAAATTAAAATGGAATAGAAAGAAGACACGATTACCACATAAATTTTTGATTTTAAATTATCTGAAAGGAAACAGATAGATGTTTTTTGTGAAAATTGTTCCATGCTGCTCCTCTCTTTTAATCGCCTTATTTACCAAGTTTATAATTCCTTTGCATAATTTAAGAACCAGATTATCTGCTTATCCTGAATCAAAAAATTGTTACTTGGTTTTCTCAAAATACCACCCATAACGAAATGTTATATTAGAAAATGTAGCTTTCTTTCAGAGCTCATGAAAATGAAGAATGCATCCAAAAGCTCGCCTATTTGTGTTTTTTAGAAATTTTTTTATCATATTATAAAATAAAATATTGTCTGCTGTATAAGCAAATTAATCTTGATACAAAATGATACGATTTTTGTGTGATGTATTTACTCTACCAACTTTGAGACAAAAGAATATCCCAACTTGACTTCATATTCGAAAGAGTCAACTGTGAGCTATATTGAGAACGAGAGTTTTTGTAAGTATAACGTTTAAATTCTTTTGGATGTGATAGTTTCTATTAAGGCCTATAATCAATTAAAACTGATTTATTTCACAGTTATTTACAGCTGTTCAGAAATACGTAGCCTCCTAGTAGTATCTTACAATCAGCTGGAATGTTTTGATTTCTTTCTTAATTTCCCAAAAATGTTAAATTGCTACGGTTCCTACAGTTCTCCAGTCGTGTTAAAGAATATTAAAAGTCACTATGCTATAGAAAAATATTCAAAAGCCTTTAACAAATTTACATCTGTGGAGAAGGTACATAACTTCTTACCTTTGCCTAAAATCAACTTATCTTTTGTAGTCAGTAATCTTTCCTATTATAGAGAAAATTAATATTTGAGATGTTTACTGACACTGACTATATTTGGTAATATTTTAATACCATATTGTAATGATCTTGCTGATGATCAAACTTATTTAATAACTTTTTATACACTTGAGAGAAAAACAATCAACTTAGCAACATGCTCGAGTTTTGAGATAATGTGTATCCACTCCTATAGCATTCCAAATAAAGTTCAGTGTACTGTTTGAAAGCTTAAAAATTGTGGTTTTACATGGCACTACTTTGATTCGAATCGGACATGTTCCGACAAAGTTATAGGCTTAAGAATATATATAAGAAAAAAGAATAAAAAGAAAATAGGTGATTATAAAAGGAAAAAATAAAATCCCCAGTTGAAATTAATTTAATTATTTCTTCAATAGATGGTGTTGCCCTCTCTACTCCTAATTGCACTTTCCAAGCTTTTCCTATGCTGAATTCTTCAACAAACTCCGCTCTCAGTTCCATTGCGGTCCCTGGTGTAAGATTTCTGCCTCGAACTCTTTACTTAAGCTCATCCCAAACATGCTCAACTGGATTCAAGTCTGGACTACACGGAGGCTAGGCCATTTTTGGTATACCGACGTCAGAAAGATAGGTAGTGGTCACCCGCACGGTGTGACATAGAACATTGTGGTGCACCAGCACAAAGTTCCCACTAAAAAATTTCACAAACGGAACAACCTCCAGAATATCCCTGATGTAGGCGTCTGCTAAACCTACTCCGCGTCCTCCACTAGGCACGAAAACCAACTCAGTTTTTCTGTGCCTGCAGATGCCCGCCCAGAACATGCAAGAGCCACCCTCATATACAACAGTTTTTTGAATACATCAATGAACAAATGGCTTTCCTGACATTCTATAGACCTGACGTTTCCTGTTGTTGCCATGTAGACACATTCTGGACTCGTCGGTGAATAATATCTGACTTAAATGGCCGAGGTCCCAATAGATATGTTTGCGAGAAAATTTCAGTCACTTTCTTTTAGACTGCAGCCAGATTAGAACCCGTAGTTGTCTTTTTTGGGATCAGGTTGGCTACCCTAAGTCTTGTTCTCACTATCGAAGCGCTGGAGACCACACCTCTGATTGCACTCAGCTCTTGCTTAAGATAAACACCAGTAATATGTTAATTTTTGAAGGATATTGAGACGAGAAATCAACTGTCTCTCTCCGTTGCACGCGCCTATGACCGCATCCTTATCGGGAGACGTAGCTACCGGATTTCCGGTACCGAGCCACACCCTCGACGCAGTTGAATAACTCAGGTTTAGTCGATTTGTTACGGTCCTCTGACTGAGGCCCTTTATCAACAAAGCAACTGTCTGGGCTACTTCCGTTATCTTGAATCACTCTAGCATTTACGTCACTTACGCCAACTTCCGACAAGTGACTAAAATAAATCACCGGATTGTATGCGTACTGTAGGCTATTCGCAGTCGTCGCGCACGTGCGTTCCAATTAGCAAGGTTTGTAAAACCCCGTTTGCGATGCATATATTTTTGAAAGAGTCATCTGATTAATGCAATAGCAATAGTTCCTTAAAGATCAATAATAAAAGTGCTCCTTGTACTGAAACAGGAGATAAGTTTCCGCGGTTAACTAATGAAGCAAAAAATATCTGGCTTCATTCACTCAGCAAAGGATTGCTGCTCCAATGAACTAAGGAGTTTATGAAATATCTTGTGGAGACTGCTAAAGGACCTATTAAAATAGAGAAACACAAGAGATGATAGCCAACGTTTACCCGTCATAGGAAAATCTCGCATTGTCCCCAAACCAACAAACTTTCCCCAACCCAATGCATCTTCCGCCAAGTAACATTCCCGCTAAACTTTCACTTCTAGCCCTATAAATAACAAAACAGGACACATAAAAGGTCAGTCTTACTCAAAGACTTGTAGCTCTGGTTGGCGAGTAGGTAGATTGAGATCCCGAGTGAAAAGCTGAACTCTTGAAAATAGCATCAAAGCCAATGCCGAAACGTCGAGAACTGTATCAAATAGACGTGGTTTAACCCGTGAACTAAGTTGAATGGTGTGGCATGTCGCCTCGTTTCCGCTACTCGCCATCTCTACTGCCTTTTTGCTCATGTCCTAGCTCGTAACCGGTTTTCTACTAAACTCAATGAAACTGTCTTGAAAACCAACAGTCCTACTTCTGTCGCAGTCTCTTTGGTCCGCCCGCTCGTTCCCCGGAGTCCTAATGTGCGCCTGATCCATTGAAATCAGATCTAGATCTCAGTCGATAGCGTCTTTGGAAATCAGTATGCGACCTCATCCTTCTGGAAGCAAGCGGCGTCAACTTGCTGGCAGATATTACAGCGCATCTTTAGATGACTGCTTTGTGCCTGTCGAGGTACTTAGAACGGCTATCAGTTGTCACTGTTAGATGATGCTCCAGTCTGCAAACTTAGCTTGTCCATAACTGATCTCTTACTCTTCTTGCACGGCTACGAACGCGACCCCGCTCTCCCAACATATCCCCGCGTTCCGTCCGCGTAGCACAACAGTTGACGCGCCTCAGACTCTTCCTCGCTGAGCACAACCTTACAGGCAAACAGAGAGCTAAATAGGTAAAAATCTCTAATAATGTCACAACTATATCTGACCGGGATCCATCATTTCTCCCCTGATTTTACGCGTTACGGGCATTTTCTCACTCCACGGCTGAAAGACTTTATAAAAAGCACGCGCTTTAGGGACGTAGAAGGGTTTAAAAATGTGTAACGTCAGTTTTGCGATCGATTTCTAAAGATAGTTCTGCTGATAGTTTCCAGAACCTTAATGTTCGTTACGAAAGTTGTTGATTTTTGAAGGGCAACAAAAGTAATTTATATACGGTATGTATCTATGTATGCATGTATTTAGGTACATATGTATGTATGTATTGATATAAACAGTTTTTGTCTTCTGCAAGTTTGTTCGCTTAGAGGTATTATGTAGCAAAGAGCTTTCTCACATCTAAGAGTCGATTATCGGCTCTTGTATTAAGTAAGAGTAAGGGTTTTCGCATGGGGGGAATTAATTTTGTGGCCTGTTTCTTTGTTATGTTTGGCAAGCACCGGACAGTTATTGCCTTTCCGTGCAGCCAAATAGTGCTCATATGTTTAATTAGATATTTGTCGGTTTATATCACCTGTGTGTCTTTAACCAATCTCCATAAAGTGTTTTATACACCTTTTTGGATTTAAGACAGTGTTTTTTATGCGGTTTGATTTTGATTTTGAGACCGAATGGATTTGACTAGAATGATGATGGGGTTTGGTTTTTGTGTAGCGATTAGTGTGCGTAAGTTTTCTATAGCGAGTGCAACAAAAGCTGCCATTTAACAGTTTTTTGTTATAAGGTTGTCTAGGAACGGGAAAAATTGGTTTTTTAAATTTTTATGTTAAATTATATGGCTGGTGTATATTTAGTTTAGGTGAAAAAAGAATTCAGAAAGTGCACGTTCTCCATGAAGTCAAACAATGAAAGTATCATCAATATATCGTATCAAATAGTTGTTTTCAGGTAGAAGGAAGTTTCAAAATTGGTCATGAAAAGCTTTACTGCGATGGATAAATTGTTAGTTTGGTGGTAAAATTTATTTTTAAATGTAAAGTAACTATTAAATAAGCAATGGCTGATCAAAGAAACGTCATTTCAGCTAATTTTAACATGATTTTTTCTAAAAGTAGCACGAGTTTTAAACGTAGAATAAGGCTTGCTCTTTTAAAGGTTAAAGATTTTTCAAGATTTTGGATAGGCTTTTTTTATTATTTGGAGAAAAAACAGATACAATTGTGTATAGCATACTTAACAATATATTTCTTAAGAGTAATGGGCATACAATTGTTCTACATTTCTCACTAAGATTTCTAAAATTAGAACGATAACAAGGTATGGGGTGACAGCGGGTATACGCAGGAATACGGACACACACACATTCTCTCATAAGTCCACAAGTGGTAAGCCACACCATTTATTATGTGTTATTATATTATATAATATTTATGTTAGTATATATATATATTATCGAATGCCCATTTACCAATTGGTGTAGGGTTAAATTTCTACATGTAATTTAACATTTATTTATAGACCTAAGTTAACTAAATGTATTTTCTAATAACTCGTACATACTTAACTTAATTCTAGAGTGTTTTATTATTGTATTGTCTTTTCCTCACTTGTTTGGTACACAAACTTACTCCACTCCTTTTTATTTTGAGCTAATAAGCTTGCTTCTTGTTACGATTTCCCTCTCTCTGCTAATATCTTTCCCACGATGCTATCTCATGTTTGTTGCGGTCTTCCTCTTCCCCTATTTATTGCCACCTTTGCTTTCCATACTTGTTTAACCTGTCTGGTCTCATTCATGCGTTGTAGGTGTCCCCACCAACTCAGTTGTCTATTCTCTATAAATTTGAGTATCGTCTGGATTCTTAGTTCTTGTCTCACTTCGCTGTTCCTTATCCGATCTCTTAAGGTTATCTCTTTTACTCTCCTTAGATATCTCATCTCCGCCGCTTGTATTTTACTTTTCATTCTTGCTGATAACACCCATGTCTCACACCCGAAGGTTAGTATAGGTCTGTATATTGTCTTAAATACATTCATTTTTGTTTGTCGTGTCACTTCTCTTTTGTTAATAAATTTGTCCTTCATGGCGTAGTAAACTTTATTAGCCTTTTCTATTCTCTTTGCGATGTCTAGTTCTTGTTTTCCTTTTTCTTCTATTGTGACTCCTAGGTATTCAAAGTGGTCTATTTGTTCTATGTCCTTTCCCTCAATTTGTATTTTTATTTTACACTGTTCCTTCGATATTACCATCACCTTTGTCTTGTCTGTACTTAATTTCATATCATGTGTTGTTAATACTTCGTTCCATATTTCTAGATTTTTTTGTAGATCTCTCTCATTTGCAGCCATTATTACTACGTCGTCAGCAAACGCGCATTCTGCTATTTCTACCACTTGCAGATTTCTATATCCCACTTTTATCTTCTTCGTTCTTTTATTGCACTCTTTTATGACGTCGTCCATTAGTACGGTAAATAATACCGGGCTTAAGACTCCTCCTTGTTTCAGTCCTTCTTCTGTCCTGAAGCTCTCTGATGTCCTGTTTCTGCTCATCACGTAGTTGACATTGTTGTTATATATGCTCTTGATGGCCGCTATCAATCTTTTATTGACCTGTCTTTTAATCAAGCTTTCCCATACCATGTTTCTATTGACTCGGTCGAATGCTTTATTTAAGTCTGAATTAAGGATTTTTCGTTCCTGCTCGTTACTTCTCTTGTAAATTTATGTATATCTTTATGTTGGAAGAATGTATTAGATATTATTAAGTTGTTTAGTATACAGAAATCTATTAGCCGTTCTCCATTGTTATTCTTTGTTATTTCTCCAAACTTTCCTAATGCTTTTATAGCTTTATTTTCTTGTCTACCCACTCTGCTATTTAGATCTCTTGCTATGTATATTTTTCCTCTGCTGTTTTCTGTTATCTCCGTTAGCTCTTCCCAGAATTTGTCTTTGTTTTCTTTGGTGTCGTTTTCATCGGGTCCATATACTACTATTATTGTTACTTCATTTCCTTTATCTTCTTTTAATTCTACCGTTAAGATTCTCTCACCCCATCCCTTCCATTTTATTATTTTTGCAGCATGGTTTTCTTTAATTATGCACCCAACCTTTGCTGCCGCTCTTTTGTTCTCTGCTACTCCACTATACACGAGTATATGTCCATGTGCCATTTCTGTTATTCCTTCCCCTTTCTGTTTGGTCTCTGTTATAGTTAATATATCTAATTTTGTGCTTTCGAATTCATCTATTAATTCGTTTTCTTTCCTCTAAGCTTTGATATTCCACGTTGCTAGTTTCCATATTTTTGTTTTCTTGGTTACTTTGTTTCCGTGTCCATTGCATTTTTCGTTGTCTTTTTTCCCATCCGTTTCTTTCCTGATTAGTTTTTTGTCCATGTAGTCTTGGTTATTTTCCTTAGCTTTTCTTCTATGTTGTCTCCGTTCGGTGATCTATCATTTACTGTTCTTTTATAGTTACTACCTGCCTCTTTTTCCTTCTCATTTTGCCACTGTTGTTGAGTTTCCGCTTTTATTTCTTCGGCACTGTATATTTTATTATTTATTATTAGTTTGTTATATTTCAGTATCGCTTTTTGTCCTCTTTGCCTCGCTTCCTTCATGATTGGTATTAGTTTTCGTCTTTCTTCTTGTGTTTCTTTAGTGTAGTCCTCGCTTAGCCATATCTCTGTTCCCCTTAGTCCCTTCGCCTTCTTTAATATTTCCATTTTCTTGCTAAATTTACTCAGTTTAATTAGTATCGGTCTCGTTCCCCCTGCCTTGTATTTCCCTAGCCTGGTATAATCTTCTATGTCTTTCTCTTCCAAATCTACTTCTATCTTATTCGTCATTATTTGTATTTTCACCATTATTTCTTTCTCAGTTTCTCCCTCTTCATCTTTTATTCCTGTTGCTATAAGGTTCTTCTTTCTGACTTCCCTTTCTAGATATTCTATTCTTATTTCCTGTTTCACAATTTTATCCTCTAATTGTTTATTTCTTGCTTTATTGCGTTTGCATTTTTAACTATCTGGTCTAGTTTAGTGTCCATTCCATCTAGTCTACTGCTTATTTGCCGCAATAACTCCTCTATATTTGCCATTTCTTGTGCTTTGTCCACTTAGCTGCACACTTCGGTGTTCGGTGTGTTGCCTACTTTCGGGATTTTGGCGTAGCCCTGGTTTGTTTGTTATTCTTTACTTATCAGTTGTTGGTTTCATGCAATTCTCCACCTTATTGCTTATCAGTTAACCTCCACCGGTCTTATTTACGTCTAATTACTCACTGGATCCGTATTTTCCCTTGTGTTTTTATCTTCCCGGGTTTGAATTTACTTATGTCTGCCTACTTGTACCGTTTTTTCTTGTGTTGAGTTGCTCAGTATGGCCCTAATTGGACTTTAATCCTGGAGCTTCAAAACACATGTGCACACTTCAAACCTCTCTCGAAATTTATGTTAGTATTAGTCTTAATTTTAGAATACACTGTTTTTGTTTACATCATTGTTATTTTATTTTATTTTATTTACTTTTTTTGCAGTGAATCGTATATATTGCGTTTGTACTGAGCAGGTTTGGTGTCATTAAAATCAACGGAGACGAAGTTCTTGTTATGTGTATCCATAAGTCTGCTTAAAGGCTCGCGGCGGCCAGCGTTTGTGCGGCATATATTTAAAACAAATAGTTCTTGGGAACGCGTTTTGAACGGGGTACTCTGAAATTTATTCTTTCATTGAGTTCTGGGTTATTGAATAGGTCGTTGCAGATTCTGTACAGGGTCGCCATGTCCAAGGCGGTACGTCTACCTGATATTGTTGTAAGATTGTAGTTCGTTAAAAGTTCTTTATAGGTTATTTTGTCTTGAAACATACGGAAGTGTGTTGCGTGCAGAAATTTTTCTGTATTACCTCTATTTTTTGGCTGTAAATATTATAATGAAGGTTCCATATACTTGACGCATATTGGAGATATAGCCTAATTAGTGCTTTATATAATATGATATAGGAGAAAGCATTTCTAAATGGTTTGGCACCCTAATGTTCTGTGCGCTTTTGCAGTTATGTAATCTATGTGCTGGTCAAAAGTTAATTTTTCATCTATTATTATTCCGAGATCTTTAATTGTTGGCATATTTTTTATTGTTGCATTTCCTATATGGTAGTTTGATATAACTATGTTTTTATTTTTTGTGAAAGTAATATGGACGCATATGCAAGAAACAGTTTGTTGTTCGAACAATCATTATTGAATCTGTTTAAATCATTTTGTAGTAAAATTGTGTCTCTATGATTTGTCATCTGTCTAACAATTTTAAGGTCGTCCGCAAACATTAAGAAATTACTATGAACGAAGCTTTGGGATATATTGTTAATAAATAATATGTATAGAAGGGGGCCTAAAATTGAGCCTTGGAATACGCCTGATGTTACTTCCGCTGTCGACGATTCATAACCAGCGATCATAATTTTTGAGTGCGCTTTGAAAGACATGAAGCAAGCCACCTTAGTAGGTTGCCTTTGATGCCGTTGAATGCCATTTTTTTAAGAAGAAGACGATGGTCTACTTTGTCGAACGCTTTTCAGAAATCTGTGTATATTGCGTTTACCTGGGTACGTTGATTTACAGGTTTAAAGATAAAGTTAGAGTAACACATGAGATTGGTTAGAGTAAATCGTGCTGCTGTTAAATTATGGTATTTTCTACGTGGGGATACGCCACATCATGAACAAGAGACTCAAATATTTTAGGTATAATTGGTAACTTAGATATGGGTCTATAATTTGAAATATTTGATTTAGCACCTGATTTGTGAAGTGGCATGATAAGAGCTAATTTCCATTTGTTAGGAAAGTTGCCTTCTGCAATAAATTTGTTAAATAAAATGGTGAGAGGCTTTGTTATATGTGAATGTAGCTTCTTCAAGAAGAGGGGGCCGACGTTGTCAGCCCCCGCGCTTTTATTGCATTCTAGTTGGTTCAGTTTTGTACCTTTTTCGGCAATTCTCAGGCTACTAATTATGTGAGAAGAGGAGGAGCAAGGTAAGCTGTAATATTATCAGGTTTTTCGAAAACGGAGCTGAAGAATTTTGAAAATAATTCTGTTATATCAGCTGGTGTGGTAGCTGTTTTACGCTCATAAGACATTGCGGCAGGCTAGCAAGGTTCATTTAATTTAAATGAAGAAATATGAGCCCAAAATAATTTAATGTTGTTTTTTAATGAATTTTCGGTGGTTTTGGTGTAAGTAACGTGACAATTCTATAGTAAGGTCTTGCAACGAGTTCGGAGAAGTGCAAGGGAGCCTTGGTTTTTTCATTTAGCTAGCATTCTTTGTTTGCGGTTAAGCGTGCTTATGAGACTCTTTGAGAACCAGCAAGCTATATTTTGTTTAATGGGACAGTAAGCTCAATAGTCTGATATAAAATTTCATAGAAATACTCGCCAGCTTCCTCAGCTGATCTGGACTGAAGTTGTTTTGACCAATCTACAAAGGATATATCCTTAGCTATAGCCTCATAATCTGCCTTGCAGTAATTATGATATATAGTAGATTAATTTTTTAATGATGGCTTATTATCAATATTAATGGTAAACTGGAATGGAGGATGGTGTCTATCAATGTTACTTATGAGAGTGTTAGGCCTCGAGGTTGTACAATCTTTATTGCGGATGAGAGAAGGTCAAGTAATTTGTTGTTATTGTTAAAATGTGAGTTATACTGTTGAGCATTGCATTGGCAAGTTGTTTATAAGATTTATCGAGATGTTGAGATGTATCTGTAGTAATATTTGCGTCTGATGCCTGCCAATTTAGTTGGGGTAAATTAAAATCGCCTATAACGCAGATGTTGTTGTTGGTCGTGATATTTTCTGAGTGGTTGTAGAAATTAGAATACGTGTCTCTTGGTGATTTAGGAGGTATATAGATAGCAGAGATGCATAACGTCTCGTTATCAAATGGTTTGGTTATAATTAATTCTCCCAAGTTAGTGAGTTCTCAGCGAGCCATCCTGAAAGCTGGGATAGATTTTTTTTTATAACAACTAAAATGCCATTGCCACTTTTTAAATGTTATTACTGAGGTCTCTGTCCCTTCTGTAAATTAAATAGTAGTCGCAATCAACAATTTCTGAGTCGAGAATTCCCGGGCGGGGCCAGGTCTCCGTTAATATTATTGCATTGTAGCTCGAATTGTAAATATTTAAGCAAACCTCGGCCAGTTTTGATAATATGTATTTAATTTTTTAATTGAGATAAAGTATTAAGATGGGGGTAGATAGATAAACTTGCTATTTTGTGATCAAAATCAGTAATTTGATGCATGGGATCAAATCTGGCCGGGTGGAACAGTAACACGGTATATAGTACGTGCAAACAATCAGTGGCTGCCTTATATAATATGTAGAAAATTATTTTAAACTCACAAATTAGTAAAGTAAAAATGCAATTAGAAATGACAACAGTATAAAAATTAGAATCAAATGCGTGTAAAAAATCTGAAATATAATTACATCATAATATTGTGATACGCCATTTATTTTTTGTATATTTACTAATTTGGACAAAGAGTTAATTTTTGAGATTTGGTTGTGGGCAAAAGTACTAAATACTAGCTACAGGGTAGAAAAGACAGTTTTCTTCATGGATTTTTAAAAGACTTTGTAATTCTAGAAGACTTTTAGGGTTTTAATGTCAAATTGTAGTTTTGAGTTAGCTGAACTCTTTGGTTTTGGTATTTTTCAAGTTAGATAATAGGATTGTAAGATTCATAACGATAGTCGGATGACTATTAAATATTGTATCTTATCGACAGAATTGTAAACTATTATTTTGTTTTAGAGCTTTTAAGGCATGTAATTCGAAGGCTTTAATACTTGATTTTGGTAACACGCCTGTAGCTCCATTCGCCTGGTTTCATTAACTAAGTTTTCAGAGAGTGGAAATGGAAGATTTGTTTCAGATTTGATGTGTTAGATGTTTGGCGAAAACGTCTGAATAACCCAGTCGCTTATGGGGTAGTTAGAAAGGTTATATATGGTGGTATTGGTTAGTTACGGTTGGGTACTTGGCAGTTAATTTTAGGTATTGTCACGTATGTATAAGTTATTTATTAACCTAGAAAAATAATAATATAATAAGAAGCATATTAGTGAAAGTTAATATACGGAAAGTACCATAAAATTCAGAATTAGTTGTATTGGGGTTTCTTTGGGTTGAGCGAATGGAAATTCTAGTGCTTTTCTAAAGGCTGTGTAAGACAATTATTTTTGGGAATGTTTTACTGTTAATCCTGCAGGAGTTTAAGCTGTGCCTTTTGTAAAACGAAACTTTCCTCCTTGTGCAGGCGTAGCAAATATTCGGACAGGTTTCCACTATTTGAACAACCTGATTCATGGGTTGAACCGCGTCATTTTTAAAATAACTATGGGTTTTTCTTGGCGATTAGGCCAAAATAAATAGGCCCAAATAATTGAGTAAACATAGTTGATGAGACAATTGGTTTTGAAAATGCAGAAGTGAACAGAGTGAAAACTACTTTGATTAATAATTCTTCTATTAGATATATTTTTAACGACCACAAGGAACCTAAGTAATACATTTGATGTTTAAACCTTTACTTTTATAGACTATAGATTCGTTCGTTCAGTGTATGATTTTTCATTTGTTGATCTTCTTTGTTTATGTTTGAGCTTCTATTCATTATTTGTGATATCCACTTTACAGAATTGTTTTGTGGGTGTTTTAAGTTATATTTATTATTGAAAACAGTTCCTATTTTACTTTCAAAGAGGAAAGACATACAAATTGTGGGATAACCAGCGTCAGCGGTTTATTGGTGATAAGTACAGTGTTATCGAGAGGCCAGCGGGGAAATCACCACGAATAAATTGTACGTAGAAATCTACTTAACTTAA
Source organism: Sinelater perroti (assembly GCA_036346155.1). Taxonomy (NCBI): domain Eukaryota; kingdom Metazoa; phylum Arthropoda; class Insecta; order Coleoptera; family Elateridae; genus Sinelater; species Sinelater perroti. Next base: position 17,096,044 of record JARFIY010000158.1, on the reverse strand, counting down.
TCGAATAATTATTTACAAAAGGGCAGTCATGTTTGAATTTCGGGTATCAGTACCCTATCAACACCAACGTTAATTGATCAACAATCAGACCCTTGCATATATCAACAAACCCTCCCACAGCAGCAACAACAACAAACACCTATGCAAACTCAATCAATTATACAAGCTCAGCCGCAACAAAGTCAGTAAATTTTATTATCCCCCACAACAATCACAACAGCACGGACTACCGGCATCAATAGCCCCACACAATGAAGAATTATGGCAAACATTAAACACAAGAAAATCAAAACGTGGCTCTACGGAACTACAACATGTTAATAAACAAGCAAAAACATCCGATTACTGACTTAGTGCTCCAGGAACATCTAATCGTTTTCAACCTCTTGCTGATAGTGCCGAAGAAACACCGACAGAAATAAAACCTCCATCAATCTTCGTTTACGGCGTAGATAACATGAAACCTTTGAGGGATATATTAGAAGAACACGCCAAAGATAATTATGTCATTAAGGTAATCGGAAATACCCAGGTAAAGATACAACTAAATGACGCAAAAATATACAGCGCAATTATTAAAATTTTAAAAGCTAAAAACACGGAATTTCATTTTTTCCAACACAAAAACGATAGGTATTATAAAGTTGTTCTACAAGATATGCATCCAAGTACTGACTTCAAAGAGTTAGTCACTGAAATAACTACACATGGGCAAAAAGTTCTAAACATATACAACATGAAACATAGAGTTACTGAAAATCCATTGCCAATGCTCTTTGTATAATTAGAACAATCAGAAAAAAATAAAGAAATATTCAACATTAAATTCCTCATGAAAGCAAAAATTATATTTGAACCTCCGCACGCTAAACGTGAAGTTACACAGTGTCAAAACTGTCAGAGATATGGGCACTCAAAAAGTTACTGTCACAGAAGTCCAAGATGTGTTAAGAGTGCAGGAGACCACTTAACAAAAAACTGGGAACGCAAGACTAAAAGCACGGATGTCGAATGCATTAATTGTCAAGGTAACCATCCAGCGAATTATAGAGGCTGCATAGTAGCAAAAGAAATCCAAAAACGAAAATATCCTCCTCTGCGCCCCAGACAACTTGGCACTAACACTAAATTTGTCCAGCCAGGAGTCTCATATGCTCATAAAACAAATAATACAAATGGGCAAGATCAAATTACTACAACCTGCAATCTGCAATCAGTGCAGACTACATCGCAACAATAAACAGAACCTAAACTGCAAATGCTGGTAACTAAACTTATGGAACGCATGGATAGATACCATGTTAAATCTACTCACAGCCATGATAACTAAGATTAATAATAATGCCTAACATTCTACGGATTGCTCAATGGAACGCCAACGGCCTCGCTCAACATAGCCTGGAGATAAAAACATTCTTACATACTCGCAATCTAGATATTTTACTGATCAATAACACTTACTTAAAAATACCAAATTATTCACTTTATATCACTCCTCATCCTGACGGCACAGCACATGCAGGAACAGCGCTACTTGTAAAGAGCTCAATCAAACATTACGAAATGAAACAATCTCGAACTGATTACCTCGAAACTACTACTATTGCAGTTGTAGAAAAAAATAGAGACATTGTTTTCTCAGCGGTTTATTGTCCTCCACGACATATCATTAAAAAACAACAATTTAAGTCTTTCTTTAGCACGCTTGGTCCTTGTTTCATAGCTGGCGGGGACTACAATGCAAAAAATCAAATCTGGGGATAGAGACCCGGAGTAGAGAACTCTATAAAACAATGGAAGAAAATAACTTGCACTATCTAAGTACGTCAGAGCCTACTTATTGGTCCTCAGATCTTAACAAAATTCCAGATTTACTGGATTTCTGTGTCATTAAGGGCGTCTCGCAAAATTATTTAAAAATCGAATCTTGTTTAGACTTATCTTCTGACCACTCACCGATACTCATAACATATAGTACTCAAGTGCTAAGAACACAAAAACCTGCATCGCTCTTCTCACGAAGACCTAGTAGAGGACCGACTACTGCTTAATCTCTCCTTAAAAACAGAAAGAGGCATCTTTGATGCTGTTGAACAGTTAAATCAAGCTATCCAACACTCGGCATGGGAAACTACGCCAGATCGCGAAAATCAGCAAAATGTAGAGTACTGTCCCATAATAATTAAACAAAAAATAGCAGAAAAACGAGGCTACGAAGAATCTGGCAAACCACCAGAAATCCTAGAAATAAAACGATCAGTGGAAGATGGCACAGATAGTCATGGTACCTAAACCAGGCAAAAATCCGGAAGAAGTTACTTCATATCGCCCGATCAGTTTACTGCCTGTCTTATCAAAAGTGTTTGAGAAGATATTCCTAAAAAAACTAAAGCCAACTCTTGAACAGCAAAACCTCATACCCAATCATTAATTTGGATTTCGCGAAGGCCATAGCACGATAGAGCGAGTCCATAGAGTTGTAACTAAAGCAACTCACGACCTACATCTCAAAAGATATTGCTAGTCTGTGTTTTTCGATATAAGCCAAGCATTTGATAAGGTATGGCCCACTGGACTGCTGTACAAGATCAAGAAAGTCTTCCCGTTGCCTTATTATGAATTACTTAAGTCCTACCTATCGGAAAGAAGATTTCAAGTAAAATTCAAAGATGCGCAATCGAGTCTCCACCAATTCAAGCCAGGCCGTACTAGCTTATCCTGTACGTACTTTACACAGCGGATTTACCAACCACTCCACAAACGCTAGTAGCTACCTATGCCGACGATACCGCAGTATTGGCATCCTCATAGAGCATTATTGTTACTTCAACGAGACCTCAACAGAATAGTAACCTGGTTGAAATTATGGCGTATACGTGTGAACGAAACAAATTGACACAGGTAACTTTTACCTCCGGAAAGAAACCTGCCTCCGGTAGCATTAAATAATACCCTACATGAAAAAGCGGTATTGGCAACTAAAAGTGAATGATTAAAACTGAGAAACATGTATTGGATGCTCGGGAGAAAGTCTCAGTTATCCTTGGAAAACAAAGTTCTACTGTATAAGGCTTTTAAAACCAATCTGGACTTATGGCATCCAGCTTGGGATCTGCCAGTAATTCAAACATAGAAATACTACAACGATTTCAGAACAAAACAATCAGGATCATCACAAATGCTCCTTGGTATGTTCCTAACTGGTTACTACAACAGGATGTCCCGATACCTACATTTAAGCAGGAAATTAAAAGTGCTAGTGAAAAATATCAAGTGAAACTTAGTGCGCATTCTAATGATTTAGCTGTGGCGTTACTAGACAGACAATATATCCCTCGACTTCAAAGATGTGACCCGTTAGACTTACCTGAACAATTTATCGATTAGGTTTAGTTATAGTTTAAGTATGAAACTTAATTAGATTATGTTTTCAACTAACCCTTACTTGTTGCAGTATCGCTAAGCACTATTATTGGATATTACTTCCTCATGCTACGTATTATATGCCAAACGATTTAATGAATGTTATCCTATAACAGATTTTAAATGCCCAATTAATAAAGACGTGAAAAAAAAATTATTGAAAACCCTGTGCAATATCAAATATACAGCAAGTAATACGAAATTGATGAAGCACCAGGTTAAAAATTGACGCATTTACGAGTACTCGGTTTTTGTAGTCCGCGGGACACATCGAGCATGGTGTGAATAATTCACGTGGTTAGCGGCGGGCCGAAAGACTAAAGCCCACTTTTAAAAGTACAACTGCGAACGCGGCGCCATAAAGGGCAAAAACGTGTACATTTCGCCTAAATAAATGTCCTTGGAACAAAGTCCCGCGCGATAACCGCAGCGCACTCCCGTTCGCTCAATTCAACAGCCCGAAACTCCATTCAACACATTTCATGAATACATTATGGAGCATTAAAACAACATTGTCCGCATTCACGCGCGGGAGAATAAAGTTGGCGCGAACTTTTTCGGCGCTCCCGGAAAGTTGCGGCACAATGGGCCGAAGTTTTTGGTCAACTTCGCGGGCCTCAATTGTGCGCGCTGTTTACGCGCGTGATTTATGCTCGCGGCCCGCGAGCTTTTAAGGTGAACAAGCGCGCGGCCGCGGGCGCTTTAATTATTCGTTTGCGGGGAGGCTGCCGCGGGCCGCGTGATTTAGGGCTAATTCGCTGTTTGACGCGCTCTCGCGGCGTAAACGACAATAAGGGGATATTATAAAAGTTCGCGCTAATTGCGCCGCGGCTGCCGAGAGGCGGCTCCGCGAGACAAAGGATTAATACGGCCCGAGCGCGAGCTGCTCGCAGTTTCAAAGTCGCCCGCAAGTGTACGTTTCACTTCCACGTAGTCATGTCACTTCTTTCCGGCTCCGTAAGATTAAAGCTCAAAGTTACGACTTATAAGTTGGAAACTTGCCGGAGCGGTTCGTATTACGGAAAGTGTTTTTGAGCTGGATGCCTTAAGCGATCTTCTATTACTTTGATGTAATCCGCAAATTAAAAAGGATGCTGTTGAGTTATGAGTGATTAAAGTAACATGTTGCGAAACTTTAATGGATCTTAAGGGGGGGAGCTGCTGCGCGGTTGCGGGTACTTCTTCTCGCCAGAAACTTATACGTACTCGTAACTTTTTAAAGTCCTTAACTATCCAGATTTTAAGCTCCTTCAAATGAATACAAATTTTATAAATGATGTCGTCTTTGTTTTACCAATGGAGCTTTAGGCAACCTGTGAAATAAGATATTGCAATTTATATCAGTTAGAGATAAAAGTAAAATGATTTAAAAATACCTTTACCCTTGTTGCTCGATTGAGTTTTTTAAAATGCTATGCATTCCTCTATCTAGAGATTTTGTTTTGTTGGGAGTCGCTTTACCTCTCTCATATTCTTTACAACATTTTTTTCAGAATCTTTGTCTCTTGTATGAAACTGTACAAGTCTCTTACTAATAGTTGCTGTATTCTTCTAGGTCCACTATTAGTATCTCACCAATAGCTTGCCTCCTGTGAGCTACAATCAGTTAAGTAAGAACGTGTTAGGCTTAATTAACAGTTAGTTAAAAGTATCGTCATAATGTAAGTCAATAGAGGAAACCTTTGTCCTTGGTGCTAGAGAAACACGTAATGCACCATGAGCGACGTGTACTCACCCGAAACGTCCAAAAATGTCTCGTGAAATTGTTGCTAAGTACATGAACAAGTCGTAAACATTCATCAGCAAGTGCGTGCAGCGATATAAGGGGACAAAAATGGTCGATGATTTGCAATAAAGTGGCTCGATAGGCAGTGTCCCCTAAAGTAAAAAAACTGATTGTGAACTTGTTTCGCGGAACCCGGACTTAACATTGCATCAAGGAGCAGCAACATTAAAACAGAAAGGTGTACGCAGCTGTTTAAATCCATCTTCGTGCGTGATTTCAACTAACGTAGTTCAGTGAAGAAACCTTTGTTAGGCGAAAATCATGCGACGAAGCGACTCGCTTAAGCAAAGACAGTATTGAGCGAGATTGGAGCAATGTCATTTTGACGGGCGAAGATTTTGTTTGGGGATAAGTTGTTGTCCCACGAGCCTGATCAACCTCAACTAACGGGTTGGTACAGCGAACCGTTAGGCACCCAGTAAAAGTGCATATTTGGGGCTGCTTCTCAAAACTGGGTTTCGGAACGTTGCATCGGGACGTACAAACCTAAATTCCTCGAAAATGCTCGAGATTTATAAGAAATATTTGTTACCGATTGTCGAACGTTGGTTCATCAAGAAGACAACAACCCTAAACATTGCAGCAAGCTTTGCATCGAGTAGAGAAAGCAGTCTGGCAACTTACACTTGATTGGCTGTCGTAGACGGCCGATGCAAATTCGTTTGAGAATGTGTAGACATACATCAAGCACAAGCTTGGCGGAAAAAAGTGTTCACTTTGAATTTGTCGCATTTGGAGGTCTTTACCGGATAAGTACGCCATCAATTTGGTCAAATGCAAGCCTCAAAAATGATGTAGTACAACGTACCCATGTATTTAAAAGTATATTTAAATAATTGTTTCTTCACATTAAAGGGGGGGTGGATTAGCATACCAATTGAAAAGCTGTTTTTTTAATGAATTTTTGTAGGGTAGAAAGACAATGGAGACTTTGTACATTTATTAAGCAACTATTAAATATTACAGAACTTTTTTTTAACAAAATTCAGGACTTATGGGGCCATTATTCAGACTATTCTGAACATTTGTGTGCAAGATATATATTAAAGTTATCATTATTCTCTATCATATAAATTAAAAAATAGTTTAAACAAATTGTTTTTTATAAATAAATAATCCAAAGTTAAAAAGCTGCCCTATTTTTTAATTTGTTTTTACAATAAAAAACTTTTATATTAAAATTTTAGAAATCAATTCTATTGATCTGCTAGCTAATAGTGTCAGAAAGCTGTAAAAAAATTAGGCAAAATTGGTTGAATAGCTTATGCACAATCGTGCACACAAATAGAAAAAAGGCAAGTTGTGGGAAAACGCGTTTAAAGTTTGTACTGCTGGAAAAATAGAGAAAACAGCAAAAACTAATCGATTTAAACGACTTAACCAGCTATACCAGCACCATACAGCAGACCTTCAGAATCCTCGTAAAGCTGATTTTTGTCAACCTTGGCAGTGAGTACCTTTTACAACCAAATCAACAATTTGTCCTTTGTAATATCCAATTTGGAGAGGCAGGCGTGTAAATAGCCGCTCGTGGATGCGGTGTTGGATCGATACCGATGCGGCTCGTAAGGACCAAAAATGGAGAGGCAGGCGTGTAAATAGCCGCTCTCGTGATGCGGTGTGAAAACGTAGTACGGCCCGTTTGGAACGGCAACCGAGAAGGCCAAAATCGTCCCTTAAACGGCCGTCGCGTTAGCGGATGGGGGCGGCTACCGATATCCACCAACGAATATTGCCAAATCGCTCACCTGAATCGGCTTCGGCTTCGTCGGCGATTCCCAGGTGGCCCTCTGCGTTGCGGATCGGGTTTCTGCGGTAGCGAATGTTCTTAGGGCTGAAGACACGACCGAATTGGTCGCGCTGCGGATGGCGAGTTTTTGGGTTGAGACGACCAAGTTGGCCGAGCTGCGGTGCTTGAATGTATAGGGTTGAGACACGACCAAATTGGCCGAGCTGCGATGCGTGAATGTGCGGTGTTAAAACACGACCAAATTGGCCGCGTTGCGGATTGCGAATGTATGCGGGTTGGGACAAGACCGAATTGGCCGAGCTGCGATGCTTGAATGTCCCCGGGCTTCGCGCCTGGCTTGGCGGCAGATCTTTGCGGGCAATTTGCATTCGCCAGCACCTTTCAAATCAAAAGGTGCCGCCGACGGCGTATGCAGACTTGTCGGCTGAGCAAAAGCCCATATGCCGTTTTGTGTGCGACGGCAAAACGTGCAGACATCACAGCCGCCAGCATGCCGCCGCGATATAAGCGGTTCAAGGGCGAAAAGGCCGCCACACCACAATTAAAGTCGTCACACCAAACAAAGAAGAAAAGCCGCGTTTCTTCCATGTTCACTGAGGTAGCTGTAACTCCGAAATTCGAAAATCACCATAAAACTTTGCGGGAACATTCTTGGGATATTTTTCGATCATCTCGTGGAACAAAAAATCGATTTTTTGAAGTTTACAATTGGTATTCCTCTTAACCGAAACAGGCTCTTACTTAACTAACTGTAAAGCTTCACACTCGCACTCCATTGTACATCTCCATTTTGTTAAGGTGCCCTCCGAGAAAATATTTTGCATCTTTTTTTAATAATATATTTATTATCAGACCAACAAATTTATGGTTACACATAATAAGAGTTGAATTAAATACAAATGACAAAGTAAACTAGCAATTGAAGTATTTTGGCATCTCTAAGTAAATGTATTGAGGTTAATCACTGGATTAATCGGAGAGCAGGTTCTGGAGAGGCTTCCGTTTTAGTCTGGTGTGGATATTTTGTCTCCCAAGACGATGATACGTAGAACCGTCTTAAGAGTGGAGGTTATAAAAGAATTTCTGCACTCTAGCACTGATTTGTTCTGATATTGGTGGGATATCCGGTTCATGATGCAGCTGTTCTGCAATACGAAGCACTTTGTTTTGTAACTTCTGGAGTTTATATATATTAATTTTTGCAGTGTTGCTCCACATTAGTGGAGCGTATAGGGCCAGCGTTCGAACGGGAGATTTATACATATTGCTTACAGGGTATAAATGCGCCATTCGGACATAACTTTGATTGAGTTTGTGGTTGATATGCAGTTTTCAAGTCAGCCGGTTGTCAAAAGGCATGGCCAGGTGTTTGACTGCTTGATTAGTAGAATTCTATTTTATATCCATATTATTGACCTTAATATTAGGCAGGTGTGAAATACATTTGAAGGTAAACATTTTAGTCTGTACAGTTGATTTATATATTTTACTTGGTGAACCAGAAAAATATTTGATTGGTCGCTCCTTCAAAAGGAAAATAGCTTGTACAAGATCGTGACTTTGACTGATGGTACATCTGAAGTATAAATGTTGAATAACAGTGAAACTTCTGCTCGCATGTACGTAGTTTCAGAAATGGCAAGGTTGATGTTAACAGCAAATGTTCCATCCGCTAGGAAGAAAAATAGCACTGCTTTAATATAATTAGCAATTTTTTCTTCAAGGTTTCTATCCAAACTTTATCGAAGACTTGAGATACGTCTAGGAATATTGCTATTGTGTAACATTTGTTTTCATAGACAGACGCTAGAACTTCAGCTATTCGCTGTAGCTGATGATTGGTTAAATGCGTTCTTCAAAAACCAAACTGGAACGGCAGAAGTTTGTAAGGGTCAATCAACTTCCTATTTTTTCAGATTTTGAAAATAACAGGATGTAGGTATGGTGCACGGAAAATAGCCCATTCTAAGGCATATATTAAATATTAAAGTAAGGTAAGCTAAAGCTTTCATGGTTGGTTATGCAAGCACAGCATTTGATAGGTCATGTCCTGGGGATTTTCGCCTGGGAAATTTACTGATAACGGATCTAAGCTCTGTAATTAATGTAGGGTCAATAGGCTTAGTGATGACAAGTAAGTTTCTCTCAATGTGGTTAGTTACGTACGACCTATGTGTTGGATTGCAGGTAATTTTAGGTGTAAACACTAGTTGTAGATGTTTAGCGAAAGCTGAAGGTTTTTTAAGTTTCTGGGTTTCTGATGCTTTGTCATTCTCTTCTACCTCGACTCCTCGTTTTTATAAGAACGATTATATATTTTGGAGTAGTGTGAGTTTGAAGATTCAGAATTGGTTTAGATTGTAGCGTCGCTTGCTGCACACTCCCTACAATTGTAATGAGTTTAGTTACCGCCTGACCTATGTCTTTTGTGTTAATGTTAATGGAGTAATGTTGATGCTGATCTAAGATAGTTTCGTATTTGTCCCAGATAATTGGACCAATCGTTAGTCAATGGATTGGTTGTTTCAATTTGTGTGGTGCTCACGAAGAATATGCGAATAGATAGATGATTAAAGCTTATTTATTACTTCTTGATTGCTTTGTCTAACAAAGTTTGCTTGCATCAGAATGTCGAGGATATTCATGATCATACCTGTGGGTAACATAAGCCTGCAAAATTTGGATTGTATTATGTTTTTTAACTTTTCATAATTGATTTCTACGTATTTTTAGCTCTAAATCCGAAAATAACCATTTTTTTTCATTACGCCAGGATTTTTCGCAGATCGTAAATATCAAAACTTTTAAAAAATCGAAAAATGCATAAATATGGGACTTCAAACTAGACTTGAAATGTTTTTTTCTCATAATTTATTTATTTATTGGCTTATACTACGCATTCTTGTAACTAAACAGTTGATGAGTCTGAAGAGGAAGGCAGGGGGGATCATTGACCCCTTAATTTCTATCACTTATATATATATATATATATATATATATATATATATATATATATATATATATATATATATATATATATATATATAAAATCAATAATAAACAAAATAAGAATAATAAAATAAAATAAAATAATACGAAGCGTTAGGCAACTCCTCAAAAATGCGGAAAATGTGGTTACGGTGTATAAAGGGATTCCCCTTTAAAACAGATTACCGAAGCTGTAGGTGTGGCAAAGGTATTTAAAACTGCTAATTCCCTCTAATACCTTCCGCTAATAACTTTTTCTGGCGCGAGCCCGCCGCTATTTTTGGAGATTACGCGCCGACCTTACCCCGGATTACGGCCCGGCCACCTTTATCCCGCCATGTTCGGAATTCGGCTCCATTTATTAAATTTAAATAACAGTTCCCGAAATTCGAATAAGCGGATTACGGCCCCGCGCATTAATTCGGGCTGCCAAACTTCCGCGGCGCGGCCGGCAGGTGGGGGAGTTTTAATTTGCTGCAGGATTGTTGTCATTCCGCGGGGCAGTCTGCAGATTCCTGCGCCGCGTCGCAGTCAGCGAGGAAAATTTCCGAAGTTAATTAAATCTCCGTTGCGACTACGGCCGCCGAAGTGAGCTGGCCCAGGGTGTCGGCCCATGCCCCCTACAGGCGCGAATCCTCCGGGCCGTTTTCTCCGTCCGTGGCTCCCGTGCGGCCAATCGATGGAATAATTTTTCACGCGCGGCAAAGGAAAACTGAGAGGCGCCTAACAAGCCGATCTAACTTAACCTAGTTGTTCCAATAACCGTGATCTAATCGCACGCTTGCGAGCTAAATAGGGTGTTAAGATACAGAGATCTCGTGTTACGGCTCCACCGCGTTCTTCCCGCGTCTTACCCTTGCGTGTTTGAAGTTTTCTGGCACGGAACTTGCTTTGAGGATACCGCTATGGTTTAATTTTTAGGTAACCTCAGACATTTAAGAAATTTATGTGCAATACTTTATTTTTGACCCCTAGGCTGACTATTTTACTCATCTTCCCTCAAATTTTTGCACATATAGGATGTTATCAAAAAATTACAAAAAAAAACTTTTATTTGACTTTTTAATTTTTGTTGCATACTTACATATTAGTACATTTTTATTTTTATTTTTTTTATTCAGATCAACATTACAGTGTTATATATGACAGGTTTAAGTAGTTAAATATGACTAAGACTATGGTATATATACATTATATGCGTTCTGAATTTAGACTTTGCAAGTAGCAGTGTGTAATACATGGAGGCAGGTGGTGATGGACTCGGAAACTCGAAGATGGTGGTTGCTAGGTTTCTTCATTTGGGATAAGAACTTGAGGGATTTGTCTCTTCAGTCTTTGATGAATATTACTCTATCCAAAGTTGAAGTGATTTGCTCCATCACATTTGCCAATGTTTGAGAAGAACTAGTGGTCGAGAGCATATAGTCTTGATTATGTCGACATCCAATTCGTGGTAAAGTTGTGTGTTTCGGATAAACCATGGAGCGTTCGTGGCAATTCGTGGGACTTTATTTTGGAATTGTTGACGTTTGAGTATATTTGTTTTACTCGTGTTGTTCCAGACAGGAGAGGCGTAGAGTGCTAGGGGGCGTAGGAGGGATTTATATAGTAGGATGGTGCATTCGGGTTGAAGTGGGGTTTTACGATTTAAAATGGGATATAATTGTCGGAGTCTGGTGTGAGATTGGGTTAGTTTTTGATTTGTGTGAAAATCTTTCATCTAAGTACAATCCAAGATATTTTATAGCTGAGTCTCTGAGATTCCAGGGTATGTCAATTCCATCGATGATAATAGAAAGTGGGTTGTTTTTCGCAAAGTGAAGACATTTGGTGGGGTTGAGTTTGATGTTCCAGTTTTTGAGCCATCTATTGAGGGTGTCAGTTTCATTTTGCAGATGTTGTATATCTAGTTGTAGGTTTGCATTTTGCATTATAATGGCTGTATCGTTGGCGAACGTGGCGAGTGTTGCGGGAATCTTTGAAATATTGGAGGTGTATATATTAAAAAAGAGCGGGCCGAGGGTATTACCTTCTGGTACGCCCGCTCGTATGGGTTTTGTTTTGGAGAGTGTGGTATTTATTTTAACAGCAAAGGTTCTATTTTGCAGGAAGGAGAAAATGATGACCAGAAGATAGCGTGGGATATCATAAGTTAGGAGTTTTTTTTTTTGAGCCCCTCTATCCAAACCTTGTCGAAGGCCTGAGCGATATCCAGAAAGATAGTAGCAGTATAGCATTTGTTTTTGAAACCTGCTTCGATAAGTTCACTGACTCGCTGTAATTGATGACAGGCCGGGTACCTTTTTCTAAAGCCAAATTGGAAAGAAAGGAGAATGTGGCTTGGTGTAGGCGCAAACAAATGACTTTTTAAAAAGTTTGGAGAGGGTAGTCAATAAACTAATCGCCTCTTTATTCTTCCCAGGTTTAGCAAACATGAGCACATGTGCATGCTTCCAGCTTTGAGGGAAGTAGCCTAGGCGCATGCATGCATTTATCAGAAAGGCAAGGTAGGAGAGGCATTTTTTTGTCGATGAAGGACTAGATTGAAACAATTTTATATGCATTCACACATCAATGAAAAAGGAAATTAAAACAAATATATATTTTTCCAGTATTGGTACAAAGACTGTCTTATAAATACTGATTTTTGCTTTTCCCCTTGTCTTAAGCCTCTATTTCTTTTGATATTTGCTTATTTATTCATATTCTATTTCTGCACTTATTGTGGATGTTCAAGATATAGTTTTCTGTTTTAAGGTTCCTTCCATTACATTTCTTGGCACTTTATCGAAAGCTTCTTCAAAGTCGACTCTGACTCTGAGGTTTGTTCTAGTAATAGTTTTATAGTAAATATATAGTCTTAGATACTTCTTCCTTTCATAAAACCGTTTTGCGTCTGTTCCATGTGTTGATGTATTTGCATTATTAATCTTTTTTTAAGTATCCTGTCGTACACCTTTAAAGCAGTGCTTAACTTGGTAATATATCTATAGTTTGCACAGTCTGTTATGTCACCTTTTTTGAATATTGGCACGACAATACAATAAAAACGCATTCTGAAACAACAATTGCCATTCTCTTACCATCAAGAATTTAATAATGACTTCACAACTTTAAAAGCATCTTTCGACTCTTCAGTTCCCCTAACACTCGGAAGTTTAATTTCTTGCTGTATATATTTTATTTTTTTTTAAGGTTATACAACTATTTTTTTGTAATCACTGCTGAACAATATAAACTGCAGGGTAGATAAAAAAATTAAAATAAAATTTTACTATAAAGCAAATATTTCAAGTGTTTTAACTGTTATATTTCTTATGTTGACACAGCTCTTCGAATAATCTATAAAATGTACAGTTAAACAATCTCACTTACAGTCACCTAATACGTATCTCAATTATGTCAAAGAAGAGTGAAATAGTTAAGGAAGAGAAAAATAGCAAAGCGACTAAATTACCAATTGTTCAAACTAAACAAAATATTGATATCACTCAATGTGTTCTTCGTATAAATTTCTTCTTCTTCTCTAATCGTTTCGAGCGTCGGATGACGTATAAATTTCTAAACGTCTTAATAGTTTTAAAAAAAGCTACCGTTGGTAGCCGTTACTTTTGGTATGATAAACAACATTAACAGCAAATCTTGTCTCCATCCTCACTATGCACGCAATTTTGAAAGCTAGTGCATGTCACGGACAACTTTACTACTGTTATCCATGTCGTGGTACTTTCCTGTTAACGTTAAGAAGTGCCACATAAAAATAAAGGTCAACAGTCTCGAAGTAATTCTGGAGGATGATTCGTTTAGACTTTGTCTAGCCAGTTTTGCGACCCTCCAGCTTCAACAGGTGCCAGAATTCCATACACGCAAAGCAAGTTTTAAAGTAGTTTTTCTTAATGTGGCTAAGATCTTTAACAACATACAATACAACTGGGTAGTACACAAGGTCTCAACATCTATTCCGTCGTTTAAATTCGGTTATTAGAGAGCTATTTACAGGCGTAACGTTATTTCAGATTAGATTTTACTTCAGTTCCATCTTATTATACAACTGCAAGATAAATTACACAATCTCTCTGATTACTTCAATCACCGGCAGGTCAAAACCATTATCAAGAAGATTTTGTGATATTTAAAAAAATAAAAAAACGCTCTAGCTATTATGTCTACAGTTAAGAATAAACATTTAAAATTGTTCTACATGAGTTCCCGCTGATAACACATAGCGTAATACAAAAGCTAGTTGGCATGTATGTGACATTTCTGGTGTTGAGTCCACAATTATGGAATAATACTTAGCATATACATTATTTTGGACATCTTGAATAACTGTACTTGATAAGTATGAGGAAACATTTACTTCTTTATTTCCAAATTTTGCTACATGTTCGCCGATAAAAGGATCGAATTTTGAAATTAGTCCTACACAACCAAAAGAGTTAACATTTCTTACAGAGCCTAATATTTTATTGTGGCCTTGGATTAGCTAAAAGTTTTACAATTTCAACAACTCTTAATTAACATTTTGCAAATACAAAGCTTCTTCTCGTACTGTCTGTTGTTTCACTCTTGTGAAACTCGGCTTCTACTAAGAATCTTTGAAATGCACTCTTTGTGTTCAGAGTTCTTGTTTATTGTACGGCTATTACAATATAAACGTTTTTAAAAATTTATTATACGTCGACGAACTATAAATGTAAGAATGTAAGTTTAATAGTTATAACCTGTTATATCTACAAAGTTTCTCTAGCCGAATTCCCTTTTTCGTTTCCTCCCTAACTCTTGCTGTTCTAAACAGTAGCTAATTCAGCCTACGGGTAAATGAAGCTCTGTGCTTATGAGCTGCATGTGCTTAATGACTTTCAGGAAATAAAACAGTTCTACATCGAAACATCGAAATGTAATTTGCATCTTAAAAATTCAAAATATTTGAGTTTTGATCGGTTACACAAACAAATTTAAAGAGAAGCATAAAAAACTTTTTGAAATTTGTTTCAACAGTAAAATACTAACAAGGCTGGAGATTAAATTGATCCCAATCAGAATTTTACAATTTCAATTTCAATGTTTCAGAAGGGAGTTGACAACACAGTTTCTATTGCTAAAACTGTTTCTGTGAGATCAATAAAATTATTTGTTATTAAGCAAAATAGGTTTTTTTAAAATACCACTTTTTTTTAAATATTTCAGTTAGTCGATGAAGGTAAATTAATATAAACTATAGTGATTGTTTGATACAATGTGAAAATACACTTCAGAGGAACTCAGCAACATGCTCGAGCTTTGAGAGATTGTATCACTCTGATAGCATTTCAAGTAAAGTTCAGTGTACAATTTGGAAGCTTGAAAACTGTGGTTTTAAATGATACCATTTTGATTGAAATCTAACCTTTTCTGACAAAGTTATGGGCCTAAGAATATGTGTAACACTATAAAGTTGAAAGAAAAAAGGTGATTATGAAAGGAAAAAAATCTTAGGTTAAAATTTTTTCAATACACGGTGTTGCTACCTCTACTCCCAATTACACTTTCTCAGCGATTACGCATGGACCGGATGACTTCTTATGCTGTCTTGAGGGATTACTTCTTACTCAATCAACGCCGCTTTCAGTTCCATCACGCTTCCTGGTGCAAGATTTCCGACCCGGACTCTTCGCTTAAGCTCATCCTAAACATGCTCAGTTGGATTCAAGCCTCGGCTACAAAGAAGCCAATCCATTTTCGATATACCGACGTCAGCCAGGTAGTCACTGGTCACTCGCGCGGTCTGCCATTGCGTATTGTCGTACATTAGCATAAAGTCCTTACCATTGTTCCTCCGCATCCTCCACTAGGCACAAAAAACAATCCAGTTTTTTTAGTGCATAGAAATGCTCGCCCAAAACGTGCAAGAGCCACCTCTATAAATAACAGCACTAAGAAAATCGCTCTACTGGCCTTCTATAGACGTAACGTCCCCTATCGTTGCCATATAGGCACGTCCTAGACTCATCGGTAAATCATATCCGACTCCAATGGCCGAGGTTCAAATCGAGATGTTTGCGACCAAATTCCATTTGGGTTGCAGTCAGCTTGAGAGTCGTAGCTGCCTTTTTTGGGGTCAGGTTGGCAGCCTTCAGTATTGTTCTCACTGTCCAAATGCCGGCGACCATACCTCTGACGGCATTCAGCTCTTGCTTAAGGTCAATGCCAGCTGTATGTCTATTTCTAAGGGATATTGAGTCGAGAAAGCAATCGTCTCTTTCTGTTGTCACGGGTCTATGACCGCCTCTTTGCCGGCGAATGTAGCACCGGTTTCTTGGTACCGATGCCACACTCTCGACACAGCTGATTGTCTCAGATTTAGTCGATTTGCCACGGTTCTCTAACTGAGGCCCTCTCCCAACAATGCAACTGCTTGGGCTGCTTCGGCGGCTGTGCTAGCCATTTTTTTGTAAATCACTTAAGCATCTTACTTCATTTACTTATATCAACTTGGGATAGGTGACTGAGATGAATTACCGGATTGCAAGCGTACTATAGGTTAATCGCAATCGTCGCGTTACAATTAGCAAGATTCATGATGCATATTTTTTTAAATACTCAAATTTCTTTAAAGCTCAATAGTAAAGATACTCCTTGCACGTAAATGTTTTTATTTTTATTTTCCTTAGACTAAAACAGGAGACGAAAATGTGCGTGCAGCTAGTAAGTCCATGGTTTTGCTCTCAAGTGTAGTTTAAGAACAACTTTAACGAAGTAATTGAAATACCACCTTCTTGGCAATTTCTGGCCTAGAGCAATCTCCATAAAGGTTTAGAAGGAAATGATTACCTAACTTCCCTGACGTGAAATGTAAAATGTCTAGTGGTGAACGGAAAACTAAATTTACAATCAGATGGCGCCATAAATAATTCAGCTATAAATTAATCGAAAAATCTTATACGATGAACTGACGCAATCCCAATAAACTATTAGAAACATAAAGCTGCCAATTACAGTTTTATTGGTTAGACAGTGCATTTATTATACAATTAACTGTAGTATTACAATCAAGCTAGTGACAGTGGAAATTTATCATACACATCCAGACTACTACAATCACACTACTAAGAATGGGAATTTATTATACACCACCCCCATACTTTTGTTCCACTGATAACAGTGAGTGTTTATAATATACTTTAGTACTACAATCCTATAAACTACAATAGTAATTGCGGAGATTTACCATACACCACAACCGTACTGTCATCCTGATAATAATAAGTATTTATCGTGCATCAGAACTGCCTGTTATTTCATTACTGATGGTGGCCATTTATCATACACCATGGCTATATTTTTATTCCACTAGGGATAGTAAGTGTTTATAATATACGACTTTAGTACTGCAATCCTATAAAAACTACAGTAGTAAATACGAACATTTAGCATGCATCACAGCATTACTGCCATTCCGCTAGTAATAATGAGTATTTATGGCACACCTGAACTGTACTGTTATTTTGCTATTAATGGTGCACATTTATCATACACGATAATAGCACTATATTTTTACAAATAATAACTCATCCCGAGTAATGTCGTCAGATTAAAGGTAGAAGGTGTTTATGATACTTGATTGTAGCACTATGAACACACTAAAAGTAGTGACAATGCTTCATACATGACCGTAGTACTACAGTCATATTAATGATAGTGGATACTTTCATACGCAACTGTAATACTATAAAGACACTAGTGATGGTGTATTATATAACACATGTGCAAAGCAATACAGTCACACAAATGGCAATGGAAATTTACCACAGATTGTGCAACTACAATTGCAATAGTTAACATACTAATTTATTATACACGTATAGAGAACTAGTCACATCAGTAATGGTGAAAATCTAGCGTGTACGTTTTGAGTACAGCAACATTAGTGATACTGAACTTATTCTGCACAAGACCGTAGCACTACATTCACACTAATAACGTATAGGAACTATTTATACACGTCTGAGCCATTACAGTCACAATAGTGATAGTGGGTATTAGTCAAAAAGGACTGGCGTACTATACTCATAGTATTGATAGTGCTAATTTATATACACGTTAATTATATGAATGGTAATGGCCATTTACTATAGACGATAGTGACAGTACAATCACGATAGTTGCAATATCAATTCAAGATGTACTTCTAGAGCACTATTGCACTAGTAACAGTAAAAATATATCGTGCATTTTTGGAACACTACAGTCACGTCACTGATAGAGGAAATTTACTATACACGACTACAGATATACGTTGAAATAAGTTATACTTAATATTTATCATACAAGATTGTAGCACCACAATCACACTAGTAATAACAAATGTTTGTAATGCACGTCTGAAGCACATTAGTGATGATGGAAATTTATCGTGTATATTAGGAGTCCTACCATCACATGAGTCCTGGTGGACACGAGTGCAGCACTACAATTATGCCAATAATATTAGGTATGTGTCATATACTACTGCAGTACTACAGTCACATAAGGGACAGTAGCATCTTTCATATAGATTGTAATACTTCGGCACACTAGCCACAGTGAGCACGTTTCATACAAGTCTGAAACACTACAGTCACACTAGTGATAGTGAAAATTGCTAACATTGTCCTTCATAATGTAAAATTTTACTATGGCAAGCTTTTGAGTAGAAACAATGGGGATTTTTATTTCCTCATAATTTACACTAATTGATTTTTATTTCTCAAATTTTGTGGTATTTATGTAGACATAGATCTTCAAATGCAACTTAACAACCTGAAGTAAATGTTTATTCTTTTGTTTTATATAGCAAGCAACTTTTATTCCAATAATTATTCCAAATATTGATTCAACATTACAAATTATCTTTTTCCAAGTGAAACCTTTCTTACTTGACATATCAGTGGATTCGGACTCGCGCCTTCAAATTAAGCGAACGTGCGTGCTGAGCTATTCCGGGCCTTCGCTGCAGCCGCGCCTGCGGTCGGCTTAAAAAGATCAGGTTAATCCATTATTTATTTATTTGTTATTATTTTTGCGCCGCTTTATTTGCTGATATATAAAATCAGCGGTCTCCAATAAACAAGGGACCCCTAGCCCAGGGGAAACCCTGCGCATCGAAGTGTCCATGAACAAACGGTCCGCTTCACTTATCACCGCTTTACATTCGAAGCGTACTTTCAAAAGACTCGTTAAACTGTGCCGTGCGATAACAAGCGACCTCGTGATAACGCAAGTTAAATTTATACCTATTCAACACTGCATTAAAGTTTAAATAAGCCTCATGTCTCACTCTCAAAATGCACCGATTCATTACAATCAACAAGTTGAACCAATGCAAGCTGATCAAATTACACCGAACTCCTATTACGTGCCGGGCTGTTCTACTGCCAACCATCAATCTTTGCCAGCTAATAACGCATATCATCAATATCCTATAAATTCAAGCCAACAGATACCAATAGCATCTACCACAATTTCAGCTCCCAATCAATTCTACAATTTTCCACACTTATGACAATCACATGTACAAGTTTCTCACAATACGTAAGACCAAAATGGCAAATCGTGTAAAATAAGAAGCCTAGGTTACACTCAACTAAAATTACTAACTACTGGCTAAACAAACCAGTTGCTACGTTCAACCGTTTCGAGAACTTAGCAAACGAAAGCACCGACCTAAACGGAACCTCCTCCAATTTTTGTATCTGGGGTTGAATTTCTGTCACCACTATTAAAAGTTTTAGAGAGTATAGCCAAAAGCAAATATGAAATGAAAGTATTATACAATGATAAAATTAAAATCTTACCCACATCATCTAACAATTACACTGCCATTATCAATGCCCTAGCTGAGAAAAACACTGAATTTCACTCGTATCAACACAAAGGAAATCGCAGTTTCAGAGTCATACTACGAAATATTCAACATTCTACTGACCCTGAAACTCTAAAAAAGGCAACAGAGGAACACGGCCATGTAGTTAGAAATATATCAAACATCAGAGATCGAGTATCAAAGAAACAACTACCTTTGTATTACGTTGAACTTAAACCTGTGATAAATAATGATATCTATAATATAAACAAACTTTTGTAAACTTTGAACCACCCAGGCCTAAAAGAGAAATTCCGCAGTGCATGAAGTGCTAACGGTTAGGACCATATAATGCCTACGTAAAATGAAAAGTTATGATGTTAAATGCATTTTTGCAACGGTAATCATCCAAAAAATTACAAAGGGTGCGCTATATACAAAGAGTTGCAACAAAAAACCTTTTCCCCGCTCAGACAAAAACAGATAAATAGAGGCCCATCAATGTTAATTCGACCTGACATCACTCATGCACAAGTGGTTAGCGGTAGATCCTACCAATTACAAGAGACAAGTAGTAACATTCAGCAACTAATGCAATCACCTCAACTATCTGAAGCAGTCAATGATATGCATGAAATGAAACAGATGATGAAGAAGCTTATGGAATAGATATGAACAATGTTAAATCTACTAACAACTCTTGTCCCCAAACTCTCATAATGACCCGAATTTTAAAAATTTCTTAGTGAAACGCCTATGGCTTACAACAACATGCCCTTGAAATCAAGACATTTATTCAACTACACGACATAGA
The DNA here is from genome assembly GCA_036346155.1 of Sinelater perroti. Lineage (NCBI taxonomy): Eukaryota > Metazoa > Arthropoda > Insecta > Coleoptera > Elateridae > Sinelater > Sinelater perroti. The sequence continues at coordinate 17,075,460 of JARFIY010000158.1, read as the reverse complement.
TGTTATGCTAATCTGTGAATCCCGATTTACTGAAAGAAGTTACTTTAAGATATATAACTTCTTCACATCCTGATGGAACTAGTCACGCTGGTTCACCTATTATCATAAAAACCCCTATAAAGCACTTTCAAATAAACAAATACCGCGAAGAGCATTTGCAAGCGACGTCAGTTGTAGTTGAAGATTGTATAGGACCACTAACTCTCTCAGCAGTGTATTGTCCACCACGACATGCCAATAAACAAGAGAATTTTGAACACTATCTTAGTACACTGGATAATCGTTTTATAGCTGGCAGTGACTATAATGCTAAGAATATATACTGAGGCTTAAGGATAACGACCACCAAGGGCCGCGAACTGATGAAAGCTATAACGTCATATAACCTAAATTTTATCTCCACTGGAGAACCGACTTACTGGCCCTCCGATGCCGACAGGCTACCAGATCTTCTAGACTTCTTTATCATCAAAAATATAAACCTCAATTTCCTTTAAATTAAATCTTACCTTGACTTTCCTTGCGAGTATTCTCCAGTTCTAGTCGATCTCGGATCACAAGCATTCCATATAGAAAAACCCCCATTTCTGACTACTAGAAGAACTGATTGGAGCTGTTTTAAAGACAGGGTTGAAGAATCTTTACTTCTAGACACCTCGATGCAAACGGAAGAAGATCTACGAAACGCTAAGTCTTATAACAAGCTTCTTGGTATGCGACTCTAAGGGAGACTAAACACACACGCATATATGAATGCCGAACTGCATTCAAGAGACTAATAGCAGAAAAAAGAAAGGTTAGACAACGATGGTAAAATACCAGAGCACCAATCGATAGAACGAACCTCAACCGAGCAACAGCCAAACTTAGACAGCTCCTAAACCACTAAAAATGAGGAAATTTAACACTACCTGGAAACGATTATCACCTACTGCGGCTACTGACTACTCTACGGTGAGCCATAAAAAAATTAAAACAACCAAGCCAAGGATGCAACATGGGCAAGAAGTTTTGCTGAAAAAGCGACAATATTTGCAAAACATCTGGAAAAAGTATTCCAACCACACCCTTCAAAAGCTACTCCTGAAGAAGAAAGTGAAATACAGCAGTTTCTAACAGCGCCATTTCAGATAAGCTTACCAAGCAAACTTTTCAGAACAAAAGAAACTAGATCTGTAATCAGAGGCCTTAAAAATAATAAGTCCCCGGGTTATAACCTAATTACCAGTAGAGTACTTAAAGAACTACTCGAAAAATGCTACAAATTTTTAACAAAGTTGTTTAATGGAGTACTCAGACTGGGCTCCTTCCTGATCAGTGGAAAGTAGCTACTATAATAGACATTCTAAAACCAGGAAAGTCACCTGAAGAAGTCACCTGATATAGACTAATAAGTCTGCTTCCCACTCCTTTCCAAGGTTTTCGAAAAACTTGTTATTTATATTAGGACCCATAATCTCGCAAAATAATTTACTACCACAACACCAGTTTAGTTTTCGTGTGCAGCACTCCACGATTGAACAAGTGCATAGACTAGTGCATAAAATATATAATCAGCTGGAAACAAAAAAATACTGTTCTGCGGTGTTTCTTGCCATTGGCCAGGCCTTTGATAAGGTCTGGCTGAAGGCTTACTGGTCAAAATTAAAAATGTATTACCATCAGATCTCTGTCAAATAGTGAAAACATATTTAACTAACAGACATTTTCTAGTCAAAGTACAAGGCGAGTTCACCACTTTATTCCGAATCAATTCTAGAGTGCCCCAAGGGAGCGTTTTGGGACCGCTGTTATATTTGCTCTATACACCAGACCTACCCACAACCAGACTAACAACAATCGCTACTTATGCTGATGACACAGCCATCTTGTCGTCTCATGAAGATCGCATCGTAGCATCCTACCAATTGCAAACTCGCCTCAACAAACTGCAAACTTGGTTAAGAAAACGGCGTGTTAAAGCTAATGCACAGGCGACCTTTACGTTGAAGCGAGAAACTTGCCCTCCAGTAATTCTCAACGGACAACAACTTCCCCAACAAGACACAGCTAAGTATCTAGGAATGCACTTAGACAGACGTCTCACTTGGAAGCAACATATTTGGACCAAACGTAAACAATTAGGACTTAAATATAGGAAAATGTATCGGTTGCTAGGTAGAAGTTCACAGTTATCAACAGTCAACAAATTACTTCTTTACTAAATAATTCTACGACCAATTTGGTTTGCAGTTATGGGGTGCAGCAGCCAACTCTTCCATAGACATCATTAGAAGATTTCAAGCTAAAGTATTACGTCAAATAGTGAATGCCCCGTAGTATGTCCCAAACGAGGTTATAAGTCGTGATCTTGGAATAAGCTCGGTCAGTAAATAATCACGAAGTTGAGTGGTAATTATCGCGTCTGGCTCAGTGTACATTCAAACAATTTAGCCAGCGACCTATTAAATGTTTATGTAGCGTGACGACTTAACAGGTTCAAACCCTTGGACTTGACAAACAAATATCTGTTGATATTTGTTATAGTTGCCTGCATTTTAGTCGATACAATTACTTTTTTGTCCAAAAACAGTAGTAATTTAAAAGAGAAAAAGATAGTTTAGCATCTGAACCACCAATTATTAAAACTAAATTTAAATTTACGCTCACTTCTTTTCGTTAATACATAAAAACTTTATGTAAGGTTGGGGTACAGTAAACTAAAAGAAGATACTTTAAGCCACCTTGCTAAGAATTAACTAATACCTTAACCGTTGACTAAAATTTTTTGGTAAAATTAATTTTAAATTTTAGTTATATTTGTTGTTACCTTATCTCATCTCTAAGCAAAGTTTTTTACTCCTAAAAATTATACAACTATATTTAAACTGCTTTAATAACTAAATTACCTAAACATATACTTCCGAAGAAAAAATTTTGTAGTTATTTTCTCTGCATAACTCTTCTCAATAGTTTGTTATTCTATTAAATTGCGTTCCCTAAAATAATAGTAAATAACAAAACTAATAATTAATTATGTAAAAATAAGTGCGGGGTAAAAAATTAGTATTAAGAACATCTAGGGAGTCGTTACTACTGCCATTAATGCCTTAAATATACATATGTCGCATTACTCCCACAACTTGCTGCTAACCTTACGAATAGCCGTTTGAAGATGTCGGTTATAATTTCAAGAAAATTTTGCTGGATCAGTTCGAATTTTGCCTAGGCCGCATTGTGATTCGTCAGCTTCTACATGTGGTACAATCGATCACAACACAAAGAAAGTTTTAGAGGTGCTTTTTTAATGTGCCTAAAACTATTGACAAAATATAGAACAAGTGGATAGTGTATAAGCTGACTTCAGCATCCATTTTGTTTTCTATAGTCCAACTGACGCCATCCTTCTCGGTTGTTAGAAAGTTTTGGTTCACGATTGGTTGTTTAAGGTCATTAAAGAGACTATTGTTCACTAAAACATTGGATTATTGCCAATCCTCTTTAACAATTTGCAGCAAATGGGGTACTAACATTTTGCTTGCTGTGGTCGCATCTGGCTACGCAACATCTACAAGATTAATTAAACAATCTGAAGAATTCGTTCAATCACTGGCAGATCAAAATCAGTATTAAGAAGAGTTACTTAAGGAAAGAAGAAAGAAGATCCAGCTATCACCACTCTCGGGAAGCAAACTGAAGTATCTCTATGTAACTATGGGCGAAATAACGAAAACCTCCCTCGACTTTCTGCTACTTTAGCTGTCCGCAGAAAATAAACTGACCATCTGGAGATTATCTATTAAAATATAGGCCCAAATTTTTCGATTGTTTAGAACCACGTTTTAAGTCACAAGCACGGTTTCTCAGAATTTTGAATCGTCATGCAGTTTACAAGAAGGACAGCGGAAAACTGGGCGAAACTGTACCCACACATCCAAGGTTATCCTAGTACTACCGTTAGGAGCCTTCGAAACTTATTTAAATGAGCATGATCGCTCTAAGTTAGTGATCATTTTTCTAGAATGGCGAAGACCTAAACGGACAGGCTTTCTAAATTGCGAATGAAATATGTAAGGGCTGAAAGATTACATTAACTGAAACTAAACTAATTCTTTGTCTTAGGTATGATTTCGATCTGGACTCTCCAGTTAGTAGGTGAAGGTAGTTTCAAAGCTTTGCGATAAAATCCATTGCTTCATCACACCAAGGTCACAAAGTCTCTACTGCAAAAAGAATGAAGATGTATCCTTGGTCGATGAGCGCTTTGTATTTCCTCTTCTTCTTATTGGCAGCATTGTTTGCTAGTTACACTAGATTGTTTGATGTACTAGAGTATCAATACAGGTAGCATCCCAAATAAGGTTCATACCATAGGACCACGAGGTTAAAGTTAAACCGTCCACTATTTTTTCATCATTACGAAAGAGTCCACATGATTCCAGTTTAGATGGGTTGTTAATGGATGATAAGGCTTGTTGAATAATCTTATTTAGTTCCTGGTGGCGAGAGTGACGACTACTGCCTTTTTTTACATGAGAGACCGTGAGTTCCTGACTTGTCTACTTTATCTCCACAGATGCAGTTGTGGGGCTTGCAAATGTTACATCCCAATTTGAGAGCAACTGATATTCTGATAGTGTTGTCATTCAGGAAAGTTCCAAGTTTTGTGCATGGAATTGCATTCAGCCCGGTACCGGATTCGGGTTGAAGGTTCGAATTATTCTGTTCATATTCAGGATGTCATATTTTTTTTTTCATCTAATAAACAATTCCAGATTCTGATGTAGTTTAAGTATCCTGAAACATAGGCTAAGTTATTCTCGAGTAATAACATCATGGAATAAATTAGCTCTGATACAGAATTCACAGACGGCAAAAAGGCTGGGTTGTAGATATCAGACAATTTTCTAATTCCGATGCTTTCTTGGGATACGGGAAGTGAAGCAACTCTTGATGTCTGATCGTCAATCTTAATATTGATTATTTCTTCAAGAGATTCTGAGATGTTCTCATCAATTCCATTCAGTAGTGCAGTACAGTTGTGGAGTGTGGAGGGGGGTTGTCCTGAGCAAGAACGTTAGTCTGGGTATCCCGACTGGATGTTCCAGAAGAAAATATGCTGTGTGGGAGCTTAAGCTGAGAAGAAGTGAGAGTAGGAGATTGATTTCTTCTTCTTTTTTTGAAAAACAAAATGGAATGGCTGAAGGGAGTAGTGGAGCACCAAGTAGAGTCAGATTTTCAATAATAATTTGAAGTCCTGGTAGAAGTTTTTGAAAGTTAGAGATCACTTTACTATCAGGGTCTGAACAGAAGTATAGCTCACACTTTGATGGTTTCATCTCCAAACCAATTTTATGGCATTCTTTGATAAGAAATTCAGAGTCATCCAAAACAACTTCAGGTTTTCCACCACTCGTTCCATCGTCCAAGTAATATGAATTGAACTCAGAAGAAAAACTACTAATTATTGATTGAATTGTTAAGCAGAATAGGAGGGGTCCACAAGCGTCACCTTACTGTGCACCAACGGACTATAAGATACGGTACTTTCCAAAGCACAGAAGGCTTAGATCATGGTAGCATTGTGTAAGGAACTTATATATTTCAGGAGCATGTTTTAGAGTTTTATCTAACATTACATCTCGTTCCACCGAATTAAAAGCATTTCGAAAATCAATTTTTAGGATTACTTTGTTCGTGTTGCGATTTAGTTCGATGAAGGATCTTGTGGAATTTTTTTTTTTTTTTTTATTAAAAACACCCATTGAGTGAATTTATTATATAGCAATCTAGCAGATACATACTAATGAGCTATTTGTTTTTAACTTAATTTACTACGGTTTAAAATTGCAAAGTACTTATCCTACGACAATCACTTTGGTTTTGACATTTATTGGGCACTATTTTTTATTGCGCACTGGATTATAATTATTGGCTCACTGCACTAAGTCAAGTGGTTTCACTCTTTTTAATCTTCTAGTTAAGTCAACATTATTATCAAGGAGCTGGAGAACCTCAATATTGATGTGCTGATGTAGACGTTGTTCATGTCTTTCGGCATACCTTCTGATAGCGTTGTCAACGGTTTCCACATCCAGGTCCTTATGGAGATTGTCATTGCGAATGTACCAGGGGCATTAACGATGCCCGCAGCACCTTATTTTGGAACCTCTGTATGATATTTCGATTACTTTGACTGGTACAACCCCATAGCTGAATACCATAAGTCCACACTGGTTTCAGGACTTGTTGATAAAGCAAAAGCTTATTATATACTGTCAGGGCTGAATGTCTACCAATAACCAGTACAGTTTTCTGTACTTCAGCTTGAGTTCTTCACATTTTTCTTAACATGTGGTTTCCATCTAAGTTTTGCGTCAAGGGTCATGCCCAGATATTTAGCTGTATTCTCATACGGTACTACTTGCTGGTTGATATATATTGGATTGTGCTCGATTCTTTTATTAGTGAAATCAATATGCACCGATTTGCTTTCATTTAATTTAATTCGCCATTTTGCTGTCCAGCTTTGTATTTCGGCAATAGCTGTTTGTAATTTTCAGTTGATTCTATATTGTTGTCCCCAGTAGCTAGAATTGCAGTATCATCTGCGAATGTGGCAACAACATTTTCATTGAATGTAGGCAAATCCCAAGTGTATAGAAGATAGAGGAGTGGCCCCAGTACACTTCCCTGCGGCACACCTGCTTGGATTTTCCTCAACTCTGAATAAGTATCTTCTTGTTTGACTCTGAAATAACGTTCAGATATGTAGGATTCTAAAATTTTTGAATATTGCACAGGAGAAGCATTTTGAGCTTATGAATTAGGCCCTCGTGCCAAACCTTATCGAATGCCTGTGCAACATCCAAAAATATCGCCGAGCATACTTTCTTTTCTTCTAATGCTTTTCAATCACATCTGTGATTCTGTGCACCTGATCAATCGTGCAGTGCTGGTTCCGGAAGCCAAATTGATGATCCGGGATAAGATGTTTTCTTCGATGATTGGTTTTAGTCTCTTCAGTAGAAGTTTTTCAAACAATTTAGACATAATTGGTAAAAGCGATATTGGCCTGTATGATGCTGCTTCATGAGGTGGCTTTCCTGGTTTAGCAATCATGATTACTTCGGCTACTTTCCACAGCTGTGGTACATACTGTAGTCGGAATGAAGCATTGATCAAGTTGGTGATTTTAGTTAATGCCTTTTTCGGAAGTTCTTTTAAAATTTGACCAGTAATTAGATCGAAGCCAGGGCTTTTTCTGATTGATATTAGTTTTTATTTCTTGTTTAATTTCAATTACAGTGACAGGTGGAATTTTATTTTTCTTTCTTGCTTGATGTCATAGGGCGGTGGTGTTTTGTCATCGTCAGTTAAATTGGGTTGAAATATCTTTTCGAGATTGTCGGCAAATCTTGCAGCTTTTTGTTCATTACTTCTGGCCCAGCTCCGTCCTCATTTTTGATCGGAGGTATTTGCATAATAGGTCTTTTAGATTCTTAGTGGTTTTCCATAAAGAATATTCAGTACTAGAATCATTAGTAAGGCCACGCAGATGTTCACTGATGGTATCATTTTTAACTGCTTAATTTCATTTCTTAGCTGAGATGTAAGATTATTCAATCTAGTTTTATCTTGCTGAGCTCTGGTCTGATGCCATCTCTTCCTCGCTTTCCTTTTTCTGATATTAGTTCCAAAATTTCTTTAGGATAGTTATGACCTTTCAGTCTTCTTTTGATTTCTGGGTGTTTTGCCACGCAGAGTACTGAATTTCTTTAACCAGCTTTTCCACCTCAAAGTCTAGCTGTTCTTCTGTTTGTAGTGGGACTGCCAGATTAATTCTTTCTTCTAATGTTGCTCTAAAACTTTCCCAGTCAGTCTTTTGTTAGCTAGTCCAGGATTGTTTGACTTTGAGATAATATGTTCGCTTAGCGTCAGTACAATCGATGAGTGATCCGAGCTCAATTCAAAGTTATCTTCTATTTGCATGTAATTGCTTGATATATTTTTGATGATATAGAAATCTAGCAGATCTGGAACCTTTTCTGGATCTGTTGGCCAGTATGTAGGTTTGCCTGTTGAGATAGTTTCACATCCATATGCTTGAACAGATTTTAGCAGTTCTCTTCCTCTAGTTGTAATCAGCCTCGATCCCCAGTGCGTGTGTTTTGCGTTGTAGTCACCGCCTATGATAAATCGATTTCCTATGGTTTTGAATAATTGTTCATATCTTTCAAATTTGATTTTGTGTTTTGGAGGGCTATATAAACTGACTACAGTGATACCGATATTCTTAGTTGTAACACTCACCGCTGTGGCCTGGATGTCCTCTGCTTCAAATTTAATTTCTTCAAAGTGTTGTATATTTTCTTTGATTATTACCGCACTTCCACCTTTGGCTTCGTTTCCTGGATGATTTGTGCAGTACACTTTATAACCTCTAAATTTAATAAATGATTGTTTGGTAAAGTGCGTTTCTGATATCAGACACACATCTATCTTATTTATATCAAGGATTGCTTGTAGCTCTTGTTGATGGTTAAGCAATCCGTTTGCATTCCAACACATAATTTTAAGTGTGTTAGTCATTTTGGTTTCTTTCAGTTTTCGTGGAAGTTTTTTTTATTACTTCCTTCAAGTTTTTAATTTTCTGTTCCATATTCAGGAATGAATTCTCCATTTGTGTAATTTTTTAAGTATAAGCTGTAATGTTTGGTCAGCATTATTTTCCTGAGGTTTTAGTTTTATTTGACTGTTTGTCCTGTTTGTAGCCATAGAGGCATAAGTTGGTTTCTCTTGATTAGTTATTTGTACATTTTCGTTTGTACGTTTTGTATGTTCTTTTCTGGTTATCGATTTTGGTGTAGCTTTATAATAGTTTTTATTTTTGAGTTTTTGTAGTTCTTTTGCAACTACACAACCTCGATAGTTAGCAGGGTGTTCCTCCCACAGTTCACACATTTTGGTTTCTGATTCTCCAATTTTTACAATTAACTGTATTATGTTTGCAGCACATTTAACGCATCTTGGTTCTTTTGCACAAAATTTCTGTGTGTGCCCAAATGCTTGGCACTTTTGCATTGGGGAATTAATTTTGACCCTTTTACCGGAACTATTTCAACCTTACTACCTAAAATTCGCGTAATCTTATATATTTTTCAATATCTTCGTTATTATCAAATGTTAACATAAACATATTTAACGGTGTTTTTTCTTTCCACGACATTTTATTGTTAACTGCCATAATGTTAAAACCCCCTTTTAACAGAAAATTCTTGATGCTTTCTGTGTTGTAAGAACTATGCAGGTTTTTTGCTATAACCCTTATTGGCCTACTTTGCTTATTTTCGTATGTGTGAAAGCTTATTTCCTCTTCACTCATTAGTTTTACCACTGCTCTGTAACAGTCTGAGTTGGTGCAATTAACTTTTGCACTCGTGTTGCCAGTGAGTTTAATTTGGAAATCATTTTCCTTTATTTTTGTTATCAGTAGCTCATATAATTTTTCATATGATTTTATTTCATGTATTATGATAGGTGGTGGAGATTTTTCTTTTTTAATTGTAGTTGTTTTTTCTTGCGTTTTTGGGGGGGTGTAGTATTTATCTTACGCTTCTTGTAGTTATGTTTTACCCTGATCCATTCCGTTTCTTTAGCAAGCTCTTCTTCGTCCGTGCAATATTCTTGCCGGGGTAATTGAGAAGTTGCTCTTGATGTCCCTGGTATCATTACTCTCGTATCTATTCCACCAGGTGTTGTAATTTGTCCCTGAATCACATTCTTTTGAGTTCATCAATTTGTTTTGCAAGTCTGCAATTAATATTTCAAGCTGATTATTTTTATTATTAGCTTCTTGCAGCATACCGCCTACGGAATTCCATCCGTTAACCGCGTATTGCCATTGTGCATATAACTGTTGTTCTCTTTGACTTCTCTTATAATTTTCCTGAAACAGCGCTTCATTTTGTTGTTTGAGTAAATACTCATTTGGTGTGTTAGTAATAATATTTTCTAGATTCATGTCGAGTTTATGTTTATGCGTACGTAAATAAACGTTATCGGCTCGGACACCTGAATTCTTATCACGCGCGGCGCGGTCTTTCACCACAACCTTACGGTAAATTAAACGCGTACTATATAAGCTATACTGTTACCCGTAGAAGCACTACAGATGCCCTCGCTGGGTGAAGGCCCTGGTTGCTGGCCGGAGAGGCCCGGCCCGCTGGTGCCGCTGGCTCCGCTGAAGCCCTGATCGCCGCTGCTGGTTCTGCTGGTTCTGCTGGCACCGTTGAAGCCCTGATCACCGCCGCAGAGTTCGCCCTCCATGCGGGCGCACTCCTGGAAGCACTTGAAGAAGTGTTCGCTTGGCCCTGTGACCCTGCGGTTATCGCTGTTTTGCAACGATAGCGGAGCGTACACCTAGTGTCCGCACCGCTTCACTGCTCGCACTCGAATCGATCTTGTGGAATGGATAATGGCTTCGCATCCACCTTTTGTTCCAAAACCAAGTTGAATTGGACGTAATAATTTTCCAACTTTTTCTTTCACTTGTGAACAGGCTATTTTGGGAGCTAATCTTCGTAGAGTGCAGCCAATTGCAATGGGGCGGATTCCGCCATCTTTATTGTTTAAAGCTCAAAGGGAGGCTCCATATATTATTGGTACGATACTCTTATTTACTTTTTCAGCTAGCATCAAATTGACTAGATGTGTGATAGAAGATAGAAGTTCGGTCCCAGCTTCACACGTAAGATGTTGGGGTCGCAGTGCATCAATTCCACCTGCCGATCCATTAGGAAAACTTTTACTAGCCAGTAAGTTGTCATCTTCTTTAGAATCTTCTAAGAATAGGCTCAGGGTTTGGGAAGGAGGAGGTGTTTCTCTACAAGCATATTAAAATTTGTTTTCTCAATTGGGGCCAAGGTGTCAGGGGATGAAAGTAGCTGTATTGCACCTCTGATATCACCGTCCGATATTTTGGAATCTATCCTTTTGGAGAGGTATGTTTGTAATTTCTTCTTGGCTGGTTTGATGAGTGGGGGCGTCGGGTCATTACAGTTTTGCTTTGCCATATTCGAAAACGTGCCATTCTCCTGTTTGTCAAGTAGTCTAATGCAGCTAGCATTATTGATACATTTCCTTAAACTATTAATCTAGACGAAATTTTTATTTTATAAATTTGTTTTTCTTAACTTATAATGTTATTAGCAAAAATGGTTCAATAAAAATTTACTAATGTAGTATTAACTGAAGAATTGATTTGACAAATAAAAAACAAACACCAATCTCTACAGGAGCACTAAAAGTCCTTTTTACAGACGAGACCTACTGCTAAAAAATAGCTTGGAATAAAAAGAGCAACCGTAGACAAGTAAATTTATATAGACTGAACAGTATTTTTCCTTTTCTTCTTTAGATTAAGGATCAGGCTTTTGAACCCTATATGCTCTGCTGTAACGTGTGAGATTTTAAAAATTTCGCCTCATTAGCCTGGATACGAGAGATTTTCCCCTTTTCCATAAAATCCATGTTTTACTACTATACAGCAACATAGGTAGGTCTTTATTACTTATGCAGAACCAATCTGAGGTAGCTCCTCAAAAGTTCATATAAAAATTCTACATAATAGAATACTAGACTCTAAAACCGATTTTTGGCTTTTTATAGTTCGTACGAAACATACTGCCCATAATATTTTAGATATCTGTGCAATCTTTAGGTAAGCTCAGAACTAAAACTAGTTTTAAGTTTTAACCACAGGACAGGTTAGGAGCAGGACTGGAGTCCATCTCACTCAAGACCTCTCTTCAAAAATGTTAAGGAATAAAAACTGAATTTAAAAAATAGCCTTAATCCACCCTTATGTTATAAAGCAACAGATCAATCGACAACAGAGTCATTAAAGACACATCGCTTTCGAAAGCCCGGACTAGTATATTAATTTAACTTTCTGGGCGCTTTTTCTCCGCGGGGCCCTAATCCGCCGCACATTAGGTATTCCGGGCCGGCATTGCAGTAATTAAGTTGCAGCGAACTTCCGCAAATCCGAAAAGTTGGCGTCGCTTAATAAAATCCGCGCGAGTTTTAGATTTACGCCCGAAGTTGCATCAGCAGTTCGCCGCCGTAAATTAGCGGGATCAATTAATCACGCCTCAATATTAATTAATCTAATGCCACTTAATTACTTACAATGATGGATCGGGCGCGCCTTTATTAAACGCTGCGTCCGCGCGATTCCGTTTCGACGACTGCCGCGCCGAAATTTGATACAGCGCGAATTAGCGCCGGTGCAATCAGCTAGACGCGCGTCCGCCGATAGCGCGGAAAGTTCGCGGCGGCGACGGCTTTTTGCGCTTCCCGCGGCTGGGTAATTTCCGCCGCTTTGAATTCCATATTTTTACAACCCCTAATTTGCATATTTCACTAGTAATTTAAATTTTAGAGGGGCTTGCTGCGGAGACGCCGCCCTGCTCGCTCGGATAAGAATATGCAGATGCCACAGAACTTCTTCTCGGGTTCGCTGCTCTCTCGCTGACTTCATCAAACTTTTTGCTGGCTAATGATTCGATAATTGTAAAAAATGTTTTCAAAGTGTACTAAAGTAGCGATGACAGGATCCATTTTTGACTACATGGGACTTTACTATTTCCTATAGGGCATGCCTTCTCTTACTTCTTATTCTTTTTCTTCTGAAAATAAGCCAGCTGCTTGTTTATTTATCTCTGTCTTTCATTTTCTTGGGCAGTAGAGATCCATCCATTCTTGCCATCGCTTCGGTGGTTTGCCAAATAGTCTGCGCGTTAGAGGGTTTCTTACTATTTTTACAATTCTTCTCCCATTCGTGACATGTTTCACTCCAGCCTCTTCTCCTTCCCGGGCCCATCTCACTATATCACCTTCGTCTCTGAATAGGTGATTTATCTTGCACCATTAAAGAATCTTAAAGAAGTCAAAATTTTTACCTGCTACAGGTTGATTATAGAATGCACTTACTGACTGACTGTTACGATCAATATTTCGTTCTTTGGATCTGTTGGCAAACAGAGCAACTGCATGGTTAATTAAGAAAATTTGGAGATTGATATAAGCAGTCAGATTAGACACATATCAGGGTGCCTCTGCTATCATTCGAGGAGTATATTGGTTTGAATGCTTTGGAGTATTTTTGTGTTGGTTGGTTTATTGGAGCCCCAAAGCTCAATTCCCTAAGTCTAAATCAGTTTAAAGGTGTTTTTTTCGTCGTCGTCGTCTATTTCAAGGATTAGGCCTTCCGGTTCAATGTTCCATCGTTTCCGAGGTCTTCCTACATCTGAAGGTTGTACTGCATTGCTAATTTTGGGATCATTCTGTCTACATGTTCCCTCCATCTCGTCTTGTAATTGATTATTCGGTTTTGTATGGGTTGCACTTATAGCTCGTTTCTGACGTGTCCTTTAAAAAGTCTGTCTGACTGGCTGCACCCTTTGATTCCTCTTAGAAACCTGATCTTTGCGGACTAGATTTACCCATTGTTCCTTGTTGTTATTGTCCAAGTTTTGCCGCCGTATGGTAATGCGGGGACCGCCATTTTATCTGTGTCTCCTTTCTTGTTTTGTTTCTTAGTGCTCTTCTTATGGCACCTCATATTCTCTGAAATGTGACTACTTTTTGTCGATGTCTGGCTTATAGTTGTATGAGATATCGCAGACTAGGCATCTAAAATTTTATATTTGTTCTGGTTTGGTGTTATTAATAATAATTTTGGATCTTATGGATGGCTTTCCTTGGAGACCCATTATTTTTGTTTTAGTTGTATGGCAGTTATAATCTTTTGATATGTTGTTTAATCTGTAGATTGCTCGTTGTAAATTTTCTTTTAAATGTGCCATTATAGCCTGGTCGTCTGCGAACAATATTGTGTTGAAATAAATTAGTATTTATTTGTATTTCCTTTAGTGCTTCTTGTTTTCATGTCCTTATCATGTCGTCAATATAAATGTTAAACAGAATAGGTGACAAGCCACATCCTTGTCTACACCTTGATTTGTGTATGCCCGGCTTTTGTTTTCGTCATTGGTTTCTATAATAATATTGGTGTTGCAGTAAAGAATTTTTATTTCTTCTATCAGATAAGATAAAAGTCCATTTTTTTCTAAAATAAATCATAGTTTTGTTCTTGTGGCCTTGTCGGATGCTTTATTAAAGTCGACAGATGCTATATGTGTTTATAAATTACGTTCTCTACCCTTGTCTTTGATTTAGAGCATCTATACAAGATCGTCCTTTGCGAAAGCCATTCTGCTCTTCTTCTAGAATCACTTCTGCTATATTTGCATTCTCGCTGTTACGATTTTCGAATATAACTTATATCCTGAATTTAGTAAACTGATGCCCCTATAATTGTTGCAATCTGTTCTATTGTCTTTTTTGAAAATTTTAGTTTGCTTCCAGCATATATTAATGAAATGTAGTAATCTTAATTTTAGAAACATGCTTCCGTATTTAAGTAGTTCAGTATTAATTTTATCAGTTTCTTTCAACGTCTTTCTTGCATTTTCTAATTTTTGTATAGTTATATCGTCTACGGTTAAATTCGTCTCTTGTAAATTTATATCTTCGCTATTATTAGCTTCAATCGCCAGCATCGTCTATTGGTTGAGGCGCGGGCTGCGATGCGGGTGGACCCGGGTTATTGTTCCCTGAGCTTTGCGACGCCTGACGGGAGCGGCCTACTTAGCCACTAAAAATAATTGAGTACCCGCGTTCACTCGAACAAGGGGTGATAAGGCAGTCATCTAAGGCGTTCTTCTTCTTCCAAATTGTACCACAGTTCCCTGTAATGTTGTTCCCACTTTTTAGTTTAATACTTAATGTTGTAGTAGTTTTTCTTCTTTGTCGAAGTGCTTCATAATTTTCAGCTATTACAATAAGCTTCTCTTATAGCACTTTTGGTTTCTGCACTTCGTTATTTGTAGTGCTGTTTGATTTGTTTTGTTCTTGACGTTAGGTATTGTTGTAGTTTGTTATTCTATATTATGGATCTTTTTCTTCTGTAGTTTTTTGTGTTGTCCCTAGAGCTTCTGTTGCTGCCTTGTGTATAATTGTTTTTAAAACTTTCCATTTTTCATCTATATTTTATTTTGTTTCTTGGTGGAATAGGTAGTTTGTTAAACGTGTTTGGTATAGATGTTTGATGCTGTCATTTTGAAGTAGGTATGCTTTACATGTTTTTTTGTAGTTTTTTTGTTTGGTATTTTATTTTATATGGTTTTGGGGTGGTTATTTTGCTTATTACTAGGTAATGTCCCTCTGTATACATGTGGGTTCGTAACCAGAGAGGCTAGCTTGTTATTTACTATGATGTAGTCGATTAGGCTGCTAAAACGTCTTGCTGACTGGAGAGGCAGGCGTGTAAATAGCCGCTCTCGTGGATGCGGTGTTGGATACGATACCGATGCGGCTCGTAAGGACCAAAAATGGAGAGGCAGGCGTGTAAATAGCCGCTCGTGATGCGGTGTGAAAACGTAGTACGGCCCGTTTGGAACGGCAACCGAGAAGGCCAAATCGTCCCTTAAACGGCCGTCGCGTAAGCGATGGGGCTACCGATATCCACCAACGAATATTGCCAAATCGCTCACCTGAATCGGCTTCGGCTTCGGCTTCGTCGGCGATTCCCAGGTGGCCTCTGCGTTGCGGATCGGGTTTCTGCGGGTAGCGAATGTTCTGCGGTGAAGACACGACCGAATGGTCGCGCTGCGGATGGCGAGTTTTTGCGTTGAGACGACCAGTTGGCCGAGCTGGTGCTAATATGGTTGGACACGAACAATTCCGAGCTGCGATGCGTGTGTCGGTGTTAACACGACTGTTGCGTTACGAATGTTGCCGGGCTTCGCGCCTGGCGGCGGTAGGTCTTTTCGGGCAATTTGATTCGCCAGCACCTTTCATATCAAGGTGCCGACGGCGTATGCAGACTTGTCGGCTGAGCAAGCCCATATGCCGTTTGTGCGACGGCAAAACGTGCAACATCACAGCCGCCATCATGCCGCGATATAAGCGGTTCAAGGAAGGCCGCACATGACCATGTGTATTTTATGTATTTTGGAAGAACTTGTTTGTAATTATATTCAGAAAAGTGTCGTAATTTAATTCCGCTGTTGTTTATTTTGATTCTATAAGCCGACTATATTTTGGATTGGTGTATTCCTCCTGCTAGTATTACGTAGTTAATTGCTTGTATTTTAATAATGATTTTATAGGGTATTGTAAAATGTTTGTGTCTCGGAGTGTCTTCTCTTCTGGGGCATATAGTCCTATAAGTCATTTTTGTTTATAAATCAACTTTCAATATTCTTTCGTTTATGTATTTATAGTTTTGTACAAAATATTTTCATTATTTTTCCGTTATAAGTGTTGCACCTGCACTTTTTCTCTGTCTTTGTGTGACTCTACTCCATATGATAAGGTTTTCTTGATTACTGTTGTCACAGGTTTATAGTTGCTAGGTAGCTATGCTTCTCGTATTCCATGTAGTAATTTTAGAATGTTGCTTATCCATTTTTGTTTTCCGTGTCCGTCAACTGAGTTTCCGTCCGGTCTGAGGCTTCTGTTGAACTTTCTATTATTCTATAGTGTGAAGTACCAATTCATAGCTATAAGTAAGTTGGATGGTAGGTTGCCGCCTTGAGGCTTTTTAACTTTCTGTAGGAGTGTGTCTTCTATTAGCCAAAAGTACAAGTTTTAAATCCCCAGAAACTCGCTTTTGCCCTCTCTCGTTAGCGTTAACCAGGGGGTACGACGTAGACGTGAGTGGTACTGCTATATGGTGACATACTAGCAGTGGCATTCCTCAGTTTTTATAAGTCACGCATATTGGCATTTGCTTCACTTTTGAGACCATAACTTTGTATATTATTAATTTATTTTTTAGAGATAATTTTGACTTTCTATCAAAGTCAGAGCTTTTACTTCACTTTTAAGTTTAGTTGAGTCTTTTGATCTCAATATGATATTCTCAAGTAAGCTTTTGGTCTAACTGAAACCCGAAATATTTTGCTATTGTTATTTTTAAAGCAAATTTGTGATATTTTTTTTTTGTTATTTACTGCAACTTTTCACTGCAGTAGCCTGTTTTGTAACATCTCTAGAAGATTCTTTAACTTTTAGTAGATTCTGCGATTGTTGGTATTTGATAATAGGATTTGTGCGTTGCAGACAAATGTGGTAAGTATAACAACTGTAAAGGTTAGATAAAGGAATAGTTCGAGGAAAGTGCTTTGAGGTACGCCAAATTTGATAAGATGGTGTCTGGATAATGTATTGTTAACCCTAACTTAAAAGTATCATTCTTTAGAATTAAGTCTATTTGGTTGGGCAGATGCATTTTAATTTTAAAAAACAACTGTTAATGTTGTTGAATGGTTGATGTATATCAAGAAAGACTGCAGCATAGACTTTCTTTCTTTAATTTTATTTACGATATTGCGTAATAAGCTTGTCGTCTTACATAATACTTTGCAATTATAATATTTGAAAAAATTTGCATTATCATGTTATTATAAATTATTAGTGGTAAGCGATTTTTTGGTAAAATGTTTTAGTTTTTCTCTAATTGCAGCCGCTAGCTTTGAACGAATTTATCTTATTGAATTCTTTACAAACTTCGGTTAGTTAGAAGTATTTAGTGAGTAGTGAATTGACAGGAAGCATCTGGGAAGCTTTTGATTTGCTTTATCTTTAATATTATTAGCTGTGATTAATGTACATATATTTGCTAGATCTTGTATCAGTACGTTTACATTTTTTTCTTCAGTTGGTACTCAATTAGTGTCTGGTTTCCTTATTGAGAGAATTAATACAACCGGTTTTCTAATTTTTGATGGTCTTGGTTAAGGAGTGATATGTTGATTATAACATAATATTCAAAGAAATTATTAAAAGACTATTGTAATGCTGGGAGAGTTTGGTGCGTTAACTTGTTAATCATGAAGATTTTTCGTTTTCTGTCATTTTCTAAGTGTTCGTCTTTTTGTTATTACTAGTTCCCTTATATGCAAAGGTACATTACAATTTTCTAGTAGTATTTCCAAGCTGCTTCTTGGATTATATCCGTTAGATGTTTTATTGCTTTTTCAATTGCGTATGATTCTTTTATTCTATGGCTTAAATTCATGTTTTGTTAGTTAAGGTTTGAAAAAACTCCCATACATCAGAACTTAAATCATATGGTAGACATCATATACCTTTGATTTTAGCGAAATCTACTAGATCCCTAAATAGGACATTTAAATTATTGAGTTCAGTTGATTGAAGTAACTGGTATCGTTTTGGCGTGATGAGTCTAGACCATGTGGTTGTCCACTAAAAGACGACACCCGAGAAGGCAACAAGGCATAATATTTTTCTGATGAGGTAATGCAAAGGAAAATAAAGAGCTACGATAATTAAAAGTATATTCAGTATTTCTAATAAGGCTGCAGCATATAGTGAGTTATAGTGGTGACGTTCTATCAGAAGGCGCTCATAATATACAATGTACCATGGAATGTAAGTATGAATGGTTTTCCGAAATTAGTATAACGCCTATCTTGTTGTAACTTAGAAATAGGGCAAGTTTTTATATGTGGTTTGTTGGCCTGTCTTGAATCCATTATTGGGTTAGTATTCCTATGACTGTGGTTAGCATGGTTAAAATTATGTTGTTATGGTTGATAGGATACGTAAATGTTTTTTAATTCGTTTGCTTCTTTTTGTTTCTTTCATAATTCATTCTTGTTATTTAGACACAGACAAGAGTTGGATTTGAAGGAGAGGTTTGGATAAATGGTTGGTTTTGTGTTAGGGGTGTGGCAGTTTGTACTTGAGTGAGGGGACTTCGTCGTCTGTTTGGTTTATTTTAATTTTGGTTTTTATGTTCCCTTAGACAGTGCACCCTTTGCAATTTGCAATATGATCTCTGTTGCACGGTATGTATTTTGTTGGCTTTTTATCACGTGATTTCCCGAATTTATCATCGTTAAATGGTTTAATGTAGTAGGTTCTGCATTGTCCTTATTCCTATCATTTAGTACGCTGCACTATAATTTTTTTAATTGTGGACGGCTCTGCTTGAATTTTATTGTACTGCCAATACTCTAATTTGTATATTTTATATTATTCTCCTGTGGTTTAAAAGCTGCAAAGAATAATTGCAATTTTCCTTACTACAGGCAGGGCATTTATGATTATTCTGGCCTTGCGCCCTTTCTGCTAGTTCTTCAGGTATTTCCTCAACTGATATAGGGTAGGGAAGGTTTCGTATAACTATTCTGTAGGCTTTTTTTGCTTTAGTTGGTATCTATGAAACGATGTTTTCTTTGCAGGAATAATTAATTGGTTTCTTTGTATCCTTTAACCGCAGAGGATTTATTTTTACGGACTTAAATTGTTTACCAGTCACTTCGTAGATATAGATTGGTGGAGGTTTGAAAACTTTTGCCTGTTAGTGTATTTTTTCATCATTTTTAATCTTTATAATAATTATTAAATAGTAGCATTTGTTTTATTAGTATTTAACTTTGGTACTTTGTGGTAATGCCATATTTAGAGTACGACATCAGATAGGATTAAGTATTGGTGTTTGTATTATATTAGGTGGTTGTATAAGCTGGTTACATATATTGCTGATTAGTCCGCTTCTATTATTATTTAGTGGCTTCAGACCGCAGAAATTAAATTTGTTAATACGTATGTTCTATTAAGTGCAACCGATTTCAGATTACACAAATTACGCTTCCTTTACGAACTGACAACAATAAAGCACACCAGACTCTTTATACTTGTGCACATAATGCTTCGCTAGAATTCCTACTTAAGGACTAAAATTTATCACAGACCATGTGAAAAAATTAGATTACTCTTAAAGACTGCGCATAATTTTGTGTCGAGCGACTATTAGCTAATTAGTTAGGGTTTTCAACAGAATTATGTAGATCATACTAAAAGTGCGTAAAATAAACCTTAAAAATAACCTTTGAACTGCTGTTACGATCTCTACTTGGTAAAAAAGCATCAAAAAATATGAGCACCAAACAAATCTTTATTGTGAAATCAGATACTAATATTCGAAGCTTCGTCGAGTAATAATATCGAAAGGTATCTGTTACACAGCTTCAGTATCAACAATGCTTTTAGGTATTTTGCTTTTGCGCTCTAAAATATCGGTGCCTGAAGCGGCAGTAATTTTACTTAGCAGCTTGAAAAGTACTGTTCGTGGTTTTGATATCAAATGACCTCGTGATAAACTCGAGTGAATATCTGCGTCATAATAACAAATAAATATCAGAATTATAATTAAGTTCATTATAACTAATTTTAATACTAAGTACTAATATCGTTACTGAAATTTAAGTGGCGGCGGATTTATAAACAATAATGGACATCCTTATTATTCTCAAACTATACAAGGTTTTAATACACCAAGAACGTTATTCTGCCGACAACTCTAATACAACAAAAGCAGTTTCAAAATAATGTAATGCAGTCTTTTTCTCCACAACCAACACAATGAAATCCTCCTTTCCAATGAATATGTCAAATTATGCTTCATAATCAGTTCACTATGAACAAGACTAATCACAGAATGTGTTAAATCTGAATGGAGCTGTTACAAAACTTACAGCAAAATCCAGAAGGCAATTAGGAGTATCATAAGTCTGATGAAAACGTGGTAACTAATAATAGCAATAAGGATACAGTAGACACGCCAAATGACTTTCAAACTGTTATATCACAAAATAAACAGAAGGGAATGGACAATGCCAGAAAAAATATGGAGACACTTACGACTTATAATAGACACCAGCCACTCATCAAGCAGAAAGATGAAAATGCAGCAAATAATCCAAAATAACTCCAAAGAAATAGTAGCGCTGTTTATTTTATATTTTCTAGAAAAATACCACCTTTAATGCAACTCATCGAATCAGTAGTAACACAAAAAGGGGTACTACTACCAGATGAGTGGAAAAAAGCTCAAACTTTAAGTAAATCAGTTAGAAAACTATAAAAAAGTTAAAAAAGCTTTAGATGATAAAAAACTAATTAGGCACGCATGCAGTTTAGACGATAATAGAAACTACAGAGCAGTGCCGCATAATTTACACCATACCACTGAGCATCAGGAAATTACCGGCAAATATTGCTGCGGTGAAGGAGACTGTAAAAGAGAATCCAAAGCTCACAATAATTTGTCGGTCGCAAGAATTGGGCATTTTGGAGATCAGTTTACGCCGGACCATGCACAAAAATTTGAATTTACATGCTTAAAAAATTTAATTGCCTTAAAAACTCAAGCCAACCATTTCAACCGATGATTAATTCGAATGTTTCAGCAAAAATTATTTTTAGCGATGAGATGCATTTTACATTAAATAGGATGGTGAAAAAGCGAAACTGTGGCATTTGGGATAACGAGAATCCAAGACAACATCTACAACAACCCTAAAAAGTTATTGTTTGGTCAAAACGTATAATTAGACTGAAAATAAGATTACTGTACATTCTAAGCGATATTGCTACATGGTTTATGACTTAAAGAAACTTAATCAAACTGACATAAACGATGTTATACCCCATATTACACTAGTTGCAAATAGAGAAATTGGCAAACAAAAAAAAGCTACAGTATAAAAATAGTATTGACTTATCCTTATTTTACCTAGGTCATGTCTAATTTGTTATTGATAGCAACCCGAGGCCGCCGTTAGTTTCTAATCGTATATCTACACGTTTCTTCTGCAACAAAATCAGTGACGGCCCTTGGGCCGGCTGTAAATATGTTTTTTGCAACCAACATATGGTACGCTAACAATGCAGGCCAATACATAGATATAAACACACAGCAATATCTATATCAACAACTCCAAATCAACAAACCAATCATTTACCACTACAAACAACATTTTACCCACAATCAAGTATTTTAGCACCTCAATGTCTGAACTATACGAATTACTTCACAATATCTCAAACACAGCAACCCGTTAATATTCAAAATTTAAATATATCTTAACAAGAAACAATGCAAACTGAAAAAGACTGGAAATAGTCGAAAACAAAAAAAGATTAAGAATTAACCTAGACGCAAATAACAGCGCAAAAAAGCAAATATCGCACCAAACTATTGGCTAAGTAAGCTAATTAGCACGAGAAACTCATACACATTATCTGAAGGGGGAAACTCAAATAATGAATCTAATGACCAACAAGAAAGAACTAGTTAAGCTCTCCAAATTTTTGTAAGTGCAGTTGCAAATATATCCCCACTGCAAAACTTATTAAATGTATTAGCTACTGACAATTACACCTTAAAAATATTAAGCAATATCAAGTCAAAATATAAGCAATAAAAACCTGTTGAAAAAAGGTACAGTGTTCTACTTATCAAATGAAGGTAATAAAAGCTTTAAACTGGAATTAAAAGGGTTATAATCATCTACAGATATCAACGATATCAAATACAAAATTGAAAAAAGGGCCACAAGGTCCTCAGAGCCAAAAATATATAAAGAACACAACTTGAACAACAAAAATACTAAAACCCCGACATCATTTTTTTTTGTAGAATTAGAACAAAATATAAGCAAGACAAAGGTAGTAGTGATAAATAATAGTAATAGCGAGAAATAAGCCTAAAAATAATTAATTAGGCAGTGGAACAAGTAAAAAGCCTAAAGCACCTAGGAGTAACCGTAGAGGAAGGAGGAAAGCAAGAAAAAGAAATAAACAATAGAATAACGACAGCGACAAAGATCTTCCATAGTATGAAAAGAGGGTTCATTATCGAAGCAGAAATTAGTAATAAAACAAAAATGTCAATTTATACTAGCTGACGCTACTATCTGGATGCGAAGCATGGGTATTGACAGAGAAACAACTTAAAAAGATTCAGGTGTTAGAAATAAAGTAACCTAGAAAAGTAGCCAAGGTTACGTTAATTGATAAAATAAGAAATGAAGAAATAAGGAAAAGATTGGATACCGAAAGAGCCAAGAACATCATAGAGAGGGCACAGCTGAGGTGGTGGGGGCACATGAAATGACTGAACGAAAAAAGACAAGTTAGAAAAATATGGGAGGCAAAATTCATTGGAAAAAGAAAGAAACGCAGACCACGGATGACGTGGGATGGAGAGGTGGCGCAGATAATGAAGGCAAGAGGAACATCATGGAAGCAGGTTAAAATTTCAGCAAGGGACAGGGATAGATGGAGAACAATGATAAAATAGTGGAGAATCAGTGTGAAAGTGGAGAAATACGTGTGAGTAAAGAGGAGTTCAGCTGTTCAACATTCCTGATAGGCTTGGGGTTAGAAATAGGAGAAATGTGGAGTGTTTAAGGGAAGGGTTAGTGAAGTGATAAATGCCAGAGGCATCACAAATAGAGTGGAGTTTAGTTATAGGGACAGAGCAAGATTTGATGCAAATGTAGAATTACTAATAATTTGTATTTCGCACGCAAAGATGAAATTATTTTAAGTTATTGTAAATGAGGCATTTAGATTAATTTTTAAAATACTACACCTAACGGTAGGAGAGGTACAAATATATATATATATATATATATATATATATATATATATATATATATATATATATATATATATATATAAAATAATGAAAATAAAAAAGTATTATGTTGTAACTGAAAAATTTAAACTGCTGCTTATAAAACACGTGGTGGGCAAAAGCAATTGCAACAGACGCTATATTCTACTCTCATAGACAAGGCATAAAATAAAATTCAAACAAATATGCAACAAAGCCCCTGCAAAGCACAAGATACCGACAATCCTCCTGTTCCTTTGACATCTCATGTAGCTAACCCCATATCTTTAAAAGCTACAAGGCAACCTAATACTTGCTGCCCAACAACAGCCTTTCGGTGCCCACCATAGCTAAGCTTTAAGGATTAGTGCAAAAGCTAGCAGAAACCAATAGTGGCTAATTAATTAAAAATACGCTTCTGAAATACTAACGTCTTGGCCCAACGAAGCTAGAAATTAAAAACTTTTCTAATAAATCAAAATATAGACGTTATGTTTATCTATGTGAAGCACTTCACAAGTAAAAGCATCCAAGCACTCCATCTACGTTACACCACTGGCAATACAGCCCATAGAGGCTCCGCAATAATAAAAACTTCAATAAAGCACCATAAAAAACGAAAGCTTTGCAAAAGACTTTATTTAAGCAACCACCGTTATTGTACATGATTATCTTGGACTCATCAAGCTATTAGCCATATATTCTTTGCCAAAACATAAAATCGCAGAAGAATAGTACAAGCAATATTTTGATACACCTGGAAGTAGATTTATCAGTATAGGCGATTTCAACGCTGTTCCAGAACAATTCTACCTAGCGTTGCTACAAAACAATCCAACGCCGCTATGCACGGGTAAACCACTCTACTGGCCTGCCGATAGAAGACGTTTGCCATACCCCGTAGACTCCTGTATAACAAAAAGTATACCGTAAATTTATCTAAACATACAATTAAGATTCCACTTTTCATCCGGCCAATTTCTCATAATTACAAAAAATCCAGACCACCTACTCTCCACGATAGTGAAACAAACTGGACTCTATTTAACAATATACTAAGCAATTAACCAGTTTAAACAATCACTTAAAAAAAGGAAAACCCAGACTTGGCTGTTAACTTGCTAAACCCAGACTATTCAAGAGGTTAGCAATCTCATATATAGACGTGCAACATAGACTATGTTCTAATATAGTTAAACAAAAATTTTATCAAGATAAAATCGGGCACAGCAAAGCAATAAAAAAATTATACAGATTACTAGAAAAAGTGCGCTAGTCCAAAATTATCTGCAGGAACTTTCCGCAGCCACTCTTTTAGAAGCGTTAACATAGTTCTCCAATAAAATCGAAAATTGCAAATGAGCTAAATTAAATATATAGACAAGGCATCTTGAAACTACGTTTATTTTTATCTTTTCCCTAAGAAAACAAAAAAAAACAAATCCATGCATTCTTGGATCCGCCACATCAATTGGATCTTTTACTAAAAAAAGTTTAAGCTTCACGAAGTTCAACAAATAATCCACAAAGATCTCAATAGCAAAAAAGCTCCAGAGTGGAATCAAATCACAGGAAATGTGCTCAAAGAACTTTCAGAAAACATAATTTGAGATATAACGGCGCTCTTCAATGCAGCCCTAAGACTGAATTGCTTTCCAGCTTCCTAGAAAACAGCACAAGTCATACGTACAACAAAACCCGACGAAGATTCTGAAAGCGCGGACTCATACAGGCCAATCAACTTCCTTTTTTATGAATAGGGCTTATTAAAGCTTGTGTCCAGGCCTGCGGCATTTGTTCTGTACTCCATATTTCTTGGATTATTTCACACACTATTCTTTGTAGTTTTTCACCTCCGTACATAAATATTTCAGCCTGTATACCATCTGGTCCCGCAGTCCTGCTGTTCCTTAATTTATGTATTATGTCCGTTATTTTTTCACATTTAGGAGTTTCCTCATTATCATTTATATTTTGTCTTATTTGTTCTACATACACCCCTCTTCGTTATGTTTTGTTTTGTTCAGTAGTTCGTCAAAGTACTCTGCCCATCTCATCAATTAAATTACCTTATTTTCCTTTACAAAACATTGTGTTCGACTGATAATCTCGTTTTACTTTTTTAACCCCCTGACAGAAGTTCCTGATTTCTTCATTGTTGCATTTTTCTTCTATTCCCTCTAATATTTTAATATTATATTTTCGCTTCTTTTCTCTACATATTTGTTTGGTTTTTTCTTTGTTCTTGGTAGGACCTTCTATTGCTTTCTGTGTGGTCAATTAGGATTTTTTGCCTTGCTTTTTCTCGCATCTTTACGTGTTTTTCACATTCTAGGTCAAACCATTTGCGACTTTTATTGTTTTATCTTTAATTTGAGTTTTCACTCTCTTCTTTATGACTCTCTCTAGTTCTGCTACCCTCTCCTTTATGTTTAATTCCTCTTTCATTGTTTCCAGTATTTCATTAATTTGTTCTTCCAATTTTACTTGATCCTGCTTTTGAGTAAGTTGTACTTTTTCCTGATTCCATCTTTTGGAAACTTCTTGGTTTTTGTTATTTGGTATCAATTGTTGGAGTTTGATTCCTACTAAAAAGTGATCTGAATCACAGCCTGCACCCCTATAACTTCGTACATTTTTAACACATTTCTCACTTCTTTTTCGATGGAAAAATTTATTAGTAATTCACCATTTACATTAGTGTTATGGTGCAGACTATTGCTTCTTTTCTATTTTGGCATTACAGTCACCCATTAGTATTTTCATATCGTATTTTGGGATTGATTCGTAAACCCTATCTAAGGTATCATAGAACTGTTCTTTAATTGGCATTTCTTTTTCTTCTGATACAAGAAGAATATAACACTTATTCTTTGGTAAACACCTCTTAGTCTTAACCAGCATAATCTATCCGACATTGGTATAAAGCTTATTACTGCCTGTCTTATTTTTACACCTACTAAGAAACCGGTTCCCAGTCTTATGTTTTTCCAATTTCTCGTAAAGAAGGTATATCCGTCTATATCGATGTCGTTTCCTTTTTGTTTTGTCTCCTGCAAAAATAGAATATCTATTTTATGATTTTTTAGTGTTTTTAGAAGGTTTTTGAAAGCTCCCTCCTCAAATGCACCTCGTACGTTCCATGTTGCTATAAATAAATCTTTAGATCTCATATCTTTACGTATTTTCTTGCTATGGTCGTCATCTTTAGTTATGGGACTAGGCATACTGCCTAGTTCCGTGTTTCGTTTTTTGATATCTGTTTAGTCATTTTATGGGCCGGTTCATTCGCGCCCCTATACTGTTCTTGTGGGGATCTCTCACTTACTGTTAGACCTTTTTCCTTGTTATTTCCATAGGTGACTCTGGAGATTGTTCCTTCTCGCATTTTTCTAATTGTTCAACTGTGTAACTCTCCTCGTTTACTGTTAATTTGTTGTATCTTATAAAGGCCTCATTTCCACTTTGTCTTGCTCTTTTCATATGTTCTACTAGTATTTTTCTTTCTTCCTGCACTTTCTTGAGGAGATCTTCTGTAATATATATCTTAGTTCCTCTCAATGCTTTCGTTGCTTTTAATATTCCTGTTTTCTTATTCCGTGAGTTTACTTCCAACAAAATGGGCCTACATCGATTATGTCTTCGAAAACCAATTCTCCTTATTTCTTGTACTTCGGTCTCAACATTTATCTGAATTTCCATATCTCTTAGAGTAGTTCTCACGTTTTCTTTCAGATCTAATTCAACTTCTTGTGGTTCTTCAATTATTCCATGCATTACCAATTTCTTTTATTGTACTTCTTTTTCTAAAACTGCTACTTTACTTTCTTGATCCTTTAGTAGTTGTTTTATCTCGGTATTCTCGGCTTTTAATGCGGTACATTCCTTTCTCAACATTTCTGCTTCTTTTTGATAATTGTCTAATTTCTCTTCTATCCGTTTACCCCTTTCATCCATTTCCCTTAGTCTTTTTGTGATTTCCTCTAATATTTGTTCCATTTTCTCACTATTTTAATTAATAATTATTTTACTTTTAATTTGCTACTCCCACAGTTTGTTTGAAATGATATTATGAAATTCGTTGTCTTTTAAAAATCACTTTTAAAAACGCCTATTTTTCTGCAACCCATTTAGCAGAAATGTTGGCGGTACTTGTTTATCGTTTTTAACCTCACTTTCTAAGTCCTCACATTTATATTACTCGAATATATTGAACTTTGTAGTTTCTGTTTTCACTTTCACTTCTGCTTGATCCCTGATTATTAATATTGTTTTTGAACTAAACTTATTAAAATTAGTTCACAATTTCACATTTAATTTTACTTTTCTGCAGCTAGTGTGATACGCTCGTGCTTACGAGTACGTGTCGCCACCTAACCTCCATGCTATGTAGTACGTCACTTAAATTCTGATATCGCAAAGGAGATTCTGTTCAGACGTATTTTTTGACGTACCATAAGCCTTTGATAAGGTCTAGCCCTCAGGCCTACTGGTACTACCCTAGAATATATACCTTCTATTAAAATTGTACTTAGAAGTCAGACAGTACTGTGTTAGGCATGATAATGAACAAACAAGCCTAAGAGGAAACAAATCGGGCACCCCGCAAGGAAGCATCTTGTATCTGCTCTTTACGGTCGATCTTTCAGTACTACTAGGGATAGCAGTAGCAACTGACGACTCTACGGTGATTGCATTACACCGAGATTTTACAACCCAATCTAATTTGGTCTAAGAAAATATAAACGAAATCGTTAAATGGCTTAAAGCTTGAGGAATCAGAGTTAATCTGTACATAAAATTTTTACCACGAAAAGATCCACCTGTCCACCAATATACCTCAAGGAGTAAGCTACACCCCAAGATATAAAAACTAAATACTCAGGTATTATCCTAGACGGACGAATAATATGGAAGCCCTACAATGAAACAAAACAAAAAGGCAGTTAAAGATTAAAGCAGCTGTATTGGACAATTGGAAGAAAGTCACAACTTACACTAGAAAATAAAGTGCTCCTGTATAATGCAATATTAAAGCTAGTCTAACATCGAAATATTAGAAAGGTTCCAGTCTAAAGTTCTACGTTCAGATACTAATTCCCCATGGTTGGTGATCAATGCGACACTAAGAAAAAACTTACAAAACCTACAGTTGAAGAGGTAACCAAACAACTCAATGCAACATAAAGCGTACAATTATCGGTACACCCAAATCATTTAGAACGTAGTTTTCTCGACGAATTAAATGGCATACGTGGACTTCAACGATTTAAACCTTTCGACATACCAAATAGGTTTCAATAGCGCAATCAAAATAGACTTCATAAGTTGAAATTAAAATAAATCTTAGCTAAGATGTAATTTGTGAAGGCGCGAATCATTAAATGACTCTGCCTAAGTCATATGATTTTGTTTTTGTTATTAATAGTATCACCTCATTTGCTTAAAGCCTTTTGGACAGATGGTAAATTGTTATGGAAGTAAAACTAAAAACACTATCTCGTGTATGATTTCTCATGGTTGCATGTCCACACAGTACGGCCTAGCTCTCATAAATCTGCAAATTGACGATTTATTGCCCACTCCATAAATAACGGCTGGCCGGGCACGTCCGTTTTTTGAACAATTCTTTACTTCCACCCTATACGTCGCGCGCGACATATAAAGCTACAAAACACGAGTGCGCATCCATCAATCCCGAGATCGGCATCGATCGAGGGCAGCTTCTTGCCCCCCTTTTAATGGCCAATTTCGGTCCATCTCCGACTGCGGGAAAAAGGCGCGCAAAAAGCTCGGCGGCCGCGCGCGATGACTTCTGCACTTGATCCATTAGGCGAGTCCATTCTGGTCGCGGCCTGTTTTTGCGGGCCGCCGCTGCGCACTAATCCGCCGGCCAAAAATCCCGCCGCGCGTTGCTCAGGCTTTTGAGTTGCAATTAAGGGCTGGCTGAGACTGAGAAGGGTTAAGGGCGCTGATTGCAAAATCAATTGCGGCGCGCGTCCGCGCGCCGCTTTATCGTGTTTGGCGTTTTTGCGGCGGGCGGCGGGCGGCTGAACCCGGCAGTTGCATGCGGTTTGCTGGACACATGCTCGACCTCTTTCGGTTTTTGCTACCTGGACTTGTTTAGGCAGTGTGATTCGGATTTGGGAAGTTGCGGGGATGTTTAGCGTGATTGACAACCGTATTCAATAAGCGTCCCCGCATAATTGATTTGGAAAGTTTCCAAACGTCCGCCGTACACATCTAAATTGCTTAATCATCATGTAACGAGCTGGCTGTACGATTCGAGGCAGGTTTCGCCTGGACATTTCCGTTCAAGCAGAAGCCTGGGTTTTGTCTATTCGAGAGTAGCATAAAAGAGCGACAGAAACTTTATAAGACACTACGCAATTTACACTTCATTAGCTTTCAAACTTGCCAAGCAGTAGAATTGGTCGCCTAGTTATTATATACAAACATAAGTTTATTGAGAACCTTCCAAATACGCCGAATATCAAATTCTGTCAATTTAATAGGTTTAAAATCACAACTTGGAAGTTGAATATAATCACTTTCTTGGTCTCTAGCAGTGCATCGCTCTGGCCTTATAGTCGAGGCAAATTAGTAAAAAAGCTCGACATTTTTAGCGGGTACACGTATCGAGGCGATCCAAGGCGCATTCGATTCGTAAGAGCATCGGAAAAAAATGTTGCAACATATTTTTTTGTTATAATGCGAAAGTGCATTTGTGCAGGCAAAAAGTGCTTTTATTTGAGGTACTTGTTCCAGGACCAAAATAATATTTTATTTCTCGCTTAATATTGGCCAAAATAAGCGCATTCCCGTTACTCGGAGGTTTTTGGGGTCGCTGATCACAAATACGATGCTTAGAATGTGCCACGATGCACTTGGGGGATGGAGGTGATTTTAGGAAATCACCACAAATTTGTTTGTTTTCCTAGTTTACAAGGGTTTTTGGGGTTGCTGATAACGAATATGATGCTTATAAAGTGCCCCGATGCACTTGAGGGGCATAATTCTAGGGATGGGGGTGATTATAGAGAATTACCTCAAATTTGCTTGTTTTCCGAGTTTAAAGTGTCTATATAAGGGTTTTGGGTTTGCTGATGACGAATATGACGCTTAGAAAGAACCCCGATGCACTTAGGGGGCATAATTCTGGGGATGGGGGTGATTTTAGGAAACCAGCTCAAAGCTGTTTTTCGAGATGAAAGTGTTTATATTTGATTTGAGGTTTTTCTCAAAATCGCCCTCATCCCCAGAATTATGCTCCCCTCCAAGTGCATTGTGGCACTTTTTAAACGTCATATTCGCTATCAGCGACCCCAAAAATACTTATTCAAACAGTTTAAACTCTAAAAACAAACAAATTTGAGGTAATTCTCTATAATCACCCTCCATCCTTAAAATTATGCCCTCAAGTGTGTCGGGGCACTTTCTAAGCTTCTTATTCGTGATCAGCGACCCCAAAAACCTCCGAGTAACGAGAATACGCTTATTTTGGCCAATATAAAACGAGAAATAAAATATTCTTTTGGGTCTGCAAAAAGCTCATCAAATAAATGCGTTTTTTTGCGTGTACTAATGCACCTTCGCATTATAACAAAAAAATATGTGGTGACATTTTTTTCTGAAGCTCTTACGAATCGAATGCGCCTTGGAACGTCTCGATACGTGCACCCGCTAAAACTTACGAGCTTTTAGAGTTTTTCTTACTAATTTGACTCGACTATTAACGCTGTTCGTAGTAAAACGTTGAAAGTAAATTTTATGTTACTTTCGTTTAATAAAATCAACACAATCCCTTTCAATAAAATAAAAATGCATTATCGAGCGCCTAACGAGCGCAAATTGGATAATTTATCACCGCCTGCTAATGGGGTTTAAAAACGGTGTGCATGGACCGCCTAAGATTTATTAGCCAGCAATGAATTCTACGTACCAGCAAACTTAAATAATAAATTAGCTAGTGGTTAATCTTTCAATAATAACAATTCAGGTGTAGCACGTAAAACGCAGCCAGAAACAAATACAACAAATATTAAATTTCCACCCATCTACTTACCTCACACCGTAAATTACAAAGCCTTAATAGAAGACATGCAAAAAGTAGCCATTGAAACCTTCACAACAACATACAATACCACTACATTGCGCTTTAAGTTAACCAAAGAAGAAGACTTTCAAGGACTAACCAAATTCTTTACAGAAAACCAAATTAACACAAACCCAATCTAGAAATTCATATGTAAATAACACCTAGACCATTACAGACCAACTCAAAAGAGGACTAACTCAGAGCAGCAACGCTGCAACCTTATCCAGTGCATCAATAATACATAATAACCTTATTCAGATTCTCCTTAACTTTATTACGCGCTACCATAGCAAAATTAAAATCTTCATTATTAAACCAATGCTTATCACTAGGTCATAGTCAAAGTAAAATAATACAAAACTTAAATGGCATCAACAACCAAAGCTAGTTATCGCCTTTCTAGCATCTCGATGAATCCACACTATTACAAATGCCTGGTTATTACATTTATGGCAAAGATTGAAATTTGAAAGTAACTGCTGGTAGAGCAGCAACAATTATCAAAACCAAATTCAAGCAGATCCAACTTTCTAAAATCCTTAATTTAAAAATTTAATTTGTATCAACTAAGGTGAAACTCTATGATCAGAGTAGTGTAATCATAGCTAGTGCCTGGATACAGCCAAATATGAAGAGAGTTGAGGGAGACATCAAAGGAATTGTTGACACGACTGAACCAATACTAGTCTTACGTGATGTCAATTCTAAAATGACACAAAACTGGAAAATCTTGCTATAACTAATTCTTTCCAACTTCTGGCACCCAATGACTACACCTACTACCCATATCGGGAAGATCAGCAGCTCGATATACTTGATATTATCCTCCAAAAAAACCAAAACGTTATATTAGAATAAGAACACATTAACCATTAAACAGCCCATTTCAAAAACTATCAATGGCAAAATGGACTGACAACTTTGAAGATCATTTGAACAGTAAACTCAACAATAAGGCAAAATATATATTGAATAGGTTATGGAATTTTTTTTGGTAAGATGCTGAAGTACTTTAGCTATGTATTAGGTTAATTATGGGGAGAGCAGCCCAACTCACTGACAATAATTCGCAAGATATACATATATAATTTTTAGAAGATCATATAATTATAGTATTACATACCGAGTTTCTTGGTATCGAGGATATGTTTGATTTTGTAATAAGGGTCTTAATTTTTTTAAGATAGCCTGTTGGGTTGTTGGGTACTTGACGATGGTCCGATGGTTTTAGTAAATTGTCCAACTAACCGATATGTAACCTAAGTTGTTAAGAATAACTGTAGCCTTACTGTTGCCGGTACTATTATACATTTTTTGTCTTAGAAGGCTTGTAATTCGGAAGGTTTAATATTGAGTGTTGCAGAGAGCCATTTTTCTTCTATAACTTATAGTTTCCTTTAAAAGAATAGCATCAATTTAGATGTCGAAAATCGATGGGTTCAACCCGTGAACCAAATTGTTCAAATACAGGGTGAGGCAAAATATGTTAATATTAAATGGGTGTTTAATCCCTTTAAATTACAAGACAGAGATTTGGTTACAGGGTTTCAATTTGGCACCCATACCTCTCAATGTCAATATAGAGTCTGTCTATTGTTGTTTGTAAGGCTCTCTGGGCCATTTGGCCAGGGATTCCAACGATGACGCGAGTGATGCGGTATTTCAGGTCCTCCAAGTTGCGAGGTTTTCTGACGTAGACCCGATTCTTGACCATGTGCAGACCACGGGAGACGACTACCTCTACCAATCCAGCGATTACCAAACGTGTCGTTCAGGTAATCCCGAACCATCAGACTGTAATGGGCAAGGACGTCATCTTGCTGAAAGTATCCTCGCTTGGAAAATGGCAAGTGATATGTTTTCCTCCATTCTCTCTCCTGGCGGTCTGTCCTTCAAAAAAGAAGTATCCAATCATTCCAAATTTGCTCACGGTACACCTTGGTAGATTCCCGCATGTGCTCTCGGACTTCCTTCAGATGCTCGGTTGCCCAGACGACACAGTTGTGCTTGTTCATACGATCGCTCCGTGGAATGTTGCTTCGTCAGAAAACATAAACAGAATGTCAGGCTCCATGTGCACCATTTCCAAGAGAATGTATGCGGAATGTGAGCTTGTCCGCGTTTGTGAGCTGCTGCACAATCTGCAAGTGGTGTGGCTTCATTCCTAAATAACGATGCAAAATTCTAACCAGTGACATTTGCGAAATGTTAGTTTCTAGAGAAAGTCTGCGCGTAGACTTGTTGGGTTGGCTACCATCGCTCCCTGGACGGGGATGAAATTCTTTTCAGTTCGGACAGATCTCTTTCTACCGCTGTTTCCCTTGCAATCGTCTTGAAAGGGCCTCGTCCGGACAAACTTCTTGTAGATCCTACCAATTGTCAGGCGCGATGGTACATCCCGTCCGGTCCAGGCCTTGAATTTTTTTGTACGATGCTTGGGGACTGAAACACCTCCATCCAGATAGCTATCTTCCTTCGTTCCTCGATGGAATATCAGAACGCTATTTTTTAATCTGCGAAAGAAAAAAATGTTGTTTCCCATACAGTGTTAACATATTTTGCCTAAAAGGCCTTAGAAACAACAATGGACAGACTTCATAAGTGCATTGAGAGGGACGGTTGCCTGTAAACCCTGTAACCAAATCTCTGCCTTGTAATTTAAAGTGATTACACACCCATTTAATGTTAACATCTTTTTGTCTCACTCTGAATAACAAAACTTTTCTAAACATGAAGAAAAAGGTCTAGAACAGAGATAGACAAAAAAGATAAATAAGTATGAATATCAGTAAAGAGGGTAAGATAGGCGGAGATATAACATATAGATTAACTAAGGCTATTAAGAGCTAAAAACTAAAAAGAGTTGGGCATAATAACAACAGTACATTTACCTAAAACAATTTTGGGCGTAACAATAACAAATGCAATAAAGTCCTGGATTATTTTAAATAAGCATGGGCCAAATATCAGGAAAATACTCAAATCTGAAGTTACAACCGGGTTAATTGAAAAAGCAACGTCATTGGTATGGTAATTTTGTTATACTGAACGAGTGAAACATGAAAAAGTTTTCAAACTTAAAATACGGTGAAAGGTGTGTCAAGGAAAAACGCAGATTGAGAAGGAAAGACAATATAAGTGCGGCTTCGATAAGATAAGGAATATTTTAAATAGGAATTCTTAAGCACCTGACACAGTTCAGACAAAAGAACTATCCATCCCGAGTCAACCACTTTATCTGAGCATCTTTAAGGTTACTTCAATAAATTGCAGTTATGGTTCCAATTGAAGTGAACCAATCTATGTCAGGTCTCAGTTACGCTCTATAATCGGCAAATTCTGATTACTGATACAATCAGATACCTTAGTATTTATTTTTGTAGGGGTCTAACATAGAATGGATGAAAACGAAATAATTAGGGCTGACATTTTAATAATTGCATTACTTGCCAGTGTTACCTCATAAAACTCTCATAGAGACAGTAAATAATTTAAATATAAATATATTCAAGCATTTTAAATAGTTTATCATTGAGATCCATAACTGATGCGCTACAATGTGTACCCAATAACGTAGACATCCGAGATCTTAGAATTGAAATTGACGATAAGATAATACAAGAACAAGATGAAGTATTTAATGTAGGACCAAAGTGATAAACGTATGTAGACTTAAAAATGCCAATCATGTTCTTGTATTACTAGTTTGAGCACGTGTCGTACAGAGTACCTTTTAAAAATGGAGTTTAGAAGAAGTTTAAACAAAAATTATAATCAATATTCAAAATTGTTCTTATCAGCTCCAATACATTTCCTAAAAAGGAATGTTATAGATTTGTTATGGAACGATGACGCGAAAATTCGATGCACTGTTTGATATTGGTAATTGATGAACCCATGACATGACTTTTTACTGTGTGACCATTGGCATATGAGGCATAAGATACTAAAGTAAACTGCTTAACAATAATTTTCATGAAAGATAGTTGTTTCGAACGCAGATGAAATTGACTACAAGCACACCTGATAAAGAATATTTCTTCGCATTTTTCGTCTTCGATGTTCTTTTGGCAAATTTTGAAGCTTCTTGCAGTACACATAGTGTCAGCGCCTTTTTGTGTATTGGTATGATTACGCTATCCTTCCAGTCTTGTGGCATTTCTTCTTCATTCCAAACTTTTGTTATCACCTCATGAACCTGCTTGGTTAGCTTTTCTCCTGCCACTTTATACAGTTCAACGGGATTTCATCAAATCCAGGTGCTTTGTTGTTCTTTTGTGATTGGAGAGCTTGTATGATTTCATCGTATGTGGGAGGATCCAAGGGGATGTCGTCTTGTTGTGCTTCTTGAGTTGTTTCTATGTTCTCATGTTCTCCAAGAAGTTCCTGAAAGTGTTCTCGCCATGTTTGTTTGATGTTTGATATATCTGAGTTTATATGTCCATTCTTGTCTCTCATTAGTGTAGTTTGTGGTTTGAATCCTTCTCTCAGCTTGTTTATGTATGCATACGCGTTTCTGGTGTTGTTATCTTTAAAATCTTTTTCCATTTCTATCACTTGGTTATTCATCCATTGTCGGTTTTTCTTTCTGCATGTCTTATCTGCCTTTTTCCTCGCCTCTGAGAATGCCTCTTTCCTTTCACGTGTTCTTTGCTGCACATACTTCCTGTGTGATTCATTTCTTTTGTTTATAACATCCTGGCATTCTGCACCGAACCATGCCTCTTTTCTTTGGTGTTTCTGATGCCCCAATGTTTTCTCTGCTATTTTCTTAGTTATTGTCTTAATTCCATTCCACTGTTTTCCAATTTCCGTTTCTTCCCCATTGTCTTGCTGCTCGATGTTTTCTATTTGTTGGTTTACTTCTTCCTCGTATTGCTTCCTTGTTTCTGGGTCTTTAAGTTTTCCAATATCTAGTTTTTTTGGACGTTCAGATTTTTGTGCTATTTGTCTATTAATTTTGCATCTGTATTTAGCTTGCACTAGGAAGTGGTCCGACTCGCATGATGCTCCTCTTCTTGATAGGACATCTAGGATACTTGTTGCTCCTCTCTTTTCTATCAGTAAGTGGTCTATTTGGTTGGTTGTTGCTCCATCGGGTGAGACCCATGTTCGCTTATGGATATCTTTATATGGGAAACATGTAAAACTGATAATCATATTTCTACTACACGCGAAGTCTATCAGCATTTCTCCATTCTCATTTGATTTTGTGTGAAGACTATGTTTTCCTATTGTACCTAGATATTCATTTTATTTGCCTATTTGGGCGTTCATGTCACCTAGTATTATTTTTATATCATTTTTTGGGGTACTATCATTCACCTGTTCTAGTTGTTAGTAGAAGGTTTCCTTGATTTCTCTGTCTTTTTCTTCCGTAGGGCAGTGTACATTTATGAGTGATACATTAAAGAATGTTGTTTTAATTCGGAGTCTACAGATCTTTTCATTAACTGGTGTGAAATCTAGTACGTTGGGTTTGAACTCTTTGTCTACAATAAAAGCTACTCCGAATTCTTTATCCCCTCTTGGTTTGCCACTATATAATATAGTGTGTATTTTCTTGTCTTTGATCCCTTGGTTGATCCATCTGGTTTCCTGTACTGCTGTGATTTTGATGTTGTACCTTTTTATTTCATTAAGTAGATTTATTTGGGCGCCCGGTTTGAGGAGCGTTCTTACGTTCCATGTACCCAATTCAAAGTCCATATTCCGTTGCCTGAGTCGTTTCCGATGTATCAGTCCGTTCATCCGAGGCTTCTGCATAGGTTTCAGAACAGGTGTACCTAGTGGTACGTTTTACGGTTAGGGGTTGTTAGCCCTTAGTCCAACCCCCTTTTCGGAGGACCATTTCTCCCGCTCTCGTCAGCCCTGACCCCATCTTCCACCGGGGTTGGTTACCCGATCTCTTATGAAGTTGCTCAGGTTCCCGGGGTTCGCCAACTTGGAGGTCAGAGTCGGAATTGGGTAGGAGAGGCTATGCGGTGCTAACTGGATGCGGCACCGTGCGGTACGCATGCACTACTCCATTTTAACCCCAAAATGCCCGAAGCAGGGGTGCCAAAAATGTTAGTGCAAGTACCATAGGCGGAAGAAGGAGAAGAGGTAGACCAAAAGCAAGATGGAAAATTGAAGAATTTTAAGATGAAAAAAGTTGTAAATGATAGGAAGAAATATATATATATATAGTGTATAATTTTTATGCACCTTCTTCTTGGCAACTTAACAGTTGGTTTAATGCTACAAAACAAGAACTAATTAAGTGATTTAATACAGAAATTTCCTATAAATCAGTGTAATAAACCACAGTGTCAGAACACAGCTGAAGCCCCAAATCGGCCACTCTTGATAAGCCCGTCCGATCGGCCGCGTGGTATATGGCCCCCCACGCGCGAATGATTAATTCCGACGCGTATTGCGCGGGCGCGTCCGCCGCGGAGCCCCGTAATTAAAACGCGGCGGCGGGCTGCGCGGCGCCGCGGCGCCGTTTTTGCTTTAATTCCGAATTTATGCTACTTTCACGGCGACGTGAGAATTCCCCAGAATTCGGAGTAATTACGGACGTCCCGGAAACAAAGCGAGATTAATTAAGGAAGTTGCCCGAACGCGCGTTGTAACGCAATCAGCGACATTCTCGCAAATAATTAAATTGCACTCTTCGCCGTGCCCCGAATCGCGGCCCCTGGAACCAATAAAATCCGTGTAATAACTCCTAACTCGGCAATCAGCGGGCGAAACAAATAGGCCCCCGGCGTTTCTCTGTTAATTCTCCGAATTATTGAATCAACATTTTCATTGGTCTGCTTTAAGGGCCAGCCCCGGTTCGAATTGCTAATTATTTTCATTCTTTGTTTGTCTCGCAACCAAGGTCTCGTTAAAAAACCGAAGTGGAGCTACTTAGGCTTGGGGTAAATAAAAACTAATGCCCCTTAATGTATCCAGCCGGCTCCGCCGTACATTAGGAGAGTGCAGGGGAAACAAGCAATTTTCGGAGCCGTTAGCTCTGTTGATCAAGTGTTTACTTAAAAAACAGTCTTTCGGCAGATCCTTCTTCCCAGCCTTCTTTCCCTTAATTGCAACCCAATTCCGCTGCGATTTAATCATTAGCAGAAATCAGAGGGAGACGCGCACTGCTGGGTAAACATTGCGGAAAAACTATTTTGTTTATAGCCAATTTTTTCACTTTTGACAGAGCTGCACGAAAGTCATTCACAGCTTAATAAACATTAAACTCAGTGACCGATATGTGTAATACTTAACTTTACCGAAAAATTTTAAGTGGATTATCTCAGCTGATCCTCGAACCCAAAGTGTCTTTCATTAAAGTGAAACACCATATTCTGTGGCTAAAAATGATCAATTTATGATATTGAGTCCTGTTGTAATTATTTATGTTGATTGTCAGCTATAGGGTTTTAATACTCCTTATATACATAAAATGTTGCCTCATCTGTTAGTTTTATTGTACATTAAATAGTGTGGGGAATTTTTTGACAAGTTATGTGCCACAAAATCATAAACTGGACTTAGACCCTAATAATATGTAAATTACTGCATATTTTGCAGGAGTATCTACTTTTATAAGATGAATGGGATTTGATATTAACATCTCTTTGGTTTCAATTCTTGGAATTGAATTTTTATTTTGTTGCACTTAGAACACAATTAGAATGAACTTTGTCTTTTGAAGTTTAGATAATTTTAGTTGCAAAATTAAAAGAATAGACACTGTGTTTTAATACCTTTGGCTACGTCGATTGTATAGTTTTAAAATCTGTAACAATTATAGTGACAACAAAATATGAACCTTGTCCACTGCTACTGTACTAAAAGGAATTATTTGTTATTTTAAAATTTGACTGGGCTTTCCACAAATTTGGGTCTTCAAAATTGACTAGACGTTTTTGCCTATAATGTTCAAGTTAGAAAAAATTAGGCAACTATTATTTTGTATAGAAAAATGAGGAAATTTATTCCTACACCATCCTTGCATTATTTTGCTTGATTTGCAAGTGAGGTATTGTTTGTTAACTAAATACAGGAACTTTCAAAGTATCATTTAGACACGCATGTTGATTTAGTTTGAACTCTTTTGATTTGAATACAAAAAGAATTCTACTTATGGAACAAAATGTATCCCATATTATAACACACAACGCGCTATAGTGACTTTCCAATAGGTCACTTAACGTTTTTTCTCCGATCTTTACCCACATTAACCCACGTATGCCTCCTTATTAAAAAAAATTTTTGGAAAAATCTAGAAGCGATATGATATTAAGGTCAAGTCCAGTCGATCCAAAGATTTTGGAGAAAAATTATGATTTCGCGTAGTCTCATGGACTGCCACTAGGTGGCCACACCTTCAGGTTGAGCTCAGACTTTTTCGGCTTGGGAACCGTCGAGACGGCGAAGGCGCGGCTTTCGAACGACGAGAGGTGGCCGATTTGGTTCGAGCTTGGTGGACCAATGAAATGGCCCTCGTCTTCAGAGAAGAGTCCTTCTCCTGGATCATGGCGGTAATGATCCACTCTGGACTAGCAAAGTAAGCGTTGTCGGCGAGGACTTTGTCCACTGCCTCTTGCGCAGCTTTTGGCATTTCTCGAATGCGCATCGCCAGCTGGTAAAAGATGTAGGATCCAGAAGAAAGGGCGCGATTGGTTAGGAGCTGGAATCTCTTGATTGAGTGCTTGCTTGGAGATGTCACTCTGCTCGTTTTCCCAAAAAATGGTCCGAAAGTTGTAGTCGTAGGTTGAATTGTCTTTCGTTTTCTCCACCAGTTTGTGCATCAGTGCTTGAAGGGGAAGCTCGTATAGATGCATTAGGCAAATCACCAGCTGAAGTGGAAGCATTCTTCGAGTCGCCGAATGATACCAATTTACTTTCCGACATTCATCACGTAGCCGTCACGCCCCATGAGTGTCAAGCTCGCTTCGATGTCGATTCCACAATCTTCAAAATGTCATACAATAAATTTAGGTAATGTACAATAGCAAACATACCTTTATATTATCGTCCGCTTCGGGAATGGTGAGTGAGGTAGAAAACTCCAGCTCAGTGTCCACCTGAGTCATCGAGAGCAGCGTCACATGCTGGTTGGTCACTGGTTTCTGAGTGAAACCACCGTCTTTCCGCGGTTTACACTGCATTTGGTGGATTGTGTCGCAGCTTGTCTTCGTGCTGGGCAGTTTACAACGACCGCAGAGAGCTGATGCCACTTTGGATGGTGTCTTTGGTCATCTAGTGAGGTACAGCAAACTGGAAGGCTAGCAAGTTGAATGTCCCAGACGTTGTTTTGTGAGACACTTT
The DNA here is from genome assembly GCA_036346155.1 of Sinelater perroti. NCBI lineage: Eukaryota > Metazoa > Arthropoda > Insecta > Coleoptera > Elateridae > Sinelater > Sinelater perroti. The sequence goes on along the minus strand of JARFIY010000158.1, from coordinate 17,034,511 downwards.
ATTGTGTACACAGGTAAGAAGAAATGATTTGCGGACAGTGAGCCGGCGATGTCCCGACTTGGGTGCAGCCAAATCCGGCAATGAGTCTTTGCCGCTCTCTTCTTCCTCCTCATCGTCGAATTTCAGATAGATCACTTTAAGGTATAGCTTTATTTTGGTTTAGTAGACGTTCCAACGCCTTGCGTTTTTAATCTTGGTTGCGATTGAACTTGTCACTCTTCGCCTGGAGATTCGGAGATCTAGTTGAATCAACGAAAGGGGATATGTGACAGAGCCGACGTCATTCTTCTCCATTAGCTTGGTGCACACCACACATCTGCAGTCAGTTCCCAGCTTAGATTGGCAAAGAGCAATGTCGAAGAGAAAACGATATGCGGCTTGGAGCTTCGCTTTCCACTCGCCTGTTTCCTTCTTAGTCGCGTGCTGATGAAACCAGTACGTCACTTGTTTGTCGTAGTGCTCGTATAGTCGCTTGACTTTTACCTTGACGACGTCCAGATTTTGTGTAGAAACTTCCAATTTTCTAATGATGGACGACTTCTTGGCTACTGTATCAACCAGTTTGCTGATCGTCTTCGAGTTGGTGCGAGGTTGCTGGTGATAGTAGAACTTGAAGAATCATAGAATGTCGTCTTTTGAAAGTGAGAGTGGCTGGAAGCTCTGCAAAGTGGTCCAAAACCTAACACAAGGTTCCCTTGCGTGTTAAATAGGTTTTTGGTGGCAGCTATAGAAATTGAGTAAATTGACTAAAACACAGCGCCGAGACGATGATGCAACGTGCGCAACAACCGTCTACATCACAAATGTCTACTGTGCGTTGGCAGTACAGTAACGTAGTGGGTGCGTGACCCATCTGGGGCGGCAGGACCCACTTGAAAGTGTGGCCACCTAGTGCCAGCTGATGAGACCTTTGGATCGACCGGACTTGACCTTAAACTCATCAGATCGTCTCCAGATTATGCCAGAAATTCTTTTTAATAAGGAGGCATACGTGAGTGAATGTGTTTGAAGATCAGAGAAAAAAATGATAAGTGCATTCTGCTCTACTTTTCAAGTCTACACATTTAATCACATGTATAAGATTTAATTCTCTTGGGAACTTATATAAAGTCAGTTAAAAATCATTCTTTGCAATTTTTTCCATATAATGTTTAGGTTCTTGTAAACTTTTTTCGTAATACTAGAGGTCCTGACGGGCGTCTTTTCCCTCTTAGTGGGGGGGCTGTAAAACCGTTTCAGAGTCTTCGAAACCATCTACTGAGGAACATAAAGTAGACGAACGTCAGATTGACGTTTTTCTTATTTAACATATTTAATAATAATTTTATGATTATATATATTATATTGGCGAATTTTTACAGCTTTACTGCCGTTTTTTGCTTCTTGGACGCCACATTTTACGATCTTCCTAATTGCCTTCCTTTATATTTTTTACTTGCATTGCTTTGAGGGCGCCTTGTATCGGGCATCTGCCGTGGACTGTTCCAAGCCCGTCTGAGAAAAGAGGAGCGAGAGGAGTAACAACCTCGTTAAAAATCCTGATTCAACTGGCCTGGTTGATAGCACCCAGTAAGGACCCCTGCCTAGGGTTACCGGATGGAAATGCAGATTTCCGAAATTCGAGGGCGGAAGAGCCACTTAAATAAGGAAGGCTCTGAAGTCCAGTAAGACAATTAGCTTAGGGGAAGAAAACTTCAATTACAAATTACCTGGTCCCCCAGGTAGGGGGTTAATCTTGGACCTGTACCCCAATAGCAGGAAAAACCAAACTACAAAAATCTTAGATAGATGCCTGTTATGATTAATTAACCGCTTTTTATTGCAAAGAAGTGATAGAATCGTTAAAATGTTTACAATGGTGAATTTAAAGAACATAAATACACCACATTATACACGATAATGTAACTCATGTGAATGTACCCTTAATTCATTGTCATCGTGTATACATGGAATGACCAGATCCCTTTCTTTGCGCTAAAATGCTAAGACACTTGAGTGGTCTTCTTTGGTGAAAATATAAAAATATGCCTCTTAAAAGTAACCAAACGCTCCCTTTTTCATTATTTTATACATTTAGACAGAATTGGAAATTGTTTTGTTTAACATTACTAGTGCACATGAAGTTCTCGAAATCTCGTGGAGAGAGTTTTAGAATAATTGTGATCATTAGTGTCTGTTTTTCTAAAAATAATTACAAGTCGCAACGATGTAATACGTTTAAAAATAGAACAATAAAAAAATTTCCATCCGAAAACATGTAAAGGAGGATTGATAAGGGATTTTTATTGCATATGATTATTTAAAAGCACAAAAACTATAAAAGTTTTAGAAATTGTAATGCGACATTATAAAAATTTAGATATAACCAAGTTTAAACTACAAATTCTGGAGCAATTAACAATATTTTGACTTTTTCAGATTTCATCAAATAATTTATAAATAAAACTCTGTCATATTCATCAATATGCCAATATGATTTCTATTTAAATAATTTATAAGTCTAAAACTAAATTAAAAATATAAATTTTAGTATTATGCAATACTCATTGGCTAGTAAGTACATCCTTAGGTGGCATAATAATCCCGATAGAGGATAGATCTACTTTAAGGAAACGCTTCTGCTTATGCAGACCCTGGTTCTCTCACACTCCCTACTTTTCTGTAAGAGAACATTAAGCTTACTTCTGTATCTTACTTACTACTCTATTTTTATTCTTAGTATTTGATACTATAATTCATTATCAGATCCAACCAGCATGACATTTTAAGGCTAAGATCTCCTAATTTTATGTCTACACTCAAAAGTTAAGATTGAATGATACTGTAGATATGCAGCCTCCCTGCTGAAATAACCAAGATTACATTGTGGCCGATATTTGTAATTCATAACTCTAACGAAAAAAACTCAATTGGATTATACAGGTGAATATAAAAAGCCAAAGTGTCTTTCATTAAAGTGGACCACCACTTTGTGGCTGACAAGAAATGCTGCCTCATCTGTGAATTTTATTTTTTTTAAGATCCGTAAGGTAAAACACTTGTTTTGTGAATTATAGGCATGTTAAGTGATCTATGTACACTTAACTTTAACCTTCTACATGGCACATTATATAGAGTAGAACATGAAGCTAGAAATTCTTGTGAAGCTCTACATATATATTTTGCAGCGCGTCGCCTTACGAATTCCTTCTATGCATTTATCATTATCACAAGGACGGCTATTTTTTTTTGAGATCATGGACATTACCTGTTGCTAGAAAACACTATTTTCAATCTCCGCAGACTATGCTACATAACGCTCAGTTTCACAAACTGTAAAATATAAAGCTGGACGCTTATACATCCATTGAGATCAAACAAAACATTTAGAGTTCTACTATAAGACACCGTGAATTGTATAGAGCCAGCTTAATTAATTTTTTCGTTGCAACCCTTGAAAAACTGAACTTAGACTGCCATTCCTTTGGATAGATGAAATATAAAAATTTATCCCTGCAACATCCTTATACTATCTTACTTTACGAGCAAGTGCGAGCTCTTATTAAAATATTCCAATTTTGTCATTAAAATATTTTAGAGTTCGAGGCAATACAGCAGCTTTTAAAATATCATTTTGGTACGCATCTTGGTTTACTTTACAGACTTTTGCTACGAAAACAAAAATAATTCTGCTTGTGAAACACATGTTATCTAATATTATATCGCACAGTACGTTCTAGTAGCTTTCCAATCTCACATATATAAGATTTTATTCTACTCACAACTTATATAAAGTCAGTTAAAGATTCCTCTTTGCAAGTTTTTCCATATAAGCTTTGTTAAGCTTGTTAAAATTTCTTCCTAAACCTGCGAGTTCTGACGGCTGCTTGCTTTTTCTTAATGGGCGATTTTCATTATACTCAAACTGTAAAATTATTTCAGATTCTTGGAAATAATTTATTGAGGAACATTAAGAAGGCGAACGCGCACTGACGTCTTTAGTATTTAACAAACTTAAAAATTGTGCGCGTGATTTTTATTTCAAGAAAAAACTGGAAAATTTCTTAACACTTGTATGTTCACTAGCAAGTTAAACAAAGATGGACTGATTACAAATTAGCTTTACACTAACTGGATTGAAGCAGACCCAAACCAGATTGTAGAAGCAGAGTGGCAGAATGACAGAGACTTCGGACTGATTCTGATTTTTATAACTTCCTGACCTATCTGAAGAAGTTCGTTACAAATCTGCTCTTTCTGGAAGGTGAAAGTTCGGTACCTACCGTTACTGACCGTTAGAATCTCCGATTTCAGCGTATTCCGAAAGTCAGCGTTCAGAGTTATTAGGGAATTAATGCCGTTTTGTGGGACTAACAGATACATATTTACGTATAACGAATTTTTAACCAAACTCTCTGTCTTACATTTTTCTCTCTAAAAATGCCTAAACTACTCAGGGACTCGTACAACAATAATCTTACGATTAATTAACCGCTTTCTATTGCAAAGAAGAGACGGAATTGTTAAAATGTTTATAATGACAAATTGAAACAACATAAATAAACCAAATATTATTACATCACATTATCCATGTATAAATATGTCGCTAAACTTTGTCATTTTGCCTATAAGAAATGATAATATTTTCGTCTTTATACACAAATTCTAAGGTATTTGAGTAACGCTAGTCTTTTTATCACTACGAGGAAGAAATGTTTCTCTCAAAAGTAACCAATTCTTCCATTATTTATTGTACCAAATAAACAAAATTGAAAATTGTTTTGTCTAACATTAATAAAGTACATTGGGGTTTTTTATTTTTACAAATTTTTGTGTAATTGTAATAAGACAAATCTCAACAATGTGATGGTCTGATAAGCAATTCAAAAAATATGTATCAAACTTAAAGCATCGCTATTCACCTTCTACACAACGCGTTAAAAATAATATAAATTTGAAAAAAATAAATAAGAATTGGCAAACAGTATAAGTGCAACAGTTTCTTACATAGTTGTTTAAAAGCACATAAGTTACAAAATCCTTAGAATTGGGACTTTATAAGATAAACTAAAAATAAAATTTTAAACGTAAGTCGATCCTTAATTTAAAAATACAAAAAGGTAAACGAAATTTACGTAAGTGGGGTCTGTGAAATGAGGTTCGTCAATTCTCTCAAACTACAAATATTAGATCAAATAAAAATATCCTGACGTTCTTCAGATTTCAATAAAATAATTTATAAATACGAGTCCAACATATTTATCAATGTATCTGTTAAATAAAAAATAGTAATTTGTGTTATGTAATACTTTATGGGCAGCAAGTAGATCTTTAACTAGCAGGTAGATACTTTTTAATAACCCTGAAAAAGGATAAATCTACTTCAAGGAAATGCTTCTGTCCATTCAGACCCTGGTTCTCTTACATATCCTTCTTTTTTTTTGGAAAAACCATAGGCTTACCTCTATATTTTACTCACTACTCATTTTTATCCTACTAATACTCCAACTCGTTAACACACCCTAGCAAAATAGCATTTTAAGGTTAAAATCTCTCAATTTTAGGTTTACGCTCAAATTTAAGATTTAAGAGAATAGATTATGTACTCCAGATCATCAGTAGAATAAATAGTTTGAAATTCCATATTATTCTGGTAATCTGTTTTATTGTTTCTAGGGGGAAATGAACAATAACTTGAATATTTCATGACCAAAGAGTCAATTAAAATATTAGGTCTAGTCAAATATCAGGAAAAAAGTATAAAACCGCGAAATTATTATATCACTCAAATTGCGATTAAAATACTACAACAGGAGTGGATCTTATTATATTTTTAAGCTTTCTGATTAAAGTAAGACCTTATAAATTATTATTAGATATAACAACCTACATAACCGTAAATTAAACAATAAAATATCTATACAAATTACTCAAGTAAAAAGAAAAAGTAGAAAACAGGAAAAAAAGGATGAAGATAAATGCAGAAAGACAATACGACGAAACAAAACTACAGAAGATTTAAAAAATAAAGTCTATTATGTACTAACAAAAACTAGCAATGTTGAATACAGCTTTATAGTTAGACACAAGAAACAAATAAATATATAAATAAATACATTGAAAATATTTAAAACAAGTACAAACAAAATATTCAGGCAGTACATAAACCACGAGAAATTAATAAGCTTACAGAAAAGTAAAAATATATAAACATTATTACAAATAAAATTAACTAACCATTAAAAACAAGAGTAGTAGTCAGCATAGAGAGCATCTTCAATACAAAATCAAAAAAGAAAAATTAACGGAGAATTTAAGATTATTCATTACCATATACACACCTGATAGACTATAAAAAAAACATTAGGTAGTATTACATTACGTTACACTTGATGATGTATCTATTTTAAAATGAAAAGGAAAATAGTCAACACAAACAATAGCTATCTAAATAATTTAAAATTACATACGACGTAATATAATTTGCAAATAAATTAAGAACAATTGCTAACGTTTATTGAACTAAACAAGAAGGTTAAAAGGGTAAGTTTAAAAATCAATACAACTAAGATAGAAATAACAACAAATCGAAATCAAACAAAAAATGCTGAAACAGTTAACATGGTACCTATAATACGAGGCAAGAAATTACACCCAACAAAAAATCAAGAAACAAAAATTAAAAGAGAGTGGAATTAGGATGTGTGGTAATTGGTGTATTCTTAAAAACAAAAAAGGCTAATTTCTCAGATTTTCAATAAAAGTATCTTACAAATTTTAACATATAATCCAAAAACTGGATGTGAACAGAGAAAAACAGACAGTTTAATACAAAAGATTAAAAAAAATAATGAAAAACGACACATAGATGAAAGAAAAAAACGTAAAAAATACCAATATAACGTGGAATAAAAAGGTTTATTGCAAAAGTCGTAAAATATATACCGTCGTTGAAAGTCAAGTATAGAAGAAAATAGCCCAGAATAGAAAGGCATGAAAGGATTATGAGGAGCTGTGTATATACAAACAAATCAAAAAAGGCTAAAAGGTAAAAAGAGAAAGAGAAGCTTTAACTTCTGAAGTACGGTATCCTGAGCTAAATTAAAAAGCTCAAAATTGTCTTCTGTGTATAAGAAATTTAAGTTATAAATATATCGGGCGGCATCCAAATATTTCAAAATTTAACTTTTAAGTATTAAGCCACCTTTTAATGTTTTGTGTTTCAACAATATTGTTGTTATTGCAACTTATCTTAACAAAGCTCCTAATGTTACAATAGGCTTTTCATGGTCAAAGACAACACTGTTAAACGATTTAAAGTTATTTAGAGATATTTTGCAGCCACAATTTGTATAGTGCTTAATTGCTAAAGAGAAACTATCTACAATGTAAATAAATTTGTTGATTTGGCGAACAAAAAGTATATAAGACGGACTGTAACAAATTTTCTATCAAACAAGAAAATTACTATATTTCGACCCTCTATATGTCACTCGCTGTGTTCTTTTTGACCTTTAAAATAATGTTAGTTAAATGGATAACATGGAGATTCTATAGAGACATTAACCTCAGCAAATTTCAAGAAAATCGCTAAAAACATTAGGTACCAGCTAAAGATAATTCTTTTAAATGATTAAGGGTAAATATTTTTTCTATTGTTTTGTAAAAGATTATTTTGCAATATTTAGACACCACCTCATACAAAAGTTTTTTCATCGTGTTTTTAAATAACTGGATCGATAATAGATGCAAAACCCTGTTAGTATCAGTACGGGGTAAGAATTCATGAGAATATTGCCATAGTTAATCAAAGTATCGTTGCCAATCTGAAAACGACTGGGTATTATGTACAACACCTGGAAATTTTAAACAGCTCCTTCTAGCGAACATTCACTAACCCTTATGCTTATGGTAAAGCTTGCTGGCCATTTTTACCGTCGACAATTCGTCAATCGGTGACCCATTTCAACTCATTTTTATAAATAAACAAAATTATCGCATTAAGAGTTGAAAATATCGTCGTTTAACCTATTAAAAGCAAGTACACCCCCAATTAGTCACTGTTTGTAGTGAATTTTAGGCAGCGACATAATAAGCTTATACTTCCTTGAAGATTATTCTGAAAATGCTGTAGCCGTCAATGACAATGTTTATCGTTACTTGAAATCTCAATTTTTGGCATCACCTAAACCACACACACATGGAACAAATGTGGCAGTCGGCTTACTGCACCTACAACTTCCTAGTTGCGTTATTTTACAAAATGGTGATATAAACTTATCAACAAGATTCGTTATTTCACATCGTAAGGTCAATCTAAAATTCAAGCCTACACTAGAAATCCACAAATAGTTGACAATCTTAAGAACATGTGTAAAGTTGTTATCAAAAAAACCGACATTTGCAGCCACAGCTTCTACGACAATCTTTTGAAGATTATCCGTAACTTCTTTGATGCTACCTCAACTTAATGTAACGATTAATTTAACATCAAATGCATTTTCAGATATTGTCTTTAAAGGAAGAGAAACAATAAATTGTTGAAGAAATTTCACAGAGACAAAGACATGCCCTAGGGATGTGAAACTATAATATTAATTAATGGGCTTAATAAATACATATTCGATAGTAGATATGAAAATGGAGACAACCACAAGAATTTTAGACAAAGTGACAGGTATACGTGAACAGAACCAAAAGAAACATTTATTATAAATTGGTACCATACCAGCTAACATAGGATAAATAGATTTTGGCAGTATTTGGATATACACAAAATTTTATGAAAATAAAAGAAGAACACAAAGGACGAATAATATTACCTGGAGATCTGAACGTTAAGTAGGACTAGAAGTAATGTGCTATATAACATTAAACAAGAAGAACACATTTCTAAGATAAAATCGAAAATCGTATATAATAGCAAACAAAAAAATCCTAGATAAATGTAAAGACTGGAAAACTGTAAAACAAAAACATGACATGTCACGTTGAATCAAGTTAGGTTTTGTCAGGTCATGTTAAGTTATATCAGATCATATCAAGTTATGTCAGGTTATGTCAGATTATATCAGATTATGTCAAGTTATGTCCAGCTATGTCAGGCTATTTCAGGTTATATTAGGTCATGTTAAGTCATGTTAGATCTTTTCAGGCCATGTCAGACTATGTCAGGTCGTGTCAGGCCATGTCAGACCATGTCAGGATGTCAGGTTATGTAAGGTCGGGTCGGGTCATGTTAGGTCATGTCATATCATGTCGTATAGCTACAAAATATTATAAATACATAATTATTTAGCAATACAGGAAAATATTGTTGTCGGATTTGACATATCCTGTGGCACAAAACTGTTATAGTAGTTTTTTAGTTATTTCTTAATTTCTTACGTCGTTCTGTAAGCATGGGTGATTTTAGGTTGGGTATGTTTCTAGCCTCTCCTTTTTTAGTCTTGGAACCGACGACAGTACCCATGAACTACTTAATGTACCTGTTAGACACCGCACGTCCGATATGGAAGAAGAAGAAAAAAGAAATGGATTAAACACGTAAACGAATCTAACAACATACTCATTGAAATAGCACAGCATGATAAATCATAGCAAAAGGCGATAGGGTGAAAATTCCTTAATGAATGCGTGGTAAAATAGGCTTAAACCTACATAAAATAAGAAGAAATTTTTATCTATAATTTTCTCCACAATTTGCTCTTGGCATTTGTGGTCAATTTGTTAGTAGTCCAAAAAATGCTTTTGTTAAATTTAATTTTCCTTAAGTTATAATGTAAATAACTAATAAAATAAAATTTATAAACCAAGACACGCCACGTATTTTTATAAAAACGAAACAGTGGACTTTTGTCCTTTGCGTGACACTTAATCCTGATTTAAATGTTTTGCCAATTGTCGAAATTTAAAAGTGTTGATAATTAGCGTAGGCCAACCAGAGGGGTGAAGACCAGAAAATAAAGACAAAATTAGGGAATTTAGACGAGATCAATAGAATGATGATAAAGAAAATTAAAATACTACTTAAGACAAGAAATAGACAGAAAATTGAAAATAAAATAAATAAAATAATAAAAAATAAAAATTAACAACTAGAAAAACAACAAGTAAAATTAGAATTAGTTTAAAAAAGGTTGAAGGAGCAAAGAAGCAAAGAAAAATAAATAAGAGTAACAAAAGACTAGGCAAATTAAAGGAAGATTTAAAATTAAGATCCCAGAACAGTGAAAGAAAAACTAAGAAAACGAAATTAATCTGCTTAATAAAGAAAAGTAGCAGCAGCAAATATGGAGTTTAAGAAAATAACCCACAAAAACTAAGTAAAAAGCCAAAAACAGTTAAAATTGAGAAAGCTTTAGAGGCAAAAATGTCAAGAATAGAATATTATCAGATTACTGCCTGAAACAGATTTGAATGTTTAAATGCACTTCCGCCGCAATAACAGCTTTGTGGAAGCGCCGCTTTTACGTGCCCAAATATTGTTACTGCAAACCTCAAGTCGCTTAAGGCAGCGGCCGAAGAACGGGAATTTCGAGTGGCTGTTGGCGGCGGTGCATAAGCGGACGACACTGCAGATGCACCGGAAAGGAATGTTCTAGCGCCAGACGTGCCGCAGCGGTACACTTCAAAGCGGCACGTCCCGAGCGCTGGCTGTTAAAAGGCCGCCTTTGTTTCTATCGGGATGCTCTATTTTCGTTCGGCTGCGATGAAAACGGATTTGCTCAAGCTGTTGAATTTTGATTACTACGGCAGACATTGGGGCACTAATGCAAAAAGGCGTGTTACGCATACAGAAATATTTGCATCCATCTCTTTCAGGTGCTGCAACCTTACCTTCATATGCAGGCTTTTTTGAGTTTCAAAAATTTTAATAAAGAAAACGTAGTGACACAAAATGATTAAGATTTATTGCAATTACAGTTTAGTAGCAAACTGAAATTTAAGTCTTATATTCTTATCTATATTTGGTACCTTGTCAGTGTCTTTAATATATTTTTTACCTATAAGACACTTACGGGAGTGGATTTTACAACTTCTGTATGATAGAGCTGTACAAATGACTGTGGGAGATAAGACCATTAGAGGCACAGTATCTAGAGGCTGTCTATGGAATCTAGTAGTAAACGGCCTTCTTGAACGACTCGATGGCAAAGGATTTTATATAGTAAGTATATGCGACGACACAACTATCTTGCTCACCGGCTAGTACAAACAAGTGCTTTGCAACTTGATGCAAACAGCGCTTAGAATTACTGAGCAGTAATGTATAGAACGCTCATTATCGATCAACCCCTCCAATGAAATGATACTGTTTACAAAGAAAATGAAGGTCGACGCCTAGAGGGAGCATAAACTGTTCGAACCAACTTACCTTTTTAGATAAAGTCAGGTGTCTAGAAGTTATGGCTTAACAAAAAGCTGAATTAGTAAAGGCACATAGTGGTTAAAACCAAAAAGGCGTGCATAGCATTTTGACAATGTCGCCGTGAAATGGACAAACTTTGGGTTTTTTATCAAAGGCTGTCCTATAGCTGTACACCGTCGTAATTAGAACTATGCTATGTTATGGTGTACTGGTCTGGTGACCCAGAACCAGACAGATCACTGCAGAAATCAAGATTTCACACATTCAAAGACTGGAGACATGAGAGCAATGCGTTCCACCCCAACGGCAGCTATGGAAACATGCCTGAGTCTTTTTCACTAGACCACTATGTGGAGGAGGTCAGTTCTAAGACTGCAGCCAAAGCGACAAAGGAGTAGGGGGGAGACATCATCGGAGCTAAGCAAAGATGGATTCTCTTTCACCCATCTTTAAATTTAGGAAGTTTTTTAGAATCTTTCTGTAACTGAAGAGCCAACTTAACCAAATATAATCATCTTTACAGACGGGTCTAAAATGAGTGAGGGTACGGGATCAGGTATCTTTTCAGACTATCCAAATTTCCAAGTAAATATAGCATTAGGCAAACTAACCAATCTTTCAAGCGGAAGTATTAGCTATAATGCAAATGTAATCCTTAAAGGAGCATTGAGAACGAAACAATCAAAATCATTAGCGATAGCAAAGCAGCTTACTGGCATTGAACAGCTGCAAAATTGTATCTGGAATAATCTTCCAATGCCAGACTACTCTTGATCAGGTCGCTACAAATAGTGTCCTGGAATTCGTTTGAGTCAACAAGCGTGCAGATAATATGGTAAGGCAAGGCTCGGAACAACCATTCTGTGGTCTTGAGCCAGCCACTCTCACTATCATCAGCCGCACTATGCACACTAATAAATTAAGAAACTCACAATCGACATTGTAGTAGATATGCTAACATGCAAAATTGGCTATTTAAAATCTAACGACGAAGATGGCTAACTTCTACAGAGAGTTGCCTAGAGGCAAATTATATCTTGCAGTAGGAATATTATCAGGGCACCGCAAACTGAAGAAGCATATGTACAGAATGGGGCCCGTAGCGGACCCATCCTGCTGAGACTGCAATTTAAAGGACGAGACCGCAGAGCACCTCTAATTAGAGGATCAGTGTTGAAGGAGTTCTGGCCTAGATAACCATCATCGGAGCCACCCCTTAAGCGGACATCCTCAAGTCCTTGCAAATGATTGGTTGGGCGTACGAGGAGAGGCAGCGGAGGAGGTAGTACAATTGAGGCCTAAGTGCGCGTGACTTTGTTACCCTCCACTTTATATCCAGAATCCAAACATCTATTGTTCACTGATCTTAGTATTTTTATTAAACTAAGAAATTCAAGTTTCATCACAAATAGAAATACCAAGAAACTCAAATAAAAGTAGTGAAAATCAAACATTGTGTGTGCTATTTAACATACATGCATTTGTGTTGAACCTAGTGGTACTCAAAGTTTAACGATATGAACATAACAAAAATTCTTATTTGTAGTGCAGACTCAGTTGCCTTACTTTGTCTGTCAGTCAAGTTTGCTTTTTTTGATTTTTTGAACTATCAATATATTGCTGTCTGAGATACATAAAGACTCCTAAGTACTTAAAGTTTAGACTCATTTAAGCTAGTATTAACACCGGCGAGCGAAATTAATTTCTTACCAGTTATAGCTTTGCAATTAGCTAGGATTGCACTTAAGGGGTTTATATTATTCAAATAAAACGTAAGAGAAATAGGATATTACATGTTACTTGACGTGTTGTAAAACATTTATTAATAAAGTTTATTTTTTAATAAAGTCAACCTTGTACTTGATTTGTCATGTTCACTCTTTCGAAAAAAGGCAGAATAAAAGAGAACAAAGTAAATATGTATGTAAGTATTTGTAACAGAACAGCAAATTCACAATGATTCCACGATAAATTTGGTTATCAGTCTTTCTAAAGGGTTGAAAAAGAACTCAAAAACGATGTAAGTTGACTGATGACTCTATTTACACGACGGTGTTGTAATGGTATATTCACTTTAAAAGATAATAAACACAATTTCCCATCATTTCGCTAGCAAAATATATTAACTATTTATATTGGTCTGCAAATTTCAATTTTGTTACACCAACGACCAAATTAAGTTTCCTAGACTAGTTTGAAGTCGCTCAATACGAAATCACTCAAACCACAATATCTCAAAAACAGTTCTACTGAAAGAAGTCACTGAAAAGGTAAATGAATAGCACGCTCAATGATATCAAATAGCTGAGTTGTGGCTGATCAAAGTACAAATTGAATGTGATTTTAAAAGTGCTTTATCTATTGCATGGACTTCAATAAAAGTTTTTAACATTAAATAACTTCAAAGTTTCCATTTTTATTTTTTATTCTGATTTTTTCCACCAAGTCTGCAGACAAATACGGATGAAGAGGGTGAAATAATTCACCAGAAATGGAGAAATGATACCAAGGCTATTAGGATGAACGAATGATGGCTGACTATTGCTGGCTTCCCATCCTAGAAGATCTGACCGAAAAAAAAATGAATACGTTTGAGCAGAGGGTTCTTCGCTTCAAATCCATGAGAATATAGGCAATTGAATGAAAAATTAATATTTTATATTTTCACTGAATCGCTTTATTTTTTATCCGATTTTTTTCAACCTGGGCTTAAAATTTTTCTAATCAAATAAACTATCAATTAAAAATTTAAAAATTGAAACCTGAAAAATAATTTGATGCTTTTTTTATTTCTAGCCCGCCAAAAATCTTTTTCGTATTGAAGTAAGAAGGTTAATCATACGAGTCCCTCATTTTCACATAAAAACAGATATTGCCGTAAAGCTCAAATAACGGAATCTCAGCGCAAAACTTTTTTCTTTCAACCGTTTTGTTCTCGAAAGAAGCTGCAATAGAGTATCGGTACTTTTTAGCTCTTAATCAGTATTATGGAGGCAGTAACATTGACAGTGAAGTAACGGGAAAAAAGTGACAAATAGCTGAAGACAACGCTTGGGGTATGAATTGATTACTGCACACAAGTCACATCGCAATTTTGGCCAATTATGCAACTCACGACTAATTTACAACTACGCAGCTGCAAAATGGAGAAAATGCTAATAACAAAAAGGACAACTTTAAAAAATGTGAGAATTGTATTAAATGTAATTGATAACAATCAAGGAAAAATAAAAATGAGGGATTAAAATCAAGATGAGAAATGACAAAATAGAAAAATACAATAATAGATGAAGAGTAATGTGTATAGTAGAACTGATATATAAAGAATAATAAAAAGCAGGATAATTAGAAAAATAAAATGAATATCTAACAAAAAGTCTATTAAATTAAAAAAAACAAATAAAAATAATCAATGAAAGAAAAAACAAAAATACAAAATTTCAAAAGTTAAATAAGAACAATAAGGAATGGGAAGCGAGATAACACTTGTATTGTAGTAATAACAGAATCAAAAGTTACTGCAATGCTTGATGGTTCACTTAGTAAAAGAATATATAAATAATAACAAATAAAAAATGAATAAACGTATAAGCAACAATAACCAAAACAAAGAATTCTAAAAGTTGAAAACCCTGCATACAAACACAACAATCCTAAAGAGCAATTGTATACTAATAAAGAAAGCAATAATAAAAAAATACTAAATTGTAAGAATAAGAGAATGCAAAAGTTAACAAAACAAAACTAAAATTGTACAAAAAGGGCAAGGAACATAAACGTAAACGAAGATGTGTGAACAAAACAATTAAATGAAAACAAGAAACGGTAAAAATAGAAAATCAATTAATAGTAACAAACTAAAGAAGAAAATCAACCTACAAACATATAAAAAATATTTATTGTACACAAAAACAGACAAAATTTAAGAAGAAACATTAGGAAATGATAAATCAAATGTAATAACAATTTGCAATCAACCAAATGAAGAAAAGTGCACTCTATTAAAGAAAAGCTACGAAGTGTACACGACAATTTGTATGTAAAGTACAATATATTAAAGAAAAAAATGCAAAAAAAAATGAATTACTGATAAAGGAAAACAAACAGCTAACAATATATGAAATTGAAGAAATTGCAACTTACGTGAACCAGAATCCAAAATTTTGAAACAAAATAAGAACAGAAAACGAAAATAAAAAAGAAGGACTGACACATATAAAGAATAAAATCAATCAGTCTGCAGTATTAAAGAAGAAATGGAAAACAAAAAGCAAAGAGAAAAGCTACAAAAACAAAACTGAAAAAAAAGTGTAAAAGAGGTATAACACAAAATAGAAAACAAAAATTTCCATAGAAAGTTGACGAATTCAAATTTGAAAGTGCACTTTCCTTTTGCTAGTATTGTAATGTTATTTGCAATAGTGACTATCATTACTTGGTTGTAGGGATGTCACTGGTATGCAATGACTACAATACACTGTTTTGTGGCACTTTTGCTTTAATTTGGTACAAGCCAGAGTATTTGTCTTCTTCATAAACATATGACTCAGTACATAAAAAACTTGCTTATAACTTTTCACGTAGCTGACCGATTTTCAAAACTAAAAAATGTTTTACTCAGCATAGTTTAACAGGTTTTCAAAGTATGTAACTTGACTAACAACAAGATGACACAGTTTACTTTTAAAAAATATTTACTGCTTAAAGGGTGTCCTTCCAATGCCCGAAACTTCATTTTGAGTTCTTCGAGTGTCCTTGGAGATCACACGTAGACCTGATCGTTCAGATATCTCCATAGAAAAAAGTCACTCGGATTTATTTCAGGGGAATATGGTAGCTAATTAATTTTTCACCAGCAAATCATCAAAGTCTAGAACTATGACGCGTGTTCCAAAATTATCTAGAAGTGGGGAAAAACTTTGGAGCGCAATGAAGCCTCGCACCTTTCTGCATAAATCAGTAACCTTTGAACGTTTTGGCTCTCTTTGCTCACCGTAGAAACTCTTCTTCAAGCAACCGGCGCTAATTTTGAGGGTTTACATTGCCGTTAAAAAATGATCTGAGAATCCTTTTCCCTAAAATTTCACACCAGGTAGGCACTTTTACTAAAAGGGAAGGCTCTGCAATTGCAGGCTGAGAATTTTCAATACCCCAGTGCGGTATGTTTTGCTTGTTAACAAAATCAAACTTTCAAAACGAACCGTCTTCGCCTTTTTTATCATCAGTTGACCAAATTGGAATCTTCTCTTGATTTCGTGCGGCTTCAGAGGCCGAGAAAGTTGAATCCTGTGCATATATGAACATTTTCAAATGTTTTGCCCGGATAGTCTGGATTGAGGTGCTCGCCAAATCAACAAACCTGGCTAATCTTCGAAAAGATCAACCTTTTTGATATTTTATGAGGCCACAGTGCTAGATGGTCGACCAGAGTTTGTGCATCGGGCGTCCTAGTCACTTTCAGTTGTCTTAAATCTCTTAATCAAACTAAAAGTAGCGAGAACAATTTTCACAGACTGTTGTACTCTCTTACTCCAAAATTTTTTTTAGTTTTTTCGAAAATTTTGTCTTTGCCTAAGAGAGACTTTTTAAAGGCCCATCAAACCCATCAATTAGATGGACAGGTGATCAATGGTTCGCTACAGAAGTTCAATTAGCTAACTATTATATACGATGGTAGCGCTGATCTACCTTTTCATTATTTTTTAATAGGCAAATACTTTTCGAAACCTATTATTGGTCACCCTATATATGGAAGAGTCTAGAACTACTTAAGATATTTAAAAAAAGAACATAAAAGCAAAGAAGTTAAAGCACTAACTATTGTTACACATTGTTTGATGCTCTTTGGCGATTAATTTTCTTAAAAGTACGATTGGTGCTCTTTAATGTATAAAATAAACGACTAAGCTCTGTGTAATCTACGGCAGCAAACTCAGCCATCCAATATTAAAGTTACACAAAGTTCTTTGAAGGATTTTAACATTGAAAGTCACTCGTGCACAGCGTTCAGTCTCAGCGTAAGCTGCAGCGAATGTTTGTTAACGCGGATTCGCCAAATGCAGACATTAGTGCCGCTCGCTACCCCTCACACGCGTCTGCAGAAGTTGCCCAACTTTCCACTCGCTTGTTATCAACTTAAGCATTGTAACGTATGCTTTGCGATGTGCTAATTAGCACTCGCGCTTAAACTGAACTTTATCTTAGGCCGAATCGGGCGCGCTCCCGGCCTTTGGCGATCGAGTTCTTCGGAAAACCAGGGCGCTTTCCTCCTGGAGGCCGATACGCGATATGCATTTGAGCAAACAGAGCGAAATGACGCGCGGCGGGTAGCGCCATTTAGATGGCGCATCTGCGAGCGGGCGTCAAGTAGTCGATGTGCCTTACAAGTTGTGCACGGAGCAGCGAATAGTTTATATCAATGTGCACACTTGACTTGCCAGCGCACAGAGACGAGGAAATTGGCAAAGTTTTGACTGGGTGGGTTTTCGCTCGGCGCGAGTGAATAGGCGCGAAGTTGCGCCGCGCCCGTATCTGATTGCCGCGCGGATTTTTGCTCGCACTACAATGGCCGTTTTGTTCCAGTGTCGCCCCAGAGGCCCAGAATAGAATACAATGCCTCCCAGGTGCTGCCCGGGCACAACCTCACCGCCCTGCACGGGGAAGTGGCGGCCATCAAGTGCGTGTCCCACTACGGCAATCCGCCGCCTGTCCTCAAGTGGTTTTTGGGTAAGCGATATGCTAGATGTTATTTTTAGGATTTTAAACATCCACCAAATGCCTGGAAAAGACTCAAGTAAAGCTTATCGGCACCTTAATTGACTTCTGCTCGATTGCTGACAATACGTTAAATGTTGATTTTGAAAAAATGTCAGTCACCAGAAGTATGACGCTAGTCCTGCAACATTATGTTCTTTCAAGTATTAAAATAAACAAAACTCTTGGTCATCGCCTATACGAGTCCATTTTGAGTGTAGGTCTTCCTCAATGAATACAATTCTTGCCTAGTTTGAACCTTCTGTATTCAGTTAAAGTTGACCACTATTGAAATGTCCTCTGATCATCTCATAGGAGGTCTTCCTCTAAATCTTTTTCTTGTTTCGGTCTCCACTGGGCCACCTACTTACCGCCATATTCTTTCTATTATGTCTTCCACTTTTGTTGCTAACCTTGTCTACTTGGTTGTCTTTTTAAAGGGATAAAAAGTATTTTAGATATTATTTTGAAGCATAGTCTATTACATGATGTTTTTAATAACACGTCTCGACTCAACAAGCCCAATTTTCGATGCCTCAATGTTCAGTCTTAATGCATCAAGGATTTGTAGTTTGTTTGCATAGACCGTAGATTTGAAATCACCCTACGAAAAATAATCTAAAGGAGTTAAATTACAACTTTTTGAAGGCCAACTAACTTGCATTTGTTGAAATTATCCTTTTACCAAACGTTTTTTGCAATACATCTGCAGTGGCATTAACATTGTGACATGTGGCACCGTCTTGTTGAAACCACGTGTACTCCAAATCAATTTCATCTAAATTTGGTCACATAAAATCAATCGGTACCGCTCACCAGTCATTGTAACTGCATCTTCTACCTCGTTTTGGACAAAGAATGATTCGATGATGCCATCATGCCATAAACCCACTATACAGCAACCTTCTGATGTTGCAAGGGCTTTTGGCGAATCTTTTGTAAGTTAATTTTACACCAGAAACGACAATTTTGTTTGTTTACATATCCCCTTAACCAGAAATGAGCTTTATCAGAGAAGATAATTTTTTGTCGAGAATTATGGTTTAAGTTGCTTTAAAGCCCAAGCACCAAAGTCACGCCACTAGGATGGTTTATTACCTTCAGTTGTTGGGTCAATACAATCTTATACGGGTGTAGACCCAAATTTTTTCACTAAATACGTCAAGTTGTTGTTCTTTTGAGTTCTAATTCTTGAATACGAAGAATCTGTAAATTTAGAGTTTTTGCCACGTTATATTTTACAGCACCAATGTTCTTACATTTGTTACATTCCAACGTTTTGCTGGTTATTTCGCATCGTGAAGAGTAAAATCTCTTTATCTCTCAACAATACTCCTGTCATTGACCTTTTTATAGCCTTCTGTTTTACTTAATTTTTTTTGTTTTCATCTAAGTTTCCAAGTTTTTGCGTTATAATCAGTACAGGTAGGACATCCCGATTAAATGATTTGGATTTCAGTTTTTGATTTATTTTAATTTAATTTTTTATTTCTCTTTTTTTATTTATTACACTTTGTTAAAACTAATTTTTTAGCCCAATTGTTATATATAACTTCTTCTATAACCTTATCATTTAGTTTAATTTGTTTATTGGTGTCTTTTATTTTATTATACTTTATAATCTACTTATTTTCAATGTCTATTTCAAGTACTACCTTTATTGAATTAAAAATATGTAATCATGTGCGGCAGTCTGCAAGGTTATCTGCTATTAATAGGTTGTCGTCCGCAAATCTCGAGTGGTTTAACATGCTTTCGTTGATATAATTCATTTTTTTTATACCAGTTAAAGTTTCTAAATATATAATAAGAAATATAAGCAAAATAATATCTTATTGTCTTACTCTTTTTTGATTCTTATTTTATTTGATTCCGCATGTGTTTTAATATTGCATTTTGATGTTTTATAGGAAATTCAAGGTGGCATGCAGTTCAAACTAGTCAAACGTTTTCTCAAAGTTTATAAAAGCCAGTCATATTGGCATGTTACGCTCTTTAGTCTTTTCGATTAATTTTTTTCCTGCAATATGCTCCTAATAACTGATAGATTAAAAGCACTTCTTCTTCTATCGCAGGCTTCTTATCAGAAGCATCGTGACCCAAGAACTACTTGTTCTGCGTGCCTGTTTTTACGAAGTCTCACCGTCGACTTCCGTTCCGGGCTATTCTTGTGGCCTGTTCGATAATATAGCCTATAACCTTTTTGATCTGGTCCGTCCATCTTTTTGGTGTTCGCCTTCGCGGTCTTGATCCCTGACTTCTGCCCTGTACAACTAATTTTTGAGATTATCTCAAAGTATCTTATAATTCTTCCGTATATGAGTTTGGATAAATTTAAAGATTTCTTCAATGACGAATACTTTAGTTTTTCTCTCTGTGAATGACACTCTGAATAATCTTCGCCAGCACCATAGTTCAAAGAAATCAATTCGTCTGAAGTCCATTTTTCGCATCATCCACGTTTCTGAGGCACATAGTCAAAAGCAGTACTATTGGATTATTCCAATTTTCAGTTCTTTCGAAAACGATTTTCCACCTTATTTTAACATTTCCGGTAATATTCCACCTTCTTCTGCTGATTTGTTGTTTTTTCAGTTTTTAATGCATTTTTTATTTCAAACTCTCCTATTCTACGATTTTTTGAATTCACACTTGTAATTTTTCGATCATTGAACTTCTCTTGCTTTGCCAAATTTGAGCCATAGTTGTTTATAAAATTCTTCTGTTCGTTTTAAAATTTTATTCCGGTCGGTAATGAAGTTCCAACAACATCTCTTATTACTGTAATAATGTCTTAGCTAGTATCTTTTGCTTTTGCCATATTTTAGATCTACCATTATCGTTTAGTACTTTTTCTATTTTCCTTTTTATTGTTTATCTAGTTTGTCGATTAAGTTCTGTAAATTTTGTTGTCTATTTTATAGGAGTTTCAGCCTTTTTTCGTCAAATTGATGATGTTTACTTAGCTTGATTTTTTTTTCTTTTTATATCACATATTATTAATACTATTATCCATTGCCTTTGTCGTGTGCTCACTTCTTCTTTCCGTTATCTTTCTTCATATTATTTTAAATTTGTTTTCGAGTTCTTCCTTGCATTTTATTCTGTTAAAGGGTATTGCATCGTTTTGTTTTTTAAAATTGTCCTATTTTTCTAGTTTCAAGTTAGCATATACATTCAATTAAACGGCAGTTGCTTCCGGTATTAACAGTATTGAGAGCAGAAACATTCTGAACTAATAGGTCTGGTAAAAAGGAATCCATTATTTTTCCAATAGATGACTTTAATAAATTGTATCTCGCGCTCTAAAAGTCCCATAGGTTTACACTAGCTGACATTTCGTACTGAAAAAACTTATTTGACAGTTTTGTGAATCGTTGACTCAGTTTTGTTTGAACTCACGTCAAAGATCGACACCAGCAAAGAGAAAATACGCTGTATTTTACAGTTTTTCTTCGATAAAGGTAAAAACGCAAGCCAGGCGGCTGAAAATGTAAATAGCGTTTATGGTTACGATACTGTAACAGCTAATCAAGCGCAGTTTGGGGTTTCGTCGATTTCGTTCCGGTAATTTCGAAGTCAAAGGTGCCTTACGCTCTGGAAAGCCAATTGTCAAAAATGTGGATAAAATCATGGAAATATTCGAGTCCGACCGTCACATAAGCACTGTTTCTATTACCCAGAAGCTAAGCATTGCATAAAAAATCGTTTGGAACCATTTGGAAAGGGCTGGATATAAAAAGAAGCTGGATGTATGGCTGCCACACGAGTTAATGCAAAAAAACCTCATGGACCGAATCTCCATCTGTCAATCGCTGCTGAATCGCAACAAAGTCGACCCGTTTTTAAAACGGATGGTGACTGGCGATAAAAAATGGATCACTTACAACAACGTCAAGCGAAAACGGTCGTAGTCGAAGCGCGGTGAGCCTGCGCAAACGGTGGCAAAGCCAGGATTGACGGCCAGAAAAGTTTTGCTGTGCGTTTGAGGGTATTGGCAAGGAATCATATGTTCCCCTACGGCCAAACTCTTAATTTGAACCTATACTGTGAACAATTGGACCGTCTGAAGGAAGCAATCGCCCAGAAGGCGCCAACTTTGGCCACTAGGACAGGAATTGTGTTTTATCAAGACAACCCCAAGCCACACACATTGATAGCGACTCGCCAGAAGCTCCAGGAGCTTGATTATGAGGTTCTTATGCATTCACCTTATAGCTCGAACCTGGAACCAAGTGATTACCACCTGTTCCTGTCCATGGCGAACCATTTTACTGGTGAAAAATCCGCCTCAAGAGACTCTTGTGGAAATCGACTGTCCCAGTTTTTTGCCAATAGGGACAAGGGCTTCTATGAGAGAGGCATAGTGGAATTACCTTCAAAATGGCAACAAGTTATCGAACAAAACGGCGCATATTTAACCTAAATCGGTTCATTCTAAGTATTTTAAATAAAACTTTCAATTTCATGCAAAAATAATGGATTTCCTTTTACTAGACCTATTATATACTTGTGAAAAGATATAAAGGAAAAATTTTTATTCATCCACTGGGACTTCTTATTTAGAAAAATGAAATCACAACATGAAAATGTTCTCCTTCTAAATAATTAACAGCATATCTTGTTTTTTGTTATCTCTTGTAAAGTATTCTGTGTAAGATTTAGTTTTTTTCCTTCTTTTCCACTTCACTGTTAAAATACTCAATTATTAATATTATTATTTCTGTACATATTCTCAACTTTTTGTGTAGATTTTTCACTTTTTCATCGTTATAATCGCTAATAGTTGCATATAGCTGTAGTATCTTTAAACTTTATGTAATGCAATTTTAATTATAGTTTATGTAATTCTGCTTGAGTTTGCTATATACTGCAAATTTTGTACTAATATCGTATTAATAGGTGTTTAGACACCCCACTGTGATTAATTTTTATTTTCTTTGTCAAAAATATGTGGCCAGATTATTATCTAATGTGTTGCTCCTTCTCTGTCCACTTCACTGATAGCCACTAGTCCGTTTAATTTTTTTAGTGCACATTCAAGATCTTTTAGTCCTTCGTTTATTCCCAATGAATGTACATATAAATAAAAGGCAGCCTGGCCGACCCCAGATATTCCTAGTACCTTCTGTGTCTTTACGTATCTCCCTGCCACCTTTGGAAGGCGTTCGGAGACCGCTAGGCGTTGAGGACCCTTTTTCTTTAGTTCTTGTCAGATCATCTTATTAGAGATTTGTAGCCTAATACACCACATGCGCTAGACGGTTTCGTACATTTTAGG
The DNA here is from genome assembly GCA_036346155.1 of Sinelater perroti. Taxonomy (NCBI): domain Eukaryota; kingdom Metazoa; phylum Arthropoda; class Insecta; order Coleoptera; family Elateridae; genus Sinelater; species Sinelater perroti. The sequence goes on along the minus strand of JARFIY010000158.1, from coordinate 17,011,127 downwards.
GAAAATGGAAAGGTAAAATCAGGTAAAGGTAGGATTAAGGTTGTGACATGATTTCTACCAGTGTAGGAGATATTCACTTAGGCAGAGTCGCATCCCTGAAGTACAACTGCTACCCGCTACCTATTTAATATGGATATTGTTCGTAAATATCTTCCATAATTATGGTCTAATACTATTCACATTAATTTCTTCAATTTAAGGAAATAGCGTCAACAAGTCAAAAGCATTGTACCAACCTGAACTTTTTTTAATTTTGTAGCTCTTGGCATATGTTGTATTAGACAATTAAGGGATTATACAATAATATTCTTTAGTTTAAAACACCATTATGTTACACTTGACAATTGTTAAGTTACATTGTCTAACTATTTATTTTACGCTAAAATATACTTAAACAAGAAGTTGTTCTAAACACTGCCTCATTATTTTCGACATATTTAATAATATTTTATATTTGCAACACTAAAGAGTTTTTATAAAGAGTTTTTTCAGAGTTTTCAAACGCGGTTTTTTAATTTTCTTGGCTATCATTCTATTAGTTCATACTAATAGCCCCTTAGCCTTGAAAGTGTTGAAATAATACACAATAACTGTATATTAATCTTTTGTTATATAGGAATGCAAATATGTAATTATATATAAGCATCCCTCTGCTTGCTGTAATAAGAAGAGACCCATAGTATCTCCTTGCTTGTTGTAAAAAGCGACTGAAAGTGATCGGAAAAGGGACTGGTTACTCTTTTCCCATAAAAAAATACACTCACAAAACCTCAAGTAAAGCATTGGAATAGAAAAAAAAACAAGAGGACCTAGACGGAACATGGATATGATTATAGGTACGAACAGTGTGAACCATAAAAAAATTGAACCACTTAAACCAGAAAAAGTACATAAATACAATGTGGCTAGTCAAAGGCGTGATTGATAACAAAAGTCATACAATCCTACATAGCAGAAAGGAAGAGAACGATCACTAACCGGGCCCAGCCTTCGTCAATGCAAGAATTTGCGTCTTGAAGATAATTAAATTTTTAACTTATTTATATTAAATGCTCAAGCTCAAATAGAAGAAAAATATAAACATGACAAGAGTGCATACTACAAAATGCTGGAAGACATTTACAATTACTTCAAACAACGCAAAGATTATTATTGAAAACCTAAACACAAAGAAGAAGCACTAAGAAACAAATAATAATGGAAAAGCTGACGAATTCACTCTAAGTAACAGTATATCTATCAATCAACATATTTTCGACATATAAACATCTATAAATACACAGAAATCACGGGATTCGAAAAATTTCAATCAAATCAATCACATACTGAGTGAGAGAAGATGCACGTAAAGTGTACTTGATGTTACATCGCATTGTAAAGCCAATGTAGATTTCGATCACTATTTAGTGAAAGTTTAAAAGAAAGTGAGACGCTAACAACATATCAAATAGATATAAGGGAAAATCTAAATCGATGAAGAGTAATAGTAAATAACGATGCGATGATGGAAGAAGAGTGGGACTAAGTCAGAGGGGCAATCGTAGGAGCAGCAGGTATCAGAATAACATAGCACGTAAAGCAGGCCCTAAAGACTGGTTTGATAAAGAGCATGAAATAGCACTAAAATAGAAAAAACAAACACTACAACATATATACAGCAAAACGTTAAAGATCTTCAAAGACTGCATACAAAGGAACAATATAAGTTACTTAAAAGGAAGAAGAGTGTCGCCATCCATAAAATCCTACTAAGCTTACAAAAATATTTCGAGACTAAGGAAGGCGTACAAGCAAGTTAATAGCTTCAAAAGCGGATTACAAACAAAACACCAATGGATGGAGAAAATTCTTTGAAAAACTGCTAAACTCCAAACACAAATAAAATCCGACTAAGGAGAATAACAGATCACCCAGAAAAAGAAGATTTTTTTAAGACATTTACACAATTAAATGCAATAAAGTTTCGACTAATACTAGAGCATCCAAGCTATTGCAACATGGAAGACTGGACCTTATAATAGCGGTGAAAGACTTGACCAGCAAAGTATGAATAACATAAATTATATCAAGCGAATAGAGAAGCAACATTCACAAAATAAAAACACACTTGACTGCAAAACAAAGTTTACCACTGTATTCAAAAACATGTTCAGTAAAAATCAAATTGGTTATAGTCTAGGATAATCAATCACAAAATAAGTAGTTCTACAGGTTCAACACAGGCGTGTAGCAACTGTATGTGGATTTTAAACAAATATACGGTAACATCGACCAAGAAAAACTATATAGCATTATGATAGATTTTAACATCACAATTGCACTGGTCTGACTAACTTATTTGATAATAGATAACTCGAAAGCACACTGAAAATGAGAAAAAAGTAACACTACTTGATGCAAAACATAGACTAGCTCTCGTTTTAGTCAACATAGCTCTGGAACATACCGTAACGCATGTTACAATAGACGTCAATGCAATGCTTTGTTATAAACCCAACCAAACAGCAGAATATGCTGATAATATTAATAACGCACCATCAAAAAGTCAACGAAGACAAAACCAAGGTACTCATATAGACCAAAAGTAATAGAACAAGAAGTCAAAACAAAACACTTTATAACTTATTGTGCATATTTAATCCAAGCGAACAAAACTGAACCTTTGCAAAAGTATACTTAGACCAGCATTGTGCTATCTAGACGAGTCATGTATATTGTTAAAAAGAGCAGAAGCAATCATGAATGCATTCGAACAGAATGTCCTAAAGAAGACTTTTAAAAAAATCAAGGTTTCAACTTCCATCAAACTGCAGAGATTTAAATGGGTTGCATGTGCCCAGCAAATAAGTGAGACAACAACAGTAAAGAAGATATTCTAAAAAAACTAGAAGGCTCACGACTAGTAGAAAGACCAGAGGTTCATTGGCAAGATAAAATAAAAAGAGACCATGCTGTCAACCAACAACTGAAAAGTGGCGGATTTAGAATCATCATCATCATATATCATATAGTTCCTCAGTTGGAGCAAAAGGGCGCCGTATTAGGGCGTTTCTTTAGCTTATAGACTTTTAGTGGTGAGAGTGCTATTCTCACGCACTGTCGGATTTAGGATAATAATAATAGTTCCCCGTAACAGGCCTTGAAGGCCCTTTGGGGTCGTAACAAGATAGATCTGCTACAATCTAGAGCCTACGGTACACAAGGGTAGTAACGTGGCTAGCGGATTTAGGATAGTTGAGGCAAATTAGTAAAAAAGCTCGAAATTTTTAGCGTATCGAGATGTTCTAAAGCCCATTCGATTCGCAAGAGCATCAGAAAAGAATGTTACCACATATTTTTTTGTTATAATGCGAAAGTGCATTTGTGCACGCAAAATATGCATTTATTTGATGTACTTTTTGCAGGTCCAAAAGAATTTTATTTCTTGCTTAATATTGGTCAAAATAAGCTCACTCCCGTTACTCGAAGGATTTTGGGGTCGCTGATCACGAATATGATGCTTAGAAAATGCCTTGATGCACTTGGGGAGCATAATTCAGGGGATGGGAGTGATTTTAGAAAATTATCTCAAATTTGTTCCTTTTCCGAGTTGAAGCTGTCTGAATAAAAGTTTTTGGAGTTGCTGATAATAAATATAATGTTTAAAAACTGCCCCAATGCAATTGGAGGGGAGCATAATCCTGGGGATGGGGGCGAATTTGGAAAAAAGCTTAAATTTGTTTATTTTTTGTGATTAAACTGTCTATATTTGATAGCAGTTTTCTTAAAATTCGGCAGTTTCCGATTCACCGCACGGTAGATATTTTATTTTTTAGCTGATGGAAACTGAATATATATTTGGAAGATTATTATTGCAACAGAGAAGATTTATTGTAAAAATTAAATTATTGTAGCGTTTTTCTTTCTGTCTGTTGCTCAAATTTGCTTTATTTTTTATTTTTCTTTTAGTTTATTTGCAGATTAACAATCAGAACCATTTTACATAATAAACATATAGTAAGGTCCTATGAACTAATGAGATGACGGTAGTGACGTGAGGGGAGTCCATCCATCGATGTTATCCCGTTAGTTTCTTCTTAGATCAATGAGCCACGTTTTTTGTAGTCGTCTAGGAGGTGAATCATGTTGCAGGCTGGATGCCAGGACATTGGGATGAACTTGAAGTCGCAGGAAATGGTTGTTGCTTCTTTTAGTACGTTCTTCTACTACTGTTGGCATTTCCATGTCGGTATGCAGGGTGTCGTTGCTAACATACCAGGGAGCATTGGCTAACATTCTCAGTGTTTTGGATTGCATGCGTTGGATTATGTTTACGTTTGACTTGCAGGAGCATCCCCATAGTTCGATGCCATAGGTCCAGATAGGTTTAATTATTATTTTATAAAGTAGAATATTATTTTCTAAATATAGACACGATTTCCTACCAAGTGACCAGTACATTTTTTTAAGTCGTAGATCAACTTCCTTTCGTTTCTTTAATATATGCAGTTTCCACGTGAGTCTTTTGTCTAAATGGAGGCCCAGGTAGCGGGCTTCATTTGCTTGAGGAATTGCTATATTATTTAGATGCACCGGCGGGCATTCCAAGCGATTTAGGGTAAAATTTACCTGGGTGCATTTGGCTTCGTTCACTTGGATTCTCCATTTGTTTAGCCAGGTTTGTAAGAGGGACAGATGATGTTGCAAGTTTAAGGAGGCTGTTTGAGGATTGGTATGATGAGAGAGAAGGACTGTATCGTCAGCGAAGGTGCTTATAGTTGTAGTTACTGTTGTAGGTATGTCTGCCGTGTACAATTTATATAGAAGAGGTCCAAGAACGCTGCCTTGTGGTACTCCGAAGTTGATTGAATGAATGGCAGAATATTCTTGGCCATACTTTATCTGGAAGTGTCGATTTGATAAACAGGATTTTATAAGTAAATAATATTCACTTGGAAGGTGTAATTTGAGTTTATAGAGCCCCTTATGCCATACTTTATCGAACGCCTGTTGTATATCAATAAATACTACTGGACAGTAAAATTTAGAGTCCCGTGCTGTGTTGATCATATTTACGACGCGATGACATTGCTGAATAGTAGAGTGATACTTTCTGAACCCAAACTGGTGGCCCGGGATGCAGTTTTCCAATATATCTGTTTCATGTATTCTCCTGACTAAAAGTTTTTCTAACAGTTTAGAAACTTGGGGCAGTAAGCTTATTGGACGGTAAGATGTAATTTCTTCAACAGGTTTACCTGGTTTTGGTATGAGAATTATCTGTGCGAATTTAAGTGGTAACGGCCAATAATGGAGACGTAAGATAGAATTGAAAAGGTTCCTTAGAAACACCAGACCGACTCTAGGCAGTTCAGCAAGCACTTTACCGGATATTAATTCGTACCCTGGTGCTTTTTTATGGTTAAGATGTTGAATTTCTTTATCCAGCTCTGCACAGGTGAATCTCTTGATAGGTAGCGACAGTTGCAATGGTATGTCCAAGAAGCTGTTTACTGTATCATTAGGATAATCTGAGTAGGGCGTAAAAATATTAGCAAAGTTCTAGCCCACTCGTTATTTGTTTTTCTTAGTAGGGGATTTGTTTTTTTGTGGCCGTTTGTTTGCTTTGGCGATTTTCGAAATGCTATTATCTGTTCTTGATAATGTAGTTAGATAATGGTTAAAAGTTTCCTGCCTTATCTTGTGTAGTTGGTTCTTTAAGGTATCTGCTAATCTATTATACACTGTTTTGTCAGCTGGATGTTGTGTTCTGTGCCATCTAGCTCTCACTCTTCGCTTCTGTCGAACTAATTCAAGTATGTCATTAGGAATATTTATATCTCTTTGAACGCTGTTTGTGATCGTAGGTGTGGATTTCCATGCTGCATTTTGCAGAGTAGTGATAAAGTGATCAGTAGCTTGCTCTAATTCCTGGGGAGTTTTTAAACTAATATTTGTTTTTAGGTTTCTTGAAGAATGGCTCTGTATGAGTTCCAATCTGTTTTATTGTTATAAAGTGATGGTCTTGGTGATTTTTTAATTATCGTTGTACTGATTGTAGCGATAACTGGTGTATGATCTGAAGATAAGTCAAGATTGCTGATAATATCCGTATAGTTAGAAGAAATTCCATTTGTGACAAAAAAGTCTAGCAAATCAGCTGGGTGTTTTATTATGGTCTGTGGGCCAGTATGTTGGCTCCCCAGTTGATAGGTATCCATAGTTTTCTTCTCGTAGGAGGTTATATAGAGCCCTACCCCTAGTGGTAATTAGCCGAGATCCCCAGTAGGTGTGCTTACAGTTGAAGTCTCCACCGCATATGAATGTACTGCCAAGTGATTGAAAAAACGGCTTGAGGTCCTCCTTGGTAATATTATGTCTTGGTGGACAATAGACAGCAGATATGATAATTGGGTTTGGTAATTTACAAACTTGTATTGTTGTTGCTTGTAGGTATGGATCCTCATATTTTTGTAGTTCATAATGAACTATTGAGCTCTTTATGAGTAGCGCTGTTCCTCCGTGGGCGGTACCATTTGGATGTACCGTATGATAGCATGTATAGTGCGGAACTCTTAGATAAGATCTGTCAGTAAAATGTGTTTCTGATATAAGAAATATATCTATATTATATAGTTTTGAAAATAATTCGATTTCTTGAATTTTTGATTGGATGCCATTCGCATTCTATAAACATATTCGTAAGGACTTAGACATTAACGACAAGTTTATTTATGACAGTAGACAACATGTTTATTATCATGTTGTTTTGTTGCATTAGATGGGTGAACATCATTTTGAATGTTTCTAAGAACTTTTGTAAGATTGTGTCTTGACTGTTGGCTTGTACAGTGTCACCTTGTACTACTTGGCTGTATGTTGAGGGTGTGAACTTTGAGTGTTGTCTATTGTTGCTGGGTGGTGAGTGGTTTGAATTGATAAACCTGTTTTGAGTCTGTGTGTCTGGTTACAGTCTGTTTTGTAATTATTTGTGTACTGTACAGCCTCTATAGTAGGAGGGATGATCACCGCCACATAAAGCACATTTAGCCGGCAAATCTTTTGATTTCTTGCATGTCTTAGTGTCATGCGGTCCTCCCATTTAACGCAAGCGTAGGGACGGTTACAGTAGGCTTTGGTATGGTTATATTGTTGACACCTCGTACACTGGACAATTGATGTATTTTTACGTGGCAGCTCCACTTTTATAACGTGATTATTTAAGAATTTAAGGTTGTAAATGTCTTTATTGTTTTCAGCAGGTTCCAAGTCTACAAAAAACATTGGTAGGGATAATTTTGTAATTCTGTGTTTGATGTTTGTTACAGCTCTTACTTTGAAACCTTTATCTTCCAGTGATTCTGCTATTTCGGTAGAAGGTACAGTAGGATGGAGGTTACGAATGACAACTCTATAAGCTTTATTTTCTCTCATCTGATATGTGTGGTAAATTATACCTGTTTCCTTCATGAATGTTACTAACTCACGGTATGTGTCTGGAGTATTTGCACTTAGCTTAAATATATTATCAGCCATTGCTTTTGTTTTATATTGTGCTATTTCAGTAACAGGTGTTAGAGCATTTATCATTTTATTATAATCTGTAACTCCATGTACAAATATCGGAGGTGGTCTGGGTATCTTATTTTGTTGGACAATCGGTGTGACTTCAGTAATACCCTCATTAAGGCTATTAAGGGCAGAATATCTATTATTTTGTGTGACATGTACTGCTTTATTTTGTGCTGATTGTTTTGTTATTCTTTTCCTTTTTCTGTTTTGTACACATTGCCATACTTTATTGGGCATTGTATTCAATTCCACTTCACTATCACTATCGGGTGCATTTATTCTGTTTGATAAATTATTTGTCGGTATGTTATGTAGTTGCATTGATGTAAAAGTATGATTAGTTTGTGTATTCATTTGAGATTTTAATTTGGGTACTGCACATTTGGCACATATGTCAAGTTGTTATGTAAATAAGGAGTATTGATAATAGGAAATTGGGGATTTACCTGGCTATCCATCGGAGCGAAGCTATTATGCGATTGAGATGCTAGCTGCCGTGTTAATTGCGTTGACGGAATATAGAAATTATTATTGTTGTTGCATGCCATTTCAGTAGCATGTGGATTGATTTCATATAACTATTTTACGAAATGTGAGTTTATAATTATTATACTTCACACAGATTAAACCAGCGTATTGCTGACCTAAGGTCAGCGATAACCGCGTTACACACTTTCACTATTATCGCTCAGTACACGTCTTTACGGTGTGAAAGTCAAACGCGAACTCAAAATTGCTTTATGAAAATTTTAATTTACTTTGATAAAAAAGAAAGGCTAATAAGACCATATAAAATTCAAATTTGAAGATATTTTATTACGTATAGTTTTTTTTACTTAAACAGAACCTTGAAAACCAGTTTTGAAATCTTGAAAAAAATTTATTTAATACTTTTAAAACCTGGACACTGATAGGGTTGTCTGTGTGCCTGCAAAATGTTTTTCGTAATAACACCCGAAAAAAATTGTTTTTAAAAGTAATTAAAATTAAATTATACTAAAATGAAAAAAATGCCTTACGCGTACTTTGGTGGCCCAAGGTATCCTTTCCCCAAAATTCCCCAGGGCATTTTCTCACTTCGGTGCGCTGGAGTTTAATTTGAGAACCAACAACGTTATGAGAGATTCTAAAAACCCTTATTTAAATAGTTTAATCTCGAAAAATAAACATATTTGAGGTAATTCTCCAAAATAGCCCCCATCCCCAGTATTATGCTTTCCTCTAAGCCCATTGCGACACCTTTTAAACATCATATTCGTTATCAGCGACCCCAAAAACCTTTATTCAGACAGTTTATATATGCTTTCTTTAAATCACCCCCATCTTCAGAATTATGCCCCCCAAGTGCATCTGAGCACTTTTTAAGCATCATATTCGTGATCAGCAAACCCAAAAACCCTTATATAGACAGTTTCAACTCAAAAACAAACAAATTTGAGGTTTTTCCCAAATTCGCCCCTATCCCCAGGATTATGCTCCCCTCCAATTGCATTGGGGCAGTTTTTAAACATTATATTCGTTATCAGCAACTCCAAAAACTTCAAGTTCATCGAGACACTTTCTAAGCATCGTATTCCTGATCAGCGACCACAAAAACTCTCGATTAACGGGAATGAGTTTATTTTGGGCAATATTAAGCGAGCAATAAAATATTCTTATGGGTCTGCAAAAAGACCATCAAATAAATGCAATTTTTTGCGTTCACAAATACACTTTCGCATTATAACAAAAGAATATGTGGTAACATTTTTTTCTGATGCTCTTACGAATCGAATGCGCCTTGGAACGTCTCGATACGTGTACGCGCTAAAAATTTCGAGCTTTTAGCGTTTTTCTTGCTAATTTGACTCGACTAGAAGGGCAATATTAATCAGGATATGTTAATCAGTCAAGCAATTATTTCAAAATGGAACACCATAAGTGTTACAAATAGTTTCTGCTCGCTTTTCATTTGTAAACTTTTAGTGCATCCTCTCTTCTGTTTTTCAATAATTTGTAATTATCAACATTAAACATTGTTTTGTTCAGAGTTTGAAGGAATAAATAAATAGTACTTTTGTACCTCTCGCTTTATTACATACAATATAAGGATTTACAACAGCCGTTTTCAACATTTTAAAGAAAAACGTTTTCCATCATTTGATAGATTTGTATAGGCTACCCAAATAGTCCGTCAAATTGACACCCCCTTTTCATATACCTATTATAAATAAAAGTGCATTAAATACAGCTTTTACCATTCTTCTGAAAGTCGTAAAAGTCGCCATTTAACAAGACTTTTTTGTATTTTTCCAGCTGGAAAAGTTGTCCCGTCATTTGCACACAAAAACTCAATGTGACCTTTCTTTAGTGTGTCCAAACCTGTTGTGATTTTTTATGTGCACATATAAATTTTTACTACTATATAGAGTAATGCCTTCATCAAAGTTATTGAATCTATTGAAACAAATTCCAACGTCTAATCTTCCTATAGAAGGAATATGCCTGAGTACTACTTTTTCTTATACGTTACTACTTACCTGCTCCTTTCCCTTTTCTCTATATACAATTAGATCTTATACGTAATCAGTTAAAGAGTCGCTTCTTATCCATTATTTGATACCACATTTAATCACCACCGAATCCGTCTTATCTTTTGATGTGCATGTTTGAAGCATTCCAAAAGCCTTTTTGATATTGTTTGGAGATAATAGAAACGCAATTCATAATGACCTTGCGGCGTTCCATTTTTAATTGTAGTATTCCCCATAAAAAGGTGCTTTCCCCAATGGAAATTCAGACTCTCCGCACTTTATAACCCACGTTGGTTGTCTTTTATTAGAGTATTAGAATATGAGCGTGTACAACTTTTTTGAAAATAACGTCAGAAACATTTCTAATCTTGTTGATTGAATATTTATGCATTTCAACTCAGTTAACTGCAAGTACCTACGCTTCTGACGTTTTTACTACATAATGTGTAGCCCTTTTGCTAGTAGGAGCACTAAATTGAAACTTTTTACAGTTAAATATTGCTTTTAAAAAGAAATTTGTAATTAAAATATTCTAGAGCCTGTTGAGAAATTGAAGTCATCAAAACTTATAAAGACACTACGATTTTTATATCCAACTATAATTACAAAGCAACATTAAATTTATATAATCTAAGTCTCATTTATATGTTCATTATTGATGACTTGATTAAGGACTAAAAAAAATTAATAAAACTATGCAATTTTGTGAAAGTTACTGGATGACTAATTTGTAATTCAAGAATTGCAAAAGCTAAATACACTCTGACCCTGGTCTGTAACTGAATTGAACGATAAACGTTTGCATTCTGTTGTTGGATTAGTGTCCATAGATTTTAAAATCTACAATTACAATTACAAGTCATATGAAGTTATTGGATAATATTGTGACCAGACAAAATTCAACTGTGATCTTCTGATTTTCCCTCGGTAATTATAATTATCAGTCAATAGAAAAAATTACTTAGAGATATTAATTTTGCTGTTCCAAAACTTAGTAACTGACTACAGTCATACAAAAATCTGCAAGACAACAAATCTATTCACAATAAATTCCCGCACAAAGTTTGAAAAACTTGTTATTACCACGACAAGCACAGTTTGTTTGAAGAATTATGTCATTGTAACCAATCAATAACAAGTAAGAGAGTATTTTGCTTGAATTTCCAAAAAAATGACTTAAGAAGTAAAATCGGCTTTCGGCTGTTTAATAACACAGGAGATGGAAAGCAGAGCTGTCTATGATATGATTAAGACACAAGTACACTGAAACTGTGAATGGTCGTAAATAATGGCAGACCAAGAAGTAAGCAGACATTACAAGCACAGGAAATGCTGCAGGATAAAATTCATTAGAATCTGCGTCGTTGGTCATTTAGATAAAGATGTCTCGAGATATTTTTGAAATGGACTTTATGGAGGACGTTGGGTTAAAGACTCTAAAATGTAATAAAAGCATCTTATTTTCTGGCAAAAGAATATTGACCATAAAAGAAAAATTTGGCCATCAGAATGAAGGAATGTATACGAAATGTCTATAAAAGTTGGAAAATCAGGCAGAGTGCAGAAAGCAGGTATGTTATAATCTAGTACGGTGCGAGCTAAACGGAAAAAGCCAAGCTCGTTTATCTTCATTAACGTACGTCGATAATTCTTTAGAAATCGCTGTCAAGCCTTTACAAGGCCTTGTGCTTATATATTCATCCAGCAGTAGTTTCCATCGCTAGATTTAAACTCCTTGGATTATGCCATATGGCATAAACTTGTAATGAAATTGTGTTCAGCTCCTCGCACAAGGAAATTTTCTTGGGAATGGCTTAATTTTCCATTGGAGACCAAATATAGCAAGCAGTGTATCACAAAACTTTCACTTAACAACTCCTTTACAGATAACAAGAGAATTTAGGCACCTAACCACAATAATTTCCCTCTTCTCTCCACTCCTAAGAAACTCGACAGTATTAGTGTCAGATGGGCTATGCATGAAGCATATAAATGAATTAATTTAGTGGACACCTTGATAAGATTTTTAAAATACTATAATCATTCGATAATAACTATGAGCAACAAACAAAGTTGTTTCTTGATGCTTAGCGTGAATTACTTATTCCCAATTAAATATTTTTACCATTTTTTTTTTAAATAAATTAAACCAACAAACACACAGAAACTTCTTGGATATAACTCAGTCAGTTATGATTTCCTGTGAGAAGGAGGACAGGCAAAACTCTATGGACGCTGAGCCCCCCGCGTAAAAAATGCTTTCGTTTGAATCCTCATTTGCTATCTAGGTCATGTTCTAAGAGCAGTAGCTCAGACCGGAATCAATTTGAAGTTCTGATTATTATAAATCTTATTACAGCTGACTGTCCTCTATCATTAGACATAAAGATTATCTTTGTACGTCTTTTCTAGCCGGCGCTATGACCTTTTTTTCTAAAGTCATAAAGCCTATATCTCAGATCGCTTTCTTGGTACCCTCTGAAACCCACCGAATTTGGTGTCGCGAGGTTCTAGGCACTTGTTTAAATCCTCACTTGTCATCGTGCGGCACTTTGTAGTCCCACTATGTCAGGTCAAGTTCTGAGGCCACTAGCTAAAGCCAGATTCAATTTTAGGTTGCGATCGCGATAAATCCTATTAAAGCAGAGACCATTTTTGTACGACTCTTCGTACCGGCGCTATGGCCTATTTTTTCTAAGTTCTAAGGCCTATATCCTTGTTCAGAGATCGTACCGGGTTGATTCCTTAGACAATATTGCTCAGGACACTTGGGGCTTTTAATTGACATAGGTTTCATCTGAGTATTCGAATTTTTGAATTGGGACCCAATCTGTCCATCCTTCTTACAACCTTAATTGATACTATATGCAATATGATAAGACCAGCGTGATCTCGTTGAGGTTGAGGGCCGAGTTGCAATGCTGACGGACCCGGGTTTATTCCCAGAACACTTTGATGCCTGGCGTGTGACTCAGTCATTAAAAATAATTGAGTACCTGCGCTCACTCGAACAAGGAGTAGCAATGGCGATCGTCTAAGGCGCGGTGCTTGCCACATTGCCCCGCATCAGAGATGGTGCGCGATGACCGGGTAAAGAGAACGAACATAGGAAAGCTTTAACCTCTCAGTTCTCAGACCGTGTTCTTAAGCGGGAAGTTAGATCCGTACCATTATTATTATTATTATATGAAATATGATACTAAAATTTTACCGTTCCTTTACTTTATAGAAATATGTAAAAATTAAGATAATAAAAAGCTTGGAAACCATAATCCTGAGGATCAATAAGTACTTCACGTTCATTATCCAAAACTTTTGAAAGATTTGCACTCAAACAAATTAAATGTACTGCAGACTCAAACCAAGTTGTTCCATTAAATCAATTTTCATTTAGAAATTAGCAAATAGTCCACTACATAACGACAAGTCTGAAATACCTCTACATCAATTTTCTTAGACCAAACGTTGTATTTTGATTTAAATTGCCTTTTCCTTGCCTAATATTGAAATAATATCTAAGTTAATATAAGTTAAGCGAATAGTGTCGCACTACTATCAAATCATTTCTGGAGTTCCGCAAGGTAGCATACTAGGCCCATTCCTATATCTAATTTACGGTCCAAATATACTAACAACAGAGAATACTGTGCTTGCTACATTTCTATATGGCAACGTTATTCTGTCACGTAACACATCACTTGAAGTAGCAGTACAACATATTCAAAACTAACTTACAGAACTCACCACACATTTGGTTTTACGAATGGAAAATCACACCTACTACTGATAACCTGCTAAGTAAAAAATACCTAAGAAACCCCCACCCCAATAAGAACTAAGGTAAAATGTGTTAGGGTACACCTTGGCTAAAAATTCACTTGGAATACCTTTACCAAAATTAAAAGGCAAAACTCAAACCAAGCTGATTTTTTGGAAGAAATTTATAATTTCCAACAAAATAGCATCTCTTGGTATGTTATCAACGAAACTATTTATAACGACTTGAAAATCTTTTATGTATCTACAGAAATCAAAGCAGTTTCGTCTGTATACAATAAAAATCTACTAGGATATTCCAACAACGTCACGGAATAGCTTACCAACCAACCAAACAGATGATTAAAGCGACAAGAACCAGTAGATATAGTACTCCAACCCAATAGTACTGTTGTAATCTCCAAGCTCAAGCTTTCTTGACGGCACTTATACGACCTCACATTTAGTACTAAATATATAAGGATTGCTAGGAATAAATTATAAATGTTTTATTCACAATGAGCGTACAAGCTAATCTTATGACTAAATGTTGTGATACAGGAGCCTCCAATGATACTACCGTAGATATTTCTATTGGAATTAGAAGGTCCTGTTCTTGCTAATACTAAAGACACTAAGTACCAACATTATACACTGTTCGTGACAATTTACGTTTGAGTCATCTGTTTTGTGGATTTTGTATCATTAGCTTAATATTTGGGTGGACTGCTATTTTTGCTTAATAATTTACAGACCTTTTAGCTATAATTTCATACGCGAAGGGTATTTTGAGGTTGTTATGTAAAGGTTTGTTTGATATACATCAGAGAGCATCTATGAGCGCCCTTAAGACTTTTTATTGGAACTTTTGGATAATATCAACGTTTGGTTTGCACAAACACCCTCATAATTCTATGCCATACGTCCAGATTGGCTTGATTATTGCTTTATAAATCGAAATTTTATTATCTTTTTACCAAAAATTCTTTAAATATAAAGTCCACTCCTTTATACCTTTCATGGATGTTTTTCTTCCATGTCTACCTTGCATACATTGAAACTTCAGGACACGAAGTGCGTTTTAACATAAACTAATTCTTCATTTATGCAGGAAACTCTTTAACCATGTTTAAATGGACTTGCTATCACGGGATTTTTATCGACGGCTAGGACTACTGTGTTATCAGCAGAAGTTTCTGTTTGAATCTATTGAGTAGTAGGGTAATCATACATATAAAACAGATATAACTTTGGTTTAACTATATGTTCTTATGGCACTCTTAAAATTATGAGATAAATTTGTGATGTTTGACTGTTATATTATTAGACATGAAAAAACTACCCTTAAAGTACATGAAAGATACTGGATTATTACATTTCTTAACTTTCCGTTTACAGATCAAAATGAAATCACCCCATCACGAAGACAGACCAACTCGACAGAGCTGGACAACCCCCGCACGTGGATGGCCGTGTCCATCCTGGAGCTGACCATCTCGAAGGAGAACCACGGCCGCACGCTGCGCTGCGTGGCCGTGCACGAGTCCTACTCCACGAAGTCCAGCAGCATAGAGGTCCGGCTGGACGTCATGTGTAAGTCCGCCCTGCCGCCCCGCAGCCGCCCCGATCGCTTATTCCCCTTTACTGCGCCGCTCCAAGCCGAGCGGCCTGATTAAGTGCAAAAAGGGCGCTCTTTATGCCAGGTGAACGAGGATCGGAACGGCGCGGGTGCATGGAAATGCCGCCAGAATGCTTCCATTAAGGCGATTGTTACTGCTCTTTGATGTTGAAAATCGATCGGCGATTGGATTACCGGGCGCTCGCGGGATTTTTCCCCGATTTACCGGCGAGGTTTGGGATCGGTCGGCGTGTTGGTTTTCCTTATAAGCACACAATCGTGTCTTATAGTATTATAACTAATGAAGGAGTTCCGGTTTTCAAATTTCATAAATACATTAAAGAACACTTTCGCCGTAATGTACCTACAATTATTTAAGTTAAATTTGTATTTTTCAAGAATCATAAACTCTATTTATACTCAATAACATATTTTTAGAAAAAATAGTTATCGATAAGCTCTCCTGAATTCTGAAATTAGAAAATTTTGGTTAGTTTGACCATATGAAGAAATGAGTGGTTTATATTTGCAAAACGTTTAATTATTAAGTGGAGGGGGGACTGAAAACAGTTTTTCTTCTGCATCATCATTTTTAAAATTTACAATTTTAAGATAAAACAGATTGTTGTCCCTCTTCGGCCTTTTTGTTTTCATACGAAGTGTTTTCTAAAAGTTTGGTTCTTCTATCGTCTATCTAAATACATACCTTTCTATAGTCTTGTTTGTTTTTTGACCTATTATGCATATTTGTGACAGACATATATCAGTTGCCTAAAAAGATAAGCCCCAGTAGTAAAAGGATATATAAATTTTGATAACGCTGCCCCTTTTTGCTTAATTTTTTTGTCTATCATGTCCAAAAACTTTTCTTTTAGAAAACTATCTGTTTATGTACTCAAACTTTTACAGTTTTTCTACAGTTTTCGAATGTCTTTATTGTCAGTGGCGAAACTAGTGGTATTTTCTTAACATAATCTTTCCCTACGTCTGCTACATATATCTCAGTGACTCATTTAGGGTAAATATAGGGGATGTTTTAATACTTTCTATTCTACTCCTACGAGAGTACAAGTTATCTTATGTTTTGCATTGTTTTTCTTAAATAGTGGGCAAGTCTACTTCAGGGATGCGCCCCTGCCTTATGCGAGCCATGACTAACCCTCATTCTTAAATACTGGGAGAAATCATGTCCTAACCTGCAATCCCAACAAACACATAAATACACCAACTCCCCTCCCACCCTTTACCTTTCCTATCCAACTCGCCAACACGCCTGGTAAGCGTGGCGTTTTAATGCCAAACACCCTCTAAATGGAAATGCCAGTTTAAGAACAAAAATGCTCCAGGTGGGTAGGGCTCCTAGTCCACAATCTCACACTGATCCAAAGTCAGTCAGTCCTATGGATTCTGGGTGGGACAAAAACTTGGCAAATCATCGAAAGAACACAAGAGGAGGCCTATGTCCAGCAGTGGGCAAGAGAGGCTAGGTGATGAGTGGGCAAAGGTCGTATTTTTAAAAATGCAATAATAGGCAACGTATACTATCTGCCTTTGAGGTATAGCATAAAACAATATATTATTCCATAGATGGTATGTGCCGTAACAAATATCACCTAGTTACACCACCATATACAGGACACACATTTTTGAAATGGAGAGGAACAGGACATTTTTATTCATTTGACTGCTGTTGCAAATGTGGTTTGTATAGGTAAGTCCAAGTTTCATTACAACCACCCAAAAAAACGATCATTATCAGCATTAAAAGAAAGCAAGAAGTTGAATTGTTGGGTTGTTAAATTGGGTTAGTGTAAACATCTGTGTTCATAAAACATTTTTGCTTATCGTACCACTATACGATCAGCGAACGATGTATTGTCACTTTTTCTATGCAGTCCTTAAAAGCACTAAAGTTGCACAACAGTTTTTTATTAATTTTTATTAATCGTACACAATAGTCACCACTTTAACTTAAAGCCTATCACAGATAAGGAGTGCTACCGTCACCCTGAATACAATCCTTTCTCCTGAATAATTAAAATTACAAAAAAATTATTTGTGTCTTTGCAAAAACTTAACCAATTCCTTTCGATACTTATTTTTGTTGGAAAATTATTTATGATTAGTTGCTCTGCAACTTTTAAATTTTAATAAAATACAGTGCAATGACTGGATCACCCAAGTTATGAAATGTTGGGTTGTTAGGAAAGTAATAGAGCTAAACCCAAATTTCAAAATTCTAAATGATAATTATAGATACATTAAATTAGAACATAATTAAAGTCTATTTGGGTTTTTATAACAACAATATCCCAGCAAAGCTAAAGTTGTAATTGAACGTCAAAGTTGATACCATAGTATCAGGTGTCAAGCTTAGGTGGGAGATGTCAACAGGTTCAGCTACTTCATTAAACTTGTCACTGCGAGGGCCAGAAGATTCGCAAGAAATGTTGCTGCATCGCGTGGAAAAGGCGACAGAATTTCAGGTTGCTTTACTGTAGCAGAAATAAAGAAAGACATTCAGTTGTGTTCGAATCCAGGAAGAATTTTTCGAGTTACAAGATTTGAGAGCTGTCGTTTGCATCAATAGCCCCATCAAGAAGTCTTCTAATGTGCCAGTTTTAGTTAAGTATCCCATGATTCTTTATCCGGCGCATCACGTCATTCGACTTCTTATCAGGTAGTGTGATAAGATACACGGACATTATGGTATTGACAAGATATGTAACGAGCTATGACATTGTTATGTTACTGGATACTTGGACTAATGAATGCCGTGAAAAAAGTTGCAAACAAGTGTTTGAATTGGTGCATGAAGAGAGTCTAAATATTTCATACAGTGCTGGAGAGGCTATTCACATTTATAGTATTGGATTATTTTGGTCTTTTGGAAATGAAATAAAGATGGAAGACAAAGAAACGCGACGGAAAGTTATTTACCGACCTAAACACTCGAGCTGTGCTCATCGAGATTGCCAACTCTTTATCTACAGATGACACAATAATGACCATCAACCGTTTTGTTTGCTCCCGAGGAAAACCAAAGGAACTCTGGAATGGCAACGGTACAAATTTTTGTAAAACTGACAACGAGCTGAAGAAGGTCATGAAGAGAATGGATCAGTCTGAAATAGTGGACTAGTCAGCCGAGGAATGAAGTAGGATTTTTTCCACTAGGAGCTTCTCATTTGGGAGGGGCTTGGGATCGTCTAGTTCTATCCGTGAAAGACTACAACGTTGACCGATCAAGTTTAATTAACTGTAGTTGCAAAGGCTAAAGCATCGGTCAACAGTCGTCCCCTACCAGCGTAACCCTGATGATCCGGAAGTCACCACTCTAAACTGCTTTCCTTTGGAGACGTCAAGTATTACACATCCACCTGGAGAGTTCTTGGAAGGATATCTATACCACAAGAAGCGATGGAGGCGTACACAAGTCTTAGCATCTCATTTTTGCAGTCAGTGGCTCAAGGAGTACCTGCCCAGTTTGGCACTGGACCAAGTAGAATAAAAGCACCCCAGCTGTCAAAGTTCGGGAGCTTGTGTACATTGTGGACCTCAACCAGCAGAACAATCAGTGAATGAAAGGAGTTGTGTAGGCCGCGCATCTAGAAACAGATAAAATTGTTCATATTGTGGAGGTTAGGACGTTGGCAGGAACCTTAGGTCGCTCGCAGAATCAAGGAGGTGATTCTAATTACTAGAATTACTAGAATGAATGTTCGAGGCGCCAATAAATGCACTAAATGCAGCCTCGGTAATTACGTATGAAATAATGTACAATGTTGTGTTATTATTGTTATTTTGTTAAAGAAACTTAACCCACAGTTAGTACTGATGGGTTATGAGGACCGAGATAATTTTATAATCTGTAAAATTTTTAGTTCAGACCGTTGACGCGTGGGTGCTTCTATACTCTCCTAATATTGAGGGTGTTTATAGTGGCGCATAACAAATCTATGGTTAATCATGAGGTTGTCGTTGCAAAGTGTTAAGCGTAATAGTAAACACGTGACAAGTTTTACGTGTTAACTGTATTAAAAGTGAGATAATATAACTACAATTTTTGTATCTTTGGTAAGTCATATTCCCCATTTCTTTACGTAGTTACTTATATGTAGATTTTAGTCATTACAGCAGATACTGGAGTCTGACAAATTTTGGGAAAATGATGAAACCAGTGAATCAATGGAAACGAAAATAGTTAAGAAAGTGAAACTTCATTACATGGGAGAAGCGACACATTGAATGAAATTTTGAATTTTGCAGAACAATCTGATACGAAAGATGAAGATAAACATCAAGTAAACAGGAATAGTCTGATTCTGAGAAACAGCGAGTGGAAAACCCTGTCACTAGAAACACGTGGTACGGAAAGGATCAAAGGAGCGAAAATACAAGTGCTTAGGAGACACACTCCAGCGCATAATTGGGTAAATGTATTACCTTTTCTAAAAGGTTTGCTCGATATTATCCTTCAAAGACACCTCTTGAGGACTGGAATTTGCTATTTAGTAACGAGATGTTAGAAGCAATTGTTGACTGTACAAATAAAGAAATATGGTTATTTAAAGAAAAATATGCAAAATTTCGAAGATTTCCTGATTCCAAAGTAAAGTGCACACCTACTTTTGTAGACAATACAAATTTAGTTGAAATTAAAGCCTTTCTAGGGCTTCTACATTTACAAGGCATTTTAAAATATGGTCACGGTGGTATTCGATCCCTGTGGGCCACTAATGGTACAGGAAGGCTTATCTTTCGAAGTATAATGAGCCTTGCCCCATTTTCTTTTTTACTTAGTTGTATTCGGTTTGGCGATGTTAGTACTCTATTCTCCTGGATGTTATACAACAATTGACAAAACGCTAATTCCGTTTCGGGGAAAATGTGCATGCCGTATGCACATTTCCAATAAGCCGGCCAAGTACAGCATTAAAATGGAGATTTTGGCCTACGTGAAGACTCACCACATGGTGAATGCGGAGATCCATGCCAAGATAAATGTTCTTCCTTCTAAAAATAAACTATTGAACCCAACAAAAATTGCATTGCGATTAGCCAATTATATAGAAGGGTCCAAGAGAAACATAACGGGGAATAACTGGTACATCTCTATAGAACTCCTCAATGAATTGAGAAAAAAAACTCACTTATGTTGAAACTATAAAAAAAAAAAACGCCCAGTCCAGTCGTCGATTTTTAGATTTACTTTTACTAATACGATAGTGTTCTGTGTGTCTAAAAAGGAAAAAGTGTCATATTGGTATCCAGTATGCATCACAGCCCATCAATTGACAATAGCAGCAAAAAAACAGAAATTATTATGATGCATAACGACACGAAATTAGGCGTGGATGGTTTGGATGCAAAATATGCATTATACCAAACATTTAGGCATACAAATAGATGGCCGATGGCAGTTTTTCATGCTATTTTAAATATTGCAGGTGTTAATTTCCGCGTTATGTATCAAATTTGCCTTGGAAGGTAAAATAATTCGACGGTTCGATTTTCTCAGAGAGTTGGTAATTCAATTGATTCAATTGAAGAACACTTACGTTTGCGAATGTCCAAAATGTGGCAGGAGAATACCAGTTCCTACTTTAGAAGTACCTATTTAACTTATGCCGGAAAGCAAACTAAAGAGGTGTTCCATATATTCTATTAGCAAGGACTGAAGAACAGCTATAACGTGCAATGCTTGCAAAATACCCATTTGCAATAAATGTAGTACGAAACTGGGTCCAAAATGTTTTAAAAAATGATATCTATATTTTTGTACCACTAACAATGTATCAAACAAGTTTTATAATAAACTTAATATACACAATTATTATTATGGGTTCTCAGGAAGTAAATGTTAGACGCTAATGGTTCGATAGTATCTGTGGGTTAAACTGAGCTGTGGTTTTATGTAGAAAAAATGCTGTTAACAGACGCCAAATTTTTAGTTGCCACTTTTGTCAAGCGCAGGGCTCAGTCGGTTCAATTTGTAGGTTTCTAGTCAGCCCTTGTCTTTCGGCGCAATAAATACTTTCAGTGTTGTGGTTAAATTGCAACACTCTTTGCGTTCTTGTCCATCACTTTTCTTCAAAGATTGACATTCGTTGAAGACACTACTTATAACTCACTAAAAGCTTGATCACTCCCAAATCACTAGGAATGTCAAAGATTTGGCAGCAATAGCTGCAGTTATTCCCGTCCTTCAAAAAGACATTTCTATATTTTTGTAGTCTCGCCAGATATTTAGTGCATGCAATTCCTTTTTCAACGCTTCATTCCTCGCCCTCGCCTCTGCGGCCCGCTGCAAGCTCAACCCCATACCCCGCTGCGCGCCCGGAAGAGCGGCGACAGCAGATGCATTTTTCAGCCTAATAAAACCAAAGCGCCTTGGGCCGCGTTGCGAGACTAATTAGCGTCCTTGTGCGCGCGTTCCGCTCTTTTATTTGCCTTCGGCGCTAATTAAACCGGCGCGCGGTGCGTCGCGGCCGCGCGCACCAGCTAGGTGGAGCCGCTCTCGCGCGCATCAGCCCAAATGTAGCTCAACTAATGGTGAAAAAATGTAATGTAGCTGACTGGAGCCGATAATGGATATAAACTCCGTACAATAGACTTCATCTCCCGCGGCGGCCCCGCTCGCGCTGACGCCCGCCTCGCAGCCCCCAACACTCTGCAAACTGTTTTTGCCCCGATACTGCTGATGGAGTCCCCATCAGAGATATATGGGGAATAAGTTGAGCGAGCAGAAAGCTCATTCCGGCGGCTGCCGCGGGAAAGGTGAAATGTTTGCCTATTTCATCCTTTGGCAGTGTAGTTTCTATCAAATGAAGCGGCGAGGCGCTTTCTATTTATTCCCGACCACAAAAATCTACCGCTTGAATTAGTATTCCTAATAATACAAAGATCATACCAAAACTAATAAACAATGCGTCTATAAAACTAAAATATTCATGTCCTATACTGTCTGTCATACTAATGAGTGATACAAAACACAATTTTTATATATCTTGTATATA
The DNA here is from genome assembly GCA_036346155.1 of Sinelater perroti. Lineage (NCBI taxonomy): Eukaryota > Metazoa > Arthropoda > Insecta > Coleoptera > Elateridae > Sinelater > Sinelater perroti. The sequence goes on along the minus strand of JARFIY010000158.1, from coordinate 16,988,670 downwards.
TAATCTGACAATCTGCACGAACAACTGAATAATAAATAAAACAACTCTTTTTTATTGCTGGCCAAGCCTTATTTTTACCGTTCGACTAGAGCTACACAGGTTACAACTCAATAAATTTAAACATACCCCTCCCTGTAATTCGATGAGAATTACTAATTCTTGATCTATCCTTCGATTTGGTACAGCTTGGTGACTAGTCTTTGAAGAAGTCCTCTGACTATTTTGGCCACTACTGTTCTGCCGTGTCGATCGTTTCTAAGAATGACTTCAATAATGACGTCTCTGGTCCACTGATTGCAACAAAGTCAAACTCACCGGCCTGGACTTTCGGAGTATCCTTCCTCCCTTTTCTTCGTACTGCCAAGCTTGGCAAGTAGTCCTTGAGCCATCTTCTCCAAAAATGGTCTGGTAGGACTTGAGCATGTCTCCATTGTTTCTGAAGGCACAGGTCGTCATCAGCAAAGACCCCCGGTGGCTGTGTAATGCTGGTTGTTTCTATGATAAAGCAGTTTAACGTAATCGCATGTTTATCATCTTTGCGGATAGTTATGGTAGTCAAAGGTTGACTATTGACTGAAGCTTCCGCTTCGACGGAAGTTGATCTGGCAAAGTACGGTTCTTTAAAATTAACATCATTACCATCGCACAAAACGCTCCTGAGAGATTAAAATTCAGTTGAATTTCCCATGTAGCGAATTTGCTCGTTACCATTCTGCACATAAATGCATTCTTCGCTTTCACTATAAAACGATTAGGTTACCCTGATGGCGTCAGTTCAATTGTAAACTGAGCGACTTCAAGATAAACAGCTATGATGTCAGATGGTAATTCTATTATACCTTCTCGTTAACTACGTCGATCGGTTCAAAGAAATCTAAGATGACACTGAGAAAAATCACAATCTGAGCTGCATAACCGACATGTTCGGCTCCGTCCTAAACGACTGTTGACACAAATTATCCCATTCCTTAAGACAGGATGGTGAATCAAAAACAAGCAGAAATTGTTTTCGAAAACCTCGTTGAAGCCTTATAAACTAGTTCTATGCTATGAATGTACCGTGTTTCTACATTGAACCTTGCTGGAAGCTTTATGTCCAGAGATATTGTAAAATCAAGATGACAGGACAACTGAGCTGCTACCGACAAATGCTTGTCTTTCCTAAACGACTGTTGACACAGATTATCCCATTCCTTAAGACAGGATGGTGAATCAAAAATAAGCAGAAATTGTTTTCGAAAACTTCATTGAAGCCTTATAAAAGTAGAGAATTACTTTTCTACATTGAAAATGGGAAGCTTTTTATTCCACTATTGTAAAATCGTACAACAACATCGTCGACAAATCTTTGTCTTCCAATTGCTTCTTTTAGAGGCCCAAACAAATAATAAATGCAAGGCGATAACTTCGGGTTGTAGCAAAAATGTTCCTGTGTAATCCAGAAGAAGTCTTTGGATTTTGTCAAGTTTAGGCGACCCTATGGGCCCGGAAGTTGTTATCAAGCAGGATAACGTCTCCGATTGCAAATTTGTCAAAAAGTTGACTAAACGAATTTCAGCTACTACTTAGTTGACGATCAATTTTGAGAAAGGGCTGAATAATCCAAAATCTTCTCTTTAATTAAGTTGTATTCCGGTAGACATTGGTGACTTATATCCTAAACTACTTCTTAAGTTTCATCAAAATTCTAAACGCTTTTACGTTCTCTATTGTGACAATCTTTATAATAACCATTTATGGAATGAACTAAGCTATCTCTTGCTCTGGCACCTTGTTGATAACTAAGCAATCAATAATATGAAATAAAACTCTTTAAAGTAGTTTTACCTACAACTCTCAAAAGCTGCGCAATTTTTTTCACCTCAAGGCACCTAAAAATCAATTTTTTTATATTTGACGCTCCCTTGTTGTGAGTTAGCTTACAGAATATGCATAAAAAATTACTAAAACCACTAAGGCTAGTAGTTTAAATTTGTCTGTAACAAATTGTTCAATTAATTGTTTACCTTATTTAGTTGGGTGTTTTTTTCTGCACAAAAACTGACTTCCTGTTAAATACAACTTTGTATTGAGTGGTGAGGTCTTTGGTAAAGATTGGTGTTTAGTCCGGTAGGTTTTCAAAGTACATCAAGATATTTTCGTTTGAGTAACATGTCTCTTTCTTGCATCACTGATTTTGTTATTTTTAGTTCTTGGTGAAATTGATATCATTTTATTCTTTTAATCAACTCAAGTTGCACGATCGTTTGGACCTAACTTTCGTTCTTTTATGTTTTGTTTAGAAAAATCGCGTGCACGTCTATTGCTGTGATTTTTCCTTACTCCAAGTGCGGAATCAAAAAAAATGTGTAAAAGTCGACCAGTTTTCTATTTGCATTGTTTATATCACATCTAAAAATATATTTATTTGCTTTTGAGGAAGAAGCTCAAGATTTTTTTGCAATTAAATCTTTTATTAGGGTGCGTTAAGTCAGCCGATTTTAGCCAGAGACGAACAGTTTTTCATCTATGATTATGTTGATATTCTTGGCTTTACTCGATTAAAGGGTGGACTACGTCTAGTCTAATTTGTTGGTAAATAAGAGCGTGCTTATGTTCAATTTCCTCATTATTATGTAAGGCGCAAGCAAGTTGGATGCTGTTGTCGCCTCGTCCACTAGTGAATCTAGTGTTGCAAAGGACGCAGTCAATATATCCTTAATGTAAATGCTAAAAGGGTCAAGGACAATACAAATCTTTGAAGAGTTTTATTAATCTCAAGTTACCAAGCAAAATGGATATTGATACACCGATAAAATACTCATTTTTAAAGTTCTTGCTAATATTTTACTACTCTTAAAAGTTAAAAAGGAACTTGTGGGTTTAGCTCAAAGATCTCAACTTCTTTTTTAGGCGGATAAAAGCGAAGGTTTTAGTGTTGCCCAATTTAGATTAAATTACTACATTCTTCGAAGCTGCCAGTGAAGGAATGTTAAAATAAAATCCATCGTTTACTCAGAAAAAAGTCTATACTATTGAGATAAAAATTCTACTTATATTTTCTAGGATTTTATTGTTTAAATAATCAATTTCTTTAAGGTCTACAGATTTAAGGAATTTTAGAATTCACCAAATTGAAAGCTGAATTTATATTTGAATACAACTTTGAGTCGTTTTTATAATTAGATTCTTATTCAGCATTAAAATAAACAATATTTGATTAAATGTAGATAATTAAGTATGACAAATGGCTGCTTTGGCTTTGACTGCAAATCTTATTATTTTCACAAAATTTCCGATTACAATTCGCTCATGTTTTGGTTAGTTTCGTCGATAACCTTGGATTTTAAAAGAGCCCACAAAAAGGCGACGCATGGTGCTAAATTCAAGATCTCGCTGGCCAGTTGATGTCGATTTTGTGTGAAATTACGCGACCAGAGAACTGTTGCTGCAGTAAATTGAGTGTTGCTCGAACTGTACGGCAAGTTGCTCCATCTTGCTGGAACTGTATTTTATTCACATCAATTTTGCTCAGTTGATACCAAGAATGCTGAATTATCACGTAACGGCAACGATTTCCATTCAAAGTTACAGCACTTTCGGCCAAAATTCGTATCTTCCGCAAAATCTTCACCGAATCTGCAATACATTTGAACAATCACAATTTGCTGTTCCCCACTTACTATTCGAAAGAACAGCAGATGACAAAGTCACGAAAGTATTAGGGTTGCTGACTGAAAACAAAGAATGCGCAAATTTTAAATTCGGTTTTGAATTTGGGCTACCTTTTACAAATGTTACTAATATAAACTTGGTTAGTGATTGTATTGTCTGGTATAAATAGATAGTAAAATCTGGTTACGAGACAGATGTTCGTAGTCTATTGAGCTGGCCTCATTCAAATTATTTAATGCATGCATAATCTACATAGTTGTAACAAGCAGTTTTGAGGTGAGGATATGGGGTAAGCATTGATTACCAGTTTGAGCTTCTACCTTATCTGTGTAACTTAAAATCATCAGAATTAGTCAAAACTATAGCGACACCTGCCCTAAGGATAATGCAAAATTTTCGATAAGTAAACTAGATTTAGACGCAGGAGACTAGCAGAATACAATGCAAAGTACCTCACGTTTCTACAAGTTAAGGTAGACGACGCTTTGAAATGGTTGGTGATCAAGAGTAGGTAGAGTGACCTTCTCATAAATGTTTGCTCAATCTTGTTTTTGATCTTTTTGATTTACACTATTTTTCGTCACCTGACTTGTGTGGTTTCTGATTACATTCAATAAAACCTTCGTGGGAGTTTAATTTTATCATATTTTATAGAATGATCTTAGCTTGATAAGTTTACATTCAGCACTTTCCGTTTTTAACATTTTAGTAACATTTAAATGTTGTATGTAAGATGTACGTCCTTAAAGTTGTAACTGTTTTTGATTTTTTCTTAGATGTTGTGACGATTATGTGGTACGATTACAATTATCCAGCAAATGTTATGAACCCTGGATGACAGTTTCACTTTATGATAAATTTTTGTCTTTTGTATTAATCATTCAGAGTTTTTAAAGATTTTAACTTATTTTTGTACTTACTTAGGTCTTTAAATAATTTTTAATAATAATTTGTGATTAAATTGTTAAACAAATACAATTATCAACATTTATACCTGTCTTTCCTATTAATTGCTGATTAAGTCTGCTAATATTTTCATTTTTGGAAGATAACTTTGGTTAATATTTTGAAATATTTGTCTTTACAGTGTTTAGATTCTAAATAACCCAGATACAGTGAATAGTTAAAATTTGGTTATTGAATTACTGCTAATGGTAATTTTGGTTAATGTTCCTGTGAGCAGTTTGTCTTTAAGGTTATTAACAACAATACATAAAGATTAAAGCGTAATTAGATTACGTAGAATTTGTTAATCACAGGCATAAAACCATTCAAATACGCGTTCTAGAAAACTTTGAAGAAAGCCGCAAGAGTAAGATTTATTGGTAGTTGTAAAACTTAAACTAAATACAAACTTATACTAAAGGAACAATAGTAAATGACAATACAAATCAACGGTGTCGCAACGCCGCTAGTGGCGCGAACGCAATTACGCAAGCCACAAGGTACCTTCCGCACGCAGCGAGAATTCTCTTCCTGGACGTGTGTGTGCGCCGTACCGTCCATCCCCAGGGTCACACAGAAAACCGCCCTTACAACACAAGAGGACGCATACACAACAATCGACACGAATCCGCACTGAACTGTGTCCTTGTCACGCAGGCTCGGGCAACACAGGGTTGCCGCAAAGCTCTACGCCGCAGAAGGCCACGATGTCGCGTGACTCCTTCCAAGGCGCACACACACAACCATCCATACAACACAAGAGATCGCATACACATCAATCAACACGAATCTGCAGTGAGCTGTGTCCTTGTCACGCAGGCTCGGGCAACACAGGGTTGTCGCAAAGCTCTACGCCGCAGAAGGGCCACGATCGCTTCGTGACTCCTTCTCCAACACAACATGCATCCATACAACACAAGGACGATATTCAATAATTACAATTCCAACTGACCTGTTTCCTTGTCACGCAGTCCTCTTTCCCTTGAAAGCAGCGTCCTTGCGATAACGCCTGGAAGGCTCAACGGACTCGAGTCAAGTCTTTGCGCTGAATGTAGCGCGGCGCCACACGCGAGCCCATGCATCCCATTCTCGCTAAGGCCCAGCGGCGGCGCATCCGAGAGAGAGAGGGTGTCAGCGCCTCTAACTCAGTGGTAGCGCTAAATTAAGTATCTTTTGTAAAAGCGCACGAGCGCCCGAACAAACAGAATGAACAACCAAAGCTATATTTAAATAAAATTTTGCTCAAATTCCATACATATTACAAAATATACTAGTAATTATCCAAAGAAGTCAGTTTTCTAGTAATTTGAAGATTGGTTTTGAATTCCAAATATGTAAAATCAATTGAAGAATGTTTCTTTCGCGGTCGAAGCCCTTATTCATTGGTTCAGGCAGTATAATTTGGACACGCTTATTTGAGCAATTGTGTTATCTCTCAGTATATCACGTACATGAGCACTATGGCTTTATGTAGAAACAATGAAACAAACTTTTCTACGCTGTTAAAATTATAATATTTTTAGAAGTTATGACCAGAAAGAGCAACCCATTGACTCCAAGGCTTTCTATTTAATCTGACCGTACACTATAATTTCTACTTTAATAGTTATACTTGGGCATTTTAAAATGATGAGCACTACAATTGTTCTCTTTTCACTAATCTTTTATTAAAAAGTTGTGAGTACTTATTTTATAAGTGGTACTTTCTTTCAACATCCATTGTGATCGTTTGCCATTGGTCCAACAATTTCGTAGAGTTGTTACAAATTAGTTCTTATGCGCAACACGCCCCTTCTCTTGTAGACACGCCAGTGGATAACTTTGTTCTGGTCTCTTTGGTTTCGTCAAACGATATAGGACGTGAAGCACCACGGTGAATTAGGAAGCCGATGTGATAACTGTCGCTGCTCTATGTCTTGACTTTCCTTTACAGACTTGCTGAACACGTTTAAAAATACGCCCCAGTTACTTACAGTACCACTTGCTGGTCCTTATTTCAAAAGAACCATGACTTATCTGCTGTGACCAGGCATAGAAAAACGTTTCTGAATCTGCGTTGTATAACTGCAGCAGCTACACGATTATGTATAGAGAACCTATTATGCACAGACGTTTCTTATCTTCAAGTTCTTTGGGGTAATGGTACTCAGAATGCCGATAATGAGATAATTTGCTTATTTTCCACTATAAAATCAAATATATGTTGAATAACACACCTTGCACGCACTTATCGGACGTCTTTCTCTGCATAGTTTTTTTCGCCTTTGAACTATAATATTTAGCAATGTCTACAACACAAATTATTCATTACCTTCTTTTGAGCACTTCAATGTCATTTGTTGGCATTAAGTAGCATTTACATAAACACTGGGCTTTGCCGAATTGTTGGACGCAAACATTTCACCAGGTCGTAAAAGTTTTGACTTCTGATATAATTCCTACAGTGACATGATGGTCCTGGGATTGTTTTGGATCTAATCTCTGCTCTCCCAAAACTTTTACGTCTTTCAAAGGCGCGATTTTTGATAATAACTCGTCATCATATGCTTATATATCCTACTTTATTTTCTTACAAGAAACACTTCCCAAACGATACACTCCGATGTCAATGAAACGTTCATCATTGAAAAAGCTTTTAAAATGATGAAAAATAATACTAGTTTATGGGCCATTATTAAGGTTAAGTAGGTCAAAATTAAATTTGAAGTTTCTGTTGCGCATGCATTCATTGTACTATTTTTCAAAGTACTTTCAATGATAAAAGTTGCATTGAAATCAGAACGTATTGTTTGGGAAGTGTTCCTTGTTAGCTTAACACAGAACATAACGTTAACTCTCTGATCAAAATACACGTCCGTTATGTCACTCACGTAACTTCCAACTAAATACGTCAACAAGCCCAACAGTGAATTACTAATCACAACCCTACTACCTAGCAAGTCTACATACAAGTACATACAAGGCCATGTCTATTTAGAACATATATCATGTGACCAAAAACGCCAATTTCTTGTATATAAAATATAAATAAATATATAAAATTATATAAAAGGTTCTTCTTCTTCTTCTACTCTTATATAGGCTATTGGCCTGTTTCTAACTACACATTTCGTGTAGTACTATGAGCCATGTTGGGCGTACCCCGGGCAGATGGCTAGTCTGACCCGTTAGAAGAAGGAGAATGTACTTTACGACCGCCAAAGGTGTTTGTATGATGGCCGGAGAGCACTCGATGTTTGCCGTTATTTTGACACGGGAGTCGAACCCAGGGCCCGCCGCGCGTTAGTCTGGCAGGCCGAAGCCTTTCCGTCGCGGCTGTCGTGCTCTCTATATAAAAGGTAAAGGATAAAAAAGTCAGTCCTGGACCTCTTCTGACATATTTTATACTTAAGAAGAGTAAAAGGCAAAGAGTGAGAATTAGAAGTGGGAAGAATTAGTACTCACCCATTTAATAGCAGAAATAAAAGTAAAATAACTACAGTGTTACGGATACCTAACTCTAATGAAGAATGATCAATACCCAAAAAGAATATTTGAAATGAGATGTGAAGGGAAAATAGCTAAAGAAAGATAACGATCAACAAAAAAACAACCTTAGCAAAAATACGACCCTTTACAACTGATAAAAATAAGTTCAAAGGTTCAAATCCCCAATAACGTGAGGTAGAACTGGTGAAGTGGAGGGTAAAGTGTCGTTATTTAACAAAAAATGGAAGTGTTAAGTTATGTTATAAGTATATAATTTTTACTTGAAGGTGATAATCTTTATGTCTTCTATATGGATCCATATATCTATAATCATTATCTTCTATGTCCATTTTAGATGTCGTTTTATCTAATTAATCTTATCAAAACTAATGCATGTGTGCCAATTCATAACTTTGGAGTGCGTCAATAGCACGTTTTCCCAGCCCTAAGTGCGCTATCTAGCGGCGTGGAGCGCCTGAGAATAATTCGGCTTATCTCGCGCCATAATTCCCACCACTCGAAGTTTCCAAAGGCTTCACTTGAATGAGAGCACAAGAAGCGAAAGTCATACAAACTCCGCACGCTTCTCATATGTCAGCCGCCGTTATCGGCGTTACAGTTCATAGACGCGGGAACAAAACCGGCGGCAATGGAGAGCGAATCCCGAATCTGGAGGGTAACTTTTCATCTTAAGCTGTCGGGATTGTGTTACCAATCCCGCAGACAAAGCGGAGGACGGGAAAACAATTCTAAACATCACCGCCAGCTGTCAGCTGGTATCTCGGTCATTGTTATCTATCGCTCGATACCTCGGCCCGAAGCCGTCAGGCATAATGGGGCGGCGGCGAGCGGGACTCATCAACACTTCCGCGAACTTTCGCCGGCGCGTGGGCGGCCGGGCGCCGCGGCGGGATGGGGGCTCCGCCGCCGAATCTCGTCAAAGGCTTAGCTGGCGGCCGCGCTCGCAGGCCCACAAGCCTGTTTGTACAGGGAAATGGAAAAGATGATGGCTGTTTAGGCATCGAAGCTGCGCCTTATAAATCTTTGTTTGCTATGAATAATAAAATATTCCATTTTTGGGATTTTACAACTCTATCCGTTTTTAAATGAAGGGAGCGCTTGTAGGTTTATACTGGGGAATGATAGAATTCCTATCTTTGTCTTTAGAAAAGAACTCGCCAAGCCAGACGTCATCTCTAATGCAGGCATTATGAAATTGCTGTTTACGGCATTTCAATTTAAGTCTGTGAATTGTGGATTAATTAAGTCAATTTGAAATTAACTAGCATTCCAACCAGCTGAAGTAAGAAAAGAAATAAGAAGGTCAAATACCCATAAAGCTTCTGGCTACGATTTGATTGTTGGTGAAATACTGAATCACCTTCCCAGAAAAACTATGTACTGTTAATCACTGTAATAGTGGAAGTCTCTTAGCTGTTTTTTCCAATAGGTGTCGCTAGGCTTAATATACAATATTATAATTTGACACGTGTTCATTTTATTCTACAGACATCAAGCTTGAACGTCGTAGGTTATATTTTGTGAAAGTATCACCGTCACATATTTATACCTCTTCAAAAATGTCAAGTTATGTGCCTGAAAACGTGCATTTGCGGCATGCATTACTTTTTTTATTTAATCAAAAGAAAAAAGCCGCTGAAAGTCAAAGTTTGCTAGTTGAAACATACGGCGAGCATGCTCCAACCACGAAAACATGTGAGGCGTGGTTTCGACAATTCAAAAGTGGTGTTTCTGACGTGCAAGACAAAAAAAAGTTTGAATTGGATGAAGACTCAACACAAACTCAAAAACAATTGGCAGAAGCGTTAAATGTGGCACAAGAAACTATTAGCGACCAATTGCGATCGATGGGAAAAATCCAAAGGATGGGAAGATGGGTGCCACATCAATTGAATGACAGGCAAATGGAAAATCGAAAAATCGCCTGTGAAATGCTGCTTCAAAGGCTTGATCGAAAGTCATTTCTGCATCGAATAGTGACGGGCGATAAAAAATGGATTTATTTCGAAAACTCTAAGCGCAAAAATCATGGTTATCGCCTGAAGCTGGCCCATCAACCGCGAGACCGAATCGTTTTGGTCACAAGACAATGCTCTGTGTTTGGTGGGACCTGAGTGGCATGGTGTATTATGAACTGTTAAAACCTGGTGAAACAGTTAATAGTGATCGCTACCGACAACAAATGATCAACTTGAACCATGCATTGATCGAAAAACGTCCAGAATGGGCCCGAAGACACGGTAAAGTGATTTTACAGCACGATAACCACGATAACGGTACACCTAATAATGGTTAAATCTAACAAACTACCAACGCAACCACAGCCATACCAACCAAGATGCTTATTACTCATTATGTCCAAAGATGTCCAAAAACATAGATCAGATAATTCCATCATAGCATTTCGGTTTTAGGAAATATCATTCAACCATTCAACAGGGACACCCAATTATCAATAAAATAATAAAAGGCTTAAAAGAGGAAGCTAGTGTGCAGCAGTGTTTCTAAATATACAACAGGCCTTTGACAAAGTATGGCATAAAGTTCTGTTGCATAAACTCAAACAAAACATACCAAGTCAGCTTTACATACTATAGCCTTGAAGCGCATTGTGTCACAGAAGAAAACAAAGGCGGAAAAACAGTAAGGCAAGAATTGCATAAAATGGGTCTTCATGGGCGGGTTGCTATTGCTGAGCTCCTAATAACAGACACGAATGCTCAAAGGCCACGTGTATACCCTCTGAAGCATACGATATGGACTGTCAAACATGATGACGCTCTATATGTGTGGGACATTATATCATGGTATTCAGTAGTCCTTTTTGCAATATTGCATGGGCGGATGACAGCAGCAGTATGTAGAGGACTGTTGGATAACCAAGATAATAATACCTCCATTCACACTGCTGCTCCTATTCAAGAGTGATTTCAAGAACATGCTAATGAAGCGTCTTCCCTCGCCCAACAATTTTCCAAACTTAAATATCAATGAGCCTTTGTGGTATGTTTTGGAAAACATAGATCGTCGCCGATTTTCACTTTCTTCGCCTCTACCTGAGCTAGAAGCTTCAAATTTCTCTAATCACTATTCAGGACTTGTATCAGTCTATTCCGTTCAGAACAGTTTATTAATACAAGATATTTCGACTTCCACAACTGTTTCAATTATTTTGTCCAATATCTGTACCTTGGGTTATTCTCAGACCAAAAACTCACCTGGACCTCGCATGTTGAAAAATAATTAGACCTTAAAAAAACACGTCTTGGCTGCTTGGACGTAGCTCGCAGTTACAAATAAGATTTTTATGTATAAATCCATACCAACCTACATAGTTTTATAGATTACAACGTTGGGCTTGTGCAAAGCGATCAAATACTAAAATATGACAAATATTCCATTAAAACCATGGTATAATCTAATGCTGCACAAAGACTGAGGAACAAAATATACAGACAATGAAATTCAAGTATCATATAAAGGTGGTGACGGTGTAAACGTGGTGATAATTTGCCCCGAATACAAATCCAATATTAGGTCCTTTCAAGGCCATAATCGAGTGTAAGAGTAAAGAATAGTAAAGTGAACTATAAAACAAGGCCAAAATAATCAGGTTAGACTAAATATTAACTGATTTAAGTTATAACCTATTACTTTAATAAGCTTTAAGAAATAGTGAGCTACAAAACTGGAATTTTCGGCCACATTAAATAGGCAACACATCGTATAGAGAGCTACTTAGTTGATAGTATACACCTACATCAACACAAAGGCCAAATACTATCCTAAATTGATGACGATCGTAAGCTAAATAAAAATGAGCGATATGTACAAGGTTGAGAAAATGTTTAAACAACTGGATTAGAGCATGAAGCATGTGAACGAGAAATTATACACGCTACTATTAGAAATTAAACAAATAAACTACATTAAAGAACTAGTAGCAAAACAAGAAACGAGAATAGATAACTTAAAAAGAGAGATTAGAAAGGATAATGTCATAATAAAAGTAGCAGTTGACGAGGAAAAGGAAAATGGAAATAAGACAAAAAAATATTTAAAATAATGCAGAAAATAAGCGCAAACATAGATATGAGCAAAGAAATTGACCAAATAAGAAGAATGGGGAGATACACAAACGGCAAGAAAAAACATATACTTGTTAAGATAAAGAAAGAGTACGAAATTAACAATGCAAGAAAATTCAAACGAACGGACATATGGATAGAAGAAGACTTCAGGAAAGAAGTACAAGAGCACAGAAAAGTACTGATGCCACATCTGAAAGAACCGCGTAACAAGGGATATAGGGCTTACATAAAATATAACAAACTGATAGTCAAATGGTGTGAAGAGGGAGAAAAACCCGGAAAAGAACGTGAGTAGTGGAAGCAACGCACAAAGAGAAAGACAGACTTGAAGATCTGGTAAGAAAAATAAAACACATCACGCTAAAAACTAATAAGAAAAAATATCTTGGGGACGGTGATGACAATACTAGCAATGAACGTAGATAAGAGACAGAACAAGAAAATGTGGAAAATAGGAACAAGAATACAAGAAGGCCAAGAGGTAAGCGCTGAACTAGATATACTACTGCTACCAGAGACTAAGAAAAAAGCAAAGCGGGTCATAGTATTGAAAGGCGAAAATGTTATATTTTATAGCGAAGTACCAGAAAAAGAAGAACAGCTCAAGAAAGAGCTAGTAAATAAAGTTAAAAATTGGAGGGGGTAATCAGAAAGAATAATAACACTTAGCTATCGTGCTTGACAAAGCAGATAAAATAACGGTAATAGGGCTATACGGACCCAATGACAACGACACAAAAGCAGCAAAAGATACGTTCTGAAAGATTTAGGAAGAGCTACAGACAGATACCAGCAAAGGGGAACTATGCTTAGCAGGTGATTTTAATTTGGAGAGTAGAAAAGGAGAAACTGGCCGGGGAAAGTAATAAGCAAAAAAATAACAACGAAGAAAGATTTATAGACTTTTGCACAAACTTGGTAGTGACAAATAAGTTTTATGTACACAAATAAATTCACAACTACATCATACAAACACCAACGACAGGAAAGATATCTATAATAGACCATGTGTTAGTAGAGAAACAAATCAAGAAGCACATAAAATACGTTAAAAGAGAGCCAAAAATACCCAGCGACCACTTCCTAGTAGAAGCAAAAGTAAAAAGACACAGAAGATCAAGAAATACGAATTGGAAAGCAAGAAATAATATTTAAATTAAGTCCTGTGGTAGTTTACGCTTAAGACGCCTGTGGATGTTTTTTTGGCCTAGATTTAATTTGGTAGCACTTGAACACAAGGTTAGATTTTGGAAAAACTTTACAGTGGATTTATTAATGAACTCTGTAATTAATGGAACACTTAATTCACTGTGAACTTGATTATTACGCACAAACCAAGGGCAGTTGATGGCGATTCTGAGCACTTTGTTTTGGATTGTTTGGAGTTTCTTCATGTTTGTCTTTGATGTGTTGCACCATATAGGACATGCATACGTAAGAATTGGTCTGAGGATTCCTTTGTAGATAAGTACAGCACACTCAGGTCTAAGATGAGATCTGCGGTTTATAAGGGGATATAATGCACCCAGTCTGTTGTGGCACTCGTTGAGTTTTTTATTGATATGAAACCCCCAGTTCAGTTTCGCATCTAAGTGCACGCCTAAATATTTAACAGCTGAGTCCTTTTTATTCCAATCTATTTCGTTATTATTTATTTTTATTTTTGCAATTTGCTCATATCCCGTGAGGGTAAAAATTTTTGTTTGACATTTATCAGAATTTATTTTAATTTTCCATTTCTGACACCATGCACATAACTTATTTATAGAGTTTTGTAGGATTACGATTGCTGTATCAAGACTGAGGCTCTGTGTAATAATTGCAGTATCGTCAGCATACATGGCCAGCGTTGAGTTGAGATCTGTAGGTACGTCGTGAACGAACAGGTCCCAGAATACTGCCCTGGGGTACTCCGGCCCGAATAGGTTTAGAACTAGATAAGGTTGAGCTGATCCGGACTCTAAAAGTTCTGTTAGTGAAAAATGAGTGAATGATTTTGGTTAGGTAATTTGGAATGTTTAAAACCCCCATTTTATATAGGAGTCCATCATGCCAGACCTTGTTGAAAGCTCTTTCCAAATCTATAAATACAACAGCAGTGTATTGTTTCTTTTCAAACCCTCTTTCAATTGATTCACTTATTCTAAGAAGCTGGTGAGACGCCGAGTGATGGGTTCGGAAGCCAAATTGAAGAGGAGGAATAGTATCATTTTGGTGGAGGTAATCTTGTAATCTGGAAAGTATCACTTTTTCTAAGAGCTTGGCTAGGGTTGACAGAAGACTGATAGGTCGGTAACTGTCAGGGTTTTCCTTCGGTTTTCCTACTTTATAGATGGGGAGCACATTTGCAGTTTTCCATGCTGTCGGAAAGTATCCTAGTCTGAGACAGGCGTTGTATATTGAGGTTAAGTGAGCCAGAACCTTTTTTGATAGGTGCTTTAGCATTTCATTTGTTATAAGGTCGGGCCCAGAGGTCTTACGTTTAGGTAATATTGTTATATAAGATTTAATTTCTTGGACAGATGTAGGAGCTATTTCGTGGTTATCCTGTAAGTGCATATTTGCGATTGCGCTTGTTATCTGCCTTTCGAAGTGTTCGTCTTGTTCTTCAAAATGGGGCGTAAATGCCTGTTCAAGATGAGTTGCTAATAAGTTGGCTTTTTCATCATCGGAGGAGTATCTAGCGTTATTTGATATTATAGGATAGATTATACTCGGTGGTCTTAATAAGCGTTTGGTAGCTAACCACATAGATGGGTCACCAAGTTTAGTGTCTTCAAGGTAAGAATTGTATCTTTGGATTCTTAGACTGTCAAGTTCATTCTTTACTGAGTGACATAGTTGGTTGTACAGTGTTTTAAGGTATGGTAACCGGTGTCTTTGCAAATCCCTTCTGTATCTATTCTTTCACTTAATTAGATCAAGTATGTAGTTGGGAGTTCTAATATGCTCGGCAACTTTCCTTTGCTTCCATGGAGTGGTTGTTTCTTGTATACTTGCTTGCAAGGCTGATGTGTATTGTAGGAAGGCATTGTCTATATCCGGGAGAAGTTCAGGTGGTCCCACCCAACAGTTTTTGATCAAGGGTCGACTGAAAATTGTCCCAATCAGTTTTACTATGCGCTAAGCTAGGCGGTGGAGGTATTATTTGAAGGGTGTTGTGGAGGCTGATGATGACAGGAAGATGATCAGAGTCCAGTTCGGATGTCACAGGTTGATACACTGGATAAGTGACATTTTTATGCAGTATAACATCTAAGATGTCAGGTTGATGGTAGACTAATAGTGTAAGCAACGGTAATCATAAAATAGATGAATTCTTAGCAAGCATGGCAGAAGCTTAAAGGTCAGTATCCAAAGAAATGAACAACACAAAAGAACGAGATGGTAAAACAAATAATTAAGAACACAGACACAATTAAAGAAAAAATATGGGAGGAATACTTAGCGAATATGACGGAAATTAATTATAAAAAATATAAAGAATTAAGAATAAAATTGAAGAACATGGTATTGGAAGCTAAGAATTTGGAAGGAAGAATCTAAGAGAACGCATATAGAATATCGAAACTTAGAATCACATACATACCAAAATGAGCGTTCGCAGATGATGCCGTACTCATAACAGAAAGTGAAAAAGATCTACAAAGAAACATAAATATATAAAATAAGATATTGATAGAAAAAACAAAAATACTGGTGGTAGCTAAAGAAGGACACAGCACAGAGATAAAAGTGCAGTGACAGAATTCGTAGAAAATCGACAACTGAGTTTGTGGGGGCACTAGCAAAGAATGGGAGAAAGGAGGGCAGCAAAACAAATATGGGAGGCCAAGGCTACAGAAAGAAAAACAGAGGAGGACAACAGAAAACATGGGACAAGGTGATTAGGAAGATACTAAAGCCAAAAGGCAAAATCTGGCAAGAAGCAAAGGTGCTAGCGAAAAGGAAGAAAGAGTGGCGAAAATTTTCGCATAGTGTGTAACGCGAGTAAGTAAAACTGATAGATTTAAAACCAATAGTACACAAACTTCTAACAGTGAAAACTCCATTAGTGTAAAATAGTGATTCAAATTTATTTATTATTTTATTATGTCAAATTAGTCAGCTAATTTTGTATCACCCTAAACAAAGATCTTGATTATAGATAAATTCAAAGTACAACAACCACAAACCACAACAATTTCTGGATTTACACAAACTATCTAGTACAAAAGCTTTTGAACCAGCCAGCAGTCAAAAGACTTTCATGTTTTATCAAGGGAAATGGTAATGACTGCGTTCTAGTTGTGTTATATACAATATTATAAAAATTTACTTATTACTTTTGCCAAAATTTATTATAAATATTCAAATAAACTAATAAAAAAAATCATATATTATACTATGCAAATGGTTGTCCTTTTTTAAATTTTATATTGTTCAAAATGGTCATCTTATAGCAACCCCTTTCGTAGCGTCTTTGTTTTTCTGTTTATTACGCCTCCAGCCTAGAATAGATTTTTCTCACCATGCTTGTTCTTAAGATAGGAAATAATTAGAAAATACTTTTCAGCAGAAAACAGCTTTACAGACACAGAGTTACAAAAGAAGACGCTACTGTTTCACGCGATTAATATTCCTTTTACCTTCGACCTGCGCGTTCTTATTCTTTATATTTCCTTTGACATGAAAGTGGCGTCTTTGTTTCCAGGTTGTATAAACTACAAAGGCGCGACTTTTATCGAAGGCTTGTCGGCTACAGAAGCGAGTGACTATTCCTCATGAAGAGCCCCAAACGACTAAAACAACCACACAAATCTGTTCCGCCAATCCGCAAAGAAAATGCAACTTGAGAGAAAGGCGGAATACCCCAGATAAGCTTTTCTGCGACTACCTGCAGCATCTGGGATTGACGAAAAACAAATAAATAGGTTTTTAGGGGCCACGCTATAACTAGCGCCGATAATCCGAGCTACACATACAATAAAAAAGCTGCCTACAATATACACATTAACAGCAAATTTTAAAAGAACCCTCATCGAAGGTATTCGTAGTGCTGGCATTTATATTTAATGCAAACTTAAAAACTGCTCATTCGAATGTAAGCAGTGAAGCGGTGCGGATGCTAGCGTATGCCCCGTTATCAGCCTTTATAATCTGTGAGTAGATATTTCTATTTTTAATACAAATTTGTACACCTTGTAGTAATGAAACCAACTTGCAATATCAAGCAGTTAAACGCAAAATAAATGAATTAACACCACCCACAAATGAGCTGCAGAAACCGTATCTGTGGTCTACCGAAGAATTACTACAACAAAACAAATACTACATACAGCTTATCCCAAAATACAAAAGACGAAGTCAACAGCTAACAAAAAATGAATCACCGCAGCAATCAAAAAACACAATTAAAACCAAAATACCATCAATTTACCTACAAAACACATTAAATTACACAGCCTTAGTGACGGACATTAAATATTTGGCAAAAGGAAATTTTACGACAATTTGCAAGTACAATCCGCACTCAAAAAGACGATTACCAAATTCTCACAAAATTCTACTCTAAAAATAAAATCCCCTATCACACTTTCCAAAATTCGGACAGTAAACCCTCTGAGTGGTAATTAAAAACGTGCCACCATCTTTAGCTAAAGAGGAAGCTTTGAAAACCTTGCCAATTATCAACATAACTGCTAACTAAAGATAAAAATCCACTGCCAGTATGCGCAGTCGAGTTACCCAAGAACGACGAAGCTAAACGAACATTCCAATTGAAACAGCTAGATCACTCCATAGTTACAGTAGAAGTTAGAAAAAAGACAACAATTATACTGCAGCGTCATAGATGCCAGCAATACGGGCATACAAAAAACTACTGTACCCTCGTTTATAGATGTATCACGTGCGCAGGAAGCCATAATCATACTAAGTGTAATAAAAAGACGAATGAAAAACCTAAAGTGCAAACTGTGGAGAGGAACATGCAGCAAGTTATCGAGGATGCAGCCACCATAAGCAACTTCAACAAAGACGCTTGAATAATAACAGCAATACTAACAGAAAAATGTCATACAGTGCATATGACAATAAAGACCAACCCTTTGCCAACCGATTCAAAATCTCTTTAACACCTCTCCTACTACCTCAGTAAATACGTCAAACCAAACAACAAAAGCCACCACACCAAATAACCTCATTACAGTCCTATTAAATTTATTAACGCCCTACTTACCTCAAATCAAAACGTTCTTAATAATCACCGTCATACCTCTCCTCCTTAATGGACGATAACCAACACAGAACAATTGAAAATACAGCAACCCTTAACTGGAATGCAATGGCATAGCCTAACAACGATCAATGTTTATAACTTTGCATCTTAGAGACCCGCCCAACCAGAGGAAAAACTTTAAAATCCCGAGATACCGCTTTTACCGGAAAGACAAAAAGCCAAATAGCCTCAGGTGTGGCAGTCAATCATCAAGCAAAAGTTAGATAACAATCCAATCTCCGACTTGTTCGACCTTAACCTAGAAGTTACAGGAGTAAAACTAAAACTAAATTTAAATGAAAATGAACCCAAAACAATATTCAACATATCTAAACGATATTGCTAATTGAAAATTTAAACAGCAAGCTCTCAACATGGAGTTGTCGAGCGACAAACCTTGAAGAGATCAAACTCGAACACTATTCAACAATTCGTGGATTTCAAATCATAATTTTTGACGAATACACATATTACTCTTACAGAGCCGATCGCATTGGACATTACTTTCCAGAAAAATTTCTCCAAACTTACTAACTAAAGCGTGATCGCCGAATTAAACTCTGGCCATTTACCTATGCTCCTATTCTTTCCTAGTTCACCCAAACCAAAAATTCCCTTAGTCAGACTAACCAACGGACCAATCAACTGGAATATCTTCCAAACAATTCTGGACCACAATCTCATAAAATTAAAAGCACTCAAAGAGAGAGAAGATATAGACGTTGCTGTCTCCACCATAACTTCATCAATAGTAAATGCTGCCAAAATAACAACCATAACTATAACCTTCCCCCAACTACATAACTGACCTAATTAAAAAACGGAGCCAAATCAGAAGACAATGGCAAAGAACAAGAAGTCCAAAAGCCAGGAGGTTACTAAATGCCTCACGCACCAGTTAAAAAAAGAGTTGGGCGCCTTTTGAATTCAATCGTACCAAAAATACATAGAAGACGTCGGCCCTGGAGACCCAAAAATGTAAAGAAAAACCCCACCAAGAGCTACCGACACTCATATCTGGTACTGACACCTTTTACACAGGCAGTGCGAAATCTGAAGCGTTTGTCATCCATCTTGAACGGGTTCTTACACCAGCAATCCCCAGGTCACACATTACAAATAATAAACCGTACTGAGAGACATCAACCGGTAATTACTGAAGACATCAAATCCACATCGCCAAAAGAACCAAGAGAACTCATAACAGCGCTACCAAAAAGAAAATCGGTCCTCCAGCATCTCGCCAGAAAAAGCTTAGTATATTCAGGAATGGAAATATGCGCACGTTACATTCGCAAAGCCTGCAAAAATAAAGAAAATATAATGAACCTACCGTCCAATAAGCCTATTAGCAACCCTCTCAAAACTTCTAGAGAAAGTTATCCATATCCGTATTGTAAAAATTGTAGAAACAGTCCATATCCTGCCACCTTTTCAATTTGGCTTCAAAAAAGCCCATTCGACTTGCCATCAGCTACAACAAATTAGTAAAATAGCTGAAACTGGCTTTGAAAAGAAATGTTACACCACAGCAGCCTTTTTAGATATCGTACATCGTGTGGTTAGTTCTCGGGTTATAAGGCCGTGTCGAACTACAGAAACTCTTGACGTTTCGTCCACAACTGCGGCGGGCATCTTCAGAAGATCTTCAAAAATTGAAAAAATTGAATTTTACTTGTTATAAGTTACATTGATCCATTTTAACAACAAATCACGGATTGTTATATTTGTGTACTATTTGATTCAATACTCATGTAAACAGTAGTAAACCTGTTAAATCATTTTGCTTATATAATTTATTCTTTCTAAAATTCGCTAATTTTGACCCTTTTGTTTTTACTAAAGTATTGAATATACTTTCTGCACTGCAAATGATAAAATATATTTCCCTATAGTTGCTAAAGTTGTTTATATTATTTTTTCATGCATTAATATTATATTTTTTCAGTAATTCCTCTTCTGGTATTACTTCTGTTTCTCTTAAGTTTTTTTATTTTTCTATTACTTTCGCTATTTTTCAAATTCTACGTTTGCCTTCTATATTATTCTCTCATTTTCTCTGTTTTTAGTAGAACCTTAGTTAATTGTTCCTATAAAACATTGTTTTACCTTCTTCTACTTTATTTCTTCTAGTTACATATTTCAGCTCTGAATGTATCGTCTTTATGATTTATTTTTGATTTTCATTTTCTCTTACCCTTTCTGACATCGGGTTCCCCTTTTGTTACTTTTTGCTGTAGTTTTTCGTGTGTTCATTCAACTGTTTGAGGAGTGTCCCCTTTACTATTTTCTTTACGTTCTTTACTCCTTTTTATTTATTTTGGGTTTTGTTACTATTTATGGCTTTCCCATTTACTGATTTATACTCTTTTTAGTTTGTTGATTTAAGCCTATAGTATTTATTGTCTGCTACTAGTAGACGTTTTTACGTTGCGTTTTTGTTGTATATGACATATTTAATGGTAGCCCCAATTAGGTCCTACCGGCGACATCTTAGTTTTTAGCATATTCTTTCATCCCTGTTCTAATTTACCATTATAAATTTGGTCAGTTTTTTCATTTAGCTGATTTCTTTCTACAATTTCGTATAATAAGCCTTTTTTGTCTTTCACAGTTAAATATTCCTTCCGAGTATAGAATTCTGAGAGCGCGACAGCCGCGACGTAAAGGCTTCGGCCTGCCAGACTAACGCGCGGCGGGCCATGGGTTCGACTCCCAGGTCAAAAATAACGGCAAACATCGAGTGCTCTCCGGCCATCATACAAACACCTTTGGTGGTACATTCTCCTTCTTCTAACGGGTCAGACTAGCCACCTGCCCGGGGTACGCCCAACATGGCTCATGGTACTACACGAAATGTGTAGTTAGAAACAGGCTAATAGCCTATATAAAGAGTAGAAGAAGAATATATAATTCTGTGATGCTTACGTCCCCGGTCGGTTTTAAATCTACGTATGTAAGTGATGTTAATAACTTGTCACTATTTCATTTGTTGGATTGTGCTTGAGTTTAGAATATATTATTTTTTTTACTTTTGATAATACCTCGTGTCTCTAAAATTTTCATTCCGCTTCTTGGAGGAGGGGGCGCTTAAAGATAACTCTCTCTGGAGGCAAAGTTAATTTTTATGAATTGTTTCTCAGTTCTCGGTTGACTTTCACGGAATAAAGACGTTTCGATCGCCGCTCTCGACGCTTGAGGGTCGGCCGAGTGATAACAACAGCTAAGTGCACGCGACTGATATCGCGGTCACAGAGTTCAATAAAACTTAAATTCTAAATTAACCTAGCAAACCTTTTTCGCTTAAAGCTACTGTAAAATACACAAACATTAATGTAGTGAAATGTTCCCAACCGGAGATATACCCGAACCAACCAGCAACTCCTGTAACAACTGGAATAATTTTCAATCGATGCCACCAATGCAAAACCAGCCACCACCAATTCAAAACTACGTAAATCAGATAAGTCAAACTCAATTCAATCCTGACTTACCTCCGATGTTTCAAAATCAATTTCCAATTCCTCAACCTTATCAACAATGTTTATCTCAAATCCCAACTACAAGGACGCCCGTATACAGTAATACTTTTACAACAGCTTTCTCGCAACAAAGCGGCAGTAAACATCCCTGGCAAACTATTATCAAAAAAAGAAAACGAATGGTACAAAGCCAAGCCACCTAAAAACTCGTCCGCAACCAACATAACAAACAGGTATCAGGTCCTCGCTGAAACCGAAACTGTTCACAATTCTGATGAAAACAACTCAAATGAAACTAACCCTGAAACGAAATCTTCAGAACCTAACCCTCCACCTATTTATATCTACGGTGTTACCGACTTCAAAGCCATGACTGATAACCTGACCAAAGTCGTCGAAGAAGAACGATTTTATTCCAAATCCCTATCCAATAATACGATAAAAATAAATGCAAGAACAATTGATGCATACAGGAAGCTAATCTCTCACCTAAGTCAAGAAAAAGTTGTGTATCATACATATCAAATAAAACAAGAGCGAGCTTATAGAAATGTCATACGTGACCTACATCATTCAATCCCTATCCAAAACATCAAGGACGAACTGCATAGTTTAGGACACCCTGTAAGAAACTTAATAAACATCCGACACAGAGTAAGCAAAAACCCATTGCCAATGTTTTTCGTTGACCTTGAGCCCCAAACAAACAATAAGGATGTGTATAAAGTTGAATTTTTACAAAATTCAAAAGACAGAATAGCAGCACCTCGAATCAAAAACAACATAATACAATGTACACGTTGTCAAGCCTATGGCCACTCCAAGGCCTATTGCACGAAGTCCTGCAATTGCGTTAGATGTAGAGGACCCCACAACAGTCAAACGTGTAAAAAGACTAGGGAAACTCCAGCCAAATGTGCCCTATGCAATGCCAACCACCCTGCCAACTACAAAGGATGTTCTGTGTACAGAGACCTAAAAGCTAGGAACTTGCCAAAGCAGTCAGCTATCAGAATAACTCACAGAGCAAACCCACCAGCTTTCACATCACTTAACCATCAGCCCTTGTATGACTCCTCTCAGAACGCTCCTAGTAACTCACAAGTTGCAGCAAGAGGAACAAAAAATAATGATGAAATTACAGAAAAACTTACCTCCTTCCTTAGCGAATATAAAAATATGTTCACACTATTACTAAATCACAACAGCATGATTCTAATCATGCTCACCACTGTTATTAATAAACTGACGCACTAATGGCTAACTCGATGAGAATAACGGCATTGAACTCCAACGAACTCAATAATCATATCCAGGAAGTAACCCTATTTTTAAAATACAATAAAATAGATATACTACTTATCTCTGAAAGCCATTCTACATCTTATTCGGTAACAAAAATCCACACTATAACACATACTATGCAAGTCATCCAGACGGAACAGCACATACAAGGTCGGCAATCATAATCAGAACCTCAATAGATCACTATGAACTATCATCCTATACAAATAACAAAATCCAAAGTGCATTAGTTAAAGTTAACTTATTTCCTTGGCCTCTAACTATCGGAGCAGTCTACTGTCCATCTAGGCATTCCATTGCAGCTGAGGAATTTCAAGATTTTCTCCTCCCACTTGGACCTCACTTTTTAATAGCAGGAGACTAGAACGCCAAACATACCAACTGGGGTTCCAGGTTAATTTTACCTAAAGGGCGAGCACTCTTTCATACCATACAACAACAGAACCTAAATTACTTGTCAACCGGTGAACCAACCTACTAGCCGAAGGATTTACGTAAAATCCCCTACTTGCTGGACTTTGCGGTCACCAAAGGGATATCCGACATATATAGTAAAACTGAAAGCAACTTCGATCTAGATTCAGATCATTCCCCAATAATTATAACTCTAAGTTCAAATATTATATGGAAAAACACATCACCAAAACTTTGTACTGCTAAAACTGACTGGGAACAATTCCAACTGTACATAAATGACAACATTAGTCTAGCACATAAAATGCACACACCCAGCGAAATCGATGCAACCGTCGAATACCTTACAAAGCTTATTCAAGAGGCTGCCTGGCAAGCTACTCCAATAGATCTTAAACGAGCACACGAAACCCATAGTATACAGCTACATATTAGACAACTTGTAACCGAAAAACGTAGAGCCCGTGCCAAATGGCAAAGATCCAGAAATCCCCAGGATAAGACTACACTCAATAATCTAACTCGCCGACTTCGGAATGTCATACAAGAAAACAGAAATGAATCTTTCGTATACTACCTCCGTAACCTATCGCCAGAAGATCACACTATTTGGAAAGCTACAAAAAAGCTTAAAAGGCCTACCACTCACGTACCATCCCTAAGAAAATTAGATGGAAGCTGAGCTCGTTCAAGTGAAGAAAAAGCAAATACCTTCGAGAATACCTCGCACAAGTGTTCACTTCATACCAATCTAACAATCCTAACTTTGATATTGAGATAGAGGAATTACTAAACTCACCTGGACAATTATCCCTACCCTTGAGACCAGTCTCACCTGCAGAAGTATACAGAGAGATCAATCAAACCAGTTGATACAAAGCCCTTGGCTATGTCCTCATAGTAGGGAATGTATTAAAGAATCTCCCTAGAAAAGCAATAGTACTGATTACAACAATCTACAATCGAATGTTTGCCATCTCTCACTCTCCGATTCAATGGAAATTAGCATCAATAATCATGATCGCGAAACCTGGAAAACCTCCACAAGAAGCAGCCTCTTATCGGCCAATAAGCTTATTACCCTTGCTCTCTAAAATCTTTGAGCGATTACTGTCATACAGAATCAAAGAAATAACCACTTCAGAGGAGTTCATTCCCGTTTATCAGTTCGACTTCCGTGAAGGACATTCAATCATCCAGCAGTGTCATAGAATAGTTAACTATGTCAAAGAAACGTTTGAAGACAAAAAAATGTGTGCCTCAGTATTTTTGGATATCGAACAGGCCTTTGATAAAGTATGGCACTGCGATCTCTTGTATAAAATCAAAAGAAAGCTTTCTCACCAAATATTCCTCCTCCTAAAATCCTATTTAACTTCAAGACATTTTCAAGTTCAGTTCGAGGGTTCGCTATCAAGCTACCACGCTATTAGCTCCGGTGTTTCGCAGGGTAGTGTCGTCGGTCCCTTTCTCTATCTTCTCTATACTGAAGATATTCCAACTACCGATAATACCCTAATTGCTACCTTCGCAGATGACACTGCAATAATGTCATCTGATACTAATGCCGACAACGCATCCCAAAACTTTCAGTTACACCTAAATCGGTGGCGAATCAAAGTAAACAGTAAATCAAGTCAAATTACCTTCACTATGAAACACCATACATGCCCTAAAGTCACCATCTCCAACCAACCCATTCCAATAAAAACTGGGGTGAAGTACTTGAGACTTCATCTAGATCAACGACTAATTTGGAAAGCTCACATAAAAGCCAAAAGACAGCAACTCCATATAAAAACCAAAAGTATGCACTGGTTAATCGGACGTTCATCTAAACTGACAATCGAAAACAAACTATTACTGTATAAAGTCATCCTAATACCTGCATGGTCTTACGGGATTGAACTGTGGGGATGCAATAAGCCATCCAACACCAAAATATTGCAGTTCTTCCAATCGAAGACATTGCGCATTCTAACTGATGCGCCTTGGTATGTCAGCAATCAAACCCTCCACCACGACCTCAAAATCCCATTCATCTCGGAAGTCATCAAGAGTTATGCAGTCAAGAGCAAAATGCGCACATTAAACCATTTCAACCCACTCATTACAAACCTCTACCCTCGCCAGCCCTTGGATAGAAGATTGAAGAGACAATGGCCAGAAGACCTTATTTAATAAATCGTGGAGACCCGTCAGTGGATGACTCATGCCAAATACGTCAGTTTCAACTAATTTACTTGTTACTTTTATCAAAGTATATTGTAAATTTGCAGTAGTAATAAAAAAAAATGAATTGTTTCTGCTCTACATTAAAGACATGTTCAAATAAATTTGGAATTTTTTTAGAAAATCTTGTATTGTAAAAAATGTTAAAAAATTTCGTAAGGCAACTGTAACAAACTTTTAGATTATCTTTAGTATTATAAACAATAATTAGATAGATTAATTATTTTTAACCATGAATTGCGTGTTATGTATTGCATTTTTAATTATTTTTTAATAATAATTTCAACAACTAGCTACACCTTCCTTCTTTCTTTAAAATATTACCATTTCATGTATTAACTTTTGATTTTAAAAATGGAGTTTAGAGAGCTGTCGGTAAGCCGGTAAAAGAGATTTTAAATAGAAACGTTTATATTCCAAATATGTGCTTGTGTCATCAGGGGGAAAATTAATGCACATCTCGGAAAGCCTTCTTCTAAATACCTTTTGGGTGCTTTTAAAAAAAATATGTACATATTAAGTACCAAAAATTTTAGGATCCGTACTTTCACAATCACAATAAGTATTTTCCATGTACGGCAAACCTTTGCAATAGATTTACTTCAAAGTGACTGTGGGGCGTATCATGCTTATACTCTTAAGTCCATTCGTAACCTCGAATTAATTTCACATATTTTGTCTATTATTGTTTTCTGCTTTACAAATATTTTACTTACAAGACGTTTAGTTACACCAAATTTTTTCTATTAACTAACATTTGAAAATTACATTGGTAGCTGTTTTGCTTTTTTATTGCATAATCTCTATAGCCTAATAGTCCACATAACATTAATTACCAATTTGATCAATTCAAAACTTAAATTCTCTTCAGACCTCTCAGATAAGCTCCATTGGCGTGCTTCGAAAACTATAAACTAAATTTAACTTCAGTATTTATGCGCTAAGATTAAATAATATCGTAATTGTTTAACAAATATGTTTTCAGCCCTCGCAACCTCGCGGTTCGGCCGGCATACATCATTTTTGTTAAAAGCTTGCTGCATGCACTATAAATTTCAGAACACGCTTTTAAGATAACGCCGCCGGGGTCGTTTATCTCTGACGTTTATTTTATTTTCAGTTGGTTCCTTTTTACCTCCCCCGTACATCATTCTAATCTGCTCACTTGAACGCCGCGTAGATATCGCAAAACATAAGTCGGTTTTGGTTGTGGTGAGAACACTAAGGCACCGTAATTGTAACGTAGATGCCGTAGTTGCAATTTTTATTGGGGAGATAAAAACGTCATTAAATTCTTGGTATTTATTTAGATCTTTAAAGATTGCGAAGTCTGAGTTATTATTTTTTAATGTAATAAACGAAGAGAACAAGTTTTGGAAAGTAGTCAATGATATAAATAACATATCCATATAACAGGCTAATTCTAGAAGCTTCTAGTTGACATATTTCTTCGTCCTTAACGATCATTACAACAATTTAAATCTCAAGAACCAAAACTTGTACACAAACGTAAACCGTTACGCAAATTATTTAAACATAATGTATTTTGAGGACTAAGTTATCTTTAAAAACCCCATCATCTATGAAGTTTGGTGATAGTTTTTTAGTTAATTTTTGCTTTGCTATAGCACTGTTGACTTTTTGGTAAATCCAAAAATGTATTGATACATTCGCTATTTATTTTTCTTGTGTTGTTGAGTTTCACTTTTTTGTGGAACCACAAAAGAAGTATGACCAAGCCTACGTGTACACCCATATAGAATTTGTTGAAAGAATAGCCTTTGGTTGGTTTCATGAGAAGCTTTTAGTTAACATTTTTCTAAAGTGAGCACTAATATATTTTTTGTTGGGACTTGTGCGTTCATCAGTGCAACTATTTTCTACTTCTGCTCTAAATCTTGGTTTACGTTTAAACTTGGTTCGATTGATTGTAAAACTCTTCTGTTTTATTTTTTACTTATACATTTGATTGGGGTTCATTTTACCAAAACGTGATTTAATCCGGAAAGCTTACGATACTTAGAAGAGTCATCTACATTGCTATGCAAGTTGAACATCCATGAATCATGATGGTTATAAGTAAATTACAACATTCAAGTCCATTAATATTAAACGATGACATAATATTCTGCTGTTAGATTTCACCGGAGCTTTTTTTGCCCTAATATAGTACTAATTGCTGCTGATCGAACATTTTACTTTATACATATAATTTATGATGATGATAGTGATCAACATGTAGTACCATTAACTCCATTCCATTTCTGTGCTTTTATTTTGTACTTAAATCCCAATATGAAGCTGTATTTGTTCTAAACTTCAAAAGTCTAAATACTTAAAGCTTGGTGTTTTCTAGAGCTTTACAAATTATGAATGACAGAACACATCACGTTATTAACTTTGTGTTTAGAAAAAATCTACATGTTGTCAATCTACTGACTACTACAATATGTTATGAAAGATTGCTATCACCATCAGAGGAATGTAGCTTTCCATAAGCTTATACATTACCATCGAGGTAAATCGGTTATTTAAGTCTTATTTTGAGAAAGCCGAAAGGCTTTCCGTCTTATGCTGATGGGCAATCTCCTATTGGACAACATAATTAATAACCTACGATTGTCGACAAAATAACTAGAGAATACGACAATAGCGCTGCTGCACTGAAATCCTTTCTCACACGAAAAATTGCATACAAAACCATTGTATTGTTTGGCTGTAAAAAGACCCAAGTTTATGACGTAGTCAAAAGTATAAGGAATTTGATAGCCAAAAGAATCATCAATGACTGACTTGACAAAAGAAATGGGGTGGAGAGAACGATGCTCATTCTAGCAGTACACCAAGACCTACACTACAAGTATTTCGTCCTGAGCCTCGCTGAAAGACAAACGCTGGCTTCCTGAAATAGGAAGATAAATAAAGGAAATGTTGTACCTGCTAAGATGCTTCTACCATCATGCAGCCAAAGCTTCCCGTCTCTGTGATGGTATTGGGGTTTGTAAGTAGCGAGAAAAATATCGTGGCGCCTCACTTCTTTGAGAAGGGCGTGAAGGGGACAGCTTTATCAACGTGATGGAAACAGTTGTTCAGCTCTGGATAGGAGAGGTGGCCTCAAAACGAGAGTACATGTTGCAGCAAAGCTCTGCACTAGCTTACAAAGCAAGAAAGGCCCAAGCATGATCATACAACAATTCGTATTACCATTGGTTTCTTTTGACATATGCCTACCCTCTAGCCTCGATGGCATTTTCATTGCCTACTGCGAGTAGAAGTTCAATGAGAAGCGTCATAATACCAAAGATAGCTTAAACCTCCCCATTATGTACCTAATAACACAAATGGGCAAGAAAGAAGTTGTAATATTGAATTTATGTAAATATATTTAATTTTTCTTACACTCTTATTAAGTGACGAAGCGAAGCGGAGTCACTTACTAACTTCATGTTGTCCGTCTGTCTGCCTATCCGTTCATCCGAGCAAAAACTCGAGAACGGCTGGGAATTTCTAAATTCTGATTTCACCAATCGACAGGTGACCAAAGGCTTGTTTGCTAGTGATTTTGAAACTGATTGGTCAAAGGTCAACGTTAGTGACCTTTACGATTTCAAATTTTCAAAATAGCAACATAGGACATGTAGCATATCATTCAACTCGTCTTTGAACACTGATTAATTCAAACATAAAACTTTGAAATATTACGTGACCTTTAACCCGGAAACGCAATTTCAAAACTTATTTCAATGGTAGACACAGCTTATGGGGTATCAATAGATTTAAATACTCTTTTTTTTTGTGACCACAAAAGTCATATTGACTGCTGTTGAATCCTATTGTAGTGACCACAAGGCGATCGGTGTAATTTGGCCAAAGAAAAATTAAGTCAAAGCTTTAAGATATATTGCATAAAATTATGAATGTTGAAATGATATTAAGATTGTGAAGCAGAAAGAGTTAGTGAGTCAGACTAAATAAATATCATTAAAGTACAAACTGTGTTGTGGTTCAAGTGAATTCCTATAGAGTAATTGCATTTTGATCATCCCATTAATTTGCTTTTTAACCTACAAACTAGAGGGTTCTCAAATTAGGGAGACTGCTTTGCCACTTCGTTATGCGTTGCAAGCTTTGCAGGTTTATTGTTTATTAATTTTCTGGTTTTATCTCGATTATTAGTTACAGAATTCTCCCAAAAGCATCTATAAAAAGCAAAAATTCAAAAATCAAATCTACGTTACTATTAAAAATTAAATTTACCACACACATACTTGACTGTAATACATTTAACTGCGTGAATAAATTATCAGGGGTGTCTTTTGAAGTGTCTGGTCGTGAAGTGTTAAGTTTTTACAATTGTGAGGTAAATTAATTGGAGTTTTTACTCCATATTTTAACATTTAATTTTTTGACGTATGCATTATTTTTATTGAACTATCTTTGCTAATAACATCATAAGTTAAGAAAAACAAATTTATAAAATAAAAATTCCGTCTAGATTTATAGTTTTAGGAAATGTTCCAATGATGCTAGCTGCATTTCCACGTTGGATAGCTAAACTAATTCCTTGTCTTAGGCATGATTTCGATCTGGACTCTCCAGTTAGTAGGTGAAGGTAGTTTCCAAGCTTTGCGATAAAATCCGTTGCTTCATCACACCAAGGTCCCAAAGTCTCTACTGCAAAAGGAATGAAGATGTATCCTTGGTCGATGAGCTCTTTGTATTTCCTCTTCTTATTATTGGCAGCATTGTTTGCTAGTTACACTAGATTGTTTGATGTACTAGAGTATCAATACAGGTAGCATCCCAAATAAGGTTCATACCATAGGACCACGAGGTTAAAGTTAAAGCGTCCACTATTTTTTCATCATTACGGAAGAGTCCACATGATTCCAGTTTAGGTGGGATGTTAATGGATGATAAGGCTTGTTGAATAATCTTATTTAGTTCCTGGCGGCGAGAGTGACGACTACTGCTTTTTTCACATGAGAGACTTATCCACTTTATCTCCACAGATGCAGTTGTCGGGCTTGCAAATGTTACTTCCCAATCTCACAGCAACTGATATTTTGAAAATGTTGTCATTTAGGAAAGTTCCAAGTTTCGTGCATAGAATTGCATTCAGCCAGGCATCGGATTCGGGTTTAGTGGAGACAAGATATCTCCCTTGATCTCTTTCAGAACCGAAATCGAATTATTCTGTTCATATTCAGGATGTCCCAACTTTTTTGACATGAAGGAATGGCAGGTGTTTCATCTAATAAACTGTTCCAGATTCTGATGTAGTCTAAGTATCCTGAAACATAGGCTAAGTTGTTCTCGGGTAATAACATCATGGAATAAATTAGCTCTGATACAGAATTCACATACGACAAACAGGCTGGGATGTAGATATCAGATAATTTTCTAATTCCGATGCCTCCTTGGGATACGGGAAGTGAAGCAACTCTTGATGTCTGAACGTCAAGCTTAATATTGAATATTTATTCAAGAGATTTTGAGATGTTCTCATCAATTCCATTTAATAGTGTAGTAAAGTTGTGGAGGGGGGTTGTCCTGAGCAAGAACGTTAGTCGGGTATCCCGACTGAACGTTTCAGAAGAAATTATGCTGTGTGGGAGCTTAGGCTGAGAAGACGTGAGAATAGGAGATTTATTTCTTCTTCTTTTTTTGAAAAACAAAATGGAATGGCTGAAGGAAGTAGTGGAACACCCAGTAGAGTCATATTGTCAATAATAATTTGAAGTCACAGTAGAAGTTTTTAAAAGTTAGAGATCACTTTATTATCAGGGTTTGAACAGAAGTATAGCTCACATTTCGATGGATTCACCTCCAAACCAATTTTATGGCATTCTTTGATAAGGAATTCAAGGTCATTCAAAACAACTTCAGGTTTTCCACCACTTGTTCCATCGTCCAAGTAATATTAATTGAGCTCAGAAGAAAAACTACTAATTATTGATTGAATTGTTAAGCAGAATAGGAGGGGTCCATAAGCGTCACCTTGCTGTGCACCAACGGACGATAAAATACGGTACTTTCCAAAGAACAGAAGCGTAAGGAACTTATATATTTCAGGAGTATGTTGTAGAGTTTTCTCCAACATTACATCTCGTTCCACCGAATTAAAAGCATTTCAAAAATCAATTTTTAGGATTACTTTGTTCGTGTTGTGATTTAGTTCGATGAAGGATCTTGTGGAATGGATAATGGTTTCGCATACACCTTGTGTTCCAAAACCAAGTTGAATTATACGTAATAATTTTTTAACTTTTTTTTCATTTGTGCACAGGCTATTTTGGCAGCTAATCTTCGTAGAATGCAGCCAATTGCAATGGAACGGATTCCGCCATATTTCTTGTTTAAAGCACAAAGGGAGGCTCCATATATTATCGGTACGGTATTCTTATTTATTTTTACGGCTTGCATCAAATTGATTAGATTTGTGATAGAAGAAGAAGTTCGGTCCCAGCTTAACCCATATTTTTGGACGTAAGATCTTTTAGATGTTGGGGTCGTAGTGCATCAATTCCACCTGCCGATCCATTAGGAAAACTTTTAATATCTAGTAAGATGTCATCTTCTTTAGTGTAACTATGCTTAGGAATAGGCTCAGGGTTTGGGAAGCTAAGTTGGTGGGGAGGACAAGCTTATTAAAAGTTGTTTTATCAATGGGTGCTAAGGTGTCAGGGGATAAAAGTAGCTGTATTGCACCTCTGAGATTTCCGTCCGATATTTTAGAATCTACCCTTTTGGAGAGGTGTGTTTGTAATTCCTTCTTGGCTGGTGTGATGGTCGGGGGTGTCGGGTCATTACAGTTCTGCTTCACCATATTCGAAAACTTGCCTTTCTCCTGTTTGTCAGGTAGTCTTAAGAAAGTGTAACAAAATAGAAGTGGATTCGACCAGGATTCTACATCGTTGAATGTAGTTACTCTGTTTAGCAGGTAGGAGTCGTCTAGCTACAGTGACTCGTGCTGACTTTGTTTTTTTTTAACTTATGATGTTATTAGCGAAGATAGTTGAATAAAAATAATAAAAATAGTGAATACATTTAAAAAAATTAGTACGATTTTTAATACTTCAACACTATTTAATTTTTTAAATTCACCTTTTCTTAATTAAAAATACTGAGATCTATCTGTATTACCACCACTATATAATGTTTTTAACGTTTCCATAATTCCGTTTATTAAGGAAATAAAATTTAACTCATTCTTTCTAATTGGATGTTAAATAAAGTATAAGAAATTATATTTCTATGCTATATGTTAAAAAGCTCTGAGAGTTTTTACTTGCTATTTTACTAACATAATTAGCTAGGTAGTTTAAAACACTTTGTTCTTTACTTAATTGCTACTACTAGGATCGTCCTCTTGTAAGCATCATAACAATTACACCCCCTCCTAAGAAAAGCTTTGTGTTAGCATTTATTACTCTAGCCTTATTTCTTTTTTCGTTCAGTCTTTTCTGATACCATTTTTTATTTTGATTTTGACAAATTTCTCTCGTTACATATGCCATCATCCTACTTTTTCTATAAAGCGTTCGTTCTTCATATTCTACTCGATTTTAATTTTTTACAATAAATAAAACGTTAAGATTATTTCTTCTCATTTTTGAGTTACACTTTTTGTTATTCCACAAATATGGTCTTTTAGCATTCACTTCCGTTTTCTTGTTGGCTTTTTATGTTTAACTGACATATTCTCTTGTCTCTTTGATTTTTCAAATATATCTAATTAACTTGGTTTTATTATAATCGTCTTATTGGTACCAAAGCAATGCTAGCGCTTTTTAAAGGCACCCATGAATGATTTCATGTTAAAGCTTAAAGCTATCGTTCACTTCCATTTCTATTTATATCTATTAGATTGTATTAACTTATATCACTTAATACTTTTGGGATCTACAGTTTAGAACAAATTCGCTCTTGGTTCTTGTTCTGAAAAAGGTGAGTAGAAAGGTCAATTGACTCTTTTCGAGCCATTTAAAGCAAACTATATTGAGCTGTCGAATTAGGATTATCTTGAATCAAATTTTCTGTGATACCGGGAGATGTGAAGGATGCCTCATACCTTTTTATTTTTAATATTAGCCTAAATGGCCTCTCATTCATAGCAGAATAGAATTTTTAACTGAAAATACCTGTACCTGGTCAATGATTTTAAATATTATTTGTATTTGCACGTCAGTGTCTTTAAAGGAGAATTATAAATAGATCAATGCGACAGTTAAAGTGAAGATATTTTCATGGTTAAATAATAAAGAATTGGTAAGCAGACTCAACTAAACTAAGATAAAGTTAAGGAAACAATTGGTGTAGATTACATATGTGTGAATCGTGTTGCTAGGAGAGAGAAACAAGTCTGGTAGTGCAGAGTCAGCAATAAGGAGATGCTGTTAAGAACTGCAAAATCACTATAACTGCCTAGAAAACTGAAAAAAATCTAAGTAGGACGCTCTATAAGGGATAGCATTATAGGTGATGATTATGTGAAAAAATATGCTCTCTATATAGAATGTTATTAATTTTATCATAAGGTTTATGCAATTTTATTGACAAAGAAATTAACCTTGTATTACTTTTTTTTATTCTTGTATCTTGTAATTTAACTCTAATTTAGCCTGCTTTGTATTTCCTTTCTTAAATCTGCCAAATCTATCTTGTTCATTATTTATTTTTAGAATTTTTATATTGGAAGTTTAATTTTTCCCCAAAACGAAGTTTTACAGGTAAAAAATTAATATTACATGGTTTAAATCTAGTAAACATTATGGATATTTTAATAGAAGCGTCTTGTGTTGGTAAAGCATTTATGAGTTGTTCTTTTACAATTTTGTTCTTTGATCTACAGGGGATTTTTAAAATTTGCAGATAGAAGCTTTTGACGAATCAAGAAAGTAATTTAAAAATTTAGTTTCAATTTTATTGTGTGATTTTAATTATTGGTGAGTTGGTGACTTTAAGAGCGGATATGTTTTTAAATCTTTGTGAATTGGAGTATAAGATCCTTGCTCGCTGAAGTTGTCCGTCTTCAGTACGTAATCTGCCTATAGAACAGTCAGAGTTTTACATCACGTATATTTTTCGGTCGACATGACTCGTTCTCTTCTTTCTTCTACCTGATACTTTTGATTATTTCAATGAATTTATTTATCATTTTTTATTAACTCTTCTTTCCTTTTTGCTCGTTCTGTAGAATTGTGTACCTTTAAATACTTTTCGCTTTCCTTGTGCTATAAATTCTACAGGGAAAATACCTGTTATCACTTGCAGTACCACCGTAGATAGCGTTCTGTATGATACAGTTACGCTCAATTGTTTCTTTTATTTGTTTACCAATAGCAGCATATATCACGATCTAATGAATTATATTAAAGAGGACAATCCCCTTCTATCTGTTTGCTTCATCAATGTTTAGCAACATCTTATCCTACACTATACTTTTGTGTTACATTACGTAGATACCTTCAAGATATTTAATGGTATCTTTCAGTACAATTTCAACATTTTCAATTTTAAAACATATATAATTAATTTTCCTTTTGAAGATAATTACTTCAGATTTCTCTAAAGTTAAATTTAGTTTATGTTCTTCCATCCAGTTCTTTTATTTGTTCAGGTTTTCATTTATGTTATTGACCAAGAAATTTAAATGGTTTGCTAATGCTACCAGATTATCTGAAAAATCAACGAGCAACTCCCTTTCTCTAGAGGAAACTCTAAACACGCCGTTGTACAGGATGTTTCAAATGTAGGGCCTAATGCTCTCACCTATTCTAAGCCTTACCTTTTTTGCTAGATAGATATGTAGATTATCCAGATGATATAGGATGACGTTAATCAGATATTTAGATATAGTCCTTTAATACAATTTTAGAATTTTGAGCTCTTCCATCTGTCGATTTTTTACCAGGTTCTTAACAATTCCCAAAGCTTGTCTTTTATATCTCTATTTCTTAAATCAGTACTGGTGTTCGCAAGTTTGCTTTTAGCGTCTATTTCTTTAGCCAGTTTTTATTTTTATTATTAGAATTTTCGCGTTCTGTTCAGCTAGTTCATTAAGATATTAGATGTTTTTTGTTTAATATTTTTTTTGTATCTTTAGATATTTTTTGTTTTTCTCAAAAATGGTATAATGTGGTCCATTTCGACATTCTTCAGTTTTGTAGCCATCTTTTTCACAATGAATACATTCTCTTTTTCGACTCTAGTCTTATGTTCATACACTAAGGAGTTAGGCAGTTTAAGTTCTCTTATCCCATATTCAACCCAACCTAAAGATGTTTGCTTTATATATTTACCAATTTTCACGTTTTTTATGTCATTTTCTTCAATATTTGTTTTCCTCATTATTGCTATTCTGTCATTGTAGTCGCACCCATACCCATAACATACAATGTTGTCTTGGTTCTGTTTACTACCAACCTCAAAGTTCTGCACCTTGTTTTTAATTATTTTTTCAGTTTATTGGCTACATCGCCTTCTTCTTTTACAGCAAGTAGTGGTAAATTTTTTATTTTGTTAATTTTATTTTCTGTTTCTAACATCAGCCTCTTTTTTAATTTTTTTAGAAGTGTTTTATATGTAAGGTTTTCTCTCGGCCTTTCATGTCGCTATGTCGCCTAGTTTTTTTGTTCGTTATTGTTGTACTTGCAAATGCAGGATTTATTAGTCTTTTTTCAGTTATCCTCTTACTAAAAATATGTTTACTGTTTTTTGCTCTGTTCCCGATTAAAAGTTGTATATGGTTAAAGGGATATTCTTTAACAATATCGGATAATTCCACTATTAAACTCATTTTGTTTTCCTTTTTACTTATATTTAAAAATAATTAATTGATAATACTACTACTTTTGTTCTAATTCTCAAATATTTTGCGCGGAATAAACAAAAAATACTTAAATTTTCCTTCTATGCTCTAAAAAAATCGCAATTTAACTTAGACAAATTTTCCTTACATTTAATAGGGCCAAAATATAAATAGTTGACAATTTAACTTTTTTGTCCTTAGTAGTACGCAATGTTGCTATCTAAACTGCGAATTTAACTATTTAAAAGTTGCTACTACAATTTACTTAAATTTTACTTAATATTGGAACGAACAGAGATTTTTCAATTTCCTGTTTAGTAAAGAGTGGTTTATATAAATATTTCTGCTCCAATGATAAAGTAGAAATTTGACGAAACCGCTTTTGGATCTATTGTCTTAAGGCTAAAATAATCGAAATAGTTGAAAAATTCTATAAAGAATTCTACAGAGCAAGAACGCGCATATACATGAAAGTCATAGTACCAAAAATAATAAATGTGAAATTAGAAGATATTTTTAATATTGAAATATATGAAATAAAGAAATCAAAAGAAGGAAAGCACCAGGAGAAGATAAAGTACTAAGAAAATGATGAAGGACGAAGGACAGCAACTACTAGAACTAAAGATATTACTCAGTCAATGTAGGGACGAAAAAAATACGCTTAATTGTAGAAATACACTCATAATATCACTGTTTGAGAAAGATAATAAAACCAGACTAGAAAATTACAGGCCAGTTGCAGAAAGCTTAAAACAGAGAGCAATGAAGAATACTTGAAGAAACCTACATTTGACAACGAACAGATCAAGAAAAGATTTAAGGAATGGATCTGGAAGAGTTGAACATCCGACACACAAAGGGTATAAGAATATTCGTGAAGAAGAAGCAGACAGATGATGATGATAATGACCTTTAGGTCAAAATGTAGTTTTCTGACTACATATAGACTTGAATAAATAACGTCAAAAATTGGCATAAATGATGATTGTGTAACTTTAGCAATTAATCCGATCGGCATGCAACGAGACAGGGCCAGGATTGATTGATCGGGATGCACCCCGTCCGTGCAGGCAGCACATGTGGTTCGGCCCCGGCAGATCGCAGCGAACGGTGCATGGTAAACACGCCAATCACGGGTATCGCAGCAGAAAAACACTGCGCCTTTGTTCCGGGACTGCCGGTTATTATCGGCGGCATGAATGTAGCCCGGAATGCAAAACATCCCTATTTACACTTGGATTACGCCGCGGCCGATTTGATCTGTTCGAGCGGCCGTATTTTTATGCATAACCTGGCCGCGCCGGTTTTGCGCTCCTGCGATTATTTGTTGCTTTTATCTCCGGGCCCATCCGGCAGCAAATTCTGTAATCAATCCGATTGGCTTGTTTTCCGCGCCGGGCATTTTTCATGGCGGGGTGACGGCTGGATTTATGCATCGGCCTGGCGCGCTGAATATTTCAGGAACGCCCCGAGGAAACGAAGTAGAGGGCAGCGCTGGAATATTTTTATTTTTGTAACTTTTATTGAAAATTTACAATCTACTTCTTTAAGAGTATTAAGTAAATAGGGTGTATGTCTTTGACTTGGAAAGGGAAGTGTCCACTGACAATTCCTTATGGCTCACTAGCACTTAGTGGTGTGGGAGTAGGTCGGCAGGCCAGGTTATGTTGAGTCTTCTAATGGGCGGTCCATCCCCGTAGAGGTTATCTATCAGATCGTTTGGATTTCCTGTAATCCGGTGTCGGTAATTGGCAGAGATAGTAGTGATTGCGTCAGTGACGTGTGGAATTTGGAGGTCTTGGTGGAGCATGAAGTCGCTAACGTACCATGGCGAGTTAACGATTGCACGGAGTGTTTCGTTTTGGAACGCTTGAATTGGTTTTAAATGAGTGGGCTTGGCACAGCCCCAAAGTTGGACGCTGTAAGACCAAATGGGTTTCAGAGTAGTTTTGTACAGTAGGAGTTTATTTCTGATGGAAAGTTTTGATTTGCGTGCCCTGAGCCAGTACATTTGTTTGAATTTGAGATCCAGCTGCTTCCTTTTCGTTTGAATGTGTTTCTGCCACATTAGTCGTTGGTCTAAATGCAGTCCTAAGTATTTTTAGAGGTATAGGAGTACCATTGATTGGTAAAAGTTATATGAACAAATTTAGTTTGATTAATAATGATTCGCAACTTGGAGTACCATTCGCTGAGCATGTTGAGTTGGGTTTGGATGTTATGGAAGGAGGTTACCGGATCATGGTCAGAGGAGAGGATAGTAACGTTGTCCGCAAATGCCGCAATAATAGTGTTGTGCAGAACTGGTAAGTCGGCAGTGTATATTAAATAAAGGAGCGGGCCGAGCACGCTACCCTGGGGAACACCACAGTGTATAGGGTAGTGGGGAGAGACAGAGCCATTATCTCTGACAGAGAAATTCCTATCAGTGAGATAAGATTTCAAAAGACGGTAGTAGTTACTACTAACCATGTTTTTAATTTTGTATAAGAGACCTATGTGTCACATTTTATCAAACGCTTGGGAAACGTTCCAAAATACCCCGTTACAGTATTGTTTAGCTTCTAGACTCTTGGAGATCTGATTCACTATTCGGTGAACTTGGTGGAGCGTTGACATGCTTTCGCGAAAATCAAGCTGATAGTCAGGCAGCAAAGTTGTTAGATCATGGTCTGCTTAAATTCGTTTAAGTAGAAGCCCATCAAATAGTTTAGACGGGATGGGTAGCAGGCTTATGGGTCTGTATGAAGATGTTTCATACGGAGGTTTACTAGGTTTATCTACCATAATGATTTCTGCGTATTTCCATACAGTAGGGAAGTAGAAAATGCTTTAGTTTCGGTTATAGATTGTTGTTAGGAGCACAACAGTTTTGTATGGCAGCATTTTTAAGATCTGGCCGGTGATTAAATCGTATCTCGGGGCTTTATGGTAGTTTGGTTTGGTTATTTCAGATCTAACTTCTGACGGGCTAATGGGTTTTATTGGCAGCGACATTTGGCATGGGATGTCGAGGAATGCTTCAATATCGTCATTTGGGGCACCAGGAGGTGGTTCTGGTGCTTGAAATACGTGGGATAGGTGGGTTGCAAAAGTGTCCGCCTTTGCTTAGTCGGAGTGGGCCCATTCATCGTTGTGGTTTCTTATCGAGGACTTAGGTGGAGTAGGTCTTTTAATTTCTTTAGTAGCCTTCCATAGGCTATGACCATCAGAAAATAGATTTTGAATGTATGCTTCAAAGGTGGAGTTTTGAGCTTTTTTTAGTGCTGCAGTAAGCTGCCTAGATAACCTCCTGTAATAGTGTAAGTCTTCCATATGGCGTGATCTCTGTCATTGCCTTCTAGCTCTTCTTTTTTCGCTAATAAGTTGGCGGATGTGTAGCGGGGTGTCTTTGGTACAAGCCTTTAGAAGTTCAGAACTGGGAGTCGATTGCCACGCGGCTTGTTGCAAGAGAGTCGTAAAGTATTGTACAGCTTCATCTAGATCTGCTGAGTCTTTAATTCGTATGTCAAGAGTTATGTTTTGAGTAACGTATTCTGTGAATTGGTCCCAATCGCTATGACTTGTAGTCAGCGTTGGATTCGTAGGTTTGTTTATGATGGCGGTGCATAGGCTGAGGATAACAGGCGTGTGGTCTGATGACAGGTCGTAATTTGAGGCAATTAAGCAGTTTTGCGTTGGTATATCTCTAGTTATGTAGAAGTCTAGGAGGTCTGGGAGTTTCCTTGGATCTGTCGGCCAGTAGGTGGGCTCTCCGCTGGAAAGATGGGTATAGTTATTAGCAGTTACGGCCCTTAGGAGGTTGCGACTCAGTGGTGACGAGTCTGGAGTTCCAGTGGGTATGCTTTGCGTTCCAGTTTCCTCCTGAGATAAAACGATTACCAAGATAGTGAAAGAAGATTGCGTATTTATCAGAGGAAATGGTGTGGCGTGGTGGACAGTAGACAGCAGATACATTCAAACAGCACTTATCAGTTTTTACGTGGACATTGGTAGCTTGAATCTCATGTGCTTGGTAGTTAGCTAATTCACGATGGGAGATGGTATTTTTAATTAGGATTCCTGATCCGCCATGAGTCGTGTCATCGGGGTGGACACAGTGGTAGAATTAGTAGTGTAGTATGTGTAAGGCAGTGCGTTCGCTGAAGTAGGTTTCAGATATAAGGAAAATGTCAATTTTGTTTGAATGTAAAAAGGCTATTAGCTCTTGTTTGTGATTGAGGAGACCATTGGCATTCCACGATGCAATTCTAAGGATGTTAACCATTATGGGAGTTTACTGATAACAGCGTTAAGCACATTTAAAATCATGCTGTTTTGGTTTAATATCTGGGTGAACATAGTCTTAAAGTCTTAAATTTATTTAAGAATAAAGTTAGATGTTCTCCTATGTCTGCTGGCTGCTGGGGGGAGGATGTAGTTCTGCTGGTTGCTTGAGCGTAGGACAGAGGTTTATTTTGAGTCGTGAGCGTGTTGGTTGATTTGGGTATTGTGGGCTCGGTTGGCATAGTAGGGTAATTGATATGTGTGGAGTTGTTAGAGAATTGTCTGATGCCGTGTCTCTGTGCGATTACGTCTTTGTAAACTCTACAGCCTTTATAGCTGGCCAGGCGATCGCCTGAGCAAAGAGCGCAATTTGCAGGCGTATCTCTAGTTTTTTCGCAGGTTTTGGAGTCGTGGTAGCTCCCACACCAGACACAGTTGGATGGTCAATTGCAGTAGGTTTTGGAGTGACCATACTCTTGACAGCGCATACATTGGACTATATCACGCCCTTTCTTTGGTGCTTCTACTGTTGTTTTGGTATTGTTGATGTATCTTAGGTCAAATATTTCTTTATTGTTTAGTTGTGGTTCGAGATCGATGAAGAACAAGGAAAGTGGTTCTTTAGTGATCCTGTGCTTAACGTTCGCATAGTAACGCACTTTGTGTCCTGCTTTTATTAATTCGTCTTTGATGTCTTCGATTGGTACGTGTGATTAATGATTTGTTCCTCTCGTAGGAGTTTTACTAATTTTCGGTAGGTTTAAATGGTGTGCGCATTGATTTTTATTGTGTTATTAGCTAGAGCTTCGGTTTGGTATGTTTCATCTTCCGTAACTTTCGCTAGGTTAGTAATCATATTTTGATAATTTTTGACAC
This sequence comes from Sinelater perroti, assembly GCA_036346155.1. Lineage (NCBI taxonomy): Eukaryota > Metazoa > Arthropoda > Insecta > Coleoptera > Elateridae > Sinelater > Sinelater perroti. Next base: position 16,946,841 of record JARFIY010000158.1, on the reverse strand, counting down.
CGTGTATAGGGATTGGTGGTGGTTTAGGTATAGATGGCGTGGCAGATGGATTCAGGCTGAGGTAATCATTTCCAGTTACAGTTTCAAGCGATTTAAATCGGTTATGCACAGGAGTGTGAATCAAAGCAGGAGAGTATTGTTACTTGGTGGTTGATTTTACGTTTTTTGGAATTGACAGTTTGCCAGTCATGTTTAGGGGCTACCTCTGGGCTGTCGTTCAATTTGTTGTCACTGACTAAAGTTATGGCGGCGTCAGAATTTGAATTAAAGTTATTTGAATTTATAAGAGGGCTAGGTTGGAAAGGAATATGATTATTTTGAAGCGCTGCATTTGCTGGCATAAATTGCGGATTACCGTAAGGTGCGCCTGGTTGTTGGAAGGATACTGGATTTTGAGAGTTAATTAGGTTTGGCGGAAATCCAGGTATTTGATTTGGCTGAAATTGAGAAGGATACATGCTTACCCATTCATGAAATTATTTAATTGTAGTCTAAATAGTGCCAAGCGAAAGAAGACCGCGCTTACAGAGTGGTGTTCAGGAATATACAGCACTCAGTACCAATCGAAGACATCAAAGATGAATTAACAAAAGCAGTGAACGTTAAGCACGGGATCAATAAAGAACCACTTTCCTTGTTCTTCATCGATCTCGAACCACAATTAAATAATAAAGAATTATTTGACCTAAGATATATCAACAATAACAAAATACCAGTAGAAGCACCAAAGAAAAGACGTGATATAGTCCAAGAGTATGGTCACTCCAAAACCTACTGCAATCGACCACCCAACTGGGTCAAGTGTGGAAGCCACCACGACTCCAAAACCTGCCAAAAAAATAGAGATACGCCTGCAAAGTGCGCTCTTTGCTCAGGCGACCACCCAGCAAACTATAAAGGCTGTAGAGTTTACAAAGACGTATCTCAGGAGGAGACTTGAACGTAAAGCATACCCACTGGGGCTCCAGACTCGTCACCACCAAGGGTCGTAACCTCCTCAGAGCCATAACTGTTAATAACTATACCCATCTTTTCAGCGGAGAGCCCACTTACTGGCCGAAAGATCCAAGAAACTTCCAGACGTCCTAGACTTCTACATAACTAGAGATATACCAACGCAAAACTGCTTAATTACCTCGAATTACGATCTGTCATCAGACCACATCCCTGTTATCCTCAGCTTATGCACCACCATCATAAGCAAACCTACGAATCCAACGCTGACTACAAGTCATACCGATTGGGACCAATTCGCAGAATACGATACTCAAAACATAACTCTTGACATACGAATTAAAGACTCAGCAGATCTAGATGAAGCTGTACAATACTTTACGACTCTCTTGCAACAAGCCGCGTGGCAATCGACTCCCAGTTCTGAACTTCTAAAGGCTTGTACCAAAGACACCCCGCTACACATCCGCCAACTTATTAGCGAAAAAAGAAGAGCTAGAGGCAATGGCAGAGATCACGCCATATGGAAGACTTACACTATTACAGGAGGTTATCTAGGCAGCTTACTGCAGCACTAAAAGAAGCTCAAAACTCCACCTTTAAAGCATACATTCAAAATCTATTTCTGATGTCATAGCCTATGGAAGGCTACTAAAAAATTAAAAGACCTACTCCACCTAAGTCCTCGATAAGAAACCACAACGATGAATGGGCCCCTCCGACAAGCAAAGGCGGACACTTTTGCAACCCACCTATCCCACGTATTTCAAGCACCAAAACCAACTCCTGGTGCCCCGAATGACGATATTGAAGCATTCCTCGACATACATGCCAAATGCTGCTGCCAATAAAACCCATTAGCCCGTCAGAAGTTAAATCTGAAATAACCAAACTAAAACTCCACAACGATTTAATCACCGGCCAAATCTTAAAAATGCTGCCACACAAAGCTGTTGTACTCCTAACAACAATCTATAACCGAATCTTAAGCCTCTGCTACTTCCCTATTGTATGGAAATACGCAGAAATCATTATGGTACATAAACCTGGTAAACCTCCTTATAAAACATCTTCATACAGACCCATAAGCCTGCTGCCCATTCCACTATTTGAGAGGCTTCCACTTAAAGGAATTCAAGCAGACCATGACCTAACAACCTTGCTGCCTGACTGTTTGGTTTTCGCGAAAGCATGTCAATGCTCCACCAAGTTCACCGAATAGTGAATCATATCTCCAAGAGTCTAGAAGCTAAACAATACTGTAACGGGTTATTTTTGGAAGTCTCTCAAGAGTTTGATAAAGTGTGGCACATAGGTCTCCTTTACAAACTTAAAAACATGGTTAGCAGTAACTACTAGCTTCTTCTGAAATCTTATCTCACTGATAGGAATTTCTCTGTCAAAGAAAATGGCTCTCTCTCCCCACTACCCTATACACTCTGGTGTTCCCCAGGGTAGCGTGCTCGGCCGGCTCCTTTATCTAATATACACTGCCGAATTACCAGTTCTGCACAACACTATTATTGCGGCATTTGCGGACGACGTTGCTATCCTCTCCTCCGACCATGATCCGGTAATCTCCTTCCATAACATCCAAACCCAACTCAACATGATCAGCGAATGGCACTCTAAGTGGTGAATCATTATTAATCAAACTAAATCTGCACATATAACTTTTACCAATCATAGGGAAATCTGTCCAGATGTAACAATCAATGGTACTCCTATACCTGTAAAAACCGAAGTACAATACTTAGGACTGAATTTAGACCAACGACTAACGTGGCAGAAACACAGTTAAACGAAAAGGAAGCAGCTGGATCTCAAAGTCAAACAAATGTACTGGATCATGGGACGCAAATCAAAATAGTCTCCTACTGTACAAAACCATTCTGAAACCCATATGGTCTTACGGAATCCAGCTTTGGGGCTGTGCTAAGCCCACTCGTTTAAAACCAATTCAAGCGTTCCAAAACAAATACTCATAATTGTTAACGCTTTATGGTACGTTAGCAACTTCATGCTCCACCAAGACCTCCAAATTCCATACGTCACGGACGCAATCACTACAGTCTCTGCCAATTACTGACACCGGATTACAGGAAATCCAAACGATTTCATAGATACCATCTACGGGAATGGACCGCCCATTATAAGACTCATCAAAACCTAGCCTGCCGACCTATTCCCACATCACTAAGGGCCAGTGAACCATAAGGAGAATTGTCAGTGGACACTTCCCTTTCCAAGTCAAAGACATACATCCTATTTACTTAATACTTTTAAAGAAGTAGATTGTAAATATGCAATAATAGTTTCAAAAAAAATTTATTGGTCTTGAATTGAAGCGTTGTAGCTTCATTTTGTCGTTTCACCACTACGCCTATTGCTAGGATGGTATCTGAAATGTGATCTAAAATTTTATCAATAGACTAGATAATTATTTAACATTATTACATTCGTACCGACGACAATGACGAATATGAAGTATTTTTAATCCCTAACTTCAATTCTTTTAGTGATCATTAGTTATGCTAGCTTCAGATGTACGAATAACTCTACATACTTTCTAGGGGATGTCCGGTGATTAATGGCCAGATCGTGTAGTTTGAAAACAGCGTTTTAGTTAAACAAGGAACAAAACAACGCGAAACGTTATTTACGCGCTGCGCTGGTAGTTTGGCCGAGATTTAAAGCAGAGGAATTCGCCTTGATGCTGGAAAAGACGTTTCCGGGGCGTAAATCTGCATCCATGCACCGATAAATAACCGCGTAAAATATGCAAATGCCGCGCTCTGAGAAAAACAAAGCGCACTTCGTGGACGTTGATAAATACCCGGATTATTTACCACTCTTTTTATATCACCCGCTCCTGCTAATAAAGCCGGGAAGCGGGCGATTAAAAGGTCAGCCCGGCCTGCAGACAATGGCGCCCAAGACCGGCGCTGACGGCTCCTCCGAGGCGATTTATGAATTCCTTGCTCCCTGTTGCCAGGTGTCTGGAGGGAAACTGCCGTTTTATTAGGCGGCGGGCGAGCTGCCGGACTGAAGCCCGGGGAATGCAACTGGCGGCAGCAGCGCTGCCTGAATACATTTTGATTTATCAATTAGGCCGCCGGCGAAATTAAAATTTAAATGGCCGGATTTCATCGTAAAGCCATTTAAGATCGCACCAGCGCTCTCGTTAGGGCGAGATTCTTATAATTAAGTGAGGCGATCCCAGGTGGGCTTATAAATTCCCTGCTTAAATTTAAAGCAGCGGCTCATTACGACGCTGCTTCGCGCGTTGATTGCGCTGTTAACGTTGTGCACCAGTCGGTAGGAAATCAGTTCTTGAGAAAATGGCGGAATATTAAGTTGCTCAGATACGATAGCGGCCTATGATTATTGCTGGTTATTAATCTGGAGATGGTTCCGAAAGGAGGCATCGATTTAGCTGTTCTTGAGTTGTTAGGACGCGTTTGGAATTTTCGTTTCTTAACAATCCAATGTCTGCTGTTGACATTACTCGAATTTCACTAGTTAGTAAGTTCTTGTTGTATGTTAGCATTATTAGTCAATTTGTCTTTTTACGATCAATAATTCGCTTCGAATTTCAGTAACTTGAAGAGTATCATTTACAAGTAAGGGGGGTACAACGCCCTATAACATTCTATTTCTATAAAGGGATGATTATTCAAGCCTCGTTCACTATAACTCTACAACTTATTCTTAAACAATTTGTCATTATCGTTACTGTAGAGATAATTTGGTATACATTTCAAACTAAACGCATAATTTCGAAAATTGTTATTATATTTCATACGCTTGTTGCTTTCTTTTTATCTGATACTTTAAGCTTCATCGGTCTTGAAGAACTATTATGGGTTTTTGTATTTTTAGAGCGAAACTGTAACGTAGAGATTTATTTAGAGTTGCTCTAGCAAGACCGTAACATTGGACAATCCAGTAACCTCGCAAAATTTCATAGAAATTTGGCATTAAATCACCTTAATCACCTTTAATCACCAAATGGTCTCAATTGTTGAAATAAAGCACAGTTTTTAATTTCTTTGGGAAAGCTGAAGGTAAAAATGCATACCAGTACCACCAGTAAATAGATTTTTGGTACAGTGCGTAATAACTTCAAGATATTTTGCTCTCACCATCCACGGTATTGTTTGTTTAAAAATATTTCTTTATCTAGCTAACAGTGACTCTCTAACAGCACGCCTTACTAAGGTTGATTTCAAACCTTCAAGTATTAAACTATTTTTAAATGAACCTACATATCATTTTCTAAAAAAGATTTGTTGTGAGCAAAATCATCGGTAAATTAAATAATTTTTGCTATCAATAGACTCTTCCATGCTCGACTTAAAAGTTTCTTCTTTCTCGAGGACATATATAACAGACAAAAGGCGTTAGAAATGTCGAGAAAGAGTGTTTTTTGTTGAGGCTTTTAACAAAGCTCTTTAATACTCATAAAAAGCTGCTGTTTTAAATAACGTTATGCTTACTATTAATGTTTTGTAGATTATTAAATATTTAATAATGATGAAAGATAATTCTAAGAGATGTTGAGTATCGTATTTCAGAATTTCAAAATTTTTCCTGAGTAGTACTAGATGTTAGAGCCTTCTAAGTGATTTTTAAATCGTTACTGAAAACAGCAAAGCTACTGCTCCTGATCAAATATTTCAAGAACTCTTAAAAAGAAGTGTAAAGAGAAGCATTTTATAGGTCACTAATTTCTTTAACCTTCTGTTGAAGGGAGGCAGAATTCCGGAGACCTGGAGACTCAGTGGTCTTATCCCGTTCTACAAAAATAAAGGTGATGTGGCTCTATGCGGCAATTAACGCGCCATAAAACTCACTTCCCATGTTTTAAGAATGTTTGAAAATGTAGCAGCTAAAAAAATAAATAAATTGACTAATACTACACCTAACCAATGTAGATTTACAAGTGGTTTTGAAACAATAGATGCCATTCATACAATCAAAATGTTAATGGAAAAGTATAAAACTCTCAGAAGAGACCTGCATTTTGTTTTCATAGACCTCGAAAAAGCTTTTGACCGTGTACCAAGACCACTTATATGACAAGCTCTTCGCAAACAGTTAGTACCAAAATATTACATCCACATTCTCTAAGATATGTACAACAATATCAAAACGAGAGTTGTAAGCCCCGGAGGTATCAGTAAAAATGTCGAGGTAAAAGATGGGGTGCACGAAAATCTACTTTGAGCCCTTTGCTGTTATAAACTACGTCACGATTGAACTCCAGAAGCCAACACCTTGGACTCTGTTATATGTCGACGATATAATACTTATAACTGTCACAGCAAGAAATACAAGCTGACCTAAATGCATGGTGCACTGCTCTAGAACGAACAGGACTGAGAATATTTTTGGTCAAAGCAACGCGCTTGCTGTATCTCGGAGGCATACCTCTCGTCATAGTAGACTACTTTAAATACATTTTATCAGTAGTACATCAACAGCTACAACGTGTAAAGACATAAAAACCGTATAACAACAGGGTGGTTTAAATGGAAATCTCTATATGGAGTTATGTGCGATAAAAAAATGGCCATTCAGGTCGAAGAAAATGTATATAAAACAGCAATTAGACCAGCTTTACTATGCGGGTCAGAATGCTAGGCAATGCACAGAACAGATAAACAGAAGTTTCACATAGAGAAAATAAAAATGCTACGATGGTCGGGGGGAGTAACTCGTGAAGACAGAGTTCGAAACGAATATATCCGAGGGACATTGAAAGTTGCGAATGAAATAGATAAAATATCAGAAAATCGCCTGCGTTGGTACGGACATGCTATGCGTAGAGATCTTAACCGTATGACTAGAATAGTCATGCAGATACAAAAACCAAAAAGAAAACCAGGGCGCCCACCGATGGTCTGGATTGGAACCATTAAAAAAGATGTGAAGACAAAAGGTCTAAAACCTGAGATGACTCAAATACGCCCAGAATGGCAAAAAATACCAGAAGAGCCGACCCTAAAAGAAATAGGACATAACGGCATGGAACAAGAAGAAGATGTGTATACTGGAATCCCTTTGCATCGAAAAATTACCTACAGAAATGTTTGCTTCGTTTGCTTACACAAAGTTACGACGAAGCCAAGAAGTATAGCGAATATGATCACCAGGAGGAGGTAACGGATAACGGGGCAATAAGAATAAAAGACCTGATCTCAAAAGGAGTGGTAAACTCGCCCACTAATTGAAAGAGGAGATCGATGAAGATTCTGGGCAGCGTATGAGTGACCTAGCAAAGCAATTGGGTGTGGCGAGGTTGACAGTTAATCTAGTAGTACATTAGTACCTGCACTACAAGTCCTTGTTAACGGCGAAGGCAACGTTATAGCGCCCCACTTCTTTGATCACCGACGACTATATCAACAAATTGAAAACAGTTGTTAAGTCCTGGATAGATTAGGTACCTTTAGATGGGACTACGTGTTCTAACAAGCCTCCGTCCCAGCCTACAAAGCAAGAAAGACCCATACATGTGACATGGCCATACAACCATTTGTATTAGCACTGGACTCCCAACTCATGGCCACCTTACAAATTCGACTGCAATTCCTTTGACTAGTACATTTGGGGTGTGGTCGTAACAAAAGCCACTAACAGGTATAATAGCACCAAGGATATCTTAAGAACATCAATCATAGAGGTAATGACATATATAGATAAGAAGAAGTTGCGTCGACTTGCAGCAGCTTTAAGCTTAATCTAAATAAATTTAAATTTTCTCGTACTTAATGTTATCTTCACTGACTTTTTACTTTCCTCAACCAGCTTGGAACATTTATGCAAATCAATGCGACTTTCAAATTTCTATTAATTACTTTTTAATAAATTCAGCAGTATAATAATATAATAAATGTCGTAAAGTAATTCTTGATAACTATATTCAACTCCCATTTATCAAATTTAATGTTGCTTCAATAAATTTTGTGCTACCTGTACAATACAGGGTTTTTCTTTTTAAAAAATAACGCAATTTTATACAAGTAGGTTGTACACAAATTTGGCAGCAACTTTAATATTTCTGGTTATTGTATTTTGTGCAGAAGCACAAACATATATATAAGGCCGGTTTACATCGAAGAGCGTCTATAGAGAAATTTAATGTTTACAGTGCCCCAAGCGGCGGCATAGCAAAATAAGCATTTCCTAGCAGTTCGGAAATTTTATTGCAAAATAATATAAATGCCACAACAAGCTTGTAGTTGTATTATAAAAATGAAATCATTTTTAACGTCATCATGAGGTAAACTTTTACAATATCTGTCAATGTAAATTTGTTACGAGGATTAGGGGAGTTGTAGGATTTGTTAAGTAAAATAATGATAACATTATTATAATTTACACAGCTATTTTTTATAATTGGAGACTGAAGTTTTTCAGAGTTGAATTTGTGTCTTGAGTGCTTAAAAAGGATTCGAAAGATATGAGAAAGCAGGGCCTGATTAACCCCACAAAATGAGTAAGCTGCATGCCAGGGCGCTGCGATTTGGGTAGTGCAGAATTTTGAGTTGCGCAAACAAAAAGTGAGCTCAATCAAAGGAAATCATACAGTCGACATTTATCGACAGATAATGTATTTTTAAAAACATTTTTGCAACAAAATTATATATCACAAAGAAATGTTCTATTCAGGAATTTTACAGAATGATCGACCACCGTCCCTATTCTAAAACCTCGCGTTTCAACATAAAGCGGAGCAGATCATCATTTGCAACAATTGAATGGGAAAAATTGTATAGAGAACAATTGTGCAATTAAATTAATGTTGTTATAATACTAGAATATATCATTATTGTGCAACGGTGCAGCACTTTTAGTTCAGTTTTGAATTAAATCGTCGTTGAATTCACATTTGATTTGTTATAAAGGCTGAAGAATGAATGAAAAGATGGAAAGATTTGTGAATCAAATCAACTGGAACAAAATTTAGAAAATGTTCCGAAGAGCGTCCGGAACAACAGAATTTATATATAATAATTAAAAGAATACCAAAACTAAACATTTTGTTCTCACACAGTGTGCAGCAATCAACAACGTCGCCCAAATTGTATTGCATCAAATGTACAGTTCTAAGAGGCTCACAGAGCTCATAGAGTTCTAAAGATACTTTTAAACAGGTAAACTCAATTATAACACTTGATGAACCACAAATCTGGTGCATAAATGATGAACTTCGTAAGTGGATAGCCTAGAATGGCATTAAACGAAGAGATCACTCTGACTACAAACATCAGAACACAAGAAAGCAGTGTTACAGTTGTAAAGCTTTCAGTTTTTCATAGACTGGCAGTTTATGTTGATAGTAAAATATTAGGCTCCGCAAGAAATAGTAATTTCCTGTGTAGAACTGATTTCAAGATGCACTCCTTTTAAGACCAAACATGCAGCAAACTTTTCAAACATAGAAAAAAGTGTTTGCTCATACTTGTCAAATACAACAGTCAATAAATTCACTGTACAGTTAGCGGGCCAAATTAAGGCAGAGTTTGTAAGCGCCAAGCATTATTCCATAATAATAAGACCAAATAGTTTTTGTGGTACTTGCATACTATGTGTTATCTACGGGAATTCCTGCTGTACGATTTTTAATTTTTATTCCTAATCTGTAATACTGCCAAGAGGAGTGGAAAAAGAAAGGCAAGAAGACCTAGATGGGACAAAACTGAAAAATGGGGGATGGAAAGAGGCAAGACCGTGGAGGAAATGAGAGATAGTGCGAGGAACAGGAAGAAATGGAAAAATGGGTGAAGTCGACGTTCGACCTAGCAAAATGGCAAACGGATTAAGAAGAAAGAAAGAAAAAGGAAGAAGATTTCTAACAGTGACTAAAGAGGTGAAGATTTGGCGAATGTTGTAATATCGCTTGTACATTTGCATCTTTGTCAATAGTAGGGGACAGAGCTATGACAATGCCAGCAACACTTCTGGATGCTACATAGGCTTTCGGGCTAAAATAAAAGAAGTAAATCCTCTGACCACATACATTTCTTGCACAGGTAACTCTTTACAACTAGTTGGCTTTGTTGATTTTTTTAATTTAGAACAACAAATCTATTATTCTTTTTGTGCTTTAACCAAAAGTGAGTTTTACATTAGAAGAACATCATGGAGAAGAAGTACCCGTGCTAATACCGGTCAAACATCATACAAATCGTACCAAAGCTTCTTAATGCTCTGACTAGCATCACCCATGAGAGTGATCAGACTAAGAACGCACACTATGAAGCAAATTTGATCTTGGAAGAACTTGAGTGTCTTGAAATAGTATTAATGGAAGCACAACATTCTTAGAGTTTCAAGAAACAAATGAAAAGCTTCAAGCAAAAGTACAAACATAACGAAGGTCATTACTCTATATTGTACTTTAGAAACATCTATAAGCACTCTTCGAAGGAGATGAGTTTTCAAAGCTAGAAAACAAAGCAAAACTAATGTGCAACTTATATCTAAAAAACAAATATTACAAAAAAGGGGAAGCCAAAAGTTCTTTCTGGGGAAGACAAAGATGGAAATTCGTTTTCTGAACGGCAGTCTTAGTGATAGAAACATATTCTGCTGAAATTGGTTGTCTGAAGCTCAGGTTAATACTAAAAATAAGAATCTATGCAAGAATTTTTATTTCTATGAGATACCACTCAAATGAAAAATAGTAAAATACTGAAGAGGGCAAACTAACTAGTGAAAAAGTATGTTTCTGATTTAGATATGACATTTTTTGAGGAATGTATGCATTTTGCAACTTTTTTAAGAATTAGTAAAAGCTATCTACGAAGAAACCAAAAACACAATTAGAACCACAAAGAGTTCTAGTATTACTGAAGTCATGGGACGTGGAGTCTATTTTTCCCAGTACTGTCAAGCAGTGTTACTAATTAAACTAGAGGACGATCCTTTTCACCTCTTAAGAGAGTGAAATACTTTTTGAAATCAACCTTGAAATCACACATCTACAGAGTCTTTCTCGATAACTTAGTCCAAAAGTTTGCTATTGTTAAAGCAAGGAAAAGGGATGTTTTTTAAATAACAAATTTCTCATTGGTGTCTAAATGTATGTAAACATTGTATTGAAGGAGGTGATAATTTGAAAAACTATACTTTATGACAAAAGTTATGTCTAAAGATGACTGATGGTGCTACGACTCCAATTCTGAATGAAAAAAATTGGGAGAGAAAATATTCAACGTTGGCGTTATAAGTTATGTTATAATATCAAGAATATGTTAATTTTTTTTATTATCGTTACCCTTTGATACTATGTTACCCAATATTTTTATTTCAACAGTTTGAAATAGTTTCCCGAAAATGTGCGGAGAAATGGCTAAAAAGGTGGAGATTGATAGTTTTAAGCCTGCCAACTTCCCGTCTTATCTGCCCGATAGCTCTTGGAAAAAGAGGCATATCCATTTTACCCTGCTTTTATGACTCACCCGACGCATCTCTCTGCTGTATTAATATGGCTGACTGCATTTTTTTATTTTCTGTACATTTGAGCTTCAGGGCCTTTGCGTCTTTTAAACGCAGAACCGAATGCCGCTCCAGTGGGAAAGGGGATCCGATAACAATCGCACACATTGCGGCCCTTGTAAAGCTGTTGTTTCGTACATCGCCAGCAAAGCGATGCCTGTCAGTCACCCCCGAAAGACACAGCCGCGATATTGAATTCTTAGCGATTTGGGAATGCGCAGGCCGCACGGATGCTTGGCAGCCGGCTGAAAAACCGGCGAATATCTGTCAGCTCGTCAAGCCGGTGACGCGTTCTTGAAGCTGACGGCCGCAGCGCCCGCGGCTATCGGCTCCTTGCGCCCAAGTGGCGCTTTCCGGCGGCTGTCCCGCTGGCCCTGACAAGCAAAGTGCCCGAAAAACTGACGCTGAAATTGGGCTCATCCGCCGAAACAGCGTCTCGGGTTGACAAACGCGGAGCTAACTTTGCTGGGGAGATTGTAGCTTCTGTTTTATTTATTTATTACCCCTGGGCTTAAGACTTTTCTTTTCGGTTGTTGTTTAATATGAATGAGCACTAGTATGTATTTGGATAACAGCACGCAATACTCTCATAAAACAGCGTCATTTTTTATTATTTACGGGCGCTCATTTTGAATAGTACTGATGTTGTCGTCTTTTTAGTTTATTTACAAAATCGCCGACAAGATACACTGACCAGGAAAAAAATATGTAAAAATATTTTTAAAAAGATTAATCTTAATATAGGTATCAAAAATTCAGCAGATCTAAACGTGAGCGGCCGGTACTCCACAACAAACTGCGTGGCAGTCGACTCCTGAAACCGAACAACAAGCATCTGCACTCCCTTACACATCCAACAACTAATCAGTGAAACTATACAAACCCGAGAAGGATGAAAACGATTACGTGACGTTAAAGATCTATACTGCTATAGAAGATTGTCTAGACAACTTACTACAGTATCCAAAGAAGCCCAAAACTCAACCTTTGAAACATACATCCAAAACACAGTCTTATGTAATGCTATCTAATGTAATGTAAAAAATTTTAAAGACTCACCCCTAAGGAAACTTAACAACAAATAGACTGGTTTCAACAAAGAAAAAGCCGACACCCAGCAAAAATGAAAGCCGAAACAGCCAAGTCAATCCCACACAAAGCTCTGGGATATGATCCAATAACTGGACAAAATCTTAAAATGCCACCCGGAAAAACTCTCGTCCTTTTCACAACCATCTTCAACCTAACTCTAAGTCTCTGCTACTCATAATAATAATAAATAAAAATGGCAAACTCCCGCTATAAGCTTACTGACTATTCCTTCTAAAATGTTGGAAAGGCTGTTGCCCAAAAGAATCCAAGAAAACTCCCACCTAACTAGCCTAACTAGCAGTTTTGGTTTTATGAAAGTATGTGGATAATACACCAAGCCCATAGAATAGTCAATCAAATATCTAAGAGCATCGAGGAAAATAACTATTGCAATGTAGTATTTAGACGAGTCAAGCGTTTGAAATAGTGTGGCATACGTGTTCTAAGAACTTAAAAATATGGTTAACAATCGAACAAAAACTTCTCTGTAAAACCCAACGCACTTTCTCCATACTATTTTATACAGTCTGGTGTTCTGTAGGGTAGTGTGCTCAGCTCACTTCTCTATCTTATGCTGACTTACTCAATACAAAAAACACCACGATTTCTGCGTTTGCGATAACATTGCCTATTCTTAGATAATGGTCCTGTAACATGCTGAACGAATGGTACAGGTGGAAAATCAAAATAAACCAATCTAAATATGTTTAAGTGATATTTTCTACCGTACGGAAATTTGTCCATGTGTAACTGTCCCTGTGCAAAATTAGATGTTAAATACCCAGGACTATATTTAGATCAAGGCTCAACACGGCGGACACACATAGAGACGAAATAAAAATGGCTGGATCTCAAGCCCAAACAGATGTATTAGCTTCACCAAGAATGAAATTCTAGCACGTAAATGTATGGTCTTATGGCTTACAGTCTACTCGTCCAAAAACAATACAAACATTTCGAGACAAAACACCTTGTGCTCCGTGATACATCAGCAATGTAATGCTGCACCAAGACCTGCACATCCCATATAAAAAATTCCATTTCTATTAGCCATCGTCATCAACTTGTAGGACATAGCCTGATAGATAACTTATATAAAGATGGATCACTTAACAGAAGACTAAACAAAACCTGGTCTTGAGACCTACTTCAACAACACTAAGAGTTGTATAGGGAGAAACGTCAATGAGTGTTTTTTCTTTCAGGTCAAAAATACTCGCACTCAATACTCTCATTGAAGTAGATTGTAAATTTTCATCGATTGTAGCAAATTTGGTTGGCTCAAAAAGCGATGTTGTAATATTATTGGTAATATATATTGGTAAATATTAGTACTATTGGTACTGGTACATTAGTATTGTTGGTATGTTTAATTTTTTTTTTTCTTTTATTAGCCTTCATCCTTGGTCATAGACCTCTCTCTCTCTCTCTACTGTTCTCTATCCTGCGCCAGCTCTATCCATTTTGGGCCTGTAATTTTCTCGATATCATCTATCCATCTTATGCTTGGTCGACTCTTATTTCTCTTTACCTCCCAGCGCTTGTATTGTATGATTTTTTTGCCCGCATTTCTTTTCCTATTCTAACCATGTATCCTTTCATTTCCACTCATATTTTACCATTTTAGTTGTTACAGCTTTTACACCTGTTCTCTGCCTTATCGATGTGTTCCTTTTTTTACCCGCCCCATTCCTCAATTAGCTACTTCAATTTTGTTTACTACTGCTTTTGTTAATGGTCACGTTTCTGTGCCATACGTCATTACTGGTATAACGCACTGGTTCTAGACTTGGACGTGTTGCTGTTTTTCGAACATTCTAAACACATAGCTTAACTCTCTGAAAACACTCTATTCTCGTTTTATTCTTCTCTTTAGTTCTACTGTATGATTTAGCTTTTCTTTGGTTATTCTTTGTCATAAATAGATGTAGTCTTTTACTTGCTCTATTTCCTCTTTATTCTTAATCCTACTCTTTTCGGCTCTTTATTTATATCTTCCAGTATCTCTTGCAGCTTCTCAATTTTGTCTGATCAATGCCACGTGGTCGGCAAATCTCAAATTATTTTGTGTTTCTACGTTTATGTTTATTTCCCGGTTTTTCCACTCTAGTCTCTTAACCACATCCCTCAACGCAGCTGTGAACAGCTGCGAAGATATATTATCTTCTAGTCTTATTCATTTTTTCTATTTTTACTTGCTCTGACTTTTTGTAATTGAACGGTAAATGCTGCATTCCTGTCTATTCTTCCGTTTTTGAATTTGAATACTAAATCATAAATCAAGAAAAATTTTAAAGAGTGTTTATTACTATAAGAGAGTTGCAAATAAGATTAAAATATGTTAATCTTCTGAAGAATTGTTCCAAAATAAGAAGACAAATGGAACTTATTTTTTACCAACATCCAGTGGAGCGCTATATAGAGAGATAACCACAAGATTATAATTAGTGTAACTTGCGTTTAATACCATAAGAGAAAATTACACCGACAATATTTTCGCTAAACTAATCAAGATTTTCTCTCTTCCGTTTCAGTTGCAGACAAACCCACCGCTTGTTTATAGTTGGCCTCTTTTGATGCTAATTGTATCTGTCAGTCATTAGCTTTAAGGGCAAAATATAGAGCCGGACTAAAACTTTTTTAGTTAGGAAAATATTTATGAGATGACTCTCTCGCTCCTATATATCATTAGTAATATGAGCAATGCCGTTTTCTTCGCGAATATGTGGGATAGAGGGGTTTTAAAACTTTGGCTGGTATCTAAATAAAACTTACAGTCACTTTTATCTTGTTTTTCTAAACTTTTTTGGCAATTTTAATTTTGGCTTCACGTTCAATATCCCTAATGTACAAGGATATCAATTTACTCAATAACAAAACACCTACAGCCAATCTGGTCCACAATCCAGATATTCTACCAATTGTCAAGCATACCAGTCATCTCCTTTTTCATTCAATCCGCAGCCACTGTCCTTTTCTCAAACTGTACAAAATGGAATAAACCAACAAATAATGAATGCCACCAACAATAATTTCAATCACGAAGACCGCGATTCACGTGTAAATGCAGATTTAATTGAAGACTCGGATTCAGATACTAACAGCCCCAACAACACGCAAGGTACAAATACGAAACATGAATGGCAAAAAATCAGAAAACGGAAAATAACCAACTCTAATACAATCTTTAATCGTCAACAACCCATTCCTACGAGCATATCAAACAGATACGAGATCCTCTCACAAACTCAACCCGAAAACGCTTGTCAAGAGCAAACACCTAATAATCGAAGTCCTGAATGGCGAAGCCTCGCCTATTATATCCATGGAGTAAACAATTATAATGAAATGATTAAAATATTACTAAAATCCTGGAAAAAGAGCAATACCACACAACAACTTTGCCAAACGATAAAATTAAAATAAACACCAACACAATAGACTCATACAGAAAACTCACCAAACACCTTAAAGATGAAAATACATTTCATCACACCTACCAATTAAAAGAAGAACGCGCATACAGGATAGCTATTCGAAATCTTCACCACTCCATACCAGTTTCAGAAATAACAAAAGAACTTGGGAATCTTGGTCACACAGTACGCAATATTATTAACATACGTCACAGAGTAACCAAACAACTATTGTCACTGTTCATGGTAGACCTAGAACCTAAAGAAAATAATAAGTCCATCTTCAACGTTCAACATCTAAGTAATATGAATATCACGGTTGAACCCCCCAAGAAGACCCGAACCATACCTCAGTGCACCCGCTGTCAAGAGTACGGCCATACAAAAACTTACTGTAATAAACCATTTGTCTGTGTCAAATGTAGCGGTAACCACGAAACCCAGTCTTGCAAAAAAAAACCCAATACTCCAGCCACTTGTGCCTTATGTAATACACAACACCCAGCTAATTACAAGGGATGTTCAGTATATCAAGACATCAAAAGAGCCAAAAACCCAACACTCAGAGGAATCACAAACAAATCCAGAACGTACTAGTTACCACCAAATATATCCGAATTCCCACCACTTCCTAAACAAAACACCAACCAAAATACAGAAGCTATGCATCATCCTTACCACAGACCTCTCTCCCTGCAACCACACGACAGAAGACCCCCTATTCATACCTTCAATGAACAGCAGAATAACATCAACCAATTGTTTTCTAGATTCCTAACGGAATTTAAAGCAATGTTTTCGCATCTTATCAGCCAAAACAGCATGGTTTTAAACATGCTTTCCACTGTTATAAACAAATTAGCTTAAAAATGGCCAACCACCTCCGTATAGCTCTCTGGAACGCCAATGGCTTATCAAACCATATATCTGAGATTAACTGTTTTCTGTAATTACAGGATATAGATGTGTTACTCGTCTCCGAAACCCACGCAACAGCCAGAACAGTTATTAAAATACCGCACTATTCCGTATACCTTTCCTACCACCCTGATGGCACAGTACATGGCGGATCACCGGTAATTATCAAAAACTCAATCTCCCACCATGAATGGAACTCCTTTCAAACCGACAAAATTCAAAGTTCTAGTATAAAGATTCAAGTTCTACCCTACCCATTGATCATAGCAGCAGTATACAGTCCACCACGACATGCTATCTCAACTGAAGAATACGCAAATCTGCTAAAATCCCTTGACGCAAGATTCCTCATTGGAGGAGATTGGAACGCCAAGAATGTGGCCTGGGGCTCAAAACTAACCAATCCGTAAGGGCGTAACCTACTCAGAGCAATACAAAATCATAACTGCAACTACATATCAACCGGAGAACCCACCTATTGGCCTACAGATACAAATAAAATCTCCCACTTATTAGACTTCGTTATTTCCCGCAGCATAGCAAACACATACACCAAAGTGGAATCTAACTATGACCTGTCCTCAGATCATACTCCCATTCTAATTACCTTAAGCACATCCATTATTACCAGAGAACCATCCCCAAAACTCTGCAACAAGAACACCAATTGGGACCTCTTCAAAAACATACTGGATCACGAGATTAATCTAACTATCCGAATTAAGGACGCCTATGACCTAGACGAAGCAACCCAATATTTAACTACAATTATACAAAACGCGGCATGGCAAGCAACACTCAGTAAAACAAACAGGCCAATAACACCGATACCTCCAATCAAAAAGTTCGATGATACAGGGACCAGATCAGACAAGGAAAAAGCTGATTCATTCGCAGACCATCTTGCTACTGTATTCTCATCGCCACAGCCGGTAGTAAACAACGATGACACCGACATTTCCGCATTCCTTGACGCACCCTGCCAAGTGTCCTTACCTCTGAGACCATTCTCACCAGCCGAAGTAAGACAGCAAATTAAATTAGCAAACCCACGTAAAACACTTGGTTACGACCTAATCGTAGGAGATGTACTGCAAAACCTCCCCAGAAAAGCCCTAGTGTTACTTACAACCATCTACAACAGCATTCTACGACTCTACCACTTCCCCATTCAGTGGAAACATGCTATAATCATTACCCTTATTAAACCTGGCAAACATCCTACGCAACCCTCCTCCTACAGACCCATCAGCCTTTTACCACTCATGTCAAAAATATTCGAAAAACTGCTCCTCACGAGAATTCATGAAATTGTCGACCTACATGAAATTCTCCCAAACTACCAGTTTGGCTTCTGGCAGCATCATTCTACTATCGACCAAAGGCACCGAATAGTTAACAGCATTATGGAGACCCTAGAAACCAAGCGCGTCTGCATAACTGTATGCCTATACATAAAACAGGCTTTCGACAAAGTATGGCACACGGGTCTGTTATACAAAATAAAACTCTATTTTCCAAATCAGCTGTACCTTATACTAAAATCATATCTAACCAAGTTAAAGTAAATAACACAACTTCCGAATATCACGAAATTACATCTGGAGTACCGCAAGGTAGCGTACTGGGACCGCTGCTGTATCTCCTATATACTTCCGACACGCCTTCAACTGACGATACTGTACTTGCAATGTTCGCCGATGATACAGCTATCCTCTCAATAGACGAAAACCCAATAACTGCAGCAGCCCATCTACAAATACACTTAGACATCTTGCAAAACTGGTTCAACAAATGGAGAATTACAGTCAATCACTTTCACAAATAGACGTATTGCAAGCCCACTAAACAACATCAGCAATACTCCGATACCTCAGAAGACGGACATCAAATATCTTGGACTACACCTAGACCATAAGCTCACCTGGAGCACTCACATCAAAGCCAAACGAAAACAAATAGACCTTAAAATTAAACAAATGCACTGGCTCCTTGACAGACGCTCCCAACTCTCACGGTCAAACAAACTACTATTATATAAAAGCATTATAAAACCCATCTGGACATACGGTATACAGTTGTGGGGATGCGCTAAAGCCTCCCACACAAAGTTCCTGCAACGAAGCCAATCAAAAATCCTTCGCAAAATAGCCAACGCCCCATGGTACATCTCTAACGAAACCCTTCACACAGACCTAGGAATTCCGTACGTAGCCGCAAAGATACAGAAGCTTGCTCGAACATACACGACCCACCTGGCAGGACATAAAAACCAGCTAATAGAACAGCTCTCTAACCAGCCAACCATCACCAGACGATTAAAACGAAATTGGCCACAAGTGTTTAGCCTACGGGGAGTGAGGCGCTGGCCGAATCCCCCCAATGACATGTTATAAAATTATAAATTATACATAATTTACTTATTACTCGTGTGAGAGTAGATTGTAAATAAGCAACAAATAATAAAAAAAAAATTTAATTATTGGTGCTCATCTGATGCTTCTTTCGGCTTTTTTCTCTGTATTTTAGTTATGAAAGCAGGATAGAATTAGCCTTTTACCAACTTTCTGCCAAAACGAAGTGGTTATCAGCTACAATGAAGCACCAAGACAAGATTGTCTAATAGTTTTTTTAGGGGATAGTTGAAAAGTGGTCAAAACCTTATCCACATTTCTTTATCAGCTAAGTTTATCTCTAGAGACATAAGAAAATTACTACCATTTTTGCGGCAGTTTTTCTTTTTGACCAAATTATCACTGAAATTATTGAAGTGACCTTCTCAGGAATAGTAAGCAATTATGTATCCTTTGAATGGCACCATTCGTTAAGCATAGCAGTGACTTCAACTATTTTACCACTGCAGTTTGTAGACATATTTATGACACCTTTTTTGAAAATTAAACACTCAGACAATGAATCATTTTTCACTTTGATGATGCATAGCGATTTTAGATTTATAACAACCCACAAGTTAAGGTTGTTCTCATAAGATGGCTAATTCAGTGCTCCTAAGGGCATAAATATAAAAAAAAAACACCACAAACCACGACTACACTGCTTTGTCGCACTCACGCGATATCTTTGATGTAATATCGAGGCTTTTCTAAATTACATAAGGTGATATATTTAGCCATACAACATTTTTCAAAGCAAGCAATTTTGAGTTGGCAGGTATTTTGGGTAGCAGGGGCCATCGTTAACAGCAGTTTCAACACAAGATTATCGACATTACTATTCTTCTTGCAATGAAACAGTCAGTCTCATCCACTTCTAATGCTGTCTAACTTTTTCAGTATCTTTGTGACTGACAGGCCTAGACTGATGGTCAGAGGTGCAAATATGTGCCAACGATCTTATTAATTGTAAATCTGCTGTAAATTATTAGATATTAATTTTCGGATTGGTTTTGCATTTGAAGATTGAAATTAATTTTAATAATTCATGTTGACAAGGTGTTGTGTGCCAGACACGGATTTTTGACTAATTAATATCTTGGGTGGTGAAAGCAAAGTGTTTAAAGGTCATTGCGCAGCACACCCACAAATTCAATTTGACGCCGTACATTAATTTCATATTAAAGCCGATACTATTCTAAGCATTACGCCTCGAGGCAACCGTTTCGTCCCCTGGGCGTAAAAGCTTCATACAAAATGTTGAAATTTAATAATAATTTCTTAGCACGTGCTGTACATTATATATAACAGAAGTAAAAATATCTGTTAAGCTCTGTGTGGTGTTATTAAAAAAATAATAAAAGCTAAGTGACAACAAGCAAGTACTGTCTTGAGTGATAAGATTTAAAGTGTGTAATCTACTCAATAAGAGTTGTACGGAACAAGGCTATAAATCTAGACCTTTATATTCCATGTGAGATAATAATATTCGCTTTTAATCTTTTTTACTATTTTTCGAAGAACCTGCAAATTCTTTCTTTTAATAACGATGTGGGACTGAAAACGTGGCTTAACAAATTTTATTTGAGTCAAGACCGGAAAACTTTTTCTGTAGAGACAGTGACAAGACAAAAGGTTGTATACTACTGACCAGTTTGTTAAAACAATTAGAAGACAAATATTGAAATAATTGAAAACCCAACGAACCTATCGGACACCCGATAATTACGTTGTAAATAATTAAATAAAATAGAAAAACACACACGTAGTAAAAAACTATTAAAAACAATCAAAGTCAAAGTAAATTTTTATAAAAATGAAATAGCAAGAAGATGTATCAAGTAAAATTATGCAAAATATAAGTTAATTTAAAGTACAAACTTGAAAATGATATAATTATGTTGTAAATTTGTAGAGCTTGGCGTTTTAGAAAGATAAAAGAAAGCACAAAATGTAACCAGCTTGTTCTAAACTCCACCGAAAGCTTGTTATGGAAGCGTAATAACTTTGTTAAGAAAACATAGTTTAACTATTTAACTGTAAAGGCGCCTGCCAAGATTGTGGCAAACTACTGTCTGTAGTTTAGCGTCAACTTGCTAAAGGGCAAGGAAGGCCTAACCACAAATTACATTCAATAGTAGCGGCTAACCCATGGTGGTAAATAAAAACGGTGGCAGATTTAAGTTATTTAAAATAAAATTACTTTGTGGTGCTACATTGCAACACTTAGAATAGAATTATACGAATTTTTAAAAAATGGAACACAAATGTTATGGTGTAAATGGAACAAAAACCTCCAATTGAAAGGAGAGATGGTAATAACTTAACCAAATAGCTATCTTTGTAGCATTACCTGTTATTAAAAAATAAAAAAACGAATACAACCTGAAACAATATAGAAAATAATAAAAAATTGATACCCAAAATTGTAGAAATAAGCGCAAAGTATTTACATATAATTAATTAAGAAAGATACAAAAAAAGATTTCATTAAATAAGAAGGAAATTAAAATAAAAATAAAAATTATTACAAAAATAAAGAAAACATGTGTATACGTTAAAACAATTAACAAGAAAGGAAGTACAAAAGAGGGAAAAAGTGATAAACACTTAATATTAACTAATTTAACCAAAGCGGCTGCGAATATATTGATTAAGTACGGTATCCCTAAATTACTAAATTGAGTTTAGAATTTTACTAAAAAGTTTCTGACGATAAGTTTTCTAAAGAATAGTTACAAAAGATTCCGTTCTAGAGATAGATATCCCAGTATTACATTTTAAAAATTATTTTTTTGAAATTTGAAAAACTACTTGCAGTTTTTAACATTTTCTTAAATGCTGTTATCCGTTTTTTAACTACTATTTTATTTTTTTCAATTAGATTGTTTATTATATAGATAAACAGGCTTTTACGGCTGGTGTTATGGTTCATCGTGTTGGTTTTCGGGTTATAAGGGTGGGAGTTCAGAAGTCCTTGACATTTTGTCCACAACTGCGGCGGACATTTTCAGAACGAAATCTTCTAAAAATTAAATGACTGTCCCGTGCGTTTTCGCTTTCATACTCGTGCGAGTATGGTATGGGTCCATTGTTGACGTCACCGGGATGGTGAACAACGGAATCGGGCTAGCAGCTGACGTCAATTGGGTCGTTGCAGGTAATATTTCGGCATTTTCTGACGTCACTCGTTCTTTCTCCTTATCGCGGACTGTTTTTTGCCCCTTAAAACCAAGATTTAAATATTAAATCCGTCGTCCCTGTTGAAATTATTGTTATGTTTATAAATCTCCACCACCTCTTGCTATCATCTCGGGTAATAATTCCTGCTATTGGATAATTCGAATCTGATGGTCAGAATTTTTCATGGCATGTTTAGAAAATTCTGATTTTTTAGGTTCATTAAGGTGTAGATGACGTTTGTGTTCCTTTATCGTAGTAGTAATCGTTCGGCCCGTAGTCCCAATGCAGACTTGCTCACATGAACAAAGTTTGCAGTACACCCTTGGTGTATCCTGTGAGTTTCTTGCATCTTTGGCTGGTCTAAGTAAATTGCGTATCTTGGTGGTAGTAGTATAGATGGTTTCCACCTTGTGTTTCTTGAGAATTTTTCCTATCTGGTCCGTAACCCTATGATATAAGATAATGCTTTTTGTGCGCATTTGTTACGTTTAGTTGCTCCATTTATCTCCGTCCTCGAGTAGCCATTTGTTTCAAATGTTTTAATTTCTTATCCAAAAACTGTGGTTGACGTGTACGTCATGCTCGGTTTACCAATGCTTTCACAACAGTTTTTTTTTATTTAGGTAGTGATTCAACTGCTTATAAGGTATCTATCTGTATGCGTGGGTTTTCTGTATACGGTGTATTGTAAATGCCCATTCTCCGATCTCAACCCCTGTATGTCTAAAAAATAATGGTATTGTGTGAATCCAGTTCAATGGTAAACTGTATGCTTGGGTGTATAGAATTAAAGTGTTAAGAAATTTTGTTAAAATCTCCTTTCCGTGTCTTCATATCACAAAAGTGTCATCGGCGTATTTTAGCCATATCGTGGGTTTTAATGGTGCTGAATTGATGGTAATCTCTTCAAATTTCTTCATGTAGATATTGGCAAGTAGGCTAAGTAGGCTACTTCGTCGTTTTGTTCGTATTATACGCCCTGCCAAACAGAGTATGATAACAACTACATACATCTTTTAACCGGTAAACCCATCTACTGGCTCTTTGATACGCAAAAAAGTCCCCAACCTGTTGCTCTTTTTCGTAGTTGCAGGAATCTCTGTAAACTACTTTTATGTAGAAGATAGCTATGACCTCTCATTCGACCACTCTCCTCCCATTATAACCCTTGTCACAAAAGTAATACTCAAACCAACAAATCCTACTTCGTCCACTTGACTAACAGACTGGGAGCAATTGCAAAACTATATTAAAGATAATATTAACGTAAAACAAAGAATAAAAAACCTAAAGTTTTAGATAATAATGTTCAATATTTCACTGAATTTATTTAGGAAGCATCTTGGTTGTCGAATGTAATACAAGCAAAAACTAACATAGGACCTCTCCAAATCCTTAAACTAATTGCTGAGAATAGACAGGCTAGAGAAAGATAGAACAGATCTCGTAATCCTGCAAATTTACAACAGATTGACTATAAAACTCAGTAACCTACTAAAAGAATACCAAAATTCCAGCTTTGAAAACTACATTATGAGGCTAAACAAAAAAGACCACTCTATTTAAAGATCCACAAAAACGTTTATCGTTTTCAAATTAACGTCCCACTAATTCCAAAACAAGGCAACACCTGAGCGAGATCCACTATCGAAAATGTCAAAGAATTCTCTTACTAGCTCTTAGAAGTTTTCTCACCATTCCACGAAGTGCCAAACTATAAACTTTGAGAAAGCAACTAACTTCTTGGATATGTCGTGCCAGTTGTCACCACCAATTAAACCGTATACCTCTAATACAGTCAGTAATAGTATTAAGGAATTAATAATAAAGTGCCAGGTTACGATTTGATAACTGCACAAATCCTAAAGCATCTTCCAAAAAAGCTGTCGTTCTTCTGACCGCTATCCTCAACCGAATGCTCAGTCTGATATATTTTTCCATGCATTGGAAGTACTCACAGGTCCTAATGATACTTAGGCCGGGTAAACCAACACACTTGACTAGCTTATATAGACCGATCAGCCTGTTGCCCCTTCCTAAAAAACCAATTGAAAAGTTTCTCCTAAATAAACTACACGACGATTTAGACATGATCGCCCTTACACTAAGGCATCAATTTGAATTTAGGGAACACCACTCGACAGTTAAATAAGCCCACCAAATCGCCCCGAGGAGAAAAATTTATGCACTGTAGCCTTTCTGAACGTCAAACAGGCTTTCGACGAGGTGTGACATATCGGATTATTATATATATTAAAGTAACGATTACAAAACACCTATTATTTTTTAATAAAATTCTACCTTCACCTACCTCTACTATACCTTAAAACACAACAACCAACTCTCTTTGTATCATCCAATAAAAGCTACAGGCAACGTCTTTGATCCCTTTCTGTACCTCTTTTACATATCCGATATTCCAAAAAAATACGTCTATCGCTACATACGCTGACGATACCGCAATACTTTCCACACATCAAGACGCAGCTAAAGCTACATTACATCTACAACACACTTGGACCGACTCAGTGCTTGAACCGCCCTTTGGAGAATCAAAATAAACAAAAACAAATCTCTGCAATTAACATTTACAACTAGAAAAATCACATGTTTCCCTATAATATTTAAGAACACCCCCCTGCCGGGGGTACCCAGACAGACAGCTAACATGGTTCCCACATCTAAAAACGAAAAGGAAGCAGATTAATCTGAAATGTAAGCAAATGTATTGGCTGCTTGGACCTAAATCAAAGCTCTCAATTTAAAATAAAGTCCTACTATATAAAACAATCCTTTTATCTGGATATATGGTATCCAACGTTGGGGGTACGTAAAGAAAACCAATATAATTCTTATACAACGAGCACAAAGCAAAATTCTTCGAGCCCTTGTAAATGAACTTGGTATGTAAGTAACCAAACCCCACACGAGGAGCTCAATATACTGTTCGGATGTAACAAAAAAGGCAGCTTCAGACTACTTTGCAAAACTCATGGACCCTCTACCAAAAAGAAGGCTGAGCAAGCAATAGCTTATAAATCTGAACTGATGAGGAATGCAATTCAGTTACCCCAAGGTAATCATCTTTCAACAGACAACACACCTAATACTCTTATAATACCGTAGTATATTGTAAATTTGCCATTTTATCAATAAATTTTTTTTTTAAATTTGTTAATGTGGTTTTAGTTTTCTTCGTATTTATAAATACATTTCCCGCAATATTTTAGGCTATTTAGCACATATGTGTTGTATATTTTCAATTTTGTTTATACAAACCTTGGGTATTTTGTTTATTTATCTATATCGTGGTTTTCTGGCATACTATAAACGTTGAAGTAGGCATACGTGCTTTTTTAATCATAAGTGGGTGATGATTGGTATTACTTATTATTGAGAATGAAATTTAGCAAGCTTCTTTTGTAAGACTCAAGCGGCTTTACTATAGCCTCTAGTCTCATAAAAATATGTCTACAATCCATCAGCTTGAGAAAGTCAAGCGACTTTTTGTTGTAAGGAGGTGCATTGACTCACAAAACCTAAAGAAGATTGGCTTTATGAAAAGCTTTACTTGACAGCGCAATAACATCTTCGGCTGTACTACAGTCTGTGTATAATTTGATTTAGGTTGTGCTTTTGAACCAGAAGTCAAACCCACAGCCGCCGCACGCTTGTGTGGTAGCCCAAGTCCTTTGTCCCGCAGTTGTCGTGTTTTAGCTAATTAGTTGATAGGGAATAAAAAGGTTATCTAGACAAAGACGAGCCCCCCCCCCTCCTAGTCCATTGTCACGTAACTAGTGGTTATGTAAGTAAGGGAAATTAATTGGTGTAAAATAAGAAAGATAGTATTGACGTGGGTGTTTAGGGTCCTAAGAGCTTTAATTGGGAGATGTAAGAGAGAAAGGCAGTTGATTATCCCGACTCTTATAATGGTCCGCTCTAATTTACTTTTCCCACCAGGAGATTTAGTAACTTTTTGTTTTGACTTTAATTGTATGATATTGAATACATAAACTTATAGATTGTAACGAGGAGTGCTTCCAGATTATCTTTGTATTGGTGAATACTGTAGTACCACTCTGTTAATTATAGTTTTAGAGAAAATAATTCAAGTGGAGCTAATTTGTTGTTGGTACGGCCTCTACATTTGACAACAGTTAGGAGGTAGGTGTCCGGCCTTTCATAATAGGAGAATATAACCAAGAGAAAGGGTATTTTAGTAGTAGAAAATTACTGTTCCTTTTGAAAACCACGTGAATTCAGCTAATGGGGGAAACTTTTTATTTAGTATTTTGTTTAATAGTACCGATACTTTGACTGATCCAAATAAACTCAGAAAGATTCCTTAATTGTCCTGATGGGAGAAATCATTTTATACCAATAACTCAATCTTGGAGTAGGCCTACTCATTCAGTACCAACCGCGTCTTTAAGAATTTCTTAACATCAAAAACACGCTGACGTATTGTGTTATTCGTTCTCGGGTCCGCCATAGTTGTGGGAAAATCGTCAAAAGTTTCCAAATTCCGACCACTGCCTAATAACACGCTGCATCAAAACATCGGCCGTGTAAACTTTTGCATTTATTTGACTCTTTAGTGGTTTGAATACTTACTAGAGCTTGTGAAACATCTGTTTTATGTGTAACTAATAATTAGTTTTAAGCGTTTTAGGCGTGTCTGTTCCTCTTTGAGGGGTTTCTGAAATGTGGAAACTAAAATGCTGTGCATGGCTTTGGTTTTGCTTCTCTTCACCGATCCAAAATAGGTATTTTAAGCTGGATTTGAATAGAAAGAAGTCAAGCTCAAGTCCTTGGGACAAAATCTTCGGAACCATCTTTGCATAAATTTTTCTCATTTTAAAATCTTCAGGCCCAATTTTATGCATTACGGTTTTTGGTGAATTCAATTTCTGTGCTATTACTCGAACACTTAGCTACCCATCAGAGTCCAAAAATTGTTTCGCTTTCATCAATACGGTTCGCTGACGGACATCCTTTGCGTTCTTTGTCTGCCACAGATTCTCTTCTCTCACGAAAATCTTGTACCATTCAAAAAACCTTGTTTTTGACATCTCTCTAACCCTTCTGGTTGGCTAGAAAAATTATTCCCGACACTTTCCGGGCAAACCGTGTATGGAACTGGCTAACTATTGCCTCTCTTTTTGAATACAAACTAGAGCAGTGATACAAATTACTGAATGAGTATACAATAGAACCTACCTGGTGGATTTATCGGCTTTTGCAATAGATTGGGTCTAAGCTCCTTAGCTTCAGCAACATACTGGCCAAAATTTTTTACAAAATCTAATTTGTGATAATTAGATAAGCTTCTTTAAAGTACTAGTACAGTTTTAAATCCAATTTCATCTATTTAGAGTCAAAGGTAATGATTTTTGTCGAGTATAATTTGGTTAAGAGAAAAAGACACTTGTCCCTGGAGTTTCCATCAACAGCAAATAAACAGTTTGGTTTGGATATGATCGATTCGTTAAGCCTATGGAGGCGCCCCGTTTGATTTTCAAGCACCCAAGGCTCAATTCGCACTACTGGTTTTAACAAGCGGGTTTTAGGCCAAATATATCATACATAGGCCACATCAATTATCAAAGAATAGCTAAAGGTAGATGATTTCGAAAACAAACTCGTATTTACTGACGAAGCGGTGTTTGACGTGTGTGACAACGTGGATATTGGAGTGCTGACAATCCGCATGGCATACTGAAACATAAATGGGTTTCTACAAAGTTTTCTGTGTCATACCAGGTGGTTGTTTATCCAGCTGAAAAAAAGACAGCAGACTTTGTTTTGCAGCAAGATGGTGCCCGTCACCCTGGCATAGTATGCGATTACCTCAACCATTATATTGATCGAATGGTGCGCCATTAATCTTCTGGTCCTCCAAGTTATTTGACCTAATCCCTTGCTATTTTTTCCTTTGAAGATATGTGAAGGGCAAATTATTTGTACTCTCACTTCCAAAAGACTTATAACAATTAAAACAGCAGATAGACGACGTACTCAATTTAATTGATCGGGCTGTGCTGGTGCGAGTCAAGAACTAGACTATCCTGTAGACGTATGCCATGTCACAAATGGTGCCCACATAGAACATATGCGAAAGTGAGGAAGTTAAACTTTAATGTTACAGCATTTGTAGTACATACAAATTTTTGACCAAATTCTTTTAAAAATATACTCCCTATAGTAGAACCCATTTTCTAAAGCTCACATATATTGTTTTTGGCAATAAGTAAAGATTACAGTTAATAATTAATTCAACATTTTAAATTAGGATGCAGTCAGTGTGGTCGTATAATTGAGGCGCTTGACTGCAGTGCAGATGAACTCTGGTTCAATACTAGTCTCAGATGCCTGGCGGGTGGTCTACTCAGTCACTAAAAACAATAGAGTGCCTCCGTTGACTTCGAACGAGGGATAATAATGCGGGAATTTAAGGCGCGGTGCTTGCCATATCGCTCCGTATATGATGCACAACGATCGGAAAGTGAGGGCGAGCATATGGGAGCCTTCACTTCTCAGTTCGCAGGCCCCAATTGTTTAAATACATACAAAATTTTATTATCTTCTTTTATTTGTACAGTTGAATCGTTTTGGGGACTATAGGGAAATGTTATGTATTACTTAATCCAAGACTTAAAACTAGAAATAAGTGCATGTCATGAAGAGTGATGCTCCAGTGAACATTCTCAAAGAAACTACACTTACAAATGCGCACTTAAGTTCGTAGAATAAGCCTATGTACCAAACTTAACTTATATTCACACATAGAACCGAACAGTAGCGTTTATTTTTACTATCGCTGCTTACCTGACTAATTTGTTCAATTATTCCGCGACTTTTTCTCAAAAAAAAATAGATATAAGTTGAAGTTGGTTAATTATTGGTACTAATCGTTTCAACAGTATCAACTTGCTGAATATGAACTACGTAATATTGTTTTTTTTTGCTTTCAGTGGCTTAACTACTTCTTCAACAGGAAAAATATTCAAGTTGTAATATTGCATTGAATATGTATGCTAATACCTTAGAGACTTATTAGGGTTGGTGCCATAGAGTATACTATTTTTTGCGACACTTTGATTAATTTTCTTTAGTGGAAAGATCATTTAATACGGGATTTCTAGCTGTTTATTAATTTTTTCTTTAGCTGTTGGTAGTTGGGGTGGATTAGGCTGTACAACTGCGTCTAAATGTTAAGTAACAACGTAGCTTTTTGTTGATCAGTTCCAACCTAGGTGCTGTCAGATTTTTCATACTAATGATATGTTAAGTATTAATTTAATTCTGACTTTACCAGTTTTAATACGTTCTAGGCTTATCTATCCAAAAGTTTTTAGAAGAATTTCGAGTCGCCTTTTGTATCGGAATATTTACCCGCACCTAATGTCCTCTCTTTATACAAGGCGCTCTCACGTTTCTTTTCTCATCGACTCCTCTTGTTCTTTCCAAACTTTCCTTTGTATCTCCTCTTCTTTGGAGAACTCTTCCGTTTTGAATATGCTAAGCTTCGTTCTCAAACTTCTCCCACGAGGCGCTATCGATGGAGATAAACCAGTGGCCGATTGTTTCGTTGCTCTAAAATGGATCCATAATTCTTGGCAACAAACGTCTATTTTGTACCCATTCGCCCTGTTGTTTGCGAGTTCTATGTCGCTGTCTTTAAATGCTTCATATCTCGAGCTTTCAGAAAGTTTCAAATTTTCGCGAGGCAAACTATCTATCGTTGTCCGAACGAGCTCTTTAGAATTGCCATCTCGGATGCACACCATCTTTAAGAACTCAATAATCTTTTCTGCCAATATCGCTGATATAATAACATAGCTACATGATATTTGTTGTCTGGGGTTGTTTTATTTTGCGAGTCGCTGCCTACAGTAAGTCGTTGGGGTTAGCTCTCTGAAGCATTCTCGTACTTGGTTATTTTTTAAATTACGTAACATGTTTTTTAGTTTTTTCTAAAGTTTCTTTATTACTTGGACTCCTTGTTAATTTCTACATTTTCCTAGCTCATTTTTTTGTGTAGTCGCTCTTCTAATATTACGGGATATTTGACTAAAATATATTTTTTATATTATCTGCTGTTACTTGCCACATCGCTACTTGAATGGCTTTCGATACATTTCTGACGCCATTTTCTATATATTGTTTGGTTTTTAGTGTTCTTTCTAATGCTTAGAGCTCGTTTAGTCTTCTAACAAAAAACTAATTTGTCTTCTTGCTATAGAGTGATGTTTTATTGATTTTTCAAGTACAGAGCTTGAGATGGCCAATAGTATAAGGGTATGATTTGAGATGAGTTCTAGATATAACTGAACTAAAAAAATTTGACTGTTGTCTTGTTGTTACACAGGTTTTGTTATTGTTTCTAATAGCCTTTTGTAGTTTTCTACTTTTGGTGTTGTGATTCTTCAACACAAAATTACATTTTTGGCGTTGAAGTCTCCACCTACCAAAAAAAATTCAGTGACATCAGTGTATTTACTATTATATTTAGGCGTGGTATGCTGGTGACATTGAAATTGTCCTCTGATGCCCTCAATGGTAACACTTGCATATTTTTTGAGTAGATATTTAGCGCGCTCGGAGTGTTTAATTGTTTGTCTAATTATTATTGAAGTGGCTCCGTTAGTCATATTGTCAGAATAATGTGTAGTGTATATATTATATTTAGGTATTTTTATATAGCTTCTACTAAAAAATGAGTTTTCGAGATTAAAAGTGTGTCTATATCATAGTATTGAATAAATACCTGTATTTTTTAGCACATCAACCCAAACCCTTGGCAGTCTATTCTGCAATTTTTAATAAAGGAGCCGTCATTTAGTTTAGACGATTGCTGACATGAGATTTATAAGCGCACTAATCTGTTCCACCAGTCTTCCTCATTTGGTGCAAATCAAATAGATTGTTGGAGGGCTGTAATGGCATTAGGAATATTTTGACTTTCTTGAGTTGTAGTTGTATGAAAATGTTACCGTATTGCTTGTTCCCCCGGTTGAAGAGGAGTAGTTTAAATTTTTCGCTCTTATACTCTCAGATAGAATTTTTGTTGCTGTTGTTTATGCATCATGCAGTCTCTGTAGTTGGCTGGATGTTGTTAAGTGTTTTGCTGCACTTTTTTACATTTTGGATGAAATTTTCAGCAGTGCTTGCGCTGGAGAAATTTACATTTGACATAAGGGACTTCAAATTTAATTTCTGTGCATAGAAGCAAATCTATCTTGTATACGCCTTTATTATCTTTTGTTTTTATGTCTACAAAGTAAAATGGTAACAGAATTTTTTACTTGTTGTTTAATAGTTTAAATGTTACTTACTTCGTGGCCCCTTCTTCTAGAAGGCTTTGCTGGGTATGATTTAATTAAGTTGTTGGGTAAAGATTCCTTTTTACTTTTAGCTTTGTAAGTGTGAAATTCTGTCTTCTTTTCTGTTAATACTTAGATCGTAGTATTTATTTTTGCCAATTGCATTTAAAAATTTAATCAGTGGTGTTACCGATATGAATATGAACAGAGGTTTTGGTTTAACATCTTTTAAAAATTTCTCCTCTATATTTTCTTCTTCTGTTAGTACACAACATCTATATTCTTGTTTCTTTGTTGATTCGTACTCCTCACTGTCCCTGATTCCTGCTTTGCTAAGTGTGACTTGACCCATTGATATCTCGTGTTTAAGTTGGGTGTGCATGTTGAGGATTTGTAGTGGACACTTCAATGCTATTCTGCGACTAACTACTGTCTACTAGCAGCACGTTTTGAGAGTAAGCTTGCCGCAACGGCGCTAATTAAGTGAATGCCGTGTTTGTTGGCGTTTGAACGAAAAATAGTTGCGGTTTTATATAAGAACATAAATTTTTTGCACAAAATTTCAGCGTTTTAGTTCTACAGGTATTTACGTCTAACTTTAGAGTGTATGGCTATTATAAAAACTGATAACTCAACTTACACACAGCTTTAATAAAAGAGCGCGCATTTCAATGTTCCTAAGGGCAGCGCCGTATACAGGCGCTTCCCGCCGCATATTGATTTTCGGGCCTAAAAGCACTGTAAACAAAGCTGTAAAAACAGAGCATAAATTTGGGATGCAAAAGCAATATCGGCGGCGCGCCCGCCGCTCCGGCGAAATTAAATGAAAATAACAAGCGCCTCTCCTTGCAGACGTCCCCGAGACGAGGCTGCTGGGGATTCCCACGACGGACGTGGAGGAGCTGAAGGACTCCGTGGCCGTCCGCTGCATGGTGAACGCGAACCCGCGGGCGTCGGTGACGTGGCGGCGCGAGGGCCAGAGCGTGGCCGCCAGCTTCCAGGAGATGCTGCAGTTCAGCCCCGTGGTGCGGCAGCACGCGGGCCTCTACACCTGCCACGCGCGGAACCAGGCGGGGGAGTCGCAGCCCCTGCGGTTCCACCTGGATGTTAAATGTGAGTTGCGCCCGCTTCCCTAGGTCTTGGCTTCTGCTTTGTAATGACAATTATTTAATTACTGAATCTCGCGTGTAGTTGTAAAGCATCGCGCTCTCTTATTTGGGGTATTACAACAAAGCTCTTATCGTCACACAGGCAATTGCTTACGTCATAAATGTCCCAGCTTACTACTATGAAGCTTTCTGCAATGAAAATGGTGAAACTACAAAGTTAACTATGTCTGGAATGATCATGGTTACGGTTATAGACTCATAATTAGATTTTGCAAGAGATAATCAAAATTTAAAACGCTTTAATTGGTGTAAAATGCTTTTTAAGCACCTCGTAGGGCACTTTATCATTTAAAGCAGAAAGGCGATTCGTTAATGTGCAGGAGTAGAACTTACAGAATTTTTCTGAAAGGAATGAGTGAATTGAGATATAAATCGATGTTTTCTGCCTTAAAGTAGTACACAAATTGTTTTTAACTTATGTTACTTTTTTTGTTTTCACAAATTTAAAATGTAAAAATTAAATTTGTGAAGGGCAAAGTTATCTGAACACGTTTTAAACGATAAGGGTGCGTGCAAAACTATGAGATTGTATTCATGTACAGAGTGATTAATAATAGGAGTCAGAAAGTGTTTGCCTATTGAAAAATAATAAGAGAAAGTATATTAGCGCTACCTATCATACATAATAGTTAGCTAATTGAGGTTTTGTAGCAAACTATTGATTACGCGACTGTCTACTTGTAAACATGGAATCCTTAACCTTCAAAGAAAGGGTGTTTATTGCATAAAAATTATAAGAATTTGGAAGAGGTTGCGTCATGATCCAACAGGCCTTTATAGTCGCTCTTAGGCAAAGACAAAAATTTTGCAAAGGCGATGAACAAGTGGGAAAAGGTAAATGAAATCTCAAAGTCAAAATGGCTAATTCAGAGATTTGATACAACTGGCAGTGTTTAGGGCGCCCGACCCGCAAACTCTTGTCGGTCGTTACCGCTAAGACGTCACAATATATCAAAAAGATTGGAGATCATTTCGAAGACCAGTTAAGATTATCGATTCGGCGATCGGGGATCTATGAGAACGTCAAAACTACCTTGACAAAACGTTCGAAAATATTTCGGTACAACATTTAAGTCCATCAGCCGCTGAAGCCCTACGATATCAAGAGAAGAATCCAATTTGGCTAACTGATGATTGAAAAAGTAGAAGATGGTTCGATTGGGGTTTCGAAAATTTGGTTTGGTGATGAGGCTCATTTTTATTTAGGTTTTGTTAACAAGCAAAACATGCGCCACTAGGGTACCGAAAATCCCCACCTCACAATTGTGAAGCTTCTCCATTTAGCAAAAGTGACCGCTTGGTGTGTAATTTTATGGGAAAATATTCTCAGATCATATTTCTTTGAACTCTCAAAATAACCGCCAGATGCTCGGAGAGGTGTTTCTACGGAGAGCAAAGAAAGCACGTGTCATGGGTATAGACTTCGGTGATTTTATTGATGACGAAATTAATTGACTCCCATATCCCCTAACATGAATCCATGCGACCTTTTTCTTTGTGTATATTTGAAGGATTGGGTCTACAGAAAGTCTCCAAGGACACTTAAAGATCTCAAAATAGCCTTAAAAATAAAGTTTAGTTCATTGCAAGAGCCACCCTTCAAGCAATAAATGAGGCTTTTGAAGGTAGCTTGCGTTCATCATGTTGATAGTCAAGGTTCACAATTTGAAAGCTTGGTAGACTAAACCTCGGACTACGCCGAATAAAACATTTTTAGAATTTTGAAAATCGGTCAGCTACGTGAGAAGTTATAAGCAAATGCTTTCCGACGCGTTTTATTGATCACCCTGTATGATTTCATATTGAATTCAGTAATGAGTATTTCGAATGTTGAACATTCTTCCGCAGACGGATTTATTTTTTTGTACTCCCAGTCCTATCCAGTTATATCTTTCCAAGCTCCTTCATTTAGACATTTCTCTTTTATTTCGATTTGGACATATGTTTTCTATTTGAGTGTTGATCAATCTCACCTTTTTCTTTCTCTAGACGACCAGTTCATAATTACTTTTGGTGTTTTCATTCACTGTCAGTGTCTTATTTTTCAATGGTCTGGTAATTGACATTTCTACTTTAATCTTTCTTCATATCTCTCCTGTTTTCTGCATTGTAAATTTCCACTCATGAAATTCAGCTCTACTGTTCTTAATTTATCTCTTATTTTTTTATCTGTTGGCCATAGCTTTCTTCCATGTATTGTAACGCCCCCTACACTAGTGTAAAATATATATTTTTTTGTTTATTTTGTGAGTTTTTTGGGCTCTTTTACTGAACCTAGACACTTATATTCAGAATAAGTTTCTATTTTTCTTCCTCTTTGTACTCGCGTATTTCTCCTCTAATACACATGTATGCAGATTTGCATGTTGTCTTTCTCATATTCTTCTTTAGCTTTCGTAATATTTACTGCATGTTTTCATTTTGTGTCACAATTATCTGATTCTTGACTAGAAAAAGTGAATGTATCTTCTGTAAGTATCGTCGTTGCTTTACATTTTCTATAACATTGTCCTAATCCTTTTTCTGCGTACCTATTGAATGATGTTGATAACAGTGCACAGCCTTTTGGACATTTTTATTTTGATTTTTACTTTGTTTTTCTGCTTTTTTATCTTTCTGTTAAAGGCTTCCATTTATTCATCAATTGTTGCTTTTATATGTTGTACTACAAATTTAATTATCTTTGATTCTTATGTACAGGCACAATTTATACATTCGTTTGGAACTACCCTTGTTATCATATCCAGTAGTTTATTTTCTCTGTTTTATCAGTTTTGTTCTAATATTGTCATGTTTTGTTAATTTATTATTTTGACCTTTATTTTAGGCTTTTCCCATGTATTCTACGTATACTTCTGTCTTCTGTGGTTCAACTTCATATTTGTTTGTTCCTTTTGGTTTTGTCATATACCGTTGCCTTTGTGTTTTTAACATTTTCTCTTTACATTCGTTAAATCCTATCGCATTACTTATATTTCTACACACATTTTTCCAAGATGTACTTGTTGGTCTACTTGTCTACATTCTACACATTTCTGACTCTGTTTTAATGTTTATCCGTTAATTATAGGATGTTTTTATGTTTTATCTTTTGCTCTAGTCCCATACTAGATATTTTACTCCTTTTATTTTTCTTTGATTTTATTTTCAGTGCCCCATTTTATTCTGTGTATATATTTGCAGATTTCATTTGAGCATTTTTCTCGTGTTGTTCTCTCATTAAATTACATTTTTAGTTAGTCTTGGTGTAATTTCTTTATACTGATGAGCTCAATTTTGAAAGTTCGGCCTTGTAATTCCTCCATCTGATTATTTGCAGTCTCTTGATGTTTTTAATGTATAAAGAAGGGTTCCTATTACTATAGCCTGATTCTTTTAGTTGCTTATATATCCCCAGGTCTTTTAATTTTCATATTTTGGTCTCTTCTAAAAATTATTAAGTTAATAATAGATCTGATCCCGTGTGTTGAATGTATCCACGTGCACTTGTAAATGTTTCTATGCTGAAAGAAAGTATTGGCAATCGTCAACCTATGCTCGTCATATAGGGAGAGTAGTCGGCTTCTACTTATTTTATCTTATTGAAACTTTACTGTTTAAGTCTTCAGTTATTAGTTCGCTTTGTTTATTTATGTTTTTTATTTTTTATTATTTATAGCACATACATACACATATAATTGTCATATTTTGTCCTTATAATTTTTATTTATCTTTTCTCAAGGATGTAGCTTATATTTTCCCTATTTTGCTCTTTGATTCTTTCCCACACCACTGCATATGTGAATATAATTTTAAAATATTCTTTGGCCTGCGCCCTCTTCCTTAATTCTTGTCAATACTATGACTAAATATATCTTTTCTGTTTTTGTTGTTACTTCTTTCTCTTTCATTGTCAAAATTTGTTCATTCCACGTTTCTATCTGTGGTGTATTTCATATTATTTTGCTATTTTGTTTCTTACTGTGTGATTTAAAACTATATCCAGAGAATCCTGTGCAAAATTTTCCTCCCTCCATATGATGAAGCTCCTTCTTTGGAGGTGTGTTTTTAGTGTTTTTAATTTTGCCTTATTCTGCATTTAAGCCCTAAAATTTTACATACGTTAGAGTGCTAAAACTAATATACTATATTTTACTAACATTTTTATCATATTTACGAAAATATTGAAAGAATGTTTTATTCGTTTTCAAAGTTAATTCGTCTGTTTAGTTAATTTTATCTTAAAGTAGTCGAACATTTCCGTACCACAGGACTAGTTTAGACGTTTTATCGTATTTTAGATTTTTTGGTTTCGATTCTAAGCAGCCGCCTATTCTCTTTTTAAAGGTGCTGATGTCGCCGCAAAAACGGCAATAGTTCAGCTGTTTCCATGTTTCCAGGAACTTTATACAATATTGTTTTTAGGTTACTAGTATTTAAATTCTCCGAAGCGTCATCTTGAAATAGGTTGTCCTCTAAGCAATTTCTATAATTCTTGCAGTTTCTTCTTATTCAGAAAGATGTTTATCATTTAGAAGGTCCTAACAATAAACCAATTCCTGTTTGTTTCAGATTACCAAAAATACCTAAATTTTACCTTGTTCAATTATTGTAATTATTTATTTTATAGAACTTCGAATTTTGGTCTTAAAATCATTTAAATGTTTTAGGGGTTTTCTGCAACTTGGTAATTTTTCGCCAAATTTTATTAATTGATCACATTCTTTAAACAAATGTTTAGCTCTTATTTATAAACGTTCTAGCGAACTTTTCTCACAAACACTCAATTGGATTAAGTTGAGCGACTTGCTTGGCCATTCCAATACTTAGATTTTTTTGGTTGAATTATTCCTTGATCAAAGTTAACGAACGTTTTGAGTCTTTATTATGTTGATATATGAGAAAATGTATTGTTTGTATGGAAGCATGGAGTTTTGGAGAGTATTATGGTACTTGCTCTTGTTCAATGTCTGCAATTAGAGATAGAGAACCAACGTCACTATGGCCAAAACAGCCACTTAACATCATCAGCACGTTCTTTCAGTCATTTACCCTCTACTGTACAGGCAAATGTTCATTGATCAAGTCGTTCATTCAACAGCAATCCATACTTACAATTAACATAATTTTTAATTTGTTACATCTAACAATTTGAATTAGAATGTAAATCGAAATCGTATTACATTCGCTTCAGCCTCTTCACTGGTTTTTCGATCAAGAGATCAACTGTTAAAATATTTGGATAGCTTCCGATTTTGTCCTGGTGTACGTAATAAATGTTTTTGAATGGTTTCATCAACGAAGTAGCTTTGATTAGAATTTCATAGCTCTTGATTTAATGGCAATCTTGTAGGCTGCAAGCCGAGAGTGACGTCCAATTAGCCAATAGTATTTTCTGAACGTACGGTTCAAATAGTCTCTTGTATTATACAGGGTGGTATCCAAAAGTAGTAGGACTGATTTTTTTTTAAATTTATTGAACGTTTTGGTACATCGACTTAATACTCTTCAAAATAGGCCCCTTGGGCATCCACACACTTCTGGTAGCGAGCCTTCCAGGTCGCGAAGGCCTTCTGGAAGTCGTCTTCCAGGATGCTGTTCAGCGCCCTCGTCGTTGCCGCTTGGACTGCTTCCAACGAGTCGAAACGATTCCCCTTGAGCTGCCTCTTGATCCGGGGGAACAGGAAGAAGTCCGGCGGTGCCACATCAGATCTGTAGGGGGGTAAGGCAACGTGGAAACGTCGAATTTGGCCAGGAGATCCTTCACAATCTACGCGCTGTGGCACGACGCGTTGTCATGGTGGAGCTTCCACTTCCCCACCAGGTCTAGTCGCACGCGTGTGATCCGATTTCGCAGCCGTGTGAGCCCTTCCACGTAAAATCTTGCATTTACAGTCTGTCCAGGAGGTACAAACTCCTTATAGACAATGCCACGACGGTCAAAAAATGCAATCAACATCGATTTCACTTTCGATTTCGACATTCTGGCCTTATTTTTACGGGGTGATTGTGCGGTGTGCCACTCTTCGCTCTGACGTTTTGTTTCCGGGTTGTATTGGAAGACCCAGGTTTCATCTCCGGTGATGACATTATCGAGAAAATGTCCGCCTTCTTCCAAACAGTTCAGTATTTCTTGGGAAATCTCAACACGCAGTTCTTTTTGCTCGTCACTCAACATTTTCGGCGCCATTTTCGCGCACACTTTTCTCATCGACAAATCCTCTGCGATGATGCGTTGGACTGTCCCGTACGAAAGATTCAGCTCATCACTAATTAATTTAATGCCCAACCGTCGGTCAGAGTTCAAAAGTTGCTTAACTTTCAGCACATTGTCGTCCGTTCGCGAGGTTGACGGACGCCCGGCGCGTTGGTCGTCCTCGACGAGCTCCATCCCTTCCTGAAACAACTTGTGCCACTCAAATATCCAGGAACGGCTCATGATATCCTTATTCTAGGCCTGCGTAAGCATGTCCTTGGTTTCGGTCGCTTATTTTACAAGTTTGTAGCAAAACTTGATGGCGTACCGCTGCTCCGAATTTCGCTCCATTGCAACTGACGACGAGGCGTCACAACAGGAGGTCACTAAAACAGTGGTCCACACACAACTAACGCACGCAGGCGACTGCCGCAGGTCGAAACCTGTTCCCAAGCCTCCCCTTCATAACATCCGGCCTTGCAGACCCCCCTCCATCGCTCCGCGCTCGCGGAAAAAACAGTCCTACTACTTCTGGATACAACCCTCTATGTGTGTACTCCAGGTTAGGCACCCGTTGAGGCGTGTTCCTAGATTCTTGATTGCGTTCTTGTAGAATAAACTGGAGAATAAAATACTTTCCTGGTTGTAAAATTTTCTCAGATATATTACGTTTTCATTCAATTTTCAAGTATAAGTGCTGCTGTAGGAATTTTGGGGCTACTGCTGGATCGTGATAGGAAGTCATATTGCTGTATCACCAGTGAAGGTTGTGAATGCTGTACTTTTAGTGGTAGATAATTTGATAGTGTATATCACGTACAGAATTGGTTCAAGAATACTGCCCCAAAACACTCCTGATTGGTTAGGTAACAAATGTGGTAAGTAGTGGACGCTTGGGAACGCCTATTAATAAGATATAATTTGAGTACAATATACTGGATATATGAGAAGCATCGTTTGATTTCATATAATAGGCTTTAATCATGTCGATAAATACAGCCGAACAAAATTTTTGGTTTCCAAGTCATGTTTAATTATATACCTGCTCAGTCTAGACTTAGAACATATTAAAAATTATTGTTAATGTAATTACTTCGTCTAGAAGTTTTTTAAATATCTTTTCAGACAAGAATTTCTTGATGTACAGCTCCTTTTGGATCTATTTTGCTTTTTTGACTTTGAAATCTTTTGATTGCTTTAAATAATTTATAGATAAAGCCTTTGTGATTTGCAGTAACGTCCAGGAAAAAAGGCTTTCTCTTAATTATCTTGTTTCCAGTCTCATCTTTCGGTTCTGATAAGGGGAATGTGTGCCTGCTGCCGATTTATCCTCTTTGTTGCTCTCCATATGAAGACCATAATATTTCGCAAATTAATTTTCTTAATACTTTGGCAGATCTATTGTCTCTGTTTATATTTTTGGGAGACCTTAGAACCTAACGCTCCTTTCTTCTAATCTTGTCATTAAGAGCCGGCAATGTTTCTTAATTTCGAGCTTTTCTGTTTTAGAAGTTGATTCCCGGCCAGTTTCTTGGATTGACTTTGTTAAATATTCTACTGGTTTAGATTTAGATTTTATGGATACTTTGAATAATTCCCAGTTTAGTTTGCTTGTTACACAACGTTGCTGATTTGGATTTATAAGTTACTAAGTGAGATGACAGTAATTAATGCGGCAATCATGTGGTTTTGAACTGTCTTTAATAATATAATTTTTTGATAAATATGTTGGGTCATCCGTGGAAAAATACAGAATGCGTTTTTCTTGCATGGCTTGCAACAGCTGGCGTCTTCTTTGTGTATGACGTTAAAATCTCCTTCAAATACGAAACGATTGCCTGGAGATATAAATTAGTTTAGAAACTGATCCCTTTGATTGTGTATCCTAATGGACAATATACCATTATTATTTTCAATTACTATACTGGTTGATATGATAGTTTATGAGCATGTATTTTACTTCTTAGATAGCGTTCCATTCTACCAATTTAAATGTGGTATACACTGCAGCATTAAATAATCATAACGGCGAAGAAATTTAAGAGGGATCCAATGTTTTTCATGATTTTTGTTAACATGTTCTTCGGACTTGATGGAAAAAGGAAACAATAGGTCGTGAATATTACTAAATGGGATAAGGTTATCGTTGTATTTTAGTGCAAATGAGATGTTTGGTTGTAGGTATAAACTTTTGTTGATTTTTTTTGGCTTGTTTTCAGACAATCGTTTACTTATCAACTTTTACTTTACTCTCTTTTTCCAGTTTACCATTGTAATGTTGGGGTATTGATATAATTATAATTTTCTTGTCTATTCTTATCAATGATCCGAATTTGTTCTATGATTTTTCCTTTTTCTCGGCTTTTCCCTTGATGTTGTCCATTCACCCCTTCTTTGGTTTCCCTATTGCTTTTTTCCATTAGTTCTCATGTATAAAATTTTATTTTGGTATCTGGTGTTTTTCGTGCAGTTCAGTCTTCGTTCTAGTTCTTCTCTTACACTTCTATTTCTGACCCTGTTTCGTTTCGTTTTTCCTACCACCCGTCTAAGGTATTTTATTTCTGCGGCTGTTACACTTGATCTATGTTTGTCTAGCATAGCCCAGGTTTTGGTTCTATGTAGTAAGGTGGTTGTGCAGGTTGTTTTATATAAGTGTAGTTTTGCTGTTTTACTTAGTTGCTTTTTGTTTACTAGTGTACTGTTTATTTGATAGTATAGTTTGTTGCTTCTACTTATTGTTTTAATTTCTCGGTGTGTTCTTTGATCTTTACTAACTATCGTTTCTAGATATTTATACGAACCCACGAATTTTAGTGTTTTCTGGTTTATTTCTATTGACGCTCTATTTACTGTTGTTTTTGATATACACATAATCTTGCTTTTGTTTGTATGGCTTTTTCCTCTAGGTGTTTTTCGATATTTTGATGTCTTTTTAGTCGTTCAAAATTTCTTGCTATCGGCAGTCTTGCTATTGGCAGTATATAATGCATAAAGCAGATTTTACTGGGTTTAGGATGTGATATTCTAGTATCATTTCTCCTGTTTTTCTTTTGCATGTTTTGTGTATATTATTTATATATAGTACGAATAGAATGAGACTTAAACTGTCACCTTATTTGATACCCCTCTCTATATGGAATTGATCTGAAACTTTTCTTTTATTCTTTTTTTATTCTATGTGATGATTTGACATTTCTTTCAAGCTTTTTGCTTATTTGAAATTCTTTAATGGCTTTCTAAACGTATTTTTGTGGGACTAGATTAAATGCTGCCTCGAGGAATGCTATATATAGTTCTTTGTTTTTATATTTATATATGTGCTCTTGCGTTTGTCGTCCTGGTCGGAATACCGCTTGTTCTTCTTCTACTTTATCTTTTATTTCTTTTTTTAATCTGTTCTTTATTATCCTGGTATAGAGTCTGTGCTACGGGAGATAGACATATTGCCTAAAGTTGTCACAATTGGTAGATTTATCTTTTTTGTAGAAGGGTATTATAATATTCTTCATCCGTTGTTCTGGAATTCGTTTCTCTTTTTATGCTTTTATGCATTTTAACTATTAGACTACTACTGTCCCACCCTTTTTTGATTAGTTTTAGATATAAGTCTTCTCGTGGTGATTTAACGTTTTTTGTTTTCTTTAGGGCTTTTTCAATTTCTTCCTCTGTCTTCATTTGTTTCTTTGTTAGCTTTTTCTTCTTTATTAAATGCTTTTTCTTTTGCTTGGTTCTGTATATATATTTTTAAACTTCTTTGTATAATATTTGCCTGTATCTATTCTTCGGGTTATTTCTCATTATCAATACATGTCTGTTAGTTTTATATATTTTATCCAGAGTACATTGTAGTTCTTCGTAAATCGTGTCTTTTGTTGTGCGTGCATATATTTGTGTAACATACGTTTTGTCCTCTAGTTCTAGGTTAATAGTTATAATCCTAGAGTTTGTATCTTTTCAGCTGGTTGCCCTTTATCATTTTGGGGGGCCGAGGTATCTAAGTGTATACCCGTGGTCTAAATACTTTAGTCCACTTCCTTTCTTCTTGACTTCCGACAGCCCAGGGATGTGTGTCTTGTATTTTTGTATTTCTTTTATAATTATACTTTTTTTGCCTGCAAGAAATGTGAACCTTACGTACCAAATCGTATCCTATGTACATATCGTCGTCTGTTGATCTGTTCAAATCCAAGGCTTGATGCATTAGTTTGAATCATAATACCTTCTGTGGCTGATTGGTCGACGAGAAGGGCCTCGTTACCTTGGGACAATTGATAATAGGTTATATCCTCCAATCCTGGATCGTAAGAGCCTCGTTAGTCATCCAGCAGAGAGTACCAGGTGCAGGTAAGGTTGATATTTGGATGTCTAGGTGTCATTCCTTACCCTCCTTATCTCTCAACATCG
This sequence comes from Sinelater perroti, assembly GCA_036346155.1. NCBI lineage: Eukaryota > Metazoa > Arthropoda > Insecta > Coleoptera > Elateridae > Sinelater > Sinelater perroti. The sequence continues at coordinate 16,903,302 of JARFIY010000158.1, read as the reverse complement.
GGTATATTTTTTGAAGGTATTCGTAAGTCGTGCAACTCTTATAATTAGCGGAATAATTTTCGTCGTATATGATGCATTTATTGCTGCGCCATTTTCTTTCACATGCTTTAGTTTTGTAATTGACTGCGCTTGTGCATATTACGGTTGTCTATAGCAGTCTTGAGAGTTTCAATATTTCTAACATTGTTATGTGATGTGGTGTGAGCCTTTCAGCATGTAGGGGTTTAAATTTTACAATTTTATTTAAGAATTTATATTTATCTTTATTATTTTAGTGAAGAAGAGATATTTTAGTTCTTAGGTACCCTAAACAACTTTTCAGTCTTGATTTGATAGGTGTAAAATTCAATGTTATTCTGTTAAAAATTTGGTAATAGATGTGTAATGCTTGGTTGATTTGTTTACTTTAACTGTGTAATCATTTTTAGCTACATTTTCTAATACATTTCTTAGAGGTTTGATATATTTGACGCTATCTATAAAAATGGGTAGTGGTTTAGGAGTTATTTTGGTTCCTGTTTTTGTATCCGCTTCGCTGTTCCCGTCTTCGTTTTTGTCGTTACTGTCCTAGTCTGGAAAATTTAACCAGTAATCTTGCAATTTAGTTTTCTTAGTAGATCTTTTGTATTTTAGGACTGCCTGTCATGCTGGTTACTGGTAACTGATATTTCGCCATTTATTTTTATTGAATAAGAAAACTGGGTTAGGTTATATGTTGTAATTGGTGCTTGTGATATACTTTCTTGGAGTTGTGAAAAATATATACCTCGACGGGTCGAAAGACAGGGATGTTAAATGTTAATTTGCAAATCAGCGGCATTTGGCACAAATGCTGTCGCGAGCCATTCCTCAACTAGCGAGGGAAAATTACGGGAATCAAATAATTGAAATTATGCTATGTATTTATCCTTCACTTGCCTTGACTTTATTTTTATCAAAACATTTAACTAGGAGGCTCGCAACTATAATAATTTAAACTCACACCACAACGTGATTTAGATTGCTTCTTTAATGCTCATAAAGAAAAGTAAGTGGGGGACCTAAAAGCTGTCAGGAATCTTGTGTAAATATATTTTACCATTACAGCGTGGTTACATTCAGAATGGATCATACTACGTAAATGTCATATTTCTAAACCCTTGAGTTTACACTGGAAATCAATATAAATCAGTTAGGGCATTAATTTCTATATATTTTTACAATATTTTCTTTGTTTTAAGGTTTCTATCTAGTCAGGATATTGGCAACCGTTCTAGCTACTAACGCTTTGTTGTCTACGGCTTTGAATAATTCAGTTGTGCTCTTGCCAAGCTACCTTTTCAATTTTTTTAGCCTTGATATCCTTCTCCTATCCGGGGCTCTCTTTTAAAGTATCTTTCCCTACAGTATATTTTGTAGAAACTGATATCTATTGGTATTTCGCTTAATATGACCCATATATTCAAGTATTCTTTTGCACTCCTCTGAGAATCTCAAAGTTTGCAATGCGTTCTGTCTAGGAAACTTTCAAAATCCTTCGATGCAACCACATTTTGAAGGCTTCTAGTTTTTTACTTGTGGCTTTTGTTAGATTTTATAATTCTACTCCATATAGTGGTACAGAAAATACATAGCAACGTAATAATCGTATTTTTGTGGCCATGGTCAAATGATGACTTTTAAATATTGAGTGCATACTATTAAATATTGCTCTTGCTTTCTTAATATAAATCCTTATTTATTGAAAGTTATCCCACTGGTCATTAGGAGTCATACCTAGATAGGAATATTTATTGACCTTCTCAACAGATTTTTATTAATTATTAGTCGTTGTTGGATTTGGTTGGTGCTTTTACTAATGACCATTAATTTTGTTTTATTTTATATTAATGTCCAGGATATATCGTTGACTGCTTTCTGTTACTCTGTTTATGAGATATTGTAGTCCTTTGTATTGTATCGTCGGTATATCTCCCCATCCATTTCGTACAGTACTTTTCTAAAGATGCACTCTGTTTATATGTTAAAAATTAGCAATAAGTGACAGAACACAACTTTGGCTTAGGCCTTACAAAATCTCAATATCATCTGAGGTTCCTCCATACAGTCTTACAAATGCCGATTGATTTCAATATAAGTTTACGATTATTCTAATATCCTTTTTATTCATTCTAATGACTTTTAGAATTTCAATAATTTTCTGGTGTTGTACTCTATGGAAAGCTTTACTGCAGTCTTCTTTCTCTATTATGTTTTGTTCACTTTTATTATTTACGTACGGAGGTTGTGGTCGACTGTCTTCATATAATTTCTTTATATACGCTTTTCATATTTCTTTGATTTTGTTCTTATTAATAATAACTTTTTCGTCACTTTCAACTAATTTATTTATTTTTCTTTTATTTTGTTTTCCAAACATTAGCTTGACGTTTTGATGTACGTTGAAAGTATCATATTTTACTGCAAGGCTTCTATCTCTAGACATTTTCCTTTGGCTTCCTTATATTTAGCTTCTTTTATCTTTATCTTAGTAATTTTTTCAGTACTTATGTACTCCGTAGGTTTATATTTAGTTATTCTTTTTCTTTCTGCCAACTGGAAAATTTCCTTCTTAGTCCAAATTCATGCTTCTTATCGTCTAATTTTAAAATATCATTTTTGATGGTTGTTACCACTATCTTTAATTTGTTTACCTTTTCATTAACATTTTGGGTTTTTAGGTTATCCTCAATTATGTTTTCTAAACGTAGTGCTGCTTGTTGTCTTACAAGGGGATCTTTTATTTTTTATATCTCTTAATTTCTTTTTTGCGTAATTTTTTAACTTTACTCTAAAAACTGCTTCTAAAGGGTATTGATATGACTGCATATCCGCCACAGGGTAGGTTTTTATTGAAATGCAGCTATTTATATATCTTCCATTTATTAGAATATAATCAAATTGATTTCTGATTAAATCTTCAGTTGTATCCATAGAAAAACTCCACGTATAAAGGGTCTTCCAATAAGGACTTCCAAACTTTGAGAGTTGATAGCGGCCATATTGTTGAAGCTACATCTGTCGAATTGGCTGTCATTTATTCAGTCTGTTTTGCCAAATCACCATGGACGGATATAGCGTTCAACAACACGTGCAAATGATAAAATTGTTTTATCAAAATGTTTATCTGTTCGGGCAACGTTCCGCGTGCTTCGCCCATTTTACGGTCGCCATAATCGCCCTACCGAGAGGACTATTCGCAGTGTGGTGGATAAATTTGAGTCCACTGGTTCAGTAAACAATCAACCAACACTCGTACGACGACGAACGCAAGATCTGCCGAAAACATCGCCGCTGTGCGTGAGTGAGAGTGTGCAGGAGAATCCGAGGCAGTCGATTTCACGTCGCTCACAAGAACTCGGCCTTTCGCAGACTACAAATTGGCGAATTTTACGTCGTTACTTGCGCCTGCACCCATGCAAAATTCAACCGACCCAGGAGCTGAAGGTAAACGACCATAGACAACGACATGTGTTTGCTAAATGATCTTCAGCAATGAGGCCCATTTCTTAATGAATGGGTACGTCAAAAAACAAAATTTTCGAATTTGGGACGATTCCAATCCACATGAGATCCAAGAGCGTCCAATGCATCCCGAAAAAGTCACTGTTTGGTGTGGATTTTGGGCTGGCGGCGTCATCGGTCCATATTTCTGTGAGAACGACATTGGCCAGACCATCACCGCGCCATCAACGGCGAGCGCTATAGGTCGATGATTACCAACTTATTTTGGCCTGAATTGGATGATATGGACACTAACGACATGTGGTTTCAACAGGACGGCGCTACGTGCCACACAGCTCATGCCACATTAGACATTCTGCACGAGCGATTTGATGGCATGGTCATCTCACGTGGAAGTTGTGTGAACTGGCCACTGAGACCGTGCGATTTGACCCCATTAGACTTTTTCTTGTAGGGTCTTTGTAAGTCGCAGGTCTATGCGAATAAACCACAAACCACAGCGGCCCTCAAAGCCAACATAACCCACGACGTCGATTAAATTCAGCCTGATTTATGTGCCAGAGTGGGAAAATTGGATATTTCGAATGTGCACCACCCAGCAAAGTCGCGGCGGACATTTGCATGATGTTATATTCCATACATAATGGCATCGATAGGCCTTTCAAATGAATAAAAAAAAATTTCGATGATATCTCACACACATACACTTTGTTTTATTTAAATTTAAAGATAGGAAGCGCTTAATAAAAGACCCTTTACAATCGCCTCGGAGGTAACGCATAAAATTTGATTTCCACAAATGTCTTCTTCACTTGCAAGAATATTTAATGTGTTTCCTCTTTTATTTCTTACACCCAGTCGGTATGGGCCTATTATTTTTTTTTGCTACCTATTTCGATTTTAGCGTTAAAATTGCCAATTATTATCATCAGTTCTCTTTCGGTAGTATTTTCACTCTATGTATAATCTGAAAATAAACTTCTATGTCTTCGTCACTGTGATCTATTGTTGGAGAATAATATTAATTTATGTTGGGCTGGCATTAATTTGCAGTAACGTGATTCTTTCGGAGAATGATCTGAAATTATTATATACTTCAATAAGAATTTATTATGATACTCACGTCTTGTTGATGTTCACCTTTGAAATGACCTAAACAGTATACCCTATGTTTGTCTATGTTACAGTAATTAGCCCCCGGCCTACGCATTTCACTAACCCTTATTATCTCGATTTTCATTCTTTCCATTTACTGTATAGCGTTGTTTACTTTCCTGGTTGTATCATAGTCTTCACGTTCCATGTGCATACTCGAATTTTGCTATCCACTGATAGTTTGCTCTTTATCATAGCATCGCTCCTAAACGTCTTCCCGGAGATCTGACTAGGAGACTTGAAACTCCAAATATTTTTTTTGGGGCCATGATAGTTTTACTAGAGGTCGACATCCCTAACGATCTTTAATGCAGTGCATTCTCGACATCTTTCTGCAGCCTTGTATTGTTGTACTGCTGCTGGTAGTTTTGATCCGCCTCGAATTTTTTATTTCTTCGGCACCCACCAAATCTGGTCGGCGTTGCCCTATCTGCCATGTGGAAAGGCGCTTAATGGAGGACCAGAAACTCTAGGCGGGTTTTTTGTGTTCATAATCAGACAACAAATATTTAAACAGTGACTCACAACTAATTCTTTGTGAAAACATTATTTTGACTTATCATTTACTAAACTGCAAGGAAAAATTGATTCAGTGAACCTCCCTATGAAGACATTTCAGAAAATGGCTCGTTTCTAAAAAGTATGATTTTTTACGATTTGGGTGCACTTAATACCTCGGGACAGTGTTAAAACTATTCTCAAGCCCAGATAATCCGTCGCCTACGTATGGCTAATTTAAAGCGATACCGAATACCTACGTGACACCGACCGACTGTCGGATCACCTGGACCAGCCAAACCATTTTCATCGTTTCAACGATGAGTTCATGGTTGTAACTAACAAAATGTGCCTCCCAAATATCTTCTCGCTCGAAAAACTTCACAAAATTAAAATTCACATAACTTTTTGACTTGAAAATTAACATTAAATTCCATATAGAAGTAGAAGTAATATTGAAGCACTTTTTAGGGCCATTTTCGCTCAGAAATAAACCTACGTTTGGACCAGGACAATATTTAAGTTCGCTAAACGATTTTAACTTGAAAATGTTAACTTTGGCTTTGAAAGTCAAATTCAAATTTTGTTGCGGCACGAAGCAAAAAGTTGCAAATATTTGATCTGAAACGCGAGCGCTCGCCCAATGGACCAGAAGGCGCTTTGATTTTAAAAACGGGCAGCTCGGACCCGTATTCGCGAGCGGGCAGGTATTTCAGGCTGGCGCGTAACCCGCTTACGCAATAATCCGACAAGTAAAACTCCGCGCCTGCAAATTTCCAGAGCAGCGCTCCTTTCGGCTTTGTCTCGCGTATTTACGGCGCGCGCCTGAAAAAACATTAAACCGTGATGTACAGCCGGAATGGAGTGCAGGCGCGAGCGCAGCTTCGTAATGCACCTCTCACGGGCTGAAATATACATTTATTTAATCCGGAATGAAGACCCGGAGCTCATTTATCAGATCCTGCAGCCCCGGGCGGCCACATATCGCGCCGCCCTCGCTGCGCCACCTGTGCACGCGCGCTGCTCTTATTTCCGAATCCGATTACTTTGCATGCGCTCTATTTCTGGACCTTCCGATCAGCGGCGATTTTCAGTGAGCAAATACCAAGTGTGTGTGCGAATTATGCCGGGGCTGCCGCGGCAGCGCCCCTGCAACGGGAAATTAAAGCGGAGCTTTCGGTGTAATGCTATTAAAGGCGCGAGTTCTGCCGGGTTTTTAATTTCATGGACGTTAAGTGCCCTTATGGGGAGCAGAACAGAGATTACAGCGCGCCTGCAGGCCGTTGCAATTTGAATACTTAGCTGCATATGAGGCGGCATCATTCGGGATTAAGGCGTCCGCATGGAGATGTGAGGATAGCAAACGAGCCGCATGTTAGCCCCTGAATGCAAACCGGTGCATCGTACCGGCGCGCTTTAAAATGCATGAAGGCGAATAATAAAATATTCTGCAACATCTAAATTGTACAGGGCACTTTATTACATTGCTCATTCGAGTGGCTTACGTTACATAATTTGCATATCTCCCCGGCGGATCCAGAACTATTTTAATGTTCCCTGTTTCGCACAGCTTGGGTGTAGTTTTATTATCCGCCCGCATTGTTCTGGCGGCTCACGTATAGGGAAAGCGCCGTAATCACCTTTTCCTCTTTAAGCGAGCATCGGAAACTATTTGCTATTGTCTTCTTTGCCTAATCTGCCCCCCAAGCGCAATAAACATGTTGGCTTTAGAGGAGCCAACTTTATTTGGCCATCCTGATTTAATTTAACATAAACACCGTTACGCTTTGGTATATCTTTCTCTAGATGAAGGTTTATTTAGATAAAATCATTTTGTAAGATCTTGATGTGTGAAAAGAGAGCGCTAGCGTCAGCTTAACAATAACTATCTTATTAACAAAGCAAAATTTATAATAAAATTAAATGAGCAATCTCAAAACTTTAAAAGATATTTAGAAGCAAACACAATCAAAGAGAAACGGGCACAATGTAAAAACTATTCTAGACAAGCCAAGAAAATTCTTCTTCTTTAATCAGCCCTCGTCGTCCATCCTTGAACATAAGCCTTCCCCGTTTTCCTCCACCATGCTATATCCTGTACCAGCTCTATTCATTTTTGGCCTGCAATTTTTTTGATGTCATCAATCCAGCTCATGTTTGGTCGTCCCCTATTTTTCTTTTCTTTTCAGGGCCTCCATTGTACCATTTTTTGCCCATTCTAGCAACGTGTCCCGTTCATTTTTTCTTCTTACCATCTTAGTTACTACATCTTCTACATCTGTTCTCTGTCTCATCCAGGTGGTCCCTTTTTTGTCGCACAGCGATATACCCAACATTACCCTCTCCATTCCTCTTTGAACTACTTTCCATTTGTTTATTACGGGTCATATCTATGTGCCATACGTCATTACTGGTATAATGCAGCGGTTATAGACTTGAGCTTTTTGGTAGTTCTTGAATTTTCCTCCAAACACAGCATCCTTGTTTTATTCTTCTCTGTAGTTCTGCCGTCTGGTTTACCTTTATTTTGGTTATTCTTTGTCCTAAATATATGTTAGTTTGTTACTTGCTCTATTTCCTCATTATCTATTGTTATTCTTCCTTCGTGTTCTTCCATTATACCTGACATGTATTTTATTTTTTCTTTATTTATTCTTAGTTATATTATTTTCTACTACTTATTTAATTCTTCCAGCATCTCTTACAGCTCTTCAATTTTGTCTGTGATCAGAACTACGTCGTCAGCAAATCTCAGATTGTTTAGTGCTTCTCCGTTGTTTGTTTATTCTTTTGTTTTTCCACTTCAGTCTGTTAAACACATTCTCTAATGCAGCTGTGAACAGTTTCGGAGCCTTATTATCTCCCCGTCTTATTTATTGTTCTATTTTTCTTAATCTGACTGTTTTTGTAATATAACGGTTTACGTTGCATTCTTTTATATGCCCTGGATTAAGTTGGGGTATCTGGATTCTTTCGTTTTGAAGGGCGTCCATTATAGCCCAGTACTCTACACTATCGAGCGCTTTTTCGTAATCAACAAACACTAGGTATATGGATAGGTTACATTCTGTGGTTTTCTCTATTAGGACTCTAAGCGTTAGCAAGTGTTCAGATTACTATTTTTTTGTAACTTTTATTGAAAATTTACAATCTACTTCTTTAAGAGTATTAAGTAAATAGGATGTATGTCTTTGACTTGGAAGGGGAAGTGTCCACTGACAATTCTCCTTATGATTCACTAACACTTAGTGGTGTGGGAGTAGATCGGCAGGCCAGGTTTTGTTGAGTCTTCTAATGGGCGGTCCATCTCCGTAGAGGTTATCTATGAGATCGTTTTGATTTCCTGTAATCCTGTGTCAGTAATTGGCAGAGACTGTAGTGATTACGTCCGTGACGTGTGGAATATGTAGGTCTTGGTGGAGCATGGAGCGTTAATCATTCCACGGAGTGTTTTGTTTTGGAACGCTTGAATTGGTTTTAAACGAGTGGGCTTGGCACAGCCCCAAAGTGGGATGCTGTAAGACCAAATGGGTTTCAGAATGGTTTTGTACAGTAGGAGTTTATTTTTGATGGAAAGTTTTGATTTGCGCCTCCTGAGCCAGTACATTTGATTGACTTTGAGATCCAGCTGCTTCTTTTCATTTTAATATGTTTCTGCCACGTTAGTCGTTGGTCTAAATGCAGTCCTAAGTATTTTACTTCGGTTTTTAGAGGTATAGGAGTACCATTGATTGTTACAGCTGAACAGATATCCCTACGATTGGTAAAAGTTATATGAACAGATTTAGTTTGATTAATAATGATTCGCAACTTGGAGTACCATTCGCTGAGCATGTTGAGTTGGGTTTGCGTGTTATGGGAGGAGGTTACCGAATCACGGTCGGAGGAGAGGATAGCAACGTCGTCCGAAAATACCGCAATGATAGGGTTGTGCAGGACGGGTAAGTCGGCAGTGCATATTAGGTAAAGAAGCGGACCGAGCACGCTACCCTGAGGGACACCAGAGTATATAGGGTAATGGGGAGAGACAGAGCCATTATGTTTGAAAGAGAAATTTCTATCAGTGAAATAAGATTTCAAAAAGAGGTAGTAGTTACTGCTAACCATGTTTTTAAGTTTGTAAAGGAGACCTATGTGCCACACTTTATCAAACGCTTGGGAGACGTCCAAAAATACCCCGTTACAGCATTTTTTAGCTTCTAGACTCTTGGAGATCTGATTCACTATTCAGTGAACTTGGTGGAGCGTTGACGTGCTTTCGCAAAAACCAAACTGATAGTCAGGCAGCAAGGTTGTTAGATCATAGTCTGCTTGAATTCGTTTAAGTAGAAGTCTCTCAAATATTTTAGACGGGATGGGCAGTAGGCTTATGGGTATGTATGAAGATGTTTCATGCGGACGTTTACCAGGTTTATGTACCATAATGGTTTTTGCGTATTTCCATACAGTAGGGAAGTAGCAGAGGCTTAAGATTCGGTTATAGATTGTTGTTAGGAGCACAACAGTTTTGTATGGCAGCATTTTTAAGATCTGGCAGGTGATTAAATCGTATCCCGAGGCTTCGTAGTGTTTTAGTTTGGTTATTTCAGATTTAACTTCTGGCGGGCTAGTGGGTTTTATTGGCAGCGACATTTGGCATGGGATGTCGAGGAATGCTTCAATATCGTCATTTGGAGCACCAGGAGGTGCTTGAAATACGTGGGATAGGTGGGTTGCAAAAGTGTCCGCCTTTTCTTTGTCGGAGCGAGCCCATTCATCGTTGTGGGACTTAGGTGGAGTAGGTCTTTTAAATTTTTTAGTAGCCTTCCATAGGCTATGATCATCAGAAGTTAAATTTTGCATGTATGCTTCAAAGGTGGAGTTTTAAGCTTCTTTTAGTGTTACAGTAAGCTGCCTAGATAATCTCCTGTAGTAGTGTAAGTCTTCCATATGGCGTGATCTCTGCCATTGCCCTCTAGCTCTTCTTTTTTCGCTAATAAGTTGGCGGATGTGTAGCGGGGTGTCTTTGGTACAAGCCTTTAGAAGTTCAGAACTGGATGTCGATTGCCACGCGGCTTGTTGCAAGAGAGTCATAAAGTATTGTATAGCTTCATCTAGATCTGCTGAGTCTTTAATTCGTATGTCAAGAGTTATGTTTTGAGTAACGTATTCTGCGAATTTGTCCCAATCGCTATGACTTGTAGTCAGCGTTGGATTCGTAGGTTTGTTTATGATGGTGGTGCATAAGCTGAGGATAACAGGCGTGTGGTTTGATGACAGGTTGTAATTCGAGGTAATTAAGCAGTTTTGCGTTGGTATACCTCTAGTTATGTAGAAGTCTAGGATGTCTAGGGGTTTCCTTGGATCTGTCGGCCACTATGTGAGCTCTCCGCTGGAAAGGTGGGTATAGTTATTAGCAGTTATGGCTCCTAGGAGGTTGCGACCCTTGCTGGTGACGAGTTTGGTGCCCCATTGGGTATGCATTGCGTTCCAGTCTCCACCTGAGATAAAACGATTACCAAGAGAGTGAAAGAAGATTGCGTATTTATCAGAGGGAATGGTGTGGCGTGGACACTAGACAGCTGATGCATTCAAATTCCACTTATCAGTCTTTACCTGGACATAGGTAGCTTGGATCTCATGTGTTTGGTAGTTAGATAATTCATGATGGGAGATGGCATTTTTAATTAGGATTGCTGAGCCGCCATGAGCTTTCTAATTTTAAGTTTGGAACCACCCCACTTCGGATTAATTTATGATCATTATTACTGATGAATCTACTCAGTATTGTCACAACTTTGATCATATTGTTATGTAATGAATAATATAATCTCATTTTGATCCTTTCAATTTGGACTTATCCAGATTCATCGTTTCTTAGGCTTTTTACAGAAAAAAGTGTTCATTGCATATGGATTATTGCTTTTGAAAAAGTTCATCAACATGTCTCCACGGTCGTTTTTATTTCCCACATTTAGTTCTTGTATGCCTAGTTTGGCGGTCACATCTCCTATTAACATGTGGTACCTGCATTTTTTCCTTTAGGCATGTACTAATATCGTAATACAATTTTTCCATCCCCGCGTCAGTATGGTCTTAGCCACGAAGATTAGGGTGGCGGATATAAATAATTACATATCAAAGTAATTTTCTAATGTGATTAGCGATGTTAATTTGATTTCCATTAGAAGAACTACCTTGATACCCATTAAGGATTTTTGTTTACATATTTACGTCCACAGACCTGATTTCTTCTTTGCATTGTTGTCCATAAGTTGTACAAAGTTGTGCATAAAGGCAATGTCAAATTATCTAAAACATATTGATTGTAGTGAACGATTGGTGTGACAAGATTAAGATTTTTAAGTTTTTATCACTTCAGTGTGTTTACAAAGGTATACATTGTATTTGTATATAAATAATTTGCAATTGAAGGATATTATTAAGTTTCCTCATGCTTGTAGGTATTTTTCTTATTTTGTGGCTGCTTGAAGTCTTATCCCCTATTTGGGGCCCTTAATATATGTCAGCTTGAATTTTTTAGGTTACAATGACACGCTATTGCATAATACTTGAATTAGTCCTTGAGAATCACAAAATAACTTTAGTAAACCTAATGAGTTCATATAATAAAGATGAAGGTGATGTGAATGAAAAAATTGACCTTGTCAAGCTCCCACCGGATCGTGTCGATGAGGTATCAGCTGCAAGGTTATTGATGAAAATACATTATGTGATGCGCTTCTACATGATGTACCTGGTAGTTGGAGCTGCATACTAACCGTGAACTGAAGGACTGCAAAACATCTGCAGAGATAGTGGAAAGTAATGATGGACCTACTAGAAAGGAAGTAAAGACTGTTACTTCTTCTAAATAAGTAAAGAAAAAAGCAACTCACAGCAATACCCATCCTGATCCACAAGAAATTGAACGAAAGAATAGAACCTAAAGGGAAACTATCAGTTAGAGATTTTGAGGAATTATCCGACGTCGCTAAGAAGAGCGTTCAATATGCCACTTAGCAAAATAATCACCATTTTAACTTATATCATGCACTTCCTCAAGAACAATTATATTTGTGTGAAAATAAAATCTTGAATATAACTTAGCATAAGGAAATATATGAGTCTTAACAGATTTCTCAAAATCAAGCGCCATCTACATTTCATTAACAATCCACTCTTTAGCAACAACCCGGTGGATGAAAGAGACAGAATTGTCAAAATTCGTCCTCTGGTAGACCACCTCAATAAAAATGTATTCGATCATTTTGTTTGCTCATGTGTTGGGTCTTGTTCTATTTCTTTTTCTTCACAGACATCATTTGCTGTTTTTATTAGGTTTTTGAAAGCCTTCCATCTTTTATTTAAGGTTCATTGATTTCCTTCTTAGACTTCTTGTTCTTCCAATTTGTTTAGGTTTTCAGTTAGCTTGTTATCATATTCTTGTCTTTTTTCTAGGTTTTTTAAAGTTTCAAGTTTGATCTTTATATAGCTCTTAGTTCGTTCTTTATGCGGTTTTTAATGTTTGTGTCAGAAATTACCAGTTTGTTTTTCTAATTTAACTCCGCGTCTCTTATTACCTTTACATCGTTCACTGCATATGTCGTGTACGTAATGTAATCTTCTGCTGCGTATGTTATTTTGTTTATTGTTTTGGGTTTAAACCATGTAGTTCTTATCAACATTCCTCTTGCCACTTTTGTTTACATCCTCTTCTAAGCTACCATGCTCTGTGTTATTTCCTATATGGGCGTTCTAATCTCCTCAATAACTACGTGTCTATTGTTATTTTACATTTTATTTATGGATCTTGCAGGTCTTTATAGAAAGTTTCTGTGTTTTGTATAGTGGCATTTTCCGTAGGCGCGTATATTTGAATTATTACAACCTTTTAAGGTTGTAGGTTATTGTTATAATTCTGGAGTTTACAGCTTTCCATTTTGTTACTTTTGGTTTTATCTCTTTTCTAAGAAGTGTTCCTACATCTTTTTTTTTATTTCCGACTGGTGTGCCGGCATATCTGAGAGTGTACCCTTCGTCCATGTTTTTAAAGCCGTTTTTTTTAATTTCTGAGATTCCTAGTATTTGTATCTTATATTTTTCCAATTCGTCTATAATCTCTCATTTTTTCTTTGTAATAAATGTGACGTTCCACGTTCCAAATCTTGTCCTATTTTTCCCTGTTGTCTCCGTTGAAATGCCTAATTCAAATCAATTTTTAGCCGTCTGATAATGGATGTGGAACAAATCATGTTTTTTGAATTATTGTTTTTGATATTCCAAGTTTTTTCAATAGATTTCATTAAAAGTTTGTAAAATCTTTACAAACCCCATACGTTTTGACATTTTCTTTGATCATAGTTTTATTTCATTGACCTGAATGTTTGTCATCATTATTAAATTGTCGATATCACTCCAAAACTTGTATTTGTGATAAATTATTATCCCCCTAAGCATTTGAGGCGTTTTCGTAACATTTTTCCGTTTTTTACACAGAACTTAATGTCGTCGATTAATTGTTCCTTATTGATTTTTCGACCAATGCATGCAAACCATTGTCACTTAGCGTGTCGGATCTTGGCTTCTAGCGAGTAAAATGTGCTGAAGTTTTTACAAATTATCAAGGAAGTTTGACACGTTAGAAAACAATGTCCCGTAAATAGATGGCGTGACTAATTCCGTTAAAATAGAGTTATTTCGGTTATTTTTAAGATAGAGGATATATTTTACAAGTTGTATATGATTTCTATACTGTAGTGTGATATAGCGGACAAAAAATTAACATCTAATTCTCTTTGCACCTTTAATCTGCTTATCTGTATTTGCATACCTGTGTGAACATTTGCGCTATGCATCTCGTCGGTTGTGAACTTTTTGAAATTTTCTACGATCACTTTCTTGTGATCAAGGCTTATTTGAAATTGAAAATGAATACAAACGGCGAACAAGAACAGGACTAGGTGAAGTTGCAATTCTAGGGGTTGGAAAATGTATTTGTTTGATTTTGAATCTTCAACTATTAACTTCTACGGTGGGGAATTTTAGAGTCCAACAAATTATTTTTATACGTAGTGACTCCTTAGGAAAAGGGAAGAAAACATTGTGATTGTTAGCTTTATTTTTATTCTTGCAAAAGAAGGTGTTTTTTAAATTTGTCACAGATGTATCTTAATTATTACTTTTCGGACTTACTCATTTTTATTTAAACAAACCGTAGTATACCATGTTTTTAACTTAGCTTGTGTTTAACGAGAGCTTGACATAAGTAAACAAAGTGGGAACGTAGAACAATGTACCGCAAATATCTCGGGCTTTCATGCATATAATTTTTTAACTCATTTTAAATTTAGTTACCGCCCACAAAGCCATAAGTGTTAAATTAGTATATCGCCGAACGTTGCTTTAATTTTACCAAGTTAATCTTATTATTAGTAATATCGAGGTGCGTTATTTTTCCACCGCGTATCCCGCCAACTGGTCGCTGCGCTGCGGCTATCGCCCGACGCGGTGATCCTTCGAGCATGTTCGGAGCCACATGAAAATATGCAAAGCTAAAAAAGCGATGGACAGACCAACGGGTAAACCGTGCGCTATAGGCTTTTATTTTATATACATAAAAGCCTAAAATAAAGAAGAAATGCATACTTTTAATGTTTTAATGCAATAGAAGGCAGCAATGAGATTACTATACAAAATGCCCACCTTTTCCTTCTGTCCTCTCAAGAGAACACACATCATTTCCGCGATTGGTAAATGGCCTGAACAATGTTCTGGTCGCAAAGGAAGGTCATACGCTTTGAATACCAGAAGAGTCTGGCAGGAATCCTGATTCTTATTACCAAGAATGTCACGTTTATATCTTTACCTAGTGATCCAAAAATCATTTTGATGATGGCGTGCCAGGGATCGAACATAATCAAACAGCAATAAAGAATAGTAACAATCTTCTCGCTGGTAACATTCTTGAACCTAGAGTTTAACAAAGAAAGTATCTCACAAAATTGCCTTAACAACAACAAATTAAAGTTTATTTCCGGTTAATTAACACACACCCATCTACTATCCTACCAGAAGGGCAAAATTAACAAATAAGTTGTTTTTTCATCAGGGTTTGCTCAAAAACGAACAAAATCATCTTAAACTTCTCCACGCGGTTTGATAGCACCATATCGTCCGTCCACCTTTATCTTGACAAACATCACAAAAATGTGAAAGATAGTACAAAATAGATTGCGTTGAAGACATCAATTTAGCACTAAATATCGTCGTGCCGGAATTTGCCAAGTTATGAGCTCACCAGCGCCTTATCTTGCGCCGAAAATACAGATATAGACTTTAATGTTGGATAGTCTAGCGTAAGCTTAATGAATTTGCTAACCCCGTACCGCAATTGCAATACATCGCCATCACTAGGGATGGGATGAAGAAGTTAGTTGTGCTTACCATAAAAGGGTCTACATACTGCACCATGACCAAGTAGTGGCGCAAGTAGCACTAGAGGTGAATAATTTTGAACATAACGTGATTATTGGGCACCATCTTAACAAATCGGTTGTGAAATATCAGCCTTCCTACAGGTGCCTAAATTAATTGATTAAATGACTAAACGAAGAGGTAGGTCACATAAATTTTATAATCGTAGCTGTTGAAGTCTGAAGAGAAGAATGATGAATATTTGAATATAATTGGTGTCAACGATCACTCGCGATTTTTAAAATGTTTGTGGTGTTATCACCAGCATCAGGATTGTTCGTCAGAGACTAAACAACTTGGGTTTTTACGATTGTGTGACCTAAGTCCCACATAAGTGCGTTAATACTAAACTTTTATTTGTAATGGTGCAATTCAATTCTGGAACAATAAAAACAACTTTTGTGGAGTAGTCAATATCGCTGCGTGACCTAGCAATTTTATACGAGTGTATTGTTATTTGGGGTTGTTTTTCTTAGTTTTGCCAAAAAGATAACCGATGAAATGTATCGTGATATTCTTGATGACTCTGTACTTCCAACTCTCTAACAATTTGAAGAAGATCCTTTCCTGTACCAAAAAGATAATTATTCTGTCCATACGGCAAAGGTTATTTTGCCGTGGTTTAAAGAGATGGCTGTTGAAAAACTGGACTCAATCCCACCGAACACCTCTGAGAAGAGTAGGAACGTAGCCAGGCGAAATCGGAGAAATTGAAGACAACTCTTCGGACGTATATCAAAAATTGGTAGTCATCTCAGACGACTGCAGACGGATGTTGTTGTAAAAATGCATTAGCATCTTTATGATTCTACAACAGTAGGTGTCCGGATACTTTTGCCCATTTTGAAAGCCGAAATACATAATTAAAAATTTCTAAGGTTGTAGATGTAGAACATTACGTTCTTCAATAATCTTTTGGTTTACTCAAGTTGCTACTTAGAAATCTTATTTTTTCATTTCAACAACCCTCACAGAGAGATATAATAATCCTTTTATTCGAAGTTGTTTGGAAAGCGCTCGAACCCGGCAGTATTTTCGCAGAGCAGAAGTCCCGTAAAAGGTGTGTCACCATTGTAGGCTCACTTTGTGGAAGAGTGGAAGAGCAGGGCCCTCTTTCGCGAAGGGTGCTCGTTTCTGAAGAGTGCGCCGCTTTGATGTGCCGTCTCGGGAGTGCATTTATTGCTGCTTAGAGCTGCCGCCCTCGTTAACTTTGTCCCCGGTTAAATATGTATGTAGCGTGTTACACAATTATAAACTGCCTGTTTGTGTGCTCGTGCACTTACTTTAAGTCGAACGAAGTTACGGCGGAGCCGTGATCGATACGGGCGAGCAAAGCGTATTTATGGCGTAATAGTTTTCAAGTAATTTAACTTCGGGGCTGCGTATAATTTGGAGCATCCGCGCCGCCTTATTATTAGGTATTTGTATGCAGATTCGCCATTTGCAATTGTCATTAGGCTCGCTGGCGGGCGGCAGCAGGTATTTCGCCCTGATTACGCTAGTTTGCGAGCGCCGGGCACGTCTTCGCCCGTCTTGCCGCACGTGCCGGCGAACTGCCAGGCGAAAGTAGCGCTGATCATTAAAACTCTAATGGTCTGCCAACAGAAAAGCTGCGGGGAGGGGCTGCAGTTGCCTGATTGCGGGGTATCATGGTAATATTGGCTAATGGACGTTCGTGCGGCGCATTGTTTTTAATTTGGAAATTGATGCCGACTTTTATCCGGGCCAATTGCCCTCGTTTATGTTCTTTTTTTAATTTCTGCCGTGCAACTTGTTATAGTCTCTCAGTTCCCAACAATTTTTATAAAAGAACCAACTTTGAATCTGAAATGTACTCGACATGTAGCTTAACTTTGTGCATTATTTGTTACTATTTTCGCCTTTATTACTTTCCCTTACTACCATATTTAGAAGTCCCTTTACTCACCCAAATCTATGTGTATCTGGAATGCAAATCAAATCCCTAGAATAAAATTTAAAAAAACAATTGTTCTTATGGTATTACAATTTTATAACTGAAAACCAAATAATTAATTGTTGGACTAGAAGCTCAAACAAAATACCATGCATTTTAAATGATTCAGATGACTATTGGACTACAGTCGAATTTAGTATTGTAAAAATGGAGTTGAATAAAAATATAAAACTTTATTACTCTACTTTCCTTAAAACTATGTATTTCCAAGCCCACATGTGACCAACCGCAGTCGGTAGCGAAGGCATAGCCTGGCCTCCGACCCACCTGGACCATGTAAATCATTTCCATTCTTAAGCAGTTAACCACATCAAAGGGCAAACTGCTGATCAGACCCATATAATTCAGTCCAACTGCTTGGGCCACTTCCGTTGCCCGAACAAAAAGCTCGCAGCTACAACCAACCAAACGTTTCTTCCAAATATCTCCTCAGAAAGCGTTAAAATGCTTACAGTATAATCAAGTCATCTATTTGGACATAGTACTCACTAAAGGGCTTAAATATTGCGACGATTGCCCAAGTTTTGTAAAAATTGGTGAACAATAGTAAACATAGTTGAAGTTCAAGACTTGAAGTTGTATTTGCCTAAAAGTAAAATATGTTAGGACTGGGTCTTTTCATAATAATTCTGATTCAATATTAAGCAAATCTTAACACCTGTAAAGTGTTCCAAGAGAACTAAGTAAGCATTTTACAAACAACCTATTAATTCCAGTTAATTATGGAATTACTCTTCTTTGTAATTCGTGGTTTTACATATGTTTTCTATGAATTTGTTCTTTTCTGTTGTTTCCCTTTTGCTCTCATAGTTTTTCTAGGCAGAATTGCAAAAATAATCGAGTAGAGCATTAATCTGCATAAATCATAAACTGGAGTTGGTCAAGATTCTAATTTAAAGACTAATGTTTTCAACTTCTTTTAAAGATATTTCACGTACCATTAGCAATATGTTTTTGCCTTGAATCTGGGATACAACATAAATTTTTATAGTGCTTTATATTACATTAAGAGTAATTTTGAAAGAAATGTGTCCATTTATGAACAACTTCAATTATGCTGTTAATGTTAGTTATTGAATTTCTTTCGAAATTACTTTAAACTTCAATATAAAGCACTATCAAAATGCGTGTTGAATCCCATATTCATTTATGAGAACTTGTTAACCTTTAACATGAAAATGATCTATAGATAATTGTCACCTGTGTGCAAATCATTATTCACTGGAATTGAAAAACAATTCTCATTACAGCCTAGCTCAAAAGGGACAATTAGCCTGAAGAAACAGAAAGATGGGCGGAAATTTCGATCAAATGCTTTTATATTCTTACTTCTACTTCCTATAAAAGACGTCGGGCGGAGATCCCCGTTATGTAAGAGCCGCATTTGATTTAATAGCAAACCTATCAATGTTAAACCCGGGACTTGACGGTAAGAGCACGTTTGTGCCGCTACAATAGCTCTTTATTAGTAACAGCATTTGTCTGCTGTAGCCTTATATAAGCCAAATAAGACAACAAGAGTAATTGCTCGTCTTATGACACTTAATTTCAACTTTTAGCTGTAAGTACAATCATTAAACAATTATTCTATCGGCGATATGGTATTATATGGTGTTGAACTGTTTATTTTTCGAAAAACTGCACCAAATTAGGAAACTACACAGAGCCAGTAACTACTAATACACTGACTTTATTAATATTGTGGTTTTTTCCAGTACTTCAATTGTTTATAGGAGAGTAGAGTGAAAAGTCAGATACTTTGCTATAAGATGGTGACCCGATTGCAAAGATAGTACTCTATAAATTTCATATCGGTCTAACAGTTAGTTGTGTTTTGACAGTTTTTGAAAGTGAATAATTTAAACATTTTTGCAACCATCGAAAAAGTAAATCCCGTGTGTTGACTAAGTGCAAAAAACATCACATAAATCGAAAAGAAGTTGATAAAACATTACGGGGCCCTGCTCCTTTACATATTAGGGTCCATACGTGGTTTACGGAGTCTCGATGTGGTCGAACCAGCATGAGTGACACTCGCAGCTCGGGATGCCCCGTTGAAGTGAGTACCGAGAAAATGATCAATAAAATTCATAACATCGTATTAACCGATCTCAGAGTGAAGGCTAGAGAGATTGTTGAGATAGTAACAGACACGTACGGAACATCCTACTCGAACAGTTAGTCTTAAAAGAACTTACAGCACGATGGGGGTCGCGTTTGCTCTTGACGAAATTGATCTATTTGCGCTAGGAATTGGTGGCGTCTTTGGATTTGGCTCCCGGCGACTTTTTTATCTTTTCAAACATAAAAAAATAATTGGCTGGGGAGAAATTTTTATCGCCGCAACAGAGGGCAGTTTACAGGCTTAGAGAAGTTTTACGTTTTGGAGAAGTTAAATAAACTTAAACATCGTTGAGCAAAGTGTGTTAAGTTAAAAGAAGATTTTATCCAAAGCATCTGACTTTTTATTCTGCCCTCGGAGATGCGTCTATGAAACACATTTTTGCGAGTTAACTAATAGTCCATAAGAACTTAAGATATCCAGACCGAACTCAAAACTGCGTCAGTGCGAAATGTTCAATTTTATCCCGTGTGCTAAAAGTCGAAATTTCTACACCGTTTGTCGCAAAAGGCTTATAGTTGTAATTAACTCGTAGAGTACGCACATGAATCAGCACCCATGTTCACCAGAAACGCGACTTTCGCAGTCTTGTTAGTGAGCTAGATGCGATGAGATTCAGAACCATCACCTGCCTTTACGGTTGGTTCCTTTTGTTTCCTGGAAAGAATTTTTGCATAACAAGCGGCACTTTGTTGCTTTTATCTGGAAATTATCAATTCGTAGAAGCGACTCTAGGCGCGTGTTTACGACCTAGAAAGCGTTTGTTGGTTTCTATTTGTGCCGTTACCTTTCATTTTGATAGACAAGTCTAACCTGGAAATCTTATCACTAAACAGTAAGCTTTCAACTTTTTCAAATCCAAGTGTTATAGTACCATGACATATTTTGCAATATCCTTGGCCTCAATCATAATCTCAATAATAATCAAGTTGAACCACAGTTTTTATCTTGAGGATTATGGAGTGCACGTTGCTGAAGTTGGAATTTTAGCACACTCACAGTTTAATTCGTCCTTTCGGGCGCAAATATGTAACTGTTTGCGTTCACCTTTTGCTCTCAGATCACGTTAGGATTATCATTTTATGTCGCACGAATCATACTCCACGTTTATTAGTGCTATTGTTGTTTACTAAAAATAGGGTTCTTGTTTAAAATCTTACTTATAGTGTAACTTTAAAAATTTCGTAGCAACTAGTGGTTTTGAGAAAGAGAAATAGACCAAATCCTCTTATATCCGTATACCCACTTTTTACAGCACCAAAACCAGATATATTTTTTGGCTTAAAATTGTCTTATTTGTTAGAATATTATTAGATTTATTAGTAGACCTGACGCCAATCCTAAATCCGGGATTGGGAGTAAGAGAACGATCGTCCCGCTACAGAATTTTTCTACCTTTCCAATCAAAAATGTGGTTTGCTATGCTAATGTCTTCAGTTAATGTTGGTTCCTACTTAATTTAACTGCGACAATTTCAAAATGACCGTGCTCTATATTTAAAGCGCTAGCAGAGAAGGAGTAGTTGTAGAAATAGGATTAAAAGTAAACTATTTCTTGGCCTTAAATCTTAAAAAGTAACTAATGTTTTAGTAAATATGCTAACCAGTAGTTAAAGGGGCACTTTTAAATTTGAAACTGTTGAGACGTTCAAAATAATTGTTACCCAACTCGGCTTTAATTATAAAATAAAGCAGAAAATTTTAAGTAATTACCTTCCAAGTTGCAGAACGCCGCAGCATCAACTTCTTGGGCAAGCTAAATGTTTTGTCCTTAATTTAAAGTTCTGTCGCTTTGTTTATTGAAGAGGTAAGGGCGTAAATTATTTTTGGTCGAAACTTTTCGACAGAAACTCGTTTTTCCGTTATTAACGTTATGGAATAAAAATTAATGACAATTATTCTAATGGTATCCAAGTTTTATTTCACTGCGGGTAAATTATCATAGCATAGTAGATCTGACAGACAGGGATTTCTACATGCCCGGAAGCGAACAAACAGACAGACAGGCAAGCTTTATATTTGCCTGTAATATGTAATATTATAGTCACATATTAGTCTTTAGTAATTAATTGTCTAAGTAGGTTTGAGAAAAAACACACCATAATTGAAACCCAAATTACGAAAGAAGCTTAAAATTAGTTGCTATCGCATTGGAGTATCTAAAAAGAAACGCAGAATTTAAATTATGATCCATTTTTCCCCGAACGGTTGGTAACATTTTGCCGTAAATATATTTCAGTTAGTTAATATGGAGCGCTGTTCAGCAGAGGAGTGGGTGGTGATTATTAAAATCTATTAGAAGAACGGGGAACGTTTCGCCGGGGCTATGCGCAAATGACGAGGCTTTTTCGGAAGGAGAACGCATCAAATGAAACCGTAAAAAAACTAATTAAAAAATGTGAGTACTAATCGTTATCGCCATAGATTTTCTGACCTCATTTGAATGGCATGAATTTGGATAACTCGTGGTTTCAGCAAGACGGCGCACCTCTCATACTACGGTGGGCAATTCGATTATTGAGCAAAAATTTAATAAGCGATTTATCTCACACCATGCAATTCTTTTCTTTGGGAAAAGACCAACATTTATGCTGTTCCTGAATTAAAAAAATTCAAAGAGTTATCGCAGAAAATATGTCGCAATTATGCGAAACAGTAATCAAGAATTTTGTCATTTTCCAAGTCCAATGGCTATGTTTACCCTTTAAAATAATATTATAACTTTGCCAACTAATATCTATAATTTTTTATAATCCTATAAATCATTATGTTGACAAAAAAGCTGTGAAGCTGTTTAATGAAGTGATAAGTTATTTTTCCATTGAGAGGTCCTCTATAATCCTCTAGATCGGCGGCCCAGAATTTTTAAGTTTTTTATTAAACTGTGATTTAATCAGTCGCAGTAGTGTACCATTAGTGTGATATTCCAGCTTATCGTGGTCGTCCTTTATCACGTCTTCAACATATGGTATATTTAGGTTTGTATATACCGTGTAATTGCTTATATACCAAGATGCGTTCGTTATTATTCGGGGTAGCTTTGACCGACTTTCCTGAATTATTGAGATCTTTAATTTGCTTGCACATCCCCAAAGTTCTATTCCATAGACCCATATCGTGTTGATTATTGTCTTGTAGAGAAGAATCTTGTTTTTCAAAGCCAGTATAGGTCTTTTCTTTTTAGATCTATTTTTTACTATATGATCTTTCCAAGCGAGCCTGCTATCCAGGTGTATACCAAGGTATTTAAACTGGTACCTAAGTATTTAATTGTTGGAGCTATTTGCAGCTGGGAACCATGTACATAAAACTGGCCAGTGACATTCTCGTTTTTGCTCACAATCATTACTTTGGTTTTATCTAAGTTTAGTCGCATGTTGTATGATTCGCTTACAGTCGCTACCTTTGTTATCAATTGTTGCAGTCCTGTTGCAGAGTCAGCGAGCAAAACGGTGTCATCCGCATACCGTAAGTTGTTAATTAGTACTCCATTTAATCTAATTCCTTCTTGTGCATCGTCCAATGCCTCCTTAAAATAGCCTCTCAGAATAAGCATTAAAAAGTAATGGAGAGAGTAGACACCCTTACCGAACTCCTTGACGAACTTGAAATTCTTCAGATGTCTTATGTTCCATCTGTACAACTGCCTTTTGCTGCCGGTATAAATTGATGATGATACGAATATCTTTGCCATCTAATTTTGCTAGGTGAAGCGTTTCGATTAATTTGTTGTGGTTAACTCGATCGAATGCTTTCTTCTAACCCTGGTAGTTGTTCAACATTTTCTCGATTTTCGAGGTTTTCAAGGTTTTCTTGGTGTACGTCATTGAATAGTGTTTGCATATATGCTTTCCACCTTTTGACCTTGCCATCAATATTTAATAATATGTTACCATTATCGCTTGCTATATTCCCAAAACTTCTTTGTGTACTTTTCCCAGCAGCTTCCTTGATCTTTTTATGTAACGTAAAATGATCATGTTGATTTTCTAAATGTTCGATTTCATTACATTTTCCGCTAACCATTTTCTTTAGCTTCTTTAATTTTCGTTTTAATTGTGTTATGAAGCTGTCTATACTGTAGTTCATTTTTATTTCTATGTTTTTTGCGTTGTTCCATTAGTAACATGATCTCATCTGTCATCCATTTGTTCTTCTTCGTTTTTATATTAGTAGCGAGCTTTGATTTTGCAATATCCACTACGACGTTTTTAGTAGCTTCCCATTGTTGCTCTATGCTGTTGGTATCTCTTTTGATCTTAACGATTTCCTCATTTAATTCTTTTTTTATGTTTTCTCGAAGTTCTTCATCTTTGAGTTTATATGTATCTATTTTTGGTGGTCTTTTTGATCGTGTAATTTTCTTTAACCGTAGGTTTACTGCCGCTAGCAATAAATTATGGGTCGAAGGAACATCTGCTCCGGGATATGTTTTGACTGACGTCACTGAGTTTCGAAATCGCTTATAGTCAATTGGGTTTCTGATCATATTTTGTTGGTTATCCGCAGGCGATTTCCATGTATATAGTCGTCGAGGAGGAAGCCGGAAGTAGGTGCTCATAATTGTATAATTCATTACTTTGCAAAATTTGATTAGCCTCTCTCCTCTTTCATTACGGGTTCCCAAACCGTAATCGCCTACTACGTTGTCGACTCTAATCTCGCCAACTTTGGCATTAAAGTCCCCAATAAGCAATGTTAACTCTTCTTTCCGCGTATGTTTTAAACCTTCCTCCAGATCTGTGTAAATTTTTTCAATATCTTCTTCGGAGCTCTGAGAAGTCGGTGCATAGATCTGTAATATATTTAAGCAACAAGGGTAAGCATTAACCTTCATTCGGGCTACTCTATCAGATATCGGGATAAATCCCAATACTGCCTTCCCAATTTCCTTGGTTACTATTATAGCCACTCCATTGAGATGTTGCGGGCTACCATTTCCGGCATAGTAAATTTTGTGGTC
This sequence comes from Sinelater perroti, assembly GCA_036346155.1. Lineage (NCBI taxonomy): Eukaryota > Metazoa > Arthropoda > Insecta > Coleoptera > Elateridae > Sinelater > Sinelater perroti. The sequence goes on along the minus strand of JARFIY010000158.1, from coordinate 16,878,652 downwards.
TTCGATTTCACATTTTCCTTTATTTGGCCGCCACGTTTCACTAATTCCTAGTATGTCTATTTTTAAACGTTTCAATTCTTGTATAATGTTCATTGCTTTTTCGGGTTGAAACATACTCTGGACATTCCACGTACCGACTCTCTTTCTCAAATTTATTTTTAAAGAACTGGTTGACCGGGGGATTCTTCGCACCCTCTCCCTATTCAAGGAGCCGGGACTGAGGGCCGTTTGTATTTGTTCTTCTGCCATTATAATATCCAGGGGAAAACATGTTTACACCTAGGTAGTTTCCCGTTGCTTTCCTAGGTGGGAATAGGGATTTAGGAAGGAATACATTTTGACTGTGTTTAGGAGCACAGGAATAGGACATGATTTTTCCTAGGTATTAGGGAGTGAGGGAAAATCAAGGCTCGCGTGGGCAGGGTCGCTTTCCTGAAGTAGACCTATCCCCCACCTGGATCGTGGAGGAGTGTCTACCCGCTACCCTCAGAAATCAACTGTTCAAATTTATTAATTAGTGCTACGATTCATTAAGAGGCTATGATTCCGTTTCCAATTTAGGAATTATTGTGCTTACAAAATAATAACGGGCTTTTATAAAGGCTAACTGATTGCGCAGTTTTTTTTAAACAAATTGAGCTTTCTCAATATAATTATTAGTGTTGCCAGAAAATCTTAAAATTAATTTCCTCATGTGTTCAAAATGTTCTGCATAAGAAAGAGCTGCATTTAGCCAAGTGCCCCAGCGTGTAACTATATAAGATTTATTAGGATGTTCTTTACTTAAGCAACCAACCATCAAATTTGCAATATAGCGCCCACAACAATCCGTAGTTTCATCTACTACGAAAAAAAGATATTTATTTTTAACAATTCCTTTTATATGCCTTATGGTTCCAAGTTAGACGTCATTGACATATCTTTTTCTAAGTGTGCTTTCATCTGCCACATGTTTATTACTAATTTTTGTCCAAAAATGATCGAAAACTAGAGTTTTGAAGCTTTGTGAGCGGGATATTAGCTTTAACAAGAGCACTGCACAAGGCAAAATTGAATTCTTCGTAATCATTTTTTAGATGTATCTCGCAGAAGTGTCTAAAGAATTTTGTTTTCTTCATTTTCGCTAATTTTCTTTTATGTAGAGCCGTTTCAATGTGCTGCGTAACTAGAGATTTTCGTTCACATGGAATCTAAAAAAATACTTTATTAAAAGTTTAAATAATATCAAATAGATATCGTATTACATTCAAGAGCACATTTCTTCTCTTATTTTGGAAAAGTTAACAAATAATATGATTAAAATAATTACATAGTGTGCAAAGATAAGCATAATAAGTCGAAATCTGCATCAAACATCAAAACATGCTTTATACCTTCAAATACGCAAAATATGCAAAAATTAATTAGCGCAAAATAACCACATTTAGTGTAATTTGTCTAAAAAGCAAAGAAGGCTGGTTAAGTATAAAAAATAAAGAATATGCATTTTGCACAAAATCCTCTCTCGCTCATGACAAAGATATTTAAAATACTTTTCCTCTACAGAATAAACCAACTAGTACTCTCAGATTACATAATCTCTGAACATCAATTTGGATTCGGACAAAAATATTCAACAGTACAGCAATCGAAATGTAAATAAAATCAAAGAAAGTTTTGAAGGGTAGAAGTATTCCTTGATATACAGCAAGCCTTTGAAAAGGATTACTGTACAAATTAAAAGGGCTTCTCCCTAGTCCTTTATACCTAATACTAAAATCCTGCCTCAGTGAACGATACCTCCAAATCAAAGTTAATAATGCATTCTCTGATTATCACCTAATGAAAGCTGGTGTACTACAAGGTAGCGTTCTTAAACCATCCCTTTAGTTCACCTGCACTGCAGATACTCCTGTCGCAGAGAGCACTGACATTGTCACGGCCATCTTGCCATCCGATTAGAGCATTTAGAAAGCTATCTAAACGAATTACAAAACTGGGTAAGACAATGGAAAGTTCAAGGCAACGCTGAAAATCCGCACACATTACATTCACCACAAAACAAGTAATTGGCCTCTAGTAAACATAAACAACACCCCGCTCTCATTAAAAACTGCAGTTAAATATCTTGTTCTGCATTTAAATAAAAAGCTCACATGGAAAGTGCACATAAAAACAAAAAAATTCCAACTAAACCTAAAAGTGACAAAACACTTTAACACAAAGATATTACAAACTGTCCAGTCGAAGACACTTTGCATGATGGCTAACGTTCCCTGGTACGTGACGAATCAAACCCTCCATAATAATTTCTGAATAATAATCTCTACGCCAACAAATCCAAAGAACATACTACTAAACAGTAACCAGCTAATAAAAGAATTATACAGTCAACCCTTAGTTAATAGAAGAGTTAAACAAAAGTACCTAAGAGACATCACAAATCATACATAATATTTACTCATTACTCTATAATTAACTAGAGTGGATTGTAAATTTGCTAGAAATTAAAAATTTTAAAATGGGAGAAAATGGCAGACCTTGCATTTTTATTCATTGAGAGTGAGAGTTTTTTTTTTGATAACATAGTTTACAAATTTTATTATTCTAAAACCAGGAAAAATGTTTTTAAATCAAATTTTTTAGTTGGAATAGACATTTATTGTTATTTTTCCTTATTATGTGAACTTATGTAAAAGTTGTATTAAAGTGTAGGTATGCAACAAAAATTTAAAAATTGGAGACGTGCACAATCTCCAGGAAAGACGCGCGCAGAATTGTCGGCTTATCCGGCCCTGCGAGCCGGAACTGCTGTTAACGCCGCACTGCATAACACAATATTGTTTCGGTCTATCAGCAACAAATACCCAGTTTCGAAACTTCATTACGCGCGCGCACAGCCCCATCAAGCATTCAATTGTGCGCACTACAACAGCAAAGCAAACGGTTTAGCAATTATAATTATTATTGAGCATGCTCCCTCATCTATTTGCGCTGCTTAATGGTAAACACGTCGAACATGCATGAAGCGCGTCCGCGCGCGGTCGCGGCGGCCGGGTCGCCGCCGGGGGCGGCGATTAGCGGCATTGCCGAAGGGCTTTCCGGGCGGCTGGCGCAGGTGGCATCTGGCCCTGCTCGCGCCTTCGCGGTTTCTAATTCTCTGATGGCTTTCCGCCCGATTCTTCCGCTCTTGCGCTCGGTTTGCTGGATTGCCGTTTAATATTCCGGCCCCGTTTCAGCGGACGCTGAAAGCACCCGAAACTGTTACGGTTGCTTTTATTTGATATGGCAATTAGATTATTGTATGGTAAGTTTCTGGGGGATGTCGTGCGTAATACAAAATGTCTCTTACGGTTCAGGAAACATTTTAACGTTCCTTCACCATCAGTAACTGAAAAAAAATTATATGAGAGAAAATTATCAATATATAATGGCTTCTCTGCATCAAAAGGATCTAAAGGCAACTTAGAAACAAAATTTCCGTAGAAGCGCCGAAAGACTTTACAATTGATAGGCTATTTATGCACAGTAAAGATAAAAACGAAAAAATATATATAATAAAGGTATCTTAGAAACTTTATGAATATAAATAACTACAAATTTTTCAACAAAAATGTATTATATAATAAGTATGCTATAAGAAGTTAACATGTTTTTCAGAAAATTGGGAAGTTGCTTAAGAAAGGTAAGAAGAACTCAAAAATACTCAAAATGCACGCAGCATTTCTAAAAATAATACCTCAATTTGCAAGGTTTTCAGTACATTTACTCCGTATATTTTCGGAGAAGTGTCTAATTGGTTCTGATTTTTTGCCAAAATTTACTGATAGCATATCCAATAAACGTGCTTCTTATAGTGCTCAGTCATTTGTTTGAAATGATTTTGATTAATAATTCAGGAACACTTATGCGTCAGTGTGGTGGTATACCACCTTGATAAGCCACTGTCCACAGCTAAAATTCCTCTAAATGTAGTGTAGCGTACAACTCCAACGAATTTTAATGACCTGGTAATGTAATAATAAAATAAATAATAGACATTAAGTTACAAATGGAGGAAGGCAATATCGACGGAAAATGGAATAAAATATCTATTGTAATGGTAAGTAGAGAATATAGGAAAGTGGTTAAAGATGTAAAAGTCCAGAGACACGCAGAAAATGGAAGCGACCGTTACTTGGTACGAATGGAAGCTATAAAAAAAAGAAGAAACAAAACAAGCCAAACGGAAAATAATAATAAAGGAAAAAATTAAAAGTTACAGACTAAAGACGAAGAAACCAAAAAGGCATACCAAAATAAACTACAAAATAGATTAAAGAGAGAAAAGCAGAAAAGATAATAGGAATAGAAGACAAATGGAAATACTTTAAAGAGAATATAATTTTCGCCGCTAAAGAAAGCTGCGAACAACCAAAACAACCAATATAAAAACCAAAAAGAGCCAATGGTGGACCCCAGAAATACAACAGAAAATAAAAGACAAAAAACAAAAATGGAGAAAGTATCTAAGGTCACAACAAGATGAAGACTACGACTCATATAAATTAAGTAATAGAGAAGAAGCAAAGAAACAAACATGGGCAGATTTTGATAAAAAAATGAAAGAATAATATTTTGAAAACCAGAAACTATTCTACGGTACACTAAAACAGATCAGACGAAAGAAAGAACCGAGACCAGCTAACATAAAAGACCAAAAAGGTAACATATTAACAGATGAGAAAGATATTATGGATAGATGGAAACAATACTTCGAGGAATTAACTGAAACAGGCAATGAAGAACAAGAACGAGAAACATTAAAAGTAGTAACCAATGAAAGAAGTGATACACAAACGATAACAGAACAAGAGATTATGCAAGCTATTGACAAACTAAAAACAGGGAAATCAGCGGGACAAGATGATATTACAGCAGAAATGCTAAAATACATTAGAGAAGAAGCAAGAACAAAAGAAATACCTCAAGAATGGAACATAGGTATAATACTACCGCTGTCTAAAAAAGGAAACGTAAGAGAATGTACGAATTATAGAGGAATTACCCTATCAAGTATACCAAGCAAAGTATTTACGAGAATAATTGAAAACAGACTAAGAGAAAAATTAGAAGACACAATAGGAGAAACACAACACGGGTTTAGAAGAGGAAGAAGCACGCAAGACTTAATATTCATATTAAGACAAGTAGGGGAAAAACTAGTAAGGAAAGGAAAGGACATACATATTATTTTCATAGACCTGAAGAATGCTTTCGACAAGATAAGAAGAAACGATGTATGGGAATGCCTAAGGGAAATGATAGAAATAGTTAAAGTATTTTACAAGAACAATACAAACAAAGTAAGAACTCACAACGACGAACCAAAAGAATTCACAGCAAAGATAAGTTTGAAACAAGGATGTGTGCTTAGCCCACTACTATTGTCAATTGTAATAGATGAAGCCATCAGGAAATGTAAAGAAAATGCACTTATATAAAAATAGGAACATGGAAAATGAAACCAATCCAACTCCAAGAAATTTTATTCGCGGACGATATGGTGATAGTGGCCGAATCAGAGGAAAAACTCCGACATAATCTAAACGAATATCAAAAAGAACTAAAACGAATAAACATGGAAATAAATGTAAGTAAGACAAAGACGATGATAATGACCCACGAAGAAAAGAAACGCAAGATAAAATTAAACGGACAAACACTAGAACAAGTCACAAGTTATAACTAGTTGGGAACAATATTAGAAAACAACAAAAAATAGAAAAAAAAATATCTGAGAGAATAGGAAAAGTAGGGAGACCATACAACACCCTTAGAAATTCATTTTTTGGAAAAACAGAGATACCAAAGGAAACTAGGACACGGGTATACCAAAAAGTTATAAGACCCTCTCTAACCTACAGAAGCGAATCCTGGGTCTTAACAAACAAAAATAAAAATCGTATCAAGGTTTCCGAGATAAAATTTTTAAGAAAAATCCAGGGGATTACTAGAGAGAATAAGATAATAAACTCAGCAATAGTGGAAGAGTTGAAGGTAAAACCCATAGAGAAAATAATAGAAGAAAGACACCTGAGTTGGCTGGGATACCTACATAGAATGAAGAAAGATAGAATAGCAAAGCAAGTATACGAAGCGAGAACACAAGGAAGAAACAAAGTGGGACGCCCACTAAAAAGATGGGAAGAACAAGTCAGAGTAGTGGCGGAAAATCGAGGAATAAGTTGGTGAACTAAGAACAATGAAAAGGACAGGAAAATATGGAAAAGAAAAATCAAGGACTCATAAGAGCGAAGTGTAATACATAATCCAATCAAGTAAATGTAAATGTAATGTATCAATGTAAATAATATATGATGTAAATGTAAAATATACAGACCAACACCTAACGGTACAAATGGTCTTGTGATTAAATAAATAAAATCTAATTTAATTAGAGATCAACTATTAAGTAAGAGAACAAAGAAAAAGCCTTGCTTGATACAGGAAATACATAAACTAATAAAAAGTAAAAAAACATCTCTCTGGACAGTGTAAAGGAATATAGCCATTAGATAGCAAATGTGACAACTTTTACGTGTGCAAACAGATTAAAGAAGTGACAGGGCACAAGAATAAAAATAACGTTAGAAATGTCATGAAAAATGTCGATAGGCATATATTTGATATAAAAGACTAATTAGAGACTTACACCCATGAACTTTTTAACGACAAAATACCACTAAACATTGTTTTAGGTATAATGACTGAAATTTAAAAAAAAGATCAGAAACTATAAAAGAAAACATAAAAACGGATAACGTGGTAGGTAAAACTTATCAAACTTTATGATAATTAAGTATCTTTTAGACCTCTTTAACACCATTCTTGATACTGGTTTAAGTTCTAAACTACCTAATGGTAATTATTTACTTTTGTTTTGATCTCCAAGAAAGTTAATGCAAAAGAACACTCTGAGTACTAAATTATTGCACTCGTGAGCCATATTTTGAAATGTTTTTTTAAAAATTATTTATAAGAATATTTATAATAAACTGTAAAATAATAAGTTTGGTTTCCGAGCAAGCTTTGGAACGGGAGAAATTTCCTTTGGGGTTACTCTTTTGTTTGGATATGAAGCAAATGTATACTGGCTTCAATGATTTTGAAAACAGGACAAATCATGATAAACTACAACTTCTGCTTGTAAAGGGTGTAAACTGGAGAAATGTGGAAATAATTAGTAACTTATATTGGGGACAGAATGCCAGTTTAAAAGGAGGCAGAGAAGAAATTAAGATACAAGTTGGTAGAGTGATAAGCGAACAGAAGGAACCGCATTGTAATCAAATTCCTCGTTGGAGAAAATGTTCCTTCCGCTGAAATTCACTACATGCTCCAACAACAAATGGACAAGGGCGTTTTTTAGACACTCGTGTGTTTGAGTGGTGTAAGTGCTTCAGAGAGGGCAAAAATCACGTAGAAAATAAACCGCATGATTATCGGCTGCGAACATTCGCCACCGAGCCAAATATTGATCGTGCAGACGCGCTTATTCATGGAGAATAGGGGCAGCACTATCGAGGAACGTAAAGTAATGTTGACCATCGGTGTTGGTGGTGTAGAAAGCAGCATGAAAAGCTATCTGTACTATCACAAGGGGGTACCACGCACTTTGACGAACGTAAACAAAATAGTGCGCATGCAAGCTGCAAATCGTCTCCTAAAGCAGTTTAAAGTCGAAGGTGATGTATTTTTAAAGATTGTAGTGACCACCTATAGTGTTTTCCATCTGGAAGGCTCAAATCAGACTTGCAAAGCATGCCGATTGCCGACAATCATCTAGATTGTTCGGGAGTGGATACGCCCTTTTCAAAAAAGACCATCAGGATGCTTTCAGAACACTGAAAAAAATATGTTGACTCTGGAGAGGAGTACCTTGAAGACTGACATGTGCAAATAAGTGTTTGGCAAATGGTTTTCTTTGTAAAAAACATCAGTCTCGATTATACTTCTATATCGTGGAGTGAGACGGGGTTGTACCTTGCTTCCACTTAGATTTAATATCTACAGCAAAGCCATCTAAAAAGAAGCTTTGGATGAAGAAACTGAGGGAATTATTACAAATGGCAAAACACTTAATAGTGTAACATATGCAAATAATATAATCCTGTTATCGAACAATCTTACTGATTTACATTATTTTTTTGAAAACGTAAATGATAGTTGTTACGATTGCGTAGTGCAAATAAACTTCAATAAGACCGAATGGACGGTAATTACAAAATTCCCCACAGAATCAAATAAATTTAAGAAATGCAAAACGGGTACAGCCATTTAAATACCTTGGAACGTGGCTGGAACGAACAGTTGAGTAAACAATGGGAATAAGAACTCGCATAGAAATAGGCAAATCTTGTTTTGTAAAATTATGGAAATTGACTTGTAATCGGAACATCAATTGCGGAGTTTTTACCGTCTTCCTTTATGAGGTAAAGGCTCGTAAGTTTCATATAAATCATTTGGACAAGTTTCAAGCATTTAAAATGTGGTATTGCCGCAAAATGTGGCGTCTCGCTTGGACAGAAAGTATAATTAATAGAAAAGTTCATCATATATACAACAAAAAAGAGAAAGCTCGAATACCTAGGCAGATTAATGAGGAGTTCCAAATATGCACTGCTTTAAAGAAAGAAAGAATGTTAGCAGGCGTAAAACGTTTTGACTAAAGAATTCTAGAGACTTAATTAATTCCAGAAGCATTGAATTGTTTTGATCGGCTGTAGGAAAAACTAAGACTATAAGAAGAAGAAGGTGCTATAATAGTGGACTTTCTTATATCTTAAGCCGCATCAACATATCGAGTTTTGGGCTGTCTTTCACATGCAGTAACATGTCATTGGTTTTTAAAATTTAAAATCTTAACATTAGGACTATTTCTTTGAGATCCAAAAGATTGCTCCATTAAAAAAAGTTTAGGTAGTCATTGTGTTCGTAAATTTATCCCAGAATGTCTACAATTAGTGCGGTAAGGGCGTTCAACTGGATCATAGTTTGCGTGATTTGTATGATTGCCATGAGTTTCCGGTTCGACTATATCCTAAGTATGATAGGAATAAAGCAATAAGATTATTTTTCATTGCGGTCTTCATGAATTTCAACGCATCTATTACAATTCAAAATTAGTATTTAAATACTCTTAGTAAAGTTTTATCTGCAAAATGATTCAAAACGGCCTTCTGCTACACTTCATCTCTGTTAAGTTTTCTAACGCAGCCTTTCTTTAGTTCCGAAATAGGTAGTAGTTAGTGGGGAGTACATGTAGGTCATAAGTTGGGTAGACAAGCGTTTCAAAACTACTACACGTATAATTGCGGTGGGGCAATTTCGTGTAGAACTGCAGTAAGCTGACATAACACTTTCTGTAAAATTAATTAGAAAAGTTTCCTTTGGATTACAATAAATTGCTGTTATAAACTTTTCCATCAATTGGACTACCTTTGTCCTTCTTGGTTGTTTTTTGTTTAGTCTACGGCAATCCGTAGACTCTTTCGGTTAGGAATTATAATACAGAATTATGGTTTCATTCCCTATAACAATGGATCGAAGAATACTGTTGTCATGACAGAGGTATACAAATTGTTTACAACAAGTCATACGGACCAAAGTCTAGACAAAGTCTATTTATATGAAAGCTTTCATAGTTTTAAACGACGCAGCTCAATGGGGGGACGTTTTCTTCTAAGAGCACTTCAATTAGCTGACCTGCACGAAGCTTTCTTGGCGCAAACCAATTTGTTTTAATCGTTTATTTGCAGTAAAAAATGAAAACGAAGATTCACCGTAAATATCAGCCAAACTTTATTTAATATTACTAGGGTTGAAGCCTTTCGCTTTTTTAATCACTCAATGATTGTTGACAAATCGGCTGCTGATATTTTTACGAATGTTTTTATCTATTATTTTTAAACTTTTAGATTATACAAAGTAACTGCACGCACAGATTTAATAGTGAATAAGCCCATGGGCTTATTCACTATTATTCACTATTAGGTTTGCTACTTTTCAGTTACCTTTACATTTGCTAGATTTAATTGCCGAACTCTAAAGGACAATCTTACTTCCTGACATTAAATAACTCTCTTTTCCCCTCTATAGATGTTACTTTTACACTAAACTGTACGTAATACAAAAATTGTACAAATAGGAATATCCAATTTTTTATTTTTTTAAGACTAAATTCATAATCGAGAGGTATTTGGTGCTGATTCTGCATATATGTTGCTTGAATTACAAACATAAATTTCAGAAAATGATGGAGTAAACAATTAAGAAAGGAAAAATAGTTAAATTGCACTTTAAATAATAATTTAGAGAAAAATTTTATGAATTAAATGAAGAACAAAATTAAAATGTTGGTATGATAAACGACAATATTACTCTAAATCAAATTTTTGCTGAGATAAATAAAATTTGAATTGTTAATTCTGATTTAACTCTTAATAAAATATAATTTTTTAATATAATGATCTATTGCGGTGATCTATTATAATTTTTACAAAACTGTGTTTTAATAGTCAATAGGAATTTTTAACTCTCCGCACTTAAATTTGATTGGTGATCTCTACCTTTATTCTATAAATAAGAACGAAACTTTTTAATTTATTTTTGAAAAAATCTATTGTAAATATTAACTAAAAATTTTTTACGTCTACTACCACTTGAAAAGTTTTTGTTTCACAATCTTGTAGGATGGATGAAATATTGTTTGTTATATGATAAACCTGCTATTGTTGATATTCTGCGTACAAGAACCATTCAAGAGGTAAGCAGTTAAAGACACAGTTTGCTTTGAATCGAAGTTGTCGAAAAACAAATTATCCTAAGGAAGTAAACAGATAATTTTATTCAATTAATTGTTAAAGACTTGTAGAAATGATGCGTGTATATTGTTAAAAAACTGGCAAGCGACAATATATAGAAATCAAATATATAAAACGAAGTTTATTGCGACTGGTTTTAAAAGTAGATTTTATCGCCACTTAAAACCATATATAAATAACTTACCATGCTGATGCACGTTAAGATACTTGAACTGAGAGTGATGTACCTAAACAACCAATTAACAGATTTATATACGACAGCGAAGAAAACCATGCCGGAGAAGAGGTTGCGACAGACTTTGTTCAGAGATGTTTTTTAATTTGTAATGTATATGGCAGCACCATACAATGTACTCAGACGAATTACCTCTATCCAGTGAGAGCTGTTTTGTATACTTCAAATGGCAACGTTTAGTGTATAAATTATCAGTTTTCGCTTCTTTCATGGTGAAACGCTCATCGGAATTTATCATCAATTAAGTGAAACGTAGAGTGAAGGCATTGTAGATGTTAAAATTGTGCGTTTGTTAGTGAGAAAGTTTAAACAAGGTCGAGAGTTATGTGACAATAAACCAGCCGGACCGAAACCATAATTACGCGAGTGGAGCAAATTCTTATGGAAGACCATCGATTAGGTGTGCGTGATATCGCCTCTAAGTTTGTCATTTCCGTGGGATATATAGAGCCCATTTTGCATGGTATCCTAAAAATGCAGAAAGTCTCTTCGAGGTGGGTCTCACAAATGCTGACCGACAAACACAAGATTGCGCGTGAGATAATATCTCAGGATTTGTTGTACCGGCCATGAGGGACACCCTCCGTGGCCGCTCATTTTCCAATCGAGCCGCTATTGCATCAGTGATTTTCTAGTGGGCAAGACACACCCACAAAAAAGTGTTCTTAGCAGCCATGGAATCATGGTAGCGACGTTGTGTAAAATGTGTACGTCTAGATGGAGATTACGTTGAGAAGTAACAGAAGTTTCAGTTTTCTTCGGTAAGTACTTACCTTAGGGTTTGAACGCACCTCGTAATGAAAGAATTTTAAGAACTTTGTATAACTCTACACAAAAGATTAAAGACAAGCATGGAATAATGCTAAACTCTACTATGCAAACGATAGATAGCACCTAGTACATGCAGAATTGCCAATTTGCAACACATATCGTGCAATGCACGTAATTGCAAATTTACAATTAATAGAATAGTTCACAAGAAATGTGATTTCATAGTATACACACCCACTAGCAATACCCATATACTAATTAATACTAATTAGTAAGGTTAATAGTTTCATATTTGTTTAAACGTCTGGTGGTACTTGCATTGTTTAATAAATTTAATACTAATACATTTGGATGATTGTATATCTTACTCACAGTATAAGCTGTGTATTTGTTGATTTCGTCTTTGATTCAACAATTTTCTTAAGGTCGTTATGGAGAGTTTGGTTGGGGACGAACTATACCTCACTGGCTATAGTGCAAAGAAACTTTTTAAAAGTTTTCCCACAATCTCATAGCTACATATTTTACCCTTACACTAAAATTATAAATTAACACTATCGTTTAACGATAGTTCAGATTTATCCGAGTGTATGTCAAAATATTTAGCTTCATTATTAACTCGAATTTGTGCTGATCTTTGTTATAAAATTTGTAGAGGTTTATTTATGTTTGTGTCACTTATTTAGCCACGTCTGTATGTTGTCAAGTTAAGTTTGTAGAGTAACTGAGTCTTAAATAGAGTGAGCGATTTAAAGCATTGTCATTTGCATACGTATCTGTAACTACGTGTTCACAAGGTGAAAGGTCAGGTGTGAAAATTAAATATAGAGTGGGGCCAATGACTTGGGGTGCATCTGCGTTAATTAAATGAAAACTAGACAAACTTACTGTATGTAAACCAAAGCTTGGTTGGCATCTAGAAACCCCACTGCACAATATCTTTTTTAATAGTCTCTTTTTATTCCGGTAACCAGCTCAACACTTAACAAATGTTATACTTGGTTTTGAGAATATATTTTGGAAGGTAACTAGAATGCCATGTGAGGCTACGAGTCCTTCAAATTAATCACTGCTCACTCAGTGTCAGCACCGGCGTCGTCTTTGGAGCTTGATATTTTTTGGGGTAATTTTCGCTTGAGACGGGTGTGGATATATACCTAGTTGTTTCATAATACTATTATTGCTTGTGTGAAGTTTAGTTATGTGTTTTATCATTGTTTGTACGGACAAAAATTTTTTCAATTGTGCAAATTTCCAATTTGTAATGGATTTGTTGGGTCCGTATATATCATTGAGCATTTGGCGAGATGCGTAGGATGTTATTTTGAAATATCTGTAACTTTTTGTATTTAGTTTTGGATGCATACTCCACAATTGATAAGCATACATTACAACTAGTTGAAGAAGCGATTTGTACAGCAGTAAGGTACATTCGTTTCTAAATGGGGTATTTCTGTTAATTACTGGATGTAGTAACCTTAGTCGATTATATCCTTGGTTAAGTTTCATATTAATGTAATAACTCCAAGTTTGTATGGTGTCCAAATAAACTCCTATATAATTCACAGCTCCGGTTTTAGCAACCCAGAAAGTTAGTTTATGCCATGAGGTTCCGGTATTTTTCTGAATGTGAAAATCTTAGTTATACATTTAGGTGAGTTGAGAGTGATGCATCATTTGTTAAGCCATATATTATGTGTGTTGACTGTGATCTATAGCATTTCAATAGTTACGTGAAGGTTTTAATTTTGTGCAAAAATAGCATCAGCAAATAGTGCAGTTTTGTTTTCCACTAGTTTGGGAATACAGCGCATGTATATATTTAAAAGTGTAGATCCAAGAACGTTACCTTATAAAACTCTTACGTTAATGTGTTTGGTAGTCGATATCGCATTGTTTATCCTTACTGCAAATCATCCGATCTCGAGGAAGGAAAAGGCGATAGATGTTGAATAGTTTGGGATGAGTAAGTAAAATAATTTATGTTATAGGCCTTCCAACCATACCTTATCAAATGGCTTGGTAATGTTTAAGAAGGTGGCAACAGTATATTTTTTGCTTTCAAAGCCATATTATATGATTTCCATAATCCTGTGGAGTTGTTGAACTGCCAAATATTCTTGTCGGAATCCAAACTGTATAGTCGAGATTATCTGAGGTTTATCCAGTACTTCATTCATACGCTTGAGAATAATTCTTTCTAAAAGTTTGGATATGGTGGGAGAAAGGCTTACAGCGCCGTAACAGTCATAATTAGATTTATTGTTTCTAATGTTAGAATGTTTCATGCTTTTAGGTTAAAGGAAAATAATCCATTCTCAGACTGGTGTTGACAACCGCGACCAAATAGACTATTGCCTTCTGAGCGGGCTGAATATGACTGTTACCACTAATCAACTATCATTGTCTTTGAAATTTATGATGGTATCTTCTAAAAAGTTGAGGGAGAACTCCCCCTTTGTGTAATTGAATATTTTATTGTTATTACAATTGTTAAACCGGCATGGGCTGCACAATCGAAGCGGTTAGTAAAATATGTCATGCAATCATAGATATTGTAACGAATTTAGTAATTAATTCGAAGATCGTCGTTTTTATTGCCACCGTATCATCACGATTGAGTATCGAGCGTAATTCTTTTCATATGCAGGAAGATATCGTTGAGACCTCTGCGGTGCTTATACACGTGCCGGGTCTACAAGAGATCGTAATGTTCCAAAATATTGTGGTGCCACGAGAAGTATTTGGAACAGATGTTGAGGGTATAAATAACACATAAAGAAATAGCACAGAAAAGTTAAGTTATCAGAAACTAAAGTGACTTATCTAGTGTATAATAAATTACGTGGTAAATAAACAGTTATAGAGTGTGATTTTGTATTAGTAAATCCCTGTGTTAATATTCATAAGTATTATTACGGTTTTTTTAAGTAAATTAAAAAAATAGTTTGAATAATATAAAAGCAAGAACATTACAATGTTTTATTTTATAATTAGAATCTCTTGCGGTTATTGGGGTAAAGTCCTTCTATGACTTAAAGTAACTTGGGCTATGTCTATAGGCCTGATATTTCGGCAATGAATAATTGTGGTTTTCTTCTCTGTGGTTCTTTTATTGGTAATTTAATTATTTTATTTTGTATACTTTTTTATTGCTTTCAACAAATTCAAGATCAACAAAAAACGTAAGTGGGGGTGTTTGTTACTCTATCTGATTTTGATGTGGTTAAGTACAGAGTGGTCGTGTTGTGATTTTACGGAAACAATGCAAATTTTTAAATATTGCCCTATAGAATATTTTATTCTTTGATAAATATGATGTATAATCATTTCACTCTTGAGAAGAGAAATTATTTTTTCATAGGAATCGGGAGTATTTGTATTTATTTGAATCGTTTTATTCACTAGTAGCTTAGTGTTGCATCGTTCCCTTTGTACGATGTTGGTTAGATTTTTAACCATTTATCTAAACAGGTAACGTCATTTACAAATATAAGTGGAGCTTCGTTATTTTCTGTACAGTGCTTCCACAAGCTGCTTGAGTTGTGTTGTTTGTGCTTGTCTAGCCAGTAGTTTGAATCTATTTGGAATGTCGGTTTGATCTACAGTATACTGTTGTTGTGTATGTTTTTGACTAGTCCTTTTACGTTTCTTTATTTGTTACTATTCATTCAGGTTCTGAAACGGATAGTTGAGAGTTAGGAACCCTTTTTTAGTGCTAATGCAAAAGAGATATGCTAGTTTAGAATATTAATGACTTTGTGAACTTCGATGGCTTTAAATCATTTCGCAGGCGGTTCAAGTTGGTTCAAGATGTTTAGGCGAGGTGCTCTTCTTCTTGGGGTTTATTTTCTCGGTGATGTGGCTAGAAAACTTTTGTTAAGTATTCAGCAAAAACACTTGTCTTATCCTTATCGCTTCTTGTCCGGTTGCCTTGGAAATTACGGATTCAGGAGACAATCTCTTTACTGGTTTTAAATTTTTCGTTATCTTTCAGAAGAAGCAGTCCGTGGATCCGGGGGGTGAAAGCCCTTTTAAAAATGTTTCAGCACAACCATTTTTATTTTTGTTCAGTAGTTTTTGCAGTTCACTTATTGCCGAGTTAAATAGTCGTTTGCCTTCAGGTATACCTAGTCTTTGTCAGTTTCTTCAGAATCTTGTTTTATCTTGAATTTTTTGCCTATTAGTATAATAGTATCTAGTTTATTTGGCGTTGTTTTCCAACTTACCCGCCGGATAACATCGTTAAATAACTTAACAGCAGTTTCAGTGTCTTCTGAAGACTTGAAAGGAATATTCAAGGTTAGTGCTTCACTAGGTGTCCGAAGGTAGCCCAGTTTGTATGTCTATTGCTGAGATTAGAAGTTATTTCTTTATTGTGGACTTTAATGGTAACAGTGATCAAGATAGGAAAAAAGTTTGAAGCAAGATTTTCTATTAAATGTCTATTTAATCAGCTCTCCTGTTAAAAGACACTGTAAGCTGCCTCCTTCTTGTAGGCCTGCATAAGCATGTCCTTGGTTTCGGTCGCTGATTTTCCAAGTTTGTAGCAAAACTTGATAGCGTACTGCTGCTCCAAATTTCGCTCCATCGCAACTGACGACAAGGCGTCACTAAAACAGTGGTCCACACTCAACTAACGCACGCAGGCGACTGCCGCAGGTCGAAACCTGTTCCCAAGGCTCCCCTCCATAACATCCGACCTTGCAGATCCCCCTCCATCGCTCCGCACGCGAGAAAAAAAAACAGTCCTACTACTTCTGGATACAACCCTGTATGTTTTATAACTCGAGATTTTTATAATGCTTCTATCAGTAAAATGTGTTTTCTAGTACCACATCAATGTTACGACTAGTGCTAAATAATTTTAATTCTTCAGGATGTTGTGACACGCTATTGCAAGCTGCAGAAACGTCCCTTATTTAAGTTTTGTGAGCACGGTTGTTATTAGGTTTAGCATAATTCCTATTTACTCGAACGTCACTGATTTGTTGATTAGGTTAATTAATATTTGTTGTTTAAGAGAAATTGACTGGAGTTTCAGGGTTATGTTATTGCCCATTGTGAATACGACAACCCAGGATGAATTGGTTGGTAGCCCTTGAATTGTGGAGGTGGCGAGTACTACTTTTGATAAAGGGCTAGAAATTGTTTTTCTTTGTAGTTCCTTATATATAATACATCCCTTGTAATTTTCGGTGTGATTCCTTCCACACAGAACACAGTGGACATCACGGGAGTTTCATTTGCTTTGGCATTGTCCTGTGAGGTGATCGCCTGCGCATTTTACACATCTCGAACGTAGTTGGCAAAAATTTTTCGTATGTTTGTATCTTTGACATCTTAAATACTGTGCGATATCTTTTTTTGATCTAGGGGGTGTGAACTTGATTTTATATTGATGCAGGTGTTCCACATTGTAAATGTCTTTGTTGTTGGCTTTAGCCCAACATAGAACATTAGAAGAGGGCAGCTTGGTCCTGTAATGTTCCAAATGTTTGTGGCCCGATGCCTTAATTTCTCAATATCAGCTTTGATATCTTCACTATCAATGGAATGGTGGAGATTTTTTAACACCACTTAGTAGATTCTTTCTTCTTTTAATTTGTAGGTGTGTCATTCAGTTTTTTTTCAGTCAGCGCTTTTGTGATTATTCTATAATGCTAGGATGATTCAGGCAGGACTTATACTTAAATTATTAGTAGAGGCTGTTGTTGTTTAACTGTTTGATATGTTTTGCATATGCAGAAGATGTTGCGATGTTTAATATTGATCGAGTATAAAATTTAAATTTAAGTAAATTGTAATCGATTATGGATTGGACGTGACATGCGTGCACTAATGATAGCTTGTGCAGCATAGTCAAACTCGTTTGCTATATACAGGATGTGGCAGTTAGACCACACTACTTGTAGGTATTAAAAAATTGGTATAAAAGCAATAAAAGTTTCACTTTTTAAATATCACCCCAAGAAATGGCGGCCATCATTTTGTCCGCATTGTATGAGTCTCAAGCAGAAATTCTCACTGACACGACGAAGTACCGCCGGTGTTATTTCACGAACTTGTTCTTTAATTCGCACTTTTAAGCCCAGTATAGTTGCTGGGCGGGTCTCAAAAACCTTCAACTTGAGATATATCTATAAAAAATAATTAGAAGAGCTCAAGGCTGACAATCTTGGAGGCCACTGAACATCACCATACTGATGAGGCGGTTCGGGAAAAGTCTTTCAGAGAGATTATTGACCCCTGACTATGTAACTAGTTCCAACTTGTTGGAAATTAATGTTCTCATTCATAGGAAATCGTCAAAGTTCTAAAATAAGGAAGGTTTCCAGGATTTGAGCATGACCATAACTATAATCAAAAAATACGAGGAAATTATTTCATTCGAAGACTGCACACCAGACTGTAACTTTGGCACAATGGAGAGGCGCTCGTGAAGTTGTTGAGGGTTGGCAACAACCCAGGATCAAAAATTGGGTTTATTGACATATTCACCAAGATGGAAATGAACTTTATCGCTTATCCATAGATTATCAATGAGATAGGTTGTCTTCGAGCAGCTGTAACATGTGCTTACAAAAACCAACGCGGATAGGATAATCTCCAAGATTTACAGCATAGACTATTTGCATTTTATACGAGTGTAGACGTAAGTCATCATGCAAAATTCTTCTTAACTTTCGAGTCGATAGTCCAAGAGCAACGCTATGGCGCTGGGCAAATCTTCGATGCCTTCTTGTAATCGCTACTCATACAGCCTCCACATTCTCGGGGGTTCTAACAGTTCTTGCACTACCACCTCTCCTTTTTATTATTTGACCCATTGCACCCATAGCCCAAACAGAAATTACTTTTCTACTTGGAACGGGAGCACAAGACGGAAGATGAAAATGTAATCGTGCGTTCTGCCCGTACGTAAGTTTGACCATTTTATAAATACGCTGTAACAGCGAAAGCTCGTTGTTCACCGGTCAAATGCTACATGGTTATTAAACTTCCCACTATGTGGCATGTAAAGGTTACTGCTTTCATTGCCTCCCACACACCCACGCCTATACAAGCTTCTTAGAAACGTGTAATTTGATTGCCCCACCTTGTACAACAGAATGTATGTACTAATCAAGGTTTATTGCCTTCGGCATATATTGTTAAATTATTTAAATTATTTATCAGACCGGCAAAGGTCTTGGACTTTTATTAATAGAATGACAAGTATTGTTATTGTAGGCAATGTCTTATTCTTTTTTTTGATATTATCATCCGACAAATGAGAAGCGTTCTGTTTTTTTGTTCATTAATAATACTAATTTTTTTATTTTAGACTTACCTGTTTTAAATATACCGAGCTTACAATACAGTTTAAAGGGTTGCATCCCTTCAATCCTCCGCTAGTTTTAGTTGCCATTTGTAAAACTCGAGTACATTTTTTCTATAACGGAATTAACCCTTAACGATTTCCAGGATGTGACAAGAACAATGTTTTTAATGTAATAAAATTGCACTTTCTAGTAGGTCTTCATGTAAAGTTGTTGAACGCCACACGTTTCTCAAGGAATCGCAAGAACACTTCTCTGGAATTATCAAATAAAGGACCTTCTCGTTTCCACTAACGGTTCGCGTTACAAGAAACTATCTATATAGACCTCGGCGGAGTGGTAATCCCCCCAGATCCTATCACTCGTTGCGTTGCTACACGTCGGACGACCGCGGGATGTGTGCCATGCACAATCTTATATCAATTACCTCGCCATCCGGCAAACTTTCGGGATTAGTAAATCTCCAGTTCGGATGTAATTTGTTCGTTAATTAGGGGGGCTAATTTGATAACTGGCCGCGCCATGTTGGTTTAGGTCTGGCTGCAATCTCAACTTCTAATCGGCCGGGATCTTGCCGCCGCGCGCTGTTTGCATAGGCGGCCGAAGATGGAAGTTCGCACACAATGTGCTTTTCCAACGGCTCCGGGAGCGCAGAGAGGCCGGATAAGGATCTGGTAAGCTGTTATTGTGGGAGCGCGCGGATAGGGAAAGGAGTAGATGCTTGATTAGAAGATTAGAATGCCGCGCTCTGAGCTCCCCGTCGATTATTATTGTGCGCATTCCGAAATGTCCCCGTTATCTGCCGCGCCAACCGACCGAAAGCATTCAGGCTAAACCCGGAGTCGCTGCAGCCGGAGTGGGTAAACCTGGGCGTTCGAATAATCGCCTGTTGTCTCCGAGGAAATGCTTGCCAGCCGTTCATTATTGCGATTCCACGCCGAACGCGCTACGTCTGATTTAATGTTTTGGCAAAGCCTTTATTAGCCTTTCATGGGCCATTGTTTCGTGTGATGGGGGAAATTAATAATGATCTTCCAAAATTTACTGCAAAATATCGTGTACAGTTATAATACTACAAAGGTCACTCCAAACAAAGCGTACAACTCTTTAGTACAATTTTGATATTTTATTTTTACCACTTTTGTAGTACCCAGAAGTGATTGTTCTGTTTCTGTTCAAATTTAACCAACGTGTTCCAGCTCATCGATCAGTTGTGTAAAGTTGTTAAACATTTTGGGGCTTAGATTTAATTCATAGAAGATTTTTTGCAAAATAAAATGTTTATTTCGAAAAAAACTATAAAACACAAGTTATCCAAAGTCTTTTTCTTCCGTCGTAGGCTTCTTGTCAGAAGCGTTGTGACCCAAGAACTATTTGTTCCGCAAGCTTCTTTTTACGATGCCTCTCCATTGACTTCTCTTTCGGGCTGTTCGATAGTATCGCCAATGACTTATTTGATCTGGTCCGACTACCTTTTTGTCTCCGCGGTTTTGATCCCTAAGGTCAACTAATCTTTTGAGATTGTCTGAATTTCTTCGTTGAACGTGGTCAAAGTTTCTTGTAATTTAGATAATCTTATAGATTCTTTCTTTAATCATGGACACATTCTTCACGTTCTTCTCCCCATCCATAACACTTTAAGTAATCTTCACCAGCACCATAGTTTGAAAGAGTCGATTCGTCTGGAGTCTATTTTTTTGGATTATCTGTGTTTCTGAACAATAGACTAGTATTGGAAATACTAGTGTTTTCTTAGTATTAATAGCAATATTACGATCAGTCCAAACTTTATTTAGTTTTGTAACAGTACTTCTAGCTATTTCTATGCGTCTTCTTATTTCAGAGGTACAATATCCGTCATTAGTAATCAGGGATTCCAGATATATGTCATGATTCATTATCTTGCAGTTATATGGTTACATCTAATCTCAGGTCGATTTTGTTCTCTTCTGTCAACTATCATCATTTTGCTTTTTTTATAGTTAATCTTCAATAGAAGTTTACCACTTTATGTTTCTAATTTTCCAATTAGTTGTGTTAGTTCTTCAACATCAGTAACAAGAATAGCCTTATCATCGGCTTAACTTATTTATCTATTTATCTATTGATTTTGAATTCTCAATTCCAACTTTCTAAGATCTTTCTCATTAAGAATTCGCTCTAAATGTTGAATATAATTGGTGATACGATGCAGCCCTCTGAAGTTCCTTTTTCTATTTTGATATCTGATTATCCAATTTTATTGCTGCATTATTTTACTTATATAGTCCTTTTATTAGACATATCAGGTGTTTTGGAACACCCATCTCTGATAATATTTGTCATAGTTTCTACCAGTTAATGCTGCCGAAGGCTTTAGTGTAGCCGACAAAGTACACAGAAGTATTAAATTCTCTTGCATTTTCTATAATTAATCTTAAGTTAAATATCTGTTCTCTGATACCTCTATCTCTTCCGAAACTATATGTCAGTTTTAGTATGTTTTGAGGCATTGATTGATAATGTACAGTAGTATTTTGCTAGCATGGGAAATTTCCCATGCAATTAATCTGTAACTGCTGCAGATGTCCTTTGGCCCTTTATTATGGATGTTGCCCATTTTTGTGGCCATACTCTAGTGTCCCAGATTGTTTGATATATAATCTGGAAAATTTTAATCCCGTTTTCCCCCATGACATTTATAATTTCAGCTGTGATGCAGTTGCATACAACAACCTTGTTTTTCGTGTGCTTATTTATTGCATTTTCAATTTCCTCTTTGGAAACATATGGTTGTTTTTTATTATTTACTGCCATATTGATGTTTTTTTAAGTCCATACATATATCTTTTTATAGTTGTTTTTTGTCTTCTCTACATGCTCTTTCTATTTCATGTGTAAGGCTATTATATCTATGTAATTTGATTTCCCCATTTATAGTCGTCTTGTTTGATTGTCTTCTCGTTATGATCAATTCCCATGTACTATTCGTTAGCGATGGTTTCCGTTTTTGTTCCTTGGAATTATTTAATATTTCTTTGATTGTGTACATATCGTGTTTTTTGTTTCTGCCCACAGTTTTTCTATAGATGTGTGGTTTGTGGAGTCAGCAGCTAAATCTTCTAGCGATTGTTGAATTCTTTCTTCAAATGGTGATTTATCTGAGATGGGTATTTTTAACTTGTTTCTGAGGATACTTTTGCATGCTCTTTTTAATTTTGCAGCAACTCATGCGACCAGTAGTCTGTGGTTACTTCTACAGTCTGGCTCAGGGTATGTTTCTGTGTTACGTATTGAAGTGCGCCAGCATGTGCGTATTAGAAAGTAATCTATTTGATTACGACAGTTGCCATCCGGGGATTGAATAGGGGGTTGCAAGTCTATAAACGTCTTGCATGTTGTTTAAATATGGTATTAGTTATTGTCAATTTGTTATTAGTACATAAATCTATGAGCTTTTCTTCTCTTTCATTGGTTGTCCAATCCATATTTTTCTATGTTGTTTTTGATGTGTGCTGTCTTCTATTTTTCCCACTTTCGTATGAAGTCCTCGATAGTGAAATTTAGAATAGTTTATTACCTCTTCTAAGGTTGTGTAATAATCCTCTAAGGTTTTCTCATCTGCGTTACTAGTAGGGGCATATGTGTGTATTATATCTGTAATTGCGGGTTTGAGTGTTTATCTTAATCGATATAATTCTATCATTTATGGGATTGTACCCTTTAACATTTGGCGATTTGTTTGGTTATAATTATTGCTACTTCATTTCTACTCGGTGTATCATGTCCCGAGAAATAGATATTACTGTTATTTATAGATGTGTAGTGTCCTGATTCTTTCCAGTGGGTTTCACATATTCCAGTGATTTGTACTTTATTCCTTTCAAGATCTTGTCCGGTTGTAATAAATTTCGTACATTCCATGTACCTGTAGTTGGTTTTTTATTGACTGTGCTTAATGCGTCTCCTTCCCCTGGAGCTTTGATCGGGGCAATTTTTATACCTCCTTTTTACTATGAGAGTAATCATTGGGTTTTTATAGGAATAATTTTAAGATGGTTTTCCACTGTCTTTCTTAACTTTTGAAGTATGAGTACAGACGCTGGTTGTAGCCGCCCAATATGAGAACCGACGCTATAGTTATTTGCCTGTTGGTCCGCAGGAGGTATTTTATTTTCCTCCCACCCGGCATATCTACAGAGCTTTTCCCAATCTGGAGACGCGCCCTCTAAGAATTTTAGGCTACCTCTGGGGGTTATTAAAAATATTGCCCATCATTAGATACAGTTTCTTCCCATCTTTCTGGCAATAAGCGGATTCCCGGGCGAAAAATTTCTCCGTCCTTTGAAGCAATCCGTGAATCGATCCATTTTTTGATATCTTCAAAAAAGTTGAAGCGCTACTCAGGCAAGCCACGCAGCTTGTATCGAAACAAATGGTAATCAGAAAAAAAGTTGGTAAATACAGCTGGCGGGGTAAGAGAACCCATCGAAGTGTTTCCAAATAGTTTTTGACTTATTTTTCAACATGTAGTCGAGCGTTGGCGTCCTGAAAACCTCTTTATCGTATCCTTCAGCGTCGTTTTTCTTCAAACGCTCGGTTCAATTTGCTAGGTTTTGTTGGCAGCAATCTTCGGTGATAGTGCCGCTTGTTTTAGCAGCCCATGAAACACTAACCCATCTGATTCCACCAAATACAGAGCATTACCTTCGAACCATGGATGCTGTAATGCTTAGCCAGGTATACATCTGAATTTTTTGCGCTTAAGGTTCTCGTGATGAATCTATTTTTCATCATCAGCTATGAGACCATGCAAATATCTCTTACTATCGTGTCTTTGAAACAGTTGTTAGCAGATGGAAAAACATGCTTCGACGTTTCTTGGCTTAATTTTGTGTGGTTTCCAATTTACTTGCTTATGAAGCATTTCCATTGCCTACAAACATTAACGGATGGTTAATAAATCAACATTTAGGAAACCTTCTTCAGGAGTTTGACATAAACCTTTGAGTAATGCCTTCAATTCTGCATCTCCAAAAATTTTTGGCGGGCCCGAAAGCTCCTTGTCTTCCGTGTCAAAACTACCACTTTTAAATCATCGAAACCAATACTCACAATTTGAAATCGATAGAACATGTTCAGCATAAGCTTCTGACAGTAAAAAAAAAGAACTCTGCTCTCAAATTTCGTTGTGTTTTTATATGGTTTACTCTTGATAAAATTACGACACTTACAATCCAAGCCTAATGGTGATGCTTTTGCATGAAGTTGATTGCAGCATATACTGACGGGAGAAGATACTAGTAACGCTATCAGTTGTAACTTTAATTAACTTTAATTAATTTTGCATAATTATCCTCATATCGCCTCAGAAAGAAGCAAAATACTGCATTCCTCTAGATAATATTTCCCGTATTGTATCTAAAAGATTACCAACTAATAAAAATTTTGCATTTGTAATACGTTGCTGTCGAGAATTACAGCCTCATTAGGCATAGAATTTATAGTACTAAAGTTTTAAATGAAATTGATTTTTGCCATTTACATAATAACTTTACATTCACCTAAATTTCAATTTTAGATCTTTTGATTCGTTCAACCTTAGCAATGTACGAGACATTGCAGCATTGGTGTCGAAGCTCACTGTCAAATAGATACAAGTTTGTAAAAGATAGAAACGTCTCAAGATAGCGGCTAGTACTTCAAGCTTTGCGTCCCCAAAATCACTAAGCTTTTGTATGTCTAATTTTTAGATATTTTGGATTGCCATACATCATATTCGACCAAAGAAAAAAGCTCTTCAATGAAACTGTGCAAAAATTGGAAAGTAAATTGTAACTCTCACGTGGATCAGTAAAACTACAATTTTTCCAATTAATTTATCTATAACAGAAAAACTTCTCATGTAAATTACAAACAACAGATAGCAATGACCATTTTTTTACTTTACAGTCCTGTCTTTAAAGATAGCCAAACCTTTCCCGTTTGATGTTTGTAGCAAATAAGTTTTTCAGTAACTTTGTTTCTTCCGTAAACATAAAGTTAGCACTTGTAAAATAACAACGTAAAAATGGTGTGCAGGACCCAATTGATGCCTAGCCCTTTTGTTAAGTTACATAAAAAAATTTCCAAGTTTAAGTCAAGGTAATAAAGACCATAGAAAAAGAAAAAATATATAGTACAACAGCAACGCACATATTAAAAATGTGGATCAAGATAAGTGACACGCTGATTCCGGATATCAAGCACATATCGTTCGACAGCTCATTGAGTAAATCGAACATCTTTTCACCCTTACATTATGCTTTTCATCTGTTTGGTTTAAGCTGCCTAGCTTTAGATTTACCCAAAATAATTGTTTAGTCATTAAAGAATGACAAAAACATTGGGAGTAGGGCAAGAAATTTTGTTGTTTTATAATTTTAATAATATAAGAATTTACAAATATTTTTAAAATCAGAAAAAATGCATAAATTTGACGATACTTTAAAACAATCTTTAAAGAAAATCCAAGTAATTATTTATCGCAATATAAGAAAGGCTACAATTGCAAAGATAAAAATTTTGATGAGCATGATGGGAGCACTAATTGGCTTTCAATTCACATAAAATATCATTCATGTAGTGGACAAGCTCCTGCACTTGCATTACCTAAATTAAACAAATCACGCATACTTTACATTTCATTTGATGTCCCATGCTTAACACTGAGCTTATCTTTTAAAAGAATTAGGCGACTCCAAATGATAGAAAAGACCAACATGGATAATATGTCAAACGCAATAGCCATTAAATCTTGTACAAATGAACGAGATGAAGTAAACCCTGGGAGGCTCAATGCAAAATCCATTGCAATTTTGATAATGTTTTCGTTTAGTTGGCATTCTGGGAATATATTTTTTTGTAGTAGAAATGCAAGGGCTATGTCTTCATCGCTTTAATCGAAGAACCTATAAAAATACTTTTTAAAATGCTTTTTTCATCTCTTAATAGAACAGATCCTTCTTCTTCTTTAATCAGCGTTTAACTTTTGCATGCATATTGATACCGCGTCGGAAGTACGCTTTATCTTTTTAGGCTATCCACAAATCCAATATTTGGTATCTTCTATGATGTGAAGTGCTGCTCAGACAGGCCATGTGACATCGATCGGAAAAAGCGATAATCGAAAGGGGCAATGTTTGATAAATACGGCGGGTAGGGTAGGACTTCCCAGTTGTGTCTCCAAGTAGGTTTTGACCGGCGCCGCAACTTGTGGACGATCATTATCATGCAGGAGAATAATTTTGTTGTGTCTGGAGTAGTAGTGCTCGGCTCAATCTTATCAATTGTGTTCGGTAGAGAGCCCCAATGATGGTTTGATTTGAGCTCATAATACACGACATCAAGCTGATTTCACCAAATACACAACATAATTTTTTTCATGAAGCTCTCATGAGCTTGACTGTCGATGTTGAAACAAGGCCAAGTGGTCCCTCTTCTTTGGGTTATCGTAGTGGATCTATTTTTCATCACCAGTGACTATACAATGCAAAAACCCTTTTGTTTATGCTTGGCAAGCAGCATTTAATATTTGCAAAATCGGCGTTTAAGGTTTCTCGGCTTCAGTTTATATGAAACCCAATTTCCTTGCTTCCGAATCATTCCCAACGACTTTAAACGATGTGAAGTTGCTTGTTGGGTCACTCCTAATGTAAGTGCAAGTGTTTCTTGCGTTTGGCAAAAATTTTCCTTCCAATAGTGCTTTCAATTCCGCGTCTTCGTACACTTACGCCTTTGTCTTCGACGCCAAACTCACCGTTCTTAAACTTATGAAACCACTTACGACAACTTCTCTCACTTAAAGCAGCCTCACCATATGCTTCTACAAGCAAACGATGCGCCTCAGCTGTAGATTTCTTTAAATTAAAGAAGCAAATCGAAAATTCCCGCAAATGACGTTTATTCGGCTCAAAACTTGACATGTTCGTACAAAAAAAATATGTGATGCTAATACAAAAGAGAAGACCAGAGACAAAAAAGATTCCCTGCAAGGAGCTACAACTTATCTATCTTAAAAATGCTCTGAAAAACATTTCAAAGTGACTGTCTTCCTGTGTTGGTTGAAGATGCCAACAGAACTCAACATGGTGGCCAATAAGACGTATTTTCAAGGATATTCTTAAAGTAGATGGAAATATTTGTGTAGTGAAAATAAAAACAATTAGAGGTATTTTAACACGACTGATATAATGCCTTTATCTGCTGGAATTAGTAGAAAATAAAATTTGGAAAATCTGAAGCCACGTGCAACCACCAACTAAATTTTAAAGGTAGATTTAGTAGACTATTGACGTCTTTTGAAAATGACTTACATTGTTTTGCAATTTTGGATAAGATACTTAAGGATGTGCATATACGTGCAGTGATTAGTAATTTATTTATGGTAACTTTATATATTATCATCTACAAAATAGAGACATATTGAAAAATAATTGCAAAAATATAATTTTGCATTATTATACAGGGTGGCGCGGAGCCAACTGCTATTTTTCAACTAGTCATATATTGTATACGGAAGCAGGAAAAAAATAAGTAAAAGTGTTTATAAATGCGACCAAGTATGCCATTTATTTACCCCCAATTACAAGTTTATTTTTTGGAAACTGCATCAGGCAGATGGCCTCCGTTTACATCAATGCATTTATGCAAACGTTTCTTAAAGTTGTTGTACACGCGCCTCCGTAGGTCCTCATCAATGGTTTGCAACTACGGCACCAATGGCTTGCTTGAGTTTCTGAATACTCTGGAACACACGGTTTTTCAGGAACCCCACAGGAAAAAGTCTGAAGTGTGGACTGTTGCTCCATTCTGCTGAAAATATAGGTTTTTAGGGTCAATGCCAAACTGTCATAACTTTTGTTCAATGAAGCTTTTCAACATAGTCACATAACATTCTGAATCAGCGGTCACTGTTTGTTCATTGTCATTAAAAAAAAATACGGGCTACAATTCCAAAAGTACTGACTTCACCAAACCGCCACTTTAGGAGAGTGCAAGGGCTTTTTATGCAGTTCCTTAGGATTTACTGATGACCAGTATCGCATGATTTGTTTGTTTAGCCAGCCAGAAATATTGAAATGTGCTTTGTTGGTGATTATCAAATTATTCAGGATGTCTGGGTTTTCCGTATTAAACCACCATTCCAACGCTCCATTGCGACTGACATACCGCGGCGGTGGACGTTATAAAATGGCGTTTTCCCCTCTACCATTCTCCCCCAACCAAGACAAGCTATTGCGTCGGCGCACTATTCAGATTTAAAATGTGTAAGTTGGCTCCACGCCACTCTGTATTAGCAAAGAGGTACCCATAGAGTTTTCAAAATTGTGCTCACTCCCCAAATGACAATAAATGCAACGTTTATTGACTTATCGACAACTTTGTAAATGGTACCTGAACAAATTTACAGCCAGTGCAGCATTTCCAAATTCCTAAGAACGATAATTCTACCCTTCAGTTAAGTAGCTGAATTAATCAACACAATTGCACCAATTGAACTTCTCAAAATCCACATGTTGCTACCAAATATCATTTTAATTTACCAAAGATCGTAGTGTGGAGTTGAAAATTAGCACTGGCTATCCTAGAACCATTTCGTTTTGATAAAACTATAGCTGGTTATGTTCATTTGGACATACTACAGGAATTCGCCGATTCACGCATCAACAGTTGTTTGATGTCGAAGAGAATTATTTTTGGCTAGGCGGATCACCTTTTCACTTCCATAGTCATCTAAGGGCATGTCTCGATGTAACTTCTACACAAAAAAAAATTTAGAATGGACGATAAACTGGAAAAGGAAATTAAGAACAATGTCCTATAGTTTCCAATAAAATGCTTTGCAACGCTGTCAGCTCCAGTAAGTCGAAGTTATCAGTCGTGTGTGGAAAGAAGAAGTCATCAGTTTAAATATCTTTAAAACATGCATTCAATTTATATGCAGTTTTAGACTTAGATCAATTAAGAACAAGCTCTTCTTCAACAAGACAACGAATCTGCTTATCGTATCACAAACTGAGATTTTATCGTACTCAGTTTGCAGTCCCGAGGTTTCACATTTATATATTATATAACTTGCGGTTTTACAATTTCACGGTAATTTTTCCTCTTATGTCCTATTTACATAAAAAATGATGCAGATAGAGTTTTATTCGGCTATAAAGACTCTTAAGACAAAAACCCATAGGATATAAACCACGAAAGAAGCGGAAGAGCCAAGATGATTTTGCTGCAGTTTGTCTTTGCAAATATTTTGACAACAGCTTTGTGCACGGGTGCCAGTGGTCGGAATAAGAAATTAAGGTTGATCGAGCGAAAATAAGCTTAAATTTTGTCCAGGGGGTGCTCCAGAATAAT
Source organism: Sinelater perroti (assembly GCA_036346155.1). Taxonomy (NCBI): domain Eukaryota; kingdom Metazoa; phylum Arthropoda; class Insecta; order Coleoptera; family Elateridae; genus Sinelater; species Sinelater perroti. The sequence goes on along the minus strand of JARFIY010000158.1, from coordinate 16,849,103 downwards.
TTGGGAGCACCTATAAATTTACGATGGCCAATAGTTGGATAGATCTTATTTATTTTTTTGTATGTAGAAATGCCATGAAACCAGACTTTTATCTAGATAAAGCCAACTTATTGGAGTTAAAGTAATGGTGGTACGGTTCTAACGCCCCTCGTGGGACACGGCCTGCCAACTGAAAGGTTACGGGTTTCATATGTCCAACCTTACGGTCGTCGCGCACCATTTTGGTGCGGGCAATGTGGCAAGCACCGCACCTTAGACGACCGCTATTATTACCCCTTGCTTGAGCGAGCGCAAGTACCTAGGCGACCTAGGCATCAGAGAGCTCCTGAAATAAAATCTGGGTCCAACCGCATCGCAGTCCGCGCCTCAACCGCTTGGGCCACCCTGATATTGGAGATTCTTACTTTACAGAAAATGAAAAAGGTTATCTTTAGTCCATAATCTTTTAAAACAGTCGAGTAATTAAATATCTGTGTTGCTTTTTGGAAGAAATGCTATATATTGGCAATTTAAACAGTAAAATAGGATGGACGTGGCTGGTTGGTGAGATAGATTATTTTAAATTTAAATAATTACGTTAGAGATAGATAAAAGTTGAAATTGGAGATGCTTTTGTTTCGCATACCGCTCACTTCAAAAAAATGGCATGCGGGTTATGTTCGACAAGAAAAGAACGATCTTGCCTCATAATTATCTTTCTTTCTTTTTTTTAGGATTCGTTTGACCTCTGCCTCCGGTAGCATTACAGCCTTGTAGACCTATTGTACTTATTTTACCTTCCCTCGTTTCTTATAACATTTTTCCCATTCTCTTCGTATCTCGTGTCAGTCTGTACAAGTCCCTTATTGTATTCTTTTAGATCAATTATTGGTTTTCTATAAACAGATTTTCTTCTGAAAACTAAAGCCTCGCACTCGCACAAGATATGGAGGGGTCGACTGTAATGCTGCTTCCTTCTTAAGGTTGTCCTAACCTAGAACTATAATGACCAATTTAGTTGTGGAAAGAGCTGTAAAACAAATGCCATATTGATTGGTTAACGCATCTGTCTCTAGGGCTAAACTAAAAGTATCGACTGCTTTTCTTTCATTAAATCTTTTTACATTGGGTTGCCTCATCTCTTCTTCCCGTCGTATCTTCTTATCGGAAGAGTCGTGACCATCATGGTCTATTATTAATTATATTTTTGACGATGTTTTTCCACCTTAGCCGGTTCCGAACCTTATGATTGATTTGTTGATCTAACCATCTTTTCGGCGCACTTCCTCGTGGTCACCCTTAGTTTTTTAAGGCTATTGTTGTCGCATCTTTGTATGTGGCCGTAGTATTTTAGAATTTGTCGGTACACTATAGTTGTCTCATAGGTGCTTTATTTTTCAAAGATGTTACTTTCGGGTGCATTTTTTACAATCCTTTTTGCGTTTTCTGTACAGAACCGATTTTAAATTTCTGTAACGTTTTCTTAATGCCTAAGTCTCTTGGTACCTCATCAGTCAGTGACATAAGACTTCCTACAGTTGACTTCTTGGAAGTAATACCTGTAACTTGAATTTAACATCATCGACGTTCTCCAAGGTTCTATACAGGAGACCATCTTTTAACTTCAAATAGTCCCATTGTGTCCAATAAGCCTCTATGACCAGGTTCAATGCGCTGCTTCCTTTACATTGTAGTCTTGCTTCTTTGCCTTTTCGTTCCACTTTTAATTTTGATTGAAGCTCTAGCTTCTTTGGCAATCACTTATTGTTAAACACGCATATTTTTCTAATTGCAAATAATTATTGCACGACTACATCCACAAGACATTTTTATCCTTTAATTTTTCCAAATATTCTTTCTTGTTCTCTATCAATTCTTTTGCAACACCTTCGAAATACTTTTCGGCGTTTACCTTTATTTTTTCTCACAGGTTTCAGGTTTTTTTTACTTTCATTTTACTCAAAAAATTTTGTAATGTTCATTTCCTTACGCTTCTTTTTCTATCGTTTTTCTCAAACCTTTGAATTGTTTTTCTGCAAGTACCTTTATCTTTGTAATTCTTATTTTCATTCTACGACCAAACTTCTGGAATTATTTTCAAATCTATTGCTATTTGGTATAGTTTCGTTCTCAGTGCTTCTTTTTCTAGAGATTTCATTCGTTTCTACTACTACGTTGTTTCTTAATTCTTAATGCTCATAGTTGCTGTATTCTTCTGAATCCATTATTAGTTGTCTATAAATAGTTTGCCTGCTATGAACCAAAGCTCCACACTCGTACAAGATGTGGGTGGCTTTCCCTGGTATCCATTGTGCAACCTTCTTTTGTTAACGTGTCCGTTGAGAAAATGGTGCTCTGTAAAGAGACCTATTACAATTCGTAACTAACTTTTCAGCTCGTTTAGAAGATGGTTCTGTTATGATGATTTCTTCATGTCTGTGTCCCAGCATATATTTCCAGTATTTTTTCCTGGGTACCTTTAGGTACTCTCAGAAACAGTTCGAGGTCTTTATATGGAGCTGATGATATCACTTGCACTAGCTCTTCTCACTTCTCGTTACCTGCGATTCCGCAGTACCTCGGTACTTACAACAGAGTTAACTTGTTGTAGTCTACCAGAGTCCTAAATTCTTAGCTGTATTTTCATAATCTTACTTAAAGCAATATTAAGATTCGTTTGCTGAATTATGAGAGGTAAACATTCTTAACATGCCCAATCATTTTATCTAAAGGTGCTTTGGCCAACATTGAAACTGCACCAGGTATTCAGCAAGCAACCTTGATAGAACCAATTACAGTTTTGTTTTGCGAACATGTCGCTGCTCCTCTAATCAATGGCGCGGCGCTCAAAGCGCTGCGTTATTTAAACCCCAATTCTCCAGCTCACGACGCGCGCGTAGCCGGCGGCTGTTTACTTATGCATAAGCTTTTCGGGCGCGTTAAAAAGCTCCGGCAGCATGACCGCAAACGCCCTATTTTTATTCCTTTCAGCAGGGCCGGGCCTATTTTTCTGAATTATAACCTTTTAGCCGCTTTGGATTTCGCTTTTTGTGCGCGGGCTCTTTTACATGCGGCGAGCACGCCGTTTTTATACGGAGCGCGCCCCGGACTCTCATTACTTTGTTGCTATTTTAATGTGAAGGGGCAAGTTGCGGCTTTCCAAGTTCGCGAACGTGCACGCGGAATATGGAATTAAGGCTTAGGCGGCGTGCGCTGCTCGTGGGTGTAATTTTTGAATCACTGTGCCATATTTACCTTCAGATGGCCACACATTTATTTATTAGAAACACAGTAGAATACATCATTAATAAAGCAAAGAATTTTCGAATGGAAAAGTTTCAGTTCCACATCAGTTTTATACCGCTTTTATATAACAGCAGTTTGTTGGAAAGCAAAAACTTACAGTTACGACCCAATCGCCATAAATAATGCTTTAATTTAAAGTTGAGTTGTTTTGTCTTGGTAGGAACGCCTTTTAGGGCCACTTTTCCCATTCTCTTCTGTCTTGGGCTTTTTGTCTCGTTGTATTCTATTCTAACCCCCTGTTGCACTGCCTTTCTCACCCCTTCTGTCCACGTCCTCCTCGGTCTTCCCAATCTGTTATTTTCTCCTGGTCTTACTTCTTGCTGGTCTGCTTCACCAGTCGGTCTTTGTCCATTCTATGCACATGTCATAGCCATCCTAATTAGCTTTTTTGCATCCCTTCTTTCACTGCTTTTACACGTAACTGCTCTCTGTACGTTATGTTGCTAATCTTGCCTCTTCTTGTTTTTCCTTCTATTTTTCTCCAGAACCTCATTTTGTGCTCGTCAGTCTACTTTATTGCTTATTAGAGACCACCCACAATTTACTTCTGTAAACTAAAGCGAAGTACACTATTTTTTTCACTACTTCCACTTTAGTTTCTTTAGGTATTTTTGCTTTTCTTAGAAAGTTGGTTTTATAGCGTATTTCATCATCTATCTTTCCATTGTTACTAATATATGTCCCTAGGTATTTTAATTTGTTCACTTGCTCTATTTCTTTCCCTTCTATTGTAATGTTGCGCCCTCTTCCTTCTGCTGCTACACCCATTGTCTTTATCTTTTCTGTATTAATTTTCTTGTTTGCTTTTTGCATTTCCTCATTATATATATTTAGATTATCCTATAGTTCTTTCTCTGTTCCTGCTAAAATGACCATGTCGTTTGCATATATTTCCTTGTCTTCTCATTACTCTCTTTAATTACTTCATCCATCATTAATATAAATAATAACGTTGTTTCAAACTCCTCTGATACCTCGTTTCTGTTTCGCACTACATTTGTTGTCCTATGATACAATGTTCTGAACATATCTATCACCGTTGCTTTAACACCTCTATGTTCTGGGATCTTCCACGTACCTTTTTTTTCTAACTCGGTCAAAGGCCTTTATTTATAAAGCATAGATGAACATATTTCCCCTTTCTAAAGCCGCATTGACTGTCTTCTAATGAGTTTTCCAGTTTTTCTCTTAATCTTGTTTTCCATATTCTCGCCCATATCTTGCTCAATATAATTAGTAAAAAGATTCCTCTGTAATTGTCACATTCTCTTATATTACCTTTTTTATGCAGTGATGCTATTACGCCCCTCTGCCAATCTTTTGGGGCTCTCTTTACTTTCACCATGTTGTTATTCATTCTTAATATCTTTTCCGTTCTTGTGTCTCCTATGTGTTTTACCACTTCCGGTGATATCTCATCTATTTCTGCTAAAGATCCTAGTTTTATCCTTTGTATTTCCTTCTCTAATTCCAATTTAAATATGTACCCGATGCTTACATTTTTCGCTCGTCGTTGTGGAGTTTTGATCGTTTCCGATGTTGTATTTTTTTTCTTCTTCTTCCCCTCTGTCTTCTAACATCTCTATGAAATGTTGCATCCATCTTTTGATTATGTCCTGTTCCTTGTTTATCTCTACTGTTTGTAATGTGTTGGTCAGTTTTTCCTTAATTATTTAGCGTGCTGCTAAATAATTTTTGATTTTTATTGAATATGGCTTTCATTGTATTTCCGAATTTCAACTATTCCTTTTGTTTTGCCCTTTTTACCTCATTTCTTACCCCCTTTCTTTTATTCGTGTGCTTTTTGGTGGTCTTCCCCGGTTTCAGCCTGTAAGTATATCTTCTAACTATTTTTCTTTTGTAATTCTTCTTCTTTTATTTTCTCTGTCCACCAAGCTGTTTTCTTTCTACTCAGTTAACTGTTTCTTATTCTTTCTCTAGTTTTCTTTCTCTTGGTTCTGTATTTAGCTTCCTTCTTCTGTAGGTGCCGCTCCAACTAGTGAAGGTTGGCTGATCGTTTCTGCAAATCTTTTTCTGTTTATTGCTGTGTTAAAAACGGTGCTGACTCTCGTGATCCCCGTCCATTCTTTTATGTTTCTGAGCCACAACATCTTTCTTTTTACCACTCCTCTTCTACCTTCTATCTTTCCCATCATTATTTTCTGTAGTGGGTCGTATCTATCATGCTTTAGTATGTGTCCCAGATACTCGACTTTTCTTCTTTTCACTATGTGTAAAAGTTCTCTATCTTTTCCTATTCTATTTAAGACCTCTTAGTTGGTACATTTGTTTTATTTTCTGATACTATTTTTTCGTGTCTTCTTCTTTTAGCCTATGATTTCTAATGCGTTCTTTTTTATTTTGATGCTCCTCTTTTTATTTTCATGTCCACCCTTACTAGGTAATGGTCGCTACCAATTTCGGTCCTCTTTTCACTACATTTTATTATTCGGCTCATGTCTTCTCTTCCTACTAGGAAGTAATCCATGAGTGACTTTTCCGGCCTTGAACGAACTTCTAGTGTGTATTTGTGTATTTCTTTGTGCTGAAATTTCGAATTTTTTATTCCTAGATCGTTTTCTATACATAAATCGATTATGTTCTCGTTGTTATGTTTTGTTATTTCTGCATGTATCCCTAGAAATCTTTCTATGCCTTTATTTTTTTTACCCTTCCGTTTAGGTCTCCCATTATGATGATATTTGGTCCACTTACATCTATTTCTTTTTGTAAATTCTCCCGGAATATATTTTTTTTTCTTCTCCCGGTTTCATTTGATCCGTATGCCACTATTATTGTCCATGTTGTTGACTCTATTTTTATGACTTCTGTTAATATTTTTGCGTTTATAAAATTTTTTCTTTATTATATTTTTAATTTTTTTGGTCTCATTATCAGACTCCACTCCTTCACTTCCCCTATTTGTTAGTTCGATTCTCGACCAGAAAAACCAGTATCCTTTTGCTATTCTTATAAAACTCCGATACTTATTTTTCGCTTCCATTATACCTAAATATTCTAATTGTTGCTTTTCCATCTATTCTACTAACTCCGAATCTTTTTCTGTTATGTCTTTTATGTTTCGTGTGCCCACTGTCAGTCTCTTGTTTTACTTTTCTTTTGCTTGGTTATGTATTTGCCTTTTTTTATTGTACTGGTATTAGATTTTCTTTTCTCGTTTGATTATCGTTGTCCATGTCCTTAGCTAGTTTCGTCGTCTTGATAGTTTGATTTTTGTCGTGTTGTTTCACTATTCAATTTTTTCTTCGTTTTAAGTGTATTTATCTTTTACTATGATTATCTTTCTGTTCCTCACTTCTATTCTATTATTCCGTTTTTTGCTTTTTTTCTGATTTCTCTTTATATTTTTCCTCCTCTCTAAGTCATGTAGTTATCAATATAAATTGTCGTTACTTTTAACTTGTTCTTGCTACTTATGGTGCCTAATATGTTTTATTGCTATTTCTAAAGCTTCTCTAGTTGTGCCAGTAGAATAATTATTGTTAAAAATATCGTAGCGACTTAGTTTAAAATAAGAAAATTCGGTAAATTTTGTTTTGAAAAATTAATTATTTTTGTGTGTGTCTCTCTTGTCTGTCGGTCTGCCAGTAAACAGGATATCTCGAGAACCGTAAGAGCTAGAGACTTGAAATTTGGTATGCAAGTTACTTGTAGGTAGGGGACGCAGTGCGAATTTTGGTAAAAATAGGCCAAGTCGTTTGGTGCAAGGTCGGAAAATCGGTCGCGAATCTAAATGGTTGAAGATACAAAAAATTCGTGAGAATAGAAATGATTTGTTATCACGAGATAAACATGAATTTAAAGTAAAAGTTGGTAAAATAGGAACTCGAAAAAAAATTGAAGCCCAGGTTTTTTGCCAGAATTACCCAAATAATAGGATAAGGAAAGTCGTGTGGTGTTCACACCAGATTTTGTATTTATAGGACCACTTGTGACCCGCCGCAGCTCACGACAAACGTATTCTTAGCATGATTTAGTAATATTTTCCAAATTTTTCTGTTCAGTTAAATCGAATTCCAGACACAACTAATTTCAAGAATCCTCACATTTTTGTAATTGTATTGTAATAATTTGCGACTGTAAGGAGCTGATAATAAAATTCTAATGTTTTTAGGGTAAATTACCTGCAACAATAACAACAATTGTAGTTCCTCTTAAATTCTTAAATATATTACCAATCGAAGCTCTCTATAGCACTAAAAACACCGCTGTAAGTGCAATTTCACTTGACATTTATTATTATTTCTTGGGTAACTTTAGAATTTTAAAATCCCGAGTTGAAAAACACTAATTTAGTCCATAGTAAAGAACAGTGAATTCTTACCATATTCTTACAAGTATTGTTCTACATTGCAACTCATTACTATTTATTGCGGTACCCTCAGTGATGCCTTAGAAAAGCCTAGGGCTTTCAAAATTTCTGCCTGGAGACGCTAATTTAATCCACGGTAAATACCAGTAAATTTATATTATAGTTTATCAAACCAGTTGTACGTGTCGATGGACAAACGCTTATTGAATCTTAAGTTTTTTTTAGCTGTCTTTATGTAACATTAAAGATTAGACAAAAAAAACTTTATGAAAAATGTCTAAAAACGGATTTAAAAACTATGAATTATGAGAGCCGCAAGGTAAAGCCTTGGCTTGCCGCAATGGCGCGCGACAGTTCTGTGTTTGACTCCCAGGTCAAAAGCAATAGCGAACACTAAATTCTCTATGGTCGTCATAGAAAAATGTTTGGCATGCGTAAAATACATTGTTTTTCTTCTGAATTAAGGAATTGAGCTGGCCATCTGCCCGAGTTACGTCTAGCATGGCTCATAGTACCGTACGAGTGTATGGTCAGATTGTCCAGTGTCAAAATAACTATTTACCGTTTCAAGCGCTTCTTAATTTTGCTAAAATCTTTTTACAGTCAGAAGCATTTTAAGTTTTCCAAAACAGTCAGTGCAATAAGGTGTATGAGAAATGGTTCAATTTCGTCAAATTTGCCAAACGATAGCATATAAATGGTCTGATGCGTTGCTGAAGAGGAACATCTCAAAATATTAATTTTAATACTTTTCTAACTGCTCTTGGGTTTTGATCCGTAAACAGAAACACATAAGGTTGCTTTATTGAAATTCTTCTCGAAAACAAGCTGTCGGATCTATTTGTTATAATTATGAATTTATAGTAAAGAAGTGCCAGTTCTAAATATTTGAAGAAAATTTAAAATGGCCTTCCTAATACCACAACTATTTTTATTGAACATGAAACCTCTTGTGAATAATTAATTATTACTTAAAATATATAGGCATATCAATAACAAACAAAAAGAAGTATTAGAATTAGAATACGAATACAAGATCGTGGGCTTTAGGGACAAGAAAAGGAGTAAAAAGAAAATAACTTTATATAAATTGTAAAACAGATATCTAGTCCTCCAAAAATTGTAACAATTTATAATAGAAGAAAGAAACCTGTTAGTAATAAAACATATATATTATATGGCTAAAAGTATCTGGATACTTACTATTGTGAAATGAAAGACACTTGTGGCATGTATTAATTGAATTAGCATCGATCACAGTTCGTCTGAAAAGACTCTCTACTACCTTTTGACATATATGGGAACTTCACTGAGTTCAGCCACTGTAGATGGACGATTTTTCGTAGTGCGTAATATACGTTCCAATTCTTTCCAGAAGTTTTCGATGGGGTTGAGATCGGAACTCTGTGAAAACCAGTTTAGTTTCTCAACCCCCGCCTGTTCAGACTCTACTATGTGACAGAATAGTTATCTTGTTGGTAATAGAACAGCTCATTTCCCCTTCCCCCTTGTTAGAAAATTAGAAGTACATAGTTGTCAAAAATATTAAGATACATCTGAACGTTCATGTTTTCTGACCCTCAAAAGTCATCTCCAAATCATGATATCTTCGCCACTAAATTTGAGTGTTGGCACAATGCACCCAAATAAGAAGAGTTCTCCTAGTGTCCATTAAACTCAAACCCATCTATCGGATTGTCAGATTTCTCACTCTACTGAACTTGTTTTCATTGTTCTACAGAACGGTGAGCTTTGCGCCATTGCATGTTCTTTAGCTCCATACGAACAATTTTGACGTTAACTCTTATACCAAAAGCGCCTTATCAATGACGGATTTCTATATGCTATTGTTAAGTTTACGCGCTTCGTTGCTATTTCAGGGTGCAAACATTTCCATTTTATAATGACATCATTTATAGTTGATGTAGGCACCTGAAGTAAAAAGCCGATATTTCATAAACCGATTTGTTGCAACAATGATACTTATTAACATTGTCTGTATAATTTACAGGTCGTTCTATGGTGTTTCTTTATAGGGATGTTCGGATAAATTTGACCATATGTTTTTTTTTTTTTTTTGAAAGGTTACATTTATTGCTAGATCAACAAATACAATTTTGTTATACATAGCAGTGATGTTGTGTAAATTATATACATGACTTTGATTACATAACATAAGGAGACTTTTAGCTGTCTCAGCAAACATTTCAGTGACTGTTTCAGTAATTTTCACGATCGGTTAATATAATGTCCTGAGGTAGTTGACGTTTGAGTCTTGTGTGTATCTTTGTTCATAATGAACCGCACCACTACACGCACTTGAGTTGATTATAAACTTTTTTGCACTTTTTTTAATGTAGTCTTCAATGGGCATGATTCCTAATTCTTGGTGTAGCTGTGTGTTCCGAATGTACCAGGGCGCGTTGACTGCAATTCGTAGCACTTTGTTTTGGAACCTCTGTATTTTGCGTAAGTTGGTTTGAGACGTGTTGCACCATATCGGTGATCCATATAGTATTAGTGGTCGTAGCAGGGTTTTGTATAACAGCATAGTGCATTCAATTTTTAGGGAAGATTTACGGTTAATTAGTGGGTACAGCTGTTTGAGTCTGGCATATCCCTGGATTAATTTCTGGTTAATGTGAAAGCCCCAACTCAGCCGTGTGTCCAGGTAAATACCGAGGTATTTGACTGCTGAATCGTTGGATTTCCACGGTATTGGTTTATTATTAATGTGAACTAGGTTGGGATTCGCGATTCGTCTAAGAGTAAATATTTTTGCTTGGCATTTATCTGGGTTTATTTGGGTATTCCACTGTTGAAACCAGCGAGAAAGCTGGTTTGTGGCTTGTTGGAGAGCTTGTACTGCTTCGTCCAATGACGATGCTTGAGTGAAGACGGCTGTGTCATCCGCAAAGGTGGCGAGAGTTGCCTTAGTTTCAGGCAGGTCAGAGGTGTAAATGGAGAATAGGACTGGACCCAGGACGCTACCCTGCGGAACACCTGCATGGATATTTTTGGTTTGTGATAGCGTGGAGTTCTCTCGTACAGCAAAGGTTCTGTTTTCGACAAATGAGAATAAAATGGCTCTTAGGTAGGGAGGCATGTCAATATTTGGGATTTTTAGCTTTAAACCTTCAAGCCACACTCTGTCAAAGGCCTGTGAGATGTCAAGAAATAAGGCCGCAGTGTAGACTTTGTTTTCATAGCCACGCTCGATAAGTTCGCTTATACGTTGTATTTGATGATATGTAGAGTGGCCTTTTCTAAATCCGAATTGAAAGGTAGGGATTGTGTTTTGGTTTTCAATAACGGCATTTAGTCTAACTTGAATTATTCTTTCCAGCAGTTTGGATAGGGTGGTGAGAAGACTTATTGGCCTATAACTACTTATTTTTGTTTTGTTTTGCCCGGTTTTGGAAACATTAGAATTTGGGCATGTTTCCATGCTAGGGAAAGTAGCCTAGCCTTAGGCAGGCATTAAAGATTGTGCTTAGGCTGGCTAGGGCTTTCTTGGGAAGGTGCTGGAGAATAGAATTTGTGAGTAGATCATGTCCGGGAGACTTTTGGTTGAGAGTGTGTCTATGTGAGTTTTAAGTTCCTTGGGGAGGTGGGCTTAATTCTATCGGGGTGCGGCACGTTTGTTTCAATGCAGGTTATCGTGTGGTTAAGGTGTGTTGGAGTGCAAGTGATGATAGGAGTGAAGGTCCTTTCAAGGTGTAGGGCGAAAGCGGAAGCTTTATCTTCATCTGTTATGTAGTTGTCAGTGCCTGTGTCGTTTGTTAGTGTAGGCATTTCATCTCTTTGGTTTAGGATCTTTTGGTTGTTTTCCATAACCCCTGTCCCTGGGCTAAAGTTGGCTATGTGTTGTTGATAGGTGTTGACTCTGAGTAGATCGAGTTCTCTTTTAATCCTATGGGCAAGGTTGTTTAGTCGGTTTTTGATTGAAGGACTTCTAGTTCGTTGCCATTCACGCCTGAGTTGACTTTTCTCGTTGATTAGGTTAATTAGACGCCTCGGAGGGTAATTGTACTCTGGTAGGGCTGTTACACGCGCTGGTGTGCATGCTTGTCGTGCACTATCGCTAATCAATGTGGTGAGATTGGCAATCGTTGCGTCAATATCTTCTTGGTTATGGATATTTGTGGGGCATGATATTTTGTTTTCTAGTATTTTTTTCAAATTGATCCCAGTTCATTTTGCCGTTTATTAGCTTCGGTATTGGTTGTTTCGGTACTGGGTTATTTGTAAAGGACACTAAGACAGGAATGTGGTCTGAGTTGAGTTCGGTTATGACTTGTTGGTACAGCGGCTTGTTAAAATTCTTCTGCAGAACTATGTCAAGTATGTCTGGCTCGTGGTCTCTTCGATACGGGTAATAAGTGTACTCGTCCGGTGCTAATATCTGAAAGGAATTTGCTGTTGCCAAATTCTCTAACTTTTTTACCCTCAGGGTTGGATGCTCTGCAGCCCCATAAGGTATGTTTGGCATTTATATCACCAATGACCAATAGCGGCTGATTTGTATTAAATATTGTTTGAATGTCTTCGGGTACTAGTTTTTATTTGGCTGCCTGTAGGCGCTTGCTACTGTTACTGTACTATTGTCATCAAGTGTAACTTGGACGGAGGTCATTTCAATATTTAAATTAGGGATGTCGGGCAGTCGCGTATGCTTAAACCTTCTTTTTATTAGAATTGCTACCCTCCTGACGCAATCGGGGCGTTCCGGTCCTTTCGATAGACGTGGTAACCTGGGATATTAAAGCTGGTTGTGTCGTCTAGGTGCGTCTCAGTAATGCAAGCGATGTCTACTTTGTGTCTAGCTAGGAAGGCAATGATTAGGGATCGTTGGTTTTGGAGCCCATTAGCATTCCAGTTGAGGATTGTTAAGCACTGAATTGGTTTTGGTTGGTTATGGTCCATTAAAGAGCATGGGTAGGAGAGTATTTGTGATAAACGATTTAATTTGATCGAGGTGAGGTGTGAGTAGTTCAAGGAGGAGCTGTATAATGTTGTTGGCTGGGTCTGATTTGATGGTGTTGTGATTAAGTCCACTTTGGGTTCTGCTTGCATAGGTCTGTTCGTTGTTAACTTCCGAATTTCGGAAGTAGTTGGGTTTTGGGGTGGGGATCGAGGTTTTGGTACGTTGCCGCAGTAATTTAATATGGTGGGGACAACCGCGATAATTTGCACTGTGGCCTCCTCCACAGTTTGCACATTTTGGTGGGTCATTGGGTCGTTTTTTACATTCTGTATGTTGATGGTCGCCTGCGCATTTGACGCAGGTATATTTTTGAGTGCAGTAGTTTTTGGTATGTCCATACTGCTGACATCTATAGCATTGGGGGATGATCTTGGATTTTCTTCTTTCTTCGACTGTTACTATAGAGTAGAATATTGCTTTTAACGTGAATATACGTTTTGCTTCTTCGTTTTTGGTGAGGTCAACTGCGCAGACTGGCAGCGGTTTTTTTTCTTTTGTGTACAGTCGTGCTACTTTTAGAACTGGAATTTTATTGGTTATGAGTTCGTTTTGATTTCCTGGTCTGTTAAGGAAAGTGGTACATTTTGATGACTACTGATAAGGGTTTATCGTTGGGATTTTGGTAAGTGTGGTACTGTATTTGGTTATCACTGTAGAATTTAGTTAATTTCCGATAATCTTCGTCTTTTGTTAAGTTTATTCGTAGTGTGGATACGTTGTAGGTAGTTGTGAACGCACCAGTTGCGTGTTTTTTGATGTCTTCTACAAGAGCTTGGTGATTAACTGCATTGGGCAGATAGATTGGTGGAATTTTAATTTTGTCGTATCGGGTTGGTTATTTTCTGTTTCTTCTTCAGAAGATTGTTTATCGGTTAGGGAAGTTTCCAGGTGTGGAGGAAGATAGTATTTATTGTTTTATAGGAGGTTTTGAGCTGTCCATGCATAACGTTTTTGAACTTCATTTATAGGTGGTGATAGATCGCCGAATTTGCGCTTTTGTTGCGCTGTTTGATCCATTTTAATTGCATGGGTTGCAATTTTTATTGAAATATATTAAAATAAAATCAATTTTAAACTTACTGCGTTTGTAAAGAGTTGATATAGCTAAGGTCAAGCGTATCGCACTGCTATCGGACGGCGTACGTGACATCCGAACCGGTTCACTGCTCGTACTCGACTCCCGACCATATGGTATACCTATACAATAGATGTTCTTTAAGCTTAGTAGAAGTAGGAAAAACAAAAATTTCTTTTAAAGATACAACGAAAAATACGGACAATCATTTCAATGCCACATTCTTTTCAGATCCTCCAAAAATTTTAAGCGTCGGCCCCGACAGACTAACCACAGCGCTCCTGTTCACATCGGCGACTTTCGAATGCATAGCAGAAGGAAATCCGCAGCCCACCTACCAGTGGCTGCAGCGGTACCCAACGCCCTCCGACTTCATCCTGGAGCGAGGGCGGGAGGCGAAGCTGCACATCGCCAACGTCACCTACGACTACCAGGGCGAGTACGTCTGCAAAGTCACCAACATCATCGGCGGCAGCGAGCGGACCGTGCAGAGCGAAGCCATCGCGCTGCAAGTTGTCGGTGAGTCTGATAGCGCGCCTCGCGCCGGGGACGGGGTGTTTCCACCTGCCAGAACTTTCTTCCGCATTATTCCTGCGCTGATTTATTCCGGCTTCTGCAGCACCTTCCCATGATTAATGCCCACTAGAGCCGACTTCCCGATGCTTCCGCGAAAAATATATAAGCTTTCCCGTGCGACATTAATATCGTTGAAACTTTCGCGGGGCCGCGGCGGAAGCGCGCGCCGCCCTGCTGGAGTTGCTTCCGTTTCGGAATTAGGCGGCCAGATTGCGAACTCTCCGCAACTTTTTTATTTATAGGAGTAACTTAATTTGTTAAATTATTTGTAGAGCCATCAAAAACGCATTAATCTACGAAAGACCACTAAACTGATCTTAAAAGTTGGTAGGTACATTTATCTTCTCTAATTTCGAATGCATTTTGCACCCATTCTTAAGCAGTCTCTTGCAGTTTATTAATATTAGCAAAAAAGCATACGTTCGGAATTTGTTTGTTTTAAATAGGTAATAATCACCAAGTAAGTATAACTAATGTCATACAAATCTAACACCACAAATTGTCAATTGTAGTGACTATTTCTAAGAATAACCTTTACGTTATCTAAAAAAATTGATACGTTCTGATGCCTTGTGTTTGCTCTTTAATATTCCGTTTTAAATTTATCTGTGTGAGTATGGAATGAGATGGGACAGAAGCAGTTCCATTGTTTTTATTTTATCAGGTCTAAAGCCTTTTAGGACATTCAATCGATAGGATGGATTGTAGTCGAAGGTACTAACGTAAGGTTTCCGTGAAAACATAGCTTTGACCAATGAAAGCAAAAATATTGTTAACATTTGCTACTAATAAAAAAGAACTTGAATTGTTATTGAAGGTAATCCATCGATTCACTCTCAATTCACTTCCGTTACAAACGCGTATATTCTCTGAATTTCGTTTGCTCCTGAGGTTTCCACAATGGATTTCCCGGCTAACCATCTATGGGGAGATCGGACTCTTCGGAATCTTGGGGGATGTTCTATTAAATCCGCCCACCACACTGAATCTCGCCGAAATCAACACGCCAAATCCTTGGTGCCGCTAATCGATTTGTCCTCGTTTATAAAGTCTGTGATGACCTCCAGGTTGGCCATCTATGAACCGTCGGATTCTTCTGAATAGTCTTCGTTCATTGAAGGCTGCAAGTCCCCCACACACACATTCCACCAAAGCTAAGACGCCAAAATTTTGATGCCGACGGTTGTGCCAACTTCACTCCCATGCTGATTTTGCTTCTAGTTTTTTTTGTGAACTATGACATGTTCAATGCGTCAGTTTTCCCAAATTTAAAAATTTTAAATTGTCCGCAGTACTTGATTCTACACAAAACAGTCACTTATTTTTCTCAAACCACGCTAGCAACAACGACACAAGCGCTCCAAGACCACTCGGCGTGCAACGAGTCGTCGTTTCGTCCTTCTCTCCTTGCGTTGTACGGGTGGCAGGAAAAATTTTGGCTGGTTTGCTTATCCTCGTTGTCCTCCGTCCATAGTTTTCTAGTATTAGTTTTAAACTTGGCCGTTTTGGTGTCGCTCATCCATTTTGGAATAATACTTCAGTATTCGTACCAAACTTAAAGATGTTTTTAAGTCAAGATACTCTCTTGCAGATGATATATTTTCTGTAATCGTTAGTAATGCTAAAACTGTTGCCCTTCTTTTTGATTTTTTTAAATCTCTCATCCTATTGGAAGTTTCTGTACCAGTGTATATTTTACACATATTGCTGCCACCACTTCTTTCCAATCAAGTCAACAAATATCGTTACCCCCCTTAATCAATCTTTATATGTGATATTGATATCAGTCATTTAAATATGAAATAAACTAACATTGAAACGAGCGTATATGATGAGATTCATGTTTCTTGTTTGGGAACATTCATCTCTTTATCCTGTCACAATGAGTTTTGTATGGTGAAATTGTCATTTTCTACTAAAATTATCTGTAAATGATTTACCAAGAATATTTTAGAGTCGATTTGTTTAGAGCCAGTAAGATGTAGCTATATCACTTTTTCTTTTACAAACATTGATCTGGAAACTAACGACTTATTTCGTTTTCTAACGAATTTTGTGGCTTACCTGTTTACGTTCTTGTTTACAACACCAGAAGAAACACAGTACTTCACACAATTTAGGATAATTTCCATATTTTGACGTTCTCTCTAACTGTTTATGCAATGTTGGACTTAAATAGCTTATCATGTTGCTGACTGATGCATGAGGGCCGTGTTAGAGGACGAAGTCCGTCGCGAAGCGGTGTCTGTCCCTGTAAGCTTTTATTTGTGCATATGCCGAGCAACATATTTTGATCGATTTTAGCTTAATTGCGATCGATATAAATCGATATATATCGTATATAATATTTAACTGACTATTGAGCATTGTACCCTTTTGCCAGATCTTGATCTAATTATCTTTCTAAGCTTGCTGTTTACCATATTCTTGTTAAATATCAGCGAAACTTATAATGTTCATTACTTCGTGATTTCCTGGATTATTAATTATGATTTTTGTGTTTCATTTCAGTGGTGTCGCTAAAAAGTTGTTTTTTGAGTGCAAAACGGTTGTCTGTTTAAATAAGTGGATTACATCATACAAAGTTCTAGTTAATTCGCTGTTACACAGCATGCAGCTGCCTTTGCGCGACCACATTAAAAGTGATAACTGTTGTTTTTCTAGAACAAAGTATTTATTTCCATATGTCAGAAATACGCAAGTCAATCTCCAAATATACCCTTACATAACCTAGTCTTTATTTGTGTTCTTTGTTAATCTTGTTCACAACCAATCCAATAAGAAAACCTACAGGGTCCGGCGCAATAACGGTGATAAGTTCTTTTTAGCATATTTACCAAACAACTAAAATTTCAATAAAACAACAAACAAATAGCAACTATATAACTATTAGGAAACATAATGTTCAACGGGTTTCGAAGTGGCCTCCTTTGGTGCGGATACAGGAGTCCAAACGCTTCTTGAAGTGCTCGCAGATCCTCGGGAGACAATCGGTCCCACTTCCGGCGCACCGGTTCCTTTAGCGACTCCAGGCTGTGATGTGTGTGATGAAAATGGACCACACACTGTAAACCATTGGATTCAGATCCGGCGATTATGGTGGCCAGGAAATTGGCCTCGGGCCACTCTTTCGCCTTCTTGGCCCTATGCGCGGGGGCAGAGTCATGCTGGAACGTCCATTCTTGATTTCCGAAGTGCTTCTTGGCCCATAAAAGTACCACGTCTCGAGGATGTTCCATCGGTAGTCTTGTTAGTTGACGAAAAGCAGGGGTTTTTTGCCACTGGCGCACATTCCGCCCCAAACCATGACCGACTGTGAGTTTTGCCGGTGTTCGACAATGTCAGAAGTGCCTGGAACGTTTGCAGGCCAGTATCTGTCGTTTTGTCGATTGTGCGCCTGCGCCACGGTGAACAGCTTCTCATCGGTAAACAGCATCCGTTCCCACCCAAGCCGTACGCGCTTGTTGTCATCTGTCGAACTAATTGGTCGCTGATAGCGATTTATTCATGGAGACCTGCGGCTTACTCACATTTTGATGATTTTGCGGACTCGGCGCGTGTTAACAGTGTGTTTTCTCCCTCGTCTTGGACGGTCACCATCATGGCCAAGCTCCTTGAATTGTTCTGGAGACAAGCTGTCGGTTGTATACCAGCGCGCTCGTTTGGCATCTGACAAAACAACGTCATTTACACAAAATCGAACTCGGAACATAATAACCAGGACATCTCACTGCGGCGCGTTGCTTTCGCGCCGGAAATCATCAAACTTTGTCACCGTCATTGCGCCGAACCTTGCATAAAGTCAAGTACCTACAATATGCCAATGTAAATTCAGAACCGACCCGTCAAAAAAGAAAAATGCTATAGTAGATCAACTGTCAAAAGTATGAACATAGCAAAACATATTGTACACGACAACCAAGTTGAGTTAAATGCAAAATGTCTTATTCTACGAAAAGTAGTGTCAAATCCAAAAATATTCCATCTAACTATACACTTTGCAACGAAGCTCATTAGGCGAATTATAAGGGAGGTAAGGTCTAGCAAAAATGCGTCCTTGTAAATTTTAGCTACTGCCGACAAAAATAAGCAGAACTCGAGTAAATTTTATAATAAATTTGACAAAAATTAATGTAAGACCGTTATAATTCAAAACGTATAATATCTACTTTTGCCAAAATATAGAAAATAGTGTGTGAACTAGCTGAAAATATAAAGATAATGCTACAACTACTAACAATCACAGTCAGTTGGATTCAATAATGGTTTAAACGTTCAAAATAGTACATTGGAATGTCAATGGCGTATCTATACACACCCAAGAGTTGCAGACATTTAGCAATATACATGAGTCAGACATAGTCATGGCTTGGGAAACCCGCATATCAAAATATACTATTTATAACGCAAAATATCTTAACTGAATAGCGTACAAAAGCCAAGTTCTATTAGGCATTACAAGATTGACAAATACAAGCATGAGCATATATCCAAGTAAACAGTGTTGTGGTTGAAGATTGGCTTCATTCAGTTGGAATTACCGCTGTCTACTGCTCTTTTTTAGATTTTATAACACAAGATCGGTTCAATTATTTATTCAAAACACCAGATAATTGGAGTTTTACCAGTCATGACAATAATGCAAAAACCTAACATTGAGGCTTGAGAATAACGCTTACTAAAAAGACGACTGTTGAAATCTCCGACTCAAAACAACTACAATTATATATCCACAAGAATCCCTATGTATTGACCAACAGATGGACGTAAAATAACACATCTACTTGATTTTTGTGCTATAAATAGAATTGCATAAAACTATTTAACGTCGAAACAATGTTTTGATCTTTTATGTGATCATATGACTGTATTAATCTCGCAAGACTACCTAACATAATAAAGACAATACAGGCACGGTTTTGGAAACAGAGAAAAAGGAAAATGAAAAGGTTGGGGAAGGGAAAGAGATTAAGAGAGGGAGGAAAAGAGAATGGTTGAGCAAGGAAGTGAGCGGGGAAGATAAAAAGAACAAAACAGATAGAAAAAAGGGCTACTCAATTACAAGCCACATCCATAGTCGTTGAAGACTGGCATGGCCCTTTCACAATATCAGCGGCCCACCCCGTCATAACAACAAGCAAGAAACGTATGAACACTATTTCCGAACATTAGGTAACAGATTTATCTCGGGCGGTGACTATAGTGCTAAGCACACCCACTGGGGCTGCAGAATAACTACCACCAAAGGTAGAGAAATGTTAAAAGCAGTAAATAACATGAATCTGTCGTCATTATCTACAGGAGAACCAGCATACTGGCCCACTGACCCTAATAGACAGCCAGACCTACTTGACCTATGTTTTATAAAAAGAATTAACACTAAATTCCTTACCGAAAATTCCTGTCTAGACCTCTCTGCTGATCACTACCCGATTTTAGTAACCTTAGGTACAAATATAATCATCAAAGACAAGCTGCCAACACTTACTAATAAATACACCAACTGGACGCATTTTCAAGAACTGATTGACATATCTCTACGCACAGATCTACCTTTAAAAACTACCACGTGTCTAGATGAAGCTGTGGTATACTTCACCAAGTAATCCAAGAAGCAGCTCGCCAAGCTACCCCGATATCAATCCGACACATCAACCCAGTTCAATGCCCAATTTTAGTCAAACAGAAAATTGCCGAGAAACGTCTGTTAAGAAGAACCTGGCAAACAACACGACACCCGAACTATAAAAGAGCATTAAGCCATGCCACCAGAGAAATCAAAAACCTACTTTCCACCATCAGAAACCAAAATGTCCAAAACTTTCTGAAACAACTCTCTCCAACAGAAGCAGATGACTATTCGCTCTGGAGGACCACAAAGTACCTCAAGCAACCACAACAACATAAAGCCCCGATTCGTACTGTCAACAATGCTTGGGCAAAAAGCGATCAGAAGAAAGCGCTGGCATTTGCTGACCATCGAGTTACGGTCTTCAAACCATTTTCGGCAGAAGTTGACAATGAGGACGACATTCGGAACATCTTAAATATGTCGTACCAAAGGAGCATGCCACCAAAAAAAATTCAAAGTATACCAAGTGGAAAATACCATTCTCAAACATGTAAACCCCCACAAAGCACCGGGTCATGACCAAATCACTGGCTTAATTCTTAAAAATCTGCCTCAAAAAGGCTTTCAATTCATAACCCAACTATTCAATGCTATCCTAAGGATTCGCCATTTTCCTGAATCATGGAAAACTGCATAATCCTAATTCCAAAGCCCGGAAAACCTATTGATCCACCAGCTTCTTACAGACCTATCAGCCTGTTACCAGCACTGTCCAAGGTCTTCGAAATTATGCTCTTACAGAAACTTTATACAATCCTTATAGACAAACACCTTTTTCCCGACCATCAGTTTGGTTTTCGCAAGCAACACGCAACAACCGAGCAAGTACATCGAGTTGTGGACAAAATCACTAAGGACTTTGAAGAGCGTAGGTATTGTGCAGCAGTGTTCTTGGATGTAACACAGGCCTTTGACAAGGTTTGGCTCGACGGCCTACTTTGTAAAATCAAAAAATCCCTACCCATGGATTATTTTGAACTCCTGAAGTCATATCTTTCCAACCGGCATTTTCTTGTAAGATATGGTAGTGTCCTAACACCAACCTATCCCATCAACTCCGGTGTTCCACAAGGGAGTGTACTGGGACCTATTCTATACCTCCTTTTTACGACAGATCTTCCAACCACATCTGGTAATATGGTTGCCACCTTCGCGGATGACACAGCAGTATTCTCATCGCACGTCGACTCAAACCTAGCTTCTAGTCACTTACAAACCCACTTAGACGCAATTCAGTCCTGGTGCAAAAAATGGAGGATCAAACTAAACGAAATCAAATCCGTCCAAGTCACTTTCACGCTTAGGAGAGGTACCTGCCCACCGTTGATGCTTAACAATCAGCAGATCTCACAAGCAGATAGTGCCAAATATCTTGGCATACATTTAGACAAAAGATTGACCTAGAGGAAGCACATTTGGACAAAACTTAAAAAAATGGGCCTCAAACTTCAAAAGATGTACTGGCTGATAGGGCGTCGTTCACAGCCTTCGTTGGAGAACAAGTTACTTCACTATAAAACTATGATCAAACCCATATGGACATATGGAATTCAACTCTGGGTTACCGCCAGTTCTTCCAACATCGAAATTTTAAGAAGATTCCAGTCAAAAGTCCTAAGATCTATAGTAAACGCCCCATGATACATTCCCAATGAAACCATTCGCAGAGATCTTGCAGTTCTTACAGAGTATCAAGAAATTCAACGGTATTGTGCGCGTTATCGAGATCGTATTAGCGACCACCCAAATACCTCAGTGGAGTGTCTTAAAAATCGTAACGATGTGGTCCAACCGCGCTTAAAACGTTTCAGATCTTTCGATCTTGTAAACAGATTTGAATAACATCAGGATGTTCTTCATGTTATTTATTGTAATTAGTATCGCTAAACTACTTAATGTGTAATATAGGGGTGCATCACTGGATGCTCCACCTTCATGTTTATCACTTTTATCATGTCTGTTAAATAATCTACTGAATGTCAATTTATGACAGACTGTAGTGTCTGTATTAAATAAAAAAAAAGTTTAGTAAACCACACATCTATAAAGATATTCTGAAACAAATACAAATGTACAGACAGCAGTTTTGTGGGGGTTTAATCCAAAGCTCTAAGGATGACAACTGGCCCACCTTGCTTTTTGTGGCCCAATATAATTCGCCGAGTTCTCGAAATTCAAACCGTAAAAGTTTAAGTAAAGTGGACGTGTCTAAAATACTAGCAAAAGTTGGACATTCATCTAAATGATAAAAAAATTATCACACAATTATGCTAACCCTCAAACTAAAAAGATGCACACCATTAAGTTAACAGATAAATTTTAATTGAAGAGTAATTTAGTTTGTAATAATATGTTAGTTAACAACTGGTTAAGTGACCGAAGAGAAATATAAAAAAGGTATGTAACTATTAAAATGGCAATCCTAGAAATCTGACTGAAAAGAACCTTAAAGCTGGTCTACGTAGGAAGAATTTGGCAGAAATATAAACTAAATTACAAAAGCAACCAAAAACAGTTCTAGAATGTGATAAATAAATTAAAGAGAACTTGTGCAAAATTTATACGTAACATTCTAGATCAAAAGGAGCACTTGAAACAACAATAGTTGGGGATCTACAGGTCTGGCAAAACCACTATGTAAACAAGTTCAAAGACAAAAATAAAGTCCGTGCAAGAAGACCAGGAGGGTGAAGAGATATAAGATAATATAAATAACAAATAAATCACGATGGCACCAACAACCACAAAAATGAAAAAGCTGCGGGTTAAGATGATATAACCTCAGAATGAATAAAGAAAGAACAAAATGTGGATAAAATTAATATTTTAATGACCATGAGTCACTAAACAAATGTCAGAAAGGAGGGAACTAAATGTTTTACTGCTTTTCTACAAAAAGTAAACAACAACAAACTGCAAAAACCAAGGGGAAATGATCAAAGGCCCTAATATATTTAAAAATAATTGGGAAAAATTGCGAAGGAAGATTATATACATTTATGTACGTAGAGAAGTTACAGAAAAAATAAACTCAAGGCAGCCTTTGATCAATTGGTCATAAAATACCTACCTAATATATTCGCAGAACTGTAACAAACAACTAATAAGGATTATAAAAATATAAATAATAAAATGGTTGAAGTATATATGTCACCACAACAGGCCCTTAAGGCCCAGGAATTTTAGCTTTTTTTAGCTCTTTCAAGTCTTCTTTATGCACTTTAGCCACTGCCTTCTAGGTCTTCCTTTTCAGTTTATTTCTTCCGACTCTTGGTAAAGCAGTTGACGAGGTATTTTTGTTTATTCCAAATTTACTATGTGTGCTAACCAATTCAAGCAAATTATTGTATTTACGATGGTGTTCGTTTATTTATTCTTCTGCTTTGACTCTAAGTCGTTTGTTTATTAGCGTTACTAGTATTTTATAGCTTACGTTTAGAACTGCAATGGGCCTGTAATTTCCACACTCTAAATGGTCCCCTTTCTTGTATATTGGACTTATTGCTTCATACCATTCGGTCGGCATCCTTTTGTTTGTCCATATTTTCTTTATCAGTTTTAGTATTTTAATAGTTCTGCTCATATATCATCGCTACCAATGCTCTTGTTGTGCTTCAGTTTTTTTATAACCTCTTCGATTTCCTCTTCCGTTAGTGGTGGACACATTTCTTCATTCTGTGTAACTACCGCTTGATCGTTTTTACTTGGGCCTCTTATATGTTTGTAAGCAAGTGTTTACAGTATTGACACCATCTTTGTACTACCTTTGCTATTATGTTCCTTTATGGTGTCGACGCATGGTTATATTTGGCTGGTACCTCTTCTTCATTAATCCAATGCCTTTATAAAAGGTTCTTGTGTGTTGTCTGTTGGTAGTTTTTTCTATCTTTTCCGGCATTTTTAGTTTTTTTCTTATATCTATAATTTATTTTATTCTTCTTCTTACTTAGTGGTGTTTGGGTGTCTCGTTTTTTAGCATCTATGCTCTAGCTTTTTTTCTTTCCTCCAGAATTTTTTCGCATCTTTTATCAAACTATCCCTTCTTTTTCCGTAAGTATTTGGTTTAAAATTTTTATTAGCAGTTGTGTTACTTCTCCTTTATTATTTGCCAGTCAGCTTCTATTTCTAGCGCTTCTTTGTTTGTTTCCACCTGTTTGTCTATTTCTTGATTATATTGCACCCTTTGTTCTTCGCCTTTGTGTGCTTCTCTGTCCCATCTTTTTCCGTCTGCTTTTGGTAATTGTAGTGTACTTTTAACACAAACCATGAAGTGATCTGATTCCACGTTCAGCTCCTCTGCAGCTCTTCTCGTCATCCACATAATCAGCGTGTTTTTGTCAATGAGCACATGGTCATTTTGGTTAATTGTTTTGCTATCCGGACTTCTCTATTTCCCTTGTGGATATATTTGTGCTTCAGATGTGTAGCTCTCATCACTATCCTTTCGCAGCCGCAAAATTAATTATTTCTTGCCGGTTTTTATTTGTTGTTTTGTGTTTGCTGAATTTTGGCTTTCCTCACGCCCTAACTTGGCATTAAAATCTCCTGTTGTATTTCTCCTTTTCCTTATTCTTCGTCTTCTGCTGTCGCGTGTACTTTGATTACGATAATCTTTCTATATTTACCTCTCATTCTGAGATAACACAATCTGTCATTAACAGTTTAAACTCTATTAAGTGCTTTCTTAGATATTTTTTTATTAGGAAATCATTCCCTAATCTGTTTTGTGCTTCGCCTCTGTTTAGGAAGATACACTTTTCTATTTCTGCTAGGTCCGTTCCTTTTACATTTGTTTCTTGAACTACAATAAGATCTATTTTATGTCTTCTTAGTTCTATTATCTATTTATCTCAAGACTTCTTACATTCCAGCTGTAAAAATTAATTTTTGTTTTGTTTTTGCTTTCTTTTCTTTTTGTAAGTAATTTATCAAAAAGCAACACCATCACAAAGACCATACATTTCTTGAGTGGCAGGTAATTCTAATGGATGATGTCTATCTCTTTGTCTTGAACCATTAACAACATAAAATTTAGTTTTCCGATTACTAGTAAGAGATGCCCAAAACGATCATCCTTCGTAATTTTTGGTGGAGAAGAAATTGTGCTATCACCATAATTTCTCTTTTAAATGATTTTAGTAGACTGCAATGATATCAATATAGTTCAAGGAATATAAATATTAGGTATTCTAATGTAACAATTGAAATAAGCAACTAAAAAATTTGCGTGCAGTGGCTAGTTCTTTAGTGCGCAAATGATTTCCTAGCTACCCCTTGTAGCAGCTAGCAGTTAATTGCGTTCTACTACGTCGTGGCCGACGTTCTACTGCAGCCTGAAGTTAAGCAAAGCTAAACATGAAACGCTCAGGCGTATTAGCGCAGACTTATTCCTTTTTAATTGTTGTAAGTGCACGGAGCTGCTGCAGAAAAACGCCATTATGTAAGTTGCACGGAAGTTAAAATTGCACGGCGCTGTCTCGGGGAGTTTCTACGTTTACTTCGCGCCTAGCTGGCTGCATTTTTATAATTTATGAACACGCTAATTGGAAAAGTTGTCTCCTTAATTAGCAAGGGTCGCCTAAAATATACCAAAGTGCTTTTGGCCTATTCGTTAAGAAATTTTTATTTTATTGTCATGTCTTTTAAGCAGAAAAATAATTACACTACTGTTGTTGAAATTGCAAATTATGTTGCATTGAAACTTTTATATCAAATTAACCAAACTATAAACAAATGGTTAAAGTTGAGAAGCATATATTATGTATGTCTGAGATTTGGCTATGTTTCTTATATTTGTATGAGGTCTGAGTATAAAACCATCCTCAGACAATGAAATTTTTCTTCCTTTGCTTCGGTGTCACCACAATTTGTGCAAATTCCTACTGTTCTGGAACGTTCGTAATCGAACTATTGCATTCATTATGTAAGTAATGGTTTTATTGTCTTTTTTGGCAACTACCATAAGTTTTGGCTATTATCAGGAGCTGAAGCTTTTTAAATTAAGATTTTGATAACATAGCTGGCTTGGCTAATTAACACTAAATTCTTTACCGCAAATTCCTGTCTAGACCTCTCTACTGATCACTCCCCGATTTTAGTAACCTTAGGTACAAATCTAATCATCAAAGACAAGCTGCCAACACTTACTAATAAATACACCAACTGGACGCATTTTCAAGAGCTGATTGACATATCTCTACGCACAGATCTACCTTTAAAAACTACCACGGATCTAGATGAAGCTGTGCTACACTTCACTCAAGTAGTCCAAGAAGCAGCCCGCCAAGCTACCCCGATATCAATCCGACACATCAACCCAGTTCAATGCCCAATTTTAGTCAAACAGAAAATTGCCGAGAAACGTCGGTTAAGAAGGACCTGCCACACAACACGACATCCGAACGATAAAAGAGCATTAAACCATGCCACCAGAGAACTGAAAAACCTACTTTCCACCATCAGAAACCAAAATGTCCAAAACTTTTGAAACAACTCTCTCCAACCGACGCAGATGACTATTCGCTCTGGAGGGCCCCAAAGTACCTCAAGCAACCACAACAACATAAAGCCCCGATTCGTACTCTCAACAATGCTTGGGCAAAAAGCAATCATCAATTGCTGACCATCTAGTTACGGTCTTCAAACCATTTATATCAAATTAACCAAACTATAAACAAATGGTTAAAGTTATTCTTCTTCAGGGTGTCGGATATGAGGTCCAGTCCTTCCACTCCTTCCGGTTCTTTGCCATTCTTTTCATGTCTGCCAATGTTTTGCCCCTCTTGATACCGATTTCTTCGATCCTTTGTGTCCACCTTTTTCTGGGTCTACCCCTTTTCATCTTTCGTTCTCCTGTTGACTCTGTGATCTTTTTTAGTAGCGATTGTTCATCTTTTCTTATTATGTGGCCATACCATCTTAGTTGCTTTCTTTCTATAAAGTCCATTATTCTTCTTGTCTTAGAGTGTGTCTGATTCTTTCGTTCGTCTCTCTATCCCATTTGATTTTCCCCTCGATTCTTCTTAGGAACTGCATTTCACCAGCATTGATCTTGCTTTCGTGCTTTTTGTTTATGGTCCATGTTTCACTGCCATATGTTAATATTGGTCTTGCTATTGTGTTGTAAACTTTCAATTTCACTTGCTTGTCTATTTCTTGTTTTTGTAATATTGGTTTGTTTATTGCGTAGTATATGTTCCTCGTCTTTTTCATTCTATTTGCTATGTCGACTTCTATTCTTCCGTCATCTGTTATTACGGAGCCAAGATATTCTACTGCTGTGACTACTTCTATTGTATTCCCGTTTATTTCTATTCTTCTTACCATCTCTGATTTTTTGTTATTTATAATCATCATTTTTGTTTTGTTAGTGTTTACTTCCATACCCATGTTCTCTATTTCTTCGTTCCATATTTTAACCAGTCCCTTCATTTTATTGTGGGTGTCTGCTATGAGTATTATGTCATCTGCGTACATTAAATTGTCTACTTTGATTGGCCTTAGTTGGTAATGTCCTATTTGTGTTTGCAGATGCTGTGTTTTTGTTCTTGTGTTTAATAAGATTTTGTCCATCAGTGTTATAAATAGCAGTGGACTAAGACTATCTCCTTGTTTTATTCCTTTTGTCATGAGGAACGTGTCTGAAGATTCTCCGTTCTGGTACATGTTCCTGATATTTCTGATGAGTTTTCTTGGTGTTTGTAATTCTGCCAAATACCTCCATATGTGACTTCTCTTTATATTGTCAAACGCTGCTTTTAAATCTATGAGTGTCACAAACAGCTCTCCTCCTCTTCCTATTGTTCTCTCCGTTATATTTCTTATTATGTGTATGTTGTCTGTTGTTTGTTTTCCTTGTCTATATGCTGCTTGTTCATCGGCTAGGTTGTGTCCTATGTAGTGTATGAGTTTCTTTTGCAGAATCTTCGTATACATTGCCTTTTTTGGCAACTACCATAAGATTTTGGCTATTATCAGGAGCTGAAGCTTTTTAAATTCAGATTCTGATAACATAGCGGGCTTGGCTAATTTTTATTGGTCGTATAGGAGGACTGTTAGATTTGTTAAGAGTATAACGTATAAATAATTCTTAGTCTGCTTGACAGGATCTATCATGGGGTTTAAATACTGAGGTTTAATTATCTACCTTCCTTTGGTTTGTTTTTGCCCAAGTTTTTTCCTGCTTTGAAACCAGATCATAAAACCATTTGCTCTACATGGTTGGGTTGTGTGAAGAATAGCTGGGGCTGAATTGGCTGGAATGAGGACATCCCATTGTCAGATTCACTGGAGCTTATCCATAAGTCTTGGGGGAATTGGCGTTTAAGTCGCTTGTGTAAGTGTCGTACTTGGAGAAAGTAATTAGTAGCACTCGCGCACTTATTGATGTTTGTTATAAAAGCTTTCATTAGTTTTCAAATATTTCCTCGATGGTAGGTATTTCTGAATCATTGTGGACTTGTATGTTTTGAACAAACTGCAGTCCTTAAGACTTTATTTGTTTAAGTTGGTTTTACTAGTAGCGCTCCACACCGTGCACCCATAAGTGATTATAGGTCTTAGAACTGATTGGTGTATTAGAATCGTGCAATTAGTTTTTAGGGGCGATTTATGGTTTATGAGTGGATAAAACATACTAAGGCGAACGTAGCACTCGTTTAATTTATTGTTGATATGGTATGATGACTCCAAGTAAAGCTCCTGTCGAAATGAACTCCTAGATATTTTACTAGGGTATTAGGAGTATTGCATTCCATTGTACTGAATATTATTTCACGGGGGTTAGTTGGCTTTCGGGGCGTAAATATTTTTGTTTGGCACTTATGTGAATTGACCGCAATGACCCATTTGTTAAACGATTCGAGGATTTAATTTATAGTGAGTTGGAGTTGTGTTGCACTATCAGGGTTGTGTTGTAGACAAACATCAAAATGGTTGAATTAGGCAGTTGTAGTGTATCGCTCACATAAATGTTGAAGAGAATTTGTGTTACACTTCACTCGCGTGTTTACTTTGCTTTTTGTTAGTGCATTGCTCACTTAAACTAGTTCAAACAGTTTCACCCTGTTCAACCGCACGCACTTTCGTTCGTTGTCAATAAATTGTAGCATTTCGACGGTGCTGGTGAAGCCTTTCTTCGTGTTTCTTTGCAAATCGCTGGATTTCTTCTGCGATCGAAGCAACCTTTAAACCCTTGTGAATGTCTTCATTTCGTGCATACCACGGGGCATTAACAATGCTTCGCAGCGTTTTGTTTTGAAATCTTTGTATCATTAATACTTTGCTTCTCTTGGTACAGAGCCGTGGTGGCTTAGTGGATAGATCGCTAGACTACGAAACCAAGAGTTGCGAGTTCGAATCCCGCTCTCGCCAATTCGATCACTGGCATTTTTACGGCCCAACTCGACTCAAGCTGCAATAAATGAGTACCTGGAGGTCAAACTCTGGGGTAATAATAGGCGGTCGGTACGTGGCGCTAGCCACTTTACTACCCTTGTGTACCGTAGGCTCTAGATTGTAGCAGATCTATCCTGTTACGACCCCAAAGGGCCTTCAAGGCCTGTTACGGGGAACTATTATTATTCTCTTGGTACATCCCCATAATTGTACTCCGTATGTCCAAACTGGTTTTAGCACTTATTTGTACAGAAATAGTTTGTAATGTATCGACAACTCGGAGTGCCTCCCAATTAGCCAACAGATTTTCCGAAACTTCATGTTGAGTTCTACCTCAGCTTTGCATCTAGTGTCATTCCATAGGTATTTTGCATTATTTCCATGTGATAACGTCCTCTAGTTCATTACAACAGGTAAATGGTTGATTACTACAGTTGACGTGCCTTGTTGGATTTTCCACTTCGTCCAGTTGTTGACCTTATCTGTAGAGATATGTGGTTTAGTTGTTACGCCTTTAATACTGTCGTCTGCCACTATGATAGCCTTGGTTTTAGCAAAGGTTGCGATTGTGGTTTCTTCCATGTCTGGCAGGTCATTCGTACATAGGAGGTACAGGAATAGTTCTAATACGCTCGCTTAGCACACCTGCTAATATTTCTTTTATTTTTTGAGTAGCTATCTTCCGACTTTACTCTGAAGTGTCTATTTGAAATTTACGATTTTAATAATTGGTTGTATTCTTGAAGCAAGCTTTTATCTATTTTATGTTTCAATCCTTTGGGTCAGATTTTGTCGAACGCTTGCGCGACGTCGAGAAATATAATAGAGCATATTTTCTTCTCGTTTATTGATTACGTTCGCATAATGAATCTGGTCAATCATAGAGTGCTTGTTTCTAAACCCAAATCGTTTGGTTTGTATTTTCGCCACCTAGCGGCTTTAGTCGTTTTAACAAGAGCTTCTCGAATAACTTTGATATCATCAGCAGTAACGAGATTGGTCGGTAAAATGTTTTCTCATTTGGTGTTTTGCCAGGCTTTGGAATCGTTATTACTTTCGCTACCTTCTATTGGGTGGGTATGTATCGTAGTCGGAACGCTGCATTGATCAGGTATGTTAGCTTAACAATTCCTTTTCTTAGAAGCTCTTTCAAGAGTTGCCTGGTTAGGAGATCAAAACCTAGGACTTTTTCACTATTCATGTTTTTGTTTATCTCGTTAGCAACTTTTGCTGGTGTGACCAATCTAATTGGGGTTCTGTCGTCATTGTTGGTTGCTGCATATCTTCTTCTGCAGTTTGTTGGGAGGGTGACTGCCCAAGAATGGGTGGCACCTGTATTTTGAGCCTCTTTAACTTTTTTGTGGCTCTCTATAGTAAATAGTCTGTGTCTTTGTCATCAGACGGTTCTCTTGAGAAGCCATTAATGTTTTGTTTTTGTTATCTCGAATTTATTTTTTAAGTTGTTGGGTCAATGAATTTAGTCGTCTTTTATTGTGCATCGTTGTTCTATGTTGCTTGTTGCATATCCACGACTAGTTGTTTTACCTCGGTGTCCAGTTGGTCTGTTGTCTTTAGAGGAGTATTTAGCTTAATTCTTTGTTTAAGTTTTACTCTAAATCCCTCCCAGTCTGTCCTTTTGTTGGGAAGAATGGACGGTTGTTCTTTAACAATAACTGTTTCGTTTACTGTCAAGATGGTAGGATGATAGGACATAGTTATCTTCTGTACTGCTGTAGTTGGAAGATCAGATCTGATATTTTATTAGTGTGTGATGGCCAGTTGCCTTACCAGTAGAATGACACGCACATTTGGCTTGTTTGTTTACATTTGGTGGTGATGAGTTTCGATCCCCAAAAGGTATGCTTAGCATTAAAATTGCCTCAATTATGAAGTGATCTCCTAGTGTCTGGAAAAGTCTGAGTTAATCCTCTTTTTCTAGTGCATATTTAGGTGGGCAATAAATTGCAACAACTGTACAATCTTTAGATTCTGTACAGATTTTTACAGCTGTAGCTTGTATCTCGCATGTTTTATAATTAATATCTTCATAGTGTTTAATATTATTTTTTATTATTACCGTTGATCCACTCCTAGCTGTAATATTTGGGTGGATGATGTGGTATAACTTGTACCCTTTTATGTTCAGGTAGTTTTTCCTAGTAAAGCGTGTTTCGAGTTTTGAACTCTGTTTAAGTGTGTTTTGATAAACTCGTCTTGTTTATCAATTTTAACTAGAATTATTTGAAATATGCTGTTTATTATATTTAGTTTCGTTTCTTCTGTCGCGCTTGGTTACGGCTTGCCTTTTACCGCTTGTGCGTAGCCGTTCCGCTATGTTGCGTTGTTTTACTGGGCTGTCTTTGGTAGAAGAAAATTCTGTTGGGTTTTTCCTATTACTCTTGCTTCTTACAGGTTAGTTTTTCCTGGGTTGTTTTTATTTTTTAAGGTTTTTCTTTTTTAAGTTCTTTTGCAATCACACAACGGTGAGCTTCTTTGAAGTTAACGCTCGTAGCCTTTGTAAGTCTAGCTATCTTGTAGTTTTTAGTAGAATGCCGTCCTGCATACTTAACACTTTTTTTTGGGTGCGCCCAAAAGCTTGACACTTTTTGCATTGTGATATGACGGCTGTCCTTTTGCACAATGGCTCAATTTTTACTTTTTGCAATTATCCTCTGATTTGTTAAAAGCTAGCATATCTAACGGTAATGGCTTCGTGATACTATCTTTATATTGTGTTATCTTTTTTATAATGTTAGCAACATTTTCGATTTTAAATCCTCTATCTTTCTGTGATCATCTTTATTGAACACTTTGAGTGTATGTATTTATCAGTCTTTGGTATTGCATTTCGTCTGGTACGTTGATCTTAAATACATCATTATTCATAGCGGTTACTTCATATGTAATTTTAACTACCTGTAGTATTTCATGCACGGTTTCATATTCTTTTACGTTGACCAGATTAACTGGTGGTGGTAAGTGTATTTTCGTCTCCTTCGGTTTGTTATCTAGTTGTTTAGAAGTAGATGGTTGTTGTTGTGAAGAAGTCTCAGGGGTTGAAAATGCTTTTCGTTTTTTATTTTTATCCACTCCGTTTCTCTCGCTAACTCTTCTTTGTCGGTGCAATATTCGCTTTTATTTTTTATTACCTCTTCTATATTAACTGCCGCCTCTGGATTCTCGAGGCTTTTTCCTTTAGCTGGTTGATATTACCCTTTCAAGTTTTAATAGTTACGAGGGTTTGTTGCCAGACATTCTATCAACTAATCTCAGGTTGAGTTTTTAATTGATTCTCTTGTACGAGAATCTGATTTTACTGAGATAATACAACCTCACCTGGTGTTGCGGGTCGTTGTACCGGCGGGCAATTATTCAGTCTGCTGTTGCATGCACATATTTGTACTGCACTTTCACGGCGTAATTATTATCACTCTTCACGTTTTGCACGTACTCACGATCTCGTATTGAATTACATTTTAAGAGCGGTGTCCAACACTTCCTTACTATTTGAAAGTAAATCAACAACTGGAACAAATTGGAATAGTAGTATAATATTTTTGTCTTTTAGTTTATGGTTCGGTCTGGACTGTATAATTTTCTCAAAGAGTTTGACCACTGTTGGAGTAGTCTTATGGGCTTGAAACTATGTGTGAACTGTCCATTCTTTCTTGATTTTTTAAACAACATTATGTGGGCAAATTTCTAATGATCTAGAACGTAGCCTAATCGTAGACATGTATTGAAGACAGAAGCAAGGTAAGACAATGCCTTTTTTGTGAAGTTCTTTAAGACTACGTTTGGTATCAGATCGCGTCCAGGGGACTTTCTGATATTTTTTGTAGTATTTCTGTAGGCAAACTATGGTTGAAGTTAAGGCTATTTAGGGAAATCCTTGAGGTTACGTGACTTTCTCCATCTTCATGGAATCTTTGGTGATTATTTTGACCGGCAGTAGTAAACATTTCTTTAAGGTGCTGTATGTAAAGTTATTGTTGCTGATTGCAAGCATTACTGTGCTTTTATTAAGTAGTCTTCTAGCGGCGTTCCACATTGTTCGATCATTGGGTTGTAGTTCTTCGACATTTTCTGTAGTTGGAGATTCCGTAGTTGTCGAGTTCCAATAGGTGGAACTGAAAGTTTCGATGCTTTAGTTTCTCGATAGCTTTTCATAACGGATAATCAAGTATTCTCAGTGGGTGTTAGGTTTGTCAAGTATTTCTGCATTTCTTGGTTTTTAAAGTTAATTAGAAATTTTTTAACTTATGAGTAACTTGGTTGAGTTTAGTTTTATTTCTAAGATTTTTAGTAATTTAGCAAATGCTTTGTGACATTTTTATTTTTTGCTTAATGATCGCAGAGTAGTGTTGATTTTGATAGTGTAGCATGGCTTCCCAAGCTGATTTCTGCATTGTCCTATTGAGATGCTTAGTGGTACTGAGGAGTCCTTTTCTTGTTTTTAATCTAATATTTATTTTTATAATTAATTTTCTAAAATAGTTCCAGTCAATGTTTCTTAAGGACAGTGTTGTTGATTTTTAAATCTGTAACACTTTATTGGTGTATGTAATAAGTAGAGACCGAACGTGCGTGCCGAACTATACCTGAGTTATCACAACGGCGGAGCCGCAGCTGTAGCCTTGCTTAAGGTCAGGCAAATTTATATATTTCTTAATTTAATTTCGAAAACTCGTGTATATTTTTAAACGTTTTCATAATATTTAAAAGTGCGCATTATTAAGAATCCTATTACACTGCATGCGAACGATAAATACTCGGGATCGGGAATATGTTCCCTTCCACTAGTAAAGCAGGACCTGGGACCCCACAATTTAACACTCAAGCCAATAATGGATTCGGACAAAATGGTGAATGAAATGGCGAATCAAGCACCTTTAATAGGATTCAATCAACAGCCAAGTCAAATAGCACCTTCATTCACACCAACTTATAATCAATTTCCACCTGTACTATCAGCACAGCAGATTAGTGCAAATTATGATAATTCTGTTAGCAGCAATATAAACTATAAAACCACAGAAGATAACTTAGCATGTGATGATGAAACAATGAACTACAATGAAACACAAAATCAAACCAAACACGCCTGGCAAATAGTAACCAAAAGAAAAAGAGCAAAACGACAAAATTCTTCTGAAATTGATGCCCAAATAGAAACTGCTAATTAGTTCTCACTTCTCTCTGAAAGCAATAACAACACGTCTAATACTTCAATTCCTCCAAAAAGAGAACTGAAACCTCCACCAATCTTTATATACGGGGTCTCAAATTACAAAGACATGATCGATAACTTAGCACAAGTAGTTGAAGAAGAAACTTACACTACCAAAACGTTAGCAAACAATACTGTTAAAATAAACCCCAACACTCCTGAAACCTATAGAAAACTCATTCGTCATGTTCGTGAAGAAGAAATTGTGCACCATTCATATCAGTTAAAACAAGATAGAGCATACCGTGTAGTCATAAGAGGCATCCATCCTTCTATTCCCCTACCAGAAATTACACAAGAATTCGAAAAAAAAGAACACAAAGTTCGTAATATTACAAATGTCAGGCATCGGGTTACTAAAGAGCCCTTACCTCTATTCTTTGTAGATCTCGAGCCACAAAACAATAATAAAGACATCTTTAAATTAGAATTTCTGTATCATTCTAAAATTCGAGTAGAAGCGCCAAGAAATAAAGGTGGGATCGTACAATGCACAAGATGCCAAGACTATGGACACACGAAAACCTATTGTAGGAAACCGTTTAAGTGTGTTAAATGCGGAGGACCACATAACAACTCTAGTTGCAGCAAATCTAAAAATACACCAGCAACATGTACTCTATGTCAGAAAAATCATCCAGCGAACTACAAAGGCTGTAAAGTTTATCAAGACTTAATAAACAGAAACCATCACCTAAGACCGACCAGGCCCAGTCCTTTGTAACAAAATATTACAACTAATACCCCACTACATCCAACAACCAGAACCCCTACTTATGTCCAAATGACCGCAGTACAATCTAACATCCCATCTAACAACACCGAAACAGACCTAACTAGCAAATTTACTATATCCCTTATGATTTTAAGAATATGTTCAATCAATTACTCAACCAGAACAGTATGATTCTAACCATGCTGACAACAGTTATTAATAAATTAACTCAATAACGGCCCCTGTACTTAGAATTGCAGAATGGAACGCAAATGGCTTATCAAACCATATTCAGGAACTTACGCTATTTCTTAACATAAATAAAATTGATATCCTCCTAATCGTTGAAAGTCATTCAACACAAAGGACAACTCTTAAAATACCATACTATTCCATTTACTATGCTAACCATCCTGATGATGCGGCTCAGGCAGGGTCTGCAATCATAATCAGATCTTCAATAAAACATCACGTACTCCAATCATACATAACATACAAAATTCAAAGTTCCATCATAAAAGTAGATACTTTCCCTCGACCTATTACAATTGCTTCAATATATTGTCCACCACGTTATTCTATAACATGCGATGTATATCTCGAGTTCTTCCGAGGACTCGGCTCACACTTTTTAGTTGCCGGAGACTGGAATGCTAAAAATACAGCCTGGGGATCTAGGCTGATCACTCCTAAAGGCAGAACATTATTGAAAGTTTTAGAACTAAATAATTTCAATTATTTGTCGCAAAGCGCAGAGCTCGTCGCAGGTGGCAAACTACCAGGAATCCACTTGACAAAACTTATTTAAATCGAATAACGCACAATCTCCACAATGCTATCCAAGAAGCAAAAAACGAATCCTTCGAACACTAGATCGTCAATCTATCTACTGATGTTCACTCCCTGTGGAACGGAACAAAGAAATTCAAAAGACCCATGAAATGATAGGAAGAGCCGACATCGAAGGATCAAAAAGCGACGTCGCTATGAACGCTTGGCCGCCACAAGCCAGTTATCCCTGTGGTAACTTTTCTGACACCTCTTGCTGAAAACTCTTCAAGCCAAAAGGATCGATAGGCCGTGCTTTCGCAGTCCCTATGCGTACTGAACGTCGGGATCAAGCCAGCTTTTGCCCTTTTGCTCTACGCGAGGTTTCTGTCCTCGCTGAGCTGGCCTTAGGACACCTGCGTTATTCTTTGACAGATGTACCGCCCTACGAAAAGCTGATGGTAGCTGGGCGCGAACGAATATTGAAAATCCAACAGATTCGCAGAACACCTTGCTAGTGTATTTTCCGCTCCTGATATCCTCAACGATGATGAAGATGATGTCGAAATACAAACATTCTTAAACGCCCCTTGTCAGATGTCTCTTCCACCCAAGCCTATTTCACCGGCAGAAGTCAAAAAAGAAATAAGTCTCTTAAATCCTCATAAAGCTCCTGGATATGATCTCATTACAGGTGAAGTACTGAAAAACTGCCCTAGAAAAGCTATTGTATTACTCACAACCATATATAACAGCATACTACGCCTGTGCTACTATCCGATGCTATGGAAGTATGCAATAATAATCATGATACTGAAGACAGGAAAACCTCCAACTGATGTCACTTCCTATAGGCCAATAAGCCGAATTCGAAGACTCATTATCTGACTACCAGACTATCAACTCTGGAAGTATTCTGGGACCTTTCTTGTACTTACTGTTTACTGCTGATATACCAGCCAGCGAGGATGCACTACTAGCAACATTCGCTGATGATACAGCAATCCTTTCTACAGATCTCGATCCGTTACGAGCTTCTGCAAAATTGCAAGCTTATCTTGATCAACTCCAAATTTGGCTTACTAAATCGTAGATTTCAGCTCTCACTACAGACCAAACTCCTCATATACAAAACCATTCTTAAGCCTATTTGGACATATGGTGTCGAGTTATGGGGCTGCAGCAAACCGTCTAATACAAAAATTTTACAAAGCTTTCAATCTAAAACCCTCAGAATGTTACTACATACATCGTTATACACGACGACCTCAAAATACCGTTTATACACGACGTCATCAGTGCTTACTCTGTTAAACATAAAAATCGAAACATAACCCACAGCAACGAGCTAATCAGTGAATTGTTCAGACAACCAATGGAAAATAGAAGACTTAACAGAACATGGCCAGAAGACCTAGCTAGGTGAATCCAGAGAGCCGTCAATGGATGGCCCCTGACTCAAGTGAACTTCTTTCAACCCATTTACTTATTACTTTATTAAGTTGATTATAAATTTGCATTAATCCAATAAAAAAAAATATGTGCTGGTAAGTAGTCGAAAGACAGGATTCAGCTCTTAAATAGTTTGATGAAAGACCTTTGATGACTGAAAAAACTACTAAATCTATTAAAATCTTATTAAGGTATGATGGGCAATACGTAAGTTTAAAGTGTATATATTCTAAACTGTTAATGTAACTTTTAGTTAGAACAATAAACTTATTGCATCATACTAATGATGTACTTGCAGCTAAAATCCCCCTAAGCCTGTGCATCTCTCTGTGTGCGCCTTGTAAGCCAATCAAAATGGTTTCAGATAATGCCGAGTTGTAGAAACTAATATTATTCCGCAAAACACAGCACTACAATTACAGCTGCAGAACTGTATTCAATTTCACAAAGCATTCCCAAACACACTAGAACCGTTAATTGAGCAGTTCTACATTTACCAGCAGGGAATAATAGCCGTAAATCCCGATAACACCCGGCTCTGCATCACTAAAAACCGAACTTCGCACGTTTTCATGCAGTCTGACTATAGATGCCTCCATTGTTCGCGCGCCCTCCAGATAGCACGCGCTCCAGGCGCTCCGCCGTCTCGCTCGGGCCCGCTCCGGCGCCGGGACCCGCTCGCCTCCTCTAGGACGTGGCAGCGAGCCGAATTAAGCGTAATTACAAAACAGGGCGAGCGCCGCCGGCCCGACGAAGCAATTCCGCGGCGAACGGGCCGTCTTAAATCTCCGGATCGATCCTAACCAGATTATCTCCGCTCGGGCCGCCAGGGTAATTCGTCCCTGCGCGCGGCGCCGCCCGGGTGGATTACGGCCCGATCGGCCTCTCCAGCTTTTTTGGATTACGACGGAACAAAGCCGCAATCAGCTAAGGGCCGCGTGCAGCCGACCGCCGAATTCGGCGCGCTGATGAATTCGCAACATAAGCGTCTCGTAAAAGTTTCGGAGCGCCGAGTCATTACAGATTTCGACAGCCATTTAAAAGTTTCCAAATTAAATTTGAATTCAACGGGACGCCGAAGGGAGCATTTTTATGTGTTTCGGGGAAATTTAATTTTGTGCTCCAGCTGGATTTGTGTTATTTAGACCTTTGGGGCTTTTTAAATGTAAATTATTGGGGCGCCGATTTGCCGCGCAAACTTAAAGTGCAACAAGTCGGGTTGGTTCCTTTGTTCTGCCCCTTAAAGTTGGATATATTCGAGCACAAGTGTCCCCGAAACTGTTATTCGTCTTACCTTATGCCGCAAGGTCTAATAATTGGCATTACTAACAAGGGAAACTTCTCGGGTGTAAATCCCGGATTTTAATAAAAAATTGTTTTTTGTACTCAGAGT
Source organism: Sinelater perroti (assembly GCA_036346155.1). Lineage (NCBI taxonomy): Eukaryota > Metazoa > Arthropoda > Insecta > Coleoptera > Elateridae > Sinelater > Sinelater perroti. Next base: position 16,810,261 of record JARFIY010000158.1, on the reverse strand, counting down.
ATACAATTAATTTTGTGTGCCGTTTGACTGGGGTGGCGTTTGTTGCACTGCTACTTCAAGCGAGGCAAGATGGTGCAGCTGTAGGGTATAGGATTCGAGTGTTGGAGGTAACCAGTTCGAATCTTATGATTTTAAGTAACTTTTTAAAACAAGAGGGACAGTTTTCGATCGAAAGAAGGCTTCATTCAAGATGCAGAAGGGGTTAGTTCTCATTTAATACATGATTGAAACACAGAAGCGTACGAAAATAAATAGTAGCTTTCGCAGTCGTGATCACACTTTCCATTGTCATCCTAAACGCAAGCCTCATTAACATCCTAAAATTTCTGTTTCTTTTTTTCGATTTGGTACCCAATTTTGACCTAATGATACTTTAGCATCGTTCAAACCTGGGTGACTATAGTTGGTGTATACGAGAGGGCATCGCAGTCTTCTGTGTAGGTATACATCAGCTAGATAGTATTACATTGCTTTAATTATAATCTTGTATTACCTGAAGAAGTATACGTTCAGTAGTTGCACCGTTATTGCCATCTTTGGCCCTATAGTTAACTGCTTGCACTTACTACTAAAACATTGATCCAACAAGGTTTGGTCTTTTTTCCCAGCCTGCACAGAAGCTGATTGCTAACTACTGTCTTCACCCATTAAACGAAGTACTGCTTCACCAACTCTTTGAAGTCTTAACAGAGGAGCTACATTTGACGATGAGATTAAACAATGGGTTGTTCTGCAGTTTGCATGACTGTTTTCCCGAAAACCCACCTGTTTCTTGCAATACAAGAATAGCTTCCCAACAAGCTTTCCAGGCATAATCAACAATGTGAGTTGTAGCTTTTATTGCCGTTGCTTGAAACAAGACTTCTTTCTTTCCACAACTTCCTAAAGTGCACTTGATATAAAACTCATAATGGAATCTTGACTGATTAATCACAGTCACTGGCGAATTCGCTGCCTTCGCGTAATCAATGTTATGGCGTGCCGTTACCACTTTCTTTACCTTGTGCGGCTTGATTCTCTATTTTTTAACGCTTCAGCCACTTTCAGGTAGTTTAAATTAAAATTGACCTTTCTGGTTTGCCCACGCCCTTAAGTGACGGCAATGCACCGGCAGATTCCGTTCCCTAGCACTTCTAAACCTATTTGCAACAGCCTCATCCATCAGTTTAATCAACTGCTTTCTGAAACCAACACAACTGTTGTGCGCAAGAAATTTTTAAAAACTCGACTGAAGGGCACTGAAAGATCTCTAAATGCTCTAGCTTTTTTGGTCTTTTTCCAAAACTTCACTACCTTTCGCTTTTGCTTGAAGAAAAAGACGCCTCAATACCCTGTTTCTATGTTGTCTACTTTCTCATCACTATTTGGATTAACGTCACATTCGATACCTCACTTTCTGAATCCTCACATTCTTAGTCCAAATATTAGTAGTAGACACTTCTAAAGCGTTGTGAGTAACATATTTGCAATCTCTCTCTCTCTCTCTTTTTCGCTTGTCTAGCTTGAAGGTCGAAAATTTCTAAAAGAACTTCGCAGAGTTTCTTCATCTCTAATAGAATGTTCTTTGAGTTAGGCATCTTGAATATGTATGTTACGTATGTTACGTAGGCTCCGAAAAACATTCGGCAGAAAAAGCCACGATAAATTACTGGATTATAATAAATTTGGATGGCAAAGATAGAATAATTCCCAATTCAGAATCAGAAAGCTTGCATTCGAGTCGACAATAAAAGAACAAAATCTATTGACATCAGAATAGGTGTAAGACAAGGATGCGTGTTGTCACCAATTTCATTTAATATAAAGGAGTGAACATAAATGGCACAAAAATGAACAACATTTGATATGCAAATGCCACAGTAATTATGACAGAAAATAAAGAACTACAAGCCTTAATAGAAATCCTGAACACCAATAGCAAAGAAATAAGACTGGTAATTAACAAACAAAAAACAAAGACATTGGTATTTAGTAGACAGTTAAACCAAGTAAACCCGAATATAAATTAAGACGCAACATACATACAAAATATTAATAGCTACATATACTTAAGAAGAGAAATTAAAGTAGTATAAAAATTGCTAGAGCGAGCTTTATTAAAACGCGGAAAGTACTATATAATCTAAAATTATCAAACACATCATCGGTACCGAAATGTTATATATGGCCTTTACTGTTAAATGCTTGCAAGACATGTACGTTAAAGAAAAACGATATAAAGATATTACAAAGTTTTAAAATATGGCAATACAGAAGGAGACAGAGGATAAGCTGGATACAGAGAATTCGCAACGAAGACGTACTTAGCAGATTAGAAACCCAGGCACAATTAATAAGCTTAGTAAAAGCAAGAAAAACATCATGCTTTGGATACCTAACGTGGCACAAAGAATACAAATATTTGCAATTAATGGCAAAATCGAAGGAACAAGAAGTACAGAAAGTAAAACAAAGACAAGAGAATAGACAAAGCAGAATGCAGCAACATTATTTCATGTAGCTTAAGACAGAAATAATTTACCATAATAACCGCCAACCTCGATGGAGACAGCACTTACGAGGGTAAGGTGAAAAGTTCTCGGCCTGACACAAAGATGGTGCTGCAATTGGCAAACAATTATGTTTCCTGCTTAGGTGCGTGTGTAATTAGTTCGTATGACTAGTTTGCTCAAGTAGTTTGTTTACATGATTTTCTTCAGTAGACATATTACATGTTTTTTGTTAAAATGGATAAAATTGAATATCGCGCGGTTATAAAATTCCTCGTTTTGAATGGATTAACCCCTGAGAAAATTCATGCGAAGTTGACAAAAGTTTACGGGGACTCTGCTCCTTCCATGTCAACTGTTAAAAAGTGGGAAACTGAATTTAAACGTGGTCGCACATTCCTCGAAGGTGACCCACGTGAAGGACGGCCAAAAACCGCAACCATACCGGAAACCATCGAAAAAGTGCATGATATCGTATTGGACGATAGGCGAGTGAAGGTGAGTGAGATAGCTGAGACTGGGGATATCGGAAGAAAGGGTGCGAAACATCTTGTACGAAGAATTAGGGATGCGAAAGCTCTGCGCAAGATGGGTGCCGCACTTGCTGAATGCCGATCAAAAAAAAAATGCGCAAACGATTATCGCAGCAATTTTTGGACCGATTCAACAGGGATCCGACCGATTTTGTGCGGCGATTTGTCACCATGGATGATGGGTCCACCACTACACTAAACAGCAGTCCAAGCAGTGAGTGGAAGCCGGTGGTTCAGCGCCAAAGAAAGCAAAGTCGATCACATCTGCCGGAAAGGTCATGGCCAGTGTGTGTTGGGAAAGGAATCCTGGTAATTGATTATCTTGCAAAAGGCAGAACAATTACAGGCGAATATTACTCCAACTTTCTTGACCAGCTGGATGCCAAAATGCGCGAGAAGAGGCATGGCTTGAGGAAGAAAAAAATCATCTTTCACCAGGACAACGCACCTGCGTTGGCGATGGGAAAATTGCGGGTTTTGGTGTATGATTTGCTCGTCCATCCCCCCTATTTGGCACCCTCGGACTTCCATCTGTTCCCAAACTTACAAAAATGAAGAAGTTGAGAGGGCCGTTGATAAATATTTTCACAATCTTCCAGATTCTCACTTCAGAGAAGGAATACTGATGTTGGAGAGGCGCTGGATCAAGTGTGTTGAAGGGAGATTATGTAGAAAAATAAAATCATCAGGCCGAGAGCTTTTCATCTTATCCTCGTAGGAGGTAGAGGAGTAACCTAACAAATCAATGTAACCCAATAATACCAAACGCTTCCTCAATCCCTATCTTCTTATGGCACTTCTCTCTTCTCGCCAGTCTCCCAATTGCAATGTTTGTTAATGGCAGACATAAGAAACGGGGTTTTGATTTGTCTGTCCTGGTCAACAAACTTAGAAAGGCCTTTATATCCGGGCATCCGTCTAGCATGCTTTAACATGCACTGCCTATTGGTTTTATGGGTAAACGTGGCAGCGACCAGAGAGAGGAGACCCTTAACGAACGCTGTGTCACGCCTCAAAGGTTCTATCAAGAGTTAAACTTGCCAAAAAGAAGAAAACACAAACACCAGCTGCACAAAGGAGCAAATAACTGCACAACAGTAAACAATACCATAAACAAGATAAAAGCAAAAGTGCCAGACTACGATTTAAACCAACTACCTCCAGCACTAAACCGCACAAGTTACCATTGCACCACCTTACCTCGCTTGAAGTAAGAATGCAATGATCCATTTTTTTTATTGTCCGAAAACAAATCCTTTTTAAGTTCTCTTTGTGACAAGGAGCATTGTCATATTGATATAGGCTACTGGCACCACCAATAGATTTATATTCGGTTTTATAAAGAGATCACAAAAACACGCTCGCACTATTTTCAGTCATCTACACTCTAGAAGCGCCGGTCTTTTTGTCACTACAGGCAACATTTTCGGCATAGTATTAGCTGGATAATTAAGTAACGTTACTAAACTTATAGCTTCTGTCGTTAGGCGTGGTCTACCCTATGGTAGTTTTGTTGTGATTCTGTTTTCATGTTTCATTTTACAATTATGTCACTAATAGTTAACTTGGAAAACATGGGAAGGTTGAAGTGTCTCTTCCACTTGTGTGGTTCCCACATGATCAGATTATATCGACTTTAGACCTTAGTTTATGATTTGAAAATAAATTTGTTAGTACAGTTGATTGGATAGTGTTTTTCTTTTTATTTTGTTAAAGTATTACGCAAATAAGTAAAAGTAAAAATTGTACGGTCGTATAGTGAAATTAAAGTGCTGCAAACTGACCACCTGATATATTGATAAGAGTAGTTACAATTAAATGGCATAATATAAGATATATCTGGAAAGGCAATAAAATATATATAATAACTTAAGTACGAAAACAAAACAGATAAGATCTACAGCAATGATACTCTGCAGAATGTTCACTAATTATGACGATAAGCAGCTAAAGGGTCTAGTGATCGTCATGAAAAATTTGAACGTGGTGACGATGATTACGTGGTTTTAATATCATTTTAAAAGAAGGTAGGAAATCTTGGGTAACAGACTGCAACTGTTAATTAAAGCAATATACAAAATCCAAGAAAAATAGTCTGTTTTGGACTAGACTTAAATAGCAAATACCACAAAAGTACAAGACGATTTTTCAGGCATCCATTATGCTACTAAATATTAGGAGAAAAAATCAGAAAGCTCTTTGCACTAACCAACATCAATTTGTAGTTGAAGAACAATGCAAAAAATTTGATATGTGGCTAGTGTTACCTTATTGAAACAAGACGTAAAAACTCAAAAAGTGGAAAATAGAAGAGTTAATGCGTTGAAGTGAAGAAAGAAGTCTTCATTTAAAAATGCTATAAGGTATAAATATTTTTGACAATCACGAAAGGATTGTTCTAATTTAGACGAAGCATCACTGAAACTGAATGAAAATACCGATCATTCAATCTACTACTTTATAATTTGGGAAAACATCATCACCATCTACAAATTCAAGACTAATTTCACAAACTCTTATATTTGATTTAAAAAAAAATTAGGAGCCATACAGGTTAGGCCAACACGTTTTCCCTTTTTTTAATTAAAAGGAAAGTACAACAAGAGATATATACAAGAAAACTACAGAATGTATTGTTCTAATATTTCTTAAAAAAATCAGCAAATAGTGTCTCTAATTTTCTATTAACTCTATATGTAACAGCCGTATTCCAAAGTTACACATCGCTTTTTCCAACATGTGTTGCATTTTATAGGACATAAAGAGTCCTAGAACGCTGTTTGTAAACCCCGGTTTTAAAATATCGTCATAGGAAAACGTCATACGGGACGAGATCCGGCGAGTAGAGATTAAGTGCTCAAAAAACATCTCACGCAGCACTCTGGGCTATGGCTCTATCCTGTTAAAACCAAACATTTTTCAATAGAGTACGCCGAATTTTGGTGTGAGAAATTGTAGAATAATTTTAAGATGTTGATAGGAAGTTACAGTAACCCATTAGCTTTTCTTATCAAAAAAATAAGGGTTAACAACCAGAACTTTACTCATTGCACACCAAATGCTGATACGTTCCCTTTAAAGAGACATTTTATGGATGTTTTGTAGGTTGTTATCATGAAACACGTTTTCCAAGATGTTATCACACATTTTCTCAGTGACGTTCGAAAAGTTCTTGTCAAACAACCATCTTGCATAGATGATAACAAAGATTTAATGTGACCAGACAAGTGAAGAGCAACGGCATGCAAAATGCACCGGAGACAAAATAGAACATCTTACTGCATCGATTTTTTTTGGTGTTCGCGTATTCTGAATTTTTCCCCTTCTTTCTATACTACAGAATCACTACTTTTAAAGAATCACTACTTTTAAAGTTCTTTTGAATGAAAAGTTAATGAAAGTTGAAAGCGTGTCCGAAGAGCACGTTATTCGGCCACAACAGAGTTATTGTTCAGAATGTACGCTTCGACAGCAAAAGCTCTGCGGCTATTTGCTAACAACTAAGAGCCCCCCTAGGCAATACCTCCCGACTACTTGCATCTAACGAAGTCGCTTTCTTCACCTCCAGACCATATTTCGCTTCATAACATTTCTTTCAAATTATGGAAGGAGTTTTTATGGATTATATCAATACGCTAAAAAACAGATGTACAAATGAGAAATTGATAATAACAGATGTTCATAGAAAATGAGAAATCAAAAAAATCAAAACAACCACAACTGCGCAAAAAAAGCCTAGTGACTACTTCTGTTCAACCTTCTTCGCGCCACTGGATGAGCGTTTAATATGCTAGCCTCTCCATTTGGATGACCTGAAATATTGTTTAGGTATTTGCTAGCTAGCCTGCACATTTCTCGATAACAAAGCGTCGAGGCAAGCAGAGTCTTATTAGTAACATACTAAGGGGATTGAAGATTGTTTACAATATTTTTGATGACTTTAGCTGACTTTGCTATCAGAAAGTTTTACACACTTTTTCAACTGAACTCCAGATGTCCAGATAAGCTTGTGTAGGTTTGAATCTTTTACATAACGGCTAACTTATCTGTTGGAAGTTGAGATTTTTTCTTTTATTATAGCCTTTCATTTGCATTTTGTTATAATGATAACAATAAGGAAATCAGATTTATGACAATTACTGTGATAATTTACATGTAGAGTAAACGCCCATTGCCGTTTCTCTATTATAAGTTTTCTTACATTACTTAATTGTATATACATATTATGCACTAGCGCGGTTTTGAAAATCGGTGAGGAAGGTCCAGTGGTTTGAAGCGTTGCAGTCTAGGCACTTGGTCACTGTTGTCAAGTAGAGTTAATGCAAGAAGATTGGGATGTATTTCCAATCGCTCAAGATATTTGTCACTGCACTTCACTATTTCTTCTTAAACTGTTTTCACATTCAAGTCTTCTCGTATTTCTTTATTTGGAATATAATAGGGAGCGTTAGTGATTGTACGAAGTATCTTCGATTGGAAGCTTCGAGAATTTCAATGTTGGAGTTCGACTCAGTGCTCCAAAGCTGGATCCCGTAGCTCCATACCATTGGTTTTATGGCAGTTTTGTAAATTAGTAGTTTATTAGACAACGATAATTTCGAGTGTTGGCCTAGTAGAGAGTAATAATTTTTTAGTTTTAAATTGAGGTGTTTTCTCTTACTCCAGATATGAGTTCTCCAGGTTAGGGTTTTGTCAAGGTGCATGTCCAAATACTTCACGCAGTGTATCTGCGGCAGTGCTTCATCATTTATGGTAACCTAAGGAACGACACCTCTTCGTTTAGTAAAGGTGATTTGCACCGACTTTTGGTTGTTTATCTTGAAACGCCATTTTTGAACCAAATGCAGATGTTATTTAGGTTCTGTTGTAGAGTTCGGGCGGCGGTGTAGGGATCGTGATGGGAAACGAGGATTGCCGTATCATCGGCATAAGTTGCAATAGTTGCGTTGGAACTAGTGGGCAAGTCCACCGTGTACAAAACATATAGAACTGGCCCCAAGACGCTTTCCTGGGGGACTCCGGATTTAATAGTGAATATTTTCGAAACTGCTTCTCCAAACTTAACTTGGAATGATCTTTTTTCTAAATAAGATTTCAAGATGCTGTATAATAAGGGTATGGGAAAACTCGTTTTAGAGACCCCTATGCCAGACCTTATCAAAGACCTGGCTAACGTCGAGAAAGACTGCGGAGCAGTACTTCTTATCTTCAAAGGCAGTATTTATATTGTCTACTATTCTATGTATCTGCTCAATGGTAGAATGTGCACTCCGAAAGCCGAACTGGTGATCAGGTATAAGCTTTTCATCTTCAATGATTGGAGAAAGTCCTTTGAGTAATAGTCCTTCGAAGAGCTTAGAGAGCAAGGGTAGCAAACTTATTGGTCTATATGAAGTTGGGTCGTTTGTAGGTTTGCCGAGCTTTGGGATAAGTATCAGCTGGGCAACTTTCCACTGAACTGGAAAAATTCCTATCCGTAGAATATTATAAAAGATTATCATTATTAACCCGAATGCTTTAGAAGGCAGTTCCTTCAGTACACACCCAGTGATTAGATCGTAGCCTGGCGATTTTTTACAGTTTATTCTTGAAATCGTTATTTCAGCTTCTACGAGAGAGAAAGGTTTAATTGGAGGTGGCAGCTGGAAAGGGCAGAGAGATAATTTTCTATATCGCTGTTTTCGTCTTCAGATAGTAGTGGCTGAAATACAACCTGTAGATGAGTTGCAAATGCTTCAGCTTTGCTCATATCGATTCGGGCGCATGATCCATTTTTATTTCGAATTGGAGGTACGTGTTGTTTAGGCCTGTTGAGACGGCAGGTGGCTTTCCAGAGATAATAAGTCCGTATTTTCTGTAGCAGACAGTCCACTAAGGTATTCGTCAATATATATGTTTTGGATTCTTTGATCATTTCTTTTAACTCCCGAGTAGTCATGTTGAGCCTGCGCTTATCATCAGATGATCTACTAATCTGCCAAATTCTTCGGAGACGTCGCTTTTCAGCAATTTCTTGCTTAATCTCTACTGAACAGTTAGATTGTTTTGTTGTTTCTGATTTTTGTGGTGTAGCTCTAGTAGCGGCCATTTGTATTGATTGAGTTAATTTTTCCACTGCGTTTTCAATCTCACATGATGTTTTTTTGTGGAATGTTAGTATCTAACTGTTCTTCTAATATTTCTTTGAAGTAAATTGTTTTGCGGTTGGTCGGGGTCGGTGGTTTAGTTATTTTTCTAATTGAGGTGCTCGTAGTTGCTATTATCGGGCTGTAGTCTGAGGATAAGTCCAAACTCGAAGCGATTTTAAGTAACAAAGTGGTATATTTTTAATCACAAAGAAATCGAGCAGATTCGGGATGGGTAGATAAATGAGTTACATGATATTTTTGCATGATAGATAATAATATACCAACTCTTGGAGTGGATATACGCGAACCCCATTGAGGGTGTTTGGCGTTGAAGTCGCCTTCAGCCAGGAATCTGTTACCAAGTGATTTGAAGTATTTGTCCAGGCTTTCTAGGTTGGGACGATGTCTGAAAGGACAATATGCTGCAGCGATTGTTACAAGACCAGCCCAGTCCTCTACAACTATACTTGTTGCCTGAATGTGTTCTGTGCAGTATTTTTGGATTTTATAATGCCTGATAGGATGTTTTATTGTAATTGCTGAGCCTCCTCTAGCTGCGCCGTTCGGGTAGTTGGTGCTGTAGATATCATATCCACGGAGTTTGAAGTAGAATTCTTCGGTAAAGTGGGTTTCAGAGATTAATAAGATATCTATGTTATTTTGTACGACTGCTTCTACTTCATGACGGTGGTTAACCCGTTTGATTTCCATTGGGTTATTATAAGTAGTTGAGCCATTATTTTTGATTTGCGTTTACTGGCTGCCTTACTAGATCTTTAAGATCACGGATCTTGTTGATAAGTTTCTTAATCATGGTTTGCTGGGAGTCTTTGTTATTTATATTAGCATATATAAGGATATTGTTGCTGACGTGTTATATTGGTCTGATTTTGATTGATATTAGGAGTAGGATCGATGACTACGTTTAATGCTGGCTGTTGTCCTTGATTGGATGTGGTACGCCTTTCTCTGAGCGGAAGGAATCTTCTATTTTTAATTTGCTTATATACCGTGCATCCTCTATAATTTGCAGGGTGTTCTCCTAAGCATAGTACACACTTAGCTTTGCTGCCTTCTTCTTTCTTTAAACATGTTCTGTAATCATGACTCTCCGCGCATTTTACACAGCGATACGACTGAGTACAGTAGTTCTGCATGTGTCCGTAGCATTGGCATTTTTTGCATTAGGCTATTTCCCTCGTTTGGTGAGGGGGCTCAACTTTCACGATAGCATTTAGAAGGGTTTCAATTTTATATACTTCTTTATTCTTTTCTTGCTGTTTTAGGTTAATAAAGAATAAATTTTGCTCAGTCTTTTTGGTGGATAACGTCTTTCACTTGGTACCCATAAGTCGCTAGTGCTTTTAATAATTCTTCTTTATCGGTGGTATGATATATGTTTCTAATTACAACTCTAAATGGCCTCTTCAGGCAATATGAAGGTGTGCCGGACATCTTTATGACCGTCTAGTATCTTTTTTGTTAACTTGTATTTTTCGACCGTTTTAAGTAGGACTTTTATGGTGCCTCCTGGCATGGCCTGATATTGATAATCATCTTTACTCAAGTGAGAATTGAGGACGTTAGCAATGGAGCGATGGTTGCCACGTAATGGATAAATATAGGTGTAGGCCTGTGCACCCTTTCTTCAACTGCTTTATTTTGAGACGATGTTATTGCTGTGGGATCACCCAAATTCGTGAGAGGTTGAAATTTGTTGCTTAGAGGAACAGCATGTGAGTTTTTAGGAGCATTGTTTTGTGTAGCAGAGGTACCAGTTCGTTTTCTTTTATTTTTCCATGTTTTAAGTTGCTGAAAGTCATTTGGTTTAATTACAGTTACTAATTCCTCACTAACAATAGATGCAGTTTCTATGCAGGAGAAATAGGGATTAAGGTAATCCTTTCTTGCATTTGTTCGCATCTATTCCAGTCCATTGTTGAAGAATGTTCAGAAGGTTTTGTGTTTGTAAATGGAATCGATTGTTGATAGTTTTGGGGATACTGGAATGATGTTTGTTGCGGTTGTTGCCATTGTACATTTGATGATGATTGGGATGCAATGTGAGGTTGCGATTGAGTAAACCACTGCATCTGAGGTTGCGGTTGTGTGAATGTCGGAGCATTGAGACTATTTAACGGCATATTATAGGGCACAGGAAAGTTTGGCACATTTTGGAATGTGTAGTTAAAGACACAGCAAAAACTATCAAGGCTAACTTTTTACTTTCTTTATTACCCCTATACAGCATATGATCTGGTATCTAAACAAGTAGCAATGCATTATTTGTTACCATGTTTACCATAACACTCTGTGGATTTACAATATCTTTAACTTCACCGTTAATCATATCAACTTTCTTATGAAAAGTAAGTCATCAAGTACCAGGCTATTTTCTTACTCTACAAATTCGGTTTTTTAATTTTTTTAGTGTTCTGCAGTTATGGTTTTTACTTAGAATACTGCAGTGCACTTATCTAGAACTTTACCCTTACTCTTTCTTTTTGTATATGTCACCTCCCACATAATGATGCGTTCCTGAACAGTCCAATCAAATAGAATTTGCAATAATTTATAGCTGCTTTTCCTTGTTCTTTCTATTTGAATTTGGGAAGTGTCTCAGAATGTTTGTTAAGAATAGATTCGCAATTTCGAGATGTGGTTTCTCGTTGATTGAAGTTAGTAATAGGTTTTAGTAAGTTGTTTTATTTGCTCATGCGAATCTCAAATAAGTAAGTCTTTATATGCTTCTCTAGTTTTATTTAAAAAGCTTTAATTCATTAAACCATTGGCCCATAGATTATTATAATACTTGGGACTAAGGTACAGTTGCGAAGTAAGCGCAAAATTTCTGGCTCTACTAATAGGGTTATGTTTCAGTATAGACTCTATGCATTTAAGCATATTTACTCCATTTTAAAATTAGCATTTTACAATTTTTTTGAGTATCCGCTCTAGCCTGGTCTAAAATGTTAAAACACGCAGAGAAACGAACATGTACTCGGATTATCCACTGGTACTAGCAAAACTCAAACAAGAAATTATAAAAGCCTAAATACACGAAGAAAGCAGACACAAAGAAAATGAAATATAGAGGTTTTGAAAGATAAATATATAAGAAAAAAACTCCTCAGATGTAAAAAAGAATCTAGAAGATATAAATGTATAAACACAAAATGAGAAATAATCAAAAGATCAGTCAAATAATGAGCAAATAAATTAAAAAATACAAGACAAACTAAAACAAATATTTAATTGGGGAATGCCAAGATGGTAATAGAGAAAAGGAGGGTTAGAGAAACAATGTTGAAAAATAAAACAAAGGTAACTAATACCAGATATATGGAAGCTGAAAGGAAAGTAAGTGCAATCTGTAAAAAAGGAAACGTTGAAGTGGAAGGTAGAAGAAATGAAAAAAAATTACGAGACAAAGAAAACAAAATTTATATAGAATTTTGAAACAATAAAAACACGGCTACCAACAACCACCATTGTACTTTAGAAATTTACAGGGTAAGTTGATATTTGAATATATTGAGATGCTAAAAATGTGAGTAAAATACCACAAAAAATCTTTATAAGTCGAAATTACGGTCAAGCTGTACCTGAATTAACCGTAGGAGATTAGAGGGAACCAACAATAAAGAAATGTTAATAAATATGATGAATAACAAGAATCCTGGTTTTAGCGATCTGTCCATAGAATTGTTTAAAGTATTTAATGCATAATTATCGAAAAATTGGTATCTGCCAAAAGAAGTACGTGCCGGCTGAGTAGTCACTAACAATGGCTAAAATGACTTGCGTAATTATGGGATAACAAATTGGAAAACGCTGGTACTCAACAGGAAAGAGCGGAGGAAAAATATGTTAACCATTAAAGAATGCGTCACACATTTGCATCAGAAAGTTCTAACCTCGCTAATAATTTTTTTAGTTTTAAACGTCTTGCAACACCTCACGCTCGATGATAGCGAGAAGTTCTTCCAAAAGCACTTTAACTAGTCGACCTGCACGTGGTTCGTGTTCGATACTTATCCGGCCTAAATGACTTGTAAAACACGAAGGTGACCTTACACGTGGTCCATACACTGAGACTAAGACACATGTACTGAGCAAAATTTTCAAGATTCTCAAGATGAAACGATACTACCAACTCAAGTGACTGTTACTATGAGGCTGAGACAAATCAGTTATTGAAATTTGTAAAAACTATGTAGAAAGGTGCGAATATCTGATTATACCACTATTTTCCTCTATAGTTATTACTGGAACATAGTTAGGCCGGAGAATTTTGGTGCTTACTTTGTAGCTACAGAACATTTTTAGGTCCAATGCTAACAATAAAATTACTAAATATTATTTTGGCTTGATTGGAATTTTTTTTAATCATCCTTCAAATAAGAGCGGATTGTAGCCTAAACAAATTCTAAAGCTTTAATGGAAGTTGCTGTGAAATCTCGAAAACGTGGCGCCATGCAAACTACTATTAAATATATAGATGGTATGCACCGATAATCTGTTAGATAACTCGCGCAAATTTGGTTTAGACTTTGGTTGGGCCGCGATCAGACAAATAATACAGCGCCGAATAATCCGCACTGGTTCCTGCCGCCCGAGGTGCGGCATGACTTTTACAGCTGTAAAGCGACCCCGACACGCCATAATTCGCCCAGCCGTATCGCATGCCCCTAATGCGCGGCTAATTTAACCGCGTAATTGTTTATGGATCCGGCCAATTTTCCCGGAAAATTGCGCGTTCGGCGCTTTGGCGCGGGCGGCCAATAAAAGTTTTTCTAATCAGCCTCTGGGCTGGAGGTGCACGGGGGCGAATGGCTAATTGTGTGTGTCTTGCAGGAGCTCCCCAGGTGCTGAGGCACTCCATAAAGCCCGAGATTAGGGTGGAAAAAGGAGAAAACGCCGACCTGAGGGTAGTGGTGTGCGCCGATCCCCGGCCGAGGGTCATGGCGTGGGAGTGGGGGTCGGTCCGGTTGGAAGCAGGCTCCGTCAAAGGTAATTCGTTCCAATAATTTTTGAAAAATTTTATCCATTTGCAGATTTAATTTCTTGTTAAATGAATTTAAACTGCTATAGATTTTCTTCACAAAAAAATTATTACCAAGTAGTGTGTTATTACAAAACAATATTCTTCTTGACAACTGCGATTCGTTTTAAATTTAAAAACAAATCGTAGACAAGAACACGTTAAAAGTTAAAACAATCTTTTGGTTATGATGCTGCGGCCAAATTCCAAATCAAAATTCTCTTTAAAGAAATAATGCCAGTAAACCATTCGTTTAAAATTTTGTTACCATAGACTTGTCAAAGGATTGAAAAAACAAATAAGTCATATTTCTGAGAATTTATTAATTATTGTGTATCATCTTGTGGTTTGATCAACTACTAATACTTTTACACTGCTTACTGTTTTGATCCCTTTTTCAAAGGTTCTGTATAAGAGGACATTGTCGCCTAGTTGGCTAAAGCGAATACTGACATATTTTTAACACTCCCGCTCACCCCAGTGCACATACAAAATTAGCTAAATTTATTGCAAAATTTTAGAAGGATCTTCAAAGACAAACAAAAGACAAATAAAATCAAAATTTATTTTGAATTAATTAAATTTTAATTGTTAAGCAACCATGGAGCAGCGCTGCCAAAATTATACTTAATGCTGCTGTACTGTGTGCGCTGGTAGTATATAAGGTTGCTAATCTGTTTTTCAGCACCGCGTTAGTAATGTACAATGGTAGCGATCCATGCTGCGTCCACTGAACATCGGACCTCAGAACGTGGATTTAGATGATTTTCTTATTAGCCATATACACGGCCACGCATTCCGCGTGACACAATAAGTCGGCTACTATCGCTTGCTTACGACTGAATCAGACTACTGGCCTCTTGTTGACCATTAAGACTACTCTGCTTCGCTTAATTGATCGGCAGGCTACTCCCACTGTAAGTGATACCTCTGTCTGAACATAATTTTAAATATTGGAAGACACGCTTGACAGCGTTCCAATGTGCAGGAGATGACTTCTCTAAAAACTGTGTTCATTGGCTAACTGAATAAGTCAATTCAGGTAACGTGCCGATGGCCAAATACATCAGAGAGTCTGGTAGTCAGACACGATGATGTTTTCTTCCGTGGTCTGGCTTTACTACCAATCTGGCTTACCATTTCACTGGCTTTTGTGTGTTCGGAAGGTTATGTTATTATTAACATTTTGATTTTTGATAACCAACTCTTCTATTTTCTTCAGAATCTCTTCTTTCAGCAGCATTAGCAGCAGCATATCTTATTCGAATTGCTCATGACGTTCAAAGCAGTTCTGACGTTCTTTTATGTGGCCGACGGCAACGTGTAGAATATTTTGCAAATGAGTTAAGTTTTGTTGGAGGTTTGGCCAAAGTCGGCCAACTGGTTTTACCATCGCCAGATGATTGATATTGCTTGCTGGTAAATTTATAGAAAAAGAGGATACTTCTGTTCGTAAATAGTGGACAGGTCTATCCAGATTTCAGCTAATTGACAAACGATGGTCGTTTTAAGCACATATTCAAGCATAAAACGAGCACCGTTGCCCCTGTCCTAGGCCTGCTGCTGGACGAAGACGATATTGTCATTTGGGTTTATCACTTGGACTTTTTTTGCGACCTTTAACCATCTCCATGGTAAGGCCTAATATCTTCAAGAATTTCAGTGACGATAGAGAAAGATTTGAAAGGCGTGTGTTCAAAAATGAACGCGAAGCGTTATAAAAGAAGAAGAACTATTTCCAGCCAATTATAATACTCCAATCTAGAATTTTCAGACTTTACTTTAACTACAATTATAAATTACAATATTTTTTATTATCATTGCGTTTAAACTTTTGACCCCAAAATTTAACACTGTTTACTGCCCACTGCAAAATGCAAATGAGAGCCACATGCATTTTCAGCCGCAGTCAAAATTTAGCCAAACTTGTCAAACACAAACTATCAACAGCAGTCACAATTAACTTAATTAAATACGCATTCGCACTAGTCTACGACCTGTTGAGTTGCGCAATACAGTGTCGTCCAGTGAAATCCAGAAAATCAGTAATCAATGAAAATAGCTTCCTCCTTGTACAAAAAGACTCGTAAGCTATCCTCGGTGTTATGAGGTTTCTCATTGACCTCCGACTTGGCCACGCTTGGCACATAAATAGTTAAAAAAAATTACAGTTGAAGCCTTCCTTACCTTCTGCGCTAGAGAGGGGTCTTCCTGAAATATGTACTCCAGCCCAGCAGCCACCTCCTACACCTTGACTTGACAACAGTCTCCAGAACGTTGCTATAGGTAATGACAGTCACCTTCAAGCCTTTCTCGATGAAGTGAAGTCCGACGATATCTCTTTCGCTGCTCACAAGCTGCTCAGAAGCGGGAATCTCTGAATGAATGACAATAGGCAGTTTAGAAGCAGCTTGGCAAATTCAAAGGTCCTTTTGATTATTTAGCTTTATGTCCTATATGAAGTTCTTTTCGCTTGAAAATAATTTCAGGAGGTTAGAGCTGTCGTGCGTGATGTTGTTCAACAATGCTTGAGCTTTCATCTTCCTATGCATCTAGTTTTTTAGTCATTGGTTGGTGGTTCTGGTGTACTGCTAAACTGACCGTCGACCTTGCCAGGTCCGATCAAGATCCTGACCAACCTTTTCTTTCAATTCGCGGGGAATTCATTAGTTGTCTTGCGATCAGATCACTTGCCCTGTCAGCAACTATCTCCTCTTAGTGGTTACATTTTCTGTACTTCTTATCTACTTTGTAAACTTAGATCTTTTGTAGCTAAACCACATAATATTATATGTCTGCAACTTTTTGTCGTAAAGAGGTTTAGAGTATAGCAGTCTGCGGTCGTAATCCAAGTTCATGTTGTCGACAATCGTAAGTTTGTTGATTATGTACAGCTAGTTTGTTGTGTTACCTAAAAAGGGATTGCGCTTGCACGAACGGTTAAAACTTTAATGAAAACTAAAAATAACCTAAAATGACGAATGACAAATTTGAAGTGGCTATTAAAATAATATGAATATTTGCCAATACTTAGAAGCGCTATCACGCGTTACTGATCATCGTCACCTTGCGCGTACTGAACACTGTCGCCAAGTTGGCCAAAGAAAACACTAACATTTTCGACAAGAAATAAATTGATAACGCATATTTAAAGGGTTTTACACAAGATGGTGAAAAGTCGATAATAAAAAATTGTTAGTGGTGCTTTCAAACATTAATATCTCACTGCATTATGTAGCAAGAGTACGTTAAACAAGGCATGCTAAATTAATTTATTCTTTATGTTGGGTTTTACTTCATCAGTCTCATAAAGCAATAGTTTCGGCAGTAGTTATCGGCGTTATTCTCTACTATGTATAACACTTGATACAAAAATTCTTTAACCTTTTTTAAAAGAAAAAATTGTATGAATCAAACATAATAACAATAACAAATTTAGAAAGTATCAGCTCTGTCTCTACCAAGGTAGTACCTCAGCTTTAAGCATTCTTTGCCTTATAATGTGAGCAAAATTACCATCTCTACCTCTATAAAACAATAAATGGCTCTCAAATGCTTTTAGTCTTGGATATTTGATATTTAATTCATCAATGCTTTATCCAGTGACTACGGCAATTCATAGGGTACTAGAAAAGTTTTGCAATACACCTACAGTTTCTATAATTTTTTACAGTATTTTACACCATACGCTAAGAACTTTCACATCCTTTGAAATTCAGAGATCAGGAAATATTTTACACTATTAAAAAGTTCAAATCATTGGAAAACACTTTTGCTACAATGTTGCTGACTTATAAGAATGGTTCAATTTAAAACTTATAAGGGATTTTACGGCACCTTAAAAGACATTGCAATCTCTGCTCGTAAGTTAGGACATGAGATACCCAAAAAGAGCAACTCAGAAGTTATGTTTGTCAGACTCATCTGCTTTTCTAATAGTGACAAACAAAGATAGGTGAATCTTTAAGACTGAAACTTCCTCTCTGTAATTTCAGATACCCTTTAAATATAGTTGCCTGATAAGAGCAATTACTTCTCAGAACAGAAAAAAACTAATCAAGTAGTAGCGAAAGATTGCTCAGTATTTAATTTTGGAGTGAAATGGCATTGTGAGCTTTTTTACTGCCACAAGAGCAACGAACACAATACCTAAAGATTGTTTTTCCGGTTGCGGTGCAGATTTAAGCCTATTCCACACGCTCGAGCTCGTCATAATATACGAGTTCTGCTCGTACCATATTTCAAAGCTTTTTAATACTCTACACATAATTATTGCTCGTAGTTTGCATCTATAATGCAAATTTTTGATTACGACCACCAGCTTGTCCATATTAGTATCAAAAGGAGTAAGAATTGTGGAATGGATTTGGCTTGACAGAAAATTTAAAAACACTGATGGCGACAGTGAAAAATGTTAATATATACTTAGAAGGTGTGACCAAAAAGTTTAGGTGAACGATTTGAAAAAACAAACAAAACAAAAACTATAAATAATTTTTCTTTATTAGACCTCATACTACTATCCATCCTTCGCAACAAAGTGGTTTTATTTTAAGAGCCCTTTCTATTTGTCCTCGTCTACAAAATTTTAAAGATTATCGTGAAGCTATTTTTCACAAATTTGTTAATCTTTAATTATTTTGTTAAACTTCTGACCACGTTCTTTAAAGTTACAAGAGTAGGAACCATATATTACCGGTGGTGCAACACATACTTAGAGTCTCATCCTTTCACTTGGCTTATGGCATTTATACTACCCGATGATGCACGTCACACCTTAAATAAATTGAAATTTATTGCCAGTTGAGTGAGACATGCGGTGATGGTGTTATGGATGTGTCTAATGTGCGTTTGTGGATGCGACAGTTCAAAGAAAGCAGAACATCGTGTAACAATAAATTAAGACAATCTTAATTTCACACCAGCCGATCAAGCGAGTGGAGAAACTTGTTTTGGAGGATCGCCCAATGAGTGTGGAACACATCGCCTCCAAAGTTAGCATTTCCATGAGATCTGTACACAATAATCCTGCATGAAGACCTGAAAATGCGAAAAGCGTCCTCCAGGTAGGTGCCACGAATGCTAACGGACGACCATAAAGTTTCGCGTGTGGCATACTGCCAGGCAATGTCGACGTGTGATGACGCCATTGATTGTGATAATGGATAAGACATGGATGCCGTTTTTTAATTCTGAAACAAAGCGCCAGTCAGCTCAGTGGAAGCACACAAACTGACCACCACCAAAAAATGTGCCAGTGCTGAAAAATAATGGGGGATGTGTTCTGGGACAGATATAGCGTAATGGTTACTCATTGCGTTCCAAAGGGCACGGTGACAGGTGCATTTTGCCAAGATGTTCTGGAGAACAAGCTGCTTCCAGCAATTTATGAAAAACAGCTGGAAAAAGCTGAACGTGTACTTTTTCACTAAGATAACGCACCAGGGCATAGGGCGAACACGATGCAGGAGTTTCTTCGTGACAACAACTTTAAAGTGTTTTATCATGCTTCCTACTCACCTGACCTGGGTCCTAGCGACTTTTAAATATTTCCAACGTTGAAAGACACTGTCCGTGGTCACAAATTTACTAGTCGTGCCGCTATTGCATCGGCAATTTTCCAGTGGTCGAAGCGTCAACACCTGTGAAAATGTGTACACCTGCAGAAATATTACGACAAGAAGTGACACAAGTTTCATAGTTTTTGTGCGATTAGTTTGCGAGAAAAATCAGAGGTGTTATAAGTTGAATGCACCTCGCATTTATTTGTCGGTAGTTAACTTCTCTACGGAACCTTTACATTACTTCATCTTTTTAACGCTTGTATAACTAGCATGTTAGGACTGTGTCCAAACTATTTTAGGTCAATATTTAGTAATGTTTTTAAGGCAATTGATGTAATAATTATGATTTCTGTATATTTAGCTAGCTGGGTGTGATATATAAGTTAGGAAAAAAACATTTTAATTGAGACAATAATGTGAGGTATCAGCTTTCCTGTAACACTTATAAACTCAGTTTTGTGCTACTGTACTTGATGTTATACAAGGTACGCCCGAATAGTAAAGAAATTGATATTCTTGGTATAAGAGAGGGTCGGGAGCGGAGTTGTCTAGTCTGGTGGTCTGACCCAGCTTATTTGCCTTTGAGCTTTTACAGAGTACGGATCGCTTGCAAAATGGACAGCAGTTTGAGTATCGCACTCTTAGTAAAATTGCGGCGCAGTGTTAATTAGTGATTCGCGGTAACGTTTTGTGTTTTAAACTTAAAATATCTTTGAGTGATGCGCTGGGCATAATATACAAATTTTGTCGGAAGGATGCTTTATTTAAAGCACAAGTATTTAGATGACACAAAGCGTTTGGCGAAGAAAGTGAGGACGCCGAGGATGAGCAATGCACAGAGTGTCAAAATTCGGATAATATCGCTAGTGAAATAAAAATAAAGTAGGGTTTTTAAAACCCATTGTGCATGAAACGATCGTCGGAATTCCAAACGTGGGGGTTTGTGTTAAACTGGTTTTCAGGATTTTGATAAATAAACTAAAGGAAGACTACGTGTCGATTTCTTGTAAGTATTTTGAACGTATACAACGTGAACCAAATTATTTGGACAAAGTGACGAAATGTGCGTTTTTGAGTATGATGCAGTGATAAAAAGACAAAACTATGAAACACTACAAAGTCTTCTTGACCAAAGATGACTCGAATGAGCAAATTAAAGATGAAATCCATGATCATTACTTTTTTGACTCTAGAGATTTTCCCAGAAAGGCAGACAACTGTGCATTTTATATGAAAGTGTTTAAATGGCTGGAAAAAAGAGTAATTTGCATCAGCCTGGAGATTGCCATCACCTGGATTCTTCATTGTATGCGTCGCTGCTAGTGAGGCAGTTTCTGACTAAACAAATTTTGGTGATGCTGTCCCAATCTCCCTATAGCCTAAATTTGTTTCAAATCCAGCTTGAAAAGGCGTCATTGTTTAAAATATATAAGCTACTGTGACGAGTACTCTGAAAATTATTCCAATTCAAAATTTTCAGGGAAGCTATGACGCGTGGTAGAACCCTAACAACGGTGTATTGATGTTGAAGACTGTTATTTTGAAAACTTTAAGTTTGTGTAAACATATCATCAATTAAACAAATTTTCTGAAATTATTAGAATTATTTTCGGGCGTGCCTTATATATCGCTTTTATTTTCTGTGCGACTGTAACCGTAAATCAAAATTATACACAACATTATATAGTTGTAACAGATCGATTACTGGAACTCTATAAATTACATATTGTGTAAATATAATTGTTGTAATTTTTAGGCGCTAATTTGGTGGCAAACATTTACCAATTCTTTGGTTGTTATTTTCTTAAGGTAGTACATTTATGGTTGAAGTGCCAATCATTTTCAAAATGGACGTTACAACAGTTAAACCATAACGTACATCACTGCTGAACAATGTCAGCAATATTATCAATACTAAACAAAAATAGATAAAGATTCACTAAATATGTTTTTTGTGGATATAGAACTAGCCAACAACAATGAAAACATTTACAAAATTTAGAATATATAAAACTGTACAGTACCCAGAAAAGACAAAAACATAATATAATGTACAAAGCATCAGCTGTATCGGTACACAAAAACTTATTGTAACATGCGCAAAATATAGAGGACCACACACAAAACTACTGCCTGTAAAAAACTAAAGACATCCCACCCACCCTCTTATGCCCTATGTAATAGACCCCACCCTGCAGACTACAAAAGATGCGAATATTATCATTGGTTATACAAGCGCAATCCACCCTGTAGGAATCCTACTATTTCAAAGTCAGCACCAATAAACTTATATCATAACTGCTAGCAGGTTAATACTTTACTTAACTTACTCCATCAAAGACTTAGTTGCGCAAATGTGGTCTAAAGTAACATGAACAGCTTTCCACAAACAGTGGTAGTAACCAAAACATCAGTGCCATGCTGAACAAATTTCTCGATAATTTAAAAAATAAGTCCAATCAGCTCATAGCATGGTACTAACTATGCTGATTACGCTTGTAAATAAAATAGCACAATAATTATCAAGTTCTTACGGAGAGCACTCTGGAACGCCAATAAAATGACCCAACATAAGGAATAAATAAAATTATTCATGAAGCACAACTTAATTGATATTCTATTAATAAACGAAACTCACTCCACAGAACGCAACTATTTTGATATCCCATTTTACAAACTTTATTACACAAGTTATCATGATATATATATATATATATATATATATATATATACATATATATTCATATGGGGTAGTGAGCCTATATGCTGATAGATATATAGCTCAGATATTTGGTTGTTGGTCGTATATAGACCGTGATATATTTGCCGCATTATGTGCAGCTATATATCTATATATATATATTATATATATATTATATATTGTTGGTCAGGAGTTTTGGGATTGAGAGTTAGTGTTTTATTATACCTATACGCATATATACCAAACAAACTTTCACTTCAGCCCTATAAAAGATCAAGCAGGTCACACGAAAGGTCAATCTTATTCAAGACGCATAGCTCTCCTTGGGGTAGTGCAGATTGAGACCCCAAGTGAAGAGCTAACCTCTTGAAAATGGCATCAAAGCCGATGTCGAAACGTAGAGAATTTACCCAAAATAAACGCGGTTCATCCCGTGAACTAAGTTGTTTAAACATAGTCAACCGAAACCTCTCGAACATATATATATAATATATATATATATATATATATATATATATATATATATATATATATATATATATATATATATATATATATATATATAGACAATATCATTTATATATATATATATATATATATATATATATATATATATATATATATAGACAATATCGCAATCTTAAAAACCACCTCAATAAAAGTCAAGCTACGATTTAGTGTCCGATCATTCATTCATCATTGAAACAATAACTACCACGAGCTGGGACATATATCTCAGCTATATAGAAGAAAATCTTAATCTCAGAATTCGTCTAAAGCGCCCAGAAAATATATAAGATGCAACAAATTCATTGATTGTAAAAATGCAAAAAGTGACCATACAAGTTACACAACCATAGAACATTCACTCAATTGCCCCAGCTTTGCAAATAAAAGAAATAAAGGAAATGAGAATGCATAATTTAATACCTATGTTACTAACCTAAGCAGATACACCATTTGTATACGCATAAAGAATATGAATAAGCCCCAAAACAATTTTTCTAATCCAGGTAATTACCATAGTTCTTGGATCTTGGGCAAAAGGCAATAAATGCAGACTTGTTTTCATCTCAACTTGTTAAAATATTTCTCCATAAAACACTGAACCAGATATATAAATAAAAAAATCATTAAAGCAATCAATTCATAGTACACGCAAGATCACACCACTAGCATAAAAGGAAGTTGAAGATAAACACCAAACAATCACTGGGATTTGACCCATAACAGGAAGAACATTGAAATACCTTCGATGTATTTATTTAATTCCATCTTTAGGCTTAATTATTGGCATGAGTATTTGAAAATAGTCTTGTAAGTCTTATAAGGATCCAACAAATGTCACCTCATATAAACCAATAAACTTACTTTCTGTCCTTTTCAATATCCTGGAAAAATAGTCTTCTAAAGAATCAAAACAATTTATTTACCAATGGATTTCCAATCACCAATTTAGATTTCGTAAGTCACGCTAGACAATCCAACAATACCATCGCTTGGTACGAATCATGTTAACAAAAGTTTTCAAAATATTTCAACTTGACCAAATCTTATATATCTAATATATAGTTCTAAACTAAATATAACAGTACAACATTCAGTTTATATCCAATAACTGCAGTAGTTCTACAGAACAATGTTTTTAACCCCCTATTATACACTCTTTACACGGCAGATTTACCAACAGAGAGAAACACTCGCATATAAGTACGTTCGCAGACAATACAATTATACTTGGCTAAAAAAAAACCCAATGGAAGCTGCTAGCTACATTTCACAACCAACTAAATTATTTTAAATGTGGCTTCTAAAATAGCGTATAAAGCTTAGTGAGCAAAAATCTTAACATAAAACATCTATCATCTGAAAAGAGCAATGTCCAGCTCTAAAATTAATAGCAAAGTAATACCACAAGTTGAAGAAGTCACACACCTTGGACTAACCCTGACTAGTCAACTAACTTGGAAGAGACACATTGCCAAAAAAAAAAAAAAACTCAACTAAATTGATTAAAAGTGCGGCAGCTTAGCTGGCTAATATAGGGTGGTCCAACCAAAACGCACAAAGTTAATTGTAAGTAAAACAAAAAGTTTTCAGAGAATTATATTAATATTTTTTATTATGATAGAAGGATCTATGACAATTATGTGTGAAACAAAATATCGGCCAAATGCTCGCCACGGCTTCGGTAGCATACCTCTATCCGATGGTCCATATTTTCAATGACTCTGAGACATAATTGAGGTTCAATGTCGTTAATGTGCCGAATTATCTCATCCTTTAGCTCTTGAATTGTTCTTGGCTTAGTGACGTACCCTTTTTCTTTTAAATATCCCCCAAAAAAGAAGTCCAACGGTGTCAAATCACATGATCGTGGCGGCCAATTAACATCGCCACGACGTGAGATAACACGGCCATTGAATTTCTCTCGCAAAGAGCCATTGTTTCGTTGGCTGTGTGGCAAGTGGCACCATCCTGTTGGAACCACATATCGTCCAGGTCCGTATCCTCAATTTCTGGCCACAAGAAGTCCGTTATCATCTCGCGATAGCGAACACCATTCACGGTAACTGCTTGGCCGACCTCATTTTCGAAGAAGTACGGCCCGATGACGCCGCCAGCCCATAAACCGCACCACACAGTCACTCTGTGTGGATGCATCGGCTTTTCAACAATCACTCGTGGATTCTCATTTGCCCAAATGCGGCAATTCTGCTTGTTAACGAATCCACTGAGGTGAAAGTGTGCCTCGTCGCTGAAGATGATTTTCTTTGTAAAGTCGCCATTCACTTCTGTCTGTTTAACCAACCATTCGGCTTGAAATGGTCAGTAGGCTTCAGCTCTTGAGTCAATTGAACCGTGTAAGCGTGTAAATTCAAATCTTTATTCAAAATTCGCATCAGTGATGTTCGTGAGACGTTCAATTGTTGGGCACGACGACGAGTCGAGGTTGACGGCTCTTCTGCCACCCTATCGCGAACAACAGCAATGTTTTCCGCAGAACGAACTGGGCGAGCATGCACAGGTGTTTTCACATTTCCTATAGACCCGGTTTGCTGAAATTTGCGCGCAATTCTCCCGATTGTGGACACATTTGGTCGATTATGCTGACCAAAAAAATCACGAAGTGCACGAAATGCATTTTGATTTGAACGCCCATTTTCATAAAAGGCTTCAACAATCTTAACGCGCTGCTCAATTGTCTACCTCTCCATGGTTGAATTTGTCAAACACTGAAACAAAGAAATGTCAAATTAAGTTGGACAAAAAACTTGACGTTAAGATGTGACTCACAATTAACATCGTGCATTATGGTTGGACCACACTTTACTATTGAAGTCGAAGCTAACACTGAAAAACAAGATGCTCATCTACAAGGCGATCATCAAGCCAATTTGGATTTATGGAAAATTACACCATCCACGGCGATCTTAACGTTTCTTACGTTCAAGATGTCATTTTCGAGAGAAGCAGTAAACATTGTGATTGACTTCGACTTTACAGTTACTCTTTACTAAAGCAGTTTACCGATAGTGCTGACCATAAAAGACTCAAACGTATAGGAGTACACAGCAGGGGACACTCTTCATCATGCCGTATAATTATGATTTTACATTATTTTCTGTGCACATAATCATCAAAAATTAGCTTATAGAATGTATATTCGGATTACTAATCAAATTAAATAAAAAAATTTAATGTCTTCTTTTTAATTTTTGAATCACTTAATAACTGCTCTTACCATACTGTGGTTTTGAATTATATATACAATTTTGCAATGCCTTCTTCCATATTTGGAAAAGATCTAATTTAAAATTAAAATTACTGGCAAAATATTTAACTGACACAATTAAAGTTTTTTACAATAATATAATAAATCATAGAAGTAAATACTTTACAAAGTATCTTGCAAGTTCTATTAAATTCCCTCCTTCTTGGTTCCACCTTTTTAGAGCAATAATTCTAGCGAAAGCTAGGCGCTTTTCAGCCATTTATCATAAAAGCAGTGTAATCTTAGCAACTTTCTAGCATCAGAATCGAATAGAGCGCTTATTAACTTCCCCCGCCTCCCATTCACAAAACAGCAAAATTTGTAGCGGAAAGCTCCATTTGCCCCAGCGGCTGTCTAGACAATTTTTTGCAATCCTGCCGAATTCGAGTCTGTTTTTCTACGCGCCTAACTGGAAGCGTTTTTGTAGTTTTTCGGCCGAACTTCTCCCCGGAAAATTAGCAGGCGTGTTTCTCCCAGCGCCGGATTGTTTTGCTGGCCGTGTTTACGCTAAAGTAAATTTAGCTTACGAACACAGTTCGCGTAATGTTGTCAGTATAGCGTGTGTGCTTTTAAGAAAAAGATGTGGTGCTTTCTAAGAAGAAAATGCTGAGCTCTCTTAGCTCATGACTTCATCAGAACAATTTTATTGGTAGATTGCTGTAAACAACTTTATTTGTTTTTGTAATCGTGAATTACATTATTAAGGTTTAAAAAGGAGCAGTTTATAAATGATAATTAAGAAATTATTACAATTACTATGGATTATATGTAAGTCATACTTTAAACGACTGATTACACGCTGGAGAACGGAAGAGGGAAGTGATATCACAATTAAGCAACGGAGCACTCTCTGTCCTTATTCCTAACACACAGAGAGTGGTTTAAACCATTCGGAAAAGTGGTCCTTCATTATGAAGTATTGGATTAAGATGACTTTTTCCACTTGCTCTTCTCTGACGGAATGCCTTTGAATATGGATATGTTTAATTCTATTTATTTTTGATAACCATATTATATTTTTAACCACATCGCGTTTTTAATGCCTGACACCTGACCACATATTGCGTTTCTGTAGTCGGGGAAAGCAGAAACAGAAACACTGGTTAACTTTTGTATGCCTCTATACCTTACGCAATCTGTATCACAATATCCGGTTAAATTCGAACTCTGGCGTAGTCACTGCATACTTCTCTTTTGTATTTGCCTTCTTTACTTTTTCTGTCTTGACGGGGGACTTCATTTGCGCAACCGCTTCTTCCACTTTGGCTATTTTATTGACCGCTGCACACTCTAGGCCATAAAGCTTCTATAGCTGCATAGTTCGATTTATATGCGAATGTTGTTCGAAGATTGCCATCAATCACTTCTAAATATTACGAGCGCTTCGACACTCGATGAGACTACTGGCGACTTTAATAAGTATCACTGACAGCAACAACGCAAATGTCTTTTTGTCCTTTCTTGGTCTACCTCTATGACTAAGCACCAAGTTTACCCACCAGTCACTTTACGTAATACTTCTATTCCTCAGTCCAATAACGTCAAATACTTGGGCCTACATCTTGACAGTAGATTGGTGTGAAAAACTCATATTGTCAAGAAAAGCAAGAAAATGGACTTAAAGTTGAAGAAATTGTATTGGCTGATCGAAACTCCTCATTATCATTAGCTAACAAAATACAGTTATAGTTGTCAGCTGTGGGGCTGGGCAAGTCGATCAAATATTGAAATAATTTAGCGATTCTAGTTAATGATGCTGATAAATATTAGAATGATACAACCAGTTCAAGCCAAGCTTTTCTAAAGTTTAAATATTACTGAAAGTGGACCAATTGAATAGTAAGCCTGTGTTTTGGTTAGTGACTTAGAATTTTGCAATTTTGCAGTGATTTATGCCATATTAAATAACAAAGGACAAAATTTTTAGCTTTATAAAATATTGGTTTAAACCGGTTGCATTATTCTACAACAGCACCATTGCACAACCAACTTAATTTAAAAATCTCTTGAAAGTAAGAAATATTTCACAAAAATCTTTTGGGTATTTTAAAAGCATTCGATAAGGTGTAGTGCAACCTACCTCGACAACCGTCTTTTTGCAAGTAAAACACGGAAACAAAATTATTACAGGATTTTTTAAAGCATCGTTTTGGGTCTAGCCATTGCTATTCCATTGCTAGTATACCAATACTAAACACCAAAACATAACGTAGAGACGAGGCTTCAGAAGTGCTACAAAGAGAAACAATAGGAAAATAATCATAAAACTAGTGACTAAGACAATGAAATAGAATGCTTATGTGTAAGATACACGAAGCGTAACCTTCAAAACATACAAAAATTGTCTTCTTCTTACCACAAGCTACATCACTGTGCCACAATCTGAAGAGGTGGAGTACCTGAGACTACATTTGGACAAAAAGCTAACTTGGAAACAACAGGTACAAGAAGAATTAAAAAGATGAGTTTGAAGGTTAAAAAGGTAATTAGGCTACCAGAATGAAAATCAAAACGGAGAGCTCCTTTATACAGAACTATCTTACGCACTATTTGAAGATTTTTTTATTTGAGCAACATTCAATAAGCAATCAGAATGGTAGTACATTCTATGAGCTTATAGTATAACACAAGGGGTGAGTGGAAGGACTTCTAATGAAGTCAGTCCGCTATTGGTCTATAATTGGTCTTTTGGCCACTTCTTTCTAAGGCGCTTGGGAGGAGAATCTTCTGTAGGAAGTGCCACAAGTTTGTTGGGGTGAAGCTCCAGGGAGGTGTTGTGCTTTACAACATACTGATTGATTAGTTCTCTCACATAAGAGATATTAAGGTCCGTATGAAAGATTCGATTAGTCACATTTTTTGACTGGAATTACTGATCGACTTGCACAGCCCCACAGCTAAAAATACTTTTAGTAGTGGAATAGACTACTTCTGAGGAATATTAGTATCTTTCATTTATTTGTTAGTTCATTTATTAAATGTCTCAACCATTGCAGTTTGCAATAAGTTTTCCTTGTACTTTTATAGCTCAATTATGATATTATTATATTCTCAAACAATAATGGGTGCACTACAGTGTATCACAGCAACTTGATGTTTCATGTAGTGGTTAAGATGCTGCTGATTGATAAAACGAGTTTTCTTCTCAGCGGGATGATTAATATAACGAAGATTTGGTAATTTTTTATTAAAAGCCAGTGGTTTTGCAGAATACAATTTTCTTATAAGCAGACTATTATATATGTTCTTAATGAGCTTCTTAATCATGTTTATTTCACACAGTATACCAAATATTTATTTTAAGAGAATTAGGCCAATTTTAATAAATACTTAAAAATAGTTACTGTTATTGGAAGATAGTAACGTCAATAGTGTGCGCAAGGCCTCTACATTTAGTATGATTAGAAAGATTTTTAAACCCAAAAAATTAGAAGCAATTGTGCAAAGAATGGGCATTGAATCAAAGAATTAGACATTTTGAAGTCTTGAGTTTTACGATAGTTTTTAAGTAAAAATAAATGGTCAAAAAAGCGATCAAAATACGAGAAAAACAATATTATTATAAAGTAGCAAAAAATAATAGTGTAGCCAAAATATAAGACGTAATCAAAAAGTTTCGGTTTCAGCGCTTTGCTGCAGCGTATATGCAAAGTAGCACGACTCCGATGTGGGTTTATAAGCATGGACATCAAGGCAAGGGATTAGTGTGGCATTCGGTTGATGACGCAATTAGAGCGCTAGCAAAGGATCTCGACATCAACTTCGGTAACGTGCAACACATTATTCGACAAGAGTTAGGCTACCGTAAGATCTGCAGTCAGTGGATATCCTAGGCGTTGAATGCCGAACAAAAAGCAAACCGGATGTCTGTTTGTCTGAAGCACCTAATGCGTTTCAATGTTGAAGGCGACGTTCCTTGATCGCATTGTTGCAGGCGACAAAACTGGTGCCACCACTGGGAGCCGGAGTTGAAAGCGTCGACGATGCAGTGGTGTCGTCCATCGTTCCCTAGTCCCAAGAAATTCAAAAGCCAGCCATCTGCTGGAAAGGTAATGCTCATCCTGTTTTTTGATTTCCGGGGCATATTGCTTATTGATTTCAAGGATCCTGGTGAATCCTTCACTCGGGTACGGTACTGCGAAACGCCGGAGAAATTACGGCGTGCAATTAAGGCGAAACGTTCGGGAAAACTGCGACAAGGAGTACTGCTGCTTCATGATAATGCACATTCTCATACCGCAAATGTCGTACCGCAGCAAATGGGAGATACTCGAGCACCTGCCTTACAGTCTTGATCTCTCTCCATGCGATTATCACGCCTTCGGACCCTTAAAAAAGACCTTGAAGCAGGCAGTTACGGATTTCTTCACGCAGCAGGACACGGTGTTTTACCAAACGAGTATCTTCGACCTGATACGTCGGTGGTATGATTGCTTCAATGCTCACGGAAAATATGTCTAATTGGCATACTGATTCTGAACTGTACGGGCTTTGAACGAAAACTTTTTGATTGTTCCTTATAATATAAAAATTTCAACGGTTTTTACAATGGAAAAATAAAAGCAAATAGAAATAATTGTAGCATAAATATTAGTATTTGTGGAAAAGCTTTAAATTATGATGAATAAGACTGGAAGAAAAAATAAAAAAGGGCAGTTTATTTACAACTATTAAAGAATAGCAGAGAAACAAGATGGAGGGAGGAAAGAAATCACAAATAAGTTATATAAAATTAAAAGTTAAGAAAAATTAGTATGAACGGCAACATGAAAATAGAAAAAAACCTATAATTAAAAGACAGATTACAAATATAAATCAATAACAAAAAAAAACGACAAAAGATGGCAAATATTGCAACAAAAATGCAAAATAATAAGAAAAAGAAGAATAAGAAGAAATATGTAGATAAGCGTCAAATGGAGATTATGGACGTGGAATGCAAAAGCAATTAATTATGACTAGGCTTTAAGGCAACTAACATAACAATTAATAAAATATAAGTTAAAGCTATTAACATAAATAATCTAAATACATAACTCGCAATTGAGAAGGATTAGAGAACAGATCAGGTACGGGCCATTTTATTGAAAAAGCAAGAACAGCAAGCCTAGTAAACCTTAATAAAATAGATAAACTTAATAAACGTGTAATAAAAGGTAAGTTTTATGAAGACCTAGAGGCATTACTTGAAAAAATAACGAAATTAGATATCATTATTGTAGGACATTGCAATGTAAAAGTAGGACACGAAAAAAGAATTAGACCAGCAGAGTTAGCAAAAATCCTGCAGGCTTTGGAGAAGCAATTACAAGTAGGGCCGTATTTCCAAAACACCGAGAAGTACATAAAGAAACTTGAATAAGCCCTAATGATAGAATGACTCAGATTGATCAGGTGTTAATCGAATAGGAGCATAATAATAATAATGGTAAGGCTCTACGCCCCTCGTGGGAGCACGGCCTGCGAACTGAGAGGTTATGGCTCTCATACGTTCGCTCTCTCTGCCCGGTCGTTGCGTTCGAGTGAACGCAGGTACTCAATTATTTTTAGTGACTGAGTAGGCCACCCCCCAGGCATCAAAGAACACCGGGAATTGAACCCGGGTCCGTCAGCATCGCAGCCTGCCCCTCAACCACGGGACCACGCTGGCTTGAATAGGAGCATAGTACATGTATAAAAAATGTGAAATAGATCTAAAAATACCATTGGAACAAAAACATTAAGAAAAAAAATTATTTAAGATTCTATAGAAAGATTAAATAAAAAAAAATTAAAAATAGAAAATATGAAAGAAGCAAAGCAGAAGAGGAATGGAAAACCAGTCGGACAATTGGCAAAAGACTGTGACCCAAGTTTAATGGCAATGCGATAATGCAAATATGAAACAACTTAGTATAGGAAACCCTTATCGACCTGTGAAATCAAGCCCCAAATATGTTCAAGCTGGAGGTAGCCACAGCAACCGACCGATCTTTGATGATCCTTCGATAATGCATGCTGTGATTGGAGAGACTGGAGCAGTTTTGCAGACAGCTCAGTATCAGTGCCTGCTTATCGACCTGGTAAAATCAAGCTCCAATGAAGTTATCCAGTATACAGAACTTGCGGTGGGGCATGAGATTCAGTGGGCTAATCTGGTTACGACGGCTCAAATGTCAAATCCTGCTTATCTGAACTAAAATCTCCATGGAGGTAATTCCATGAAACTGCGGTGGGGCATGAGATTCGTGGGCATTGGTACAGGAAATGTCAAATAGTTTGGAACTAGGATTTTGGAGGTAACAGAAGGGGTGAGCATGGTTTCTGCTCTCAAATTCAGTCACAAGGGAGGCAGAAAGGAGAGAAATTACTCTACGACGGAGAAAGCTCCAGTTATATCAAGTGTTGGATCAACCCGCAAATGTGTCAACTATAAGAAAAGTGCACACGGGCTGTATTTCTGCGACGGCTTAAAAAAAATGACCGTTGACAACCTGTGAACCTTGGTAAAGGAGAAGGTCTGTTTCCGCTGCATATGTCCATGGTACGGAGTGATGAAAGGTCATTCCAAGGTGTCTTCCAAAGCGAACAATTGTTAGAGGCATCATCACATCGCAGAAAAAAGAAAAAAGTTGCTGATAAGGAGGGGGTGGCGGAGTTAAATGCACTTTCTAGATACAATACACCTAGCGTAATTCTCTCTCGTTAGCTATATAGACCACTTGCGTTACACGTTAATTTAGCGAGAGTCACCGACCCTCTTTGATTGCGGTGGACCGACAACAACCTTCAAAAAAATTATGATTCCTGCCGTGCGGACTGCTGGATTGGACCCTACGGTAGTAGTGAAAGGTTTAAGGTAAAAGAGCCAAAATAATCCAGAATCACAAGTTACCTGCCCAGCGAGACGACCTCAAGATCATCCAGGGGTGCAAGCACCTGTGCACCAAAATAATTTCAGGTAAAAGACCGCCAATTCTGGTTGGGAAAGCTCTCACCCACCAGATTGTAGTTAGAGATATTATTTAATGTGGTGAAGATGCTTTTATTTTGACGCTCACGAAGCTAGGATGGGTCATTCACTGGCTAGGTGTTTTTTTTTGTGTTCAGGAGACAGATGACGACTCTATCCATCACCTAGCGAATGAGTTTCTTCTTGCACTGGAAAGTACTGGAATAGTACCCGCACCAACTTCTCGTTCCCGTGAAGGCATCCAAGCTGAAGTCAAAATGAAAGAAATTACGAAACCAGTATCAGCGCCTGTTAAGCATAGAACAAAAACTTAAAAGAAATCCTGATCTCCCAAAGCAGTACCATAAAAATGGCGCAAAACCTTGAGAAGACTTATGCACGCAAGCTGAACCCGGAGGAGATGTCGGTGCTCAGTGATGTAGAATGGTACCTGCCACATTTCAATAGGCAACATCCGAACAAGCCGGGGAAAATTATAATTGCTTTCGTTGCAGCCAGGCGAGCTAAAGGGATGAATTTCATTGATTATGTTGACGAGTCCAGATTTGTTGAGTTCTGCCAAAAATTCTCGATTCCGAGAGAGAAAGGTTGCCTTTTCCAGAGACATTGCTGAAGTGTTCAACCAAATGTAGATTAATGAGCAGGACTGAGTTTCCTGTACCGTTCCAGCAACGGAAATAAGGTGTTGGTGTACCTATTCGAAGTTACGATGTTTGATTCCGTGTACTATCCCTTTTGTGCACAATACGTAAAAAACGCAAATTTGCTGAAGCTCCATGACATCAGCAATAATTACCAAGGACTAAATGGATCATTATTTGCAATCCATGAGCACAAAAAAGAAAGTCAGTCAACTGATCCAAGTGTAACAGAAGGGGCTTGCAGTTAAATAAGTGAGTCAGTCAAAGATTGTTGGGGCTAGTAGTAAAGCATTTAAAGATTTGTGAAAGTGGTTAAAACTCCCCACTGAAAAACCCTTGGATTTCACTGGATTCCAGAGGAAAACATGCTTATGTTCCGGGTAAACTTTAACCGTGCTGTAAAGGTCATCGCTACAGGTGAGAATGTACCAGAGCTGTACTCCGGTTGTTAATGCTGGTGTGGCACCCCCTCGGGTTCTTGGCGCATTACCTAATAAAGGCCAAGATCCTGCTGTAAGACCTGTGAAAGCTAAAAGTAGGATGGGATAATGAACTTCCGGGTAGAAAGGAATTTGAAATTTGTCTAAACTTTTGCACATCTGTTTGCAAAGGTGCTATTCTGTGGAGGTGAGTTTCAGTCAAATTTTCAGCTGTACATTTTCGCGGACATCTCTGAAATAGCTGGATGTGCAATAGCCAAGTTTCTGTATTCTTTGTCTTGTCTTTGTTCCGAGGCTGGAACTCCATGCTGCTCTTCTCGCCTCCAGGCTGGGCAAGCGTATCAAGGAGCACCTAAAGACAGCTACCATTCAAAAGCCCGAAAATTTCAGCAATTTGTAAGCTTATCGAGTAGGTGAGATTCATAAAGCTACAACTATTTCTGACTGAAAATGGATCCCTACAAAGAAAACTCTTACAGACGAAAGTACAAGAGAAGATGGAATGGTCCGCCATTTACCATGATCTAGGTGTAAAATAGAGCAACCCTGGACTAATTCCATGAAGCTGAAGAGAGAGTTTGTTGCGGTTACCGTAGAGACACTTGAGTTTTATTTGTCGCAAGTGGACTGTTTCTCGAAATACATGCGCTTGGTCCGATCAACGGTTTTTGCTCTGAGGTTCCTAAAATTCTTAAAAGTCATAAGAAGGGGATTCCAGTGGGCACCAAGCTGGCAATTCTGATCGCTGCTCAGAGTGGAACTTCTTAGTAATAATCAGGAAGTGTCCAGAACGAGTCCTTTTGTTCCAGCTCTCTCCAGTACTAAACGGTAATAGATATCTTAGAATGTCTCGCTTGACAGGGGCCCCGGATGAGAATTTAAAGTTCCCCATAATTCGTCATCCCAAGGACCGGCTCACCAGATTGCTAATGAAAGACTACCACAAATATTTTGCTTACCAAGGAAAGGCTATAATCCGAAATGAATAAGTTTTCCAATTAAGAACTCAGTTGAGAAGTGTTATTCGCCACTGACTGGTTTGTAAGCCTAATAAAGTAAAAGAACAAACTGCGAAGATAGGTGCGCCGCCGAGCTCCAGCGCCGATCCTCAATCTAGGGCGTTTACGATGTGTGCCATATACTCCTTTCACTCTATAGAGCTGACAATCGGAAAACGGAGAGAGAAAATATATGGCGTTCCCTCATACGTCTAACTACCCGAGTTGTCCATCTAGAGCTCGCCCATTCTCTTACGACGGATAGCTGCACTATGGCCATTAGGAGGATGATTACGCGGAGGGGTCAGCCGTCACAGATCCACAGTGACAATGGGATAAACCTGCGGGGTGCTGACAAGGAATTGAGGAAGTGCTTCTAGGAGCTGGACCAGAATAAATTTAAGGATAAAATGTCTATTAAAAGCATTCATTGGTATTTTATACCTTCCTTTGCACCACATATGGTGGGGGGTGGGGGAAGTTGGGAAAGAATTGTCCGATTTGCCAAGTCAGGCCATGATGACTAACTTAAAATTCAGAGCGACCAGACAGAAAGTTCTACTCACTGTCTCTGCCGAGTCAGAGATTATAGTGAGCAATAGACCGCTGACAAAGATGCCCGTAGATGTGGATTCCCAAGAAGCTTTAACTTCATTCCATTTTCTAATTGGGAGCTCAAGCAGTACGCATACCTAAATTTAAGAACGTCATAGAGAAAATCCCAGGCATTCGCGGACATGTTCTGGAGGCATTAGCTAAAGGGGCACTTTATTAAACCGTCAGTCGACACAAGGATATGATAGTCGTTCTTGACGAAAGTCTGAGAAGGGGGATGTTCCTTGGGGTACGCGAGTTAAATGTTTCCGGAAAAGGATGGCACTGTACAAGTAACGAGAGTCAAGATAGCATGAGACTTATAGGAAAAAAGTGGCCAAGCTGGAGAAACTGGACTTCAAGACTTCAGAATTAGTCAAGATTACAGATTTCTAGGAAAATCGGGGAAAGCATATTCTGAAAACTTGTAGACTTACATATTATTAGAATTATTATATGGTTTTCTTATTTCCGTTTGTCAAGATCAAGAGTTGGTTTCAGGCCCCCTGGGAAGAAAAAAGACAATCTTGTTGGCAGTCGCCTCTGGTCTGTCATAGTTATTATAATAAAGTCATTTCCCTGCAAACTTTGCTCGTGAAAACGTTTATATTCTGCATTCCCGGAGTATTTAGCTCCTTCACTTCACTGTTGACGACTTTAAAAGTTATCTTTTAAGCTTATCCAAGGTATAATTGCAAATGTTTTCTTAATTAAAATGCTTTGTAATGTTTAAAAAACAGTTTTATGGATACGATCCTGTCATTGACATACAATGCTATTAAATATTTATACTTATTTTAGCGGGTAGCATTTATGCTCTGCTCTTCGTTACTGGAGAGAAAATAAAATGTCGCTTTCCCTTCCACTATGTGATATAATAGGTGTATAAATAAGTTCTCAGCTTTTTTCTGCAAAATTAAAGTTTTATTTAAAAACAAACAAAAAAAGCTTAAGTATCAAAGTATTCTCCGTTGGCATCGATGACCTTTTGCCATCTTTCGGGTAGCTTGCGAATTCCCTGGTGATAGAAGCGAACCGGCTTCGAGACGATAAAGTTATCGATGCATTTTCGGACTTCTTCTATTTTGAAGTGCGTATCAGCCAAGTGATGCTGTAACGACAGGAATAAATGATAATCGGAAGGGGCCATGTGTGGGCTATACGCCGCATGCGGGAGAAGTTACCAGCCTAACGCGTCTGCAGCTCATCCGTGTCAAATGTTTGAAGGCGTCCAGCGCGTGGCTGATCTTCAAGACTATGTTAAACTCTCATATGCGAAATCTTTGGTACCACTTTTTGCACGTTGCATGACTTACAGCATTCTCACCATATGCAGCACAAATCATTTCGGTGGCTTCAGCAGCGCTTTTCTTAAGATGAAACGCGAAGTGGCTAGAAAATGGAGTATGCTCTTTTATTATTGGCATCGTGAAGTTATGTGCATCAAACGCCAAATCGCATGATGTTTCGAAAGACCAAATGTCATTGCTTTAAAACCCTAAGAGGGCGGACTAATACGTTACATGTAAACGGTGATTTGCGTCCTGTTAAATCTAAAGCTGAGAACTTATTTATACACCTATTATATGTTATGCCTATATTATGTCTCCTTATTTCTTGTTCTACAATGTAGGTCTTTCTGGTGTTTAATAGTTTTCGGACATTTCAGGTACCAATATTTAGGTTGCTTTTAGGGTATAATATTCAGCTTTTGTCCTGGCAATCCGGTCGAGGGATGATATGAACGTAAATATTTAGCATTGAGTAAAGTCGTTGGGGTAAGTCGATTAGGATAAGTTACCATAGACAACAAAACTAATTGCTTGCTTTGTTAAAAAAATGGTAGTAAAACCGGAAATAACAACACTGAGAAACTTAGGCGTGCTCTTTTTGAATTAGGATATAAGTATATAAAAGTCCGAATTACTATCCTTATCTTACGGAAGAGAACGACATCAATAGTCACCAACAAAAAAGGGAAATATAACAAATTCAATAATTACGACGTGTGTTTTTATCAGTTATTTTTATCTTTTGTTGTAGTTTTGGTTTGTCTAGTTCTATTTTGTCCCATATTTTGGATTTATGGGCCTTTTATTGTTTTGCATAGTTTTGTCAAGGGAACTATATAAAGAATTCGAGCACTGCTCCCTTTGTGCCTGCCCTAGAAAATAAAAAACTACAACCGCTGTTTGTGTCTCACCCTGTTATATCAAAGTTCCGCTAAGTTCGCTAATTCATTTATGCATGACGCGGAAGGTTAGATTTGAACTGTCGGTAGCAACTTCTTCTCCAGATATGAATATCACTAAAGTGCAAATTTCTGCGGAAAGCTCGGTTCTGCGCCAAATAACGCGGAAAACTGGTTTGTACGTCTCGGCGCCCAGGCGGTGTGAAATTAGCGAAAAGAGCGGGTAATTGGGCGCCGAGCTAAACCAGCCGCCGCTTTGCGAAGCGCGTCATCTTCGCCCGCGAACGTGCTAACTGCATTTACATCCTCTCCCAATTAAAGCCCGCGAGCTTAATCCGCGCAACAATGCGCCCCCGTGACCGCGGGACGCACTCCGAAGTCTTCGAGCGCCGGCTCTCGCCCCGGGCGCCGGGCGGAATGTTTGCCCAAATTAAGAAGCCCTCGAAGCCCTTTTTAGGAGGGCCCGAAGTTCGTAAATCCTGCCGGGTGATCTCGGTGTTTACGATCTCCGCACCTTTAATTCGCGTGTTTAGCGCAAACAGCCCAATAAGCCGCGTGTTTACCTTCCCGGAGTTGCGAAATCTCGAACTAAAGCCGGATAAGGGCGCGTAAGGAGCCCGTGCAAACACGGCGCTGAAACTTGGGCCACTTCGCCGGCGGGTTATAAAAGCAGCGCCGGATTACGCGGCATTTCCTGCTGCGCGGCGCCCGTATAACTTTATCGCAGCCCTTCCTTATCTGCGGCCGACTACAGCGAGCTGCTTTTTCAGGGCGCTACAAGGTGGACGATGTCACCGAGGAGGAGCGGGAGGACTGCTATTCGGCCGCCCTGCATATCTCCGACGCCGATTCGGTGGACTCCAGGGCCTATTATTTGGCCGTCGAGAACGACAAAGGGAAAGATAAGCACGCCGTCCTGCTGTACGTCAACGGTAGGTTGCTGAGCCGCCCGGCGGCTCCAGTCGAAACGTCCTGCAGGTCATCAGACATGTAAAATTCGAAACAGAAATTCTCGCGGCAGCATGAATTATGAATGCTTTATTGAAAGCTCTGCTTATTCGATTTGCGATACGTTGCGAATTTGAATTTCAAATTCCTATACATTAGCAGCATTAAGATCCCCGCTATTGCGGCCTGGGTCGGAGTCTGTACACTTTTTTCACTTTTAGAGCCCATGCAAATCAGCACGCTAGTTAGTCTGGCTGGGGGAGCTTTGGCGGTTTTCCTGCTACTCATCTGCGCCTGCATCTACGCCATAAGGACGGAGAAGTGCTGCTTTTCACGTAAGTTTGAATTTATTGCATCAGTTAATTTAACTTTAAGATATATGATGGCTTTTAAAATTTTTAGTCCTATCCATAGGGGGTGTGTTTCTAAAAGCAAAGCGATCCATTGCTCTAGAACAAATCTAATTTCCAATTATGATATATTTGATTGAGTAGAGTGGTTTCAAAGTGGCTTTAAAAGTTTGTTTAGGAAATAATATAAACAATTATGGTCTATCCTATTGTAATCAAAACTTGCCTCAATTTTTGAAACGCAACGTACATGGCAATAGCTTTCCAACTTGAAAATAAGCAAAATAAACCGTTTAATGCGATCATTGCCTTTGCAAAGAATTTTTAATTTTAATTGTCATAATTGTAACTTGACAAAAGCTTTATTTGTCAAACTTAATCGAAATTAAAATTTTTTACAACCTCGATGTTTTTTTTTAATTGTCAAACAACGAACAATTGATTTTTTTTTTTGACAGTCTACCTACTTTAGCACTGTGGGTGGATTACGCAAAGTTTGGTCATGGCAATTCATAGAGCTGTGAAATAACTGGTTTCA
Source organism: Sinelater perroti (assembly GCA_036346155.1). Classification (NCBI taxonomy): domain Eukaryota; kingdom Metazoa; phylum Arthropoda; class Insecta; order Coleoptera; family Elateridae; genus Sinelater; species Sinelater perroti. The sequence goes on along the minus strand of JARFIY010000158.1, from coordinate 16,770,375 downwards.
GGAACTACTCTTGGTCTGGATGTCGGTTGTCGTCATTCTGATGAATTTTGTGAGTCAAGTTTTATAGATTTTGAGAAAATTGGAGGCTGTTGGTTGGACAGAGTGGGAGGAAAAAGTAGAAAATAACATATTAATTAGGAAAGCCGACAGCATTAGGCAAGAGTCATGGTAATATACGCTGAGGTAGATGATTAGGCGGTGCCGCTGCTTAAAAACTCTATCTTTAATTACAACAGTGTCATTTACTAAGACAAAAAAATTTAGATATGACAAGGGTTACAAGATTACCACAATATAACATGCATTAGCAAACATGCACTTCTATAATTTTAACGAATTGCAAAAATGGATTGACCAATAGATTGCCTCAACAGACCGTTCATTTTTTTGTCATGTCATCGGCTTGGTGTATAAAAGATGAGAAAAATTTATAGGCAATAATAAAAAATACTATAGTTAATGTATCAATTTATTTTCTATGTTAAATAAAGGCTTTTTGGGCAAAAATGTTGATCCGAACTAACCGGCATATCTAATATAAGGCGGCGATTACAACCATACCCCTCCTGTTAGTCAAATCACGAGAATCTCACTTAGAGTTTATATGGAACGCAGACACGGTAGTTTAACGTTCTTTTGTGTTTACCACAAATGTTTTGTCCGATTTGGAAAATATTGTGATATAGTTGCTTTTGATATAGTTGTTAAAATGGTGTCTTTGGTCCATCGTTCCGGATAAAAACGTGGTTGCAAAATAGCTGTAGACGAATGAAACTCTGTATCCATGTCTGCAACTATTGACTGGTTGGAGTTTGTGTGCGTGCTGACGCAGAATTTGTATAAAGTTAATTGGCTTCTCTTCTATGGTACTTGAGAATACCAAGAATTTTCGGGGAAGCTGCTATTATCGCTCGCAGGTCATCTTCTCACGCTGTCCGGTTTCTAAGCATCACCGTTGGCAGACCACCGAGATTGGCATGTATGACTTCTGGTCAGCGCAAAAAGTGATCGACACAGATTAAGCAACGTTTGTAATCCTTGGAAAACAGCATGACCATGATGTCGATGTGCATGTGCCTGAATCTTCGTGATGGATGTAAAACAGTTCTTGGTGCGGTTGACATCTGTCCGGTTACCTTCGCGTGTTAGAATTGCAGACACTTGCGAGCCCAATTTCGACAGTCCTTTTAAATTGACGGTTAACCATAACGATGTGTTATCAGTTGGACCATCGCCTTTACTTCCAGGTGGGTGAGCTGATAAATGCTATCAAATGTTGCTCGCCGGAACTACGATGTGTCGATTGATCGGGCTGAGGATGTAGACACATTACAAACCAATCACAAGTCTTTCCCGCCAATTTGCACAAGCTTTAGATGTAGCGATGATACCCTCTTATCTTGAAGCTCTTTTAATTCTTCATAATTTCTTTGCATAGCTGCTATGTCTCTAAGATTCCCCTCTGGTTTGATTTACTCGTTATTAAAAATTGACTAACGAAGTCCAGGTACCTAAATGGTTAGGTTGTCTATTGGTTCTACTTGCAAAGAGCCACACAATATAGGTTTGTGATCGGTGAAGATGGTAAATACCCGTAGCAAAAATATTTTACTGTTTATCAGTTCACTATCATAGGTGGCATACTTATCTTCGAAAGTATTGAACTTTTCAGAAAAGAAGGCAAGAGGCTCTCTAACCCCGTTGATCTTCTGTTGGATAACTGCGCTGGGGGTAAAATTTAAAACAATTCAATACAACTTAAGTAGAGCATTGGGTCTAAGATGAGCCACATGTCTGCTTGCTCCAAATTATTCTTGCAGGAACTAAATGCTGCTGGTATCCAGTCTGCTGGAGTTTTCCCTTTGGCGTCACCTTGAAGTAGTTTGTTCAACGGGGCTTGGTTCAGTGCAACCTTGGGTACATATCTTCTATAGAAATTCAACATACTTAATAACCCACATGGCTGCCTAAAACAGTATTTGGCTGGGGTGATCAGTAAGAAGAATATTTCGAGGTGTTGGAGATGTTTCCCGAGTGAGAACGGTGCTACCAAAATATCCTCGATGTAAGCGTAGCAAAAGTTCAAACCTTGAAGTGCCTCTGAAGTGTTTCAGCTATATTGTGAAGTACAATTGTTATAAACGGAAACTGAAACAATCTAAGGGGCGTAATTATTGCCATCTTAGGAACGCTTTTTTTAGCGACATGAATTTGATAGACGTGTTAGACTAGGCAGCAATCACATTCGGTTTTTGCGTTCAGCCTCCATTGTATGCTTCGGCACTATGTGAAATGGGGATGACCAGCAGCTTTAGAATACATTAGCAATTTCAAGTTTTAACATAATATTGAATTTCTTCTTAGCTGCCTGGGCTTGTTTGGAGCTAATTCTCATGGTTTGTTTGCGACCGCTTTATGTAGTGTTATAATATTATTAAGCTGTGTAACACCCGAAAACCTGGCCAGGGGCTTACAGAAATTGCTGGAGTGTACGACAACCTTTACATTAAGAATGGGTTGTCGGTTTTTTACATCTACAAGAAGGTTGTAAAATGGGAGAAAGATGATACCAATGATTGGTTTTGAAATTTCAGCTACGATGAATATTCATGTGAAGTCTTGACAGAGCTACAAATTTGGATTGAACATTACAGCGCTGTGTGTCTCAAATGGTGTTTTGTTAGTAGCAGAAAGTGCATAAGTAAACTTTTTTGCGGTGTATAAAAAGATCAAGAGGGAACATTCAAAGGTCCACCAGACTCTGGGTTTCTGTGGCCATGTCTGTTACAAGGAGGCGGCTTGATGATTCTTGACCACCATCAACGACCGTTCGTTGTGTTTTTTAACTCGTTAAAAATGAAAGGCTTGGTCCACTTTCTCACTGTGCTGCCATATCTGTTATAGTACTAGCACTAGATGACCGTAGATGCTGAAGAAAACGAGATCTTGTTCGAGAGGAATTTCCTTGTGATCTGTGTTTTGACATTGTTGCTGCATATGGTAACGATTTCTTTAATTGGTGGTTGTTTAAAGTGGTGAAACTGCGCTGTCACACGGTTCTCTGTCAAACTACTCGCTGGGTTTACTAATCCCTGGCTTATGTAAAGTTAACTCTATGATGAAGTCTGCGAGTTTTATAATTTTTGCTAGGCTCACATCTCTATGAGCTGTAAGTATAGTTTGGATATTGAATAGTAGCCCTCTTAACTTTATAGTGCGCAGTATGGCACTTGATGTCAATCAGCCTTGGAATGAGTTCTTGAAAGTGCCGTAAGCAATGTATAGCTTTCGAACACTCATTTCTTTGAATTCTAACAAACGACGGACCATTTACCCTTCCGATGACCTGAGACATTTTATCAACGGCGATACAGTCGAAATCTAGTCTCATTGTGCACCGCCATGCTATTATTTATAGCGTGCAGAATTATGTCTGTGTAACTTAACATTTTTCTACTTACCACTAATATCGCGATTGATCACGTCGGGGTCACTACTTTAGCAGTTTGGGTTGATTGACACGTTCCAGGAAATAAAACACGAAGATTGGACTCTGATTATTTATTGAAGATATTTTCTAGAGCTGCGGAATGGCTGGTTTCAGGAACAGTTTGTTGACGATTGTTGTTTTCTTGGTGGGTGTCGTGGATCAGGTTTTATAGGAGGGCAGTAATTACCACACATTTAAAATTAATTGTTTACTTAATAAAAAGCTGAATTAAAACAGAAAATAATCTATTACTATTCTAATATTCAAAACATAAGAAACCACATAATAAATTTAATAATTTCGAAGCTTCCGAATCATGTTTTTATTTCTTTGTTTTCTTCAACTCCAGGTATGTCCATATCTCAAACTTCAGTTGGACTGCTTTCACATTCTTCGTTAATCTTCAAGGAGAAGAAGGGTTAAATTGGTCGCACAATGATTTCTATTTTGGTCTTGACTTTTACAGTCCCGGCTGAGTAATATGTTTATGACGCTCCCTTAAAATTGTTGTCCTCTCTTTACATTTACGGTATGGGTCCGTCGAGATATATGCATCTTCCTGAAATAATTCTTTAATTTTGTAGAATAGCTTGACCGTATTTTCACCGTTTCGAAAAAAGTGCTGTGCATGGTGGCTCGCTTAAAACATGCCAGGGTTAAGTAAAACCAAATAGTTGTTATCCTTAAATAAAAGGGGCGTATATTTACTATACTTCGACTTTATTAATCAGCGTAAGCAACCCAATCAATGTTTTTCCAAAATTCGCCTTAGAACCCACCACGTAGTTCGTTCAATTAAGTCAATCAGCTCCAAATGTTCAGCACAGTAATCAGTACTTTGATTACAGTAAAAAGATTTCTTATCCTGACTGCCATCCACAAGCTTCAGAGATGCTGTTAGAACAATCTAGTGAGGTCCATACTAAGTCACAAATTCTGAAACTCAATTTGTCCATTTTCTAAATTTATTTTTAATATCTCTGGATAACTTTTATTATATTCTTTCTAGAGTACATATGTCTTCTGCAAGATTATCTTTACTATAATGATAAATAGTGATGGAATTTCCAATAGGTCAAATATCTTGTAAGCAATGGAGGGGCTGTTTCTTCGTACATGCCAATACGCTCTTTACGTCACAGCATTATTATATCCGCGGGAATCATTACAAATAAAGTAATGAGTTCTATACACATGTCAAATTTAAATTCCCACCCTCGTAATTCGTAGTCAAAAGGAAAAGGCTTGATGTGACTCTCTTAAAGCCTTCAAACCGCGGGAGAATCATATTATAAGAATCATAAAAAATCTCAGTCCTATAGAGTTACGCTCATTAGGACAACGGCGTTTTTGTGAGGTATGATACCGTATTTCTTCATTTGAAGTTTGACACGCTATCAACATCTATTTTGAGCATGTTGAGTTTTCTTTACAACCCATATTAAAGGAAGTTTTTTTCTTAGCTGATGCATTAAAAATGGTCTAATTGGAGTCGCGGTGTAGCTAGATTTATAGACAGGGCGTAAGAAAGATATAAACAACTGTTGCACAGATCTTCTTCAGGTATTACCTCAATTATGCTTGTTCTTCCCATCTTCTGAAAAACATCCATCAACTTCTAGCTTCTGCGTTGCAGTTTTCAACATGTCCAGAGTTACTTACCGTTGCTTGTCAGTGGTAGGTGGTAATATATCCAGGACAAATATATTTCATATCAACCGTCTTCTTATTAAGATGGAGGCGTTGCATTAGAAAGTTATTCTTCTTTTTCCTTTTTTCAACAGGTAACATTTCCATTAGGGAAATCGAACCTTAATATGTACTGCTGCGATATCACTTTCAAATACGCATTGTGACTTTTAATTAATAAACCTACAGACCCTTAGTCACACGTTAAATATGATTGGGGCTGGCGTACATAAGAAATTCAAAACTATATTTGTTGTTTAAACCAGAAACGACATGTAGATTTCTCATAAATTTTCTTTAATTTTATGTATTTGCGTACATTCTTTAAAATATACAAATTCTGAAACTCTGTGCCGACAATTACTTTTTCCAGATGGTCCATACAAGTTGACTCTCAGCGTTCGAAACAAAACTTTGAGATTTTCTATGTGCTCTATTACTGTCACTTGTTTACCTATTGTTTCTGTTCTTGATTTGCTATGTTGATTGGGTATCTTCTGATAAATAATTGGGTAATGTCTCCCTAGCCAAAAACACAGTGTTTGGTAACGTTTAACAGAGAGTATAATAGAGACTATGTAGTAGTGAAAACAATAAATAACGAAATGTAAAGAGGCTTTGAAGGAGACGTGGACCACTTTATCAGTCGGAAAGGTAATAGCCACAGTTTTATAGTTTCTACGTGGTTACCCTGATCAACTACTTAAAAAAACAACAACTATAGCATTGTTTAAAAGAAAAACTGAACAACAAACTTTAAATATTGGCTCAAGGAAATGTGTCTATTGCGACAGTGATAAAATTGAACAATTTAGGTTTCATCTGTACTCCAATTATTGCACCAAGAAACTATTTCTATTTTCAGATATAAAAAATGTGTTACTGGGAATGGTTATGTTTGAAAGACGTTCTCATAAATTCTAATAATTGTGTTTTATTTGTCAGTTTTTAGTTTTTACTAGAAGGCTTTTTACTATGTGCGTATAAAGCGAAACTTATTGCGTTCCTTTTGTTGCATTAGAAGTCCTCTAATATGTCACTGTAAACTTTCTAAATTTTTTTACTAAACTTTGTTCAAATAGTTCACCATTTTGTTAATAAAATCATTTTTGTTGGCAACAATATGTATGGTTTATCAATTTTGAACGCTAACTTTGTAATTATAAATACTTCCGTCTACATGTAATATTGACACGAAAGTGTAGGTAGATTTCTCCAAGGAATTAAAATCGACCAGGCCCGATAGAGATACAGAACAAAGAACAAGATATAGGCTTAGAAGAAATAAAGTCACAAATAACAATTTAAAAAATAATAAACTTCCAGGACACAACGAAATATACAATGAACTAAATTATTACCAACTACCCCGTGGTAGGTTTTATTAGACATCTTACTTAAGTGAACTACAAAAATTATAAAAGAAAGAACAGAAAACATAACTTTCATAGACGAATAACAAGGTTTAAGAACAGGAAGATCCTAATGTCATCTTTATACCAAATTTATTGGAATACAATAGACCAACGATTATGGGTATAATAGATTTGCAACAATATTTTGATACAATACTACTAAAAGACGTGTTACAAATACTGAAACAAAGATAAGTGACAAATAAAATTACAAAATTGGTCGAAAACATATACATCGACAATAAATAACAATTAAAGTAAATGGAAAGTTTTTGGGACCTACAGAAACCACAGCTGAAATTTGACAAGAGGATCCGCTGGCTGCTACTGTTTGACATAGTGATGGACGAGGTAATAAAAGAGGTAAAAGCATTAGAAGGATACAAGGTGTAGGGCTACGCTGGTGATGCTGTCCTGGTAGCAGAAAGTGAATATCAGTTCAAACAATTACTAATAAAGACTGTGAAGGTATGTGAAAGATATAATGTGAAGATACCACTAAATATACGACTACAAGCAAAAAGCCTATTAGATGTAAATTACAAATTTAAGACAATTATAGAACAACAATCCTCCTTTAATTACCTAAAACTTAATATAATCAGCTATAGGAACCTCAAGCAGCAATTAACAGCACAAGTTGTAAAGTTAGCTAAATACCATAATATGGCATAACAAATACATAAATACAGGAGTCGAAAGTCAGATTTACAAGTCAACTATATGACCAATGTTAACATATGGCGCAGAAACAAGGGGATAAACACGAAAAACTAGACAAATGAAGAAAACAGTCGAGATACAGACTCTAAGAAAGTTAGTAGGAAAAACACTAAGAGATAGAGTGAGAAGCGAAGAGTTAAGAAAACAAATTAAAAGGAGAGAGTAGAACAACCACATTCAAGAATGAATGGAGACCGACTAGTCCGGACAACTAGAGATAAATTGCCGATAAGAAAACGACCATCTGGAAGACCAGCAAGAAGTTGAAAGAGACATATAATGTAAACAAATACTGTTAAACTGATTGCAATCTTATGTCAACAGATTTTTCTCAAATTTGATTGATTTGTCCATAAATAAGTTTATAACACGTTCTTAGAAGTACTAGGAGAGCGGCAGGGTTAAAAAATGCTTTAGATAAAAAAATAACGTAGGAAAAATCAAAATTACAAGCATTTAGCAAAGGCTACCCTGTAACATAATAATAATATTAAGGCTCCACTTCCAACATGGACTAACAAACATGCAGTCTTACGAGTAGTAGCTGGGGTTTTTTAAAAATTTTTCTCCTTTCAAAAAAAACGAAATGAACAATAAATGGAAGTAGAATTTCTAGCAGGTACACAAGCTCAGTAGGTCAAGTGGCTATAGATTATTTATGAACACCCTTTTGGATTTTTATATGACAAAGAACAGATGATGATTGAGAAGGTATCATAGACTTATTAAGAATTGAAGAAGCATTTCAATTTTTTATTCCCACAAAGTTAGTGAATTACTGCTGTTTTTCATGTGCCGTCAACCAAAGATGCCTTCTGTTATTCATTGCAGCACTCGAAACATATATGACAGTTCGCGGCAACTACAACAGCAACTGCAATCAGTTTGCTGTTTAGTGAAACGTACGGTTATAATCACCGAGCGCATAAACACAAACAGGGCCTTCACACAATCCGCAATTTATTAGTCTGGTCGGCGAAAGTGTGCAGATGCATCACGCGGGCGAATTTTACGAGTCGCAGTAAAGTTGGCTGGCGTCCGGGCAGTCCGGCTCTGCAGACATAAAGCTCTCCAATTAGCGGCCCCCACCTACCGCAGAGCGCATTGTGGGTCGAGTTGTCTTTCCGTTCCGATGGCTCGGGCACAAAGTAGCGGCCAGTTCAGAGGGCCTGTGTTTGGCAAGTCGATGCGGTCGGATCGAACTGCAGCTGCACCCTGCGGACGACGCTTCAATGGCGCCAGCTGCGTGAAACAAAGGGCCCGAAACAAAGTTTGTATCAGCTTGTTTCGAAATAAAGGGATAACAACAAACCTAGGTTTTCGCAGTACTTGGAGCTGTGAGCCGGATCTAGCTGTTTGCAAAGTAAATTTTTGAGACGAACCATTCTATCTGTCTGCTTCCTAATTTCTTTCTATTAATAAGTTCTATGTTCTTCATTAGGGTTTCCTTTTGAAATCTGTTATTTGAACATATTGTAACGTTTCTGCTCTTTACAGTGGTGAATAAGTCACGCGCATTTACTAAAACTACTTATTTATTTTACTTGCAGGTTTTATAAATTTACAACACTATTTATATATACAATAAATGATGTAAACTACACACTATTTAAATCAACATGCAGCTACGCGATATTTAAGCAGATCGGGTGTACCAGAAGGGTCGCAAAACATCGGGAGACGCCGCACTAAAACCTTCTGGAATGTTCGCCGCACATGAGATGCGCATGTGCCACCGGGGCGTTCGGAAATTCGTTACAATATATAAATTATTTAGAATTTAAAAATGGTACAAGATACGAGAAATATTGTACGTAGCCACAGTTCCCTTAAAATTGAGCATTTGAAAGTTTTTCTCGTACTTGTTACGGATAATATCTTTCTTATCACAAAAATATACGATACTATGATCTTCACCTAGCCGCTACTTTTACATAACTTATTTGGGCGTGGAAAACCAAGATATTTCTATTGTAGTGACTGAGTTTATGTTCCTGAATCGTAATTATAAACTTATGTTTTACCTCTGCATACAACTATTTAGAGAAAATCTTTCTTATTAGGAAATAAAGCTTGATTTTCCTTCCCATTTACTAACAGTGACCAGAGAACAAATTTTGCACATTCCATACCTACATTTTTTGTCAAATTTCATCATTTTAGTTTTTTAATCCCTAGCTCATTTAGTTTTCTAACTCTGTCACTGATGCTTTTTATTTTAGCCGTATATATATTTTTAAACTTTATTAATTTACAATATACTCCATTCAATAGAGTAATTAGTAAGTAGTGTAATACATGAAATTTCCATCGACGGTTCCTTGGAACTTACAAGGCAAGATCTTTAGTCCAGAGCAGATTGAGTCGTCTGTTTTCCAGATATTGGCCAAAGAAGTGAGTTGATTGCTACGAGCAGTTTTATTTGATGGCGGAAGATTTGATTGCATCATTTACAAAAGGGATGTTAAGGTCTGTATATAGGGTTAAGTTAGAGATGTACCATGAAACATTTATAACTGTCCGGGGAGTCTTGGACTGAAAGATTTGGAGAATCTTGGCATTAAAAGGTTTATTAAACCCACAACTTAATTCCATAAGTCCAAATTGGCTTAAGCATGGGTTTATAAAAAAATAATTTGGTTTTGATAACTGCGGTCTCCTGTTAAGGAGCCAGTTCAATTTCTTGAGTTTTAAATTAAATTGACGTTTCTTAGATTTAATATAAGCTTTCTATGTAAGTTTTGTATCAAGGTGAAGTCCAAGCTATTTTATTTCATCTTGCATTGGTATGAGATTGTTATTAATAGTGAGGGATGATTTTTATTTTTGTTGTAAATGTTACTTGCGCATATTTCGATGCGTTAACAGTGATGTTCCACTGTTTGAGCTAGATTTGGAGGAGGATAAGATAACCCTGAAGTTTTTCTAATACACTAACAGGGTTTGAGTTCTCATCAGCATATCGTGTGACAGCGGTACATACGCTGTGAATAGTAAGTATAAAAACGGCCCAAGGACACTGCCTTGGGGAGACCCTGCTCGAATTTGATAGGAGGAGACAGCGACCTGGAAAAAATAAAATAATGGAATGGTTTTACTTAAATCCAAATGGGAATAAGTCATTTGTAGGGGTGATCCCTAATATTTTGTTTAGTAAAAGTTTTTCAAAGACTTAAGATAAAAAAGCCAACAGGCTGATTGGTCTACACCAACTGACTTCTGTTACAGGTTTACTATGTTTGGAAACCAGGACTATTTAAGCAAACTTTTACTGTAGGAAAGAGTAGCATAATCGTAGCATGCTATTAAATATGATAGTTATCAGAACCACACCTTTTCGAGGAAGGGTTTTAATATTTCACAACAATTACCTCGTAGCAGGGTGCTTTATGTGAGTTTAAAGATTGTGTTTCTTTGCGGATTTCCATAGGCGCATAAGCTCGTGTTAAGGGAGATAATAGACAGGAACATTAAGATAGTCCAGAACTTTATTGTCATTGTTGTTACTAGTTGTGTGTGTGGTAAATGTATTGTCAAGATGTTTTGCAAAAAAGTTTGTTTTTTCAGCGTTTGATCGCGATTAGCTTAAATCGGGCTTCCTGATTGAAAATACAGCAACAACTTCGTTTCTGAATTTTTTAATGGCTTTCCACAGCGAATTATCATCTGCAGATAGGTTGGTGATATACGTTTAGAAAGGAGTCAGTGCAAACTCTGATGGCCAAGCATAGATTGTGGGCTATTAAGAAGGGTTTTATATAGCCGATCTAGCTTATAGTCATCCGATACTGTTTCTAATTGGAATGGCTGAGTTCCCATTTTACTTTCGAAGCGTTAAGACGTACTTAATTCGCTAAACGTAAGAAAGTGCAAGTGAGGTCGCTTATCGGACACGATAAATGCGAGGCCGCATACTCCACACATATCAATTACCCTACTACTCCAACCCAGCCCACAATCCCGAAATCAACCAACACGCTCACGACTCAAAATAAACCTCTGCCCTACGCTCAAGCAGCCAGCAGACATAGGAGAACATCCAAATTTATTCTTAAATGAATTTAAGACCATGTTCACCCAGATATTAAACCAAAACAGCATGATTTTAAATCTGCTTACTGCTGTCATCAGTAAAGTCCCATAATGGTTAACATCCTTAGAATTGCATCGTAGAATGCCAATGAGCCCCTCAATCACAAACAAGAGGTAATAGCCTTTTTACATTCAAACAAAATTGACATTCTCCTTATATCTGAAACCCACTTCACCAAACGCACTGCCTTCCACATACCACACTACTCATTCTACCGCTGTATCCACCCCGATGTCGCGGCTCATGGCGGATCAAGAATCCTAATTAAAAATACCATCTCCCATCATGAATTAGCTAACTACCAAACACATGAGATCCAAGCTACCAATGTCCAGGTAAAGACTGATAAGTGGGATTTGAATGTATCAGGTGTCCACCACGCCACTCCAATCCCTTTGATGAATACGCAATCTTCTTTCATTCCTTTGGTAATCGTTTTATCTCAGGAGGAGAGTGGGACGCAAAGCATACCCACTGAGGCTCCAGACTCGTCACCACCACTATACCCACCTTTCCAGCGGAGAACCCTCCTATTGGCCAACAGATCCAAGGAAACTCCCAGACCTCCTAGACTTCTACATAACTAGAGATATACCAACGCAAAACTGCTTAATTATTTCGAATTACGACCTGTCATCAGACCACAAGCCTGTTATCCTCAGCCTATGCACCACCATCATAAACAAACATACAAATCCAACGCTGACTACAAGTTCTACCGATTGGGACCAATTTGCAGAATACATTTATTCAGAACATAACCCTTGACATACAAATTAAAGGCTAAGCAGATCTAGATGAAGCTGTACAATAGTTTACGACTATCTTGCAACAATCCGCGTGGCAATCGACTCCCAGTTTTGAACTTCTAAAGGCTTGCACCAAAGACACCCCGCTACACATCCGTCAACTTATTAGAGAAAAAATGAAGAGCTAGATGGCAATGGCAGAGATCACGCCATATGGAAGACTTACACTATTACAGGAGATTATCTATGCAGCTTACTGCGTCACTAAAAGAAGCTCAAAACTCCACCTTTGAAGCATACATTCAAAATTTATCTTCTGATGATCATAGCCTATGGAAGGCTACTAAAAAATTTAAAAGACCTACTCCACCTAAGTCCCCGATAAGAAACCACAACGATAGATGTGGCCGCTCCGACCAAGAAAAGGCGGACACTTTTGCAAACCACCTATCCCACGTATTTCAAGAACCAGAACTACCTCCTGGTGCCCCAAATGACGATACTGAAGCATTCCTCGACATCCCATGCCAAATGTCGCTGCCAATAAAACCCATTAGCCCGTCAGAAGTTAGATCTGATATAACCAAACTAAAACACCACAACGCCCCGGGATACGATTTAATCACCGGCCAAATCTTAAAGATGCTGCCACACAAAGCTGTTGTACTCCTAACAACAATCTATAACCGAATCTTAAGCCTCTTCTACTTCCCTAATGTATGGAAATACGCAGAAATTATTATGGTGCATAAACCTGGTAAACCTCCGTATGAAACATATTCATACAGACCGATAAGCCTGCTGCCCATCTCGTCTAAACTATTTGAGAGACTTCTACTTAAACGAATTCAAGCAGACCATGACCTAACAACCTTGCTGCCTATCAGTTTGGTTTTCGCGAAAGCATGTCAACGCTCCACCAAGTTCACCGAATAGTGAATCAGATCTCCAAGAGTCTAGAAGATAAACAATACTGTAACGGGGTATTTTTGGACATCTCCCAAGCGTTTGATAAAGTGTGGCACATAGGTCTCCTTTACAAACTTAAAAACATGGTTAGTAGTAACTACTATCTCCTTCTGAAATCTCTGTTTCTCCCCACTACCCTATACACTCTGCTGTTCCCCAGGGTAGCGTGCTCGGCCTGCTCCTTTACCTAATATACACTGCCGACTTACCAGTTCTGCACAACACTTTCATTGTGGCATTTGCGGACGACGTTGCTATCCTCTCCTCCAACCATGATTCGGTAAGCTCTTCCCATAACATGCAAACCCAACTCAACATGCTCAGAGAATGATACTCCAAGTTGCGAATCATTATTAATCAAACTAAATCTGTTCATATAACTTTTACCAATCGCAGGGAAATCTGTTCAGCTGTAATAATCAGTGGTACTCCTATACCTGTAAAAACCAAAGTAAAATACTTAGGACTGCATTTAGACCAACGACTAACGTGGCAGAAACACAGTCAAACGAAAAGGAAGCAGCTGGATATCATGGGACGCAAATCAAAACTTTCCATTAGAAATAAACTCCTACTGTACAAAACCACTCTGAAACCTATTTGGTCTTACGGCATCCAGCTTTGGGGCTGTGCCAAGCCCACTCGTTTAAAACGCATTCCAAAACAAAACACTCCGTACAATTGTTAACGCTCCATGGTATGTTAGCAACTTCATGTTCTACCAAGGCATGGTCAGTATCACGCTATTTTGATTAAAAAGTGGAGAAAACAGATTTTTAAATTTATTTAAGAAGTTAAAAAATTCTTCAGTTATGTATATATTGTTGGAATTGTTTATTTGAGGAACGGATAGACCAGATGCTAACGAGCGTAACTTATTGTGTTTATTTTGAAGGTTGTTATGTTGTGTTAGAGATTGCTATAAACTGTGCAACCTTTATAATCAGCAGGATGGCTGCAGGTACAAAGTGCACATGCTGCTGGGGTTGCTCTGGTTTTTTTGCTCTGGTGTTTGATGTCGTGAGATCCTCCGCATTTAACACACCTGAATGGTTTCGAGCAATACATTTTGGAATGACTATAGCATTGACACTGTGTACATTGATTTAGTCCTAGGCGGTTCAACCCTGATCTCACATTGTTGTACAAATTCCAATTTAAAAATTCCTTGTTGTTTTGATAGGTTCTAACACAACAAAGAACGTTTGGAGAGGAGATTTGCCGACTCTGTGTCAAGGAAGTCGTTTGTGATATTACTGAGAATCTCTCAAATCTGTACGTCCAAGTTTTCTAGTGTGCGAGGCTCCTATTTGCATGGTCTCACAGGTAAAAATCACATCAAGTAAGATCTGGTTTTCTTGTAGGCCATTTATGAGGTCTGCGTCATTCTAGCCAACGTTCTGGAAAATGATGTTCTAACCTCGTACGCACAATAAGAGCAAAATTATTATTTTGATAAGTTTGCTATGTAATCTGTTTTTATAAAACAATAAGCATTATATGTAGCATTTACAAAATGACATAAAATTTATATTCCAAGAAACAATACTCTTTATATTAAAACTATAACAATATTATCGTCTTACGTCTTACAAAAAATTTTCAATTTTTACTTAAATACCAATTCTAGCGGTGTCTTTCGTTTTATGCATTTTACGTACTGACTATTGTCTAATAAATGTATTGCTAATAAATACGTTAGGATGCATTTTAAGCGTTGAATATATTTTTCACTGTAATTCACAATCACTTCACTATTTTTTGGTACTTAGAGTTCATTGTAAATGTCTCTGTAATGAACCGAGGAGCATCAGTTATAGAATGTAGTAGCTTTTGACTGAAAGGTTTAAGGATGTTTGTTTTGGATGTCATACTCTACCGTTATTTCCAATTTGGCTTAAAATCCAACATTGTGCGCTTGGTGCGGGAGGGTACCTGAGATTTCCGTCCAAAAACTCAGTTGTGTGCTTTATAAATTTCATATTAAATTGCTTACCTTTCTTATGTTTACGTCAAATTAAGTCCTTATCAAGATGAATGCCTAGGTATGTAACGGTGTCTGTAGTAGGGATTATTATATTGTTCATTATAACTCTCCTCGGCATTCGGAAAATACAATGTGATTTGATTTATAGTTGTTTATCCCTATTCGTCATTTTTTGGGCAATTTCGATTGATTTTGATGTACCACTAAAATTGAAGTATCATCGGCAAATGTCGTGGTGACATTTATATTTGTTAGCAAGTCGGTCGTGAAGAGCAGATGCAGTATGGACCCCAGCACACTTTCTTTGGGAATTCCGGAAGTTATTGTATGTAGAGTTGTAACTTCTGATTTATACCTTACTCGCAAGAATCTCTTTAAAAAAGGGTTTCACTATAGTAGAACTCTAGAAGGTTTTTCTTTAGTTTATACACTAACCCTTGATGTCCTAAAATGCTATGAGCCACACGTAACTTATTCACTAGATCATATACAAAATATGGCTATGTATTGTCTCTTCCAACCAAAGCTGGTGCCAGTGGCGTGGGAAATATGAAATCTTATTTACTATTGTTTATTTACAGACAACTTTAAAGATGTTTTTGTCACTATTTTGTATTAAAACACCGGGCTTGTTCTTTAATACCTTCTTATTACTTATCGCTAAGATTAGGTAACTTGCCTTCAAACGAGTTTTAATTGTTTGAATTTGTTTGTCCTTTCTTTATTTTATTTAGTTAAAGGTATTTGTTGTTTGTTTATCCTGTCATGTTTACAATTTGAATTTTTTTTAAGACATCAGGACACAAACACGTGATAAAGCGCCGAATAAAGGTAGTACGTATTACAAATTGAGTTGTTTCTCTACTAGTAGTCCAATTGAGAAAGATCTGGTTGTCGTGGAACTATAAATCTGTTGTATTAAATTAGGAAAGAATTTCTTGTTGTCTGTAGAAAGTAATCCCATCAATTTTCGTGTATTATCACTATAAGTTTGTTGTCCAGGATAATTTATCATAAATTTCAAACAGGTCCAAACTCTTCTAAGTTTTACAAATAAAATCAGTCAGACATCACAGAAAGCATTAAAAAACCCAAAGGTAACATTCAGACTAGTATGGGAATGCCACGAAGGACTTAGGGCCCTGGCAGACTACAGCAAGTTAACTCTGTTGTAGGTACTAGACCAAATCTGATGAGCTGCACAAAATAAATCATCAACTTCATATACAGGTCATGAGCCAGGTCTGGGAGTACCTAAAGGCACACAATGCGAAACAGAATGATAGAATGGGTCAGAAAAATACTGTAAAAATATACCGGGACAAAGATAAGGAAAATCTTTATAAAAGGACCATCCCATAAACGAATTAAAGAACTGTTAGTACAAAGCAGGACTCAATTACAAGTTATAATAGAGTGTGAGGATTTAGCTCATAGGAAGTAAGCTGTTTATAAAAAACCAGTAATGGTTCTAAAGATAACTAACTTGTATAGATTCGTACAAAGAAGAAGAATAGTGGAAGAACTGTTGTAAAGAAAATTAAAGAAGCACAATAAGTTCATGAGGTTGTAGTGCTAGATCAAATAGCTCTCAGCAATCAAGTGAAAATGGTTACAATTTGCTGATACAATACAATAGACAAATTATATGCATCCCAGCTAATATACACTTCTTTTGCCTGAAAATAAAAATATTAAACGTTTTACATGCAAATGCTCTGACAAAATTTTGTGCAGTCATCCATTCCATCTCCTAAGTTGTCCATAATGAAGTATGACGTTCTTGCATTCATTAATCTGAAAAAAATTACTAACGGAGTCCTATTTCTACAAAATTAATGAAGAAATTCATTGTATACGGACTGCTTATTTGGCTTGTTTAGATACAACACTTAAAAAACAATAAACAGTTGTAGGATTTTTTCTCCATTTTATTCAGTCATCGCTTTTACATTACTATGAATGGTTTTTATGTTTTCTTTATTTAAAGTACTTTAGTATTAAAATAATAACCACCAGTAGCAATACAAATATGATCAATTCAATCAATAACAGGTAGTGTTTAAAAAAACAACAAAAACTATGATAATATAAGGAATGTTTAAAACTGACACTGCCATACTATTGGGCTTCAATTATATCAAATTCATAAAACTAGACTTTCGCCATTTGTCTCTTTGTTGTACGGGCATTTTTGCTTATTTTAAATCTATTAACTACAAAACGAGTTTTATAGCTGGAAGTGTCGCATAGTCGGCTTTAATTTTAAAGTCTAATCAACTAATTTATTGCTAAGAAAATCGTTTCTAAGCTGCATTGAGACAAGATATAACTCTCCTTATGAAACTGCCTTTATTATTACAACTAGCTAGGCAACCGGGTAGATTAAGTAAAAAATTTTGTAATTTTAGGGTTGCATGTTACGCGTTTTTAGTACTTTCCCGTGACTAAATGAAATCTCACTCGACGCAATCATAGTGAAATACGCTTTCTTGAGCAGTTTGCTGACACAAGCACTTTAATTGCTGCGACTCAATTTACTGCCTTCTACCTTGCCTCCCTCTAATTAATGTTCGCGTTTAAAAGTTTAAACGCGCCTGCGCTTTCGGCTGCTTCTGACTGTCGTAATCAAAAAAATCGCCTCTAAATTGTTGGAGACTTTGCTCGACTATTTACCAATCGTTCTATTTTCAGCCTTTTAAAATGCAACATAGTTTTGTGTCAATCAATAACAATCGATTAATTTGAATGCAGTTGCGACGTAATTTCACTGCGTATGGTGTGAAGGCAGACAACGTATAAAACGTTGCCATAAACAGTGCTGAAATTTAAAAAACGCCTATTGCACAATTTTATTTTATTCTCTGATCTAATTATCTCCCCCTCAATGATTGTTCTTTTCATATGTGAAATAATTGATTTTAAACAGTTTAAGATTTGTTGCATATTAATCCTTAAACTACCAATTTGTTAAGATATATTTTCCCTTTTTCACTATGTATACGTTAGGTTTGCTAAAAGTTCTTAGAATTTGGTCACGCAGGGTCATATTTAAAATGGAGGTTAATTTGGAGGGTGCGGGACATACATATGTAATTCTTTAATCTTACTGGTTGGGATCATACGTTCTACTGGTGTTCTAATCCTGGTAATTTTAGTGTACAAAATCCATACATTTAAAATAGACTCTATAAACAACTTAAAAAATACCTTCGCCATTTCTTAGACATCTATCAAAGTCATACTATCAATTTTCTGGCATATTCTCATGTATTTGTTATAGAAATAAACAGATTAAGCTTTGAAAATCAACTTTCATCTTGCTTTTTCTTTGCTATTGCTGAGAACAAAACTTTTTTTCAAATATTTCTTTATAATTTTTTTTAATTGTAGTAGTACCTACTGTTGGAAAGCTATTAGTATTTAACAAATAGACACGTAAAATCTATCAAAAACCATCTGGGTTTTGATTGCGTCTGACAGAGTAAAAACAATTCTCTTTTTGAGTGTATTTGCTTCTGACGGGCTTTGTCCATGCTTTTTCCCCTCATATACAATCAAATCGTAGATGTATCCAATTAGTGGCTCAACGCTCCCAAATTATTCTTTCATTTTATTGGTTTTAAAGTTAATACTGCTTTGGAGCGGCATCTCATACATTCATCTATACTCTATTGTTTTTCCCATAGAAAGATAATTTTTACGCAGGTAATAAAAATCAATGTTCTTAAAGAATCTGCTGCTGGGGACATTAAAATATAGCTTCAACAGCGAAAGTTGGAATCTGTCGAGTGCAATGGCTGCATTTATAGCCTTGTTACCCAAAGATTCATTATGCGACCAATTAGCCCAAATACGAGTTACCTTATTGTAACTCAATACGAGCATATAACAAAGCAGCAACTCTTTTGGAGAATATCTTCTGTTTTGTTTCTCTCTATTTTTAGTGGGCCCAGCTTCCCAACTGGAGACCAGCTTTGCTTTTGTCATGTCCATCGTCTGTCAATCTGTCGTTTGAACTTACCTCATTATCGATGTTGAGAGAACATTGATCACCATCTTTGTTTAAACTTGCTGACAAATTTCCATCTTTACTCTCGTCACAATTGCCAGCTTTGTCTTCTTCACCTGATGAATTAGCTTAAAAAACGTTAGATAAGTATTTGTCAGGTTTCTTTAAAATCGGCTGAGGTTCTTGTACTTCTTATTTTACAAGTCTTGGAAAATGTAAAATACCGTTAAGATTGAAGTAAAGCATGTGACCACAACTATTAAGGTAATAATTCTCCCTTCCAGACAAAATCAATAAAATTACTTGAACTATTTGCTTATTTTGTTTTGATAGTATTCAGAAACAAGCTATGAAATACAAAATAACACACAATAAATATAGATTAACGTAACAAGGCAAAAAAACACAACCACAGATGAGCAGCTAATGATAAGCAGAAGTTGTCTTCTTTAAAACAGTAACATTTTTGAATTTTTAGATGTTTATCGGCATAATTTGTACCATTTAAGAGTCAGTAAAAATCAGGACGCATGAAAACAAATAACGAAGCTCCTCAACAGATTGTTGACAGAACTTTTAAGCATTCAATATATATTATATCTATTAAATGAGTTCAAAATTTAAATTCAAAGAAACAACAACCACCAAAGAGGAGAATAAAGGAAAATAACATCAATTAAAATTTAGAAAGAAGGCACATGGATTCTTTGTAATAACACAGCTAAAACAACAACTTACTATGTGCAGATGTACATTTTTTTATTTTTCCATACAAAAGAATTAGCCATTTGCTCTATTTTTTGAAGTAGTACGGGAATACATGAGTAAATTTATAAACAAAGGAATAATCTCGACTTGACTGTTTTAATAATGGTAATAATAGAAATATGATTCTATTATGGGAATCAACAGCGACATAGTAGAAGAAACAGAAAGGAGAGAACTGATTTGGTATAGACATGTTCAAAGAATAGCCGAGGGACGAATACCAAAAATAGTTATGGAATGGATACCTTCGGAAAAAAGGAGAAGGTCGAGAAAAGGCTGGAATGGAGGAATACGAAAGGCAACATAAGGAAGAAATATACAAGGAGGATGGAGAACCAAGCACAATGGAGGAATCTTTTGGGGACCGGAAGCGACAGATATGACCCGTGAAACCGGCCGAGAGAGAGAATAACCCAAACAAATATACGCTAGGAAAACTTTTTTATTATTACCTCAAACAAGAGAAGTTGGGGGAATTTTATTTCGTAATGTAAGAGAGCTACTTTTTGTATTATAAAATTTTAATTATTCTTCTTGGCATCGACTCAATCAGTAAAGGAATGGTATAATTGATATGCTCAGTTTTGTTGAAAGAAGTTTACAGCATTATCTACCCCGTGTGACCAATCGTCATCCTGAAATATTGCTTGAGGTATTCTCAAAAGAGATTTAACTCTGACAAGAGTTAACCTGCTATCGTAACTGATAGCTCCCTATCGATAGTTGGCCTTGTATGGCTCATACAAATACAGTCTTCTTGCACCTTTCACCGTATCTGTGGCGTATTAATATTTGACCATTGCTTCGGTTTAAACATTTATAATGTGGATTCATTACAAAAGATAATACTACGCCACTCGTCTGTGCGTAGACACCTTTTCGTTCCCCACTGTAACATTCGTTGCTAGTGCACAAGATAAGGTGTCGTACTGTTAGTCCTATCACAGATAGTCGATGTCTAGCAGAGGAGGTGGATAATCAGTACTATGTAATGGTCTACCGTTGTTGCACCAAGGCACTTAAAGTTACGCAACGGTCTTCATCAGCAAAGCTCCAAAAATGACGATCCTCCCTGTTAATTGTCTTGCGTACTGCTCCAGACCACGGTTTTTGCGAATGAATTTCTTATTCCAAACAACTGGTTCCATATTTACGCCACGGTCCTGCTAACACTCCATTTTTTGGACAATTTTTTGCAAAGGAGCACCTTCTTTGTGTAGGCCGGCAATACGCCCTCTTTCAAATTTCTTTGTTGTGGATGAAAGTTTTCACATTTAACAAACAACATAATCAAATTTTGAACAAACATGAACTTCAATCGTTTTTGATTGAAGTGTGCTAAATTTAAATAAAAGTTTTAATATAATGTAATTTGTTTTTAATGATGTTACAATTTCAATTAACACAGTGTACATCCATAATCTTTAAAAATCATCTAAATTACTAATATATTGTTACTAGGGTAAGAAGTATTGCCACTTAACATTTAAAACTCGTCTGAAAATAAATATAAAGTCCTCATCGTGACTTCTCCTCATATAGATGATTGAATAGTTGAAAGCAATCTTTATAAGACATTCTTTCAACATTCCAATGAGTTATTTACATCATTATCAAGAAAATTGAGCCTGATGAAGTGTCTTGACTTGGCTTTTCTATAAATACCACATATCACAGACTTTAAAAATTGCATTCATTCATAAAAAAGGCGTTTATACAAACATTAGTCAATCTGAACTTTTATGTTGCCCTTTAACTATACAAATTAACATAAACACAATAGCAATACTATATACGTTAGTACTGCTGTCTCAAAACATGAGATACTACTTCAGCATGAGAAAATGGGCTATTGAGGTAAAACTTACTAGCAGAAATCCGGGAGTTTTTTATAAATTTTATTCAAAGGTGTCGAGGAAAAACATTTTTTGGGTTAAATCAATCATAACAAATGGTGGCGTTACAGGATCATCTGGAAAAGATTTTCTATTGGATTAATCAAAGTTTTTTTAACATCACTATCACTAAAACTAAAAGTGATATTTAGCTAGTCTAGAAAGTATTCTTATCCCCACATGTATTTAAGCATAATAAGAATAACCTACTTTACCACCACTAATGTTGAACCCAATTACCTATATCTACTCAAAGAATGGCAAGATTCTATTGCTAAGGTCTATTGCTAAAATAAAAATCGTCTTAGTTGTTTTTTGACAAATTGGATCTTTTGGAAAAACTTCTTGAAGACAATTGTCTATCAACACTTTAACGTTGTTTAAATATTTTAAAGATTTAAATAAGCTTTTTTCAAGTCTACGCATGATGTTTTTTATATTACCACCATTAACTGAACTTGGACAATACTTAAGAGTAAACAAAATCATAAAAGCGTATATTTAAATGTTAGAGACAGCTATGGATAACCATCAAATGCTTGTCGAAGTGATCGTACCTGAAAAGGAGTATTTATAGAAAAATCGTATTTGGTATATCTACCATTAACGACTAAATTAAGTTTAGGCATTTATCTATATCCCTAATAACTGCAGTTGAAATGCAAAGAGTTGGCAGTAATATTTATATCACCCCATATACAACTAAGCACTCTATTAGAATAATGGTTATAAAAAACAAACTGGGTTTTTAAAATACTTTTTCTATAGACTGGCGAAAGAAGAAAAAATTAACATTTTGATGTCTTAGATTCCTCTCATTTAAAAATGATTTTAAATATGAACTTGAAATCGAGTACGAGTGGTGAATCGGTGCGGGCGCCTTGCATGTGCTCCGATATCAGTGCGACACGCTTGATAAAAATTGTACGTACAAACAACTTTCACTTATTTTATTAGTTTAGTTTATTTATTGCATGTAAATACAACATAATTATGTTTCCAATCGGAAACAATTATGGCCTCGGCCCGCCAGGAACAACAGCCGTAAATAATCAATCCGCTCCTGAAAATTACGGCTTTACTTTCAATATCCCTGGTCTTCAAGGATACCCTACTTCTCAACCGCAAAGTCATCTTAATCATCAATACCCATATGTAACCCATAACTAAACAATAATGAGACCCCCTTTTACAATAAACCCAAATACAACCCTACCTCTGCCGGCAATGCAAACCAACGAAAGTAATCAATATAACAGAACAGGCAATCACACACTAACAGATACAGATATGAACAACGAAGAGGAATCGATTGCAGATGATACAGCTACTGACAAAGACAAAAGCAGTCCATCCACCTTAAAACACGAATGGCAGACGGCTAAGAAAAGAAAAAGGAATTCAACCACAGAGAATCCCAATTTAAAGCAACCTAACCAATTGACTACATCTAACAGATACGGAATTCTTGCACAAACAAAAACAATAACAATAATGACAAATTCAACAAACCAAAACTACAAAACCTCCTCCAATCCATGGAGTGACTGATTATGATAAAATGATTGAAAATATTACTAAAACCACCGAGAAAGAACAACATTATACGTCAGCAACATCAAAGAATACGATCAAAATCAATAGTTTTACCGCTGATTCCTACAGAAAGCTATCAAAGCATCTAAAAGAGGAAAAGATAATATACCACACTTTTCAACTAAAAGAAGAAAGAGCTTACAGAGTTGCTATTCGAACCTGCACCATTCTATACCAGTAGAAATAATAAAGAATGAGCTAGCTAAACAAGGACATAAAGTGCGCAATGTGATAAATATGCGCCATAGGGTAACCAAACAACCTCTCCCCCTATTCATGATTGACCTTGAACTAAATGAAAACAATAAAAAATGTTTGATCTAAAGTACGTCGGGACTATAGTTGTATCAGTAGAACCTCCTAAAAAGAAGAACATTATCCCTCAATGCCTAAGATGCCAAGACTAAGGGCACACAAGGTTTTACTGCAATAAACCTTTTGTCTGTGTAAAATGTGGCGGTGGACACAAAACGACAATTTGTACAAAAGACCGCAGTACCCTAGCTAAGTGCGCCCTATGTGTGGAGATCATCCTGCCAATTATAAAGGCTGTACAGTTTACCAAGACCTTCAAAGATACAGAAACGCACCATTTAGAGGAATAGCAAATACACCTCGCCCTCCTAACCTAAATAAATTCCTCCTCTTCGTAACTAAGCTAATAACCATAATGGTGAAACACAAAGACTTACACAAAACGTAGTTAACAATCCTCAAGCATGGGCCAGAAGAAGCAACAATCCCCTAACTCAAGACACCAACGAAGTATTTACAAATTTCCTCAATGAGTTCAAAAATATGTTTTCCCAACTAATAAGTCAGAATAGCATGATACTTAACATGCTTTCCACAGTGATTAACGAAATAGCGTAAAAATGGCTACTACACTGCGCATCGCTTTGTGGAACGCCAATGGTATCTCTAACCATATTCTTGAAGTAATAACTTTTCTACAGTTACAGTCAATTGATATACTACTTATATCAGAAACTCACACAAGTAGGACAGTAATTAAATTACCGTATTATACAGTATATTATGCTAATCACCCTAATGAGACGGCTCATGACCGATCAACTGTGATAATTAAAAATACGATTATCCACCATGAAATACAGTCTTATCTAACCGAAAAGTTAAAGCCTTTCCCTACTCATTTGTTATATCAGCCGTGTACAGCCCGCCAAGACATGCCATTTCGTCTGATGAATATGAAAATTTTCTCAGATCCCTAGGCAACAAATTTATAGTAGGAGGGGACTGGAATGCAACAAATACAGCCTGGGGCTCTAGACTTATCAACCCTAAAAGACGTAAACTACTAAGAACACTTCAGAGAAACAATTATGATTATCTATCAACCGGAAAATCTACCTATTGGCCTAGTGATCCACGCAAACTTCCAGATTTATTAGATTTTGCAATACTCAATTGAATAGCTAATGTATATACTAAAGCGGAATCTAACTACGATCTCTCTACTGACCAATATCCAGTCATCGTTACTGTCAGTACAACAATAATCGCAAAAGAAATGCCTGCTATATTTTGTAATTAAAATACGGATTGGGATCAATTCAAGAAGCTGTTGGAAGAAAACATTAACCTAATCATTAGAATTAAATATAATCAAGATCTGGATGAAGTAGTCCATTATCTAACGACAATGATCCAGTCAGCCGCCTGGCAAGCCACACCAACTATTGGAAATCTCAGTCCTAAAGCTGATAATATTCTCCGCCATTTACGAAACCTAATCACTGCGAAACGAAGAGCTCGGAAGAGAAAAGGCAAGTGACAAGGAACAGGCAAGACAAAACAATCTACAATAGGCTTACTCATCAACTACATAATACCCTTATAGAAGCACGCAATGAAACATTTAAAGAATACATTACAAAACTATCTCCTAACGATCATACAATCTGGAAAGCTAAAAAATTTAAGAGACCAATACTAGCAATACCACCAATCAGAAAACCTAATAACCCGTGGGCCAGAACAGATAAAGAGAAAGCGGATATATTCGCAGAATATCTGGATAACGAATTTACCACCCCAAACCCACATGATAACAATGACGATACAGAATTCCTGACTGCTCCATGCCAGCTTTCGCTACCAATAAAACCCTTCTTCCCATCAGAAGTCCTTCAGCAAATCAAATTTACGAATACCAAAAAAGCCTCTGGCTATGATATGATCGGAGGAGAAGTTCTGCAGCATCTTCCAAGGAAAGCACTGGTTCTTCTTACCACCATATTTAATAGTATAATGAGGTTAAGCTACCTTCCAGTGCTATGGAAGTATGCTCGGATTACTATGATTGCAAAGCCTGGCAAACCACCTAACCACCCATCTTCTTATAGACCTACAAACCTTTTACCCTTAATGTCTAAAATTTTTGAAAGGCTCCTACTGAAAAGAATAAAAGAAACAGTAAATTTCAACCAGATAATCCCACCCTATCAGTTGGGCTTTCGTTAAGTCCACTCAACGATACATCAATGCCATCGAATTGTCAATCAAGTAATAGAAAGCCTTGAAACCAAAAAGTTAACTACAGCTGCATTCGTAGATATAAAGCAAGCTTTCGACAAGGTCTGGCACACAGGCTTGCTTTGAAAGATAAAATTACACTTCCCAAGTCCGATCTATATATTTCTAAAATCCTACCTCGCAGAGAGAACCTTCTAAGTCGTGATAAATGGCTCAACCTGTGACTATCACCAAATCCAAGCAGGAGTGCCACAAGGTAGTGTTTTGGCCCTTTGCTGTACCTGATCTATTCATAAGATACGCCAACCACGCAGGACACTTCTATTGCCATCTTTGCCGATGACGCGGCCATATTATCAACCAGTGACAAGCAGCTCACTTACTGTATCACCTAAACCTACTGCAAGATTGGACTCGCAAGTGGAGAATAACAGAAAACAGTGAGAAGTCAGCTCAAGTAACCTTCACTAATAGACGACTTGATTGCCCTCAAATTACTTTCAACAACATTGCAATTCCAATCAAGTCTGAAGTCAAATACTTAGGAATGCACCTTGATGCAAAACTCATCTGGAGCATGCATATCAAAAATAAGAAAACAAATAGACTTTAAGATGAAGCAAATGTACTGGTTAATCGTAAGACGTTCGCAGCTATCGCTATCAAATAAATTATTACTTTATAAGACAATCATAAAGCCCATTTGGACTTATGGCGTTCAACTTTGGGTCTGCGCGAAAGCATTCCATACAAAAATACTCCAAAGGGTTCAGTCTAAAACCCTTCGCATAATTACTGATGCACCATGGTATGTAAGTAACGAAACCATCCATAATGACTTGAAGATCCCGTATGTAGCATCCGAAACTCAGAGACTTCCAAAAGCATACACCCACAACTTACCAAGACATGAAAATGACCTTATAGGGCGCCTCGTAAACCAGACAGCCGTTGCAAAAAGGCTCAAGCGCAACTGGCCACAAGACCTAATTCCCTAAACGATTTATATTAGTGTATTCTCCCCTAGGTTGATGGCAATGGCTTGATCCTATATCATGACATGTATTTCTATATAAGATCAAATTTACTTATTACTCAATTTGTATAACATGATTAGATTGTAAATGTGCAAATACAAATTAAAAAAAAAGAATTTAAAGTAAAGACGTACTGCGTGCAACTATTGTCTTCAAGCGTTCCTATTTTTGATAGACAAAGAAGAGTAGATTAATCAGATTTGCGTTTGGTCCTGTACCTTACTCTTTGTTTCTCACTTTCTCATTTTTCCGATCTTATTAAAGTCCTCAAGTTGCTAACGCTTACCAGATTCAAGTCATTTACGGCGTTCCAGGCTTAACTTTCGATCTCTTTTCCTTAAAGTTTTTCTGCTCCCAATCTTTGTAGAACAAATAGCACCTACACAGTTTGGATTCAGGAACGCAGTCGGAACACGCGAAGCCCTATTTAGCATTCAAGTATTAATTCAACGTTGCAGGGATGTAAACTGCGATGTATATGGCTGCTTCATAGACTTCCAAAAAGCTTTTGATAGAGTCCAACATCAAAAGATGATAGATATTTTAAGAAACTTAGGACTAGACGAAAAAGATCTAAGAATTATTATAAATCTATATTGGAATCAGACGGCATCAATGAAATTAGAAGAAGAAAACATCGTAGATATAGAAATCCAGAGAGGGGTGAGACAGGGCTGTGTACTGTCTCCGCTATTGTTCAACCTTTATTCAGAATACATCTTCAGAGAAGCGTTAGAAAACACAAATATAGGGATTCTCTTAAATGGAGAAAGATTAAATAACATCAGGTACGCAGACGACACAGTCATTTTGCTGAAAAGTTAGAGGACTTACAAGTACTATTAAACAGAGTAACAGAATGTAGTCAGAGACAGGGCATAGACATCAATATAAACAAAACGAAATTAATGATCATCAGTAAAATAATATCCCCAGATGTCAACTCATGATAAACCATATACCTATAGAACAAGTGGAAAAGTATACTTACCTTGGTAGCACCATTAATGACCAGTGGGATAACTCACAGGAAATAAAGATCCGCATTGAAAAGGCTAGAGCCGTGTTCAACAAAATGAGTACCATCTTCAAAAGCCACAATTTAACAATTAATTCAAAGATGAGATTTCTGAGATGCTACGTCTTCCTATCCTTCTTTATGGAGTAGAGTCATGGACCCTGACAAAACAACAGAAAAAGGCTGGAGGCATTTGAAATGTGGCTCTATCGCAGAATGTTAAGAGTGTCATGGATAGAGAGAGTCAGGAATGACGAAATTCTGCAAAGAATGAAAAAGAAAAGAAATACTGACTACAATAAAAACAAGAAAGCTCCAGTACCTAGGACACATTATGCGGAACGAAAACAGATTCCAACTACTTCAAGTTATACTGCAGGGAAAAGTACAAGGCAAAAGAGGTCCGGGTAGAAGAAGGATATCATGGCTTCAAAACCTGCGAACATGGTTTTCTATGACCACAACACAGTTATTCAAGACAGCAGTCAACAAAATTATAATAGCCCAAATGGTTGCCAACATCCGGAACGGATAGGAACCGCAAGAAGAAGAAGAATCTTTGTATGTGACCTAACCAACCTCTTGATTACTTTTGTCTACTGTTCCGTTCCCTTAGATCGGAATTATATTTTTCCCTGTCCACAATTTTCATTTATGGGACTAAAAATATTTCTCAGTATTTTTCAGACATCAGTTTGGTTTGTATTCATTGACCACACTTCTGTCCCGCATGTTGCTATCGGTCCTAAAATATTTTTATAAATAATTAACTAACCCAGTGGATAGAGACCTTCGTAAACGTGTTTTAAGGGAAAATAATGTCTATTTGTTGCTGTTAATTTATCAGTTTTAGTTACTAATGCACCAAGATACTTGAAATGTGCTACTTGTTTAAGTATACGCAGATTCACCTCAAGGGATTGTTAAATACATTTATTTTTCGACCTGATCGTATAAGATGATTTTATTTTATTAATTTTAAGTTCTACGTTTGCTACAGTCTGTTTCAGACATTCAAACTACATAGCGTCTTTGACATTATGGCATCCACATAATCCAATTTAGACTATTCTATTTAAAATCATACTTTATTGATGTGCAACCGCCTTATTACCCCTTCTAGTGCCTGACTCAACTTGGAATAATTTTTAACTTTTTCTGGAAGTTATAGTTGGAATCTTCTAGGTATGTCCATAGAATCCGTATTATTTTCCTGGAACATTTAGTATTTTAAACAACTTTTTTATTACTAAGTATCAATTGAAACAATGCCAAAGAGAAATATTTAGTTCGCGACTTTTCCTTACTGTCCTAGATTAAAAATTTGTTGTGGGGTGATTTTTCTTTTTTAAATACACGTTAATATTGCTCCAACTCTGCTTTTATAATTGTATTTAATATCTGAGTAACTGCAATGATTAAAATCTTACATGTCATATTCAACAACGTTATTCTTTTATATTTTTCTGCCTTTTTAATGCAAGGAAGAACAATGTCATATTCTATTAATTATTTTGCACTTCTTTTTCTAAATTATTCTCCACTTATTTTACCATTTTCTCTGTGATCTAGTCACCATCCAATACTTCATTGTTCTAACACTGTGTGTTACTTGCCGAATAATATTCTCTAATGAGAGGTCAATCTTCTCCTCATATAACTTTACTTAGATAGGTTTCAGTCATATATTCCTGGCCATCAGTTTCGTCTGTTGTTAATAATGGTCAAAGTACCATTTTTATAATTTTATATATTGTGTTTTTTGCCTGCTAAATTTCTTTTAGCATATTGGTACAGATTCTTTCCTAAGTTTACTACCTTTAGAAAATTTCCTAATATTTCTCAACATTAACAGTTTTTGATTATCATATTCCCTTCTTTTTTGGTTTTTCTCTATATTCACTGCATGTTTTTTAGATCTTTCCTTACACATTTAATTATTCTCAGTCTTACTTTGCTCGCCTCTGTGACTACTTGCGTGGATTCTATTTTATTTTTCTTTTTTCTCATAGTATCTTTGATGACTTCTAAATGTAACATTTTTTTATCTGGTTCACTCTTCATTTGTACTCTTTTTCCTATTATTGGTTTTTTACTTTTCTAGCATTTCTTGCACGTATATTGAGCTGTTAATTTATCCATATCATACTTTTCTTTCTCTTCTCTTAATTATTCTTTCCTACTATTTGCCCATACTTAATATGTATTAAAAATTGTCTAAATTACAGTTAAATCTTCTATATACCTGACTTCTCATTAACTCACTTAGGACAATCCAGATCTCTTTATAAATCCTTTTAAGTTTGAAACATGTGCCTCATTATTATTACTCATCACATCCATCTTTGGTGTTGTAATGTAAACTATGCCTTCTAGTCACAATTTGATAATATTTATTTGATTTTATGTAAACTTTTTTTTGCTTTATTTTGTTATTTTTTCTTACCGACTTATATGTGTAATATATATATCCTCATTTGTTCTCTTTATTATTATTCTTCTTCTTCTATATTTTTAGGTGATCTTATTACTTGATGTTCCTTTTAAATTCTTCGTGAATTTCAAAGCCCCCATTTTCTTTCTTCAAATAGATAATTTCAAAAGTATTTGTCTGGATTTATAGTTTTACTAGTACTTTTTCGATCTTCTCATTTTTTCATTGTCTTCTCACTTACAATAAATTTTATGTTATTGAACATTTCTCCCACTTTTACTCGTAGATTTTTATTTTTCTTTCTTAAATCTTCAGCCCTTAAAATTTATTATATTTTTATATATTATTTTCCAAAAATTCTGTTCTACCTTGCACCTAAAGTCTTTATGATTTTTTTATTTTTGTATTTGTTGTCTAAAGACTTGATTGGATTTTTATAATATTTTTCAGCGTTCCAGTATTATCTGCGTATCTCTCATTTTAAATATATTTTAGTCGCTCATGCTTACTATCGTTTATTACTGTTTCCTTATATATGCGAGCGTTCAACGGGCATAATAGTGGCTCTTGACGATCGTGAATTTCATTTTTATCATTTAACACACAATCGCACTTATCCACAAATAACAGAAAACGCGCTACCCCTTTATTCTTTATTCTGCAGATTTCACTTCCTTTAGCATTTCCACTAGCTACTTTTACTTTTTTAATTTTAAAACAATTGAAAATCGACCATTTAACACTTTGACACCAAACAGCTCAGATACTTCCCTATCCTGAATCAAAGACTACCCCTAGAAGTCTTGAAGGATTTAGAGACTATAGATATTACAGAAACTTTGCCTAAGCCTATTTATTTATAAGAAGATAACACTTCTTAAACTGCTTCCAATGGTATGAAGAAAAAAAAACGTCATTACAAAACATAGTCTAGAAAAAGAAATGTCAAATAGCTGAAATAGCGCTTTTTCTACGCATTATCACCAATAAAAATAACTCCAGGTTATGATTGCGATAATGGGGAATATGGATCTCAGAAGTGATTACTTTGATAACAAGTGGGAAAAGGCATTACGTCAAGAATATTTGAATGATAATAATGTGACAATGAAGCGCCCCGACCAGTATCACTCCAACCGAGCAGTGAGTTTGCAATAAATCATCCAAATGAATTTTTCCAAGAAAACAATCGTCTAATAGAACAAAAAAGGTTCTTGACAAAGTTTCTCCATGGAGACTGATTACTTCCAGGATAATCCATCCATGAGAAAAATAGCCCATAAAACTCAATCATGAGAATAACACTCTAAAGGTCATTATTGTATCGCATTGACGCGTTACCAAAGCGGGAAAGCTGAAATTCTTTATTGCAAATAATTAAAATAGATAAAAAGGGGGAACAAACAGAGCAATTTATTGATGTAGGACAATATAGCGTTTGTGAAATATTACTGATCGGTTGGCACTCAAAAGCTT
Source organism: Sinelater perroti (assembly GCA_036346155.1). NCBI lineage: Eukaryota > Metazoa > Arthropoda > Insecta > Coleoptera > Elateridae > Sinelater > Sinelater perroti. Next base: position 16,738,525 of record JARFIY010000158.1, on the reverse strand, counting down.
TATTCTTGGACTTCGTAAGAAATTTTAACAAAAATAAAAACTGTCGTAGAACAAGCACCTAAACCACGAGACGACCACCTCAGGGCTTAACACTTGTGGAGAGCCATTAGTCTTAATATCGAATTGGTAAAATAGTAAACAGAAGCCAAGAGGAAAAAAAACCAATGTATTATTTTTGACTGATAAAATTATAAAAAAATTAGGTTTTTACCGGGCGCGTTCTTGTAATGCCTCGACGATCGTTAGATATAAATTCTTCTTCATCTTTTCGGGCCTTGGAGATTCGTGTTCTATATCCCTCTCTGTTTTTACTAGGGTATTTATTTCTTCTATCGTTTTTCCTTTTTCTAAACCTACTTCTATAATTTGATCCTTCCACTTTCTTCTTGTTCTCCTTGTTTTTTGGTTGATTTTCCCATTTCCACTATTTTTCTTGCAATTTATTAATAAATATAAAAATGTAACTAACAATCTGTTATGGCTTGTAACTTTCTTTAACGTGGTACTTGCAGCTACTGTAAAGAAGATGTTAGATTTTAATGACTGGCAGTGCCAGAACATTTACCGCACTTAGCTCTAATCTGATTAACGTTCTTCGTCCGTCACGGAGCAATTTAAAGCCGACTTACTGCGAAACGATGAGCCTTCCACCTTTTAACAAAGGCGCTGCAAAACGCGCATAATGCATTCCACCCCCGAATATTTGTAGCGCTGCTTTCGAAATTACAATTGTTAATTCGCGCTCCCCGCCCGCTTGGCACCGCTGCTTATCGTTCAGGCACTAACTAGGCGCATTGCACAGCTGATGTATTTTTCATCAGGAAATCGTCTTGGGCCCATTTGTGTATGCAAATCGGGCGCGGTAATTTACCTCGCGAGTGCACAAACACAGCTACGGGCCCCTTTCATCCGCAGCATTGCGCTAGCCGCGTTACTCAAATTCGGTTGTTAGTCCAAAAGTAGAGGGCTCGGCCGCTGGAAAAGTTCGTCAATTAGCGGGGCTTTCGCATTTTCAGGGCCCGCGTCAGGGGACGATAAGGCGCATCTCGGGGGACCGGGTTGACGCCGGCATATATCAAACGGCGCATAAAAACGTCTTCAAAGGCTTATGTGCCCATTATCGGTATTGGTTTTTATCTGCTATGGTTTTAGAAGCCCGGTTAAACATAAACCACGGTCCCGTTGGGAGAATAAAGTCGGCATTGCGACGTCCGTTTCACCTACTTGATTTAGGACGGCAATGCCGCGCGCTCCTGGATAAGGCGGGCGCAACATTTTATTGGCCTATAAATGAGGTTCAATTTTCAGCTTTAAAGCTTCGTACCGATACGGCATTGTAATAGACACTTCATAGACAATGTCTTCCGACATACTTTGACTAGGTTGGATTTCCTTTTTCTAGTTACCATGATTCAGCGTTTACATATTGTATGTAAGAAAGAAATTATTATAACTTAGATTTTGACACTCAATTTTATCTTTAGACCAAGATCCTTTCCAAGATCTAATGCCAAGTCAACTTTATATAGATATTCTTTAGGATGGTGTCAGATAAATGATCTATGAAGATTCGTTGATAATATAAGTGGTTATATACGAAGAAAAACATAAGGTACATTAGACTTGACTAATGCTGAAAGCACAAGTCGTTGCTGGCCTTTAAAAGCGCAGATCACTTTTAAAAAACTTCCGACCATCCCTGAATTACCTGTACCAAGCCTTATTCATGTTGCACTCAATGTATCGTTCCTGAAAATCTTTTGAATCGTTCAAGTAGCTTATATGGATGAATGTTTAAAGTCTCTACAAAATTTGATGTAGATTCGCTGCTCTACCCGCTCAGTCATTGCAAATGCAACGACCATATGTTACATTTGCTCACTGACGTCAGACTGAGCCAATAAAATTATCCCTGTCCACGCATGCGTATTACAATGCACTCTCATTGACTGCCAGATTGCATCGCAACCAAGCAAATTATTTTAATTATATTAATGTTTGTTGGATATTTTTTATTCAAATCTTATATTTTATAATTTACTAGGATTCCCTTATTTTAAGTAGAAGAATCCAAAAGATAAATACTATATCACAGCTCCAAATGAACAACTACAAATAGTTACGGAAAAAATAAAACAAACTAAAGAAGAAAATAAAGGCAGATACGAATATTGTAGAAAAAACAAGGAAAATAAATAAGAGAATATCCAAGCAGGAAATAAGTGGATAAGTGGATCACAAACCAACTCGTCCAACTTGTTAGATCAAAAACTGCCGTTAAAACTTGCAATTGGAGAAATAAAAGTATAATGCAATGAAATACATTTAAAAATAGTGATAAATATGAAACTTACATATCTAATCCAGGAAGTAAAGAATTACCCCTAATAAAAGTATCAAAACTGTGGATAGACGAAGATTGCCCAAAAAATATTTTTCGGCAAAGAAAAGGCATAATTCTACTGATGTTCTAGAAAAAAGGAAAATCATGCAACAACGAAACAAGAGCGCGAGAGGTCAGAGATCTATTATAAATGTTATAATTGCAAGTGACATTCGAGATGTAAGGGTTTATTGAGATAGTCATATCATTACCAAGTGTGGTCTACAAAGTGGGGAAAACCGAAAGCAAGAACTATAAATTTAGTTCCAGAGGTATTTAAAGTATATTCCAGGAATTTGGCGAAATATCCCTCATGTAGTTAGTACCTTTGACGTAGACTCAAAGAAAAAATTTAATGGTGTGAGATCGCTTGACCTTGGAGGTCAATTGAAGTCTCCATTTCAAAAAATGCAATTTTCTGCAACTTATATGACATATAGGGCCGTTTTGTTGAAAATAACGGTCGTCCTAGTCTATGACATCTACGTCTGACCAAAAAAACTTAGGTATAATTAAGATACCGTAATCCATTCAATCAAACGATCCCAGCCTCATTCTTGGAAAAATGCGGACCGATGACGTCACTAATTTAAAAAACGCACCAAACCCTAACTCGATGGTGATAGAGATGTTCCTCAACTATTTATCTTGAATCGTCAGACCCCCAAATGTGACAATTTTGCTTATTTACGTACCGAGTGAAGAGCAAATGGGTTTCCTCAGCCAGGATAATTATTTGAAGAAATTAAGCTTAGTTTCTTGCATCTTCAATTCTAATCTGTTAGTACAGATTTTGTCAGCTGGATTTTGTAAGCCTCTAGGCCCAGATCTCTTTGAAATATACGGTACAGGCTAATTTGTGAGATGCCCAATTATTGCAAATTTTGATCAACTGTAGCGGCGGTATTTCCAACAAATGTAAAGAAAGACTCATAGTTGTAAATAAAAGGTAAATTGCTGGAACAAGTGTAACAATTTGAATATATAGGACACAGTAGAAGAAAAGGTAGGACAAAAATTAATAATATTGAGGACAATACTTGTATCAACTTTACTGCACTTAGCCTAACCATAAATACCGTCATATTATTTAAGGCTGTTTGAATACTAAAGATAAAGCGACATTTAGTAATTTTAATTGTTTTTTAAATAAACAACTACAAATTACAAAAACAAATTGTTTAAACCAGGCGATTTTTGTTTGCACATGCTTGTAACCCCTTAGGTTTATTAGGGCAATTAAGACATTGATATTAAAACCAGCCACACAGTTATTGAACGTTCTAGGACAACACAACTTATCCAAAACTAGTTGTAAGTTCGAGATCTTCCTCCAAGTGCTTATGAATGGTTTTGGCCTCACCACTGACTTTTGAGCAGCGCTGCAGGATTCCAAGAAAGTTTATTAGTACGCTTTAGCTGAGATTTTACGCTTTTTTTCAAAAACAAAATTCTCCATTAAACCATGATCGAGGCAAAACAAATACATTTTCGAACTAGGGAGTTCCTATTATATACCATACCATTATGGTTATTAAAATGTTCCTTTGACGGTGACAATGTTTCTTGTGGGCGGCAATTAATAGTCTTTTTGACATTGTCAACAAATATCCTGTTGTTTTACAATCGCTTTCGATCAGGCGAAATGTAGATGGTAGAGCTACTTACATTTCTTTTGGCAAAATCTTTTTGTTTCCGAAGTTGATTTTGACAAACCCCTTCAGAAGTTTGAATAATACGTAGCCAACAATACCTTTGTATCTTTAAAAATATCATTGGTACAATACACATCCGGTTTATTGCAAGTTTTTGTGATGTCTTAAGGATAGTCTCGCCTTTTCCCATATAAACTTTGTTAACTTACCACAATGGCAGTATCTGATCCTAACACAGATGATAATATAGAAAACAAAGATTAGTTCTGGAAAAGATTAATAAAGGAAAGTAATGTGGTAACAATTATATTAGGAGATTTCAATAGAAGAGTGGAGAAAATAATCAGTCAACATCGGCGATCTTCTGTAGAATATGAAGAAGGGGAAAGAAATATTAATGAAAATAGATTGGTAGATATTTATAAATAAATCAACTTTATAAATCTGTTTATAAGCATAAAATAGTACATTACTAAAGTAGGCAAGTAAGAAATAGACTACATATTAATAGACAAACAGATAAAAAACGACGTTAAGGTGATAGAAGGACATTTTTATTACTATAAGGCACACCGAAATAAAACACGCAGGAGAAGTGACCAATAGAAATGGAGTACATAAAAAAATACCGAGAAGAATTACAAAAATTAATATGGAGCTACGTCAATAACAACCGCAAATATAGTCTGCAAAATCTCCAAAATAAACAGTTGGTGGAATGAACAAATTAAAATAAAGAAATTGAGATGGAAAGACAACCTAAGCAAAAAAACAGAATATACATATAGAAAATAGTAGGAACTAAGAAAGAAACTCAAACAGTTAATAAAAGCAGCAAAAGAAAGATTGTGAAATAGATTTGGACACGACATGGAAACTAATAGTAAAGGATGCATGCGAAGGCTTTCACAGCCGGTGTTATCGTGCATCGTGTGGTCGGAGTTCGGAAGCTTTTAACGTTTCGTCCACAACTGCGGCGACCATCTTCAAAAAAGTTCTAAAAATTAAGAGACTTAAGATGGCGTTGTGGGGCCGCTGTTGGCGTCACCGGGATGGTAGATAAAGTAATCGGGGTAGCTGCTGACATCAATCGGGTCGTTTCAGGTAATATTTTGGCATTTTTGACGTCACTTGCTCTTTTTGAATAAACACCAGGTGGAAACCATCTATGCTACTACCACCAAGATACGGAATTTGCTTAGACCAGCTGAAAATATAAGAAACCCACATGATGCACCAGGGATATACTGCATACCTTGCTTATGTGCGCAAGTCTGCATTGGGACTACGGGCCGAATTATTGGTACCAGGATAAAGGAACATAAACGTTATCTACGTCTTAATCAACCCGATAAAGCAGCAGTTGCTGAACATGCGTTGGAAAATCCTGACCACGAGATAGAATTTGGGCAAACACAAGTTTTATCCAATTGCAGGAATTATTACCGCACGCAACAGCCACTTAATTTTAGAAAGTATTCTTTTGAATATGTCTACAGCAGTTGTGGACGTCAAGAGTAAAAAAGTACAGATTAAGTTAAGTTAAAAGTAAAGATAAGTTTACCCATCTGATAAAACTGATAAAACTAAAATGCTATAGAAATCCTGACAAGAGAGTAGGGAATAAACGAATCGGAAAAGGAGAATTACCGGAAAGAACTAAAAAAATAACTAATGATGAACCAATAATAGAGAAACTATGCTAAGCTATAAAATTACGAAAAACCGAAAAGCAGCAGCCACGATGGAACAGAGGCATAAATAACTAAAAATGTGAGAAAAGAAGGCAGAAGACCATTTCTTAAAATCTGCTAAAAGGCCTGGCATAGAACAGTATCTAAAGATTGGGAGGTAGGGCTAATATTGCCGTTACATTAAAAGAAAGGCAGTCTTAGCTGCCAAAACTACCACGGAATAATGCTACTTAGCACCACATGTAAGGTTTATGAGCGACTACTAGAACAAGAATTAAGAGAGAAGAACTACAGCTAGCGGACTCGCAGAGGTGTTTTAGAAGGGGTCATACTATACAAGACCATACATTCACCCAAAAAGAAATAATACAAAAAATTCTAAAGCAGGGAAAAAAGCATATTTAGCATTTATTAATTCAGAGAAGGCTTCTGACCGGTCACTCAAAAAGAAAATCTGAAACAGTTTGACGAGAAGAGAAGTAGGAAAACAACTAACTAATTGAGGTAATAGAAATAGCAAAAATTATGTCAGAACAAAACACGCACAATCTGAGCAACTTACTACAAGTGACTAGGGGACTATTCATTATATTTATGGTTGACATTATAAAGATATGTGAACCTAAAGTGGCTGAATTGCATATAAGATAGAGGAATTTGGGAAGAACAAATATTTCTCAATGTGCAGCTGCAAATAATGTGGTAATATTTGCACCAAACGAAAAAGGAACTTGGAAAGAAACATTAAAAGGATATAACCTATTAATAAACGTAACAAAAAATAGTCATGGCAATATCTAGAAGGGAAGTACCAATGAACGTAAAACTGAACAATTATAAATTAGAAAAAGTTGAATAATGTACGTATCTGGGAGTTACCATAGTCAGCAAGAGAGGACATAAAGTAGACATTAATAAAAGAATAAACAGTGTAGCTAAGCTTTGCTTAATGTCACTTACATTCCTAAAGAAAAATTAAGGTGTATAAGACAGTTTATCAACCAACTCCGATCTTTTGAGCAGAATCTTAAGTGTAAAAACCAGACAGAACAATAAATTACAAGCAATGAAGAGTGGCACGGGTTACCAGAAGAGATAAGATAAGGAACCAAATAATTGGAGAAGAATTAGAAATTAAACACAGCTATAATGGTTGGGACATATAATAAAAACAAAAATAAACCAGTTAAGAAAATATAGAAATTGAAAACAGGCATAAACAAAACAAAATCCAGACGTGGACCAAATCTGTGGAAAAGTTAGTTCAGCAGAGGGGACGAAGAGGACAAGAAGCGAAGACATTGGCGCTCAACAAGAAACAATAGACTGGATTCGTCCACTCAAAGGAAGGAGTTTGAGGTATATACTTTTTGTGCGTGCGTCGCTTTGGATATATCCTTTTGATTAACACTGAGAAGGATGCAGACCGTTAATTAAACGACAAGCTCTGCGCGTCTCTTGGTTCAAAATTGACTTTAACATCACTGTCAATTCCATCCAGTGAAAAATACGGCTCATCGCCCATCACAACAAAAGTTTGATTCGAGGTCTTCATGCATTCTTGGACTAACTTGCGCAATAAACCTTTTTAACTCGTTAGCTACGTTTCACTGTATTTCAGAGCTGTTATTCTATTTTTTTTACTTTTTTTTACTTGAATATTCTTTTCGCCCTCTATACGTTTGATAATGTATAAATTTCGAAATGACTCATAGTGTACGCTTTACCTTGCTTTCAATAGTTTCAATAAAACTCGCCAATGGGCTTTCTCTTAATGCCTCTTACAATGCTTTTACATTTTCTCACGCAAATGTCAATAATATGACAACGTGTGCCTTGATATTAGGATATGGGACGTATTAATTGTAGAGAAATCCCATTAGATTTTAATGGTACAAAGCAACTTTTCTAATTCCTTCCAACTCTTTCTCAAAACCTTCCAAATGTTCTTCCGCGCTTTCCTTCAGTTGTTTTCTAAAACTTCTGAAGTATTCTTCTGAATTTACTTCTCTCAGACTTTTAGAATGCTTTCCTGCATTTGTCTTTTAGTTCTCCTCCAGAATTCTTCTTAGTCTTTTCTTAGTCTTCAAAAGCATTTCTTTATTTTCTCCCGATGCACGTCCAAACTTCTAAATTCCTCTTCTGTATCTAGTTGTGTTTTGCAACTTCGATTAAAGTTCTAAAATCTTTCCGCTTTTGACTGTAGTTCTTTTCTCAAGAGTTTAGATCTCATAGCTTCTGTTATTTCCTGCAATTTTCTTCTCCATCACCTTATTATATTTTTGAAACATTCTTCTTTACAAATTTTCAATTTCCGTCAGTCTTTCCTCAATCCTTCTGTTTTTGTAATTCTTTTTTCGGGGCTCTAAATTGGTTTTTGATATTCTGTTTAATTCCCTCAAAGGTTTTTTGTAGTGACACAGCGTAGTAAGTGCTTTAATTTTTTTTGTGCAGCTTTATTTAGTTTATGAGTTACGATTACTCCTACTTCTGATATTGGTTGCAAAGCATTTAATTTGGAGGTTCAATTATTTATTTATATGTTGTATGCACAAATAACATTATGTATAAGACATTCTTGAAATTTGTAGTATCTATTAAGCTACAAGACTATATTAAATCTAATCCGACGAAGATGACCAAAACCAAATTAAAGATGAACCCGGAAGGATTTTCCGTTTGCCCTTAAAAAGAAAATTCCCAATTTACCTAATACTGATAAAAACAAAAATGATTAAACATTGCTTTCAGACTAAAGCACTCGTGGGGCAACTACTTTGTCACCCGAACACTAGCCCTAGCTAAATTTAAAGGATTAGTCACGCTAATACTAACGTACTTTGATAAAATTTACGTAATGTTTTGTGCGCCGAATTCACATAACATGTATGAATAAACTTTTACACACCTGATACTCCACACTCAGGATTATAAGCTTATAAATGTGCAGCATTTTTCAGGAGTTTTGCAATTTACATATTACAGAGACAACAGCGGGAGCATCTGAACGCGCTTCATTTTTCAGAAGCTACAGCTTGCACCACTGTTGAGAAATAATGGTGTAAAATGATTTTCTATTATATATATAATAATATTTCACATTTTCCGGAATCTTGCTATTTGCATCGCTGGTTTTCTTTCACGCCCTAACTTTCTGGTTGGAAATCGTTCAAATCTAAGAAAACATTTTAAATTGTTACACATCATTATTATACAGGGTGGCGCGGACCCAACTGAAATTTTTTAACTAGTCACATATTATATACTGAAGCAGAAAAAAATAAGTAAAAGTGTTTATAAATACGATCAAGTATGCCATTTATTTACAATCGATTACAAAGTTCTTTTTTGAAAACTAAATCAGGTAGATGGCCTCCGTTTACATCAATGCATTGTTGCAAACGTTTCGTAAAGTTGTCGTACACGCCTCCTCGTAGGTCCTCATCAATGTCTGCAACTTCATCACCAATGGCTTGCCTGAGAATATTCATGATATCCCTCTGAGACACAAGGCCTTTCAGGAACCCCGACAGGAAAAAGTCTGGTACACTGAGGTTGGGCGACCGAGCTGGCCAGGCGATTTCGACGAAACGAGTGATAACAATTTCAAACATTTTACGAACTACATCATACTGTTTCGTGTGGTGTGGGCTGTTGCTCCATCCTGTTTGAAATATAGGTTTTTAGGGCCAATGCCAAGCTGTCGTAACTTTTGTTCGACAAAGCCTTCCAACATAGTCACATAACCTTCTGACTCAACGGTCATTGTTTGTTCATTGTCATTTTCAAAGAAATACGGGCCTACAATTCCGAATGCACCGACTCCACACTAAATCGTCACTTTAGGAGAGTGCAAGAGCTTTTCATGCAGTGTCTTAGGGTTTACTGATGACGAGTATAGCATGTTCTATTTGTTTACCCAACCAAGAACTTTCCTCACTGTCTGCAGGTTCTCTGGCGCCCGCTTCACGTCTAACACGCTACCAATTTCTTTAAAATTCTTTTTCCAAGCCAATATGCAATTGCGAGACGGTACGTGACCATGTCGACCAATATTAAACTGTAGTCGGTTAGACACGCTGCACTTCCGTGACATAATTTTTTGGTAATAACTACGTCCACGGATAACACAGTGTTGCACGTTCCAACGCTCCTTTACAACTGACATACTGCGACAGCGCACGTCATGAAATGGCGTCCTCTTCTCTACCATTCCCTCTCCCGCCAACCACGACAAACTACCGCGGCGGCGCACTATTCAGATTTTAAATGTGTAAGTTGGCTCCGAGCCACCCCATATAAGCAGTTTTCCAATAAGAATTATATGATTTTGAAATGAAATATCAGTCATGCTTGAAATGTTATAACTGCCACTGACAAGTCATCTTGGCTAAATACACGCTTCAAGAACCGTTTGTTATTGTTCAAAAGTTTTATGAACGTAGACGTGCTCTTTGCGAAACCTGTGGTTCACATAATCGCTCTTCTGTGCTTGCTCTTCGTCAAATCGTTGAAAAATGTGAAACAAATTCTGCTCTTCACGATACGAAAATACCAGGTGTACCGGAAAGTCTTTACCGGCTTTTGCCAATAGGTGTCGCTAGCTTAATATACAATATTATGATTTGACACGTGTTTATGTTATTCTACAGACATCAAGCTTCAACGTCGTGGGTTATATTTTGTGAAAGTATGGCCGTCATATATTTATACCTCTTCAAAAATGTCAAGTTATGTGCCTGAAATGTGCATTTGTGGCATGCATTACTTTTTTTAATTAATCAAAAAGAAAAAAGCAACTTAAAGTCATCGCTTGCTAGTTGAAACATACGGCAAGCATGCTCCAACCATAAAAACATGTGAGGCATGATTGCGACAATTTAAAACTGGTGTTTTTGAGGTGCAAGACGAAGAACGTTCTGGCAGACCGAAAAAGTTTGAAGATGCAAAACTGCAGGAGTTATTGGATGAAGACCCAACACAAACTCAAAAACAATTGGCAGAAGCGTTAAATGTGGCCCAAGAAACTATTAGCGACCAATTGCGATCGATGGGATATGGGAAAATGGGTGCCACATCAATTAAATGACAGGCAAATGTAAAATCGAAAAATCGTCTGTGAAATGCTACTTCAAAGGTTTGATCGAAAGTCATTTCTGCATCGAATAGTGACGGGTGATGAAAAGTGGATTTATTTCGAAAACCCTAGGCGCAAAAATCATGGTTATCACCTGGAGAAGCTGGCCCATCAATTTTAAGGTCAAATCGTTTTGGTCACAAGACCAGAGTGTATTATGAACTGTTGAAACATGGTGAAACGCTTAATAGTGATCGCTACCGACAACAAATGATCAACTTTAACCATGCATTGATCGAAAAACGTGCAGAATTGACCCGAAGACACGGTAAAGTGATTTTACAGCACGATAACGCGACGCTTCATACAGCAAAACCGGTCAAGGAAGCATTGAAAGCGCTTGGGTGGGAAATATTATTGCACCCCCCGTATTCTCCAAACCTTGCCCCGTCCGACTATCACCTTTTCGCATCAATGGGCTCTGCGTTAGCAGAGCAGCACTTCGCCGATTTCGAAGAAGTTAAAAAATGGATCGATGAATGATTTCGCTCAAAGGAAAAAACAATTTTTTTGGAATGGGATTCATAAATTGCCTGAAAGATGGGCAAGATGTGCAGAATTAAATGGCCAATATTTTGAATAAATAAATGTTTCCATTATATCGAAAATTATGCAAAAAAAACGGTAAAGACTTTCCGGTACACCTGGTACTAACAATGCGTCAAAAGGCAAGAAATGCAGAGAACATTGCTGTTGTAAGAAACAGCGTTGCGGAAGCTCCAAATTTATCGATTCCCCGTCGTGCTCAAAAATCAAGGCTTAGAAGAACCACAACTTGGCGTATTTTGCGAAAAGATTGGGTTTACACCCGTATAAGATTGTGTTGACTCAAGAATTGAAACCATTGGACTATCGTAAGCTGCTTGGACCTTAGGGCAACTTGAAACAGATTACAATTTTGGGCAGAAAATAATCTTATCAGAAAAAGCTCATTCCTAGTTAAGTATATATGTTAACAAACAAAATTGTCTTTTTTTTTTTGGTGTAAAATCAATTTGCAAAAGACTTATGAGAAGCCTTTGCATTCGCAAAAGACCACTGTATAGTGGTTTACGGCATGTTGGTATCATCAGACCATTCTTCTTCCAAAACGAGTTAGGAGATGCAGTTACAGTGACTGGTGAGTACCGATTGATTTTAACAGATTTTTGTGGTCAAATTTAGATACTTTGAAGGGCATGTGGTTGCAACAAGACGGTACTACATGTCACACTGCTAATACCACTATTGCGGTATTGCAAGAAAATTTGATGAATGGATAATTTCAAAAATGCAACTGTAACTTGCCTTTCAAGAAGTTGTCATTTAAGTTTTTTAGATTACTTTTGTGGGGTTGTTTTAAATCTATAGTCTATACAAACAAACCACAAAACATGGACGCACTAAGATTGAACATCGACCGCTGAATTCGTGATTCGAATTTGCTCGTGTGCGCGAAGTCAAGATGGATGCATAAATAATGTATTATTCAAAAGATAATGTAATGCTGCAAAATAATATAAAAAGTTTGATTGTATCTAAAACACTTTTTATTTTATTTCATTTTAAAATCATATCGTTCTTATTGTAAAACTCTTTACAAGCAACACAAATAGTGAAATTTTGATGCAATTAAATTTGCCGCACCGCCCTGCTATTTGGATTATGAATTCGTTGAATATTGCATAGCAAGACATATGCGATTGCCAATAGGATTGATGAAAATGTCGGCTGAACCTGACGTGCGTATACTATCATTCCGTATTAAGGTAATTAATTACTTAGAAATCTCCTAAGAAATTTTAATTTTGGTTTTCAGTGGCTGACGTTTCTTCTTAATATATAATACAGAATTGCGCAAAACGAACGCATATTTTTCAAATAAATATAACATCTTTAATTTTTGAATGTAACAAAAATTATTAACACCGAAACAGTCTTTAAGAAATGTAGTTTGGTAGGTAGACATTAAGCTGGAGCCCCTCCTTACAGTATTATATCTCAGTTATTAACATTACGCCTAGCACAGTTGAAATTTCTTGGCAACTGGGAACTTTCAGCTCGTCTACTACAGGAGGATTTCAAACGTAAACTTTCGATAACCCCAAAAAGAAATCACAGACAAATCTGGTGAGCAGTAGGAATAACTGAAATCTCATAAGCGTGGAATTACATATCGGGAAAAAATTTGTCGAAGAACTGGCATCGAAACCCTTGTCGTGTGGGTTATAGCACCCTCATGTTAAAACCACATGTTTCTATGTGTACGCAAAAAATTGAAAATTACTGCTACTGTAGTTCCTTTTTCTTTAGAAAAGTAAGCTCCAGCGACCTCTACCTTTTAAATGCCGCCCCAAACTGTAAACTGTCTAGGGAAATCTCTGGTCTAATTTTTGTGGGTTCCCAAAATCAACAGTTTTGCTTATTGACATAACCATCCAAATAGAAATGCAGAACTACCAACCCGAATGGAACAAGGTTAAACAACTACAGCACAACACATACAATTCAAATAGCAGCCCCAGATCAGTACACGTACTACCCATACAGGACAGATCGACTCCCAGATATACTAGATATTGTGCTACTTAAGAATGTTACGAGACCAATCTATCAAAATGTAATGACAGAGTAGGATTCCGATCACCTGCCAGTTGTAATGTCTTTCAATACTACCATACGACATGAAGTCCCATTACCGAAACTCATCAATGGTAAAGTAGATTGGCAAATCTCGCAAAACCTATTGAGCGACCACACCAAATGTCCTAGTCAAATCCACACAACACAACAAACTGATGAAGTAATAAGCAACCTCCTACAAGCAACAAAAGAATCCATTAAGGCAGCGACAATCAGCACTAACAGAAGAAGACCAAATAACTACCAGCACCCACCACTGAAAATTCTAAAATTAATAAAAGAAAAGCATAGAATTCGAAGACTTTGGCAAAATACTCGAGAGCAGCAATATAAAATGCCATTAAATAGACTAATACGCAGACTAAAAACAGAACTAGATGAATACAGATTTAACTCATACCAACGCTACATCCAGGAGTTTCAACCTAATGACCCTACAATGTAGCAAGCTACAAAGAAAATTCTTCGACAGCCCCGGATAATTGGACCACTAAAAAATGGAAACACAACCTTTAAAACAGATGAAGAAATCTGCAATATATTTGCGGACCATTTTGAAGCTGTGTTTACTCCAGCACCAAATAATGATAATGCTTTGACGAAGTAAGACAATATCTCCAACAATACTAATCAAATACAAGGGGTGAATTCAAACCAACATCGCCCAAAGAGGTTAAAAGATTAGCTAAAAAACTTAAAGTAAAAAAAGCCCCAGAAAGCGACCTCATACCAAACATAATAATTAAAAACTACACAACTTAGCCTGCAACAAGCATGCAACCATACTTGTATTTCTCAAACCTGGAAAAAATCTCTCCAACGAGCTATCGACCAATTAGCCTGCTCTCGACTTTATCCAAATTGTTAGAAAAAATATTAAACAGGCGCCTACTTCAAAACCTACACTTGCTTAACATACTCCCTCCATTCCAATTTGGATTTAGATCCAAATACTCAACGGCCCATTATCTACAACGAATTGTGGAATACATAGAAAAAAGCTACGAAAATAAAGCTTATACTATAGCAGCATTCCTGGATATAGCTAAAGCTTTCGACAGGGTCTGGATAGAAGGTCTACTTTATAAACTACAGCGCCTCCACATACCAGATTATTTGATACATATTATACGATCATTTCTCACACACCGCACCTTCTCCATTAGAATCAATTCCACATACTCAACAGTTATACCTATCAATGCAGGCGTCCCACAGGGACCCATATTGGGCCCAACACTATTTAATATCTACGTCCATGATATACCTCAAATAGACAAAGCAGCCATTGCTATGTACGCAGATGATACTGCGCTACTTACCCAGAGCAACGAACTATTGGAAGCATCAAACGAACTACAATCCAGCCTAAATACAATATCAAGCTGGATGGAAAAATGGCACATAAACCTTAACTCAACCAAATGTCAAGCCCAAGTGTTTACCTTACGACGCCTCAGAGATATACCCAACATTCAAATAAATAACGAAGAAATTTCATGGAACACACAAAATAGCCCAGTTAAGTATCTAGGAGTATACTTAGACCAACGATTAACTTGGGGGTTCCATATTAACCACAAATTGAATGAAAGCTACGCTAGATTAGCCCTACTATACTCACTGATAAACAGAAAAAGTTCTCTACACATAGACTGTACAATGCTAATCCATAAATCAATAATTAGACCAGTGGTAATGTATGCATGCTGTGTATGGGGATCTGCTTCACCGGCTCACATCCGCAAAATACAAACACTACAAAATAAGATTCTTCGAATAGCCACAAATTCCCCATGGTATATAAGGAACCGCCAACTACACACTGAACTAAATATCCCAACCATAGAAGAGCACATTAAAAAATTAGCGACAACCTTTAAAAATTTAAACAACTGTGCAGGAGCAATCCATTACGCACTAGGAATGAAACACATACGTCAACGTTTGAAACGTAAACTGACACAAAATCTCCTTTCAACCGATGATAGTAGTGATAATAAAGTATAGTGTAGTGACAAAACCAAAATAATACAACAATAAAACTAAACAGTGAATGGGTAAGCCAATAGGCAATCCCTAAGCGACAATAGCGTTACATGTAATCAATAGTTAACAGAAGCATGTATAGCACGACGTTGCTGATCTGGTTAAATAAATTTAAAAAAAAAGAAATGTACCCCATCACTCATTATCACTATTAAATTATCAGAAGCAATAATTTCAACATTTTGCGTTGGATACAATCACCTTGAGGCAGTTTTTGAACAATTAAGATTTATAGGGTTGGAATTTCAACTCATCAGGTAGGATAGCAAGCCACGAAGCCAACTAAAAGTTGGAGTTTACGCCTAGTGGTGTGCTGAGGATTTTGAAAAACCGCCCTTCTCATTATCTCAATATTTTTTTGGAGTTTAAGCCGTGTGAGGACGGCTAGTTAATTTCTCTTCCTAACATCGTAGTATTGTGTTAAAATCAGGGATCTCCCCATTGCTGCTAATGGAAACGATATTTAACAGCAAGAACAAAATTGCTATATCTAATAACTGCGATGCTCTACTTTCTACTAATTTACAGTTACCACAACTAGATCTTCTGAACTGCTTACAGACGGTCTACTACCCATTTTAAAGACATGCGTTTTTCGCACTATCTAGAGTAAAGTTAATAACTTTTTGTAATATGTATTTTATTTTACTCTTAATTTTTGTATTAATATAAGTGAAGGCGCAGAAAATGTATTTACTTACTTAGTTGGGTTCTCTTCTACGAGCAAATCAGTCTGGAGGTGTCTTTGCTGCATACGTTAGCTTTTTGAAGAAGTTCCCATGTTCGGTACTACGAGGTGCATTCATGTTATAACATCTCCGTTTTTTCTCACTAACTAATCACACGAAAACTATGAAACTTGTGTCACTTCTCGACGTAATCTTCTTGCAGCCGTACACATTTTTCACCACTTCCACGCTATGATTTTATGGCCGCTGGAAACGCTTCTTTAGGGGTTTGTTTTGCCTACTAGAAATTCACTGATGCAATAGTGGCACGACTAGTAAATTTGTAACCATGGATAGTGTCTTTGAAACAGCCAAAAGTCGTTAGGAGCCAGGTCAGGTGAGTAGGGCATGGTAAATCACTTCAAAGTTGTCAGCGTTTGGGGCACTCACTTGGAGGACACTTTTCGCATTTTCAGGTCTTCATGCAGAATTGTGTGCACAGATCCCACGGAAATAGCAACTTTTAAGGTGATGTGTCCCGCGCTCATTTGGCGATCCTCCAAAACAAGTTTCTCCACTCGCTTGATCGTGTCATCAGACCGGCTGGTAGGAGGCCGAGATTGTCTTGGTTTGTTGTCACACAACGTTCTGCCTTCTTTGAATTGTCGTACCCACAAACGCACATTAGACACATATATAATACCATCACCACATCTCATTCAACTGGCGATAAATTTCAATCAGTGTCACACCACGTAAATGAAGAAAGCGAATGATTACACGCTGTTCTTGTAATGAAAACGTCGCCATTTTAAGTATCAAAAATAGTCTTCACTCTCGCTGTTGCTGCTAAAGTCCTATGTGCCGTACAGTTCTACCATCTCTGTCGCGCGTATTTTGAAATAAACCGCATATTTCTATCTGTTCCCAGTCCTGAGACAAAAATTCGGAGGTGTTATAACTTAAATGCATCTCGTACTTTGTTTAGCCATAATCAATGATGCAAGATGAAATATGTCAAATTGTATTGACAGTTTGTTTGTTATAAATCTGCAACAATTAATCCAATCCAATTGATGGCAATCATGGAATAGGGTGACAAACTTAACAAAGTTTATATGAGAAAAGGCGAGACTTTTAAGCTACTATGCGTAAAAGGCATCACAAAAACTTGCAATAAATCGAATATTTATTGTACCAATGATCGTTTTACAGATACAAAGGTATGGTTGGCCACGTATTATTCAAACTGCAGTAGCCGTCCTGCAGTACCTAAAGGGTTTCGTCAAAATCAACTTCGAAAACAAAAAGATTATGCCAAAAGAAATCAAAATAGCTCTACCAATCTAATCGCCTAATCGAAAGCAAATTATAGGCATATCGTACAATAACAGGATATTTGTTGACACAAGAAACATTGTCACCGTGAAGAAACATTTTAATAAGTATAATGATATGGTATATAATAGAAACTCTCTAAAAGCGCCACAAGTAGTTAAAAAGGTTCGAAAAGGTACATGTCCTGCCTGGATCATGGTTTAGTGGAGAGCTTTATTTTTGGGAAAAAAGCGTAACATCTCAGCTGAAGTGTCCCAAGCAACTTTCTTGGAATCCTGCAGCGCTGTTCAAAAGTCAGTGGTGGAGCTTTTAAGGGGGTTACAAATTAAAAACCATTCATAAGCACTTGGAGAAAGATCCCCTACTTGCAGCTAATTTTAGATGTATTGAGTCCTGAAACTTTCAATAACTAGTAGTGGCTAGTTTTAGTATCAATGTGTTACGCGCCCCAATAAACCAAAGATATTACAAACGTGTGCAAACAAAAGTCGCTTGTTGTGAATAATTTGTTCTTGTAATTTGTAGTTGTTTATTTTAAAAACAATTAAAATTACAAAATGATGTTTTATCCTTACTGTTTAATAAACTTTAAATGATATGGTATTTATGATTAGGCTAAGTATGGTAAAATTAATTTTCTTTCTATCTTTTCCTTAAGTGTTCTGAATATCTAATTATTGGACTTGTTTTTGACAATTTACCTTCTATTCTTATATTTGCAACTATCAAAATCTTTCTCATATTATTTTGTTTTCTCGCTATTTGTAAGTTTGTTGTTAAGCAAAGTAAGGGTGTTTTCTATATTAAATTATAACGATTTTTCATTTTTCAGAAATTAAGTGATTCATTATTATTGTTCTTAAATTTAGATAACTACAACTAGTTTATATTTTATGTCTTTTCCCCTGCACTAAGGGCTTCGACATTTTCTTGTTATGTTTTCACTAAGTGTTGATTCCGATCGCCAATTTCCAATCACCTCACGTCTCTTTTGCATTTAAGAACTTTTTTTGGTATTTTTATTTCCCATTTTGTTTTTATTCTTTATTATATTCGGTTATTCTTTCATAGATATTTGATTTGTTTTGCACAACTTCGTTACATTTTTCATTATCGTCTCTGTGTATTTTGCTGTACTCTTTTTGGTGTTTGTCCAACTTTCACTTCCACATATTAATACTGGAGTAGCCATAGTCGTATATAATATGATCCTCGTGCATGCCACCTTTTACTGTTCTATTTACTGTACTATAGATACTCCCTAATATTTGTGTATCTTGGCAACTGAATAATACTCTGAAAATACTCTTTTGGTTTATTATTTGATCATACAAAATGTTTATCCTTAAAGATCATAACAAAGACAACATAAGATTGTGTTTTCTAGACTTTTGGTTTAGGCGATGGATTACTAATCGGAGTCTATTTTCATTTTCTCTTATTACTACTTTAACATCAGCAAATAGTAAAATGTTTAGATTAAATTTAGCTGTATACCTAGATGTATGTCTGATTTACAGTGTTTGAGGATGTTAAAAATTGGAAAGACCTTCCATTAACAGGTGTCATTTTAAATTTTGCCCTATTTTTATATGTTAATGTTAGAACTGTCATTCTTGGGCATGTAAGTAGTAAAATCCAACTGACACAAGAATCTGTACCAATAGATAAAAATTGAAGGTGCATGAAACTAAGTTTTATTTATCAAAATAAACATATCCTGGATGAGGAAGCCCATTTCCTCTTTACTCGGTACATAAATAAGCAAAATTGTCGCATTTGGGGATCTGAAAATCCAAGATAAATAGTTGAGGGACATCTCTATACCATCGAGTTAGGATTCTGTGCGTTTTTTAGATTAGTGGCGTCATTGGTCCGCATTTTTTCAAGAATGAGGCTGGTGGGATCGTTTGATTGAATAGCTTACGTTATCGTAACGTGACGTAGATGTCATAGACAAGGACGACCTTTGTTTCTAACAAAACGGCCCTATATGTCATATAAGTTGCAGACAATTGCATTGATGCGCGAGACATTTTTTGAAATGGAGACTTCAGTTGACCTCTAGGATCAAGCGATCTGACACTATTAAAATTTTTTCTTTGAGTTTACGTCAAAGGTACTAACTGCAAGAGGAATAATTCGCAACATTCAGCTGCATTTGTGTGAGAATATAAAGAAAACATTCCTCAAACGAACACACGCCCGTAGAAAAATTATTGATATCGATTAATGGCAGATTTGTGCTTTCCATTTAAATAAAGGTATCTGTAACTTTAAAAAGTCGGCGCTTTTTATAATTTAAAATGATACTTCGTTATAGAAGATCCTTAATAAGTTAAAAAGCGTAGGAAGCTACAATTTTGTTTCACTCCCTGGCTAATCCCTGGTCCAATAGGTACGCTAGATGAGATTTTTATTTTAAACCGTTTCCCCTAGCCCCCTGATCACAAGCTTAGCGAAGCTTAACTATAAAAAGTGTTTTCTCGTCTAGCGCAGTAATTTTTTTCTTCATGTAAAAGTCTTTTTATTACTTTCAGTCAGTTGTTAAGGATTTTTGTTGTATTTTATTTGCAGTATTCAGAATGCCAATTTGGAATTGTGTATTTCTGTCAACACTTTTCCACTTTTTTCTATCACTTTTTCTACTATTTCTATTTTATTATGTTTAACTTCGCTACATCTTTTGTGTTTGATTTACATACATCATAACTTTATATGTTAGTGTTTCACTTTTACGTATATAATTTTCAACATCCACCATAGAATTGAGCTTCCTTTGTCAGGCTCTTGGCATAGTTTCTCTTTTTTTTCGTCTGTACTGGACTGTAATTTTGTTCCGCATTTTTTTTTTATTTTTTATCGCTTCTTTGGTGGCTGTTTCTATGTTGCTTTTTATATTGTTCCATTCTTCATCAATGTCGTTGCTTAGTGGTATTCTTGCTAAATGTTCGTTTATTTTGTTTCTTTATACATTTCTGCTACCTTCTTGCTGAGTAAATATACTTACATATCTCATGAATTGAAGCTACAGTTTTTGCTTTGGTTTTTTCCACCTCGTAGAGCACAGTGAACAATGATATATCTGATTACCTAAATAAACCCTTATATCTTGAACCAAGATTTTCATTTTGTCACTTGCAATTATATCATGTATTATATATCTGTAACTTCTTGCGCTCTATGCATACAGTATTTGTTGTATTTATATTTGTCATTTTTTCAGAAAAACATTAATAGTTTTCAAACTGTTAAATGTTGCGAATTGTCTTAGTTTTTCTCTAGTGTCATTTATTTATTTGATCTTTACTAAAAGTTCCAACTATTTCAAGTATTAATACATTGTTTACTTTGACTTTAAATCTCCAAATATTAAGGCATAGTTTGTTCTGTTATTTTTATTAAGTATTCCTTGTACTTAATCGTAAAATCTTCTCGTATCTACTTTTCTTCAATCTTCTGGCCTACGTCAATTTTGAAACGTATTATCATAATTCTTTCATTTATTTGTGTATAGCTTATTATTGTGTTTTTCATTTGCTATTTACAAGTAGTTCTACAACAGGCACGTTTATTTTGTGGCAAGCCGCAATAAACCGTATTGTAATCGTCTAAAACTTAAATACCTTTCAACTCCTTCTTTGTTTCTATTATATATTTTTTTTAATTATATATATAGCTGAATCTGCAAATTATTATGCAATACACAACTTAGTTAAGATATAAAATATATAACAGCATACATAAAATCTAATTAACGTAAGATTACACATTCTATTAATATTTATTTCAGCTAAATTAAGTTTCTAGGCAGTTTTCTTTTAAGGCGTATGTGAATGTCTTTTTGCCCTAGGTCTAGTATTGCAGCACTTGCACATAAGTTTAAGTTTTGATAGAACTTCTGAGTGATGTTATTTATGAATTCAGTTATTTGTGGGACACCAATTTCATGATGTATTTGAGAATTACGCACAAACCATGGGCACTGTATAGCAATTCTAAGCACTTTATTCTGCATAGTTTGAAGTTTTTGTAGTGTTGAGTTTGAAGCAGTACACCATATCGGGCAGGCATAAGTGATTATTGGCCGGAGTATTGATTTATAAATTAAGACAGAGCATTCAGTTCTGAGGTGCGAGCTGCGGTTCATTAAGGGGTATAACATACCCAGTCGGGTGTGGCATTCGTTCAGTTTGTGGATGATGTGGAACCCCAGTTTAGTTTGTCGTCCAAGTAGACGCCTAAGTACTTTACTGCTAAGTTTTTAGGATTCGATGTTATATCCCTATTGTTTATTTTGATTGTTGGTAAGTTCGCATAGCGTTTTTTTTTAATCATTTATTTGCCAGCTCAACAATCAGTTACATGTTATACATGGCAATGATAATAATAGTAAGGTAAGCAATAACAGTACGTTCTTTTATAGTTTATGAGGTAGGTTGTACCCTTACAAGTATGTTAACTAATTGTTATATTAACTAATCAATGTCGAGTTCGGTTAGATATAAATCTTGTGGTAATTTTCGTTTGAGTCTTTGGTGTATGTTTGGTCTGTTTGGTTGTATAGAACTGCACCTTCACATTTATGTAAGTTTTTGGCACTCGCGGCGATGTAGCTTTGGATTGTTGGTATGTCTAGTTCGTAATGTAGTTGTTCGTTCCGAATGAACCAAGGAGCATTCACTGCTATGCGGAGAATTTTGTTCTGTAGTCTTTGGACTTTTTCTATGTTTTACTTTGCAGTATTGCTCCAGATTGTTGATGCGTATAGCACCAACGGTCGTATTAGAGATTTGTACATCATAATGGTGCATTTGGGCTTAAGAGATGACTTTCTATTAATGAGAGGGTAAAGTTGTGCCAATCATGCTTATCCTTGGTTTAACTTGTAGTTAATATGAAGTTTAAGCGTGAACATTTTCGCATGGGATTTGTCAGGGTGTATTCTTATTTTCCACTTGGTAGTTTAGAGAATGTTGTAAATGTTCGATAGCTGTTTCGGCACTGTGATTCTGAGTTAAAATCGCCGTGTCGTCTGCATACATGGCAAGTGTTGAATTTTCTACTACTGCTAAGTCGTACACGTATATATTAAATAATGTTGGTCCTAATAAGCTCCCTTGGGGAACCCCGGCTTTTATGGATCTGTTACTGGAGGTAGCTGTATTTATTCTTACTCTGTATGTTCTGTGAATCAAAAAGGAGTGAATAATCTTTATAAGATAGATCGGCAATTGTATCACATTCATTTTGTAGATTAGCTTTTCGTGCCAGAATTTTATCTTCGAAACCTTTTTCAATAAGTTCGCCTATCTTGAGCAATTGATGAGTGGTTGAGTGAGATGATCGAAACCCAAATTAATGTGGAGGGATGATATTTTTTGCCTGTAATACTACTTGGAGTTGGTAAGTATCACTTTTTCAGGGAGTTTGGCTAAAGATGATAAGAGACCAATTGGTCTATAGCTATCCAGATTATCCTTAGGTTTGGCCGTTTTATAGATAGGGAGAATGATGGCAGTTTTCCATTGGACCGGAAAGTATCCTAGTCGGAGGGAAGCATTACAAATTGTAGTTAAGTAGGCAACGGCTTTCTTGGTTAGTTGCTTTAAGATTTCATTGGTTATTAGATCAGCCCCAGGTGCCTTACGGTTGGGTAATCGGTCAATGTAAGTCTTTAGTTCTTGGGTCGTTGCTGGGAGTATTGTGGTGTTCTCTTGCAGGAGCAAGTTCTCGGTTACGCTGATAACTTTACGATCAAAATGTTCGTCAGACTCGCCTACGTTAGGTGCGAACACCTTCTCAGGGTGTATTGCTATTATGTTTGCTTTGTGAGTGTCAGATATATAGGTGGTATTATTAGCAGTTAAGAGATAAATGACATTTTGTTGCTGTAATAATTTTTTGGTAGCCAACCACATAGTGGGGTCACGGGGCTGCATTTCTTCAAGATAAGTGTTATATCTAGAGATTCTTAGCTTGTCTAGTTCTTGTTTGACTGAGTAACAAAGCTGGTTATATAAAGTTTTAAGATATGGCAGGCGAAATCTCTGCCAGTTTCTTCTGTATTGATTCTTAAGTTTGATCATTTCTTGTATGAAGTTAGGTGTTCTGTTGTTAGCAGATTCTAGAATGCTTTCTTGAATTGCAGATGTGAAAAGCTGAACAGAGGTGTCTAAATCCTTAGGTGTTTCAATTGATTTCATCCGTCTCAGTTTTTGGTCGAGGGTCGATTGGAATAATTCCCAATTTGTTTTTCCGTATGCAAGTTTGATAGGGAGGGAGTTATTTCATGAGTATTAGACAGGGAGATAATTACAGGGAGGTGATCAGAGTCTAATTCAGTAGTTACTGTTTGGAATATTGGGACACGAAGATTTTTATGTAGAATTACATCAACGATGTCTGGCTGGTGAACAACTCTGTATGGGTGGTAGGTAAAATTAGTTGATGCGGAGATCAGTATACCATGGTGGGTCAGGATGTTTTGTAGTTTAATTTCATCAGGGTTACTGGCCCGGCAACCCCATATGGTGTTTTTTGAATTAAGGTCTCCCAACACCAGAGTGGGTTCATTAAAATTAAAGAGTTTTCTAATTTCATCTTCTATGTGTATCTTCAGATGTGAGTATAAGAGAATTATTATTTCTTGTAAGTAGCTTAATAGAGATCGCTTCTATATTTTGAAGTGCATCTGTAGAAAGGAGATGATGTTTAAGTTTATTTTTAATTATAATTGCAACACCCCCTGAAGCAATTAATGCTTCTCTGTCCTTCCGATAGACATCATAACCAGGAATTCTGAATTTTTCAGTACTGATAAAGCGGGTTTCGGTGATGCAGGCTATATCAATGTTATGTCTCGATAGGAAATCTATAAAAGTTGAACGTTGGTTTCTTAGGCCATTGGCATTCCAGTTGGCCATTGTTAAGTTAGTTATTATTGGGTAACTATGTTGATCCATTATTTAACATTGTTGGAGTTAATGTCGCTAAAAATGGCATTATCTTATCTAAGTGGGGTATAAGGAGCTCAACTATTTTGGTGATTATGATGGAGATGAGGTCAGTGGACCTTCTTGTTTCTCTTGAGTTGTATTAATGTTGAGTTCCAGTTCTTGTCGATGACTTCTTGAGGGTGATTCGTTTGGCAAATTTTCTAGTCTCCGTTTTGCTGCCTCCGAATATCAGGTTTATCAGGTGTTAGGATACTGGTATTAAGTTAAGGTTTTTTACTTATCTTTAGGTAGTAGCTGCAACCTTTGTAGTTTGCAGGGTGTTTTTCTAGGCAGTTAACGCATCGAGGTCTTCTTCCGGGCGTTTAGGTCATTGAGTGTATAAGCGATGGCCAGTGCACTTGACACATCGCTCTTGGGATTGACAATAGTTAGTCGTATGCCCGTACAATTGACATTTCCATTATGTCTATTATAATATTGTTTATTAATATAATAAAAGAATATAGACTAAATCCATTATCTTGTCTTACATATGCGTTCGGTTGTTTAGTCTTGCTGTAGGTCTTGAGTTTCTTCTGTACTTATGTAACATATAAATTCTTCCTTTTTACTATGCCTTCTTAGCGCCCCGTAATTTATCTCTATTCAGACTATTAAAAACTTTTGTCATGTTGATAAAACATAAATTAAATATTTTCCCGCGCCCAATTGTATTTTTTATTAAATTTTAGTTGAGTGAGGCATTTCCCATCCCTTTCGCTAGTCTAAATCTCCACTGCCCATATCAAGTTATATTTCATAATGGGTCTTAATTTTTTTATTCATAACACTTTTTAGTATGAGCTATTTTATAATATTGCTATAGCAGTTAAAGTATTGCTCTCAACAGAATGATAAGTTTTATATTCCACATAAGCAACAACATTTTCTACCAATTTTTGCAATCGTCTGAAAACATCTACTAGTAACTTCAATACGTTCTTCTAACTAATCCAAAGTTTTGTTCTATAAGCTTCTTTTTCGCGCCAACAATGCGTTTTTAGACTTTGAGTGAACATTTTCTGCACGACTAGCACATGCTTTTCTGGTTTGGATGTTACAGGGTAATCGCTTCTGCGAGTACCTCCACATAGACTGCAGTACTTAATTTAAAATGACCATCTTTTGGTGGTTTTGGCTTTGAAGCACAAGGTCTGTGCTCGCTAAGCTCCTGCACAGCAAACTGCCACATATTTGACTTATAAGTTTTGATGGTTTTATACTCTTTATTTGTCTCCCCACTTTCAACTTTCTTAACTCTTTAATTCCGACAGTATCAAAAAATGTTTATTGCCAATTTTCGCCCCTCTTTACGCACCGGAGCACTTTATTTTTATTATTTTTCTTTTTTAATACTATAATGATACAATCAGTTATTTAGTTTCTATTTTTAAATTGGCCTTTATCTTCTAAATTTAAAAAGTGTCTCTTACATCTATCAATGTAACTTGCTGAAAATTCCCCAAGCATCGATAACGTAAGTTAATAAAGTAGCTTAAGTCAAATTTAAATTGCGACGATGTTGATCTTATTGAAAATATCTAAATTTAGCATTCTACAGATTTTTTTTACGTTAGTTAGGATTCAGTCGATGGTTAAATCGTATGCATTCGTATTGTCAAATTTCAAAGAAATTGCTATATATAGCTTAAGGGTGTGTAGTTTAAGCTTCAGTCTGCCTTTTAATATGTTTGGCATTCTCCTAATGGTTTGAGATAGATTAATTATTTGCCAAGGTTTTAATTGTTTTGGAATTAACGACTTTAGAGCTTCTCAGTCATATTAGTTTAAATGAATATTAGAAATTTAGTTTGATGTATCTGTAGGATTGATTCTGTTGTATGTGAAATTTGGTGGAACTAACAGAAGAGTGTTTATCTGTTCAATAAGAAGCTGGTGAGATGGAACTTGAGTATCCTGGTTTGTTGCATGCTGAGATTAACCCAATAATTAGTATTTTTAATATACTTTTATAAAGGATTTTTCAGTGTCTGTGTCCTTCTTGACTTGATTGCTTTATTATGTGGTAAATCAAATAATATCCGACAGTTTATCGACAATTATAAATCAAATTCATGGTAGTGATCCATACAATTTCCACTTAAATTATTTGAGCTTTTAATTTAATCTTTTGACAACATAGAAATCAGTAGTTAATGATGAATTAGATCGTTAGTATGGCTATTAAGTTTATTATCACAAAGTTTGGGAGCAAGATCATCTTACTACTTAGTGTATCCACTAGGACGAATTTTATTAAGCTTATAGGTCTGAATTACAGTAAAAAGGTAGATCTCTATAGTATTTCCTATGTCCATATGGGTCTCATGTATTTTAGTGTACCCAATTAACGATTAGAACATATTAATAATTTCAATTTTTTCTCAATGGCTAATACACTTAACCAAACTTTAGAGTTAATTGTTTTACGCGAAACGTTGTTCTAAATGCAGATCTGAGTACTTGGCTTCTGTTTTAACAGAAACTGTAACATAGTTTAAGTACTAAGTTGTTTAAAACGTTGAAATGGTACTGGAAAATTTTGGAAGCCAATAAATCTTCGCGTTTAGAAAGGCAGTATTATCAATAAAATTGGGATAAAGAAGGGTCCAGGATACTGAGGACAGCTCTCGAAGACTTCGAATTGGGGAATCATTTAACTTCCTCTTTGGCCACGCCCTCCAACTCCATCTAGCAAAGCATATTATCGAGGGCTATACCAAAAAGCAAGCCATTAGTATAGTCTTCCTCAACGTGGCCAAGACTTTAGTCAAGGTATTGGCACAATGACTTAATGTAAAAGATGACCTGAACTGTAATCCTGCTACCAATGGTTTAGCTTGTCTGGTCCTTCTTTACGTACGAAGCTGTCGGTGTTTTCGGAGAAACGACTTTGAGACAACTTCCCCCAAGGATTCGTTCTGTCCCTGACGCTATACAATAATGCGTCTGGGATATGCTAAGATGCCCTCTACTGCCATGACCCATTACGCAAACGACTCAGTGGTGCTTTCCAGCTCGCTGAGTACCCCCTTAGTGAATCTAGAGAATGGGAGAAGAGCTCGGCGGTCCTGTGCTCCACCAAGAAACAGCTTCACTGACGAGACCGCCTGGTAAATCTCAAGATATTTAAAAGGGAAGTACTCTGAAAAGAAAAGACTAACTAACTCAAGGTGCACTGGATTCCAAGTTGACCTGAAGATCAGCATTTGACTTCCTAATTCATCCGCAGATCCGACTGTCTCGTCGCAACAAGCTAATTATATATATAAAGCAATTATCCGCCCTATAATGATAAATGTGACTCCATTTTAGAGCTGTACATATTAACAGCGGGCTTTAAAATTAATCTTTAACGCCCCATGGTTTGTGCGAAACTATAACCGCCCCCCCCACAGAGGTACTAAAATCACGACCATCCAGGAGCTTATCTCTCTCATCGTTCAAAACCTTTACAATAACATTAAGGGTCATGGCAACTTTACCATTCTTTATAATTATAACGCTGGCAGCGCCACACGGCGTTTTATACGGTTATCCACCATCCACGTTACGGCTAATTACAAGGGACAGATGTTAGAAACTAGACTCAGCAGTCAAATCAACGTCGACATTTCGTAATACTGTCTTACCCGACAAAATTTGCTAGGATAGTGGGTGGAGAGTTTATCGTTATACTTGATTATGATATATCTATCAAAAAGATAAGACTTAAAGAGAAGTTAGTAATAACTTGGAAAGAATCCGGGGGTAATCCGATGCACAAGACCTTATCAAATATTTGTACAAGTCTAAAAAAATATCTATATAATATTTCTTTTCTTTAAGGGTTCTTGAGATGGGATTAAGGATTCTATATACTTGTTGAATTATGGAAAATTGGTACAGTGGTAGATGTGATAGAATATCCATGTTAACCAAAAGACGTTTCCTAACAGGAGGGAAACTAATTGGTCTATAGAAAGTTACTGTATGAGATGCTTTCCTCGGCTTGGGGCTTTATAATTATTGGATCTTTTGGTCTCAAACAGGACCTCCATAAGCAAAAAACGTTTCATGGACAGAGAACGTTTAAAGGTCCTTAGATAATAACAAATGTTTTTTATGACGTTTGGCCTCACTACTTTTTATTAAGAAAATATAGAAATCAAGTTTCTAACGATTTATCTTTGTAATGTTAAAAGCATTTTAATAAGTTACATAATTGCATCCAGAAAGCGCTCCCTACAAGCTCATGGCCATACAATTCCTTCACATATTTAAACTCGCTGAATACCCATAGCACTTCAGCAGCTCCATAAATTGCAATGTGGCGCTCCGTTAGATTTCCTTACTATAAATATAAACAGGGCGGCTGAAATAGGTTCGGGCCCGGTGCACGCGATACATATTTAACTGGACCGTTTCTTTTGTCTCGCGGCTCCCTAAATTATGCAGGGCGACCCAGTTTATACGCGATATCATGCCTCCTTGAGTTTGGAATTATAAATGAGCCCAACTTGCCGGCGCTTTTTATTTCTTATTTCGTGGATAACAAGCGCACTCCTCGGTTAGAACTTCTAGGAAAGCGCTGCTAAGTTATTTGCCATTAATAATTGATGGGCCCGTTATGAAAATTTAATTTAAATAGAAAATGCGCCGGGCTGGTTGAAGTGGCACGCAGAGTATAAGTAGCCTTAATTTTGCTCGTGTGGGAAGGTGTGAAGGGAAAACTTCTATTTACTCCAAATTGGCACACTATAATTTAGGAATTGTCGGAACCTTCCATTTCAAGAAAAGCTGTTATTATTATATTATATATAATAATATAGTTTTCAGTTAGAATTGCTATAAAAATTTATCTTTCTACAGTAGAATTTTAAGAAAATAAATAAAATACAAACCAGCACTGCAGATGAATGGGTAGCATAACTGACAGGGGCGTAGTATTTACAGACCATAAGCCGCTACCACTCCCCTAAAATGGCGAGTAAATAACCGCCACAATTCCACAAATCTTGTAGTGTTTACACGATATTTATGGTCGCAACCTCATGACTCATGCTGTTTTTGTTTCAGGCAAGGGAGACTTCAAGCCTTCCGACTTAGATAGGTGAGTTCGCATGCCGAACAATTTGGCGAATTGAGCGTCCGAGCTCGCCCTAATCGATACATGATTGCTAGCAATTAGCGGCTGATATTGCGATGATTTACTAATTACTTCCTGCGGCGTGGCGCTTACGGCCACCCATCACGCGAGGGAGCTATCAGGCGGGCCATCCCTTCCGCTTCTAGCGCAATCTACCTCCATCGTTAGGGCGAAAACGCCGCATGGATCTGAAAACTGAAAGATTTGGTAACTGGGGCTTTTTGAGCGCAAATGAGGGAAAAACGCGGTTGTTTGATACAAAAGCCGAAGGGCGTTTTGGAGAAGCGCAATGAATGCGAGCTTTCAGGTTATTCTAATCACGCGCATTTTCATACGCGAATTCACCGGGAACGTTGTTTTGAAGACCTTGACGTTGTGGCCTTTGTGCAGATGGTTGAACTGAAAGCGAACAGTGGCTCTTTGTTATACAACTGAAAGCTCGTGTTACCTAGCTTAACGTCGCATTTGCTCAGATTTGCACAGAGGGAATGGAGTTATTCATTGCTTGGCGAATTTCTGGATTTAAA
The DNA here is from genome assembly GCA_036346155.1 of Sinelater perroti. Taxonomy (NCBI): domain Eukaryota; kingdom Metazoa; phylum Arthropoda; class Insecta; order Coleoptera; family Elateridae; genus Sinelater; species Sinelater perroti. Next base: position 16,708,326 of record JARFIY010000158.1, on the reverse strand, counting down.
TAAATTAAAAATTTTGCAAAAAATATTAATTCCAACGATATTTGCAATATATTTCAAAATAGTAACTGAAACCCCGTTTTCAGCAATTTTATGTGGTTTAAGTAATTTTTAAAAAATGTACGTAAAGCTAAAAAAAATGTTCATAGGAATTTGTATACTGTAAAATACAAGATAGAACACCATAAAATTTTGTACTCGGACGTAATTCAAAATTTTTTCATGCTTTCTCAATTGATATATAGGTTTTTAATTCCTCAATTTCGTATTTATTTAACTTCGACTTTTTCTTCGGGTTTTCTACAATTTTTTCTTTGTTAAAGACCTTTAATTGCTATTTTAGTGTTACTTATAATTTAAACTGCTGTCTTCGACCCAAAATTTTTGACTCTCGCTTTTTTTAAAAGCGACAGCGACAATTGTTTCAGAACAAACTTTAAGATCACCTGCTATGTTAGGATCTCATTTAAGTTATTACTAGACCTGTCACTAATTTTAAATCCAAAATTTAAGGGTAAGAGCACGTTCGAGTCGACAAAGTTTTCAATAATTGCTTTCTTCGGCTTTTCCTAGTAGGACTAAGATGTCTTCAACTTTTAAAGCTGTTTAAGATGTCCCATATATTATAGTAATATAACCAACTCATTTTACTCATCCTCAATTAGTTGTTTATCTCAGAAATATACGTTGATTAGCTTAAATTTAAAGTTTACCTTGTCGGTTCAAAATTCTGAAATCTCTGTCTCGTCGCTTATGATAAGGTGTACCTTGAGGACTTTCAACTCTGCAATGCAGACGCTGGGATTGGCATTTTTAAATTTTTTCTCTCTACATTATCCTCATATGCAGATACGATTTTATTCGCCTTGCAAAAATAAAAAATACGAGCATGATGCGAAACTCAAAACGCTACTTTTGCTTGCAACCATAGAAAGAGGAGAACTATAGCGTTTGACGATTGGTTATTGTAATAGAAGTTTGACTGAGAATTAATAATGGGACTGAAATGGTGACATTAAGGGGTACGAATACGATGGAAAGGAAAACTAGTGCACTAATCTCGTAATGAAAGCTTATTGAATACAATTAGGTTTCTTGAGGTTAGAGAATGATCTTTTGAGTATAATCTTGGAGCATATCAATGACACTGAATCCAGGTCACAGTTATTATTGTCAAAAATCCTGCATCACCTGCATAAAGGGACGTGCGGAAAAATGGTATTAAAAGAGCGCTGTAAAAGGTTTGAGGCCGGTTTTATTAAATAATATGTAAATAAAGCGTAGAAAAGTTGTACGGAAAGTGCAAATCATGTGGAAAATAACCCTTTTAGAAGAAGAAAAGCACCTAGTGTAAAAGAGCAAAGCAAAGGGAGGACAGTGGACAAAAAATCTTGCAGAGATATAATCTACAAGCATTTGAAGACTTCGAAATAATTTAGAAAAGTTTTAAATTCTGCAAAAGCCGCTATACTACCCTCTAACTCCTCAGAGTGATGAAACGTATTACCAGCGCCTATACCAAGAAGCAAATAACCAATGCAGTCTTTCTCAGCGTGGTCAAAAACTTTAACAAAATGTGACATTACCACCCAGTGGACAAGATGGTCTCAACTCACGTTCCACAATTTTTAACGGTGCTTTCCACTACACTGGTCCAGTACGTAGATGGTTCGACAATTCACTGATGAGAAAACGGTCGCAAGAGAAAGTGATCCTTTTTGAGGATTATTGCGACAGGTAAAGAGTAAACAATCAAGCCGGAGAAAAGGTCGACAGTTCTGTTTTTTCACAAAAACCATTTCGCTAGTGATATAATCTAACAAACTTTAAAATCTTCGGGCCAAGGAGACAACCTATCTCGGGTAATTTTGGATAGAAAGTCGACTTGGAGAATACATATCGATAGAGCAACATCCAAGGCTGATGAGGCTAGCACTCGTGCCTTCTTCCACCATGAAAGCATATTATCTACTGCAGGGTAGATAAATAGTAACGACTACAAATTTATTGAAACAATGGTACATGCACTTTACCACTTATGTAAATGAGAGTAAATTGTTGAATTTCAAGTAGATTTCTGTAACATCAACCAGTTTTCTGAAGAAATATTGCTGAGAACCATCTTCTCCTACATTTTTTAGTGTACAAGCCTTAGTCCTGTATGTATTCTACTTTGTATAGCCCTATATATAAAAATTACACGGAGTGCAATCTGGACTTCATATGAGGTCCACTCGTCCCAGCCAACATTCTAAAAAATTTGGTCTAATCACGCAAGCACAGTAAGAGCAAAATTAAATTGCCATTATTATCCTAACCAAATACCGTGGGGCACACGTAATCTTCCAGCATCTGAATGTAACATAGGTATCTCGCACAAGGTATAAGCTTATGAGTTGTGTTCTCGTTATTCTGCACCACACAGTCATTTTTGGTTATTTACATCCTGTAAAAAATATGATAGCCTTATATATCATTGAACATTAGAGATATTATTCAAAGTGTAAAAAACTGTGTATTGTGTCTTGATTCATTGGCTGGTGTTTACAAAATTCAAGTTTTTGATGTTTTAAATTTCTGCTCATCATTTATAACTTCTTTAAGCCCTTAAAGTTGACGCTATAGACTGGGCTTCCACCTTGTAGAAAAAGGTAAATGTTAACGCAATTGATGTAACTAAATAAAACGTTTTATAGCTTGTATTTTGGGACATGGCGTTGGAAACTCTTACATTGCTAACTCATATTTAATGTTTTCATAACACGCACTGCGAAGCCCTTTCATGTGAAGTGATAGACAAGCATTATTTTAGTTAGATTCGCGGTAGTAAGGTATCGGGCTACAAATGCCGTTTTACAGTCGTCATAAACGTCAAATAAAGCCAAAACACAAAATAATAATGATCTATTTTAATGTTTACTAAATCGTAATATAACCCCTGTGTGTGAAGTGTTAAAACAGATCAAGAAAGAAATGTTTTAATATTAAACGAAATAGTGAAGATGCAAAAAAACGGAGGAATGGACGGTTCGATATTTTACTAACGATGAGTTAGAGAGCTAAGGAGCCGAAGTACATAAAAGTAAAAACTAAAATTAGCAAAGGAATGAATGCTTCATTATAACTAATGCAATAAAAAACGCTTCAGAGTGTGAACAAACGTGAAGTGAAAAACTAAAATTACCTCTGCCAATTATCGTGGAAGGCATTAAAAATTTTAACGAGTTTTATGAACAGGTGCCGTAATATAATTACTGAGTTTCAAATTAAAATAACAAAATTATTACAGATGTCTCAAGGATTTATATAAAAATAAATAAAACAAGAACGGCGTAATACCGTAAAGGAAACTTTCTACAGCGGTGCGATGACATTAGGATAAAAACTTTTAAAAGGAATTAATGTCATAATGATGACATATGTGAGTATAATGAATTTTCGAAATCGTAACGGTCACCTCCGGTTGCCGTTAACCGATTTGGCTTAAAATCAATCCCATGAAAGGTATTGACCTAAGATGTGTGTATGCCAAGTTTGCGTTTAATAGAACGGAAGTTATAGTGTCTCCAGGCACACAGACAGACAGACAGAATGATAATCTGATTAACTTTCTATAAGCTCCGCTGTAGAAAGTTAATAAACCCATACAAACAAACTGCAGCATTATTGCGCAATAAAAAGAAACTGAGAAATTCAGAAAGAAAAGGAAGAGTTCTAAATTTCATAAGCAGATCCTAAACTAAAATATAAGACCACGCTACCTTTAGATATGTTCATACTGAGATTTTAGATTACGCATATACTGTACAAAACTTAAAGAATCGTAAAAATTGGAAAATAGGCAGATGAAAAAATAATTTGCCTAAAAAAGTGAGAAATATTTACTATTGCTAGAGCAGAAGCTCCAAAAAGGTAGTCAAGTAGCCAGTGAAAATTGTTGACAATAGTCATAGAAGTCAGTATTAACAAAACCATTTAATAATTCTACTCTTCAACATATTCTAGAAAAATTAAATAAATATCGCACACAAAGGTGAAACTTACAGCATGTGATGCTAATCAGCTGCTGAGATATCAACAAAAGCTACAGTCTGTAATATAGAGAAAACCTATGTGTATCTTATAGTTATTCGTAGGATTTAGTAAAGTTTACAATACCATCCATTCTAACAATACAGCTAATGAAGATAGTGTAGTTATTATAAAATAATCCGTTATGCATCATTGAGGTATGGATTACCATACTAAAGAAATAACGATCTACATCTGTTTATGGCAAAACTAGAACATAGAATTGTAGTAGCATTACCGCGCATTACCCTCTGAAAGTGCCCCCAAAATAATTAATACATTTCTGAGTAGCCAAAGATATAGAATACATTGGAGTTTGAGATTAAATTAATTAATTTAATTGTAACACTTTATTAACGGGGACGCTAACTCACTAGCCTAATCTTGACAAGGAACCTGACCTAGGTTTCTTTATAGTTAGAAGAGACATGAGACATAAATTCAGATTATTTTATGACACTTTTCCAGGACTTTTAGACACGAGCTACGATATAATGTTCCATTTTCTAAACTTTCTGAACTTGCTAACAAGCTGATTATTCTGTATGGATGAAACTAAATAATAATAACCCAACAGATTTGACATTTCTTTCGAAAATAATCATAAAAATGATAGCACACTAGTGTAAAAAAGCTTAACCAAAAATGGAAATTAAATTTGAAATTCTAAAAAAATCGCTATTGAGATAAAAGACAGCTCCGAGATTTGATTTTAGTAGTGGAAAAAAAACTTCTTTTCGATTGAGGTACATACCAAAGATGTGAAAACATGCAGAAGGCACTTACCTAATCGACTACCCCATGAAGTCTCCTCTTACAGGACCATATCTTTATGATTTTAAAACTGCACAAAAAATTATTACTCGAAAGGTTAGAACCTATCATAAATGAAAAGAATGTGGCATCCTTACATCTGTTTGGCTTCAGAGAAAGCCACTGAAATTTGGTCAAAATTCATAGGATAACTAGTATTATTAACAAATCGATAGAGAAATTGTTAGAATTTTAAATTAGTGAAAAATATTTAAGAATTCACTATAAAGAGGTTTATTCAGATATAAAAGAGATAAGGATAAAAGTACCACAAGGAAGTGTAGTGACCTTAATGACATTAATAATACATAATGTGAATTGCAACTTTAGACAAACACCATAAAGTGGTAGTAAGGAAACTACAAACATCTAATAATCAAATAAATAAAATTATTAGATGACGGAAAGACAAGGTAAATTAGACTAAACCACTACATAATAATTTTATCAAAAAAGTGACCGACATATCCCAATTACAACGAAGAACTTAGCCAACTATCTGAGTAGTGCTCTTGATGCAAAGCTACGCTAGCAGAAGCTTGTTAGAAAGAAACGTGAAGAGCTTGAACAAGTAGTGAAAAATGTATTTGCTTCATTGCAATATTTTCCATCTTCAACAGTTATGAACAATTTTGTGGTTGTGCCACCAGAAGTAATATACTTGTAATTTAGCATTCCAAAAATAGAGTATTAAAAAACATTGTCACTGTGCTTTTGTATGTTAGAAGCAAGGATTTCAGAGAGTTAGAGATAAGTACTGTTAATCGTAGCTTCGCCAAGTTTGCTAGAAGTCATAAACAACTCTATAAATAAATGAATATTGAGACTCTCTAGTTCCTAGACAACGCAGGCTTGTAAGATACAAACGAAAAAGATCTATTCAATTAGTTAAATGATAGGGCAGAGCAAACTGCGGCATTTTATGTTCACGTTAAATATTAGTGAAATTAATTTATTATTTAAACTTCACTATTGAGTAAGAAGGATGCCACAAGATACACTAGGAGTAAAATACATACCACACTTATGTAGTTAAGTTTACATTAGGATCATGCACCCGAAAATAAAAAATAATGAATGACATCTGCATCTTAACTAGCGAAAAGATGAGCCGTAGTTTAACACGTTCTGGACATTTTCTATTACGAAATTAACTATGGAAAACACTAACTAGTTGTAACTAATTGCAAAAACTATAGGGAAGGTCGTGGAAAATAACAATAATTAAACAAAGATGAGAGCTTCTATTTACCTGGAATTTAAATTGCGATTTAGATATTAATAGAAGTACTTTAACGCAACCAAAAACCAGATTGTTTATATCAGTAATCGCTACAAGGTGGGCAAAAATTAATTTTTGGCAAAATTATATAATGTTACAATTGATAATACTAGATACTGCTATTACAATATACAATATGATTTGACCCTACCAAGACTAGATTCTGATGCCTTAACAGACTGTATTATATTGGCTTCCCTTTTGAGAATTATATTTGGTAAACTATACTACGACAGCAATTTTTTGTAATTATATGAAAGAGCATCATTAACTGTCCCATAAAATGCCGTTTTAAACATAAACAAAGTTTGAGAATTACAACATTAAATTTACTATTGACTTTATTAGACCCATTCCTTTATGACAAATAATTAGAAAAAATTTGTACGGTTTGATGTTCTCAACATGTACTATTTAACAATTTAACACCATTCCGAGCAAAAATAATTATAACATTTTTACAAACTTCAATTAAGTAATAAAATAACTGCAAATGTACGACACTTTAATGAAATTTTATCTGTGGCAGGCTAAAAATGGTTCTTCTCCAGCAAGTTTACCAGGCAATTTATATATTTATCTGTCCTGTTAGGCTGGAAAGTGCTCTAAATTAACCTTATTGATCCGTTCCAGAGCACCTAGCAAATACAGTCTCTTCAGAGCATTTGTAGTTTGATCCCGCAAGCTTTGTCTTGTCTCAACACTTTATCACTTCATTTAAATTGTTGTAATTGCTATATAGTGCAATATTGTTCTGCAATATCAGTGAGGAAATAACTAGGAAAAAAAATAATAAATAATGGAAACAACAAAGTAAACGCAAGAATAAATTGGAAGCCAATAAATAGAACTAAAGATAAAAAAGGTTATCAAAAAAGAAGTAATGAGCAGGAAAAAGATCTATATATATATATATATATATATATTGGCGAGTTTTATTACGGCCGAGGCCGCGTCTCGCTTCCCAAACGCCTCTTATTTCTATCCAACCAATCTCCTTCTTCTAATCTTCGAGATTTCATAGCGTCCTGTACCTCTGCTCTTCAGCTTCGGCGAAGTCTACCCCGTTTGCGACGTTCTGGTGGTACCCATTTCCAAACTTTCTTCGGCCATCTGTCGTCATCCATTCGTTCTAAGTGTCCATACCAGATAAGCCTTTTTGTTTCTATGGTATTGATTATCGTACCATCCACCTCCATTCGCTGTCTTATTTCTTCATTTCGCACGTGTTGTAGCTTAGATACACCACAGCTCCGCCTCCAATAGTCCATTTCCAGTGCCATTAGGCGGTTTTTATTTCGCTGATTAATGTCCCATACCTCTGATGCATATGTGATGATGCTTTCAATTATAGCCTTATATATTGTTGTCTTCGTTTTTTTTGTAATTTTATCATTCCAGAGTACCGTGTTCAGCAGTCGAATGGCTCTCCTTCCTTGGGCTATTTTAAGATCAATGTCTGCGTCACTTCCTGGCGTACTTGAAAATAAAACTCCAAGGTAGCGAAAATTTGAGCAACCGTGAACTACCTCGCCACTAATATTCAGGTCCATACAATCGTCTCCAATTACTAGGTGTTCAGTCTTCTGTAAGTTAATCTCAAGGCCCCATTTTTTAAACTCTTCCTGGAGCTTGCGTAACATATAGTTCGAGTCGTCTACGTCTTCAGTGATAATGACTTGGTCGTCAGCAAACAGTAATGTGCTAAGTATTTCGTCTCCAATCTGTAGTCCCATGCCACCACACTTTCTTCTCCACTGAATTAAGGCTTCGTTAAGATAAATTTTAAATAAAGTGGGAGCTATACAGCACCCTTGTCGGAGTCCCTTTGTCACCTCAAAATCAGTAGACATACGTGATTCAGATTTTATGCAGCTTGTGGCCTTTTCATATAAGTTTTTTACGGCAGCGATATATATATTACTAATGTTGGAGTTTTTCATGCATTCCTATAGCCTTCTTTGAGGTACACTGTCGTATGCCTTCTTAATATCTATGAAGGTAAGATGTAAGGGAAATATACCATCAGTATGCTCTAAGAATTACAAATGGGTGGTTTAAACACAGAGATGTCCACTGCTATACCTGGACACAGTCAACCCGCCAGTTAAGATCTGTCATCGATTACCTAATTATCCGCCAAAATACAAAACTAATATGTAAAGACGTGAGAGTCAAGAGAGGCGCGGAATGCGGCTCCGATCACCATCTACTGATAGGAAAACTCTATATCCCTTTCAAACATTATAGCCAGCATGAAAACGAGGAGGAACCGGAACTGAATACGATAGATACAAGAAAATATAACTTAATGGGACTACAAGACGAGTCGACAAAATTCCTATATAAATTAAGACTGGCAAATAAACTACGATACATAGAAGAGTCGTCAGCACAACAAATGTATGATGAAATCGAAAAGATAATTCATGAAGCAGCATTTGAAGCCCTGGGGGAAAATGCAAGAGCAAAAATGAAGAGCATTAATGTGTGGTGGACCCAAGAAATAGAAAACCTTGTTGACAGTAAAAAAGACGCCTACATAAAATGGTTAAACACGAACGACAGCGAAGATAGAAAAGCATACGCAAGAATAAACAGAGAAGTAAAGAGAACGGTAGCACATACAAAAAACGAAGCATGGAAGAACAAATGTCAAGAAATAAATGGATGCAGAGGTAACACAAGATCGAATGTAGTGTGGAGAACCCTGAAAGCAATACGTGTAGAGAATAAGAATAACCGAGGTATCGATCTGATCAGTACAAACACATGGAGAGAATACTATAAGAAACTACTAAGAGAAGATAGAGCAGATTTTATAGAAACAGAAGATGATGAAGTAGAAATAAATGAAATTCACTCCCCTAATGATATGTTACAAAAAATAGAAATTGATCATGTAGTAAAAGCCGTGAATAAAATGAAAAATATTCCCATTGAACTTATAAAGGCTGCTCCAACACAACTGTTTAGCATTCTAGCCAAACTATTCAACAAATGCCTGAAAGGTGAAAAAGTGCCCAAAAAATGGAAACAAGCGTATATCTCTTCAATTTACAAGAAAGGTAATAGAACTGACTGCAAGAATTACAGGGGCATTAGTGTGATCAGCTCAATGTCCAGAATATACGGAAAAATACTGAAAGAAAAAATAGAGGAAGAGATGAATGAAGTAGAAGAACAGAGCGGCTTTAGGTCTGGACGATCATGTATCGATAACGTATTTATACTAAGACAAATTATTGAAAAGAAAAGATCTCTTTGAAAATAAAAAAATAAAGAAAACCATATAAAGGTAACATGAAATGTATCGAAAGAGTTCGGTGAATTATTTGATATCTTAACGGTAACATAAGCCGATTGCGCACTCATACACATGACTATCCGGAAATACTTTAAGAAGCGTAAAGTTCACCTGACCGTTAGAATAAACCTGTTGCAGGTAGTCAAGCGTAGTTAGGATCATAGTCGAAAGTAGTAACGAGTGAAAATCAACTTCTCCTACATAAGCGTACAAAATGTCAGTGTACGGAACGGAAACCACGAGGAAATGTGTTTACTACTGGTTTAAATGCTTTTGCCATAGAAAGAAAATGACGAAGAATGAGCAAAACCTCATGTATTATGAGTGAGTGTGACAAATACTGGCACGAGATTTGCGGCTAACTATGATTCATAACAGAGAAATTTAGCACCAGCAAGGACTCTGTGCGGACCGTCGTCCATAAGAAATCTGTTCCCGGTTTGTGCTGTGAATCAAAAGCAAAGCAGATGGAAACCTTTGGTCAGATATCATACAAAACCATCGTCGTAGGGAGTAAAACCTAACGCGGCAATCCAAGAATGTGTGATAGCGGTTCTGAGATCCGTTCCGAAAGAACCTTTTGCTGCAAAATTTCAGAACGTACAGTATAGTTTGTATCACTGCGTTGGAGATTACGGCATAAATATGAAAATTATAAAATATAAAAGTGGAAAGTTTAGAACACCGATGTTAATTGTAAGGGAAATAAATATAAACCAGCGGACTTTACAGTAATCAAATTAAGAAAACAAAAAAATGTATTGTTGGTAATTTTTCCCGTAAGGTATATACTGAAACAACCAATAAAGGAAAATATTGAAAAAGAATATACAACAACTTACTCCAATGATAAAATATTAGCAACAAAGGTAAGGCACATAAAGACTACAATGTTCGAGAAAATTATAAGAGAAGAAAAGACTAAATTATTACACGTCTGAAAAATCAAAAAATGAAACGGTAAAAATAAATAATATTTTTTTTTTAAATATGTATTAGCTGGTTCTGCAGACAAAATGCAATACACGGCTATGTTACATGAATAAACTTATGACTAGGAGTACATTAATTTTTGAGAGAGGATTAAGTGAGTGCATTCACACCTCTGACTTACAACATTTGAGTTCTACTATTACTTAAAGCCAGTTAATCTAGAGTAGGTCCTGTGATACCTTACGCTTGATCCTAGAGTGTATGTTCTTTTGACCGAGGTTTAATTTAGTTGCTCTTGTACACATCACTAATTTTTTAAAGAAATTACTAGTTAGCTTGTGAATGTAGTCTGAGATTAGTGGAACACTTAACTCTTGATGTATTTGGCTGTTGCGTATGAACCAAGGGCAGTTAATTGCAAGACGTAGCACATTGTTCTGCATAGTTTGAAGTTTCTTCAATGATGTTTTGGGTGCGTTACTCCAAACTGGGCATACATAAGTTAATATAGGGCGGAGGATCGCCTTATAGATCAATAATGAGCATTCAGATCTAAGATGGGATTTTCGGTTGATCAGCGGGTACAATAGAATGAGTCTTGTGTGGCACTCATTAATTTTTTTATTTATGTGGTACCCCCAGTTGAGTTTTGAATGTAAGTGGACTCCTAGGTACTTTACTGCAGCATCCTTTGGGTTCCATGGTATATCATCATTGTTTAGTCTGACTGTTGGGAGATGGGTGTAACGTTTGAGTGCAAACATCTTTGCTTGCGATTTGGTAGGATTGATTTTTATTTTCCACTTTTTAAACCAGTCACACATTATGTTTACTGCATTTTGTAGTCGTTCTATTGTTGTTTCAATTGTAGCGGCCTGCGTTAGTATCGCCGTATCGTCGGCAAACATGGCTAGCGTTGAATTGTTTACCGTGGGCAAGTCATGTACATAAAGGTTGAATAAGGTTGGACCCAATAGGCTCCCCTGAGGTACTCCTGCCTTTGTTGTTTTGATGCTAGAAAGCGTTGCGTTGATTCTTACTCTGAAAGTTCTGTTGTTGAGAAAGGAATTTACAATTTTTATTATATAAGCCGGGATGTTTATCTTGATCATTTTATACAGGATTCCTTCAAGCCAAACCTTATCAAAGGCTCTTTCCAAATCTAGAAATATTGCTGCGGTATATTTCTTTTCTTCAAACCCTTTCTCAATGAGTTCTGTTAATCTAATAAGTTGGTGAGCTGTTGAGTGCGACCGTCTGAACCCAAACTGGTGAGGCGGAATGACTTCGTTTTCGAGTATAAAGTCTTGCAGACGAGTGAGTATCACCTTTTCCAGAAGTTTGGCTAGGGTAGATAATAAACTAATAGGTCGGTAGCTATCAGGATTGTGCTTGTCTTTACCAGTTTTGTAAATTGGTAGTATGTTCGCAGTTCGCCAAGGTAGTGGAAAGTAACCTAGCCTCCTACAGCCATTACAAATTGACGTTAGGTAGGCTACTGCTTTTTTGGATAGGTGTTTTAATATTTCATTGTTTATCAAGTCTGGTCCAGGGGACTTGCGCCTAGGAAGACGCTGTATGTATAGCCACAGTTCTTGGGCAGTCACAGGGGTTATTTCAATAGTCTCCCGTATATGAAAGTCAGCTAAAGTGTTTGCTATTTGTGTCGCAAGTATGGGGTCGTGTTCATCTGCATTTGGAGTAAAGACTTTCTCTAGGTGCGCGGCCAATATTTCTGATTTTTCTTCTTCAGATGAGTGGGTCGTGTTGTTATCTACTAATGGATAAATAACATTTGGTTGTCTTAGCAATCTTTTAGTTGTCTTCCACATAGTGGAGTCACCGGGATGAATATCTTCAAGGTAACTATTGTATCTTATTATTCGAAGGTTATCTATCTCTTGTTTTACTAAATGATTTAATTTGTTATACAACGTTTTATAGTATGGTAGTCGTGACCTTTGCCATTCTCTTCTGTATCTGTTTTTTGATCTTATAATCTTTATTATATAATCAGGTGTTATGTTGTGCGAAGCAATATTTATTCGTTTCCGTGGTGTTGTAGCTTCTTGTGCGCTTTCTTGTATTGCAACCGTATATTGTGTTATTGCTTCATCGATACACATAGGAGATTGTAGCGGTCCCGTCCAGATTAGTTTTTGGTCTAGCTTTTTTGAAAAGTTGTCCAGTCGGTTATTCCATCAACAAGTTTAGGAGTAGGTGGCTTTATTTGAGGTATGTCATAGAACGACAAGATTACGGGTAGATGGTCCGAGTCTAGTTCGTTTGTTACCGTTTGTTGGATTGGTTTTTGAAGATTCTTGTGTAGCACAACGTCTAAAATGTCAGGCTGATAGTCAGCCCTATACGGATAGTAGGTAAATTCATTAGGTGCTGATATAAGTATGCAATGGTTCGCCGTAATGTTGTGTAGCCTTATACCCTCAGGGTTGCTAGTTTGGCATCCCCAGGTGGTGTTTTTTGCATTTAGATCACCTAGTAGCATCGTAGGCTCCGTGCTGTTGAATAATTTACCTATATCGAGGTCTAATAGTCTTTTATTGGGTTGTTTGTACGCACAGACTAATTTTAGGGGGCAGTTACTACCCATGTGTACTTGTATGGTTACAGCTTCTAAGTTTTCTATATCAACAAGATGAAGTAGGTGATGTTTTAATTTTTTCTTTACTATGATCGCTACTCCCCCGGAGGCCTTATCAGCTACTCTATCTTTTCGGTGCACTAAATATCCTGGGATGCGGAATGCTTCAGTGTTAATAAAGTGCGTTTCTGTTACACAAGCGATATCTATGTCATAACGAGTCATAAAATCAATAAAAATGGAGCGTTGCATTTTTAGACCATTGGCATTCCAATTAGTCAAGGTTAATTTAGTAACTATTTGCTGTTTATTTGGGTCCATTAGTTAGCAAGGTAGGAAGTATAGATGCTAATAATGGCGTTAGTTTTTCTAGGTGTGGAATGAGTAATTCAACAAGTTTTGTTAATATTGTTGTGATAAAGTCAGTTTCCTTTTGAGATTCGCCCGCCTGGTTGGCATTAGCTTGGGGTGCACGTCCTTGGCGTTGACTAGGTGAGGGCGGCTGGTTTACATGGCTCTCCTGCTTATTTAAGGTTGCTTGTGCAAATGTCTTATTCGGTGTTCTGTAGTTGCTATTTGTTGACTGCTTTATCTTAAGGAAGTAGCTGCATCCTCTATAGTTTGCGGGGTGTTTTTCCAAACAGTTAACACACTGTGGTTCCTCATTTGGTTTTTGGGGCAGTTATCATATAGATGGTTACCTGTGCATTTCACACATCGTGGCAGAGATTGGCAGTAGTTGCGCGTGTGGCCATATAGTTGGCATTTTTACACTGCGGATTTCTGAAGATTTTCTTCGTAGTTCAACGTCAATTACGCAATAATTAAGTCTTGTTAAGCTAAAGATTTTCCTACCTTCCTGTGTATTTTCAAGATCCACCGCACAAAGAGGGATTGGATATCTATTCTTGTTATACAAGCGCGCAATCTTTTAATAGGGTATTTTAAGTCTGTTAATTCGGTTTCTATTTCTTTTCCGTCAGTGATACAGGAATATTCCGGATAATTACCGAGAGATTATTTGTTTCTGGGTCCTTAAAAGTGTGATAACTTAATTTCATTTCACTGTAGTGTTTTGTCATACATCGATAATCTTCTATGCTTGTTAGATTTAATCTTAGTTGATTGTTTTTGTGGACTGTTGTAAATTCAGTTGTGGTTTTATCTTTTAGTTCCTGTAGTATTTCCTGGTAATTGAGTTTATCAGCATTATGCAAATATAAAGGTGGAATTTTTATTTTCTTTTCAACGGGTACTGGTGTGACTTGCGTCTGCAGATTAGCTGTATCCATCGAGTTTGCCTTGATAGATAATTTTGCCAGCATTTTCGATTTGTTTTTCATTTAAATAGAATTTGTTTTTTGTAATTAAGTTTTTTGGCTCGAACAAATATTTTTTATTCGGTTCATATTCTGATGGCGATAAATCGTCACTGTTTCTTTTGTTATCGTTAGCGCTCATAATGGAGAGGAACCCCTCCGCAGGGGTTCTATTATAGTGAATTTAGTACTTACTAATGTTAATTGTTGTAAGGAATGCACTATCACTAGTAATAGCCGCAGGCGGCGATAACACGCGATAGCCGTTGACACTTGTACTTTCGAGCGAGCGGAACGGGACACCGATCTTAACGCTAGGAAAGTCAAATCGCAACCCATAAATAATATTAAAACCTGCAGAAAAATTTAAATATTCAGAAACCATATATTCGCTTTTTAAAAGCGAAGAACGAACATTGAAGAAAATAATAGCAAAACTCCTACTAAAAACACTTTAAAATAATAATTCCAACTATATCTAAAATAACAGTAACAATAACATTATCGTAAACTACAAAAATAATAATAACTAAGACGGAAATGAGAAGACTCGATATCATTCCTAATACTGCAGCACAAAAAAGGCACAAAAGACAATAATCAAATTAGGTACGGGAAGTGAAATAGAGTTAAAAGTGGTTAAAGACAGAAAGAAAAGCAATAGATAAAAGCTATGGAAGAAGACAATATAAAATACGGATTAAGAGAACTAGAAAGTTTTAGAGAGGATGACGTAATCACACTAGGGTCATTTGTTTATTTGTAATTACAGCCACAAATCTCAACGACATGTACTTTGGCTTTTAAAGTGATTGATGCAGTCTGTAAAACCTTGAAGTAAAATTATTTAACCTTTACTTCTGCTCATTTTTCAAATTTCGAATTCATCAGTATGCACTAAAAATGCCTTTAAAACAAATTTTTAGTTTATGTCTCCTACATGTCTCATAATGTTGCCTGAATAGCTCTGTAGTTTTGGTTTGATTTTTGGGACGCAAGGACACGAGTACCCATTGACAGTGTCGATAAACAAACGTAACGCGAGTTACCGCTGACTTAAGGTCAAGGCTATGATGGTACAGTGTAAGATAAGCGGTCTAACAAGATCTTAGTGGCTTATCAACAACTACGACGCAAGCATGCAAAATCTAACGCAATAGCAATGCTTTAGGCCGCAAAATACTTCAAATATTTCAAGCTGGCCTCGACCTTAGCAATGCAAGTTATCCGCTAATGAAAACACGAGAACTCTGACAGAAAGTCAAAGGCAAAACATCAAACCAGCCTTAATAAATACTGGATAAATAAACAACACAATAGTTAACAAAAACCCTTATGAAAAATTAGAAGTAGAAAGCCACGATCGTGACAAACAACAATGATAACTGTGTTAATAATCCTTCGATATGTGCAATACCTGCAACAAAAACAATTTTTGATCAAAATAATCCATCCAAGCTCAAAATATTCTGAAGCAACAACCCAAGCAAACTTGCAATAACAACTATAACAAACACTCACAAAATATACCAACAAATAATCCAAATAGTCCAACAACCAGGCAACAAATTAAAATATATTGTGACTCAATTAACAAAAACAATAAGCACAACGTTTAAATAACTAGATAATAGATTTATCAAAGATGAAGATTGTGATGCAAAACACCTGTAGTGAGTCACCATGCCGCTTATATTTACTCCAAAGGGAAGTTACATCAAACTATGATTCAAGATCAGTTAATCTTAGTAATAAGAGGAAAACCGACTTGTTGGCTAACAAACCGTAGGAAAACAGCTGACCTCATCATAGTATGTGCAATGAAAGGCATTCTGATAGATCGTATGGATATAAAAGCTTGTTTCAATTTTTCATCCAATTATTTTTCTTTAATTATAAATATAAACGCAGTCGATGTACGAAACGTATATTTTAATGTACGGGGTACCGTGATGGGCAAGCCAAACATAGCTAGCAACAAAATTTTAGGTGGCAGACGTGCACCTGGCCACCGCTCGCCCGGTCTACCCTGGTGCGGGCCGATGTACCTCTTGCAGTACTAACTGCCTGCTTTTGTCGTTCGTAAATCGGTCGTTGGTAAGAGGTGAAACATGTCTATGTTGGGGCAATGAAGAAAAATGTATCCTATAATTTTGGCAGGTAAAAGAGACCAAGTTCGCAATTATATTGGCACGAGCTAATTGCGGTCTACACCGACCAACCCTAAAGCAATTAAAAATATGACATTTATAGCAAATACTTTTCCGAGTATTCGCTCGCAATTAATTCCTTACAGCTGTGTCCTGAGACCTGTCCTGTATTTATTATTTACATCGGCTCTATGAACAACTGCAACATTAGCGGATGATACCGTCATAAAGGGCGTGCGGATAGACTCAAAAGCAGCATCCTTTCTTTAGCAAAAGACACCTAAACAAAATAATTGTGTAAATTACTCTTGTTGTACTCAAGTATTTTTGATTGGGTCACTTTTTGTATTATTTTATTAAATTTATTTAGGAGACTTGGCACAATTAAAGTAAATAGTATTGAGAATGATATTATTCAATGCAACCCCCTCAGTAGCCACGACCTTCTAGATTCGGGATCTAAACCTGCTGCAGACCAACAACTTTCTCCTTAGCCATTACCTCCATGATGGAGACCCTTAAGCTGTCCTTGGTGTTATGATGCCCCTCTTTGACTTTCAACTAGATTACACCTACCTGTAGCAGTCAAGGGGATCGCAGTCGCAGCTGGAGAGTCACTAATGGTTATGCAAATTATTGTTTGGGTTTTCCTTGGTTCTTTGTTCGTACAAATGTCGTTAAATGCTCAGTTGATATAGCTGTAGGCCGTTACCTTCAATTGTGGGGCGCCACAACATCTCCTTCGCTGCTCACAAGCCGCAGCACCATCATAGAGGCGGGAAACTATGTATGCTTGACGATAGATGTTTTAGAGGTATCTTGATAGATCCAACGGTTATTTTGGTGATTCATCTTCTTGTCTTGGATGCTAATTGTGTCCGTCCGAAAAGAATCTCAAGAAGCTAGTGCTGTCGTGTTTGTTGTCGTTAGGTAGTGCTTGAACTTTTAACTTTCTTCCATCATGTTTTTCTCGATCAATAGTTCGCGGTTCCTGAGAGCAAAAGCTTGTAGCGTAGATTATGGTGCACTCATAAACTGCGCCGCGTCCAGGATATTTTCTTTCAACTCGCGGACAAATTTATAATTTCTCTTGCTGTGTGTTAGCAGTTATCTCCTCCTAATGGTCAAATTCTTTGTAATTTTTGGCTACTAAAAACTTAAGCCTTTTTATAGTCAGACCGCGCAGTAATTTATGTTACAAAAAAATGCGAGTATAGCAGCCCTGTAGTCATATTCTCCTGCTTGTTTTATGGACAATCATAGATTGTTAATTATGTGTTACTTAATAGGAATGGATTGCGCAGGTGCATAATACGAACTTTTGGCTTTCCCGCAACACAACCTAAAAAGCTTCATATTTTTCTCGATGACTCTGTAATATACAATTATAATCTTATCTTGAGATTTCGGTTATACAATAATTAATAGGGCAGAATGCACTTAACATTTTTTCTCCGATCTTCGCCCACGTATGCCTCCTTATTAAAAAGAGTTTCTGGCAAAATCTGGCGGCAATATGATGAGTTTAAGTTCAAGTCCGGTCGATCCAAAAATTTTGTAAAAAAATTAATGATTCTGCGTAGTCTCATCAGCTGCCACTAGGTGGCTGCATTTTTAGGTGGGCGCTACCGCCCCAGACAGGTCACCCACCAACTACGTTACTGTACTATCAACTCACAGTGGACATTTACAGGGGACACGTGAGGGTAAAGCTGGCTTTGTTGGCATTTCAAATCCTAATTTGGTTTTGGCTCTCAAAATGCTATTTAACAACGTACAAAACAACTGATTTATTTTATTGTTATAATAGATAACATACACTAAATATTGAATTCTTCTTGACGATCAAATTCCATTACGAGGGTAGTCAGAAGTGGTGCGCTTAGCTTCGAGGTGGACATCTTGACACACTTCTCCACCAACTGCGAGTGATTTGGTAAGGGAAATGAGATGGTTGACAAATCCAGAACGCTTTTGAGAAGAGGTAGTTCCACAGGAAAGAAATTGATGTTAATCAAATGGGAGTAGTGATCGGCCGATAGGTTGAGTTCAGACTTGGTCGGCTTGTGAAACTGTCAAGGAGGCGGAAGCGCAGCTTTCGAACGACGAGAGGTGGCCAATTTGGTTCGAGCTTGGCGGACCAACGAAATTGCTCCCGTCTTCAAAGAAGAATCCTTCTCCTGGATCATGGTAATAATCCACTTTGGACTAGCAAAGTAAACGTTGTCGACGAGGACTTCGTTCACTGCCTCTTGCGCAGCTCTTGGCATTTCTCGGGTGCGCATTGTCAGCTGGTGGAAGATGTAAGGTCCAGAAGAAACGGTCGGGTTTCTGCAAATGAAAAAAAAATTGGGGGAGTAAACCTTGACGATGTACGTTGAGGGTGAGTTGAGAGACCGAGTCGGCTAAGAATCGACGGATGATGCGAGAAGCGGTCATCAGCGCGAGTGGTTAGGAGCTGGGATCTCTTAAGTGAGTGCTTGCATCACTGCTCAAAGAGGAATCTCGTTGTGATGCATTAGGCAAATCACTGGCCGAAGTAGCTTGTTGAGCCATTTTTCGAGTCGCCGAATAATACCAGTCCACTTTCCGACATCCATCGCGCAGCCGTCACACACCACGAGCATCGGCTCGCTCCGATGTTGATCCCACGATTTTCAAAATATTCCACCAAAACTCGGGTTGCAAATAGATACAATGAATTTAAGTAATGTACAATAGCAAACATACCTTCTTGTCATCGTCCACCTCTAAGGTGTGTGAGATGCAAAACTCCAGCTCCACCCGAGTCATCGAGAGCACAGTCACATGCTCGTTGGTCACTGGTTTCCGAGTGAAACCACCGTCTTCCCACTGTTCACATGGCTGGCTAATCGATCGCTTTTCATAGAAATAAACGGCATAGGTGGGTTGTGTCACAGCTTGTCTTCATGCTAGGCGGTTGCCAACGACCGCAAAGAGCTGTTGCCACTTTGGATGCCGCCTTTGGTGATCTGGTGAGGTAAACTGGGGAGGCCAGCAAGTTGAATGTTTCAAACGGTGTTTGTGAGACCCTTTATTACGTACACAGATAACAAGAAATGATTTGGGGACAGTGAGCCGGCGACGTTCCGACTTGGGTGCAGCCAAATCTCCTTCCTCATCGTCGTCTGAGATGATCTCAGATAGATCAATTTGAGGCATAGCTTCATTACGATTGAACTTGTCACTCTTGGCCTGGAGATTTTGCGATCCAGTCGAATCAACCAAAGGGAATATGTGACGGAGCCGCTTGCCGCGCTGGTCATCTAGAAACTTGACGTCACTCTTCTCCATTAGCTTGGCGCACACTACACACCTGCAGTCAGTTTCCAGTTTATATTGGTAAAGAACAATGTGAAAGAAAAAACGACATGAGCCCTGGTGCTCCTAGATCAACTCGTCTGTCTCCTTCTTAGCCGCGTGCCGATTAAACGAGTGCGCCACTTGTTTCTCATAGTGCTTTTATAGTCGCTTAATTTTCACCTTGACGGCGTCCAGATTCTGTGCGTAGATATTTCCGCCCATTTCTCAATGATGGACAACTTCTTTGGACACTCTACCGACCAGTTCGTTAATCGTCTTAAGTTGGCGCGTGATAATGGTGATAATGGAACTTGTAGAAACATAGAACGTCGTCTTTTTAAGGTTGAGTGGTTGGAAACTCTGCAAAGTGGCCCAGAAGCAGTCCCAAGATCCCGTTGCGAGTTGCATAGGTTTTGGATGGCATGAGAATAGCAAAATTGGGCAAACAACTATATAAATTGGGTAAATTGACTAAAGTACAGGGCTGAGCCGATGATACGACGTGCACAACAACCGCTCACACCGTAAATGTACACTGTGGGTTGACAGTAGAGTAACGTAGTGGGTTCGTGACCCATCTGGGGCGGCAGCGCCCACCTGAGGGTGTGGCCACCTAGTATCAGCTGATGAGACTCCGCGGAATCATTGATTTTTTCCCAAAATATTTGGATCAAGCGGACTTGACTTTAAACTTATCAGATCGCCTCCAGATTTTACCAGAAATTCTTTTTAATAAGGAGACATACGTGGGTGAAGAGTGTAGAAAAAAATGTTAAGTGCATTATGTCCTAATAATTAACATGCCTATTGTATATTTAAAGATTTTTTTGCTCTTAGCAACTGATGAAAACGAAAGTCTTTTTCATCCATGTTTCATCATTGTTATTCTACGATTATCAAAAGTATTTTGTTCAAAAGTTGTTCAGTGTCACTTGAATTTTATTGTAATAACCAAGTTTTGTATGCTTCTACATAGCTCCGGTTATATTGTTCATATAAACATCAATTTGACATTTGCACGATTAGTTGCTACAACATAAAATGCGGGTATTGCAAGGCATTCCATATTGCGCCAATGTCGTAAATAGGAGTGCAGCACGTTGGCTCGAGTCCTCGAGCCGCCGCAAATCACATGTGGGGCGTTAGGGAAAAACTCGTTTCATTATATTAGTTCCACAAACATGTATTGAATGGCACCTCTAGCCCGAGCGACACGGGTATCAGGCGGCATTTATCAGCGCCGAGCTGAAATGCAGACTGAACGGAATTACTGCACTTCGCGGCTTCTTGCAATTCTGCTCCCAGACCGGCTCAGAATGGAAACAGACATTTATGAACTCCTCTTTTTAGACCTGATAAAGGGCTGCAGCCGCAATATGCATACAAAGAGCTCCGGGGAGATCGATTTTCTGGAAAGTACCCTGGAAGACACGCTTAACGTTTGTCGTTTTATTTAGTCCTTTGTCGCCGCACAACGGCGCGATTGAGCGAGCTGCGAGAAATTCAGCAAATGAGGGCCATAAATAGTTGCCTCGCGAATACGCGCCTCATATGTCAGTTCTCAGTTGCAAATACTAGACCGAAGTAAGCAGAAATTCCCAATGGTGCTGTTAATAACTTCGGAATTGAATAGAAATATTACAACGGAAGGACTATGCAAAGAAAATCGTCGACGTATTCATTTAGAAAACCTACATCGTTTTAAATTAAAACTCGAAATGTGACTAAGATATGTCGGTGATCGGTTTGTGACATGGATACACTACGCAATTTTTTAAACGTTCGAATTTGATACACCTGAATATACATAGTTTACCATGGAACTGGAATCGAGCAATAGAATTGTTTTCTAGACACACATACCAATACCTTCACAACCAGTTGAATCGCCATCAAAGTCAAAATATTGGTATATTGGGTACGGCAAATATGATATGTCATCCTCAGTTTTTAAATAAGAAACTAAAACATTTAGAACAATTCATCTAAGGAAACAAATATTTGAGGACGGAGATAAAATAGCCATAAAACCTATAGTCTAGGCACCTCGGTTAAAAAAGGAGGTCAAGCTGTAAAGTTCTGAAGGTGAGATGAAACAGCAAATGAAAATTTGAAAACTAGAAAAATTTTTTACAAAAGTGATTCTATTGAGTTTTTTGCCGGAGGAATGGATGATAATCAAAATAAGCGAAAAAAACAGATATAAAATATCGTTTTCTTATTTCACTAAAATGAAAAGCCTTAGCCCTCGTTTGCCCGTCCCATTGTCGTCGTCTTCCTCCTTCCTTCCCTTCAACGAGTCATTTTACCTTCCTTCCACCAATCTCTTTTTTTTGAGGATCTATCTCCATCCCACTTTTCCTTCCCCCAATCTCCTTTTACTTTTTTAGTTCTTTTCTCGAGCTGGTGATATACATTTCTAGAGAGTTGCGTGTGTTATGTAATCAGAGTAGGTTTTTATCCATTATAAAAATAAAGTGTGCTACAGTTTTAGAAGAATAGCCTGTACCTACAATAGTAGTTGCCAGTTGCCAGTCGCCATCATGTCAAAGTGTTTTACATGTTATTATGTATTAAAGTGCAGGACCTTGAAACTACACTCATTGTTTCTGCCAACGTAACCCTGTCCCCTTCGTCTCGTCAGATTACGACAATATTTTTATAGTTCTATCATATGCTGCTGAAAAGAGCAAGTGTCTCAATCAGCACATTTGTTTTATTACTTTTGATCGACCTCTTTACATTAAGGCAAGGGAGATCGCTTGGAATGTGTAGAGGTCAGGCTAGGAGTCTACCACCTCTTGATATCACCGTAGCTAGAAATGGGTTAAGAAAATTCTTTAGAACAATTTTTGCCAACAATTCACTCGATAAGATTATCGCTTGACATGGATATGTCAGGGCATTAAGGACATACTTCCTGACTCAATTTTAAATTGCAACTTTAATTTTTGATCAATAAATGTTACAGCTGAACTCGCGACTAGTTTGGAACAACTGTTGTTCCCAACGTTGACAGTTCACAGGTGTCGATCGCAGATCAGCAACCATGTGCCCAATAGTTGCATTTGGAAACCAACTTAAGCAATGTGAGGAATGTGGCCCAACTGCAAAATTATGGGTTTAATATTTTAATATAACCACCCTGAGAAGGAGTTTTGTACAAACAAAAAGAATGGAAATTTGGAGCTCCACCTCGTTACAGTGAGGAAAATGTTGCCATTTTTTTCTACAAGTGGAAATTTTCTTCATGCCCGGGCCTGCCATATTTACTTGCAGAATATGACTTCACAAGTGAAGAATTTTTCACTATTCGTTGCGCAGACAAATTTGGATTGGCATATAGACAAAACAGTCCTAGATGAAGTTAATAAAGAGCAATAATGGTATCATGCATGATAGAGGGGTGTCAGAAAGTGTGCTAACGATATGGACACTTGGGACGGTCACCACATAAAATATTCTTGAAGAAGTTGAACGGTTCTGTAACGTTTCCTTTACAACTTCTGAGCGGCACATAGAGATACGAATCTCAAGAATAAACCATGATAACCGAAATATGAACAAACTAATAGCATGATTTCCACAACACTTTCTATTTCCTGACAACAAGTATGTCATCTCTCTAAGCAGAGGAATAGTTGGAGACGATAGAATCAACTGTCACAATGTCGAAGAATTAGCCAAAATAGGTATGGCCAGAATCATTAGACAAGATTTTTCTTCCGTTACTTTCAAACGCAAAGATAGGGTTCAGCATCCAAACGAAAGCAGTATCCATCCAACCCCATCTCACTTTCCCAGAGAATAGGCATCGTAAAACGGTCTGGTGAAGAACTGGATAATTTCTTGGGATATTAGCTTGCACTATATTCGTTCTCCCACTTTAGCGAGTGCGGGATGCGTAAAGGTACAAAATCTGCATTGCATAAGGCATTTCAAGCATCTGGCCAACCTGTGGTTATTGTAGATAGTGGTTACTTAAGGTAAAGGGCTATTTTTTCTCGCTGTAATAAGCATTTTAGTTATGTGGTTTCTAAATGCAATTCTGCCGCAGTAGTTGTGTTTTAGGGTTATCCAAAAGTATAAAGCAAACTGAGCGAAGTAGAAGATCTCGGAAGCACGCTTCAACAAATTTATTAATCAGTGAAGATTTAATACCAAATTTTTCTCAAGAAAACTTCTTGGCAAATCCAACAAACAAAAAACGACCAATTGGAACGCTCATGCCCAAATTTGGTCTGCCCTTGTCAACTGCAAGCAAGGTAAAGGAGGTGCGGATACACTGATAATTCAAACTGCAGTAGCTTTGACAACAAAATATGATTCTGTTGTAGTAGTAAGTGAAGACATCGCTCTGTTGATGCTGATGGCAAGCCTTGTCTTTCTTCTAAAAAGAGAAAAGTCTCCTACCAGTTATATATCTTAATGCTTACCAAGAACCCGTATTTGCAGGTCTTCAAAAGTCCAGACGCTACTCCTCGGCTGGTTGATGCTGCAGGTCATCAGATCTGATTGGCACTGTATGGATGTGAAGATACAATCACAAACACGCTGAATAAGTGAAAGTACAAACGCTTTATAAAATCTGCATTAACAATGAAATAGAACATCATTTTTACCTCCCCCCAGAGAAACTGCAATGCAATTTTTACCGATCATACCATCGAATACTACAGTGGATTGAAATAGTAAAAGAAGCTCACGACTGAGGATGGCAAAAAGAACCTTCAGGGCTCGTTCTAATCACCACTCTTCAACCACGGCACCAGACTCGGTTATGAGATTAATTTATTGCAAATGTAAAAAGGGGTTGCGTAAGGCTGGTGTGCAAATGATGTGTGCAAACTACAGTGGTGCCTGTGACAATGGTAGCCAACAATATTTTTATGAGAAGAATGAGACTTTCGGCGAAGATGATACGGACTTGAACCAGACACTAACAACTCACAGGAACTGGACTATCCCCTTCTTATGAATGCTGAAGAAGAACCTGAAATAAAGAACCTCTTAGCTGAAAAAGACGCTAAAACTCCCTTTTTTTGACACGCATGTTCCACCCGCCACTATCTGCTGAGACATTCCTTAGTTTTTCTTTCTTCATACTCTTTTTTTATTATTTTCTTAATCTGTATTATTTTAATTTTCCTGATGTTGTTTCTTTCCCTTTTTCGGGGGTAACATCCTCTTCTTGGTTTTTGGCGGCTGGCCTCTTTCCTGAATATTTGTCTGTATTTTGGAAATTTCATGCTGTCCGCTTTATGTTCTTTTTCTTTGGAAGCTGTACAGTAGCTCTCTTCTTGGCAGACCTTGGCCCTATGTCCTGTTTTCCCACAATCTATACAGTTTTTGCAGTTCCTCGACTTATGTCCATATTCCAAGCGTTTGTAGCACCTGGTTGGTATCAGTTTTTCTTTTAATTTGGAGTATATACATCCTATTTTAACTTTTTCTTTCGTTATCAAGTCTGTTGCGCGTGCTCTGCGAGTTGTTACAATCGCTGTTTGGTTTTTGGTCCGGTTTCCTTTCACGTTTGTTACCTTTATATCTTTCTTTATTGTTACTACTGCTTTGCTTAGGGCGTTTTCTACCTCCTCTTTAGTCATGATCGCATCTATGTCGTATATGTAGAAGGTTTTGTCTATGTTTTTCATCTTCACTTTTGTTATTATCTCGTCTTTAAAAGCGTTTACTTAGTTCCTGCCTCCTATTTCTAAGAGTACGTCGCCCGTTCTTGTTTTCTTGATTTTCCTGTCTTTGACTCCTATGCCTTCTGTGTCAATGTTATCCTTTGTAGTCCTAGTAGTCCCGCACATGTTTTCCCCCCTCGGTTTATAACGAGCTTTTTTAAGTTTTGCTTTTTCACTTTGTACTCTTTGGTCTTGAGTGTTTGAGTTCTCTTAGTCATTATATTGGTCTTTAGCGTGGTGTTATGAAACACGTATTCAAACATCTTTCTTGTGTGCTCCGGTTTTATGCCCCTGGTGTCACAAATGTTATTTCTTTGTGACTTTGAAACGCTTCGACGTCTTCCATTAGTGCCTTTAGTTCTTGGATTTGTTTAAATAATTCCTTAATGTCATTTGTTCCATCTTTATCTACCTCATATGGAATTGCATATAAGATGCTTGATTTTCCTGCTTGGTTTCCATTTTTGTTTGCAGTTTTTGTAGTACTCAATAGGTATTCTACTTGTCCCTCATTTTATTTAATTATCTCGCGTATTCCCGGGTATTTAGCAGTAATTTTGTTGCTTTCTATATATTTTTCTGCCTTGGTTCTATCTGTTACTAAAACTAAGTTCTCTTATAAGCTAATGGTATTTGTATCACCAGTCTTACTAAAGGTCTTTCGAATGCTTCATTAGTCTATCCTTTGTCCATTATCGTTTTTTTTCTTTATGTTTTGTTTGTGTGCTTTCCTTCTTTCGTCCATTTCCTCCATTAAGTCCTTTTCGTACCCTTGCACCGCAATTGCCTATGCTTTCTTGGGGCTGTATGTAGTTTCGTTTTCTCTGTGTTCCTCTTCGTGTTCTGCGATCCATCTGTTTAGATGCGTCATCTTCCGATTTAAGTTTTTTATGTATCGTTTATCTATATATTTTGGCGAGGGTATCACCGTCCTCAGTTTCTCTTCTTATGTTTCTATTTATTTTATGTTTGCTATATTCCATTTATTTCCACGAGACGGGTTGAAAGTGAGGGCGCCTCCAGGGTGACGCCTCTTTCTGGGGGAAGACATTTATACTCGGTGCTCCTCAGGTTTTTCGAGGCGTTCTCCTCATTTTTATATAAAAGTGTCGTTCTCGCAAGCAAGTTAAGGCTAGTCTCCGTTCAGCGTACCACTGGTACGCCCTCCAGTAGTTATTTGAGCACGGGCTGTGGTTACGGTATTTATTGAGACGTCTGGCGTTCAGCCGTCCATAGCTAGAATTGCCCCTGAGTGCGCTAATTCCCGTGGAAAAACAGGGTGTCTCCTGAGGGTGAGCTGTTTTTGGTTTCCACTCTCGCCCTCGACCTTACTAACATAGGCGACTCTAATCTCCCGCCAGCATCGCACTCGGAGTCATCACCACGTCAAGGTCTCCCAGCTCATTTAGAGCGACGTAAAACACATTCTAAATTGATCGTGCTTTTTTACCTTATATCAACAAGGTAGAAATCATCTATACTACTATCACCAAAATAAGGAATTTGATTCGACCATCCAAAGACAAAAGTAACTTATAGGATACATCAGGGGTAAACTACATACCAAGTTCGTGTAAGTTAGGACTACGGGCCGTATGATTAACACCAGAATAAAAGACCACCAACGACACTTATGCCTCAATCAACCCAAAAAACAGCGGTAGCTTAACATGTCTTAGAAAATGTTGACCACGCGATAGAGTTTGAGCAAACCGACCGAGTAACGCCAACAACAACCCCAACCATCATTCCTACCACACGCACAGAAGTATAAAAGCGAACACACACGGGGTAGTAATTTAATTTAAAAATGCCATTCCGAAGATGGTCGCCGCAGTTTCGGTCAAAACGTTTCCAAATTTTGACCATAGTTTAACAATCCGAGAACTGAGAAACGATACAGTAGCTTTAACAATAATGCTAACTTGCAAAACAATAACATTGTTCGAATATGCGTCATGCAACTTTAAGGTTTTTATTTGGTTAATACTCATATAATGTGCTATTCAAACAATAAAAATTTATACGATTTTTAAGCTATACAATAGATCATTGACATGTTTCCTTAATCTTGTAGAGCATATGCTAGTGAATAAGTCTGAATTGCCTTTTGTGCTATTGCTTGCTGTTGTGTCGTGCCATTAACCACTTGAAGTAGCTCATCGGCTTTGTCGAGGTTTTTAACACCCCCAGGGACGCGCTCGTGCCTTACGCTGCCTATCTTCCCATCCACCACTTGGGGACGAGTTCTAAGGGGTTTGCGCGCTTCTACGAGGGGGATTCCAGCATTGATCATTAATCTGTGACCTACATCTGCTATCGCCCGAACTCATATAATTCAGTTAATCAATCAGCTTAGTATTTTTTTGTGAAGGTCAAGTTGGTTATCGCACTCTAATTAATTACACGTTGCTTTTTTTCTGTTTTTTAATCACTTGTTCATTCAGTTCACTAATCGGATAGATGTTCTCCTAGAACTTCCTCAATTTTCTGCCTCCTTAAAGCTCGCTAATGCGAGATAAACTTTCAAATCAGTTTTTCTTTACTTTTTTTACTTGAATTTTTTTACTGCTATCACTACTACGAAAGCATGTAGCAGAAAATTAAAGTAAAACTAAGTTTACCTTGAACAACCCATACTTGTAATTTTTTCTGTTATCTTCTATACTTCCAACATTGCCTGTTGCCCCCCAGTACGGTTATTAAAAAAGCGAGTCGCCATGCCTTGAAATTGCCCGGGGCGCTTCCGGCTCCCCCGCCCGGAAGACAATCAAGAGCCCCCGCATGATATTTGGGCGCGCAACGTCACATATTTATATCTCCTGAAAGAGCATAAAGGCCCGCGGCATGTTATATTGGCAGAGCTGCCTTATCATCGCTATTCTGATAAGAGCGCGGAGGAAGCGCTCCTTAACCGGGCGGCCGCGCCGCGCGACTCTGGCCCTAGGCGGCGCACCCTTAGACGCCTTTTGCTGGGGCGCCGCCGCCCGCCGCGCTTTTTATTCATTTTCCTCTAAGATACGCGCAAATAAAGTGCGATTTCCAAAACTTGTTTCGCGCGAGACGGCAGCTTAATTTGCGCCCGGCGCCGTTCCGGGCGCGCGCGCCTAGGACCAGTGGGCGCGCGCGGGACTCCCCAATAATCACCCACTTTGCGCACCAACAATGCGCCCTCCATTATGATCGGAATTTCCACTTAGCAGGAGAAATAAGGGATGCTTGCGTCAATTAGAGTGAAAAGATGTCCTCAAACTAACGAGGGTTGTCAAAACATACAAGGGCGAGCTTGAGTGGAGATGTATTTCCCGTCAACTTTAACTGTCGTGCAAATATTTCTTTCTATAATTATTATTTATTGAGTTCTTTTTTAGCCTTCTATTAGAAACTTTTATTTTAATAACATTTATATACGAGAAAATTTCAGAAAAAAACCTATTTGGTTATCAATGATAGACATAAATGCAGAACCTTTTTTATAAACATTAGAAACCTTAAACAGTACATTACTGTTCGACATAATAATGCAGGCGATAACGGGGAAGGCTGTGCGGCCGAGCTCGCACGGTTACCTTCAGTGACGTAGAAAAATTTTAGGTACGAGTCAATTATTGTCTTGTACTGTTTATTTTAATTAGCTTTCGAGTGTTGGACTCGCGCCTCGTCCTTTTTTAAAATAACAAGTTCCGGGACGAGAGCAGCGCAGAACCGAGACGATGGACCCGGTATAATATATAATAATAGAATAAGGAAATTCGTGTGATGTTCAAACCAAATTTTTTTAATTTATATATTTTATATACATTACAGGGTCTTTTAAAATTATTACAATGTGATAAATTGTGTAGATCAATGAGTAATTTTATCCCAATCCAATTGACTACGTTTAAAGATTCTTAAAACTAAGGTATTACTCACTAGTTCACCATTTCATTAACTCGGAAGGCTTTGGCTTCTTGAGTCCCTAACTAGGTTTGTGTTGTCCAGGAGTTGGGTAGCCTCGGTGTTCACAGAATGGAGCAGCCTTTTTCATGGCTACTGGCAAATTTGGTGATGGTTTAATCAACGGTATCTATTTGAAGTTCCCAATGGATGTCTTTGCTTCGGCAGTACTAGAGTGCAACAAAATTTTTTCTTGGTGCTTTGTTCTGAAAGCACTGAATCACTGGCGCAACACCAGAGTTGAATTCCATAGGTCCAAACGGGCTTTATTACTATATAGAAACAGTTTATTATTTGTGGACAATTTGGAATTCTGTCCAAATACCCGTACATTTTTTTTCAGTTTAATACCAAGCTCTTCACGTTTATTTCTATCATTAACTCTCCAACGGAGTCCAGCGCTTAAAGTCATTCCCAAATACTTATTTAAGTTAGCATTGGGAATCTGGGTATCGTTGATCCTGATAGGTAGGTGTTGCTTCTGTTTGTTAGTAAAGCTTCCTGTAGAGACGTATTTTTGTTTAAGTTGATGCCCAAAGTTTTAGTTCAGGTATTAATTCTACCAACAAAGGTTTGAAGTTCTTCAGTAGCCTCTTTGTGATTTTTTCAAAGGCAAACACTGCGGTGTCATTAGCAAATGTTACTATTGTTTCATGTTCAAGACTTGAGATACCACAGGTATAAAATAGAGTACCGAACCTAGCACACTGCTTTAATTTTTTTAATTTGGAATAAGCATTGCCTTGTTTAATTCTAAAATATCTTTCTGGTAGATAAGACTGTAAAAGTTGTGAATGTTGCCGTGACAGAAACATGTTCAGTTTATGAAACAAGCCTTTGTGCCGAAAGCCTGAACAACACTGGGGAAGACGGTGGAACATACTTTTCTTCCTTCTAATTTTTTAGTGACGTTTGTGGTCCTATGAACTTGATCGATGGTCGAATGGCTTTCACTGAAAGCAAACTGGTGGCAAGAAATCAAACTCTTTTTCTCTGTTATGGCTTTTGGTCTCTTAGGGAGCAATTTTTCATATGGTTTCGAGATAACCGATAACTTCCATGGTTTAGAGATCATGATGATTTCTACGACTTTCCACATCTTAAAAATATACCTCAATCTGAAAGATGCGTTAATAAGATTGGTAAGTTTCGCTATGGCTTTTCTTAGGAGTTGTTTAAAAGTTTCTCCAGTAATTAGGTGAAAGCCAGGGGCTTTTTTTGGGTTGATGTTTATTTAAATTTCATCTGAGACTTTTTTTTGCCAAAGTAGTTCTAATGACAACATCTTGGTCTGGTTCAGTCCAGCCTTGTGGGTGTTCTCCCTCATTTGACTGGAAAATGCTCTTAGGATGTTTTGCAAGCCTGTGTACCTAATTTTTATGCGTATATTGGAGGATTATGTAAGACAGGACAAAGTGACTAATTGTTTTGTTATCATTAGTTAGTTTACTCAGGCAGTCTCCAATCGATTCGTTTCTGTTACGTTGAATTTCGCGCTTTAATTGCGTTCTCAACGCTGTTTTATTAATTGGTGCTCGAGTCTGGTGTCATCTCTGTCTACTCTTTCTCTTTTCTAAAATAATCCCTTTTGGATAATTATTTCCTTTTAGTCTACGGATACTCAGAGGTGTTGTCCCATGCTGCTCGTTGAATATTATTAACAAAAAGATCATTTTCCTCATCTAGATGCTCTTCTGTTATTAGTGAAAGCTCAATCAATTTTTTAAGTTTAACTTTAAAGCTTTGCCAATCTACTATCTTATTAGTTAGACTCGGTAGATTTTCTCTTTGGATTGCACTATCACTTAGTGTAAGAGGTATTGGCGAGTGATCTGGATTCATATTCCACGCTTCTTCAATATGGATGTAATTTGATGAGATATTCTTGATTACAAAAAGGTCTATAATATCAGGAATTTTATGCGCAGCAGTAGGCCACTACATTGGCTTACCAGCTGATAATACTTTGCATTTTAACTTTATCAGTCGCTATTAAAAGTTCCCTACCTTTAGTTGTAGTTAATCTAGATCTTCAGTGTGTGTTTTTTACATTAAAGTCACCTCCAATGATGAATCTATTTTTTTGGCTATGGAAATGATCTGTATACTATTCTTTCTTTATAGCATATCGCGGTGGGAAGTATAATGCTGTGATTATTACTTAATATGATTTTCTTTTAATGTTAATTGTTGTGACCTGTATTTTCACTGTTTGGTAACCAATTTCTTGATGGTATAAGATAGATTCCTTTATGATAATTGCACTCCCTTCTTTTGTTGCATTTGTGGATTGTATAATATATCGTATTTGATAAATATCTCTTTCGTAAAATAAGTCTCAAATATGAGAGATACATTAATTTTTTCTATCAAGGACTGATTGCAACTTTTGCTAATGTTGCAGCAATCCATTAGAACTTCACTCTAGTATTCTTAATTGATTAGTCATTTTTAGTTTCAGGAATCGCTCCTCGTGCCCGATATTCTAACTTGGAAATAAGTTTAACCATTTTTTTAAGTTCTTTAATATTTGTTGAAACATTTTGTCAATAGTTGAATTCGTTTGGTTTATTTCTTCTCATTATGTTTATGTGTTGTATCAGACACTGATTAACTGTAGGTCTTGCTCTTAGATCCGTTTCCTTGTTGTGTCTGTGTCTGTTTTAGGTTGAGTAGATCTGTGAGGTTGTTTAGGTAGACTAAGTTCCTTGAGTTGTCTATTTTAAATTTCTTGCAGTTCTTGTGCTACTATACACCCACAATAGTTGTCTGGATGTTCATTTCCACAATGAACACATTTTGCCTCTTTTGGCTTTTTACAATCCATAGAGATATTTTCCAATACACTCATATGAGTTCTTTAGAGTAGTATCTTTGCATATGTTTATAAGTTTGGCACCGCTGGATTTTCTAATTGGCTGAATTTGAACTCTGATGTCGATTATGCTGAAGATTTTTTTTTTATTCTATTATTGCTGGCTCTGCAATATACAATGCAATACACGGCTTGGTTGTTATAGTACAATTAAATAAGAACTAAACTACATACATTGAGGTTTAATCCAGTGGGGATTAACTGATAAATTACATTTCTATCTTAATTTGACATTGAGTTGGGTTTATATACCACATTTAAATTAAGTCCTGTGGTAGTTTACGTTTAAGACGCCTGTGAATATTTTTTGGCCTATATTTAATTTGGTAGCACTTGAACACAAGGTTAGATTTTGGAAAAACTTTACAGTGGATTTATTAATGAACTCTGTAATTAATGGAACACTTAATTCACTGTGAACTTGATTATTACGCACAAACCAAGGGCAGTTGATGGCGATTCTGAGCACTTTGTTCTGGATTGTTTGGAGTTTCTTCATGCTTGTCTTTGATGTGTTGCACCATATTGGACATGCATACCTAAGAATTGGTCTGAGGATTCCTTTGTAGATAAGTACAGCACACTCAGGTCTGAAGTGAGATTTGCGGTTTATAAGGGGATATAATGCACCCAGTCTGTTGTGGCATTCGTTGAGTTTTTTATTGATATGAAACCCCCAGTTCAGTTTCGCGTCTAAGTGCACGCCTAAATATTTAACAGCTGAGTCCTTTGGATTCCAATCTATTTCGTTATTATTTATTTTTATTTTTTTAATTTGCTCATATCTTTTGAGTGTAAAAATTTTTGTTTGACATTTATCAGAATTTATTTTAATTTTCCATTTCTGAAACCATGCACATAATGTATTTATAGAGTTTTGTAGGAGTACAATAGCTGTATCAAGACTGAGGCTCTGTGTAATAATTGCAGTATCGTCAGCATACATGGCCAGCGTTGAGTTGAGATCTGTAGGTACGTCGTGAACGAACAGGTTGAATAAGGTGGGTCCCAGAATACTGCCCTGGGGTACTCCGGCCCGAATAGGTTTAGAACTAGATAATGTTGAGCTGATCCGGACTTTAAAAGTTCTGTTAGTGAGAAATGAGTGAATGATTTTGGTTAGGTAATTTGGAATGTTTAAAAGCCCCATTTTATATAGAAGTCCATCATGCCAGACCTTGTCGAAAGCTCTTTCCAAGTCTATAAATACAACCGCAGTGTATTATTTCTTTTCAAACCCTCTTTCAATTGATTCACTTATTCTGAGAAGCTGGTGAGAGGTCGAGTGATGGGTTCGGAAGCCAAATTAGAGAGGAGGAATAGTATCATTTTGGTGGAGGTAATCTTGTAATCTGGAAAGTATCACTTTTTCTAAGAGCTTGGCCAGGGTTGACAAGAGACTGATAGGACGGTAGCTGTCAGGGTTTTCCTTCGGTTTACCTACTTTATAGATGGGGAGCACATTTGCAGTTTTCCATGCTGTCGGAAAGTATCCTAGTCTGAGACAGGCGTTGTATATTGAGGTTAAGTAAGCCAGAGCCTTTTTTTGATAGGTGATTTAGCATTTCGTTTGTTATAAGGGTAGGCCCAGGGGTCTTACGCTTAGGTAATATTGTTATATAAGATTTAATTTCTTGGACAGATGTGGGAGCTATTTCGTGGTTATCCTGTAAGTGCATATTTGCGATTGCGCTTGTTACCTGCCTTTCGAAGTGTTCGTCTTGTTCTTCAAAATTGGGCGTAAATGCCTGTTCAAAATGAGTTGCTAATAAGTTGGCTTTTTCATCATCGGAGGAGTATCTGGCGTTATTTGATATCATAGAATAGATTATACTCGGTTGTCTTAATAATCGTTTGGTAGCTAACCACATAGATGGGTTACCGGGTTTAGTGTCTTCAAGGTAAGAATTGTATCTTTGGATTCTTAGACTGTCAAGTTCATTCTTTACTAAGTGACATAGTTGGTTGTACAGTGTTTTAAGGTATGGTAACCCTTCTATATCTGTTCTTTCGCTTAATTAGATCAAGTATGTAGTTGGGAGTTCTAATATGCTCTGCAACTTTTCTTTGCTTCCATGGAGTGGTTGTTTCTTGTATACTTGCTTGTAAGGCTGATGTGTATTGTAGGACGGCATTGTATATATCCGGGGGAAGTTCAGGTGGTCCCACCCAACGGAGTTTTTGATCAAGGGTCGACTGAAAATTGTCCCAATCAATTTTACCATGCGCTAAGCTAGGCGGTGGAGGTATTATTTGAGGGGTGTTGTAGAGGCTGACGATGACAGGAAGATGATCAGAGTCCAGTTCAGATGCCACTGTTTGATGCACTGGATAAGTGACATTTTTATGCAGTATAACATCTAAGATGTCAGGTCGATGGTCTATTCGGTATGGATGGTAAGTGTAGTCGTCAGGGGCTGATATTAATATACTGTGTTTGGCCATAATATTATGCAACTTCATCCCGTCTGGATTACTAGCACAGCATCCCCAGATGGTATTTTTTGCATTTAAGTCTCCTAAAACTAACATGGGCTCGTTGCTGCTTAACAATTCACCAATTTCGTCTTCAACAAGCCGTTTATTTGGAGGTTTGTACGCAGATGTAAGGGTTAAAGAGCCACTAGTTTTCATGTGTATTTTGATAGAAATGGCTTCTATGTTTTGAAGAACACACATATGGAGGAGGTGGTGGCTGAATTTCTTTTTAATTATAATTGCAACTCCGCTTGATGCTATTACAGCTTCTCGGTCTTTCCGAGATACGTGATACCCAGGAATTCTGAATTTTTCGGTGCTTACAAAGTGTGTCTCTGTGATACACGCGATATTTTGTTAATATCTTCATCATTTCTGAATGACAGCATGAACATGTCCAGTGACTTTTTTGTTTTATAACTCAGTTTTCTAATAACTAGCAAATTTATACTCTCTTCCTCTCTTGTCCTTTGTTGTCTTATTGGGATGATGAAGATTAATAGCCATTACCTTAATTGGTGGTTTCTGTTTATTTTCATGGAAGTACCATAAATAATTTTTTTCAAATACATTAGTAAGAGCTTGCCAGTGTTTTCCATTCTCGACGTTGATTTGAACATTGTATTATTAATGATTTTAATTTGATACATCGTTATCGTATTGGTAATAAGGTCATGGAGTGCGTTAAAATTTTCAATTCTATCTACTATTATTGGAGGCGGTTGCGGTACTTTTTGGTTGTTCTTTTTCTTTTTCTAAGACTTCTGGACTTGTGTTATGGAGAAGGGGGTGACGTATCCATTTTTTCCTATTTTTTGCCCTTATCCATTTAGTCTCCTTGGCTCTTCCTCAACAATGAAGTATTCGGCCGGTTTTCTTTTTTTTTTAAACTGGAGAACTTTGCGCTAGACTTTTTTTAACCTCTTGTATGTGGTTTCTAGTTCCGCACGCATTTTTTGCATATTTTTGAGTTGCTGCTATATTGCATTAAGTTTGCCAACTATGCACTTTCGTTCATACTCAAAATTCTTCCAAGCATCATAAAGCGCCTGTTCATTCTGTGATCTCGCGCTATTTGTATAGAATCGCGCATTGTTTTGTTGAATTGATAATGCCTGATTAGGCGAAGGTTGTGTTGGCGTTCCCTTAAACACTGTCACACGATAGCTTACGGTCGAGAACTTAACCGTTGAATATCACTCGCGCATAATGATAACCGCTTATCACTCGCTTGCGCGTTGTGAGAGCTCCGTACAAGTCTTTATAATAAGAAACCTAAACGAATATTTCCTTATAAGATCTGAAATTATTTCCACAAAAAACTCTGCCGCCTTTGAATGAAGCCACCCTGCAACAGTATCTTAAAGCGCGGTGTCATCATCAAAAAGGTGCGATGAAAGCCACTGGTCCTTGTGAATAATGAACCTTTTTGTCAATTTCCTATACAAACTCATCGCTAACCACAAATTTGCTAGATACTTCTTGTCTTGTCGTGGACGTTAGTCTATCTTTAAATATGCGACACCATTGACTATCACATTTGGTTATGAAACGTTACTAGTTTGCAATTAATCGCAGCTGTTGAAAATTGTTTTATATACAGAAACTGCATTACTGCACATACTTCACAATTGCAACACAGCCTCCTCTTTCAACCCCCCACTTTCTACTGAACTACTGCGCCACAAAGCGGGCGTCGCCCTTAACGCAAGCGCAAACAGAGGTTTTTAAATTGCTTTATTGTGACAAAATTTTTCTAACTGAAATTTAAAAATAAACACTTGGGGACTTACTAACAATGGTTTATTTCAACTCACCATACATCATAATACTTTAAGTCCACGGTTCTGTTTCTTAACTTTAATACGAATTAGTGGTGAAAAATTTTATCACCTCTTATCTTCATTAGACCACAATGTATTAAAAATAGATCATGAACTACCCGCAATACTTGTATTTTGTCTAGCTGTTGACATTACGTTTGGTTTCGTTGTACAGCATTACTATAGCGAATACCTTTTTAAACTACTGCTTATTTGCGACGACTAGACAGAAGCACATTTTGCTTTTTTATGCTAATAAGACGTTAAAGTTACAGCTGGTAAAGTATAGTACTATCCAAAAGTGCTAAAGGTCATTGTGTTTACAAAAAAAACTTTTTTCAGTATAATACTAAATTTACTCAAAGAAATCGGTGCATTTATATTTAATTCTTTAAAAATACCGAGCTTTACTAGACCTGTTGCCATATGCGATACTCCTCTGAGGTTCTTTATTTTACTAGAGTAACGAAACTATTTTAGAATTTGTATCAGCCCCAATCAAAATTTTATTGCAAAATTATCTGAATTGAGGCTTGTTATCCATTTGTATTGTCACTTGATTTGTGACACATGCAATTTATTGAATAACGATATATACAATAACATTAGAGGTTGAATTAGGTCATCACGATATTACCGGTCGTTTAACAATTTTCGCATATAACAGCTCTATCGTGATCGCAAGTTTACCAGCTCCAGCATTTTTTTAGTGCAGCACTCAAAAAATCATAAAAACCAAAGTCAGCGCAGATAACTCAAGACCACTAATGGCTATAAGTCCTTCTATTACTCAAAGAAACATCCTAATCTACCTTAACCTACATCGAAGTTTCTGTCTGTTTATCTTTTATGGTCTCTAGAGTTCACATTGCGTATGCACTAATTTGTTTAATCCCCTCCTGCCCATCACAAGCCTACGTCTATCCGTAATCACCCTTGCCGACTTGTGAATTAGAAAAAGCCATCTTCTTCCGCGCTTGTGGCCATCTCCATCGGCTAATGATAAGAACCCGCTGCGTCCTAACTGTAGTTTGCTTCTTCGCGTTGCAGCTCAGCAGAATATGCATAGCTTCTCCATATACCCACCTGTCTTGGTGTGGAGCTGGAGGTTGACGCATCCAGTAATAAGTTGAACGGTGTGTCGGTTAAGGTGCTTTAAGGTACTCCGCCGCTTGTCGCGTCATGTCGACTGCTTGCCTTCTCTACTTCCATCTTGCTCTCATCCTAGCTCGAAACCGATTCTTTACGATCCTCTTTGGAAATCGAGGGTCCTGCCCCTAAATTTTCTCTTTGGTCAGCAATGGTAATACATCTCCATCTCGACCGACAGTCTTTGCAAGGCTGAAAATCTCGACTTGCAAATCTTCTGAAAGCAATAGTGCTGACTTAGTCTCCGTTATCACAATGCACCTTGGGATGCCTGTTCTATTTTTTAATGTATCTCAGGCTTTATTCTGCGATCTCGGCTTTTTTATGGTGGATCTCTTCTTTTCCTCACATAACCACGAACCGTCCGCAACTCAACAGTGCAATTGTCGAGTCTTAAAGTCTTCCTCACTGAATGGGTTGCCACCTCGCTTGAGAATTTGTAACATTGCAAGAATGCCACAGTAAGAGGTCTAAACATTGCGGGGGTAGGTGTTAAGCAATAATTGTTCGATTATATTTAGGAAGGTTGTAAGAATCTAACCTTTTCAGAAAGTATGCATTACAAATACGAAAACGTAAAAAAGGAAAGTTGAAGCGATATTTAGTATGTGTTATTCCACTAATCGGTGCCATAAAAGTGCGGGCGCTTTAATTAAACCGGTAAAGTCAAAAAATATTTCTTTCTGCGCCAAAATGAAGTGCATCAAGGTAAGACCTTTGGGTACTTTTTGGGGATAATGAAGAAAACTATAAAAGCTGAGATTAAAAAAACACTTAAGGAAACTAAACGTAAATAATTAGAAAATGAAAGCAAAAAGCAGAGACGATAAAAAAACTTATCAAAAGATCCTGCACTTTTTAATATAAGTGGCTCAAATAGGTAATAAACATAAATTCTAATGGATGATAAGATCAAAAATCGTATTGCAACCTCCACAAAAAATTATAATCATAACGCCTTTTGGCTAGAGAAAATTGTAGCTCACTCTATTTCCTATTTATTTTATGATTTTATGTCTTACCAATATATTATTGATAAAGCTGCTTACTTTATTATACTCTTAACTTAAAGAAAATTTATTTAGGCAAATATCTATCAAATAACAAGTGAATGAAAGAGTTCTCATCAAAACCTCTTACATTGTGCTAATTTTTATTTTTTAGAAATAACCCCACATGTTCACTATCGACTAGACAAGACGTCTACCGGATATCTTTGACCTACAGGTCCCAATGTTGGTCAGTACACAAGTTGTAGATTACAAGAATCAAACTGAAAATAATTATATGATCTTATAAAAGACAACTTTTGGCCATCTAATTCTATATTTGACCTCGGATTACTTGTGCAAACTGGAAGAAACTATATAGTCACGTAGAATGACCACTACACACCTTCACACATTTTTGCGTCATTTTTGATATTTTGAAAGAAAAGTTTACGGTATATCTAACCATTTGACTTGTAGGTTGTTCTGAATTACAAGAACCAGACCAAAAGTGATCATATGGTTTATTATACATTTATGGAACATACTAAATTCGTGCTAAAAGAATTCTCTTGGTATCTCGTACTGCTTACCTGTAAACTAATTCAGGATCACATTATTAATTGCTTAAGTTTTCCTAATTATAACAAATTGACTAATAGTCTTAGTAACATATGAAGATTAAAATACATTATAACAGCACACTAGTGTTTAGTTCTATCAAGAACTAACAGGCAAATGGGAATTACTTAGATTTTCCACTTTTTTGACTTAACAATGCAGTCATTTTACAAAGAGAAATTTTTTGAATAAGCATATTTTTAAAAATTGATATATGTTTTGTAATAAATATTTATTTACATTATGTGAAATCAGCCAACTCGCTAAGAACTACTTTACAAAATTTAATCTACAACTTCTCTAATCTAAAAAAATATTTTCAACCACCCTCCCTTTTTATTGAGTTCAATAATAATAAATTAGAAGATTGTGCAAAAACAACTCAAAAGTTCTAGAGTACACTAAAAGTTGCCGCGCAACGTTTAAGTATTTCTTAATCTAGTTATGTTTGAGCCTGATTAAGGGAAACATTTTGCTTGTTAAAGATTAAATATAACTTAATTTTAGTTACTATAAACACTTATAACGAACCTAACAACTTGTTTCGGCAGAATACATAGCATTTCGTTAACAAATATGTGTGATTAGTCCGATTACCTGTCTAAAGGCTAAGATTCATTTAATGATACTCTTACAGTCAAGAACTTGGCTGAATCGACAGTTACTTTCCCCCATATTAAAGAACTCCAATACTAATTAAAAGTTAATTAAGAAAATAAAAACTAATATATTCTCCGAGGTTCATAAAAACTCTACAACTAGCAAATTTATTATTGTTTGACCAACTAATCAATAAATTAGTTTTAACAGTTACATCAGTAGATGCATCAAATGGAACTATTATTAGCTACTGTAAATGTAAACATTTTGAAAAGATATTGCTGAAATTATATGATTGTACAGCAAGTTTCCTCATTCTTCTCTGTCTCTAGACCCAAAGCCAGGAGAGAAATTGGTTTATGAACAAATTGAGTGGTAAAATATCAAAAAATTGTGAAAAAATAATATTCTCCAAAGGAATTATAGAACAAATCTTTTCGAACCAAAAAAGATGTAGTTGAAATGCAAAAATGCTTCTTTGACTACACTAGTTGCAACTACCGTAATTTTTTCGTGATTTTTAAAAGGCCATTTAATCTAGTCCTTACAAAAGAAGATAAAAGTAAATAAAAGTTTAATAGATAGTTTGTAAAGGTGTCTCACCCTTGAAAACTGCGTGCTTTAAAAGGTTGGGTGGCGTGTAGATAAAATGGATATTGATCTGTGGTCCATCTGATTCCAAAGACAACTAAACTGATCCAGCTGAAATCGGTCAGATCTCGCTTAAGATATCGGCGAAGCAAACCGGCCCATCAACGACGAGTATACTTTAGCTGACAGAAGATTCGAAATGACGTGTACGTGTCATGTTTGCTCAAATTCTCTAAAAGTAAAAATTTAGATTTTGGGGCTGCATACGAATGAGTAGCGGTAGAATTAGATAGTGGTTTTCTTTTGAGAAGGGTGACTAAATGTTCATGACCGAGAACGGAGCAGTCGACATATAAATTATAAAAGCGACACTTCACGATTTCAAAGTTGTTTAAACAATTTTCGAAAATTATACGTTTAATGATTTAAGCCACTGTAGTAGACAAAATAAAGGGCTAAAAATTCTAACCGAAGAACAGGAACAGATACAAGTGCGATGATTTGTTTAAAAAAAGTGCGAGAAAAGACAAGATATTATACATAAAAGAGATGGTGAATAAAGCTGAAAAATTAGCAATGAAACAAGACATGAGTACACTATATGGCCCCTCAAAAATCATAAAAGTAATGAAATATTAAAGGAAAAGCAAGACAAAAAATAAAGCGCACTAGAAGAAACAAGAAAAGGAATGAGACTGTATTTTGCAGAGATATGTAAAGCCTCAACTGAAGAAGTACAAAATAACTGTTACGGATATCGTAATTTTAAATTTGAACAAAGGAACTGCAAACAAAAGCCAAAGCTGAAACACTAACCTTTTTGGAAGCGGCACTCTCCTGCATAAGTAGGTTCCCTGTGCTGTAATCCTGGGGTGGTTCAGAAATAGGAAATAAGTGTGTGGCTTAAAAGATAGGACAAGTTATCCTAATATTCAAAGCGGAACCGACCGGAAGCGTTTTTCCCGGTGCAACAAGATTCCTTTTTGGTTCCTCGCCGGGTCAAATACAATAGAAATTGGACCGAGTTTTCTCGCCGGCAAAAATTTTGACTCCCGAAATGCAATTGGCCAACAAAACAACTTCCGAAATGATCGGCAAAATATCGAATGCCGTAACAAAATTAGCCTCAACAAAACGGCCACGCGGAAATGGAAACTCTTGCCGCCAAACAAAACACGCTGGCAAATTCTCAGTCAAAACTGCCTCGGACACGGAAAATTTAAAGCCGGCCGCCCGCTTTCTAAACCATCACACCTAAATTCAAAACGAAGCGAGTGAATGAGGGAAGAGCA
Organism: Sinelater perroti; assembly: GCA_036346155.1. Classification (NCBI taxonomy): domain Eukaryota; kingdom Metazoa; phylum Arthropoda; class Insecta; order Coleoptera; family Elateridae; genus Sinelater; species Sinelater perroti. The sequence continues at coordinate 16,666,481 of JARFIY010000158.1, read as the reverse complement.
AGGGCCGGCCAAGGCCGCTGTTTTATATATCGGCGCACCGCGCAAGCGGGCAAATTTGCCGCGGCTAACTCAAATCAAAACTAAAGCGCGAATACAGAGGGAATCAAAAGACGGCCGGCCCTAATTTAAAATCCAAATAAAGTAATTGGAGATTGGAACTAACAATAACTATGTAAAGTTGAATATAAGAGAAGATACATTTACTAAGAACCGCAGTAAGGAATCTAAATAATAAGAAAGCTACTGAGACTGATGAAATAGCAGCCGAATTAAGAAAAGGCCATACAGATCTAGCAGTAGAAATGCTGTATATACTAATAAATAAAATACTGACAGAGGAGAGAGTACCAAAAGAGTGAAGAAGTGGTATAATAATCAAACTACCCAAAAAGGGCAATCTAACTATATGTGAGAAGAACATTATTAAATGTGGCTAGCAAACTCATGACAAGAATAATGGGAAGAATTAAAGTGCTAATTAACGACAAACTGCAAGATATTTAAGCTGGTTTTAGACATAACAGAGCCCCCATAGATCACATAGGTACGCCGAGAACTATCCTGGAACAAACAGCCGAAGTGGAAGGGAAGATACATATAAATTTTATCGACTTTATCAATAAAAGTGCAAAATCTGAAACGCAAGTAGAACATGAAGGACTACTGTCCCCTGCGTTCAAGACAGAAAGGGAAGTAAGGCAAAGGTGTATACTATCACCGACCCTGTTTATTACAGTTATAGACTAGATAAGGAAGAACATAGAAGACAAGACTACTAGTAATAGTACTCCAAAAACTAGAACATTTAGAATTTGTTGATGATATATTAAGCAAAAACAAAGAAAACTACAAGACTACAAACATATGCTAAAAATGGGACTAAAAATTAACCCCAGGAAAGCCAATCTACTAGCCAAAGAAATGAATGTAGGCACTAAAAGAAATATTGATGTTAAAGATGAAGAAGTGAACGAATTTAGATATTTGGAAAGTATAGCGCGTGTAAATGGTGGAGCAGAACCAGATATAGATGCAAGAATAAAGGCAACACGTACGCCTTTACCATGTTAAATCGAGTATGGACGGCAGTTAATATTGAAAGAAAAACGTAGCTTAGATTATTTAGTACAAGCGTAAAACCAATGCTACTATATGGGTCAAAACGTGGAACCAATTTAAGAAATGTATAATAAAACTGCAAGCGTTGGTTAAAAAATGTTTACGAAGGATATGTAAAACGCATTGGCAAAATAGCATCTCGAAAAGAATTATGAAAGAATACGAATGAAGAAACATTTGATATAACTACAAAAATAAACATAAATGAAACTGGATAAAACACACATTGACAAAGTCAAGTCAAAGTATAATAAACCAAGAAACACTTGTGCAAAGTACAAATAAAACTCGATATACTTGAAATAACGCGGATAGAAGTAAAAAGAATAGCAGGACATAGAAAGAGATGAAAGAGATTTATAGAAAAAATGGTTAAAGAAGATAGTGCGTAGAGTTAGCCACCCTGCCACAAAACTTTTAGACATTTTAAACTCCGTAAGTTGATCAAGGAGCTGCAAAATAATGATTATTATTATAGCAGACAAAAATGAGTGCCAAAAATTCTAACCAAAGAACAGGAACAGAAACATGATTTGCTTTATTACATCATCACTGGATTTTCTATATAAAATTTTAAGAGAACAACAATTTATGCAAGGACCTCATTCTCCTTCCTCACAAATAAAGACATTTAACACTTTCTGCAGAAAAGTTATTGTTACAGTTTTCTGGGATAAGAAGGCGGTCTTGCTTGATGATTTCCTCAAGAGAAACCCATTAATACCTAACGTCTTGAAAAACCTTTAAACTTAGTCCTGAACTTGTCTATCAAACTACAATTTACGCTTTTGTTAAAAATTTTTAATTGTTTACCCTACAACCCGATTTAGCGACAAAGTAATTTAACAGCACCATTCTATTTAATTTCCCTTAGAGTTAAAAAAAATTGAAGCAATACTAAGCATGCTAAGCCTACACTGTCTTGGGCTATCAGTTGATGTTGAAGAGTTCCTCCTTATTCGAAACAACCTTGTCTTGATAACTATTTTTAAGCAATAAACCAATATGGGAAGAATCTCACGTCTAGATGGTCTACCGCCCAAGTGAGTCGCTCTGCTGTCACCCACGTGCGGCAAATTGCCAGCGAAACCAAAGGTCCAGTTTATGATTCCGTTCGGTCACTGAATTACCCAGATTATTTTTACTGCTCGAATGAGGAGTTCAATACTGCAGCTGCGTAAGCGAAGATCATTTGTAGATGGAGTTAATAAAATAAGGAATTTTCTAAATGTTCTGTCGTTCGAGCAAACAGTTAAAAATGTTTACAAAACTTTCTAACGTGCAAACATACAATTTAAAAAAAGCAATAATCACTTCTACATCTATGATTTATCAAGGGCTGCGTAATACACTTATTAATACTAAATTCATTTACTAATAAGTGCTTTATTACTGGTTCGGCCGTAATAAGTGGACTGTATAGGTAATGTTGAATTTTGAATAGGGCACTTCAAACAACTCTAAAATTAAAAACACTAACCTGCGGAAACGGCGCTTCCCGCAGATATCGGTTCCCTGCTGTTGGTCCTGGGGCTTCCGGAAGAAAAGGAGAAGGATATGGATAAAAATTAGGACAAGTTACCCCAATCTTCACAGCAGACGAAACGGGGGCGTCTTCCTGGCGTAAAGGTTCCCTCGTCTAGCTGCTAATTTGTCGGCGAGAACACAGCGAAAATATGCCAAATGCAAAAGCGCGAACAAAGGCAAATGCGTAATGTCGCGAACGATAATGCGAAATGCAGGTTTTAATATAGCGTGAACTTAACGTAATTGAAATGGCCAGTTTAAAATGAATAAAGCAAAGGCTTAATGTTGCGCGAACTAAACGAAACCACCGTGCCAAAGCAAGTGCTCAAAGCCAATTGCACGAGCGCGGCCCGCGGCCAGACCGCCCGGGCGTATCGCCACGCGTGCTGGACAATTGGGCCGATACAACAAACTTCACATATATGAGAGGGAATCAAATTACAGCCGGCCCTAATTTAAAATTTCAAAAAATAAATATAATTAGGAGACTGGCGCGAACCATTACTTTTGATTTACTTCATAACAAGGAGTATAATCACAGGGTGTTCCAAAACGAATTTAAAAGCAACGGGCCGCATAGAAACTCCCTTGATAACTACGTATAAGGCAAACGTCCCTTTTAATGTAGCATCGCCACATAAATCTCTGCTTGTAGGTGGATCGCAACATACGGCTGACATCTGGAGGTCGATTTGAAGGTTAATTGATTAATTCCGCGTACTACATTGCTGCTTGTCAGGCCGCTTGATGGAAGGGACTTTCTTCGCTAACTTTTCTGGCGCTCGGCCCTGGCGCCTTTCAGAAGTTGCCAAATTAAATTTGGCCGGTAGGCTGCTGCACAATTACATTTTTCTTTTACAAAAAGCCGGCGATTTAGTTAGCTTTGTTTCGCGTTGCTCGGCGCCGCCTTAAAGGGGCAATTCGCACATGAGCACTGATTTTTGGATAAATCGAAAGCAACGAGTCTACATGAAGATGTATAATTGGAGTAAATAGTTGATTTTTGTTAATGATCTCTGTATGTTGCTTTTTGCATATTAATGCCAATTTTATTCATGCACTTTATAATGATCAACTATTTTTGTTGCTGATTTTTATTTTTCTACTCCATATAGATTTCAATTTTCTTTTATTTGACCTCAAACGCCCAAATTTGTAACAGAAGAGAGTTTTGAGGTTACAGATTCAGCAATTTTCTATTATTACATTAACAGTAGTAGAAAATATGGCTCGCAATTAATGATTTAATAACGCATGTGTAAAACGTTTTGCAAAAGATCCAGATAACTCAAAACTTATCCTAGTGACCACCAAGAGATGAACATCTTTTTGAAGAACTCATATTGAATTACGAAGTCCAATTTATTTCGATATGATACCAAGCAAAACTGCCATTTCATAGCCTAGCGCGAATTTTTTTTAATGCAATTGTACCTTTTGAGGATCAAACAGGAATTTTTCTTGGCGCTAATATGGAGCATTGCCGTAATACGAAAAAAAATTTGATCCCACGCATAGAAGAACTTGACTTGAGAAACGCGTGGTTTTAACAATGGTGCAGCATAACATCTAGCATAAAAGACAACGAATATACTAAGAATAATGTTTCCGGGATGTTCAATCTTTAGTTTTGGTTATACGGTTTGGTGCTCCAGATCACTAGGTTTAACTGCTGCTGACTTTTTGGGGGTACCTTAAGGATAAGATTTGTGCTACCAAATCAAATACTTGTAGAAAAATTGTAAAAACGTGAATGAGAATTTGACCTACTGTTTGATGGAGCAAGAAATATAGCACAAAGGAAGACGTAATTTAATAAAAATGTTTTAGACTTCAGCCAAACACCTGGATTCTGAGTTTAACAGTACAAAACAAGATGGCTTAGAGAAAAGTAAGATGGAATTGCACAAAATCTTATTGTTCTTGTAAAAAGTGAAGGTAATCCTACCCTTCTTTGTTTGCAAAATTTTTTTTTACAACTTTAAAGCCTAAAACTTTGTAGGATGCATTAACCAGGAAATTCAATAGAGATACCAGTCTTTCCTTCTAGATAAGTTTGAAAAAAATAAATTTTTGATACGATAAATGAAGCAAGAAACATAATCTTTTTAATTTGCTTTAAGGGTGCAAATCGAATGGGAAAATAAATCAGCCAACTAAATTTATTTTTTATCAAGAAATATAAAAAAGGCGACGGAAATTATGCAACAAGACTTTTATATTGCACTGAAATCTAAGTAGAGCCAGAATAATTGATGCCACGAGGTACGGTAGTGTAAAAAAAGCAATAAGCAATGCAACTAGGCGACTGCAAATTCTTAATGGTATTAAAACAGATGCAGAATATAGCTCGTTAATATTGATTTTTTCGAAACGATAAAGTTTGATCATGTCTGATGTTCGATATCCAATGTCCACCGACTGATGTTCAGTGTTCGAGGTTTGATATTTAATGTTTGATATCTGATAATGAATATAACTCAAGAAAAGATAACAAAAACTATGTTTAATATTAGATATTCGACATTCAACGTCAAAAGTCTTATTCAATGTTCGATATTTGATATCAGATATCTGATTAGTTAGAAAAGGAGAAGGCAAATAACCATATCCGTTGTCAGATGTCCGTTATCCAATGTTTGATGTTTGACATCAGATTTGGGATATTCAATAAAGTAAAAGCATTTAGGAGAGGATAACAAAGGCAACTATGTTCAATACTCGACGTCTAACGTCTGACCCCTGATGTTGGATGTTTGATGTCCGATATCTGATATTCCTATGTTTAAAATCCAACGTCCACGTTTGGGATCCAATGTTTTATATTAGATATCTAATAAAATAAAATATCTTAGTAGATGTCCAATATCTGCTATCCAACGTCCAATATCTGATATACTATATTTGATGTCTGATGTTTGATATCTAATAAAACAAATTAATTTAGACAACAACAAAAATGACCACATCTGTTGTCAAATGTTCGTTATTTAGCATTTAAAATCTAACATTCAATGTCTGATGTTTGATATCCTATATCCGATGTTTGATATTTAATGTCTAATATCTAGTAGCGTAAAATAATTCAGAAAATGGCAATGTCGACAATTCTGAGACCTGATGTATAAAATGTGATATCTAACATCCTACGTCCAATGTCCCAAATTTGATGTTTAATATACGAAATTACTACGCATGATGCAACATCTGTTTCGTAAAGCACTAAATGGGGATGTACTACCGAATGAATGGACAAAAGCATATATAACGTCGATATTTAAAAAAGGTAATCGCAGAATATGTGACAACTATAGAGGCATTAGTGTGATCTCTCTAATGGGAAGAATTTATGCAAAAATAGTAAAAAACAAAATAGAAGACAATATTCATGGAAAAATAGGAGAAGACCAAACAGGATTCACAGCCGGAAAATCCTGTATAGACAACATATATACTATCCAACAACTCACAGCGAAGAAAAGAGCGAAAAACAGGGACATTCACTTGGCTTTCATAGACCTCAGAAAAGCGTACGACTCGGTTCCCAGAAAAAAACTGTGGAAAGCGATGAGTAATATAGGGATCAACAAAAGTCTAATCAGGGCAATACAGCAACTTTATGGAAACAACCAAGTGGCAGTGAAAGTGGGGCAGACGATCAGTAATTACTTTGAGACAACAAAAGGGCTCCTACAAGAATGCTGCACATATCCAACCCTATTCAAGATATTCTTAGAAGATACCTTAAAGAATTGGAAAAGGAAATGTGAGGGAATGGGGATACCAGTGCGCTATGAACATCTTTATACACTAAGCTACGCAGATGACCAAGTGGTAATAGCCCAAGATGAAGAGGACCTGAGTTATATGCTACGAAAACTAAAAGACGAGTACACTAAGGCCGGTATGGAAATAAACTTCGACAAGACAGAATATTTAGCGATTACAGAAGAAGAAGTAAAAAACTTAGAAATAGACGACAATGTAGAAATAAGAGGGAAAGATAAGTTCAAATATCTCGGTTTTACTATATCAAAAAATACATCTACAGAAGAAGAAATAAAGAACAGGTTAGGACAAACTAGAATAAGTATCAGACAACTACATCCCGTTCTATGGAACACACACATTGCAAAAAATACAAAACACAGAATATACAACACAATTATCAGAAGTATTATGACATATGGGGCAGAAAACTGGATAATTAATAAGAAAAATAGAGAAAAAATAAAAGCCACAGAAATGGAATTTTGGAGAAAGTGCTGCCAGGTGACACGACTGGACAGAATTAGAAATACAGAAATAGAGAGGAGAATGAATGTAGAAAAAGACACACTGACTTACATCGAGGAAAAGAAATTAATATGGTACGGCCATGTTAGACGGATGGACAATAACCGATGGATAAAGAAAATAACAGAATAGAGTCTTCCAGGAAAACGAAAGAGAGGAAGACCCCGAAGATCCTTCAGAGATGAGGTGGACGAAGCCATGGAAAGAAGAGGGCTAGTAGACGGAGATTGGGAGGACAAGAAGGAGTGGAAGAAACGGTTGAGTGAAGGAAGACAGCGTCAGCTGTGAAGATCCTTTTATATATATATATATATATATATATATATATATATATATATATATATATATATATATATATATATATATAATACGATGCCGATGTTTGATATCTGATGTGGCGAAATATTTGATGTCCGATAAAATAAAGGAAGACAACTCAAAAAATACTGACGAAAATAACCATGCTTGATGTATTTTCGATATTCAATGTCTGAAATTCTACGTTTAACACGTCCATGGTCCAATATTCGATTATTTAAGTTTGACGCAAAGTAATTTAGAGAATAACAACATAAACGACTATGTTTAAAGTCCATTAGCTGATGTGCGATAGATGATATGTATATAAAGTCCAACATACGACATTTGATGTTCTCTATTTGATGTTCAATATTTGATGTTTAACTTTTGATATTTATATAGCAGAATAAATCAGAAGATAACAACAAAAACAACCATAGTCAATGTCCAATGTCTAACGTGCCGTATCCTGACATCCGATATTTGATGATCAATTTTCAACGTCCATTATCTGATGAACCACAGCAACTCAGAAAGTGACAACAAAAATAACCATGCCTGATGTCAGATGCGTAATATCCGATGTCTGAAATCTGACGTCTAATGCTCGACATCCAATGTGCACTGTTTGATATCCCATGTGATTTAATATTTGATAAAGCAAAATAATTCAAGGAATAATAACAAAAACAACCATCTGCGACGTCCAATATCCAATGTCCATGTCCGACATCTGATAAATACAAATATTTTAGAGAATGGCAACGAGGACAACCATGTCAGTTTATGTAAAGACACAAGGAACATGACACAAAAAACAAAAGGAAGAGCAAATTAGCAGAAAATATTTTCAAAAATATTAGCCGACAATGTACTTGTTGATGGTGAAAACCAAGATGGTAATCAGATTTGTTACGTGTATTTTTTTCTAAGTAGATTGCACAAAAAAATAATGCAGCGGAAATTTCAAAGATTTAAACCTAATACTTTGTCATTCTTTGATGGCGCAAAACAAAGCGAAGCAAAAGCATTCTAAAAAATTTGACAAATTACGGGTTAGAGGCAGAATAGAAAGAAACGCTGTATGTTATGGAATATAAAAGAAAACTTTAGATAATCTAATGAAATTATTGGTAAGCGCAGGAGATTTCTTTTAAATCGCTTACTTCCTTACTTTTCTTCTCCCATTTACCTTATGGTATTGGAGAATTGAGCCACTTTCTATATTATCTTTGTTGTTGCCAGATTTTTCCGTTTCTTCTAGTGTTTTTTCTTGGTTTTTGAATTATACCTCTAGTTTCAAACCTTATTTGCATATCTGTCGCCTCCACGCGGATTATATGGCCAAACCATGGCAGTTTTTTTTTTGTAGAACTTCCACTATAAAGTTTTGCTGTAGATGTTTTTATGAGAGACTTGTCCTAAGTCTCTCATTTGAACTGTTGATAATTTGGATCTAGGTCGATCTGCTTTTTCCACGACTCCTACAAATAATAACGTGGAAGTGTTGATAGTTATCGTGCTCAGTTCTTTTTTTTCTATTGATGCATTGTTAATTTGCTAGTAAACTTTGTTGTCTTTGCTGATACTATTTATTATTTCTCTACCTATTTGTTCGTTTTACTTTTTGAAGCTCTAAGTATCTAATTACTTTAGAACATTTCCGTCGCGTTCTTCATTCTTTATTTTTAATATGCGCATAATTCTACTTTCCTCCGTATTTAAGGCCATTCCTTTTTATTCCAGCTTGTTTATCCATAGGTGTATATTAGCTTATCTGTATACAATAGGTCTCGTGTGGGTATAGGAATTAGGTAGTAATGCACAATAACTAGATCTTCTTGCCTGGTTCCTCTAGCTACTTGGAAATGTTCTGATTTTAACCTATTTAATATTATCTTTCTTTTTATATGTTTATATAAACTTTGTATTTTTTCCTCAATTTCGGAATTACCTGAAGTACTTTAAGTACATTCTACATGTGGTTTTGAAGCATTAGATCAAAACTGTATTTTACGTTCAGGAAGGCTAGGTATAGGTCTTTATTTTTACTTACAGATTTGTCTAGTATCGCCCTTAATATGTATATATTGGGTTTGTTTCTTCACGCAGAAAGCTGTTTGTTCATTATGTATTTTGTCTTCTGCTTTGGTTCTTAGTCGTTTTTGTAATAGTCTAGTTCACCTTTTTAAACGTGGGAATAATATTGTTTTTTCCAACTCTTCATTTTTTTATAGTTTCATGGCTGTTGAAAAAATTTTGTTAAGAGGTTTGTTATTATTGGGATTTCTTAAGAAGTCCTGGTAGTTTTCCATATGCAGTTTTCTCAAAAGCTCTTTTATTTCGTTTTATGCAATTTCATCTGCTTTCTTTTCCCTGTCTGCTATTTCTGGTTTATCACGTTATATTTTCTTGAAATTTAGTCCTGTATAATTTATTCCGCCTGCAGTAGCCGTTAGGTGGATCGAGTAGCCCAGTAACTACTGTTGCCAGTTCTAAGCCTGTCCCGTAAAAAATCAATGTTGTGAAGGCCTATATTGAGCCTCAGAGCGAAAACGGGCGGATGCTAAAAAGACGAAAACGGCGAGGTAAAAACTTGATTATCAGAAAATGGAACATAAGAACACCCTACTAAATAGGCGCTTTTGAAATTACTACAAAAGGAATAATCAAATGGCATGTCAACAACATATATACGAATTAAAATGAAATTCGACAACATATTTATGTTCTCGGTATACGCACCATCCGAAGAGACAAAGAACAACATAAAGAAGCAATTCTACGCAACACTAGAGAAATGCAGAGAACACTCAGCAATAATATTCACATAGTTATTAGTGATTTGAATGGTAAGATTGGTAAGATGTATGTGTATTCCCCTATCACAGGTAAGCATAGCTTACATAAAGATTCTAATAATGGGGAGAGACTAATAGAGTTCGCGATGGTAAGTACAACCATCCCATACAAACGTGGATATCGCCAGAAGAAAAGAGGATCAAGCAAATGGACCACGTCTTAATAATAAATAGACATCAATTTAGCATTATAGATATAAGAGCAATGAGAGAAGCAGCAAGTATACTGTATAAAAAGTATCGGGAAAAGTTTCAGAAATATAGATTTATTTTAGATATAGCTACAATACATCAAAAGTCTTCAAAGTACATCTCTTGAGCGTTGACAGACTTTTACCAATGGCTTTTCCACAACTCGAAGGCTCCCTGGTAGACGGATTTTGAAACGCCCTTAAGGGCACGCGTGCAAGCTGCTTTGGCGGCACTTAGGGTCCCGTGGTGGTATCCTTTGAGGGAAGATTTTACTTTTGGGGATAGGAAATAGTCTGCCAAGTTGGGACCGTCAGGGGGAGGGGAATCGTCGCAATGCCGTTTATCATCAGGTAGTTGGTGACCTTGGAGCAGGTGTAGCTGGGTGCATTATCGTGATGCAATTTCTAATTTCCGGCTGGCTTCACCCGGTTGACCCTTCTCTTTAGCCTTCTTAGCACTTCTAGGTAAAAAGCACCATTCACTGTGTGCCCCTCAGGTATAAATTTGTAGTGGACCACCCCCTTGGCGTCGAAGAAACGATGAGCACGACTTTCGCTCTGGATTTGCTCATTTGAGTCTTTTTTGGACGAGGTGATGTCGCAGTGTGCCATTCGGAACTTTGCCGTTTTGTTTCCGGGTCGTATTCAAATATCTAAGTATATCCCATGATTACGTTATCCAAAAAGCCGGGGTCTTCTTCAACGCGTTGCAAAAGGTCTTTACAAGCAGACACACGCCTCTGCTTTTGGTAGGCCGTCGAAACCTTCAGGACGATTTTAACGCAGATCTTTCGTCAAATTTTCAGTGATAATGCTGTGCACTTATCTTATCAATGCCAGTTTCATCTGTGACCATGCGCACACTTAACGGACGGTCTGAATTCAGCACTTCACGCACACGTTTCACATTGTCGATTTTTGAGGTCGATGGTCATCTAGCGCGGGGTTTGACCTTTACACTCTCTTGGCCATCTTTGAAGAACTTGTGCCACTTAAAAACTGCAGTTTGTGACATGATTTCATCCTTGAACACTTGGCGAATCATGCCCAACGTATCCGTACCCGATTTCCCCAGTCCAACACAAAATTTAATTGCGTACCGCTGTTCAATCGTTCGCTTCATTTTGTGCTTGCACCGAGTCACGCGACATGGGTTTACGATGACATGATTTAACCTGAACGAACGCTTGTGGTAGCGGGTAGACACTCCTATACGATCCCGGTATAGGATAGGTCTGCTTCAGGAGAGCGATCCTGCCCACGCGAGCCTCGAGTCTCTCTACACCTCCTAAATACCGAGAGAGAGCTGAGTCCTAAAATCCCAATCCTTACCCAAAACCAAATGCATCCCTCCTACATATATCCTATTCAACTCGCCAACCCGCTCGGCAAGCGTGGCGTTTTAATTGCCAAATTCCTTCATATTTTATTCTATGCTAAATGTCGAAATTCAAAAAATATAAACCCCAGGTGGATAGAGTGTGTAACTCAGACTCCCACTCTGATCAAGTATCAGACCGCCTCATTTCGGATTCTGGGGGAGGCAGAAAATCGACAAGAAATACATCAAACAAGACATTTCGAGTAACAACATACAATGTGCGTACAATGAGATTGGACGAACATCAAACTAGATTAGAACAAGAGTTGGATGCCATCAAGTGGGATATCCTCGGTCTATCCGAAACCAGACTAAAGGGTGAAAAGCAACGACACTCAAAACAGGCCATGTGCTATATCAGTATAATAAGGAAGAACAATCACACCTAGGGGGAGTGGCAATTATAATAAATAAACGTATAAAACATCTCGTAACAAAAATGCAAGCCATATCTGACCGTGTTATCTATATAACGCTTGAACTTAGTAAAAGATATTCCTTACAAATAATCCAAGTATATGCACCAACCAGTAGATCTGAAGAAAGCGAAGCTGAACAATTCTATGAAGACATTACAAGTGCAATCCACCACGAAAAAACCCAATATGTAATAGTATTGGGTGATTTCAACTCTAAAGTAGGGAAAAATGAGGATGACAATCTTCAAAACATCGGAAAATACGGACTGGGATCCAGAAATGAAAGGAGAGATGCTTCTAAACTTTTACAGCAAGAAAAATTATTCTGTCTCAATACATTTTACAAAAAACCACCCCAAAGAAAGTGGACCTGGAAAAGCGCTGATGGACATACGAAAAATGAGATCGATTATATACTATCAAACCGTAGAGATATCTGCACCGATGTTTCCGTTCTGAACAAGTTTGACACGGGAAGTGATCACAGGATGGTGAAGGAACCCTTAAAATCGATATCAAAGTCGAAAGGAAAAAACTAATTCAAAAACTATACCTATTTCCTACAACACAATATCTAGACAAACATCAACATGAATATGCAGAGCTTATCAAATACAAATTGCCGCCCACCCAACAACTAAACAATTTAGAAATAAACGAATTAACAAAACAATCACATCTACTGTTCAAACAGCGGCAAAAAGATATGCACACAAAAGACAAAAACAAGTAAACTCAAAGAAGAAACACTGCAAATGATAGAACACAGAAAGGAGTTAAATCGAGAAACTGAAGAATATAAGCAACTAAATAAAGACCTAAGAGCATACAATACAAAAATGATTCAATCAGTGATTGAAGATAATGCAAACATGAAAGTCCTGAGATTGAAAATGGCCAGAGGAAGAGCGAAAATATATAAAATGAAAAACTCCGAAGGAACAGTGGTGAGAAATAAACAAGATATAATCGAGTCCGTCGAAAACTTCTACAAATCCTTATACAACACTTATTTACAAGAAAAATACCAACAACAACATATTATGAATGTAGGATCTGAAGAAATTCCCGAAATTAACAACGGGAACTCAAAGCAGCCTTGCGGCAAATGAAAAATGAAATCACCAGGGAAGACCGCATTACCATCTAAATGCTGAAAATGGGCGGCGAGCTTTACTACAATCAGTCCGCACTCTGTTAAACAAATGTCTCTATGAAGCGAAGATTCCAACTGCTTGGCAATGTGCGGAAGTCATCTTACTATTTAAGAAGGGCGATAGCGGAGACTTAGAGAACTACCGCCCCATTAGCCTCCTATCACATCTCTACAAACTGCTGACCAAGATCGTTACAAACCGCCTAACAACTAAATTGGATTTTTACCAGCCGGTAGAGCAGGCGGGCTTCCGAAGAAACTATGGCACTAATAATCACCTACAAACGCTTAGATCCCTCATCGAAAAAACCACAGAATACAACATGCCCATCTATCTTGCATTTATAGACTTCCATAAGGCATTTGATTCCATTGCAATTCCGGGAATCTTAAAATCACTGGACAACGCCCGAATAGACACAAGGTATTCAGACCTACTGAAATATATATACGAAAATTCCACCATAAAAGTAAAAATTAATGAACTAACAACCAATCAAATTAAAGTCAAGAGAGGCGTGCGCCAGGGTGATACTATTTCGCCAAAACTGTTTACTCTCGTCTTGGAGGATATATTCAAAAACCTTGAATGGAAGCGAAAGGGACTAAATGTAGATGGAACATACCTAAGCAATCTTCGATTTGCGGACGATCTTGTCCTAATTAGCGATGACCTAGAACAACTCAAAGACATGCTAAATGAGCTCCTCAAAACATCAGAACACGTAGGCCTGAAAATGAATGTCCAAAAACGAAAGTAATGGGCCCAGTCGAAGAGAGTATCAACGTAGGCAACAACAATCTTGAGGTAGTCAAGGAATACATATACTTGGGGCACAAATTCAGGATCGGGAAAGAAAATCAGACCGCAGAAATCTCACGCCGGATAAGCCAGAGTTGGGCTGCCTTTGGAAAACTCAGTCATATAATGAAAAACACCGATATACTAACTAACCTGAAGAGAAAGGTTTACGACACCTGTGTGCTTCCAGTTGCAACATATGGCCTGGAGACAATGACATTGACGAGAAAAAGTATGGTAAGACTTAGAACTACTCAAAGGGCTATGGAGAGAGCTATGATCGGCGTCAGTCTCAGAGAAAGAATCAATCACGAAGAGATCAGAAGGAGAACTAAGGTGACGGATATAATCTCAAGAATACTAAAAATGAAATGGAAATGGGCTGGACACGTGGCATGGCAGGAGCCAAACCGATGAGACACAAAGATAATCCAATGGAGACCAAGACTAACAACGCGGAGCAGGGGAAGACCACAGAAAAGATGGACGGATGACATCAAACAAACGGCGGGTAGAAACTGGATTCAAACCGCAAGAGACAGAGACGCATGGAACAAACTTGAAGAGGCCTTTATTCAACAGTGGATAATAAGAGGCTGATGATGAACGCTTGTAGGCGACTGGCGCTAGGCGCATCTTAAAGTTCGCATTCTTCACCACCGATCATACGCAGTGTAAGCGCGCTCCAACCTACAGTCACGCCAGGAAAAAATTGTTCCCAATACTTTTTATACAAACCTTGTATCTGATCACGTATTGGTTAAGGCAATGTTCAGGGCAAAATAGATAATGCTCAAACTATATCCACAAAGAAAGGTACGAAATACAATGTACATAAACTAAAGAATAAAAATTGCAAAATAAAATAGCAATAAAAAATTTAAAACCCGATAGTGCCCAAAAAAGAAAAGTGAAAGAAGATAGAAAATTCTATCATCACAACAGCGGAAGAGAAATTAGGGTACATACAAAATAAGCCAAAAACAATATGGTGGGATAAAGAATACGAAGAAGTAATAGATAAAAGAAATTAAGCAGAGAGGATACTGAGATCCACCAGAAATAAAACCAAAAAATATGGAAAGCTAAGAGAAAAGTTTGAAAAATTGATGAGAATGAAGAAAAGGGAATTCCTCTATAAGGAAATTGTTGAAATAGAGCAAGCAAGAGAATTAAAAGCGAAGTAACAGACAATACTGGCGGTATCATTAACACCAAGTGACCGGATATAAAGATTGTATCAATCTAGCAGCAAGATTGGAAAGAGAAATTAAAGACATCTACAGGAAAATAGAAACACAGCCCTGAGGGATTACACTGCAGCTCAACGAACAGAAGACAAAACTGTTAACAGCAAAAATTTCAAATACCTGCGAACTGAAGTAAATAGTAAGAACAAAATGATGCCAGAAATTCAACTACGTATTTCAGCTGGGAATAGGATATGTTTCTCATTAATGCCAATTTTTAAAACATCACGTATAACAAGAATAACCAAATTTTATAAGAGATATAATGAAATCGGTGGTTACATATGGATTTAAGACGTGGGCAACGACCAAAAAGCCAGAAGAAACACTACTGCGCTTTGAAAGACGAATATTACGAAGAACTACTGCAAGGAGATGGTCTGTGGAGAATAAAAACAATTTTGAATTGAGACAACTGTATAAGGAGGCAAACAGTAGAATTTGCAAAACTGAAAAATGCTGGGTATGTAGAATAAATGGACGCCCAAAGAATACTAAAGAAAACAGACCAAGAGCCGATTAAAAGCAGAAGAAAAGGGCTCGCCAAAGACAAAGAGATTTTGGTAACAGAAAAGATGCACATCCAATACTTAATATTAAAAACTAGAGGATTAGTGCAGAAAACAAGAACAAGCAAAGGCAAAAGAATCCACCGGAGCCCAGATTCAGACGGGACTGTAGCGCCACAGAAAGAAGGGGAGTAGAGAGGGGGGCAGGAAGAAAGGGAGAAAGAAAGAGAAAAATGTGGGAGATAAAAGGAGAGAACGGGAGGGGTGGAAGAAAGAAAGAGAGTGAGAGAGAAAATTTATTTTAATTTCTCATGATTGCATTTGTATATATTTGTTTATAGTTTCTTTCTTATTTTTGTGCCGATTTCCTTTTTAGCTTCTTACTAGATTATAACGTAAAGGCCGCTTTGCGACCTTCTTAAAATATACTTCTATGCATGAGATGGTAAAGCTTTCGAGCGGTGTGCGTTGAGGCGCTTCGCGCCTTGTAAGAAGCTTACCTTCCTTCTCCCCTACTTATATGTAGCCACTGGCATATAAATGTAAAAGAGGCTATTTTTAGGACACTTTCACTTGTTTTCTTAAATTTCTGTTCTTGGATTCGGATTCTATGTCAAATTTAGCTATCTCTTGTGTTTGTTTTTTCAGAGGGAACCGGCGGCTAGGAGATTTTATGTGCTATCCTTATTGTTTATAGTTCTTAAATTCTTTCTAATTTATTAAGTATTTTAGTTCTGTTTTCTTTCGAAAATTTTCCCGTGTTTCTTCTTTCCTGTTTTCAGCATTTCGTTAGCTTTGGTTTCTGGTACTTAATTCCTTTTGCTGTCATCGGTCTTACCGCTGATAAATTTACCGGGTTCTTTATTGTCTTTAATTTTTTGTTTTGGTTTATTGTTCCACCATTTTGTTTATTTTTGGTATAAGTTTTACGTTACTACCTTTGCTGTTTGCAAAATTGTCCACTTTCTGTCCAGGCTCTTGTCTTCTGTTTGTGAGTTTCTCTCTTTCTTACTAATAAGCAATAAACAAAAAGTGCAATGTTTAGTCTACTTCTTGTCTAATGACAAAAAAAACATTCAAGGATTTTTAGGATGAGACTAAAACTTAGATTATTATCTAATAGTACAAAATTAAAAATTTAAAGATTGGCATTGAGCAATGCAGAATACTCTATAAAAAAATAACAGTTTTCTTCTCTTCTAATGTAACAATGTAAATGGGAATTGCGAGACTGTAGACATGGAGCTTAAATTCATATCTAGTATTGTAAAGTACAAGGGAAGGCATCAAATAATTTATTAAACTTGTTAAAAGTTTTCTTTACAAAAAACTGTAGTAGAATAGGATGTACTTTGGTTAAGTGTATAAAATAAAAAAAACTTTTTATACCCTCAAAAGTACAGATCACGAGTAATTGACTCGTAAATAAAGTTTAAACTTTGGTTTTGACCAATATGCTTTTGCAGCGAGAAGCTGGACATCGAGAAGAACTCGACGGGCCCCGGAGGCATCCCCGCCGACGCGATCTACACGACGACCCCCAGGGGCGGCCGCGGCCACAACAGCCCGGAGGCCATGAAGGTACGTCTCGCCGCCATGGTGCTGCAACCCCCAACTAGAGTGTAGCACTGCACCTTCCGGCCGGAGCGCGGTCGACCCGCCACGGTCATCGAGTACGAGTGTTAACTGTTTTGAAATGCCAAAGACTTGTAGCTAATTGACGCTCGGCGACTTGCCCGGCAGCGATGCCCAATTGGCGAGTAACTGTAGCTGGCGGACTGTACGATGTAGTGTCCCGCTCGAATTAACTGTGGTACCACCCCTTGTTCAGGTTCTCCAGAGTTGTGGAGCTCACGTTTGTTCGTGTCGACCACGAGCGTCGCTGGCGTCGCCAGCTTTGCATCCCTACCTGCATTTTCATGACCCGTGCCAAGCTGGCGACCGCGCAGCGAGCTTTCGTACTGTTGTTTGATTTTCAAAACAGCTTTCACGTACATCACTGCCATATAAGAGATGTTTGGTCACGAACTGCACCAAGAGCTTAGTTACTTTAATTGGTTTTGTTTGCTTATTAATAACAATAGTAGATTGTGTTAAGTGGTTCCTGACCAACAGCCACAGCGGAGGGTGGTTGGTGGCCGAGAACCTTTTTAGTAACAATGCACCAGTTTTGTTTTACTTTTTGACATTTTGGGCAGTTTTGCAGTTTCGTACATAGTAGAAAAAATAGAGGGTAACCCATCCGCTTTTTCAACTAGAATGATGACAATAACAAGTAGCGAAGTAAGGTGTTGCATGTACTCGAGCCTAATCTCTATTTTTTCTATTCGCTGCGTTCGCCACTCCAGCTATGAACTGACATATCTGAACCTCAATTGTGTGAGATTGGAGACAGTAACCACACTAACGCACCCTCGCACTGCACTGAGCACCGCACCACACTTGCTTGACAGTAGACTAGTGAATGGGTCACTCGCTTGGCCGCTGAGCAACCCACGCTGCACCGACACGGCCACTGTTTGCACACGTTGTTGATACACGGCGGCCCGCCGCCGCAACACTGTACATATCACTGACACTAGTATTTCTACACAGACTCCCGTCCTGAGCACATTTTCAAACCACCTCACTTGATTCTAATCCTGTGGTGTGGCCTGCGTCGCCGAGGATCGTCGCACATAGCCCATTCATCCATTCATTATTGTAAAGTCTAATGATTAGTGCCGCGGGAATACGCGGAGCTGCGGGGGTCACCGAGGGGCTGGGTTGGTCGGCATACTTGAAATTAATTCAATTGCACAATACCAAATAATAAACAAATCCTACAATTATCAGAACAATTGCATTTTGCTTAAAAACCAAAACATTTTTGGTTGTACCATGTATACCGTGTACTGAGATTTACAATAAGACAAAGGTTTTATTTTAAATAAATTATGGCAAAGTAAAAAAATTAAAGGCTTTTCCGCTGTAAAAATTACGCAATGCTTCCAAAATTTGTATAATCTACACAGCAATTTATAATATCCCTTACAGCAAACTTTTTAATTTTACCATGTACATTAATAAAATACAATATTTTACATAGATTACTGAAATTTGCTGAAGTTTACCAACTTTAGGGATGGCATTAAAATCATATTTAGTGAGGGGAGTGGAGGGGGATTCAAATTTTTTAGTGATTATGATTACTAGAATGTAGTGTGAGGTTCGATAGATACCACGGCTAGAGGTTAGAGTTACTGACACATACCCATAGTTAGCATTCATATGTCCAGATTGAGCTTATTATAATTTTGTAAAGTAGGATTTTATTCTCTAGCAGTAAGGGAAATTTTCTTCCGATAAACTAGTTTGATGTCCATTTGGTGATGTAAGTTTCCCAAGTTAGACGCCTGTCAAGATCAAGCCCCAAATATTTCACTTCGTTTGACTGTGGGATGTCAGTATTGTCGAGTGTGGCTGGTAGACATGTTGGACATTTTATTATAAATGTGACGTGTACTGATTGGTCTTCATTTGCCTTAATTCTTGACTTGCGTAACCAATATTTAGTTTGATTCACGTAAAGTTGAAGCCTTACCGATGGTGTATTCGGATCATTGTATCATTGCGAACGTGTTCACCATGGTATGGTTGGATATTGGTGTAGATTAAGTACAACATCGGACCAAGGACGCTACCTTGGGGCACTCCGGATAGGAGACTAATAGGTCTACATGACTGGATGTTATTGGGGGCTTTGAGTTGTAGTACTCAGTGTGTTAGCCCCAAAATCCCATGAAACAAAATTCTTAAGGATTTAATTCCTTGTTCAGGTAGTTGCTTCAGTGTTGGTGATATTATATCTTGATCTAGAGATTTTTTATTGTTTAGAGATTTTATTTCTTTAATAGTAAATTTTTTAATTGGTAATGTCATCTGAAAGGCCATTCATGTTTTTTTCTATTTTTTCATCTACATTATCAGAGTTTGACTAAAAAACTTCCACTAAATGGTGTGCACCAGGTTTTTCCTTGTTAGACCTTATCCAATTACCTCCTTGGTCCTGTAGTCGTGGTATGTGTTTTCGGTAATTTCGTGCTCTTTGTGGTTTTCCAGACCAGTCATAAGTGGATAATGTTTGTAGGTATTCTTAGAATGTTTTGTTTTAATTTATTTCTGAGTTTATTGTTCGGCTGATTGAATTTACATTGTGTGTTCGTTGCCACCCTGTTCTGGCTGGTCTTTTTTCTTTTACTATTTTCATTATTTCGTATGGGATATTGGGGCTGTCTACTTTAATGTTGGTAGGCGGTGGGGTTCCACCCAGCCTGTTGTCTGTATAGTAGTTATAAATTGATTTGTGGCTTATTCAAGTTTTCAGGCTTACATTTGTGTTTAGATTTTGGTCAATATGATGTTGGAATAAAACCCAATTGGTTCTTTTATTACTGAGTGTAACAGTGGGTTCTTTGTAAATGATTGTTAAGTTTATAGTCTTTATTATCGGTGTGGTAATAAAAAATTTCAGCAGGTCAGGGATTTTGTTTAGGTCAAACGCAAATAATTTAGAGTATCCGTACTTGAATTTCTGTCATGGGATTAAAAAAATGTTTGTCTTGTGAAGCTGTGATCTGGAGGGCAGCAGATGGCTGACACATTTATTAGAGTCGAAAGCTTTTTAAGTTTAAGTTAGATTGATATACAGGTAATTTATGATATCCAAAACGAGCATTTCGAAGAATTTTGTAATAAAAAATTGAGTAACTTTTTTGATAATCAAATGGGATAATTTTTTATATTTGGTATTGATAAAGTTGGTTGTTAAGATTTTCAAGTCGAGCCTCCCTAATGCGTGACCCCACCCCCAGAGGGCTGCCGCGTATCCCCGCTCCCGTATTCATACTAACACAGTCTAACATAATGCTGTAAATATAGCCTACAACACACACATTCAAAGGTAGAAGTAGTTTAGAAGACCATCTGCAGGAAGAGAGCGTCTACTCAGGCCTTAACTCGACTGTCCGCCAAAATAGGTCCCCGAGCGTGCCCGCCAAGAGCTACGACTCAGACGAGCTCGAGAACGGCACAAAATTTCGGCACGGTGACGCCAAATACCATAGCTATCACAAGTACCACTCGATTCGCAAGCCGGCCGACGCCGACACCGGCGCCGACGGCGCGCAAGGGCTGTCGAGCTTTAGCACCATGGCCAGGAGCCACCGCTCCTCGCTGCCGGCCGACGGCAAGTACGAGCGCCGGCCGTCGCTGCCGGGGGCCAAGCGGTACCACAAAGGCAGGGATGCTAAGGCCCGGCCCAAGCCCCTGCAGGTCGGCGAGCACGAGCAGTACTACAACCACATTTTCCCCGTGAACCCCAAATCGCACCACAGTAGGGGCGCCCGCGCCGAGCTGTACTTCCAGCCGAGCACCCTAGACCGCGCAGAACTGTAAATACTCCCGCGACTTGATAGCTGTACCATAATGATGTGTATATACTATGGCTCTTAAGGTAGCGGTCGGTTTACCATCGGAGAGAGTTTGGTTATACTTTCGTCATAAGTTCACTAACGCTCTAACTGTTTGCTTTGCTAGTACCATAACGCTTGCCCTTCATATACATTGAAGTTTCAATTTTGTAAGATGCCAAAGTGTATAATATAAGCGATGCTTGGAGATGGACTTATCGATTCAAAAATGCATCTTTTAAGACTCCGGTTTTTAAAGTTTTGATAACCAGTTAGTATTTGTCGCGGTACTTAAACTGTAGCTTTCCAACAACCCTTATATTTTTATAAAAAAAAATAATTACAATTTTGGGAGTTAGCTTTTAGATTTCATTTTTATTAAGATAAAAAAATTGGTAGTTAACCCCTTCTCCCTTTTCAAAAGACCCCCTAAGATCTTGTAGAATTCACAACAAGGCAAATAAATTGTATTATTATTATTGTATCAGCTTTAGACCACATTTTAAATTTTTTCTGGTCCCTCTTGAACATAGCAACATTAAGTGTAAGGTAAATATCTATTGATTGGTTATTTAACTGTAGTTACAAAATTTTAAAAATAATTAAAAGAGAAAGTGCCTGTAGATTGTCTCGTTTTAATCTTAACTGAATTATTTAAGCCATAAAAGTAAATAAGAACAATAACTTGCAATTTTATCTATTACCGGCAAACAATTTTTTAACCTGAAAAATTTTAAACTTTGTCTTGTATTATTAAAAGACTCAAATATAAGTAGCAGAGAGATATAATTAATAAATGTTAGCAATTACACGTTGAAATCTACTGGATAATTATGTTTAGTAAACATTTGCTGACATCAAAATCTACTTTTGATATAGGGGTCGGAGGAGGGGGTCCAACAATTTATTTCATTATAATAAATTTTTTATTACAGTAAATTTTTGTTTGAAATTCTTAGAGTAATTTTTTATCTCAAATAATTGTTATTTTAAGCCATTGTTCGGGAACATAACGTGCGACTCCTGTAAATAGACTTTGTAGTTTTATCCTATCTTTTGTAATTACCGAAAGAGGTATAATATTATAATAATCTGAGAGTGTCCCCGTAAAGTCTTGAAGGATGCACTTTTTCAACGATCGTAACAATCAAGCATCCACCAATTGTAATCGTTACCATACTTGTTGCTTTTATCAAAAGTCTAAGAGTCTTAACCTTCTCATTTAATGAAAGAGGTTTAATTGAATTCTAAAGTATTTTTGTAACCGTCTCTCGCATCATTTGAAGCTGAAGCATTGGAAGTATCAGAAGGTACACTTTCCGGATCTTGATGTGTCGTCAGAAGTGTACTTTTATCTCTTAATATACTACCGTATGTTATTATGTAATAGATGCTGCTGAATAACAGCAATCTATATTGAATTACTAATATTACCCTAGTGGTTAAGTGAGTATTGTCACTAACATGTACTTGCATTAATTTCTGTACCAGTGGCGGGGCCACCAAGCCTTCGCAGAGCTGCGCCCGGCGCTAGATTTTCTACCCGCCGAAGGCCGCGCCCCCGCCACTGCCAGCCCAAAGAACTTAGGTAGTGATAGCTTAGAGGATAACTTAAAGTAATTTAGCGTATGATCTACTAGAGTACCGATTGAATTATTTATAATTGAATGTGATGTTACAATAATAAGAAATTGAAATCAAATGTACGTTACGACTCAATTACGTGCTTTAAATGTAAGAGATGACATTTTTATGTAATGTTACTCAGATGTACTATTACTGTTCAGTTATGACATGGAGCGTATATATTGCGGCGAGGACATGAACTACCGTGGATGCCGCCGTTTGTTTCTACTGACATATTTAGACACCTTAGGGTTATTTTCAATGTGGACATTATTCATGTGTTCTCAATTAAATCCTATTACAATAGTTGTACTTTATTGCATCCACCTCTCCTCTACATCAAACTCTATTCAGGTGCTGCGATGCATAGAAATGACAAAGCTCTAACGCTCCTGCGAACCGTCTTTGATATGCGACGATGTAGCAAGCATCACGCATTAGGCGACCCCTGTTCGAAGTGAACACATTAATTTTTAGTGGCTAAGCAGGCCACCCGCCAGGCATCTGAGCCCGCGATTGAGCCCGCTCCATCCACAAGGCCATATTGGCTTTGCATTATTTATAAATGGAATAGAAAATAAGCTTTGCATTTTAATCAAAATTACTTCAAATGAACTACTGATCTCTAAGTAGTTGATGTAAGTCTTCGGCTTTAGTTTCCTAATATTCTGAAAGTTGGGATTCAATCGAATCAACAAAGATGCAAAAATCAAAGAATTACGATTGGATAGTAGAATTTGCCTAAAAGATGCAAGGTAGCAAATGAAATTAAAAAATATAAAATTTAAATCGTTTGCGTACAAAATCAAGAAAGAAAAAAAACTGTAAATTGGTAATCAAGAAAAGAAAAATAGGGTTATGAAGGATCAGCCTTTTTACTACAAGATAAAGTAAAAGACAGGTATTGCAATTTAACACCATCAACGGAACAATATCATATATTGGAGTTGAGAATAACTCACACAACAAAGCAATAATAAAGGTTTACGCAGCAACGATAATATAAAACAAGAATTCTATAATAAATTTGAAGAAGTGTATGAAGAAGCTCCTAAAAAAGACAAAACAATGATAATAGACGATTTTAATACTTAGATAGAAAATGAAGAATTGGAACACCCAATGAAACAAGCAACGAACAGCTACTATGGAACAAAAGACGAGAAACATCTAATATAGAAGAAGAAGACAAATAAAAAAATCAGTAGTAGAAGTCGCAGAAAATTCCGGAGCAAACGCAAAGAAAAAGAAAACATTGGTTTGACAAAAGATGCAAAGAAATCATAGAGTAAAAACAATGTGAGAACAGAAATGTAGTAGGGTAAAACTAACTACAAAACGAGAAGAAAAGAAGCAAATACTACATGCAAAAGCAAGAAAAGACATTAAACAGAAAAATAATGTAAGAAATTGAATATGAAAATGAAAGAAACGAGACGAATGTAAAACCCAGAGAGGTAACTTTCGAAAACGAAGCAAGCCATGCATGCGATTTTCTAACCCCGTATCTCGGCTCAAATGAGAGCTACAGGTCTGAAATTTAATACCGACGAAGATACCGACCTTACGGTACCTACTGATCAAATATGAAGTGAATCGGTCAAATAGCCGCGAAGATATCGTGTCGACAGACAGACAGATAGGATCGTGAGCGCATTAACTTTCGCCTACGCCTTACAGGCTTTCGAAAGTTAATAACACTCAACTATTTCGCCATTACATAAAGCAAACAATAGCAGAAAATACTAAAGAAGAGAAATGGAGAAATCATTTCTCTAAACTCTTTGAAGATAGAGAAAGTACCCAAATGAAAGAGGAAATAGAGACAATACCAGATGTTAATGAAGTAAAATAACATATAAATATATTAAAAAGTAGAAACGCTCTCGGTAGTGATAGAATACGTACATAATTAATTAAAGAAGGGGGAGAGTTACAGTTAAGAACACATAAGTTAATAACAAACATATGGAAGACAGCAAAAATGCCACAGAAGTAGAAAAAGGCTTAATTGTCCCCATAAATAAAACTGGCGACCTATCGGAATGTATAAACTACAAGATAGTAACATTTATATTAAAGAATATGTTAGCAAAATGCACGGAGATAATAATAGGAAACTATCAACTGGAATATAAGAAAGAGAAATTGACAATAGGTACAATCCACATGCTAAAACAAGTAGCTGAAAAATACTACGAGTATGATATAGACATTTATATACCATTTATCGATTTTAGAAGAGCATTCCATGAAATCCAGAGCCTCAACAGCAATACACCAATATCAATTAAAAGAGATAGAGATCCAAAAAGGAATAAGGCAAGAAAAAGCATTGTCAGCATTATCATTCGTAACATCCTTAGACAAAATAAATTTAGACACATAGCAACAATCAAATCGATCAAAGTGCCTATGCGGAAGACAATAGTAACGAAGAATCGTAAAGATCTAGAACAAACACTGATAACCATAGCAGAAAATGCCAAAAATGAAGGAAATTAATAAAAAGAAAACCAAGTTCCTACACTGCAACAGAAGCAAAAAATGCAAGGACTGAGAATTGAAAACTATAATTTAATAGGTGGAAGTATTCAAGTAATTGCAAAGTTAGTAAAATTAAACAGTAAAGAAGAAGAACAATGAAGTTGATTATGAAACCCAAAAAAGTAAATCAAAATGAAACGAGACATAAAGCACAAGCTAGCGAAGATATTAAAAAATGAAAGTATAATAAAAGTATTTAAACGAATGAGGAATAAGATGGTATAGACAGATATTCACATAAAATATTAACTGAATATACAAAACTTCAGACTGCGAAAAAGGCCTAAATTGAAATAAACAGACTAAGTACAAAAGAAGGAAAATAACAAAACTGGAAACAGAAAATAGAAAAGAGTGGAGAAAAACAGTTAATAAAGCGAAAATTCACTAAAAAGAAATAGAAAGAAAGAAGTGGACAAATTCAACGCACAATAAAAGGATTGATAAGTGTCCTGAAAACAGGTCTAACTTCTGCGTAATATTAAAATACCCAAAGATCGGGGTAAGATGTCCTCTCTTATTCGTACCCCAAATACAAGGCGGTTCAAATATGGCCGAGACTGATTTGGTTTACAACAAGAAAACAAATCGCCAAACACTTAGTTGCATATGTCAGTCTTCAACGTAATCCTCGTCGGATTCAACACGTACTGGTGCTCTTTTCAAAAAAGTCTTTTGGTTCGCGGCGTATCCGCTTCCGAGCAGTCTTCCGGCGTTGTTGTCTCCAAAGTCTCTTGCAAGTCTCATTTGAACCTTCCGAACAGGCAGAACTTGGGGCGAAATAAGGACTGTGGCAGAAGGTTCCATTTCAATTTCTGGAGGGTTACCATTGTTGTTTTGGCCGTAAAGGGACGTGTATTGTCTTTAAGGAAGACTACCCGCTTGGATTGGATCTTTTCTTTCATGTCTGTTGGCAGAAGGTTTAATTAATAAGTTCTGGTATCCCTCAGAAAGTCTACATGGATAACCCCCTGTCGGTCTCACCGCTTTTCTTGTCGAACGGCCCTTCCGCGCTCTCTTGAGTTTGGAAAACTAGTGTGCCTCCACTTGCGTGATGACTGCTGGAAGTCGGTAATGAAGTAGTGCACCCACGTTTCATCGGTGGTCACTATAGACTTCAGAAATGTATCGCCTTCGTCTTTAAACTGCTGTAGAAGACAACTGGCAGCATGCATGCGCACCATTTTGTTCACTTCCATTAAAGTGCGTGGTACTCATACATTCAGCTTGCGATAGTGGAGGTAGCTTTCTACTACACTGCTAACACTGATGGACAGCACTGCTCCAAGTTTCTTGGTAGTGCTGTGCCTATTCTCACGAATAAGTGCGTCTGCGCGATTAAGGCTCGGCTCGGTGACGGATGTTCGCGGCCAGCACACGAGTCCGTGAGAGACATTCGTCCCCTACTGTTGTTGGAATTTGTGGCGAATTACAGCGGACAGGACGATTTCTCCAGCAAGGAATTTGATCACAAAGCGTTATTTTACGCTCTACAGCACCTTATCTTCGCTCATCACTCTAGCACCTCCCAAAGAGAATTGAACAGATTCTAACCCGAGCAGGAGGGAGGGTGGAAGTTGTGACTCCACTCTCTGAAGGTCTCACATCTGCTGCGCAGTGCGACTTGTTTACACAAATCATTCCCAATCATTTGATTCGCCTTGTACATTTTAATTTATTACACACAAATACGAAAGAGGTAGACTTGTATAGGCCACTACGTTGATTAAGCTGATGTACCTCAGCAGTGTTTTTGTGTGTTTTATTCTTCTTCTTTCTCTTCATTTTTGTTTGATTCAACTTTGCCCCCTTTAGGCCCCAGATCTTCATATTCACATTTATTATCTGAATATTTACAATTTCTAAATCGTTTGGACATCCAATATTCGTTGTTGCTATTAGAGGTGTTCTTTGAATCTAAGCCGCTTCGTCACCCGGCAGTTTTTACAAATAAGCTATTCTTCTAGAAAGACTTATTTTGTAAAAAATTGTTAAATGAAATTTACTCATGTGTAACCTGTGGATATCAGAATGTGTGAATTTACATTGCCGAAGTTGCACAATTGCCTTTCATATTCTTCTAGTGACAATTCTTCCATCTTTGAGGATTAGGGGGCTATTAACGTAAGGTTTCCGTGACAACCTCACTTTGGTCAATTAAACCAAAAATATATCGGTAGATACCAAAAGCCATTAGTGACAGACATGATAGGCACCCCTCCAGTGCCCAAGGATCGTTTACAGGTCGTGCACAACTTGAACGATACCGTGTCATTTTCCTAAAACACTGATCTTAATGTTTCTTTTGCGTATTCTTCAGGTCAGACTGGAACCACAAACGATCACATACATTGCACTTGTAACCAAACTCGTTCGAAACAAATGTCTTGTTGAAGTGTATATAAACTGCTACCCAATAAGACAACATATGAACGCGTACATTCGCTGAATTTCGTCTTTTCCTTCCAGACTAACTATCTATGGAACCGTTGGATTCTTCTAAATAGTCTTCGCCCATTGAACATTTTCAACCGCAATGCGTCACAGTTTCCCAAATTTAATAGTACATAGCTTTGAATAGCCTGAAATCTGCAGTGCTTGATTCTACACAAAACAGTCATTTATTTTTTCAAATGACCCTACAAACAATGACGGGCTCTCCAAAACCACTTGGCGTGTACTGACTTGCCGTTTCGTTACCCCCCTCCCCTTTGCGTCGAGCAGGGGCGGGGATAACTTCAGCTTGTTCGTTTATCACTTTCAACCTTTTGAAATGACACTCGGTATTTGTACCGAACTTAAAGATTTAAGATATTTTAGAAGGATGGGGGGGTACTCGAGTACTTAAGATAGTAATCAGTACTATAAGTTAATTCAAAAAATTTGAAGATGACTAGAAAAAGCATAAAATGGAGGTTGCGTATTGCATGCTCAATTTTGACGTTTTCATCTCTTGGAGAAGGAGCAACTCTTGATACCAGTAATGAAGGTAAAAAACACTGATATTAGATTCGCTGCAAAATTCATATTAAAATACACGACTACAGATTAAAAACATTTATGAGTTTATCACATTCAGCAAACCCCCACCATTTCTTAAGATTTTTGGGGATTTTCACAGTTTTCGCGCTAGAAAAGCTCTATACACCCCCTTGGGGCATCAATGAAAGCTCTTAAAAACCACTACGCGAATGGAAGACCGTCTTTGTAATGCAGGACATAAAAATGGTCCTGTAAGTTGCTATTTTGATAATTGAGATTGTTTTAACTTCACGAAAGCCAAAGCAGTGGTGCCGTACCAAAAAAAGATATTTTAGAACAACGCACTGTACCAAAAAAATTAAAGACAACCAAAAATGTAGCATTTAAAAATTAGATTGTAAACGACAAACTCATAAGCAAATTAGCTAGACATTTGTCATTAATTTTGACACAGTCAGACTGACTATTTTATTGTGTACTGTCACTTCAAAAGCGACCACATACATCGTTGGTCAAAAATTGCCTTTGTGGCTGAAAAATTATGAAAGAGGGTTTTGTAGATTTTAAAATATTCATTTAAGACGTTTTTATTTGCACTTTTGTTTTTTCACGTCATAAATGTTCCATCTCCATTCAAATACACGTAACATAAAAGTACCAATAGATTGGTAATGCATTAGAAATAATAAACTTCTTCTCCTTGTTTTGTGACTTTACTGTCTATTGATAGTCTTCATCGACTCAACAATTTTCTTCCATTTCAATCGATCTTTAGTGTCTTTTCTCTAATGTTGTATATCGAACATTTGAAAGTCTTGGTGCACGTTGTTTCTTTTGGCCGCGATGTTGTAGAATGGACTATTAAATACACGTGGTGCTGTGTTATTTGGAATTATTCGAGCTATGTGACTTCTCTGTATTGTACCTTTTTATGCTTGATATTACTAGTTGCCTGCGTCCTTGTAGATTATTCTTAGTTCAGCATTGGATTTCTGCCTTTACTCTCTACCACCGCACACTTGTCCTGAAGAATAGTTTCCTTTTGAATACTTTTGGTTCATGATTCGTATCCATAGATTAGGATGAATTATTATGATCTTCTATAGCCTCAGTTTGGTTTGTCCCTGCATTAGTTGTGAATTTACCATTCCCTAAATTCGCTTGATAGCTTTTGCTTTAACCTTTATATATCTTTTATATAACTTTATATGTTGTGTTAATGAGAAATTAAGTACGCTTTCCTGTAAGCCTTATCTTCACCTGGTGCCTTATCCTTTTTCATTTTATTTATGCTAGTTTTGGTTTTGTCATACGTTGGATCTCTTTAGCTTTAGCCTTCTAGTTCTTCAGTTTCCTGTTCGTCGGCAAAATATTCTCTCTGTCTATATTAAGTCCTCTCATTTACCCTTATCTCGCCTTATTGCTTTTGCATTTATTTGTTTTGTGTTTAAAGCCCTTTCTGAAATGATTTATTTTTTGTGCGCCTTCCTTGGTTCGTTATTACCCATCTTCTTTTTTATGTCTGGCAGTTTTTGTTCTATCCATTCTCTCTTTTCCGTTTCAGAGCTGCTCTGGTCTGTGTTCGGGCGTAAGCGTACTTATTTATTATTTATGACTAGTTTACAGTTATGGTCAAATCTTGCTTTCTTTGTGATTTAGCAGTTTTATTGATAGATACTTTTATGTCTGTCTATCATTTTATGATGTCTTCATTTCTTCCTGTTTCTTCCTTTAACTGTTCCAGATAGTTCCCCGTTGATATCTTCCTGTAGTTTCCATATCTTTTAACTTGTCTACATTGCATATTTCTGATTTTTGCTTATACTCCATCGATTAGCACTTTAAATTGTTTGTCTTAGCTTTACCAGGGCCAGGAAATACTGACGCAGTCGATACTCCTCATTGTTCTCACATCCACCATATTTGTGAGGTTTTGTTAAATTTATTGTCACATGATATATTTGATTTATTATTATCCCCTTGTAGATGTCTTAATACAAAATTGCTATTCCTTTGTTTATTACCACATTTAGCAATCTTAAACTATTATCACCTCTCTCGTGACGTAATCTGTGACTTTCAGTTACTGGTATGTGTGTGTCTCCCTTCCTACATGTGCATTAAAATCGCCAACCAAGAGGCAAATATTTTTCTTCTCTAAGCATTCGTAACACTTTTGACTTTTGCTTCTCTTCTTCTTCTGCCATATTGGTTGGTGCTTATGAGTTTCTTATTAAACATATTGTGTGGTCTTAAATTCTTAGATTTGGATGTTTAGTTTTTTTATAACAAAATGTGTTCTGTTCTACTATATAGTAGCGTATAATTTTCTTGTGCCACATTTTCAGTGTGTAGCTATCGTTTTTCTTATATTGCTATGGTGCCTGATCTATATTTTGTTAATAAAGTAGTTTGGTCACTGAGAATTATATTTTGGTATATGAAAAACAATTAAACATAAATTGAGTACCATGAATATAAACGTAAAGTGTAAATAAACGAAAAAAGTAAAAACCAATGGAATAGAAGACAGAAAATTGTACTTAAAATAATGGTTGAATAAATATTTGTTGAGCCGATAGATTCTGATTAAAATTTCAGGCATTATATTTCTTTTGAAGCAACCTTTATGCAAACAATTTATATATTACGTGTCGTCAAACTATAAGTAAGAGAAGAAATACTAAACGGGACATTTTTACGCCCTTAGTAGTCTGCTAAAAAATTTTGAGTAGAAATTTCATAGATTTTAATCCCCTTAAAGTTACAGGATTGTGTGAATTTAACAATAATAAAGATATAAAATAAAAACCAGAATAACACAAAAATATTGGTAGAAAACCACAATGTAAAGATGAAGAAATAATAATAATATTACAAAGGTAGGCTAATCTATGTGCATTTTTAAAATTTTTTTGCGCGCCATCTGCTACAAAACTACACGTTGCCATCTGCCATGAGATCGAGGAAGCTCAGTTGTAAACATCCAGAAGTTGCCGCACTTGCTGCCGCCGCTCTGCTGGGGAATTCGAGGCCGCAGCGTTGCCAACCCGCCGTCACTGTATTAAACGTCACATTAGCAACCTTTTGCTATTTTTTTATTTTTAGTGGTAGTTAATTACCCCAATGACCAGCGGCGGAGCGAAATTTCACCAGAACATGTCGTAAGCCGTTCGCAGCGCGAGAGGTGAGCGAATCCGCGGCGGGCGCGAGAGGCGCAGTTTTCGTTGGCCGCAGTTCAATTCCCAGCTCTGACCCCATGTCAAACGAATCGTTATGCAAGGTTAATTTGTTGACAATATCAAAGTTCTTGCCTCGTTATCGCTAACGAGATAGAGGCGCGCGCTTCGTCAGAGCCCGGCGCGCCAGCGACAGGGAAGCCTTCGATACCAGTATCGGCATCAGCAGGACAGCACCGCTGTCACTTCCTGCTGATTCCGATAGCCAAACTGAAGAATTCCCCGTTATCATCTTCATCCTGTTGTTTTCCCGAACTTTGTTAGTTGCACTTTGTTGTCACATGCCTGTGCATCATGTATTCTTGTTTCAGAGGTTCCGCGATGGGATCGGTTTGGAAGAGGCTGCAGCGAGTGAATAAACTAGCGGTAAAGTTCCAGTTCACCGTGTCATACCACCAGCTCACGTTTGAGTTTTCACCGAAATGGTAAGTTTACTAATTCTCTTTGAAGTAGTCTCTATGGACGGTTCTTTTAGGGAACCACACAAGTTATCGGTGGTATGGTCAAGGCGGTCTCGGCGCGTGATTTCCACCCCCATGCAGTGGGAGCCCACCCTGCAAAACGCCTACAAGGGCCTCGTCGTGTGGCCCCTGCCTGAAAACCACCAAGTCTCCGTCACCTTATTTAAGGACCCGCGCACCAACGAACTGGAAGACAAGGATTGGAGCTTTATCATCGAAGATGTGAGTGTAGCGAACTTATGCTTAACCTCCAGTTTATAATTAAATGATGACAGCAAATCACTGATTACCTTGATGTGACAACCAAAAATCATTTCCTTACATCATCTAGTTTAAGTCTGATTTGCTGTGATTATTATGCATTGAAGCGACTGTGGGGCAGAGCTGTCATTGAATGTCTGCAGGTGACCCCCACAGGCAAGCGGAGGCAGCTGGCCGTGGCGCACGTCAACATGCGCAAGTACGCCAGCGTGGAGTCGACCAGCACCAGCTGCAGCTCACCTTCAAGCCCACCAGCAAGAAGGTGACGATGGCCAAGCTCGAGTGCACCCTGTCGTGCGTCTTTCTCCGGGAGGGCAAGGCCACGTAAGTCTGATTTGCGCAAAGCAGCCGGGTCGGGTTATCATGCGATGAGGTCGAGTTAGATGGAAAGCAAAATTTCGCTTTGTGCCAGCTGCGCTTACTCAGCAATGAAAGTGGCACTAAACAGTTGACTGCTGCATTATTTGTTGTCGAGCCGTGCGAATCGAATTCAGTAGTCTCGCATTTTGTGTTGTGCAACAATTTGCTGATGAAATCGAAGTAATATTTATGCTGCTGTTCGTTGGAGCGTCTTTGGAGTTTTGTTGCTAGATCCTACCGTGTTGTATATTCCGTTTTGCTATGTTAAAAGAGGATAAAGGAAGAACTGGCGCGTTATTATATATGATTTTGATCTACTCTGAGTCTGGACATATTTAATTTCTTTTATTTTTCAACGATTTTATATAGGGTACTTCATACATAATTTTAGATCATTGAAATAATAGGTTTGTGACGTTTTGTAATGTCAGAATGTGCCAAAATTCGACTCAAGCTGGTGTGATTTGATTTAAATTTTAATTTTAAGAACCTTAAAGCATCCCTGCCTTTAACAATGGATTAGCTTATCAACTGATACGGTTGTTCCTTTCCTTACTTACTGACTTGCGCCTAAAAAGGCGCACTTTTTTTTACACGATTATATGGCAAAAGAGTGGGGGGGGCTTTTTTAAATTGAATAAGTTTGTGATCGCGAAATTTATAATTTATTTCAATAATAAGCTGATTATCTATTCCTTTTCATATTTTTGGAGGGGGGGGGGGGGCATTAAAATTAAATTACGTAACACTTCATTTTTGCTTCATCTTTTGGACTGCACCCTTCCATTAAATGGCTGACAATGCGCTACTGGATTTGTACTTATCATAATTTAGGCCGTATACGTGGGTAACTTGATGAGTAACTTGGTTAACAAGGCACCAGCAACAACTGTGAGCCATAAAGTTTCTTACTTATACTAGAATATTATACAGTTGAAAATAAATCTGACATTCATTGTTGTCAATTGCTTAAACGCAAACATTTTGAGTGATGGTGCAAAATAAATAAAATGAAAATTTGTGCTGTTCTATAATTCAAATTTGAGTAACAGAATATAAACATGGCAAAACTAAGAAATAGCTACTGAATCAGAAATCATTGACAAAGTTCATGATATAGTTTTGAAGAACAGACGAGTACGCATACGCTATATACAATTGGAATTGAATGCGTGCATTTATTTTGCATAATAAATTGCGTGGAAAAACTTTGCACCCGGTAGATGGTGCCTGAACTCACCCTGGAGCATAAGCAAATTGTATGCAAATATCAGCTGATTGTTTGCAAATGTTTAAGGGGAATCGAACGTCGGTTTTATGAGAAGTGCGAAGGAATTCTCCTGATTGATTACTTGAGAAAGGGAAGTCACTGCTCACAAAAACATTTTTAAATGTAAACAAATTATGGTTGCAAACCAGTGCATTCGAGCCGTGTCATGAGCAAAAGTTGACTGAACTTATTCCACAATCACTGTATTCAATCGTTCAATTTTTTTTATTTAGACAAAAATTAGGCTAAATGAAAAAGTGATTTAGAGCATAAGTATTTGAGAGCCTTGAAGGAACCGCGAACTTACAGAAACATTGGCGCAAGTGCTTTGAATTTTTAAGGGACTATGTCAGGATATCTTCCGCTCCAGATCTCACTGCAGCTCACCTAATAAAATTACAGAATTAAAGAAAAAATTTAGATGGTCTTAAAATTCATTGATATACATAGCATGACATTTTCAATTATAATCTCGTTCGCCGTTCTTTCTCAAAACGGGACTTTATTCCATTCACTGTCTTTATGTTGTTTAGTAGTTTATTACTGAAAATGATTGGATTTTGGTCGCTATAGCACATGGACTGTTCATTGGTCAAGGTTTTTAACGATTGCTACTGTAAACAAATAACTACAGCACGAAAAACAAACGTAAACTTATTGTAACTGAACTGCTAGTTTCAAGTCATCTTCAAGCTGATAAATGTAAAAACACAAAAAACATCCGTTGGTCATATTTGCTTTATTTTTTTTTTTTGTGAACGGCATGTCTGGTAGATAATTAGAGAAACCAGTAGACTTTATTTTTATGCCCCAATTGTTTCTTAAAGCTCCACCCCTGTTGTAGTTGCAAGCCATTCAGGATGCTCTTTATGTAGGTTCCACCCCTTCAACATGATTGGTGGACATTGCAACAGCTTACATCGCTGAAAAACAAAATCTAAATAATTATTAATGATTTTTTGAGCAAATTCTCATTGCCAAATGAAATGATTATAAAGGGTCTTCCAATAGGGACAATAGGGAACATATTATTGAAGCTACATCTGTCGAATTAGCTGTCGTTTATTCAGTCTGTTTTGCCAAATCAACATGGACGGATACAGCGTTCAGCAACACGTGCAAATGATAAAATTGTTTTATCAAAATGGGTGTTCTGTTAGGGCAACGTTCCGCACGGTTCGCCCATTTTACGGTCGCCATAATCGCCCTACCGAGACTATTCGCAGTGTGGTGGATAAATTTGAGTCCACTGGTTCAGTAAATAATCAACCAACACCCGTACGACGACGAAACGCAAGATCTGACGAAAACATCGCCGCTGTCCGTGAGAGTGTGCAGGAGAATCCGAGGCATTCGATTACGCGTCGCTCACAAGAACTCGACCTTTCGCAGACCACAACTTGGCGAATTTTGCGTTATGACTTGGGCCTGCACCCGTACAAAATTCAACTGATCCAAGAGTTGAAGGTAAACGACCATAGACAACGACATGTGTTCGCTGAATGGGCCTTGGAGCAGTTGGAAACTGACCCTAATTTTCATCGAAAAATCATCTTCAGCAATGAGGCCCATTTCTGGATGAATGGGTACGTCAACAAACAAAATTGTCGAATTTGGGACGATTCCAATCCACATGAGGTCCGAGAGCGTCCAAAGCATCCCGAAAAAGTCACTGTTTGGTGTGGATTTTGGGCTGGCGGCGTCATCGGTCCATTTTTCTTTGAGAACGACGTTGGCCAGGCCATCACCGTCAATGGCGAGCGCTATAGGTCGATGATTAACAACTTCTTTTGACCTGAATTGGATGATATGGACACCAACGGCATGTGGTTTCAACAGGACGGCGCTACATGCCACACGCTCATGCCACATTGGACATTCTGCACGAGCGATTTGAGGGCATGGTCATCTCACGTGGAGGTGATGTGAACTGTCCACCGAGATCGTGCGATTTGACCCCGTTAGACTTTTTCTTGTGGGGTTTTCTTAAGTCGCAGGTCTATGCGAATAAGCCACAAACCACGGCGGCCCTTAAAGCTTACATAACCCATGCCATCGGTCAAATTCAGTCTGATTTACGTGCCAGAGTCTTGGAAAATTGGACATTTCGGATGCGCACCACCCAGCGAAGCCGCGGAGGACATTTGGACGATGTTATATTTCATACATAATGGCATCGATAGACCTTTCAAACGAATAAAAAATTTCGATGATACCTCACACACACTTTCTTTTATTTAAATTTAAAGATAGGAAGCACTTAATGAAAGACCCTTTATTTTATCTCTTTAAAATTTTATCCATTAACTAAAAAAATTTGTTTCCCCCAATGTTGTTAGAAGTGGCGCCTTCTATCGAATTCTTAAACTTTTAAATCATACCTTCTTCCTAGCTTTTTAAAAGATCCAGATACTTTTCTGAAAGTTTATATTGCCCGCTGTTTTTATCAGTGTCTACAATTGTGTAGTCTTTAATATAGTCCTGTCTTGCATATAAATAGCGTGTTTCAGTTTACATTGTGGCTCAACTAGAGAATTTTTTTTCTGAACTCAAAGAACAGATCGTGTTTGGAAGTAGTAGATTATGCAGTGAGATAAAGGTAGAAACAAATGCAGTCAAAAAGCGTATCTTGTATAATTTGTTAGATTCTGATGTGCAGATTATTTTATTTGATTTGAAAAAAACTGGCACGAAAAACTACCTTGATTACAGGAGTACAAAATATACCCGCAAAATTTGAAAGCTAACAAATTAAAGTCCAAAGTTTGTGTAGAGATCCACTTTCAACTCTTAATTTGATGCTTGTTCCAATTAAGAGACAGATTTATCAACTTTTTGAAGTTTCTAACACATGTTTTGGTAAACTAAAAAACTATAGGTACCATATTGAAGGAAAGGTCATTTATTACTTCAAAATTGATAAAATTTAGCAATGTCTTGTTTGGTTTTCTATATTTAATAGGAAAAAAGTAAATTGAGATAATATATTAGATTGTACAATTATAATAGCAGTAAAGATGGCGCTTGGCTTGCTGTAGGTAAACGTTCCTTACCGATTGCTGACGTCATTTCGTTAATCTTTTGTTATTTGTAGTTTTCGGGTTTTTCAGTCAGTCATAATCAAGTACAGAGACGTACCTAAGACTGTAGATCTTGCTTTGTAGTATATCGAGTCTTGGAATATTGGGAATTAAAACAATCGATGATCCATTCTTGGAATTTCTATCTGGCCGCGGCTGTTACCTTCCATTACTATAAAATAAGGTGTTTTTCCTATTAGTCTGCTTGCGTCATTCTTCCCGTTTTGCATGGAGCTTTGTAAGGTTCACTTATGCACTCACACTTGACTTTTTGTGTTTAATATGGCCAACCGTTCTCAGCAGGACTTCCTATTTATTACAAAGCTGAAACTTAACGAATATTACGCCGCTAACGACTTAAAATAGATCCTACTAACTTGCAATTAAGCGGTATAGCGGACCTTGGCATAGGTAAATGAGTTCCAAACGATCAGGGTCGCCGATTTTCGCGAATTGGACGGCGCCCGTTATTATTTTTGCTCGTTGAGGCGGCCGCGGCTCGTTACGTGTCTATGTGGCTCAATTACGAACTAATTAGAGGCGCAAGTTCCAAATGAAATGATTCACGGCGCGAGCCGAAAATTCCGAAAATTTCCTAATTACTTAACCGAGCGTAAGATAATGTGTCTGCGGTCAGACCCATAAATTTGATATTGCCATGGTCGTAAGCAGGCTAGGCGGCGCTCCCTATAAGTTCGTAAAGCGACTAGATGACGAGTTGTCTAAAGTGAAACAATTAATTTCTCTAAAGTATGCACATCTCCATATTTCAAGTCATACGTGGATGTACTGCAAATTAGTAGAGTCACTTATAAGTCACCACACTTCATGTAATCCATTCTGTTTCCAATATATCATAAGTTGAAACTCGCGCGAATGTAGTCTCTTCACCAACATTCGCTCCTAATTCCAGTTTGATATGTCAAATAGTTTGTTTACACTTACTTTTTGCCTTTTTCCAATTTTTAAAATGTCTAATGTTGAACAAAGGAGTTGCATCAAATTTTGTGTTAAAAAATTCAATTAATGCTATTGAAACGTTGATCAATCTTCATCAAGAAAAGCTGTATTCCAGTGGCCTAACCGTTCAGAGAAGGTCGTGAATCCGTAGAGGACGAACCTTCTTCTGGTGGTTCATCAACTTCAATAACAAAGTAATGGGAAATTGTCATTTAACTGTGAGAGAGCTTGTTGAAGATGTTGGCATACCATTAGGCTCAGTAGTCGCGATTTTAAGTGATGGTTTGGGGTTGAAACTCAGCAATCATTTATGAGATTTTTTGCAAAACATTTAATTATTCTCCATTTATGTCGTCATGCGACTTTTCCCTATTTAGTCGATTTACAAAACCGCGTCTATAAACCCAATTTGGCTCAGTTGAATCGATAAAACAAAAATTGAAAGAAGTATGAAGATTGTGTCCAAGATTGGATTAAACGTTAGTCTATGTGTATCGAAATAGGAGGGGAGAAAATAAATTTTGATGACAAAAGTATGTTTTACATATTTAATTGTTAGGCCTCGTATGTTATGTATGATAAAAATTGAACTAAGCATGTTGTAGAGATTTTTACTTTCCTTATCCTATAATAAGGAAAGTAATGTACTATAATCGGCGGAAATTTCACCTACCCAGTTTTTCACATTTCGGGACGAAATATAGCCTCAGGACACCAAGGACGCTTGGCCGCTAGGAGGGAGCACGCAGGCGATAATGGGGAAGGCTGCGCGGCCGAGCTCGCACTGTTACTTTCAGTGACGTGCAAAATTTTAAGTACGAGTCAATTATTGTCTTGTACTGTTTATTTTAATCAGCTTTCGAGTGTTGGACTCGCGCCTCGTCCTTTTTTTTTAAATAAGAAGTTCCGGGACGAGAGCACCGCAGGGCCGAGACGATGGACCCGGTATAATATATGATAATAGGATAAGGAAAGTCGTGTAATGTTCACACCAGATTTTTTTTGTATTATTTTTCAAACTTTGTTTCTACCACATAGTAAATGTTTTCATTCCCATTTCCCATCTCTGAAGTTTGATTTCAAAATGCGATGCACGAATATTACGCAGGCGTTCCGTGCAACGCAGAAACACTGCATGTAATTCCTTTTGTGTGTTTTGATACCCACGTGGCGACGCGACCTTCAGTTCCTGATAAAGCACGCCGTTGTATATTTTTGTTATCGAGCTAGTCCGAGATATTTTTAGAAGTTTTGCTTCCGAAACATGCTTCTGAGAAATGTTTGGCTTGTTTCTGAGTGCGAAGTGTGCTTATTTACGTTAAAATTACCGTCTCCATCCTTTTCCAGCGTGGCTTATGGAAAGTCGAGATTTTTCCTATTCTGGCGAGCATCGTGCCGATAGAAGTATTGAATTGCTCCAATATTGTGTCCAGTTATGTAGTATCCAAGTTGAAACACCGCGCGCTAGTTTGCTATTGTTTCCCGACGGACGGCGACCGCCAAAAATTCCGGTGACCCCGTCGGGAGTTGAACCAGAATTTTCGCTCAATAGCCCACTTAATTAACCACTAAGGCACGACCTCTGCCATTGTAGTGTCTAGGAAAATCGCATTGTTTTGGGTGCTGTTGCTTTAAGTACATGCGGTATCATTGACATCACGTGCATTGTGCTGGAATTTTTCGCGTTTTGTTCTTTGTTGATCGTGTTTATTGTCAGTTTTAGTCATGTAATATATAATCTGGCATCTCGACTGTTTTCTAATTTTCTTGTATTGTTAAATATTAGAAAGACGCTACCACACTAGCAACAAGACGGGTTTGTTACGCGTGCTTCCTCTGTGTAGGTGGTCAAATTTAAACAAGGCTGTCGTACTGCCGATATGGTAATATAGTGTCACTAAGATTGGACGGAAATTGTTAGCGCCTGTAATATGTAGAACTATTTGACTCTGATGGTTATTCTTCCGCGTCGTTTTGTTATTAGAAATGGCTATCACGGAACAGCGAGTACCTAGTGTCATTGTACAATGCGTTAAGGTTTTATCCCCCCGATGCTCTTTCAACTCCTCTCTTCTCCGCCCCCACTCTCTCTCTCTCTCCCCTTCGCCCACTTCTCTCTTTGCCATTCCCCCCGCTCTCTCTCTCCCCCTTTTTCCTCTCTTGCTTTTCGGGCTCCGAAACGTTTTGATAGTCACATGATTATTATACTCACTTTTTCATTCATTTTTATTTTCAACTTTTAGTATAATTCGCCACTTGTTATAAAATATTCAATTCTTTAGTGATACGACAACGGAAGTTGAACTTTGAAAAAAGAGATGTATGCTCTAATATTCTTGCCGATATTAA
Source organism: Sinelater perroti (assembly GCA_036346155.1). Taxonomy (NCBI): domain Eukaryota; kingdom Metazoa; phylum Arthropoda; class Insecta; order Coleoptera; family Elateridae; genus Sinelater; species Sinelater perroti. Next base: position 16,626,085 of record JARFIY010000158.1, on the reverse strand, counting down.
ACATTATTATCTTTTATGGTTTTCCAAAAATATTTTATGTATCTCCCTTATTTTATTTTATACATAAATCTGCCCGTACTTACTGTAGAAGTGATAATAAAATTTAGGAAGGGCATGAGCCTTAATATTAACCAGTATTAAGCAATTCGTTGCTAGGGCAACCAAAGTCTCTCTCTTAGTGGAGCATCAGGCTTGTTTTGGATACATATCTCCAAGTCGTTCGTTCAACTTATCTTAAAGACCTTGTTTATCGTTAGCTTTGCTTTTAGTGATTTTAATTAAAACATCTGGATGCTTTTTTACGATTGAAGTTTGTAACTAATTTAGTACGAATGGAGTTTTAGGATACGTAAATCTTTAATTTATGTAAGGCAGTATCTAAATTTTATGATTCTCGAGCCTGAAAATTGTAATCTTTTATTTTGATGTTAGCTCTATAGGGTACTCTAAAAACTTTTGAAATTTATATATTAAAAGATATTTAATTAGTCTCTGTCAGAATTGCTTTCTTATATGTTGGTGGACGAAAAAATAATAGTTACAAATTTTAATTTTCCCTTTAAACTTTTCCGTCACGTTTCATATGATAAATAATAAAAATTGTTTGCCAATGAATTTTTTACGAACTTTCTAATCGTACGTTACACCGGTGCTGCCAGTTGCTCGTTCTTTGTGGATGATCTACCATTTTATAAACGTTTGAATCGCTATTTTCATAGCTATATGATGAAAAGCTTTTTTTGCACTTGCTCTTTCCATTTGGCCATGTCAAAATAAAACTACAAATCCTAAACAAACGTGCAGTATAGAAAATTACCCCCCTCCCTCACAGTTTTGAATTATCAGATGTGCAACTTAATTCTTGGCTCTTCGCTTCAATTGATTATAGCACCTATTCACATTCATAAATCGTGTGCGCCATGTAGTAATAGTGAAACGCCATCTATCAGTTCTATAACGTACTGCAAGAGGCGCCTGTTTGACTAACATAACCTAAAAAAAAAGTAATGACAATCAAAATTTGCAACGAAGCCCAGAAACGGGTTGAAAGTGAAATTTGGCCTGTCTAAGGTGAGGAACTGGAACAGCTTTTAGAAGAGGATTACTGTCCCACAATCAGTACTCTGAGAAACGTCAAGCTATTTCTAAGCGTCTATACTAGCTGGCGAAGTTATTGAGTTTCCTATGAATTCACAGCTACGAATCCAAAAAAAGATTTTTTGCATTAAATTGTGACTTGTGACGAATAAATGATTATCTGTAGGAATCCAAAGAAACAAAACCATGGATTTATTTAAGTGAACTGTCTACTGGTAATTGTAGAATTGAATATTTCTGCCAAGAAGACATTTCTGTAGAGCGTCCCACCTGGTGAAATGGTAATAGACCATATTACCAATTCAACTGATGCGTGTTAGTGATGCTCTGAAGGCAAAAAGCCTTATAACGCTGGGGGAAGAAGAAAAGCTGTTTTCTTCAGGGCAATGCGCGATTGCGCACCGCCAAAACGATATTGAAAACGATCATCTATCTGAGTTAGAAGATATTATCACACTTGACGTACTGACAGACTTTGCCTCATCAGATTATCATTTCTTCAGATTCCTGCAACATCGCGTGGTTGATACCCGCTGAACTTATTTCGAGGATATCCAGAAAAGTCTGAATTTAAGAACTCTCCGGCAGATGGCGCGGAAGGATGACGTCGATGATTGTGAAAGAATATCACACTAACTGAAAAAGCCCACGAGTGAAGTTGCAGCTTTATGTATTTGTTTAAGACAAGTTATCTCTATTTCGAGAATCATTAAATGTATGTAAAAAAGTAGACAAACATATATAAGGTGTTTTGGGTAACTGCAATGCTACAGAATGAGTTCTAAGTAAAGTTTCTAATTTATGTCGCGCTTGTTTGCTTTTTGCGTGTTAGAATCAGTTGCGATAACTCGAGCTTGATTGAATCTGTGCGCGGGGCGAATTTTAACGCCTTTGCTTGGCGATAAGCAAATGCATGTCACACATTTGCATGTATGTATTTGCAGGTATGGCTGTAGAGCCACACGTCCCTGTTGAAGTTCGAGGTATATTATTCACGTCCTACTGACAATACGTCTAAAATGTTTTATAAAATAACAATTTGGTGCAATAGAATTTTTTTATTATTTCTGGCGGGTATTGTAATAAAATAGTTTTGTACAGTGTACTATCTAACAAAAATCAAAGTAGTACAGAACACAAAGGAAAATATGTCAAACTGAATATCACACGTGTGAATTATGTAAGAAACCGTCATCGTAGTCAAAATTTTATTATAATTAGCATAATAGTTTAAAAAGCATGAATGTTAAGGGTTCAGATTATTTCTAGTTAGAAAAACACTGATCGTGATGCACTTTTTCTCTCCCTTAATTTGGCCTGCTCATTTTTTATTGATGCGAATACTGCCCGAATATACGCGGGCGACTCAAATATAATCAGAATTTTTTAAAATTTAGTAAAACATTAGAAATACAGAAACTGACTCTGAAACATATTTCGCCCAACTCATAAACAGTTATTTTTGATCACGCTGTTGTAAAATTAAGGTGGTTGTGACATTAGAAAATTGGTAGCAACATAGTCGTCAAATCTGTCCACAAAGTCCTTTTTTTAGTGGTCCAAACAAATAACTTAAGTCCGGTTTGTACGGAGGCGAGGGTGTTCCAATGCAGTCCAGAACAAATACTCAATTTTTTGTCAAATTTTAGACGGCTGTATAGGACTGGGCATTTATGTGAAGTAGAATTGGATATACGAGTTTTCTTTAGTTTTAAAATTGACAGAAGCACTTTCAGCAACTAATAATCGGCTGTCATCTTTGGAAACGTGGCGAAAAATGAGAATATTCTCCTCGGTTACAGTGGTCCTTTAGCAACGTCTATGACTTTTATTTTCAACTGCTTCTCGTCCTCCAAAATATTGTGGTTTTGCGCGTTTTGTTATGAGAGATATGATAATAATTTGTCATGTAACGGACGAGGGTCCTTTTTTCTGACATCATGATAGTAATAAGTACCCTACGAAGGATCTCTTTAGGGATCTTTACCTTTAAATCTCAGAAGCCACACTCGTTTCCAATCACATCATGGCGCGTAAAAAAAGACTAATTTATATTTTATTCACCCTCGTATTATGCCCTGAGACGACTTGGGCACCAACGTTGGCGCTAGTTATCGAAGACTTTCTCCAATATGAGCATTAGGCTTTTCTTTACGGATGAGTGGGATTAGAGACGTTAAGACCCAATTGGTCTCTAAGAGAAACTAACGGCCATGTCTAGGATTTCCAATTGGCCACATTCTTACTTTATCAGAATTCCTCGGCAGAAAATGTTTCTTTTTCAATGCCAATAGGGTGAGAAACGAAGAGAATGGTACTCTTACTAGTCTTTGTCAAAACGGACGAGGTGGATTGCTCACATGAATTTCTTCAAATAAATTCTGAAAGTAGATTTTTACAATTTCCCGAGTGGTAATTTCCTGCGCATGCAACACACTGGGGAATGTCATGACGATTTAATTGGGGATTCTCATACAGGTTTTTATAGACGCTGTTTTGGTTACACCAAATGATGGTCACTTAACACATAGGCTTTTGGCTCCGACAGATAAGTCAATCTTTATTGCCGCGACAGCAGCGAACGATTTTACAAAATTTGACAACCTCAACAACGTAATCAAAAGAATAATTTTGATTTCCATGCCGATCAAGCCACTGCGTTTTTATCTTCCGATTCGGTCCACGAAGTTTACAATTCAATAAACGTAAACAATCTTCACCCAAACAGGCGCAAATCGGTTATGCACGATGACCTTGGGGGTTGACGGTGATTTGGTTGTTGCCCTTCAACGTCGGTAGAAATATGAAAACTAAAGGAGGCATGGTTATGCTCGTTGGGATTTTTGCCTCGCTGCGACTTGTATTCAAATAGTTCATCTCGACGTTGCTAATGTTCTGGAAATTCCATATAAAATTTTTGCTTGTAGCTCTAAGGGCGTGTAATCTTTCTCTGAATGACATTATTTTTGCAATGTAGCAGCAACATAATTAATATGTTAGTTACTTGTGTTGAAAGTTTTGTGCATCCATTATGGACGCATTGTTATCCTTTTGATTCCGCATAATGTACTTGACATTGGGGAGATTCTCGTACGGATCACACGCACAAAACTTTAAGTTTGGTACTGTTAAGGGAAGAATAGTGAAACACTACATCATTGCGCTGCTTCGTTGCATCCATGCGATAACAACCTCTTAATATTACTTAAACCTAGACAACTGCTGCATTTTCCGTAAAATTATCGTTCCATCGGTCTCCTGTTGGTAATGGGAAAGTCCCCGAAAGCAATGTGTGTTATAGGCTTAAGAAAATCAAAACAATGTAATTATAACAGTCGTAATAAGCATTTTTGACTAATTTGAAGATTTTGTGAATAATAGAGACCATCATTACCTCATTACAATCTATTATAGACTCAAGAAAATTTTAATGATTCATCAACTATAGATGGTGACTTTTAGTGACAATGAAACCACAGTTTCCCATCGTTCAAGTACCATGGTAACCCCCTTAAAGAGGCCATTTTGCAAACCTTTCAACATCGCCTTATTGATTGCTTCAATAACTAAATCCCAATTTTCGCATAGAATTCTAAATATGCGAGCTTCCAAAGGCGTAAAACGAGCTTTGTTTTGTGTGGTCTGGCAATATCATGAACAACGATAATGGAGGATTTCACACCCTTCTTTTCCATCAATTCCGGGATATAAGTCTTGTGGAATGACTATAGACCTCTCTAGTGACGGTAGTCTTCTCGTCTTAGAGATCCCAAAAAGCGATTTTTCGAAATTCATTGCCATAATTAACATCATCTTCCTCTCCTCGAACTCTTATTTTGGCTCTCGTTGAGCAGTCTTGCTCTTTCCTAGCCATTGAGCCAATTTGTTTTTCGGCAAGGGACGATTTCATCTATGGCTGAGGTCGATGGTTGTATCCAAGAAAATTATTATGGCAAATGTCGATTCTCACTTGCCTTTTTGATTTGCTCTAGTCTTTGGTCCTTATCGGGAGACACGTGATAAGACTCTCTTCTGGACTCTTCAGTTACAGTACGCCCTTTGTTCCTCCTGGTTACCTATTTCTTCATGGTGTAGATAGACAGTGCCCTTGATTGCATTTTTTTTACAACAAATTGTGAATGTATCCCGATGACCTTTCGATTTTGATGAAAGATCGCTGCTTTTGCCCACTTACCGAAGATATCAATAAATTTTTGTCCAAACTACCAGACATTTTGTGTTTACTTACTAACAAATGCAAGCTCACGTGCCAAGTTTCACCTCGCCGAGTCAAGGATATAATTTGTGAGTCTATCTTAGATTGGAATGCGGTAATATTCAAAAAGTGAACCGGAAGAAGCCTAAAAGGACATTAAATATTAATAACTCATTTTCGGATTGTCCTTAAGTGGGGCATGTGCCCCGCGTTGGGAATTACAGGTTTAGCAACATAAAAAGAGGGTATACCGAATGGACCAAATATTAAATATGGAAAAGGACGCCTTTAATGTTTTTATATTTGGAAAAACACGAACATTTCGGTAAAGCGGCAATTTTGACACGGATTTATGGCATGAATGATGTTTTTGATTCAGTTTGTCGTTCTCATTTCTGAAGCCAAACGCAATAAATGTAATAAATGCATCCAATAAATTTCAGATGGTTACCAGTGTTGTGAAAATGGCATTGAGGATGATAGAGTGAAGAGCACTGTGTTTTGCGAAAATGTTTTTGAAATGGAGCTTTTGTCCAGTTTGCAGTACTAGAGCAGGCTGCGGTGATGTTTTCCATTATGGAAAGGATCGACTCACACATAACCCTGGCACGTTAGTAATTTACTTGCGTGGTATGACGTTTACAAATTTGTGTGAATCGATCTGAGTGTTTATTTCTTGTTGTTCAGTACAAAAATAAGTTGATTTGTGTACCCTCTAGGTATCAAGACAATTTTGTAGGAAATGTTACTCTGTATTGTTAGTGTTTATCATTCTTGTGTTAACAGTTATCTAAACGTAATGTCAACGTTGTGAAAAATAAAATTGTAGAAGCAAAAACCATAATAGAATTGTTCTAACAAAATCCAGTCGTATTTGGACTGCTTACCATAGTTGGGTGCCTTATTTTTTTACCGGTACATGAGCTGGAAAGAAATAATTTACACGAACAAATGTAAGTGCCACTTTTTATAGCTATAGCAAGGAAAAGCACGGCTGTTTAACACCTTTAACGTTGACCAGAAAGTGCGCAGAAGTCCGCAAGATAATTATTAGTAAGAAAAAAGTGGAAGGTACTCAAATATCACTACATATGAGCTTCTGCGACATTATTCTGTTCTCAGGACTAAAGGACTCGCTTTCAAGCATTAGCGTGCTCATTTAGAAAATGCCATTTAAATATTTTGAATATTATTCTGTTTTAATGGAACACATACTATTTATTTATTTATCCAAATTTATTTTGTCTCCTTCAACATAATCCCTTCCCGTTGCGATACACATACGTCAATGTTGAATCCAATCTTGGAAATACTTTTCGTATTCATTTATTGGAATATCCAAAAATGGTTCCTGGATATGTTCTTTTCTTAATCGATTGATCAGGTAACATGGAGAACATGATGCATGTGGGACAATATTTGTTGAATCTTTGGCGAAAAACTCGAGAATAACGATTGCTCAGTTTTGTTGACAAACACCTCGAGCCCAAAACATCACTTAAAATTGCGTCTACTCAACCTATTGATATGCCATCTTCAGCAAGCTGTCTTACAGTCACATGACGATTTCCTATTACTCTGTTTCTAATTTTTTCGGCATTTTTGATGTTGATGGACCAGAACGAGGATCAGCTACGGATTTATGACCTCTGAACAGCTTGTGCTACTAGAGTACAGTTTTTCTCGATGAAGATTGATCACCGAATGCTTTCTGAACCATTTGAACGTTTTAGCAGCATTTTAATAAGATTTAACGCTACTTCTTTGTTCAACAATGTTAGACATTTTAAAAATCGAAAAAGGACAAATGGTTGATGTAAATAAACTGTTTGACATATCAAACTAAGATTGGGAGTGAATGTCACTAAAGAATACAACTTTTCGTGAGTTTAAAATGAAAAAGTCATCTTATTTTTTGAACAGAGTAGTATATTCGTCCTTCCATAGGGTATAAGGAATAAGGGGAGAAGAAGAAGAAGACGAAGACGAAGGTACTCATGTAAACTAACTCGAAAGTCGTAATGGTAACCAAAATACCGCGATGCTGTGGTAATTGGTGTTCTAACAGATTACTGGCGAATTTACACATTTGCACTTTGCTTGTTTTGTTCATTCATAGCAAATTGGTGCAATTATGCTGATTTTGTTCATGGAAACAAACTACTCGCCTAGGCGTCTTGTGCTCGTTCAATTGGTTAAGTAATTTGCTCTAAGCAAGTATGCATCTGTATAACTATTTCACAACAAATATCTACTATTATTGCTGTGTAAGTGTGAGCAAAAACTCGTTAGTGTAGTTCAAACAAAAGTAAAGTATAAAGAAATATTTTTGTTGGGTTGCTACGAAACAATTTCGGTTCAACACGTGGTATATTTTGGTAGTAGGGACACTTATTTCCATTTGTTAATTTCCCAACTACGTGCTGGTGTCGTGCTCAACTGATGGCCATGATTTCTGCAGAATTTTTAACCACGACCCTCAATCGTAGATGTTTATTATGCGACCTCAAATCTGGATTAAAAGCAACCGTTAATTAGAAATGTTGATTTTAAGTTCGAAATATGACCTTCTACCATTAGTCTGGATCATCTGCAAGAGGTAATCGAAACGAATCTACACCTGACAACGTGCGACGGGCAGACGGGCTTGTGGTACACTAGCAAACCAACGAGTACTCCACACCCTGCCTATTAACGACCACCGGCACCGTTCGTAAGCTGCTGCACCAACCCCTGACTTGATTCTACCGTGATAAAGGATTAAAAGTGGTACCTTTTCGTCACTATTCAGTACAAAGCGGACAGTTTAAACAAGGCGTACAGTCAAAACAAATGCGTTTACAGAAGGTTATGCTCTGCGTTTGGTGGGTTTCGTTGGATGTTACCCACTTCGAGCTCCTATCGGAAGATACAAGCAGTACGGTTGCACTTAACTTAAATGCGTCGTTGAAAAAATTAGAGTTCGATCACATCTTGTTAGAGAGAAATAATTGCTCGAGTTTGGTTGAGTTATTTTGTACCATCTGGTATAGAGTCTCGATTTTCTGCCAAAAGATCGTCATTTTTTTCGAGTCACTCAGCAACTGCCGTAATCGTTTGAGGAATGCCGAAATGATTTAAGATCTTCCATGGGGCGTTTTCTTTTATACTGTCAAAAGCCTTAGCTAAGTTGACAAACACCATCTCTGGTGATGTTTTTTTTTCTCTAGGTTCTTCTACAACAATTTGTTGCTATTTGGTCGATATGAGATCTTCCTTTTCTAAAACTCTGCTCCTTTATTCATCCTTTGATTATAATGTGTGCTAGAATGTTGGTTATGGTGCATCATCAAGTTATTCCTCTCCAGCTTCCACAATCTGTGCATCTCCATTTCTGGGAGTTTTTATTCATTCAGTAGGCATTTTTTCTTTCATAGATCTCTTAAAAAATGTATCACTAATTCAGCCGTAATGTTAATTTCACTTTTTCCATAATCTGCTGTTTTGTTATTTATCATTTGTGAATTGCCTCTTTAATCTCGCATTGTATTGGTTTCTCTGTAACTTATTCGTGATAATAATTCTGTATAGTGCTAATGCCGCCGATTCAATTGTTCTTCATTTGTTAATGGTTGCTCTTGTTCCTCAGAGGTTTATCGCTGTTATGGTTTGTGTTCTTGTATGAGAACATTGTTCCTCCTAATACCAGATTATTTTCTGGGATAATTTCAATTAGTAGAACTTCATTGTCATTTTGGTCCCTATTCCGTTTCACAATCTCTATTGTCTTTACCTACATTGGCATTTAAGTCGCTCATAACTATTATATCTTTTGCGTATCGAAACTGGCGACGTGTTACGTGAACATTATCAGAAAGTCATAGATGCCAATATGATACATATAGTTGTTTGTTGTGCGGCATCTTCAGGGTAAATACGAAAGAAAAATTGACAAAACAATAGTAGTAGTTCTGCAAGAACTCAATATTTTCACAATTGATAATTGATAAAGAATTTTGTTCAAATTGGGGGACACCGGGCGATAACTTCAGTTAAAAAGCATAAATTGGAAATCCTCTTAGTATTGGCTGTCTACTTTTTCTATTCTAGAGGTTGGCCTGTAGGCCACAGGATAGTTAAACATTCACATCTGGAGTTAATTTTTTTAGATTATATTGAAACTGTTAATATAGTGTCGAGGTTTGCTTTGAAAGCTTCATTTACATCTTGAATAATGTTGCAGCGCTCATAGAGAACTTCTTGTAAAGCTTACGCTTTGGATATTCTTATAGAAATGTCGGTGGAGCGGTGTGGGGATTTTCAGCGCCTCAGTGTTGCATGCTTAATCGTCAATTAAAAAGATTTTAATTTCTATTGTACGTAGGTGAGTAGTTTGTTGACTTTTTGTAAATTATGTTTTATGTAGTTTCATTAAAAATTGTATTTTGTCTTCTTAGCTACGCTACGACGCAATTTCCTGTAATTAAATATCATGGTACAGAAGCAGCTTTTCATAACGAGCGCACTTGCGACTCGTTGAGGGTTCGAAGCAGAGGTTACATCCTGTTATATTTAAGGCTTCTCAGATGTCATTTGGTTTCTTTTGGACACAATTTCAGAGCTCGGGAGAGATGCCGCATTTTGTTTGTGTACACGAATCTATTTAAGCCAGCTGTGACGTGCATGTGGAACATATTCCCCTTTTAAAACAGCCTGCGACTGCTCGAGTTCGTAATAAAGACGCCGCGGGGCATTTCAGCTACGTTCGCGAGCAAACTGCAGTTAGGAAACATTTATCTTCGGAAATTCAGTCCCTTACGTAAATCAAACTCGAATTGCACACGCCGTAAATACGTTGCGAAACACTGCAATTACACGACGAGATAATTTGTACGCGGCCCGATCTTGGACTAGATAAAACTCATTTGAGTGTTTTGCCGCAGTTTTACTACCAAAAACGCCTGCTGCGGCGGCCATTAATTAGAATGTTAATTGCGGCGGCCGGCGTTTGATGCCGCAAATGAGATGTACGGGGTCTGCTCGTGAAGTTTATGGCGCTGGACTGGATAAATTTTCTTCCTGCCGTTATGTATGATGGCGGTTTGTGGTTTAGAGAAATTTTCGCCGTTAAGGAAGTATTGATTACCCAAATTGAAGTTTTAAAATACTGATGTATAAAGATTACTTGATAAGTTACCAACGCTATTATCTTATTGTATGCCTTTTAAAACTAATAATTGAAAGTCAACAATTCCTTACAGTATGATTTGTGCTTAAATTGACAATATAACCAAATTGTTTGCGGGTTGAGGTCAGTTTTAAAAGGAGTATGAAGTACGTGCCTAAATCGCGGCTGCTATTTTAAGCACACGTCCAAAAGAGCCAAAACCGGTTATTACTGTGGTTGCTAAATAAAGGGTGTCCCAAAAGAAACGCCGGATTTAATTTTAGAAAAAAACATTGCCACTAGATGTGGCATAGAATATTTGGCAAATATTTTCCATGGCCCTCGAATTTTTTTGACAAAACTCGATTACTTTTTCGCATAACTTGCTTCAGTTTCTTATTTTTCGTAACATAAACTTCACGAATCCCCAGGGGAAAAATCGCACAGTGCGAGGTCGCAAGACGTTACTCTGTCCACTTCGCTGTTTTGGGAGATAAGTTTCTCATTAAATGTTTGCTCCAACATTTGGATTGTTTCACGCATTATATGATAGGTGGCGCTGTCCTGCTGGAATCATAAGTTATCCAAATCCATGTCGTCCAAATGGAGCCACACAAAATCCACTATTATCTCATAATAATGTTCACCATTGTTGGCTACTGTGTTTCTGGCTCCATTACAAAAAAAAGGCCCAGTCGCTCCATCAGCATAAAATCAACACCAAACTGATACTCTTTGGGTATGCATAGTTCATTCTTGAGCGATACAAGGGTTTTCTATGCCTCAAATGCGACAGTTTTGCTTATTGACGTATCGTCTAATGTCGAAATGCGCCCCGTTGCTAAAGACGAGTTTCTTAACAAAATTGCCGCCAATTTCTTGATTCTCTAGCACCCAATCGCTAAATACCCGGCGTTTCAAATGGTCGTCTGGTTTTAGTTCCTGGGTGAGATGAATATTGAATGGATGCAAATGCAGACCTTTTGTTAAAATCTGCTGTATAGTGCTTTTTTAAATGTTCAGTTGCAGTGACCGATTGCGCACCGAGGTTTCTCGACGCTCCGTCTTACTGTCGTTCTCAGCTGCAATGCGCTTTCAACAATATAAGGTCAGGCTGTTTATTTTTTTTTTGTTTTTAACCGAACGATCAAAACTTTTTAATTATTCCTTTCATAGTTTCGTTTCGTGCATTTCTTCTTGTTTCTTCGTGTTTTCAAGGAATTTTAACAATCTTCACTCGCCCATTGGTCGATTAGTGCTCTGTATTGACTAACCGCAATATAAATGTTACAAAATGTCGCCAAGCATAATTTGCAGAAGAAAATAGCACACAATTTAAATTATGTGCTTCTTTTTGAGTCACCCAATATATGCAACGTTTAAGAGAGTGAATCGCTATAAGCAACACAAATACGGGGATGTTTTTCCGAATGAAGCTCTTCAAAAAATGTTTATCGTGCAACAGAGCAATTAATTAACAATACAACTTTTATGCTGCGTGCTGGGCGTAAATCGTTTGCTAAAAACAATATTTATGCATGTCTCATGATAACTAAATGAATAATAGATGAACACGAGCTCAAATACTACAGCACTATGCTAAAATCATTTATTTTAGAAAAAAATTGTCGCAAACAGAGATAATGTGGTTTTCCGTGACGTATCCTCTTTTTGGGTATGGAATTTCGAAGAGTGGATAATTTAGTATTTTATGCCTCTTCATGTACACTATTTGGAAGAATGTTATTACTATACCAACAGTCTCTTATCAGTGGTTAAAAAATTGATCTGTAAAAATAATGAAAATGTAATCTTGCAAAGGGCATAATGATCCGAATTGCCGAAGTAAACGTTGCAACGAGTGAAAGGACCAAACCGGAAATTAGATTTTGATTTATTCTCATAATCTTTTGAAGTAATCTTATCGAAGTTGTGTATTTCTAACGAAACATAAACCTAGAGGGAAACTGATGTCAAGTTTAAATCGGCCATCTTTAGAAGCACGAAAGTTACGACGCAATTATCTGAGGATTGTGTATGCAATGTGAATGGTGAACAGATATATTCATTTTTTTGCTTATTTTTTTTTAAACTCGTGTATAGTTTTGTTATTGATCGTCCTACACCGAATTATGACTAAAACTTTTTTTAATGCAGAAGGACTTGTTCACCAAAAATTTTAAAATATTTTAACAGTTGTATGGTAGGAGCATTCAAATTTATATCGAAGAGGGAAAAAAGAAATAAGATATATAGATAGATATTCGGAGAATACTAAAAGTATAAAATAAAATGGAAAATTTGACGGCCGAACTTAATAATTTAAAATAAAAATCTAAATGTTGCAATTAAAAATTCAAATACCCCCTCCTATTGCTTGGAACATCATCCTATCCAAGTAGGGTTGAGATGATTTCTCAATCCTCATTCATGTTTATGAAAGAACATAGATTATTACAGGATTTCGTGAATCAATTATGAAAATTAACAACAAAGAATTGTTGAAAAAATTAAAAAACAAAGCAGGTTCCGAAGATTTGGGAAAGAGAAAGGCAGCTTTCTTTACAACGAATTACTCTGTGTGTTGCAGACAATGAAAGAATATCTGTATAATATCCAAACAATTCTTATCACATTTTCGTTTTATTTTAGTTTATCTGGCCAATAAATTAGACACTAAAACACGACTTTTAATTCTTGAAATTTGCGTAAGTGGTATTTATCACATATTTTTGATTATTCGCAGCGAAGAAGATCCAAAATGGTGCAAGATATCGACTTTCTCTAGGAAAAGGTTCGATTTTCTATAATTTCTATTAAAATTGACTAAACTTTCCTCCGAAAAATCACCAAATTTACAAGATCTGGGGACCATTTGAAGTTTTGGCATCAATAGTTTAGCGTTCTGAAGTTTGTAATTAGAGCTCAAATGATTTACGTTACTCTTAAAAAAGTGTTTATGGGAAGTTTTTCGATTTTATTTCAATATTTTAGCTGTTTCTTTTAAGGAGGCCTAATAATTTAAAAACATTTAAAACAAAATACCAAATAAAAAACTAAAAAGGAAATAAATATAAGAATAGAAACAATAACAAATATTCACAATGACATAAACAAAAATTACAAAAAACGAGAATAATAATTAGAAAAAGCAAAGTAAATTAGTGAAGACACAATGATGGAAAAAGATAATAAGACTACAATACATAAAAAGGAAAGGGTAGTCAAAAGGCAAAACCAAAATTTGAAAAAGTTGGAAAGAACTAAATTAGGAATTCAAGACGAGCAATAAATTATTTTGGAGCAACAAAACAATGAAGAGTCAAAATCGAGCAAAAATAAAAAATAAAACGAATGGAGTATTGGTAAAAATTAAGACCAGGAAAGTGAAGAGGTCAATAGAAATCTCAATATGATAAAACAAATCAAAAAAGGAAAAGTATTTTTTTGAAATAATTCACTAAAACAAAAAATATGTATTACTGAAGAAATGGAAACAAATCTAGTACACCAATTCACAAAAAAGGGAATTCAAATAGACTGATTAGGTTATAGAACATTATATTTATGAACAAGTTTTAAAGTATATGCAGGGTACCTCCGATTGAAGGCTGAGTGAAGAAATAATGAATCGTGAATATTTTTCTTCTTCCTCTGTGTTTAATTGTTTTGATTGTAGTTAAAATTCTGATATATAGTTATAAATACACTCCCCTCCTTTTGGTTTACATTTACAAATTTTCACTAAAGCCCGACCACGAATGCGGTTTTTGTTCGGTAATTTCCAACATTGTAATCATTTTGTTTTGAAGATCTATTATTGGTGGTATTGCTTGAATTCTTTATCTAAAAACCCATAGTAAAACATGAAGGCAATACATCTTCAAAATAACATCTTACTGTCTTCAATTTAAAGATTTTGTTGATCAAAATACCAAGGTATATACGTTTTCAAAATTAATTCCTTCAAATTGATCTTAAAAACTTGCACTTGTTAATTATACTTTATATTTCAAATTCTTAATTCTAATCTATTCATTTCCGATTTTTTCCTAATATTTATTTTGATTTAACTTACTTTGACTTGACTTTTGACCTTATCATAATTGGTATAGAATACAGATTTAACTCCATAACTTATAGTCACTTTCAGAGTACCCCACATTATTACTTTTTTAGTTATTAGCATAATGTCAAAACAAGAGGTACCCACACTTATTGGGTAATGGATTCTTAACAGAGGGTATAAAACCGTACGGAATTTTGAGAATGATTTCGTGCGCAGGAGGGAGAGTACCTGTAATGTATGAGAAATACTCACTGAGACTATGATGGAGAGGGGGGGTTAGTACCAGTCGTGTATGAGAAATGTCCACTGGAACTATGGTGGGGGGAGAGCCCTTAATAAGACTCGAGTACTTTGAGAGGATGAGAGACAGTTAAAAATGAAGATCACTGACGTCGTTAAGGATTAGGGTGATTCAGGAGAATTTTCGCATTGTTTGCCGCCTTCTCAAAAATACTGCTGATTAACAGGCCCTGAAATTGTTTCTGAGATCGGAATAAGTTACGGCAGTATTTAGGTAATCGGAAACCGTACTTCCTTCGCGGCACAAACAGCTCCCCGAACTCGAAAAAAAAATTGAGAATTTTTTCTAAACTACATCGAAACACTCTCCCTACAGTTCTGACTTATGGCCCTGCGATTATTATTTGTTTAGATCACTAAAAGTTCCCTAGCGTGGTCGCGTGGTTGAGGGGCAGGTGGTCTACTCTTGTCATAAAAATAATTAACCACCTGCGTTCACTTTGATAGACGAACAATGGGTAATAATGGCAGTCGTCCAAGGCACGGTGCTTGCCACACCGCCTCTTATCAGAAATGGTGCGCGACGGTCGGGCCACGAAGGCGAACATATGAGAGCCTTAACCTCTCAATTTGCAGGCCGAGCTCCCAAGTGAGGCGTTAGAGCCTTACATTATTATTATTATTATTATTACATCACCGAAAGAACTCTTCGGAGGACAGATTGACGACGAAATGTTCATATTGATAGACGTCATAAGTACTTTCATTTTATGATAGCGAGATCCAAAAACTACCTGTTTGTTGGGAAAAATGTTTCTAAATCAGAAGGTTATGTAAAGAATTAACTTTTATGTTTGTATTTTTGTGGTATTTCAATAGATTTTTAAAAATACGATTTATATTTAATTCGCCCTCGTACATTTCTATTATATATATGTTTCGTTGAATTATTAATCTGTCAACTTAATGCTAGCCTATAAAGCTTTCTATTACATGAGCTTGAAATTAATAGAAATGGAATTTAATTTTTTTGTAGGGTTTTCTTTCTAGAGTATTCCCAAATCGATGCTTGTTTGATTTTTACGATGGGTGAGCTAATAATCTGTTACGCCTTTGCCTGTTTGACAAAACCACTGCAACAGCAAAATAACGAAGCGAAGACCCAAGAAAATCAGTAGCAAACAAAAGTACATAAAAAGAAGAGAAACGGCGGATTAGTAAACTTGTGAAAATCCGCACAAGAATTATTAACGCGAGATAGATCATAAAACGAAAATACAAGCAATTGCCAACTTATATGATCAATTATATAAATATGACAAGGAAAAAAACTCACAACCTTAACGAAACCTTCAAACTTCAAAATTTACTTAAAGAAATCATAGGGTTATGCAAACAAAAGTGTATCGATATCACTCAATGTGTTCTCCCTGATTATTGATCATCTTTTAGACGCTTGAGGTAAGATTACACCACGATCTAAAGTACACCTTGCAGAATTTTGTCGGAAGCTTTCCTTAGAGCACCCATGCTGTTGTACTTCTGTAAAATTAACTATACACTAGTCCATACCTTCACGGCTGCGTCTTTTTAACTTTATGGACCGGTACACCGTCTTGTTGAAACAATTTTGTTTTTCTTAGTGTTTTTGGTTTAGAGAAGAATATTCTTCAAAATTGTCTCAATATGGACCTCCAATTAAGCGCTTCTTAGCTGTAAAAGCATCTGCAGTTGTTGTCAATTCGCGTCATTTTGGATAGGCTGGCAAACTTTTACTTGCTGGATTCCTTGCAGCTTGTAGAGGTAATATTCTGGATTGTACTTTGGAAACTTTGAGCTGCGTGATGCTCTAGACTCTAGCTTTTATTGCCGTTTTTGTTGATGAGGGGCCATAATTTATACCGATTCTTCATTGTTTCACATTTTAGAGTGTAATGGGCCGTTTGCAGAAAAAAAACATGAGCATCCTGCAGCTATTATGGTTAAAATGGTATAGCGAAGAGCGAACCATAGCCTAACAATGGAATTTTACTGCTTAGGTTGAAAAAAGTAAATAGAAGACGATTCAGGTTTGTGTCGTATTTACTTTGCAGACTGCAATTGAAGAAAGACGATTTTTATGAATTTCGTATCATACCTTGGTGTATTTGAAATACTTAAGTCTTTTTGGGCTTCTTAATATTTCTTAAAGCTTTTATAACGCCCCCTTTCCATTTGCTATCTTCAGATCTAATTAATAATTAAAATAATTTATGAAACATAATTTTACACTTGCTAGTGCATATTTAGAAATCCAAGAGGAAATACTTATGGTTGCACCCTGTACTCATTGCGCTCAAACCAAACCATGGTTTGTTATCAATTCTGGGAACTAAATAAGATAATTTTGTGCTGTTTGCTTTATATAGTTAATCAAGCGATTTCAGCGAACAGCATAATATTCAAGTTATAATTTACCTTTCTTACTTAAGAGACGACAGAAACCAATAAAGGTATCCAAACTTTTGTTCTATATATTTCTAAGTGGTCATGTAATTTTTCTATAAGAGTACATGTCACATAATCAAATGGAATATATAGAAAAGTCGATCGGTCACTGACGAAAGAAATGCTGAAGGTAAAAAAATGCTTTCGCGGTGTAATAATATGAATGAAAATATTTTCGAAATTTCAGTCATGATTTATTGAAGAGCAAAAAATGAATAGTTAGGAAACCATCCACAAAACTATTAAAAATCAACATCTACAATAATCAGATGAAAATCTGAGACAATATAAAAAAATGCATGTTTACCATTCTGGATTCCATCTCGTGGTGATGACACTACATGTTATTAAAGGTGATGGTGCAATCTAGGAAATCATCTTTATGTATTTGTTGAGTAAGTCATTGCAGATTTGCATTCGGTGGTTTTTGTGCTTCTGCATAAGCATTTCTTCTAAGAAATCCACTGTTGGTCTCCGTATACGTTCAGCAAATGTTGACGATTCATTTTTGAAGGAGGAATCTCCATATCAAGTGTCGGAACTTTTTTTGTTGTGATATAACGCATGACACTTAAACCTACTTATTGAGAGGAAAGACCAAACTCTGTTGTATGTAAATAACTGTCTCTGACGGCATGGACCAGTGTGGTGAAATAAGAGACGGATTAAAGTATTTCTTATATATTTTTTTAATGACTACTATCGACCGTTTAGAGCCTGAATGAAAAATAAGGATAAGAAAGACGCTTATGGTTAAAAAAGTCAAAATTTTCATTTTCATCATTTTCAAAAATTTTACTCCTTACACGGCTGCATTGGGCCTAGCATTATCCTGCTGGAGGTGTCAGCAACAAGCTAGAGCTCATTATTTGAGCGCACGACTGAGTTATTCAGAACCAGCTGTAAGATTATCATTGGAATTCAATTTTTTCATGGCGTGCAAATCACAAATTTCGAGGTGATCCTTCTATGACGCTTACCACGTATGGCAAATATGTCCAAAGGAATCTGTTAGCTGGATCATGAATATTGGCAACCTCTGGTGGTTATATTGCAAATTTGATAGTTTACTTCAATATTACAACTTATTTTATGGCAAAATGGGATTTCTAGTTTAATGTCAATTCTAGTCGTTTATGCAGTGAACCATCACGACATATATTGAAGCAGTAAAGCAAATAGTATAGAACGTGTGAATATAACAGAAGAACGTGTAATGAAGAATATTGTAGTGATAAAAAGTCACAAACCGTATATGTAAAGTAGAAAAAGATTATGGTTTAAAGAGACAGATAAAACTAGATGGATGTAAAACTCGGAAAGGAAGCTTTTGAAAGCGAAGCAAGTCATGCATGTGACCTTGTGACTCCCGTATTTTGGGTGAAATGATGCCTGAAATTTAATACCGAAGAAGATATCGACATAAGGTATCTACTGACCAAATGTGAAGTGAATTGGTCAATTAGTTCCGGAGGTATCGTATGAGATATACAGACAGAACTTTCGCCTACGCCTTATAGGCTGTCGAAAGTTAAAAAACTAAAAAATGTGTATGACGTAAAATAAAATGTTGTTGAGACACATATATAGAATGGAAGACAAAATATTGGTTGGTCACAGAAATTCGTTCCCCATTTAGATACACAGGGTGAAAAGCAATACTAAACATGTCTAAATTTGTCGTATTCAAAGCAAAGCTTATTTTTTCATACCCACAAAAATATAATATGGAGCAAAACTTCCTCTCTCTTCCTCGGGTTGAATAGAGAAAAACCAATAGAAGATATATAAAATTTATTTCTGCAGAGTAAAACCACGGATCTGAAATCGGCCAGGTGTTGTCCCCTCATCTTCGATGCACTGTTGGAGTGGTATCCTGAAGTTGTTCCTACATTTTTGAGGAATAGGTCTGATTTCTTGATGTAATGCATTAATGTTCTTAGGGCGATGTTTGTAAACCTCATCTGTGAGATATCCCCGTAGGAAGAAATCGCAATAGCTAAGCGGCATCATTGCATTGAGAGATTAGGCTCACAGGAAATATCTACAGTACTTGGAGCAAAGTTCTTTTGTGTGGGCTATGGCTCCATCTTATTGAGTGCATCGAGACCAAGTGTGAAAAATTGTTGAATCATTTCCATATATTGATTGGAAGTGACAGTAAATGCATTGGTTTCCCTCCTCAATAAATTCATGTCCAATAACCCAACTATACTCACCGTAAGCCAAACAGTGACGCGGTTGCTGTGGAGAAACGTTTCATGGATATCTAGTTGGTTTGTTTTCACTCAAATAACAAAAGTTTGTTTGGTGTATTAACGTATCCCGACAAGTAGAAATGCTCATCGTGTATTAAGACAACAATTGCGTCATGTGGTACGCTTTCCGAGATGTCTCCATATAATTTGAGGTGATTTTGCCTATTGCTAGCGAGAAATTCTTGTACAACAATCATTTTGTACGGATGAAAACAATTGTTTTGTTCAAAAATCACCCCAAAGATTGCAAAATTGAACATCTCGCATTTTATCGATCCTCCTCCCCTTCTCACTGCAGAACCAGTGCTTCTGAAATTCCCTACCCAAAACACAATCCATTATAGATCTGGAACTCTCTCCCACACTCGGACTACTCTTCGCTTCATAACCTTCATTTGAAATTAGGGACGGACTTTGCCCAACTCTGTATTAATATACAAGCGGCTTCATTAAAAATATATTAAGCAATTGTATAATTAACATAATTTTCCTAACTTACTTAGACGCTGATTCGAGTTTGTCAACGTAATTGGTGACTAATAACTTTCTGGCACACTATTCTATCCCTAAGCTGAAGTTCGATAAGGTGAGTGCGTCGTGAAAGTTATCAGAAGGACATTTGTCATTTTGATCATTATTATTACTTTGTTTGTTCTCAACCGTTTTGTTTCAAAACCTGCATCTATAATTTTTACCATTATTTTTCCTAAAATCCAACGTTGAATTTAATGTGAACTCTCGAACATTTCCACCGCCCATCCCCCGCCCACGTAGCACCGCAGTATCGAACTGCGCACTCAATAGGAAAATAGTATGGAAGTTTGCGCTCGTAGGTCATCCCGCACGAGCGTAATGTCAGTAATCCATTTATGCTTCGTATCGTAATGTACTATTTTACACTAAAAAATAATCTTACATTAGATAAGCTTGTGATTGTTTTATAGAAATTGGGTGGTTTTTGTTCATAAATGACTATGAGGTGACTCGATAAAAAATTTTCTGGGAAGATAATTCGCTATTAAGTAAATGTTTGCTAGGAGGATGAGTTGCGTCGTCGTATAGAGTTATAGGAGTGAACATTTTTGTTATATATTTTTTATACAATTATTGATTATCTTTTTGTGTTTGTTTCTTCCACTACCGGTATTTTATGTAGTTTCTATAAGTAATACATCTGACTACGAAGTTTTTTGGTGCACCTCATACACTTTTTATCCCTAAAAAATGCCAAACTGTTGAATTATAAATGATGGAAACTTATGAGAGCAATTTCAAAGTGAGCCAAAACTAAATATATGGCACAACTGTTCCACAGAGACCCGAACAGGCAAAAATTTGAAGGGGCAAGGTTTAGAGAATACACAGGATGTTGTATGATTTTTTATTTTACTTTCTTTAATTTCCGTTGTATTGGCTGGTCCGCCATGCAATTATTTTGATGAAGGAAGTTTGGTAGATTGTTCACAATACTTGTCTCCTCAGCCGTTTCTTTATAAGTTTTTGTGTACACCCTCTTTTTCGTTTAAGTTGTTGTATAACTTTTCATCACTTCCTTCGACTTGTTTCTCGTAGCGATCAAGCAAAGAAACAACCGTATAGACGCTGTTAAAATTATCATAGTCCATTAAAAGAACCCATGAATTTACTTGGATGTGGATTTAAGTTTTTTTTTTTTAATACCGACGCGATGTCAATATGTAGACTTTCAATAGTCTCTCCAATTGTAATCGTGTATTTTTTTTCTAACTCTGTACATTATGGTTATTGCCGAAATCCAGGATATCTAGAGCCGGTCGATTATCTAGGTTAAAATCGCGTTTTCGAAATCTGACTAACCGCTTTTTAACTATTCCGAGAGCTAGAGTGCGTGCCAAATAAACAGTAACACTCATTTTTTCCTGAAACTCATACAAACATGTAACATTCTCCGTTTGGAAAACTTTCTTTCAATTGCAATTTGACGTAGTTCAACAGTATCTGAAGTTACATTGAGTCATAATACCATCAGCTGTCTTTCGATTTATAGCAAGGTCATAAACACAACCACTAGCGTCGCCATACGGCAATGTTTCCATCACCTATTGAGATCGGCCACAAATTTTTGCAATGGTCTGATATATTGTAACTTACATATGTTCATTATCTTACTCGGCCAAAAAATTGTAATGTGACGAAAAATAGACAATGCACTTAAATCATAAGACTCTCTCTTTTCGACAAACACCGAAGGTTTAACTAAGAAAATTTTGGTTTGCGATTTGTAAACTTTTTTAGAAATCAACCAAGCGGGATTGAGATCATTTGTAATGTACTTGGGAGGAATTATTAAAAGAAAATTGTCAATAAGAAAAAAAAGTGACAACTTCCGATCCCATATAGCAAGAGGACTTATCGCAAGACGCTGCAATTCTTACCCACACTTTTGTACTTGTTCTTCAGTTCCGGATATGTATCTAACTACTATGTTAGTCTTTTTTCAACCAATAACGAATATAGATCTCAAGTTTTATCTTCAGTTATTTCGATCCGCGGTTGTTCTTATCCAACCAAATCCAGCAATCTTCTTTAAATCGTCCGACCACCTCATTCGTGGACGTCTTCTTCTTCTCTTTACTGTCATTGGTCTCCATTATTGCATTGCTTTGTTCCACCTGTTACCTCTGTGCGCATAGTATGACCAGCCCATCTGAATTTCGGAGATATCTATTACTTCAGTTCTTTATTTGATATCTTTTAGGTTTATGTTTAACATTTGCCTTTCAATAACGGTTTGTGTTTTAGGTAGTTTGTCATTATTTTAAGGTTAGTCATTATTTTGGTTTTCACATATTCCTTGTGAGACTTACTTGTTTTGGCTGTTGTAGCTTACAAATCATTGTAGTTCTTCAAAACTCTGAGTCATTAACACAATATGATTGAGCATTTGCCCGTTTATCCGAATAGTTTTCTAGTCTCAGTTTAACTTCTTAAATACGCCATTAAAAGATGTTATGAATAACTTTGCGCGCATAGAGTCTCTTTATTATACTACTCTTATCACTAGTGTGTTGTGTATCATCATAAAATTATATTACTATTTCCGCCTTTAAACATGTTATTTAAGTATATCTGTAATTCACTTTTCTACTGTCCATAATTCTATGAGATCAAATGCCTTCTGATTGTCTATAAAGACAGGTACAGTTGTGACCTGTATTCATTTCATTTTTCTCTTGACGTCCTTATGGTTAGTACGTGGTATCCCTTGCAGAGATTTGATTGGTCGGTAACGTTCTAATTTGTTGTCAAGTCTGGTCATTACTTTGTATAATTGCCACAACAAACATATTGGACGATAATTTATCAGTCGACTTTTATGTTCCGTTCTTTTGGAATGTTGTTTTTATTTAATAGTATATTTAATGTCTATGAGTAGTGTATATCCTCCTTGTAGTAATTCTGCTATGAAGTCACCCTCTTCTAGCGCGTTATTTTTCTTTATATTTTTTAAGGCTGTCGATATCTCTTTTTCATCTATTTTCAGTAAATCCTCAGAGTTTATATTTTTTACTTTTATTTTTAATATTCAATTTTCTCTTGATTTTTTTTAATCATACTAAATGGATAGAACTCTTCTGCTATCTTCAGGGTTGTTTTTGGTGTTGCTGTTTCTACTTTTCATTTTTACTTTTTCTGTTTCTACATCTACTTATTTTTCTTTATCGTCTTTAATAGATATTTTTAGGGTTTTATTAATACTTGTATAAGTTGGAATACTTCTCTGGTTACTTTTATTACATTTTTTCTTTTATCGAATTTTTTGTTTTCCCAATAAATTTTTCCTCCTCGTTTTTCTTTATTCTTGTTACCGTAAGGTTAGCTGTTAATACTGCCTTCTTCACTATTTTTTAATTTTATCTATACTTTGTTGGTTTAGTTGTTTCTTTTATTTTATTGTCTTTAGGTCTTGTTGATACTTTTCTGTATTATTTTTAATTATTTCCTCTTTATTTTTGTTTTTTTATTCTTACTAACTTATTTCTTTATAGTCTCGTATTAATTACTAGTCTTGCATATGTATTCTGTGGCCGTTACCGAATGTATTTCATACTGTTACGTCTTTGACTAACTCTCAGAGTATACCAAATAGTCCATTTCGTTTTTGTGCGTCTTATACATAATCTATTTTTGACCTTATTTTAAGAATGTATTAATTGTATGTAGGGTTACTCTAGATAATTAATAAATTCTTACATTCTGTCGTTTCTTTTACCTTATCCAGGGTAGCCTATTTTGTCTTCTCGAGTTTCTTTCTTTTCACAAATTTTAGTATTGTAATCTCCTATAATTAGAATATATTTATTTAGAAGGGTCATCTTCCGTTGCCGTTATTTTATCATAAAATATTTCTGTATCGTCATTGACTGTTGATGTTAGGACGTCGCCCTCCTTTATTATCTTCTTCATTTTATCTTCTTTAATACAGGAATGTTCCTGACGTTCGTTCCAAATACTAATGATATCCGAATTTATTCTCATCCTCCAATTCTTCCAATATTTTATTTTTATTGTACATATATTATATGTAGCCATGTTTAGTTTAGTTTTTGACTCTTGCTTTCTGTTTCGTATCAGCGAAATTTGGTACAGACCGGGTAACCGCTGTGGGATTGTGGGTTTATAGCCTTATCCATCTACGATAATTTTGTTTTGATACATTTAGCGCATCTTCTTTGGGGGTTGTTTAGTTTAAATTTCTACGCTTGCAGGCCTTCACTTCGGGTACAGGTGCTGTTGACACCTGTTGGTCTACGGAAAGTATATTTATCTAGCTTTCTCCTATGTGCCACCTGGGGACGCGCCCTCTAAAGTTTACAAGCTCCCTTGGGGGCAGTTTAGATAACCGAATAAGAAAGAACTATTTAAATAGTCATAGTAACTTAAAAAACAAGTTAGTATTAGTGGAGTTTATGTAGCCAAAATAAAAATGGAATCGATAAGGTTGTTAAACTACTGCCAGATTAAAACAAAGATATAAATTTTTTAATTGGTCATAAAAAACGAAAGAACTTTTCTGGGTACTGTAATGTATATAAGAGGTGTACTCAAAAAGTATTTGAATTTTGGGACTAATGGAATGTTTGAATGGAATAAATACAACATTGGTTGGTATTGCAAACGCTTAGTGTATAAGATCCGTTAGAGTGCTTGCAAGTAAAAATGTACATATATATATCCAAAATATTGTTATCTAAAGAGCATCAATCAGCGGCTTGTTCGTTAGTAAACAGCCCGTGTTTATCGCGGCTGGCATAAACGCCGCTAAGGTCATAAACAAGCGCAGTTGTGGGCAGTCAGGCCAGCCAAATAATATACGTGCACGGGGCATTCTTGATTGTAAATCTGTTTCAAGGAAACGTAATGGCGGTCTGCTCATGCCATTTAGTCTTCCAACAGATCCTCATATTCCTCGACTGAAAGGTCGCGGTGAGCCGCCGACTCGGAAGCGCCGCTTGCATAATGCAACGCTAATTAGCCGACCATATTCGGCCTCAAAATTCAACACGCTCGTCATGGACAGAGGAAGTGCCTTTTTCAGCGCAAACGGAGCCGGCTGAATAGCAAACGGCGCTTCCTTGGCTTCGATTGTGTGCCCCGCGTGCTGCGCGTGTTTGTTTTTATTACGGGAGCTCGAAGTTGTTGCACTAAAATATTCAGTGGCTGTCTGCAACGCAGTTGATAAATGTTTCATGGCAAACAAACTCCCATTCGGAATTGAAAGTCAAATATTTGGTTTAAATGTGAATCAGGACGCCCGTAGATACATCACTCCGCCGTTTTTGGACAGCTGCATCGTTCTGATAGTGCGGGCTGGTCGAAGTTAGATCATTCTGTGACCTCTGAAGCTCCGGTTATTTTTAGCCGTGATATCTGGGCTAATACAATAAGTTGTACGGGGGCCGGGCAGAATAATGGGAACTTGTGTCGATACTTTGAGACGGCGAAAATATTGCCGAACAGGTAACAATGGAATTTTTTATTTATTACAGTACAATTTATTTGTTTTATTTAATTGTCGTACTGCACACCTTTTTTTTTATTTTTGCCTTGTCTATGTTTTACATATATCCATTTTGTGTTTTTATTAATCAAGGATATTCATTATGTATATCGCCTTTTTTCTTCTTATTGCATTATATGTATATGGTCTTCTATTTTATTTTTTATTGTGCTACATTCTTCTGTCAACTGTCGCATACATTTGCCCTTCTTACTACTTATGATGTGGGAGCTTCAGGTGGATTTGATTTCCACTTTTACACAGATATTGAGCACTTAAAGATGGTGACTGTACTCAAATTATCTTTTTGTAAATTGTGTTGAGCTTTTCTGGAGCTTGATTAAGATCTGTCAGCGATGAAACTAATGCTCAAGGTTGTTCAGTCTTGCGAACTGGATATTAACGCCTTATAGTTTTTGTACTGGGATAGTGTTCTAGTGGGAATGTTCCTGACTTACAGACTAAATAGAACCGGGGACAGCACAAGCTCTTGGAGGACTCTTGAGTTGCCTCTCTAACGACTTCCACACTACCGGTTTTGATTCAAAACCTTCTGTCCATCAAGAATAATAAAACCAGCTTGTTGTGCCTGAAGGCTTGTTGTATTCTTTGGTTATATGTTTCGTCATTCTTGGAAGTTGGAAGAGAAGGCCCCGACGAAATCTGAATTAATTGAGAGACCTTCCACTGCTGCCTTTAGACGGTGACGAATTACCTTCCACTACCTAGTGGTAATGGGTCCATAATCTCGAGGTAGAATATCCGTCTTCTCTGGCTTAGAGAACTTTACATTTTCTTTGGAGATATTTGGTAGAGGGGTTTGGAATTCCATCTGGTCTAAGCTCTCTCATGTCACCTGAAGTACATCTTTGATGGGCCAGCTCTAAGGATTTCCGACTTCTCAGTTTCATAGACGCCTGACGACGCGGTAGACGAAGTTAAAATGATCTAGATCGGCGCCTTAGTAGTTGAAATCGCATTGACCCTCAACGGTGTTCGCAAGCGCTCCTGCTTTCTGTGCCGTGTAGTGGTGACATTGAGGAAGGCTGTTGCATAAGACCTTGATCATCTTCCAGTTTGTGACATCTATGGCCTTCAATTTGCAGGCGGTGTTTCTGAACTCTGCGACGACGACCTTGGTTTCCGCAGTCAAATTCTTCCTGTGTGCGCTGCTTGAGCTCTAGAAGTAAGAAGTCGCCGGCGGGGGTTTTATTTGTGGCGAATCGGATCGATTTCCAGTTTCAAGGCCCCGAATCTTCGGAGTGAATAATGAGGTCCTATGGCCATAGGTAGTATACGTTGGCCAAGACACTAACATCTTGAAGGAGACATCATCAGTTCCTATCGAGATTTCAGTGCGAGAAGAATAGGGTTTTGCTTCGCCCTGGTTGATTAGCGTGCGTTTTTTGCTTGGCGTTTGACATCCTTGGCAGCAAAGTCTCAGGCCCTGGCTATGGATATTGATGGCACTTCCTAGATGGCGGAACCCCTGCAATCACATCGACGATGTTGTTGAGCGTCTCTAGTGGCCCCCGTGATGTTGGAGAATGCTTCTTGAACGCGGAAGGACCGACGTTCTGGAAGATTGCTGTGATGGTTACCCAGCCTTGGTGTTCTGGCTGGGGCAAGTTCTTTTCAAGCGTGCGCCGCGGTGCAAACTGCGGTCGTGGAGTATCTGGAGTTTCCCTCTTTGTTGCTGACGCATAACTGCGAGAGCGGTCATCGTTCGGCTGATGGCATGAATGGGGAATGCTGGGCATTTGCAGAAATTGGCTGGATGGAAATCCTGGCAGTTAGCGCGTACTGTATAAGTACGTCCTTAAACATGGACTCATGAGTCCGTAGTAAGTTCCTGTCATACATCCAGAATTCTTCATATTCAGATCGCCTGCTAGAATGGTCGGAAGATAACGTTCAGATCTTCGTCGAGTGCCCATTGGCGAATTATACTCCGAAATTATGCGAAGCATCCTAATGGTCTGGAAATATATGGCGGATAGTCGGCGTCTCTCTTAGCTGCAAATCGTTGCGGTGGCAGATGTAATTTGAAAGATTATCAGTTATGGGGTGGCATCCAAATTATATCTGTGCGCGAAGATGAGTAATTCTATCTCCTTCTCTTTTAACATGTCGGTAATCTGGAACGCCATCCTCAGGTGAGCAGGTTTGGTATTTTGCTTATTCATGACTATTATGGGAGCCTTGAAGGCTACTATGGTCTACGCTGCTACCTTTGGTGGTACTTGTCCTGCTGATTTTGAGAATATTGCTGACACTTTGAGAATACCCAGCAGTCCGAATAATTTATGGGGTAACAGTTTTCACTGTGCATAGCCCTATTTCTGATAGCGATGCCGCTGTTTTATGAACTTCCTTCGGCGTGGTTGCTCAACAGATACCATTACTGACGTCACATTTTTTAAATTGTAAATATTTTTGCTTTCTATTTGTTCCTATTACTATGAGGGGCATACGGCGTTTATTCTTGATACGATGCATTTTTATAACCTTTGTCGCTGGTACTCTTTGCTCAAGTATAAGCTCTTGACTGACTTTAATTTTATCGGCGCGATTAGAGGTCCTTAGGTTCCGCACCTAACTTTCGTGACCTGACACGGATGGTGGTTAACCTGTTAGGCCGTCCATATATTACTTTACGGAGAAATCAGGATTCTCTGACACTTACGGCGGGCACCTATATAAACTTTGTATTTTTACAGACCACGGGCGGATGGATTTTGGTGTTATACAGTTACTTAGTTATTTGGAAAACAAAGCAATAAAAAAATTCAAATATAAGCTCTTTTGTGCGTTTTAGTTTTTGTACCCGTACGCGTGCGCTAGGAATGGAGGGGGAAGGGGGTAACCACACGATTTATCAGAATACCTACTGTGAAAGCTTTCGCATTTATTTAACTTGTATTTATTTATTTTTTTGAATTTCAAGAATGCCGGATTTCAAATTTTTGTGTTTTCTGTGAAGTAGATTATTAATTATCATTACATTTTTTCTTTATTACACCTTCTAAGCCTTACTTACATCTGGAATTTGTTAATATTTAGCTATTTTAATATTTCTTTTATTTTTTATTCTTTTTTCTAGAAGTATGTATCTATTAGAATGTTTTGTGTGTAGCATTTTCTTTATGATTCTTTAACTTAATTCTTTTTCAATTGACCAGAAAATGTTGCAGCACCTTAAAATATATAGTCTTTTAATTTGGGAAACGCATTTATTAAAAACAATAAAACAAAACGATAAATTTTGATTGACATAAATAACGATACAGAAAATTAATATGAAGTATGCTCATCACGTATATGTATGACGACTTGTATTCGCCGTTCTATCGAGTCGAATAGATTGGGATGGTGGTTGGAGTGCTTATAGTATCGTTCTGCCCTAATGAATATATCTCTTCATTTATCGAAACATTGAGATATAGTAATAGATACCACTATGACACCCCAGACATATTCGATAGAGGGTAAACCACGGCGCTCATAGATCGTCAACACGCATAAACGCGGTTTTTGTGGTCATACATACTTCTTTGACCAAAATTTACGGAATCGCACCAAACAGGTTTGATTCTGTTGAGATATGAAGGGTAGACGAAGCATCAGATCGGAAATGGCATGGAAAAGGGTGGAAGGTAGTTACTACTCTTGTAGATCCTGGATAAGAATTCGTGCAGCAACAGATCGGCTTCCAAAGGCTGCGGCTTTTGGGGGTTAATAAACCGGAGTCGACCAGAATCTAAATGTTGCGCAATCCCTTGGTGGAAAGTTAAGTTCATGGCTGCCACGTACGAGTAATAGTATTCGTACTTCGCTCTAATCTGCAAGTAATTTTACAATTTTCATATTTCCCTTGGGGAACCTACAATTCCACTTCGTTCAAACTTGAATATTTGCTTATACACGGCTTGTTTACATCTGCAAAATGATTACTGTTTTTTATGTCACTCTGAAGTAACTGAAGTTTATTTTAACTTTTCTCTAAGGAACATGTTCTTTCACACCTTTTTCCAAATAGCTAATTGCGAATTTACCTGCCGGTACAATAATTTAGTCCTTTTTTATATACATTCTGTCTCATTTTGATTTAACAGCTGCATGTCTTGTCTCAATAAAATGTGGCTGGTGATTTGAAATGCAGCCTTAATTCGAAGCTTTCAGGATTTACATATAAGCTAAGATAGAGAATATCGCGTACGTGACGCACGCAGCCTTGAGTAGGAACTCTGCGTAGTAATCAGTGAAATGAGCCGTTTGACGTTAACATTTATCGGCGACATTGGTTCGTTGCATGCTAATTTTATTTCATCATAATTGCATTCATTGTTTTGAGTATGTGGATCAAGATCATGACCGTGTTGTTACGTGAACATCATGATCCTTATCTTAATCTGTCCAAAGACACATTTACATTAGCGCGAGGCGCCAAATCTTAACGCAGGACAGTTTAGACGATTTTTAAAATTTTTCGCCATTTTAATTTAAATAAAGGAAGATTTGCTGATGATACTTGGCCCACCTTGTATATCAAGTTCGGCAGGTATTTTAAACGTGTTTACACAGAATTTCGGAGGTTGCCATGATTTATTTATTTTTCGCGGGGGCTGCGATTCGAGATACATGATATTATTTTCTAACAAGGTCGTCCGTTATTTTGCATTCTACGAATTGCTTGTTTACGGATTTCAGATTGAACGGAAAGAGACTTTTGAAATAAAAAAGCAAGAGTAGTGAAATCTTAAGAGCACCTTTGTGTTATTCTCCTGTTAATTTCAGTTTTATCTAGCGAAGGATAGCTAAAGTTCGACTTGTTTGTGGACGAGATTAATTTAAACTTGTGCACTTTCTAATCTCGATCCCTACGGGTGTGAGTCGGTAGAACAATACTGATTATACTATTGTCTTTCTCGGCCCAATTTGAACAGTTTGAAATACGCTGTCCTATCAGCTCCTGTATTTTGTCGTGCCGGTTTTGAACGCCAATCTCAGTTCCCGTTGGTAATAAATTGAAATAACATTTTCCGGTTATCCTTTTATTGCTGATTTGTAGTGCCATCATCAAGACGAAACCAAAATTTTAGGTCCGCAGTTCGAAAGGCTCACAACTCACATTTGATCGTCAAAAAGACCCGTTCAAACTTCCCCCCGTCATCTGTAACTGTGCTGTCGCACTTAAGTGCTGGACGCTAATTTTACTTTTCATACTTCTACTATCAGTGAAAGGTCTCCAGGTCTAACTTAAAAAAATAACGTCATATGAAGTTAAACTGCCACTCAATACTTTTTCCTCGGTATCTAAACACCCCACAGATACAGATCTGACATATACAGTGAGCCTTTTTACAAATAAAAATAGCCATTACATGAAGGTTTCGTTTTTAGAAGTTTTCTTGCCTTCATTAATGAAGCAGAACTGGATTTTAGTAAAGAATAATAGGTATGAAGTTGAAATTTGCGCTATAAGGACAGGAGCCTAATTGTCAGATTATTTATCTTGCAAATTATTAAGGGGCAGTGTTTTGTGTATATAAAAACCGAATGGATATATAGCCAGATTCTATATAAGATTGAACAAAAATGTATTGTCGACAAACAAAATTCTTCTAGATGTCTTACTATGACTATCATACGGTTAGTAGCCGAATAGAAGGCATGTAGGCACACATATGTTTTTGTTTTAATATTCTGATTATACTCGAAGTGACATTTAAAATGAAACACCCTGTATTATTTTATCATCATGCAAATTTGTACTTAAAGTTTTTCAGAAATTTTGATTTTTAGTATTTTATTAAAATCTTTACTGTTGTTTTAAGAGAAGGGCAGTATTACGTACATCTTGTAAGTTTCATACTATTATGTACAGGATGTTTACAAAATATGAAGAATTTTAATCAGCCTGAAAATCAAATCTAATCTCCCAATTTTGAATAATTAGAAATCTTAATGAGCGGATTTATATAGTTAATGATAAATCACAGTATTATGTGACCTTCGTCAAGGTTTGGTATTTAACTTTCGTTTCTAGCTGATTATAAAACTTGTAAACGTGTGGTTACAAATTCCCAGACTTCGTAATTTTCGAGTTGTTGTTTCTATTGCAAAATATATTATTATGTATCGCTCATCATGGTACAGTGGAATGTCGCTCACCCAAATAATCATTCCATAATAAATAAGCAGACCGCCCTCTCTTATTTTATTCATGAATGTGCTACTTGAATGTACGTTACGTTTTATTTAATGAAAATCGATTATCCGGATTAACCTCGTCCTCTATTATTTCGGATAATTGATGTTCTAATTTTGTTTGTAGGTCCTTATAATGGGAGAAGTAATTATTAAGTTTGCCTCAATTCTTCTCCATTTCTCAGAGCACGGAGCTAGTAATTAAAATTACAACTGCTTCTACTATATTCTACAAATTCTTGAAAAAGCATAATGCAATAAAATGGAAGAAGAGAAAATAAATACAACACTGGTTTATAGGATGTATACACCAATGACTTTCTCGACGTTTTGTTGCATCACCACAACATTCGCTTTAACATAAGTTAAAGCGTATGTTTATACATAAGTTTCCATATTGTTATGAAGGGTATGTGAATTGGGTTTATTATTTAATCGCCTCCTCTGACCGATTGTACTAGAATTCCGTCATTCCCAGGGGCTTTGTTGCACTTGAGTTTGTCTACAGCTTCACGGAGGTACTTCTTCTATTTTGGGATTTATCGCAGTACTTTCATCTTCTTTTGTGGTTTCGTCTTTCTCTTCTTCACTATTTTCAGTCAGATCTATTCTATGTTCAAGTCGAATTCATTTTCATTTGTCATTCAATTCGTCGAAGTATTTTATTTGTTCTTTTATAACTGTTTTCTTTGTTTCTGCAGGCGATGTTTTTTTTTGTTTGTTTGGAATCGTTTTATGCTTTCGTTTTGAGTATGGTATTGTTCAATATTTTCAATTTTTCTTGCGCATGTTTTTTTTTCGTTCTTTTTTTGGATGTAACGGTTAACCTTCTGTCTTTGTGTATTATACTTCTACATTAATCATCGTACTACTCTTCCAATGATACTTTCTCTTAATTTAATTATTACATTTTTTATTTTTCCTATAATGTTTCTACCATCTCTTGCCGACTTTGCTCTATA
Organism: Sinelater perroti; assembly: GCA_036346155.1. Lineage (NCBI taxonomy): Eukaryota > Metazoa > Arthropoda > Insecta > Coleoptera > Elateridae > Sinelater > Sinelater perroti. The sequence goes on along the minus strand of JARFIY010000158.1, from coordinate 16,593,359 downwards.
TCCTCTTTTACCTGTGTGAAGGTTGTTTTCTTGTACGTTTTATTTATTTATTCCTCTTTAAGTTTGTTAATGTTCCATTGCTTTTTTTTTCCTTTAGTTTCGTAGATTCTCTCACCTGTGTTTTAATTATCCACAAAAAATTTTGCAGTCACTTGCAGAGAATGTGTTAGGCAAACATCAAGCGTATAGTCGAGGAAATAAATCTGTTGATTATTAGCAATGCACCAAATTCTAGAAAAATGCTATGCATTTAATATTTATATACAGCAGTTATACATTGACTTTAGAAAGACATATAATAACACCAAACAATATGTAACATATAAAACATTAAAATACTTTAAAACCCCAATTAAACGACAAAGAATCGTCGAAATGACAATAGACGGAACAAAGCAAGTGCAGAATAGGAGAGCAGCTATCTGAAGATTTTGAAATAAAGAAGAAATAAAACAGGGCGACGTATCGTCCCTGCTCTTCATCTTAGTACTAGAAAGAGCAATAAGAAACACAATGAAGGAAATATAGTACTAGAAGACAAAAATTTTGACAAAATAAGCGAACACAACTATTTTGGAAACGAATAACACTAACAAGACCCGATTGTTTACTATGGTTGTGAAACGTGAACCTTCAGCACTAGAAACGAAGAATTGTTAAATCAATTTGAAAGAAAAGTCTCGAAAAAATATATGAACTTGGATGGTTGGCGACAAAGAATGAATGCTGAACTACAATAGATGCGAAATGGGCCACAATAATCGCAGTGGATCAAACCCGGAGATTGAGGTTGTTTGGACTCGTGTGGCGAATGGGAAAAGACAGATATTGAAAAAGGCACTGTACGGAACGCCAGAAGAAAGAAGACCACCAGGAAAATATCGAAGAAGATGGACCGACAATATTATAGACGATAAAAAAAAATAGAAATATCTCCATAATTTATAATCGAAACTGTTTGCCTTCCCTACTAGCTGCTGGTTCTACTCCAGGGTTTGTTGTGCAATAATTACGTAACAAAGCCTGAAACTATTGAAATAACTGTCCAACTCATTTTATTGTTTCTTCTATTCAATCATGAGCTTCGATCATTATTTTTATTATTCTTTCATTTTATTTTAGTTTTTGTAACATGTCTTTTTGCTTCTCATGTATGTCTTTTTGTGATGCAACATTGAACATTAAGTCCTGTTTTGATGTTTTTATAATGCATAAATGTTATTCAAATCTCCGTACGCGCAAGATTTCCAGATTTGATAAATGTTTTCTGATTTTCTTATGCTTAATTAGACGCTGACGTTAAAATTACATAAACTTCGCCTTGTTGATCAACAAAAATGATGGTACGTTCAGCGATGGCTGAATATTCGGCAGTTTTTTTTTTAGTTCAAGGTTTAAACTTTTATGAATAAAATATATTTCCAGAGAGATATTAGACGTTCAGATTTCGGCTACATTAGTGCACGTCCGCGCACACTCATTTGGAGCATTTAACAGAAATACAGGAATGTTAAAAGCTTGTTTTTGCATGTTTTAAATAAAGATAAAATTTGCATTCAGAAAACTGCTCGGGTATTTCAGTTTTCGAGTCTATTTCGGTTATGATGGTATAAGATGATCTGGCTGCTGGAAGTTGTAGTAGTGGTGCTTTGGCTGTACTTCGCGTTATTTCGCAGGGATGAAGACATGCAGTCGATGGCCTCTCTCATGTCGGTCAACAACAACAGCGACATCGCGCCACTCGAGGACTTCGAGGACGAGGACTTCTCCCTGAGCGACAACTCCATGAAGAACAGCATCAATGAGGTTACCCAGCAGGTGCAGCAGATGACGAACAGCCTATCCGGGTCCGACTTCGCAAGCACGCCTATCAGTAGTATGTATTAATAATGCGTTTTTGGGTTTCTTGTAATTTCTTCTTAAGTAAATAGCATACAGTCGTTGACGAGAGATGACAAGACGCCGACGGCTGAAACGTTCTCGCCCGTTTCGGAGAAGCCAAAGATGCCATATCACATCCCGTTACCAAAGCAAAGCGACTTCAATCAGTCCGAGACCGATCCGTACTCGGACCTGTGCTCGGAGCAGCTGGAGAAGCTGGACAGCCTGGAAGAGGAGCTGGAGAGCGACAACGCGAGCCCGCCCAGGCCTAAGAACGTCAACCTGAAGCTGCAACCGCTCGATCTCAAGATTGCCGAGCCCAAGGAGCCCGCGAAGCCGCCGTTGCAGCAACCGCCGCAGCCGCAACAGCTGCAGCAGCCGCCACAGCAGAAACTAACGACGCCTGGTAAGTTGCTGCGATTTGGTAGGGTGATGTCACTCGCAGTTTGTACGATCAGGCCAAGACTTGCTCGAGTGGTGTAAGGAGATGACGAAGAACTACCCCGGCGTGAAAGTTACCAACCTGACCACGAGCTGGCGCAACGGGATGGCCTTCTGTGCCCTCATTCACCACTTCAAGCCGGAGCTGATGTGAGTAGGAGCTGATGTGCTAAAAAATGACTGACGTCTTCGCATTCGCGCAGAGATTTCAATTGTCTTTCGCCCTACGATGTGAGAGGCAATTGCAAGAAAGCATTCGACGCCGGCGACACCTTGGGCATTCCGCGGGTCATAGAGCCATCGGACATGGATATGTTAGCAGGTGAGTGCTGATCGCCTTTTTTATTTGTCCCACGCCCAAACAAGAATTCAAATATTCAATTTATGGCCATGAGTTGCTAATTACATCCAAAATTCTCGTTCAGGGTTACACAGTTTTTTTACACTTCATATTCATATTTATGCAATAATTTAATTTAGAGGTTTATATAAGGCTAGATAAAATCGCTTCATTCATCACTGTCATGGGTGATTTATTACAATGCAATTTGAATTGTATGGAAGGGAGGTTATGTGCGAATTTATTTTATCTTCGTTTGTTTCTATGCACTGTTATAATTGGCTTTAGTTAAATAGGGGTATATAATCTTATTTGGGTGGTTTATTAGAAGGTAAAAAAGTGACCTTGAAAGAGGAACATGAAAACCATTACATCATTAATGCTGTAGACCTATAAGTCCAGATTTTATTTTCATGAAACAACATGAGGTTCTGTTTAAAAAGAAACAACTGATCTTTTGTAAAACGTTTCTTCTTAGATTTCGCGCAGGTAAATTCACTCTGCAAGTCCTCAAATTCCGATTGCTATTCTGGAAGAGCTTAGGTAGTTCTTAAGCTTAGCTAAAGAAAATACTGGTATGTTAAGATTAGTCGTAAAAACCTACGACACTCATTTTACCACGCCTTAAAACTGTACCCGACACTTTTTTTTTTACATGAAGACGAACGCAATATTGTGCTGGTACTTTAATGTCGAATAACCTGCTAGTGGAAGTCACTAGCCTAGCTCTGCTACAATGATAAGAAGTCGGCCCACTTCCCAAGTGGAATGGATAAAATGCGCTCACTTACGAAACTTCAAAGGCTATATAATAGACAGCAAATTGGAAACTCTAGACTTCAATGGGCACAACAGTAATTTAAGACGATGACAACAAATAGAAAATATATTAGTCATTCATTAATTTGTGCAATCTTCATTGGAGTTTATCCATTGTGTTAAGTAGTAGCTTCAAACATCTCTCAAACGGTTCAGATCTTCACAGTAGAAGCCAAAATCCAAATAATTGGTGGAGGAACAAATTCACAATGTTGAAAAGATTCAAACGTGTTTCTTATTGTATCCCACATTTTCCAGATTTGCTGTCGCTACTGTTGATCTAATAAGCTCCTATTTTGTGGATGACCACCAGTTTTCATAAATGGACTTTCTTTAAAGCTTTGAAACGTCCTTGTTGCAAGTTTATTGAATTATACCACAGATATATTTCTGGATTTTTCACCTGCCTTACCGATTATGCACCAGTTTTAAAGCAACCTCAGCTAGCCATGTGTGTTAATTGAGCAAGTGTAGATAGTACAACATTAGATAATAGACAGCATGTCGTGGTACAGGCCTTTCTATCTAGAGTCCAAAAGTTTCTGATCTTAACATACATCTGTTGTTGGTTATTTAATAAAAATGTAAGTTTATTAGTTGTTGTGATTTCATAACTCTTAGTCAGACAGATGTCCAAACTGATATGCTAGTGTTAAGCAAATGTTTTTGATTAACACTACTGATATTAATTGACCAGAGATAAATTACCTTTCACTCTATTTAAGATAAATAAAATAGAAATTTGAAAGCATTCTTGTTATCTCCTTGTACTCGAAATATACATCCTAGAAAATGATTTTTCAAACATTGGCTGAATAATTTTATTCTTGACAACTAAAAGTATAATTTTCTCGAATGAAGACAGATAAGTTTTTACAAAAAGAGTTTGAATCGGTTATAGACAAACGCTTAAAGATCTCACTTACTCCATAATACAAATAAAGCGGATTTTTGATTGAAAATACTCAAATAATTCTAAATACATGGATAAACTTTTAAATTATGGTTATAAATAATTTTGCCACGAATTATAAGTTTACTAAATAAAAAATAAATTGTCCAAATGAACTTTAATGGATTTTGAGTGTATTGGTAATAGAGTGCGGATTTTGAAAGACCCACAGTGGCCAAAGAAGATGCAAGCAACAAAGATAGAGAAAAGAAATACTGCAATTAAAGTTGTGGAATGAAAATTTTGTTGTCTCTAACACATTGACTGCTTTAGATTGCAATGTTGCTCACATTGATTTTAAATATTCCCTGTAAATATATAAGAGTTATAAGTAAAGTAGTGGCAACATTGTCTCAAGGTCATTCTCATGGAGTGTTGGAAGCAAAAACTGGTTTATAAAACTAACAAACTATGCTAACGATCTGTTACCATATCAGACAGTTACAATCAGGTGCTCACTTCGTTTTTAGGTCGGCATGAATCAGCACATTTAGTTCACACAGATCATCCATCCATTTCTAATAAACAAATAGAGTTAGTGGAAGGTCGCCTCTTTAATAACCATACAGACTGTCTAAAAACAATTTTAAACATTTAACTCGATAATCACACAGTGTGGCACATTGGGAAGAACAGAAAATGTTAGAAGACTCTATAAGTGGCATTGGTTTACAACAGCTTATTAAAGCGCTGATTATACAAATGGTACCAACAAGGATCGCATCGTTCAAGGAAACTTTCAACAAGAACCTTCTAGGGTGAGGATCATATTTAACAATGAAGGTATATATCATTAGTCATGTATCTACAGGTAAAAATGTTAACAAAGTACAAGAATTTCCTGAAGGACCACCTATGTCTGGCTGAGGCGTAAACACCCATATTTTCTGAGTCAATACACCTTGTATCTTGTTTGACAACTTGTTTTATGACAGGAATAGTGACGGACTGGTTTCAAAGGTGACAATTGAAGATTTTAGAACATTTTCCATATTCTAACATGAGTCGGCACTAAGATGGATGTTGGATATTCTGTCGAATGCCTTGGCTATGTAGAGGAATATGGCACTAGTAACCTCCCTCTTGTTGTATCCTTTGGTGGTGCATTTCGCCATTCTTAGAAATTAAATATTGGTAGAGTGACTCTAACGAAATCCAAACTGACTTTCTGGCATCAATTCGAGATTCTCGATCACTGTCTGTAAACAGTGATGAATGACCCTCTTCGCTATCTTTCCCAGGGATGGCAACAGGTTAATGGGCCTATAAGAATAAGGAATAAGGGGAAGAGCCATAACTTTAAGACAAGTTGATGATGGTAGTCATGTAGGCAATAGCTTTTTTAGGAGAGCTTTGATGGCGAAATTTAGAATGCTATTTAGCGCAGATGCTCTCCGCGGTTGTAGCGTTCATATCATCTGGAATACTTATTCGACGGACGCCGACTCAAAAGCTTCTTCAACTTTGATCGTAAACTCTAGATGACGTGATCGACAAAGTCAAGGTGGTGTCTAGGTGGGCGTCTTAGTAATCTTAGAGATTACGTTTCTGCTTTCTCTGCTGTATATTGGTGGTATCGGGAAACACTTTTACTTTGACCATTATCCAATCTGTCACATCAAGTTTGGTCTCCCAGACGACGGTTTTGAATTCCACGATGGTGGTCTTGGTTTCCTCAACAGTCCTCTTATATGCGCGGTTGTTATTAAAATCCAAATTTTTCTCCTGTATTTGCTCTTTAATCTCTCAGGATAAGAAGGAAACGTCATCAATTTTTTGCGGAGTTCCTAGTGAGAGAAGAATCCAGTTGTGCTCTGAATGCAGCTCGCTCAGGTTAACTAGCTCGTGCTACATAGGTACGATTTGAAATATGTTGTCCAAGACATTGGTGTCCATCCACCACCAAGACGCGTGGCTCGGTGTCCTATGCTGCATCAAGCTATTTGGCTTAGTCATTCGACTGTTCCATACAGGTGCTTCGCGTTGAGACTGCCTGCTGCCTACTCTGAGGCGTTGGGTACCCATCGGTTTTATTCCGAAATAATGCGAAACACTCAATGGTCTTTGGCTTGGATGCAGATGGCAATTGACCGGAGTATGACCAAGTATTTCTCCAGGACTGACTTTGGTAATGTGCTTATCTCTCTTTTGGCTGCTAAAGCCTGAGTTCTTCATCTCCACTTATGAGGATGACATCTAAATTATAGTTGTACGCGAAATTGAGTAGAACTACCTTCTTTCATTTTAACATGTAGGTGTTCCAGGACGTCATCCTCAAGTGAGCAGGTTTAGTGTTTTTTCTATCCATGGTGGATGATGTTTTCAATCTCTGGGGGATGAGCTCCAGGAGCTTTTTCGCTTCTGTGCGTTGTTACAGCTGAAATATTGCTCTCATCTACAGTTGAGGCTGTCTGTTTGAGATTGCCTGGGTTACTATTTGTCTTCTGGTGCTTATTTTTGATGACCGTGAAAGTCTTCATAAACAAAAGAGATAATAATAGACTTAGAAGGTATGGTCTAAGTTGTAGAGTTTATTATTTCTTTTGTTGTATCTTTTATTAAAATCTGGAATTTGTTATTGTTTAGCTATTTAATATTTCTTTCACTTATTCTTGTTTTTTCTTTTGAGATATCCATCGAAGTAATAAAACAAAATGATAAATTCTGATCAACATAAACAAAAGTACAAAACATTAATATCAACAAGAATGCTGATACTGGCATACAACAATGAAGGTATCATTATTCATTATGTACCTATAGGTACAAAAGTCAATATACTGCTAACATTTTCTTGAGCACCACCTGTGTCTGACTATGGGATGTGAAACGCCCACATTTTATTAGAGACAATCCTCCTCATATCTTGTTTGATAAAAATTGGGTCTGGTGGTTATTACAAAGGTAATATTGAAAGATTTTAGAATACTTTCATATTCTCCCAATGTAAGTCCTTGTTATTATGATTTGTTTTCAAGTTTTAGAGAACCTCTTACGATAGAATGTATTCTCAGTTGTTCTTATATTTCAAATATTAGTTTCAAAAATTAATTATACTAAAATAAATCATCTCTGAAAAGCTTTTGTTACCAACGCGGTGGTTAAGGGGGTTAAAATTGGGGTCAAGTATTGAAGATTGGTAAGTTTAATTAGTGTTGCCTTTAAAAAAGGACTAACGTCAAATGGTCAGTGGGGCAGTGGTAGAGTGTAAGACTCTATAACACAATAGTTGTGAGTTAAAAACTGTGTGCAATATTTATTTTTATTTTTTTAATTTTGGTCTTTTTTTTAATTTTATTTAATAAATTAAAAATAAAATCAAAGATGATATTTAATATTAAAAATCATTAAAACTAATACTTTTTACAATAACTATAATCAACAAAAGCTAAAGAATTACAAATTTCATAAACATTCATTTCAAAAACCTTTTCGCAGATGATTTATTTTAGCATGATAATTAATTTTTTGAAACTAATATTTGAAATACAAGAACAACTGAATACGTTGCATCGTTTGATGTATGAAAAGTGTGCTGATCAACGTAATCATTTGAAATCATCTCTAATGGAATTTCGTGGTTCTTACAGGTTTAACAAAAATTTTACGTTTTAGTTTATAATACTTGTATTATTAATATTTTATCTGCAACTGTTATACAGTGGTTCCAAACCATTTGGAACTGTTCAAAAGCATAATTGAAATTTTTTTGAAAGCAGCTGAACACTACCTGCCCCATTTAGTTTTCTCCTACAATGTCGACTTTGTGCTATTTTAAATTCAATGTCATTTTGGCTAATAAAAGGCAAGGTTGGACGAGTACCAAGAGTGTGGGACGATCGCTATGTTTTTAATCAAAAATTGTTAAAATGTATTTTGAACAATGCCTTTTATTTCGAAAAACAATGAACATGCTTTTTATTTTTCTTATGGCGGTTCTTATGACGTATATTGTAAGAATTACTTTGTTGGTTAGCATTTTACAAAAGCTAAACATTTTATCTTAACGTTACTTTTTATAGCAAAGGTGCCTAGCTGAGACTAGCATGTTATGCGCCGCACTTCTGTTAAATTACTGTCATTAGGGAAGATGTACTATTGAGTGATGGATGAAAACTGTTAATTCTGATAACCAATTTTTGGGATTTTGATCTTACCATTAACTTCCAAAAGATGTTTTTTTGGATCAGTACCTCTGGTGTTCTATCCGTTTAGGATGTTGGCTAACATATTGACGCATTTTATTTTATCTAAACGGTGAATATTTTGCCTTTTTGTAATTAGTTCCATGAGCTCCTATTTTAGGCTTCTGACTATATGCTCAAAGTAGTTTAGTTTTCTCTCTACTTCATCTACGAACTCTGTATTCTTTCCCATTTTTCCACTACTTCTATATTTGTTATATGTTGCAACAATCAGACCTTCCACATCTTTCTACAACAGCACATCTCAAAACTCTTTTTCTATGTGTAAGGAAGGTATGGACCTAGTCTATAAAGGAATACTTTAAGAATATGTAATATCTTAATATTATACTTCTACTTCTTCATATTATTAAAAACAGTTTTTACTTTCTATCCGACGATTAATTCGCTGTATCTCATTAATCGTTTAAAGTACAGCCTGGCTAGGTTATACTTGGTACTCTTTCTAATATTTCCCTATCTACATTCATATTTTGACTGACAATTATTTTTCTTTATTCCATATTTTTCACATTCATCTATAATCTTGTCAATTAGTAACTGTAAACCTTTTTCACTATTTGCCAAGAGCATCACGTCGTCTGCATATTTTAGGTTGCTGATAATTTGAGCGTTTTTGAAAAGTTCTGAGAACATAATTGAATAAAGACGATAAGACGCAGTCTTGTCGTGCTCCTCGTCTGAAAGGTATCTCCTTTGAGTGTTGATCATCTATACGTATTGTTGCTTCTAGTACTCAGGATAACTTAGTAATGAATCTTGCATCTTTATCTTCTATTTCAGAGTTTGGAAGTGTTCTTATAAGACTTGTGTGCCAAACCTTGCCAAAAAATTTCTTCAAAATTATTGAAGCGCATATTACAGTTCTGTAAGAGTTTACAGGTTAAACAGCGATTCTTGGGGTTCTGAAACCTCTGATGAAAAGCAAGTTGTCCAATTTACTATATATCTTTTCGTGTATTACTCCGAAGAATAATTTTAATAGTAATTTATGTGGCCCATTATTCTTCGAATTTCCTTTTTTTTTGTATTCAATAGATATAGATATAAGTTCCTCTTTTATGATCTCACCAAAAAGTCCACCAATACATCTAAATGTTTTTCGGACATTAGTTTTAGGATATCTGTAGGTATTTTGTTAGTTCTCACAACTGTGCTGCCTTAATTATGTTGAACAGCTTTTTCAATAAGTTCTGTACTTATTGATGATCTACTTGTCCCTATTATGTATATTTTTCTTCTCTATTTTTATCTTGAAAAAGTTCTCTATACTCTTCCCATTGGTGTGCATTATCTTTTTTGTCTGTTACAATTTCCAGATTTTATTTCCTGTAAATTCCACTTCCTCTTTAATTCTTTTATGTAAACTAAAAGTGTCATGTTCTTTTAGTTTCCATATTTACGCATACTTTTTTAGCTTCACTAATTTTCATTTTTATAGTTCCTGTTTTCAGGTTTCTTTTCGTCGCTAGCAAATCTTAAATTTATATGTTATCCATTCTTCACTCTTTCTCATCTCAGCTTTTAGCTTGTTTGTCGTTTACTTTATGATAGTTTCTCTCTTACATACTTTTCTTTTGCTATAGTCACTGTTATACTTATTTTTATTTTTTGTCGTATTTGTTCATTTTATATCGTTTTCTTTTTTCATGTCGTATCTTAATTTTTTTCTAATTAAATTGCATTATAGAAAAGTGCAATGTTGCAAGATTAACATTATTACAGAATTATATGAGTGCGCCTCCTCTCTCATGAGCTCCTAGAACTTTCCCTACCTTGGTGTTGAAGTCTTAACAGCACGATATATATTTTCTCCTTTTTGGTCTTTTTTAACATCATATCTAATTCGTGATAAAAGATTTCTATTTCTACTAAGGTGGTTGAGGTCGGAGCATAAATTTGAATGTTTATGTTGCATGATCTAGTTTCGAAGTGTAACCCTGTTATTCTATTGGAAATTGACAGGAATCCCTTAACATATTTCTTTATTTTATGTTTTACCATTATAGCTACTCCATGTCTATTTTGTGTAGTGCTATCTTCTGAGCAGTGAAAGGTGTGGTTGTCTATTTTGCTTTTTGTTACCAATGTTGTCTGCATTTTTTGTGTTAGATAAAGAAATTTTCTGTATAAACTCCTTACTTTTTTTAAAACTAATTTTTAAGGTATGTTGAGTGATTTTATAGTCTGGTTCTGCAAGCAGAGGTTTCGTTGATTCAACGATCTGAGGGGCCCTGCTGCCTTATCCATGAAAATCTTTCAGTATCGAATTTTGGACTCTACGATGAATAAGAAATACTTCTCCATCGGTCATTGTGATTGTACTAGGAATATCCATAAGAAACTTTGAAGCAGTGGTTTGATATTGCTGACCATTGTTGGTTTATCTACCTTTAGGAACGATATCTTGTCTGAAGGACAAGAGGGTGCCCTTACTCTTGCTAGCTTCCTTCACTCATAGATGTTGGTCAGTAAGAGGGATATAGATTTCAGCAGATTTCCGGTCGATAGAACCTCGTTAGTTATCTAATAAGGTGAGGTTATCATATCGATTGGCGGCTACCATGTTGCCATTATCTCGTACACACCTCAAATCTTTATTGATATGTATAAAGCCCCGATTCACAAATTAAAACTCCCAGGTTAACCTATCGGTTTTAGAGAACTGAGATTTTACGCCCATGCACCTTTCACCCTAAAACCCTACAGAACAATCGGAAATACTCAAATGCGGTTCTTGATGGGTTCAAAGAAAGAAAACCTGAGTATAGGTTGCCTTTGAATGTAAAATTGACGTGCGCGATAGGGCGTTACAAATATGAGCATCATCTTGAACCTCGGCGGCATGGTAGATCGAGGACATAGGGGCGACGCAGCTGTCCTCTTTAGTACTCATATTTCTAGAATCCTTGGCGATAAATGTAACCACACTTGAACAGATAAACCAAGTGCGAACTGCTGGTGTTAAAATTTTTATAAAACTCAAATGAAAAAATTATTTTTTTGAGAATTCTTGTAAACGGGCATGATCCACGTATCTATGGGGAGAGAGAAGTGATAACATAACAGAGCACAATAGATAGAAAATTAATAATTATTTAACTACTATAAACTGCTCTTTTTATCCTATTAAGAAGATCTTATTAATAGGATTTCTAAGGGCAACTCATTAGCAATACTTTTGTATATTCTCTGAGACTTTAGGATCTTCTTTTGAGTCTAAAAAAAACATGGCCATGTCGTGCAAAACCGACTGTTACTAGGATTACAAATAATTAAAGTGAAATATTTTTAATTTTGGTGTACACAATAAGAGAAGAAAATTAATATTGTCGGTATTTGTTAAATTTTTTTCTTTATAATTTCCAGTGTAATTGCATCTTTGAGCTGATTTTAAGGGAGCTGTCGGTAACAATTAAGCAGAAATGTATAGTATACTTAGAAAAGCAGATCATGGTGCAGGTTAGTTCCCCCATACAACCGCAATTTCTGATACTTAGAGCAAAGGCAGCCCTTGTGGTGGGAGAATTTGAATTAGCTGCCGGAGTACATGCGCTATGCACATCGAAATTTTGGCAAAAAGTAGAAACGGCGTAATTTGTTGTTGGATGTGTCTTACATTTTCGGCGTAAGGCGGATAAATAATGATAAATCAGTTGGTAATTAAAAATGGCATTAAGAATTAAAACTAAGCAAGATGCGAACGGTCACTATGTAGGTATGGCACGTCGTCATCTAATATCTAAATGTGTCCCATATAGTTTTTATGGACAAAAAACTGTTGTTGCAGTGAAATTCATCGCCAAATTGTCAAAGTTGATGGTGAGAATGTAATGTAGCAAGCACCCCATTAGTACCAGATGTTCGAAAAGCGAACGAACGTGAATGATGACGTTTGCGTCGCGCAACATTCAACTGTGAACACTATGCTGTATTTATTAATTAATGAGCACAAAAGGCAGGCAATGTTTTGAGGTTTCATGTGCTTTTGGGCAGAATAATCACAAGAAACGAGTATTACATCGACATTACACTTGCGAAACAAAACGAGCATCGAAGAAAAAAGATCAAAGGTTCAACGGTTCGAAAAATTATTCTGGCAAATTTTTTTAACTGTGAAGGTATTGGTTCTGGCGAGTTTATGCCCCCAAGGTTCAATAAGAAAACCGAGAAAAGCCCTTAAAAATCTGGCTGAGAAAGTCGGGCGGTGGAATTATTTTCACAACACAACCCAGGACTTACGAAAATGCAAGCGAGAATTACAAAAATATTGTTTTAGACTCTTGGGCATTACTGGCATGATTAAAAATATTAACGTTTATATTGTTTACTTGATTAAAAAAAAATTATCAATCTGAATTTTTGGTATGCTCCCAGACTCTGGAAATTGTTTTAGAGTTAGATAAGGCAGTTCTTCCGTTTTAACAAAAAAGAAGATAAGAAAAAACTCAATAAGAATGCGGAAATGATTTGTTGCAGTTCCTGACAAATTAGCAGTGATGACGTACTTGTACCAGCTGCGGGCGCACTTCACAGGCCACGAACTAGAGGTGCAGCAGATCGGCAAAACAGCGGACGAGAGCAGCTACATGATCGGGCGGTTCAACACCGACAACGACACCGACGTCACCATGCAGCTGTTCGGGCAAGAGATAATCAATCTGAGGAAAGTGAAGCAGCAGCAGCAGGTAACGAGCAGCTTTCCCCAGTCGTTAGCTCTAGTTGGTTGGTAATTTGCGCCCGCAGGCGAACAGGGTCTCCGAAAAGGACGCCAAGAAGGAGACGCCCGAGCGTGACAAAGAGGCGAAGCTCTCCAACAAGGAGAACCAAATTAACCAGAACCAAACCGCGGATCAGAAGGCTCCCGCTGAGAAGCTGCGCCTGCCCCTTTCTATAACGAACGCGGATCCCGCGGAGAACTTCAAGGAGCCTAAAGAAAAGTCCCCCACGTCGGTGAAGGATGTCAAGGAGATCATACTCGCAAGCTCCAAGAACATCCTCGGGAAAGTTCTCTCGCCCTCGAAAGACAAGCTGGGGCAGAACATCAACAAGAAGGTGGAGGTGAAGAAGCCGATTTTGATGACGAGGCGCGAACTGTGCGACCCCTTCGGCTCGGACGACGAGGACGAGAACATACAGGCGCCTCCCAGCGACAAGGTCAACCACGCGCCCGAGGTGAATGGGGTTGCGGAGGAGAAGAGCGAGAGCGAGCGCAAGGAAGCAACCACGGCGGTGCCCGAGCTGCCGATTCCAAACTCGGTATGTTGCTAATGCTCTTTTATGCTTTGTAAGACTTGGTTTGCTTAACTTTGAAGGACAGACACCTGGGTCATCGAAGTGTTTGCTGGTGTATTAATTTTTTTGTTTCTGTGTGAAGGTTTGGTTGCGTATTAAAAGGTTTTTTACCCGTATTGCGCAGCAATTGTTAACAAGGCATACAGAGCAAATCGAACGGGCGCGCCAGCTGCTGGAGCAGGTGAAACGGGACGGGCCCACTTCACCCACGAAGGTAGGTCTGGTTCTTGCTTGGACTTTTTCGTTGCCGTTTTTGCTTGCGTTTTGATCTTCAAATCTTCAATAGCTTAACTTACATTAGCTGTAAATTTTTAAGCGATTAATTTAAAAATAATCCATAGCTTTGTATGTTCAAAGAAACCAAGATGCATAAAGTTGTTCAGAAACTTTATTTGATTTAGCTTAAAGAACGTTTTAAAAATTTAGCAGAATATTATAATCACACATAATCAAGCTTTATGCGATCATTGAAATTATTTAAACGATGATAATCGAAATTCAAATAGTAAACAAACCCAAATACACTAAATGACGGAAAAACTCCCGAATATGATCTTCGTTAAGTTTATCAAATTAAAATTGAAGGAATTAAAGAAAGACCTTTGTACTACGAGTTTACTGCCTATTCGCCAACTTAAATTTTTTCGTCAGGTTTGTTCTCTAATCATTGTGCAAATACACGATTTTCTAGAAATGTTATATTGCCATATCTACATTAAACCTCCTCCTTGTCAATTCCATCTAGGCGCTGTCTGAAGAGGAGCGGCAGGCGCAGCTCCGCGAGCGGGCCCGGCGGCTCATAGCGGAGGCCCGCAAGGGCTCCACCCCCACGACGGAAATCATCCGTGCATCTAGTCCTGATACGTTACGAAGCCTGGCCGAAATGGAGGAGAGGTGCAACAAGGCGGCCGACGATGTCATGCGGCTCGAGAGGCAGAGTAGCATAGGTAACGATCGCTTTGTGCACGTTCGTGGTCCAGTACGATCTTCGCGATGCACTTCTCCATAGGCATCGCTATGAACATTACTGGCAGATCATGGCTTGTTTTATTGCCGTCGATTTGTACATTAAGCTCGGCGGTCTGGAAGGCAAGAACAGCTTTAGATTTAATTACCACGCATGCAGAAATGAATCAAATTCAAGATACTTTACAGTAATTTTCTTGTAACTCGACAGAATCTGAGAAAAACGGTAATATACCCTCATCGAGGTCGCCCACACGTAGTTTAGGTGAAAATTCTGAGAAATCTAGTCCTAGCAATAAAGAACGATCTCCGGAGAAGTTACCAGAAGAATTAGGTCTGACAGGGGTGAGTGGGTTTTATTCAGTTCGCTTGTGTACCGCTTCTGCTTCGTCCTTCTCGGATAAATTTGAACTCTTACGAAACAAAAAGACACACAATAGCATGCAGCGAATTCTTCATAGCTTTAACTCACAGATCACAATCGATGTGCAGTCCTGGATAGATCAGGAGCTGGAAGATCTGGAGCGGGAACAAAGTGCCATCGACAAGCAGGCCGCCACGTTGGAGAAGCAACTGAGGACCGTCATGGAGTCGCCCCACAGCCACAGCGACGAAGAGGACGGCCTCATGTCGCAGTGGTTCACGCTTGTCAACAAGAAGAACGCGCTGCTACGCCGGCAGATGCAGCTCAACATCCTGTAAGTGTGTTCAACCAATTTTTCATCTTGTTTTTATTGCGATTTTCTTTTCTACCGCTTCTCTTAATAGATCTTTAATAACCACAAAATGTGCTTATAAATGTACAAACCTAGAAATTGGGGGCAGTTTGCTAAAAGATCACTTCAGGAAGTTTAACCAAGATTTCAACTCTTAGTTTGACTAATTAATTTAGAACTTCATTTTTTGTATGGAAAATAATTAGCATTCACATGAGGAGTGGTTGCGCCTACAAAAATTCGCGACTAACTGAGGCTCACTCAAAGTCGTTCCGTTACAGTCAGTAAGATTGAAGGGGATTATGCAGTAACAACGTGTTCATCCATCGCTCAACCATTTGACCTTCTAAAAAAAATTACTAATGCTGGAACACGAGGTCCTTGGTGCGTCTCAGTTGTACACCCTTTGTTTAAGTGACAAACCGTAAATATACAATCTTCCTACCAATGATGGGCCAAAATAATATCAGATGCTTGCAGAAACGAATTACTTTTTACTGCAATCTCAAAAAAACAACCGTAAGGTAATCATGGACAGCTTCTACAGAACCAAACTTCTATCATTTCGCAATATCTTCAATAACAAGAGATAGAAGCAAATCAAAATTTGAAGGGGGAGGTGGCTTGAAGGTACATTTTAAATCATTCAATTTACAGACATGCGGTCTGACGTTGTCGTAATGGAGGAAGATGCCTTTTTGATTGGCCAAAATCAGAATTTTCATGAATTTCCATATTGAGTTTGGTGAATTTTCTGCAATCCCATAAAACAGACAACTACACCAGTGCTGAATGTAAGCCAATTTTTGCTATGAATTTTGCACTTTCACCTGCTTTCTTTCATCTTCTTTTTTCTTCTACATTATTATACAGGGCCCAAGTTTCATCGCCTGCTATGATCCTAAAAATGTTCTTGCGTCTAAGCAGAAAAATGGCTCAGAGACGCATTCAAACTTATTTTGTCTGTCCAATAATGCTACATTTATGCATTAAGCTCGGAAATCAAGTCAGGTTGCATTAAATAGTAAAACGCAGACGTATTGTCAATATTACGACTCTCTTCAGTTAGGTTACTTTTCACTAAAGCGCGCGCAACATTCATCATGAACGTGAGCTCATTCAGGGAGTGAGAATCGTACAGGTTAAAATCACCACAAACTACTTTTGCACTGTTGTGTTTGTTGATGGTCACAAACATAATATTTTGTTCTCTATTTTGAAAAATATCTTTCACGGACACCACACTGCTTATGAATTTATCATCTGTCCTTCAGTATACACCATGACTACAACATGAAACCATGTTTTTGACCGAAGAACATCAAACATCGCATATATTTGAAAATAATAATTTTATAAAGAAAACAATAATCAAACATTTTGAAGCAGGACAACCAAATGAAATAATTCACTGTGTTTGTATGCTCAAATATTCTAAATAGAAAATTTAAAATGGACAACGCTTTAACATCAGCGCGTTTTTCTCCTTATGTTCTGTTTGTCTGCTTCTGGAAACACCTAAACCATGAAGGTTTATTGTGTTTACTCTGATAATTTTCAACATCCAATTGATCTTTGTTCTTGCACTCAAAAGCACAGACTTCTCATTAGGTGTAAAATAAAAGTCTTTGACCAATTTGTGATTCCTTGCTACAAAGTCTACATGTTAGGTGTTCTCTAACATTAACAGTAAGATGCTTCCTACTTAAATAGTAGTTCTATTGCTGTCTTCTTGCTGGGTTTGATTATAAACGCCTAGCTATGGGTAAGTTTCTGGAAGTGTTTACTATGCTGGAAAAAAAGGGATTTGGCGGTATTTGCTGCTAGCTCGCGTTGTATTTACTGATTCGGTTGCTTTCCGACAAAATTTGTTCAAATATGAGAAAGTCCCAGGAATGCTTGCAGTTCAATAACATCAACATCCTTCCACTGTTTGTTTTATGCTCCATAAACTCGCATTTCCCCTTTATTTGTACACAAACAAATTTCTTCCAGCATCTCTCATGTCATTAGAACCCCTCCAATTACCAAACGTTTGGAACGTGCGCTTGATACGTCGAAACAAATCCATCAAGATTAAATTATTAAGATTTTGTGGTTTCACATATAAAAAAGGGTTGGGATTTGATAGATCTCACATATGTAAATTAGCAGTAATGAAGAAAAAATATCTTTGAATTAGTTTTAAGAATTCCTGTAACCATTTGCACATCACTGGAATATTACAAATACGTTCAGCAAAAACAACAGCTGAGGTCTGCACATTCATCATAGGGTTAACGATAGGTTTTAGAGTCATCTGATCCGTCCTAATTTCTAGAGTGGAAATCTCTATGTTATGCATCAACATGGTATGTTCTGTACCTTAGTTAACTTTCTACAGAGAATTTTGTAGTCTTTGTAATTGTGGTCTTGGTTTCTCCTCTAGTCACATCTAAACAAAGAGTAGGGAGAGATCCAGAAGAGTCTTTAATGTAGCAGTAGGCTGCAGCCTTTGAATCTTGCTTAGTTTTAGTTTAATACTTTTCTGCTTGACATTGGACCGGACCGCCTTTCCAGGGTTGCATATATTAGAGCTGGTCTGACCACCCTAATATACAATTAATATGACACTCTTGTCTTAGACCCCATAATTTGTAATTTCCGATTTTTTATGATTTCATCTATATTGGTAACCCCAAACACTTTACAATACCCAACAAATAGATCTTTTTCACTAAAGCAAAAAATCCCCAGATCTTCTTATATCCTTCTTTCTTTAAACGGTACTATGGGAGATGACTTTCAGACATTTTCCTTTAGTTCACCTAGCTACCATGTTCAGGCTCTATAATCATGTTAACGAATTTTCCTTCTATAAAGATCATTATGTTATTTACATAGCTTAAATATGAATTCTTTATTGGTAAAAATTATTATTAACCCATCTATGACAAGGTTTCATAATAGAGACAAAAAAACTTTTCTTAGGACATCCTCCTGCTATTCAGGCCCTAAATGATGTATATACCGCCCTTCCCCTTAGCAATCTATTTGAAGAAAATATCCTTCCAATAGCTCAGGTGATGAAGTTGTCAAAAGTATTGCATGTCCAATATTCTCGGTAAGTATTTAAACAGCCATTCGAACCAAACATATTTTTCTAAGTAAAAGATATGTAATCCATTCTGTAGCATTGACTACATTGAAACGTATAGCTTGCGAAGTGGACCTCTACATATTCGCACATTATCTCTGACACAGAGTAATGTGGCATGCTTCGTCTTAGACAATCGTATTATTACTCTTTGTTTGAAATAGTTTGGAGTCCAAGATCCACAGCTTGACCACCAACTGATATATACCAACAAATTACTAAAAAATGAGAAGTCAAAAATTGGATTGCTTCCTTGCAAGAAAATATCAACAGAACAAGACTTTTGAGTTTTACATGCTCATCAGAGAAAGACTTTTGTCGCTAATATTTTTATTTCCTTTATGGCGTTCAAAAAATTTGGTTGTGTCGCAGATTGAAATGCACACCCAGTGCGTGTGTGAAGATAAACTGTAGTGTCATGAGATACCACCAGATGACATTGCTGGAACCAACAAAGGAAAGGTAGTGGGTGTGGATAAAACGGTAAACCATGGAAGCAGGCAATAATATGCAGCGATGGACGGCGTGGATTCTTTAGAGGGGAAATGACTGCTTTGGACATCAATACGAGTTTAGCAGCCGTATGCGAAAACACAGCACTGAATTGTAGAACTGTGTTTTACTGGATATCAAAATTAAAAAGCTGTAGTGTTGTCTGACTTGATAATGGCAAATATACAAATCTCATTCGATGCACCAGAAGATGCTACATGTTTACCTCATGGAACTTTGCATACTGACATCCATGAAGACTGTGTACATTGGGCTTCCCATATTTTCACTGCTTAGTAGAATGAAACGTATAAAAGTAATGCTAAACAGTTGCTGTAGCTATATAGCTTGGGTCCAGAGATATTCTTTAAATGTCTGGTCGCTGCAAACGAATCATGAAAAAGAAACACCAGTTTATAGCAGCATATTGAAAGACTTTATCCCAATAAGCCCAGGTTGTTAATTGTAAAATAAATGTCGTTTGTCTTTTGGGGGAACAGAATGGGATTTTACTGATGGATTGGGTAACCCCTCAAGAGAGCATTGGGTAGTACTATGAATTACTGAAAATTTTGACTTTTGATGCCTCATGCGTCTTTAAAGTAACCACATATATGATTTATGTATGACAGTAGAATACGTGACATAATGCCTTTTGTTACGTTTATGATTTTTAAGGCGAACCAAATGGGGTAATTATCCGTCATCTGTATTAGCCCTTTTTTATCCAATAGCGGATATAGGCCTCCCCAAGTTATCTCCAGTTGTTTTGATTTGTAGTTTTTCATATCCAACCAAATCTGGCAATCCTCTTTAAATCATCCAACCATCTAATTTGTGGACGACCTCTTCTGGCCATCTCCATTTCAGAGATTGTGTGTTCTATGATATCTATTATCTTAGTTCTTCGCCTGACATCGTCAATTCTTATTCATCCCTTAGCTTTATGTTTAATATTTGCCATTCCATCGACCTTATGTTTTAGCTAGCTCTGGGACGTCAACAATACATCTGCAAACCTCAGATGATTGAACATTTTCTCATTACCTCCCTCTCTCCTTCTTTCTCTCTTTGTCTTTTTCTCTCCCCCCTTGCTCTCTATCTTATCACATGCCACCTGATAGTTTATAAGGGTTAGATACAGTTGTAACCTCTATTCAATTGATTTTTCTGTTAACGTCCTTATAATTAGTAGATGCTCTAATGTTCTGTATCTCTGGTGAAAACTTGCTTATCCAATTGGTTGGTAACTTTCCAACTTGTTATTTTTAGTAATTATTATTCTAGTAATTAATTTATATATTTGCAACAACAGACATTGGACAGTAATTTTTCAGTCTGATTTTATCGTCCTTTTTGTATAGCAGTACTTTTAATTAATGGAGTATTCCACTCTTTTGGTATGTTTTCCTTCTTCTCGACATTTGTTTAATGCTATTTTCAACGAGAAATATTTTCTCTCATTCCTCATATTTTTTAGGGCTTCCAATAGTCTTTCATCTGTTTTCAGTATATCCTTCAACTTATATTTTTTATTTTTTGTTTTTCTTTTTACGGATCTTTATAGAACTCTTCTACTATTTTTAAGATCTACTTTGTGATTGATTTTGTTATTGTTGTCTTCTTTTCATTTATTTGTTCTCCCCTTAATGATCTTACACTTTTCATGCGTTTGTTTTCTTCTGTTACCTTTTTTATTTCTAGTTACTTGTTTGGTATATTTCTTAATGTTTATTTAATTATTTTTTGATTTCTTTTCTTTCAACTTTGTTTTCTATTTTTCTTTGTTCTTTGTTCTTATTACCTTATAGTTTGCTGATGTCTTGCACTATTTTGTTAACTTTATGTATGCTTCGTTGGTCAAGTTAGTTTTTTTTTTTTAGGATTCTAAGCAATCGATTGTTTTTAAATATCAAATATGCCAAGAAATTGCTGAACAACGTTAAAATTTGCTAACTCCCTATTTCTCCTCCCCATTTTATATAAGCAAGGAGGAATAACATTTTTTTTTTAATTCTAAACAGATCACTGCTTCACTTTTCTTTAATTACTTTTGGTCCACCTAGAGGGAAGCCATGTTGTGTTTGTAACCCTTTTTACAGTGCCCCATACTGAATATTTTTTCTTTATCGTTTAAATCCGCGCCATTTAGAAGTGAAATGTATGTCTTGCATTGAAACCTATCTAAATTGTTGTATTGTATTTTTTTTTAATGCAGTGGAATGTCGGCAACTTCACGTAATTATTGGCCAGAATCTTCACCTGGCTATTAGAGGAACATCTTCAGAGTCGTGGGCGAGTAGTACATTTGGTTCATCTTGGGAAAAATCTTGTCAGAGACATACCTGAAGTGGCACACAGTTTCATTTTTATAAGCCAGTTGCAGCAGGTGACTTTTGTTAGTAGCCTAAGACATCATATATCATCTCTGCAACAATCTAATGCATGGCAACTCTTAAGTGATTACACTGGATCTTCCAATATGAGCTCTTCAGCTTTTTGTACAATTTCCAGAACCTTTACCATTTCCTTGTTTGCTGTGTCACTATC
The DNA here is from genome assembly GCA_036346155.1 of Sinelater perroti. Taxonomy (NCBI): domain Eukaryota; kingdom Metazoa; phylum Arthropoda; class Insecta; order Coleoptera; family Elateridae; genus Sinelater; species Sinelater perroti. The sequence continues at coordinate 16,571,566 of JARFIY010000158.1, read as the reverse complement.
CAGCCACAACTTATATTTTGAATTTTTCACAGGGAAAAGGAGAGCGACTTGGAAAGGCGCTACACGATGCTGAACCACGAACTCAGGATGAGTCTCTCCATCGAGGACTGGCGCAAGACGGACGAGCAACGCGCCCGCGAGGCTTGCCTGCTGGAGGAGCTCGTGCAAATAGTGAACAAGCGAGACGAGCTTGTGCACCATCTTGACAGCCAAGAAAAAGCGTAAGCATTGTAATCATTATGATAAAAAAATTTCCAACGCTTGGGTGTGCAGGATCGAAGACGACGATCTGATCGAGCACGACCTGTCCCAGATGGAGCTGCAACGGAAGGAGAAGTGCGTCATACAGTAGTGGCAACCGGCCGGGGAAAGGAAAACTGTTTTGACCACTCGCATGGCTCTAAGCGCGACTGTAGCAAGAGATAGGGTGCAACTTGAGCTCGCCATCAAAATTCTTATTAAAAGACATAGCTTTAACGACTCACGTAGCGTGGTAGGATTAATTTATTAATGACGGAGGCAAAATTTTATTTATTTTAAAGAGTCCCGCGTTCTTTTCGAATAGTAGTGTTATTTGACAATTTTAGTTTCCCATCGAGCCGGACGTCTAATAAAATTTACGCAGTTTTGGTGGATTCGAAAGCTATCTATGTGAGCTTTACCTAGTGCAATACTTCTTAGTTCTTGTCCTGACCTGACGCGGGGGCGCTTTGCCGGAGCCCAAACTGACCGCAGGGTTTGGTGAATAGGAGCGAGTCCGCTTTCCCGATTCCAGTACAATGTTCATGTGATAGCGTAACGTTAGTTTCTCGTTCTGCTTGGTTTGGGTTCCCAGCGGCATGACAGAGCTGCGGGCTGTATGATAGTGGATGTGCTTCTTGTCACGGTTTCTTCGCCACTCACCGATGTTCGTGAACTAGCTGCGACTCACGCACGCCAGTACCGTTCTGTTGTGACAAACTTCATGGTCGTCTCGCGGTATGGCCGTAGTATTTATTGTGCGACAAATTGCTGTTAGTAGCTTCATGGTTGTAATATAAACTTTTTTATGTGCATATTTGTATTAATGGGTAACTAATTGACGTTAAGACCTAACTTAGTTCGTGTATATACTTTGTGTATTAAAGTAATTTACCAAAACAATTGTGCTGTTTTATTGCTGTTGAATGATTATCCCCACTTAATTTGAAAAAGAATAAATAGTTCAGCAAAATTATTCATTTCTTTTTAAGTTGGTCAATACTGTTAAAATTAGGTAACAAGCAATTTTTACAATTTTTGACACACCAAAACAAGATTATGCGTAATTTTGAATAAAATTACACTTGCTATATAGCGAAATCCTATAATTAATATTTTATAAACCCTAGGATACTTAACCAATAACTTTTGAGGCCCGGCATGCAAATTTATGTATAGTCGTAACAAAAACGCAAATATTGAAGTAAAACTTTATTTATTTATACATATACATTACAAACAGGAGATTAAATATGAAAGTGAACATTGTTTCAAAAAAATTTAAAATAATAATGTTAAGGATTAGAGAAGCAAGTAGTGTTTCTAAGACTATGTTCATTACAGATATTATTTTTACAATTAATACATATCATTGTACTTTTATGCATCTTTTCCTCGTTGCACTTGTTTGAATGGTTGACGGACCAGAGATGTCAATAAATCTGCTCATACACTACCCCGTAGGTTAGGGTTAGTAGATCTCTGCATATGTGCTATCACTAGTACCGTCGCTAAATCTTTCAGAAATATTCTGCGCTTGTGAGTCACTCCTACGTTGTAGTTTGGATGTTCCTTCGTAAAGACTATATATGCATTCGGTGCTGCAACATCAAAGATGTTGAAGAAAAATGTCATGGGCCATCATTTACTTTGCCTCTTGCACTTGTATGTCGAAACCATTTGATCCATGATGTCAACACCGCCCTTTGTTTTATTGTAATGAGAGATGATTTCGGGCTTCCTCTTAGCGTCATCATTGATAAATGTGTCATGGTTCATAGTGCTTAGTAAAATTCATTTTTTTCGGAATGTCACGCTTATTTTGACGTAGTGTTCTCACAACAGTAATATTTTTATTCAACAGATAAGTTGCTAGTGGAACACTAGTGAAGAAATTATATATCGTGAGATTGAGACCAGAACTATGAAGGCCACGCACAAGAGTTTGTACAACTTCAAGCCCCAGGTTTTTATGCGGAGGTTCTCCGGGCTGGCGACCAACATAAACTAAACAACCATCCAGATCATAACCAGACTTAGATTCAGACATCCAAAATATTTTAAGTCCATATTTTACCCTGTCAACTCCCGCATGAATAAGTAAAGCACAGAATGCAAGAAGTTCATCAACGGTCACATCTTTCCACGGTTTTCCTTTTGCTCCGTAAACACTTTTCCCCTCTAAATTAGTACAGTTTACAATTTCTTGTATCATAACTGGAGTTATAAATAATTGAAACGCTTCTTCTGGTGTTGCAGCCATATTCTTTTTTGCCAGTCCTGGTCCATGCCGAATAATGTTATGTGGTTGAATTTTATTTTTTGCTGGAGGGTTCCAAACTCAAATCCAAACCACTTGGAGCAATGTAACCACTCGTTCAAGCAAAGGTCAGATTACCAATATCGTCAGCATTATCTTCTGAATTATCGTCCTCATCAGTACTGGATCCAGAAGACAATTCGAAATTTGTGTTATCATTTTCCGCTTCTGACACATCACTTTCCCCGGAAGACAAATCACCATCTTCAGTTGCCCACTGTGACAGTATTTCTTCATAGCCGACACTACTGACTCTCACTCTTCACACTCCTCTTTGATACCATTATCATATGTGTCTCACACGTTCACTCAATGCAACTTTTATCTCAACTGAATGACAATATCAGTTAACTCTTAGCCGGCTATGAACAAGTCTATACTTGTTTTGTGGAAGCTATAAGTAGATGGGCTTTGGAGAGCCAGTTTATGTAAATGCGGGGTGCTAACAGAAAATAAGCTTTTTTTTCAATTTCGAAATGCATTTGAATGTTTTCAAATCGTGTGTGTTAATAAAGACTTGCTTAGAGCATATCTAAATGCTCAAGCCGATTGAAATTATTTCAAACAAATTATAAGTTACTGAAATTTCCCAGGGCCTGAAAGGCCCAGTTTCTGTGTCCTAGAGTAAAATGAAAGTAAAAATTAAAAGAAAGGTGCCTAATTCTAAAGCAAATATAAAACATAACATAAAGGCGAATTTGGGATCATATGCTAACTGATATAAAGCAGAAAAGCTGAAAATGACGAGCCACAAAGCATAGTCAACTGTGTACACATAAAGAGCACGAAATTTAAATTTGTACTCTGTTCGCGGTGAGAAATGCAGCAATGCAAAATACAAATACTAGCATGGTAAGAAATAAGAAATAAGATAGAAAGGGGAAGGAGAATAAAGAGTAAATGCGACAACATTTATGATCAGTATAGAATGATGACCTAAAATATACAATATTAAAAATAATCAAGCCAACCGGATAATCATAAATGTATACATACCAACAAAAGAAAATAACAACGAACAGAAAAGAATTTTATGACGAATTGAAAAAAACATGAAAAGATTATGAAACATTCCGTCATCGCAATACTTGAAGATTTCAACGTTAAAATTAGAAAGAATGGTAGTATTAAAGTAACCGGAAAGCAGACCTTACTCAACAAAGTAAATGATTATAGTATGAAATTATCTTGAGCTAATAATTATATATATAGTAAATATCAAATATCAGCACAAATAAGAACATAGAATGACATGGTTATTACCAGTTAAAACTACAGGAAACCAAATAGACCATGTACTAGTTACGAAAGAGAAAGAAAAATAGATGGAAGATGTAAATCTATTATGTAAATATACACAAACGCTGCTGTAGACTATATTTTAATGATAATAAAGGTTAATATGGAGCTAACTAAATAAAAGACAACGTAAAATAGAAGCAAATGGAATACAAGAATAAAAATTAAAAAAGAGAACAATGTAGACGCTATAGATTTAAAACTAAAATGCAAACAAGAAGAAAAGATATAATTAGAATGGAAATAATTGATACAAAAATAATGTAACACGAAGGAAAAAAATGTTAAAATCAAGAATATCGAGTAGGTAGCATTTAAAAAAAGGAAACGAAATAAAAATGGTTGCAAACTGGTGAAGAAGCAGGCCAGAGCAGATACAGAGAAGAAGGAAAAAGACTAAAAACCTATTTAAAAAGAAAAAAGTTTAGATGAGCTCATGCGTAACAAATGGAAAAAAGAAGAAATGCCGAAGGTCTGGAAATCAGGATTAATAATTCCAGTTTAAAAAAAATAAGACTATATTATGCAGTAAACTGTAAAAGGTTAATGTTACTGAACTAACTTCAGTAGTATAAACAAGACTAAACAAATAGTGAGAAAGAGATCAGTGAAGGTGATATATAACTGATATAAATCTGAATAGACAGACCAAGATTAAAATATCCAGAACAGCAATGCACCTTGTCATATATGCAGGGCAAGCAATGTGGGGTATATAGAATTAAGAAGAAACATTAAAATTATTTAAAAGGAAAGTAATCAAGAGTCACAAACAAAAGAGAGTAAGTGAAGAAGAATATAGAAAACTGGTGAACCATGAAGAATTTGGGCATTTACGCAAAAAAGGGAAACCAGAATAAGTTATAAATTGAAATCCAGATAAAAATATAATCGCTAAAGAACCGCCTCCAAAACTCTGCAGTAAATATACAGACTGGGATCTACTTACAACCTACCTAGATGAAAACCTCAACTTGGCCATTCGAATTCAGGACAGTCAGGATCTCGATGTCGCTACTCAGTACTTGACCACTATGCTCCAAGCAGCTGCCTGGCTAGCTACTCCTGCTCCTAAAACTACCAATCCTGAAGCAAATAATATTCCTCGTCATATCCGAGACCTCGTAGTAAAAAAACGAACCCGACAAGACAGAACCTCCTATAACAGACTTGTCCACCGCTTGCACAACGCCTTACTGGAAGTTCGCAATGACTCATTCAACGATTACATATCTAAACTCTCCCCAGACGACCAAACTCTATGGAAGGCAACGAAGAAACTCAAACAGCCGATAGTAGCACTACCACCCATCAAAAGACCTGACATTAGCTGGGCCAGAACTGATAAAGAGAAGGCAGATACATTCGGAGCATATGAGCTGATGTATTTACGGCTCCTTCCTGGACTGCCCCTGCCAGCTTCATTTACCCATCACACCATTCTCTCCAGCTGAAGTCCGTCATGAGCTAATACACACCAATAAACGAAAAGCTCCCGGATACGACCTCATAGTAGGAGAACTATTACATCACCTCTCACGCAAAGCAATAGTACTTATCACCACCATCTATAATAGTATACTACGCTTAACCTACTTTCCGATGCAATGGAAGTTCGCTCAAATTATAATGATTGCTAAGTCTGGAAAACCATCTCACCAGTCCTCTTCCTATCGACCAATAAGTTTCCTTTCTCTCCTATCCAAGACATTTGAAAGACCATTACTTAAAAGAATCAGAGATACAGTTGACCTCGACCAGATCATACCTTCCTATCAACTCGGTTTCCGTGAGCACCACTCGATGATACATCAAGGCCACCGAACCGTCACTCAAATAATGGAGTGCCTTTAAACCAAAAAGGTCTGTACAACTGCACCAGGGGCTGTTGTACAAAATTAAACGTCACTTTCCAAGCCAGCTTTATTTGCTATTCAAATCATACCTTGCTGACCGGCTATTCCAAGTCAAAATCAACAACACGGTCTCTGACTACCACCACATTACATCAGGAGTCTCGTAAGGCAGTGCACTGGGGTCACTCCTCTACCTACTTTACACTTCCGACCTGCCAACCACAAACGACACAGTGATTGCCACATTCGCGGACAACACGGCTATTCTAGCAGCTAGTGAAGCACCACAGATTGCAACCGATCGCCTTCAGCATCAGCTAGACCTACTACAGGACTGGACCAATCATTGGAGGGTATCAACTAATATTGAAAAATCCGCCCAAATAACCTTCACAACCAGACGAGCAATCTGTCCACAAGCCAGATTCAATGACACCCCCCTTCCCCTGAAAACTGAAGTAAAATATTTAGGGCTGCATTTCGACGCAAAACTCACTTGGACCACCCATATTAAAGCCAAAAGAAAACAACTCGACCTAAAATTCAAGAATATGTACTGGCTGCTGGGGCCCCGCTCTCAACTTTCCCTCACAAACAAACGCCTTCTATACAAGACCATATTAAAAGTCATATGGACCTATGGGGTACAACTTTGGGGCTGCACAAAGGCCTCGTACACCAAAATATTACAGCGGTGTCAATCTAAAATTCTCGGCTTGATTACTAATGCGCCTTGATACATTCAGAACGATACCCTCCACACAGATCTGAACATCCCAACTGTTGCATATGAAATCTAGAGACTCGCCACCACCTAACACCAGCTCGTAGGGCACGAAAACAACCTCATCGATCAGCTGTCCAACCCACCTACAATTATCCGCAGACTCCAGCGAAATTGGCCACAGGACCTCATCCACTAGCTTCCACAACTGTAACATTAATTATTCGGGAGAATAGCACTGGCTATATCCCCCCACATGACATGTAATATTCTACCATTTATTTATTACTCAATTAAAGAGGAGATTCTAAATAAGCATGAAATAGAATGAAAAAAAAAAGATAAAAATATAAGAATCAAGGTTTACAAATGATGGAAATGAAAGACTAGAGTTTAATAATACTGGATGAGCTACCGGAAAAAAGAGATGCAAAATGAAGATTCATCAAATAAATGGATAAATGAAGCACTGCTCCAGTAGCTAGTAAGACTAAGTATTTCTGTAGTTTGCAGAGCCAATTTCTAATTATACTCGGCAACTTCAGTTGCCAAAATGGATCTTGAGCAATCCTTCATCAAACTTCTCAATCAGATCATGTCAACTTATTTGACCTTCCTCGCATTCTTATAATGAACAAGACATTATTACATGAAACCAATAGTAGTTGCAATAATTCCTTTATTATCGCCTTAATATAATTAAAGCCAGCGTACAATTTACTATAAAAGTATGATAAAAAAAGAAGTATAAGAAATGTTTATTGTTTGATAATGCTACAAAACACTGAAAAGTGGTTATAAGATGCTTCATAAAACAAAAGGATTAATGGTGGTTGCTACTGCTGCCAGCTACCTTTGCCGCCAACCTAATCGAAGGCAGCTTGTTTGTGAGCAACTTTGGGTCTCTAGTTCTTCTTTATGATTTCATAGTCCACAATATGGTAGCTACCGTCGGGACGGAATAAGAAATGGGCTCCTATGCGCTTGTTTCCCTGGCTGATCTCTTCGTGACCGAAGTTGCCGTACTTGTCATGTGGCACATGGTACCGAACGTGGTGGTATGTCTGAAATGAAGTTGGTTCGACAGCTACAATACAATTATTATACTTATTTTACTTAATCCAAATGCTTTTTTTATCATTAGGTGTAAATAAGGGTTGTTGGCGATCACTACTGTTGTTCTTGTTATAGGTTTTTTCTTTTTTATGGCAAATTTCTGCTTCATGCGCCTCTATTGCTACCATCTTTATTTCTAGTGTTCTTCTCTGTTTTTCCCAATTATCTTATATTGTATGCCTTGTTGTTCCATTGCTTTCCCCCTCTCCATGCACAGTATGTGACCCGATCAGCCTAGTAGCCTTTCTTTAATTTTTTTATTTGATCCGTCCTATTTTTGTTTCGTGTCTGCTTTAAGATCTCCATTACCCACTAATAAGCATAGATTTCTGTTTTTTTTTATAAAGTCTATGACTTACTACTTTTTTTTGAATAGTGGAATTATAATACCCGTTTGCCAAACCCTACGTATTTTTTTTTATTCTTATTGCTTTATCAAGTTCTTTGAGCCGTTTTTAGTTTTGTTTGTAGCCCTTTTTATCTTTCCTGGTTTAATTATTAACCGTACGCCTTCTTTTCCTTTCTTTGTTTTCTTTACTCCCAATCAGTGTACCCATCTTAATCTCTTTTTCGTTTTGTCAGATCTCGTTCCTTCTTTTTGTGTTCTGTGAATCCTAAGTAGTCTAATCCCAGTTTTTTTATTTCGTCTATCAGTTCATTTTCGTTTCCTGTTAGCTCATTATGTTCCATTGTACCAAATCCAATTTTCCTACAAGTTTTTCTGTTTTTTCTTATTTTTACCTCTTGATATGTTCGTCTTTTGGTCTGCTACTTGGTACTTTACTTTGCTCATTTCGTCTTCTTATTGTATTAGATTTTTGGCGTGCTAGGTTTTTGCTTGCCTTGCCACTCTTTCGTCTTTTTCGCCCAAAACGTATTTCTCTTTAACGATAATTAACTTTCACGCTTTCTTCCCTTCTTGTTCTCTTTGGGATTTTTCTAATTTTTGCTTGTCTTACAAGTCATTGTTTTTCTAATATTTTTGTTTCTTTTAACTTGTAATAGCTTTATTAAATGTCGCTCTACTTATTTTTATGTATACTTCCTGTTTTTCCTTAAAAATTGTTTGGCAACTTATTTTTATATTATTTTTTCAGTCTATTTCTGATTTCTAGTTTAACTTCTACTTTTCCTACTTATTAACTGGTTTTCTCTCCTTATTTACTTTCTCTTCTTCCTGTTTTTTCATGTTCTTATTTATTTCATCATTTCTCCTTACATCATCTTTAGGTTTCCTTTTCTTTAATTCTTTATCTTATCGAGGCTGGTGATCTACTTTTCTGAACGCTTTCTCTTAGCTGCTATTTCAACATCTACTTCTTTTATTTCGTTGGTAAATGTAGTAGCCATTTATTATTGCATTTAACTTCCACCAACCTTGACCATGTTTCTGCTACGTTTTCGCGGAGTAAATTTGGCCTGTTCGCATTTCAATTTACGTGCATTTATATTATTTTCTTTGTTCTTACAATTTTATAACTCTTGCTAGTTAAAACGTTCTTGCTTTTACTGCCAGATCACAAAGCCCCTCTGAAGTTATTTGGGATAAAACCCGCTTACGAGTAATTTATTGCCACCGTTGTTGATTGGTCATCAGATGTATGTCTGGTGCGGCGGCCTTTCGCCCTTAAACCGTCTGTGTTTGACTGTGATGTGGGTGGCCTATGATGTCTGCCGGAGGGCGTTTTGCTATCGCAAACCAAAACGGCAGATGGGCCTTTTTCGCTCGCCCTGCTAGCCTGCATGTGCCATCGACCGCACTTTTGAAACGCGTTCCGACAATGCTGGAACGCATCATACTTTTCCCGCAAAGCCAGGCGCGAAGCCAACAGGACATAGGGTGGCCACAACGCAGAAATCAGCAGTCCGAAACCAATACAGGTGAGCGATTCAGCAATTTACTCGTTGGTTTTTGATATCGGTAGCCGCCCCCATTCGCTTTCGCGCGGGCTGTTTAGGGACGTTTTCCCCGTTACGGGCCGTAACTTGTTCCCATACTGCTTCACGGGGGCACGGCTATTTACACTCCTGCCACTCCAATGTCTTTGGTTAACTGTTGTAGTTTTCAGTTTCATTAAATCGTCAATGAATAATTCAGTAAAGTCACATTTGACTTATTTTTAATTACTTTAATGGCAGCTCTAATTAAATAGAGAGACTTTTAGAGAAAGATACTCACAGGAGGGTAACTGTTGTGCTGCCAGTTGGGGACGCTTGGTTTGATAGCGGCGACAGTCCCGGGGCTGCTTGATGGGGGCGATTGGATCACGGCAGACTCGACCAACGCTGTAGCGAGGGATGCTACCAGTAGAATAGTCGCCTGAAATTTGAGATTTCAATTGCGTGTTTTTTTTTTATTTTAAGAAGCCACAAAAGCTAAACATCTTTTTTTATAGTGGCACTTTTTGAAGTACACACTAGAAGCCTTTTTATAATTTTTTGTAGCAATCATCTTAAAAAAAAATTAAAAACTAAGAATTTAAAGCTTTTGAGAAAACGGGACCTAAAATAACGTTGGACCTATAAATTTGATATTATTATACCGGTAAATTTGATCATTAACCGTTCCAAAAATTTCAACCTACATAAATGAAATACTAGAAAAGCTGCCATCTATATGTCGCTTTTGATTTACTTTAATATTTCTTTCAAAGTACAGTTATTGAAGTCAACCTATAATGTAATTAACAATATCTTCTCCCTAATAAAGTCACTGCCTATCCAATACTTACCTTACCTTCCAAAATAAATTTTACCGCCAAACTAATGGTACTCCCATGGGTTCGCCACTTTCACCTGTCATCGTTAACCTTTTACGGCGGATTTTGAAACAAATGCCCCCACCTCCTCTTACCTTAAACCTACATGTTGGATAGGATAAGTCGATGGCATATTCGTTATCTGGCTTCACGGACATGATGCCCTTCCAGAATTCCTTTCCCACCTCAACCAAATCCACACCAATATCAAATTTACCATGGAAACTGAATAAAAGGGTTCCCCCCTCTTCTTACATACTCTTACAACAACACATTCTTCAAATGACAGCTTTCATTACATTATCTATAGAAACCTACTCATACTAATCGCTACTTAAATGCCAAACCCCATCATGGTTCTGTTCAATTCCATTCGGTTGCAAAATCCCCCATCACCAAACCCATTAGACTTTCCGATATGAAGAACCGTCAAACAGAAATTAAAACCTCCAATATGAGTATTTCAATAAATTCTCATATAATTAAAAATATAAATAAAAACATTTAACTTTCATTCCTACCTTATATCAGAGGCATCACCGATAAAATAAGCCGTATATTAACATACGCACGGCCTTCATGACCAATAACCAAGTATATGGGCTTATTCGCCCAGCAATGATTAAATAAATCCCAATAAGTTTATAAAATACCTTGTGGAGACTCCCAAAGGACTTATATAGGTCAAACAAACCGGCAAATATCCAGGAAATATATGAACATTTTTTGGCCGTACGGAAAGGCGATAATGGTTCGGCACTTGTCAAACAGGTCACAAAATAGCAAAATAGCAAAAACCATTGTTCCCGTTTTCTATCACGAGCAGGATTGTACGCAAGGCAATTGAGATAGAAAAACGACCACAATGCCTGAACACAAGAGGAAATCCGACAAACTTTCCCCAACCCAATGCATATTCCCCAAATAACATTCTTCCCAAGTAGGACACAAAAAAGGTCAGTCTTACTCAAAGGCTCATAGTTCTCCCTAAGAGAAGCAGATTGAGACCTCCAGTGAAGAGCTAAAACCATTGAAAATGGAATCAAATCCGATGACGAAACGTCGAGACTTTTGTTAAATAGTTCTTCATAAATAGTTAACCTATCCGAACATATACCTAAATATACATGTATATGTAGACATTGCGTACTGAAATGTTTCATCTAACAGGATATCAAATTTACCGAAAAGTCAGAGAAGCTGATAAGGCGTCGGGTGGTTTCGCGATCAAATAAAAAAAGACAACACCTTTACCTCAACGATATAACAAACATTGAAGCTATTCTTACACCAATACACGGTACATAGACCACGTTGTTACTAAGAGACTTAAATTCCAAAAACACTATCGGGGGATGCCGAGTAACAAACTCGGAAGGCTTGAAACTATATAACATCACTGCAAGCTATAGTGCATTAATTTTAGCCCCAAACCAATTTACCCATTACCCATAGAGAACAAATTACTACCCTGAAGTATTAGACGTTATACTGTATAAGAATCTTTAAAAACCAATGCAACAAGTGATGACACTAATCATATCCTTTTATGACTTACCACAGACAAAGTCACCTATCCCTAAACTTGCTTATAGACTAACTGACTTGACAATCTTCCAGAATATCCTCAACCAAAAACCCAGTTGGACTAGTCCGCTTCAATCCACTATGGATGCCGATGAAACAATAACGAAATACACGACCGCTCTACAAGAGATCGTACAAGCGCCTTAAACGCTGCCCTAACAGAGGAGTACTGCTTCATAGAATTTGTCTCCTTATTATATAATAAAACTAATCAAATCGAAAAATAAAGACAAAAGAGGACGACAAAGAACTCGACTATCTTACTGTAAAATATATGTAACAAATTAAACCATCTAGTCAGAGAGATAGCCTTAGAATAACAAGATGCTATAATTATATATATAAAAAAAATTATGAGTGCTGCTGCTGCTGTCACACAGGTCAAAGGTCAAATCGTTCGTGCCTTTCCGTGCCGACTCGAGCGCCTCCGAAGGACAAATTTCGGCCCGGCGGCAGGCGCGACCGAGGTAATATATTTCCGGAACCGCAAGCGATGAAAAATTTTCGTTTGGGAGGGGGTAATAAAGCACTCGTTAGCTTAAAAAATAGATTCCGGAGACTTCACCACGTGGTTAGCCATTAAAAACCTGTTAAAACAGCGTAATGTCATTTATTTATTAGTTGTAGACAACTACACCTCCGAAGAGGAAAAGTCAGAAGTTGCAGCCACGCACCTAGAGCAGGTTTTCTCGCCGAACCTAGTCGTACACGACCTCATCTTTGCGGCTTCAATAGCAGATGCTATAGGTAACTTCCAGATGCAAGAGACCGCAGAAATAGCCTCTGCATCTACTTAAGGCTGTCTTTCTAAGTGTAAATTACCTGGATATCATCTTAAGAACCCCAAAATATTAAAACACCTATGAAAAAAACAGCAGCCTACTTAACTTTCATTTTCAACGGCTTCACGAGACTTGGATGCTTTCCGTTATTCTGATGAACTGCGAACGTAATCCCAATCTACAAAACGGGGAAGGATAAGCAAAACCCTGATAGCTACAGACCTGTTAGCTTATTATTCGCCCTAGCCAAACTCTTAGAAAAGGATATCCTCACTCACTTACAGTTTTTCATTTGGAAAATGAAGTCATCTCGCTACACCAGTTTGGATTTAGACTATCAAACTCACCCGTCCACTAGCTTCTGTGAATAAGGGAACTAACTGAGAAGAGGTATGGAGAAAAGCCATAAAACCGCAGCTGAATCTAAAAGGATCCTTCGATAAGATATGGCTGGGAGGATTCTTATATAAGATTATTGAGTTAAATAATAGCAACATACACAACACAAAAAAATTGAACAAATTACTCCTGGGATCTGACTATGTCTACCATATGTTTTCAAGTTCGCTGAATCCGAATCCGGAGTCCATTTAACCCATCACGTCAGGATTTTTCGTAACCTAAAAAAGTAGGCCCAAAAACCCTATAAATCCTCTATCTATTGACCACTCAACCCCTATAACCCCATAACCCCGAAACCTATAACCCGGTAAGAAAGAGACTTATGCGCATTTAAGCCTTGAAACACAGCATGTTCGATCCATAGGTGCTTTTTGAGCCTTAACCCATATTCTCCAATAACTTCATAACCCCATGACCCGATGAGAACGAGACTTTCATTGGGGGAGCTTACGTTTTGTAACCCAGGACCTCCTACGAGGACCTAGTAGGCTTCTGTTCCCTTTGGAGTGCTTTATTATAGTGTGTTTCCCTTGCCTCACACGAATAGCAAAAATAAAATAACAAGAAGATAAATTGGCTGAATTTAAAAGAATGATTAAATTAGAACAAATAATACTCAATGAAGAGATTACATTCATGCATCTTCTTTAGACCTTTCATGGTAACACACTTTACTTTCAAAAGATCTACGTAGTGAATGCCGTTTATGATTTTGACTGTATCTCTTTTCAAATTCCAGCAATAGTTTGCCACCATGGTCTTACGCCATGTTTCCTGACAACCCTTTTCCATATCTTTCATGTTTTGACACCTTTCTCCGTGTTGTTCGCTGTAATCGGCGAGTTTTCCTGGAAAGTAATCAATATGTGAGTCTAAGAAATGTAGCTTTATACTCACATTGCAGTCCAAAGTGTGATAGTTTTTCACCATAGCAGTTACCAATTATTTATATTTCGGACTCTTCTTAACGCCCAAAAAATTTTGAGCTACCTCGCGAAAACTGATCCACGTAGCTTTCCCTTTCTCTGTCTATGAGCTGTGAAATTAGCATCTTTGAAGAAGACTCGGATCTGTGGACCATCGAAAATTCCTGCTTCTAACTTAGCTTCATTTAGTTCACGTACTTAAAGCACTGACCTTTGTCCAGAGCTTCCACGAACTGTTTCATCAAGCCAAGTTTTAGATGAAACGAAGGTATCAATATCTACGAGTGGTGATCTAATGACATTTAAAGACCCAGGTTGTAATGACACCCGTTTAGGCCATTTCTTCTTAGAATAAATATACAAAGAAAACAGGGAAATTAAATGTTCCCACCCTGCATTCCCAGAATAATACCTATGATTCTGAGATTTTTTTTTATTTTATTTTTTATTCGCCACTGGTGTTCAGAATAGTTTATTTTCTTAAAAACAATGTTTACATTGTCATGTTTCCTTGAGAACTGTTGAGTATGCAATTGGGATGGGGGCTAAAACATTAGTGTTATGCAAAAGTATCGCCTTAAGACCGCTTATAGAGGAATCTACAAATAGACGCCACTCTTCTGCCTTGTAGACAGAATCTTTTATATCATTGCAATACACTTAATTAATGGCTTTGTTGTGAGTAAAGAAAGGTGTGAGTTTTTTCTCCCTATTCCTATACATGGTTATTTTTGCAGATTTTTCGATGAGGTTTTTTCTCTTTTGATAATCGCAACTCTCTCCTTAAGTCACTTAATTCTTCTTCACTGAAGAGTTGTAGCATCGAATTTTTTGATCCCCAATCTTCTTCGCTCGCACTCTTACTATCACTCACATTTCCAGTGTATCTTCATCATCAATTCTTTTGGCATCTCTCTCAACAATGGTGTCTGCTACTCTTTTCTTGGGACGACCCATCTTGGCTGGAATCAAGACTGCGAGGCTAACTTTGCTTGTTTGAAAATACTTGATTTTGAAATGATTTTTACCAGTTTAACCCCAGTGTCCGTCATGCAGAAGAAACAGTCTCCTTTAGATTCTGCATGCCCCATGCAGCAGGAGTAGTGTATTTCGACTGTGATAACTTTTTAGTATTGTGACAGTTAGTAACATTCTATAACAGGAACTTTTTTGGTCCAGATTCGAAATTTCCAACCCAAAACTATATTTATACGCTTTAATAATAGCGCCACTGATTTTTCGGGGAATTGGGTGGTTGATAAGTACCACAAACATAATGTGTTTGAATTAATAAGATCATCATGTACCTGTGGATTATAACATCTCATAGATGCATCATGTCTTGCAGCTTTATACTTCGTAGAAGCCAAAGAACCCACCTTAACGAAGCTACGGTCTGTGGATAACGATGCGGGCCCGCTTTGTCACCCTGATCAGCCGCCGATACTGGGGATCCGACCCCTGTAAGCTTTTTTCGTGCGTTTGCCATGACGGTATGAACGCCGTTATCCAGGGTCTCTGCCGGATCACGGAACCGTCAACCATGTGGAGGTGCCCTGGATTGCAAACACACGAATAAGTAGTGCAACAATGATGTACGAAGATTCAAATCATGAGAGTTCGTACATAAGTCTATTCTTTACTGGGTTTTAAGGATATGGAGCTATGGGGTTATTGGAGAACATGGGTTTAAGGCTCAAGAAGCACGTATGGACCGGACATACTGTGTTTCAGGACTTAAAAGCGCAAAAGTCTCTTTCTTACTGAGTTATGGATTTCGGGATTATGGGGTTTCAAGGTTATGGGGTTAAGGGATTATGGATTTATTAGGTTTTTGGGTCTACTTTTTGGTTATGAAAAATCCTGACGTGATGGGGTTAAATGGACCCCGGATTCCGATTCAGCGTCTTCTAACACACATGGTAGACAATAGTCAGACCCCAGGGGTAATTTTTTCAATTTTTTTGTGTAATTAAAATCATGGACTCCTTCCTAAGCACCAGAACACTCTGAATAAGAATTAGTAATACTCTATGTAGCGTAAAAACAATAAAAGCGGTAGTCTCTCAAGGGAGCATTCTGGGACCAACTTTGTTTAATCTATATGTCCACGATCTGTCCGCTTCTATCTTTCAACACTAGCAATCCTTACTTAAAGTACTGCAATTGAGGCATTGTTAGAATACTTTCAAAATGTAATAAACTTCATTTGTGACTGGTTTCAGATTTGGAAATACAAATAAACTCAACCAAATCCCAAGCAAACATTTTCACACTTACACGCTACACTGAACTTCCATCGATTAGAATCAATCATTTTGACATGCCACGGAACCCAAGAGATTTCGAAGTGAAGTACCTGGGAACCTATCTGGATGCAAGGCTCAACTGGGGACATCATAGTAGCAGAAAACTTAACGAACTCCATACTAGACTCATCATATTGAGTCTACTGATCAACCGTAGACCCCAACGCAGATCCGAATGTTCATTATTAATCTATTAGACTATTTTCCGGTCTATACTAACTTATGTTTGCCCATTATGGAGTGACGCACCCAAAACATCAATCCATAAACTGCAAATCACACAAAACCAAGTACTACGTGTTGCAATTAACAGCGCCTGGTTTTTTATTATACGTTAGTCGGGTATTGCAAATTAAAAAAAACATTATTTTGGTGTGATATAGATAATTTTTCAATAACTAAAACTAGCAAACAATAAGATTCGCTAGAAAAATGAGCACATAGACCAGGCGACATATCAAAAAACCAAATCGGGCAATCAATGCAAGAGTTGTTTTAGTTGATGCTGAAAAATTAAAAACTGAAATAATTGTCTTGTTACAGTTCAATTTTGTGATCCTAAAATACATTTAATTAATGCAACTGTGCACTAATTAATGTAATTTTAATTCATTGTGGCTAATTCTTAATAATAACAATAATAAATGTAACCAAACAACACAAAGAAATCAAAAAAGTCCAAAGCAAAGCACATTTAGAAAGCGTTACCTTCATGTTTGTACCCGACAACAACCAACTGTACACGAAATGGTCGATGAATCTGCTAAGAGCATCTTGGCTGTAGTTTATATACCCTATCGCATGGTGCGTGGATTTTCCTCAAAATAGCGCAATGTCTTTCTGAAACCTCGCGGTGCATGGCTCAAGAATTCCATCGACGGCGCGTCATAGAAGGGGGGGTCGGCTTATGTCCATCTGCAGTTTGTTGCCCGACGGTTGATTGGCGACGAATTCTTAAAATATTTTTATTTAATTGTTTAGAATAGCAACTAAACAGCCTGTTAATTTATTGTTGCGCTTAATAGCACTCGGTGCGTTAAACAATAATTTGCCTGCAATGTCTTTTACTTAACTAGTGTTTATTCCTTTATTACAATATATGTGTAATAACAATCTGAAATGCAAATATTATTATAATTTTAACCCGCGCTGACGTAATTTCTAATTACAATTAAAATTGAAATTATAAAAAAAAGAAGCCACAAGAATATCATTTGCTGCAAAGATTACAAAAGCAATCCTATTAAATAGTTATAAGCTACCAAGTATGAGTAACATATAGCGATGACGTATAGTTTTGAAAATATGTTTAAGAAACGGTTGACGTACGCTAATACTCGGTAAGATAAAATATGAATTCGTTTTTGCGGAATATTCTGAAAAAATTTACTTTTTCAAGTCTCTTGTCAGTTTTCTCTAGTTTCTAATCTTGTTTTATCACGTATTGCTCCATTCCTAGTATCTATCTTTTTCTAGGTCTTTCTTTTTTCTTTTCGTACCCTCCGGGCGATATCTTTAACATTTTTTCAACCGTCCATTCTTTACAGTTGACCTAGCCAATTTTCTTCTACTTATAACGCATCTCCTCACTGACCTTTCTCCATACAGTTCATATAATTCTATGTTTATTCTTCTTCCCATCCTAGCACTGTATTTTTCCACCAAGTATTTTTCTTAATATTTTCCTCTCATAACCTAGGTTTCACATCCATAAGTTAATGTTAGACCGAGCACTGACTTATAAATCCTAATCTTTGTGTTTCTGGATACCTCTTTTGCTCTTAATATTTTGTTTAAACCTCCTGCACAGTTGTGACTTATGGCTATCTTTAGACCAATTTCACTATCTTCTTCGCACTTATTGGTCACGAAGACTTCCAAATACATATAGTTCTCCACCTCTTCCAAAACATCTTTATTTCAATTTTGTTTTTTATTACTGAAATTTTGTTTTCTAAGGTTGGTTTTCTTGTACTTGAATTTCATAAATTTTGCCTTGTCTACATTTAATTGGAAGTCCATTTTCCTGCAGATTCCGTTAGCTGTTTTACGACTTCCTGGAGTTCTTTCTTACTTCTTGCCAGTAACATCACACCATCTGCGTATGCGAGGTACTGGTGACTCTTAGTAAAGTTCCTTTTCTATTTATCTCACTATTTCTAATTAGTATTTCCAGAGCTAGATTAAATAATAATAATAGTTCCTCGTAATACGCCTTGAAGACCCTTTGGGGTCGGAACAGGATAGGGTCTGCTACAATCTAGAGCCTACGGTACACAAGGGTAGTAACGTGGCTATTATTACCCCAGAATTTGACCTCCAGGTAGTCACTTATTGCAGCTTAAGTCGAGCTGGGCCGTAAAAATGCCAGCGATTGAACTGGCGAGAGCGGGATTCGAACCCGCAACTCTTGGTTTCGTGGTCTAGCGACCTATCCACTAAACGACCACGGGATTAAATAATACGTATGATAAAAGGTCACCCTGTTATAGCCTTTTTCTTTTTCGCCAAGTTTCGTATTATATTTAACTACTGATTAATTTTGATGGAATTTTCAATTCTTTTAGCGCGTTCGTCAACGGTTTCCTATTTATTTTATTATGTGCGCCTTTAAAATCAATGAACAGCATATCATTCGAAAATTTATATTCATAATGGCCATCTAAAATCTACTTTAACGTGATCTGAAGCTTCCTTGGTAATTTCCCAGTGTTGTTTCTGCATGCTTTTCTATTCTTTGTTTTATTAGGGTAGTATTTTATATTTAAAAACCAGCAATACAATTTCTCTGTAATTTTTACATTCTGTTTTACTTCCTTTTTATATATATATATATATATATATATATTGGTACAATGACTGCTTTATTCAATGACTTTGGCATTGTTTCCATTTGTCATACTTTAGTTATCAGGTCTAGAATTTGGTTCTGTATAATAATAATAATAGTAATATGTCTACTATACTTTAAATTCCCCAGCAGTTATTTTATTATCTCCTGGTGTTTTATTATTATTTATTTATTTATTCTTCTATTTCATCCACACTGTTTCTTTATCATTAAGCATATTTTCTTGGTCTTGGTCTTGTCTCGATCCTACATTTACAATTTACTCAAGGTATTATCTCCACCTTTCTAGTTTTTCTTTATCATCCCCCAATAAATTTCCTTCTTCATCTTTAATGAATAGTTGGGCTCGTGCATCGAGGCAGAACAGACGTGTGTGAGCCAGCTATACCTGGGATATCACAACGTGAAAACGGCCGCTGGCCCGCCAGCTGACCTCGTCAGCGTCGCGCGGAAACTGGAGGATCGCCACTGCGGATCCCCATAGCGGATCGCCTCAGCGAATTGTGAGCCCCCGGGAACCTTTAAAAATTCCTGCAGAACGAACGTTCCAGCGTTCGTAAGTTCAACCAGAGCGGATTTGTGTCGCTGACAGATATCGTGCAGTGAACCGAACGGATTTATTTATTTACTGTAAGAACTAAGATTCAACTAGCAAAAATAAACAATAAACGTAAAATTCTTACTGCATAACAGCTAAAAATTTTAAATATGCGGGCGGCGGGCAACGGCCTCGCCGGTCCACACAATTATAGTCAACAAATGGCAAGCGGAAATCCCGCATTTCAGAACCAAATGTTTTCCTTATCAAACTCCGAGTTTTCGTTCAAATCACAACAGAATTATCCCATGCAAAGTCAATTAATATCTCAATCTCCACGTAATTTTCCAAGCTTTCCACCAAATCAACTAGCATTATCGCCACACATGCATATACCTAACTTATCTCAACAATACAGCTGCAGTGAATCAAATAAAAGAAATGCAAATGATCAAAAGATGACAGTGAAGCGGGAACTGAGAAAACCCCCGAGAATAGTTGGCAAAGAGTTAAACCCCACAAGAGGAAATGATACAATAAATCCTTTGAACAACTACCTACTAGAGAGGAACAATCAACCCCATCTAATTTAAATCCATACTCGGTACTCAGTCGTGAAGGTGAAAATGAAAACGAAGATACCGATATGCCCCAACAAAAAGAGCAAAAAGAACCAGCTATACCTAAACCACCGCCCATATTTGTTCACGATGTTATCGACTATCAAAAAATGGTAGAAAGTCTCCTAGAAGTTGCTGAACAGGAACAGGAACAGGAACGAAACGCCTAGCGAACAATGCAGTGAAAATTAATACAAAAGTCCCTGATGTCTATCGGAGAATGATCAAATAGATGGTAGAAAAGAATGTCATTCATCACACCTACCAAATGAAACAAGAACGATCATATCGCGTTATACTAAAGCAACTGCACTTTTCCACTTCTCTAGAAGAAATAAAGAAGGCCATAACTGACGCAGGACATCTTGTACGCAACATCGTGAATGTAAAAGGGAGAATAAGTAAAGAACCATTACCCATATTCTTTGTGGATCTTGAGCCCGCCGAAAATAACAAAGAAATTTACAAACTACATTCTATAAACAATAAACACATACTGGTTGAACCTCTAAGAGCTAATAAAGATGTAGTACAGTGCACCAGGTGTCAAAACTATAACCACACCAAAACTTACTGCAATAGACTATACGCATGCTTCAAATGTGGTGGAGCCCATGATACCAGGATATGCACGAAGACAAGACAAACAAAAGCTACCTGTGAACTGTGCGGTGGACCCCACCCAGCTAACTACAAGGGGTGTCAAATTTATCGAGAATTACAAAAGAATAATCATCCAAATAATCAACCTCTAGGCAGTAGACTCCGAACCCATAATTTTCCACCACTGCCCTCGCAGAAAAATAATCTGACCCATACCAATCAACCTGAACAAAATTCCTCGATTAGTTTAAAAACCTTTTTAACCAATTATTGCAGCAAAACTCTATGATCATGAATTTGTTAACTACTGTCATTAACAAAGTCATACACTAAAAAATGGCTAAATTTTTAAAATGCTAATGGACTATAACATAAAAAACTCGAACTCGAAACATTTTTACAGTTGCATAATATAGACGTCATGCTTATCTCGGAAACACATTTCACTGAAAGAACGTTTATAAAAATACCCTATTATTCTATCTACTGTACCCAACACTCTGACGGGACAGCCCATGGTGGCTCGGCAGTGATAATTCGAAACTTAATTGTACACCACGAATTACCCCCTTTTAAAGAAAATTTCCTACAAGCAGCAACAATTGAAGTACAAAAACCTCCTATGCCAATCAACATCTCAGCTGTCTACTGTCCCCCAAGACACAATCTCACAAAAGATCTACTACAAGTCTTCTTTGATTCTATCCGACCAACATTTATTGCAGGGGGTGATTTCAACGCCAAACACACCCACTTTGGATGCCGATTAACAACAACAAAAGGCAGAGAAATGCTGAAAGTTATTTCCGACAGCGGATACAACCATTTGTCTACAGGCACTCCCACCTACTGGCCTACGGATCCTAACAAAATCCCGACTTGTTAGATTACTTTGTAATCAATGGCCTATCTTCAAATTTTATAAATATCTCTTCCAACTACGATTTAATATCTGATCATTCTGCAGTGATTGCAACTGTAAGTGCAACAATAATACATAAAATACCTAAACCAGTCCTACGCAAACACTAGAACCAATTGAGAAACATTTAAGGGGTACATAAATGAACATCTAAACACTAATGAATCACTTAATTACCACCATTCAATCAGCAGGATGGCACACGACTCAGCAAACAAATGATTTAAACCCAACCTCTCCTAACATTCCCAATGAAATAGTGGAGATAGAGAAAAACCCAAGGCGAGAACAGAATGGCAGCGAACCTACAACATCGTATATAGAAGGTAAACTCAACCGACTAAACAATAAGGTGAGAAGTAAATTAAAAGAAACCGCAATCACACCTTCCAAGCTTACCTCGGTTCACTATCAGTACATGATAGCACAATCTGGAGAGCTACCAGAGGAATCAAACAACCTAAAACACACATAGCACCCCTACAGAATCAAACAGGAACCTGGACAAGAACTGATAAAGAAAAAGCAGAAGAGTTCGCTCAACACCTTCAATCTGTTTTTACTCCTAATTCAGAAGAAATTGATGAGGACATTGAAACTTACTTAAATACCCCGTTACAAATGTCACCACCAATACGTAACTTTACAAAGAAAGAAATCCAGGAGGAAATAACCTACCTGTGTAATAGAAAATCCCCAGGGTTTGATCTAATAGCAGCGGCTGTCTTAAAAGAGCTTCCAGAAAAGGGAGTACAGTATATCCAACTACTATTTAATGAAATTCTTTGCCTTATTCACTGGCCACTGCAGCTAAAATGTCCCCACATCATTCTCATCTTTAAACACAGTAAACCCCTGATGATGTTAATTCCTATCGCCCTATCAGCCTTCTTCCGCTGCTATCTAAATTGCTTGAAAAACTAATCCTAAAGAGAATAAATCAAAGTGAAATACTACAAGACTGGCTTCCAAATCATTAATTTGGCTTCCGGACTCAACAGTGTCATCGTCTAGTTAATAAAATGCAAACTACTCTTGAAAATAAGGAATACTGCACCGCATTATTCTTAGATGTTAAACAGACATTTGACCGTGTTTGGCACGGCGGACTTCTGTACAAAATCAAGAATACATTTCCTCACCACTACTACCTATTGTTACGGTCTTACCATGAAAATCGTCACTTTCAAGCCATAGTAGGTGATGAAACATCACAAATGAGGCAAATCCAAGCAGGTGTACTTCAAGGTAGTGTGTTAGGACCTGCATTATACCTTCTGTATTCGCACGACATCCCAACACTGGAACATAATACTATGGGAACTTTTGCCGATGACATAGCAATACTAACAAGTAGTGAGGATCCAGTCCTAGCAACGAATAGAACTCATTCAGAACTCTTCATTGAGGAATAGACACACAAATGGAAGATAAAAATTAATGAAAACAAATCTTTCCACGTCACGTTTACCATGAAACAATCAACCTGTGCTCCAGTTTACGTCAACGATCACCCCATCCCCCAAGCGAACGAAGCTACTTACCTCGGCCTTCACCTTGACAAACATCTAATTTGCAGAAGACACGTATCCAAAAAAGGAAGGAGATGGACATCAAAATTAGAAAAATGTATTGGCTCGTTGACAAAAAATCAATTCTCTCTTTGGACAACAAATTACTTATATACAAGACCATAATTCGACCTGTATGGCTCTACGGCTGTGAGCTATGGGGTTGTGCAAGCAATTCAACGATAGAAATCATACAACGATTCCAATCAAAGACATTACGAAGCATAACTGGAACGCCATGGTACGTCTCTAATAGAACCCTCCACACCCTCAATGTACCATACGTGAAGGACGCAATCAAATAAAAAGCCATAAAACACCACGACTCGCTAGCAACTCATCCCAACGAAACCATTATTCCATTAAGAGAAGATTCCATGGCTCGACGCTTGAATAAGAAATAGCCAAAAGATTTAGCGCAATAAAGAGGTGACTTCAATGGGAGTATTCCTCTCCACGATATATACCTGGTGATAAAATTAGCTCATAGAATGTATGTTGTATCTTTCTGATTGCTAATAAACTAAATAAATATATATATATAAAAAAATATTTAATGAATGGCATGTTATTTTGATAATCGGTTCGAATATTCTTTACATCTTTATAAAAAATTTTAATTTATTTTGCTTGATATTTGTTTTCCATCTCTTTTATTTAATTTATAAAATGCGCTATATCCTTTTTCTTGGGCGTTTCCTTTGCCTTTTTTCGCTGCTTAGTATTTTGGTAATTTTTTCTGGCGGTGTTAGAAACATTTTTTGTCTAAGCATTTTCTTTGACTCCAGTTTTTTTCACATTCTTCGTCCAACCGCTTTTTCTACTTTTGCGTTCTTCTTTGTGTTGTGTGTTTAGTTGTTGATTTCAACATTCTCTATTCTACTCTTTGTAAAGTACGTCTTCTATATTATTCTTGTATTTTCTTTCTACCTCCTCATTTTGGAGTGCACTTACATTATGTCTTTCTTATCTTCTGGTTCTCCTTCTTTTTCTTCCTACTCTTTCCGCCTCTTTTAATTTTATTTGTACTCTATTAAGGAAATGGCCCGAATCTCTTTCGGTTCCTCAGCATGACCCGACTGTTGTTATTATTTTTTTATGCTTAGTTTGGAATAGGACATGGTGTATTTGGTTTGATTCCTTTCTTTTCCTCTATGAATCTTTTTTCCCTGGAAATGCGTGCTCATTATTTTTAGATTTTCTTCTATGCTAGCGAGATTAGACTTACACGATTATCATTGCTAAACGGTGTCAAGCGGAAAATTTTCAAATATAAAAGTGAATTAAAAAAAATCTGGTGTGAACATCACACAACTCTCCTTATCCTATTATTATATATTATACCGGGTCCATCGTCTCGGCCCTGCGCTGCTCTCGTTCCGGAACTTCTTATTTTAAAAAAGGACGAGGCGCGAGTCCAACACTCGAAAGCTGATTAAAATAAACAGTACAAGACAATAATTGACTCGTACTTACAATTTTGCTACGTCACTGAAGGTAACTGTGCGAGCTCTGCCGCACAGCCTTCTCCATTATCGCCTGCGTGCTCCCTCCTAGCGGCCAAGCGCGCTGTGATTGGTCCGCTTAATTTTTAATCGGCTACAACTTATTTAGTTGTCTTCGGATCAAAAATTTTTATTGTAATTTTTTATTCGTCTACATTCAATAATATCGGACTGAGGTTATCGCCTTGTCTTAAACCTGGTAGTACTCGTATTTTTTCATTAATCCATTATCCTATATATTGGCTGATATGCTACAGTTGCTAGAATATTATGATCCAAATTTCTTTCCTTTTCTAGCTCTAATACACTAGTGAGTCTTATTTTATCAAATGCCTAAATGAGTTTCACTGGGTTGAAAGGAAGAATAGTGGATGACGGCTACCATGAAAAAATACCATGCTACGCAATTTAATATTTGTAAAATATAAATAAACATTACAGGTAGGTATTTATTTAATGTTTAGTGGTCTGTCCTACTATCCTATTATAATACTCAGTTTATTAGAATTATATCGCGACCTCAAAATTATGTGCATTAGCATCTGCCTTAGTGCAGGAGAAGCATAAAAGCCAGAGTTAAGGCAAGTGCCTTGAAGCCGCTGATGGTTTGAGTTACTAACAGTTACGATACTACGCAAAGGAATAGACTAATTTATTGTAATTTATGTTGAATTATCTGTTTGCTTAGTTCATTTAGTCTTCTAGTTCACATCGCGCATCACTACTAATTTGCTCATTCGTAGCCATCTCCGCCCTCTACTCTATTCTCTGTCTCTTTTCTGTTGTAGGTCGGCAGGACTTGCTTGGCGTCGTTGACTTCCCCACATGTGGATTTGTCTTGATCTTCGTCAGCTTCTGGCAATAAGTTAACAGGTTTGGTGATAAACTGAATGATGTGTCGTTTCAGTTACTCTGCCGCTTGTCGTGCTATGTCATAGATGGACATGAATATCCACGCTTGTCTTCTTTTTATAATACCTCGCAATCGATTCTTTAAAATCCCAGCCCGATGTGCGTCTTTCTCTAATAAAATTGTTTCTTAATCTCGGCTGGTTGCATTTTTATAAGACTTCGAGTCTCAACTTCTAAATGTGCCGACGCTCTTATATTTTTAAGAGCAAGTAGCACTGACTTACTGTTCGTTATTAGCATTTTTCGGACTAATTGCTTGTGTTTATCGATGTATCTCGGGAATTTTCAAATGGCTATTAGATGTCAATAGAGAATAATGTTTTACGGGCTTGTCTTGTTATGCTTTACTCGCATGACTACGAACGAGACTTCCGCTCTCCTAAACTACCACACAGTTGCCATGACCTTCTTGCAATATGGATTTGCTCTTGCATTCTGTTTGTAGATTTTTTCCCGGTTAAATATTGCACAGATTTTGCTTTTCATTGCAGGTTACAATTCAATTTAAAAAACCCTTTTCTATATTTGAATAGTAAGAAAGTATCTATATTTCTAGTGCGTGTATCCATTTGCGTTCTACTAATTCATGTAGAAACCATTAGTTATACTTTTCTAATATTTCTAAACACGATAATATGGCCACGCGTTTGAGGGGTGTGACTGCGGTTCAAAGCGACCCCAGTTTATTCTTGAACTTCTTTAAATTAGTCATTTCGAGCAAAAAGTAATAATGCGGTTGTCTAAGGCGCGGTACTCGCCGTGCTGTTTCGTATCAGAGATTATGCGAATATATATTAGCCTTCACTGCCTTTAACCTCACAGTTTTTTACTCTTATGGTGGGCGTTAGAGCCTCACATTTACTATTATGACATTGTAAAGCCAGTTACCTTGGAACTCTTTGCTAGTACTGAAGAGTAGTCGATGAATTTCTTTCACCTTCTGCTGGTGCTCACGCATTAAAAGCCGCACAACAAACATTTGGAAAGTTGTACCTTATCCTGCTTATCCCTTAGTAGACGATGTATTATCAAATTATTACTTTTTTAAAGCTCTTCAACACTTCTCATAGAACAAAAGATAATTATTTTTTAAATTTATTTTTCCAATTTAATCTTTTTTTGTTTTTGCAAACATATAATAAAGAGCTGATTGAGAGATGGAAATTATATCGTAAATTAGCCACATTTTATTACTATGTATTTGCAAAGGACCTGGATTTCTCCAGTTACCGAGAAATAGGAGGATTGCCTAAAGAGAGACAAATATGTAGAGAAGCAGTGCTGAGGCAAACCAATCCATTATGTTGACTACTTAGAAAGAGCAAGGGAGATTTTTACAAGTTAAGTATTATAATTAAAACAAAAAAACTTCTCGGTACTTGTAATTTCCAGTATTTATAATGCTCAGTAATGTTAATATGTCAAGTTTCTCTGAAAACTACACCGTGCAAATATCATTTTTATTATGAAACTTAACAGTGGAAATTTTTAAATTAATTAAATGAAATGGGCAAGGCTGTCGCTGGCGAGCTGGTGTTAGGTAGTTTCACGCAAAATTCCGGATTTTCGATCTTTATCTTCCTTATAATTTTGACTGTTGTTTTATAACTGCGTAAATATTTGACAGTGCCTATATATTTTCTCTCTTCTTTCTTACGAAAATGCTCTATACCACAGGATATTTGAGTGCTCTTTGCTTTTCAATTAAAAAAATTGAAAACATCTATAGCCTCAACAGAAATAAAATGTTTTAACGATAAAGCTTCATTTATACGCTCAAATTATTGACAATAAACGTCTGCAACAATCGTTTTTCATGTTTTAAAGAATGACCCTAGCGGTATATCGCAAACGACATCTAAGAGATCCTTATTTGGTAACCTTTTGATATACATTGTTGTAACTATAGAAACGTTAAAATTTAAGTTGTCTAGAGTGATTGAAGGATTGAAAAATCTTTCAAAAAACTTGGAGCAGCGAAGTACTACCTAACATTAGGAATAACAATATTATATAGTTCAAGTACGCAAATAGTGCTATATTACAGGGTGCGTTGCATACAGATCTATATGTTTGTCTTTAGTGGTACTCAAAATTTTTGAAAAATCACTGTACAGAAATAAAATATGAAATAGCACACAAGATTTGCTTATTTATAACAAAATGTGAAGTATGATTGCCGGGGAACTTGATAATATATAGGAAGAAAACAGAAAAAAAAGAATAATAATAAACACAAAGAAGGTAAGTTAATAAAAGTATGAGAATCAAACTGCATTTGCTCTAAAACTACATTGGTAGAAATGATATATACAAAACTGGGTAGCTATAGGTAAAAGTTAACAGCATCTTAAATGAAATATCTTATGAAGATAATTGAAAAAACTAGAAGAGACAGAGTAAAAAATAGAAACGTTCAAAAAGAACTCTAGGGATATGATCACCTAAATAGAATGACCGACAACAGATATCTCAAATAAGTTTACGGCATGAGATGTGAAGGAAAAAACTGGAAAACGAACACTTAAATATGCCGCCTTGTAAGGGCAGAAGTCTTTAGAACAATCCAAGCTACTGACCCGGGACATAACAACATACAAAAATTGATTTAAAACCTCAACACTGTAAGGTATAAGAGAAAAAGAAAAGTAAGTAAATTACTTATTGAGACCATTATCTCAACAGTTAGGTTGTAGTTATATGATACTTGTTTTCAAATATTAGTCTTTATGGAACTTTCAAATCACTTTATATTTTACAAGTTTAAAATCCACTTTCATATGTATTCATACATTTAGTTTGAAATTGGTTACTTTGTGCGGGAGGCATATTAATGTATTTTTTACAATAAAGAAAATTTCTATTTCAACTAATAATACAACTATGACTTTCATATCACTAAGAGCAGGTTGCACTAAACCTAGAAACATTTAAGAGCAATAACGTCTTACAAGACTTACCAATTTTGTATGTACTTTAAGTAAATGTTTGACATGATCAAAGTTTCAGTCCTGTCGAAATGACCCTTGAGTAAGATGTAAGATGTATATATCAGTGTATCTTTGATATTTTGCATCTGGTCCTTTCGCGGAACTTTTAACGCTTTCCTGTCTAGATCACAATTTATTACAAAGAGTGCGATAGAACATAATGTACATGAGAAATCTTTATTGATTTATAAGACAACAAAACAATACAATATTGTTACAATATATAGTGCCAAATTAAGAACGAGCTTTCTGTCATAAGGTAAATTACTTGTGATTACCAGCGTTGCCGTTGCCGGCTTCGTGGATACTTTCATTGCCAATATGGAAGGGAGAGTCTGCGTAGGAGATTTTAGGTTTGTAGGCGTTTTTCTCGTCCCCATTTTCTGTGATTTGGTATCTACCATCGGGAAGAAGAGAGAAGGACCTTTGGTGAACTACGTCTCCTTGACGGATCTCTTCATGACCGATGTCTGTGCCGTTCTTGGGATCCTGCGCATGGTACGCAAAATAGTTAGTGGCGGACTTCTGCAATCAAGTTGTTATTAATTATTTTCATTTTGTATTTCATGATTGTAGATAGAAAATCGAAATAAGCAAGCGCTGAAAATTGGGAAATTAAAATTTTTCTTTTTTAGAAATTTGTTATGCTGAATTTAGAACTAACCACCGTACTCTCCAATTTTATTAGATTAGCTTAAATACTTACAGAAAGGTCATTTTGTGACCAGCTGGGGAAACCATATGGCAGATTTAGTTCGTGAGTGGCATTAATTTCAGTGACATTAAGGCTTGGGGGGCTGCTCGGTGGGGGCGACTGAATCACGCCGGACTCGACCAGTGCCACAGCGAGGGATGCTACCAGCAGAAAAGTTGCCTAAAAATTGAAATTTCTAATTATAATATATTATTTATACTTTAAAAGACAGCTAAAACGCAAAGTGTTTTACCGCATAGTGCCGTTTCCTTTGGATAAAATGGGTTTGTATTAACTGCTGTTACTAAGATAATTCAATACAACAGAATTAGTTGAGTTTACAATTTTTTTAAGGTAACCACTTAAAAAGGAATATAATTTATGATTTTATAACTTTTTTATCGTCATATTTAATTGTCAATTTGAACGTAAAGGAAAAAAAAGAAAGAATGGACATTGTATGCCTTCCAAAGAAAAACATGTATTTCAGTAATTTAAAAATCATATGATTAACGCAAAAGTAATTTTTTTTAAATATTTTTCTCAATACGATTATATAAATTAATAATCCCACATAGTTGATGATATACGTAAAGAACTAAAATGACCCTCCCCATGCAAGTTCTAATTTGGTTGGTGCCGACATCTTATGACTAAATATGTTGCTTTTGATTAAATTTTAAATTTGAAGAAAATGTGCACAAATCCCGATTATATCAATAGACTTTGGCTAATTTTTTGTTAAGAATAAAAGAAAATTATGTAAAGAAGAAATAATTAATAAATACAATTGAAGTCAGGCCACAAGAAGAAATGCCAAAGCCAAATTATTTTTTTTAAATTTTAGCAAGAGTAAAAAAATTAAATGTATGTGTTAGTACTCGTTCAAAGTGAAGTATACTTGGGGATCCTTACCTTCATTTTGCAGGCCGGTCGAAACAAACTGCAAACAAGACACTAGAAGGTTCTGCCAGTAGCATCTCTGCTGGAGCTTATATACCCGATCGCATAGTGCGTGATGTTTCCACGAAATCCTGAAGCTTGGTAGTGTGTCACCTAAGAATTCCGAGTACTACACTATGTGATTTGTGTATGTGGGGGGTCGACCAAAGTGCATCTGCAGTTTTCCATCTCATTGCGGTTTGTTACTCAACGGTTGATTTCCGATGAGTTAACTCTATGGAGACTTACAGTGAAGCTCCATGAAACTAAATGTGAATAAATTCATCTATTCTTGTCCTGCTCTGAAAATATTTGTATCTAACCTTATATAAAATTTAAATTTAATTATTCAGAGAACGTCGATTTATTTTTTGCCTTAATGAAGAGCATTTTAATTAAAAGCAGTTTTAATAAAATGTTTAAGTTTTAGTAATCCACAGGTGCAGGTTATTTTATTATTAAATCACTACTAAAGTCCTATATTTTCTTGATTTCTTTTACTATCCATTGCTAATGATTCCCAGTTAGTAATATCAAATTTACTAAAGTTTTGTTCTCTTCTTTTGGTTCTACAAGGTAACCAATAAAGTTATTGCCGTTTTTGCTTTGCCATTGAATGAAGGGAGAATAGGTATGCAATTAGTGTAACACGTGGTTTAAAACCCGGTCGGTCGAGAGTAAGAATATCAGTTGTTATAAAAACAGGTCCACCGCGCACTTTCATCATTTGTAACTCATACAGTAGCGAAGACAAATGAAAGTGTCCAAGGATCTCGTTCGGTGTTGTTTGCTTTACGACTTCAAAGTGGGCTTATCAGTAGCTGCATCAAGTCGCCGAATATGTCAAGCATTTGGGGATAGTGCTGTGAATGAACGTACTGCAAGACATTGGTTTCAAAAATTCAGGTCGGAAGATTTGTCCCTCTACGATGAACCTCGCAGTGGACGACCACAGGCCTTGGATGACAAAGCCCTGCAGGCAGTAGTCTAACGTGTGGTGAATTTGCAAGACAGTTTTACGTTAATTATGAAACAGTTAGACTCAGCTGCACCGCTTAGGTAAGACGTATCGCATCTATATTCAATCGAGTGCTTATCAGTGACGAAAAGTGGGTCCTGTATGACACTCAAAAGCGTTCCAAATATTGAGTGTCACCCCAGGATTCTGTCCCTCACAGCACAAGACCACCTATGCATCCATGCAAGATTATGCTTTGTGTCTGGTGGACACATCGTCAAGTGGTTCACTATGAGCTGCTACCAGCAAGCAAAACAGTCTCTACGGACCTGTACTTGCAGCAACTGGAACGTGTGCAACAGAAGAAGCCAGCACTGGTGAATCGCAAAGTTGTACTCTTTCTTCATGACAACGCCAGATCAGGGATACCGTACAGAGACTTAGTTGGGAGACTTTGTGCCATCTTCTTTACTCGCCTAACCTTGTGCCATCCGATTACCACCTCTTCCATTCCCTGGACAATAATTTTCGCGGAAAATCCTTCACCAACGAAGTAGACTTGCACCAAGCTCTCACGGACTTCTTTGCGTCCAAAACCCCCCGAGTTTTACCGCAAGGGGATTGCACAGCTGGAGACACGTTGGCAGAAGATGCTGGATGCTTAGAATCATTTTAATTGGTTGTGTTGGAAGTCTTTCTCCATCTCTCTAATTAATTAATATTCTGCTTTAACTTCTTTGTCTTTTAAAGTCTCTATGTTTAGCCTTTTTATCATTTCATAATTCATTTTCTACTTTGTTATTTATCCTTTTAGTAAGATTCCGAGAATAAATTGGTCACTCTTTATATCAGCCCCTCTTTGGCTTTCAATGCCTGTCACTTTTTTACGTGTTTTTATTCTATTAGAAGATGATCGATTTGGTTGGACTGATGAATGCTTTATGTTATATACAAATAGCTTTAATTGTTAGTTTTCGTTCTGCGGCAAAATAAAAAAAATTTTCACCGTATTATTTGTTTTATTATACATATATGCCTATTAATCCGTTATAATTAGATATTAGAATTTTTGCATTATATTTCAAGTAGTAAAAATGATTAACAATTCTGTACAGAATTTATGTTTCTGATTTTCCAACGTTGCTCTGTCGGTGCATATTCGTTAATTGCTCATATTTTCTTTTAAACCCTTTATTATTATATAACTCATTTTTGTTTACTCCTTTTATATCAATAATTTCATAAATCATTGATTGTTGCACTTGGAACCCAGTTCCGAATCTGTTTTGTTCTCTACCGAATTTTACAAGAGTGTAGTCTTTTAGTGTGATTGTTGAACTGTTTTTGATGTCTTCTGCAAAGATATCAATTGTACTTTATACTCTTCTGCTTCTTTTACGAGATTTTGCATGTTGCAAAATAAATTTTGCTGTTTTTCCCTCTCCTTTCCTTTATTGCTTGATTAAGCTCCATTTCCTCTAACTTCTATCCTATTTCTATTATGTATCTTTTTGCGGCTGATTTTATTGTTTTTTTTTGGTTTTTACTTCATTGACTTCTCTTGCTGAATTTTTATTTTCTTCTTTCTTGTAAATGGCTATGTTACTCATTTTGTTATTTCCAGTTTACCGATGCTTAATAGTTTTTTGTAATTATGTATTTAGGAGCTGTTTCCCTGTTAATAATTGGATTTTTTCTTTAGCTACACAGTCCGACATGTTTCTACTCGATATTAATTTTTGGCACCCAGTTTTGGCTGCCTTTCTGATTTCCTATCTTCTTTATTTTTCTTTTAGTGTAAGGTAGCTGCTAATAAATATCACTTTCTGGTTTTCTAACTTTAATAACTTATTTTTGATTGTTAAAACTTTAATTTTAAATTTATCTTATGCCTTTATGGAAAGAGTGGTCAGCGAAGAGTAACAGAATTCTTTAGCACACAATGGAGATGCTTTTGTAAATGAGGTTTTGGCCGCTTCTTTTTATTTATTGACAATTTAAATGCCGAGAAAATGTGCAACAGTATCAAATATACTTGTTGAAGAATGAACAAGATAAAAATGTAGCGCATCGTTCAGTAAATGATGATGGAACTGAAGTGACTACTAATTTTACACATTTTTCTTCGACGATACGTCTGCTGGAAATGTCCACACTCATCAATTTATTGATAGCCCATTCTGGAAGGAAATTACCTATTAAGTCAACAATTATTTCAAGACAACATAAACTAGTTTAAACTCAAGGCGATATCTAGTGTTTGATTTGATTACCAGAAAAATATTAAAGAAATTTGCAGGAAAGGGAATCAAAACAATTACAATAATTCTTACTACTCTCTCAAGGCTTAGATAATCTTCCATCGGGTGGGAAGTAGCCCAAATAATCATAATACCTAAGCCAGGAAAACTTTTAACCGAATTATAGTAGTAGAGACCTATCAGGCTTCTGCAACTAATATCAAAGTCATTTGGAAAACTCCTTTTGCAAGTAATTTTGTTTCTCATCAATAAAAAGGAATTAATATCAATGAGTCAGTTTATCTATTGACAACAGTTCACTACCTAGCAGGTACACTGTTGCTACTAAAATAAAGGATGGACTGCATACCGAAAAATATAGCAGAGCAGTTGGCTAGATTTACCTCAGGCACTCGATAAAATTTTTTGTGATAATTTAATACTGTCTCACTAATAGTCTAGAGTCCACCACGATAGTGTTCTCGGTCCAGTATTATATATACAGCCGACCTAAACATAACCGAAAATACGATGCTTATCACTTTTGCCGGTGGCACGGTATTAATAAATTCACACTGCGATCCACTTGTTGCCTGAAGATATTTATAAAATCTTCTTAGGAATTCAGAAAAATCGCTCAAATTATGAGGTTAAATAGCTCGGTATCCATCTGAACCGACCACTAACATGGCACCCAAATATATAGGATAAGAGACTTAAACTAGGCTTTACTTTTGGAAAATACTACTGGTTTATGAGACAGAATTCGCAACTCTCATTTGAAAACAAGCTACTAGCGCAGAAGAGACCCATCAAACGCATTTAGTGTTACGGCATTCAAATATGGGTTCAGCTAGCGAGTCTGCTCTAGACACAATACAGTGCAGCCAATCTAAAGTATCGCTAACAATAACCAACGCCGCGTGGTTCGTACGAAATCAGATAATTTATGCAAATTTCGAAATGGGTATGGTTCAAGAAATAATAAAAAATAACATTAAATAACAGGAAATATTTAGAAACTAACCAAGATCTTTAGCAGTCGATTTTTGAGATCTAATTAATAAATAAAATAATAAATGAACCGGTGGCTACGTCCGCCGGCAAGGAGGCGACCGTGGGCACGTGACAAGGAAGAGAAACGGTCGATTTCTCGTCTCAATATCCCTCAGAAATCGACATATGATTGGAGTTGACCTCAAACGAGAGCTGATTGTGTTTAGAAGTGTGATCGCCAGCGCTTGAACAATGAAAAGAAGACTAAAGGCAGCCAATCTAACTTCAAAAAAGGCAGCTACGAGTCCCAAGCAAAAAGTAAAAGCGACTGGAATTTGCTCGTAAAGATTTCGATTGTGACCTCGGCCAATAGAGTCAGATATTATTAACCGAAGAATCCAGGATGTGCCTACATGGCAAAGACAGGAGACGTCGGGTTTATAGAAGGTCAGGAAAGAGATTTTCTCATTGTTGTATTAAAAAAACTGTCACATATGGAGGTGGCTCTTGCATGTTCTGGGCGGGCATTTCCATGCACGGAACAACTGGGTTGATTTTCGTATCTAGTGGAAGACGCGGAGAAGCATTAACAGCGGACCGCTACATCAGAGACATTCTGGAGGAACACGTTTCGTTTGTGGGATTTGTTAGTGAGGACTTCCCGGTAATGCACGATAATGCGCAATGCCACTGCCTGATTGGCTGACGTCGGTATACAGAAAATGTATTGGCCTCTGTGTAGCCCAGACATAAATTCAATTGAGCATGTTTGGGATGAGCTTAAGCGAGGAGTCCAGGCCAGAAATCTTCCATCAGGGAGCGTGATGGAACTGATAGCAGCGTTAATTGAAAAGTGGTAAGCAATCCTTCGAGAGAGCGTAGGACAGTCATTCGATCCATGCGTAATCGCTTGGAAAGTGCAATTAGGAGTAGAGGTGGCAACAGCATGTATTGAGAAAATCATTAAATTAATTTCAACTGAGTATTCAATTTTTTTCCATTCATAATCACCTTTTTCTTTTCAACTCTTTTGTTTTAGACATATTCTTAGGGCCATAACTTTGTCAAAACAAGTCCGATTCCAATCAATGTGGTATAATTTGAAATCACTGTTTTTAAGCTTTCAAGCAGTATACTGAACTTTACTTGGAAGCTATCGGTTTGCTCTTAAGTGTACTATTCTAAATGTATGTGGAGTTTTCCGAAAAATAAACTCACTCTGTGACAAGTACTTATTTTTAATTCAACTATTTAATTAATATCCTTGGGGATTTCTTTCCCTAAATAATCTTTAGGGAAATAAAAAAATTATTGTGATTTAGTGCAGGAGACAGGTTAAGCGCATATTACTGTGTTCTGTGCAGCTGGCAAGAGCTCTATTTCAACTAATAACTCAAAATACGATACTACGAGTCATACATCACTAGAAAGGGATTGTATAAACCGCGATGGCTAAATCAAAAAACTGTTAAGCTTTGCAATTCTTATTTATTTTATATCCATTTTTAATTAATGGCTGTATTTAGCAAAATTTCACTCATTGCAAAATAATAGTGTAGGTCTGACATTTTTTTGCTTCTTTAAAAGACCTCGTAACGTCTTTCTGTTTAGATTACAATTTATTTATTTATTTACATGGATAATTTTATTGATTTATAAGGCAGCAAATGACAACAGTATTGTTATGAAATAATGCTATCATAACACAGATTAGGAATGGTGGCCAATGCTCAAGTAGTCATCAATGGGATAATCTGTGTAGAAGACTGTGGGTCTGTAATGGTTTTTGTCAGCTACGTATTCCATGATTTGATAACTGCCGTTGGGGAGGAGGACGAAGTACCTTCCTTCAACGACAGCGCCCTGGCGGATCTCTTCATGGCCGTGGTCGGTGCCGGTTCGGGGGTCTCGCACACGGTACTTGAAATGGTATTACCTGTATGTCTGCAATGAAGTTCTTAGTATTTGTTTTCTACTTTCTATTTTATGTGTGCAGCTAGAAAATCAAAATAGACAAGCGTTGGAAACTGTAAAATTAATTCTTTTCCTATTTAAAATTTTGAATGACGTGCCTGGCTCTTCAGTTTAATTGAATTAGTCCATATACTTACAGAAACATCATTTGGTAACCCGCTGGGAACGCCGTATGGCCGATAGGGTTGGACAGTGAGATTAGTTTTACCGAAAGCGTAGCTTGCGGGGCTGCTCGATGGGGGCGGTTGGATCACACCGCACTCGACCAGCGCCATGGCGAGAGTGGTCACGAGCAGGAAAGTTTCCTGAAAGTTGAGATTTCCAATTATTGTGAGCGCTATTTCTGAACTAAAAACTAACTACGTATACTTTAATGAACGACAAAGACGTGAAGTATGTTAGTTTGCTGCTATTGTTTGCATTTCCAATTAGCCCCTACTTCATAATTTTGTTTTCTTTGGTTAAAATGAAGTAAGCAGGATTATAGTAACATTACATTAAGATAATTCAGTATGGCATATCCTTTTAGGATTTAGAGTTCTGAAGATAAATAAAAACACTGAAAAAGAACTATAAATAGCTTTAAATTATAATTTTTAATCGTCAATCTTTAAATTATATAAGAAAGATAATCATCGCATGTTTTTCCAAATAATTGTTGATAATAAATATTAAATAAATTACATATGTAATTAATAACAAATCATAACCAAAGTACAAGGCATAACGCATTTATCTAAATGTTTAGTGGTCAGCCCTATCCTATATTAAAATATTTGATCTGCAACTTGTCATATAATACTCAGTTTAGTAAGCACTAACACGACCTCAAATTTACTTGCATGGCTATCTTCCTTAGTGCAGGAAATGCATAAAAACCAGAGGTATTCTCTTCCTTGTCTCTTCTCCATTTTAGGTTGGCAGAACTTGGCGTCGTTGACTTCCCCACGTGTGAATTTGTTCTGGTCCTTTGTCAGCTTGTGGCTTCTGTGCAGCGGTAAGTTCAATAATGTGTCGCTTAAGTTACTCTCCCGCTTGTCGCGATTTGTCAACTGTAGGGATGAATATCCGCGCATGTTTTGTTCTTGTAATACCTCGTAATCGATTCTTTACGAATCTCATGGACCCATCTGGGAAATTTACAATTCTTCTGACGTGCGACTTCCTCCAATAAAATTGTTTTTTAATCTGGCTGGTAGCGTATTTATAAGGGTTAGAGTCTAGAGTCTCGACTTACAAATTTGTCGACGCTCTTATATTTTTAAGAGCAAGTAGCACTCACTTAATGTTTGATATTAGCATTTTTCGGAATAATTGGCTTGTATTTAATGATGCACCCTAGGAATTTTCGGATGGCTATTAGGTGTCACTAGAGAATAGTCCTTCATTTTACGGACTTGTCTTGTTTTGTTCTACACGCATGACTATGAACTGGACTCCCACTCTCCTAAACTACCATACAGTTACCATAACCTTGTAATATGGATCTGCTCTTGCATTCTGTTAATAGACTTTTTCCCTGTTAAATTATTCTCAAAAATTTGTTTAAAAATATTGCACAGATTTTGCTTTTCATTGCAGGTTACAATTTAGTTTAAAAAACTCTTTTCTATATTTGAATAGTAAGAAAGTATCTATATTTCTAGTGCGTGTATTTATTTGCGTTCTACTAATTCATGTAGAAACCATTAGTTATGCTTTTCTAATATTTCTAAACACGATGTTATGGTTACGGTTGAGGGGTGTGACTGCGGTTTGAAGCGACCCGAATTCATTTTTGAACTTCTCTAAATTAGTTTTTTCTACCAAAAAGTAATAATGCGGTTGTCTAAGGCGCGGTGCTTGCCGTGTTGTTTCGTATCAGAGATGATGCGAATATATATTAGCTCTCACTGCCTTTAACCTCACAGTTTTTTACTCTTATGGTGGACGTTAGAGCCTCACATTTACTATTATGACATTATAAAGCCGGTTACATTGCATATGTAGGAACTCTTTGCTAGTACTGAAAAGTAGTCGATGAATTTCTTTCATCTTCTGCTTGTTCTCACGCATTAAAAGCCGCACAACAAACATTTGGAAAGTTGTACCTTATCCTGCTTATCCTTTAGTAGACGATGTACTATCAGATTATTATTTTTTAAAGCTCTTCAACCCTTCTCATGGAACAAAAGATAATGATTTTTTAAATTCATTTTTTCAATTTAATCTTAAGAGTTTTTGCAAACAGCTAATAAACAGCTGATTGAGAGATGGTAATTATATCGTAAATTAGCCACATTTTATTACTATGTATTTGCAAAGGACCTGGTTTTCTCCAGTTAGCGACAAATAGGAGGATTGCCTAAAGAGAGACAAATATGTAGAGAAGCAGTGCTGAGGCAAACCAATCCACTATCTTGACTACTTAGAAAGAGCAAGAGAGATTTTTACAAGTTAAGTATTATAATTAAAACAAAAAAACTTCTCGGTACTTGTAATTTTCAGTATTTATAATGCTCAGTAATGTTAATATGTCAAGTTTCTGAAAACCACACTGTGCAAATATCATTTTTATTATGAAACTTAACAGTGGAAATTTTTGAATTAATTAAATGAAATGGCAAGGCTGTCGCTGGCGATCTGGTGTTAGGTAGTTTCACGAAAATTCCGGATTTTCGATCTTTATCTTCCTTATAATTTTGACTGTTGTTTTATAACTGTGTAAATATTTGCCAGTGCCTATATATTTTCTCTCTTCTTTCTTACGAAAATGCTCTATACCATAGGATATTTGAGTGCTCTTTGCTTTTCAATTAAAAAATTGAAAACGTCAATAGCCTCAAGAGAAATGAAGTGTTTTAACGATAAAGCTCCATATCTGCGCTCAAATTATTGACAATAAACGTCTGCAACAATCGTTTTTCATGTTTTAAATAATGACCCTTGCGGTATCTCGCAAATCACATTTAAGAGATCCTTATTTGGTAACCTTTTGATATACATTGTTGTAACTACAGAAACGTTAAAATTTAAGTTGTCTAGAGTGATTGAAGGATTGAAAAATCTTTCAACAAACTTGGACCAGCGAAGTACTACCTAACATTAGGAATAACAATAGTATACAGTCCAAGTACACAAATAGTGCTATACTACAGGGTGCGTCTAATACAGATCTATATGTTTGTCTTTAGTAGTACTAAAAATTTTCGAAAAATCACTGTACAGAAATAAAATAAGAAATAGCGGTTTGGGTTTTTTAAATCCAGTCTGCACACAAGATTTGCTTATTTATAACAAAAAGTGAAGGACGATTGCAGATGAACTTGATAATATATATGAAGAAAACAGAAAAAAAAAATTATAATTAACAAAGACAGTAAGTTTATAAAGTATGAGAATCAAAATGCATTTGCTCTAAAAATACATGCTTAGAAATGATATATACAAAACTGGGTAGCTCTAGGTAAAAGTTAACAGCATCTTAAATGAAATATCTTATGAAGGTAATTGAAAAAACGAGAAGAGACAGAGTAAAAAATAGAAACGTTCAAAAAGAACTCTAGTGATATGATCACCTAAATAGAATGACCGACAACAGATATCTCAAACAAGTTTACGGCATGAGATGTTTTTTAATCGTTTATTTGCCAGCACAACAATCAGTTACATGTTATACATGGCAATGATAATAATAGTAAAGTAAGCAATAACAGTACGTTCTTTTATAGTTTATGAGGTAGTTTGTACCCTTACAAGTATGTTAACTAATTGTTATATTAACTAATCAATGTTGAGTTCGGTTAGATATAAATCTTGTGGTAATTTTCGTTTGAGTCTTTGGTGTATGTTTGGTCTGCCTAAGTTGTATAGAACTGCACCTTCACATTTATGTAAGTTTTCAAAGAATTTTTTGGCACTCGCGGCTATGTAGCTTTGGATTGTTGGTATGTCTAGTTCGTAATGTAGTTGTTCGTTCCGAATGAACCAAGGAGCATTCACTGCTATGCGGAGAATTTTGTTCTGTAGTCTTTGGACTTTTTCTATGTTTGACTTTGCAGTGTTGCTCCAGATTGTTGATGCGTATAGCACCAACGGTCGTATTAGAGATTTGTACATCATAATGGTGCATTTGGGCTTAAGAGATTACTTTCTATTAATGAGAGGGTAAAGTTGTGCCAATCGCGCGTATCCTTGGTTTAACTTGTAGTTAATATGAAGTTTCCAGGTAAGTCGAGTGTCAAGGAGCACTCCCAGATACTTGATGGCGGCATCGGCGGGATTCCAGGCAATAGTGTTGTTGTTGATTGTTAAGCTGGGAGGGTTTCTAATTCTTCTGAGGGAAAATATTTTTGCCTGACATTTGGTGTGGTTGATGTGCATATTCCATTGGTTGAACCACGAGCATATTTGGTTCAGTGCAGTCTGCTGCTTTTCAATAGCTAAGGTAAGGTCAGTGTGTTGGGTCAAGATTGCGGTGTCGTCCGCGAAGGTCGCTAGGGTTGCCTCTATGTTAGGAATATCTGAAGTAAAAATATTGAATAATAGGGGTCCCAGTACGCTTACTTGAGGTACGCCTGCATGGATGGACTTTGTTTCAGAAGATGCGGAGTTTATGCGCACAGCAAAAGTGCGGTTTTCTAGGAAGGAGAAGACTATGGCTTTAAGGTAGCTGGGAATTTTTATCTTGATGATCTTGCTTTTTAGGCCTTCGATCCAGACTTTGTCGAAGGCCTGGGCTATATCGAGGAGAACTACAACTGTATAACCTTTGTTTTTGTAGCCCTCTTCTATTTTTTCAGTTATGCGTTGGAGTTGGTGCTGCGTAGAGTGTGATTTCCTAAATCCGAATTGGAATGCTGGTAAGATGTTGAGTCATGTTAATTCATTCATTAGCCGGGAGTGGATGATCTTCTCGAAAACTTATTGGCCTGTAGCTACTAATCAACTTTTTGTCTTTACCTGGTTTAGGAATCACCAGTATGTGTGCTTGCTTCCATGTTTGTGGGAAATAACCTTGCTGAAGACATGCATTAAAAGTTGTTGCTAGATAGGCTAAGGTTTTGGTGGTGAGCTGAGATAATATTAGGTTGGTAATGAGATCGTGCCCAGGAGCTTTTCTTTTAGGGAGACTGTCGATTATTGTTTTAATTTCAAGGGGAGAAGAGGGAGTTATCGGTTCTGTAACTACTGGGAGATGAGTTTCAACGTGATTAATTATATATGTTGCGTGGTTTGGAGCGCAAGTGACTGTTGGAGTGAATACACTTTCGTAGTGGGTAGCAAAGGCTGTTGATTTTTCTTCGTCAGTAGCAAGTAGTGTATTATTCACGCTTAATGTTGGGATGTCCTCTTTTGCTTTAATATGCGCTTTGTAGCTCTCCACATTCCGATGTCACCTGGTTGGAGATCTTCTATGTATTTTTGATATGAGTTGATTCTCAGCTCATCCAAGCATCTTTTAAGGTGTGTGTTAACCTGTTCAGTAATCGTTTTGTTTCCGGTATCCTGGTTCTCTGCCATTCGCGTCTGACTTGACTTTTCTTTTGATTAGTGCTGTGATTTCTCGAGGCAAGCTATGGTGATTAGGTTTTTGTTAGTTTTGGGCGCTAGTGTTGATCTTTGCACGCTGTCAGTTATTGATGTTGTTAGTTTGGAATGGTTAGATCAATGTCCTCGTGGTTGATAAGACCGGTTGGGCATATCAGCTGATCATCTAGGATGGCTTGGAATTGTTCCCAGTTAATTATCCCGTTTATTAGTTTTGGTACTGGCTGTACCAGCTGAGGTGAGCTAATAAATGTTATTATAACTGGTAGGTGGTCAGAATCTAGTTCTTCTACTACAGTTTGAAAAGTTGGTTTATCGAAGTTTTTTGGAGTACTATGTCTAGTATGTCCGGCTGGTGATCACTGCAATACGGGTAGTAGGTATAATTCTCGGGGGCTGTTACTTGGAAGGAGTATTTAGTCGCGTAGCCTTCCATCTTGATTCCCTCGGGATTGTTAGCTCTGCATCCCCATAATTGGTTTTTGGTGTTGAGGTCTCCAATCATCAGGAGTGGCTCGTTTGTGTTGAAGATGGTTTTTATGTCGTCCTCCATTAATTTCTTGTTCGGCTGTCTGTATGTGCTGATTAGTGTGAGGTTTTGATCGTTTATTTTTATTTTAACTCCTATTGTTTCAAGGCTTAGATTTTTTGTTTCGGGGACAGCATTGTGGCAAATTTTCTTTCTAATGAGAATAGCTACTCCACCAGCAGCTATTTGGGCGTTTCTATCTGCTCTGTGAATTTGGTATCCTGGAATTTTAAACGTGTCTACTTCAGATAGGTGGGTTTCTGTGATGCACGCGATGTCTATGTTATGTCTGGCAAGGAAGGTTATAAGGATTGATCTTTGCGTTTTGACGCCATTAGCATTCCAGTTTAGGATTGATAGTTTTTCGATGATTTTCTGCGATTTAGGATCCATTGAGGAGTAGAGGAAGGAGTGCACTAGTGATAAAATTTTTAATTATGGGGAGGTAAGGGGTAAGGAGATCAACAAGGATTTTGGCTATATTATTTATGTTAGGTGAGGTCATTGGATCGGTTGTCTGGTTAAGGTTAATAAGGGTGGAGTTAGTCGGTGCAGTGTTTCGAGCTTGATTTGCATATGAGCGGTTCGGATTGACAAAATAGTTCCTATTGTGTCTTATGCTGGATTGGTTAAAGTTGCTGATGTTATTTTGTCGTTTTTGTACTATCTCTAGGTGGTGGCTACAGCCGCGATAGCTTGTGGGGTGTGGTCCTCCACAGTTGGCACATTTGGGTGTTTCTTCAGGTTTTTTCTTGCATTGTTGATGCTGGTGGCTATCGCCACCATTTAACGCAGCGCGGATCTAATGTACAGTAGTTTTTGGTATGCCCATAGCCTTGACAGCGGTGGCATTGTGGAATGTTTGATGGCTTTCTTCTCGGTTCTACTGTGACTATTGAGTAGTACATGCTTTTTAATGTAAAGATTTTCGTTATCCTTCAGGTCGACTGCGCAAATTGGAAGCGGGTGTTTATTTTTTGTAAGCAGGCGTGTGACTTTGATAACTGACAGGGTTTTGCTAAGTT
The DNA here is from genome assembly GCA_036346155.1 of Sinelater perroti. NCBI lineage: Eukaryota > Metazoa > Arthropoda > Insecta > Coleoptera > Elateridae > Sinelater > Sinelater perroti. The sequence continues at coordinate 16,527,847 of JARFIY010000158.1, read as the reverse complement.
CGGTGAATATTTCTTGTTCTGTTATGGATGGTGGTACGTTTTTGATCACGACATTGAGGGGTTTTCCGACAGGGTTTTGGAAGGTATGAAATTTGATGTTGTTATCTTTAAGGTGTTCTGTTAAAATTCTGTAGTCATTCTCTTCAGTTAAGTTGATTCTTAAGGTGTTTGTGTTACAAAAGGTGGTGAACTCGTTTGATGTTAGTTGTTTAATATTTGCAGTCAGGGCTGCGCGATTTATGGCGTTGTGTAGATAGATAGGCGGTATTTTGGGTTTAGTTGCCGAAGTTTCAGTTTTTCCGTTTGTGTTTTGCTGATTATGGTTATCGTAAGGGTTATCAACTGGGTCAACTTCTTGACTGGCAAGTAGATCATATTTGTTATGCGTTGGAATGTTTGGAGTCCATGCGTAGCGTTTTTGCACTTCATTAAGTGGCGGTGTTAATGAATCAGATTTACGATTATTTAGCGTTTGAATTTCCATTGGGTTATCATTATTAATGTTTTCGGTTATTTTAATAAATTGAAAGTAACTTACAATTTATGTTGCTTTTACAGTTGATATTATAAGACCTTTTCGTTGGATAAATGCACTTTAATCTTTCACACACTTGGGACAGCGATAAAGCACGTCTTGACGCTTTGAAAGTAAAATGACGAATCAAAGTTACTTTGTGCGAGAGGCATATTAATGTATTTTTTACAATAAAGGAAATCTCTATTTCAACTAATAATAGAACTATGACTTTCACATCACTAAGAGCAGGTTGCACTAAACCTAGAAACATTTAAGAGCAATAAAGTCTTACAAGACTTACCAATTTTGTATGTACTTTAAGTAAATGTTTGACATGATCAAAGTTTCAGTCCTGTCGAACTGACCGTTGAGTAAGATGTAAGATGTATATGTCAGTGTACGTTTGATATTTTGCATCTGCTCCTTTCGCGGAACTCTTAACGCTTTCCTGTCTAGATCACAATTTATTACAAAGAGTGCGATAGAACATAATGTACATGAGAAATCTTTATTGATTTATAAGATAACAAAACAATACAATATTGAACAATATGCAGTGCCAAATGAAGAACCAGCTGTCATAAGGTAAATTACTTGTGGTTACCAGCGTTGCCGTTGCCGGCTTCGTGGATACTTTCATTGTCCATATGGAAGGGAGAGTCTGCGTAGGAGATTTTAGGTTTGTAGGCGTTTTTCTCGTCCCCAGTTTCCGTGATTTGGTATCTACCATCGGGCAGAAGAGCGAAGAACCTTTGGTGAACTACGTCTCCCTGACGGATCTCTTCATGACCGATGTCTGTGCCGTTCTTGGGATCCTGCGCATGGTACGCAAAATAGATAGTGGGGGACTTCTGCAATCAAGTTGTTACTATTTATTTTCATTTTCTATTTCATGATTGTAGATAGAAAATCGAAATAAGCAAGCGCTGAAGATTGGGAAAAAAAATTTTTCTTTTTCAGAAATTTGTTATGCTGACATTAGAACTAACCACCGTACTATCCAATTTTATTAGATTAGCTTAAATACTTACAGAAAGGTCATTTTGTGGCCAGTTGGGTAAATCATTTGGCAGACTTAGTTTGCGAGTGGCATCAGTTTCAGTGACATTGAGGCTTGGAGGGCTGCTCGATGGGGGCGATTGAGTCACGCCGCATTCGACCAGCGCTATAGCGAGGGATGCTACCAGGAGAAAAGTTACCTAAAAATTGAAATTTCTAATTATGTTATATTATTTATACTTTAAAGAACACACAAAACGCATAGTCAAGTTCTTTACCGCATAGCTAGTGCTTGAATTAAAACTAGACTCTGCTTTACAGCGCGTTGTTTCCTTTGTATAATATGGCTTTGTATTATTAACTGCTGTTATTAAGATAATTGAACACAACAGAATTAGTTGAATTTTCATTTTTTGAGATATCCGCTTAAAAAGGATTATAAAGCTGTGAATTGTAATTTTTAAAATTCAATGATCAATTTCTTCAGAAATTTGAACGTAAATGAAATAGATAAAAAGAATGGACATTGTGTTCCTCTCCAAACAAAAACAAGTATTTCAGTAACTTAAAAATTATATGTTTATATGATTAGACAGTATTTTTTTAAAATTTTGTCGCATTACGATTATGTAAATAAATAATCGCACAGAGCCGACGATATACATAAAGAAATAAAATTACCCTCCCCATGCAATTTCTAATTTGGTTGGTGCTGACATCTTTTGACTAAATCTGTTGCTTTTGATTAAATTTTAAATTTAAAACAAATGTGCACACATCCCGACTATATAAATTGACTTTGGCTGATTTGTTGTTAAGAATAAAAGAAAATTATATAAAGTTTGAAATAATTAATAAATAGGCAAAGTTAAATTACTTTCTTTTAAACTCTAGCAAGAGTAAAAAATTAAATGTACGAGTTAGTGCTCGTTCAAAGTGAAGTATACTTGGGGAATCTTACCTTCATTTTGCACTAATCAGATTGGCGGGTCGAAACGAACTGCAAACAAGATATTCGGAGGTTCTGCCAAGAGCATCTCTGCTGGAGCTTATATACCCGATCGCATAGTGCATGATGTTTCCCCGAAATCCTGAAGCTTGGTAGTGTATCACCTAAGAATTCCGAGTACTACACTATGTGGTTTGTGTATGTGGGGGGTCGACCAAAGTGCAGCTGCAGTTTTTCGTCTCATTGCGGTTTGCTGCTCAACGGTTGATTGTCGGCGAGTTAACTCTATGGAGACGTACGGTGAAGCTCCATGAAACTAAATGTGAATAAATTCATCTATTGTTGTACTGATCTGAAAATATTTGTATCCACCCTTATATAAAATTTAAATTTAATTATTTAGAGCAACGTCGATTTTTGTTTTCTTTATTGAAGACTAGTTTAATCAAAAACAGTTTAATAAAATATTTAAGTTTTAGTAATCTACAGGTGCATGTTATTATTAAATCACTACTACAGTTCTATAGGTTCTTTGTTTTTGTCCTAGTTAGTAACATCAAAATTCCTCAAGTCTTGTTCTGCTTTATTTTTACATGTTTGCTTAAGTCTTTCTTTCTTGATCTCTCCTTTTGGTTATATTTTGTAAGTTAACGAGAAGAGTTTTGTGTTTTGTAATATAGTTAGGTATCCTAACCATCATATTCTATTTTGTTTAATTACGTGTGTTATTTTATTTTTTATTAGCTGTTTTCCGCTAGTTTTCTTTTTCATTTACAACTTCGTTTATTAATATTAATATCTTTCTTTCACATTTTACTTTCTTCCTGTTCCGTTATGACCCAGTACTCATTCGCGTATAGTACTACTGATCTTACAATTGTTTTATATAGTTCAATTTCAGTTAGCCTCAAAAGTTCATTGGATGTTAAAGGATGTTTTAAAACACCTTCGCACTTTGAGCTCCATGTTAGCCTTTGTTTTATTTCATTGACTATTTTTCTATTGCATATTATTTCTGTTTCTAGATATAACACATTGATAACTGGCGGTATTTGGTGTCTTTATCATTATTCATCATTAGCAGATATTCGTTGTCTTTAGCCCTTCACATTATTATAAATTGTGATTACTAGTTTTAAATTCTTAAGCCTATTTCCTCCATGTTTTTTATTAATGTGGATGCTATGTTATGCAGTGCATATTTTGTTTTCAGTAAGATCAAATTGGCAAATGTCAAGCATTGGTTAGGTATATTGAGAATATTGCCATTTGTTTTTATGTTAGTGCTCCTAATTATTCTTTCTAGAACTAAATTAAATAAGATACTTGACTTTTTCTGTATCCCGTTGTGTGTCTTAAACATTTATTCGGCAAATATTTTTATTTTTTGTGAGTACTAGAGTAATGTTTTTTTTTTGAATATACAGAATATATAGAAATATGGAATAAAGTGATAGAAGAGAATAGTATGAGGGTCTTGGGAAAACGAGAATCTTGGTCCTCAATGAGAAACAAAGGAAAGAAGAGGGAAATATAATTATATGCAAAGGAATACATCCGAAAGAGGTAATGACTTTTGACTATCTGGGTACTAGAATTACAAATAATGGAAAGATAGAAAAGTAAATTGCCAATAGGACAAAAAATAAGAAATAATACATACTATTCTCTGATGACAGCCAGCGTGGTTCCGTGGTTGAGGGGCGGGCTGCAATGCTGACGGACCCGGGTTCAATTCCCGGTGCTTTCTGATGCCTGGCTGGTGGCCTACTCAGTCACTAAAAAAATTGAGTACCTGCGTTCATTCGAACAAAGGGTAATAATGGCGGTCGTCTAAGGTGCGGTGCTTGCCACATCGCCCCGCATCAGAGATGGTGCGCGACGACCGGGCAGAAAGAGCGAACGTATGAGAGCCTTAACCTCTCAGTTCGCAGGCCGTGCTCCCACGCGGGGCGTAGGGCCTTACCATTATTATTATTATTATGCTTTGATGAAAACAATATTTGGAAAGAAAGAAATCAGTAGGCAAACAAAAATACACGTCTATAAAGCAATTCTAGTTCCGGCCTTAACATATTCTAACAAGGCGTGGACGAGAATCAAAAAGCATAACAGCACAATCACAGCAACGGAAATGAGAATACTTAGAAAAATAGCGGGAGTAGCAAAATTAGATTGGATAAAAAATACGAAAATAAAGGAAACTTTACAAATTGAAGCACTAGTGAACTTAATAAACAAAAACAATTAAATTGATTTGGCTATGTCTGGAGAAAGAAAAAATCTAGACTCCCCAGAAGAGTAATGGAAGTAAAAAATATAGTAAAAAAAGAAAAACAAAAAGGGGAGACCAAGGAAGGCACGAATCCAGCAGATAGTGGAAGTTGAAAAAAATAAAGAGAAGACTGACAGAAATGAAGTAAATGACACAGGATTGTAAAGCATGGAATAATAGGACGAGTAGTTAAACAACAGTTCTTTACGATGCTCTGTAAAGGGCATAAGGACCATAAAGAAGAAGAAGAAAAAGAAGAAGAAGATTCTTGATCTTAAATTCTTAATCCTTCTTCCCCCCGGGTTTTCTTTTAATGTGGATGCTATTTCTTGCAGAGCATATTTTGTTCTTGATAATATCAAATCGTTGTTGGCAAACGTCAAGCATTGGCTGGGTCTATTGAGAATATTGCCATTTGTTTTTGTTAGTGGCCACCAATGTCCGCAGTCGTTGATTCTATTGAAAATGGATGGTCATACATAAAAATGAAGCTCAAAGGAAAGTCAGTGTACATAGTAAAGTAAGTGTTATTTTTAATTAAGAAGGATCGCAATTACTTCTTAATATGTCAAAGTTTATGCAGAAAACCTCATAGAAAGCATGAAAATATGTGAAGTTATAATCAGTAATCGAAGTGATTGGACCAGATGTTAGGTGTTTACGTGGTAGTTGTATCTACCTTTTTATTTTTTTAAGATTACCACGATCGCTTTATTATTGGACATAATTTTATTTATAGTTATATTATATTTTTATTATATTTTATTAATTGACTATAATTTTATAATACAATCACTTTCAACTTGGCCTACTTTTGTTTTCCTTTAAGATACCAAGTTAAGTTTATGTTTTACTATAATTGAATATAACCAATACCCATTTTATTGTGTTAATTTATTATTTTTTAGTTTCACAATTTTGAGAATTCCACAGAATGAACAGGATAAAGATGTCGTTCCACTTTGATAACGCCTTAGCGCATCGTTTAGCAAACGAGGACGGAATTCAAGTTTCAGACTGTTCTATACCCACTTGGTATGCCTAATTTGATTTCCAGCAATTTTTATCTATTCCTAGAATTCAAAATATTTCCGGCCAGAAAGATAATTCGATTTAGTAATGAGAATATTAAAGCCGAAAACGATTATTTGGATTATCTTTAAGAAACTCATTGCTGCAAACATTTTGCGCAGCACCTGATTACCGTTTTTACGCATTTTGCTTCGAATATTACGCTTGCTAGAAAAGTCTACATTCATCAATTTATTGATAGCCCATTCTAGGCGGAGTTATCTATTAAGGCTATAATTTTTTTTAATTACATAAACTGAACTAAACTTAATTAAACTGAATTAAATCTTAAAGAAACTTCAGAGAGAATCAAGATAATTGCAATGATTTTTACTGCTATATTGAGGCTGGGATAATCTTACAACCGGTGGGAAGTGGCCCCAATAATCTTAATATCTAAGCCGGGAAAACTTCTAACCGAAATAGAGCAGTAGAGACCTATCAGCCTGCTTCCATTAACATCAAAGTAATTTGGAAAACTTCTTTAGCAAATAATTTTGTTTTTCGTCAATGGCAAGGAATAAGTCAAGTTATCTTTTAACAACATTCCACTATTTAGCAGATACATTATTGCTACTAAAATATACAAAAGATATAGCAGAGCAGTATTAACAGATTTACTTCAAGCACTCGATAAAATGTGACATTTAAGCCTTTTCAGCAAAATCAAACGTAGCCTGCCTGCTACAGACATTCTCAGCCCAGTAGTATATACACAGCCGACCTAACCATTACAGAAAATTCAGTAATTGTCACTATTGCCGGCGACACGGTATTAATGTGTAAACTTTGATTCACTTATTGCCTCAAGATATTTATAAAATCTTCTTAGCAATTTAGAAAAACTGCTCAAATTATGAGAAGACTAAATACCTCGGTATTCATCTGAACCGACAACTAACGTGGCATCCAAATATATGGGATAAGAGACTTCAGCTGGGCTACACTTTTAGAATATACTACTGGTTTATGAGACGGAATTTACAACTCTCATTTGAAAATAAGCTGCTAGTGTAGAAGAGATCCATCAAAGGTATTTAGTGTTATCACATTCAAATATGGGTTCAGCTAGCGAGTCTGCTCTAGACACAATACAGTGCAGCTAATCTAATGTGCCGCTAACAATAACCAACGCCGCGTAGTTCGTACCAAATCAGACAAGTTATGCAGATCTCGAAATGCGTATGGTTCAAGAAATAATAAAAAAATAACATTAAATACCAGGAAATAATTAGAAACCAACTAAAACATTTAGTCGGATTTTTGAGATCTAATTAATAAATTTTGTATTTCATATGTACACTTGAGAACAACACCATCGATTCACTAGCTGCACCCACATTTTCGTTTCCCGTTTCAGTCTAAGAAAAATTAAAATTAAATCAATGTGCAGGAGTATATTTTTATTGTTCTTTAAAAGATTGTTGCTATTAATATATACTATCGGATAACGCATTCAAAAAAATATGCATTACAAACGGGGTTTTAGGAATCTTGCTAACGACTGTGATTGGCCTACAGTACGCTTGTAATTCGGTAATTCATCTCAGTCACTTATCCGAAGTTGACGTAAGCAAGCATGTGACGTAAGTGCACATGTAATTTGCAAGAAATTGGATGCCACAGCCGCCGAAGAACCCCAGGCAGTTGCATTATTGATAAAGGGCCTCAGTCATAGAGTTGTGACAAATCAAATAAATCTTAGTTAATCAATTGAGTCGAGAGTGTTGCGTCGGCACCGGGAAACCGGTGACTACGTCCGCCGGCAAGGAGGCGACCGTAGGCGCGTGGAAACGGAGAGAGACGATCGATTTCTCGTCTGAATATCCTATAGAAATCGACATATGACTGGCGTTGATCTCAAACAAAAGTTTATTGTGTTCAGAGGTGTGGTCACCAGCGCTTGGACAGTGAGAAAAAGCCAATCTGACTCCAAAAAAGGCAGCTACGAGCCCCAGGCTGACTGCAGTCCGAAGGCAAAGGCGACTGAAGTTGGCTAGTTAAAATCGATTGGGACCTCAGCCATTGGAGTCAAATATTATTAACCGATGAGTCCAGGATGTGCCTACATGACAAAGACAAGAGACATCGGGATTATAAAATATCAGAAGAGCGATTTACTCATTGTTGTATTCAAGAAACTGTCGCATGTGGAGGTGCCTCTTGCATGTTCTGGACGGGCATTTCCATGCACGGAAAAACTGGGTTGATTTTCGTATCTAGTGGAAGATGTGGAGAAGGATTAACAGCGGACCGCTACATCAGAGACATTCTGGAGGATCATGTTTCGTTTGTGGGATTTGTTAGTGAGGACTTCCCGGTAATGCACGATAATGCGCAATGCCACTCCCTGATTGGCTGACGTCGGTATACAGAAAATGTATTGGCGTCCGTGTAGCCCAGACATAAATTCAATTGAGCATGTTTGGGATGAGCTTAAGCGAGGAGTCCGGCCCAGAAATCTTCCATCAGGGAGCGTGATGGAACTGATAGCGGCGTTAATTGAAAAGTGGTAAGCAATCCTTCGAGAGAGCGTAGGAAAAGTCATTTGATCCATGCGTAGTCGCTTGGAAAGTGCAATTAGGAGTAGAGGTGGCAACAGCATGTATTGAGAAAATCATTAAATTAATTTCAACTGAGTATTCAATTTTTTTCCATTCATAATCACCTTTTTCTTTTCAACTCTTTTGTTTTAGACATATTCTTAGGGCCATAACTTTGTCAAAACAAGTCCGATTCCAATCAATGTGGTATAATTTGAAATCACTGTTTAAGCTTTCAAGCAGTATACTGAACTTTACTTGGAAGCTATCGGTTTGCTCTTAACTTGCTATTCTAAGTGTGTGTGGAGTTTTCCGAAAAATAAACTCACTCTGTGACAAGTACTTATTTTTAATTCAACTCTTTAATTAATATCCTTGAGGATTTCTTTCCCTAAATAATCTTTAGGGAAATAAAAAAAAAATTATTTGTGATTTAGTGCAGGAGACAGGTTAAGCGCATATTACTGTGTTCTGTGCAGCTGGCAAGAGCTCTATTTCAATTAATAACTCAAAATACTATACTACGAGTCATACATCACTAGAAAGCGATTGTATAAACCGCGATGGCTAAATCAAAAAACTGTTAAGCTTTGCAATTCTTATTTATTTTATATCCATTTTTAATTAATGGCTGTATTTAGCAAAATTTCACTCATTGCAAAATAATAGTGTAGGTCAATACATATTCCACCCATATAGACGTTTTTTTGCTTCTTTAAAAGACCTCGTAACGTCTTTCTGTTTAGATTACAATTTATTTATTTATTTACATGGATAATTTTATTGATTTATAAGGCAGCAAATGACAACAGTATTGTTATGAAATAATGCTATCATAATACAGACTAGGAATGGTGGCCAATGTTCAAGTAGTCATCAATGGGATAATCTATGTAGAAGACTGTGGGTCTGTAATGGTTTTTGTCAGCTACGTATTCCACGATTTGATAACTGCCGTTGGGGAGGAGGACGAAGTACCTTCCTTCAACGACAGCGCCCAGGCGGATCTCTTCATGGCCGTGGTCGGTGCCGCTTCGGGGGTCTCGCACACGGTACTTGAAATGGTAGTACCTGTATGTCTGCAATGAAGTTCTTAGTATTTGTTTTCTACTTTCTATTTTATGTGTGCAGCTAGAAAATCAAAATAGGCAGGCGTTGGAAACTGTAAAATTAATTCTTTTTCTATTTAAAATTTTAAAAGACGTGCCTGGCTCTTCAGTTTAATTGAATTAGTCCATATACTTACAGAAATATCATTTGGTAACCCGCTGGGAACGCCGTATGGCCGATAGGGTTGGACAGTGAGATTAGTTTTACCGAAAGCGTGGCTTGCGGGGCTGCTCGATGGGGGCGGTTGGATCACACCGCACTCGACCAGCGCCATGGCGAGAGTGGTCACTAGCAGAAAAGTTGCCTAAAAGTTGAGATTTTCAATTAGTGTGAGCGCTATTTCTGAATTAAAAACTAACTACGTATACTTTAATGAACGGCAAAGACGTGAAGTATTTTATGTGCTGCTATTGCTTGCATTTCCAACTAGCCCCTGCTGCACAGCTTTTATTTTTTTTTGGCTAAATGAAGTAAGCACTACGTTAAGATACTGTAGTACGACATAACTTTTCAGGATTTAGAGTTCTTATGATGAGAGAAAACACCGCAAAAGACTATTAATAGCTTTAAATTATAATTTTTTCAGAATTACAAAACAAGGATAATAAATGCATTACGTTCCAAATAGAAACAAAAAGTTCTGAAGTAATGTATTTCAGTGATTTAAAAATCATATCAATAGCAGAAAAGTATGATGTTCTTCAGATAGTTTGTTAATAATATCTTAAACACCATTGAGATTATCTTTAAAAGAGCGGCGATATATTTAAAATAAGTCGTAGTCAAAGCACAAAGCATAATCCAAAGTCAAAAGATTGTTTGAAACTCTTCTTTAGGCTAATTGGAAAATGCATCAGTTAGTGAACAGTTAAAATAAAGTATACTTAGAGAGGCTTACCTTCATCTTTACACTAATTGGATTGCCCAATTAAAAACCAACTGCCGACTAGGTACTCGATCTCTCTGTTAGTAGCATCGCCTCTGAAGTTTATATACCCTATCGCATGGTGTGTGATGTTCTCACATTCTAATATTTTGCAGTGCGTCACCCAAAAATTCCGGGTATTATACAACGTAGCATGTGCGTGTATGCGGGGGCAGGTGGGTCGTATGAAGTGCATCTGCAGTTTTCCGATTTCTTGCCTAACAATTAATTGGAGATGAATTAATTTGCTTATGGAAACTTCGACAAATCTAAATATGAATGAATTGCTTTAAAATTATGTGGGTTATCCTTATACGAAGCATAAAATTTAATTAACATAAAAAACAGATTACCAATTAATTGTTATGTTTAATGAAGGTCAGTGCATTTGAGAACAATTTAAATAAAAACTGAAATCGCAGTAGTCTACCACGTACACGCAACTTATACTTTTCTAAAATATAAGAAAAAATATAAATCGAAATTTCGATTCCCTTTTTTTAGTAAAAGATTTATTATTGTATAGAGAAAACCATCTCTATTTTGATTTGCTTTAGAAATTTTTGAGTAGCTAGTTAAAATCGGGCCGCAATATTTTAATCTTAATTTTTCTTAGAATTTAATTTTTTCGCAGCCAAAACATCTGTTGTTGGCTTTTAAATGTAAAATCTTTAATAAATGTTCCTATTCCTCTCTTCTTCTTTTTGCTCTTCTTAAATTAGGACCTGGTCGTGTTTATACTAATAAATTTCTTGTTATAGTAAGTCTTGTGACACCAAGGTACAGCTTTCGTACTAGCGCTTTGGTGATCTCTTGGAGTTAGTTTTTCCCTTTTTAGCTATTTTTTCCATCCGGTCATCAGCCACCTTGTTAACAAACTCCACTATCTTTTCCTTTTTCTTGGCTATCTGATCACATCATCGATTTCTTCGTTTCTCTATTTGTTTCTTAGTATAGCCTGTTATAAATTTTAATATTTTTATTTCGGTTGTTCTTAGAAGGCGTTTTGTAGTTGAATTTTTTGTTCTTGTCTCAATTGTATAGCTCATGACGGGCCTTACGCATATTTTATAACTGTCTTTTTCCTCTAGATTATATTACGTAGATCACCTGATATCATAGCCGCTTTGGTTGTATTTGCTCGCACTTCTATCTTTAGATTTCTGCTACTAGTTAAAATGGCCTCTCCAAGTGTTTAAAATTTGTTACTTGCTCCACGCTTTGGTTGTATGTGGCTAGTTTACATCTTATTGTTTTCTTAGACACTCTGAGATGCTGTGTTTTCTGAATTGAGATAGTCGTGTTAAATGTTTTTGCGTTGTTTCAAATTAATATAACAGCCTTTGTAGGCTATTTTTTCAGATGTTATAACAGCATCATCAGCATATTATTTTGATTTGTTCATTTGTCATTGCCAGCAGCTTTAACTAATATCGGGATGAAGTTACTGCCTTGTATTACTTATACCTGGTAGTACTGGTATTTTTTTGTTAATTCATTATCATAAAATTATTGCTATAATGTAATGATCTATAATTATTTCCTTTCTAGCTCTAATACATCAGTAAGTCTTAGTTTATCTCAGTTTACCTCAGTGAGTTTTACCGATTCACATTGCAAGGCAGAACAGTAGATGATGGTTACCATAATACAAACATTTATTATTTATAAAATATAAATAAACGTTACAGATAGGTATTTATCTTAATGTTTAGTGGTTGCCCTATCCTACATTAATATTTTATGTCTATAACTAGTCGTATTATAATACTGAGTTTATTAAACACCAACGCGACCTCAAATCTGCTTGCATTAGTGCAGGAAATGCATAAAAGTCCAGTCAAGGCAAGGGACTTTTGAGTTACAATACTACGCAAAGAAACACACCAATTTATTTTAACTTATGTTGCAATATCTGTTTGCTTAGTCCATTTAGTCTTCTAGATCATATCGCGCATTCTCTTTTCTGTCTTGTAAGACAGCGGGACTTGCTTGGCGTCGTTGAGCCTGGCCCTTTATCAACTTCTGGCTTCTGCCTTCTGACGAAAACTATAAGTTGCCATGTTCGGTAATAAGTCGTATGATGTGTTGTTTAAGTTACTTTGACGCTTGTCGCGCTGTGCCAACAGCTCACAGTTGGTGTTTAAGAATCCTATGGAACCGTCTCGAAAATTAGCAATCTTACCCTTTCCGTAGTCTCTTTACTAGGCCGACGTGTTCCTTTCTCCAATAAAATTGTTTCCTAATCTGGCTAATAGTGTCTTTATAAGGCTTGGAGCCTCTACTATTTCTAAGTACATGTAGCACTGAGTTACTGTTCTATATTATAGCGTTTTTTGGGATGATTTCCTTGTGCTTGTCGATGTACATCAGCCATTTTCGAATTTCCATTAGCTATTACTAGAGAATGGTGCTACAGTTTGCGGGCTTGATTTGTGCTGTTCTACTCAAATGACTACGAACGGGACTTCTGCCCTTCTAAACTACTATACACATACGATGACCTTGCAATATGGATTTGCTCTTGCATTCTGTTTGTAGACTTTTGCCTAATTAAATCACTTTCAGATTTGTTTAAACTTGTTGTACAGATTCTGCTGTTTATTGCAGGTGACAATTCAGTTTAAGAAAAACTTCTTGTTATATCTGAATAATAAGAACGTAGCTAAATTTGTAGTCTAGTTAGTTATGCTTTTTAACACTTCTAGTACGGCCGCGCGGTTAGGTCGCGTGTCTGCAGTGCAAAATTTCTTTGAACAAAGAGTAATAATGCCGTATCGCCTCGTATCAAAGATGAAGCGAGACGACCAGACAGTGAGGGCGAATGGGAATGGAATCTAATACCCTACGCAGGGTATTAGAGCCCCACCTTTGTTATTATAACATTATAAAGGTGGCTTATGGCCACTTTGGATACATTGAAGCTCTCCGCAAAGCACTGAAGAGTAGTCGTAGGATTTAGTTCACCTTCTGCTTGCAATTCGTCTTTGTCGTTGCTAAGAATTCTCAAAAATTTTGATAGTGTTTTGTATAATTCTTACGTTACATGTATTCCAGTTTTACGCTTTATTTTTCTTGCGGTTATCGATGCATGCATATCCTATGGTGCAGAGCATTTTCGCAAGAAAAAAGAGGGCAAATATGTAGGCACTGTCAAATATTTACGCAGTTATGAAACGACAGTCAAAATTATAAAGGAGATGAAAATCGAAAATCTGGAATTTTGCGTGCAACTATCTGACCCCAGATCGCCAGCGACGGATTTACCTATTTCATTTAATAAGCAGCCGCCCACTGCTAGGTCTCAAAATAAAAATGATATTTGCACAGTTTGCCATTTTACAGAAACTCGAATTAGAAATACCAACAAGTCTTTTTGTTTTAATTATAATACTTGATTGCTAACAGGCTTCTTTAAGTATTCAATATTGTGAATTGCTTTGTCTCAGCACTGCCTCCCTCTATTTTTCCTGTCGCTGGTCAGTTAGTAACTAGAGCAACACAGGTGATTTGTAAATATACAGTAACAAAATGCATATGGTTAAAATAAATTAGCGCATTTCTGATACGGCCAAAATCATTAATTTTTTTCTATACGAAGTATTGAAGAGCTTTAAGCGAGTAATAATCCGATGGTGCGACGTCTAGTAGGGGGTAAGCGGGATGAGGTAAGACTTTCCATCCAAGCTTTTGCTGTGCAATTTTTATTGTGTGAAGACAGGCATTATTATGTTTGATGATTATGCATATTCTATTCCTAACTGTTGGGCGTTTTAGCGATGAAGTTTCATTTGTGCAATCTAATTGTTGATAATAAAGGTCTGCAATAACCCTTTGTCGGAGTTTTAACAAATCGACGAACACCATACTCAAAGAAATTGGGTTTTAAATATTCTTTAGGTTATTTTTCAACAAGTAAGCATTGCTTTTTTCAGGTGTATAATTGTATAAGACACATCTTTGATAACCAGTAATGATACGGTCAAGAAATGAATGATTTGTATTCGTTGATAACGAAGAGCTGCATACAGAAATTGGCTATTTTGTGATTTGTCAGTAAATATAAAACCAACTTTTTCAATTTAATGATTTTGCCAATTGCTTTTAAATGTTCTTTTGCTTTTCAATCGATTGTTTATGGTCTTTTTGATGATAGCTTTTAAGGCGTTGTAGTCGATCAAATTTCTATTTAATTTTTAGAATAAAGAGTCATCCCCATCATATCTCGCAAACCATATCTGACAGATCTTTATTTCAATATCCCCCCGATACATACTGTTGATGTTTCTTACTGCATTCGTTTTATTTGATCCACGATGAATGTCCGTAGCATATAATGATGTATGTGTTTTTCACTAGAGTATAGAGGCAATAGATAAAGAAGAAAAACGCAGTGAAAAGTATTAATGATTAATGAAAGATGGAATAAGTTTACTATAAATATCTAAACGCATTTGTTTATATGATCAACGATAGTTAAACAAGAAAAATAAAATGGTGGCGTGGCAAAATAAGGAGTAAAATAAATAATCTGAATGAAAATATTCTTCAGTTTTGAAATGTAACTATATACAAAAGGGAAATGAGGCATAAGAAATCGTAAAATAGAGAGAGCTGGAAAAACTTTGAAAGAAAATTGAAGACTATATAGAAAACAAAAAACAGTTTTAGAAGGTTGTCAAGAAATTACGAGAAAACCAAACAAAAAGGTTAGGAGTATTGTACGGAAAAAACGAAAAAAATAAAAGAAAGAATAGAATAAAGTCCTTGAAGAAAGCAAGAAATGGAAAATCAGCCGGTGAGGATCGAGTTGTAAAAATATTAAAGCTTGGGGAACGTAAAGTGATTGAGTAACTGAAAGCTTGGACTAATAAAGTAACAACATTATAGTTCCAATATACAAATAGGGAGAAATAGGGCCATCTTTGAACAAACTTTATGAAAATTATGTGAGTTGTTTACAGTTTGTCTAACAATGCCCATGTGGAATCAATACTGTGTATACGATTCTCAAAAGAGTACAAATCATCGAATACTGCTAGAGCTGTGAAAATGATTCGAATGAAACCATCGGGAAGAGGAAACGAGAAGTCACATTAGTCCCGAAGATTAGCAAAAATGTATTTGCAATATATGTCATCCATGTTGAAGATTTTTTATTTTCTAACGATATCGAGTAAATAAAAGGTTTTAATACGTTTTTAATAAATTTCACAGATTCATCGAAAATGGTTGAACACAAGCAGTGTCCAAAATGATAAAGAAGGAAAATCCGGTCAACCAATAAGAGCCGAAAAGAATATCAAAAAATATCGAAAACTCCCAGGAGACACTGGAATTAAGAGAGAGTTTTTTTAAAATTAATGTAAGAAGATTTGGGTCTTCTCGTTTACAAAATTTAATTAATAAATTTAATGTCATTCATTGATAAAGCAATCATTGAAAGACACGGTTTTGCAAAAACTGGAACAAATGATCGAATCAAAAGATGGTTCTCAGATGAGCGTCATTGTGATTTGGATCTTAACACTCAAAACTACCGGATGTGAGAAACCGAAAGACCCGAAATAGTAATCGCACGTCCGTTACAATCAAAACGGATAACTGTTTGGTGTGCTATCAGTTACTGTGGCACAGTGAGTCCATATTTCCTGACAGAAGAAATTGCTTGTGGAATTTTAAGAATTAAATCTTGAATAAATTTTCGATCACATTAGCCAAAATTCAATAAAATGAGGATTTAGGTTTATGTAAGATGGCGCCCGAGTCCAGCAAACTTAGGAAAATGTGGTTGCCACATCACTTGTCCTTGGCTCAAATATCATTGTCTTGGATGCAAAGGAGAAATTGATTGGTCATTATATTCTCCCTACGAGTATTTACGTCGGGGTTTAACAAAAGACGCTGTTTATCATCCACGCCAAGGAATAATAGAAAACATCAATGACACACAATTATCGATCAATTCTTGAAACGTCTGGATTTCGTGACCAAAAGTAAAAAAGACATTTTGAAAATATTATTATCTAGTCCTTTATCTAATCACTAAATAACAATTTAGCCTGTCCGAATATCTTATGTAGTTTCTTTGTAGTTTAATCTCAACCATCAGTAACCAATTAATGGCCACCTTGTACTACAACACGTATATGACGATTACAGAGACGTAGTTCAGTTATTCGTGAAATTCAAAATATTTTTAAAAATAATCGAGCAGAAATCAAGATTGAAAATTGAGCACAAGCTACAAGAAGAACAAGCTACACTATGAGAGCACTAACTGAGCAAAGACTAAATAGGGATAGAGGTTTATATCCAACATGTACCGACTTGGAAGGGGCCTTTGATAAAGTACCATGAAAATATATACAAGAAGTGTTAGGTGAGTTAGGAGTGTCTGCAAAATTAAAAAAAGAACTGAAACCAATGTGAAGGAAAGAGGGGTGGTAAGATAAAGTAAAACATTGAAACAATTTGGTATTTAAAGGGGGGCAAGGCAAAGAGATAGCCTAGGCCCCGGCTATTTGTGATATAATTAGAACACTCGTGTACGCTACGCAAAAATAAAATACGAAATATTGGTTTGGATTATCTAAATACTGGCATAAGACTTACTGTACGATGATGACATCGCGGTTATAGTAAAAGTGAAAGATAACTGCAAGGAAAGGAAGAAGATAAATTAAGAATAAGGATTAATGTAGAAAAAAAGTATAGTAATGAAAGCAATAAGAAACGACGGAGAAAAACAAATATCGTTCAACAATTAGAATGTGTATGAGTGATAATAAGTAATGATAAGAGCGCACACGAAGAAATAAGAACACATTTATATGGAAAAAATTAAGCAGGAAATCCAAAATGCATATGTACGTTTACAAACCAACGGTATTATAATACGACAGAGTTTTTGGTAATGCTGGATAGTTATAGGTCAAAGATAATGCCATCTAAAATTAAATATCTTAGAAAAGAAAAACGAAAAAGACAGTAAAAAATAAAGTATTTGGAAAGAGCTTCAATGATATAGAATAACCGACAACAGACACCCCAAACAAATATATAGTATGAGATGTAAAGGAAAAATCCAAAAGCACTGAGAAGACAACATTAGAATGAAGCCTTAAGAGGAAAGACTTTAAAACAATCCAAGCTACTGACAAGAGACAGAATAGCATTCAAAAGTTGGTTTAAAACACCATAAGGTAGAAGAGAAAAAGGAAAGTAAGTAAGTAAACTTCTTTTTTAAACCATTTTTCAGCAGTCCAGTTGTAGTTACACCCAGCTATTTCTTTTCACATATTAGTCATTGTGGAACTATTTTCTGATTTTTTTATCATTTTCTCAGACTGCATAATGCATTCAGACTTCGCGCTTTATCTTTCGAGCATTCTCTTTAACCCTCGTATGAAGAAAATTATTTCTGATATGCGGAAGGCAGTTATGAGCCTCGAGAGTTTGTCTTCAATCAATTTTTAAGCATTAAAGCCTTTATACTTCGAACAATCCCAAGCAGCTACTGACCTGCAGGCTAAAAATACGCCGTTTTAAATTTAAAAGCAACGGGCTAATTCATCGAAAGCGCTTTTACAAATAACGCAAACATTCTTCTTACTTGATTTGCGTTCTTCGCAACCTGCCTTGCGCTTAAAAATAAAATTGGAGATCACACCTGTTATGCAATTGTTTTTATTGCCTGCCCAGAGCTGAGCAGATTATCTTAAATGCAAGTTCCATGCAATTTAGAGCATCTTCGCAGCGGCTTCCAGGAATACGCAAACACCTAACGCGCTTCTCGAGGGTTAAATGTAATAAAAGGCTAGTCAACCGGTTGGATAGGACGGTGACCTGTGATCCGCCCAACATAAAGAGCGGCATCTCTCGTTGTGATAAAACTTGGCGGAGATACGCAACAGCAATTATTTACTGACGAGTATTTTGCACTCGCAGGTGCTCTTTATGAGCCGCCCTGCAATGTTAAAGTACAAGGTGGCGCAAATAAGTGCAACTTGTTGATTTCACTACAAAAAAGGTTTGTTAACAAAAAAATATATATATCAGATTTGATGGGTATACATTAAAGACGATTATATCAAAAGATGACGTCCTTTCTGCTGGGCACATATCCAAAACCTTCTTTCAAAGTTCCCTATGCGATTTGCTTGCAACTTTCAATTGTCTACTGTCTGCTTCAGTTTGAAAAAGATATCGTAAACAGACAAATCAGATGAGTGTGGTACCCAAGAGATATCACTGAAACGCTAGATTACACAATAAGGAAACTTGTCGAACAAGTGGCATCAAAGACATTGCCGTGTGGGCTACAGCTTCATTTTGTGGAAAACACATTTTTCCACGTTAATTCGTAAACAGCAATGTCAATATAGTGCTTTAAAATTACTGTTTTTCGAGTCTTTTCCTACCACTATACAGAAGTTTTTGGTATCATTCTCGTGGGTTCCCTGCTACCCAAAATTGCCAGTTTTGTTTAGTGACATAATCATGCAAATGGAAATAAACTTCATCACATTTGCATGATCAAAATCAATTTTAAGCATTCCTTTGCAAAACTTGACGTATGGGATGAGTTGTAGCAAGTCACAAAACATACTCAAAAGGGGAGCACAACGCTTAGTGGAATGCCGAGGACTTTGAAGAACCAACCTATTTGTTCTCTTTATACCACGAAAAAGGTTCTTTATTGTTGTCTCAACCTAACAACGCGTATAAAACCCTGAAAATAACACCTTTCAATATCGTATTGATGTTTCGTTAGGTTAATGTTAAACTTATATCATCATCGCATAGAAAATGTTGATATAATTCTTCTATAAACGTCTACAAAAAACTTGTTTTGCAATGTCTTTAACGGCTTTAACAATTTATGTGTTATTTGTAATGTTTATAATAACTTAAATATTCTTTAAAACTGGGATCTGGATCTTTATTGGTTTATTGAACATCTGAGTCCTAGATTCTTTCTTTAAATCAGATATCCTACTACCACCTCCTACTTTCTTCTTCTTTAACATTTAATTTTCCACTCAAAACCTTTCTACTGCGTTCTGTTTTGTGCTACCTATAGCCAGCTCTTTCCATCTTTCTCTTTAATATCGTCTACCTATCTCCTGAACGGCCTTCTCATGCTGCTTTTTTGCAACCTTGGTCTCCATCTAAGAATGGGTTTTGGCTTCTACTTCTTCGTGTTTGTTTACGTTTTGCTCATCTCTACTATGTCCTCGCAGTTTCCATTTTTTCTTCACTTGTTTATTCTCAACATAACGTGTCCCATTATCTGTTGAGTTGTGTTTAGTTTTTTTGCTGATTGCATAGTTAGCGACATGGTATCGACGCCATACGTCAACTCCGGGAGTTCTCTTTATTTTAATTGGTTGTGAAAAATAAATTATTTCCAAACTTTGTTTTTCCTTGCCACTTTTTAGTATGTGACCTAAATATAAATATTATACGTCGTTTACAACCTTGGCATATTGTTTTCTGGAAACATAACATGTTCTTCACATGTTTATGGAGAGTTGGTGGTGTGGCGGCCTTTTCACCCTTGAACCGCTTGTGTATCGTGGCGGCGCATGCTGGTGGCTTTGATATCTGTCACTACGTTTTGCTATCGCACACAAAACGGCATATGGGCTTTTGCTCAGTCGGCGAGTCTGCTTACGCCGTCGGCGGCACCTTTTGAGACAAAAAGTGCTGTCGAATTAAGATTTCCCGCAAATGACCGCTAAGCCAGGCAAAGCCCGGCGACAGAGTCGAACCGCATCGCGTCCAGTACGGCCGCATTTAATCAACCCGCAACATACTCACAACGCATCGCGGCCAGTGCGACCGCATTTAACCATCCCGCAATACACACACCGCATCGCGTCCAGTGCGGTCGCATTTAACCAACCCGCAGATAACTACCCCGCAAGACATACTCGATCCGCATCGCATCTCGGCCAGTGCGGTCGTGTTCCCGGCACGAAGACATCGCAACAAGGTGGCCACCGTGAAACCATCGCCGCCGAAGCCGATTCAGGTGAGCGATTTGGCTTTACTTATCGGTTGATATCGGTAGCCGTCCCCATCCGCTTTCGCGCTGGCCGTTTAAGGGACGATTTGGGCCTCGGCGTTTTACATTTCAAAACGGGCCGTACTTAGTTTCCCACACCGCACCACTAGGGCACGGCTATTTACACGTCTGCCTCTCCAGTTGGTATTAATCAGGACGATTTACGTCTTTTATACCCTTAATTTTTTAAAAGCATTAAAGGGTAACGGTAAACAATTTTGGGGAAATTAGTGCTAATTTTTATTTGTCTTTCTTAAGATTCACTTGAATTTTGGCATTTTGGTACAACAATACATATATACATATATTTTAATGTGTTTCTGTATTTAGCGTTCAGTCTTTTGTTGTCCACAGCTCATTATTCTACCAAATAAAACGCTTTATTATAGTCTACAAATACTAAATGAAGTGGGATATTGCACTCAGTACATTTCTTTCTATTTACGTACGCATTGCCCGAGTGTGCTCTACCGTACTGCAACCCTTACGGAAACTTATTCTTTAATCTGTTGGCAATGATTTTCGCAGAATTTGTATGGATGAATATGTATGGTTCTTTAATTGTTCAGTTTTAACTATTTCCTTTGTTATACATCAAGATAACTTACCCGTTGTATCAGCCCCTATGCATTTTATTTTCTCCAAAGTTTTTGTTTTTCCGAAACCTGTGCTTCATCCGCTGTGATGTCAGAAGTCTCCTCTGAACCTACGTGTCTTACATTTTGAAAAAATACCTTTGGCGACTGAGGATTGGGAGACACATATAAGCTACTATGTCCTTATTATCACTTTTCAATTGATACACTCTCATTTTCCCTTTTGTTCTTTCTCTCTTTAAAACTTTTATCTTTTTGTTATCTTCTATGACTACTATTTTTGATTTTGCCATTTCTTACAGCTTTTGGCTAATTTTATCCAATTCCGAGTTCTCTTGGAAACACTTTTTGTGTTTCGATTAATTTTTGTATTTCCTCTGTTATTTCTTTCTCTTAGAGTACATCCCTTTATTGGTTGCCTTTATGTCGTTTTTTATTTTTTGTTTTGGATGTGCTAATTTATATTTTTGTTTATTTGTTCCTCTTATTCAGTTCCTTCTGATAGGTACTGATATTTTTTAAGTTGTTCTTCAGTGAATAACCTATATGGCCTTATAAACTTGTTTATTTTTAATTTCTAGAGTTTTATTGCTGTAATGTTTCGCTATGATTATACGGGTTGCAAGACGATTTTATGGAATGGGAAAGGGTTTATAAAGGTTAGCGGAAGGGTTGTTGTTCGGATACAATTTCTTTTAAGAATATGATCGCAGAGATAAACAAAGACATGTCTCTGCAGCTTTATAAGTTCAATTATATTTATTACCTTGTTTCCATTTTATTTAGCTTAACTTTTCCTTACCGCTCGTTTACTCTTAATTGTAACAGGTTTTAGTGCTGTTGACCTTTATCTTTTATTCCACTTCTTTGTTTCTCCACCCCGTCTCCTGCTCAGTACCTCTAGTGCATTCTTTTGCAGCATGTGAGATATTTAGGTTTCTATAGCTTCTTAAGCTTTTGTTTTACTCTTCTTCTTTACACTGGTTGTTCCGTTCATATTTTTATAAAAAGTTTCTCTAAAATTTATTACATGCAGCACTGTTTGTCTTATTACTACTTATTACTGCTCCTTTGGATAAATGTTTTGCTTTTAGATACAGATTTTCTGTCCTCTTCTATTTGCTCGCTGATTTTCATTTCTCTTTTGCTTTGTTTGTTAACAAATTTCATTATATTCTCACAAAGCCATTTTCTTATTATTTTATTTGCTCCTGATTTAAGTGTAAGTTTTATTTCCATACATTTAGTTCTTATTGCTTGTTATTAGCCCGCATTCTCTTGCTATATCTTCCAGTTTTTCAAACATATTTTATTTGTTATCTATTCTTCATTATGTCATCGGTGTAGGGTATACATTTCTCTTGTCTTATTCATTTCTCTGGAACGTTCTATTTTTTTGAAGCTATGTTGTATATATTCCTTCTTCAATCAATAAATAATATATAAAGGTTTAGATTCTATTAGCACGTGATATATTACATAAAATTTGCTTCACTAAGAACATTTGGTTTTTTGGTGTTTTCTTAATTTCCCTTGTATTAAACGTAATTTATTTTTTATTATTGTTGCTAGTATTTTGCACTATTTATTTAGGGATTTTTCTATTTTTTAATTAAATTGTTGTCGTTAGTTTTCTAGAGATGGTTTTTTTACTATTACTGCGTATTTTGGAGGTTTTATTTTATCTTTTCTTCCGTTTCTTGCTTTATAATATTGCATTCATCTATTGCATTTTTCTATTCTTTGTTAATAGATCCCATTTATCTTTGCAATATAGTACTGTACCTACATATAGTTGTTTCTTAAAATTTGGCACCAATATTAAAATATTGTAGTTATTCTTCGAAAGATTCTTCAACACAAACCTGGCAGAAGTAAACAACTTGATGCTTATTTTGCCTGTGGTCGTTATTGCTTCATTAAGATAATTTTTGAAATTGTTGGCGATACATAATGACTATCTCTGTAGATTTAGATAAATTTTTCATCCGTTGCCTTGAGATTAAGTTATGATTTTTCTGAAAACAACTTTCTGCCAGACGCCTACAGTCCAATTTGGTTTTAGTTTTCTCCGATTTATATTGTTGTTTCAGCCAGTAGTGAAATCTTGTTAAGATAATTTTGCATTGATCTTACTCTCAATCTGAAAGAGAGCTGAAAGCTCAGTCGTGATGCTTTAAGGAACCTAATTTTGAGGCATAGTCCTGAGTTCCCAATATTCTCAAGACGTGGCACACCACTGGCGGTTGGTGCCACACTTTTGATCTGATTTGCGAATAGAAGCATAGAGTTTGGATAAATTTGCAAGTACTATTTGCCTTCTCAGACTTTTTATACATTCTTACATCTAAAAGTACAAAATAAAATGTTAACAAAGCTATCGTTACATTAAAATGTTATTCATTTTTTAAAGTAAATAAAATAAGAATTGTCGAGAATAAAAAAAAAATAAAACATGAAACTATTGAGGTCATGCGAAACGCAGTCACAAATCTATTGGCGAAATAGCACCGTCCAATTAAAAATTTAAAAAACAATACGATGCTTATTTTACTCAGATAAAAGCAACTAAAATATTTTATTTAAATATTGGGATTACATGTTTGGATAATATCAATGCTGATTTTGTATTTGTAAAGAAGGACTAACAACAAACCCCACTGGCGATAATTTCTGAAAAGTGGTACAAACTCCAAATCGTCCACAGATGTCTGGTTTAATTTGTTGTTCAAAGTATAAAGTTCTACAAATTGGGATAAACTAACGGCAAAAGATGCGATTTGCCTTTTTTTAATTTAACTCTAGAATGGGCAGCCCCAATCAATTTGCAATTGCTGATATACCTAGGTGAGTCAAATTTAAACGATATTTGGATGGAAGTTGCTAGCGTGTGTGCCTAGGCTAGTTTAATATATGAATTGCTCTTCTATATCTTTGCTTTAATAGCAATTGCGACGACTGAATAATTAAGTGTCTAGTGTTTATTGCACAAAGCTTATAATAAGGTCTTTAACAAGGGGAAAAGTTAGAGCAACTAACGTTTTGTTCAGGCTATCCAGACAGTTTAATAGAGACATACTATCTAAAAGCAAAATGTTTAAATAGCTTAAGATATCTACTGTAGGCTTCCAGTTAATTATGAAGAAAATAAATAGAAATATTTACATCGCTCACTGAGAGGTGGCAAGGCTTGAGTGTATTATTTTGCCCTCAAGTATAAAGGGGAAGTTATGGAATAGTGGCAATGTACTAATTAAAGTCAAAACGAAGCTCTCTATCAGAAATATTTTTGCTCTGTAAAGAGAATCCAAACAGGTTTTCAAATAAAAGAGAAAAACTGCCTGTGGAATTCTATAACAAATGTTGCAGAAGTCCAGATGTATAGCCACCTACAGAACATGCTAGAAGGTTGATGTGTTTGTTTGTCCTCATGAAATAGACCGCCTTTGAAAATAAAATGCGCAGTCATCACTCATGTTGTGGCAATTCACTTCTGGCAAAGTTTTTCGAAATTTGAGGCTTCCGACCATCGGAAAAACGGATTCCAAAGTAAAAGATAGAAGAGTTCTAGTCCTTATTTTATGCCCATCCTTGACTCTTCTTGCCAATTTTCCTTTTATGCCGTCGGCGATAAGAGGTCAGATCGTTGGACTGGTAGGTAGTACATGGCTGCATCCGGATCTGATAGCACCTTTGGCGCCTCATTTGTGTTTTAAAATGCGTTTTATTCTGACATTTGAAACTTTAAGTATATCCTATGTATAAAAAGTTACATTATCAAACAAATATAATTATTATTTGCTAATGTAAAAGAAATGTTATGGCCAGTGTGCAAAACTGCATCCGCACCCAACTAGTAATTTATAAATACGCAGTAAGAATCTAGAATTAAAGTTTGAAGGTGGAACACTGATGTCTTTTGCAAGAAATAAGATGTCTTTATAATGGAAGGAATAAGTACACATATAGTAGTTCTACGAGTTGCCTGAGAATGTGCATATTATTCACACAAGTTTTAGATACGCTAGGATACGTACATAGAGTACGAGGAAAGTTTTGCCATGCTTGTAATTTTCGTAAATTTTCAAAATACTTTACAACGCTTACTAAAATATCCCTATAGTTATAAAACGTCTCTTTTTAGCAGGTTTTCAGTGTGGTACCACAAACAGCATGGTAAAAATTTTAGCAAGAATTCTCAGTCTAATAATTGCCACAAACTGAGTACAGACTTTATAGCAGTGAGCAGAGACATTATAGTAGTGAAAGAATAACATATTTGGCCTTAAGCATAAAGGAATGATTGTGGTAGCTTGAATAACTCTGTTCAAACGCTCCTTAGTGTACGACTGTGCGGTGGTTACTTTTGTATTTCTTGAACTGAATGGAATTCTCCAAAGTCAAATAAAATGACCATAACTTCTTTAGTTATAAACAGACAAAATAGTGTTTACATCTCCAAAGACCCATACTTTGCTTTGAGCTTTAATGGGCAAGTCATAAAAATAAAACCAGGTCTTGTTAAGTCACGATCCTGTCGAGAGCGAAATTTAAATTTATTGAGCATTGTGTGATACCGCAAATTTTATCGGTTAAGGTCCAGAATTCCTAAAGGAAACAAGCTTTTTTCACTTGAAGGTGGTCGTATAGAACTACTGGGTCATAAGGATGCTCAATAACTCTTCTATCTGGAAATAGGTCACATGACAAGTAAAGATGAGCGTCTTGATCTTAAATCATTCTCTCTGTACTCTTGTACAATGAGTTCAATCATCTCCCAATACATATCACTTCTTACACTGATTGTCAATCAAACCAGGTATAACCAGCATAATATTGCTCGATATTTCATTTTTGTCCAAGAAGGCATTTCGAGCTTTTTAATTGCTAAAATTCAGGAGCAACCACCAACTAGCACCTAGACATTGTGCTACCGGTTACAATATAGGTTTTAACTCTTAAGTTTAATATAAAGAGATATGTATTGAAGATTATAAAGATCAACATAAAATATACAACGGTCCTTCTTTTCATTTTTATTCTTAGAGTTTAACAAAGTTAGAAGTACTGGCTAAATTTCATATTTCGTTTCCATAGTCCATTCCCTAAGAAATATCTAGAGGCCCGGTTAATTAACGCTTCACGTTAGGTGTTATTCAAACGTTTTTAATTATTTAAGCGAACGTAAAAATATAGAATAACAAGAAATCCAATGATGATAACGTCCGTTGCGTAGAGCGAAGAGTGAGTAATGTGCCAACTGTGTAAAAATGGAAATTTGTGTAAACCTCCACAGGCAAGAAAAATTAAAGGGTATTTTCATGGCATTAATATTATTAAAAATAGGAAATTGTTGATTTGTTTGTTAGTTTATGTTACAGTTGAAGTTCTTGCAATTTTGACAACGCGGATGTTCGCGGTTCCTTATAAAAAGCTAGTATAGATAGCTGGGCATGCATTTTTGAATAAAAGGATAGTCTAATGCATTAATAGTTAAAAATGTTTTAAGTGAAATTTAAATTTAAATTGCTTTCGATAAATACGTGTTTTCTGAAAATAAAAACCAAAAAAGCCACAGAAGCAGCTTAAACAATTCTACAGCAGGTGATGTCATATGTAATGACGCAAATGTTATTAAGAAAAATACAATTTAATTGCAGCACAAATTTAATTAAGAAATTCATAGTAATTGAGCCTTATGTAACATTGAAGATTAATTGCGGATGGTTGCTGCAAACGAATAATTCAGATTCGTACCAAGAAATTAAGGGGCCGGATTTATTACATACACATCACCTCATTATGTAAATCAGTGCAAAACTATACAAATAAGTCTAGAATACTCTACTGCTTTCTTGATCACCTCCAGCTATTTGTTAATTTACTCCTTATATGTAAAGTTCGCACGTAAGTAATACGTAAAGGGTTTTATGGCATTATTTAGATGAAAACTGAACCATTAAAATTTACATGATGGTCACACATTCCAGATACTTAATTAAATATCCCTAGCAAGTTCTGTGAATATTAAAAAAATGTGGCGTATGAAGTATTCAAGTTTTCAGAATTTTTTATTTTTCTGGATAATTACGATCGATATAAAAAATAAAAGTTTCTTAGTTTAAGATTTTTATATGTTGAACTGTGGCTAAATAATCGCTACACCCAACCCAGTTATCCAGGCTCTTGTAAGAGGTTTTAATATTGCTGTTATCCCAACTTGTGTAACGATGAAGCACATCAAATCCCAAACAAAATCTTCTATTTCCACTCTCCCTGAAAGGGTAGCTAACGAAACCAAGTAAGACATAGGTATTATTACTAAAGCTGAAAATTAAAGAAACCAAAACTTTCCTTGCTAACTCAAACCTGCCATCCGATACTAAGAAAGTTTCTGTCCAGAGAAACATCATTAAGAGCTTCAAAACGTTCCTTTCTGCTCTACCCAAAATCTGGCCCAAATTATTCGGCCCTTTATAAAGTAAGCCTCATTCTACCTTCTCGTAAAAATGCTCAAAGCTCGCTGTATGCAAGGGTGGTGTTACGGTCAGTTTTAATGTCGCCTCTTTGTTTAGTAATGTCCAAATTCTCGAGACCTTGCGCTTATTAAAATCTTATAATATAAAAGACGCATTTTCTCCTTAATTAACCACTGCCTGCTTTACAATTTGAAGTAATTTTACCCGGATTTCAGATATATGTCGTCGATGCTTTTGTCATCTGACCTTGTGGAAGCTTCCCAAATTACTGCTCAATCTAAATCAAATTCATGCCAGCAGAAAATTTAACATGAAAATAATATTCTTCTCTTCCTAGAAGAAAGAATTCGTAAAATGAGAGCTTTTATTGCACTGTACATAGAAGGCATGCCTATACTAACCGCTGCATCAATGTCAAATTCCTTCATCACCTTGCCCAAGTACATTGAATTGTAAAATCTCTCAGCGTCAGATCTACCAGACTTTCCGACATAAAAAACAAAAAAGGAGATCTGGAAATCACTTCCATAACTTTACCGCAAAACGGATATTTCAATAATCCTTATCTTATAGATTTAAAGTATAGAAAAGTACCGACTCCTAATTAAAAGCCCTCTCCAATTAACAAAAAGAGTACTTATCTTAAAAAAAAATTAAATTTTTGATTATTGGTTTGTTTAGATGAACATTAGAGCTGCTGAACTATGGGACTACATTATCTTTACGACAACCTAAATTTGAAATAAAAGTGTAATGTAAAAATAAGAACTTAAGACCAGAAGTTAAAAATTTACATTAAATTAAATCAATTAAATGGATAAAAAGTACACTTTAATGAATATTAAAATAATATTGTTGTTACTATGAATATGCATGGACAGTTACCTCATGCCTTTTAAATTATTGTTAATCTCATTGGTTTTGATATCGTCACCACAGAAAGTCCAGCGTCGTGCGATTTAAATTTAGAAATATTGGAAAAATTGCATATTAAATAGTAGGATGGTTTAAAAGTAAAAGTGATGTACATAAAAAAGCTGAGTTACTACATAAGAGAACTAAACTAAAGCAACGTAGCTTTGAAAGTTGGGAGCGGTTTTCCAGAAATCGTAGTCATAAGTGATGTAGTTAAAATAAGGCATAGACTTCTATGAGTATAGGCATTTTGTAAATTTTTATTTTGTTTTTTCTTATTTTCTATTTTCCTTAGAATTAATAAAAAACAAGACCCAAGTACAACTAAAGCGATGGCACGAAAAGATATAACTATAAAGAGTGAAAATTAGAAACTCACAAAAGAAATTGAATACCAAAACGAGCAAACAGGAGAAGAAATAAAAAAGAGGATTTAATGGTGTAAGGGCTACAACAAACAATAGAATGATATTTGTGTTAAAGAAAAAGTTCACCAAAAATATAAACACTGAGAAGAGTAAAAATAAAATATTAACAACTAAAACATTCATCTAGAACGTATCACAAAAAATAGGCATTCTGAAAACCTTAAAGAGAAAAAAGATTCAGAAATAGATGACAACATAACATTAATTATGGACATAAGAGATGCAACAGAAGAAAAGTTTAGAAAAAGCTAGTTTAAAGACAACTTATCGGAAATCAAGAATTTTGTAGACTAGAAGAACTGTGACAAAACAAGTATACAACAGCAAATCAGAACAATAAGCGAGAAACCACCGGGTCAGAAACAGAGGAATTGCAGAAACAAATTTGAAAAATTACATTGCAGAGACCCCCCAAAAAAGCCTAAAAACGTAAAGCAAGAAAGTCGATCGCGATGAAAACGGACAAATGTTAGAAAACGGACTGAAAGGGATGGGTAGAATAGAAATTGAAGAAAAATAAAAAATGTTAAAATGATATAAGCGGAAAACTAAACAATAAAGGGCAAATGCGTATGGAATGTTAAAAATTCAGAAAAACTTTGAAAATAGAACTTAGAATATAATACATAAAATAAAATAATAATAATAGTTCCCCGTAATAGGCCTCGAAGGCCCTTTGGGGTCGTAACAGGATAGATCTGTTACAATCTAGAGCCTACGGTACACAAGGGTAGTAACGTGGCCAGCGCTACATACCGACCGCCTACTATTACCCCAGAGTTTGACCTCCAGGTACTCATTTATTGCAGCCTGAGTCGAGCTGGGCCGTAAAAATGCCAGCGATCGAATTGGCGAGAGCGGAATTCGAACCCGCAACTCTTGGTTTCGTAGTCTAGCGATCTATCCACTAAGCCACCACGGCACTTTGGAAATAAAATAACTAAATAAATAGATAACCATGTTACTCGGATATTGAGATTAAGCGAAATGAAGAAAAAAGAAGAGACATGCAGCAAATAATCACATATTACACTATTCTGAAGGAACCATAGAACAAAGAGCAAAAAAGACCAGAACAGTAAAGACAAACAAATTAATAATTAAGCATGTCACTGTTAACTCACGAATTTTAGTAATATGTTTGCACTTACAAGAAAAATACAAAGTTAATGACATAAAATTTATATTCTAATAGAAGAAACAGCAAAAGAACAAATACAAGATTTTCAAAAAAAAACTGTAATTAACATTAGACAAAATACAAGAAGAAAATGAAAAAGCACAAAATAATGAATGACTGGAATTCTATAGTGGCATGAAGAAGGAATAAAGATGATCCATCTTCGCCAAAGAAAATCATTTGATAATAATAAATATAAAAAGAAACAAGGATACAAAACAAATCTACATTTGTTGTAAAGAGCAAAACGCTAACAGTTTGATCGATTACATGATAGTTACTTAAAATCTATCAGAGCAAATTTAATAAATTAAAACAATAAAATAAACAAAACTAATACCTAACCACAGACTAATAGTGGCAAAATGCTTGATTAAAACCAATAAGATAAAAGAAAAAGAAGAATATGGCAGAGTGACAATTTATAGACAAACCGGGAACTTCAAAGATTATAATGGGCTTTAGAGGAAAAGTAGACAGTCTATAAAGAAACAATATAAAGCATTTTACAAAAAAATCTAGAACAAAAAAAAATAAACTAAGAGCACTCATACAATAAATAAACTATCTAAATACATATATTTATACTAAAACACAGAGTGACAGAGAAGATTGCAACAGAAAGTTAATTGTGTAAAAGAAGTAGTCAAAATAGAAAATAGAAAATTGGAGGGAACCTGCAAAGAGATACAAAAAAAATAAAAGAAAATAAACAAAATTAAAGCGATAGAAGGTCAAAATAACCAATGCAAATAGAAACGAAAGGAATCTCAACAACTTTAAACGAAGAAAAAGAAGAAATAGAGAGAAAAATAGCAAACGAATAATTAGAAAAATTGGCAAAGAAAGAAACAAGTTGCTTTGGAAAATATTAAAATATCAAAAGCACATGGGAAAGACGAAATAATTTCAGAGATGATTAAATTGGTAGGACAGAAGAATAAATAACGCTTATATACCACATAAAAGAAGCATGTAATACACAAAGGACACCCAAAAAATGATAAAATTTTATAATATCGATATATAAGAAAGGAGAAAAAATGCACTTTACAAACAACAGTTATATGTTTAGCTAAAACCAATTTTAAATTGTATATGAAAATTTTAGAGAAAAGATGAAAGAAGATATGCAATTGAAAATTGAACGATACACAAGGCTAAAATAAATACAATAGGATAGCAAGAAACACTAAATCAAGATACTAGAAAATGAACAAGACAGAAAGCTATGTAGCAATTTTGAGACCTTTTGTAGACCCGACCCTTCAAATACATCTTTAGAAAAATGCCACATAGATTAATGTCAAGGGAATATAATGGTCAATTAATTTCATCACTAGCAAAATTGCCCATGACACGTGTCCAAAATGGAAAAAACTTTTGGAGTACGATTAGGACTGCACCCATAACCGTTGAGCATTTTGGCTCCCTTTGCTTTCCGTAGAAACTCCTCTTCGAGCATTCGGCGGTAATTTAGAGGGTTCATATTGCTGTCAAAGAAATATGAGTCCTTTTTCCTGAAACTGCACACCAGGCGGCCACTTTTGCTGATTGGATAGGTTTTACAATTGCAAAGTAAGGATTTTCGGTACCTCAGTAGCTTTTTAGCAAAATCCCTCATCGCTAAACCAAATTTCAGAAACATCAATCGAACCGCCTTCCACATTTTCAATCATCAGTTGGCCAAATCGGAATCTTGTCTCGATATAATGCGGTTTCAGCGGCTGACGGATTTGAATCTTGTACGGAAATATTTTCAAATACTTCGTCAGGATAGTTTGGACACTTCCCCGCTTGTTGACAAATCTGGTGATCTTCAAAAAGATCTCCAAACTTTTCGATATTTTGTGACGTAGATGGCCGGTCAAAGTTTGCGGGCCGGGCGTCCCAGACACTATAATTTGTCTCAAATCTCTGATTCGGGCTAAAAATAGCGAAAAAACTTCATTTGCTCTTTCTCACCTACTTATCGTCCTTTCAAAATTTTTATCTTTGCTCTTCAGCTTCTTCCAATTTTTTAAATTTCTGTACAATAAACAGATTTTTCTTCAAAGATTAAGGATTCTATGTTTACAATTAGATAGACAGGCGCTCTATGGTTTGCTGTAAAACTTCAATTAGCTAGTACGACCGAGATTTTCTAAAAAATTGATGGTGATTTTCGTCAATTTCAATTCTTGATTGACACCAGAGCTTGACTAAGATATAGCGAGGCCTAGTAAGCCCTCTAGCAGGATGTCCCACGAACACGCCAGTTAAACACCACGAGCGATAAACCAGCACCGCAGGACGTAGATTCGACTGCGAGCTTTTTAAACCCAACAACTTTAATATATGCTATCGAAGCTGGAATTACCGCGGCTGCTGGCACCAGAGTTGGTCCCCTCAAGGTAAACTCGGCTTTTCGTTTATCTTTGTTTAATTGTAAAATGCAGAACTGTCCACATACGCAGTAAAAATAATGATTGTATCCATGAAAGTCTTTGTCGAGAGCGCAAGGCACGTTTATTTTTGGGCTGTCATAAACATGTTCCAAAAAAGCACGTAAATTTTCCCTATCTCAGATTGTGCGTTCATCATTAAAAATTATGGAGCCCGAAACTTCCCGTCGTCCTCTATCTGATGAAGCATTTGCATGCAAAATTCCTTACAGCCAGTTTATCTGCGTCCGAAGTGTGAATGTTTCTGTAGAACTCAGCGCTGTAAAACGTGCGTTAATTTACTTGAACTGCGAACAAAATTTTCTTTCTCCATTTCACTGTTATAACTGTCTGAGTGATTTGCCGCAGCGCACAGAATATTCCGTCTCACCTCTCGTTTCATGAATAAATTGCAGGTCTACTGGTACAGGGTGGCCAAATTGGTACGCTGGATGACATTTTTATTTTAAATCGTTGCCTCTAACTCCTCGATCATAAATCCACCAATAAAAAAATTTTCTTCGTCTAGCGCGTTACTTTTTCACGCTTCGAAGGTTAAAGTTGCGAAATTTAAGATCCTGTGGTTTTGGCCTGCCCAATGAATACGCTAAAAGTACTTTATTTAAATATTTATTTGGTAAATTAAATTTTCAAAATGTAATGACGTGCCTTACACTACTCTTGATAGAATTTTTGGTGTTATTGATTCAATTTGCTTCATGATTGCTTATTTGAGGTCCTCTACTGATCGAATTTGTTTTTTTACACGTTGTTTTTAGATATCTTCACAAGAAGTAGTCACAGGAATTTAAATCCGGCGAGTATAGTGCCGTTTCGTGCCCAAAGCGGTATCTTTTTATATAAGTGCTCCTCCGGAAGATCAAGATTTTTAGTGCGATGTGGTCGCGCACCGTCCTGTACTAACCAATTAGAGTTAATCATTTCCAAGCGCATTAAATACAGAAAAATTTCCTTATGCGTTTCAAGATATCAATTGCCAGTTATACTTTTGTTTATAAAAATAGGTCATATCTGCGCAAATCGTACATCAAAAGGTTGCTTGATTTGAATATAAGTACTTTACTATTGAGAAGTGTGGATTTTTGCCTCCCCATATCCTTCACTTTGGTTTGTTCACATAACCTTCAAGTTAAAAGTGGACTCACCTGTAAACTAAACCTTCTTCGGGTTTATTCATTTTTTTCTATTAACTCGATCATTAAATTAGCAAACAGAAATCTTCTCTGAGCTATGGTTTTGCTAATTAGCTGGTTTATGTGCATCTTATATGGTTTCAGTTTTTCTTCATAATCCTTTGGACGATGATCTGCCAATGCCCAACTGCTGACAGGCCTTTTGGGTCGCCACCAACTTTCAATTCTTTGGATGTCATTGTTGGTTCTGTCCTTTTTTTGTTCTCATTCCTCGATATCGCCCAAAACAATATTTTTATACGTCCTGTTAGAGATAATCATGAAAACAAGATGAACGTACTTGACAGTTGTACTTTATCTTTTAACAGCCATGTTGTTCAAAGAATGGGGGTTACCAAATTTCTTCTTGAACTGGCAAACCGTTTGAGCTAGGGACTGGTTGACATGGTACGCCAGAAAAATAGAGGTTTTGTATTTTATGATATATTTTCTTATTGTATATAGAATCTAGGAAAAGAAGAGTAACTTTTTTAAAATCTAACATAAAATTAACTTTTAAGAGAACAGTCAAACGACATGGAAGGGTTGAAATCTATGAAGGAAAGTTTAATCACACAAATGGGGACTATGATAAACCTTCTAACCACGTTAATCACCAAAATACAATAATGGCCCAACTCTTAAAAATAGCTGTTTGGAATGCCAATGGCCTTAGCCAACATGCGCAAGAGATTCAACTATTCCTTGAAAATAACCAAATTGATGTACTCCTTATATCTGAAAGCTATATCAAACTTCCTAACTACTGCATTTACAATGCGAACCACCCCGATGGAACTGCTCATGGCGGAACAGCTGTTATAATCAAATCAAACATAAAACATCATGAACTAGATAAATATGAAAAACCACATTTACAAGCTACTACTCCAAGTCGAAGACAAAATAGCAACCATGAAGATCTCCGCTGTTTATAGACCTCCAAAACACTCAACAAAAAAAGATGACTACTCTCATTCCTTCAAAAGTCTAGGGGATAGGTTCATCGCGGCCGGAGATTTCAATGCAAAACACCAAGACTGGGGATTGAGAGTAGCAAGAACCGATGGACGGGAACTATTAGCATCTATACAAGCAAATAATCTGAACTACTTATCGACTGGGGAACCGACCTACTGGCCTACAGATTGCCGGAAAACCCCTGATCTAATCGACTTTTGTGTTATTAAAGGAATAAATACAAATCTTTTCACAATCAAATCGTGTCTAGAACTAGCTGCTGACCATTCGTCTCTTATAATAACATTCCATTTAAAGATAACACATGTACAAACGAGGCCAATACTATGTAATACTAAAACAAATTGGGACTATTTTCCAGCTAGCCTAACAGATAACATAAACTTAAAAATACCACTTAAAACCAAACACGACATAGAACAAGCTGTAATCGAATTAACTAACACAATTCAACAAGCTGCATGGGCAGCCACACCCACCAAGAAAAAACTCAGCACCAACAACTGCCCCTTAATTCTAAAGGATAAAATAACCGAAAAAGACGCCCGAGGAAACGATAGCAAACTACTCGATCTGAAGCTGACCAACGTGCACTGAATCGGTCCTCGAAGCAATTAACAAAACTACTGATGCAACACAAAAATCACGACGTCGAAAACTATCTAGCAAATCTCACAGCTACGGAAATCTCTGATTACTTGCTCTGGAAAGCGTTTAAAAAAATTAAAAGGCCCATAATGCACAAATCACCCATTATCAAACCAAATGGTCAATGGGCTCGCAGCAGTAAACAGAAAGCCGAAACCTTAGCTGAGCACTTAGCTGATGTTTTCAAACCTTTTCCTAGTCAAAGTCCTGAAGTGAATGCTAAAATAATGAACTTCCTACAATCCCCCTTTCAAATGAGTCTTCCTATCAAGCCATTTAAGATCCTAGAAGTACAAGAAGTAATAGATAAGGACACTAATCCTAAAAAGGCACCAGGCTTCGACCTTATCACTGGGGAGATTCTCAAACAGTTACCTGACATTGTTGCCCAAGCGATTACCCAAATATTAAACGCCATCCTCACTGTTAGATACTATCCAGTTTCTTGGAAAGTGGCCCAAATAACAATAATACATAGGCCTGGAAAACACCTACTGATCCGCTTCCTATAGACCAATTAGCCTCCTTCCAATCCTCTCTAAGGTTTTGAAAAGCTACTTCTAAAAGACTCCAGTCAATACTGGACAAAAAGAATTAATACCCAATCACCAATTCGGTTTTCGACGACAACACGCAACTGTAGAACAAATCTACCGAATAGTAGATCAAATATACAACGACTTTGATTAATGTAGATATTGCTCCGCGGCGTTCCTAGATGTATCCCAGGCCTTTGACAAGATCTGACACTTGGGACTATTATATAAACTAAAAAAGCTTCTACCATAACAATTCTACTAAGTACTAAAATCTTACCTATCAGACCGGTATTTCTACGTGAACCACCATGGCGAATTCACGAATCTACAGCCCGCTGTATCTGGAGTTCCACAAGGCAGTGTTCTGGGACCTATATTGTACTTGCTATTCACGGCTGACATTCCCACCACGAATACAACAACAACCGCCACCTTTGCTGATGACACAGCTGTCCTGGCATCACATACTAACCCTGCCACTGCATCCCACAACCTGCAAGTCTCCCTCAACAAAATCCAACAATGGCTAAAAATATGGAGAATTAAGGTGAATGAAAGCAAATCCCAACACATCACTTTCACCATGAACCGTGACAACTGTCCGGCGGTTACGCTCAATGGACAACAACTGAAACATGGCGATTCCGTAAAATATCTAGGACTCCATTTGGACCGACGCTTAACCTGGAAAACCCATATATTCAACAAACGAAAACAACTTGGATTACAATACAGGAAAATCTATTGGATGATCGGAAGGGGGTCTAGACTATCATTGGAGAACAAACTCTTTGTCTAGAAAGTCACGTTAAAGCCTATTTGGACGTATGGTCTTTCTCTGTGGGGAAAAGCCAGCTACTCCAACCTAGCCATCATTGAACGATTCCAAAATAAAGTGTTGCGTGCTATAGTTAGTGCTCCGTGGTATGTGCCGAATAAAGTTATCTCAAGTGATTTTTCGTATACCCACTATCAGAGAAGAAATAGAAAAAAGTGCTCAAAGATATAAAGACCGATTACTGACACATCCAAATCAATTAGTGAACACTTTGATGGACGAACCTCATAAACCAAAACGTTTAAAACGATTTAAACCTAACGCACTTCTAACACCCTTTAACCCATAATCTAAATTGTAAGCTCACTTGTATATTATGCCTAGTAAAATTTATAAAGAGTGGCTTATTGTAGCCCTACTCTATGTTACATGCCTTAAGCAATTGGCAGTTTCTACTGCTGCTTGCATTCATTATTATTATATGTGTCACGCTAAGTACTTATTGTCCCTTGTAATTAGGACAGATTGTATAACAAAGGAGTTAAATAAAAAAAAAACTTTTAAGAGAGGGTAGTTGATTCAAAACTTCTTCTGTCTTTGATTTTGTAAGACTTTTATTGGTGGATTTGTAGGGGGGTTAGGAAAAACGATCTAAAATGAAAATCTTGTCTGGCGTACCTATTGGGCCACCCTGTAAAATTTCTAACTAACACACCCAAAAAGTACATTCTATACCTGTGCGGTAGCTATCTTAATTTTAATTCAAAACCCCTGCTTTAACGACGTTGTCAGTTAAACGTTGTGCGTGTCCTCTGTAAAATGTGTACCCTTTTGAAGTAGTAAAGCTGTTAACTAGCAATTTTATTATTAGCCTAAGGTGTTTGGACATTTTAATTTTGATTGTGCTATAATATAAATTCAATTCCTTATCTTGATTATTACGCTAATGAATTAGCTTGATACAATATGTAGTTACACTTTACGTCTAACAATTTTAGCTATGAAGCAAAATTTTAAAATAAACACATTAAAATTCGGCTCATGCAGAAAGGCGAAGACGTGCTTATAAGTTAGTTATAACTGCGCTACGTGACTACAGCCTTGTTTGGTCTTATATGTGTTTATCTGGAAGTCTTATTTTTAGATAAAATTTGCACTTAAAGAAGATACACAAATTATAATGCTACCCTTTACTGATAAGGTAACCCTTACGCGATAAGCAACAAGTACTAATTAAGAATGTCAGTTATATAAAGAATTGTAATTTTTAGCAAAATAAGTTAGTCTATGTTCGAGTCAAATTAGTAAAAAAAACGCTAAAAGCTCGAAATTTTTAGTGGCTACGCGTACCAAGACGTTCCAAGGCGCATTCGATTTGTAAGAGCATTAGAAAAAATGTTACCACATATTCTTTTGTTATAATGTGAAAGTGCATTTGTGCACACAAAAAGTGTATTTATTTGATGAACTTTTTGCAGGCCCAAAAGAATATTTTATTTCTCGCTTAGTATTGGCCAAAATAAGCTGATTCCCGTTACTCGGAGGTTTTTGGTGTCGCTGATCACGAATACGATGCTTAGAAAGTGCCTCGATGCGCTTGGGGGGCATAATTCTGGGGATGGGGTTGATTTTAGAAAATTACTTCAAATTTGTTTGTTTTCCGAGCTCAAACTGTATGAATAAAAATTTTTGAGGTCTCTCATAACGAATATGATGTTTAAAAGTGTCCTAATGCACTTAGGGAAAGCATAATCCTGGGGATGGGAGCTATTTTGGAAAACCAGCTCAAAGTTGTTTGTTTTTCAAAATTAAACTGTTTGAATAAGGGTTTTTGGGATCTCGGATAACGATGTTGGTTCTCAAATTAAACTCCAACGCACCGAAGTGAGAAAATTCCCTGGGCACTTTGGGGAAAGGATACCCTGTATATGTATTAATTATTTTTAAAAACGATTTTTTTCAGATTGTATTACGAAAAAGTTTCCGGCACACAGACAATGCTATCAGTGTCCACGTTTTAACAGTATTAAAATATAAATTAAGGTTTTGAAGGTTTCAAAATTGGTTTTCAAGCTTCTATTTAAGTAAAAAAATCATACGTAATACAATATCATCAAATTTGAATTTTATATGGTTTTCTTAGCCTTTCTCTTTTATCAAAGTAAATAGAAATTTTTCATCAGCTAAAAAATAAAAATCTACCGTGTGCTGAATCAAAAACTGCCGATTTTAAGAAAAATGCTATCAAATATAGACAGTTTAATCTCAAAAACAAACAATTTTGAGTTGGTTTCTCAAAATTACCCCATCCCCAGTATTATGCCCTCTCCCCAGTGCATCGGGGCACTTCCTAAACATCATATTTGTAATCAGCAACCCCAAAAA
This sequence comes from Sinelater perroti, assembly GCA_036346155.1. Taxonomy (NCBI): domain Eukaryota; kingdom Metazoa; phylum Arthropoda; class Insecta; order Coleoptera; family Elateridae; genus Sinelater; species Sinelater perroti. The sequence continues at coordinate 16,488,841 of JARFIY010000158.1, read as the reverse complement.
CTCTTATATAGGTAGTTTAAACTCAAAAAACAAACAAATTTGAGGTTTTTCCCAAATTCGCCCCCACTCTTAGAATTATGCTCCCCTCCAAGTGCATTGGGGCACTTTTTAAACATCATATTCGTTATCAGCGACCCTAGAAACTTTTATTCGGACAGTTTAAGCTCGGAAAACAAACAAATTTGAGGTAATCTTCTAAAATTAACCTCATCCCCAGAATAATGTCCCCGAAGTGTATCGAGGCACTTTCTAAGCATCGTATTTGTGATCAGCGACCCCCAAAACCCCGGAGTAACGGGAATCAACTTATTTTAGCCAATATTAAGCGAGAAATAAAATATTCTTTTGGGTCTGCAAAAAGCTCACAAAAAAAGCATTTCCTGCGTGCACATTATAACAAAAAAATATATGTTAACAATTTTTTTCTAATGCTCGTACGAATCGAATGCGCCTTGGAACGTTTCGATACGTGTACCCGCTAAAAATTTCGAGCTTTTCTACTAATTTGCCCCGACTACTAGTCCCAAGTGTAATTGTGCAAAAACCGGTAAGTTCATTGAGCTTAGTTTATAATTATAAGTTACGTGCACTTATCTCGACAAGTAATTGTAAGTAGCGGTGTGTCATTACGTTTAAAATGCGGCACTCCCGTAACCGAGGTGGGTTCCTTTTTAAAAACTGGACACCAAATTTTGTGAACGTAACTGGCGCAGTCATGACGGATTTAAACAAAACCAAGACTACCAAAGTGCTTCAGAAACGCTGAAATCTCTAGAAACGGGGTGCAGTAAGACCAGGGCTATGTAGTAGTGGAAACCACTAGTGAACTCCCACGAGGATAGGCTATGAGTAATATTAAGAATTGCTATTAGAAGGCGCAAATAGCAAAAATGTTGGAGAATTGATTAGTAAAATATGACTCAAACAACTGCCTAAGAATCTCCTAACCGAGTAAGTTATTGGGGCGGCAAGGCATTACGGCAATATTTTACCTAAATTAAATGAAAAGAGTCATACCTTAGATTCGTTCTTATAGGAAATAGACTCATATTATCAAAGATGAGGCTAGCAATTTGTCACATCAAACTGACCCGAGCTAAAAGAAGCGTTAAATTAGAAATTCGAAGATTATACGGATCTTAGCACAGATATAGTATAACGAATCTTTAGCAGATTTTACTAAATGTGTAAAAACCATGCAAACGCGTTTGATTGACAACATTTGAACGGACGTTAATATTAGTAATGATGGAAAAGCGGTTTACAGAAATTTAAGTGAACAGACAAGAATTGGGATGATCTGTAATAATTGTACACCATTACTACAAGCAATATTAGAACCTTGGTAGAAACAGTGGGTATAGTATTTAAAATACAGGAGTTATTATCATGACAAAAGATGGAAAAATATGCATCAGAAACACAAAAAAATTTATTATAATAACCATGATTAGAACACCCACCATAATAGTTAAAGATTTGACACCAACGAAACTACTTCAATAACAAAAAACCAATCGAATAGTTTAAGAGGTTTTTCAATAACGTGTTTAAACCAAAAGGATTCTTTAGAAATAGTGACGTTGAATCAAAACCCTATAAAATAGAAAATTATGCCCCTGGAATGGTTGACGTGACTAATAAAAAAACACCAAAAACTAGGATGACTCAAAACCTAAATAGGAAAAGGCACGGAAATGATACCAAAACAAAAAATTAATTGTTTGGTGGCATATTTTTAGCTCTTTTGCAATGTAGTTTGAATATACCATACCATTTGCGAATCTTTAGAGGCTGTATTGCCTCAAGGTACATCCCGAAGAATTAGAGGAAATTAAAAGTAGTTTATAATCTAAAATCAGGCTTTAAGCACATTTCTCAGGCCAAATTTTATAGTACAATCGGTCTTATGTCTTTCCTTCTAAAGACACTAGAAAGACTTTGTGACAGAGAAACAAGAGATATTGCACTAGCAACTAGCCCTCTATATTCTAATCAGAATTCTTACGCTCTAGGGAGCTCTACGGTATTTGCATTACACTTGGTGGGAGGGCGAATAGAAAAGGTCAAAATTAGTCGACCCGTATACGGAGGGCCTTACAATTCAAAAACCTTACTCTCACCATATTTCAAAACTATTTTTAACTACACAGAGCATAACGCAGTAGAAGAATATAAACTGTTACAATTTGAACTCCACATCTCGGGTAACGTGTTTTGTAGCATTCTTGAAGTTTGGACGAAGTTTTCAGTTTTACTGTTGGACCGGGTATGGTATGCGGAACTACTAATATGACCAATACCGTTGCTTCTGCAAAAGATTTGAAACTCCCTGTGTTTGGTGCTCATTTCTAAACTCTTGTCCCGAATCCCATCTCTACTTGTAACCTTGATTCCGTCCGCTACCCACCCTAGCCATAACTAAATGGGATTTTTACCGCCGCCCGGCAATTTCGGTTCGAACCCTCGTGAGCGACGAAGCAGAGTAAGCCGACCCAGGTGCTCTATTGCATTGTGCTTGCACGCTGTCACCGCCTTTTGTACGTTCGGCCCCGTCTGTGGTGCCCCAGTACAACTGGCCAAGGAAAACCCACCCCCAGGTTGAAGCCGCCATCGAAGAGCACGCCGAAATCCGCCGTCCAGGCTACCAGATACCATTACTTGCGGTAAGTCTCATTTTAGTTATTCCGTCGTGCATTTGTTCCCAACAGCACTTTTTTCCCGCAGTCTGGAGAGTGCACAACTGACCTGCCGCCCACCATATTTAAAGTTATTTAATAATAGTTGTAGTGTTTTTTGTTTGTTCTCAATTTTTTTGTTTATGCTTAATTGTTACTTTGTGATTAATTTCGTTTTGCCCAATATATAGTTTACACAGCTCTGTTTCGTTTTATTTCCCGTTTTGTATATCGAGTTACTTTAACTGTTCTTAATTATCGAACACCCTGAAAGCAAACCGTCTTCCAATGTTTGTGACCATCTGGCCCGGAATTCCAAAACGACACATAACTTTATGGAAACGGCAGACGGCTGCTACTGCTGTGGTGTCCGTGTTCATACTGAACACTTCAGGCAACTTTGAATGAGCATCAACGATGATAAGTTACATCTTTCTATGCATGAGACCTCTAAAATTCATGTGAATCCGCTACTATGGTTTTGCTGACACGTTTTCGATGACACTGTCGACCTGTGGCCACTAAATGTACCGGGGAGCGAGGAGCTTAATTAGAATGATACCACCATGTAACTGAAGCGAAGCTCTGATAATAAATTTTGAAGAAGTCCACTAGGAATCACGGTTCCTGTATCCCATATTATTATCCTTGTAAAATGTATAATTTCTCCTTACGCAGGTAGAATAGGTGCAGTTTGTCAGTTTTAGACATGAACTCTGGCCAATCAAACTAGGTGAGGATATAGACAGCTGACAGCTCCTTAGCCTTTGACGTTGCAGTGGCGATGTACTTGGCGATTATCCTAAAAAAAACTTCTGATACTCCCCTGCAATTAGGTTAACTCTAAATTCAATTTCTTCTTTTCAAACTTCCAGGTTGGAAATAATGATGGACAAAACGTACATAAACTGGTCGTGGAGTCTCTAATAGTAGCCAGTTTTTGATTTACCTTGTTAGTGTTGGCGATTGGAGAGCCTGAAACGTTCCGCGAGAGCCTTTGGCGTGGTCTTGAAATGTACCTGCAGGACTGCGGCGGGATTCTTGAGGGGTTTAGAGACTGGGTCGTCCGATGCTACCAGAACGTGGCGAAAGTGGCTAGCCCAATATTGAAAAGGAAGGCAGCTTGCCACGATCTGCTTCTGCTTTCTGGCCAATTACATTGGCCATTAAACCTAGACCTAAGTTCCAAAGTCATCGGACGCTGGGCCAAAAATCCTTAATGCTCCGATGACTGACATTTTGGACTACTGCAACTGGGACAAAAAAACTCCAGTCAATCATATTTTGATGTGAAACTTATTCTTCAATTTAAACGGTGATAAGGATCCTTATCGTTTTTTCGAAATTAGTGTGCAACGCAGACGCCGTATTTATAACACCACATGCTAGCTCCCATGTATAATTACTATTTATAGTTTAAAAAGTGTCCGACCTAAACTAAACTAAATTCCCTATCTATAAACGTGCTCTGTACGCTGCTACCACAAGTAGGATTCTATTAACCATTTAATGTGTGTTGAAATAGTGAGTTAGTGTTGTTTGCTCTTTAGTGAGAAAATTTGTTTTTTTTAATACTTACGTATATAATGACACTGATCATTTAAGTGAATACCGATGTACTGATTATTGCGACTAACCTTAATCAAGGCTGCGGTTTATTAAAGTAGTTATAACTGATTAGTATGCACGTCTGTTTTGCCCTGCTACACGAGCCGCATTTAAATCACTTACTTCATAATTTATTTTCTAGCTAGAAATGCTTGAAGGTCGTATAAAATAGTGTATTAACCCAAATTGTTGGTGTTATAAGTACATAAAAGCCGGAAGGTAACAAATATAGTTTATATAAAAGGGCAATTGAAATTAACATACACAGATCGATAGTTAAATGACTGATGTCATATATTTTCCACTGTTTCCAAAAAGCTTCAGTATTTTGACAAAGCATACAAATTTATGCAAAAATTTAAAAATTGCAAATAAATGATTTGCAATCTGTCTTAAAAGGATAGACATTTGAGGCGGATGGTTAGTTTCTAGGTGGTGGTGTATGATCTGGTTTGGCACAAACCAAGGTGCAATACAAGAAGTTTGCAGCAGTTTCGGCTGAACGTATTGTATCTTGTGGATGTTCGAGTTGCAAGCCGAGTCCCACAACTGGATACCATACTGACTTAATCGCAAAACTGTGTAGCAGAGTTGATTTTTCGGACTCTGGTGACTTTTTTGTTTAGTCAGCAGTGCATTCTACAATACGTGAAGCCTAGCTGAAGTAGTTTTTGCCATGCATATAAGTCAAAGTATTTTACAGCCTCCTTTTGTGAAAGTAAAACGTTATTTAACATCACTTCAGGGCATGTCTCTTTTTTTAGAATGAAGGTTATATATGTAGTTCGAATTAGTAACATTAGCTTTTATGCAACACAATTTCAACCGTTTCTCTAATTCGTCAGGATATTCTTGTAGAAGTTAAAAAGCAAGATCAAGATTTTGACTAAAAGTCAATATGGTCTTGTTTTTAAGAGGTCGGCTGTGTATGGGGGATGTAACATAGGCCCAATAACGAAGCTCTGTGCAATTTCATGTTGAGTAGGAACCAGGGAGGCATAGAAATCCTTGTATTTTACCAAAAAATGTAGGAGTGTGATATCACGCAGAATGAATGGAGTAAGCTTTTTGAGCTCTATCAAATATCTCGGAAACATTAGAGAAGTCAACAGAGCAATATCTCTTTTCAAATTTTACATTCTTTACTGGTATAATGATTCTGGCGGAATCCAAATTGGTGATTTGGAATTAGCATTCTCTCTTCTAGGACTGGCTTCAACCTCAGTAAGTAACTGCTCGAATCTACTTCTGTAAGATCTATACCAGACTTAAGTGTTATCATTATTTATACTACTTTCTACTGGGATGAGAAATAATTTAATCTTAATATAACGTTAATGATTTCGGTGATTATTTTGATGCCTTTATAAGATTTCAGGTATCTTACACAGCTCGATTGGGAGGTTTATTTTGTAGGGGAATCAAGTATTTTGTAGATATGCAATTCTTCTGCGGGGCGAACCTCATTTAAAGGTTGGTCTTTTCTAGCCCATTTTTCATCTAGCTTTCTGATAGCATTTGTAACTTGAGGTCGCTTTATCATTTTGTAGTTTGCAGAGACCATAATCAGCTGACTCGGTGGATCGATTGTAATTTGTCTTGCCTCTGGGATCTTTTGTAACTTGCCCACTCTTCCTTATTGTTTGCTTTTTTTAATGATAAAGTTGGAGCAGTTTGTATAGTCTTTTTAACTGGGGTAGAGCTTTTGGGAGCCTGTTGTATAGCTCCATGGAGATATTCTACAGTTGGGTCCGCATATTTTCTGTTTAATTTAGGTATCTTGCTAGAATGTCTGGAAAGGCCCCCTAGTGAGTGCTTTTGCTAATCAAGAATGGTGACGTATCATTACTTTTGATTTGAGAGTCTAAGATAACTAGTGGTGATGTATGCTGTAAATAAAAATCTAGACATGAGATTTATTCATATCCGTGGGGCAATATGTTGGTTATTTTAACGAGAGAGATAGAAGATTATTGCTTATCATAGTCTGATAAAGTTATCTTCCATAGGGGCAGCAATTCTGGAGTCCCAGTATGGTGCTTGATATTGAAGTTTCCTCCAGGTATAAATTTGGGGCAAAAGAAGTTAAATGAGTCTTTTTTTAGTTACTAAATTTGCATGCTATTGAAAGCAGTATTATTCCATTACTGTCTTTCACTGCTATACCAATTGTTTATAATATAAGGCCAGAACATCATTTTACATTATTCAATTCAATACGGGAAATCCAAACTTCTGGTACATGTTGGTTAAGAGGGGGGGGGGGTCTGCTTGAAATGAGGACGGACCACATAAACTCAAAAATATGTGACGATTCTCTATAAGAGATGATCATGCAGGATCGAGGTGGGAGCGAGACAGAGATGATGGGCACCGGAGCAGGAATATATGTTGAGGCTCCGAGGGTAGAGCTAAGCTTTTTTCTGGATCAGTACTCCTTTGCCTTTTAGACAGAAATATACGCCATACCACAGTGTGCGCGTGAAAACGGCAAGAGGGCTTACAAGCGGATTTATATTATATCAGACAGTCAGGTAGCTTTAAAGACTTTATCAAGCACTAAAGCATCATCTAAACTGATATGGGAATGTATCAACAAACTCACTGCACTGGCAGAACATAATGTGGTGAAACTGCTATGGGCACCTGTGGTATCTACGGTAATAAGAATGCCGATGAATTGGCCAGGCAGGGATCTAGTGAGGTTTATATAGGCCCAGAACCTGCTTTAGGAATTTCACAAAGTGCTGCCCGAAGCTTTGTGAAGGAGAGGACATGCACTCATCATTGAATGTACTGGAAAAGCCAACTAGGGCATAATTTCATCAAAACCTTTAATAAGTGACCTTGCCAAAAGAAAGTTGCAGATCTCCTTAACCTAAGGACTGTCCTTAAGGATAACCATAGGGTTTTTTACGGGACATGCGACTGTTAAAGAACACCCCTGGCAAATTGGTAAATTCAATGGTGACCTTGCATGCAGTCTCTGTAGCAAGGAACCAGAAACAACTTTACACATCCTATGCAAGTGTGATGCGCTGTGCAGGAAAAGGTAACATACATTCGGGAGATGAAATCTGAAACCGGAAGACTTTCAGACACACCCTGTAAAGGACCGGTATCTGCCGATTCAGAGGATATCAATTACAGATTGGTTGTAAGTTTACTTTATTAGGGTAATCACTACAAGCCATAGGCTGCAGCAAACCTAGATCTATCAAGGAAGACATACCCTAAGAAAGAAGAAAAAAATATTGGTTAAGGTAATTACGCATGTCTATGACAGTGCGCTAGTTTACCTCTTTTTCAACTATGATAACCAATGGGGCAGCTTTTTAAGACAGGTGGATCCTGTAATGGTAAACACTACACAGAAAAAAGACTCGAATACATTGTGCTGAGAATATTTATTTTCAGAGAATCAGATTTATGTTCCAATGTAACTCAAATGTTCTGCCCACTTTGTCACATACGTGAAACGTAGTTGCTGTAGTAAACGCAAGTATATGACCAAAACCACCCATATCTAGTGGTGTTCGTAAATACACTTTATATGTCAATAGTTCTTAGAGCCTGTATTATGTGAAATTCGAAAGGCTTGCACTGAATACTGTGCGTCAATGGCTCTGCTGGCACCACTTGTTGACTTATTGAGGCTTCTTTGGTAAGTCGCACTTGGTGATAGATGGCCGTCGAACTTCCAATGTTATGACAGTGAGGTGCTTCTGTAGCAAATTCTGACTAACGCCGCTTATAATAGCCAATGATTGTTATTGCTGCTCCAAATCCCGAATAAAAGAAGAGAGTTGGCCCCACCAGGCTGGCACCCTACTCCTGTAACTAGATCACAGCCTTGAATCTAGGCGAAGTAAATGAAGACGAAATCGGAAAATGGTTTAAGGGTAGACTGTAAATTAACATTGGTCATAAAAATATAAAACACAAAATAGGCCCTTCTGCACTGCAATAAATAAAAAAAGAGGAGAGAACAACCGATATACTGCGCAAAAGATCAAGAAATAAAAATTTAAACGAATTAATGTATATGGTGCTGCAGTGTCTCATTACCAAATGAGTATGGTCATTCAGACTATGTGTAAATTATTGAGCAATCGGTTATTTTTACGTTGATCTTTAAGGGACCTTTCTCCGGGATATCTTCTGTTTCAGCTATAATATTATAGCTCTTATCAATGAATTTTTTACTAGTTTATTTCTATTATGTGTTTGTAGTTTCTTCAGATTTTATGTTTAATAAATTTACCATATTTCTCCTATAGCATTTCTATTTCTTTACATTTCTGGTTAAACCATTTTCTTTACCAATTTTATTTGTGTTATTTATCTGCTTATTTGCTTTTGTTTTGTATCGTTTTTATTCTTATGTTGAAAATTTTTGTTTTATTCTACCGTTTATTGCTCGTTTATAGCTATGTCGTATTGAACTTTCTTAAATGTCTTGTCTATTGAACATTGTTGTATACCATCTTATTTCCAATTACAATGTTTGATTGTTTTTAAACGAACTCCTATTATATACATTAATAAATTGTAATCGTATTTAACATTTACACTTGAATGTGTCTACTAGTATTACGCTGTTTCTGAATCTTTGTTTATTAGTATAAAGTCAATTTCTTGTGCATAGAGCTTTTATGCCGCTGCAAGTTTGAATCTATCTCTGTACTAGAGTATTTTTTTAAGTTTAAAAATTACATGTTCGTTTAGTGTCATGACTATAGAGATTCACACTCTCGAATCTACAAAACAGATTAATCTAGTTACTTGAAATTTTTAATAAACTTTTTTTTCAAATTTGCATTTCATTGACACCTGTTTTTCAATTACGCGAATAAGAATTTAACCTTTTCAAACGCCTGTTGATAATGGGGCGCAAATTACCGTAATCAGTGAAAATCACTAGGTTATTGACTTTCGAAAAACTTTCCGTCGTCTTCATTGTTTTTCTTGCATTATTTTGCAATTTTTAAATGATAATGGTCATGTCAGTTATGCGTAAGCAGTATGGCTCCCGCAACATATTCCCAGATATCCAGAAGGCGATTGCCAATGGTTGTGTCCAAGGTCGAACTCTGCGCGACTTTTCAGCTTAGTTCAACCTCCACAAAAACACTATTTCTCAACTCCTAAAATGTTGAAGGCTCCAAGGTGGTGTGAAAACTCCAAGACCGGTCGTTTCAAGCCTACCTCGAGACTCTTCGATAGGAACATCATCCGCATGTTTCGCGACTTCCCCCGCCTCACGGCAACCGATATTTCTCGCCAATTGTGTGACACGTTGGACCAGAAACCAACTGTTCATACTATTAAACGTCGGCTGCAGTAATCTGGATTTAATGAACGTTGTCCGGCCCAGAAGTTGATAATTTGGGAAAGTAACAAGAAAGCGCGTGTGAAGTGGGCGCAGACACAAAAATTGGACGAGGAAAGAGTGAGAAAATGTGCTGTGGAGTGACAAAAACAAGCACATGTGATACGGAACGGACGGGATCCACTGTATTCGTCGTCCCAAAGGTGCTCGTTTCGATTCCAAGTACCAGATTCCCAAGATGAAGCACGGAGGCGAAAGTGACATGGGTGGAGTTGTGTTTTTGGCCTTGATACAAGTCTCCTCAAAAAATCCGCTGAATTATAAATTAGTATCTGTATGGGGAGATCCTCAAAGACATGATGCGTTCATCAGAACGTCGCGTAAAGCATGTTTAGAACTGGTTAAGTTGTCGTCGTGTGACTCTCCTCGACTGATCCAGCCAGTCCCCCGACTTGAAAATCATTGGGGGCCTCTGGAAAGAGCTGGAGCGGCGTACAGTTGTCAGAAATACTAATAATAGAGATGGGTAGTATATTCAACTCGAAGAGAAATGGAAGATCATTTTTCTTTCCTTTATCTATACTTTTCTAGATTCCATGCCCCTCAGATGCCATGCCAACATTGACACTAAGAGTTTATTTCTGTTTAATTAAAAAGTTATTCCTGTGTTTTAACTTACGTTTGTTTCATTTCTGTATTTTGATTTTTTGCTGTGACAATAAAGATTCCTTTTAGTTGAGCCGCGTTAAGTTCTAAGATCTCTAAGGTTCTTTTAAACAAGTACTTACCCGAGATAGTTGAAACTTCTGTTACTTCTAGACGTAATCTCCGTTTAGGTGTACAAATTTTTTACAACGTCGTCGCCTTAATTCCATGGCTGCTGAAAACAGTTCTTTAGAGGTGCGTTTTACCAACTGAAGAATCGCTGACGCAACAGCGGCTCGATTGGAAATTGAACTGCCACTATTACAAATTCAGAAATATTCCCTCGTCTTTTAAAGTTAAGTGCATCGTTCTCTTTACTCTCACAGCTAAGAAAAACATTTGGAGGCTTTAGAACTTGAACGCACCTCGTAATGTGCCAGGTAGTACACCAAAACATTAAAATAAAAGCTAAAAATTCAGGACATAAAGTGTACTAAAATAATGAAAATCTAGCGGACATTACAAGGCAAATAAAAACACAAAAGAGGGAAATTTAAAGCCACAGCAATTTGAAAATCTAATGCGGTTTAAAAAAATGGGTAATTCGGTGAACTTAAATAAAAAAGCAGGCGGATGAAATATAAAAAGAAATATACATACTAATGTATAAAGTTGTTTTTCTACATAGTATTCTAATTTAAAAGCACGCTTTTTCCAATAAATAGGCAGCTTTTTAAACCACAAAGCCTAACTGTATGAAGGATATTTTAGAACAAATCCTTAATTTATTAGTCGAGCGCTGTTGTAAAGCAGAATAACGTGTTGGATTAAAAATTCGCATCCTAGGCGAGTTTTACGTAGTGTAAAGTGAGCAGAAGCAACTTTAGCAATTGCCAATCGCCAAACAATGCGCATGTACTCCTCAGTAACTCTTGTTCTAGTACGACGTTGATAGCCTTGATTTTTAACTGCTTTTAGTCTTCTTAAAAATCATTTTCGCTACATGTACCCTTGACTCTTATTATGGAACTTGTTATTAAGCTGTGATTTAAGTCTTTTCAAAGTTACGGGCTGTTTAAACTTGATAATTTGATTGCTTAACAAATAAAGCTACTTACTGATCTACTATCGACATTCTAACTAAAGAATCATAACTGAAATTCTCAGAAGCTGCCGTTCATCTTATAGCGGCTAAAAAAATTCAATTTATATTTGATTCACCCATGTATTTAAATATGTGCAAGCTACTATTATTTTGTGAAGTAAAAGCTCTAACTCATAATATGGCTTTTAAAGTAACGGTAATTTTATTTTTTTAAATAAAACAATATTTCTCATTTTCTATTAATGAATACTAAATTCTTCTTCTTCCTTCATTTTCGTTCATTAGAGTTTATCTTGGTAGTTCTGCAAATAATTGTAAATTTTTATTTTGTCTGGGATCATATACACAGTGCGTTCGAAAAAAGGCACCCGCTGTACAAATGCAGCGCTCCGCAGGCCAACAAATTCAACAGCGCTATGAGGCATTTAATTTGAAATCACAAGGCATTATCTTTTAATTGTTGCTTTCAGATCATCGATTATTGTTGGTTTTGTGCAAGAAACATTATCTTCAAGATATTTCCATAAAAAGAATAAAGTCTGGAAAACGCGCACCATCTGTGTAAAGAAATAGACTTTTGTATCATGATGGGACTAAAGAAGTGCTTAATCTTATTAAAAATAAATCTCTTTATTACCAAACAACTCATTGGTGCATAACCGAGTGCATTTTGCAGCATGTTTAGGTAAACATTACCAATGACAATCTGATAAACGACTCTATAATGTCCAATGATGGTATCCTAACCATACTATAACCTCTAATAAGTTTTTACGTAGTGTTTCGTAGCAACACGTAGATTTTAGGCAGCCCATCGGATGCTGTTATGCTGATCAATTGAGCCATTTAACTTGAAATAGGTTTTGCTCATCATCCCTTCACAATTTATTTCTAAACCAATATAATAAATATCACATTTATTGTTGTTTAAAAAGTTAGTAGTCTCCTTTTCTCTCTCTCCCGACCTCTCGCGCACTTGGTTGCTATATAAAATTGTTAAATTTGCTAAGTGGCCAATAAGATTTGCCTAAATAAACAGAACCGAACTGAGCCGAGCCGATCTTCGCCGTGTAAAACCAAATCGAGCCGAACTCGGCCGAGCCGAATCGGTATGAACCGTACTAAACCGATCGGAAAGTAAAATATAAATACGCACACGCACGAGCGCGCTCAAAAACGACAAAAGAACTTTAAATATTAGCTACAAGGTTTAAAAGTAAAAATAGCCAGAAAAATTAATTTGTTTTTCCACTTTAACTTCGGTTTGCTCCTGCAAATTTTTTAAGTTAATGTTGTTATTATTTTTAATTGTTTCGATTATACTTGCGGTAAAGGCTGTTATGTTAAATATGGCCTCTTTTACTAAAATAACTTTCCGGGACTTCGTCGATTTAGTGCTTTCGTTTTATTATATTTCAGATCATTGCCGCCATTTCATTATAATAAATGAATAAGCAGTTGAAGGTTAAACGAAGCACCAGTTTCAACAATGTAAATTTAAATTTTCCTTAAAACTGCTTTTGGACGCATCGGGTTTCGTTAAACAGAACAATAAATTGCTTGTTGTTTTCTTATTACTTTGAGCAACTAAATTGGGGTGTGTCCACATATTTGCAGAATGCTATCGTAAAGCACAATTTGTTCATATTATTATATTTTGGCGAAACCAATCGCCACAACCTTGTGGCGCGTGTGAAGACACCACTGCTGCTGCGGTCCGCAATTTTTGGGCGATGAACTGCGTGGTTTCCAAATAATGCGGGAAATTTTGTGAATAAGTCGCCCGCTCTGCGACCGGGTATATAAGCTCCGGAATAGATGCTCCTGGCAGATTTGTCTAGATCTCGTGAGCGGCTAGTTTTCTATCAGGTGATCCAATTAGTGAGAATATGGAGGTAAGGTACTTCAGATGCGTGTTATCGGGCCTTTTTTTGTGATCATTGGTTATAAAAGTTTCAAAATTGTTTTACACATCAGAACCTGTTTCAATCCTACAAATGTTTTTAACTATTTAATTATTACTCTTCTTATTGTTTTTTAATTTTTAATATTTATCTACAGGATACGTAATTCAAAGCTCATTGATACTTATCTTGGAAGATCTGATAAACTCAGTTTTTACTATACTTTAAAGTGGCGATAATGAGGGGAAGAAATAAAGTGTTGTTTTTGGGGTTCCCAATAAAAAAATATTTAAAATCTTTATTTTCAGGCAATACTTCTACTGATATCCCTCACTGTGGCGTTGGTCGAGCCCGCTGTGACTTACTTTCCCCCGGCGAACAGCCCCGGCAGTCAGGGTTTCAGCCACACCACCGCTTTTGGCAGGCCTGGCCAGCAGTATGGCACTCCTCACTGGCAGCACGGGGGTGGTGGCGGTGGCTACAATGTACATGAACACCGTCCTTCTGTAAGTACTTTCGCTGAAAGCTTCTCGCTTAATTTAGAACCCCCAATCATTTGTTCTGAAATAAAATGTTATTATTTGTATTTTTTTTAAATTACACTTTACTATAAAAATCTTTTTAAAACCTTCCCTCTATTGTCAACGCAGCAGTTTTAGAAAAGAAAAAATTAATGGTGCTAATTTTATTACAGACACCCGCTAACTACCACTTCCAGTACCACGTGCAAGACGCCAGGTACGGCAACGACTTCGGTCACCAAGAGACCCGCCAGGGAGACGTGTCTCGAGGAAGATACTTCGTCCTGCTCGCCAACGGTAGCCGCCAAATCGTGGACTACATAGCCGACAAAAACGGCTACAGGCCCAAAGTCTCGTACAAAGGACCCGCCCCCAATTTCGGTGGCGGCAAAGGAGGTCACCCCAGACCTGGCAGTTATGGCAATGACGGTGGCTACGCTGGTACCGGAGGTCATGCTGGCACTGGCGCCGGCGGTTACTTTGCAGGCGGTGGCACTGATGGCAGTAGCAGCAACGGTGGCTACTACCACTGATCCAGTTTTGCGACGGTTTAAAAAAAAACCTTATACCAATAGTTTACCATTTTGTAACCTTTATAAACCAATAAAATGTTTATATACTTACTGTCATTTTTACTATAATATTATGTTTCCAAAAAAAACGGTGTGGTATTCTAAGGAACATATTTAGGGTGTTTTGTTGATAGTTCGAATAAAACGATTTACTGACTAAATAACATGCGCTATCTAATGGCATGCTACTACACGAACTTAGTATACTTTTTTTCTTTACAATATTAAGACAATTTGCCTAAGGTATGTCTGCCACATTCTTGGTATCTTTGTTAACGGCTTTTGTCCATCTTGCCCATTGTTCTGTAAAGTAATGCATATTCCTTGCATCTTCTTCAAAACTTAGTGACACTCTTGTAGCATAAAATCTATCACACATTCAATTTTTATTGAACTCTGCTTTTCGTATTGTGAAAATGCTGTAACAATACCATATCTGGAGAGGATGAGACTACTTACTTTGAGATATGTGCGTAAATAATACATAGAGCGAATGGTGTTGTCTCCACAGGAGCAAAAGCAGAATAGGAAAAGATATCTTTAACTTGCGCATGAACTGGTCCACCTGTTGATCATTTTACGCTTTTTTCCCTATTTTTCTCAAGTAGGCTAAACATAGGTAGATCATACAAAAAAAGATTCAGATTCTAGAAAAAGTGGTCGAATTCAGTGTAATCTTAGCACGCGTAGTTGCTAATTTTTGCTTTTGAATCTATTAGGTATTAATTTTTCTAAACTATATTTTGCTATTGGTAACAGGTTGTATATTCCCCCTCCCCCAAAGGGATACAATTGTCTTTTATCTTGGGATGGCACTGATAATACGCGTTGTGCACGAATCTTTTTCTTTATAAAATTTTATGTTCCAAAATTTTACTTATGGATTCTGTGTAGTTTGCACAGGTATGTTAAATAATGTATAGTTAAAAAAAATAATAAAAAACTTTAAGTAGGGTCGGCATTCCTAATTTTACTTCGCCAAGAAATTCTGTCTAGGATCCGTCGGGTTAGGTATCTTTTCTTTTTTTTTAAGGCTCAATGAACCAGAAAAATCTACTACCCTGTTCCAGTGTTTTATCCCGCTTTAAATTGCTGCCTTCCAAAACCCCAAAATCACCAAATAAGTTGAATGGCACTAGCCTCCTCCGCAGAATCTATATCTCCCAGCACCTAGCTGTATTGTCCCACAATATAGAGGGGCTTAGGCCTCTTCAGCTTCTCAACAAGAATCCCCCCCTCCCCAGCACTCGGATAGATAAAGAGGTACTTACATCTTCTTTCCGAAGAGCCCCGATATATGATCTAGAGTACAACGGATTAGCTTTCTAAACCGAGAATGTCCAGCTCGCTCTTAAGCAAACAATTACAAAAATCGTACTATGGGAAACGGTTTCATCAGTGGAAGGGCAGCGTCATTTTCTCTAAATTTTGTTTATAGCGGCCACTGATATACCTCAAAGCCATATGATTAGGGGGCAACCACTTTCCAGCTACCGGCATCCTTTTTAATCCTCTTCTTGGTGGTATTGTAGAGCATGATGCATGAAGATCGAATCTCCCTTTCACATCCTGCATTCATACCATGTATGGTACGACTGCTTGGTAAAAGAGACAGCAACAGTAACCCGACGAAAAGGCCTGAGAGTTTTTCGTGAGTCTAAAATCAGACTGATGACTCTCTTAAAAAATGTTATCCGATACTGAGAAAGAGAAATGCTTAATTGTCTCCGATATTGTCGGTTCCTGAAAAGAGCCACGACATCTTAATGAAACAGCAGCAATTAAAAAATTTACCTATTATTATTAACAAAAACAATTGACAATTGCTAAATCCCTAGTTATAGGACAAATATAAGTTTTCATTTTTATCACTTAGATTTATTTTTCAATAGCTTCCATTATCTGTTTTAATTCGATTTCTCTTAAGTTCATTTTTGTTTGCCAATTTGAACTTTCCTTCTATATCGGCCCTACTTTTTCTCTACACTTTAGCATTTTCCGCTCCTCTTTTCTCCTCGAATATAGACATGTCCTCTTCTTGAATTCTGTCCTTTTGAACCCTGCCTTCCTCAATTCATCCAGTAGGTTTGTTGCTTTTCCTAATTTATAGTTTCTTCCCAGCTTCCTCCCTTCGAACCCAACCATGTAGTTGGGTTCTCACATCTCACATATTCCAATTCGCTTACCTTGCCTATTCAACTACTTTTCAAAACACCCTCTAAGACTTCGCCTCCTTTGAAGAGCTGACTCAGCTTTTTTCAACCCTTTTTTCTATAATTACTACCCCAGACAAACTCGTTCTCCAGTTGACAATTTGAATTGTGTCCTCTCCAGACATGTCGAGAGCTGGCACGCTCAAAAGCATTCAAAATCTTTATTTAAACATCGAAAAATTTTGTCAGATTTTTAGGTTATCCCCTATTTGATAATCCTGTTTTCTCTTTCCTAGAATCCGTAAAGAATTTATTTTTTGATCTATTTTCTTAACCTTCGGAGCCTGATTGAACACGCTTAAAAACTAAATAAATGGGAATTACAGTTAGAAAATTAGCTTATGAGTTACAATACAGAAAGGGAAAGCAAAATGCTAATGCAGATATCTTATCTTGCTAATGGAAATCGAGAATGCAAACGATATCTTTTCATTATTTAACAATCCTGAAGATATAGGTCAAAGGGAAACGAATGAACTACATAACAAAGTAAATCGGAAATATTATTGATTTAGGCTAGTCAAAGATTATCAGAAGTTTGTGGACGAATGCGAAGTCACAATATAAAAGAAAATCAATTTACAAGTAAAGTATAATTAGTGCTCGAATTATTGTTTTGTTTACAGAAGCAATTTTCAAAAATTTAATGGCTCATTATCAAGCAAGACCAAGGACTATCTACTTACGAAAGGCATTTGGAACGTCTGCTAACATGTGTTTTAAAAAAAAGCACTAGAAACATGATGACAAGAAAAGGATCTAATATTATGTATTAACAGTATTTTAAATAATATGTTAAAACTTCTAACCATACGCTTTTCTGGGATGATTCTTGAACTCTTCAGCAAGATTGCTTACTGATTTACAAATAAAACTCAGACTTGGATGGGCGATAACGTACCTCAATTTTTAAAGGTAGCTACTTTGACTTCTGGTAACTCATATTTTAATCTTCTCAATTATAAATTATAAGCAGTTTTAAAGGACATGGAGATATTCTTCTATTGATTTTTTGAAACTGCTGTAGTCAACTGTTTCCTGATGGGTGTAATGGATGCCGCAATGGACGGGTAACCCAAACGAATCAAGGCCTTTTCAAATTGCCAATAACTGCTTAATGAATCCTAAGAATTAATCTATTATATACTGGTAATTAGTTTGGGACAGTATTTATAGAAATACTAGGTATATAACTAGATGAGTAAGAACACCAAAAAGCTTAATATTTAAAACAGTACTACAACAATATACTAATATTAAATTTAGTGAAAATACCACATTATTAAAAACAAGAGAAATCAGCACAAACTTAAAGAACAAAAGAATGATTAGCATAAATAAAACAAAGAGAACACTAAAGCTACAGAAAATACGAGTGTCTCAATAATGTACTTATTAAGCAACGTTTCATATTACATGCAAGGTGTTCTAAATTATCATTAAGTAGCTCAATTTATGTATCCCTCACATGCTAGTTTTAAATGTTTTTTTTTCTTTGTTAAAATCTCGTTGTTAATGGGCAATGTGATAGCAATATCTTCCCTAAAATAAAAGCAATGACATCTTCCTCTGTTATTCAATATACGTACTAACTAAAGGTAAAACGTACAACAAAGAGTAAAAAAGTACATAAAATAATGTTTATTTTTCCATAAGATTACAAAATATTAAACTACCTAGTAGAATATTTTGCGTAAACCGACGGACATGATGCCATAAGATTAGATTATTGTTGGTAGTTATTGTTGCCACCACCAAAGGAGTAGCCACCGGTACCAGTGTAGCCTTCCGTACTACCGTACCCATCAGCGCCAACGGAGACACCATCACTGGCATAGCCACCCGATTTAGGGTAACCTCCATGACCACCACCAAAATTGATGGCGGATCCTTTGTGGAAAACTTTGGGTCTGTAGCCATTTTTGTCGGCTACGTAGTCCACGATTTGGCGCCTACCGTCGGGGAGGAGGACAAAGTACCTTCCTTGAGCGACGTCTCCCTGGCGAGTCTCTTGGTGGCCGAAATCATTGCCGTGTTTAGCATCTACCACGTGGTACTCGAAATGGTAGTTAGCTGGTTTCTGTGATGCAATTAATACCTTTAATATCTTTTATTTAAATTTAATAGTACAATTGACAAAATAACAATACTTTTTACTGAAGAAAACAAGCTTTTTAAAAATAACGAAAAAGCAAATTAAATATTTTGTTGATAATAAATAAAATAAAAAGCAACTACATTAAAAAGCGTAAAATTCGTTGTTTTAAGTGCCAATTGTACCAATTATGTTCATCTCATTTTTAAAATTTTTAATATAGGTGAATTAAGCCAAAAAGTTTTCAGCGGAAGTTACTTACAGAAGAATCATCATAACTGCTGCCGGAGCCTCCATGCTGCCAGTTAAGGACATCATAATGCTGACCAGGCCTGGTAGAAGAAGTGGTTTGTATCTGAGCTCCTTGGTTGTTTGAAGGGGTGTAGATCACGGCGGGCTCAACCAACGCTACAGCGATAGTTGATACTAGCACAAGTATCATCTGCATACATATGTTCTTTAATGGAAACTCAAAGCCGAAGTTTTGTTTCTATTTCTTGTTCATAAATAATATAAGAAGGAAAGCTTAAAATTCAACAATAAACTTATGTTTTTTAGTGATATAAAATTTACAAAATTTAAAAATAAAATTATTTTTTGAATAATATTTAAGCAAGCATTCATGAAAAGTACTGTAAAATGAGAAGCCAGATTGTCTGACTGAAATTTAAATATTAGTTGCTGAAAAATGTCTAAAAAAGTAGAGGTACTACGGGAAAGGCCATAAGGGAGGAACGACTGAAAAGTAATTTGATATTTATACAAATGGACTGAAATTTGTCATAGAACCTGAAAATGCGAACAAAATTTATTTAAATTGATAATATATTACTAGTGTCTAAAATTAATAAAAAAACAACTGATCTTACCCGTTACTATTTAAAATAATAATAATACGAATAACATTAATAATAAAAATTGTTATAGCACACGAAACCCTTAAATTCAAGATAAGTTTTGTGTAATTTTTTCTAATGATAATAATAATAAACAAGTGCACAGTAGAGGTAGCAAAAAATAAAAATCTAAATAAAAAAATTATCATACGGTCGCAGTGTAAGAATCAAATTTTAAATTCCTTGCAGTGAATGGTTACAAAGTAAGGTCCAAGGCAAAGTACATTTCAGGAGGTTTACCTTGATGTTCGCACTAATTGGATCACCTGAGACAGATCTAACCGCACACGAGATGCTCGATGAATCTGCAAGGAGCATCTCCTCCGGAGGTTATATACCCGGTCCCTTGCGAGCGACATTTTTATAAAGTTACTCATTATTTGGAAACCCCACGCATATCGCCGAAAAATTGCTATCTTCAGGCTTGACATAAAATAGCGGAGATTTTCCGCTAGTATGCGTCTTTATTTACTATAACAAAATGATAACCACAGTTTTTTTAGTTAAAGGTTAGCCAGACTAACATTATAAGCTTTTCATCTAAAAATAGTTTGTTCTGATTGTCATTAGAAACACTTGTTCTTCGAAAATGGGTAAACTTTCACTTATTACTATTTTAACAATTGTTTACTGATCTTGACTCCTTTGTTCACTGTTATTTAGAGAATTTTCTATGGAGATTTTAAATTAAGCCAAGAAGCTTTCAGCGGAAGTTACTTACAGAAGAATCATCAAGCGCTGCTGGAACCTTTTTGCTGGCAGTTAAAAACTTAATGTTGACCAAACCTGACAAAAGAAGTGGTTTAAGCCTGAGCGCCTTGGTTGTTTGAAAAGGGAGTGTAGGTTAGGGCGGACTCAACCGACTTTTAGCATTGCCAAAACTGATAGTAAGGCGATTCAGATGTGGAAACATATAACTACACTTGAGAACAAAACAATCGACTCATTAGCTGCACGCACATTTTAGTCTCCTGTTTGATTCTAAAGAAAATGAAAATAAACACATTAACGTGCTCTTTATTATTGTGCTTTAAAAAACTGTTGCTATTGCATTAGCCGAATGACGTATTAAAGAAAATATGCATCACGAATGAAGTTTTACAAATATTGCTAATTGGAACGTATACACTACGCTTGCAATCCAGTAATTAATCTCAGTCACTTATCCGAAGTTGACGTAGGTAAGTGACGTAGGTCCTCGAGTGATTTGCAAGAAAATGGATACCACAGCCGCCGAAGTAGACCAGGCAGTTGCATTGTTGAGAAAGAACCTCATTCAGGAGGCTGTGGCAAATAGACTAAACCTAATTCAATCAATTGGGTCGAGAATGTGACCTTGATATCGGTAACTACGTCCGCCGGCAAGGAGGTGGCTGTAAGCGCCTGACAACGAAGAGAGATGATCAATTTCTTGTCTCAATATCCCTCAGAAATCGACATATGACTGGCGTTGACCTCAAGCAAGAGCTGAGTACAGTCAGAAGTGTGGTCGCTAACGGTTGGACAGTGAGAACAAGACTGAAGGCAGCCAACCTGACCCAAAAAAGACAGTTACGAATCCAAATCTGAGTGCAATCTAAAAACAAATGTGACTGGAATTTTCTCGCGACCATGTCCATTGGGACCTCGGACATTGGAGTCAGATATTATTCACCGACGAATCCATAATGTGCCTACATGGCAACGACAAAAGACGTTGGGTCTATAGAAGGCTAGGAGAGCGATTTGCTCATTGTTGTATTTAAGAAACTGTCGAATATGGAGGAGACTTTTGCATGTTCTGGGCGGGAATTTCCATGCACACAAAAACTGAGTTGCTTTCGTGCCTAGTGGAGGACGCGGAGGATGTTCAACAGCAGACCGCTACATCGGGGACATTTTAGAAGAACATTTTTTGCGGGATTGTTGGCGAGGACCTTATGCTAATGCACGAAAGTCACCGCGCGAGTGACCACTACTTACCTGGCTGACGTCGGTATACCGAAAATGGACTGACCTCCGTGTAGCCCAGACTTGAATCAAATTGAGCGTATTTGGGCCAGAAATCTTGCACCAAGAAACTGAGAGTGGCATTGATTGAAGAGTGGAAGCAATTCCTTAAGACAGCATAGGAAAGATCATCTGATCCATGCGTAATCGCTTGGAAATTGTAATTAAAAGTAGAGATGGCAACACCGTGTATTGAAAAAATTATTAAATTAATTTGAAGTAAAGATTTTATTTTTTCTCTTTTTTTAAACTGTTTTGTGTTACACTTATTACGGGTCTGATTTCAATGTGGTATCTTTTGGAATCCCAGTTTTTAAGCTTATAAACAGTACAATGAACTTTACTTGGAATGCTATCGGAGTGGATATGCATTCTCTCATAACTCGAGAATGTTGCTGAGTAGATTTTTTTTCTCAGGTGTTGCTTTTAGATTTTATCTTATTTAGAATAAAATGTAATATGACTACAAAGTTCCGAGAATTATCCTGGGTACCATCCGGCAGGCGCATCCTTAGGGACTCAGCCACGCGAACGACACTCATTCCTAAAGGGTGCGCTGACTGTTGGAACCCTAACTTGTGGCGACCTATTACCATCTATTCCATTAACGACAAGGTTTACCACAAAATCCTAGTTAAGCAATTCAGTGTTCTTCCTTTACGTACTGTTCAGAGAATGGATGACGGATGGCTGATTAATAGCACCATTCTCCAGTTCATTATTAGTTTTTTCTGCTTGCAAATAAAACTCTCCATATCCTTACCTTAGTACCTACTCAAAAATCCTTACATAGTCTTTCTTACTTATCTACCTTATGTGGTCTCGCCTACTTTGGGGTTTAATCGAAGTTGGCAACTTCTATATTGACTCTTACACCACTCTTTCCTGTGGTTTATTAAAGTCCGACCTTATCTCCGTGCGTAGAAATATTAAACATTAAGATATTTTGTCCTTTAATTTTTAATATAATTCTCGAAAAACTGTTTTGTCGATTGAACCATCTAGGTAATTTCTCGCTTCCAAGAGGCGCTCGCATATCCTCATTGGTATATGAAGATCATTTTGTCCTACCGACCTAGGGACATAAAACGTGCTGCCAAGATCCTGATTGATTCTCTTCCTAATCCCGATCTACTGTTTCAATAAAAGAGATCTTCGCCTTAATGTCTCAATATCACACATATTTTTTAGATGTAGTTCGTACGAAGAAAAACTATATCCTGTGACTAAGTTACTCTTCTTTGTGAAAGAAATTTCTATTCCACAAAAGGATATAAAATGCTTTTTCTATCTAGGTTTAAAATATAACTACCTAGAAGCTGCTTTCTCTTCTCGCTTGCGTCTTTTAAAGCCCAGTTGAATCGGAAAACTTACTATCCTATTCCAGCGTTTTATTCCGCGTTGAATTGCTGCCTTCAGAACCTCAAAATAACCAAATAAGTTATGAATGACATTAGCTTCCTTTGCAGAACTACCTTGCGTAGTAACCCTTTATATCTCCCAGCACCTATCTGTAATGTGCCACAACGGGGAGGGGCTTAGATCTATTCAGCTTCTCAGCGAGAATTCTCCTCAGAGCATTCGGGTAGCTGAAGAGGTCCTTAGGTTCTCTCCTAAGAGTTCCGAAATCTGATCCAGAGTACGACGGATTAGCTTTCTAAACCGAGAATGTCCAGCTCGCTCTTAAGCAAACAATTACAAAAATCGTACTATGGGAAACGGTTTCATCAGTGCAAGGGCAGCGCCATTTTCTCTAAATTTTGCTTATAGCGGCCACCGATATACCTCAAAGCCATATGATTAGGGGGCAACCATTTTCCAGCTACCGGCATCCTTTTTAATCCTCTTCTTGGGAGGTATTGTAGAGCATGATGCATGAAGATCGAATCTCCCTTTCACATCCTCCATTCATGTCATGTAATACATGAGAGAAAGATCAATTGGTACGACTGCTTGGTAAAAGAGACAGCAAGAGTAACCCGACGAAAAGGCCTGAGAGTTTTTCGTGAGTCTAAAATCAGTCTGATGACTCTCTTAAAAAATATTATCCGATACTGAGAAAGAGAAATGCTTAATTGTCTCCGATATTGTCGTTTCCTGAAAAGAGTCACGACATATTAATGATACAGCAGCAATTAAAAGATTTACCTATCATCATTAACAAAAACAATTGTCAATTGCTAAATCCCTAGTTATAGGACAAATATAAGTTTTCATTTTTATCACTTAGATTTATTTTTCAATAGCTTACATTATCTGTTTTAATTCGATTTCTCTTACTTCCATTTTCGTTTGCCAATTTGAACTTTCCTTCTCCTCTATCGACCCTACTTTTTCTCTACACTTTAGCATTTTCCCCTACTCTTTTCTCCTCGAATATAGACATGTCTCCTTCTTGAACCCTACCTTCCTCAATTCATCCAGTAGATTTGTTGCTTTTCCTAATTTTATAGTTCCTTCGAACCCAACCATGTGGTTGGGTTCTCACATCTCACATATTCCAATTCGCTTACCTTGCCTATTCAACTGCTTTTCAAAACACACTCTAAGACTTCCATTCCTTTGAAGAGCTGACCCAGCTTTTTTCTACCCTTTTTTTATAATTACTACCCCAGACAAACTCCTTCTCCAGTTGACAATTTGAATTGTGTCCTTTCCAGACCCATGTCGAGAGCTGGCACGCTCAAAAGCATCCAAAATCTTTATTTAAACAGCGAAAAATTTTGTCAGATCGTATTTTTTAGGTTATCCCCTATTTGGTAATCCCGTTTTCTCTTTCCAAGAATCCGTAAAGAATTTATTCTCCGATCTATTTTCCAAACCTTCGGAATTTGATCGGGTGGCATTTGCGAAGGCAGAATATGTAGAAACCGACTACAAACTAAATAAATGGCAATTACATTTAGAAAACTTTGATTACGAGTTACAATACAAAAAGGGAAAGCAAAATGCTAATGCAAATATCTTATCCTGCCAATGGAAATCGAGAATACAAAAAATATCTTGTCATCATTTAACAATCCTGGAGATATAGGTCAAAGAGAAACAAATGAAATTGATAACAAAATAAATAGGAAATATTATTGACCCAGGTGAATTAAAATTTATCAGAAATCAAAGTATAAAAAAACATTTTCAACAACTAAAATATAATTAGTGCTCGAATTAAACTGGAGTTCATATTCAAGACCAAGGACTAACTACTTACGAAAGGCATTTGGAACGTCTGCTAAAATGTGCTTTAAAAAAAGCACTAGAAACAAATCAAACAGAATGCGCATTTGCATGATGACAATAAAAGGATCTAATATTATGTATTAACAGTATTTTAAATAATATGTTAAAACCTGTAACCATACGCTTTTCTGGGATGATTCTTGAACTCTTCAGCAAGATTGATTACTGACTTACAAATAAAATAAATTCAGGCTTGGCTGAGAACGTATCTCAATTATTAAAGGTAGATACTTGGACTTTTGGTAACTCATATTTTAATCCTCTGAATTATAAATTATAAGCAGCTCCAAAGGACATGGCTCTCTCAAAGAGATATTCTTCTATTGATTTTTTGAAACTGCTGCAGTCAATAGTTTCCTGACAGTTGTAATGGGTTCCACCATGAACGGGTAACCTAAAAGAATCAAGGCCTTTCAACTAAAGCCTTTGTATTTATAATTGCCAATAATTTCAGAATGGATCCTAAGAATTGACCTATTTTAAACTGCGAATTAGTATTTATGGAAATACTAGGTACATAACTGAATGATTAAACGCACCACACAGCTTAACATTTAAAACAACATTACAACAATACACTAAAAGTAAATTTAGTAAAACCATAATATCAAAAAAGGAGAAATCAGTGCGAACTTAAAAAACAAAGAGAAGATTAAAACTACAGAAAATACGAATATCATATCACATTTAAGGTGTTCTACATTATCAGTAAGAAACTCAAAATGTCTTCTGTGTCACAAATATGTCTTAATATATGTATCTCTCACATACTAGTCTTACTTGTCCTTTTCTTTGCTAAATTCCCATTGTTAATGGGTAATTTGACAGCAGTATTTTGCACTTCTCTAAAATATAAGCAATGACATCTTTTATACCACTCAATATATGTTATGCTAATATTAACTGAGTAGAAAACGTACTAAAAATAGTAAAAAAGTAGATAAAATAATGTTTATTGTTCTATAGGCATTACAAAATACTAAACTACTAGTATATTTTGCGTAAAACGACAGGATGCCATAAGATTAGATTATTGTTGGTAGTTACTGTTGCCACCACTAAAGGGGTAGCTACCGGTACCAGTGTAGCCTTCAGTACTACCGTACCCATCAGCGCCAACAGAGCCACCGTTACTGGTATAGCCACCCGGTTTAGGGTAGCTTCCTTGAGCACTACCAAAATTGATGGAGGATCCTTTGTGGAAGACTTTGGGTCTGTATCCATTTTTATCGGCTACGTAGTCCACGATTTGGCGCCTACCGTCGGGGAGGAGGACAAAGTACCTTCCTTGAGCGACGTCTCCCTGGCGAGTCTCTTGGTGGCCGAAATCATTGCCGTTTTAGCATCTACCACGTGGTACTCGAAGTGGTAGTTAGCTGGTTTCTGTGATGCAATTAATACCTTTAATATCTTTTATTTAAATTTAACAGTACAATTGACAAAATAACAATACTTTTTACTGAAGAAAACAAGCTTTTTAAAAATAACGAAAAAACACATTAAATATTTTGTTGATAATAAATAAAATGAAAAAGCAACTACATTAAAAAGCGTAAAATTCGTTGTTTTAAGTGCCAATTGTACCAATTATGTTCATCTCATTTTTAAAATTTTTAATAGAGGTGAATTAAGCCAAGACGCTTTCAGCGGAAGTTACTTACAGAAGGATCATCATAACTGCTGCCGGAGCCTCCATGCTGCCAGTTAAGGACATCATAATGCTGACCAGGCCTGGCAAAAGAAGTGGTTTGGGCCTGAGCTCCTTGGTTGTTTGAAGGGGGAGTGTAGATCACGGCGGGCTCAACCAACGCTACAGCGATAGTTGATACTAGCAGAAGTATTATCTGAAAATTAAGATTTTCTGCATACATATGCTCTTTAATGGAAACTCATAGCCGAAGTTTTGTTTCTATTTTTTGGTCATAAATAATATAAGAAGGAAAGCTTAAAATTCAACAATAAACTTATGTTTTTTAGTGATACAAAATTATTTTTAGAAAAATATTCAAGCAAGCACTAATTTGAAAAGTACTGCAAAATGATATGCCAGATTGTCTGACTGAAATTTAAATATTAGTTGCGAAAAATGTTAAAAAAAGTAGAGGTACTACAGAAAACGTGCTAAGGTAGGAACGACTGAAAAGTAATTTGATATTTATACAAATGGACTGAAATTTGTCATAGAACCTGAAGATGCGAAGAAAATTTATTTAAATTGATGATATATTACTAGTGTCTAAAATTAATAAAAAAACAACTGATCTTACCAGTCACTATTTAAAATAATAATAATAAGAATAACATTAATAATAAAAATTGTTGTAGCACACGAAACCCCTAAATTCAAAATAAGTTTTGTTTAAATTTTTCTAATGATAATAATAATAAACAAGTACACAGTAGAGGCAGCAAAAAAAATCTAAATAAAAAAAGGTAACATACGGTCGCAGCGTAAGGACCAAATTTTGAATTTCTTGCAGCGACTGGTTACAAAATAAGGTCCAAGGCAAAGTACGTTTCAGAAGCCTTACCTTCATGTTTGCACTAATTGGATCACCTGAGGTAGAACTAACCGCACACGAGATGCCCGATGAATCTGCAAGGAGCACCTCTTCTGGAGCTTATATACCCGGTCCCTTGCGAACGACATTTTTATAAAGTTACTCATTATTTGGAAACCCCGCAGCACATCGCCTAAAATTGCTGTCTTCAGGCTTGACATAAACTAGCGGGGATTTTCCGCTAGTTTGAGTTTTTATTTACTACAACAAAATGATAATCACGTTTTTTTAGTTAAAGCTTAGCCAGACTAGCATTATATGGTTTTCATCTAAAAAATCTAAATTTTCACTTATTATTATCTTAACAATTGCTTATTAATCTTGACTCCTTTGTTTGCTGTTATCATTGTCGCTAGTACTTAGTGGATCTTTAGAGAACTTTTTCTGGCAAAAATTTTAGATCTGTTCGTTTATATTATGAATTCGCGGAGTACAAATATACTATGGAAAGTTGATTGATATTAGCAGCACTTTATTTTGGAGTAATTGTAAGCTTCTTGAGGTTGGTTCTAGAAGTTGTAATTTAAACGGCGCAGACATAAGTTACGTAAAGTAGGACTGTACAATCTGTGTATACAGAGATCTCTTGTTAATAAGTAAATAAAGCAGTCTCAGCCTATTGTAGCTTAGATTGAGCTTTTATTAACGTGATAATTTTAAGTTAATCTCGTATTTAAATGGAGCTTTAAGCATTCAACGGCTTTGCTTTTGAATTGCCATACAATCAATCTGTCATCGATATGTATATTGTGGTAATGCAAGGTACGTATAAGAATGACAATTTCTCTTGAAGACCTGCCTGGTTTAAGTGTAATCCATAATATGTAAAGCTCTTGGATTATATTTTTCGTAACATTCCAGATGTTTGATTTGCACGATTCAATGTTATTGAAATTCTTCGGTATATACAAGCTTTAATACTCAGCTAATTCCCTGTGAATTTGATGGGTGAGCGCATTAGTTTTTTTGTTTTAGATTATTGTTCATTTACTTGAGTAAGCTTTGGGACGGCTTGGACATGTTTGTTAATTACAGTTCTTGAATATCAACGCCAATATTGATTTACTAGATAGTATTTATTATTAAAAATAAATTTGTTAGATTTTTTGTTAAAGCATTTTTCAGTCGATGTGAAGTTGGTGTAGTAGTAAATAGAATTACTGAGAGATGATTATAATTTAATTCCAAGGCTTTTAGCAATCATTATACCCGGGATATCTGGCTGATGATTACTTTGATAAGGCTAATATGCGTGCTTTTCAGGAGAAAATATATGTAATTGATTTGTTTATGCAAAATCCTTGTTTTATACTATTTTAAGTAGTTGCATGACAAACCAATATGAGTTATTCCACGGCTTTTAAAACTAACGCAGAAAATATATATACTAACATATATACTAACATATATATACTAACATGCAGAAAATAGAATAAAAATAAACTAATTAATAATGAACTCTTAGAAGCGTCTACATCATGGATTAAACGTTGGGAACATTGTTAGTAAGATGCTACAAATGTAAAAATAGATAACTCTGGTCAATACTAATTTAATTGCCAACAATATTTGAGCAATTTTTAGGTAATTTAGTGGTGCTGATTACGAATATGAAGTCTATTTTGTTGGATTGGCTCTATTTTTGTAGATAATTAGCTAACTGTAATTAATAGCTTAAAAATTAAGAATTAATAGAGCAGTGGTGCGCCCATCGCAAGTTTTACTAAAAATGACAATGTTTTCGAAAAATACAAACGCTAAATTAATAAAACCCATAATTATGTTTTATTCGGTATAATAACAAATAACTACAGTAGTCTAATTCGAAAAATTACAACTAATTCGTAGGGAAGAAACGCTGTTTATATGATTTTCTTTTATGTGGGTTGTCAGGAACATCACGTTGAAGACTCCAGCAATAGTCTGCCATTTTATGCTTGTCTCATCTGCCCTGATATCTTTTTTCCATCACATCCTGGTTAAATCTTTCGCCTTGTTCCTCACTTAAGGCCCCAAGATTGTCGGGAAATTTATACAAGTGGCTATGAAGAAAGTGTACTTTAATGCTCATATAAGAACCCAATTTTTAAAGTTTATTAACATCTGTTGCACCAGTTCCTCGTAACTGTCCGCTTTGTGGTTACCCACGAAGTTTTTAACCAGCGAGATAAAGCTACACCAAGATTGTAAAACTGGCGTCCTTAATAAGTTTGCGAATTTGAGGACCATCAAAAATACCCGCTTTTAGCTTTTCCATACTTAGCCTAGAAAACGACCTACAAATGTACTTGAAGCAATCACCCATCTTTGTTCAAAGCCTTAACAACTTGATGTGGAGCTGTAGGAGAATGATTTTTTCTCGGTCCACATTTGCTGTTCCTACAGTCATGGTTTGTTTTATCGGCCAATTAATCCTATTCCAATGATCTTGCTTCGCCCTACTATCCGAAAAGCAAATAAAACAAAGGTATTTGGTATAGTCACTTTGCTGCCCAAGCAAGTTTACCATTTTCATATCCACACAAATAGAAAACCGATGCTCATCATAGCAGAGTTTCTGCAATATTAACTTAATGTTTTCATATTCTTCTTTAAGTTTTGTCGAGTGGGCGATAGGAATCGAAGCATATCGGCTGCCATTGTGCAGCAAAACACACTTTAAACTTCTACTGGAACTGATCTATGAATCTATCAACTGGGACAAATCGTATGCTCATTTGACAAAGTTGTTACAATAAACAAGTTCTTCACCTTGGCTGAAGTAAGAAACAAGTTCCACCTCTCGTGTTCTATAAATTGTTATAGACCTCAAAAAACTACTGTGTAGGATACGCAATGATTCCATACAAAATTATCTTAAAGAATTAACACCAACAAACGCAACCGATTACTCTTTGTGGCGACTCACTCGTAAACTAAAGTACAAACAACATCTTCTACCTCCAATACGAACCAATCATAACACATGGGCAAGAACGGATCAGGAAAAGGCCACTGTTTTTGCCGAACACCTTGCTTCAGTTTTTCAACCATATCCATCTCAGCTAACTGCTACTTAAGAAAAAGAGTTACTGAGCCAGTTCGATGCTCCCTTTCAGATGTCTCTGCCTGTTCCTAAAGTTTCATATAGTGAGGCTGAAGCAATCATACACCACGAGGTTAGCACTAAAAAGACACCCGGGTATGATCTCATTACTGGTGAAATTATTAAAAAGCTATCCGAAACATGTATTAAAGTATTGATACAAACATTTAATGCTGTTCTCAGACTTGAGTACTTTCCATGCCGTTGGAAATCAGCTCAAGTCTTAAAGATCCTTAAACCTGGCAAAAATCCAAATGAAGCGACGTCCTACCGACCAATAAGTCTTCTTCCAGTCCTCTCCAAAGTACTCGAAAAACTCATACTTAAACGATTGACCGACATCATAGTAGAACATGAACTTATACCCCCCACACCAGTTTGGTTTTAGAGCACAACACGGAACTACGGAACAAGTCCATCGAATAACTAGGCAAATCCATACTAATATGGAAGACCGCCGGTACTGCTCGGCAGCCTTTGTTGCTCCCTCATCCGTACTACTCACTCCTAGCATCCTACCTGTCCGACAGAATATTTCAAGCAAAGTATCAAGAAGCCTACACGGATCTCTATCTTGTGCATTCCGGAGTTCCTCAAGGAAGTATCTTAGGACCCACACTTTACTCACTGTACACAGCAGACCTACCTCAAACAAATTATACAATCACGGCTACATATGCAGATGACACGACTCTTTTCGCATCACATCAGGACCCTATTTCTGCATCTAGATATCTGCAAAGCCATCTGAACCTATTTGAAAACTGGCTAAAAAAATGGAGAATGGAAGTTAATGCAACTAAATCTACTCATATCACCTTCACCCTTCGCAAAGAAATCTGCCCTGCAGTTACACTTAATGGAACTCCAATACCCCAAAATGATGTAGACAAATACCTCGAACTACATTTAGATCGAAGATTAACTTGGCGTACTCACATTTTAACTAAGAGAAAACAACTGGGTTCTAAATTTCATCAAATGTACTGGATGCTTGGCAGAAAATCGGACTTATCCATCGAAAATAAACTGTTATTGTACAAAATTATCCTAAATCCCATTTGGACATACGGGATCCCTATTTGGGGCTCCGCCTGTACCTCAAATATAGAGATTCTCCAGCGCTTCCAAAATAAAGTCCTTAGATCTATTGTCAACGCCCCATGGTACGTGCCTAATGCCTTACTCCATGCTGACTTAAAACTGCCTACAGTTCGTGAAGAAATCACTCGATTCAGCACTAATTATAGAAAGAAGCTGACGTTTCACCCCAATGAGCTAGCAAACAACCTGTTGCAAGAAGAAGACGAGCCAAGACGACTTAAACGATTCAAACCTTCTGATCTTCCCACCAGATTTTAGTCACTTGTCTAGAACTAAATTGCCATATCTCTAAAATACTACAGAGGATGTCCACTGGGGCATTACTCTACATGACATGTTATTCCTAGAATAGTCTTAGATTAAGCACACATCAATTGTATTTATAGTCTCCACCGAGACTGATTGTACAAATAAAAGGAAAAAAATAAATAAATTGTTATTTTTATATCTGCATTTAGACAGTTTTTTGATTTTAGCCTGGATGCTAGAAGTTCAGATATTTGGTTTGATAGACCGAGGTCCCGTATCAGGTCATTCATTTCTTTTTGGGAGAATTACTGGGGTGTTGAAAGTATTCCCTCATATTCACTTTCACTGCTACTAATTAAGTCCTGGTCCTCATTTTTTCTACTTCTGACAGTGGAATATCAGGCAAGGTGGTATATACTGGTACGGGAACCTCTTTGCTATGTGGCACAGGTCTTCTTGCCGATTCCAAATTAGGATATTCCCATTTGAGTTTCTTGTATCTATGAAAACCTTTTACATTAATTAAACGAAAATAACAATCGTAGTGGTGGATTTTCGGTTCTCTCCACACCATTGGCACAGAAATTTTAACTTTTTCTGACTTGATTTGTCTATTGTGGTAAACATTCGACATAGGTTTGCACACTATATGGGGACCCCAGGGCTTGTCTTGATTTCCAAGCACTATGCCAAAATAAGCTTAATAGGCTCCTTACAAAATTTGTGATAATTTTACTTTTATTTCTGTACGGTATATTCACCACAAATGCAGCAGAAGAGATTGGAATTGTTTAAATAGCGTCTTGGCGAAAAGCACACCTCTGTGAACAACGACCGTAATTTTTTTTATGAAATATGTACATACTGCGTGCGGAAAAAGTCAGTTAATTAGTTATTCTAATCACTGTAAGTAAGAAAGACTAGAATTGTCGAGAAAAGTAGATTTTTCACATATATCCCCTTGTAAAAAGCATCTGCTATGGCTAAACTTCTTAAAAATTGATGGTATTCAGTATCTCAAAAACTAGAGCTTATTTAGAAAAACTACTTTTATTTTTTAATTTAGCAGAAATACCTGAAATACCCTAAATTTGTTTAAAAATACTAGGCAACAAAAATTTTTAATTTTTTTTTACGGTGTAATTATATAAATCCTCTATGTAGAGATCAACACAAGTACCATTGCAGGTGAGTTAGTTAAATCAATAAACGCGCAGTAAATAGGACCCCCGAGGATCTCTTAATTACAAATTATTTATGGGTCTAACTTTTAAATTTACAATCTTATAAATTTATTGAGCTGCGAGGTAGAAGAGGTTGTAATTCAGTAATAGTTAATTTTACAAATAACGTAAAGCTCCCTACATACTTTGCATTATTTCTTTATTGTAGTGACTGGTCCACCCAAATAAAGTTAAAACAGCCATCACACTTGCATGCATCTGCTTTCATTGCCTACACACAACGAGCGAATTATCTCAGGTATGGAGGATTTTTTGCACGAAACTTGGAGCATCTTTGCAACGTTTTCCAGGAATATGCAAGCACGTAAATCTGCTTTTGAGAGCGGTATGATTTAAAAAAGTAAAAATTCGGGTTGCTGAAATGAGTACAATTTCTGATTCCGAGGGTTTAATTAGACAGTCAACCAGTTGGATAGGACAATGACCCACACCTCGCGCAATTCAAACAGCTGCATCTCTTATCTTGATAGAAACTTTGCGGCAAAAAATAGCAGCGATGGTTTATTGCACTAACACTTTAAGTTTTGCATTTGCGTGACGATTCCGCGCTTGTGTCTTGTAAAAATAAATACTAATTAAACTGTTATGTAATGAACACAACAAATAAGTGTTCAATACATAATTTATATTTAGAAACACACATCCAAGTACTAATAAGATAAAATAAAAAATGAACCTAAGACAAACGGTTACCAGATTACCAACATACAGAGTGTGAAGCAGATAATTATAAAGAAACCATCACCACTCTTTTGTGGATCCCAATCCGGTTGACAGTATCAAGAAAGTTTATAGAATCGGCAAACTTACTCACTTAATAGTAAAAATTAAACCTTCCTATATAAAATCAGTCAGTTGTCCCAAATGCTACCTCATTGGACATACAATAACTGTAACAGAAGCTCCAGACGTATTCAGTATACCAATAATTACTTAACTGCTTAGTGGCAGGGTGTATAGAAAATTAATGACGTGAAATGGGTCAAATGTAATGGGAATCACCCGGCAACTACAAGGGCTGCTATGTATGCAAAGAACTTTTAACGGAAAATGCAACTAAATTTTATACAGGTTTAGGTTGTTAGAGCTAGTCCTCTTAATAAGACCACAACAAATTCAACAAACAATTTTTTAGATGATATAAATAAGCCCAAAAATATAACTGGGAGGATAATGGGAAAAACTGAAACAATACTTAACCCATTAACGATAATTAGTTCGCATTGTACACTCGCGGAATAAAGACGTCTGCGAGAGGTCTGCGAGATTACAAGTGCCGAGCGACTTGAGGTCAACTTGTGATATCAACTTTCAAATTTAATAAACTGTAAGTGATTTTTAAAATAATTATTTAAAGGCTTTTAACTACGATAAAATTCATATTACATAAACAAAATGCTGCCGGTCGGCAACGGCTATAACGGCGCATTTAATACTTATAATCAGCAGCAAATTAATGGAAATCCTATGCTATCACAACCATCGCTGTTTCCGCCTATTATCCACCCCCCAAACATCCACCAGCAAATCCAATACACAAATCAACCGCCCCCTAATTCAGCATATTGTCCTCACAATAACAACAATTTCCTCAGATCCCACAGACACAACTTTCTACATTTTAATCGAGTGCAAAATCTTCATCTCAACTAATACAAAATAACAACACCTCAAATGAGTATTATAAAGATGATGAAGAAGAAATGTAAACTAATCCTGCTAATGATTCACAAAGGGCCACTAAGCGAAAACGATTAGACAAGTCAAATACACAAACGGTCAGTGTAAAAGAAACACTAATTCATGCAAATAGATACGCAGCCTTAAGCCCAGAGAATGAAGCAAGCGATGACAATAATAAACAACGACAACAAACAACTACACCTAAGCTCCCGCCCATTTTCGTTCACGGTCTAGAACACAATTTTAAAGCACCTGTGCTAATGTTCTAAATGTCTTATTAAACCTTTAATTGTAATCGAGATTTTTTAGTGCAAGATAGATAAAAAGTAATTATCAAAATTTTAAATATAAATCTGACTCACCGCCGAAACATCTTGCGATTGTTATATCGATCTAAAACCATTATACAGAACTTTAGAAATAACAAATTCTCATATGACTTTGATAATAATCATTGAATAATCATTGAAAGTTTTTATTAAATTATTACTTAATATAAATAATTCCCCTTTAATAATGTCTACTTTTTTACATGATAGTTTAGAGAATATAGATATAATCCTCGATCATGCCTCCACGACCTAAGCCGGCCCCCATTTTCGTTCATGGTGTTCTAGACTTCAACAAAATGACAAAAAATTTACTTTCCGTTGCTGAAAAGGAACAATACTCGATCAAAAGTCTGCATAATAATGTCAAAATGATAACAGCTACCCCTGACACCTACCGCAAGATGATCAAACACATGCAGGAAAATCAAATTATACATCACACGTACCAGATGAAGGAAGATCGCCCATATAGAGTAGTTCTAAAGCACACACACTACACTACTCCAACAGATGATATTAAAAAAGCCCTTAAAGAAGCAGGGCACATAGTTAGAAACATTATGAATTTAAAAAATAAACTAACTAAAGACCCATTACCAAACATTTACATAGATCTTGAAACAGCCACTAATAACAAGGAAATCTACAACATAAAATCACTTCAAAATAAACATGTGTTATTCGAACCACCAAAAATAAACAAAGACATAGAGCAATGCACCCATTGCCAGAACTACGGACACACAAAAGGGTACTGTAATAGACCATTTGCCTGCATAAAATGTGCTGGACCGCATACACAAAAAGCTACCAAAAAACAAAAGCAACCCCAGCAAAATATATTCTTTGCGAGGGACAACACCCAGCAAACTATAAAGGATGCACAATTTATCAAGAGCTGCAAAATAAGTAACTTAACAAGACAATACTTTCCACCCCTAAAACAACAAGATAATCACGACACTATCAACTGACCAAATCCTCCACGTCCCATTTATTCGCAAATAGTACAAAACCAGCCAGCTGAAGACGCCAGTCTTAAATAATTCCTGGATGAATTTAAAAGCATGTTCAATCAACTACTACGCCAAAACAGCATGATACTAAACATGCTGATTACAGTGATCAATAAGCTAATCAACTAATGGCTAAATTTCTAAAAAATGCGTTGTGGAATGCCAACGGGCTGCTTCAATGGAAGTTAGAAGTTGAAACTTTCTACATACCAATAGCATAGATATTTTGTTAATCTCAGAAACCCATTATACCACAAGATCACATTTAAAAATATCTCATTTTACCATATATCATACAGAACACCCGGACGACGCAGCCCATAGTGGCTCTGCTATAATAATTCGCAATACTATCAACATCATTAATTACCAAGCTTTCAAACAGACCACTTGCAAGGTACCATAATACAAGTAGAAAAACTTCCGATGCCAATAGTAATTTCCATCGCCTATTGCCCGCCACGCCACAAAATAACCAAACAAATGTTCCAACCCTATTTTGAGCAACTAGGACCTAGATTCTTAGCAGGTGGCGACTACAATGCTAAAAATAAACACTGGGACTCGTTTAACAACTACAAAAGGTAGAGAACTATACAAACTTATGGCAGATAACAATTATAGTTTCCTATCAACGGGCAGTCCAACATATTGGCCAACCGACCCTAATGAAACACCAGATCTGGGCTTCACTTCTTCGTCACCCACGGTATGTCCTCAAACTACATGGACATCGTTCCCAGTTACGACATTTCATCTGACCATACCCCTGTAGGAGTCTCAGTAAGTGCAACTATACTTTACAAAGAACCCACGCCTACTCTCAGCAATAAAAAAACCAACTGGAAACTTTTGAATCACATATAAACGAAGACTTAGAATATGCAACTAACCATCTAATAACAACTATTCAGGAATCCGGTTGGAAATCAACACCTCAGTCCTACAACCAAAATCAACACACCTAACATCCCAACTGAAATAAAATAAATAGTAAGGCAAAGAGAAGAGCAAAAGCAGCTTGGCAACGTAGTCGTAACATTGTAGACAAAACTGTATTTAACCAACTGAATAATAAACTAAGAAGAAGACTTCAACAGACTCGCAATGAAACTTTCCAACTCTACACAACCACACTCTCTGTACAAGATCAGTCAATATGAAGGGCAAGTAGAGGAATGAAACGTCCCAAAGAGCACGTACCACTACTAGAAGATGCAACAGGATTATGGGCGAAAACTGATAAAGAAAATGCTGAATCTTTCGTGCTGCACCTTCAAACTACCTTTGAACGTAATTCTAATGAACCAGACCAGGAGATTGAACAATATTTAGAAATTCCATTGCAATTATCACCCCAAATAAAGTTTCACTATCAACAAAATTGAACTTCCTAACAAAAAATCTCCAGGACATGACCTTATAACAGGAATTATATTAAAACTTACCTGAGAAAAGACTTCGTTATCTCCAAATCCTGTTTAATAGAATACTGTGTCTTGCATACTGCCCATCATTACTCAAATTTGCCCAAATTATCTTAATCCCTAAACCTGGTATACCTCCCACCCAAATAAAATCCTACCGACCTATTAGTTTACTTCCAATAATCTCTAAGCTGTTAGAAAATTAATATTAAAACGCATTAATAAACGTGAACTTCAAAGTAAATGGCTACCAGATCACCAGTTTGGATTCCGATCCCAGCATTCAACAATTCAACAATGCCATCGATTAACACACATAATACGCGGTGCACTTGAACACAAAACTTACTGTTGTGCAGTGTTCTTAGATGTGAGTTCTGCATTTGACAAGGTTTGGCACAGAGGTTTATTGTACAAAATAAAAAACTACTTCCATACCATTACTACCTGCTTTTGCGCTCCTACCTGGACAAACGATTCTTCCAAACCAAACTCGGTAACGACACCTCCCAGATATATAGAATTAATGCGAGTGTCTCTTAGGGTAGTGTGATTGGGCTTCTATTGTATCGTTATACACAAGTGACCCTCCTTCCAGAGCGGACAAGTACACGGACGTTTGCTGATGACACAGCAATCCTGTCGTGCAATTAAGACCCGATCACAGCAACCGAACTACTCCAAGAACATCTAAACCAGCTCGAAAAGTGGCTAAACAATTGGAAAGTAAGGGTAAACGGGGATACATCGGTCCAAGTCACATTTACAACGAAACATTCGGCGTGTCCGCAAATCTACCTAAACAATACACCGATCCCTCATGCAGACGAAGTCAGATATCTAGATCTGCATCTCGATAAACGCTTGACGTGGAGATCTCATATAAGAAAAAAACGGACAAAAATGGATCTACGCCTAAAAAAATTATATTGGCTCCTTGGTAGAAACTCAGCACTTGCCATAGATAACAAACTGTTAATCTACAAAAGCATAATTCGTCCCATCTGGATCTACGGCTGTGAATTATGGGGATGCGCCAGCAAATCAACAATAAAATAATACAATGCTTCCAGTCCAAGACCCTGAGGATGATATCCAATGCTCCCTGGTTTGTGTCAAATGCAACAATCCACAACGATTTTAACATCCCATTAGTAGCCGATTTTATAAAAACAAAAGCTGAAAAACATCATTACACTGTTGAAAATCACCCGAATATAACAGTCAACGTCCTAGTCCAGGAACCCGAAACCAGAAGATTAAGGAAAAAGTGGCCAATAGACTTAGTGAACTAAAGTAGGAGATTCACCAGTGGGTGCTTTCTCCTCATGACTTTTATTAAACATTTAATAACATAAAATTAGCTCATAGAATTACTGTATTTATTCTGATTGCTAATAAAATGAGTTTATAACAAACAAAATTAATGATAATTGTCGCTAAAAATAAGAGTTCAACACCACTAAATAGAACACCAATAGCTTGTTACATCTTCCTGATTACAAAGCAACACATTGATATTATATGTATATCCAGATCATACATATATAGAAGTAATTTAAAAAAACACAATTTCCTGATAGTAAAACCCATTCTGGTATGTATTCAAGTGTATCTGGGCAGGGCTAATAGAATTGTCAACAGTGTATTGTTCCCCTCGACATAATAATAAACAGAATCACCACGAGCACAACTTCAATACATTAGGAACCAGATTATTAGCAGTTGACAATTATAATTCTAAAAACCTTGTATGGGGATCCAGGTCAAATACAACGAAAGATAGAGAAGGTGCATCGATTAATCGCTGTAGTTTCTGACAAAGGGCTACTGGGTCTGTAACTCAAAGAGTGAATTTGACTTCACTACCAGATAGAGTTTATCAAGCTAACAGTTGTGGCAAAATTTAAAAATATTTATTAACCTTCAATATTAATTTAATCGACAAGGATTTACATAAAAAAATCGACGAAAAATCAAAACAAGTTAGGAATCAACGTCGTCGGAAATGGAGACGTGGAGCATTCAACATGACAATAGATAGCCACATATCAATCACCACACCATTATCACCCTTTAGGATTTTGGGCATACTGTACTGCTCTAAGCTCCATATACGCCAATTTTTCTACCAAGCTACTACGTTCTATCTAATGCAATGAGAGAGGCGCAGTAAAAAGTATTTCTTGGGCGAAGAGCTTCAGTGTGCTGTTTAAAAGTGGTACCGCATTACAATCAAAAAATAGTTTGGTGCCAATTTATGGAAACTAACGAAGTGATGGCCAAAGTTACGTTCTGGTTAGAACAACAAAGCAAAATGATTAACTGTTTTCGCATACTTCAGGATTTATTAAATGGTTATTGGTATTATTAGTTATTAGAACAATTTCAACTAATTTATTCAACATTCCGACTAAGCCTATACACAAGTTTTAAAAGGTTAGAGTCACTCGACTGTGGCATCAATAATTTGAAATTTCTGTTGATTAAGTTGAGTTGAATATGCGTTGTCTAAGGGTGTGGAGTTTCGCTGAAAAATTTAAAGCTTACCATGGTTCAGGTATGATTCATAGGTTTCACTATACTTTCCAAAACATTATGTTGATAGATAAATATCGGCTGAAGTTTTGATTTCCTTTTCACAAAAAATATTGTCAATTACCTAACAATTGACACATTTCCTACCAAATTACTTAGTTGGATGATG
The DNA here is from genome assembly GCA_036346155.1 of Sinelater perroti. Classification (NCBI taxonomy): domain Eukaryota; kingdom Metazoa; phylum Arthropoda; class Insecta; order Coleoptera; family Elateridae; genus Sinelater; species Sinelater perroti. The sequence continues at coordinate 16,448,638 of JARFIY010000158.1, read as the reverse complement.
CACCTTTTTTCCGTAAGCAAACTTTTTCGTGGCCATCGTGTGCGTACTCAGACAACAACTTCTTTGCTTTTTCTCTTCTGCCTTTCTTTAAAGCATCTGCCAGCAATTTCTCGTGGGTCTTTTGTAAGGAGCTAGTCTAGGTCTTGCTTAATAATACAAAATATCAAAATTTTAAAAATTTGTATCTTCCAAAATATAATCTTTTGTCTGCGAAGAGGATTTTGTTTAATTTAGGCAGTTACATCTGTAACTGCCTGAATAGTCCCAACTGACCATGGTCTTCTAGATTTCAAAGATACTCGGCACCTCCAATCTCAGGAAACAATTTTATAGCCCGATACACAAACGTACACCTAATGTCGGGGAAGATAGACGGTTTTAAAGATTACACTTTTTTGTAATGTTTGTAATGTTATTACAGCAAACAATATGCTTTGGCAAACCTGACAAGAAACACGACGTAACATAACTTTAGCACTAAACAATTACAACTGTTTGTTAACATCTTAGATATGCTTATGCTGTGTAAAGCAAAGGTGTGATTTTATAACAGTATTTACAGCAATACTAGGTGATATGAAAAGGAAAGAAAATACTTATAACTCAAATTTTCTTAATAAAAATTTAACAAGGAGACAATTGCAGTGTTAATTATTTTTGAGTATTCCAAGTAGAACCAAATAGTTTCTACAGCCTTCAAAATAAATTTTGAATAGAATGTACAACTTTGTTAACGCCACAAGGTTTTATTTTAGGGATAAACTAACACAAACCTTAAGATCAATGCGATAAATGTAGAATGCTGTTATAAAGGGCTTACAAAATTAGTTCTTGACAAAAAAAAATAAAGTTACACCATTATTGCTAATAATTAAAGAAGGAAAAATAACTTACAGCTGTAAAAAAGTAAGTTTTCTGGCACTGCCACGTATTAGTTTAGATTCGATTATCAAAGGAGTTAGAAAAACGTCCCAGAATTCAATAATAGTAAGATTAAAAATATAATTATTTTTACAAAAAAGTGTAGACAATACAGTGATAATGATGATAAAATACGCAAACTCTGTCTATTAAAACGCTAAATATTTACGGTGGTAGAAAATTTTAGTTGCGTGAGCAAAAAAAAATAAACTAATTATATATATTGAGTCATCGAGGGGATTGTCTTCGTTGTGATAACATAGAAAATGATTAAGCAAATTTACATGCACATTTCATCCCTAGTTATAATTTTTTTAGAACAGGTAAGTCATTGGCAACTGTTCCTTCTGCTCTGATAACAGTAACCGCGAAATAAAGTTGTTCTGTTAAAGTTTACATTTTTGATCTTTTAGATCTCGGATTGTCAGTCGCCAATCCTTCTTGATTTTACTTCGTATATCCTCAACATCTTTCGGCGTTTTGTTTGTTGCTGGTGTTCTATAATATAAATTACTTTCAATATATTCTAAATCATCTTTGAACTGTTTATTTATGTTGTACTTATTGTATCATTCCCGACACCTTGTACTCTAAGTTCGCTTCCAATTTATTTTAGATTCGCTAATTTACTAGCCCAGTCATTAGAAGTAGGATGATCACACGTGTGCTCATTGACTAGGGTCTAATTCTCAACCGGCCCAGTCAGTAAAGCTCTATTTATACATTATCAGTCAGTTTTAAGTTACAGAGAACACACTTATTGCGTGATTGTTTATTTGCGAAGCTGGAAAATTTGTTTGCAGATACTATTCGGATGATTCCAAACGTTTTGAGGAACCATTTAATAAATGCAGCAAGATTTAGCACATTATACAAAAGATTCGGAGATATCTGAGAATTTGATAAAAGTGATCCACGTTCGGCCAGTAACAACCCGAAAATTAAAAAAATGCTAAACGTGTACTAGCTACAATCAACAAGAATCCTCGATTGACGACCCGAGGGGTAGAATATTAGCTGAGAAGTCAAAAAAGTAAAGTATTTGACGGAAGATTTTGAAATGAAATTATGTTATTGCTGTTATGGCAAAATTTACTATACGACTGTTGTTATCAGAACAGAGCGACGTTACCAATAACCTGTTTCAGATTGCTATCAATAAAATTTTCCCAAATTGTTAATAACCAGAAGTGAAACTTAAGTCTATAACTACAATTTCAAAACAACTATTTAGCCGTTCCGACGGAGGTGTTTGGGTTAGTCATATTCGGAGGACGTGTGTAGGAATTGCAACAAAATTAATATTTATATTTTTTTTATAGTATGTCTACAAGATAAATTTAGAAACCATAAGTGGGAAGTAAAGGAATTTTACTTTGATGAGGAGAGATGTTAAACCATTTATCTTTTACAAATGCCATTATACTAATATCCGATAACTTACAGAATTTACAATAAATGTTAACATACAGTATATAAAAGCAAAAGAAACAGGTTTAAATGTATGCAAGGGTAAAACCAAGATAATGATAAATGATATACAGTTAAAGGGCGCAACTAAAAGAGTTGGATTTGGAAGATGGAGAGACATTCTACAAATCAAAATTGACCAAAAGCTAAAACAAGGTTATTGAACCATAACATACTTCCTGTACTAATCTATGCAGCAAAAACACAAACGTTAACAATAAAGAACATACAAAAATTTAAAATAGTAAAAGGATCAATAGAGAGAAAAATATTAGTAATAACTCTATAAAATACAGTACTAAAATTGCGACAAAAGACAAAAGTAGATGTATTTGAAAAGGTGTTTAAACTAAAATTTTCATGGGCTAAATACAGTGCGAGAACAGGAAATACTAGATGGTATAAGAAAATAATGCAAAGCAGACTGAGAACGGAGAAAAGAAACGGAGAAAGAACTCCACTAGGCGATATAATATAATAAAATAAGCAGCTGATGATTTGTAGCAGAAAGTACATTAAATAGACCTGGATGGTTGCAAAAGTTTTGTATATTATTTATACCAATTTACTTGCACTTTTAAAGTATACCCTACATTATACCAACAAATTTCAGATGTAATTGTGCTTTAATATGACTTAACTCAATTAAACTATAGTTTATATATTCAAAGTGATTTGGGAGTTGCTAGAATGATGAACACACAGAAGGTACCGTGAAACGTGAAACAACATATTGTGATCAAATTCCTCGCTGAAGAAAACATCTTGTCCGCTGAAATTTACCACAGATTTCAACAACAGCATGGGAAAGAGTGTCTCTCTCTGACCCGTGTATTTGAGTGGTGTAAGTGCTTCAGAAAGAGCGCGTGGGAAATGAACCACGTGATTGTCGGCCGCAAACACCCGTCACCGAGCCAAACATGGATTATGCAGATGCCCTTATTTGTGAAAAACCACCTGAACTATCGCAAGGTGAATATACGGTGGATACCACGCACTTTAACGGACGTGGCCAAAATGGTGCACTTGCAAGCTGCCAGTCGTCTCCTACAGCAGTTTGAAGACGAAGGTGAAGCATTTTTAAAGTCTATTTATCACCGTTGAAACGCGGGTGCACTACTTCACTCCCGAGTCATCACACGAATGGCGGCATACCAGTTTTTCTAAACCCAAGAGAGCGCGGAGGAGCCGTTTGACAGGAAAAGTGATGGTAACGTTTTTTTAGGACTGGCAGGGGGTTATTCGTGTAGACTTTCTAACGGATGCCAGAATAGTCAATAAAGCTCCTGGCAACAGACGTGAAGAAAAAGATCTGGTTCAAGCGGAAGACAAGTGAAAGACGGGTAGCCTTCCCTAAAGATAATGCACGCCCTATACGACCGAAATAACAATGGAAACTCTCTGGATATTGAAATAGAACCTTCTGTCACATCCGCCGTACAGTTCCAATTTGGCCCCAAGTGATTTCTATCTGTTCGAAAGCCTCAAATCAGACTTGCAAGGCATGCAGTTTGCGGACAACGGCGCTGTCATCCAGACTTTGGAAGTGGATACGCCGCCAACCAAAAGTCTTTTAAAAATAGGGCATCAGGATAATTCCAGAACGTTGGAAAAAAATGTGTTGACTCCAGAGAGGAGTACTGACATGTGCAAGTAAGTGTTTGCAAATTTTTTTAAAAAAATCAGTCTCGGTCATATTTGAACCGCCTTGTACTTATTAAGTTAGTCGCACTGTTTCATGCAACCTTCAAGAATTTTAGTTATAAAATAAATTTTGAGAGAACCGCATTAAAATTCAACTCATGCACCAAAGCAAAGCAGACGTGCTTACAAGCTAGCTATGCCTACGTCACGTAACCTCTGCCTTGCTTAAGGTCAGCCGTGTGGGCCTAGGAGTTTAGTTCTTAAATAAAGTTCACTTTCAGATACAAAAAATTTACCTTTGCCATCCACCACCTAGGAGCATCAATATATGCCTGTTGGAGCCATCACATGCAGTGAAATAAATTTACATGCCGGTAGATGATTCGCACACAAGAAGCTGCAGTCATTTTCCAATAAAAAACCTCCTGGACCTACGCCATTAAAACTACTCAATTAAAACTGTACCTGATGCTGATTAAACTGATAGGAGAAGTGAGAAAATTCTGCGCACTTAACTTCGACCAGGTGTGATGGCCTTCATGAATTATGCGAAGTGACATATTTTCTTATCCGACATTGGGAATCATAAACCTTCAGTGATTTTTGGTTTAAAATTTGTTTTAGAAAATTGAAACTAAAGCTCATAATTATTTTTATGTCATATAAAAGAAAGGAAAATACAAATGCAGGAACATAAGCAGTTTATAAACTAATATAGGGCAGCTCAGAAAGTAAAGGCAATTTTAAAATTGGATGACAAAAATAAGAAAGTGGTGCTGGCGCGCAACACCACACATCCGCAAGGGATGACGGGTAGTTAGCCACGCACACCATTTTATAGTTTGGTCAAAGAACAATGAGCGTAAAAGTGCGGCTGTCTTACTCATTGATTGCACCATTGAAAAACAAAAAGGCCATGATATGTTTTCTGTAGCCATTAAATCTGTAGAAATTTATTGTCAGAGCTTGGCATAATATGGAGCAGGCTCCAAGCTTTAATAAAAGATCTACGAGTTGATAGGATGTTTTCAGGAAGCAAGAACAAATGTGGCCGACTTGGTCGCCTATTGATATTACGCACAGACATTAAGGCACATCCAAAAGATATGTGTCTTGATCTTTAGCCTTTTAAGGAGTCACAAGTTTAGCTGGGATGGTGAAGTTCCGCAAGGGGTGGCGACGTGGTTTCGTAAGTAACCAAAAAGCTTCTATTCAAAAAGGGTAAAGAAGCTCGTTAAACAATACTAGATATGCCTCACTAGCAGAAGGGCTATGTCAACAAGTGTCATGTGCATTTGTTCTACATGAGTAGAAATAAAGTTGTTATATGAAAATTGCCTATCCTTGCTATTTCACCTATGTAAATAGTACGGCCCGTGCATTGAAACAGAGTGAACGTGTGCGAGCCAAATTTTTACCTGCGATATCGCCGCGCCCGAGTCGCAGCCTTAAGGTCAGGCGTAATTATTTATTTAATAATTTAATACCCATGTAATCAACTTTAATATTAATGTTTCCCACTGGCAATGGGAATAATCCGCCATCACAAAATAACTCCAATATGTATCAACAATATGGTTACCCACCCTCCTATCAACAGCAACAGTATACTGTAAGTAACAATATACATTCAACACCACGACTCTTCGAACAAACATCATTAAAGCAGTATGCAGTGCCATCAATCCCACCGGTTCAACCTTCTCCGTATTATACAATGCCCGTAATGCAATATCCAAGGTTGTCTCAAGTGCAATTACCTTTCCCGCAAACCTTGCCGCAAAATAATCAAATAGAAAAAGACCAGCAAGAAATTTTAAGTAATGTCGGCGAAGACGAAAACATGGCTGATAATAATAACACTTGGCAAGTGGTTCCTGGCAATAAAAGGAAAAGACGGAAATATAACCCACAATTAACTCAAACATTCAACTTAACACAAACAAACCAATACTCTACGTTAACAGAGGAAACAGATGTACCAGGGGCTAGCAGCAACACTAATACTACGGGTCAAACTGTTCAACTGCCAAAACCACCGTCAATCTTTGTTCAAGGTGTCGAAAACTATCAACAAATGGTAGCTAGCATCACGCACATAGTCGAAAAGGAACAATATACCTCTAAATGTATGGCCAATAATGTCGTTAAAATCAATGTTCACACGCCTGACTCATACAGGAAATTGACCGCCCATTTTTTTTTTTTAGATACCAACGTTATATTTCACACATATCAAAACAAGCAGGAGAGGGCGTATAGAGTAGTTGTACGGCATCTACACACCACAATCCCGATAAATGTAATAATAGCAGAATTGGCAGCAAAAAATCATAAAGTTCGAAATATTAGCAACGTCAAACACAAACAAACTAAAGAAGCCCTGCCGTTATTCTTCGTGGACTTGGAACCGGCCGATAACAACAAAGATATTTATAAATTGCAGTATCTGCAGAACCTAAAGATAACGGTTGAACCACATAAGCAAAATAAAAATATAGTGCAATGTACAAGATGCCAAAACTTTAACCACACGAAATCATACTGCAATCGCCCATATGCGTGTGTCAAATGCAGCGGTAACCATGATACAAGAACGTGCACCAAAAATAGGGATACGCCTGCCAACTACAAAGGATGTATGGTCTATAGAGAATTACAAAACAAGACCTACCCAAATACACAGCAACCAAAGAAACAACCTGCACAGTATAATCCAGATATAAGAAATTTTCCTCCTCTGCCAAAACCTAATGTTTACGCTGATATGCCGATGCATACCTATAGCCACGTTACAGCAAATAAACCAGACTCATCTAATGACCTCACCCTCGCACAATTCCTTGCCGAGTTTAAGGGAATGTTCAATCAACTGCTACAACAAAATATCATGATCCTCAGCATGCTCACAACAGTAATTGCCAAATTAGTTAAATAATGTCTAAATTCATACGTATTGCATTATGGAATGCCAACGGCCTCAATCTAAAAATTGGAGGTAGAAGTCTTCCTTCAAATGAACAAAATTGATGTACTAATCATAAGTGAAACACACTTTACAACAAGAACGTTTATAAAAATACCTCAGTACAGCATCTACCACACTGTACACCCAGATAATACAGCCCATGGTGGCGCAGCTATTATTATTCGAAACTCGATAGTTCATCATGAATTACCAAAATACGAAGAACCGTTCCTGCAAGCTGCCGTTATCGAAATCAGTAAACTTCCTAGCCCAATCACACTAGCCGCTGTATATTGCCCTCCAAGACATAGACTAACCACGAACATACTACAACCATTCTTCAACACCATGGAGGCAGATTTATAGTAGGTGGCGACTTTAATTGTAAACATACAAGGTGGGGGTCTCGATTAATAACTACAAGGGGTAGAGAACTTGAAAAAATTCTTACTAACAACAATTACATGCATTTATCAACCGGTACTCCAACGTACTGGCCGACCGACGTGAACAAGATTCCAGATTTATTAGATTTTTATATAGCCTCGGGCATTTCAAGAAATTATGTGGACGTCACTCCTAGTTTCGATCTATCTTCAGACCACAGCCCTGTGTTAGCTGTCATTAGCGCTACAGTTATCCAAAAGCAGCCTAAGCCAGTACTCTGCAATAGACGAACTGACTGGGACAAATTTAAAGTACACGTCCACCGACATATAAATATTAATATAAGCTTAAAAACACCGAAAGAAATAGAGATCGCAGTTAATCACAACAGTCCAAGAGGCAGCCTGGAATGCTACACCAATGAATATCCAGAAAATCGAGTCATTTAATGTTTCTAGAGATATAAGTGAATTAATAAAAGAAAAAAGGAGAGCAAGGTCAATCTGGCAACGTACACACAACGTTAATGATAAAACCACATACAATCGACTTACTAATAAACTTAGGAAGAAGATGTTAGAGGCGCGTAATGAAACATTCCATAACTACATAACCAACTTATCCAAAGAAGATCACAGTATATGGAAAGCCACTAAAGGATTTAAGAGACCCCAACAACAAGTCCCGCCGTTACGCAAAAACGAAGGCTCTTGGGCAAGATCAGACAAAGAAAAAGTTGAACTTTTTGCCCAACATCTGGCAGACGTATTCACACCTCACTCTAATGAAATTGATGAAGATGTTAACAACTTTCTCGAAGCACCACTACAACTATCACCCCTATAAAAAATTCACAATTGGTGAATTACAAAATGAAATAAAATGGTTAAATAATAAGAAAGCGCCGGGCTATGATCTCGTTACAGGCCTTGTACTTAAACAATTACCACGACAAGGAGAACAATTCTTATTGGCACTCTTTAATGCAATCCTATGCTTAACATACTGGCCCTTACAATTAAAGTTTGCACAGGTCATCCTAATATTAAAACCTGGCAAACCACCAAATGAAGCTCAGTCTTATCGCCCAATTAGTCTACTGCCTGTCGTGTCAAAACACCTAGAAAAATTAATATTAAAGCGAATAAACGAAAATAGTCTACTTGAAGAATGGATTCCAAATCACCAGTTTGGATTTCGCAAAGGACACTCGACCATAGAGCAATGCCACCGAATAACCAATATTATTCAGCAATCATTTCATAGTAAGAAATATTGCTCTGCTGTATTTTTAGATGTGCGGCAAGCGTTTGACCGTGTTTGGCACAATGGGCTATTATTTAAAATTAAACACATCTTTCCACATCAATACTATCTCCTGCTTAAATCTTATCTAACTAATCGACACTTTCAAACCAAAGTTGGTATGGAATATTCACAACTGTATCCAATCACGGCTGGTGTTCCCCAAGGAAGTGTGTTGGGGCCACTCTTATATGTGATTTTTACTGCAGATATACCGTCGACACCAACCATAACATTGGGGACATTTGCAGATGACACTGCAATCCTGGCATGTCATGAAGATCCACAAATCACAACTAATATCTTGCAAGAGGCACTAAGTACAATAGAGGGTTGGCTGGAAAAATGGAGAATTAAGGTCAATGAGACGAAGTCCAATGATATAACATTTACCACAAGACGATCACAATGCCCATCTGTAAGCTTGAATAACGTACCCATCCCGCAAGAAAATGCAATTAGATACTTAGGTCTCCATATGGACACAAGATTAACGTGGAAACCACATGTAATAAAAAAAAACGAAAAAGAAGTGGACATCAAAATTAAAAAAATGTATTGGCTAATAGGAAGAAACTCTCAACAGAAAACAAATTACTGGTGTACAAATCTATCATACGACCAATATGGACATATGGCTGTGAACTCTAGGGTTGCGCCAGCTACTCAAATATTGACATAATACAACGTTTCCAGTCTAAGACATTAAGAAGTATATTCAATGCTCCCTGGTATGTTTCAAACCGTATCCTCCACTTTGGCTCCAACGTACAATATGTGCGGGACATAATCAGACAACGGGCTAGAAGCCACCATGCTCGGCTAGTGGGACACACTAATAACGAGATTACAGCGCTAACACAGCAGCCAGTAATGAGACGACTTAAACGGAAGTGGCCATGGGACTTGACAGAATAAAGAAATCATTTACACCATCCCCTAAGCCTTAAAATGGAGGTAACGAGACTGCACCACTGGGTGCACCTCTCTTCAAATCTATTCCAAACTTCACGCAATTAGCTCATAGAATTTATTGTAATTAATTCTGATTGCTAATGTACACGAATTCAATAAAAAAAAACATATGTAAATATTACAGTCATATTTTTTTTAATAGAATTTTTATGGACGGGCAGTTTACAGAAGTATGGTTGTAGAGAAATGCTGGAGTTTTATATTTGACTTATTTGTAATGACACACATCGTAAGTTTAAAAAGTAGCTTTTCATGTATTCCTTTCAATATCTTTTAAAATTAGTCTTTCATTGGGGTTACCGTTAAACTTTCTGCTTTTTGTTTCTTGGATGTTCTTCTACTCCTAATTGTATTTGAAGACGACACTTTGCCATATACAAAAAGATATTAACAACTCTAACTTGTAAAGAATTGCCAACCACTGATTCAAGTGTTTGATTTACAAAATATTAGGCAACAAGACAAATGTTGTACATATAGGTTTTATAAAATTAATTTTAACTACTATTTCAGACTTTTTTCTAATTACGTCAACTTGTGCTATTACATCAGCAACTGAAAGATATTGGCCTCTGTCAACTTTTCTGGTTTAATTAGTAAAGATCTGCTGCTCAAATAAATTATAAGGTGCTATTTTCCTAAATGGCTTGTTCAAATATTAAAACCAATAGAATACTTTTCAAATATTCACATTAGTAGATAATACTGATAGAAATTCCAATATTTAAATAATTATTTAATAAATTTTGTAAGTTATTATCGGTGAATTTCTATGGTAATTATTTAAATATGTTGATTCGCATTTTTTTTGTGAATTTGGTACTAATAAGTGGAATCTTGGGTCGAATAGATATATTTTAGATATTTTTGATTTTTCTGGAGGGGAACGTTCTTCCTAAATAAAACGTAAAATATTGGAACAATTCGAATTTTATTTCTATCAGTGTAAAGTACAGGCTTAGCAGTTCCGTATGCTGTCAGCCAAATGCCCCTCATGACTTTTTTGAGAAGTTTTCTATACGGGTTTCTTATAAATGCTGTTATATTTTAGAAATTACACGTTTGATGCTTTTTTGATTTTTTAATCGAAGCTGGTCTATCGACATAAACTCTTTTTTTCTCCCAGAAGAAAAAGTTTAATGAAATTACGTCGTGGAACTGCGGTGACCAAAACTGTTTCACGTACTGTGTGACATGTGGTTCCATCTTGTGGAAACCACATATCATTCAAGTGCAAGTCGTTGATTTCATTGGAAAAAAATGTTTAGCATCTCCCGGTAGCGTACAACATTGACAGTGACATCGTCCTCAAAAAACTACGGCACTAACAGTGCATTTTTGTAGCTGTATTATTCTTCCACAAATAGCACGTGGATTTTTGCTACCTCAAATGCGACAATTTTAAAAATTCAAAAATTTAAAAAAGATCAGTGTCGTTCCTCAATAGCATGTTTTTATAATAAACTTTTTAATATTTTAATACGTTGCTGCACAGTGGGTAATGCCATAACTATTTTGGTATGGCTACTTGCACACACAACAAATTTTATCGTACGAAAAATGCCGTACGATAAAATTATTTCAGTGCGGGAACAAGTAAATGGGAGCTTGCGCGCACCTCGAATTTTATCGTACGGAAAATATCGTATGATTTCTGCCGTCTACCGCCACTACAAAGAACAGGGCGTACGTGACCTAATGCACGCTTGCATTCTGCACGATTTATTTTGTTGCTTCTGAACTGGGACTTGTTAGCAAATTTTATTAAACAATATCAGTTTGAGTTGTTTGGTTTATAAACATTTTAAGCAAAATCCGAACTTCTTTACCGATATTATTATTATTACAATTATATTCAATAATTGGGATTGGTTACTCGATTTATTATATTTTAGTCATTTGCCAGAGAATGGCTCCAACATCTGTTACAAAATATTTGCTTAACTTGTTCATGATAGTGTTTTGATCGTGCTGTGCTTTCTTTTCGTAAATCTTCCAGTCCGGTTACTGTTGTAGTATTCTCAGCCAAAAACTTGTCGCGGATACAGACAAAGTTGTGTAGAACAATACATATTTGATAATAACTGCCAAATCGAGATGTACGTTAATCCGACAATGAAAAATTTGCCATTTGTTGGTATGAATCCCAAAAACATATTTCACATAACACCGATAATTAAATATCCTCTTCTCTGGTGTTAGATAAGTTTCTCCATATGGCGTCAATGTAGCCGGAAAGCCAACGAAGAAGTATGTAACTTTTGGACTTGCTGAACTTGAGCGACATTTTTGATCTAGTAGTTATTACTCAGTCCCACAAAGTGGATTGCTTAAATATACAAAGCAGTATTTTAAGTCAGTAACTGCCATTAATACAACGAAATAATAATCTTTGTAGTTGCGATACATAAGTCCACTGTTTACTGGACAACTTATGCGAATATTTCCCATCAGCTGCGCCAAGGCAATATAAAAAATTAGCATTTATTTTAAAATCATAAATTCAAATCGTTTCTTTGAAGGTTTCAGTAATACATTTCTCTCTAATGATTTACCAGATAGCTGTGCATACTTCTTTGACTATCTTTCGTGCGGTAAATATGCTAATTCTGAATGAATAATGTAGATCGGTGAAAATACGCTCGCTTACTAGGTACCTGAAAGTAAAAAAGCTATAAAAATACAATTATGATGCAGTATTATGTGTTTATTTCTATATTTTGTGTTTTTCCAAGAAGAGCGGTTCAAGTTCAAAAAACTTAAAGAAATATTTATGCAATAATAATATGCAATTTTAGACCAAACCGTTTGCCTTGAGGGAAACTACATAGTCAGGAAAATACAGTTAACGGAGAAGATGGTCTTGCTGATAATAAATACCTTTAGCTTCAGAAATGGGGGAGGGCGTAGTTCGTCACAACCAAGTCATAAGTGATGAAATAGAATTAAAAATATTGAAGGAATTGGAATCAGAAATTCCAACTATGTCATTATTTTAAGGCGTGACGCATCATTTAAGCAAATTTGACAAGACCAAAGTTTTGAAATTTCAAGTGATTCTTTAAGTCAGTGAAAATATTAACGAGTAAAGAAAACTCGTTCCCTGCCATCTTTAACAGTTTTCCGTCCCTTTTATGCACCAATTATTTGACCCACCTATCACTTAGTAGACCTCATTCTTTAACCTCCTGAGTTCTTTAATTTGCAAAATAATGCGTCAGAAAAATAACACTTTTAGAAGAGTACCATAGGAGTCCCAGCCCATTCTGTTAACTAAGCAGCATTTTTCAAAGTTTGACCAATTGTTAATTCTTATTTACTATCAACTATCAATTGATAACAGTCGCACAAATTTGGAAAAGTTTAGAGAATACTTAACAAACAGTACAATGATTAAAGTTTCGCTAAAAACTAAAAACAAAATTGTCACTGCAGTAGAAAATTTCACTTGTAACTTATAAAATGCATCTTGTGTTTTAACTCCACCTAAACTTGAAAAACTGTCAGAAAAATCTGACAACAAACCAGGTACGCAAATGATAAAAATAAATTAAATTGGTTAACCAGAGAACTGAGCAATTTACTAAAAGATCGGGAAAATGAAAGGTTTAACGAATATGTATGTAATATGCCGTCTTCACACAATGATTATACTTTGTTGAGATCAACAAAAAAACATAAGTGCCCCAAAAACCCATACCCTCGATTAGGAAAGCCGATGGCACGTGGGCAAAAACAGAAGAAAAGAAGGCAGAGCTATTTTCTGAACACCTCTTTAATATTTTCCAACAACATCATTCAACAGCAACAATTCAAGAAAAGAAGGAACTATTAGAATATTTAAATGTTTTATTGCAAATAAGTCAACCCCTAGAACATTTTACGCCTGAAAAAATAAAATCAAATATCTCGTTTACGATCTCATTATAAACAAATAAGTGAAAGAATTGCCTAAAAAGGCAATAATGGCAATTACAAAAATATTTAATAAGGTTACAGTACAAATTTAAACAAATAATATTAATTTATGTACCAGAAAATCTCCCACATGAAGTTATCTCTTGCCAGTATCATTAAAAATTGCTTAAACAGCTCATATTGAAAAGGCTAATGCCCGTAATAGTTAAAACAAGAACTGAGCATCAATTCGGATTTAGGCATAGATACTCTATACTAGAACAAATTCAGAGTTGTCTATGTAATCGAAAAAAACCTTCCACCGAAACAGTCATTATTGTGACTCATGTTTAGCCACAGTAAATCAAATTAGAATTTCCCCATTATTAGCGTTGATAATAAATTTTGTTTTGTTCTTAAATGTGGTTGAATTAAAAAATCTGGCCGTTGATAAATTCTTCATCGACATAATGTAATTACATTTAACCATATCAATTTTTTTGTTATATCTATGGATATTGTTTGATAATTAAGGACAGTTAAAGTAACTCGATAAGCAAAACAGGAAATAAAACAAAACATAGCTGTGTAAACTATATATTGGGCAAAACTAAATTAACCACAAAGTAACAATTAAGCAAACAAAGAAACTGAGGAAAAAACAGTACAACTATGCTTGAATAACTTCAAATATAGTGGGCGGTAGGTCAGTTGTGCACTCTCCAGACTGTGGGGTAAAAAGTGCTGTTGGGACGAATGCACGGCGGAACAGCTAAAACGAGACTTACCGCAAGTAATGGTCTCTGGCAACTTGGACGGCAGGTTTCGGCGTGCTCTTCGTTGGCGGCTTCAACCTTTGTGCACCACGGACGGGGCGGAACGTACAATAGGAAACGACAGCGTGCCAGCACAGCGCAATAGAGCACCTGGGTCGGCTGGCCGGCGGCTTCGTCGCTCACGAGGGTTCGACTAGGAATGCCGGGCGTCGGTAAAAATCCCGTTGCGACTAGGGTAGGTTGGCGGACAGTCAAGGTTACAGGTATAGATGGGATTTGGGACAAGGGTTTAGAGATGAGCACCAAACATACCGCCCACCAAAATTATCAGTGAGGTAATTTTCTTAAAGCAACAGAAAGTTAAATAAACTACAAATAATTGAGGGGATTATATCTAAGATTTAATCAAGATTGCTGCGGCGCCGGTAAGGGACACAGTTTAACTAGGGGTCGCTTAACACACCATTGGTCGTGCGCACAGTGGCAACACCAGCAATGCCGTCCCGACCAGGATGTAACTCGGACATTCTTCCTAAGCGCCATTTTCGGGGTGGACATAGCTCGTCCTTATTTAGTACTAAAGTGCCTATGTCCATGAAATTAAAAAACTTCACCGTCTCCCATTTTACGCGCTGAAAACACGTGTAAAGATATTCGCCTCTCCAACGTTTCCAGAAATCCTGCTGAAGTCTCTGAATGAGTTGCCATCGCGATAAGTGCGACAATTTTACTTCAGACAAATTGGGGTCAGGAGGGGCTGTTAAAGGCTCTAACGTTAGAAAATGCGTCAGAACCGACATATCTTGAGGATAGGAACTTGCAGGGCATAAGGGTCGCGAATCGAGCATGGCTTCTATTTGTGTAGTAATGGTACAAAGTTCCTCATATGTTAAAATTTGAGTTCCAATGACACGTGAAATGTGTGACTTTGTCGACTTGATCCCGCTCTCCTATAAGCCACCGAAATGTGGGGCCGCGAGAGGATTGAAATGCCACTCAATAGCTTCGGCCTCCATCGCCGAACGCATCATTTCTATCAGCTTGCGGTTAGCACCGACAAAATTAGTTCCACAGTCACTGTAGATTTTAGAACAGTGACCTCGTCTTTCAATAAAACGCCTTAAGGCGGCGAGGAAGGTTTCTGCGCGCGCATCAGAAGCTACCTCAATGTGCATCGCTTTGGTGCTAAAACATATGAACAGGCATATGTAGGCCTTCTGTGGCCTGATTCCTCGTCGTTTGGACATGACCACGGGCAACGGTCCTCCATAATCAACGCCCACGCAACTAAAGGGTTTCGCCTGTGAAACACGGATTGCTGCCAATTTCCCATTGGAGGTTGTACCGGATGGGGATTAACTTTAAAGCAACGAATGCATTTTGTCAAATAACTTCGAACAACCTGACGTATTGAGGGTACCCAAAACCTTTGCCTTACTAAATAGCAGGTGGTATTCACACCAGAATGCAAGTTTTTCTCATGGTCATTTTGACTATGAGCTCTGTTAGCTTATGTTTACGGGGAGTAAAGCGGGATATTTTGTATCGTACGGCAGGTTGGCTTCCTAAAGTCGTCCGCCCACCCTTAACACACCGTTTTGATCCACGAAAGAAGCTAATCTTTGTAAGGATTTGGCACACGGCAAATTGTTGCGTAGTTTATCTAATTCTTGGCGATAGAACTTGGCTTGAACCATTTTTATTATTATCAATAAGGCATTGAATAATTCTAACTCACTCAAGGCGCCCGTTTGAGGAGGGTTCCTTTTACGACAGATATTGCAAAATCTAAAACAGAACGCTACGATCCCCTGAATTTTTCGTAACGATGAGAATTGAGTCAACAAGTTGTCAATTAACGAAGTTTTGGTTTGGGCAACGAATGACACGATTCGTTTTTCAGACGCTAAATCGTCTAGGCACGTTGATAAGGTATTTCCTAGTGACCATGAATCGGAGGGATCCATTAGTATGTGGGACCCGCCCACCATAAGGAACAGGGTGCGAGATCTTAAGGCAATAAACCCGGGGATGCGGATCAGCAGGGTTGTCATGGGAGCGAACGTGCTTCCACAAACTGGGTGGTACTCTTTCTTGTATATGCGTGACTCTATTGGACACAAAAGTTTTCCACTGGTGAGGAGAAGAACAGATCCACGAAAGGGCAACGGTAGAATCACTCCAAGCAATGACTTCATCGAATACAATACAGGACTTATAGGTTTCTAGCACGAATGCCACCAGATTGGAAAGCAACACGGCGACACACAATTCCAACCTTGGGATCGACAATCGTTTTAAGGGGGCCACTTTCGACTTTGACATTATTAGAAATGTCTTTATTGTCTGATTTTCATCGGTACGCCGAACGTAAATTACACTTGCGTAGCCCGCTTCAGAAGCATCGCAAAATACATGCAATTGATACGCTCATGTGGAAGACCCTTTCCAGCAACGAGGAATTGAAATATTGCTTAATAACGGCATGGATGCTTTAATATTTTCCCATTTCGTAACGACGTCTGCAGGTACCTGGTCATCCCAACCAAGACCAAGGTCCACAAATACTGTATTAATCGTTTGGCAAAAAACGTCACAGGAGCTAGGAAGCCAAGTGGGTCATAGATTCTTGCTAAGTCGGACAAAATTGTTCGTTTACAACAGGACTTGTTAAGCGGCGTGACTGAAAATGAAAATGCATCTGACGAGGACAGCCACTGCAAACCTAAGACCTTTATAGAAACAGGGTCCAAACCAAAGGCGATGGAACTATCGAGGCAATGTTCGGGAGGTAAATCACTCAGTAGCGGGGGATAATTACTTGACCATTTACGGAACTCGAAACAACCCCTTTTTAATAAATCGGTTAATTGTTGTTTCAAAGTCTCGACTTCGCCTAAAGTATCCGCGCCAGTCGCGATGTCGTCTACGTACAAATCGGTACGCAAACATTGTAAGGCAAGAGGGAACTGCTCTTCATCGGCTAATTAAGGAACGCTTCTAATTGCCAGGAATGGTGATGTGGAAACTCCATACGTGACAGTATTGAGTTTATAACTGCTGATTTGCTCTGAATCCGAAAATCTCCAGCGAAGCAATTGGAATCTGCGATATTCCTCGTGCATTACTATCTGCCTATACATTTGACGGATGTCACAGGTAAAAGCAAAGAAATTCCATCGAAATCGAAGAAGAATGACGGAAATATCGTTCTGCAGCTTTGGACCGACGAAAATGGTATCGTTCAATGACACCCCGGTAGGATCTTTCACCGATGCGTCAAAGACTACTCTGATCTTAGGGTCGTCGGATTGTTCTTTCAGAACGCAAAGGTGTGGTATATAGAAACAATCAGGAGAAAAGGACGGGGCTTTTCTAATAAGGGACATATGTCCAGAAGAGATGTACTCGGCCATAAATGCGTTATACATTGTGCGAAGAACTGGTTCTCGGTGGAGCCGTCGCTCTAGGGATTTAAAACGTCTGTCCGCCATTTCAATGGTTTCTCCAAAGGTTGGGAGGTTATTTTCCTTAAAAGGTAACCGAAGACCAAAACGACCGGAAAGCAGGCGAAAATGCGTCTTGGAAAAACAATTTTCTATTAGCTCATCTTCTGGGGATTTGGCTACAACATTGGGCACCCCCTCTATTTCCCAAAAGCGTTTCAAAAAAACTGTCACAATTTTCCATGACCGCTAAAAAGGAGTGTTTGATTGGCTGATCTTGTGCTACTGAGGTTGAATCTATCAATAGCCAACCAAAGGTAGTATGAATGGCCGCGGGAGATCCATTCACGGACGGAATGACACCATCTCGTACGTGGGTACGTGGGTAACTTTTAGGAAAAACAATAACTTCGAGATCTAGGAGGCAGTTGGTACCGATTGGTCTAATCATGCAGGAAGTAGAGCTGTGGTAATCTCTGACAGGTACTTGACCTAAGCCACGCACGACTGTGGTAGAGCACAGGCGCGGGAGCTTCAAACGCGTAAAACAGTCTTTACTAATGAAACTAGATTGTGATCCAGTATCAACTAGCGCTCTTACCCTTTTGTAAGAGCCTGAATTGTCCCGAATTTCTACTATCGCGGTAGACAATAGTACGGTCGCGGATTGACCGTTAGTTGAATTCATGCTAACGCAAGCATTGGTTGTATTGGTGACCGTGGCAGTTGATGGCGCTGAGGTTTGAGGGGATTAAGCGGCTCACTCCGATTTATCGGAAACAAGTAAACATTATAAGTATTTAGTTACAATAACATCAGATAAAAGTAATAGACAATATAAAAAAGAGATAATAAATATAATTGTTAAAAGAATTTCTTTATATATTCTCCTTATAATTGGTCCTAATGAGGTTTCCTGCGACCTTCGTCGCTGCTACTGTGAAATTTTAGCATAGTGCAGCAATAATTTTTGTGAAAATATTACTTTAGACTGAAGCCAAGAGCGAAGTTGACTTTTACCTTTAGGTTGATCAGTTTTTTCAGATTTTAATATAATAATAAATTATTTTGGTTAATTAAATGTATAGTTACAAACAATATGATACAACAAGTGTTTGAAGGAAAAACCTAGTCTTGATCTAGTCTCCTATCGTAGGTTTAGGGCTTCCTTGAGATCATCTTTTCTTGGTTTAGACAAGTAAGCCAAGACATTTTTCTGTTATTTTTGTCTGTAAAAGATAACCAGAGTAAATAGAAGTTGTTTCAGGATTCATTTATTATACCTATTTAGAAAGAAGCAATAGCCGGCGTTGTTTTACAAAGTCCAAACCCTCAGCCATGACAAAACGGCTAATTTGGAAAAATTTATTACTAGCTTATTACTATATTTTAAGATTTTAACCTATTCATTGTTGTGATCGGTCTATCTGCTCTACTCATGGACCTGGCTTTATTGAGAGATTTTCGCATTGTACAACGAAGAGCATGGTATTTTTTTACACTTTTTTCCCACGACAAGACAGCTAACATGGGGTTGTCTGTATAAATATTTTTACCTAAACTGTATTATTACTAACTTATCGCTATATTTTAGGGGTTTGAAGCTTTTAAACATTTAGCTTTTACTGAGAATACATCGGAGAGCTTCTTTACGCTAAGGTTCAAATTAGGGTTTGAGCTGAATATGGATTATTTGCTCTTTCTAAGTTTTTGAATCGGTTGTTTTAGATAATTAAATATGTAACTATAAACCGTGGGGTTCGCCCTGTGTTCCAAAGAGGAGCTAATCTTTTAGGCACATTTTGTGGCATGGTCTCTTATTCTAGAATTTAGGTTTTCTATTATATTGCCATTTCTTGGTCCAGACAGTTAAGACAAGCCATTTCCCCGTTATTTTTGTCTGTAAAATATAACCAGAGTAAACAATGGTTGTTTTTAGGTTAAATTATTATAAATACTTGTAAAGAAGTAATAGCGGGTTTTGTTTTCACAGGTCCATAACCTGGGCCCCTATAAATTAGCTAATTTTGAGGTTTAGTTTCTAGAAACATTTTTATTTAAACTTTCCTTGTACTCATTACTAACCTATTCTTTTATTTTAAGATTTGAAGCTGCTTAAACCTTTGGTTTATTGCTGTAATCAATTTCCCTTGATTTTCGCCAATTTTACTGAGAGTTTTTGGCGTTGTGTATCAAAGCGCTTCTTTACACATTTCTGTAAAGTATTGCTTTAAACTGAAGCTGATTTTGGTGTTTTCGTATATTCTCGTTCTAATTACCCCTCCAAATTTTGAATTAATTATTTTACATAATAAAATATGTGGATACAAACAATGTGGTACACCAGACGTTCAAAGAAAGGAGTTGATCTTCTAGACAGGCGCATATTTCTTTGTCTGGTCTCTCATTCTAGGATTTAGGGTTACTTTGAGGTTTCCTTTTCTTGATCCAAACAATTAAGCCAAGACATTTTTGTTCTTTTGTCTATAAAACATAACCAAAGTAAACGCTAGTTTAAGTTCAAGGTCCAATTATTATACCTACCTGAAAACAGCCGGTTGTATTTTTTCAAGTCGGAATTCTGAGCCACAAGGAAAATTAGTTTACAAAAACATGTGCACCTAAACTTTATTTAAACTCATCGCTAACTTATCGCTATATTTTAAGGTTGAAGCCGTTTAAACCTTTGATTTATAGTTTTGATTAATTTATCTGCTCTATCTGTAGCCCTAATAAATTTATCGTCAATTTTCGTCGCTTCTACTGAGAGACTTTAGCGTTACACGTCGAAGAGCTTCTTTACACGTTTCTGTAAAGACAGTATTGCTTTACGGCGAGGTATTGTGGTTTATTGGTGGCCTAGTTACTCCTCCAAATTTTGAATTAATTGTTTTGGATAATGAATTATGTACTTACAAAAAATGTAGTAGACTAGATGTTCCAAGGAAAGAGATGAACTCCAAACAGCTGCACATTTTTGTCTGGCTTTTCATTCTAAGATTTACTCTTCTTTGAGGTTGTTTTTTCTTGGTTCAGACAATTAAACCAAAACATCGTCCATTTCTTTGTCTGTAAAACATCTTAGTAAACACTAGTTGATTTAGAATTTAATAATTACATTTACCTGAAAAAAAGTAATAGCCGTTGCTGTTTTCCTAAATGCAAACCCTTAGCTACGACCAAACGGCTAATTTGGAAAGAGACATTTCAACTCTTCTATATTCAGACTCCTTGCATCTTATGTTTTAAGTTGTTGAGTTGTTTAACCTTTAGTTTATTCTTGTGATCAATTTGGCGTTGTGCATCGAAGAACTTCTTTATGCGTTCCTGTAAAGATAACCTTGCTTTAGACCGATACTGAGATTGAAATTTGGATTTTAATATTTTGAATCAATTGTTTTGATTAATTAAATTCATAGCTACAATGTGGTACACCAAGTGTTCAAAGGGACACACATTCCTTGGTCTGGTTTCTTATTGCAGGGTTAAAAGATTATCTTTTCTAGCAGTTAAGTCAAGACGTCTCCGCCCTGTTTGCCTGTGAAGCATAATTAGAGTAAACGCTAGTTGTTGCAAAGTTTAATTATTATACTTACTTGGAAAAGATGTACCACCCAGCGCTGTTTTCCCGAGACCAAACTTTTAGCAACGATAAGATCTGGAGAATTGTCTGCAGAGGCATTTCACTTAACTTTATATTTTAAGTTGTTTAAATATTAGTTTGCTATCGTAATAGGTTTATTTGCTCTATCCATATATTTCTCATATATTGAGAGATTTTCACGTTGTGCATCGAAGAGCTTCTTTGCACGTCTCTGTAAAGAGTTGGTTTAGACTGAAATTGAGATTAGGGTCGGCAATTTATTTTTATACTGATTTAAATCGGTTGTTTTTGTCAATTAAATGAATAATTACAAACAATGCGCCTGATGTTCCAAGGAAGGAACTAATCTCCGTGAGAATTAGGGTTTAGGGTTTTGTAAGTTTTTTTTTTGGTTCAGACAATTAAGCCAAAGTGTCTTTTTTTTGTCTGTAGCACATAGCAATAGTTGTTTGAAGGTTTAGTAATTATATTGACCTGTAAAATAGTCGATACCGCTTTCCTAGGTCAAAATCTTTAGCCAAGACCAGACGGTAAGAAATTGTAAGGAAATATTAAGACTTCATATGACTTTGTTACCATATACTACGCTTGTAAGTTGTTTAAACCTTTCGTTCCTTATTGTGATTGGTTACTCCCTTTATAAGTTATTATCAGTAAGAGAAACAACAACATTGATGAAGAGCTATATAGTAATTTGGAAAGATTGAAAAGTTGCCATGTAAAATAATTAAGCCAACAAAGCATAGAAAAATTTAACAGCTAGTACCGCAAATGTTCAAAGAATATTTGGAAAATAATGTCCCAATCTTCATTTTAGAAAAATATGCAATTATTAATTGGTTTATTCTGTCACCAAATAAATACATTTGGTTCCGTCAGTAGATATCCGAGTAAGATTCTAGACACCTAGTAGGTAGCTTTTTAAGTCAATAAAAACAAGTTGGCAAGGGATAAAACTGTGATTGTCTCGTATTAGAGATGATAAGCGACAACTAAGAGGGTTAACACACTGTTCGCAGCCTCACCATTTATTATGGTTTACTCCAACTAAAATTTGTATGCAACAACAAATTTGATATCCCAACTTGAAAACAAATTAATTAGTAGCTACAATTGATAGAGAATGAGAAAGCCTTATATTGGCCAAGAGGTACTTGAGATAGAAATAAGGATCAAAACACAGCAATTTAATTTTAAAACTTGTTTAAACACATGTCGGTTTTTAAAAATTCTCTTCCTTTTAAAAATTTTGATTTGTTTTTTCTAGACTTTAATTTGTTGTAAAGAACTTGGAGACTTTGTATATATGTAATAAAAAGTTCGTTAATTAGATGCAACTATTTATTTATGAAAAATGGTACAAAATATAATACTTCTTTGCACTACGCTACACGAGATAAATATGGCATAAACAATAAATACTTTACACAACCAGAGTTGGAGCATATCAGTCCGATAGCCTGCTGAATCGGACTGACCAAGGCCAACTCGTTGCAGGTGGTCCAGATTCGTCGTAAACCATTCCACACGCGGCAAAGACAGGTAAAGCTATTTACATACAGTTTCCGCCCACATTAGAACTGTACATTCGGATTTCCGCCCTCTATGCAGCTGGCGTCACCTAGAAATAAATTAAAGCTATCGGGAGATCCTTAACTCAATTTCGAGACGAGCTTCCGAAACGGTTGTGGAGCCAGCGCCATAGAGTCGCGGAGGGTGTCTTAAGATTAAGTTAGTAGTGGTAGCCGCCGCCGCTGCCGCCAGCTTGGTAGCCGCCGCCGCTGCCGCCAGTTTGGTAGCCGCCGCCCCCTGAGTAGCCGCCAGCGCCAGCGTAGCCACCAGCGCCAGCATAGCCACCGGCGCCAGCGTAGCCGCCGGCTCCGGCGTAGCCTCCTTTGCCACCACCGTAACTGGAGACGGATCCTTCGTAGGAGACCTTGGGCCTGTAGCCGCCCTGGTCGGCTACGTAGTCCACGATTTGGCGTCTGCCGTCAGGGAGGAGGACGAAATATCTTCCTTGGGCGACGTCTCCCTGGCGAGCCTCCTGATGGCCGAAGTCGGTGCCGTATTGGGCGTCTTGTACATGGTACTCGAATTGGTAGTTAGCGGGTTCCTGTAATAAAGTTTTTCTTTAGTGGACAACTAGATGTTTTGAATTAGTAAAATTTGACTGCAATAAGCAACGTAACAACAGAACAATGTCAAAGTCCTGTTAGAAGCCGCCAATACCAGTTCTTCATGTTTGGTGTCAACTATAATAAGACGTTACAGTTTAGAAAGGTCACAAACAATTGGCTTTTCCGAGGTCTAGTGTTTGGCCCGGCAATTCGGCACTGAAGCGTGTTTTTGACCCGGAACCGGCACTTCCGCGTATCATCCCGCAACGTCTCCTTTTGCGGCTCGAATAGAGTACTTTCAAATCTCCGGCAGCCGGCCACTTCCAAATTGCTGCAGACAGGCCGTCCGAGGCGCGGACTACTAACGGCCGCTCCGGGCCCGGAGTTGCGCAACGCCGAAAGCACACGCGGGCGAGAGCGCACGCAATGCGCAAGTATGACCCGAGCGCCGTTGCGCAACGAGTCGCGGATGATCTCATTTTTATTGGGAAATAATTGGGCGCCAATTGCGCGAGGAAAGTGCGCCGTCATTAAGCGAAATTACCGCGCAGCGCCTAATGGCGAAAGCGCGAGAGGTGCTCCCAATTCGGAGAGATTGCGGCGGCTAAGCGGTGGGTCCGCGCGTACCCGGGTTAGTGAAAAGTAGCAAACATTTTTTTATTCAAAATTGGAATCGATTCCAATTTTAATAAATCATCCGGTAAACAGTTCGGCAAAGAGGATTAAGTAGAAAAGCTTTCAGGTAAGGTACTCACGGAAGGGCCGTCGTCGTAGCCGCCCTTGTAGCCGCCGCTGTAGCCGCCGCCGGGGGCTCCGTACTGCGAGCTGGGGGCGCCGTATTGCGAGCTGGGGGACGGCGAGCCGTACTGCACGCTCGGCCTGATGATGGCGGCGGTCTGGCCGAAGCTGGGGGTCCCGTAGCTGCTCGAAGGGGGCAGGTAGTTCACGGGGGGCTCGGCCAGCGCCATGGCGAGGGATACTACCAGCAGAAGTGTAGCCTGAAAATTGAAATTTTTATTGAGCATCCTTTTGAAAGTTTTTGCTCAAGCAAAGATTTCAGGAACCATAGATGTAAACTGAAAAAAGCATGAAATAATATTGAACTGAAAATTTGACGGTTTTTCCGCGAATCAAATCGCTTTAAGTTTAAGGAATGCAAAAATAAGCAACTTACAATTCATTTTTTAAAATGAATATTCTGAAAACAGGTGAAACTAAATTTTTGCTTTTTGGTAAGTTAAAATATCACTAGAAGATCTAAAAAGTTTATTTTACTGTAACTAACAGACAATAAAAATTTTTAAAAACAGACAAGAACTAATCTGTGCTCCGCTGAAAGAGCCTGAAACCAACTGAAATCGTTGCTTTTTGCTGGAATTTTAATTTTTTTGTGCTTAAGAAGGTTTATAATGCCTATAAAAACTATAAATAGATGAAACATAGAAAAACAATTGAAAAATATTTTATGCGAGCGTACTTTAACAGAAAAACCGGTAGAAACCCGAAAACAGGCCCTGAAAAATGCAAAGTAAATATTTAAGCACACAAACAAAAGCTTAACTTACAGTAGCGTCCAAAATAGAATAAAAATTGAATTATGCTACAAGGGGGGTACAAAAAAAATTAAATTGGCAAAAGTATGCGGCAAAATGAAAAAATTAAAAGACCAATAATAAAAATACGGGGACCGATCGAAAGAACAATCGGTTAGAGGAAGCGCACCGGCCGCTGCACGCCCAAAGCAAAGCACAATATCTGCAGAGTCCTACCTTCATGTTCGCACTAATTAGATCACCTAGGCAAGGACCAACGCACTCGAGATGCTCGACGAATCTGCCAGGAGCATCTCCTCCGGAGCTTATATACCCGGCCGCATAGTGGGTGGCATCTTCACAAAATCGCTCACTTTCATCCCGAAACCTTGCGGCGCATCGCCGAAGAATTCCCGGCCGGCGGCGGCGCCCGTCTCTCCGGGCGTGACGCAACGCAGGTGGGGCTTTCGGGGCTCCGGCGCCCGGCGCGCGTCGCGGCTCATTGCGAACTCGCGGTTGCGGTGCGCGGACGGCGGATCGGCCTGTTAGTTGTGTGGGAACGTGCAGTGATACCGTTTGGCGCAAATATGAAAAGCAACGTGGAGATAGTCGGATTTACCATCACATAAAACTTAAATTTAACTCTCCAGGGCAGCAGGAAGTAAACTCACCAAGTGCTTTGTTCTCCAGAAATCAGTACATTAAAAAATAATTTTAATTTGCATTTTTAACATTTTTTGGTCTTTTCCTTAAACCTTAAATTATTTATTTACTATGAAGAAGTGGTAGTAAGGGTCTGAAAAATAGACCTGAAAACTCTACATGTCAGAAAAACATTTATTTAGTATTTTTTGCTGCAAAATAATTTTAAAAAAATGAACTAAACAAAAATTTAGTCTAAATTAAAAAAAAACTTTTAACAAATTAAAATTATAAATTTTAATGCTCTTTTTTGTTTTATATATTCAGAGGTTGCTTCACTTTCTTCTTTATAGTGATCATTTCACTATGCGGCTTAATTTGTTTTATTATGTTAATAATTTTTTTATTTTTTCTAATTTCTTATTTTTCTATTTCAGTTCTTGGTTTATTTTTATTTTGTATATAAATAATTATTTGTAACCATTTTAGTCCAAGAATTTAAATAAAATATCCCAGGAAGCTTTTCAAATTTGTGCAAATTTTTTACTGCGCCCATTTGTTGTTACGGTCGCGTGAATGTGCGCAATTTTGTCGTATGTGAAGAAGGCGGATGTTTCAATAATCGAAATCGCTGCATCTCTTTGTTTGCACTTGTACCGCATACTAAAAGGCTCTGCCACTGGCACGTACTGCTTTTTATGCGAAACTGGGTACAAGAAGATGTAAACCTGTCTGGAAGACAAATCAGTCTTACATCCTTCGGCTTCAGTAAACGAAGCTCTGGAACTTATAGTGCCTGATTTTCCACAGCTTCAATTTACTTCAAAATAGTACAGCAGATTCCGTTGCTAATTAATATAAGCTTAAAGCATTTGCCCTAGATTTTAGCAACATTAAAATCGTCCTAAACTCCAGTAATTTGCATTTTTAAGTTCAAACTACAAAAAATCGGTACAAATCTATCAACACGAAGCAAAAATAAAAAAGTTAGAACAAAAAATTAGAATAATACACAACGCTTATAAATACATAGAGCAGTAGGAAAAACGTATGATGAACTTTTTGCAATATTTTAAAATAAAGCTGGCTACACACTTTCAGGGGCTGATTAGGATTTTCGGTGCTCTAGTCTGATCACTTTTTAACTGCTTTTCCTCAAATTCTTGCATGTCTGAGGCGTTACCAAAAATTACAAAGAAGTTGACTGTTTAGACAAAATATTTATTTGATTTTTTCAATGTTTGCTAATTATAAACACTTTAATATTTACATAAATTTACACATTGATGAGGAAAAATAAAATAAAACGTCTATTATATCTAAAAACTTCCATTTTAAAAAGATTTATTTTCCTGACTTCAAAATTACCAAACTTCTAGACTATATGATCACTCAAAAAATAAAAGTGCAAAGACGTTTATCTTAAAAGCTTTTTACTCTCGTAAGAGTTGGAAGTGATCGTTCTCCAGTGCATTTTATTACTGCCACACTTACAAAATTCTTAGAACGATGACCATATTGAGAAAAGTAGACTTTAATAATGCTAAGAGTCTTTGTGGTTCTAATTGTGTTTTTGCTTTAGTATCATTATCCTCTTTGTCAATACTCTTATTAATTTTTTTTATAAGCCAGAAGCATATTTTTCCAATACGTTCTGATATACTTCTATATAAGTTGTTCTTTTTCGTACCAAATTAAGCTTCAAAGAATCAACCATAGCATATGTTTCTATTACAAAAGTCTGTCGTCCAGGGTACTTCGTCATTTTTATTTTCACTAAAAAGAACTTTTGGCTTTCTCTTTGGTATAATATCTGTTTTGTAGACGTCAATCTCGCACAATCAACAGTTATGATTTGTTTTTTAGCCTAAAAACGCGTCTTTGCTTCGAAACGTGTTTATCTTCCAGGCTAATCTTTGCTGTGTCTCTAGTTTTTTTACTTCTTTAAACTTTACAAGAACATTATTCCATTAATGCCTTTCAAGACTTTTAAGTTTTTCCATTTGATTTATACCGTACATCCTTAGTCTTATGAGTAATGGGTGCCAAAGCATCAAAAACCTTCTGGTACGACTTATATAATACTTACCTGTTATAAGGAGAAAACTTCATTGATTTGTCGACAAAGTTACAAATGATCAGGAGTTTTTCTACGTGAAACTGCGAGCTAATCTATCTTTTGCTTGAAGAACTAAGAAAGTTGTAGATTCAATAGCACACTTGTAAAAATGGCCCGCGCAAAAGATGTACGTGGCAAGAGAATTTACTTCTTTTATTCTAATCTATATAAGAGATGACGTACAAACAATGACATGATATTGCATCCAATAATGAACATCATAGAAGCAACTTAGTCTAATGGTGTATGTCTATTTAGTCTTTGTATATGAGCACCATTGTCTAGTAGATTTAGGACCAACGCATTCAAATGGGATTCTAGTTTACTGAAATATTTTGCACTTTATTTAGTGATTACATCTTTCACTGATTCTACTTCAAGGTTACTAAGTATGTCCGTGTTCCTCACAAACTACGGAGCATTACACATTACACGTAGGACTTTGGACTAAAATCTTTCAATTATTTGTATGCTAGAATTTGCCGCTGTGGTTTGAACACCGTGTTGCAGACGAAAAGTTTATTGGAGAGGGATAAGTTGGAAATTCTACCAAGTGACCAATAATGTTTTCTAAACAATCTGTCAAGGTATTTGCGCTTTTTCGAAATGTGAGTCCTTCACGTCAGGCCTTGGTTAAGCTGATTTTACCTCTGTTACTTGCGTTAACTGATATTATCAATAATATTGCATATTGCCCTTGCGTATGGTAAAAGTTATGTGAAAAGACTTCGTTTCGCGCCAGTTTTTGGCCCAATGCATGACTGCTAACACCAGATTGTTGAAGTTGAAGTGAGAAAATGTTGATTGGTAGGCATATTAGCTTTGCAGGTTATTTAAAGAAGCGAACTAAGGAAGCTGCTTTGTGGTGTTGCTGATTAACTAAATGGAAGTGCCAATAAGCATTGACAAAATTTTACTTTGAGATGGCGTTTTGACAAGGACGATGAATGGACTATGGGGGAGATGACTCTTTATTTTGAAGAGCAGGCCTGTATACCACATTTGGTCCAACGCTTAACCTTTGTCGAAAAAACGGCTTTACAATATTTTTTTTTCCTCAAAAGCTTGGTTGATAGCATCTACAACTCTACGAACTTGTTGTACAGTAGACTAAGTTGTTCTAAAGTAAAACAGACGGCCTGAAATAGTAGGCTTAAGTAACAGTTTTTTTATCAATTTGTTGAAGGAATAAATTAATTAGTCTGTAGAAACTGACATTTTGTAAAGATTTCATAGGTTCAGGAACCCTGATCTCTTATGTAACCTTCCGTTGAACAGATCAGCATTATACAACATGGTCAACATTACCAGATATTTACGTGGAAATTCTTTAATTAGTTTACCTGTAATTTCATCATAGCCAAGGGCTTTTTTGGAACTTAAATTGGATTGGATTGTATGTTTAACTTCTGGAACGAAAAACAGGTCTATAGGCGAAGTGAACTAGTGTGGCACTTTCACGACTTGTTGTATTTGAAGCACTTCATCTATAAAAATCTGCAATCGATTTGGTTGAAATACTTTTTCTAAATGGTGTACAAAGAGATTAGCCGTCTCGTGCTCTGTGCGTGCCCATGTACCATCTTTTTTAAGAAAGGGAATTGGTTTATTTTGGGATTTTATATTCTTGGTCGCTTTACATGGTGCGTCGTTTGTGAGTGCTTTTGCACTTATATGCACATAAAGCTCGTGTTTGTTAACCTCATAATTTTGCTGTTGGTTGATTATAGTGACGCCTGTCTGAGGGGTATTTGAAGTGTTGCCAGACTTCTAAGTCGTCGTTTTTTGTCAATTTTTCATTTAACTACTGTAAAGTTATGTACTTGCACACTCGTTTGCGGATTGGGGTATTGCTTCCCAAGCTGTATGCTGAAGTAATGTGGTAAAATTACAATTTGACCAGCCATTTCAAGTTCCTCACTTGTTTTTAAATGGATTTGCGTGTGTTATGATGAACTATGTGTGTGAAGTGGCACCAATTTGTATTTTTGGTATATAGTTGTAGCGGCCTTTCTGTTTTTATTATCGTAGAACTCACAGTTGCAACCACCGGAGTGTGATCTGGCGATAAGTCCCAGCGCGATGTTATTTGAAGATAGTCGGTAGCAATACCGTGTGTAACAAGAAAGTCAAGAAGATCTGCCAACTTATTTTGGTCTTGCCTTACTTGGTGTAGGGCCCTTCCTCTGCTAAGTGGGGAGAGGGAGAACCCGGAGGGTGTGCTTAGAAATGTAGTCACTATCTGCTAAGGAGTAGAAATATGATATAAACCCTTGTTTGTTGGTTGGATAATTAGGACAGTATGAGGCTGATAGTACTAATGGACCAGCCAGTCTTCAATTTCAAGGAATGTAGCTTGTAGGTAATTGTCTTTGAGAGCAGGTAGTTCATAATGTTTGATATACTTTTTAATCCGTACTGCGGTACCATATCTGGCTAGTCCGTCTGCGTCCGGGTGATTTAAGGAGTGCAATTGATAACTATGGATCTTGAAATTAGTCGTGCTGTTAAAACGAATTTCAGATATGAAAAATATATCAATGTTATTATGTTTGAGGAATGTCTCAACCACGCGTTTGTGATTTGCGAGGCTATTGGCGTTCCAAATAGCAATTTTAAAAATTGGAGACATTTTTGTTTCTTAATTCTTCTCTGAGTAGTCTAATTTGTGTGGTGAGTTCATTAATGGTTTGTTGTTGTTTTAAGGTAATCTGTTGTAGTGAAGTTATAAGAGGTGTCAAGTTATTTGTGCGTTGACTTACTGCTTGACTGTACAGTTTTCGTTGAGAATGAGGATCTCATATTTGATTGTTCCAGTTTATTTGGTTTTGGGGTTAGAGAACAGATGATTGCCTAGTTGTCTAACTTGTGGCTTGGCGGTTTTGCTGTTGCTACTGCTAGTGTGGTTGTTGTTGCTGTTGCCAACATTATCCAAAGCTAGGCTTTGCATTATGTTGAGATCTTCTGCTGAGAAGATCTAGATAAACTCGGCAGCCTTTATAGTTCGCGGAGTGTTTGCCTTAACATAAGACCCACTTGAGTGTTTGGTCATTTTTACAGTTTTTAGGACAGGTGCTGTGGTCATACAGTATATTTTCTTGCTGGGTTCCTCGAACACCATAATGGCGTTTTCAATGTGCTTTGTGTCGAAGATTTCTTTATTATGTTCTTTACATTTAAGGTCAATAAAGAAACAATTTTTTTTGGCTAGTTTTCCTCTTTATTACGTTAATGATGTTAACTACTTTATGATTTTTTGTTACGGGGCTTTCTAAATTAGGTTTTCGTCGGTGGAGTGATGCATATTTCTTAAAACAACTTTAAACGTTTTTTCTTCTTCTAGGCTATACGTATGTTTCGCCACATTATTGGAATTTAACAGATTCCTTATCTTCTTGTAGTCTTCTATGCTGTATGTGTGTAGTTTTAATTTATTTTCTTGCATAAGTTGATAATGCTAATTTTTCTTACGGATATTATTTTTACTGGTTTGATCAGTGGATTTATTGCTGTTATGTAATGTACTATAAAAGGAAGGATTGGTTTTTTTTGTCTTTGGTTTATATCCTGTGTATTGCTAGTACTTGAATCGTCTGCTAGAGGCTGGTATCGGTTTTCCGTAGTTATTTCGGAGTTAAAATTATCAGAACATTTTCTCTTGTTATGTTTCTTTAACTTTTCGAAAGTTATTCAATTTAAAGGTTGCAAATCTTTGGTTGCTATTGATATGTTGTCATCTGGTGGGTTGAAAAACTGAATTACTGAAGAAAATGGACAATAATATATTTAAACCGTTGACGGTGGTTGGTGTGATTGTAAAAATCTAGCATGTGGTGCCGAATTGTGTATTGGTACTTGTGAAAACGGAGTCTGCAATGGCGAAATATGTAACACAACTTTACAGTATAAAACTCAAATCACAACTGTTTATTCTAGTCTGAAGACCTTTCTAGCAGCCAAATGTGCTACAAGCATTGCTGCAGCTCTGCCCTCGACAGTTATTTATATCAACTTTTACAAAATCTACAATTAAAACTAGCATCGTTATTTTTTATAGCCACAGAGAATTTACATCACAAGTCATTCAACGGAAGCTTTTATAAGTAGCATATAGCATATATAGTGTACATAGCCTACAAAAGCTAGTTGGTCTGGCGTTGAGTTCACAATAATGTAATATTACTTAGACATTTTCCAAGAGATTGTAAATTTCATCGTATCTTGGTTCGCTAACTGTATAAAGAATTTATTAACAGTTGTACTTGATAAGCATACAAAAACACCTCTTTGTTTATTTCAAATTTTGCTACATGTTCGACACAAAAGTATCGAATTTTAAAATCAGTTCTGCCTGAAAAGTTATTATTTCTTACGGAACTTAATATTGTATTATCGCCATTAATTGTCAGTCCACAAAAAGCTAAACAACTATTAAGAGAACACCTTCCAATACAAAGCTTCTGCCTTATACTGGTACTCCATTTTAAAATTTACTTTCCGTGTTCAGAGTTGTTTTCATGATCTTTTTTATGGTTATGTCCTTATTCGTTAGAAATAATGTTCCTCCAGATAGTTTGCGTGGAGCACAAAATACTTGTCCGGTTGATTCAGAATAAATCAACCAATTTCACTTAATACGTTCTTTATTTATTCCCTTTGTTTAAAGCTACTGTAATAAGAAATGGAATGAACATGTAGACAGAACGAGACCGGAACAAATAGCAAATATGTGTAACAACAACAAAACCAAAATTAAAAAGCAGTTGAAAGACGATCAAAAGGGTGAAAAAATAATATACAACAAAAACGGAGTAAGAGGCTGACAAACAGGAGAAATCCTAGTCATGCGAAGAAGAAGAAGAAGTATAAAGCTACTGATTGGTACAAAATTTTTTTTGAGAAGCATACTGTCTTTTAGATTTTTTAAAGTCATTGTTTCGTTAAATACCATTGTAGGTCACCAATTTATGAAGTTTGTTATTACGCACTTCAGTGCTAGTCATCGAGTTATATAATTGCGTCTACCTCTTTGAGACAGTCTTCAAAGTTCTGTGAGCTCGAAGTTTCTTACAGCTCTACATTTGTTGCACTAGAATTTAGACTTAAACTCACTGAAGCCGATGGTAACGATTACGATTGCTGCACATGACGTGAGAAAAAAGTGTCTAGTTTTGATCACAACATCCTGCCGTTTAAGGCGCTTTTTGGGATTTTTTTTTAATTTTTATAATTGATAATAAACTAAATGTGAATAGAACGATTCCTTAATTATAAATTATAAAACTGTTAACGCACTGAACAATGGTTACTATAACAATACTAATTTATATGCACAATTGTTGTTCGTTGTATGACTTCTCCTATACAACAGCTGCGAATGCCCACCTACTTTGCCTTATATTCAAACGTGCGGTTCTAGAGCAAATCACGTAACTAGAAATAGTGTGAATTGTGGTCGATCATTGTGGAATGTTTTTGAATAATTTTTTGTGATGCTATTTCTGTGATAATAGACGTTTCTATATATTTATTTTACGTCAATAGATAAAAATTTTTCTAAATGAGCTCATTGTTTTATTTGCTCAAGTCAATTTGACACCTTCATATCTTACAACTTACACAGCCTATGGGTTAATCATACGCTGCACATCATTCGCCTTCAAAAAATCGTTTTTCTTTTTAACTTGTTAACTTGACTTTATGAGAGGCAATTATATTAATAAATTATGTCAATCGACAGAACTTGACGAGCTGTTCCTAAAAACATAAAATTTCTAAATTCAAAATTGCTTTAGAGGTAAAACACTTGGTCTGAAAGTACGATCTTAATAACACATGTTTTAACTTTTAATCAAGGCAGCTTCCAAGCTGGAGACAAGCTTCTATTTCTGTTATAAATGTTTATATAACATGGGATAATCAACTAATTACCATAAATAATAGATTTACTTAATAATTGGCCTTGGGGGACTCTTTGTTTTAGCCGGGAGTGAATGTTCCGCTTGCCAAGGTTATAATGAGCTGCTCCATCGCAATCCTTAATGTAATTGTAAGAAATTTTTTGGTGTTTGTCATTATATTGTACGAGCGGCAACTTTTAAGCATAAAACCAAGTTGAGAATTGCTAGTGATAAAGTTAAAATAAAAATTCTGATGCGTGGGCTCGGCGTTTATTATCGATCATAACAATCACCTGCAATTTTTACTTCAAAACAGATTCACTTTACCATTTCTGCTTCTTCGCAAAACATCTAAAAATCTAATATTTGATAAAAATTTTTAAAAGTGAATAAATAAGTCTGATAATTCTAATTTCTTCTGAACACAAATTGCAATCGTAAATCAGTAGAATGTACAGCACAAGAGGTAGGAGACTACAAAAAGGAATTTAGAGCAAAAATATCAACCATATATATGTTGTTACTGTCTTTTTTTCTTTTTTGCTAAATAATCAAGTATGAGCTCCTAGAAGACATTCTGATTGCCAATAGGCAGAGAATGTGGTTTATGTATGATGGAGTTCCGGCTCACTTTTCACATATTGTCGCTGATTACTTAAACGTACCATGTGGTAACCGATGGATTAGCCGAAACGGAACTGTTAAATGGCCACCACGATCTTCTAACCTAACGCCGTTAGATTATTTTGTGTGAAGCTGGATGAAGTCTACGGTTTATTCCACATTTACTGTCACAAAAAGAGCTAAGGGATCGCATCTATTAATTGACATGCCCCAAATTGCAAAAACTTTCTAAATCACAAAAATGAGATTGAACGGTTACATTGACATTTACTTACTTACGAAGTGTGGTAAAAAGATCGGTGCAGCACTCTCCTTGGCTAGCGATGCACTCATCTCAACGTTGATTCCATGATGCCAAGCATTTCTGGAAGGTTTTTTTCGGAAGGGCCTTCAACTGATCTATCGTGGCCATCTCAATATCGGGAATGGTGTCAAAACGTTTTACTTTTGGTACGGTTTTTTGGAAAAAGCCAGAACACACATGGTGCTAAATCCGGAGAATAAGGAGAATATGAACAGGCAGGAACCTTTTTTCGGCCAAAACACGCGATTTTCCTTCTGTTCGTTAGTCAAATTTCGCACTCACTCGTCTCATTTACAAATTTTTGCTTAAAAGGCTTTGCACGGATCTGTACGAGATGTTCAGTTCTTGAGAAAGCTTTCGAATAGTCAATCGTCTCTTTGATTAAACCATTTGTGCCACTTTTTGCACGTTTTTCTCTGTTTTTGAGGTCGAAGTATGTCCTGATCCTTGGTTGCGATCAACCGACTCTTTTCCACCTTTAAATCACTCATACCACTTATAAACAGTCTTGAGTGTTACCATATTATCTGCATATGCTGATTAAAATATAAAATAAGCTTTTTGGCACTTTTTTGCACCTTAAAACAAAACTTAATGTTAACGCGCTGTTCGAAATCCGTGTGCGACAGACATGGTAAACATGACCTCACTCTTCCAACTCTGGAAGTCGGGAGACAAATCATAACTTGTAAATTTATATGTATCTGGATGGCTGGTTAAGGTGTAGGATACCCAAGTTGCTTTTCTATTTTCATTTTACTAGCGATCAGAATACACTTTATAACAATATTCTACTTAATTTCATATGAAATCTATGAAGAGACAAACACCTGTTGGTGTTATCCTTTTCAATGGCGTTAAGTCGATTTTATATTTTTTTCTGTTGTTTTTTTTTACATGGCTCACGGGTCATCATGCTTGCTGTCCCAAATCAGTAAGAAGAGTTAGGATCGATATAAACACAAGCATCAAATAGTACCCTGGGTTGGATTAAAAACACTCCATTTAATACACTAATATATCTCGACACTTCTTATCAATATATTATTTTTTAGTTTAAATAGGACGAATTATACAGCAGTGTGGCATTCTTGCATCATTTTAAAAAAAATTGAACATTTTTTTTTAAATATATCATTTAATTAGCAATCAGAATTACAAGTCATTCTATAGGCTAATGTGCTGTTTTTTAATTACTAGGGTAGTCGTGGTTGGTGTGAAGAGGACTTCTCCAGTGAGTTGCCCTCACTAATCCTGTTTTAGATCTGCTGGCCAGTTTCGTTTCAGTCTTCTACCATTTTGCGCATCAAGCAGTGCAACAGGGGGTTGACGTGGGTTTCCAGTTTGTTGTGATGTCTTGTACTTTTTTCTTTTATGGCGTCCCTCACGTAAGGAATTCTCAGATCATTGTGAATCGTCAGATTGGAGACGTACCATGGTGCGTTCGTGATCATACGAAGTATTTTTGATTGGCACCTTTGAATTTTGTTTAAGTTAGATTTACTCGTACATCCCCATAGTTCTGCTCCATACATCCAGATTGGTTTAATTACGGTGTTGTAGAGTAACAGTTTGTTTTCAAGCGTGAGCTTAGATTTTCGTCCAATTAGCCATTGGAGTTCTTTCATCCTCAAGTCAATCTGTTTACGTTTCTTATCTGCATGTTCTTTCCACGTCAATCTGTTGTCCAGGTGTATTCCTAAATATCTTGCACTTGTAGATTGCGGTATTGGTATATTGTTAAAATATAATGGTGGGCATAACCCTTTTCGTAGTGTAAAATTTACTTGCACAGATTTTGTCTCATTAATTTTGATTTTCCATTTACGAGTCCATGTCTGTATTTGGTCTAAGTGGTTTTGTAGAGTGGTCGATGCTATGAGTGGGTCAATGGCAGTTGAGAGAATGACAGTATCATCGGCAAACGTACCCATTGTTGTGTTTTCATTGGTGGGAAGATCGGCTGTATAGAGCACGTAGAGCAGGGTCCCAAGACGTTGCCTTGGGGCACCAGATTTAATTGGACGTTGGACCGACACCTCGTCATTGATTTTGATGCAAAATTCTCTACTACTTAGGTAAGATTTTATCAGTTTGAAGTAGGTGATGGGTAGAAGTTCTTTGATCTTATATAGTAATCCAGTATGCCATACCTTATCAAAGGCTTTACTGACAACTAGAAAAACTGATAGACAGTATTTCTTTTGGTCTAATGCTTGATTTATTTGGTGACTGATTCGATGCACTTGCTGTATAGTGGAATGGTTATTGCGGAAGCCAAACTGATGCATAGGTATCCAATCTTCTGTCATTGAGTCAGAGTTTATTCTTTGCAGAAGGAGTTGTTCGAGTAATTTTGAGATAACTGGTAACAGACTTATAGGACGGTACGATGATACGTCGTTGGGTTCTTTATCTGGTTGAAGGATTAGTTATATTTCGGAAATTTTTAATTGTTTTGGCCAGTAGTTTAGTCTTGCGATAGTATTGAAAATGTAGGTAAGTAAAACTAACCGTTTCCTTGGCATCTCCTTTAACATTTTTGTAGTCACTTTATCTATTCCTGGAGCTTTTCGAAGATTTAATAAGCTGATTTCCTTCTCAATCTCTTTCGGAGTAAAGGATTTGATCTTTGGTATGTTGATAGGGATTTCAGATAAATGTCTGTCTATAGCATTGTCTGTAAGGTCATCATTAGGCGTAAATACTTCGGCAAAGTAGTCTGCAAATAGAACGGCCTTTTCCTTATCACTTCTAGCCCACTGTTGATATGCTATTGCAAGGTTACGGAGGGGACGTATTGGCGCCTTAGGTTTTTTTTATGTTTTATAGGTTTCCATATGGAATTGTCGTATCTGTTGAGATTGGTAACATAATCATGGAATGACTTTTCTTTCATTTCTTTTAGTTGACGCTGCAGTTGGTTATTTAATCTGTTTAGTACAGTTTTATCTGCTGGTGTATGGGTACAGTGTCACTTTGCCCTGGCTCTTCTTTTTTCTGCTATAAGCCTCTTAATGACCGTAGGTATTATATACTTGTGATTTTGGAATTCTGTGCGAGGAGTGGCATGTTGAGCGGCCTGTTTGAGGATGTTTACTAGGGTGGTTAGGACGGTATCAATTTCCTCTGGAGTTTTCAAACTTACTCTCACATTTATGTATTCTTGGATCTTGTTCCTGTAATGTTCCCAATTTGTATTTTTGTTATGAAGTCTGGGCGTTGGTTTTTTATGAATAGCATATTGACTGATTGTTGCAATTGCCGGCTTTACTAAGTTCTTTTTTAATGCTTTCTGTGCTAGTAGAAAAATGTAAGTGCTTCAGTACTACCCTATACACTCGTTCCTCCTTCGGTTGATATGTATGGTGCACAATTTTGTTTTCTTGCATGAAGTGAATCAGTTTTCGGTAAGTATCAGAGGTATTGCAATTGATTTTTATTGTATTGTTAGCTAGAGATTTTGTGCTGTACTGCTCTATTTCTATGATTTCATTTAATTTGTTTATCATTTGTTGGTAATTTATTACGCCATAGACAAAGATTGGCGGGGGTCGTGGGACCTTGTTTTCTACTTGTGTTGTGTTAGTTTCTTCTTCCATGGCATCGGTTAAATGGCTATATTTATTTTGTAGTAAAATGTTTTGACTGTTGGGTATATTTATTTTTCTTCGCTTGGTTTGGTTTACTTTTTGCCATGGGTTTTCTTTGGGGTTTTCTTCTGTTTCATCATCGCTGGTTGAGGTCAGTCTGTAGTACTGGCGTTCGTTGTTTGATTGCTGCTGCTGAGTGGCATGGGAATGGGCTGGTGGGTTAATGTTCTGTTGCGGTATGAAGAAGTTGCTACTAGTGGGTATTGATTGACTTTGTTGTTGACAGTTATAGTACTCCGGCATTTGTGTGTTAGCTAATGTAACACCCGGTATAACGTTGTTCATTGGGATTACTTGCATGGGATTATTATATGGTACGCCATTTTGGTTATAATTAACTCCTGGGCCATTATATGCTGGTAACATTTTGAATTTGTTTAATGAAGTTTCATAGGTAAACATAGTTACCTTTTATTTAATTTCCTCGTAGTTTATTGAGCACGAAAATATTAAGCTGAAAATTTGAACATAAAATTCATTAATGAAATACTTTTCTGGTCAAAGACAAAGCACAGCAAAAACATCAATTAAAAAATAAAAAATATTTAATTAGTTAAGCTCCCCCCCCCCAGTCCTGTATATAATAGTAATGAACAAACTGATTAAAAATACTAGGAAAGATTGTAAAAAATCTTCAGATAACAGTAAGATATTAAAGACTAGAGTCTATAAGAATGGACATTCTAATGTATGTAGACGACATTGTGATGCAGAAAGAAACGAACATACAGACGGAAAAAAGTAATTGATGAAATTGAAAATAAGTATACAGAACAGTGCAATAATGGTGATAAATAAGAAACAGCTAGATAAAAGCACACACCAGTTGAGGATGTAACAACATATGGATACCTAGAAATCTAAACATAGACATAGAAATAAAAAACAGGACAAAATTTAACCAAATTCTACCAGACAATACTAGAGAAAATGGAACTGAAACGAGAAACAACTAAGAATCTATGCCATAACCATCCTAACACCGTTATATGCAAACCAAAAGAAACACGTAGAAAAGAACGAGATGAAATATCTCCGGAAAATTGTGAATAAACAAAATAGGATACAAAGAAAACAACTACACTAATTTGGCCACACGACTAGAATGAACCCAAACAGAAGCAAAAAAATTACAAGAAAATGAGAAGAAAAAGGCCAAGATAATCACGGTTATAACAAGTGGTAGTTGTGGGAACCAAAAGAGGCAAAACAATAAAAGAAACGAAGGAACTGATATTACATATAAAACATTGGAAGAAATGAGGGCGGATAAAGAGAACCTAATCCGACATCTAAAAAAGTAAAAGTAAAGGGTAAAATAAGAAGAAGAAGAATATCTTGTCCCTAATAATCAGTTTGCTTTATTTCTTCTTTTAAGATATATACAATGACATTAAACTTGAATTGGATATCTGCTTTTATTGTGGGTTTCTTTTTAGGTATAATGTTTACTATAGTTTTCTATGAGATTAGATTTGAAGTTCATTCTGTGAATTTTATGCTGTTCATCCAGGATTGCTGATAAGTGTGTTGTGGTTCTGAAAAATAAAATTACAAAAAATAACATGTCATTCCAAAACACTTTAAGATGTATTTTGCCATTTAGTGGGTAGCGACTTTTCTTAAATAAGTTGAAGAACAAAGATTATAATAAAAGATAATTAAGAAATATATGCAAACATTTCTATTGTAATCAGTCGAGTTGATGTAGAACTTCTATAAAGCTGGTACGTATTTTTAAGTATTCGGCTTATTATTTTTTATTTTTAGCAATATGCAACTTCCTTGTTAAAAATGTAAAAATATCTGATTCTATCTGGCTTGATGTGTGTTTATGTTGTCAAGGGTAATTGGAAGACACCTCGAGTATTTCGTGGTGAAAACAACACCTACCAAGTTATTTTTGTTAAATGACTTCCAACAGGTTGATAAATTCTTGAAGAATATTCTGATGCTATGCCTGCACCTTCACGGCAAGAAAGCATCGCTTTATTATCAACAAGCATTGCTAAAATCGTATTCGGCAACATTAGTAAGTCTTAAGTGGATTATAAATACAACAAAAGTCCCAGAGCATTTCCTTGTAGGAGATTGGCATTAATTACTTTTAATTAAAGGAGCGGTCTGACAAGCAGAATCTTAGCAGCCGGTAACGCTGATGTGGTAAGAGCACTTTTATTTTGTGCCATACTTTGTCAGCATACGCACGTCTAGCATAGTGCACTATAATAAAATCTGGATTCAAGCGCTTTGCCGAGTGTTCATTGCAGAAACCGAAATGATAATTTGGTAGCTATTTGTCCGGTTTATGCGTTTTAAAATGAACTTTTCGAATATCTCTGAAATTATCTGAGTAAAAATTTCGCCCGATTTTGATATCAGGATAATACCTAAGTCTATTCTACTAATGACAATTTGTAAAAATTTGATTTTTTATCAGGTGGATGTTTCGGAATATTTAGTGTCTTAAGGACCCAGCTGGGTGAGTCTTTATTGCTTAATTGTTTAATTTGCGTTTTAATTTATTAAATAGCAAATCTACGTATGTATAAGAAATAAATGCAATAGACGTTCTACGTAGAGCACGCCGTACATCGATCAGATTTGTTAGAATCCAAGTTTCAGAATTTTGCTTGCCTGTTCGTGCATAAGATCCTCTGAATCCTTTCTTCGTAGTGACTTTAATGAGTGAATGGCTGAATTAAGTGCGTTTTTTGTAGCTTGCGCCTCAAACTGTTATTTAATTGGTTGAGTATGGTTTTGTCCGCAAAGTTGCGATTATTTGGCCATTTTGTCCGTGCTTTTTAATTTTCTCCATTTTTATTATTTCAAAAACAATACTAAGAATATCAATTTTAAAATTCTAATAATGTGGTGCAACATTTCAAAGAGCCTGTTGAATGGTGGTTATCGGGCGACGTGTTGCCTGTTCTAGTTCAACAAACTTAAAAAAAACTTTAAATATTTACGTTCAAGTGCTGGGGTGCAAGGGGTCCCACAACATCTAAGGACCCAAATGTCAACCCTACCTGCACAAAAGGCGAACACCGCCTGGTACACACTGCTAAAAACAGGGGGTATAACCTGATGCCAGTTGTCTTGAGGTAACAAGGCCCTTGTGGCTAGTGACTAAAGAATAGTCTCGGAAACTAACAGAATACTGGAAAACAGACTCGGCGAGAAACAAGGATCAATCAAATTTCAATCAAAAATAGCCGCTTTAATCACAAATTAATACACAAAATTACTTTTGAGGCGGAAGGAAGAGAACCGAACAGAGAAACAAAATATGCCATATTAAATATAAAAGTAATAAGGGATGCAGAATTTTATAC
Source organism: Sinelater perroti (assembly GCA_036346155.1). Lineage (NCBI taxonomy): Eukaryota > Metazoa > Arthropoda > Insecta > Coleoptera > Elateridae > Sinelater > Sinelater perroti. The sequence goes on along the minus strand of JARFIY010000158.1, from coordinate 16,407,019 downwards.
AGACACAGACTGCTAATAACAGGCATCAGATTTTATAGTAGAAGAGAATATCAAAAAATAAATATTATCGAATTAAGGAAACTAGGAATACCGAAGAATTTAAGGTCGGGCTGGAAGAGACCCTAGAAGGATGGAAAACAAAAGATTAAAAAGAAAGCTTCAAAAAGATATATACTTTCTTAAGAAAGGGGGCGATAAACAGCACTATGTAGAATAAATGAAACGAAGCCAAAGAAGCTGTTCAAAGAGCAAACAAGAAACCTGAAGAGAATTCGGAAAAGAATTTCAGGCGAAATTTAACAAGGACAATAGGAAAAAGTTTTGAAAAGTCATAAAAGTACTAAGAGGCAAATATGAAAGGCAGGTATAAAGCATAAGACATAATAAAGACAGAAAAGAAATAATCTTAGAGATATAAAGAGAGCATTATAACAAAAGATGTAAGGAAGCTAATTATATCAGGAGTAGAGAAATAAAAGGAACAGTTCAGGAAAAAGAAAAAGAAGGACAAAGAGACACAGAACTGGAGGAACTAATAAAAGCCGTGGAACGTATGAAACTAGGAAAGTTAGGAGGCAAACATAACATTACTACAGAAATGATAAAGTATGGTAGAGAAAAAGTACTAAAATGAATAAAAGATATAAGTCAACAAGCCTGAAAAGCGGAAAAATGTCAGATGACCAAAAATAAAATGTAATAATACCCCTACATAAGAAAGCAAATACAAATGATTGCGTCAATATGCCTCTCCTCTATAGCAAAGAAAATATACTCAAGAATCTTGAAAAAAAGTTCTGAATTTTGCCAACCACTCGGTAATACTTTAGTAACCTGCGACCCGGAAAATTTACCTTCAATAGTTACCTCATTGTTTACTTTCTAGTATTGGGGTATTATTCCGTTTATATTTGTAGTGTAATTATAAGGCTCTAAAAATCCTTTTAGAGTATTTTGTAGAGTCTGGCACTTTTCAAGTAGCTTCCATCTCCTCACTATGTCTCCTTTGCGCATCTATTTTGTATGTCCTAAGAGCTTTTGTTTTATTTGGTTAGGGTGATTTTATAATTATCTCACGTACCCGAATTCTGTATTGCCTTAAAATGCTTTCTGTACCTGTTTCCTCTTTTGAGCAAGGTTTTCATTTCATCAAGGCACATTTATGTTGGAATATTTTTTCATCTGAAGATGGTTATCTTCATACGCTTAGATGACATCATTCTACCATTGCCCTGCTGCAATTTTCAACTACGTACTATTTCTGATTGTTCTATTCACCCCTCTAAAAAATGTGTTCCCAGTTTGTCTTACAAGGTTACGATATATCGTTTCTTGTATAGGGTCAATATCTCTTATTTCAAAGTAAACTTGGATACAGATTATTTTTTGACAAAGCTACTAGCAAACCATAGTACTTACTGTTATATCCATAACCTCCTTTCTTTTTATATTAATAAAAGTATTTTTCTTGCCTACATTCAATACGTCTAAATTGTTTGCTGTAATGAATTGTAGTAAAAACTCACCTCGTTCGTTGGTGTTGGTACTTTTACAGGTAATACGGTGTGAATTTGTATCACAACCAATAATGATTTGCAAGCCACTTGCTCTGCACCTCGTCGCCAACTCCTCCACTTCTCTAGTTGGCGGTAGAGAAATGTCATCGTAAGGAAAGCATGCCGACCATCTGAGCTCCCTCAAACCATCCTCATTCGCCGTTTTTAATCTGACTACCGTTAAGTCTCTGGAATACAAAACATATAATGGCAATATTTTTGAACCTTTTTGGGTATAATGTAGTTCCTAGAGACCTGTAAGGATCTAAAATAGATCAGTCCTTCTATTCCCCACACTTTTAATTTTGCTCCTGTTCGTGTAACGTTTCCTGAAAGTCAGGAGGGGCCTCAGAAGCTGCCTTACTAAGGTGTAGATTGATCTAAAACACCCAAATCACCATATTCATGATCGAGATCCAATTCTGCTCAGCTTGTAAAAAGCCCTAAACTGGAATGACTCAAATGCCCAAAAGATAGCTCATCAATGGAGTACGCAACAAGTTATCCCTTAGAGGAAGCCAGTTTTCCACTCTTATTATAGGGTTTTGTATCCCTAAATGTGTTCTGGCCCCTTCCTCCTGCACCTCAGACCCAGGCAAAAGGATCAGCACCCTGGCTTTTTTCAGAAGGATGTTGGACTTAACCACAGTCATATTAGTGGCATCCCAGAGGTGATCCAGATCGCTAATTGGGCCAGTGAATTAATTTTTGGTAACCACATTAGCGCAGGTTATTCACAAAACCTCTCTGCTAATCGTTACCCTTTTAAATTGCAATGGACTGCTACTCCAAATAAAAGTTATTATCCGTAAGCGTTTCTGAAACCAGGTTGGCTTGTTCCCAGTTCAGAGTTATCTTAGGATTGCCATCTTGAGTCTACTAGCCACCTTATTGTATGTACCAGTCTGCACCTATGTGTTCCTAATGTTTTTTCTTACAGGATTTTGGAGTCCCATCGGGCTCTTTTAGTTTCCTTTTTCTCCTCTATTGCGGATTCTTATTAGTCCATGTTCTTGCCCTAATCTTTCTAACTTTAACAATGTTCTTCTTCTGAGCCCTAAAAGTTTTTTTTCTGTCCTCCTAGCTTCTGCTTGTCATTGGAAGTATTTTTTCATTCACTGGTATATTTATGTTTTAGTCGCAGATTATAGCCTGTGCTTCCGCAGCTTCTAATAACAATTAAATTTGATTATGGATTAGAAGCTGCTTCAGTTATAGTCCTTTGACAAATATGTTCTTTTGTAATATTGATACTGTTTCCACAAGTATGGTGCAAAGATAGTCCACATCTGCAAAACCCCTGTACAATGTACGGACAATTACTCTGGGAAGTTGCCTGGTATTGCAGAGGCTCTGTTAGCGACACTATATATCCCAATATCATTGATCCCTCGGCACGAGTAACATAATAACCTTGGATTTGGTTCAGCCTGTCTCTTGTGCAATCCTCTGAGTGAAGAAAAATATTTATCGACCCTCTAGTTTATATTTAGAGCAAAGACTTATACAGATTAACCTCAAGGTTTTTTCAAATTCCCTAGCTGGTTTTCGGAGTGGTTTTTAGTAAACTATGTTGCGGTTTTTAGGACACTCAGACATGATCACTTGCTCTCCGCCCGCCATTTGCAGATTTAAAACTGCTTAGATCTCTCTGGGCCATTGCAAATGATATGTTTATGACAACTCTTTCAAAAATAGTCATCTGTTCAAAATACTAATTAAATGCCTCGGGAATGATCTACCCGCCACCTGATGCGCCTGATAGATAGCCAATTCATTATCTGAGCTCAGCAGTACAGAAAAATAAATTAGGCACTCATTTTGTTAGTTTCGAATTGGATACCAAAAATGAATTAACTTTTTACACTTGAAGGTAGTCATACAGAATAATAGAGGATGCTGAAGCTATAATATCTGATGATACATCACCTTTCACTGTAGCCACTCAGAAACATCTAACACCCAGTATTCATCTTGCCGGGTGCACTATTTTAAATTGTTTGCACTTGTCGAACAAATTGGTAGTTAACAGGAAGAAGAAAAATATCGTAGATAAGTAAGATAAGAAATACCATGGCGATCGCTAACCTCTCAAACTGAGACAGCACCGGGAGAGTGAGATAAGGCTCAAGAAGAGTAGATTTGTATATTGAAATTATTTTTAGTAGGTCTTACCCCAAATATTTAAACAAAAAAATTAAAACTGCGTCCAGCAATATTTATTCTTTGTTAAAATAACTTAAAAAATAGAAAAAATTAATTTAGCATTTTATATGCAATGGCGTGCATATTATTAAATGGTGAATGGTAAAATTGATATCACAATTTATATTTTATGAAGCTTATGTGAACCAAAAACTACGAAATCTTAACGCAACCAAAGAATTAAAAAAGGTGCATACTGAGCTTGAGAGGATGGGTTCTGAGCAATTACAATGAATTACTTGGAGTCGCCGTTAACAATATGCGGCATCACCGCGTAGATTATGTAAAGCAGTACTTGGCTAAGAGCAATGTAGCAATACAAACGGTCTAAAATGTGGCATCGCCTACAATGGTTTCTCCCACAACTACTTTTATGTTCTTTTAATGTAAAATGCGTGCGCGAGTAATAAGTCAGAGTTTTATTTTACAAATTAATTACGGAGATTGAATCATTAGAGTTCCCTAGGTGTTTACATATTCAAAATGCCTAATTAAGTGTTCCATGCAAGTTCTGTGAACTGCAGCAAATTATTACGCACTTTAGTTATTTCCCAGGTATTCAGCTATTTGAAAGTTACTCAATTTATTATTTTAATGAATTAAATGTCAGTTATGCTGACTAAACAAAGAAAAAATTTACAGCTACTTTTCTTCTTTTTCCTGGACGGGCTCTGAAAACGCACATTGAGGCTTGCATCAGGACGATCCTTAATCTTTAGTCCTTTTTGATAAGTATTTTCTTAGACGTTGACATTGACTGGATACATTGAAGGTCTCTACGTCCAATTTGTAATCTCTTCTTCAGTGACCTGGCGTGGATGGTGGTTTCTGCCCAAATCGTAACTGTAAAAGCTACGGATAACTAAATTGTCGTAGCTTTCAACGCTGCAAACGTTGTTGAGTACTCCGGAAGATAAACTCCTGGCTGATTGACACATTTGTGTCTCGATGAAGGACTGTGTTTCTTATAAACTACAGAGAGATAAATATGGTCTTAAGGATCTGTTTCTGGATTATCTCAAGCTTATTGTTTTCTGATGGGACAGGTAAACAGCATAATCATCTGATAGATTAGAGTTTTGTAAATCGTTAGTTTGTTGTGAAGAAACCCTTAGATACTGAGACATAGAAGCGAACCAAGAGCTTGGCGGCTTTTGTAACCTCGTGATCTATGTGAGGCTTCCAAGTAACCTTCTCGTTTAGGGTCGCTCCGAGAAATCGTATTCCTTCTCTCCAGGATATTTTCCTATTGAAGATTCTAAGTCTCGCCAGGTCTGATCGTCGGCTGTACTTCTGTCTTCTAAGCGTTGACTCCTATTTTCTAGGTGATGCACCCATCTTCTACCGAGTCCAAACCCTTCCAGTCTCACTGATCAATAGAGGCCTCTGTCTGTCGGCTACTGTTTCGTCTGCAAACTAGTGCATCGTCGTGGAGGACACTCCAGGCTGTCAGCGAACGCTTCGACATTATCGGCAATTTTGGGAAGGAGTGCAGACGGTTGTCGGCTATGCTAAAGAACTTTAGCTTGTTCTTCCATTGTTCTGTTGACTGCTGCAGGTAGTCTTTGATATTCATGATAATTATCTCTGCGTACCTCTCCGCGCCCAGTTCTTCTCTAAAATTCGCTTTTTTAAGTCCGAAGGCGGAAGGATTTGTCTATCTCTGGTGTGAACGGTATTAGTGACTAAGCTGTGAGTGACACGGCATATTGCCTCCTCCAGCTCTTTTCCGAAGCGACTATGCAACGCAGGAGCGTAAGGAGACGTAGTTCGCCCAATCAAGTATCCCCAAAGTAAAAAGAATTAAGTTGTGGTAGTTATCAAGCTTTCTGGCATTCTCAACAGGGTCGCCCTTAAAATGGCGATGTTAAGGACATCCAAGCGACCGGTGAGGCCGTGGTAGGTGGGCTCAGGAAGACCTACCACCACCACCACCAATAACTATGCAACGTTCTACTGTTGTTCGTCACCTATCTGTTTTACGAGGGATGCTTGGCGTTAAGGTCCTTTACCAGAACTGTGGCGATGTCTTCCTCAAAGATGGCGTATAATTCTTCGGGAGAACGTATTTGTAGTGTAGTGGGGAGATACAGACAGAGAATATAGCATTTTTGTTGCTGATCTGGAGGCAGACGGCGGTGATTTTGTCCGGAGTGAGGTTGGATAATGTTCCAAGGAAGCTCAAACACATCCTTGATCTTGGGTCTCGTTGACCACAATGGCATTCAATTATAGAATTGCAGAAATTCTAGCAACTGCTCCTTCTTATCCTTCAGACATGGTTAAGTCTGATAGTGTCTGGAGGAAGCCATACTCTTAGACTATTTGTTGTTTACCCTTACCTTTTATCACTTTATATTTTCTTCATTATTTTCTTATAAAATGTTTTGATTATCTTTTTTGCTTTTTTATGTTATAGTATAATAGCCGTTATATTGTTTTGAGCCACCGTTTCGTCGAATTTTTCTTGTATTTATTGACGTGGTAGTTTTCATCTAAAATATAAGAGCAATTTGTGCTGTATGCGATTCACATCCTATCTTTCGCAATTTCCTTATTCCTATTTGTAAACAAATATCTCTTTCTCCGCCAGGAGGTTCAAAAAGACCACCATATTATTTTGACTGCTTACAACCCTAAATGAAATTAGCAATTTTGGACATATACAAGGATCTATACCTTAAGGTAGAGTGTGCCAAATCGATTTTTGTTAGACGGTGGACCGTTGTGTGCATTTGGCATTATTCTGGTTAGTGCTGCTTCTTGAGCCTTCTTCGTTGCTACTTTAATATGCTTCTTAAAACTTTCTTTATCCTTTATGTCCTTTCCCACGCATATCGACGACCTTGAAGAATTTATACTAGTGTCCCAAATCTTGAACTTCAATTCTTCTTGTTTCTCCCTCCATCCGCGATCTTTCAGTACAACCATCTCGGTTTCTTCCAGAAATAACTCCAGTTAGTGGTCAATTATTCTCTTATTTAACCCTCTGGCAGATTTTTTTATTCCATGTATAAGACACAGGGTTTACTGCTATAACAAGTATGGCCAAATCATCTGCAAAGACTATACTCATAGTACTGCTCATTAGTTGTAACTTGAACGCTAGATTATATAGTATGTTTCAAAGAGATGGTTATAAGCCCCAGTCGTACGAAGCTTTGACTATAATTTTGTTTCCACCTTTCTGTCAACCTCAACCTCTTATTTGTAATATAATAGCTACTGATCTCATTGAACGGGTATTGCGGTATCTCTGTCACAATAACCATCACCAACCATTTGCTCTTGGAATTGATGACCATCTTTTCGTAGATTATTTTTTGAAATTCCGCTCCTAATCTCCTACGAATAAGTACCTCATATAACTTGTTTTTGTATAAAAGGACATATTAACCTATAAATGTTTGTCCGCAAGAACAGTTTCTCCTACTGGAAATTAAAATAACGTTTTGCGTCGTTTTATAGAACTAGAAAGTGTTGCTTTTTTAGAAGTTTACTTATTAAATTTAAAAACTACTTGAGAGCGATATCTGCGATCTTATTAACTTTAGGCGATTTATTGTCCGATGCGGGTAACTTTGTGGTGTTTATATTCTTGTCTACCACCTCTAGCTTCTTCACGGTACAATACTTTGTGCAAATTTCCTAAAGATCCATTTTTCCGTAAATTACGTCTTTTTGAAAATAATTTGCTAGCTAAGTTTGTATTCATTTTTTCGTAAAGGGTTCTAAGAGTCTCTTGTAAACTTTATTCAGCATTTTTGCTTGAAACTGTTTGTGATTTTTTAATATTTTATTTGTTTTATTTTGTAATCTCTTGCTGAACGTCTACCTGCTTTCCCTTGCAAGTTAGTAATAGTATTTTTCTGTTTCTATTGCATTCTAACCTACTTTCTTTAACTTTTAGAATACAAAAATATTGTTTGTACAAATTTGATATTTTTATATACCTTTTTATTTGCTCTACTCTTTAGTCCCAAATCTCTATTTTAAAATCAACTTAAAAGTATCTTAATCTTTAATTTTCTTATTAAATTTTGTTTCTATTTACCATATTACACGGTTTAACGTCAATAAACTGATGGCTGCTAAGCATTGTTTTCTTTATTACTCTCTACTTTGAATGTTTCTAGCGATACTTCGTGCAGAACAGGTAACATCCACAATATATATATATTATCTCCTCTAACAAAGATTGGTCTATTTTTTTTATTATAAACCAGCGTGTGTAAAGCTGCTAGTCATTTTGCAAAATGTTTTTTTTTTCTGCAATCTGCTAGACCCTTTGGGTGAGAGTTGGTAGTATCGGCTATGAAGAAATACTGTTGTAGTGGACAGCTGAAGATGATGATTTGCCTTCGGGGGAAAGTAATGTGTCAGAAGCAGAAAACGATGACACAAATTTCGAATTGTCTTCTGACGAGTATTCTGGATTAAGTACTGATGATGAGGTCGATAATTCAGAAGATGATGCTGACGATATACGAAATCTGATCTTTGCTTCAACGAGTGGTTACATTGCTCCAAGTAGTCTGGATTGGAACTTGGAACCTCCAGCAAAAAATAAAATTCAACCACATAACATTATTCGGAGTGGACGAGGACTGGCAAGAAAGAATATAGCTGTAACACTAAAAGAAGCGTTTCAATTATTTGTAACTCCAGTTATGATACGAGAAATTGGAAACTGTACTAATTTAGAGGGGAAAAGTGTTTTACGGAACGAAAAGAAAACCGTGGAAAGATTCTTGCATTCTGTGGTTTACTTATTCATGCGGGAATTGATAGAAGCTGGGATGTGTCTGCAAGAAAACTGTTTTCTGGAAAATTTGCTAATCCTATATATTGCACAACGGTGCAGTCTCTCCCCACTACCCCATACAGTCTGGCGTCCCGCAGAGAAGCGTACTTGGCCTGTTCCTCTACCTTATATACACTGCTGACTTACCTTTAACACCATTATTGCTGCATTTTCGGATAACGTTGCTATCCTATCCTTAGATGATGATCCTGTAACATCTTCCCAAAACATGCAAACTCACATAAATCAGCTTAGTGACTCGTTTTATAAGAACTAGAAATCAAGTTCTATAATCTAAATCTATCCAATTAACATTCACCTACTTGAGCCAATGACTGTCCTCCTGTAACAGTAAATTGGAGTCTTTGTACCAGCAAAACCAGATGTTAAATATCTAGGGTTACTTTTAGACCTTAGCTTTTCACGGTACAAATACATTGAAATCCTAAAATCCATTTTTCAAACTCAAACAGATGTATTAAATAATTTGCCTAAATCAAACTTTCACCAAGAATAAATTAGTTTACAAAACGACTTATAAATTTCTATTTGGTCTTAGTGTACATTTCTGGGTTTTGCCAGATTTATTTGTTTTAATAGACAAACATTTGAATCTAACCTTCGCAATTAGTAACGCTAGTGTTTATTAGCAACCTAATTGTTCAACCAAGACTTTCTTAATTTTATACATCACTAAAATAATTTTTGTACAAATTTACTATTTATCGAGACCTCTTTATTTGAAATCCAAACGATCTCTAGAGAACCTATATTAATGTTCAACTTAAACAGTAGACTTTAAATGTGGCCTATTTGTTTCTATTAACACTAATTAACGGTTAACTATAAGGAAGACAGTCTGTGAACATTTTTTCTTTATAAACTTATTTCACATTTACTCGATACTTAGCGAAGTAGAATGTAAATTTGCAAATATCAATAATGAAAATCCTATATATTGATCACAATGTCCATATTTCGCTTTGAAGAAATACGAAGCTGCATCAGATTTGACGAATAGTTTTTTCTGAAACTGTTTGAGGTGATAAATTAACAATGATATCCTATTTGGGATTTATTTATTCAACGCAAACCTGCGTCATACAAATACTAATGTAACTATAGTGAACAATCATTGTTTAAAGGAGGTGCAGATTCTTAAATATATGCTAAGTAAACCGGCAAAATACGACTTATTTCTTAAAATGTGTGAATCTAAGTCTAAATTTTTCTGTTGGTTTAGTTTTTGTTGGTCGCCAGTTGAGAACCTCCGTATAAAAGCCTTGCCTTGCAGTACACTTTCTGCCGAGAATGGTTTCATAAATTCTTCTCAATCTCAGATGGATATTTTTCACTAGTGTTCCACTATCAACTTATCTGTGACAAAGATATGTCTGTTGTGTGAACATTTACCTTGACTTGACTTCCAGTTATTTCTTTCATTTACCAATGATCGTGTAGTTTCTTCATTATTTAGATTGAAAAACCTTTCCATGGTAAGTTAGCCCTAAAAGTAATTTGACTAATATGCAACGACGCATCTATCAATGATGATGCTAAGAAAGCTTTAATCACTCTCATTACAATAAAACAAAGTGCGTATTTTAGATCATGTCAAAAATTTTTACATACATGCAAGATTACATAAACGGTGCCCATGCCGTTCTCTTCAGTTTCATTGATGTTGCAGCACTGAATGAATATCGGCTATTGAAGGAACATTCAGTACAACGTAGAGTGACTATGAGCGCAGAATATTTTTGAAGATTTAGGCATACTTGTGATACAGTTGGAGATCGGATCTACAGAAATACCTACGGTGTAGTGGACGGAAGATGTATTGCCGATTATTGAATCTCTGGTCCGCCAGCGTCAAACAAGTGCAACGAGAAATGTCTCAACTTGCCCGTCGGATTAAATACGATCGTAAGGTCATAATCGATTAATTGTAAGATATCTGTAATGACATCTTTTTCAAGAGTGGTTACACCTGCTTCATAACGATTAAGAATTTGTTTATTTTTAAAACAAATTCCACCATTTATATTTAATTCGGACGTTTGTACGGATTGGTAAAAAATATAGTAACACTCAAAACTGTTTTCAGAAGGCCGGATTAGGTAAATGGAGATATTTTTGGAAATGTACAATTAAGAAAAGTTGTTTTAATTCGAAAGGAAAACCGTGGAAAGATTCTTGCATTCTGTGGTTTACTTATTCATGCGGAGTTGACAGAAGCTGGGATGTGTCTGCAAGAAAACTGTTTTCTGGAAAATTTGCTAATCCTATATATTGCACAACGGTGCAGTCTCTCCCCACTACCCCATACAGTCTGGCGTCCCGCAGGGAAGCGTGCTTGGCCTGTTCCTCTACCTTATATACACTGCTGACTTACCCGAAACGGAAAACACCATCGTTGCTGCATTTGCGGATAACGTTGCTATCCTATCCTTAGACGATGATCTTGTAACATCTTCCCAAAACATGCAAACTCACCTAAATCAGCTTAGTGAATAGTACAACAAGTGGCGAATCAAGATTAACCAATCTAAATCTATCCAAGTAACATTCACCACCCGCACCAAAGTCTGTCCTCTTGTAACAGTAAATGGAGTCCTTGTACCAGCAAAACCAGATCTTAAATATCTAGAGTTACATTTAGATCAACGCTTGACATGGCAGAAACATATACAAACGAAGCGAAAACAGCTGAGTCTCAAACTCAAACAGATGCATTAGCTCATGGGCCGAAAATCAAAATTTTATAATATAATTTAATATACGGAGTTAAATGATGTGAGAAGAAATTGATTACGCACTACATCTCATCCCCTGTCAGTATATAGCGTCCTTTTAGAATATACCACTTTTTTAGAATAGAACACTACCGCGGCTTCAACTTCTAAGGCGATTTTTACAGAACAAGTCCACGAAGTTTAAGCAAAACAAATTCGATGACGATTCCTGAAATCAGCAATCAGAAAAATTTCACTTGTGTATAAGTGTACAAATTCTACTGAAATGTCCAAATTTGGCCGCCAAAATGTTTTTAGGTTCAACGTAACACAACTGTTTCCAAAATGTTGTTGTGGTACAAATCTTGATTAACTTTAAGCCATTTGGGTACAAAATAAAAGAACTTTTGCCCGTAACAGATCCTATTAGTTGTATTTCTTTTACCGGGCTATCGCCATTGTACGCAAGTTTTTTATATTGTTACCTACACAACCTTGGAAACCCTTCAGCGAGAAATACTCAGAAAGTGAACAAAGTCTTCCATTACAAATAAATAACAATAAAAACATCATATTAATGATTGTGGATTTGAACAAAGCAAACAAAACTGAGAACCATCTAATTAAGTTGCTTAAATTAATAATATAACTCGCATAAACATGTCTTATTTATTTATTGCCACCTAGTCGTATTGCGGAGAACAAATTAAAGTTCTCTAAGACTATAATTGCCTAACACTCTAGCTTAGTCACACATAATCAAATAATAATTAATTAAGTAATTTTTAATTATTACACAATTAATTGCATCGTTATGTAAGGCTGTATCGGAAAATGCACAAAATTTAAAATAATGGTCTCATTAATACTATGGCAAATATCAATGAGAACGATGCCGACCTTTACAAGCGCTTCTAAGGCAAATTTGGTGACGACTTCCGCTAAGCAGTTGTCCATAAACACTTAAGATTTATATTTTAAATAAAATACAAGGTACTGGCAAATTATTCTGAGAAGCTCGGGCGTATAAAAATTTTATTTTGTTTTCTCTTGCACATTAATATTTAAAGAGTCACTGGACACAAGTTAAGGCCGTCTAAAAAAATTAATTGTTTATTGATATAAAAAATTTAAAAAAATAAAACAATTTTGTTTTTACTAGAATAAGATGCGGCAATTGATATGTCTTTGCATTTTAAACAAATTCAATTATGTAATTAAGTATAATTTGTTATAGTACTACAAATTTTAATTAAATAACCTGCAATAAAAAAAAGATAAATTTGCCACTATATTCCTACTTGGATTTTACTTAAAAAGTAACTAGAAAGAGCTTATATGGACTTTTGTTAGGCCCCCTGCTTTAATTGTCTAAGATGCTAAAATAGGGCTTAATTAGGGCTCCATTAAGCAGAAATTTTTACCTATTTTGGGCAATTGGCAAGTTAGAAATGTTAGAAAATGGCCAGATTAATATATTTGGTGAGATGATAGTGCCTTTTTACCCTCCACCAACGCAATTGTCGATGTTTAAATTTTATTTACTAAAACATGACAAACTAAAAAATCTAAAGCTAAAAATGCACCTAAGTAGAATAAAAATGCTCCTAAAATTGGTTAACTTTTAAATTGTGCACTTTTGAGTTCCTTGGGGTTTTCCATATATGTAATGTTTTGTCTGTAGTTATACTCTCACAACTCTAGAGGGTTTAGGTTCAATGGTCAAAAAGACAAACGGCCTGCTTTTAGCCTTTTTTGTGTTTTCAGTGCAATTATGCTGTTCTCTGATAGCGCTAAACATTTTCTTTGCTATTATTTCACATAAACCAACAATTTATTGGTAGTAATCTACCTCTAGAAAGCGAACAGGTTAAGTTTATGTGCTGATAAGGTCAAATGTGAAACTAGGAATTTTGCACAAAAAACTACGACTTGCATCCACAAAGGTTTCTCTCCCAGTGCCCAGGGATGTTAAGACTGTGATCCATGAGTGGGATCAGGTGGTTAAACAATTACAGCTGATGAACATTGCTAGTAATTATCCAATAAACAACCATCGCTCGTTAAATCGTTTGAGTCTTATCATAGTGCTCCATCATAAAGTACAACCACAAGAGCTGCAAAAATTGACGCCTCAAAATACCACGTCTTTCTTTGCTTTGCGTATTTAGTAGACTTGGTTCCTTCAGACTTTCAAATTTTTATTATTTGGACGGCTTCTGTGATTTATGCTGTTATCAATTTTTTTAGCTACTGTTATTCCAGCATTTTTGCACTGAAGAGACAATTGGAACAATATTATTGTTGTCGTGAAGATATATTAGTTAGAGTCAAATGTATTGTATGAAACTCAGTTTATTTATTTTCACCTCGAGATTTATAATATATAAACTTCCTGGTAACGGTCTTCTTGGTTATACCTCGTACCTTGAACATCCGCGTATGGCTTGCAAAACCTTAAAGATGCACACCAGTGCACAAATAATATTACTGAAACCTTCCTTCGTCACACACCTCGAACTCTCTCTTTTCCAATTTTTACAAACTGTCTTCCCGCCTACATCTCCAGGAAGACCCAGACCAAGTAGCATTTCTTTGTTTGTTACCATTATTTCTTTGTGTGTCAGAATTGTTCATTAATAACAAAATACAAAGACACACATACTGTAATGTTACTAAATAAACTTGTCACAGTACTTCCTTTGCGGATTTCTTCAGTCGCTGTTTTACAAAAACAAAAACTTATTACTCCATAACAGCTGATGGTTAACCAAACCATAACTTTCTGCAAAATTTTTGTAATGAAGCACAAGCGATGGCCGCGTATTATGTTCAAGTGCATTAAGACACACATAAGGGTGTTGGTTACTCCAGAGTTCAACAAAGGCTATGTATGTTTTACTCAACTTTTGCACGCCGAATTAGTATTTAGAGAAAATAAGTCCTGTGCTGGGAGATGATTATCTTCATCGTACAAATATACTTAGATGATATGAATAGTATTAAAAAAAATTCAATTAAAAGACGCACAGAGTTTAAAATGAACATCCTCTATTTATCGCAGAGGTGAACATGCTTGTAGCCTACCACCATATAAAAGAGTATTAGGATGTTCCCGCACCGACAATTTATGCTATTCTGCACAACCACCATAAGTGGGCGACCTCTTTTCTTATTTTTCTTGGGTATGTTTAGGGCAACTCGAGCTAGGTGGTAATTTTCGCGTCTCATCACATGTCCATACCAGCGAGACGGCATTCAGTCAATTTTTCGAGAAAGGGGGCTACTTTGAAAATGCCTCTAATATGGTCGTTACGGATTTTATCCATTCTTGTCACGCCTCTCGCCCATCTTAGCATCCTCATTTCGTTAGCATGTAACTGTTCAGAACTCGCTACCATACAGCACTGTAGGTCTAACTGTCGTTTTATATACTTTTCCCTCTAGTTTTATAGGCATCCGTGGGTTGCACAAGACACCAGCGAGGGTTTTCCATTTCAACCAGGCGACGTATCAGCATATAATATGCACCATGGGACTGTTAAGTCTATCGACAGGTTAAAGAGAAGTGGGTTCAGGGCCGAGCCCTGGTAAACTCCCACCTTCACTTCAAATGTATCACTCATATCTGCCAGGCTCTTGACTCTAATACATGTGTCTTTGTACATATCTTGTATTAGGCTCACATAATGTTCTGCAATAAATTTAGCACGCAATGCTCGCCAGACTTAGTTCCCGGGGACGCGACTGAATAATTTTGCCAGATGTATAAAGCCAAGTGAAGATCTTGCTGGTTTGTGCGGTGTTTTTCCATTAAGATTCTAATAGTCCGCATGGCATCGGTGGTAGAGCGCAATTCCGTAAATCTGAAGTGATTTGGGGATGTATCCAAAAAAGCCATCAGCCGCTTGTTAATAATTCGCTCCCAAAATTTGAGTGTATGGGAGGTCAGTTTTATGCCTCTGTAGTTCTCGCATTGAGCAACGTCTCCCTTGTTTTTGTAAAGCGGTACTAAAATGTTTTCTCTCCATGAATTTGGAATTCTTGTTATTTCAAGAAGAGTGTTAAAAAGTCGCATAAGTCGTTTTACTGCCGCAGGTCCTAAAGCTTTCCATAGCTCGATTGAGATCTCATCAGGACCCATTGCCTTATGGTTCTTCATCTTTGATAGGGCGACTTTTACTTCTTCGTGACTTACTTTGGGAATAGGGCCAGCGACGGGTGCTAATGATGTAAACGCTTGGTGTGGGAATTCTTCGTTCAAAAGCTCCTTATAGAACTCGCACCATTGCGTACATATTTGTTAGTCAGATGTTAATAAAGTGTTATTATTCTCCTTGATATATTTATTGACTTTTATGTTAGTCGTGGCCCAATTTCTTTGTTTTGCAATCTTAAAAATGTTAGAATCCGTTGTGACTTTTTCAAGTTTATCGTAAAAACATCTATTAGACTTGGCTCGCTCTTTGTCTACTGTTTTTTTTTGTCGCGTTTTTGTCTCTTTGTATTTAACGTAGTCTTCTTCATTTTGAGTTTGCTGCCATATTTTAAAAAGAGTTTTCTTAATGCCAATGATATCTTTAACTTCATCACTCCACTATGAAGGATTTTTGTCACTTGAGTGTTCACCTTTAGTTAAACCCAAAATGTTCTTTGCTGCCTCTTCTCGAGCTTAGACCACGTATCATTTGCGTTATCAGATGTTTTATCTAGGTAATTTTCTATGTAGCTTCTTAAGGTGCTTATCAAAATCTCCCCCATTGGGCCACCCAATTTATTACATTTAATAGCTGTTACTCTTTTTAAGTTTGGGAAATTTGTAAACAGCAACGAGAAGTCTGTGACGTGAGAGCTTCTCCGGGTATAACTTTGCAGTCCTTAAAGTTGCCTCTAATTGCTTGATCTGAAAGGACAAAATTTATTGCCCGCACAACTATAGGTAGCAAGATAATTATGTTTTTTTTTGAAATTTGTATTTATGACAGACAAAGTATGACGCTTTCAAAATTCAAGGATTTCTTAACATTTCTTAACAGCCATGAGGCGATCACTGGTTCTAGTAATGTTTATAACTCTGGTTTTGTAGTTGCTGTCTGAGATGATGCCCACCCCCTTGCGCTTAGTGGTCGTTTCGTGGTGTATTAGCTGGTATCCGTTGCCCAAGTGCTTGGATTTAGAGCCTCGCCATTTTTTTCTTGGATACAGCGTATTTGGATGTTACGTAGCTTAAGGATGTTACTAAGCTCCTGACCTCTACCTGTCAAGGATCCCAAGTTCCAAGTAGCTAGTCTTACCCTACCCTGCAGACATGTGTTCTTGTCCAGGTGTTCGTCGCTTTGGGGGGACGCCCTAACATGGTTCTCTTCCTGCGCATCCTACGTATTTGCGTTGCTTCCGTGGTACGCCCTAGCATTTATGCCAATTTTTTTACTTTGATTATTCGTGTTTTGAGGAGAAGAATCGTTGGCTATATAGTTTTAGGGTCGCTTGCCACCTGGCGCCAAGGTTGTTATCCTCTTGAACATGAGTTCTAAACGCGCAGCTCTGTCAGAAGCCTCTATAGCCATATTATGGTAAGCCCGCAGCAGTGGTTTTATGACGGAGTAACCTTCTCCGGCCTTTTTGATCCGTGGGAACTATTTTATTTTGCTCCTACCCTCCAATGCTACTTACGCAGCGATTGGCGACCTTTTCCTTATCCGCCACCTAGGGACGCGTTCTCCGAGAAAAATAAAAGTCAAAATATTATATAGTAATCCCTAGACTTCATTTAAAAGTATAACTGCATTGAATATAGGATGTAGAAATAAAACAACTGATGCAAAATTAAAACCAAAAAATTTATTATCCAAATAAATACTTGAATCAACCTGGTGTGGCGGCCTTTTCGCCCTTGAACCGCTTTATATCGCGGCGGCATGCGGGCCTTTGATATCTACTGCTACGTTTTGCCGTCGCACACAAAACGGCATATGGGCTTTTGCTCAGCCGACAAGTCTGCATACGCCGCCGGCGGCACCTTTTGATATGAAAGATGCTGTCGAATGAAAATTGCTCGCAAAAGACCTACCGCCAAGCCAGGCGCGAAGCCCAGCAACATAAGCACACCGCAGCGCGGCCAGTTTGGTCGTGTCTTAACACCCCGCAAATAAGCACTCCGCAGAGCGGCCAGCTCGGTCGTGTCTTATCAACCCGCATACATACGAGATCCGCAGCGCGGCCAATTCGGTCGTGTCTTAACACCCCGCAAATACGCGATCCGCAGCGCGGCCAATTCGGTCGTGTCTTATCAACCCGCAATACGCACTCCGCAGCGCGGCCAATTCGGTCGTGTTTTTAATACCCCGCAACATACAAGAAGACAGCGCAGCAAGGTGGCCACCGTGGAACCATCGCCGACGAAGACGAAGCCGATTCAGGGCAATACTCGTTGGTTGATATCGGTAGCCGCTCCCATCCGCTTTCGCGACGGCCGTTTAAGGGACGATTTGGGCCTTATCGGTTGACGTGCCAAAACGGGCCGTACTACGTATCCCACACCGCACCACGAGAGCGGCTATTTACACGCCTGCCTCTCCACAACCTTCTTTACGGTTTATATAGTACTTTTGACTTTGAGCCATTGTATCCATTAAATTATCATCATTCTGTCATCGTTGATTGTCAACTTGACTATGTTACTTTTATGATCTTTGTTTAAGTTTGTTTAAATAATGCGTCACAAGTTTTTAATGAGATTTATGTCTAGACTGGGGCAGAAGCAAAAGTTGAATTTTCTGCTGCTCTTTCCACGAGGTAGATATCCATTGCGTTATTATACAAAGTCTGCTTCCATACTAAATGACGTTCTACATTATGTTAACTCCTCAGTATTTGTTGAAATTAATTATCTATTTACAAACTGTAAAAAAGTCCTGTCGTAAACGCATCTCTGTTGCCAAAATTTTTAGAAAACCCACAAGGGTTCTTTGTTATCGTCGTTTGCAAAGTTCACATTACGAAAACAACGCTAACTGATGTTTCAGTTTTTTGGCCACTATTTTTTGGTAGTCCTTGACAACTTTTCTTACCCTTGTTGATTTTGTTTATTTTTATAGTTGTTGGTTTTTGGCAGTGCTGATTTTTTTATGTTTCTTTTAAATGTGGTCTTAATTTGTTATACTTTAATAATATTTAAAATGTTTTGATAACCAGTAAATGTTATAGAAATTTAATTAATAGAATAGCAGTAATATAGGGATTACCATCATATGTAACTCAATTCGTGCATACCTAACAGCACAAAAAATGTAGTAACATAAATTAGAAATGTAATAGAATCTATTCGGTACGTCTATTGGTTTGAACTTCTTAAGACTGCAAGTTTCTTCCTCGTCATTTAGGAGATCTATTTTTAGGTAGTTGGTACTAGGTTTCGTAATTTCCTCTGTTGTTGTAGATATTTGTAGGTGTCAGTAAACAATTTCATTCAATATATACCATGGTGCTTTAACAATGGCGCTTTTGACTGAAATCGTTGCATAATCTTTGGGTTCGATTTACTTACTAGACAGCACAGTTGTGTTCCATATGACTAGGCCAATTTGAGTTTTGCTTTAAACAATAGAACTTTGTTCTCTATTGATGGCGAGAGTGACGTCTGGTAAACTAGTAAATTTTCTAAATTTAGCCTCTAATTGTTTTTTTAATTTCCTCATTTGAGGCGACAATCAAGGAGGATTCCCAAATATTTAAAATATGTTGATGAGTTATAAAAACTGAAATACATGTTTTATTCTGTAGGATAAAAGTCACATATATTTCTTTCGCTCGGATACGCACGCTTTTTATTAAAGTCAAGCTTAGATTTTATTTAGATAGTTTTAATGATATTTTAATGGCACTTCCACATTATAGTAAAATGGTGTATCATTGACAAAGATTACTATTTTTGTTAGACTTATAGTCGGAAAATTTATAGTGTACTCTAAAAGCAAGGTTGAGTTCAGCACACTTTCCTGGGGAACGAACTTCCGAATTGATGGGTAAGAGCGGTGTATGCTCATATTTATATATATTTTTGTTTATTTAGAAATTTACAGTCTGTTCTATGAGAACAATTAGTAAATAGGATAATTAGTAGGTAAAATATGAGGGAAGAAATTATCCAGTGACCACTCTCCGTATATGATTTATGTATGACAAAGGTAATATAAGTGATACTCAAGTAATTTAGTTTTGTAGATCAGTGGGGCGTTTCCTCTTCAGTCTTCTAGGTACGGCTAGTTCATTCATTAGGTGGATAACCCCCTCATTGTGATACCCTGGGAGATTGCGGAAATAAGTGGTGCTGAATATTTGGATTTCTTCATTAACTAAATCATCGTGAATGATTTTATTGCTTATATCCCAAGGCGCATTTAGAATCATGCGTAGGATTTTGATCTACAGCCGTATAATTTTTGAATTTGAGGCCTTCGTGCAACCTCACAGCTGAATCCCATATGTGCAGATGGGTTTTATAATACATTTATATAGAAGTAATTTATTTTCTATTTTCAATTGAGAATTACGACCAAGTAACCAATACCTTTGTTGTATCTTGTTGTTTATGTGATTTTTCTGGATATTAAGTGTGGCCGCCACGTGAGTTTAGAGTATAGTATTAGTCCTAGGTTTTGACCTCGTTTTGGGCAGTCGATTTGTCTAGTTTTGAAATTTATCTGTGTTGACTTAGCGGCATTGACTTTGATACACCAGGAACTGAGCCATTGTTCAAGTCTGTCTAGATGAGTTTGGACACAATCAGCAGCTAGTTGAGGATCATTGTCAACTGACAGGATCGCAGTATCGTCTGCAGAAGTGGCAATGGTTGTGCTATCAGTAGTTGGTTGTCCGCCGTAAATACAAGGTACAAGAATGGTCCTAGGACACTACCCTGTGGTACTCTTGACTCGATTGGGTGGATTGGAACATCATTATTAAATTTAGTTTGGAAAAAGCGATCGCTGAGATAGGACTTTAGGATGAGATAATAGTAGGTAGGAAGGATTTGTTTTAGCTTAAATAAAAGAACTTTATGCCAAACACGGTCAAAAGCTTGAGCAATATTTAAAAATGCTGCGATGCAAACCTTTTTTCTTCCAGACTTCTTATGATCTCGTTAACGATTCTGTGACACTGGTGAATTGTAGTGTCGTTCTCTGAATCAGAATTGATGTTTAGGTAGTATCTCGTTCAGGTTAATATCAGTCTGCGGTTTCTTTAGTAGTAATCTTTCAAATATTTTAGATAGCAGAGGAAGTAGGCTTATAGAACGATATGAAGAAGTTGAATTAGGTGGTTTACTAGGTTTAGGTATTAATATGATCTGGGCAAATTTCCAAGAAATGGGAAAATAGGTGAGTTTTATCATACTATTGTAATATGTAGTTTGAATACTACTATTCAAACTATTTACAATAGTATTCAAACCATCAGAACATTAATTGAAAAGACAACGGAATACAACACCCCCATTCACTTGGCGTTCGTGGACTATCGAAAGGCGTTTGACTCAATTGAAATACACGCCGTCCTCCAAGCACTAAATAACGCAAGAGTTGACTCCAGATACTCGCAGCTAATTAAACACATCTACGAAGAGGCTACATTTCATGTAAAGGTAGATGAAGACCTTCAAACTAACAAAATAAAGGTTGAAAAGGAGTCCGCCAAGGAGACACAATGTCTCCAAAATTGTTCACGTCGGCGATGGAGGATGTGTTCAAGCAAATGAATTGGGAAGGGATGGGTATTAACATTGACGGATGTCTGCTAAACCACCTGAGATTTGCGGACGACATCGTACTGATTTCTAGCAATATTGACGAACTTGAAGCTATGCTAATACAATTAAATGAGGCATCCAAGACCGTAGGGCTGGAGATAAATATAAATAAAACCAAAATAATGACAAACAGCGATGCAGTTGTTTTTATTGATAATCAACCGGTTGAAAGAGTGGATGAATATATTTATCTGGGTCATTCAATTAGGATTGGAAAGGAAAACCAAACATCTGAAATTAGAAGAAGAATAAGAGCCACCTGGTCAACCTTTGGGAGGCTACAGCATATTCTCAAAAATTCCGATATTCCCAATAGCCTGAAAAGAAAGGTGTATGAAACATGTATACTGCCCGTGGCAACCTATGGTTTAGAGACGGTGACGGTAACCCAGAAGAGCGCCGAGCAGCTAAGAGTTTCCCAAAGAGCGATGGAGCGCAGAATGTTGGGAGTGAGTCTAAGAGATAGACTGAAAAACGAGGAAATAAGGCGTAGAACGAAAATACCGATATAATGCAGAGAGTAGCTCAAGCAAAGTGGCAATGGGCGGGACATATAGCACGGCATGAACCAAACCGCTGGACCTCAAAACTCTTGAGATGGAGGCCCGTTTAACGAAAAGAGGTGTAGGAAGACCACCAAAAGATGGAGCGACGATATCCGAGACTTTGCGGAAGAGATTGGATCCAGAAGGCTCAAGACAGAAATGCATGGAAACAATTGAGAGAGGCCTACGTCCAACGATGGACGGTTGCAGGCTGATGATGATGATGATTGTAAATAGTAGTTAATATTGTTATTGCCTTTTTGGGTAGTTTCTTAAGAATCTGGCCAGTTATAAGATAAAATCCAGGAGCTTTGTGTGTCTTACTATTGTTAATTTCATGTTTTATTTCAGATGGTGACAACGGTTTGATTGTGGGGGTCATTGGACATGGTCCAGCTAAGGCATTATTGATATTCTCAATATTGATGTTAGGATCAAATTCTGGAGGACTAAAAGTTTGGGCTAGGTACTTTGCGAAAGCATTTGCTTTCTCTTGATCTGTTCTTGCCCAGGTTCCATCTTGCTTCCTTAATGGTGGTATGTGATTTTTT
Organism: Sinelater perroti; assembly: GCA_036346155.1. Taxonomy (NCBI): domain Eukaryota; kingdom Metazoa; phylum Arthropoda; class Insecta; order Coleoptera; family Elateridae; genus Sinelater; species Sinelater perroti. The sequence goes on along the minus strand of JARFIY010000158.1, from coordinate 16,384,815 downwards.
GTAGCTTTCCACACTGAGTGGTCTTCTCTCGACAGAGACGTAATATATGTTTCAAATGTTTTTTTTTTCTTCAGCCCAGTATTGAGCATAGGCCTCCCTTTTTGTGGGGGATTTGGCAATTAAACGCCACGCTTGCCGGGCGGGTTGGCGAGTGGATAGTGAATGTACTTTTTACGACCGCCGTGTTTGTATGACGGCCGGAGAGCATTAAATGTTTTTGTCATTGCCGGGGTTCGAACCCGGAGCCGCCGTGCGCCAGTTTGGCAGGTGGAGGCCTTTACCTCGCGGCTGTCGTGCTCTCGGTTTCAAATGTAGAATTTATTAAATCTTGTAGTGTAGTCTTAAATAATCTTGTATACCTGTTATATGTATTTTTATCAACAGGATTGCGAGTTCTTTGCCATGTGTGTTTTGCACGTCTTTTCTGTGTAATCTGCTGTCGAATCTCTAGCGGTATGTTAGTAACTTCTTGTTTATTTGTGGTTGGTGTTGGTGTACTTATCCAGGCTGCTTCTTGTATTGCATTAGTAAAGTTTTGTACAGCAATATCAATGTCTCTAGGTTCTTTTAGTTTAATGTTCAGGATTAAATTATCTTCGATGTATTGTTGGAAGTTAGTAAAATCAGTTTTTGGAGAGACTAATTTGGGTGGATTTGATTTTATAATAATATGGGTACTAAGGGTGAGGATAACGGGGGAATGGTCCGATGAAAGGTCCCAATTAGGTTCAATATGAAGGTAGTTAGTTGCAACGCCGTTGATGACAAAGAAATCTAACAAATCAGGAAGTTTGTTTAGGTCAGTTGGCCAGTAAGTTGGTTGACCAGTTGACAAATGCGAATAATTTTTGTTTGTTATGAGGCGTAGTAGATTTCGGCCTTTGGACGTAATACATCTGGAACCCCAGTCAGAATGTTTGGCATTCCAATCCGCACCAACTATGAAGCGAGGTCCCAAAGTGTTAAACATTGTTTCATACTCGTCGGTATTGCGTGTCTAGGTGGGCTGTAAATCGTTGCTATTGTAAAAGATCTCGGTTTAGCATTGACATGAATTACAGAAGCTTGTATTTTGTTGGTTTGAAATGAAGGAAGTTTATGATGTGCTATTTCAGAGCGTATGAGTATTGCAGCTCCTCCATGTGCTGTTCCATCCGGATATAATGATAAGTTGTATAAGATGGTATTTTAAATATTGATCGGTGTGTAAAATGAGTTTCAGATATAAGTATTATATCTATCTTATTAATTTGTAGGAAATAAGTTATTTCTGTTTGGTGATTTGCCAAACCATTGGCATTCCAGAGAGCTATACGTAAAGATGAGATGTCCATTAATGAACTAGTTTATTGATGACAGTTGTTAGCATATTTAGTATCATGCTGTTTTGTGAGATTAACTGATTGAACAGTGAGGAAATGGTTGAGTTGGCTAATGAAGTCATTATCTTGATTTGCTGTATTTAGCCCTCGTGCATAAGTTCGAAAGTCCGTTCTTGGTTATTTTTGTATTGATTGGTTCGGTGTTTGGATATGTGGAATTTGGGGTTGATCACACTTTTGATTATTATTTCCTCTGGATTTTGTAACTGTTGATATATTTTGCAACCTTTATAATTCGAATGGTGATCTTTTCCACAAAGTGCACACTTTGGTGGAGTGTTTTTGGATTTTTGGCACAATGTGGAGTTGTGGTCACATTTAACACATTTGTATGGTCGTGTGCAGTAAGATTTAGAGTGATCATATAGTTGGCACCTTGTACATTGTATGATATTGCTTTTTTTATGTGGCGATTCAACAGTTATTCGCATATGTCCTATGAATTCTAAACTGTAAATATCTTTAACATTTTTCTAGGTTCCAAATCTACATATCTACATAAAATAGCATTAGTGGTTTCTCTTGACAGTTGACGGTTTTTATATATATATATATATATATATATATATATATATATATATATATATATATATATTCTTTATATTTGACAAGAAAGTGTAAATTTATCAGATATGAATGCAAGATGCTGTAGAATGGAGCAGGCTACATTTTATTTTAATAGAATGCATGTTGACCTTGGAATCCAAATTGGTTATTCAGATTAGATCTACTATAACAAGTTTGAGTATGTTAGAAAATCTTCTTAAATGCCTTGCTTATTATGCGAAGAAGACTTATGGGACAATAGAAAATTTCTTTCCTGAAGATTTTTGTATAAAGGTAACTTGTGCGACAACTGCACAAGGACAATGGTCTATGCCAACAGCTGTTCCTCGTGATCCTTCTAGGAAACTCGGTTCCAAACCGACACTGAATGCTCTATGAGGGCTCCAGATTTCCATGCTGGGTGTCTAACGTTGGACGCAGTTTTTTCTCGGCCGGTACACCCAGTGAATTATTCCGTAGAGTATAAATTCAGCTGCCGATTTCCCAGTCGGGTAAGATGGTCTGATTTACATTACCCAGGGACCATCATATCTCCGATATGATGGTACTCCTTGGGACCCAATCCCGTCCCGACATTCGGCACCGGCCGCCGACGGGAGCTACTTAAAAGGAATAACGTCAACTTACCTTAATAGGTAAAAGACAACCTCTCTATGTGGCAGCTTGCAGTGAAATGGGCAAATTTCTTTTTTTTTCTTCATTGGCATATCAAGTATCTGAGTCTAAGTCCTTAACCTTTTATTTCTTAGGTGCTCTGAGATGGCGGAAGCTTAAAAACCCAGGTAGCTCAAGCGGTCCTGAACATGCCAAGGATGGGTTTGATTTGGTTGCTGCAGGTGATCAGGCCTGCAACCACCTCTGCGAAGTTGGTATCGTTTTCGATTGCCGCTATGATGTCCTGTATGGATGCCAGAAACATAGTGGAGTCTACGTTCTGGAACCACCCGGCGATAGTAGCCCAGCCCTGGTGGTCGGGTTGTAGTAGAGGATTCTTCGTTAGTCGCTGTGTCCGTTGCGATTCTTGTGGGGCGGGAGCATTCCCTCGGGTTACTACTGCGTAGCTGCAAACTGGATTGGTCGCCGTTGCTCGGAGTCCTGGTTTGGGCTTCTTTCAGTCCCCGGAATGATGCGAGTCCCCGCATTTCGGAAGCGCGCGGCAGCAGCGTTGCGCGTGCTCAAAGCGTTGACACAGAGTTGCGACCTTCTGTTTGTTTCGCAGCTACACCGTTACAACCAAGTCAAAGACGCCGCGGATCTGGAATATTTCTTTGTTCTTTTCGTATCGCTCAAGTTCCAGAAACATAAGCGGCATCAGGCGTCTCTTCGGCCCCTTTCTCATCCTGCTGACAGTGCGGATGGGGATGTCTTGATAGAGGAGCTCCTGCCTTAGCCTCTCCTCGGTAACGTTCTCAAGAACTCCACGCATTACTGCACAGAGAAGCTTGTCCGCTTTTAGCAGGTGGAAGTAGTGCTGGATTTTGGCTTCATCCAGGAAGCTAGTCAGGCACCTGCAGTCCTGGGAGGTGGCGGTAATGATGCTGATCCCGTCCCTGATGTTTTTGGCCTTTACTAAGCCAATGCGTTTCTGATTGATGGCCTTTCGGACGGGAGACTAGGCTTCCTTTTCCCACAGAATGATGGGTGGGACCTTTTCTCCCTGGAAAGCGTTTTCCGGGCGAGCTGGAATGCCCGGGAGGGGGCTGGTATTGGGGACTATCGGCATCTCGGCGTCTTCTTCTTCGCGGTTGCTCAGGACCTCGAAGGCGTTGGCGGTCGCGGCGGGGGCGGCCGGAGGCTCGGGCGAAGGCGGGAGCATCTTTACTCAAGCTTGACGGCGGCGTTTTCGGGCAGGTTTGAAGCCTGCCTGGTCCTCACCTGGTTTATTTCGCGTAGCGGTGCTGTACACTCTCTGTCAGAGCAGGCGGGGGCGGTCGTAGAGCAGCAGCATTGGCCGATGCGGCTGGGGCGGCTAAAGCGGCTGGTGCGGTTAGAGCACCTGGGGCGAAAGCGGCAGGCTTGGCTGAACGGATAGGTGGCCTACTTTCTCGCTTTTGAGTGCCTCTTCTAGGATCTTTGATGCACGTCCTGGATCGTCAATGTAGAGGCACATTCATTTCTTCCACATCGTTTTTTGCTCCGGGTTGGCCATGGAAGTTCCTCTAACAATAGCTCTAGCAACTCAACATAGATATCTTCCATTCCAAAATAATCAAAATCTGGCTAGAACATCGCGGTGATTAGTGCGCAACTTAGCAGTCAAACGGCATTCGATCAAATAACTCAAACCAACGGCTTATTTTGTCGACCTAACGGCTCCGATCAAATGGCTGTATCGATCAAGTGGCTGTCGATCAAGTGGTCGTGTCGATCGAGTGGCTGACGATCAATTGGCTATCGATCAAATGGCTCGGACCCGTTATTTGTCAGTATGTTGGATTGTCGGGTGGCTGTTTTTCTCTTAACGTTTGCTATGTAGTTGTTTCTGAACAATACGACCCCTATAATTGGTCCTTGACATTATGGTACATTTTGTATAGTGGTGACTGCTGTTGCAAAAATTCTTGTATGACCGTAACTTTGGAAATAGGCCAAAGGAGTGGTCGCCATAGTAGTTTTGTGGCACGAATACGAAAGGAGTCAGAGGAGGTACTTATTCTCAAAAACTGGGGTCTAGAGAAGTATGCAGGACAACCTGGAGGGTCGTTATCTTTAGAAGCTTGTGATTACAGGTCGTAATGCGATTAAGAGGCTTAGTGCAACAATGGTGAACCATTACACGATACCTACTGCCTACTTGCTCTGTTCGATTACTTGCAATTATTATCAAATCGTCTTTTCTGATGATTTCAGATTTTGTTTAAACAAAAACGGTGGTCATCTATTTAAAAAAAGAAGCAAAAATATTGCATTCGTATGGTACCTACAACGGCAAATATGGATATCATTAGAATTGAGAGCTGTCAATTATGTCAGCAGGTCACCTCTAGTCAGAGTTAGAGGCAACATTATCCATCAGAGCTGCATCAAGCCCTTGTTACTGCCTTTTCTTTGGAGGGTGCCCCAAGCAATCTTTCCATGAGCAAAAAATTTCGCTAAATTATGGAAGCTTGTCAACAATGAATTGCACATAATCTGTTGAGACACAATTTCTTTATTATTTAACTTGGAGGCAGTCATTATTGACTAAATCTAAAAATTTATGGGAAAATGTTTTGCAAATTTAACCATTATTTTATCTTACATTATTAAATTAATCTGCAATGTTTAAGTTGCTAATTTGCATTCTTTGGCGATGCAATTTTAATATATGGTAATGCATGTATATATAAATGCTCAACATTTTTTTTGTGACCAACCTATTTTGCTTTCACCGTTATTAAAAATTCTTTCTTTGCAGTTATATTGTATTTGTACAAGTAAATATAATAAATAAAATATTTGGGTGACTATGAAGTCCTCTTCTAGTTGCTCTCGTTTTTTTTTTGGTGGCATTTTTATGCGAGCGTCTATGTTGTATGTTGTTTTATCAAACCTCGTACCTGACCATAAGAGCACGTACTGAATAATTAAACTCTTCTTCTCTCGCATCGTAAAAGAATTCTTGTTTCAGTTGAACCGTTTAAAAATTGTGTACAAATGGCGGCGTTACATATAAATGCCTCATCTAGCACTAGATCTTAATATTCCCTTACTTAACCATGGGTATTTTGAAAAATTAAAAATATAGAAGAGTTAGAGAGCTCAAGCACGTACTACCCATTAAGCTAAAAGCCCTCCATAAGCTTATAATCCTTGCTTAACGGTAATAATTAGTGACCATTTCATAACTAGACATGGAAGCGAACATAATTGTGAACGGCAACAAGAAGAAGCCACAGTCGCTACAATACTGGCATATTAGGCCTGCAATCCCTAATGCGCGATGAATTATTTATTTTTGCGCTGTATCTCGAAGCGGAGTCGCAGCGGAAAAGGCGCTCTGATACGTTATGTAGCAGAAATCGACAAAGCATGCGTCACTTAATTGGCGATTTCGAAATCCGCCCGTATCGCTTGTATACTTCAGTTGCGACTGAGTTTTAATATGCAACAAATTTGTTAGCCTCCAGCTTCCATGTGCTGCGTCAGCAAATTAATTTGATAGAATAGTTGCTCTATTTTTATACAACCTTCAGGTTTTTCTAACTAAAAAATAAATTTTAATGTACCGCATCTCACGGCAGCTTTTCCTGTTAACTATAAATATAAAGCTTTTTCCTAAAGAATACATTTTGCATTCTGCTATATAAAATTAAGATTAAATTTAAATATAGCATTAAAATTATTTTTGCTTACACACCGATTTCTACACATATGGTCAAAGATGTTGAACACTTTTTTGAAGAAATCGAGCGAGCAATGTCCACAACTTTGGTATACTTTAGAATCCTAGTTGGAGACTTTAACGCTAAACTAGGTTAGAAAGAAGATGGGCGAATTCACTTTGGGACAACATGGTGTAAATGAGATAAATGAAATAGGAAATCTGACACTACAGTTTTTTTTCCAATATTCAATTCCTTCAAAAAGGTTAAATATCGGAAATAGATGTGGATCTGGCCTGATGGTAATACTAAAAACGAAATATGTTTTATAATTACAAATAGGAGACAAATAGTTTAAGATCTAATAGTACTAAACCAGTTGTCAATAAGTAGCGACTACAACATAGTAAAAGAAATTATAAATAATATAAACAAAATATAACGGGCAATTTTAGAAGTATTGAAGACAACCAACAAAATTACAATAAAGCACACAGAAGACACTGTTATAAATTAAATAAAAATAAATGCAAGCTCAGTAGAACTACGAGGAACCTGATAAAGCAAAGAAGATAAATACAACAAGCACTGAAGAAATAAAACAGCTTAACCGAGATATCAACAGCAGCCAGGATTAAAGTAATAAAATACATCAAATGGTTAGCCAAAGTGATAAAAGTAAATAAAAATACTCAAATACTCCATACTAAGCTGTCTATAGAAACAATTTGTAAACTACAAGAATCCTATAAATAAACAACAGCAAATTTTTAAAACAAAAGAATTTTATTTAAATTTATAGCAACAACTATCAAGAGGACATTTAAAATATTAAACCAAGAGTTGAAGAAAAGACTAGCTACAACTAGGTGGAGAACTTCTGAGTGAAATCACCAAACTTTTAAATATATTTCTTTTGGAAACAATAACTTCAACCTGGAATAACGCTACAATCATTATTATGTACAGAAACGCCACATTGCTAACCTATAAAACCACTATTAGCCTATTATCACAGTTTTATAATTTATTTATAAACATAATAACTAAACATCTTACAAATAAATCGGATTTTTACCAATCACAAGAAGGGATAACCTTTCGATTTTAGTACGGAACAAACTACCATTTGATAGTTATTAAGACTCTAATTAAAAAAAATCAAATACAATAAACCCTTGGTTTTAGTATTGATTGATTACAACAAGGCCCTCAGTTTAATAAAATACCAAGAATTATTTAAAGATATTGAAAATTGCTAAATAAATCACTGATATGCCATTGTATTGAGGCACATTTATGAAAAGGTAACAGTGGGTAAATTTGCACGACACAACTAGTCAGTTTAAAATACAACAATGAGTTCGCCAAGGAGTCATAATCTCCCCTCTTAGAGTGTATCGTCGATGACATAGACTAACCAGATTAAGCTAGTACAATGTTTAGGAAAATAAACGCCAGTCTCACATTACTTTGGGCTTGAAATCAACTTTTCTGAGACACAGTTCATGACAAACCTTGTACCTACTAATATCTTCTGCAAATAAGCAGAAACAATCAGACTTACGAGATTGAAAGAAGAATCAAAATAATTTAGACCATGTATCATGTGCTTGGTTCTCGGGTTATAAGGCTGTGCTCGGAATTCGGAAACCCATGACGTTTCGTCCACAACTGCGGTAGACATCTTCAGAGAAAAATCTTGTAAAATTTACGTGACTATCCCGTGTGTTTTTGCTTTTATGCTTGTGCGAGTATGGTACGGATCGTGTTGGAGGCCGTTGTTGACGGCACCAGGCTGGTAGATAACGTTATCGGGCTAGTTGATGACGTAACTCGGGTCGTTGCAGGTAATATTTCGGCATTTTCTGACGTCACTCGCTCTTTCACCGTTTTTTGTCCCTTAAGAGCAATAAACCAAGATTTAGGTAGGTTGAATCCTTCGTCCCTGTTAAAATTATTTTTATATTTATAACTTTCTACTGCTTCTCTGTATAATTTCGGGTAACAATTCCTACAATTGGATGAATCTTGCCCGAATTCTATCTCGTGGCCAGGATTTTCCAAAGCATGTTCAGTTACTGCTGATTTATCGGATTGATTAAGGCGTAAATGACGTTTGTGTTCCTTTATCCTAGTGGTAATCGTTCGGCTCGTGGTCCCAATGTAGACTTGCTCACATGAACAAGGTATGCAGTATAGTCCTGGTGTACCCTGCGGGTTTCTTGTATCTTTGGCTGATCTGAACAAATCCCCTATCTTGGTGGTTTCCACCTTTTGTTTACTGAGAATTATTCCTATTTCTGGTAACACTGTTGCTATAAGGCAAAAAAGCTTTGCCTACCGTAGCCGATTTCGCTTGCAAATTTCGTGCGCATTGGTTAAGTTTAGTTGCTTTATTTATCACCGTCCTCGAGTAGCCATTCTTTTTTTACGGCTTGTTCCAAATGTTTTAATTTCTTATTTAAAAACTGTAGTTGACATATACGTCGTGCTCGGTTTACTGATGTTTTCACAACCGTTCTTTTTTGGCTTGGGTGGTGATTAGACTGCTTATGAAGGTATCTATTTGTATGCGTGGGTTTTCTGTACACTGTGTGTTGTAAATGTCCATTCTCCAGTCTTAACACCTGTAAGTTTAAGAAAGCGATCCTATCTTTGGATTCTAGTTCCATGTTAAACTGTATTGGGTGTATAGAATTCAAGTGGATAACAAATTGTGTTAGGGTCTCCTTTCCGTGTCTTCATATCACAAAAGTGTCATCGACGTACCTTAGCCATGTTGCGGGATTTAATGGTGCTGTATTGATGGCAATATCTTCAAATTTCTTCATGTAGTAATTGAGGATTACAGGGTCAAGTGGGCTACCCATTGGTATACCGTCTTTTTGTTTGTAATGTACGCTCTGCCAAAAAAAGTAACTGGACGTAAGGCATTGCTGAAATGGCTGTAAGATATCGTCAGGATACATTTTCTTCAGGTGATCCAGGGCATCTTGAATCGGCACTGTGGTAAACAGAGATGTTACATCAAAACTGACTATTAAATCTCCCTTCTTGAAGATAGTTGACAAAATGTGCCGTGACCTTGATATAACTGGTGGTATGACCAATGTATGATTGTAACTGACTGGATAAGTATTTGGCCAGCTTGTAGGTAGTGACACCGATGGCATTGACAATGGGTCGCAGCGTTACATTATTCTTGTGTATTTTGGAGATTCTGTATATTCTTGGGGGCAGCGCTTGTGATGTTATTCGTCTCTTTTTGATGATGTCATCCAGAGAGGAGTTTGCTCATGTCACATAGCGATTGACGTCAGAGAATGCTAAAATATTATCTGCAATGATTCGATTGATGTCAGCAGCTAGCTCGATTACATTATCTAGCATTGCAATAACGCCTCCTCCCCTTTAATACTATCCCTACAACACTCGCACGAGCATAAAAGCGAAAGATGTCCGCCACAGTTGAGGACGAATCGTCAAGAATTTTCAAACTCCGACTACGGTCTTATAACCCGAGAACCAATCACGCAATGCACTATAAGACCAGCTGTGGAAGCCTTTGCATCAACTTGAACCGTCTTTGATAGAACGGGCGAACATTTCAATATGTCTCAAACGCAAGGTATCCGATCAGCATTCACCTATGGGTCAGACACTCTGACGAAATTTAATTAACAAAATAAGAGTTGAGGGAAAGCGCTATGTTGGGAATATGACTGAGGGAGAATCACAATTAAGAAAACAAACCAACTAACTAAAAACACTGGATATGTTGCGAGGACAACAAATAATGGAGTGGCGCCCAAGACAAAATCCGTATACAAGGGGACTGTCGATATGATAGAGTTATAATATTAAACACATTACGAGAAACTAAGTAAAAGATTCCCAAAACCTCAGTATATGGAAAATGTTAAGAGAGGCCCATGTTCAACAGTAGACAACTATAGAGACTATATGATGATTGATGTGTATTAGAGTTGCGGTCGTTATTGAACGTAGTAGCAAATTTAATAGCTTTTAATCAGCAAGCATTAATTTTTCATATCAGTTTGTTATAGCTCTTATTATTATTCCGATTAAAATCATCAGTGAATCTTCCAACAACTTTATTAGTAAAGTCCCTTTACATTGACTTTATAGTATCTAAAACATCTTGAGCTAAAGTGTTACAATTCTGTTGGAAAGACTTTTTTCTGTTTTTATTTTCGTAAAAATCCTTTATCAAAAGCACGATCACTTTTGCTGTGGTTATAATCATAACGACAAAACGTAACGCACTTCAACTTAGTCATAACGTCTTTATATTGCTGAACCATGGTAGACACAATTTATTAATTTAATAAAAATTTAATTTAATTAAAATTTCGACAATAGCGCCTACTACCATCAGCCCTATGTTCGTGATTAGATGTGCAATTTGTACTATGCAGTTTAGACTATCCTATGTTGGGCTGAAACCTTTTTCTATTTAAAAAATCAAATTTATGACAACAGTACCAAGTGTTTTCCCACAGTAATAGCCAATAATATAGCCGACTCCATGTAGAAATAAAAACCAAATTTTTTTAATGTTTTTTTTTCTTGGTGGCTTTGAAATTGCTCATTAGAAATAAGTTTGACACAATTAAATATATTTTCTAAAGTAATTTTATAAGTGCGTATCAAATAACAACAAATTTCCTACAGCACTTGAAACCGAGCCCTAAAACTCTTATAGGGAATATAGGGAATATAGGGGACATAAAAGCATAAAAATATTCTCGATTACTACTAGAAGGTCACCTAATTTTTTAGTTTGAAAGTTGTAGTCTTATCTTTTTTTGGCGCACTGAATCTATTTCTGTCGGTACTATACCACTAATTCTTTAATTGAAAAGCATTTTGTCCCTTCTGCTCTTGATTTTTACTTTCCGCACCTCTCTTGATCCCTTTAGTTGATCTATTTTAAACTCAAATTCTGCAGGCAAACACAGTAGCACTTACCTTAATGTCTACTGTTCGATTAACACTTAAGTTTTGTCCTTATATGAACCAAAGATAAAATAGAACACATAAAAAACAGGTACAAACACCGATCGTTTGTTTTGTTTTATTCTGTTGCTCTATACCTAATGGATATGGTTATGAAATATTTGGATAATATTTAAGAATAACAGTACTATTAAAAACAGAATTAAAAAATTGTTTTCTTGAAAATTGTGTAAGTTCTTTAATTTTCAACTTTTTTGTGTAATTCCTATTGTAGTCTCTCTAAACCCAATTTTATGGCCAGCATTGTCCAGAGTACATTTAAGTCACATAAGTAACATAGCTGTTGTTAATTCAACTTAATTTTTGTGGCAATGGTTTTCTCTGATTTATTGGTGCACGTATACGCTATGGTTTTTAGAAGTCACGGTATCTATTCACAAGGGTCTTAATTTATCCTTATCAGACACGTCAAAACCAAACATGTAGCTAAAAATATGAGATGAACTAGGAGACCAATAACGAATAGGGAGTTCCTGCAAGTAAAAAGCTGATTGACGTCAGCGGCAATTCTTCACCTATGTCTACAGGATAATAAGACTCACTGCGCAGTAAGAAAACAAGAGGGATGGTGTAATAAAATTATAAAATGAAAACCGTTGGGGGAGAGGCGAAGGAGGAGCAGACCCATGGTGAGGTGGTCAGATGATCTCAAAAAGGCACAGAAATGTGCTGGTACAGAGACGCTAAAAACAGAGAAAAATGTAAAACTATGGGGGAGGCCTATATCCAAAACAGGATAGAGAAAAGCTGAAGGAGATGGAGAGATATATAAGACATTCAGCAACAATGTAGGTTATGGTTTGCCCTTCTGCCACGAATTCTGGTCTATAAAAGTAAAGGGACTTAAAATTACATTTTGAGTATGTAACTTGTGTTAGATTTATTTCCAAGGAAGACTCTATTCATTGTTCTTCTTCTTATTTTTTGAACATTACGATCTTTTATAGAATACGATAAAGAAAATCTTTTTGATCTTAATATTGCTCCATATCTTCGTTGATTAAAAACCTGATATTTATTTGTAACTTTCGTTTTAGTTTCTGTAAAACCTGAGCACGTTGTAGTTTAATTACTGAATATCGTTAACTATTCTCTATTCACTTTGCATATTATTAAGTTGTATATTTACCTTATTTACATGAGAGCTGTTTATCCAAACTGGGCAGCAATATTTTGATATTGAAAATGCTAGCAAGTGCCCGGCTGTTCGTAATAAATTAACAGAAGTGCCTAATGTGCGACCTGGAAGCTTCTGCTTGCTATTATTTTGTGCAGTTATCTTAGCAGTGGTTTTATTTAAAGCTTAATGATCTATCCAGATATACACTCAAATATTGTGGATGGAAGTTTTGCTTGAGTTTGTTCCATGAAACGCAATAGAAAGGTCAGTACTTTTTTACTATTTGCTATCACTTCTGTTTTGGATAAATTTGAACATAATCTATCTTTTTAATCTTTAGATAATTTATTTTTGGTGACTTCAAAACTACGTTGTTATATGGTCAGCGCAATATTATCGGCATAAATAAATTTTTGAGGGCGTATCATAAGTATACAGATTAAAGAAGAGAGTCACAAGAATCGAACCTTGTCACAAACCATTATTTCAGCGGCATATTTTACTGAAACAACCGTTTGTTGTCTACAGAGGGTATATCTTAAATGAAAGCTGCAACAGTATTTTGTTATCTTATTCCTTCCATATTTAGTTGACAAATTCGGATAGAACGTCCAATTTTTCTGGTCATTTGGCTCTAACAAGAACCGTTTTTGTAGTAAGTGTAACGAATTATAGTGCTTACTGATCATGTCTATCAATTATGTTGGTTTCTTATTAATCAGGAGGCACGCGGACCTTTTTGTTGCAAACGTGAATAGAATCACCCTCCTCCCAAAGTATATAAAATATTTTCTTGTATTATAGTAAGCAATGCATTAACAAATAAAAATGTTAAAATAAGTCGTAACAAATCTTAGCTGAGCTTTGCATATTTACCAACAATACAACTCTGTTTCGTGTCTCTCTTTATGCACATCATCTCTTTTTGTTCGTTTTATTGTGCTGCTGTGGCGAAGTATTACTAACTATTTTTTTTCGTTCTTTGGCTAAATTAGAAAGAAGTTTGTTGAAAAGTTGTTTATTTTATTTTTTACAATATAACGTAACTCAACAATCAAATTATCTAAAACATCCTGTAGTAATATGCAGTTAAGGATCTATTTTATAAAATACTAAGATAATTTTTGCAGTGTGAAAATTCTAGAGACTGAAGACAAAACGTCTATTACTTATCAGATAAAGAGTGTTTGGATATTTTTCACTGCATAATTACCTTCAAATGAGAAAATTTTGTTTTTTAGACACCCCATGCCTTAATCAATTAGCAAATGGTAGGATACGTTTTGTAGTGCTACGATATGCCCAGTTAATTAGAATAAAATTTATCGTTATGTCAGTAGCAGTAAGACGTACTTAGTAAAATTAAAATAAAGTTTTCTAGCCACGAAGACTTTATAGTGGCGTATGATAACAAATGTACTTAAATTCCCGGGGAAAAGACGAGTTAACTCGACGACTAGATTTGAAGACTGCAAAAGCGTGATCAAAAGTATTTTGATAGTTTATAAAACTTATATGCGTGCCACAAAACTTTTCTAGCATCCCATGTAAATCATCAGAAGTCACGTTAGAAGCAGCAGTAGCAGCCGCACTTTAAATGGTAGCTAATATGCAACACGATAACCGCAGCTCAGTACCCAATCCCCAAACTCCCCTGGCTTAGACAAGTTATTGCGGAAGCACTGCGCCTATGATTATCGCAGCATGTAAGACATTAGTGGTATTTGCTTTGGAAAACCCCTTGCACTGACCTTTCGACTTGATAATTTTTTACCACACTCGATGGAAAATACTATTCCACTCAATTATGGAATGGGAAAAACGTCGATGTAACCGGGATTGACATGAATGGAATGGCTTGCAAGCTGAGCAGTCCATTCGCATTTCCTGGAGCCGCAAATTTGTTGTAGGAAAACACATTTGTGTTATTAAAGCCGATGCACGTAACGAACTGATTCACCAACGAAATTTCAACGTTCTACAATTGTTAACTGTTTCGCTTCCGTTTTCTAATATTTTTAGTAAAAAATGGATATAACTCTATATTTACTGACGATTCAGAAGAGAAGGTGGGGTAATTTGGGATATTTTCGTTCCAACGGGACTCTTCTGTGGGATATAAGGTAATGTCCGATTGGTATTGAAATCTCTTCCGAACTACATTTTAATTGTAGTTTATTGTATTGAGAATTGAGTAAAGAAAAGCGTGCAGAACATGCGTATTGTACTTATACTTTTTTTTCTGTGAAGCACATCTAACACATTTTTAAAGGCATATGGTAACTTACATCTAACATGAACTTTCGCGCATTTGACGTCCATTTGGTAGGTATCTCTATGCTTTTGGTGCAGCCTTTCCACCAGCAACTAACCTTTCAGATAGTGGAACTGAATAGCAGTTCAGTAAATAATCCACAACTTGTTTGATTTTCCATCAAGATCACAAAAGCTATATTTCAGTTAGACAGGTCACTCCCTTTCATTATTTTGATCATTCCAATGTTCCTCTTTTACTTTTCTTGCACGATGTTTGTTATTCAAGACCTTAACATTTTTTAAATTCTTCTATCTAACAGCAAATTCTCAAATTGTTTTTTTGCTATTCTGATTTACTCTTTTCCAAACAGACTAGAGTGTTACATTTAAAAAAACTCACAGTTGCAGAAAATTTGTGAAACATAACCATTATATTAGGAGTAAATGTTAAGACAACTCGTTCTACAAGCAATTTTTTTATTCCTCCAATATAGATAAACGTTCATTACTGTTTTATGTCAAGTACATCATAAGGCTTTTGAGGACAAAATTTAGAAAAAATATGCAACTAGAAGAAGCTACGTTATTTTTATTTTTGTAACCACACGCTCCTCGTCGGAAAGTGAATCGTCGGAACCGACTCTGTCAAAATTGTTACTTTTTGTGCCATTTTCAACAATGCATTCACTTCTATGACTTACAGCATACACTAAACACGTAAATAAAACCACTGGGACACATGTAACCTGAGCTATAAAATTAAAGCAGCACATGAGTCTCATTTACTGTAAAATAAAAATAAAGTAACAACTTGACTCTTAATAGTTTCACAATAACACATTATTATTCAAACCGTTAAAAAAAACTTGCAGGGTGGCAATAAATTAAAAAAAAACAAATTTTGTGTGCTAAGCCGGAAGATAAAGAAATCCTTAGAATATGCGATCGTATGAAAATATAGAAAGAAGTGCCAATGGTATCGTTCTAAAAATCTGTGGGGGGAAAAGCTCCTGTTTGTTTTTAAAATCAAATGTGCGTTTTTATTGCTAACTCTACAAGTACATAGTAAGTTACATTAGTGGCCCTACGAGTAAATAAAGTTGCTAATAGAATTCTTTTATTCAGTTTAATTTATCATGAAAAATGCTTAGTGCATCTATGGGACTTGGCCCTTTACGCTAGTATGAAGTCAAGGCCTAGAATAGTCTAATTTCACACCGCTGGTCAAGTGATCAACGCTGTTTGAGTCACATACATCGTACTGAAATTGCTGTGTCGCCATTAGAATAGCTAGCAAATACCAACAACGTGCCTGGATTAAAAAATGTATCGCAAATGTTTTGAAGGGCACTCTTTATGGCAATTACAATATGTGTGTGAGGACTTAATACTTTAACAGATATATAACACGACCAACAGATTGTGGAAATTACAATTATTTGTGCAAGCTTGCAAAATTAAAATTTTTGATTTTGTAATTCTTATCTCAAAAAATTTTATTAATTATCATGAGAGCAAAATTAACAAGTCTTTCTTGTAAAATGTTTCATCTGCATGCATAGTCGATGCAAATTAGTAAAAAAGCTCGAAATTTTTTGGCGGTACACGTATCTAGACGTTCCAGAGCGCATTCTATTCGGAAAAGTCTCAGAAAAAAATTTACAACATATTTTTTTGTTATAATGCGAAATTGCACTTGGGGGAGCACAATCCTAGGGATGGGGCGATTTTAGGAAATTGCCACAAAGTTGTTTGTTTTTCGAGGATTAAACTGTGTATATAAGTATTTTTGCGGTCACTGATAACGATTTTGATTCTCAAATTAAGCTTCAATGCACCAAAGTGAGAAAATGCCCTGAGACACTTTAGGAAAAAGATACCCTGGGCACCAGGGTACTCGCAGGGCGTTTTTTCATTTGAGTATGATTTAATTTTAATTATTTTTTTCATATAACATATTATTACTAAAAAAAATTTGCCTGCACACAGACAACCCTATCAGTGTCCGCAGTATTAAATAAATAAGGGGTTTTCAAGTTTTTTTTTACATTATTGCAAATATCTATCTTGTACCGAATCGGAAACTGCCGAATTTTAAGAAAAAGTGCTATCAAAACCTTATTCCAAATTTGAGGTGCCTGGGCCCCCGCTGTAACTTGGCAACTACGCATTCATCGGTTCCAATTGATAGCTCATTTAAAAACTATTTGGCATGTGGTTGTTACATACAACGGATTCATGTCTGAGCCAGAACAACGTTTTGTTGTACTTAAAATGCTCTTTCGAATGAGCTATCAATTGTACCCATTGGGTGCTTGGTTGATAAGTTACGGCGGAGGTTCAGGCACCTTGAAGTTTAAATACGGCCCTTTTGCAGAAAAATGACCGATTTTATGACATTTTGTTACATTATGGCAAATATTTACCGTGTGGTAAATGTCAAACTGACGAATCTTGGTTTTCCGATTATCCAACACTTCACCAAACATTTTTAACCGAAACCCACATGCGCTGAAACGCGATTTTCTTTTTACTGAAACAGAACCCTGACTTACGTTTTTACTGAAAACAGAACGTGCGTAAATCTTAAAAGAAAAATTGAAAACTCCTATTTATTTAATACTGATGATAAGTGACCACTTTGGTGGGGTTGTCTGTGTGCAAGCAACCCCAAAAACCCTTATTCAAACGGTTTAAACTCAGAACACAAACAAGTTTGTGGTAATTCCTAAAATCACCCCAGCTCCAGGATTTTGCCCCGCTAAGTGATCGGGGCACTTTCTAAGCGTCATATTCGTGATCAGCGATCAGTTTAAATTCAACAAAGCAAATTTGAGGTTATTCACCTAATTTAGCCACTTTTCACACATCATATTCGTTATCAGCAACCCAAAAACCCTTATTTAGACAGTTTAAACTCGGAAAACATTGTTTTTCACCTTATGATTTCAGACTGAATGTAGACTTGTCTCTCTTTTTTATTGGGATGTCCAGAAAGCTCATTGAGGTAGTTTTTGTTAGTCTGCTGATTTCTTCTTCAACAGACGGTATATTAGAGCAGTATGCAGAGTCTTATTGCTAACGTACCAGGGTGAATTGAAAATTATTCATAGTATCTTAGATTAGACTCTCTGTATTATTTTATTTTTATGTTTGACGGTTTGGCATAACTCTAGAGTTAAACACCATAAGCCCTGATAGATTTTATTATGCATTTATATGTTAGTATTTTATTTTATATAGAGAGTTTCAATTTACCTCCTATTAGCCAACCCATTTGTCAAATTATAAAGTTTATTTTAATTCTCTTTGTTATGATGTGCTTTTCATGTGAGTTTTTGATCGAATGTTTAGCCCCAGGTATTTCGCCTGGCTATGTACAGGTAATTATGTGTTGTTTAATGTGGCAAGAGGATACATGCTATTCTGGTTGGTGAATGTGATTTGCGTAGTTAATTAAGACCTTTCATTTATTTAGCGAAACTTGTATTTGGTTGAGATGTGTTTGCAGGTTAAATTAATAAAGAAGGAGACCTAGAAAACTTGCTCGGAGAACTTTAGGTTTTATAGAAAAATAGAAAATGGTAAGTGAACATTTTTATACGTTTGAGTACGTATAAGTTAAATATAAATCATCTGTGAGGAGTTGATGTTCTTCTTCCTTGCAAAACAACATTGTCGACATTTCATTGATTCTTTTTCTTTTTAAAATTATATTTTCTGTTCGTCATAATATTCTACAGCTTCAGTTTTATTCGATGCTTTACTTTTAAACGCCTCAAACCGGTTTCGTTGTGACATTAGAAATTCTAAGAGAAACTGGGAGGTAAAATAACTGTTTGAAATTTCTGCGTTTCAGCTTGACGTGATTCGTTAACTTTCAAGCATGACAACTCAAAAGTCTGCAAGAAAGCTATTTTTGATTTCGACAGATGCTTGAGCATTGGACTTTACGTTGTGCATGTCAGCTTCTTTATTATTATTTTTTTAGGGAACTTGAAAGTTGTGTACTTTAGACAGAACCTTTACGGCATCAGCCCTATCAGGTCATGTTGTATCGGATGTCTTTTTAATTTTAACTTTGCCGACTAATGCTAAACAAAAACATAACTGCAATACGACTTTTTATGAGGCATGCACATGAGATGCAGAATTTAATGCGTTATGGATTATCATACCGATCTCTCAAAATTTAGCTGAAGTGAACAGTCTCTACAATGATATTCGACTTATCTGAAGGCTTTGATAAAAGACTTAACAGTCTATACCCGATATGACCGACTTTCAAATTTCCCAATTTGTCCAAAGAACTTCTGTTTTTTGCTTTCAAACTTTTCTTTCTTCTTCTCAAGGCTTTCCAGCTTTGCAATTTTGTGATCACTTTGATAGTTTTAAAACTTGCTATAGATACTAAATTTGGACGTTTGAAGAACAACTTACACATTGTTCTAGAAGTTTATAGAAAGCGTCTTACGTAAACTAACACGTTAAAGGTCAGTAGTAGCGTTAGCCGCAATTTTTCACTCTACCAGTAATAGCATCAACTAGGCGAGTATGATATTTAAAGAAACGAACACCTTATATATTTCTTAAATATTTGTGTGTCTTAATTTAATTTATTGAATAATCATAATGCAATTGTTATGACTAACTGAAGTTACAAGTTGCAAAATCTTCTAAGGTCTGTACAATTTCAACGACCAGTTGCAGCTTCTTCAGTTAGTTCTAGCGAGTCCTGTATTTACTTTGTACAGGACATAACTTTTAAATAAACAATAGTTAATTTATCTTGAAGAGAACTTATATCAATTTAAATAGAATAAAAAAATAAGCTATTCAAAAAGCGAAAATCTTTTGAATAGATCGCAGACAGCAGGTAAGCGGAGTGTAAAATCAAGCTAGGCAGCAGTTTTGCTTTAGAATTGGCCGCATTAGCGGTCAGCAATCATGGAGGTTTGGTCCGTTCTTTTGTCAAAAGTGCTGCTTCTGTTCAGAAAACCTAACGGCAGCATTTCTACATAGACCGACATGGAGCGCTTCCTAGCCCCATAGACAGAAAACTTTCGCACAACAGGTAATCCTGAATAGGAGATAAGCATGAAAGACATGCTGCTGAATAGCACATTAATTGCGAATTGATAAGAAGAATTTTGCAGATTCCATAGGTCACGAACAAAGCGAAGACTTTGTGATAAAGATGCAGGTGATTTTAAAGAGGCCGAAAACACGACAGTAATAAACGTGCAAGCTTGCAACGCACAGCGAAGTGGCGAAGCACTAACGCTGACCTTTGACCAATAAGTTTCAAAATCACTAGCAAACAAGCCTTTTGGTCACCTGTCGATTGGTGAAAACAAAATTTGGAAATTCGCAGCCGTTCTCGAGTTATTGCTCGGACGGACGGACAACATGAAGTTAGTAAGTAACTCCGCTTCGCTTCGCCACTTAATAATACACAATGAAGCCTAGTTTTACTTTAAACGTGAGGTGATAATAGGTCGCCAGAAAATGCACGTAATGTCTATTAATAACCCCTATAGTTCGGTGTAGTTTTGTACCATTTGGTTTCTTTAAGGCTTATTTTTTTAATAATAACTTGATTTGCTACAGAGATGATTAGGACTCTTTCACAAAATACACACAGCAAAGAGATAATTCTCAACTTGCCTTATGTTTCGGAAACGCGCCTTGCTACCCTTTTCCGTGTATCACCTTGTATGAGACTAAACATTTAACAGAGCAGCAATGATTTGTATAGTGCATCTAAAAATGTTTACGTAAAGTATTTAAAGTGTTTCAAATGTTAAGCTGACTGTTTAACCTAAGAATGTCAATAACGCAACTGTTCGCGATAATTACTTACGTTTACGTAAGTCGCTTTTTATGACTACTAGAGATAGGCCGTGAAATTTGAAGATTAAAAACTGTTTCTGTTGGCTTTCTACTGTGAATGAACATGACAAAATTTTGTTGGTTCTAATAATATGATATGTAATTTTACACAAATAATTTTCCTACTTTGCTTGCACACAGATCAGAACACAGAATATTGCTACTGTGGAAGTAACTGTCAAAAGTCATTTACTTCTTCTGCATTTTAGTCTATGTTTAACACAAAGACCGTCCAAGTAAAGATTTATGACAAGTATATGGACTAACGTAGTTGCAGAAGCTTCATGGATTTTAATTTATTTCACTATCTTGTATGCTTAACCTTTAGCTAAAGTAATTTTTAAATTTACTCAAATTAAACAGCTTTAAGAAAACACCCTCTTCCTAGCATTTCCACAATATCTTTGTAGATTGTCATATTTAATTTAACCTGGAGAGTTGTTTATCTTAAGTAATATTTTAAAAGTTTTGTATTGATAAATATTTTGTATAAATCTAAATAAGAGAATTTATCAAACAGCAGCATGCAAATTTTGTACTAAAAATAAAGATTGGAGTAACAGTATTTCTTAAAATGTGCTCTGGAGTATTAACTCTTCTAACCCCAACGTTCATTAACTATAAGAGTTAAATTTTTAGATTCAGTTGCAGCAGTATAATGTCAAATTTCATATTCTCACCAACATTATTTATATTACTTATGTGGTTAAACCGTTCTATATCCTTTCAGAGTTTATATTTTGCATCTTTAGATTTTATATCTGATTAGGCTAATGCAAAGTAACATTTTAGAGGACACTTATTGGTAGTTCTGTCCTTTTTTCAGCTTTACTATTAGTTACTGTTGGACAAAATCGCAAATTATCTAATTAGTTAATGCTATAACGTTAATTGTGACTCCTTCTTCTGCTTGTTTAAAGAAGAATAACTTTCGTTCATTCGTTTTTTGTAATCTACAATTTGTACAATCACATTTATCGCGTCTATGACACAGTTTTGACGCACAAAATGAGTAACACCTTCCATTTGCGGTCGCTGCAATAAAGAAAGGCAAGTTCTCATGTATGGAATGGTCATTAGTCACATATTCATTGATTTATTTATATTTTCCGGGAAGTCAAGAATAAAGTACTGAGTAAAAATATCAACTATTTACAAATAAAGTATTCTAGAGCAAACCACCAATGCTAAATCATAGGTAATAGTTTTAAGTGGACATATATGATGTTGCCAAGTTTGTTTGGTTTTTGTTATTAATATGACGCAAAAATTACATTTTGATCAATTACGTATTAGCATTTTTCCAATAGCTGCACATTACGTTTTTTTTATTGAAGCTTTTGTTAGATCAAAATTACAATGTTATACATGGCTTAAGCAGTTGAATACGACTAAGGCTCTGGTATATATACATTATATGCGTCCTAAATTTAGACTTTGCACGTAGCAGTGTGTAATACATGGAGACAGATAGTGGTGGCCTCGGAAACTGTAAGGTGGTGGTTGCCAGGTTTCTTCATTTGGGATAACATCTTGAGGAGTTGTCTCTTCAGTCTTTGATGAATGTTACGTTGTTCAAGGTTGAAGTGAGTTGCTCCTTCACATTTGGCAATGTTTGAGAAGAAAATCCTAGTGGTCGAGAGCATATAGTTTTGAATTGTGGCGACACCCAATTCGTGGTGAAGTTGTATGTTTCGGATAAACCATGGAGAGTTCACGACGATCCGTAAAATCTTATTTTGGAATCATTGAAGTTTGAGTATACATATTTTACTCTTGTTGCTCTATTACGTTTGTAGAACGTGTTAATCTTAGCGAAAATACCAATCCAGGTGCATTTTGTTATATTCGTGGGAATTTGCTATTAATATAATTTTGCAATAAATAGAGTAGAAGGGAAACTAAAAGTGCTACGTTAAGCAAAATTAGAAAATAAGATGAAATATCCCAGCTAAGAGTAAACAATTAATTATGGTGGTTAACGATGTATAAGATCTTCTTCTTCTTCTTTCTATCCCTCATTCGTCCATTTTTGGACGAAGGCCTCCCCCATTCGTTGTCAATTTTATCGGTTCTGTGTGCTTCTTCTCCATCCTAGTCCAGCTGATCTCTTAATGTCATCTGCCCATCTAAGTTGTAGTCGTCCTCTGCTTCTTCTAGCTCCCCATGGCCTCCACAGCTGTATTTTTTTGTTCCATCTTTCATCGTTCTGTCTCATAGTGCGGCCGCAAAATCTCCATTTAAGTGAGGCTATGTGTGCTGCTACATCTATTACTCTAGTTTTTGTCTGTCAATTTTATATTCAGCATCTGGTATAAGGTCTGGTAGTGTTGCAATAGATAACATTTCTACATTTGTCAGTTTTAGATGTTTCTTGTGAATTAATTAGCCCAATTTTAACATTTGTGCGCAATTTCAAATTTGAGGTTGTTCGAAGCGCTATTTTTATATTATATTTTACGTATTATACTATCGTCGATTCTTCACTTAGGTTGTTCATCGGCATTAGGTGTACAAATAGATCGTTTCTGGTTGTTTTTTCAGTGAAACCCAGATAGATAGATCTACGAGTGATCAATTTGGATTGAGCTAATCCATGAGACGCCAAAACGCCAAGCTGAGAAACCACCCAAGCTGGTGCAAATGATTTTATACGCTTATGTGAAACATCTTGAGTGACATACCAATCTTTCGTACTAACTAATACGTATTTTCATCGACGATTGACTCAAATTACGCTAAAATGAATCTTATTCGGCAACCGAAGCATGGTGTACTCTTGACTTCAATATTTCAGAACGGAATTTAGCGAAGCACGTGTTCTGTTAAGGCTTTTTTTGTAATTTAAAAAAGAATATGTCGAAAATGGTCGTCACGCAATATAACCGCTTGACTCACTTATATTGACAGGATGGTTAAGCAAATACCTACTTTATGGATCACTGGAATAAGCTATAAATAACGAATAATTAGATCCGTTATCAATTACAGTTCGCCAAGTTTCAACACTAAAGACCCAATAAAAGTTATGGTGTCTAAACTGTAGGGGTGTGCATTAGTTGTTCTTTTGTAAAACATAGGTTATGAGTTTTTGATCAGTGAAGACGGCGAATACTTGTTCTTCTATCATGTGACAAAAATATTTTACTGGTTTCTATATAGCGATTTAATTTTCTATTATAGGCTACTTACTTGCATTTTGTAGTGCTCAACTTTCTAAAAGAGAAAGCAAAAGGCTCGCTAGCGTCGTCGATCTTCTGGTGGAGAACTGCGCTGATGATAAAATCTGAAGCCTTTGCAATGCAGCTCAAATGGAGCATTGGGTATAGGATGCGCCAAAAGTGCGTTTGCGCCAAACTCTTCTTACGGAAATTGAATGCTGCTTCTGGTGCTGGTGTTCAGTCTACAAGATTTTTTCTTTAGCGTTATCTTAAAGTAGCTCGTTTAATAGGGCTTCGATGAGCGCAGCGTTGTGTAGATACTCAACAGATGACTGTCCGAAACAACATTTGTTCTTTAAAGAGTATTTAGAGGTATTGCATGTTCCTCGAGTGAGAAAATATATTTCTCTCAGTCAGAATCTGAGCGAAGTCCTTGATGGACCGGACTAAGCAACGGTGATTACCGCAAGGCCTCCATTAGCTTTTATTTTTCGGCACCATGTAAAGCAAGGATGACCAGCAGCTTTGCGAGGGTTTGACGATTCCACGATTTATGAGTTCGTCAATTCCTTCCTCGTTGTTTGGAGTTCGTCTATTGGGCGACGCGTAGTCTTGTTGTAATGTTGCATTTGGTGTTTGAAAGTTTTAATAATGCCGTTGGACAACGTGATATCGAGAAACTCGTGGAAAATGTTGGAGCTTACGACGACCTTTACGCTAGGAATTTCCTCGTTAGCTAGTTTTCCCTTGACTACAAGAGATGTAACCTCGTTCTTAGTCATCTAAAAAGATATTGTAAAATGGGATAAAGTCGACACTAGTGATTAGTTTTGAGACATTAGCGAAGGCGAATCTCCAGGTGAAGTGTTGATAGAGCTGGCCACGGAAAGTTCACATGTGAATTTTTCTCGTGGTGTTCTAAAAAGAGAGAAGAAATACACAAAGGTCGGAGTCAATGTCCACTTTATGGCTATTTACAACGAGGTGGTTCAATAGTCCGAGAATGCTTGTTGTATTTTTGACTCGTTAAAACTACAAAGCTGTGTACATTTTCTTGTTTTGTTGCTATATCTGTCGTAGTACCAGTAGATTTCTCATTGACGATTGGATAGCCGTGGACGCTCAAGGAAACAATATCTTACTCAGGAGAAATTTCCCCGTAGTCCGTACAATAACATCTGTTTTTTCTTTAGTTACTACATGTGCGAAATGCTAAAACTGCTACTTCACATGATCGACTGTTGCTTAATTAGTCGCTGAGGTTGATACCGTAGCCTCACTAGTATCTGTCTTATGGGAAGTTAATTTCATGATGGAGTTTGCAAGTTCTGCAATTTTTGTTAAACTGATATTTTTATGTGTTGCAAAAATAGCTTGTATATTGGATAGTAGCTCTCTCAACCACAGAGTACGCAGCATGGCATCTGATGTCGGTGAGTCTGTGAGTTCTTGCAAGTGCTGTGATGGCCTTCGATCATCCATTTCTTCAAGTTCTAAAAGACAGCGGGTTTCTTGCTCTTCTGGCGAACTGAGACTTTTTATCAGTTTGAGTTTAAGCGCCGTGTATGCGTGTTCTTAAATTTCTTACTATAGTCTCTTACCTCTGCTATATATTATAGGTTTATCGCTCCTGTAATGCAGTAAAATTTCGTCTCGTCGTTGCTCGCTTTGACAATAGCAAAGTTTTTTTCAAAACATTGCGAACCAGAGTTTCGGATCTGGTGGATTGAACGGAGGAACTTTTAAGGCAACACGGTTTAAATAGCTTTTCTTAATTGGCGTAGATCTAGTCTCGTTGTGTACCTCACGCTTTTGTCAGTAACGTGTACACGAGCAGAACTTAACGTCTCTCTGCCTGCTACTAATATTGCGATTAATCAGGTCGGGGTCACCACATTAGTAGTTAGGGTGGATTTAGACGTTCTGGGCAATATAACACAAATTTTAGACTTGTCATTTATTGAGCTTGCCTCAGGTACTCCTTGTTGGTCTTTTATTGGTGGATGTCTTGGGTCAGATTTTATATGATTTGAAAAATGGGAAAAGCTATTAGTTAAACGGAGTCATCCGTGGTAATGGAATACTAAGGGATGTGATTGGGCGATATTACTGCTTAAAGTCTCATTCTCTTTAACTTCAGCTTATGGTACATTAAGTTATGTGACAATATTTATATTAAAATAGCTACTTAAAATAATTTATATAAAAATGCATTTATTTTATATGTGTCAGTGACTGTCACTATCACTATAGCGATTCAATGTTGTCAATTCAATGAAAATTTGAAAAACCAATTCTTATACTGAAACCAAGTGATTCGGACTATAGAGTTACATAATATCGACCAATAACTTTGTTATCCCTACTATCTAAACCACCAGAGAAGTTATGGTTAATTAGATTTCCACCCATAATAGAAAATTAAGGATTAACCACTTAACATCAGTTTGGTTTTAGGCAGCAATACTCTACGATAATGCAAAGTCGTAGATCAAATGGAGATTTTGAAGAGAACGGAAGTTCTTTAGCAGCCTTCTTCAATATCAACCAATTTTTTGTTAGAGTCTAACATTCTGGTTTATTGTACAAAAACCACTACCTTGCAGTTACTACGTTCTCATTATATCTGATCTAAGAGAAAGATACTACCAAATCAAACATGTAGAAATCTTGTCTAATTTTCACATAGTAAATGCATCGTGCATTCTACTCTATACCCAATCTTCACAACTGATCTTTCAGCAATGCAGATGGTACTACTAAATTAGCGTCCCATTATGGCCCTATTTGTGCATCGGCTTTTCTACAAAGTTGCCTTGAAAACATGCATATGTGAATCTATAAAATAAACGAAACAATATAAATCACCATAACTCTCACAGAAAGTATGGTGTTGCTTCTCCGGTCTTGCTAAATGATATACAAGTTCCAATTAAGGAAGAAGCTAAATATCGTGTTACGTTTCTAGATAGGAGGCTCACAAAGAAGAGAAAGGAACTAAACCTCAAGGTTGAAGAATATAAGTTGACTTCTGGGGTAAAGGTCTAAACCATCGTTAATAAAATATAATATTAACATATAAATCAGTAATAATTCTAGTGTTGGCGTAGAGAACACAACTATGGGACTGTAGGAAATACTCGAACAGTGAGATATTACAAAATTTTAAAATAACACAATTTGCACTATAGACAACAGGGAATGCTTCATTTCCAAAATACCTATAAACAACTATTTATATAAATAATTGCCTAAATATGGTACTGCTCAACTTATTAGACAATGCAAATATCACCAGACGTTGGTAGATTTGTATCTGGGGATCGCCACTAGGCGACTTGCCGTCTCATACCAAATTTAATACATAATACAAGATCGCATTTGCCTAGTAACTATTTGGTTAGTTGTAAATTTAAAAATAGCTTTCTAAAGACAACCAAACAGACTCATTTACAATCTATAGATATTTCCCTAACTCAAATTTAGTCCGTTTTCATACCAAAAACTAGTCATGCAACATAATAAATCTAGAAATTAAAAATTACGAATTATTTTTTCAATAAAATTTCACTATTTAATACATTACTGTTTTAATGAATATATTGTTTATAACTGTTGTCATTGTGCCTGAAAAGGGGACATACATGTGTTTTTGCTTGCTGATTTCGTGCTCGATCAAAAGGACCTTGTATAGAACAAATTTTTTCTTGTTAAAAACTCCCTAGTTACTATTCTATGCATTCATGACGAACAAAAAGATGACAGAATTCTTTACGTGGCGAATTTTTAATTACATTGCGTATCCTTGACTGAGCCGATGAACTGCAAAGTCCCGGAACGAATTCTATTTGAGGGGAATTTAAGCATTCCCAGGCCGCGACAACCGCCTCGAATTCCGTGCGCGCCAAAATTACTAATTAGCCCGTCTGCACAGGAACAGGCGCAACTTGCCCCGCATGACTCACTTTTGTTTCCTACTGGCGACCAAATTGAAGCGCGGCCGCCAACACCTGGGAACAGCCGGCCGCCGCGCGGACAACACGGCGTTGCATCACGCCGCTTATGTCGTTACAGCTAATTACTACTTGAATGAATAAATAATCGCGCGGCCTGTGTGCGCCATGGGCGTTGCGGCGTGTGTGCGGCGCAGTAACTCATCTGCCTTTCGACATCGAATTTACGGCCGCGGCAGGATCCCAATTAATTATCCCGCCGGCCGGGACGGAGACGGCGTTCCCGCAATAAATTTGAGACGTGGCCTGCGAAATCGCCTGCATTCAAATTTCTGCAACAAGACAATCAGATGCGATGCCGTAAATCATTTAAATAGAGAGTTCGTTGCTGGTGATTTCAACGCTAGGTCGCAACACGATAACCTAACCGCATATTTTAGCTACGCCGTAAATAGCAATTATGACCATTCTTGTAAGTTTCACAAGTTAAAATTTGAAAATTGCTTAACTTATCTATCCATTCCCACCCCCTAAAAAATAAATTAATTATTTCCCCAAAATCTGCATTTCCATTTATTTGATTTTTGGTGTCATTTTTGTTTTCTAATTCTTGTTTCAATTTTAAGCTGTAGCTCATATTTTGAAAACTAATGCTGCTGCCTGACCTTTAAGCTACTTAACTCACTTGCCCTGCATTTAAAGTCTCAAGTTTACTTTGCGGTCTAATAATTACTATCGAAATTTTTTGAATTTCACCAACCTTCCCTTCGGCTTAGTCATTTCTAGTGGTGATTTATTCTGTTGCTTTCCTCTTACTTTCACCTGTAAGCTACATTATTAAACTAAATATAGAAAAAAAAAATTTTTTTTAAATAAAATTGTATTAAAAGAAGGGGTGTTACTTAAAATTAACAGTTTCCTGCTCTTGTCTGTCTAGTATTCCGACATATAATATTACAAAATGTTATCTTTAAAACTGTAACCTCGTGACATTAACTGAAAGCCGCTGTATCGTATAAAATTGTTTAATGGGCTTGATGACGAAAAAAGAAGGAAGATAAGTAACAACTTTGTTAAAAAACTTGAGTTCAATTGACTCCGTTTGATGGCACTCAGTGAAGGCAGAGGCTAGGACTACAGAATGACAACAGGCCAACACTTTACAGGCAAAAAATTCATAATTTTGCGATACCTGTGAGTGAAAGAGCTATTAAAATAGGGAGGGCTAATCTCAATAGCCAAGTAAAACAATTAGCCTAGGTAAAGGAAAACTTTGAGTAAAAATTACCCGAAGTCCTCTCAAAGGAAGTTCAGACGTATAAGTTGCATCTCAGTTTTTGCAAAAATTTCATAAACAAACCTCGCAACATGAACAAAAATAACGGAAACGAACTAAGAGTAATCGGCAAGGAAAAGTAAAAATTATACTAAAAATTTGTATTTATTCTAATGAAAACAAAAAGAAAAGGACAGGTGTAGAAGCCACAGGAAGTTATATGCAAATATTTAGCTTAACGGAGTTCCCAAAGAAGAATGAGCTCAAAAAGGCGTGCCAATATTAATAAATAAAAAACATAATAACAATATAAAGCACTGGGATGTGGTACGAGAATGTAATAACTCTAAATATAAGCCATAAAAGATATCAGTGATTGAAATACATATGCACTAAGTGATGTCGCTGCAAATATAAAAAAATACCAGCATTAGGCAGTTTTTTATAATATTCTGAGTACGATAGAGAACCAGCGTGAACTTTTTACGATGGATGATATAAATTTCAGAACTGTAACCGAACAAAAGAGTCAAATAATAAGAAATTTTAGACTAAGAAACGATAACGACAACAGATTGATAAACTACTGCAAAAATTGCGAACTAACAATCTTAAATGAGTTTATTAGACACAAAGGTATACACGTGACAGTAAGAAAACCCAGAACTTGAATCTATTATAGATTATGTTATGGTACACGTGTATTGAGAAAGATAAAACATGGCTCTTATCAATATTTCCTAAACTTAGCAACTAGAAATCATGCTTCAGTCAAAAGGATTCTGAAACTAAAATTAATTTAAAAGGCCAAGTTTAATACAAAACAAATTTACTAAAATAAGACAGCATGCAAGAACTATATAAAATTGCAATAGAAAGAAATAGATGATACATTAAAGTCTGCTGACGCTAACGTACTCTACAAGCACATAGTTTTCAGCAGCTGAAAGTGCCCTTGGTAGAAAAGTAAAATCCAATAAAACACAAAGATGAAAACACTTTACCTGGACCAATAAATTGGAAATGACAAAGACTTTGCCTCAAATGGATTTACTCGAAATCGAATGAAGATAAAATAAATTGTAAAAGAGAATTAGCACAATTTAAAAGAATGGTTATAATCGAAAAAAATTATTAGAAATAAAAGTAAATTTAGAAGGAACAAAATCGTCGGAAGCTTAGCTTTCATGTAAGAAACACAAAGGTCGAAGACATACAAACATCGAGTCTACTACTGATAGGTATAGACTAATAGGAAAGGCATTATGAACAAGGACTAACTGAATAGAGAGATGAATAGCTAATACAATCACATTTACCAAGTACAAGGACACCCAATCACGCTCTCTAAAGAAGTTGAAAAAAGCAGTACTAACTACAAAAAATAGAAAAGAGCGTGCGCCTGAGGGTATACCAGCAGGAACAATCAAATATGGACCGGATAAATTAACAAAACATTGATATACCTTTATCAAAGATACTTAAATAGAAAAGAGTCTTAGATGACTAAATGACAGTGTATTTACCCTTATATAAAGCTAAAAAATACATAAGAGTACTGAAGATGTATAACTGTGACAAGCACACCGAGTCAAATTTACAGAAAATACCTGAATCTTCTCGTAGAAGTAGAGTACGGCCATAAATTTATTTAATAATCTAAAATAAATAATTATTAAGCTATCAGTACTAATTTATCCCGATATTAGCAAACTTTTTAATGTGTTAACTGTGTTTAGTGTCCTCTCCTTTAATTCTGCGCAAAGGGGCTTTGTTCGTGCTGACTAATGTAAGATAAATAACATAATTTTCCACTCTATCATTAGTTTTTTTTTTGAAAATAAAATCTCTCCATATTATTACTTTAGATCTTAAGAAAGCTATGAATACCATTTTCCATTCCTCTATTTCCTGAAACCCTTAATTTTTAATTCTTAACGAACTGTTTTACCAATTTGGCTCTCTAAATGGGTTTCCGCTCTTAGGGGTGCTCATATATCCTCATAAGGGTATGCTGGCACAAAAGGGCACGGAGTACATTTTCTATCTCGGTTTAAAATATAACTATGTAAGAGCTGTTTTTCCCTGATTGCGTCTTTTAAAGCTCAATTGAACTGGTTCCGCGGCTCGCCGTTTAAACCTCCCAAAAAACGTATAAACCTATTCCAACATTTTATCCCACGTTGGATTGGTTCTTTTCAGAATTCTTAAATCATCAACGAATTTTGCATGGCACCGGACGCTTTTGTAAAACTACCCTGAGTAGCATCTTTTACCTTTCCCATTTTTTCCATTGTCTGCATGCACTGCTTCAGGGGGAAGGACGGCTTGAGCATCTTCAGCTTTTCAGCGAGGATTTATAGCATTCGGACGGCTAAAGAGGTCTTTCAAATGGCTCTGAGATTTGATCCAGAGTACCACAAATTTCTACTTTAGGCTTTCTACACCAGGAAATTTAGCACTAGCCTTTTATCTGTGTTTAAGCGAACAATTACAAAAATCGTACTCTAGGAACGGCCTTCATCAGTAGAGGGACACCAATATTTCCTTATGGCGCCCCCTCTAGGGTGGCGGTCACCGATATAACTCTGTTATAACGCTGTTTCAGTAATTTCGACTGTAATTACAATCTACTTCCTCTGAAAATTCTCAATGAAACCTATGACAATTCTTCCCGCTTTGTAGTATTATGAAGAAGTTTTTACATCTACCTGAGTCAAACCATAAGACTCATTTCCACCGTCCGCTTTGATAAAATCCTACAAGAGGCGGTAGATTATTTTACCGTCTCTAACCGATAATTTATCTGCTTCGTCCACTAACCCTATTCGCATCGAAGATGAAAGACATTTTCTGCCACCGAAATTAAAAGATCGTGCGCAGAAATCGTTGGACCCGCGTAAATCACCGCAGAAATTAATACTTTCGTTACAAAGCACCGAAACACCACTTGCGAGAGCCAACTGGAAGCACTCCGACATGGTCGACAATAGTTTCTGGAAACTGGTAAAGATCCTGCGAGGTTGTTCTTTCCCATCCCCGTCTATCCGCTAAAAGCGCCGTCTACACCAACCAGGACAAAGCTGAAGACTTTGTTGATAGTTTGAAACGATAGTTTGACACCAGCTACGACGATGCCGATTTTGCTCTGAGATCACTTGGACTCAGCGATTTATAAGAAAATGCTCTAGCTCATCCGAGCTCTTTTAAAGAAGACGCCATCAGCAACACAGTTTGCTGCATTGGCTCCTTCTCGAACCATTGAAATATAGTAGACTATCATGTCGTCCAAGCTTGGAAAACTAGACAGTTTCTTCTTGCACTATAAGTTTTCTGTCGACTGTGAAGAAGCTTGAGGAGCAAATAATCCATAAGCACCTGAGGACAGTTGTCGATAACTTTTAACTGATTCAGTCAGTTTGGATTTTGTTCCGGCTATTCCACTATCCTCTAGCTTTTCAGATTAGTAAAACGTATCACCTAAAGTTACACAAAGAAGCAATCCACTATGGGGGTTTCTCGACGTTTTCAAGGTGTGATGCAATGATGTGGTATACAATTCCCCTGCCATGGTTTAGCTTGTCCGATCTTTCTTTGAAAGGTGGTTTAAAGTCAAGTTCGGTGGAGTAAGGTCATTGGAGAGGCGACTCCGAGCCGGCGTGAGCCAAGGTTTCGTTCGGTGACATGTCGGTGCTTTCCACTAAGCAGATGACACAGCAGTAGTGTCCAATTAAACAAACTTGTGACTATATGGCTTCAAGAAAAAATGGAACGCATAGGTGCGAACGGTAAAAAATGAGCATTTACCTGGGAGGTCCTGTTTGTTACCAGAAGATTGTATTACTGGAAAATCTAAGGATCTTTAGAAGAAAGATGTCCCGGAAGAAGAAAACTGACTAGCTAGAGTAATCCTGGGCTGGAAACTGACCTGGAGAGCGCATATTTATACAGTGCCAATCAAGATGAAGGCTGCATTTTCAACTCAGAGCCGGTTATCAACCACCAATAGGCTAATCGTCCTACAAGACAATTGTTTATACTATTCTGATGCATGCGGCTCCAGTTTAGGGTTAGCCTACAAAAACTCACAACAATAATCTCTAGGTCATTGAGAACCGGGCTCTGTGGCCTACCTTTGGCGCTTCGTGGTTTGAAAGCAATCATGACCTCCGCAGAGACGCATATATCCCAACAATATAAGAGTGCATCTTTAAAAACCCTCAGAAGTTTTATAAAACCGTAAAGAGCCACGGTAACTTCACAATCCAAAGTCTCTACCAATATAAAGTTGATAGAACGTCCTTGGCCAGTACCTGAAGATCTTACTTTTTCCATGAGATGGCCTATACGACCTATCAACATTCTACACCAGGCCATATTAGGAGGATTAAGGTAAAAGCTGAACCTAGAGATCTTTAATCTTGCCAGTAAAGTCAACATCAATATCAACGTTCAGTGACGGTCATCCTCAAGGAAGTAGCAAGCAATACGAATAGTTTCCTCAATTTTTAACTGGTTCTTGTGTTTCTGCTTCTTGCTCAACAAATGAGGATATATTTTACCCTAATATTGTAATATTAACTACAGAAGCGATAATGTAAAGTATTCTATGGGGGAATCTCCTTCAGACATCTTTACCTACAACGCTAAGAGGCCGCATCCCTCTCCTTAACCCCACGGTGCGTAAAAACTTCTGGTTTATATTTGATATACTTTCGTAACTTCTAAGAAAATATTAACAATACACTTTAACTAAAATTAATTTAGTGAGTTTCCACACACAATTTAAGTATGAACTTCTCTGATGCGTAAAATTTTTTTAGATATTCTATTTTGCTTTGAAAGGTACTGAATTTTATATATTTTTAATCCGAGAATGACAAACTGAAAATAAATTTAACTACGAAATAACTATATTTGTTAGCTGTAGTTTGCCTCAGATTTTAACTGCAACTTTAGATGTACAGGTAATTTTGTAGTAGTTACATGTACAAAAAATACATAGATCATCTCCCAAAGAGCACTTATCTGTAGACATTTTTATTCGCAAGAGTTATTTATCATTGCAGTAGAAATGACACGTTTGTGCCTTTAGCATTACGGACTACATTATGACAAATTCATACTTCGGGCCATATTGCTGAGCACACATATGACTCAAGATTAACAACCGGCATTCATCAGCAAGTCTATAATCGCTTTACGAACTTCGCAATGGTAATTACGTAATAAACGTGAGCTGCTTGGTTCAAAAGCCACTTAAAAGCGGCATTAATCTAATTCGATTCCTTTAACTGCGCATAAAGTTGGAGATTTGGCCAGCAGTCTCCAAACACTTATCTAACGAGAACTTTTCATAACGTTCAAACAAATATTCAAAAAGTGCTCCTACTTAACTACCCATAAGTTACTACTTTTGCTTTGTTTGACAAAGACGGAGAGAATTTGAAATACTTGATTTATAGTGATCAAGAATTGTACTTTAAGTTCGAATAACTAAAAATACAAGTAATGTTGAAACAAAATATTACTAATTGAGATAAGAGTAAATGTATATTTAAAATAAGCATTAAATAGTAATAGGAGTTTAGGTATTGGTTAATTATTACTAACGCACAAGTATATGAAAATTATCGACGAATAGTTACCGATTTTCTACGAATTTAAGGTTGTAATATAAGGTAGGTGATGGTCATCAGTCACTATGTATAATAACAAATTTTTTTTATATAATTTTCAGAATTTAAACTGTTTGCTAAATCTTAATCTAGCATTCATAAAATTGAATTTCAATTTCTCCTATCACTAGGTAAAAGTTTTTATAGTGAGTTTCAGGAAAGCTGCCCTGTTATTTGAATCAGACAAACAAAATTTTCAAACTTTAAAAACTCTAATGTAAACTACATGAAAATATTAGGCTATAGAAATAATAAAAAACTAAAGTAAAGTCCCAATATCGGAAAACAAATATCTGAGTGTTGTGTAGTCTTTACTTTATTAACCAACGCAATTATCAAAGAGATCCAAAGATTAAACTAAGTAAAATACTATCAATAAAGGCTATTTTTATTTCATAGGACGGAGGAAAAATATTTCTTATATTTGTCAATACACTGACAAGAATAAATGAAAATCGTAATTGTGAATTTGCAAGGAGTTCTTAGGAATTTACAAAACAAATTGTCTTGTCTGCTTTAAGG
Source organism: Sinelater perroti (assembly GCA_036346155.1). NCBI lineage: Eukaryota > Metazoa > Arthropoda > Insecta > Coleoptera > Elateridae > Sinelater > Sinelater perroti. The sequence goes on along the minus strand of JARFIY010000158.1, from coordinate 16,349,661 downwards.
AGCGCTGGCAAGAAGTATTTCAAAAACGATTAAACTGAGTGGACAAGAGTCCAACATAAAGACATAACAAAAAATAAAAACGGATACTTTCCTTACTCCTCTCAAATAACAATACGAAAAGTCTAACACAATTCACCAAGAAACTAAAAAGACACCTCTCTTCCCTCACTGATTTCGGTAGATGGCATAAAATGATATAAAGCTTTTCGTAACTTCTTACGTAATCTATTGACTAACGATTAATTTAGTATCAAGCTATTAATTGGGACTAAAACCAAAGTATATGTGGCTGCGGATGAAACCTACAGAGCAACAACAGAAAAAAAGTTACATATAGCACTCAAGAGAGACCTATTGGTATATTGTTAAAAACTGCATTGCTCTTCTAAACTTACAAAAGACAGCGTAAGAGCTAGAGATTTTAAAGCAGATCAAGCTGTAAATGAATTAAAATAAAAAATTAAGATTTTAAGCAAATAAAGTTATTAAAATATACGATTTAGATATGAAGGACTTACGAAACCTAAACTAGTGTTTCAATCCAAAAACTGTAAAGGTTACGGCTATACTTAAGAATGTAGTATTAAGCACTTTAAGTGTAGTGAATCAAAGATTGCAAAAAAGCTCTTAGCGCCAAATAGAAATGCGATTATTACGGTGAAGAATATTCAGTAAACTATTGTTGGCGTGGCGTAGTAGTTAAATTAAGAAAAAAAGTTTAGTATCAAATCAATCCCAAAACCCTAAAAATAAACTACTTCAGCTCATCGTACTATAAAAACTAGGAAAACTAATGAACAACAGAATACTTCATCAATATATACAGGGTCTAAGTAATGAGAATATTTTTGTCCTGGCGCGAATATACGTCAGAGGACGCTGGGACAGGTTGGAGTGGGTAGAGGGGAGTTTCACCTTCAATACGCTCCAGGTGGCAGTCGCCTGCTGGCTTCCGTTGAGGTATGATCACGCGCGCCGCGGACGTCTGCAAAGAAGCGTGTGCAAGCTTAAAATACAGCAAAGCATTGAATAGCGTTACGCATTCAAATTTTGTGCTCGCTTTGGAAAATCTGGTGCACCGACGCTGGAAATAATTCGGCAAGCGTACGGCAGTGAAAGCTTATTACAAGCTCAAGTTTTTAGGTGACACAATATGTTCAAAGAAGGCCGGGAGAGCTTGGAGGACGAACCCCGCACAGGTCGTCCGTCAACTTCAAGAACTGGAGACGAGGAACAACGTGTGCGAGATTTGCTGAACTCGGACCGGCGTTTAAGTATTCGTTTTATCGCGGATAAGCTAGGAATCGATAAAATGGTTGTTCACAAAATCATCGTCGAGGATCTTGGGATGAGGAAGATTTGCGCCAAGCTCGTCCCGAAGCTTTTGATGAACGAGCAAATGGTTAGTAACGATCACAACGATTCCTCAACATCCCTACAGCCCCGACGTTGCCCCTGCAGACTTTTTACTCTTTTCCAGAGTGAAAACCGCCCTCAAAGGACGCTACCACGGAACCTTGGATGCTGTCAAAGCGGCTTGCACGCGTGCTCTGAAGGATGTTTCAGTTGCTGACTTTCAGAGAGCGTACGAAACGTGAAAAACTAACTTGCAGAAGTGTGTTGACGCTCAAGGAGCATACTTTAAAGACTACTAAAGTTTTGTAGTGATATCTGTAATAAATTTTATTTTGTGGATTTATTCTCATTACTAAAAAATACAGCTCTGTAGCATCCAAGAAGCAAAATAAAAATGGCTAATAATAAAAATTGTGTGAAGCAAGTTTGCTTCAATATCAACAAGGGTTGCAAGCAACCCCAGATAAATTGTAATGAAACAATAGTGCAAATGTGCGCCTTTTATTCAAACTCACTTTACTAGAGAATCTTCCATTAGACTTAGAGGTTACAAAAGATATCATACCCGCCACTCTCTAAATTTTCACAATGCTGTAGAATTAAAATATTAAACAAAAAAATGCAATCAATTGCTGTATGAATAAAGGCTAATAAACATCCAATCGCAGTAGCAAGAATATAGAGCCATTTGAGATATTCTGTCAAAAGAGAACAATAACTTGATTTTTTATTGAGAAGAAAATTTGTGGTAGGCGGAGACTTTAGTGCTAAATACACTCATTTGAGAACGTTAACAAATACTAAAATCGGGGGACTTATAATCGTAGTTAGAAAGTTACTCTTTGAAGAATTGTCTACTGTAAATTCGACAAGATTTGCTGAATATTTAGAAAACATATTTCGTATAAGACACAAAAAAATAAAGAAATAATGCTGGCTCTAACAAAGAAGTCAGTTAACAAAATAAAAGTTGCGCAACGCGCTATGGAACGATCTATGACGGGAATGTCACTGAAGGATAAATAACAAATTGCGTCGAAAAACTAAAATCACAGATGCAGTAGAAATAATATCTTTTTCAAAATAGAACTGGGGTGGACATGTTGCAACAATGATCGACAACCGATAGTCTAAGCAAATGCAGTTATGCCCTAGACAGGGCGTGCACAGAAGCAGAGGATGTCCTCCGACACTATGTGTGGTAATAGAGAACGTATAACAGAAAACTGAGTACAAAATGCCCAAGATCGCAACAAATAGAAAGTGTTATAAGTGGATAACTACCAGAGTCATATGAGAATAATGATTTTTTATTTTAAATGCATTATAATTTTTACTTTCCTTATCCTATAATAAGGAAAGTAATGTAATCGGCGGAAATTTGAACTACCCAGTTTTTCACGTTTCTGGACGAATTATAGTCTCAGGACACCAAAAAAGTTGGTTTGTGCCATTGGTTTGTGTGTGTGTGTCTGTCTTTCTGTCTATCTATCGGTCTGTCAGTAAATAGGATATCTCGAGAACCGTAAGTGCTAGAGACTTGAAATTTGGTATGCAAGTTAATTGTAGGCAAGGGACGTAGTGCCAAACTTTTTTTTGGTAAAAATAGGCCGAGCCGTTTGGTCTCAAGGTCGCAAAGCGGTCGCGAATTTAAACGGTTGAAGACACAAAAAATTCATGACAATAAAAATGATTTATCACGAGATAAACATAAATCTAAAATAAAAGTTGGTAAAATAGGAACTTGAAAAAAATTGAAGCCCAGGATTTTTGCCAGAAATCTAATGCTAAAAACACTAACCTGTGGAAACGGCGCTTTCCCGCAGATATATTGGTTCCCTGCTGTTGGTCCTGGGGCTAAGGATATAAGGGTATGGATAAAAAATAAGACAAGTTACCCCAATCTTCACAGCAGAGCAGAGGGCAGCGACTTTCCTGGTGTAAAAGGTTCCTTCGTCGAGCCAGATCAAAATGGACGGTTTACCGGCAAAATTTACCGGTAAAAGTTACCTTTAACAAAGGCCTGGCAGAATATTAAAACTTGGACCAGTTATACCGGCAATCTGGTTAAACATGAAAATGTTGCCTTTAACGGAAAATTTGCCTGGCAGAAATGCCAAAAGGCCAAGTGTGAACGAACAAAAGTAAAAGCAGAACGAAAACCCGAAGTCGAATGCCAATCGAAAATTAAATATGAAAGAGATCCAAAATATAGCCCTAATTTAAATCGAAATAAATATAATTGAGATTGCGGAACATCCGCCCTAAAGCCACCGCCTTAACCAACAATACTGCAGGCGATCAACAATTGAACCCAAGCAAAATTGCAATCAAAACGCAATGACTAATACGCACCAACGGACTCAAAATAAACAACCTATTAACTAACCACAAACCACCGCATTATTGGGAAGGAATGAATATCTTACCGTTGGTCGAGTATAAACCAGTTCCATTTTCCAGGAAACACCTCATCGACTATCCCCAGGCCATTTCAAAGGCATTGTTTGTCATTAAAACCAAGGACGGTTTCAAAATCAGTTGGTTCACTTCTCGGACCTGCAACTAAAATTCATCGCCCAACGCTTCCAAAATCTTGTACGCGATCCAACAACTGGAATCGGCTTAAATTCAGGGAGGTAAGAGCAACACCGGTAAATTTGCAAACTTTCAGGTACAAAGTGAGCGAGTCAAGACCTGAAGATCCAGGATCAGAATATTGGGCAAAGGAAATCGGGAATTCAACAAAGACTCGATTTGAGTTAGAACTCCCCTATAGTCTCGGTATGTCAAAATCTGATCATTCCAATTACGACAAATGGACCTTGACAGATTTAATATTAGATTCATAAACCGCCAAAGTGAGGAGCACTGGGGCAAAATTTCCTCTATCCGATGATTGGCTAAGCCGTCACGTAGGGATCGGCGGTGTTCGTCGGACTCTAATAACGGTGCTATTTCTTCCTACTCGGCCTTTGCACCTACAAAGTTGGCACCTCGATCAGAAAAAATCGTGCGACAACATCTGTGTCTGGCCAAAAATCGTTCAAACGCTGCTAAAGACATAGGAGTTGTCAATTCCGTAACCAATGCAATGTGGACCGCTCTGGTGGCTAAATAAATAAATAAACAAATATATGCCTTACGAAGGACTGGTTTTCGATCCTTTTCTAAAGAAATTTTTAACGGCCCTGCGTAATCGACACCTGTCTCAAGAAATGCCTTTGTCTCTGAAACCTGACCATGTGACAAATCTCCCATTATAGGTGACCAATTTTTTGGACGAACTCTAAAACACCTATTACAAACACAGACACACGCTCGTACCGTTTGTCGCGCGGAAAAAATCCGAAATTTTTCTCTAAGCAATGAGAGTAACAAGTGGGGAACTGCATGGCAATGAACTATGTGGAAGTGATTAATTAATAGTTTTACAAAAGAGTTCTTTTTTGGCAATACGATGGGGTAACGCTAATCAAAGGGCAACCCCGAATTTTTCAACCGCCCTCCAACACGGATTACGTCGTGTTCTAGAAAAGGGGCGAGTCGTTGTAACTGATCGGAACAAAATTTTCCAGTTTCCAACGCATGAAACTCTTTGTCGAAATGACAGCGTTGCACGACAAGACTTAAACACCGCCCCGCTTTATTTAATTCCTCACCAGAAATACCCTGCCTCGGTGGCTGCTTTTTTCCAAACCTCAGGATCAATACCACCACTCGTAACAAACGCATATAAAAGGAACAACGACCAATTAACGCTACTATAGGATTTTTAGGCGGGGTTGTTCGGAGACAAGTAACGCTAACTTTCAAGCTTCTGGAAGCTCTGTTTCGGCATGACTGGTCACCACTCGATTTATCGGCCACGTTCCTTTGGGAGCGCTTAGCCAAGGTAGGCCTTTCCACCACAAATGATGTTCAAATAATTCTTGTGGTGACAATCCTCTTGCTAGACAATCCGCTGGATTTTCCACGCCGTTAAAACCAAGCCGTGAAACCAAGAGACAACTAAAGTGTTCTCCTAAATGTCGGCTACTCGATTGGCGACAAAGGTCTGCCAACGATCAACAGGAGCCTTCAACCAGTTTAGGACGATCTCTGAATCAGAAAACGCAATAACCTTGGACACTATGGTGCGAGATTGTAGGATTGGATAGGTCCTATTAATCAGTTTTCACAACAATGTAGCCGCGCACAATTCGAATCGCGGAACGGATAACACCTTTGTACCAACTTGTCGCCCATATCAACTCTTGCGTATATTACTGCACCATACGCGTCCTGACAAGCATCGGAAAACCCAATCAGCGTCACCAACCCGCTTTTTCCGATACCCAACCATCTAGGAATTTTCATATTTGACAGAATAATTTCGGCCGCGTTTGGAAAATTTTGTTTTTCATCGTCGATGAGCTGATGGATTGTTCGCAATGCTAAATAGGGAGACACAGAAAGACCAACGGAAACTGTGTTCAATTGGAATACTTCTACAGGACCCTCTGCATGAGATCTCCATAGCAGTTGTTGATATTTTTGGTCTTCAGCTCGTACCCAAATTTGCCAATACATTTGTTTTATGTCTGCGGACAAGGCAACCGAAAACAGAAGGAAATTTATTAATAAATCAAATATATCGGTTTGCAACTTCGGCCCTACGTAAAGTAAATCATTAAGTGATGTTCCCGAGCTCGTTTTCGCACTCGCATCAAATACTACGCGAAGTGGCGTAGAAGCGCTCTGTGGTTTAAAAACGCCGAAATGGGAAATAAAATAGCCAACGTCATGATTAGAGTCGGCTGTCACTGACATGTGACCTTGTTCTCCAAATCTCCAAATCGTTTCACATAATAAGTGTAACATGATTTTATAACAAAGATAAAGTACCAATCCCAATATGTGCGGTGTTACTCGAACCTGACAACAGCTCAAAGGAAAATTTTAAACTAACGCGATTATTCCATTGCGTAATGGCAGTAGAACATCGCAGGAAGACAACTGACATTCCTCAATGCCTCCGTTGCCAGCAATATGACCATAGACGCAATTACTGCAAGCTTCCACCTCGGTGCGTAAAATGCTCCGGGAATCACATGTATACTGAGTGTTTCAAACATCCCACAGCCAAACCCCAATGCGTAAACTGCGGTCAAACGCACACGGCCAACTTCAAAGGGTGCCAGTAATATCTTGAATTTAAAGAAAAGCGAATTTAGACACATCCATATAGAATTAGCCCAAAAAACAAACCCGAATTTCACTATGCGGCTCAAGGTTTCCCAAATTTTCCTCGAACGAGCGCCATTATCGAACGACAACCCTTATCAAACTCACAGACGCAAAATACACAATTATTGATCTGATTACCCCACACATGGAACAAATTAAATCCTTCTTCTCACAGCTCATATCCTCAATCCTTTCCAAAGGACCATAACAACCTAGAAGCATAAACCATCTCCACTTGGCCGATTGGAATGCCAACGGCGTCATAAATCAAAAAGGAATACTCACCGAATACTTACAACGACATAATATTGACATAATGTGCATAAGTGAAACCCATCTCATACCGCAAATTAAATTTACACTTCCAGGTTACTACATTTACCATCATGATCGTACACGAGCGCAAATTGCCTCGGGCGGTACTCGTTAAAAAGAAAATTAAACATGTAGAATATATTCTTCCGAACCTCCACCATTTCGAGGCTTCTGTAATAAAAATTACACAATCTGATAACAGTGAACTCATAATAATCGCTGCTTACCAACCACTTAACAATCGCCTGATGCCTCATGATATGCAGTCATTATTAGAAAGCGGATCACCAACCTTAATATTAGGAGATTTAAATAGCAAACATGTAGCATGGGGATATCGTACAAACAACCCAAAACGGCAATCGACTATACTTACTAAAGGCAGATCTTCCCATACAGGTAATAGCTCCTGACGAACCGAAGTACTACCCTTACAGGAATGACCGTCAGCTCGATATTCTTGATAATTGCCTTCATCATAGTATTTCATATCCCATCTTCCAACAAGCACTGGCCGAATTGAACATTTAACAACCAACCGCTCTAGTACAAAATACGCCCCGACTAATTAGTGGACCAGTCGACTGGGATATGTTCAAAACTCACCTCGATATCAACCTACTGCCATTCCAAAATCTCTATAACGCCGATGGTGTTGATCAGGCAACAAATCACCTTACTTCAGCGTTCCAACAAGCAGCTCGAACAGCCTCCATACAAACCTATCGCAAACCGATACATCCTCACGTACTGCCAATTAGAATCCAAACATTAATACGTCAGAAACATCAGGCCAGACGATTGTGGCAACGAACCAGGAAATATCAACATAAATTAGCCCTCAACCAGTTAACGCGCCAAGTAAAATGGGAACTCGAAAACCACCGCATTTCATTATACCAACGATATATAAGCGACCTCGAAACGCGTGATCCGACAATGTGGCGGGCGGTTAAACGAATCACCAACCAGGAGCCCATAACATCTACCCTACGAATGGATGACGCTACTTATTCCAGCGACCAAGATAAGTGTGAGATCCTAAGTACACACCTGGAACAAGCATTAACATTCAAATCCAGTATTGAAAACACACAGTTCAACAACCATATAGACAAAATAGTGTCCCACCATCTTCCATTAAATGCTACCAACATCCAAACAACACTTTCATAAACCTGGGGAATGTAAAACCAATCCTTCATCCTATCGCCCAATAAGCCTTCTCAGCACTCTATCTAAGCTTCTTGAAAAAATCATCTATAGCCGACTCTCAACTTATATATTCCAGCAACTGGTATTACCACTCTTTCAGTTCGGCTTTAGACTCAACTATTCGACAAAACACCAGCTTGCTAGGATTTACGAAATAATAGCTAAAGGCCCAAGCCTTTGATCGGGTCTGGCACAACGGCCTCCTTTATAAAATGATTCAACTGAAAATCCCGGAATACATCACTAACATAATTTCAACCTTTTTCAGCGAACGTACCTTTGCCAGTATCATCAATACTTCCGTATCGGGAACAAAGAACATCCAAGCCGGGGTACACTTTAACAAGCTACTAAATATTTGTAACGCAAAACAAAATCGCAAAGCCCACCATAAGTATCCTGGCATATTGTTTTTGCGACCCCAGGGATCTATCCTGGGACCCCTACTGTTCAACATTATCCTTGTACAACATTCCGGTGCCTGACAACTGCTCCATAGCGATGTTTGTGCATGATACGGCGATAATAACGCAAAATAGTGACCTAAACGACGCAATCTAAGCTCTCCAAAGTGCAACAGATCAACTACTACATTGGTTCAACCGCTGGAACATTACATTAAACCCAACTAAAGTTGTCGCAAAAATATTCACTATCCGTCGATTCCAAAACCCAATCCCCATTGTTATCAATGGTAATATCATCCCATGGAACCCGAAAGACGAGGCTTTAAAATACCTAGGAGTCCACTTGGACCAAAAATTAACCTGGGTGATACACATAAACTCCAAAGTAAATGACTGTCATCATAAGTTGAGATTGTTACATCCAATCCTAAATAGAAATTCTCCGCTGAAAATCGAGTGCGCCCTGCTAATACATAAATCCATCCTGCCTAGTGTGGGGTCCTGCGTCCAAAACACATGTTAACAAACTGCAGATATTCCAGAACAGGGTCATCAGAATGGCAACCAACGCCCCTTGGTTCATCCGCAACGATCAGCTACATCGTGAACTGAATATTGGCCACATCCAAGATTTTATCAAAAGCACCACCAAAAAATTCATGACAAACCTAAGAACCAGCCCAGCTGCTGATCACTTCACACTAGGACAACGATCTATAAACCTTCGCTTGAAGCCTCGTCTCCCACAGGACGTGTGAATAAGTGACATTGACTAAAGATGACCATCCACTTGTCTAATGCGCAATAAACTAGCCCTTTACCATATTTGTGTATAATGTTTATATTTTATATTTTATATATAACCTGGTATTAATTTAATACTACTGTGTATGGCCCTTGTGAGCCGATCCGGTGAAAATAATAATAATAAAAAAACACTCTACAGTAGATTGACATTGATACTAATTTTAAAGAGAATAAATAAATAAATAAAAAAAATATTACTAAAAATTTTCAGCAGTAATATTTACTTTTTCATGGATGACATTGATAATAAATAAAACGTTGAAAGATACTATTCTTTAGTTAATAGTCTAGCAACCTTTCATTTACAAAATACTGCTGTTCAGCTTGAACTAAAGCTGTAGATCAATTTGTTTTATCCGATATACATTAAGACGTTACGCGCAGCCTTGATCTTTCGGAGATAATCATGGAAAACTACGGCCAGTGAAACAGAACCGCTCCCGAGCAATCAACTAGCGAGACAGAGGACAGCCGGACAAGGCCTCGCTCCGGACCATTTCGCAACATTAATAAAGCCGCGTAAAAGCCCGCGATGCACAAGGTTCTCCTCGGCGAGCAGGAAGCATAAATCTCGCGGAGCTAATTGCGGCAGAGCGGATCGAACGACATCCTGATTCGCCAATATAGAGCGGCGAGGCTGCCGTCGGCCTTCCTGGAAAGCGCGGCCGCGACCTGCGGGTGACATCGCGCCCGGAATCCCCGGAGCGCGCGGGCCGCCGGACTTTCGTTGCCGAATCGCGGAGGCAGTCGCAACGCCCGCTCTAAACTGGACCGCGATCGCGGTTTTACGACCGGGCCGTTTATGTAAGCAGATGAGATCAACCGCCCAGGAGTTGTCGCCGAGGAAAGTGCAAGTAATGACGAGGATGCCAAGAATGCCGTAGAAATCTTGACACCGATTTGGCGCTCTTATGTCAGCGGCATCTAAATTGATTTGTTTTACGTCCGCTTGCTGAATAATGGCATCGTATATTGCACTTGAGCCGGCAGAACTGCGCGTTTATTGTGGCGTGTTCAGCATACTTTGGAAAGAGAAACTGACATCTTCAGTATCGCTCTCATTTGACGTTGCTTGTGGAAAAGTAGACTCAATATTAAATAAGGAAACAAAGTGTCATTGACATTTTAGTTTCTATGCAATATTCGCCCAAGAACCTTTTTTTGTTAGCAAAACGATCATACCTGAGGTACATTGAGTTCAAATCCTGTAAGTAAGCTGACCAACAAATAACCTTAATCTTGTTTATCAACAACCGCTAGCGAGTTCTGTGACTCTTGTGAATAGAGACATTGTCATGTTGAAAGTGCCGGCGTGCAATACAGAACGCGTTTCCAACATCTTCTGAAGGTCTTTAATATTCATCTATTGAGAGATAAGTGTCAGCTTTATAAAAACGCCTCTTCCAAACCATCGCCCGATCTACAAAACCAAGATAGCGACTCTTGAAATACTTTGTATCAACGCGAAAATGCCCCCAACAACACGCTTAGTAGTCTAGGCTAAGATTAAATTTATTTTCCTCACTGAAAAAATCCCGTGTGGGGTTGTAGTCAGGTTGCTTCTCAGGTGGTCGATTGGGAACGCCTACCAGATATGGTGGGTACCACAGAAATAAAATATCTGGGGCGGACCAAAACTAGCTGGCATCTGGCGGCAGCTGTGGAAGTACTGGATTAATGTGGAAAAATGGACTTCGGTACAACTTAACTCCAGGGAGTTAGGAACGGCTATCACATATAGATTAACCTGGTTTTGCTACTGCAATGAGAAAGGCAAGGGGGAAACCATCTCATTAATTCAATTTAAATATTCATCAATGGTCCCTATCATAAATATTATAGCAAATACAGTTAATCAGACAGCTCTCGATCCCCGGCAGGTTTTAAGTCACCAGAAGGTGCGAAGAATACCTGGGTTTAACTTGACGAAACAAATAATTAGGATAGGAACATGAAATGTTAGAACGTGGTATGAATCTGGAAGGGTAGCTAACACCGTTAAAGAAATGACGCATTTACAACTGAATATATTAGGAATTAGTAGTACACGATGGAAAGGCAATGGAAAATTAACAACCACTGACAGCGTTACAATCTACTATTCCGGAGAAAATGACAATACCTACGGTGTAGCTATAGCGGTAACAAAAGAAATAAATGAATGTGTAAAAAGTATTATACACATATCGGACAGACTAATAATAATGCAAACTCAAGAATACCAGACATATGTAAATATAATACAAGTGAATGCACCAACTGCGAAGCCATCCGATGATGAAGTTGAAGAAATATATAATCAATTGGAAGTCATACTTAACAGCACCAAGAAACACAACATAAACATAGTCATGGGGGACTTTAACGCTGAAGTCGAGAAAGGAAGAGTGGATAATATAGTTGAGAATTTTGGTTTAAGAAAAAAGAATGAACGAGACAATAGACTAATTTAGTTTTGTCAGGTAACGGAAAAAATTATAACTAATACATGGTTTGATCTACCACCAAGAAGGTTATATACGTGGACGTCTTCTCAGAGCAATGAGCATAACATAGTCCGAAATGAAATAGACTATATTACTATTAATTATAGGTCTCGTAACATTTTAAGTGCACAAGCATATCCTGGGGCAGACACTAACTCAAACCACAATCCAGTTGTAGTTAAGATGAGATTAAGGTACAAAAAATACAAAAACTAAAAAAGCATCTTATGACATCTCAACTCAAAGAGGAAAAAACACCCGAGAAATTTTCTACTGAATAAGAAAGTAGATTTGAAACAATAAATTGCCAGAATACGGATGACACTGAAACACTTTGGACAAAAATAAAGAATACAATTTTAGAGGCAAAAGAAAGTGTGTTCACCCATAATCAAAAGAAGAAGAAAAAGCATGAATGGATGACAAACGAAATCTTGAAGTTAATGGAAATAAGAAGAAAATATAAACAAACAGATAAAGAGAGATACCATACTACGCACATACAAATTAAAAATAAAATTAAAGAAGCCAAAGAGGGATGGATGAGAGAAAAATGTCAGGATATCGAAGAATTTCAACAGAAACATGACGACTTTAAGTTACATAAACAAATTAAAGAAATGGCTGGCCTCAATCGTAACACCTATTCTGCAAAACTTGTGAATAATCAAAACCGATTACTTATATCCGCTGAAGAAAAGAAAGAGGAATGACTTCTTATGTAGCTGATCTGTTTATGGATAATGAGCGTATATATGTTGAGACAGAAAATGATTACAAAGGACCACATATCTTAATATCAGAAGTTGAAAAAGTCATTAAAACCAGCAACACAGGAAAGTCGCCAGGACCAGACGAAATAAGATCTGAATTTCTAAAACACCTAAAAGAAAAAGGAATAAGAGCTGTCACTCACCTGTTTAACAAGGTATACGATGAAGGAAGGCTTCCCAAGGAATGGGTGCAGTTAATTTTTATACCAATACCAAAAAAGACAAATGCAAAACGCTTCTAAAATTATAGAACTATCAGCTTAGTAAACATTTGACAAAAATATTTCTTCGCACCATATATGAGACGATAAAACGAAAATGCGAAAACAGCTTAAGCAATACACAATTCGGCTTCAGAGCCGGGATGTGAATTAGAGAAGCCCTACTAAGTCTAACAGTTCTTGCAGAAAAATGCCTAGATATGCGACCTGCATATCTGCTATATAGACTATGAAAAGGAATTAGGCAAAGTCCAACACCAACAATTCATTTATATTCTACGGGAACTCGGTATCGATGGGAAGCATATATGAATTATACAGAACCTATATTGGCACCAAACTGCAAACTTTAAAGTAGACAGTGAGCTAACCGATGAAGTTCAGATCAGCAGAGGAGTGAGACAGAGATGTGTCCCATATTCAATATATATTCTGAAAGAATAGTACACAATGCTCTGGCGGACAGATAGGAAGGATTAAAAATTAATGTAGTGCTGTTGAATAACTTACGCTACGCTGGCGTCACAGCTTTAATTGTTGGGAGCGAAGAAGATTTACAATCCTTATTAAACTGCCCATCAGAATAAAGTAGAAAGATGGGATTAACCATTAATACACGAAAAACAAAGGTCATGATTATAATTAAAGATAACTTTAACTTAAACAACAATAAACTTGAACAAATAAGAAAATATAACTACTTAGGAAGAGTTATTGACGACCATATAGATAGTACTACTGAGATTAAAAAGAAGATATAAATATATATTAAATATAGAAAAATTCTTTGCAATCGCTCGCTCAATACTGGCTTAAGACTCCGGTTTCCAAAGTGTTATGTATGGTCAACACTCCTTTATGCATGCGAAACGTGGACACTCAAGAAGGATATGGCAAAACGTATAACTTGCCTTTGAGATGCCTATAGGGGAATGTTGAGGATTGTCTGGACACAGAAAATTGCGAACGAAGAAGTTCTCGGTCGATTGAGAAAATAAACGGAATAAGTACATAACGCTCCAATATATCATAGAAGGAAAAATTGAAGAAAATAGGGGTCATGGACCAAGAAAACTTCCTGGGTGAGTAATTTGAAGAGTCCGGGCTAAATAGAGAAAATTTGATACACAAGGCAAGAAATAGATGGAGTTTTGCCATAATGATAGCCAACGTCAATAAATGAGACGGCACCTGCAGAGAGAGAAAGAGACTGAAACAATACAGAAAAAATACAAGATAAAGTTTACTTACAATTTTCTAACTTCTGCTCCTGTTTTCCCGGCAGCAGTCCTTTTTCTTAGCCTTATGGCCATCACTGAGCCGTGGCGCCTTTTTTAGCATCTAGACTTAAATATCTAAATTATAGATTATAGGGTACAATGTGCTGCAGATTTGCTCACTTGGCAGATCTATGAACGCTTGAAGTTTCTGTAGACAGAATTTTGTTTACACCAAAGATCGGGTTAGAACCCTCCCACGGATAATTGAATATGAGGGACGGGTGTTGCTATAGTTTTGGTACAGTGTGTATATACGAAGATTCAGAATCTTTGGAAGTCTAAAGATTTTACTGATTGTTAGATTAATTTATCACAATGCCCCGTGGGAGGCTGCTAGTTCCCAGTCGGGCGTCTCCCCAAGTAGTGTATAGGGGAACGCTCGCCAGATATGGCGCAGAAATAACATATTCAGAAACAATAAAAACTAGCAGTGAACATGATGGTTTTCCAAGTTAGGAAAGGGTATTCCAGTTTTCTTTTTTTCCGATACTGCAGCCTAATAAATTGATCGTCTACTAAAAGCTGGAGGAAAAAAACCTTGGCTACAAATTACCCTTTTTCTACGTGAAAGAGTTAAGGCGTTGGATTAGCAACCCAGTACTAAAGGTTAAATATGTTAAAACACTCAGAAACGAGCATCGGAACAAACCGGACGGAGCAAATAGAAGATAACAAAGACGAAGAAAACAGACTTTGAAAATAGCGACGTAGAACATACAAGGTTTAGCGACTAAACGAAAATAAGAAATAACAGAAATGTAAAAATTAAACTTGGCTACATTAGTATTAACAGAAACCAAGAAGAAAGGAACAGGACAAGAAAAGTATGGAAACTACATTTATCTATGGAGTGGAATGAATACTAAAAAGCGAACGAGCAAGAAGTGGGGTATCCATGTTAATACACAAAAATTGACGAATACAATACAAATATGGGAAGAGATTAATAACAAGATTATTAAAGTTAAAATAAAAATCTACAAACAACATATAGCAGTAATAACAGTATATTCTTCTAATACCAAATTACAAAAAAAAGGAATAAAAGGGTATGCACGCATTATTGAGGAATAGCGCTACTCGAACAGTTGGTGACTACCAATGCGAGTTGAAGAATAACCAATGGGTAATAGATCAGATATCTACATTGACATAAAAAATTGAGAACAGTCACGTTCAAAAGTTGCCCCTATAAATAATCTTCGTATCCAGTACGAGCGGTGAATCGGTGCGGACGCTTTGCCTGCGCTCCGATATCAGTACGACACGCTTGATAAAAATTGTACGTACAAACAACTTTCACTTATTTTTATTAGTTTAGTTTATTCATTGCATGTAAATGCAACATAATTATGTTTCCAATCGGAAACAATTATGGCCTCGGCCCGTCAGGAACAACAGCCGTAAATAATCAATCGGCTCCTGAAAATTACGGCTTTACTTTCAATAGCCCTGGTCTTCAAAGATACCCTACTTCTCAACCGCAAAGTCATCTTAATCATCAATACTCATATGTAACCCATAACCAAACAATAATGACACCCCCTTTTGCAATGAACCAAAATACAAGCCTACCTATGCCGTCAATGCAAACCAACGAAAGTAATCAATATAACAGAACAGGCAATCACACACTAACAAATACAGATATGAACGATGAAGATGAATCGATTGCAGATGATACAGCTACTGACAAAGACAAAAGCAGTCCATCCACCTCAAAACACGAATGGCAGACGGTTAAGAAAAGAAAAAGGAATTCAACCACAGAGGATCCAAATTTAAAGCAGCCTAACCAATTGACTACATCTAACAGATACGGAATTCTTGCACAAACGAAAAACAATAACAATAATGACAATCAACAAACCAAAACTGCAAAACCTCCTCCAATATTTATCCATGGAGTGACTGATTATGATAAAATTATTGAAAATATCACTAAAACCATCGAGAAAGAACAATATTATACGTCAACAACATCAAATAATACGATCAAAATCAATACCTTTACCGCTTATTCCTACAGAAAGCAGTCAAGGCATCTACAAGAAGAAAATATAATATACCACACTTTTCAATTAAAAGAGTTGCTATTCGGAACCTGCACCACTCTGTACCAGTAGAAGTCATAAAGGATGAGCTAGCTAAACAAGGTCATAAGGTGCGCAATATGATGAATATGCGCCATAGGGTAACCAAACAACCTCTCCCCCTATTCATGATTGACCTTGAACCAAATGAGAACAATAAAAAAATCTTTGATGTAAAGTACATCGGGAATATAATTGTATCGGTAGAACCTTCTAAAATAAAGAACATTATCCCTCAATGCCTCAAGACCAAGACTATGGGCACACAAGGTCTTACTGCAATAAACATTTTGTCTGTGCAAAATGTGGCGGTGGACACAAAACGACAATTTGTACAAAAGACCGCAGTACCCCAGCTAAGTGCGTTCTATGTGGTGGAAATCAACCTGCCAATTATAAAGGCTGTACAAGCTGTAACGAGCCCCCCCTAACCTAAATGAATTCCTTCCTCTTCGTAACCAAACTAGTAACCACAATGGTGAAACACAAAGACTTACACAAAACGTAGTTAACAATCCTCAAGCATGGGCCAGAAGAAGCAACAATCCCCTAACTCAAGTCCAACAGTAACTTAACACTAACGAAGTACTTAGAAATTTCCTCAATGAGTTCAAAAATATGTTTCCCAACTAATAACTCAGAATAGCATGATACTTAACATGCTTTCCACAGTGATTAACAAAATAGCGTAAAAATGGCTACTTCGCTGCGTATCGCTTTGTGGAACGCCAATGGTATCTCTAACCATATTCTTGAAGTAATAACTTTTCCACAAAAATACCGTATTATACTGTATATTATGCTAATCACATTGATTGGACGGCTAATGGCGGATCAGCTGTGATAATTAAAAATATGATTATCCACCATGAAATACAGTCTTATCTAACCGAAAAAATACAAGGTGCAGCCATAAAAGTTGAAGCCTTTCCCTACTCATTTTTTATATCAGCTACGTGCAGCCCGCCAAGACATGCCATTTCTTCTGATGAATATGAAAATTTTCTCAGATCCCTAAGCAACAAATTTATAGTAGGAGAGGACTGGAATGCAAAAAATACAGCCTGGGGCTATAGACTTATCATCCCTAAAAGACACAACCTACTAAGAACAATTCAGAGAAACAATTATGAGTATTTATCAACCGGAAAACCTACCTATTGGCCTAGTGATCCACGCAAACTTCCAGATTTATTAAATTTTGCAATATTTAATCGAATAGCTAATGTATATATTAAAGCGAAATCTAACTACGACTTCTCCACTGACCACTCTCCAGTCGTCATTACTGTCAGTACAACAATAATCGCAAATAAAATGCCTGCTAGATTGTATAATAAAAATACGGATTGGGATCAATTAAAGAACCTGTTAGAAGAAAACATTAACATAACTATTAGAATTAATGATAATCAAGACCTAGATGAAGTGGTCCATCATCTAACGACAATGATCCAGTCAGCTGTCTGTCAAGCCACACCAACTATTGGAAATGTCAGTCCTAAAGCTGATAATATTCCCCGCCATATACGAAACCTAATCACTGAAAAATGAAGCGCTAGGAAAAAAGCAAGTAACAAGGAACAGGCAAGATAAAACAATCTATAATAGGCTTAGTCGTCAACTACATAATACCCTTATAGAAGCACGCAATAAAACATTTAAAAAATAAACTACAAAACTATCTCCTAACGATCGTACAATCTGGAAAGCAACTAAAAAATTTAATAGGCCAATACTAGCAATACCCCCAATCAGAAAACCTAAGGACACGTGGGCCAGAACAGATAAAGATAAAGCAGATACATTCGCAAAATATCTGGATAACGTATTTACCACCCCAAATCCACATAATAACAATGACTACACAGAAGTTCAAGATTTCCTAACTGCTCCATGCCAGCTTTCGCTACTAATAAAACCATTCTCCCTCTCAGAAGTCCTTCAGCAAATCAAATTTACGAATACCAAAAAAGCCCCTGGCTATGATATGATCGGAGGAGAAGTTCTGCAGCATCTTCCAAGGAAAGCACTGGTTCTTCTTACCACCATATTTAATAGTATAATGAGGTTAAGCTACTGTCCAGTGCTATGGAAGTATGCTAGGTCTACTATGATTGCAAAGCCTGGCAAACCACCTAACCACCCATGTTCCTATAGCCTTTTATCCTTAATATCTAAGATTTTTGAAATACTCCTACTGAAAAGAATAAAAGAAAAAGTAAATCTCAACCAGATAATCCCACGCTATCAGTTTGGCTTTCGTGAAGCCCACTCAACGATACACCAATGCCACCGAATCGTCAATCAAATAATAGAAAGCCTTGAATCCAAAAAGTTAACTACAGCTGCATTCCTAGATATAAAGCAAGCTTTCGATAAGGTCTGGCACACAGGCTTGCTTTACAAGATAAAATTACACTTCTCAACTCTGATCTATCTAGTTCTAAAATCCTACCTCGCCGAGAGATCCTTTCAAGTCGTGCTAAATGACTCAACCTCTGACTATCACCAAACTCAAGCAGGAGTGCCATAAGGTAGTGTTTTAGGTCCTTTACTCTATCTGATCTATACATATAATATTCCAACCACGCAGGACACTTCTATTGCCATGTTTGCCGATGACGTGAACATATTATCAACCAGTGACAAGCCCGCAGTATCTGTAGCTCACCTACAGCATCCCCTAAACCTACTGCAAGATTGGACTTGCAAGTAGAGAATAGCAGTAAACAGTGAGAAATCAGCTCAAATAACCTTCACTAATAGACGACTTGATTGCTCTCAAACTACTTTCATCAATATTACAATTCCAATCAAGTCTGAAATCAAATACCTAGGAATGCACCTCGATACAAAACTCAACTGGAGCATGCATATCAAAAATAAGAGAAGACAAATAGACTTAAAGGTGAAGCAAATGTACTGGTTAATCGGAAGACGTTCGCAGCTATCGCTATCAAATAAATTATTACTTTATAAAAGGTAAAAGAAGATTTACGGAAGCTGTACATAGAAAACTGGAAGATTGAAGCTAAACAAAGAGTCCAGTAGAGAAGAATTGTAAAAAGTAATGAATTTGTAAACATGCTAAAATTCACTCTTTATTTTCTACATTTTCGTGCTACTTTTGGTTTCACCAACTTTATATATTATGTTTCTTCAATATTAGTTTTAAACCACATTTATTTTATTTACTTACTTTGCTCAGTTCAACTTTGCTAATAAAAATCAAATTAACCGCATACGCTGGACATTGATGTGGCTGCTTCACTTAAATTACTTTTCTTTCGATATATCTGTTTGTAGTGTAGATTACACCACGTTGTTTCAGACCTACATTAGATTGTTTTCCTTTGAAATGCATTTCGAATATATGTTCCTGTTAGGGTTATACTAACCAACCTTGTTAGTTTTACATTAATGTTAAGCTTAAATAAATCCCTCCTTTTTAGTTTAACTATATGCTCGACAAAAATTGATCCCTAAAGCAAATGTTATTGGTTCTTTGCTAGTGTTAGACCACTATAATATGTAGATTTACACGAGAAGAATTCGAGAAATTCGTATTTATGATAAATAGTGTATTTTAAGTGTATGAATATATGGGATCACCTAATAACTTTTATATAATTTTTATAACTTACCCGAAAACTGAATACGTAATGAGAAGTTTTCTAGCTATTATTAGAAACATTAAAAGTACAGGATGGAGCAAATCTGTCCGTTGAATCTACAGGTTAAATAAAGGAAAACCAATAGGAGGCAAACTACAAAATTTAAAATTTCATTTTAATGTGTTATAAAAAATATGTCAAGTGGTATCCCTACGGTGTACTACGCATCGTTACTGGATCAGTCGAAGACAGTAATTGTTGAAAAACGGCCCCATTTGGAAAGGAAGAAAGCGCTCTTCCATCAAGACATGTCAAACATGGGAAACGAGAGCGTCTATTCAACAAAAACGCGTGCGAGGCGATTTTGGATGTGTGTCAGGAACGACCGACAACCACAGTAGAGCTTGTGGAGAGAAGCCAAAGAGCAAATGGCGGCATTTTTCCTTAGATTAGATACTGTGGAACTTGAGAAAACCGTCTTACGAAAACTGCGGATCAATGCGAAAGACACTATGAAAATTGCAGAAAAGCTGTACACCCAGGGCTTTATCAGTTATCCTCGAACGGAAACCAACATTTTCCCAAACGAGCTCAATTTCATGCCTTTGGTTACACAGCAGTGTGAGGATAATCAATGGGGGTCGTTTCCACAGAGAGTTATTGCGGAGGGTGGTCCTAATCCTAGACAAGGTCGCAAGTCTGACCAGGCTCATCCTCCGATGCACCCCATCAAATACACGAACACTATGACTGGAAACGAAAAGAAAATTTATGAATATATCGTGCGTCACTTTCTAGCTTGCGTGAGCAAGGATGCCTTAGGACATGAAACAGCCGTGCACGTAGATATAGCTGGTGAGAAGTTCCTAGCCAAAGGTCTAATTATTTTAGAACGGAATTATCTGGATGTCTACGTATATGATAAGTGCAATGCCAAGGAAATACATGAATATCAATGCGTCTGTAAACTTTTTGTGCAGGAACTTGTTGATGACATACATATTCCCTTTTATCATTAGCTGGTAAGAAATCATCTCAATTTCCGGAACCAGCTCGCCCCTGAACCACACCAGCAGGGTTTTAGGATTGTAAACATCCACTACAGACTCTCTTGCCAAGCTTAACAGCCAGGATCTGCCGTTTTTTTTGGGCCTTCGAAAAATTTATCCACCAAACCATCCCCATCCTCTTTGCTCCAAATGAAAGCAAAACCAGTAAAGTTGTATGCTGGCGACCATCTTTTGGGGAAGCGGAGGAATACCTTCAACGTTGCGTTTAGACCGAACATCTCTATAGCACTAATGTGCGCTTTGGGCAGTATAGGAGAGAACATCCTTTTATGAGTATGTTTTAACACACCGATAGGTAGTGTGAAAATCACATGATTGTCTTCATAAATAGAATTATCCGAGCAAACTACCTGACAATTATGCTGTTTACTATCCCACATAATGTGCACCACCTCCGTATAGAGAGACATCACACTTCGGCGATTGCTATGGCGAAAATTGATTGACCATCCAGCATATTTACAAGATCTGGCACCTGGCACACTCTTAACAGAGAGAGTCCATTTCAAAATTTGTTAGTAGACGTAGTTTTACAAAAAGTAGATGGTAAAGTAGCATAACAGTACAAGAAAGAAGCTTTGTCTTGTCGAAATGTTCTTTGAAAAGTTGTCAAAAGTTCTGAAACTTTTAGCTTTTCGTGGACTGGCTATTTATAACGAAATTGAAATATTGGCTTCTGTAAGAAATGGTAACTCTCTTAGCTTAGCATTAGGAAATAAAGGAAGAGGTGTTCACTCATACTTATCAAGTACGACTGTTAATGAATGTATAAGACAGTTTAAGCGGTTTAAGTTAGGGTAAAGATCGTAGAGTATTATTCTATAATTGGAAACTCAACTAACGCCAGATGTTTCGCATACCAACTAGCTTTTGTGGTACATCATGTACTCCCTTTCTCGTTTATTTCCTTTATGTGACTATAAACGTAAAAAGACGACAAATTCTGTAATTTTCACAGTAGATTTTATAACTCACAGAGCTATGACGATTCTAGCTACACGTCTGAGTGCTACAAAAGTTTTAAGACTGGAAAAAAAGAATTAAACTTTATGGTTACATACATCCCTTTCGCGGGCCACTCTTTACAACCACTTTTCACAGCTGCAAAGGGTAGCAAGTACTCTATTGATTTTGTATTATTCAGAACAACAAAACTATAACTTTTTTAGTTCTTCGACTGAAAGATAGATATTTCAGTTTCGCTTAAAAAAAATCTTATTTTTAACAACTTGTTCGACAACTCGATGAAGTACTCGTTCTGATGCCAATCTAGTATTATATAAATAGCACCAGAGGGTTTTTGATGGTCGACACAAGTTACCCACGATAGTGATTAGACTAAAAGATCCACAGTATGAAGCAAACATAATATTGGAAAACCTCGAGAAGGAAGTGAAACGCTCAAGGGGAAAACACAAACACAACAAAAGTCAATACTCTATACAGTACTTTAAAAGCGCTTATAAATCTTCAAAAATACGATGAGTTTTCAAGGCTATAAAACAAAACAAAATTGATGTGTAAAACTGACTTCTACAAAACAAACTTTACAAGAAAGAGAGCCAATAGTTTCTTTTGGTGGAGAGAAAGAAGGAAATTAGGAGTCTTCTAGACGACAGTCTTTTATGATAGAAACAAGCTATGCTACAACTGATTCTTTGAAGCTCAATTTAGCACTAAAAAGACAATCTATGCAGAACTACATAATAATTTCGGATTTCTATGGAAAATCACTAAAATACAGTAGAAGGCAAATCGGCTATTGAAAAAATATGCTTCTAATTTAGATTTCAAGAATTCTTAAAAGCATCCACATAGATGATAAGAAAGTACAATTAGAATCACAAAGACTCCTAGTATTATTGAGGTCATAGGACGTAAATTCGACTTTCTAATACTACGATCGTTCTAAGAATGATCCTTTCCAGTTCTTAATAGAATAAAACTCTTTGAGATCAAGAATAAAAATAAAAAAGACGGGTCCTGCACTTCTGTTTATTGGGACTGAGACTTTTTCTTTTGTTGACATGGTTCAGAGGTTTGGTAATTTTAAAGTCAAGAAGAGGTTAGACTTTTAGATAAAAGAACATTTGTTTTTATTTTTCTTCATTGTTGCGTGAAGGTATTTAAACATTGTATTGAAGTGTATGGTATATAACGAAAATTAAAAAATCAAATAACTTTTTTTATCTAAACAATCAACTTAAACAGGTCCTGCATAAAGAAACAAAGCCAATGTAATCTAATCTACGCCACAGTTTCTGTCTGCTTAGTCCATTTGCTTCTGAGTTTACAAATTTACCCAACCCTTGCTGTTTTGCCGTCTACTACTGGCAAGAGTTCTTCGATTTTTTCCCACGTCTGTGGTCATCTACATCGCATTATATTGAAGGCCCTTTTTGCTTTGGCCTTAGTTTCTTCCTCACTTCACAGGTCAGCAACACATCCATGGCATCCTTGACTTCCCCACTCCACATCTGTTTTGGTCTTCCGCCAGCTTCCGGATTCTTAGGTAGGGCCGGAAATTGATATATCTAGTGGTAACATGAACGGTATGTCGGCTAAGATACTCTGCAGTCTGATTCTTTACGAACTTTCTTGAAACCGGCTTAGAAATAGGGGATGTTAATCATGCCGCAGCTTTTTGGATTAGTTGGTTCGGAGGTTCATTTGTTTTGGAATCCCAACGCGCGCCTTGGTTTAATGGACTGAAATGTCGATCTTAAACCATATCGTTTTTGCAAACCCCTCATACTTCTTAGATAAAGAAGCGCTGACTTGCTGTTAGGTAAAACAGTGCAACTCTAGATGACTATGCTGTGCCTGTCAGCTTGAACTAGAAAATGATGCTCCAGTATGTGGGCTTGATAGTGAATCTCCTCTTTTCCTCGCACGACGATGAACACGGCTCCCGCTCTTTCGTCATTCCTTACAGCAGCGCATTTCTTTTGCCTTCGTTGTTGAACGTGGTTTAATACTAACGCTGTTTATTAACACAGCCTGGTGGTTGCAATGCTATAAGAACTTGATGCCTTAACCGCGAGTATCCTCTGTACGCTAAGAAAGTCTCTAGTCTCTTTGATTTTGTACCCTTGTATCCATACTTTGGCTACGTACATCACTAGCTGTACAGTCTCCTCAATTATTTGAACCATCTATTTGCCTGGAAACCCCCACGGTAATTGCTTCGCCACCACAATCCAGTGAGACATTTGTTTTTCTTTGTCACAATGTGTGACTCTCCTATGAGTGTCGATCGTCGATCTCTCCTCTAAGATACCAGATGCAATTCTTTCACTTGACTCGCTCTTCATTCAGCAAAGAAGTCAAGCTGTCTTGCCTTGTCCGTATTCTGAATAATAGCGCTTTAGCCTTTTTAGCATTAAATTTAAATTTTATTCATTACGCCCACTCTGGGCATTTTTATTTCAGGTTGTTCTCAGAGTTTTAAATTACGCTACCTGGAGTATCAGCTACTTGTCGTCTACAAACGTCACGATCTTGCATTTTCGTATATTATCTTTCGGTATACCGGTCCAGAGCACGAACCCTAGCGCACGCCCTCGCCACTACTTGTATCGCGATTTTTTTGCCCGTTTTTATGTGCGGTATGCTCTCACTGAAGTTGTGTTTTACTAGCATTAGTAAATCTTGTGGATAATTCTTTTGACAAACGACAATCGTTCTCACAATATATAGCGTAGTCCTTTCTATATACAAGGTGTAACAAGTAGATAAATAAACGTCCCGATCACCTGCACTAATGAAATAAAAGTTTTCTTTTAAATTAGAAAGAGTTTTTTTATTTACTCTGTAGGACAGTCAATACGAAGAGGATGTTGTAGCTGGAAATAAGTATTTCCGTCCAAGCTGGTTAAAAATATTTTTATTTACTTAGCACAAAATTAAATGTATAAAAATTTTAAGCTGTAAAATTTACTCTTCTTTATTTTTTAAATTTTAGAAATTTAGATCACAGTATTAGTCAACCAGGAGAAATGTCCTTTTATAGAGTTTTAGTTTTTAAATGTTTTAATTATCTTTCCGAGCACTATAATTGGATAAATACTCTAACTAATGACGTCATTGTATAACGAATTAATTTCTTTACTTTATAACTACACCCAGTATATTTAAATTTTATTGCACCTTTTAATTTGAGCGTTTTATTTCTTAATGTTAAAAAATGTTATTTTTAATTTAATGCATCATCTATTCCTTTTTTATATTTTGTGCTTTTATACTATATAATATTAGTAACTCAATTATTATATTTGTATATATTTCAACACAAGAAAACTTTAGTAATACATTTAAATAGATGCATTTATTTTATTGAACGATAATGTGACTTAAAGGTTTAAAAAATATGCGCCGGTTGCACTTTGTCGCGGAATTGTTTATTGCAAACGGATGCCGTTCCTGCGAAGCGATTTATTACAATCGCCTTTTCGGGCACTCTGCTCACACAAAGTGAAGCCAAGGCTGTGGGCTCCGCGGTAATTAATTAGCTGTCCGGGATGTTATTAAGCGCCGAGGTGTGGGCCGCCGCTTAATGTCATTACCGCAGCTTCCCTTACCGACGCGCGACAAAAATGCGTTTTGCAATCAGCAGCATACGGAAGGAAAAGAGCTGCCGTGGCGTGCTACTCCGCACGGCTGCTGCACGACGAAGGCTGCGTAAATCTCAATTACTTAATTACAAATTATTGCGCGATTTGGTGTACGGGGATGGATCGCAAAGTTTTCTAAGCCACTGCTAGAAGCCGTTGCATTAGCAGCGCCCTAACAAATGGTGGGAGCTCCAACAGCTACTAGTCAAAGACATTCTACTCATGATTACAGAAGGATTATAACCGACACTAGTAGAGATTGTTGTAAAGCCACGACTAGGTCTTCTTTTTATTGTGATCTGGAATAGTTATAGTTCTTCCTAGCGGTTACTTCTTTTATCTAGTATTTTACAGCGGCCTCTAACTCGTTGATCTAGCTGTCAGCAATCACTTTTTTGGAGAAACGAAACATCATGACACCCTTTTTGTTGATAAAAAATTTAAGCGCCATCACAGAAGCGTCATATTTGGTATATTAAAGATGTATCTTTCTTTCCTGGTTCAACCACTCTTGGGTTAAGAAAAATCCCAGAAATCAGCTCATCAAAGTCTAGGTTTTGTCAGTTAAGGTTTCAGGGCTATTTAGAGCACAACACCTACAGTATAGGTTTATGTATTGTCACTCATTTTTCTTGTTAGTTTATTTTATTTTTCTCAGCATCATGGTATAATTTTTTTAGTTCGCAGACAAATTTGTTATTTCTTTTACAATAGGATCGCTGCTGTATACGTCTCTATTTTAACAGCTTTTATAATTATTTATTTTACTGCTTGATGTTATTGCCAATAAATTATTAATTTACTTTTTTAAAATTTCGTAATATTTATTTGTGTTGGTATTTCAGTAGAGTAATAATAACTTAAAAACTTTTTATTACCTATAATTACTAAATATTCAGCTGGCAACACTAAATTTGTCAAGTTTTTAACAACTGCTGTAGAATTTGCTTTTATTTGCCATCAGTATTGACCTAATTAGGTACACGTGTGATTTACATGTTCTACATTTTAATTAACAACTTAATTTCCGTGCCTGCAAGCGACACTTTAAACTCGCGTTGGTAATTGGCCTTTTTTAACGTTAAATGAGCTTAATTACCAATTTCCTTACTCAAACCTTGAACAAAAGCGCCCTAAGCAGACTTAATGAAGTTACTTCCACAATTAACAGCTTCCTCTGAAAATCACTAAAAATGTAATTGTAAAATTTATTTTATATAATTGTGTCCTTTTTGAAATCTGGTTTTTAACCCCCCTAATTACAGTTACTTTGCAATTATTTGTGCTCTGCTTTAGGTAGTTGCGCAATTTTCAGAATTTATTGCGACCTTATTTTGTGTGCAATTACCACAATTAGGACAATTAAGATTTGTTTACTTAGTAATTCGTTTTATGCTTCATATCCGCCCAGAAAGCTAACTTGAGCTTTTTTAAGCCAAATTATTAATAAAAAAGTCACACGTATGTATGAAGTCAATAAAAAGCCGTTATATCATACCAGTACTTTTGCAATTGCGGACATTTACGTGTGCGTGTGAGATCCGGTGTGGAAGGCGACGATTATGAGAAGGATAATGGTAGTAATGCTAAATTTTCCTCTGTTAGCAGACACATATTTTCATTCTGGATGAAGCTTTGGACCCTAGACACCCTACTTAGTTATTTTTAGTTAAAATTAAAAAATAACACACCCAAAACTTAATCAATGCTGCTTCTGTTATGCATCAGATGACAGAGAAGACTTAATAATTATTAAACTAATTTTGAATTAAAGAGGGATAACTTTGAGTTTTTTGTAAAGATTAAAGACTGTAAGTTTTTTTTTTAATTGTAACTTGGATACGATAAAGTTTGAGATTTTATAATTATATGGTGGCTGCGCTTGTTGATAGGTGCTGGAGGTATTTTATTCCTACAAGCAATAAAACACTGATAATTACAACGTAATAAGAAAAGCTGTGGTCACTAAATGGGAAGATCCATAATTTTTTCAATTCTCTTTAAAGGGACAAAGATAAAGAAAGGCAAAAAAAGATTAAAAACTACTACCACTACAACCTTAGAGCTTCTTCTACTACCCAACTGTTCACTTATTCAGATAAAAGGTTTGAAGCTTTCATCAAACCAAGTTGTTTTATGCTAGACTTTCCCTAGAGTTGACTTAGCATGTTTATGACAAAACCTATAAATTGTTTCTTTCTTGTAAACACCCACCACATGCATAGGCTTATGTACATACATTACAGCGTTCAGAAATAACCCTGACACTATCCTAACTTGCTACCTCTTTAACCGCAGAATATTCTTTGTTGCTTTTTAACATAAAGTTCTAAACTCATCTTTATTGTGCTTTAGTCCTTCTAGGTAGCCTCAAAAGTTCGGCAAAAGTAGTTTCTGGATCTTTTTGTCGTTAATGCACCACTATTTTTCTTTTTCGATATATTCCTGTGCTTTGAAATTTACTCAAAAGCAAATTTATTGTAGCTTTCAAGAATTTTAAAGTTTTACAGATATTTTCACACCAATTCAAAATTTATCTAGTAACGGGCTAGGGCTTTTATTGTTAGTACAAGAATGACTTTTTATGTTTTATACTAAAGCTCTTACACAAAGGCATGTTTTAAGCGTAAAATTTTTTTTGGACACTAGTATATTTCCCCAAATATATAAGAATATGTATTATACTGAGATTTTCTAAATATTTGAGCTCCACTTCCACTATGAGTTTCAGATTTGTCTGACTACTAATTTTTTGATTGTATATTCTTGCTTCCGTTTTGATTTTTTTTTATTATATGTTTAATCAGCTCAGCATTGATTTTGCTATACATGATTCGGTTGTGAGTCTTAATTCTTAACTTATACTAACATTGTGAGGGTTACATTCCTCATATATTACATTGTACATTTATTTGATTTAATACATATATTGCTTATTTATGAATGTTATGTATTTATTGACGTAAGTCCTGTGGGAGTCTTCTTTCTAGTCTTTTATGTTTACCTTTTTGACCAAGGTTATACGTCACTGCACTGTCGCATTCACTTATATTATCAAAGAATTTGTTGCACTGTTTATTTATTTAATGTAAATTTAGCTCTTTGTGAATTTGGTCATTCCGCACAAACCATGGCACATTCTCTGAAATTCGAGCAACTTTGTTTTGCAGAACTTGTAATTTTCTGTGGTGTGTATTAGATGAATTTCTCTATACAGAGCACGCATATGTTAAAATACGTGTTCGTATTGTTTTATACATTAGCATAATGCACTCTACACGCAAATGTGATTTTTGATTTATCAACGGGTATAGGATACCCAGCCTGGCATAGCACTCACTTAGTTTTTTGTTCACATGGAAGCTTCATCCTAATCTGGTGTCTAAGTAGACGCCCAAATATTTGGTTGCAGAATCCTTGTTGTTCCACTCAATCTTATTTTGGTTTAACTTTATGATTGGTAAGTTCTTTATTTGTTTTAGAGCAAACATTTTTGTCTGTGTCTTTGTTACATTGATTTTAATTTTTCAGTTGTTAAACCAGTTGTGCATCTCATCTAGGGCACTTTGTAGATAGTTCACTGCTACTTGGAGGTTTTCACTTTGTGTTAAGATAGCAGTGTCATCCGCGAACATAGCCAAGGTAGTATTGTCAGTTGTTTGCAAGTCGTGCATGTAAATATTGAACAAGAGTGGTCCCAGTATACTACCTTGCGGTACTCCCGCCAATATTGGTCTTTTATTTGATACGACAGTATTCACTCTCACCGAGAATGTTCTGTCTTTAAGAAGGACAAAATTACGTTAATCAGATAGTCTGGGAATCCCAATCTTATTATTTTGTACCTTAGTCCTAGGTGCTAGACTTTGTCAAAGGAATTTTGTAGGTTGATAAATGCTGCTACAGTGTATTTCTTATTCTCAAAGCCTGTCTCTATTAATTCGGTAATTCTCATTAACTGGTATGTTGTCGAGTGCCTTCTTTTAAATCCCATTTGATGATGAGGTATGATATTACGTTCATTCACTATCTTTTGGATCCTCTCACGTACAACTTTTTCCAATAGTTTAGAGAGTGTTGAAAGTAGGCTTATGGGCCTGTAACTTTCCGGACTGTGTTTTTCTTTACCATTTTTGTGGAATGGTAATATGTGAGAATGTTTCCATTCATTAGGAAAGTATCCTATTCGAAGGCAGGTGTTAAATATATTTGTTAGGATAGCCAATGATTTTTTGGTGAGCTGTTTTAATATACTATTAGTTATTTGATCTGGACCTGGCGATTTTTTGTTGGGTAGTTTTAAAATAAATTTCTGAATTTCTGCTGGCAAACTTGGTTCTATCTCTATGGGGTGTTGACTATTGAAACTATTGTTTGCTTCAATTACTTCTTGTTGCTGGTTTTGTACGGTGTTTGCGTCGTTGGGTGTAAATACTTTTTCAAAGTGTGATGCTAGAAGATTAGCTTTGTCTTCGTCAGTTGAATATGTGTTGCTGTTGGCTGTTAGTGGGAGAATGATGTTAGGTTGCATTAATAATTTTTTGGTAGCCTGCCACGTCGTTGCGTCTCTTGACTGGGGCTCTTCAATATATTTGTTATATAAATTATATCTGTGGTTGTCTAATTTTATCCTGACTCGGTGAGTGAGCTGATTATAAAATGTTTTAAGATGTGGTCGTCTGGTCCGTTGCCATTCATGTCTGGTTCTGTTCTTTAGTTTAATTAAGTTGGCTATTTCGAATGGAGTATGGATACCATTGCGTTTTTTTTTTTGCTTCCAAGGTGTTAGTGCTGGTTGTACACTTATTTTCACTGCTTGAGTATACTATTTGACTGCCTCATCAATATCGCTAGTGGAATGAATTGGTCCAAAGTTTTTGATATTTTTGTCAAGCTCTCGTTGAAACATATTCCAGTTTTTTTTGCCTTCAATTAATTTTGGTAATAGGGGTGTTTTCAGTAGTTCGCTATAGAAGGAGAGTGTTACCGGTAGGTGATCTGAATCATTCAAATCTGTTTGGTAGATAGGTGTTTGAAAGTTTTTAAATAAAACGAAATCCAAGATATCCGGTTTATAATCTGTTCTATAGGGGTGGTAAGTATATTCTTTAGGGGCTGATATTTGTAGGTTGTGGTTCGTCAATATTTAATTTAGTCTGGCACCATTCGAGTTATCAGCTTTACATTCCCAGAATTTTTTTTGCAATTTAGATCCCCAATTAGCAGTGTTGGTTTATTTGTGCAGAAAATTTTTGAAATGTCTTCTTCTAGTATCTATTTATTGGGATGTTTATAAGCTGCATGAATTATGATTTCAGTTTTATTTTTAAATGTCAGCTGCTGTTTCTAGGTTTTCAAGGTTTAGATCCGGTAACTGGTAGTAAGCTAATTTTTGTTTGATTGCAATTGCCACTCCTCCCGATGCTGTCTGCGTTTCTCTGTCCCTCCTATATACAGTGTACCCTGGTAACTTGAAAATTTCTGTATTTATAAGATGTGTCTCGGTGATGCAAGCCACGTCAACGTTATGTCTAAACAAGAACTCGATAAATATACTGCGCTGTCTCTTTATGCCATCAGCGTTCCAATTTAGGACTGTTATATTACTAATTGTAAATTTTTTATTTGGATCCATAAGAAGAAAGTAATGGTATTAATGTTGTTAGATAAGGCATAATTTTATCCAGGTGTGGTATTAATAGCTCATTTACTTTTGATACAATATTGGTTAGAAGGTCCTGTTCTTCATGCTTGGTTTTGTGATTTCCACTAGGTTTTGTTGGTAGTTTGGGAAAAGATCTGTTGTAGTCTTGTTGTTCATAGGAATTCAATTGTTGGATATTTTGACTTACAGCTACTTTTGTTGTGGCCGGTGAAATCCACGCTCGTGCTCTAGTTTGACTTAGATTTGGAGGGTTGTATTGACGGCTAACTTTCTGGTAATAATTGCATCCCTTGAAGTTCGTGAGATGCAGTTCTTTGCAATTCACGCATTGAGGGGGATCAGTAGGTTTTTTTTTGAGAATTTATTATATTCATGATTATTTGTGCATTTGACGCACCGTGGCTCAATTTAGCAATAATTCCGTGTATGTCCGTATAGTTGACATTTCTTACATTGGGGAATTTCTTTTTATTTTCTTCTTACTTCCACTTTAATGATACTATACTGGATTTTCTTTAAGTTCATAATTTTCTTTGCCATTGCGGTGTCTTCTAGGTCCACCGCGCATAATGGTATGGGCTTTCTGTCCGTGTTATAAAAACGAGTAATTTTAGTTACAGAATATTTTAGGTTTATTAACTCTTCTAATACTTCCCCATCAGTAATTGAAACAGGAAGGCTTCGAATAATAACTGAAAAATTGTTCTTTTCAGGGTCTTTAAATGTGTGGTAATTTAATTTGTTATCATTATAAAGTTTGGTGATTTTTCTGTAATCTTCAATAGTACTTAAATTAATTCTGAGTTTATCCCCTTTTTGGGCTGTATCAAATTCTCCTTTAAGATCTTTTATAATTTCTTGGTGTTTTATATGTGAAGCGTGGTGTAGGAATATTGGTGGAATTTTTATTTTAGTTTCTTGCGTTGAGATAGAAGGAATATGTTGTTCGTAGATATGCATTTTCTCTACAGCTGCAGCGTATTTACCTTGATAAATGCTGTTTGAAGCGCTCTGAATGTTGTCATTTGATAAGTAATATTTGTTAGCTGCAATTAGTGTGGCGGAATCAAAGTAATACTTTTTATTTAGTGTGGCAGGTGGTGAAAGTTCGTTATTATTCCTCTTACCCATTTTGTTGGGATGAGGACCCCCTGTGGGGGTTTGTCTGTTTTGCTGAGATATTTACGGATTGCGGTTAATTACAGTTTATTCGAAGTGATAACTACAACTATCGATAAGCACTTGACCCCAGGTCAGCTCGCACTCGTTTGATAATGCGGAGAAGGCGACCGCGGAACGGCCTTACGCTCCGAAAGGCAAACGGGTACTCTTCGTTTTGACTAGAAAGTATGAAAAGGAAAACTTAATAACAATTTCGTGGCTACGAAAGGGGCACTTTTTATTTTGTTTTCTTTTAATTTACTTGTTTTTGGTATAATATTTCAAAGATAAAAGAAAATTCAGGACACCTTAGTCTATTTCCCACACGTTTAATTTATTTTAAACAAAAAAAATGCAGTGGTTTTTGTTCAGGTAATTTTTTTCTTGTAATATGCATTTGTCCGAAACTGCCCCATAGTGGGGTACATCCGGACAAGTAGTTGGGTAGATACGGACAAGTCAAATTTATTTATTTTTAAATAAAAGAAAGTATATCATAAACAGGTTTATTGAACATTATAATCATCAAAATTGACATTAAATTTGAAAAGCCAAGACTTTCTTGAATTAGATATTTTCAAAATATCCTGCAAGTCCGGAAAGCGGAAGCCGCTTTTATACCTTCTGAGAAAATTCTCCTCGTAGAAGTCGTCATAAATGCAAGATTCCACTCTACCCATATAATGAAGCGTTCTTTTGTATTTGACGAGTACGTAATCGTTACAATGGATTACGTCGTCATCCAACAGCTTAAAGACAACGTCATCGTCTTGAAATTTGCTTGAAAGATCGGACACAATGTCAGAAAATTTCGTCTCATGTGCAATATTCTGGGGTAATTCCACATCGTAATCTAAGGAGTCACTGTCTATTTTCTTCAACTTTTTCTTTAGTATCTTTCCTTTACACTTTTCTCCAACTTTTGCTCCTTTTTTCTTCGCTTGTCACCACTTTTCTTTTCGTGTATCTTTTCTCCAACTTTTGTTTTCTCAGCGCTTCTAATTCTTGAATTCTCTCCTTCTCCGGTGTGCTTGGGTAAATTCTCAATTTACCTAGTCGAGATTTTCTATTCGTTTTTCTGGGGGCCGCATTTGGGAATAGTCTGATGACTTCGACGGATAATATTTTAATTTTCGGTTGCGTGGCCTGACTTATCAAGTCATTTAACATTGTTCTAATCATCAGGGTCACTTCGTCAAGTTCGGAATCGGCCACATTGATAGTGCTCGTGCGGATGGATGAAGTAAAGGAATCGCCCGGAATAGAAATTGATGGGATTTCAGACCCCTTCCCTCGAATTTCAGAGTCTGCCCTATCTGTGGAATGCGACCCCATGAAATCATCATCACCGAAAATCATAGAATTAATAGGCACAAGCCCGTACTAAAATAGCTGCTTATGATGTTTTTGGGTGTAAAGCTTTGCAAACAGGGATCTGCAGTGAGTTTAGCGATATCGTAAATTCCAATTGGTTTTCCAGGATTTGAAATTATAAAGTCATTAAAAGCAGTCTTGCATCTAGTCTTAAATGGCCCATAAATGCCCTTGTCAAGTGGTTGCATTTTGTGGGTGCAATGCGGGGGGAATGAAAGCAGAACTATACCATTTTCGCAAGAATAGTTTATGGCCTTGAGTGGTATGTGTGTTTTATGATTGTCAAGCAACAAAAGAATTGGATTTTCTTGATTAGAACCAGTATGTTCTTGAATATGCTCCCATAAACCTACAAAAAATTTATCCTGACTTTTTTGCAAAGCCTACTGCCCTAGAAACTGAACCAAACATAAACTGGTTTTTCATACGAACACGAAGAAATACGTATGCTGGGGGTATTTTCAATTGGAGAAATAAAGTTACACATTGTAACTAATACACCCCTTTCATCTGAGACGCACTGATTCCTGTTGCGGCAATAACTTTGGGAACCTGAAGAAATGTTGTGACTCCGGTTTCATCGGTATTAAAAATAAAAATTATATTTGGCTTGAACTTCCTTGCAATTCTTAAAAAATGAGTCGACATTGAATTTGTTGAAAGCTGCTGCTCGTGCAACGCTGGTGTTTTCCTCTTTATGGTAGGAAAGTCTTAGGTGACGACTCATAAAAGATCGCATCCACTCCTTTCCAGTCATCTTATTTTTATTTTAAGTTTGTGGATTTTTTTTGATCAATTTGGTTGGATATTCACATACCAGCTGCTGCGCAGACTTGTAAGTCAGTCCACACAATAAAAAATTTCCAACTGTTCTTCTTCTCGTGGAGAGAATACTTAACGGGGAGCGCACTTCGATAATGAAGATGCATCCTTATCTGAATTACTGCTTTCGTTTAGTCGGTCACGTTTTTCTTTTTTTCATTTTTACAAGTTGGTCATGAAGAGTTGCCTTCGATATATTAAAAGTGCTTGTAGCCAATTGAATCGACATTTGGCGATTGAGCACGGTTTTAACAGCTGTTTTCAAATCATCTTTCGGAATATCGGGGCGTTTTCTTTTTTTAATGTATTTACGGACCATCCTAGAAAGTGAAATAAATCCATAGTCCTTTAGTTAGTTAGTAACGGTGGTCTCACACAAAAATAAAGGTTTTAATCTTGTCTGTGTGTCGAAAAAGTTTTCTTATTTTTTACCTTTTATGTCTTGTTTTGTTTTAATTAAATGCAAGTCAATCACCTGGTTGTTAAAATATGGTTTAAAATACACCAAAGGACTTTTCCCTTTATATCCCTTTCAACATTTAAATTTGCAATATACCCTTTCTCACTTTGTTCCTCACTATACCGGGATGAACTTCTTTTTCAGTTCATTTGTAGTTTGGTCGTCTTGTTTCAATACTTCTACAGTTCCGGAAACGTTGATCATCTCTGGAAGACCATCATCAGAAACTTCTTTATTTTCGCTTGTCAGTTCGTCTATCCCCGGTGGAATCAAAGCGATGTCGGCTGATCAGAGTTTCTTCCAAGGTTCTAGAATGCTTTTTTCTCAGCGTTCTATTTATAGATTACTCTATTTTAGCAAATGTAATTAAAATTCTATTTAAAATATTCTTATAACTTTGACATAATCTAATAAACCGAATATTTAATAAAAATATACATATAACCAATGTTATTATCTTATGTTTCTCCAATATAACATTGAAAATGCACGTGAAGCAAAAACTCACACTTCACCATTTGAAAGTTTACTAAATAATGAGAAATATCATAAGTAGTTTAGCTGCCGGTTTGCTTTTAAGTGTCTATAGAAACAACCGTAAAACCGCTTCAAACATTCAAGTCCACTACATAGCGTATTAATCTACGGTCAGATTGCTGAGTGTTAATGGGTTAATGTCTCTGTGGACAGTATGCAAAATTAGCTTGGAGACAATAAAAAATTGTAAAACCGAGAATAAGCTAAACATCTCAAACATAACACTATCAGAATCAAAAATAAAAGTTCTGTAAAAAGGCAAGTAAAAATAACAAATATAGAATATGAAGAACAAGAAAAAGAAGTTAAAACCATATGACGAAATGTGAAATTTTTAAATTGTAAGATAAAAAAAACAAAGTACGACCAAAACTTAGATAGATGAAAGAAGTGCAAGACAATTTTAAAATGCTTGGCGTCACAAGATAGAGGAAGAGGACAAGGAAGCGCAGGAATTGCGATCGAATCGTGCTTTTTCCATTTTAGTTTAAATTGGGGATTGGCCCGCTCTCTGTTTGAAAATACGCACATTATCGAGTTATTAACTTTCTACAGCGGAGCTTATAGTAGAAAGTTAATGAGATTATCATTTTGTCTGTCTGTCTGTGTGTCTGGAGACAAGATAACGTACGTTCTATCCAACGGATTTACTTCAAACTTGGCATACTACATCTTAGGTCATTACCTTTCATGGGATTGATTTTCAGCCAAATCGGTTAATGGCAACCGGAAGTGACCGTTACGATTTCGCACCGCTGTAGAAAGTTTTCTTTACGGTATTACACCGTTCTTGTTTTATAATATTATAATTCAGTCTTAACACATTTGACCTACGGCTAGCTCGCATCTACGTTATCATCAGGAAGAAGCGCGATAACTGTCAGTTCCTTGCTTTGCGAAATTAATACCGCATTCGAGCATTAAAATTTAAGTGTTTGTTACCAGGTCGGGCCCGGGCGGTGATAAATAGGGCGTCGGGACGTTACGATCAGCAACGCATGGGGCACGGAAGGCTAAAAAAACGAAGCGTCTGCTCCAGCTTGCGAATTAGAATTATATTTACAACCTTACAGAACTTAACATATCTTACGGTAACCTAACCTACTTAACTAATGTACAAGAACTTACGACTTAATATACGCGCTGAATGGGTAGCGAGCTAGCGCAGCGAAGCCGAGCCGCAAACTAGGTGCAGCAGCGCAAGCAGCAGTGCCGGTGGCGGAACCAGGCAGCGTGCAGCAGGGCCGAGCAGCGGGGTCAATGGCGGAGCCAGACAGTGAGCAGCAGGGGCGCAGCAGGTCCGGGCAGCGGGGCCGGAAAGCGAGCAGCAGGTCCTGGCAGCAAGCAGCAAAAGAAGCCAAAAAGTACTCATCTGATGACACTTTATGGTTTCTTCTTCAGGGGCTGACGACTGAGCGCGAATTCTTTGATCGCTCAGGTTTTAAGGGCTCAGCTGTGCCCCACTCTGCTGGTGGAGTGAAGAGTTACAGGGTGGAAGCACGCTGAGCCCGCTAGAAAATGCAGGGCTTGTCCAGGATTGGTGGACGCCGGGGGCGCCTTTGCGATGATTGGAAAATGCGCCGGCGCCCTTATCCTGGTTGGTAAATGCCGTGGCGGCTATGGTCGGTGGCGTTTGGGTCGACTCGGGATCGCTTGGCACGACGCGGCGCGGTAGGTCAAGAAATCCCGGTGTTGCACACGGCGCCACAAAGTCGGCCTCAGATAACATTCATTTAGGATTATAAATTCAAACGGAGGGCCTTTGTGTTAAACGCAGCTCGAAAAATTCCGAGTCAAGTAACATCTGCTCCGGCGAAATCGGGGCCAGGTAACATGTTATATTTCGCATCGACTCGTCCACCCGCTCTGTACTGGATCTATTAGCCCACTGTAAAATCGCATTTTTGTTTAACCTGCTTACGCCCTGGATCTGCATTTGGCAAAGCCGTCCTTTTGTTTGCTGTCTCTGAGCTTAAAATCTACGCCGAGACTAAGAGAAAACGCTTTCCATGAATCGCTCTCAGGTCTTCCGAATTATCGGTAAAGAATGCAAGCAACAGATTAGTGGGTCCATTTGTGGAAAATTTGGAGGTACCATTATAAAAAAGGAAAGTGTTGCTTTCCTGTCCTGCTGCTAGCTTTGTCGCCCGGTCGTTTACGTTGTCGGACCATCAGTATTGCCGCACGTCCTCTTATTCAGCCGCCTGCATTCCTGCCTGGCCGCCACTTCTGACACCAGCATTGCTCGCCTGTTCAACTCGACTGCCCAACTTTTTTAAAGCATTTTATCTCTTTGCAACCAGCGTCTAATACGTATTCTTTACGATCGCGTATTCGAATAGAAAAAAATCTTGAGAAAAGCCAAGTCCCTAGAAAAATAAGAAGCAAACAGTAAGGGTACGAGTGCAACTGCTTAGCACTAACTATAAAAATGGTTAGAGAAAACGAGTCCCTCCAGGACAGGACAGATCTCTGAAAGCTTGGGACACAGTGACCAACGTGGACCATAAAACGGAAAATAAAGAAAATCCAAAAGAAGAGATCTAAAGCTCTTGTGGCCTGTCGCACTGTAGTGTAAGTAAGTAAAATGATAAGTATACAAAATTATAAAGAAATCCACATTTTTGTACAGAATAG
This sequence comes from Sinelater perroti, assembly GCA_036346155.1. Lineage (NCBI taxonomy): Eukaryota > Metazoa > Arthropoda > Insecta > Coleoptera > Elateridae > Sinelater > Sinelater perroti. Next base: position 16,311,523 of record JARFIY010000158.1, on the reverse strand, counting down.
AGGAATAAAAAAAGGGGGCTGAGACAGAAAAATTATTAAACAAACATTCGTTAATAAATTGAGAAAAGAAACAAGAGATCACACAAGGAGCCTAAATTTAAAGATATACTGGCTAACACCTGAATTAATAGAAGTAGATGAATTAGTATAATAGAATATATGCATAAATTATGGCAATTACTTTTTTTTTGCAGAATATGAGCGTGACTTGAAAATTTGAAACATATCAATAAAAGGACAAGGAATGGACGAAATTTACGAAATGTACAAGTATTTAACTTCACGCCTACATTGTACTCCTCATGTCTGTTGAGGTAGTTGACGCAACATTACAGGTTTTATGTTACAAAATCATCCTCGTTGTTGGTCGCTGGTTGCTTCGCGTCCTCGCTAAAATTTTGCTACCCGACAGCTTCACCAACTCTCTATATTGTCTGGGATGTCTGCGGAGAACGGCTATTTTAATATACGAACGCTGTTCTACTCGAATCACATCCATCCTTTACGGCGGTTGACTGACAATTGATTTAACATTGTTCTCTGTACAATTACATTAGATCACAGAGCCATCTTGTGTTGTAGACACACACTATGAATACACGCCTTCCTTGAGACATACGACATTGTCATACCATCCCTTACCCTTAAAAAAATAGTTGCCATGACTTATACCTCAACCCTCATATTTGAAAATTCAAGTTCTAATTATTTATAAAAAAAAGTATTTGCTGTTTTTCTTAATAAACACTGTATTGTATGTAGACACTGAACGTGTTACCCCACGCAACTTCAGCTTATGAGCTCTTTTATATGTTACGTAATTTCGAAAGTCGCTGCTCCCTGAGCGACTCAAAAACCCAAGACAAACAAAATTGACCTGCCGCAACGCGCACCGCGTCAGCCGGGGGACAGAGTGGCATAAACGGGTCAACTGCCCATTGATCGCGGAGAACAATGCAGCGATCCTGCAAGTTGCCATTTTCCCATCAGCTCTTGACGGCCCGCTCGTGATCCACTTCACTCGCCGTTTATAGAAGCCGCTCCGCGCGTGCCCTTGCGCTATCATGCGCTCGGGGATTTCTCAATCGGCGCATTGAAGAAGCGTCACAGCTGTCACCGCCGCTTCTCGACATTCACAGGCGGAGATCGAGCGCGCGCGGTTATGATTCAGGACGGGTTGGATACGTGCCCCTATTTCTAATTGCCCGGTTTCTGCCTTGGCGCAGGCGGAAGCTGCGGGTTTGTGTGGCCGCACGGAGAGCTCGAGAGCTCTCGGAGGATTAGAGCGCACTTCACGTTGACACCACGTCCTCGAGGACGACATTCTTCGGGAAGAAGTAGGAATTTCTACTGATGACACTATCTGTATGTTCCAAGAACGTTTTGCTTCATCAATTAATGTGTAAAGCCTTTTACATGATTCTTTGTCTCGCATTTTTATATCTACATTTAACCATTTTTTTATAATGGTAAACTAGCCTCATTCGCCCCACTTCACATGGGTTAGATTTTTTAGAGAATTTTTTTGAAATAAATAATTCTGATTGCTTAGTGGTTGTTACTGCATATCTGGAAGCTTAACAATGGGTAGCTTGGCCGGAGCAAGCTAGCAGCAATGTAGATGGCCGCAACCATTGCAATTAAATGGACATCTTGATAATCAATTATCTGATATTTGACCATTGAGGTAAAATTAAAAAAAATTTAATTTTTTCTAAATTATCAATGTCTGCTTTCGTATGAATGAATTGCATTCACTTAATAGCTCCACCATGAAAAGGATGGAAATCTTCATAACAAGAAACTCTAATTCAAATTAATAGAAAACATGTAAATTGTCGACATTTGGGGAAAACCTCTTTTCTAACCTTACTTTAATTGCATAGAGAAAACGCCCAAGTAGCTGTCGGAGGAAAATAAAAAGAAACAAAAAAAACTAAAAGAGTCCTATTTGACCGCTTCTCGTCTTGGTAGCGTGCTTACGGATTGCGTCGCTGTATCTGCACCCATTTCCAAAGAAAATAGCTTTTGGACATTGGGTACAATTTCACATCTCTTCACTTTTACCTTGGCTAGACGTGGTACACCGTCAAATCCACGTATCAAGTAAACTACCTTCCCGATGGTCATTGAATTCCTTTGGTAATGTTGCTTCCGACAAGCACAAAATCACCTTCTTTTTGCGTGTCGTTCGTCTTGAATATCAATTACTAGCACAGATAGGTATTCTTTCAGAAACCGCATCTTGAGTATTAACTTAGTGCCTCCATCATCTCGCATTCGGGAAAACTTACACTCACCAAAGGATGCAAGAATAAGGCTGGGGTAAGAGGTTTCAAATCTTGGGGATGAGGTCGTGTATTTATTGCCTCCACGATTGTCTTAAGAATTCCCCAAAATTAAGCGCCGTCTGCTTCAACACATCCTTCGTGGTGCATATAAGTCGTTCTCATCATCGCCCCAACAACTGGATGTGACTGGCGAAAAATAAAATTCAGTTCTGGATATCTTGTTCCTACTTTGTACTGAACTCCAGTTGATTGTCTAAAACAAATCGTCTGCACCACGAAAATCAGAGCCATTGCCCGAAGAAATTATAATCGACCTTCTGTATTTTCAACAAAATCGTTCCAAAGTATTTAATAATATATATATATATATTATATAATAAATTTTCAATTTCAAAGCAAACAGCGCTTACACAGCACATGTGTAGGTCAGCAACCACAACTTCTCGTTCTTCAAAATAAGTGGTCCAGCTAAATTAATCCCTATTACCTAAAACACATTTGCGTCTTTTATACGATTGGATGAAAGTTGCTTTAGTAGAAAATCTTGCACAGAAATTCCAGTTGGAAAATGCTTGATAATTTCAGAATTAAATATTTGCGTCGTAAAATTGTCGTTATAAATCCAAGACCAGAATGACAATAGGATTGGTATAATTTATTTTACATTTTATTTTATTAGGTATTAGTTGGGGAAAACAAAAATACCCTTTTCGTCCTCATATATCTACGATCCAATCAATCTTGACTTTTCTTCTACTGTGAATTCTTCCGGTTGAATTAGGCGTATAAGTATCAGCTCTACATCACAAAGCTCATTTACTGAAAGATACCCTGACACCTTTTCAATGTCTTTGTTGCAAAATATTTGTACGTAAGCCAAAATTCGAATTTTTCGTATAAATAAACATGGCGGGAAAGAGTTCACCAAACAAGTTGATACAGTTAGACTAGGTACTACAAATTTCTTCTCTGTATTTTGTTTTCGTTAATGCTTCTGTAACCGCAGACCATTCCCGTTTATCACTATGAAGCCAAGGTTCCACAGTTTAAAATTCAACAAATCTCTAAAGATGGGGTCAACATATGTTTCGTATATTTCCTCCAATCAAAAGTTGAATTCCTTACGTCGCCTGTCAAAGTCATGCTTATTCTCTTAATTTATTTCTTAAATTAGGAAGGTTAACATATAAGTCACCTTTGAAGTAACTCGCGTAACCTATAATGCTCGTATACGATGAATAACTATAATTGTTGTCCATATATTTGAGAACAACTTCGTAGTTGAGGTGTGATACAGATTTGTTTTTGAGTTACCAAAGCATGGAGTGGACAACATGCTCGATCCCCACGGATTTCAACTTTACTTTTCGTGCTGTTGTAGCTAGGATGTAGCTTCTCTGACAACCTCCATCAATGAAAGCTCTAACAGTTTTTACTTCATCCCTATTCACTATTATTACTAAAATAATCTGTAGAGCAACGTCTCTATTAAATTCTAGGTTGGTGTTACTGGAGGTGGTAGGTGTCTCTTGAATTTAAATTATTTTTTATTGGACGGCGACATAAGTTTCGTTGTTTTTTCTCTTCTTATCTTCGCAAAGCAGTGCGAAATAAAAAAGTTTAGCAAATCTTACCAATGTGAGAGACACAGCAGCGGAAATAATCCTTTGTCCGTAGTGTTTCTCTCATGTCCCACTTTACCACAGAACATATAAGTTAATCTTTGAGCAGTTGATATAGTAGGTAGAAGAAGAGTTAACTTGTTATTCTGAATAAAGCTTTTTGTAATCTCCATTTTATTTTAAATCTCCACATCTTTTTCAAGAAATGATCTAAAAAGACCAAGACTTGTCCTAGACTGGTCGTCATTACTACCGTCATGCGTAGATAAAGTATTTCGTTGACAATTATCTTGGATATAGTCGGGAAGGCTTGACGTTGCGAAAATAGAGAAGTGGCTGGGCCAGCCTTCTTTAAATTCAAATATTTTAAAACACATGCATAAGTAGGGACCAAATTTGTCATATAAACTCTTAACAGGAATTTTCTCTTCAGCAGTAAAGTTAGATATGACCAAACTGGGTAACTTGCGAATGTAAGCGTCTATTTCAGGTTCCAGTAGTTGGTGTACATAAATAAATTTATCACTTTCAGCTCATCTGCGCATCCTCATCAATCTTCTTGAATTAACCCTAGAAACCTAACTAGTCAATTCATTCTTCCGAAAACTTTAACATCTGCGTGGTTAAAAACTTAAAATTTTGTATCTCAAATGCAGCACCACCAATCCCTTCTCTCACACTTTCAACATACTTTCAGTCAGGTTCTGGCATTAACGTAGCCTTAGCAACTCGAATGGTCTCGTACATTACCTTATATGCCTTCATCTTGCCAAATACCTTCTCATCATTATTTTACATAAATGTTATGATTTTTCATTTGCTCCTTCGCCTCTAAATGCGTAAACAGCCTGAAAAATTTTAAGTTTCACCTAGAAACAAGTATTTTATCTGTCAAATTCAATTTTATTTTTCAACCACAGTTTTATTTAAGTGTCCAGCACAGTACTTTAATATCTCTAACTCGTCCAAATAATAGTTGGCGTCTTGATCTGCAGAATAGGCCTCTACGGTTGCGATGACCTTTTCGTTTGATAAAAATTTCTATGCTCCGGTCCAAACTTTGAGCTTAGGAAACTGGAAATAGTCGTTGGCGACCAGATCTGATGAATATGCTGGGTGGTAAATTAATTAAAACTACAAATTGTGAATTTTGGCCATGGCGACCGCCGAAGTGTGAGCCTTAATAGAAGAGCACTTTCTTCCATTTTAAATGGTACCATTTTTCAGCATCTGGTGTCTTTAACTGGCGCAATAACAGTATGTAATACAACCCCGTTATTGCTTTTCCTTTTTAAGTAGTCGATGGAAACAATTCCCTGACTATCCTAAAATACAGTCGCTATTACCTTGCTGGCTGATAAAACCGTCTTCGCTCTTTTTGCAGCTGTTTTGACTGTTTCTTTGTCTTATGAGTGTAATGGTGGATCCAAGTTTTACCGTGATAAATCGACGCAAAAAGTCCGACTCGTTTTGCTGAAACCGCTTAAGCAGAGCCTTGAAAATGTTTATTAGAATAAATTTTTGGTTCAAAGTCAGCAAGGGAAGGATTCAACGCGCGTACAGCTTTTTCGTGTGCAACTCTTTAGTCAATATATACAGCCTCTGCTATCTCTATAGCCTTGATTCGACGGTCGTACACTGTCATCGACTGATACAAACGACAGCCAAACAACAACTAAGTATCTAAAACGGCTAAAATTTTTACAGGTATCTTTCAAAGCATGTGGGATTGTAGTAGCAAAAAGTATTTGATAAGTTGGGTAGTCTTCACGTTAAGGCTTAAAACTTTTCAGACCGCTCACATAGTCCTGTTGAATGCTTTCAAACACATCGCTGAACAATTTAAATTTGACAAGGCACTCCTGCTTCTTTAAATTCTTTTCATTCAACAACGATTTCAAATTCTTAGAGTCTAAAGGAGCTCCCTGAGAACGGTTTTCGGTATATCACCTACTTATTTAACGCGATGTTAAGACTGTGCTTTATCCCTCCGCAATGGAAAGTCGCTACAATCATTGTCATTCCCAAACCTGGAAAACCTAAAGAACAACTAACGTCTTACAGACCAATAAGCCTGCTACCAGTCCTATCCAAGGTTTTTGAAAAACTCTTCCTAACTCGACTCACACCTATAATACAGGATAATAACGTACTCCCTGATCATCAATTTGGATTTCGGCAACAACACGCCACTGTCGAACAAGTACATCGAGTCGTAGAGAAGATCACCAAAGACTTTGAGGCAAAAATGTACTGCTCAGCTGTATTTTTAGATGTAAAGCAAGTGTTCGATAAGGTTTGGCATGAAGGCCTGCTATTTAAGATCAAACCTTTACTGCCTCCGGATTGCTTTCTACTTATTAAATCCTACCTCGCTGACAGACACTTTCTGGTCAAACATGGTGAATATACAACAACTTTATTTGGCATCATCTCTGGTGTCCCTCAGGGTAGCGTGCTGGGGCCGGTCCTCTACCTGTTATTTACTGCCGACCTACCAACCTCCAGAAAAATCCTGACAGCTACATATGCTGACGATACTGCGGTGCTCGCATCTGATTTCGACTCTCTATTGGCAACCCAAAATCTGCAATCTCACCTAAATAATCTGCAACAGTGGTTTACGAAGTGGCGCATTAAGGTCAATGAGACAAAGTCTGCCCACATAACCTTTACAACAAGACGAGGAACCTGCCCACTCATCACGCTAAACAATCAACAGCTCCCACAATCTGAAAGTGTCAAATACTTAGGCCTTCACCTTGATAGGCGGCTGACATGGAAAACTCACATCTGGACGAAACGAAAACAACTAAGTCTTCAGTTTCGAAAAATGTACTGGCTACTATACTATACTATACTTATACGACTATAATTAAACCGATCTGGACATACGGTATTCAGCTCTGGGGAACAGCTAGTCATTCCAACATCGAAATTCTGAGACGCTTTCAAGCCAAGACGTTGCGTAACATCGTGTACGCACCATGGTATGTATCCAACGAGATTATACGTCGTGACCTAGGCATACCTTCCGTAAATGAAGAAATCCAGCGTCACACGGTACGCTACTGTGACAGGCTTCATGTCCACCCAAACGCCCTTATCAAGGGCCTTCTCGATGTTGCCGAAGATGAGCCACGACTTAAACGGATTAAAACTCTGGATCTTCCAAACCGCTTCGAGTGAGTGATAGCGTGTGTGCGCGAGTTCATAGTGCCATTTAGTTGCAAGCCAAAGTGACTTACTACCACTTAAGGAATTTGTTATTGAACTCTTTCCTTCACGATATGCATGTACAGTACCACATAATTTACTAGATGTCAAATTTTGACAGATTGTAAAGTTCCTCAATAAAAAAACTTCTTAGAGTAATCATAGAACTACCGTTTTGCTTGTTTTATAGTTTGCATCATGACCTTTCACCTCTAAGATCACGTCATCTTTTATGCTAAGAATGCAAAGTGCTAGCCGCAATACTCGTTCTCCATGTTCTGGTGAGAGGCCGAAGTTTAAAACACTTAATTTGATGGTTTTTAAGACAAAATGAAAAATGTTTCACTTTTATTTGAGTAATAACAGAATAAATTTTATTTAATTAAAAAAAAACTTAATTTTTTTTAAATTTTCAATGTTCGTACGTATGAATGAAATGTATTCACTTCACAATGAGAAATTTAATAGTTAGGCTTTTTAATAAATGTAAAAATATTTGTTAGCTTTTTTAAAATTGTAAAAATTGTTATTGACTAATAAAACACATATATGATACTAATTGAAATATTGCTATTGTTAAGACAAGCAATTATTTACTAAGCATAAAATCATTTGATTTTATTTTAAATTCTTCTAGAAAAATTTTGAATTTAATTGAATTATAGTAAAGGGCAATTAAATTCTGAATATATGTAGAAAAGGATGTAAAATATTATGCCGTGATTGTGTGTATAAATTCTGATATATCGATGTTTTAGGCTTTTCTTATCGTCTCCGCTGGCGTCTCGATATGTCCGCGTGACTACGCTCTGCATCTCGGTCAAATTTGCACGGCGAGACGTTCGGCTGAAAATTAGTGCATTAAGGTCGTGTAGAGTCGAGTTTCATCAACCATCACAAACGGACCTTACTGCTGACCGCCCCGTATCACCAGACGACATCAGTGCAACCGCTACGTAAGAGAAGTAACCACTGGGCGTTGCTTTCCATACCGTTTTTCACTGCTAAGCACTGATCGTAGCGTTTTAGATACACAAAGTGAGTTCGCCTTAGAATTCCACCATAAGCTCTATAGGGCTACCTTTCAAACCGCTTCCCGCCGCTAAACACCGGTCCAATTATTTTAAATACACAGGGTAGGTTTCGCATTAAAATTCTACTGCTATACGTTCGCAAAGCCTAGGTCATGTATTGAAGCCGCCACATGTCGCCATTCGCCAATTTGCAAAGTTACTTCTGCTTCTATAATTTCTTAATGTAACATCACATCCGCAACCACTATTCACCATTTCACTATTTTGTGGCGCCACTTTCACATTTACTAACCGCTATTTCGCTTTCATGTAACGTCACCAGTCTAAAGATGAAGTACCTTCCAACTATGGTAAATACAAACTTTTTTTGAAGAGCGCTTTGATGTTTTTAATATTAGTTAGAGACAGTTAAGCAATATAAATTTTCAATCATTACTTTAATGCCCGTTGCTTTTGTAATTACTAACAAAAACTTTGAAATTTCAAAAATAATTTTCTAATTTATTTAATTGAATTCTGTTTGTTTAATGTTTACTGTAGCATTTTATTAAATGGATTTAATGGCTTAATCTTGCATGATTGTACCTCTTTTTTGTTCTGTAATAATATACATATGCTCTACAACAATTGAAGAATTTCCGGCGAAGCTTCAATGAGGAAAGGTCTACCGCAATTACATTACGGTCGCCTTGTTCTCACACAAATAACTATTGATAGGTAGACTGATCGAAGGAATTTTAAAAAGTTATAGAAGCAATAGTAGATTACTTTCCATGTCTATCTTAGCTAATATTTTTGATATCATTTTGACGTAATATTACTATCAAAAAGGATATTAAAATACTCCTGGGTAGCTGATGAAAAGAGTCTTGAAAACAGAATTGTTACCCGATGTATCAAAGGCTAGTTATTCAGAAAACAATGCGCACCTCGGATGTTGACGGCTTAAACGGAATAAGCAAACGAGAAAACGGACAAAGATTGCGACACGACATATCAAAACACTAAATGGAAAGAAAATGGAAATGTACAAAAATAGAAAGATACAAATAAATAGGAGACACAACATTGGATAACGGATATTTATTGGGATTATCAGGACTTTCAGTACGGAACCGAGCAAAAGAAGGGGTGGGGATAATAATGACGTTGAAAACAGAACCCAGAGTGGCCAGCTGGAGAGCTATAAATTTAAGAATTATGAATAAGAGATAGAACACGGGTGTATGGAAAAATGTAGAGAAGAAATCAAAAATAACAATTGTGAGAGGATAATATACATTTTAAAAACGCAACGACTTAATAAAGCTACTTGGATACGGTTTTATGCATGGATTCGGAGTGAATAATAAGTGATTTTGTCAAAATTTATTTTATGATATCCAGAGCCTCATACATATGATAAATTGCTTGACAATCTTATTCCGGTACAAACATTAGCGGTACAAATTACAGTCCTGTGCATAAATAATGGAAAAACTTAATTGTCCTAGAATTGTCCTTAATTACAATATAATTTAAATTATTCTTAAGAAATTGGGTGAAACATCATTTTAGTATTGATTGGTATACCGTTTATGTGACATTCTAGGACTTCGTATGGCAAACTTGTCTAGAAATGTTCAGTTGTAAACTTCCTGAAATATTTTTTGGTTCAGCTAATTTTTGATTTAAGGATTTGCCAAGCATTTTCAGTAAAATTGAGGTCATAAGAATTCACGGACCAGTCCCGGATGTGGAAAATCAAGCCAAAGAAGATTGGGACATACGACATCTAGCATTATCCTGTTGGCGCCTCCGGTCATAGTGCTTACAAGGTTAGCCTGTAGATATTAAATATAGGCTGTGAAATAGATGTTAGCAACTACGGCTACAAGTGGCACAGTCCCTTGCTGCAAAATGACACCCCAAACCGTGACCACTGGTCTAAATTTTGTCCTTTCAACATTTTAATTTGTTTTTATAAGGCAACTTTCGACTAATCAGTGGTTTGGTAAAGTCACATATGTTTTCTAAAGCACCGATAGATTTTTTTTGTTTAGTTTCGTACTTCCACATCATAAAGGTTTTGTTGCTTGTCATGTTGAGCGATCTGTCTGCAATTGATGCTACGTATTTTTTGGCGGTCCAGTTTCAGATTCACCTTTTTTTACTTTTTAAACTACGCACACATGGTGGTGGGTAGATATTCTGTCCTCTTTACAATTTTTTAGCATGTTCGAACCCATTTTCAACTAAACTTTGGAGTTTTGTTATAATTTGTCAATGCGTGGCCATGTTATCGCATGTGATGTAGTCAGTTTTGTGTTTATCTTTCAATTAAAGCCATAACTGTCTTAAATCGAGTTACTAGAAAAAGTATGAGGGGCTTTTCATACTCCACTCGCATTTCCTAGAACATTTTCTTTTTCAATAGATATATTACTGTTCTTAAAACGCTTAATTTTCCCTACCCCTACGTTTTCTAAACATTACGTTTATTTTTTAACAAAACTTGCTAGAAATATTTTCCGTCTTAAATTAACAATTGGCAAATGTTCCAAAACTAAATAAATGAAGAAATCAGACTGGATCATCGTATCAAAGAGCAATTCGAAATCGAAGAGGTGGTACAGCATCTAACGAATACAATACAAACCGCAGCATGGAAAGCCACTCCTCTAAGGAACAAAGCAAACCAAGGAAATGATAATATTCCTCTGCATATTAAAAAATTGATCACAAAAAGAAGAAGAGCACGTGGGAAATGGCAAAGGTCAAGAAACCCTCAGGACAAAACTGACCTTAACAGGATAACACACCAACTCCACTCTGTTTTAAACCAAGCCCGCAACGACACCTTCAAACACTACATCATGAATCTATCCCCGAAGACCATTCGTTGTGGAAAGCAACAAAAGATTTAAGAGGCCAGTAATACAAACCCCACCCATAAGAGAACCTGATCGAAACTGGGCGCAGTCAGACATAGAAAAGAGCAATGTATTCGCGGATCATCTTTCAAAAGTGTTCTCTCCAGTCTCAGACAATGACAACCAAGATGAAGAAATTGAAGACTATATTAACTCCACCCTGTCAACTATAACTGCCCGTTAAGCCTTTTACACCAGCAGAAATTCGAAAACAAATCAACAATACAAATTCGTACAAGACCCCTGGGTATGACCTCATAGTCGGGGAGATCTTAAAACATCTACCAAGAAAGGCAATCGTGCTATTAACTACTATATTCAACAGCATCCTTCGATTATGCTATTTCCCAGTTCAGTGGAAACACGCGCAAATAATTACGATTGGAAAACCCGGTAAACCACCTACCGAACCTTCATCGTACCGTCCAATAAGCCTGCTGCCACAAATGTCAAAAATATTTGAAAAACTTCTCGACAGAATAACCCAATCAACACTCACAGACGACATAATCCCTCAACACCAATTTGGATTCAGACAAAAGTATTCCACAACACAGCAATGCCACCGAATTGTGAACAAAATCAAAGAAAGTCTCGAAGAGAAGAAGACGTGTGCTGCGGTGTTCCTTGACGTACAGCAGGCCTTTGATAAGGTTTGGACCAACGGATTATTATATAAATTAAAAAGGCATTTTCCCAGTCCCATATACCTACTCCTAAAATCTTACCTTAATGAAAGATCCTACCAAGTAAAAGTAAACAACTCACTCTCCGACTACCACCCAATTAAAGCTGGAGTGCCGCAAGGCAGCGTCCTTGGGCCACTACTCTACTTAATATACACTGCTGACATTCCCGTCACAGAGAGCACTATGATGGCCACATTTGCTGACGACACAGCAATCTTGTCGTCCGATATCGATCCAGCAAGAGCTTCTAATAAACTGCAAGATCACCTAAACGAACTACAAGACTGGCTAAAACGATGGAAGATCCAGGTCAACACCGAAAAGTCCGCCCAGATCACGTTCACCACAAAACGAAGCAACTGTCCACAAGTTAACATAAATAACACTCTGATCCCACAGAAAGCCACAGTCAAATATTTGGGCCTACATTTAGACCAGAGACTCACATGGAAAGCGCACATTAAGGCAAAAAGGATACAATTGGACCTAAAAGTGAAGAAAATGAACTGGCTACTAGGCAGGAAATCTCAACTATCTCTGGAGAACAAACTGATCATCTACAAAATAATTCTAACACCAGTCTGGACCTACGGTATCGGACTGTGGAGATGCAGTAAGCCCTCCAACACAAAATCCTACAAACCTTTCAGTCGAAGACACTTGCATGATGGCCGACGCTCCCTGGTACGTGTCCAATCAAACCCTCCACAACGATTTTGGAATATCCTTTATAAAAGAAGTGATCAACCACCACGCCAACAAATCCAAACAACGCAGCACCAACCACAGCAACCAACTCATAAGTGAACTATACACCTAACCACAAATTGAAAGAAGACTTAAAAGACAATGGCCAGAAGACCTAGTTAACTAGGAGAAAGTGGAGAACCGTCAAGGAACGGTACCCAACGCTTGCCATGAACCTTGCCTCATATTTACTCATTACTCTGTTAGTTATAGGAGTAGATTGTAAATTAGCAAATGAATAAATAAAAATAAAAAATATATATGTAAAATTAACAATGAAGAAGCGTCACAAACTTACAAACATTTCTTAAACAAGTCTGCTAGGAAAATTAAAAGATATACCATCTTTTAGTAGAAATTTTTAAATACAACTTTATATTTTAAAATGTGTAGGAATCACGTGCAATTGAAAAGCTTTAGCATTTTTTAAAAGAAATAATTCAGCGTTGAACTTGCGGTGTCATACTGGAACCGAAGTAGGTATAATAATTGTCTAATGTGATCACTGAACAGCTTCCGGCTCTAAAAAATGGCATTTGGCTAAAGGTTAACCAAGCACTTATACAATAATTATACGGTGTGCGATTAAACAATAAGAGCATGAATCATCGGCTTCAGTTAAGTAAGAAAATGATGCAAGTGAAATTGCGCACCCAAACTTGCTCACCTGCATATGTGTTGTTTTTAAATGCAATTTAACACATAAAAATTAGTTATTATAAAATTAACCTTTTCCGTCTTATACGAGACAGATACTATTGTTTTTTTATGGATAAGTGAAGAGGTGGTTTGTGAAAAAAGAGGCCATTGGCACAGAGTGATTATAGTATTTGAAAGGGATACCATCAGAAAGACTTCTAACAAAAATGTTACTTAACAATACGGCAGATTTAATATTTTTATTTTATGAAACAATGTATAGCAAAATCAATTGGTATACATGATAATTTTGTATGATAAATAATACATAATAAATGTTATAATAACAAAAATGTTAATGCTGCCTTTTCGAAAATCAAAACAATTATTGAAAATCTTTGATTAATCAAATAGCTTGACTTCCTGACATCTCCAATTTAAACATTAAAATTACTTCAATTAAAATAACACTTGACGACAACAGTAGCGTAACAAGCAGCCAAATGAAAAGCTGGTACCTGATGACATCAAAACGATATTCGATACAACGTAGCCACTATTGGTCATTGGTGATATAAACTCTAAACATATCTTATGCGACTGCAAAGTGTCCAACTCTAAGAGGAATAAATTGGAGAATCTTGCAACAGCTAACTCCTTCCAGATACTACATACTTGACATTTTTCTGCAGAAGAATTTCAACAAATCATTATACCAACGAGTCATAACGGAACTTAACTCAGATCGCATCTCTATTCTAGTGCTTTTTACAAGTAAATTAGCAGCTAAGTAACCAATACCCAAGCTTATAAATGGCCAAATAAACTGGAAACTATTTCAAAAAATATTAGATAATAAAATACTTTGTTCCATAAATATTAAAAGCAATCAGGATATTGACACTAAAATTGCTAACCTCACTACATCGATCGGTCACCGTGCACGACAAGCATGTACACCAGCACGCGTAATTGCTTTATCAGACTACAACTACCCACCGAGGCCTATAATAAACCTAATCAACGAGAAAAACCAAGTTAGGCGCAAGTAGCAAAGAATTAGAAATCAATTAATCAAGAACCGACTAAACAACCTTGCTCATTGGATCAAAAGAGAACTCGACGTTTTCATAGTCAACATACACAAACAGCACATGGCCAACTTTATTATGGAAAACCACTAAAAAGATCCTAAACCAGAAAGACACCGGTAAAGACAGCTAAATTTGAGACAAAGAAAAAGCTTCAGCATCTTGAAACGACTTTTACTCTCATCATTATCTGTGCTCCTGCCACTTTAACCACGTGATGACTTATATCAAACCAAATGTGCCTCACCCTGGTAGAATCAAACCCACCTCCCCCGAAGAACTTAAAACCTATATAGATACACTTTCAACAAAAAAGTCTCCCGGCCACGACCTTATCAAAAAATCCATCTTCCAGCATCTTACCAAAAAAGCCCCAGCCAGTCTAAGGACAATCTTTGATTTCTGCCTAAGGCTAGGTTACTTTCCTCACGTTCAAATTATAATGTTCTCAAAATAAGGCAAAAACTAAAATTAGCAGCTATAGACGAATAAGTCGGCTAACTACTCTATCTAAACTGCTAGAAGAAATAATTCATGTGAGACTAAATACTGTAATTGAAAGTCTCAATACAATTCCCATCTTCCAATTTGAATTCATAAAAGGTCACTCTACATGTCACCAATTAGTGAATCAGTGATCATATTGAGCACGGCTTCAAAAATAAACTTACACTACGGCCTTATTTCTTCAAGCCTTCGTCGAAGTTTCTTACTTTTCAATTTTTTATAGATTTTTTAAGACAAAACGAAAAATGAAAGACCATATTGAATTGGTTAACTTGAAAAATATGGTTAGCAGAACGTCTACGTTACTATTGTTGTAGTTCAACAACAAATACAAATTCAACTGTCGAATCTTCAAATCTTCAGTCAGCAACGATAAATACATTTACCAACATACTTTATGTTTCCAAGTAACATCAACAACGCAACCACATTGGTAAAGTCGGAAGTTAAATATCTAGGAATGCATCTTGATCTGATATTCACCTAACGACTCACATGAAAAGAAGACATTTTGACCTTAAAGTCAAAGAAATGAGTTGGTTAATTAGAAGGAAATTCCAATTGCTTCTATAAAATAAAGTTCTTCTTTCTTTAAAATCCGCTATAAATATACGACGCTTAACTTTGAGGTTTTAATCCAAGACGATACGCATAATGACAGGCGCTCTCTGGTACATCAAAAATCAAACTCTCCGCGCAGACCTGAGTATTCTATGTTTATCAAACTAAACTTAAAAGTTAGCATCTATTTGTTACGATACCCTTGTGGGACACAATTTTCTATTACTTAGATAGAACTTCATCGGATTAAAGTGGTAGGGAGATACTGCGTGATTTTGAGGAAGAATCCTCTATGAGGAACTTTACCAAAGGCTTAGCTGATATTAAAGATTACTGAGGTACGATATGCTTGACGGTCAAATACTTCGTCTATAACGTAACTTACTTTATCAGTATGTAGCGTTATTAAAACCAGATTGGTAAAATGATATCCATTCTTTCATGTTAGGGTTGGTTTTTATTGTTTAAGTAGGAGCCTTTTGAAGAGCTTGGCGATGACAAGAAGTAAGTTTATAGGGTTATGTGGGTTTTTTTGTATGGATCTTTGCCTAGTTCGAGTATTAGTATAATTTCAACGTTTTTTAGTTATTTTGGTCAATATTTTATTCATCATTTTTTATGCAACTGCATCCATACGTAAAGGTTTTTGAAGATTTAAATGTTAATTAATTGGTTTGTCTTATTAATTTGTCTGTAACTGACTAAAAGCTATGTTAACTGCCACTTAGATCTTGCATTTTCTTTGACTGTTATAAGATTTTTAGCCTCAATTGGAATATTATTAGAAGTTTGCCTTTGCAGTTGCTTGTGTAAGAGTGTCAGTTAGGTTTCTTAACACCTCTTCTACTCAGTTGGGCTTTAGAGACTTATATTTAGGTTTGTGACTTTTCTGTTTCAGCACGGTATTTTTCCCATTTAGTTTTTTTTTGTTATGCAGTCGGATTCGCGTTTTTTTTGTGAACAACAATGCTACTGATCATTACTATTATTGATAAGTGATCGGAAGAGAGGTAGTAATTAGGTTCCACTTTGATTTTTGATGGTAAAGTCCAGGAAGTTAGGGTACCATTTGACAGACAGAAATAACTTATTTTTTGCTAGTTTTCTGACTTTTGTTGTAATAAGACGTAAAGTCCAAAGGTTATGCTTACACCTTTTCCAAGAAATTTTGATTTTAGTTTCTTAAAGAAACCTTTAAAGTGTTTTTCTTTATGTTATGCCAAGGAAAGTAGCATACTGACATGATTGTTAAGTCGTATATCATCATCTTTATTTACATTACTGCAGCTTTACTTATATTTGGGTAGTTATATATGATAAACAGTATTTTTAATTATTATAGCAGTATCAGTCAAAGCAGTATTATCTGGATGATTTGTGCGTAGTGTATTAGGGTATACTGAGAGCATCTTTAACACTATGATGTTTTGCTAAATTGGTTAATTAAACATGAACTTGATTTTTTTTCAAAAACTTACTTAAAATTTGGTTATCACAACTTGTTGTTTAGTTTATGTTTTTCTTTTTTTTTGTTGCATTTACTGGTAATATTGATGGAGTAGTCGTACTGGTGTTGTCATACTTCTTGTAGGAGCATTTGTGCTATTTGGTTATTTTCGACGTTTAGCCTATTGTCTGCATTTTGGGGCTTAAGAGCGCTGGTATAATTCGCAGCTTTAATAATTATATAAGGCGCACCTGGCAGGAGTGCCCCTAGTTTTTTATAAATAATGGTGTTATATCCCCCACCGCATTTCACATAAATAAATAGTTTGTACAGTTCATACTATTGGCGCATAGTGCACTAAATAGTTCATTTCATTTTTCTTTATGGTTTTGCGACAACCTCTTTATGTCGAAGATAACCTGTTTTATAAACATCGTTGTTGTTTTCTGAAGTTTTTAGGTAGCCTCTAGTTGTTAATTCTTTTCAAATTTTTGCTTTTCTGATTGTAGCATTTTTAGTTGGTACATGTGATGACATATTACTCTCCTATTTTTACCACTTCGTTCAGTTTCTTAAGTATTTGATTGTAATTTGTTACCTCACAGACATAAATTCGTGAGGTTTTAATTTCATTTTCCAATTAAATTTAAATTAAATGGCTTTTTATTTTTTGATTTAGATAAAACTTATGTCTGTTGTTGGGTTAACGTGTTTAATTGATTTTTGGTGCATTTTATTATGACAATATTATTCATAATAAGAATCAACACCAAAATAAAAATAAAAGATGTACGAGTTAAAAGAGGGGCGGAATGTGGCACAGACTACAAATTATTAATCGCAAAGATGGAATTCCCTTGGTATAGGAAAACAACAATAACCTACAAACAAACACAGGAAAAAATAGAAGATTAGCACTACCAAGTCGACCAGCTACAAGACGAAAAAATAAGAGAACTCTACCAAAGAAAATTGGATCAGAAACTAAATGAATTCACATTTGATAATATAACAGACATGTACGAACATATAAAAACTAGTATAAAAGAAACAGCTCGGGAGGTATTGGGAGTCAGAATAAAAAAGAACAATAATCACAAGATAATCCTTGGTGAAAATACGCTAAAAAGTATCCAGGAAAAGAAAGAACAATATAATAGGTGGCTAAGCACCAAAACGCAAGAAGATCAACAAAAGTACAAAGAGAAGAACAAAGAGGTAAAACGATTAGTAACAAGAGAAAAGAATGATCAGTGGAAAACCACGTGCACAAACATTGACCAATACATAGGGGGAACAAAGAGTTCAGAAGCATGGCGAATACTAAAAACGTTAAGAACAATTTCAAAAGAAAATGCATACATACCGTTCATACAACAAGAAAAATGGGAGCAATACTACCAGGATCTGCTAACAGAAAATAGAGAAGAGTTTAAAGGACAAACGATAGAAAATAAACAAATAGAACACGAAGAAGTAGAAATAACAATTGGAGAAGTCAAAAAGGCCACACAATCATTAAAAAATAGAAAATCAGGAGGACTGGGAGGAATAGTACCCGAAATGGTAAAGTATGGAACCCCGAAATTACTACGCATGATGCAACATATGTTTCGTAAAGCACTAAATGGGGATGTACTACCGAATGAATGGACAAAAGCGTATATAACGTCGATATTTAAAAAAGGTAATCGCAGAATATGTGACAACTATAGAGGCATTAGTGTGATCTCTCTAATGGGAAGAATTTATGCAAAAATAGTAAAAACAAAATAGAAGACAATATTCATGGAAAAATAGGAGAAGACCAAACAGGATTCACAGCCGGAAAATCCTGTATAGACAACATATATACTATCCAACAACTTATAGCGAAGAAAAGAGCGAAAAACAGGGACATTCACTTGGCCTTCATAGACCTCAGAAAAGCGTACGACTCGGTTCCCAGAAAAAAACTGTGGGAAGCGATGAGTAATATAGGGATCAACAAAAGTCTAATCAGGGCAATACAGCAACTTTATGTAAACAACCAAGTGGCAGTGAAAGTGGGGCAGACGATCAGTAATTACTTTAAGACAGCAAAAGGGTTCCTACAAGGATGCTGCACATGTCCAACCCTATTCAATATATTCTTAGAAGATACCTTAAAGAATTGGAAAAGGAAATGTGAGGGAATGGGGATACCAGTGCGCAATGAACATCTTTATACACTAAGCTACGCAGATGATCAAGTGATAATAGCCCAAGATGAAGAGGACCTGAGTTATATGCTACGAAAACTAAAAGACGAGTACACTAAGGCCGGTATATAAATAAACTTCGACAAGACAGAATATTTAGCGATTACAGAAGAAGAGGTAAAAAACTTAGAAATAGACGACAATGTAGAAACAAGAGGAAAAAATAAGTTCAAATACCTAGGCTTTACTATATCAAAAAATACATCTACAGAAGAAGAAATAAAGAACAGGTTAGGACAAACTAGAATAAGTATCAGACAACTACATCCCATTCTATGGAACACACACATTACAAAAATACAAAACACAGAATATATAACACAATTATCAGAAGTGTTATGACATATGGGGCAGAAAACTGGATAATTAATAAGAAAAATAGAGGAAAAATAAAAGCCACAGAAATGGAATTTTGGAGAAGGTGCTGCCAGGTGGCACGACTAGACAGAATTAGAAATACAGAAATAGAGAGGAGAATGAATGTAGAAAAAGACACACTGACTTACATCGAGGAAAAGAAATTAATATGGTACGGCCATGTTAGAAGGACGGACAATAATCGATGGATAAAGAAAATAACAGAGTGGAGTCCTCCAGGAAAACGAAAGAGAGGAAGACCCCGAAGATCTTTCAGAGATGAGGTGGACGAAGCCATGGAAAGAAGAGGGCTAGCAGACGGAGATTGGGAAGACAAGAAGGAGTGGAAGAAACGGTTGAGTGAAGGAAGACAGCGCCAGCTGTGAAGATCCTTTTGTATATATATATATGGTGCATTTTACTTTCTTCTGAGGGTTTTTACCTTCCACTTTTTTAATTAGGTCATGTTTTTTTATTACTGGTAGATAACATTCCACTATATTTGTAGTGCCGATGATTAATATTGCTTATTGTTGGCTGACCAAGAAGTAATTACGGAAAAACTGCAATTACTTATAGAAAAAAATCTGGTGTGAACATCACACGACTTTTCTTATCCTATTATTTGGGTAATTCTGGCAAAAATCCTGGGCTTCAATTTTTTTTCGAGTTCCTATTTTACCAACTTTTACTTTAAATTCACGTTTATCTCGTGATAACAAATCATTTTTATTCTCAACCGTTTAGATTCGCGACCGTTTTGCGACTGATTTTGCAACCTTGCGACTAAACGGCTCGGCCGATTTTTACCAAAAGTTTTGCACTGCGTCCGCTACCTACAAGTGACTTGCATACCAAATTTTAAGTCTCTAGCTCTTACGGTTCTCGAGATATCCTGTTTACTGATAGACCGACAGACAGACACACACACACACACGAACCAATGGCACAAACCAATTTTTTTGGTGTCCTGAGGCTATAATTCGTCCAGAAATATGAAAAACTGGGTAAGTCAAATTTCTTATTATAGGATAAGGAAAGTAATAATTGTCTGTAGTTAATTCCAAGTCCATTAAAAACTGACATTATATTTACAATTGATTTTTATTTGTATTTAATTTATTTTTATATCGATTTATTTGCTATCATTACACTGATACCGGCATCGATATATTCACAGTGGCTACTATCGCATCGCAACAAAACTAACCGCTCGTGCAGTCGGTCAACATCCATATGCCACGAAAATCAAGTCGATAGCCTCTTACTTGCAACTTATAAAAGCACAACCTGTCATTTTAAAACTCTACAGCTATATTTAAAGTAAACGTTTACTTATTTATTAATTTGGGCTACCTTAGGCTGTCCAAACAGTTTTTACTGTTTTAATTTCAATTTAAAGACAATACGCAATTATGAAATAGCTCTCCATTCTATATAATATAATTTTGCCACAAATTAAATAATTCCTTTAGTGCATAATCTGAGTAGCTTATCATTAAAAAACGTCTGCAAAGGTGTCTTCAAGTCATCCTCATCGATGAAACGATACTCTCGCAAATAACACCTGAACGAACTGAAAAGGTAGTAGATGATGAGTAAAATGTCTGTAAAATATTCTAGACAGTCAAAAAAATTTTGATTCACTCTACTGTCGCATTTGCTGTGTGAGATTTTGCTTAGTCCTATTGGGAAATGCTTTCCTTATAGAATTACTTTGTCAAAAAATCGTTCAAAAATAAACACACCAAAAACGAACTCTTCAAAACAACTACAATTGTAGAGTGCTACATATACCATACAAACAATGAGAACGGAAGAACAGTTGGAGGAACTAGTATACCAGATGAGTAACGTTAAATGGGACGTAATCGGATTAAGTGAGACACGTCTCTCAGACGTGCTATTTCAGAACTCTGATTAAAAAGACCATATAGGCGGCATACCCCTCATAATACATAAAAAACATCTAATTAAAAAATACCACACAATTTTGGACGGAGTCATCTATATAAAACTATAGCTAAGGTCCAATTGTATGATTCAAATTATACATACATATTTACCAACGAGCACTCATGAGGATGGAACAAGTATATAAAGATATCAAAGCAGCAAGAGCCTTAAAAAACACCGTGTATTTTAATTACATGCAATCTTAACGCCAAAATCGGAAAATAGAGAAATAGAGACGTTGATCACATAAAAAATTCTGTTAATTTTTCTCTAAACTGAGAACGTCTTTTGTTTAAATTATATATATAAAAAAAATTATGAGTGCTGCTGCTGTCACACAGGTCAAAGGTCAAATCGTTCGTGCCTTTCCGTGCCGACCCGAGCGCCTCCGAAGGACAAATTTCGGCCTGGCGACAGGCGCGACCGAGGTAATATATTTCCGGAACCGCAAGCGATGGAAAATTTTCGTTTGAGAGCGGGTAATAAAGCACTTATACATAAAAAAAAATTATGAGTGCTGTCACACAGGTCAAAGGTCAAAGGTCAAAGTTCAACTCTAACTGGGTATACGTAAATGCGTTGTCATGGCAACGGCATACGTCAATTATGTCAAACAGAGCTTTTTAATCGTGTTTTTATTTTTAAAAACTATGCGAAGGGGCTCAAGCATGTCGGAGTTGGACAAGCTCTCTGGGGGGCCGCTGCCAGGCCTCGTACCTCCTAAAAGAAACGGGAACAGCGCAAATCAACATGAATAATCTATGGACCATATAATCTGTAACAACAAACAGTTATGTAAGGGCATATCAGTGCTAAATAGTTTTTAAAAAGGAAGTGAGATGACGCTTTGTAATTATCGTAAAGAAAGAAAGAGCAAAAAGGTTTAAAGACAGATTCCCACTAGCGAAGAATTAGAAGAAAAAAAGAGGAATACCAAAAAGATTAACACGAATAGAAAACCTAAAACCCCTGAATATTAACCAACTGACAGATAAAATAAGTAGCAGTATACGAACTGCAACCAAGAAAATATACTCAAAAACCAAAGTAAAAGTATCTAAAACGAATCTACATACACTAGATCTAATAAAACAAAAAGGAGGATCACAAAAATCATCAAAAAATGCGATAAGCTTGAGAAAGTCATAAAAACGGAGACGCGAAAAGATCTAAGAGCACACAATACAAGACTGGTAACATAAACCATAGAAAGTAACACAAACATAAAGGTCTTAAGATCAAAACCATTCAAAGGTAGGACACAAATCATAAAGATAAAAAATCTTCAGAATAAAAAATGGAATCGCCCAGTTATTTAAAATATTTTACAAATATTTATATTTATCAAGCATAATAGAGCAACACGAAGAAAAGTTGTGAACATATGGTCAGGGGAGATACCTAAAATAGCATCTGGTGAAATAAAAGGAACCTTGAAAAAATAAAAAACAAAATGCCCAGGAGAAAACCAAATAACAACAGATATGCTTAAAGTAGGGGAGACTTCACTATTAAAATGATAAAACTACTTGTAAACAAATGCCTAGAAGAAGGCAGGGTACCAGGTGCATGGAACAATAGTGGTACTAATATTTAAAAAAGGAGACACATCTAAAATGGAAAATTATAGTCCCATTAGTTTGTTAGCACACCTCCACAAACTCTTTACGAAAATCCTAACAAATAGACAAACAAATAAATTCAAACAGCAAGCAGGATTTTGTAAGAAATTTAGTTTTATCGACCATCTTATATGCTTTAAGGACCCTAAGAAGAAAAGCAAATGAACGCAACATCCCTACCCACCTAGCTCTTATAAACTTTCAAAAGGTTTTTAGCAGCATTGAGATGTGGGCAGTATTGAGTTTGCTGGAAGGCCCAAGAGTGGACTACAGACAAACTAAATACGTATATAGAAATGCTCCGCTACAAGTGAAAATGAACGACGACGTGTTAACTGAAAATATCCAAATTAAAAGAGGAATTAGGCAGGATGATACAATGTCACCAAAACTCTTTACCCTCGCCCCAGAACACATTTTCAAAATTTTATAGGAGCAAAAAGGCATAAAAATAGATGGAAAATGTCTGAGCTATTTGAGATACGCGGACGATATAATTCTAATATCCTCTGATCCCAATGAACTGCAACAGATGATAAACTCAATCAAACAATCAAGACAATAGGAACCTAAATGAATCTTAGCAAAACCAAAGTAGTGAGTAAAGACAACGTCGAGATTAGTATAGAGGAAACACATATAGATAACGTAGATTACTATGTATACCTGGGGTACAATATAACCACCGGTAAAAAAAATAAAACTCTTTACCATGGGCTTTTTTGAAACCTCAGATGCATGGTACAGAATAAAAACATACCTATAGGAGAAAGAGGAGAACTGCTTTGTAAAGTTTAGACGTCGGAGCTGATTTTCTAGGCACTACAAACATTTTTTGTAGCCCTCAATGTTGATGGTGTGTTTACTGCTGGGGCATATCCTGTACATTCCATGAAATACGCAAAAGCTGCTGAATTTTATAGAGTTGCTTTGGAATGACCAGGAGAGTCATTCATTGTCTCTGTCACTCTTTCGCCACTTGTCAGAAATTTTCGAGAAAAGGTTTATCTTAATAGTGGCCGAGCAAAATTTGAAAAATCTGTGCTCAGTTTAGCCCTTTCTTCTTCATTTTCTGCGAATAAAGACGCAAATGTAAAAGCTTTAATGTTGCTTGCAAAGTTGCAGACACTTGTGACAGATTTCACTTTAACAGCTTTATGCAATGCTGCAGAATCATCATTGAGGGTCTTGCGTACCGCTGTTTGTCACTAATGTGGCTACTTTGCTGTAGGCGTTTTTTCAATGTTTAATTCACATTTTAGATTTTAAAACTTTACCATCCAACAAAGTTTCATTCACTTATTTGCAAACAAAATTTTATTTACTTTTAAAACACATAGCAATAGCAAGAACTTAATTGTTTTGTGTCAGATAATTCTTTGCTCATTTTATTGCATCATCGTGCTCCTGTAGTAAGACTCGAAAATCCGACAGTCGTATTGTACTTGTAGCTAACGAACGCTAATAGTCTGCGACTAGGCCATTTATTAAAGATTCCACGCAGATGTTTCAATTAAAACGTTTATCGTGCTACAGTAACAAATGATGTTGTAATGACTTACATTACAGCGCAACCTTCCTAGGCGGAAACCTCGTCTTCGGAGCTGCGCTCGCAAATTAGTGGGCTTTGGACGTCCAAGGCTTTCGGCAGCATTAAAAATTGAGACTACCTCGTGTTCTAATTATTAACGTGGTAATTGCCTGCTTGCCCGGCGCTGTCATTTTAAGCTCTCCGTTCCCAAGGCCCGCGTAAATATAATTAGCGCCGGGAGATCCTGCGCCTAGCCCATCCTTTCCTGCAGCTGCATAAAGGACTCCTCGCAACTGGATCAAGGTCCGTGAAGCTGTCAGCGGGATGAGTATTGAGAAAGAGGATACGTTGGGCCGGGCGCAATTAATTTGCCGTTTTGACGAAGGCGCCCACGAGCGGAGCGCAAGGACGAGAGCACATGCGGGCTGGCGATTGATTAACCTAATGGTGCAGGCGAGGCGGACTTAAAAGGCTCTTCCGTGCAAATTTTATGGGTTTACAATGGCTGACGCAAATGGTTTTGGAAACGTTGCATTTTTGTGGAGGTAATTAATCAGATTTAATGCTGGGCAGCCTATTGAAATTGCCTAAGCCGCAATAATTTAACGGTGATTTAGGAACTAGCGATGTGTTTCAGTTTTCTGAAATTAAAGATCTTCTAAGTACAAACAGAGTCTCAAGAGTTAATGGGTTAATAACCAATGCGATATCCCTGTGACAAAAATTATTGTAAAACAGTAATAATGTTTATTACCATCAGTAAAATATAAACATCCCCATTGCAAATATAGGGGTTATTAAAGTAAAGAACGCACAACAATATAATTTTGTTAGTATTTCGAGGCTATGATTCAATAATAAATCAGACATTAGATCTTACTTCTCTGTGGATTAATGGATTTAATGTTATTTTAAATGAAATAAGCAGATGGTACTTGAACAGAAAACGTTACTCAAGCCTAACTTCAAAATTTAAGCGTTGCAAAAAGCAAGAAGTGGGCAGATTTTGTCCTACAACAATAAAAAAAGATCCTTGGTGTGTACTTTCAATTATATATTTTAACCTTTCGCCAATTATCTTGTTGCAAATGACGTTAGTTATGGTTGAACTTCTCTTAATTAAGCTTTGCATGTCCAAAAAACTATCAGCTTTCATTTTTATGGATGCTTTCACGGTTATAAGCACACAAAAACAAGATTAGGATTATTGCTGGAAAATTGATAATTATATAAACACGATAATAAAATATCTAATTTGAAAATGTGTAATAGAAAATTATGAGTGTTATATTTCCTAAATCTGTAACTTAAAATTCAGTTTTGGCATGTCTACTGTGCAGTTGTTTGGCTTTCAAAGTGTAAGGAGTTAAACGACAAGATAGGTAATGACTCTGCCGTCACGTACCGTTTTGAATTTTTAATTTTATTTATTGTGTTTAACTGGTAATTAATATTCTGAAGCCATACAACAATGTATCCCCATGCAAACGAACCAAGCTCAACAAATGCAATTTGCCCAACAAAATTACCAATACACTCAAACTCCAAACTTAAGCAACACGTACACGCGATTTCCAGTTCAGGACATACGCCAATTTCGAAATACTGCGCCACATCAGCCTCAACCTACTTTACAACACCAGGGTTAGCTAGTATCCACTGACACAGACAAACAAACAAATCAGAATAAACAACACAAAACTGCAAGCTATTGGCTAAATCCTACAAACCGTTTCGAGTCGCTTTCTAAGGAAAATTTAAAAGAACAGGAATCTTATTTTTCAAAAAAAAGAACAGCCAAAACCCTCACCGATATTCGTCTGCGTGTTAAATCTACTGAGCCCTTAATTAATTTTTTGGGAACCATAGCTAAAGATTAATATACATTAAAAGCTCCACCTAACAGTAAAATAAAAATTCAACCAAATACAGCAAAAAACATACAAATAACTAAAAACCTAGCAGAAAAGGACACGAAATTCTACCACTGGACAAAAGGTCGTGTAACAATGCTGGTGGCCCGACAACGTAGACGGTAGAGCGACGAAGTTAAAGGCAGAGCAGAGAAACAACGCTTTCTTCGGTTATTTCTTTAATGATACCCCTCAATTTCTCACAAATGGACCCGCTGATAGAGAAGATGTAGAATATACAGCTATTGCTGCGTTCTTCACCGGTCAATGGAAATACCTGGGAGCGACTCGTAAAAAGCGTTCTTTCTTGGGCGTTGGTTTTAGCCTTAGAGACAGCAGACAGAAGGGCGGCTTTATCAAATGCACATCCAGGGCGCAAGTGGGTTAAACAAAAATTATGTTTTACAATGGGCTGGTAGGTCCAGTACAGAGCGGGTGGACATGATTACAACGCTTGAATCTTAATACTCAAATGCGATTTTAACTTTTCGAAACAAGACCGCGTGGTCAAACATTTTAAGGTTAAATATAAAAGTTATCGTACCCGATAATGTATGAATTCTCAATCAAAGAGCAGGTAAAGCCCCAAATTTAAACCACTGAATTGACGTCGTACTAATTTCAGAGTCGCATTTCATATAGCATAGCTACTTTAATATTTCAAGATATAAAGTTCATCCAATTTAATATCCGGAGGTATCGCCCATGCTGGTATGGCAATAATACAGCCAATCACAAGTACAAGCTGCAACGATAGAAGTTGAAAACTGGCAAGGAGCGCTTACAATAACAGCAGCTTATTGCCCACCAAGGCACAACAACAAGCAGAAAATATACAAAAATACTTTATTACTTTGAGTAATGTATTTATCTTGGAAAGGGATTACAGTACAAAGCACGTCTATTGAATCTCCAGAAAAGTACCACAAAAGAGAGAGAAATGCTAAAAACTGTAAATAACTTGGATCCACAATTATTGTCCATAGTTAAGCCGACACATTGGCCAGTATAAGCTCAAGCTAAGTTATGTACCAGCCCAAGCGATTGTGTTGGATATCTTTTATGAGAATAACTACTATTGCCATTATAAAGTTTGTAGAAATTATCGCCAAAAGAAAGATTTTGTCACTAATTTTTAGAACACTACTATTATGAAATGCCTGTCATTAGTTTTCTTCCCAAATGAGCAACCTTTCGTAAAGATGACATGATCAACCTACCCAATAATCATTTGTGGGCTAGGCAATATTATCGTAAAATGGTTGAAGATCCTTAACAGTAACGGCTTAGCATGGATCTTTAGGGTAGGAGTGTTAACGGTCACCTTGTTGGACCACTTGCTCATCCACAAAGCTTTAATGAGCGATCACATGTGCAATTCTTAAAAGACTCTAATTTAGCTATTGAAAAATATGGTATTAATATTACAGTCTGGGAAAAATAGTTAAATAGATGAATTAATCCATAATGCGACGCGTTCACGTTTGCATTTGATTTTATGGGGAGGGGGGATTGTTTCAAGCACCTGCTTTAAACTTGTCCCGCAATAAAATAATTAATCTTAATAATAAAAAAAATAATACATCTTTTGGTCCTATTAAGAATCACCTTCTAATGTTTATTCCTTTAATTAACAAACCCTGTATACATACATGTATTTTTTATGCGAGAGTTTATAAACAAAAATTTGCAGAATATAAATTTTATTGAAATTTTCAGTTTGCGCATAAAAGTGTGATAATACCATTTGTTTGTTTTCGTTAACATATAAATTTGATGTCCATACTACCCTGCTAAATCAGAAGCAAGAAATTTTTGTTATCCATGTGCTACATTTCAAAACTATTAAGCATAGCTAAATAGGCACAACAACAAGACTTTTGGTCATATAGTTTCAGGATAATCAACACCCAAGCTAAGACAAATGGAAGGGCAGGAGTTGGTATAATTTTAAGACCTAGGAAAGCGAGTAATAAGGTACACACAATACCATGAAGGACTGATGAAGGTGTGCTTAAAAACCTACCCCACAAACACAACAATATTCTAAGTATGCATGCCAACGTAAGCCCATGATGAAAACGAAATAGAAGATTTAGAAGCTCATTAAGCACACCAAAAATCTAATAATAATAATAGGTGACTGGAACGCCGTAGTAGGCAAGGAAGACGTACAAAATATAGTGGGGCGATATCCATTAGGAAAAAATAATGTGTGGAGAACGCCTAACTTAGTTTTGTGCTTAACGTAAACTAATAATTACAAACACATTATTCCAGCACTACAAAAGAAGAAGATATACTTGAAAGATAGCAGGAGATACAAAGATGCAAGAAGCTACGCAGAACCAGATATTGACAGTGGTCATAATAAAGTTATAATGGAATCTAGGATCAATTAAGAAATTAAAAAGTAAAGAAAATACATCGTAAAACTTCTCACAAGAGAACGTCAAAGAAGATATATATATTATCGAATGCCCATTTACCAATTGGTGTAGGGTTAAATTTCTACATGTAATTTAACATTTACTTATAGACCTAAGTTAACTAAATGTATTTTCTAATAACTCGTACATACTTAACTTAATTCTAGAGTGTTTTATTATTGTATTATCTTTCCCTCACTTGTTTGGTACACAAACTTACTCCACTCCTTTTTATTTTGAGCTAATAAGCTTGCTTCTTGCCACGATTTCCCTCTCTCTGCTAATATCTTTCCCACGACGCTATCCCATGTTTGTTGCGGTCTTCCTCTTCCCCTATTTATTGCCACCTTTGCTTTCCATACTTGTTTAACCTGTCTGGTCTCATTCATGCGTTGTAGGTGTCCCCACCAACTCAGTTGTCTATTCTCTATAAATTTGAGTATCGTCTGGATTCTTAGTTCTTGTCTCACTTCGCTGTTCCTTATCCGATCTCTTAAGGTTATCCCTTTTACTCTCCTTAGATATCTCATCTCCGCCGCTTGTATTTTACTTTTCATTCTTGCTGATAACACCCATGTCTCACACCCGAAGGTTAGTATAGGTCTGTATATTGTCTTAAATACATTCATTTTGTTTGTCGTGTCACTTCTCTTTTGTTAATAAATTTGTCCTTCATGGCGTAGTAAACTTTATTAGCCTTTTCTATTCTCTTTGCGATGTCTAGTTCTTGTTTTCCTTTTTCTTCTATTGTGACTCCTAGGTATTCAAAGTGGTCTATTTGTTCTATGTCCTTTCCCTCAATTTGTATTTTTATTTTACACTGTTCCTTCGATATTACCATCACCTTTGTCTTGTCTGTATTTAATTTCATATCATATGTTGTTAATACTTCGTTCCATGTTTCTAGATTTTTTTGTAGATCTCTCTCATTAGCAGCCATTATTACTACGTCGTCAGCAAATGCGCATTGTGCTATTTCTACCACTTACAGATTTCTATATCCCACTTTTATCTTCTTCGTTATTTTATTGCACTTTTTTATAACGTCGTCCATTAGTACGGTAAATAACACCGGGCTTAAGACTCCTCCTTGTTTCAGTCCTTCTTCTGTCCTGAAGCTCTCTGATGTCCTGTTTCTGCTCATCACGTAGTTGACATTGTTGTTATATATGCTCTTGATGGCCGCTATCAATCTTTTATTGACCTGTCTTTTAATCAAGCTTTCCCATACCATGTTTCTATTGACTCGGTCGAATGCTTTATTTAAGTCTAAAAATGCACAGAACACTTTTTTATTATACCGCACTGTTTTATTTATAACTTCTTTTATTGAAAATATATGGTCTTGTACACTATAGCCTTTTCTAAACCCACTTTGTGCTTCAGATAACGATTTCTCAATTTTCCCCCTTAGTTTTTTGTCCAGTATGCGCTCATAGATCTTCAGTACTACACTCAATAACGTGATTCCTCTATAGTTGTTACAATTCGTACTATCTCCCTTTTTGTAAATTGGCAGTATTTTTCCTATTTCCCAGTCTTTCGGGATTATCCTCTCCTTCCACACTTTATTGTAAATTGATAGTAGTATTTTTTCTCCATCTTCTCCCATGTGTTTTATCATCTCTATCTTTATTTTGTCGTGTCCAGGTGCTTTGCCATTTTTTGTATCTTTAATTGCTTGCCTCATCTCGTGTAGCTCTATTTCCTCTATATCTTCCTCTTCCATGTCTTCTGCATTCCTTTCCTCTAGTTTTTCTTCTTTTCTTTGTTCTTCTCCTTGGTTCTCTTCTACATTTTCCTCTGCTTGTTTTGGGTTCAGTAATTCCTCAAAGTATTCTCGCCATCTTTCCATAATCTCTTTGTCTTCTACTAATATTTCCCCTTGTTTATTCCTTATCCGATCATTGTTCAGTGGTTTCTTACTTCTTAGTGTTTTTAATATTCTATAGAATAGTTTCTGGTTATCTTTACTATTTTCTCTAATCTTTCTCCGAATTCTTCCCACTTCTCCTGTTTAGCTTTAATTACCATGTTTTCACTCTTATTCTTTGCTCTTTGTATCTTTTATATGTCTCTTCTTTCCTGTTCCTTAAATAGTCCTTCCATATTTTCTTTTTGTTCTTAACTTCATTTTAATGTTTTCGTTCCACCATGCTGTTTGTTTCTTATTATTTGATGTTTTGAGGGTTCCACAAACTTCTATTGCTGCTTCAATCATAATATTTTTGAAAATGCTCCATAATTGTTCTAGTTTTGCTTCTTTCATATTTTCTTGTCGTGCTCTTATTTTACAGCTTATGATTTCTTTATATCTACTGCTCACTTCCCTGTTGTTTAGTTTATAGGTTTTGATTGTCTGAAATTCTACCTTCTTGTGTGTAGTATCTTTTCCTATGCTGGTTATCTTGTTTTCTTCTACTTTAATTTTTGCCACTACTAAGTAGTGGTCGCTATATATTTCAGCTTCTCTGCTAACCTTAACATCCTTCACTGCTCTTCTGTTGGCTCTTTCAACTAGTATATAATCAATTAAGGATTTTTCGTTCCTGCTCGTTACTTCTCTTGTAAATTTGTGTATATCTTTATGTTGGAAGAATGTATTAGATATTATTAAGTTGTTTAGTATACAGAAATCTATTAGCCGTTCTCCATTGTTATTCTTTGTTATTTCTCCAAACTTTCCTAATGCTTTTATAGCTTTACATGCTGAGTGGACAATCAATTCAATCTGTAATTCGTGAATTTGGACCATGACGACCGCAGAGTATGTGTTGTCGTATTGATTGAAGAGCACGTTCTTCCGTTCCAAATGAGGTTATTTTTAGTCTTATTGCTACCTTTAAGTAGTCTGATAACGACGCGTAGTACGACCCCGTTTTTGTTTTCCCTGTTTTTAAGTAGTCGATGAACAAAATTCCCTGACTATCACAAAAAAACAGTCGCCCGAACTTTTCGGCCGGTAAAACCATCTTCGCCTTTTTTGTTGTAGTGGCACTCTTCGCGCTCGACTGTTTTAACTGTCTTTCGTTTCAGAAGTGTAATGGTGGACCCAAGTTTCATCGACAGTAGTAAATCGACGCAAAAGTCCGGCTCGTTGAAGCCGCTTAAGCAGGGCCTTGGATATGTTCATTCGAATTAACTTTCTCATATCCAATTCTTCAGTTCATATATGACAATCGTATATATGTTTACAAAATTACTGACATCGACTGATATAAACGACTGTCTAACAACAACTAAGCGTTCAAAATGGCTAAAATTGTTACAGGTATTTTTATATAAGGTTGTAAAGGGTTTCCCAGAATTAACGCAAGATTTAAATTTGCCGCCATTTATGCAATAAAGTGTTGACAATCCTAAAACAAAAACAAATCGACAGCTGACAGTTTAGGGTTAGTAAAAATGGAGCGTGACACGATAGAACAACGTGTCTTCATTATTGAACAATATTTCAAAAATAATGAAAGCTTGGCGGCCGCTGTTCGAAAATTTCATACAAAATATGGTCGGAATAGTGTTTCAATTTCGTCAACTGTGGAGAGATTAATTGAAAAATTCAGAGAGACAGGATCAGTAGGAGACGCCAAACACACTGGTCGTCTAAAAACAAGCCGTTCAAATGTCAACATCGAAGCAGTGCGTGAGAGTGTCGGTGACAATCCAGGAACCTCAATTCGGCGTCGTGGACAAGAATTGCAAATTTCAAGAAGCTCTCTACAGCGTATACTCACTAAAGATCTGTGTCTCCATGCTTACAAAATTCAATTAACACAACTGAAGCCTAATGACCATGCACAGCGAAGAGAGTTTGTTGAATGGATTATTGGGCATCAACAAATGGATGCTGATTTTTGAAGCAAAATCATCCTAAGCGACGAAGCACATTTTCACCTTGATGGGTTTGTTAATCGCCAATATTGCCGCTTTTGGGGTTCTGAGAACCCACATGTGATTGTCGAAAAACAAATGCATCCACAACGTGTCACTGTTTGGTGTGGATTTTGGGCCGGAGGCATAATTGGACCATACTTTTTTGAAAATGAGGCTGGTCAAGCAGT
Source organism: Sinelater perroti (assembly GCA_036346155.1). Taxonomy (NCBI): domain Eukaryota; kingdom Metazoa; phylum Arthropoda; class Insecta; order Coleoptera; family Elateridae; genus Sinelater; species Sinelater perroti. The sequence goes on along the minus strand of JARFIY010000158.1, from coordinate 16,278,658 downwards.
GACTGTTACTGGTGCTCGATATCGCGACATGATAACATAGTTCTTTTTGCCGAAATTGGATGATATTGATGTGGCCAATATGTGGTTTCAACAAGATGGTGCCACATGCCATATAGCCCGTGAAACACTTCAATTACTGCATGAGACATTTCCAGGTCGTGTACTCTCTCGTTTCGGTGATCAGAATTGGCCCCCTAGATCGTGTGATTTAACACCATTAGATTTCTTTTTATAGGGTTATTTAAAATCACAGGTCTATTTCAACAAGCCCACAACCACGCGTGCATTAAAGGAGGAGATTAAACGTTGCATCAGAGAAATTCAGCCACATTTATGCAGAATGGTCATGGACAATTTCGACAAACGAGTGCGTACGTGTATGCAAAGCCGTGGAGGCCATTTGCCCGATGTGTTATTCCATAAATAACTCTATCCTATGTACTTTATGATTCAATAAAAAAATTACAATCAAAAGACTAAAAACTGTATTTTTTATTTAATTCAAATCTTGCGTTAATTTTGGGACACCTTTTAGTAGCTGAATTGTTTTGACATATCATCATGTTAAGGCTCAAAATTGTTAAACTGCTCATGTATATACTACACCAAACAGGATCTGTACGCTGGTGCATTATTTTGTACATTAAGATTTTATTTTTTGCGTGCCAAGGTTTGGGTTATCTGGCATTTCATAAATCCTTTCGAGCTATTTAGAATGTCGTTAACTACAGCTCAACTCTAAAAGTGTAGAACGCCTTTGAAATTTCATCAAACATACAATATTACTTCAAGTTTGAAATTATATTGGCAAACTATAGCAGAAGTCTTTTATTCTTGTAAAACTCACATTTTTGTTTCAGTTATAAAACAGTCTAAAAGCAATCGTTCTATGCAAATCTGAATCATGAGTTAAGCTTGCGCATATGTCAAATACTAGGAATCTATTCAAAACTCTTTATGAACTAAAGCCATTTTTCTCAAACTTCAACTAATTTTGAATTTTAAAAGCCAACTCTTGCTGATATTTAAACAATATGATTAAAAAGTCTGTCAGATTTGGAACACATCACATTAGTGAACAATCCAGCAGATAACGTTAACAAATATTTAAGTATTTTTGAATAAATTATTAGGATTAACGACAGTCTAAATGTAAAAAGTAAAATAAATGGATAACGCAAACATTGAGTGTCATACAATTTTTGCCAAAACGTTCTCATAAATGAGGAAGTAAATTGTTCTCGAATACCGCCCTAACTACGCTTTACAATTATATCTGCAACTCTGCCAGACTTTATTATTTTAATAGTTAATGTTACGTCACCAGAGAGAGAGCACTAGAAAGCCCATTAAAAATAATATAGAGCTACCTGCTGTTCAAGCGTCATTTAATGGCGTTATATGTGCTATTAATTGCGCTCCCCATATAATTTGGGATTTTGTAAGAATTCGCGTGAGTTTGATGGAGAGCAGTCAAACGGATAGTGTTCGGCCGCATAATTACGCCTAATAACGGTGTGTGTAGATCTAAATCGCACGCCTGGTCTAAATGTATTTCAATTTGTTTTCGTACAAATCGTGCACAACTCTTCATTTGGAGTTGTAATTTTTAATTGAGCTATAGATAGATGTTACTTATAGTTTTTTATAAGCGTGTTATTTATAATTAATTAAGTAATCATGTTGAACAATATTTTTAGCACAAAAGTGCACAGTATTATTTGTCAAACACCTGCCCGAGATTTTAAGACGGTCACAAACGGTTACAAACTATAAAGTTGTTTCGAATTCATTAAGGCCACCAACGTTACCGCCGAAATATGCAATGAATTCGCAAGGACCCTCTGCCGCAACTGGAAAGCCAGTAGAAAATTGTTAAACTTTAAAAAATACCTTATATAAATGAGAAAAGAAGGAAATAATACCACACATTTCAGAAAGCAAAAACTAATTACAAATTAAATGAGGAAGAGATTGGAAAGTAGCTGCCAAAATAAGAAATTAAAAATATCTAAACTAATACTCAAATGTCCAAGCAATTAACAAAAACTTAAAATTTAATGGTGGAAAAACCTGTAGAAATAGATAATAATAACCGCGAAGATAAAATCCTTTGAAAAACAATTACTATTTCAAAGAGACTTAAATACACAACAACCATACGATTGCGACATGAAACAAGAAGAACAAACAGATAAAAAAAGTAACAGAAGAAAACTAAATATAATATATAATATATAAATATAAAATATAATAATTTTTTTTATTATTATCAACTTTGCATATATACAATTTACTACTTATGGGAGTAATAAGTAAATGTTATGATTTTAATTACATGACATGAGGGGGATTAGGCCAGTTCCTTAGCCCCATATTTATTTTTACTCGTATTAATTAATTCACGATAATTAATTAAGAGGTAGGTCCTGTGTCCATTTTCCTTTTAGCTTCCTGGTGACGGAAGGTTGGACGGACAGTTGTTCCACGAGTTGATTAGTATGCTCTGCCAATTTTTTGGTGTACGATTTAGCCAGTCTTTTGATTTCTTCCGCTACATAAAGGATTCCAAGGTCATTGTGGAGAGTTTCATTTGAGATATACCACGGAGCATCGGATATGGTTCTAAGAATTTTTGATTGGCATCTCTGTAGGATCTTGGTATGTGATGGGCTTTAAAATTATTTTATAGAGAAGTATTTTATTTTGTAAGGTGAGTTGAGACCGTCTCCCCATCAGCTAGTTCATCTGTTTTATTTTGAGGTCTATTTGTTTGTTTTTTTAATATGCGTGTTCCAAAATAATTTCTGGTCTAAATGTAAGCCAAGATATTTTATTTCAGTTTTCTGAGGTATGGGGGTGTTTTTGAATAATTCGGGTAAGCACACGATTCGTCTATTGGTAAACGTAACATTGCTGTTCACTGTTATTCTCCATTTGTCGAACCAACCTTGAAGGGTGTTGAGGTGATTTTGTAGATATTCAATAGCTGTTTCCGGATTTTCGCTGCTTGAAAGAATAGCCATATCGTCAGCAAACGTTACAATTAATGTGTTATTTGTGAGAGGAGTATCAGAGGCATACAGTAAGTACAGCAGAGGTCCTTATCTTGTGATAAGTAAACACAGTGCCATTGATCTTGACTTGAAAAGTCAAAAATATGCAAACAATAAAGTAAAAATTCATGGAATACAAGATAATAATGGATGCATACGAAACGAAAACCAAGAAATAATTAAACGATGGAAGGAATATCTAGAAGATTTATACAATGAATGAAGACGACAGATGATTATATGAACCGCTGAGTACGCAAAATGTAGAAGATGAATATCTATGTATCCTAAGAACGGAATTCGATAAAGCGGTGAAAGACTTTAAAAACATCAAAACCCTAGGAACAGATAACAAGTCATTAATGAATTTAACGAAACGCAAACTTCAGGCGTATACATTCACGGGGTAAGAATTAACACTATAAGATATGCCGACGATATAGCGCTACTCATCGAATCACAAGAAGAGCTAAGACAAGCAATAGAAGACATGGATAATGTTTTTGAAAACAACTACAACATTAAGCTAAACAAAACCAAGACAAAAATGATGAAATGCTAAAAAAAATCCACATTAATGGGAAGACAGTAAAGACTGTGAGCAAATTAAAATACTTAGGGACTATAATTACACGAGATGGCAAATGTACGAAAGAAATAAATAATAGGATAAACGGGGCTAAAAAGGTTTTCTGCAAGAAGAAACAACCACTTACATCTAATGTCCTAGCAACAGATAACAGAAAACAATTTACAAAAACGTACATATGGAGTCTAACACCATATGGCTGCAAATCATGGATTATAGGAAAAGCAGACCAAAAGAAACTAAAATCCTTTGGATGTGGTGCTACAGAAGAATATTGAAGATCTCATGGACACAAAGAAAAACAGACAAAGAAGTACTAAGAACGATTCAAGAAAAACGAAAAATTTGGAGTAACATCAAGAAACGACAAATGCAACCGATAAGCCACATAATAAGAAAAGAAGGTCTGCTAAAAATTATAATAGAAGGAAAAATATCCTGAAAACCCAAAAGGAAGACCACGCCTACAGTATATTAAGCAATTAATAACAGACTTGAAAAACAAGATTTTAGAACGACAAACATAAAAAGCTGCGACAAACCAGTCATTAGACTAACGACGTTGGAGGAGTCTAAAAAGTTTTGAGCTTAACACAAAAACAAGTATTTTGCTGTCAAATTTAATTTTATATTTTAACACAGTCTGCTTTTAAGTCAACACACTGTTTTCTAGCCATGCGCAAACCTCTATAACTCGTTAAAATGGTAGTTTTCGTCTTTCTCTGCAAAATAGGCGTGTAGGGTTGCGACGGCTTCCTCGTTTGGTAAAAATTTCTGCTTTTCGAGCCAAACTTTTATCTTAGGAAACATAAAATAGTGACTAAGAGCTAGATCTGGTAAACATGCTGAGTGGACAATCAATTCAATCTGTAATTCGTGAATTTGGACCATGACGACCGCAGAAGTATGTGTTGGTGCGTTGTATTGATTGAAGAGCACGTTCTTCCGTTCCAAATGAGGTTATTTTTTAGCCTTATTGCTACCTTTAAGTAGTCTGATAACGACGCGTAGTACGACCCCGTTTTTGTTTTCCCTGTTTTTAAGTAGTCGATGAACAAAATTCCCTGACTATCCCAAAAAAACAGTCGCCCGAACTTTTCGGCCGGTAAAACCATCTTCGCCTTTTTTGCTGTAGGTTCACCCCTCGCGCTCCACTGTTTTAATTGTTCTTTCGTTTCAGGAGTGTAATGGTGGACCCAAGTTTCATCGATAGTAGTAAATCCGACTCGTTGAAGCCGCTTAAGCAGGGCCTTGGATATGTCCATTCGAGTGAACTTTCTCATATCCAATTATTCAGTCCATATATGACAATCGTATATATTTTTACAAGATTACTGACATTGACTGTCTAACAACAACTAAGCGTCCAAAATAGCTAAAATTGTTACAGGTATTTTTATTAAGATTGTAGTAGTTGAATTGTTTTGACATATCTTCATGTTGAGGCTCAAAATTGTTAAACTGCTCACGTATATACTGCACCAAACAGGATCTGTACGCTGATGCATTATTTTGTACATTAAGATTTTATTTTTTGCGTGGCAACGTTTGGGTTACCTGGCATTTCATGAATCCTTTCGAGCTATTTAGAATGTAGTTAACTACAGCTCAACCCTAAAAGTGTAGAACGCCTTGGAAATTTCATCAAACACAATATTACTTCAAGTTTGAAATTATATTGGTATACATATAATAGCAGAAGTCTTTTATTTTTGTAAAACTCACATTTTTGTTTCAATTATAAAACAATTTTCTTCTAAAAGCAATCGTTCTATGCAAATTTGAATCATAAGTTAAGCTTGCGCATATGTCAAATACTAGGAATCTACTCAAAACTCTTTATGAACTAAAGCCATTTTTCTCAAACTTCAACTAATTTTGAATTTTAAAAACCAACTCTTGCTGATATTTAAACAATATGATTAAAAAGTCTGTCAGATTTGGAACACATCACATTAGTGAACAATCCAGCAGATAACGTTAACAAATTAAATTAATTGATCTCGAATACCGCCCTAACTACGCTTTACAATTATATCTGCAACTCTGCCAGACTTTATTATTTTAATAGTTAGTGTTACGTCACCAGAGAGAGAGCACTAGAAAGCCTATTACAAAATAATATAGAGCTACCTGCTGTTCAAGCGTCATTTAATGGCGTTATATGTGCTATTAATTGCGCTCCCCATATAATTTGGGATTTTGTAAGTATTCGCGTGAATTTGATGGAGAGCAGTCAAACGGATAGTGTTCGGCCGCATAATTACGCCTAATAACGGTGTGTGTAGATCTAAATCACACGCCTGGTCTAAATGTATTTCAATTTATTTTCGTACAAATCGTGCACAACTCTTCATTTGGTGTTGTAATTTTTAATTGAGCTATAGATAGATGTTACTTATAGTTTTTTAAAAGCGTTTTATTTATAATTAATTAAGTAATCATGTTGAACAATATTTTTAGCACAAAAGGTACACAATATTATTTGTCAAACACCTGCCCGAGATTTTAAGACAGTCAATTACAAACTATAAAGTTGTTTCGAATTCATTAAGGCTACCAAAGTTATTGGAGAAATATGCAATGAATTCGCAAGGACCCTCTACCACAACTGGAAAGCCAGTAGCAAATTGTTGAACTTTAAAAAATGATCTTATATAAATAAGAAAAGAAGGAAATAATACCACACATTTCAGAAGGCAAAAACTAACTACAAATTAAATGAGAAAGAGATTGGAAAGTCACTGCCAAAATAAGAAATTAAAAATATCCAAACTAAATACCGCATAAGAATTAGTAAAATTAAACAGGGTGACTCAAATGTTGAAGCAATTAACAAAAACTTAAAATTTGATGGTGGAAAAACCTGTAGAAATAGATAATAACCGGGAAGATAAAATTCATTCAAACAATTACTATTTCAAAGAGACTTAAATGCACAACAACCATACGATTGTGACATGAAACAAGAAGAACAAACAGATAAAAAAAGCAACAGAAGAAAACTAATTATAGTTATGCGAGACGTTAAGAAAGCTTTTTGTCAATGCGTAATGGAAAACTCAGTTATGGACGAAAAAAAGAAGAAGTGGACATTCTAAAGCACAACAAAATAAAAAAAAACAAAAGCGATCACAGGTTTAAGAGTAACCATGAAATTGTAATACTAGGAGCAGGTTTTTGAATTAATAAAGAAATAAAATATAAGACAGGAAAAGTAAAAACAATATCAGGAGTACGTAGGAAGCAAAATATAATATTTTTTTTTATTATTATCAACTTTGCATATATACAATCTACTCCTTATGGGAGCAATAAGTAAATATTATGATTTTAATTTCTTTATAATTATTTATTTGCCAGATCAACACTACAATTGTATTATACATGGCATTGTTAATATATTTAAAATGATTATTCTAACTTATGAGGTGACTTGATACCTCGAACAAATCTGTGTGGTTATTCGTCGTCGGATAAGAATTGATCTTGAGGGAGTCTTCGTTTTAGCCGGGAGTGAATGTTTCGTTTACCTAAGTTATAGTGAACTGCTCCTTCGCACGCCGTGATATTTTTGAGAAATTTCTTAGTGGTTGTTTTAATGTAGTCTTCGATTGTTGGTACACCTAGCTCATCGTGTAGTTGTTTATTTCTAATAAACCATGGCGCGTCCACTGAGATTCTTAGGACTTTGTTCTGTAGTCTTTGTAGCTTGGTTATCTTAGTTTTTGATGTTATACTCCAGATAGGTACCGCATAGAGTGCTAAAGGTCTTATGAGGGAAGTGTACATCATAATTGCACATTTGGTTTTTAACTTTGACTTTCGATTTAATAATGGATATAGTTGTGCTAATCTTGCGTGGATCTGGTTGAGTTTGGAGTTGATATGCTGGTTCCATGATAATTTGGTGTCTAGAAGTAATCTTAGGTATTTTACTGGTTCATCGGGGGTATTCCATAGGACGATTTCATTGTTGACATGAATGCTTGGTGGATTGCTTATTCTCCTGAGGGTGAATATTTTAGCTTGGCATTTGCTCGAGTTGATTTGGATGTTCCAGTTGTTAAACCATTTACATACTTTGTTTATTGCTGTCTGAAGTAATTGAGTTGCTTGTGTTAAGTCATTGCTTAGAGTGGTAATGGCCGTGTCGTCAGCAAAGATTGCTAACGTAGCGTTGAGATTTGGTATGTCATATGTATATATATTAAATAATAGAGGTCCCAATATACTGCCCTGAGGGACTCCGGCTCGTATACGTTTGGTTTCTGAGACTTCGGTATTAATTTTAACTGCAAAGCTTCTGCTCTCAAGGAAAGAGAATAGTATTGCTGTAAGGTAGTTAGGTATTCTTAGTTTTAATAACTTTCTTTTCAGCCCCTCTAGCCAAACCTTGTCGAAGGCTTGAGCTACGTCTAGGAAAATGGCTGTTGCAAACTGTTTGTTTTCATATCCGGTTTCTAATACTTCTACTATTCTCTGAGTTGATGTGTAGTTGAGTGATCTTTTCTGAAGCCAAACTGATGTGGCGGGAGTATGTTAAGAAGTCACTTCATTGTTGAGACGAGTGTAGATTATTTTTCTAACAGCTTGGATAAGGATGTCAGAAGACTTATAGGTCTATAGTTTTTAAGTGGTTTTGTCTTTTCTTGGCTTGGGAATAACAGTATTATAGCATGTTTCCACTGTTTTGGAAAGTAACCCATCCTCAGGCAACCGTTAAATATTGATGCAAGGTAAGCTAGGGATTTAGTTGTTAAATGAGTTAGCACAATGTTAGGTATAAGATCGTAGCCGGGAGTCTTCCGTTTGGGGAGCCTGGCAATTAGGGATTGTAGTTCGTGAGGCGAAGTTGGTTCGATATCTTCAGTGACGACAGGTAATTTTCTTTCGATGTAGTCAATTGTTGCTGCTACTTCTGTTGGGCTGAAAGTTATTTTTGGTGTAAATACGCGTTCCAAGTGATTGGCGAACGCTACGGTTTTTTCTGCGTCAGTGTAGTAGCTGTTGTTGTCATCTGTTATTGTTGGAATTTCGTTATTCTGTTTTAGGATTCGCTTGGTTGCTCTCCACATACCTGGGTCACTGGGTTTAAGCTCTTCAATGTATCTTTGGTAGGTGGTTATTCTTATCTCGTCTAGTTTTTTTTTTGAGTTGGTGTGTTAAATGGTTGAGCGTTTGCTTGTCCAGTGGGTTTCTGCTTCGTTGCCATTTGCGTCTCGTTTGGCTCTTTTTTTTATGTGCTCTGTTATGTGGCTTGAGTGGTAATAGTGTCTCGCTTTGCTATATACTTCAGGTTTTTTAGATGTTGCATCGCGAACGCTGCTTACGATGGCTGTTGTGAAGTTAGTTGTTGCTTCGTCAATATCTTCAAGTGATTTTAACTTGGATGGTTGTTGCAGATGGTTATTTAGAGCTATTTGGAATTTGTCCCAATTTATTGCTCCGTTTATTAGACGAGGAGCCTGTGGGTTTATGTGTGGAATGGCTATAAAGGTTATTAGTACCGGAAGATGATCTGAGTCGAGCTCATCGATGACCGTTTGGTGAATTTCCCTTGAGAAGTTTTTATGAAAGACCATATTCAGGATGTCAGGCTGATGGTCGTTACGATTGGGGTAGTAAGTGTAGTTGGATGGGGTTTGTATTAGGAATCCAAGCTCGGAGGAGAGTTGTTTAAGTTTGATGCCTTCCGGATTGGTCGCTCTACAGCCCCATAGCGTGTTCTTGCAGTTTGGGTCACCAATTGCAAGGGTAGGATCAGTCGAGTTAAATATTGCAAGTTTTGGTTGCTTATACATGCTAACTATTGTGTGACTCTGATTATTTACAGTTATTCTGATACCGACGGCTTCCATGTTTGGTGTAGTTGGATCAGGTATGGGGTTGTGCTTGATCTGCTTTTTAACTAGTATGGCTACTCCTCCTGCCACTTTCTCTGATATTCGGTCATTTCTGTAGACCCGATAACCTGGTATTTTGAGATTGTCTTCTGATAAGAGATGAGTTTCAGTGAGAAAAACTATGTCCACATTATGTCTTGCTATGAAGGAAATTAATAATGATCGTTGAGTTTTGATACCATTCGAGTTCCAATTTAGGATTGTTAGCTTCTCTATTGTTTTTGGTTCTTTATGGGCCATTAAAAAGGAGAGGAATGAGTGTATTTGTGATAAAAGCTTTAATTTGAGGGATGAATGGGGTTAGGAAGTCTATTAGAATTTTGATTAAATTGTTTGGTCCTGCATTGTTGGTTTGGATTATTACGTAGCTCCTGCGTCTGCGATAAATTAAGCGGGGTGTTCCATGCATTTTTTGTATGTAGACGTCTGTTGAGATTAGGTCGGTTTGCTGTTCGTTTTTGAAGTAATTCTAGGTGATGTTTACAGCCACGATAACTTGCTGCGTGGTTTTCCCCGCAGTTTGCACATGTTGGCGGTTCTTTTGGCTCTTTAGGACACTGATTATGTAGGTGTTTTCCTCCGCATTTCACGCAGCGGGGTTCAAGGGTGCAGTCATTTTTAGTGTGGAAATATTGCTGGCAGCGGTGACATTGGGGAATGTTAGTTGGTTTTCTTATTTCAACTGTTACTATTGAATAAAATATGGATTTTAATTTGAATATTTTTTTTGCGTCTTCGTTATCTGTTACATCTACCGCGCAAACGGGCAGTGGTTGTTTATCTTTGGTAAGTAATCGCGTTATTTTAATTACTGGTAACGTTTTAAGTTCGTGTTCGAGTTCTTGGATTGTGAGCGAAATTGGCCATTTTTAATTACAACACTAAGTGGCTTGCTACTGGGGTTTTGAAAGGTGTGAAACTTGATTTGATTTACTCTAAAGTGTTCGGAAACTTTTCTGTAATCTTCTGGTTTGGTTAAATTTATTCTTATCGAATTTGTGTTGCAGAGTGTGGTGAACTCGCCTGTTGCTATCTTTTCGAGGTCAGCGGTCAGCTCTTTGTGATTAATATTGCTTTGTAGGTAGATGGGCGGAATTTTGATTGTTGATGCAACAGTTTCAGGTTTCTTGTTAGATGCGTGTGCCTGATTGTCGTTTAATTTGTCTTCTAAACTAAGTGGCAAATAAAACTTGTTTTGTGTTAGTTTTGGAGGTACCCAGGTGTAGCGTTTCCGAACTTCATTTATCGTCGGTGATATGGCGTTTGCTTTGCGTTTGTTTAGCGTTTGAAGTTCCATTGGTAGATCATTGTTGATTGCGAGAGTATGAATTTTAGCAATTTAAAGGCAACTTACTGGTTTAGCTGCGATCTGCGGGTTAATATGATGTAAATTGTATTTGTAACTTCGTGGTATACACGTCTGTGCTAACAAAGTCAAATGCAAACTTGTGATTTTAATTACATGACATGAGGAGGATTCGGCCAGTGCCCTAGCCCCATATTTATTTTTACTAGTATTAATCAATTATCGTGAGGAGGAGGTAGGTCCTGTGGCCATTTTTTTTAGCCTCCTGGTGATGGAAGGTTGGACGGACAGTTGTTCCACGAGTTGATTAGTATGCTCTGCCAATTTTTTGGTGTACGATTTAGCCAGTCTTTTGATCTCTTCCGCTACATAAAGGATTCCAAGGTCATCGTGGAGAGTTTCATTTGAGATATACCACGGAGCATCGGTTATGGTTCTAAGAATTTTTGATTGGCATCTCTGTAGGATCTTGGTATGTAATGTCTTGGTGCAACCCCACAGCTGGATTCCATATGGCCAGATGGGCTTTAAAATTATTTGATAGAGGAGTATTTTATTTTGTGAGGTGAGTTGAGACCGTCTCCCCATCAGCTAGTTCATCTGTTTTATTTTTAGGTCTATTTGTTTGTTTTTTTTAATATGCGTGTTTCAAAATAATTTCTGGTTTAATGTAAGCCAAGATATTTTATTTCAGTTTTCTGAGGTATGGGGGTGTTTTTGAATAATTCGGGTGAGCACACGATTCGTCTGTTGGTAAACGTAACATTGCTGTTCACTGTTATTCTCCATTTGTCGAACTAACCTTGAAGGGTGTTGAGGTGATTTTGTAGATATTCAATAGCTGTTTCCGGATTTTCGCTGCTTGAAAGAATAGCCATATCGTCAGCAAACGTTACAATTAATGTGTTATTTGTGAGAGGAGTGTCAGAGGCATACAGTAAGTACAGCAGAGGTCCCAACACGCTGCCTTGCGGGACTCCAGAAGTGTGATAAGTAAACACAGTGCTATTGATCTTGACTTGAAAAGTCCTGTCGCTAAGGTATGACTTTAATAATAAATATAATTGACTTGGGAAGTGGAACTTAATTTTGTACAGCAGACCTGTCAAATTCCTGCTGAATATCCAAAAATACAGCTGTCCAAATTCGTTTTGTTTCGATGCTCTCCATTATTTTAATAACGATTCGGTGAGTTTGATGAATCGTCGAGTTTTGTTTGCGGAATCCGAACTGGTAATTCGATATTATGTGTTCTAGATCTACGTCACTATGGATTCTTTTGAGGAGTAGCCGTTCGAAAATTTTGGATGTCAGGGGTAAAAGACTGATTGGACCCCGGAAAGATGGTTGTAAGGAGGTTTTCCAGGTTTCTCGTTTGCAATAATTTGGGCAAACACTGGATTGGGAAATTGCATAGTTTGAGGATGTTGTTAAATATTGTGGTGAGGCGTACTATGGCTTTCCTAGGAAGATTTTGAAGGACTTCTCCCACTATCAGATCGTATCCTCGGGCTTTGCGGGTATTGGTGGCTAATATTTGTTGTCGTATTTCTCTGGGTGAGAATGATTTGATTGGTAACGACAATTGGCATGGAGCCTCCAGGAATGAATTAATTTCAGAATCGTCGGTATTCGGTTGGGATTGTAGTGTAGTGAATATGTTAGCGAAATGATCAGTGAATGTTTCGGCCTTGTCTTCGTCTGATCTGGCGCAAGTGTCGTCCGGTTTCTTGATGGGAGGTATGGTGGCAATTGGTCGTTTGAACTTTTTGGTTGCTTTCTACAACGTGCGATCGTCAGGTGATAGATTAGTAATATAATGTTGGAAGGTACTGTTCTTTCATTCTATTAACACGTTGTGTAGTTGATGTAAGTCGGTTGAGTAAGGTTTGGTCGTACCTATCTCTGGTTCTTTGCCACTTTTTTGTGTTTTCCGTTTCTGGGCAACCAGGTCTCGAATGTGGCGAGGAATGTTGTGTATTTGTTGATGACCCATTGGGTTGGGCGTGGCTTGCCAAGCAGCATCTTGTTTCATTGTCGTCAGGTATTCGGTTGCTTCGTCAAGGTCTTCAATGTTTTTAATTGGCAGAGCAAGGTTTAGATTTCCTTCTAACAGATTCCTAAAGTGGGCCCAGTTGGTGAGTTTTGTACATAGTTTTGGATAATTGTAGTGCTTAGGGTAATTATGCCCGGGAGTGGTCGAATGAGAGATCAAAATTTGCTTCTATTTGTGTGAACCTATTCGTTATACCACGTGTTACTGCAAAATCAAGTAGGTCTGGTAGCCTGTTTATATCGGTAGGCCAGTAGGTAGGCTGGCCAGTGGAAAGATAGCTGCATCTGAGGTTTTCAATGGCTTGCAGTAGATTGCGGCCTTTTGGGTTATTTAACCTGGAACCCCACGCTGTGTTTTTAGCCAATGTGATTGTTAATGAAAAAATATTAATAAAAAAATGTTTAATTATTGTGTATGTTCTGTAATAACTTTATTAGCATTTCGTATTTAATACTTAACACTAAACTTGTGTCTGCAGATGGATTCAACACTCTTGATGTCCCATGCATGCTATAATTAAAAACCTGCTTCCTTCAGCCTTTGGCCAATCCTACTAAATCAGTCTATACAAAATATGTACTGGATCTTTATTTTATTTGAAATTCCAGTTGCACTTTACCTTTTTTTGCTTGATAACGAATTTATGGTGCTACTTCTTTTCAGCTTATGACTTTTATTTGCAGCACATTGCCTTTACTAGTTAATTTTACAAGTTTAAGTATATTCACAGGTTATTTTTATTTGCTAACCACTCAATTGCACCCATTCCCCCAATTTGAAATTAGCTTTTATCATTGAAAATTGTAAAACATTACTGGATGAAATAACACCTAACAGAACATCTTTGCACCAGGATCGGACTCACAATTATATTAAATTATGACATATGAAACTCCATGAAGTAAAATTGTACTACAGCCTAAAAATACGACTAATGCACTAAGAACGAATCATTGAAGAAGTACCAAAGTAAGATGATAGAACAACCTAAAAATGGTGTACACAATCTTGTCCAAAAATATCAAGTTGCTGAATTTTATAAATTCAACCTTGTTCTATATAAACAATAAATTAAAAACAGAGGAGAAACAAGAAATAGCTTTTTGGCGAGAAAGATACTACAAACAGTATGTGGCAGAAAGAAGACTACTGATAGAATAAAATAACCTGGCTTAACTAGTCACAATTGCGTGAAGAAAGCTGTTTAGTCTAGCCATAAAGACTTGTGCAGAATTATTAAAATGGTAAAACAGCAATAAAGAATAAGTAAAAAATAAAAAGTACAAGACGCTTAACATGATTGCCAAGATTAGAGATTCTAAATAATAATGACCTATTTTTAAATTATTGTAACAGTCTATTTAATTCCATTTTACACATTTACATATGTGCCATACGTGAATATTAATTCAGTCAAATTTTTTGGAAGTCATGGATAACGCTGGACCCCTTCGTGCAATAATATTCTAAACATTTTTGATCGCTGAAAGGTCAGGTGGTCGGACCAGATATGGTAGGGTTTCCACCCTGTTTTGTTAAAGGAAGTTTTGTGTTCTATGTGTCAAAGATTTCTTAAGATGCCCTTTGAAGAAAAAATAAGCAGCACGGACTGTAAGGCTGCGTTAATGTAGGCTTGCCTGGTAACGTCGCCTCTAACTCCGACTAGAGGTGACTCGCAATCACAAGTGATAGCTCTCCATACTTTTTACAAATAAAGTCTTCTTACTTCCTTTCTCTATTTCTACGGCCTATTGATATCTGACTACCGTTTCTGTTTAAGCATCTGGGTTTACCAGAAAAGACGATTTTATGCCACTCGTGTGTTCAGAGGCGTATTTCCATTGCCCATTGTAACCTTCGTGTGCTGGGGCTACGATCTGTACTGCAAGCCTTTAAAGATGATAATCTTTCCGATTTGTTATCCTGCGAACTGCATTTTCTACAGCCAATTATTGTTACATTTGCGCCACATTACTGCTACAGCGACCAGTTGCTTGGTCTATTTCTCTTAAAAGCGCCTTATTCATATACGTTAACAGTACGCCTCTATTAAATTTGTTAATTTGTTGATAATACACTCTTTGTCAACGACAAGGCATTAATACACATTATAAGTTATATATGCCAAATATGAATGACTGAGAACACTTTTATACCTATTTTATAAGTTATGTCACTGCTTTCCCCAGATATAACTAAATTTCATACGGTTCTCCAACATTAATAGTATTCTGATTATATAATGCTAAACTTGGTATACAAGTTTAAATGAAATGTAATTTGTTTTTAATGGTGGTGCAATTTCAAAAAGCAGTAGTGTACAAATAAGCGAATAGGTAGTTTCCGGCGGCGACAGGGCGTTTATGGTAGTCAAGGTGTTAATAAGAAGAGGTTAGCGGTTTTTAACAGTTAATTATGTCCATAATTAAATATATGTTGTAGAGCTATTGTGTTACTGACAACCTTACACTTTTAAAAGATTCTAAAACGCTGATGATGAGTTCCAATTTGCTTTATTCGAATATGTTCTTTTCATGACAACCCAACTATGCATAAAGGCATAAAAAAACTACCGATTCGATAGTAGTGCGACCTTAACATGCTGACTCATCCACTGTTCATTAAAGGCACGCTACCATTCAACCTCTAGTTTAGAAAATTTATGGTAAAAGCACGAAAACTTCGGAGATGGTTACGTTGCCCCTACATCTCTTATCTGCGATGCCGTCAACGTTTGGAAAACACGCGTCAAAGTCTCTCGCATGTTAAGCTACGAAAATAGGGGCAATTTTCCAACTAAACAAACTTAACCCCCTATAGTAATTAATAATGTACACACTGCATGACTACATAAGATTTCCTGGATGTCTGCTAAATCTCTTACTTTAAAAGTTCGAAGTGTATCTACTTAAGTATGGTACCAGATAGAAGAACAAGAATAGATTTTTGTCCGAGATCAAACTTTTAAAGTAAGATTTTCAATGCAAATCAAATTGTTCAACAGTATAAGAGAAATGTGGAAGAGTTTACGCTGACTTTTAAAACTTTTTATGTCAAAAATCAATATCTTGAGGATATATATTTTGGCTAAAATTATGACTTACTCTTGGCATTAATTTCTCTCAGTTCTTGGCATTTTTCGATGGTATTTGCTAATTTTGACAAATAAAAAATTGAAAGATACGGTATATGTCTACAAATGTGCGGTATCTTGCTGTGATGTTGACAATTTACAGTAGTCTGCCTGATCAGTTAAATTAAAGCGTTCGTGCCATACTTGACCAACATAAAGTGCCAAACTCTGAAGGAAACATTAACTTTGCCAAAGCCCAAATTTTCTACAAAACTGATTTAACACTTCAAAAAATGACCCATTGCTCTATTTTTAGCCATTTGTGTTTTTCGGCGATTTCTAAAGTTTCCACAAAAATAAAAATTTTTAAAAATGCCAAAAAGCGAATTTTGGTTATTTTCAAATGTACAAATGACGAATTAGTCAAATTTTACATATACAGATTAACATAATATTAGTTTTTCTTCTTCTTCATGTTCTTTTTGTTTCCAATGTTGGAGAATAATGTAGCTGATTGATAACTGCTTTAACAAGTGTTTTTCTAGTCCTCTCCTGTCGTAAGTGTCTACGAGGTGCGTTTAAGCTCTCCATTTTTTGCAGTTAGACTAAGTAGAAAGATGCAGTTAATTTTAAAAGGCCTGCGAAATACTTCTGAATTTTGAATATACATACCACTAGCATACAATGTACACGGGACGAGTTACCATTACTGAAGTGTTGTTTTGTACAATTAAAATGGCGACGTTTAGTGTTTAAGAATAACGTATAATAAACCAAAATTTATTGCGTTTGTGGGTGCAAAAGTTTAAACAAAGCCGAGAATTGTGTGACAATAAAACGAACCGGGTCGAAACCATGAGTGCGCGAGTGGAGCTAGTCGTTATGGAAGACCGTCGATTAGGTGTGTGTAATATTGTCTCTACACTTGACATTACCGTTAGTCCATAAGTCTATAAAAATATCGAAAGTTTTCTCAAGGTGGGTTTCATAAATGATGACCGACAAACACCCGGCTGCGTGAGTCTCGGGACATGGTAGCGCGTGATACCGTCATAAATTTTTATGAAGGGCACTCTTCGTGACCGCTCATTTTCCATTCGAGCCGCTGTTACATTCACGTTTTCAGCAGCCATGGAATCAAGGCGACGACGTTATGAAAAATGTGTGCATCTATACGGAGATTATATTGAAAAGTAGCAGAAGTTGCAACTTCCTTGGGTAAGTATTTTTTCAGAAATAATTTGGAGATAGAACTTGAACGCACTTCGTACTTACAGAATGAGTACCTACAATAGAAGCATATAGGCGCAAACAAATAAAAGGCCTATTCTTTCAAAAGTTACAACAGCCAGACAAAAGTAAAGAAAATTTTAGTATAATGTGAAACTTGGAAGAATTGAAAAATAAAGAAATTCGGTAAAGCTGCGTCTTTAGCCCGTAATGTTATTTAGAAAACCCAAAGAAGCAAAACCCAAAAATAATGTAAGACTACTGGAAAATGGGCGAAATACTAATACACACAGACGATTGCTAAAATGCAAATAACGTTAAATAAATACACAAGAATGTATAATAGCAGCCTGAAAATTTTGGACAAAATTAAACGACGAAAAGTCGAAAATAATGGTGGTTACCAAAAATAAAAAAGAAACGGCAAATAAAATTAAAAAACACTTCATAAAAGGTCCGTAAATTTAAATATTTGAAACAAAAGTAACACACAAGACGCTAAATTGGAAGTGGAGAGAGTCAGAAGAGCAGGAAGGCCCTTCAACACAATCAGTAAGATGTTTTTGGATAAAAAGAAATACCATTACAAATAAAGTCGAAGATATTTAAAAAAGTGATATAGGGGTATGCAACATGAATTTTAACCCGAAACCAGAAACAGTATAAAAAGCATAGATATTTAATTCCTATGGAAAATCGAAGAAAAACAATAATGAATGAAGTAAAAGCCACCGTGGTTAGATGTATGGTGAAATTAAACTAACATTAAATACATTAAAGCAAAGATTATTAAGGTAGGTTACTATGTTAAAGAACATTTGAAACTCAAACATATAAAAAAAACGAAGGAAAGATCTAGAAAAACTTAAGAAATTTAGAAACGCTGCCATTAAGAAAGCTATAGAGCAAAACATGGGAAAATGGAATGAGGCATAGAAAAAGACCCCAAGGATATAGTTCCATCCCCCGATCTTACACACATAAAGGTAGGAAGGTCCTAATATTAAGTAAGTGTTTTACTTTAAGATCTGTTGCTTTTAATAAACTTTATAATAAAACTTTTAATTAAAACACCACACATTAATTCTTTTACCTTAATAAATTCTAATTTAATGGTAAGTAAAACTAACTATTTAAAATAATTTATTTTAGACTCCTCAATAATTATTTTTTTATTTATATTTGCATATTTACAATCTACTTATGTTATACAAATTGAGTAATAAGTAAATATATAGAAAAACATGTCATGATCTAGGATCAAGCCATTGCCATCAACCTAGGGGAGAATATACTAATATAAATCGTTTAGGGAATTAGGTCTTGTGGCCAGTTGCGCTTGAGCCTTTTTACAACGGCTGGCTGGTTTACGGGGCGCCCTATGAGGTCGTTTTCATGTCCTGGTAAGTTGTGGGTGTATACTTTTGCAAGTCTCTGAATTTCGGATGCTAGATACGGGATCTTCAGGTCATTATGGATGTTCTCGTTACTTACATACCATGGTGCATCAGTCATTATGCGAAGGGTTTTAGACTGAATCTTTGGAGTATTTTTTTATGGGATGCTTTCGCGCAGCCCCAAAGTTGAACACCAAATGGGCTTTATAAAGTAATAATTTATTTGATAGCGATAGCTGCGAACGTCTTCCGATTAACCTGCACATTTGCTTTACCTTTACGTCTATTTGTTTTTTCTTATTTTTGATATGCATGCTCCAATTGAGTTTCGCATCAAGGTGCATACCTAGGTACTTAATTTCAGACTTGATCGGAATTGCAATATTGTCGAAAGTAGTTTGAGGGCAATCAAGTCGTCTAGTAGTGAAGGTTACTTGAGCTGACTTCTCACTGTTTATTGCTATTCTCCACTTGCGAGTCCAATCTTGCAGCAGGTTTAGGTGATGCTGTAAGTGAGCTGCAGATACTGCGGGCTTGTCACTGGTTGATAATATGGCCACGTCATCGGAAAACATGGCAATAGAAGTGTCGTGCGTGGTTGGCGTATCATATGAATAGATCAGGTAGAGTAAAGGACCCAAAACACTACCTTGTGGCACTCCTGCTTGGATTTGGTGATAGTCAGAGGTTGAGCCATTTATCACGATTTGGAAAGATCTTTCGGCGAGGTAGGATTTTAGGACTAGATAGATCGGACTTGGGAAGTGTAATTTTATCTTTCAAAGCAAGCCTGTGTGCCAGACCTTGTCGAAAGCTTGCTTTATATCTAGGAATGCAGCTGTAGTTAACTTTTTGGTTTCAAGGCTTCCTATTATTTGATTGACGATTCGGTGGCATTGGTATATCGTTGAGTGGGCTTCACGAAAGCCAAACTGATAGGGCGGGATTATCTGGTTGAGATTTACTGTTTCTTTTATTCTTTTCAGTAGGAGTCTTTCAAAAATCTTAGAAATTAAGGATAAATGGCTTATAGGTCTATAGGAAGATAGGTGGTTAGGTGGTTTTCCAGGCTTTGGAATTATAGTAATCCGAGCATACTTTCATAGTACTGGAAAGTAGCTTAACCTCATTATACTATTAAATATGGTGGTAAGAAGAACCAGTACTTTTCTTAGAAGATGCTGCAGAACTTCTCCTCCGATCATATCATAGCCGGGGGCTTTTTTGGTGTTAGTAAATTTGATTTGCTGAAGGACTTCTGATGGGGAGAATGGTTTTATTGGTAGCTAAAGCTGGCATGGAGCAGTCAGGAAATCTTGAACTTCTGTGCCGTTATTGTTATCATGTGGGTTTGGGGTGGTAAATACGTTATCCAGATATTCTGCGAATCTATCCGCTCTATCTTTATCTGTTCTGACCCACGTGTCATTAGGTTTTCTGATTGGTGGTATTGCTAGTATTGGCCTCTTAAATTTTTTAGTTGCTTTCCAGATTGTATGATCGTTAGGAGATAGTTTTGTAATGTATTCTTTAAATGTTTCATTGCGTGCTTCTATAAGGGTATTATGTAGTTGATGAGTAAGCCTATTGTAGATTGTTTTATCTTGCCTGTTCCTTGTTACTTGCCATTTTTTCCGAGCTCTTCGTTTCTCAGTGATTAGGTTTCGTATATGGCGGGGAATATTATCAGCTTTAGGACTGAGATTTCCAATAGTTGGTGTGGCTTGCCAGACGGCTGACTGGATCATTGTCGTTAGATGATGGACTACTTCATCCAGATCTTGATTATCTTTAATTCTAATGGTTAGGTTAATGTTTTCTTCTAACAGGTTCTTGAATTGATCCCAATCCGTATTTTTATTACACAATCTAGCAGGCATTTCTTTTGCGATTATTGTTGTACTGACAGTAATGATGACTGGAGAGTGGTCAGTGGAGAGGTCGTAGTTAGATTCCGCTTTAGTATATACATTAGCTATTCGATTGAGTATTGCAAAATCTAATAAATCCGGAAGTTTGCGTGGATCACTAGGCCAATAGGTAGGTTTTCCGGTTGATAGATAATCATAATTGTTTCTCTGAATTGTTCTTAGTAGGTTGCGTCCTTTAGGGTTGATAAGTCTAGAGCCCCAGGCTGTATTTTTTGCATTCCAGTCCCTCCTACTATAAATTTGTTGCCTAGGGATCTGAGAAAATTTTCATATTCATCAGACGAAATGGTATGCCTTGGCGGGCTGTACACGGCTGATATAACAAATTAGTACGAAAAGTCTTTAACTTTTATGGCTGCACCTTGTATTGAGGAAATTTGTAAGTACTTCGTTGGTGTTAAGTTGCTGTTGGTCTTGAGTTAGGGGATTGCTATTCCTTCTGGCCAATGCTTGAGGATTTTAACTACATTTTTGTAAGTCTTGGTAATTTCAGCCTTTATAATGTGGATAGGATGATCTCCACCAAGGGCAGGGATACTGCGGTCATTTAGGTTACAAATTGTCGTTTGTGATGCCACCGCATTTCTATTCACAGACAAAATGGTGCGTATTGCAGTAAGATCTTGTGCCCATAGGTCTTGGCATCTTAGGCATTGAGGGATAATGTTCTTTATAATTAGGCAGGATGATCTACCGACCACATAGCTGGGGTACTTCCCGATGTACTTTATCACAAGATTGTCGTTATTGTTTCCATTTGGTTCACAGGTTCACATCATGACATAGGGGAGAGGTTGTATTGCAGTAAGACCCTATGTGCCCATAGTCATATTGGCACTCTTATGCATTGTTAGGGATAATGCTTCATTCTTTTAGGAGGTTCTACCGATACAGACATGGTGCAGGTTCCAAATAGCAACTTTCATCAAAGTTCTTTTTTTTTCATTTGGTTCAAGTGTTCATATTTTCCTCTGAATACCTTGACAGGTTGTTTGAATCAGCGGTAAAAGTACTGCATATTTGATCATATTGCACTTTATGACCTTGTTTAGCTCTCGATGTTTTAGTGATATTTTCAATACATGGTATCAGAATCAGTGCAGGTTCCATGGATAAATGTTTGTGGAGGTTTTGCAGTTTTGGTAATTGAAAAGTGTGGTCATTATTATATTTTCCTCTTTGTGCAAGATGCCTTGATCTGCTTAGACGTAGTTAATTGGTCAGCGTTGTTAAAAGTATTGATTCTTGTTCGTTGATTAGAGTGTCGTGATTGTTGTTATGGTATTGATGATTAAGATGACTTTGCGGTCGATGTTTTAGTGATATTTTCAAGACCAGATATTGAAAGTAAAGCCATAATTTTCAGTCATGCATGGATTGATTATTGTACGGCTGTTGTTCCTGTGCGAGGCTAATTGTTTCCGATTGGATCATTATTATTGTTTTACATTTGTGCAAGAATAACCTTTTACTTCTATAACCGTAAGTGCCATTCGTTGTTTGTACGGTGATGGACTGCTTTTATCAAGAGTGTCAGCAGCTGATATCGGAGCATGCAAGGCGATCCGCACCGATTCACCGCTCGTACTCGATTCATGAATAATTTTTGATTGCAAATTCTGTTATTATGTGCATATACAAGGAGTATCCGATTGGTTAAGTACATTGCCGGCATAGGTTAGGGTACGAACTTTGCATGCACAATATCACCGTCAAATGTGACGTATATACGTTCTGCGTGTAGTAGAGTTATATGGAGCGTTATTGATGATTCAAGATGACTTTGCGGTTGAGAAGTATCTGAAGACCAGGGATATTGAAAGTAAAGCCGTAATTTTCAGAGCGGATTGATTATTTACGGCTGTTGTTCCTGCGGCCGAGGCCATAATTGTTTCGATTGGAAACAAATATATTTACAAATAAACTAATAATGTGAAGTTGTTTGTACGTACAATTTTTATCAAGAGTGTCGCACTGATATCGGAGCACATGCAAGGCGTCCGCACCGATTCACCGCTCGTACTCGATTCATGAATAATTTTTGTTGCAAATTCTTTATTATGTGCATATACAAGGAGTATCCGATGTTAAAGGTACAGGCCGCTGTTATACGAACTTTGCATGCACAACATCACCGTCAAATGTAGACGTACTTCGTGTAGTAGTATTTTGGAGCAGACTTAACCTTTCGGAAGCAAATAAACATGGCGTGGGTAATCGCATAGTTTTGGAAGTGTAAGAGTTATCAGATTTTTGCATGCCTAAGAAATTAATCAGAGCGAAATTTATCACAGGTTAAAGGGCGTGTGTGACCCAAACGTTTTAAATCGAAAAGAAGTCAGGGTTTAGTAAAAAATTAAAAATGGATGCGCGGAGCTGATGATGATCCGGAGAAGAAAAGAGGTAGACCAAGGACTTTAAACACAGATGACATCTGCACAATTCTTAAAAGTTTGATTAGGGAAGGTCATCGGACTAACGTTCATGAAATTGCTAAAACAACTGGTGTTTCTAAGATTTATGTTTATGAAACCATATGCGACCTAAACTTCCGCAATGTTTCGGCTCGCTGAGTACTGAAAATGCTCTTCGATGTACAAAAAAATCAATTGGACGAGTGCTTCACTTCAAAGTCTCATCCGATACCAATAGTAAAGGAGTTCTTTCATTGAAAGCATCATCATCGGAGATTAAACCTGAATGTATGAGTTCACCCCAGAGACGAAACATCAGTCCATGATGTAGAAAACTCCAGCTTTCCCAGTTCAAAAAAAATCAAAACTCAATTATATGTCCGAAGAACCATTTCCACCGTGTTCTGAAATAGTAAAGGCCCACTGCTGAATAAATTCCTCGAACCATTCACAACCATTAACAGCAACAGGTACTGCGAAACTCTCCACAAATTGCATCCAGGCATTAGAAAGAAAAGAGCGGAACGAATACGTAAAGGTGTTAGTTTTGCATTTTGGAAGGTTCTGCAACATCCTTCGTATAGCCGAAATTTAGCCCCCTCAGATTTTCATTTATTCGGAGCTTTGAAGAAATATTTGGCGGAGAAACACTTTGCAGATCAGGAGTAATTGCAAAATATCATTGTGGATTACTTCAAGCAACTTGACAAGGTAGCATCAATTTAAAACTTCAGGTTACTTTATTTATTATGAATTAATTGTTGTAGCTCCTACTATAGTTTTGATCTGATCCCGTATCATATAAATTTATTAGTAGGTCCACTGAAAGTCCGTTCGCTTGTTATTTTATTGTTACATCTTTCTTATTGCAGGGCTTGCGTAAATCGCAAGCCTTACATGGAGTTAGCAAGTGTCACCATCATTTATTACTGATATTGCGTGTTGAACAACAACTAAATAATTTATACGTGTTTCAAAGGAAACAATTAGATAAAAGTGCCGTTGCGCAACTTGCGCAGATAGAAAGACGATCATTTCATAATTAGAATTATTTATGGCTGGTAGCAAACAAGAGCTGTTGTGTAGTAAGCGTCGTGCACTTAGGATAATTAGAGATTCATGTTGCGATGCGTAGTAGCTCTTGCAATTACTCTAAAACGCTGTAGAACGAAAGGGAAAGGATTTGAACTGACAATGGTAATTAAGGCTCTTATGAGTTGTAGGGCTTTTATTTTCAGTGGTCTGTAAACAATAAAAATTACCAAAATGCTTAAAACGCGAACAAACTATTTAAGGGTTTCTTTAATTATTTCACAATTACTTATAGCTTTGACAGACTTTTTAATTGAAATGCTTTTCTTTGTATCTTGAAATATCTGTTTTCTCTAAACTGGTGGGGAATTACTTTTCTTCCAAAAATATGTTCTTTTGCTTTAATAGTAAATTTTGAATTGAATATATGCCTTAACATTTCGTTAATATAATAACAAAAATTAAATTAATGTCTTACATTACATATACACATACACCGGAAGTGTTATTATTAATATAGGTGTACTAACATATATAAAGGTATATAACACATTACAGTTGAACCACCCATAAAAATACAAATATGCAAACTTTCCACTTAATGTCCTGATGTAGAAATATATTTCTTGGCAAATATAGGTATTGAAAAAAATAATGGAAACACTGATGGAAGTCGGAACATCTTTCATTAAAACGGTGTTGGTCCACCTTTAGCACGCAACGCAGTTTTAATTCTACACGGAATGGACCGATACAAGTTCTGAATTCTAGTGAGCGGAAGTTGAAGCCATTCTTCATGCAGCACAGCCTTCAGCTTAAGTGGAGATGAAGGAGGTGGAAATCGACACCGAACCCAAAACAGCCCACAGAGGCTCGATGATATTTAGGTCTGGGAACTGAGCGAGCTACGGAAAATATTAATCCTCATCAGCATAGTATTGAAACCACTCTTGAATGGTGTGAATTGGAGCATTATCATCCTGAAATATTGCATTTGCATTTGGAAATAAAGTTTGCCCCATTTGGTGGACCTGGTAACCCAAGAGTACACCCGATCGTGTAATGTGAGAATAGAGGCTGCCGAATACTACGATATAGCGCTTGAGACCATAATAAAGCCGCTACCATATTTGACACTCGAGCGGATGCAGTCCATATGCTTCAGAGGGAGTTCACTGGACAAATATTGAAGAAAAGAGTAAAGCGTGACTCGGCCGACCAAACGACACGTTGCTCCAACGTCTAGTTTTTATGTACATTACACTATGCACGTAGCTTTTGAGCATTTGTGTCTGTTACTAGGGGCTTGGCAATAGCAACACGCCCAAATCTACCCATTTTATGCAGCTCCCGCCTCACTGTTTTGAATGACACTGGGGTGTTTAGGTGCTGATTAAGTTCTATTTCTTGTTTTTTTTCTGCGACGTCACAATACGCTTCAAGCCCCGGCGGTTCATATTCTGCAGCTTCGCCGACCCTGTTTTACGGTTCACTTTTGTTGTATAGGGTGGCGCGCAACAGACGCATGGATTTGAAAATGGGATAAAACGCAGGCTGTTACAAAATGAATAATTTTTTTATTTTTTCCTGATTCATTAACATGGTAAATTTAAGGTTTTGAACAAGTATCGCCCAAATGGCGCCATTCACAGTCCAAACACCGAGTAAGCCTTTTTCTAAAGTTTATGTGCACTTTTTGAAGCATTGCCACAGGAATTCAGGATTTCAGCTCGAATGTTGTTTTTGGGGGCTTCCAGGGTTCTGGGACAATTGTTGTAAAAAAGGGATTTTAGGTATCCCTACTGGAAAAGTCACAAGGGGTCAAATCAGAAGAAGTTGGCCAGTTCAAATCGTCTCTTAGGGAGATGAGGCGCCCGGAGAATCTGTCTCGCAAAAGTCTATGCAAACTTTGCTGTGTTGGCTCCGTCTTTCTGAAACTTAGACGTTTTCCAGCTTTATCCCTTCTAATTCAGGCAAGAAAAAATCTGGATCATGGTTAGTAACGTGCAGAAGTGACTGCAGTAGGGCCGATGTTCCCAATTCTTGAAATTGTACACCATACTGTCACTCTGTCGGACTGCAAGGGCCTCTGTTAGAGCTCCCTGGAATTTGTATCACTCCAATAGCGCATATTCTGTTTATTAACAGATTCACTGAGGTGCAAATGTGCCCATCAGAGAAGAAAACGATACGGTCTCGAGACAACGCAACAAGTATGTATTCACTAGCAAGTTGCCTGACTTCGAAATCACGTGGCCTCAATTGTTGGACAACAATCATCTTATAGGGGTGCAAATAAGATGTTCATTAACGATTAGTTGATTGGAACGTCTCGAAATGCCAAGTGCACCTGCTTGTTTCCGAATTGAACGTCTGGGAGATTGTTGAATTGCAGCTCAAACCCTCCCGATGTTTTCTGGGGTAGTAACGGTATTCTGAGGCCCTCTTCTTATTGTAAACACACTTTCGGTATCCGGAAATGCATTAATCTGCGCGAGAACTCGATTTAGATCGGGTATTCAGCCGCGGAGGGCGATATTGAACTTTAAAAGGAAGGCACGCTGCGCGCGGACGACAAATAGGTCTGCACACAAAAACACGTTGCTGAAGGGACCACTCCATTATAGCGACTGATCCGCGTGAAACACAAATTTGTCACCGCCCTCTTTCAATTCATCCTATTTTTAACCTGCGCCATCTTGTACATCATAACATCGCTGTTTTGCTCACGGATCGTTTAGATAGACGGGCACCAATAATTAGACCTCTTTGAAACTCCGCCAGGTCGATAAACTGGTCATTCCCCATAACTGTACAATGTCTATAACCACACTGCCTCACTCTATTATTACTGCACAATTCATACTACCTGAAACATACAAGAGACGGTTGATTTGCGTAGTGTCCAGTGTTACCAGGAACAGTAAAAATATGTCCCACTTTTGGAAAGTGGTTCCATTAATTTGTCCAATACCTGTATGTAGTTTTGTGATCCCACTATCTTAAAATAAATGTAACTGCGACACCAGCCGATCGCATACAACAGTTTGACAGAGGTCGTCAATTTTTTATCATCCAAATGTTTCTTTTAGTGATTTAATCAGATGATAATCGCAGGGAAGGCCTTCCATTGTAGTTCAAAAATTCCTGTTTTTTATACTGTTTGGGCAGCTATATAAGATCGAAGGAAACAATTTTTGAATCCTTAAAAAGATGGCAAACAACGCGAATATTTTTCTCAGTACTCTGGTCTTTGAGGAACGTTGATGATTAACATTTAGACTAGCTCCCGGTCTCTCAAAAAAATTTATGCTTTTTATACACTTGGTATTCATAAAAGATATTATCCTCAAACTATTCTTTAAATTCCGCTGACGATAATCGATATCGAATCAAGACCGACAACGTGAAATAATCTGAGACTCCGCATAGGTATACCTTAAAAATCTGTTCGCAGACGACACGGCGCTGATATGCAGTTTATTCAAATCCTACCTGGCAATGAAGAAGCTTCAGCAAGCGCTCGGCAACCTCCAGGATTTGTTTTACCAATGGTGAGTTTATATCGATACGGAAAAAAGCGTAGTGTTGTTCTTTACAAGAAGAACTCAAAAAAAGCCTGGATACAATCACTATTTTAGGGCGTGACATCCCATGAAGGAAGGAAGTTAAATATCTTGGCATTGTATAGATGCAAAATTCACCTGAAGCTCCCAGACAGGTGAGATAGCGAAAAAATCTAAAGCCGCAAGATCATCCCTCGGTTTACTACTATACCGTGGAAGTAAGCCGTCTCCAAAAAACAAAATAACTTTCTGCAAGGCCATCAGAAGGCAAATGATATTAATATGCTGCAAAAACACTCCTGGCGAGCCAGAACTGGGCCTTGGGGCCCAATTTGACGGTCCGTGGTACGTCAAAAACACGGTGCTCCATAGGAATGCAACAATCCTTATAATAAAGTAGTTTATATGCAAACAAAGGGCGCCTTTATACGGCGAGTCATTCGGATTCAACAATTAGAGTCTTGGAAAATACGATGCAAAGCACCACGGTCGGTACAAGTGCCCGAAAACTGTAATTTTAGTATATTCAACAAATGGAGCAACAGCTGCAAAGAGATCCTCCAACAGTAAGTAAGGAGATTCGGGGGCTAAGACTTAAGCACCTAAAATATAACCGAATAATGATGTAGGTGTGCTTTAAATCGTCTCAAAATCTCAGTCGGTCTTATGCGTTCTGTAATAAGAAACTTAATAATAATCTGTTGCGTGCTAATGATTACAGAAGCAGAAGTAAAAGGTACAATAGGTCACCTCATAGCGCATAGAACAAATACATTCCGGTTTATATTTTATTCGTCTTTAAATTTTGAGCCCGCTGAAGAGTTGACATGGAAATTTTAATGCGAGTGTTAGATGGTTTAGATAAACGATTATTGAGCAGTGTCTCTGTTGAGAATTTGATCTAATGGTATGCAAGTGTTACAATGGCAAAAAGGTTAAAGGAAGCTAGTAAGTTTGGACAAAAATAGAGATAAAGATCTGAAAAGCCAAGACTGATATAAAAGCCTGATTTACACTTTACTTTATTGTGTAGGTACGCATATACGAGAATAGTTAATATAACTAGTGTTTAAAGTGATTCACCGTATTACAGGACCTTGGTTATGTGACTCAAACGAGAAAAAATTCCAATTATTTGTTTGATTATAATGATGAATAAATAAAATTAAGTGCATTATGATTTCCAAATGGCTGGCTTCACTAGAGATAATCATTTTAACACTTTTCCCAAAGCTCCCAGTTGCGGTTTGTCTAATTTTCGCATAAATAGCCAGAATCTCTTGTGTGATGCGATTCTTGAGTTTGTCGACAAGACTGCGGTTGTTCCGATAAACTCTGTTCTTAAGATAACATCATAAGAGGAAGTAACATGGGTTTAAATTGGGGGAATTTGGGGGCCACTCAATGCCACCTTCTATCTTACGGGAGGTGTCCAGACTTATGATCCTCTTTTCAAACAAAGAATGTTAAAGAAACATTTTCAATTGGTGTGCATAGAGTCTGCACTCACACCAAGTTGAGCTGCACTTTTAAACTTTTAGGGCACTTGTTCATAAAGCTCCCGAGCTTGTTCTACAGTCTCGGGAGCGGCCACAGTAACTGATCTGCCCGTTCTTGACAAATTGCCATCCAAGACACTTCCTGTCTTCTCAAACTTTCCAATCAACCTATTATAACATGGTAAAATAGACAATTTAATTATAGAACAAATTTTATCATGGTTTTCTCTACTTTGCTATTGTAGAGACAGGAATTGTAGTGTGCTTGGTAAAATTGGTCTTGAAAGCAATGATCACTTCACTAGCACGTCGGCCTTTCTTGTAAAAGGCGACCACAATGAAGACCTTAGTCTTAGCTGGCGTCATATTAAGTGTTGAGATAGAATGGAAACAAAAATTCAAACATTGACTTAGCTATTAATTTATAGCATTACAAATACTACAAAAATGTGCATGAAGAGAAAATGGTCTGTCTAAAGCTGCTTTAACATAAAATTGACGTGCTTGATAACAATTAACACAATGGCTTTACAAAAAAGCGTTTTCTAATAGACTTTACAAATATGTGAAAAGGTTTGACACTGCGTTTTAAGATGCTGTTACAAGTTGGCTCCAATTTTAAGCGGAGGATTTTTGTGAAGATTAAATTTTAAACTTTGTAAGACGTTGTAACAAGTTTTAAATTTGCATGGCAATTATGCGGTTATAGGTTTCTGATTTGCATAATAAAGGTCTTATATCTGAGTATGCCTGTCATTGCTAACTAAACGGAGCTTGCTTTCCGAATTTCCTTGTACATAAATATTTATGACAATATAATTTAACAATTAATAAAGAATCGCTACGTTGCAAACTCGAACTATCTGGATCTGTACTAGAGTGATGTCAGTGGAATATTTAGGCATCAAAATCACAACGGAATATTGACAAAGACGTCCAGAAAGCATCAAAACTATCTACATGCCTAAATACTACCGAATGGAACAACAAACATCAGAAAATAGAGACCAAAATTAGAATATATAAATTCGTCATAAGGCCGATTGTGATCTACGCAATCGAGACAAGGTCAGATATGGTAAAGACAAAACAAATAGTGGAAACAACGGGGATTAGGGCACTACGAAAAATTATGGGCGTAACTAAACTTGACCACCTAAGAAACGAGAAAATAAGACGAAGCTGCGAAGTTTAAAAGATCAACGAGTGGGCCAAAAGAAAATGAGAATGGAATAGCCATATATCTAAGATGGAAGATACCAGGGTTAGAGACCTATCGCCTAAAGGGAGAAGATCACGGGACAGACCGAGAAAGAGATGGAAGGATGTACTGCAGCTTATAAAGAAATAGAGGATGATGATTTACTAAGGTACCCGGTAGTTTCAATTCTCTTCATTTTGCTGCCATGTAGAGCTTTACTTTAACTACTTTAATTACGAAAAATTGTGTCATTAAAACTTTATTCTAAAACTTCTACAGCTCTTCTTATGTTTTTCTCAAGAACATTAATCCCATGTCTTAAATAAATTTATATTTACTTTGATAACTTGACGTCATCTAATTTTCTTATCTACCATATGTGGCATTCACCAACATTCAGCAAACGAGGTACACATAACCAATTAAACATGTGCATAGTTTCCACCGAAATAATGCCCACAATTAAATTTAGAGACAAAAATGTGTTTCAAATCTCATTTCTCAATTTAACTGTTTTTGAATGAAGAAGATAAAAATAAACAAGTCCGATATTTTTTTATTGATGTTGTTGCTGAATAGGCGCCATCAAGTTAGATAGTTAGTCAGCAATATTATGTTAAGCTTCTGGTCAGTCTGAGAGAACCAGTGAGAAAGACGCTCCGACTTTCGAAAAGCAACGAGTTGTCTACTATTTCCTTATGTAGGTTTCCAGTCAATAAGAGGATTTACTTTGCTGGCGATAGGTAGAGTGGCGGTTTCAGTGTTTTTAGTCCGATTGTCAATTGGCAATGATCATTTCATAGGTTGGCTTTAAATTCGTCTATGTAATCAAGATTTGTCTAAATCGTTTTTTGTCAATCCACTAAAGTTTTCTCTAAATAATTTTTTGCCGATTAATGTAACTAAAAGTTAAGATTATCGCAGATAACAACTGTTATTAAGGATTAAAAGGTATAATAAAATTAAAGCTACTCTCAATGAGGTATGACAAAGATTAACTAATCAAGAATAAGAAGTCGGTATGCGAAAGCATACCTGTAGATATTCAAAATAAAAGAACCAAATGGTTTGGTCATGTCAAGCAGTCGCCACCTATAAGGGGAATTAAAAATATTTTAAACAGTAAACCAGAAGATACGAGAAGAAGCCGCATACAAAGACAAATGGTTAGAAGAAGCAGAAAAAGACGTAGAAACTGTGGGAGTAATAAGATGAAAAGAGAAGTCATCAAATAGGAAAAAGCTATAAGAAAGAGTTAAAGAGTCGTAGACATTATCTGCTTAAGGATATGATCCCAGAAGATTGGAATGCGGCGACGACCGCACTTCTGTAAAAACATGAAGCAGTTGGGAAGTCCTTAAAAGAGGTCAAGTTCTAAGGTCTCCAGCAGTGAGTGTATGCAGAAAGATCCGGTTAATTTTAGAAGACGAGGAAATGTTTTAAATTGGTAATATAGATGGCAGCACCATACAGTGTACACAGGTCAAATAACTACTACTGAAGTGAGTGTTGTTTTGTATACTTCAAATGGGGACGTTTAGTGTGCAAGGACACCGTGTAATCATCCGTTTTCTTTTGTTGAGTGCTGAAACGTCCATCTAAATTTACCTCCAATTGAGTGAGACATGCGGCTCAGGCGCTATTAATATTAAAAATGTGCGTTTGTAGGTGTTAAAGAAGTTCGAGAGTTGTGTGATAATAAACCGAAGCAGCCTCGATCATAACTTAGCCGGACCAAAACCATAATTGCGCAAGTGGAACAAGTTGTTATGGAAAACCGGCGTTTGGGATTTACGTGGGATCTGTGAAAATGCAGAAAGCTTCTTCAAGGTGAGTCCCACGAATGCTGACTGGCAAACGCAAGGCTGCGCGGGTGGTAACGTCTCAGCACATGTTGACACGTGATGCCGCCATAAACCTCCAAACATAAAGGACATTTTCCGTGGCCGCTCATTTTCCAATCGCGTTGATGTTGCATCATCGATTTTCCAGTGGAAAAAACCACCCCTAAACAAGTGTTCTGAACAGCCATAGAATCACATCAACGACGTTGCGAAAAATGTCTAAAAGGAGCTTACGTTGAGAAGTAACAGAAGTTTAATCTTTCTTGGGCAGGTACTTTTTCAGTAGTAGTAATTCTGTCGCACTTAAGGATCGGTCAATAAACCTTCTATTAAATGGCCACGGTTAACTAGTAATCAAATTAACAACACTGAAATCGCCACTGTCTGTACCAAACAAAACGTCCAAACGAACCTGCAACTACAATACTACAAAAAGAAGAAGAACCAAGAAGACTGGGACCATACAAACCATCTGACTCAAAAACCAGGACTATTTAACATTTTTCAGTATGACGTGTAAACTATGGATCATATTCAGAAGTTGGTCGTAAAGGATTTAGTGTAAAACATAAAGAAAATATAAGAAACAGTGCAATATAAAACGAGAAGTTTTAGTAAACTGAAAACGACCACAGGGGAGAAGCGTAAGCTCACTTCTCCTCCCTTTACAAAAAAAAAACAACTGCAAATGTTTCTTATTGTACTCAGGCACACAATAGACGTTATAGAGCAACTACTGAAAGTTAAATATGCAAACTGAAGGATAATTTATCAAAAAGCAGAAGAAGAATCCAGCAATGTAAAAGTAACTGCTGGCCACTCTGCATACGGAAACGTTCATTAGGGAATGTGACCTTTTCAGCCGTTGCGGCACTTATTATTCCGATGTAATGCTCCACAATCGTATCAATTCATTACGCAATTAACCCTTCTACAGATTCCTTTCTGCAATTACCGGCAACAGTCCGCGCAATTGCAATTGCGCGATTGCGCCTCGTGCGTCTGCTTCCCTCAGCTGAAGCTGCGCATCAAACCCTAGAAGCTGTGGGCCACGCGAGAAACACAATTTGGACCGGATCCGCGAACTGAGCTGCCGTTTCCTTATTTGAGCCAAGATGTAAATTAGCAGCGACAATTTAAGTCCTTGCCACGCTAATGGCGGCCGAGCTTTTACTTTCATGTCTTTCGCAGGCCGCCGCGCCGGAATGCGCGTAAACGCAAAAATCGCCGGGCTCTTCCTGCATGTGCGACAGGCCCGCATTTTAGGAAGCGTGCAAACGGCTGTTCGCAACGCATGGCGGCGATTCCCATGCGCGATCGCCCGGCGCGAATAAATTACACGCCGCATTAATCCGCGGTGCGAGGCCGCGTGTTGCAACGGCTCATCTTGCAAATTCCGCGAGCTATTTATTTAGTGCATCGCGCTTGTGGGAATATTTTAGGATCAATTAGAGCGTAAAGGGGATAGCCGCTCCGGCGACGCTAATAGCAGGTTGAGTTTCTAGACCGGGGTTGTCGCTTAGTTCGCGGCTCGCAGACTAATCTGAGGCGTTTAGCGGCTCGCTTGCAACAGTGCGGATTTCACACGGAAATAAGGGGAAAGAACAATCGGTCGCCCGTGGGAATGGTTCGAATGGCTTTTTACCCAATCTTGAAATCGTTGTATTAATTCCTAATTTTCTACGTTTGCATTTAAAGTCTCATCGGTCGTTACGCAAGTACAGAAGCAACTTTAGTTACGTAATGATGAAGGTTCCTAAATTTTCTCCTTACACTTCCTTATTCGACATGGAACATTAAAGTAAATGAACAGCAGGGACCATAAAATAAAAACAGGGTTCAGGGACAAGGGCTTTGCAAGAAACGAAGAAGAAATGAAAAGAACAGTCATTAATAGAAGACTATAGTTTGGTTTACAGTGGAGTGACAACTTAAGTAAAGACACAAAGAAAATGATGTTTCATAGTATAGTAAAGAATATCACACTTTATGGGGCGGAATTGTGGGCAATGACCAAAAATATGTTCGAGGTAGAATTAGAGCAGTAGAACTAGATTACTTAAGAAGACGTCTCAAAACTGCAAAGGCAACCTTGCCTGTTATAAAGGTTCTCTGTTCACAAGGAACTAGAACAAAAAAACATTCCCACCGCTAAAAAACAGACAACCAACTCAACAAGATCAGCAAACTCTACTTGGTCATACCCAAATAGTTAGAGGTGTTAATCAACATAATGTACTGCTACAGTCACAGCAAGCAACGACAGAACATGAAACAAATGACATGGATGAACTAAAAAAATGTTAAAAACACTTATGGAACAAATGGGAACCATGTTGAACTTATTAACTACAACTCCAAAAACAACAATCGCACAACTTCTTAAGCAAGCTGCATGGCATGCTAATGGTTTGAAAAATCATAAATACAAAGTACTATCAATCATTTCAAACCATTGCATCGACATTATGCTGATTTCTAAATTGCATTCCACAAAAACAAGTCATTTAAAAATTCCACTCGACACCCAGATGGTACAGCACATGCTGATACAGCTATTATTGTATAAGGCGCTATAAACTCCCCAAATATAAATTGGTCTGTAAGATTTTAATTCTGCAGAATGTTTTACTGGTTTTTAGATAAGAATGATTTGTACCACCTTCCACTGCAGCGGAAAATATTCAGTGTAGTACTGCGTCAAATAGTAGTGTGATGTATCTTATTCCATTATCGGATAGTTCTTTTAGAGTTTTCACGGTGATCAAGTCGTAACCCGCCACTTTTTAAGATTAAGGCAATTTATGACTTCTTGAATTTTTGCGTGCATTAAAGCTCTCAATTGATGGTTCAAGCTGATAAGGTTCTTCTAAAGTTTTGATGAGTTCATTTACTTTTTTGGTTGATTATCTGTAGAATTCCGCTGAAACTTCTTCCGTTAAATGTTCTGCAAAAGTTCGAGCTTTATCTGTGTTACTTTTTGTCCAGATGTTTTGTAGAGTTCTGATTGATGATGTATCTTTTTTTCATTGTTTTGTCTTTTTTGTTGCCCTTCAGAGGGAGTAGTCTGCAGCTTCTGCGAGGGTGAAGTCTTTGGGAAATGTTTCAATTCATGCATTTTCATTTTTATTAGGAAGTTTTGTAGCTTCCATGCAGCAGCATTAAGTAAGCGTTTGTTTTCCGGGTTTCTAAGTCTTTGCCATTATCTTCGTGGTTTTCGTTTTTTAACAATTTTCCTCTTGATTGTTATATGGCTGTCATACATTGCAGAAGATGGACTAGCTTCAGGGATAGCAGTTCAGCCTCCTGTAAAGTGGTGCTACTAAAGTATTTGACAGGTGCTTTAATATTTTGTGCAGATTTAAGAGGAACTTATAGGGTTAGGGTTAGATTCCCGTTAATTAGATGTCTGCAGCCGTCCTAGCTCGTGCGTTTGTTGCTTAAACTTGGCTCTTTCGTTGTTTTTTTTATTGAGGATCAATGAGACAGACTGGGAAGTGGTCAGTTAACAAATCAAAACATTATTTTGCTATGGCAGAGTCTTGAAGGATACCTATTATGATGCAGTAGTTGACGACATCGGCCTGTTTATTTATATCGGTTAGTCAATACGTGGGTTTTTTGAGTATTACAAATTTCAAGTTGATGTATACAATTGCCGACCATTGCGTGAAATGAGCTTGAATCTCCGTGTAGTATGTTTGGCGTTATAGTCGCCACTCATCTTCATATTATTTCTGTTTTACTACGTGCTTAGGTAGAAAGTACACAGCTGTTATTACCATGGAGGCTATTGAATTCTCTATAGACACGCTGAATTTGGTCGTTTGATTAATTTTTTTTATTATTATGGCTGCTCCTGTCTTGGTCTTGTTCTAGCTGTACAATTCGTGGAATAGACTGAGCAGTTGGGGATTCTTATATAAATTTTTCAGTAAAGTGAGTTTCGAATATTTTCATGATATCAATGTTGTGATTTTTGTTAAATATTCTTCAGTGTGTTGTGATAGACCGTTATCATTCCACAAAGCCAGTTGTAGTATCTTACCCATTGTTTAAGTTTAGAAATAACTATTGTTAAAAGCCAACTTAGAGGAGAATGAGGAAAACCAGGAATCCCCAACTCAAAAACAGATTAAACAACATAACCCATCAAATTAAACTAGAGGTAAATACTTTAAGAATTAACGCCTACCAAAAGCACATAGCCGACTTTAGCACAGAAGACTGGGGCCCATAAAAAACCACAAGAAAAATGCTGGATTAAAAAGAAGAACTGCCTCTATTATCTTCTGAAATTAATAATATAACCTACACCTGAAAAAGCAGCCGCCTTCGCCAGTCATCTTAAAAGTAATTTTACCCTTGCAATCACTTGTTCACCTGTTAGCAAATTACAAATTACCAATGAAATAAAAGGAAAGTTCCTAGCCCAGACAGTATTCAACCAACCTCGCCAAACCGACTTACTATCATACAGAATCTCTCAAACAAAAAATCTTCAGGCCACAACTAAATCACCAATAAAATTTTTAAACATTTTACAAAGAAGACAATATCCTATCTAAGCTCTACATTTAACGTTTGCATGAATTTGGGCTACTTTCCTCAGACCTGGAAGGACGCACAAATCGTAATGTTTCAAAAATCGGGTAAAATTAAAAAGAAACTAAACAGCTATAGACCCATTAACCTACTGACATTACTTTCCAAACTTCTCGAAAAAATAATCCATAGTCGTCTACTAAAGCATATTGAAAACAAAAATAGCAATTGAGCTTCAGCAAAGGCCACTCAGCGAGTCACCAGCTTATCAACAAACAATACACGGTAACAATCTTCTTTGATGTCGCGCAGGCATTCGAAAGGGTATGGATAGAAATAATAGATATTACAATGCCTACCATCTCAAAACAATAATATTCTCTTTCCTAGATAATAGAACATTTGCAGTAAAAATCAACACAACTCTGTCCGAAACCACCAAGATTCGATCCTAGCACAGCATCTTGAGGCCGACCCTCTTTAACGTAACACATCCGACTTGCCAAAGCCTGCTGCAATAATAGCAACTGTTGCAGATGACACCTCATGTTCACACAAGCCGATAACCTCAATGAAGTAATCATCAAATTACAGATCGCAACAAACAAACTTCTAACACGGTTCAAAACCTGGACCATCAGAATAAACCCTGACAAATGCCAAACCAAATTTTCACACTAAGAAGGATCAACAATCTTCCCTGTATACAAATAGAGAATAATGAAATACCCAGGAACCTTAAAAACGGTGCTGTCAAATATCTGGGGGTATCATAAATCAAAAGTTTACCCAAAGCTACATTAGGCTATGACAACTATAACCACTGATTAACCGCAAATCCACAGTAAAAGTAAATTGCGCAACACGACTCTACAAAACCCTAATTCGATCTCTTGTCCTATGTGGTTCGCCGATCTAGTGCAACACCTCGAACACCAACATACTAAAAATACAAAGCCTTCAAAACAAGATTCTAAGAATTATATTCAACCCATTGATAAACATATTAAGAACTGTGCGGAAAAATTCATCTCAAATGCAAGTGCGTGTAGTGCTGCGGAATTTTATGAACACTTCAAAACAAACATTCACTCCAGGCCCAGACGAAAACTACCCCAGGACCTAGTTCTAGCAAACCAAAGACGCAGTTAAACTAAATGTAAACTCACTGCGCCTGTTACTGTTACCTAACATAACAAATGATTGTCAATTTGGCTAGAAATGACACTTAAAAAAATATTTAACATTTCTGTTTGTTCAAACAGTACTTTAATCATATTTTTCAATTCTTGTATATCGTTAAATGGTCAAGATGTGTGGTTTGAGTTTAGTGTTTGTACAGTATTATAAAGAAATTAGTTTTGGCCACTTGTTAGTTGAGAGTACGTCACTCCAGATTGGATTTGTTAAAATCGGTTAATCCGTTCTGGTAAAGTATATTGTTGCGTCGGAAGACAGGAAATTATTTTTTTTAAGTTCTTTGTATATGGTGCACCCTTGGTAATTGGCGGAATGGGTTTTCCCGCATAGAACACATTTGAATCACGTTTTTCTTTTCGTTGACACTCAGCAGTTAAGTGATCTTCTGCACACTTTATACATCTTGGCCCCATATTTTTGGCACTTGTGCATCCAATGAAAAATTTAGTTCTGTTTCATGAAATGCAGGTAACAAATTTTCCTAGTTTTAAACAAAAAGCAGTATCATTTTGGTGGACCCATTTTTAAGCTGGAAACCAGCTTTACTTTTGTCCGTCGTCTGTCACGTCTTATAATTTTTGACGAAGGCAGCTTCCAAGCTGGAGACCAGCTTTTATTTCTGTCATTTCTGACATATGTTGCGCCTTATAACTTTTGAACTGTAATAGATAAACATGTTTTCAGTATTCAACTAAGGACCATAAGTCAAATCCAGACGTTAAAAATCAGCCTAATCGGAAAATCTCGACACCGGTTTAACCGGAACTGACCTCAAATTTTTCGGTTTGATCGCTAAATTTTGCCGTCATTTATTTTCATTTGAATATAATTCACTATCATTCGTTTCAATAAAATTTTGTAAACCCTATAGTTTAGTTTCATGTATAGAGTCCACTTTGCATTTATACAATTAACATATACTACGTTAAAGTTTTTGGTTTTCCAAAGACATTGTCTAGTAGGATGATTGGCCATGCATTTTAAACAGCACAGATTATTGTTGCAATAATTTTTGGTATGTTCAAAATATTGTGATTTTATTTATTATTGAATCGTTTGTTAACGTATGAAGGTACAAATACAACTCTGGTATTTAGTATTTTAACGTTGTCTTTGTAGCTATTCTTCGCTTTTAAATTTACTAGATGTAATGGCAGATTCTTTTCTTCTGCTTAGGTTTGCATATGTAAAATTTAACATGTTTATTTCTAAGTTTTTTGATAATATTAGTGTATCCTGGCCCGTTAAGGGGTTGAACTTTGACTTGTTAGTATTGTTACAAAGATGGCGTACGCCAAGTAAGTATTTTTGAATACCTGCTTGTATATTAAATTAATTTGAGTAAAGTTATACTTTTGTTAAAGCTAATTTATATAATAATTTTATTTCATAGTTTTTATTAATATTATATGTTGTCATTTTTTACTTTATTCGTGATAATTGAATTATTTATTCTCCAAAAAAAAAATTAAATTAGTATAAACTGCGTACTTACATAATTTGTGTAACACTCACTTAACATTTTATTGCTATGCCTTAAATAATTAATTAATGCCAAGCGTTGAATTTGTGGAATTACATTTTTAAAATAAAACAAAATATTAATAAATAGTGGCTTTTTGCAAATAAATAGTTTGTGTTATTTTCTTATATCTTAAATTTGAGCCTTTTTAATTTTTTTATTTAATATATTTTTTAATATTTAAAATTTTACTTTATTCCGTTACCAGGAAATAATACTTTACCTATGTGTCTTCTATGCAATAAAACTTTGTCAAACAAATTAATCAAACCTTCTAAACTTAAGGAACATTTGACATAAATCCATAGCGACGAAAAAGATAAAAAAGTAAAAAAATATTTGAAAACACCGTCATTGCAACAACTCTTATCGACAACATTCTTTACTGATTGCAAAGTCCGGAAAGCTGCACACCATTGGCGAAGAACTTATTCTACCAACTGTAAGTGAGGAGCTGCGTAAACCAGCTTTCGACATTATAAGAAGAATTCTACTGAGTAATAATACAGTACAAAGGATTGACTTGGCTCAGTAAATAGATGTGAGTACTTAAAAACAATTAATCTTTTATACAGCTTGACGGGTTAACTTTGCCAGGAGACAAAGCTTTATTATATTATTTGCCAAATGTTTAGAAGCTGCTACGAAAGGTGAAACAATATTTAATGAATTAAAAACGTTTCAATGTAAAAGCTATACCCTTTTGTGTAATATCCTCTTCGTTGCTACTGACGGCGCTTTGGAAATTGTATAATTAATTGGCATACTTAAGACAAACCATACCGAATGTATTTATTATCTGTACATTATGTCGTTCATCGGCAACATTTAGTCACCAAAAATCTTAGTAAATGCTTGCATGGCTCACTAGATTGTCATTAAAGCAGTTAATGACAATCAAAAGGAATGCCTATTTTAACTGCAAGGTGATCAATTAAATTTAATTAAAACTAAAAGTATATCTGCGTTTGTTGCAAAACTTTTTTTACACAAACAAAACTTAGAGATAGGATAATTCTCTCAGGTTTCAAATCTTTCATTGCCGAAACGAGACGAAGATTTGCTTGCTTATTGTCAATACTTAACGGCTTTGCATTCTGACCTCAGCCAAATATTTGAAGCCATACTTTACTTGGTTATTCCCGATTTTTGCAAGTAGGCGCACAAACTCAGATGAATCCATACTAATACAGGAGCAACACATTGAATGACCCACAAATGAGGAGCTGAAAGCAATGTTTGTACAAGGATACCACAAATTCTGGTTACAAAAACAAAAAAAAATTATATCCTCCATTATGGGCCATTTATAGAAACTTTTGATTGCTTTTCCGTCTTCCAATTTAATAGAACATGTATTTCGTGCAGTTATGAGCTTCATCACCAAAAAGAGACACGGATGTTACTCACAAACATAGTGACAAACATAAATAATCTCATATTATCCGATTAGGTTTACCTATCTAATTGAAAAAATGTGTTTTGTATTTTAAAACAAAAGTTATAGTTTCAATAAATACTAGATTCGATTATCAATGCGACGACGACGCAGCTTTGTTTAAGGTCAGCCGCATTTTACCTGTTCCAATTTATATTTTCTTGAGCCGATCTTGGAAATTTTACTTTTCATTAAAAATTTTAATTAAATTCTTATCTACATATTTTTATACAAAATTCATTAATCCATGTTTTAAACCGGAAACGGATGCAGTCCCGGACCGCCCGACCCCGGCTCTTCTGCATCTAATACACACATTTTTCGAGAACATTACGGCTACGCACTTAATCTTTTGCATGTACAGCAGCATTGAAACTACCCCACAATCTACAAACGTACCTCAAAATCAAACCTTAATACACTCCTCTTTCAGAATAAGTCCTTATCCAAATATATACCCCCAGGCGACGCAAACAAATTAACAAGCATATAAATCTTAAAATATCGACAAATATTAAAATACTAGTGCAAGCGAAGACAAAACGGAACGATACGAAGACGCAAACCTAACCATCAACTTTGATGATGACAATCAAAATAACTCAACAAACTCGAAACATAGCTGACAAACGGTTGCTCAGAAAAGGAGAAGAAAGTCCCAGACAACACTTAATACGCAGCACTCTAGCCAAACCTTGATTTCGAACAGATTTGAAGTACTTTCTCAAATAAGAAGCGACAATAGAAACCTTGAGCCAGGCCCCAGCAATCCATTTAGTAATCCACCCCCAAAAATTCCTAAACCTCCACCTCTATACTTTTATGGAGTTAACAATGATAATTAGATGATTAATAAGATCTCTAAGGTTATTGAGAAAGAGCAATATTGTACAACAGCCCTGGCCAATGATACATTCAGAGTTAATGCGATAACTTCAGATACATATAGAAAAATTACAACTCACATTAGAAACAAGAATACCATACTTACCAGCTTAAGGAAGGAAGAGCCTACAGAATTGCCATTTGCAATCTTTATCACACTATTCTAACCCAACTAACAACACACGAATTAACAGGATTGGCACATAAAATGCGAAATAACACAATTTGCGTACATTTACGCCATAAAATAATTAAACTAACACTGCCGCTGTTTATAGTGCATTTAGTGCCAAACAAAATAATAAAAAAATATTTGAGCTAAAGTACCTATGGTCATACTAAAAGGTATTGTAATAGGCACTATAATTGCGTTAACTACGGTGCAACACATAGCACTTTAGCCAACTGTACTCTATAGCAAGAAAGTTATCCGGCTAACCATAAACGGCGCACTGTATATAAAGACCTTCAGAGATCCAGAAATGGGACACACAGAACATTAAAAATAACTCACATCAAAAACAGGCACCCCCATCTTAGCAGCGCAAACAATGAAACTAGTACATATACCTTTCAAAACACATTAACATATCAACAAGCAGTCACAGAATAAAACAACATTAACAAACTACTTTCCAACATCCTTGCATAATTTAAAGCAATGTTTGCGCACATGTAATTGTTAAAAACACAATTCATCACTAGATAGAGCCTTTTCTCAACAAAATTTAAAATGCAAAAATAAAAACAGAAGTTCTCCCCTATCCCCTGGTTACTGCATGTGTCTTAAATCCACCACACCTTTTATTACAGCGGGAGGCTAAATCTCTAAAAATATAGCTTTGGGCTCAAACTTTACTGCCCCGAAAGGGCGTGATCTGTTAGTTGCAGTCCAACGAAACAACTATAACTACCTTTTGACTGGTGAACCAACATACTGGTCCAGGGACCCTGGTAAACTGTCCATGCAATTACCAATGGCATAGAAAATACTTATCATCAAGCTGAATCCAACTATGTTCTTTCCTCTAATAAAACACCAATCAGCACGACGATCATCAAGAAAGAACCTCTCTTAAAATTATGCACTAAATTACTGATTGAAATTATTTCAAAAACCATCTATAAAAAGAAATTAAACTTAGCGTCAAAATAAAGGAAGCTCAAAACATAAGGCAACCCAGCACTTTACTACAATTACACAAGAAGCTGCATGACAAGCCACTATTGAATTAATCGCAATGAAACATTTAGGCAATAAATTATTAAGCTTTCTCCTGATGACTACACTAGGTGGAAGGCAAACAAAAATTCAAGCGGCCAACTGTAGTAAACCTTTCTATCAAAAAATTAGATAATACCTACGTCAGATCTGATACCGATAAAGCCAACACTTCTGCAAAACATCTAACTGACGTCTTTACATTATAACCATAAGATAATACTTGAATTCTATCGCTGCCTATCAAACCCTTCACACCAACGAAAGTTTTTCAAGAAATAATACTAAGAAGCATACAAACAGTACTTGGATATGACTTAATTGTCGGCGAAGTGGTAAAAACCTTCTTAAAAAATACATGCATATATAATAGCATACTTCGACTCTGCTGCTTTCCTATACTCTGGAAACGTCCTCATACAATAATGACTGCTAAGTCTGGTAAATCCAACTACAATTCTACGGACCAATCCTTTAAAATTTTCTAACAACTCCTACCCAAGCGTCTTAAGGAAACTGTAGACCTAGATCAATTTATTTCATTGCACCAATTTAAATTTTGTAAACGCCGCTCCATACACCAAAGTGACCCAATTAAAAATAAAGTGAAATACCTTAGCATGCACCCCGACCAAAAGCTCACAAAAACAGCTAGACCTAAAAATAAAGCAAA
The DNA here is from genome assembly GCA_036346155.1 of Sinelater perroti. Lineage (NCBI taxonomy): Eukaryota > Metazoa > Arthropoda > Insecta > Coleoptera > Elateridae > Sinelater > Sinelater perroti. The sequence goes on along the minus strand of JARFIY010000158.1, from coordinate 16,235,073 downwards.
TAACATGCTTACTTAGACGACATTCAAAGCTCTTTTTATCAAACAAAATTTTACTGTTTAAAACCATTCTGAAGTCAATATGGACCAAAGCCAAAGCGACGTACACTAAAATCCTTCTGAGGTTTTAGTACAAGGCCCTCCGCATGTTAATCAATGCTCCATGGTACGTAAAGAATGACACCTTTCATAACAACTTAGAAGTCCCCTATGTCAATAACGAAATCAAGAGTCTCCCGACGAAGTACAGCAATAAGTTGGCGAGACATCCTAACCAGCTCATCGATCAGCTCGTTAACCAACCATATATTACAAGCAGACTCAAACGATAACGGCTACTAGACCTCGTACTACAACGTAACCAAAACTGAAGTCATCTTTAGGGAGACTAGCGATAGCTAAAGCTCCCCGCATGACAGTTATATTCCATAGAATTTACTTAATACTCATTCATGTTAAGAGTAGATTGTAAATATGCAGTTAAAATAAATTTAAAAAATAAACACTACCTTAATTATCAAAATTTTACGTCACTATTTACCATTCAAGACATCAAAGTAAAATTTGTAATATTTTTATTATGCAGTTCTTTGACTTAGAGGTTCTTGGCCAGGTTTTTGCTATTAGAAGAGGCCCATGGGCATAGCATGTTTGGGAGCCGGTAGTGTAGACTGTCCTATTATAGTAAAAAATCACAGAAAACTTATTATTGCGCAGAAACAAACAACGCGACATCCAGCCGACAAACGAGAACTCAATCGAACAAGTAATCTTAAGAATCTTCTTGGTTCCATTAAAAATCAAATAATACAAAATTTTCTATTGCAATTGACACCAATAGAGGTTTTCGACTACTGACTCTGGAAAGTAACCAAGAGACTCAAACATCCACAACAGTATATTACAGTCATTCTATTGGGCCAGAAGTAGCGAAGAAAAATTCCTAGCGCTGGCTGCTCATCTAGCTGATGTATATAAACCTTTTGCCACTTCTTCCAAACTTCGCTTCAAATGTCACCACCATCCAAGCGTTTAAAATCAGTGATATAAAATTGTAATACTCAAAGATTTAATGACATCATTAAAAGCAAGGTACTCAAAGAGCTGCCAGACCGGGGTTTTAAATTAATTATTCAATACAAATCTATGCCTACGACATATTCCTGAGTAATGAAAGGCAGCTACAATTATCTTGATACCTATACCTGGAAAACCCTTAGAGCAAGTGTTAATAAGCCAATATTGTCAAAACTATTTGAAAATTTACTACTATGTCAATAACACCAATTCTCGTAGACAATAACACAATATTATATCATCAATTTGAATTTAGAAGACATCACTCCACAATCAAACAAGTAAACCGATTAATCCAAAAAATGTACTGGATGTATTGGCCACAAATCTCAATAGTCACTTAATAATAAAGTACTTCTTATACAAGGCCATAATGAAACCACTACTTACGGGATACAACTCTAGGATACTGTCAGCAACTCCAATATCGGCAACCTGAGACGATTACAGTCCCAAAGTTTTAGATCAATGGTTGACTTGGCATGGTATGTTCCAAATAAAGTCATTAGGCGAGATCTCAGTATCCTACAGTCAATGAAGAAATACAGTAATCGCTAGAGGAACAAGCACGTCCACCCCAACCGACTTAAACCAAAATATTTCTTTTACTGATGAGATAAACAAAAAGGTACGCGATTTCTGTAAATTATAAGTAGGGATGCTCTTCCATAGAATAGGTCACACTACCACTTCTTTAGCCAGTAGTAACATCTTAAAGCAGTACCTGTAGAGACAGGAGTGTAAATAGCCGTGCCCTCGGGGTGCGGTGTGGGGAACTAAGTACGGCTCGTCTCGTGAAAAGACGCTGATGCCCAAATCGTCCCTTAAACGGCCGGCGCGAAAGCGCTTGGGGGCGGCTACCGATATCAACCGATGAGTAATTGCCAAATCGCTCACCTTTAATCGGCTTCGGCTTTGGCGGCGTTGGTTTCACGGTGGCCACCTTGTTGCGATGTCTTCGTGCCTGGAACACGACCGCACTGGCCGGGATGCGATGCGAAAGTCTTGCGGGGTGGTTAAATGTGGGTAAATAAACACGACCACACTGGCCGGTTTGCGGTTCGAGTATGTGCCGGGCTTCACGCGTGGCTTAGCGGCGGATCAGCCGCGGGAGATCTTAATTCGACAGCACTTTGCGTCTCAAAGGGTGCCGCCGACGGCGTATGCAGACTCGCCGGCTGAGCAACAGCCCATATGCCGTTTTGTGTGCGATAGCAAAACGTGGCGGCGGATATCAAAGCCACCACCACACCGCCACGATACACAGGCGGTTCAAGGGCGGAAAGGCCGCCACACCAGTACCCTTAGCCGTTGTGCAATTAATTATTATCAATTTTGTCGCAATAAAGGACATGAAGCCGTTTCAAATTTTGAGAATGCTTAAGGCACATATTAAAATAACACTCTTTGCGTAGCAAAAATAACCTTGGGAGAACGAGCAGCAGTTAAAGATAAAGCTTACTAATACTCCAGAAGACCACTGTGACTGAAAAGAATATTTCCATTGTTTGTTATCTTCTCGAGGGTGGTCTCCATTACGGTAGCTGAAATCGCTTGTTACACTTAACTTTTCAGCCAAACAAAATTTGTATATAATTAAAAAGATTATTATTAAGCTTTATATTTCCGAAGAAATTTAAGCTGCCCTTGCGAGCTCTTGAATCTTGTTATCGTCAAGGATTAATCCACATTGTCTTTTACTAATTCTTGTTCTTATAGGTCTTAGCTTTCATGACCATTTTCCTCCATTCTTTTCTATTTTTTATTAATTTGTTCCAGTTCTTTATTTTCATTTTCTTAATATCTACTTCTACTTGTTCTTCCTTAATTTGGGTTTTTCTTTCGGTCGTGTGTGTAGTGGTACTCATTCTGTAACTATTCCCTGTAAAGATGTTTCTTCTTTTCTGTACATATGTCCGTACCATCCAATTCTTTGTGCTTTGTGTACTTTTACTATGTTTATATTAAAAATACTTTCTAATAAGTCCTTTCTTCTTGCTATTATTCCAATGTCGTCTGCCTAGATTAATATTTTAACCGCTTTATTGTTGATTGTACCATTCCGTTTTGTTTCTTTAATGATGCCCTCTAGAGTTACGATAAAGAGCAACTCTGTTAAAGCATCGCTTTGCCTCGCGTGTTTTTTACTTTAAAATTTTCTGTTAGTCTTTGATTAAGAATTACCGAAACCCGTGATTTCCTGATCGCCATCATACTCGTAACATTCCTCAGTAATTTGTCTGATTGTATGTATGGCGTCTGTTGTCGATTTATTGTTTCTATTCCTAATTTCAGAATCTCCTAAAAACGTTTCCGCGTGCCTTGTAAGTCTGCTTTTTATGGTCATTGTTAAAATCTTGTACGTAATGTTTAATAGTGTAATTGCATGAGCTTTATTAGTCCAATTCTCCATTCTTCCGGCATTTCTTCTTCTGTATATAAATTTTCTATTAATTTATAAATTCTTTGCTCTAGTTCCCCCCCCCCCTCACGTTTTGTCATTTTAGCACATAAATTGTCGCTTTCTGTTGCTTTTCTATTTTTCATTTTTGTTTTTTGTTCTTGTCCTTCATCTAATTCTGGTACTTTTTTTAAGGTTCCTAGTTGTTCTTTCGGTTTTTTCCTTTTCTGTTATGATATGATTTTCTTATTTTCGAATTTCCACATAAAGGACTCTTATTGACATTACGAAATCTTGTTTGTAGCCATTTAATTTTTTTTAGGTTTGTTATAAAATGTGCATTTGTCATTTCCTTCTGCTATCTCCGTTGGCAAATATGCGTTTATAATTAATAAGTAATATCGTTTGCATTTTATTCGTATATATAAAGTTCTTTTTTTTGTATTTTTAACAATAAATTTATCTCCATTTACTTTAGTATGATGTAATTAATCTTTGCCGCAAACCCTCTTTTTCTTGCTTCTATCATATGTTCTATGACGTTTTCCCTTTGTTTTTGTACTTCTTTACTATAATCTTTGCTATCTTTGCCATTTTTTATTTCTATAAAAATTGGTGAGCTTTTACTCTCTTTTCTATCTCCCTTTTTTAATTTTATTTATCGCATTCACTACTTTCATTTCTACTTCTAAGTTCTCATACACTTTTTGCATTTTGTTTTCTAGTACTTTTGCGTCTTCTTCCCCCTCTTCTTTTATTGCCTGTACCACCAATTTTTTCTTCCTGCTGTCTTTTTCAAGTACTTCTATTTTTCGGTTAATTTCGGCATTTAGTTCTCGAGATTTTTGTTTTTTGTTTGATTCTTTTATTTTCTTTATTTCATTAATTTTTGCATTTATGCTATCCAGCTTTTGTTCGATTCTCTCTCCTCTGTCATTCAAACTTTTTAGGTTTTGTCCTAGTTCTTCTATGAATACTTCCATCGTTTCCTTCTTTTAACACTTCTATTAAGCACAAAATTTGCAAGCCGTCCCTGTATTTTTGTTTTACGATTATAAGTCGGTTACTTTATTTATTTATTTAAAGTTATTGGTGTGGCGGCCTTTTCGCCCTTGAACCGCTTGTATATCGCGGCGGCATGCTGGGGGCTTTGATATCTGCCGCTACGTTTTGCCATCGCACACAAAACGGCATATGGGCTTTTGCTCAGCCGACAAGTCTGCATACGCCGTCGGAGGCACCCTTTGATATGAAAGGTGCTGTCGAGTTAAAATTTCCCGTAAAAGACCTATCGCCAAGCCAGGCGCGAAGCCCGCCGACATACGCACACCGCAGCGCGGCCAATTCGGTTGTGTTTTAACAGCCCGCAATACGCACACCGCAACGCGGCCAATTCGGTCATGCTTAACAACCCGCTTATACTCATACCGCATCGCGTCCAGTACGGCCGCATTTAACATCCCGCAACATACACGAAGACAGCGCATCAAGGTGGCCACCGTGAAACCGAAGCCGATTCAGGTGAGCGATTTGGCTTTACTTTCGGTTGATATCGGTAGCCGCCCCTATCCGCTTTCGCGCTGGCCGTTTAAGGAACGATTTGGGCCTTATCGTTTTACGTTTCAAAACGGGCCGTACTTAGTTTCCCGCACCGCACCACGAGGGCACGGCTATTTACACGCCTGCATCTACAGTTATTCTTAGTTGTTACCGCTCGTTCAGCCGGTTGGTCCGTAGGTCGGTCGAGCTTTGTCTTTTAACAGAGTTTCTGGTTTTAAATTCAACTTGTACTCAAATTATTAACAAATTCCTTAATTTTACGAATCTCTCTAATGTGCAGATATTTGAGAAAAATTGCAGGGCTAAAAATTATGACGCTTCGCCGGTAACGTACGTAATCATTTCAGATTAAAAAAAATTAAATTTAAAATTAAAATTTTGCACCTTTTGTAAGACCGGCTCCATGTTTTGTTTCCTTTTAAAACGACTAATCAGTAATTGCACTCTGTCGCCATCAATGTGCGTAAAAGATCAAGATCCGGCCAACCCTTAGAAATCTTGGCTTTTATCAAACTTTGCATTTGTTATATCAAAATGTTAATATTTGGAATGCTCTGTAACAAAATGGAAACTCGTAGCTTCTTCCTTTATCTCAGTATTGCGCTTCAGTTTACTTTTTATGAATCAATTGCTCGTGATTCCTTAATAAATTGAGTATAATCGCGGAGCACAAGTCCAGGAACACCTTCTAAACGTTTGTCAGGACCAGACAGAACGTATTTGGAAGATTGAGATTGATGACGATGCGGGGTCAGCTGGTATTGCACCCGCTTTCATTTTATTATAGCACAATCAAAAAATAATATGCTGTTTTTATATTTGAGTCACCGACGTACACAAATCATTTGACGATAACTACAATTATTTGAGTATTTTCTCTTAACAGGCATTTTGTTGTATTTACCAAGCACGTCAACAGTCGTCCTGTAACGCAATCGTGTAATGTTCGGGATATTAAAAGACTGGCACAAAAAAGGAATATCGGCGATTTTAAAATGAGGCAACGTGTTTATGGGCGCTTGTTCATGGGAAACCTTTCGAACGGCTGCTTGGGCGTTTATTGCTGCACTAAAGATAAGTAAACCGTTGAAAATTTTAAAGTAGTTATAATGCATCTGAAGAAACTCAATAAATGGATAATGACTCATTCGATGCAAGAATATTTCACAATTGTAAAATAAATCCGCATAACAAATTATTGGTTACAAGCCTTTTTACGAACACAGCTTTGTCATCTTTTTCTATCTCTTGAAATTCATTAACTTGATTTTACAAGCCCACCGGCTTTTTATTACAACTTTCCTATCCGTCCTAGTATACCACTTTATATCGTTACACAAAGCCGGTGCCTAAATACGAATGTGAGTTAGATAAAAAAAATTCAAATGGTTCTTTATCATCAATGTAATTTAGAATCTTTCTGTTCTCAATAGCATCCATACCGGAAGCTACCACCGTTTAGTTAGAAATAAAGTATACATTATTTAAATACAAGAAAAAATAAGACTCTCTTTCTCTATAGGTGCCGTCTCGAGGTTTAAGGTTGGCTAACAATATAGCATGTGTCTATCTATCTCTGGGTGTGTGTATAAATCTTTCCCTATTTAGACAAGTTCAGTTCTGATGTTACTCATCCAGGATGCTCTACGTCTTCCTCAAGCGCGTTCTTTTCCGATCTTGTCTTCTATTATGTATTGAAGTATATCGTATTCACCATGTGCACGATGTAATAATATTCGCTACTTCGATGGTGTTTTTGTTTAGGCTTCAGTGTTGGTATCTAGTCCTATTTGTTCTAGAGCATTTATAAGTTGTTCATGTTGAACTTTCTCAAAAGCTTTTTCGAAGTCAATGAAGCAGATATATAAATTCACCCCACATCTAAACATTTTTATGCAGAGTAGTGCTTGTCTGGTCCGATGTATTCCTCACACTTCTGGTTTGTAAGTTTGATCCTTAGGAATATTTTTAGTGCGTGGCTCATGATATTATTGCATTTTCTTGCGTCCGGTTTTGTGTGATGAATATCGATTTTTGCCAATCTTCTGGTATACTGCCTTGTTGGTATATTAGTTAAATTGGCTTAGTTAGTAATTAGACACCTCCACCATCGAGGAGTTTCAAAAATTCAGATTTAATGTCATCTGGTCCAAGAGCTTTTTTTCTGAACTTGTCTTTATTGTCTATTCAATTTCGGCTGCTAGGATGTCTGGTCCTTCTTCTTTATTTGTGTCATCTTATCTGCATGTTGTTGGTCGTGTGTCGGCAAAGAGTTCTTGGATGTATGTTTTCCATGCTTTCATTTTTTCATCTTGTGTCGTGATGCTTTTGTTATTGTCGTCTGCCAGTACTACAAGTCTAGTTTTTGTGTGGATTCTCGTTAATTTGTTTATGAAGATTGAAACCATCATGTTTTTCTTGCAGTTGTTCTATTTCTTAGCATTTTTCATTCATCCATTCTTCTTTGGCAGCGGTTATCCTTTTTTTAATTTCTTTGGGTATTATTTTATATTTCTGCGTATCTAATATCTTACATCTTCTCCTTTCTGCCATCATGTCTAGGATCTCTATTGTCATTCATTCTTTTTAGCTCTTCTTAAACTATTGCCATAAACTCTCTATACCATTGGTACATTCTATGCTTTTAATGTTTTGTTTGATTTTCTCTGTCACTTCTTTTATTGCTGGGTTTTGGGGCATTCTCATTTCCACATTTGTCTTCGGTTTTAATTTTTGTGATTTTTTTAGTTTGATTCTCATCTTTACTATTGGATTGTGGTGAATGTATGTCGGCCCGGTCGCTGAGTATGCAGTTGCGGAAGCGTCAGTTGATTATTATGGAGTTGATTTGGTTTCTAACCAGTCCACAGACGTCGGGATGGTAGGTCAAACCAGGTGTATTATTATTGATATGTTTTTCTTGGCAGAACTGATTTCGCTTGTCTCCCCTATTATTTCTTTCTACCGGTCCAAATTTGCCTACTATGTTCATTGACCTTCGCGTTCATATCTCGCATTATTATATTTATATTTTGTTTATTTGTGCTGGTCAGAAGGTCATTTATCTTCTCGTATAGATCGTCAACCTCATTATCCAGTTTATCTGCAGTTGGTACATATATTTGAATTATCTTTACGTTTGTGGGGTATCTTTATAGGAGTAACATTATTAGTCTGTTAGATACTGGAATAACGTTTTCCACATGTTTTTCTATGTTTTTTGTTATTATTATGGCTACTCCATAATTGTTATTGTTCCCATTTCCTGATTAGTCTTTCCCTTTTTAAAGAGGGAAAATATTAGGTCTACTTTCAGTCCTTTAGTATAAACTCCTCTTTCAATACTTTATAGCAAATTTTTAATAATAGCCATGTTCCTCTCTTTACCAGGTTTTTAATCATTTCAGTTGTAATTTTCCTAATACAAATGCATGGCCCAGGATCCTTCTTTTTCGGAATTCACTTTGAGTTTCTGCTAGCATTGGCTCGATATGTTTTTTAACCTTTCTAAAATTATTTTTTCGAATCGTTGCATCCCAGTGTTTAGCAGCGTTATGTCTCTAGAATTACTACAATTTTTATTAGCGCCATTTTTAAAGAGGGAAAATATTAGGTCTACTTTCAGTCCTTTAGTATAAACTCCTCTTTCAATACTTTATAGCAAATTTTTAATAATAGCCATGTTCCTCTCTTTACCAGGTTTTTAATCATTTTAGTTGTAATTTTCCTATGCTCTCTTTCTTCGCCTTCTTGTTTGTCTTTTCCATTATAGACTCAGTAGTAAGTAATTTTTGAAAGTACTGTTTTCGTCTTTTTATAATTTATATTTCTTTTGTCAATATTTTTCCTCGTTTATTTTTAATTGTAATACTATCCATCTTTTTATTGTCTGTAGAACAACTTTTAGTTACTATGACTCTTATTTCTTGTGACTTATCAAGTCTTTTGTTTATTTATTCTTTGTTTCTGTTTGTCATTGCCTTTTTTAAGTGTGTAAACTTTTATCTCCTCCTTATATCTTTTTGTGTGGTTTTTTACATTACTTTTAATAATATCAACTTCATTAATTTTTATTTCTGCTACTAATAGATAATGATAACTATTTCGTAGCCTGTTTTGACCGCAGCGTCTCGTATTTTTGTTCTGTTTTCGTTCTACAATTATTTATCAATAATTGATTTCTTGCCTCTATTTGGTTGCACTCTTCTATACTTATGGATGTACTTGTGCTCGTAGAAAATGTTCGTTCTTATTAAATTATGTAGTGTACAAAAATCTAACAGTTCCTTTCTGTTATTATTGCTACAATATATATAATATAATGTTATAATTTGTCTAGAAATATCTCTTAGTTCGTCCCGCCAAATTATTTTGTTGGCTTTATTTATTTCATATTCAAACGTTTCATATTTCACGTGCATAGTCTTTTTTTACTATCTTTAGTGTCCCTTTTATTTCTAGTTGTGTCTTCTTCAGGTTTCTATCTTGTTGTAGTTTTTTATTTTTCCATAATTTTGCTCACTGATTCTTTTTCTTTGTTCATTGTCTTTTCTTCAGTAATTCCTAAAACTATTATCTGATTACCTTGTTCATAGCCTAGTTCACCGTCTTTATTTTTTTAATTTCAGAATTTTCTTGTATTTCTATTAGTTTTTCGTAGTCAGATCTTTATCTATTTTTCTTAGTTTTCCCTTTCGTACTCCAACTCTGCTTATATTTAACTTCCTATACCCTATTTTGATCTTTTTTTTGCCATTCTAATTTGTCTCCATATATTCATTTCCTTTATAGATAGATCATTCCAAATGTGTGTTTTTCTACTACATCTTCTTTTAATTTTTTGTTTTCTATCAGTTTATCTTGTTTTGTCTTATTTAATAGTTGAAATAAGCATGCTTTTTTCTACTTTTACCATACTCACAACTTCTACTTTTTTATTTAACTCCTATTCCATAAATATTTCCATATTATCCTTTAACTTTTTAAATTATTTGTGTCTACCTTTCCTCGTGTATAGCTATGTCATTTCTCCTTTTTCATGCATGCGAGCAGTGAAACGGTGCGGGCACTACGTGAACGCTCCGCTGTCTGTGCAACACAGCTGACTATAAAGCTATCTTATAGCCGGCCTTTCTGCAGTTAAACTAGTAAGTTACTTATAATATTAAAATAAGTTATAATACAATCGGCAATGATCTGCCAATGGAAATTCGAACGTTAAATAAACGCAAATCGGATGCCTTATCACCACCGATAAATGCAGTTCAGAAACGGTACATGTGGACACCACCACAATGATCACAAAAAAAATTCTATTTTCCACCTCATATAGAAAATAAATTAACGAAAAATCAAACCGACACAACTACTACAAATAAACCAGAAACCGCAGCATCAACAATTAAAATCCCGCTCATCTATTTGCAAAGCGATATCAACCATAAAGAGCTGATATCCGAACTTGAACAGATAACAACAGGCGAGTTCACAACATTTTGCAATGCAAATTCAATAAGAGTAAATTTAACAAATCAGGAAGATTACAGAAAAATATCCGATCAACTAAATGAAAATCAAATCAACTTCCATACTTTTCAAAACCCAAACAGCAAGCCACTTAGTGTTGTAATTAAAAACGTGCCAATTTTGCTCACAATTCAGGAACTCGAACACGAACTTAAAATGCTACCAATAATTAAAATAACGCGATTACTTACCAAGAATAAGTAACCACTGTCCGTATGCTCAGTAGAGTTAATAGATAACGAAGACGCAAAAAATATATTGAAACTAAAATCATTATGCCATTCAATAGTTACTGTTGAGACAAGAAAGAAACCAACAAGTATTCCTCAATGCCACCGTTGCCAACAATATTTTCACACTAAAAATTATTGCACCTTTAAACCCTGGTGCGTGAAGTGTGCAGGAAAACGTCTTTATAATCAGTGTCCTAAAAAAGCACAAGATCCACCCACGTGCGCAAACTGTGGGCAAAATTACACAGCGAGCTATCGCGGATGCAAACATCATCTAGAGTTACTCCAAAAACGAAGCGCAAACCGACCAAATCTTAATAGACGGCTACACACAGAAAACGCATGGAACACCCCCCTAAACCTATCACAAACCCAAACGCAACGTAATAATCCCCCAAACATAAGCCACAATACATCCAATATACCCCACCCTAAAACGCAACACCGAGACAAACAACTTAATCAAAATCCTAATTGACTTCCTAATCCCGTTCATCCCAAAATTAAAGCATTTATCACAAACACACTTCTCCCTCTCCTTTTCAGTAACCCATAATGAACAAAAAATAATAAAAAAACTAACAATCCTTAATTGGAACTCCAATGGCATAAAAGCCCAAAGATCACTATTAATTTCCTTCATGGCAAGGTACAATGTGGACATAGCATGTGTTACAGAAACCCGCCTCTCATCAGAAGATAACCTCAAAATGCCAGGCGACCAGGTGCACAGAAAAGATCGAATAATAGAAAAAGCAGTAGGAGGAGTAGCCATATTAGTCAAAAAACAGATCAAACATAACATCATACCCGATCCAGCTACACCAAACATTAAAACTGTTGGCATTAAAATAATACTAAAAAACCAAAGCCACGCCCTAATTAGCATGTATAAACAACCACAAAAGAAACTAAACTCAGCAGATCTGCTTGCAATATTTAACTCGCCCGAACCTACTCTTGCAATAGGCGACCCAAACTGTAAGAACACGCTATGGGGCTGCAGAGCGACAAACCCGGAAGGCATTAAACTTGAGCAAATCTCCACAGAGATTGGATTTCTAATTCTAACCCCACCTGACTATACCTATTACCCAAATCGTAGAGATCACCAGCCCGACATTCTAGATATGGTCTTCCTAAAAAACTTTCGAACTGAAATCCATCAAAGAGTCACTGACGAGCTCGATTCGGATCACCTTCCAGTACTCATAACACTCACAGCTACTCCACACATAAACACGCAGGCTCCTCGCCTAATAAACGGAGCAATAAACTGGGAAAAATTACAAACAGCTCTAAATGATGATTTACATTATTCACCTGAACTGAAAGCACCAGAAGGAATCGACGTTGCAATATCAAACTTTACAACTTCCATTGTAAATAGTGTACTCAAGGCAACATTGAAGAAAAAATTTTATCATAAACCCAGACACTACTACCACTCAAACTACATAACTGAAATTATTAAAAAAAGAGCCAAGCAAGACGTTAATGGCAACGAAGTCGACACCCATCTGATAAGCGATTGCTCAACTACCTAACACACCAGCTAAAAAAAGAGTTAGACGAAATAAGAATAACCCCGTACCAAAAATACATTGAAGAACTTGAACCAAACGACCATGAGATGTGGAAAGCAACAGAGAATTCTAAAGCAGCACAACGAAATTCCAATAATCACAGATGGTATCAGCAACTGCTACACTGATGCAGAAAAAGCCACGGCATTCGCCAACCATCTGGAAAGTGCTTTCACACCAAAAGTCACATGCAGTCCAACAGAAGCAGCATTTACAATTGACTACATTGAAAGAAACCAACCTGTCATCACCGAACATATAAAACCATCTTTTCCTCACGAACTCGAAAAGAAAAAGCCTCGGTTACGACCTTATGCCAAATATCGTGTTAACACACTTAACTATGAAATATATAGCTTACCTAACATCAATATTTAATGCTTGCCTGAGGATGGGCCACTTCCCAAAAGAATGGAAACACGCCATAATACTGCTATTCTCTAAACCAGGAAAGGACAAAAAACTACAAGCCTATAAGTCTATTAACATCTCTATCCAAAATGTTAGAAAAAGTTATCTACACTCGACTCAATAAAGAGGTGACCTCACTTAACATACTCCCTCCACATCAGTTCGGCCTCAGAAGAACCTACTCAACCACACACCAACTCCAGAGAATAGTTGAAACAAACGAAACAGTACGCAACAGCCGTTTTCCTTGATGTAACACTGCTGAAACTAAGATTACCCAACTACCTAAAGGCAATACTATCCTCTTTTCTTGAGAACAGAAACTTCGCAGTGAAAATAAATGCCGAAGTCTCAGATACCAAAAGCATACGAGCTGGAGTCCCTCAGGGCAGTATACTGGGACCACTTTTATTTAACATCTACACGTCAGACATGCCAAATGTAGAAGCCACTTTAGCAACATTCGCTGACGATGCAGTCATAATTACACTAAGCACCGATCTAACAAAAGCAGCACAACTATTACAGGCAGCTATAAATAAATTATCCAGGTGGTTTAGTGACTGGAATATACAAATTAACTCGAGTAAATGCCAAGCAAAAATATTCACACTCAGGAGAATTCGCAACCCACCTCTGATAAAACAGCGAAATATCTAGGGCTACTTTTAGACACAAAACTCTCTTGGAAGCAGCATATCAACCATAAACTCAATCAGAGCTATGCAAGACTAGCACAGCTATACCCATTATTAAATCGAAAATCAAAACTAAAAGCCAAATGCGCAATTATGATGTACACTTCCCTCATAAAACCATTAGCGCTTTATGCAGTACCAATCTGGAGTACCACATCAAAAACAAACATAATCAAACTACAAAGGCTACAGAACAAAGTTCTGAGAATTGCAGTAGACGCGCCGTGGTTGATCAGAAATACTCAGTTACATTACGAACTAGGAGTTCCAACAATAGAAGAGTACATAAAAACAAGCATCAAAAAATTTCTTAACAACATCAAGGCATGCGATGGAGCAGCTCACTATAACCTTGGCAAGCTGAACATTCACTCCCGGCTAAAACGAAGACTCCCCCAAGACCAATCCTTATCAGACGAAGAGATGTCCGAGGAATCAAGATACCTCATCAGTTAGAATAGTCACTTGTAACATATACTAACAATGCCATGTATAATACAAAAGTGTTGATCTGGCAAATAAACATTTTATAAAAAAATTTCTTTTTTATAAGTTTCTAAACAATCTATCCTTTCATCGGCCTGTTATAACTTTATTATTTTTAAAATCTCGTTATTTAATTCTTTATTTTCTAATTTCAGCTTTTTAAATATCTTCTTTGTACTATTTTTGTTATTATCTTATTTTTTGACTTCTTTTTGTAAATTTTTCATCAGTTCTCCTATATTTTGTATCATATTTATTATCCTTTTGATGTTAATCTTTTACTGGTCACCTGTCCGAATTTTGCTTGTTATAAAGGCGTTCTTCTCCTCTTCCTCGTCTTCTTTGTCACTTTTCCTCTTTTTACTATATTTCTCTTTACTCTACATTATGTTAGTATTTGTTTGTAGTTTAAATAACCAAATTATCCTAATCAGCATATCAAAGTTCAAGAAACTAGATCGAATAAATTATATAATGCGAATATAATTCGGTCCTGTCTTCTTTACGCATTTATCTTATCATGCTAAAAGCCACAGGCCGGTTGACTCGCCAGACCTTGTACTTTATTTGCGTATGAATGTATGGGCTTACGTTAGTATTGATTTCTTTATTAAATTAAATCTCTAATTAATTTTGTTTAGTTTTTAGTTGATGCTAACCTGTGAAATAATCACTTTACATATTTACTCGTTTTTCTTGCTTTGGAGATAAAACCAAGCTAAAGAATTATAGACCAATTAATCTATTATTGTAAATCTGTAAGTTATTTGCAAAAGTTTTCTCAAGCAGATTCACAAATACATTGGGCCAATACCAACCACGGAAACCGGCCGGATTTAGAACAGATTTCGAGAGAAATATATAACATGTCTGGCTTTTATAGACTTTGAGAAAGCGGCCAACTTGCTTAAATTGTACGTATGATTTCCTTACGTATAGATCATAGATCATAAACAAGCATAAAAAATAAGGCAATGCCATTTGGTCTAAATTACATACTTTATCTTTAAAAGATATATTTAAAAACCTTATCTGAAACAAAAAAAAAGAAATTGGCATAAATGGAAGCACGTTAAAATACTGGCGATTTACGGAAAACATCCTATTAACAACAGATAACGTGGGAAACAAGTTTACAACATATGTCAAGAGAGATAAAACTTAAAATCAACATTAAAAAACAGAAATTATAAAAAATGAAGATAAAGATACTAACAAATGAATTAAACTAAATGACAAGGTTATAGAAGAAATATATATATATATATATATATATATATATATATATATATACAAAAACCAAACTTACGATGTATAAAAAACTTCAGGCCTATTTGATAGATTTAGCGAATCATAGGTATTGACACAAAATGAAACTAAGATTAGAAGCCACAGAAATGAAATACTTAAGAAGAGTGAAAGGCGTGCCTTGAGGGATAAAATCAAGAGGCAGATTAGAGCAGAATTAGAAATTAACCCAGTAACAAGCTTCATTGAACAAAGACAATTAGCGTGGGGCTTTACAGCGGATGGATCAAGATAGACAAGTCAAACGTAGTGGAAAGAACGAGGAAAAAGAAAAGGGAAGACCACAGGAAACATGGATAACACTATGAAAAATACTAACAAGGAAAGGAAACAGTGGAGGAGGACAAGCAATGACAAACAACAGAAAAGAATGGAATAAATTTGTTCATAACACAGACAATCCAGTTTAATCAGTTTAATTAAGTTAAGAATGTAGATAAGATTTATAATACATACAAGCCAACACCAATAAGGTAAATGGTTTTTGACCTTATATATATATATATATATATATATATATATATATATATATATATATATATTTAGGCCAAAAATTAGCTTAACGAAGTGTAACTAAGAAAAACAAATAAACATAAGAAATAAACTTAAAAGTTAAGTAGCATTTAATAACCAAAAAGAAATTTAAAGCTAAATTCGAACAAAAATTTAAAAAAATAATCAGAATATCCTGTCTGTTCTGACTTGTGGCTCAGAAACTTAGACACTTATGAGGGAACATAAAGAAGAATTAAGTAAAGCACAAAGAGCTGTTGAAAGATCAACGATAAGAGTATCGTTGAGAGGTCGAAACATAAATGAATGGATCAGGTCAACAACAAGACGTAGTGGAAAGAACATTAAAACAGAAATGGTGATGGACTGGCCACTTGACGAAGTTAGAAGACGATAAATGGATGAAAAAGGTAACGTAGTGGAGATCTAGACAAGGACAAAGATTTAGAGAAGACGCCAGACAACATTAAAACAGTGTCTAACCTTAACTGAATACAGAAGGCAAAACATAGGCAAGAGTGGCATTAATTGGAAAGGCCTATAGTCAAAATGATAGAGGCAATTATAACGATGCGGATTTTCATGGGCCCTGAAAATCGCGTAGCAGGTAAGCACACATATGCGTCCGATTCTAGCTCAAGGAAAGTGCGCGAAATTAGAATGCCATTACATAAACGTCTGCGGACCTGGGCATCGACAAGTCGAGCGAGCACGTCTCGCTCGCTCGCAGTTTATGAGGCGAAATTACAGTGTTTAGCGGCGGATCCGCCAAATCACTACAATTTGGATAATCCCATGCTCCTCACCGGCATTCGGCTATTTCCTCATTGGCTGCGGGTTTGGCGAGCCGCCGGGGTGAGTCGACGGGGTAGCTGCACACCTAATGAAGACTGGGACTCCGGAGAGCTCGCGGAATGAGGCAACAATGGCAGTAATCATCGGACTGGATGTGATTAGACGTAAGTACGGCTGGTTGCGCGGTTCCAGCAATCAATCGGCGCTGTTGCAATGCAGCGCCGTCGCCCTTGGGCTGCGTTACAGTTCTTGCCGGCTATGCAATCTTCCATTGTAGGAACATCCTTTCGAATGATTTATAACTACCGGTTACATCGCGGATCACTTAGAAAGTGATTTTTGCGCTGCCGCTCTCCGTTGTAATTAACACGGGGGCATGGCTGCACTACAATGTGGAAATACGCACTGGCTCGACGTTGCTGTGCCAAATGAAGATTCCTGTGTGTCAATGTCCTTCCATAGATTTAAGTGCAAAATACACCATTAAAATTTTTTGTTACTTTAAAAGGTTTAACTATACTATACTACAGTAAAAATAAAGATAAAAAACAACGTTACAGCCTAAAGGTTTTATTGTACCTAATAACATTCACTAACTAATTAATTAACTTAATCTAGAGCGTCGAAAGTCCAGCACTCGATCTCTCAATAGCACGTTCTCATAATAAACTTGAATAATATTGATGTGTTGCTGCACAGCATACAGCACTATGATGACTTTGCTAAATGTTTGGATACCGATTGTACAAATGCAAACCTCAACGTTTACAGAACGTAAATAGCACCCAATTCAAAACTTAAAGTTGTTTTTCTGCATAATATTCTCGCTTACAAACACATTCGGGTGGCGAGTAGAAACTCTCTACGATCCCGGTAGAAGAATTTTTTCCCCACCTTGTAATACTGAGAGGAGACTACAACCTATCTTTTGATCACTACATTCCCATATTTATCCTTCCCCATATCCTTACTACTGGAAGAAGGCAACATTATACCATTTCGGATCAATTTATTCCCCAGATCATCACTACGGTTAGAAACTAAGAATAGTGAGCAATCTCGGTCGGCCCTTAGATGGGTAAAGGGTGTTGGAAATCCCCCGGCTTAACATAGTGAATTCCTTTTTCAGAATGCTACGTGGCATGTAAAAAGGCTGTGTGCAGCTGGGAACTAGACAACGCAGATAAAAAAATGTAATAAATTAACATCGATTTACTCGGGATAAATGAACTAAGGTGGCCTGAAGAAAACATCTGTGTTAGAGACCAAACTACACTCTACTATTCTGGAAGTAAGGCAGAGGATCCAAGTCATAGAATCGGAGTTGGCATATTGATAAAGAAGAAATTCAAGAAATTTATAAACGCTATGGTTTCAGTTTCAGATCGAGTTATTACAGTACAATTAAATAGTAGACATTTAAAAAACATTCTACAAATATACACCCCAACAGCAAACAAAAAATATGACAATAAATTAGAAGTATTGTATAATCAAATTGTCTATAAAAGTTTAAAGACTGGCGAAAATATATTCATAATGGAAGAGTTTTACGTGGGTAGTTTAAAAAGTTTTGAGCGCAACATCGAAACAAATATTTTTTCTGCCAAAAATATTTTATGTTTTAACATAGTCGATGTCCCAACCTTTTTTACCCGTCCAAATAGTAGTTGGCGTCTTGCTCTGCAAAATAGGCATCTACGGTTGCGAAAACCTTCTCGTTTGATAGCAATTTCTATCCACCAAGCCAACATTTGACCTTAGGAAACAGAAAATAGTCGCTGGGGTTAGATCTGGTAAATATCCTGGGTGGTCATCAATTCAAACTGCAATTCGAACGAATTTTTTGGTTCAAAGTGAGCAAGCTATTTCTCTAACCTTGATTCGACGATCGTCCAGTACCATTTGGTGAACTTTTTCTATGTTAACGGTCTCGACCACGTTTAAATTCAGCGGCTCATCTTTTCACGGTGGCAGACGATGGAGCGTTAACAGCGTCTAACTCGACTTTAATTTACGTAGGTGTATTTTCTTTCAAATGTAAGTTCTTCTTTAGGTGCCGTCCCCGTTGCGAAGGTTGGAAATCATCATCGCTATTCGAATTTTTGACACTGCTGATCTAAATAACTGGCTGGTAGTACAGTTAAACCATTCTCTCAAGTTCTTCATCCACGAATGTCTTCTTCTTCCCACGCTTCTCCTCCCTTGAATTTTCCCTGTATTATTATCTGGAGCAGAAGGTATCTATCGCCTCTCATAACATGTCCAAGATATTGCAGTTTTCGTTTTTTAATGGTGAAGACAACTTCGGTTTCTTTTGCCATTCTTCTCATCACCTCTACGTTAGTTACATGTTTGGTCCACGATATTTTTAATGTTCTTCTATGTAGCCATAACTCAAACGCCTTTAATTTTTTCATATCTGCTTTCTTCAGTGTCCATGTTTCCATCCCGTAAAATAGTACAGATAGGACGTAGCACTTTAGTAGTCTTCTTTTTGTCTCTAGACTAAGGTCTCTTGCACAGAATACCCTTTTCATTTTAATAAAAGTTGCTCTTGATTTCTATATCCTTGATTTTATTTCTTCTGAGCAATTGTTGTCTTTATTGATTATAGTACCCAGATATACGTATTTTTTCACTTTCTCTATGGGCTCGTTGCTTATGTAAAGATTTCCATATAAAATTCTCGGTGTTTTACTTACTACTTAGTCTTTTTTGCATTTAGGGAAAGTCCGTATTCTTCACTTGTTACTACTACTTTATCAAGTATTATCTGTAGGTCTTCTAGGCTAGTTGCTATCAGGGTTGTGTCGTCAGCATATCTTAGATTGTTAATTGGTATTCCGTTCACTTTTACGCCTATTGTTTCGTATAGTAACGCTTTCTCATTATCTCTTCTGCGTACATATTAAAAAGTGTTGGTAATAGCACACAACCCTTGCCTAACGCCCCTTTTTATTTCTATGTGTTCAGTGCTATTTCCGTCTATTTTTATAACTGCTTTTTGATCGTAGTATAAGTTACTAATGATTCTGATGTCTTGCATGTCTATATTCTTTTCTTGCAGTAATTTAATTAGTTGTTCGTGGCGTACTTTGTCGAAGGCTTTGTTGAAATCAATAAAACAAATATATAGGTCTTGATTCATATCCAGACAACGTTGTATTAAAATGTTTAGTGCAAACAAGGCTTCTCTCGTTCCAAGTCCGTCTCTGAAACCGAACTGTGTTTCACTGATATCTTGTTCCAACTTTTTGTATATTCTGCGATGTATAATTTTCAAAAAGATTTTCAGAGTATGGCTCATAAGACTGATTGTACGATGGTCTGTACACAATTTTGCATTCGGTTTTTTGGGGAGGGTTACGAAGGTCGATACTAGCCAGTCATTCGGTATTACACCTGTTGAATATATGGTGTTGAATAATTCTTGTATGATGTTAAGGTTTGTTTCCTCGACCAATTTAATTATTTCTGATGTCAATTCGTCTGGGCCTGGTGCTTTTCCAGATTTTATTTCTTTAATGGCGTACTCTATTTCTTCTTTGGTTATTTCTAGCCCGTTGTGGTCTTGTTGATTTACTATATTTCTATGCCTGTCGTCTGCAAATAATTCTTCGATATAATCTTTCCACTCGTCTAATTTTTCTTCGATATTTGTAATTATTCTTCCATGTTTGTTCATTAACACACTTGCTTTCTTATGTTTCTATATTCCTGCGAGCTCATTTATTTTTTGTGTATAAATGTAAGTTAAACTTAATTAATTTTAACTTAACGAGGTCTGACAGCGACCCCGGAGAGCTTGTCCAACTCCGACATGCTTGAGCCCTTCGCATAGTAGTTTTTAAAAATAAAACACGATTAAAAGCTCTGTTTGACATAATTGACGTACGCCGTTGCCATGACAACGCATTTACGTATACCCAGTTAGAGTTGAACTTTGACCTTTGACCTTTGACCTGTGTGACTGCACTCATAATTTTATACTCTATATATTACTTTATAAATTACTTTATTACCCGCTCTCAAACGAAAATTTTCCATCGCTTGCGGTTCCGGAAATATATTACCTCGGTCGCGC
Organism: Sinelater perroti; assembly: GCA_036346155.1. NCBI lineage: Eukaryota > Metazoa > Arthropoda > Insecta > Coleoptera > Elateridae > Sinelater > Sinelater perroti. The sequence goes on along the minus strand of JARFIY010000158.1, from coordinate 16,214,395 downwards.
CTGCCGCCGGACCGAAATTTGTCCTTCGGAGGCGCTCGGGTCGGCACGGAAAGGCGCGAACGATTGACCTTTGACCTGTGTGACAGCAGCAGCAGCAGCAGCACTCATAATTTTTTTTATATATATAATTAGGGTACGATATTCAATTTTTTCCATTTTTACAAAAGCACGAACATCCACTGATAGAAACAACTGCTAAATAACAATTAAACGTCCAAAATAGCTGAAATTTTTACAGCTATCTTCCAAAGCAGTAGTAGCAGAATGGTTTTGGCCTGTAGGGCCATCTTTATGTTAAGGCTCAAAACTATTTAGACTTTTAATTACATTATTACTTTTGTTCTTTTCCTTGTTATTTTATTTTTATTCGTTTTAATAATACCGCTCTTTAGTTTTTTTTGTTATTGTATGACTTTTTGTATGTAACGTGCCTTATTACTTTATTTGAATATCTATAATACCATATAAACATCTGTAATTAATTAGACGGTACGCTATATAATTTTTTTTATTCATAAGGTAATTAAAAATATGTTTTAACACATAATAGCTTCTCTCAATATTGTTCTTTACCAAGAAAAAAATCAATGTGATTGTCTTACATAATTGACATTAACATTTTTAATTTTCTTGCAAGATAGAAATTTTTTACATTGGTGCTTACTACAGTTTATTACTCTCTTTCGTCTTTTGAAATTTGGCATTAGACAACCCAATGTTTATGTTGTTTTCTTTTTATTACTTGGTATCAATAAAAATCTATGTTTATAACCTTTACATCAAAATCTACAACTGTACGTTTTTATTTACCTATTGATTTACACTCGAATGCTACAAATCACCTATTTAGTTTACTAGTATTGCACTGTTTGTTTATATTTTTTATTATTCCACACAAATACTACAGAGTTGCAATATAAAGTCCGGTGAAATAAAAATCGTGTACTCTGTAAGTATCTGAGAATTAGTCTGGAGGGCAACTTAAATTTTTTTGGGTACATTTATCTATCGGAATTTTTAAAGTTATGTTTATAATATTTATAGTTAGATGCTGTTTCCTAAAATTAATCAGTTATTCGCTAGCCCCCTTTCACCCCATTATTGTTTTTCCAGAGCATTTTTATTGGCTACTTTAGATCCTTTCTTTTAAGCTACATCGAATCTTTATAAAATAGGCAAAGCATTTGCTTGGTAACCTTAAATTTTGTTCTTCGGTATAACCTTCTGTCATAAATTTCATCATTTTTAATTATTAAAAATTAAATATATATGTCTTATTTATTTTAATTGACTATTTTCATTGCGTATAATGCTTCCTATGACTTAAATTGTAATGGATATAAATTTTCTTCTAATTCGTCGAGTAGTTATTCTTTTTACTTTTCTTTTTCACTCACAATCTAGCTTACGCTTTGTTGCATTTATTTTGTCATCAATTATATTTGACTTTGTTGCTTATTATTATTTAATATTATCCTGTTCTTGTCATCTCCACTATATTTACCTGTAATAATTATTTTTTAATTCTATTTTATTTCTCTATTGTTTTCAGTTATTTAATTTTTATTTATTTTGCTACGTTAGAATTTTTGTATCATTCCAACTTCTTAGGATATTCAATAACAGTATTAAGCAGTGCAAGACTGATAATCCATAAGCACGGAAAATGTCCTAGCTTAAATCTTAGAGAATAGGTTGATACATTCACTTTCAGATTACTAAACAAAGCTGTAAGATTGATGAGCTTCAACCTCCGTTAGAGACGGAACAATGACAGAAGGATGTTCTAACATAGGATGATTGCAAACATGATAATCCTTATGCACGGCTTCTCCCAGTTATTTCAATAGGTTGACATTCATTTCTTATGGCTGTAAATTATGTATAACAAATTGTTCAAACTGTTTAGGATGATTCAGAGTTCTGATTTGATAGATGATGTTTTAGGAAATAGCGCATTTGTTTTGGTGTATGATGAGTGTCATTCGATTTGTAAATGATATACAAAGAATCGCGTCCATTTCTTGCTTTAAAAGTTTACGTGCTCGTGCAGTAGGTCCATGAAAATGGGAGACGAAAAAGAGCATTTGCAGCGTGTGATGCTATATGAATTCAGGAAGGGCCTGAGTGTTGGAACAGCTTAAAAAAATATTCAGACTGTTTATTTAGACCGTGCTTCTGCTCTGAGAACTGTCAAAAAGTGGTTCGGACAATTTCGGCAAGGCAACTTTTCAATGGAAAATAAACCTCGTCCTGGTCGACCTTCTGGCCTTGATGACGAGGTTGTGCGTACTATAGTGAAGACAGATCCAAGAATTACGACTGAGGAGATAGCCGAGAAGCTAAACATTGACAAGTCCACCGCGTTTCGTCATTTAAAAAAGCTTGGCTATATCTCCAAGCTTGATACCTGTGTACCGCACTGTTTAACGGAAAGGAACAAATTAGACCGGGTGAACGTGGCACTTTCACTCCAGGCACGAAAGAAAAATGAGCCGTTTTTGGATCGACTGGTAACAGGCAATGAAAAGTGGATCCTTTACAACAATGTGCAACGAAAACGCACATGGAAACAAACCGGCGAATGTGCAGATCCTGTCGCAAAAACTGGTCTGCATCCAATGAAGGTTTTGCTGTGTGTTTGGTGGGAATGCGGGAGGATCATTCATTTTGAGCTTTTGAGGCGCGGAGGAACAATAACAGCAGACATCTACTGTCAACACTTAGCCAGACTTGATGCTGCTATTTGTGAAAAACGGCCTGTTTTTGGCCAACAGAAGGGGTGTCATCTTTCACAATGACAATGCTAGGCCTCATGTGGCTTAACAGACGCTGCAAAAATGGCAGGAGTTGAAATGGGAAGTCTTGCAGTATCCTCCATACTGGCCTGATATTGCACCTTCAGACTTTCATTTGTTCCGCTCCTTACAAAACAGTTTCAATTAAAAACGACTTAGTTCTGTACAAGCTGTTGAAAACCACCTTACAGACTTTTGTGACAACAAACCAACCTCGTTCTATAAGAATGGCATAGAAAAATTTGTAAATCGTGGGAAAACCATCGTGGAAAAGAATGGCGATTATATAGTTAATTGATAAACCCTTTTATTTAAAATAAAAAATATTGTAATAATTTATAAAATCGGGCACGAAATTTTGCGATCATCCTATATTTTTCGTTTGGTAAACTTTATTATACATATATTATTGTTATTTTATTATTTTTAAATACAAATCTTGCGGGTTACATAATAAGTATTCTATGTTTGGTCTTTCTTAAGTTAAGTTTTATACTAGAAAATGATGTTACATTGAAATTAATCTATTGCTCCCCTAAAGCCGTTTATGTTTCCGTAAAGATTGAGGGCCTTCTGTTTTATGATATATTTTTAAATGGTATCATTTATATAATTTTCTTTTATTTTGTATTTCTTGACTTTCATAGTAGATACGCCTATGTTGCATTTTTTGCGTTTAATGACTAAAAATATATGGATACACCTTTGGTGAAGTGAATCTGTTGTGCGTACTAAAATGTCATAGATGGAGATAAAAGCACAGATAGTATCACATAATAGACAGACAATGAATAAGCCGCAGAGATGATCAGTACAACAAATCGTGTCGTGAAATATTGACCTTGCTATAGGTGTTTAAATCAACTGTAATTAAAAATATCTGGAATGCGAAACAGTCGCAAAAAAAATAATATGCCACATGAACGTAATAATTGCAACCGTCGAACTCTGAAATAAATAATCGGATGTTCTTGATGCCAATGATTACTAGTGATTCTCAAAGTACTTCTGGCATCATCACTAGCAGCAGAAATTGAAACCGTTGATAAATTCAATATAATCATGCTCAATGCTAAACCTCGCTCAGATCGATACAAAGATGTGAAACAATGGAAACAAGTTCTGTGGAATAATAAATCTCGGTACACAATCTGGCAATTCGATAGACTCGTATAGGTTTTTCAGATATCAGAAGAACGTCTTGTGACTACAGTCAAGTTTGTTGGTGGAAGTATAATGGCTTTGAGCCGTTTTTGTGATCATAGGTCTCTTAGTATTGTAGCCGGAAAGATGAACGCTTAGATTTAACTTAATATTCCGGCAATTCTTTGCTTCCGACTCTCTGGCAGTAGTTTGGGGAAGAAAACTTTTCTCACCTTCTGTCCACACAACGGAGGTTATTCAGCTGGTCTTTAAAGAGCTTCAACCTCAATGCCATCAAATACCTCTAGAATTTGAACATTGATTATGCACCAGTCCAAATTTCCTACCTCTATCAGCTCTAATAGAGGAATAAAAGATATTTCCTCTAGACATATAACAAAAACAAGCGAAAATTTGCTTTACAGGTAAAGCAGAACCAAAAAATTTGCGGCCACTTACGGTGAAACCGGTCTCGAGATTTTCCGACCAGGCTGATTTTTGGCGTCTGGACTTGACTTATGGTCCTTAGTTTAATATTGAAAACGTTATGTCTCAATGATATATAGATCAAAAATTATAAGGTGTCACAGATGTCAGAAATGATAGAAATAGAAGCTGGAACTGGAATCTGGAACTCATTGTTAAAGGTGATCCTATTTTAAATAATAAAAATTTGCCAGTTCAAAAATCAAGAACCTAAAATAAGCTTGATGTCAGTAAATAGCTTATTGTTTTGTCATAAGCTGCTTAAAACGACCCAGTATTTAGAATGTTTCTAATTTTTTAAGTTGGTGTCGAGTTACAATTTCAAATTATCAAGTTTTTTGTAATCTAACTAATATTCCCAGAACACGTGAACACGTGACACATTTATATCTATCTATACATTTGACGAGTTAGGTAGCAGGTAGACGCACTCCGTGATCCCGGCAGAGTCAAGTCTTCTTCAGGGATGCGCCCCTGCCTTATGCGAGCCATGACTAACCCCCATCCTTAAATACCGGGAGAAATCATGTCCTAACCTGCAATCCCAACAAACACATAAATATATCCCCCCTCTCCCCCTTCTTTACCTTTCCTATCCAAACTGGCCAACGCGCCTGGCAAGCGTGGCGTTTTAATGCCAAACACCCTCTAGAGGAGGCCTATGTCCAGCAGTGGACAAGAGAGGCTGGGTGATGATGATGATGATACATTTGACGAGAAAGTAAGCAAAGAAATGTGGTCTTGATTTACGCAAGTTCCGTGCGTAGTTAACAAAAACACGCTATACATTTGAACGGAAAGTAAAAAAGATGGCCGATATGAAATTTGATGTGCCGCGCTCTGAGCGCTTAATTTACACGAGGAGGTCCGTGCGTCCGTGTACGCACGTCGAGGCCGCTTCGCTGCTTGCCGAATGGCCAGGCGGCCGCGGATATCGGGCCGCTGCATTGCTGAAAGCAAAAAGCGCGTTTTCCACGGCCATTTGGTTTGTTTCCGCCGAGCCGAGCATCGATTGTTTGTTAAATTTTTTTGCGTTCACGATTTTTATATTTTTTATAAATTCATACCTTTACACCTTGAGGGAAGACGGGTGAAAAATTATCAGCCTTGGCCACAAAAAAAAACCTTTTGGCGGGCAAACCCCCTAGTGGCTTTACAATGTGACTCATATATTACACCGATGTACACTATTATTGAGAAGAAAATTATGAATTTGTCGAAGTTTAGGAATTTGTTTAGTTTACTTTTATTGCATGTAAAAATTTAACAAAGTTTATTTCATTTAACCTACATTAGCTCATATTGCCAAAGGATCGGATATTTTGTTAACTTTAAAATTCAGTACACCACAGTCTATCCAGATTAGCAGCTTGTTTTGTATTTGTTTCTTGGTTTTCTTTGTTTCAATGGGACGTTTAATGCTTGTTTTGTTCTTCGATGTCTACGAAAGAAAATCAGAAAAAAGAAAGCAGGGTTCGAGATCCGTACTGGAAGTCATCGAGATACTTTTCTGCTTCTCACAACATCCGTTTCGCTGAAGCTTTTCTGAGAATATTTACGAAAGTGGTTTGAATATAAATAACACATCGTTCAAGATAACGAATGACAACGATCGATAAATTAAACAATGCGAAACTGAGACTATCGCTGTACAAACTCTAGATCAACCAAAGTGAATCGCCGACAGCGGATATTTTTAGTAAACAATAAACAAATGGCCTCGTACCAACAGATGTATCTCTCAGCCAATCACTAACGCAGATCGGTGCCTTTTACCAACCAGGGAGAATGCAACAACAGACAAGAAAACGTGTTTTTATGTCCGCCAGAAAAACGCCTAAATAGTTCTTCATGGCTTATATTGACTTCCTCTATATTTTTGTTCTCATAAAACAATTTTTTGCAAATAAATAGGGTTTTTAAAGAACGTTTTAAAATTGTTTGTCATTACAGATTTCAAACATTTTATAATCTATTCTTTTTGTTGGTTTCTCTTCTTCTACAATCTTTTTAATTATTTATTCAGCTCCATTTTAAGATGCGATATCTCTATTTTGCCATTTTACCTTTAAATATATCGTTCTTCCAGTGGATGTTTGTAATTTCTTTCTCTTTCATTGAAGTTATACAATCCTTTGCTAGATTAAACGGAGTTGAAATTGCTCTTTATTATCCATCCAGTTGAAATGAAAACATTTCTAAAACAACGTGTGCTTTATACCAAATAACCTTTTTAACGGCACAGCGAAGCTTTTTTAGAACTTTTACAACCGACAAACGCATTACGCGCAACTAAACCACTTGCAGGAAGCTGCTCGTTTAACCGAAAATCCTGTTTGGAAAAGCTTCTGGAAAGGCAGCAATGACACATAATATAAATATAAAGTACGCTCGGGAAGTAATAAGACTGATTTAAGGAAATTGGTTTAATTGAAAATATATTCATATATACTACAAATTTCAAAGCAATATCTTTGGACATCAATACATCGTTGCACCTCTATAATTCTTGACCTGGAATCTGTTTTAGGGTACTCGTCACAGCAGCTTACATATTTTTAAAAGCCCCAATATGCGGTCTTTTTGAGCTGAATTTTTTTCTATTCGTCAGTTAAAACCTTGGGAATAAATTTAGTACAAACTTTTCCTATTTGCAGTTCCATAATGACGATTTCGTGCACAATACAGTTTGGAAATCTAACTTCTTCAGCTGTCAATCTAATACCCAGACGTTGGCTTAGCTACGTTTTCCGAAGTATTAGACGTCCTCTCCTTTTTCTCTCAGCGCTTTGTGCCATCTAAACATTTGTGCTTTCAATAAGACATCTTTTTAATAAACTTTCTATATCATAACGAGCGACTTGGTCGATAATTTTTCGAGTTCAACGCAAAATTTTATTGCGTATCGCTGATCGACATTGTGCTATATTTTGACCTCTGACAACTGTAAAGACTGACGTTGACGTTGCCATCCTTGACATTCAAGGTAGCTGAGTCTGAGCCCCTAACATTTCTTCTCTGAGAAACCCTGGCTTAGAAGTTGGTGTGCCATTTCAGGCGCTTTCAGAGTGGCGGAAGCTCAAGGCTGACTTAAGCGTTCAGGGAGTGCTGAACATGCCAAAGATGGCGGTTGTGTCGTTCTTGCAAGACATCAGTCCCGCGACTACCTCAAAAAAGTTTGTGGCGTTCTGCGTGGCCGCTATGATGTTGAATGCTTTTGGAAACGTAGAAGGATCTACGTTCTGGAAGAGTTTCGCGATGGTGGCGCAGCCTTGGTGTTCTGGCTGCGGCTGTGTGCCTTACGGTGAGCGCTGTGGGGCTGGCTGCGGTAGAAAGTCAGCAAGAGCATCCTCCTTGATCGCTGTGTTATAATTTTACCAGGAAGCTTGGAAGCTGCTTCGATCAAAAGTTATAAGGCGTAGCAGACAACGAACATAACAGACAACAAACATGGCAAAATTTAAGCTGGTCTCCAGCTTGGAAGCTGGGTCCGATAACTAGTGAAAATAATTTTCAAATAAGTGCAGGCAGTAATTGATGTTAAAGGTGAACCGATATCCTATTAATATATACCATATGAATATCTGATTATCTAGCAGTGATTATTCAGATATTTTTCGCAAAAAATTGCAAATGCTGCATTAACAATTTGATTAAATTATTAAAAGCTATATTTAACACTTACGAAATTAGTGAGACCACAAGATTATTTCCTACTATCTCCGTAAAAGAACGTTTCCTTATAGGATTTATGTTAAATTGAAAATTATAGTTTTTAGCACAAAAAGATTTTTCCTCATAAAAAATAAATTGATCCGAATATCTCGAAGAGATTCTTTACAACACGAAGTGTGATAGAAGTATTGATGATCTCACATCTTACTGTAATAGATTTTTTAATCTTTACAAGATTCAATTTCTCAAAGCCTTTCCAACAAAAATTACGACCCCAAACGGAAAACGCGCGAGTCCAAATTGTCCCTAAATAGTCCACGCGAAAGCAAATGGGGCGGCGTCTGACACCAAAACCAACGGGTAAATTGCAAATTGCTCATCTGTACTAGCTTTGCGCTGCTGTTTCTCCGAAGCCTTCCTGGTGGCCACCGTAATCCACGCACTTCACGCCGGACTTTAGCGGGATATTAAGATGCGCTCCATTTTGGAAATGTTCCAGTTGCAGAAAGCCCTAATGAGGCACACAGTAGCGGTAAGGGTATGAAAAATGCTTAGAACATGGGAAACTTCCAAAATATACGAAGTTTCGCGGTGGAGCAACACAGTTCACAACAGTAATTATTGTAATGAATTTTTATTATGGCCGATGGCGCATGCACACACTCGCAGACCGAGAGAAAAGGCGCCCTCTGCAGTTTCGGTTTGCGTCAGTAAAACGCCCGCCGACAGATATCATAGAGCACCCCCATAACAGACCAGCACACAGACGGTCCAAGGGCGAAAGGTCGCCACACCAGTTCGCGAGTTGAAAAGCCAAATCCAACCCGCTGTTAATAAAAGTGATTCAAACTTGTCGGAAATTGCAATGGAACATTTTGTGGAAAGAACCAAGATTTGCAGCCGTAGTTGAGAACTCAAAAGTCGGTTTATTTAACATTTAAATTTCAATTTGATCTATCCTTTACATATGACGGTTACACTTGCACAGTAATACTTCTACAGAGCGCAACTGCCCCTTTCCTTTATGCAGTTATTTTTACTAACCACATTATGATAGTGTTTGTGGCAGAATAGACTTAAATAAAAAGTGAACTAATTATTTACTCAACTATAAATCAAGAATTGGGTTTTTCTATTTTCTTATGCTTTTTTAATATAATCTCAACCAACTGTAACTCACTTATGCCATCAAAGTTAATTTTTTTAAACAAATGGAAATCAAATAGTATGACACGATATACAAAAGAGTAAAAAGTAAAATCTTTAGATGTGTATTTATAAATTCATTAGACGTTTTAAAAGACAGTCATCATAATTTTTCCTGTTGAAGATTGCATTTTTGATTTTTTTAACATTTAATCTTTTAATAATTTTATCTCCATCTCAACTACCTTTTGGCAAACGACACTACATAAGAACATCCCATATATCCAAGGCGAATGTTCAGTATCAATCAAACAAAAAATATTTGGAAAATAAAACGTCAAAAAGTGATGGAAGAACACTCGCTCTGAAAGCGATAAATAAATATTCAATAAATTAGCAACTTAAACAGCCCTTATTAAGGATGGCACTTTTATCTTAAAAAAGACACTTATAATGATAAACGACCATCAACTTCCCCAAGAAAAAGGATACAAAAAGAATTTAGAAATTAACTTGGACAGACATTTAACGTAGGATAATCACATTTTCACCTAGCGAAACCAAGTAGGCCCTAAACTCAGCAAATATATTGGTTAATCAGGCGAACATAACTAACAGAAAACAAATTCTTCTCATACAAGGTCTTATCAGAACCCATATGGACATACGTAGTACCGCTAAACGGAGCGGCTAGTTGTTGAAGATTGGGATTTTAAAACAAAGTGCTCTGAATGTTAGTAGACGCTCTCTGGTGCATGCCAAATAAAAAACTAATTATGCGGACAGCTAAAAAAGAAACTAACACGTGTTGTACACGATACAAGGGTCGTTTGCAAATTCATCCCAACGAACTATAACTAGGTTCGCGCTTTCAAACAGAGCTGGCGTATTACGTCATTAATTTGCATTTTGCGTTCTGTGCCGAAATTTATTAGTGTGTGTCGTGCTGTGAAAACCCTAAACATTTTCCGCGAGCAAAGACTTGCAACCCGCTGTCGTGCTGGTGGAGCTCCGAATCCATCATCGATGTAGCCTAGATTGCCTGGCCTGCAATTTCTCGTCTCCGGTCCTGCCACCGCAGTCGCTTTAGAAAAAAAAGCGTTGCAGCGGGTTCCTCGCCGTCGCAACAGAGCTGGCATAAGTTCTTTATCCTGTATTAAGTATTATTTAATTTTAACTAAAACAACTGAGGGGCTACCCTAATGGCATCCCCCAAAAATCTTAAAACGTGCATTTGCACAATTTCAAGCACTAAATTACTATTAATTTCAAGTATTTCATCAACTACGAACATATTTACAACCAGTATAGTTAGTGAATATGCAAAATGCTTTGCATTACAATTTATTATTTTTACTCAGTCTACCACTACTCAATTAATAGTATAAATTGACTTCAAGTACTCAACTCCTCCGCTCTCCATGCAAAAGTAGTAGGAATTATAAAAAAGAGTACGCAGCCCTGAAGCAACAAGTGATTGTCTTAAACCACCAAAAGCAAGTTAATGACTTAATAAAGAGGAAGTAGACATTGATGACGAAAGTAAGAAAGAAAATAATAGCAATCATGAAATGAAACCTCCGCCAATTTTTGTTTGAAGAGTTAAAACATTAAATGACTTACAAAACTGCTTGAAAACATAGCGCAAAAAAATTACACTATTAAAGTAGTTAATAATAAACAAGTAAAAATTATATAACTATAAGAAATGCATTAAGATGATTAAATATCTTGAATTTTATACATATAAGGCAAAAAAGACAGAAATTTCGGGGTAGTACTAAGGAATGGTCTGATATCAAATTATTAAAGGCAGGGTTAGGCACATTTGCCCACACGATAGTTAATATACGGAACATCAAACATCTTATTGCAAAAATCTACTGCCCATGTTTTTTATTGATCTGCTTAGCAACAAAGATGTATAACTACTACAAAACTGTCTGGTACAGTTTGAAACTCCACATGTGAAGAGAGAAATCTCACAATGTGCGAGAAGTATAGACACACAAAGAATTAGTGTTATCAATCGCTAAATGCTATTTAACAAGAGACTGGGAACGAAAAGAAAGAAGCAAGGAAGGCAGTTAAGGAAGGTAAACTGCGATGGAAATCAAATTACGGAGGGTATGGACTCAATAACTTCAACAAAGGCTTTACCCGGCAGTAAGATAAAAAATTAATAAAATACCTACGAGTATGGTTCAACCCGGAGTATTACATTTTTAACAGACAAAAAAAACCTTCAAGAAATACACTACTTAAACAACCCAAATCAACCAGCTGAAGTTGTTATTTCGCAAAAAATTAATGAATGAACTCAAAAGCATGATGAAGAAACTAATGGATCAGATAGCTACAATGTTAAACCTACTAACTGCTGTCGTCAGCAAATTAGCATAATGGCTGAAACACTCAAATTAGTTATTTGAAACGCCAGAACACAGGAAATTACATATTTTTTACAATTGAACAAAATTGATGGGATGTGAGTCTCTGAAGCACATTTCACGGAAAAACCATGTGAATATACCAAAGTACAGTATTTATTACATTCCACACCCCACTGGAAAGAACTCAGAGGTATAGCGGTTATAATACGACAAAACATGAATCATCACAAATTAAAAAAACATCAGCTTGATTCAAGCCACAAATATCGCCATAATAACCATATAGTAGCACTGACACTATCTGTAGTATACCGTCCACCTAAGCATAACAATAGATTAGAACAGTATACAAACTTCTTTAAAATATCGTAGCCGGAGGAATTTATAACGCCAAAATCCAGAATGTGGCTCCAGAACTGCAACAACGAAAGGTGGAGAGTTGCTAGCCACAATGAAGAAAAAAAATCTACGAGAACTTAGTGGCTTAGAAATAGTTACATGTGATAATATGTTATACACGCAAAGCCAGTCAACGTTAGCAAATATACCGAAGAAGAACATGTTCAGACTATATTTGTATAATTTATCGACCTGCACAAATCTTAAAAATTTAGAAAACCATATGAAGCTGTTGACAAAAAACATACAAGCAGCTTGACTATTACACAACAAAAATCACAGTTAAAAAGAAAACTCCCTAAATTATGGCAAGTAACGAGATTAGAAGCCGACAAAACAAAACTGAATAGTGTAACCTGAAACTAATGATAGTTGACCTTAAATACCTCAATAGCCTTACTGCTTTAGAGTTAGGCCACTCGAAAAATTAAATTCCCACTTAAACCAGTGCCACCAATCAAAAACTAAAAAGGTAGGTAGGCAATAAATGACACAGAAAAAGCTTTGGCATTTGCTAAACACAAATAAATCTGACAGGAGAGTGCAATTTACACAAATTCCTGGAAGAATAATTCCAAATAAATTTGCCTTCCAAAACTTTATAGTAAAAAGGTCTAAAAAACTATTCTGACCGAAACTAATATGAAAAAAGCTCCAATGTGGGATTTAATTACAAGAAAGGTATTGCAGGAACTCACCTAAATGTATGATAGTAATATATATATATATATATATATATATATATATATATATATATATATATATATATATAAATATATTTACTAAAAATCTTCCCCAAGATGTGGAAAATAGCACAAGTGATTATGATCCCAAAGCCAGGAAAAAACTTAAACGACCTATTATAATACAGACCCACAAGACTGTAATTGCTGCTAAAACGCCTTAAATCAATACTAGATTAAAGAAAGCATTATAAATTACCAGTTTGGATTTAAAGATCACCACAACACAGTAAAGCAGATTCACAAAATTGTTAAAAAAATTAAATAACGATTTAAAATGCAAAAGGTACTACTCAGGGATATTGATCGATGTTAAACAAGCATTGGACAAAGGGAGGCACAAGAGTCTAAACTATAGAATAAAGAAAGTTTTATCACACCATTTATAAGAAATCTTAAAATCCTACCTGGAATGCAGATGGTTCTTAGTTAACCAACAAGAATTGACAGAAATCCTCCGGTGCACCACAGGTAGTGTTTTGGGATCAGTACTTTAGATTCTTTACACAGCTGATGGACCTACAACCAAATGTAGCAATCATTGCTACATTTGCTGAAGATATAGTAATCTTGGTATCTAACGCTGCCCCAATCATAGCATCAAAAAACTTACAGAATCACCTAAGCCTCATCTAAAACTGATTACAAACATGCAAAATTAAAGTTAACGAACTAGTCTTCACATGTTACATTCACAATGAGAAGATCAGCAACATTAAACAATACTAAAATACCTTAAACAGAAGATGAAAAATATCTTGAAGTTCATCTAGATAGAACAAATTAATCAAAAAATGTAAAAAAGTCTTTTAGAGTCCAAGAACCTCTTCGGCTAAAATATCCTTCATACCAATCTTATTAATTTTAGTTTATAAAGACTACAAGGATGTTTCTTAATTCCCCTTGTGTTATAACGTACCCAGCAATTTAAGTTGAGAAAATAAGTCAAAAGTGGTTCTTGGGTAACACAATCGCTCTGGAACAATGTGAAGTGCAAACATCATAAATCAAAGCGCAAATAAAAGCATTTTCGCAGCAGCCTTTTAACGCAGATTAATGAATAACTTAATCCTGCGAACAACATCTTCTTGTCCAAACGCACGCACGTAACCGCGCGATTCCCATGAATTCATTACACTACATCTAAACCGCGATAATTGAGAGTACATTCTTTCTGGCGAAACCGGCGCCGCCTAATTAGTTGTAAAACATATGTAGGTTAACATTTTAACACGTCTTCTGTATGTCGTGCGCGTTGATGGCTCATGCGTTGCGCAACGCGCCGCTCTGTTGCGCCAGGCTCACACGCCCCAATTGAAGAGAGGCTGCTTGTTCCATGCAGATCGCTGAATGGCCTTCCGGTCCGAAAACGCGCGGTGATATGCAAATCGGCCGTTGTTCCCGGCCGGTGAGCTGTCCGAGCGGGCACGGCAGCAACCTGTGCCTTGCGTTCGCCTCGTTCATCGCACGGCTGCGATTCTCGAACAGTGGCCGGTCTATGCATCATAATAGCATCGCACGCCCGTTTCCTTATTGCCTGCGTCGCTTCTAATGAAAGGCTGTTAATGCCGTTTTGCGTTAATCTGGATTATGCAACGTCGTTACGTAAATTGCATTATGGGTACGCCTCCGGTTGAAACCATTTCAATGGCTTCATTTCAGGTTGATGGCTGCTTTTCCAGAAAAAGTGAAGGCTTCCACTGGGGCACAAAGTAATATTTATTTAAAAAGGGCAAATAAGATGACATGCTAATTTAAAGCTTTTTTTGTTCTTTTATATTTTATACATCTTTGTCTCGCCCTTCCTCTGTCTGTTTCCTTTCGGTTGTTAGTCGTTCTTCTGCCATTCTCAATAAATGTTACCACCACTTTAATTTTTTCTTTTCTTTTATTAATATAAGAACTTTACGATATGTCATTTGCTGACATTAAGTAAATGTTATAACAATGTACTTTTGTACATAAGGGAAAAAGTTTAACAACAAATTGGTTTGGTCTGGAGCTAACTTAACATTAGCACACACGCGTACAATCACATAAAAAAGATTTATAGGTCTGAAGGCTTAAACCTCTTAAGTCTGGACTCATCTTCATCTCTTTCTAGTAGACAATCGATTAGAGAATTAGGATAGACAGTAATCCGATTGTGGCAGCGCACGTTGTATTTGTAAATCTCCTCCTTAAGTGTAGGAATATTAAGGTCGCTCCCTATAACTCCATTTAGTACATACTATGAGACATTTACTATTGATCTTAAAGTCTTAGCTTGGAATCGCCTCAATATGTAAATGTTTGAATGACTGGCTGTTTCCCTCAGTTGTATTCCGTAAGTCCACACTGGTTTGATTATAGCTTTATATAGCAATAATTTATTTTCGAGAGATAGCTGAGATTTGGCCCTATCAGGCACTATATTTTGCAGTATATTTTTTCTAGTTTTCGTTTGCAGCGTATGTGATTTTTCAAGTTGACCTTCTATCGATGTGGACACCCAGATAGCTGACATTTTTTCTTGTGGGATTTGCTGTCTATTCATTATAAGAAGGAGACAAGCATCTTTATGAGTTGTAAAAGTTATAAGAACTGATTTAAAACAATTAACTTTAATGCGCCATTTCTTGAACCATATTTTCTGACTATCCAAGTGAAGCCAGACTTTGTTAAAGGCTTGCGTTTCGTATAAAAATACAACCGAGTGGTATTTCTTTGCTTCAAAATTTGTAACAATCTTGTCGACGATTCTATGGATATGCTTGATGATAGCGTGTGGCTTACAAAACCCAAACTGATAATCGAGAATTAAATTGTTCACTACAAGTATTAGTATAATACTACTAAGCATGGTACTAAGATGGCAGAGAAAGCAATCTGATCGGTCTGTAGCATGCAAGTTTCTCTTTAGACTTTTCTGGTTTAAGAATCAGAATTAATCGAGACGACTTTCCATTGCGGAGGGATAAAGCATTGCCTTAGTTTCGTATTAAAAAGGTAGGTTACAAATCTAAAACCTTTTAGAAAGTTTTTTAAAACTTTGCCTGTGAATAAATCATATCTTGGTGCTTTGCGTGGATTCAAGTCGTTAAAAATTGTTTCATAGATATGGACATCTGGAAAGGAGCCTCTAGAAGTTGCTAAATTTTACTCTCTTCTGCATTTGTTATTTTGGAAGGATAATGTTAAAATAGATTAGCTAAATGATTTGGAAAAGCTAGTGCCTCTTCTTGATCTGTTCTGGCCCAAATACTGTTACCAGTACGAAGAGGTGCTTTGTGTTGTTCCACAACTTTATTGAACCGTTCTGTTGCTGCCATCAAATTGTCTTTCATTTATAAACTAACCTCGAACGATAGTGTTTCTTCTACTAATTTTCTAAACAGTTCCCAATTGGTATGTTTATTACATAAAGTCTTTGTCTTGGTGTTATGTTGATTGGTGAATGATCAGCTGACAAATCAAGGTAAGATTTGATCTTTAGGTAGTTCAGGTTGATCCCTATAATAATACACAAGTCAAGTAAATCTTATAGTTTGCTCGGATCTGTGGGCCAATACGTAGGCTCACCTGTCGGTAGATGGTGTATACCAATAGACGTCTTAGCTTTAATTAATTCTCTTTTGGTTATGGTCAACCTCAATTCCCATGCATCATTTTTGGTATAGTAGTTGCCTGCTGCTATAAATCTGTTTCCCAGCGCATTAAGGAAATGCTCATATTGATTTTTTTATTATTATGTCTAAGAAGACAATATACTTCTCATATCTAGTCTTAATAACAATTGTAGACTTAATTCTTAATAATTACAGCTATACCATCATAATCTGAAATTTTTAAATATCTTCTATCTGTAAAGTGTAACTCAGATATAAGAAGAACACTTATGTGTTGGTTTGTAATGAACGATATAACAGCTAATCTAAGATGCTGGCCCATTGTTGTTTTTAGCAACTAGAGCCGTTAATAGATTTAGGATTGTTCTTACTTTCTCTATTAATCGCTCAATTATTTTCACTTATGTCTTTAGAAAAATTCTTTTTTGTTTTTATTGAAAGATTACCCATTGCGACATGAGCATACACAAAATTTGGTTGTACTAATTCTGGGTTGGAACGACAAGCCCTTTCGAAGTGAGGGAACATTCTTTGCTCTAACTCTTTGTATATAGAACAACCCCTGCAATTTGTAGGATATTCCCGTT
Source organism: Sinelater perroti (assembly GCA_036346155.1). Lineage (NCBI taxonomy): Eukaryota > Metazoa > Arthropoda > Insecta > Coleoptera > Elateridae > Sinelater > Sinelater perroti. The sequence goes on along the minus strand of JARFIY010000158.1, from coordinate 16,197,417 downwards.
TGAACATTTTACACCCGTATTTTTATCTTTCCGCTGACATTCGTATGTTGCATGAGTGGTGGTACATTGACATTTTGCTCAGCCAAATAGCTGGCATTTAGCATATTAGGGCAATTTATGTTTCATGTAAGGTGGTTCTATTTTCAAATGAAGTGAGCAAGTTTGTCGATTTTAAATATCCTTATTTATCAGCCGGTTTTAGTTCTACAAAGAATAAAGGTAATTTTTTCTTTAACATTTTAGATGCACTAGTTTTATGTACAAGGGTCATCAGGTTCTTTTAACTGCTCTAAGTTGGTAATTGGGTGCAAGTTTCTAATAACTACTCTAAAAGGGCGCTCCTGTTTCATTTGATAAGAGTGAAATTTTGTTCCCTTTTTCCCCTAATGCATTAATTATGTCTGATACTTGCCTGAGGTTTTTGGTATGATTTTAACCACTTCGTTATATAGAACTCTTATTTTGTATTCATTTGTTGCTATAGTTTCCAGCAAACGAATTAAAAGTTTAAGTATTTTGACGCAGGAGTTTTAAGTTCACCTTCTACAGAAGTAGTAATTTTCGTTGTTTCTTCATCTGAATTCGTAAACGGTAAATAACTATTGGCATAGTATAACCAATTATTTACAGTTTTAGTCTGCTTAGTCTAGATATTTATCTTATAGTTGTTTTGCAGGTACGTTTTCTGCTTTCTACCAATTGCCAGTTAGTGTTTTGAGGCGATTGTTGATAAATAACCCCGTTAAGAATCGAATTTGGAGTACTATTTGATCTTGTGATATCCTTTATGGGATATTTTAAATATAAATTATTATTTGTAGGCTGCTGTATGATGGTAATTTGGTGGGGAATATTGTGAATCATAATTTTGATCTATTTGCAAAGAACAGAATTGTTGATTAGCATTTGTTGTTGTAACACGTAAATAACAATAGGTCAAACTGACCTTATAGATATGTAGGATTAAATAAAATAAGAATTTAAAGACACAAAGGTTACCCTATATCGTACCGTTTACCAATAGGCACACTTGAACACAACTTTATATTTGGAGAGTAAGACGGCAATTCTAAATAACATATTATTTCTACGGTTACTTATATAATTTGGGATAGCAGTTCTTAATACTTGACACAGAATAAATGCTGCGACGGCAAGGAATCTGCAGCAACGCATCTTCGTCTCAAAACAGCAATTGTGGCAGCAGGACTGGGAGCAGGAGTGGCAGCAGGAGCAGTGGTAAAGGGCTGCAAGCCAGGCGACCCAGACCACATCAATGGCGGGTGAGTTGAGAGTCTTTCAACAGTCGTCAGACACAACGCCAACTGTTAATACCACACCTCCGCTCTGTTCGAATGCACAAGCCGATTAATTTATTCTGAGTGACTTATTCTTTAAGGTTTATATAATTAACTCGGTTCTAATGCCTTCATTTCTTTGTTTGTCAAGTCTTGTGCATCCTTTGTTTTTTTAAATTTTATTTTGCTTTATTGTATTTTTACTTTTTCTTTTTTGTTTGATACTCAAAATTCGTTGCCGTAGATTAATGTGGGTACGGCTATTGCTGTACAGAACTGAATTCTAGTGTGTTTGGGATCTTTATGTATTGTTCTATGTATATTGTTAAATTTATTTGGTTTATGCTCCACGTCATTATCTTTAACATAAGTGTTTGGTGCTCATCTCTAAACCCTTGTCCCGAATCCCATCTCTACCTGTAACCTCGACTGTCCGCCAACCTACCCTAGTCGCAACTAAACGGGATTTTTACCGCCACCCGGCATTTCGATTCGAACCCTCGTGAGCGACGAGTCCCAGCCAGCTGACCAGGTGCTCTATTGGCTGTGCTTACACGCTGTCGCTGCCTTTTGTATGTTCCGCCCCGGCCGTGGTGCCCTGGTACAACTGGCCAAGGAAAACCCATTTCCGGGTTGAAGACGCCAAGGAAGAGCACGCCAAGATCCGCCATCCAGGCTGTCAGAGACCATTACTTGCGGTAAGTCTCGTTTTAGTTGTTCCTTCGTGCATTTGTTCCAAACAGCACTTTATCCCGCAGTTTGGAGTGTGCACGACCGACCTGCCGTCCACCATATTTGAAGTTATTTAAGCATAGTTGTTTTTTGTTTTTTCTCAGTATCTTTGTTTGCTTAATTGTTACTTTGTGATTAATTTCTTTTTGCCCAATACATAGTTTACACAGCTCTGTTTTATTTTATTTCCTGTTTTGCTTATCGAGTTACTTTTAACTGTGCTTAAATATCAAACATTCTTTTAGTCTTTCGAGGCGGATCGAATTAGTCCGAGAAATCAGATCATTTTGCATTAAACAAAAAGAAATAAAATTAAAAACGAGCGTTGTAAATTTCGTTCGCTAGTTTTGCCTGCGTTGCTGCGGCCCGAAATATTGCGTTAGCCTTGCTGTTTTGTGTCCAAGGGCGACCCTTCGCACCCTAATTTGTTACCTGCGTTTTGACCCTTTTGTGTATTATATTTTGCTAGAGCCTTGCCGCTTTTGTTAGAATTAATTCTTTGTTAATTTCTGTTGAAAATGGCCCCGTCTAACAAACGGGAATTAATGGCCACCAACGTTAATAGTTAGCCGAATTAGCAAACTGTCTGAACTTGCGGAAGTTGCCACAATCAATGCATCGGTGCAAACGCTGTTCAGATTGAAATACAAGATGCTCGACGGCTTATATGCAGAATTCAATGCCACACTCGTGAAATTAATGAGCCAAGCAAACAAAGAAGAGCTTGTTGACTTGGACACATTACGCAGAGAGATAGATAACCAATATTTTAATATCATCCACATTTTTGAGCAAATATTTCCTGCTCCAAGTCCGGTCTCGTCGGGACCGAAAGTCAGCCTGCATTGTAGTTAACACCATCATACCTTGCTCCATCTCAAGCCGATAAATAGCAGTGAGCCGCTTAATCCCCCTCAAACCACGGATCACCCAACTCTCACTGTCACTAATCCAACCAATGCTTGCGTTAGCATTAATTCAACTAACGGTCCATCCGCGACCGTACTATTGTCTACCGCGATGGTAGAAATTCGTGATCATTCAGACTCTTACAAAAGAGTAAGAGCGCTGGTTGATACTGGATCCCAATCCAGCTTCATCAGTGAAGACTGTTTTTCGCGTTTGAAGCTCCCACGATTGTCCTCTACCACAGTCGTGCGTGGTTTAGGTCAAGTACCTGTCAGAGACTCCCACAGCTCTACCTCTGCATAATTAGACCAATCGATACCAACTGCCCCTGGATCTAGAAGTTATTGTTTTGCCTAAAATTTGCGCGCCCCTACCCACGTACAATATAAACCCTTCTGAGTGGCCTCACCTGCGTGGTCTACAGTTAGCCGACCCAGATTGGGCTATTTCCGGGCCCGTAGACTTACTGCTGGGCGCAGATGTTTATGTTTTGATATTGAGAGATGGTGCCATTCCGTCCGTAAATGAATCAGCCGCGGCCATTAATACTACCTTCGGTTGGCCATTGATAGGTTCAAAGTCAGTAGCCCAAGATCAGCCAATAAAACACTCCTTTCTAGCGCTCACGGAAAATTGCTACAGTTTTTTGAAACGCTTTTGGGAAATAGAAGAGGTGCCCAATGTTGTAGCCAAATCCCCAGAAGATGAGCTAACGGAAAATTGGTTTTCTAAAACTCATTTTCGCCTGCCTTCCAGTCGTTTTGGTGTTCGGTTACCTTTTAAGGAAAATAACCCCCCAACCTTTGGAAAAACCATTGAAATGGCGGACAGACGTCTTAAATCCTAGAGCGACGGCTCCATCGAGAACCAGTTCTTCGCACAATGTATAATGCATTTTGGCGAGTACCTCTTTCTGTACATATGTTTCTTGTTAGAAAAGCCCCGTCCTTTTCTCCTGATTGTTTCTATATACCACACCATTGCGTTCTAAAAGAACAATCCTACGGCCCTAAGATCAGGGTCGTCTTTGACGCATCGGCGAAAGATCCTACCGGGGTGTCATTGAACGATACCATTTTCGTCGGTCCAAAGCTGCAGAATGATATTTTCGTTATTCTTCTTCGAATTCGATGGCATCTCTTTGCTTTTACCTGTGAAATCCGTCAAATGTATAGGCAGATAATAATGCATGAGTAAGATCGCCTATTTCAATTGATTCGCTAGAAATTTTCGTATTCAGAATAAATCAGCAGTTATGAACTCAATACTGTCACGTATGGAGTTTTCACATCACCATTCCTGGCAATTAAAAGTGTTCTTCAATTAGCCGATGAAGAGAACGATCAGTTCCCTCTTGCCTCACAATGTTTTCGTACTGATTTGTACATAGACGACATCGCGACTGGCGCGGATACTTTAGGTGAAGTCGAGACGCTGAAACAACAATTAACCGATTTATTAAAAAGGGGTTGTTTTGAGCTCCGTAAATGGTCAAGTAATTATCCCCCGCTACTGAGTGATTTGCCTCCCGAACATTGCCTCGATAGTTCCGTCGCCTTTGGTTTGGACCTTGTTTCTATAAAGGTCTTAGGGTTGCAGTGGCTGTCCTCGTCAGATGCATTTTCATTTTCAGTCACGCCGCTTAACAAGTCCTGTTGTAAACGAACACTTTTGTCCGCCTTAGCGAGAATCTATGATCCACTTCTCTTTCTAGCTCCTGTGACGTTTTTTGCCAAACGATTAATGAAGTACTTGTGGACCTTGGGATTTGGTTGGGATGACCAGGTACCTGCAGATATCATTATGAAATGGTAAATTTTAAAGCATCTATGCAGTTATTAAGCAATATTTCAATTTCGCGTTGCTGGAAAACCCATCCCCGGGTTGAAGCTGCCAAGCAAGAGTACGCCAAAATCCGCCGTCGAGACTGCCAGAGACCATACTTGCGGTAAGTCTCGTTTCAGTTGTTCCGTCGTGCATTTGTACCCAACAGCACTTTTCCCGCAGTTTGGAGTGTGCACGACCGACCTGCCGTCCAGCATATTTGAAGTTATTTAGTCATAGTTGTTTTTTGTTTTTTCTCAATCTCTTTGTTTGCTTAATTGTTACTTTGTGATTAATTTCTTTTTGCCCAATACATAGTTTACACAGCTCTGTTTTATTTTATTTCCTGTTTTGCTTATTGAGTTACTTTTAACTGTGCTTAATTATCAAACAATAAGATACGTCACAATTGAGATAATCGAAGTGAGTTATCTGTTCAGAAGTGTTATTATGAATTCTTATCTTGGTTGTTATTGAATATTTTCCAACTAATGCTATTGTTTTAGATTTACTAATAGTTCGTGGTTTGTTATTATTCTATGGAGTTGGAGCTTTTATAAATTATTTTTAATTTTTTGAATTATCACCATATCGTCTGCATATAGTATAGCATTTATTTTTATTTTGTTTTGTAGTTGTAGTTCTATCCCAGAGTTTACGTTTCCTACATTCTTGTCTTACTCCTTTACTTGTTCATATGTCTCGAGATATAAATCTAAATTTATTGTTGTGTTTTGACAAATACTTGTGTTGATGTTATTATATAATTAAATAGACTCCCCAACTGCGACTAGTCATTTAACGAGTTTATTAATTTTCAGTTGGCAGGTAGAATTAACATAATAACAGAAAACATTTTTGTTCTTTTATCTATTTTTAATTTAGCTTTACATTATTTGACATTTTATAATAACATTTTTTCAAAAAAATAAATAAAAACGCCGCTATAAAAATAATTTTTGGTTAAGGCCCATTAATTGACCCCACGCGGTCTTCAACAAACTAATTTTTAAGTGCTATTTGGTGTAAGCTTATTACTTAAATAACTTGCAACAATTTGTTCTAATGTATGTTATGTGCGAACGTTGCTTACAAGTCCCTTTCATTTTGTAGGTGTTAAAGTCTATAATGTCTTGCGTTATCGAAGTACGATTCTTTGTGTATAGCAAGTTGTGAGTGAATGATGGCTCGCAAATATTCAAAAGTTAGCCAGTGAATACTTCGATGACATTTTTTATCAAACTATTAGAAGAGAAAGTCTTTTGTTATAAGGGCAATGGTGACGTTAAAGATAGCAAATTTTTTGACTTAATTGATAACGAATTTACCGATTGCTTGAGTGCAAGTAAAATAATAAAAAATAAGCTCAATCCCGTTACTCAGGGGTTTTTGGGGTCGCCGATCACAAATATGATGATGAGAAAGTGCTCCGATGCACATGGCGGAGCAGAATCGTGGAGCTGGAGGACGATTTTGGGGAACCAGCTCAAAGTTGTCTGTTTTTCGCGATTAAACTGTCTATATAAGGGTCGTAGGAGTCGCTGATCACGATTTTGTACCTCGAAAAGACCTTGAATACCCCTATCTATTTAATACTGTTGATAATTGGTTATACTGATGGGGTTGTCTGTGTGCAGGCAATTTTTTTTGTAACAGTATCTGAAACAAATCGTTTTTGAAAATAATTGAAATTGAATTATATTTAAATTAAAAAATGCCCTACGCGTACCCTGGTGCCTCGGGCTATTCTGTTCCAAAGTGTCCCAGAGCATTTTTTCACTTTGGTGCATTGGAACTTATTTTTTTTTTTTTAATTGAAACAGTACATCAGCAATCAGAATTACAAGAGATTCTATGAGCTAATTTGTTGTTAAAGTTGATTGGCTTGATGAGGTTGGCACCCATTGGTGCTTCCTCGCAGTTTCCTAATCCTATTGATTGAGGATGATGGATTCACACTGGAGGATTCACGTTAGTTTGTAGATCCCAAGGCCATTTCCGCTTTAATCGCCGAAAGTTTGGTTGTAACGTAAGTGGTTGTATAAGGTCGTTTGGATGATATGTAAGTCTATCATAGTGTCTGGTTGCCCGTTCCGTAATTACATCACGCACGTATGGTGTGTTGGAGTCGGTATGTAGGGTGAGATTTGTCACGTACCATGGAGCATCCATAAGAGTTCTTATTGTCTTGGATTGGAATCTCTGGATTATGTCTACGTTAGAATAGCTAGAGCAGCCCCACAGCTCACATCCATATGTCCAAATAGGACGTAAGATGGTTTTATATATAAGGAGTTTACTCTCGGTTGCTAAAGGTGATTTCCGACCTATTAGCCAGTACATTTTTTTAACTTTCAGATCCATGGCTTTGCGCTTCTTCTTTATGTGTTGTTTCCAAGTTAGCCTTTTGTCCCAGTGTAATCCCAGATACGTCACTTCTTCAGATTGTGGTACATCAATGTTGTTTATGGTAACAGGAGGGCATATTCCCCTTCGCATTGTAAATGTTATTTGAACTGACTTATTTTCATTCACCTTAATTCGCCATTTGTCTAGCCATTCTTCTATTAAATGTATGTGTTCCTGCAGTAATCTTGTAGCAGCTAAAGGGTCTTCATTGCACGCGAGGATGGCAGTATCATCTGCGAACGTTCCCATTTCTGTGTACGGTGTTATTGGTATATCAGCAGTGAAAAGTAAGCATAGGACTGGGCCCAAAACGCTGCCTTGGGAAACCCCAGCGGTAATTGGCTGTAGTGTCGAGATTTTGTTTCCAAATTTTACTAGGAAATAGCGGTTTGAAAGGTAGGATTGGAAAAGGAGATAATATTGGTGCGGAAATAATGCTTTTATTTTAGCCAGTAACCCTTTGTGCCACACCTTATCAAAGGCTTGTCGGACGTCCAGGAATACTGCCGTGCAGTACTTCTTACTTTCAAAAGCTTTCTGAATTACGTTAGACATGCGGTGGCACTGTTGAATAGTAGAATGATCTCGTCTGAATCAAATTGGTGCTTTGGGATCCAATCATCCAGTGGTGTGTCTTTATTTAACCGACTTAATATCAGCTTTTCTAGGAGTTTGGCAATTATTGATAACAGGCTAATTGGGCGATAAGATTGCACTTCATTTGGCGGCTTACCAGGTTTCAATATTACTATAATTTGCGCCATCTTTAGTTGCGGCGGCCAGTAGGTTAAGCGCAGAATTGCGTTAAATAATGCTAGTAGTTGTCTTTCCCCAGTTTCTGGTAGCTGTTTAAGGATAGGACCAGTTATGAGGTCGTAGCCTGGTGCTTTTTTGTTGCTCAAGAATTTTATCTCCTGACGTAATTCACCGATTTTAAGATCCCGTATTGGGAATGAAAGTTGTAGTGGGGCTTCGAGGAAGGTGTCTACTTCTATATCTATTGTTTCAGAGTTAGGTCTAAATACTTCTGCCAGATATTGTGCGAATAGGTCAGCTTTTTCTTGGTCAGATCTGGCCCACGTGCCGTCTGTGTTACGTAGCGGCGGTATATGTACCTGTGGCCTCTTGAATCCTTTGTGGCTTTCCATATACTGTAGTCGTCCTTGGAAAGAGAAGTTACATATTGTTGAAATGTGTCGTTTTTTACTTCGTTCAGTTTTCGTTTAAGTTTATTAGTAATTCGATTGTACTTTGTTTTGTCGTTTCTATTATGTGTTCGTTGCCAGACTGCCCTAGCTTTCCTTTTTCTTAACCAGCTCCATCACTTCTCTTGGGAAGTTTTGTGAGCTGGGTTTTCTTTCCATGCGCGGTGTAGCATACCATGCTGCCTCTTGTGTAGTAGTTATAAATTTGTTGATTCCACTGTCCAACTCTTCAGTCGTTTTTAGGCTTATATTAAGATCAAGATGTTGATCCATATACTCTTTAAAGGCGTCCCAATCTGTGCGTCTGTTACATAACATTGGTTTGGCTTCTTTTCTAATTACTGTAGCACTAATAGTAAGTATGACAGGTGTGTGGTCAGATGATAGATCATAACTGGATGTTATGTCTACGTAGTTAGATGAAACTCCTTTAGCAACGAAGAAATCTAACAAATCCGGAATTTTGCCAGGGTCCGTTGGCCAGTACGTTGGGCTACCTGTTGAGAAATATGTATAATTATTATCAGTTATGAGTTTATTAAGTTCTCTGCCTTTTGTGGTTATCAGTCTACTGCCCCATCTGGTATGCTTCGCATTAAAGTCTCCGCCAGTTATAAATCCTGACCCTAAGGAGTCAAATAATGGCTGTAGCATGTGTTTGGTTATTTGGTGCCGAGGGGGGCAATATGTTGCCGCTATTGTAATTGGATTTGGTAGTTTATTTACTTCAATCACTGTGGCCTGTAAGAAATTTTCTTCGAATTTTGGTAGTTCGTGATGTGTTATTGATTCACGAATGATAATGGCAGTGCCTCCATGTGCCGTACCATCCGGATGTTCGGTGTGGGTTCTTACAGTAAAATGGGTTTCTGATATAAGGAGGATATCAATACTGTTTATACTGAGGAAGATTTCGATTTCTTGTTTTTTTGATTGGAGGCCGTTGGCGTTCCAGAGTGCAATTTTAAGGGATTTGGCCATTATCGAACTAATTTATTTATGACCGTAAGCATGTTCAAAATAGTGCTATTTTGTTGTATTAGTTGATTGAACATACCTTTGAATTCTTCTAAGAACTGTGTGAGTGTTAGGTCTTGAGGTGATCGAGGTTTATTTGTGTTTGTTTGTTCACAGCTAGTATTTGGCATTTTCAGTAGTTCTTCACTGGCAAGGAGGAAAGTTTTGTGGATTTGTCTTGTAAGAGGCATGTGTGTTTTGTGTTTGGGTGTTCGGTTTTATTTTGTTTTGTAGCTCTTGGTAGATTGAACAGCCCTTGTAGTTTGCGGATGTGCACCATTGCAGAGTGCACAAGTAGCAGGGTTTCCTTGTTTTTGCATGTAATAGAATTGTGCGGTCCGCCACATTTAACGCAGGCGTATGGCCTATTACAATATGACTTTGTATGGTTATAGTTTTGGCATCTTGTGCACTGGACCAGGTTCATATTTCTGTGGGGCGGTTCAACAGAAATTTTTAAGATTTTGTAAGTAATTTATGTTATATATGTCTTTGTTATTGGTGGCTGGCTCCAAATCTACAAAGAACAGTGGTAATGCTTCTTTAGTTTTCTTATGTTTTACGTTAGTAATGTTTCTAACCTTGTGATTATGAGTAGCTAGTTCAGCTGTAATATCATCTACTGGAATTGTAGGATGTATGTGCCGTAGGACCATTCTGTATGCACGATCCTGCTTGATTTGGTAAGTGTGGTGAATGACACTGTTTTCCTGGAAATGTTTGACGAGTTTTCTGTACACATCCGAGAAATGCACATTAAATTTGACTACGTTATTAGCCATACTTTTGGTGGTGTACTGTTCCTGTTCCATAATATCCTTCAAGCTGTTTATCATTTCCTGATAATTGTTAACTCCATGTACGTAGAATGGAGGGGGTTTGGGTATTTTATTTGAGTTTTTGTTGGCACCGTTATCTTGATTATTGTTTGTTACGTCTGTAACTTCTGGTAAAATTAGTATTTGTTAGTTTGTGTTAGATTAAATGATTGTGGCGGATTTTGTGTGTTTTGCAATTTCCTTCTTTTCTTTTAGGTTATTAACTTTTTGCCAAGCATTTTTTTGTCTGCAATGTTTTCTTCTTCCTCTGCGTCGCTAATAATAATTTCCATTGGTTTTTGTGTCGTGATTTGTTGATGCAATGGTTGGACTTGAGGCGGCATTATAAATTGAGACATTGAAGAGTGACCATATTGATAAGGTTGGAATGTTTGTATTTGTGGCGACATTGAGTAGCTATTGGGCGTGTACCAAAAAAAAATTTAGAAATTTTTTACTAATTTGTCCAGACTACAAATTCAGGCCACTTTATCAAATTGGATAAAATTGAATAATACCTAGAGAAACTGTAAAAATAATCTAAATTTATTTAATAAACTTAACATGTACTTAGCCGCCGCTGTAGACGATTGGTTAAGAACGAATGCTCGGCTGTCCGGAAACCCAACACGCGGGCGAGTTCGTGTGTCGCTGGAAACTTATTGAGGTATGTGAGGTCGTAGTATTTAAGGTTGTATGTTAATAGGCAAAATAAGCCCTTGAGGCTTAAACAAAATACGCTTAAGACTTCTTACATGTTATTTCTGTTTTTTATTAACAAGTTCTCCAAAACGTTATTTTTATAGAACCTCTAGAGTTCTCATTACAAACTGTCGCTTTCCCAGTTTAGCAGAAGCCTATGTATTGCAAATTTTTTACTTTGTAAATATATCCGGATAAAAACTTTAAAGTATTAAGAGAATAAAGTGACAAAATTGTATACTTTATTGAGTGGTCATGTAAGCTTTTGTAACTTATTAATTTTTCTGCACACCCATCTTGTGGACGAAGTAAATGAGAAGTATTTTTTGGCCATTTTGAATATCTTTGCTCACTCTGTTCTACGGGAATATCTTTTATATACCTTTCTAAAATACACTTACTTTTAAAATGATTTCCAACACGTGCGGCATTCCAACTTAGGCTTGTTTTTGTTTTAATATCTGACTCTGTTGTAATATTTGGACAAATGCAATTTTTCTTTTAGTGAATGTACTTGGGCACTGACTAAAACGTATGTTAATATTCATATAACTTATTTTAACTTTGGGTAAAACACATACTTGGTTTCGATGCTTATCGAAAATAAACAAGCCGTTAAACAACTTATTTAATAATTCGTAGCATTTAGAAACCCAAAACAATTAACATGCTTGTTACATTTAACAAATGTATTTGTTACTAGTTAGCTAATTAAAGTCTTTTGGAATTACTAATTATTTTATAATATTCTTGCTTCTGTAAACACTTGCGTTTACATTTATAGCAATGACAAAGATGAAAATATAATTTTACATAGTTAATTTTTGCATTTTTAAATCAATATTTTGTATTGTCAAAATAATTAGTTATAACTGATAAGATATTATTATTTATGTAAAAGTGTGGTACTTTTGTACAAATTGGCAAAAGGATCAGAAGTGTATGTCATGTATAGACACATAAGTAGTGTTTTAAATTTTAGGTTTTTAGGTTAAATGTTTCAGTAGCAACATTTACCATCGTTACATGTTATTATAACATTTGTGGGTATGTTATATGAAAGAGAAAACTACTCCGTTGAAAACTCAAACTCGGATTCTTTAAAACTTTGCAACAACAATGCTCTCCTAAGCGAACAAAAATGACGCAAACTTTATGCGTTTTTTAGCAGACGCTAACGGCTAATTTTTTGTTAGCTCCTAAATAGGGCAGCACAGAACGGCTTACAATGCTGAAAGCATTTTTGCAGATTCCGAATCATGTGCAGTACCGAACTCGGTAGGAAGATCAAACAATAAACGTTGCTAAACCGCGTTGCATTGTTTCAGTAAGTTGCAGCGCTTATTAATTTAATTTGTGCCGCATAATGCTGCGCCTGTAATAGCTTGATGCAGTTATTGTTCCACAAAGCGTGCATAAAATTGTGCCAGTTTATTTGCCAGTTCAATAATAAATTACATTGTTAGTAACATTAAATATAATTATGGTAATATGGGTTAATGCATCCCTACAAGTTAATATCATATTCTGTTATTTTTAGTTAATTACTATTAATTGCAGCCAGATGTTTGGAAAATTGGGTTTTAGTGTATATTAAGGATTTTGCCCGTCCAAGTTATAATACACCGCACCATTGCTTTCAATCGCAATCGTGGGATTGTAGAAGATCCTGGGTACTTCGTCCGATAGCCGATAACCTTTACTCACCCACTTATAAACAGTTTAATATTTATTCTGAAATAAACAAATTAAACACCTGAATATGCCCGATCTACCGAAATGTAAGTTAACACAGCGCTACATATATTTAATCATGACTCTTATTACTTGAAATTAATTTTACGTACTACAATCTATGAAACAAATTCCTTCTTCGTCTTAAAACCTAATACTCCCTCAATATTTCTTTTTAATTGAATAAATTATGCAATATACTATTCAAGAAAGAAAACCAACAGTCACAGAAGATTTTACTGCCACCTATAAAGGTAAGAAGCTTATAATCAATCTAAAAAGCACGAAAGATTATTGATAACCAACAAAACTTTGTAATGACCACAAAGTTAATTATTGTATATCAAAATCCCAAAATTGTAATCAATATACCCAATGTTCCTATCTCCATAACAAAAAAACAGCTACACCCGAAGTAATTGCCTCAAAGTATCCTGTACTTAAAACGACTTAACTATTAAATCATAACAGAAGTTCGATATCAATAAAAACTACAACGGTTTCTCCTATACAAAACAATTTAATAATAAATTTACATATTGCACAACAAGATTTTCTAACCCCAATGGTTTAATCATTGGTACGACACTGCAGTACTTCTTCTTACCTTTAACTCTATATGGCGAATCACCATCTACAGAATCGTTTGCAATAATTGGAATTTTGGTTCAACAAAAGTCGGAACAAATGATAATTACCCTCAGAAGTACCTGTCCTCCTGTTGCGCTTAACGACACATCAGTATCGCAAGACAAACGTGTAAAATATTTGAGATTCCACCTAGACAGACGACTGAGTTGGAAGAGTTATATTTTCACGAAAAAAAAACAGCTGGCTCTTAAGTTTTAAAAACTGTTCTGGAATTTAGGTCGAAAATTTCAACTGTCCATTAATAACAAAATTGTATAAAACCATCTTAAAGCCAATTTGTTGCAGTATTTAACTCTGGGGAACAGCAAGCAACTCTAATATTGGCAATTTAAGGCGCTTTCAATCCGAATTTCCACAATGTGTGGTAAACGCTTCCCAGTTTGTCCCAAACAATATTATTCAACATGACTTAAACGTACCCCCAATCACAGACAAAATACAAAAATATAGTGTCCGTCATACTACTTGCCTTGGTACTCACCCAATCGTGCTAATAGAGCTCCTTCTACAAGAAAACGAATTCTAGCCTAAGTTTGACCTAGATTTAAACGAAATATAATTGGAAGGATCTTAAATAATAATAAAACACAGCTTTATTGCAACTATATGAATAAAAAACAACTAACCGACAAGAATTTTATACACAATTGTCCAATCGTTAAAGATAAAGAAAAATAAACTCTACTTCATCGATAACTATTTTTATAGATGGCACAAATATTTTAATGACATGTTAGATATAATGGAAAAAAATACAAAAAGAATCACCCACCAAACAATAAATTATACAAGCCTAGACTTGACAACATACCAGCAGACACTTAAAGTTTGTTCTTTACTAAAAGCAGATATTTTTCACCCGCTTAGGCTGAAAGTCTGGATTTTAGAATCAATTCCTGAACATTGCAGAAGGACTTATAATTAAAATCCCCAAAGAAGTAAACCAGTGTACCAGAACTAAAGAGGAACAACACTTTTAAATTCAATTATTAAGTTGTTGACACAAATTATACTAAGTTGAACAACTAATCACTTATAACCTAAGTTAAGGAAACAACAGGCAGGTTTTAGAATATACAGATTGTTACCAGATAGGGCCCGAGCGGTGATATATCGGGCGTCGGGACGCTACGACCGGCAACGCGTGGGGCACGGAAGGCTAAAAAAAACGAAGCGTCGGCTTCAACTTACAATTAGAACTATATTTACAACCTTTCAAACCTAACCTACCTTACGCTAACTTAATCTACTTAGCTGATTTACAAAAACATAACCTACGACTTAATGTATGCGATGAAAAGGGCCGCGAGCTAAGTGCAGCAGCGGGGCCGGCGGCGGAACCAGGTAGCGAGCAGCAGGGGCGGTAGTGCAGCCAGGCAGCGTGCAGTAGGACCGATGACGGAGCTGGGCAGCGAGCAGCAGGGGCAGCAGCAGATCCGGACGGCGGAGCAGGAAATCAAGCAGGATATATTTTCTCCCCACTATTATTTAATCTGATCTTAAATGAAGCCTTAACAAAAATCAACGATGCACAGCATGGTATAGTATGGAATTCCTATTAATTGTTAGATGATTTAGATTATGCAGATAATATGTCTTCTATCTCGCACTTTCATAAATAACAAATACTAAATAGTACAAGAAGAAGAACCTAAAAGTGAACCAAAAAGTAAACATTCAGAAAACTAAATAAATGCGCATTAGCCGTTAATCAAATAACAGATTCTCTGTCAGAACCAGCAAATTTATATTATTTGTAGATTTAAATCGACAGCTATAAAATGCAAATGACAAATTTAGATACAAAGAACAAAAAAACTAAAACATTGCAATATTAAGAAAACAATAAAACTTGTAAATATTCTAAGGTTTTTTATAAAACAAAATTATTGAACTGAGTAAAAAATTTTAATATTAAATTAATAATTTTGTTTAGTAGACCAACCTTGGTACCGTGTACTAACCACTTTTTGTATAGTAAATCTGATGTACTAAATATCAAACGAAACTTTATATGGTTATCTGGCATTAAGACCGCGTACGATTTTCGACATGTAAGAAATCGAAGTTGAGTACTGAGAACGACACAAATGAGAATAACTATCAACAGCAGGTTGAGCTTACTTCTTGGATCAACGTTTTATATGTTTCAAATGTATTTCACATTTAATAAAGGAACGCGGTTCCATGTTTTACAAACTCACAATTAATCAGTGATGTTCACTTTTAACTATGTTAAATTTACCTTACTCCACTAACAATACTTGTACATGAGATGGCTAAAAACAACTATGCTCTTAAACTATTAAAAAATAGCAAGTCAAAAACAAAGTAAATGAAATAAAAACTTGACAATATTGAAATATGGAGGAAAAAATTATAGAGTTCCTGACGAGGATCTTTAGGAAAATTGAACAAGGGGAAAAGTTTTAATGGAATGGAATACATCGTATATATCTTCTATTTTTAAAGAGGTTATAAAAAAATTATAACAATTGCAGTGGCTTAAGCGCCATCTCCCTAGCGACAAAAGTTTTCGACAGAATAATTAAAAACAAGATTCAACAATACGTAGAAGAATCTACAAAGAACAGAAGGGCTTTCGATGCAACTGATCATTCTTAGATAATACATTCTTCCTCAGACAATTAATAGAAAAAATAAAACTAAAAACAACGAGATGCATGTAACATATACGACTCTTATTTAACATATACCTAGATAAATTTGAATGTTAGGAACACAAGTGCGAGGGAAGGAAAATTATTATAGAAGACAGAGAGCTAATACATCTGCTTTTTGCTGACGTCTAATAATTTTACGGAAAACAAGGAAAATATAACGTTCATGATAAAAGAGAAGAGAAAAGATATGGAGAAAAATGGGAATAACTTCATCTATTACCAGGAACATAGAAAATAGAACTCTTTGTTGGTATGGGCACAGGTGGCTGAAAAAACTTATTAATTGGTCGCCAAAAGCCAAAAGGCTAAGAAGACGTCCATGCTACAAATGTAACAAGTAACAAACGTAATGGTAGAAAGAGATCTCCAACAAGAAAACTGTGAGGACCGTAAAAGGTGGAGACTAAAAACAACAAACCCATAAAGGGAAAAAACATCAGGAAGAAGAAGGAAAGATTGAACACAGTATTGTAAATGTTTGGAATATTAAGAACGAAATTTTAATTTTTCCAATGTTTATGATAAATCTCGATTAACTAAAATAGTAATGCACACGATTGTGGTAATAAAAGCCATATACACAATTTTTTTATATGCGAGGATTTCGAGGCTAAACCTTAAATCGGGGATCGCAAATTATAAGACTAGACGACCGGTGGCTACCAGCTGCTCTACAAAGATATAATCTAAACCACTCATCTACCAGCAAACCAGAAAATGACCCACGGACCATAAAGAAATTGTAGTCCTAAGTGAATTTAGTATCATAAATAGTTTTAACACGCAACAGTGTGTAAAATTAAGTCTTGCCTTGAGTTAGCTACAAAATATTCAGGCATATTAATTACAGTAAACATTGACATAACTAAAGCAAAAAACCAACTCTATTCTGCAATAAAAAAGAGTAAAAGAACAATATAGCAAAAAACGGCGACTCGAAGCTCGCTAGCATCCTACCAGATCAGCAAGACACCGAAGGACCTCTTGCTGCAACACAACAGTACAAGGATTTTTTTGCGCACTGCAGCCTCAGGGGCTTATTGTGCTCACTAACATGCACTTATTCTAGGACATTCACACACACCCATGGATTGAGCGAGACTGGAACACGCGCGCGCCGGCTACAGGTCAGAGTCAACTGCTTGAACCTGCTGAGCCACCGCGTTCCTGTATCAGATTGTTGTTAACCTAATTAGTGTCTTGGCTTCTTTTTTGGGTTGGAGGTAGCTGGGCCTTTGGGCCTTTGGGCGTTTTCCAAAACGATCGATTTTGCCTCCTACTACTCTCTTATACAGGGTTAGCTTTAGTAGACAACTCCTGTGAAGGTGGTGGTGGTGGCAGTAATTATTTCCTTACTACTCTTATTTACATGATTAGCCATAAAAGCCAGCATATCTAGAAGTAGTAAAAGTTAGGTTGGTTTGGTTGGCTGCTGCAAGGCGGGCTTTTTTACGCCTTCTCTGTTCAGCCCTAGAAATCCTTTTTTTGTACTGAATGTTGTTGTTGCTGCTGTTGTTGATTTGCAGAAGTATCCGCAGGCGCTCCCTGTATGGTGGTTTTCTGTAAGGAACTCATATTGGGTAAGTAGACCAACAAGGGGATGTCACACTTCGACACCAAGACTACTAAAGAGATATACCTTCAGGAAACTTACTCGTCCTAGGGGTGACTCAATCACCAGGTTTCTTTCAACTACCGACACGGGTCGTCTTGCACTGCACAAACACAAGGATGATCTATCAGTAAGCCTGGAGTTTCATTACTAACTTGACCACAAGCCTTAGCTATTTTCCTATCCGCCACCTAGAGACACGCTTGGTAAATATCCCAACCCTCGAGAATCTTATCACTCAAAAGTTAACAGTGAATGACGTACAAGGACAGTAAACAAAAATATTAACATCAAAAATCCCCAGGGTACAATTCAGTTACTGAGAAAAATGTTAAGCATTTACTTACAGAAGTGACTTGTTCTCTTACATAAAAATCCAATATTTCTTTAAGGACATAGCACTCTCTTAGTCTATGAAATGTAGCAGAGATAATCATGGCTTTAAATCCAGAAAAACCCCACTCCTGTCAAAAATACTCAAAACTTGATTCTGTTTAGAATAAAACCTATTAAAAAGCAAGAGCTGATACAAAACCACCAATTTTATGTATTTTAGAGCTTGACATGAAACAATTAACCAAGTATAATAAGTGGTCAGTAAGGTATCTAGAAACCTCAAAGGTATTGTTCCGCTCTACTCTTACGCTTATCACAAGCTTTTGACAAGGTTTAGCATCAGGAGTTATGTTGAAAATTAAATAAATTGCTACCCTACCAAACATATCAACTTATGAAGACTTGCCTGACGGACAGACGTTTTTGTATAGAATATCAAACCATCTCTCTCTACTTGTTATTATTCGTATATTTTCTTGTAGTGAGCTTTCTGTGAAACTTCAACTTGATCTATCTTTTGAAAGAGCGTACTTTTTTGTCTTTTCTCGTACAAGATGGCTATTTAGCTCTTCTGATGATATGGCCGATTTATTTTAGGATACGACCTTTCACTATTCTAGAGAGAGGATCTTTTATGTTTGGTTCTTTTAGCATTTACGCATTTGTTCCGTGATCTGTTCACGTAATCCTCAAGAAGAATTAACGTCTACACTACTACGCCATATAGCGCTATTGAAAAAAACTAAATTTACAACTATGCTCTTCTTAGTGGCTTTAGGTATTATTTATTTATTTTCATACAATTGTGTTATAAGTAAAATAGGATGTTGTAAGCTTCCCATTTCAGTTGATAGTTTGGCTAGTCTATACATATAAAGATCTTACTATATTCCAGAAGGTGGAGTTAGATACAAATAAATCTTAATGGTTACAAATTATAATACAGATAATTGTTAGTTGCTATCGTAGACAGTAAAGAATGGAAAACAATTTAACAGCAAACTTTATTTTTGTAAGAAAGTGCACAGCAAATCAATTTATAATTACATATCTCTTTGAAGTTTCAAAATCCATTTATTTGCATATTTATACTAATCAACCTGCTAGAGCAGCTAATTAAGATTTGTTTGGATCTAACAAATTGCGCTAATGCATCTTATAATCAATTACACATTTTATAAGGTGTAGTGGCATTCAACGTTGCATAACAAGCAATAATTTATTGTGGCGTTAACTTAAAACAGTATACTGCAGTAGCAGTAACAACCAGTTTCACTTTATTACATCTTGTAATAATTTAAATTACACGTCTGGAGCTCACCGCCATGTGGTTACTGAGATGTGCAAATAGCAGTTTATTACTGTATTCAAAATGATCTCGGCCATATATTTAAATTAATATTTACGACAATTTCTATTGCAACAAACAGTTATACGCGGGTGGATGGATAAGTTTGATAGGTAACTTAAATAACCATAAATAAATGAGCAATGCATAACCACAAGGAACGCCTCGGGCATGGGCGAAAAACTATAATAATAGAATAGGCAACAAATAACAATAAACAAATTAATAATAAAGGCATACGAGTGGAAACACGAAACATTAAATTTTGGCACAGTAAAAACCACAAAGTACTAATATTGATTGCCGTGCACACAACTAACAGGGAGTTGTATATAAAGTTATAGGGTTTTTTCGAAAATAGAATTTGTGTTGATTAAATTTTACTGAAAATAGGATTGGCATAAATAATAAATGTTTTGTTATAATCAGTGTGCATCCACCTGGGATAACTAATCAAATGAAGAAGGATAAAAGATTTATGAAAAACTAGACAACGTAACGGAAAAGATACGCCACAACCACCAAGTAGTAATTGGAGACTTTAACGCACGAGCAGGCAATATACCTTTACAAATAAAGATTCAGCGACCAAAATGACAATGAAAATGGGAATTTATTAACCGATTTCTGGCAAAAAGTCTACATATAAATAACACCTGTTTCGACCATGATACATGCACAACAGATCAAATGTAACAGTATGTAATAAATAAACAGATGTTTCTTATTAAGGGAGGTTCTCATATAGCGACCCAAAAATGACACGATTTTCTCGAATTTTTTTCCATGGAAGAAAATAAATGAGGAACTCGATGTTTTTGGTACTTATTTAATAGGTCTTAAAGTATGGAAAAACATTTTTTATATTGAATAATAATGTAATAATTATTGTTTATTTGTACTGAAACGTGGCAGCCTCAAAAAAAAGTATCCAAGCGGGCGCCACTCTAGCGCTCGTTCCTATCATCTGAAATAAGAAATCCAAAAATGTTTATGAAATATATTACATTTGTTGGAGGATGAACCTAGAAAACCAACAAAAAGTAAAAAATTGAAAAAATGGCGGACTTGCAAAGTTTAGTGTAGCGTTTTCGCGCTTTTTGTTTACTCTTCAAAGTGCTGTAAAAATATAAATAATAATAAATTTAAATATTTTTTAGGTTTATCCTCCAGTAAATTGAATCTACATTGAAATGAAAAAAATATATAGCGATATATTCAGTAGTTTTTGAGATATCGTGCCACCCAGAGAAACGTGGTTTCGAGAAAAACGCGTTTAAAGTTTTCGGTACACGAACTGCTTGTATTCGGAGCACGTGGTCGACTAACACTACACGCTATAACCGTTGGTATTAGTATATGTAGAAGCACATATATAAAGTAATAGCACATATTCCGACATCTGGTGACACTATGGTCACCCATGGTATAATCGTAAAGGTGGGAAATTCAAAAATATTACGGAAAACACGCGCTACTTTTTCGCTATAACTTTTTAAAAAAAATAATTTCATACAAACCGTTTTGGGAATATATTGTACGGATAATTAGCTATCAAAAAATGCAACAAAAAAAATTGATTTTTTGGTCGACTCTGATGAGAACCTCCCCTTAACTGAGAGCTTTGCTGACTATGACCATTGACTTGTTTTATGCAAAATTACAATGATATATGCCATACATTACCGAACTAATCTCAAACAGAAAATCAGAGCGTCATACAGCTGTATACTAACCGGTAAAAATAAAATAAATCGTGAAAGCGGCAAAAGGATTAATAGGTAAGAGAAGTATTAGAACACAAGTACTACACTTAGATAAAACGCAACGATTTACTAATGAAATAAAAAAGATAGAAAAAGGAAGACGCTTTCATGAAATATAAATCAACTGAAAAATCGGAAAACTACCGGTTATAAAAGAATCTGGCAGATTTAAGAATAAGACAACTAAAATAAGAGTACTAGAAGCTATTTACAAAGGACATAAAGAAGGAAGAAATAGTTAACAACACCATGGTAATAGGGATACATTACTTCGGGAACTTGTGTAACAAAAAAAACGGTTAAAACTGTTATAAAACCAAATAGAGAAAATAAAGATAAATTTGTGTCAGTGGAAGATAGTAAAAAAGGTCAAAACACTGAAAAAAGTCCGGACAGAATAAAAAAGAATTTGTTAAAATATAGAAGGCGGTAATTAAATAAACAATGTAAGAGGTTATTTATTGCAATAATTACAGAAAGGAAAATGCAAAAAAAAAGGAAAGTAGCACAACTTTCCCAATATTTAACAGAATGGAAAATTACCGTTGAATAACACTTCTAAATACAACTCAGAAGCTACTGACTAAATTATCAGCATGCAAGTAAAGAACATTAGTGTTTTAACCTTATAATACGTCAAGTGCCTAAAAAATCAATTAAGGTCAAGACGTATTTTACGTGTAAGTCTTTACGTGTTTTATAGATATAAGAAAGATATTCGATCAGATGAAGCTACAAGACGTATTATTAATGACGGAGGAAGAAAACGTTCCCATAATTTTAATAAAAGTTGTAAAAGACCTAAATATAAATACATTGATAAAAACTTAGACACTAAGTCAATTGACAGATAGTATGGAAAACTGACTGGATAACTCTATCTTATCCTCTTTAATCCTGCTATGAATAAAATTTTCAGTTAAGTAATAAAATTATCCGGGGCATAGAAGCACATTATGCGAGTGAGTCTCAATTGCGGAATCAGAGGACGGCAGAGAAGAACAAAACTACTAATATCTGGGAGTAAATGTATTTATCAATCGCAACACACATAATAAAGTAAAAACAAGTTACTAAAATTGCACACGTTTCTGGTTACTCAAGAGGTACAATCTGGAAGAACTATTTGAATATCTACAGTCTAAAACTACGGTCAGGCCAATTACGACCTATGAAAGCCAAACAGTTCCTACGTTACACTGAAATGAATACCTTAAGAACAGTAGTGGGGAAAACAAGACAAAACAGAGTTAGAAAGAAAGGTGATGAAGAAAAGGGTAAGCCTGATTTGTGAGAGGAAATTAATGGAATGAGCGTGTAAAGAAAGTCAATGATAACAGACTCATCGCAATAATAGTCATTGCATCCTTTGATGTTGTATTTGTTTGTATAACATTATTAGTTTATGTTTGTCATGGTCTTCCTTGTACTATTTGCACTTAGTTTCGATTCCTGTATTTTTCATCTGTCTGATATTCTTATTTGTCTAATTATTGTAACGGTTGTGTTTCAATTTTCTTTGTCAGTAGTTCTTTAGCTGTCTGCCGCAACTTTTCTATTAGTAAGAAGTAGCTCCTATAAATTTTGAAGCGTCTTCTTAACCTAACAGTTTTTTTATTCTATTTTTTATCAGTATGCGATTTTTAATAATTTTTTTGTAACAGTGTTTTGATTTTCTTCAAATAAATCAAGTAATAGTTTCCATTTTATTTAAATTTTTTTAAAGTTTTTGTTAATGAATGATCTTTTCCTCGTTCTTTTGCTAAAATAATCTAGTCTGACTATCATTCTAGTATATTTTCTAAACGTTTTTTAATTTCTTCATACTGATCATTATTCACTACATTATTGTCTTCGTTAGGTCTATAGACTGCTATTATTAATTATTTTTTATTTTCCTTCTTCTAATTCTACCGATCTTAATTTTTAGTTTATACATTTACAATTTTTTGTTAACTTTTAGTTTGTAATGGATGCTACCTCTCCATTTTTGTGATTTAGCTCTACTCCAATGTAAATTAGTGTATGTATAGTTTTCATCAACTATATTTTGTTCTTTTTCCTTAGTCCCGTTTACTGCTACAATATTTTTATTATTATATTTTAGTACTTATTTTTATTCCACTATTTACATACCAAGGTGTTGAATTTTGCGTTTGTCCTTTTTTTCTCTTAATTTCTAAATCTTTTCATATACAATTTCTTGTCTAAGTCCGCATCTCGGTTATAGTCGCCCAATTAGTGTAATATTTGGATCAGTTTTTTGAGTTATTGCCTTTAGAATAGAACACTTTTCCTAATTCTTTATTCTTCTTCTTATATTTCCACTTTACCTCGCTCTTGCATATTTTTCTAAACTTTCTTTTAATTGTATTCCCATGTTCTCCCTTCTTCTAAGTCCTTTTCTGGATTATGGTTTATGTTTTTCTATTTTCTTGTGCGAAATAACAATTTCTATTTGTCTTAGACAAGTTTTGTAGTAATTACTTTTGACATACGTATCTAAAGTTAATCTTAGAATTACAATATTATTTCACCTCTTCTTATTTTCTAGTGGTTTCTTTTATTTACCTTGCTATTTGTTCTTAAATTTAATGCTTTTATTCTATTTACTGAATTTATTTTTGTATTTTTTATGATTTTTAAAATTTCTTTAACTTCTGTTGTGAGATTCTACATAATCGCATATATTTTTTCTCCAACAATTTCTGCTTTAGTTCGCTATAGCTAAAAACATTTATTTGCTCAATGGTTTTTTTTGTAGTCTCATTATTGAACTTGTAATTCTTTTTCTAAAGTTCTCATTATACCAATTAGTTGTCTTTAGTTTACAATATATAGTTATGTGTTTGTAGCGGTAAGTTTGGTTCAAATCAACTTCTCGCAGATTGGATTCTAAAAATTTTAAATAAACTTTACCTACTCTACAAAGGATGTCCCATATTGAACACTGGATTTTAATTTTTTGTCTTTTTTTAAATAGTAAATATGGAACGTTACTTGAAGGCCGTTTCTTCAAGTCGCCGTGACTTATTATTATGAAGACACAATTCAAGTTCGGCGAAATTTTTTTAGAGATGATACGAAAACTCCATACATTTTCGGCCGAAATGAGTCAACTGTCCAAAATTTAATTATAAAATTTGATAAAATCAGATTGCAAGAATCTGAAATCGACTCGGTACTATGCACAATAATTAGATACTGTGAGAAGCTTCTTTCGGAGAACACTCGCTGAGAATTTTCACTTTGCTGCATCCAAAATTCTTAAGAGATTAAGTTTGCTAACCATTCTCCCCAAAGACAATTCAATAATTGCTTTGTAGAGCCTTATGGAGTGGGTTCTTTATTTAGCCAGAAAATCATCTTTGGCGATGGGGCGGATTTTCAACTCGGCAAACAAAATTGTTGCATTTGAGTTTGAAAAATCTTTGCGTAACTCGCAATAAACGAATACACCCCAACGATTGATGCTAAAGCTCTGTAACTGTGAATGACGATTATTTTTACGTGATAACTCATTGGCATCAATAAATGTGGCTTCAGCAGGACAGAGTCACCTGTTATACAGCTCAAAAATAGTTGGTTTACTACACCAACAATTCCATAACCAAAAACTTGCGACTTTTTTTAGTGGGGTTACCTGAAATTCGAAATCCACATCAGTGATCCACAAAGAGGGGGTTCAAAATGGGGTATTGAAGCGCAATACACGGCATCAGATCCCGATTATGCCGCACAGCCTCTCATACCCAATCCCGACTTCTCACCTCCACGTGGTGAACCCTGCCAACCCGAGCAACCCTACCAGAGATCCGGTAACCAACCCGGGTGGATGATAGGGTCGGGATCAAACGAGAGCGGGAGAAATGGTCCTCCAAAAAGGGGGTTGGGCGTGGGACTAACTACCCAGGGACTAGCAATCCTCTCCCGGAAAAATCTACAGTTACGAAACCTTCAGATAAGCCTCGGAAAGGACGGAATTACCGACGACGACTAGCGCAACGAAACATGGAATATGACTTAGGAACTTGGAATGTACTAACAATGCTCAAGCCGGGAGCCCAAAGAAATCTACTCAAAGAAATCGAGAAATACAAAATTGGTATAGCAGCCATACAAGAGACACGATGGATGGGGAACGCCATAAGAGATACTAAAACTCACACAATATTACATAGCGGTAAAAAAAAGGGATAAGGGAAAGAGGAACGGTTTTCATAGTTGACAATAGGCTAAAATCAACCGTAATAGACTTCCAACCAACTAATGAGAGGATATACCGGCTTCGAATAGCAACCAAATTTTTCAATGTGTCAATAATAAACGTGTATGCACCCATAGAGAATGCAGATGATGAAGTAAAAGACGAATTCTACCAACTATTAGAAAGAGCATACGATGCAGCACCAAAGAACGACATAAAAATCATAATAGGAGACTTAAACGCTAAGATAGGGCGAGAGGAGGAGTATCAAGGTACAATTGGAAGACACAGCCTGCATCAAGAGTCAAATCAAAACGGAGAAAGGATAATAAACTTTGCAACCAGCAGAAATATGATCGTCAGCTCAACATATTTCCCACATAAAGACATACACAAGGGCACGTGGATCTCACCGGACGGAAATACAGTCAACCAAATTGACCATCTGCTGATCGACAAGAGAGCCGCAACCAGCATAACGGATGTGAAAACCAGACGTGGTGCTTCCTGTGGATCAGATCACTTCCTAGTGAAAATTAAATTCAGATGCAAACACAGATGCAAACAGAACAGCATCACCAAGAAAATCTTAACGTAGAGAAACTAAAAGATACAGACACGCTACAAAGATACAAAGAAGAACTTAAACGAAAGCTTGAACCAAATTTGGAACAACAATTAAATTTAGAAGAGAACTGGTGCCGAATTAAAACTATAACTATGGAAACAGCCAAAGAGATACTAGGAACTCGAAGAGGAACAAATAAAAGGAATGGTTTGATGGGGAATGTGAACAGGCAATCGAGGAAAGAAAGAAGCATACAAGAAATATATACACAGGCGAACACGAGAAAAAAAAAGAACTATTTGATGACAAAAGACGAGCCGCGGATAAAATATGCAGAAGAAAAAAGAGAAGTATGAAAACAATCGGATACAAAAGATGGAGGAAGATTTCAGAGAAAACGAAACGAGGAACGCATATAGATATCTAAAACAACTGAAAGAAGGCTTCAAACCCCGAACAAACTTATGTAGAGATAAGTCCGGTAAAATAATAAGCGACACAGAAAACATAAAGGAAACCTGGAAAGGGTATTTTCAAGAACTATTAAGCACAGGATCAAACGATATTCAACTAGAAACTGACATACCTGAGCCAACAGAGAACGATGATTTCTCAGAACCACCATCCAGAGAAGAAGTGCAGCGAGCTATACAAGCGCAAAGAATAATAAGACTCCGGGCATAGACAAGCTCTCAGCGGAGCTGCTGAAACAGGGGCAATACAATGATGCAATCAATATACTTGCTTATGGCAGACATATGAAAAGAAGAAAGAATGCCAGCCGAATGGAGTAAAAGCATAATTTGCCCAATATATAAAAAGGCGACAAATTACAATGCAAGAACTACAGAGGTATTTCACTATTATGCACAACATATAAAGCATTCACGTACATACTAAGTAAAAGCTGCAACCGATCACTGAGAATATCATAGGAGAATACCAATCTGGATTCAGATCTGGAAGATCGACCACTGATCAACTGTTCACCGTCAAACAAATTCTAAGCAAAAGTTGGGAATATGACATCTACATATATCAAATATTCGTAGACTTCCGCCAAGCATACGATAATATCAACAGAGACAAACTATATCAGATCATGTTGGATTTTAACATACCTGTAAAACTAATCAGACTTGTCAGAATGACAATGACAAATACCGAAGCACATATAAGAATACAAAACCAATTGACAGACCCAATAACAATAACGCAAGGATTAAAGCAGGGGGACGGCCCAGCGCCGATGCTATTTAACATAGCCTTAGAGTATGCAGTAAGAAAGATGTCAGTTAACAGGAACAATCTACTATTCAATAAGTCCACTCAATTGGCAGCATATGCGGATGACATTAACATAATGGGAAGATCAATTTCTGGAGCAAAAGAGGCATACATAGGATTAGAAAATGGAGCAAAGGAGGTTGGATTGTCCATAAACGTGGAAAAAACAAAGATGCTGTAGCAGACAAGGTCAAATAGAATTCGACAAAATATAACAATAGGGGACGACAACATAGAAGTAGTGCAACATTTCACATATCTAGGTGCTACAATCACAAGTGACGGAAATGAAGATGCAGAAATTCGCAGAAGGATAACTCTAGCAAACAAAACATATTTCGCCCTGTTGCCAATTTTAAATCCAGAGACTTACACAGACACACAAAGATCAGAATTTACAAAACAATAATAAAACCCGTGCTATGTTATGGCAGCGAAACATGGACTCTCAATCAGAAAGCATGGTGAACAGGTTTGAGGTACTACGACGAATACTTGGACCAGTATGTGAGGATGGCATTTGGAGAATACGCTATAACCATGAGCTATACCAACATCTTAAAGAACCAGCAATTGAGACATACATACGAATAAACAGATTACGATGGGCTGGACACGTCATCAGTATGGAAGAAGCAAGAATACCCAAGAGAGCCCTTGTGGGGAAAATGGAAGGGAGAAGACCTGTAGGAAGACCCAAGAAAAGATGGGAATACAACGTTGCGGAAGATGCTGCAAACCTCCTGAAAATACGGAATTGGAAAGCCTATGCAGCAGACAGAAGAAGATGGGGGAAAAACTGAAGGAGGCCATGGCCCGATTTGGGCTGTAGCGCCATAGGAGGAGGAGGATCCACAAAGAGTGAACGACCCCAAAACCTTAACGCAACGTGTTGACGACGGAACTGATCAGAACATGTGTAATCAAAAATTTTGTCAATCATAATGTTCTGTATGAAATCTGAGATTATGTATTTTAATACTTAATAAAAAACCAGTGACTAGTATAATTCACGAATCATTTTTGTTTAATTCAAATTTAGTTTTTAATTTAGGCCACCCTTTACAAATGCACCACCTAAATTCTCTAGCGCTCAATTGCTTCTTTCCTCTATACATAGTTATTTATTCCAGCCACGTTAACAATTATGAATGGCCGTATTTGTAGTATAACAGAGAAAAAGAAAGAAGAGAATTAAACAAATTATCTACTGGGCTACAAAGCTAGACTTGTGTTTTCTTTATTTTTATTTTTGGATATAATCTCTGCTAACTACAACTCACTTTTCGAACTAAACTTTTCGAAATAAATAAAAGTCAAGTAGTGCAAATAAATTAAGAAAAAATTGCTTTATGATTTGATCTACCCACGTACTAACATCCAACTTAGCCATTAGCATGTTCGTACGGAACTACCGCAGTGTATTATAATGAATAACAATCTAATACGAGTTGTGGGAGTTTTCTAAATAGCCGCAACACGAACGTAGTCTTTACTTTTAGTGGACAAAAATATTCACGTATTCCCAAATATTTTAATGTTAACTTTCAGGTAGGTGCAGTAGTTTAAATGAGTAGGTCGGCTGTCGCTAAAATTTATTAGATTGGGCAATACAAGAAAGTTTTCCAATTTAGCCAAGAGAGATGACAATCTACAAATCATAAGCCTTGCTATTATATAACACATTATAATGATAAATACAATTATGAAATGCTTTCCACATTGTAGATTTATTATTAGCAGTTACAACTAGAACTTTACTTCCAAATTGTATTTAGTGCGAGTAGCCACGTTGTGGATGTCTTAAACGAACCGTGACTAAATATTCCCCTTTCTAAATACAAAGTGTCGTAAAATTCCCTTCTTAATATCAAATAAATGTTAGAGAGTACGGAAAGTGACTACCAGACGTCAAAGAGGTTTTGCCTGGAGTCATAGAGGTATGCCTACAGAAAGCGTGCATTCAGAATAATTATTCTATTGTGGTCTTACAAGCTCTTTAGACACACTTTTAACGTGAGTGACTCAAAATTCCGTTTTCGCTCAAAAATAAATTTTGTTTTGAATGTATAACTAAGACACATTGAGTGTAGTGAGAGGGGATTATGACATCAAACATTGTTAAGGAGTGCACTCTGCAGTGGTATCCCTATGGTCTTACTTGAGATCTATGGGAGAACATTTAAGTCTTCTATGGCCAACAGTATGAGTAAGTTGCTCCAATAGAGGGTAGCTATGCCATCGGAGTAGATCTTAATGTTTACTTAATGATATTTTGAACATAAGGAACATTGAGGTCGGTGTGAGTGGTGTGATTTGACACAAACCATAGAGCATCTACTATTATTTGGAGGATTTTATTAACTTCTTTGCATGATTATATATCTCAGTACCACAAGTCCAACAATTTGTAAATAAGCAACTTGTTTTCCAATGTTAGTTCCAATTTTCGTTTTATTAACTACTTCTAAATCAGTTGACTATCAAGGGTTAATCTAAGGTATTTGACTTCTTTAACTCGCGGTATTACTTCGTTATTAATTTTCAGAGATGGAAATTGTCCTTTTTGGAGAGTAAATGTAGTGTGCTGGGATTTTTGTCTATTAACGTTCACTTTCTAGCGCCTCATTTATAATTCGTACCAATCGATAGCTTTGTTGGATTTTTGAGTGTGCCTCACGAAATACAAATTGGCGATTGGAAATCCAGGTAAATGAATCGTTCTTGATTCTTTGGAAAACTATTTTTTCAGGATCTTAAAGACGACAAGGAGCAGGCTTATCGGTCTATATGAGGTAACATTTGCTGGATGCTTACTAAGCTTTAGAATCATGATAATTTAAACTATTTTTAAGTGCTTAGGCCAATAGCTGTAATGTGACGCTTAGGTTAGAATGTAGGTATTACGATGCATTCCTTTAGTATACTTTGTCTCTTGATTGAAGTTCCAAGTGCTGTAATCGTACCTGCTTAGGTTAGTAATGTAGGTATTACACGATGCATTCCTTTAGTTTTACTTTCAGTCTGTTGCTTGATTGAAGTTTCTTTTGCGATTGTTCTATATCTGCTGCGCACTTTAAAAGAATTTTGAGGTCCAAATTGTTTTCTATGTAGCTGCGATATACTCCCCAGTTTGTATTATTATGTAATCTAGGGTTGGATTTTCTCAAACAGATCGTGATAGCTATTGTAATGATGGTTATATGATAAGACACTAAATGGTAACTTGCTTTCAGTTCTAGGCACGCTGAGATGGGTTACAAAGAAGTCCAGTAGATTGGAAATTTTGGGAGGGTATGTTAGGAGACCAGTTGAAATAAAAGAGTACCTTTGGCTCTGAATGGCTTGTGCTAGTGATCTGCCTTTAGTTGTGGTCAAATGCGAACCCCATAACAAATTTTTGCTGTTATATTACTTCCTGTTATAAATTTAGTTCCGAAAGTTTAAAAGTAAGGTTCAAAGTGCTTGCTTTTGATTTTATGAGGTAGTGGACAATACAATGATTATATCATGCGACACGGCTTGTCTGTTTTGATGCCTTAAGATTGCATTCTTCATATTTTAGCAGTTTATGACGTTGATTTGTTTGGTTTATAAGTATAGCAGTAGCTCCATAAAAGACATCATTAGGATGATTTATGTGATAGAGTTTATAAAATGGTATATTGAAATAGCTACGTTCTGTGAAGTGAGTTTCGGTTATGATTCAAAAATAATTTTATTTCTTTCTTATCATGGCTTATCCCATTGACGTTTTAGAGTATTATCTGTAAGGACTTGAACATTATTGTGCTATTTTATTTAAAAGCGTAGTCAGCATAGTTAATCCATGCTATTTTGTTGCATTGATGGTACTGATGTTTTGGTTATATCATTCTCCATCGTTTGTGGACAACTGTTCATGTTACTTTAGACCACATTCGCGTAACTGAGTCTTTGCTGAAATAAGTTAGGTAAAGTTAAAATCATTTGTTAGCGATTACGGGGTGGGTTTATTGATTTTGGTTTTGGGATAATAAAGTTACTAGATTACGTTTATATAAGCGATGATAGCATTCATTTCCTTTATTGTTTTCAGGGTGAGGTCTACTACATAGGGCACCAGTAGCTGAGGTGTCTTTAGTTTTTTTACAGGCAGTAGCGTTGTGCGCTCATTCACATTTTACCCAGGTAAACAGTCTTTTGTAATAAGTTTCCGTGTGCTCAATTATCTGACACCTTGAATATTGTATTATATTGTTGTCTTTTTTTGATGGTTCTGTTTGTACTACACAGTTTTGTGTAATCTGGATTTTATAGATATCTTTATTATTTTTGGCTGGTTCCGTATCCAAAAAGAACATATTTAAAGCCTTCTTAGTCTACTTTGTTTGACTTTAATAATATTCCTTATCTTTTGTCGCAGTAATGTAAGCTTTGATTTACTTGCGGTAATGTCCATTGTGTGATGTAGATACTTGACTACTATCCTGTAGCCACGCTCTTATTTCAGTTGGTATATGTGATGCATTGCCTTATTTTCCTTCATAAACTTTATTAGCTTTCTGTAAATATATGGCATGTTACAGCTAATTTTTAAAGTGTTTTTAGCAATTCTTCTTTTAGTGTATTTTTTGTCCTCCACTATATCAATTTGTTTCTCTTATTATTTCTGAAAAATGACTCCATGTACAAAGAGATGGGCGCAGGTTTCGGGATTTTTTGTCAACACTATTTGTGCTTAAGCTTTTCAGTTTCTCATTTACTGGTTTTGTGGTAATTAGCGTTTTCCCTTTTTTGACTCTTTTCATCACTTGTGCTTCAAAAGCCAAATGCGGAATCTGATTGGCAAAATCGACTCGAAATGCGTGAAAACATCTTTGATTTCGCACATCGGGATGCGTGAATAAACAGAATTTTGTTGTCGCTCTGATAACAACACACAAGATATCTACGAAAGATTTGTTCACATCAAACGTGTTATTGTTTGATGTACGGTAAAAAGTTTGGGTTATCAGCTCTTATTTTTTTGAGAATAACCCCTAATGCACCACAACTGAAAAATTTTTGTTCCAAGAAGATGGGGCTACAACCTACATAGCACAAGCTGCGCTTCAAATGCTGTACGAGCTGTTTTCTGGTCGGATCTCGCCGATGTAACTTTATCCGATTAGGATATTATAAGGCTAAGGTTTATAAATATTACTCTAGGGTACTTCAAGGGCTACGAAATGCAGTATTTATTTCTTAATGAGAAGCACTACATAGCCAATATTCTCTTTAAAACAAACTGAAGCAGAACTTTCAATGCTCTAATTTTGTCACACACTCTTTAGTCTATTTCTTGTAAAGAAATACTTCCTTTGAATAGGCCAACAATGCACTTCTTTTTAAATCCACTTATTGACGACGTACTCTTTCTTAAAAATAAGAAAAATATACACCGTGTAATATACACGTACAAGATAAAAAGAACAATACATGGAAGAAAAATAGGGGAGATTGAAGAGTTTTGTTATCTAACCAGCATCATAACTAAAAACAGAAGAAGAAAAAGAGAAATCGGGAAAAACAATGTTTTTGAAAAGAAATCAATTACTGTAACTCAAAAAATATATTTGGATAAGAGTAAACAACTTCTACACACCTTCGTTTGAGTGTCGCACTATACCGGGCTAAAACTTGGACAATAGCAAAGAGCAAAGAAACGAGAATACAATCATTCGAGCTATGATGTTACAGAAAAATATTAAAGGTAAGATGATTTGACAAAATATTAAATAACAAGAAGAAGATAGAAGGCTAATGAAAGAGATAATGAAAAGAATTCGGGTCTACTTCAAATAATAATAGACGGTATAACAGATAGGAAGAACACGCAAGACAGACCTGGATTAAAATATATACCCAAATAATAAAAAACCTATATTTCCCTAATTATAGAGAAGCAAAAAGACTTGCCAAAAACAAGAAAGAATAGGGAAAAATAATACTGATACAAACTACTCCAAAAGATTGACCACCAGAAGAGAAACCATTTTATATGTAATATCACTACTTCCTCTAAATCTTATATCTAAGGAATAATGTAACCAAATAAAATTTGTAACAGTAGAGTAATTATAAGAGCTTGCGTAAACACAATATTTGAACTCCCAGGCAATTTAATTATAAAATTGGTAAAGCATTTCTTCTATCTCACGCACAAATCATCATCGACCATCGACGGTCGACCATTTTGCTCATTAAGTTGTTCCTCCATTCCATTACTAAGAAATCGTTTGTGACATATATTCCATACCGCATTTAAAGTAAAAAGCCGCTCGATTACCTTTAACAATTTAAATACCTGCACACTATCTGATTATTTCGAAACGACGACTGTGACTAATCCCGCTTCTGTTACTGAAGATCTCAAATCACAAATAATTAATTGCACAATCGCCTTTGCACGGCTAGACGGCGGCCCACAATGGGAGCGCTTAATCCAAACGCATCTTTACAGCACAAAGCCCTAAATTGAGCCGTAAATCAGGCCTGTGGCGGAAAGCGGCCGGCCAGCTAATTTGATTAATGCGCCGCAATTAGCAAAATCAATCGGCCATTAAAACAGTCGCGGCCCGCGCCGCTGATTAATCGCCTAATTAATTCCCCTTCAGTTCGCCGGTTCTCCGCCGCCGAGCGCCTTTCTCATTAAAATGCAGGAAGCTGCCGGCCACCGCGCGCGGCCAAGTGGGGTGCGTTTTATTAACTAGAGCAGCCGGATCGTGCTCTATGCTCGTTCCTTTTTGATAATCGTTAAGTCTGTCGAGCTGCTACTTGCGTAACTCGGCGTAGAGAGCTTGCTGATGTTGCAAGGAAGCAACTTGCTACCAGGCGGGGCCAAATATAAAAGCGATGTAATTTGTTTCATTATATTTTAGATATTAAAATGCTATATAACAAAAGATTAAAAAAAAACGTTTTATTTGTGTAAATAAAATTAAAAAACAAAATCTACTACAAAACTACCCTTCAGTTCTTCCTTAAAGAAGTGAGACACCATTATGTTCCCTTCGCCAATTACAAGAGCCAGCACCATCACAGACACGAGAAACTTTCATTAATCTTTCTGTCTTGAATAAATTGTTTTTGTTCAAGAATTTCAGGAAACCAGAAATGTTGTGTTTGAGGTCGTTCAGGGGTGATTGAGCCTTTAACTTCCTATTTATCTTGTTTCATCTCGTTCACCAGTTGGCAGTTCCTCGGGATGAAGGCTTGTAGTGCAGATGCTGGTGCACTGGTAGACTGACATTCAACCTCGCTACACTTATTTCTTTTGCCAAGTCGGTCATCTTCCACCCAGGAACCTGATTGATCTTCTCTTTCAATTCACAGACAAATGTTATTTATTCTTTTCAGATTTTCTGTACTTTTTAGTTACGTTGTACACTTAAGTTTTGCGACCAAACTACGCAATAGTTCCCGTCTTGACAGTGGAATGACAACTTTAAACATTGGACAGAGGCTTGGCCGATCCTACAGTAGCATCGAAAGAATTTTTTTAAGTCCTAGAACATACGTAATGTCGCCAAAATCAGAACGTCCCAAGAAGTTGATAGAACGCTGTTCGAGGTTTCTGGCCGGATCTTTTATGCAACCAAACACCAGCTGTCGAGAGTTTACGTTGAGCAAGTTTACAGTAAGTCGTGCCCTGAGAGCCAATCCAGATATTGATTACCAAATGCTGAAGAAATCGCTCAACAATGACTACAATACCGAGCGAAAGTACTGGTGTCGATTTAATAAAGAAAGCAAAAAATACAATAAAAGCAAAGCATAATTCGAAGAATAGCAAGTCTTGGATGTTGTTTATCTGTAAAAATAATTTTAGTTAAAAAACTATATAACTATTATTAGTCATATTGCTCTTTGCTTGTAAATATGTGTCTTATTAAATACTGAAAATGTTATTTCTTTATCTATCACAGATTAAAAATTATAAGGCTTGGCAAATGTCAGAAATGACAGAAATAAAAGCTGGTCTCCAGCTTGGAAGCTGACTTACAGACAAGCTACCTAGCAGGGCTCCGCTACAAATATCTCATGCATGTGACAGTCATTTTGGATGAGTTTATTAACTTTCTACAGGGAAGCTTATAGTAGAAAGTTAATGAGATTATCATCCTGTCTGTCTGTCTGTGTGTCTGAAGACAAGATAACTTCCGTTCTAGTCAACGGATTCACTTCAAACTTGGCGTACACACATCTTAGGTCAGTACATTTCATGGGATTGATTTTCAGCCAAATCGGCTAACGGCAAACGGAAGTGACCGTTCCGATTTCGCACCGTTCTTTTCTCTTGTGGCCAAGTAAGGACATCCTCAGGAGAAGGCGGATCTTCTTCAAAATTTGTGCTTATTTGATGCAATTGGATGAGAAGCTCTGGCCACCTTGTCACGAAAAACGTTGGTTTACCAAAGTGGCGTATCATTGCCATCAACTCTGCTTTACGCCAACTCCAGTAAGCAGGAGATAATCGGATTGTTTGCATAAATAGGAATCCATCTCTATGTTTGACGATATCACACCGAGAGCATTCCGCAACCTTTCTCAACTTTATATTGATGTAGTTGTGAATTTGCTGAATTGTGTATTTCTTTATCATCGTGAATACGAGAGAAATTTTCATTGCAACGCGTCGATCACAGTTCCTTAATAGGGATCTGCAACTCAATGTATGAAGCGCTTGAAGAGTAGGGCTGACCAGCAAAAACTGTTGCGAAGGCAAGTTCTTCGCTTGTTGGTCCATCCAAAATCTTAATGACTGCTGATTTTCTCCTGGAGCAAATGCGACTGAATCTCTGTACTTGTCTGCATAAAGGCATGTTTCTTCAGCTCCATCGTTAGAGTCCAAATCACTTTCAACGTCATCTTTATCGTCATTGTCATTGTGATTGTATTATTTAGAATACATCGAGAGTGAAATCGCGTGTTTTTGATTATCTTGATACATCTTGAACCACTCCTCCGAAATGGTGTAGCTCATTTCCTTCCATAATGAGGAATTATGATTCAGCCACATCAAAGCAACCATTACTGCTTTGGCTCAAACCACTTGATGCTCGTATGCGCTGCGGTAGATCATTCGTCGCTTAAGTTTAATTTTGATCGTCATTGTGTCATTAGACCGTCGCGGGAATACTCTTCACACTGCATTGGCATCAACAGACACATTGATTATATTCTTGACCACACCAGATTGACCGGTTCCAAATAGCCGTATCCTGCCCAATGTGACGATGTTCATGAAGAAAATCCTATGATATAACGTTTTTAAGCGATTTGACTCTTAAGTTTAATTGGAAGGAAAGGGAATTCACATTCAATTCCATCTGCTTTCTGACATAAGGGTGGATGGTTTCCGTTGAGTATGTGTCTCGTGCAAGTAGTGCAAAAGAGATCTTGTACTCCTTGACTGTAAAGAAGATCGAGGTATATCTCGTCTTTTAGCTCGTTTTTCTTTGATCGGCCTAGGGCCTGATTGATTTTAGGCAGTAAGTCTTTACGAGGAAGGAAGAAGACACACCCCTCGTCAATTTTCTTGCAAAACAGAACCACTCGCTGTGATGTGTTTGCACTTAATTATTTTCGAGAAATCGACCTCCGTTGAGTATTGCGGCATTGTTCTTTGCTTGAGCTTCTTGTTTACTAACATCGATATCCTGCCTATTTTTACGTTTTGCTTGGACATCACCTTCACGCTCTCTATCACGAACTTCAGAGTGAGATCTTGATCGCTCTTTTCTTTTTCTACGTCCCAAGTAGTAAAATGCATGCCTATCAACCAGTTGACCGGCAGTTTTTGTAAAAATTACAGCAATTCAATCATCTGTTAACTGTAAGAACTGTAATAGAAAAGGCGAATGAGTATCACATACCACTGTACTGGCCTTAGTCGATTATGTGAAGGCTTTCTACACGATAGAGTTGTGGGTTATGGAATATGCCTTAAACAACAGTAGAATTGACTCCCATTACAGAGATGTAATAAATAGATCTTAAAGAGCTATCTATAATAATAAAACCGTACCATTTTACAGTAATAAATGTAAGACAGATGTAAGACAAGGAGACATAATATTGCTGACGACAGCATCCTAATTACTAACAATTTTGAAGACCTACAAACTATGCTTGCACAACTAGAGGAAGCT
Source organism: Sinelater perroti (assembly GCA_036346155.1). NCBI lineage: Eukaryota > Metazoa > Arthropoda > Insecta > Coleoptera > Elateridae > Sinelater > Sinelater perroti. The sequence continues at coordinate 16,160,135 of JARFIY010000158.1, read as the reverse complement.
TCTGAGGAAGTTGGAGTAAACATAAATTTTACAAAAACGAAAACAATGACGAATAATGACTATAAAAGAAACATCCAAGTAAAAGGTCGGATTATTGAGAATGTGACTGAATATGTTTACTTAAGACAAGTAATAAAACCGAACAAAGAGAACCAGACTTGCGTGGGTACGCTTCGTAAAACTAAAATACATCCTCAAAAGTAGTAAATTACCATAATTCGAGTTTTTGACCAATGAGTGCTACTAACATTGACTTACGACTGCCAAACCTGGACTCGCACCAAACCAAATTAAGACAAACTCAACAAGATCTATGTTGGGTGCCAGATTTGGCAAAGAACGAAAATAAAAGATGTGGCTGATCAGGTAGCAACGCAAGGCGATGCGGCGAAAGATATAATAGATAGAATATATAGGCAAAAGAAGTAGAGGAAGACCTCAAATGAGAAGGGGCGATAACCTGAAACAAGAATTAGGAGAGCCCTATGTGCAAAGGTGACGACTTAGGGCTAAAGAAGAAGGTATTGGACTAAAACAATTTCTTTTTTTATCGTTTTTGCCCACTTACCATGGTTTTTAAAAGGCGCCACAGTTTAATGAGGGCTTTTAATGTTCCTTGTTTTCGACAACGAATAATCTTAAGCTGAAGAATTCGAAATCTAATTTTATATTTTGCTTGAATGCTCCTCGTATGTGACTTGCTCTTTAAATCCGCAGTTCCGCTCATTACGCATTCGCTGATCGCCAAACGAAGAGCGGTTATTAAATTTTGCGGAACTGCCGCACGCACTAGCATCATACACCCCGCAATCAGAAATCTATCGCAAAGCGAACTTAAATTAAGCCGTTTCTCAGGAAGTGCTGCTCGGGGCCAGCGGCCGCGCTAATCACCATCCACTTACGCGCGCCCGCATTATTCCTAATTCGCCGGTAATGAAGGAGAGCTGTTAATTTTGGCCTCGATGGCTGCGCGCCGATCACGAATTTATTGCAGCAGGCGCAATGGCGACCTTTGAATTTGGTCGTCCGCGGCCTGCTTGCCCAACCGCCGATTCGCGGATGAGTTACGGGCCCGCATGATGAACTGCAAGAAGAAATGGTGCAGACGTGACGCCTTGACATAAAAATCCCCTTTCTTGACAGATCGCCCGTAATGCCGTGCAGCGTGGCGGCCATAAATTATTTCCGTGAACGGGGCTACGTGGATGTTTTATAGATTTAAATTGTGTAGGATTTGCATTCTGCGGTTCTTTATTGTGGCTTTTATCGCCGCTGTAAATTACTTGCGTGTGAACTGGCGTACCAGGATTTTGCATTAAAATCTAAAAGTCAGCGCGATTGCGGCGTTAGAAATGCCATTTCTCCAACTTCGGTATTTCAAAAGTTCCAAATAAAATTGCAAAGGGTAACAAAATTTACGTAACTATGGAGACCAACGGAATGAGCGGAATAAAATTCCAACGGGGTTATCTAAGAAATTTATATCATACATACATTATAAGCACTTTAGTATCCTCTAAAATGAAGAATGCAAGTTTATGTTGTTTTAAATGATAAGGCAGTTTTAATAAGTTGCTATTCAGATAACTGCCTTAACCCGAAATGTTAACTTTTACTTCTGGTATCTTTTCTCCATTATACAACCGCCGTTGGAAAAGTATCAAGACTAATTTTTCTAATCATCTATCTGTAATATTCAAACACAAAAAATAGGAATGATTCAGTCGGCTGATATGCGTTCTAAATAGACATGGCCTCGGAAGTGTGCTAATGTAAACTCACTAAGTGGTAGAGCTATGCTTAAAAACCAGTTGTTGCCACATTTAGTTGGAAATTACATGAGTGACGTGATGAATGTGGATAGACCAGAGAAGAGTAAAACGTGAACTACAATATAGTAAATATATGATGACGAGCCTTCTTTACTGGCAGCTGCATGTATTTTGGTGCTCCGATATCAAGGTCTAATGTAGACAGTATCGAATTATCTAAAGTACAATAACGCTGATTAGATGAAAGACTCAAATAGATATTAAACGAGGAAAATAGAAGAATAAACATACTTTACCAGATAAGTGAGTAATTTCTGCAATAAATAAGACTAGTTGAGGGTTAAAATATATATATTAACAAAATCAAGACAAGAACTTAAAAAAGCCTTTAAAAAGTTTGAAAAAGTATGGATTACAAATAAATAAGAAATATATAATGTATGGCAATAGGATCAAAAGTGATAGAAGGCAAGTAAATAAAAATCTGGTGTGAACATCACACGACTTTCCTTATCTTATTATTATATATTATACGGGTCCATCGTTTCGGCCCTGCGCTGCTCTCGTCCCGGAACTTATTATTTTAAAAAAGGACGAGGCGCGAGTCCAACACTCGGAAGCTGATTAAAATAAACAGTACAAGACAATAATTGACTCGTACTTAAAATTTTGCTACGTCACTGAAGGTAACCGTGCGAGCTCGGCCACACAGCCTTCTCCATTATCGCCTGCGTGCTCCCCTAGCGGCCAAGCGTTCCCCCCGTCCTCCCACAGTCGGCCCGGTAGCTCTCCGAGCGCGCTGTGATTGGCCCGTTTAATTAATTTTTAATCGGCTATAACTTATTTATTTGACCTCAGATCAAAAAAATTTCATTGTAATTTTTTGTTCGTCTCGGTTTGGTCTATCCGGTAATATAAATGTCCCGAAACATTTTATGAACACCCGGTATATTAAAAATCCTGAGCTTCAAAAGTTTTCGGGTTCCTATTTTACCAACTTTTATTTTAAATTCATGTTTATCTCATGATAACAAATCATTTTTATTCTCATAAATTTTTTGTATCTTTAACCGTTTAGATTCGCGACCGCTTTGCGATCGATTTTGCGACCTTGCGACCAAACGGCTCTGCCGATTTTTACCAAAAGCTTCGCACTGCGTCCCCTACCTACAAGTAACTTGCATACCAAATTTCAAGTCTCTAGCTCTTACGGTTCTCGAGATATCCTGTTTACTAACAGACCGACAGACACACACACACACGAATCAATGGCTAAAACCAACTTTTTTGGTGTCCTGAGACTATATTTCGTCCAGAAATGTGAAAAACTGGGTAGGTCAAATTTCCGCCGATTACATTACTTTCCTTATTATAGGATAAAGAAAGTAAAAATGAAGTTGGTAGAAAGAGAACACAATTTTGAAAAAATAAATAGTTTTAAGAATTTAGGTGACAAATAAAAGCAAAGAGAAGAATGAAATAAACAAAAATATTTTAAAATGATATAGAGCGGTCGGATCGTTAATACACATACTAAAAGTAAAGAATGTGCTCAGAGCAATTAAGTCCATACAAATGAATTGATAATGCGACCAGCTGTTTTATACTCAAATAAAACATGGATACTAACCAAACAAAGTAAAAATATGGGAGAGGAAAATGTTTCGAGTGTGCTAAGCAGAAGGGTTAAGGTGGAGACGTAATGGATATTCGGGCCCACAGGGCTAGATGCTTATCTTAATCAATTTACAAAAAGGGAGATAGTACGAATTGTAACAACTATAGAAGAATCACGTTATTGAGTGTAGTACTGAAGATCTATGAGCGCATACTGGACAAAAAACTAAGGGGGAAAATTGAGAAATCGTTATCTGAAGCACAAAGTGGGTTCAGAAAAGGCTATAGTGTACAAGACCATATATTTTCAATAAAAGAAGTTATAAATAAAACAGTGCGGTATAATAAAAAAGTGTTCTGTGCATTTTTAGACTTAAATAAAGCATTCGACCGAGTCAATAGAAACATGGTGTGGGAAAGCTTGATTAAAAGACAGGTCAATAAAAGATTGATAGCGGCCATCAAGAGCATATATAACAATGTCAACTACGTGATGAGCAGAAACAGGACATCAGAGAGCTTCAGGACAGAAGAAGGACTGAAACAAGGAGGAGTCTTAAGCCCGGTGTTATTTACCGTACTAATGGACGACGTTATAAAACAGTGCAATAAAAGAACGAAGAAGATAAAAGTGGGATATAGAAATCTGCAATTGGTAGAAATAGCAGAATGCGCGTTTGCTGACGACGTAGTAATAATGGCTGCAAATGAGAGAGATCTACAAAAAAATCTAGAAATATGGAACGAAGTATTAACAACATATGATATGAAATTAAATACAGACAAGACAAAGGTGATGGTAATATCGAAGGAACAGTGTAAAATAAAAATACAAATTGAGGGAAAGGACATAGAACAAATAGACCACTTTGAATACCTAGGAGTCACAATAGAAGAAAAAAGAAAACAAGAACTAGACGTCGCAAAGAGAATAGAAAAGGCTAATAAAGTTTACTACGCCATGAAGGACAAATTTATTAACAAAAGAGAAGTGACACGACAAACAAAATGAATGTATTTAAGACAATATACAGACCTATACTAACCTTCGGGTGTGAGACATGGGTGTTATCAGCAAGAATGAAAAGTAAAATACAAGCGGCGGAGATGAGATATCTAAGGAGAGTAAAAGGATAACCTTAAGAGATCGGATAAGGAACAGCGAAGTGAGACAAGAACTAAGAATCCAGACGATACTCAAATTTATAGAGAATAGACAACTGAGTTGGTGGGGACACCTACAACGCATGAATAAGACCAGACAGGTTAAACAAGTATGGAAAGCAAAGGTGGCAATAAATAGGGGAAGAGGAAGACCGCAACAAACATGGGATAGCGTCGTGGGAAAGATATTAGCAGAGAGAGGGAAATCGTGGCAAGAAGCAAGCTTATTAGCTCAAAATAAAAAGGAGTGGAGTAAGTTTGTGTACCAAACAAGTGAGGGAAAGACAATACAATAATAAAACACTCTAGAATTAAGTTAAGTATGTACGAGTTATTAGAAAATACATTTAGTTAACTTAGGTCTATAAGTAAATGTTAAATTACATGTAGAAATTTAACCCTACACCAATTGGTAAATGGGCATTCGATAATATATATACTAAACCTAACAACCCTACAACAAAAATTGCAAGACAATATCAAATTGGTAGTTGGAGAGAAGAAAAAGCTTGGTTGATTTTGGGGTACATTTGATATAAACTGGGAAGAGCACTGCACTTTTACTTAAAATACCTCAATCCCAGATTCGCTTTTATTATTTAGAGCTACAAAGATTGGTTATCATTTCGTATACTAAATTTAATTTCAGTTAATTGTGTAGTGACAATCAATAAACTAATTGCCCAAAAAAGTTTGCAAGAATTATATTTAAAGCATGAAAATGCCGTTGCTTACCAGATACAAACAGAAACGGATTATTGACGATTAAAGGTCAAGACAAAAAGTTGGTTATCAACTTGAGGAGGGGTCCTTATGCAAAGCTACCAAGATACTCGAATACAACAGATTATGTCGATTCTCCGAAATAATCTTCTCAGAAAAAACATGATAAAATAAATGTTTGATTATATTACAGAAACAACCTTCCGCAAGTAAATGTAACATTTTCAACAGGTATATTTGTCTCCTGAAAAACAATGCTCTTGCTGCTAGATGAGCGCAGCAACTTGGAATTATTAGATTTTGATTAAATAAAAAAAACGAAATTTTTTCTTTCCTTCCTTTCACATTACATCCATAAAATTTAACTTCTTAATTACTTTTTTGGGTCGTTTAAGACTTGGTATTAACTAAAGAAAACCCAGCTGTTCGACAAACATTTTTAAAGACAGAACTAAATGTATATTTTTGATTATCGCTTTCAAGTGTTTCCTGTTGGTATCCACCGTTTTAATATAACTTTTTACCCCTTTCTTTAATGTTGTCTATGGAAACGCAACGTAGAATTGGCCCTGGTGAAACACCAGATTTGAAAGGCAAATTTAAGACAGACATTCTGATGATGTGCTGCTCATTTTGATATATAAGGGCTGATAAAATAATCTCCCCTTCTTAAAACAACAATAAAAAGAGCAATATATATTTTGTTCAATGTTTTATTATACCATCACATAGAAGATCGACCAGTTTGGAAGATGATATCATCCAAATGTGTACCCGCAGAAGCGATACGCTCCTCCAGCCTTATCTTAAAGTGTTCCAAGCAGTTCAGATGTCCCTATAGAAAGAAATCGCGAGAAGACAAGTCTAGTGACCTAACCAGCCTTGGAATGACACCATGTAATGAAATGAGGAGGTCTGTAAAGATTTGTCCTAAAAATTATTGCCGTGTGTGCGGTAGCGCCTTCTTGTTGGAATCACAGTGGTGTATCTCCATGTTCGTTGAGTCTGGGCTCGATAAAATTGCGTAACATTGCAACATAGGTAGTAGAAGTGACCGTTACTGCGCGTCCTGCTTTCTCAATAAAATACGGCTCTGTGGTTCCAAGCATGAAAACTGTTTCATGATGCAGGCTCATATGGCTCACACGTGAACATTTGCGCTTCCTCTCAAGCAAACTGATCTAGTAATTAGTCTCCATTAGGGACGCTAAGTTTGTCTCAAGCAAACTATTGTTTAGTCTTTAGGGACGCTAAGTTTGTCTCGGCAGCCATTCTTAATGGAACTCCTGCTTGTCACTACTGTCAAGTGCAATTATCGCGCAGTTATTCGGTCTTCGAACGCAAAAATCGTTAAATCAATCAAAATTAGTCGCCAATTGACAAAAAAGTCATATATGGGTGTCAAAAACGTCCGAAAGTGGTGTAGGAGTTTACAGTTGCATGGAAATCCATGACGAAGGAAAAAGCGGCAGACTTAATGCTTAAAGATTGTAGGATTCCGCTCGATGATCTCTTCAATTTTAATTCCTGAGGTTTCTCGAAACACTATGCATAGGACTAGGCGCTTCAAGACAATGATGAAGTAAAAGAAGCGGCTGAACGCTTCCTCAACAACATGGCGGCGAGCTGGTATGACATAGGCCTACAAAAATTGCCACAACGTCTACAAAAATCCATTGACCTAAATGTTGATTATGTAAAAAGTATAGAAATATTTATGCTTTAAAATGGTGTATCAATTATTAAAAATAAACTTTTTTTTATTTCTAAATACTAAGAGATCTTGGCTTTGGGATTATTCTCGTAACAGTCACATTTTTTAACTTCCTGGGCTACCATCAGTTTCTATGGATAAAACATGAGATTATAGTATAGAATTTTATCTGGTAAAAAATTCTTAAGGCAAGATGTAATAACAGCCAGCCTGACTGCTGCAATATTCGAGGGTGTCCGAACGCTAAAAGATTTTCATTTGATTGCCGAATCAGTCTGTTAGATATTGAGTATCCACAACATTATGGTTTCGTTGGTGGGAACTCTTATAGAACAACACCTACATATTATGGTTTACGTAGTAAGATATGTATAAAAATGAAAAAATAAGATAAACTCTGCAAATCAACACATATCTTAGAAATAGCAAATGTTAAAACCGAGTCTAACAAAAAGCAAAAAAATGATATAAAGCTAGCGAACCGAAGAAAATGTGAAAGTCTAATTTAAATATTTCATAAAAAATCCTGCAAATCGTTCCCTTTCTAAACGCCCGAGCGCTCGCTGCGCGCCACATTTTAATCAGCCCTCGTGGGCACACTTTTTGTTTATGAAACGTGCAATTATTGGTAACATTTAAAAAGCCGCCACAAAGAGCCGCGACTCCGTCACGACGGCCTCGGAAGAAATTATAACAGATTTTATTGTGAGCGGCCCCTGGCGGATTAATAACACTAATCCCCGAGCTTTGCACATCCCCGTTCGCAGGCTCAGGGGCAAATTGCAGTCCGGCCGTTGCGACAGCGCACGACGTTTCCAGGATTTTGCAAACGCGGGCCGGGCTACGTGCCACGATTATTTCGAGTTTGGGCGGTAATTAACGACTGGGCAGTCGGTTGCGCGCGGTAAATTACACGGCCGTAACTCCTCCTAATGATATGCTTAACGGTGACGTGAGCCCAAAACAATGTGACGCGAAAGCTCCGCGGTAACTGATCAGCTGGCTCCTCTCTTGTTCTACGGCTATGCACCGGGGTATAATTATTATGCAACAAAGCGTTTTATTTGGCCGAATTTTGTGCTTCATTTTTGTTGCGAAACGTGACATGCAGAAGATCGGCCGGAAAGTTTGTGCTTCACCTTGAAACAATTTGTTTAATTTAATAACATCGTTTGCAACAAGATCTACGAGCAAAGCTAAAAAATGGAATCCACCCATTGCTTTCTATTGCTGAAACTGTTCGTGCTTAAAGCGAGTATAATAAAATTTGAACATTTGCCAAACATAAAAGGTCAAAAAATTGTCTAGAAGTCAAGAGTATGCGTGTAAATGTACAAACCTTTCAGATTTGTGCTTTAATGCATTTTAGGGAATGTTATTATCGATAATACTACCATAAACCCAAATTTTTAACTTTTGAATATAGCCGATTAATCTTTTTTCTTAAGCTTCCTGTTTTACTTGTCTTCTTTCTTATCCTTTAAGCTTCAACCATATAAAAACTAAAAACATTGCGGATTACTGATTTTTCTTTTAAAAAGCAAAATACTCAATCGGAATACCTAAAAGCAACACTCTTCTCTTTTCTCGAAAACCGAACTTTTGCTTTACGCATAAACTTTATAATTTCAGAAACAAAGTCCGTTCAAGCAGGCGTACCGCAAGGAAGTGTGTTGGGGCCGCTGTTATTTAATATTTTTACATCAGACATCCCTACCACAGAAGCAACCTTAGCGACCTTCGCGGATGATACTACAATCCTGGCACAACACACAGTCCTCACCCAAGCTACAGAGAAACTCCAAACTGCAATACATCAAGTATGCTCTTGGTATAATAGACGGAATATTCAAATTAATCCTAACAAATGCCAAGCAAAAATATTCTCCCTAAGAAGAATCGGAACCCTCCCAACATAGCAATCAATAACAACATCGTTTCTTGGAATCCAGCTTCGACAGTTGATAGCGGCCATATTGTTGAAGCTACATCTGCCGAAATGGCTGTCATTTATTCACTCTGTTTTGCCAAATCACCATGGACGGATATAGCGTTCAACAACACCTCAAAATGATAAAATTGTTTTATCAAAATGGGCGTTCTGTTCGCCCTACCGAGAGGACTATTCGCATTGTGGTGGATAAATTTGAGTCCACTGGTTCAGTAAACAATCATCCAATACCCGTACGAGGGCGAAACGCAAGATCTGCCGAAAACATCGTCGCTGTCCGTGAGAGTGTGCAGGAGAATCCGAGGTAGTCGATTTAGCGTCGCTCACAAGAACTCGGCGTTTCGCAGAACACAACTTGGCAAATTTTGCGTCGTGACTTGGGCCTGCACCCGTACAAAATTCAACTGAACCAGGAGCTGAAGGTAAACGACCATAGACAATGACGTGTGTTCGCCCTGAAACAGTTGGATCCTAATTTTTATCGAAAAATCATCTTCAGCTATGAGGACCATTTCTGGATGAATGGGTATGTCAACAAACAAAATTGTCAAATTTGGGACGATTCCAATCTACATGAGATCCAAGAGCGTCCAGTGCATCCCGAAAAAGTCACTGTTTGGTGTGCATTTTGGGCTGGCGGCGTCATCGGTCCATATTTCTTTGACAACGACGTTGGCCAGGCCATCACCGTCAACGGCAAGCGCTGTAGGTCGATCATTACCAACTTCTTTTGGCCTGAATTGGACATGTGGTTTTAACAGGACAGCGCTACGTGCCACACAACTCATGCCACATTGGACATTCTGCACAAGCGATTTGAGGGCATGGTCATCTTACATGGAAGTGATGTGAACTGGCCACCGAGATCGTGCGATTTGACCCCGTTAGACTTTGTCTTGTGGGGTTTTCTTAAATCGCAGGTCTATGCGAATAAGCCATAAACCACAGCGGCCCGCAAAGCCAACATAACCCATGCCATCGCTCAAATTCAGTCTGATTTGTGCACCAGAGTCTTGGAAAATTGGACATTTCGGATGCGCACCACCCAGCGAAGCCGCGGCGGACATTTTCACGATATTATATTCCGTACATAATGGTATCGATAGGCCTTTCAGGCGAATAAAAAATTCGATGATATCTCACACACACTTTGTTTTATTTAAATTTAAAGATAGGAATCGCTTAATGAAAGACCCTTTATCTGGGAGTGCTACTAGGTACACGCCTTACTTGGAAACTTCATATAAATCTCAAAATAAACCAAGGTTATGCAAGACTGGCGCAACTGTATCCCCTCATTGGCAAGAAATCGTCGCTTAAGCCTAAATATACCATCATAATGTACAAATCATTAATAAGATCATTAGTGCTTTATGCATCATCATTTTGGAGTAGCACTGCGAAATTCAACATAGAAAAGGTGCAAGACTCCAAAACAAAATTCGTCGCATCGCAGTGAACGCACCGTGGTACATCCGCAATGAGCAGCTGCTCTATGAACTAGACACACCTACAGTGCAAAGTTACATCAGTGCAAGTGCCAAACAATTCTTCAAAACCATACATGAATGCGATGGCGCTGTTCATTACAATATAGACAGACAAAATACCTATCACAGACTAAAACGTAAGCTACCACAAGATTTTATCTATCTGAACCTGACAGTGATTATCCAAGTCCAGTTGTCAGATTAATTTGTAAGAAAATTACCTACTCCCATAAATTATAAATTATGTCACTGTTACTATTTACATCACTGTTAATAACAATGCCATGAATAACATTGTAATTTATTGTTGACTGGCAAATAAACATATTAAAAGAACTGATTTTTCTTAGCATTTTTTTTCATTTTTTCTTTTTAATGCCCTCCTAAATGGTCAACGCCATGAAAATGAAAATACGGATATCCCTAGTAGAAAATCATCACGCTTAATTTCAAGTAGTTCCCTAATCAGATCTCCGGAGAAAACGATTTTAAGTATCGCTATGAAGAATGTTATAAAATTAGTACATGGAACGTTAGGATTATGTAGAAACCTGGAGAGTTGGATAATATAACGCAAGAAATGCAGAGAATGAACATAACTACCCTAGGTGTTAATGATAAGAGATACCTAAACAGTGGCACTATATACTTTTCCCGCAAGGACAACCCTATCGACAGATATGGATTAGCAATAATTGTAGATAGGAGCATAGCAAAAATCTGTTATTAACTTAATTCCTATATCTGATAGGATTATGCTACCACAAATACAAACACAAACCAAGAAATGTAAACCCCATTTAGTATAAACTTATGCCCGTACAGAAGACAGAACAGATGAAGAGATGTAGACCTTCTATAAACAGACAAACACCATATTAAAATCAATGAAGACACGGCATGTAACTATAATTTTGTTGTTATTGTTCAATTGTTCAAAGTTGGTTAAAGTTGGTGAAGGAGAATACGATAAATATGTGGGTAAATATGGACTTGGCATAAAAAATGAAAGGGGAAATCGCCTAGTGCAATTTAGTCAAGAGCACAATTTAAGTATAATAAACATCTTTTTTAAGTTGTCGAAACGACAGTTTTATACCTGGAAATTATCCCAAGATAAAGATGGAGGTACAGTAAGATACCAGATCAGTTATTTTCTGGTCATCAGATATGCAAAAATATAATGAAAAGTGTAAAAACCTCCTAGGTGCTTATGTTTAGCCTAATCATAACCTTCTTGCAGCTAAAATAGTGATCAGAGCAAGAAATACAAATGGAAATACAAAATAAAATAAATAATAACATAAGAAATGCACAAATGTTCTACCAGGATACAAATAACAAATGGGAGCAATTTTAAACTACGCTATTCCAGCATGCGAGACAATGCTTACCAAATTAGGTCAAAAAACAAACTAAGCTGGTTGACTTCTGAAATCCTACAGCTCATAAATGATTATTAAATATCAAAAAACAATAATAATAAATATAAAACTGTCCAAAAAAAACTCGAACAAAAATTAGAACAGTGAAGAAACATGGCACAAAAATAAATTTAAAAAAATATTAAAATTACAACTAAAACATCACAATCTGAACGAATATTAAAAAGGAAAAAAATTACCGGGAATACAAAAGTGCAAACAACAAAGCGTATTAATAAATAAAAATGAAGAAGTACCTATTGATACTGAAAAGAGATTAAAAAAATGGAAAACATATATTGATAAATTATTCAGTGAAGATAAAAACAAAAATGAATTAAGAAATTTTTCTTAGTCTCAAAATAATAAAATGAAATAACTAAGGCTGGAGTTATCCATGCTGTTGAAGGATATACTTCCTGCTGAATTGCTAAAACTCATTGATTAAGCAAATATATAGGGATAATACCAAATGACATGTTTAATATCAACTTTTGTAACCGCTCTTACAATACCAGGGCAAGAGTATGTATAGACTATCACACAATAAGGCTCATGAACCACATTTTTAAAAATTCATACGCCATAGAATCTACAAAACATTAGAAGAAGATATTGGCGAGGCATAATCTGGCTTCAGAGACAGATTATGTACAAGAAAGCTTAAATGTGAACCATTGATTGTAACAAAGATTTTTAGAATGACCGCTATGATCAGTTAATTCAACAAATTTTTTTGTTAATATAATTATTTAACAATCAGAATTTACAACAGAATTCTTTAAGCCAATGTGCTGGCTTAAGAACTAGATAGTTCCTCCTTGACGTAACGAGATCTTTTCCAGTGACAAGTCCTCCTTAAAGATTGTTTAGATCACTAATCTTCTCGCATTTTGTATTTCCAAAAGGGGGTTCAGGAGAGCGTTGATGTGGTTTGCTGGCTTTATGTGGTGAGCAATGCTTTTTTCGGTTATGACGTCTTTGACTTACGGTACTTTCAAGTCTTGAATTGTTTCATTAGAAACATACCAAGAGGAATTTGAGATTATACGTAATATCTTTGATTAGTTTTTCTGTATTATTATCGTATTCGACTTACTGCTACAACCCTAGAGTTCAATACCATAAACCCATATTGATTTGAGGATTGTTTTATAAATTAGTAGTTGGTTTTCAAATTGCAGTTGGTTAACTTTCAGATCTATCTGTTGACGTTTCCATATTAATTTATTATTTAAATGCATTCTTAGGTATTTTGCACTAGTTAATGTAGGTATTTGTATGTTGTTGAGATAAGCAGGGGGTCCTGGTCTTTACGCAGGGTGAAGTCGACTTGTACAGATTTATCTTCATTGATCTTAATTTTCCATTTATGTGTCCACGTTTGTAATTCATTTAGATGATTTTGTAAAGTAACGGTTGCTAGTTGTGAGTTATTGTTGGTAGAAGGGATAATAGTGTAGTCAGCAAAAGTGCCCATTGTAGTATTATGATTTATTGGTAAATCTGAAATGTACAGTGCATGGGGGTCCCAGGACACTACCCTGCGATACGCCATACCTGACACATCTTCATTGACTCTTGTTCTAAATTTTCTGACACTTAAATAGGATTTTAAAAGACCATAATACGTTATGGACAAGAAAGTTTTGATTTCGTATAACAGGCTTGAGTCTCAAACTTTGTTGAAAGCTCTACTTAAGTCTAAGGATACCGATGTACAATATTTTTGGTCTATAAAAGCTTTATTAATTATATGACAGATTCTATAGAATTGTTGTATCGCAGTGTGATTTTGACGAAAGCCAAATTGATGTTGTGGTATTCATTCTTTGCTATTAGGATTAACAACTATTTGTCGCAATATAACTCTTTCCAAGAGTTTTGAGACGGTAGACAACAAGCTTGTTAGGTGATATGAGGATACTTTGTTTAAGTCTTTGCCCGGTTTAGAAATTAATATAATTTTAATTGCTTGGGACAGTAATTTAGCTTAAGGGTAGATTTAAATATGTATGTAAGTAACACTAAACCCTTTGTAGCAATTTTGGGTGTCTCACCATCTATGCCAGGAGCTTTGAAAAAATTGAGTTGCTTGATTTCTTTGTTGATTTCTCTATGAGTGAAAGTTTTTATTCCAGGAGCATTGGTTGGAATGTTACATAACTGCATCTCCATCTCATCATCGGAGACGTCATTGTTGAGAGTAAAGACTTCTGCAAAATACTCTGCAAACAATTTAACCTTTTTTTCATCACTTCTGGCCTATTGTGAATCTAGGTTTGTTTCATTCAGTATGGAGGGACCTGGTTTTGAGTTTTTTGCGTTTTTTACCGGCTTCCAGATTGAGTTATTACAGGGTGGTATCCAAAAGTAGTAGGACTGATTTAAAAAAAAATTATTGAACATTTTGGTACATCGACTTAATACTCTGCAAAATAGGCTCTTGGGCATCCACACACTTCTGGTAGCGAGCCTTCCAGATCGCGAAGGCCTTCTGGAAGTCGTCCTCCGGGATGCTGCTCAGCGCCCTCGTCGTTGCCGCTTGGCCTGCTTCCACCGAGTCGAAACTATGTCCCTTGAGGTGCCTCTTGATCCGGGGAAACAGGAAGAAATCCGGCGGTGCCACATCAGGGCTGTAGGGAGGGGGGCGCAACGTGGAAACGTCGAATTTGGCCAGGAGATCCCTCACAATCCACGCGTTGTCATGGTGGAGCTTCCATCCACCAGGTCTGGTCGCACGCGTGTGATCCGATTTCGCAGCCGTGTGAGGTACAAACTCCTTATGGATAATGCCACGGCGGTCAAAAAATCAACATCGATTTCACTTTCGATTTCGACATTCTGGGCTTCTTTTTACGAGGTGATTGTACGGTGTACCACTCTTCGCTCTGACGTTTTGTTTCCGGTTCGTATTTGTAGCAAAACTTTATGCCGTACCGCTACTCCAAATTTCGCTCCATCACTAAAACAGTGGTCCACACTCAACTAACGCACGCAGGCGACTGCCGCAGGTCGAAACCTGTTCCCAAGGCTCCCCTCCATAACATCCGACCTTGCAGACCCCCCTCCGTCGCTCCGCGCGCGCGGAAATAAAACAGTCCTGCTACTTTTGGATACAACCCTGTATATCTGTTCAAGCAACTAATATAATCATGAAAGGTTTGATTTTATACTTCTTTAATTCTATGTTTTAGCTGATTTTTTGAACCATTAAAAGTGTTTTTATCAGCAGGTGCTTGGATCCGGTGCCATTTTGCTCTAGCTCTTCTTTCCATAGGTATGAGTTTTTTAATCTCTACTGCGTTGAACTCTAAGTATATAGCAGAAGCGTAGCTTGTTGGGCAGTTTTCTTAAGGGTACTGATACAATTGTTTAATGCTTCATCAATTTATTCCGTCTTTTTTTTAGGCTAAAATGTACGTTTATGTTTTCTTGGATATGATTTTGGTACGCTTCCTAATCGTATTATGTAATCTGACAATCTCCTTTTTATGTATGAAACAAAATCTGATAGTTGCTATTATTGGGGAGTAAACCGAGGAAAGGTCATAGCTAGGACAATATCTATGTAGGGTGATGCGATGCCATTTGTTATAAAGAAATCCAGTAGGTCGGGATTTTTGTTGGGATCTGTAGGCCAATAAGTAGGAGTACCTGCGGAGAGGAAGGAAAAATTGTGTTCGCTGAGCTCTCTGCCTTTTGTAGTTCTTATGCGGTATCCCCAAAGGGAGTTTTTGCTGTTCAAATCTCCTCCTACAACAAATTTTGCTTCTAGTGTCTGGAAGAAGTTTTAAAAATGTTCTTTTTTGATGTTGTGACGAGGTGATCAGTATACTGATGCTACTGTTATTTCATATGGGAGCAGTTTAACTCTTATTGCGGTGGCTTGTCTGTCTCATATGTGGGTAGCTCAAAGTGGCTAATAGATTTCTTAATTATTATGGCTGTACCAACATGGGCAGTGTTATCCGGATGGTTGGTGAAGTAAGTTGAATAGGTAGGTATTTTAAAGTAGGGTCTATTTGTAAAGTGAGTTTCTTCTACTAGCAGTATGTCTGTAGAGTTGTTATGAAAGAATACTTCAATTTCCTCTTTGTGTTGTAGAAGGCCGTCGCCATTCCACTGGGCTATTTTTATAATTTTAGTGAATTTTGTTGACCAGCGCTGAGTGCATATTCATCGCCATGTTATTTTGTTAGATTAGTTGCTGGTGCGTATACTAAAATTCTTCTAAAAATTTGCTCATAATAGAAGAAAATGTTGATTTCATTTTTTTCATTGCCTGATGTGTGTACATTCGAATTTAAGATGTATTCCTTTGTTTTGGTACCTTTTACTGCACTCGCATAACTAACATTTTGTTGCACATGAGGTGTTTGGTGGTTCCGTTTGGTGGTGTTGTTATATTTTGCTGAATATTTAGTCTGTTGTTTACAATATTTGGCTGAGCTTCCTTACCTTTCTTGCAATTGGTTATGTTATGTAGACCTTCACATTTTACCCAAATGGATAGTTGTTGCGGTAGGTTTTTGAGTGCCCGTATTGTTGACAACACGTGTATTGCACAATACTTGTTTACGCTACGAAATTCAAGCAGAAAGTAATTCAATAAATGGAAATTAAAAATCTAGACACAAACGACATTAACATCATTACCAATCTATGTTACGGCCAGAGAGTCGTATTATAAGTAGAAGGTAACATCACTGACAAAATTTAAATAAGGAGCTGAGTCAGGCAAGGATTCGTACTGTCTACCAATTCTCTTTAATATTTATTCCGATAAAATAATTAATAATGGACTAAGCGACAAAAATAAAAGAGTTAAAGTTAACGGAATATGTATCAATAATATAAAATATGCGAATGATGTCAATAATCACAAGCCTTGAAGGTTTACAGACAGTACTTAATAAAGTAGTAAAAGCAAGCGAAGAATGTGAACTGTCTCTGCATATAAAGAAAACCAAATTTGGGAGTTTGCTTACGAAATAATGGAGACATCTATATACATATAGAAAAAGTAGAAAGACGATTATCTGGGTTCACTTTTAAATAAAAATAATGACTACTCGTTAAAAATAATACCAAGAATAGAGAAAGCTAGAGCAACCTTTATAAAATTGAAAAAAATATATTTGTAGCAGAAATCTTAGCTTAGTATTAAAGATAAGATTACTAAGATGTTATATGGTATCAGTCTTATATTACGTAATGGAAACATGGACATTAAAGCAAATAGATATCAAAAAGCTCGAAGCATTTGAACTATGGATGTACAGAATGATATTGAGAATACCGATCGATGAACAAATGTAAAAGTATTGAGAATCACCATTAAGAAGAGAAAATTACAATACTTAGGCCACATAATGAGAGAAGAAACATACAATTTGGCACAACTAATAATGCAAAGGAAGAGAAACGTAGGAAGAAGACGACACTCATGGTGAAAGAATTTCAAAAACTGGTTTAATTGTACGACGAGTCAATTATTTAGATCAGTCATTTCAAAATAGGTATAGTTACGATGATTGCCCACCTTCAAACCGGAAACAACACTTGAAGAAAACTAAGAATTGTTAATTAAACTGTACAAGAAATTGAAATTCAAAATTATATTATATCACTATCTACTCATGCAATAATTACCTCTAAGTACAGGTTTACGACGTTTGGCATATTAGTATTATAGATAATTACTAACAAGCATTTATTTGTTTAGTCATAGCAGTTACTGATCCTTTGTTATGCCATTTTCTAGCTTCTAATTTGCAGATGCCGACAGCAGGGGGCACAATAAGCACTTTTTGGCTATTATAATTGCCGTGTGGTATTTGAAGCCGACGTCTGCATAACACTCGGCTATTTTTACTGGAATATTACAGTTGCTAGGTTAACATTAACTTTAATTAATTATTGGTCACACCTGGCGAATGCAAGTTTTATTTGACCAACGCCTTATTTGTGTGGAGAGGTGACGCAATGGTAATTTTGAACGATGCCAAAGGAGCTGTGCTTGCAAGAAGTTATTTTTGGATAAACTCTTCCTTTATGTTGTTTTTGCACAGGTTTCTAGGATGCGATGTATTATTTACGTAATAGTAGAAATCTGGACAGTACTTAATTAGCCTAGTCACTGCGCATTAGCTTCATTAACATTCTCTTTTTTTAAATTGTGTCTGCACGAGTCCATTATTTGTAATATTTCATTACTCCTTTATTAATTTAATACTTATAGATTAGCTATATCCGTACTCATTTGCTTCTTAAGATTCTACAGAAAACAACTCAATTAGGACTTAAAGTAAAGGTATCATTGAGGTCTACTTGAACAAACTATTATTACAAGTTCCACAGATACTGTAAGTACATAAGTTTGATCAATATTCAAAATTTACCCTTCTACCTCCGATATTCGTGCTGATCTCTGCAGTCCGGTATTTTAACACTACCGCTTCAGCATAGAACCGATGTACACTCGAAGCATTCCTGTTAGTACGACCGTACACAAACACCATATCGACCATTTTTAACTACAGTTAAATGTTATGAATCTTCAGGTGTCTAAATTATCAAAAGTACGCTAAGATGGAAAATTAAAGATGTTGCCCTAAGAAGAGTGGCCACCAAAAATTTTAGTTCTACAAAATTAACTAAATTATGACGTAAACCTACTGGTATTAGAATATATACATCTATTATAATGTAAGGACTAGTTGGTTGTGAACTAATAGGTTGTTGCCTATGGTAAAATCTACTTGTTTCCGAAAAGCAATGGGCTGCAGAACATAACAACTAGGCAGCAGGGCAATGGAAAAAATCCTAATTAATATAAAATCAAATGTTAATACTAAAAAAAACATTCTGAAAACGCGTATGTCAAGAGATTACCTAGAGCCAAATATCCACCAAAATACATATTGCATAATTAAGCATTCCACTACTGCGATGGTATGGGGATGTATGTTTATCCAATGCGTTAATAGATTTTCTGCGAAGTGTATTAAAATACTGCATAGAGGAGAATGCTTGCTTTAAAAATGAAAGTTTTATTTTTCAAGGTGATAATGCACCCTATCATAGAACCTAATTCAGAGTCCAGTACGAGTATTGATACGGTGTGGGTGCAACGCGCGCGCTCCGTTATCAGTTCAACACGCCTGGCCTAAACTGTAATCTTTAACCTTTACTGTGAGTATTCATAGTAATATTAACAAATACATAGAGTGCCAACACCTCATTAAATGATAATAAAATGAGTCTACAGGCGCGGACTAAGCGCAAACTTGATGAATTAACACCGCCTCTCAATGAGGTGCAAAAGCGATACATGTGGTCAGCTGAAGAGCTAATCACACAAAACAGATTCTACTTGCCCTAACAAAACGATAGCGAAGATAACACAAGCAAAAAAATCAACACACCTCCTACAGAACCTGCTACTTCTATTAATAGACCTAAAATCCCGCCAATATATCTGCACAATGCGATTAATCACAAGGCTCTTGTGGCAGATATTAATAAAATTATCAAAGAACCGTTTACAACAATGTGTACCACGAATTCGCTACGCATCAACTTATCGGATGATAACGACTACCGCACTCTCACAAAATTTTATTCTGAAAATGGAATTGAATATCATACATTCCAAAACCCCAACCTAAAACCTCTGTCAGTGGTAATTAAAAATGTTCCGTTATCACTGACTACTGATGAAATCAAAACTGAGTTACGAGTACTACCTGTCATCAATGTAACACGTCTACTGACAAGAGATAAAAAGCCCCTTCCTGTGTGTGCAGTCGACCTAACCAATAGCGATGAGGGCAAAAAGATATTCTCCTTGAAGTCAATATATCATTCAGTTGTGACCGTTGAAATGAGAAAAAAGTCAACCAGCTTACCACAATGTCATCGATGTCAACGCTACGGGCACACAAAAAATTACTGCACCCTCACACCAAGGTGCGTCAAATGTGCTGGAAATCACAATCACAATGAGTGCACCAAGCAACCAACAACTAAACCGACATGTGTCAATTGTGGCGGCGATCATGCAGCGAGTTACCGTGGATGCAGTCACCATGTTGAACTCCAACAAAAATACTTTAAAAATAGAAAAATAGCCAATAGTTCTCACGTCAACCCAACGCAAACATACGCTGATAAACTAAAAATAATCCACACGTCAACAACATCTCCTCAAACTCAGCAGCAACACAACCAGTCGAATCCTCTCAGTTATCACATATAACTAAAATTATTGTCGATCTTGTAACGTCCTTTCTTCCCCAAATTAAAACATTCCTTTCAACTACCCTGATACCCCTGCTGCTCAATGGATCCTAAGACCAGAAGAGCAATTGAAAAATTAACAATCCTTAATTGGAATTCAAATGGCATCTTAAATCAACGATCTGCATTTATCGCATTTTAGCCAGGTACAATGTGGATATAGCCTGCATTACTGAAACTCATCTGCAAGACCACGATAATCTTAAAATACCAGGATACAATGTATATCGAAAAGACAGAAACGCCACAATAGCTTCAGGAGGTGTGGCCATCATCATTAAGAGAAACTTAGAACATGCAAGTATCCCTAATATACTAAATACTACTTTAGAAACAATTGGAATCAAAGTGAGACCACATGACCAAAGCCCTCTTATCATCTATAGCGCGTACAGGCAGCCAAACAAAAAACTTAATGAAAATGATATAAAAACCTTATTCAATACAACTGACCAAATATTAGTAATTGGAGATGTCAACTGCAAACACCGAATGTGGGGCTGTCGAGCTACTAACCCTGAGGGTATAAAACTCGAACAATACTCAACTACATATGGCTTTCAAATTATGCCTCCGAACGAGTATACGTATTATCCTTATCGGGAAGATCACCAACCTGATATACTAGATATTGTTCTTCAAAAAAATTTCCCAAAACAGATAAATCAAAATGTAGTAATGGAACTTAACTTTGATCATGTACCTGTGCTGGGCACACAACAAATTAAACAACCTCCTCAAAGACTTATTAACGGACGAATCGACTGGAACAACTTCCAAGAGCGACTAAACTCCAACCTACATGAACCATATAGGTGTGAAAATCCTGAAGACCTTGATACTGCAATTTCTAGCATCACCATGTCAATCACGGACGCTGCCAAAACATCGGTCTCAACTCCTCGAAACATCATACACGCTAACTATAACTACCCACCCAGCTATATATTAAAACTGATCAAGACAAAAAGTCAAACCAGGAGACTATGGCTGAGAACTAAAAATCCCGAAGTAAAAAGACTCCTAAATAGCCTCACCCATCGTCTTAAGAAACAACTGGACGAATACAGAATTGAGTCATACCGAAAGCATATTGCTGATATCAGCCCTGGAGATCCGGGCATGTGGAAAACTACCAGAAGAATTCTGCAACAACATGACGAATTACCAACCATAACAAATGGACCCAATATCCTCTACACTGATAGCGAAAAATCGCAAGCTTTTGCCGATCACCTCGAACACGTTTTTACGCCAACAAACATCTGTGGCACTGCACATGCACTTCATGTACTAAATCATATCGAGCGCAATCGCCCAGTTATCACAGAAAACATATACCCTGTATCACCAAGTGAAATAACTCAATTCATATCTGCTCTGCCCAAACGAAAGTCACCAGGCCATGACCTAATAACTAACATTGTCCTTAAACACCTGACCAAAAAATGTATAGCATACCTCGCATCTATATATAATGCGTGTCTTCGCATTGGATACTTTCCACGGAGCTGGAAACACGCGCACATACTCATGTTTGCAAAACCAGGAAAAGATAAAAAAGATATTAAGAACTACCGGCCAATAAGCCTACTTACAACTTTATCAAAAATTCTGGAAAAATTATTCATGTTCGATTATCAAAAATTGTAGAAACCCAAAATATAATACCAGCATTTCAATTTGGCTTTAAGAAAGGACATTCAAGCTGCCATCAGCTCCAGAGAATTAGCGAAATAATCGAAAATGGATTTGAAAGTAAATGCTATACAACAATCATCTTCATCGACATTGCGAATGCTTTCGACAAGGTATGGATTGAAGGTCTAATGAAAAAACTACTTGACATTAATATACCAAGTTACCTGCAAGCTAAAATATTTTCGTTTTTGGAAGATAGAACCTTCGCTGTTAAGGTCAACTCTGCCATATCTGATATCAAAGCTATACATTCGGGAGTTCCTCAAGGAAGCATTCTTGGGCCTCTGCTATTTAATATCTATACATCAGACGACACGGCGATTATCACGCAAAACACGAACTTACACATTGCAATACAAGAACTTCAACACGCCACGAATACAATTAGTAAGTGGCTTAAAACATGGAATATCCAAGTTAACCCTGCCAAATGCCAAAGCAAAATTTTCACGCTAAGGAGAGATACCATCCCGCCCAACATCGAAATTTATGGCAAATCTATACCATGGAACCCCAGGGATCAAGCGGTAAAATATCTTGGAGTACACCTCGACACACGATTAACCTGGAGCTACCACATAAACAATAAGCTACTCCAGGCCAACAACAGAATGCGTCAGCTATACCCTCTCATTAATCGCAAGTCATCTCTGAAGTCGGAGTGTACCATACTATTGTATAAAACCCTAATACGCCCCTTAATCTTATACGCTTGCCAGGTTTGGTGTACTACGTCAAAAACAAACATCAACAAAATACAAAGACTCCAAAATAAAATTTTACGAGTTGCAGTGAACGCGCCTTGGTTTATTCGTAATACCCAACTACACTACGAACTAAGAGTTTCATATGTACAAAATTACATATGTGAAAGTGTTAAAAAGTTTATACAAAACGCGAGTGCGTGCGACGGGGTCACCTATTACAACATGTGCAAGCGAAATATACACACTAGGCTAAAACGAAGACTACCCCAAGACATCGTTATCGTAGAAGAGCATAACGATTAAACATTGACAATATTAATAATCAAGACGTTACAAATAGTTTTGTCGTGTCATTTACAGTAGTTATTTGTAATATTATTAAACATGTCATGTATAACATTTTAATTGTTGAGCTGACAATAAAGTCTATTATAAAAAAAAAGAACCTAATTCAATCGTAGATGAACACTAATAAAATTAACAGAATGGAACTGCTCAGTGCAATCCGCTGATCTTAATCCCATAAAAAACTGATGGCAAAATCTGTCAACCATCACATCTAAGCAGAAACGCATAACAAAAATAAAATTAATGGAATGCTTAGCACAAGCTCAGGTTTGCTGTATTTTAGGAAGAGATAGGAAAGCTATGCACAGAAAATGTAATTTTTTATTAAAAATAAAGGCTGGGCTAAAAGTATTAGTAATAGTTCAGCATAAGTACATTACGCGAAACAAATTAAAAGAAACCTTTATTTACGCAAGCGTGAAAAATAGGCAAGAATAGCGACAACCGCCCTTTAGCGCAGTACGCAGTAGTTTGGTAAGCAATGCAGAATGAAAGAAGAATATTGTATTGCAGTTGCCAAATAAGAAGTATTTGCAGTAATGTGGTTTTGTGCAAAAATACACTTTCATCAGCTAACTATGTAACGCTTATAAACCAAACGTGATGAGTGCACGGTGAGGCAAGAATTAGCCGCCCATTTGTAGTCAGCGGTACACTTGTGCAAGAAATTGACAAAAAGGTCTATGAAATTTATCTGAATATCTGAACTTTCTGTAAGCCTTGCTCAACTTTTTCGGACTGTTTTATACGAGGTAGTGACAAACCATTTGCGATACTGCAAGTTTTGTGCTTATTTGACATCAAAAGTCCTATCTGGGGAGTACAAAACAAACCGAATGGGTTCTCATTTGAAGTTTCACCGAGAAACGAAAACAATTTCTGAACAGAATTTTGAAAATGAGATCTGGGTGTCGTACAAAATGCTGTTACAGGGTGGCTTCATTTTCATGAAGAGAGTTTATCGTAGAAAAAATTTCAAACCTTGTAAGACATTATAACAAGTGTCCCAATTTGCATGATGATTATATTGAAAAGTAATGTACTGTTGTGGATTTTTGTCATCTATAATAAAGATTTGGTATCTACGTGTGTCGGTCATTGATAACCAAACAGAAGTTTCTTTCCGAATTATCAACGTATAACTTTCCACTACATTCTTTAAAACCAATCATCAATCTTTTCTGTGTTGTTTTTTAAGTAACTGGGGACACCCGTCACTCCAAGCCACTAAATAGTCCTCGTCGTTGAAAAACTCATGCCATTGCATACCATCTATTGGTCTTTTCTCATTTGAAGGTGTTCGTGCACTCTTCTATCTGACAATAAGTCAAATGTCAGAATCAAATATTTTTCTGAACGCAACGACATTCCTCTCCGTAACAGACAAAAATAGAGGTCGTAATCTCGGGGAGCTTTTGAACTAAAAATATCTGCTGGTATCATCCCAATGTGGTTGTACGATGGTGACAATTATCTTCCAGTACAGGAGCCATTTCCTCTAAACACTGCGTCCAAAGTTGTATCGCAAAATTGTCCTGTATTTTGTTTTTAGTGGATGACAAACTCTTTTTACTAGTTTTGTCGGTAGTGGAGGTGTAAACCTATGACAACGTATGACCATTTTTTACATCACATCGAAAAAGTTTCATAATAAGATTCGGTGTCGTGAGTTTGAGGTGTAAAGAAGTGCTGATAACCCAAAGCGTTGTATTGTTGGAAAATAGATGTTAAAAGGGAAAGTGAAACTAAAAACTGAAGTAAGCAGTGCAAATATTAAAAAGAAAAATTATTGATAGAGGTAGATTAACAACTTAATACAAGTACAACAGTAAAAGGTCTAATTAGAAGTGAAAACATTGAGAATACTTCACGCGGAAAAGTACGCGCGGGTGAAACGAGCATCTGATCGAGCGAGATAAGTGATAACCGAAGTTCAAGGCGAACCAACCATAGTAAATAACAAAATAGTAGTAAAATACCTGAGGAAATTAACTTGAAGATAAATAAATTGGATTCGTTGGAGGAGCGAATTCAAAGTATGGATAATAAATTAGACGGAATACATAAATAATTCGATACTATGAAATTAAAAAATGCTTTAATGAAGAAAGAAAATAAAAAACTTAAATAGCTAATTATGGATCAAAAGGAGCGGATTGAAATGCTAAAAAAGAAATACGAAAGAAAAAATTTATCATGAAGAGGACAAAGGAAAAAGAAAATGAACCAGAGTTAAAAAGGAATGAAAAAAGTAGAGTATTATTGCGAGATATGGGAGTAGATATAAATATGCAAGAAGAAGTGCAAGAAATTGAGCTAAAAAGACGTCTGATTTTGAATTAACAACCTTATTGAACGTATGAAGGCAGCATGGGATTATGGATTGCGAGCAAATGTAACGAACAACAAGCTAATAGTAAACGGCGAGGCCTATACACTAGAACAACTTTTAAGTAATTAAATGAAATGAGAGGAGATAAAAGCAGTTACAACGCAAAAAGTAGCGGCATGGGTAAGGAAAGACTACCAGAAAGTACGAAACAAAAACAAAATTTGAAAGTTAGAACAGTAAACGAAAGATCCCCGGAAAACATGGAGAAATGAGAAAACAGATGAGGTTAATAGCAAAAATCTGGCGAGGGACGCCAAAAAACTAGTAGCGAAAAAGGATAGGGTAGCAAATGACGAGATGACGAACGCGATAACAAAGGACAAGAAGAAGCACAATATAAATTGAATAATAAAAAAAGCAGCTGATTAGCAACAAAATGTGAGAGGTTTGATAATACCAGGGACTCTGCAAAAACTAAAAGAAAAAATCTCGAGATATACAATACACATGATAAAGATATATTCTATGCACAGTTGCAAAGGACAGTGGATGATTTAGCAACACATGACGTAAAACTGATAATGGGGGACTTTAACGCAAAAGTGGAAACCAAGGAACATTACGCATCGATTGTAGGGAAACACAGCCTACGTCAAATAAACAACGATAACAGGAAAAGAATAATAGACCTAGCAAGTATAAATAATATAGTGATTAGTAGCACAGATTCCCACATTTAAAAATTCATTAAGAGACATGGGTATCCCCAGACAAGCAAACGAAGAATTAAATAGACCACATCGTGTTTGATGCAAGACATATGTCAAATATACTGGACGTCCGTAGTTAGAGAGGAGCAGACTGCGACTCCGACCATTTTCTAAAGGAAGGTGATGGAGATAAAAATTAAAAAATTAATTTAGAAAAGCTGAGAGAAATCCTCCATAATTTCATGATCGACCTCCCTGTATTCAGAGTGTAAGGGTTGTGTGTGCTGCTACAGAATTAGATATCGAAAGGACTGTTATCCTTTAGAGGAAGCAAAATATTGACTGTCGCATCTATTCGTTATGATGCGATATTACGCAATTTTCTGGAACTCAGACTCAACAAACATGCAAATGTCCCATTGTAGTTCCAACAAGAAGGCGCTATCGCATACGTGGCGAGTATTTCTAGAATTGTTTTATGGTGACATTCTACGGCCGGTTAGGTCACCAGACTTATCCCCTTGTGATTTCTATCTGTGGTACACCCGAAGGCTGAAGTCTTTCAACGCAGGCCGCGGACTGTTGAGGATTAAAGACTGCTATTCGCAAAGCGATCGTAACAGTGTCAGTGGAAATAACCTGGAAATCAATGTGGAACTTAAGATAAGGCTGCATGAGTGTATG
Source organism: Sinelater perroti (assembly GCA_036346155.1). Lineage (NCBI taxonomy): Eukaryota > Metazoa > Arthropoda > Insecta > Coleoptera > Elateridae > Sinelater > Sinelater perroti. The sequence goes on along the minus strand of JARFIY010000158.1, from coordinate 16,133,494 downwards.
GCATACAAACATTTAGACGATATTATCTTAAAAACTGGTAGATGACTAAATGTCAAGCACTGTTCTGTCAGATGGTACAGTAAAACGTTGAACATAATGTATGTTGTTCTTTTTATTGCTGTTCCCAAAAGGAGATTTCATTCTGCTGCAATATAAAACAATATTGTATTAAAACTTTTGGAATTCGAAAAATTAATACCCAACAAAAAGAAAACTGGTCATAAAATATTTAAGGTGGCAAGCTACTCTAGAAGAGTGAATGGGTCACCTCTAGGACGAGTGAGATTCCTGAAGTGCAGCAACACATCATTTCGGCCTAAAATTCCTCTGGACATGAGGTCGAGACTAACCCACCTTGATCAACCTGCTGCGCCGTCGGGTCAGACCACCGGTAGGGTGAGCTACTTAAAAGAGGCATGTAGTAGGCCTCTACGATCGAAGTCGACATCCCCTTGTTGTGCTTCGTAGCGGGCGGGGAGCTAAAGAGATAAAGTTTACTTATAATTCAGCAACAACAGGACATTAAGTCTGAAAAAAAGGAAAAGTATTTCTGGAGCTGAACAGAAGAACCGTAGGAAAGCCCGCTTTGCAGCACCGGCCAACTAAACTAACTCAACTTCTACTAGTTCCAAGCAGGTGATGGCTGCTATAGCTAAAGTCTAGGACAGAGAGCAGCAAGAGAGTAATTACTGCCATTACTACCTCTTTACAGAAGCTGGCTACTAAAGCTAACCCGGTACAAGACAGCAGGGAGAGACAAATACGACCTTTTTGGAAGAAGATAACTGGCGGCATCACTACTGTTACTCAAAAGACCGCTGCTTCAACTGACCTGACGATGGCTAGTTTTGAGGAAAATTTCTCTTCAGATATAAACTATAAGTGGAGTCGTTCGGAGAGAAGCTCACCAGCTACCCCCAACCCAAAAAAAGCAAGGACAGCAATTAGATCAACAAGAATCTCATACACTAGGCTATAGAGAGGTTCTCCAAAGGCCACTTTCGGTAGTTATTATAAACCTAGCTATTCCATACGAAAAAGTAAATAGTACTACAGAGAGCGATTCTAGAGATTTTGAGCGCTCATATGTTCATCCTAGCAAAAAACCAATCCGTACCCAGTTTTAGAAGATGGTAGTATTTCGGGGAGGTTTTTAGACACCTGTAAAGACAACTACGCATTGTAGTGGCTAAAACAGGCAATTGCCAACCTTTCCTCCCCGTAAAATGAAGTCCGTCTGAGCATCGTGCGGGTGGATCGGCTGGCTAGGTTGAGGAGGCGGATCTGTGACTTCCAGAAAACTTGACGCCACGGAAACCATCATCTCTAAACCGACAGTGCAGAACCTCCGGGCGAAGGTCCGAGAGTGGTGCATCTTCCACAATGTCAAAAAGAAAGAACCTATGAGTAGTCTTCTAGTGTTTGGTATAACTAAAAAGAAAAACTGTTTTATTAGTTCTCAAACTTAAATATTAAAATTGAGAAAGAAAAACAGCAGCCAAAAAAGAGAGTGCGCCTTTGAATGTTTCTGAAATGCAAGAACAGCAGCCTCTGCAACATTACCAACAGGAGATGATGCGACTATCCCGCAAGTGGAGCCCTCCATGAGGAAAGTAACTCCTAACATCATAACAGAGGTAACTCCAGAAGAAGAGCAGCACGACAGAGCACTTTTTTGCGGATGTCCTGCACTTGCATGGCTTAACATGGCCAGAATCAGCGCTAACCCTCTGACGGACATCCTCAAGTTTATCCATAGATTGGTTGGATTGACTCATAGGCGCAATTAAGGCATAAATGCGCGTGACTATATTATCCTCCACTTTATATCAGGAATTTAGAATCCAGAATCCATGGCACAGTATGATTTCACTTTGAGGTGTAAACAAGCCGTTTGAATGTTTAGCAGACTTGTTATTTTAATAATTAAGCGTTTATCATCTAATGCACCTGTGATAATTTTCAAAAAAACCCTAAGACTTCTTCACTTTCACTGAATTAAGATATATTGGAACTACCCACTGGAACGATTGTCTTCTACATGCAGTAGCGATTTTGTGTGGACCACTAGGAGAAACTTTAATCTTTCTTGATAAATTAAATGTTTCTCGAAGAGATAGATCGCGTAAGAAGTTATGATAAGGAAATGCGCGGTACGGTATAAGTGTACCCATACTTTGGCATTTTTCTATTGCACAATAAGCGCCGTGGGTCGCTTGATATCACCTCGTGTAAATGATACCACTTAGATTTCGAGTTGTAAACACTTGAAAAGCACTCTCGTTCACGTGTACGCTCGGTGAAAGTCAAACGAATACTGAAAGCAAATGAAATGAAAAACTAAATTACTCTAAAATATTGTGATTGTTGAGCTTTAAATTAAGCTTTCGTCAGTAAGATATTCTTGAAAGACCTCTGTATGCTTTCAATCTTTCCGTAGAAACACAAATGATGCCATAATAAAATGGTAAACTTAACAGGAACAGCGAATACCGGAGACTTCAACGATGCGTTGGGCAAGAGTCCCACTTTTGAGCTCGGCGTTTCTTCACCGAAACCTTAAACGCATCTTTGTTCTTGCTCTGCTATTACACTTTGCATACATGGGCAAAAGCGATTACGGCCGCCGCACGGCCTGCACGGCTCTGCGGCTTGATCAGCCGGCGCTGCCGCAACCGGAGCTTCGCAACCGCGCTGCAGGGTCGCTCCTGCTGGCCGCTCGCAATTTCTACGCATCGACATGCCCTTTGCTGCCGCAAGAATTTTCTCTCGGCGTCCCGCTGAGAAGGATCCGGCGCAGCATCTGGGTTAATTATGAAAAGCATCGTTTTCGTTCTCCGGCTCTTCAAGGCTGCGCTATTGTACGGCGTGACGCGTTTGGTGCCTCGCAAGAGCCCGCTTGCAAAATCGGGAGAGTGTTAAAGCCCCGTTAATGATAAATAATCGCGCCCATTCTGCTCCTAATTGATAATTTATAAGTCGTTATCCGGCCGGCTTCGCTAAGCAGCCCGTAAATCAGGCTCAATTAGCGCAATCGATTTTTCTCGGCGGCGTCGTTCGTAATTTATGGGGCGAATTTGGGCTAGAGGACGGGCTGCAATTAGCGGTGCTTCTGCTAGGAAACGGCGGAGAGGGCTCAAGGACCGCGCGCGCTCGCTAAATCACGCCTTGATACATGGTAATTAGATAGTACAAACGTAAAATCTAAATATTATTATTTAATGGTCCGACCTGAATTGACGCCGCAAACGGCCGTATAAATTACGGCGTGCTCGCTTTATTGAGCCACAACGCTGTAATGGACTGCAAAGGATGGTTTTATAATCCGTTTAGCGCAATCGCCGCAAAAAGTAGAGTTTATAGGTTTGTTTAAGCGTGCTAAGGTTAATAAACGATAAAGACAGCTAAAATAAACTGCACGGTGATAGAAATATTAATACAGGAAAGCATATGCTGCTAAATCATATGAATAATTGCATAATGTATGGAAAATTAAGGGAAGAAATATTAAAATTTTCAGCCGCTTAGACACATGTACTTCGTTAACAATAATTAACATTTGTTTATACAAAATTAAAATAAACACAATAAAAGGACGCCGCTTTAGCAGAGATAAAATAAGTAACGCATTTTTCAATAAAAGATCATAATCTGAGAGGGAAAGATCTAGGAAATGCATTGGGTATAGCAGTAATTTTCACCACAAGTGGTTTTGCCTTGTCGTGCAAAAGAACGATCGGTCAGTAAAAGACCTCTTACATGCCATTTAAAATGTGATGCTAGTAACGCTTAGTAGTAACATTTGTTACTCGATTTTAATACTCCATTACATGTAATGCCATTAAAACCTTAACAAATGCCCCAAAAGAGTTCCCAGTACTACAAATAGGATTTTGATGGTTCATCAAGGTTACCCCACTATTTCAGGTTTTTTTTTTAACTTCTTTATCTTGAACCTGCATAAAAAGGCAGAGGTACGTCGCATATATTAGCCCGTCAAGAGGAAAGGGGCGATGGAGTAGAATTTTTCAGGCCTGTGTATCCTAGTGGCCCGGACCGGCCTCATTGTATTTCTCTTTATTTTAGTGTTTTTTGTAAAATAAATATTTATTTTAAAAAAATTATAAACCTCAAGTTATTCTAAGTACTATCCATCGTTAACTACAACTTTTTTCCATCTTTCTAGCAACAGACCGACTCCTTAGCGAAAGAATTCCTCGTCCTGTGATGCAATCCATGAATTGATCCATTCTTTTGATATCTTCAAAAGAGTTAAAGCGTTCCTCAGACAGGTCATGTGTCATGGATCGAAATAAATAGTAATCAGAAGGGGCTACGTCTGGTTAACACGGCAAGTGGGATAGGACATTTTATCGAAGTGTTTCCAAACAATTTTTGACTTGTTTTGCAACATGTGGCCGAACGTTGGCGTGCTGGAAAATCACTTTATTGTGTTTTTAGACGTATTTCGGTCATTTTTTTTCGGTTGTTTTTTGTAATGTCCCCTAGTGATAGTTTCGGCTTGCTTCAGTAGCTCATAAACTACTATGCTTTTCTGATACCACCAAAACAGAGCGTTACCTTCAAATTATAGATTTTTCTTTGGATTCAATGTTGAGATGGATGGTAATATTTGATCGGGCATATATTTGACTTTTCTCGTAATGAATCCATGTTTTATCATCATCCATGATACAATACAAAAACCCCTTTATTTCGTGTCTTTGAAGCAGCTACTCGCAGGGGGGAAAACATCTTTTAACGTTTCTCGACCCCAATTTGTGTGACACCCAATTTTCTTGCTTTAGAATCGTTTCCATGGATTTGTAAACGTTTATCGATGGTTGATAAATCAACATTCAGGAAATTTACCAATTTTTCAAGCGTTTGGCATAGGTCTTCATCGAGTAATGCGTCCAATTCCGAATCTTTAAACTTTTTCGGCTGGCCCGAGAGTTCTTTATCTTCCTTATCAAAACCACTACTTTTGAATCGTAAAAACCAATACTCATAAGTTGAAATAAATAAAGTATGTTCACCATAAGCTGCCGACTTTCAGCTGCTGATTGCTTCAAATGGAAACAGAAAAGTAACGCTCTGCGCAAATTGCGTTGTGTTGGCACGAAACTCGACATATCCAAAGTTCAAAAATTCAAGCCTAATGACAGTGCTTTGCCATGAAGTTGCAGTATGTACTGATTGCAAAAAATATTAGTAACGGTATCTGTTGTAAACTCTTTAAGATTAATTTTAAGCCTCCAATAACATTTTTATTTTTTTTAATATTTTAACGTTCTCTATTTGATTTTATTTAAATTCAAAGAGTTTTTAAATTCTTAATTTATGCACAATTGTATATTTAACACGGAAAGTGTTTGTCACCTATACGTTTACATGCAACAAGGTATAAGAGAGCAACCATTTAAGTTGCGTTATTCTGCGAGTTGTAAAAATTGGGAAAGGCACCTATTTAGTGTTTTACTTTGTTTATGGTAATATTGTAATGGGTGCATGCGCATGTATATTACACACTCAAATGACAAGTAATCTTAAAAGTGGTAGCTATAGTAAATATTAACAAAAATACGATTCTGGATTTGGTAAGCCTAAAATTAAAACTCGAGATGGCTAGGTTATTGAATATATTTTTATAATGGATTTATGGTATTCTCTTAATTCGTTAGTATTTCTGATATGCTACAATATATGCGCCTTATCTTTTATAAAGTTAAATATAAGTAATGCATATTTAAGCTGAACGAGTGTTTATTTAGAAAACACTTCATTTGAAATCAGGCCAACTCTTTATTGTATCTGAAAATTTAGTTCGTGACAATTACACGTGAAGTATAATGACCGGCATATGATCACTACAAACAGCATCACAATCAATAATTACTTTATTAAAATTTTTCACCACATTTTGACACATTTTTGGCATAATCTGGGCTATTTAGTTATTTGTGGGTTGTTACTATAGACGCGGTCTTTCAGATAGTCTCACATAAAATATTCCAACAGCGTCAAATCATAATTTAGTGGGGGCTAACTAACCGGTCTTAGCGCAAAATCACATGATCTTCAAATTTTGATTTTAATAAATCAGTGGTTTCCAAGCCATGTGTGACGTAGCACCGTCTTGTTAAAACCAAAAGTTATTCAAATTAAAATCAAGGAATTCATCTTAAAAAGTTTTTAATCGTGCTGCGATAACGAATTCCAGTTGTTAGTGAATTTTGAAAATATACGGCTCAATTGCTCAGCTCGGTCAAAGTCATACCAAACGTGCACTTTTCTCTAATATTGTTCTGTCTGATCAATTATTTAAAAGTTTCTAGAACATCAAATTCCGTAATTTTGCTTGTTGACGGGACCAATGAGTTGAAAAAGTGCTTCATCACTGAAGATGATCTGCGTAGAAAAATCAACACTTTCATTCAACCACTTAAGCATCGAAGAAACGAATTGACGAGAGAAGCATAACCAGTTGGCTTTATATGTTGCGATACCATAACCTTTTAGGCGTGTAAATAAAGATCTTTCATTAGAATGTGGTAAGAAGTGCTGTGAGATAGATTTAATTGTTGAAGCGACGACAAGTCGGTGTGGTTGACTATTGCTCGATATTTTCTCGAATAGCTGCAATTACGGAGTCCATACACACAGTACAAACAAATGGATGTTTGTTTAAAGGCAGTAAAGTGTAATTTTAATTAAAAAACTAAATAATTGTAAAAAAATCGGCTGTACTCAATAAAAATAGCTATACTTTTCGAAATAGTTCTGCTTAACCCTTTCACCATCTCCTTAGATAATATTGCTTTGATTGAAAATAATTTTTGTTATAAGCATTTGTTGAACCAAAAAGTAGAATAAAAAAAATCGTAAAGCTTTCATGTTCTTGAAACTGTTACTCAAAACTTTGTAACTTTTGTTTGTACTTATCCTTGTTTTAGATATTTGTTTACATTAAAAAAAACTGTGCCCGTCTGGAGCTACGTCAAGCTCGTCAGTTCATCAGATCTTGTGCCGCTTGCTTGGATTTTTTTCTCGTTTTAATTTTTGCATTCAATGGTCCGTGGTAAGCCTCCTCCATAGAAACTCGTTCAGCCATTCCCACTTTATACCAAGAAAGGCTATTACATTGCAAAAACATTAAGGACTTGTGCTTCCGTGGTAAATCTTACATTACAATAGAAAGACAAGAAGTCTTAAAGATTGCCAACTTCCTGGGACATCACGAGTAACATACGATGTAAAGGATCAGTTTATCAGACTGATGAGCAAGCGAAATAAAAGATTAACTGCCCTAGATATTACTCCGAAGCTTAATCGGGCACTGATAAAACAATATCAATCAACATAATAAAGTGGCGTTTTCGGGAAAGTAATTGTTGTTACACTATTTGTTGTTACAACGATGGTAATAAAGCTAAACGGCTTCAGTAGACAAAAATCATTGTTTCTGAACAATTGAACAGTGGCAAAACATATTATAGACCGACAAATCTAAATTCGAAATTTCCAGGCAGAAACGAAGAATCTTCATGCGTCAGTCTAAAAGTGATTGTTTCGTGGGTCTGTTTTAGTGTGGGTTGGTTTTAATTTGAGTGGTGTGGAAGATAGTAAAAGTTGATTATATTATGCTGAAAGAACAGTATAAAAAAACGAAAAGCGTCATACCATTTGGGTTGCGATTAATCGGGAAGGGATTCGTGAGGATCCAAGACAACGACCTAAATATACCTCAAGGCTTTGTGGGAACTATCTAACAAATTAAAAAGAAGAAAAAATATTTAAAATAATAACATTTTTACTACAGAATCCAGACCTCAGCTTTATAGACTCTGATAAACTCTAAGTCCAGGTGACACTTTATCGACGCTTTTGTTTAATTTTATACGTTTAAGTGTGGAGAGGGCAGGTGATAGTTGTAGTTTAAAAGTTAAAACTTTAGATGGGAGAGAATATGAATTTGCTGAGTTGCATGAATTTGACTATTTAGAAGTGATAGTAACAAACCAACGAGATGATAATTTGGAAATAATCGCGCTTTTAATTAATGCAATAGGAGCGAGATGTAGACTCTAAGAGCCCAAATCACAACGCAACTGGAAGTTTGACAGAGGAAAATCCTAAGGAGGGGCTTTAGGGGAAATAATTCGAAAACCAATAGATAAAAAGAACGAAAAATGAATTATTAGGGTTTAAATAGACAGCCGAGTGTAACGCAGAAATTAAATCTAACAAAATTAAGAGGTTAGGTTATGTTAAAAGATTAGAGGGTAAGAGAGCCACAACACTTCTAATACAACACAAGATAGAAGGCAAGAAGCGTAGAGAACGGCCCAAATGCAGATGACTGGACTAAGTAAAAGCTATACATATTTAAACCAATTTCTGATAGACAAAATTTTCTGTCGAAAATCATTCTACCATAAAGCAACTAACTACAGTTAATCACGATGTACACATGAAAAAATATTGTTCTACGACGTTTATCGATATTAGCCATACTTTTCACAAAATCTGAAATAAAAAGTATCTTACCAATTGGATACTTCACTATCTAATAAGCAAAATTGGAAGAAAAACTAGCGGCAAAGTCCTCTACCCGCTTGAATGTTCCACAAAGGAGTACACTGGGTCTCTAATCTACACATCAGATATTTCAACTACAAAACGAATAATGACCGCTATTTACGCAAGCGAAATTACTGCGCTAGGCTTCTACGACAAACCGCAAGTAGTCTTTTTTCGTTTATCTAACGCTACATAAAAATAAATCTGGTTCAGGACTTGGTGAAATAAGGCTAACGAAGTTACTTGACAAGTGGCATTCACATAGAGTATTGTTTGTTCTTGGACAGTTAGGACGTGGACGGAGTCTTGAAACTCTTAATATTTCATCCGTAACTGCAGCAGAAGAGGAAGATTTTTTAAATTTAATTTACTGTTCCGTGTGTTATTGCAGCTCCAGCGTTTGTAAAAGGAAAGCCCAATTGTAAACAAAACGATAATAGACTCTTGAAAACTTATACATTAATATGTAAATCCATTCCGGATGAGCAAATCATAGCTAACGTGGAAACAACCATACGAAACCTTCCAGCGGATGAATGAAAGGAAGATCGAATCGAAACTTTACGCATCTTGCGCCATGCTAAGCCGCTTAAAAAACCCACACCGAGCAGAACTAAATTCTCTTTGTGAAATTAAAAACGACACAATTATCATTTTACCAACTAATAAATGATGACCGATGTGCTCGATTCGAAAAGTTGGACCGTTTTGAAACTTTAAACGAGAAAACTGATAAAAAGATCCTCTCCGGAAGAGCCCATTAAAAGAAAATAACATCAGAAGCTCTGCCCCAAAATGTTATAAAGGATGACCACCTATTATCAGCTTATGTGGTTTTACCAATGAATATTTGTCTAATATATTACAAATACGCAATGGATTTACCAACAGTTATATTAAGAGCCCGCAAGACATCCCGCTACAAGAGGGAAACCTAATGGTTAGTTTTGATATAACGTCCTTTTTTATCAAAGCTTTGATCCAAAATGCCCTGGAGTAACTGAAGCAAAGTTTTACCTAATGACATCTTGTAAAGGGTTTTCCAATAGGGGCGCTCAAACTTTTGCAGTGTACAGCGACCATGTTGGTAAACTTACAGTTGTCAAATTTGGAACCTTATAGTAATTAACGTCGGGTAAAAAATCAGAGAAAGTTAGAATGTTAAGCAACGCGTGAAAATCACTAAACTTTACTATTAAAATGATTGCTCAGTTCTAGTTACGTTCCGTGCATTACCTGATTTTTACGGTGCACACAATCGTTCTGTTAAGTCGACTATTTGTTGTTTGGTGGACAAATTTGAATCAACTGGTTACCCGTACGTCGTCAAAATGTAACATCTGCAGAAAATATTGTTGCAGTGAACGAAAGTGTGCAGGATAACCCAAAGGAGTTAATTTCTCGTCGCGCTCAAGAACTTGGTCTTCGCAGACCTCAACTTGGCGAATTTTCCATCGGCAATTGGGGCTGCACCCGTACATAATTCAATTAACCCAGGAACTGGAGGTAACCGACCATAAGCATCTTCAAACATTTGCTTACTGGGCTCTGAAGCAGTTGGAAGTGGGCCCCGATTACGGACGGAAATCATCTTCAGCGACGAGGCCCATTTTTGAATGAATCGCTATGTCAACAAGCAAAATTTTCGCATTTGAAAGATAACAATTTACATGACACCCGTCAGTTGCAAATTCATCCAGAAAAGTCACTGTTTGGTGCGGATTTTGGTCCGGCGAGGTCATTGGCTCGTACTTCTTCCAAAATAAAGCTGGCACTACCATACTGTCATCGGAAGACGTACAGGTTGATAATAACCATTTTTCTTGATCTAAATTGAAAGATATGGGTCTCAACGACATGTGGTTTCCACAAGACGATGCCACATAGCGCATGCAACAATGGATCTTCTGCACGACAAATTCGACGGCATTGTTATCTCGCGTTTTGGCGACGTCAACTGGGCACCTAAATGGTCTGACTTAACGCCATTAATTTTTTTATTGTAGAGCTACGTTAAGTCATGGGTCTAAGCGAATAAGCCGCTGACGATTGGTGTCTTAAAGTCAACATAACCAATGCCATCAATGATATCAAGCCCGATTTATGTGGTCGAATCATTGAAAATTGGACTTCTCGGATACCCGCCGATATCATATTCCATGCATAATTTAATCGAATACTCTTTCGAATAACAATATAATAAACAACTTGTTTTAAATTTAAAGTTCGATACACCCAAGCGTACAGTTTACCATAGAACTGGGATCGAACAATAATATTTCCTTTCTAGATATACTTGTGTTGAGATAAGAAAATGGATATTTATAACACACTGTGTACAGAAAAGCTATGCATACAGGTCAGTTCTTCACAAGCAGTCAAATCACCATCAAGCCAAAAAAAGCTAGTTGAAAACTTTGGTAGATTAGGCGCGGCGAATGTGAATAAGAAATTGTAACATCTGCAGCAAGACTTGCAAGAGAATAGCTCCTCGAAGAAAAATATAAAAAGAGCAATAAAACCTAGCGCATCTATACACAAAACAAAATCAAAATCGGCTACGGTAGGTGATACACTTTTATCCTATGTTAACAGAGTTGCGGATACGAATATAAAGAGTAGTAAATAAATACAACCTAGAAATCATTTACATTACCTGACCTAGTGATATCAACAACGGATTCCTCACCACCATCCCTACCACATGCGTACGAGTACAAAAATCTAAGCGCAAAAACAATAACTTAATTTTAAGATTTTTTCTAAAGATGTCCGCTGCAGTTTTAGACGAAACATCAAGAGTTGCCAAACTTTGATCACAGCCTAACAGCCCAAAAGCAATTCACGCTATGTACCAAAACACCGGTTGAAAAAGCTTACGTACTTATTTTCTAAATTCTCTATTAACAATAAATTGTTGTTTTATAAAGCCATTCTGTAGCACATATGGAAAAGTAACTTTTCGATTCGTTTCTTAATTAAGTTTAGAATCCTTCTACATCTATATTTTTAAAGAATAAAACAGTTTGTACCAATCAGCAGAAACAATAGAAGAAATTAATGGGAGACTAATAATAATGAGAGACTTCAATGCACGAGTAGACAAGATGAATGGGGCATCGGGAGAAACTATAGGAAAATACGGCGAAAATACCAAAAACAATAATGGCACAGGATTGATTGATTTATGCATACTTAACAATCTCATAGTAAGAAATACCTTCTATAGCGCATAAAGATATATACAAGTACACAAGAGAAGTAGTGATTAGAAATAAAAAATTAATATTAGTCTACATAATAATAAACAGAAGATTTAGAAATGAAATAAAAGACACAATGGTGAAAAGGAGAGTAGAAATATATTTTGATCACTACTTAGTGTTATCAAAACTAGTAATAACAACAGAAAGTTACGGAAAGTACAAGAAATGGAAAAGAAGAAAACAAAGTTAAATAAAAGATTAAAACATATAAACTGGGAGAAGAAGAGACGACAAAGTCAACGAAAACAGACTTATCAACTGAAATAACATGGAAATGTATCAAAGAAATAACGACAGCAAAAGAAGTAATATATGTATAAATAAGTTTTCAGCATTTTTCTGCAAAATTAAAGTTTTATTTAAAAATAAACAAAAAAAAGCTTAAGTATCAAAGTATTCTCCGTTGGCATCGATGACCTTTTGCCATCTTTCGGTAGCTTGAATTCCTGGTGTAGAAGCTGACCGGCTTCGAGACGATAAAGTTATCGATGCATTTTCGGACTTCTTCTGTTTTGAAGTTGTATCAGCCAAGTGATCCTGTAACAACCGGAATAAATGATAATCGGAAGGGCCATGTCTGGGCTATACGCCGCATGTGGAAAAGTTCCCAGCCTAACGCGTTGCAGCTCATCCGTGTCAAATGTTTGAGGGCGTCCAGCGCGTGGTTGATCTTCAAGACTAAACTCTCCTCCCGAAATCTTTGGTACCACTTTTGCACGTTGCATGACTTACAGCATTCTCACCATATGCAGCGCAAATCATTTTGGTGACTTCAGCAGCGTTTTCTTAAGATGAAACGCGAAGTGGATAGAAAATCGAATATGCTCTTTTGTGATTGCCATCGTGAACACAGCTGATTATTGAAGTTATATGCATCAAACGCCAAATCGCATGATGTTTTGAAAGACCAAATGTCACTGCTTTAAAACCGCAAGAGGGCGGACTAATACGTTACATGTAAATGGTGATTTGCGTCCTGTGAAATCTAAAGCTGAGAACTTATTTATACACCTATTATGTGGAACTACCAAAATTATAGAGGGCAAGAAAGCAAACGAGTTGGTGAAGTGACAAAATAAAAACAAAAATAAAATTAAAACACAGAAATGGAAAGAATATTTGGGAAACAAAACAGGAGAAAATTGCGATAGATACAAGGAACGGAGATCCAAAGTTAAGAAAATGATTAAACAAGCAAAACAAAAAACATGGAAGGAATTTGGTGAAAAGATGGAACGGGACACTCTCGGAAACCAAAAACTATTTTATAGAATACTCAGATTACTGCGGAAAGGAAAATCACACAACATTAGTTACATAAAGCCAAAAATTGCAGACCCCAAAGAAATAAGGATACAAGAAGTAATAAAAGCTGTGAAAAGTTAAAGCAAGGTAAAGCAACTAGGCACGGAAATATTATTACCGAAATTATTAAAAATTTGGGCAGAAAAGCTCTATAAATACTAATAACGCTATTCCACTAAGCATAGCAAAAAAAGATCACTAAAGAATGAAAGATAGGAATATGACTACATTGTATAAAAAAGCGCCACAGAAGAGACTGCTCGAATTATAGAGGAATGACCTATGGTCTATAGTTGCAAAAATATATGAAAAAATAGCGAAATCACAATTGGAAGGTTTTTATGTGGATTTAGAAAATCCAGAGGAGTACAAGGTCATATATTCGTAATAAAACAATTAATAGAAAATTCACCGAAAACAAAATATACGAAACCTTTGTAGACATAGAAAAGGCATTTGACAGCATACCAAGAAAAATAGTGTAAAATAGCTTTAGACAGAGGAAAGTAAAAGATAAGTTGATTACATAAATAAAGAGTATGTATAAAAACACAGGAAATTTTGTGATAACAGATAACCTTCAATAGGAAGAGTTTACAACTAGAGAGGAATTAAGACAAGGATGATTCCTTAGCCCTGCTTTATTTAATTTGGTAATGGACGTTGTAATAAGGAAAAAGTAAAAAACTAAAGGTGGGTCATAGAAACCTAGAAATGGTGGAAATAGCAGAAAGCATATTTGCTGACGATTTAGTGAGATACGCAAAGAACGAACATGATCTGCAACATACCTTGGAAACATGGAACAACGCACTACTGGTTAGAAATCTAAAAATACATGTCGATAAAGTAATGGTGATAGGGAAAGAAGATTAATACAGATAAACGAGAAAGAAATAAAATAAATACAGACTTTTAAGTAGTTAGGAGTGAGGATACAGTGCAGCGGTAAAATGGATGCCGAAATAAATGATAGACTGGAAAGTGCGGCTAGAATATACCACTCCCTAAGTAAATCATTTATAAGGAAACGAGAAATATCTAAGAAAACAAAGATCGCTGTATTCCAATCTACTTTTAAACTGATTTTGATGTATGAAAGTAAAAGCTGGGTACTATTAAAGCAAACGGAAAGCAAAATTCAGGCTATGGGAATGAGATACCTACGCGACATTAAGGGAATTGTGAGAAGAGACAGAATCAGAAATGATTTATTAAGAGAGCAACAAAAATAATATGGGAGCCCATATTGCAACAGAAAAAAGAAGAGGAAGACCAAGAAAAACACGAACAAAGACGTAGTGGAGATAAAAAGGACCAACATGGAACGAAGAGGAAAACTAGCAAAGAACAAAAACAATGGGCTAACAGAATATACAGTTAATTTAAAGTTAGTTTTATCTATATTTATAGTGTCTTCAAAATATCATGAACCACCAATCTATCCAGTAGCATAACTAAGTTTATACATACACCACAGGCTAAGTTTTGTACTTATTCGTTCTGCAATTGAATGAATTACAAAAAAAATGTGGTCAGCGATTTTTAGCAAAGAATAGATATGGGTCAGGTCATAATAGCAGTGGTAAAAAAGCGTACCTTTTTTGATTCATCATAGTATAGAACAAAATACTTTATTACCAACAAAGTGATCTTATAACGCAAAATCCTGTACTTACTAATGTTTACTATATGTATAGGCAATATATCGAAAAAACAATTTGAGCATTCCAATAACCACTACTAAAGGAGAATGAGAATTTCTAACTTATTTTATTTACAGAACTTTTTGCTAATGACACAATACTAACATTGGAAGCACCCGAGAAAAAAACACATCTCAAAAAGCTCGAATAGACTATGCTAAATGAATAATGAGACTTGTTGTCAACAAAAATTTGAGCGCTGACAAGACTAGATAATACTCTAAAATGCGTTCAGCGAATATATACAGTAATAAAACTCTCAAAAAATTCCGGCTCATTTTAAATAACTGTCACTTATTGGTCGGTTTGAAAAAGTGTGGGTATTTTAGTAGTCAGGAACACACTGACTCGTTTTTGGACACTCGTGTGTTAGCGCTGCGGCTAACGTGGTGTGGTTAGGAATGGCAATTTCATTTGCATTCGACTATTTAAATATAAAATTAATAAAAATTCAGTTCTAACAAAGAAAAAGCTACATTGTAAACCTGGCCTTGGCGCACATCTTTCTGCGTTTTCATGATGATTTATTACTACATGTATATAGATAAGCGAAAACATAACAGTCAAATCTACAGAATAATATTTCAATAAACCTTAACATTCGATGGCTACTGACCAAAAATAAAAATGTAAAACACACGCAATCGAAAGGAAATTTTTGAGCTGAATTTAAAAACTGAAAATAACAAAATAAAGAACATAGAGGCCAGGATAAAAGTTCCACGTATTAGAAGTGGAAATAGTGTAAAAATAGCTAAGATGATTTTTTGGCAAAAAATTGTGTATAATAATTTGGGATTAAGTATATAACACCAAATATAAAAAGCAACATTAATCGACAAAACAAAGGGTTAGTTAATTTGTCACAAGAGTTCGCATTTGACTTTGTTAGCGCAAAGACGTGTATACCACGACTGGAAGTGTAAACAAGTTGGTGCCTACGTTACAAATACAATTTACATCATATTAACCCGCAGATCGCTGCTAAACCAGTAAGTTGCCTTTAAATTGCTAAAATTCATACTCTCGCAATCAACAATGATCTACCAATGGAAGTTCAAACGCTAAACAAACGCAAAGCAGACGCCATATCACCGCCGATAAATGAAGTTCGGAAACGCTACACCTGGGTACCTCCAAAACTAACACAAAACAAGTTTTATTTGCCACCTAGTTTAGAAGACAAATTAAACGACAATCAGGCACACGCATCTAACAAGAAACCTGAAACTGTTGCAACAACAATCAAAATTCCGCCCATCTACCTACAAAGCAATATTAATCACAAAGAGCTGACCGCTGACCTCGAAAAGATAGCAACAGGCGAGTTCACCACACCCTGCAACACAAATTCGATAAGAATAAATCTAACCAAACCAGAAGATTACAGAAAAGTTTCCGAACACTTTAGAGTAAATCAAATCAAGTTTCACACCTTTCAAAACCCCAGTAGCAAGCCACTTAGTCTTGTAATTAAAAATGTCCCAATTTCGCTCACAATCCAAGAACTCGAACACGAACTTAAAACGTTACCAGTAATTAAAATAACGCGATTACTTACCAAAGATAAACAACCACTGCCCGTTTGCGCGGTAGATCTAACAGATAACGAAGACGCAAAAAAAATATTCAAATTAAAATCCATATTTTATTCAATAGTAACAGTTGAAATAAGAAAAAACCAACTAACATTCCCCAATGTCACCGCTGCCAGCAATATTTCCCCCCGCTGCGTGAAATGCGCAGGAAAACACCTACATAATCAGTGTCCTAAAGAGCCAAAAGAACCGCCAACATGTGCAAACTGCGGGGAAAACCACGCAAGTTATCGTGGCTGTAAACATCACCTAGAATTACTTCAAAAACGAACAGCAAACCGACCCAACCTCAACAGACGTCTACATACAGAAAATGCATGGAACACCCCGCTTAATTTATCGCAGACGCAGGCGCTACGAAATAATCCTCCAAATATAAATCACAACACAACCAATACACCCTATCCTACGTGACAACAACAAACCAACAATACAGAACCAAACAATTTAATCAAAATTCTAATAGACTTCCTAACCCCATTCATCCCTCAAATTAAAGCTTTTATCACAAATACACTCATTCCTCTCCTTTTCAATGGCCCATAAAGAACCAAAAACAATAGAGAAGCTAACAATCCTAAATTGGAACTCGAATGGTATCAAAACTCAACGATCATTATTAATTTCCTTCATAGCAAGACATAATGTGGACATAGCTTGTCTCACTGAAACTTATCTCTCATCAGAAGACAATCTCAAAATACCAGGTTATCAGGTCTATAGAAATGACCGAATATCAGAGAAAGCGGCAGGAGGAGTAGCCATACTAGTTAAAAAGCAGATCAAGCACAACCCCATACCTGATCCAACTACACCAAACATGGAAGCCGTCGGTATCAGAATAACTCTAAATAATCAGAGTCACACAATAGTTAGCATGTATAAGCAACCAAAAAAAAAGCTAAATCCTTCAGATCTACTTGCAATATTTAACTCGACTGATCCTACCCTTGCAATTGGTGATCCAAACTGCAAGAACACGCTATGGGGCTGTAGAGCGACCAACCCGGAAGGCATCAAACTTGAACAACTCTCCTCCGAGCTTGGATTCCTAATACAAACCCCATCCAACTACACTTACTACCCCAATCGTAACGACCATCAGCCTGACGTCCTGGATATGGTCTTTCATAAAAACTTCTCAAGGAAATTCACCAAACGGTCATCGATGAGCTCGACTCAGATCACCTTCCGGTACTAATAACCTTTATAGCCATTCCACACATAAACCCACAGGCTCCTCGTCTAATAAATGGATCAATAAATTGCGACAAATTCAAAATAGCTCTAAATAACCATCTGCAACAACCATCCAAGTTAAAATCACTTGAAGATATTGACGAAGCAACAACTAACTTCACAACAGCCATCGTAAGCAGCGTTCGCGATGCAACATCTAAAACCTAAAGTACAGTATAGCAAAGCGAGACACTATTACCACTCAAGCCACATAACAGAGCTCATAAAAAAGAGCCAAACGAGACGCAAATGGCAACGAAGCAGAAACCCACTGGACAAGCAAACGCTCAACCATTTAACACACCAACTCAAAAAGAACTAGACGAGATAAGAATAACCACCTACCAAAGATACATTGAAGAGCTTGAACCCAGTGACCCAGGTATGTGAGAGCAACCAAGCGAATCCTAAAACAGAATAACGAAATTCAACAATAACAGATGACAACAACAGCTACTACACTGACGCAGAAAAAGCCGTAGCGTTCGCCAATCACTTGGAACGCGTATTTACACCAAAAATAACTTGCAGCCCAACAGAAGTAGCAGCAACAATTGACTACATGGAAAGAAACTTACCTGTCGTCACTGAACATATCGAACCAACTTCGCCTCACGAACTACAATCCCTAATTGCCAGGCTCCCCAAACGGAAGACTCCTGGCTACGATCTTATACCTAACATTGTGCTAACTCATTTAACAACTAAATCCCTAGCTTACCTTGCATCAATATTTAACGGTTGCCTGAGGATGGGTTACTTTCCAAAACAGTGGAAACATGCTATAATACTGTTATTCCTCAAGCCAAGAAAATACAAAAACCACTTAAAAAACTATAGACCTATAAGTCTTCTGACATCCTTATCCAAGTTGTTAGAAAAAATAATCTACACTCGTCTCAACAATGAAGTGACTTCACTTAACATACTCCCGCCACATCAGTTTGGCTTCAGAAAAGATCACTCAACTACACATCAACTGCAGAGAATAGTAGAAGTTTTAGAAACCGGATATGAAAACAAACAGTTTGCAACAGCCATTTTCCTAGACTTAGCTCAAGCCTTCGACAAGGTTTGGCTAGAGGGGCTGAAAAGAAAGTTATTAAAACTAAGAATATCTAACTACCTTACAGCAATACTATTCTCTTTCCTTGAGAGCAGAAGCTTTGCAGTTAAAATTAATACCGAAGTCTCAGAAACCAAACGTATACGAGCCGGAGTCCCTCAGGGCAGTATATTGGGACCTCTATTATTTAATATATATACATATGACATACCAAATCTCAACGCTACGTTAGCAACCTTTGCTGACGACACGGCCATTATCACTCTAAGCAACGACTTAACACAAGCAACTCAATTACTTCAGACAGCAATAAACAAAGTAAATGGTTTAACAACTGGAACATCCAAATCAACTCGAGCAAATGCCAAGCTAAAATATTCACACTCAGGAGAATACGCAATCCACCAAGCATTCATGTCAACAATGAAATCGTCCTATGGAATACCCCGATGAACCAGTAAAATACCTAGGAGTACTTCTAGACACCAAATTATCATGGAACCAGCATATCAACTCCAAACTCAACCAGAGCCACGCAAGATTAGCACAACTATATCCGTTATTAAATCGAAAGTCAAAGTTAAAACCAAATGTGCAATTATGATGTACACTTCCCTCATAAGACCTTTAGCACTCTATGCGTACCTATCTGGAGTACAACATCAAAAACTAATATAACCAAGCTACAAAGACTACAGAACAAAGTCCTAAGAATCTCAGTGGACGCGCCATGGTTTATTAGAAATAAACAACTACACGATGAGCTAGGTGTACCAACAATCGAAGACTACATTAAAAGAACCACTAAGAAATTTCTCAAAAATATCACGGCGTGCGAAGGAGCAGTTCACTAGAACCTAGGTAAACGAAACATTCACTCCCGGCTAAAACGAAGATTCCCTCAAGATCAATTCTTATCCGACGACAATGAATAACCACACAGATTTGTTCGAGGTATCAAGTCACCTCATAAGTTAGAATAATCATTGTAAATATATTAACAATGCCATGTATAATACAATCGTAGTGTTGATCTGGCAAATAAATAATTATAAGGAAAATTTGTCACAAATCACTGCAAAGAACATAACAAAGAAAGCTAAAGCGATCAAAAGAATACTCGGTGCTAAAACCAAAAAATAATACAGACAAAAGAGAACTTACAAAACAATAAAATAATAGTGAAGAACTTGCAAACTTAAATAAACTAATCCGAACAGCAGGGATTAAAAAATTCCAAAAAATAAAAATTAAAAATAGCAAAAACATAGAAATGCTAAAATTAAAATAAACAAGACAAAAACAACAAACAAATACAAGATAACGATTAAGTTCTACAAAAATATGTACAAATAAAGAACTGAACAGATAAGTAATTAATGTGAGTTGGAAAGAAATGCTGATACAGGTAGATGATTTAGCTCTAAATTAAATGTAATTAAACAAAGTATTAATTAAAGGTTTTCATTTTTATTTTAATTTTTTATGCAACATTGGTGCAATTTAATCGTATTTAGCATAAATGAGAATTAAGCAAATTGGATGAATGGGGTAGTGACTTGAGGAAGATCGATCCATTAATGTTACTCCCAATTAGAAGGCTTAAGCCTGGTTGGGCCGAGGGGTGAGATCATGTAGCCAGTGGCGCCTTAATCTTCTTGGTGTGACTGGTTCTTAGGCTAGTTGATTTACAAGATCGTTTTCCTGTCCCACAAAGATGTAGTGGTAAGTAGATGCTAATCTGCTGATTTTGGTGGATACACATGGAATCCCCGTTGATGATTTGGTTGTTGGCCTACCAAGGGACGTCTGCCAACATGCGAAGTATTTTGAACTGGAAGCGCTACAAGATGTTAGTGCTGGATGGTTTTGTGCAACATCATAGCTGGATGCCAATGTCCAAATTGGCTGTAAGATAATTTTATAAAGGAGAATTTTATTTTCTAGGGACACCTGGGGGTCGCCTTTCATTTAACCAGTTTATTTGATTGACTTTTGCCAAAGTGTTTTCTTTTAGTTTTGTGAGTTGTCCAGATGAGTTTTTGGTCAAGGTGCATCCCTATATACTCGTATTCAACTTTTGACTTAGCTGGTATGGCTGTGTTATTAATCATGACTTGTGGACATACATCTCGCTTGGTGGGGAAGGTACTTATTAAACCAATTCTGGAAGAGATAGACATGATTCTATATGTTTTCAAATCTTTCTAAGGGTTCAACGCTACTGTATCGTTAGCAAAAGTAGCTATCTCAGTATGAGCGGTAGTTGAAACGTTTTTAGTAAACACCAAATATTATAGAGGGCCCAGCGCGCTTTCATGTTGTACTCCAGCAGAAATGTGCTGATAGTCCGAAAAATCGTTTATTTTGACTTGAAAATTTCTGTCACATAGATAAGATTTCAGTAATACCTGTATTTAACTTGAAAAATCTGATTTAAGTTTGAATAATTAATCTGTATGTCACACTCTATCGAATGCTTGTTTAATATCCAAGAAGGCTGTGGTACAGACATTTTTAGTTTCTAACGATTCTATTATTTTTGTTACAAACCTATAGGTTTGTAGTACTGTCTAGTACCGTTTTCGGAAGCCAAATTGGTGTGTTGGAATGATTTGGTGCAAGTCGACAGTTTCTTCTGTTCTTTTTAAAAGCAGTTTTCTAAATATTTTTAACATCAACGGAAGGAGGCTGATTCATCTCTATGATTCTGTTGGTAGTTTACCAGGTTTTGCTATCATTGTAATTACAGCGCATTTCAAGTGAAGGTGAAAGTAACACAATTGTAACATGCTGTTGTAGATGGTAATGAGCAGTACTAGTGTTTTTCTGGACAGGTGACGTAATATTTATCCGGTTATAAGATCTTAACTGGGAGATTTATTAGCATTGCTTTCTTTGATTTCCTGGTTTACTTCAGCCAGGAAAATGGTTTGATTGGTAAAGATAGTTGGCATGGCTCACAGATAAAATTTTCTATCTCTCATCATGTTTGGCAAACGGAGTTCCTGGGAACTAAGCCCCTAACCGCTCTTTGCTAGGAAGACCTGACGTTGGAATTTGATTGCCATATCGGCTCTTCCTAGGTGGCCGGAAGCTTAGTGGACCATTAAACATGCCAAGAACCGTTTTTACGTCAACTTAGTCCTGCGGTGACCTCCTCGATGTTGGCGATATTCTCTTCGCTGCTGCGATGTTCTCAACTGCTCCTAAAAACTCAGTGGGGTCCACGTCCTGGAACCAGTTGGCGAGCGCTGTCCATCCCCGATGTTCGGGCTGATGTTGTTTCCGCGGCTGTCGCCGTGGATCTGGCTGGAGTAGTGGTGTCTCCGCGAATCGGTGCGGCGTAGCTTTTTCCGGATATTGTGGCCTGCTGGGCATTCCCGGAAGTTTGCTGGATGCACCCTCTCACTCTCGGACTCCACGGAGTGATGTGCTTCTCCGCACTTCATGCATTTCAGGCCCGCGCGGCAGCAACGCTGCGCATGCCTGAGAAGGTGGAAGTAGTGTTCCACCTTTGCCTCATCAAGGAAATGCGTCAATTTTTTGTAGTTATTGAATGTATGGGTCAGGATCGAGATTTGCCTTTACGAAGCCGATGTTTCTTTCGTGGATGGCTTACCGCACCATCAGCCAGGCTTCCTTGGTCCGCAGGAGCAGTCGCTAGACGGGCTATCGTCTCCGCACGAGGACTCGAAACTGCAGCCGCTTTCGGCATCTTCGCTTCTTCGAGGTTACTAATGGCTTCGAAGGGGTTGGTATCAGTGGCGAGCGTGGTCAGTGCCACTGGCGCAGAGGGAGATGACGGCAGCATCGTCACCTGTGCGCGTCTGTGGCGGCGCTAACGGGCAGGCTGAAACTCTTGCTCACTTGCCTCACCGGGATTTGGTTTCTAGGCTCCTTGGGCTGATGGACGGAAGCGGGCAGATGTCGAAGTTGCGGCACTGATAAATGGCATCTTTCCAGTCTGCATGCCTGGAACGGTTGGTCCAGCTGGTACGGTTGCGACAATTTAGGTGGTTGTAACTTCCCAGGCTGAAGAGGCACCTCCGTCAGCTGGGGTAAAGTTAATACCAAGGGGGACCAAGTGGGAAGTGACACTCCATTTGCCTCCTTTCCTGTATTTCTTCACGAGGTCTCTCAAGATTTCGGACACTCCTTCCCCTCTCCCTTCAACCTTTTGAATAACATTAGTACTTGCTGCAATAATTATCAGTGAGTGATCGGATAATAAATTGTAGTTGCAATTCCACCAATTGGTTATTGCAAAGTCTAACAAATTGTGGATTTTGTGAAGATCGCTAGGCCAATAGGTTAGTTTATAAGTTATGAGTATGAGCATAGACAGTTCTAGTTTAAGTTTTAAATGAAACGTAGGAGGTTCCACTCTTTAGGAGTAATTAAACATGAGCCCCATGCAGTGTGTTTGGCAATTCAGTCGCCAACGATTATGGATTTGTTACCAAGGTTTTAAAAATATTCTTTGTACACGTCGGTAATAATGCGATGTCTAGAAGGGCAATAGACGGCTGTTATGGTTTGGGGGTAGGCGCTAATTTCAATTTGCGATAATAGGCTCTGGATGTTATTGGTTTGATAATACTGTAATTCAAAGCGTTGTAAAGCGGTTTGAATAGGCAGTATAAGAGAGACTCTAAAATTTGATATTTTAATTACAGTTCTGTCTGTAGTGTTGTAAAAATACTGTTATTACTGGGACATGATTCTTCTTCTTATTGTTGCCTAGCGGAGTTTGGTCATCATCCTGCTATCTCTATTTTGGGTGCTGCTAATCGGAACAGAGATTTTGTACTTTTAGGGTACCACTGACGTCCATGCTTCAGCAAAAAAGGGCAAATAGAATGTAGCATCTCACTATGTGCATGCGTAGTTGTAAGTCAAAGTCTCTGCAACATATAAGTTTTCTCGTTTGCTCCACTCTGCATTTATCTTCTTATTTATATTTACTCCAAACGCTTTATTTGTATTATGTACTTGACTAGTTAGGTGTTGTAAATAATCTTCACTTTGTGTCAAAAGCACTGTTGTCAGCGTATCTTAGGTTATTTATCACTATATCATTTAATTTTATACCTTTTTCTCTATTTTCTAGTGCTTTGTTGAGAATTATTTTTGGAATGTATACTAAATAAGAGCGGAGACAATACAGAACCCTGTTGTACTCCTTTAAAAGTTTTTGATTATTCTATAGTTTTCTTGTCAATCGAAATAGTAGGAGTTTGTTTCCGCTATAGATTATTTATTATTCATACGTCGTCGTTGTCTAGCCAAATTCTTCTTAAAATTTCTTGTAATTTGTCGTATTTTACATTGTCAAAAACCTCGTAATCAATAAAACATGCATAAACGCCCACATTTACATCCCTACATACTTCAACGAGTACTTTCAAGCCAAAAATTGTTTATCTGGTTTAGAAATCCTAAATGTAAATCGCTCAATAATGCTTTGCACTTTCGGTAAATTCGTTGATGCATTATTTCAAGAAATATTTTTAACATGTCGGCTCATTGAACTTCTGCTTCTATAGTCACTACATTTTTTGGGACTGTTTACTTTAGGTAGTGTTATAAACGTAGATTTTAGCCATAGATGTCATTGTACAGTTATGTTACTATTTCTATGCCTGTTTCATCTAAAATTTTGATTATTTATATGCTCAATTTATGTGGTCTAAGTAGCGTTTCTCTTTTCGCCTGGTTAATTGTGTATTCAATTTTTTATTTACTATTCTAGATCCATTATTTGTCTCTTCAATATCTGATACCAAACTCCTATTATCGTGGAATAAGTTCTCAATGTAGTATTTCATTTTGTAGCTTTTGCTCTGTATTGCGTCATCGATTAGTAAGTTACTGCCTTTCTTTTCGCTTCTTGTGCATATTAAATATATTGTATTCTGTATTTAATTCTTCAATCTCTCAGCATTTATCAATCATCCATTCTGTTTTCTGCGCGCATCTTTTGACGAATTGTTTTTGTATCTTTTTGTATTTTGTTTGTTATTCTTTGCTAGTCTACGTTTTTCCATTAATTGTACTATTTCGTCAGTTAGCCATTCTTTATTTTAATTTTTTTTGTTGGCTATAGTTTTTTTGTAACCCGTACAAGAGGTCCTTTAAACATACCCCAAATTTTATCTATTTTGCTGTTGTTCTTTATATTTCGTTTTATTTGCAACATATTGTTTTTAAATAGACGCGAAGGCTTTCACGGCTAGTGTTATGGTGCGTCGTGTTCTTGGATTATAAGACCATAGTCGGAGTTTGGAAACTCTTGACGTTTGGCGGACATCCTCAGAAAAAAATCTAAAAATAAGTGACTGTTCCGTGCGTTTTTGCTTTTAGACTTGTGCGTCATCTACCATTTCGGTGACGTCAACAACACCCCCAACACCATCCCTACAACACTCGCACGAGTATAAAAAATTTTCTTCTGAAGATGTCCGCCGCAGTCTGTGGACAAAAGTTAAGAGTTTTTTAACTCTGTCCACGGCTTTATAACCTAAGAACCAATCACACGATGCACCATAATGTTTTGACCTGTCTTTTTACATCTTCCTGAATTTAGTATCTTCTAACATTCTTCTGTGTGCTTTTATATGGGTTGCCTTCTTTTTAAGAGCTTTTGGTTTCGTTCTAATGGATCCTATTAGTGGGTTAAGGACTGATTCTATGTCTACTCCGGGGTAAGTTTTAACCCCATATAAACTATTTCACCAGTATATCAATCGATCTGATTTCTAATTGTAATCTCTGTTGTATGTCTCTGGTGATGTCCATATATCTAACTTCTTGGGTGGTAATTTAAAGAACCTGTTTGTTATTACTTATTTTTCTTCTTGGCAGAACTTCGGTAGTCGATGGCCTCTTACATTACTTGTTCCTAACTAAATTGTCCAACTATATTGTCGTATTTTTCTTTGCCAATTTTGCCATTATTATAGTTACTTCATCTTTCTTGAGTTGTTGCAATAGTGTTCTAATTTCATCATAAAATTCTTCAATAACTTCTTCCAACATATGTGCAGTGGAAGCGTATAGTTTAATAAAGTTGATATTCTTGGCGTATTCGGTTATTTGTATTATTATTATTCGGTCTGTCAAGGGCGTAAAGTTGCAGACTGCTTTCTGTATATTATCACTAACTAGAATTACGACACTTTTTTCATGTTACCATTTTTCGTCGTTAGTTCTCCTGACCTTGTCCATCTTATTTTGTTTACATCAAGAATGCCCATTTTTAATTTCTCCGTTATTTAGTTTTCCTGTTGAATATAACGTTTAATTTGTTGCACCCTCTGGCCATTTAAGTTCTCAAGTTATTTCTAAAAATTTTACACCGTAGGATATATCAGGGATCAAGTTAACAAGTGAAAAGTGACATTGACGTTTATAAATCGCTCCGAAGCAATTTACCCATTTTGGGAGGTTTCGAGCAAATAATAATACTATTTAAAGCATAACGGTGAAGGTGGAAATAATAAAAATAAGTGTGCCAATTAAAGTAAGAGAAAACTGCTAATTTCTCAGTTTAATATTTAAGTACGTGCATCAGAGGAGACTTGACCTCCGAGAAGTAGATTCGGGCAAGGCTCTTATCGCTGAGCACAGCTGTACGTACAATATTGTAAATAGTAAATACGGAACAGAGCCGCACTCAGAATTCCTAAAACCAAACCTAAAATATGGATAGTTCTGAGAATGAGTTTAATACATCGGAAGATGGAACAAAGAAAAGGAAACCATCGGGACAAATAGACGTGTTCAGTAAAAAGAGATCGCCAGAAAAAAAAGGAAATCAAGACGATACATTACAAAAAATGTTTGTTATGATGCAGAACCTCACTACAGAAGTCAAAGAAATTCGTAAGAACCAACAGGAATATAAAGACGAGATCAAAAAATTACAAGAACAAAACGAAAGCATCAAACGTGAAAATGAACATACGGCAAGGGAACTAAAAGAAATAAAAGGAAAAGTTGAGAGATTAGAAAACGAAAAAAGGAGAAATAATTTAGTGATACAAGGCTTAGAAATTGATAACGATGACCCTAAGGTTTTGAAAGAAGGCATATTGAATGTATTCAAAGAGAAACTGGGAATAGAAGTACCAATTAAATCAGCTAAGAAACTAGGCCAAAAACCTGTCTAATCGAGCTAGAAAATTCCAATGATAAGAAAGTAGTTATGATGAACAAAAGCAAACTAAAAGGGAATAAAGAGGTCAAGATATTTATCAACGATGATTTATCCAAGAAAGACAGAGAAATACAAGGCATAATCAGGAAAAGGGCCCAGGAGGAGAGAACACATGGAAAAACCGCTAAAATAGGATTTAGAAAGCTGTATATAGATGGAATAGAGTGGAGATGGGAAGAGACAAAGAAAGAGTTAAGAAAAGCAAGAGAAATAACCAACGGCGACTCAAAAAACTGATTACAGATTTTGGATTGCACGACAAATATAAAGACGACGACCAGGCAATGAAATGGCATTTGAATAGGAAACAACCCAAACACCAAAAAGACACAAAAACAAGAGAACCTAAAAGAAATTTGAAAAGAAGCATGAAACATGGAATTTAGCAACATGGAATGTAAGAGGAATTAGTGGGAAAGAGAAGGAGCTAGTAAATGAACTGAGACAAATTGAGATAGAAATAATAGTAGCAACTGAGACAAAAAGAAAGGCCAAGGAATGATTCAATTAGAAGATAATTATATTATGATATACAGCGGAGCCCAAGAAAATCAGAGAGCAAAGGAGGTGTAGCATGCATTGTCAATCAGAAATGGGCAAAAAGAATTTGTAATTGGACATGCATAAATGAAAGATTAATGTCAGTAGAAATAGGGAAGACCAACACAAAATAACAATAATAGCAGTCTACGGCCCAAACGAAGACGATAATGTAAACAATAAGGACCAATTTTGGAACGAACTAACATCACTCACAGAAGAAAGTAAAGGGACAGTAATCACAGTAGGTGATTTTAACGGAAGAGTAGGAGTAAAAATAAGTCAACGGAAGAATCACTAGGCAAATTTGGAGAACAAGAAAGAAACAATAATGGAAAAAGAATACTCGACTTTTGCAGAGAGAACCAATTCATCGTCACAAATACGTTTTACGAACATAAGAAAATACATCAGTACACCAGGGAAGTTAAAAGTAGAGACGAAAAATCAATAATCGACTACATCCTAATAGAAAAGGCCAAAAGGAATATGATTCAAGACGTTAGGGTAAGAAGAGGTCCCGAAATTTACAGCGATCACTACCTGTTAGTAGGAAAAATAAGACACATGGACAGAAAACAAACAAAAGAGAAGGAAAACTTGCAAAAGAAAAAGTTTATGAAAAGATTAAGACTTACATGCTCAAGGAAGAACAATATCAGACAAAATACCAAGAACTAATACAAAAGAAGTCGAAAAACTGGACGAAAGATTTCTACACGAAGACATAGACAATAAATGGGAAATATTTAAAAGAATTTTGAAATCTGCGGCAAAGGCAGTATGTGGGGTAGCCAAAATAAATAACCAAAATAAACAAACAGATTGGTGGAATGAAGATATTAAAAACGAAATTAAAACAAAGAAACGGAAATGGAAAAATTATTTAAATAAGAAAACTGAAGAAGCATACCAAGAATACAAGGAACAAAGGAAGAAAGTTAAAGAAATAATAAAGACAGCTAAAGAAAAGTCATGGGAGAAGTTCGGACACAGAATGGAACATAACAGCAAAGAAAACCAGAAGCTATTTTATAGGGTGCTCAAAAATTGTAGAACAGAGAAGAAAACAATACTAAACCAAGTCAAGAATAAAAGAGGTAAACTCATAACCGAAGAAAATGAAGTGATAAAGATATGGAAAGAACACTTCCAAGAAATCCTAACAGTAGATGAAACGGTAACACAAAATTCAAGAGAAGATGAAGAAGGAGAACAAAGAGCAGAAAGAATGGAAGTAATAACGGATGAAGAACCCACAATGAAGGAACTATGTGAAGCAATAAAAAACACCTGGACACGACGGAGTAGAGGCAGAAATGCTGAAAACTATGGGAAAATATGGAGCACAAATATTCTTAGACATTTGCAAAGAGGCTTGGAGAACCGGTAGAATACCAAAAGAGTGGGAAGTGGGAATCATATTACCACTGTACAAAAAAGGAGATAGACTTAGTTGTCATAACTACCGAGGAATAACACTGTTGAGCATAGCATGCAAGGTTTATGAAAGAATTTTAGAACAGAAACTAAGAAAAGTCCTAGCAAGACAACTAATAGACTCTCAAAGCGGATTCAGAAAGGGACATAGTATACAAGACCACATATTTAGCTTAAAAGAAGTAATAGAAAGAACACTAAAACAAGACAGAAAAGTTTACCTAGCCTTCATTGATTTAGAAAAAGCTTTTGACCGCGCACCAAGAAAAAAGATCTGGAAGAGCCTAATTAGAAGGGGTGTAGGAAAACAATTGCTTAATGCCACCAAAAGCATGTACCAAAACTGCAGGAACTATG
The DNA here is from genome assembly GCA_036346155.1 of Sinelater perroti. Classification (NCBI taxonomy): domain Eukaryota; kingdom Metazoa; phylum Arthropoda; class Insecta; order Coleoptera; family Elateridae; genus Sinelater; species Sinelater perroti. Next base: position 16,104,173 of record JARFIY010000158.1, on the reverse strand, counting down.
TAAGAACTAGATACTCACAATCGGAAGAGTTCATAACAAGCAATGGCCTAAGACAAGGTGGTGTACTAAGCCCTCTGCTGTTCATACTACTCATGGACGACATTATTAACGCATGTAGGTCAAAAGTAGCGAAATTATGTGTAGGATACAGAAACATGCAACGAATAAACATCTCGGAATGTGCGTTTGCTGATGACGTTGTGATATTCGCACCAAAGGAGAGGGACCTACAATACAATCTGGAAATATGGAAAGAAACGTTAGAGGACTACAACATGAAAATTAACATAGGCAAAACTAAGGTCATGGCAATTGGTAAACAAGAAGAACAGACAAACATAAAAATCAACAACAGTAAATTAGAACAAGTCAAAAGTTTCACATATTTAGGAGTTACTATAGACAGCAAAGGAGGACACGAAGCTGAACTAAACAAACGAATAGAAAACACTGCCAAGTTGTACTACGCACTAGGAAAGACATTCTTGAACAACAAAGAGATTTCTAGGAAAACAAAACTCACCATATATAAAACAATTTATCTACCGACATTGACATTTGGGGGGGAATCGTGGGTAACAACGAAGAGACAGGAAAGTAAACTACAAAGTATGGAAATGAAATATCTGAGGAAAGTACTAGGAGTAACCAGAAGAGATAAAATACGAAATCAAATAATTCGAGAAGAACTTAAAGTAGAACCACTGGAAAAAAATAGAAACACGACAGCTACAATGGTTAGGACATCTACTTAGAATGGACAAAGATAGACAGGTTAAGAAAATATGGGAATCGAAAGTAGGTACTAGTAGAACAAGAGGAAGACCACGAAAACATGGACAAGAACAATAGAAGAAAACTTCTTCAGAAAGGAATAACATGGCAAGAAGCGAAGGTAATGGCACAGAACAAAAGGAGTGGACCAGATTAGTACATACGAGTAGAAATCAAGAATAATTTTAGTTTTAAATATTATGTCAAGAATTAGTTTAGTTTTATTTTGTAAATACATACCTTTACACTGTATGGTAGGAAAGGTCTTGATATATATATATATATATATATATATATATATATATATATATATATATATATATATATATATATATATATATATATATATATATATATATAGGATATATCAGAAATGTGAAATAGATCTGAGCGACTCCCAATTTGGATTTAGAAAAGGGTTTGGTACCAGAGAAGCCTTATTTAGCCTGTCAGTTCTGCTACAAAAATGCCGTGACCAACAAAAGATATCTACGTGTGCTTCATCGACTATGAAAAAGCCTTCGACCGTGTAAAGCACGACGAACTATTGACAGTATTGACTGAGAAAGGAACTTGATCAAGAAGACATAATAGCTATTAGAAACCTATACTGGAACCAAAACGCCACAGTGAGAACAGATAATGAAAATACAGAAGCTATCTCAATTAAAAGAGGAGTGAGGCAAGGTTGCATCCTCTCACCACTATTATTTAATATTTATTCAGAGACAGTTTTGTCAAAGCCCTAGAAAACTCCGAAGACGGAATAAAAATAAACGGTAAACTTTTTAATAATATAAGGTACGCTGACGACACCGCAATAATCTCGGATAGCCTAGAAGGACTACAACGGCTGATGGATGCAGTAAGCCGTGAAGGAGACGCAATAGGGTTAAAGATAAATACTAAAAGACAAAATACATGATTTTCAGCAAAACACCAATAGCACAAACACAACTTATAATATATAATCGACAAATAGAGAAAGTACAAAATTCAAATACCTGGGAAGCTGGCTGACAGAAAATGGAGACCCAGAAACGGAAATAAAATAAGAATAGAAACAGCAAGATCAGCATTCCAAAACTCAAAAACTACTTACCAACCGCAGTCTTCGTCTTACAACCAGATACAGATTTGTACAGTGCTACATATACTCAATACTATTATATGGTGCTGAAGCGTGGACCCTCAAGGCTAATACAGAAAAGAGAATACAAGCTTTTGAGTACTGGGTGTTTAAAAGAATGCTACGTATATCTTGGACAGAGCATATCACAAACGAAGAGGTCCTGAGACGAATGAATAGAAGAAATGAACTCCTATTAACTATTAAAAAAAGAAAAACAGCTTATCTTGGACATTTATATCGGAATGAAAAATACAATACTTTGCAGCTCATTATGGAAGGAAAAGTTGAAGGCAAAAGAGGGCGAGGTCGCAGGAGATGCTCCTGGCTTAAGAACATTAGAGATTGGACCCACATGAGTACACATGAGTTGATAAGAGACACTAAAGATTGTTGCCAACATTCAATAATGAATAAGGCACTTTGAGAAGAAGAAGAAGAAGGCCATTTAAGGCCTGGTAGGGACTAAAGGCCGTAATATTATCTTTCTCAGCCGTTGATGATTTTCTGGGAATTTATACAACGGTGGTTTTTCATTGTTTTTCATTCGACTGTCATAATTCCGGTCAAATGTAATACATCCCCGCCATCATATTTGCTCCCTACACTGTTCCTGTCTTCGTGACATCCATAGAAGGTGCTACTAGTAGTACAGATACCCACGATTAGGCCTGCTGATTTACGGAAGGTATTTTATTTTCTTCTTACCCATCATATCTGATGAGCATTCCCCCTTCCTCCACCTAGGAGTTTCAAGGTTCCCCGAGGGCTATGATTAGTTATCCCATTTGAATTCCATGACGCCATGCGTAGTGACAGAACCATTCTAAATTTAATTTAGATATGATGGTTGGCAGCATGTGTGGTACCATGTTATTTTGTTGAATTAATTGTGCAAGCATATTTTTAAATTCTATAAGAAATTATGACAGTTGCTCACCTACTTATTGTTTGCTGTTATCATTGATAATATTTCTGCTGCTAGTTATTTGTGCAAAGGGCCTGTTGCTTTGTAATAATTTTGGGAGAGACACATCTTGATAGACCGTTTGGTTGGTTAAAGGAGCAAATTTATTTGAAGTTGGGGTTGGCGGTAGTTTATTGTTCATCTATTCAATACTTGTTTTGATCTTTGAGCAGTCTTTATAATTAACTGTGTAATTTTTGTCGCATAAAGCACATTTAGTAATCTGAGGCTTTTTAACAGGCAGTAGTATTGTGTTTTTCACCACATTTGACACAAACGTATGGTTTAGTCCAGTAAGATTTGGTGTGTCCGTATTCCTGGCATTGCGTGCACTGAGGCATTGTATTTTTCTTTCTGGGTGCTTCAATTAAAACTCTGATGTTGCTTAGGTATTTTATTTCATATATCCTTTTTTTATTTTCTTTTGGGTTTAGGTCTACCTTGCATAACGGCAAGGGATGTTGATAGTATTACGTACTTTCTGCCCTACTTCTGCTTTAAGTAAAGGCGATGACAGAAAAATTAAAAGAGTAACTAAAAATTAACAAATGTCAATTTAAAACTTGTGATCATCATATTACAAGGAACAACAAAATACATTTACACCTAACAGATTACGAAAAAAAAAACATTTGATAGCATAAATTGTTGGGTAATTGTCTTATAGATGCGGAATTATCAAATTCATTGAAATTTGTTACAAATATGCAACCAATACAGTTGAACTGCATGCAAACACCAACCCAAAAAAAGATCAACGTGCTAAATAATAAATTATCAAATGTAGGGCTAAAAATATACTTAAAAACAAAGATAATTACAAATGTAAAGAAGACATAAAAAATAAGGGTAGTATTAAACATTAGAATCAGTAAAAGAATAATGGGGTTTGGGGTAAGCAATTATTTCAGATAAAACAGCAGAAATTGTAAAATCCGATTAGGAGTGGATCTAAAGAGCAAAATGTGCTCTTAATGTATTAACTAAAAAAATTGGAAAAGTATGTTTTTGATTTAGATGAAGAATATAAGCATTCAGCAGCATTTTTAAAAATTAATAAATGTATTGACAAAGAAGATAAGAATATCAAACCAAAAACACACTTAAAACCACAAAGACGCCTAAAATTATTGAAATTATGGGATGTAGAGTCTGTTTTGCCCAATACCGCCATTGCTTTAAAAAATTTTCTAACTGCGCTAGAGAACCGGCCTTTTCAGCTCTTAAGAGGGTGAAAACTTTTTGAGTTTAACGTTAAAACAAGAAAAAATAAAGAGCTTTGCACTTTCGTTTATTAACAATGAGTTTTTCGTTTGGTGACAAGGGTCAGATTTTTGCTAATTTCAAAGCCAGAGAAAGAAATGTTTAAATAAAAGGTTTTAGATTAAATGGAAATTTGTTTTTATTTTTTCTCAGACTATTTCTAGGACTAAGCTTCTAAGCTTAGATTGGAGACAGTTTTTTGCCTCCTAATTTTCAACTTCAATACTTGACCTTTCTTGTTAGAGTTATATTGTATTGATTGTGTCAATAGAATATTAATTATTTTGATTGAACAATTCAGAAAATTATCCCAAAAATAGAAAACGTTACGAATATAAGAGTGCAGCTGTTGGAGTTCAGCATCTTTAGTGCTGTCGCAATAAAGCTATCGACCATAAGTGCTTTTACTCCAGTTACTACTCTTCGCGCAATTTATTGCTATTTAACCGAGCTCTCAACAGCCGTAGCAAGGAATGTTGCATTTTGTGTAACAGCAGGCCAATAAAGCGAAACGCAAATTTCAGCAGAACCGCGTGCACTCACCTCTCCATATACGCACAAACGTTGCAAAGCTCGCTCTGTTGTAAATCTACTAGGGACACATTTACTGCGGAAAACTGAATAAATCGGGCCCCACAACTTCGTTTACATCTAGTCGTAAATCTGCGCAGCTGAAAGCAAAGAGGTGTAGTCAGCTTACATGAGTTTCTCACCTGTTCGGCGTTCATCACCCGAGTGCGCCCGGAGTTTACATAGACACATGTAATTGCCATACAAATCACTACAGATGTTGGCCTGGCTGCACGTTGATCTGAAAATAATAAAAAACGTTTAGTTTGATGTAAATTTAATGTTGTGTGGTTTTACAGAATTTTAGTAGGTGCCCATTTTCATCATTTTGCACTGAAGTACAAAGTTGTGCAAACAGCGGTATGGCGCTTTGAACGTACATCAGATTACGCTGAATTAACATTCCCAACACGTCCTGCATCATGTCCAGCAGCTTTATAGCCGCAATTAACCTCTAGAATGCAGAAAAAATGCATGCCTTGATGGGTTAGATTGCAGTTACGGTAATTGGCTGATAAAATCAGAAAATTTACATAAGCTTTTGTTCGTATTGTTTTGACGTTGATAGACCGTTAACAAAAGAGTTGTGCTTAACAGAGCTTAGTTAAAATTCTTTATTGCAAGTAACCAAATTATATGATACAAATACGAGGGTTAACGGGAAAGTTCTTAAACTTACTCCTGAAGAAATTTTTTCAAAATTTTTATATCTTTATTTTGAGAGCTTTTTATATTAATCGACAAAGCAAATTAACATAAAAAAATTAATAGACAATTAAATCTAATTTGAATGCTCTTACTGGATGTTTGCGATTATATTGTACCACAAAATTAAAGAATTGGCTATCATGTTGAAAACTACTGAGAAAATTAAAGATATGATTTTGCCTCTCTACTAAATAGAAGTGAATGAAATTGGGGGAGACAATATTTTTGTAGATAAAAACTTTGTAAAAAATTCTAACTCTTATACCACACCAGAAGCAGATTTGTGCCAAATCTGGATAAAAATGACAACAGCATACAGAATACTAGAATGCTAGAAACCAATATCGAGTTAAACAAAGAAAAAAATTTATTAGCTTAAAGTATGCTTCCAGTTTTATACTTTTGGAAAAATTGCAGACAACAATCGAAGAAGAATGTCCAAATTAATTAGATCGTACAATTAAAAACTTACTATTTTGAGCTCATTTTATTTACGTATAAAAATACAAGTGCAATATATAATAAATATAATTATGTATAGATGAGTATATGAAAGACGTAGGTACATGATGCAATTCTACTCTAATCCGTCTTCGTTGCAGTTGTCAACAATGGTTACAGTCGTGTCATGAGAGCGTTACTTAAGCCTAAATTGCACAAATCATAAGGTACCCTTAATACAAAGCCCCAAACTTGCAATGGTTCTGAGAATCCTCCCCGTGAACAAGCTGAACTCGATGCAGCTAGTACGGGCCTGATCCTCCGTTTTGGGGTAGCCGCCGCCACCGTTGGCGTGCCCGCCGTTACCTCCGTGGTTGCGCCCTCCGTTGTGTCCTCCATTGTGCCCTCCATTACTCGGATAGCCGCCATTGGAAGCAGGGTAACCTCCATTAGATGGGCCGCCGCTAGGGTACCCCCCGTTAGCTCCCCCTGCAATTTTAAGTTGTTAATCAAATCTAGGACAACCCTGCAACGCATCATAGTTTTGCACGCTAAACACCAATCATTAGGGAGCTTGTCCAACTACCTTCATAACTGATCTGCGGTTTATATCCTTCAGTATCAGCTTGGTATTGCACAATCTGTTTTCTACCATCAGGAAGAAGTACATCGTACTCGCCTGTAGCTACGTCTCCGTCACGCTGCTCTTGGTGGCTGAAGTGGGTGCCAAACTCATCGTCGTTTACTTCATACTCAAACTGGTACTTAGCTGGCTCCTAAAATGCATTCGTTTATGTCTGAAACTTTGTGTCAAAGATAAACTTACCGAAGACCCATCGGACCCGCCATAGCCGCCGTTTCCTCCCCCGTTTCCTCCTCCGTTTCCACCCCCGAAACCATTTGCTCCAGGAACTCCATATGTAGAGCTAGGCCGTCCGTTACCCCCATTTTGCCCAGGCGCCCCATAAAGCGAGCTCGGCCTACCGTTACCGTGATTACCAAAACCGTTGCCGCCTCCACCGCCATGGTTACCAAAGCCGTTACCGCCGTTACCGCCATTTTGCGGAGCACCGTAAGTTGAGCTGGGCCTTCCGCCCCCGTTATGCCCGTTTGGAGCACCGTATGTAGAGCTGGGCCTGCCATTTCCTCCACCGAACCCGTTTCCGCCGCCAAATCCGTTTCCGCCTCCATTGCCGGGAGCTCCGTACGTCGAGCTAGGGCTTGTGCCCCCAAATCCATTCCCGTTTCCTCTCCCTGGGGCTCCATAAGTCGACCCCGGGCGCTGGCCTCCTCCATTGGTTCCAGGTGGAAGGTAGCTGGTTCCGGGTCTCTGATCGCTGTCAACCCCCGGAGCACCGTAAGTGCCGCTAGGCCGCTGCCCATTCCTGCCTCCGTTGCCATTACCGTTTCCACCTCCCAGCGGTGATCCAGGCTGGAAGCCTGGAGGACCGTAGACGGTACCCGGAGAACCTTGCCCGTCTAACCACACCAACAATCAATTTTCATCTTACTAGACTTTAGAAACTTACTCTGGGGCGGCAGATAAGAGTTGACTGGGGGCTCCGCTAGAGCGAAGTTGCATAAGATGAGCGAGAGAACCACGAAGCTCTGGAACACAAGACAGGCGATGTAAATGCGACCGCGTATCGCGACCTTGCCTTATTTGCATGCTCGTTAGCGCAAGGCGCGCTGCTGCTCCGCATTGTGCGCTCGCCGTGTATATGGGCAGCGTTAATTGCCGGCCTCGTTGAAGTGTGCAGCTCTTTGTCGGTTTTGAGTAATGGGAACCCAGCCTTGTTTTGCATCTGCCGCCGGTGGAAATTTATGACGGCCATTAACGAGTGCCTGACGCTCGCTCGATCAACCTTAGCGATTAATGGCTTGCTGATGTGCAATAACTGCGGTTGAAGGCATTAGCTGAAACTTTTTGAACGGACCCCGTAGAAGTAAATTGGGGATTTAAAATTTAGTTACGTGTTCCTTTTAGTATTTTATTATTGACAAAATTAGTTCATTATACAGGGTGAGAAAAAACTAACGGTTATTTTGTTACTAAAATTTTATTGCTAGCAATTTTTTTTTATTAATATAAAAGAAAAAAATTATATAAATGCTAATATTAACTTTTAGTAAATAAAACCATGCAACTTTGTAATGAAATTAAACGAAAAATTAATAAATTTTGCCATTTTGATCCCAAAATATGGTATTTTTTCAAAAACCTTTTGTAGACCTTATGCAATTAATATACTTTTAATTTTTTTATAATACCAAGAGAAATGAGAAAAAACTTTATCTAAATAACTGGTGAATAGAGATGCAATAAGATAACTCCCCTATGCTATGTTAGCAGCCCCTAACCAACACACCACTATAAAGGGGTTGTCAAAATTGGGCAAACTGTTCTTACCTTCATCATGATGCCAAAAACGGAAGCACTGCAGTACCAACCACCGAGTCCAAAACCAACCCCAAGGTGCAAGGCAGAAGAAGTCAACTAGAACTGGTGCGATGCATTGAATGAACCTCCCCGTGAGACGCGGCCTTTTATACTTATGTGATCGTGATTCACAATCATGTATTTAGTGCGATGGTACCGCAACGATCAATTTTTGCCATTTTTCTGCAATGTCGCGCTTCGCGCCGTATTTTGCGGAACGAAGTATCGGCCGGCGCGGCGCCCGTCCCGGTCGCGCGCTGCGCGCCACCGCTCCAAACTGCCTTCCACACGTGCAAATGCTTTATTTATTCGGCCGTTTTTATTGGGCGCATCTTCTTTCGATCGAGCCGCGGTGTACAGCATGCGAGCGCCAAGCGGGCCTCTAACGAGGATGGGAGACCGCGGTCGTGCGCCGCGCCGCGGATGCTGCCGTTGGGAAACCCTTTGTCGGCGCAATTTGTATTAAGAGCAAGGCTGCGCCGCGGCGCGCTTGCAGAATCCTCTAATTGATTTTTCACCGGAGTTATGGGCTCCGCGGAGATCTATGGAGTTTCGTTTGCATTTTTGCTCGAGAGCGTCGGTTCTCAGCCTCGATTTCTAAATTAATCGTCCATTAGACGATCGTACGAGGAAAGCCTCACAAAAACGCTCTAGCTATGCCATGATGCAACGGTATATTGAATTTTGCCTTTTTTCGCTCATGACTTATTACAACAAAGTACAAACTGTACACTTTGACTTAATTGATCATCTTTCGGTTTTTATGATAATGAAAAACATTTTACTGGAATAATATGAGATGTATGACTAGTAGAATAGTAGTAATATTATAGTTAAAAAATTGTGTGCGTCTAGTCTAACTTTGAAAAAGCTAACTGGGTTAAGTTTCAATTACTTTGAAGAGCTGCTACACTTAAACTATAACCATATTACTGAAATAAAACAAGAGAGAAACAATGATATTCTTCTAAAATAATAAAAGGCAACCTGTACCTGCATATCAAACATATCAATGCTAAAAGGTAGACCAAATAGAATTTGGCAATCATCAAGCAACTTTACCTACAAGATTATTAAAAACTAAAAATATTGGAACAATGTTATTAAATCATATTTACATAATTACACATACAACTTAAGAAAAAAATGTAAAAAGATTTTTTTTTATTTACAATTGCGAATTTACAATATACTTTTGGTATAAAGTAATAATTAAATTAGTTGAAATTGACGTATTTGGCATGAGTAGGGCACCATCCACTGACGGGTCTCCACGAGTTACTCAATAAGATCTTCCGGTCATTGTCTCTTCAATCTTCTATCCATGGGCTGACGAGGGTAGAGGATGGTAATGAGCGGGTAGAAATGATTTAAAGTGCGCATCCTGCTCTTGGCTGCATAACTCTTGATGGCTACCGAGATGAATGGGATTTTGAGGTCGTGGTGGAAAGGTTTTATTGCTGACATACTAGGATGTTTCATAGTGAAGGTAATTTGATACGCCACCGATCGATCCAGCTTTGTAGAAGATTTAGGTGTGACTGGAGCTTTTGGGATGCATTATCAGCATTGGTATCAGGTGACATTAGTGCAGTGTCACCTTTAAAGATAGCAGTTAGGTTATTTTCTGCAGTTGGAATATCTCCAGTATAGAGCAGATAGAGAAAGGGGCCGAGGACACTACCCTGCGGAACATCGGAGCTAATAGCGTGGTAGCTTGATAGCGAACTTTCAAACTGAATTTGAAATGTCTTGAAGTTATAACTAAAATCCTATATATAGGATTTTAGGAAGACGAAAATTTGGTGAGAAAGCTTTCTTTTGATTTTATACAAGAGCCCGCAGTGCTAAACCTTGTCAAAGGCCTGTTGGATATCCAATACCAAGGCACACATTTTTTTGTCTTTAAACGTTTCCTTGATATAGTTGACTATTCTATGACATTATTGGATGGTTGAATGTCCTACACGAAAACCGAACTGGTGAGTGGGAATTAACTCCTCTGAAGGGGTTGTTTCTTTGATTCTGTACAACAGTAATCGCTTGAAGATTTTAGATAGCAAAGATTTCGCATAATTCCGTCGACCAGTAGGTTGGCTTACCGGTTGACAAGTAATTTAAGTTGTGTTGTTGTATGGTATGAAAGAGTGCTCGCCCTTTAGGTGAAATTAACCTGGAACCCCAGTTACTATGTTTGGCGTTCCAGTCTCCTGCTATTAAAAGCGAGGTCCAAGTGGGAGGAGAAAATCTTGAAATTCTTCGGCTGCAATAGAATGCCTAGGTGGACAACAGACTGCTCCGACAGTTAGAGGCCAAGGAAATAAGTTAACTCTTACTAATGCACTTTGTATTTTGTTAGTTGTATAAGACGATAATTCATAGTGATCTATTGCGGTTCTGATTATGATTGCAGAACCTGCATGTGCTGTTCCGTCCAGATGATTTGTATAGTATGTGTTATAGTGCGGTATTTTTGTTACTGAATAAGATGTAGAATGACTTTCAGAGGTAAGTAGTATATCTTTTTTATTGCAATTTAAGAATAGGGTTACTACATGGATATGATTTTTGAGTCCGTTGGAGTTCCATGCCGCTATTCTTAGTGAGTTTGTTAATAACAGTGGTGGGCATGGTTAGAATCATGATGTTCTGATTTAATAGTTGGGAGAACATATTTTTAAATTTGTTTAGGAAGGAAGTAAGTTTTTCTGTAATTTCATCATTATTTCATCATTATTGGTTCCTCTTGGTGTAACTTGTGAGTAACTAAGAGCGTTCTGAGTGGAGTCATACAAGGGTTGATGGTTAATTGTTGTAAATCATGATGGATTTGTTCTATGAGGTATTCTGATAGCTGACTGCTTTGGCAAGTTCCTAGCTTTTAGATCTCTCTATACAGTACATCACCTATAATTAGCGGGGTAGTCGCCACTGCACAGGGCACATTCGGCTGGAGTTTCTCTAGTCTTTTTACACGTTTCACTGTTGTGGGGGTTTCCACATCTAACTCAGTGGTAGGACAACGTGTACATTGTATTATGTTGTTTTTGATTCGAAGTGCTTCTATTCTGACTTTCGTATTTTGTATAAATTCCACTTTATACGCGTCCTTATTGTTTGGTTGGGGCTCAAGGTCAACAAAAAACATTGTCAATGGGTCTTTGCTTACTCTATGTCGGATGTTAATTAAGTTTCTTACAGGGTGTCTTAAGCTATGTATTTTATCCTTAATGTCTTGGGAGGGATTGAGTGATGTAGGTCACGTATAACGATTCTGTAAGCTCGCTCTTGTTTTATTTGGTACTTATGATGCACAATTTTTTCTTAAATTAAATGAAAGATTAGCTGCCTATATGCGTCAATTGTTCTTGTTTTTATCTTTACCGTATTATTGGATAGGGACTTGGAATAAAATCGCTTTTCTTCGACGACTTTGGCCAGGTTATTAGTAATGGTTTTGAACTCGGTAACACCATAGATGTAAATAAGTGGAGGGTTAGGTTCTGGGGATTTCGTTAGTATTGTTTTTATCAGAATTATGGACAGTTTCAGTTTCGGTGAGGACCTAATACCTGTTCGCTGTGTTAGTTGCGGACGAGCTTTCGGATGGGGTGCTAGGGATGTCTACTGCTATTTTGTTCTTGACCTGCGTTCATATTTTCATCGTCGTCGCTTTCAGTGCCATGGATAACTTGTACGGGTTGAGAGAAAGCTGTTGCAAAAGTGCTACTGTAGATGTGTGTGCTTGTAGTTGGAATTTGAGGTAGAAATTTGTTGATAAGGGTGAGGGATTGGAAATTGATTTTGGGACATCAGAGATAAGTGAGGATTTAGTTGAGTTTGACTTATCTGATTTATGTAGTTTGACATTGGTGACATCGGTTGAAAATTATTATAGTTGTTACAGAAGTTGGTGAGTGGTCCGGGTATATTCCTGGCTGGAAACATTTCACTACATTAATGTTTATCTATTTTACAGTAAGATTAAGCAAAAAAAGGTTTGCTGGGTTAAATTTGAATTTAAATTTTAATGAACTCTGTGACCGCGATATCAGTCGCGTGCACTCAGCTGTAGTTATCACTCGGCCGACCCTCAAGAGTTAAGAGCGGCGATCGACACTCCTTTATCCGGTGAAAATCAACCGAGAACTCAAAATAAGATATAATGCGAATATTTAAACCTAAAGAGTACTGCATTCAAGTGAATCTCCTCCTACCTAAGAGACCTCTTAGTTCTGCACCACTTGGGTTAGAACAGGTCTGCAGTAACCCCTGCTTATCGTTATAGGCGACTAAAAGGGGAACTGCTCCGATTTGTAGAAACCATAGCGGGTCCTTTTCCCAATTCTTGTTTATTGCGTGAGGATATGCGAAAGCAGAATGATCCTGCTGGTTGAGGAAACTGTCGTTTGTAGATAACACAGACCTCTGCATTGTGTAAACGATCGGCTCGGGTCCACACCACTTCGGATCAATCAGATCGTTGTCAGAAACTGCAACACGGAGTAAGTGGCTTACGTTTCATACCGCCAAATACCTTTCGAAAAGCTTTGTTCGGGCTTTATACTATGTGGACTAACCATGGGACGAAGAATTTTACTTTGAAACAAAAGGCGCAACCGAAAATGTTTCAAACCATTTAAACTTAACAAATGTGACAGTGGCAGAAGCCCTGTTCTTAGTCGTAAAAAGATTAGACGAAAGGAATTTCAAGTCCTTTCGCTATATCAAGAGACATATACAGTTTTATAGGTAACGTTCAAAACACCAAGAAAATAGAAGACAACCTTCTTACAGAAACTCTCTAATGCCAAATCCCCTCGTCTTCATACTTTTAGAAAACTCCCATCTTATTGAGTTATGGATAATAATACGACTTTATTTGCAAAAAAATCATTCATTGCCCGAACTTCCTTCATTTCCCTCTAGACAAGGTTTAAGATGAACTTAAAAATCAAGTTGTTATCAATGTTCGCCTGCAAACCAAAAAAGTTGATACAACCCTGCACGTATTGCTATTTAATATCTTATTATTCCTACAAAATTAACGGCAGCCTTTATTGCCTCTTACTAGGCTTAGTAACAGATAATATGCCACCCCCATCCGATGTTCCAAATTTCAAAAATTTTTACGCATTTCAGCTAAATGTACTGTCGCAAAGATCACTCATCTATTTATGGCAAATGTCCAGAGTGTATACAAGAATTTAACATTCAAAAATCAAGATTACAAAAAAACTTTCTCGCGCACAAGCTCGGACAATGCTTAAAGTTTCTTACTCACGGGCAATTTTCAGCCCTTTGACGAAGAGCATCACCTGCCCACTAATTTCAGAACTTGACCCCATGCTGAGAAAAATAGTCCATGTTTTACTTTTAGCGATTCTACTGCACATTCTCACCATCCTGTATCACTACGACCATCACGAGATCTTCCCACTGCATCATCGGAGTCATTATCTCAGCAACCTAAGAAAAAATGCTTAACACAAAAGGTGTAATTTCTAATGACGAGACGTTCTTTAACATGTCTGCTCAAAAAAAGAAGAAGACAAAAGGTAAACCCCGTAACCTAAAAGATACTTTAACGTAACCTCCTGGTTCAGAACCCCCCACCTCAGATGTTAAACAGTGGACTCCTTACTGGAAAAGTTTACCTCCTGCCAAAATCACCTATAACTTTTAAGTTTTGTGCTATCATTTTAACTTTTGATTGCCGATAAAGAAAATTAAAAAAGGATTTACAAATGCATCTCCAATTTTAAACTAAAGAAAATTTTTATAGTACTTGATGTGGATGTCACTTTATGAACCTTTGAAAATTGACGGACATCATAATGCTCTCAAATCTTGGGAATTCTTCCAATACTATTAAGGCGAGAATGCTGATGGATTAAATGATTTACAAGCGCCTAAGGATAATTTACTCAAACTTTCAATTGAATCTAGACTTTTAGATTTAGCTATGGCAATTCCATTAGTCACCAGCTTTTTGTGATAGAAACTATCGAGGGATGCACCAAGGAGCAAAACCACCAGTGTAGTCTTTATTTGCGTGGCTAAGGTATTCGGCAACTGACTGGTGTGCATCTTGTTTAGTCGTCTTTTCTAAAAGAAATTTTCGAGTCGTTCAGTGGCGTGAAGTCATCGAAAAGGCGAGTCCAAATCGGCATTCCACAAGGTTCTGCCCCGTCCTTAGCGCTATGCAATCTATACGTCCAGAAGATGGCAACAGTTCCCTTTATTACACAAACGACGCGGCGATGCCTCTCGCTTGTTGAGGTTCACATTTCGGAACACTGATGCAACAGATAAATAATATGCAGCGATCCAGAGAAGACCTCGGCGATCTTTTTTCCACCAAAAGACCACTTCACTAATGAAACAAGCTGACAAACCCTAAGATCTTTGAAAGAGACTAACTAATTTGCGTAATCCTGAACAAAAAGTTAACCTGCAAAGCATATATCAATAGGGTAGTACCCTAAGAGAAAATAATAAAATAGATCTCAACTTATTTCTTTCGGATCTAAACGTGCAGCCGAAATAAGCCGACCATTTACAAAACAATCACCTGCTCTATCATGATATATGCGGCTTTTACAATGGCTGGCTGGTTTACGAGGCGCCCTATGAGGTCGTTTCATGTCCTGGTAAGTTGTGGGTGTATGCTTTTGCAAGTCTCTGAATTTCGGATGCTACATATGGGATCTTCAGGTCATTATGGATGGTCTCGTTACTTACATACAATGATGCGAAGGGTTTTAGGCTGAACCCTTTGGAGTGTTTTTGTATGGGATGCTTTCGCGCAGCCCCAAAGTTGAATACCATAAGTCAAAATGGGCTTTATGATTGTCTTATAAAGTAATAGTTTATTTGTTTTTAAAATACAAACACAACCACGTTTTGAGCTGTACTTGAATAACTTCACAGCTTGGAATGACACGTTTTCGAATTTCTGTACATCAAGAACTGGATCAACCTAAAGCTGTTCAATTGGTTTCACAGATGGTTTAGGGGGTTTAGTATTTGCCTATCAGTGAAGAGATTGGTGAACGTTACCAAAGTGAGCATCAGCAACAAGACCTGTTGTTCTGCTAATGATACATCCTTAACCCTTACGAGCAGAGTAAAATTTCAGAAATACTGAGTTATTGAAGTGTTGTGGAAGAGCGACTGGCTCAACTATATGGTTGCCAATAATCCCAACCTAAAAATTGATGCTAAACCGTTGCTGATATGAATTTCAACTATTCCAAAGGAACCCTACCTAACTTACAAGTGACTGTTGTATCAATTTATAATACAATTTCTACCAAAGATTGCTTTACTTTTGAAGAAAATGACAGTGTCTGATAGTTGCAAAGACCAGCAACAAAACCTTTCTTTTAGAAAAAAAATCTACTTAACAAGTGACAGAAATCGTTAACACAGTGGTTTTTAGTATCCTGACGAATCACTTGCCTGAATTTTGTACTGAAGTTATTATCAATGCTTTATAAAACATTTAACATTAACGTTTTGTAATTTGGTTACTGTTTGTGAAAGTACGAGTCCCGGTAAACCCATGCGATTTCCTAACTACTTCTATTTGCTTGTTTATTATTTCTGATAGCAGTTCACAACACACGTATATTTAAAAGCAGATCTGCACCCGAAAAGAAATGTATAAAACACAACAATTGAGATAAGTGTGTATTCGTAAGGAGGACTAATGTTATGAATAACAACATTGTTGTCTGTTATAGAACACATGTATTCATATAAACTTTTTATTTTTCTCTTTTTTCTGATAAATTACTTTTCTGAATATATCGCTATAGTTAACATTTATTTTGTTAAGCGGCTCGCCTTCCAAAATATTACTTAAACTAGGGAATTACTGTTAATAGCATTATGCCATGAATATTTCATATAAATTAAAAGTTTATAATATGCACTTGTTTGATATCACCAGATATAGGTGATTTTTATAGTAAAAATTAAGATCCTCAGTCAATGTTGTTAATTATGTCGAAGAGTACGATTCGAGAGCTTAAGCCGAGCACATACATAAGTCGCTCGCATAGTGTTGCAAATCTTGAGCAGTGCGTTAACTGGAATAAATTATTTTTAACTTTTGTGTATTTCTTATTATAAACTAAGTGCTCGAATAGAAATAAGTTTAATTATAAGCACGTTACCATTTGGCATTAGCTTCAACCGGGCGTAACAATTTAACCCAGCAACAACATAGGAAAATTATTTTTTACCAATGATAACCACTTATGCCATGTAACGACCACAACAAATAACTATTTATAAATAAAGAGTTAAAAACATGATTAAATTAAAGCATAAGGAAACCAAAAAGCCACTAATACTTTTTGTTGATTTGTAACCTAATATTAACAAAATCACCCATTGTTCTAAATACACACAAAACATAAAAGCTGCCTTTTAGAAATATGATTCTAATTCAGTGAAAAAGATGCTAAAACTACAGTCATACAGAATCATACTGTAATAGACTATATACCTAGTGAATCATATAATTCCTGCGAGAAAAAGAACACCTTCGCTACCTGTGTATTCCGCAATGGAACACACTATGCAAACTACAAGGACTACTCAATTTACTGAGACCTACAAAACAAATGAAACGGAAGATTCAACCACAAATAAATACAAATGTTTTCTGCAAACTAGAACCATACATCTTTCTCCCCTACCAACAAAGAAAACGTCGAATATTAACTATTAACAAAGAAACACAAATGAAATTGAAGACCTAATTCTTACATACTTTTTAGAGAAATTTAAGGGTATATTCAAACAGCTAATGTAATACAATCATAAATAAAACAGTTTATTAATGACTGAATTTCTTAGAATTTGACAGTGGCACGACATCCAATAAAAAAAAACATAAAACTAAAATCCTCTTTAGCCTCTTCATTATATCATTTTACCGCAAGAACCTATATAAAAATACTGCACTATTGTAACTATCATGCCGAACGTCCGGATGGCACTGTCATCGCCATTTGAGAGTCTATAATACACCGAGCTACTAAAAGCTACTAAAAGCACTTTTATGCTGCAGCCATTTTTTGATTTATTTATACTATAACGCAAAGTATACGCAATAGCACATTAGACTGATAAGTACAAAGGCATATTTCTCAACTAACAGATCTTAACAAAATCACGAACTTGTTAAGTCTCTTCATTGTAAGTAAATTTTATTTAGCTACGTAGATATTACATCCAATTACAATCGATCATTATGAGTTATACTTACTATTAGTGTTATAATAATTAGAAACACAGCCAAATAAATGTTCTGTAATAGACGGATAGATAAAGATGGTTTCAAAAAATATTTATACCAACACTTTGATATTGATTTAAGTCCAAAATGACCAGTTGGATAGAGAAGTTAACAAATTTACAATATAAGGGAGCACGCTATGCTATACTGCAAATGGAAAGTGGAAAACGCAACTTACAAAACTTTCCTCGAGAAATGGGGGAATTGGTTAAGAAAAAAATAAAAGCTAGAGTAATCTGGCAACGATCACACAATATAAACTACGAAACAGGGTATAATAAAATTTCTAATAAACTCAAACTGAATGATGCAGAAAACCGATAGATTTTATCTTTCTAGGAACAACTACAGTATACGGAAAACTACAAAGGGATTCAAGAGGCCACATATACATTATCTACATAAGATAACCAATATAGCATGTGGATTAGGCCAAAGCAACAAAACTATAACCTATTTCAGCAACGTTTAACAAAATTATATAAATATAACTTTAAAGCAATTGATTTAGTTTTCCTTGCAATCGCACTGCAACTTTTACCCCAAATTAGGAATTTTAATCACCAACTGTAAAAACTGGAAAGAGATTACCTTACTCTCGACCCCAAGCAAAATATTATCCAGGGTACTGTTAAACAGAATAAGAGCGAGAGGAGAAAACCAGCTATGAAGAAAAGAATATGAATGGTCATCGTATGAAAACAAACAGACTAGAGACATTAAAGTAATAGTCAAAAATCTTCCGGAAAATTGTGACGGAGCAAGGATTAAAAATGAACTGGAATTAAGAGGACTAAATGCCAAAGAAATAGTAAACATTCTACAACGAAAAACTAAAAATCCTTTGCCAATGTACAGAATCAGTTTCAAAAACGAAACACCAGTGGAAAAGATCTACGGAATTAAAACAATTTTAGGGATAAAAGTGAATATTGAACCACTACGCAAATCTAAACTGATCCCGCAATGTAAAATTGCCAAAAATGGGGACACACTCAACGATTCTGCGCAAGAATAAGTAAATGCGTAAGCTGTTCAGGTACTCATAGATCTAGCGACTACCCAAAAAACAAAACAGAAAAACCAAAATGTCACAATTGCGGAAAGCCACATCCGGCCAACTATAGAGGTTATGAAGTTATTCGCGATCTACAAAAAATGCGTGATCAACATAATAAAAGAAAATGGATACATACACAAACAAAACCAAAACAAAAGGTTCAAAACAAAATGCAAGATGCTACTCGTAGATCAAACCTATGCAGAGAGAGTGAAGGGTACAAAACCTGACCCAAAAAATTGTGAACCTAGTGGTATTGAGCAGATACTTCAAAAGATCCTTGAAAATCTATCCCAGCAAGAGGAAATGAACAAAATACTCAATAAGAGACTAGAAGATCTAGAAAAACCGCGGAGCTTGGGGGCTATTCCTAAAAACAAAAAATGAATGGACTACGCATAATGACGTGGAATGCTAATGGGCTACGACAACGGCTAGATGAACTACAGATAGCCCTAGAGACACAACATATAGACATATGCCTCGTATCAGAGACTCACCTCACAAAAGAGGATTATGTCAAAATAAGAGGTTACTGCTGTTACCATACAACACACCCATCCAATACAGCGAGGGGTGGAAGTGCTGTCATAGTTAGGCACCACATATCACAATATGAAAATTTTCATATTCAAACAGCACAATACCAAGTAACCTCAGCAAAAATTAAAACCACAAAAGGTTGGATTACTTTGGGCGCCACTTATATACCTCCGCGGTATAACTTAAAAGAGAAGACTACTTAAGTCTGCTCATAGAATTTCAAGGAAAGTTTATACTTGGCGGAGATTTCAACGCCAAGAATATAGAATGGGGCTCTAACACAACCTCTACTAAGGGAAAAGAACTACTACAGGCTGTTAGAGAATACAACTGTCAAGTACATACATCCGGAAAACCAACTTATTGGCCGACCGACATCCATAAGCGACCAGATCTATTGGACATTTTTATTTCAAAAAACATCTCAGACAATTATATCGAGATTGAGTAAGAATTTGGCCTTAGATCGGATCACTCTCCCGTTGTGCTAACTCTGAGTGAAAGAATCATCAAAAAGAAGGAAGCCCACTCTTACACATAAATATACTGAATGGGATAAATTCTGCCTGCACCTGGATAAGAACATCCAACTTAATGTCTCTTTAAAGACACCAGACGAGCTAGAAGATGCAGTAGAAAAATTGACTGAACTCGTTCAACAAGCAGCATGGGCTGCTACACCTACATGCCCGAAAATATTTAAGGGTAACAATTACCCGAAAGAGGTTAGAACTCTAGTTGCCACCAAGAGAAAGGCAAGGAAGAAATGGCAAAAAACAAGAAACCCTGCAGATCAAACCATTTTAAATAACCTAACAGCCGAAATCAAAAAGCAAGTCCAAGAATGGAAACAAGAAACCATTACAAGCGTACTAGAAAATTTGACAGACGATCTAACGTCGGATTATGGCCTATGGAAGATGACCAAAACAATCAAAAGACCCATCATTCAAAAGCCACCAATCCGAAATGGCAACAATTGGGCAAGAAGTAACCAAGACAAAGCGGACTTATTTGCAAGACACTTCGAGGAGACGTTTAAACCTTACGAAAACCGACAGATAATTAGAGCTACGCGATCCCAAGCTAATCATAAAAATATTCAACTAGTAACACCCAAAGAAGTGAGAAAGGAGATAATGACAAACATCAATCCTGCCAAAGCTCCAGGCTTCGACCTCATCAGCGGTGAAGTGTTAAAAAACCTGCCACGGAAAGGGATAGTGAAACTTACTATGTTAATAAATTGTGCGCTAAGACTACAATATGTGCCAAAAGCATGAAAATGTGCAGAAGTAATTGTCCTTTCAAAACCAGGTAAAGACGTGAATGAAGTGCAGGGGTATAGACCCATCTCTCTCCTCCCTGTAATCTCCAAACTTTTTGAAAAGTTAGTACTGAAAAGACTCAAACCAGTGATTGAAGAAAGACAATTAATTCCAGTACATCAGTTTGGTTTTCGCGATAGGCACTCAACAATCGATCAAGTGCATCGTATAACGAATGTAATCGAAAAGTCACTCGAAGAAAAAGCAGTTTGTACCACAGTATTTCTCGACGTGGCTCAAGCATTTGACCGTGTTTGGCACGATGGACTCTTCCTTAAGATA
The DNA here is from genome assembly GCA_036346155.1 of Sinelater perroti. Taxonomy (NCBI): domain Eukaryota; kingdom Metazoa; phylum Arthropoda; class Insecta; order Coleoptera; family Elateridae; genus Sinelater; species Sinelater perroti. The sequence continues at coordinate 16,083,355 of JARFIY010000158.1, read as the reverse complement.
AACAGATTCCTACCGGCTGAAATCAGTGCACTACTCCGCTCATATCTTTCATATAGATATTTTCGCGTGAGATACGAAGATGCTTACTCGGAGCTCAAACCGATTAGTGCAGGAGTGCCACAAGGTAGTGTACTTGGACCTACACTCTACCTATTATATACCAGCGACCTACCAAAATCGAATGATGTGATAGTGGCTACTTTTGCCGACGATACAGCTGTTATGGCTGTTGACTTGGACGTAAACAGCGCTACTACAAAACTACAAAAAGGCCTAAACGCCATTAACACCAAAAGATGACAGATCCGATTGAACGAGGCCAAATCAAATGATATTAATTTCACAAATAAAAGAAATCAATATGCTCCCGTCTCAATTAATGGTAAAGTCATTCCATATGTAAATACTGCTAAATATCTTGGAATGACCCTTGACGCGAAGCTCCGATGGAAAGAGCACGTTAAAAAGAAAAGAGCAGAACTCGGCATCAAGTACCCTAAAATGCACTGGTTAATGGGAAGATACTCTAAGTTATCAATATATAATAAGGTTCTCCTATACAAACAGATCTTAAAACCGACATGGACCTATGGCATCCAGCTATGGGGATGTACCAAACCAACGAATGTGAAATCTATACAAAATTTCAAAACAAAGTGCTACGAAATGCAGTAAACGCTCCGTGGTACATCAGAAATACTGACCTGCATCGAGACCTTCAAGTAGACGCAGTGTTCAGCGTAATTCGAAAATATGCAACATCCCATGAAGAGCGTCTTCATCGACATCCTAACAACGCGGCTATCCAGCTCCTGAACAACGTTAATCTACTTCGTCGCCTCAAGCGAACTAAACCGTTTGAACTGACATAAAACCAAGTGTACGTGAAAAGTGCGGAAGTGACATAAAAAGCAGAGCACTCGTAAAATGCGCAATCTATCACTGTGACTTTAAGTGACAATATTATAATAAAGTGAGCAATTAATTGACTCGGGCCATTGGGTGACAGTTAAATTTTAATCTTATTAGTAAATTAGGTTAATATTAAAATAGCTTATTAGTTTATAACTAGGTGCTATGTATTTAAGCCATGAAAAAAAATGGCAAGCTTCCACAGCAGTACATCCTGCATAGACCAAATAAATACATTGCGCATCATAATACAACAGAGCAAAAAATATGTAATCAACCTGTGTTTAGTATTTGTAAACTTCGGAAAAGTGTTTAACCTTGTAAACAGGGACAAAATGTGGAAAACAATGCAAAAATATGGAATGGCTACAAACATACTAAACTTGATAAGCAAACATATGAAGGATACACGTGTCAAGTAATACACGAGTGTAATTATCGGAACCTATACAAGTGCAGACAGGAGTCAAACAGGGCTGTATCCTATCTCCAATAATGTTTCTAATAATCATAGACGAAGTACTGACCAGAGCAATAGAAAGTAAAAGAAGCGGAATAAATTGGAACTTCACAGAACAACTAGAAGACCTGGACTATGCAGATGATATCTGCCTACTATTCCACACTCACAGACACATGCAATAAAAACTAAATAGAATGGCGGAAAGAGAAAGAACCGCTGGCTTAAAGACCAATAGCACAAAAACCAAATCACTTAGAACAAATACCACTAACAAACGGAGCTTTTATCTAAATAACAATAAAATAGAAGAGGTAAACAAATTCATATATCTTGGCAGTTTAGTGACCAGTACAAGCGAAATAGAACAGAACGTTAAAGCATGTATACAAAAACCAAATGCAGCCTTCATATAACTCTACCTAATATGGAAAACAACAGAAATATCAATAAATGGTAAACTAAAAAATTTTAAAAACAATGTAAAGTCCGTCCTATTGTATAGTAGTACAACATAGAAGAGTATCACAAGTTTTTAGGTTTTTATGAACAAATGTCTGGTGAGACTATTTAACATTTACCATCACAAATAGTGACCTATGGGAAAGAGCACAAGAAACACTTATAAATGCTCAAATAAGGAAACGAAAATGGAACTGGATCGGGCACACGTTAAGAAAATATCGAACAGCAATTAAAAGACAAGCACTAAATTGGAATCCACAGGGCAAACGCCAAAGAAGAAGATTCAAAATGAGCTGGAGAAGAACGATAGAGATAGAGAGAAAACTGGGAAAACGTAGACATAAATACAAGAATAGCGCTGCTTCACAGAAACCCTATATTCCGAAGCGGAATAAAAGGAAATAAATAAGTCTGGAATCTTAAAGTCGGTAAATGCAATAGGAATTACAATTGTTGAACAACAAGAACCAGACTATGACCTTACAACAGTTCCGTCCTTAAACAATTACCAGAGAAAGAAAAATGATAACTACTAGCATTATTTAACTTAGTTCTTCGCTTAACTTACTGATCTCTACAACTGAGGGTGGCTCAAGTTACTGTAACATCAAATCTGGTAAACAGCCAAACGAAGGCAATGCTCGGTTAGTCTGTTTTTGATAGTACGTAAATTCCTAGAAAATCTAGCATTAAATCGGTTAGACAAAAATGCACCCCTGGAGGGTTGTTTTCAGGTCTAATCAGACTCAGAAGGAAACGTTTTACTACCCAGTAACGCCGCCGTAAGTCTAACATAATTCGCAACTCCCTTGAGAATAAAAAAGTATCACACAGCAGTCTTCTTGAACTTTCGGCAAGCATTCAGCAAATTATGACACATAAAGTTGCTGTCCAAAATAAAAATATTATTTTCACGCCAATACAATCTCCTTTCCCAATTCTACCTTTGCTACATCCTAGATTTCCAATTAAAATTGGAAAACAAAATGCACACCGTACTCAGAAATAGGTGCATTGGTGGATTCAAATGCGGAAAAAGGCTGACTTAAAAGTAACTCATAAAAAAGCGGATTAAAATGATATACTGGCTAATAAATTAGAAATTACCCTTAGCATCAAATAATAGATTTTTTTTTGTACAAAGCCATCTTACGTTCTATTTGGACATATGAATGTGAGCTCTGGCGCTGCTCTAGCTACTCCAATATAAACATTACTCTAATCTAAAACTATTATGTATGTTCCAGAGTGCACGATTAATCTCACTTTATATAGTCTCTTTAATAATAAAAAGATCAAAATATTCTTAAAAAATCAAAAATCTAAATGATTCTTTTTTCTTTTCTTCATATAATACCTTTATTACTGATTATAGCTTTACACTTTTTTTCCATGCTTTTGACGAGGATTTCTGCATAATCATTTGGCAAAGATCGTCATATCTTCTTAATTTAAAGTGACAGCTGCTTTACCATATATATTGGTTTTGGCGGAAATATCTTTGAGGTCTTCAAACTAACTTGAATTCTTCAGATTAAATGCATTATCTTCAATCAGAAGCACTTGTTTCGCTTTTACAAATTAGAAACGTGTTGGTCGCCGCTCTCTTAGGAGCCGCCCGAGTCTTTACATTGAGTGCGCGCGATAGATATCGCGGTCGTAATTCGTAATAATATTGCGGACTTTAATGTAATAAAATGTTTCCTGTCGGGACTATACCCGATCTATCCAGCACCCTTTAAAATAACTGGAACAATCCACAACTGATGCAGTCAACCGCCAAGGACCAACTTCTTAACTCAGCTTAGTCAAACACGCTTTAATCAACACTTTCCTCCCATGTACCAAAATTAAACCTCAATGTATCCACCAAAGCAATACCCACCTCAAACCCCATTTTCAAATACGCCCAACCTTAGTAATACTCCTACAACGGTATTTTTTCAACCCGCTTAAACTAGCCATAATAATAATAATGATGACGATGGAAAAAACTCATTCGATTATCAAAATTAACCGAAAATATAACTGCAATTGATTGACACATTAAACATATATCATCCACTCACTGAAGCTGAGCCCAAACTGTAAATAATTTCAACAAAACTAACTCGGAAACATCAAACCCAGCCCTTCGCCTGTATACATCTACGGAGTGACTGACTTTAATGCGATGACTAACAACCTAAACAAAGTAAGCAAAGATGAAAGATTTTATTCTAAATCGTTATCTAACAACACGGTCAAGATAATCACTAGAACCATCGATGCATACAGGACACTAATCACTCACTTACGTTAAGAAAATATTGTGCATCACACTTATCAGATGAAACAAGAAAGAGCTTACCAAATTGTTATAGGTGACCTACACCAGTCAACTCCCCCAAATAACATCAAGGATGAACTAGGTAAACCAGGTTACCCTGTAAGAAATTTAATAAACAACCAACATAGAGTAAACAAGGAAACGCTGCCAATGTTTTTCGTAAACCTTAACCCAAGCCTAATAACAGAGATATTTATAAAGTAGAATTTATCCAAAATACCAAAATCAGATCTGAAGCACCCTGAATTAAGAGCAACATAATACAATGTATACGTTGCCAAGAATATGGACACTCGAAGGCTTACTGTACGAAGTGCTATAAATGCGTCAAAAGCGAGGATCCCATTCTGTAAAAATTGCAAGAAAACTAAGGAATGTTCTCGCCAGATGTGCCTTGTCCAAAGACATCCCACCAGGATGCTATCTATAAAAGCTGCACTGTATACAGAGACCTAAAAATGAAAACACAGCTTTTAATCAAATACCAGAATGCCTGTCATCAATATCAACCCAAACATCTTTCATACCAACCACCCATCAGCCCATGTACAATCCACTCCATAACACTCCAACTTATTAATATAATAACTTATTATAAATCACAGACAAACTTACCTGGACAAACTTAAAAATATGTTTTCGCAATTGTTAAATCAAGACGGCCTGATACTAAACATGCTCACCACAGTCATGAATAAATTAACACAATGATGGCTAACCCTATAAGAATAGCAGCATGGAACTCAATTGGGCTAAAAAACAATATTCATAAAATAACCCTATTTTTAACACTAACAAAACTGATATATTACTTATGTCTATGGGCCTCTTTACATTTTACACAGAAAAAAAATACCACACTATAAATTGTACCATGCAAAGCATCCGGACGCACATGTAAGCTCAGCTATTATAATTAGATCTGCAATTGATCATTACAAGTTACCATCCTATATGACAAAATTCAGTGCGCTCTGGTAAAAGTAAACACGATGCTCTGACCATTAACCATTATAGCTATCTATTGCCCATCTAGGCATACCATTTCATTCGACCAGTTTCAAGAACTTTTACTCCCACTCGAACATCGCTTTCTGGTAGCCGGAGACTGGAACTTAAAGCACACTGCATGAGGTTTCAGATTAATTTCACTCAAAAGACGAACACTTTTTGCCACCATACAACAGAATAATTTAAATTCCCTGTCAACCGGCGAGCCAACCTACTGACCAACGAACCTTTACAAAATTCCTAATCTGCTAGATTTCGCTGTTACTAAGAACATTTCCGATATATAGAGCAAAGTTGAAAGTAACTTTCACCTAGATTCTGATCAATCCCCTATAATAATAACATTAAGAACTAGTATTATGTGGAAAACCTCACTACCAAGACTTTGTACTGCTAAAACGAACTGGGAGCATTTTTAACAATATATTCATAACAACATACAATTGTCACATAAAATTCACACGCCTAGCGAAATTGACGAAACTGTTAAGTATCTTACGCTCATCCAAAAAGCTGTCTGGAAAACTACCCCGTTAATCACAAAACTGCACCCGAAATCAATAACATACCGCTATATATAAAGCAATTAGTAGCAGAAAAACGCAGAGCCAGAAATCTTCAACACAAAAATATATTAAACAATCTAAACCACCGACTTCATGACGCTATCCAAGGAAACAGAAATGCAACATTCAATTAATATATTTCCACACTCTCACCAGAATATCACACCATTTGGAAAGCGACAAAAAAATTTAAAAAACCTATTACCCAAATACTACTCTTAAGAAAACCTGGTGGAAGCTAGGCTCGATCAAATGAAGATAAAGCAAATACCCCTTCGGGGAACATCTGCCTCAAGTTTTCACTCCATTTAAATCTAATAATATCAATTTTAACACAGAAATTGAGGAACTCACCTGGACAATTATCACTATCCTTGAAGCCAGTTTTACCAGCTGAAGTACACAGAGAAATAAAATTGACTAGTTTATTCAAACCCCCGGCTGTGACCTCATAGTAGGAAATTTATTAAAACACCTTCCTAAAAAAGCAGTAGTACTCACCACAACAATGTACAACCGCATGCTTGCTATTTCCACTTCCCCACTCAATGGAAATTCGCCGTAATTACTATGATTGCTATGCTTGGAAAACTTCTGCAAGAAGTTACATTCTACCGATCAATAAGCCTGCCACCCTTATTATCAGAAATATTCGAACGCCTGCTGCTATACAAAATCAAAGATATAATACCTATAGAGGAGCTAATTCTCACTCACAAGTTTGGTTTCCGTAGAGGACATTCAATCAACCAGCAATGCTATAGTATAGTCAACTATATCAAAGAGACCTTTAAGGGGAAAAACTGTGCATCAGTATTCTTAGATATCTAACAAGCCTTCGACGAGATATGGCACGGCGGGTTATTATATAGAATAAAAAGAAAGCTATCTCGCCAAATTTTCTCCTCATAAACTCTTATTTAACACAAGGACTCTTCCAAATCCAATTCGAGGGTATACTTTTAACCTATCAAACCATTAACTTCGGAATCCCGCAGGGAAGCGTTCTTGGTCCTTTCAATAATGCCTTCTGATATCAATCCGGATCAAGCATCTGAAAGGCACCAGTCACATCTAAACCTTCTTGAAAGTTGGCTCGACCAGTGGCGCATTATAGTTAACAGCAACAAATCAACGAAATTACTTTTGCCAATAAACACTCTACATGCCCTCCAGTCACCATATACAATTAACTCATCTCAGTAAAAATTAAGGTAAAGTACCTAGGACTTCATCTTGACCAAAGGCTGGCCTGAAAAGCTCACATAAAAGCCAAAAAACAACAGCTCAACCTAAAGACAAAAAGTATGCACTGGCTGATTGGACGCAAATTGCAGCTGACCCCATAAAGTAAACTATTACTTTACAAAACTATTATAATGCCTGTATGGTCCTAAGGAATAGAGTTAGGGGGATGCAAGAAGCCATCAAACAACTAGATATTACTAGAATACACAATGTCAAATACTGACATGTGGAGGGAGTGTCGCCCATTGACGAGTCTGAATATACTAATATAACGAGTACTAGTTAGTAAGGTCTAGCGTTTTAAGTCTTTTTAATCTACCAGTGGTATTATTAATGTTTAGTAAATTTAGCACTACCACATTGGGGGGAGTTCTTATTCGATTGACATAGGTGACTGTTCGTCTTTTAACCTCATCACTGATACATGGAACTTTTAAGTCGTCGTGCAGTGTTTTGTTGCTAATGAACCATTCAGCGTTGGTCGTTACGCGAAGAGTTTTGCTCTGGAATCTTTGCAGAATATCAATGTTTGATGTTTTAGCACTGCCCCACACATGTATGCCGTACGCCTAGACTTGTACACTAACACTTTATTTTCTCGATAACTTGGATTTTTTCCCTAGCAGCCAGTGAATCTTTTTCAGCATAGCATCCAGTTGTCTTTTCTTTTTTGTAATATGGGGTTTCCATGTTAATCGCCTGTCGAGGGTCAAACAAAGATATTTTACTTCCTGTTGGATGGGGATTTGTATAGCATTTAGCGTAACCGAAGGAGCAGAATTGTGTTTCGTCGTAAACGTAATAGTTGTAGATTTGGTTTCATTAATTTGTATGCGCCACCTGTACAACCATTTTTTTATTATATCTAGACTACTTTGTAGAATTATCGAAGCTTATAGTGGATGTTGGTGAGAAACTAATAACGCCGTATCGTCCGCGTATGTGGCCATCATTGTGTTGTCATTGCTTACCATAGAAATGAACTCATTTCCGATCTCTACTCCCACCAGTCTCCAGTTAGAAGACTGAATAGACTAAAGTCGGAAGACTTATTACTCTGTACAACTAAGAGTGGATTGTAAATTAGCAATTGAACCAATAAAAATTTTTTTCAACCAACAAGTAGAGGTAATAGTGAGATGGCATCAGTTAGCGCTATCCTAATCAAATCAACCAACTTTATCAACAAATTAGACATAGAATTCCTGAATATATTGCTGATGTACCATCTTCAAATTGGATACACTAATTTTTTGTCCTTGGCCTATTATAAAAAGTGCCTCAAAAAACGAAAATTAATTTTAGAAAAAACCTTTTAGTTATTTATTAGTTAGCAAAGTTATGGCATTATTTTAAAAATAAAAATTAAATGTGGAATAGAATATTCGGCAAATGTTCTCGATGGATCATTTTACACTTTCTAATTCTTCTAACGAAATTTTAGATAATATTTTCTTATACATAACTCTTTAGTTGTTGCTTTTAATTTAAGAATCGTTCTTAGTTTCGTTGTATAAACTTTGGCTTTCACGAATCCTCAAAGGAAAGAATGAAGTGTGAGAGCGGAAGACATTGGTAGTCAACTAACTCGTTGTTGTGGGAGAAGAGTTGCCTATTAAATTTTTGCTTCCGCAATTGGCTTTAGTTCCGGGGTTAACCGAATTTTGAATAAGTGCAGATGCAGATCTTTTGTTGAAATTCACTGCATGGTGCTTTCTGAAAAGTTCAGTTGCAGTTACCAACAGGCTACAGAGGTTTCTGACTCTTTTTCACTATCATTCTCAGCGGCAATGTTTTAGCTGAACGGCCAGCCTGTTTTTTTTTTGTTGGCTGCAACCGAACCTGCTTCAAATTTTATTAGTTAGTCCGAAAATACCGGTAATCTGCGCATAACCTTAACGAAAATTTTCCAAGCTTGTAACAAATTTTAAGAATTGACACTCGCTCCTCTGATCTAGTAGCCGTGTTTACTACAAGATGTCACCAATCAAAACGCTGCCACTCTTTCAGAAAAAAATGGCGCACAACTTAAACCCGGAGTGTTCTTAGCATATCTTTTAGAAGATCATTCAAAACATTACTATGCATCAAATACGAAAGATACAATTGAAATAGTGGACCACATACAGCGATTTTTAACTAACTCCCGTATTTGCAATCTCATAAACTGTAACAACCCAGATCACTTTTCATTTTAATAATACGGGAACTGAAAAGGAGCTCTTGCAGTAAGTTGCAAATCGCAAAATTACACCTTAAGTAACGGTTATATAACGCTTTTCGTTAAAAAACCCAAATTTAGCGTTAAAGACGAGGAAATTGTCGCAATGCCGGCCCGCTTTATTTGACTTACGTTGCGTCACCTTATTAAATCATCTCCCCGAGTACTTTTTTAGAGCCGTTTCCTAACGCGCTCCTCGAGCACGTCGTGATTGCGCGTTGCAAAACGCGCTCGCTGCGCCACGAGGCGCTGCTCACCAAAATCCGGAAGGCAGTAATGGGGCGAGCAGCTGTCAAAATCGGACACTTTTAAGTCAACATCAATTAAGGGCATATTAATTGTGGGTTGGTGGGTGCAGAAAGCGCGGCTAGTTATGAGTGTTTGGCATAATCGTTTTGATGTAATGAGTTAATGTTGGTTTGCCTAATATACGAGGCTGAACCACAATTTTTTTGTTCAGTTGCATATTTGCAATCTACTCAGAATAGGTGGGTAATAAGTAAATTTTATAATGGTTTGCATGACATGAGGGGAGGTATAGTCAGCGTTAGTCTCTCGAATAATGTTAGATCGGTGTTGATTGCGCTGGGTGGGAAGGTCCTGTGGCCAATTCCGCTGAAGTTTGTATGCGACTAGTGGATGGTTGAATATCTACTCTGTAAGGTCATTTCCATGTCATGCTAACTTATGAGTGTATGCGCTTACAAATTTTTGTATTTCCCTAGGAACATGTGGAATTTTCAGGTCGGTATATAGCGTGTCATTTCTTATGTACCATGGTGCGTTTGCTAAAATTCAAAGAGTCTTTAACTAAAACCTCTACAAGATTTTGGTATGAGAGACTTTGGTGCAACCCCATAGTTGAATTATATATGTCCATATTGGTTTCAGCATTACTTTGTACAAGAGCAGCTTATTGGATAGGGAGAGTTGTGAGCGAAGTCCAAACAGCCATTTTTTTATTTTTATGTTGAGCTATTCCTTTTCACTTTGATATGGGCGCTCCGGGTAAGCTTCTCATTAAGGTGCAGTTCCAAGCTTTTTTATTTCTGTTTTTATCGGCAGCGAAGTATTGCCAAATGTAGTTTGTGCACAAATTGTTCGTCTGTTGGTGCAGCTGATTTGCGTATATCTTTCACTGTTGATCATTACCCTCCATTTTTTGGTCCAAGTCTCGTAGAAGGTCAGTGTGGTATTGTAGGTGCTAAAATAGCCGTATCATTCGCAAATGTAGCGATCATAGTGTTATTAGTGTTTGATAGGTCGGAGATGTAGATCAGGTAGATATGGTACTAATCTAATAACCCGTTGTTGATCCTGATTTGGGAAAACCACTTTTCGAGATACGATTTTAGCAGTAGATAGATCTAACCTAGAAAGTAGAGTTTGATTTTGTACAATAATTAGTTATGCTTTTTGTCCAGAAACGCAGCTGCACAGACTTTTGTGGCTTCAAGACATTCCATGATTTGATTCACAATGCGCTGGCTTTGATGTATCGTTGAATGGTACTCACAAAAACCGAATCGGTAAGGTGGTATTAGCTGGTCAAGGTCTACCGTCTCCTTGATTCTTGTGAAGAGCAATCTTTTAAAGATCTTGGGCATGACTAGCAGTAGGCTTATTGGTCTGTAGAATGCAGGTTGATTAGGAGCTTTCCAAGCTTAGCAATTTTGACGATCTGGGAAATCTTCCATTGAATTGAAAAATATGTGAGTCTTAGCACACTATTGTAGATGGTGGTGAGAAGCACCAGCGTCTTGCGTGAAAGATGTTGCAAGATTTTTCCTGCTACGAGGTCATAATCTTGAGCTTTTCGGAAATTTTGCATGTTGAATTCTGCTGAAGACCCAGAACGTCTAGGAATATTTCGATTTCGATGTCATCGTTATGCCCTTGATAAGGTGCAAGTACGAATACATTGACAAGATATTCGCCAAAAGTATCTGATTTCTCCTTATCTGTTCTATCCCAGGGTTTACAAGTGATTGGAATTGCTACTAACAGCTTTTTAAATTTCCTTATTGCTTTCCATATGATGTTATCAGAAGTAGAGAGTTGTGAAATATAATCTTTAAGGTATTCATTGGGTGCTTCTAGTAATTCGGTATGTTTTAGGAAACTTTATCTCGCATGAATCTTGTTCTCTTCCATTGTTACTGAGCTCTACGTTTCTAGTGATGGATGTTAGTTAATTCAGAAGTGCTTTTCGTAGAAGTTGAAGTGGGTTATCATGCAGCTGCCTGAAGTATGGTGGAGTATTGCGTAACAGCATCGAGATCTCGACTACCTTTAATTCTAATAGCTAGACTATGTTTTTGTCCAGATAGATTCTGAACTGATCCCAATTTGTATATTTAGCATACAGTATAAGGAATGTGTCCTTTGATAATTATAGTTGTACTTATTATAATAGTGACTGGAAGTGATTAATAGAAAGATCTTGGTACGATTCTGCTCAAATGTAGGTATTTGCTGTACCGTTAATCCATAAGCTCCAGAAGTTTGTAGGATTGCTAGACTAGTAGTAGGTGCTCCATTCGATTGATAGTTGTAGTTGTTTTTGTATGTTGCCCTTTTGGATTAACAAGTTTTGATATAACATGCTCCGGAGGACTGTATACTATTCCAACTACAACCGAGTGTGGGGAGCGTCAACTTATATACTTGCATTTTGGAATTTCTCTGTTTGGTAGTGTTGGGCTGCGTAATAGAATTGTATGTGTAACAATCACGGCTCAGCTCCCTAGGCAGTTACCATACAATATGTTGTAACGTGGTATTTTTAGTGCTGTCTATTTATTGTAGTTGTAGGAAATGTATTACTTCGAGAACGTGATTAACAATGTCGTTAGCGTCCCATAATGCAGTACGCAGTGAAATTGTTATTTTGAGGCTAAATTATTAATAACGGTGGAAAGCATGTTTAATATCACGCTATTTTCGTTTAAGGGTTAAGAGATCATTGTTTTGAATTCGATGAGAAAATGTGATAGCATCTCATGGATGTCCATCTGCTGCGCAGGATTTGGCGGGTTGTTATTTCTTCGAACCCGGGTTGAAGGATAAGTGAGTACTTTTTACGTGAATTATTGCTGAACGTTATGGGGGTTGTTATGATCTTTGGAAGAGGAGTAAAGTCAGTCGTATTTATAGTGGGAGGTAGTTGTTGCGGATAAATTTGTTGTTATTTGTCTGGTTTTTGGAGGTCTTGATAAACTGTACAGCCTTTGTAGTTAGCTAGATGGCTTCTACCACATAAGGAACGCTAATGAAGTGTTGAGATCTTTCTTAAATGCTAAAAAGTGTGTCTACCACCGAATTTGACGCAGGTAAAAGGTTTATTGCAATATGTTTTTGTACATCCGTAGTCTTGACGTCTCAAGCATTGTAGAATTTTTTTCTGGGACTGTCTGATAGAAACAATTATGCTGCTGATATGTTTTATATCAAATATTTTCTTATTGTTTTCGTTGAGTTCAAGGTCTACCATAACGATTTAGTTGCTCGGTGGCGAATGTTTATAATGCTGCGGACTTTATGACTTTCTTTGGGTAGTTCATTCTTGTCAACATCTACAGGAATAGAATAATGTAGGGTATGTGTGGTATACAATGTCCTTATCTTTAACATGTCGCGTTAATTTTCTGTGGGAGTCTACATTTAGAATATTAATTTTAACAGTTCCATTGGATGCTGCTGATGTATAGCATTGTTCTCTCTCAAGAACTTCAGTGAGGTGTTCTATCATTTTCTCGTAATTAGTTTTTATCTTGTACGTGTAAAAGGTTGTCTCATCTATTATATGTGGTTAATAAATTTGTTTGGGTCGTATTGGTATTTAGTTTATCGTTATCATAATTCATGTCGTCTAGAGCGGCAACAGGCTCTACATTCATTTGAGTGCTTAGATAAACCAAGTGATTGTCGGTGGATGGTTCTGTTTTGTTGACTTAAATTGGATTGGGTGTGAAAGGGATTGTGTTTGGATATACAAGGTAGTTCGCGGAAGATGCATGGATTTGAAAAGGTTATTGCTCCCTTCATAATGATCCTAGAAGGTTAAAAGTGGGGTGATTCGAAAGAGGGCGATGGAACGTTTATGTTCCACGCTGTTTAAAATTCAATATCGCTGCCGAATTCCCACATTCTCGCTTGGATTAATGCATTTCAGGATACCAAAAATGTGTCCACGATAAGAAGGGGTTTTAGAATACCGTCACTACCCCAGAAAACATCGAGAGGTTATGAGCGCAATTCAACAACCTCCCAGGCATTTAATTCGGAAACAGGCAGGTGCCCTTAGCATTTTGGGACGTTTCTTTTAATGAATCGTTAATAAATATCTTCATTTGCTCCTCTATAAGATGGTTGTTGTCCAAGAATTGAAGCCATCTGATTTTTAAGCCAGACAGCTCGCGAGTAAAAACAGCTTGCTGCGTTGCTTTGAGATGGTATCGTTTTGTTCTCTGACGAGGCACAGTTTTACCTCAGTTGATGTGTCAATAAACAGAATATGCGCTATTGGAGTGATACAAATTCCAGGGAGCTCCATCTGAGGCCCTGCATTCCGACAAGGTGACAGTATACTATAAAATTTTAAGAATTGAGATCATCGGCCCTTACTTTCTTGAAGAAATTGACCTAGCGGCTACAGTCCCTTCTGCACGTTACCTGACCATGATACAAAATATTTTCTTGTCTGAATTGGAAGGGTTAGAGCTGGAAAACGTTTGGTTTTCAGATTCCCCGGGCGCCTCATCTCCCTAAGAGGCGATTTGAACTGGCCGGCGCACTCTTCTGATTTGGTGCCTTGTGATTTTTTCCTGTAAGGATACCTAAAAGCACTTGTTTACAACCATCGTTCCAGGACTCTGAAGTCCTCAAAAACAACATTTGAGCCCAAATCGCCGAAATTCCTGTAGCAATGCTTCAAAGAGTGCACGAAAACTCCAGAAAAAGGCTTACTCAGTGTTTGGAGAGTGAGGGGCGCTATTTGGGCGATACTTTGTTCAAAAGCGTGTAAACTTAAATTTTTCATGTTAATGAATCAGGGAAAAATAAAAGATTTGGTCATTTTGTAATAGTATGCGTTTTATTCTATTTTCAAATCCATGCATCTGCTGCGGGCCACCCTGTAGTTCAAAAGAAAGTAAGATTAGTGCTTGATTAAGGGGTGCAATTGGGGATTGAGAGTTTAGTTTACGTTATAGTTTAGGTCACAGACTATCCTTGAGCGTATGGTATACTAAACGCAAAGCCGTAATTTTCCGGCGCAATTTGATTGTTAACAGATGTTCTTGGAGTCGGCGGGCCGAAGCTATGTTTGTTTCCTTTTGGAAACATTGGTTATAATGTGTTTACATTTAGATAATAAACTTAACAATATGTATGATAATGCTATTAACGTATGGAACTGCACCTTCCAAAATAACAGAGCGCGTTTTGCGCGTATTTACTCCCAGAAAGCACGCAAATAAAATCTCCGTCACAAGAAAATTATTAATAAGAGGTAAAAGGAGGTACAAGAAGCTACAAATAATAAACCAAATATAATAAAACAGTAGTAAAAAGAAGAACAATATTTTATTATATCATCACATAAAACAATGCTTGCCGTTTAGTCATCAACTGGTTTTGAAAATAGTATCGTCTAAATGTTTACCAACACGACCGCTATATACTTCTGGAATGCTCACCTTAAAATTTCGCATTGCTTACCGCTGATACTACTGCAATCGCGTTGGCAATAGTATCCTATAATTTCTTAATAATCTGCGGACTGGTTAAAAGAATTCAGCCTTTCTGATGTTACTATTTAATTAGATGAAGTGGGCCTGGAAACATAACTTTAGAAATCCAAGCGGCGTGTGCGGTAGCACCATCTTGTTGGAACTACAGTGGTGCATTTCGATGTTTGTCAAGTCTGGCCTCTAACAGACACCGTGGGTCCTGCTTCCTCAAAAAAACACAACCCTATGACGTTATATCTGATAATAGCACACTAACCAGTTACACACTGACTATAGAGAAGTCGTTCATTGCCGAAAATTTTGTGGGGCCGAATATCTACAATTCTGTTTATTTGCGCAGCCTGATAAATGAAAATTAGCTTTGCCACTACTAAACATAGCAGTCACATTCTTTAAGTTCTATCATAAGCTTATATAGATAGAACATGAAACCGCAATATAAAATTCTTCTAACGCTCCGGTGAGATATGCGAAAGCGCCATTACAGGCGAAACGTTGTGGCGATGTGACAACAGCCTGGCTCACTAGTACGATATTCTCAGGTGTCCAAACGCTACGAAGTCTACTAAGTGATTTCTGTTTTAATGTGGCTTCTGTGACAACCTACTCTGACATTTCCACGAAATAGCCGCTGCATTACAATCACTGACCCACCATTTTTAAAATAAATCTCCAACAAATTCTCGCAGTTTACACTCCATGCTACGATGAGAACTAAAATGGTATGCTTTGTGCTGCTCAAGTATGTGCTACTCGAGCAGTCTACTAATACACTGCTCGAAGCGGTCAATTAGAAAAGGAAAGACCATTCCGCTGAACTTTGTATATGGCAAGTAAAACATCTAAAAAACAAAAAATAAACGAATAAAAATAACGAATACTCAACACAGATTTGGTTTCCTTCTCGTACAGTGCACAAGAAAACTACAGCCACCTAAAATACCCAAACCACCGGCCATTATACGTAGAGTTGTCTACTACAAACAAATGATTAATAATTTATCATAGTTATATCTAGGTCGACGTGCAAATTGCTCAGCTGTTGGACAAAGTCAGCAACAAAATTTTTATTATTTGTACCCATAATTAGAATGCAAAAGAATGCTTTTGAAAATAAATTTCTATTTTTTATGGAGGTTTTCACAATTTTTGCGATAAGTAAGTAATTTTTTATCACAATTTTTAAGAACATTTAGATTTGCCGGTATTCTACTGATATTATGAAATTGTTTACGAAATTTAGAAGTAATCGGTTGAATGGTTTTTAAGTAAGTGTTCCAGGAGCGCAGAAACATTCAGTTTTTAGAAAAACGCGTTTAAAATTTTGACGAGTAAAAAATGCATATCTATAATTTACCGTTTAGTCTTGCTTCAATAATTGCTCTTTTCGGGCTTTTCGAGCTTATTTAGATCATCATAATGTGTAGAACGGAAAAATATCTTTCATTGAGGCTTCAATGGCGATGTAGGATGTAATTTCAACTATTTTTATCCTATAATTAAAATGCTTAGGAACTTAATGCTAAATCATAGAATTGAAACTTCTTTACGTTCAACATATGATCCCCAAGCATCTCTGAAGCAATTCTTCCTTAGATAAATCTTCATAAATTGGAATAATGTATTTTGCTATTGTTAGATCGAGTGAAGGGGGGTGCTCGAAGAGATTTAAATATGGACTCGCTCATTTCTTTTTAAATGTCCATGCGATTGCAGAATACATTGATATCTTCTCTGCCGATCCCAAAGAGTCGCATAACAAACACCATTTGTTGGTTCTTCTTCTTAAAGTTCCGATCCGTTTCGGATGTTGGAAACCATGATGGCAATACGGACTTTATCAACAGCGGCACGAAACAGTCCAGTTGTTGTTGTATTGAACCATACTCGCAGGTTTTTTAGCCACGATATGCGTCTTCTGCCGATGCTTCTTTTTCCTTCGATCTTACCCTGGAGGACCAATTGTAGGAGCCCATATCTCTGATTGTTGCGCATGATGTGCCCTAGATACTCCAGCTTACGAACTTTTATTGTTGTGAGGAGTTTTGTTTCTTGTTTCCCCATTTTCCTCAGCACGGTGTGGTTGGTTGCATGCTCTGTCCAAGATATACGGAGGATTCTGCGGTACAACCACATCTCGAAGGCCTCTATTTTTCGTCTTGATGCCTCTGTCAGTGTCCACGTCTCTGCTCCATACAGCAATACGCTGAAGACATAACATCTCAGTAGTCTTAATTTAATGGGTAAAGATAATTCATGGCACTTGAATAGTTTGGCCATTTCTACGAACGCTGCTCTCGCCTTTTCAATTCTATACTTTGTTGGTTAGTAGTCATGAATTGATACTTTTCTGACCACAGCGACAAAGTAAAGCTATTTTGAGACCGAACTTTTTCAAACTTTACATTCTGTTTATATATACTAGAAACAAGAAGTTCTGCCAGTCTCTACCCTAGGCGACATTGTTTTTTTTTATGCATATTTCATAAAGTAGCCGCATTTAAATTCATATTATAAGGCCTTATTGCTTGTCTGTGTTGTACTGCCAAATATTGAGTTCTATTTGTAGCATTACAATTTTAAGAGTCGCAATATGTTTATATTTGAGTGGTTAAAGCGTTTTGCTACGATGCGCACAAATTCTGGTTCCATTCGAAGCTTTACCATCGTATATTTTAAACAAGGGGTAATAATGCGGTCATTTAAAGCTCAATGTTTGCCGCACCGCCCCCGTATTAGAAACAGCACACAATAACAAAGCTTTAAGAGCAAATGTATCAAACCTACCAGTTCGCAAGCCATTCTTCCTGGTGTTCTGCGTTTCAGGAACTTGCTATTGTTCCTAAAATTGGTGAAATTATCCATTGGATTATAATTAATTACAATTAAACGTAAAAAACCAAAACTTCTCTATTGAAATTTTAAAAATATTTAAATCGGAAAAAACCTTCTGAGATGAAGATACTATAAGGCCGAGTACATTAATGAACTTGAGGATGTATATCAGAGGGGTATAGCCGATGCTAGCCGTGATAAGCCAGAACTCTTCCAACATGGATTTTCTAATTTGAGCAAGCGCAAGACATTCGCAAAGAACGTGCTGTGCCGTTTCGTCACCTAAATTGCAGCCTCGATAAGATGACTCCGCTACGAGATCCATTCTGTACATATGCTTTTTCAGTTTGTAGTGTCTTAGTAATGTTCCTACTACAAATTGCAGTTTGCGTCTGAACAACTGCTTGCAGAAGTTAGCCAATTTCGTCGTTTGATTTTGAATAGCTAACCTTGGATGTTGCCATATCTATTGTGGGTTTCTTCATTAATTAGTGTGCAGAGCGCGAATAATGATAGTGGAAATGCTGGTTCAAGACCACAAAACAGCTGTTTCGAGCCTTACCTTGCTATCTGCGCGCTTATTACCATACAAGTCAAAATGCCCTTTAATCCAAACGAGTTTCAGGACTTAATTACTGGAGAATTATTTCAGATACATTTTTGCAGCTGTTTAATGTAGTAAAGCAGCTCTACTATCGCTAGCACTTCTGATTGTATTGTTCTTTTGTTCCTTTCAAAGCTTACAATTAAACTTTACATTATGGTTAATACTTCCGCTTGAAAAATTGTGGTTAGTTTACCTAGTACTATGTTTACTTAGAGGGTCAGATCATCACTCGTTTTAGACGTACCTGTATAGATGGTTATATTTGGCTTGGTTGCCTCTTTATCGTTCAAAATTATTCTGAAGAACTTCCTAAATTTATAGATAAGTGAAAAAATCCATCTTTGCTTCCAAAAAGGGAATCCGTTGTACGACCCTCCTTAAAATCTTTCCCTTGCTCCTTTGTCGTTCCAAAATCTCTTTGTTTGCAGACAGAACTGATTTTAGTGCCACCTTATATATCTAGTGAAGAGAAACTCAGACATGCTTTCATATCTGTCGTTGGGGAAGAACACATTGTTTTCGTGATACTCATACACGCCAGTCTTTGAAGATGTGAGATCTTGGTTACTGCAGTTACCTGTTCAGTTCTAACCCACCAGACCAGCACCAGCACTATAACATAGCATATGTTTGATCGTGGCATTTTAGAGCCATAGACAGTCTTTGGTGAAGAACTCCAAAGTGTTCCCATTACACAGCGACCTTGCCAAATTGCATGCATGCTTTTTTGGTTTTAACAACTATTCAGCTTTTGTCAAGCATAACTCCAAAATACTTGACTTTATCTAAAAGGGTAAAGGATGTTTGGAACAATGTAGGCATCCTATGAACTTCAACCATTCTTTTTTTGTAAATACTATCATTTATTGTCTTGAAGGGGTTGGTCGATAATGAGCGTTCTATACACCTCAGCAATTCTAAGCGCTGTTTGCATCAAGTTGCAAAGCCCTTGTTTGTACTTGCCAGTGAGCATGTCATCGGCATAATCTACTAGACATCTACTATTAGATTTCATAGTAGAGGTGACAGTACACTTTTCTGAGGACAGCCTGTACATACTGTGCCTCTATTGGTTCCATCTTCGACGGTAATTTGTGGAGTTCT
Organism: Sinelater perroti; assembly: GCA_036346155.1. Lineage (NCBI taxonomy): Eukaryota > Metazoa > Arthropoda > Insecta > Coleoptera > Elateridae > Sinelater > Sinelater perroti. The sequence continues at coordinate 16,063,844 of JARFIY010000158.1, read as the reverse complement.
GTAATGCAAAAGTTGTAGAATCCACTCGTTGGCAAAAGGCTATATAAATACTAGAGAAGGTCGCGTTGTCAAAGTAGCCCTCAATGTTAATAAATACGGACAGGGTGGATATTTTGATGTCCAGCAATTTTTCTATCCACTCCACCACTAAGTGTAGTGCAGATTACGTAGCCTCTCTAGGACGTATGCAAGCTGATTAGATTATAGTGGACTAGTTACTAGTACACTATCTTTATTTTTCTGTCAAAAAGTATTTCTAATATCTTTCAAAAAAAGACATAAGACTCATTGGTTATAAGATTAGGCTTAAGACAACTTTTGCTTCTCTCCAATTCTTAGGGATGTACCTTAAGGCAATACCCTAAAAATTTGCAATAGGTATGGTATATATCCAGGCTTCGTTGCAAAAGAGCTGAAAATATGCCATTCAACTCCGTCGATTTAAAGAGCTGAAAGAACTTAATTTTTCTCTTTATCTGCCACATGTTTTAGTTTATAGAATGATTTCAGATTTTGTTGAATTTAAGAGCACTAAAATTCTTTTCTTCTAAACTTGTTATAATTTTATTAAAATTTTGTGGCACTGGTTAACCATCGAGTGCTTCTCACGGAAGCCAAATTGGTGTGTTGGTAGTCTAAATTTGTCTGTTTCCAATTTTTAAGAGATAATTTTTCAAAGACTTTGTAATTGGTACAGCAAACTTATATAGGGAGAGGGAGAATAAGGTGGTTTTCCAGATTTGGGGACAAAAATTATTTATAAATCTTTGGGGTATGAGAAAGCACGCTATTAAAAATGTTACTTAAAACCATTACTTTTCTCGGCAAATGTTTGATAACCTGGCCTGTTATGAGATCATAACTAGAGGCTTTGTTGATATTACATTTGTCGATATTGTTTTTAAGTTCTCCTATATGGATAATTAATTTATTGTTGAAAATCGCATTTGGGTTAGGTTGTAGAGCACTGAAAGTTTGTAATGGATGTTCTGCAAATATGTCAAATGTATCTTGGTCTGTTCTTGTCCAACTTCTATTTAACCTTCTTAGTGGTGGTATCTTATTTGTTGGTCTTTTGAATTATTTTGTTGCTTTTCATATCGACTGATCTTCTTTTGGTAGGCTAGTTATAGATACTTTAAATATAGAAAAACTTTTTGCGATCAATTCACGAATTTGTACAAGTTCATTCATATTATCTTGTTGGTTTTGGTTTATTATTGGTGTCCTTCTTCGAGCAGCTTCTTGAATTGTGATTGTAATAATTTGAGCAGCTTTATCAAGATTTTTCTGTGTTTTTAGCCGAATGTAGGTTCTCATCAATAATTTTTTGAAGGAAATCTAATCTGTTTTAGTAGACACTAATCTTGATGTAACTGGTTTTGTAATATGTGCAGTAAGTGTAACTACTACCGCAGAATGATCAGATGGTAAATCCCAGTTGGATTCGATGTGGAAATAATTGTCAGCTATGTCATTACCTACAAAAAGTCGAGTAGATCTAGAATTTTATTGAGGTCGGTAGGCCAATAGATATAAAAGCTGTTATTTGTGATTATTAGTAAGAAGTTTCTTCCTATAGCTGAAGATAGAGACGTGTAATGCCAAAAGAAGAAAAAATGTGTAGCAAGCAGAAGACAAATCTAACCAAATGCCACTAAATAACCCACAACGCTCTTACCTCTCCGCATAAATTTATAAAATATTCTCTGATGAAGCACTCGTCGGCGGTAGCGTTTAATTTAATAACCAAGGAGTTAAATAGTCAAAGCTGGCATAAATTCCGGTATGCAAGACGTCTCTGCTGATAAATTGTAATCGAGCGGGACATCTTCTGTTCCACTTTATTAAATTTGTAGCGTCTCGTCCGTCTCTTACCGCGAGATTTACGCCAGTTGCACAATTTTTGAGAAGAAGAGAAGGCTAAATAGGCCAGCGCATAAATCCCCGACCGCAGCGATACGCATCCATAGCCGATAATTGGTGTAATTACAGGACGGCACCGCGCGCAAATTAATTGAAACGTTGCCGCTACCTTTTTGGCGTCGCCTCGGGCCGGCCAATTAAAGGCATTCCGGAGTGCAGCCGACGATTGTCCGATTCATTACTTTCGCGTGCACGTAGCGCTCCGCGGATGTATTAATTGGAGGCGCACAGTATGCTGGCGCGTTGCGCAAAGCCAGCTGTGGATGCGCTAACGGCAGGCATGTGGCAAAACTGGGTCTAAAAGTTCGTGAAATATGGAGCTTCTATCGGGGCACTCTCGCCTGCGAGACACGAAGAGCTTGGCGGGCGCTTTTACCAGCCCGTCTGTTAGTGTTGCTAAAAAGTTCTCCCGCATTTTGAGGTTTATTCTAATTTTTTCCAATTTGTTGGGTACTTCTGGAGATGGACTATTTAGTGGATTTTTAAAACAGTAGTCCAGTATTTTTTTATAATAAAAAAAGTAAGCTCTCCTGCAAAATCTTTAGATGGACAATGTCTAACAGCTATTGGTCTAATAAATACTGGAGTTCCGCAGGAATGCGTCCTTGGTTCGCTGCTATACTTAACTACACGGCTGATATACCCAAAAATTAGGAGTCCTTTGCTAAAATCATTTCCGATGACAAAGTCATCATGATAAGTGAGCTAGCTGCACGATATCTATTGAGAAAAACCTCCTGTTTTACCTTTTCCGGGGAAACTTTTGGCATAACTATTCAAATGCACGTTAATTTTTGTTAACAAACTTTGCAAATACCTTTATATGTCCCAGTTTTATGTGAAATGGTAGTAGCACAATGCTGTTGAGGTTCACTAGAGGTTCGTGTAAAATGTTTTTAGTGCTAGACAGCAAAGCTGTTCGTAGAGGCCATTCCTTTTGTTTGTAATGGAGGTGGCTTGAACCGCTATCCGACTCACATATATAGGAACTACTTTGTGTTCTCACCTGTTCATCACAGCGATGCCAACGTGCCAACCATCCAGGAGTATATCTCCCAAGGCGCTCAACACCTCCATACAAACATCCAAGGACACAGAAATCCAGCAACTATGAGATTGACAGAGGCTCCCCCCAAGATTTTGATTCTCCCGTAAGGTGGTACGAAGGTGGTCTGAGAAGCAGACCAACCAACATCCCGGCCAGGTCACCGAAGAGATGGGGTTAGGGGCTGGAAACCCAGGAACCCCCAAATACGTGATAAAATGTGTGGTGTGTTCTCACCTTGCAGACCAAGCATAGTTGTTATCATTTTAAAATCACCACATACTAATCACTTATTTTGATTGTAATTTAGAAGATCTAGAAGACGTTGAGACATGGGATATTTTTTTTACCTAGGGCCGCATAAGTAACAGATTGATGATGATATTTCACTACTATTATGCAATACTACAGCATTCAGTTTTGTCTTAGAGGTGTGTATAAACAGCCTTCAATCATCAGTTTTGTACGAAATGTTTATTTTCAGCACCACAACTTTAACATCATTGCAAAATATTAAGTCGTCGTCACTGCTGGAAAATGTTGATAGTTCTTTTTGACAATTGCGAAGAGTAGATAATAACTGCATTTGTCAGGAGGTTGCACTGCTGCAATCTGTATGTTAAGAGTTTACCTTTATTATTTGCCAGTTCTAAATCTCTAATCAAGCCGTGAAGTTTATATTGTGTGATTCTGTGTACAATACAGGAGATACTCGTCGGATGAAATGTTAGATCTGCATCACTGGTGCTTGGAACACTTTCCAACACAACAAATTCACTTCCTTCAGCCTCCATATCATTGTCTGTTAAAATATTAGCAGGGGATCGGGGACTGGCAATCCTTCTCCATGGAACATTGGGCGAATGACAGATGCTATCACAGGGTATTCATCTTCCTCTTCTCCTTCGTATTAAGTTCTTTCCTCAAGCATAGTATCCAAGCAGAAATAGCATATAAACGGTGGTGTGGTTTGTTGATTCACGCCAAACTGCTGGCACACCAAAACGCATGAAATTTTTTTAATCATCCAAGCATTCAGGGTGGATGAACAAGTCGTACAACAAACGTGGGGAGCCCACGATGTATCCTGGCCTCCGACACAACACCCGAAGTACAGTGCGTATGACTTTTCATTGCAGAAATCAATGGTCGCTTCCTGAAACGTCAGCACATATATAGCAAAAGTTATCAGACAAATTTATACAGAAGCGGGGGGCATTGCTGCACCTTCAGTGGACCACAAGAAAATTTATGTAAAATGTACAAAGTAACTAATGCACACAATACAACACACAAGACAAAGGCCAGAAGCAGCTTTATCAAGGACGTCAGCGCCTATTTTATTTCATTTTCCTTATTTATTTTATTTCACATATACTTTACGTATCGTAATTATAACGTCCTATAGCGTTATATGTAAAATGTAAACAGTAAAATTATTTAAAACTCCGAGCCAGCAGAGATTTTTAATGGTAATTTTCGTGTTCAGCGAACCAAAATTTATAAAAAGAGGTTATTTCCAGTTTTGTAAAAAACAAAACATAAAAACTGTTAAACAGTGTAATCGTTTACACAATTTGATCTTCTTAAATTAGGGCTATGCAGTGGATGATCCATCAATTCGACGTTATGAATGCTGAAAAAGTCAGTTGCTTGCGACTATGTGTGAGCTTGTATGGTCACGGTGGAGAATAATCCGGCGTTGCGCATTGGTTTTTCTCCTCCGAAAACTTCTAACAAAAAATTTACGATCTTGTACCACGTAACCACATGTCTAATCTTTGAAAAAAAAACAAGCTACCATTTGCTTCGAAGTGCTTCAACCGCGAACGACTTTTGTTGGGTTTGGCTCATCTTACAAGATCCATACAGTCAACTACTGTTTACTTTTAGACTCATATGCATAAATTTAAGATTTTTTACCTGTCACGATGTTGCAAACGGTATTTGAAACACCGCGATCGTATTTCTTGAGCATTTCTTTCGACCAGTCGGCACTATCCTGTTTTGAGCTGTTTAACTATGCTTGTGCAGAATCTAACGGTCACACAGCGAATGTATGCTAGTCATACTAATGCCCAAATTTCACGATAAATCAGATGCCAATCTTGCTTTATCAGTTCGCTCATGGCATCGATGTTTGCTGGCAACACGCCAATTTTGAACGGCCTTCTTTAAGTTTATTCGCCAGCGAACTACGACCACGATTAAATTTATAGAACCAACGATATACAGTGGCTCTGTGTAGGGCTTTATCACCAAAAGTTGGAAAGTTGAAGTGACTTAATCGATGCACTGATGTTATTAAGATAATCCACGTTGTATGTCGTAAAAAATCATCGCATGAAAATGTTCACGAGTTAAGCCCGTTTTTTTTGGCCGGGAGAAAATTGTTAACTTAATGACAACAAAACAAATAGCGTCCACATTAGAAAACGTTCTGAGTACATGTGCCAGAAAAAATGTCAAGCTTTATAATGCAAATGTCTGATCGTACCTAGCACACGCAGGGTTGCCAATTCCCAATAGATATCGTGCAGCTCACGTAACAGTAACAGCAACACATAACTTATAACAAAGTTTAGATTCCAATATCCTAATAATAGAAAGGGTGTCAGTCTAAAAATTTGATCGTGCGGAATGTGGACATAAAACGTGGATTTCATGAAAAATGTGATCATTAAATACATTGAAATATATCTTATAAAAATGGAATCTCAACTTTTGTACTTTTTTAATATTTCTATTGATTTTTCTGCACAATAATCTACACTATTAAGGGTTTGCCTCTGTTTTCTTTCTCACAGGCAATGGTCCTCTTAATAACTACCTTGTGGTTATCATCAGAACATAGTATCTGCCGTGCTATGAGGTTTCATAAATAAACTGTCCTTGATGTTCATAACCAAAAGTCTCAAAGTAGATTATAGTGTTTTGCAATAACCTTTATATTAAAACTCTGTATGCCAAATGCAGAAATTTAATATTTAATATGTTTGCTGGATAAAAAACTTGGTAGTTGTTTAGTACCTTGACGCTGTTGAAGCAATTATTTAATAGAAATGGTTGTAGTAGAAAATGTTTGTTATCAGTCAAAAACGTATTCCACCCCTGTAACTTGTCTGCAACTCCTACACCCTTTTTAATTTATTTCAAAGCTCTTTGTTTTGCAACATATTTTGACAACAGCCCGTCCAAATATGTTACAAAACATTCAGTACTGAAAGACTGTAGGGGGGCTGAAGGGTTTTAAACGCGTTACAAACAGAGTGGGACTTCCCCTGTGAACTGATAAGTATACAATGAAAATCCACATTAAAAGCTAATTCTTACAAAGGTTTGGTACTTTAGATAATATAAAAATAACAGACATTGATCACTTTAAGAAGATAGTGATTTGAATCCGTATGAGGTTGCTAGTCCCCTATCGGGAGCCTCCCTAGGTGACGGACAGGGGAATGCCTATCAAATATATTGTTGAGTGTCACAAATGTTTTATGATACCAAAGTCATTTAAGTTTGGGTGTTTTCTATAGCCTACGGTCAGTATGTGGACTCTTTTGATCATCGGTTCTCTACTTTATAAGCCCCGTTGTTTTTGCTTAGTCTATAAATTTTCTGATATGAAAAATTTGTTACCTACAGTTTTAAAATAGTAAGTATAATCTTTTTTACTCATTTTATGTCTAGTTGTATGTAATAAGTATATTTTATTTATTATTTATGAGTTAGATTTTAGAATATATAGAGGTTAATGGCAACTAGCAAATTAAATTAAACTGCAACTAACAAGAGACGAAAGCTTCCTTAAAATAAACGCATATCCGATATATCTTGTCATCAAAATTAGATATCGATAGTCAACACCAAAAGTATTATATTAATATAAGAACATATATATTTCTCAGTCTCCCTGGAACGCATTGAATCAAATAGAACAAAAAAATACAATTATAAAAACCAATAATGTCTACAAAATTAGTAAAAAACATTGTATGCAGACCCATACTTTATTTCCAGTTACGACATTTTTCAGGAAATTTAGTTAATTGGTAGCAGTCACTAGCAACTCTAACAATTTCGCCCGTAATACGTTCCGTGGAAATTTGCTCATGCCTGTTGATTTATATCTTGAGTTTATTTGTGCCGCATTCACTGCATTGTTTCTGAAAGCCTTCTGAATCATCCAAATACTTTCTGTTAACAAATGTTTCAGCTCCGAACAAAATTTAACGCTGAATCGCTGATCTAGTTGTTCAGTCATTGCAAATGCGACACTCGCACACTACACTATACTCACATGTACCAGCTGGCCGAGCCGGTAAAATCGTTTTCGTTTACGCATGCGCATTACAGTCCACTCTCATCAACTGCCAGCGAAGCCGCACAAACTGCTCTTATTGGCTTGATACACGAGAAATCGACTACGTGCCCTACCCAACAAAATCTGTTACAGTTTAAAAAAAAATGCACTTATACGTTTGCATATAAAGGAAACTCTTAAAAATAACAATGTATCTTAGATATATTTTTGTTTCAGAAAACGTTTACAAATCTACAATTACAACTTTGTTTAATTGAAAATAGTAATATTTCTTTAAATATGGTCAAGGTGCGTCTGGATGTTTTTTCTATGTAGAAGTGTCGAGAGACGGAGCCTTCGGGCTGATGATTAGTGGAAGATGTCAAATAAACGGCTTGGCCGAGTTCATTTGCCTTTGAATATTTACAGAGCTCAGATATTTAAACTTGCTATAATACGGAAAAGATGATTTAGTATTTAGGTGACATAAAGCGTTCAGAAAAGGAAGAGAGGGCATCAAGGAAAAGCAACGACTAGTGCACCCATCAACATCTCACAATTTGGAACAATGCGGCTAAGATGAAAGGAGTTTTAAGGCTCTGACCGATGTCTAAATATTAGATTGATTTCAGTAGAAATTGCAGATACGAAAAGTTGGCGCTTAATTGGTTGCTAAGGTTATGACCGAAGAACAGAAAAAATCGCGTGTCGACTTCTCATGAGCTTAAATACAGCTTGAAAAAAAAGTGCAGATTGCTGTGAAGGGTGCTTTAAAAGAAATTCGAGTTTAAGACTTAATACTAATTCACATAATTTGCAGAGTGTATCACCTTTGTTTACTCCTATTCTATGAAGGTGCTTTTTTAGGTGGCATTGTTCTGTTATAAGTCCCACTACCCGTCTTATTTGAGTACCTCCTAAGTTGAGTACGTCATTACTTAGCCTACTGGAAGGTTTCCCAATTAGTTCCTTCCCTAGTCTTTGCCCTTGTGTGTCATCCCAGCGAGATGAGTGTTGTCCTTGAATCCACTTTTTTTATCGCCGATCGTATGCTACATTTGGCTATGCCTAGAATAAGTTCCGGTCCTGTAAAAGGAGTGTTAGCACCGCTTTTTGCGAATGCGTCTGCCCTTTAGTTCCCTTCCACTTCAGAGTGGCCTGGTATCCAGATGAGGTTGACCTTGTTATTCTCAGAAAGAATGACCAGATGGGCTAGGCAGTCTTTTACGAGTTGATATGAGGTGACTCCAGCCCTTTAAGGACAGCTTGGTTGTCAGTTAGGATACTAATGCGTTGTTGAGTGTATCCGCGTCTAGTATTTTCTATTAGGCATTGCATTATCGTAAATATTTTAGCTTGAAACACTGTAGCGTACTTACCTAAAGGTAAGCTAAGATTTACTCACATTGAAAGGTTTTTCAAATGAGTAAACCGGTTGGGTGTGGTCAGTACCCATGCTCAGGATGGTATTACCTTTGACTACTTCCTGTATCCGTTTGTGCCCACACCTTTCATTGTAACTATGCCAGGTACCAGTGGATTTCATTCTATGTGCTGCAATCCAAGCTTCCCCCTTTAGATAAATATCCAAGCGGATAAGATTTAGGAGTGCTTCCATAGATGCTGGAGGAGTACTGCTCATGACTCCGCAGATACACAAGCATGATAGTCTTTGTATTCTAGTTAGCTAAATAACTGCCGTTTTTGTTTAATATACTAATGTGCCGAACAATAACATAAGTCTTACAACTGTGGTGAACAGCCATATTACCATTTTTGGTTTTAGTCCTCATGTTCTCCCAAACATACGCCTGCTAGTTTGGCTTTGCTGGTTACTTTTTCCAGATGAGCATTCCAGTTTTATTTTGCATCTAGGGTGATGCCCAGATATTTAACTTGCTGAACCACCTGTATACTTTCACCAAAAATTGTAAGATTATAAAATTGCCTTACTTCTCTTTTCTTCATGTAATGTATTAATGAGGTCCTTCTAGGGTTCACCTTAAGGTCTTCCCTTTTATACCATCTTTGTGTTATATCTAATGCTCTTTGCATTAGCTCTGCAATAATATTTGTATTCTTGCCCCTGATCAGTACGATTATCTCATCCACATAACCTTGGATATAAAATCCTTTATCATTGAGTAATACTAGTAGCTCGTTTACCACTAGATTCTACATAAGGAGGAAAAAATTCTCTCTTGCAGACAGCCTCTTGTGGTATGAATCTTGAGAGATTCCTCTGGCAAGTTTGCTTGCACTTAACGACCCTTCAACGTGAAGTTTATCCATCTACTTAAGACGTAGCCAACTCCATGTCTTAGGGTTGCATTGGTTATTGAGTTAGAGGAGGTATTATCAAAGGCTACTTCGATATCCAAGAATGCTGCTAAGGCTGTTTCTTTGTTATTGAGCGTCACTTCTACTCTGCTAACTAGGTTGTGTAAGTCACATAATTTACCCCGTTGATAAGCAAGTTAATTTCGATGTAGGGGATTGTTGTTTAGTACTCCGTCTCGTAGATATCTGTCTACTAGTTTGGCAGTGACAGGTAGTTACCCGCTAAGCTTAGCCGAAATATTTTGATTAAAAGCGGAGTTCAGATTTCTATCCCCTGCTGCAAGAGTGCTGGGAATATTTTATCTGGTCCGGGTGATTTATAAGGTTGGAAGGTTTTGATAGCCCAAACTAACTTATTGTAGGTTATTACTTTTCTGTCAATTTTCACCTCTTGTAGGTCTCCTTGAAAAGTTGTCAAACACCAACTTAGTAGGTTCGGTCTGAGCTACTATTACTGAGCCCGGAAAATGCGTTTCAAGAAGCATTTTTATTGTTTTCCTTTCACTATTAGACTAGTCACTTGTTGATTTCATCATATTCCCAACATATGTAACGGGATCTTTTGACAATACTTTATGGAAGAGAACTGCTTGAGTTGTATTTTTAATATCTCTGCAGAACTTCTTCCATAAGTCCGTTTTAGCTTTCCTTGGAACTTTCTTGTATTCGGTTAGAGCCTGAGCATGTTGGTCTTACTTTTCCGTACGTTTTGCTCTATTGAAAAGCTTTCTTGCTGTTTTCCTCAGATTACCCAAGTGTTCGTTCCACCATACTACTTTTCTGTTGCACTCCTCTCAGTTATGGGGCAGCTATTTTCGTAAGAGGTCAGAATCGTAAATGGTCATTTACTTGGTCAGTTATTAGCTCCATGTTAGCTGGAGTTTGCAGATAGGTTTTAACAAGCGATAGCCTATATGAGATAGCCCTTGTACTTTGCCCAATCAGTTTTTCTGGCATTACAATAAGTTACTATTTCCTTGTTGTAGTTTGCCAGCAAGTATTCAATGTGCCTGTGATCGAACATTGATGGTTCATTAGATATATGCCATTGCTTAATCTTTGCTTCTAAATTTATCGTAGAAGAGTTATATCAATAACTTCTTTGCGGTGTCGAGTTACAAAAGTGGGCTCGTTACCTAGATTGATGACTTGTAAGTTATTACTTACCAGGAATTTCAGGAGGGGGTCCCTCGTAAGTTTGTGTCGGTGCTGCCCTATGCAATGTTATGGGCATTCGCATTACAGTCCGCTAGGAACTAGAGGTTGTTGGCCTCGCAGAACTTGATTATTTCTATCAGTTCAAAGCCTGGTCGTGGGTCAACATCGTAAGGAAGATAAACTAAGGTTATTACTATCTCCGTCGTGTTACCATCCCTTACTTGTTTTAGTTTCGTTGTTGCTATGTCTCTAAAACATAAATTGTACAAAGGCATGCATTTTATATGGTCTTTTATAAAAATACATGACCTTGAATTATCAGGGGGGCATGTTAAATATTAAATTACTTCTGACTTGTCCGAGTCCCATAACTACCCAGGGTTCCTGGATTAGGGCAATATCAGTGCCCTCGGAAGTTAAGCGGCTGCAAAGGGCAGCTTTGGCGCTTATACTGTATTGGAGGTTCGCTTGAAGTACCATCAGACCCTTTGCTGGTGCTTGCACCATTTTGGGTAGTAGAAGTGGGGGCTGATAGCAGTTTGACTGTTGGTCTTCCCAACCCTAGGCATGGCTTCATGTCCAGGTTTCGTAGAGTTGGCATAGATTTTTCGTTGATAAAAATTATCAACGTCCTTCCATTTGGTTCTGTTGCACTGTGAATTACCCTCCAGTTCTCAGTGTACAGTCCCCTGTTTTGGGTATTGAGCAGGTCTAAGATCTCCTTCTGCGGTTTAGTGCTAACGGGTTTGGGTGCCTATAAAAGCACTTTTACCGCATTGAGGATATCTTTAGCCAGTCTCACCTTAAGGTTTACTCCCTCCCATATTTGAAGTAAAGAGTTATGGTTAAGAGCCACGACTTAATTTCTTTATTTTTACAGAAGAGAATAACAGATACTTTCTTATAGTAGCAGCTAAGGAACTGTGGACCTGTACTCTTTTCTCCCAGTTTTATTTGTCCCTGGATCTGATCCGCTTGATCCTCAGTTTTTGTTCCGAATAGTCTTGAGGAATACCGCCATTTTTATGCCTTTAAAAGTATCTTTAAAGGTTAGTTTCTTCTCCCTTGCCCTGTTCATTGGTGCAGGGCTTTTTGAGTGAGGTTCTGTTAGAGCTAGGTGTGTTCCCATCAGATACCTGCCGTTTTACGGAGGACGTTCTAGAAGTTTTACTTGTGCTAGCCCTTTTTGCTAATACCTGGCGTTAGCAGCTTTCCGTTTTTGGGTACCTGAAATGTGCTTGGTTGTTACAGTAGTGGAGGTTTCGGTAGTCTTCTTACTACAACATCCTCCTCGGTTATGGTTTTCTTGGCCACATCTGGGTTAGATAAGTTTAGCAAAGCTTCTTCATCCTTGGTGCTAGAGAGTGTTACTGAAGAAAAAATGTCGTCAGTATCCCACGATTAAGGGAGCAAGGGTAGGTTACCAACGCCACGTCCTGCTAACGAGGAAGGCATTGATACTACGAGGTTATGCCCGGTGCCCCGAGTTGAAACCAGAAGAGACTGATCTTCTATTCAGTCAAGCATCCCTTTGGCCCAGTTGCCACTACACGACACCTGGGGCGGGGAACTTTGAATGTTACTTTTAATAATATGGTGGTAAGAAAAATACATTCGAAGCAGTTAAAGTTACTTTTGGTTCTAAGAATCAATTTAAGAGTTTCTTACATCTCCAAAGATATTGGTTTTTAACAAATAATTTAAAAACTAAATTGAGTACTATTAAATCATAAAAAGAAATTAACGTGTAAATAATAAAAAAATAATGAAATAAAACATTTTTTAATTTTAACTTAAAAATAATGGTTAGACTTAGCCTCAACGATTTCTTCATTGCGACTCAATAACTTTGTGTGATAAATCATCCCAAAAATGTTGAGTTTTGGGCTTCTAGTCCAAAATGTGCTTTAGCTTGGCCTTTTCAAACTTCGTCTTGAAAATTTGTTACATTTTGTATGGAATTGAGGTCAGGATGTGCTGATTTGTACTTGGAGTTTTAGCGACTTACTATTTTTTAACTTATGAATATACCTATATATAGTGTTGAGTGGTAACTCCGACCTTTTTTCAATTCATTGGAATCCTAGAAGCCATTTTCAAATAAAATTTGCGGTGTTGTTTTGCATTTGTTGAAGTTTTGTGTAGCTAAATTATCTAGCTTCAATTTAAGATTGAAGAAACTTTAAAATTCTTATAATTTTTATATTTCTTATGTACAAGATTATTCAGAGCATATGAAAGGTTAATTTACCAAAACAAGATATCCTTGTTGCCAGCATTCACTAAAACTGTAGTTGTCATCGTAAGTGTATGCTCACAAAAGAATCTGCAGGTTTTACATTGCATAAATTAACATAAGTTAGCATGCCCAAGAATTTGTATAGCAAAAAGTGAATAGCCGGGGAATAACTGAGCCGGCTAAAGATTCAGCAGCATCATCAATCAGCCAGCCAGCCTACCAAACCGCAGGCGGCAGGCCAGCCTTGATCTAATATGCATATTGTGGCCACCTTCGTTACAGAAGCCGGCATGCACACTAATGCCAGTCATTCGTCCTGCAGTACAAAGCTGACGCCTACAAATGCAAGGTAGCGCAGCTTGCGGGTCGAATCGTGCCCTGTCATCGCATCCATTGTTTGATTGAAGCCTTCAAATGCACGTGCACGCGAAATGTAGAGCGATTGTGTATTGGCTTCACATTTGATGCACAGCGTGCACCAAGAAGTGGTTAATCGTAATAATATTTGTATCAAATGTTGCAATTAAGTAATAACTTTTCCAAAATATCTGTATATGCACAGTACGGCACTTAAATCCGAACAAATTAAACACATTCTTAAAATAAAATTAGTTGTGTGACCTGTCCAGAGTAAAATTATTCGGTGTAACCCCCCTCAGCCGTAATAACCACCCCCCATCCTTGGCTTGAAGTGCTCGCACGTTTTTTGTAAAGCAGCTCTGTTGGCAAATGCTGCTTCGATAGCGGTGCATGAAGATGCCACATTAGAGTGTCTGCATTAATTAGTAACTTTTTCGACGCTGCAAACAGTAGTCGATGGTGTTTAAATTGGGACTATTAAGCAATCAGAATTCTTTAGACCAGAACATGTCTACGTTACCCGACAACCAGTTTTTGACTAAATGGCTCGTATGTGCCGGTGCACCATCCTGCTGAAATATATATCGCCTTCCAAAGCCATAGTTTCTATCCATGGTTATGCAGAACACGTAGATAAATCACTTTCGTAATTTTTTTTTAGACCCAACACCGAACACGTGAACACTGTCCAGAAATTTTGTTCTAGCAATAATCAGGATATCCTCGGGGCCACAAACGAGCCAGCGTTCATTCTTTTGGTTGGTCTTGGCGTCAACAGTTTGCAGCGGGCAATTTGATCTGTCAGCCTCAGAGAGCATCTAACATACATTTATTTTATGTGACTTATAACGTAGGTGCTTCTTTAAGATTCGGCGTATAGTTCGCTCACTGACATTTAACACTGACGCCAATTTTCTTAATTATTACCCCGGGTCCTTCGAAATCAACGCCTGAGCCGTTTCTACGACTGCCGGAGTCCATGTAGCACATTCTCTCGAATGACTCCTTTGGTGGGTTCACAGAATCTTTTCCAGACTTCTCAAAGCATTATATTTAGTAACAATATCATACATAGTTGATCTCGAGTACCCAAAGAATTATATGACAGTGTATTTATCTTAATCTCTGGTTTTTACATTCAAGTCTAAAGCCCTTCTCAACATTTCTCTTATTTTTAAATTCCTAAATCTCCTTTAGCCTGATCAATCTTAAAGCCATTTCATACAATTCTATTCTCAAATTTTTATTAATATAATCTTAATCTCAATGGCAATGTTTGTCCATAGTTGTAAATTTGAACTTTCTCTCTGCCATGACTGCTCTTCTAAGAAAATTTGAACTTAAGGTCTTCAAATTTGATACTGTTTGTTAGCTTCCTTAAGTACGGCTAACACTGAGAAAAAAAATACTCAGGATGATACAAAATTAGCAGTACAGCGTCGGATCTTTAAGATAGAAGCGGTTGTTTGACGCCGTAGTCATCAAGCTAGAAGTAGACGGTTTCTAAACTCACCTAGTAAACATTTTAAAACCTTACCAACTTTGCTCAACAAAAAAATATGTTTGCGATAGCAAACTGAAATGTTGAATGAGCAGGAAGTGCTTAGAATCCTTGCATAAACCAAGGCTACCATAACAGGGTAAAGCTAGCTATCTCGACATTTAATATAGTTCTATAAATAAAAATTAAGAATAGAAGAATTAAAAATGGGGTAATAGTAAGAATAAAAGTTAAAAATAGGGAATAAAGATGTTTGACTAAATGCTGGAATAATAATAAATAGAAAAATAACACCAAAAATAAAAATTATATTATTATATAATAATACTATTATATGAATACAAAACAATGCAATTTAAAATTTATATATACAAACACCTTATTTGCTGCACACAGCGCAGACGAAATAGGAAATAAAAATAACAGTAGACACAAAAAGTGATACCCTCTTAACTGACGATAATAATACGAAACTAAGGAAAACAAAGAAGCAAAAGAAGATAAAATCAGGTTTTTTTTTCAAATAGCTAAATACAAAACGAGGTTATATCATATCCTATGATAAAAAGTAGTACAAAATGTAAAGGTATTAAATGGAGCAGGTAGAAGATGCTAATAGAACAAAGAAGACGTGAAAAACAACACACAGAAATATAGACAACTACAACAACAAATAAAGAGATAAATTCGCGGTACTAAAAGAAAAGTAGATGAGAGAAACATACGTAAAAATGGAGAACTTAATGACAAAACATGATTTGTTTAACATACATAGAACAAAAAACTAGTTTCTCAGATATTGACGAACAACGCAAATGAAGTTGTTAAAACGAATTAATAGACACATAAAAAAATCTACATATTAAAACTATTCGGGGACGTTAGCGATAGCGGGTTAGATGATGGATACTATGCGTAAGACCCAGAGATCATTGAATCAAAAATACAATATGCAATAAAAAACAAAAGACTAAGAAAGCACTAAGAAAACACTAGAAAATTACTGTAAAACGCTTAAAATTAGTAGACAAAAATAATATACAATTATTCATTAAATTATTTAAGACAATACAGGAGAAATTTCATAGCAATCCTCCTTGGAAAAAGCTAAGAAAAGCTTGTATTATCGAATTATCAACTTAATGATCAAACATTTGAAGTTGTTATTATACCAGGTCGGGCCCCGGGCGGTGGTAAATGGGGCGTCGGGGCGCTACGACCGGCAACGCGTGGGGCACGAAAGGCTAAAAAACGAAGCGTCGGCTTCAACTTACGATTAGGATTATATATTACAACCTTACAGAACTTAACCTACCTTAAGCTGACCTATCAACTCTAGCTAACTTAACCTACTTAGCTAATGTACAAAAACTTAACTTACGACTTAATTTACGCGCTGAAACGTGGAGCGAGCTGGAGCAGCGAGCTGGCGCAGCAAAGTCGGGTCGCATTTTGGTGGTAGCAGAAACGAGCAGCGGGGCAGCAGACCGCGCAGCGTGCAGGGGGCCGAGCAACAGGGCCGGTGGCGGAGCCGGGAAGCGAGCAACAGAGGCGGCAGTAGGTCCGGGCAGCGAGGCCGAGAAGCGAGCAGCAGGTCCGGGCATCGAGCAGCAAAAGAAACCAAAAAGGACTCACCTGATGACTCTTAATGATTTCTTTTAAGGGGCAGCGACTGAGGCCAAATACTTCGGTGGCTCAGGATTTAAGGGCTCAGCCCGTGCCCCACTCTACTGGCGGGGTGCAAAGTTTGAGGGTGGAAGGACGCTGAGCCCGCTGGGGATGCGGGGTTTGTCCAGGATTGGTGGACGCCGGGGCGCCTTTGCGTTGGTTGGAAAATGCCGTGGCGGCTTTGGTTGGTGGCGTTCGGGCCGATTCGTAACGGCTGGACACGGCACGATGCGGTAGTGCAAAGGCCCCGAGGGTGAGCACGGCCCCACAAAACCCAGGTAACGTCAGCCCCCGCGAAATCGGGGCCAGGTACAAAGTATTCTAAAAATAATACACAACCAGATCAGAAATAAATGCAAACAAAATTTAGAAGGCACACAAGTCGGATTTGGGATTTTTTTTGGAATCAGAGAACTTTATTTACTCTGACGGTTTTATTACAAAAGTGAAAAGACCAAAAAAAGATGTATTCGCTTGCTTCGTGGACTTCGAAAAGGCGTTTGATAAAGTATAGTACACAAAGTTAAGTGATTTTCTTAGATGCAACAAAATCGACGATAAAGACATCTATTTTTGAATCAGAACGTTAGGATTAAGATGAAAAACCAGTAAATTAAACATACAACGAGGTATAAGGCAGAGTTGTATCTTATCTTCAAAGTTATTTAACTTATACTCAGATCATATCTTCAAATGCATAGTATAAAAATAAATGGTAACCAGAATAAGCAAAGCCATAAGTATAAAAATAAACGTGGAAAACTAGATTTATGATTTTCAGTAGAGATTACTAATACTAATACTAATTAGATGAAAAATTAGTATAGTATAACTAAACTCTATAAGAAGTAAAGATATTAAAATAGACAGTTTCAGTATACAAAACCAAATAATAAAGAAAGTAAAAACTGTTATGACAATCAAAGCAATGAAGTCAAATACTGATTAAAGGTAAATTAACGCAAAATAAAAAAAATAGTAACAAAACCAAATTAAAAATAACAATATATAGAACATAAAATATAAAATAGTAAAAATATTAACATACCATGTAAAATGGTGGAAATAAGCAAAACAAAAAAGAAAGGTGGAGGTGAAAACTAATACATATAGAAATACAACATTGACAGATAGCGCAAAGTCATTCGCGAGTTATGTCTATTGTATTCTGTAGATATTCGATTGCTGTTTCTATTGTTGTAAACTAAATGTGGATGGCAGTGTTATCTGCATACGTTTCCAGTGTTGAGTTGATAACTACAGACAGAACATAGACATATATGTTGAATAAGGTAGGTCCAAGTATGCTCCCTTGGGAAACTCCAGCTTCTATTGTTTTCACACTGGATAACACAGTGTTGATCCTAACTCTGAATGTTCCGTTACTCTTATACAGAAAGCATTTTCGATATCAAGAAATATTACTGCAGTGTATGCCTTATCTTCGTACCCCTTCTCCGTTAGTTCTGTTATTCTCAGAAGTCGATGGGTGGTGGTCGGAACCCAAACTGGTTAGGGAGTGGATAGTAAGCTAACGGACCTATAGCTGTCAGCGTTTTTCTTACTCTTCCCTGATTTCTAGGTTGAAACTTCAGGTTTTCCGAAGCTCGTACAGTACACTTGAAGATTGAAGTTAGATATGCTAACATTTTAAAGGATGGGTGTTTTGGTATTTCATTGTTAACCAAGACGAGACCTGGGAATTTGCGCTTAGGAAGACGTTGTATGTGCTCCCTTGGTTCTTGGAATGATGCAGAGACTATATCTACAATCTCGTATTGGCTGAAGCCTTGTATGACATTCGTTACTTGGGCATCGATGATGGAATCAGTTTCTCTAAACCTTTTTTTTCTTCTTTGCTTAGGATATGTCTTCCTTGATAGATCTAGGTTTGCTGCAGCCTATGGCTTATTGTGATTACCCTAATAAAGTGGATTCACAACCAATCTGTAATTGATGTCCCCTGAATCAGCAGATGCAGGTCCTTTACAGAGTGTGTCTGGAAATCTTCCGGTTGCAGGATTAGTTTCCCGAATATATGTTGCCTTTTCCTGCACAGCGCATCGCACTTGCATAGGACGTGTAAGGCTGTTTCTGGTTCCTTGCTACAGAGTCTGCATGCAAGGTCACCATTGAATTTACCAATTTTCCAGAGGTGTTATTTAACAGTCGCATGTCCTGTAAGGAACCCTATGGTTATCTTTGGCTGTAGCCTACTTAGGTTAAGGAGTTCTGCAGCTCTCTTTTGGCAAGCTCCCTTATTGAAGGGTTTGCCGAAATAATGTCCTGGTCGGTTCTTCCAGTACATTCGATGATGAGTGCGTGTCCTATCTTTAATAAAGCTTCGGGTAGCACTTCGTGAAATTCCTAAAGCAGGTTCTGGGCCGATATAAGCCTCACTTGATCCCTGCCTAGTTAATCCATAGGCTTTCTCATTGCCGTAAATACCGCAATGTCCAGGTGCCCATAACAGTTTCACCGTGTTGTGTTCTGCCAGTGCATTGAGTTCGTTGCTGCATTTCCATACCAGTCTAGATGATGCTTTTGTGCTTGATAAAGCTTAGCTGTTTGATATAATATAGATCCGCTTGCTTCTGTAAGCCCTTTTACCGTTTTCACACACTGTAGTATGGCGTATGTTTATGTCTGTAAGACAGAAGCGCACTGACCCAGGGGAAAGCTTAGCTCTACCCTAGGATCTTCAGCATATATTTCTGCTCTGGTACCCAGCTCGGTTTTAAAACCATCTGTGTACCAGATTAGGCTACCAGGTGCAATTGCCTGTCTAAAAGTCTTGCTCCTACCTCGATCCTGTATGATTATTTCAAATAGAGAGTTGTATGACCTGTACCCGTGTGTGTCTTGTACAGTGAATGATGCAGCCTGTAGTGGCATAATCTTGCCTCCCCCTGAATTATTATGCGCAGAGGTGGGATTCTCTAGACCTGCTCTAGATGCACAACTATAATTTCTAATTCTAACTAAAAGTATATTTACGTTATTATCAATTATAGCGTAAATAATATTAGACTGTTTTAATAGTTTTTTAGTGGCTTGCTACGTGGTTGAGTCCCCAGAATGAATTTCTTCAATGTATTTATTTCAATTTATTATATAACATTTTAAAATATATTAGTCGAGTGCTTTGCAATTCTCTCCTGTACTTATTTTTTTAGTTAATTAGTGCTTTTATATAGGCAGTTGCCCAACTGTGTGAGGTAAAACTATTTTGTTAATGATTTATCAATGTCCATGTAGTTTTGGAGCAATCCAGTCCATCTAAGTTTTTGGTCCAAGATGTTTTTGAATGTAGTCCAGTCAGTTATTCCGTCTGTCAGTTTAAGGATAGGTGGCCTGGTTGTTGGTAGTTCATAAAAGGATAAGATAACTAAAGGATGATCCGAGGTTATTTTATCTGTCATCATCTGTTGTATTAGTTTGTTGTAGATTCCTATAAAGAATTTTGAGGTGTGAGGTAATGTTATGCAGTCTTATACCTTTCGGATTTGATGTTCGGCATTCCCAGATAGCGTTTTTTGGGGTTAATTGTCTTCCAAGGTCCTCGTGGCATCGGTGCTGTAAAATAAAGTGGCAACATCAGTTTTAGGTAGTTTTTTATTAGGTTGTTTGTATGCACAAATCAGATTTAATGGGCGGTTTCAGTATATTCTTGTTGGCTTCTGTGTTTGTTAAATCAGTGAGGTATAGTTGGTGGTGTCTTATTTTTTTATTAGTTAGGACCTCGGCAACTCCAGAAGCCTTCTGAGCTTTTCGATCTTTACGATACAATTGTAATCCTGGAATGCGGAACGCTTCTGTATTAATAAAACGTCTCGGTGACGCATGCAATGTTGGATCTAACAAGAAAGTTTATAAAGTTGAGCGTTGTGTTTGAAGACCATTTGCATTCCAATTGGTCAACATTAATTTGATAAATGTTTCCTTGTTATTTGGATTCATTAGTTAGCAAGGTAGGAAGTCAGGTTAATACTAGTGGTGTTAATTTATCCAAATGTGGAATGAGTAGTTCGATGAGTTTGCTTAGGATAGTTATGATTAGGTCAATTGGACTTTGGGAATTGTCGTGGGATTCTTTAGAAATTTGGTGTCATCGACCTTGACGTTGACCAAAAGTAAGCAATTGATTTGTGGCAGTAATTTAGCGAGTGTTTGAAGATGCTTGGGCATATAATTTATACGGCAATCTGACTGTTATTTTTAATTTTAAAAAAGTAGCTGCATCTTCTATAGTTTTCTGGATGTTTTTCTAGGCACTTAATGCATTGGGATCCTTTGGTTTTTCGGACTGTGAGCATAGAGGAGTTTTCCTGTGCACTTTACACAACGAGATTGTGACTGACAACTGCGCGTGTGGCCGTTTAACTGACATTAACCACTAGGAGAGTCTTAAAAAATATAACTTACTTGTTAGGTAAAACAAAAGTGTAAGCATAATCTAAAAGTCCAAATTAAAAAAATTTCCACTGTTTGCACGAAACGTAATGAAAACTTAATATAACTACAAAAATTGAGCAGCTCGCTGTAAGTATAGTCATATATAAATAGATATACATCTTCCTGTTAAATAAGGCAAATTATGCTTGCGGGACTTTACAGATAAATTGCTCAGTTTGGATGTAGATATATAAAGTGATTACAAAGATCACGTAAGCTGAATCTTTGAATATATGATCTTTCGAAAAGTAGTCACACTATATAAGATGTATGCCATTAGTGAAAGCAAAAGCTTCGAGTTTATTTAAAAATCCTGTACAAAAATTTTCATATATTACAAATATCCTGCAAGTTAGCTTTTTTTACATAATTAAATCAAGAATTATAGCAATAAAAAATTAATTTATCAACAAAATTGATAGTAGAGACTATAAAATTGTTTATTAGAAACTGCTGTAAAAGTTCTGAGATCAGAAAATCAATAGCCTTTAACCCTAATGATGAAAGTGAGTATTACATAAAGTATTTCTAAAATTTCCAGAACTAAGAATACAAAAGAAAAATAAAATATACGAAAAATTAAAATACAGCTGTAGTGCTGCATTACTTTGTATAAATTAATTATGATTATCTATCTTTGCATCGCAAAAACCTAAAAAGAACAGAAGGAAATCAGATAGATTATGTCTTAATAACAAACAAATGGAAAAACGTTGTGAGTAATATAAGGTCGTATAGAGAGGGAAACGCCGATACTGATCATACTCTAGTAATTGCAAATATCGAAACTATACAAAAGAACTTAAAAACAAAGGCAAACGTCAGTATAGGAGAGGAATGGTAAAATATAAAAGACATAATAATACATACGTTGGAAAAGATTTTAGAAAAAAGAAAGCCAATAAAAGTTGTTCTGATTAAAGATTAAAGAAAAGATGCCAGCAAGATAAAGATGGGTACAAATAGAAGATGAAAGGGAGCTAGACAAATACGGAGAGATAAGGAAAGAACCAAACAAATTATGTAAAAATAAAAAACATTATGGATTGATAAACAGATGCAAGAGTTGGAAGAGCATAATAAAGATAACAGAAAACTATTTGGATACGTAAAGCAACAAAATAGCAAAGAAAGCATTCGCAACAATAGGGAAAAGAGAGTGGAAACTGTATAAAAATCCGGGAAGGTTAGACGACGAAAAAACCAAGAAGAAGAAGTACCAACATATGAAGAATTTACAGATGTATTAAAAGAATTAAAGTCAAATACAGATTAGGCCCTGGCAAAATTAGCAATGAACTAATAAGAAATGGAGGCAAAATATTGTTAACACACATGTTTAATTTAATAACAAAAATATGGAAAGAAGAATCTATGGCGAATGATTGGAAACAAGATTTGCTAGCTCCAATCTTAAAAAAAGGAGATGCAGCTAACTGTAATAACTACAGAGGCATTATGTTATTAAACACTACATACAAGATGTTAACAAACATACATGCGGAACAAAAATTTGGACAACATCAACAAGGATTTCGGATAAACAAATCAATAATAAATGCCATACGTGTGTTAACACAAACAATTAAAAAATGCCACGAACGCGATATAGACATACACACACTGTTTATTGACTTCCAACAAGCGTTCGACAGTATCTATAGAAAAGTGTTAATAAAAGAAATAGCAATACCGATAAAGCTAATCAAATGGATTAAAATGACTATGGAGAACACACAGGCAAAAATAATAACCTAGGAAGGAACAACACAATGCATTAAAATAGAGAAAGGAGTGAGACAAGGTACGCCTTGTGAACAACATTATTTAACATTGCACTAGAAGGAGTAATAAAAGCAATAGGAATAAACAAAAGCACAGCACAGAGCTCAGCGCAAATAGTAGCATATGCAGATAATTTCGCATTAATAACCAAAGACAGGAAAACACTAGAAGAAACACTAACCACATTAGAAATAGAGGCAAACAAAAGAGAAATGAGGATAAATGAAAAGAAGGCAGAATATTTGATATGTACAAGGAGAGGAACAACAAACATAAAAGACATAAAATAAGAAACCATTGTTTTAAGAAAGTAGATAACTTCAAATATCTGGATGTCATCGTCAGTGCTAAGAATAACAGAAGTGCTGAAATTATAGAACGTATTCAAGCGAGTAACCGGGCATATTAGAAGTATCAGAAACTACTGAAAAACAAAAACCTAAGCAAAAAAACAAGACTCAAAATTTATAAATCAGCAATAAGGCTAGTAATAACATACGCGGCAGGAACTATGTGTTTGTCAAACAAAGACCAAGAGAAACTAAGAGAGTTAAAAAGAAAAATATTAAGACAAATCTTAGGGCAAAAAAAAATGCATGGGGAAATCAGATCTCTGATCAACCACGAAATAAAGCAACTAGTAAAATAAGCAGACATAGTACAATTTATGAAGGCACAGGGACTAAAAGAAGAGAAGCACACGAAATAATAAAGAAGTATGTGGAGTAATTTATCATAAAAAATGAATTAGAAGAGCTTCAGATAGGAAGCGACCTTTATTCTGATCCGGAATGTATA
Source organism: Sinelater perroti (assembly GCA_036346155.1). NCBI lineage: Eukaryota > Metazoa > Arthropoda > Insecta > Coleoptera > Elateridae > Sinelater > Sinelater perroti. The sequence goes on along the minus strand of JARFIY010000158.1, from coordinate 16,040,266 downwards.
GTCAATATATTCTACATCCTTATTTTGTCTGAAACCAAAAATTCCCTAGTAATTTGCCTTATTCTGAGCTGGCGCTCCATTTTAATTTGGTCTTTTATGTTCAATTTCAATTAGCAGACATACAGTAACTCTCAGAAGCTTTCTAATCTTCACACGGTCTATAAACATTTTCAACAACTTCATAAGTTCCCCGCACTGGAACTGCAGGCAATAAATTCGCTCCGTAATAAATTTGTCCCCGGATCATTACCTTCATCGCAAGGGCCATTTTTCAGCCGCTCATAAAAATCAGATCCGGTAGCTTCGCAATTTACATACCGAAAAAAATGGTAATCGCCAGCAACTTATTTAGCGGAGAGCGAAATATTAGATTTGCCTTCCATAAATTAAGCTGCACGATGTATGTGTAATAAGGTAAGGATAATTGTAGCGGGACTGTTTTCAAGGCTGCACCGTTCGAGACACGAGGAAATCCGCGAATTAATTAATGAGCATGAGCATTTACGCAAATACTCATTTTTAATTGGCGGCACTTCATTACATTCATCTGAACTTGTAGCGGGTCAGTTAATTTATTACCCTAAGTGTAGAAGAATTAATTGTAAGTTGTTTTTTTCTAATGTTTAAATACGTTTATGGACTAAAATTAAAATTGTTTATAATTGTAATATGCTAATCAACACTTTATATAGGATGATTGCCAAAGTTCTTGCCCGGTTTTATAGATGACATTGCTTATAGGAAATAGCGCATTTGTTTTGATGTGTGTGTGTCATTCGATTTGTAAATGATGTCCAAAGGATCGTGTCCGTTTCTTGCAAAAAAACGCTTTAAAAAGCTTACGTGCTCATGCAGTAGGTCCGTGAAAATGGGAGACGAAAAAGTGCATTTGCGGCATGTGATGCTGTATGAATTCAGGAAGGGCCTGAGTGTTGGAACGGCTCAAAAAAATATTCAGACTGTTTATTTAGACCGTGCTCCTGCTCTGGGAACTGTCAAAAAGTGGTTCGGACGGTTTCGGCAAGGCAATTTTTCAATGGAAGATGAGCCTCGCTCTGGTCGACCTTCTGGCCTTGATGACGACGTTGTGCGTATTCTAGTAAAGATACATCCAAGAATTACGACTGACGAGATATCTGAGAGGCTAAACATTGACAAGTCCCCCGCGTTTCGCCATTTAAAAAAGCTTGGCTATATCTCCAAGCTTGATACCTGGGTACCGCACTGTTTAACGGAAAGGAACAAATTAAACCTGATGAACGTGGCTCTTTCACTTCAGGCACGAAACGAATATGAGCCGTTTTTGGATCGACTGCTAACAGGCGATGAAAAGTGGATCCTTTACAACAATGTGCAATGAAAACGCGCATGGAAACAAATCGGCGAAGGTGCAGATCTTGTCGCAAAAACTGGTCTCCATCCAATGAAGGTTTTGCTGTGTGTTTGGTGGGACTACGGAGGGATAATTCATTTTGAGCTTTTGAGGCGCGAAGAAACAATAACAGCAGACATCTGCTGTCAACAGTTAGCCAGACTTGATGTTGATATTCGTGAAAAACGTCCTGTTTTGGCCAACAGAAAGGGTGTCATCTTTCACCATGACAATGCTAGGCCTCATGTGGCTCAACAGACGCTGCAAAAATGGCAGGAGTTGAAATGGGAAGTCTTGCAGTATCCTCCAAACTGGCCTGATATTGCACCTTCAGACTTTCATTTGTTCCGCTCCTTACAAAACAGTTTAAATGAAAAACGACTTAGTTGTATACACACTGTCGAAAACCACCTTACAAACTTTTTTGACAACGAATCAACCTCGTTCTATAAGAATGGCATAGAAAAACTTGTAAATCGTTAGAAAACTATCATGGGAAAAAATGGCGATTATATAATTAATTGATAAAACCCTTTTATTTAAAATAAAAAATATTGTAATAATTTATACAATCGAGCACGCACTTCTGCAATCCTCTATTATAAAAAATTTATAAAGGCATTTGTTATTGATTTTCTTCACCTGAGGGCAAAAGTTAAACAATCAAAGTTGCTCTAATCACAATTTGATTTTTCTAAATGGCTTGAAATGGTTCTGGTATTGGGCTCACCGTTTCGAACACACGAAATTAGTATTTTCAAAATAATATAAGCTTTAAAACGTTACACATGAAAAGCTTCATCAATTTTCCACATTAGTGAAAAGCAAATTGTAAAACTGATAACATTTATCAGTAAAAATATATTCTTCATTTCAAAAGAAAATAATAGGGGGTGTTTTAAAAATCAAAGCTTAATTAGATTATAACGATTTTTCACATCTGTCGCTGATTCCCTTCTTTTAGCCAAGTTCTCCATTCTTGTTAGCTTCGTACACTTTGTCCCTCCAGAATCTCCGAGATCTTTCTCGCTTTATTTTCTCAACCAGACTTCATTTATCCATGTGTTTTCTGCTCTTCTCAGGTGGGCACACCCTAATAGTCTTTAATGTTTTACAAACTTGATTACGTCTGTTTGGACATTCTTCTTCTAATCTCCTCACTTGTTATTCTATCCATCTTGATCAGATCACAGCATTTTCTCAGTTTATGTCATGATGCTTTTTAACTGTAGTCTTATATATATATATATATATATATATATATATATATATATATATTTTTTTTTTATTATTCGAATGTTTCTATCCCATATTAGTAAGTGTAGTTATCAGATGGCTGTTCTGGTCTGACCAAGTCTGTTTTTGATCTGTTCTTCGGTTGTGTTTTTTGTTATAGTGAATACTAGATATTGGAATGTAGGCATTGCTTTTATCTTGATGTGTTCGTCGATTTCTTTTTCTTTAGTTGTTAAATATTCTGTTTTTTAAATTGATTTTCATTCAAGTTCTTACGTATTCTTCTTTCAACTTCCTTATAATGTAGCTAAGATCCTCTTTGTCTGCGCCACAAAATTTAAAAGGGTGTAAATCACTCTAACCATTTTCAAACACATCCTTTTCTGGAGAAAGAAGAAAAGCAAGGGCAGATAATTTTCTTAAATTGGTACAAAAATCTTCATCAAAATTGTATTCTGCTATCAAATGTTTCTCTTGGATTTTTTGAAAAACTGACTGACTCAAATTAAGTTCGCAGGTTACTAAATTTAGCTCGTCCTGCGCACACGAGGATCTTTCAGAGTCTGATATGATCTCTGGCTTGTGTTCAAGGTCATATTCAACAATCTTTATGACCAACTCTTGGAATTATGTCCTTGATTTGGTTTCAAAAATTAAAATAGAAACAATATTTATATCTATTTTTTTAAGTTTGAGTTATATCTTGGAGTTCTCTTTTTTTTTAAATAGATTTAGGCTCGGGTGACAAAATTTGTCTTCTTTTCCTTCGTAACTAAAAAAAATATTGTTAGAGTGAACGTATTCTAGTCGGGAAAATAACAGATTATCTGTTGTTTCAATGCAAATATGGTTTTGCTGTATGACAAATTATGTTGAAAGTCTATTGCACAACTTTGATAGGTACGTCACAAGTTTTTTGTACCATTTCTTTTATTGTATTTTTTCTCACTTTAATTTTACTAGATGATCCTAAGTAATCATATTTGTCTTCAGGTTCAATACTAATTAATTCTGATCCATGTATTTTGCACGTTCAAAGACACTTTTAGCATAAATTGTATAAATTTCCAATAAATAGTTGTATCACCTAATGTAACAGTTGGCACAAAAGTCATCACTCCATTTCCTAAAGCAGTAACTTTGTTTATAAATAAAAATAATTGGTTTTGATTTATTTATTTAAACATTTAAATTGTTTCTCATTAATTGCAAACATCAGTCCAGTGACGCCGCTAAAGTTGATGCATATTCGGGCTCGTTTCACAGCGGTTCCTAGGACTTTTCTCGAAAGTTCTGTCGATAAATTTTCCACTTCTTGTCGGATATTCTCCGGTAGGGCCGCTAAGATTTATGGCTTGTTCATATAGACCCATGACTTCAAAAACCCCGAAAACACAGTCTGGAATGATCAAATCGGGCGATCTTGAAGGCCAGTGCAAGTCACCAAAACGAGAGGCTTGCTTTAGAATGTCCACTGTCGCACGTGCAGTATGTGCGGTTGTGCCGTCGTGCTGAAACTATATGTTCTCTAAACCTAAACGTGAATTTCAGCAAGAAGTTGTTGGTCATGATTCTATAGTGCTCACCAATCACAGTAACAGTGTTGCCAAAATTGTATGAGCCAATCACCTTCCCTTCGTAAACACCACACCAAACAGTAACTTTGAGAGGATGTAGTAGCTCTTCGCGCATTACACTCGAATCTTCAGTTCCCTACAAGTGATAATTTTGCTTATTCACGTATCTGTGTAAATGCGCCTCGTTGTTATAATGATTTTTAATGGATAATCATCCTCATCGTGGTCGAGCTTTAGGAAGGCTTGGCTAAAATTTACACGCGATTGGCGGTTTTTAGCCAATAGTTGAGGCACTTTTTTCACTTTTTGCAAGAACATCTTCAAGTCTTTTAACAAAATTCTTTGTAAAGACTGTCTATTGATGCCCAATTGCGTGGTCCGTTGTCTAGTTGATGTTTGAGGGTCCTATTGGGCATCTGTAGCTACAGCAGCGATATTCTCGACCGAATGGCCGCTTGGAGGTTAGCCACGCCTGCTACTGCCCTATGTAAAGCCAGTCTCCTTGAGGAAAGTGGCTAACCGCCACAGGGTGCCACACGATCAGGGAATTGACGACAAAATTCACGTTGAGCCAAAACCAGTGACCGATTTGCCAAAAACATTGAACAATTCCGCGTTCTTGAGGAGTACAGTAATTCACGGTTTGTCTACATGTATTCTGCTTCTGTTTACTTTGCCAGTTGCAAAAACCTAGTGCCTATTACTAACATATTTCTTGTCACATTGCATTAAAAAATATTTCACCGGTGCGTTTTCTTTGTCATAACTTTTGACAGACTCAATTTATCCGGTGAAAACTTTTCATATGGGCCTTATTATTATTTTTAAAACAAGGTTTCCTATATTATGGCTAACGGAACAAAGAAATTTGGCCGATTTTGAAAATTTTCATGCAATGTACTTCCCGGTTATTTTCTGCCATTTTTATCATTTTGTGTGCAATTTTCTTTTAGTAATTGTTTATTTTACGCATCATCGGTCGACAGATAAGAAGAGAAACGCCACGCAACGGTGCCACATCCTAGGACTCTTTCATCAGCGCCTTGCGGATCATTTTTGTGTTCAGAAGTCTACTGTTACAAAGCTATCGAAGATGATTGATAATTTTGGAGTGATCTCTTGTCGAACTGTGTCAGGATGATTCAAAAAAAAACTTTCGTGCTGTCTATAGGAAGATCCTAATGATGTCCCATGAAGACCCTCGCCGTACCGCCGTCGACATAGTTCGCGAGCTAAATCAGTTGAACATCTCCGATATTTCTTCTCAGACTATCAAACGGGATGCCGATCAATGGATGCCGCCGTTCCGTCTTCAAGATAATCATCAGTGAGAAGAACCAAGAGGCATGCCTCGAATTCGCTCGCACTCATATGGACTGGACTCGTCAGGAGTGGAACGCACCCTGGTTGTTTTTCACAATGTCTTCTACACCATCAACACTGACGAACAGCATTGTTCCAAGTTCCTGAATACTGCTGCGCCTATTTTCATTGACAAGCGCGTCTACACGATCAATATTTGACTCAGCAACAAATATTTGTAACCGACGATAATGTTCTCCATACGCTTTCTGCCTTCTTCAAAGTACCTACTCTCAAACACACGGATCTGTGAAAGATACTCTTTTACATACTGTTGCTGGAGTTTGTGATAAATATTAGTAGATGGGAAGTATTCTCCAACAAAGAATTTTATCACAATGCGTTGTTCCACACTTTACAGTACTTTCTGTTTGCTCATCACTCTAGCAACTTCTAAACAAAACTGAACAAGTTCTAACCCAAGTGGCTCTACTCTCTCAAGGTCACGCAGCTTGTATTTTAAGATAGACATTATGTTTGTTTGAGGGAAGTAGCTAATAAAACACTACAATTGCCGGCCATATTAGTGAGTATTATTTTAATAATCTATTCTGAGACAGACGCTGCTTGCTGATTTTATTCCGCCCTGAGTATTTATGACTGTTACGCGTACCAAAACGTCATAGAACGAGATGCAAATGCTAGTAGTATTATATATATATATATATATATATATATATATATATATATATATATATATATATCATATGAGATCATAGTCAACAGAGTTGAGTGATTATAAACGTGCTATAATCATTGGATGTCATCCGTACAACAGTACAACTTCTGGGATATGAAACGGCAACGAAACGAAATGATAGGCCACGATTGTAACCAATAACCTCTGAAAAAAGTGATGCTAAAAAGTTGGTGGTTCTTGGTGTGACGATTACACCTAATTTTCAAAGTACTTCTGGTGTCATCGTTAACACCAGGGGTATTCATCAGAAGCTAAAAAACATGGATTTTTATAGTCGTGTTGCCACTCACGAGCCCAAACAAGCACGGCCAACGCCAAAAACCAGTTGCAATGGTGCAAGGCTCACCTCCATTGGACTGTGAATCAATGAGGACCAATTCTGGGTAGTGATGAATTTTGCTACATGGTCTGAGCGCGTCTGGATCTGGTCTTATACAAGTATATTGTGCCAATAGTTTGAGGCTTGGCTTCCTTAGTTTCTGTACCTGGAAAAATAAACATTGAAATGTATCTTGATTTTGTGACAACTGTGTTTTTCTGGCAACAGTTCGTTGAATGACCTTTCCTGTACCAACAGGATAACTGATCTGTTCATACAGAGAAGGTTTTTTTGTGGTAATTTAAAGGGATGGACGTTGAAAAACACAAAGCTCCTATCTCAATTTCATCGAACACAGATTACGCGACAGGCTAACTCACTGATCTTCAGTGGCATGATTCAGTGCAGCTCTCATGGAGAAATATTCTACGGATATATGTATATCAAAAGGTAGTATAAAGTCGATGTGATTGATGCTAAAGCTGGACCGACATGCTATTAACACATTCCATATAAGTTTGCAGCAGTAGGTGTCCGGCGTTTTGCTCATCGGGTGTCATCTAAGTCAAATATTCAGCACAACTCCAACTAACCTTCTCTTCAGATTTATGTAACCGCGCTGCATATTATTTTAGTTTTTAATTCGATTCCTTCCTTGTAGCAATGAAGCCTCGCTGTCAGGGAAGTAAGCATCTCGTGTAAGTTAGCGCTCCGTTTGGGGCCGGATCGCGAGTGAACGTCTCGCCTTAATGAACGGATTACTTAACACGAGATTACCAACTGCCGTACGGCCGGGCCGTTTGGAAATCCAGTCCTCCTACAACCGCAGCCCCGGCAGCCAGTTGCAACACGCGTATCGGGGCATCTGCACGAGATAAAATATGCATCAGGAAGCCGCGGCCGCGGCTGCGGCGGTTTTCACAGATTCGGATAGGCAGATCACGACGCGCAACGGGCGATCGAGTTTCGCAAGGTGATTCGGTTTCCATGCGTGCGCTCGTGCAGGTTGCCATCGAGATTTAGCGGCGCAGCTTGCGGCTGCAGGATGCCGTAAGGACGAGCAAATTATCCCGGCACGACCTTGCGCGCCGGCGAACATTATTGTTGTAGTCCCCTATTAGGGTGACAGGCCATTGGCTATTGTTTTGCGTGGTTCAGAATCCGAGATCGCTTGACAGATAAAAATGCAACCGCAGTTCCCACATTCATTACCATTTAACGTTACTAGGTCTAACTCTTCTTATGAATTACCAGCAAAAGTCGAAATGCTTTGATGACTTCTCATCGTTGTTCTCTCATATTTTCGCTTCTGCAAGGTTTTTCCCTTTTCTTCTCAAAATGAAGGTTATGGAACAATAGCACGCGACATTCCTTAACAGCTATTTATTTAAATAATTATTGCAAGAACTGTCGGCATTTTTCACAAAAATTACGTTTAATAGAACTCGTCAGATAGTTCCGTATTCACTTACTTTCCATTTGTGTAAAACTTGTGCAATCTTGATCGTGATTACTTCTACAAAAAGAAAATGTAAAATTATTTAACACTAATTATTAAAACACCACTAGCAGTGTGCGGATACCCTGCATGCAACTCAATATCAGTGTGATACGCTTGACAGTAACAATATTTACATCAAACGCAGTATATCCAATTATTTGTATTGAATACCCCAACAGTAAACACCCATTTAATCAAAATGGATCACCAAGCGCCTTCTTCTTTCTTCTTTAAGTGAAGTGCTCTCCTAGAACATTGATGATTAATAACATGGTTTTAACTTTGCTAACTGCTGTTTTAAATAGTGCCCTGGTGTTGAGACGTAAATTTTTGAGCAACGATATTTTGGGTTTTCGTGGCTTGCGTTTGCCTTTAATTTTTTCTTGAATAAAGATGTGACGTAGTTTGTATTTATTATTGTATCATTCCGTATAATATGGCTAAGATATGTATGTTTTCTTCTTTTGATGATATTAAGAATTTTACGTTATTTGTTTATAGGTCGTAGTACTTCCTCATTTGTGACCCTGTTCATCCATAAAATCTTCAAAATCTTGCAATAGGTCTATATGCCAAAAGCTTACAATCTCTTGCACATTGCCTTCGTAAGCGTCCATATTGCAACGCCATACAAGCAGATACTGAAGACATAACATTTTAATAATCGAATAAGTAAGGGAATGGACAAGGCTCTACATTTGAAAATTTTCTTCATTTTTTGAAAGGCTTGTTTGATTGCTCTATCCTACAACTAATTTCTTGTGTTAAGTCCCACCTTTTGTTGACATAGGAGCCAAGATATTTATACAATGTTGCTGTGGTAAAATTTAGAAAAAAAGTTGAAACACAGCTAAACTCTTTTTTTTTTATTATTAATTTAACCAGCGTATTTACAATCTACTCCTAATTTGAGTATTAAGTAAAATTATATAACAATACAATGTCATGCGGGGAGCTCTAGCCAGTGCTAGTCTCCCTAATGATTACATCAGTTTTGATTAGGTTGTGCGAGGTCCAGCGGCCATTGTCGTTTGAGCCTTCTTGCGATGTCCGGTTGATTGAAGAGTTGTTCAATGAGTTGGTTAGGGTGTCCTGCCAAGTTAATGCTATAGTTAGTTGAGAGCCTTTTGATTTCACTATCTACGTAGGGAACTCCTAGGTCGTTATGAAGGGTGTCGTTCTTTATGTACCATGGTGCATTGGCCAGCATACGGAGGGTTTTGGACTGGAATATTTGAAGGATTTTATTGTGTGTCGCTTTGGCGCATCCCCAGAGTTGAATCCCGTAGGACCATATGGGCTTCAGGATGACTTTATACAGCAAAACCTTGTTTGATAGAGATAGTTGGGAATGTTTTCCAAGTAACCATGCCATTTGTTTGATTTTGAGATCTAATTGCTTCCTTTTGGCTTTGATATGCGAGCTCCAATTGAGTTTTTGGTCGAGGTGCAAGCCGAGGTATTTTACTTCCCTATGGATTGGAATTGGGGTGTTATTTATGCTGGTTTGAGCGCATTCGATACGTCTTATAGTGAAGGTTATTTGAGCCGATTTATCAGTATTGACTGTAATTCTCCACTTATGGAACCAGGCTTGCAGTGAGTCTAGATGCTGTTGAAGATGTTCCACAGCAAGTTCAGGAGATTGGTTGACTGAAAGGATGGCCGTGTCGTCAGCAAATGTCGCAAGTATAGTGTTGTCTGTGGTTGGTGCATCTGATGTATAAATTAGATATAGCAGTGGTCCCAAGACGCTGCCTGCGGGACTCGGACTTGATTGGATGGATATCTGAGACTGCACTGTTCATTTTGACTTGGTAGGTTCGGTCTGTGAGGTATGACTTGAGTAGTACGTATAGCTGACTGGGGAGGTGTAATTTGAGTTTGTATAACAAGCCAGTATGCCACACTTTGTCGAACGCTTGCTTAATGTCTAGGAACACCGCTGGGCATACATTCTTCTTCTCCATGCTTTCCATTATATGAGTGATGATTCGGTGGCTTTGGTGAATGGTGGAATGGGTTTCACGGAATCCAAACCGGTGCAGTGGGATAAGCTGGTCTAGGTCTACAGATACATAACATAGGGAAGTAGCAGAGTTGTAGTATTCTGTTAAATATTGTGGTAATTAGTACAATCGCTTTTCTGGGGAGATTTTTAAGTACTTCTCCAACCATTAGGTCATATCCTGGTGCTTTACGCACGTTTGTTAGTTGTATTTGTTGAGAAACTTCTGCTGGCGTAAAGGGCTTGATTGGCGGTGACAATTGGCACGCAGTATCAATGAAGGATTCAATTTCTTTATCGTCAACACGACCTTGTACTTGTGGTGTTGTAAACACGTTAGCAAGGTGTTTCGCAAATGAATTGGCTTTATCAGTATCAGATCTGGCCCAGGCATCGTCGGGGTTTTTGATAGGAGGGATAGTTGCTATTGGCCGCTTGAATTTCTTTGTTGCCTTACATATAGAGTTGTCATCAGGAGAGAGATGGGTAATGTATTGACTGAATGTTTCATTGCGAGCTTCCGCTAGCGCCTTTTGCAGTTGATGCGTTAGTCTATTACAGTGGGTTTTGTCTCGTCTATCTTTGGTTCTCTGCCATTTTTTCCGTGCCCTTCGTTTCTCAGAAATGAGGTTCCGTACGTTCAGAGGAATGCTGTCTGTTTCAGGTGATGGTTTTGGAACGGGGGTGACTTGCCATGCAGCTTCTTGTATAATGGTAGTTAAGTACTGGGTTGCCTCATCAATGTCTTGAGAGTTTTTTTATTCTGATCTCGAGTTTAATTTCATTTTCTAGGTAGTTCCTAAAATATTCCCAGTCGGTATGCTTGTTGCATAATTTTAAAGGAGGGCCTTTCTTAATGACAGTCGTGCTGATACTTATAATGATTGGCGTATGGTCAGAGGATAGATCGAAGTTGGATTCCGTTTGTTGATAAGTATTCGCTATGCCATTGGTAACTGCATGGTCAAGTAAGTCTGGCAGTTTATGTGGGTCACTGGGCCAGTATGTTGGTTCACCAGTTGATAGGTAGTTATAGTTGTTTGGTTGGATTGCAGCTAGCAGTCTCCGTCCTTTCGGGGTGGCAATCCTTGATCCCCAAGCAGTATGCTTGGAGTTCCAATCACCCGCTGCAATAAATTTTGGCCCCAGGGTTAGTAGGAATTCCTCGTATTCTTCAATTGTGATGGGGTGACGTGGTGGGCTGTAGATGGACGCAATGACCAGGGGTACGGAGAACTTCTATTTTAATTTTTGCACTTTGTATTTTGTTAGTTATAAAAGGCTCCATCTCGTAGTGGGAAATTGTGTTTTGACAATTATAGCTGATCCAGCGTGAGCTGTGCCGTCTGGATGATTGGCAAGGTAAGTAGTATATTTCGGGATTTTAACTATTGTTGTTTCTGTTGCATGGGTTTCGGAAATTAATAGGATATCGATTTGTTGCATTTGTAGGAAGGTAATTATTTCCGGGATGTGTCGGGTAATGCCATTGGCATTCCAGGTACCAATACGTAGGTAATTAGCCATTTTATGCTATTTTGTGAATTACTGTGGAGAGCATGTTGAGCACCATGCTGTTCTGGCTTATAAGTTGCGCGAACATTGCTTTAAATTCTGCAAGGAAGTTGGAAAGTAGATCATTAATGTTGTTTTGTCCTGTAACTGCTTGTTGATACGTTAGTGTGTTTTGAGGAGTATATGTGCTAGCTGCGTTGTTTGCGTTGCCGGTCCTATTTCTAAGGGGTGGGAAGTTCAGGTTATCCATGGTGGGGGGCACCTGGTGGGTTTGACGTGGGTTATTTGTTACTGCTCTATATGTTGTATTTCTAGATCTCTGGAGATTTTTATATACAGTACACCTTTATAGTTGGCCGGGTGGCTTCCTTGGCATAGAGCGCATTTTGCTGGAGTGTCTGGAGATTTCTTGCATACAGAAGTGCTATGTGTTGCACCGCATTTAACACAATTATATGGTCTATTGCAGTACGTTTTAGTATGGCCATAATTCTGACAGCGCATACATTGCGGTATAGTATTTTTAGTTCTGGGCGGTTCAATGATAACTTTTATGTTACTTAGATACTCTACATCAAATATCTTTTTATTATTCTCGTTTGGCTCCAAATCTACCATAAATAGCGGCAGTGGCAGTTTAGTTGTTCTGTGTCTTATATTTATGATGTTACGTACTTTATGTCCCAGAGCTGCTAGCTCTTCCGTTATTAGTTTAGTTGGTATAGTGTGGTGAAGGTTGCGAATAGCAATTCTGTATGCCCTTTCTTCCTTAATTTGATAAGTATGGTGCACTATATTCTCGTTTCTAAGGTGTGTCGTAAGTTTCCGATAAGCATCTATAGTTCGGGCATTGACTTTGACCACATTGTTGGCCAGTGCTACTGTATAGTATTGCTCTTTCTCGATAACGTTCGTGAATTCGTTAATCATCTCGTCATAATTATTAACTCCATAAATGTATATCGGTGGAGGTTTGGGGATTTTGGGGTGAGTTACTGGGAATTGTTTCAGGGTTGTTATCACTTCTTATTTGCGAGATATATCAAATCTGTTAGAAGTCAAGGTTTGACTAGCTCGTTGTGAGTTAAGTGTTGTCTGTGAATTTCTTCTCCTTTTCTTAGCAGTCGTTTGCCAGCTGTGTTTTGGGGTTGGGTTATTCTGATCGTCATAATTAGGGCAGTCGGTTAAACTTGCATCGTCTTCGTAATCTGTTTTGTCGTCTTGTTTGTCAGTATTGCCGGTATTTTCAGAATTATATGTTTGTTGGCTTGTAATCGTTTGCATCTCCTGGGGGAATGTATTTGTGTATGGATTTATTGTGTAGGAGGGGGGCGGCAGTAAGGTTTGTTTTTGAGGTGCATTTACAAATTGCGGGGTTGTTTGAAGTCTGTATAGGTCTTGCTGTTGTACATGCGGAAAATTTTGAATGTTGGGAAAGTTAAATGTGTAGCCATAATTTTCTCGAGGGTTTGAGCATTGAATGTTGTACCGGTGGACCAGGAGGACCGGACTGCACCCGTTTCAATAATTGGAAACATGAGTTAACAGCTTACGTATATTAGAATATGTATGTTTATACGTACAGTTTAATGGATTGCAATAATATGCGACTGTTATTATCAATTGTTGACCTCAGGTTCACTTATCAGCGTGCGGCGCACAAGCACTTTCAAAGATAGTAGAACGCTACGATGTGTACACTTTGAAAGTCAAATGACCACTATAAAACTCTGTTTTGACAAAAAAATAAAGGCTATACATGTTAAAAAAAATTAATGGTGAAGTAAACTGTGAGCAGAGGGATTACATAGAACTGGATCCAATTACAATTACTTCTTGCGAAGTTGAACGCACATTTTGAAGCTATAAGTTTTTGTTAAGCGAACGAAGACAATTTAACTATTGTCAATTTAAACAAATATTTAGTAAGTTTCAGTGTAAAGCATATAATAAAAACCTAGGTTATTCATGTTTGTATGTTTATAAAATATTTTTATATTTATTTCTTCCATAAAAAGCGTTTACAACCTAAAAAATAAAAATAAAAGCAATTATTTAAAACACGTACTTTTATTTATTTATTTTAATTGTTCTATAGTGCATATAGTGCATATATATATATATATATATATATATATATATATATATATATATATATATATATATATATATATAGAGAGAGAGAGAGAGAGAGAGAGACTCTAACAAAAATGTACCCTAGTAGAATGCAAAACTTGCTGGAATGTAAACTTCAGTAAAAAAAGTTTTTAATGCAACATAGAATTCGGTAGTGTAGGATAATTATAAAAAGCCCCTAGCTAAGTATAACAAAGCTCTGAGAAAATCTAAAATAGATACGTAGAGAAGGTGCTGTGAAGAGGTGGAAGCTCAGAGCTTTATAACTATTCTGAAAACGAAGATAGAAAAATACACTAATACTCAAAAAAAAACAATAAAAAAACTACTTAGGGTGCTTAGCTTGTACCGCTAAAAGAGGCACTTAGGAAGAATTAATAGGACTACAGAAGTCTTACTTTGAGGTGTATACCAAAATCCTGGAGACTATTTACAATTACTGTTGTACCAATATCGGAAAAGAAGGGATAGGATGTAGTTAAAGCTGTAAAACCAATTCGTTTGAGGTATTTTGTACTGAAAATTAAATAAACTGCTGCACGGGCGTATCAATCGACCTCTTCATCAGGATCAATATGTACTTATAGTAAAAGTATTGTATAAACTAGTTAACAGAGTGAGAAATGCTGTGGGAAAAAAATACTTTCAGCTGCCTTTCTGAATATCGATAGAGTATATGATAATGCATCCTTAGCTTCAGTTGTTGCAACGCTGAGAAATAAAGGATTCGGCGAAACAACCTAAAGAAAGAACTTAAAAAAAGATTAGTATATGTATTCCTGATGGTTGAATCAATGAGTGCAAAAGGATGTTCGCAGGGAAGATTTTTGCCTCACCTACTATAAAACCTTGCAATTGAGCAGATATTGCAGATACTTGAAGGAATATAGAGTACTCGGTTGTGCAGATAACTTAGTCATACTCTTTTGAGAAAGATTTCAGAAAGAGTCCTAAACTTAGTTAAATTGGACAGCTGCGGAGAGACTAAACGTAAGTCCGTACTAAGATTTAGAAGAAGGAAAAACCTAAAAGGACCAGAACCTTATAGGCTCTGAGATGTAAAAATAAAGTGTTTTGGAGTTATTTAAACTTAAAACTTACCTGGACTCTACACATATAAAAAATTAAAAGAAAGGCAAAGCCGATACAAGTTCATGGAGAAACGTGAGGTTTAAAACTAAAATTGATGGATATTGGAGACACTATGGTAATCAAACCTACGATATTATACCCAACTTTGGTATAGTGGACAAATATGGGACAAAGAATCACTGTAATCGCACTAAGACTTGCTTTTATGGCAATAGCGTTAGTTATAAGAACAACACCAACAGCGACACGGAGACACTGCTAGGCTTTCCACCTGTTTATTTTGAAATCATGAAAGAGGCAGTAGTAGCTCTTAATAGACCGCGCAGTGCAACCATCCGCAAAAATTGTATGGAAGTGAGGCACTTAAAATTAGACATAAGGGTGGAAGCTACCAGGTATGAGAACGGATTATATGACGCCAAAATTTGCATTCGACATAAACTTCAAGATTAATATTGTAGATCGAAGTGAATTTATAAACAAAATAAGCAGCAGAAAAAACCCAGAAAAATTATCTGATATACAGACAGATTAAAAACCTGGTCTTGAACGAGAGCAGGCATATACTATAAAATATTCACGAACAATCAGACACCCTGAAGGCTTAAAAACTCGAAGCTAGCATCCGTGATAGTATAGGAATTCCGCCAAGAATTCGGTGCTTTGGCAAACCACAACGAGTTAACTCTATTATGTATACCAGGGCACTGTGGAATTGCGAGCAACGAAAAAACTGATGAGTCGGCACACAAAATCATCAATTTCATATGTAGACTCCGTATCGGCTCTGGGAGGATCTAAAGGTACAATACGAAGCCAGATGAGAGAATTCGCCAGAAAATAACATAAAAAATACTAGAAAAATATACCGGGACAAAGACATAGAAAACTTGATAAAGGACCATCTACTAAACAAATGAGGGACTGTTGGTGCAAATCAAAAGTCAGATTTATTATAGGTCATTATTTTCACCTAAATAAAAGAAACTTGAGCTGCAGGTAATGCGGCAGGGAGCCAAAGACTCCCATCCATATCTCATGAGAGTATGAGGCTGTTTATGAAAAACGAATAATGAGTCTAGAAAAATACAGCAACTATCCAGTAAGAGACTTGTACAGGCTGGTACAAGGAACAAGGATACAGAAAAACTGCTATAAAAATGAGAGAAGCACAATAAGACTCAAAAAAAATCTAGAAAATTCTAGATCTGGGGTAGCTTCTGGCCTACTTCTCTTATCATATAAAAGTATAATAGAAGATCATGTTTGCTCGTTAGCCAGCTAGTTATAAATACGCAGCTATTTAAGAGAAATTAGTATTATAGACAAAAATCACTCCTAGAGACTAAACTGTAACTAACTTGGTGATAAAGCTGTAAATTTATTAAATAATAAAATAATAGATTATTACAAAATTTGTTTCCGATAGCAAGTAGATCCAAATTAAATAAAACGAATGTTTATTATAAGTATTATTTATTTAGTACACTATAAATGTATTAATAAATATAGTTTATACACATAACTATACAGTGACTAGGCAATTACTAATTGATGCAATTATTCTTCCTGTCTGACGTAATATACGTGAATATACTTCTGTATTTAATTTAGTAATGCAATTCGTACACTCCCTGATGCCCTGCAGCTGGGAGTACATTAAACAACAGCAATTTACGCCTACAGGCTGATGGGTTGCGAAACGGAATTGTACTTGCGCTATTATATTGTCTCTAATTTAAATACCTCTGACTACAGACATCTCCTGTCGTCGAAACGCCTCGGCAACAGACTATAGGCAATTTATTTGGTCGCGCCGCGGACGCTACGCTTCCAGGACGGAGCGTATCCAAGGAATGTACTCCGACACCCTCGTGTAGAGCCCGGGAAGGAAAGGCCGCGCGCACCCGATTCCGGTGGAGACGACGCCCACGACCACGAGCTGGTCCCCGGCGCCGGAGGCGACCATGAGCGGGCCGCCGCTGTCCGCCTGCGGGGAAAAGAAGACGGATATGTCATTGAGGTGTCAATTGCTTTTGGGATTAATTCGGTTAAAGGCGGTAGCTCACCCAGCAGGCGTCGATGCCGCCATTCTTGTGGCCGGCGCACATCTGGGTGTCCTGGATCTTGGTCTTCTTCCCCTGGGACTGGTACCATTGGCGGCAGGTCTCCGTCTCCACGATGTTTACGTTTGCCTTCTGCAGGGCGGTGGTTGGTTCACCTAATTTTAAATTTAATTTAAATACTACAAGGCTAACTTAAATGGAAAGTGTTCTATTACACGAAATCAATTCCGATCAGAAATATAGATAGTAATACCAGTTAGAGTTGTAATTATTCTCATTAAAGGCATTTATCTTTTACAGAGCATACCTACAACTGCTTAGAAAGAGTAGCACTTAACAACAGCAAAATGATCATATAGTGATTGGTAAGATTTGAATGTTGTCAACATACAAGAAATTCTAAACCCATAGACCAGGTTCGAGACAACTTCTTGGTATAGATTTATGTCACAGTCATGACATTTTAAATATAGCAATAGAAAGATGTATTGGGTCAATTTTGTATTCACCATTTTGTTCTTTTTCCATCTTTCATCCAAGTTGAAGAACTTCTCAAAGTAGTTTTTATAGCTTATGAAGGTAAAAAGTATTTTGTAGGGTTAACTGTCAAACGAACTGTCATACTGCGCTCACTTTTTGACATTTATAATCAGTATACTCTGGTAAATCATCATGAATAGATTGACGCTTGAACAACGCTACCAAATTATCCAGATTTACTTTGAAAATCAGTTATCGATTCGCGCATCTTATAGACATCTGTCGAATTGTGAATAGATTTCATACCACATTTTCTCTAAATGATCCAATAACACCAACACGTCGAAAGAATGTGCGTACTGAAGAGAATATCGCCGCTATAAACAAAATTGTGGAAAAAGTTCCAAATTTATCGATTCGTCGTCGGTCGCAGGAATTGGGGCTCTGTCCGTCCACTACGTGAAAAATTTTGCGCAAAGCTCTTAGCCTACACCCGTATAAGATCCAGCTGGTGCAGGAATTAAAGCCACGAGACCATCATATGCGTCGTTCTTTCGCCGATGGGGCTCTAGAGGAGTTGGAAACTGACCCGATGTTTTATCGCAAAATTGTATTCAGCGATGAGGCTCATTTTTGGCTTAACGGGTTTGTTAAGAAACAAAATTGCCGCATATGGAGTGAAACCAATCCACAACAGACCCTAGAGACTCCGTTACATCCAGAAAAATACACCGTTTGGTGCGGTTTACACGCTGGTGGCATCATCGGACCTTATTTCTTCAAAAATGAAGCCGGAGCTCGCGTTCGGTCAATGGAGATCGTTACCGCACCATGATCAATCATTTTTTGTTTGAAAATATGAATGTCATTGATCCGGGCGAGATGTGGTTTCAACAGGATGGCGCTACGTGCCATACGGCGACCGCAACCATCGACTTATTGAAATCAAAATTTGGCGATAAGTTGATTTCGAGAAATGGACCTGTCAATTGGCCTCCAAGGTCGTGCGATTTGACACTGCTCGATTATTTCCTGTGGGGCCACGTGAAGTCACTGGCTTATGCTGATAAACCAGCAACAATTGACGCCTTGGAGGCCAACGTTGTTCATGTTATTCGTGACGTACGGCCAGCAATGCTCGAAAAAGTGGCCTAAAATTGGACGTCCAGAATGCGCTTCCTCAAGAACAGCCGCGGAGGCCATATGTCCGAAATCATTTTCAAATGTTAATGCCATGTACTGATCTTTTGAATGAAAAAATCTTTTTGATTAAAATTTAATTTTTTGTGTTATTTTTTACAATTTCAAGTTCTACCGGGCTTAAAAAATACCCATTACAATGGCTAGTAAAGCTCTATCAATTTTTGTGGGGTAGTCAAAAGAGCATAAGATCTAACATTATCTTTATGGAATACAACGACCTTCAGGATTTCTTTCAAATCCCACCAAATACAAAGCACAGCTTTTTCTGGGTGGAGACCAGGTTTCTCTCGGGATTTTTTTCGCTCAACATTGTTGTAAACGATCCGTTTTCATCGCTCCTTACTAATTGCTTAAAAATCGATGCGTTTTCGTTGCGTTTATACAGAGCTTCTAGCTAAAAATGCGATTCATTAAATTTTTCTCAAGTGAATTGTACAAAACCCAAACATCGTAGCGATTTAGGTAACCAAGCTTCACCAAATCCTCTTGAGCCGTATTTTTTGATATTATCGATATCGCTGCTAAATCTCGTATGGTCTGTCTCGGGATATTCTCGATCAGTGTCTTGATTTGTCCATCGTCAATGGTGGAGGGTCTAAGATCAAAATCACCAACTCTAAATTTAGTAGACCACTTCAGCTAAAGAACTTTCCTCGTAAACAGTACATATCGTTTTTGATGCCTGTGTGGCATTTTTGGCTTTCTGGTAATAGAAAAGCATTCAGTGTCTAAAATGTTTTCTTCTATCTTCAAAAGAGTACAAGTATGACACAAATCAATTGAATTTAAGGAAGTTTTTTTGTGGTTTACTAATGAGAGTAGTAGATGTAGATGACACGTGTATAACATAGACCTGACGAAAATCATATGCCAGGACGTATTTGCCAAAACTCTGCAAGGTTAAGATTTAATCCTGGTTTGCCTTTAATATTTGTAAAGGTAACGCTAGCTAGTTCGAGGTGTGTCCATTCTTTAAGGTTGGGGCACTGTGTTAATGCACGCATACATGTTACTATTGTTGCTCGCTAATGTTAAATATCTCATCTGCGAGATATGGTAAGACGATACCCAACTCATTTAATACAGCCAACTACTGGAATAGTGCAATTAGAGCAAGACGCTTGAGATGATGCATTTCAATTTCTCTGTGACCATTTTCAGTTAGCTGTTACCTCGTGCTCATTTTAAATGGTTTTTGTTGTTTTTTAATACGCCAGCAATGGTAAAAATCTCGGAACTTAATTTTCCTGATGTTAAAAAAATCATGACGCGTTTGGATGAATATTATTAGAAGCACAAACATACAATACCAGTAGAAAGTAGTAGATTATAAACAGAAGTATTGGTTATTTTTGATCATAATTATGATGAAGAGACTTTAAACATTATACCTTAGATGGTTGCATTATTATCTCTGGTTTAAATCAATTAGTTTTAGTGACTGAGTAGGCAACCCGCCAGGCGTCTGAGCCCGGGACTAAACCTAGATCAACCGCATTATGCGTTAACAAGTTTATCAGCTCATAAAGTTTTGTGTAAAAATAGCAAATACTTTATAGAGTTCTAATTCTATTGTGCTTCGCCCTCTACAAATGAAAATACCAAGACCGTCTAACCCACAGAAGAAGAAGGTCGAAAACCAAAAACAATTATAAGAAAAACTATTTACGAAATTTTCTCAATATTGTGGAACTAAAGAAAATTGGAATATAAATGTCAATGTGGAAACTATAGGAAAAAGATTACTGTAAGTAGACTGTATAGAAAAAGACCTGACTAATTTTCCATGATATCCATAATTAGCCTATAAATTTTTTTTAATTTAATTTAATTACTTGATCATTACACTCATTACATTTTTATGTTTTTGTGGTATAACACAGAAATTTGTTTTTAATTATAATTATTATATTTTTTGGGACTTTATAGTTTAATTTTGCTTCTTTTTTCATGCAATCTTTTAATGATATTTAATTCTTTTGTTTTATAATTTCTAATTGTTGCTTAATTACATACTCCAAATCCTTAAGGTATTCACGCCTTGCAAAGATCTCTTTTGATTACTTAACATCAATATATCTCATAACCGTAGCTGCTACCCTTCTACAATTCTTGTTCAGGGTTTGGTGCGTCTTTTATTAACTTGTTTTCTGTTTTTCAAAATTTTTGATTATTCCTTAATTTATTATGTCATTGGCTTTCTTTTAAATGTCTTACTTATGTGATTGTTGTTTCATTATTTAGATATACAACAGAATGTCGATTATCCGAATGACTAATTATACGGATAGGGTTGTTACCAGTCAACGTATAGAATTATATAAAACAATGACACATAACGTTTATTACAGTGTAGTTTTTAAAATTTGATCTAAATCGAAGTATCTTTATAAAGTTATATCAGAAGACTTGTAATATACTTAATTTGAAGTATACGTATATTATAGGTCTGTATTATAATTTGAGACATAACCTAATCCTTCTTGTTGTCTTGATTTCTCACAGTATTTTTCTCTTTGTGCATCACAGATTTTAGTTTTTTGAAAAATTTCTATTTACTTGTAAAGCTGACTTGTTGCAACGTTATTTAATTTTATTCTTCTATGTCTTGCTGTGTTACAAATCGTTCTTCTATTTTTCCGTAGAGTACCTTGCAGTACTATTTCTTTGGTGCCAAAGTAAGAGGTACCCTCGTCTGTCAAGAAACAGAATTAAAAAATATTTTTACGTATCCAAACTTTAAGAAGACTTAAACCGCAGCTTAGAGGCAACACGCTTAAGAAGATTTAAATATACGCCTAGCTTTGAGGGGACGAGAAGTAGTTAAAAATAAAAATTACCGACATCGTGACCGAGAAGAATGTTTGCATTGTTCGTCACTGTCTTAAGGATGATTCCATAGATTAAAATTTGCTGAAATTGTTTCAGGAAATCCGAGATGTTATTTTTATGACAACACTGGGACTCATATAACTGTCCAAACTCAACAATAAATTAGGGATTTGTTCTAGACTACACTGGAACATCCCAACTTATTGAACTGTGATTATTATTTGTTTGGTCTACTGAAAAAAGCATTTGGAGGCTAAAGATTTTGATGGCGATGTTGCTGTCGAAGTGTTCGTATGCAATTTGCTGATGTCAAAATCACCTTTATTTTACAATACCAGAATCAAAGATCAAAATACACTTCATAGTAGTGATAATAATGGAATCTATTTTTCTTCTCTTCAAATTGGATAACAATATTTTCTTAAATTTCTTGAATTTAGAAGTTCAATAATTAAACTAATCGGTGGGTGTTAATCACAAACCAGAAAAGTAGAATAGAAATTTCCTTCAGGAAATATCTTACCATTTGGATTGCTTTCGTCCGTCCACCCCCACCCAGCTACGGTTGCCAGGACGTCGTTGAACTTGCTGTACCCGCTCTCCCCGGCAGCGATCGGGAGGCACGCCGGCAGGACAAACTCCGACCACACCAGCTCCTGCTCCAACTCCAGCATAGCCAGATCGTTCCTGACCTTCCTGCAGGTGTATTCTGGATGCGTCGTGGCGGACTTGACGGCCACCTCATACTTGCCCGGCGACGGCTTGCTGAGGTCGAACTCGCTCAGCGTCACCTTTATTTGCCGGACTGGTATCGAGGCACCCCCACTGTAAATATAAGGGTCGCACTTTAAAAAATAGAAGCTGAGGTTTGCAAGTTTAGCAATGCAACAAAGTCTTGGGTGCATAATCGTTGTTCATATCAACAATTTGCGTTATTACGTAATTAGATACTAAACCATACTACCTGCACATGCAATGACCAGCAGTAAGCACAAATTTCTTGGTCAGCAAAGAACCCCCGCAGAAGTGACCTCCTCTTCTCGTAAGCGACACCAGCCACGGAAACTCCCCTTTCCGCGCGTCTTGCCCTCCCACAATTTTTCCCGTCCGTCTAGCTGAGCTCACCCTTCCGCACGGAATATCTGCAACTAGAAAAAACCTTGTTTTCTTCTTTCAGGACCAAGTTTCTCATTGGATCATTTTTGGTGTCTCTAAATACAAGCTTTAAAAAATTAATCTTAAATTAGATCCTAATCTTTTTAACCAAGTGGAACTTAATTTTCCTAACATTTAAAGGTGAGATACAGTACGAAATTTAAAAAATGTTCTCTGCTGAAAGGGCTTTCGAACGTTGCCGCAAAACTTCCCACAGTCGCGCTCTGTTTAATAGCACAGCTAATTGACAGCCGGGATCATTAATTCCAATTGCCTCACATTAATTATCGAGCAGGAGCAGCGCTGCTCACTTGCAACAATTCCTGGGACAAAGACGTGACAGGCCGCTAACAAATTGCCGCAGCAGCCTTAACACCGTTTCGCTGAAATATCGGTAGCAACAATGGTGGGCACTTACAGTTATGCACGGATTCCGTCCCATTCATCAGCGCCATGGTCGCCAGCACCAGGATGACTCGCATGATTCGGCAGCTAGAGACAATGGAGCGCAATTGCGAAACGCACTGAGGGTGGCGGGCCCATTGTGGTTTTTATACAGAGGAGCGCAGGTAGGGGCGCCCCACTAGCCTCAAGGGTAGATCGGCGAATTTGCTTTATATTCAATACCAATATTGAATCGGCGATAACCTTCGTCCTTAGCAGAGGCCGCCGTTGTTTTCATTTAGATAAGCTTATGTAAATGGCGCGCGCAAGGCGAGCGCTCCAGTCGGGATGCGCGCTGCAGTCCTTATCGGGCGCTAGCTGTTGCACCTGCGAAATCGCGGAGGGTCTGCAGGAGCAGCAAAATAGAGGTCTATGCAGATTGTAGCCATTAAATTATACACATATATTCGATTTCTAAAACTTCTCATTGTATAAGACTAGCTCTTAATTACAATCAATATAAACTAATTTTATTAAATTTATATAATTATATAATAATAATAATAATGGTAAGGCCCTACGCCCCGCGTGGGAGCACGGCCTGCGAACTGAGAGGTTAACTCTCATATGTTCGCTCTCTCTGCCCGGTCGTCGCGCACCATCTCTGATGCGGGGCGATGTGAGCAATACACAGAAAATAAAATATACAATCATGATCGTATGACATGATGAGGATTACACCCTGCGGTGGTGCCCCAATGATCTCAAGATCTACAGGCCAAGAACGCTTGAGTCTTCTATGGTCAGCTCTAAGTAGTAAGTTTTTCTAATAGAGAGTTAGTATGGGATCCCAGTCGATTATAATGTTTACTGCTTCTCTCATGAATGGCATCTTAAACGTAAGGAACTTTGAGTTTGGTATAGATGGTATGATTTGTCACAAACCAGAGAGTATCTACGATCATTCATAGAATTTGTAGTTGACTCCTTGCTGGACTTACTGACACAGCCCTATATCTCAATGCCATAAGTAGGGCTTTATGATTACCTTGTAGATGAGCAACTTTCAGTGTTAGTTTTGATTTCTGTCCTATTAGCTAGCTTCTTCTTTCTCTTTTCCTCTATCCATTTCCTATAGTTGTTTCTGTCTCCTGTCAATCTGAATACTTCTCCCATCGTTTATCCTTTACTTTCTGCCATTTCCTAGATATTGTCTGTCCGCTTGGTCGTCTGCCTTCCGTTCGTGCTTTTAGAATTTGTCTTGGGATTCGGTGTTCTGCCATTCTTTTTGTATTTTCGTACCATTTTAACTATTTATTTTCTATTATATTCTATTCTATAATCGTTAGGTAGTTTATTTTTCCCATAGTTATCTTGGATTATGTTTGTCTAGCATAGTCCAGCTTTCTATCCCATAGGTCAAAATTGGAGCATATATTGCTTTATATATGTGTAGCTCTGTTTCTGTCTTTATCTCTCTTTTGCTATTATACTTCTGTTTATAGCGTAGTATAATTGACTTGATTGATTCACCCTATTTAATATTCCGGTGTCTATTCTTCCATCATTTGAAATTATTGTTCCTAGATACTCATATCTTTGTATTTCTTCTATGTCTACGTTGTCTATTTTCATTCTTTGTGCTAGTTGGTGTTCTCGCTTCAATATGTACATTGTTTTTGTTTTACCGATGTTGATTTTTAGTCCAACTGCTTCTATTTCCTCTTTCCACACGTTCATTGCTGCCTGTAGTTGTTTTCTACTGTTGCTAAGATCACAATATCATCTGCGTAGACCATGTTTTAAATTTTCGCCGACTCCATGTTTTAATTACCTATCTTTAGCTTCTTCGTTCTATAAGCCAGCTAAGCTGTCATACTTTTATGTCAGATTGTTTTAGTTTCCCGGCGATGTGTCTTTTCCAAGTTGGTCGACAATCAAAGGTTAATCCAAGGTATTTGACTTTTTAAGCTTGCCGTATATCTTTCTTATTAATTTTCTTTTTTGGAGGGTAAATATTGTATGGTAGGATTTTTGTTCATTAACCAATACACGCCAAATAATCTTTGAAGAGAATTTAGGTGGTTTTGAACATAGCCAGCAGCTTCCACTGAGTTTATACGTTTGAAAAGTATAATCGTATTGTCTACGAACATACCTATGTGCATGTTTCTATATATTGGTAAATTTGTCACCTAAAGAATGTATAATAGAGGGCTCAAAACACTGCCATGAGAACTCCTGAAATTTTTGGGTATAAACTGAATATTGCACTGTTATATTTAGTTTGGAACTGTCTATTAGATAGATAAGATTTGATCAAGTTGAAATTTTCTTGCAAAACCTTATCAAAGGCTTGACTTACATCTAACAGAACAGCTGCGCAATGTTGTTTCCTTCTAGCGCATCATTTACGATTTGCATTATGCGATGGCGTTGTTGGATTGCCGAGAGTGCTTTCCTAAATCCAAATGGGCGATTGGGAATCCAGTTATTGGTAAATCAATCGCCTTTGATTCTTCGGGAAACCAGTTTTTCCGAATCTTAGAGACGGCAAACAGCAGTCTTATCGGTCTATATGAAGTGACGTTTATTGGATTCTTACCAGGCTTTAGAATTGTGACAATTTGAGCTATTTTCAAGTGCTCAGGCCAGTGACTAAGCTTGAGGATGGTGTTGAATAAATACGTCAGAAGTAGTACTTTTTCCTTGGTAATTCTTTCAACATTTTTCCTGTCATGAGATCAATTCCCAATGCTAATGGTGTTTAGCAGTTTAATTTCATCTTTAACTCTCTTAGATGTTACTGATGTGATTTTGCATGTATTCAATTGGTTATTTTAATAATTCTTTCATTTCTACATCTGGAGTGAGCGTAGAAAATAAATTTAAAAACTAAAAGCTAAATTTACCGTTAACATAAAATTAGTAAATTAAAGAAAAATACAGAAATAAATATATTTAAATTTGTGT
This sequence comes from Sinelater perroti, assembly GCA_036346155.1. Taxonomy (NCBI): domain Eukaryota; kingdom Metazoa; phylum Arthropoda; class Insecta; order Coleoptera; family Elateridae; genus Sinelater; species Sinelater perroti. The sequence continues at coordinate 16,014,355 of JARFIY010000158.1, read as the reverse complement.
AGAGGTACAATTAAGTCCATTAAGTGCTTCTTTCAGTTATCATCAGTAACTTAAATCACCAATTTTTGGATGTAAGTCTTTCTTAATGTTTTCTATCTGTTTCTTTCATGCTTTTTCCGTAACCAGTTTAACCAACTATTATTTTTATATCGTCCGTCTATTTTGTCTGCGGTTTGCCTCTGCTTCCTTTATTTTGTGCAGATCACTATTCTAATACTCTTCAAGTGTTTATATTTATTGCATAGCATTTGTAATTTTCGATTTCCTTCTAATTTCCGTATTTGCACGTCCCGATTAACCAATAGGTTAAATACGCTGTAGTCTAGGGCGCCATAATTTAAGGAGCGCAAAATTGTCAGTTGAGTAAACGAAACATGAAGCTCAATCAAAAAATATTAAATAGGTTATAATTATAAATTTTGTATATAATATATATTTATAAACATTTTTATTGTAACAAAAATAACAAATCACAAAGAAATTACTTAGAAATTTTCTAGAATGATCGATCAATTATCGTCTAGACCATATTTCTAGCCTTTGAATTCAAATTCCAGAATCTTCTGATTCATTTAAGAAGGTCGCATTTGAATATAAGGCAAAGCAGGTGGGACTTCGCGGCAGTCTAATAAAAAGGTCATACAACGAACACAGCTGTGTAAGTTTGGTGAATAAAGTTTAGTTTTCAATTAAATCTTAATTCACATTTCATTTATCATAAAAGCTGAACAATGAGTGGAAAAGTTTGTTGAAAATAACACAAGTGGAGCAAAATTCAAAAAAGTTTTAAAAGGCGTCTGGAACTGCAGGATGCTGTGATCAATAAAACACTAAATCTTTTTCCTCGTGTAGTGTGCAGCAACTACAATTGTCATCATTGGTTTCAATGATCTTAAACCCAAATTGCAGTGCATCAAATGTACAGCCGCGAAAGACTTCAAGCTTATATATCATTCGATGACCCAGCATTGTGGTGCGTAAATAATGAACTTATGGGTTGGTAGCCTGCAATAACATTCAACAAAACAATAGTTCTAAAAGATAATATGCCACTCAAAAAAATTGAATCAAAATCAACTTTACGAGTATTTTGTGCACTGTGTAAACTTTGTGAAGAAAAGACGTTCCTAGCAACTAAGGAATTTTATTGTTGGAAAAATATCTATAAGGTAACAACTCTGACCATAGAGAGTTTTACAAAGAGTGAATTATAAAATAGCAGAAAAATACAAGAAGAAGCTTTGTATTGGCGCAATGTTCTGTTAAGAGTTGTTGAAGTTCTGAAATTTTTAGCTTTTCTTAGACTGGCAATTCATGGAGAGAATGGAATATTTGGTTTTTTAAGAAATGGTACTTGTTTGGCTATGTAGAACTGATTTCAAAATTCGATCCTTTAAAAATTTGGAAATAAAGAAAGAGATATTTTCTAATACTTATCAAGTACAACTGTCAATAAATTTATCATACAGTTAGTAGACCCAGTTAAGGCGGAGATAATCCAAGAGATTGTAAATTCAAGTATTATACTATAGATCAATTAGCTTTTGGGGTACGCTATGTCTTACCTACGAGAAAACTCTTGTTGAACGATTTTTGATGTTTATTTGTTACTGACTATAGATTTTGTAAGTCTTGATCTCAGTAACTGTAGAATACAGAACCACAACAGCAGCGACTTATCCGGGTACTGCAAAGGTCTTCAGGCTAGAATAAAAAAAAGTAAATAGTGCGGACCACTCTTCAGAATTAGTTGTCTGTGCAGCTATGGAGAGCAACCAGGACTCTGTTAATGTATTAAATTAAAAAAATTTTTATTACTTCAACTAAAAGATAAGATGTCTTGCATTCTCACATTAAATAGGATTACTCATCTTTGAAAACTTTGTCAGCAACTCCATAGAGTTCCCGTGCTGATTCAAATTAATCTTGATGTTCTGACACACATTACCCATGATGGTGATCAGATAAAGAACGCATAGTATAAAGTAAATGTAATATTAGAAAACAGTAAGAGCTTTAAAATGGTATGGTATTCTGGAACAATGTTCTTGACAAATTTTGAGAAGTTAGTGACAAGCTTCAAGAAAAAAGTACAAACACAACAAATGTCATTCTCTACACAATACTTTATAAGCTTTTATAAATATTTTTTGATACAAAGATTAGTTTTGAGGTTATAAAAAGGCAAAATTTATATGTTGAAGTGCCGTCTACAAAACAGACATTGCAAGGATGAGAAAACCACAAATTTCTTTTAGTAAAAAAATTACAAATGTTTCTATACAATATTTTATAATAGAAACATGTTATGCTACAATTAATTCTCTGAATCAACAAAGCACAAAAAAGCACAATCTACAGGGTGGTATCCAAAAGTAGTAGGACTGATTTTTTTAAAAAAATTTATTGACATTTTGGTACATCGACTTAATACTCTTCAAAATAGGCCCTTGGGCATCCACACACTTCTGGTACCGAACCTTCCAGGTCGCGAAGGCCTTCTGAAAGTCGTCCTCCGGGATGCTGTTCAGGGTCCTCGTCGTTGCCGCTTGGACTGCTTCCACTGAGACGAAACGATGCCCCTTGAGCTGCCTCTTGATCCGGGGGAACAGGAAGAAGTCCGGCGGTGCCACATCAGGGCTGTAGGGGGGGTGAGTCAATGTAGAAACGCTGTGGCACGGCGCGTTGTCGTGTTGGAACTTTCACTTCCCCACCAGGTCTGGTCCAACGCGTGTGATCCGATTTTGCAGCCGTGTGAGCACTTCTAAGTAAAATCTTGCATTTACAGTCTGTCCAGGAGATACAAACTCCTTATGGATAATGCCACGACGGTCAAAAATGCAATCAACATCGATTTCACTTTCGATTTCGTCATTCTGGCCTTCTTTTTGCGGGGTGATTGTGCGGTGTGTCGCTCTTAGCTTTGACGTTTTGTTTCCGGGTCGTATTTGTAGCAAAACTTGATGGCGTACTGCTGCTCCAAATTTCGCAAAGTGGCCCACACACAACTAATGCACGCAGGCGACTGCCGCAGGTAGAAGCCTGTTCCCAAGGCTCCCCTCCATAACATTCGGCCTTGCAGACCCCCCTCCATCGCTCCGCGCGTGCGGAAAAAAACAGTCCTACTACTTCTGGATACAACCCTGTATACAGAAATACATACGAATTTTGAATTAATGGGGGCAGTCACTGAAATGACAAATGACAGAACCACAAAGACTTTTAGCACTATTGAAGTTATGGAACGTAGAGTCTACATTTTTCAATATTGTCATCGTTCTTAGCCCTATTTTCTTTGATTTCTCATTAAGTTTTATTGGGCATCTCTTGCAGTTCATCCCTGGTATTTGCTACCAAGACTACATTATCAGTGCACTTTCGATGATTTTGTTGCTCGCCTTTATCAAAATTTTTGTTTTCCACTCCAGCTCCGATTTTACTCCAAAAAATGTTGCTATGCTATGGTGAAAAGTTTTAGAGGAGATCAATTTTTTTTAAATAACTCCACGTTGTACTACGATTTTATTTTTTTATTTTTCTTTTCTCTTAATAGCGTACTTACCTATAAATGGTTTAAAGTATCTTTCCTGAGACCACTATGATGTCTTCTCCTAAAGTTTTTGGTATTAGTCATTCTTTTAATAATAGATCATATTTCTTCGTTTGCTATTTCCGGACTTTTTTCTACTTTCTTTCTATAGTTCTTTCATGCAATACTTTTTAGCAGTATTCTATAGTTTCTACAATTTGGTATACTGGCTCTGTCCTTTCTCTAAAGTTTTTTTTTAACTTTTCAGATTTTATATTTTCTTAAATATGTTTCTATGTTTTGTTTTCTTTACTTCTGCTATATCTATTTTGTTATTTATTTGATCGCCTTGTAATTATTGTCTGTTTTCTATTAGGTCTTTTGTAGTTTTATTTAATTTTTCTTTTTGTTTTTTTTTTATCTGTAGCTACTTGTGTGGGCACCTTCAATAAGCACTGAGTTATTTTTGTATTTGACGTATTTATTTCTCGTGCCTTTATTAGTGGAATCTTTTTCTCTGCTACTATTTGCTGGTGTACAATTTAATTTATTTTAAATTGTTTGATATCTATTGCACTTTTTTATTGTCTATTATTCGGTTTATTTTAATTTCTATTTTTATAATTATCCTTGCTCTTGGCATTCCCTTATCAATTCTAAAATTTATTGCATTTAGTGCAGTTGTTTGCTATGTTTTTTAATTGCTTATAGTATAGTCAAATTCATTTTTAACTGTCTTTCCTGAATTACTCGGTGTTCACCGTCTTATAAGTAAGTTATATCGTGTTTCATAGAATTGTTCGGTTGTTTCATCTTCATGTTTGGATGTTAAGGCATATACTTGTATCGCTTTGCATGAAACCCTTTAGTTAATTTTTATGTTTATCAAGATTACTCTCGCTTTACGTTACGTAATGTTCTGCGCTATTTTCTTATTAATAAGTGTTTATAGGCCTCTTTTTTTATTCTTCCTTACCCTTGTAAAACAGTATATGTCTATTATTTATTATTTTACACGTTTCTTTTGTCTTCCATGTTATTGGAAGATCCACTACTATGCATTTAATTTTCTTCCGTTTTTCTTCAAATTCTACCGGTTTTTTCTTTATTAATGGTGTTCTTTTATTAATCCTCAGAAATTTTCCGTAGTTTGCTGTTACTTTGACTTTTTTATACAATTTTTGCCTTCTCTCCTTTTAAAAAGAAAATACATAGGGCTGAATGATTCTTCAGCGTAAAACTGAACCTTCCTGCCCGCTTAGGTTAATATATTTTCAAAATGTATTCTTATTTTGAAGGTTTTGGTCTTAACTTGCCATGGTGACTAGACGGGTTGGCAAGGGAGATGGGATATACAAGGGATAATACAAATGGTATGGATGAAAAACGGAAATTAGGACATAACTTTCTCCTAGATTGTATGAGGTGAGATGCATCTCTAAAGTTGACCTGTTCTTTTTTATGCTATTTTATGCAATTATCGCTTTGTTAAAATCACTAATCAGTTAACATTTGCAAAGTACGTCGCAACTATATTTAGAAATTTGGTGTAATTGCTCTCATAGTTCAGCTAAGATAAATTTTCAGTTTGTGTAACAGTAAAGCTGAACAAAGTACGTTGTAAATGTTTTGGTCTACCTATTAGAAGTTTGGCACAGATACAAATACTAAAAACGTTCTGTATAGTACAAATAATTTTTTTGTTTGCTCTCAATTTGAACTCGTCGCAGAGAAATTTTAAAAAAGATAAATCTTTGTGTAGTAAGTAAATGTTAACTGTAAGTATGCCTGATAAAAAGAGAAATAACAAAGTTCTAAGCTAAATGTTTAAAAAAGCATATGTCATGATAAATGGCAATGTTCATGACGTTAGTTTCTTGGGGGACACTCACCTCAATTATGGTGAGTTTACACGTCTCTTTTCACTTGCAGATCTTTTCTTAAGTAAACGTGTGTTGTAAAGTGCTGTTAAAATGATCCATTATTTATACTAGAAACTAGTAGAGATAGTTTAAGGTATAAACTAAATTATGGATTTACCAGGAAAGCTACTCTTATGTAATATTGCAGAGAAGTCGGATAAACGTATTTTATAAAACATTAAGGCTAGCCCCAGTATAAGCTCCAACGTTTGTGTTGAGTATCCTACATGAAAACTACTACTGTTACTATCATTTGGAACATAAGCAATGACTGTCTCAAACGGATATCTCTGAAAGAGAATATTCTGTTGCTAATCTTTGAACATCTTCTCCGATATGACTTCCCCAAGACTAGACTTTTATCTATGAGAACGCTTGAAAAGTGTCTTGTACTCTGAGCCAGTTTTTTATGTATGTAGAAATACCCAAACAATGCACCATTGTAGCCTGTTACACTATTTTAATACAGCTCGGAAGATAATACGATGTTTATGAGGGTGGCAGCGAAAGAGGTACTCTTTTACTTCAAATACCTACTCTAAAGTTGTCAGAAATAAGTGTATTATAAACTAATTTGCAGTTTTGAACGTATTAGTAGAATAAACATGGCTATAGCTTGAACAAACCAAATTATTATGTCTGTACCTGCCATAATTTTTTAGGTTGACCTCAACATTTAATACATAAATGAACTTGCAGCAATACACAGTTCTTACCGCAAGAAACAAATAAGTTTTGATTTAGCACTGCTAAATCTCATTGAATTCTTGTCGAAGCTTATGGTGCTGATTTTGACCTAAAACGCAAAGAAGACGCCCGGAAAAATTAGAAGAGAAGGCATTTTAAGAATTAATGCGTGAAGATTCATGTCGGATACAAAAACAACTTGGAAAATCATTTTCTTTGTTTAAAAGTTTACATAAAGGAAAATAAGTGCCATACAAATTAAAGAAAAGAGTCATCAAAATATGAAAAGCCATATAAACATTATTACTGAAAATAAAAAGTAAATATATTTTGAGAATTCTAAATCCAAAAAATTAATTAAACCAACTTAAGCCAAGGATTGATAACGAAAAGTAATATTTATGAAAAGAAAGCAAGCTTTGCATGTGGTGGGACCAAAAAGGCATGCCGTATTTTAAACTGTCAGAACCAAGTCAAACAATTTAAATGGAAGATTAAAGACTAAACGTTTGAACTACGCTAAAGGGCACGACAAAAAGGCATTTTAACAGCACAATGCTCGACTATATGCTGGAAAATTGTAAAAACGCTTGATTAGGATGTCTCACTGCACTTGCCATATTTATCAGGCATTGCTTATTTAAACTTATGACACGCGCTTGCAGAGCAACACTTCTGCTAAACAAAGATGTCCAAAATTAAGTCTTTCAATGGATCGCCTCAAAAAAGTTATTTAAAAACAGAATCTGTAAATTTTCAAATAAATTAAAAACCATAACTTAACTATAGCCAATACCTTTATTAATGTTTTAGAAAAAGAAGGCATAAACGTTTGAATTTTCTCATTATCTTTTTTTGGCAATGTACGTTTTTATTTCTTTTTAAAAATTACAGCGCTCTTGGATTTTTCCAATAGAAGTTCAAATTAAACATCCAGTTTACTGTGTCTTCACTAGTCATCAGAGTCTTATCCCAATACTCTTTCTCAAGGTGTTTTTCCATTCAGGCATTTTTAATAGTCTTTGGCAATGTTCTTTACCACCAGGGAATACTATCAACTTTTCTTATTATGTAACTCCCCAAACATTAGCAATAATACAAATAAGATTTTCTTGCTCTTGTAGAGTTTAGGTGCGTAAAATAACTCTCGTAGCAGTCACTTTTGAAATCATTGCAAAACGGTTGTGCAGTAGAATGTTGGAAGCCAGCGATGCTTTTGTTCTTTACCCTTTAACGACAATTACACTGCCCTACTTGTTAGAATTTTCTTCTTCAATGTGGACGCACCCGATTAATTCATCTTCACTTTTTGGAAACTCTCTAGGGAAATAGAATTTTTGAAAATAGCATGATTTAGTTTAAAACCGTTAGGGACTAAACTTACAAAGAACGACACTGTATAATTGGAAAATTTTTTTGAATCCACATGACGTCCCATTGGTGTTACTGGAACTAGTCTCCTGCGGCTAATGCAAAAAATCGTCAAAGTCGGTGCACTTAAGAAACTTTAAAAGGCGTTTAAAAAATACTAATTAATGTATTTCAAAATAGCACCCTTATAGTTGTCTAAATTATTTTTTAAAAAAACCTCGGGGTCAAGCACAAATAGAATAAACCCAAAGAAAATTGTTGATACCAGAAGTTCTTTATTCTTTTTCAGTATCTCCATGTGTAACTTTCTCAGACTAACGCAAATATGATGTATGCAGATAACGTATTATTAGTGACAACGGATTAATTTACAAATTGTATTTTTTTACTTGGAGATTTGAAATCAATACGAATAATTTAAGTATATGAGAAATCATTATTAGTTAGATAAAAATGCAAGGTATTTAACCGCTCGTAAAAGCAAAATTCTACATGCGGATCAAAAATTTGCATGGGGGAAAATGCGACTGGAAAATGATTTATAAATTGAGCGGACAAAGGCATTCGTAGACCTTTAAAAATAAGAATCATCTATAATCAGAGATGCAGCTTGAAATTTCCTCTCTTTAAATGAATACTGCTTTTGCCGCCTACCCCTATCTTTCCCCATTCTTCATAAATTTTAAATTAAAGCTTAAACCGCCCTAAAGCGTTATAACCTGAGATGACCGCTACGTCAACTGGGCCTTATTTTTAGCATTAACATTAAATACTACTTTCAAAAACATTTCTTCTGTGTCAGTCTCTTTTAAATATTTTTCTGGGTTTTATTAAACAACGTTGCTATACAAAACAGAAACCATTTTTTTCAAAGTATAAATCAAAGTTTAATCAATTTTTGACATTACGACTAATTAGAACACAATGTTGCGATGGAATACTAAAGAAATAAAGTTTCATTATTGTGAGGAACTTAGTAGATCACTCTTGGAGGTACATATTGGAACCATATCACTTACTGTTTGATCTGTAATCCAATTTAGGGTTGCAAGAAACTAAAAGTCTCCTTATGGTCGCATAGAGAGATCACCTCAAGTTGCAATAGTTTTTTTTTAATGGTTTACTAGCTATTAACAATTAGAACTAAGTATAAATACAATATATGTTCTATGAGTTAATGTGATCACATTTATTGGCGTGAGGAGGAATCCATCCATCGATTTTATCCCGAATGATCAGAGCTATCCTCCTTGTAGATCATTAGGCCATTTCTTCTTTTTTAGTCTTCTTGGAGAGGGTCCTGATGCAGGTTGAAGACTAGACTATTTGAGTGGACTTGAAGTCGTAGAAAGTGACTGTTACTCTTTACCGTTGTTATGTTAAGATCATTATGCAATGTCAAATTGCTGACATACCACGGGGCATTTGTAAGCATTCGTAGGGTTTTGGACTGTACTCGTTGGATAATATTGACAATTGGCTTGCAGGAGCAACCCTAGAGTTCAATGCCGTAAGTCCAAATGGGCTTAATTACGACTTTATATAGAAGCAGCTTGTTTTCGAGAGAGAGAGAGACATGATCTTCGGCCTAGCGACCAGTACATTTTTTTGATTCGCAAATCAATTTCCTTTCTCTTTTTTAGTATACGAGACTTACAGGTTTATCTAAGTGAAGACCTAGGTAACGAGCCTCATTTGCTTGTGGGATAGGTGTATTATTCAGATACACTGGTGGGCACTCTACACGATTTTGAGTAAAGTTAACATAAGTGCTTTTCGTTTCGTTTATTTTAATTCGCTATTTATTTAGCCAGGTCTGTAGGATAGTTAAGTGGTTCTGCAGTTTTAAGGAGGCTGTGTTAGGATTGGTGTGGCTAGAGAGGAGGACAGTGTCGTCAGCAAAAATTGCAATGTATATATCTGATGTTGTAGGTATATCTGCAATGTATAATATATAGAACAAAGGTTCAAGACGCTTCTTTATGGCACTCCAAATTTAATTGGGTGGAGGTTAGAATACCTTTGTCCGTATTTTACTTGAAGGTAGCGATCTAAAAAGAAGGTAGTATTCACTAGGAAGCAAGGTCTTGATCTTGTACAGTAGACCATCATGACACAATTTATCAAAAGCTTGTTTTATATCAATAAATACTGCTGGACAATAGGATTTAGAATCGAGAGCCATGTTAATAATGTTTACAACTCGATGACATTGTTATATGGTAGAGTGGTACTTCCTGAACCCAAACTGATGGTCTGGGATGCAATTTTCTCATATATCGGTATTGAATAATCTTCTAATTATAAGCTTTTCTAGTAGTTTAGACAACAGAGGCAATAAACTTATGGACCTGTAAGATGAAACTACTTCAACGGGTTTTCCAGGTTTTAATATTAGAATAATTTGTTCAAACTTTAGTGATGATGGCCAATAATGAAATCTCAGTATAGAATTAAAAAGATTTCGTAAAAACAGTACGGCGCTTTTGAGTAGTTCAGTAAGCACTTTTGCCGTTATTAAGTTGTAATCAGGGGCTTTCTTATTGTTTAAATGCCTAATTTCATCAAGAATCTCGGTATAGGTAAAGATTTTGATGGGCAGTGACAATTGTAGGAGTGCCTGAAGAAAGGTTTGAATCTCATCAACTGGTTCACTGAAATGGGGAGTAAAGACTTCAGTAAAATGTTGTACGAGCCCATCTGCCTTTTCCTGGTCTGTTCTTGCCCATTCATTATCTTGTTTTCTTATTGGCAGATTCACGGTCTTTGGCCTCTTATTTGCTTTAGAAATTTTCCAGATACTATTATCTGGGCGGGAGAGTGTAGTTAAGTAGTGTTGAAAAGTTTCTTGCTTTAGCATTTTAATTTTTTCTTTATGGTTTTGGCTAACCTGTTATATATGTTTTTATCAGCAGGATTTTGCGTTATGTGCCATTTGGATCTTGCCTGACGCTTTAGAAGTATTAGCTCAAGTATTGCTTTGGGAATATTTCCATCCTCACCTACCACATTTGTAATCTTCGTCGTTGAGTGCCAAGCTGCATATTTCACAGTTGTTATAAAGTGGTTCGTCGCATTCTCTATTTCTTGAGGGGTATGTAGATTAATACTGGTTTGTAAGCCCCCTTGCAGAAAACATCTATATGCCTCCCAGTCTGTTTTTGTGTTATACAGTGATGGCCTAGGTTGTCTTTTGATAATCGTGGTGCTTATTGTGGAGATGACTGGCGTGTGGTCAGATGACAGGTCAAAGCTACTAACTATACTCATATAGCCAGATGAAATACCATATGTTACAAAAAAGTCCAACAGGTCCTGGCACCTTATCAGGGTCCGTGGGCCATTATGTAGGCTGTCCAGTTAATAGATAGCCACAGTTTTTTCACATACTGTGGTTAAGTTGTATGTTAAGTTGCAATAGTGTTTTTTTTTAATTGAAGAAATATCTGTGGTTTTGAAAGCACAGCGTCTAGTTTCTGTAGACAATAATGGAATAGATTTTCTTACTAAATTATAAGCCCAAAAAATTGAGTTCAAAATCTCTCAAAATTTCTTAAAAAAGAATTGGTTTAAAATGTTTATTAGCAACTAACTCCATACGCCCTCCAACTTTCATTTGAAAAGTTGATATTAATATTTGCAATAGACAATGTCATGTTTTTAAAATATATTATAGTACTTCTTAAAAAAATTATCCAGGAAGGACGACGAAACAAATATTAGCATGAAACAACACTGTTTGGGATTGTTATCAGCAGGCCCGTGGAACGATCTCATAAAAAACATCTTATAAACTGGGTTACTGTGCTAAGTAAATTTCATTGCCTTCAAAGCAGTAAGTGCGTCAGCTTCTTCAAATATGATCTCGTACATTGCCAAACTTAGCTCACGAAACTACCAAATATTATTCTAATTGTTTTGAAATTTCTTCGGCCTAACAACCGGCTTCTTAATACTAGCTGTAGGTTAGAGTAGTGCAGCATTAAACATTGGTTAAAATGTACATGAAATAAAATAATTGTGTTAATTAGGAAAAACTATATCCAAAAATTTAACGGTTTCAACACAATTGGTACAATTGTTAATTTTTTAGAAGTGATAAGTGTATTAAAATGATACAAATAAACGCTTATGAATATAGCAATGAGCAGTATTTAAATTTCATGGCTGCAACACAAGGTGAAAACAATAGTGACTCAGGATGATTAATATGAGATGAAATGTTGGTTATGGGGGCAATGTGAAGGTCTGCAATTATTTTTGGTCACGGACGACAAGATGCAATTTGTCTTTCTAAGTCATTCTACCAAAATTGCACTTCTAGTGCGCTGAAAATTATTGTATTGAGGATATCCATCACTTTTAATATATAAGGACGTACATTACCTTTCACAAATATAAGTTATAAGTCTGTAATACTCCAAAAAAGCTTACATTCTGGTCTCCATATTGGCTACAAGTTTTGTACTGTCAGACATCACGATAACTCTACAGAAGTCAGTCTGTAATTCAAGTCGAACTTATTCAAATGATATTAACTATTAAAAGTAAATATAACGTTCAGAATAAAAGCCCATTGTAGTTAATTTATCTAAAAGGTTATGCTTTCGGGATGATTAAAAACTCAAAAGATAATTGCTTAACATTTAGTTGTCAAGTAAATTTGCAACAAGTTTATTATTTATTGTTTTATTGCTGTTTTTTCATATTTTACTAGCTTTTCGATGCTTTGATGCTAAAAATCACTAGATTCTAACTCAAAAAATTCATCAAGCTGCGTTTTTAGTTCCATATAGCCATTGAGCGACACTTTTCGCAAAATATAGGAAAGTTACCGAAGAAGACGATAATCTGGAGATGCTGAACGTAAAGCTCTGCATTAACAATGTTGTTGTTTGTAGTGGATCACATCTTCCAAATCCAATCAAATGCAAGTCAAGGTCTTTCGTGAATAATCTCCGATTTGACTGATGTTCCCTACTTGTTTGGGACTTGACTATATTTTTTCTACTTTGTTCTGTTGGGGTAACAGAACGTCCAACGTCTAACAGAACGTAAAGTCTGTAAAGTAGAATTTCCCATTCTAAAACGTAAAAAAATATTTTTAGCAGTTCTTCGGCATTATCACTTTTTTAGCATACAGTGCAAATGCTTTGAGCAACTTTGGTACCTTCAAAACTTCAGTTGATAATAAATAGGAGCAGCTGTAAAAACGCTTCTTTTTATCTACTTGGGATTCCAATTGCTTTATAATTCAAAATTAAATCAAATTTAAAACGATTAGTAATATCTGTAGAAGAGTAGTAAAACTATTAAAACCATATATCATTAAAATGCAAATATATTTTCTGTTAATTCAAATATAATTGTTATCTTATTGATCAGCTTCGCTTTGCATCAAAACATTATCCTTGACTTCAGTCTTTTTTAAGACGCTTTGTGACATATTGTGTAATGTAAAAAACCATACAGTGTGTTTATTTTGTTACTAACCGTTTAATAATTATACCTTTTAACAAAAGATTAAAAAATCATCTTCTATTTACTGTAAAACAATAAAAAGAAAAAAACGTTTTTTGGTTTTCTTCAGCGTTGCTCTATACGCTTATGAATTTCATGTGGTAACATTTGCAGCGCACAGAGCCAAAAAGACCATCAGGTTAACGTAGTTGTGTTATCTACTAAGAAACGTGGTTATGGCAAGTTTTTCTGCTATTGAATGGTTGGACAAAGCCGATGGATATTCTTGAGCTTATAGAGTTGAATTGGACCTCTACTGACAGCCGTAGATGTTACCATAACGGGCTATCTAGAATATTCAGTAATGTTTGTGTAGCTTTTCAAGAATATTACCTTCAGTAATCTAGATATGATTTCTAAAGCTATCTTAATAATATTCCATAAACTCATAGTAATTTTACAATATAAAATCCTTTTCTCTAGTACAAAATACAATTTTATAACTCTCAATAGACACATTTCTTCCCTCCAACGTTTTAATGTTTGTATCCTGCCTCGCTGGTTACTTTCAGACGAAACTTTTAGCAATGATGCAATCTTTCTATGCAATAGCAACTTCTTTAAAACCATAAGCTTATGAACTATCTAACATTTATTTTATGATTTATGTTAAAAGAGAACATTAATTACATTTAATGTAGATCTTTTCTCATTTAATTTACTACCAAAGAAATATTTCTCAAATCTTTATGTATTGGATGATTTTGTAACATTTCTTCTCATAAAAAAATATTGATATTTACTAGCAAATGTTCTATTAAAATCTTAAAATTAGACCTCTGTTGCGGTAAACCGATCATTAGCGACCCCCAAAAACTCATGGATGTATGTAATGTCGCAATCTAAATTACATGTTAATAGGAAAAAGAAGCTCCTGGAGTCTGCAGTGCTAGTAATTGCGCCTCAACAAAGAGAAAGTTATCTTAAAATTATTTAAGGCATACTTTTTCCCAAACAAGCTTTTTGTGTTTTCCTAAAAATACAACAATTTTTTTAAATATGGTTCTCAACGAGATTTTATCGCCTATTTATTGATATAACTTATAAATACTTTAAAACAGACAATACTAGACGAATACTCGATCTAGAAATACTTCTTTAGTCTCAGAAAATTAATTAGAATATAGCAATGGTTGCTAATTGCAGTGATAGAATCGTTAAAACATTTTACAGTCCTAAATAAATTTTAATTACATTTTTATAGTGCAGTTTTAGATTTCTCTACAATGCTTTTACAAATTACAGAAGGAATTATAACACCGAAAGGGTAGTAATTATCATATTTTAGAAGAAATTCTTTGAAGTACACTTTTAATTAGTAGTTTGAGATATTTTTTCATTATTCTACATAATTTATACCAATAAAAAAAAGATACTTTTTTTATTGGTTATAAGCAAATTAACAATCGGAACGTAATATAATAAATCAATGTTCTATGAGCTAATGTGATGACATTTGACGTGAGGGGGAGCCCATCCAGCGATGTTATCCTGTTTCATTAGAGTTGCACTCCTTTAAGATCACTGGGCCATTTCTTTATTTTTAATCTTCTCGGTGGGGGATCCTGATGAAGGTTGGATGTAAGGGTGTTGAGATGGGCGTACAACCGCGCAAAGTGGGTGTTACTTCGTTTGGTACGTTCTTCTTCTACCGTTGTGACTTGTAGGTCCGTATGCACGGTCAAGTTGCTGACATACTACGGAGCATTTGCTAGCAGTCTAATGGTTTTGGATTGTAGGCGTTCAATAATGTTAACATTGGGCTTACAAGAGCAGTCCCATAGCTCAATGCCGTAAGTCCATATGGGCTTGATTACTGTTTTGTAGAGCAGGATCTTGTTTTCGAGGGAAAGACACGACTTTTACCAAGCGCCCAGTACATTTTCTTGATTGCCAGATCAATCTCTTTACGCTTTTTTAATATATGAGACTTCCAGGTGAGTCGTCGGTCTAAATGAAGACCTAAGTAGCGGGCTTCTGTTGCTTGAGGAATGGGTACGTTGTTCAGAAAAACTGGGGGGCAGTAGGAGTGATTTAGAGTGAAGGTAACGTGAGTGCTTTTCGTTTTATTGACCATGATTCTTCATTTAGCAAGCCAGGTCTGAAGATGAGTTAGATGGGTTTGTAGATTAGAGGATGCTATATGAGGATTGGTATGACTGGAAAGGAGGACAGTGTCATCTGCGTATGTGCCTAAGTGTGTATTATTTGTTGTGGGAACATCTGAGGTATATAGTAAATATAGCAGCGGTCCAAGGACACTGCCTTGAGGCACACCCGAGGAGATTGGTCGGAGGTCAGAATAATGTTGGCCGCATTTGATTTGGAAGTAGCGATCATTCAAGTACGATTTTAGAAAAAGGTAGTATTCATTTGGCCATCATGCCACACCTGGTCAAATGCCTGTTTAATGTCTATAAAACTGCAGGGCAGTAAGATTTGGCGTCGAAGGCCGCATTGATGATATTTACAAGTCGATGATATTGCTGAATCGTGGAAAGTTACCGCCTAAATCCAAACTGATGGTCTGGTATGCAGTTTTCCAGTATGTCACTATCATACAGTCTTTTAATTATAAGTTTTTCTAACAGCTTAGAGAGTAGTGGCAGCAGACTTATTGGACGGTAAGAGGCAACATCTTCAGCGGGTTTACCAGGTTTTGGTATTAGAATAATTTGCGCGAATTTTAACGACGATGGCCAATATTGGCATCTCAATATGGAGTTGAACAGATTTCGTAAAAATGTTATACTATTTTTGGACAGTTCAATAAGCACCTTAACCGTAATTAGGTGATACCCAGGGGCTTTGTTATTGTTTAGATGGCGAGTTTTATCAAGCACCCCAGTATAGGTGAAGCTTTTGATGGGCAACGACATTTGAAGTGGCGTCTGAAGAAAGTCTTGAATCTCAACATCGGGTGCAATAGAGTAGAGGGTGAAAACTTGGGCAAAGTGCTGGGCGAAGAGATCTGCTTTTTCTTGATTGTCTTAAAGGTGGATTAACAGCCTGTCGTCTTTTATTAGCTTTAAAAACTTTCCAGATACTGTGGTCGGCTCAGGACAAGTGTTAAAAAGTTTCTTGCTTGTGCAGTTTGAGTTTATTCTTGAGGGCATTGGTTAGTCTATTAAATATCGTTTTTTCAGCTGCGTTTCGAGTCTTGTGCCATTTAAATCTTGCCCTCCTCTTTTGCTTGATGAGTTCAAGGATTTCATTGGGGATATTTCCATCCTGTCTTCCTCTATATCATTAGGGGTGCGCAGGCTGATGTTGGTTTGGAGATTTTCTTGCAAAAGCCTTCTGAATTCGTCCCAGTCGGTTTTTTGGTTGTATAGGAATGGTCTAGGTTGTCTTTTAATAATTGTAGTGCTAATTGTAGCAATGACTGGTGTATGATCGGATGATAGGTCAGTGCTGCTGACTATATCTGTATAGGTAGAAGATATACCTTGGGTGATAAAAAAGTCCAGTAAATCAGGTACCTTATTTAGATCCGTGGACTCTCCGGTGGATAGATAGCCATAGTTTTCTTCGCGGATGAGTTCATATAAAGCTCTGCCTCTGGTGGTTATTAGACGAGAGCCCCAGTAGGTATGTTTGCAGTTATAGCCACCTCCACATATAATGTTGTTGTCAAGAGATTGAAAGAATGGCTTGAGGACCAGTCGTTTGGTAAGAGTCTAGTGCCTGGGATTGGGCAATACGCAACAGAGATGTACTAGTGGATGTGATAATTTGTAGACTTGAAATAGTTGCTTGGAGAAACAGTTCGTAATCGGTACCTTTTTAGTTCTTGTGAGCGTTGACTCTCCGGTGGATAGATAGCCATAGTTTTCTTCGCGGATGAGTTCAGGATAAAGCTCTGCCTCTGGTAGTTATTAGACGAGAGCCCCAGTAGGTATGTTTGCAGTTATAGCCACCTCCACATGTAATGTTGTTGTCAAGAGATTGAAAGAATGGCTTGAGGATGTCTATTGGAAAGTCTATGCCTGGGTGGGCAATACGAAAGAGATTACTAGTGGATTGATCATTTGTAGACTTGAATAATAGTTGACTTGGATGAAACCATTAGCATTCCAAGATATGTGAGCGATTGAGCCATGTATCTTACATAGCTGTGCTACTTCAATGACTGTGGACAACATGTTTATTACCATGTTGTTTTGTTGCATTAGTTGTGAAAACATAGCTTTAAATTCTTCTAGAAATTTTTGTAGGGTTACATCTTGGGGTTGTGCTTGTGTAGTGTTTGTATTTCCTTGCACGGCCTGACTATGTGTTCGTGGGTTGTGATGATTAGGGAAGATTGGGTGAGTTTGATGAAGCCGTTGTTGAAACATGTTTGATGTTGTGGATCGAGTTTGTAAGGATGTGTTGGATGTTAACTTATTTTGAAGTTCCTCAGGTACGATATAACCTTAATAATTAGCCGGGTGCTCTCCGCCACAGAGAGCACATTTGACGGGTAAGTCTTTTGTCTTATTACAAGATTGGGTATCATGTGAGTCGCCGCATTTTACACATACAAATGGGCGGTTACAGTAGGCCTGAGTAAGGTTATACTGTTGGCACCTCATACACTGTACGATTGTTGTATTTCTGTGTGGTGATTCGACCTTTATAATTTGGTTTGGTAAAAACCTGAGGTTATAAATGTCTTTGTTACTTGGCGCAGGTTCCAAGTCTGCAAAGAATATTGGCAAGGGCATTTTTTTATTCGGTGTTTAATGTTGGTTACGGATCTCACTTTGTGGCCGTTCTCCTCCAGTAAATCGGCTATTTCTTTTGTGGGAACAGAGTGGTGTATGCTTTATTTTCTTTCATCTGATAGGTATGACATATGACGTTAGATTCTTTCACGAGTGTGATTAGCTTGCGATATATATCAGCCGTGTTGGCAGATATCTTAATTACCCCTTGTACAAATATTGGTGGTGGTTTGTTTTATTTTGTTGTGTGTTTGATGTATTTTCTATTTCAGCCGCATCAGTAAGATTTGTGAGGACCGAGTATCTGTTATTATCTATAGTAAGTATCATAGTGTTCGCTGATGCTGGTTGTTTAGATATTCGTTTATGTTTATTATTTCTGACATTGATAATCTTTACTTGGTGTATCAGATAATTCAATATCGTTTTCAGAATCTGAGGTATTCATGTTACTTATTGCATCGTTATTAAGCATGTTATTTGATTGCGTTGATGTGATAGGGTTATGTATCTGTAACGGTGTTTGGGAAAATGTGTTTGGAATTTGTGTGTGGGGTATATATTGCTGGTTAATAGGCATATAAGACGCATTTATAACAGGAGATAGTGGTATTATCTGGCTTGTCGTCTGATTCAAATTAATGGGAGGCTGGAATCCCTGTTGAGCGGTTGTTGGCTGTTGATAATAATAATTGCTGCTATTGTTATTCATGTGGATGACTTGCGATTAGTTCGCTGGTGTTTCAAAAATATATAACGTAAAAATAGTTTATATCAGTTGAGGTATACTGATATAGGTGACCCGCGCGTTGAACTCACTTATCACTACGAGCTCGGAACACTTCCTTACTGCATGAAAGTAAAACGCGGAATAAAAAAAAAGATACTGTAGAATTGCCGAAATTATGTAAGAATGCCCAATGGAGATTCTGCTCATATGATACCTTCTACTACCACTTATTTAATCAGCATCATAATGTCATAGCAAAAGCTACATTTGCCTATTGGGCAATTAATTAATATCAAATTTCTCACAACAGAAGAACCATTCAAAATTTTGAGAAGGATTAAGACACAATTTCGAAACAATGCTTTTAAGGATATTTAAGTTAACGCGTAGCATAATATTTGGAGGGACGAGAATTAGCTGAAAATAAAAGTCAACACTGACGCTCAGGACCAGCGTGACTGCAGAGAATATCTACATTACTTGTCACCTACTTAAAAACGACTGCAAATTGGTGGTTGTTGAAATTGCTTTGTAAACTTTTAGATAAAGCCAAACTTGCATATCGTAAAAAAGTCGCAAATGCACACTTTATCTGACTTAACACAATTTCTTAAACTCCACGCCAAATTGAGTGTTTATTCCAGATTGCACTAAAGCATCATCTCCACAATTTAGACGTAATTATGATCACTTGCTTAGACCACTAAAACAGCCTTTGTAGGACAAAGGTTTGACGACGATAGCCAGCGATAGGCTGGTGTCACAACCACTTTATTTTAATTAAAAACTGCAGCTGAGGCAAATATACTTTTTAAGTCAAGAAACTGTACAGGAAAATAACTATACATTTGTATTTTTATAATGCTTTAATTAATTAAAAATAAATTCTTTCATATTTAATTCCCACACGTCTATTGACTATCTCAATCTTCAAGTTTGTACCAGATGAACCCAAATATAATATTTAGGGGTTAAAAAAGTAATTATTCTAATAATAATTACGTTTTATGTGTTTGGGCTCACTGCCCACTTCACCACTATATGCATAATTGTGGGAAGCATCGCGCTTTAACAACATTTTTACACCGGATTAGAATAAATGCAGTTACCCAAATATTTTAGTCCCAAATATGAAGAACCCAAGATCAAACTCAAATTCGTCTAAACTAAAGCTTTAATTACTCTACTACAAATTGGAGACTCAAACATCCTTAACTAGTTATTAGAATTCTACAAATATCTTCCATATAAGTGTAGGTATTTAATAAATCTAATTTAGATTATTCGCAAAACTTCAGTTTTACTAAGACAACTCTACATAAGGCAGGCCTTGTGGTCTGATTATTAGACGTATATAATTGCAAAACCCCTCAAAATTTTGTAGTCTCAAATTTTTAAGTTTTTGCATTTTTGGAGGTTAGTTTTGAAGAAAACATTACCGTCAAAATTTTGAAGTTCAGCCTGATCTCTGGTGATGGTCCTCCACACATTTTTCTTACGTGTGGGTGGTACTGGGGTTGAAATTTTGAATTTATCAAAAACAAAGTGAATTAGAAATTCAAGGTTTTTAGGATAGTTTAAGGAATGTTTGGGAAATACGCGGCAAAACCGTCATGGATTTATCTGTTAAGTACTGGGAATTAAAATATGTTTTATGTAAATTTCCTGATTTTCCCCAAACTTTACATAACACACCAAGCGTACATTTTCCAGTTTCCTTGATAGAGCAAACATAAAAGTGTCTTCCTGCATGACTAGTTTGTTTGCTTACAGCAATAAAACACTTGAAAATTTATGCATATATTCCTGAGATATGAATAGAAACGGGGGTTGTGATTTTGATCACATAACTGAGTTCACCAGCTCTGTCCTGGCTTCGTAAGTAAGTGATGCAAAATATATACTATACTACGAAATAGCTTTGGTACACACATTTCAAATGAGCCAAAAACAAAAAAACTAAATATTAAATGTTGGACGAAGTATAAAAGAAAATAGTACATTTAAAATTGTTTTTCTTTACTCTTGCACCAAAGCATTAATAAATTTTTTAAACGAATAGAGTTAAATTTAACCTCTGCTAAAAGCTCCAGATGTTATCATAACGGGTGGTTTAGAATATTCACTAATGTGTATATAGTTTCTCAAAAACGTCAGCTTTGATAATCTTGATGTGACTTCTAAAACTCTCTTAAGAACATTTTATAAACTCTTTATAATTTTGAAAGTAGAATATTGCTCTATAATACAAAATACAATTTTATAACTCTCAGCACACTTTTCTCATCTTCAACATAATGTCTTGCACCACTGATGGTTTTCAGACGAAACTTTTAATCGGTCATGCAATCTTTTTAATATACGTCACTGTTACAATATCGGTAAATTATTAAAGAATCTGGAGTGTCTGAAATTTTCTCGCTCATTCGTTTTAAAAGAGATCGTTAATTAAATTCAACGGGAACCGACGGTTACTCACCTATTTTTCAGAATTTTCTCATGTTATTTACTAAAAAATAAATATTCCTCAAAGCTTTATGTATTAGTAGGCACAAAGTAATTTAGTAACATTTACTGTAATAAATAGAAAAATATTGATATTTACTAGCAAATGTTCTATTAAAATTTTAAAATTTGGTCGCCGCTGTAACTGACTGGTTACAAGCAATGCTTCACTATCCGAGAACCCAGTGCGCGGGCGAGTTTGGATCTTGCTAGAAACTCATGGGTGTATGTGATATGTTAAGGGGAGGTTCATCAAGCGACCCGAAAATAATGTTTTCTTAATTTTTTTATAGAAGGAAGAAAATGAATTACTCAAGTTCTTTGATACATGTTTAATAAGTCTTAAAGTACATAAAAAATTATTTTTAGTAAAAAATTATGTCATGGAAATTAGTTAGATCATCCAATAAAAAGGTGTCCAAAAAAAAATTATCTGAAATCAAAAATTGAATTTTTTTTATAAAACATGATATTTGTTAGAGGTTGCACCAACAATATCAATAAAAAGTAAAAAATTTAAAAAAATGGCTGACATATAAATTTTGGTACCAATTTTTACTTTTATTTGCTCTTTGAAGTCCTACAAAAAATTAAAAAACAGCAAAACCTATCTGCACGTAGGTGTAACCCCCCAATAAATTTAATCTAACCTAGAATGAAAAAATAGGATTTATTAAGTAGTTTTTAAGCTACAGTAAAGGCCAATTTGGAAAACATGATTTTTCAGGAAACGCATAAAAATATTAATGTAAGATACGCACTACAGCGCAAATTCTATTTTCGTGTAAAAAAGTGAGTCCCATATAATGCCAATAACTTTTTTATAAAGTTAACTTCAACCAAACCGTTCGGGGATGTATTCTACATATGATAAGCTATCAAAAAATAAAAAAAGCGATTTTTTTGTCAAGCTTGATGAGAACCTCCCCTTAATAAGCAATATAATAATAATAATAATAATCGTAAGGCCCTACGCTGCGTGGGAGCACGGCCTGCGAACTGAGAAGTTAAGTCTCTCATATGTTCGCTCTCTCTGCCCGGTCGTCGCGCACCATCTCTGATGCGGGGCGATGTGGCAAGCACCGCACCTTAGATGACCGCCATTATTACCCCTTGTTCGAATAAACACAGGTACTCAATTATTTTTAGTGACTGAGTAGGTCACCCGCCAGGCGTCAGAGAGCACCGGGAATTGAATCCGGGTCCGTCAGCATCGCAGCCCGCCCTCAACCACGGGACCACGCTGGCTTTAAGCAATATAAGTATCTAAAAAATTATTTGCATTCTATGTCGCCTTATTAAATACGACTGCTGATTAGTGATTATTGAAATAGCTTCTGTAAACTTCTAGATAAAGCAAAACTTAAATATCGCCAAAAACGACGTACTTTGAAACCTTATCTTGCTTCACAAAAATGCCAGACCTAATACAACTTCTTAATGTCCACATGAAATTGAGTATTTTTCTAGATTATACTGACATATCTTCCTTACAAATCAAACTTATTACTCTCCAATTATCATTTGTTTAGACCACTAAAAAGGGCACTTGAAGGCCAAAGATTTGACTACTATGGTGCGCGACTGTCTGGTGTCACAACCACCTTTATTTTACTGCAGCAGAAAAAACATTGAGAAAAATATATTTTCTAAGCCAAGAAACTACGCAAAAACATAAATTTGTTTGTTTGTATTTTTATAATGCTTGAATGAACTAAAAAAGGTAATTTATGTTTATATTTAATGCATCTACGTATATTGGCTATTTTAATTTTCAAATTCGCATTAGATAAAACCAAATCTGATATTTAGAAGTATACTTATTTACTGATTCTGAAATTTTACAACGTAGTTATTGTAATAAAAATAAGGCAAGTACGACACTTTAAAAATTTTTAGTTGTACTCGACAGAGTAGTTAGAGTTAGAACCCAAAGCCAAAGCTAATTACGTTAGCCACTAGACCACAAACTGGAGACTTAAACGCCCTTAACTAGTTATTCAAATTCTGCAAGCATCTTCCATATAGGCGTAAGTAGAATATTTTGGTATTTAAAAAATTGAATTTGGATTGTTCCCCAAGACTTATCTTGTTGAGATAGCTCTAAATAGATCCCCATTTTGCATAAGAGGAGTCTTGTGGCCTGATTGTTAAACGCACTTAATTATGAAAACCTATACTAGTTAATAGAAAATCATAAAGTATGAGATACTAATTACAGAAAAGCAGCTTCTGTGCGCATTAAAAGCAAAGCTTAGTCCTCAAGATTTTACTTTCGATTTAAACAGCATAGTGACACCATATCCACATTGTTACAGTTTTAGAACATTTCCAGAATCAGAACTGCCTTATTGGTTTTGAAAGAGTGTTTCGAAAATACTTGAGACCAAGTCTATCATATCTCAAACATTTTCTTAGATGTATTTTCAAACAGAACAACACTGAAAAATTGTCACTACCCTCTAATAAGACTTTAGTTTTTCAGAGAAGCCTAAATTATACCTAATTTGTTTATATACTAAACATCCACTGATCACAGAGAAGATTATGAATAACTACAGTAATTATCTCTGAATATTTTAACATATCCTCTATTAATGAAGTCGGTTAATAATCACCAATGAAAATAAAGCTTTGAGAAAAGACACCAAAGTATTTAGTTATTTCTGTCGGATTTTATTAAGAAATCTTTAGTCAATATCTTAAGTTTGCTGACACAGTTGTGCAACTGGAATAATTGGTGCAGTGAACTTACATATCTAAACAGATGCGCTATGTGTTTTTATACTCTCTTCTTGTAATTCAAATTCCATTATAAATCTAGTTTTCCTTCAAATTCCAAACTATCCCAAACACTGCTGAAGTAAATCAAATAAACTAACTGTATTTTAAACACATGTATACGATTCTTGTCTTACGATTAAACTTGCCTGGGCATTTGAATCATAGTATTCTTAGTATAAATCTAAACTTCTTTTCGAGTGTTAAGAAAACCTGATAAAACTGGCGGGTTTGGTCTGTTATGTATACCAAAACTAGCAGACCGCTTTGTAAGGGTCACAAGCAATTTGCAGCTAATTCAACAATAAAACAAGCTTACAGAATTGAGTATGCAACAATAAAGCAATATATATATAAAGCGATAACTGATAATCATTCTAGATTGTGTAAGATCTATTAGGGCTTGGAAAGAAGCTTAAAAGTTAGTAATAATAAGTTACGGAAATTAACATAAAATCTGATACTGTTCTGTAAATAAACATTTTTATGTGATCAAGTTAAAAACGAACCTCTTCTCAGACTGTATGAGGAAGAAACGAACATTCCTTTCCGCTTAACTTAAGGCAGATAAGAGAAAAATTGTTCATAAAGTTGTAGACCTTAAAAATTTAGGTTTTTGAATTCGTCACCAAAGATAAAGTAAACCAAACCGGGGGGCACGATAAGTCTTATAATCCCCAACACAAAGCTCAAAAGCACCATTCTAGAAGATACAAATTTAAAGAAAAACTTTGCTATGTGATTAGTAGAATTTTTAAAAGTGGAAAACTATTAATATCTACCAAGAGCAACTGAAATGAGCTCGTACAGCGTTTGATAAAATAGAATCTAATGGGAGATTTCACTCATCATATTTTTCAGATATTTTACTAAGAAGGTCTTTACCTGTTCTTTAATCTAGATAACCTTACAAATAACTTAGCAGTGTAATAATAATTTAAAAAAATAATCATGGTTTCTTAGTATTAAAACCACGTCTCTATTCTCTTTTAGTAGTTCTATTAACACTGTCCGATTCTAGTGTTTGATTATTTTTTATAGTTTTAAGTGTTGTTATTATTCCTTTCTCTATTATATTGAGCATTCCTTCACTATTTTCTTTGTTTGTCCATATGGTGACATGGTGAATTATGTTTTTGTTCATATATGCTTTGATAGCAATTTTCAATCATTCTGAGTATTTCTTCTTAATTTTTTATATTTATTGGAGATGAAAAATTTAATTATTGATTAAAAATTTAATATTAAAAGTATGCTTAAATTAATGGAATATATCGAATTGACAGAATAGATTATCGTTCTCTAATCGGAAGAAAAAGCTTAGATCGACCCAAAAAGTGCTGGAGTGACAGCTGGTGACAGGCGGTGGTTAAAGAACAGACAGAATTGTCTAATGAACAAGAAGAAGAAAAATATTATTCACAAACTTGCTTTCAAAAAAATAATTAATAAATATATTAGACTCGGAAAGCTGAACCAAACGCAACTTACATTGTATGAAGGTTCCGCAGAATTCTGGCACATTGGCTTGCAGTCGATACAAAGCGTTTGGACCAGAACACTTTTAGATATTAAAATGGCAAACCATTTAAACATTGTATAAGACGTGGTAAAGAGGTAGTTGTGATTAGAGGCACAGCTTGTATTATAACTCAAGTGCGTCGTGAGCAGGTCGACCTGTGGAAATAAAAACACATTGAGACACTTGTCATATAGGCGGACGAGTTTTCCGATACTTTCTTTATAGAAGGTTTCCGTCAGCGTGTTGAGATAGGTTTCCACCATGTCCTCAAGCTCTTAGTTGGTGCGAAAGCACTGTCCATTCTGGATTATCATAAAAAATCCAAGTTTCATCTCCTGTGCTCAAGAGCATCAGCTGTGCTCTCCTCATCAGCATAACGTGTGAGAAAGCTTAAAGCTGAAGCCATACGCCGCGTTTTGTGGCTCTTAGACAACATTTTGGAAACCCTACGAAGTTTTCGGTAGTGTAGGTGTTCCGTTATGATCTGGCCTTAAAATGTTCGGAAAGTCCACAGGCAATTCACTAATCGTAAAACTCCGACTTGCTGGGAGAATCACTCATGCCAGTCATGTTAACGGGCCTCCAGCTCAGCTCCAACTGATTCTTTGGACTCTGAGGTGACAGGTGTTAAGATGGGGAGGCTGCGTAATAGCGCCGTGCGCAGATTCCTTTCGTATTACTCGGCTGGTCACTTAGCAACGCTATAGGAAGTTGAAATAAAAATAGTCCTTTTCCTCAACCTAGAACAGACCAGTTTTAGAAGAAACTATAACGATGCCTGCTATCACCTCTTAAGTATTCGAGCTCTATTGAAAAAGCCACATAATATGACAACAGTCTACTTAATGCCCACTGACTACCAAAAAGACATTGATACCATCAAAACATGAGCGGTAGAAAACGTTTTAGACAGCAGCAGAATTGATTCTAAACACACCAAGCATTACAGCAATCTATTGCGAAGCCTAAATGATAGTAAAAGCACACATATAAGGCTTAATATTAGGCAAGAAGTTTCAGTGAGTCCAAAACTACTTAATGTCGCATTAGAAGAAACTTTCAAACAGTTATATTGAGAAAACAAAGTGATAAACATAACTGATTAAAAACTAAACTACCTATAATGCAGATAATGCTATTTTAGTGTCAGACAACTTTGAAAACGTAAAATGTTAGATAAACTAAAAACTTAATCAGAAATCGTGGAATCACCACTTATTCAAAACGAAAGCTTAATCACGCAGACGAATTGGAAAGAAGGATTAGATAGACACGAGTACACAACAGAAAAAGTCATGAAACATCAGATGTTAAACTTTTTTTTATTGACAGTTTGCGAATTTACAATCTACTTCTATACAGAGTATTGAGTAAATGTGTTAAATGTATTAGACTTGTAAGGGAATCATCCACTGATTTTTCCCCTTGTAGATTGTGATTTCTTCGTTACGCTAAGTCTTGAGACCAGGTTCTGCGTAGTCTTCCCACAGTGGAACCTCTGTTTTTTAGTTGCTTTATTAGGTCGTTCTCGTGATTTGTTACTTAATCTTTGTATTTGGTGGCAGCTCGCTGTATCTCTTCTGTTATAAAGGGGATCTTTAAGTCGTTATGGAGCGCGTCCTTGGTGATATACCATGAAGCATCCACTATTGTTCTCAGCACTTTAGATTGGAGCTTTTGTATGATTTTTAGGTTTGTTGGCTTGGCACATCCCCACAGCTGCAGCCCGTATGTCCGTATCGGTTTATAACTTTGTATAACAGTAACTTGTTGTTTAGAGAGAGCTTGGATGTTCGTCCAACAAGCCAATACATCTGTCGAAATTT
This sequence comes from Sinelater perroti, assembly GCA_036346155.1. NCBI lineage: Eukaryota > Metazoa > Arthropoda > Insecta > Coleoptera > Elateridae > Sinelater > Sinelater perroti. Next base: position 15,987,253 of record JARFIY010000158.1, on the reverse strand, counting down.
GATGTCCGTCTGTTTGCGTTTTGTTTGTGTGTGCTTTTTCCAGGAGAGTTTTTGGTTTAGGACGAGTCCAAGGTATTTCGCTTCCGTATTAGTAGGTATAGGTACGTTATTGATGGTTACAGGAGGGCAGTAGTCGTGCCTGGTGGTGAATGTGACTTGGACTGATTTTGTTTGATTTATTTTCATTCTCCATCTGTGGTACCATTTGGTGAGGAGGTCCAGATGAGTTTGTTGGTTTTCAGAGGCCAATACTAGGTTTTCATTTAGAGATAATACAGCTACGTCATCGGAAAACGAGGCAATTGTGGTGTTATTTGTTTGGGGTATGTCGGCAGTGTAGATTAGGAATAGCAGAGGTCCTAGAACACTCCCCTGGGGAACACCGGATTATACTGTGAAGTTTCTGTCGGTAGCATTTTAAAAGAAGATAAAAATTGCTGGATAATGTGCTTTTTATTTTGTAGAGAAGGCCCGTATGCCACACTTTATCGAATGCCTGTAAAATGTCAAGGAATACTGCATTACAGAATTTCTTGTCTTCAATACTCTTAGCAATTGCCTTGACTACCCTATAAATCTGTTGTATAGTGGAGTGGCGTTCCCTGAATCCGAACTGGTGGTTAGGTAGTAGCGTCAGGAGGTCATGCTTTACGTATATCCTTTAAGTATATTAGAAGTCTTTCGAAAATTTTACTTACTATGGGCAGGAGGGTAATAGGTCGGTATGGAGGTTTTTGTGGTTTGTGTATCATGATAATTTCGGCGTGTTTCCATATTATGGAGAAGTAGGACAGACTGAGAATTCGGTTAAAGATTACTGTTAGTAGAACTATGCCTTTGCGAGGTAATTGCTTTAATATTTGTCCGGTTATTAAATCGTAGCCTGGAACTTTGTGTATGTTTATATTATCTATTTCTCTCTTGACTTCTGCTGGTGAACAGGGTTTTATGTGAGGGGACATTTGAAGTGGAATATCGGTTGAGTCTTCTACTTCTCTGTCATTGCCACCTGGCTCGGGTTTGAAGACCTCAGGTAATTGGTTGCAAAAGTATCAGCCTTGTCTTTGTCAGTGCGTGCCCATTCTCCATTAAGTTTACGGATTGGGGGTACAGACAGCTGGGGTCTTTTTAGTTTTTTTGTTGCCTTCCACAGCGTGTGATCATCTGGGGATAGGCTGGTAATGTAATGTTGGAAGGTAGTATTTTGGGCTTCTTTGAGTGCTGTTTTTAATTCTCTGGGTGGTCTATTGTAATTATATTGATCTGCAATCTTTCTTGATCTATGCCATGTTTTTCTAGCTCTGCGTTTCTGAGCTATTAATTGACGGATATGCAATGGTGTGTTAATAGTATTGATTTTAGTAAGGTCGTTCTGAGATGTGGAATGCCAGACTGCTTCTTGCACTAATCTAGTAAAATATTGTGCTGCTTCACTTAAGTCATCAGGCGATTTATTCGTAACTGGAGATTTATGTTTGTTTCTATGTAGTCTTGAAAATTATTCCAGTCAGTATTTTTTGAGGATAACTTTATTAACAACAGTTGTACTGATACTGACGATGACTGAAGTATGGTCAGTTGAGAGATCAAAGTTAGATTTCACTATGTACTTCGTTCTAGGGATTCCGTTTACTATGTGGAAGTCAAGTAAGTCGGGGAGTTTCTTAGGATCTGAAAACCAGTAGGTGGGAACTCCATTAGTAAGGCAGTCGTAATGGCTTCCAGTCATAGTACGTAGGAGGTTTCTGCCTTTTGTGGTGACAATTCTAGATCCCCAGTGTGTATGTTTGGCGTTCCAATCGCCCCCTACGACAAACTTGTTTTCAAGGGTTTGGAAGAAATTCTTATATTCCTCCGTTGATATCCTATGACGTGGTGGGCTGTAAATGGCACTGACCTTAATGTTCCACGCAAGAGTTCTTAATTCGACAGATGTTGCTTGAATTGTTTCTGTTTGATATTTAAGTAGTTCATGATGGGAGATTGATTTCCGAATAATTATTGCAGATCCGGCATGGGCGGTATTGTCAGGGTGAAGAGTATGGTATCTGGAGTATTGAGGTATTAAAAACGCTGTTCGCTGTGAAATGAGACTCAGAGATAAGTAAAATGTAAATCTTATTTAAATCTAGGAATGTTATGATTTCTTGCTTATGGTTAAGCAGTCCGTTGGGGTTCCAGGTTAGAATTCGTAGAATATGGACCATTATTGATTTAATTTTCCGATGACTGTCGTTAGTAGGTTTAATATTATGCTGTTTCGGTTTATCATTTGGGCGAACATAGCTTTGAATTCATTCAAAAATATAGTTAATTGTTCTCCTATGTTTGATGGTTGTTCTGTTTTGGAGGCATTAACGTTTCTGTTTGAGATTTGCGCGTATGTTGTTTGAGTTTACCAAGGGAGTATTGTGGTATAAGTTTATATTTGGGAAAGAGCGATTAGTACGTTGTATGTTGATTAGTTGCGGCTAGTTTTGGTAGTTTGCTGTTCTAGATCTGTTTCTTGCTGCTATTAGGTTTTGGTAAGCATTATAGCTCTTGTAGTTAGTAGGGTGATTTCCTGCACATAATGCACAGGTGGCTGGAATGTGTCTGGGTTTCGTGCATGTCTTCGAGTCGTGCTGTTTGCCATATTTTACACAGATGAAGGATTTAGTGCAATACGCTTTGGAATAGCCGTAGGACTGGCATCTCATGCACTGGATTATGTTGTGGCTTTTCCTATGAGCCTCTACAGTGATTTTGGTGTTACATAAGAATTCTAGCTTGAAAATTTCTTTGTTGTTCCCTTGTGGTTCTAAGTCAATAAAAAATAGTGATAGGGGATCTTTGGTTAACCTGTGGACTTTGCGGACTTTGTGGCCTGCTTTTTCAAGCTCTTCTTTAATATTTTCTGTTGGTATAGAATAATGTGACAGCCAGCGTGGTCCCGTGGTTGAGGGGCGGGCTGCCTCGCTGTGACCTATCTGTTTCTATTGTATGTGGAGTGATTTTGAAGGTTTCATTTGCTAGTGATTTGCTGTAGTACTTTTCTTCCTCTGCGACTTGAGAAAGGCTGTTAATAATGCTCCTGAAGTTTTTTACGCCATATATAAATATAGGATGTGGTTTTGGTGGTCGTGATTGTTTCACCGTATTTTCTATTACAACTGGATTGTCGATGTTTCGGTGAATAGGGGCTGTAACGGTTTTGGACGTGTTTGTTGGTGGTGTCAGATGGGGTGATTTGTTTATCTCTTTTGCGTGTCTTTACGATTTGCCATGAATGTCTGTTATCTGAGTCTAGTTCTATGTCTTTATCTGAGTTTTCGGTATCTGAGGATATGTTGTCTTGTGTGTTTGGTGTCTCGGGTTGCTGTGTGGTGTAGTATTGTGGGGTAATTGGGGATAATTGGATGTTAAACATAAAAGTCATAGATAAATCAAGAAACGAGCACTTCAGCCAGGCATAGAAATTAATAAACGTTAAGATACACATAGTTAAAATGGAGTTGGCTAGGGCACATAATACGACAAATCGACAATAGATAGGACAAAAAGATACAAAAATAAAGATATGAAAATCTCATACAAGATCAAAGTATTACAAAACTAAATTTTAAATTAGAACCAAGAAAAGAAAAAAGACTAAAAATACTAAAGATGAAAGCTACAGTCTTGATAAAAGTACTTTTATCGGTTTTTAAAACCATTAATTTGCTTTGAATTTTAGATTATTTAGAGTAAACCCGGTATAACGCGAATTATCAATACCAGCAGCAGACAGTTCCTTGACGAGGCGACAACTAGAAATGTTCCTTTTATTTCCACGCGGCCGGCTGAATATTAATTACGGGCGGCGTAGCCCTCATAAATGTGTCATTAAGTCATTGTCAAACGATTATGTGTTGCACGAGAGATTCATTAGCATTATGGCACGCCAGCGACGATACGCTATCTTCCTAACGCCGCTTACTTGGCTGCGTTTCGCTATCGCCTCGAAACCTTGCCGTGCTATTCCCATATTTGTTTGTACTCTAAAATATTTTCTAGAATGGGCGACGGAAGGTTTGCCGTTATTTTGACGGCCTTGCTTCGATTAGGACGTAAGGCTACGGTTTCACCTCTGATTACTAAAAAATTGTCCAGTGACTATAATCTTTGTTGATAAGCAATAAAAGCGATAATCTATAGTAAACCACCAAATAGAACAGAATATAAAAGATTTAACGAAAATATTTTATAATAACTATACTTTGACCAAATCATCAAATTGTGGATCAAAATGAAACAAATACATGTATTACAAAAATGTTTACAAATGAAGGATATAAGTACAGTTTACTAATTTTTCACCCTCCTTCCCTCAAATTATTGCAAAGTGGCAACGTGGAACAGTTTATTTACGAATGATAACAATAGGATAAGTGATAAGGTGACCTTACGAAAATAAAAGATGCAAAACGATCCTAAAGGTAGGCAACCAAACGTACGCTCAGAGCTCAGCCACGCCACATTTCAAATCAGGTGTCTTTATTTACTTTTTGTTCAAATGTATAGTAGATACATAAAAGTCGTTTTACATTTTGGTCTCAATAGTGATTTAATTTTCCAATTATCTGTTACTTTAAAGTTTTCATGCCCCTTTTTTTCTAATAATACTTTTATCTATACAACAATTTATAATTGTTTCTTTGTCATTAAAGCTTATTATTTACCTCATTGTTACATATTTTTAATCTTAATATTTTTTTTAATTTTTAACATTAGTGACAGTTTCCCCTTCATCTATTTTTTTTGTTGTGTGAATGCACTCTTGTCTGCTTTTGACTTTTTAGTATTTATTAACTTTCTACAGCGGAGCTTATAGTAGAAAGTTAATGAGATTATCATCCTGTCTGTCTGTCTATGACACTATAACTTCCGTTCTATTCAACGGATTCACTTCAAACTTAGCATACACACATCTTAGGTCAGTAGCTTTCATGGGATTGATTTTCAATCAAATCGGCTAACGGCAACCGGAAGTGACCGTTACGATTTCGCACCGTTGTAGAAAATTTCCTTTACGATATTACACCGTTCTTGTTATGTATTTATTTATACTTAATTTTTAGTATTACTTCTTTCTTAATGTTCTTAATAAGCTTAATGAGTGGTTACATCTTTATCTTTTAGTTACTTTTTTTTTTAATTTTATTTTCGTAATAGTTTATTCATAATTATAAAATATTTGTCATTTTTTCATGGTTTAGTTTTTATTCCTTCATTATTTTTAATACTTATACCTATACCTTTTAGAAGGTTTCGATAATTAATTTCTTTTTCTGCTTTTGGGACAAATGCTAATTTTCGATATATTTAAAGGGTTGTTTAATATTTGTTCTTCTACTTTAATATCTATTTTCATCGTTGGTTGGTGTAAGTACCTTAGAAAGATGTTCAGCAAACACCAATGACTTTTATTTATTAGTTCAGGCCGATTTTGCGATGGATGTCGTACTTGCTGATTAAATTTTCTTGTGTTTAATTTCCAATTCGAGTTAACAAATATATTTAGACTGGTAATGTAATCATAAAATGATCTGTTGCGTTTTCTTTTGATTTTTGGCTTTAACTGATTAGTTTGATTTTGTAGTTGCAGTGGAGGCGTGTTGAGCTGACAGTGTAAGACTGTCAGTTACAGTTTTGTTTCCTTCTATTTCAGTGAGGTATTCTTTTCAGCTAGTTTTTTTTTGTGATGTAGTTCGAACGACAGTCTTTAGTAAACGATAAGATTGAGCTAATGGCCTCTAATGGTAAATTGTCAGAGAAGAGCACGTAATTGGGTTTCGTCTTTATGTTTGACAAAAAAATATAATTTATGACGAGACATTCGATGAGTTCAAAAATTTTATTTTAGTCTGTTGGCCAGTAATTTGGAGTATCGATTGAGAGAAAGGAATAATTTTACTCTTAGATAAGGTGCTAGTTCTCTACCGAACGTTGTAATAAAGAGTGTGCTTATTGCTGAAGTCATCTTCTTCGATCAATTTAGGTCCTAGTGTCTGAAAGAAATTTTTGAGTTTTTTTTTGTATGTTATGCGTTGAGGACAAATACTAAGACGTTCATTAAGTCATACTAAATTGTATTACTGTAGTTTGCAAGTAATTTTGTTACATCTATATGACAGACCGTATTTTTAATTTTTGTAGCAATACCTATATGAGCAATATTATCTAGATGATTTGTACAATACATAATATATTGTGTTATATTAAAGTAGGATGTCTATAAAATGCGTTTCAATTAGCAACACAATATCTATTAAATTATGGTAATAAATACTTCTACTATGCTTTTGTCCTGTAGAAGATCAATAGTATTCCATTCAGCAATTTTTATAAATTTAATGAATTCTACTTATAGGAATTTAGTGGACTAGTTAATTGAACATAAATTTGAATTATTCCAAGAATTTTTTTAAAATGTGGGTATCTCCACTTGTTTTGTTTGGCCTTTTGTTCCATCTGCACAGCTGATGTCTTGCTGGTAATGTTGATGAAATGGTCGCAAGGGTATTGCCATGCTTCCTATAGGGGAATTTATGTTGTTTGGTTGTTTGATATTAGGCCATTGTTTGCATTGTGGGGCTTAATAGACAGGTTGAATTTGAAATCTTTAGAGTGGGGTGCTGTAAACCATTAGATAAATCACACCTTGTGTCTTAATTTTTTTTTGCAAGTGGTTATTGTACAGTATTATTGCAGTATCTTCTAGAATGTCCACGTTATTGTCATTTTATTTTAGGAATATTAGTAATGTTTTACAAGTATCAAAAATTTTATAATACATTTTTATAGTTTTGTCTATTAGGGGTATAAGACGTGATGGCGCCAACCCAAAATCCAACCGCACCTGCATATGGTGCACCCTGCTAGAAACTGACGAAGCTCTGGTAATCCAGTACTGGTGAGTATAAACTGACCCCTTCTTCCTTTAAATTAAATAGGGCTCGCCGTCGGGTTAACTACTCATATGAGTAAGATGTTTCAAAGTAATTTAGGAAGCCTCAGACCAGGACGGAACACTAGACGCCGACCGGTGAGGAATAGATAGATATATAAGACTGGGTACATGGTACATTAAGACAATAACAGGTAAAGAAGAAGAAACAGAAGAAAAAGGGGAATAGAGGAGGAGAAATGAATAGGCTAGCTCGAGATCGAAAAGACTAGAAGAAGTGGTTCTAGGCAACTGGCCCGACGCTTTAGGGTAAAAGGGCATATGATAAAGAAAAAGAAGTTTTGTCTACTAAGAATTTGGTAGTATATAATTATTTAATCATAATTTGTTGCCTCGTAGACATGAATTGGGGGGGGGGGGTTCGATATTTTATTTTCTTTTTGAACTTCTTATATGGTTGCTTCATTAAGTTCCTACAAAACGTTAAATATGTTAGTTAAGTTTATTTCAAGATTACCTTTATTATTCTTTTGATGTCTTTTACCATCTGCCTAAGATTTTCACCTTCTACATTTTCAATTAAACCATATTTTTCATTACTTTTAAATGACATTCTGATATAGTAACAGTGTTGCGGCATTTGCGTATTATATGGTGGTAGTTGTAGTTAATTTTAAGTCCATTAAAAAAGCTACTATTGTATTCACAATAATTGTTTACATTTAATTTATCTTTGTGTAATTTTCTTTGTTGTTCTTTGTTATCTCTACGATATGAAATTCAAATGGATACTACAAACGCATATGAGAGTAGAAGACTTAAAATTTTCCACAAATATAAATGACACAGAAGTGACTAAAAGAAGGCGGATAAATTCGATAACCATCCCAGTCCCTTAACTTAACCTTTTTCAACTTTTTCTTGTAGGGGATTGTAAAGAACAGCGTCTTTGTGCTACCATTCTCCGCTAATCTCCGGGATCTCTGCAGCTGTATCACTGCTGCTACAATTCTGATCGCAAGTGTGAGATGAAATGGACTGTATAGATGTCCGTCGTATAACCAAATATGAAGAGCTTGAGCATCTGTAAAATATGTAAAACTTAGAAAATATCGAAACATTAATATATCAAACTCTTTAATTTGAAGCCCCATTTAACATAAAAAATATTCCGAATTAAGGCTGACGTCCGACAATCATTCGATTGGTGACTGAAGGCGGCTCTCTGTAATAACAGTTTTGAGAGTCATCCGCCTTATTTAGTTATTTACACTACATAGGGTCTGTTTAAGTGTGGTGCATTGCAATAGTTGACGTAGCTTTTTGATAGCATTACATAATGCAATTTTTTATTACAATTGAGGGTTTACATATTTGACACAATTTAGATTTTGCAAATTTTAATAATTTTTTAATTACAATGTCAGAATCAAAGAATATGTTAGAACCGCAAAATTAACTCGCTTAAAGAATTCAACTATAGAAATAATTGGGAGAAAATGTTAAGTTTGTTGATAGATATGTCATAACGTTATATGCCTTTAAGTCAAATAGTGAAGACGTTGCGGAAACTTTTGGGACTTTTCGTGGTTGGTTTGAGAAATTTAAAAAACGGACCAGGATTTATAATGTAACATTAACAGAAGCTGCAAATTTTTATTAATTATATTTATTAGAAATCAAAGTAACAATTTATATTTTATAGATTAATGTGTTGTCTTAAAGGTTACAGCGCCTTATCGTGGCGTGATGAAGCCTCTTCCAGTAACAAGCCCTCCATATCTTTTTGTAAGGTCAGTTGGCCATTTTGTTTTATTTTGTTTTGCTGGATAGTTCTAGTAGTGGATACAATAGAACGTTAAGATGCCTTTCCAGCTTATGGTAATGCTTCATGCTGTTTTTTTTAATCACATCTTTAAAATAAGACACTAGTAAATCTTCATTGGAGGGTTTGGCTTGAGATGTACTAAGAAGTATCCGTAATCATACGCAATGTTTTAAATTAGCTTCTTTAAATTCTTCTATTCTATATGTCCAGATTGGTTTGATGATGGTTTTGTAAATTAATGTCTTGTTTTCTAAAAATAATTTAGACTTTTTCCTAATGAGCCAATATAATTCCTTTATCCTTAGGTCAATTTTGTTATCTTTTTTTAATAATATCTTCTTTCCAATTTAGTTTGCAGTCTATGTATAAGTCTAAATACTTTATTTCAGTATAGACTGGGAATGATACTTTTCTAAAAGTTGATGTGTGCGGTGTTTTTTATTCGAAGCTTCAATTGGATCCTTTCTGGATGCAAGGATAACCATATTATCGCCAAATGTACCGATAGTAGTGTCTGTTGTTGTTGCAAGGTTTGCAGTACAAAGTACAAAGAGTAGCGGACCGATGACACTGCCTTGAGGGACTCCAGATTTGATGGCAAAGTTTTAGGTTGTGCTATCATTTGGTCTAGTTCTATATTTTAGATTTTAGAAGACGGTAATAGACTATATGGAGGAATCGTTTGATTTTGTAGAGCAAACCAGAGTGCCATACCTTGCCGAAGGCTTGGTTAACGTCTAAAAATACTGATGTGCAATATTTTTTGCTGTTTAGTTCCTTATCGATTTAATGGCTTATTTGGTGAGTTTGTCGGGTGGTCGAAATCCAAACTAATGCTAGGGTATCCACTCTTCAATTATGCAATTATGGACAATACGCTTAGTAATTTGTATACTGACGTTTTTATCAGGTTTTTTCCAGGTCAAGTATAATATCATTTCAGCAGTTTTCATTGATAACAACGAAGTCTAAAAGCTCTAGTATTTTATTCGTCTCCGTAGGCTAATAAATTAGAGCACCGACTGGCCGAACAGAGTAGTTCTTTACTTCTAGGACCTTGGAGAATTCTCTACCTTTGGTTGTCTTCAGCTAAGAGTCCTATAAGGCATATTTGCTATTAAAGTCTTCACCTGCGATAAATTTTGACCCTAAAGTCTGGAAGAAGTCTCTTAAATCCTTTTTTTTTTGTGTTGTGCCGAAGTGGACAGTAGATTACAGCGACAGTTCATTTATATTCTATCCATTTATATTGCTTCCAGAAATTTTTCTCATATTTGGGCATATTGGGGTGTCTAATAGTACTTTTTCTTACAGCAGTTTCAGCATGAGCAGTGTTGTGTGGATAACTGGTTAAATAGATTGTATAATACCATATTATTTGCCATATACCAATAATTTCCTATACCAATATGGAAGTCTTACTTGTGATATAGAAATATTTCAACTTCATTGTTACATTGTAAAAGGCCATTAGCATTCTTCTGAGCAATTTTAAAGAGTTTAGTAAATTTTATTTATTAAAGCTGATGGCGTGTTGTTGAAACATCACTTTAAACTTTTCTAGAAATTTGCTGAGGACTGAGGAGTTATCCACATTATTTTCTTTATCTTTACCTTTTAATACAGTTGCATGACTGATATTTGATAGGACTTGTGTTGTTGATTGGACCCTGTTCTCGCGGATGTTACTTAAACTACTCGCAGTGTGCTGGATGTTGAGTCTGTTATTGGCGTTGTTTGGCTTTTCAGTAAGTCTGTGGTAACAATCGCATCCCATATAATGAGCTGGGTGTGGTCCTTCGCAAAATCAGCATTTTTCACATTAATACGGTCTCTTACACATGTTTTTGTATGTTCATGTTACTGGCAACGCATATGTTATACCAAACCTTTGTTATGCTTTTCTTGGTGTTTCTTCTTGTATGATTTTATTTTAGTTTGTAACTATCCTTGTTATTGTTAGAAGGCTGTAAGTCCACAAAAACTAAAATTAATGGCCGCTTCTCTTTTGGTTAGCAGGTGTGATATATGATTTTACTTACTCTCATAAAACATATTAATCTCCGGTAGTGTCAGGGATGTTGTTTATAATTTTTATTGTATTGTCAGCTAGAGTTTTTGTGCTCATCTTCTACCAATTCTCTCAATTTGTTTCGTAATTCTTGATATTTAGATATCCGTAAACGAATATCGGTGAAAGTTTTAAAGTTCTGCTTTTTGATGGTTGATTATCGTTGTTAGATTTATCATTATATGCTGTTAAGCTACTAAATCTGTTAGCTAATGGTATGTTCTCCTTATTTTTGGGTTTTATTTTCCTCCTTTTGCGTGATTTACTTTCTTTCATGGATTTGCTCTTAAAATTTTTTGAGCATCTGCGCCCAGCACTAATAATACAAAAGTAATATTGATTGTTGGTGTTCTGCGCTGGTTGTTATGGTTGTTAAGTATCACAGAAGCTACAAGGGCAAATGTTGCAAGCTGCTCCCAGAAACACTAGAAAAAATGGTTTAATGTGAAAATTTTTCACAAAATTTGGAGTTCAATGTTGACGAAAGTGGTTTGCTCTGGAAACGGCTACTATCAACAAACTTTATTTCTATTAAAGAAAAATCAACCGCTGGGTTTAAAGTAACCAAACGCCGTTTAACGTTGCTTTTTGGATCAAATGCCTCTGACCATTATAAATCAAAATTGTTCTTAATTTACTGTTCAGGAATCGTAGAACGTTTAAAAATAAGTTAAAAACAAATTTATCTATAATATGAAAAGCAAATAGAAAAGCGTGGGTTATCAAGAAGTTGTTTACTGATTGTTGTTGTTAACCGCTTTTGTCCTGAAGTAAAACGGTATTGTCAAAACAACAACTTTGAAGAAAAAGCTCTTTTGTGCCAGGCATCCTACTGATCTTAACACATTGGACACATTTGTTTCTGTCCAAGTTTCTTCTAGCAAACACAACTTTTTTGATCTAACATTGGATCAGACAGTACTAGCATCACTTAAAGCTTATCATTTACGTCAAACATTAAGTAACTTAATTAAACTACAGGATAAAGAGAAAACTACTATTAAAAACACAATTGAAAATGTTATTAGTTCTTGGTAAAAAGTCCAAAAAATGTTTAAATGGCATTGGACCCAAACTTCAGGCCGAAGTTATACTAGAAGAAGAAAATAACATCCAAGAAATTAGCAATGAATTTATCCAGGCGGCTCAATAAATAGGTTTTAAAAATGTAGATGAAGAGAATGTTATAGAAAGCAGAAGGTGGTGGTTTTTCAGTGATAGATTCAGGAACCTCAAAAAAAGTGAATAGAAAGTTAAAGAAGTTTCTGCAAAAAATTTTTATCGAAGCGATCAGTGTTAAATGCAATAACTCCATATAGGCAATTGTTAAATTAAAGAGAAAAAGCAAAAACCATCAACTTGGACACTTCACTTTGCATTTAAGTTGACTACTTATTTAATAAAATTTTCCTTTGTTCAAAAAAAAGCTTTCTATTTTAGTACGCAGGAACGTATCCTTATTTTGGGCATAGTATTTTTTACCTCAGACAGCGAAATTTCGTTTAATTAAGTAATGTGTAATTGTAATTGTATTCGTTAATCGAAACTGTAGACAAAACAGCTCGTTGAAAGCCTGATGTATATGCAACTAATTTGTCAATTTCATTTAAATGTTCGGGTGCATCTAAAAATTATTAAATCCATTTATTTTATTAACCAAAAAATATTTTTTTAATTGCCCAATATGTTTTTTTGCAAAATTGAATACTAATTTATCCTCAAACTCAAAAATATTTTTTTTATTTTTTAAATTATCAATTTTTAATTATCATTTTTTGTGACGTAAATTAAAATTCTGTCGGCTTTAGTTACAAAAAGAACACCCGTAAAAATCTAAATTTGGACCCGGAATAATCGCAGGTTATTCTGGTGCACATCTAATTTGCGCCCAATCAGCCCTCATTAAAATTGCCAGCTGTCTACACAAAGATCAACGAACCTTTATCTGGCCGCGAGCCGGCCAAAACTGATCTGTCCTTGAAGACGCATTTGTTTATTTTGTGCAAATTAATTCAAAGCTGCTTTTTAGGATAATTGGAAATGATTAGAACGAATATTGCCGAAAAAATGAATTTGCGAGGTTTACAAGGCCGAACCGCTTGGATTCACGTGATCATAAAAGTTTTTGCAGCACACACTTAGCGCGTAATGTGCGGCAAGTATTAAATTGCCGGCGTAAGTTTTGCGAATAAATAAACCATAATTCTTCGTGGACGACAGCAAATGTTGCACGAATTGAATTTATAATTTTACGGGGGGAGATGCTGCTGCTCTCTTGGTTGTGGCTGGCAGACTTGATGCACCCGCCAGGTAAGTGCATTTTGCTGGATTGCGGTTGCACCAATAGGGTGGTCCCTATTTTTGCAAGCTAGATATTCCGCTGCGTCATCTCTATAAATTATGAGAATTGGTGCTAAACTAATGCTCTTAAAATTTAAACTCAATTGAACAATATTTGATGATAGTTCAAGCTTAAAAGGTTTTGGTGATGGTGAGACTCTGCACCTCGCGTGGAGGCAAAGCCTGTGAACTGAAAGGTTGAGGCTCTCTGATACTCAATTATTTTTAGTGAGTAGATGAGCTACCCCCTGGGCCCGACTGCACCCCAGCCAAGCGCCTCAATCGCACGGTTTTTCAGAATATTATAAAAGACTAAGTAGTGGTTTTAGTATTGTTGACTCGATTGACGACTAACTCTGGTCGTTTCTTAGAAGGCTTATAAACTCATTTTTTAATCGACACTGGTTTTGATGCTACAAAAAAAATAAAAACAAATTATTTATCGTTAGGTTTATAAAGAAAGTTTAAAATTTGACACCATTTTTGGCCTTCCCCTACGAATATTTAGTAATGTTACGTAAATGGGCGTGAGAATGATTTTAGGAGAACCTAGTTGGGTGATGAAAAGTGGCTTGGATGGTCAAAGTAAAAAATGCAAAATTACCCGCTTACAAGATAATGCCTATCGAGTTGTGCCACAGGGACCAATTTACTGATCGACTTTGGTTATTCTACCACGGCATACGAAAAAAAATAGGAATCAGCGACCACCGACCATTGAGATTATTAAATTATTTATTTGATAGGATATCAATTTTATTCTTTTGTATTTGTAATGATCATGGTCAGTTCAGGCAGGAATTGACGCTTCTATGTCTAAAATCGCTCTATTTGTATTCCGGATATTGACGTTTCGTACCATCCAAACCATTTTAGTTACTTAACCAAGTTTTTCTACAATTATACTTTTATTTATCCATATAACAGATAAAAAGCCCACTTAAAAATATTAGTAGAAGATAATTTTAAAACAGAGTCAAAGATTGAAATGCCCATATAGACTTGATACTAAAAAGCACGTGCTTTTATTTTTTGTAGACAATTTGTCAACTATCAATCGGACTACTAACTGAAACCGCCATTTAATCTTTCGATTTTTATGGGACACAATTAAAATGTATAAATTACAAGAAAAATAAATATTATATATATAAGCGAATTTATTTTCAGATTAAAACCACTTCTCACATCTGAAGCGCCAAAAGTCTTCAAACTGCCAATCTTCAACGGTTAACTTTCGGCTTACCACTGCCTTACATACTCCTTGACCCAGCATGTAGGTAATCGCTCTCTTTTCCTTTGCTCCCATGGTTTCCACTTTAAAGCTATTTATGGCCATCTATTCGTTTCATTCTTCTCTTATCTACACTTAAGAGCAAAACAATCGGGTTACTAGTTGCGCGCGTATTTTCGTCTTCTACTTAAATCTAAGGAAAATATAAATATCTTCATTATTGAGCTTTAAAGAACTGTTGCTATTGAATTAGTCGGATGGCGGGTTCAAAAATGTGCGTTATGAACGAGTAGATGCGAAAACTTTCACGGTGTTATGGTGCATCGTGTGGTTGGTTCTCGGGTTTTTTTAGATGATTTTCTTCTCAAAATGTCCGCCGTAGTTGTGGACGAAACGTCAAGAATTCCTGAACTCCGACCACGGCCTTATAACCCGAGAACCATCTACAAGATGCACCATTACGAACGAGGTTTTACGAATCTTGCTAATTGAACGCACGTGCGCAACCACAGTGCTTGGCCTACATTTTGCTTCCACTCCTGTAATTTATCTCAGTCACTTATCCGAAGTTGACATAAGTGCTCGAGTGATTCGCAAAAAAATGGATATCACAGCCGCCGAACCAGCCTAGGTAGTTACATTGTTGAGAGGGGGCCATGGCAAATCGACTAAATCTGTATCAATCAATTGTATCGAGAGTGTAGCGTCGGTACTGGAAAACCGGTGGCTACGTCCGCCGGCAAAGAGGGACAGAGAGATCGATTTCTCGTCCCAATATCCCTCAGAAATCGATGTATAACTGACGTTGGCCTCAAGCAAGAGCTGAGTGCGGTCAAAGGTGTGGTTTCCAGCGCTTGGACGGTGAGAAAAAGACTGAAGGTATCCAACCTCGCCACAAAAAAGCAGCTACTAGTCCCAATCTGAGTGCAGTTCAAAAGCAAAGGTGACTAGACTTTTCTCGCAAACATCTCTATTGGGACCTCGGCCATTGGAGTCAGATATTATTCATCGGCGAGTCCAGAATGTGCCTACATGTCAACGACATTCAAGAAACTGACGCATATGAAGATACCTCTTGCATGTACCAGGTGGGCAATTCCATGCACGGAAAAATTGAGTTGATTTTCGTCCCTATAATATGTGCAGAGAATACACATAGTAATAAAATCGTTAAAAACTCCCGCTCATTTTAAATAACTGTCCGTTATTGGTCGGTTTAAAAAAGTGTGGGTATTTCAGTAGTCAGGTACACACTGACAGATTTTTGGGCATTCGTGCTAGTGCTGAGGCTAACTTGTAGTTAAAAGTGACGATTTCATTTGTATCTCACTATTAGCGATAGTGTGTATTGTAAAAGTGAGTTTTTAAATTTTGATTCATCTGTTTAATGCAAAGAGATAAATATAAAATGTTATAAATGCTACATTGATAGCCTGGCTTCGGCGCATAGTTCAGGGGTGTGTCATGATAAGTTATTACTATATGTATTCTCTGAACGTATAATAGTGGAGGACGCGAAGGTTTAACAGCAGACCGCTACATCAGGGACATTCTGGAGAAATATGTTGTTCTGTTGGCGGGATTTGTTGGTTAGAATTTATGCTAATCCACGACAATACGCCACGGACTTCGCCAAATTTTCCTATTACTGGGTCTTGTTCTGCGATCCTGTTCTCCCATTTAAATAAAAATACAATTTCTTTGCATCACTTGTAGGAGCATAAGCCACTATTATGCAAATGGCGTGACCAAATATTTGTAGTTCCAATGTCATCTTTTATTTACCTCCTCCTAGTTTTTAACTTGCTTTTAACCTTTTTAGTTATAGCAATAGCACTCCGGCCTTTGTTATTTTTCCTTTGGGGACTCTACAATAACGCCATATGTAGTTTGAATACTTTACATTATCTGTTTCTTTTTGTCTTTGTCAGCGTGGCTACTTCAACTTTATATTTCAAGAGTTGTTTAAAAGCCACACCGTTTTTGTGTATATACCCTGAATATTCCATGTGCCAAAATTTAATGTTTTTTTCGGTATGCTTTTTTGTCATCATAATTTCCACCTGTAATCGGGGGCTTGCTCTTTGACCTTTGTTTGGTTTTTTAAGTTACGAGGAGTTGTTCTAACCCTCAAGCTGGAGGACCTGAAACTTTAATTTTAGGCATTCTTCCTAAATAATCTGTTTGTCCCCCACCTTAGAGGATTATCTTTCCTGTTTGGCTCTTCCGCCTACTTTGCTGTTGAGATTTTTTAATTATTTTTCAACTCAAGAATCGTTAGCCGGTTTTTACCTGTAGTCTTAAGGAGGACGGCTTACAGGATGCTTCCAACTGGGCTGGCTAAACCCTGATTTATTTAAGAAGTGCTACTTATCTACAACTCCTTATTTATCCTAGCTTGTGAGAAGCAGAACCTCAGTCCAATTCTTGGGCAGGTTGGCTGGATTACTAATATTAAAAACGTACTAAATATTAAATTTATTAAAGCCAAATCAATCAGGAAATACAAAAGAACTTATTAATTAGAATTATATGCTAATAAGAACATCTTTGTATTTGAAAAACTTTTCCTATATTCTGACGCTGCTTAGAACACGATCTGCTTTTATTTCGCATTCTTTCTAACGTCCTTGTTGAAATGTTACATGACTACCATTTTTCTTTTGCTACTTTTAACGTCTTATATATCATTTAACTTATACTGTAGCTTTGGCATTTTTAAGTTTTTGCATTAGTATTTATAGAATGAAATCCTTCCAGCTGTAAGATAAGCAGATTTCCATTCAGATTTATCTTGATTTTCTTCTTATTTTGCTTGGTGGTATCTGCTATTTGCTGCTTTGAGTACTTAATTTTTCGCTAAAAAGAAGATTCCAAGTTTTTCAAAGAAACTCTAAAACCATCGTACTTACTGACTTTCACTTGTAAAATTTCTTTAGAAACGACAAATCAAGTCTTAGTGCATATATTCTGAATGATGGCCTAAACTATGAAAGTGTGAACATGTCGAACCCTTTTCCAACGAGCATTATAAACAGTTCCAAGAGCCAAAGAAGGCCCTTCTCGTTTTAGTTTGTAAAAAAAATTCTCTGTGGGGATTTACTTATTGCCTCTATTGAGCGCGTGCCCATAGAAATTTGAGAAACTCGCTAGCATTGCACTTTAGCAGTATTAGTAGGTAGCAAGGAAAGAAATTTCTGTGAATTAATGCTAGCCCTCTTCTCCAAGTATGCGAATTGGAATATTGAACCAACATCTCATTATCAGTAAAAAAATTGTACCCCTAAAAATCACAGTAAAAACCAGCCGGGTGGATTTAATTAACGTCGAATGAAGATAAGAAAAAATATTATAAAAATTGAAATGTGAGATGTGCAAAGTATAAATAAAAAATGAAGAACGCGTTGGAAGTAGGAAAAAACTGCACCGAATCTCAATTTCTGTGGCTTCCTTTTACTTCTCTAACTACAAAATCTATTTGAAAGAGCACTATAACGAATCTTTAAATATTATACAGAAGAGCATAAATTGTCCAAAGTAATTATTTTAGAAGGATAACTGATTTATTCAAAAGATTTAAATTTATTGTTAAAAGAGAATTAAAATAAAATTTTTTGGTGAACATGCCAAAGACTTTTAAGTTAAATAGTATTTCTACAAAATTTACCTAAGAAAGCAGAAATATAAAGGATTGTGTGGTTTCAAATATTTAAATTTAATGCAAAATTATCTTCGGACTTTTTGGTCTTAACAATTTTTTACAACTTAAACACGAAAAACGGGAAGAGGACAACTAAAAACACACTGTCTGTTTGTTAATGGAGTTATAAATGGCTACAGCTTTTTTGCGTCATAATTAATAGCGCTACTTATTATATTCTTAAAAAAGATGTTTGTGTTTCAACCGTTGATCTGTGTTTTATCACGTTTAAATCAATCTCGTATTTTAAAACGCATTTATTGCTGCATTCTTATTATCAATTTTCTGTTTCGTCGTATAGCCATATAGCTTGTGTTTTGCACTAATAAACTAAATTGAATTTCACTTTAGCTTCAGACACTTGAAAATAACGTTTTCTACTAAAACTAAATATAATCCCTATAGTAGAAATATATTTTGTGTTGGGTGCATATGTGATTCTCATTTATATCTATGTTATTTGGTGCTTACTTTAATTCCTGCTTTTAATCGCATATAAACAAAACCGCAAAAAATTATCATTTATTTAAAGTGGTAAGGGTTGGTTTCTTTGCTTGTTGGGGTGGATACACACTTGCAGATTAAAAATAAATCAAACCGCCTTTATAAAGAAATTATTTTGGACAACCAATTGCTTTCATAAAATAGGTTTTGTTTTTGTCATTATAAATTTTTGTGTTGTCCAATGCAAGACACTTCCTATAGGTTGATTTTTTTCATTAAACTAGAGCCAAATAAGTTTTATGTTGAGTATCAAATTCACTAGCTCTATTATAGCACTGCCTTTACAGATCTCAATGCTTAACTACAGTACCGGTCAAAAATTTATGGACTTTTGGTATTTCTCTCATAATTTTTTGTGTTGATAATTTTTTTTTAATTTTCGAGAAATGTTTGGACACTTGCTCGACAATTATTTGAGTAAAAATTGTCACCTTTTCAAACACCTGCTGATAACGACTGTAATCGGTGAACATCATAAAGTTTAACGGAATTCGTATTTTGCGTGGTGTTCATTGTTTCTTCTTGCATTTTTTAAATAATAATAGTTATGTCATGTATAGGTAAGAATTTGGCTCTCAAAACAAATTTCCAGATGTAAAAAAAGAAGGGTTTAAAGTGAGAACTATAACAAATATTAAATACAGAATTGATAAAACGTCTCTCCCAATGTTCTTTATGGACTTGGAACCTGCAGTAAATAATAAGGGAATTTATAATCTACAGTACTTAAATAATCAAGTAATAAAGGTTGCACCGCCACACAGAAATACAACCATTGTACAGTACATGAGGTGTCAACTATACAACCACAACAAAGTTCCTAGAAGAATTTAAAGTCATGTTTGCTCAATTAATGCAACAAAACAACATAGTAATAAATATGTTGTCCACAGTTATAAGTAAACTAGTCCAATAATGTCTAAATCGTTACGTATATCTTTATCGAATGCTAATGGCATCTGATCAAAAATATATGAAGTCAAGTCATTTTTAAAACTAAATAATATAGATATATTGCTTATAGCTGAAACACACTTTACTGACAAATCTTACTAACGCATACCCTATTATACACAGTTATTCTAATAAAGAGTTCAATTGTCCAACATGAATTAGAAAAGCACGAAGAGCCATTTCTACAACTAACCACTAACCACTATTCAAGTTTGCAAATTACCAATTCCGATAACAATATCA
Organism: Sinelater perroti; assembly: GCA_036346155.1. Classification (NCBI taxonomy): domain Eukaryota; kingdom Metazoa; phylum Arthropoda; class Insecta; order Coleoptera; family Elateridae; genus Sinelater; species Sinelater perroti. The sequence goes on along the minus strand of JARFIY010000158.1, from coordinate 15,967,451 downwards.
GCTGTATACTGTCCACCGAAACATAAAATCACCACAGAAGACCTTAAACCGTTCTTTCAGTTACTTGGTAGCAATTTTATATGTGGTGGCGACTACAACTGCAAACATACATATTGGGGTTCACGACTAATCACCACAAGGGGTCGAGTACTATATAAACTTTTACGTGAAAAAACTGTGGCTATCTATCAAATGGGGAGTTTACATATCGGCCCACGGACCCTGATAAGGTGCCAGACCTGTTGGACTTTTTTGTAACACATGGTATTTCATCTGACTATATGAGTGTAGCTAGTACCTTTGACCTGTCATCTCACCATACGCCAGTTATCTCCACAATAAGCACCACGATTATCAAAAGACAACCTAGGCCATCACTGTACAACACAAAAACAGACTGGGAGGCATATAGATGTTTTCTGCAAGGGGACTTACAAACCAGTATTAATCTACATACCCCTCAAGAAATAGATGATGCGACGAACCACTTTATCACAACTCTACAATATGTAACTTGACACTCAACGCCGAAGATTACAAATATGGTCGTGAAGTTGGAAATATTCCCAAAGCAATACTTGAGCTAATACTGCTAAAGCGTCAGACAAGATCCGAATGGCTCAGAACGCACAATTTTGCTGATAAAAACATATATAACAGGTTATCCAACATGATAAAGAAAAAATTAAAATGTTGAAGAAAGAAACTTTTCAACACTAATTAACCACACTCTTCCGCGCAGATAATAGTATCTGGAAAATTTCTAAAACAAATAAGAGGCCACAGACCGTGAATCCGTCAATAAGAAAACAAAATAATGAATGGGCAAGAACAGACCGGGAAAACGGAGTTCCGTTCGTGCAACATTTTACTGAAGTCTTTACTTCCCATTCCAGTGAACCAGATGATGAAATTCAAACCTTTCTTCAAGCAGCCCTACAATTGTCACTGCCCATCAAAAGCTTTACCTATACCGAGGTTCTTGAAGAAATTAGGCATTTAAACAATAAGAAAACCTCTGGTTACAACTTAATAACGGCAAAGGTGCTTACTGGACTACCCAAAAGCGGCGTACTGCTTTTACGAAATCTTTTTAACTCTATACTGCGACTTCATTATTGGCCATCATCACTAAAATATGCTCAAATTATTCTAATATTAAAACCTGGAAAACCCGCTGAAAAAGTTTCATCTTATAGGCCAATAAGTGTGTTGCCTCTTTTGTCTAAACTACTAGAAAAGCTTATAAATAAAATATTATATAATACCGATATATGGGAAAATTGCGTCCCTGATCATCAGTTTGGGTTCAGGATCTACCACTCTACCATACAACAATGTCATCAAGTTGTAAACATTATTAACACGGCTCTCGATTCTAAATCCTATTGTTCAGCAGCACTTTTGATAAAGTGTGGCATGATGGCCTACTGTACAAGATCAAGATCTTGCTTCCTAGTAAATACTACCTTCTTTTTAGATCTTACTTGTCAGATCGCTATTTTCAAATAAAATACGAACAACCTTCACCCAATCAAATCTGGAGTGCCATAAGAAAGCGTCTTGGACCTTTGCTCTATATATTATACACTGCAGATATACCTACAACATCAGATATATACATCGCAACTTTTGCTGACGACACTGTCCTCCTCTCTAGCCACACCAATCCTAACACAGCCTCCTTAAAACTGCAAAACCACTTAACTATCCTACAGACCTGGCTAAATAAATGGCGAATCAAAGTAAACGGAACGAAAAACACTTATGTTAACTTTACTCAAAATCGTGCAGAGTGCCGACCAGTGTATCTGAATAATACACCTATCCCACAAGCAAGTGAGGTCCGTTACCTAGGTCTTCACTTAGATAAACGACTCACGTGTAAGTCCCGTATACTAAAAAAGAGAATGGAAATTGATTTGCTAATCAAAAAAATGTACTGCTCGCTAGGCCGAAGCTGCTTCTATATAAAGCCCATTTGGACTTACGGCATTGAATTCTGGGGTTGCTCCTGCAAGTCAAATGTCAATATTATCCAACAAGTACAGTCCAAAATCCTACGAATGCTTGCAAGTGCCCCGTGGTATGTCAGCAATTTGACATTTCAAAATGATCTTAACATAACAACGGTAGAAGATCGCACGGTAAGTAGTAACAGTCACTTCCTACGACTTCAAGTCCACCCAAATAGTCTCATCTCCAACCTGCATCAGGGCCCCCCCGCCAAAAAGACTAAAAAAGAAGAAATGGCCTAATGATCTACAAGGAGGATAGCTCTAACTAATCGGGATGGATTCCCCCTCACGCCAATAAAGGTGATCACATTAACTCATAGAACATAAATTGTGTTTATACTTAGTTCCGATTGTTAATTGCTAGTAAACCAATAAAAAAAAAGATATCCAAAAGGCAATTTCCAATGGTCGTCCAATGGCAGCACCGTTCAATCTCCACAAGAGCACCATTTTTCATTTCCTAAAAAGTTGGAGGATCTATTCTGGTGTTGTCAGTCGTTACAAGACTACCTCAAGACTCTTTGACGGAAACGTCATCCGCATGTCTCGCAACGGACGTCGTCTGGTCGAGCAGCTAATGATTTCGGAATAGAATAGGAAAGGACGCGTGGTGTGGGTGCAAGCACATAAGAACTGGAAGAAGAAAATGTGGGAAAACGTGTTCCGTAGTGTCAAAAGCAGTTACATGTTCAGAACGAACGGGATTCGTCGTCATCAAGGCACTTGTTTCAATTCCAAGTACCAGATTGCCCCGATAAACACGGAGCCGAAAGTGTCGTGGTCTAGGATTGTATCTTTGACCTTGGGACGAGACCCTTCAGAAGAAGCTAAAGCATTATAAATCGCTATCTGCATAAGGATATCCTCAAGAACAAGATGCGTCAATATGCCATGCAGCACCTGGGCAGAGGCTTTATTTTCTAACAGAACAATGATTCCAAACATAGTTTGAAGCACATCCAGGACTGTTTTTAAATTAAATTCACGTTAAAATAAACAATAAAATAGCAAAGTATAGTAATATATGATGCATACATGTCAAAATTTAAACTTAGAAGTGACTAAAAGTGAAGTCACGCCAGTTATTATTGGGTCAATACAAATCAGGAACTGATAAAAGTTAAAGCGAAGAGAATAAAGAAACAAATAGGTATACTAAAGAGAAAAAAACGGAAAAGTAATGCAGACGTGAAAAAGTTAGAGAATCTGTTAATAATCAAAAAATAATAATAAATCAAATAAAACGTTAAAGTAAACCTGTAACGAGAAATTGTGGCAAAGAGATAAAAGTTATGAAAGAATAATTAGTAAAAAAAAACTGGAAAAAAAGAAGCAATAAGAACAATAATACAATAACGCAAGAAGCAAATTTTGAGAACCGGAATTTGAAACAAGGAGTTAAGGATTTAAAAAAACATTCAGCGACGACACGGTCATACTATCCTCCCACAAAAATTCAGCCCAGACGCAAGCTAACCTACAAAATAATCTGAAAATGCTCCAGGAATGGACAGCAGCATGGCGAATTAAAATCAATAAAAATAAATCAACAATTACTTTTACCCGGACTATAGATCCCTCCAAGTAACGCTTAACGGAGCTGTTATACCCCCTAAAGAAAACGTAGGGTACCTAGGCACGCATCTAGATTGCAAACTAACGTGGAAGAAACGCACAATCCAAACGCAAACAGCTTGATATGAAAGTAAGAAAGATGCACTAGTTATTAGGGCAGATATTGAGATTAATCCTTGACAATAAGGTCTTGCTTTATAAAACAATGATACTGACAGTTTGGTCATATAATATCCACTTCTGGAGCTGTGCTAAATCACCCTGCCTTAAAATTTTACAATGCTTTCAAAGCAAAGCTCTCAGCAAAACAATTCACAATGATCTATGAATTCTATGGGTGAAGGATGTAACTAGAGATCTTAGCAACAGATCAAGTTACAACTCTGTTAACTAAATGTGGTAATCTTACAGACAATACATCTCTTACATATTACATATTTGTATTGTTATTAAATTTACTGGTTAGCTGAGTAGGCTGAGTATAAATATGCAGATGTTAAATAAAAAAGAATGAAGACATATTTTAGTGGTTTCAATGAAATAGAAAAATAAATAAAATAGATATGTGTAGCTGACCTTTTAGGTCTAACGATTAAACAGGTAGCGCGTTAGCTTCGCTTGAAGGCACAGGCGGAATTATCAACAAAATAATACGAGTGTACATACTGCTCGCTGAACTGAAAAGTTTTGTATCAATTTCGTTGAAAATTACTTCTGCGTCCAATTTTCTACCTGGATTGGTACTCAGCATTTATTTCCTTTTGTGTAACGTGAAATTTTAGATGTAATAACTTCAAAATGAGCTGATGGAATAGACTCCTTTTTTCTGTTGGATTGGATAGTTAAATTTAAATTGTATTTAAACATTACAAAGCAATAAAAAGTAATAAAATAAGCAAAATATGAAATAATGATATTCCACACGCAATAATAATAAACATGATCCTCTGTGTTTCCGGGAATTGGCATTTGGTGTTATAGACTAATTATTTTTACTTTTACTTGTTCAAAAAATACAAATAACTATGACTGCTAGATGTTATTTAAAATAGAAAATCAATTTAAAAGTCGCTAGATAGTACTAATTGAGCTTTATAGGCTTCTACCAAATTTTTCTGTAACTTCTAACCCTGGTCAGAAAATAAAGTGCTCTAAAATTGTCAAGGATTTTCCTCTGGAATATTGCAATTTTTTAGGTCATTCTCCGCTGCCTTTTAATCAGAGAACTCCATTACTGGACCCTTTGTTCCATTTGCTATTTGTTTGTTTGGGAGTATTTTACAAATACTGCGTGTTGTACTACATCAATTACTTTTGCTTTTGCTGACGAATATTTTAATTTCTACCTTGGTATTCTAGTTCTAGTTTAACATTTGTCTTCCCATTACTCGTTAGGCCTTGGTTAACTTATCGATGGCACTTTTTGTTATTATGCAAATTTTGGTTCCATAAATGAGGACTGGTAATAAACCTTGAACACAAAACAAATAATTAAGAACCAATTATATTACATTCTAGTTAACAAAAAGGCGAGAAATAGCGTAAAGGCTGTAAAAACATACCCAGGTGCGGATGCAAATTCGGACCACAATCCTGTAGTCATGAATATGTATATTAGATTGAAGAAAAGACGACAACAACAAAACCAAAATAGTTACATAAATACACGAAGGTTACAACAACCAGATATATGAAATTCTGCAACTAAGATGATAAACCAAAATCTCCATAAAATGCAAGAAGAAAATATTAGTAATTTAGATAAGGAAACAAAATGGTCTAAAATAAAAGAAACAATAGTAACGACACAACAAGAAACCTTGGGAGAACACAAGAAACAGATGAAGCAGAAGTGGATGACAGAGGAAATCTTAGCGCTAATGGACGAAAGGAGAAAATTTAAAAATAAAGATGAAATAAAGGATAGAGAAACACGTAACATTATTAGAAGCAAGATACGTGTAGCAAAGGAATCCTGGATGGATGATAAGTGCAAAGAAATAGAAAAGTATGAACGTAAGTATGACAGCTTCAATGTTCACAAGAAAATAAAAGAAATCACTGGTATTGCACACAGACAACAATCGAGGATAATGAAGGATGACCAAGTCGTAGATACAGAATCAAAGTCAAACTTATGGCAAAAGTATATTAAACAAATCTTTAGAGATCAAAGAGCAGAAGAACGTAGCATTACAGGAGCATAAAACGCACCAAAAATAACATGTAGTGAGGTCAACCATGCCATAAAAACCGCAAAAGCTGGAAAAGCAGCAGGGCCTGATGGTATACACTGCGAACTGTTAAAACTATTAGATGAACAGTCAGTTTCAATAATTGTTGACTTGTTTAACGATATATACCAAACAGGGGTTATCCCACGCGAATGGCTACTTTCCACCTTTGTCCCCATCCTAAGAAATCCCTTAAGAAATCGCATCTCGAGCGTTTAGATGCGATGAGTATCGACTCATAAGCCTCATGAGTCAGGTACTAAAAATATTCTTAAGAATCATCCACACCAGGTTATATAGCAAATGTGAAGTGGAAATGTCAAACACACAATTCGGTTTCCGCAACGGAACAGGGACCAGAGAAGCCATATTTGCTCTTAACATCTTAGCCCAAAGATCTCTAGATGTAAACCAGGATATTTACATGTGATTCATAGACTACAGCAAAGCATTCGACAACGTGAAGCACGATAAACTAGTTGATATTTTGCAGAAACTCAACATAGACCATCATGACATACAAATAATTATCAATCTCTACTGGGGTCAAACTGCAAAAATAAAAGTGGATAACTCTCTCCGAGGAAATTAAATATTCAAAAGGTGTCAGACAAGGTGTATCCTCTCACCCATGTTATTTAACATTTATTCGGAATATATATTCCGCGAAGCGTTAGAAGATGAAAGTTCAGGACTAATAATAAATGGGAAATGTATCAATAACATTCGGTACGCTGACGACACCGTTTTGATCGCAAGCAACCTAAAAGACCTTCAGACACTGGTAGATAGACTATCTCAAACAAGTAAAGAATTTGGGCTTAGTATTAATATTAGTAAAACAAAAATGTTAGTAGTATCTAAAAGAAACACCGCAGACAGTCAGCTGGTCATAGACAATAGGATTATTGAGCAAGTTCAAAACTACAAGTACCTTGGCACGATAGTAAACAAAAACATCACACATAGAGTAGAAATCTTAGCAAGAATAGAACAAGCAAGGGCAGCCTTCATGAAAATGAGAAAACTACTGACTGCTCAGAACCTATCGTTAGCATTAAGGACAAGAATGGTCCGTTGTTATATATTCCCGGTGCTCTTGTATGGTCTAGAAGGTTGGACTTTAAATAAAGAAACTTCAAAGAGACTTGAATCCTTCGAGCTATGGATTTATAGACGACCATTGAAAATCTCTTGGACCGACCGAATTACGAATCAGCAGGTTCTGGGTAGGATGCGCAAAGAATTGGAGATCTTACCTACCATTAAGAAAAGAAAATTAGAATTCCTAGGCCACATTTCCCGCAATTCTAAATATCAGATATTGCAGCTCATTATGCAAGGCAAAATTGCTGGGCGAAGGAGAGTCGGACGTCCCAGAATCTCTTGGTTACGTAACCTACGAGAATGATTCAATCTTACATCAGCCGAACTATTCCGAGCAGCTATATCAAAGGTCAAAATAGCCATGCTGATCAGCAACCTCCAAGGGAGAAGCTGAGATTAAGAAGAAGAAGAATAAACCTTGATTAATGGCTTTTTGCCCTAAATACAATGCAATATTTTCATTCTTCTGCATCTATTGTCATATAGCAAATAATTCTTTATTTATTTATTATTTATTAACAATCAGAGCTACAGCAGTATTCTTTAAGTTAATGTGTTGGCTTAAAAAGCGGACAGTTCTTCATTAATGTAATAAGGTTTCCTCCATTGACAAGTTTTTCTTAGTTATTCTGGTGTGGCGGCCTTTTCGCCCTTGAACCGCTTGTGTATCGTGGCGACGCATGCTGGTGGCTTTGATATCTGCCGCCACGTTTCGCTATCGCACACAAAACGGCATATGGGCTTTTGCTCAGCCGGCGAGTCTGCATGCCGTCGGCGGCACCCTTTGAGACGAAAAGTGCTGTCGAATTAAAATTTCCGGCAAATGATCTACCGCTACAGCGACATACTCACACCGCATCGCGCCCAGTACGGCCGCATCGCAACGCGGCCAGTGCGGTCGCATTTAACCAACCCGCAAGACATATTCGATCCGCATCGCATCTCGGCCAGTGCGGTCGTGTTCCAGGCACGAAGACATCGCAACAAGGTGACCACCGTGAAACCATCGCCGCCGAAGCCGATTACAGGTGAGCGATTTGGCTTTACTTATCGGCTGATATCAGTAGCCGCCCCCATCCGCTTTCGCGCTGGCCGTTTAAGGGACGATTTGGGCCTCACCGTTTTACATTTCAAAACGAGCCGTACTTAGTTTCCCATACCGCACCACGAGGGCACGGTTATTTACATGCCTGCCTCTCCATATTCATTAGATCACTTGGCGATTGTCTTTTAAACCTTTTTGTATTGCACGGTTCCAAAGGAGGGTTTAAAAGTGTTTTGGTGTAGCTTTCTAGTTTGTTATGACATCTTTGACGTATGGTATTTTATAAAGTGTATCATTACTGACATACCATGGGGCACCAGAGAACATACGTAATATTTTTGATTGATTTATCCGTATTATTGTCTTATTTGACTTGCTGGTACATCCACACAGCTCAGTAGCATATACCTATATTGGTCGAAGAATTGCTTTATATATTAAGAGTTTATTTTCAAGTAGCAATTTGGATTTTCTACCAATTAGCCATCACATTTCCTAAACATTTAAATCTGTCTGGGTACGTTTTTAATTACATATTTATATGTCAACCCGTTATCTAAATGCATTCCTAGATATTTTGAACTAGTCGTATGTATTTTATTTAGATAAACGTGAGGACACTGGTGTCTGCAGAGAGTAAAGTTGACTTTTACCTAATTTTTGGTTTATCTGAATTTTCCATTTGTGTGTCGACATTTGTAGATTTAAATGATTTAGTAAAGTGCTGTATGCTAGTTGAGGATCATCGTTGGCAGAGAGGATGACAGTGTCGTCAGAAAAGGTACCCATTGTAGTATTTTCGCTAACTAGTAAATCTGCAGTGTGCACGATATATAGTAAGGAACCCGGGACTCTTCCTTGTGGTATTCCAGGCTTAATTGGTTTCATGTCAGATATTTCTTCATTGATTCCGGTTCTAAGTTTCCTGTCGTACAAGTAAAAAGATTATAGCACGTTGTGAGCGATAGTGTTTTAATCTTGTACAATAATTCCGAGTGCTAGACTGTCAAAAGTTCGAATTACATCAAGGAAGACTGATGTGCAAAATTTTTGTCTTTTAATGCTTGATTAATTGTATGACGGACTCTATGGAGTTGTTGTATCGTAGAATGATTGTGGCGGAAGCCAAACTGATGCGGAGGTGTGTGACAATAAACTTATTGGGCGATATAATGATAACTTATTTAAATCTTTGTCACGCTTTGGGATTAAAGTGATTTCGGAAATATTTAGCTGCTGAACCAATAATTCAGTTTAAGAATAGCATTACATATATTTGTAAATATAACTAATTCTTTTTGTCATTTTCTTTAACATTTTAGGTGTCACGTCATCTATACCGGGAGCTTTGTGTAGGTTTAAAATTTGATTTTCTTTTGGTAGTAAAAATTTTAATTTTAAGATTATTGATTAGAGTACTTAACGACGCCATCATTGGGAGGTGAAAACTTAAAAGTACTCTGCAAATAACTTAGCTTTTCCTCGTCACTTCTCGTCCATTGCGGATTGGGATTTGCTTCATTTTTATGGGGGCACTTGATTTTTGTGTTTTCGTGAGTGTCATATCTATTCAAGTCAGTGATATAGTCGTAAAAGGATTGATTTTGTGCCTTTTTGATTTTGTGTTTCAGCTGATTACTTAGGCGATTTAAAATATTTTTGCCTAAAGCTGCTTGGGTTCTGCGCCATTTTGCTCTGGCTCTTCTTTCTACAGCTACAAGTTTTTAATCTTTACGGGGACGTTATATATTGAATTCTAGATACTTGGCTGAGATGTAGCTTGGTGAGTAGCTTCTTTGAGACTACAGAGCAACGTAGTTAGTGCGTCATCGATTTCTTCTATTTTTTAAGATTTATGTATACTTCTCAGTTAGTTCTATTGTTATCTAACCTGATAACTTGCTTCTTATGGATGGCGCAAAAGTTGATCTAAGGAAAGGTCGTAACTTGGGATAATATTCATATCTTTCTTTCTTCTTTAGCCTTCTTCAATCCATTTGCGGATGTAGGCCTCCCCTAGTTCCTTCCATGCAAGACCGGTGTGTAGTTTTACATCATATATCCATCGCATCTGTGGTCTACCCCTTGTTCTTTTGCCTAGCCAGGGTCGCCAGTCCTGGATTCGTGCGTTCCACCTGTTGTCCGTTTGGCGGGCATTGTGTCCTACAATTGCCACTTCAGGCTAGCTATTCTTTTCCCACATCTGTGACTTTTGTCTTCTCCCTTATCCAAGTGTTTCGTTTTCTGTCTTTTAGGGTTATTTGTAACATTTGGCGCTCCATGGCTCTTTGGGTCTTCATAAGTTTGTCTACATTTCTCTTTGTCAAAGTCCAGGTCTGGGCCCCGTAAGTAATGACGGGAAGTATACAGCTGTCAAACACTTTTGTTCTCAGGTATTGAGGTATCTTTCGGTTTTTTAATATGTAACTTAATCTGCCAAAGGCAGCCCATCCTAGTTTCGTTCTTCTTGCGATTTCTATTTCTTGATTTTCTTTATTAAGTGTAAACCTTTGCCCTAAGTATGTGTATTCTTCTATTTGTTCTATAGTGTTTTGTTCTAGTTCGATGTTCACTTCCTCTTCGGAATTTGTCATGATTTTTGTTTTTTCGGTGTTTATCTTTAAACCCACTTTTTTAGAAGCTTCATTTAGTTCTTGGAGCATTGAGTTTAGTTGGTCTCCATTTGTAGCAAATATTATGACGTCGTCTGCGTATTTTAGATTATTTAAAAATTTGCCGTTTATATTGATGCCTTTTCCCTCCCAGTTTAGGCATTTGAAGACATCCTCAAGGGATAATATAAATAGGTTAGGTGATAATGGGTCTCCTTGACGGACTCCTCTCTGTATTGGGATTGGATCGGTTTCTTCTGACCAGTTGACTGTTATTGTAGTATTCTTATATATATATCTTGGATTATTGTCATATATCTGTGGTCTATCCTGCTGTTCCATAGACTCTTCTGTACTGCCCACGTTTCGATGCTATCGAACGCTTTTTCATAATCTATTAGTGCTATGTATAATGGGAGATGATATTCATTTGCTTTCTCTATTAGTATCTTGAGGGTTAATAGATGGTCCGTTGTACTAAACCCTTTGCGGAAGCCAGCCTGTTCTTTGGATAAATACATTTCTATTTTGTTATTTAATCTTTTCATTATGATTCTTGAGAAAAGCTTATATACTTGTTATAGTAGTGTTATGGGCCTGTAATTTTTTAAATCTTGTTTGTCTCCCTTTTTATATAGTAAAATCGTTATGGACTCTTTCCATTCCCTCACTATTCTTCCAGTTTTCAAACATTTATTGAACAGTGTCTTGAAGGCTGTTATTATTTCCTCTTCTCCTTCATTTAATAATTCTTTTGTCAGATTGCCTTTTCCTGGCGCTTTTTGATTTTTCATTTCTCTCATCGCACTTATTATTTCCTCTTCTTCTATTTCTGGCATATCTTCCGAGTTTATATTTGTTATTTTCTTTTTAGCTTTTCTTTTATTTCTGTGGGAGCTTTTCTTTGGGACTTGTACAACTCATAGAATTCTTTTACTGCAGAGTTTATCTTGTCTTTCTCTCTTACTTCTCTTCCATCTTTATCTTTTATTACTATTATCTTGTTTTTGCCTATTTTAGGTCTCAATGCTTTCATATTTTGATTCTTTTCTATAACTTGTTGAATTATAACGTCTTGTTTTTTAATTTCATTTTGTCTTATTGTTTTCCTTATTAATTTATTTAGCTCAACAAATTCTACAGTATTTTGTTTGTTCTCCTGTGTTAGCTTCCTTCTGCTTTTCAGCATCTCTTTTATTGTAGATGATAGTGTTTCATTTTTCTTGTTCTCTTTTGAGATTATTTTTTATTGAGTCTGTAATTGCTTCTTTTATTGTTTCGCTAATTTCGTCTACATCCATGTTTGTATATTTTTTATCTTTTAGGTGTCTTTTTATTCCTTCTCGGTATTTATCAGAGTTTTCTTTTAGTGTTTCGCTGTTGATTTTGTTTGTATTGATCTTTAGTCTTTTTACTCTCTCCAATTTCTTATTTATATATAATTTGGCCCTGACTAGTCTATGATCCCTGCCAATGGTGCAGTTGTTCAGCACGCAGATACCTTTAATGATTTCTTTGTTTCTTGTTAGAACGTAATCAATTTCATTTTTGTTGTCCCCATTTGGACTGATCCATGTCCATTTGTTTTGTGGTTTTTTCTTGAAGAAAGAATTCATTGCAAATAAGTTCTCTTGTTCTAGGAAGTTGTATAGCATCTCACCTCTTTCATTTCTTTTCTCATGTCCGAAATTTCCCATTCTTTGCTCTTCTTTGTCTTTTCTTTTTCCCAACTTTGCATTCGAGTCTCCTATAATGATTTTGTATTCTGTTAAATTGTCCCTCAGTGCTTTGGAGATATCTTCGAAGCAACTTTCTACTTCTTCGTCTTCATAAGATTGAGTTGGTGCATATACCTGGACTATTTGCAGAGAAAGTTTGTTATTTAGTTCTATTACGCGATATGCAACCCTGTTTGATATTGCCTTGTACATTTTTATTCTTTCTGCGCTGTTCTTGGATACGATGAAACCTACACCCCTTGTTCCGTTATTTTCGCAGTCTGAGTGATATAGCACGTTGCCTGAGTTCAATCTTATTGATTTCTCTTCTTTTCGTCTAACTTCTGCCAAGCCGACTATGTTCCATTTTATTTTTGATAGTTCCTCTTCCAGTTCAAGTATTCTATCGTTAGATTTCAAAGTTCTTACATTATATGTTCCTATGTACAGTGCTGTATGTCTTGTCTGGTTTTTGATTTTTGTAGATGGTTCTTTATCGAATTTTGCCCTCCCAGAATCCAAGGGGCTGACTACCGAGGTAGTGTGGGATTCTGAACTTTCTGTTCTACCCACCTGGGGTAATGAATCCGTTTTATTTAAATTCGACATTTGGGAGTTTAGAAGGGGGTTTTTGGCCATTTCAACGCCACGCTGGCCAGGCGTGTTGGCGAGTTTTGTTCTTGGCCGATCCTCTGGATACAGACGCCATTTTCAGCCGCCCAATATGGGTCAGACGCTGCTGCTAGTTTTGGTCCGCCCCGGGTATTTTATTTCCCCGGTACCCACCATATCTCGTGAGCATTCCCCTATCCGGCACCCGGGGAGGCACCCGATGGGGGACTAGCAACCCCACACGGGAATATATATAGGGTGATAAAATACCATTCATTATAAAAAAGTCTAGTAAATCAAGAGTTTGGTGTGGATCAGTTGGTCAGTGAAAGAGAAAAAATAATTCTGCCTTTTGTATTTGTTATACAAGATCCCCATAGGGTGTTTTTACTAGTGAATTCTCTTCCTACGATAAAATTAGTACCTAATGTCTGTAAGAAGTTTTGGAAATACTCTTTTTTAATGTTGTTACGAGGCGGACAATAAACCGATACAACTGTTTATAACTGTTTATAACTGTGGCTTGTAGGTAGACTATCTCGTATTTAGGAAGAGTAAAATGGCTGGTAGATTTCTTCATTATTATGGCTGCGCTATGGGCAGTATTATCTAGATGGTTGATGAAATAAGTTAAATAGTTAGATAAATGAAAGTAGCATCTGTCCTTTCTTTCTATGGCTGCTGTAAAAGACCGTTGGAATTCCATTGGGCTATCTTTACAAATTTAGTGAATTTTATTAACGTTGCGGGCATGTTTTGCTGTTTTGCTGCATTAATTGTTCTAGAAATTTGTTCACAATTGAAATATTGTTGTCGTGATGACCATTGCCTGATTTGCGTACATTCGAGTTTAAATTGGGTATACTTGTTCTGATATCTGTTACTGGATTCGCATAGCTAGCATATTTCTGCTTTGCGTTTTCAGCTATCTGTAATAAAATTCGCATATGCTGTAGTTTGCAGTGTGGGCACTACTGCGCAACGCACGTTTAGCTCGGGCATCCTTACTTTTCTTGCAGTTGGACGTGCTATGTGATTCTCTACACCTTACACATATATTATATATATATATATATATATATATATATATATATATATATATATATATATATATATAGATAGATAATAAATAAGAAGACAAGAAAGCAATCAACAGCTTCTGTACAGTAACTCATAATTTAGGATATAAAATTAGTAACCAAAATTTGTGGTATAGTTGTTGAAGCATTAGTTTTAGCTCCTCATTTGTGGATAATCCAATAAGTTGCTCCTGTATTAATATGAATTTATCTGAGTCTGTGCGTCGACTTGCAAAAGGGTCCAACACCCAATTGGGGATAACCAAGTGAAGAAGGTTTTAAAAACTTTTGCTGAGATCAGAATAAAAATCCGTTAAGTGTTGACCATAAGCAAGCAAATCTTCATCCCGTTTTTGGAATTTTGAACAATTTGAAAACTGAGAACATTCCCCCCTTTCAAATTTTGTTGGCAAATAAGTTAATGGTATGAGCTATATGTATGTTATTTTTTGAATTAATGAAATTGACCCATAAGACATTGTCTTCAATTTTTCAGGAATTCCACAAAGAGTGCATAAATTCAATCCAAATATGCACTTTTAGATAACCGACAAACTTCCATCTTAAGTAGTAAACGATTATAATCTTCATTATTTACTCCATTTCTTTTGTTCAAAATTATGAACACGTTCCATAGCATTAAGAGTAGCAATCAAAAAATGTTATTACAGCCCTCCAAAGCAGCAAAAAATCTCAACCAAGCTTTACCGCTTTAGTGAAAAAGTTAAACCAGTTCTGCCTATACCCAATAGTATAACGTTTGATATGTACTCAATTATAGTTTTTTCTTTATAATTAAACACTTATGCAACACTAAAAATAATTGTAAAGGTGCAATTTTTATGCACCTTTAAAAACACTTATTTACATTTAGTGCCACAAGAGCGAAATATTTGAAAAATAACACGAAACACTGGCTGGCGCAAAAATTCTTGCTTTTGAAATAGGCGGTAGTTCAAAAGTGGGGGATTGGCAACCACAACACACCATCTGTGAGTAGTTCAGAGAGCTCATTTTTGTAGCCATAACGTAGTGGAACGTGGAGCAATGCGTTTCCGCTGTAGAGAAGTTCTTTTTAGATATAATGACTTTGTTATTACTGTTAAACTTTTTGTGCGTGGTACGGCGATTCCTAATTGTAACCCAATACTTCGATAAGTTGAATTGGTTCGTATAACTGGATCAAGTATGAAGAGAAAATCAACTCGAATTCAAAAAAGATTGAGAGATTTAGATGGTCGCTTCTTCGGAATCTCGGCGCTCTAGCTTTAAGACTATCGTGTCGCTCGCTACAGCGCATTCTATACGGCGATTTTAATTCTATTCACACAAATATAAAGTTGTTCAAAAGCTGCTTTAAGGTAATTTTGTCTAACGCAGTTTTGTAAAACAATACTAAAAATGATTGCTTCTGGTGATGTATTTTTGATGATGAGTGATGAGGTACATTTCCATTTAGATATCAATAAGCAAAACTGTCGATTTTGGACAGCAGAAAACATACAAAATCTGCACCAGAAACCTCACTATTTGATTCGGCGTTTCAAAAATAAAAATTATTGGGCTTTCCTTTTTTGAAAAATAAAAGACTATAATAATAGTGACTTTAGAGCGCTATATATTTGATGTTTATGAGCCAACATGGAAAAAATGTGGTTTCAACAAAATGGGACCACAGACTACGCAAGGGCTTTAATGCCAATTGCTCGGCGAATGTTTCCTAACACATAATCTCACGTTTTGCAGTATCTCTTGGCCCCCACACTCACCACATTTATATTCCTCCGATTTCTTTCTTTGAGGTTATCTCATATCAAAATTCTACATTCAAATTTCTTGTACAGCAGACAAGCTAGAAGTTACCATTCACAAAAATATTGTAACTGTGTCTTAAGAAATGTTGAACTTTGTAGAGAGGCTCCGAATGTCTGTACAGGATAAAGAATATTATGTTTCTGATATGATCTGATTTAATTAAATAATTAATATATACTTACAGGAGATCCATTTAATACAGGGTGTCTGGTGGCAGATTTATATTTTTAAATACGATTATTTCAAAAAGTAATAAACGGTGCGGGGTGAGGGTGGCGCCGTGGGAATCACCGATCGTGCGAATTTGTCAGTCACGATGTCGCAGTGGTCGAGTGAGCATCGCGCGTTCGCTGTAGAGACATTTTTTAAGAGTAATGATTCTTACGTAATTGCCCGTCGACAATTTTGTTCAAAGTTCGGTATTCGATGAATACGTGATGGACCGAGTGTAAATTTAATTCGTTCGTGGGTGCAGAGATTCCGCGCAACTGCCTCGGCTATGATTGCCCCACGGCCAGGGCCCAGTCGATCTTCAAGGACTCCCGAAAACATTGAACTGGTTGAAAGCAGTTTACGTGAAAATCCGCGACTTTCAATACGGAAAAGAGTAGCCTTACTGGGACTTCCAAGGGCGATTATTCATGAAATTTCAAGAAAGGATCTGAAGTTCCATCCTTTTAAAATTCAAATCGTTCAAGAACTGAAAGAAAGTGACTTTGATTTAGGCAAAAATTTTTGTGAAACGATGTTGGAGCGTTTTCGCACTGTAAATCCCATTTTTTGGAGCGACGAGGCTCATTTTCACTTAAACGGCCACGTCAACAACCAAAACTGCCATTACTGGTCTCCAAGAACCCGCAACCCTCGATTGAAACATCAAAACCCATTGCATTGCTCCAGGGTAACTGTTTGGTGTGCCTTATCCACGCATGTGATAATTGGACCATTTTTTTCCCAAAATTCTCGAGGTCAGGCGACGAATGTCAATGGTGAAAATTATCGACGCATGATTACGGATTTCTTTTTGCCAAACCTGCGAGCTCATCCATCGTACTCTTCACACGTGGTTTCAACAGGATGGGGCGACTGCACACAGCCAGAGCTTCGATGAATTTGCTTCAGGAAAATTTCCCCCAAAAACTGATCAGTCGCTTTGGGGACATCCCATGGCCACCGAGGTCGCCCGATCTAACTCCCATGGATTTTTTTTTATGGGGCTACCTCAAAGAGAGGGTTTATAATGACAATCCCCAATCTCTTGTGGCTTTAAAGGAAAATATTCGTCGAGAAATCAGCTCAATTGAACCAAGTTTACTGCAGCGTGTGGCGCAGAACGAAAGGCTTCGTTTTGAACAGTGTGTGCAACTCGACGGAAGACATTTGGATGACATACTCTTTAAAAAATGAAATCCGCATTTCTATTCTATCGTTCAATGCTCTTAATAAAACTTTGTATGAATTATTACGTTTTTTATTTAAGTTTGAAAATATAAATCTGCCACCAGACACCCTGTACAAATAATTTTAGTGTATTTTTGTTAATATTAGAAATTAAATGAGTTACATTTATTCGAAAGATATGCACTTTTTTGCCCACTATGTACAAAACATTATTACTCTCTGAGAGTAAGGTGTTGAATTTCCATTATTGTTCAGTATGTTTTCACCCTCTATTTTGTGCTAGACGTATACCCAGATATTTTTATTAGATTGGCAACAAAGTGGCAAGCAATTCAAGCTATTTTATAAATCTAAATAGAACTAAATATAAAGTATAGTGCGAAGATAAAAATTGCAGTAAAGCAATGTTAGGACATTTAACATATGAAGAAAACTGTCCTTAGCTGATAAAGGAAAGTACCTTGGTAAAATGATTGATCGAGTGAGAAAACAGATAAGAAAGCTTTTATAGTCGTACAGAAATTGAGGGAAGGAATAATTATAAAAAGGACCTAAATGACGAAATCCACAACAGATACGTGGAGGAGACATTGTGGGAAGGTATGAACCACTCGAAAATATACCAAACTTTACAAAATACTCTTAAAGCATACCCAGAGCCCATAACTACTCCGAAAACGGAAACATAAAAATACACTAAAGGAAACAATGAGACAACGACTAAGGGTGCACTTTCCGGGATCACTTAGTGATCGGCAAACTTCTGGACTGAAACAGGACAAGAGGAGGCTAAGACTCTAACTGAAACCATTTAGTTTGATGTCTATTGCTCTCTAGAA
Organism: Sinelater perroti; assembly: GCA_036346155.1. Lineage (NCBI taxonomy): Eukaryota > Metazoa > Arthropoda > Insecta > Coleoptera > Elateridae > Sinelater > Sinelater perroti. Next base: position 15,949,396 of record JARFIY010000158.1, on the reverse strand, counting down.
AATCTGCTTGACAGGCATATTAAGGGTGGTGGATTAGTCACTCGTGCTCCACAGCATGCATATAAAGAGGGAGTGTCCACAGAAACAGCATTGAATCTATTTGTTACTAGAATGTAGAATGCTGTGTAAAACAAATAAGTAGTTTAGCTGCTTTTCTGGATATTGAGGGAGCGTATGATAATAAATCCCTAGATTCAATCATTACAGCGTTAAGAAATAAAGGAACAAGTTGTAGCTGGACAAACTGTGTGCTTAAAAAGGTTAGTATGCTTTATGTATCTTTGATGGGTGAAATAATAATTGGCTCGGGTTGCAAGAAGATGTCTGCAAAGAGCAGTTTTGTCTCCTCTACTGTGGAACCTTGTAATGGACGAGCTATTAAAGACACTCGAAGAGAACAAATATAATATATAATATATGCAGATTACTTAGTCATAGTATCCCAAAAAAGATTTAACAATACAGTTAACAAGCGTAGGCGAAGGGCGCTGAACCTGGTTACAAATTGGGCAGATCTAAAAGACTAAACATAAGTCCCTCAAAATCTACAATGCACAAGAAGGAAAAATCTAGAAGAACGAGTCGTAGAAATACCATTATCAGATGAGCTAAAGTATCTTGATGTTATTTTAAACTCAAAACTCAAATTGTTAGCCGACGAGCTCATGAAAAAAAAGAATCTAAACCTAAAAGTGATGTATTGGGTATACACCACGGTGGTCGAACTCATAATATATAATTTGGTGTGATGGACAACTATAAAGCAAAGAACCGTACTACGTAAGACTTTTGCTGGTCTGGAAATAACGAGCGCCATAAAAACAACATTAATAGCGGTAATGGAGGCATTGTTAGACCTTCTCCCTCTTAATTTTGAAATCTTGGGAGATGCAGGAGTGGCTCTTAATTAACTGCCCAACGCACGCATCCGCAAAGATTATATGGAAGTAAAACATCTGAAAATTGGACAGGCGGATGAAGGCATACTAGGCATGAAAACAGACCATATGGCGCCAAATTTGCATTCAACATAAATTTCGAGGTTAATATTATAGGTCAAAATAAATGTACAAATGAAATAAGCAACAGGAAAAATTATCTGGTATAGAAGACCAAATCTGAAACGGGAGCGAGCATATTCTGTGAAACGAGAAACTTGCAGTTGAGCTTTTGACTAGAAAAATACACATACATTTTTTAAGCACAGATATGTGCTATACTGCAGTACGCCAGGCAAAATAATTTGAAATCTTCTCAAAAGGCATGTTCACATATTCAGGCATCCCTGAAAGTATTAAATAACCCGAAAGTAACACCCGGGCTAGCATGGGAATGCCAAAAGCTCAGTGCCTCGGCAAACTACAACAAGTTAACTCTATTGTGGGTACCAGGGCACTGTAAAATTTTAGGCAGCGAAACATCTGATGAGCTAGCACAAAAAAAATCATCAACTCCATGTACAACTCCTCGAACCGGCTATGAGTGTACCTAACGTACTATACGAAGCCAGATGAGAGAGTGGGTCAGAAAATGACAGGAAAAAAGACAGTCTCGTAAGCGAACTGTAGAACTGTTAGTACAAAGCACGAATCAGCTACGAACTATTATGGGTCTCCTCGTAGGACACTGTTGTCTCAGAAGTCACGTCTATAAAGTGGGACTGTACAATGGAGACCGGAGTTGCAAACAATGTGGCTGGAGAGGGAGTACAGCATCCATATCTTGTGCAAACGTAATGTATTTGTATTTATGGAAAACCAATAATAAATTCAGAAGAATACAGCAACTATCCAGTAAAGGACTTGTATATACTGGTACAAGGAGCAAATGCTGTAAATAAAATAAAAGAGGCATTATAAATCCATAAGGCTGCAGTGCTACCGGAGACTTAGATCAAAAGACTATCAACAGAAAATAGCTAATAATTCCATTTTTGTCTTTCCAAATTATACACAGTGGACAGCCATGTTTGAGATTGTTATCTTCTTCTGACAATCACACTTTATTATCGACTTTAAACTGACATTCCTCGTATGTCTCTTTTATTAACTCCTAGTGCTTGATGGACAATAATCATTTGTTATAAGCGAATAAGCGTGTCACTCCGGTGAGTGATCTCCTTTAAAATTTAATCTAAATATAAATCTACAGTTTATTTGCCTAAAAGAGTTTAAATGCATTGTTTTAAAAAAAAACTTTCTGGGTCCTGTAGTCTGGTCGAGTGGTAGCAGATGTTTTAGCTTGCGTATTTCATACGTACTAACGCTCTTGTATTTGGCAATAAACTGATGACTTTCTTGATGGATTCTAGTAGAATGTTATGTTGGATGACGATGTAACTTTGTTTTAGAATCTTTGCAGTTTTCCGTAGTTGGACACTATAAGTCCATACAGGTTTCAGGGTGGCTTTTATAATGGCAATTGGTTATCTAGGGATGGTTTTGATCTTCTACCAATAAGCCAGTAGATTTGACTCGGTTTGAGACCCAGCTATTTTCTTTTGGTGGATATGCACTTTACCATGTTAGGTATCGGTTTAAATCTATACCAATATATTTGATAGTGTCTTCTTGTGGGAGTTGACAGTTGTCGATCTTTACATGAGTGGATGTTAGGCATAATTCGCCACGATTTTAACTAGTACTGAATTTTGTTCAAGTTAGTTTAAATGGGTCTTGAGGCCAACACTAGGGCAGACACAGAATTTGTTGCTACAGTAGCGGTTCCTGTTGTTGGTAGGTCAGCTGTATACAGAAGGAAGAATATTGGTCTCAAGATGCTACCTTGCGAAACGCCTGTATGTATAGGGTAGGCATCGATGTATTTACTGCCTTTCTTTATTGTGGGGTTGCAGGCCGCTATACACTTTATCAAAAGTGTAAGATATGTCAAAAAAGGCTACAGCACAGAAGAAGACATCTTCTAGTTTTTCCGGATTTGAGGATCACAATGATTTGAGTAACCTTCCAGGAGGTGGAGAGGTGGTTTATTTGCAATATTGCAGTGAAGATAAAGATAATAAATTTTGTAACATCTATTTGATTCCTCTTTATGAGGACCAGGTCAAATCCGAATGCCTTTTTAAGTTAATTTGCAAAATTAGTAGATTTATTTCAGTAACGTTTACATTTTTCTTGGGCATTCTTTGTGCTTTTCTCTTTCTACAATCGAGCGACTCATCTGCAGTGTTTCTTTGAGTCATCACTTTAGTCACTAAATTAGAAGACTTGTGCATGTAACGCGCTGCCGCTACAATATTTACTTGGGAAGTAGTAACAGAAACACCACTTCAAATCCCCCCGGAAAAACAATACGCCAGATCTACACCAGATAAACTTGCGAGGCATATTAGAGCGCATTTTAAGGAATTTACTCGTTTAAATTATCGACCTGGCGTTCTTGTAGGCTCAACTCCATTTAATCAAATAATTATTTTTAATTATCTTACATGAGAATTGAAAATTTTCGCAGAGAAATGTGAATTGAAATTAATGAAACCAACAATTTTTGCATACGACAATTTAAACTTTAAAAATTCTTATCGAACTTTACTCGAAAATACTACAGGGTAGGAACTAAGTTAAAAACCCTAAATATCATCACTACTTTTTTTAATTAGAAGTAATGCATTAATAACTATATAATGTTATTAGACATTAAACACACTTAAGGCTCTAATTATAAAATAAGTTCTAACATTTGTTATAAAAATACAATAAGCGATAGGTACAAAATATTACCTAATGACTGGCGTTTGTACTTACGTAATCACTTTATTTATTATTGCTTGTAAGTCGAAGACAAGAAACGTGGATTATGCACATGTTTAAATCGAAAGCCCTTAAAAACAATAATAAATAAGATGGCGCTGTGTAAATTAAAACTGCTAAGTGCAAAACAAAAATATTTATATCCAAAATAGAAATAAAAAAATAAATATTTTTGCCCTACCTCGTGTAAAACAGAACGAACCTAATGCTACTTACGTAACAACAAATTACAAAGGAAGTGTGGAATAAACCGACTACGAATTAAAATGAGATCAATCGTTGCTAAAATGCGGCCATCTTTAGTTCTTGCGGACCCCGTTCTTGTACCCCCGACATCTCCGGATCAGCTCGAACTTTCTGTACCTCATGCAGTGCCACTGGGGGATCTGCGCCATGGCCTCCAGAGCCTGCGAAAAAAATGCATCATTGCAAGGGTTGCCTACGTGCGGGCCGCCGGTGCGCCTTATTAGCCAATTCCTGCAGTCACCGCAACGCAGTTTGCACTGATGGGTTTGCACTCGCGGCCTGTACTCACCGAGTCGGGGTTTCCCACAGGTAGGGCGCACAGGTGGTGCAGCAGGGCGGCGAGGAAGACGAGGATGCACGCGGCCAGGCACTTCATCTCGGCTCGACTGACTGCGTGCAGCGCTACACTGGCGGTGCTGGCCCTAGGTGGATGCCCTTATTTATACCAATTGAAGGGAATGAATCAACCTAGATTTTCTTGCCGCCAATTATACGCGGCAAACCTCCTAACCTACTTTAATAATTTAATGGTAAATACGTAGCAGTCTTGCATATTTCGAGCCTGGAATCTAACATGGAGGCGATATTTATGGGAGGCTTTACCTAATCGGCGCCAAGGACGCCGGCATTAGGACCATTAGCATGCCCGGCAGGAATAAACAAAATAAGTCTAAGAGCTTTTTTGTTTATTTTTTTATTTTTGTACAGAATAATTCATCTAATTCAGATAATTTATGGTGGTTCGGAAACACAAAACATCAAAGAAATTGGAGCCTTGATTTCATTTATATTATTATTTATATTATAATCGATTTCCCTGTCTACTTTTCAATGTAGGGATGTAGTTTCTTTCATTTCTCTTTTAATGACTACCTTGTCCTCCCATATACTTTGCCCAATGGTTTTCTCTCCATCTTTAGCAAGTGTCTCCACCATCCTAGTTGCCTTTCTGTTATTGGTTTTGCTTTCAACTTTTTTCTCATTTCTGTGTTCATTATTTTGTCTCTTCTTGTGATAGTCTTGACTTGTCTTGGATATTTTATCTCTATTTTTTGTATTTTCCTTTTGTTTTTCTTTCTATCTAGTATTGTTTATGTAGAATCTACCAGCCACCAAACTGCATTGCTCTTCTGCAATATCAACTATACTTTCTACTCTCTTTTTAATTATTCATCCATACATTCTTCCTATTGATGATGTTACTGTAATACTCCAATGATGGTGACAATATGTTCTATTTTCCTTTTTATCTATTGGACTAAAATGACCCAATTTTAATTCCGTAGGCATTTCTCCTTTTTCTATAAGGCATCTATTAAAAAGTTGCTGTAACAATTCAATGATCCTACTAAGGTCATTTGGTGGATCTTGCATAGTTTGATGTATTATATACTCTTTTCTGTTTTCGGTAAGTGGATTTTCGTAATATTTTTCTATTTAATAATTTGTATCAGTTGTGTATTTGTTTTTGTCGATTTTCTTGCCTAAGAATTTTTAATACTTTTCAGGTCTTTAGTTCTTGTTCCTCCTAGAGTATTTTCCTTTTCTTTACATATATTACCTTATTCTTCATTTTTTGTTTTGATCGCATTTTCTTTGTTTGTATTTTTATTCTTATGTATCCTTTTCTGTCTCTTGAGCTGCCACACACTTTTGATAAGCTTTCAATTTTTTATTGATGTTTCCTTCAAAGCTTTATTTTACAATAATTTGTTTTTATTTTCGTTCTCATCTCTCCTAACGATTTGAATGCAGCTTCATGTGTTGCTTGTTTTATTTTGATTATAACAGTCTTCCACGCTGCCTTGTACATCTTTAGTTAATTAGTTTGATAGTCTTTATTAGTTAAATAAATAGTTTATTAACTCATCCCGTAGCAAATTCAAATTGTATTTTGTACTCTTTTTTTCTGTTTTCTCTCTTTTGTTTGATGTATTCTTCTTTATTTTCAAGTATATTTTTGCACTAGGTATAGGTAGTTTGTGGTCCGTTTTACATTCAGATTTTGTTAGAGCTTTTACATAATATGTTTTTATGTTTGTTTCTTGTCTTTGAATTAAGTAATCTACGTGGGCAGTCTGAAAAGTTTTGAGTTTTAACATAAAGATGGTGCTACCCGGCAAAGCTACTCTGCTATTACAGTCATGCATGTTTTGAAAGATACATGTACAATTTTAGTCATTTTGGACACTTAGTTGTTTGACTGTTGTATGAGTCGACCTCAGTGCTTTTGTAAAAATGGAAAAATCAAATACCGTGCCGTAATTAAGTACTTACATTTGAAAGGCAATACGCCCGCGCAAATTAAAATTTAGTTAGACGCCATTTACGGGGACTCTATCCCATCATGTGCCATCGTAAAAAATGGGCGGCTGAATTTCAACGTGGTCGTAGCAGCTTGGCTGATGAAGAGCGTTCAGGGCGGCCAATAACTGCGACCTCCACCGATAACATCGAATAAGTTTACCAAATGGTACTGGACGACTGCCAATCATAGTTAGAGAGATAGCAGGGACTGGGCATATCGAGAGAACGCGTTTGTCATATATTGACAATAATAAGAATTGGGCTTGCTCACTTTGGACCAAAAATTCATTCAAATACACATTTTCGAGGTCCTGCCTAAGTCGGACTCTGTGCGTCCATGAAACTTGGGTCCACTATTACACTCCTGAGGCGAAATAAATAGTCAAAACAATAGACTATAAATGGTGAACTTGCACCAAGAAAGGAAAAAATAGTTTCATCGGCCGGGAAGGTGATGCCGACTGTCTTTTGGGATAGTCAGGGATTTCTGTTCATCAACTACTGAGGAAAAGGGAAAACAATAACGGGGTCGTATTATACATTATTATTGGACCAACTGAAGGCAATAGTTGCTGAAAAACGGCCCTATTTGAAATGGAAAAAGTGCTCTTCCTTCAAGGCAGCACACCGGCTTACACTTCGTGGGTCGCCATGGCCAAAATTCACAAAATGCAGTTTAAATTAACTATTACATGTTTCTATTAATCTACTCTCATTATCGTTTACTATTTTTTTGCCAAACTCGCATTTAAATCTGTTAAGGGTACAATTTCTTTTCGATTTACAATTTTTTCTAGTGTAGAAATTATTCTTAAAATTTGTATTTTTGTCGTATGTAGGAGTATATGCTGCTAGTATGCAAATGGTGTGCCCAAATATTTGTAGTTACGTTGTCTTTCATTTACCTCTTCTCCTAATATAGCAATAACTTCTTCGTCCTTTGCTCTTTTTCCTTTGGGCACTCCGCTATAAAACCGTATGTAGTTTGCATGCTCTTCATTTCCTGTTTTCTGTATGTCTATGTTAATTTTATATTTGGAAAGTTGCTCAAAAACTATTTTTGTGTTTATACCCTAGATACTTCATGTGCCAAAAATAAATGTCCTTTTTCGTTAGCTTTTTCTGTCATCATAATTTCTATCCGTAATCCGAGGCTTGCGCTTTAATCTTTTAACAATCTGTTTGGTTTTACACGAAAAGTTAACCTGTTCTTAACCCCTACCTGAAGGACCAGGAACTTTGATTTTAGGGTGTTCTTTCCCTAGATAGTCTGTTCGTCCACCACTCTAGAGAACTATCTTTTCTATTTAGTTCTTTTGCCTTCTTTTCGGTTGCAATTTTCTTTAATCCTCTTCCACATCAGTAACCGTTGGCCGGTTTTTACCTGTAGTACTAGGTAAGAGCCCTCGAACACTACCATAAGCCACGCCAACTAAGTTTTAGTTTATTTAGCTGTTGTTACTTTTTTACCACTCTCCATTTATCTTGGATTGTGACAGGCGGAGCCTGAGTCCAATTGTTGAATCAGGTTGCTGAATTAATTTCTATTACATACATAACTCACTTAATTGGAAGTCCTTATAAAGACGAGATATCGTATCTAAAAACACAAAAATTTATCTGTCCGTGAGATCCAAAAAAGCTCCAATAACAAAAACCTTGTCGTAATCTGTAAATGGAAGACGTAATTCTGGATGAATTTGCTTTCCTCAATCCAATCTGTTCTATTGACATTAGTTGGCATTGTTAATGTCCCTATTTTCCATTTTTCAGCATTTCAGCAAGGAGTACATCCAATCCTAAAACTTTGTTGTTTTTTGATTGTGTGCGAACTGAGAGGTTAAGGCTCTCATACGTTCGCTCTCTCTGTCCGGTCGTCGCGCACCATCTCTGATACGGGGCGATGTGGCAAGCACCGCACCTTAGACAACCGCCATTATTACCCCTTGTCCGAATGAACGCAGGTACTCAATTATTTTTAGTGACTGAGTAGGCCACCCGCCAGGCATCAAAGAGCACCGGGAATTGAACCCGGGTCGGTCAGCATCGCAGCCCGCCGCTCAACCACGGAACCACGCTGGCAGCTAGGTTGTGTTAAACATATTAAATTTTTTATATAAGGTTCCACTATTAATATATTGTCCTTATGCCTTTCTTCTTTTCCGTTTTGAACCTTTTATAGCAATCGATACTGATATACAACATGCTGATCCGTTCTCTTATTCCTTATATTTTCTTATCATTGTGTTTTTTAAATCTTATTATTATTATCTTATTATTCTATAATATGCGATGTATACCTCGAGTTCTTCCAACGACTCGGCTCACACTTTTTAGTTGCCGGAGACTGGAATGCTAAAAATACAGCCTGGGGATCTAGGCTGATTACTCCTAAAGGCAGAAAATTATTGAGAGTTTTAGAAATAGATAATTTCAACTATTTGTCGACTGGAGAGCCAACTTATTGGCCGACCGATCGAAATAAAATCCCCGACCTGTTAGACTTTGCCATAACTAAGGGAATCTCAGACCTACATAGTTATATTGAATCCAATTTAGATCTGTACTCTGACCACAGTCCTGTAATAATAACTCTAAGTACCAGTATTAAAAAAAGCCACAACAGAGACTGTCTTCCAAAAAGACTGATTGGAACCTATTCCGTCAACATATCAACGATAATATATCACTAAATATCCTCTTAAAAGATAAGGAGGACATAGATGAAGCTGTGCAGTACCTAACTACGTTACTACAAAGCGCTTCCTGGACCTCTACTCCAGAACCCCATGGTCTCCGCTTCATATTAGAGAATTGGTCATCGCAAAGCGCAGAGCTCGGTGCAGGTGGCAGACTATCAGGAATCCACTTGACAAAACTTATTTAAATCGAATAACGCACAATCTCCACAATGCTATCCAAGAAGCAAAAAACGAATCCTTCGAACACTACATCGTCAATCTATACTGATGATCACCTGTGGAACGCGACAAAGAAATTCAAAAGACCCGTAGTATCTATTCCACCTCTACGAAAAGCTGATGGGAGCTGAGCGCGGACGAATATTGAAAAATCCAACAGATTCGCAGAACACCTTGCTAGCGTATTTTCCGCTCCTGATATCCTCAACGATGATGAAGATGATGTCGAAATACAAACATTCTTAAACGCCCCTTGTCAGATGTCTCTTCCACCCAAGACTATTTCACCTGCAGAAGTCAAAAAAGAAATAAGTCTCTTAAATCCTCATAAAGCTCCTGGATATGATCTCATTACAGGTGAAGTACTGAAAAGCTGCCCTAGAAAAGCTATTATATTACTCACAACCATATATAACAGCATACTACGCCTGTGCTACTATCCGATACTATGGAAGTATGCAATAATAATCATGATACTGAAGCCAGAAAAATCTCACAATTGATGCCACTTCCTATAGGCAAATAAGCCTCCTTCCTGTAATGTCCAAAATTTTCAAAAAACTCATCCTCACCAGAATCGCAAACGTAACACATAGATGCCTTAATCTCTAACCATCAATTCGGCTTCAGACCCAATCACTCCACTATCCAACAGTGCCATAGAATCGTTAATAAAATCAAAGAAAGCTTAGAAGCAAAACAAATGTGTACATCAGCATTTTTAGACGTAAAACAGGCGTTTGACAGGGTGTGGCATGCAAGCTTACTTTTCAAATTTAAACAACACTTACCAAATCAATTGTTCCTCATCCTTAAGTTATACATGTCCAACCGTTACTTCCAAGTTAAATTCGAAGACTCATTATCTGACTACCAGACTATCAACTCTGGTGTGCCCCAAGGAAGTGTTCTGGGACCTTTCTTGTACTTACTGTTTACCGCTGATATACCAGCCAGCGAGGACACACTACTAGCAACGTTCGCTGATGATACAGCCATCCTTTCTACAGATCTCGATCCGATACCAGCTTCTGCAAAATTGCAAGCTTATTTTGATCAACTCCAAATTTGGCTTACGCACTGGAATATTAATCTAAACGTTGATAAGTCACGTTCACAACACGAAGAGCCGAATGTCCTCCTCTTACCTTCAATAACACTCCCATTCCTGTCAAAGGAGAAGTTAAATACCTCGGCCTTCATCTTGACGCAAAACTAACTTGGAGACCACACATTGAAAATCCTTTCATAAAAGTTCGTATACAACAAAAACTAAGGAGAAATTAGTTATTACAATTTGTAAGCTCACCTTTCTTGTGAATTAATTTAATAATTGTTGTTTTTTTAGGTATTATTTTGTTGTTACATATTTTTTTAAATAATTTATGAAGCCATTTAACTCCTTTTATTTATTTTTAAGCGCCTTTTGTATTTCTTCAATTGATATTTCCTAGATGTCTACATCGTATAGGTTTTGCTGTATCCATATAAATACTGGTGCTAGCGGTACGTTTTCACACCACATAAATCTAAGAAGTATTATTTTAATCTCTTTTTTACTTATTTATCTAATAACAGTTTTCTATATTTTGCTTTAGTTACTCTTGGTTTTCCATTTTTTGTTCAAAATTTTCCCAAGCTCTATATTTAGCTACTTTTATCGTGTGTTCTCTGTATTTCTTATGCTTTATAGTTTTCTACCTTGCTTCTATTGAGGTATTTCTTCTCTTTAATGACATTCTTAATAATAGAGTTATAGCATAATACTTTTTATTTTTTTGTCTTAACGTACATATTACTAACAGAATCTAATTTGATCTTTTACTTCTTTTTCTCTATATAGGTCTACATTGCTAAGTTCTTTTCCGAATCCTGTACATACAATGACTTAGTATTCATATCCATCTTTACTATTGGATGATGCTTTTTCGCTTTTAATTCCACTATTGCTACTGTTAAATAGTCTATTAAGTATCTGTAAATATTCTGATTTTTTACAAACTCATTTCTATTACTATTATTGTAAACTTTGTAATTTTTATTTTTATTTTAAATGTCTGATATACAAAGTGTCCCAAAAGGTAATTTAAAAAAAACAAAGTCGCCGTCCATTAATAAAACTTATTTATTAAAATATAGACTAGAAATCTAGACTAAAAATTATTTTTTAAAACTAATGTCATCTAATATATGGTCCTGAATACTTGCGACACTCTCTCAAATGAGAAGCAAAGTTTCTGAGCACGGCGCGGCACGTAGTCTCCGCATGGCAGCCATTTCTAGACGGATATTTTCTTTTAATTGAACTACAGAGCCCAGATTGCTGCTGTACACTCTTGATTTAAGATATCCCGACAGGAAAAAATTTGTGGAGACGGTATAACGAATATTCCTCACATATTGTTTTTATTTACAGGCGCTTTTTTACATTATTTACAACAAGAGTTTATTGTGGCCACAAGAGTGCTGAGGTTGGCAGTTGGGTCGTGTCTGTAGCGTCGGCGTGCGCTAAGGGTTAGTTCTTGCAATCCGGCGGTGGTCCGAACAATGTTCGCAGGACGCGCTGCAAACGTTCTTCAGTCGGTGACGCCGCTGCTGGTTTCACGGGGGATGGAGATTCACCGAACAGCTCTTTCCAGGAGCCGTGCCCGGCATCCCTCGGCAGGTCTCTTCTGGGGTCCCTCGGCGGGCCTCTCTTGGGGTGTCGGTGGCAGCGGGACAGCAGTTCTGGTACCGGTGTTCTTCGGCGGTAGGCTCGCCACTGGTTTTGATAGTACTTTTTCGGAGGTGTCGATCGGACGATGGAGATGCTGGTCTTCCTGGGAGCTATGGGTCACGATCAGGTAGTTGTCGGAGATAGCTCACGATTCGGCAAGATCCTATGCCTAGCGGCAAGCACTGTTCGATGACGGCCAAGGCTTTTAGATAGTGGCAAGGCCAGTTCGAAGGCTTTCGAGTAGCGGCAGCAAACTGTCTTGGACTGGCGTGAGGTACGCTTTTATACCCCAGAGATTGTACGTGGGGTGTCTCCTCCTAGAAAAAATCGCGTGATTGGGCAGGCTTGCACCCCCAATTGTCGGTTTTGGAAATACTTCTAGGTTCGACATTACGCTAATTTGTTCGCTACGTGGAAGTACTTTGCGTTCCCACAAATCCGTAGGAGACAAATCAGGGCTGTGTAAAAGCCAGTTGATATTACCTCTTCTAGAAATAAATTTTTAGGGAAAATTCTATGAACTCGTTGCAGAGACATTTTAGAAGTGTGCGATGTTACTCCATCTTGCTGAAACCATGTTCTTTGATTATAACCAGCAAAATTTAGCAGTTTCGATACCAACAAATTGTTTAGCATCTCAACATAACTCTCTGAAGTCATTGATAACGCACGAACCCTTTCACGTTCTAAGAAGTACGAGCTGGTTATTCCTGGTGCTGATATTATAGCCCATACAGTCACTTTCGGTAAATAAAGGAGGTTCTCATGCTTCTATTGTGGATTCATAGCGCTCCAGTAACGGCTGTTCTGTTTGTAACAGAATGCCAAAAACGGTACCATATGAGCCAACATTGTTTGGACAATCCAGTAAAAAAACTCTTTTCGTGCGAGAAAACCCAAGTTGAAACATCAGTACCATAAACCAAATGAAAGTTTGCAAATCGGAGACGATTTTTTATGACCTGTTACAGGGTGGTATCCAAAAGTAGTAGGACTGATTTTTTTAAAAAAAATTTATTGAACATTTTGGTACATCGACTTAACACTCTACAAAATAGGCCCCTTGGGTTTCTACACACTTCTGGTAGCGAGCCTTCCAGGTTGCGAAGGCCTGCTGGAAGTCGTCCTCCTGGATGCTGTTCAGCGCCCTCGTCGTTGCCCCTTGGACTGGTTCCACCGAGTCGAAACGATGCCCCTTGAGCTGCCTCTTGATCCAGCGGTGTCACATCAGGGCTGTGGGGGGCAGGGGTGAGGCAACGTGGAAACGCCGAATTTGGCCAGGAGATCCCCTCACAATCCACGCGCCGTGGTACGGCGCGTTGTCATCATGGAGCTTCCACTTTCCCACAGGGCCTGGTCAGACGCGTGTGATCCGATTTCGCAGCCGTGTGAGCACTTTCACGTAAAATCTTGCATTTGCAGTCCAGGAGGTACAAACACCTTATAGACAATGTCACGATGGTCAAAAAATGCAATCAACATCGATTTCACTTTCGATTTCGACATTCTGGCCTTCTTTTTACGGGGTGATTGAGCGGTGTGCCACTCTTCGCTCTGACGTTTAGTTTCCGGGTCGTATTGGAAGACCCAGGTTTCATCTTCGGTGATGACATTATCGAGAAAATGTTCGACTTCTTCCAAACAGTTCAGTATTTCTTGGAAATCTCAACACGCAGTTCTTTTTGCACTCAACACTTTCGGCACCATTTTCGCACACACTTTTCTCATCGACAAATTCTCTGTGATGATGCGTTGGACTGTCCCGTACGAAAGATTCAGCTCATCACTAATTAATTTAATGCCCAACCGTCGGTCAGAGTTCAAAAGTTGCTTAACTTTCAGCACATTGTCGTCCGTTCGCGAGGTTGACGGGCGCCCGGCGCGTTGGACGAGCTCCCTCCCCTCCCGAAACAACTTGTGCCACTCAAATATCAAGGAACGGCTTATGGTATTCTTCTTGTAGGCCTGCGTAAGCATGTCCTTGGTTTCGGTCGCTGATTTTCCAAGTTTGTAGCAAAACTGTATGGCGTACCGCTGCTCCAAATTTCGCTCCATCGTAACTGACGTCACAACAGGAGGTCACTAAAACAGAGATCCACACTCAACTAACCCACGCGACTGCCGCAGGTCGAAACCTGTTCCCAAGGCTCCCCTCCATAACATCCGGCCTTGCAGACCCCCCTCCATCGCTCCGCGCGCGCGGAAAAAAGCCAGTCCTACTACTTCTGGATACAACCCTGTATTATTGGAATCTGTTTTTTGGCAATTATGTACAAGCATCGGAGTCTCTTCAAAACACATTGCATTGTTCGCTTTCAGCATCTCAATTTGTAGCTAGAAATGATCGATTTTGCTTGACTTCTCTGGTGGAAAATCGCTTATATTTCCGCTCTTCTTTGAAAGTTGTTGATCGTAGACGACCCATCTTCTTACGACGAACGCCGCGGACAATTGTTCGCACTGTATTTCGACCACCACCGTGATCTCGAGCCAATTTCTTTATTCCACTGCCATTTCGGTAATCCTCCAATATGTCACTTCGCTTTTCTTCAGACAATATTTTGAAAAATACATAGGGTTGTTGAAAATTGTCCGTAAGAGCTAACTAAAAAGCGACACGCAAACACCAGCAAAAAAATCATAAAAACAGTAAAATTTCAGAGGGATTTTGTAACTCCTACTAGTATAAATACACGCTAAAAGCTTCAGCTCAAACGGCTAAGTTGTCGTTGAAATCTGAGGGGAGTCCAAACTTTTGTCGCGGAGTGTAATATATATTACGCAAATTATGATGATTACTGAAATTCCTTTGTCCAATGCTCGTCGAATAATTGTTTTTTTAAAACTCTCGCACACAAAACGCTCGGTCCGCTCCATAGCGACTACATTCCCGAAAGCCGTACTACATGCGCCCCGCGCCCCTCTGGTATTATCAAAGTATCTCGTAAATTCTAATGGATGTTTTACTGAACCATAAATTTTTTTTAATTTATTTATTTGCAATTGCAAATTTACAATCTACTTCTGGTATGAAGTAATAAGTAAATTAGTTGAAATTGGCGTATTTGGCAAGAGTAGGGCACCATCCACTGATGGGTCTCCACGAGTTACTCAATAAGATCTTCCAGTCATTGTCTCTTCAATCTTCTATCCAAGGGCTGGCGAGGGTAGAGGTTAGTAATAAGCGGGTTAAAATGATTTAAGGTGCGCATCCTGCTCTTGGCTGCATAACTCTTGATGACTTCCGAGATGAATGGGATTTTGAGGTCGTGGTGGAGGATTTGATTGCTGACATACCAAAGTGCATCAGATAGAATGCGCAATGTCTTCGATTGGAAGGACTGCAGTACTTTGGTGTTGGGTGGCTTACTGCATCTCCACAGCTCAATCCCGTAGAACCATATAGGTGTTAGGATGACTTTATATAATAATAGCTTGTTTTCTATTGTAAGTTTAGGTGATCGTCCGATTAGCCAGTGCATACTTATGGTTTTTAGATTGATTTGTTGTCTTTTGGCTTTTAAATGAGCTCTCCAAGTTAGCCTTTGATCTAGATGGAGTCCCAAATACTTCACCTCAGTTTTTATTGGGATGGGTTGGTTGAAGATGGTGACTTGAGGGCATGTAGAGTGTTTTATAGTGAAAGTAATTTGACTTGATTTTACTTTGATCCGCCACCGATCGAGCCAGCTTTGAAGAAGATTTTTGGAGCTTTTGGGATGCGTTACCAGCATTGGTATCAGATGGCATTATTGCAATGTCATCTGCTATGGTAGCAATTAGGGTATTTTCTGTAGTCGGAATACCTTCAGTATAGAGAAGATAGAGAAAGGGACCGAGGACACTACCCTGCGGAACACCGGAGCTAATAGTGTGGTAGCTAGATAGCCAACCCTCAAACTGAACTTAAAAGTGTCTCAAAGTTAGATAGGATTTTAGGAGGAGAAAAATTTGGTAAGAAAGCTTTCTTTTGATTTTATACAAGAGCTCACAGTGTGATACCTTGTCAAATGTCTGTTGGATATCCAGGAATACCGAGGCACACATTTTTTGTCTTTAAACGTTTCCTTGATATAGTTGACTATTCTATGACATTGTTGGATGGTTAAATGTCCTAAACGGAAGCCGAACTGATAAGTAGGAATTAACTCCTCTGAAGGGGTTATTTCTTTGATTTTGTATGACAGTAATCGCTCAAAGATTTTAGATAGCAAAGGTAATAAGTTTATTGGCCGATAAGAGGCTGCTTCTTGCGGAGGTTTCCCATGTTTTGCGATCATGATTATTAATGCAAATTTTCATTGCGCCGGAAAGTGGGAGATGGCAAACATTCAATTGGAGATTCTTTAATATATTTCCTACTATGAGGTTATAGCCAGGGGCTTTGCTTGATATCTCTGTATACTTCTGCAGGTGAGTGATAATTGTCTCGGCGAGTTCAGTAATTCCTCAATCTCAGTATCAAAGTTGGGATTGTTAGATGGGTATGGGGTGAACACTTGTGCTAGATGTTCTCCGAAGGTAATTACTTTTCTTTATTTAAACTAGCCCAACTATGTGAGTAGTAGGTCTTTTAAGCATTTTGTCGCTTTCCAGATCTGGCGTTAGGTTGTGGAGGTGGTATGCGAAAGATTCATTTCCGTTTTCTTGTATGACATTCCGAAGTCTGTGAGTTAAGTTATTAAGTGTAGTCTCCACATCTAACGAAATTGTAGGACTTAGTGCAGTAGGCCTTAGAGTGACTATAAGCTTGACAACGTGTTGTTTTCGATTCGAGGTGCTTCCATTTTGACTTTTGTATTTTGTGTAAATTCCACTTTATACATGTCCTTATTGTTTGGTTGGGGCTCAAGGTCAACGAAAAACATTGGCAATGGATTTTTGCTTACTCTATGTCGGATGTTAATTAAGTTTCTTACAGTGTCTTAAGCTATGTAGTTTATCCTTAATGTCTTGGGGAGGGATTGAGTGATGAAGGTCACGTATAACGATTCTATAAGCTTGCTCTTTTTTTATTTGGTATGTATTTTATGCAATTTTTTCTTGAATTAAGTGAGACATTCGCTTCCTGTATGCGTCAATTGTTCTTGTATTTATCTTTACCGTATTATTGGATAGGGACTTGGAATAAAATCGTTCTTCTTCGACGACTTTGGTCAGGTTATTATTCATGGCTTTGAAGTCGGTAACATCGTAGATATAAATAGGTAAAGGGTTAGGTTCTGGGGATTTTGTTTTAGGGTCAGAATTATTTTCATCGAAATTGTAGATAGTTTCAGTTTCGGTGAAAACCTGATACCTGTTCGTTGTTTTAGTTACGGACGAGTTTTCGGGTGGCCTGGATTGAACCGTTTGTTTTCTTTTTTTGATAATAATTTGCCAGGGATGTCTACTGCCCTTTTGTTTTTGATGTGCGTTCATATTTTCATCGTCGTCGCTTTCAGTGCCATGGTTGAGAGAAAGCTGTTGTGAAAGTATTACTGTAGATGTGTGCTTATAGCTGGAATTTGAGATAGAAATTGTTGATAAGGTTGAGGGATTGAAAATTGATTTTGGGACATCAGAGGTAAGTGAGGATTTAGTTGAGTTTGACTTATCTGATTTATGTAGTTTGACATTGGTGGCATCGGTTGAAAATTATTCCAGTTGTTACAGAAGTTGTTGGGTGGTCCGGGTATATTCCCGACTGGAAACATTTCACTACATTAATGTTTATCTATTTTGCAGTAGGATTAAGCGAAAAAGCTTTGTTGGGTTAAATTTGAATTTAAATTTTAATGAACTCTGTGACCGCGATATCAGTCGCGTGCACTCAGCTGTTATCACTCGGCCGACCCTCAAGAGTTGAGAGCGGCGATCGACACGTCTTTATTCGGTGAAAGTCACACGAGAACTCATACAAAATTAAAACTCCAAATTATTACGATAACTTTCTAAACAAAATGATGGTACAAGAAATGTTCTATAAAGTTAATTACACTATCTTTACCAAAAAATAAAAAAGGAAAGAAGCTTTGTATACAAAGTAAAACTCAACATTTTTCTCGGCACATATTTTTTTCTGACACAACACAAAAATGTAAATAATAAATTTTTTTATGACACTAAATTACATTTAGCTTAATAACTATAATAAATTGTTTTTTTAATATTTCTTACACCCCAAAAAAGAAGCCGTAAATCAATTATTGCAAACGCAAGCAGAACCTAACGATTTATGTGATTTTAGCGATGGCGTCATGCTCCTGTTATAAGTAAGGATCTCGAATTCTAAGTAATTGAATTCGGTGCCATTTTGAGTGATAAATAGCCCCCTATCTTCGTTGGGCCCCGCGCTGACCTTTCCAACTGACGTCTCCATCCTGTGGTGGACCCTTCCGAAGTGCATAGTCTTTCCAGGATGGCGCCCGGCCCAGCAAATGGATCTCGTTGTGCTTAGTTTTCACCCACACGAATCTTTCTGGGTGCTGGGTGCACAGAATCTGCTTACACGTTTACATAAGTCTCATTACATTCCCACAGCTATTCTGCTTACCTTTATATCATTCGTGCCGCTTAGTTCTTTACCCCATGCGTAATAGGCTTTGTTATCGTACGGGTATATTTTGGCCGGAGTCAACCTTCCGTCGTTCCATATTTGACCCATATAGATGGGGTTCCCGTTATAGTCTTCTCCTCCAGGTAACGCATCCTTCAGAACGAGCCCGGCGTATTCTCTCCAATAGTAACCTTGTTAAAATAGAAGGTAGTGCTAAAAGAATATATGACAAGTATTAATAACCTACCTTCTATATCTAAGTTGTACACACTTCCAACGGCCAACAAGACCAATACTACAGTAAAGAGAACCATCGTTTTAAAGTTGCAAATTCGAGATCCTTGCTCAATATATATCGTTCGGAATCATTAGGTACAGTCCCAATTAAAGGAGAGCGCTGATAGCAAGAGGTCGTTAAATTAAATTGCGGAGTTTATATCCAAACTTATCTGAATGTTTATAATAACATGCTCAGAAAACAGTGACGCTTTTTCCTTTATTATTGTTATTAGAAGTCACAGTTTACGGCAGTGAAAGAAAGCGGGCGTGCTTTTGTATATGCTTATACCACATTACGATTATTTCTACTGATATGCCTGCTTACTGGTTTGCAGTGTATAAAAATCAGTTTATTCCAAGAAGCGCTGGATAAACCTGTTTTCAAAAGGGGATTACCCTTTTTGATAGATTTCTGGCGATTAAATTAGTGTATCGTTAAATTTTAGTTGTTGTATTAAAGTAGTTATTTCATCGAATTTTATAATAATGTGCAATATACAATATACAGGGTATAATAATAAAAGTTGTAAACATAAATTAAGCTACCCAAAATCTTTTGTAAAACTGAAAAGAACCACGAAAAATCCTTATGAAAATTGCTGAATTACCACAACTACAAAAAGTTTCGTCATGAGTTAACAATAGTTAATAATAATGTCGGAAGTTCCGTAAAGCATAAGCAACTTTTTGAGGATTTCAGTGACATACCATTTATTTTTTTATTGTCTTCTTGATTTGTACAATCAGTCCGGTTTGCGGTCTATAAGTACATCTTATACATGGTATAGCGTTTAATACTATATATATTAACATAAAGAGTAATACTCCAATAAGCATTCTCTATTAACTATATACATTGGTTTTGCAGTTTTGCTGGACAATATTTATGTGAAACGAGTCGTTAAGTCATCTGGCTTAATTTTTTAAGTATTTTGGATTCTTCTTCTTCATTGAACAATGTGCCTGCAAGTTTGTTTCGATGTCCTAGAATCTTATCTTTTGTTTTTATTGCTGATTTTGGTGATTTCTTCACGTATTGTGGGTATTGTTAGATCAGCGTGTAATTGTTTATTTGGTATGTACCACGGTGTGTCAACCATTGTTCTGAGTATCTTATTTTGAATTCCTTTGTATAATTTCTATGTTAGAAGTACTAACAGAATTTTATTTTTAATGAAAACTTCTGACTTCCTGTCTAGTAACCAGTACATCTGACTAAATTTTGCTTCTAGTTGTTTTTTTAATTGAAAATATTTGTACGCCAAATAATATTTATACACTAAAAGCGCTAGGGAGATGGTATAAAAGCTATTTAGTTGTAGATGCTGCTTCCGTATCTTTTTTCAAAATAATCAAGAATATTGAACCAGAAATGAGATCATTAAAATTCTCCATAAAAGGCGTTGCTCTTTATGAACCTTGAAAGCTATCTGTTTATAGGAATTACAATGTTTTATAAAAGGCAAGTTTCTTCTTCTATGTTAGACTGCGTAGATAAACAACAAAATTTCGATGGCCGTCTTTATTCAGGATATTTCTGTATTGCCTTTTTTAACGTTTTTTGCTTTCTGATGTTTTCTGGTGAAAGATCTCGAATGGCTTAGCAATAGAGTTTTTCTACGGAATAATCATATTAATATATTTTTAACTATTTTTCTGATTGGTCCTATTCAACATAGCAAAGAGGATATAAGTGATCATTTCGACATTCAACTCAAATTCGGGCGGTATCGAGTTGTTTCGATTTGCGGAAATTTAATGTAGGCTACTCATTAGTTAACAAGGTCTAAGGTCAACGCATTCTATAACACGGAAGTGGATGGGTAAATATTACAAGTATTAGAAAGTGCATATAACGTTAAAGCGTGTGTGCAGTAGATAAGCACTCGGGCCAGAAAAATTTTATTTGTGCGGAACAGCGGACTGGTAAATATCATCTAGAAAAAGGTAAATGTATTTTACCGAGATCTAAGAAAACAAGTGACATGGACATTTTGATAGAAATGACGGCAAAAATAAATGATTTGCTAGAGGAGGTCAAAGAAATAGAAAAAGATCAAAAATATGAAGAATCTGAAATTGTAGACTGAAAAAGAAAACCTAAAAATAATATTTAGTAAGTGGATTAAATATTGACGCCAAAGATATCCCAGACCTGAAAACGACGACGAAAAATTTTAAAGAAGAAAACTTAAACAAACAAATGAAATAGATGAAACGATTGTGTATTAAAAAGTCATAAAGAAAAAAGTAAAAATAAGGACACTTGAGAATACAACAATCTTCATAAACCACGGCCGTATAGCAAAATAATGGGAAATAGAGGGAAAAAGAACAATGTAAGAGAAACAGGCCTAAAGCCAAATTAAAATAGGCTGTAAAAATACATGTAAATGGGATAATAACTGTGGCACACTATTAAGAACATGAAAAGGTGCAGAAAAGGAAAAAAAATAATCAATAAAATTCAGAGGACAAACAAAACATTTGAGAATCATAAAAAGCGACATAAAATTTGTAAATAATATGGACAAGCATAAAAGAGCTGGTACTAGATTAATAGTAAGAGAAAATATAATAAAATATATAAAAAAATAGTTTATCCATGAAAAAATTCTCACAGCAAATATCAAAGATGGAACAGAAAAGAAAAACATATGAAGATAAGAAAGAAGAGAAAAACAATAAACTCTTTCAAGCACTGTCACAAGAAATAGACGATAATAAATGCAATGTAATATTGATAGGGGATCTTAACGGAAGAGCAGATAACAACAACCAAAGAATTGAGTGGTAATTAGGAAATCAGGAAGAAAAATAAGAAATTTAAATGAGAAAAAGGTATTAAACTTCTGCGTAGATAAAATTTATTAGTTGCAAATAAACATTTCCAACACTAAGAAATTCATAGAAAAAGAGATATCAATAATAGACCACTTTTTACTAGTAAAACTATCTGCAAAAAATCAAAGACGTAAAATTTAGAAGAGGAAAAAAATTGGAAGCAACCGCTACTTATTGAAGATGAAATTGAAAACTAAGAAAATAATAGAAAAATGCGAACAGCAAGAGCAGATGCTGAAAGAAAAAATCATAACAGCAGAAGAAGGAATGCGCGAAACTGTAAGAATTGGAAATACTTAAGTCAAGAGGCGCGTCGATGGTCTGAGGAGCTAAAAATCTTGGAAAGCAAAAAAACATACTATGAAGACTACAACGGCGAAAGTAATAGTTAAAACATTAATAAAAAAAATAATCAAAAATTTTGAAACAAAATGAAATGGGAGAAAAGCAAGAACGACTATCAAAAACAAAGAAGGCGAATTACTCAGAGAAAAAGAAGAAATCGTGGAAAGGTGAAGGTAGTACTTCAGACAACTATTAGAAGCATCAGATATAACATGCAGAGAAAAGAACATAAAGAAAATATAAGAAAAAAATAGAAAACCAGCTATAAGAGGATAATATAACAGA
Organism: Sinelater perroti; assembly: GCA_036346155.1. Classification (NCBI taxonomy): domain Eukaryota; kingdom Metazoa; phylum Arthropoda; class Insecta; order Coleoptera; family Elateridae; genus Sinelater; species Sinelater perroti. The sequence continues at coordinate 15,927,145 of JARFIY010000158.1, read as the reverse complement.
AGAAATGAAGGTGGAAAAAGCTCCAGGGCATGATCAAATAACAGCTGACATGGTAAAAGCAGAAAAGGGCCAAATAACAGAAATTAAAAAGTCATAACTCATTAGGCACAGTAGAGGCGCCACAAGACTGGGAAATTGAAGTAATAAACCTAATTCATTAAATAGTTGATGTAAAGACTGTAATAATTACCGAAAAATTATCCTACTAAGCAAAGTTAGAAAAATATACACGAGGATCCTAAAGGTGAGATTACGAGATGAACCGGAAAGGATTTTAGAGGACTTACAATATGGATTCACAAAGAATAGAGGAGTAATAGAAGCAAATTTTTTAGTACAGAAAGTAACTGAAAAGATAAGTGTGGAACATGAAAAGATCCACCTCTGTACTATTGATTTAGAGAAAGGCTTTGGTAAAGTAAATATAACAAATTTATGGAGGATACTAAAAGAAAGAAAAATAAATAGCAAAATAATAGAAGGATTAAAAGTATTGTATAGATAGACTAAGAACTTGTCAGATTTAAACATAAAAAGTCACAAATGTATGAAATAAGGAAAAGAGTAAGACGAGGGTGCACCCTATCGTTCACCATAGCTCTAGATAAAGCTATCAAAGAGTTAAAAAAAGTAAAATAGTATGAAATGAGACAATGGAAATTAGAAGACATAAGTGTTATGCGGACGATATGGTCATCATTGCAAAAGATAAAAGAATAACGAACAATAACTTGATCAACAAACTCAAAACAAAAACAATGTATGTAAGCAAGAGAAAACACACCAGATAAAATTGGAACAAGTCAACAAGCTTAAGTACCTAGAAACTACAATATCACAAAACGGGAGAATAGACGAACAAATAAATGCAAGGACGGAAGCAGCAGTAACACTCTTCAACTCAATAAAAAAACATCTTTCTAGCAAAAACAGTATTTTTAAGAAAGTAGCTATTTCAATCTTCAGTTACAGGTTCAAGACATGCACTCTAACACAAAACCAGATAATCAAAATTCGAACTAGAAGATAAAACTAAATAAAATAAGACAGATAAAATACTTTTAAAGAAATCCTGAAAATAAGACAAATACACTAAAGGAAGACAAACTGAGATGGTTTGAACGCGTAAGGAGGATGGAGAGAGGAAAAACAAAAGAAAAAGTGTATGGAGCAAAACCTTATAAAAAAAAAAGAAGGAAGCAGGACCGAGGATAACGTTGACAAAGGAAGTGAAAAGTGGGGGGGGGTAGAAAAAAAAGAAAGAAGATCCAAAAAGATAAAAAATAAATCAGAAAATAAAAATAATAAAAAATAGATCAAATTAAGACTTAAGAATTGCAAAAATATAATACCGCTATACATCGTTTAGAGACAGGCTACAAGCTTATAAAAAAAGCACAAATAAGAAAATGATAAACGGGGTTTGGAAAAAATTGGTTAACCCTAGATCAAATCATCACAATTAAAAGAAACTAATGAACTTAACTAAAAAGATTACTCACTGTTCACGGTATTATTTAAGCATTAAAAAATATAATAATTAAAGCAGATACAAACGCAACGAAAACCATATTAAATAAGTCGCACCGATGCCTAGTTCAAGTAGACAATGTTCTAATAATGACAAAAGTGGTTATGCAACTCCTTAAATAACAAGAACTTCAGTAACAGAAGCGAGAAGAATGCAAATTAACGAGAAAAAGCTAAAATACATAACCATAGAACAAAAAGATAAAAGAATAGATAATAAGAAAAATAAAAAATCAAAAATAAACCAAATTTAAAAGAGAGGAAGATTACGAATGCTTAGAGTTGATCGTAACAAACTAAAATCAAAATTTATAAAAATAACTGAAGGTGAAAATGTTAAGTGTAGTGCTAAAAAAATACTAGAAGTCTTCCAAAAGTTCACATATATAAAAGAGAAAATTTGAAATGTGAAATACTAAGAAGAATATTTGGAAGTAAAAAAACAGAAATGTGATGAGAAAAGAGAATTGATGAATAAACCGAAAATCTATATAGAAAAGCCAACATAAATTTTGTGAAGGTGCAAAGGATATTTTATTCTCTCTCCCTCTCTCTATCTCTCCCTCGCTCTCAGTGTTCCTTGTTCGCTCTCTCTCCCTTTCTGTTTCTCTTTCCTTACTCTTTTGTGTCTTGCTTTCTTACTATTTTCGATCCATATATATATATCCATATATCCATATATATATATATATATATATATATATATATATATATATATATATATATATATATATATATATATATATATATATATATATATAATATATATCATTAGGCCCTACGCCACGCGTGGGAGCACGGCCTGCGAACTGAGAGGTTAAGTCTCATACGTTCGCTCTCTGCTCGGTCGTCGCGCAGCATCTCTGATGCGGGGCAATGTGGCAAGCACCCACCTTAGACAACCGCCATTATTACCCTTGTTCGATGAACGCAGGTACTCAATTATTTTTAGTGACTGAGAAGGCCACAAGCCAGGCATCAGAGAGCACCTTGAACCCTGATCCGTCAGCATCGCAGCCCGCCTCTCAACCACGGGACCATGCTGGCAGCTATTATATATATATATATATATATATATATATATATATATATATATATATATATATATAATCTGCTACTTTACTTTCATGTATGTTGGTGTTCACTACTTATTTTGTTGCACGCATCTCCCTTTTTTGTCATTTTTTATGGTTTTTGTTTTAAAATTTCTTTCACAGTTTTATTTTTCATCGCTTCTCCATTATTGTGGTGCCTTCGAAGTAAAAATTAATATTTGTTCTTTCTTTCTTTGTATTTCTTGGCTTGTTAGGTATTGAGTTTATATAATAGTTGATGCCTCAGTAAACATTAACAGGGATTATTAAATGAATAATTCACAAAAACATTCACAAAACCGGAGAAATACCATCAAATTTCACAAAGAACAGCATCATAGAAATACCAAAAAAGATAACAATAACTATTAACCTAACATCATACGCATCAAAGATAAATACACTAATAGTAATACAGCCCAACAGAAAAAATTCTAAGGTTTCCGAATCTTTTTCTCAGAAGTGAAATTAAATAGAAACACGCGGGAAATATTTCTGTATTTTTAATATAGATGGCAGTACCATACAATGTACACAAATCAAATTACCGCCAGTGCAGTGAGTGTTTTATAACTCATCGCCAATTTAGTGAGGCATAAGGTGAAGACGTTACGAATGTTAAAAATGTGCGTTCCTGGGTGTGAAAATTTAAAGAAGGTCGAAAGGTGTGTGACAATAAACCAAAGCAACCTCGGCCACGAACCAGGCTAATCGAAATCATGATTACGCGAGTGGAGCAAGTTGTTATGGAAGACCGTCGATTAGGTGTGCGTGATATCGTCTCTAAACCCGGCTTCTCCGTGGGATCCATAAAGTAAATTTTGCATGATGACCTGAAAATGCGGAAAGTTTCTTCAAGGTGGGTTCCACGAATGCTGATCCATAAACACAAGGCTGCGCGGATGACAATGTCTCAGGGCATGTTGACACATGATACCGACATAAATTATCGAACAGGGACAGTCTCTTTGGCCGCTCATTTTCCAATCGAGCCACTGTTGCATCAGCAATTTTCCAGTGGGTAAAATACACCCCAAAATAAGTGTTCTCAGCAGCCATGAAATCATGGCAACGAAGTTGTGAAGAATGTGTTCGTCTAGACCAGAGGCTCCCAAACTTTTTTTTCTCATAGACCACTTTGAAAGTTTTGCTGGTTCCGCAGCTACATTTCTATCGTATTCCCAAAACTCGAAAAAAATGTGAAGATTAGATCTAACTACGGAAATTTGCGTTGCGGCTGAGTTATTGGTTAATTAATTAATTGATTGTACTGTGAGTGGATGTCAAAAAAGTAAAGTTAGCCAATCAAAAAAGTCATTCCATCCGACTTTACTCCTTTGACATCTACCCACAACACAAGAAACCAATCAATTCTCACATATTTTATTTAGAAAACTCCCCATTCGGAGTGGTAAAAATAAAAAGAAAAATAGTATATTTCCTTGTGTTGTATTAATTCAAATATGTAATTATTACACTATTAATTATTATTGTTATCATATTACATTGTAATATAATTAAAATAAAATATTAATAATGTAACGTAACTTCTACAATGACATTCACAAAATAGTCATAATTTTATCGACAAGACATGACGAGGGAAACGCTATCAAAAGCTTTCTCGCAAATTCCCCACAGTCCAGGATATTTTTCGGGTATTTCTGCCTGCAGCCAAAATGTTTGATACCCTCTTTTAAATTTCACCTTCGGTTCCTCATTAGTGCTAAGCTCGTGTAGCTTCTCTTGTAATATCACGTTCTCCACTTCCGTTTCATCAGGTGGATTTATGATCCATGGTGGTATTTCCATCGTCAGAATATCTTCAAATCTGATTTTAAAGTCATCATGCAGGGCAATTAAATGTTGAACGTATGTGTGAATATCCTCATCAAGGCATTCTACCTGTGACAAGTTTGAAAACTGGGAAAATTCGCGCCGACTAATGTTTCGCTTCATAAATTTCAATTTTCCAAGAAAAGCTGAAATTACACCCTTTGTTTTTATTAAATTGAGGCCGTCCCCTTGTAATTGTAAGTTAATGTCATTAAATTTTTTGAACAAATCTGTCAAATACGCGATGTCTGCTTTCAAATTGATCAGGTTTTCTTTTAAATCTGGATCTTTACGTTCCAGAAACTCTAAAACTGATTCAAAAAGTGAGAAAAATCTTGTTAAACATGCACCTTTCGACAACCAGCGTACTTCAGTATGTAAAAGCGATCGTTGGAAGTCTTCATCATTTTCATCGCACAATTGTGCAAATAAACGCGTATTCAATGCATTGCTTCTTATTTTGTTAACTGCAGTAATCACAAATTGAAGCGATTGGTGCAATTTAGCACTCAAATTTTTCGCTACTAGGTGTTTTCGATGGATGACACAGTGAATTGCAGTTACCTCTGGTATAATTCTTTTAAGATGGCTTATAAACCCACGACATCGCCCGGCCATGGCAAGAGCTCCATCCGTTGCCACCGAAATAACGTTTGTGAATGGAATCGATTTTTCCTTAAAAAAATCACTCGGGACATTAAATATTGATTCACATTCAGTGTCCGTCTCCAAAGTTCATTACCAGGTAAAGTTGACTCGTCCAGTTGAATAGAAAAATGAGTTGTTTGCAGATAATTACACAAGAAACTTTCAATATCAGAGCTCATTTCATCAATACGTCTTTGTACAGTGTTGTTTCTCAAAGGAATTCTTTTGAGTATGTCAAATGGAGATATATATATATAATAAAAAAATTACTAATAAAGTAGGGACAAGAAGTTCAACCTTTCTCGACTTTCTGTTCTTTTATGGAAGTATCTAATAATGGCTCTGTTCAGTATTTAATTTTTAATACGTACCTACTATACGCAAACATTACAAATATACTTATTACAACATAAATATATCTCCTATCGCAGGTGGGTTGGAAGAGATTTCTTTTAGGAATAAGCCTCACCGTTTGTATCTACGTATTTTTTTTTGTAATTTGTCCATTTTTTGTTTACTTACGTGTACAATAAATTGTAAAATAAATAGACAAATAATAAATAAAATAAAAGTATGTATAACAAATAGGCAGGTAAGTACTTACTTTTCCGACAGTGGCAAACACTAACATCGATTCACTTTACTTTACTTTTCTTTTCGAAATTCGGAAAACAAATGAATAACGTTTATCCGTGGCAATCGTATTTATATTGGTGAAGAATCAAACAAGATTGCAAGCACACACACCACAAGTCGTACTTCGTCCCTTTGCACGTCTGAACAAGCATTGCGGACGGCGGCAGCGGCAGCGCTTTGCAAGTCTCGACACGTTGTACTGAATATGGAATATGCAAGTTTTTACAAGTAACAGTCGCTGAGCTTCTTAAAATATTATCTGCCTACATTGATAGGTGAACTCAACCCAACATTTTAGTTCTTCACTATCGAAACCAGATCAATTTTCGTGTACTCCCGCTTACGAATTGTGAACCCCCATTTCTTTGTCACGCCAACGTAGACCCCCGTCGAGCCTCCCGTGTACCCCTGGGGGTCCACCTGGACCACTTTGGGAATCAATGGTCTAGACGAAGATCATATTGAAAAGTAACACAAAAGTCAACTTTCTTAGGTAAGTACTTTTTTCAGTCAAAAAGTTGGAGACTTTAGAACTTGAACGGACTTGGTAAAAAAGCCTGAAAAATGATTAACTTGGTTTTGAACATAATATAAACTGGCATAAGCTGTTTAAGGCTCTTAAACCAAATGGAGTAAAATACAGTGGAAAAAATTACAATTTATACAAGAAACGAACAGTAGTAAATGGACGCGGAGAAGCTAATATTAGTAGGTGTATAAATAAGTTCTCAGCTTTTTTCTGTAAAAAAAGTTTTATTTAAAAACAAACAAAAAAAGCTTAAGTATCAAAGTATTTTCCGTTGGCATCGATGACCTTTTGCCATCTTTCGGGTAGCGTGCGAATTCCCTGGTGATAGAAGCTCACCGGCTTCGAGACGATAAAGTTATCGATGCATTTTCGGGCTTCTTCTTCTGTTTTAAAGTACGTATCAGCCAAGTGATACTGTAACGACCGGAATAAATGATAATCGGAAGGGGTCATGTCTGGGCTACACACCGCATGTGGGAGAAGTTCCCAGCCTAACGCGAAGATGTGTTTTGGCGTTTCGCAACATGTGGTCGGGCATTATCATGGAGCAGGATGACTTTGCGACTTCCTTGTCCAGTAAATGGCTTCTTTTCTTCGATTGCGTCGCTCAAATTGATGAGTTGCTGTTGATAGCGATCCGCCGTAACTGTTTCAGCTAGTTTCAAGAGTTCATAGTACAGCAGACCTTTCCAATCCCACCAGATGCAGAGCAAATTCTTTTTGGCGTGGATATTGGGCTTTGGAGTCGATGTCGAGGGTTTGTCAGGGTCTACCCATGACTTTTTGCGCTTGAGATTGTCGTACAAAATCCATTTTTCATCGCCCGTAATAATTTTATGCATAAAATCCCTTTTTCGGTTCCTTGAAAGAAAATGGAGTGCGGTGTCACGCCGTCGATTTTTGTTGTCTTCGGACAGTTTATGCGGAACCCATCTGCCTTCCTTTTGTATCTTACTCATTGCATGCAAACGTATGTAAATGGCTGGCTGAGTGACGCCAAGCTGTTCTGCAAGCTCTTTTTCAGTTTGCGCATTGTTTTGATCCAGCAATGTCTGCAGCCCATCCGTGTCAAATGTTTGAGGGCGTCCAGCGCGTGGTTGATCTTCAAGACTAAACTCTCCTCCGCGAAATCTTTGGCACCACTTTTTGCACGTTGCATGACTTACAGCATTCTCGCCATATGCAGCACAAAGCATTTCGGTGGCTTCAGCAGCGCCCTTCTTAAGATGAAACGCGAAGTGGATAGAAAATCGAATATGCTCTTTTGTGACTAATACTTTACATGTAAACGGTGATTTGCGTCCTGTGAAATCTAAAGCTGAGAACTTATTTACACACATAATAGAAGAGGAGGGAGGATGTGCACCACTGTCACCACACTTTTTTAATATACGCATAGAAAATGCGCGATAATATCAATGCAAGGTGATAAATAAAACGAGAAAGTCGAGATGATGTACTTATGGTAGAATGTAAATAGGAACTAGGCGAAGGACTAAACAAAGTGCAGCATATAGTAAAGCAGAAATATAATACGTCGATAAATAAAGCAAAAACAAAAAACTGGGCTGTGGAAATCGTGAAAATAGGCAAACAAACATTAAAGTGAAAAATAAAAGAATTGAGCAAGTCCATTATTATGACAGAAGATACGAAATGGGAGAACAAAATAAGTAACATAACTAAATTAGCAGAAAGGCCTTATGAATTAGACAATTGGAACATGTAAATAAACATAAAATTGATTGGCAGAGCCAAAACGAAGAAGTCCCAAGAAGAATACAACAAAACAGAAATTAATGAAAACAAATAATAAAAGAAAAATATGGCTTAATAGGACACACATTACGACACGACAGCCTATTAAAAATAATAGAGGTGAAATAACATTAAAAATGCAAGAGGGGGGGGGTACATACCCAAAATCATAAAGAATTCCGGATGCAACAGCTATACAGAATTAAGGGTTTGGCTGAGGACCGACGACGGTACAAGTCTGCAACAAACCAATTAATTGATTGCTGACTAACTCGGAGATGACCAGAGATTATGCCGGATCGGAAGAAACGGTTATTGCCACGTTAAATAGGGATTTTCTCATATATATCCCTCAAAGAATTAGCTCGAGCTCCGAAATAAAATTGCACTAGATGGGAATCGAACCCTCGATCACCGGATTACAAGCACGACGCCTAACCGGCTGAGCTATTCGCTGATTTGTGCGAACGTTAGTGGAGCATGCATAGAACATTTGGCATGAGGAGAAATCAAGAATAGAATACGGGTCGACTTTCCTGTGCATTCCTTACACTTATTTTAAGCTACCGTAGCTTCGAGGGGTTCGGAGCTCGGCAGCTAATTCTTTGAGGGATATACATAAAAAAATCCCCTCTTTAATGTGCTAATAACCGTTTCTTCCGATCCGGCAATAATCTCTGGTCATCTCCGAGTAAGAGTGAAGAAAAAAAAGGAAGAGATGGATTTGAAGTTTTCTTTTTAATAGTTTTTACATATATTGTTTCGCGTATACAGTCCTTTTTTTCCTTAATAATAATTTTCCCCATTGACTTAATTTTGATGCCGAATTGCTGTATTCTAGTTTTCGTATGTCTATTTTTCATTTACTAGACTCTTTTAAATCCATCATCAGCTTCACTTCTTTCGTGGCGTTTTGATACTATCACTAGCGTACATCAAATAATAGTAACACTATCGCACCCTCTTAAAAATCTGCTTATAAACGTTATGCTCCATTTTTATATTCACTATTACAATGCAATTTTTTATCAGTTATTTCTCACATGACCATTTTCATTTATGTTGCACTTTTAATATTTATTTACTGCTCTTTGCGTCCAAGCATATGCCAAACAATCAAACAGGCAGAGAAAAATCGCAAACTCACGCAAAAGCGGATAAGCGCAAACACACAAACAAATTCCGCCGCACGAGGCAATCTTTGTGTGCTTATCTATAGAGTTGTCACGCAGACGGCCTTACACCCGAAAGGGCAAAAAGGCCATAGGATTAAGTAAGTCAATTATTTTCCTTCTAAAATGTTTGCTGTGTATTACTTTGCTGATATTTACTACTAACCGTACTTTTCATTAATTTAATTACAATATTACTATAATTGATATATAAAGGTGCAATGGTACAATAGTGACGTCACTCGTTACTATGACAACGTACTACCGGGTGTTCTAAATGTGTTTGTGTACAAGTTGTTGCAAAAGCTAATTCCTTAATGAAGCTGAACTTCATAATTTGTATATTTGCTGTTCGGTACGCATAAAGAGTAAATTGAAGATTTTTTTTTAATTTAAACTTTCTGAATAGCACTGCCACGCTGATGCTTCCATTTCATCAACTTTATAATTCGTATCTCTGATATTTGTTGAGCTACATATTTTTAATTTGAACGGTGCCAGAGGTAAGTTTGGTAAAACAGGAAAAAGAGCCATACGAGAGGTTGAGGCTGCAAAATGTCAAATTCTGTAAAAATTAGTTTTTTGGTGGGGGGGGGGGGCAATTCTGTTTTCGACGAAAGCGCGCGACAGAGAAGGAAACGAGAACGGAGGAAGGAAAATATGGAACATTAGATGTTTGATGAACTTTAATGTTGACAATTTAATATTTTAAAAGGAGAACATGGTTCTTCGGGGATTGGGGGCACAATTATTGAATTTTGTAAAATAGAGGTTCTAGAGGTTCTATACATATTACTGAGATAGGTTTTAATATCTTCTTCTTCTTCAACAAATCCTGTGCTATCCTATACGGGTGTCAGGTATTTGATTTTTTATACATCCAAGCTTTTAATTCTTCCATTTTGTGTTTTCCCTCTTAGTTGTCCCATTTTGATAATTTGATTCGTCTAGGTTTTCTTTAGCCTTTCGCTCTTCCTTTTCTTACTACTTCTGGTTTCCATAATTTTTCTTGGTAGTCTTTCTTTAGTCATTCTATAAAGCTTTCTTTCTATTCTATTGCAAATTGACTCCTATTACAGCATAGCTCTAATATCTTCATTCTTTATGCTATTTAGTTTTTTTTTTATTTTATATCTTCTATTTTTACCCGTCTTGTATGCTTCCATGTACATTTTTCAGTTCCAGTCAATTCCAATATCTCCTAGCCACACAATCATCTCAGGTTCTATTTTGTCCTCTCCACAAACCATTTCTGTTTCGATTTTGGTTATTCTTTCTATTGCTTCTTTCCTATTTATATTGTATTTTATTATTGTATTTTCAAATCCTGCGTCGATTTGTTCGCTAATCCGTTGCAATTGATGGCAGCTCGAATGGCCTTTCTGAATCCGAACTGAAAGGTCGGGAGGATGTGGAGTGCATTGATAATTTTGATTAGGCGCCGCTGTATAACTTTTTCGAAGAGCTTAAAGATGGTGGTCAGTAGGCTGATTGGACGATAGCTTAGTAAGTAGCCTAGTAACATGAGTATGGTGTTTTGGCTATGCGTTGTTGTAAATGGGCCTTTTATTAGGGTTTTAATGTCTGTCACCAGAGCTTTGTGATTTATGTTGTTATCTAGGTAGATTGGCGAGTTTTTGTTTTGTTTGTAGTTGTGGTTTCTGTGGGATCTTTATTTTTAGTTGACTGATTATTGTTTTCATGGTCGACGTTGTGTGATAAGTTGTAGTATTTATTTTGTTTCAATAAGGTGTCGGTTGACCATAGGTACCTTTTTTGTACGTCACTGATAGGAGGTGTTAAACTTTTTTCTGCCTTGCGTTTGGGCGCTTGATTTTGCATGTTGGCTTCATTATTAGATGAATTGTTAATTTGTTCCGTGGTTTATAATTTTAAACGATGGAAATAAAATGTGAATATTTGCCCGCTACGATATGAGGCTACCTATAAGGTCGAATGTAGAGCCGCGATAACAGAGCACTGCTTCACGGTTTATTCGCGAATCTTCCATGATCTCTAGGAGTTCATGATTCATGAATTGTCTGTGGCCTCCATTTTCCATAATCTTGGAACCTATTATTGACTTTAATGCTTTCCCTTCGAAAACTCATTTGTTTTTTTTTGTCTGTATAGGCCACATTGCTTCGGTAGCATATAGAATCGTAGGCCTACCAAGTATCTTGTAAACTTTTATTTTAGATTTAAAATTTTTTTTTTGTTTTCAGCATTTGTCGGTTTGTATAAAACGTTTTGTAACCTTTCTGGATTTTATCTTCATTTCGAACACCGTTGTATGTTATTTGTACTTCTAGATACTTAAAAGCTTGTACCTTTTCTATATTGACTTATTTGATTTCATCAGCTTTTTCTCTCTTACTTTTAATGTATCTTGTTTTCTTCTCATTTATTTAGTCTTTTTCACAATCTTGTTATTATCAGTATATCGTTGATATATGCCATGATTTGCGCCTCTTTGTTTCTTATTGTCCCTTGTATAGTTATTTGTCTTATTAACTCTTCAATAGCCAAAGTAAATAGCGTTGCCGATAATGCGTCTTCTTTATTGGTACTAAATGGATCTGTTTGTCTTTCTTCTGTCACTTGGATACAGCTTCTCAACTTTCTTGGGGTTTGATTTTCTGTAGTACTTAATTGCTTGGTGTGGGCCCCCTTTTTTGGAAATCCATCCAGTCACCATCATTTCTCTTCTGAGTATTTCCTTTATCAGATTATAGAACATTTCCTGTAACTTCTCTCCATATTTCAACATCTCTACGTTTATTTTATAATATTCCGGTACCTTACCGCTTTTTAGTTTTCTTATAACATTTTCTTGTAAGTTAGTTCTTCTATTTCTTCTACTTTTTCTTGCATTTTTTTATTTCTTTCTTCTCCATCGTTTATTTATCGCCTTCTATTGGTGCTTTGTATAGTAATTTGTGGAAGTATTCATTCAATATATTTTCTTCTTGTTTCTATCTCACTCAATCTTACCATTTTAGTTAGTTTTTTAGTCTTCTTGTTTTTGCTGGTTTCTTTTTCTTTTGGTTTTTGATTTGTTTATAGAATGTTTTATATTGTTATTTTTACAATTTTTACAATTGTAATCGGCAGAAATTTGACCTACCCAGTTTTTCACATTTCTGGACGAAATATAGCCTCAGGACACCAAAAAAGTTGGTTTTAGCCATTGGTTCGTGTGTGTGTGTGTGTGTGTGTGTGTGTGTGTGTGTGTGTGTGTGTGTGTGTTGTGTGTGTGTGTGTGTGTGTGTGTGTGTGTGTGTGTGTGTGTGTGTGTGTGTGTGTGTGTGTGTGTGTGTTGTGTGTGTGTGTGTGTGTGTGTGTGTGTGTGTGTGTGTGTGTGTGTGTGTGTGTGTGTGTGTGTGTGTGTTGTGTGTGTGTGTGTGTGTGTGTGTGTGTGTGTGTGTGTGTGTGTGTGTGTGTGTGTGTGTGTGTGTGTGTGTGTGTGTGTGTGTGTGCGTGTGTGTGTGTTGTGTCTGTCAGTAAACAGGATATCTCGAGAACCGTAAGAGCTAGAGACTTGAAATTTGGTATGCAAGTTACTTGTAGGTAGGGGACGCAGTGCGAAGCTTTTGGTAAAAATCGGCCAAGTCGTTTGGTCACAAGGTCGCAAAATCGGTCGCAAAGTGGTCGCGAATCTAAACAGTTGAAGATACAAAAAATTTATGAGAATAAAAATGATTTGTTATCATGAAATAAACATGAATTTAAAATAAAAGTTGGTAAAATAGAAACTTGAAAAAAAATTGAAGCTCAGGATTTTTAATATACCGGGTGTTCATAAAATGTTTCGGGAAATTGATATTACCGTATAGATCAGACCGAGACGAACAAAAAATTGCCATGCAATTTTTTGATCCGAGGTCAAATAAATATGTTATAGCCGATTAAAAATTAATTAAACGGACCAATCACAGAGCGCTCGGAGAGCTTCCGGGCCGACTGCGGGAGGACGGGGGGGAGCGCTTGGCCGCTAGGAGGGAGCACGCAGGCGATAATGGGAAAGGTCGTGCGACCGAGCTCGCACGGTTACCTTCAGTAACGTAGCAAAATTTTAAGTACGAGTCAATTATTGTCTTGTACTGTCTATTTTAATCAGCTTTCGAGTGTTGGACTCGCGCCTCGTCTACTTTTAAATTAACATGTTCCGGGACGAGAGCAGCGCAGGGCCGAGACGATGGACCCTGTATAATATATAATAATAGGATAAGGAAAGTCGTGTGATGTTCACACCAGATTTTTATGTTTCTGTTTAATTTTTGTAATTACTAAAAAACGGTCCGAGTTTACATTTGCACCTCTATATGACCTGATGTCTGTAATTATCCTACATTGTCACTTTGTTAGTATCTGGACTATTTGGTCTCCTGGATAAAAATATCGTGCTACAAGAAGGTTGAATTGTAGATGAGGGTTGGGGTGCAAATAACAAAATTATAATAATTAGTACTCGGGTGTTTTAGATATTGCCTAATTAAATCTTAAAGATAAAAATATATTACAAAAGAGAAAGGTCGCAAATGTTAAATTCTAGTGGGTTTTGGGTGGTTAAAACATTGAATATAATTTTAATATTTGAAAAAAAATGTACACGAGTTTAAAATCAGTACATATGTAATTGGTATCTGTTATTACCGTTGGTAGTTACACTAGCTAACGGTAAAAAATCGCCTGCCGGCAGCGTTCTACGTTGCCGACAGTCAATGCGTGCATGTCATGACAGTTCGGGCATGCGCAGACGAGTCGATGTACGCACAAAACGTTCCGTAGTATTGCGATTGTTGTGTGTGTAATTGTTCGCTCGAAGATGGTTGTGGTAGATTAAAGTGCGAGAAGCAAATGAACGGTTCGATGATGGTCTTGGACCATTTAGGATTTAGTTGTCTCTCCATAGCAAACAAGACTCTCCGGACAAAAGCCCCGTGGTTACCTGAGAAAGCTTCAAACGTATTTGAAGCTTTCGAGGCCGTGTTCATGGAACTATGAACCTGGACTCGTTGTCGTTTACTTTGTCACAAATAAGTTATTTAGTTGCATCATTAACTAAAAAGAACCACAAGCAAGTAGTCGAGAGCCTCTCGAGGGTAAGTGCTCGCCGCAAGCGGTGCAATTTGCGTGTGAATGGCAGCACTACGGCGGCCATTCTGACCGACTCGCCATTCATTCATCGCCGCCCGGACCTGCGGCGCCGCGCCGCCGCCGCCGGCGCTGGCGGCCGGGCAGAGCCGTTTTGATCGCCGCGCCGCCGGCGGCCGTCAGAGTGACACCTGGCGCGGCGGCCGCGCGCCCCGCGCGAACGCCCGTGCACACTGCCACACGGCGTAACGCTTGTTTTTATGTAACAGTTGGTGAGTTTGCACGGTCTGGAGGCGGACCGTCACTTGCTCCAATGCCTGTTCTCGTCGGTGGACTTCTCCGAGGCCGCCAGTAAGGTACCCGCCCCGACTCCGCAGGGCCAGGTCTTGTCCGACTACTGCTCCGCAGTCATCAACAGACCCTCGTTCGCGTCCTCCATCTGCTGCGCCACCGACAAAACCCTCGGTAACCAGAAGGTAAGCTGCGCTGCCACCACGCAGCCTGCTGCTGCTGTTGTGACCCAGCGTAAGTTTTTTAGCCGAGCTGCCCGCTGGCAGCAGTAGATCTAAAATTACTTAACTGATTACCAGCGATTGATGGTTTCCTTCGACTGTGCTTAATCTCATTCTTGCGATCCAATGTAAGATGCAAATTGTTACCGCAGCATCTGGTTTAGAAGTTTGCTAAGCCGTAACTGAATTTTCAGTCTTTTAGTTCATCTATCTCACGTAGATATTTTGAGTGTCAGGTAGTTCATTTTTCTTTGTACTACAATTAAGAGTTACGAAGTTGGATTGGGCTGGAGGATTAATTTTAGGTTAGGGCACAGTTCTGTGCAGGTGCTTCCATGTTGCACTTCGAAGTGCGGAAGGAGAAGTGTTTTCTAGTTAACTCGATATGATTCCGACATGAGCACCTTAAGTTAGATATTAAGTTTCATAGATGAACATTTAAGTCGCATCCAGTTCATTTGTGCCTTATTATTCACCCATCTAATGAACTTGAACTGTATTTCGGCAGTACCATTCGGCCCACCTGAGTTTGACCTACTTTTTTTATTTAACCCAATTTTCAATTATCTTCCCATGCTTTTTAATAAGGGAAATAGATAAACCGTTAGTGAAATGATGGTCACTAAATTGGCAAAAACTTGTGGGTGAGTGTGAAGTGACTTGATTTGATAGTTATGCTGAAAAAAGACGATTTGTGTTTTCTATAGTGAACCAGTTTTCTTTATTCAAATACCAATGTGTCAGCATTGCATGAGCTACTCTAGCCATGGCACTGTATCTCTTAGCATATAGTAGAGTAACAGGGCTGAAACGGGAGCAAAAATTTGAAGCATGGCTTATGGGCTTAACGATTTGAATCATTGATCATTTGGGTCATATATAGCTCAAGGGGCCCAAGAGTGGTAACCAAGTGATCAGAGAATGTTTGCATCTTTGAATTCTTCATGAGATTTTGGATGACGTACTGCAGGCTCCACAAAATTTTTTGTTTTGTCAGTGTGGTTATGAATTACTGATGACAATAACAAATAAATCTGAGGATAGTTTGAGATAATACTTGGTCTTTTTTGTCCAAACTGTACCTTGTGCAGTCTTCCTATTCTTGATCCAGAAAAATTTATTTTTTGAATTGAGAATATTTCGCTTATATTTAATTTACATCATTCAGTTTATCTTTTAGATGACGATTGCCCTTTAAACACAAGTTTTGAGTTCCGGTTGCACTTTACTCAAAACTTTCCAAGATTTTCCAATTGACATCTCATATTTTATATCGACTGATAGTTTTTAACTTTCCCATGTGCTTCATACAAGAAAAATTGCACTACTGAAAAGTGAACTTCCATTAGAGTTTTACTGTATGTGCGGTGACCACATATTGTGTACCTGTGTGATTCTGGCTGGAGAATGTTGCTGAGTTAATGGCCTGGTATTGACAGTTTTGCTTATTAGCTGCTTTGTTGGACAATCAATGAAATTTATTGAACCTACATTAGTTCTTAATTTAGGGACATCTGATAGTTTTCTCTTAATGTTACATTCTTTCTAGACTAGAAAGATTTAACTTGCTTCAAGATGATATTGCCATTGGAATGGTGTCGAAAGAGCCGATGACATGATGCTCGATCTTTAGTTCTACCATAGCAACTAAAATGATGTGATCTGCGGAGCTGAATCCCTCCTCGCTAGTTCCTTCTATTCTTCTAGTTGTTAAGTGCTGTTAGTTTCGAAAGCATGCTATTGTTTTGAATCATTACACAGAGTAGTGCAACTACGAATTGCATTTTTAAGTGGATTATTTCAGGTTTTGTCTGCCTTATGTTCAGACTTTTCAATGCCGTTGAAGCGAAATGCATCATCTTACATTTATTAAATGTGTCCATTTAGGTTTCAATGTTTTTGTTTTCTTTTGGTAGGTGGCTTTGTTATCATGACCTTGGTTTGGGACGTGTGTAGAAAGTCATGTGCAAGTAGGAGATGAGGTTGAGGTCATTCCACAAGTATTCTATAAGCTATTCCTAATTGCGGTGCTTTTTTTAGATTCTTTGTTGTTAAACATCCTTAATGAAGTAAGATGCATTTACAAAACCTGTCAAGTCGATTGCTCTGAAATGTCCCACAACTGTCTGTAGCAGATGTAGATAGAACGTATCGAAATTACATTTTAATGGTGTGGTGGCGTCTTGCCCTGTTTATCCACAATTTTTCGATAAATTTGAACGGAATTTGTGTGCATAAAAATTATTTTATCTTGTTTGATAAATGAATATGATAAGGAAAAGATGAATTAATTTCAGAATATTGATGATCAGGCCTTCTTAACAAATCAATGCAACTTCCAACTTTCCGAATGATGTTATAGTTTCAAAGCCACGACTTTTGAGTCGAATTTTGAAGAAGAGACTCAAATCGTGTTTTTTTTTGTTTCTTGGTGTGAATCAATTTTGGGAAAATTACTTGCATTCCCAGTTGCTCAGTGAAAATATAACTTAATTAGGAAACTTAACAAAATCACTCACTTCGGTCGGGTTTTGAAGCAACAATTGTTTTTTGGATTTTGACGACCATTTAAAAATCTGTATTCTCGATAGAGTATCCTGTTTTTGTATATCAGACGCCTTTGAGTTGATATATACACCGAACTTCAAGGGAAAGTAAGTTTCAAATGATGTCAGTAGCTGAATTGGTCCTATTATTTTTTAACTATGCCTCGTATCATCCAGCAATATTTGTATTTCGTGTTAAACTTAATTTTATATTCTCAAAATTCTGCACATTACTAAGTGGACATGTATCGATGAGTAATTTTACATTACATCTAGTCATTGACACTTGTTAAGAATTATTAATTTATTTACAAAACAAATAAATGTGAATAGAACATCACTTCACTAGCTCGAAAAGCTCAGTCCTGTTGAGTCGCTTCTTTCTAGGTGTGTTGTAGAGGAGCTGGATGACCCTGACGTTTACATGCTGAAGAAATCGTTGCTTAAACCTTTGAAGAATTTAGTGATCTGTAGTCTGGTCAGAGGTGTTCATCTCAAGGTCTCCTTGAAGGTCATTGTCTTTAAAGTATCAAGGAGTATTGACTTTGTTTTGGAATCTCGGATGATAAGGATATTACTCTTTTTGACACAACCCTAAACTTGTATGCTATATGACTCTTCCGGTCTGAATGATTGTTTATATATGTATATATATACCCATTTCTCAATTGCTGTAGGGTTACAATTATCTACAAACTATATAAATTAATTTTGATTGTAAATACATAATATTTCATAAACTAACCTTCAAATGTCAAAACCAAAAATTAATCATAAAATTTATTTAAATAAAGCTGCGTTCCTTTTTTTAACTAAAAACTTAAACATTTATATCACTTTCGCCCACAATATTTTTAATTTTGGTGGACAAACCCACTCCACTCTTTTTTATTTTGCGCCACTACACTCGCTTCTTGTTACGATTTTCCTTTCTTGGCTAATATTTTCCCACTACATCATCTAACGTTTCTCTTGGCCTTTCTTTTTCTCTTTTTCTAACTTTCCATACTTGCTTAACCTGTCTGCTGTCTCCCATACGTTGTAGATGTCCCCACCAGTTGAGTGATCTCTTCTCTATAAACTGATGTATCGATTCGATTCCCAGTTCCTCCCTCACTACATCATTCCTTACCCGATCTTTTAATGTTATTCCTTTCACTCTCTTCAAATATCTCATCTCTGCTGCTTGTATTTTACTTTTCATCCTCGCTGATGTAACCCAGGTCTCACATCCATAAGTAAGTATAGGCCTATAAATTGTTTTGTATACATTCTTTTTTGTTTGTTGTGTCACTCCTTTTTTGTTGACAAACATCTTTTATTGCATAGTATATTTTGTTGGATTTTTCTACTCTCTTGAGATCTAATTCTTGTTTCCTTTCTCTATTGTACTCTCTAGATATTCCAGTGTTGTACTTGCTCTACTTTATTCTTCTATTTGTATTTTAATTGTACAAGAATTTTGTAAATTACCATCACCTTTAGTCTCTCTTGTATTTAATCTTTCATGCCATGTTTAAAGTTTCTTTTAGCTCTATTATTTCTGCTGATTATATAATTGTATGTTCCTATATAGACTTTTAATCGCTGCTAACAGGTTATCATCGAGATTCTCTTGGCCAAACTTTCCCATACCATCTTTCTATTTACCCTGTCAAATGCTTTGTTCAGGTCTATGAACGCAAACTGCATCTTCGTATTGTACTTCACTGATCTATCTATTATCTGTTTTAATGTAAATACATGATCTTGTACACTAAAACCCCTTCTAAATCCACTTTGCGATTGTGATAATGTCTTCTCGATTTTTCCTCTTAATCTTCTCTCCAATATACGTTCATAGATCTTCATGGGTATGCTTAATAGGGTAATTTCTCTGTAGTTGTCACAGTTAGTTCTCTCTCTCTCTTTTTGTGGATTGCGAGAATTTTTCCTATTTCCCTATCTTTAGGTATTGCTTTTTCCCTCCAGATTTTATTATAAATCGTTAGTGATAACATTTCTCCGTCTTCGCCCGTATATTTTATCATCTCTGTCTTAATTTGGTCATATCCGGCTGCTTTTCCAATTTTAATTGTTTGTATTGCTTCTCTCATTTCTTGCAACTCTATTTTTTCAGCGTCTTCATTTTCTGAACTCTTAATGTATATTTCCCTTAATTTATCTTCGTTTCTTCTTTATCCTTTTTATTCTTTATCCCTGTCGGGTTCAGCAGTTTTTCAAAATACTCTATCCATTGTTTTGTTCACCTACTAGGATTTCACCTCGCTTATTTTTTATCTTGCCCTCCTACATTGGTTTACCGTTTCGTACTGATTTTAGTATTTTATAAAATAATTTCTGATTCTCCTTGCTGTTTCTCTCTAGTGTTTCTCCAAATTCTTTCCATGTATCTTGCTTACCTTCTAGTACTAAATATTTAACTCTTATTCTTTGCTCCTTATATTTTTTGAAAGTCTCTTCCTTTCTATTATTTAAGTATTTCTTCCACGTTTCCTTTTTGATCCTAACCCCTGCATCTTAATGTTGTCATTCCACCATGCTGTTTGATTTTTGGTATTTGTTATTCTAGTTGTTCCACATACTTCCGTTGTTGCTTCTAGTATTACATTTTTAAACATTCCCCATAATTGTTCTAGATTTGCTTCTTCTATACTTCCTTGCAGTTCTTTTATTTTTCTACTAACGCTTTCTTTGTATCTGTTCCTTGCTTCTTCATTATTTAATTTGTAAGTTTTTATTGTTTGAAATTCTACTTCCTTGGTTATCTGTTTTCTTACCTCTTCAGTATTACTTTCTTCTCTTTCTACTTTTGCCACTAGTAGATAGTGGTCACTAAATATTTCTGCTCCTCTTCTAACCTTAACATCTTTCAGTTTTTCTGTTGATCATCTCGACTAATATATAATCTATTATAGATCTTTCTTTCCTGCTTGGCACTTCTCTTGTAAACCTATGTATGTCTTTGTGGTTATAGAATGTGTTCGCTATTACTAAATTATTTAATGTGCAATAGTCTATTAACCGTTCTCCATTGTTGTTTTTTGTTATTTCGCCAATTTTTCCTATTATATCTTTATTTTCGTTTATTTCCACTCTGCTGTTTAAATCTCCTGTTACAAATATCCTTCCTATGCTGGTTTCTGTTGCTTCTGTTAACTTGTCCCAAAATTTATCCTTGTTCACTTTTGAATCGTTTTCGTCCGGTCCATATTATTGTTATCTTTCCATTTGCTTCTTTAAGATCTATTGTTAACATTCTTTTGTTCCAGCCCTTCCAGTTTTGTATGATTACATCTTAATTTTCTTTGATTATACAATTAACTCCTGCTGCTGCTCTTTTATTCTCTGGCACTCCACTGTAAACGTGTACGTGTTCGTCTACCAGATTCATTATTCCTTTGCCTTTCTTCTTAGTCTCTGTTATAGTTGATATATCTAGTTTTGCTTTTGTAAATTCATTTACTAACTCGTTTTCCTTTCCGGATAAACTTCTAATGTTCCAGGTGGCCAATTTCCATATTCTGTTCTTATTTAGTTTCGGTACTTCCTTATTTGGTATTAAATCCATTTGCCTAGTCATATTCCTTTTTCCATTGCCATTGTCGTCCTCTTTGTATCCCGTGTCCCGTTTAGTTATTAGTTTTTTAGTTGTTGTCTTGAAAATTTTATACGTCTATCTTCTTTGCTTGACGTTTCTTGCGGTGATCTCTCTTCCACTGTTCTAGCACCTTTCTTTTTTAGTATTTCATCATTTTGTTATTCTGTCAATTGTTCTACTTTGTAGCTTTCCCTATTTTTTTACCAGCTTGTTGTAAATTACAAACGCTCGATTTCCACTTCTCTTGCTTTTTTCATGTGTTTGATTAGAATTTTTCTTTCTTTTTGTATTTTCTTTGAGAAATCTTCCGTTATATATCCTCTAGTTCCCTTCAATTTTTCAGTAGCTTTAAGAATTCCTATCCTTTTGTTATTAGAGGTGAGTTCTATTAGTACAGGCTTCTTTTGGTTATTTCTATAGCTTCCTAGTCTAAATATATCTTTTATTTCAGTTTCCATATTAATTTGTACCTCCATATCACGTAGCAGAGTTCTAATTTTTTCTTGTAGTTGTAATTCAATTTCCTCATTCACATCATGTATTCCCTGTATTATCAAATTGTTTTTCCGTACCTCCCTTTCTAGGTTATCTATTCTTTCTTCTTGTTCTGTTATGTTTTTTCATTTGTGCATTTTTTTCTTTTAATGCCTACTTCTCCTTATTAAGCTTATCTACATCAGTCTGGTCAGAGGTGTCCATCTCAAGATCTCTTTGAAGGTCATTGTATCTAAAGTATCAAGGATATTGACTTTGTTCTGAAATCTCGGTATGATAAGGATACTTTTTGACACAACCCTAAACTTGTATGCTATATGACTCTTCCGGTCTGAATGTTTGTTTATATAGTAGTATTTATTATATATTGTTGAAGGGAAATTTCTGTAGCGTTTGGCGTTTTTTTTTGACATGGGCCTTCTGATCTAGTTTTTCATGAAAATTAATATCCAGCTGTAATATATATGCTTACAAATATATGTTGGTTAAATTTGTTAGTGAAGTGAATTTGTGCAAAGTTTATAATTTATCTGCAGCTGTTCATAGTCTTTGCCTTCATCCAAGACGGTAGTATCACCTGCAATGGTGGCACTTGTATTGGGTTGTAGTTTAGGTGTAGTACAGGTCCTAAAACACAATCTTGTGGCTTCCCCTTTTATTCTGAAAAATCTGCATGAAATTACGATCTAATAGTTGGGTACATTGTATGAGCGCAACACCAAAGAATATTTTTAAGCAGACGTCTCTTCTCGTCATCATTATCATCATTTTTATTATGGGCTAATATGTCTTTTTTCTTCACGCTTTTATTGTTTATGGGCTGTCTGCTAAGGTTGATGTCCAGCTCTCGATCCATCTTTTCATTAGTCTTCCGGGGGCCCGTTTTCTCTCTAGTGGTTTTTCAATAACGTTAGTTGTCTTATGGACCTAATTGGCTTCCTTTAAATCCAAATTGATGAATTAGAAGAAAGTTTTTTCTGCAATGATGATTTTGCACCCTTTGCAATAGTATTTTTTTTTTTAGTTTTAAATTTCAGGAAGAAGGAATATAGTCTTATAAGATGAAATATCGTGAGGTGATGCTTTGGAGCTTATTATGACCTCTGCAACTTTCTACGACCTAAGGACGTATCTCGATGTGATCGAGATATTGAGAAAGCTTTACTATGCCTTTCTTTGGGTTGATATTTTATCTTATTTGTTACTTCTTTCGGATAGGTGGATTTGATATGATATTCTCAAATTGGTAAATCATCTCGATTTGGTTGAAAAGTACTTACAAGATGCCTAACAAGATAGCTTTTTACTCATTGCTCTTTACTTAGATGCCGCCTCCATTGTTGATTAATAGCACTTGCAGAATAGGCCTTTTCAATATCTTGATCACATTATCCTATTATCATTTGTTCATTCACTAAGATAGATACTACTTAATTTGTTCTTAATTCTTTGATTTTTGTTTAGTTGATAGCTTTGCTAGAGCTCTGGTTTGATGTCATTTTCTCATTTTTATTAATAAATTTTCTTATTTTTTTTACTATTTCGATAATAGATGGGATGTTATTCCACGACAAAACAAAATTTAAAATTTACCGACCACAATTGTATCTACCATTTTTGTACCATTAAATGAGTGATATTGAGTGACAATTTTAACAGAGTCATCAAATAAGACATTTGAATTGAGATCAACATTTGGAGTGTCGATAGGTTTTTTTTTTTACACGAATGGCCTTTAAGATATGTTGTACTGCTGTAAGGGACTCTAGATATGAAGTGCAATTTCTCTGTAAAAATAACAACCTATCATTTAATGAGGCTACAATTAAAACCTTTACATGTAATAAATTACTCGAGGAAGTATGTGAAGCGGTGGTGTATAAAGCGGCAGTGGGCGTCACAATCAACAAAGTTAAGCGTACACGGCCAGTTGAGCAATTGCTGTCTCTACACCGCCTGAATGAACGTTTGATAATAAAGCAAGTTCGGTGGCGCGTTTAAAATAAAGACACTTGACATTTTTAAAACGAGCAATCGTTTAATGCGACAAGTGTTATCTTATTTCTACTTTGCGTTTTCATAAAGTTCGGATCATATAACAGAGGCTAAAGTAGTTCATAGAACCTTCACATCTTGATGCTGGATGATGCAGACCCTTTTTAAGTAATCAAGGGTACAAATAAATAGAATTTTTACCATGAAATATGACACTATGTTGTTCAACATCACATATCCACTTTACCTGTCTTCAAAAAGCCGAATTTTTCAAGTAGTATTAAACGGAAAATATTCTACGACAATCGATAGGACAATGGACGTATGACGCAAGTCTTTGGCTGAGGCAGGTGTCAGATTTGACCACTTATTTTTCTTTATAAATATACAGGATGGGCCAAAAATTCATAGGCAATTTAAAATTATAACTTTTATTTCTCAGCACTTATAAATTTTCTTTCTAAATTGTAGCTCAATTGATGGGATGTTTTGCAATAAGTGCGGAAAGTCTTCCGTTTTCAGCTTCACACAAAACAGCTCTTTCTAAGGAAATATTATTCGTGCTATCGCCCTAATTTCTGCTTGGATATCGTTAATTAGCTGCTAGAGGGTTTGAAATTCATTCAGATACACTTTCTCTTTTAAATAACTCCATAGATACAAATAGGGCGCTGTTAGATAGAAGAACGTGTTGGGTATTAAATTTCCACCGGATTCCAAATTAATCGTTCCCTAAAAAATTGTCTTAGCAACTCCGTCGTTGGTCTTGTTGCGTGAGCTCTGGCTTTATCTTGCTGGAACCATATCTTTAATCCATTTTGAGTTGTGTCGCAAAAATTTAGATAATTTCTGGGTAACGCTTGGGCCATTAATCCTACGCCACATTATTAATTTAATAGGATGTAGTTGGTGAATGCCTCTTGGATGTTGTTAACCCCAGATTCTAGAGTTTTGAGTATTGACAAAATCTTTCAGATAGAAATAGACCTCATCAGTCGTTATCAGGCGGTTTAGGATTTTTTTTCTTTTAACAAGTCGTTGAAAACAGCAAAGTTCAATCCTCAGGTTGCAGTTGCTGAATAAGCTGCATTTTATAGGAAAAACAACATAAGTTGTTTGAAACAGTTCCAATTGCCTTCCTACACATTTTTCTCCACATGCTGCATGTTTGTAAAAACAGAACATGACTTTCAGTTCCAGATAGATCACAAACAAACCCTGTTCTTGAAAACTGAATAATAATGAGTATAGTAATTTCCGATGTGCTGTTGAAATATCAATGATATGCTCTGTGTACTAATAATTGAATGATTATTTTGAAAGCAAACTATTAAGGTCTTCGTTCTTTGGTTTACGTTGGGTTTTCTTCTCATCGTAAATTTTACAAAGTTGCACTTTGAAGATTTGGGAAAAATACGTATTTTTAAAATCACTTGAAAACGTTTGGCCCACCCTGTACTTAAAGAATTATATTAAACAATTGAAACAAGACGAACGCACAATTATAAAGTATAAGAATTAAAAATAGACAAAATATGAATAATATAAAAAAAATTCTCTTTAAACATGCTAAGTATTTTTTTTTACACATTTTCACCATACTTTTGACCTGAAGCAACGCTTAGTTACTGGACATGAGAGTAAAAATGGAGTATCAAATGTAAATATTATGATTCGGCTATCACTTTTGTCTACTCACAATGTAATAGTACGTTCATTGGACTTCAACCGAATCTTATCTTGGTTGTGTAGTCGATTTGGTCAACATTGGGAACACGAACCTTATATAGGATGTGCCCCAAATTTTTAATATGCGATTTTTTAATTAAGAACAACTTAATTCTAGGCTATTCTAACACTTTTCTAGTTATGAAATAACAGTCCTATTTGCTTATTTGGGTTTTTTTAATTAAAATAATAAATAAAAATTAAAAGGATTGGATGTCGTCTAGTATATTTCATATATATGAGATGTGGGGATTTTCAGTATATCAGTATTGCTAGTTATATTTTTGTCTGAAGCATCATCTGCTTATTTTAATAGTCAGTTGGCTAGCAATATCTAATATTTTTGTTAATATTATTGAATTTGTTTGCCTTTTAAATAATTATACTTCAAGTTATTGCGTTGTGACGCACAAATAGCATATTTGAGGCCATAACTCTACTAATGTGGAAAATATAAAATCCCAGAAGGCTTTTGGTGGTTCCTTCCTGACATCTCAAATTGAATATCTATCAATTTAGAGTTTCATTCTGAAGCAAGGTTAAGTGATGGCTCAACATCAGCTAAAGCCGAACATCAAAAAATGAAATTCTGAATCAAGCAGTACCATCGTCTTAGAGGCCAAGTGGTGAAATTTTGTTGGTCCAAAGGTTTTGTATTTACAAACTTCTTCATGACTCAATCTCCAAAAAATGGTTCAGGGTGTTGTTGGAACTCTTTTTCTAGGTAAATTTGTGATTGCGAAACAATTCTGCTGTCTAAAATTTGAAGATACATTGTAGTATATGAATGTTTGTGATCGATTACTTGATTCAAAATATAAAAAATAAAATGAAAGGATTTTCATAAAACTAGTAACCAAATGTAATCACTATGGCATTTGGTTGAATTAAGAAAACTCACATTTATCAGTGCATACTTTTCCTACCCTAATATTGCTGAAGAAATTGACGCGAATAATTTAAGTACTTTCAGAAAATTTCCAATTCGCTCTTCTTAAAAAAATCTATATACAGGGTGAATGTTAACTATAGGGACATCAGGATTCCTTATGGCAAAACCAAAATGTTTATATGAACATATGTATCTCCGAAAATGTACAGTGAGCCAGGAATACCGAATTATTAAATCACACCACATCATACAACACTATGACTATGTTGTCAAAAGTACTCCCTGTGGACCTTCCGGGTTGCATCCGAACAGTGCAAGTGTCTACACACTAAGAACTAGCTCAGCAACGACGATTATTTTCAAGTGGAGTTAAGCCCGGTAAGCAGACCATGCACAGCAAAAGCATTTCGTCCGATTTATTTTTTGAGCAAGCTGGTTTTGAGATACTGGCGGACATTAACACTTAAAGTGAGCTGAAACTTCTTCATATAACAAAATTAGAACATCAATAATTGCAAATACACTGGGTCATTGAGGCATTATGGAAGGACGATTCAACTATCGATTTTTGTTGTCTTCGGACAGTTTATGCGGAACCCATCTGCCTTCCTTTGGTATCTTACCCATTGCATGCAAACGTATGGAAATGGCTGGCTGAGTGACGCCAAGCTGTTCTGCAAGCTCTTTTTCAGTTTTCTCATTGTTTTGATCCAGCAATGTCTGCAGCTCATCCGTGTCAAATGTTTGAGGGCGTCCAGCGCGTGGTTGATCTTCAAGACTAAACTCTCCTCCGCGAAATCTTTGGTACCACTTTTTGCTCGTTGCATGACTTACAGCATTCTCACCATGTGCAGCAAAAATCATTTCGGTGGCTTCAGCAGCGTTTTTCTTAAGATGAAACGCGAAGTGGATAGAAAATCGAATATGCTCTTTTGTGATTGCCATCGTGAACACAGCTGATTATTTAGTTTATGTGCATCAAACGCCAAATCGCATGATGTTTCGAAAGACCAAATGTCATTGCTTTAAAACCGCAAGAGGGCAGACTAATACGTTACAAGCTGAGAACTTATTTATACACCTAAAGATGGTGTCAATAATCCCAACTATGCTAAATCCTTGCTGATGAATTTCAACTATGGCCTAGTTGTTCTGCCTGGTCCATAGATGACTTATGGAAGTTGATGCCATCTTAATCAAATAGATATTGCTTTGTCTGTGAAGATTGTTGACAGATATAACCTTTCTCTTGGAAGAGAATCTTTTCGCGATAGTGGGATACTTAACATCCCTTGGCATCTAATAACCACACTGATGGGCCAGATTTGGGCTTGTATTGGAATTATTATCCTTAATGTCGTGTAGATGTCGCTGTGTTTTCTTATCATCAAATGACTTTATTTTGCACAAACGGCGAAACTGCCGCAACAATTTTATAATTTAGTTACTGTCTGTGAAGGTACGTTTTTTGGTAAATCCGTGTGCCGCCCAGACCATTTTCATTCGCTTATCCAAACTTGTAAATTGTCTGCTTGCAAGTGAAAAGTCTAACGTCATGAAGAACAGTACCGTGGTCTAGAGTGGAACACATATTTATGATTTTTTTGTTTCTCTTCTATTGAGGAATTACCTACTGAAGTTTATCCGTATAGTGGACGTTCGCTCTGTATTAAGTTATTGTGAAATACTACTGAAATCCATTAAATGTTTTTAGGGATTGAAAGATTTAAACATTGATCTTCAAGTTGTTATAAAGGCATAATGTATCTAATCCCTCTAGGTCTAAGACCAAAATGCCATCACTTTTAGAAGTTTGACTTCATTACGATTGAAATTGTTAGTTTAGAAGCGATAAAGTCATGGCCATTTTTCGAACCTCCTCTTTGATTTTAAACAAAGCAAATTTTTGCTTTACTTATAAGATATAATCCTGATTAATATGGAGCGTGGAATGCATCTATAACTGGATAATCTTGTAAGGATCAGCAAAACGGTGTTTTCTAACGTGTCACTTAAATTAGTGTGTTATTACTGAAAATTGATTTGTGGTGACATTTCATAATGCGCAACACCTTTTGACCTCTACCAGGGCAAGATCGGCTAATGTGGTGAAGGAGACGGCTTTCAAGTGTTTTTTAATTTTTATGTATTATATTTTAGCATACCAAATTATTTGCTGAAAAATAGAGCAAATTTGCACTACATTTTCTGTTGTTTTTGCTATACTTACTGGGCATTTCCTTTGATTTTCCCCTGTTGATAAAAATGATGCCAATATGCCGTCAGCTGCTAAGACTTGAATGATAACACCCCAAAATCACAAAAAGACAAAAACATACCTAATTTCTGAAAATATAAATATCGTATCCATTATTCTTTTAATAACCCTTGTATATTTAAAGTAACAAAAGTTCGGCTAATGCCATTGTCATGTCTGCCCACGCTTTACTCTCGGTGCTTTATAGTCCCGTAATGGATTTTTTGTTTCATGCAAAGCTTCCGAATCGGTGTTATTACCATACCGCAAGTATTTTTGCGTAATATTTTGAAACCGTGCCAAATTCTTTTTAGCGATTTCTTTATTCGCACACAATGTTTGTATTCTTCCCTTCTAATCTAGCAGCGCGCCAGCTAATTCGCCTGAGAATTATCGAATGCGCGCTATAATTTTGAAATTAGGCAGCATTAAATAAGATTACGAAACACCACAAAAGGAATTTATCGGAATTAAGTTTTAATTCTGCGATATGAAACGTTAAAAGCGTCGAGTTTTTGGGTTGAATAAAAGAAAATTGTGGGGAATTCGATCATTTGGTAGCGGCGAATTGCGCGAGGAAGAGCCGATGATAAACATTCTTAAAATTCTCTTCTAAATCCGTAACTGGTTGGAAATTCTGAGAATTGGAAGATTTCTAAATATTCTAATATTGAAATTGAGCAGTTAATCGTCTTTAGCTAGACCAAACAACGAAGGTAAAGATGGGCGGAGACCGCCATTGATTGCATTGTTTGAAAGTTCTCGGAATGATGAACGAGGCTTTTTGTTTTGGTGTTGATGTCACCATCAATAGCTGGGATATTTTCTTAGAAAACGTAACGTTACGATCTCTCTTTCATTAAGGCGAGGTAACAATGTGTTAACTAAAAATCCCGAAATGATTTTTTACTATTTTATTATTTAAGAGTATCTCTGCAATCAAAGGTACATAGTCTGGTCCATGATTAGCCTCTTATCTCATTTTGGTACTCACACGAGTCATCAACTCTTCCAGGTGTATAAACTGAAATCGGTGGGTTTTTTTCTTGGTTAGGGGCGTTGCTTTTGCTTTCCAACCACTTTAATAACTTTTTGATTTAGTTGATAGGAAAAGCATTCATAGAGAACATTGGCAACACTTTCTGCCCGTGGAATAAATTCGATATGGTACTTCTCATACATAGATAGAGTATCATGTGCGTATTGAGACGTTGTCTGCTCAGAAGATGTAATTTGAATTATTACGATGTTTCCGTATAAACGGTATATAAGTTTTTTTGTGGTTGCTTTTTTTGAATATACCTTTGATCGATACTGAGTCCTGAAGAGATGATAAAGGGGGCATAATATCAAAACCAATAAAAACAACTTTTGAGACCCATTGCCCAGCTAACGCAATAATTTTTGATTCCTTAATTACGTTTACTTTTTTTAACTTTTTTTTTAAATTTATTTAGACTGCTTATTTACTTTACTGGCAAAAAATTAAATTACTTATTAATATTTATGTACATTACACAAGGAATTTCTATCATAAAGTCACACTATCTATTTATAACACAATTAATTTCTTTTCTGGTACTTGACTTTTTCCCTGGGCGGCTGCCTTCTATTTGTACAATTACATGTTGTGGAGCCTACAGGAACCCTCTGGTAACAATCTTGAAATTACCACATTGTTCTAATTCTCGCACATGCACAAGCTGGCCACTAGAAACCATTATGTTCGCCGCTGGACCATGACGACTCGGCAGCGTTCCAGGCATTAGCTGTTAACGTCTAACGCGATGGTGCGTCTATGGGCGGCGTTCGGAAATTCATTACAATATTTGTCTGGCAGATTAATGATATCTTAAATGTCTCTTGTGATCTTTTCATGTTCTTCAACTTGATTCGATGTTCATCCATCCTCTTTTTGTTTTGATAATGCCGTAGGTACTTGAAGAATTCACATTTTAATATAACTCGCGGTTTATATTCTCTCATACAACTTTCCAGCGAGTGTTTTTTTAATGTTCTCATACTGACACACAAACGCTAATGGTGCAGCAACGTATATTGTGAAATTAGCAAATTAAATGTAGAAAACAACCACAATTGTTGTTTTTTTTAAGTTATCGAGATTAGAAAGTCACCACGTGATAAATATTTTTTGTATTTTTAGTTGACGCACTCATAAGATATATCGTTTGTTCTTTTTAATACTTTAGTATTTTTTGTTCAATAATCTTCTGTTATTTTGAGAATAATGACATTTTTGAGTAATATTTTGAAATCTTTAATTTGCAGGAAACTGGTGGATTTAGGATAATTTTTGGGTGAAGGTAATAAGAGGTCAATTTTTGAATTAGCTAAAAATGGAGGAGGGATCGGTTTGGGTTAATAACAATTTTTAGTTTTGTCATCTCTAAAGAAAATTGAACTTGACAAAAATACAAACACTAAATTAGAAAAAAGATCTAAAAAATCGCAATTTTGAAAATGAACCATCATTTAAAAACCGGTGATTTAATTTAATATATTTGGGGAAGGTAGGACAATTAGGTAATGACTTAAGTTCCCCCATATAAACAAAAAATAGACATAGTCTGTTTTTCCAATTTTTCTGTTAATCTTTTTCTTTGTCATTATGCTCTCATTTTTTTCTAGATAACCAATTCATTATAGGTTTGGGCCATCTTTCCCTCCCTTCAATCTGTAGACGTGTGTACCGTATTAGTGTTCTATTTTCTAGTTTTCTCCAGAATTTCTTTGTTCTTATTTTGTCCTTGATTTTGTATAATTAGTTGTATAATAGTTGTGTTGAAGACTCTTCTCTTTGATTTTTGATGCCACATTATTCCAAAATTATCGTGCAACAAGTGCGTCATAGATTAAAACAGACTAATCGAAAGGTGCAAGATTGAGGCTGTAAATGCTACAAGAGTTCGATTTCACCCACTTCGGTAACTTTGTGGTCTTTGTGGTACGATGAGTAGGTGCGTTGTCTTGTTCGAAAAGAATCTCGTTAATAGATCATTAATGCTGGATGCTTTGGTTTAAGTCATTGCAACGCGCCCCAGTTGCTTAATTCGCAGCTCGGTATTTGCGACATTTCCATTTGGAACCAAATTAAAATCATGACTTTCTTACCAAAACGATCTTGTCGAGAAATTGGCGGATCATGATCACGATTAAATGATACGCCCATTTTCATCATAAATGCACTGGCATTTACGCAAAAATGCGTAAAATATCGAGGAACTCTTTTTTTACAAGCTAGTAAAGAGTGAGTACATGTTTAAACACCCTGTATTTCATAATACTAAAATAATTTGTCTCTTTAATGGTTCATTTAAAATGGAAATGGGGGAGGGGCTTGCTACTAATTGTATTTTTCTGTCTTATTTAGTAAATTATATGTAGGTTGCAGGATAAAACAACTGGAAGTAAAAGGCACCAAATAGTCAATTGAGAATCTCGTCGCGATTTTTCCTGTTTTCGTTGTTTCTATTGAATCGTTGGTAAGAAACTTTATCAAAAAAATCAAACGCATTTTTTATATCTCAAGCATAGTCTCATGGTCGAGAAAAAAATTCATCCCCATGGGCTAAAACTAATCATGGTCCATATTTCAAGGTCGTCATAAGAATTTTTTATCTGCCTTTAAGCGGTTAGGAGCTGCAGTTGGGACGGCTAGCACTGGGCAAATATAACCCAATTCTTTTTAACTTTCTTCCTTTTCGGGGTGGAAAAACGCTTGTTAAAAATGGCGAATAAGGTTGTTCTAATTTTTTTTTTTGTTGATGTTTGCGCCGATTTCAACGAAATTTGACCGAAGGTTGGCAAGGCGGATGGGTTGTTTGCTGTCGCCATCGTCACTTTTTACCTGTTGGCATGCAGTCAAGTCTATTTTCACCAGCTTTATGAAATATCGAACTGAAAAGGCGCCTCTTCGAATACTGTGAAGGAGAAATTTAGCATTAAGTTGGACCTGTAATATTACTGATATAACTTGCTCAAGCTTCTGATCCATCACTTTAAATACTTTGTAAAATGTTTTATATGATTTAATGAGGTCATATGAATATCACAACAGAAATTTGTTTATTTCGTGCTATTTTTAATAGTTTTTTGCATTTCTTTGAGATATTGTTCTAGCAAGAGCACATTGCCAACAATTCTTATATTAAAGTCTTGAAAATAAAGTAAATAATTAATTTTACACAAGAAGTAAGTTTTGTTTTCTCCAACAACTTCTTCGAATTCGGTCAACGTCTCGACAAACATGCATGCCTAACAATGGTGAAATTTTGTAAAGGTCTTTGTAATAACTCATTAGTGTTGTTTGGAAATTAGTTATTCAACATATTTTCTTAAAATAAATTTTCAAATATTTAGATTGGAACATCCACAAAGTTAGGAAGGAATCTTTTAATTTATTAATGCACATTTAAGACATTCAGAAGGTTTCAAGTTGCTTCGTTCAATTTAATCAAATGTCTTTTTTTTGCACTGTCGCAAGAAGTTTGCGTTTAAATTTGCTATCCATCAAAACACCGATTAGAACAAGGTCATAATCTATGTAATACAACAGAAAGTGGCAAATATGTGAAATTATCAACAAAGTTATGAAGGTCAACTGTTGGTAAACAGTTTTTACCGACTTCTTACAAAACTAAACCTAAACTACAAGGAGGAAGCGGGAGAGACGCAACAGAATCGGACCCTAAATGTATGGGAGGCGTTCTGATAGAGGAGTTAAATAAAGTGCGAAATAGGTACTGAAGCTTACATTACAAGCGGTTTTAAAACTACAGCTCCTCGAATGATTTGGAACCGGGAACGGCAATCGTCATATGGATTATTATATATATTTAAAACAAAACAACTTCGCTCTTAGTCCTATCAGATCGGCGCTACTAGCCATAGAGGTAATGAGGTAACATTGGTTCAAGGTCATCTAGTCTTATTTTGTTTTGGGGATACTAAACCATACCACCACGTGGATAATTAAAGATTTTGGAAATAGGTCCATAGTTTCTTTCGTTGTGTGGACCAGAAATTTTCTCTAGTAATGGTAAAAAATCATGCTTCGTTTTAAGGTCCAATTACAATTCAAAAAAAAAACCGCACCAAACTGTGATTCCACATAAATGAAACTGTGATTCGTGGATAACGTGAGGATTTTTCTTCCTAGATACCATAATTTTGCTTATTAACATACCCAAATAAGTCATCGCTCATTATGAGTTTTCAAAAAATAACTTGCTTTTGACACTAAGTTCCAGTATTGCATCAGGGCGTTTTTGATAGTCTCTAAGTTGAAATTTTTGACTCGAATAGATCTTGTACAATTGTAGATGGAAGTCTTTGTTTAATATGGCTCTCAAAGGCGTTAAGATTTTCTTCAATACTGCGAAACCCTTTAGTCAGCTTTATATTAGCCACCCTGTACACGTGAAATCCTTACAAACCGTCTTCAGAAATAGAATAATTAAACCTTCGTCTTTTTCGTTTTAACTTCTTGCTCTATGGATTGGAATCCTCGACCTACGAGGTGTGGCAGAAAAGTAATGAGACTGATTTTTTATTTACCAAAGTTTTTATTTTTTCAAACATCAATGTTATCCCCTTCAAAATAGTTCTCTTGGGCAGCTACACACCGATCGAAACGTTGTTTCCACTGTTGGTAGCAGCGCTGGAAGTCTTCAACCGGTATGGTCTTCAGCATGTCCGTTACACTCTTTTGGATGTTTTCTAAAGTCCCAAAATGACGTCCTTTTAGGACATTTTTCAGTTTAGGAAAAAGGAAAAGGTCACAGGGACTGAGGTCAGGTGAATAGGGGGGCTGGGGATCCACAGGAATGCCTTTTGAGGTCCCTTTCGCATGTGCAAATGTTCAGTCAAATTTTGATAAACGGTAAATCTGTTCAAATTTAATTGTTCACTCAACATTCTTAATGTTAAACAACGGTGTGATCTCACAGATCTTCAGTAATAGCAGTCATAAAAATCACGTAGTTAACGGAACGAGTTGAAACTCGCACTGAGCTATGGGAGGGTATTTATACACGTGCTCTATCAAGGACAACAGCGTAGCGTTGCCAAATAGCTTGCAATGTTGCCAGTCTCATTACTTTTCTCCCACACCTCGTATTTTCAGCAACTTTCTCTGTTCGAAATCATTCTTAGCTCTATGTTCTTTTCTTTATTTTCTTTCAATTGAATTTTTGACCTCTATTTTCTTTCTTCTTTTGGTTTACCTTCCATACCCTTGTTTTCTAGTTCTATTGTCCGTATGTCCAGGGACTGTTGCATAGCTTTTGGGTTGTCTGTTGTTATTACTATGTCGTCTGCAAAAACTAAACTTTGTCAATATATCGGCGTCAAATTTTAATTTTCTACATGAGCCGTTGGTGCTCTATTTTTGACTTTTTTTTTTGGTATATGAAAAAGAGCAGCAAGTTAGGGCTGTCGTCATATTTTGTTTCTTTTTCCATAAAGAATTCCTCTAATTCGAAGCCATTGATTTTTATTATCCTTTCTGTTTGCTTGTATAGACTACCCATTTCCATAATTGCTCAGATACTCCTATTCCTGCTAGCGCTCGTCATAGTTTTAATTTTGGAACTTTGTCAAATGTCGATTTTAAGTCCAAGAATCTCAGGTGTATTGTTCTTCTATCTAAAATCTTTTTTATGACCGCCTTTGGTGTAAATATGTAATCTTGAACCTGTCTTTCCTTTCTGTAGGCCTTTTCTTATAATTTTGTTGAATTTTTTGTCTGATTTTTCTTTCTATTATTCGATTATTTTTTTTTTTGCTCGAGATAAATGAATTGCCCAATAGTTTGAGCAATCTATTCTTTTTCCTTTTTACGTTTTTTCCTATTCCTTTGGTACAATTATGGTTTTCTTTGCTGTTACACACTTTAGTTAGATGATTCACTGATTTTGGAACCCCATATTTGGATAATTCCGGACTCATATCACTTCCTGTTGCTTTTCCTAACTAATTCTTTGATGACTACTATGCTCCCAATGTTGGTTACTTTGTTCTCTTGCTGTGATATCCTTTCTACTTTTAAATTTTTCTTTATAGTAACTTCTCTATTGTTCCCCAGAAAAGTCTTCTGTTGTCCTAAAATTTATTCTTTATTTTTATTTTTTGCTAAGAGACTAATTGATTCATATATTCTTTGTGTTTAGATCTATCATCTCTTTTTGTTTTTTAGGCACTTCTTTCATTTCTTTTTGGTTTCGTTTACTCTTATTTTCCCATAGACTTTCTCAGTTGTTTGTATTATTTGTTTTCAAGTATTACTTTTTGTGTCTACATTTTGTTCTACTGTTTTTTTCTACTGTTATTTTTTATTCACCCTATCTTTCCATAATGTTATTCTCATATTCCTTTTTCGTTGCGTTTGTCATCTTCGAAACCTGGTCCGAGACCAGTATTTTCAGTCTGAATCCGCTTTACCACCTTATGTGTAATTAGTCTAACAAAGGTCTAATATAGTCTAATAATAGTCTAATAAAGGTGAACCCCGTTAGTTTAGGACAATGGTCACTAGAGCATTGTTAGTTATCTAATAGAGAGTACCATGTGTAGGATTGCAACTTATATTTGATCTTTTTCTAATTAAATTGAAATATGAGGGAGTTTAAAGAGAGATACGTAGGAATAATAAGGACGCGCTCGAACGAGCCCATTCATTATCCACCCACCACGCCGTCGGAGCGAGTGTCGGTGCACTCCTGCAGCCCAATTTCTCTAATTTCGTGTGCCATTATTTCGACAACGCGGTGTAACGGCTCTTTTGTGCACCGTCTCGTCCGTTAATTATTTCCCACTTGCATACATCGAGGACCGGCGGAATTTTACCAGACGAAGCCTGCGTGGAAGTCGCCTAATGCAAATTTCACCACGGCGGGCTGATCGGGTCCCCACGTAGAGCAGATAAACGCGAGGAAGAAGGCGGTTAACGCATGTGGACGTCTTCAGAGCGAAACCGTTAATTAAGCGGCAGTTAAGCCGGTCGCGCGCTCCGCTTGCGACTATCCGCCGGGTGCCCATTAAATTTAGGCGGATTTGAGAAGTGGAGTTCGTTCGAAAGCAACCTTAATCGCGCGGCATGGTCCAGTGGCTTGCGATGGGCTTGCAAATTAGATTTGCGAAGGAATGTGCGCGCGTTCCGAGGATGTTGGGCGCTTTTTGCCCGACGAAAGTATGCGGGAAATTTGGGTTCGAATTTTTGCACAAAATTTGCTACCAAGGCGACGGATTGTATGGCTTTAAAAAGATGCTTTAGGAGATCAAGTTGTTCCAATTAAGATGCTTTAGGCAAGATCAAGTTGTTCCAATTAAGTATAAATTTTGTCATTGTTATAAGTTTTTGTCTTGGCCTAAACTTATATTTTGTATAGGACTATAGTTTCAAAGGACACTAGATTGACTGCTGGATTTCATAAACTCAGGACTAAGTTGTCAGTAGTTCACGTCAGATTCTGCTGGATTTCATATCGCAGTAAGTTGTAGTCGTTCAAAATATTTATTTGAGATGCCTAGCCAACTATTTATCGAAAAATGTGCATGAAAAATTATAAAGACACCTACTTTAGTACATCATAGATCACATATCGGTACTTTGTCTTTCCACTATTGTTTTAGAACAACACTAAATAGTCGATTTGGAATCGATCTAATTAGGCTTTTAACGGGTCTCTTCTGTAATTTTATGTCACGCTTGCATAACAGCCCCTTTAATACATCATGGACAATAATTCCCTAGAGATTCTTGATAGGGTTTAAGTTCGAACTGATGGCAGACCACTCCAAAAACTTAATTTTCTGTGTGGTCAACCGGTCAATTGTCGACGCAGAAGAGTGCATCGCAATGTTATCCTGCTGAAATTTCCATTACTGGCCGCCAATTCGTTCACCAAAAGGCAGTAGATGTTCCTGAGAAGTTGCTGGTTGTCCTTTGAGTCTAATCGGGGTTTACGAAAGCCAAAGTAGTCCCGTTCCACCCAAAACCGCCCTACGTCATCACTTAGCTGACACCAAAGTTTCGACTCATTGTGTCAGGTTTTTTACTCAAGTCATCCAGGCAGTCCTCGTCGCCATAGACCACTTTTTTCCAATCTTTTTGGTCCATAATATATGATCAAACTTTGTTTGGACTTCGTTATAGTGATCCTTTAGTAGTGGTTTGGGTGTCCGTTTTCACCATTTGAAAGGGTCTAGAGTTGTTAATCACTAGATGTCACGAAGAGGTTCAGTCCTTTTTGAATTTGACTCCTTGAACTTTTGTTCTTCTAAGCTTCGACCAGAATTAGGCGCTTATTTCATCTCTACTTGACCGTTTCTTCGGCCTTTCTATACTGGATTCCACCTCTTAATAAAATTGCCAACTACGATAGGGGAGCCGCCGATCTTGGCAGCAATTTGCCGATTTGTCATGTTGTCCTTGTAGGTCAAGTTCTTCAGGTACATGTCTTCTGAGACAAGCTTCAGGAGAAAAGAAGTCGGGAAATCTAAAAAATAAAGGCGTTTCGACCACTTTGGAACGGAGTTGGATTAGTTCCAGCTCGAAGTTCGAAAAACAAATTAATAAACAAAAAATTATGCTTGACTTAGACGAATTTTTGTAGTACCTTTATATTTATTTGCGCCACTGTAGCATAGTAGTGTTGCCGAAATTAAAACTCACAGGCACACATTCAATGATTCAGTCAATTTCAATGTGTTGTAGAATAAAGTAAGCAATTTGGATTTAGAAACTGATTATATAAAGGGTGACCCAAAGGTTTAAACGGTAAATAGATTTGAATTGATTTTATGATGAATGTTTAATGAATATTATAGTACTCAATTTTTGAATAAATGAGAAAAGTTTTTACAAAATTTTTCTTTTGCGATTTTATCGATAACATGTCGAAGTTGGTTCTTGACGTCTCAAATTGTTTGTGGATTGATGGTTTAGAGCTTGGATTTTAGGTAACTCAGGCCAGTTGATGTCGGCATTCCGTGAAATAATACGACCAGAAAATTATTGGTGTATTTAATCGACTGTTGCTCGCGCTGTATGGCAGGTGACGTCTTCTTGCTGGAACCACATTTGTTCTAGTTCCATGTTGCCTACTTAGTGCCAAAACGACTGAGTTCTCAGGTAACTGTAACGAACTGAAGAACTGTTAGTACAAGGCATGACTCAGTTACGAACTATTACAGGTCTTCTCATATAAAATAATTTTTTGACTAAACTGAGATTTCACTTTGATGACAAATTGTCAATAAACTTAATTTTGCACGCATTAAGGTATAGGCCTTTATTAAGTATTTGCTGAATGAGTCTTCTCGAAATGTCTAATTATTACTCCACGCTGATAATTAGGAGGTTTTTGCATCCATTACCGATTCAGTTTAATCAAACTTTGTAATTAATTTTTGAACTTTTGGATTTATTTGGCGCACTATTTCAACCAAAAATTTCATAGAATTTTCCTACCGTCTCCGCAAGATTTTCATCTCGTTTGCATTGCGTTTTAACAATAATAACTTGCTTTTCTTTCATATATCATTTCATATTTACTAATCAGAAGAATCTTAGATACTGTCTATCAAAATATCGGGTTGCCGAGCCCAAGACAGAAAAGGTGTGAAATTTAAATCCAGTATCCAATTTCAGCCACTCTTCAATACTGTTTGTAGCAGAAACACGATTAGCAGATTATAAAGCGCCTACAAAATTCAATTTCTTAAAATTGCTGGTATGACGGTTTGTGTTTCAAATGTTTTAATTGTATCCCAAAGACGCTAGAAGCTTGGAGTATTTACTTTTTTTTTCTATGCCTCAATAAAACGAAAAGAGATAATTGGAATATATGGCAAAGGAATAATGTTAAAGGAGATAACGCAGTCATTGATGAATGAAGTAAATTATTTACTTTTTATATTTATATTTTCTAAAAATGCTGTAACTGCGTCTTAACAAAGAAAAATCAGACTTATTTTCCTTTAAAAACTTGGAAGTCTCACATACGATGGGATCTTATGTGTATTTGAGAACATGTTAAATGCACAGCTTAATTCTGAACCTTTTTTTATTGGAATGTGATATTAATTTATAAAGTCAGCCATTCACTGATTCTTGGAAATGTCCCTTGCTCTCCATTCGCTTTCTATGCATTTGCGCCATCTTTTGAGGAGCTATTTAGAAAAACAGATATGGGGGTTTAGAGTTGACAAATTCAACTAGACTTTTTTCGACATCTTCGATAAAAGTGAAGCGCGGAATAGCCAGATGATGTATGGATCTGAACAGGTGATACTTCGAAAGAACGAAGGTTGGCGAATACACCGGGTGTAGTAAAATCCTCCAACTCAGGTCGGTCGTTTTCAAAATTGTGAATTGTGAATATGTAACCGTGCCGTACTTAGTCGACGATTTCCAGCTCTTTGAATTTCCATCGAACATTTTTTTCATCACAGACCACAGTCTAGAGCAAAACACCTCTTTTTAATGTAGAAGGCAGCGACCTAGTAATACCATAGCATATGCCATAGTTCTTCCTCCCCAGTTTGTGTAGGCGCTTGGAAATACATAACTTGCCGTGTTACTCAGAGTTTCTTTGTGAGCTCCGATTATGTTTGAATTTCTTTGGCTAGATCATGCAAATCAAAATTTCCACTCTTAGACTTGGAATTTCTTGAGGCACTGTAGGACACAGCATTTTTTCTTAAAGCCACATAAATCATTTCCTGGCATTTCTTTCAGATAAAACACATAAAGGTGACTGTGTCGCAAATATTGCTTGTCGTACGCCTAACAGATGGCGCTTCGTACTGACTGTATAACGAACACGATGTGTGAATTAGAATAAATAGGAATCAGAAGTTAGAGACCGA
Source organism: Sinelater perroti (assembly GCA_036346155.1). NCBI lineage: Eukaryota > Metazoa > Arthropoda > Insecta > Coleoptera > Elateridae > Sinelater > Sinelater perroti. The sequence continues at coordinate 15,886,927 of JARFIY010000158.1, read as the reverse complement.
GAATTAAGTTCTACACTGGATACAGTATACCGTACCAAAAAAAAATAACCAACGCTTTTTAAAGTGGAAGACTACTACCTGGCCTGTTCTAAAAGTATCGAGCCAATACAAAACATTACAATTATAACAAAAAATCTATATATTTAGGAAAAATGTTATAATATCCACTGTACGTAGCCTTAGTCCCTTCAAAATAAACACCTTGGACTCTACAGCATCTAACACATTTCTTCCCGTGTCTTTCTACTGTTCAAAACGATTTGTAAAGTCTTGTGTCTGAATCTTATCACCGAACTGGAATATCGTTTTCCAGAACGTGGCTCATTATAAAAAATTCTTGTCAATCTTTGAATCGCTTGTACCATGCCTTTATTTTGTGTTGTACTCATTGCATCATTTGAAATAGCTTTACATTTGAATTTGACGCAGATTTGCTGCTTTTTATGCCCAGTAATTCCAAAAATGACGATATATGCACTATACTTACTGACGTTTTATTTTCTAATTGGCCCATACTCACGCATGCGTATTCCAGTTGTTCACTCTCATTGACTGGTCAAAATATTAATATTAGCTGGATATTTTTGGGTTAGAGCTAACCATAGATTGGATCTCTAATACTGAGAAGTTTTGGCAGTTGGAAGACTTGAATCTATTGGTTCTATTTGTACAAGACTTGGCCTGTTAGCCTTCACTTGGATAAAAACCAATTGCGGTGGCAGTGGAAAAACGATCTTAACAAATGTTTCGTTTAGCTAGAAATTAACGCATACATGGACGTATCAACATTCAGACAAAGTATGCGAGCTACTTAATAAGTGATAAAAATCGCCCAACACCAAGATAGCTTTAGAAATGATTCTACATGTTATACAAGGTGATCCATAGAAAATGCTTATATCCAATTCAAATATTTTACTGAGAAAAATGGTTGAAAGTTTTTAAATTATTTCTCTACATCCGTATGTGATTACGGTTTTTGTCTTTTTTTTTTGAAACGGGCACATTTTTCTGCACAGTTTTGCATAAAAATTTACGAGGTTGTGTAATAAACAGTTTAAATAAAATTCTCAGTAGAGCTGCCGTTGAAGTACGTTCAACAGGTGCTGTCCTAGTAATTGGTCCGATGTTCTGATCTCGATTGTTCACCCTACAAAAAGAAAAAGTTATTAATATTTTAATTATGGTTCGATTTTGAGACCGAGTAAGGACACAAGAAATCTAGACTTCTTAATGTAGTGTATTCTGTGTGTTCGTTTACCATTTTGTGTTTAAAATAATAAAAAACATCAGATACTAGAAGGATAGCTAAAGATAGGCCGATCAAGAATAATAACTAATTAATATACAGCAATAAAAGTGGTGCTGAAAATAGAGGAAAATCCTTATATAGCTGAGATTGTGGTTTATCAAACTTCAATAATCAAAAATTACATCTCTACAAGATACATAAAATTTTATTTTCTGATGAAGCAACTTTTGTGTTATATGGATCTGTCATAGGCATAATTGTTAATAATGCTGATAATAATCCACATTAGATGATTTAAAATTATACACAGAAACACAAGTAGGTGAATGTTTGGACATAATTATACTTTCTTTTATACAAAAAAAATTAATGCGTGGTGTTTAAGTTTGATGATGTAAAATATTGTTTCTGCAAAAGAAGTTTTTTATCTCATCAAATGTAACATTTTGTTTCAACATGATGGTGCTCCCATCTACTACGGATTAGAAGTCGGAGTAATTTAAATAATGTGTTTTGCATATATCTGCGTATTTTTAATCTCATTCGTTACATCTTTGTATGCACATTTGGCAGTTTCGATTGTTTTATAAGCCGTATTATGTTAATGATTAATAGGAGCATTAGAAGCATTGTACGTGTCAATAGTACTATTGTAATGGTTGTTTCATTAAAAATATACAAGTATAAACAGTAAAGGATAATAATTCTGTCAAACATCACCTTAAATGTGGACATTAGCTGTGACAAATGCAATCTATTTTTACTATTAAATACATTTATATGTATATGATTATATCTAAAAATGATTAAATATAGAGATAGTAAAAGAGTTTCAAAAGGATCTTTCGCGAAAAGTGCATTTCATTTGACGCTTCTTGAAAATTAAATATTGTCGCGATAAATTTGGACATAGTTGCCAGACTATGGTTTGTTAACAAAATATTTGAAATTGCGTCTCACTAAAGAGTAATTAACGGCGGAGGCCGTTCTCCGCAAACCTTGATCGAGTCTGTTCGGACAAAATGCAGCCGTTCAAATTCCCTGAAGTCTGCCAAAAATCATACTACTTGTTGGCACATCACCAACGTATTTGTGTCCATTATGCAAGAACCAGCAATATGCCTTCTGCGTTAACTCGGTTGCATGTGCTCGCCATAAAATTTGAAATGGTACTTGGGTAAGACAATGACTTGTAAAAAAATTGAAAACGGACTCTTATTTGGGTTTAGACGTCTCGAGAAGCTAGCGACCATAATATGCTGTTTAGATTGCAGTAATTTATTTTTTAAGAATGTGCTCAACTTAATTGGCGAATACAAAATGTTACCTTAATTTTCAAACAGCCCTCGTAATTTGTACGATGTGTAATTTATGATATTTCTGTGAAATCTGCAAGACTAATGTTATTTGTTAAACACAATATCCTGTAGGAAATTCTATCCGTGTTTTTGTTCCTTGAAATGTAGATAAAATTTCGTTAAAAAATTTCCTCTAAATGTCTATTACTTTTTGTACTATACATCTTATCTGTTAAACAAAACTGATTAAAAGTGCGTCTAAAATATAGAGTAATTGATATTATTTTTGATTTTATTGATATTTTACGAGTAGGAGGGGGTAGGTAGTCTAAAGTAATACATCAACATAATCATTTCATGCATATTAACTACATAAATAGTTAAAATTATTTGAATACATGTTTTTCGTCTAATATACAGAATGGGGACAAAAGTAGGCGAATATTGAAAAGTTAGCAAAATAAAATTTTTTATATACAAGGGTTTGGGTATGTCAAGTCGATTATTTTTTTTTTCAAAGTAAGAGATGGCATTACAAAATGTAAACATGGCTCTGTGATCTTCTGTAATTGCAGAGAAACGAATGTTAAACCAGTTATCAGTCAATCGCCGTGCAGAATGGATATGACTCGAATAAAACGGCCCTCACATATCAAAATAGCTCTTCTCCATAGCAGAAATATCAGACAATGCCACAGAGTTGGTAGAAGGTGTCAGGAATGATGCTGTTTCGTACATGTGAGCTAGATAGCAAAGTTTCAGCGAAGACGCGGAGCAAGCAGCGACCAGCCAGCACAGGAAAGACAACCTTTGGGTGTGCGAAGTAATGTACCATGTGGAGTAATCCATTATCGGCGATGGACGCTGCTTAAATATGAAAAATATAAGGGCTGCCTTACACATTCTGCGGTATGTGCTCTTGCGTTGTCGTGGAGAATTGCACTGTCCAGAAGATCAGGACTGTCTCGGTAAAAATTCCTATTGTAAACTTTTGTTGGTTCTATTATGTGGAACGAAGTGGTACACGATTATTCTTCTAGCGTCGTACGTGACAATCACCATTAATTTCACGGACGAAAGATTTTGATGGAACTTTTACTTATTGGTGATCCTGCATGTCGCTACTATGCGGTCTGACGTTTGAGCTCTGGTTCCTATGCCCTCGCCCAAAATTCATCAATAGCGATGATTTTTGGATAGAAGTGGCTATTTTGATGTATGGGTGCTGTCCTACTCTGGCCACATCTATCCTGTATGGCGGTTAACTGACAACCGATTTAACATTGCTCTCTGTGCAACTACATAACATCGCAGACCCATTTTATGTTGTGGACACACATTATGAATGGGCGGCTTCCTTGAGACGGACGACAATTTGTGATACCATCCCATACCTATGACATATGTCTGCATTTCAAACCTCACCCAAGTGTTTGGAGTTTAAAAAGAATCCGGCATATTTCAAGCGACAATTTGTGATTATTGAAAAAAAAAGAGTTGTGTTTCATAAGACCAATATAGTAATTCATTTAACTTTGATATTCTTCCACATTCTACGCATTTACTTGTTTTGTTCTTAACAAAAATATTCCTGACCAAAAAGAGATTTGAGACTTTGGAGGACCGCAACAAAAGTTACTTCAGAAGTGGAATTGGATTAACTGTGTTGAGCTTAAATCCGAAATGTTTTATTCTCATCTATGTATAAACTTTTAAATAAAAAACATGGTGATGTCATTACAGACAATTTTCAATCAATATAAAGCATACGCTTTATTGACAGAAAACTATGGTTTTGTTTTCATGTAAAATGTGTGTATATATTACTGAGAATACAGATGGTCGAAACATTTTCGATATGGTCGATGAGGTCTGTCTACAATGAAGTACCGCGCAAATAAATTCAAGTAGGTCGCATCTCTTTATCGCCCGTGCGATTTAAATTTCGCCGATATGATTAGAAAGCGATTACTTTCTAGCAGAATGGAGGGCCGATTGTCAGAAATGTCCAGTTCACAATTAAACTGAGTTATAGGTTGTTGGGCAAAGCCTTTGTTGCGAAGGATCGATTCGTCAGCATCCGAGCCGATTTTCATTCGCGCCTTGCACAAGTCGAGTGGCTTTGGTTGCCTTTTCAATCGAATTGTTTTTGGCCGCCGCGTTTTTTGCACGCGAAGTCCGGGCGACAGCGAATGATGTCATTGAAAATGCGGAGTTTGTTTCGTTTATAATACAGGACGATCCAAATAAATAAAGAGACTATTTGCAAAATTCAACATTATACATTATCATTATTTTACCTGATACTATGGTCATTTTATTGTTAAAACATTGTCTGTCACCATTGACAAATGTGGCGGAAAGGGTTAATTTAATTTGATTCTTTTCGAATAAATTTGGTTTGAACGTTTTAACTAATTTTGTAAAATACCGTATCAGTTTTCAAACGCCGAATACACCGACATAATTTTCTTGTACGGCTGTTGCAATGATAATTCATCTGCAGCAGCAGAAGAGTGCACGAACGTGTAAATCAAGAACTCAGAGTTCAGCCACGCCATATTTCATATCAGCTGTCTTTGTTTACTTTACGTTCAAATGTATAGGCTGAGACCACGCCACGTTTCTTTGGTTACTTTCTGTATAAATGTATAGATTGATAATGTGTGAATGTATTGAAGCTACGAATATACATATAATAGTATAAAGAGAGTGAACTATTTGACAAGAAATATTTGTTAGCTATGGTATTGTAAAGGTTGGCAATATTAAGCCTTTAGCAACATGTTAAAGGATGTGAATTATAATAAATACTCACTCATTGTGTCAAATGGACGAGTGTAGATCAATGACGGGTGAATAGTGGGACATTTATCATGCTACACTGCTGTTTCGGAAGAATACCAATACAACTGCGAAGTATTTTAAAAATACTCTTTTTGATAGTGGTAACACAGTGACATATATCGTATAGACTAACGTGTCAGAGTAAAATAAACACTAAGTAAAAGATGGTAATTTAAATTCTCAGCAACTAAACAATCTTCTGAAGTATCTGTCGGCAGTTAAGTGTTGCTTTAATCATGCCTCGTTTATCTGAATGCATAGATCTAGACTATTACAGCCAAGGGTGTATTGTGGTACTTTGCAACGAGAAATAAGTGAGTCGGGTTATTACTCAATTTAAAAGATAAATGATCAGAATTACCAAAATGCGACTCCTAGGATCCTCGGAACGAACCAAATGTGCAAATGGTAAGAGAAATTCTTACGGAGCCACTGTGGTCGAATTAATGTAAGTGTCAGAATAATGTAGGGGCACCATTCCATTTAACTATTTACGTTGTGTGGATGTATACAAAAACGTCAGCAAAAAGAAACTTGCTGACGACACTCTTCCAAAAGAAGCGCCAACAGAATTGGGAAACAGAGATGAGTTCTCGAGCGAATGACTTTTATGTCAATTTAATGGACAATTGTCAAATTTGGGTGTAAAGGCGTTAATCCGTTCAATTGGATAAATTCATTCACCAGACCGCAAAATGTGGGACGGTTGTCATAACGATATAGTGTCATTTGATATGATAGAAAATCCCGTTTAATATTGTGTAAAGACACTATTATTATATTGAAATTTCAGAAAAGGTAGACTTCTGACTGTCTTAAATGATTCTCATTAGGGAAAATGAATGTGGAAGCTGGCGTAAAGAAAAATTTGACTTCTGCCATTATTAAGGAAGTCTGTAGAGATGACCCCGATTGAAAATGTGGCATATTATCCAACAAAAGTTGGCCAACAGCCACGAAAGCTTAGCAACAAAATCAAATTAATAGCAGAGTCGATAGAAAAATGGTAAAATTTAGTATCTATCTACTTTATTCTGACGCTCCTAGTGAATATTTATAGGAGAAATAAAACATTCTTGTGATCATATAATACAGGGCGTTCCAAAAGTTGTCATGCAAACTATATCTTTGATTTACAAGGTAATCGTTACACCATTTCCATTTATTTCTAAAAAAAACTTTTCGCTTTGCTTCAGGTAATTGATTTCTTATGGCTGCTTCGCTGCGTGATATTTAAGCAATTTAAGACCCGTTTTAGGGCATACAGGAACCATTTGGCAAACGCTTGGAAACTTCCGCATTATTCGAGTCCTCGTACTTGTACAAACAGCGCGACTGGAAGACATTATGTCCGCCGCTCGGCCGTGACGGCCGGGCGCAACAAAAACTGCGGTCGCGAACGTCTACGCGACGGTGCGTATGCACAGTATTTTAATACAATACCTATATAAACGAAAATTAATTTCGAGATCGCTGTGGGATATTTTAATTAATATTTAGTTTTTTAATTATCAAATATTTTGCATTTTATCTTTTTTACGCATAAATTTACTTAACTACTTATTTGTTTTATTTACAGTCAATCAGAATTACTTAATAATATTTATCTGTAGCACTATTTACGTTGCGTTTTCGCATCCAGCACTTCACTTGACTTTTCGGTTCGCCTCTCTGCGTGACATTTAAACAACTCTGAACCGGTTCCAGGTTCTATGCTAAGCGCTTGAAAACGCCTGAACATTCACATTATTCGAGCCCTGCACGTGCATAAACAATATGGCTAGATTCCTGGAAAGTATTGTCAGTCGCTAGTGCGTGACGTCAGGGTGGCCGTTACGGGGAGCGTTCGGAAATTTGTTACAATATTTTGCGTTTTATTATTTTTGATGTCTTATTGACATCAATCGGTGGTTTAGACCATACATTTTATCCACTTTATATCTTAGATTTAAAATATTCTTTATTAATTCGCTTAATAGTTTGTCACTGTATACTTCACATTTTAATTTTATGCATCTAAAAACCCCATTTAAGGACCACATAGAAGCCTCCATTGTTTTGCTAATGAATATTGAAATGAATGTAAAGTAGGAGTTCGATTTTGTTAGATAAATGTGTCAAAAATTTAATTCGGACGTTATTTGTGAACATTCCTGATAAATTAATTCGTCGCAATCTTAAAATCTGAAATTTAGGCGTGACGTGCAGATGCCGATCTAATTCAATCGTCGAATTTTTTGAACCGGAACGAAATAATTCGGCTATTCGAGCGCAAACGCGCCGAATCACCCAAGGACGAACGTCGCCAGTTATTTAATCGCATTAAAAACCGACTCAAGTTTGTTTTGAACTTATCTGGCTGGAATTATAAGAGCAGTCTGTGAGCCGTCTTGCAGCCGCATCGCTTTATTTGGTTTCAGATAAACCGTTTCCACTTATCGGAAAGTGTACTGCACGGCGGCTTGTTTTGTATGCTATCAAAGCAATGTCACAGACGGATACACCCTGTGTTCAAGCACGGCGCTATCGGAGTTTTTGTATGCATTCGCCGGCTGACCTATAAATAAAATGTAGTCGCGCATGTAGCCAGCTAACCCACTTTTTTTATTTACCATGAACTATTTTACTGACTAATATCTCAGTTTTTTTGAACTTCTGCAAGGGTGAATCACGTGCTGAATAAACACTGTTTATAGCCAAAGGTAGCCATAATGGTTGGTATGACTCAAATATATAGTCATCAAAAACGTATTTTATTTTAATTTGCAACATTAAATAATCCCAACGCATGTTTTTAGTTCAACATGAAACATTCCAGAATTCTTAGTACTCCAGTATTGCTTGTTTGGCTATACAATTTGCCTTATTCATAAGGACGCTTTTAGTTACATTGGGAAATAATATTTTCTATTTATCATTTGCAATAATTTTAAAAAACGGCGTGTATTTACTTTTACCTTCTTTAAATTTGATTAGTCCTTTGAGTTGATCAAGCGAATGGGCATTTTAATGTTACATTCTTTTTAAATAATGTGAGTTGGTCATAAAGCCATTTGTGCAGAATTTCTCTGTGAGTATTCTTTTAAATTATTGCTGTCCTAAGGCATATTTGGGGGGGGGGTGTAGCAAACAGTTGATAGTCACAAGGACTTCAGTTAGGGCTGTAAGGAGTGTGGTCTACTATCATCCAATATTTTTACTCTTATTTGGCTTTGGAGTCTCTTTAAGGACAGTCATTATCTTGAAAAAAAGACACTTCTAATTAGAACATGTCGGCTTTTTACGTGATAGGCGGCTTTTTTATATACCATCAGATTACAAGAGTATTGAGCGCCGATTATGTTATGTTCGGGATGGACTAGGCCTTTGTGATCCCAAAACACGGTCGCAAGGACTTACCTTGTAGTAGACAGATTGGGTTTTGTTTTGGTTCATTGAATATGCTATAAAAAATGTCAGCGGGAAGTATCATAGGTCCAGATGGAGTGTATGGGGAGATTTTGTAACCATTTGACGATTTTATAATAGATATTCGAGTCGATTTTTAAATACCATATATACAAGTGTTATACCTCAGGAGTAATTGAAGTCGACATTTATAGACCAAACGCTTCCAACTGTGATGCTTTTATATTATCAATCTAATGTGCCATATACTCGAGAGGTTTCTTAAAATTATCCGCCCAAGAATCTACCAAAGCTGCGAATTTAATTTGATCGAGATATAATGCCGTTTCGAAAATGGGATGGGAAGCACTTTTGTTGACTTGGTTCAGAGATGTCAACGAAGGTGTTTATATATGTATTATAGACCACACTAAAGCCTTCAACAATGTGAAGAACGAGAAACTAACACTCGTCTTAAAAACCATGAATATTCATTGTAATGACATGGAAATAATCGCCAACCTACATTGGAAGTAGTCTACTAAAGTTAAAGTTGAAAACGCTTCCACTGAAAAATGAAAAGGTGTCCGCCAAGGATGCATTTTGTCACCAATTCTATTTAGCATCTATGCTGAAAATCATTGCAGAAAATATAAACGATCTGCAATATTTAATAGAAAAAGTTATTAAAATTAGTGAGGTGTATGGGCTCAACATTAATGTTAAGAAAGTTAAAATAATAGTAATAACAAAAAAAATCACCGCCCGACAAGTGAAATAAAATAAATATGTGGATACATTGGTAAACTCACCCAGAAAAGTATATAACCAGCAAGAAGTTTTCTTTATGAAAATGAAAAAATTATTGACAACCCGGTATAAGAGTTTCAATCTACATAGGCGAATACTTCAATGTTACATTCTGATGTATGGAATGGAAAGCTGGACTAACTCGGGAGATGATAAAAAGAATTGAAGCATTTAAGTGCGGCTATATCGTTGAATGTTGAGAGAGCAGATACAGGAAAAGAAAAGTTTCTCTTAGACATTAAGATAAAGAAACTAGAATACCTAGGGCGTATAACACGAGAATCTAGAAACGAAATGATACAATTAATTATGCAGAATGAAATACCCATTAAAAGAAACCCTGGAAGAAGAGGGAATGGTTTGGATTCATATCCGTTCAATTTTTAGAATGTGGCTTCAAAAGTTAAAATTGGTGTAATTATCGGCAACCTTCGAAAGAAAACCCTGAATTAAGTAGTTCGGTAGGTACTTCAAAAGGTGTAATAATGATTCTACAATCGTCAGTTGACTATTGACGTTATTGAGCTCGCGAATCCCGTAATGAACAGTTTATGCCATTAGAATACCTGGCTTCCTCGATAAACTGTCGACGTAATCCTGAAAAAATATTGGTTGGTTTAATATTTTTCGTCTTTAGAAAACTATTATAATGTGTTGCGCAATAACACTAGGTTCTGGCTGTTTAACCATCGCAATTAATGCTGACGAATTGATGTGAAAAGACCACCGCCTATATCAAACTGCAGCCTCTGTCCCAAACATGACCTTAAATCTTAACGAAAATCATTATGTTTGTATAAAATATTCTCCCTTGGCAAGAATACGAATTGCACATTAAAGAACTACCTCTTTATGTCGCTGATTGGAGGGGTGTTGAGTTTCCTCGTTGTTGGTCGTTGAATGTCTTCAGCTGATGCAAAACCACTTCCTTTCATCGCCAAATACAACTTAAGGAATAGACTTCCCCCCATTTATTCAAATTGCGAGAATACGGAGGATGTTAAAGCAAAAAAAAAAGATTTTTTATTTAAAAAACCAGTGACAATTAACAAACTCTGAGGAAGTGTATTATACTATACAATTGCCAACTGCCTGACTGGCGATATTCAGGACAAATAGGACGAATATGGTCTACCAAACGCTTCTATTCATCAAGATAATAGTGCGCATCGACTGTTGTACCATTTGGAATGATTTTTTTGTGGGAAATTCCTTTGGAATAGTATTTCCGCATTCCAATCTAAGATAGACTCCCAAATTAAGTCCATCCTAAACCACTTATCTCAGCGAGGTGAAACTTGGCACATTGTAAGCTCGTATTTGTTAGCAAGTAAAAACACAAAGTGATCGAAATGTCTGATGGTTTTCACAAAATTTATTGATATCTTAGGTGAGCGACCAAGATCAGCGATCTTTAATCACGCATAATCGGTTGGTTATCAGGATACATCCATTATATGCTGCAAAAAATTATGCCATCAAGGGCACTCTCCATCCACGCAGTAAAGAAATGGGTGACCGGGATGAACAAAGGGCTTACTTTAATTGAAGAGTCCAGAGGGGCTTCTTGCATGACTCCCCATAACTACTAAAGATTGAAGCATATCAAAACGTGTTTTGCCGAAACAAGATCGCTGGCAATTTCCAAACTGGCTATATACGTAGATATTCACAAAACTAGTTTTTGGAGGATTTTGGCCAAAAAAATTGTAAAACTTGCCCCTCACAATTTGAGATAAGATCCAAAGGCAAGCTCGAATCAACATATGCCATGATAATTTCCTTTGGTGGAACCGTCGACTTGTTGGGTACCCCTCTACCGACCCCTACCTAAAAATAACGACTAGGAGAGAGTGAGACTGGTCAACAAGCGCTAAGGAAAGAGTTTAGAGAGGGGAAAGGATACTGATTATGGTAATGGATATCGATGGAACAGTTTTTAGCATCTCTGCGAAGAGAAGACTTGGTGCTAAAGAGGTCTATAAGTCATTCCTTGAGACATATCTCGGTATGGATGGAAAGGAATGATATAGATGGAATGTCCTCTATCATTGTTCATGATTATTCCAGACCACAGAAAGCAAAGCTCATTACAGAGTATTTGATGGCGAAAAGAGCGGTAGACTTGGGGTGAACCCCCCACTCCCCCTATTTTTTTTTCATCCACTCCAGGATGTGTCTTGAGGAATAACTTATAGATGTCTTTAGTGGCGGTAGTTTTCTCTTCGCAGAGATGCCAAAAAGTAATTTCATCAAAATCCATTTAAACAATCAACGTCCTCTTCCTCTCCCTGAACTCTTGCCTTGATTTTATTGAGCAGTCTTTAGGTCATGTTGCGTCTCATAAATTTTCACCAAAAATGGTGTAAATTAGTCGACTCAATAATTCACACAGCTATTTTAAACGCACTGAAAAAGTTGTGATGGAAGGATTAAAAAATTATTGAATATCTTCTATTTTATTAAATTCCTTTTTTAAGTTCAGTTATGTTCGTGTAAGTATTTTACGTATCTTTCCACCACGGGTGGGTTAAATATACTGAAGAAAAGGCAAAACCATGCAAGAGCGTAAAATTTTAATGGTTCGCTAAATCCACCCCCATATTTCACGGGCAAATCGACAGCAGAGAATAGAAGGTCGTAAAACGAATTTAAGCACTGCTTCTCGTTGAAACGTGTTTTCCGCTATTGTGGGGGATAATGAAAATATCGACACAATTAACCGTAAACTCGAAATGGTGCCTTAAGTACATAATGCCTTTCGTGTCCATTTTTAACATTAGAGAAAATTTGATTTAGAACATATAATCTGATTAAATTATCGCGAACTATTATGATTGTTGTTTTTAGTAATATAATTGCAGTTAACAATTATTGTTTTATAGTATAATCACTATTATACAAGGTGAGGCAAAATTCCCTTCTTCTCAGGTTGAATAAAGGAGAAACCATGCAATGTATGCAAAATTAGTTTTTACAGGATAAATCTATAGGACTGTTGGTTTTATTTCAATGTATTTTAAAGAGGACATCGGTAAAGTGGGGTCCCTAATTTTTTATTGAATGTTGAAGTCGTGTTCTGGCGCTTTTTCCCGTATGGGTTGAGGGATACTTCTGATTTCTTAACGTAGGGCTTGGGGCGTCTTAAGGCGATGCTTGTAATCCTCAGCCTTGAGATATAATAATAAGCACGGAACTAACCAAGCGACATCACCGCTCTTGCTATGGGGGCTATGATTCTATCCTGTTGAAACTAAAATTTTTCTAGTTGGAGTGCATCGAAAGTGCGCAAGAAATTGTCAAATAAACATATCGAATGACATTGGCCCTCTCTCTCAAAAAGTAAGGGCCAATGATTCCAACCATACTCGCCGTATACCAAACAGTGACAGGTTTGCTGTTTGCCCTTCCTGAATATTTTTCGAAATACTATCGCTCCAATAACGAAAATTCTCGAGAAATTAAAAAAAAAAAGAAAATAACTGTGTCATATGGTACACGCTTTTCAAGATGTTTGGATATTGGATAAACTTCGTACTTTACGGGATTTTTCTCTTTTTCGTCTCTTCCTCCTTTTTCGTTCTCTTTTCTTTCTCTCCATGCTCTTTCTTTTTCTTTCTTCTTCATTTTTCACCCTCTCCTCTCTCTTCCCTCCTTTCTTTTTGTCTTTTCCCTCTTACCCTTTCTCCTCGCCTTTATGTCTCTTTTCTCCACCCATCTCCCTCCCCCATCCTATATATTAACATACGCACGCTGACAAAGTGTCTTAAGTTTCACACTCACATACATACCATGTCGTGTGAGAATTTATCCCAAGCATTTGGTATGACTGCATTTTTCTCCATTAGTTTCTTGCCTTAATTATATATGTAAAAAAAATTATGAGTGCTGCTGCTGGTGCTGCTGCTATCACACAGGTCAAAGGTCAAATCGTTCGTGCCTTTCCGTGCCGACCCGAGCGCCTCCGAAGGACAAATTTAGGTCCGGCGGCAGGCGCGACCGAGGTAATATATTTCCGGAACCGCAAGCGATGGAAAATTTTCGTTTGAGAGCGGGTCATAAAGCACTTACATATAAAAAAAAATTATTATATATATAAAAAATTATGAGTGCTGTCACACAGGTCAAAGGTCAAAGTTCAATTCTAACTGGATATACGTAAATGCGTTGTCATGGCAACGGCGTACGTCAATTATGTCAAACAGAGCTTTTTAATCGTGTTTTTATCAACGAACTTAAAAAGTTCGTTACTGAATTCTATATGTCTGTCGGTCTGTCTGTCGCTGTCACAAAATTATGGGAAAATTTCGACATTGCGATTTTATGAGTAATTCTTAAAGAAAATTTTACGCTGATTTCAATAATGAAATCGAAAAAATTCTATGTCGAATAGTTTTCGAGATATTCGACTTCGAATTTCGGGAAAATTTTCGACATTACGATTTTAAATGTGATTCTTATAGGAAATTTTACGCTGAATTCGAAAATGAAGAAAAAATTCTATGTCGAATAATTTTCCAGATATTCGATTTCGAATTTTCCCGAAATTCGAAATCGAAATCGAAAGGTTTTTTTAAAGTTCGTTCTGGGATTGCTTACAGAGCAATCTCTTCGCCGGCCCCATTTTTTTTTATTAAAAACTATGCGAAGGGGCTCAAGCATGTCGGAGTTGGACAAGCTCTCCGGGGGGCCGCTGTCAGACCTCGTTAATTTTTAAAGTTATTTTATTTTTAAAAATGTTACTACAAGTGGCCACAAATTCTGAGACAGTTGATATATAATATATGAATTGTATATAAAATATGTTCTCGGCTCTAGAAGTTACGTGCTTAATTTGTAAAACGGCAAATATTTTATGAGCAAGGTCATTTTAGATGGTTGAGAACAGATATTTATCGAACAATCACGTCTTGAGTGTAGGAATGACAATTTAATTATGTTTAGTTATCCTAAAATTTAATAATTTTAATCAATGAGCCACCTGATTGAATTATTATCGCTAATACCAACCCTCCACTTCACTAGCTTATTCAAACCACGTACTTTGTGATCGCTCCCTTTTAAAATATCAAATGAATTCCTTTTTATTATTTACATTTTCTTTAAATGGCTACAATCGACTACGTTTTTAAGGGGTAATTAAAAAAGATACTTCTATGCTAAAGCTCTTAACAAGTACATGTTTGTATTTAGATGAAAAAAGTAATTTTGATGTACAGCTTTATGCAAAATGAAGTGCACATGGAATATTTTGGAAATTGAGATATAGTTAGCTTCAATCTTTATCTTTATAACTACGTGCTAATGTCATGATTGGCAACGTCTGCTTCGATTCCATCATCAAGTTAGAAGAAAAATGGCGTTTTGTGTCGAATTAAGCGCAAAAATATGTAAACATTACAAGACGGACAACCACCATGCTAACCAAAACGAGAACCGCACTCGTGAATGGTGTTTATGCTCTGCGTTCGGTAGGATTCGCTGGGCATCAAGGTGGATTTGTACTGCGGGAAAATTATAGAAACTCGCCCTCGGTAAAATCAGATTGCAATTCTGCCAAACAACGCGCGACCATACGTTACTCAGTAAGACGAAGCGAAGCTCCATCAGTGAATAAGCATTTTCTTTGTTTTAAAACTGGGATTTATTAGTTTCCTGAATATTACTAGAAAGTCATCGATGCCTACGAGACATATTTTATTTAAGGTTTTTTTGATATCCGCGGGGAAAATGAATTAATAATTTTAATAATAATAACACAATTACTTTTGGAGCAACATAATACAAAATAAGACACTCTTATAAATATTTATCGATTTTAGTTTAGCACACTTTATATATCAAATGATTATTTCGGTTTTAATTTTTATCATGTCTGAGATAATTTATAACGGATTCTGACAGATAATGGATTTGAAATGGCCTCTGCATTGCCATTAAATGCTTTGACTGATTTATTGTGTTGTATTATCAACTTCCTTTCTATGGCAGTTATAATGCACCAACAATTCCGCATACGTTATTCTACGCAACACGCTCAACATTTCCATAATAATTAACGTGGTTAAATATACCCTAATGAGTTCTTGCAACCTGTTTGTAAACGAATTAGTCAACTGCGCTATTCCTTATTAGTGAAATATCTTGTTTGCTTTTGTATCCAGCATTATTATTGCTGTTTATATTTGTACTTTTTTAGTTTATTGTTTTATGCATTTCTGAAGGTAGTACATACCAGAATCCTTTAGTCAATTTAATTTATGTGCAATATAAATGTGTACCTTATTTAGCGGTGGAAAATTTTTCTTAATAGAAATGATTTAATTTGCTATAAATATTTAGTAATGTTTTTATTATGGTTCGTGAATGTCCTAGTTGTTTTTAATTATTTTCTGCGGTATAAAAAGGGGTTTTCAATAAGAATGATATTATTTTGAAATGAAATGTCAACCATGCTTAAATGTTATAACTGCGACTACTTGTCATTTGTGTTTAGTATGTATAGTGTGACAATTCATCATGGCTAAATACACGCTTTAAGAACCTCTCGTTATTGTCCAAACATTTTATGAAAATAGACGTTCTTTTGTGAACACTTAACGTGCTCTACACAAAACCTATGAACCACATAATTGGCCTTCTGTGTTTGCTATTCGTCGAATCCTTGAAAAATTTGAAAGAGATTTTACTCTTCACGATGCGAAAATATCTTCAAGACGTCGAAATGCAAGAAATGTAGAGAACATTGTTGCTGTAAGGGATAGCGTTGCAGATGCTCCAAATTTATCGATTTCTTGTTGTGTGTGTATCTTGCGAAAAGTTTTGGGTTTACCCCCATATAAGATTGTGTTGACCCAAGAACTGAAGCCACTGGACGATCACAAGCGCCGTGACTTTGCTGCTTGAGCTATAGAGCAACATAAAACGGATCATAATTTTGGACAAAAAACTTATCTTCTCAGATGAAGCCTATTTCTGGTTAAGTTGATATGGTAACAAACAAAATTGTCGTTTTGGTGTGAAAAAATCCACAAGAGAATCACGAGAAGCTCTTGCATCCCCAAAAGGCTACTGTATGGTGTGGTTTATGGTATGGTGGCATCATCGGATCATTCTTTTTCTTAAACGAGGTGGAAGATGCATTTACAGTGACTGTTGAGCAGTATCGACTGATGTTAACAGATTTTTGTGGCCAAATTTATATGAAATTGATTTAGAGGACATGTGGTTTCAACAAGACGGTGTCATATATCCCACATCTAATTGACGTATTGCAAGAAAAGTTTGATGAAAGATAATTTTAAGAAATGCAACTGTTGGTTGGCTTCCAAGAAGTTGCTATTTAACTCTTTTCGATTACTTTTTATTGTTTTTTTTGTTTGTTTTTTTTTTGAAATCATAGTCTATACAAACCGCGAACCCTTGATACGTCGAGATTGAACATCGAATGCTGCATTCGTGACGTTAGACCCGAGTTAATGCACAAAGTCATCGAAAATTGGGGTCATCGAATTTGCTCCTATGCACGAACACATAAATGATGTGTTATACATGACGTAATGTAATAGACTATGCTTCAAAGTAATATAAAAAGTTTTTATTTTATTTTAAAATACCGTTTTTATTACAAAACCCTTTATAACTGTTGGATTGATATTTTTTAAATAAGAGGATCTCGTCTTGTTTATATTTTAAGCAGCACGAGATATTTTTTGACACATAAAGATAACATTTTTAAGGCCAATGGCATAATCAACTTCTATACCATAATTTGAGACTATGCATTCGCAGTCCCCTTTATACGTGTCGTTAGGCATCACATTTGCTCGCACCGTCGTTCCTTTAACAATCGTTGAAAGAGAAAGCCGAGAAGTGTCGCCATCTACATCATCAGAAGGAAGACATATTCCGATTGCACGCGAATGGTATTCCTGTTCGAAACGGAATTACCACTTGTTGCTTTGTTCCCATGCTGCAACGTCGTCGCTCGTGTTTCGACAGTTCATTTTTGGCTCTATAATTGATCTGTTGCTTCGGGAAAACGTAAGAATGTTGTCGTGGATTCCTACCTGGTCTATCGTCGCTGTGACAAGATCCGTTTCGCATCTGGGGGATTACATTAGCAGAAGGGCTGATCCCGGAGTAAAAGATACCAGAGGAAGGAGGTATTCAGTTTTCATTTCATCCCCATGTTGCCGTCGATGACGAGGCGTCAGGTCGGACACACACATCTGAGAATGAATTTAAAGATTCAAATACAATTTTGTGCCAAAAATGGTGTCAATTCTGGGAGATGGATTAGAGGAAACAATACGAAAGGACTTTTTCATCGGCTTTGTATTCGGTAGTGAGGATTATCAAATTACCATTTTCTGATAAATTAAACATTTTTGAAAGGTTGCTATCACGTCCTGGAAAGAGATGCACTAAATCTAAAGATAGAAGGAAATACAACAGTTGGTCTATAATGGGCATTATAAACATACTCTCAATTGAAAAGTTATGTCTATATTTTGTCTTCCTCTTGAAGAGAACTCATCTATTGCATCGTCTACCTAACGATAAGTGTATTCTGATTTCAGAGATGCTAGCATAAATACCTATTAACGAATAATTCTCAGCAAACAAAGTCAGATGCAAATCCACCAGATTTACAGTTAACAAATCAAAAAAATACAGGGTGGGCCAAGGAATCTGATAATTTTGAAATTAAAATGAATACAACAAGATTTTATTATATCCCGTGCACAAAACTGTACAATATACAAAGCCATTTATAATAATAGAACAATGCTTCTTGTTAGCCGTTCAGGTTTTGAACAATAGAAATACTTTTCGCGTAATCGCACGATTTAAAGTTTAATAGTACAGGTTGGCATTGTAGCCGTTTAACCGGAAAGGGGATATAATGTTATTGCCTTCGTAAGAGAATTTTTTAAGAATGGAGACACGCTGTGTTACTTATGTAATTATTTTTACATCATTTTGCTTGATGCTGTTCCTTGCCAGTATACGATAAATTTATAGATATAAGGTCAAGGTTAACTGGTTTTGAATTAAAAAAGAGACCATCCAGGCTCTATAAGCAGTGAAAACCAGATAAAACATTGGTAAAGTTTGTGTAGCAGTGCAAGACTTAAATGTCTATTCGTAAAATGGTAGAAGTCCAAGAAGTAAACTTAATGAAAATTGTAAAACATATCGAGTGACTTTTTGAGATACTATTCTTAACTTACTAAGTTTTCTTGATGAATAATAAATCGAATTTTTACATATCGAGTGCAGTAAGCAAAAAAAATGTATTAGTGCGATGGCCATGTTTCTTTGAGAAGTATGGATAGTGAAAGTAATCAAAAGTTACAAAACTTATCGTAAGGTAGCTCCTCGAGAGTCCATCATCACATACTACAAGAGATTCTACGATTGTGCTTCAGTAAATGTTTCCTAGTCATATGCGGTTTCTAAAGGAGAAGACATTCCTTGGTCTGGAATCTTCAGACTGGATACTATGTGACTACTTTCTCTGGGTTTATCTAATCCAAGTGTATATTAACAACCCAAGAACTCAAAAGTTGCATTATCGGAAACAATTGCAGCTATGGCCCAAGGAGTAACACAAAACCTACTTGTTAGGATTGGCGTTTTAGTTTAACTTTTTTCATTTGGTCAACATTGTATTTGTTTTAAAAAGTTGGCGCTTTACTTTTTTGGGGGCTGGTAAATTATGACATCAGCCTTTAATACTTGAGTGTTTTATTTGGGGACCATAGTTTCATCTTCAGATATAATGTTTAACACAAATGTGGGATATACTTTCTGGCCCTTTCAGCAGTTCGGCGATAATTGTTCATTTACTTTCTTTCTGTTCCTCCGTCAGTGTGTGAAAAACTATTTTTGAGTTGTTTCTGTTTCTTTTAATCGTAAGTGAAATTGGGTGATATCTCTATTCAATTTCAGCTCTTCTGAATGTAGTAAAACGACGACTTTTTTTAGTAACTGCTTCATACGTTACATATTTGCAGCGATATGTATGTTGTTGGGATTACCTTGTCATTCAAATACACTGCTTTTCAATAATACTTCGTCATCAAATGCTTGCTGTATCATATTCCATGTTTTATTAGCTGAATGTTAACTTTCGGCTCAGAATCTACGTACATCTAAATGCACCGACAAGCCAAATATGTGCGTTTTTAATCATAGCTCTGCCTCCAAATGAGTTTACAAGGCGACGCACACTTTCAAGACCATACCTATTGAGAACATATCGCGTGGCTAAATAACATCTATTTCTTATCTATGAATATTACAGATAATAATAATAATGGTAAGGCCCTACGCCCCGCGTAGGCCTGAGCACTGAGAGGTTAAGGCTCTCATACGTTCGCTCTCTCTGCCCGGCCGCGCACCATCTCTGATGCGGTGCGATGTGGCAAGCACCGCCATTATTACCCCTTGTTCGAATGAACGCAGGTACTCAATTATTTTTAGTGACTGAGTAGGCCACCCGCCAGGCATCAGAGAGCACCGGGAATTGAACCCGGTTCCGTCAGCATCGCAGCCCGCCCCTCAACCACGGGACCACGTTGGCTGTCGAATATTACAGATAAAGGATTAAAAATTAGTCTTGGTACTTTTCTGACTTAGATTATACATTCTAAATTAGATTACATAGCTTTGATTTTAATCTCAAATTAACACTATTTAAACTCAAATTCTGGATATCTATGGGCGTTGAAACCAATCGTTTGTATCTTGTTTTCTTATCAGAAATGAAAACTGCTAAGAATAGCACGCTAACAGAATACTTTTGCTTTGTCTGATAAAAGATAGAAAAATTGAGTCCTAAACTGGTAATATATAAAACCGTGCAATTTTTGCTCTAAGAACAATGACAGACTAGTAAATTTCGAAGGTGTTTTAATTCATCATGGCTTGGAGAGGTTCTAATCGCCCAAGAAATGAACACATGGTTGCATAATTTTTGGAAACTGGATGGACTCTGATGAAAATATTTCCAAGGCAACTGCTTGGTACTCCCACAGAAAGAACTTTTAAGCTGCCCGAGTTACTGCAATGAAAAGCCCATATCATTCTGTTCGATGTCAGTCACTTAAGAGCCTACTGTAATTGAAAAATTGAAAGGAGTCATTCGTGGTCTGATTTCTATGGATGTTAAGCAAATGCCTCTCGACTATTACGGATGTTTACGCAGAATGAGGGTCGTCCTCAAGGCATGCACCTGATTATTTCTCGAATTTTACGTTTGTAGATAATGGCTTATGCTGTAGTAGTTGTAATTTATTATATTCAATTCATTTGACTCACAAATGGTTACCTCAGTATATCGTTAATTACATACAAAGAGGAAATTGTTAAACGATTAGTGATTTTGAAAGTTTTTAAGATTATTATGTTTACCAGAATAAAAGTGGGAAATTGAAGAGGGTCATTTAGGCTTTAGCTAAATTTAAATTTCATTTTCAAGGTCAAGTTTCGGGATTAGGTGTGTGTGTGTGGGGGGGGGGGAGGTAGTGATAACATCTATATTGTTTTGTATTTAAAGCTGGGGAAGAAATTCGGAACAAACTTGTCACATATTTGGATTTTCAGTATTAATGCTTTAGTGCACTCTACAACAGTCTATTGGGGTTATTTTACGAATGTATCAACATATGACATCTTTCTAGTTACCACTAGATCGGAACAGTTTTTATCGACATTAAAAAATACGTGTCTCTCAAAAATCTTATACTTCTAATATTACATAAAATAATGCATACGCGGAGTCGTAGACTCATTCGGCAATCTCGCGCGCGTTTGTCACATCTACAGTCCAGAATTTTTTGATATCGCTTCGTATTATATAATTTACTTTCAGTTGAAATTTTTGATTTATTTCTATTTGTTAAATAAAGAAATATCATTTATATAATATACTCTCTTAAATTACACATTTTTTGCAAAAACTATAATTTTGTATGATAGGATATAAAATTTTGTAGTAGGCTGTTTACGTGTTTTGTCGCCTCTTTATATTTCTAACGTCAAAGAAGTTGCACGGCATTCATTAAACGCGAAATTTGCGATTTTGGTTATGGTTCGTTTTTACATTCATTACATTTTTTTGAAACGTCTAATTTGTTTTAAAATATCTTACTTATATGATTTATAACAATTGGAATATTCAATTATAAATAAGCTTGTACAATAAATGACAATAAGGAATGTTGGTAAAATTTAGAAGTTCAAAATAGTCCGTGTGGTTGTTTTCAGCAGCATTGCGAAAACTATAATATTATTACAGTTATTTTCATCGCCCTGAAATTAGATTGGCCTACGTACGACTACTAGGTAACGAAAATCATGCTGTTTCTTATTGTACACAATAGGCCAGACTATAACTGTTAAATCAAGAATATACATCTTATTTTTGTTTATGTATCTGTAGTTCTTTTATTTTTTGTATTTCTTTTTGAAGAGTTTAAGACCGAGCATAATCCGGTCACTAAGAGGAGGTTATGTAATATGGTGGGGAGGGGATTATAATTTTTTGTCGGTGTTGTCAAATTTTGGTCGATGGATTCTACCACGTGTAGTGGTTTTAAATTTTTCTGAAGTGCGGTTCTTCTGTCAGAATTAAGTTATAATTAAGCTTTAAGGCGCGAGTTAAAAAAATATGATTATATTTCATAATGAAACTTATCTGGGTCATTGTCTAATTATGAAAACAATTAAATTGCGATCGCAAGTCTTGAGCGGGCCGCGACGCAATTATTGTAGCCGTAATTTACTGCCGCATTCAATGTCCGTTACTAACGTCTTGTTTTCCCGCCAGAGTCTGAAAGTTGGGCCGCAGTTTCTGCAGCAGTTGTGCAAGTGCCTTCGCCTCTCGGCTGTCCAGGAGGTCGTGTTCGCGCTCGCCCTAAGCCACAGCTCGAACCCGGACCTCGCGAACTCGGCGCAAGCCCACCTGCGGCTGTCCGTGCCCGCCCTCGTCCAAGCATACATCAGCACCGAGGGCAGCAGTCGCCAGCAAGAGGGCGGCCTGCACGACACCACCCCCGAGATTCTGCACCTGATCCTCGCGGCGGTGCTCAAGTCTCCCAAGGAGGTCGGCCTGAGCGCTGAGGCTCACGCCGAGTTCCTAAACTCGCTGCAGCGGGACTTCCCACGGGACCTGGTGCCTGTGGTGCTCGCCCCGCTGGTGTACCCCGATCAGTGTGAATTAGTCCCGGAGATGTCCTCGGAAGGCCCCGGTTTAGCCGGGGGAATGTTGGACACTTCGCTGGCTGACCTCGTGTCAGAGTTGGGGTATGGATTTACCTCATCCGTCGAGGAGTGCCGCAACAGTCTCCTCAAGCTTGTCGGTAGAGACATCAACCCTTCCACAGTCGCGCGCACGCTGGCGCTTATGTGCCGGACGCACAGCGGCCTCGAAGAGTCGCTCAACATCCAGGCGCCTGGATCGTTTGGTAAAGATGGACGTAACACGTGGAACGTGGAAGTATTCGTGCAGACCCTGAAGGATTTCGTACCTAACTTGCAGTGGAGTAGCGTTATAGTTGAATTAGACCACCCAGAGTTTGTCATCAAGGACAGGCAAGGCCTTATAATGCTCATAACTGCGCTCCGCATGGGCCTGCAGAACGTCGGCTTCCACCCAGAGACTTTTCCCGTTGACCATTTATACAGACGATGGACGAATCTGGAAGGCCAATTGAGCTTGCTACAAAACATTTTGAAGAACACAGACATCTTTTCTTTTACAGATTACCCTTACTTATCAGTTCCCATAGATGTGTTGAAAACACCACCCGAACAAGACAGTAAAGAATTAGCTAATTGGCGAAACATCAACTTGGTTGAGCTTTTATTATCCATATCAGAATGCGGCCTATACCCACAAGTACAAGAGCTTTTCAAAATTCCCCTGCAAAGTTGCCCTGACGTACTGGTACTGACGCTAATACAGATCGCCGCGCCTGTGACGATGTTAAGGCAGGAACTACTGACAAACTTGATTCCCATTTTCTTGGGAAACCACCCTAATTCAGCTATCATTCTGCATCATGCGTGGCACATGCAGACTCTCAGCATCAAACCGATTATTATGCACGCGATGGCGGAGTGGTACGTGCGCGGCGATTGCGATCAGACGCGCCTGTCGCGCATCCTGGACGTAGCGCAGGATCTCAAGGCTCTCTCGATGCTTCTTAATGCTCAATCTTACCCGTTCATAATTGACTTGGCGTGCCTTGCTTCTAGACGCGAATACCTCAAGCTCGAGAAATGGCTTGCGGATAAAATCCGCGAGCACGGCGAACCGTTTGTGACCGCGTGCGTCAAGTTCTTGCAGCGGCGCTGTCCGCAGCTCGTGGGCAAGAACGACGACACCCTAACCAAGCCCGCGATGTTGCCCAAAGAGACCCTCACGACAATGTTGCTGTGCCTGCAGTCATGTGCGATGAACATGAGTAATGAATGCCAAGACACGATTCTGACCATGGCTGCCAACTGCTCGATGCTGCTGAAGAGTCACCCGCAGCCGTCAGGTATCATGCGAACCCATCGTGCTCTCGATGGCCCGTTTAATCCTTCCAGCATGGCAGGCCAGCTGTATAATCCGGCCGGCGTGGATGCCATTGCCGGCATCAACTCCACTCTTGCCAACATAAACCTAGGAGGCCCGACGGGCTCGGCGTTTAACTTGCAAGGCGGCCTCGGGCCGCTCGTGCCATCGCCAGGCTCTCCATCACGTCTCCTGAATGCAGGGTCCTCCAACAGTCCGTTTCCTATTATCCCTCTGCAGCACCAAGGACCTGTTGGCTCGGCTGCCTCTCTCGTACCTGGAGTCAACTCCATCGGCAATTTGGGGCGCATCGGCCCTAACCCCAACATTGACAAGCCGCGCATACCCGAAAACAACCTTTTTCCAGAAATCGCTCCCAATGTATCGAAGGACATCGAGGACGAAGCCAACAGTTACTTCCAGCGGATTTATAATCACCCGCCACATCCAACCCTGTCGATAGACGAGGTCCTTGACATGCTGAAAAAGTTTCAAGATTCGCCATCGAAGCGGGAAAGAGAGGTACGGAGTTTTTAGTTTATATCTAACTTTGTTTCTTGAAATAATTTTGTCTGAGACACTTTAAAAGCTAATTTTTGTTATGTAGCACTATGCTGTGCTCCGTTAATCTTGTTGATTGGTTTGTCTCAGTACTGTTTTATTCTGTCTTTGGCTAGTCTTTTTATTTCTCAATAACTGAACCAATTTAGGTCTTTTATTCGATTTTGTAATCTAGATCTGTCTTGCGTGTTTTTCACATCTGTCATACCTTCTATTATTATCTGTAGTAGACCTGAATATGTTCTATCCGCATGACTCTTCTCATTATTTCTCTCATTAACTTTTCTTCTGGTGTTCTGTCAACTCGTCTTGCCTTTAACATTTTTCTATTGTACTATAACTTGAATGCATGTATTCTTCTCTGTTCACTCTTTACAATTATCCACGTTTTAACCGCTTCATAAAAAGTGTGTAGAAGTTTACTCTTGTCCAGAAAAATTTTACTAGATCTTAGTAATTGCTTTTTCTTGAGAAACCTTACTTTAGATTGCTGTGGTCTATGCACGATTTCTCTTTTACATCTTCCATCTTTATGTTATGTTATGATGCTACCAGAATAACAAAACTCTTGAGCTTCTTGTATTCTTTTTTCATTCAACATTGCTTGTATCTTCTCACGCCTTACATTTCCACACACCATGGTTTTTGTTTTAAGAATGTTTATTTTTATATTCTATTTTTTATAACTAAGTCCATTACATTCAACAATTGTTGTAAACTTTGTTTGCTTTCAGTTATAATTGATATATCATTAGCATGTCATATCATATATATTTTCTTCTCATGTTTTTCCTAAGTTTATTGATTCTCTGATTTTATTGATTGCATTTTGTATGTAGAGGTTGAATAAGAGTGGCGACAAGGCATATCTCTAACTCATAGCTGTACTGACACTTCTTTTTGGGCATCTTGTTTTTTATCACTGCTTGTTGTCTATAATATAAGGAATTTATATTTCTATTGTCTATTTTATTCCTACTTCCTGTAGAATGTCGGAACAGTGGACCATTTCACTTTGTCAAAAGCTTTCTCCATATCAACAAAAGCTATAAAAGTAGGTTTCTCTTTTCATTTTCAATTATGATTCTGAATGCTAGAATTGATTTTTTTGTTTTTTTCTGAAATCAACTGATCGTCTGTGAACCAGCCTTCTGTAATACTTTCTATTCTTTTATATATGATCATCGTCAATATTTTGGATGCATATGAGATCAGACTAATTGCACGATAGTTTTCACATAAATTTGTTTTTCCTTTCTTTGTAATTGGCGCTATTATGTTCCCACTAAAATCTTCTGATGTTCCTGTTTCGCATATCTTATTAGTTGATATAGTTTTTTGCAAGTTGATCCACTGTTTTTTTATTATTTCTGTCGACAAGTCGTTTAGTCCCATTGCTTTGTTTGTTTTAAGTTCTTGTATGGCTTTATTGTACTCCGATTGGATTATATATTTTCTAAAATTTTCCGCATCTACATTCTTTTCTAATTCTACTTCATTTATCTTTACATCACTGTGTAGTTATTTTAGATACTGTTTCCAACTTTTTACGATTTCATCAAAATCTGTCAAAAATTTTCCATTTTCATTCTTCACGCCATTAGTGCGTTTTTTAGGTTCTTGAAAGAAGATTCGCGACTTTTAATAGTTGTTCCACTACTTGACATTTATCTTTTTATTTTTATTGGTTTATAGTGCCTTAGCCCACTTTCTAACTTATCGTTTGTGTATTTTCGTCTAGCTTTAATTAACTCTATTATTTGTTCTGTAATCCAAGGTTTTTGTATTTCATTCTCTTGTTTTAATATCACTTCTTCAGATGAGATTCAATTTATTTTAATGTTATCCCATGACATGATCTATAGTGCTTGTTATCCTGTACTCATATTTTTGTTCCAGCTTTTTTTTTAAACTTTTGCTTCACATCCTCGGTAACATCCCCAGTTGCCAAAATTGTCTTTTTTCTTTTGCACTTTTTTTTAAAACATATCACACGTCATCATAACATTTACAACTCTGTGTAACAATGCTTAATGTTAAATTTATTATGGGTATTTCCTGTATATTTTATGAAAGTTTTTTGAGATTGTTTCTTTGACCCAATTCCCTATCAATTTATTTTTCTTATTTACTTCTATTACTATCACTACAAGTTTCTTGTCCTATTTATTAGATTATTTTGGAATTGGGTCATGGTTTTTTGTGTGGAAAGGGGGTGTGAAGCTACATATTATTTTGTAACCCGGCGCTAATTTAAATCAGAAGAGATCTGGGATGCCATATGGAAATTCCATTCTTCTTCATGACAACGTCCCACACGTCCAGTTCAACAGCAATTTTGATATTTGTGAGGGATTTTTCTCCATTTTACTTATAGTTCTAACTTTGCCATAAGTGGTTAGCATTTATTTGAACAGCTTAAGGAAGATTTGAGAGGAGAAAAATTCAACACAGATGAAGTAATAAAGAAAGGTGTCTGTGTGCTACAAATATGACGGTGTACACACACTTTTTTTATTTCTCTGTGAAAATATTTCAATCTTGAAAGACCCTGGTAAAAATTCAAGTGTCCAGGATATCGAAATAAAACGATATAATGTGTAAATATTTGACGCAAATAGGTCTTGTTGGGTTTTTGGCGGTCTGAGCGCGCTCATTTAAAATCGACCAGTTTGCTATTGGCTCGCGTGCGCCGCAGTTGGTTGATACTGCGTGACCAAGATAAATCGACCGCGTGTTGCAGATAGCGCATTGTTGTTCACAACTTTCCATTGCCACATACATGTCGCAAAAATGGTATTTGTTTACAGGTTTTCAATTGTATGCTGCGAAACTTATTCGAGGAGTACCGGTTTTTTCCCCAATACCCCGACAAAGAGTTGCACATCACGGCGCAGCTGTTCGGGGGCATCATCGAGCGAGGCCTAGTGTCCAGCTACATGGCCCTAGGCCTGGCCCTGCGCTTCGTGCTGGACGCCCTCCGAAAACCCGAAGGATCCAAAATGTACTACTTCGGCATCGCGGCGCTGGATAGGTTCAAGTCGAGGCTGAAGGAGTACCACAAGTACTGTGAGCACGTCCGAGCGATTTCGCACTTCAACGAATTCCCTCCCCACCTAATCGAATACGTGGAATACGGTTTACAGAGCTTGGAGCCGCCAAACAAGCCCCAAGGCCCCGTACTACCGACCAGTCTGTCGTCCATGCTGGGCCCCATAAACACGCCATCGTCGCAAATGTACAAGAGCAATTCGTCGAGTTCGTCTACGGCGAGTAGCAAAGTGAATACGTCTACCGGCAGCACCCTCAGCAGCAGGCCTTCCATTGCAAATGCCACCAACATAGACACGCTACTAGTTGCCACAGAGAAAGAAGAGAAAGTCATATCGCCACCAGAGAGCCTTCAAGACAAGACCGCGTTTATTTTCAACAACTTGAGTCAATTGAACCTGCAGAATAAGTGCGATGAGCTGCGTGAGCTCGTGTCTGACGAATACTGGCCCTGGATTTCTCAGTACCTGGTCATGAAGCGAGCTTCCATAGAATTGAACTTCCATGCTTTGTATTCTAATTTTTTAGACACACTTAAGGTGCATGAAGTGTACAGGATGGTTACCAAAGAGACGTTTAGGAATATCAAGGTGCTATTACGGTCCGACAAAGGCATCGCGAACTTCTCCGACCGATCGCTGCTAAAGAACTTGGGCCACTGGTTAGGCATGTTAACTTTGGGTCGCAATAAGCCCATCTTGCAAATAGACATCGATTTGAAGGCCCTGCTAGTCGAAGCTTACCACAAGGGTCAGCAGGAGTTGCTGTACGTCGTGCCATTTGTTGCCAAAGTGCTAGAGTCGTGCGCGAAAAGTAAAGTGTTTAAACCCCCGAATCCATGGACAATGGCCATAATGAACGTCCTCGCCGAATTGCACCAAGAGCAAGATCTCAAGCTGAACCTCAAGTTCGAGATCGAAGTCTTGTGCAAGACCTTAGACATCGACGTTTCGCAACTGAAGCCCGCCGTGTACTTAAAAGATGCCGAAAGACTGCGCAAAATAGAGTACCAACTGTCTCAGCCTGCCAAGAAGGACGCGATCTTGGTCAGCCAACCCGTGCCTCCACAAGCCAACTTGGTCAACACCAGCTTGAACGAGCCAGAACTCGCCGGAGTTGCAGGACAAACTGCAAACTCGCCGCCCGTTTCCCAGAACAACAGTTCGACGCCCACGTCTTCTCTAGCGGCGCCACCCGAGCCGCGCTTCAGCTACGTGGACATCCAATTGGCCGGAAACGCTGCCCTGCAGACTCACATCACGATTTCGCCAACCATCGTACTGTTCCAGAGCCAGCCGCAACTGAAGCCGCTCGTGCGGACTGCGGTGGAGCGCGCCGTGCAGGAGTGGATCGCGCCCGTCGTCGACAGAGCCATCAAGATCGCCCTTACGACCTGTGAGCAGCTGGTGCGGAAGGACTATGCTCTCGATTCCGAGGAGAGCAGGATGCGCAACGCCGCGCACTGCATGGTGCGGTACCTGACGGCCGGCATGGTGATGATCACGTGCCGCGACCAGCTCGTGGGCGCCATCAACACGCACATGAAGAACGTTCTGCAGAGCGCCATGGTCGGGACCACGACGCAACAGAAGGAGATGATCGATCAGGCGGCGACCATCATCGCCCAGGACAACATGGAGCTGGGCTGTGCCTTCATCCAGAAGACCGCCATCGAAAAGGCGATTCCCGAAATTGACAAGCGGCTGATGACCGAGTATGAGCTGCGGAAGATCGCCAGGCAGGAAGGACGGTGAGTTTTATTTCACATATAATTTTCAACTTACATCTTATACAATCAGTAACCGCTGATATTGATGATAAAGTATACCAATATTTCTTAATTCCATGAATTATAAACACAACATGGGAAACTGGTTTAACACTGATGTTAACATCACTGGGTTTTAAATATAAATTGCTAGATGTACAAATTTCGATTTTTTAAATGAAAATTAAAATTTATTTACATAAGTTTCGAATACAATTTATTTAACCAACAGCATCGACATATTTTTTACTATCCTTTTGGTAATTAAAGAACTCATACCAGTAAAGACATCAATTTAGAGTAATTCATTCTTTTTTCACTACACAAGTGAATAAATTGAGCTGTTCTTAGTTGCTGTTGCCATACTTAAATGTTATTGTGGAGTAGAATGATCAGTCTTGACCTAGTACCTATAAAAGATTTCTTGCAGTCGATTTCATCATTTAAATACAAAAATCATTGTAACACTAATCAGTGATAGTTTCGCCCAATTAATTCATATCGTATCAAATCCTCAAAAGGAGTTTCTTATCATAAATATTGCGTTTTGCAATATATATTGATGGTTTACCCAAATTAACTTACGATTTTCATCTTTTGAGATTGCCATAGTACACCAATGATTCATCTAGGCACTGTTTCATCCAAAAAGTTCTACCAAAGATCAAGATGCATCGCAATTTTTCTCTTTGTTGTCAAAAACCCATTAGTCTTTATTTTTGAATTTGCCCAGTTTTCGTAACCAGATAAAAATGGTTTTTTGAGCAATTCCAATGTTGCAGTTGATTCTGCTAGGATATTATAATTCGTATTTTTGGTCAAAAAGCTTTTCCACATCGACGTTTTTCATCTAGCGTAGTTAAAGTGTCCATTCTGAAACCCTAAAATTGTTGGTATCTTGTAGCGCTTGTTGCACTTGCAGTTGAAAATTGATTTGTGTATAAAGCAACTTCGATTTTCCAATCTCTATAGGATCATACTAAAATTGTAGTGGCTAATGGTACTGCAAAGGTCAAAGATCTGTAATTTTATTTTTTGAGTCGCGTGATAACTACTAACAGGTAAACTTCTAGTTCTGTGATAATCTAACAATGCTGATATATGTCTAAAAGTATGATAAAAGTTTTTAATGCAGAATAGTACAACAATAAACCAGAACTTCTAATTTAATTGGGAAAAATAGACAAACTGCAATGTTGCCCTAGACATCAAAGTTATAATTGTGTCAAACTAAAGCAAAATACAGTGCAACATCTGTTGAAGTTGCTGATGATCTGTTATCATCTACACAAATATTCGAAGAATCTTATAACATTGATCTTAGATTAATTTTTAGATTGTTGAAGTGTTTTCCAATATTTTAGCCACAATTTTGAGTAGTAGAGATCAAACAGTTTGATACTATAGCTTCCTACAACTGTTTTGATCTTCAAAATAAAAATTAATCTTTTTAACGTGCAAGAGAAAACGCAAGACATAATAAAAGCATTATAACCATAATGAGATCGATATACCAGTGCAACATGAAAATAATTTTGATTAGTGATCCCCCCTGCATGTACAGTTTTTAAAACTGTAATTAGTAAAATCTTCCTGTCCTAAATTGATTTTTAACATTACCATTAGTAAAAAAACTCAGATGATTGAGTGTAGTGGACAGTGCAGTTACAAAAATGTTTACTAAGCATCGAGAACCGTTGGTCCTAAAGTAATGATTTTGAAGACCCAATTTATATTGAATCTTCTAATTCTTATTGAAAGAGAAGATAAATAACAAGGTTACAAGATTTGTCTGAGCAAAGAAAATCAAAATAATGAAATGGTTGAATTGGTTAAAGAGGTCAATGTTGAACATGTGATAAGATTCCAAATATGTGGATTTTGTTAAAACAGTGGTCGATGGGCCAACAAAATTCTTTAGTGGAAGTGACACGTACAAAAGTAAAACACGCTCACTATTTAGGTAAACTGACGGCTTAAAGCGCATATAAAGCTCAGGAAACAAAACGGAAAATTCATTTTTTGCAGACTAATTGCAAAAACTGAGGGATAATGAGAATGTAAGTCCCATTACCTACATGAACAGTTTTCCAGAAATGTGTGCGAATAGGGAACGAGCAATGCTGTCACCATCTAATAGGCTGGACTGGAAAGTTCCAAAAAAGGATCAGCTAACTCACATAAGCATTACTACAAGGAGCATAAAATAATTGTTACTTCAAGCGAACATCAGTTATTGTGAAATAAATAAAATCATGGTGGTGGACACGATTAAAGATCATTGTAATAACGGCAATATAGTTTTCAATGTTGCATCCATATAGAGGGTGCTTCACCAAAATCCATTAAAGGGGATCTTCCTGACTCCTACTGTTTTATGCAATTTTCATTTATTTTTATTACTGTTTCACTTCTTTGTTTGACATACGGCCACGCTCCTTTTAATAGTTCTCGGTTCGAATCTGTAAATGCTACTTCGATAGTGACCTGGGGAAAAGATGCGTTGGAGTGTTAGACGCTTTCGATAATGCTTCGTCCATAATTTTTCATATGATTTAGAGGTGGACTACTGTAAGAGCGGAATTTTTAGGTCGCCTGCATGATGTCATTATTGTCTCCAAAATTCGATAGGTAGACTCTCATGGTTGTGTTTGCCTTTTAAAAGATATGCGGTGACATGACATCACCCTTACTGAAATAAGGCGAATCTCGTTCTAGTTACCACGGGAACATTTTTAGGGTCAGGGGATAGCTGGCAGCCGTTTCTACGGTTTACCTTTATATCGGCAGTAAAAATCTCATTAGAATTATCTGAACCAACCCACAATTTCCTTTTTCAACAAATTCGTAAGCAATTCCTTGAACTTCTCTGAGACGTTCCTTAATGCATTGTCGTATTTAGTCATTTTTGGTACCAGAAGAGGTCCTTCAGGGCGAAGTCTTCAATAATTGCCGCTCTATTATATTCCGCACTCATCTTCGATCATTCCAAAGATTTTTTTATCCACTGCACTGAAGTTTTAGGCCTATTATGCTGCATGAGTTTGTTATATTGGACCTGTATCGCTAAAGAAGTTTTAGCATGCAGGTGACGAGTGCAACTACCATTTTGCTTGGTTCTATGTATTAAGCCCCGAAGTGCTAATGTGCCTATTTAAATGCTCTGTTATAAGTCAGAATAAATTTGTGTAAAAACCGAAATATATGGTAACAATTTAAAAGCTTCGCGGAATCAGTAACGAGCAACCCTTGGGAATAAACTAATAGACACAATTGACACCCTCATACATTTTAATACACAAAATCGTATGTCCTTGAAAAACAGTCGCACTAGTTACACGATAGCGAATCGAGAAATGACAGTTGATTCGGTTTGATAGCACCAAGGCTCCAAAAACGATAGAAAAATTTCAGGGCGGATAAAGCGGTTTGTCAACTAGGGTGTGAATGGATGCGGGATATCGAAATTATTAGTGGTGCGTCGAGGTTTATCTTCGGCTGATTTGGAGAAAACGCGTCTCGCAGGCGGGAAATGGAAACTCAATAGGTTGCAGCCGGAACACGTACGTTGGTTTGGCCAAAATCTGCGCGCAATAAAGGATAGAGATACTGAAATACCCAACTCCAGGTAATTGACAATGCTAAAATTTTGTCTATATATTTCTTCACAACGAATTTTAATCTGTTAATAATTTTAGCCGAGTTTAGCTGCAACCCAGAAGAGTCAAAAGACTCAAATATCAAAATCCGACTCTAGCAGGGAATTTTTCTGTGGGACTATATTTAAAAAGGCTTTGTAAAAATGGTCTCGTGTGCGGTGTAATGTTTTTTTCAAAGTAATCTATAGAGCGAATCTGATAACGCCCAATAGTATGCACGTTTTATCGTGGTAGAAAATGGCGGTTCTGTTGCCTTATCTATTTTGTGCAGTTCTAAAATAATATTCTTCCAATCCAATTGAAAATACATTTGGGGGACAAAAGAAACATTGCGAAGGTGCATCTTTTGATTACAGTTTCGAAATTGCAAAACAATCTAAGCTTTTATCCATTTTTATTTAAGTGTTAATGAAATGATAAGGTTATTTCAAAATTCTACGCGTATTTAATTGCGGTTTATAGTGACCAAATTTCATGAATTTTTTGACCAACTTGTATTTTTTTTTATTATTATTATTGAATTTTTTGCTTTAGGATTGCCTTTAAAAAACGTTGTGGCGTCATTGCCCTGCTGGGTTTGAACGGGCTTGGAAGTTTGTGGGCTCAATCTCCGGTGTGCTGGAGTTTGGTCAAAACCATTTGTTTTTGGTTCGCTCGAATGTGACTCGTTAATCTATTTCTCACTTTCAAGAGACCTTCTGTAATCAGTACAATTGGGGTAATTCGCCATGTAACTGTTGGCAGAGTATAAGCCTAAATAAGGCTTTGGCAACCTAAAGAGTTTCGGTGAAGAAGGGCTCTCCCACGGAAAACCCGAGTTCTCTTTCCGCTACTAAACGTACAAATATTTCCACTCCTTACTACTTGCTCATGTGTGATGCCTGTTGTGTCTACCCCATTGATGGAAATCACTCTTATCGCCTGCAGCTAGTTTACTACCTTTTTGAACAAGACCGCCTTCGGTAATGTGTGAAAGGAAGAGACCCTTAAGAGTTGCGTGGATAAACATTTTATGAAGCACGGGAGGAAATGGCGATGGAATGTGTGTTTCTGGCTTATTTGTAATAATACTATTTGTTTCACTTTTAACTTCTGGTGCTACTTCACGGCTCATTTCGAGTACGAGTGCAGCTCCAGAAGCCTTTAGGACGGCCTCATAGTGAGTTACGTCTAGGACTAGGACGCCATTTACTTTGAGCACTTTGTTACCCACTCGCAGTTCGGCTAAATCGGTAAACTTTCTTCTGTTACCCAAAAGATAAAAATACCTTTATCGTCCCCCTTGAAGGGAGTATATCTTCTACCTCCTGCAATAGACAAGCCAAGACTGGCGCGAAAACGTTCAATTTTATATTTTTCTTCTCGAACTTCGGCAGTAGTGTTTGACTCGCCAGCTTTACTGCTGGTCTTACGATGGTCAACAGATTCAGGCTGCATGGATGCAGTCATTCTGTCACTGCCATCGTCGTACTTTCGCTTCAACACCTGTAATCCAAAACAGGCGATCTAACCAGACCCCTTAACGTTGTTTAGCATTTTTTTCTGTCTGAATTCAAATCACACCTGCTTCCGCCATTCAGTACATATGGATAAAATCAACCGTGACCACAACTGGCAGCACATAACCTGTTCGCTAAAACTTAAAATTTTGGATTTTTACTGTAAATTTTGACGTAAAATTTCGCCTAAGTAACTACCACGACAATGCATTTTTTCTCCGCTGACAGTTCCCTGGAGATTGAACACACAAACTTCTGAGCCCGTTCAAAACCAACAAACTAATGTCTCCACAACGTTGACTCATCAACAAATACTATTCATGGACTGTTCTTTCGGATGATTGCAAAAATTTGTACTAATTTTTATAGGTAACGGTGTTGCAAAGCAACGCTGGTGCTGGCTTTATAACCATACTCTACCAAAGGACAGATGATAACATAACTCGGTTGTAAGTCGATTTTGGTCGGAGAGCAATTTTTAAAAATAAAGAACGAAGAGTTATATTCACAGTTTTGAATACACAATGATATTGAAACCGCAACAAAACACATTCAAGACGTTCTTCCGCTTTTAAAACAGCGAAAGGATGGTTAGCAGATTTAAAATGCTGATTTTAACCTGGACGATGGACCCCTTTCTAGACTTTGTTCTAGCCTAGGTCATGACCTAAAAATTTTCATTTTTCATTTTTCCATTTAAAAATTTTTGGATTCACTTAGAAAACAATAAGTTGGACTACGGCTTATATCCGATGAAGGTATTGCTATCTGTTTGACGCGATTGGAGAGGAGTAATTTTGTTGGGGATTCATCTATCTGACAACAATCGCGGCAAACATGCTATGAGCACTTTTCACAACAGCAGACATTATTTCCCAGTATTTGCTCTTTTACATTTTCATCTGGTATCTGGTGTCGGCAGAACAGTTTGAATCCTAAGAAGCTTGGGAACCTCGTACTCTAAAGAATCCAAAATTTTTGACAAAGTTCAATAAGTTCTCATCCGCTATTATTGGAAAATGGGTTTCCAAGCAGTTGTTGACAAATCTCGACTCACTTGTCGGCTTGCGCTTTAGTCAATTCGTGAGGATTTTGTCTTGGCTTTGTGTTGACGCAAATTGTTCCAGACAGTCATGTACAAGATGCCAATTACGAATGCTCGATGAATGTTTGGCGTCAAAAGCAACTTGCAAGTAAGTCTGCTTCATCCAAAGCAGATGATCGATTGGAACGTGGTTGATCTTCAAGGCTAAAGTCGTCAGAATCTTAACGGCTTGTACCACTTGGAAGTAGTCACATAGCTCACTGTTCCTTGTTCTTCAGCATCGCACCTCTTGTTGGCAGTTCCCGCTTTTAGCAATGGCGAATCAAAACTAATTCTAGTTTTTTCACTACGAAAACAAACGAAAAGAATTCACAAACATAACTGAAAGATGAAGTACCCTTATATGTCAGTCCCTGGCTCTATATCACTGTTTTGATTTTTGCATACCACTTTAAACACAAGCGAGTCGTCGTCTACAATGCCTGCTTGTAGTAAATTCTAGGATCACAACTTTCTTTTAAGCTCCGCTGTCTAGTTTATCTATTTGTCCACGAGGCGAAGCTATGCAATGATTTCATAAATTGTTGAAATGTTTTATCATGCTGTCATATTGCATTACAAATAGCCGTCTTAATTTCCACATTCTTATCAGTTTGCACACGTTCAAAATTGCGTTAATCATACCAAGTGTATGAAAAATGGTAGCATTTGTCGTGTACGAAGTCTCGAATTTAATTGTGATCAGACTCCTGGCTCCTCTACATATAATAATAAATTTTGATCTGAAAGATGATCTTTGAAATTTAATGTGAAAGAGTGGAAGTCAGCAGTTCAAGTACAAATTTAAAGTTATATAAGCATGATTTTAAAGAAAGCCAAAAATTTGTTAAAGAAGATTATCGTTCATCTTGAAGGCACTTGCAAATAATAGCAAAAATATTACATGTCTAGTTGAAGTTGCTGATTTACCCCCAATTTATCCGTAAACCCAACTTTTTCAATCGGGAATCGCTTTACATACTTTTGTTTTGATTTTTTTATCTCTTAGAGATTGATGTCATTTTATCGAACAGCATGCTATTTAATTACGTATTTAGTCATTACACTATTTCACTTTCTATATTTTTAAACCCTCACTATGTCGAAATATGGATTGTTCTAATGTCTTATCATTTTTTTAGCCTCGTGGCAGTGTCTTCAGCTTTATAGAATACTCCAAGTTAGTCGAAATTTTCTCTTGACCATCTTGCTT
Source organism: Sinelater perroti (assembly GCA_036346155.1). Lineage (NCBI taxonomy): Eukaryota > Metazoa > Arthropoda > Insecta > Coleoptera > Elateridae > Sinelater > Sinelater perroti. The sequence continues at coordinate 15,849,926 of JARFIY010000158.1, read as the reverse complement.
CTAGAAGGGTGCCTCTTTTTCCCATTTCAATTATTAATACAGGGTGGACCAAAAGTTCATGGGTGATTAAAATTACAGCAGCATTTTTATTTCCTAACAATTTGAAATGATGGATTTTTTGCATGCAGTGTGAAGTGTCCCATTTTAGGGTATTCTCTGTAACAGCTCTGAGTGTTACCCTTTATATCATCCACATTTCAGCTGGGATATTGTCCATCAATTGCTGTAGGATTTGTGGTTTATTTCCGCACACAATTTTCAGCCTTTTCGATAGTATTTTTTTCAAATAGTTTCAAGATCACAGGACGAAGGGATATAAAACGAAATTTTGCGAGGTGATGGTGTTTGGGAATTATTATGACTTCTACAACTTTTTGCATCCTAGGGACGTAACAGTTGGGCTGAAAAGTTCGTAGGCTGACACATAAGCGGCGCTAGTAGTATTAAATCCATGTGCTTTTTAGTTAACCCTAACCTTCAAAAGACTCGTGTATAAATTTGACAACTGTCGGACTATTAGTTTAGGAGATATCGTATTTTGAGTGAAGCAACTATTGTTAATTTTAAAAATGGATAAAAGCAATTTCAGTATTAATAAAACACTGCTTTTGGCAAAAAATACCGTTGAAACCAAGGCTTGGCTTGATAAGCATTATTTAGACTGTGCACCAGGAAAATCAACCGTTGAGAAGTGGTTTTCCAGTTTAAACGAGGCGAGATGAGCACTGATGACGATGCACGCAGTGGACGCCCGAAAGAGGCTGTAACGGACGAAAACATAAAAGTTTACAAAATGATTATGAATGACCGTAAATTGAAGTTAAGCGAGATAGCTGAGACTCTGAAGATATCAAAATACAGTGTTGGACATATCTTGCATGAATATTTGGACATGCAAAAACTGTGTGCAAAGTGAGTGCCGCGCGAGCTCACAATCCAGCAAAAGTTTCAACGTGTCGTTGATTCAGAACAATGTTCAGCGATATTCAACCGTAATAATAACGAATTTTTCCGTCGATATATGACAATGGATGAAACATGGCTTCATCACTACACTCCAGAGTCAAATCGACAGTCAGCCGAGTGGACTGCACGCGATGAACCGAATCAAAGAGTGGAAAGACGCAATAATCGGCTAGCAAGGTTTATGGCATCAGTATTTATTGATCACCTTGAAAAGGGCCAGACCATCAATAGCGATTATTACAAAGCGTTGTTGGAGCGTTTGAAGGACGAAATCACGAAAAAACGGCCCCATTTGAAGAAGAAAAAGTGCTGTTTCATCAAGACAATGCAACGTGCCACAAGTCAATGAAAATGATGGCAAAATTGCATGAATTAGGCTACGAATTGCTTCCGCATCCACCGTATTCTCCAGATCTGGCCACCAGCGACTTTTTCCTGTTCTCAGACCTCAAGAGAATGCTCGCTGGAAAGAAATTTAGCGCCGATGAAGAGGTAATTGCCGAAACAGAAGCTTATTTTGAGGCTAAAGACAAAATATATTTTAAAAATGTTATAGAAAAATTGTATGATCGCTATAATCGGTGTATCGCCCTCGAAGGCAATTATATTGAATAATAAAATCCAATTTTATCAAAAAAAATTTTTTTTCTATGTTAGCCTACGAACTTTTCAGCCCAACTGTTACTTCCGCCTGAACGAGACCTTGGTAAGATGTGAAAGTTTTACTATGGCATTTTTCAAAAGAAGTTTCAAAAAGTGTGAGGTCAAACCGAGGCGTTTTCTTTGGGTTGATATTTTATCTCATCTGGTACTTTTGGAGAGGTGGGTTTGGTTTTAGCTTCCAACTTGGCAAATCATCTTCATTTAGTTGGAGAGTACTTTCCATTCTTGATTAAATAGGTCTTTTCAATCGCTTGGCCGCCTTACAGACGGATTATCGTTGCTACTATCATTTGTAAATTCAGTACCTGAATCGTTTTTAACTGTTTGAATTTTTTTCAGTTTCTGTGTATCGTATAGTTTTATGTGCTGGAGCTCTGGTTTGATCCCAATTTTATTAGTTTTCTTTTTTTATAAGTAAATTCTGTATTTGTTTTGTTCTTTGGGTAATACGTGCAGTATAGTTCAATGTAGATTTATTGACCACAACTGTGTCCACCTTTCTTTGTATTATTAAAGGAATGAAATTAAGTGAGAAATTTAATGAAATCAAATAAGACATTTCGTTTTACCCACATATCAATGATTCCAGTATTGTTTTAGTGGTTAGGAAATCGAGATCAATAATTGGTGTCGATAGGACTAAAGGTTTTTTACAAGAATGGCCTTTAGGCTGTTATACTGCTTTAAGGTCTCTAGAGGTGAAGTATTAAGTCTCTGTAAAAAATAACGATCCATTGGATCAATAAGGCTAGATATAAAACCTGCACATGTTATAAATTACTCGAGGAAATACTTGGTGAATAAAGCGATAGTGGGCGTTACTTACGATCAACAACGTTAAAGGTTCACGTCCATTTGACCAATCGCTGTTTCTATATCGCCTGAATGAACGTCGATAATAAAGCGAGTTTGGTGGAGCGTTTAAAATAAAGACACTGACATTTTTAAAACTAGCAATCATCTCTATTGCAACAAGTGTTAATCTTCTTTTTACTTAGGGTCAATTACTAGTCCATGCATTTCCATTTTTATAAAGCTTATATCATATAGCAGAGGTTAAAGTAGTCCAAACAACCTTCGCATCGTGATGTTGGATGATTGAGGGCCTTTTTAAGTAATTAAGGGTCCAAATAACTAAAATTTTTATCATCTAAACATAACCGCAATGCAATATGGCATTATGTTGTTGTATATCACATATCCTGCCTTAAAAAAGCTTTCAGGATCTTCAAACCGAAAATTCTAGTCTGATAGAATTTCCAACACGATGGGCTAACAGTTAATGTATTGATTTCCTCAAAGGAAACACTCGCAATGATCAAATCCGATGATAAAACGCCATCTAGTGTGTATTTGCAAATCTACCAGGTGACTTACATCATAAGACAATTATAGGCTAAACATTTCCAAATATTGTTAGGCGAAGAAAGTACTAAAAATAAACTAAATTTGACCACTCAAACTTGCCTTTTGTATGTATACAGGGTGGACCAAACATTCCTAGATGACTTAAAGTTACAACTTTCTTATTTCTCAACATGTATGAATTTTTTCTTTACTAAAATTTAGTTTAACTGATAAGATTTTTTTTATAATAAATGTGCAAAGTAACATCACGTAAGTTTTTTTTCCGTTTTCGGCTTTCTAGGATAGTGTTATCCGTGATATGGCTTGAATTTCAGTTCGGATATTATTTCCCGTTCCCAAAAAATTTGTCTTAACAATTCCGTTGTTGGTTCTACTGTGTAAATTGTGGCTCCATCTTGCTGGAACCACATCTACGGTCCATTTTGAGTTGCGTGACGCAAATAATTTTGGATTATTTTCCGGTGTCGATCTACATTATCAGTTATTCTCTTGCCATTATTAAATATTCGGATTACATTGTTACTACATACTGCATTATATTTAATGAGGTATAATTGACACTACTCATTGCTTTTTGGATTCCATGTGCTGTAGATTTAAAAATTTTGTGTACCGACAAAACCATTTAGATAGAAATGGGCCTCGTCGCCCATTATGAAGGCGGTTTAGCAAATTTTCTGCAGTTGAAAATGAATGACGAGGTTGAGTCTCTAGTCATAATCATGTAGTGCGATTTTTGAGCAAGTGGAATTTTGTAAGGAAACCTTCCTAGAATCTAGTATTTTAGGAACTAATTTTTGTGGGAAACGATTCTCTCTATATTTAAGTCTATAGATTTCTTGTCCGTTATGAGAACAGTACACAACCATTAACTGAAACAATGCTCAAAATAGCAAAATATATAGCTATAGGCTATAATATCCAGCATATCAACAGCAGACTTTGTGTCATAAAATGAGTCAAATTCGTACCCATTTTTGTCTATAGGTCAATCGTGATGCACGCTTAAAATTAAAATTATACTTTTGCATGTCTGAAGTTGGAGGAACTTTAGTCTATTTGAGGAAAATCCAAAAAGAGACCATTTCACCTCGTAATTTGATTTAACAGGAACTATTTTATTCTTCATTGGCGTTCCAACCTAAATATTAATTTTATATAAGTCCTCTGCAAATTCCACTGTTGAATAGCAATTGTTCACAATTTTCGAGTTTCTGGTTTCTTTGATTTTATTGTGCTACGTTACATATATATTGAGCTTTCGATACTGATTTCAAGACTGGGTATCATCGTTTCTCTCAACTTTAACATCATGGAAAACATTTATTCTTATATCACACAATTCAGTTACTCGCAAGAACTACCACAAACACTTAAATAAAGTTGGTTTAAGCTTTCCATAGACTGGATAGAACAGTGCTTAGATCTCTCATTGAACCATTTGTAATTTTTAGTCACGATAAGTATTACGGTATTTCACATACAGAGACCTAGTCTCTACAACAGAAGAACAAACAGGGACTTATTTAAAGAATTAATAAGTGAAAAAATCAACATAAGCATACCTCTTAAATCCAAAGAAGACGTTGGTGAAGTTGTAGAACACCTAAATTGCACCATACAATATGCAGCTTGGGAATCGACACCTAAATAAGTTCCTATAAAAACCTATGACTATGCCTATTAATGAATGTTAAACGAAATATTGCCAAAAATAATAATCGGAGACTCCATAGAATGTGGCAAAACACCCGTCACCTGTTGACCAAAATAGGTGCGACTGAGAGTGTAATTCAAGAACTCAATGAGACATTTGAAATCGACCTGGAAAGCCTTGGTCCTGTGAAGGTAGCAACTTATTCTCTCTGGCGTATCATTAAGCATATAAAGCATATTCAACAAAGAGTACTACCCATTAGGAAAAACGATGATAGTTGGGTTAGAAACATCAAGGAAAAAGCTGAAACGTTTACTACCCATCTTGCCGAAGTATTTTAGCAGTTACCATCCATGCTAATACAAGAAGAAACACCTCGATGTTGTAGATCAACTAAGCCTACAAATGAAATTATTAAAAAAATAACTTAAATATTGAAAAAGCTCCGAGATATGACCTCATCACGAGTGAGAGTTTGAAAGGATTCCTAGAAAGATTTTAAACTATTAATAGAAATATGCAACAGTATAATACTTCCCATTTTAGTGGAAAACTGAGAAAACCACTTGAGGATCTAATATCCTATCGTGACATTAGTCTTACTATTGGCATAAAAATTATTTGAAGAATTCTCCTCAAGAAACTAAAATCCCTGATAGAAGAACACGAACTAATTCCAGATCATCAATTGGGATTGAGATCAAACATGTATATCATAAAAGTACATCCTCCAGGTATTTTAATCAAAACAATACTGTTTCACAGCTTTTCTCGATAAAAGTCCAAGCCTTTGACAGAGTCTGGTCTCCAATACTATTCTTAAAGATTAAACAGAAGTTTCCATACTGTTCAACACCTGTAATTGATTTTAACGACCACATTAAGGTGATACTTTCGAGTATTCTAATTGAAATTTGCCATACCCGCTATTTTTTCATTATCTTTTGCTTCCTTATCTTTTGCTTCCTTATCGGAATTCTTAAAATTCTGCTATGTTCGCTTAAAATTTCATGATCCTCACTCTTTGGCACTTCCGTCAGCACTACCTGCAATTTTACCCAGTTCGTCTGCTTCATTGTTAACCATTACATTATAATTAATCGTTCTAGGGTTTTCTATTTTAATATAATTTAAAAAGTATTATCTATACCACGATTATTATTCTGCAACTCACTTTTTAAAGTTTTTTCAAAATCAGCACCTGACAAAAGTTCCTCAAGGTGTGCTATTTTTTTTAATATTTTAGTATATGCTATAGTAGTTAATCAAATGACAAACATAACATATGAGTGAAACATCAGATAAAGATGTTCTTTTTAATCACCATTAGTTAGGAAAATTCTCAGAATGTGTTATCACTGGCGTTAGAGAGAAACAAAATAAAAATCTTTCTCTGGGTTATCCAAACCCAACACTAACAGTTAAGGGTTACTATTTCTAAATTTATCTTTATTACAAGATGAGGGCAAAACTGCCCTTCTAAATTTCAAAGGAACGTTATAAAGCGAAATGTGAGCCAACATGTGAATAAACAAACAAAGAACTTTTATTATAGATAGAAAATGTTTCATTTTGTAGTCTCCATGGCGATTTGCGTTACTCTTCACTTGTCTACTCGTGCTGTACGACCAGTTTGTGCTAACTCTTTCGTTTTTATTCGTATAAGATGGTTGTTGTACAGGGGCTTTCCGTGTCACATGACGCAGTCGTTTTCTTTAGACGAAGCCCATTTCTACTTGTCCACTTTCGTTATTAAATTAACAAACTTACGAGATATGAAGGCCTCTCTACAGCAAACCCGTTACTGTAATGTGTGGTGGGTAAAGTTGAGGTTATTGGTCTTTACTTTTTTGAGGAGAAAGGTCAATGCGCTTGTCACTTCCAATGTAAAAATTATTCTACAATTTTTTTCACATCGAATTTCAATACACTTCAAAGGGAAAAGGTTTAGTTCCAACAGGATGGTCGTTCCGACTGCTGTATGACGTTTCCTGGATACTATCAATGGAGTGAATTCTTTCTATGAGGATATCTCAAACTTGAAATTTACAAATATCGCCCTAGAATAAATGTTATATACCTCTTATATTTTTTCCTTTCTTCCTGAAAAAGGGGAAGTTTTGCCATACCCTATATAATCCTCAAACTATCAAGTCTAATAATGTAACTTCTAAGAAAATAATTAAGCATTTGTATTTCTATCAGATTCTTTCTTTACAATTTAATCGCCTTTGTATCTTTTATAGCAACTTTTGGTACCTTGAAATGTCGCTTCCCCAATTTGATTACATAATAACAAAAGCAATATACTGATTTTAAATAAAATTAATATTTTGAGATGCGTCACCGTTTCTTCATGGTATTTCCTTATCGCCCCAATAATCAATTCGTATCCGTGGTTTCAATTTATTTTGCTAACAGATTCGCGACGGTTTCCAATTCTTCGATTTGCATTACGCCGCTTCTGATCGTCGGTGCGTTATCCCATAAGAAATACTAAGCGTAATTAGGGTATAGATAACAAGTCGGCCAAATGCATTAATATGGTCTTATCACCAAAAGGGTAGCACTCCCAGCACATACATCAAATTGCGAATTAGATAACACATTCCAACAAGGTGCATGAATGTAGTTTTATCGCGTAAGAAATTAGTCAAAGATAGATAACAAATTGTTGCGCCGAACTGATGTATATATATATATATATATATATATATATATATATATATATATATATATAGTCGCATAGGCTATTGTTAAACATGGGTATATAAAATAAAAAAAATTAAAAACAAGCTTGGTGTTAATATAGAAGGAAGGTATAACTATAAAAGATATGTATTTTTCGGCGCCGCTTATTTTGTTTACATTTCATGTTCACCTATTTTTATTATAATTTGTAATTAATGTAATTTAGCATATTATTTTGATACTCTTTTCTATAGGGTCACGATAAATAACTGAGACAAATTTTTACAAGTTGTATTATTAAGTTAGTTAACTTTGAATCCACATTTATTGATATTTATAATCTTTTTAATAGAGACAGTTTTTATCTGAAAAAGCATTCCCGTAGAAATATCATCTGCGTATGTTGCTAGGTCACATGTGACATTTTGCAAATAACCTACATCCATATCCTTGAACAATGAATGTATTTCTGCAGGTGTAAGTAGAAATGATAACATGGCAAACAACAAGCATTCTGAATCTGGTCAGCTTTCGTTTATAGCGTTTGTGCCGTTGGTTTATGCCCGCTCTACTTAATCTGTTTGTTCGGAATGTATAGGGTGTTTTCTGTGTATTAGAGCAAATACCTCGACTTGTACCCATGTAAAAATTATATATGAAAATTGCTAGTAATTCTCGTTTCTACGTGTCAAAACATTTTATTATTTTAAATGGAATGTCTAATATTGCTATATATTTTAAAAATATATAAAATTTCTTGTACACTTTATCACGTTGTTGACAACACAAATTAATAATTATGTAATCCATACGTGATTAAATGTGAATTTTAAAAGTACAATAAATTGTACAGGATGATGAAAAATAATTCAGCTATAAATGTTCCAAGATTGTGTTTACTATACTCCCATTGTCCAAAATTTGACTCCCTAAAAAACTAAAGAGATAATTTTTTTTTTTGAAAAGTATACATTGTCTGTGTTTTCTTGGGGGTTAGGGGGAGCATATAAGTATCTCTAGCAGACTTAAACTATATAGTAGACATTCGCTGAAGGACTTAATGTCGCTTGCCTAACAACTCCGAAATTTTATCATTAAATTATATTTAAAGACTTGGCGGACTAGTTCAGCTAGAAGAGTATTAATTGGTCTTCATACGAGTAAAAGATACTATAAATCTTTGTCATTTAGAAAGATGCTAATTTATGGAAGAAAAAAACATTGAAAACCATTACATCTCACATAGCATTCTCAACATAGCTTGAATGGAAGATAATAGAATTCTATAAGCAGAATTAACACTAGTCAGTCCTCACTACACTTTATTATTCTATTCTGATTTGTATGCACACATTTCTTTTTCAATGTGCTTTGTAGTTTTCCATTGTTCGAACACAATTTGCATTCCTGTTGATAAAAATTTTTTTTGTCTATGGTTGTCAATTTCATCCTTGTATACTTACTAAGTAGATAAGTCAATAATTTTATACCCATAAGCTTACTCAAAAACGATAATCATGTTTTATCACATGATTACACAAGAAGAAGAGGTTAATTATGTATATAAAAAAAATTATGAGTGCTGCTGCTGCTGCTGTCACACAGGTCAAAGTCCAACTCTAACTATACTAAAAAAAATTATCCTGCCTATAAAGACACATCATATATAATCCGAAATTTGTTGATTACGCACCATGTGGTAAACCGAGAAGATTGCAGCTTCTAAGCATTGTAGGTAGAGATATCTAAAGGGGATTCCCCTCGTAAACTTTAAAAGCAAAATATGTAGCTGATAAAATCTCACACAATTGACTTTAAACACAGTAAATACGATGATGTTCTTGTTCAATAATACTGAACAATCCAGACGAACTAATTGTGTCTTTTAGTAAGTGCAAAAAGTAATTCCAGAAATTTCGAAATAGAAACTTACATCTGTAGAATGACGAAAGTCCTGAACAACCAAAATAACTTGAAAGCGACAATTTAGAAACTATTTCTGGTCGGTTACAAAACCTGTCTGAAATGCAAAGAGGATCGTTAGAGTACGGTACTCGCCCTTTACATAAAACAGTGATCAGTGGTGAATCTTAAGAGACGAAAATTGTGGGTTAATCCCAACGAACCATCAGCGTCAATCACCATATAAATTTTTATTTACTACAAAAATGTTTTTGTGCATTGGATGGCACTTTAGGCAATGACATGAGTTGTCAAAAACCAGGTGAAACTTACTTTTGAGTGCTACAAGCATCAGCTTACATTTAGTTGCCGAAGCCTAAGGCAAAAAACTTTTAGTGAACAACGAAGCCACACACGGGAAAAAGTGACCAAGGACTTGTTTGATTTGTTAGACTGAGAAATTATATAATATTTGGCATATTCACCAGACCTGTCAGATTTTTACTTATTCTGGTCCCTTCCACATTATTTGATCTAATTTGGTGCTTCTTGTTATTTGTGAGTGGTGCAATATCCCATATGGATTATTAAAAAACTTCGAAAACCCACAGTTTAATGTTCCCCCCTTAGTGCTCCCCCTCCAATTGTTCGGTAACGTCTAGACTGTAACAATTTATCCCACACGATGAATAATGTCTTGCATCTTTGAGTTCATCACAGCTGTAATATGGTTTCTTAAGTCATACAAAGTTGTTGGTAGAAACTGCTTCTTTTATGAACCATTGCAAGGCCAAGATCAGGAGATCCTGGGGACCAGAACATAAATGGCAAATCCTCATTCTCCATTCAACTTATCCATTGAAAAAACGTCAAATACCTCGAAGCTCCGTCTTTGTTGGAAAATGAAGTTCTCCGAATCTTTGTTTATTTGAGGAAGAAGCTATTTTCATAATATTGCGAGATAAATTACCTCAATAACCATGTTACCATAAAAAGGAAAGGTCTATAAACCTTTGTTCTTGATATGGTACAGAACACATTAACTTTCAGTGAGTCTTTCTTTCTCATATTCCAGTATTCATAGGGATTTTGTAGCCCTTATATCCGAACATTGTGTTGGTTCACTTTCCCATTTAGGTGGAACGTTGCCTCCTCACTATAGAAATGTGCATCTTCCATATTTTCAAGCATACCATTAGAAAATTCCACACGCTTTAGCTTGTTCGAGCAAAGAATCTTTTATCAGTTTCCGAAAATTCTTCAAATATCCTAATGGTTTCTGCAGATGAACGTCGCAGCTTCATACTAAATTTAATGCAGATTAGAGACGAGATTGAAAGTGTTGGTTTCTGTTTGCAGGAGGTATTGCGATGCAATCGCACTAACCTTCCAAGCGGAGCGTATGCCAGAGGCGATCCGCCTCAAAGTCGGAGGCGTGACATCTCAGCAGATGGCAGTGTATGAAGAATTTGCTCGCAACATCCCTGGTTTCCAGCCTCTAAGCGAACGGGACACGCTGTTTATTCACAAGCCCACTGCTGCCATGGAGCCGCAGCCGCATCCAGCTACTCCCTTCCAGACAACGCAAAACATGCTTGCCACTGACGATGTGACTGCCGTCTACGAAAAACTTGCTATGGAGGTGGAACAATTCGTGCAGGCCATGGGCGGCCAGTCCACCTCGTTCAGCTCCATGAACAGCAACTTGCACCTCCTTCATGATTGCCTCATGCACGCCATCCGGAGCAGAGACGTCCTTATAAACGCCACGGGTCTTGTGCAAAAGGTAAGCGTTTCTGTTCTGCAATTTTAATGATGCCTAGTTTTGAACAAAATTTGATTTTTCCAGTGTGTGGAAGGATTACAAGATGGCCTGATGTCGATTTCTAATGATCCTGAACACGTCGTTATGCGCTACAAAGAGATATTTATCAGAGTGCTGAAATCGATGCAGGATCCTCGCGCGTTCGGGCAGCAGTGGACCAACAAGCAAGTGACTCGCTACCTGACGGATTGCCGGGATGACCTGCGTTACAACATGGAGGCAGTCGACACACTCATCCGTGCTGGCTTGGTGAACGTGCCACAATATGATCTTGCCCTGGCTCAATGTATGGATAACGGGCTAAACTATGTTGCCGTATCTTTTGCAACCCAACTAGTCCAGGTACTTCTGCTCGATGATCGAACCAACCAGTTTGTGTCGGAAAGCGAATTTGTGAACACCATCGACATGCTTGGGAAGATCGCCACGCACACCCGGCAACCACCAGAGGGCCTCACCAACGTTGTAGAGATGCTGCGGCAGAGCCATGACCAGTCTGTGTTCTTTGGCGACCGTGCCCCTGCTGGCCCTTGCGTCCACATACATAATGGCATCCTTCAGGTAGGCTACCAGATTTTTAAGTTCTAACTTGAGTGCAGTGGAAGATTTGTTGAGTGTTGCTTATGTATATTTTAGTCGCGTTTATCTTAATATATTATAAAGGTTGTGGCTGGTAGATTTATGTTTGACATTGTGACAACATTACACTTGATGAGCCTTTGTAAATAAATCGATTGAAATAATTTCTCTTTAGTTTGTTTGAAATCATCTTCATTAAATCCATAATATTCCTACCTTTGTTAGTCATCGAATTATTTCTTATTTAAAAAGTTTTTCGTCGCTTATTTTTTGTTTGTATATTACCATCTCAAATTTTCATGGATTTTATTGATACATTTCAACAATTTCACCTCACTAAAGGCGAAAATTTTATATGTTCAAAGTTATAAATTTAATTTAGCATTACCAAGGTTCAACGTTATTTATGATTTTCTGAAATCTCTTGATCTGATAAAGCAGAATTTTATTTTTATAATTTGTGGGAAGAATTATCTTCTAAGGATGAGTTCCTGGAAAAATTTGACACTAATAGAATTGCTGAAGATCTTTTTTTTTTGAATATGTGTATGGAGCATTATACAGGGGGAGTATGAGAGTTTGCCAAAAATTAAAGCTATTTTGTTTCAGTGTAATACATGACATAATTCTTCAATGCATATAGGGTCGCCTATAAAAATTGTGATTATTTGGTTTATTCTTAAATTGAAAAATAATGTTACTTATGTGGGAATGACATCTTAAGCATTTATAAGCACAAACTCACCAAACTTAGTTATGCTAAGAATTTGTAGGAAAATAGTGATTGCGAAGAACATGCGTGAAAAAACGTAAGTGATCACACTACATACATTAAACAACAGAGTAACGAACAACAAATGCATTATTTATGTAAAACTGCCCTGTAGATAAAAGGAAGACTTGCTTTTTGTGGTGCTAATGGGGTTAATAAGTAAATCTGCCGCAGTGGTGAATAATCAATGCATTACATGTTTTTAGTACAATACACATTGTTGAAAAATGTTTTACCATGATTAACAATAGCCATTACTCCAACTGTTGTGATAAAGATAAGTAGTATATCATTGACTTAAATTTGCCTGCAGTCTAGTAAAATCGTCAAATACCATTGGGGCCGAGTCTGTCATAGTGGAGAAGAATGTTTTTTGCTAAAGGCAGTTTTGTATAATTAAAAGGGAGTTACAGCGGCGATAAAGTGTATGACAAATATTTAAGTTGTAATAATAAATAAGTGCTTAATAAAGACCGACAGAAAATAAGGTAGGAATAGAATATAAGTAATAACTGCATAGAAAATAAGTAACAGAGGTTGCGCCGATAAAGGTGAGGTCATCAACGGTTCACCGGGGTCGCGCTCTTTACGCAGAACAACAATGACAACGAGTGGTGGGACCATATCGAGGAAATTTAAGAACAAAAACCTAGAAATATCAAAACAAACAACAAAAGGGAGATTGTTAACATGGCGGAAGGCAAAAATATAAACTTTGGACATAATAAGCCAACTGATAAAATGGAAAAGAAAAAAGATGCAATGAACGTGAACGCTACACAACAAACTGAGAAAATAAAAAACTTAGAAGAAATCACACTACAACAACAAACAAAAATTGAAATACTAGAAAGCGAAATAAGGAAAAGGAACTTAATAATGTTAATGTTAAACAAAGAAGGCCCGAAAATATTGAAAGAAATAATAAGAAAATTACGAATAATAATCTCAGAGGGAGAAATAGACTTCATAAATAGACTACGACAACGCAAAGGAAACGAAAATAGACCAATGAAAAAAAGTAAAATATTAAGAAATCTAATAGGCTTGAAGGGTAGAAAAATAGCGATAAGCTAAGATCTGAACAGGAAGACGAGAAACTAAGAAAAGACTAATATCCCACATGGTAGGGGCTAGAAAAAAAGGAATGAGAGCAACGATCATAAGAGATAAATTAATAATAAATGAGGAAGAATGAAAAGAGGAAGATTTGGATGTACCAGACAGGAGAGAGGAAGTAGTATATCGAGGGAAATAAGGAGGAGGAAAGAAAAAAAGAGAAATATCAACAGATGAAGAGAACAACAATTTTCCCAAAGGATCAATTCCAAAAAAGAAAAACTGGAAATAGACTATGTTAGCACCTTACAGAAAAAGAAGAGAGGAAAAGGAACCAGAGGAGATAGAACACATACTGTTAGAGAAAGACTTATTTAAATGCAATTCTCAGGAACATTACAAAAACAAGAAGAAACCAAAATAGTTTAAAAAACTGATAGAAGAGGCAAGCCGCGCGGAAACGAAGGCAAAGGTAGAAGAACAAGGATAAAAATAGAGAAAAAATGGAAAATAATAAAATACAAATAATGGGTGTCAGTAAAACAAAGAGAAAAGGAAAAGGAAACATGAGAATAATAAACAAACACGTAATATATTATTCAGGAGTGAACATAGAAAAGAGAGAAAATGAGAGGGGTAGAGATAATCAGGACAGACGAAATACACAAGCAAATAATAAAATATAAGTGGTAAGTCCAAGATTAATATTAATATCTATTCAACTCGAACAAAGAGTTAACATTATTCAAATTTATGGACCAGTAGAAGGAACGCCAGAGGAAGAAGTAAAGGAATTCTATAACAACCTACGAGAAATTCTGGACGAACCAAGAGAAAAAATAGAAACGTCTATTATATTGTGTAATTGAAATACAAGAGTAGGAAAAGACCAGAGCAGGGGCATGGGAAATATAGGAAGAAAGCATTAAATAGAAATGGGAAAAATATGATTAAATTCTGCCAAAAGAAGGATCTATTAATAGAAAACACTTTATACAGACGAGAAATGTAAAATAAATATATCTTTGTAGCGGAGGAACGCAATGCAAAAAACCTAATCGGTTACATAGTATATACAATAAATGTTAGAGAGATAATACAAGGGGTAAAAATGAGGAAACGCAGAAATAGACTCAAACTATAGTTTAGTACTGGCAAAAGTCCGAACCAGAATTAGTAAGATAGAAGAAATAACATATAGCAGAATAGCAACATATAAACTAAAAATTCCAGAAAATCAAGAAAAATATCAAGATATGATAAACAAAAAATTTCGTAAACTAATATATGAAAACAAGGAAGAAAATTTAGTGACGAAAGCCTTATGAAGGAACTATCCTACACACAGCAGAAGTATGTGGAAGAAGCAGAGTTAATAAACACTTAAACAAAATGGTGGAATAAAGAAATAAAGAGCATAATAAAAGAAAAAAAACAGACACGGAAGAAGCATATCCAGACGAGAAAAAAGAGAGTAGGTAAAACAAGCAGTTATAAATGCGAAAAAGGAAATCTGGAAGAAGTTTGGACAGGAAAACAACGATAGATACAAGGTAGATATGAAGAAGTTTTGGGCAACAGTGAAAATATTGAGAGGAACGAAAAGCAATAAAAAATAAGAATAAGGAACTGAAATGAAAACCAAGGAAATATTGGAAACCTGTGAAGAGTGAGAAATTTGGAACATAGAGAGGACATAACAGAAGCATGGGGAATCTTAAGAAGAACTGTAGGAAGCGATAAAACAAATAAAAATGATGAAATGTCTAGAAGAAGATGAGGAGTGGCTATGAGAAATATTAAAAGAAGCCTGGAAACAGAAGAGGATTCTCAAAGACTGGGAAATCATAAGAAGGAAGAAACAACTAATTGAAAATTATAGAGCGATCTGTCTAACTCAAACCACATTAAAACAAGAATGTTGGAAAAACGACGAAGAATACAAACTAGAAGAAGATCAAATGGCATTCAGACCAGATAGACAAACAACATTTACATACTAAGAACCCTAATAGAAAGAGCAATAGAATAGAGAAAGGAAATGTTTCTGACATTAATCGATTTAAAAGTGGCATTCGCCACAGTAGACCCGACAAGTAATATGGAACAGCCTAGAAGAATTAGAGGTACTGAGACAACTCATTCAAAACGTTAAAAACAATGAAAGGAAAATACAAATTACAGGACAACGTTTAGAGGAATTTGAAATAGGAAGGTGATAGTTTAAGCCTACTATTCGCAATAATAATAAATAAATGAACAAATCAAATTAAGACCCATATCAATAAACAGCCTACATACGCAGATGATGTGGTACTAGTATCAAACACAAGGAAAAATACAAGAACAAATACCCGGTTAAGGGAAATAGACAAAATGAGGATGGAAATAAACATAAACAAAACAAAGGTGATGATAATAAATGGAAAGTAGTGGAAGGAAACAACAAAGTGATAAAATGCAGGAACGCAATTTTAGAAAAGGTAACTACCTGGACACTATAACATAATGGAAAAATAGACGCAGAAATTACAAACAGATTCAATAAATCAACCAAATTGTATTATACAATAAGCCACACAATATCAGACCATAAAGAAATATATATATATATATATATATATATATATATATATATATATATATATATATATATATATATAAAAGAAAATATACACTATAATAACCATACCTATAATTATCTATGCAGTAGAGAACTGGACATGGCTGAAAAAGCACGAAAACAAAAGGAAGATCATGGATCACTTTAGGAACGAAACCATTAGGGATGAGTTAAAACAAACGCCAATACTAAAAAGAATTAAAGGAAAAAGCTACTCTGGTATGGACACGAGGCTAGAATTAGCAAAGAAAGAATAACAAAAATTATAATGGAAGAAAAGAAGAGGTAGATCAAGAAGAAAATGGTGAGAGCAGTTTGGGGATTTTGGAAGAATAAAAGGGAACATGATAGAAGAAATGAGAATATTAGCAAGGGATTGGAAAAGCTTGGAAGAAATGAGTAAAAGAGCATGTGTAACCTGAGAAAGAAAGAGAAAAAGGATAATTAAAAGACATTTTGTTGCTAAAATGAAGTTTGTTTGATATATTAACAAGCATTTTTTAATTTAAACGTCTCCTTCAGGTGCTTACTCTTTCGAGAAGAATGTTGGCGATCATTAGGCAGGGACACTGATATTCAGAATAATTCAATGGATGTGTCATTCTATACCAGTCTAAGATGCATAAGATGATTAATAGTTTTTAATACTGCATCTATCTAGTCAGAAGATGTGGTGATGCACGTTCCTGTAAGTCTACATTTAAAATGCTTCAATCTTCAATGCTTCTTTCGTCATTGTCCGTGTCTTTTTTCCATAAAATAGGACCAAGTAAACATAGTATCGTAATAATCTGGTTTGTAATTCAATGTGGATTCAATTAGATCGTAATGTTGTGTTCATATAAATACAGCTCATGTCATTTCTATATAAACTTTAATTTCTGGCAGGCAGTCTCATCGATTGTTGAGCCATGATCCCAAGTAACGGAACTGTATTTTCGTTCTTATATTGTATATTTTTTATTTGTCTTTTTAACATTTACAGCTAGACCATATTCATCACTGACTGTAGTTACTTTGATTTAATAATTTAATGATACTTAATTAGTCCTAGGCCTTTCTACTTTTAGGTGTAGCCTGGATGGGTTGAGTCTTGCACTTCTGTCTCCATTGCTTCCCATCTTGCGTTAGATTTTGCATTCCCTCCCATGACATGCCTTTTCTCACTACTTCTTTTCTTATATTGTCAATCCATTTTGTTCTCGGTCTTTCTTTTTTATTTTTTCCTGACACTCGCGTTTCGTATACTGTTTTTGTCCGACATTCTGCACACATGCCCAAGCCATCTGAACTGCCCTTCTATAATTTTTTCGTTGATTGGTTCTATTTTCAGATTTTGTCTAAATGTTTCATTTCTTATCCTGTTCTTCTTGGTTTTATCTTCTATTTTTCTCAAAAACTCCATTTTCATTGCGTTAATACATATCTTTTGTCTTTCTGTAAGAGTTCACGTCTCGCTGCTATAGGTGATTGATGGCCTTACCACTTTTTTTACAACTTCAGTTTTTATGTTGTTTGGCACTTCCCTTTTTTCCAGAAAGGTTATCTTCATCAGATTGAATATTTTTCCCCCTTTTCTTATCCTATCATCTAATTGTTTATCCAGTTTCCCATTTTCTTCTATTACTGCGCCTAAGTATTTAAAAATTTCTACCTGTTCTATTTCTTCCCCGTCCAATTTTATTTAATGTGTTTTCTTTGTTTTTGATATTATCATTGTTTTTGTTTTTCCTATATTTATTTTCATGTTTATTTTCTTTAATTCGTTCTCTATTATTTTATATTGCAGGTTCTCCTTTGTATCTGCTATCAGGGCCACATCATCTGTGAACATAAGTTCTGTCAGCTGTGTATGTGTCATTTTCTAGTATCCCAGAGTTAGTTTCTTCATCTTCTTCTTGATTTTTTTATTGCCTTGTTGTGAAGAGCAGTGGGCTTAGGACACAGCTCTGTTTGACACCTTGTCTTGTTTTAAACTCTTTGGATTCTTCGCTGTTTGTTTGTACTATGTTTATATTATCTTTGTACATATTTTTTATGATTCCTATGGTGCTTTTATTCACTCTGCTTTTCTGTAGTACTTCCCATACATCTTCTCTTCCTATCCTGTCAAAAGCTGTTTATAAAGCATATGTGTATTTTCTTGTTTTTGTTTATTAGTTTTTCGCTTACTTGTCTAATTATAAGTATTAGATCCTGTGTGCTTCTGTTTTTCCTGAAACCACATTGCGTGTCCTCCAATGTTTTCTCTACTGTATTCTTACTCTTTCTATTATTCTTGAAAAAAAGTTTAATGATAAGTTGTGATAATTTTGTTAACAGCATGGTATCATCTGTATATCGATATTATCGGTATTAATTCGCTATTTATTATTATTCCAACTTCGCAATTTTCTACAAATATTCTAAATATTTCCTCTGAATGTATGTTAAAAATAATAGGAATGTTGAAACACACTCCTGTCTCACCACTCGTAAGATATCTATTTATTGGGTAGTTTGTCCTTTAACACGTACACATCCTTTTTAATGTCAATTTAAATTACTTGATCTAATTGGATTGCTGGTAATACGTCAAAAAGCTTGTCATGTTTGACTTTATCAAAAGCCCCCTTTTAGTCTGTAAAGAGAAGATAATTATCTACCCAGCATAATTCTCATGAAAACTCATTACAGAAACCAAACTTCTTCATTACTGATAAACTCTATGATGTATAATTGTTTTAAAACGTTTTAAGGATATGGCTCATCAAGCTTATTGTGCAAAAGTAAGTCTTCATGGCGGATAAAAGAAAACTACGGTTAGTAAATAGTACACCATGCGCTTCGTATAAAAAGCATAGTCCTGTGCAAAGCATGAGTATGACAAAGTTGTGCAATCAACGTCTTATCTTAAAGCATCTTCTAGTAATGGCGACATGACTGCTTTTAGGTGGATATATGTACATTCCTACTTATTGGATAGATATTACATTCCCAGATACACTAAAATATGTAATTAAATGTTTATTATTTATGCTATACCTTTACGACATAAGGTGTAAAGTTTGTAGTCTATGTTTACTGTTGTATATAGTTAAACACTAGCATCAAGACATATAATAACATGGTATTCTAAAACAGATTTGCTTTCATACATGCTAACTATTCCAAGTGTAAATGACCTGATAGAATATAAATTAAATTAAACAGGAAATGCCATAGATAACTAACTATGCACAACAGGTGCACATGATCATGACTCACCATCTTTGCAATTCATATAGTGTTGCTAGACTATGGTTTCGTCTGCATTTTTCTAGTTTCATCTAATTAGGTGTACTGCTTTTTACCTTCCAATTGTATTGAGTTATTTACCTATAATTATCAGGGGCTTCTAATTTACTGCAGGAATTTGACAATTATAATATATCCTTTGTAGTCAAATATGCCAAATATGCAGCGTCTACTAATTCTCATCCAGTTGTTTATTATATATAGTGTATTTAAAAAGTGTTGACAACCATGATGGGTTAAGAAGCAAATAAGGAAATTCATGCAATTTCTAAAGATACACCCATTATCAAGATTGTCAAACAAGAAAGGCTTTGGTGTCGAAGATCAAACAGAACAGATTTCTAAGACAACCCTGAAACCTGAGGGGAAAACCAGAAGAGAAAGACGCCTAAAAACATGGCTAGAGTCAATTATACAAGATTTAACAAATGTATGTTGCGGATAGATGGAAAACTTTGAAAGGAACATTATGTTGATCATTAATCAGTCAATGGAACATCAAAGCCTAATTTTATATCAATAACTAAAATGACAAAAATGGAACGTACAAAATTACGTACATATTGTATGGGGGTTAAATGAAAAGATGAGATGAATTAGAAATTATGTCAAACGTTAAGGAAGAAAGCATCAAAGAACAAATAAAGGTAGCTTTTCACTTTACTGACCTGCCTCCTCGGGCAAGCAGGGTATCGATCTGCAGCATTTTTCAAGTTGAGTTTACTAACAGAAAGTTCAACTTTAGCAAATAACACGGTTACATCAATCTTACATGTTCGATTGGTGGAAAGAAATAAAAAACTAAATAGGTTTCAGGTTTAACCTACACCAATTTGGCCTGACCTGACGTGTCGACAACTACTGCAATATAACTGTGATTTAAGTTAACTTTTTTTGTTGAAAAGGAAGTTTGCTTGAAAATATGAACTCTGCGGAATACTGTGGGACCTTTACCTCTCTATAATAACCCCTCTTTGCTTTCAGAATCTTTCGGAACCCTAAAATACTTAGTTATCTACACTTTTAAATTCCTTCTATGTTTTATTTTTTACTTCTCATTTCTGTGTTCTACTTCTTTTGGCCTAATTCTTTTATTGGACATTATTTAATCATTAGATTTTCTTTTTTTTGGTAAACATTATCTCTCTCAGTACGTCTTGTTTCATTTCTTGGTGTTTTTCCCTTATGTTCATTATTAGTTGATGGGAATAATTTATATAGACTTGTTATGTTCAGCTATCAGTATATAATCTCTGATAACTGTCATGTTAGTCACAATTCTATAAGCACTATATACTTTTAATTCCACTAATCCCTGTACAGAAGCAAACGGAATTGTCTTTCAATTTTTAATGTTTTATGCAACAGAAGTAATTGAATTACATGCACATAACTCTCCTTTATGAGATAGACGGGTCTTTTTCATAATATAATATGGTGCTAAGGGCCTACATTGATTTTCCAACTTATGCTATGCATTTGTTAAAGAATAGATTCATAAGTAATCTGAGGCTTGAAAATTCTAGACTCTTCTCAAGCTATTAGTGACCAATGTGGTGGTTCTTGGGCAAATGTACTTATTTTTATTTCCATTTTGAGTAATTACCAGATTATCGGCGTATTTTGTGATGTCGGTCTTATCAATCCCTGTATTTGGGTTTTAGCATATTTTTTGTGTATACACTTTAAATAATCTTCGTCCACTTTCATATAACTTGAGTTGGTTCGTTCCACTCTAAAACTAGAGAAAGAGTTTGCATTGTTTAGTTTCCGCTAAATACATCCTATTTTTCACCATGGCTTTGTATCATGTAATATCCAATTTCACTATGCATATCTTACCTCAGCACCATATTGGTAAACTTTCAGAATTTTTTTTTGAACTACAACAATATTTGCAAAAGATTTAATTTTTTACTAATCCCCTATTTTGTTCTCTTAGTGCATGTACTTCAACGTTTTTGATATGTGTAATTATTGCCTGTTGGCTTCTGTTTTTCGTAAGTTGCAATATAATAAATAATTATATGATTAAATTCTCTATGACGCCATCCTTTGCAATTACCTTTATCACATGCATAGGGACAGTATATTTGCGTTCTACAGTGCGATTGGGTATGCTATATAGTTAGGGGCTTTGCGACATTTCTAACATCTTGCTCAACTTTACAAAGAAAAATCCAATACAAACTATTCTGGTTATCATTATATATTAGCTTCTTCCAAGCATTACCTTGGTATTGATTTCCATTGTACGTTGACTCCACTGATTTTATTGCAAATGTATTCTTGTTCAGCCCCATTCGTACCATAGTTTTTGGGGTGCCTTTTTTTATTTTGTATCACTTACATCTTCAAATTGGAAAGTTTTGTGTTTTCTTTCTTATTTCTCCCCAACCTGCATCACGTCTTGGATAGTTTTTTGACTTTTTACCTGCTTGTCTATAAATCAGGAAGAGTAATTGCCCTTTGGCTGTTTTTCTTGCATCTTTTATTTATCTCACTTATTTTTGAATCCTACAATTTAAATAATTGCTTAAGAGTTTTAGTGTGTCTCTTTATTTGTTTGATATGTTATTTCACTCTTAGACTTCCTCTTGATAAATTTAAGGATCTTTATTACTTTCATACTTATTCTATTAATTGTACCTCACTTATCTTTCTCATAATTTTATTTGTTTTTAACAGATTGAACATGTCATCTCTCTCGTTTGCTTAACTATATTTTTATCTTTTTATTTCTTTTCTTGTTTTTCAAGAACACTACAACACACTTCTCCTGTTTTCAAGATTTGCTTTTTCCAGTTATTGTAATTGCATATTTGAAGAGTATTATCTGAAATTTCTTTTAGAGGATTTTCCTTTTCACGTTTAGTCAGTTTGGAGCTTCCATACGACCAATCTTTATTTTGTATATTGAGCAAATCTTTTAGTTTCAATTTCATGGTCATCTAATATGAGTCTTCTGGTTATATTCTCTTCGTGCCAACTAACCACCTGGTGGTAGGTAAACACTTGTTTCTTTTTTAGTTGCGAACTTGATATTAATAACATGTGATGTAAATGAGCGCACCCCGTCCCGTCTATCTCTTTAGCAAGCCTTATAATTTTTTATATACATTTTTTTTTTGATTTTCTTTCCGGAATTTTATCATCCCATATAATTTTTCTGCGGTTTCAGTTTTTGATTGTCATAATATAGGGCTTTTTTTCATTTCATCATTCTGTGAATCATATTGATCATCTTGGGCATTATTGTGTCCCATTAAATGGTTCTATCTAGTAACTTTTTGACCATCCGCCTGATTGCTCTAAATGATGATCTGAGTAAAACCTGCTTGAATCAACTAATCCAAAATGCAGTTTGTTAATAATGTGTTCAAGATTCTTCAATTTAACCACGTTTCATTCAGATATGGAGTATTTTATTCTCATGTCACTTAATAACAGTACATCTATTTGTTCCTTAACAGGTTTTTTGCTTCTAATTTAAGTATTACAAGTTGGCATCTGTAAGACGATCCTTTGTTATACATCTATATACAGGTACATGCAATTTTATTGGTCCATGTAGATCATTTCATTTCACTCTTAACCACCTCACTGGCTTTGATGAGGAAGGTACGACGCCCGGTAGTGATTGGGTAACTGCCTCAAGAATCTAACTTAATCAGACTAACCTGACATTAGACTAAATTGAGATCTAGAAATCTATAGGTGCATCATCTCCACCTTGAAACTAAACTCAACATCCATAGCAAATCTTATTGTCATTGCCAATGAAAGCGTTAATTAAGATATTGGCTAAATTTGTAGAATAAGCTGATTCTTAATATTAAAAAAGCGCCAGAAGACTAATTATCAGATATTGTGTACTCTGGTCTAAGATCTAGCATGGATGCAAGAGAAACACTTTTAACTTTACTATGAGCAATAATATAGTGGAAGGTTTACTTTTTTCTAATAAGAGTATCAGTTTGTGTACCACAGACCTTGGATCGTGTATTGTGAAATATACTGAGGGTGATCAGGAAATGGAATTTGTAGTATAATAAATAAACATAAGGAATAAACACTTTGTGTGAAGAAGACTTTTAGCGATGCATCATCACTAATTACTAAGTGTCAAAAAAAAGATAGAAGCTGATAGGAAGAACTCTTGAGTCTAAAAAAACATTAGAAAGCTGAACAAAAGCAAAATAGACAAACTCTACATCACATCACAAGTAGAAACAAGATACGTGGAGAGGGGTATTGATTTTTAGTTATCTCTGAAATTTTTTTTTTTTTACCAAAACACAAAACAAAACTATCGTAAGTGTACAAATAGTGTAATCTATTTCAGGAATGGATGATTAGTTGGTAGCTAGCACAAATGTAGATGAATAGTGATTTTTTTTATTTAGTTCAATAATCATTAAATGTAGTGTAATGGTTTTTGCCACTTTTCTTCTGTTGTGCCATTTATATGGTCTTTGAAGAATTCTGGGATGTAAACTCATAAGACTGATAACTCACAGGATCAGCAGCTGGTAAGTGTGATGAGGAATTATTGCTATTTACTATTTTTACCTTACAAAAAAGTATGTGAAGTAAAACAAACATTTTTTTTTGTGAAAGTATTGATAACATTGTATCTTAGTCATTTAAATTTTTTAAATGCTCCAGAAGGGGGGGACTTTAAACTACTATGCTTTTTAATCTTTCTAAAGTCGTTGATTTATAGGTGTCCCAATATTTTAACATGCGCCCGTGTCATCTAACATTATAGCTTATTTGTTATTCAACATATTGGTGTTCCAAGAATTCTACAGGTTTACACACTATTCAAAAGTTACATTGCACTATTTTTTAAATATATGGGTGAGGTAGAAGGGAGGAGGGTTATGTTGCTTTAAAATTAACAATATACCTTAATTGATACCATGTGTTTTGCAGGTAAGGTCGCTCAATTACGATGATCCACCAGGACTGGTAGAAAAAACCGATTTCCTGCTACGGGAGTGGATAAACATGTACCACACGCAGCCAACGGGCCGCGACTCGACAAAAACGTTCAGTGTGTTCGTCCATCAGATGAACATGCATGGAATACTCAAAACCGACGACTTGATCACTCGTTTCTTCCGACTGTCCACCCAGATGTGTGTGGAGTCCGTCTACCGAAGCGTCTCCGATGGGAGTAGGGACAGCTTGACTGTTCTGAGAGCCAAGTGCTATCACAATCTAGATCCTTTCGTGCGCCTCATTGCTTTGCTGGTCAAGCACTCTGGAGACTCCTCAAACACCACGACCAAAATCCACCTGCTGAACAAAGTTCTGGGCATCGTTGCTGGGTGCCTGCTGCAAGACCACGAGCAGCGTAACGTTGAATTCCAGCAGCTACCCTACCACCGCATCTTCATTATGTTATTCCTGGAGCTGTGCACGCCTGAGCCCGTACTAGAAGCGATCAACTTTCAGGTTCTGACAGCTTATTGCCACACGCTACACATCTTGCGCCCGTCAAAAGCAGCAGGTTTCTGCTATGCCTGGCTCGAATTGATCTCACACCGCGTTTTTATTGGCCGCATGTTGGCTATCACGCCACAACAGAAGGGCTGGAACATGTATGCACAACTGCTAGTCGACTTGTTCAGGTACCTAGCGCCGTTCCTGCGTAACGCCGAGCTCGCCAAGCCGGTCACCATGCTCTATAGGGGCACATTGCGTGTCCTGCTCGTACTGCTGCATGACTTTCCGGAATTCCTTTGTGACTACCATTATGGTTTTTGCGACGTCATCCCGCCCAACTGCATTCAGATGCGCAACCTGATCTTGTCTGCGTTCCCACGAAACATGCGCCTGCCTGACCCCTTCACGCCAAATCTGAAGGTTGATGTGCTGCAAGAAATCACGTACTCGCCGCGTGTACTAAACAATTTTGCCACGATGATTACTCCGACTCAATTCAAGAAGGATCTCGACTCATATCTCAAGGCGCGTGCGCCAGTCACGTTCTTGTCAGAGTTGCGAGGCTACTTGCAGGTGTCCAATGAGCCCGGCATGCGCTACAACATTCCCCTGATGAACGCACTTGTGATGTATGTGGGTACGCAGGCGATCTCCTACATCGCAGCAAGAGCCTCACGCCCAACATGTCAACCATAGCGCACAGCGCCCACATGGACATCTTCCAGAACCTGGCCGTCGATCTGGACACAGAGGGCCGCTACTTGTTCCTGAACGCTGTCGCCAACCAGCTTCGCTACCCCAACAGCCACACGCATTACTTTTCGTGCACGTTGCTGTACTTGTTTGCTGAAGCCAACACTGAGGCCATTCAGGAGCAAATTACGAGGGTCCTGCTTGAACGGCTCATCGTCAACCGACCACACCCCTGGGGCCTGCTCATCACCTTCATCGAACTCATCAAGAATCCTAGTTACAAGTTCTGGACCCACGAATTTGTCCACTGTGCTCCAGAAATTGAAAAGTGAGTAACACAATAACTACTTACCAACTTTTTAGCAATATTATGATTCTTCAAGGATAGAATAGCTAGTTAATTTTTTGTTTAGTTGTTTGAATCAAGCTAGTGTGAACTTTATTTTTAATTGAATAGAAACAAAAAAAGCACATTAATAAATTTTAATGTAATTGAAGGTGTGGTTCTCAGGAGTTTGTGACAACTTCCCATTGTGATAGTAGTTTTTGTTATGCCCTGAGAGTTATCTTTGAAGAGTATGGTTCTGAATGACCCAGTAAAAGTTCCGCTAATTACTTAAAAAACAATTGAAATATTTGACAAGTTATACATCATATTAGAAATCATGGTTTGTAAATTTATTCTTGCACTAAATTTCATTTGTTAAAATTTGAACTTAACAAAGTATGCTTGAATTGACTATTGAAAACATTACTGGAAATTAGGGCGAAGCGCTGCTAGTGCAGCTTTTATGATCCATGTAATTGAAGGTCAAGATACGATATTAGATCGTAACATCTAATTTTTTTTTAACTGTGTCAGTATTCAAATGTGACCTTGATCTAGACAGCCTTCTATAGTAAATTAGGAAGCTTTACTTCAAGCTGACAAAATTTTCTGCTATAAACACCTCACACCTTCAATTATTTTGATAGACAATAAGTCGTCACTTATAAGCTAGTCAGAATCAACAAAAGATGCAGAGAAGTGCCTCGCTCTTTAACGCAAGTCAGCTGAACCCCAGGTTAATATATGTAGACAATCCTCAGGATGTTAGTTCTTTTGTCGAATTGTTACCAGTGATGAAAAGTTAGATTAAACCAATAGTTAAGTAGAGATCAAGCTGCAGAATCTGTTGTAAAACGTGTGTTTTTTCTCTCTATTTCTCTTTTTTTTTATTCAACTGTTTTCCATTATCATTGTATGTGTCGTCAATCTAAATGTTTTGATTGCTATTTTTGTAAGATCGGTGCCAAGAATGTTGTATCCACCTTTTTTCTTTTTGAGTTCCTTCCGCCTTTTTTGACTTGTTTCTTGTTTCAGGTTTGTTCTTTTATTAGGAGTTAGAGGTTACTATCATTAAAACGGATGCTTTTTTATTCTTCTCACTATTTCTTTAACTTCTCTTCTTATACTCATTTCGCTTATTTTGTTTCCCTTATTAACTTCAGTTTCTTCTCTCTCTTATTATTCTAATTTATACTCCACACTGCCTTTTTCGTCTTAATTTTTGTAAATTATAATCTCTTAATTTTGGTGACTGTAGTCATCTATTCTTTATTAGTTTTTTACAGCGGAGCTTATAGAAAGTTAATGAGTTAATGTCTGTGTGTCTGAGACACTATTAACTTCCGTTCTATTCAATGGATTCACTTCAAACTTGGCATACACACATCTTAGGTCAGTACCTTTAATGGGATTGATTTTCAGCCAAATCGGTTAATGGCAACCGGAAGTGACCATTACGATTACGAAAATTCATTATACTCACATGTCATGCAGCATAACATTCGACAGCATTTTTGACGCTAATCATTATGGAGACATTAATCAGCATCTTAATTCCTTTTAAAAGTTTTTATCCTAATTTCATCGCACCACTGTAGAAAGTTTCCTTTACAGTATTACACCGTTCTTGTTTTAGTTTCTTTTAGTTTAGGCTTGTTAGACCATAGTAATAATTTTGTTTTAAATGATACCAAACTAATAATTAGAGTTTTTGTAGTGCAACCTTTTTTATTTTTCGTACGATAGTGTATTGCTTTATTACTAGTTTCGATCTGTAGATGTACATTACGAAATTGTAGCGCCGTTTTCTCTAAATCCTAGTAATTTTTGATAACCTCTGTATTAAGCCATATAACACTATATTCTGTTTCCGTATTTCTCTTTCGATATGCTCACTTTGTTTTTCTAATTTTTTTTTAGTTCTTCATAACTCTTGGGTAAGTTTTTAAATTCTTATTTTAAAGAATTAAGCATTTTTATGTCTTCATTCATTTCTTAGGCTGGTTTAGATTTGTTGATTATGTTTAGTATCTTGTATTAAATATCCCATCTTGTATGAAAGGTGAATTTTATTCCTAGGGTTTTTCTCCTGTTTTTGACTATAACCTTACTCTTTTAATTATTTAGATTTCAATATAAAATATAGGTTTCTAATATAAAACTTAAAAAAAGAGAAAACTAAAAATTTGTACTTTAAACGTAAGAACATTGAAGTCATAGAAAATATTATTTGAATTAGAACAGACTAACAAAAATTAACTATGATGTGCTAGGAATTGCAGAAGCAAGAAAAGAATATTATAAGAGTGAAATCTAACAGGATTTGGTACTATAAATGAGAAAAAGAAGGAATATATGGAATAGGATTTTATATAAACAGAAAAATGGCAAAGCATATAGAAGAAACAAGATATTCGGATAAAATAGCAATGTTACGTCTAAGATTTAATAAAGATCAAAAACTAGCAAGTATACCCATCTACAGAAATGTATGATAAATTGGATGAAGCAATGGAAAAACAAACATGTAATAATTATGGGCTATTTTAATAGTAAAATGGGAAACTATGAGTTGGAAGATGAAAAAACTATGGGAAAATGTGGGAAAGAGAAATGAATTAGCAAATTTTGCAATAAAATATAGGTTATTTATAATGAACACCTTCTGTAAGGCATGTCTAGGAAGAAGATTCAGTTAAAGAGCGCTGAACAGAAGGTATAAAAATGAGATATAGACTAGGCTAAAAATAGAAGTAATAGGTCAGTTCCAACTAAGTATGGATCACATGGTAGTACGAGCAACAGTAACAATACTACATAAAAATAGTGGAAGACTAGACAGAATAAGTCAATTAGAAAAAAGCGAACCAGTAGAGAAAGCAGGTTTCAGAAGTGGTTTTTCCATGATAGAGCATCTCCACACAATTAATCAAATCATAGAGAAATCAAGAAACACACCTATAAAAATAATGTCAGGGGTAGTTTAGAGAGAACAGGTAACTGTATCAAAAAGGGTATTAAGCAAGGAAATCTATTATCCTCAAATTTATAATAGTGTATTCCAGAAACTTAATTGGGAGAAACATGGAATCAAAATCACAATAAATAGGCTAATAAACCTAGGTTTTGCAGATGACGAACTATTGCTGACAGAAAGTAGAAAATCATTACAAGATAGGTAACTGATTTAACAACAGAAAGTAAAAAAGTATTAAAAATAAACTTAGGGGAAAAAACTACTAACAAATGCTAGATAACAAAATATAATAATAAATGAGGGAAAAACTGTTAATAACAAAAAGGCAGTATACCTGGAACAGATCGTGACATTTTTTTTTTTATTTATTTAATTAGCAATCAAAATACAAGGTATTCTATAAGCTAATTTGTTAACCTACAATCTAAATTTAGGATTTAGATCGATTAATAACATGAGATCTCATCCAGCGATGAGCTCTCTAAGTCTATTTATAGGTCAGCTGGCCACTGTCTTTTTAGTCTTCTTATTGCTGTGTCTTCTAGTAAGGGCTGTATTAAAGGATTTGTGTGAGCTTCCAATTTTTGGTGGTGGGTGATGCTTCTCTCATGGATAACTTCTTTTATAGTTGGTATCTTCAAATCTTTGTCGATCATTTCATTTGCAATATACCATGGGGCATTAACTATCGTTCTTAGTATTTTGGACTGGCACCTTTGGATTATTTCGATATTGGTCTTGCTGGCACAGCCCCTAGATCGTGACATTTGAAAACAGAATGGAAAGAAAAATTTTGGATAACTAAAAAAATCTTAGAGTGAAGTATTACGATTAAAAGTGTATTTAAATAAATGCTTTATACTCACTCTTACTTATAGGACAGAGACATGGAGCATGACCAGAAAGCTACAACAGAAATTAAGAATATCACAGTCATGAATGGAAAGGTCTATGCTAGGTCTCTAAAGTTAAAAAATAAAGTTAGACTGGAAGAAATTAGCGAGAAAACACAGATGTAATAACAAGAAGCAAAAAATTAAAATCGAACTGGACGGGGGACATGTGCTACTACTTGACCAAAGATGGATATCTAGAGATAGAAAGTGGGTCTTGGCAGCTCCAATAGAGGAAGAGGAGGGCGACCAGAAAAATAGTTGCTGTGGAAATGAAATACTAAATTATGCAGGAAGAAACTGGAAACAAGAGACGAGATAAAAAATCATGTAGGGGGAAGGGGGAGCCTTTTGACCTATACAAGGATTTATAGGCTATCAAGTAAAATAAACACCTTGAAAGTTAGGTGCTATTGTAGATGGATAACACCAAACCATATATAGCCCATAGAACTATCAAAAATCCGAGGAATTCACTGTAATTTGTTTACCCCACTCTGCCTATAGTCCTGATTTGGTACCATTGAATTACTATCTGCATGAATCAGTGGCTAGGCTGGATGCCACTTTTTTAACTTTTGGGGAGTAGATCAGATCTAAATTGCATAGTACTACCAATCATAGCAAAATTGACTTATAATTGGATGATGGATGCATATTACACAATACAATGTCATATTGACTTTTAATTTACTTTATTAAATAAATGATTTTAGGCTCCTGAAAGGGAAGCCTAATGAAATCGGTGCTGACGTCTGTCTGTCCGTCGGGACTTTCAAACTCGTGAACTCATCATTTGAAAGCCTATGACCTACCAGGTTCACATCCGTGAGCTGGCATAGATGGGATGTCCTACAACAATGCAATAAGAGTTTTTAGCAGACCCAGTTTCTAATATGTCATTCCTTATAACTTTTGATCAAGGTAGCTTCCAAGCTGGAAACCAGCTTCTATTTCTGTCATTTGTGACATCTGTCACGCCTTATAATTTTTGATCTGTGATAGATAGAGAACATAACGTTTTCAGTATTCAACTAAGGACCATAAGTCAAGTCCAGACGCCAAAAAATCAGCCCGATCGGAAAATCTCGAAACCGCAAAGTTTTTGGTACCGGCCGCTAAATTTTTGCCAAACTTTTGACATTAACCTTAGGAAAAAAAGTCTTCGGGTAATAATAATAATAATAATAATAAGTCCCATTATACCCTTAGGGGTCATAGGGTTTTGATTTAATTATTCCACTTCTTCCTATCCATAGCTATTTGTGCCAACTCTGGAAATAACTTTTGGTTTCCACCTCTATCGTA
The DNA here is from genome assembly GCA_036346155.1 of Sinelater perroti. Lineage (NCBI taxonomy): Eukaryota > Metazoa > Arthropoda > Insecta > Coleoptera > Elateridae > Sinelater > Sinelater perroti. The sequence continues at coordinate 15,818,892 of JARFIY010000158.1, read as the reverse complement.
TTTCTCCATGTATTTTTTGGTTGCCCTCTTTTTTCCCCTTCTGGGTTCCATTTTAATATCCTCTTACTAATTTTCACCACCACTTCTTTGGAAAGTATGCCCCAACCATCCATATTTCCTCTTTTTTATCTCCTTATTTATGTCCACCTGATTTGTCCTTCTCCACAGCTCATCATTACTAATAGTCTCTGGCCACCACACTTTCATTATACCCCTCAGGCATCTGTTTACGAACACCCGCAGCTTTTGTTTTATTACTTCCATAACCGCCCACGATTCTGACCCATATAACAAAACTGGCTTCACCAGTGCATTAAACATTTGTATTTTAGTTTTGGTATTTAAATTGCTTGCGTTCTATAAGGCACTCAAATTTATATATACCCTTGCTTTATTTATTCTACTTTTATGTCCTTGAGCCCTCCATCTAGCGCCACAACTACACTCCCTAGGTAGACGAATTCATCAACTCTTTCTATTTCTTCATCATTTATTGATAGGTTTTTCAGTCGATTTGCATTTAGACACATACATTTTGTCTTCTTGATATTTACTTTTAGCCCAACTTTTGCCGACTTCCACTAGACTGGTTAACTTTTCTTGCATCTGTTTACCGTTATTAGCAATGAGGCAGATGTCATCCGCAAAATCTAGGTCATTCAGTGTTTCTGTTAAGTTCCATCTTATTCCTCCCTGCTGTCCTCTCATAACCTTTCTCAACACCTCATCTAAAACCAGCACAAAAAGCAGAGGGGAAAGGGTACACCATTGTCTTACACCGTACTTTGTTTGGAAGGCTGTCGACAGCGTTTCATTTTGTTCAACTCTGCATTCGTATTCGTTATATCCTTCTTTTATTAAATTTATTATATTGGGTAGTATTCCCTTAGTTCGCAAGGTGTTCCATATGCACTCTCTATTTAGTGAATAGAAAGCACGCTGGTAATCAATAAAAACTATGTATAACCATGCATTATACTCCACAGACTGCTCTACCACAATTTGTAAGGTTATTATGTGTTCAATACATGATCGGTTTGCCCTAAATCCGCAGTGCTCCTTTCTTAGCTCACCATCCAGTACTGCTACTAATCTTTCCTGTATGATCTTATAGAATATCTTGTTAAAAATACTGAGCAGGGTGATATCCCTCCAATTTTCACATTTTTTGAGATCTCCTTTCTTTTGTATTTTTATGATCACTCCTTCTCTTCAATCTTTTGGGAATTTTCCTTCTTTCCATATTTTTTCCATCAGTGGTTTTAATATTTTTATCGTTATTTCTACATCTATCTTTAAGGGGTTATACTACCCAGGCGCACCGAAAAATGACCGTTTTTTGGGAATTTTTTTCTCGGAAACTATTCAATGGATCAAAATGAAATTTTGATTCTTTATTAAACATGTTTTAAGGTATTTGAAAAAAAATTTTATTGTAACTTTTTATACAAAATGGCGTCTTGACAAGTGTTGACGCCAATCTGCGTACATCAGAACGTTTTCCAAACAGCACCTAGAGCAAATAAAAATTTTTTTCGTTAATCTACATGAGTTTTTCCAGGGAAGTACACACGATGATTCATTTTTATGAAAAATTCGCAAAGTGGCGGCAGTTTGAACTTTTTTTTTCGTTTTTTCACTAAAAATTGACCTTAAATTGTTTATAACAATCCCAATTATTTGTTAATCTTAAAAATCGTGTGTACTTCCCTAGATAATCTATCTAAGAAGTTACAGTTAAAATTTCAAGTGAATCCGACGAAAATTGACTGAGTTACGTTGTACGCAGTTTTGAAAAATGTAGTTTTGACAAAAACGCGTTTAAAGTTTGAAAACGTATTTACTACATGAAATTTTTTAAATATCGGCTTGTCAATTTTTTTACCTTTACTCTGCTATCCCAGCACCGTATAACTGCCCTTCCAAGCATTCATTTTGCTCTTCTGCTTCTTTTCTGAGAGATGTAAGGTCCTTTCGAACGCTTTTTCGGTGTTTCGATGATAAGCGGTTTGCGGCTTTTACTCGATGTTCATCGGTTTCCATGATAAAATTGTATAATTCTGAATTGATCCTCAGCTGAAATGTGCTCATGACATCTAAAAGTCCTCGAAAACCATCGTTGTAGGTTATGACAGCGATGTCAGTGGCGATGTCAACCACTGCTTTCCCACTGGAAACCGCTTTCGGTGCAATAGTCCAAACGACGGCATTTAGGCTTTCATTAGCGTTTTGAGTGAATCCTCCAAGACAACAGAAAAGAAGAATCTTGATAGATTTTCTGTACAGCATCGAAAACTTGCTTTGTCATGGCCGGTTTATGAGCATAAATATCAAGAGTATTCGAGGCTTTTGCTCTTTGCCATGAACACCAAGAATCTTCTCCTACTGGACACTTGTCGTGCTGAGGCTTTGCATCGGTAGATATTTTATGACACAATGTAGCATAAATTTCCTTGCCCATGTTTTCCACTGAATCAGTATTTCGACGTATAGCAAGACCGTAATACACACTCAGTTCATCTATTAATTTACCAGTTAACTTGCCTCGACCTCCAAGATTTTTTACATCCTTTTTTAAATTACGCAGTCTCGTTCCAAGCCTTTTTTGTACGTGTCCGATGCACTCTTTCTTAGCAACAGAAAAACCACCATATGGTCTGGCATCTTGAATACTTTTAAATGTTTTGCTGTCACCATCACCGACGTAATAAGCGTAGCGACGTTATACGTGGACTCGGATTTATCATGATAAAAGTAGTTTTTTGAATTTTGCCCTTCAAAATACTATTTGCATATCATTCTTAGATAGTTTATACATCATTTAAGCAAATAAAAAAAAATGAAAAAATTTTTTTTGCTGGGTAGTATAACCCCTTAATATCTTTGCTGTAATCTGGTCAATCCCCGGAGCTTTATGACTTCTCATCTGGCTAATTGCTCTTCGAATTTTCTCTTCTGTAGGTGGATCGTTTCTAACTCTCAGTTCCGTCCTTTGTTCTATCTCCTCGGTCATTTCTAGATTTTCTTCCTGCAATGCATTCAACACTTCGTTGAAATATTCCACCCATCTTGCCATTTGTTGCTGTTCTGTGCATAACAGCTCCCCATTCTTGCTTTTTATGATCGAAGTTTGTTTGTCTTTATTAGTTAGCTTCCTTATGTTTTTATATATCTCTCTCATGTCCCTTCTACCAGCAGCATACTGAGCTTTTCCGGCTATGTCCTCTACATATTTGCGCTTATCTCTTCTAATTGCATTTTTTATGACCTTGCTCATCTCCTTATGATCTTCCTGCAGCCTTTCTTGTTTTTCTTTATTTTCTTTCTTCTTGGTCTTATTAACTCCCAAGTGTTGTCGCCCATCCACTTTTTCTTACTATCTTTTTGCTCTTCCCATTGTACTCTCCACGGTGTTTAGGAATGCTTGTTTACAGTCATTCCACGTATCTTCAACGCTTTTACCATAATCAATATCCTTGTTTATTAACGCTTCACTAAATTTTTTTCTCTTCTCTTCGTCATTAGTCTGCTTTATGTCATATTCTATTCGCTTTCTTTTCATTCCTCTTGCTTTTTTCTTTGTCTTTCTCATATTTATTGCTATTTTTGCCATTATCAGGTAATGGTCACTTTCCACATCTGCGGCTCTCTTATTCCTTGTATCTAACATCAGTCTGTTATATTACTGGTTTATACATATATGATCGATTTGGTTTTCCACTGTTCTGCTCGGTGCAATCCAGGTTACTTTATGACAATTTTTATGCTTATATATTGCACCACCTATCTTCATTTTATGTAATCCACATAATTCTAGAAGTAACTCCCCGTTTTCATTTCTATCCCCTATACCTTCTTTACCCATAATCTCCTCTAGTCCATCATTATTTGAACCCACCTTAGCATTAAAATCTCCCATCAATAATATTATATCCCCATTTAGGACATTTTTAATGGCTTTGTGTAGTGTATCGTAAAACTCTTCCTTTAACTCGTATTCAACGAGCTCCATCGATACATAACACTGTATTACTGTCATTTTCTTACTACCAAAATTTATCCTTGCCATAATAATCCTTTCACTGACCGGTTTCCATTCTACCAATAATTCTCTTATGTTTTTATTGAAGATGATTCCAACACCATACTGATGCTCGCTTCTTCTTCCAGTCCAGAATAGATTAAACTATGTTCTTCTGTTTTGCATTCCCCTTATCCTGTCCATCTACATTCACTTATTCCCAAGATAACTATGCAGTATCTGTCCATTTCATCCTGAACTTGTGCTAAATTGCCTTCCTCGTATAATATTCTTACATTCCATTGTCCAACTCTAAAAATTTCTTTCGCATTTTGTTTTCTTTCCGCGTACTTTCGTTTATCCTTACTTTCCTGTTCTTCATTACTTTTTTGCTTATCTCTCAATCTTTCATTTCCATGTCCATTGCTTTTGTCGTCATCTTTTTTCTGGCCCGCTACTGTTTTACTTAGTTTTTTATCCACGAAGTTTTTGTTATTTTCCTTAACTGTACTCCTAACGTATCCTCTTTCGCTAACCGATCTCTTTCTACTAGCGCTTGCTTCGCCACTATATACCTTTCGCAGGTTTTCCTGAGGTGCTAATTTATTTCTCTCTGTAATGTACACTTCGTTATTAATTATTAATTTATTGTACTTAATCAGTGCCTTCTGTCCTTTCGATCTTGCCTCCTTCATAATTGGCATTAATTTTTTCCGCTCTTCTTGCACTTTGTGTAATTTGTGTCTTTTAAATTCTTGGCCTGTCTTAGGATTTCCATTTTCTTACTAAATTTTCTTAATTTAATCAATATTGGTCGCATTCCTGTCTCTTTATATTTTCCCAACCTTATGCAATCTTCTAGCTCCATTTCTTTATCCACCTTAACCCCTATGTTGTTCATCAGTCACTCCCATTTTCACTAGGTTGTTTTTCTGGCCTCTCTCTCCAAAAATTCTATTCTTTTATCCTGGATCTCGATTTTATCTTTAAGTTGTTTGTTTTCCTGCTTTATGGCGTTCATATCGGTACCTATTTGTCCTAGCTTCTTAATCTATACCATCTAGCCTGTCACTTATTTGCTTCAGTAGCTCCTCCATATTTGCCATCGCTCCTGTAGTTATTTCTTGTATACGATGTATTGCCTATTCCCACGAATTTGAGCGCGCCTCTAATATGGGTGCTGTTATTAGTCTTATCGCTTTATAGCATGAAATTTTGACCTCTCATACTATCTCTTTAACCTCAAATCGTTTAAAAATTTTAATTTTATTCACTAATTAGGGTTCTACCTTGCGTATTTTATCTTTCAAGGTTTGTGTCTCTTTCTACTCAATTCCTGCCTTTTTACGCTTTTAAATAGCTCGATACAGTCCAATCTGGACTTAAATACTGGAGCACTTGAACAATAACCACCGATTTCTACATTTTCACTTTATTAAATAAATGATTTTTATATTAAAAAACAGACTTTTGGGATCTGAATTCTCACCACCCAAAGACTTAACTAAATATTTCTCCTAAAACCAAACTTTTGATATTAACCTTGGGAAAAAAGGCTTAGAGATGTTCAAATGAAATGTTCTTGATACTTTTGACTTCAGCTATTCAAAGTTATGGTTCACTTAGAAATTGACTAAGTCAGGCAGAATTACGTATGAGTTGCTAGAATTGACCATTTTCATTAATCACACAAGAGATGATTGTGAAATTGATGTGTTTGTTAGGTCATTGTTTTCTGCTTTGGCATTTTTAGGCCAAATTGAATTGAATACAAAAATTTTAAAATCAAGCATAACTATTGAGAACGACGTGTACTCATTTGTGTTCTGTGCCAACTACCAGTGATTCATTGAAACATATATATTACATCTTGTTCGGTGACTTAAAGTAGAACTTACCATTCTGGTTATGAAAAAAAATGCTGGGCCCCATTTATTTATAATCATTTCCTATTATCCTATTTCATATATACTCTTGAACACATCCATATTCTTTCTTATAAAATGAAAGTGTGCCTGTTAACGTCTTATAGATAGTGTTGAAAAAAATTTTCAAATTTAACTACATTCATAGTAGTTGGTATCGGTTGCTTGTTGTTCTCAACCGCCTTTTTGCCGCAGGCTGTTCGAATCTGTGGCCCGGTCGTGCATGGTCCAGAAGACAACGGTCCAAGCGCAGGAGGGCGACGTTCAAGAGTGATAACGACTGGTGATTGTACATAATGGATTCAACTCGAAATTTATTATACATAATTTTACAATGACGCTTTTATTTGCCGTGCGGCACCTTTTGGGATTGCATTTTAGTTCTAGAGTAAGAGTAGCGGTGGCATAGAACCTATTATTGTAAAATAAAAACATGTATTTTTAAGAAAATTTTCATGTAATTTGTAATTAATATATAAATATGATGATTAGATGTAATAAATGGTTTTAAATGTTTTGAGCAAGACGCCCGTGTTTCATTCCGTTTCAGGTCCTTTTAATCAAATTATCAGACAACATGTAACTGAACTAAAAGATCAGCAAACGTACAGTAATAGTCCAATCGTGATTAATTCTAAAATGTTTGAAGACTGATGGATAACCAACCAACATTTGTCACTCGATATTGCAACCAAAATTTCAAGTTGATTCTTTTGCACAGTTTAAGGTATAGAGGCGTCAGTAATTTAAAATGCAATATTAAAGTATGCAGCACTTAAATTTTTAAATCAAAGATGGCTGTCACATTTGCCAAGAATTGATAGAAGGGCACTTAAATGCTAATTTCTAATGAGTAGATCATTTATATAAAAAAGAATTATGATTTTGTGTCCACTCATACCACTATACGAAAAATTGCTGATTTGGTCCGACAGATTGGTGTTATCACATGTTGCTCTACTCAGTTTTAGAGTACAATTTAAGAACAAATTGAGTGAGGTAAGAGCAGAAGAAGGTAAAGATTTGCTGGAGGAGAGTCTGAAGAAGGTGGGAAAGAATAAGTAGTGAAAAGAATAGTAACAAACCGTGAGTAAATTAAATATAAATAATATTGAGGTTAAGGAATAGATAGCAACAAGAACGGTGTAATACCGTAAAGGAAACTTTCTACAGCGGTGTGATGAAATTAGGATAAAAACTTTTAAAAGGAATTAAGATGTTGATTAATGTCTGCATAATGATCAGCGTCAAAAATGCTATCGAATGATATGCTGCATGACATATGTGAGTATAATAAATTTTCGAAATCGTAACGGTCACTTCCGGTTGCCGTTAACCTATTTGGCTGAAAATCAATCCCATGAAAGGTACTGACCTAAGATGTGTGTATGCCAAGTTTGAAGTGAATCCATTGAATAGAACGGAAGTTATAGTGTCTCCAGACACACAGACAGACAGACAGGATGATAATCTCATTAACTTTCTACTATAAGCTCCGATAGAAAGTTAATAAGGTTGAAAGTTGCATGCACTAAAAGTAATAAGCAAAGAACCTCCTACACGACGAGGAGAGGTTAGGCAACACATTATACTCATACCGTGAGGCGAAGTTTATACCAGTTTATAATTGAGCAGTCTTTTAAACGTCTTTTGGTAAAACATTAGTCTGCCACTCTAACGACCACCTATTTACACGAGTGATAATAACATACTACCGAGTATTGACTTAAACGAATTTGGCGGCGACAAGAAGTGGGCGACGTCCTCCGAGGAGCGGATCCGGGAAGGCCCCTTACCGTGTCGTCACAAATATAAGACTCGAAATAAACACACCAAGAACTAACAAACTACGACAGTAAGTACAAATATGGAGAAAATACTAGAAGACATACAAACTAAACTCACTAGAATGGACACGAGGACGGAACGGATCGAGAGCATAGAAACAAAGATAGATAAATTATACTCGGAGGTCGAAGCAACTAGGAAAGAACAGGATGAATTAAAGAAACAAAACAAGATACTGGAAGCGAAGATTAAAATGCAGGAGAAGAAGATGGAAGATGGAAAGAGAATTAAAAAAAAGGAAAATAGTGATACAAGGAATTTCCGAGGAAAAAGATGAGTCAAGCCTAATACTATACGACAAGGTTAGGATATTGATGAGGGAAATAGGTATTACGATTAATATGGAACAGGAGATTGAACAAATAAGAGCATTAGGAAAAAAGAGGTAAACAAGAAGGGAACCAGGCCCATATTAGTAGAATTCGGATCTCGGAGGAAAAAGAATGAGGTAATGAAAAACAAGAGAAACTTAAAGAATGTAAAAGTGTGGATCACCGATGACTACCCAAAAACAATACTAGAAGAGCGCAAGGAACTGTTGAAGCACATGAAAAAAGCTAGAGAAGAGGGTCATAGGCCGAATATAACATAGAACAAATTAATTATTAATGGCGAATCCTATATTTTGGAACAATTAACACAGAACCAGAGGGAGGAGTTAACAGACAAGGAAGAACTGACAAACATAGAAGAAGAGAAAAAGGGTAAAAAAAGAGGAAGATCCACGGACGAAGAAAATGAGAACACCCCTAAGGAAATAAGATTAACAGGTACAATCCCAAAGAGAAACAAATACTGGACACGATCATTACTGGCCCCATGCAAGAAAATAGAGGAAGGAAAAGTAAATGCAACAGATGGGGATATAAAAAGCAAATCTTCAACAGAAGACGACGCTATAGAAAAGAAAATGCAAAGAATCACAAATATCAAACGGAACCAACAACAGTTCCCAAAAAACTAGGAAAAATATCAAACTGGAAGAAAGAAACGATGACGACATACAAAGAAATAGGACAAGGAAACACATCTGAGAAAAATGAAGAACAAGAAGAAAATACAATCAAAATACCCCTACCCACTGAAAGGATAGTACAAAGACTGAGAAAACTACAAATATATAAGGAACAAAGAGTTAGGGGAAAGAAGCAGTCAGGACATGGAATCATGAAAAGCAAGAATAAGAAAAACAGGAAGAACGATAAAAGGAAAAATGTAAAAATTGGAACGTGGAACTATGTTAATGCCAGGAAATGGCACAAATAACAAAAGAAATTGAAAGATATGACTTAGATCTGTTGGCAATCCAAGAAACGAGATGGAAAGAAAAAGGAGAGATTAATCAACAAAACGTCACAATGTTCTATTCAGGAGAGAAAAACAAGGTAGAAATGAAATAGGATTCATAGTCGGAAAGAAATTAAAAAATGCAATTATAGAATTTATACCAATCAACGGAAGAATAGCCTTACTAAAAATTAAAGAAAAATCGAACAACTTAACGATAATTAACGCATACGCACCAACAGAGGAAGCGGATGAGGAGGAAAAACAAAAACTATACGAAGAAGGTAACGGGCAGCACCAAGAAGAGCGACTTCCTCATGATATTAGGAGACTTTAATGCAATGGTGGGGAAAGAAGAATGCTTTACAGAAGTTGCAGGAAGATACACCATTCACAAGAAAACGAATGATAACGGAGTAAGACTATGCGACAGCGGAGCATTTAGTGATAAGTAGCAAAAGGTTTAAACACAAAAGGGAGCATAAGGAAACGTGGCTTATCCCAAGAAGGAATACAGGCAATCAAATAGACCACGTACTAGTTAGGAAGAGACAAGCAGCGAACATACAAGATATCTGAACATATAGAGGAGTAAATGCGAATACGGATCATATGTTGGTGGTGGCAAAAACGAAGCAGAAAGTAATAAAAAAGAAAGGAGGAATAACAAGAAAAGGCGATGGGATATAGGAAAACTAAAGGAGGAAGAAAATAGAAACAAATATGAAGAAATACTGGAACATTGACTAAGTCAAAAAGTATACAACGCAGAAAATGACGTGGATATAGAATGGGAGAATGTCAAGCTCTGTTTAAAAGAGGCAGTCAAGAAAATAATAGGATATAAAAAAACAAGAGAGACAAACAATGGTTTGACAAGGAGTGTGTGAGAGAGAGAGAGAAACATGAAAAGAGAGGCCCGATTAAAGTGGATAAAGACGGGGAAAGATGCGGACCATGAAAATTATAGGAAGGCAAACAGAGAGGCGCACAAAGTATTGAACAAAAAAAGAGAGTGGATAGACCAGAAAATGGAAGAGATAGAGATTAATAGAAATCGAATTAACACCAGAGAAATGTATGAAAGCATAAGGAGCCGAAGAAAATCGAATTAAAAATAGAGGCGTGAAAGATAAAGATGAAAAATTACAAGATAAGGAGAAAAAGTAAAAAAAAACTTGGAGACAACATTTCGAGAGTCTAATGTACACACAAGAAGAGGAAGGAGAATTAGAGAAAAGGGATACGATGTAAACGAACAAATAGAGGAAGAAGCAAGTTTGGAGGCAGTGGAAGAAACGATTAAAAGATAAAGAATAGAAAAACCCTGGGGTTCGATGAAGTGAATGGAGAAATGCTGAAATATGGAGGAATAGAACTACACAAAAGATTACACAACATAAAAAAAATCTGGGAAGAAGAAAAAATGCCAAATGAATGGAGAAGAGGAATAATCATACCACTATTCAAAAAAGGAGACCCCGAAATATGCAACAACTACAGAGGTATTACTCTTTTAAACACTTCCTATAAAGTATTTACAAGTATAATTCAACAAAGATTAAGAAGGTACACAGAAAGGGAACTGGGGGAATACCAGTGTGGGTTTAGGCCAGGCAGATCCACAGTAGACGCCATACACACAATGAACCAAATAATAGAAAAAGCTTATGAATATAACATCGAAATGTACCTGCTATTCATAGATTTCCGCAAAGCATTCGACGAAATTAGAAGACCACAAATAATAAACGACATGCAAGAATTATAAATACCACAAAAATTAATACGACTAACGCAAATGACAATGGAAAACTCGGAAGCGACAATAAAAGTGGGAGAGGAAGAAACAGAGTACATAAAGATAAACAAGGGCGTAAGACAAGGGGATGCACTATCGCCAGTGCTATTCAACGTGGCTGTAGAAAACATAATAAGAAAATCAGAACACAGAGGAACAATAAGAAATAAGGAAATACAGATGTTGGCGTACGCTGATGATTTAGTTATTATATCAAGGTGCAAAACAAAACTAAATGAGACGTTGAAGATAATAGATAAAGAAGCGAAAAAGAGGGCTCTCAATGAACGAAGATAAGACGTGGTATATGAGATGGTAAAGAGGAGACATAGAAGATCAAACACCATACAGGATAGGACAATACGAAGTTAAGAAAGTGCGAGATTTATTAAAATATTACGTAATGATATGCCCTATGTACATTGATGTTAAGGAAAATCGGAAACTAGAGAAAAATTATATTATCACAGTAATACAAAAAAATCTGGCAGTAGGAAAATCCTTCATTGCAGTTCTTTATATATATTCGTCAAATTTAAACGAAATAATTGTTTTAACTCATAGGGTGGTAGAAAACTTTTGCAATATAGTGTCATGTTTTGACAAGTTTAAAGTGTTATAGGAAAACCTTGGTGATCCTATCTAGGATATTGAAATATTTGCTCACTTGATCGCTTCTCTTGATGTACACTCATAAACCTATTTGTATACATTTCAATTTAGTTTGGAACTAACGGCACTATAGCCTTGAGCGTTTGCATCGTATGGTAATAGAACCTACGAAATTGTGCTAATTATCTTGGTGGTTCCTATCTAGGATATTGTGATAATATTTGCTCCACTGAATCGCCTTCTCGCCAATGCACACTCATCTTTTGTTCATGGGACTTTTTTAGCTAACTAACGATATACTACGTTTGCATCGCATGGTAACTAGCATCCTAGAAATTGTGAATATTTTCTGTTCCACCTTATTGTCTTCCTTTTATTATCGCGGTTTCGTTTTTCTTTTCTGGGACTTTTATTTGCTTCAACGAAACAGTTCTGCAGGAACTTGCATCCATAAGTAATATTTTCTGTTCCACGTTTCCATCATCTCATGCAGTGATTTTTGTTCTCTACTTAATGGTCTATCTGTATTGGACGTCATATTGATTAAGTTAAGATTAGGAGGTGGGGAGCGTTCAGTGTAATCTAGAACAAATTTGTCAACTGTGAGCAATTATAAGGGCTCTGGCGTTGTCCTGCAAGTAAGGTATTATTCCTAATTTGGAAATATGCGTCTTTTTCTACGATATGCGAGTTTTGTTTCGTTGAAAGTTGATAGAAGCAACTATTAAGCGACGGTTATTTTCAGAAGGCAGCGCTCAATGCTAATGTTCTTCGTCACGCTAGTCATTGGACAACGTCGATGACCATTTTCCATAGATTCCCGTTCTCTCAAAAATGGTTTTAAGTATTCTTAACAGTGTTATTGTGTACCTTTATAATAATCCATTATGCAACAGAAGCAACTACCTTGCTTTAGCATTGTGATAGTGACTAAAGAAGTGGTAGCGCAAGGTTTTTTACAGGAGGAGGGAGTCCCTTACAGCACGTTTATATTTGATTCGTTCCCGAAAGATTTGATTTATTCATTGTAGTGATGAATGCTATTGTCAATCGGATATGTATGTAAACAAGCAAAATTATCGGTTTTGGGCTAATGAACATCCACATTTGACAGAAGTTTGTCGTCTGGCGCTGAATCACCTATAGTGGTCTTGTTAGGCCACTCTTTCTTAAGAAATATGTGAACGAAAAATCAGTCTAGAGGAGAAAGTTTTGACAAAAAATTCTTCCAGAAATTAAAAAAATGATCGGAAATTATTGGTTCCGACAAGATGGAGCTACTGCACACCACACGGTCGATAATTTCAAAATAATTTTTGGTGTATCTGAAGACAAATGATTGGCTTTGGACGCCCCCTGGAGGGCTAAAGCAATTTCGCGCAATTTGAACCTATGTGGTTTCTATCTATGGGGTTATTTGGAGTATGGAGTGTACAAAACATCTGAATTAAAGGCATCAGTAAAGACATTGGGCGCCAGTCAATTATAGCTTTTGGAAATCGCCTTGAACATTTTTAACTTTCGGCGCGAGTTTCTGGTCACCCAGTATTTTCCTACACTTAACTGGAGATCGATTGTCTCACTTATTTTGAGCGATCTTGTAATAAGCTCTGAAATGCGGATGTTACTCAAGTAAGTGTTCTAATCTAGGTGTTCAGAAAATCTTTTTTTATATTTTACATATTTTACAAGTACCTGGCATGGTAATTGTGCCTGGAAAAGTATTTAGCCCCATTAGCAAAATTAAAGAAGTTGTTGCATCTACTAGGGAGCGGCCTTCGCTCGCGTGCGGCACATCATGCAGCATTTTGTTGGTACTTACATTATTCTTAGAAGGCCATTTATTTGAGATGCTCTTGTTACAGTGCAATCTAATGTATTCGTTAGTTTGGATGTTTACTCTACAGCACTTTCATATTTTCAGGAGAGGAGGAACTATGAGTGAACTAATCGGAGATTATGGAAACTTAATTGGTAATTGCATGCACTAGAACGGATAAAAAACGAATAAAAATTTGACACGTCGCCAGTCAGGCAACACATCACACATATTAGACCTAGGGGGCAATAGAAATAGAAAATTTACGACTACAAAATTAATTGTTGCAATATGAAAATTTAAACTGGTAGAGGTAATTCATTTGAAGACTAAAAACGACTAGTAATACAAGAGACACAAAAAATAGAGAGTAAATGAAACGTGGTGTGGATGATGGGGAGTGATAACTGTTCAACAGATGAAGGTGAAAAAATGGAAAAATGTTTAAAAAAAACAAGAGCAGCTTAAGAACCTCAACCAAAGCAAAATAAGATGGTATGGATTTGATACGTGATGGGATCTGTGGGAGATGATCAGAAGGCAAAGAAGGAGATTTAACGAATCGGGAAAGAACAAAGATACTACAGAAGAAAAATAAGAGCCTGGGGATTTAGAAACAAGCAATAAATTCGAAAATAAGGCAATAGACGAGAAATTACAAGGTTTAAGAATGGTGTGCACATTTTAGGATTTAGGCACAGCGCAATTGAAAGTAACAACAAAAACATTTATTAAGGACGACAAAAATATATTACCATAGAACTAAAAATATATATATCTAGCTAATTGAACTACGCTATGTGTTTGATAATTAAGCACAGGTAAAGTAACTCGATAAACAAAACAGGAAATAAAACAAAACAGAGCTGTGTAAACTATATATTGGGCAAAACGGAATTACAAAGTAACAATTAACCAAACAAAAAAATTGAGAAAAAAAACAAAAAAACACTATGATTAGATAACTTCAAATACGGTGGGCGGCAGGTCAGTTGTGCGCTCTCCAGACTGCGGGAAAAATGCTGTTGGGAACAAATGCACGACGGAACAATTAAAACGAGACTTACCACACGTAACGGTCTCTGACAGCCTGGACGGCGGATCTTGGCGTGCTCTTCCTTGGCGGCTTCAACCCGGCGATGGGTATTCCTTGGCCAGATGTACTGGGGCACCACGGACGGGGCGGAACGTACAAAAGGCAAGCGCGCAAGCAAAGCGCAATATAGCACCTGGGTCGGCTTCAGCTAGCGCTCCGTCGCTCACGGGGGTTCGAAAAGGAATGCTGGGCGGCAGTAAAAATCTCGCTTAGTTGTGGCTAGGGTGGGTTAGCGTACAATCAAGGTTACAGGTAGCGATGGGATTCGGGACAAGAGGGTTTAGAGATGAGCACGAAACGCTATGAGAAGTACAAAGATAAGATAATGCAGAACAAGGCAAATCTTAAAAAATAAAGTTAGAAAAACTCCTCTACATTGATGATAATTTTTAAATAGGGATGGAAAGTACATGAAAGTGAAAACACAAGAAGGAAAAGGTAAAATGGGAAGAACAACAAAATATTATTGTAAAAATAGGAACAAACCTGCCAAAGAAACACGATTATAGATAAAATAAAAAAGAAACAAGCAGAAAATGAAAGTGAGTGAAAATAGAAACACGAAATATAGGTCTAAATGGGGAAGGGTCGCTTAAAAACTTAGAGAATAGGGCGCAAAGGTACAAAGTGAATCTGGTAACCTGTACAAGAAATAGAGACAAATATATACTGTTCAGAAGTGAAGGTGGCACAAGAAGATACAAAACAGAAATTTTGTAAAGGAAATTCAAGAAAAAGTTAGAAGTTTGTTCTAATATCAAAGAAACTATGCTACACAGAAATGAGAGCTAAAATGGTGTTCGCGCCAATCTCCAAATTACCTTTTATTTTGAATTTTTAAATTAAGGCCGTCGGTATTTTGGTTCCCTCTTGTACATATTTTGAATTTGAGGTATCGGCCGAATTTATCCGAGCACGCGTTGCGTTGATATATAGGCCGCGGGCCGGGCCTTGTTCGTTCGCGCTTCGCCTTTTGTACGCGCTTTTGTTTTGGCCTTTTGCTATGTTTTCGCAGGCGTCGTTCTTTTGAATTCAGTTCGTGACAGAAATTCTCCGTAAGACGAGAGCATTTTTAACCGAGAGTTCGCCGGCGCGTTTAATTGACAGCAGCAGTTTTCATTTTCTGCGAGGCTTTTGTTAAAAGCTAATTTTCTGGGTTGAAATTTTAGCCGGTAAAAAACTCGGTCCATTTTCTTTGCTCTGACTCGGCAAGGAACGACGAAGGGACTTTTTGCACCAGGAAAGACGCTGCCGTTCGGCTCCGCTGTGAAGATTGGGGTAACTTGTCCTATCTTTTTACCCATACCCTCATATCCTTTTCCTGGAAGCCCCAGGACCAACAGCAGGGAACCGATATCTGCGAGAACGCGCCGTTTCGACAGGTTAGTGTTTTTAGCTTTAGCTTTGTTTCAAGTTCCCTTTATTCAAAATTTAAAATTACCTATATAGTCCACTTTTCCGGCCGCATTCACTCTATTAAATTGTGCTCTAAATGTGTGTTGTGAAAAATGATACCATTGGGCTGTGAATTATTGGTTTAGAGTGACGGATCATGCTTTGCTATGTGGCAGTCTGATAGGAGATTGTGGATGTGGCAAATTCCAGACCCGGTATAATATGTAATTTGAAGGCGTTCTTTTTTCAGGAAACTGAATGGGTCCTCTTATAAAACTGAGTAAAAATTTAAAGACCGAGGGGGGTATAAACACACTTTGATTAGTTCATTTTGCCCATTAGAAAACATTTGCTGATGCTTCGTATCAGCATAACAATATTCTCTGTCATAAAACAGGTGGCAAGAGAATTCTTTATGGATATGAACCCCACCGCGAACTTTTGAGATGGGTTAGAGTGTCGGCTTCCCCGAGACTCCAACAACTCCAATCTCAAGATACCCTGACTACAACTCTTTACGAACAAAGGACTATCGTTTTTCTGAAAACGTTCCGATACCCGATTGAAAGTCTTTCACACAAAGTTAGAGATGTTTATAAAGCAAAAAGTGGACCTGCCCTCTACAAATCTTATGATAATTTTGAGTAGGTATCCGAATGATCAAATAATATATTAGTAGAGAGGGTAAGAAAGAGCAACTTAGAAGTTCTGACTACTGAAAATATTCTAAAGTAATGAAAACGAGAGTGACCATCTATTGCGTTTAAATGTGGGTTATAAAAAATGTTAGAACAGAGGGGGAGGCTGAAAGGAAAAAGTCTTCTTCTTCTTCATTCTTTTATGTAATCCACTTCTGGATCTAGGCATCTCTTTTAATTTTCCATTTTTTTCCATTTGGAAAAAGTCTAATAATTAAAAAAACATAGAAAATAAAACGGGAAGAGGAATAAACTGAGATGTGCCTAAAGTTTAGATTAAGATAATATCAGCTGATGTAAAGAGGGAGAATACGGAACAACTAGAGAGAAGTAGTCCTGAATGCAAAAAATATTTCAAAGCAATAATACTATGAATGACCACCTATCACATTTGAGGTGTTGGCTGTAAGAAATATTAGAAAAACAAAAAGTGAGGTTATAAGGGAAAAATTAATAACCAAAAGAAAAACTAGAGGAGCAAGAAGGGAATAGGAATAGGATAAAAAATGTTTAACATTTAGATTAAGATAATATTAGCCTATGTAAAGAGAAAAAAATGCGGAACAACTAGAAAGATGTAACAAAATTTAAAAAAAAACTTCAATAAGATGTAATGATAAATAAAAATATAAAAAGCTTGGAGAATATAAGGTTTGACAGACAAATAATGAAACTGGCGAACTGACAACGCTGCTGCGTCCCCTACCCGTTACAAAGCAGATAAAATAACACCTACCATAGTCTCGGCACAAGTTAGAACTTGTTGCGGTTGTGCTTTCGAATTTTGACACAGTTGCTATTGTGACTTGTGCAAAGTTACAAATAGCTTATGGAGAATATTCTCTATTCAAGGCACAAGTGTCCAGATGGCACAAGACCTTTTAGAGAACCGAGAAGAAGTAGAAGACAAACCTTATGTGGAAGAGCTTTAACCAAGGAAATGGACGACAATGTGAAAAGAGAGGAAACTTGTGATGTCAGACCTTGAGGTAAAGCAGTTTACCGTCCATAAGATTTTAACGCAAAATTCGCACATGAGGAAAGTGTGCCCCAAGAAGATTCCAAAGAATCTTATGACTCACCAGAAGGCCAATCGGAAGGATCTTTGTCTTGATCTTTTACGCAGCTTTGAAAGGAGACTAAATATCTGCAATCACGTGATCAGAAATGATGATTATGAATTGTTGAGTACGGCCCCGACACAAAACATCAAAGTTGATATTGAAAAACTCTCCTTGCCACAAGAAATCGAGAATGAGCAAGTTTAAAATCACATTGGTGCTCTTTTTTGATAAACAGGGGGATCACCCACCAAGAATTTGTATCTCCAAGAAAAACTGTCCATCAAACTTCTTATCGGAAAAACTCTGAGAGTCTCGCAAAGATAGTACCACACAATTGGACTCTACACCACGACCCCTATGTCACACGACAGTGTTTGTCAACAGAACTTTGACAATTCCTATAGTTCTCTCCATCCCTCTATTTTTCTATTATTAGTCACCGTGGCTTCTTTTTATTTTTCTGACTAAAAACTTCATTTAAAAAGGCGCCATTTTGGTGCTTTAGTAATTCCAATCAATAGGCTGAAAAAATGTTTCAGCAAAAACCTTCTAGGTTTTCGACGAACAATAGAAAAAAGGCCTTCAGCAGGATGATGACAAAGAAGTGAAGACTGGAACTGGGACGAAAGTACCCTGCCACAGCGTAGAGATTAATTTTGATAGAAATTGAAGATTGCGAAAGACCAAATCATTTTGCAAGAATTTGTAACATAAATGAACTTTTGTCTGGAAAATAAGGCGAAAGGGAAAAGGAGCTAATTTAAACAATTCTGACAGGTAATAAAAACTTTTATTTGTTAAACAGTAAGAATTGCCCTTATACTATAAGTAAATACATAAAATCCATTACCAGTACAAATTAGCATAGCTTAGGCTACTTACAACAAATTTTATTCTGTACCAAAATAACAGTCAACAGAATTCAGTCGGTTAAATCTAATTTTAAACTCAATCCACCTCCAGCTTCCTAAAGTTGCCGGTCACCCCGTACAGCGGATCCTCCTCGCTGCCGCAGTTCAGGCTGCTGCCCTTCTTCAGGGCGGAGACGGCGCCCTCTTTCTCCTTGATGCTGAAGTGCTGCTCGTTCACGCCCATCTGGTCGTGGAGCAGCAGCAGATCGCGCGAGCGCTTCAGCTCTTCCTTCCAGAGTACTGGTCAGACAACAGCCATGCAAAACAAAGTGAAATTGTAAAATAACCTTGAGAATCTTTTAAGGGCGACGGAAAAGACCAAAGCAAGTTTTAAACCCAGGCAAAACAAATATTAAAGACCTGGTGGAGACTAAGAGTTTAAGTAAAAAAGAAGCTAATCGTGAATATAATCAACAATAAAGGAAGTCATCAGGGATTTTGATAATTTATATAAAAAAGAGCACACAAACTCTGGAAGAAAAACCAAATACTCCCTTCCAAAGATTTTTAGGTCGTTACGTGGAAATGACGAATATGAAGAAGAATCTTTAGTTTCCAATATTTGTAGTTTGAAAGAATAATGGAATAACAGTGAGAAGATCAAGAAGAAAAGGAGGATGAAAAAAATTGTTGTGGTGTTTGTAGTTGACAATAGAACGTACCTATCATTTCAGCCATAGGCATCGTCCCTCCGTACTCCTTGGGCAGAATATCGCGCTCTATGGCCTCGCAGTGGAGAAACTCCTCCAGATTCGTGTATATCGAGACGCGCTTCTTGATCTTCTCGGACACCAGAGACATCCCGAAGTCGCACAGGAACTTCATCGAGGGGTGGACGTTGATACCGTGCACCTCCTTGTGCCTCGCCGGGATGATCCTCTGCAAATTGAGCGCCTTAGAATTAACCAGGAAATGTACGTGGGGTCTATAGGCGTGCCTCTCCGTTTTTGACTAGGCGCACCGCTTCCTTCAGCGTGAACAGGGAGAGATACGACAGCCCTACCCCTGCGCCGTCGGCGAAGTAGACGAAGCCCCGGACCTGGTTCTCCTCGTCCTCCATCAGCGTCTCGCAGGCGATGCCGGTGATCCGCAGCATGTCCGCGTTCGTGAACTTGTAGAGGTCGAAGACGCCTGAAACGGAAAGTGTCGATCACGCCTGGACTGAAATGCTGCTAGCATTGTAAGTGAAAAGTACCTGGCCGGCAGATCATCACTCTTCGTCCCTGGTAATCGCGCTGGGGACAGCCGACGATGAACCCGCGGTCGGTGAGCTCCTCCATCATGGGAATTTGGATGTCCAGGCTGCTGAAGGCCACTCCGTATGTCTGCCTGAGCAGGAGGTACTGCTCCAGCGAGGCCTGCGCCCGGGGCAGGGAATACTTCTTGCCGCGCAGGAAGCGGAGCAAGAACTTTGCATCTATGGGGATCGAAACAAAATATTCTAGACCATGTAAAAAAACATTTATTATTTTACAACTGCAAATTTACAAGCTACCAAATTTTTCCACGGTAAAAGCGAATGTGATAAATGTGGAATATCTTGAGAAGGTCCTCATCCATAGATATAGCACCGAATTAATTCAGTCAAAACTGCCGGTCGGTGTCTGTTCAGTTTTCTATTTTCATAAATTGGTTAACATCTTACTATGCACATAAAACTTTTAGGTCTTCATGTAGAATTTTTATACAAAGGGTTTTGATTGTACCATCTGTAATATTTTCTTGCTTGATGGTTTGCTGCAAGGCCCATATGTTCATATGAACATTCAGTTTGACTTTGTAAATTGTGAGTTTACTTTCTAAACTCAGCTGGGTCTTCCTACCAATCAGCCTGTATCTTGGTTTAACCTGTAAGTTTATTTGTTGTTTTTTGGTTTGTCTTAAGTATTTCACTTCCCTTGCTTTATCCAACCATACAATTGATCAAATTTCCAATCTTAAGTGGTAACTAAGAGGATAATCAATTTTCTATGGAGACATCTTTGAATTTGTCCAATCACTATGTCATATCCGCGCAAGAGTTAGCAGATTTTTGTTTCGTGGGCCAGTGTGTTGGTTCTCTACTTAACGAAAGTTGGGGTGTTAATGAATTACAACCTTTTGAGAAAGTTAGTCTTTGGTGTTCCAGTCACCAGCGGCTAGAAAGTTTGATCCAAGAATAAGGAGAAACTGTTGGTGGAGATTTGGTGCTTTGTTGGACTATAAATTGCTGCATTGACCTAGAGGAGGTTTGTGTTTTTATTATTGCACTTTGTACTTTTTCTTTAATGTATGATTGTAGAGGATAGTGGTCCAAAACAGTAGGTGTAACGACGGACCTTGAATGGCCTCCTACGTCGATGATCGACATAATATGTTATAGTTATGACATTTAAAAAAAACTGTTCTGTCTGTTGCATGGCAGCAATTGACTCAATTGACTCAAATTAGAAATTTGATCAGTTTGTCTGTTACATTTCTGCTTGATCTTCTACATATCTCGGTTATCTGTGTATGTGTTACAGTTGGATTTATTTACGGTATGTAGAGTTTATATTATATTGGATCTGATAGTTTCGTTGTCTGTATAGATTGTTCTTATATTTTACTTTTATCAGGTCCTGGGTGACTTCTGCTGTTTAAAGCAAATGTTGCTGGCGTATTCTTGAACTTAACACAGTTGAATGATTTTATGTAGAAGGCCTTTGAGTAGGCCCATTTTGACTCTTTGTATATTGTATTACCACTTGTTTGACTCTAGATGGTTTTGCCTCAATTTTTGAATATTGAAGAAGAATATTTTTTTATAGTTTGTTGGCTACAATCCACTTAAAAAACGGGGAAAGTTTGTCGTTCTTTCTTTAACTAGTCTTTTTATTTTTTTTTTCGAAAAATGTATAATAATAAATGTTTGTCATAACTACTCAACAGGCTCTTTCCTGTTTGGCAGGTATGATGGGTCATGTTTTATTTACGAAATTTTTTAATTAGCTTTTTGTAAAACCCTACCATAGTAGAATTTATTTTTACTGCGTTTGTTGCTAAGGAATTGCCATAATATGTTTCGTTCACTGCAGTAAGAGTGAAATTATCGGCCTTGCAGTTCGATATAAAGGGCAACTCTCACACTTTGATGAATATCATCTGATATTCTTCCCGTTAGGAAATATGGAACGCTATAAAAAAGACCAGTTAGTTTTTATTGTTAAAATGCGTTGAAAATTCTGAAGAGATGGAATTTGGGTGGACATTGTATACTAAATGAATAAACTGTCTGAAGATTGATTAAAAAATTTGATCAAACTGAGTGCAAGAATCTTAGTGTCGGCGTAGAGTATTGCCATAGTCAAAACGTCGTCGAAACTTCGAAAACATCGACTCGGAATCGTGAACAACATATGGACATTTTGAGAAGCCCTTTCAGTGAATACTCACTAAAGACCTGTAAGCTTAAGCTTGCCACTTACCATTCTCACCGTTAATAGTTTATCAATTAGTCCTTAGGGGATTTTCAGCTCGACGGGTTCATAAACAAACAAAATTGTCGCATTTAAGGTTTGGAAAAACCTCGCGTTACTCATAAAAACGGAGTTAGTGTTTGGTGTGGATTTTTGGCAGGTAGTACAATAAAACACTTTTTCAAAAATAAGGTAACTGTAAATGGCGATCGCTCTGTTACATGGTAGTCTAGTTTTTTTTGGCACCAACTGGATAACACATGTGATTTTAGCAATATGGTGTAACTTGCCATACAGCTCAATCGACAATTTCTTGATCACATAATTTCACGCAATGCCGACGCTAACTAACCAAAAAATCTTCTGATTCAATATCGTGCGGCTTCTTTTTGTAGAGTTACCTGAAATCCCAGTTCTGCGCTAACAATACACAAACAGTCCGACCTGTTATCGATGTTTATTTTCGTTTTTATTTTTGTGCGAAGTTATCTTACGTACGTTTTTTTCCTTTTTTAACAATTTGCCAGTCATGTTTATCTACGTTTTTCTTTATCTTTACTAAGTACTACTAGCTTTCTTGTTTGCTTGTTTATGTTTTTTCCCAATAATCGCTGCAATTTACTTAAAATGTGATTAAGAAAGTGCTTGAATGTGGTTGCAATTATTTGTAAGTTCCGGAAATTTGTTTTATTAATAGCTTATTTGTGACGTTATATATTAACAGAGATGTAAACTTCTCAACTGAGATACGAAGAAGTATTGCAATGACTAAGCTCAATAAGATACGGATATAATGCAATATATCTAAAGCGAATAGTTAAAAAATTAATTTTTCCCGTAATTATATGATACAGGGGCTTGGACGTTAAAGGCAGATTACAAAAATAAATTCGACTTCTTCGAGATGTGGTTCTGGAGGAGACTCCTGAAGATTCCTTAAACAGATTACAGAACTGATGCGTTTCTACCAGAAGAACAAAGCATAAAATATCGTCTATCTACAATAGTTAAGCATCGTCTGCTAAAATATCGGCTACATTACCAGAAATGGTAACAACATTTTGGAGGATCTTGTACAGAGAAAAATCACAGGAATTGAGCTGCAACGACACTCCCGAAAAGAGGGATAGATCAAATTAAAAGTTTCACAGGAGCCTCGCTACGAACAGCAACAAAAAAGGGGTACATAGAGCATTGTTTCAGTCATAAAACTCAGGATTAGAAAAAGGGTTAGCAGCGCAAGAGTGAGGAAGAGAGAGAGAAATAAAGCGGAAAGGTGTATTGATGCAGGTTGCAAGAGGACAAAATATTTGGTTTTAGTATAATTATATTGTTATTCGGTCTTGGAACATTCATGGTTGGTAAAAATGGCAAATCGCAGAGCTCAATGGAGTTGATAAAAAAATGTTCAGATATCGTACTTGCCTTGCTTTTCAATGAAAAATTTCACTTGCAAATATCGTGGCTTATTGATTGCAATGTGGAACAGTTAATTAATTACTTTTTGCGTTGAAGCCAAATCTATGAACTGCTTGGTTGGATTTCTTGAGTGTCATAATATATAAGTGATTAGCATTGTTTGGTTTGTTGTTTGAAGGTTAATAATAATGATTTTCAGTTAGTAGTGATGTGCTGATTAAGTGGAATCCAAATGTGTGTGCCCCTCGTGTGAGAAATGGAAGGGATTTAATAAATCGTCATAAATCAACAAAACCAAGAACACGATAGCCGCCAAGTAAATGCCTCGGCCTGTTGCACTAGCGCAGGAAGGTTTTGGGTTCGACTCTCGGGTCAAAAACAACGGCGAACACCAAATGGTGCCCGGTCATCAAATAAACATCTTTGGTGGTCGCTACCTGCTAATACGGCTTAGAGTACCGCATGACTATGTGATTAGAAACATGCTAGTAGCATATATAAAGTAATAGAAAAAAAGAAGAAAAATTATAATCAACCACATACTCTTTAATAATAAATATTCAATAGGAGTAATCCTTATGTTCAGCCTTGCATGTGTCAATATATTATATGAACGGTTTCCTATTAATATAAATTATCTTGGTAAATACCCTTTTATACATTTGCGCTTTTACTCTCATTTTCTTAATTCTTCTTGTTAACAATTGGCTTAAAGTATAAAGTGGTTCAAATATGACGGGGACAGATTTGTGTATAAACAAGCGATCTTGAGAGAGTGCAGCCACGACCTTCACCCTCCCTCCTGCTCGGGTTAGGATTTGTTAAGTCCTGTTTGGGAGTTGCTAGTGCGATGAGCGAGCAGGAGGTACCGCGGAGCGTGGAATAACGCATTGTGGTTAAACACTTCATCCACTGACTCCAACAACAGTATGAGAAAGAGTCCCTCTCACAGACCTGTGTGTGTGAGTAATGTAAGTGCTTTAGAGAATGAACCACATGATCGTTGACCGCGAACAACCGTCAGCAAGCCAAACATTGATCGCTCAGACGCGCTTGTTCGTAAGAACAAGCGCAGTACTATCAAGAAACTTGGAGCAATGCTGTCCATCAGTGTTGGTAGTGTAGAAAACATCGTGAAAAGCTACCTGCACTATCGCAATGTGAATGCACGATGGGCACCACGCATTTTGACAGACATGAACAAAATGGAGCGCATGCAAGCTGCCAGTCGTCTCCTACAGCAGTTTTAAGACGAAGGTGATGTATTTTTGAAGTCTATGGTGACCACCGATGAAACGTGAGTACACTACTTCATTCCCGAGTCCCAGTAATTATCACGCGAATGGCGGCATATCAGTTCTCCCAAACCCAAGAGAGCGCGGAGAAGCCATTCGGCAGGAATTGGCTGAGATTGACAGTTAGTCTGACGCCAGAACAGTCAATGCAGCTTATTACTCAGACCTACTGCCAACAGACGTGAAGGAAAATATCCGATCCAAGCGGAAGACGGGTCGAAAGCGGGTAGTTTTTCTTAAAGTCAATGCACGCCACCGTACGGCCAAAACAACAATGGAAACCCCCCGGAAATTGAAATAAAACGCCATCATCCATACTGTTCGAGAATAGATACGCCGCCAACTAAAAGTCTTTTTTGAAAAGGGCATCGGGATACTTCCAGAACTTTGGGAAAATGTTCAAGTGTTTGGCAATTTGGTTTTTTTGTAACAAATATCAGTCCCGGCCATATTTGAACCATCTTGTACTAATATTTTGTACTTCTTTTTGTTTATTCGTTTTAGTTTTCGGATCATCTCAACAATTTTCTATAGAAATCTGTAATAATTATAAATCTTTATCACATTTTTTGTCGTGGTCTTCCTTGGGGTCAGTCGGATTCTAATTTGTATATAAATATTTATCTTCTAATATGACTGCACACTTTTGACATCTTACAATTTGATTTGTTTTCAATTTTTCTTCTTCTGGTGTATTATTCTATGAGAACGTTGTAAATCTTGGATCTAAACTGTGTGACTGCTGAAATTTCTAACCGTTATTGTAGATTCTTTAGTCAGGATTTCCAAAGTCTTCCTGGGCATTTTTTACCTTTTACATGTAGTTTCGTGAGCACGTATTTGAACTCACGGAAACAGACTACGTTTCTCTTCTTTATTATCCTAAAAGCTTTTGTTTCTTTTTTTTGTAGTCTTTCTGTGTTTATGTGTTACGTTCAAATCCCTATTTTTCTATGTTTGCATCAGCGCTATAAAGTAATATTGAGAATATGTTTTTAACACTCTAGTTAGTATCTCTATGCTTAGTTTGTTACGTTATTTTTTTAAAAGCGGTTTTTGCTATTTCCAACTGTCGTACAATCCCATTGCTCATTTAAGAAAGTACATAGGTAGGTTATAATCAGTATTCTTTCGAGTATACTCCATTCTGTTTAATTTACTCCATCTATGTTTGTGTTGTTGCTGCCAATCATTATTTTGTCTTATTGGTGTTGATGCTCATTCCATATATCTTGCATTCCTCCACAACCCTGTCGAGTAGCAACTGTAAACCTTCTGGAATGTCTGCTAAGAACACGGTTTTGTCTGTTATCATTTACTATTAATTTTTTGTTGATATTCAACAAAGCGTCTTTAGAAAGTTCTGAAAATACATTAAATAGTTAACTTTTAAAATTTTCTTATTGTTTTTTTTATTTTGTTTTAATTTTTACTAACTTGGTCCACTACAAGTTTGGTGGTTTTGTTGTTATTTCTTCTTATATCTGTCCTGAGTCTGTGTTAGAAGACCACATTTGCTCAGAAATAGATACTTTAGTATGTAACAATAATCTAGTGGGCATTCATCACACACCAGAGCCACACCATCATCCTGTTAGCGATAGTAGGCATTTTTATCATGCACGAGAGCCACGATGCTTTTGCTTAGTGATAGTGGACATTTATCACATATGAGAACCACACTGGAGGGTAAGGGGTGGCGCCAACATCCAGTCACCCAAATGTCAACCCCACCTGCACGTGGTACCCTCTGCTAGAAAACGAACGGGGCTCTGACGACCCAGCATCGGGGGGTATAACCTGATACCAGTTGTCCCGAGGTAACGGGGCCCTCGTCGTCGGGCTAATCACCCATACGAGGTATACAGATTCAGAGAAACACAGAAAGCCTCGGACATGGACGGAAAGATGGAAAACGACCTAAGCGTGCACAAAGGACAAGAATTGGAATATGGAACGTGACAGGACTAAATGGGAAAGAGATAGAGTTAGTTGAAGAAATGGAGAGATATAAAGTTAAAATCCTAGGACTTTCAAAATCAAAAGAAAGGAATCAAAGAACAAACACTCGAAAAAGGATATAAATTGTTCTACTCTGGAGTTCAGTTAGGAACAAGAGCAAAGGAGGGAGTAGGAGTGATAATTAGCGAAGACCTAACAGGAAAGGTGATAGGATGGGAAGGTATCAGTTCAAGAATAATGACAATAGATGTCAAGCTAGAAGAGAGAACTACACTCATACAGATTTATGCATCAACAGAAAATGACAACATACTGGAAAAAGAAGAGTTCTACACAAGCCTACAACAAGTGCTCGACAAAGCTAGAGACAGAAGCAGACACACATTTATACTTGGAGACTGAAACGGAGTGGAAAGAACCCAGACAAAGGACATGGAGTTCTAGGAAGATACTGTACAGACAGAGTGTTAAACGACAATGACAATAGGATGATTGACTTCTGCATAAGTAACGAAATGCTAATAGGAAATAGTTTCTTCAATCACAAACTAATACATAAAATAACTTTCATTGCAGAAAACAGAGAGGCCAAAAGTGAAATAGACTACTTCACATACACAAAGGGAGCAAAGTACGCAGTATTAGACGTGAAGGTCATCCGAGGGGCAGAAATTCACTCAAATCACAAACTAGCAATAGCGAACACGAGATTCTGTGTAAGAAAGGAAGTAGCGAAGAAAGGCTACGAGAAAATAAAAATAACTGAACTAAGAAAGCCCGAGAAAAAAACAGAATACGCACAAGAAATAGAGCGCAAACTACTAGAACACGAACAACAAAAGCACCATCAGGAGGTAGAATGGAACGTGGAAGAGAGATGGACAAGACTTAAGGAAGTAATACTTGAGACAGCAACAACAATCTGTGGGAAAAGCAAAATATCACCTCGATACCAACGCACGAAATGGTGGAATGAGGAAGTAAAAAGGATAGTAATGGAAAAGAAAACAGCTTGGAAGAAATACCTACAGACCAAGAGAGAAGAAGACAGGCAACATTATATAACAAGGAGAAATGAGGCAAAGAGGTAGTGAAGAGGGCCAAAGAGGAAGCTTGGGAAGAGTTTGGTAGAGAGATGGAGCAGAAATTCAAAGACAACAAAACAACAAAAAGACTTCTGGAAAACAGTTAAAGGCCTAAGAATTCACAAACAAAAGGTGTGGAGCATTAGGAACGAAGAAGGAGAAGTCGTTACAGAACTGCCACAAATATTAGAAACATGGAAGAGACATTACAGCACAAAATTCAAAGCACCAAACATACAAGAACAATACAACCCCATCAGAGTAGAACAAGAAGAACAAGAAGAGACAGAAAAGGAAACAATAACTTTGGAAGAAACAGAAGAAGCAATAGCACACATGAAAGTACGAAAATCTGCAGGAAAAGACGGAATAAGCCCTGAACTAATCAAATACGGAGGGGAGTGTATAAAGAAATGGACACACAAGATATGCCAGCAAGTATACGAAGGAGAAGGAATGCCGAGGGATTGGGAAGAAAACATAATAGTACCAATCCACAAAAAAGGTAACACAAACGACTGTGGAAACTACAGAGCAATATGCCTGGCATCCTGCGTACAAAAGATCTACACCAGGATGCTAGAAAAAAAGATAAGGCATCACATAGAAGACGAGCTATTAGAGGAACAAGCTGCATACAGAAAAGGCAGACAGACTCAAGACCACATATTTACGCTTCGCACAGTAATAGAAAAGACACTTGAAGGAAACAAAGAGCTACATCTGGCATTCATAGACCTCCTAGCAGCCTTCGACACGGTACCAAGAGCAACCCTGTGGAATTCAATGGAAAGAATTGACGTCCGAGAAAACTTGTAGAAGCCACAAAACGACTATACGGAAAACGAAAGGAATAGTAAGAATACAAGGACAAGAATCAGGAAATTCTTGATGGAGAGGGGATAAAACAGGAGACTCCTCAGTCCACTACTATTCATTATCATGATGAATGAAATAGTTAAGAACAGCAGGAACCCAAATCTGAACACTAAACTAGGACACTGGAACATGGGGGCAATCAATATACAAAGCCTCGTCTTCGCAGATGATATACTACTCATAGCCGATAGCCAAAGGAAACTACAACAAGCAATAAATAATTGGAACAACGAAATTAAAATAAAAGGAATGACAATAAATGCGAAGAAAAGCAAAATAATGAGAATAAGTAAGAACACAGATGAAGAACAAAGAAACCTGAACGTAAGATGTGAAGCAGAGCAATTGGAACAAGTGGAGAGCTATGATTACCTTAGAGTAATAATAAGCCAAGACGGAACAGTAACAGAAGAATTAAGGAACCGGATCTCCAAGGCGACTAGAGTATACTATCAGATCAACTCAACATTAATCAACAAGAAAGAGCTGAGCAAAGAGACTAAGCTCCACCTGTATAAAACAATATACTTACCTACATTAACATACGGAATAGAAAGCATACCGCTATAAGACAAGAGCAAAAGTAAATTAACGGCTGCGGAAATGAAGTACCTGCGACGTATAGTCGGAAGAACAAAGAGGGACAGAGTGAGGAACATCACAACAAGAGACTAGTTAGACCTAGAACCGCTAGTGGAAACACTACAGAAAAGACAACTAATGTGGTTTGGGCACGTGACACGAATGGGCGAAGAAAGGCTGCCAAGAAGGGTATTAGAGGCAAGAAGAGAAGGAAAAAGAGGAAGAGGAAGGCCAAAGCAAACATGGATGGAAACTATCAGGAAGGAAGTGTAAAGGAGGGGGAAAAGCATGGCTGAAGCTAAACAACTCGCTAGGGACAGGAAGAGATTTCGAAAATGAATAGAAGACCCGACACCTTAGGGTATAAGGGATGGACAAAGAAGAAGAAGAAGAAGAGAACCACACTGCCATTTGCTAGTATGATACACAAGAGCCATATTACCAACCCGCCTGCGATAGTCGCCATTTATCCTACACGAGGCTCTCATTACAATTCTGCTAGGCATAGTGAGCCTTTGCATACAGGAGAACCACACTGCTAATCATTTAGTGACAGTTGGTGGCATTTGTAATAAACGTGGGCCTTACTGAACCCTATATATCGAGTTTTAATAATATTTAATAAAACCTGAAACATGCAAAAACCATTAATCGTTTCATTTGTAGTTATAATCAACGTGGCAGTATTTATGGGCTATGTATAATAGTAATAGTAAATTTAATGAACCAGAACTTGAACTAAAAGACAGATTAATGACAATATCTGCATACTAAGAAATTTGATAGAAAAAAAAGAAGAAAAAGGAGAAGAACTGTTTGTAATTTTCATAGACATAAAAGCAGCTTTTGATGCAATACACAGAAAGATAATATGGAGATGCCTCGAGCAGTTGGAAGTTCAAGCAAAATTGATACGAGTAATGAAGAGTACATACAATGACGTAAAGGGAGTGATCAAGATAATAAATGGAGAGGAATCAACAAAATTTAAAATGGAACTAGGAATAAAACAAGGAGACAGCTTCAGTCCCCTGCTGTTCATAGTCGTGATGGACCGGTTATTAAGAAACACCCGAGTGAGATCCACACAACAACAGACGATGATAGGATATAACAGATTAGCACCAGTAAGAGTCGATTGCCTCATGTACGCAGTTGACATAGTCCTAATATTAGGCACCTACAGAAAAATGAGAGAACTAACGAAAATATGGTCTGAAGAGATAGATAAACTGGGTATGGAGGTTAACACGGATAAATGTAAAATGATGATGATTAACGATAAGGCACGAGAAGAAGAAAGAAGAATAGAAATTAAAGGAAAAGGAATAGAAAAAGTAACGGCATATGATTACTTAGGCAGTATAATATCAGACGACTAATACAGAGCAAAAGAATCTACTACAGCATAAGATC
This sequence comes from Sinelater perroti, assembly GCA_036346155.1. Taxonomy (NCBI): domain Eukaryota; kingdom Metazoa; phylum Arthropoda; class Insecta; order Coleoptera; family Elateridae; genus Sinelater; species Sinelater perroti. The sequence continues at coordinate 15,788,340 of JARFIY010000158.1, read as the reverse complement.
TAATACGCATTAAATTTTCGGAAAACGAGAAATAGATAGAAAAACGAAGCTACGGGTCTATAACACGATAGTCTTACTTACAATAACATATGCATGTGAAACATGGGTTATGCAAGAAAAACATAAAGTAAAATAATTTCCGCGGAAATGAAATACTTTAGAAAAATCACTGAAAGGCCAAGTTTGACAGAGAGAGAAACAAACATATAAGACATATGATAGGTCAAAAACCGGTTACAAAGGAGACAGAAAAGAAATAACTATACTGGTATGGCCACATATTGAGGATGGACCACAGTAGACTAGTGAAGAAAACTATCGAAGCAGGTAGGATTGGGAAGAGAAGAAAGGGAAGACCTAGGAAAAACTGGTTACAGAATATGAGGAAGTGGGCAGAAGAAGGGAAAGACGAAGGAGAAGATGAAAGAATTAGCACTGGACCGGAAAGAATGAAAAAAATGGGTAGAGAGTTGTTAAGAGAATAAATATCCGACACCCAAGGGGTATAAGGATACAGAAAAAGAAGAAGAAGAAGTGTAATAGTAAAAGTTTTCTTTCTTTTCACGGCAGAAAAATTTAAATTCTCATCGCTTTGCAACAAGGCTTTTCCCCGCCAATGCTTTCGGTGGTGTGTCGTAACTCCGTCCGTTCATTTATCTATTGCATTATTGAATGTATGGGATTGTTTATTTCAACAAGATGGCGCGACCGCCCATACAGCAAATAGACATTTTTAGTGATCAGTTAATTTTAAATAAATTTAGTCTTTTAATACTTCAGATCTTAAGCTCAAAATTAAAAATCTCGAATCTAACGTCGAAAGAGAAATGCATAATTTTAAATAAAAAAACATGGAGGAGCATATTAGGGCTATATTAGGCCATAAAGTTTATTAATCTGGAATTAAGAGATATTAAATATTACCTAAGCAGACTCCAGCCAATGAACATTAAATAGGACTGGCGCAATGAATATTTTATTTATTAACAATAAGGAACTATTCATAGAAAATCATAACTAATAAAAATATAAAGTTTACTTGGCATTATTTCCTTGCAAAAAGTTTAAATGCCACTGCCTGAAAGCCGTGCAACAGTGAAAGCGATCGCGAACCACAATTGAATTGCGTCACTACAGCTGATTGAATTATACATGCAAGAACACTTGAAGCTGTCTGCACTTATCTGTCATTACGAAACCATACTTGCTTATCATGCTCTTTGCTTCCTTAGGCATTAATTTCAGACACAGTTTTGTATCTTTTACAAATTTGTTATAAATTATATACATCTTTTAAAGTTCTAATAAAAGATGCATTAAAATAAATCGTCCTAATGAAGAATTTGCTGCTTTCCCTAAATTTTTTCTTTACACGCATTTGTTTGTGTTTTAGTGTTGCCGTTTTGGCAGATGCGGATCTGGGTAAAACTTTTCCAACCAACCATGGCAGAAGAATATTGTAAGTGCATATAGTGGGTGGATACTGAAAACAACTTTTATCTGAAAATAGGGTGGCCTAAGTACTTGCATCATGCATTTGCCATTTATTTTTTTGGAAGTACGAAAGAAAGTACTGAACAGTTTTTCTCGTTACAAATCCGTACAACAAATACCACCAAAAAAAAAGATCAAACTATTAAGATTATATTATGAAGACAGATAGAAGTTATGTGGAAGAGCAAGGAAGCTGTGGAAATATTAAAATTTCCGAAAGGTGAAAGGAAGGAAGAAAATAACAAAACCCGTCACAAATAGAAGAAAGCTCCACTAAATAATCAATGTAATAAAGTACCTCACTGGGGGTTCAAAAATACAAAAGAACTATAAAGCATAAACTTTGGATGTGACTAAAAATAAATAAATAAAGAGAAGGAGAACATTACGAAAATTAAAACTCTATACTCAAACCTATAATAGATAACAAATGACAGAACGAACGAAGAAGAATAAAAGACTAATCTGGCATTGAAAAGCTATATTCGACAAAAATGTTCAACAAATCAATAAAAATTTAAAAATAAAAACAGAATGCGAAGAGTAATTACTTGTAAGTTTAGTATACAATACAAGATCGTGCTTAGTCCAAAGGGTACTTTAGTATTAAATTTATAATTAATTTAAATAAGAAACCGTGGATTTAATACTCGAATACAAATATTGCTAGGTTTACGCAACGCCCGTTCCGTCAGTACTGGAACTGTTAGAGCTTTTCGAACGAGCAGACGCCTAAATGGTTCTCCTATGAGATAAACTAGTGTTAGCGAATATGTGTAGGCAGAAACGGTGATTTCGTGTAATAATCATAACATGCCTTGATCTCATCAATCACTCTAAGCTTATAGAAGAAGAAAGAAACGAGAATTTTCAAAACACCCCCGTAATAAGAATAAGGAAATAGAAGCTGCAAGATATGCTGAAAAGGAGCATTAAGATTTGGTAAAGAAGTTTTTGTGGAAATTCGCAAAAATGGAGAAACCCTTATATGTTCTAACAAAAATCTTAGGGCGTTCAAAAAAGCACCCCTTAAAATTCTAAAAATTGAAGTATGTGCTCTGTGCGTGCGTGAAGGTAAATTGTAGTGTCACGTAATGCTTCTAGATGGCATTTTTAGATTCCATATTAGAAAAGGTAGTGAGGACATCCATACAAAGTATGTAGCCGTTTGTGGGAACGCAGCATCTAATCACAGAACTGTTTACTGGGTATAGAAAAAGGCAAGAGCGGCAATGACTGTGCTGAAAAAATAAAAAGCAGGGAACGTCCAAAAATGTGCGAAAGCCACACGTTATTGAGCATAAGTTCGACCTGATAATCAAATCACATTAAATGCACCGGAGGATGCAATAGGTTTTTTCATCATCCATGAGGACTTGAAGATGACAAAGATCTATGCTGAACGGGGGAACACATCAACAGAAGTATATAGAGGTACGTCAGCTACATCAGTACAGCGTTGGTCCGAAGACATTATTTGAGTACTTGCTCACAATAGACAAATTGTGGTTTTGTACAAGAAGTACAAGAAAAGATATGCCAATATATGGAATGCTAGTAAATTGGACACTTTTGTCCCAAATAGTTACGGCCAAAATTGTTTATTTCAAAACAATATAGCGATGTTGATGGATTGGCTGCTCTCTAGTAAAAGCATTAATAGTGAGTCACTGAGGCAACACGGCTGTCACGGAAATTGCAGATGAAGCGCTATAGCTCAACATGACAATATGCGGTTACATAATTGCCGTTATACAACCTTTTAGCCACATCAACTGCTTCAAGCCCCATGCGTCGAGTGACTATTCTTTGCTTGACGCAATGAAAAGTACGGCGTAAGAAGTTCTTCTCTTTTCGACGAATTTCAGTTGACTGTCTACAAGTGCTGCTGTATTACACCCAAAGCAGCTTTATAGAAACTGCCATAACAACGGAAAACATGCGTAGAGATTGATGGAAAATACCTCCTAATATAAGATTAGTCAGGAGAGAACATTTGTGGTGCCAATTATTTTTGAAAGCCTCATGTTCAGAAGCATTTACAACGATCTTAGACAGTGTATGTACCAAAAATAGTATTCACATGTGGAAGAAAGGTCGATGATTTATTAAATATTTCAACCAAAAGAATTCATTCATTCACATCAAGATTTGAGAGTAAAACTAAAATTAAAATTCAATGGAAGATTACTAATTTAGTGACTATGGTGGGAGTTTTTGTAAATACGAAAAAGGGAATAGAAGCAACGAAACATCTTCAACCTGATTTCTTAAATGTTAAGCCGATTAATACACAAATAAAAGGAAATGATGTTTATAACAAGCCTCAAAGAATTATGTGTTGACATATAAGTGTTTATAAAGCCTGGGAAGGAGCTAGCTAAAACAATAATCAAATTACTATAGACTAATAAATTAAATTAATAAAGATAAAACCAAGCGTTGCGGCCGAAAAGTGGACTGTATCGTAATTAGAATTTAAACAAAAGGAACTTCAAACAAAAGCTAAAGCTAAAAACACTAACCTATGGAAACGGCGCTTTCCCGGTTCCCTGTGCTGTTGGTCCCGGGGAATCCGGGAAAACGAAATAAGAGTGTGGGTAAAAAGATAGGACAAGTTACCCCAATCTTCACAGCGGAGCCGATCGGTAGCGTCTTTCTTGGTGCAAAGGTTCCTTCTTGGTTCCTCGCCGAGTCAGAGCAAAGAAAAAATGGACCGATTTTTACCAGCAAAAATTTCAACCCCGAAATACAATCGGGAAACGAAAGGACCTCCGGGAAGAGGTTAATCTGGCCGGCAAAATATCGAATTTCACCACAAAATTAACTTTTACTTTGCCGCCAATCAAACGCGCCAGCGAACTTTCGGTCAAAATGCTCTCGGCTTACGGAAAATTTAAAGCCGGTTGCCCGCTTTCTAAACTGTCACAAAACTAAATTCAAAAACGAAGCCAGGCTGGCCGAAAGCAAAGGCAAAGGCCAACGCGAACGTAGCAAAGGCGAAGCGCGGCTCGTATATATATCGGCGCTCCGCGTGATCGTACTAATTCGCGACGATATCCCAAATTCAAAATATACAAGAGGGAACCAAAATACGACCGGCCCTAATTTAAAATTCAAAAATAGAAGTAAGCGGAGATTGGCGCGAACACCAAGATTATGATTATTAGCCGAAAGGAAGAAACGGGAAAGAAGAACTAATCATAGTTTTCAAACATTCAAACGAAATTGAAGAAATAAAAGTAGAAAAGAGAATAAATATAAGATAGCAGGACTAATATAACTTTAAGGAAAATAGTTACATTAAAACGAACATCAATGAACACTTAACCGTATCTTATTTTACTGTATGATTTAGAGCTGTGAGTTATAAAAAAGTGAATGAAAAAAAAATGGATACATAAAGTAAAGATATGTTGTGCAAAATATATGAAAAAGATCTAAAGATCTAAAGATAAACATACACCAATGTTCCATTAATTATTAGGAGAATTGAAAGAATGGTCAATTGTATTTATTGTACAAACAGTTTCAAAGATAACAGAAATTAATAGACTGCGAAAATCGAAGGCAAGAATTTTGGTAAGCATGGATCACTACGTTAAGGTAATCCAAATGGAAGAAATGAAGAGGACAAAACTAAAAGGTAAGAGAATAACCAGACTTCACTAAAAGTACTGAATTCATTGGCAAAAGGAAAGTGAAAGGAAGTATAAGATTATTTAGAGATTCTGATAATATAGTGATTTGAAAAGACATCGGTTAGTCTAAAATCTTATCACTACTAAAAAGTTAGATTTCAATCAACGTATGGTGGATAAAATCACGATAAAAAGGAATTACTAGTGAAAATACTAATTGGCTTATTAGAGTCGCGTTGTTGTAGATTTGTTAATAATACTCTAAAGTTTTTTGCAAGCATAGAGCTGTCGAAGAATGCTTATGTGTGTAGATTTTACTAATAGCAAACACTAAGGGAAAAGGACCAAAACTAGACATCTACTTTCAAGACTTTGAAGATTAATTAACGGTTTTTATCTTGAAGCAGGGTGGGAAAGCATAATCTACCCAAACGCCAACCTCGCCTACTGTTTCAAAAGGAACTCGGTGTGCCCTGTTTTTCTCTAACAAGGCTGTGACGGCCGAACTGTGCAAAATAATCCCACAACTCAGATACGGAAAATTATATCTTTAAAACTTCGACCAATAAGTTGTGGCGTTAGGCGTTAGTAACCTAACCCATGTAAAAAGAGCTACAATGAAAAACAGAAACAGAAACTTCCCCAGTTCGCAATCCACACCTCCACATTTAAATCTCAGCCAAAAAAGACAGCTTGAGACAGACAACTCACATTGGGGACGTGAAACACAAAAATGAATAACAAAAACATAGAAATCATCCACGAATTTGAAAAGACAGATAGACATATAAATCATTAGTGAAACAAAGAAAAAAGAAAGCGATGGAGAAAATATTGAAAATTTTGTTTATTGTTGGAGTAGGGTAAAGAAGAAACAGAGAGCAAAAACCGGAGTCGGATTTATTATCAAGAAAGAGCTGAGAAAATCGATACTAGGATAGGAATAAGATTATAGATCGAACTATTTGGACGACAGATACTGACACTAGCGGTATACGGGCTACTGGACGACAGCCCCATAAATGAAAAAGTAGAATTCACGGAACCGTTAGGAGACGAAATTGAAAAAGTTGTCCAATCCCCAGGACTTATAATAGCAAGAGATCTCAATTGAAAAACTAAAAAGAAAATAAACGATAATACGGCAGGACCATACAAAAGAAAATTATTACGAAAGAAGACTGCAATTGTGTGAACTAAAGAATCTTAGAACAACTAATGGTCTTCACCGACTTAAGGACACCCATAAATATAGATAGATACAAGATACCTGAAATCTATAATTAATTATGTTATTATAAAGAACAACACCACAAAAAGAGTAAGAGAAGTCCATATGACGAGAAAAAATGAAAACGACGACGAATGGGACAGACCATGCTCAAGTAGAACAATACATTGGAGAAGCAAGGAACTCAGATTCATGGCGATTAATTAAAGCACTCAGAACAAATACAAAAGAAGAAGCACACATACAACACATAAATGGAACAATGGGAAAAATATTAGCAGATCCTACTGACTGAAGAAAAACTTAAATTTATAGAAGAAGCAGAAGATAACATAACTGCAGAATGAGAAGAAATAACATTAACTCAAAAAGAACTAAATAGAGATATAGAAGAAATGATGAATAACAAATTGGGACGCCCTGGAGGAATTGTCCAGGAACTAGTAAAAAAATTATCTATAAAGATACACAATATGGTAAAAGAAGCAATTTGCAAAGAGAAATTATCAGAAGAATGAACAACAGATTACATCTCCATATTCAAAAAGGGCAATCATAGACTGAGGGAAAAATAGAAAGCCAGAAGTGTGATAAAGGCAATAGGAAAAATATACGAAACAATAATAAATAATAAAATAGAAACGGAAAATAGGAAAGCACTAAGTAGGATTTACCACGGAAACGTTTTGTATAGATAACTCATATACTATACCATAAATAATAGAAAAGAAACAGGCGAAGAATAGCGAAGTGTCATTAGCCTTCATAGATTTCAAAAGAGCAGACGACTTAGTACTGAAAGGAAAAATATAGACCGTCATGCGTGAGTTAGGAGTAAGAAAGAAAATAATTCAAGCAGTCCAGGAAGTACACAAGCGTAGCAAAGTAGCAGTGAAGATAGAACATAATACTAGAAATTGCTTTAGGACATCAAAAGGACTTTTACAAAGGTGCTCAACCCTATTTAAGGTTTACTTAAAGAACCTGCTCAAAACATGGAAAAGAAAGTGTGAAGATAAGGGAATCCAAATTCGTTGGGAAAATCTATACACGCCAATTTTGCCGACAATCAAGTTGTAATCGCACAGGACGCTAAAGATCTGAGTTATATAATTAGAAAACTACGAAAGGACTATGCTAAACAAAATTAGAAGAAACTAAGGAAGGGCTTAGAAGTTAACGAAAACCTAAAAATTGAAGGCAATGATAAATTTAAGCATTTGGAATTTACTATAACGAAAAAGGGGACAACAGAATGGAAAAACCAAGAGCATGCATTAAACAACCGCACCTAATCCTATGAAATACTCATATCACAAAAATACGAAACAGAAAATAAGAGAAACGACTATAAAATAAGAATATTGGTGAAAGTGTTGTATGGTAACAAGGAGAGATCGATTAGGAATGAAGGAATTAAAAAAAATAGGGGGTGGCAACTGAGTGCCATAGAAGAAAAAGGGTTAATATGGTGTGGGCACGTCAGAAGAGCCGACGAAAATCGATGGATAAGATAACAGATTGGACTCCGTTGGAAGAAGAAAGAAAGGAAGACCCTGAAGATCATCTAGAGATGAAGTGGATGAAGCAATGAATAAAGAGGATTGGAAAAAGGAAATATACCAAAAATGTTATTGTCAAACGGAATATGCAAAAGTGAAATTAACAGCAGAAAGAAATTAAAAAAAATTAAAACTAAAAAAGTATTGCTCTCAAAGCCCTGCAGTGCCGTAAAGTTACAAAATCAAAAATATTGTTTATTCACGTTCAATTCATAGCTAAGATAATATTGGGAATGCGTCTTAGTAATCGGTGGAAACGACGGGGCACACAGGTGGCACGTGTTAAATTTGCAAAGATCCAGGTGTGCCCTTCATCACCATGGCAATACTCGAAAACAAATGACACCGTGGGCCGATTAGCATGTGCTAACCAGCGCGTGCTTAGTTAGTCGCGATTTTTCGATTGTTAAGGCTGGGATGCAGCCCTAATCGTGCGGTGATTTGCTCGCAAAGTTCGTACGCAAATAGTTTCGTTGCAAAGACTGTCGAATCGGTAAAGTGCAAAGAACTGCAAGGTCTTTCGGCAAAGCCAGCTCCAATTCCGTACAACTTAACTCTAAGTGGTGAGTTTTTAATTAATTTTTTATTACAAAGTTGACTGTGAAATCTTTAATTAGAAATTTTAAAAAATTACTGAATTTTTCTGGAAAAAGTTAGGGCATACTATACGAGGTATGGTAATAAATTAATAGAACTACTTTTTTGTTCTTTTAATTTTTTTGCGAATTCTGTCTCTTGTGATTTCGTTCTCAAGTATTTCATTTTATAGCCTGTATTTTACTTTCTATCTCCTTAGTTATGTTTTAGCTTTCGTTTCCATGCAACAAAATGAGTTTGAATATGGTTTTAAATGCAGTTTTATATGCAGGCTTTTGTCTATATTTCTAATATTATCTATATCTTATCTATATTTCTTATATTATGGTTCTTCTTAATTCCTTGCATGTGTAAGTAAATTATCAGCAAGCGCGCATTTTGATATTATTACCATTTCCATATTCCTATATCTTGGTTGCATCTTCCTTACCTTTCCTTTCTTTTATAACGTCATCTTGTACAATATTGGACAGCGTCGGATTGAAGACCCCGCCTTGTCGCAGATTTTCCTCTTTTGACTGTCTTCTTCTCGTTCGAACATAATCCCTTGTATTTTTGTATATTTTTAGTGTTTTTTTATCAGTTGTTTGTCTATTCCTCTTCTGTTTAATATCTTCAATAATGTACTAGATGTTCCACCAAATGCTTTTCCAATATCAATAAATGCTACGTTTTTTTGTTTGTTCTCTTCTCTCAGCTGTTTTATTGTAAAAATGTGATCTTGTACGTCTTTCTTCTTTTCGAATCCGCTGTGATTCTTCTAGTAACTAATTTTCATCGGTCCTGATAATTGTGATTTTGGTCCACTTGCAAACATCTTTAGAAAGTTTCATTAACAAAATACGGCGCACACTGCGCATGATATGAATGCCAAGGAAAAATTATCAAGTTCATTATTTTATCGTTTACCTTCGTTATTTTTTTATTTTGTACTTTTTATTGACAATCAGATTTTACAAGTGATGGCATAAGAATTATGAACTTTTCCAATGAGAGGTCCTTTCTAGCCGTCGACCGTCTTTTACGTCGACTGGTTAGTGTTTTCTGAGCCTTTTATTGAGCTGAAGTTCTACTAGTAGTTGAAGTATAGCATTTTGGTGACATTCTAGTTTGCCATGGTGCAGGATGCTCTATTCTTTGATCACCTTTTTTACAGAAAGCACATTCAGGTCTGTATGTAACGTTTGATTGCTTTTGGAGTGATTTTGATTGATTTCTCTGGATTATCAATATATTTTATTTATTCGACCCCACAGACCCAAATAGGTTTAATTATTGTCTTCCAGAGAAAGATTTCGTCATCCAAAAACAAACTGGATCTTCTTCCAATTAACCAGTATTTTATTTCTAGGTATTGTTTGTTTACTTTTTTGACTACGTGGGCTTTCCAAGTGAGCCTACTATACAAGTGATTACCAAGCTCAAATATTGACGTATATTTGCATTATTTCAATTTACTCTGAGTGTAAAGCTTACTTGGATAGTGTCATTGACCTCAATTTTCCACTCATGAGAGTATTGTATTTGGGTTAGTTGCTTTTGTAGTATTCCCGCAACCATGACATGATCTTTATGTGATGCAAAGCCGACAGCATTATTTACAAAGTTTCTAGTGGTGATATTCCTGTCAGTTGGTAGAGATTCAATGACTCTAACTTGAGGTACCCCAGATTTTTATTAGATTAAAAGTAAGTAATGAGGAAATTTTGAATGATAATCTTTATGCCACACCTCGGTGGGTTTGCACCACTGTTTAATGGTACTCATAGAAAACAAACTGGTGAAGTGATAACCGTTCTTTGGTGTTGGGGTCGGTTTTTATTCTTAGAACCAGCAGTTATTCATTAAGTTTAGCGATAACAGGAAGTAAGCTTATTTGGAAGTATAATTCCACTTTATCCTTACCTAGTGTGAGTATTACGATAATTTTATCATTTCTGAGTTGCTTTGTATTAGGTTTATTACGTATTTTATCGTTGATTGGTGTAATTCCTTAAGCAATACCTTTGATTTCTCTTTATCACTTCTGATTTACTGTGAGATAGGCGCCGTTTTATCAGATGCAGGGGGTACTTGTTGATTGGTTTCTTCTGCATTTAATTGGTTTCCAAATTAAACCATTACATTTGTGATCTATGGCTAGTCATGAAATGATCGTCACGTTCTTCTTTGACTTCACCTTTAAACGATCGTATGTTTGATGCCATCTAGCTCATACCCTTCCTTGACTTCTATATTATTAAAAGTTTGCTGCCAGTACGGGAGTGCCAATTAGGCTTGTTAACATCCCATTCACTTCAATTTGGTTTTGAAGGCATCCTTCTACTTTAATACTATATTCTTCCCAGAAATTTTTTGTCATGTAGGAGCGGCGATTTTTTGTAAATGATCATCGCCATTATTGGTGAATGGTTAAAGGAAAGGTCATAAACCGATTTTATTTCCGTGTATGACGAAAGAAAGGATTGGGAGGTCAGAAACCTTGTTCTCGTTGGTTGACCAATAAGTTGGGGTATCAGTCTACCAAAAGAAATAATTTTTCTCTTAGATAAGTTTTGCTAGTTCTTTCCCTTTTGTTGTAGTAAGATGTGAATGCCAGATGGTGTATTTCGACCCTACTGTCTAAAAAGTCTTTAAAATATTCTTTCTTTATATGTGCCTAAGAAGACGGTGTATTGATGCGATTGTCAAATGGTTATCGCACCATATTGACTTGTATTATTATAGCTTGCGAGTAATGTACTTCATATATGGATAGTTGTATATGACCTTGCATTCAGCAATCTTCATAAAGTTAGTGAATTTTACTAAGAGCTGAAAACATATTCAACACCATGCTGTTTTGCTGGATTAATTCATTGAACATGGACTTGAATTCTTCCAAAAATGTGCTTAAAATGTGATTATCTTCACTTGTTTGGTTTGGGTTCTTTTTTGTTACATCTGCATAACTGTTGTCTTGTTGGTAATGGAGTAACCGTACTAACGTTGTTATGTTTCTCGTAGGCGAATTTGTGCTGTTTGGTTGTTGTTGTATGCATTGCGGAACTTAAAGAAATTGTGGTAAAATCTGTAGCCTCTATAATTGCCAGGTTTGCACAGCAGACCTATCCTGTTACGACCCCAAAGAGCTTCCAAGGCCTCTTACGGGGAACTATTATTATTAATACACACTGGTAAAGGTCTTGATATTATATTTTCTATTTGAATTTTTTCTGTGATTTCTGCATTTGGTTCAGACAAAGCACTGAACCTGTTGTTTAAGTTAGCATGATCAGCTGATTTGGAGTTTGCTTCTATTTTCCTTCTTTTGGCTTCTTTCGCCTTCTGCCCAGAATTTTTACCTTCGATATTTCCAGTTACGTCAATTTCTTTATCACTTATAGATGACATTCTAGCATAGTAATACTACTATTGTAGTAAATAATGATTAATATTATTTAAAATGCTTGTGCCATTTGCGTATTATGTGGTGGGATACCTTGTACAGCGGTGTTTGCATAAAACAACGATTGATTGTAGTTAACCCCAGGTCTATTAAGAATGATATCTTGTTCCTAATTATTTTTAATTGTTAATTTATTTTTATACGTACCTCTTTGCTATTACTGCACTAATATTGGATATATTTACAGCGGCCACTTTCGTATAGCAGCGAAACTGTTAGGTATTTTATAAAAATAATTTTTCCAGTTTAAGCTGTCGGAACAACCATTGCGCTTTTGCAGCACATCTGCAGTTTGTCCAACTATTCCTATGAGAACGCAGTTGTGGTAGATAATAACAGGTTGGTCCACACGTTTTTCTCGTTTTTACAATCAATGTGCACCGTTGCTACTTTTTAATAAAGTGTCAGTTAGATAAATTAGTGCGGTTAATTTTAAAAACAAGAAAGTAAAATCCTCTATTTTGACTTTATACGAAAGGTAAGTTCCATATAAAGAGGAAATAGCTGCACTGGGGTAAAAGGAAAGTTTTTATTTCTTTTGGTGTAGTGTTTTTTAGTTTGCATGCTTGGTTTGTATGTTGGTCTTGTAATGAATCCAGTTAACAGCAGTTAAGGGTGGAGTTGGGGTGACGAATTTAGATGTTGTCAAATTGGCTTACAATTTGTTATATGAACACCCTGGGGGCAGGAGCGAGGAAAAGTCCTATTGATATTTAGTCTCTTATTGCTGCACTCGCGGCGAGGTAGGGCAAGTATTTTAGGAATTGTAATATTTTTTAAATTCAACATTTACCTGGATCGTTTCATGGTTAGCTTGGTCTGATATTAAAGACAACCAATTTGAAATTTGATAATTTTACCCCCAGAAGTTCATCGTGTTTTCCAGCGTTTCCTTGCGTTCGCGATTCTTTAGACAAAGTGGATTTCTTCGAAGACCTTCAAAATACTCATTTACACTTTGTATCACCTATTTGTTTGACCCATACTTTTCCTAGCCAGGAAAGTTGGTAATCCAAGGGACCTAGAATAGGGAATAGGGTGGATGCGAAATAATTTAAAGCCTTAGTTTAGTCAATTTTGGTCAACAATACGCCTTTATTCAGTGTGTTAGTGCAACCGAATCACAATTTTTTCTGGTTAGTCGCACCTTGTGCATACCCCCCCCATCTCAATAATTGACTTCCACTCTGGACGTTTCCCAGTCAAACGCTTTAATTCTATATAGTTGTTAAATCCAGCTTTATTTGCTATCTATACTCCACCCTTAATAATAATAATGGTAAGGCCCTACGCCCTGCGTGGGAGCACGGCCTGCGAACTGAGAGGTTAAGGCTCTCATACGTTCGCTCTCTCTGCCCGGTCGTCGCGCACTATCTCTGATGCGGGGCGATGTGGCAAGCACCGCGCCTAACGCAGGTACTCAATTATTTTTAGTGACTGAGTAAACCACGCGCCAGGCATCAGAGAGCACCGGGAATTTAACCCGGGTCCGTCAGCATCGCAGCCCACCTCTCAACCACGGGACCACGCTGGCATATACTCCATCCTTAGTTCTGTTATTTTTTTCTTTAATATAATTTTCAATAGGCTATCGTGTTGTAATATATGTACTATTAACCCACACCTTCTTTTTACTATAAGTTTCGATCTTGTCGTATTCTTCCCCGAACTTCTCCATTCGCAACTCTGTCGATCTATTTTACTTTTATTATTCTTCGGTAACACCACATTTCCACAGCTTCTAGCTTTCGTTTATCGGGCATTCCAATTGCCCAGCTCTCGCAACCATAAAATGGGGTATGGTTTAAATAGCTTTATCTTTCGTTTTAGTAAGGTGTTGTTTGATACAAAAAATACGTTTTAACTTATAGAAGACTTTTTCAGCTTAGTTTTGATACTTATTTTTCTCTTGCATTTTCCGACCGCTGCCTAAATAGCGGAATTTCTTATAATTCTTTATTAGTCTGTCATTTTACACTTTTATTTTTGTTTGGTTGCTTTAGCTTCCGCCATGCCTTAGAAGTGCAATATAATCTGTATAACGGACCCTTGTATTACCACTTATCCATTGGTATTATCCCTCACTTCGTAAAGGACATTCTCTAGGCATATGTTAAATAAGGGTGGTGATGGTGAATATGCCTGTTTTACTTCTCTTTCAATATTACTTTCTGACTGATTTGCTCCGCGTCTGAATGTTGCTGTTTGCTTTTTCTATAGATTGTGGATTATTCTTCTGTCATTGTATTTTACTGTAATCAATTTAAGAGGCTTAAATAGTTTATGCCAGTTCATACTATCAAATGCCTTTTTAATATTTTCTTCTTCTTCCATTCCCTTATGGTCGTTTTTAGCCATTCTGGGCGTATTTGAGTCATCTCAGGTTTTAAACCTTTCGTAATCATATCTTTTTTAATGGTCCCAATCCAAATCGTCGGCGGGCCCTGGTTTTCTTTTTGGTTGTTGTATCTTCATGACAGGTCCGTACTCAGATATATTCGTTTCGAACCCTGCCTTCACGAGTTGCTCCCCCCGACCATCGTAGCATTTTCATTTCCGCCATATGGAACTTCTGATCTGTATAGTAAAGCTGGTCTAACTGCTGTTTTATATACACTTTCTTTGACCTGTATGGTCATAACTCCAGATAGAGATCTCCAATTAAACTCTGTTGTTATACGGTATTTGAAGTAGTCTACTGTGACGAGGGGTATGTCTCCGAGATACAGCGAGCGCATTCCGTTACTTTTACCAGAAAAGTTGCAGTACACATGTTCTGTTTTGGTTCTGCTTACTTTCAGTCCTCTTCGTTCTAGCGCAGTGCATCATGCGTTTAGGTCAGCTTGTATTTCCTGTTGTGACTCAGTTACAAGTATTATATGGTTGGCATATACCAGAGTCCAAGGTGTTGGCTTCTGGTCTTCAGCCGTGACGTAGTTTGTAACAAAGGGCTCAAAGTAGACCATTGGTGCACCCCAACTTTTACCTCAAAATTTTTACCGGTACCTGCCGGGCTTATAACTCTGGTTTTGATATTGTTGTACATATCTTGGAGAATGTGGATGTAATATTCTGGTACTAGCTGTGCGCGAAGAGCTTGCCGTATAAGTTGTCTTGGTACTCGGCCGAAAGCTTTTTCGAGGTCTATGAAAACAAAATGCAGGTCTTTTCTAAGAGATTTATATTTTTCCATTAAAT
The DNA here is from genome assembly GCA_036346155.1 of Sinelater perroti. Lineage (NCBI taxonomy): Eukaryota > Metazoa > Arthropoda > Insecta > Coleoptera > Elateridae > Sinelater > Sinelater perroti. The sequence goes on along the minus strand of JARFIY010000158.1, from coordinate 15,773,169 downwards.
TTTTGATTGTATGAATGGCATCTGTTGTTCCAACCCCACTTGTAAATCCACATTGGTTAGGTGTAGTATTAGTCAGTTTATTTATTCTTTTAGCTATTACAAGGTCTGTCCGGAAAGTAATGCGCCCATTTTTGTTTTAAGAAATTTATTGAACCTATTCGTACAATTACTTAATATTCTTCGAAATACATCCCTCCTGCTTCAACACACTTGTTCCAACGATAATTCCATGCTTTATATGCGTCCTGGAAGTCCTTCACTGGGATGTCCTTTAGTAACCTCGTCATAGCCGCCTTGATGTTCTCCAGGGTCCCCAAATGCTGTCTTTTGAGGGATTTTTAATCTTCGGGAACAAAAAGAAGTCCGGCGGGGCCACATCAGGACTGCAACAATTCTTGACACACTTCCACTCGATTGTTCTTTTGGTCATCGGTGAGTACTCTTGGGACAAGTTTGGCGCACACCTTCCCCATTTGAAAGTTTTTCGTCACAATCTCGTGCACATTGGTGTGGAATGTCAAGTATTTCTGACATTAGGCGGACACTCGTTCTTCGACTAGAGTTCAACAATTCACGCACTTTATCAACAGAGCTTTCATCTCGCGACGTTGAGGGCGACCTGATTGTTGTTCGTCGGCGATCTCCTCACGACCCCCTTGAACATTTTATTTCTTCATTTCTTCATTAGTTCTCACCAAAAGCCTTCTGAAACAACTCAAAATTCTCCGACGGCGTCTTCTCAAGTTTGAAACAAAACTTTATAGCGTATCGCTGCTCGAGAGTTTGTTCCATCTTAATTTCGACAGAGCACTCACACAAGGGTTCACTGAAACAGGCACTGTGATGCTCCAGGAGCTTGAAGTTGATTGGCGCGGGTCGTGCTGTGTTCCCAAGATTTCCCCCTGCCTTTCCGTGCAAGCGGTAAACGCTGCGCGACGGATAGTCGCGGCAAAAAAATAGGGCGCATTACCTTCCGGACAGACCTTTTACACTTGCGAATATTTTTAAAACATGGAAAGTGAGTTTAATGGCGCGGTAATTGCCATATAGAGCCACGTCACCTTTAGTTTTGTAGAACGGGATAAGATCACCGAGTCTCTAGGCCTCCGGCATTCTACCTCCCTTCAGTATAAGGTAAAAGAGGTTGGTGACCCATAAAACGCTTGCCTCTCCACTTATTTTTTTATTGATCAGGCCCAGTAGCTTTGCCGTTTTTGGCTAGTTTATGGCAGTTTTCACCTATTCTGTTATGTCTTTTGAGATAATACCTTGAACAGGTGGTAAGCAAGGGAGTGGTTCTTGAGGAAACTCTTCATTCAGAAGATTTTTATGATATTCGTACCACCTTTCATTTCTGTCGTCATCAGAGGTTAAAAGTGTGCCTGTTGCGTTTTTCATATATTTATTATGTCTAATATCCCTAGATTGGTTATTCATAAATTTGTTTATCAGTTTTTGCCTGCGTAAGTCTATTGTAGAAGCTTTCATTAGCTGTAGATTTTGCTTTTGCGATAGACTTTAGTGCAGCTTTTTTACCTTCTTTGTATTTTAAGTGATCCTCTTCTGTTTTTGATTCTTGTCATGTTTTAAAAATTTTTGCCAAGTCTCAATTTAACTTCTTCATTCCACCAAGTTGGATTTTTACCAGATTTTAATTTACTTTTTGCAACCCCAAGTATTTCTCTTGCCTTTGCGAGCAAAAATCTTTCTATATAATATTTACATCTTTGTTCCTATCACGTTTCCAGACATTTATTTACCTCACCAACCAATGTTTATCCTTTGTTTTTGGTAGGTTATACCATTTTATACGTTCTATGAGTTCTTTTCATCTGTTGTGCATCCAGATTGCGGGGAGTATGTAAATATTATATTTAAGAGGTTCTGACATCCATGTTTTTCTACTGTCTTGATTTTAGGCCTATCGTGCTATTTTCAGCTTGTATTGTAGTTTTCTGTAAGTTGTTCCATGTACGTTAATTATTTCTTCTTAGCGTTTCTTCTGATATAATTTTTTCATCTTCTTCTTCTAATATTTGTCGTATATTATAACCTTTTAACTTTGTAACGTTCCATCCAGCTACATTGAATGCCTTACTTTTTTAAATGCGAGTTTTTCTTCATCATGACCAAATTGTGGTCGCTGTCTATGTTTGCACCTGGATAACTTCTGCGGTTAGCATTTTTCATAGTTTTGATCAATTTCTTGTTCTAAAATATTTTGCTGGAACAACAGCCACTTTCGCACCAATGTTGATGATAAAATGACGAGATGTTTTCTTGTCAGTGCTAATTAAGCAGCTTGCATTACACAGCTCCACAAAAAATCGAAAAAATTACCCCTGGGGTCTGACTATGTCTGCCATATGCTTTTGGGGTCCCTGAATCTGAATCCGGGGTCCATTTAACCTCATCACGCCAGGATTTTTCATAATCTCAAAAAGTAGACCAAAAAACCAATAAACCCTTTATCTATCTATCTATTTTGATAAGTGCCACAAACATAACATAATGTGTTTGGTTTACTAGGATCATCATGCACATATAGATTATAACATCTCATAGATGTATCATGCCTTGTAGCTTTATACTTCGTAGAGGCTAAAGAATCCACCTCTACGAAGCTGTGGTCTATGGATAACGACGCCTGCGGGCCCGCTTTGTCACCCTGATCAGCCCCTGATACTGGGGATCCGACCCCCTGCATCGTAAACTTTTTTCGTGCGTTTTCCATCACTGTATGAACGCTGTTATTCAGGGTCTCTGCCGGATCGCGGAATAATTCCGTTGCCCACATGAATAAGTAGTACAACAATGATGCACGAAGATTCAAATTATGAGAGTTCGTGCATAAGTCTATTTTTTACTGGGTTTCGAGATTGTGGGGCTGTGGGGTTATGGAGTTATTGGAAAATATGGGTTTAAAGCTCAAGAAGCACGTATAGGTCGAACATAGTGTGTTTCGGGACTTAAATGCGGATGTCTTTCTTACCGGGTTAAGGGGTTTCAAAGTTAGGGGATTAAGGCGTTAAGGGGTTGAGGAGTTAAGGGGTTATAGGGATTGAGTGTTAACAGATAAAGGATTTATTGGGTTTTTGGGCCTACTTTTTGGGGTTATAAAAAATCCTGACGTGATGGGGTTAAATGGACCCTGGATTTGTATTTGGCGACCCTAAAACGTATGGTAGGCATAATCAGACCCCTGGGGTAATTTTTTCGATTTTTATGTGGAGCTATGTTATCATTCCAGGAATACACCGCTGAAGGTACTCGGAAGTTTAGTCTTTAGATTTGTTAAAGAAGCAAGGCTTTAGATACTTGATGGCTTGCTCCCCAAAGTCCCATTGATAGTAATATATGCTCTTGCGAGCGGAATCGTTTAGAGAGTTCTGCTATATCGTGTGCGATTTTGTGAACCATATGTTAAGTGGCTGAAGTTGCAGGTTTTAGGGAGTTACGCTGAAATTGGTTTACATTTGATGCTGGAGCTTTTTATGATACTGTTAGCATCGCAACATGTTATAGATTCAATATTTGATCAGTTGGAACTCGTTAAATGCAGCATGTTTTTTAAATGCATACCCCTACACCCTTACACCTCATGCAGCAAGTTATCCTCGTTGTAGCTTTCGATCTTCAGAATCGGCAAAGGTGTCTATAAGACGCTTTTTTGATATCTTATTTTTTGTTTTTGTGAGGATTAATCAAAATATCTGAGACAACGAGTACTTCACCGTTAATATTTCCAATGGCGTAGCCGTTATTACTTTGGTAAGTTGCAATCCCACCAATTCTAAACTGGACTATAAATAAGTAAACTAGCTAATTGAGTTGCCTTTGTAGAAATGAGACGCCAGTCACTTCTCATTGGATTTCGGGTTTTTCCTCTGGATTGTTCATTTGTGTTACCGTTATCGGATTTCCTTTCAGATCACGTTAATATTTGATATGTGACGTGATGTAGTGTAAAGAACGAACTTATTTTAATTATAATTGACTTAATAATAGTTATCAAAAATGTTGCTAATAATCCAAACTGAAAAACTGAAAGTTTAATTGAACATAAGAACCGACTGCTGCTTGTTGACTGTCTCATCGTACGTAATCCTGCCACAATGTGTTAACATGTACTCTATTAATATATATTATAAACAAAACACATTTATTACTATTTAAAATAATTTTGGTCCGCACACAGTTTTTCATTGTGTGGTATATTAGATTGCAGAAAAATTCCTCCTTACACTTAAAACTAGCACTACTAAGGATGATTTTTTCAGACTATGCTTTAAAGCAAGTACAACATTTAAAATATGAACAATTTAAGTTGTGGTTATCTACCAGTCGGTGAAAAATAGTCTTGCTGTATATCTTTATGATTGCCTGATAGTTTTCTCATTAACTTATTAGGTATTGCAATATGTAAAAAAACTTTTTACTATTTCGGGTATTTGAAAGCATGCCTCATAATGTACTTTTTATGTCATTGTGGTTACTTTATAGGAAATAAACAACAGTTCAAGTTTAAACAAAATGTTCTAATGTTTATTGATTGTTCGTAACATGCAGTAAACTCTTTAAGATTTTTTTGCTTAAGTATAATATAGCTTGCAACAAGATGTCATAGTTCTGTTTAAACTCTTTTGTTTTTGGCAATATATAATATTGAAACACAAAATCTACTCTGACCAAACGATGAAGAGGTTGGCTTAAACAAAATTAATAAAAACACCGCCACTAGAGTAGATATGCAGAAAAACTGTAGCATATGACTATTTGTCATACAGTGAAGGAAAACAATATACACTGGTGTAAGAAATTAAGAGAATTTGCAGACTTGGTCGATTATCTCTAGAAGTACTGGACCGATTTTAATGAAATTTGATATGTACGTACATTGATACAATACAAAACAAATAACCATTCAACAATTGTAATACACACGCATGATCGTGCGTAACACTCGTTGGAGTTGCAGAATAAACAAAAGAAATGGGTTAATAGGAGGTATGGTCCCCTCTTACAGGCCTCGCAGCGTGATTTCATACTTAAAATAAGGCAGTTTATCATTTTCTGTGGCAATTGGTCCCACTCGTTCAGCAACGCTGTTTTCATTCCCTGGATGGTTCTCGGAGGGGGGTTGCGAGTTGCAATTACCATCCCCATAGCGTCCCAGACATGCTCTATAGGGTTGAGGTCTGGAGATCTGGCTGCCCAATCCATCCGGCGAATATCCATCCTCACTCTCTAGAAATTCGTCGACCAGAAGAGCTCTATGTGGCCTCGCGTTATCGTCCATTAAAATGAACTCGGGGCCAACTGCACCCCTGAAAAGGCGAACATAGGGCTCCATGACCTCATTCCTATACCTCACACCAGTCACAGAGCCTCTTTAAAAGACGTGGAGAGGTGTGCGGCATTAAACCTCCTCCGCCATAATGGTCGATTTCACGGACATTGGAGGGTAGGTAGCGGGTCCCTGGTTCTCTCCATATGAACGTACGGCGAGAATCGGTGTTTAGGCTGAATCGGGACTTATCAGTGAAGAGAACGGTCACCCATTGATCCATACTCCAATCTCTATGCTCTCTGCACCATGCTAAACGGACTCTCCTGTTCGCAGAAGTGAGCGGGACGCAAACAACCATTTCTCATGAAGTCTTTTGGAAACAGTCACCCTTGATACACGGGTTCCTGCGGCTGCATACAAGTCACGAGAGAGCTGAGAATCTGTAGCCCCTCTGTTACGCCACGCTAAAATGGACAAATGGCAATCTTCTCTGGCCGTCGTGGCTCTTGGACGACCTTGTCCAGGCTTTCTCTCGATGGATCCAGTATCCTGGAACTGTTTCCATAAGTTACACACGATGCTGGGCGTTAAATTGAACTCTCTACAAATCTGGACTTGCGATTGGCCTGCTTCTAGCCTCCCCACAATTCGCCACCTCATTCCATCATCTAAACGTTGGTGGTTACTCATTTTTACTGTTACAATTTAAATTTAACCGATTCCTGCAAAATAACACCAAGAAATTCGCCGAGGTGTGCTAGCTAACTTACACGCGCTTATACAGCCTGATTCTCTATTGGCTCCGCCTACACACACGTGTACGCTTACGTATTTGACGTACAAGATTTGCATTTTGTCTAGAAGTAGTGGTTTTACATTCAGTTCAGTTCTTTTCATGAAATTCGATAAAATATGCAAATTCTCTTAATTTCTTACATCAGTGTATTAATAGTACAAGGACTAATATACAGAAGAAGAAGAACTTCATTTAACAATAGAGAATGACCAGTAGGTGACGAGAAGAATAAATATTAATCTAAACATCAATATTGATGACACAGTATAACTGGGCGACAATAAATTTAATCTTAAAATGGAGAACTCTAGCATGCAAAGTATCTTAAAGGCTTAAATATATGATAGGGTCACGACCACATAAAACAAGTATGAAATTATAGAAAGGAGTCTTTCCTTAATTAAGACAGAGCAAAAAAGCGATAAATGAATATGATAAGTAAAGAATGATTTACATAAGGGAATAATGCACCTATAAAAACAAATTTACGATTAACTTTAGAATTTAAAACGAAGAATGGTGGTTTATTTATATTATTTGATTATTTGGGGAAGAAAATTGTAAAAATTAAATTCATAAATAATATATAACAACAAAGCGAAAGCGTAGACTAATGGTGCCAAAAGTAAAAATCAATTTTATGAGTCATTCGAGGGAAAGTTACGATGACTGATGTTAATTTATAGAGAATTCATTTTTAAAGGAGTTTTAATAGCACTGGTGGCCAGAAAACACACCTGAACTTCGTTAGGGTCTTTTTCCGGTTTTAAAATCACTCTATAGCACCCTTCTGGTTTGGCCACTTATCTGTCTCTGAGAGCAGCAAGAATTAAGGTTGTTATTTTTACTATCGCTATTAATTAAGTCAAAATTGGAAGCTTCAGTGAAATTGATGTTCGTCCTAAACTATTTCATTACTATCTTTCTCCATGTCCTACCACTGGTTGTTTTTGCCAATTCACCTGTCGACTTTCGTATGATTGGAAGGTGTTTTTCAAATACTCCGTCAAACATCGGCTTTTTGTCCAAGTTGTTCCTTCATAACTTGTAGCGCCTTAATCCTCTTGGTGATTTACCAAAAAGAAGTTGCTAAGCCATAAAAAATTTTGTTATAGAGGTTTGTTTTGACTCCTAGACTTCTTGTGTGATCATAGCGAACAATATATTTAAGATGATCTTATCACTTGGATTTCTAGTTTTTGCAATTTTTTCTGGCTATTTTCTTTGTTATGAGTTCTTGAATCTTTTTGGGATAGTTTTTGCCTACAAACTTCTTTTGATCTAGCTGTCCATGTTACTTATTGCATTTTACGGCTAGTTTTTCGATTTTATCTCCAATTCTTCGAAGGTTTTAAGCGATGCATTAAAATATATGTTTTTGTGTAAATACAACATATGTCACAGTCGGAATTCTTGTTGGCCAAACTTAGATTTTTTAAAAAAGTAGTCCAAGATTTTCTTATACTGATAAAAGACTTTAATGCTCAATAACGGACTCAAATTATGTCTTAAATTTGCTAAAATAGACAAGAATCCTTAAAGTTACATAGATGTTCTCAGATAATACAACCCAATCTTAAGTAGTTCGCGTATTATTAACAAATATAGAAGTAAATGAAATACAAAGAGATTAAATAGTTAATAAGTAAGATTCTAATATAAAATAGTAATGTAAAAGTAAAGAAAGAAAAAGGGTATACAATGCCAAAAATAAAAGTTATTAGAGAGACCATGCAGACAAAGCGAAAAAGAGACTAAAATAGATAACCAATAACAAAATGCATAGAGTAGAATATGAATAAAGGTGAGAATGTAATAAAATAATAAAAGAATAAAAGAAACTGGCTAAAGGAAGTTTCACCAGAAGATAAATAGCCAAAATAAAGTGTATAAGCTAAAATTAAGTGGAATAAAAAGTAAAAAAGGCGAAACTACTTTAAAGAATTATCAAATATAAATTAAAAACAGAAGCAACTATTCATTGAAATATATCTCAATCAGTGTTTGAGAGATGAACCCATATTACAAGAAGCAAAGCGTTTGGCAAGACGGGATACATGTGGAATTAAGAAAGTGTGTTAGTGACAGGTAACAGGAATATACAATTTTACTAGTAAAAATGAAAGAAAAGAGGATGCCAGGCCAAATAGTAACTATTCATATAGAAAAAAGCAGACCAATAAGAGAGAAGCGTTGCCGAAAGGTCATTTTACTAAACACCACAAGAAGCGACGCAATATACGTGTAATAACAAACAATACAAGTTCAGAGGAATAGCAGAGTTATCAATAATTGCTTTTGAACAAATCCTTGATCTTACTAATAAGTATGAAAGAATTGGGAAAACCGATTATATCAAGGAGGCTTTCAAAGATGACATTGGATGATTATCAGAAACGTTAAAAGTCAGAAAGGAGATAAACTACATGCGAAGGCTTTCACGGTTGGAGTTAGAGTGCATTGTGTGGTTGATTCTCGCGTTGTTAAGCTGAGGTCGGAGTTTTGAAACTTTTGATAATTCGTCCACATCTTCAGAAGAAAATCTAAAAATTTTAAATTTTCTGCGTCTGCAAATGACATGTTCGACACATTTGTGGAAGAAATGTCAACCAACCACACCATAGGGGGATAAAGTAGATAAAGGGTTTAAACGAGGGAACGCTCTGTGCTCAATACTTTTTAATATAAACTTAGAACGTTATCATTCAAAAATAAAAGATAGAATAAGGACGAGATTGGGTTAGTCAAAACTATAATATGTAGCAAAAGTTATAACAATGGTAAAAATAGGTTTTTAGGAACCAGTGAAGATATCAAAAAATTGGTACAGAATAAGAATGAGTTAAAAAATAGCATAAGATACAGGAGAAGATGTTGTAAAAAGATAAACAGTTACAGTTGGAGGTATGTACTAAGAACTGATTAACAAGAAATAATAGATGCCAGCGGAAAGAAGAAAAGGCAGACCAAAGTCAAAATAGAATAAGTGAAAAGTTATTTAAGTACAACAGGAGTGGAAAACGTAAAAGAGAAAGTTAAAAAAAGTAAAATCAGCAATAATATTGGATACACTTTTTTATGTTTATCCACCAAATGACTAATTTATTTTTCGCCTCCTAAATGGTAGGGCATCTATTTTTATTTATATATCGCGCACACCGTATAGTCAGAGTAAAGCACCATCTGCCAGCTTTACAACACACTAAAATAGGTGTCTGCCTCAGTAGCATTCAATAAGCAACTTTTGCGACACTGCCTTTCTTTTCAGGCTTCAACCGAATAAAAGTGCCGATAATCCGCGTGATTTGAGAGAGTTAGAAGAGGGTGCTGCTTCTTACAGTAACTGCAAGAAGTAGTTCCAATAATTTGAAAGCCATACTAACACCTTGGATAGTCAAAGAAAATGAAGGATGAGGAACTGGAAGACTTTCGAAAGAGGACTGCTGTCAGAATTCGCAAAGAAACTTATAACACATCAAGTTATTTCTAAGTGTTTACACAAACTGAAAAAGGTTCACAAAGATACAAAAAATGTAGTGTTGTTTTACACATAATGGGATCAATATTTAAACGTTTAGAAAAATTTTAACACAACTTTGTGCCCTTGTTGTCTGAAGAAGAATGGCTCCAAAAGAAAAACATTATATCAACATCTAAAAGTGTAGTAATGTAAAGAAACTCAAACCTAGACGACAGTTGGCAATGCGGGGGTTGGTCATGATCCACTGCCGCATGGAAGCTAACGCCTGGTCTCTCGTGAACTTGTCTTCCCGCAGCTCTTCCTGCGCAATCCTCTGGGTTTCTTCGGGAAGCGTGCAGACATAGTCGTCGGGCTCGGTTAACCACTTGCGGGTAGCCATCTGGAAAGAGAAGCGTACTTAACGTTAGTTAAATACCTTTTGTGCCTCACTTAGTGTTTCATTGAACAAGTTGGTCTATTACATTTGATGTGTTTGTGACCTTTTTTACGCGAGACAGAAAAAGTGGAAAAGACTTGGGCATCTACACCAATTAGATAATACCTTAATTATTACTATTTTAAAATTGAGTTTGGGTATCTTAAGTTCTTTCCTTGTATCAAACAGCTCAAGTTCGTGGTAAAGTAATCATTATTTAGACGTTATGTACAGGGTCATAGCCTCCGACATAGGATTACTAGATTTAATTTTTACAGGGAGTAGTGATTATTTATTCCTTAACCCTCTTTTGACTATGGCTTCTCTCCATTTTATAATTGCTTTTTGCTTTCTCTATTATTTTCTTCCAATTTTCCGATTTTCATCATTTAGTTTTCCAACTTCCTCCATCCATTTTTTTTAAACCTATTTTTTGCTCTTTTACCTTCTAATTTGCCTCTCCCATACGATCTAAACGTCCTTACCAAACCCATTTTTCTGCTTCTGGTCATGCTTGGTGTTTTAAATATTATTCGTAGTTCATTTTTCATCTTCATTCTTCATATTCCACTCTCAAGCACCCTTCGCAGTATTTTCTGCTATTAACTTTTATAATCAACAATTTTGATTTAAATATTTATTGTGACGTGTAATCACACTTATTCCCTGATTCTAGTCTTGAAGTCACGTCTCAAGGTACTTCGTTTTGCTGTTATCAACGGCCGAGGAGCTTATATGTTTCCATTGCTTTAAAGTTTCCTCTGTTGAACTTTACTTTCTTAATGTTTCGAAACCTCTCGCTATTTCTTGTTGTAACTAGGTAATTAATTTTTGTCTTGTTCACTCTTAATCTTTGTATTACCGAAACTTCTTTAAAGTATCTATGTACATCTTGGAGGCCTTTTTCTGCTCTGCTAATCAGATTTATGTTGTCGGCATACGTTTTGGGAGAGTATTGTATTGGTTTTTCTAATACTAAATTAAAAAGGATTGTAGAAATTAATTCTCCTTGTTTTAACCCTTCATCGATCCGTCTTGACACTCTCCTACTATTTCTTCTATATATAATAACGTTAACTTTTGTATAATAATTGCTAAATGTTTTACTTTTAACATTTAACTATGCCATCCCTCTGCAATTCTGTTAGTTTGTCTTATTACAATAATATTGTCTCCATACTTTATCAATTCCACAAATATCCCATCTTATCTAGATCTTTGCAAGATACTCTTTTCATTTTTGAATAATTCCCTGTTTGCTAGCGATCAAGCTTTCTTTTGCATCTGCATGTCATTGTGTAGGGATGATATCCTTTCTTCTGGGAGTCTATTTCTTATTTTTGTTTCACATCTTTTATTTTCATTGCTATATACTACACTTTTTCCATTCCAGATGCATCCTTCTTTTCTTCACTGGGTTCTTCTAGTTTTTTTTTGTACATACCTCGTATATTTATCTTTTTCACTATTTACTATTGATTCTTTAGTATTATAATTTATATTTCGCGTTTCTTTCACAAGTTCTCTGTTTATAGTTGATTCTGTCTAAAAAATGATCACCGTTGGCGTCCCATGCCTTTAAAGCTTATCATTAGTAGCATTTTTTATACTTGATTTTAAATATAACACTAATTTCAAACTTTTACGCCACTCAGTTTACTGTTGACGACTAAATCAAGTTTTTTCTTATTTCAGGAAATTCTTAAAGGAAAGCATGCGATTTTTCGTAGTTTATTTAAAGAATATGCGAAGCTTAAACATGTTATTGTTGAAGAATTCCGAAAAAATCTTTTCAATATCTTTTACGAAATAAATCATTGGAAGTTGTTTAAGATTATGCCATCTAAACACCACATAAATAATTTTTATTTTAAAATAATTAAAATGAAGACAAAAGTCTACAGGTATTTTCTTTGTGAATGAAACTAAATATTTCAACCTCGATGGGGTTTCATAAAAGCCCGATTTAACCATTATCTATTTCTTTCCAAGATGTTTCTATATAAATACAATGCCAAAGGGAATATTCAACTAAATTATTAGGTACTAACTTACTTAAATAATCAAACACAAAAATAATACTTTATTTTGCTGTTAGGGGAATCGGTGCTACCTTTAAAATACATAAAGTTTTTCCTCTTTGAAATCCAACAAAAAGGGCTTAACATTTTAATTTTTTGAAGATTGTAAAAGTTACTGAAAAAGATGCTAAATGTAAGTCTAAGACACCCATTTCTCTAAGTTAAACATTTGCTTCTTGAACCAACAGCAACTCGTTCATTTTGGTCTTTTCAGTACCTGTTTTCTTGTGCAACATGAAGAAGAGTTAGATCCCACTTCAGTAATTTAGTTGTCTTATAATTAGATTGAGTATAATTGATCTTGACGTATTACTTAGTAAAATAATAGACAGTTTTTCCAAGTTAGAAAATCCAAGCAAGCTCCCATTCCCACAACATTATTCTTCTTCATGTGCGTTATCCGTTCGGGGTGTTCGCGATCAATATGGCAATCTTAACTTTGTTGACGGCGGTTCGAAAGAAGTCTACCGTTGTCATTGAGAACCAAGATCTTAATTCCTTCACCAGGAGATGCGCCTACGTCCGGGTCCTCTCTTTCCTAGCACTTTACCTTGTAGTATCTGTTGAAGTGTCCCATAACGTTGTTCATTCCTCATAATACGTCCGAAATACTGTAACTTTCTGATTTTTATAGTTTTTACGATTTCAGTTGTTTTATTCATTCTTAGTAGTACTTCAACATTCGTCACATGGTCGACCCAAGATATTCTCAATATTCTCCTGGACGACCACATCTCAAAGGGCCTCAAGTTTCTTCACTGATGCTTCCGTCAGCGCCCAAGTCTCAGCTCCATACAACGGGACACAGAACACATTTTAATAGTCTAATTTTTGTATTCAATTTTAGATCTCGAGACTTAAACACTTTCTGCATGCTTACAAATGTTGATCTGGCTTTCTCAATCCTGCACTTTATTTCCTTAGAGTGGTCCCATTAACTATTTATCGACGTACCTAGGTAATTTATTGATGTTACTCTTTCAATTGGTTGATAGTTAACTATTAAGGGTCCGGGTGGAATTGTATTCTTACTGATAACCATGTATTTTGTTTTTTGTATATTCATTTCAAGTCCGTATCGCCGACTGACCATTTCAATGTTTGACATGAGTTCCTTTAAACCTTCGAAGCTGTCCGCAAATATAATCGCATCGTCCGCATGTCTAATGTTATTCATTCTAGTTCCGTTTAATAATATACCAGCATCTATACCTTGCAGAGATTCATTAAATATTTGCTCAGAATAAATGTTGAATAACAGGGGCGACAGAACACATCCCTGTCGCACGCCTCGTCTTATCTCTATCTCGTCTGAATTATTTCCATCTATTGTAATGTATGCAGATTGATTCCAATAGAGGTTAGTTATGATTTGAAGATCTTTGTCATCTATCCCAATTTTTTCCAAAACATTAATGCTTAACTCTATCAAATGCTTTATGATAATCTATAAAGCAAGCGTAAATATCGACATTCACATCTCTGCAACGTTGAAACATAACTTGTACAGCAAAGAGAGCTTCCTTAGTGCCCAAGGCGTTACGGAATCCGAACTGAGCTTCCCTTAGTTGTTCTTCACAGAGCTTATATATTCGTCTATGTATTATTTTTAAAAAGATTTTAAGAAGATGTGACATAATGCTAATCGTACGGTAATCGGCACAGTATTTCGCGCTGGTTTTCTTGGTATGGCAATGAAAGTTGATTTGAGCCATTCTTTGGGTATTTTCCCTGAGTCATATATTTGATTAAAGATGCTTGTTATCCATGTTATAGCATCATCGTCAAAAAGTTTTAAAATTTCGGATTGGATTCCACCCGGGCCTGCCATTTTTCCATCTTTCATAATATTTATTGTTGCAGGTACTTCGGCCTTTGTTATATATGGTCCAGTTACACATGCTATTTGTTTCGGATTGTTCGTTTTCGGAAAGTTTTGTAATATAGTCTTTCCATTGTTCTATTCTTACTTCTTTATCTATAATGATATTTCCTTCCTCGTCTATCAATCGTCCAACTGATTTGCGTTCGACCATACCTGCCGCTTCTTTTACCTTACGATGCATGTTAAAATGGTCGTGTTTCTTTTCTAATTCCTCAATTTCCTTACATTGTTCTTCTAACCACTTTCTCTTAGCTATTCTTATTTCTTTCCGGATATTTATTTGTATTTCTCTGTATTTTTCTATGTTGGTTCTCTTATATCTTCTTCTCTCGTCCATCATATACAGAATCTCGTCGGTCATCCATTAATGTTTTTTAGGCTTAGTCGGTTTCAAATGATCTTTGTAAATTTTTTCTATTGTTGTACTGAATTCCGCCAGCTTTACTTCAATATTACACAACATTATAAGTTAGTAAATCAAATATAAATCGGATTTTCTTACGCGCCGTGAAATAAACGGCTGGGCGTTTGAAGGCGCATTTTTCTCGTAGAGTACCTCCTGCTACCCCTACATTAGTCAACATTACGATGTCAAAGCAAGGGGTGCCCTGATCTGTTGCTCAACGGATTATTATCAACTTTGTTACAACAAAAGGTTTGTAAATTCGTCCGTAATTTCAAAAAATATTTGAAGCTCAGTTTAGAGACAACATCCTAAGAACGTACCTTGAGTGCACGCATGGCATAAAAAGTACTTGGGAGAATTAGAAGCAGTTGAAGATAAAGGTCACCGGTCGCTTTGGACCTGCGCGACTAAAGAGAATATTTGCAACAAAACGGATACATAAGTTTCAAAGTTGCTCGAAATTATATTTAAAGGTAGCCAGACACCGACAAATTGCCCTAAAATGTTATGAGTTTATGCCGACCAACAATCAAGTAAAAAAAACGCGACTTTATTTTATTTTTTAAAATAGAATATATTGATGGTGGTGTTAGGAGAGCCAAAAGAAAAAAAAAATTTGTGACATAGCTGAAATAGTGCACATTTTATATTTGGTTTTAGAAGCCATTGTTACTGAGGATTATACGTGTAGTTTTGCATAAAGATATCCTGATTAGACGCCACCAAAGCAATTTAAGTTAAATCATCCGTAATAAAAATAAATAAAGTCCGTGTTCGAAGATTGTCAATGATTTCTGCCATGTAGTTTTCGTCAAAAAACAACCATTAATAGTCAATTTCGTGCAGTTATTAGACAGAAAAAGTTAGGTTAGTTAAATGTTGCTGTAAGAATTATGTATAACGGTATCTGATTTCATACATCAAACCAAACAAAAGCTTAACAGGAAAAGAGTCGGTAGAATGTTTATTCGGAAATTTAATAATAGTTGTTATACAGAATGTTACTCTTCAACTAAACGCGTGCTGTGAAGGAATGTTTGAACTCGTGACACACTAGAAAAAATGTTTTAATATTTAGAGTGACTATTTGATTATCCACAGTGGTGAGAACCGGTACCAATAAGATCACACATATGTAACTTTATTCATTTTCGAACGAACTGAATGTGATTCTATTAGAGCCGTTACTTTTACTTCTGGTAGCTGTTGGGTTTTGAGGAAATAAAAGACAGTGTATATATGCAAAAACAATACATGACGGTATGGTAATACAAATGTGACTACTGAGTCAACGATTTTAAAAGTCTTCTTCTTCAAGTGCATACTCTTCGGGAAAGAGTGTTTGCGATCATGATTCGGGATACTGCAATTCTAAACAGTTGTGATGATGTCAGTTTATACCAATCTCTTAGATTTCTCAGCCAAGATATACGTCTGCGACCTGGTGGGCGTCGGCCGTTAATCTTGCCTTGTAGTGCTAGTTGCAATAACCGATATTTAGTGTTTCTCATAATGTGGCCGAGGTATTGCAGTTTATTTGCTTTTATTTTCTCAATACATTCTGTTTCTTTTTGCATCCTTTTCAAAATTTCCTTGTTACTCACTCTGTGGATCCATGGAACTCTAAGCATTCTTCTGTATGTCCACATTTCAAAAGCCTCTACTCTTTTAAGGACATCCTTCGTTAATGTCCACGTTTCAGCACCATAAAACAGCACAGAGTACACATAGCAGCGTAATAGTCTGATACGTATCAGTAGATGTATCTCGTGAGAGCATAATGTTGCTTTCATTTTCATAAATGCTGAGCGGGCCATTTCTATTCTGACCTTGATTTCTTGCAGACAATTACACTGATCGTTTATCCATGAGCCCAGGTAACGATATTGAGATACGTTTTCAATTATTCTATTGTTATGCCGTAGTACTATTTGCGTTGCTTGAGGATTTCTGCTGATCACCACTGATTTTGTTTTTGTTGTGTTTATGGAGAGACCGAAATCTTGACTAATGACTGATATCTGGTCCAGCATTCTTTGCAATCCTTGAGCTGATTCAGACATTAATACCGTATCATCGGCATATCTTATTGAGGTTATTCGTTCTCCATTTAATAGTATTCCATCACCAGAATTGTCAAAAGCTTGTCTAAAAATCTCTTCTGAATACAAGTTGAAAAGTAAGGGTGATAACACACATCCCTGTACTGTGTCCATCAACTCTTACACCTGCAGTTTGGTGCCAGTATAAATTGGTTATTACACGAATATCAGCTTGATCTAGTTGTATCGCAGTCAATACTTCAAGAAGTTTATCATGTTTGACTTTGTCAAAAGCTTTTTCGTAGTCAATAAAGAGCAGATATGCATCTTTATTTACATCACGGCATCTTTCTAATAAAATTCACATAAACAATAAAGGTTCGCGTGTCCCCAATCCATCCCTGAAACCGAACTGATGTTCTGTTAGTCGTTGTTCACATTTCTTGTAGATCCTGCGATGTATGATTTTTAAGAATATTTTGAGAACATGGCTCATTTAAAAGTGGTTGTCCAAAAATTGCCACTTCGCCAAAAGTTGTAAAATCCATGATATCGTATTAAGTACCAGAAGAGTAAAGCTAAGGGAAATCAAAAATCTTTGTCACAGATTGTTTATTACACCCTCAACGAAAGAGCTAGCGAAAGAACAGATTTGTTTTAGTTTGCTTCCAAAGAAGACAAAAATCAGTATTTTAGAAGGAAAGTCTATGGTGGGCATTTTTAGGTCTGCAAAGGAATAAATTATTTTTCAAATAATTCGTTCCTGAAGATCTTCCGCTAACCTTCTAGACCATTTGATTGTCAAAATTCTTATCCAAGGATCCTTTGCTACTCTGACAATATTTTTGCGCACGTCAAGGGTATTGTGCCACACACTGGTCGTATTAAGGTTGAGCCTTCGTCTTATTGGATAGATCTGGTACATTTCTGTTACCATTGTACCCCAAACTTAAAATAATGGTTGTCTGAAGCAGAATGTAGGCAGATCAGTAGTCAATGTGGCAGTATAGAGAAACTCTAACATCGTGAACAAATTGCATCATTTTCAAATTTATTCACATCGATTTCTCTCCTGCTTTCGTGGGTTTCAAGTTTTGTAAAATAAAAGTTTTGGTACAACTGGATCTATGTCTCACTTATATGATTGCTTTTGTATTAAAAATCTCAGGAGTTCCGGCTTGTTCTTATATATTCAGACTCGGCTCCCCTGGTTCAGTGGAGAACATGTTCCCCCTTTAACTAAGAAATAGTAAGTCGCTTGGTCACACCTGCTGTTCAAAGAAAAGAATAATATTAAAAGGAAGGCGTGAATTAGATTTACTCATCATATAACGGCATGGTGTATGATGCTAATGACAACTTGTTAAAGCCAGATAATTGTTCATTTATTGTTTATCGTCTCATGTGTGTCTGATGTTTTAGTTTCTCTGTCTGTCTTTTAAAGTATAGCCTGTTATAGACTCAATATTTTCATCTCGGTTGTTCAAAAAGGTATTTTCTGCTCCTGTATCAATAGCGTATGTCATGACAGGCCTTACGCATGTCATAAATTTTGTGCTTATGTTTATTTCTCCACATTATATTACGTAGATAACTTGATATCATAGCCGCTTTTGTTGTCTTTAGATTTCTGCTGCTAGCTATATTGGTCCCAAATATTTAAAATTTATCACTTGCTCCACACTTTGGTTGTATGTAGCTGGTTTACATCTTCTTGGTTTCTTGGAGACTGCGAAAGGTTGTGCTTTCTGAATGTTTTTGCCGTGTTTCAGATTTATATAGTAGTCTTTGTAGGCTGTCTTTGTCTTCAGACATTATAACAGCGTCATCGGCGTAACACATTATTTTGATTTGTTCATTTCCCATTGAGTTTTAACCTCCTAGATAATGGTTACATTGGAGTAAATCTGAGGCTATCGTCTTATCTTATATCTGATAGTACTAGTATCTTTTTTCTCGATCCATTATCGTTAAAGTAAATTATCCATTATCAGTAAAGTTGTAACATAAAACTATTCGGTATTCCGTTTTTGATCGAGACATCTTTGCGAGCTTTTTCACTAAGACAGTTCAGGAAACATTACTAACCATCTGTCTGAACGTACTTATAATTGTCTTAAAAAGTGCGCCATAATAAAGCAAATTTTATAATACACCACCAATAGGTGAATAAAAATGTAGTTCTATTTTACTTAGCAATCAAGAGGCAAAAACGAAGTTTTTGTTTTTGTGACTTTAGATACCCTGCAGACTTTACTATTATTTTTAGACATAACGCAAAAACAACTTTACATTAAAATCAAACTACATGTGGATTTGTCTACATACTGTTTAAGAGATAAAAAACAAAGAACCAAAACTAAAAATGTATTTTTATTCTTATATTACATTTGCAATGAAGTTTATGCAATACAGCTTTGACTTTTGTCCCTTTTACTTTTTGAAGAACGAAGGCAGATGGACATCAAACGTTCTACGCTTTCATATCAAATTTTGTTACACGTGTGTGAATCAAATATAAATCTAAATTTCGTTTTTATATATAAGGCGGTTTCTGAGCGTTATAACACTAACCTTCCTTTAGTATCACGATGCCAAAGCAAGAGGTATCCTTGTCCTTTACAAGACAGATTAATATCAAATTTCTTGCGGCAGAAATTTTGAGGAAATAAAGGCATAGTTCAAAAGCAATACTCTTAAGAAGATTCAAGTACGCATAACAAAAACTTTGTAGAGGGACAAGTTGAAGTATAGGTCGCCGAAGTTGAAAGATTATTAGCATAATAAAGTGTTCGCCACCTTCTAAAATATCACCGACGATTAGCAATTGCAGAAATTGCTTCTGGTAAAGTTTGGAAGAAATAAAATCTGCATATCAATGAAAAAGATGCCAATTTCCTATCCAAGATGTTATCCTGCTTTGTTCTAAAATACACCAGAACACCCATCTTATAGTCCAAACATATCATTATGCGATTACCATTTGTTTGGCACAGAATGACAAACATCTTCCCAGTGTAACAATCACCTTCATTTTACAGTACTGAAGACAAATAACTGGGACAGATGTGTTTCTAAGTCAACAAATTATGTAGAAACAAATGTTAACTCATGTTGTTAAAGACACCATCAAGACTGCAAGCAACATAGCGGCAAACAACGCGCCCTCTCAGCTGACCTAACCCACCGTGACTTAGTTTTGTTCCCCAAAATAGAATATAGCCAATGAAATGGTTTTCCGCACCGTAAATAGAATAAAAAACAGACTCTTTGGTGTCTATAAAGAAATAATTTTTAGCCAGTTTCTAAGGTGTGGGCGAAACATGCAGATCAAATCGGAACATTATGTTTGCTGCTCTTGAGCAGTTAGATCATGTTGTGAGTTTGGGTCAGGTTACCGCCAAAATAAAAGGACATCAACGACATTTAAGCCTTAACTGGCCAAAAATCACTTCCGAGGGGGCACACTCCGTCTAAGTAGAAAATCGATGGTTGCACAAGGAGCCTGAAAAATTTATAAATATAAATATAGTTTTCACATAAACGATTGTTTCTATTTGGTTCACGGTTTTTAAAAAAACTCTAAAGAATATTGGTGTGGCGGCCTTTTCGCCCTTGAACCGCTTTATATCGCGGCGGCATGCGGGCCTTTGATATCTGCTGCTACGTTTTGCCATCGCACAAAAACGGCATATGGGCTTTTGCTCAGCCGACAAGTCTGCATACGCCGTCGGCGGCACCCTTTGATATGAAAGGTGCTGTCGAATGAAAATTGCCCGCAAAAGACCTACCGCCAAGCCAGGCGCGAAGCCCGGCAACATAAACACACCGCAGCGCGGCCAATTCGGTCGTGTTTTAACACCCGCAAGAAACTTACGCACACCGCAGCGCGGCCAGTTCGGTCGTGTTTTTAATACCCCGCAACATACAAGAAGACAGCGCAGCAAGGTGGCCAGCGTGGAACCATCGCCGACGAAGCCGAAGCCGATTCAGGTGAGCGATTTGGCAATACTCGTTGGTTGATATCGGTAACCGCCCCCATCCGCTTTCGCGACGGCCGTTTAAGGGACGATTTGGGCCTTATCGGTTGACGTTCCAATACGAGCCGTACTACGTAGCTACGAGAGCGGCTATTTACACGCCTGCCTCTCCAAATATTTATTACTTGAGTGAAAATGTTAATGGTGATTTTTGCTACCTTCAGAAGGGGGTTTGCTCTAGATCGGTCTTAAACTACCCTTTTTTAAGCATATCATAACGACGCTCTTTGCATTACACTACATTTGTCACTTATTTGACTTATACAGGGTTGTATCCAGAAGTAGTAGGACTGTTTTTATTCAGCGCGCGCGAAGCGATGGAGGGGAGTCTGCAAGGCCGGATGTTATGGAGGGGAGTCTTGGAAACAGGTTTCGACCTGCGGCAGTCGCCTGCGTGCGTTAGTTGAGTGTGGACCACTGTTTTAGTGACCTCTTGTTGCGACGCCTCGTCGTCAGTTGCGATGGAGCGAAATTTGGAGCAGCGGTACGCCATTAAGTTTTGCTACAAACTTGGAAAATCAGCGACCGAAACCAAGTACATGCTTACGCAGGCCTACAAGAAGGATACCATGAGCCGTTCCTTTATATTTGAGTGGCACGAGTTGTTTCGGGAGGGAAGGAAGCTCGTCGAGGACGACCAACGCGCCGGGCGTCCGTCAACCTCGCGAACGGACGATTATGTGCTGAAAGTTAAGCAACTTTTGAACTCTGACCGACTGTTGGGCATTAAATTAATTAGTGATGAGCTGAATCTTTCGTACGGGACAGTCCAACGCAACATCACAGAGGATTTGTCGATGAGAAAAGTGCCACGGCGCGTGGATTGTGAGGTATCTCCTGGCCAAATTCGGCGTTTCCACGTTGTCTCAAACCCCCCCCCCCTATAGCCCTGATGTGGCACCGCCGGACTTCTTCCTGTTCCCTTAGATCAAGAGGCAGCTCAAGGGGCATCGTTTCGACTCGGTAGAAGCAGTCCAAGCGGCAACGAGGAGGGCGCTGAACAGCATCCCGGAGGACGACTTCCAGAAGGCCTTCGCGACCTGGAAGGCTCGCTATCAGAAGTGTGTGGATGCCCAAGGGGCCTATTTTGAAGAGTATTAAGTCGATGTACCAAAATCTTCAATAATTTTTTTTTAAATCAGTCCTACTACCTTTGGATACCACCCTGTATATCATAATCATAGAATTTGTTTACCGCTAGAGCTGATCTGTACAAGATGGGCGGCAACGATTTTTTTTTATAACGGTAACTTTTTCAATAAAAGCTAGAATTATTTCATCTTTCTCGAGACTTTCACTAGTAATTTTGACAATATTTATATTTCATTTTTTAATCTTTGAAATTGTTGAATATTTCATGATTTATCTTTAACCATCAAGCAGCGTATTTGAATAAAAAACGATGCTAGGCGTTCTACAAATTATGACAATTAATTGCAGTAGCAATTTATCGGCACTGCGAAACTTTATGAACCTCTAATAAGATAGGTAAACTTCGGCAGTGCGATAAATATAAAAATAAAATAAAAAAGTTTGTATTCAAAATCCTAAAATAATCAAACCAACAGGAACATAAAACAATTTATTCGGAATATCAGGGAATTATGTGAACAGATGCTCTATTTACAAGTTACAAAACAATTGACTTTGTTAATGTCCACATTTTAAATAACTAAAAATAAAGAAACCAAGGTTGATTATTAAGAAAATTGAAACGCATCTGTGATGAAGTATCCAAATTGAGGATAGAGATACAATAGAATATGAATAAGAATAAACAAATACTGATAACATTAGGGGGGGACTGACATCTTTCAATATGAATAAATAAAGAAAGAAATAGAGTAGCCAGAAAACTGTGCAATACTAAAATAATATAATTAACACAATATTAACAAAATAAAAGAACGTAAGCCCGATACAAATCAAGATAAAGTACAAACAATACAACCGAATAAATGTTAAGAAACATTGAAAAAATAGTAGGAAAAACAGGGAGTATCACAAAAAAATAGAAACAGTGCAGAAAATAAATGATTTCAAAATAAAGAAAAACTGAAGCTAAAACAAGAAGAAAATTAATAAAAAATAGGAGGAAACTTAAAATCTATGAGTGTGAAAAAAACACTAAAGAAAACTAAATAGAGAAAATACATATAAAAGAAATCATCAGCCAATATTTACGATATTTTTAAAGTAGAAAGTGAGAATTGATTGGGAAAGGATAGACAATAATAAAAAGGTAGAAAGAATGCCTTCTACGTATCTTACATGTGAGTAAAAACTAAAATAAGTGAGAGGAGACAAATTTAGAATATTTATCAAGACATCTATTACACAAACTATAAAAAATGAAAAAGCACTTTAGATAATGACATTCAGTTTAGATGAGCGGTGATAGTATGAGATAAATTTAGCAAGAATTTGAGGTTGGACTAAAGGATGCTGGAGGAATGAAAAGGGCAATGATCATCCTAAACTACATACAAAATACTGGCATTAGGACAGAATATAATATTATTTAGAAAAATAAGAGAGTAGTGGTGGTTAACGGCTACCGCATCTAATAAGGCAAAAGTCAACGGCGCTCCCTCAGCAGAATTTTAAGCAAACAAGCAAAATGTATAAAACAAGAACTTTAAGTACAATTAGCTACTACTTGGGAGTACTTAGTTTACGCGGATGATGGACTACCGGAAAGGTCGATAAAGAAAATTTGCTTTACAGGTGAAGTAGAGCGGACCCTATGCATGAAACTGAACTATAGGGATTAACGAAATTTTATTGAAACGAATGACAGCGAATCATATTTAAATCAAAGTGAATAGCGGCAAAAATTTAGCGGGCGGAACCGAAAAGTTTGCGGCCACTTCCGGTCAAAGCGGTTTCGAGATTTTGCGATCGGGCTGATTTTTTGGCGTCTGGACTTGACTTACGGTTCTTAGTTGACTACTGAAAACGTTATATCTCTATCTACCACAGATAAAAAATTATAAGGCGTGACAGATGTCAGAAATGACACAAATAGAAGCTGGTCTCCAGCTTGGAAGCTGCTTTACAGGCAAGCTCCTAGCAGAGGTCCGCTAAAAAAACGGTTGGGGATGTTGGTTTGCGTATAAATAGTAACACAATTAGATATAAGACAATTTAAGTGGAAGAAGAATAAATGCGGAAGTGCTTTAATAATAATGAACAAAAACAAATAAAAACGATAAAGCAATGAATGTATAAGACGATATTAAAGACTATGGTACTTTATGCTAGTGAAACGTCAATAATAAATAAAAAAGAAAGGGAGAAAAAAGAGAAAGATTTAGAGAGAGAGAGAATGAGAGAGGGAGGGAGGGAGGGGGAGAGAGAGAGAGAGAGAGAGAATGAGAGAGGGAGGGAGGGAGAGAGAGAGAGAGATAAATCTTATATTTAAAATCAATATTTACTGAAACTAAAAAGAAGAGGATTTTAAGGTTGGAGGACGAAAGTAAAAAATGGTAGAGAACGAAAAAACAAATTTCATTAAACTGACAATTTTTGTTTAAAATTTATTATTCGGTAATGAGAGAACAAAAAACTTATGAATTTTCTGCACATACATTGAATTGTGTGTGAAGACTTTTAGTTGGTTTTTGATTGGGAAGATACGCCAAAAATCAATGTTTTGCTTGTTCTTTTGTCTCAATCCCAAATATAATAAAAAAGGGTTGATTAAATACCATCTTTGAGGGTTCTTAATTTGCAGATGAGGAAGGTTAATCAATTTACAATATTTTTCTTTAATTTTTGATTCGCTTATTGCCACACCTCATACATTTTCTCTGTACATTATATGGGTAAAGGTTTTTAGCTATCGAAAGCTAGATAACAGTTAAGGATTTACCGTCTTCTATATTTTTAGCACTTTTTATCAAGGAATGAATGTATGATTCTTCATTCTACCAATTCATGTAATCTATCATACATTCACTGCTGTGTAAACCTCACTAATAGAACTGTACAGGAATTAGTACAGAAATTTAAGAGAACAGACCGCAAATTCCTCTGCACGCAGCAATTATTGAATTCATTCACAAAAATTAGCGCAATTTACGCTACGTTTTATTATGGTACACAAACACAAAAGACCCTGGCGGAATATAAATGTCGCAATCGTTAGTTTTAGAGCGGTAATAACGGAACAAATAGCGCCTTCGCGTGTCCTCTCGTACTTAAGCGGCAAATTTAAAGGCTGCACAGCTGAAAGAAATTGTTAATGATGGTAATGTGTTATGCGTATAGTAGTTTTGCTTTTTCCGTTTTACAATGCTGCTCTAACAGCTGTTAATTCGTAATTTTTAATCTGCAGTTAGCACTTCTTTGTCAACTCTACATGGGGTGCAGGAAAAGTATTGAAACACAATATTGATTTTCATGATATTTCAAAAGATTTTTTACCATTTCATCCTCGATGTCTGGACATCCTCGTTGTTCTGTGCTAATTAGAAAATTCTTATAGTTAAAAAGCCGTTGATAGAGCGAGATACTTAGTTTTCCAACTTATTGGACATTTCTTCAAGAGAAACAAATCTTTCTTATTTGTAGGTGGTATAGAGAAGTATAATTTACCAATAAAGAAATATCGAAATGCTCTTCTAACCGCCAGACTGTAACCATGTTCTCCCCTCTTTTCAGACAAAAATTTTCATTCCTAAACTCCTAATACTACCTGACTACGATTGTACGATGAGGAAAAGCATCCTTTAGTACAGGACCATTTCCTTCAAACATTGTCTAGCACTCTAATCGCATGCAAATTTGTAGAGCAATATTTGCATAATATTGACATGGCGATCTCTTTTTACTGCCACAGCTAATGTCCAGTGGTCATCCTGCTGGTTACACTAAGGACTTGAACCAGTTATGAAACGCCATATTGCAAAATTTTTTAGTACCCCATAGAATTAGCCAATCTCAAAACTGCAGTTTGGCAACATCGGGGCATTTTAGTAATGTGGCAAATCTAAAACGCCACAATCTTGAATTGTAGCGGGATCCAAACCCCCCCAAGATGCGCCTTACAATCGAGAATTTGTCCCTCTGACTAAACCATTATTGTGAGTCTAGAAAATTTAAAAGCCTACCATAACTGTAAATAAATAACAAAGAATACCAAAAAAGCAGTAAAAATGTGTAATGATTGCAAGAGATTGGAAATTAATTTATGTCTCTTTGTTGGGTTTGTCAAATCTAAAATGTAACGGGACTTTTAGTACTGTCGATGGAGGACAATAAAGAGGATGAATTTGAAAAGACGGACTGGCTAAGAGGCGATAAGAAGAACAGAGCATGACAAATATTTGCTTTTCTTTTTCTATAGACATTGCAGCAGATCAGAAAAACTTTAACGATAAATTTTAGATTTTCTAGTTCTTCTTCTTCCTCAAGATTCTTATGCCCTTTGCAGATATATATAATATAATCTGTACCTCTCCTACCGTTAGGTGTAGAAGATAAAATACATCTTTCTTTTAAAAATTAATCTAAATACCTCATTTACAATAACTTAAAATCAATTCATCTTTCCGTGAGAAATAAAAATTATTAGTAATTCTAGATTTGCATCAAATCCCATCTTGCTCTGTCCCTATAACTAAACTCCACTCTGTCATTTATCACTTCACTAACCCTTCCCTTAAACACTCCACATTTCTCCTCTTTCTAGCCCCAAGCCTATCAGGGATGTTGAACAACTGAACTCCCCTTCACTCACACTTATTTCCCCACTTCCACACTGATTCACCACTATTTTATCGTTGTTCTCCATCTAGTCCTGTCCCTTACTGAAATTTCAGCCTGCTTCCATGAGATTCCTCTTGCCTTAATTATCTTCGCCACCTCTCCATCCCACGTCATCTTTGATCTGCCTTTCTTTCTCTTTCCAATGTCGTTCCACTATCCCTTGCCTCCCTACAATCCCATTTCCAATTTTTCCATTGAATTCTGCCATAACTATCGTGGGGTTGTCTGATTCTTCATATAGAATTTGAAGTTCTTGCCAGAACTTTCTCCCGGTCGATATGCTATTATTACGTCCAATTTCTCTTGATTACATCGTGCAAAAGTTACTTTCATTGCCCTTTTTCCACTGCTTTCCACTCCACTAATTTACTCATGTACTTCGGACTTATCAGGCACCCTACCCCTGCCGTAACTCTTTCTCGCTCGTCTATTCCACTATAAAACAGCCCGTAATCTTCTATTATTAATTCTCCTACTCCTTTCCTCTTCGTCTCTGTGATTGCTACTATTTCCATTTTATACTTCTTAATTTCCTTTGCCATTTAAACTTCTAATATTTCCATGTTCCTATTCTGTCCCATGCATAATCGTTAGTCCTTGTATCCTTTGCCTTGGTCGTCACCAATTTATCCTGCCCTGTTCTTTTTCCTTTATTAGTTTTTGCTCGTGTTTGGTCTTGTATGTATTTTCCAATTTGCCAGATTTTATACTCAGGTCCATAACTCCTGATCACATATCTTCTGGCATCCCACCTTGACCGTTTTCCCTTTTGCTGCTTCCTTCTTTGCTTGTTTCCTAATTGTATTTTGGATCTTTCTTTCATTTTGCGTTAAATCATCGTTTATATACACTTTCCGACTTTGATTCCGTAGTTTACTCTTACATTGCATCACCATACTCTTATCACTTTTACTTCTCAATTCTACCAGGCACATGTCCTCTCTCAATTTTCTAACCATTTCCACTTTTAAGGTCACTTCCAAAGCATTATCGATAAATCCTTCTATTTCCTCCTTTAACGTTTTTGTATTGTTTGTGGTCCCTCTTAACCTTTGTATGACTATGTTCTTTCTCCTCCTATCTTCCTCCATTTTCTTCAGTCTCTCATTTGCTCTCTCAACTTCCTTTTTCAAATCTTCAATCTCCCTCATTGCTTTTTCGTTGGTTCCCTTTAACTCTTTTATTTCGTCTTTAAATTCTCTTTGTTCCTTCCTTAAACGCCTGATCTCCTCTTGTAATTTCTTTGTTTTCTCATTATATTGTTGTTCGTTTTTAATTTCTTTTATATTCTGCGCCAGATTCCTCATTAGTGACATCATTTCCTTCGTTTCATTTTCCATTTTATCTTTGCTTTCTTCTCCTTTTGTCGGTGTCCTAATTCTTTTCCTTGATCTCTTAAATAATTCGTCTACGTCTTCTTTCTTTGTCTTCCCTTTGTCTGTGAGATATTCATCTGAATCCCTCTTTTGTGATTTCTTGCTGTTGTCTACAACCGTCTGCACTTTCTTCTGTTTGTTGGGTTGCCTATCCAGAATTTAACACAATCGGGGTTCCCTGTACCTTGGGTTTTTAACTCTGCTGCTCTTATCTTTATCACTGCATACAATTCTCGCTCTTACAGCTGTTTTTCCTAACGTAGTATGCACTAATATTTAGCCTTTTTTCTCACCATTATATGGTATTTAGATTTTTTACCGTTGCCCTTTGTAATCTTCTTAAGTATTGATTTGCTTCCAAGTTAAAATTGTCCCCAATACGGCCCCAAAATTGGACTTGTTTATCGGAGCAGATTAAAATGAAATGTTACTCGCCTGCTTCCTTAACATCCTCTATTCTCGTCGGAGAGAACTGTTGTTTAACTACTTGTCCACTTCATCCGTCTTTTACGGTTCTGGGTCATTTGGCTCATTTCTGTCAAAGTTTTCCTTTTGGTTTTTTTCGATCTCCAATATTTGCTAGATCCACGTCTTTTTGGTCTTCCATTTTTCTTTTTACTATATTTTTACTTCCATTACTCTTCTGAGGAGTCTTTCTCCTTTCATTCTCCAAACATAGCCAAACCAATTCAATTGTTTCTTGTATATTAAGTTCACTAGTGCTTCAATTTATAGTTTCCTTTATTTCCGTATTTTTATCCTATCTAATTTTGTCACTCCCGCTATTTTCATTTCCATTGCTGTAATTGTACTGTTATGCTTTTTGAAGTTCGTCCACGCTTCACTAGAATATGTTAAGGTCGGAACTATAATTGCTTTATAGACGTGTATTTTGTTTTTCTTTTTTATTCTATTGGCAATTTCCTCTTCTATCTTTCCATCATTTGTAATTCTAGTACCTAGATAGTCAAAAGTCGTTATCTCTATTTAGATGTATTCCTTTAGATACAATCATATTTCCTCTTCTTTCCTTTGTTCCTTATTGATGATCCAAGATATTTGTTTTTTCAAGATTCACCCTCATACCATTCTCTTCTATCTCTTTATTCTATATTTTTATTTTTCTGTTAAGTTTACTCGGTGTTTCTGACATTAGAATTACGTCATCGGCATATACAAGATTGACTATATATATATCGGTTCTTATATTCTAGTAATGTCTTCTTGTTCTGTGTTTTTATTCGTGTTTTTAATTATTCTGTCTATTATATATTGAAAAGCAATGGGTCGAGACTATCACCCTGTTTATCCCTCTTTGAAGTAGCCCCGTATATCAGTATGTGTGCGGTAACGTTCTAAGCATATCATAACGACGCTCTTTGCATTACACTACATTTGTCACTTATTTGACTTATACAGGGTTGTATCCAGAAGTAGTAGGACTGTTTTTATTCCGCGCGCGCGAAGCGATGGAGGGGAGTCTGCAAGGCTGGATGTTATGGAGGGGAGCCTTGGGAACAAGTTTCGATCTGCGGCAATCGCTTGCGTGCATTAGTGCAGTGTGGACCACTGTTTTATTGACCTCCTGTTGTGACGCCTCGTCGTCAGTTGCGATGGAGCGAAATTTGGAGTAGCGGTACGCCATCAAGTTTTGCTACAAACTTGGAAAATCAGCGACCGAAACCAAGGACATGCTTACGCAGGCCTACAAGAAGGATACCATGAGCCGTTCCTCTATATTTGAGTGGGTTTTAGGGGAAGCTCGTCGAGGACGATCAACGCGCCGGGCGTCCGTCAACCTCGCAAACGGACGATTATGTGCTGAAACTTAAGCAACTTTTGAACTCTGACCGACTGTTGGGCATTAAATTAATTAGTGATGAGCTGAATTTTTCGTACGGGACAGTCCAACGCAACATCACATTTGTGATGAGAAAAGTGCTACGGCGCGTGGATTGTGAGGTATCTCCTGGGCAAATTCGGCGTTTCCACGTTGTCTCACCCCTCCCCCTCTACAGCCCTGATGTGGCTCCGCCGGGCTTCTTCCTGTTCCCCGGGATCAAGAGGCAGCTCAATGGGCATCTGAACAGCATCCCGGAGAACGACTTCCAGAAAGCCTTCGCGACCTGGAAGGCTGGCTACCAGAAGTGTGAGGATGTCCAATGGGCCTATTTTGAAGAGTATTAAGTCGATGTACCAAAATGTTCAATAATTTTTTTTTTAAATCAGCCCTACTACTTTTGGATGCCACCCTGTATATCATAATCATAGAATCTTGAAAACGTATACTGTTTACCGCTAGAGATGATCTGTACAAGATGGGCGGCAACAATTTTTTTTTATAACGGTAACCTTTTCAATAAAAGCTAGAATTATTTTATCTTTCTCGAGACATTTTTTCTAATCTTTATAATGATTGAATATTTCATGAATTATCTTTAACCATGAAACAGCGTATTTTGAATAAAAAACGATGCTAGGCGTTCTACAAAATATGACAATTAATTGCAGTAGCAATCGCCGATTTATCGGCACTGCGAAACTTTATGAACCTCTAATAAAATAGGTAAACTTCGGCAGTGCGATAAATATAAAAATAAAATAAAAAAGTTTGTATTCAAAATCCTAAAAAAATCAAACCAACAAGAACATAAAACAATTTATTTAAATATCAGAGAATTATTTGAACAGATGCTCTGTTTACAAGTTACAAAACAATTGACTTTCTTAATGTCCACATTTTAAATAACTAAAAGTAAAGAAACCAAGGTTGAATATTAAGAAAATTGAAACGCATTTGTGATGAAGTATCCAAATTGAGGATAGAGGCACAATAGAATATGAATAAGAATTTAAAAAAACTGATAAAACTAGGGGGGGACTGACATCTTTTAATATGAATAAAGAAAGAAAGAAATAGAGTAGTCAGAAAACAGTGCAATACTAAAATAATAGAATTAACACAATATTAACAAAATGAAAGAACGCAAGCCCAATACAAATCAAGATAAAGTACAAACAATACAACCGAATAAATGATAAGAAACATTGAAAAAATAGTAGGGAAAACAAGGAGTAGCACAAAAAAATAGAAACAGTGCAGAGGAAAAATAAATGACTTCAAAATAAAGAAAAACTGAAGCTAAAACAAGAAGAAAATTATCAAAAATAGGAGGAAACTGAAAATATCTATGAGATAAACTAAAAAGTGTGAAAAAACACCAAAGAAAACTAAATAGAGAAAATACATATAAAAGAAATCGTCAGCCAATATTTACGATATTTTTAAAGTAGAAAGTGAGAATTGTTTGGGAAAGGATAGACAATAATAAAAAGGTAGAAAGAATGCCTTCTACGTATCTTACATGTGAGTAAAAACTAAAATAAGTGAGAGGAGACAAATTTAGAATATTTATCAAGACATCTATTACACAAACTATAAAAAATATGAAAAAGCACTTTAGAAAATGACATTCAGTTTAGATGACGGTGATAGCAGGAGATAAATTTAGCAAGAATTTGAGGTTGGACTAAAGGATGCTGGAGGAATGAAAAGGGCAATGATCATCTTAAATTACATACAAAATACTGGCATTAGGACAGAATATAATATTATTTAGAAAAATAAGAGAGTAGTGGTGGTTAACGGCTACCGCATCTAATAAGGCAAAAGTCAACGGCGCTCCCTCAGCAGAATTTTAAGCAAACAAGCAAAATGTATAAAACAAGAACTTTAAGTACAATGAGCTACTACTTGGGAGTACTTAGTTTACGCGGATTATGGACTACCGGAAAGGTCGATAAAGAAGTTGAGAGAATTAAACAAGCGAAAATTTGCTTTACAGGTGAAGTAGAGCGGACCCTATGCATGAAACTAAGCTATAGGGTTTAACGAAATTTTATTGAAACGAATGACAGCGAATCATATTTAAATCAAAGTGAATAGCGGCAAAAATTTAGCGGGCGGAACCGAAAACTTTGCGGCCACTTCCGGTCAAAGCGGTCTCGAGATTTTGCGATCGGACTGATTTTTTGGCGTCTGAACTTGATTTATGGTCTTTAGTTGACTACTGAAAACGTTATGTCTCTATCTATCACAGATCAAAAATTGTAAGGCGTGACAGACGACAGACATGACAAAAGTAGAAGCTGATCTCCAGCTTGGAAGCTGCCGGTCCGCTAAAAAACGGTTGGGGATGTTGGTTTGCGAATAAATAGTAACACAATTAGATATAAGACAATTTAAGTGGAAGAAGAATAAATGTGGAAGTTTACGTGCTTAAGTGTTTCAATAATAATGAACAAAAACAAATAAAAACGATAAAGCAATGAATGTATAAGACGATATTAAAGACTATGGTACTTTATGCTAGTAAAACGTGAATAATAAATAAAAAAGAAAGGGAGAAAAAAGAGGAAGATGAAGATAGAGAGAGGGAGAGAGAGATAAAATTGTTATATTCAAAATCAATATTTACTCAAACTAAAAAGAAGAGGATTTTAAGGTTGCAGGACGAAAGTAAAAAATGGTAGAGAACGAAAAAACAAATTTCATTAAACTGACAATTTTTGTTTAAATTTTATTATTCGGTAATGAGAGAACAAAAAACTTATGAATTTTCTGCACATACATTGAATTGTATGTGAAGACTTTTAATTGGTTTTTGATTGGGAAGATACGCCAAAAATCAATGTTTTGCTTGTTCTTTTGTCTCAATCCCAAATATAATAAAAAAGGGTTGATTAAATACCATCTTTGAGGGTTCTGAATTTGCAGATGAGGAAGGTTAATGAATTTACAATATTTTTCTTTAATTTTTTATTCACTTATTGCCACACCTCATACATTTTCTTTGTACATTATATGGGTAAAGGTTTTTAGCTATCGAAAGCTAGATAACAGTTAAGGATTTATCGTCTTCTATATTTTTAGCAGTTTTTATCAAGGAATGAATGTATGATTCTTTATTCTACCAATTCATGTAATCTATCATACATTCACTCCTGTGTAAACCTCACTAATAGAACTGTACAGGAATTCGTACAGAAATTTAAGAGAACAGACCGCAAATTCCTCTGCACGCAGCAATTATTGAATTCATTCACAAAAATTAGCGCAATTTACGCTACGTTTTATTATGGTACACAAACACAAAAGACCCTGGCGGAATATAAATGTCGCAATCGTTAGTTTTAGAGCGGTAATAACGGAACAAATAGCGCCTTCGCGTGTCCTCTCGTACTTAAGCGGCAAATTTAAAGGCTGCACAGCTGAAAGAAATTGTTAATGATGGTAATGTGTTATGCGTATAGTAGTTTTGCTTTTTTCCGTTTTTACAATGCTGCTCTAACAGCTGTTAATTCGTAATTTTTTTAATCTGCAGTTAGCACTTCTTTGTCAACTCTACATGGGGTACAGGAAAAGTATTGAAACACAATATTGATTTTCATGATATTTCAAAAGATTTTTTACCATTTCATCCTCGATGTCTGGACATCCTCGTTGTTCTGTGCTAATTAGAAAATTCTTATAGTTAAAAAGCCGTTGATAGAGCGAGATACTTAGTTTTCCAACTTATTGGACATTTCTTCAAGAGAAACAAATCTTTCTTATTTGTAGGTGGTATAGAGAAGTATAATTTACCAATAAAGAAATATCGAAATGCTCTTCTAACCGCCAGACTGTAACCATGTTCTCCCCCCTTTTCAGACAAAAATTTTTTTTCCTAAACTCCTAATACTACCTGACTACGATTGTACGATGAGGAAAATCATCCTTTAGTACAGGACCATTTCCTTCAAACATTGTCTAGCACTCTAATCGCATGCAAATTTGTAGAGCAATATTTGCATAATATTGACATTGCGATCTCTTTTTACTGCCACAGCTAATGTCCAGAGGTCATCCTGCTGGTTACACTAAAGACTTGAACCAGTTATAAAACGCCATATTGCAAAAAATTTTAGTACCCCATAGAATTAGCCAATCTCAAAACTGCAATTTGGCAACATCGGGCATTTTAGTAATGTGGCAAATCTAAAACGCCACAATCTTGAATTGTAGCGGGATCCAAACCCCCCCAAGATGCGCCTTACAATCGAGAATTTGTCCCTCTGACTAAACCATTATTGTGAGTCTTTAGAAAATTTAAAAGCCTACCATAACTGTAAATAAATAACAAAGAATACCAAAAAAGCAGTAAAAATGTGTCATGATTGCAAGAGATTGGAAATTAATTTATGTCTCTTTGTTGGGTTTGCCAAATCTAAAATATAACGGGACTTTTAGTACTGTCTATGGAGGACAATAAAGAGGATGAATTTGAAAAGACGGACTGGGTAAGAGGCGATAAGAAGAACAGAGCCTGACAAATATTTGCTTTTCTTTTCCTTTAGACATTGCAGCAGATCAGAAAAACTTTAACCATAAATTTTAGATTTTCTAGTTTTTCTTCTTCCTCAAGATTCTTATGCCCTTTGCAGATATATATAATATAATCTGTACCTCTCCTACCGTTAGGTGTAGAAGATAAAATACATCTTTCTTTTAAAAATTAATCTAAATACCTCATTTACAATAACTTAAAATCAATTCATCTTTCCGTGAGAAATAAAAATTATTAGTAATTCTAGATTTGCATCAAATCCCATCTTGCTCTGTCCCTATAACTAAACTCCACTCTGTCATTTATCACTTCACTAACCCTTCCCTTAAACACTCCACATTTCTCCTCTTTCTAGCCCCAAGCCTATCAGGGATGTTGAACAACTGAACTCCCCTTCACTCACACTTATTTCCCCACTTCCACACTGATTCACCACTATTTTATCGTTGTTCTCCATCTAGTCCTGTCCCTTACTGAAATTTCAGCCTGCTTCCATGAGATTCCTCTTGCCTTAATTATCTTCGCCACCTCTCCATCCCACGTCATCTTTGATCTGCCTTTCTTTCTCTTTCCAATGTCGTTCCACTATCCCTTGCCTCCCTACAATCCCATTTCCAATTTTTCCATTGAATTCTGCCATAACTATCGTGGGGTTGTCTGATTCTTCATATAGAATTTGAAGTTCTTGCCAGAACTTTCTCCCGGTCGATATGCTATTATTACGTCCAATTTCTCTTGATTACATCGTGCAAAAGTTACTTTCATTGCCCTTTTTCCACTGCTTTCCACTCCACTAATTTACTCATGTACTTCGGACTTATCAGGCACCCTACCCCTGTAACTCTTTCTCGCTCGTCTATTCCACTATAACAGCCCGTAATCTTCTATTATTAATTCTCCTACTCCTTTCCTCTTCGTCTCTGTGATTGCTACTATTTCCATTTTATACTTCTTAATTTCCTTTGCCATTTAAACTTCTAATATTTCATGTTCCTATCCTGTCCCATGCATAATCGTTACTCCTTGAATCCTTTGCCTTGGTCGTCACCAATTTATCCTGCCCTGTTCGTTTTTCCTTTATTAGTTTTTTGCTCGTGTTTGGTCTTGTATGTATTTTCCAATTAGCCAGATTTTATACTCTAGGTCCATAACTCCTGATCACATATCTTCTGGCATCCCACCTTGACCGTTTTCCCTTTTGCTGCTTCCTCCTTTGCTTGTTTCCTAATTGTGTTTTGGATCTTTCTTTCATTTTGCGTTAAATCATCGTTTATACACACTTTCTGACTTTAATTCCGTAGTTTACTCTTACATTGCATCACCATACTCTTATCACTTTTACTTCTCAATTCTACCAGGCACATGTCCCCTCTCAATTTTCTAACCATTTCCACTTTTAAGGTCACTTCCAAAGCATTATCGATAAATCTTTCTATTTCCTCCTTTAACGTTTTTGTATTGTTTGTGGTCCCTCTTAACCTTTGTATGACTATGTTCTTTCTCCTCCTATCTTCCTCCATTTTCTTCAGTCTCTCATTTGCTCTCTCAACTTCCTTTTTCAAATCTTCAATCTCCCTCATTGCTTTTTCGTTGGTTCCCTTTAACTCTTTTATTTCGTCTTTAAATTCTCTTTGTTCCTTCCTTAAACGCCTGATCTCCTCTTGTAATTTCTTTGTTTTCTCATTATATTGTTGTTCGTTTTAATTTCTTTTATATTCTGCCCAGATTCCTCATTAGTGACATCATTTCCTTCATTTCATTTTCCATTTTATCTTTGCTTTCTTCTCCTTTTGTCGGTGTCCTAATTCTTTTCCTTGATCTCTTAAATAATTCGTCTACGTCTTCTTTCTTTGTCTTCCCTTTGTCTGTGAGATATTCATCTGAATCCCTCTTTTGTGATTTCTTGCTGTTGTCTACAACCGTCTGCACTTTCTTCTGTTTGTTGGGTTGCCTATCCAGAATTTAACACAATGGGGTTCCTGTACCTTGGGTTTTAACTCTGCTGCTCTTATCTTTATCACTGCATACAATTCTCGCTCTTACAGCTGTTTTTCCTAACGTAGTATGCACTAATATTTAGCCTTTTTTCTCACCATTATATGGTATTTAGATTTTTTTTTACCGTTGCCCTTTGTAATCTTCTTAAGTATTGATTTGCTTCCAAGTTAAAATTGTCCCCAATACGGCCCCAAAATTGGACTTGTTTATCGGAGCAGATTAAAATGAAATGTTACTCGCCTGCTTCCTTAACATCCTCTATTCTCGTCGGAGAGAACTGTTGTTTAACTACTTGTCCACTTCATCCGTCTTTTACGGTTCTGGGTCATTTGGCTCATTTCTGTCAAAGTTTTCCTTTTGGTTTTTTTTCGATCTCCAATATTTGCTAGATCCACGTCTTTTTTGGTCTTCCATTTTTCTTTTTTACTATATTTTTTACTTCCATTACTCTTCTGAGGAGTCTTTCTCCTTTCATTCTCCAAACATAGCCAAACCAATTCAATTGTTTCTTGTATATTAAGTTCACTAGTGCTTCAATTTATAGTTTCCTTTATTTCCGTATTTTTTATCCTATCTAATTTTGTCACTCCCGCTATTTTCATTTCCATTGCTGTGATTGTACTGTTATCCTTTTTGATTCTCGTCCATGCTTCACTAGAATATGTTAAGGTCGGAACTATAATTGCTTTATAGACGTGTATTTTTGTTTTTCTTTTTTTATTCTATTGGCAATTTCCTCTTCTATCTTTCCATCATTTGTGATTCTAGTACCTAGATAGTCAAAAGTCGTTATCTCTATTTAGATGTATTCCTTTAGATACAATCATATTTCCCTCTTCTTTCCTTTGTTCCTTATTGATGATCAAGATATTTGTTTTTTCAAGATTCACCCTCATACCATTCTCTTCTATCTCTTTATTCTATATTTTTATTTTTCTGTTAAGTTTACTCGGTGTTTCTGACATTAGAATTACGTCATCGGCATATACAAGATTGACTATATATATATCGGTTCTTATATTCTAGTAATGTCTTCTTGTTCTGTGTTTTTTTATTCGTGTTTTTAATTATTCTGTCTATTATAATATTGAAAAGCAATGGGTCGAGACTATCACCCTGTGTTATCCCTCTTTGAAGTAGCCCCGTATATCAGTATGTGTGCGGTAACGTTCTTGTATACACCCTCAGTTTTTCTTATTAGAATTTCTGATTTCTATAGTTTTCTTAGGTCTTCCTATATTATATTTCTATCTATAGAATTATAGGCTGCTTTTATATCTACAAAGCGTAGCTAAAGTTCTCTGTTTGATTCAATCATTCTCGCGATAACCTTTTTCAGAACAAAATTATTGTCCGTTGTTTGCCTGTCTTATTTCTGTTTCTAATTTCGGTTCTATCAGTGCTATTGGTTTTGTTTTCAATATTCTTGTGTAAATTTTAGATGTCGTTGTTGCGAGGCAGATTGCTCTATAATTATCGCATATAGTATAGAGGCAGGATAATATTCCTTTCGCAGTATTTTGGTATTCTCTCTGTTCTCTATCCCATTTTTAAAATTCCCATTAGTCATTCCTTTCCACTATTTTCCATCAATTTTATTAGTTCTGGGCCTACGTTTGCTTTACCTATTTTCAATTTTGCTAGAGCGTCTTCCAGCTCTTCTATCAGTACGTTCTATTGTCTTTCCTCCTCATTTCCCCATTAAGCCCCCTCCTCTGAATTTTCATAATTCTCGACATAAATTTTTTCTCCAAAGTAATCCCTCCATACTTTAACACCATCTTCTTTTTTCGTTTTTAACTTATTTTAACTTATTGTTGTTATCTCTTATGCCCTGTATTGTTTTCCTATTCCTTCCTCTCATTCTTCTCACTTTGTTCCAGAAACTTCTTCTATTTAAACTATATTCTCTACTAAGATCCTCTCTAAACTCCCCCCAACTTCCCTTTTTACTTGTTTTCTACTCTCATTATGTTCATTTTTGGCTTTCTCTTTTCTCGTTCGTATGTATGTGCGCCAGGCTGTTTTTTCTTCTCTTATAATACTTTCTCATTCCACCAACGTGTTCTTTTTTGTTTGTTTTGGTATAAATGGTTATACCACATATATCCTTTGCTTTTCCTAAAATAGTTTCATTGAAAATTTTCCATAACTCCTCTAGATTTATAATTACTATTGTACTATTTAATTCATCCAATGTTTTGTCCGTTTCCTTTTGGTATATTTTTCTTATATCAGGTTTTTTTTTATAAATATTTATTGTAGTATATTTCTCCGTGCCTTCTATTTTTGGTGCGTTAATTTCCAGTGTGGATTTTACCAGTCTGTGTTGAGTGTTTAATTCTACCTCATTTGCGGTGTACACATTGCTTATCTAAAGTGTCATTTCTCTGCTATATACTATATAATCAATTATATTTTTGCTTCTATTCCCTCGCCCCTGAACGTATATACATAAATGTGGAAGAGGAGATAACGGAGATAAGATTAGGAAGAGAATATAAGAGAAGTAGAAGACCAATAATGATAAAATTAAGAAGTTGAAATAAAAAGATTGAGATTTTAAATTAAACAAAAAATTTCGTCTAAAGGGATTCAAAAACCACAAAAGAAATTAGTACTATTTATAAAAAATATAAAGGAAAGGGGCATCTTAAAATATAATAAACTAGTAATTAATAGCGAGGTTTTTTTTCAATAGCCTACAGCTTTCTGGTAATCAGGACAGAGTGGGAGCATATGAGAACCGGGAAAAGATAACCTGTGATAGTCAAGATGATAAAGAAGAAGACTTAATTGTAAATTATTCAAGTAACATCTAAGATAATCCAAACAAAGATAACCATGATCCAGACATCCCCAGAGAGGAATTTATAGAAGAAATAAAAGCACATGATATACAACTGATTGGAGTTAGCGAGACGAAAAAGAGGGGGCTGGAACACAATGGATATCAGATGAGTACATATTATATTATTCAGGGATACAGCCAGGCAAAAGGAGAAAGGAAGGGGTAGAAATAATTATGTCAAAAGAATTACATAAGATAACAACAAAATCTAACCCGGTCTCCGTAAGAATTACACATATTAGAATAGAGGAAGGGACGTACTTAATAGATATAATATAACTATATGCATCAACAGAAGGAATGCAAATGAAATTATGCAAAAGTATTATGAAGAGCTACAGAACGTAGTAGATTTAATAAGAGAGGGTAACGATAAAATTTTATTGGTGGGCGATTGGAACTGAAAAGTTGATAATGGTCACAACAAAGAGGGGGTTGTCTAGAGAGATATGGGAAAGTAACAGAAATTGAAGCAAAATTATTAATTTCTGTGAGATGAATGATCTAATAATTGAAAATACCGTTTGGAAACAAGAAGTAGAGCAGATTTTCTAATTAAAAGATTTAAGAAAAGATATTGCGAAATTGATCTAAAATAACGTAAACATTAAGGAATCCCCTGGTTTTAATTTAATTTTTGGAGAGATCCTAAGAAACTCTCAAGAGAAGGGATTACAATAATAACAATCATTTTCAACACAGTTCTAAGGCAGGTTGTTACCCGGCTTAGTGAAAGGTCGCCCAAGTTATCCGAATTCCAAAACCAAATAAACTACTAACTGATGTAGCTCCATATAGGCTTATTAGTCTGCTACCAGTATGACCAACAGGTTTCAAAAAAAATTTTTAGGTAAAATGCTACCACTTATCAAAGAGAAAGTCAGTTTGGTTTCTGCATACACCTTGCGCAGCTGCATCTATTGACATTACTCATGCCTTCGACGAAGTGTCGCTTATAGGCCTATTATATAAAATCAAACGATGCTTACAAAAATCTGTACATGTAATTTTTACATCTAGGAAATGCTCGTGACTTCCATAATATCTTACCACAAAAGGACAAGATCAGATACTTGGTAATGCACCTCGACCAGCGTCTAACTTGTAGCCCACCTATAGCATATGATGTAATAGGCTACAGCTAGGCGATAACTTCAGATAATACTACTGGTTAGAAACACAGAGGCTCAGAGAAGCCATTTCAATATTCCAATATTTGAACTGCTGGCCTAACAACCAGTGAAGAGGCTAAAACTACACAATTTGCTGGACCTACTACAAGGATTTTGAGACACATTCTAATACCAAAACTCTCTCTATGTCTCTTTTATCATATAAATTTGTATGATACTAAATGTTTCTATGGATAGTGTATACAATTAACTTGAGGCCAATAAAAAAGATAGATATGTAAACTAAAAATAGAAATTTCGTTCAAATAAAAAGAAGTTGCAATTGCATAGTGTAATAGAGAAAGATCCTATGCTAGTTGAGATCTCGAGTCACCTCTCAGAACATTAAAAACGCCTTTTACTATAGATAACCTATTGACCTAAATTTATTTTTAGCATAATTTTGCGTTTATCAAATATCGTTTGTGGTTATATCTGTCCTTGCTCTATATAATTGAGGGTCAAAGGAAGATCAACACTAGATCGAATACTTACCTTCAAAATGATCACTGAGAAGAAGATCATATTAGTGTTTATAATCTTCATCCAGTTATATAAAGCCATTTTTATAAACTTGTACATCTGAAACGTACCATTCAAATGCAAAACATTCTTTCTCAAAATTTTATCACAACCTAATAATCGAACATTGGGAATCGCATTGGTTCTAATGACTTTGTTTGTAGCTATTCGAAAAAGTCCAGTTGTTAATTATCTTAAATTATTTATCTATGATATATTTTTTCTCCCTCAATTTATCCTTACATAATGATACGGAACATACCATATTTTTCTGGGTGCCTCATAATTGTTTTTTTAAGTCGGTTTAAAAACCTCATTTTTTATGTAATCCATTCATTCAGTTTATTTTAAGTATAGGTTGGTATATCGCAGTAAGTTCCAACTTTTTCATTGACTGTTAAAGTTTAAACCTAGACACCATACAACAGAACTGATAAGTCTTGGTCATAACTTCACATTTAGGTCGTGATTACACAGTATATTCCTCAGGCTTATGACATTATCTCGTGCTTCTTCAAAACGACTTTTAATTTCATGCAAATTTCGCAGTTCTAGTTATACAAGCTTCCAAGGTCTTTTTTACTTTCCCCGTGTTCCATTGGTTTGCAATCCACTTTGATATTTGATATTTGTTTACTATCACACATTTTGTTTTTTTTGTGATTATATTTAAGCGTAAGTTACATGCTTCTGCAACATAATTTAGTAGAAACTGTAAATTATTTAAGGTATAGGGCAAAAGTACTGCGTCATGTACATATTTCAAACTGTTTACTATCTTCTACTACTTCAATAAAGCGATACCCCGATAATTTGCGCAGTCTTGCTTATTACCTTTTTTGAAAATAGATACTCCAATTTTCCACTCCTTAGGTACTGTTTGGTTTAATATTCTTTGTAGTAACACCATTCCTTCTTCACCCATTCCCTTCAGTAGTTCTGCTTTTAGTCCATCTACTCCTGGAGCTTTCCCGTTCCTTCACTTTCCTATTCTCTTTTTAACTTCTTCTAAACTAATGCCGTCCCTTATTTCATTCGCCCGTCTGCTCTCTCTTTTCCAGTTTTCACATCATATTGTGCTCCTTCTTCCGCTTTCTCCTCTGTTATCTCTTCTCCCTCTAACATATCCTGGAAATATTGCTTTCATCTTTCCATAACTTTGTTCTCCTCCATTAATATCCTTCCTTCCCTGTCCATAACTTGTTTCGTCCCGATTTTTCTTCTTTTATATCTCATGTTCTTAAGGACCCTATAAAATAGCTTCCCATTCCTTAGTTTTAGCTATTTTGACCTTTTCCTTTACTATTTTTCTCGCTGCCTTATAGCTCTCACACGCTTTTTATTTTAATGGTGTTTTTAATTTCTTCTCTCCACCAACTTGTTCTCCCCTTCATTCCTCTTGTTGCGGTTAACTCGCAGACTTTTGCTCCTGCCTTGTAGATGATTCCTTTAAAATTTTCCCACATCACTTTAATGTTCATTTCCGATATCTCTTGTTCCACTCCTTGTATCCCATTTCTGGCTTGTTCTGTGTACTCCTCACTTACTTGATGGTCTTGCAATCCGTGTATCTTGATCGTCTTTATTTATTTCTTCTTTATTTTCCCTATTATCCTCTCTTCATCCTTTTCTTTTTTATTTTCCTTTTTTGCTATTAATAGGTAGTGGTCTGTCGATAATTCTACTCCCCTGTAAACTCTCACATCCTTCATCATTCTTCTATTTATTTCTTCCGTTCTTATATAGTCAATAACTGATCTTTCATTTCTCAATGGTTCCTCTCTAGTGTATTTATGATAGTCCTTGCGCTGATATAAAGAATTTTGTATCACCAGACCGTTCTGTATACAAAAATCAATTAAATTCTCTCCATTCGTATTACTTGTAATTTCTCCATGTCGTTCCACTACCCCTTGCCTCCCTACAATCCCATTTCCAATTTTCCATTGAATTCTCCCATAACTATCGTGGGGTTGTCTGATTCTTCATATAATATTTGAAGTTCTTGCCAGAACTGCTCCTTTTCTTTCTTCGCATCACTTTCTCCCGGTCGATATGCTATTATTACGCCCAATTTCTCTTGATTACATCGTGCAAAAGTTACTTTCATTGCCCTTTTGCCACTGCTTTCCACTCCACTAATTTACTCATGTACTTCGGACTTATCAGGCACCCTACCCCTGCCGTAGCTCTTTCTCGCTCGTCTACTCCACTGTATAACAGCCCGTAATCTTCTATTATTAATTCTCCTACTCCTTTCCTCTTCGTCTCTGTGATTGCTACTATTTCCATTTTATACTTCTTAATTTCCTTTGCCATTTAAACTTCTAATATTCCATGTTCCTATCCTTTCCCATGCATAATCGTTACTCCTTGTATCATTTGCCATGGTCGTGACCAATTTATTCTGCCCTGTTCTTTTTACCTTTATTAGTTTTTTGGTCTTGTATATATTGCTCATTGTTGTACTTTTCCAATTTGCCAGATTTTATACTCTAGGTCCATAACTCCTGATCACATATCATCTTCTGGCATTCCACCTTGACCGTTTTCCCTTTTGCTGCTTCCTCCTTTGCTTGTTTCCTAATTGATTTTTGGATCTTCCTTTCATTTTGCGTTAAATCATCGTTTATACACACTTTCTGACTTTGATTCCGTAGTTTACTCTTATATTGCATCAGCATACTCTTATCACTTTTATTTCTCAATTCTACCAGGCACATGTCTTCTCTCAATTTTCTAAACATTTCCACTTTTAAGGTCACTTCCAAAGCATTAGCGATAAATCTTTCCTCCTTTAACGTTTTGTACGGGAGTACAAATAAGTCTCCGCCGTTTTTTATCAAAAATTGGGCATTTATTGTGAAAGAATGGAACCTTATGTTTTATTCAAAGTATTGTCCATCGCTAGCAACTACTTTTTCCCGTCTTTCTGGCAGCATACGAATACCACGTCGGAAGAACGCTTCATCTTTTGAGGCTATCCACGAATCGACTCAATTTTTGGTATCTTCATATGATGTGAAGTGCTGCTTAGACAGGCTATGTGCCATCGATCGAAACGAGTGATAATTGGAAGAAGCAATATCTGGTGAATACAGTGGGTATTTCCAAGTGTTTCCAAGTAGGTTTTGACCGGTGCCGCAATATGTGGGCGAGCATTATCATGCAGAAGAATAATGCGTCTGGAGTAGTAATGGGCGCGTTTTTCCTTGAGTACTCGTCTCAATCTCATCAATTGTGTAGAGAACCCCAGTAGTGGTTTAGTTCGGTTTGAGCAATTAATGATACAGGACACCAAGCTGATCCTACCAAATACACAACATGAGTTTTTTCCATAAATATTCGGCTTGGTTATCGATGCTGAAGCATAGCCTCGTGGTCCCCATGATTTCCTTTTTGGGTTATCGTAGTCGATCCATTTTTTATCATCAGTGACTATACGATGCAAAAAACCCTTTCGTTTATGCTTGGCAAGCAGCATTTCACATGTGCAAAATCGGCGATCAACGTTTCTCGGCTTCAGTTCATAAGGAACCCAATTTCCTTGCTTTTGAATCATTCCCAACGATTTTAAACGACGTGAAATTGCTTGTCGAGTCACTCTAATGTAAGTGCAAGTTCTTCTTGCGTTTGGCAGAAATCTTCCTCCAACAATGCTTCCAATTCAGCGTCTTCGTACATTTTCGGACTTCTTGGTTTACAACATCAAACTCGCCGTTCTTAAACTTATGAAACTCACAACTTCTCTCTCTTAAAGCAGCCTTACCATATGCTTCTACAAACAATCGATGCGCCTTAAATCTAGTACACATTATATATGATACATATATCTTCTTGATAGAATGTTCATCAATTTATCGATTTCTTTCTCAATATCTAATAAGCATAAAAATACATCAGTATTCTCGACATCTTTCAGAACATCTTGACTAGAATTGATGCAGAAAAGTGGCTCCCGAGTTTCTAAATTATTTCTAAATTTTAATTAAGTGTCCCTATATACTTTCCAACTTTGTTGTTTGAAAAGACACCCTCAACACGTAACTCATTAAGCTAATTGTTTAACAATTGCTACCACAGGAACTTTTCCATTATTTATTTATTTAATTGCACTCTCAACATCTTGTATTGTTATTGAGGGTCTCGTTAATTCTTTTTGGTTGTCGGTTTGTTCTGTTCTAATATCGGCACCTTATGTATTCATTCCAATGACAGTTTCTGTTTAGACTCGGTTAAGATATTGCGTTCTTTATCTAAAAATTTAAGAACCATTCTGTTTTTACGTTCTCTTATAT
Source organism: Sinelater perroti (assembly GCA_036346155.1). Lineage (NCBI taxonomy): Eukaryota > Metazoa > Arthropoda > Insecta > Coleoptera > Elateridae > Sinelater > Sinelater perroti. The sequence continues at coordinate 15,728,358 of JARFIY010000158.1, read as the reverse complement.
TTCTAACTTTTTTATGCAGATTTAACTTACCAATTCAGTTTTCATACTCTTCTTTTTTCCCTCTATTCTTTTGTAAGCTATTCGATTTTTAACTTATTTTTCTTCTTGCAATTAGTCTCTATGTACTTGATTTGTGTTTGATTCAATATAATTTTTTCTACCTGATCAATTATATTTTTATTTTTAAAACATTGTAGCAAATTCTATAACTACCAAAAGTTACATATTAACAGCGGTAGATAAAGGAACAAAGGAAAGCCAAACTAAAAGCTAGAATACACCTCTTGCAACTCTTCACCGTTGTTGAATTTTCTACTTCGAAGGTCTTTCTTTGGTTTTTAAGACAGTAGTAGTCACTGTCGGTTAAGTCTGGGCTGTAGGGTACGTGGAAAAATTCCTCAGAATATTACGTCTTATCGACTAATGCGTTATCGAGTAGAAGGCGGACAATTCGATTCATCATGCCACTCCTCTTTTTCTTGAAGAAACAGCTAGGGGATCATAGAACATGATTCTGGTTTATTTTTCATAACAATGGATTGAAGAGCTTCTTTGTTATTTCAACAGAGGTTTAAAAATTGTTCATAACAGGTCACACGTTACTCTTTTTGAGCCGCTGAAAAGTTGGAGTACCCATCTGACACTAATTGTGGAGAATGAAGAATGCGCCGCACAATTGTATCTAAAATCCCAACCTTGCTGATAAAGCCTTTACTTTTTAAAGCTTATTTTGCAGAACCTCACGCTTGACGAGGGCAAGGAGAGTTCAACTGTCCGACCGGTCCGTGGTTTATTTAGTTAAAAATTCTTGGCGCTTACTTTGCATATTGTGTTGGAGGTTTGGCTCCTTTAATGACAATCGTGGAGAATCTTCTAAAAAAGCTCTAAACACCGCACAAAGTTTAGTGGTCGATGTTGATTTTTTGACAACGACATGGTGAGGGATGATTATGTTTACTTGGTGCCATGTGGTCTAAATCTTGGTAGCTGTAGGAAATTCATTACAACCTTTTGTTAAACGTCTTTCCAATTTGGCGGTATTCAAACATCAACTTACTCTGCTGTCAAAACTCATGTAGAATAAATGATTCAGAGGGGTAACACAGCTTAAAAATAGAACAGCTGATTTAGAAAGTTTATCTCTTCTTTTTTCAAAAATAATTCAGTCCTCAAAGCGGTAGGTTTCTCCAAAATAATGTTCGGTTTTTCAGAAGACTAGAACATGAGGTACAGTTCGACCTCCAATGTGAAATCCATATTCTCTTTGATGTAAAAATGTGGGCCAGCAAGTTCAAGAAAAAATTTGAACGTAATATTATATGACGAGCAGAAATCTGAGTCAAACTTTTAGCTTAAGCAGTAACGAGCCCTTGAAAGAGACACTTTTTTTATATGCAACCAGTCGATTTTCGACCTCATTTAAAGAGCTTGAGTTGTTGAGCAAACGAATAAGTAATACATGAAACTTGTGAATTTTTTTTTCTGTTATAAATGCTTCGGCAGTACCCAACTTTTATACATCGTAAAAACCAGGCCCATCTAATGTAGTTGCAGCTGGGCTGCAACTTAAAGACGAAACTGGCACAATAATAAACTTTTCAAATTTCAAGATATAGGCTATCTTGCAATTTTCATCCTTCAAATGTGCATTTTGAATTAATTTTAATTGCGGGAGGCTTTGCAACAAGGTTTGGATGCAGTAAAATTTCTCCGAATCGAAAAAGTCTTAATTTTTCTAAACGAGTGATGTAAATAAAGCGTAAAACTTTGACCAAGTGTTCAAATCATCAATGAATCTTGGCGCATTGAGTTTAAATAATTTTGTCCTAGACGGGGGGCTCTTTTAAGAGCGAAAGCGGTATCAATTTTACTTTTTTCCGCCATTTGGGCAGATAATATTTATTTCATTGGGAATTAAAAAGCGAAAGATTAGATTAGTTTTTTTAGGTCAGTCTTTTTATAACATTTTCTTAAATTTCTTGGATATTATGGGAAAAATACTTATGAGGCGATGGGAAAATTTGTAGACTTATGTACAGGGATGATTTATGCGAGTTTTCAGTGGTCTGGAAATAATCCACTTCTTAGTGTAGCGTTACATATGTACGTGATTGGGTTGACACATTTGTTTAGTAGTTATTCCAGAATATATGCCGTTATTACTGTACATCATCTTTCTCTTTTCCCTCTTTGCCTAAAGGGCGTCGGGTGCCTCTTTCTATTTCCTATAGTTGTTTCTGTTTACTTCCCCCATCGTTTTTCCTTTCCTTCCTAATATTTTCCTGAATGTTGTCTGTCCACATTCTCCTTGGCCTAGCGCTTGGACGTCTACCTTCCGTTCTTGCTACTAGAATTCGTTTTGGGATTTGGTGTTCTGCCATTGTTTTTGTATGCCGATACCATTTTAACTGTCTATTTTCTATTGTACTTGCGGTATTTGTTGCAATTGGTCTCTAAACGTTCTATCTCTTCTAGTTTTCCCAGCTACTTTCCTTAGGTACTTTATTTTTCCCATAGTTATCATGTCAAAATTGGACCATATACTTTTTTTATACATGTGTAGCTTTGTTTCTGTCCTTATTTCTTTTTCATATTATACTTCTGTTTATAGCGTAGTATAATTGACTTGCTTTATTCACCATATTTAATATTTCGCAGCCTATTCTTTCATCACTTGAAATTATTGTTCCTAGATACTTATATCTTTGCTTTTCTTCTATGTCTATGTTGTCTATTTTAAATCTTTGTGCTGGTTGGTGTTGTTAATTGGATATGTGCATTGTTTTTGTTTTGCCGATGCTGGTTTTTATCCAACTGATTATATTTCCTCTTTCCACACGTTCACTACTACCTGTGGTTGTTCTTTATTTCCTGCTAAGACCACAATATCATCTGCGTAGACCACGTTTTGGATTTCCACCGACTCCATATTCCAATTATCTATCTTTAGCTTTCTAGTCTCCTGTTTGCTATTTTAAATCATCGTATTTGTAACTAGGGTGGACAGCAGCGGGCTAAGACTATTACCTTGCTTGATCCCTTTCTCCATCAATCAATTTTTTCGTCTGTTCTCCTTCTCATCTCGCTATTCCTTTTACTTTTTTATATACACTCTCTATTACTATTTTCAGCTTCCCATTTACTTTTAGTTGTTCTAGTATTTTCCATATCTGTTTTCTAGACACGATGTCGAAAGCGGCTTTAAGGACAATGAAGCCAGGTATAAATCCCTTCCTTGCTGTTCCTCTAGCTGTCCTTCCGTTTCTTCTCTCAGTCTTCTTTGCAAAATTCTTGCATATATCTTTAAAGCGCAAGAAGAGAGGCATATGGCCCTATTTATTTGTTTTTCCCTTTTGATGTATCGGTACTTTATAGTTTCTTTGCCAGTCTTCCGGTATCTCCTCGGACTTCCATGCTTGTCTTAATATCTTCGGTCATCCATTCTACCGTATTAGCCCCTCCATATTTGATTAACCCTGGTGGTATTTGGTTGTATGTGGCTGCTTTATCGTTTCGCATCTCTTTGATGGCAGCTTTTACTTCTTCTTCTGTTTATTTTGTGTTCCGTTGTCTTCCAGTCTCTGTTCTCCATCTTGTATGTAATTTTCTTGAATTTCTATCTCTTCTTTTTTTAAATTTTTCTCCTATATACTTTCTCCAGGATTTCTGCTGTTTCTGTTTTTAGGCTGTTATTTTTGTCTTTTATGTTCTTCGTTTGTTTTCCTTTGTACGTTCTTAGGTTTTTGATTGTGCCCCAGAAAAAATTTTTGAATGTCTATAGCTTTCTTCTATTTTTATTCCATGTCCTTGCTTTTGCCTGTTTACTGCCTCTTTTGATTTAACTCTTCTTAAATTGCATTCATTTCTGTTTATTATCGTTTTCTTATGTACTGTTTCCAGGCTTGTTTCTTACGTTTTACTTTTTCCTTTACACCATCCTTATTATTGTTAAATTATTATCTGGTGTTTTATTTTAGGGTTCAACTCGGAAATAGTTTGTTTCCTTGTTTTATTTTGAACTTCTTATCGACTAAGTATATCAAGAATGGTGTTTCTAAATGTTAATAAATATATTGTTCGTCTTCTTGTGGAATATTTGATGCATATGGAAGAAACAATTTTATTAAATAGTTGGCAAATGCAAAGGTTTATCACATTTTTGTTCAATTCCTATTTAGTTGTCTTTTTTTTTAAATTTTACATTAGCAATCAGAATACATTGTATTTCTATAAGCTAATATTTTGGTTTATAAATTGACATGATGAGGGTCCGTCCAGTGACTGGTCCTCGTCCTAGAAAATAGTGCTAAGGTGTTGGGTCCATGTGGGGTCCTCTTCAGTGGAGGTCTGTAAGCCAGAGGCGCTTGAGAAGTCTGATGACTTGATGGTGTGGAAGTTCTTGAAGAAGAAGGTTGTCATGGGTGGTAAGTTTTTCAAGATTTTTCCTGGTTCTGACCTGTATTACCGTATTGAGCATTGGGATGCCGAGGTCGTCGTGTATCATCTGATTGGTGATGTACCAGGGAGCATCAACGAGAGATCTTAAGATTCTAGATTGACTTCGTTGCATGATCGCGAGGTTAGTCTAGCTAGCATAGCCCCAAAATTCTATTTCATAGGACCAGATTGGTATAATGATGGTTTTGTAGATAAGGATTTAGTAGCCAGTAAAGGGTTTTAAATCTGAGCTCTATGTTTTTTTTCCTAGTAATGTGCTCCTTCCAGGTGAGCTTGCTGTCCAGGTGTAGACCCAAGTATTTCATTGATGGGGATTGTGGTATCTCGATGTTATTAAGATGTAGTGGAGGACATATCCCTTTGCGAAGAGTGAAGGTCACATGAGTAGATTTGGACTCATTTACCTTAATGTTCCAGCGCTGGAGCCAGTCTTCAAGTAAGCTGAGGTGAGTTTGGACATATTCCACAGCGAGGTTTAAGTCCGTGTGTCTCGCAAGTATAATTGTGTCATCGGCATATGCTCCTATAGTAGTGGTTGGGGAGGTTGAAAGGTCTGAACGTATAAAGAAAGGGACCCAGAACGCTACCCTGTGGGACCCCAGATTGGATTGGGTACACTGGAGAGACTTCGTCGTTAACGCGTGTTCGAAATTTTCTGTCTGTTAGATAAGAGTCTAAAAGTTTATGAAATTGAGGCGGTAAGATTTGATGTATTTTGAGTTTGAGTCCTTTGTGCCAGACTTTATCAAACGCCTGGCGAATGTCCAAAAGAACAGCTATACAGTAGGCTGACTGTTCGAATGCTGTGTTAATTTCTTGCGTGATGCGATGGCACTGTTGTATGGTAGAATGGTGTCGGCGAAAGCGAAATTGATAATCAGGGATCCAGTTAGTTGCCGTGAATTCTGGGTCTAAGGTTTGTAAGACATATTTTTCAAGGAGTTTGGAGCAAACTGGTAGCAGGCTTATTGGGCGCTTTGATGACGCATAGCTGGGATCTTTACCTGGTTTAGGGATGAGTATTATCTCTGCGATCTTAAATTATTTCGGCCAATATTGAAGTCGAAGTATAGCATTAAATATGTACGTCAGCAGAACTATTCCTTTCGTGGAAGCTCACGGAGCATTTTCGATGTAATTTTGTCCGGTCCCGGTGCTTTATTGAGATTTAATCTCTGAATTTCAGATTTTACAATCTTCGGTGTTATTAGTGGTGTGGGAGGTATATTCGGTTCAGGTGCTGGTTGGTCTGGGAGGTTAACGTTGGGCGGTTCATCATGTGGTTGGAATACTCCAGATAGGCGAATAGCAAACAAATCCTCCTTTTCTATGTCACTCTTGGCCCATTCTAGAGCTGGAGGTAGTTTTCTTATTGGTGGGGATGTGGTTTGGGGTTTTAAAGATGATTTGACTGGTCTCCATATTGAGTTGTCATATCGGTTTATGGTTAAGAGTTAGGTATTCAACGAGTCTTCCCTCAAGGATTTGAGTTTCGCCTTAAGCTGATTTCCAAGGTTATTGAGGGTTGTTTTGTCTGCTGGATAATGGCTCTTATGCCATTTGGCTCTGGCTTTCCTCTTTTCGGCAACTAGAAGTTTAACTTCTAGAGGAACATGTGTGTATGAGTTGACGTTTTTCTGCACCTTAGGCGGGGTAGCTTGCAGTGCTGTGGTTGTTAGCAGAGAATTGAATTTGGTAACTGCTGTATCGATTTCGAGAAGGGTTTTTAAACTGACTTTCAAGTCAATGCCTTCATGAAGAATTTGGCTATATAAATCCCAGTTAGTTGAAGCGTTATGGATCCGTGCGGGTGGATTTCTGATTAGCACACTTGCGCTTATAGTTCCTATGATCGGGGAATGGTCCGAGGAAAGGTCGTAGCTTGGGGAGATGCCCATGTAGTTTGGTGATATTCCATTAATGACGAAGAAATCGAGGAGATCGGGGATTTCGTTCTGATCGGATGGACAGTATGTCGGGGTCCCTGTTAAAAGTATTTATTGTCTTGTATAGCTTTTAGTTGTCTGAGTAAAAAAATGCATTATTGTGGTTGCATTCTTTGTTGCTTTCCATGGTGAATGATTCCGTAGATTTCAATAGGTGCTTTGGTTAAGTAGTCTTGTATTGTATTATTCTTAATATTACTTAAGTCTCCATAGATTTTTAACAACCGCTATAAGCCTTTATCACCTGGCACTCTTGAGTTCTGTCGTGCCCTTCTTTTTCGCTTTACTATCGTTGGAACATTTCCATGTTTGCCTTGTTGGTATCTAATGGGTCCAGCTTAACATGCAGCTTGTTGAATTATTGTGGTTATGCGTTTCATTGCCTTAAGGATTTTTATTCAATTTTCAGGAGTACTTCTAGTGTAATGGTCTTATTCAATATTCTGAATTCTTTATAATTTGTTATTTTGTTACTTAAAGCCGAAAGCTTTTGGCGCGATGGGATGGTATACTGACTGAGATTATGATGGAAAAGTGGTATGATGGCATGTCTAGGTTTGATTCAGTTTGAGCCAGGTTTTGAGTGTGCTTTTTACTACACATTATTTAATACGGCTTGGCAATTTGTTTCTCATAGTAGGCCAATAGACCAGCAGATAATGCGTAAAAGTTATTCTTCACCATTATTTTTAACAGTTCACTTCATCTAGAATTAGTCAGTCTGGAGGCCCAGTAGTGACGCTTAGCAACGTAATCGTCTGCTACGAAAGGTAGCAAATTCAATCTTCTATGGTTACGCTTGTTGATTGCATATGGTCGTGTCTCTATTTAGGAAACTGCCTAATTAAGTTTAACACTGTAATAGCCGAGCCTGCGCGTACAGTAGCATCAGGATGTTATATACTATATACAGCTCTTCATTATATATAAGTTTTGATTTCTTGCTCATGTTGGGAAGTCTATTAGCGACAAGTCGTAATATAGACACATAAATAAAAGTGAAAACTTATCGAAAGTGTCAAAATTAAAATCAACCAACCATTTCTGTGGTATTGCCAAGAGAAAAGTGTATTTCACAATTGTCACTTAAAACTACAGCAACCGTAATATTTATCTAAAATAAAAATCAACTACCTGCGGTTTGCTTTACGGAACGTTTTATGTCAATGAGGCACAGCAGAAAAGGTGCAATTTCTTTTTGGGCTACTTGTAGTATTTCAGCCTTTCAATTTACCTCCTTAAATAATTTTTATTTAGTACTTTCTCATTTGTGTAAAGAGTTTTGCCATTATCTGGACGCTGATCTAAAAATAAAAATTTCGAAGAGAAAAATTAAAAGTCGGTGACAAAAAATTTAATACAGAAACTATACAGACGACCATAGAAGTCCTTCCAAAAGCTACGGTCGATTCGGATTCATAAAAGAGAAAAAATGGGAAATGAAGTCGTGATCATCAGTGCATTCACTGTAAAGTAAATTAACTTTTAAAAGAATTGTTCATAATTGAATAATGGTGAAGATCTGATATAAACTATGCAGTATCATCCTCTGCAGTTACATAAATTCAAGATTTCCATTCAATTTCTGTAAAGAACTGGCTGGCTTATAGCTCAGGACTTAATCCATCTGAGCATTCGCGGAACTTAGCTTAGCTTTTAGGTAACTTTTCACTTTTTAACAAGCAGCAAACGACTCCTTTACGCCGGAGCTCTTCCTGTGTAGATCCCCATTATGCCTGGGACAAAAGACCCTCTAAAGGTTTATAACTGCATTGTCCGTTGCCACAATCCAAACAGCGTCAAAATCGGCACTTTCCCGCGTAATGGCGAGGAAACGGCATTCGCCGCGCGGCGCGGCTTTTAACGGCCAATTAAGCCGCGCCAAATTCCTCGCCGGAGCTTTAAGCTCGCCCGCCGCTCTTGGGCGAAAAGAAGCAAAAGAGGCGGCTCACAAAGCAGACGGAAACGACGAACAAAGCCGGCGAATCGCGGTGAAAGCGAATTATGCAACGAATGTAACATGTTTTACATCACGGGCTCGATTTTCCTGGGTCATAGGCAGCGGCGGAACCGCGATTAGTGGGTCGCGCGTCTTGCGGCCCACTTGCGCTTTCGACACCGCGATTTGCTTTGCCGCCACTGTGCAGAAGGTTGAAAAAACGAAATATTATGATTTGGCTCTTTGATCTTATTATCGTCATAAAACAAAGGCCAGGATGACATTAATGTTAATTTGGTTTTGAGGAGGTTTCATAAAATTACCCCTATTTTTAAACTTTCTTCGCAAGATATGGTTTTTATACTTAACCTCATGCTTAATTTTCACCTTCGTAGAACACCTTGCTCAAATTTTCACGCTACTACCATCTAACGACCAAATATTTGATGCAGAAATAGAAAAATATCTAAACTCGCCCAGTCCTGTAAGAAACCTATAAGCCTGCTACCACTGTTATCTAAATTATTTGAAAGATTCTTACTACACACAATCAAGCTAATAACACTACCAGACGAAATAATTCCTTTGCATCAGTTTGAGGTCAGCGAAAGTCACTCGAGCATCCATTAATGCCGCAGAATAGTTAACTACATCAAAGATAATGTTGAAGGAAAAAGTGTGTGCTTTAGTGTTTTTAGATGTACAACAAGCCTTTGATAAAGTCTGGTACAGAGAACTCTTATATAAAATAATAAGAAAGCCACTCTATTAAATCTACCTCCCTAAAATTCTACCTAACTGATAGACACTTCCAAATCCAAGTAGGGAAATCACTATCAGACTGCTATTCTTTTAACTCTCGTATTCCGCAAGGCAATGTTATTGGACCGTTCTTGTACTTCCTCTACACTGTAGATATTCCAATTAGAAACACTACCTTAATCGCTAACTTCAAAGATTATACTGCAATAATATCCTCATATACTAGTTTCGACAGTGCAGTCCAAAAGTTTCAACTACGCCTAAACCTTTCACAAAGCTGGCCAGATCGTTGGAGAATGAAAGGAAATTCGGGCGATTTACATTCACTACAAAACACATTATTTGTTCATAAGTAGCATTGTAATAAAAATCAAGTTTCAATACCTAGGACTACATCTGATTCAAAAGCTGATCTGGAAATCCCGCATAAAAGCCAAAATACAAAAACTCAACCTAAAAACAAAAAACATGTGCTGGTTAATAGGCCGCAAATGGCAGTAGAATATAGAAAACAAACTGCTACTGTATAAAGTCATCTTAATGCCTTTATGGACCTACGGGATCGAACTGTGGGGATGCAGTACACCCTCAAACATCAACATCTTGCAGTCGTTTCAATCGAAGACCCTTTGGTCAGTATATATCCTGGCCAATGTTCAATGGCTCGTCAGCAATCATACCCTACATAATGACCTCAGAATTGCCTTCATCAATGATGAAGGCAGCTAGAAAAAGCCGAGGCCGCACTTTAAACTACACCAGTCAACTCATCTACGACCTCTACAACCATCAGCCTGTAAATAGACGTCAAAAAAGGCAGTGGCCAGAAGACCTCGTTAAGTGAATCCTGGAGACACATCAGCGGATGGCGTCCAACTCATGGCACAATATTTACTTATTACTCTGGTGATCGAGTAGATTAAAAATAATTTTTTCCAAATTAATATGTTTTAGCTAGACGGATGTTGAGAGCGTCTTTCAATATCAAATTGACACCTTGCGTCTTTTTTTAAGAAGACAGCTAGTGTGGTCAAAGGGCGGTTTAGATCAATTTCCCACCCTCAAACCTCAATATAGAGAGCTATGATAAAATTTGAAACCTTTTGAAAGTTTCGCAATTAAACTGAGGTTTAAAAGTCACGTTTTTCCTAAATTGTTGATATTCTACTCAAAAAAGATTTTTCATTGTGAAAATTTAGTGGTATAAGAAAGTATTGCAGAATTTCAGGCTCTTTCTTTGACTTTTACCGTATGTTTCATCTAAACCGATTATATAGAGGTCATAAAATATTTTTAAAATAATTGTGAAATATCATCAAACTTATACATGGTTTTGAGACTATTTTCTTTAATTTCCTCATCATCCTTTTCTTTGCTTTCTTCATTTCGTTCTATTTTATCTTCGTTTTGCTACCATTGTCTTTTTTATTAGTCTGTGTTGCTCAATTTTACCTAAATGTATAAACCAATTAAGTCTTCTCTTATTTAATTTATGTAATATGAGTTCTTGTTGCTAGAGTCTCTGATTTCTTCATTTCGTACTCTGTCCCATCGTTTTTGTTTTTATTTCAGTCGTGGTTACCACGATTTCGTGTTTCTTTCGTGTTACTTATGACTCACATGGCATATGCTATCGTTGGTATGGCTATTGCGTCATGCATCTGTAGTTTTACTCTATTCTCTATTTTAGTTTTTCCATAAATTGTTTTGTATGGCTTATAATAAGTTTTTGTTGCTTTTTGTTGTATTTCTAGATCTATTTGTCCATCTTGTGTAAAGATGATGCCAAGGTATTCAAAAGCAAATTCTCCTTTGAAGTTTGTTTGTTATATTTGTTCCTTCTCTTACTATCGTGTATTTCCATTTCCAGTTTTTTAATCTCTTCCGTCCAGATGTCTATTAGTTCCTGTAATTTTGTATGGAAGTCTGTTACTAGATCTTTATCGTCTGCATACAAGGGCGCATTTATTTTTAAAGGTGTTAAGTTTCAATATCATATTGTAGTCTGTAAATGTCTTGGGGGTGTTTTATTCTTTTCACCATTTTAAAGCATTTGTATTATTCTACGTTTGGTTGCACCCTTCCTCTTATCTTCCAATGCACGCTTATAAAGACATTAATTATTTTGTCCTTTGTAGCTATTTTTACTGTGTCGAAAACTGTTCTGAGGCCAATAAAAATAATATATAATTATTCATTTTTAGTTTCCTTAATACGGATTATTTTTCCTTTCTGTATGCTACCTGTTCTTCTAATTTTCTTTCTGCCATTCTTCTTATTCTTCCTTAAATAATGCTCGTATAAACTTAAAAGCTACTGAAGCTAGACAGGTCGCTCTATAATTTTCACATTCCCCTTCTTCTCCTTTGTATGATGCATCTGGATAATTAAATTACCTTCCCAACTCTTTGATATCTTGTTTATTTTCGAAGCCTCTTTATTCTACTCCTTTTCATCTCCCATACGTGGGACCATTCTGATTTTATATCATGACTAACGCATGCCTTCTCTTCAAGATTGCTTCCAATTCATTAATTGTTATCTTTTCATCTATTCCCCTTCTTCCTCATCCTACCTATACCATTACTTTATCCTATTTATATCTCTTGTTCGTCTTCATATGATACTGGTTCTTCCAACTACTTTTTTACAACCCAAGGAAATTGTCGATATTAAAACCAAAAAAGACCTACAACTAATGCTCATTGTCAGATGCGTAAATTTGCTAGTTCTGAGAGTTATTTTAGAGAATGATATCCCTTTGCGGCATTTTGCAAATTTAAACTGAGCGAATGATAGAGATCTGAAGTTTTTTCGAATTGGAAATGTTTTGGTTAAAAACTTGTCTAAGATTATTCCTCATCATTAAATATGCACGTAAATTTTGTTTGTTTTTTTAATTAACAATATATTTAAACCTTGCTAAATAAAGAGATCTTAAAGTTTTTTTAAAGCATCTATACTTTACCATTCGTTAAAAATGCGTCTAGATTTCTTTTTAATGGGATTTTACCAATAGGATTGAGTGGTTGTGCGTTTTAATCGGATGTATTATAGATTTTAAGAGTCCTTCCTCCATATTTGTTGTCCTGATAAAAAAGTTTGCAGTTTTCTGGTGAGAAGGACGTCTAAATTAATTTCTCGTTGTCAAATTATATATAATTTTGTGTCACTTTTTCAACTAGATCAAGATACAAAGGTCATCAACTTTTTTTAAATGCAAAAAGATGTTCAAAATATTCTTTTTCACATTTGTACATGTTAAAAAGTGTCCAAAAGTTCTGAGATTATTTTGAAGTTTCCACTGGTGCCATATTTTAACATTTTACATATTATACTAAATCAGTTATAAACGCGCAATTTTTTTTTAAGTTATTAAAGTGTATACAGTCTTGGGGTAGTATATAGCGTCGCTTATGAGGGAGAGGGGTAAATAAACGACCGATCGGGTAAATTTTTTCCGAAAAACCTAAACATTTTTCGAATCCTGCGCACGCCCAAAAAACATCTTCCAACTCAACGAGGAACTTGAAGTAATTGGTCAACCAGATGTAATACAAGAAATCCAAGAAATAGGATTACAGAAACAGATAAAGAAACAAAGGAAAATATTAATTAAAAAATCTTCGGGATTCGATCTCATTCTTTTTCTTCTTTAGCCCTTCGTCGTTCATTTTTGGACATAGCCTCTCCCAATTCATGCTAATGTTTCTAATTTTGAGCAATTTTCATTCATCTAAAACCAGTTACTTTCTTCAGGTTATCGTTCCATCTCATGTGAGGTAGGTCTTCTTTCACTACTTTTTACCCATATATGGCTTCCGCTATTGTATTACAGCATTCCATCTTTCGTCAGTTTGTCTTGCGTTGTGGCCTGCAAAGCTCCACTTTAGTCTTGCTACATCTTTTATTTTCTTCTTTGCCGAATACAGGTTTCTGTCTTTTGGAGTAATACCCAACATAAATCTCTCCATTGCTCTCTCCGTCAGAGTTTGTCTATATTTGCTTTGGTGAGAGTCTATGTTTGGCAGCCATAAATCAATACTGGTAGCACGCACTGGTTAAAAGGCTGCAGCCCTTACAAAAATCTACATGGTCAACTTATTGATAGACATTCATTTTATTACTTCGGCAGTTTGTAATACTTTTTTATAAATAGCTTCTAAAGTTACGATAGCAACAAGATCGGGCTATAATTTGCAAGTTCGCAGTTATCCTCTTTATTATGTAGTAAGATGACCACTGCTACGTTCCAACTACTGGGAACTTTTCTATAGTATAAGCAATCGTTAAATAGTTGTTTAATATTTTTACTAGTTTTTGCTCGCCTTTCTTCAACATCTCTGTTAATATTTCATCTTGTCCTGGTGCCTTGTTGTTTTTCATTTATCTTGAAGCTTTTGTTATTTCGTATTCTTCTATGTCAAGTAACTATTCAGAGTTCACGTTTATGACTTTTCTTGTCAATTGTTGTTTTATCTCATTATCTTTGGAGCTATGTAGCAGCGTAGTACTTTTCCGTTGCTGTGGCTGTATTTTGTGTACCTCTGTGTTCTGTATTATTTGGACTTTTCAACGAGATTATTTGTGTTCTGCCTAGTGTGGGTCGTAAGCTCTTCATTATCCTATTATCCTGTATTACTCTTTCTATCCTTTATTTGTTGTATCTTTTAATATCTTTTTGATCATTTTCCTTATTGTTTTGTTTATTTCTATGTATTCCACTGTGTTCCTTTCCTCTTGTTCTATTAATCTTCGTCATTGTTTCAGCATATCCTTTTGCTGCTACTAATTTGCCCTTTTTCTTTCTTTCCTTTCGAGCTATTTTCAATCCCGCTTTTAAAAAGCCACATTTTGCTGATTATATTGCAGTTTTAATAGTAAGACCAAGAAACAACACCTAATCTACAAAGCGCAATGTATAACACAATCTTAAGTGAAAAAGCATGCAAAAAGAAACTGAGGAATTAAAACTCCAATATAAAAACATGTGTCGGCTATTGGAAAGAAACTCGCAGCTGTTTATCAAACTAAAAATGCTAGTTTACCAGCAAGTGTGGACATATGGCCTTCAGCTAAGAGCCTGTGTAAAAAACTATACATGCCTCTAAGTATTTTAAAACCTACTATTAAGGAATATTGTGGCTCTTCACAAGAAACTCCAGGTGAGAACAGTCAAAGAAGAATGAAGAAGATTGTCAAGTCATGAAGAGAGGCTTCATAAACACTCAAAAAAGTGCTTGAATTTCAAGCCAATTGACACATAATGCGACAGTTCAAGGGGAGGAAATCTTTTGAGCTTGTTTAATAGTAAACAGTGTAAAGCGGACCACAGCGTAAAGTAGTGTAGTGAGCAACGTAGTAACTTCAGCTTCTGATGTGGTAGACTGGTTACGAGAAATGCTCCTTTATTCGGAAACCCAACGCGTGGGCGAGTTTAAAAGTAACTGAAAACTCATGGATGTATGTGACTTGGTAATATTTAAGGGCATATAGGTATATTAGTAGGCTGGAGGCTGCAATGTGACTAAGTGCGCCCCAACGAAAAGAAAAGTAGTAACTTAAGTCTAACTAAAACAGTTTAACCTTAGGATTAGCTGAATTGTATATTTTCAAAAATAAAATTTCTTGAACCGGTGCATCTATTGAGACAGAACCGAGTCCGATCAATTTTCCTTCAGATACTTCCCAGTAGGGACAGGGAAAGAACTAAGCGATAGAGGTAAATATTTTGGAACTAATAGAGATAAGGGCGCCACGCGTGTACGGTTTCGTGCTTTAGTGGTTAGAGATGCGGAGCTAGAAACCAAAAAAAAGAAAACTTCCTTAAACTTTAGAAATACTGCAGCTATCAAAACGGAACTAGACACTTTCAGTTTTTGCTTAAACGCTTCTCAGATTACCCTTGTATGAGCGTCCCACTCTTTTGACAACCCCTATAATTTTGAAGACGAAATTCGGATCGCTCCTGTTCTTTAAAATATTATTTGACCTGTGAAGTATGCCTCCGGCTATCTAAAGAACCTCTTCTACAACATTTAATTTAATTTTAAAAGTTTAAGTCGTGTTTTAGAAGAATAATCCTTTGTGGTATGATCTGGTACACTCTGAATCTACATCAAGTCACGTTCTCAATCGAGTAAGCTCTGAAGGTGGTAACTGAATGGACTGAACAGGAAGGCCCCAAGGTCAGTCCCGTAAAAACCACAATTGTACCCTTCACGCGAAGGAAAAAATTAATAATAATTGATAGTCTGGGGGGCCCTCTGCTTGAAATGAGGACGGACCACATGACCTCAAAAATATATGACGACTCTCTATTCGAGGTGATAATGCAGGATCGAAATAGGAGAGAGATTTTTAGACATGCAATTGCACCTGGTAGCCTAATCCCGAGCAAGATTATATGCTGAGGCTCGCAGGGTAGAGCTAAGCTTTCCCCTGGGTTAGTATGCTTCTGTCTTTCAGACAGAAATATACGCCATACTACAGTGTGTTCGCGAAAACGGTAAGAGGGCTTACAGGAGCAAGCGGATATATATGTTATATCAAACAGCCAGACAGCTTTAAAGGCTTTATCAAGCACTAAAGCATCATCTAGACTGGTATGGGAATGCATCAACGAACTCAATGCACTAGCAGAACACAACACGGTGAAACTGTTATGGGCACCTGGGCATTGCGGTATCTACGGCAACGAGAAAGCCGATGAACTGGCCAGGCAGGGATCTAGTGAGGCTTATATAGGCCCAGAACCTGCATTAGGAATTTCACGAAGTGCTGCCCGAAGCTTTGTTAAGGAGAGAACAAGCACCCATCATCAAATGCACTGGAAGAATCGATCAGGACATAATTTCAACAAAACCTTTAATAAGGGACCTTGCCAAAAGAGAGCTATAGAACTCCTTAATCTAAATAGGCCACGACTAAAGATAACCATAGAGTTTCTTATAGGACATGCGACTGTTAAAAACACCTCTGGAAATTGGTAAATTCAATGGTGACCTTGCATGCAGACTTTGTAGCAAGGAACCGGAAATAGTCATATATCCTATGCAAGTGCGATGCACTGTGCAGGAAAAGGCAACATATATTCGGGAGGCCAATCCTGGAACCGGCAGATTTCCAGACACACCATGTAAAGGACCTGTATCTGTTGATTCGGGGGACATCAATTACAGATTGGTTGTGAATTTACTTTATTAGGGTAATTACAATAAGCGATAGGCTGCAGTGAACATGGATCCATCAAGGAAGACATACCCTAAGCAAAGAAAAAAACATAATATAACATTTAAAATAGCTCTAAATGCTGTCATTTTTTAATATCTGTAGATTCAAGCTAAAAAAATTATGGAAATCATAAATTTTCAATGTTTTAGTGTTCAAATTAATTGTTTATCATCAAAACCATATGCAGTCCTAAAGGATATTAAGAAATTTTTTATCTTTAAAACTAAGTAGAGGTTTAAACCAACTGATTATAGATGTTTTGAGTTCTTACCAAAATTGTTTCTTGTTGCTAAATCTTTACACCATATTTGGGAGTATTGCGAATCTTTGTGCCTTAGCATCGCATTGGTACCGCAATGGCAAAAAATTGGGTTATTTTTAAAATAAAATGAAGAATTCTGATTGTTTTTCTTCTTCAAAAACTGGTGGAGGTCGCTAAATTCAAATTTCGGGACATCTATTATCATCAAACTTAGGAGAAGCTTTTCAAGTTAGTGCAAACGTGGAAACTACTTTCAAATTGTTTATTAAACTCAAAATTACATACTATGTATTAGTCATAAAAGTGTATACGATCTTTCTCAAAAAAGGGTGATGAAGCATATAATACAACAACTATATACACAAGACATAAGAAATAGCTCCAGCCCACTTCTAAGTAAACAAATTGGTTTATCACACACCGATCCCAACATCGTTTCCATTCCTCAAAATATTCTACCAAGTTCTGTGTTTCTTCAGCGATCTGAAATTTGTTCTCTTTCGAAGAAAACTAAAGCATAATGGTTTTCTGCTCTGGTGATTTGGCACAATACATTTTATACCAAGATCTTCGGTCAAAATTTTAAAACCCAACTCATCTTTTACTCGAGAGGCCGTCAGTTGATTGTAGCTCGTACACTTTCACTAGTTTCTGGTGTTTTGGTCGTCGCTGTTCTTCCAGAACGTATATTACTTTCAAAAGATTTCCACTTGAAATCGTCCTCATCTACGCATGCGCATTACAGTTCAGTCTTATCAGCTGTTAAGTTACATCGCAGGCCCGCAACCGGATCTCGTATATCGAATCTGCTGCAAAAATGAGCTCTTCTACCTTTTTGCTAGTTCAAACCAAAATAAATTGTTAAGTAGGCCACATTTTCAAATGTACTATAAAGTGCCAGAGTTTTTGCAATTTTTGCCACTGACGGGGTTGCAAATGTAATTTTTTCCAAATTATTAATATTTTGATTAAAAAAAATCCAAATTGTTTTCACCGGTTGTAAGCAAATTAAATGTAAAGGTCGCGAGCTCCTCCTAGTATCGCTATCTTGGTCAAAGAGACGCTCGGCACTTTTAACGTGTGGTCGGCTTAGACCAAACGAAAGGTGTGTGTATCTTGACCAACAGACGCCCGCATTGTCCAGCGCAATTTTAAATTTGCTGCAGAGTTTTATATTTTTTTTAAATGCTTGTAGGTTTAACTTAGTACATAAGAGAATTATGCAGAGTTTTTAGAGCGTTTTTTAAGTCAAACTTGTGCGCAGCTTAATGGATCTAAAATGTAAAGCAATGTTTGAGACAAAAGTTGTAGTTATTTTGGTGATAAAAGACGCCGCTAGTTTTCTCTTGTAAAACTAATTTCAACTAACAATGTTTCAAGGGGATTGTTAGGATTGTGTACCTTTTCTGCATTTCTCATATGTCTAAACCAAACGAGATGTGGAGGACGTATTTTTTAAATTGCATGGCACATGAACACTAATTGAAGCGACAATGAAAAAACTGGAGGCTTTCAAAATGTGATGCTACAGACGGATACTAAGAATATTGTCGGTAAACCATGTTCCCAATATAGAAAACTAAATAAAGAATATGAAATCTTTTTCAAAGTGACCATATAACAAGAAACAAATAAAGATAAAACTTACTACAACTAATCTTACAAGGCATAATATACGAAAGAAAAGGTTCAGGTAGAAAAAGAAACTTTTGGCTCCAGAATCTAAGACAATGGTTTTCACTAGCAACTAGCTGCAACCAGTAAAGTTTGAATAGCCATGTTGGTCGCCAACATCCACACCAAATAGGCACCGCAAGAAGAAGAAAAAGAATTAACCCACAGTTGCAACCACAAATAGTAAGAAAATTATCATCAGACCGCCGTATATCACTTTTATTCTGCTTGCGAGTTTTTGTTTGGAAAAATTACTTTTAGAATTCCGTCAAGCAAAGTCGCCCCTGTCTCCCTCATTACAAATCAATTAGAATAAGCCCCCTGTCGATCAACTATGAACTTGTTACAGTTTTTGGGCAATTGTTAAGAGGCTTTGAAGCGAGCTTGCGTTTGTTAGGTGCATTATGAAAATGAACCGGCAATAGTTTACAAATTTTTGTGTAAAAATTGATGAATCCGCTAGTATGGCTCATAGAAAGTTACAAAGGGTCTATAGAGAACATTTCCTATCTAAAGTGCAAATGTTCAGACGCCGCAAGATCTCTTTAGAGAGCCGAAACGGAGTGAAAGGCAAACTTCGTCTCGAAAATAAACGAAAAAGTGAGGACTTTTATAATTGGACTGCCAATTGATGTTTTTTGGACCAACTTATCATCTATTAAGCACACAGGATTTGAATATGAGAATTTTTTCAGAAAAAAGCAAACCCCACAAGGGATTCTAAGAAAAAATTTAAAAAACTGCTACAAACATGGAGAAAACCCTCTACTGATATGCAGCTGCCCAGAAAAACAACTTGAAAATGATAAACTTGATTTGAAAAAGTAATAAAATTTATAGTTAAAAGAAAATTGGTACTATGATTTTCATTTTTTTACAACATGTATGTAAAAGCAGACATACGATTGGGTTAAGATCAAGAAGAAATCATAGAAACAAATTATAAAAGGCAAAGACCTGCAAGAACTGGGACTCTGAAAGATATGGTTAAAACAGGAGTAAAGGGATGAGGAATACCCAAACTGAAATAAAAATGTTCGTCAGGACGTGAACAAAAACCGTGCAGCTTCTACTTGAACAGAAATAGAAAAGTAGATGTTGAACAAAAATATAGCATAAAATTTGTTTGTCCCAAAAGATAAAAACTTTAAAATTTCTTTTGATACAACGATAAAGTTATTATATAATTGCAATAAAGAACGGCGCACGTTTTAAAAAAGAATAGTTGCTGAATGTTCAAGAGGGGTAGATTCTAGCGCAGTCGCGAAGAGAAGTTCTAGTGTGATCCCCTAGAAATGCGCAAATATTTACACAAGTACGAGGAACGGTTAGAAGGTAGTTGTGATTAGACCGACTGATTTAAGTGCATCAAGGCCTCTAAAGATAAATAATTGGTGAAGGTCTTGCTGCGTTAGTTAACTAAGGGCTAATCTACTGACAAAATATACCGGCATTTTGTTGAATAAATGTTAAGTAACCGAAAAAAGAAAACAAGAGGAATGGTTCAAGAAAATAATGCAATGGAGACCATGGGGAGAACATAGAAACAGAAGAAGACCCTTCAAGAGGTGGGCGGATGACATAAAAATGCAAGCGGGACTAACATGGAACAGATTAGCACAGGACCGTAAATGGGTAGAAGAAAGCTAATGATGATGATGATGAACCGAAAAAAATTATAACTGGTGTCAAAAGTAGAACTTATAGCACCCGAAAAACTACTTAAATAAGTTACCACGCCAATAAATATTAAGTGGTAGAACTAGAAAATGGAATAGGAGAAATTTAGGGATGAAAGCTGTGATCGTATTTGTCCAAGATCATAGAACTTGAGGAAAAAATTAAAAAGGGACACGAGAAATGAAAATCGGCGAGAAAGGAGATTTTAGAAATTTGAAAGGATTACAACAATTGATGAAACAGGCTAGAAATTATACGGAAAAGTTTTAAAAATTGATTATTAAGGTCAAACATGGAAGCAGAATTAAAAAAATAAAAACAGGTACAAAAGAAAGTTACAAAAACTGGAGAAAAAAGCTGCAAAGAGATTTTAAAAATTTAATCAAAAGAAGTAAGTAGGAAGTAACAGAATGTTGGAGGGAGACCTCAAAGAAATCAAGGTAACTACGGAAAAACGTCTTCAGAGGTTAAAAGAAACCAGAAAACGGAGTATAAAGAACATTTTGGGTTTTTTAAAGAACATTTAAAGGCGAACTTGACTTGGAACTAAAAATAGTGGAACGAAACTACAAAGAAAACAATTTATTACACGAAACCCTGTGATACAGGCTTACGCAATGGGATTCCTTGAAATTAGAAAATGTTTTAAAAATATTAGAGAACATCGATGGCATTGGATCTATTTAAAAGACGACTATTAAAAGTCCCCGCCACCTACGTAATGGGGAGCCAGAAAAATACTTACGAGTTAAGAAGACGCTACCAAAAGCTCTAGAGAGCTTCTATTTGGTAAACTTAAAAAAAAAACTAAAGAAATGGTACCAAGAGTACCAGTTGTGGTTGTTTATAAGCCAACATAACGTAGAAAGTTCAAGGAACAGGAAGACAGTCGACATTTCTGGTCCATTCCCAAAGACAAGCAATGGCAAAAAAGATACTCTTGTTGTTGGTAATTTAATCACGCGATACCAAATCAAAAGCCATTCCCGCTTTACTGATTTTATTATCAGGGTACATACAACTCTGAGGAAGTATGCCGATTTCTCCATAAATAGCGAAGGTCAATGCTATTCTGGAGCAAAGCATCTTGAAGGAGGAACCAATATATAGTCAAATACAGGATGCCAAGTGTCACCAAAAGGGTAAGAAGGACGTACGTCAGCACTTCAAAATAATCTCGTTAGTTCTAGAATTCTAGATTCTAGAATTGAAGTGTACAGACATTTAAGTATGTATGAGGTTTAGCCTAGAAAGTTATTTAAGTTCTTCTGAGAACAGAAGGGCCTGTGGAAATAAACAACGAATGGTAATTAGCTGCTAATCGACTATAAATGAATAGTCGAACTAATTTAAAATGTTAGGTATAATAGAATAATTACTAAAACTATTTTGGTAGGAAAGAAAGGAACAAATCCATAAAATTCTCTAGCTGTGGTATAGAAAACGTTTTAGCAAATGTAACATTGTGGAAGATAACCCAGAATTGTGTATAATAAAAGAAACATCAACTTTTTTTTAATATTGAGGATCATTAAAGACTTGTATTGCACAACATAAAGTAACTAAAACTCTAAAATCATAGAGACAAACAATTATTGGTTATATTATTCAACCACGAAATATTAGAAAAATCGAAATTCTTATATGAAAATTTAAAAGTATCTAGAGCCTGGTTGATGTCAAGAATACTGAGCTGCAGTCCTTGGTGATTTTACTAGCTACTCTATGCCATGTCTTTCTCTAAACCCAAACTGATAATATGGGATCAATCGTTCCTCTAAACGCGGTTTAATTCGTTTTAGGGGCGGTTTCTCAAGAATCTTTGAAATTACAGGTAGCAAGCTGATTGGTCTATAAGAGGCGACGTTCTCACTGTAATCTCTGAAACCTTCCACTGCGCTGGAATGTACCTCATTCTTATTACTACGTTGAATATGATTGTTGATTGTTTTATTCCTTTTTCCGGAAGTTCCTTTAGTATTTTGCCGGTAATGAGATCGTAACCTGGTGATTTTTTTGCATTCGTGTCTTTTTGTTTTAAATTTCCTAATTGGTAGTTCCATTTGGAATGGAACTTCTAGGATTTGTTGTATTTCTGCTTTTTCTTCTTCTGCAAGCACGGTAGGGAGGGGCTTAAAGACATCCGTTACATGTGCTGCTTTTGCTTGATCGTCTCTTGCCCATTGGTTGCCTTTTATTTTTAATGCTGAAATATGTTGTTGCGGTTGTCTAATCTTCTTCGTTGCCTTCCTCAGTGAGTAGTTCGTTGACTCAGTTGCTGAGAGTTTTTGAAGGTATTCGGAGATGCATTTCTTTCTTCCTCTATTAGTTTTTTTAGTGTTTTCGTAGCTTTATTCAGCTTTACTTTATCATGTAATAATCGTGTTTGTTTCGTAGCTGTTTTCTCCGTAATTTTGATTTTTTATTTCTCGAATAGCCAGCAAGTTTTTCTGTTAAGTTTCTGTTTGTTGTGGATTCCCATTCTGCTTCTTGTATGTGTTTAGTCAGGTCAGCAAGTATATCTTCTAGTTCTTCTTCGGTTCTTAATGGGGTTTGCAATTTTATTTTCGAGGGATCGAAGCACGATTTAATTGTTGTGCATTCTATGTGTATTCATCACATAAAATCTATGAGGTCGGTTTTTTTCTACTATTTGTCGGCCAATAGGTCGGTTCTCTTGTTACTAGTGGTATTAACCGGTTTAGCATCATAATCTGATATTACCGTCTTTCTTTTGATGTGGGTTTTTTTTATGAACACTGCTGAACCCCCGTGTGTTTTTCTATCTGGGTGTTTAGTATAATAGGCTGCATACCCTGGAAGTTTTAAATAGTTTTTTTGCGAAAAGTGGTTTTTGACACCATCATAAACCCAATATTATGAAGAGTTATAACGTTCTTGAGTTGAAACAATCTATTCGTGTTCCAGATCCCTATTTTGAATTCACAAGCCATGAATTAAGTGTCGTTATCAGGGCTGTGAGGATATTCAGTATTGCGTCCATTCTTCCCAATAGTTGAGTCATCATTTCTAATTTGTTGCCTTGTTGGGGTATGGTTGTTGTTGTCGCAGTTTTTGTTTAGCTGGATTACTTTTAGTCTTAGATTTAGAAATAGCTTTTGTTGCAATTGTTTTCGTACCAAACTTTGTAACTTACCGGGTAATAATTTGGCAGTTTGCACATTTCAGGTCTTTGTTATTTTTTTGCCTAGGTACATGCGCTTGTGAGGGAGTTACTCGCGCATTAAACGCATTTGTGACTTCTAAGATAAAAATTTGGCACCGTGCGCACTGTACGATGTCACGTTTATTATCGTAGTTAATAGGTTCTTGATATTGTAGATAACGTTATAGTTCTCTTCTTGTTCTGGTTCTATATGAAACAGTGGTTTTTAGTAGTTATTTGTAGGATATTTGTGATTTTTATTACTGTATGGCTCCTGTGTAAAATTAAACAGCGATTTTATTAGAACCTTTACGAAGTAAATCGTATCTTAGTGAGAGGCACTTTAGAATGAAATACCAGAATACCTACATAAAACTTCACTCAATCAGCTTCGGAGTTCCTCGGGGCAGTGTCCTGGGCCCGGTTCACTAAAGACCTACCAACTACAAACTACACCACTACCGCAACATTTACAGATGATACTGCAAACCCAAGAAAGACATCCATACTTTTACAAGAACATTTAAGCAAAGTGCAGTGCTGGCTTAAGAAATAGCAAACAAAAATCAATACAAGCCACCTTCACATTAAAAAGGGATACTTGTTCACTGGTTAAACTAAACGACATACAAATACAGGGTGGCGGGTAAACACGGGACCTTTTGAGCAGTGGTTGGTGGAGTGGTCACTAGGTAACCCTCTCCGGTCTCATCTTCCGATCCAACAAAACCTAAAGTTAGTTGTCATAGAGCGTTGGACCGGCCCACAACGTGCTTTCGCTATCAAAGCGTATTAGACTTTAAACGGTAGTTTCGTAGCTGTGCAACGGGCATTTTGGGGGCATTTTCATCTTCGTACTACCGACCGAGTTCCATCTTGCAATGCAATCGGTTTATGGGTTTCGCGCTTGAAAAACAGAACACCCGAGACCGTGGCAGCTGTGAGTGAGTTTATTTGCAAAGCCCGAACTGGTCTGCACGGTGACATGCGCGAACCCATGGACTGTCTCGTCGTTCCCTCGGCAGTGACTTAAACTTTCACTTCTATAAAATTCAAATTGTTCAGCAGTTGCTGCCCACTGATTACGCAAAAAGGTAGGCATTTGCAGAAAAGTTTTTAGACATTACTGCCGACGACCGGGCTTTCGTGGAAAACTTATGGATGTCAGATGAAGCCCACTTCCAACTTGATGGGAGTATAAATAAACAAAACTGCCGATATTGGTCCGATACCAATCCACAACAGTTGCATCGACGCCCTTTACACAGCCAAAAAGTTACGGTTTGGTACACCATTTCTTCGCAAGGAATAATCTGTCCTTACTTCTTTGAGGATGATGCGGGTAACGCAGTAACTGTCAATTCTTCACGGCATGTGACAATGATTGAAAATTCCCTCACGGAAAAACTATCTGCCAGAAAGCTCCAGACAGCCAGCAATCAGATAGTTGATTGGACCAGAAGATGGAGGATCAAACTAAACGAACTTAAATCCGTACAGGTGAACTACACTAATAAGAAGATAGTGGACCCACAACTACTAGAAATTAATGGTACTACTATACAACACTCGTCCAACGCAAAATACCTCGGCATGAATCTGGACGTCAGACTTAGATGGAAGGAACATATCAAAAAGAAAAGAACAGAACTAAATCTAAAATACAGACAGCACTATTGGTTGATTGGAAGAAACTCAAAACTCTCAATCTCCAACAAAGTATTAATATACAACCAGATCCTAAAACCAGTGTGGCTTTACGGCATTCAGCTCTGGGCTGTACCAGTGAAAAAAATGTTAATTGATTTAAAATATTCCAAAACAAAGTGCTGCGTAACATAGTGGACGCCCGTGGTATGTACGCAACTCAGACATCCACAGAGACCTTCAGATCCCAACTGTGAAGGAAGAGATAAAAGGTTTGCTGGAAAGCATGAAGATAGGCTCCATCTTCATGTAAATCCAGAAGCATTACAACTACTGGACAACCAACATCATGTCCGAAGACTAAGGAGGAAAACCCGCTGATCTTGTGTAGTGTTGTTGTTGTTAAAAGCAGAGCACAGTGCGGAGTGAAGTAAAGTGTATAAATCAGAAAAAGATTAGAAGACATCATTGGATGGACTCTAGTAGATAAGTACCTAGTTTAAGATTTATCAGAACAAAATTAATGGTTGGTCTCATAGACTAGTTTTAATTGCAGGCACAAAAGTGCTATTTAAAAAAAAAAAAAACGGAAAAACTTGAGATAAACTACCCCGTTGATGAAAACACTTAGTTTCAACAAGATGGCGCCAATTCCCACACTGCTCGAGCCTCCATAGCCGCTGTTTTCAGAAATCGCATAATTTCTCGATTTGGTAATGTTGAATGGCCGCCAAGGTCACCCGATTTAACTGCTTGTGATTTTTTCTTGTGGGGTTACCTCAAAGCTACAGTTTTCTCCCACAGAATTCACACGATTGATGAACTGAAGGCGAGAATAGGTCAGGAAATTGATGCGATTCCTACCGACCTGCTGATTTGATCACCAGAATGGAGGAGTGAGTGGCCAAAAATGGAGGACATTTGAGTAATGTAATTTTCAGATCGTAAAAATTTAGCTCCTGTGAAAATCTCGTACAATTCTTTTTTTAATATAATTTTCTGTAAACCCCGAAATTTTTATTTTATAAGGTCCCGTTTTTACGCGCCACCCCGTACCGCAAGGAGAATCTGCAAAGTATCTAGGACTTTATTTAGACCGTCGTCTGACCTGGACGACACATATCTGGCAGAAGAGAAAACAACTGGGATTTCAACTAAACAAACTACATTGGCTACTGGAGCTAAAGTCCAAGCCCCATAAATAATATACAAGTAGGAGTTAAAACCGGTGTGGTGGTACGGTACATTAAGATATTAGAAGAGTTTCAAGCTAAAATGTTGCGTATTCTTGTTAATGCGCTAATAGTTGGTAACAAACGATATAATAAGGCACGACCTACAAATTGAATACGTGAAAAACGAAATAAAAAATTCCACCGAAAAGTACATCGACTAAAACGTCAGAATTATCTAATATTTATATATAATTTTATTTAAGTTTATTATTAAATAATTGTAATTGCTATACTTCCATGTTAGTCAAACAATCTCGAAAGGATTAATGAAGAGGTGAAAGCCACTGGACAACCTCCTGCATATTTATTTATATTTAATTTTTTTTGTTAATTAATTAACATTTGCTTATTGTCCTGCAAGACAAATTGAAAATAAATTGGGAAAAAATTGTTGAGAAATTAAAAATATGTGGTACAGTTCAAAAACATGCAAAAACTTAACTACGTAAACGTATTGGTTATTAAACGAGTAGTATTTAAACAATCTGGAATAACAAATTGCATAAAACAAACCGCATAGTACATCTTTGACCCTGTAATTCAAAATCAATTATACAAATAATGTTTTGTTAGTGTGAAAACACTGATTTTTTGAAAACCGATGTGTTGAGAACGCACAGCATGCCTTGTTTCGTTTGTCTCTTCGATTTTTGAGAGACCAACAAAATTAGTTTAATTTGTAAGCTTCTGTGGCCGCAATAAAAAAAGTTTTAAATTGAAGTATAAAATAAGTCTTGAATAAATAAACAAAAAATAGCCCCAAAGCTATAGTTAGTCAGATAAAAAAATACAAAATACTAGCAGTTGAAAAGCCTGACAATTGTCTCTAAAGCAAAAAAGAAGAAAAAAGAAAGACAATTGCAACACTGTTGCAATAAAAAATAAATTTAAGTATAGTACGCCAAATTGAAAAGGAAATTTCGAAAATTTAGTACAGAAAATTAAATAAAATAACCCAAAAATGAAGATAAAAGGAACGAAGACTTTACGTCAGAAGTTTCCCACTTAAACTTTTAAATATATTGTACTTACAATATTTTCTATACGTAGTCCTAATTTAAACAACTGATAAAACTAAGGGGGCCGCAAAACAATCAACAATAAAAGTCTAATGACTAACAGTCAGTTTTAACAAAATAAAAATGAAAATTAATGGAAAAGAGCCACAAGAATTCAAAGACAAAAATTTAAAAAAAATAATAAATTTTAATGATAAAAGAATTAATAAATTAAATTGTTTTTATTTCACATATTTCATTCACTGCAATAATGACAAATTCAGAGTGTACAAAATTATTTATAAAATTAGTTATTAGAAAAATGGCTTCGTTATAAGGGAGAAATAGCTAACTTTAATTAAAACAAATTTTGAGTTAGAATTAAACAAAAATTTCAAAGTCAAAAAAATAATGGCGGGTGGGGGTCATTTTTCATTATCACACTTAATTGTTAAGCTCTCACTTACCTTCTCGATTTGTTAGAGCGGCCGGCCACCAAAACGCACTGCCCAAGAATCGGCAAAGGATCTCATTATAACGAGAGCGCGGTCCTCGGGCCCCCACCCGCCCG
Source organism: Sinelater perroti (assembly GCA_036346155.1). Lineage (NCBI taxonomy): Eukaryota > Metazoa > Arthropoda > Insecta > Coleoptera > Elateridae > Sinelater > Sinelater perroti. Next base: position 15,700,787 of record JARFIY010000158.1, on the reverse strand, counting down.
CCTCCCATCGCGGAATATTGGGGGTAGGTCCTGCTCGTCGCGCGGTTACGAAACGCGTTTCCGCGGGAATTGCGTAAACCGCATTACGCGCGCCCGCAGCCCGCTGTCGTGGCAAAACGGCGGCAAAAATGCATTTTTCGAAAGAGGCTGCGATGGTTTATTTGCGCACTTTCTACTCGGAGAGCGCTGCGGAAGGGAGGCCGGGCCCCGGCCGATTTTATGTAATTGCCGCGATTACGGTAATGGTCCGCAATTACGTCCGAATGCGTGTTGGAAGGACTCGATTTTTGCATTGTTCTAGGAAAATTGTGGCTAATTACGGTGCACAGTCTAATGAAGGCAACTACAGATGCAAGAAAATTTTATTCATCTAATTGTAAGTTTTATATAAAGGGGGTTTTCATAGATCATCATCAAGCTATACAGTCCTGCAGAAGTTGCAGCTGTTCCCAAGGAACTCACCCGTTCATTTATTGTGGTGGTTTAATCCACTTCTTCCTTTCTATTTCTTCTTTTACAAGTCCTGGTGGGTTTTTCTTCATATACTTTTTACGCTCTTTTTTATTTTGTTTGCAGTTTGTTACCCTCTACTTAGTCCGACTATTTCAGTTTACAACTTTCTCTTGGTCTAGAGTTTTGTGGTTGCCATTTAAATAATATTCTTTCTAAATACTTGTCCATACCATCTTATCCTTATTAATTTAAATACTTTTATTGTACTTATATTTTTTTGTATCTTCTCTATTTTGTGGTTTATTAGCTGTTCAGTTTCATGCTGATTTACTTTTTGGGTCCCATAATTATATATATTATAATAGTTATAATATAATTATAATAGTGGTTTTATGGTTGTTTTGTAGATTTTCATTCTTCCATTTTCACTTAACTTTTTACCTTTTAACATTTTTTTGTTTGTGCAGAAAGCTTTATATTCTTGTCGAATTATCTGTCTTGTAGGTGTTCTCAGTTATTCTATTTAAAATTATTCTCAAGTATTTAAACATTGCACCAAATTCTAGTATTTTTTCTTTTTCCTTCTACTGCAGAACTTTATTTTTGGCCTTTTCTGCTATTGTAGTCAGTGTTTTCTTCTGGATCTTTACGATTTCTTACTACGATTGCAATGTAGTCCACGTAGGAAATTATTTAGATTTCTTATTGATTGTTCTTACATATTGTAATTCTTTTATGATATTGTCCAAGGATGTTATAAATAACAATGCTGACAATGCGTTACCTTGCCTTACTCCTTTTTGGATTTCTGTCTCTTTTAACTGGTTTTGGTTTATTATGGTTGAGGCTTTAGATTCTTCCTTGGTCACTGTAATTAATTGTATTATTTTCTAAATCATTTTTAGGTTTTTTAGATCTATTAAAATCCATTTAATGATCTTTTAAAATTGATAAATAATATATAAATGTCTATATCATATTTATAGCATATTTCGGCTATTTGTTTTAACTTATGCATTTCCCGGTTGTTCCGTTTTCCGTTATTCTAAGTAACCTCCACAGATCATACAATCCCTAATTTTCTGGGCTGTTAAGCGGAAGAATAAGATGTGAAGTAATCTAAACTGAACTTTTGGAAGCTTTATCTGAATAAAACTCAAATTATTGAAACAATCCAAATGTTATTGCTATCAGCAGGAGTGTAGACTTAGTTGAGTGTGAAATATAATGTCGGATAAATGCCCTCGACGACTCAGCTGGCATGCAATCACATTTTTAGCGAAGTTTTTCATAATGCTTTCCCATAAATGCGGCTCTATTTCAGTCTGATATTCTTTTTCAGCCCTAGAATCGTAGCAGGTTGTTGACATAGCCTTTTCTTTTAAACAACCCGAGAGGTAAATCTCTAATTGGGTTAAATCGTATGATCGCTAAGGGAGATCGACATCACCCCTCTGCGACCAGGAAATTTGGTTTGAAGCCAGTGTTTCACCTGCTGTATGACATGTGGCTCCACCTTGTTGAAACCACATGTGACTCAAATACAGAGTGGCGCGCGGCAGACGCCTGGATTTAAAAATGGAATAAAGACTGTTACACATTTTTTATTTTTCCTGATTCATTAACACGGGATATTTAAGTTTGCACGGTTTTGGACAAAGTATCGCCCGAATGGCGCCCCCACTCCAAACGCTGAGTAAGCCTTTTCCTGGGGTTTTCGTGCACTCTTTGAAGCATTGCCACAGGAATTTCGGCGATTTGGGCTCGAATGTTGTTTTTGAGAGTTTCCAAGGTCCTGGGACGATTTAACAATCGTCCTGTGGGGGTATCTAAAATCCCTCGTTTACAACTAAACAAGGGATTTTTGGTATCCCCACAGGAAAAATCACAAGGGCCAACTCAGGAGAGCGCGCCGGCCAGTTCAAATCGCCTCTTAGAGGTCGGAGTGCAGAAGCCTCTGCTGGAACTCCTTGGGATTTGTATCACTCAATAGCGCACATTCTGTTTATTGACACATCCACTGAGGTAAAAATGTGCCTCGTCAGAGAAGAAAACGATACCGCCTTGAGCCAACGCAGCAAGAATGCTTTCATTAGCGAGTTGTCTGGCTTCAATTCTTGGACGACAACCATCTTATAGGGGTGCAAATGAAGAAGTTCATTAAATTCGTTGAATAGAACGTCTTGAAATGCCAAGAGCACCTGTCTGTTTCCGAATTGAACGCCTGGGAGATTGTTGAATTGCAGCTCGAACCCTCTCGTTGTTTTCTGGGGTAGTGACGATATTCTGAGGCCCCTTTTTCGTGGAGACATTTCGGTATCCTGGAACCCACGCGAGAATTCGATTTCGATCGGGAATTCTGTCGTGGGGGGAAATATTGAACTTTAAACGGAAGTCACGCGGCACGTGTTCGATAAATAGGTCTGCACACAAAATCACGTTGTTGAACGGAGCACTCCATTATAGCGACAGAAACCGCATGGAACATAAACTTCCCACCCCCTTTTTCAACCTTCTAGGACCGTTAGGAAGGGAACAATGACCTTTTCAAATCAATGCGTCTGCCGCACGCCACCTTGTATAAACCTTTGGTTTCATTGAAGAAAATTGTTCAGCATCTCTTGATAGCGTACACCATTGACAGTAACAGCTTTACCAGATTTGCTTTCAAAAAGTACGGGCCTACAATACACACCAAACAGTGCATTTTGTAAATGCATTGGTTGTTTGAATAACACGTGGGTTTTTACTACCCCAGATGCGACAATTGTGAAGATTCACAAAGCCAATCAGCGTCACCTTCTGTGTTCTCCAAAACTGAGTTCATAAATGTATGGCTTTTTGGTGGATCTTACCATGCGTTTAGATACCAACTGGAGAATGTAAACGCCTAACGTTCACAAGACCCAAATGTGTTCGATTTGGACCACCCTAGAAATATGGTAATTATATTACTAAATAAATTTGCCCATTAATTCATTCGACTTGAAACGTTTTTGTATTTGCACTTCGTCATTATTTCGAACAAAGATCTGGCGAGTACATTTAAATGTTTTTCAGAATTCTTGATTTCTTCCTTAACAGGCCACATGTTAAGATCTCTTTCAGTTAGGTAATTGGGAACTTACCATGGGATGTTAACTATTGTTCTCAATACTTTGTTCTGAAAGCGTCTTCTAATTTCAATACTGGCTGTGCCCCATAGTTGTATCTTAGGTCTCTATACAGATTTAAAGGTAGTTTTGTACAACAGTGATTTATTTTCAGTTAATAACTGCAATTATCTGCATTTGTCTAAATTGGATAACAAATTGTTTTCTTTTTGCAAATAAATGCGCCTTGCATCATCTGCTTGTTTCACTTGACATCCATTTAATGTAATAATGGGACAAGTAATTACTGTTTCATGTATATGTTATATAAACCAATTTCGATTTATTATGTTTTTATTATAACATTGGTTAACCAAGTTTGTAATTTATTTTAAGTTTTGTTGTTGATAGTACAATGAAGTGTTTAAGTACTACCGGTACTGCAATACCATCTGCGTACGTGCAAATCTGGTATTGTTGTCTGTTGGCAAATCTGCAGTATACAAAAGGTACAGGACAGGACCTAAAACGCTTCCTTGTGGTACTCAAATTTTATCGGTATATTCGTTTTGATATTTTATGAGAAAGTATCTGTTAGATAAGGTAAGAGGATACTAAAAAATGCGAATATTTATTGTGATTATTACATATAGCAAATAATTCTGAATGCAGGAATAAAGGTAGATTTAATTATATCGAATCATATCACAAAACTAAACTTATTCACCACATTCCACCTCAAAAATGTCACCCAATTCATATACGAGTTTTACATTCTCAAAACCCAAATACTATGTTCTAATAATGCGAAACAATTTTGCAAAGTATCATCTGTTTTAATTCTTTAGAAGACGATACCTCCAAAAATCTTGAAGGTTTCTCTTATATAATCTTCTAGAAGTGATAGTGTTTACGTTCCTAAACCAAGCACCTGGCAGTCTGTTTCTGAAAGACTTGAAAAGTCATCGACGTTCTCAGCTGCAAATATTGTAGCCCTATTGTTAAGATTCTGCCCGATAACCAGATCTTGTCAGGCCCATCATTCTCTATTGTACATGCTGTACAATGCAACGCAAGTTTTCATATTAGTGATAGCACTCTTCAGCCGTTGTTCCATACGCGACAAAAAAGCTTGAACGATTTCTTAAATGCCCATAAAAATATTCAATGACACCTCTGATGTAAGTTTTGTGCCAAATTGGTTTTGTTTGCCTTTTCTGCTGTGAATTACTACAAACTCCAGGCTTTTAAAATATGATTTGACATCTTATGTTGAGAAAGAACCATTTTTTGGGCTGGATCAGTCCCCATCCTAACTTTAATTCTACTTTTTTACTTATTTTCACCCATGCCTTCCTATTGATTACGGCTTCTTCTGCATCGAGTATTGCTGCACTGTATGGATCAATGTTTACCTCTTTTGACCATTTTGGTCTACTTCTCCTTTTCTTCATTGGCTCCTATTCTTCCTGCTGGTTCCCACTTCAGTTTTGGTTTTTTATTTTGTGTTTCCGCACTATCCAGACGTGTCCCAGGAATTTTCCTCTTTGCTTTTTTATTTTTTTTTGTTGTCTTCCCCTTTCAGCTCTTGTAATATCACTTGGCTATTTCTCGGTCTCTATTTATTTTTCCCTATTTTAACTGGCCTTAATATTTTCCCAACTTTTTTCCGTTATTTTTGGTTTTTCTCTTCTTTCTTTGTGACTGTCATAACCTCCAATGTATACATCTATATTGAACGCTTTAGCGTCTTATATATTTTTAACTTAATTGTTTTACAGAGACTTTATTTTTAAAAATTGTTTAATTAGCGCGGTAGGCAGGCCCCATTCCCCGCCTTTATTTTTTCGTTAATCTGGTCTATTCTCTTTCTTTTGTTGGATACTGCAACTCATAGATATATTTATAGTTCTAGTTTCTTCATGAGTTTTACCTTGTTAACTGAATAGTAGCTTTAGAGAATTTCCACTTTATCTTATGTTGATAGGTCTTCTCTATTACTTGTTTCATCGCATAGATGGCATCTATTATGGATTTGCGTTTTGTAAACCCAAATTGGTACTTTCCTATCACAGTGTGATTTTTTGGATTATTGATGAAACGATCATATAAGTTGTAATCAATAGGGTTATTCCTCTGTAATTTTTACACATCATCTGATGTCCTTTATTGTGATAATAACTATATCTGGCCAACCTCTCATTCTTTAGGCATTAACTCTTCTTTTCAGGTCTTCTCTATTAGTGCATGTATTTGTTTTTTAATTTTTCCCACTATATTTTATTAGTTTCATGCTTATTCCGCCTTTATAATATGCCTTTGATACGTCTACTTTCTATGAATTTTTTTATTTCTTCGAATGAAGGCTTACCAACTTCTGTCCCGCTTTTTTTTCTATCCCCAACTTTTAACTTTTCTTGCATTCGACCTTCTGTTTGTAAACTCTCAAAGTATTCATCCCATACCATATTGTACTCTTCCTCTTCTATTATTTTGTCATCTTTATTTTTGATATCGCATTTTTAGTTTTGTATTTTCAGTTTTGCTCTTTTATTTCCTAATAAAATCTTTGCATATTGTTATTCTGATTATTATTTCAATTTCCTTTAATTCGTTTTTTATCCATTCTCTTGTTATTTTTCGCAATATATTTTTACATTCTTTCGCTTGTCTTTATATTTTTTATGTGCCTTTCTTTTGTTTTTGAGCTTGGTTCTATTTTTTCATTTTCTTTCTACATATTTTATCTAATTACTTATTTGTTTCCCATTACTTGTTTCGTTGTCAGGTTCATTGTATTTTTGATGTTAGCCGACTTGTTTGTTATCGCCTAATCTATCAATTTTCCTTTTAGTTAGGTGCCTTAGATGGTTCTAGTTTACCTTAGGTCTTAGTCTAAACCTGCAACCAACCATATATTGGTCAGTCTGCATATGCTTCGCGATATGGACGTATACCCATCAGTGAAGTCTGTCTTCCCTTATTAACCGGCACGTAATCAGTTCGTGTTTGCGTTTGTTGTCTCTTTGTGTTTCTTGAATGTTTATACTTAGTACTACTTATAGTCATATTGCAGCTAGATTGCACAACATATACTCGGTGTTGTTTGTATGTTCTCCTGCTATTTGTTTATCATATTCTTCTTTCCCTATTTGCCACCGTTAAATCAAATAACAGAAGAATTCAAATCTTATCTGTAATCGAACATTGTTTACTACTGATTCCTATGTTAGCATTTTAGCTAACTTCCCATAGACAAAGTGCTTCTCACAAATTCTAAATTTAAAAGACACAGAATTATCAACTGAACAAACAAGTCGTCGGGAATTTGATGCCAAGATAGCCCAAGTCAGCCATAGATCAAGCATCTGGCTTAGTTTGCCTTCAAGAACTGTAACACTGCCTTATTTTGAGAGTTTCATGTCTTCATTCTTGCCACTTTCGGTCAACATAAACGTTCTTTGCACATTAATCAGATATGAGTCGCTTCTTGTCATAGATCACGCGGCCTTTATAGCAGCATTTCACCGATAGCACGTAATTATAGTGGTACAAAGACAATAATCATTCCCCAGTAGAGAAGTCGTCTTCTCCAAACGCTAATCAACACTCAAACTGCGTGCAAAGTTATAGAGCAAAATTACCCGATATTCCGTTTTGAACAAGATTCCGTTTAGAGAGATTTTCTTACTGCCACAAGCTTTAGTCGGCTGTCCTTGAACGGTGCCGTGTTATACCAAAGAAATAATGATTTGCAGCAGATTTATGGAAGTTACCGGAGCATAGACATTGCGTATACCTAGAAATATAATACTTTTAATAAAATGTGTACCGACAGGTTAGCGAAGATAAAAAATTGTAGTGACGATTATTTTTGAAAGCCCCAAGTAAAATGTCTAAGCTAACTCTTGTGATTCGGTGGACTGTTTCCAAATACCAAACTTCGCAGACTCTTTATATTACGCAAAATACTCTAAGATAATAAATATATTTGTAAAGTAACTGGAAAACCTTTTAAGCTCTATTGAATGATTTTAGTGCTTCGTTTTTGAGCTATTACAAGTTCATAATGTTTTAACCACGCCGAGAAAAGTACAAATATAGTATGACTCACCGTCAATATCACTACTTTTTCTTCTTTTTGTTATACGACATGAGTCTAATGTTACTTTCAGTAAATTCCTCCTGTTCCCCATCTTGTAGAAAAGAAACACCGACGTCCTTGCTTGTCATCGCCAACGTGTTTGGCCGAATCTACTAATCTTAACTTCGGTTGCCGCATGTACGCAACTCAAGTTTTATCTAAACATAAGCTGACATCTTCAAGATCCTTTTCAATTTCTGGGCTGAATAGGGTTTTTCCCAGAGTTATAAAATAATCTCTGCTTTTTTATTCGTGGCAAAACCTTTGATTATGGCGAATGCAAGGAAGTGTTGATAAAAAATCATTTTTATTGTCGTTTAAGTGTGAATTTTCTCTAAGCAATAACTAATTTACAGTGCAATTGTTTTTTATAGCCCGTTGTATTGCTTTTGTATTTTTTTAAATTTAAAATGTTGCCAGATCAACAAACATTTTTGTTATACATAGCATTGGTAATAGAAATGTTAATATAACACTAAACAAAACTTGTGTGACAAAATAATGGTCACAATAATTTAACTTGTTGGTATTGGCTTATTCGTTAATAGTATTTGTTAGCACTATATCCTGGGGTAATTTGCGTTGAAGCCTGGTATGAATGTTCGTTTTTTTTAGCAAACTGATCGACGGGTAGGATGCCTAGCTCTTCGTGTAGCTGAGTGTTACGTATATACCACGGTGCGTTTACAGCAATTCTTAACACCTTGTTTTGAAAGCGTCGAATTTTTTGCAAGTGTGTTTTCGATGTATTGCACCACACTGGTGATGCGTATAATATAAGAGGTCGTAGTAAGGTTTTATACAATAAAACTGTGCATTTAATTTTGAGACTAGACTTGCGATTAATGAGCGGGTATGCTGCTTTAATCTAGTGTATCCTTGAGTAAGTTTTTGGTTTATGTGGTATTTCCAACTTAAACGGGTATCGAGATATACCCCTAGGTATTTGATTGCACCATCATTCGGATTCCAACAAATTGCGGTATTGTCAATGCGTAAACAAGGAGGATTATTGATTCTTCGCAAAGTGAAGATTTTCGCTTGGCATTTGTCGGGGTTTATGGTGATGTTCCAGAGTTTGTACCAGGAAGATAACTTGTTAATTGCATTCTGCAGCATCGCAATTGCTTCAATAAGATTGTCCGCTTGGGTAAATACGGCAGTGTCGTCCGCAAAGGTAGCAATTGTTGCATTAAGCTCAGGTAGGTCAGAAGCAAATATGTTGAAAAGCACTGGGCCCAGAATGCTTCCTTGTGGGACTCCTGCTCGACACATTTTGGTTTCGGACAGTGTTGTGTTAACTTTAACTGCAAAGGTTCTATTGTCTAAAAAGGAGAAAATAAGTGCTTTAAGGTATACAGGCATGGCTATGTCTAGGATCTTTTTTTAAGGCCTTCGATCCACACCTTGTCGAATGCCTGTGCTATGTCAAGAAAAACTGCTGTAGTGTAATGTTTGTTATGAAATCCGAGTTCGATAAGCTCGCTGATTCTTTGTAGTTGATGGCTTGTTGAATGGCCTTTTCTAAAGCCAAATTGAAATTTAGGCAAGATGTTGAGATTTTCAATGTGTTCTAGCAAGCGGTTGTAAGCAATTTTTCAAGAATTTTTGATAACGACGTTAACAGACTTATGGGTCTGTAGCTGCTTATTTTGTTTTTGTTTTTCCTGGTTTTTTGAACATTAGAATGTGCGCAAGTTTCCAGGACTCTGGAAAGTACCCTAGTCTCATGCAGGCATTGTAGGTAGTACATCGATAAGCTATAGCCATCAATGTGAGGTGTTTAAGAATTGTATTGGTGATCAAGTCGTGGCCAGGAGATTTCCTTTCGGGGAGCTTTTCGATAATATCCTTCAGTTCGTTAGGTGAGGTTGGTTGAATTTCATCTGGAATTGGCACCCTTCGTTCAATATCGTTTATGATTTGTGTGTTGTAAGTGGGCGTGCAAGTGATTGCAGGTGTGAATGTGTTTTCAAGATGATCAGCAAAGGCAGCTGCTTTTTCGGAGTCGGAAGTGTAAGTGACATTATCAGATACAGATGATAGCGTTGGCAATTCTTCTTTTGATTTAGAATTTTTCTAGTTGTTTTCCAAAGGCCCCAATCTCCTGGGCTGAAATCTGCTATGTGTTTTGATATGTATTAATTCGTAGGCTGTCCAGTTCTCTTTTAATTTGGTGCGTTAGGTTGTTTAATTTATTTTTAAGTTGGGGTTCCTGTTTCTCTGCTATTCACGCCGAAGCTGGCTTTTGTTTTGATTAAGTTAATGATGTATCTGGGAGGATAATTGTAATTTGTCGGATGAGTCCATCTAGTGGTTGTACAAGCTAATTTAGCACTATCTTGAATTGTTGATGTAAAGTGGTCCACGGCCGCATCAATGTCTTTGGTTGTTAGTAATCGTGTTGGGCAGTGGAGTTTACTATTGAGCTGAGTTTAAAATACGTTCCAATCGATTTTGCCATTAATTAATTTTGGAGTAGATTGTTTGATGATTAATGTGTTGGTGAATGACACCAGTACTGGGAGATGATCAGAATTTAGTTCTGGAATGACACTTTGAAAGATAGGTTTACCAAAGTTTTTCCGGAGAACAATATCGAGTATGTCAGGCTGGTGGTCTTCTCGGTACGGGTAATAGGTGTAATCATCAGGTGCCAAGATTTGGAAGGTGTTTGCTATGGCAAGATTTTCTAGTTTAATACCTTCGGGGTTTGTGGCTCTGCATCCCCACAGGGTATTTTTAGAATTCATATCTCCTAAAACTAGTACAGATTCAGTAGTGTCAAAATTCTTTTTATATCTTCCTCAGCAATTCTTGTGTTTGGCTGCCTGTAGACACAAGCAATTATTACACTACTCTGATCATCAAGTTTAACCCTTATTGAGGTAAATACAATTTTTAAGTTAACAATTTCTGGAAGTTGAATATGTTCATATTTCGTTTTAATAATGATCGCTACGCCACCAGCTGCTACTCTGGAGTTTCGATCCTTGCGATAGATATGATAACCTGGGATTCGAAATTTTATGGTCTCATCAAGATGCGTTTCTGATATGCAGGCGATGTCCACATTGTATCTCGCTAAAAAGGCGATAAATAGAGAGCGCTGATTGTTGATTCCATTTGCATTCCAGTTAAGGATGGTTAAACTTTCTATTGGTTTGCTTTGGTTAAGGTCCATTGATAAGCATTGGTATGAGAGTGCTAATAATGAATATTTTAATTTGGCTAAGGTACGGCGTAATAAGATTAAGGAGAGTTTGAATGAGATTGTCGGGTAATGCTGATGGAGTGGATGAGGAGGTAATATTGTTGTTCGGGGCGAGTCCGCTTTTAAGCTTATCTGCAAAGGTCTGTGTGTTATTGATGTACGAGTTTCTAGGTTGGGCTCGAGTTCGTTGTTTTAGTAGTGTAATATGGTGTGAACAGCCACGATAGTTTGCGCTGTGGTTGCCTCCACAGTTAACACACTTTGGTGGTTCGTTTGGCCTCTTTTGACATACTGACTGTAGATGATAACCAGCACATTTTACGCAAACTGGTTTTAGACTGCAATAATTTTAGTATGGCCATACTGTTGACATCTGTAACACTGAGGTATATTCTTGGATTTTCTTCTAGCTTCAACAGTAACTACGGAGTGAAAAATTGCTTTTAGTGAATATATACGTTTCGCTTGCTCGTTATTGATTAGCTCTGGTGCACAAACAGGTAGAGGTTTTCTATCTCTGGTGTACAATCGTGTTACCTTTGTCACAGGCACCTGACTAGCTAGTTCAGTTTTGATTTCCTCATCTGTCAGAGAAAGTGGAACATTTTTAATTACTACGGAAATTGGTTTGTCGTTTGGGTTTTGGTAAGTATGATATTGGATTTGATTTTCTGTAAAATGTTTGGTTAATTTTCGAAAATTTTCGTCTTTTGTTAAATTGATTCGTAATGTGGTTGTGTTATACGTTGTTGTGAAGGTTCCAGCAGCTAGTTTTTTTATGTCTTTATGATTTAAGGTGTTTGGTAAGTAGATAGGTGGAACTTTGATGGTTGGTATGTTATGAGTTTCTGGCTGTGATTGTGTTTTATCGGACACGTTTGAGTCATTTTTGTTGGAAGATTCGCCATCAGCTAATGTATTTTCCAAATGGGCTGGCAGATAGAATTCATTACTGGTTAATAAATCTTGGGTGGTCCATGCATACCGTTTTTGAACTTCATTAACGGGCGGTGTTAAACTGTCTATTTTGCGCTTGTTATGCGCTTGATAATCCATTTTTAATTCATTTACCGAGATTGTATTAGTTTTGTTGAGAGTAAGTAAAATAAAATTTACTTACAATATTAGCTACGGATAGCTTTAAGGTCAAGCGTATCGCACTGATATCAGGCAAGCCAAGGAACGTCTGCACTGTAACACTGCTCGTTTTTGTATTTTACAACTTGCAGAAAAGCTATGAGCTGAGATTGTAAAATACGCAACAATATTTTTTGTAGGTCAAATTAAACATGAAAAGAAGAGAGCTAAGGAAAGAGTGGGAAACATAGTAACACCAGAAATAAACCAAAGAGTAACACAATGGGAAGGTATAAACTCAAGAATAATGTATATAATCCTAGAAATAGATATAACGATAGGAATTATACAACTACAGAAGATGCACATGCAGAAGACAAAGAAGATTTCTACAGAATGCTACAAACCACAGTCGACAGAGTTATGAGGAAAACAAAACAGATAATAATAATAGGTGATTGGAACGCAAGAATAGGTAGCGATCCAACACAAAGACTAGGCACAATGGGCATGTTTGGTAGCGAAAGAACAAGAAATGATTATGGGAAGAGAATGATAACTTTCTGTAGTAATAATTAACTAGTAATAGGAAATACCTTCTTTAAACACAAAACAATACATCAAATAACGTTTGAAGTGGAAGAAAGAAACGCAAAGAGTACGATAGATTACATAACATACTCCAAGGAAATAAGATTGAACTAAATGAAACAATAGTAGGGAAAAGAGAAATTAAAAAGAAGACCAAAATATATATATATATATATAAACAAGTCTTTATACTTACCTTAACATATGCATCAGAGAGCTGGACAATCAATGAAAGGAACAAGAGCAAGATCCAAGCAACAGAAATGAGGTACCTTAGAAAAGTAGCAGGAAAAACAAGGATAGACCGGATCAGAAACACAAGAATTAGAGATACACTGGATATCACACCACTAGAAAAACTAATAGAGCAAAAACAGCTGCAATGATTTGGACATGTCTACAGGATGGACGAAACAAGAATAACAAAACAAGTTACGGAGGCAAGACCAGAAGGGAAAAAAGGAAGGGGACGACCACGTACGCAATGGATAGATTATATCTACAAACTTGGAAGAAATAGAGGAAAGACGGAATTAAGGAAACTGGCCACCAACAGACCAAAATACAAGAAATGACTACAAAACCCAACACTATAAGGCACAAATGGTTATGATTAAAGAAAGAAAGAAAGTCAAATTAAACATCAGCTCTAAAAGATCGTAGATTCACGAAGACGAAGATTAAAGTCTATGAAATCGAAGACAACGCGACAAACTGTAATAATCAATACAGACATAAAAATAGTCTTTATGAGTATACTCATCAAGCGACGTCATCACTTTTTTATTTTTTGCAAAATTGATACGGTGTAATGAAGGGTCTTGATGAACCTTTCTCTAATGGCATTCTTATGTGATGCAATTTGATGATGTTTTGTGAAAAATCTTAATTCTAGTCACCTCCATGTTCCCCCTTCTTCTCCTAGTGTTTCTTTCCTTTCGCTCCATCTGTAATTCGCCCATCTGCTTCTTTAACTGATAATTATTGACACAATTCTTACATAAATAAAAAATCAAGGACCTGAATTTTTTGCATGGCTTACGTCCAATAAAAAATTCGTAAATGGAGAAAACTACAAGAATTGATTACTGAAACGACCAGGATGAGACGACCTAAACTTATTAAGACCAAATAAAGATGTTACCGAAGTCGAAAGAGGTCTATTTAATTTTTTTTTATGTTGGAAACTTTGTAATATTTTATTGCATTTTCTTGTAATTTTAAGTTTATTTACAATATAAAAAAAGGACAATGCAAGCAGTTATAAATTTGCTTCATTTAGAGAAAGGGAATTTTTAAAAACAAGGTTTGTAGGTAGATAATCCGTTTCAAAAATGGGCAATGAAGAACGGTCAGGCACATTCAAATTAAGAAAGCTGAATGAATAATTTGCGACAACTGGCAAGTGAAAATTAATGGATTAACGACAGAATTGATTGCTAGTCTTAAATCATTCACGACTCATCCAACTTTCTAAAATGTTGTGCTCGCTAAGTTTCATGTGAACCTACGGACGCGCATAAACAGAAACAGGAAGTCTCAGAATCATTGCCTGCCTTATTAAAACGCATTTGCAATTCAGCAACTAAAACGCAACACTGTAAAAAATCAAGAAATCTCGATTACATGTTAAAAAGTCCAAAGACCCATTAACCGCGCATTCACACCTGGTGTGGTGGTTCATACGCAATAAACGCAGTAATACAAATATCGTGTTTATTGCCGACGTAAGACGGTAGAACATTAAGCAACCGTAATGTAAAAATGGAAAGTAGGGGAGAAAGAAGAAGAAAGAATTGAAATACTTCTATAGTTATGAAAACAGGAAAACGATTATTCAGTTGTAATAGAACTATCGCGTTGTAAAGAAAACTATTAAAAAAACGAAAGATACAATTGACAACAAAACAAGTAAAATCTAATAGGGAAATGGTAAGAAGCAAATAATTTCTAAAATAAAACAAAGCAATTAACCTACGCCTAGATGAAACAAACATAGAGGCAGAGAAAATGAACAACAAACTATTGTTATGTGAAGCAAATAAATACCGAGGCGACTTAAATAAATTAGGCATTGAAAGGGGCAGAAAAATTAAACAAAATTGTTATTACATAAAAAGAGAACAACAAAAACAGCAATAATCCAACTGACAAATTCTATAAAAAATTTGCGAAGGCAAAGAACAAAAAAAGCAAAAAGTAGCCCCAGGAGAAGTAAAAATATCCTCGTAAGAATTAAACATTATGAAGTTGAAGAATAGGGCAACATTTGGCCAAAATAATTAAAATCCAATAACCAACATTTTTTTTTAGTTGGAGTAGAGAAGATTTTGAAATTACTAGATTCAAAATAATAAAATTATAATGATGGGGAATAAATAGGCATAGTCTTTTTACGACGTTTATATCGTAGCAAAATCGAACATTTTCAGCACCACAACGATTATATTTTTTCATCGCAGGTCTCTCTTATTATCTTACCCATATGATCGGAAATCTTCGCGCACAATAAGAATTGCATAAGAAAAATTTTAGATGAAATCATAACATTAGGCTACTAGTTGTTAAAATGCTCATTAGATGAGAAAGACAAAGAAAAAATATAGGAAACTATAAAAATAGGTAAATAAACTATGCGTACCTACAAAATATCATAAATATAAATGGATGCTGTAGAGCTTTTAGCAAAAGGTATGTAAACAAATTTTAGATTATTATAATGGTAAAATGAAAAAGTTACATAATATTGTTCTTCCCGTAAAAATACTTTCTTCAAGTATCCTACACGAGAACATCTACTATTTATATCACTTGTTGAGGAACTGTCGCTAGTTTTGCAATAGACCACTACCGTTATGGGACCTACCTTTGGTAGGGATGGCGTAATTAAGTTTACACACTAGTTATCTGCAGATTAGTTCATAATTAGAAATAGTTTAGCACCAACGTTTAGAGCGGGATAACTAGTGACCTTTAGTCGTTCTACCTTGTAATTTTCGAGGGACACTCTGCTTCCACTGTTTGAAGCTGTTCTATTAGTAGTATGACAGGTCACGTAACTGATAGGTTACTACGAATAATATTAATAGTGGTAAGGGTGAAAGAAAAACGCCACAGAGAAGGAAAAGCAATATAGAGAAAGAAAAATTACACAAAAAAGCACTAGAAAAAAATTGGGCAATTAAAAAAATTACTAAAGGGGAAAAACGAGAAAATAAAAATCTAAAGGACAAAAGACACCAAGACGGGGCAAATTAAAGCAGGCGGGTTAATAAGTTTGTGACCTGAAATAAGATTGCATTAGAATCCTTGACCATAACAGACAAAGATCGAAGAGAAGAAATACCTACAGGAAGTTACGCAGGAAAATAGAGGGCAGAATGAATGCTAATCGTATAAAAAACTCAAGGAAAAAACAACTGGGATGATACAAGTACATAACTTTCATAATTCCAGGCAGATAATCCAAAAACAAATGCATAAAATGAGAACTACGAGAAGAGAAAAGTTTGGTCCATAATCATGTCAGAAGACATGAAGCACCCAGAATATTTAAGACAACAATGTACATTACAACTCTGCTGATTTTGCCATCTATTACCACATTTATTTGCTTCTTCACAGAGTTACGTGTACAATGTGCGTAATATGTCTCGCGGGAGATCTCGTCCAGAATTAAGGAAATTTTCCAAATTTGGAAAAGAGCGATTGATAAGGAAAGACCACCACTACATGCATTAAGGTTGCGGAATTGTCTAAGGTGAACACGGGAAACGGAACGAAAAAACGAGAACTAAATGACAGCCGGCCTGCGCAGCATTGACCTTCACGCTGCTTTCCTGGCCGCGCGTTTCCTCAAAGATATGACCTAACATTGCATAACCGATTACGTCTCGATTGAATTAAGAGAAAGTCGCCGCAGCTCGCTCATGCCTAGCCGCACAGCAGGTTTCGTTTTCGGATGGGATTTTGGGTCGCGGCCGACAACACGACTATACCAGGAACTGGCACTTCCTCAACGATCCGGCGCCATTTGCATTGTGCCATAGGGACGTGGGCATTCAAAACATGTGCCGCGTAGAAAGGTGGAAACGAAATCGAACGAATTGGTGATCGCAGATCACTGCGGACTTTCTCACGATGGTTTCCGGAAACGTTTTGTGACTAATCGATTATGCAATTACATATTGTAAGGCTCCGGGAGTTTTTAATAAGTACGCGGCGGCATACTTATCTCGGTATTGCTACAGGAAACTGTTGGATCATATATATGTAAGATTATGTAGGAAGCTGAAACTAAAATTGCAAATGTCCAACTTTAGAGATCAATTAAAAGCCATTGAAAATTTTATTTTTGTTTTTAACACCTAGGAATGTTACAATGTTTACCCTGTAGCCTAAAGACTGCAATAGTTACGTAAATAATGAAAGCATAAAAGTACAGGGTGGCCAATGGCTAGATGTGATTGCTTTGAGATCCATTAATTTGTTTTCTGTACACGCTATTCTTTAGGTATCCCCACAAGTAGTCACAGGGATTTAGATTCAGTATCATGTTCGTTGTACTTCAGAGAATCCAATGTATTCCTCCAGAAGATCAAAGATTTTTTCAGTGCGATGTAGTCGCGCACCACCTTGCCTAAACCAGTTAGCGTTTCAAAGTAACGATCACCAGTTATATTTTCGTCTATAAAGACAGGTCCTACTATGCACAAATCGCACACCAAACGGCTACCCGCTTCGAATGTAAAGGCTTTGCTGTTGAGAAGTGTGGATTTTCGCTTTCCCATATCCTCCAATTTTGTTTGTTCACGTAATCTTCAAAGTAAAAGTGGGTTTCAAATCAAATCTTCTTGGAGTGTATTAAATTTCTCATTATACTCGATTCTCAAACTAGTATATAGAAATCTTCTCTGAGCTGGTTTATCTGTATTTTATATGGCTTTAGTTGTAAGTCTTC
Organism: Sinelater perroti; assembly: GCA_036346155.1. Lineage (NCBI taxonomy): Eukaryota > Metazoa > Arthropoda > Insecta > Coleoptera > Elateridae > Sinelater > Sinelater perroti. Next base: position 15,683,256 of record JARFIY010000158.1, on the reverse strand, counting down.
CTTCATAATCCCTTCGAACTCCTTCCTTCTCTTTTGCGAATTTTTCAGCTCTTTGTATGTTTTCGCTGGTTCTAACTGTCTTTTTTTTTGTCTTCATTCCTTTAATATTGTTCAGAACACTCCCAGTCCTCAAAAATGTTTCGTAGAGGTAATCATGAAAACAAGATAAATATACTTGACAGTTTTACCATACCTTTTAACAGTCATATTGTCCAAAAAAATGGTGGTTAGCAAACTGTCGAGCCGTTTCAGCCGAGGACTGGTTAATAGGGCAGAATGCACTTAACATTTTTCTCTGATCTTTACCCACGTATGCCTCATTATTAAAAAGAATTTCTGACAACATCTGGAGACGATCTGATGAGTTTAAGGTCAAGTCCGGTTGATCCAAAGGTTTTGGGAAAAAATTAATTATTTCGCGTACTTTCATCAGCTGCCAAACCTTCAGGTGGGCGTTGCCGCCCCAGAGGAATCACCACCAACTACGTTACTGTACTGTCAACGCACTGTGGAAATTTACAGGGGGACACATGAGGACAAAGCCCGTTTTGCTGGCATTTCAAATCTCAATTTAGTTTTGGCCCTCAAAATGCTACATAACAACGAACGAAACAACTGATTTATTTTATTGTTGTAATAGATAACATACAGTAAATATTGAACTCCTTCTTGATGAGCAAATTCCATTGCGAGAGTAGTCAGAAGTGGTGCGCTTAGCTTCGAGGTGGACATCTTGAACACACTTCTCCACCAACTGCGAGTGATTTGGAAAGGGGAATGAGATGGTTGAGAAATCCAGAACGCCTTTGAGAAAAGGTGGTTCCATAGGGAAGACTCTGATGTCAACCAACTGGGAGTAGTGACCGGCCGATAGGTTGAGCTCAGACTTTGTCAGCTTTTGGAACTGTCGAGAAGGCGGAGGCGCGGCTTTCGAACGACGAGAGGTGGCCGATTTGGCTCGAACTTGGCGGACCAACAAAATGGCCCTCGTTTTCAGAAAAAAAGTCCTTCTCCTGGATCATGGCGGTAATGATCCACTCTGGACTAGCAAACTAAGCGTTGCCTTTTGCGCAGCTCTGGGCATTCCTCGGGTGCGCATCGTCAGCTGGTGGAAGATGTAGGGTCCAGAAGAAACGGTCGAGTTTATGCAAATGAGAAAAAAGATGGGATGATGTACTTTGACATGAGCATGAGTTGAGGGACCGAGTTGGACTTCTCTTTGGCTAAGAATCGACGAGCGCGAGTGATTAGGAGCTGGAATCTCTTGAGTGAGTGCTCGCTTGGAGATGTCGCTGATTTTGCCGGTCTTGGCCACCAGACACAGGTGGTACAACTGGGCTTGGTCACTGCGCACCGATGTCGAGAGAAATTCCTCAGGCCAGGTAGGAAAGAGAATGCTCTGCTCGTTCCTCCAGGAAATGGACCGAAAATTGGCAATAGGAAGAGTGGAGAGGTCGTTTCTTTCGATCTCTTCCCCCAGCGGACCTTCGTAGATTGATGTGTCTTTCGCTTTCCCCACCAGTTTGCGCATCAGTGCTCGAAGAGGAAGTTTGTTGAGATGCATTAGGCAAATCCCCGCCTGAAGCGACTTCTTTAGGCGCCGAATGATACCAGTCCACTTTTCGACATTCATTGCGCAGTCGTCACACCCCACGAGCATCAGGCTCGCTCCGATGTCGAACCCACGATCTTCAAAATATTCCACCAAAACTCGGGTTGCAACACCGGCGGCCTGCAATTAAATAGGTACAATGAATTTAGGTAATGTACAACAGCAAACATTCTTTCTTGTCATCGTCCGCCTCGGAAATGGTGAGTGAGGTGCAGAACTCCAGCTCAGAATCCACCTGAGTCATCGAGAGCACCGTTACATGCTCGTTGGTCACTGGTTTCCGAGTAAAACCATCGTCTTCCCGCTGGCTAATCGATCGTTTCCATCGAAATAAATGGCATTGGGTGGGTCGTGTCGCAGCTTGTGTGCGCGCTATGCAGTTGCCAACGACCGCAGAGACCTGATGCCACTTTAGATGGCGCCTTTTTGTGATCTGGTGAGGTACAGTAAACTGGGAGGCCAGCGAGTTGAATGTCTCAGAGGCTGTTTTGTGAGACACTTTATTGCGTACACAGGTAACAAGAAATGATTTGGGGACAGTGAGCCGGCGACGTTTTGACTTGGGTGCAGCCAACCGGTGATGAGTCTTCACCGCTCTCTTCTTCCTCCTCATCGTCATCGGAGATGATCTCAGATCAATTTGAGGCGTTGATTCATTTCGGTTCAGCAGACGTTCCAGCGCCTTGCGTTTTCGATCTTGGTTGCGATTGAATTTGTCACTCTTCGCCTGGAGATTCTGCGATCCAGTCGAATCAACGAAAGTGGATATGTGACAGAGCCGCTTGTCGCGCTGGTCGTGTAGAAACTCGACGTGACTTTTCTCCATTAGCTTGGTGCACACCACACACCTGCAGTCAGTTCTCATCTTAGATTGGAAAAAGCAATGTCCAAAAGAGAATGATATGCGGCCTGGTGCTCCTGGATCTTTGATTTCCACTAGTCTGCCTCCTTCTTCGCCGCGTGCCGATAAAACCAGTGCGCCACTTGTTTCTCGTAGTGCTCGTATAGTCGCTTGACTTTCACCTTGATGGCGTCCAGATTCTGCGCGTAGATACTTCCGCCCATTTCCCAATGATGACGACTTCTTTGGCCACTGTATCGACCAGTTCGTTGATCGTCTTCAAGTTAGCGCGAGGTTCCTGGTAATAATGGAAGTTGTAGGAGCGTAGAATGTCGCATTTTGAAGGTAGCTGAGTGGCTGGAAGCTCTGCAAAGTGGCCCAGAACCGGAAACGAACTCTCCTTGCGAGTTGGACAGGTTTTGAGTGGTATGGGAGTGGCAGAATTACATAAATTGGGCAAATTGACTAAAACATAGCGCCGAGCCGAAGATGCAACGCGCACAACAATCGCCCACACCTCAAATGCCCACTGTGCGTTGACAGTACAGTAACGTAGTGGGTGCGTGACCCATTTGGGGCAACGGCGCCCACTTAAAGGTGTGGGCGCTTAGTGGCAGCTGATAAGACTACGCAGAATCATTAATTTTTTCCCCAAAATCTTTGGATCGACTGGACTTGACCTTAAACTCATCAGATGGCCTCCAGATTTTGCCAGAAATTCTTTTTAATAAAGAGGCATACGTGGGTGAATGTGGGTGAAGATCAGAGAAAAGAATGTTGTGCATTCTGCCCTACTGGTTAACATGGTACTGCAGAACAATGAAGGTTTTGTGTTCTATGGTGCATTTTCCCATTGTACACAAAAACTAGGAAAAGAAGAACAACTTTTTTGAAATCTGACTCAACTACACTCACAGTAAACAAAAAATTATTTTTTAATTACAAACGTCTACCGTCTTTGATTTCACAAGGCTTTAGATCAGTAGGTCAGAGAGTTACCTACAACCCTTTAAAATAAAAATCTCATCTAGCGTACCCATTGGCTCAACCTGTATTATTATGCTGGTGTGATACAGGTAAGTGAATAGCACATATTGTAAACCTACCAAATGACAAATTTCTTAAATAAACATTTACTAAAACATCTTCTAGATGTATAATAGTATACAAAAATCAAGTTTAGTTTCTTCAAGGAAGTTTCAGCGGATTAAGTCGTTTGAGTCTTTTTACTATACTATCCAGAGAAATAGGATGATGTATCTTCAAGCGATTGTGGTAACTCTTGCTAAAGCTAACCAATTCTTTCACGTAGAAAATTCCAAAATTCTGATGTAGGATTTGGTTAGGTACATACATACTGCATATTAGTCTCAATATTTTAGATTGGAAAACTTGAAGCTTTTGGATGTTAGTGTTTCTTGTGGTTCTCCACACTTGTATTCCGTAATTGCAGATTAGTTTTCAAATATCCGTGTAAAGTAAGAGCGTATTTTCCATAGATCATTGCAAATTACGTGTTTGCATTTATGCGCCATGGTTTGAACCAAATTTCATTTTTATTAAAGTGCTGTGGCTCGGTGGGATTGCTATGAAACGTTGTAATCGTATTGTCATCTGTAAATGGAACCATCAGTGTATTTGGTTCTATTGCCATTACTGCTGTGTATACAGTAATAGACTGACACCCTTGCAATACGACTAAGGAAGAGTAAGCTTCTCCGTGCTTTACCAGAACGTTGCTGCTCTTCAGATATGTTATTATCGGTTTAGAATGTAAGTGGGGTGCGTTCAATTTGATTTTACAAGTTAAAGCATCGTGATACACCTTATAGAAGGTCTGAATGATGTCAATAAAATCAGCCGTACCTTTTATTTCCAAGATGTTATCAATAGTAGCATGATGATGCCGAAAACTAAATTGGTAGTTAGGTATTAGCTTCATCATTTCAATAGTTGGGTTTAGAGTTTTCCAAGCATTCTAGATAGTGTAGAGAGAAGACTAATAAGAGAAAGGAGTGAACCAGCGCTAGAAGGATATTTATAAAGTTTTGGGATGAGTATATTTGTCACTACTTTTCACTTGTTTGGATAATATTTAGCCCTCAATATAACTTTGGATCATCTCGTAAGCTATGGGGGGCAAATCTTTTAATAGTCTGGTCGTTACTAAGTCGAAATAAGACGGTTTCTTAGAGTTCAAGTAATTTTTTTTATAACTACGCGTTTTGAATTTATTTATTGGAATATCCAAAAGCTTCCATAATTTTTTGAACAGATCCTTTATACTCCTGTGCTATTTCTCTTGAAAATGGTGGGAAAACTTAGCTTAAGTGCTTGGAAGACTTTTGTGATCGCTTACAGCTCAGTTTGCCGTTACTTTTTTTTTGTTTGTTGAGAACTGTTTGACCTCTGCCTCCGATAATGCTGAAGCCTCATTGACTTATTGTGCCTTCTCATTTCCATTACAGCACTTTTCCAGTATTCTTGTTCCTTGTCTTAGTCTGTACAAGTTCTTTATTGAATAGTTGCTGGGTTCTTCTGGGTCCATTATTTAAATAGCTTGCCTCTTGTGAGTATGTATGGCTGTTTGTTTTCATGTCACTATTTTGCTGAGGTATCCCCTAATAATAAAACAACCCTGTCCTGTGAGGAGACCTATAATATTTCGTAACTGATTCCTGCTTTGTTCTAACAATTCTTCAGTTTTTTTTAAATGGTCCTTGTATAAAGTTTTTTTTCATGTTTTTATTTTTTTATACTCTTTAGATACTCACAGAGCCGGTTTGGGGCCTATATATGGAATTATTAATCCTTTTGGTGTTTACTCAACCATTTTCCCGTTACCTGCAGTTTCATAGTGCCTTGGTACCCCAACAGAGTTAACTTGTCATGGACGGCCAGGTACTGAATTCTTCGCGGCATTCCCATACCAGTTTGTATGTTACTTCCTTAATGACTTCAGGAATGGCTGTCCATGAATATGATAATTCGCCTACTTTGATAACCCCTCAAATTATTTTGCCTGGTGCAGTATAGCAAATATCTCCCCTTAAAAAACGGATGTGTATTTTCGTTAACTACAAGCTTAACTGCAAGTTTTCACAGAATATACTTGTGTCCGTTCGAAGCCCGGTCTTTGATTCGTCTGTTCATCAGATAATCTGTTCCTGTCGCTTATTTTGTTTATACATTCATTTAGATCCATAATAGTGACCTCGAAATTTATGTTGAATGCGAATTTTGTGCGTCTGTTCTCATACCTACATAGTATACCTTTACCCACATGCCCTACTTTCAGATGCCGTACTTCCGTAAATCTTTGCGGATAGGTACGTTGCACAGTCTCTTAAGAGACACTCCTGCTTCTCCCATGATTTCAAAATGACAAATAGGAATGTCTAATAGTGTCCCCAATGTCGCTGTTGATATTGCTTTTATGGCGCCCGTTATTCCCAGGCAAGCAAGTCTTTGCCTCTTAGTACGGTTGTAGCGGTTTTTGCGTCATCTTTGTCCACCATACCAAAGCTGCATGTTATCATGGGTTTGACCACCGTGAAGTATATTTAATAAGCGATGTTTTTACATGAGTTCGCATTGCTAGTGTCGCCCCCCCCCCACCTTTTGATTTTCTTTTAATGTGTTGATTTCAGGTGAGTTTTGAAACTAATATAACTCCAAGATAGTTTACCCCACCTGATTTATACACCTCGAAACATAAAATACTTCTAGGTTTGTCTTTGTGAATAGTACCGTGGCAGATTTTGAGGAACTTATACAGGGTGTCTGGTGGCAGATTTATATTTTCAAACTTAAATAAAAACGTAATAATTGATACAAAGTTTTATTAAGAGCATTGAACGATAGAATAGAAATGCGGATTTCATTTTTTAAAGAGTATGTCTTCCAAATGTCTTCCATCGAGTTGCACACACTGTTCAAAACGAAGCCTTGTGTTCTGCGCCACACGCTGCAGTAAACTTGGTTCAATTGAGCTGATTTCTCGACGAATATTTTCTTTTAAAGCCACAAGAGATTGGGGATTGTCATTATAAACCCTCTCTTTGAGGTAGCCCCATAAAAAAAATCAATGGGAGTTAGATCGGGCGACCTCGGTGGCCATGGGATGTCCCCAAAGCGACTGATCAGTTTTGGGGAAATTTTCCTGAAGCAAATTCATCGAAGCTCTGGCTGTGTGCAGTCGCCCCATCCTGTTGAAACCACGTGTGTGAAGAGTACGATGGATGAGCTTGGAGGTTTGGCAAAAAGAAATCCGTAATCATGCGTCGATAATTTTCACCATTCACATTCGTCGCCTGACCTCGAGAATTTTGGGAAAAAAATGGTCCAATTATCCCATGCGTGGATAAGGCACACCAAACAGTTACCCTGGAGCAATGCAATGGTTTTTGATGTTTCAATCGAGGGTTGCGGGTTCTTGGAGACCAGTAACGGCAGTTTTGCTTGTTGACGTGGCCGTTTAAGTGAAAATGAGCCTCGTCGCTACAAAAAATTGGATTTACAGTGCGAAAACGCTCCAACATCGTTTCACAAAAATTTTTGCGTAAATCAAAGTCACTTTCTTTCAGTTCTTGAACGATTTGAATTTTAAAAGGATGGAACTTCAGATCCTTTCTTGAAATTTCATGAATAATCGCTCTTGGAAGTCCCAGTAAGGCTGCTCTTTTCCGTATTGAAAGTCGCGGATTTTCACGTAAACTGCTTTCAACCAGTTCAATGTTTTCGGGAGTCCTTGAAGATCGACTGGGCCCTGGCCGTGGGGCAATCATAGCCGAGGCAGTTGCGCGGAATCTCTGCACCCACGAACGGATTAAATTTACACTCGGTCCATCACATATTCGCCGAATACCGAACTTTGAACAAAATTGTCGACGGGCAATTACGTAAGAATCATTACTCTTAAAAAATGTCTCTACAGCAAACGCGCGATGCTCACTCGACCACTGCGACATCGTGACTGACAAATCCGCACGATCGGTGATTCCAACGGCGCCACCCTCACCCCGCACCGTTTGAAATAATCGTATTTAAAAATATAAATCTGCCACCAGACACCCTGTATTTAGTCCCTCTGCATCTGTCCAATTTATAACGAGAATTAGGACCTTTTTCATACACTCCCTAACTGCATTGTTAAATCATCCCTAGGATAGTATCACTAAATCATCTACATATCGCTGTGCTCTATATCCGTTCCCTTTAAATGTCTTTAATAGCTCATCTATTGTAATGTTCCATAGAAGAGTAGATAGAACTCCCCCTTGCGGACATTCTTTTGGAACCTGAGCCGTTATTGTTCCATCCATCAGGAATATGCTAATCTTCCTTTAAGCATACAGCCTATCCACCTGCAGCTTGTTTTATAGAGTTCTTTACGCTTGGATGCTCTAATGATTGAATCTAGGGAAGTATTACCATATGCTTCTTCAATATCCAAAAAGTCAACTAAAAGTACCTCAGATTTCTACAGCATTCTCCACTCTAATAACAATGCTTTTTTGTGGATAATCCTGCTTTATAAGCATACTGATCTTGATGTAGAGGTCGAGTTTGTCTAGAGTTTTCAGTGCAAAAGACATCAAACTAATTGGTCTTAGAGCTTTAGCCACAACCTATACAATCTTCCCAGGTGTAAAAGTAATCCTAATTAGTTTCCAGAATTTCAGTATGTACATCAGAGGAAGACTTTCCCCGAGTATACCGCACATCCTGTAGTGTAGAAGGTTACGCCCTTCCGCGACAGAATAGGATAAATGTCCCAGCGATTTATAAGACTAAAATTAATCAACTGTCCACTTTACTTTGTGTACATCTATCGCTTTCTTTGTGTCCTAGCAATTCTTTCTAGATGCCCAGTTTGGGAGTTCCAGTTTTGAATTTTGCCAGTCAGTGTATCCTGAGTAATTTTGACATTGTTTCCTTTTCAGTATTATTGTATTCTCCTGTCTCCGTTTTCTCAAGTGGTGTCCACCTCGTCACAGTGCTCCTCTACGTTTCTCTTTTGGATTTCCTCAGAGTCTTGTTATATTCAGTTAAGGCCTTCTTATAATGGTACCATACCCCGAATTCTTTACTGCATTAAAAATCTTCTTAGTTGATTTCTCACTCCAGCAAGATTTTCATTTCACCAGGACACATTCCTATTGGAGTCTATTTTCACCTGGAGACAGTTATCTTTACATACTAAGATCATAGCATCTCGCCATTGCCCTGGTGAAATCTCCTGACCGTTCTATGCACCCCTCTAAGATTGTGTTCTAAGCCTGCCTGGTAGATTGCCTAGATTTTCCCAGGTTTCTTGTATAAGACTGGCATTTCAAAGTAGATCAGAACAACTTGTCTTTCCAGACACATTCCAATTTCTAGTAAACATAATACCTATTTTTATATCCATAATTTCGTTTCTTATTATATTAATGGAGGTTTATTGCCTACATTCAGTACGTCTAAATTATTTGCCATATTGAGTTGTCGGTGTTGGTGCCTCCCCAGATAATGTGGTGTGAATTTTCATCACAGCTTCTCCACTTCTCTGGTTGGTGGTAAAGTGAGGTTACCGTGAGGGAGCTAGACCGCCCTGAGCCCATTTTTATTCCAATCTTTGGAACATAGAGAATTGAAGGTTAGTGTTTTGAACCTTTTTTGATTATTATGTAGGTCCTAGAGATGTTGCTGTATTTTTGTGGCACTAATAAAATTTTCCCAATTGAATTGTTTCGTTTTTTTTAATTTCGGCGTAAAATGCAAATAAACAAAAAAGTTTGGCAAAATATGAAAGGTTGACTTATTTTTGACTGGTACTGTATGTATATTACTCCCAATAATTCTTTCATTAACAGCTTCCCAAGTTTTCATATATTTTTTACATAGTCTATGTATTACAATTGATATACCTTTACTGGCTCTGGTTGTTTTTGATATCCCTCTAAAGAACTGGGAATATGTTACTAAATTATCGGATCCTTGTCCTTTTTTTTGGGGGTCGGTTATAGCAGCCAGAATTATATTTAGTTCAGCAATTTCTTCATTTATTTTCCTATTGATATTTTGTACACTCCATGTATTTAAATTCAATGTTCATTTTTGTCGCTTTGTCCATATCCGATTTTCCGTCCTAATCCGAGGCATGTTTTTGGTTTTTTAAGGGGTTTTGTTTTGCCCGACCCTCCTCCTTTATCCGGCCTTGGAACCGATACATAGCTGATTAACCTACTCAATACACACAACAGTCAAGATGCTAAAACCTTACAAAAACAGACCTTTTCTTTGCCTCACCCTTTCCGTTAAGACCATCGTCTAGTCTGTAGTTAAGTTAAACCACAAAGCTGTGTCCAATCATCCCAAATACCGTTTGTTCTTACAAATTAACCTTTCTGTATAAGACTTTAAGGGTGGATAATGATGATCGGTAGGATGTGGCTCAGAAATTAAACTCATTCAACTTGGATGAAAGTCGGATAAAATTTAACAAAATTGGAAGCATAAACATAAAAAAATAAAACTAAAATGTTCATTATTTTCACATAAGACTCAGAAATAAAAGCGAGAGATGTAATAAGGGATATTTTGTAGACCTTTTATAGAAACTTCAGATTTTTATAATTCCAATACTTTTCAGACCATCCTTGTAAGATCCGTAAGTTTGTAGTGTTATGTACGATCATTACAGTTTTTACTATTCCAATAAACAAATTACTTTTCTGCATTTTTATAAATAAAAAACGTAAATCGTATATATATAGTAAAATAAAATAATGAAAAATTGGCAATTTTTTTACTGTAGGCTATTAGGCGGCTATAAAAGTTGCACCCCTGAAAGGAATAAAAACGCAATTTTTCAGTATTACTTTTCATTTTAAAAACGTGAATTATAGGCGAAATCGTCCCGTTAGAGAAGTTCCGCACGCCGCGCTTGCAGCGGCCGCAGGATCCCGGGGCAGCCCAGAGAGGTGGCGCCATCTCGGGGCCGCGCCGGCGGGAACGAAAGGGTGCGACTCGCCTGGCAGGAGCCCTCAGTGTGTCCCGGCCGGCTATTGATTGCAGGAGCGCGCAGTGCCGAGCCACAGCCCGCGGTACCTGTCCTGTGCCCCGTGCGTTCACTTGGGGCGTCACCACACACTCGGTGCCTGCAGATTGTGCGGTGAGTGAGTGATGCCACAGTGCGTGTTGTGCAGCATGTGAACCCCCGAACGGCAGGACAGCTCGTCCCGGGACCGCCGCTGCTGCTCGCAGGTACACCCTCGCGTCCTCCGGAGCCCTCAGCCCGCTAACGATCTGCCGCCCTGCAGCCCCGCGTTACTTATTCAGGGGCGCTCGCCCTCGCGCTCGCGCCCGCACAGCGCCGCCGGTTAATTATTCATGCCCGCGTTGTGCCCCAAATTAAATCAATCCGCCCCAAATATCTGGACGCGGCCGCCGCTTATTCGGACCGCGGGGGCACGTCGCCGCGGTTTCGCCCCACTGTGGTAATGGGCAGGCCCATATGCATGCATCGCTTACTATTCAAGGGTTAGTTACATAATCGCATTTGGGCGCGATCCGCCAAGCTCGCGAAAGCGCTGCTATGGTCATCCTCTTGGGGGATCGATGGGTGGCTCAAGAATCAGATTTGGACGACCAACCCTGTCTGGTACCTTGAACCATACCATACATTCGCTTCCCCCAAAAGTGTCCAACGGAATTTTTTGACTTGATAAGCGTGGTGCATACGAAAATTCTTTAGGGCACCCTTCACCAACTAGCTCTTGCCATGTTTTCGGCAACCCCATAAGGGTTCGAGCCCCCAGCACACATGTAAACAACGGACATAAAAATGGGTTAATTAACCTGGTGGCCTGGCCACGCCGCTTGATGAAGGGAACTCGGGGCGATTTCGTGGCGTGTGGGCAGCTCCCTGCCAGAGTAATTGGCACGAGTTGGGGTGAAGAGTTAACACCCAGGTGGCGCCACCACGCCGGAGCTGTGCTCCTGCGAAACTAGGTTGTGGTTGCTGTATTGAGTTAGCAGAGTGGCGAATATGTAAATAAATGAATTACGATGATGGCTCGACGATTACGGTTCGGGGCTCGTCGAAGTTCGCAGAATGAAGTGAGGGAAGCGCATATTCGGCAAAATCTCAGATGTGCCGGAGCCAGAAATGGCTATTAACACCAAAATGTTAAATTGGATATTTTTTTTAGTTCCTTCAAGATTTTCAGTTTTCTTCCAAAAATGTCAACAGCTAAGGATTATTTCCAACACCCGACTATTTTGGATCAAGTTATCAATTTTTGACTTTTTATTTCAAAATGAATCTGGATAAGTTCTTTTGCCACTTTAAAGTCTTCGAAAAGAGTTGTACTTGGTAAGTGTGAGAACGGAATACTAAGGTGGATGATGAAATTTAGAGATTGGAAAGATCGTAAGTTTACATCCTTTCTAGCTATTGAAATCTTTTCGTAAACGAAAGACCATGTCGAAAAAGTGTTTGGTGTCTTTTCTATACGATTTCACCCGTTGATTGAATTAAGCCACAATAATAGTCTGGTAACTTTAAAGTTTCATTGGGTAAATCACCTCCATGGTGTGATATGACAATTTTTTTCTATTGAATTATAAAGGGCAAGAACAGAAACCAAGAAAAAGTTTGAAAGTCTATGGCTCGTTTAGTGCCTAAAAATGATTTTGCATGCCGAGATTTATGCAGAAAAATTTATGGTCTGAAATTTTATATTCTCTTCTTGTATGAAGAGTAATGGGCTTATTGATAGGTCATCAAATGTTGTTTAGATTTATTTCAAGATATAATTCTCCTTTTTTTTGTATCAAGACTTGGGGGATTTAGGATTACTGATCCTGGTAGAAGTTTAAGTGATGTTAAGGAACAACTCAATGAATTAACTATGACTTAGAATGACCACCTTTATCATCAGTTTCTAAGTCACCTATAGAAAAATCGATTTTAAGCTAGCAACGAGGCGGTTCTTCTTGTAGGCTAACCGTTGAAAGGTCAAAGTACATAGCCCAAAGAGTTGCGATCAGAAGTACGGAATGGCTAATTGAAAATTGAAAATCCTGCAATCTTCAAGAGAATGTTACCGAGATGATTATGGCAATTTTCAGGCTTTCGGGGCCTCTTGGTGGTTTCTTTTGTTATTTTCAGAGTTAAAAGCTTGTTTTGTCGAGCAGTAAACGCTGGTTGTTTTCGTACAGTACTTCTTCCGCAACTGCTAATAGGCAATGGATCGCCCAGTAGAGCGATATACTTTTTTTCCCTTTATTTAACATGTTAAACGAAAAAGCTACAATTATACTATTGCCCATAGTCCATTTTTTGGCAATTTACAGATTCCGCTTCGGAAGAGTGGCTCGTTTTTTGAAGCGATCCATTAGAAGACCCAACTTTTGACATCTTCACATGAACTGGAGTATTGTTCTGGGTAAAACCGCTTACAAGATATTTTTGATCTGTATTCCAACATGTGGCTAAGCCTTCACCTCTAGAACTATCACTTTGTTATGTTTTTTGGCGCATTCTGGACGTTTGACCTTCAGGGTTGTTTCAAATTGATTAAATGTTGATACAGATCACTAGTAATCATTTGACTCAGTTTTACTAGCTCAAAGTACAGCATGCCTTTCCAATCTCGCCAAATATAGAACGTTGTCTTTTCTCCCTGATCCGTTTTGGTATCGATGGTGATGGCTGGCCAGGGTCCCAAACTATTGTTTGCATTGAGATTATTAAAATAAGTCTATTATACATAACTCCTTTCTTTAGGCCTCTCAAAGTAAGATTTTGCACTTGGTGTTTCGCCTTTCGATGTTTCTTTCCTTCAATTCGTTTAGGAACCACTTTCCATTCTTGTAAACCTTCTCCATGACTCTCAAATTAAGCAATATTTAATGGTTCTAAGTTTTTTGGGTCTGGGTCTTCATCGAACAATTCTTAATTTAAATTTTTTCAGGCTTCTGGGACGTTCCCTGTCTTCCACTTCAAAATCCCCACATTTGCAGCGTCCAGATCACTCTTTACATGTTGTTTCTGAAGAAGTGTGTCAACCATAAACATCAATTAAGATTCAATAGCAGTTTGAGGTAGAAAAAAATGATGTAATTGTTAAAACCTTTATGTATTGCATATGCAAGGGCAGCCAATAAAAGTTACGTCTATTTAAGCTACAGCTATTTGTCGTTAGAGGGCGACAACTTTTGAATACCACTAATATGAATTTCTTGGGATTACAAGCTTGTAAAAATTCCATCATAGCACTCTGGCCGTCAACGAGTATATTAAGTCATATCTTTCAAACACCAATTCCGAATTTGACGTTGAAAGGTCTAAAGAAGAAGATAAATACGGAAATTGCGATCCATGTGAGGTTACAGAACAATTTTGTGTGGAAAGGCCTGTGGCGTGAAAATTTTTGCTTCCCATCCCCTGCTCTTGCGAAAAACGAGCCAAATTCATATTTATGTAAGGAAATCGGGGTTGTTGATTCTAGCAGAATTTCTTCGTTAGCAACATTTATGCCATTGCTTAGGCATTTCTTTCCCCTAGAATATTTTGCTAATTTTGATCACCTTTTAAGTCTTCCTGGGCTATATTCTCCAATTCCCTTAGTTGATTGTGCACTACAATACCCTTATATTCCTGAAGAAAGTGTTCAGATCTTTGACCTATTTGTGCTACCATTTAGGTATTTCCTGATATACTGTAGGCTTTGAAAATTTTTCATTGCGCATTTATTTTGGTTGCCATTTGCTTTATTTGGCTTCATAATTGTTCTTGTGTCTTCAATTCTTGTTTGCCTTACCCTCTTCTCTTTACGGTTATAAGTTTGCGTGACTGATTTGACATGATATACATGGTATTTTTCTAAAGATCAGTCGTCTTTTTGAGAGGCGTGTAGGTGTCTCTTTGGCAGCTACGAAATCAAACCCGCGAAATTCGAGCCTTGTCATCGAGGGCGCTGGCTTTCGACTAGCTTAAGTAATGCTTATACTTATATATTAAGTCCCGAGTTTTGCTACAAACCCTAGGTGTGAAAGGAAATTTTGCCGACTCTTAGTCTACTTTTACGACGATATTTTGATTCTCCCAAAAATTGAATCTAACAGTTTTTCCTTCTCTCAATTGTTATTGAAACAGTTTAGTATCTATGTGTCCTTGCAAACTTGTCCACACATCCTTTTGTAGGGAATTTTAATTCGAACTTGCTTCTTAACGTACAGAACACGGATATTTTGGATTATTTTTACTCATGAGTGATCAGCGAATGTGGCCATGCGTGTTTTCATAAATCAATTATCTATCACATATCGGCAGAGAGCATACAGGAATTTTCGGGATATTTTTAGCTCTTGGGCATTTTTAAGATTGGATTCTAGCTCTAATACTCATACCTCTTCTTTTAACTTCTTTCTCTTTATCTCCTACTTCCTTATTTATATATTCAGTTTATTTCTTTTTATTGGCGGTGTTATTTACGATATCACCAATTCTCATTTTTGATGTCATTTATCAATCTATTTATTTCTCTATATTAAGGTTTTTAGCTTTTTTGTTGTTTTATGTTTAGATTATATTCACGTTTTTCATCGTTGATTGCATATTTTCTGTATCTATTTGTACTCTCTAGGTGTCGGTAAACTGGTGACGACCTAAAGATCACGAGCGATGATGTTCCTCTAAGCCTCACTAACGAAGAGTTCATAAATACTACAAATAAGAAATCCATCCCCCGCAAAAAGACAGAGAAGTAAAAAGCAGCCACTAATAAGAAAAATGCACCCTTTAATATGCGAACGAATCAAATATAAAACGGGATTTCTTTAATTCATGAAGCATCATATAAATAAAAGATACGAAGTTATTTTTCTACATAACCTTCAGGCTTTTTTGGTTCCGCTATGGTAAAATGAATGTGATTGTGACACCAATCAGTCGTCATCAGATCTGTCCTCCAATTACTATCTTTGGTGGTCTAAATAAAAGATAATCGTATGCTAATAGGCCCAAACTGTTGGGAGGATACTCTTCTGTAGTCCAAAACAAATCCTCAGTTTTTTGTCGATTGCGGTTAGTAGTAGGGAGCCGGACGTTTTTGAAACACAAAATCGTCATTAGCGATTGCTTGAGTACTGCCGAGGACAATTCCGTTCTCAACAGCAACTGTTAACTAGTGGTCATCTTGAGAAAACGGCAAACAATACGAACATTCTTCTTAGCTGCGCTGATCCTCGGCCGACATCGTAATCATTCCCAACTGCTTCTTTTCCTTCTAAAAATTGATTATGCTACGCATACAATTAAGTCTTTTTAAGAGTGCTCTGTACTACACCTTAAGTCTTGAGAAAAGCAACAATCATCGTATTACAAAATACCTGAGTGAATCATAAAACTGAATTACTCTTTCAATTTATTGAAGCGTTGGAAAACATAATCGTGCATTTTTACAAAGCATTTTCCCACATCATCTTCTAAATTAGAACCACATTTCCCCCAGTGGATTGTAAAATGAAGATGGTCGTGGCACCAGCTAATTGTGCCCTTCAACAATATCGTCGTCAAATATTTGTCTTTAAAATGTTTCTTTTAGTGGACCCACTAAGAGATTATCGCCGGGCGATGAATACAGACTATAGGGAGGTTGTTCTAGTGTAATCTAGAACAAATCCTAATTTTTTGTAGTTTGGGCAGCTGTATAGGGACGAACACTTTCCAAAACTCAAGAACTTTAGTAATGATTGTCTAAACACCATCGTAGCTTATTCCGAACCAAATCAAATGATTTTGGTATGATTACTAACCTTTGTACTCTCAAGGTTTTTCATTTCACTTTGATGGTCGGATATCTGTGTGAGAGATAATTAACCATCAAGATGTGCATTTAATTGCAATGGGAGCTACCAAGCTACCCATTGTTAAGCAACCAGGTGAAATTATTTACTTCAAAAAAGAATTTTCTCCAAAAAATCCGATCCCTGCGAAGCGGGGTGAACGCGGCTAGTCCTCAATAAGACGGCAAATAATGCGAACTTTCTTTTCAGTCACGATGGCCCTCGGGCGACACCGGTGCCATTATTTTCAACTTCCCGTCCCTTCAAAATTGTCTATTTCACGCGTACAGTTCAGTATTTTTAAGAATATTATCACCAAATTGTGCTTAAGTGTTCTAAAATTTGGTTTTGTGCCGTTTTAGTGAGAAACTTGACAATCATCCGTTGCATAACGAACGAAGGTAGGTTCTGCTATGGCATGATGATGTTGACTAAGGAGCAAAATTACGAGGTACTCTATGGGGTAGGGGGACACCTTCCAGGTACAATACCCGTAAAGACACGCCCCCGTCCGTTCATATTACGGCGAGTAAAAAAAGAAATTCCGGTTTATATTTTATTAACCCTCGTAGTGTTTTCAAGAATAGTCTACAAAAATAATAAATGATGACATGTCGTACGTCTCCCCATCTGTTTTAGATTTATGTGCTGTGATCCTTTGTTCCATCATGTTGTAGTATAAATAGTACGGTTTATATTTGACTTCCCACGTAAATAAATAAAACATAGAAGAAGGTTCACTTAGTACAGATAATTTCAGAATGAACGCGTGCCCTTAGCAAATGCCTTTGGTATATTAAACATACAACAATGAATAGTTCATTATGTAATAGGACATACTATATACCTAGGTATTTAATGAATTTTCTCGACAAGAAAATAAACAATAAGAAACAGGTATAAAAGAAGCAAGAAGAGGTTGAAAACTTTAAGAAAAGCAACGCAACACTAATCACTAAAAATAAATACGAAATAAGAGTCAGCCACAGCTAAATAAGGAGAATTTAGGAATGCTAACAAAGAGAATATTGACATAATTAAAATACATTAGAGAACGGCACAGAAACTAAAGAAGGAGATGAATAATATCAAAGAATAGATAAAAAAGTACTATGAAGAATTAAAATTTGATAACCGGAAATAGCAAATTGCTAATTTCGTGCAGGAATAATTAGGAGTAGAAGCTGATAATGAAGGCGCTCAAAATCGAGAAAACAATAGGCGAAGTGTATTAATGATAAGTTCGTGAACTTGGGGAAAAGGCAAAAGTTTTAAGGACAAAATTAAATGTGGCCACTTAAAATATTAGAGGGTTCAATATGGAAGGTGTTAAAAACAGTATTAACGGAACTTAGAAAATATAAAATTGATCTCATTTGAAGATTAAAAGATCCCACCGATAAAGAAGAAACATTAAGCGAGTAATACGAAAAGATACCGAAGTACAACACAAAAGTTTTATTGGAAGACTTTAATGCACAACCAAGGATAGGAAAGCATAGTATACATGGAATAACAAATAGTAAAGTCTAAGAATCAGTCAACTTTGGTAAGGGCATTCGAAAAATAGAAAAACCTTGACTACCAATCAAATAGCCCATATTCTCAAAAAAGAAGAGCTTCTTGCTAATGTAGGAAACTGTAAGCAGCATTAAACCTAACCCAAACTTTCTAATTCGCACTAACGCAATGAATACCAAAAACAAATGAACTAAAAAGAGACCAAGAGATACTAAATTATGAAGAATTAGATGGAAACCATGAGAGGTATGACAGACAGAAGCACCAGATTAGCAAACAATAAAAAAGGCAATATCACGGGTTGTCGACAAAACATTTTTTTTTAAGATAAGAAATAAATCTTAGAGAGAAAACTAAAGAACGATACAAAGAGTTAAGAAGAAGAACATGACAACCTTACAAGAGCAAAGTACTAACAAAGAAAGAATTTTTTTTAGAAAAACTCGAATCTAGAAAAATTTTGAAGTAATAAGAGGAGAAGAAAACAAGGTAATGAAGAAATGAAACCACTATACATTGACAGGTATAAAACGACAAAAAGAAGATGAAGAAATAAAAAATTATCAACGGAAAAGAAATAGAAAATATTTTAGAATCAACGACAAACAATAAAAGTAATAGCAGAATAGTTGTTTCCTATTAGCATCTCTTTGTTTCATGGGACTTTTGGTTTTACCTATTTTTATTATGTCTATCTTCATTCACTCATTAAAACTCCCCTTCATTTTATATTGTACCGTGGAAGTACATTTCAATATCTTTCGGTTGTGTGCATCTTTTTTTTGTTTTTTGTACCTTAATATTCTCTTTCTTACTATACAAATTTTACTTCTTTCGCAGTTAAGTGTAGCAGTACGTTTCATATATTCTTTTCTACATTTTTTCAGCGCGGTTCTAGATTCTTATTACCAACTTCCCCATAGCACTCTTTATCATTCTTCTCTTTGGTTGTAAGATCGACCCTTACTGCGTTGAGTGGACATAATGGGCAATAGTTGCTTTGCTACCCCTAGTTGCTTATGATTTGTAAGTATGGGAGGTTTGGTATTGTATCTTTTGCATTAGAATAAAAATATCTGCACTCACCTCTTTGCATATAGTTAGGCTTTCCTCTTAGTTCATTATTTGTATTTTTTGGTTTTCTCTTTCCTCTTTCTGTACACTTCTTCGTATATTGTTTCTGTGATCTTCATCATCTGAGCTTCTCGTTGCTCTATATTTTTTATGCTTGTTTTTAACTTTAACTATTTTGACCGTTTTTGCAAAGGACATTTCCCAACAATTCTAAAATGAGATATCTAGAAGGAGAGGAGATGAATTTTTTGTTTTTTTTTTGTGTTCCAAACGAAGTAGCTGCGTATATACTCTATCTAGACCATGTTAGATCACTGTGTGCTTCCCTATAAATTTTCAGTTAAGGAATTGTGAAAAAACTTGTGGGCAATACATTTTCAAAGAACTATTTGGATCAAAGGCAACGTTGAAAAAAGCACTGTTTTCACCGAAGGGGTAGCAAAACCAAATGGGAAAAAGAGAGAGGAGCAATTAGATCTCTTGAATCTGAGTGTACCAGTAACTGTCTTGGCTTAAGGAATGTGTGGACAAAAGCTTTTTTCCGTTGAACTAAATTTTCCGGCCAGAAATGACCTGCAGATGATCATTTTTAACCAAACCAAAAGTGTTTACATTATCACATTATATATTACATTATCCATTATATATTGTTAGACTATGGTGAATCCATACCTGAAGAAACATTCACGATATCTCAACTGTTTGGCTTGTAGACTGGTTTGAGGTTAATGTGCAGCATATAATATCAGAAAACTTTTTCTAAGCCAACGGCACCTTTAACAAAGCATGGTATCCATAATTATTTATACAAAATCAAGAACTGCAATAAAAGCAATTATAGCAACACAAACTGTGTCACACGTATTAAAGCATTTCCCAAGAATATCAAAAAGAGTATCAAAAACGAATTATTCATCCCATTATCCAACTAGTGCGTTCCTTACCTCTGGTCTTTAATTTTGTATATTATCCAATAAGCGCCACCCATTGTTCAGCTAACCCCACCTATTTGACCACTAACTATTGAATCGTCTTTAGTTTTGCTCTAGAAGACATCTGTTTGGATTTTTATGCCTTATTTGGATGCCGCGTGATGTAATAGCCAATCATAGTGAGGAGAATTAAGTGCCATAAAAATACTAGACTCTTCAAAAATCATGACTGTGTTTATAAAGTGTGAAACTTTGTAGTCGTCCGTTGCCATCAGCTAAAATTGATTTCATTCAAAGCTCCTCATTGAGGTACTGAGGAGAAGATGCATATTGATTTTGATAGGTGTGGGCCTAGAATTTCAATGAAAGTTTCTTTAGTTTCAAGACATTTGATGCAAACAGTTCCTAGTAAAAATTATGGCTTTAAAACGTTTTTCCTGCCACAAGCTTTTTAACGATACCTCAACTGATTCATAGCTTTGGGGTGGGGGATGGGTACATAGCCGCAATTTGTTTATGAACTATTGACCTTCAAATAGTTAGGACACCCGTTGTAAAAGTCATAATACTTTCCTTCTAAGTTGTGAGTATGGTTTCTAATCAGTGATGTACATATTTCAACCTTGAGGAGTTAGAAGACAGAAATTCTCTATGCAGCGTAGCCAACTGTGAACCGACACATGGACTAGTTTGAGCTAGCGCCATTTATTAACGAAAGGTTCACATTAGATGTATACTTGACAAAGACTTTCTCAACTTATTGATATATCAGGCCATACCAAGACAGGATTTTTACTTTTTTGTCCTTTAAAGGCAACATTTTTAAAATATAGATCACATTTTATTTAAGTGAAATTAATTTAAGCTTTTATCTACTGTTTTATAGGTGTATGTATATCTAGATAACCTTTATTTCTAATTCTTTCTGTAAATTATGTTGCCTCTATATCAGGCTCAGGATAAGTTATTTTAAACTATAATTTATAAAACCTTAATACTTTCACAGAGGTATAAAGGTATTGTATCATAAAAGCAGTTTCTTTAACATTCATTAAAGATAATTCGGTTGTTGCCTGAGAAAATTGGACCGGTCAACTGGAATGAACAATTAGGCGTTGCATAGTTGACTGCATCTTTAGACATTAAACAAATCAAAGACAAAACTGCAGGCTAACATTTACTATAAATATACAAAATTTCCTCGATAAATTACAGAATAATACAAGACTAAGCAGTATGCGAATTTTACAAGTCCTAGAGAACTTTGGTATCGATAGTCATGACTCGAGCTGCATAACAGCAATAACATTCAGATGCGAGCGCCAGCACTTTTCTGCTGCTGGAACAGTTTGACGACGTTAGGCGTTACGGTTCCACATTCTGAAACGTTTTTCTTGACGGATTCTAAATTCGAGATGCTGCCATCCCCTGAGGACAGCTCCCTGTAGGGGTGCAGCAGCTGAACGTCCTTCCTGAGCATGCCGGTTAAAGGAGAGTTGCCGTCAAGCAGAGTATCGGGCAACTCTTGGTTTTTTTGCAACCACAATCCATTGCCGAAGTTACCTAGAGTAGCAAATATAAGATTTTTCATTAAATTTGAGTCGCACAGGCTCACCAAGCGTACTCAAACTGGATGGAGAGGAGATCAACGGACTCTTCTGCAGCTCAAATAGTTGTTCATTAACGACCTCCTGCAGCTGGACCATCTCCGACCGGATTTCGCTTATCTGCCGGTCCCGCACATCCAAAATTGCCATGTACTTCTCCTTTTCCATGCTGCAGACTGTTAAGTCATGCCGTAGTGTCATGTTCTCTTCCTGAACAGAAGTCTTCTCCGCTTGCAGCTTCTGGACTAGAGATTTCAGATCCTGTCCCTGGTGGGAATCTTGAAGTTTCTTTAATTGAGCTTGTAGGTTGATTTTCTCCTGTTTCAATTGTTCTACTGCAAAGTTTGTCTGTCGCATCTAAAAGAAAATTCAAATTCATTGATGGAATTGGAATCTCGGTTCGCTTTCATTTACCTTATCTACTTCCATCTCCTCAATCTGCTTTTGCAGCAGCTTCACTGTATCCTTTTCAGCCTTCAGTAGCAGCTCCATCTGCTCCTTTTCGCTCTTGAGCTGATTGTAGTATTTGAGTTCCTGCAGGGCCGAGTTCTGTTGGGCTTCGGCCTGGGCCTGTAGCCTTTTCAGTTGGGTCTGGAGGTTGCTTTTCTCCTGCTTCAGCTGCTCCACTGAGAAGTTCACCAGTCCTGTCTGGGGGCATTTTGCACTTCATTAAAGCGTTCACGGAGCGGCACGCGAGAGAAACCTTTTCTACCTCCATATCCTCGATCTGCCTGCGCAAGAACTTGACGGTGTCCTTCTCGGACGCCAGCAGTCGCTCCAGATGCTCCTTTTCGTTCCTCAGCTGGTTGCACAGCTTTTCCAGCTGCAGGCAGCTCTCCTCGAGTTTGGCCGTGCTCGCTTCCAGCTGTCTTTGGAACAATTCGGGTGCAGGGAAGAACGCGCCGGATTCGAACGTCTGGCAGCTACGAGCTTGCGTCTGTTTGCTGGTTTGCACTAATTTTTCCTTAATAAAAGAGAGAAATAAGCTGAACTGTAAGATAATTTTCCTAGTACCTTATAGTTATGTTCTTATTGTTGAGTGATTACAGTTCAACATCAATTTTAAATGCATATTCGCACATAAGCGATTGTCTTTTGTTAATTTACCACCTTGCAATTTTACTTTCGCCTCTTTTGGGCGACAAAAAACGGTTAGCCCACATTCTTAAGTGGCAAGTTTGCAGTTGTGACTTCTCTTTGTATTATCTTCCCTCCTCTCATCTCCCCACTCTTTGAAATTGTCGTCTTTAGATATTTCTTTTTTTTTTGATTTATTATTATTATTGAAGCTTCGCACTTAAAAATCGTTATTTTTTCTCTTTTTCTGTCTACAAAACTAGACCATCTCCTACTCTGCAACACTCATTTTTCGTTTTAAAGTTTCACTCTTCAAGTTGCGCTGTGATGAAATAAAATCACGCACATCATCGAGATTAGCTACTGGACAGTAATTTAAGCTTAGCTTTTCTTGTAGTTTTCGTGACCCGTATACTTCATATTTTGTCTGTATCAACTTTCCTTTGCATTAGTCATTTTCCATTTTGTAACTCGGAAAGAAATAAAAAGATGAGATAAAACATAAGAAATTTAACGCCACTTTTCAAATTTAATTTTTCTCAGACTTGTGCACGCTTATCTCAATTTTCTTCCCCCTTTTCGATTCACAAATTTTCACACCTTGCTGTGAAGACACAAAATCGCCTGTAACCAAGTGACATAGCACCCAAAGTCCAACTTTAAACTTTTTTTCATATTGAAACTCGATTCATTTAACAGATCACAATTAGTTTTTTTGCCTTTTTAACTCCCCCTTTTTTAAATTAACACCTTTCATTCTGCCCTAGTCGCATTGTGACAATATAAACATTCATTCTTACATCTCCACGAGTCTCAATGATTCTTCAAACTCACGCGCTTTCGTTTATTTTCCGCCTTCTTTTCTTCGTCTCCCTTTTTTGAAGATATTTGTTCTCAACTTTCATTTTCTGACGAAATAAAACAATTAGTAATCACATGTTGGTGATGTACGCTTTAGTTCTAAAGATTATTTACTATAACAAGATGGCAATCTGTTTGTTACTGTAGGCTACAAATCGACTGCATAAATAGTTACACCCTAAGTAACAGTTCAACTGCAGACCTTGGGCTTACACACTCCTGCTTCATTTCATCATATCGTTGTTTTATCCCAAAATAAGAGATTATGTTTCTATCTGGTTTATGTGCTATTATTTGTCTTTGTTATTGTACTGCAAGGTATAACGACAAACGGTATAATTTAGTACATTTCAATTCACCCCTCCCCTCCATGTGAAGATAACTGGCAGTTGTTTTAACATGTTATAATCCAACTGACACTTCTATTGTGCGTTCGCTTAGTAAAATGCAAAACAATTGATTCACAATAGTGTATTATAGCTATAGCCCTCCTCTAGATCACTTTTTTCTACTCTTTGTAGCCTCCTTAGTGTGAAAATAAAAATGACCAAGTGCATTACAGTTCGATTTTTGTTTCCTCCCCTATTTCTATTTCTTGTTCTTGACTGTGATATAAGGCACAAGAAACAATCTCTTGTAAATGATGCATGATGCTTCAGTTTAACTTTGGTTTCTCTTGGGATGCTATGCTTTTACCACCTCATCTCTTTCTTACACTTTTCTCTCCTTTTCATGGTGCTAAAACACGAGTAGATGTTTTAGTCTTACAATTTTAATTAAGTCGCTGCTTCATTGTCTCGCCTCCAATTTTTATTATTTTCTGCCATGTAGTACAGATTTAACTCCTAATCTCTATCAGGCTTGTGAGCTTTCACAACTTGTTCTTACCATTGCGTTGTGATTATTTAGCATAATACATTTCGTTTCCCCATTTTTTATTTCTTGTTTCTCTTCTGTTTCACTTTTTCCAAGTCGCATGGTAATGAAATAACAAAATTGACAATTGCTTGTAAATGATTTAGCTTTGTGTCTTTGTTTTGCTAAAATAAGACCCCTCATAAAATAAGCATTGTTGCAGAGTCAGCGCTCTTATTACAATTCTAAAGTGGAAGTGCACAAGGTGTACCAACTTAGTTTTAATTCTGTATTGTAGATTATTATGTACTGAACATCTGGACCAGGATTAAATCAATAAATTAAATCGTTGAAGTACTTCTTCTGGTATGAAATGGTAAGCATACTTTATTTTCCGTTGTAATTGCGTTTTGATGTTGACGGCCTTTTTTTCTCATTCTCTCCACATATAATCTAGTACAAATGATTTTAATATCAACATGCTGGTCTCTGATCTCCATTATTGACCTAAAGGTGTTTTGGTGACTTTTCTAAATCTGAATTTAATTTATTTAACTCGTTGGGCAGACAACTGAAACAATATTTTAAGAGATACAGAACTTCAAAGTAGTTGCATATAAACTCTCCATAGACAATATTTGAAAGTAGACATTTGTGGTAGGAGATAATGTGGAAAAATTTGTTGCTGCTAAATTTGGGCCAAAGATAATACTGGCAAAAAAGCGCTGCTTACATTGAGTAGCAAAACCACAATGTTAAAAGGAGAGCGAGGGTAATTCGAAGATCTCATATCAATCTTGGCTGAAGGAATGTGTGGATAAGTTTTCTTCGTAAATATATTAGGTAATGCATTATTACATAATCTAACCAAAAATTCAGCGCCATTGAACCTAACCTAACGAAACAAATTAATCTAAACCTAACATTTTGTGATTTACTACAATTTTTGTGAACAGAAATGGCGTGCATAGGATCACTTTCAACCAGACCAAAAGCAGTTTCATGATCAGAACAGTCCACTGCCTATTTTTAGACATTTTTATGATATCTCTCACCATTTGGCTTGTAAACTGATTCTAGATTAATGTTCAAGGTCAGCAAGCTTTTTGTAAGCCAACGCAACCTTTAACTGGGTATGGCACCATACTGGCAGTACAAACTATTAAAGAATTTCCTAAGAATCTGAAAAATCAAGTGATGCTGTGAACATTATGTTACAAACTCCGCCCACTGGCCAACGATTCCGCATGTTATCTAATAAGCATCGCCCATTGTCCAGTTAGCCCCGCCAATTTAGTTGTAAAATACTGTTAGTTGTGCTCTGGCAGCCATCTTTTTGGCCTTTTTTGGAAACAGATTACATCTCGTGATGTAATAGCCAATCAGAATGCAGCAAATTAAGTGACTTTTTCAAAAACTATAACGATATTCCTAAAGTGTGTAACTTTGTAGTCATTCGTTGCCATCAGCCAAAATCGATCTTATTCAATGCAACTCACTGAAGTATTGAGAATTAGGTGGGTACTGATTTTGGTAATTTATGAGCCTCAAGACTTTTGATCCAAATAGTTCTTCATAAAAATTTGTCAAAATATTTTTCCGCCCAAAAGCTTAACAATATCTCAACTGATCCAAAGTTGGGGGAGGCAGTGGTGAGTGTCGGCCAGTTTTATCAACAATTTGTTTATGAACTATTGACTTTCGTTACTCTTTCGCTCACATCCTCTGGTTTTAACTTTCCCAATTCTGATAATAAATAAAACAATGGACTAACTGTAACTAGATTTACATCTCCTCCCTTAGTTTCTCTCATTGTTTTTCTCTTTTTATGTTTTCATGTTTCTTAGTTCTCTTGTTCCTTATCCCTCTCCCAATTTTTTCTTTTTCTCTCTTGCATTTTTTTGTCCCTATTCCCCTACTGGTTTCTGTTTCTCTTCTTTCTCCCCTGCCCACATTTTTCTTTTTTCCGTCTGTCTGCTTTCTCCTGTTCTTTATGTATCGCAGCCTCCCTCTTTCTTGCTTGTACCTATTTCCTCTCCATCTCTCTCACTCTGTTTCTCCTATTTCTCTATTTAACTATCTAGTGCCATCTTCCTCAAGTTCATTTTCTTTTTACATATTTTGCACGATTCCTTTCTCGCTGAAATGTGACAAACAATAATCAGTTAATGGTGCATTACAATTCAACTTCTTATCTCTCTTCTGCCCATTACATTTTTTGACTTTCCATTTCTTCGCCTTCTTCTCCCTTCCTCATGAATTGGCTAATTTTCACTTTTCCATCACCCTAATCAGGTTGTTACAAAATCAAGCGCTTTCAGATGACTTCATATGCAACAATTCAACTATTTTGTTAATGCATAGGTTGCAACGCGTTAAATTAACAGCCGGCAGTCTTGAGTAACTTAACATGCTGTAGTTTTCCTCTTTCCTTTTCCTCTCACTTGCTCATGTTATACTTTCCTCTATCTAATTTGTGCTGTGGTAAAATAGGGGTCTGAACAATCACCTGCAGACCTTTTGGTTCTTTCTGTGCATCAGTGGAATTATTGGCTTGCAATTGTAGGTGCAACAGAGTACAATTTGACTCCTCATTTTCCTTGCATTACATCAAGTTAACATTATAATGTGATTATTCAATTCCATTCTATTTTCTCTCTTCATTTGAGTGTTTATTTTACCTTCCAACTTCCTAAATATGATGGATTGTACCTAGATAATGAATCCCTATTCGCTTTACCACATCATGCTATAGTTTGACTATCGCAGTACTGTCAACTTCTCGACTGGTCAGTTTTGCATTAAGAAAGAGTATAAAACAATTGTCTATTTTTTTTATATTTAAAAAAACAAACAAAAGGAACATGCAAATATAACTTTCTAAATCAATTTTTCTTTCTGTTCATGAACTGTTTTTTTCCTCTACCTTTTCTATAACACTAATAATGCATTTTTAAAGAAATGTAAACTAGTTTTACAGTTAAATTATGAATTACAATGATTTTTTAAGGTACTTTGTTAATAACAATAAAAAAGGTAGAAAATCTACTTTTACTGGCTTAATGGTGGTAACCTTTATGTTTGTGCAGTTATTTTAAAACAGTTGCATCTTGTTGATGAGTGCGAAGAAAACAAAAAATCAAAACATCACTGTAACAAAGCAAGGAGCCCAACTCAAGTTAAGCCCCACAAGCCAGGCAAACTTACAGGAATTTCCACTTGATTATGCGCAAGAGCTTTTCCGGGCCCTCGAATTTCACTGGTGGACCGCTTGAGGGGCAAACTTTCTCCCCTTGGGAGGCGAATCGAAGAGGCCACTTCAAGGGGCACCCTCTTCAGTGCATGCTGGATGTCCGAAATCATTTGCAGCATGTGGGGGTCATCTAAACAAATTCACTTTGCTCAGGAAATTCTATAAGTCCTACCTACCAGACGCTGAGCGCTTCAGTTTCGACTGCAACTCCTTAGTGAGGAAGTGCAGCGTCCGCAGCGGGTCGAAGTTGCTGAAACTTGACAGATTCTCATTGCTTTTGGCGGACTGCAGGATCTTGTCCCAGGGCTCGCGACTCTTCGCGCAGTCGGCGCGCGGCCGCCTGCATGAGTGCTTCCGCACCATGACTTCCACCACCCCGGAGCTGTCAACGGGCAGCTCCTTGCGGGTCAGATTGGTCTGCTGCTTGTTCGGCCGGAGCGTGGCGGTCTGCGACCTGGGCCCGCGGCCGGGCTGCTCGGGCGGAAGTCGCTGCCGGCCTCCCGCCGCCGCTTTGTCGCGCTTCAGAAGCCTCATCATGTAGGAGTCGCAGTTGATCGTATCCAGGTTCGTGCTGTTGCTGCAGCTGCGGACGCGCTGGGCCATGGCGGGCTAGCGCGGCGGTCTTGACATCCGTGAATTTGCAGCCCTGACGAGGTAGCAAGGATGGTAATTTTAGTGGCCGAAAGCTGCTGGCACCTTTCGATGGACCAATTTGAAAATTTGAGGTTATGTCTTGTTGTTTTCTGACGTCATAATTTGAATGCTGCGGCGTTGCCGCCACTAATTATACGCAAAAAAGCTTGGCGAAGTTGCAAAAAACGCCCAAATTAATTTGCATAGGAACTTATGTTCAGCACGTAACTATATAAATTGTAGCAACAACACGATGCTCGAATGCGCGGCTTCGTGTCGTGACAACGCGCCACTAATTACAGGTGCCGTTGTAACAATGTTAATGCGCTGTTCACTGAATATTTGAACTAAATGTCAGGTCGAATTAGCTATCTTAATCTAAAATCTGGCGGATTAAAAATGAATTTTGCAAATTACTAGGTAATTAAGTTTAATGCAACGATATTTAAATTACATCTAATACAATCTTGTAGAGATTTTCAAAATTTGGAATTAGCGACGTTGCCATTTTAAGATAAAGGGCGTTTTGTTAATGAAACTCTTTTTGTGTCAAAGAGGTGTTTAATTAGAAAGAAATGCCCATGATTGAATTGTAGAAAAAAATTAAGCCGTTACTTGCGGCGCTGCCGCCGTCCAGCTTAAATTTTCCATATAATCTCCCGCATATATTCCTAATTCCCGCCCATAAAGCGGCCGAGCGTCACGGTCCGGGCCGTAAAGGGCCATCGGCGCATTCGCTGGCGGCGAAACTGGAGCAAACATGACGCGCGGCCGGGTAAGCCCCGCGCAGTAAAAATTTACGTTCGCCTCGGCGGGGCCGAGCGCGGCGAAACGGGGTTAAATCTACGCTATTAAATGCTCCCGCACTCGCCGGTGACGTCACCGTTCGGATATCGGTTGCCGGGGGAACGCGCAAATTCGCGTGACGTCAGCGACGACAGCTATGGGCGTCGGCACGGCCGAGTCCCGGCCCCAATAATCATAACTATTGCATGGTATCGAACGACTGCAACGGCCTGGCGGACGGGTGCTCCGGCCCTGCCGCTAGCGGCCCTCCGGGCCGCATTGCGAATCCGCGACGCAGGGCTTCCGCCCCGACGCCGGTCATACGTATTGAGGAGGCGTGTGCAGGCTCGGCCGCAGCGTCGATCATTAAAGGCGTCTAAGTTTTTGCCTATTCTTTAATGTACTTTCAACGTTGTCCAAAATCGGGGTGGACCTTTGATGAAGTTAATCTTTTTATACAGGATCTTTCTGGTTGCCTCTTTAGTAGACTTAAGTTTCAGTTGGTATTGGTAAGGTTTCATAGATGTGCATCGCAATGGATTGTCTTTATAAATCTTCTTTAATTGGTCAATGCCCAAGATCTTCACCACATACCGCCATGAGTAATTTATATGCAGAATCAACCAAAAATTAGTAATAAAATAAGAAGCAACCATAGCATGCTTAGCTCCGCCTCCTTCCTAAATGGGCGGTACCTATAAAAATACAGCATTGCCAGCTGTTTATGATGAATTATATAAAAGCAATAGCAGGACAGCGATGAAAAATGTTTTGGTCTTTATTATTTTATTTTTTTTTGGCAACCTTGAAGTAGTAAATATTTTTCACGCTAATTAAGGGCAATGTTTCCTCGTTGGTTTTTCTCTTGTATGGCGTTGGTTCTCAAACACGAACAGCAGCAGTGACAAGGAAAAACCTTGATATACTCCTTCCTCTAGTTGGGATTTTCTTCCAGCAACCGTCTAGAGCATACCAAACGTATTGTCTAACAACAGCAATATGAGAACAAATAATTATTAATCACCATGATTGTGCAATGTTTCGTCGAACATCCCTTCCTCTGCCAACAATTTCTTTAAGACGATAGATCAGATAGTAAGTTACACCATTTGCAAAGATAATTCACATTTAAAGAAACGCTTTTTATTGGAAGGGAAATGTAAACATTTATTTTTTGACATAGTCGACTAGGTTTCTTAAACATTTTTCCTATAGTATAAACATTTTGTTTATGTGTACTTTTTGCACCCTATCATCTGTAACGAAACACTCGCTCCCTACGTTTTGTTTGGGAGAACCGAACAAGTGGGAGTCGCGGGGGTTATAAGGGATAGATATATGTGACATCAGCCAACTGGAAGTTACTGCATAGAAGAACAATTTGTTTGGTCAATTTTTCTTTTAATAATTATTACCACGACCTTTCGAGCCTTTGGAAATGTTTTGGCTTTTTGGGAGCGGTCGGTTCTTTTGTCTCTCTTGTTTCAATGTTTATTTTGTCTTGGGAGTCTACAAGAAGATGGAGGGCACTTTAATGTTGGATGACCCGCCATATTCATACAGTGACTATTTACCACCATTTATGTTGTTTTGGTAGCAGGGAGGATAACCTTTTTCTGATTTTCAATTTTTGTTCTTTCCGTTCACCATTATCATGACCTTTTGAGCTTTTGGGCTTCTTTTGAATGGTAGATCTTTCTGTCTCTGTTATTTCGATGCTCATTTTGTCTTGGGAGTGTCCAAGATGACGAAGAGCACCTTAATGTTGGACGGCACACGTCTATACAACGTACCACATTCAAATAGTGACTATCTGGCACCAGCTATGGTGTTATTGTTTGGGAAGCAGGGAGACAACCTTTTTCTGATTTGTAATTTTTGTTCTTTCCACTCACCATTATTATGATCTTTCGAGTCTTTAGGCAAGTGGGGGTGGTGGATTTTCGGTCTCTATTCTTTCGATGTTCATTTTGTCTTAAAAGTGTTCAAGATAACGAAGCGCACTTTAATGTTGTATGACACTTCTACATCACACGCCATATTCATATAGTAATAATCTGTCATCAGCTATGGTGTTGTTGCTTGAACAACAGGGAGACAACCTTTTTCTGATATTCAATTTTTGTTCTTTCCGCTCACGATTGCTATGACTTTTCGAACCTTTGAACAAGTTATGGCTCATTTGGAGTGGTAGATCTTTCTGTGTCTATTCTTTCATTTTACTTTGGGAGTGTACAAGATGACGATGCGCATTTTAATGTTGAACGACACCTCTATACAACACGCCATATTTTTATATTAACTATCTGTCACAAGCTATAGCTCTATTGCTTGGACATTAAATAAACAATCATACGGACAGGGTTGTCACGAAGAAATGTATTAACTCTTGAGTTTCTACTAACATTCGCGTGTGGGCGCCATTTGTGATACGGCAGACGTCTACACGATAGTCTAATTTTTGCCACATCTGTACTAGCACAGCCGGATCAATTGAGTCGAACGCGCCACCTATGCGCCGCTGTAACTGCTGTAAATTCTTTGGAAGAAGGGGGAAGTGGTAGGAGCACCTTGTGCTTCACCCAACCCCAGAGCGTAAGGCTTGAAGTGCAATGCTGATACAGTCTAATCAATTGAGTCGTCTATGTTCCGCTTTAACTACTATAAATCATTTGGATATAGGGGGAGGGGTAGTACGGACATCGTGTGCTTCACATATCCCCAAAAGGAGCATCATTTGACCCAGCACTAATCTTTCATTTTATATATGTAATTATGAAATAAATTTATTGTGATTCACCCTGTATAATATTTGGTATCTTTAATCTTTAACTTCTTTATCTTGGAAAATTCTTGGGCAAAACTGTATTCGGTGGCTGGAATTTGTTGTACAGCTTTTTCGGGTTTTTAAATTTTTTAAGCTTTGTTACACGGTTTTATTTTTGGTCCGAGCATGTTTCAGAATATGTATATTCAATTAGTACGTCTTGTTTGAGAGAATCGCAGGGGTTATAGAAGGTGAGGATGGGGATTAATGATGGTGGCAACGCGCGTCCCACCTGAACTTTTGCAGCCAAGTGAGGGGTGACGTTGTCGCGAAGAAGAACAAGAAGAACATCAGTCTTCTTCTTGTTGTTTCTTGGTGTATATACTCACTATAAGCAAGGCTTGTGGAATCGAAAACGTTATTAACATGTTCTTTAAACTTTTGGACAAGTTTTGACTTTTTTGTGGTGGTGGACGTGATCTTTATACGACACGCTATACTCACGGCGCTCTTGCTTGAACAGTAGGGAAACAATTCTATGGAAAATGTTATCTGCAAAGGAAATCAAATTTGATTTCTTTTAGCACAGAAGTGTTTGACTTGGGTATAGCATCATCTTTGTTGATGATCAGCTGTACGGCGTTGGTGTACTGCCATAGTCATATGTTTTTAAGATATCCATCTTCAATTTTTTGCCAAAGATACCGTTATAGTCGACTGTTTCACTTTTAGTTTTTCATTTTTTTGTATATCTTCTCTAAGCTCTTTTTGGCACAGAAGAATTAAATTTTGACTTTTTAAATACAGGGTAATTTAAAATCTATGCTCCAAAAAGGAAACGTACCTATGACTGTTGTTAGGACTTTATACATGAAAGATTAATTTTTAAAGTTTCTACGAACATTCACATAAGTTCGGCGTCGGCGCCATTTGTGACACGGCAGACGTCTACGTCTAATTCTTGTCATATCT
Source organism: Sinelater perroti (assembly GCA_036346155.1). NCBI lineage: Eukaryota > Metazoa > Arthropoda > Insecta > Coleoptera > Elateridae > Sinelater > Sinelater perroti. The sequence continues at coordinate 15,650,626 of JARFIY010000158.1, read as the reverse complement.
GTGCTGGCACAGCCGGATCAATTAAGTTGAACGCGCAACCTATGCGCGGCTTTAACTGTTGTAAATTATTTGGAAGAAGAGGAAAGGGGTACGAACATCTTGTGCTTCACTCAACCCCAGAGCGTAAGGCTTGAAGTGCAGACGCTTACGTAACACCCACCACACTCCTTTTTAGGGAATACTAAGCTTTCTAATTTGCTGGTAAGCCGCGAAAATATTTTCTACCATTTTGTTATTGACGGATGGCTCTTCTGTGCTTTTTCCCTTGCACGTGCAGCCCGTCTCCCCGAACTGATCATCCACCTTGTGATGTTGAGACAGTGAGGTACTTCTTTGGAAAGTTAACCTTTCTCATTATATATGTATTTGTGAAATAGCTTCGTTCAGAGTTATCTTGTATAATATTTGCAATCTCCAATCTTTAACTTCTATTGTCTAATTTTCTAAATAAAAAGGGCGCACAATATTTGCTCTTTATCTTAGAAAATATACAATCTTGGACAAAAGTGTTCTCGGTAAAAGCAGTGGTGACTTTTCCAAAGTTTTAAATATTTAGAAATCAGTTACGTGACTTTATTTTTGGTTTGCGTGTATTTCGCATTATCTGCATCAATTAGTGAGACAAAAAAAGTCTGCGGGTCCATATGCTTAGCCTAACGGAAATTCTTTTCTATCTTCTGACTGATGTACCCCACGAAAACGAAAAGGCAAAATAAGAAGACCAGGAGAGAGTTGAGGTTTAATTTTTGAATAAAAGTTTGTAGGCAAAATTTGGAATGGAAGGAAATAACTTTAAAATGATGAAAATATGAAAAATAATTTTGGTTATAAATTTGGAGACATTAGGAAGAATTTTTGGTAGTGAGAAACAAGAAATTGAATTAGGGCAAGGTGGTAATGGCTCAAGAATAAATGTAGATTCCATTTTTGTCAGAATGTTCTCGATCTAAACATTCTTTGTTTTTATATAAAATTTATTTAATTTTGATGTGGAACTCTCAAGAATCGTCACGAATCTTCTGGCAGATATCCTATCTCAGTGCTTTCCCATAGTTTCTTTAGGCCAGTCTGGCTTTCTGGGTCTACTGTTACATTGTCTCCTATTTAGAGCTATGGTGTCCCAAAAGCGTGGTTATCTATGCCACTTGTGGAAATGGCTATGGGGAATCGCTATACTACACCTGAATTACATGTGTTCTGATGGTAAGAATAGCAACGAACCATGGATGGTTCTTGATTTGGCATTGCGTACGTTTCAGACTCGCTGGTAAAGCAACCCACAGCAACGAGGGTATTTTTGTTATAGTTGCCTGTCTTTAAGATGGCCAGAATTGTCTACTACCCCTTTTTTGAGTTTCTTACATTACGTTGCCTCATAGATGTTCTTCACTTTCCAAGGGGTTATTTTCCGACGCACATAATTTACACTTCCGACACCATTTTGATGATTTTGAAGTCTAAAGTATCTTCCTGGCGTCCCAATACACAGGTGATGTAACACTTCCGATACTGGCGCCGTCAACGTTCTCAATCCTGATGCACTTCCTCTCCCAGTTAGGATTTGCTTCCGGCAGCAGTTTAGACCATACTAGGTATATGTTGTATATCAGCAGCACTATGAGGATAAACAATTCTGAATCACTATGCTCATGCAATGTTTGGTTGAATTTCTTTTTCTGTTTGTTTATCATTATGTTGCCCCTTGGTATGAAGATAGATCAAAAGTCAGCTAACTCTCCTCCTATAAAGAAATTTTCTATTGAAAAGAAAACATAAGCATCCAACTGTTCCTTGACATAGTACCTAAAGTTTCCAAACGTTTTCCTATCTCCTTTAAGACTACTTCTTGAACTCTATCATTTGCAACAAAACATTCGCCCCCTACATCTTATTGGAGAGAACCGAAGAAATAATAGTCGTAGGGGTTATAGGAGGTGGGGAAGGGGGTTGGTGATGGTAGAAAGACACATCTCATCTGAATATTTATAGCCAAGTGGGGACGCCCTCCCCCCCGTTTTCGTGAAGAAGAACAGATCAAAAACAGTCTTCTGCGCATTTGATTTTTAATGGTCTTTTTATTGTTGTTCATTGATGTGTATACTCACTATAAACAATGGTTTCGGAATCGGAAAAATCATTAGCGCGGCCTGTAACTTTTCTGTAGTGATGGACGACACTTGTATATAATATGCTGTACTCATATAGTGACTATCTTCCACCAACTATAGCGTTGTTGCTTGCACAGTAGGGAAAACATTGCGGAAATGTTACCTCCAAAGGAAATCCAATTTGATCTGTTTTAGCACAGACGTGTGAGTTGGGTATTGAATCGCCTTTGTAGATAAGCCGTAAGAACGGCGATAGTCATATGTTAGCCATCTTATATTTTTTGGTAAAAATGCCGCAAATGACCGTTTCGCTCTCAATTTTCTAATTTTCTAATTTTTGCTTATATTTTTTCTATGCTCTTTTGGCGCAAATAATTAAATTTTGACTATTTAAATACAGGGTAATTCAAAACGAATGGTACGGAAGGACTAATATGTGATGGAAGCAATGAATCAAATATAACAAGACAGGTTGACTTTCCTAGTTTCCACTGACATTGGTATATGTTTGATGTGGGGGCCGTTTATGACATAGCAAACGTCTACACGATGGTGTAGTTCTTGCCATATCTGTGGTAGCATAGTCTGATCAATTGAGCCTACCGCGTGACTTATCCGCTATTTTAATTTCTATAAGTTCTTTGGAACTAGGGGTATGAACACAATGTGCTTCAGATATCTCTATTTTCCTATTTCTTTGAATTTTTACATTGTTTTGTCTCATAAGTACTTTTTTCCAAGAGAGCATTCGATTTTTTCAGGGCTTCTTTAGGTATATCCAATGGAATAGCTCTAAAACCTTCTGCGATAACTTCTTAATTCCAAAGCGTTCTCTTGATGCGTCATGGTGCAGGCGACTTAAGACTTTCGATAATGGGTTCAACGCTATCCACATTTTCTAAGGTTTTCTCCAGAAGACCAATTTTTAACTTTAAAAATTGTATTGCGGTTAATAAATCTTTTATCTTTATCTTTACAATGTAGTCTCGCTTCTAGACGCCGTCTTTTCGAATTAATTGCTTATGAAATTCCTGCTTTCGCTATAGCTCACATTAATTATGTGAACTCCTCACAACTTGCAGGCTATTTTCTCTGATTGAAAATGTTGCTGCACAACTTTGTATTTAACTGTTATAATTTCTAGTTTAAAGTTCTCGAACTCCACTTAATCTTTTTAACGGTTTTCCAGAACAACGGGTTTTGTTTTAAGTCAGAATATGGTTCTACAGCAAAAAACTCAGAGATATTTCGGGATTTGTAAGCCTTGCTATAGCTTTAGAATAATAAAGATGTTTGTAATGCTCTTCTGCTCTTGAAAATCTCACACCTTCTCCTTCCTTATTTAGATGACATCTAAAGTGTCATCCAAGTCCATTACAACGCTTTGCCCTTATGTTTGGGGATGACTAATTTGCGGTTGTTCCTTTCCAATCGCTAACTGAAATCGTGTTTGTGTCTTGTTCAGAGTTGGTACGCCAACATTAAAGATTACGGTTATTGCTTTAAAAATCACATATTCTGCAAAGCCGCAACATTTATGAGAAAGTTTGATTAAAGTAAGATGTGCGGTGCTGTGGGATATCCAGTTGGGGGGATTTATTGTTTTAGAATATATTTCTCTACAGCGTTGTTTTGTCATCATTGTGTATGCCCATCTTGCTATCATGCAGTTTTTCTCACTAAATTCGCGCTGATTGTCTCAATTTGTTAAGCACAGGACAGGATGTCATCATTCAATCAGGTCTGATTGGGACAAGCAGTTTAATTGTTTAATTTAATATTTGAGAACTGGTAATGGATGATAAGATGTGCGAAATAACAAAAGAATTGTGGAAATCATAGAAAGAGGTTATGAAGCTAAATGCTACATAACGGCAGCCTTCTTAGACATTGCCCGAGCTTTAGATACGGTTTGGCTAGATGGATAAAATTTAAATTTCTCATTACTTGATTGACATCTTCTTTTTATTCCTGGGGAACAGGTCCTTTGCTGTCCGAATTAACACTGCGGTCTCACCTACAAAGCAAGCACGCGCGGGAGTACCCCAAGGCAGTGTCCTTGGCCCCGCATTATTTAACATCTTCATACACGACATGCCCAATTCACAGAATTACACCCTCGCATTATTTATTGACGATACTGCTATTTTAACCCAAGACGAAGATTATCCATGGCCATTAATCGTCTCCAGACAGCTATTAATACACCGAGTAAATGGTATAGTAAATGATCTATATCACTTAATCCTAACAATTTTTTTATTACCCCTTTCTGGGCATTTGTGGAATTATAATCTGATCATAACATTGATCAATGAATAATTTTATTCTGACTTAAATTGCTACAGGTTGAAAAGTTAACTAAGGTTTTATTCACTAGTTCACCTCAGGTCCTAATAATTACACTACGCGAATTTTAATGTGTAACGATTGTACAAGTATTCTGCTTTCCACTCATTTCACTACACTACTTTGAGGGGTTTAGTTCTCTTGAGTTTTCTTGTCAGGTTAGTGTTGTCGAGAGAAGTCGTTGTTCGTGACGTCATGCGATTTTGAAGATGGTTTCATTAACTGTTTCTATTTCAAGGTCGTTATGGAGGTCACAGTTGCGGAAGTACCAAGGTGCATCGACCATGTCTCTTAGTGCTTTGTTTTGTAGTTGTTGAATGATTTGGAAATTTACTTTTACTAGCACAGCCCCAAAGTTGTAGGCTAAATGTCCATACTGATTTTAAGACAAATGTACAACAGTTTTTACTTTGAAACGCATCAAAGAACACCACACCATTCACATAAATGGAAAAGTCATCCCTCCATTAAATATCTTGCTGTTTATTTCGACACAAGATTAATCTGGAGTACACATATTAACACTAAGCTCAATTTTGCCTACTGTAGAGTAAAATTACTTTATCCTCTTATCAACCGTAATACTCCGCACCGAATGTACAATCCTACTCTATAAAGCACTCCTACGACCGATTGTCGCCTACGCTTTTCTAGTATGGAGCACAACCTCAAAAACAAACACCAGAAAGCTTCAAATTTTTCAGAATAAGATTCTCAGAATATCTGTTAACGCTCTCTAGTATGACGCTGTAAGGTGCTGAGCTGATTAACCTTTAATATAAAAAAGGACCAAGCAGAGGAAGTTTCAACAGAGATGCTTCTCAGCATATTTATCACAACCGTTTAGGTTGCTGCAATATTTTTAGGACTCTTTCCGGCATTTCCACCTGAGGAGAAAAAGAGATAGAATAAGTATTATTTTTTGAGTAAAATGTGATGCCACACATGATTCTTGTACCATTCAAAGACTTCACTATATGTTGGTCGGGTGGCCTAAAGTCACACAAGAAACTACCAAACTAAAACTAGGCAAGGTACAAAGACTTGCCTGTTGGGCATTACAGGGGCGATGAGAACTACGCCCACTACAGCAATGGAGACTCTTCTAGACCTCCCACTTCTGCACATAGCAATTCAGGAGGAGGCAAGATTATGTCACTACAGGCTGTATCATTCACTGTACAAAATACGTACTGGTACAGGTCATACAATAATTGATAATCTGGGGAGCCCTCTGTTTGAAATGAGGACGGACCACATGATCTCAAAAATATGTGACGACTTTCTATTCGAGGTGATCATGCAGGATCGAAATAAGAGCAAGACTTTTAGACAGGCAATTGCACCTGGTAGCCTAATCTGGTACACAGATGGTTCTAATACCGAGCTGGGTACCGGAGCTGGAATATATGCTGAGGCTCCCAAGGTAGAGCTAAGCTTTTCCCTGGGTCAGCACGCTTCTGTCTTTCAGACAGAAATATACGCCATACTACAGTGTGCGTGAAAATGGTAAGAGGGCTTATAGCGGATCTATATTATATCAGACAGCCAGGCAGCTTTAAAGGCTCTATCAAGCACAAAAGCATCATCTAGACTGGTATGGGAATGCACTGGCAGAACATAACACAGTGAAACTGTTATGGGCACCTGGGCATTGCGGTATCTACGGCAATGAGAAAGCCGATGAATGAACTAGGCAGGGATCAAGTGAGGCTTATATAGGCTCAGAACCTGCTTTAAGAATTTCACGAAGTGCTGCCCCAAGCTTTATTAAGGAGAGGACAGCACTCACCATCGAATGTACTGGAAGAATCGACCAGGGCATAATTTCAGCAAAACTTTCAATGAGGACCCTTGCCAAAAGAGAGCTGCAGCACTTCTTAATTTAAGTAGGCCACAGCTAAACCATAGGGTTTCTTACAGGACATGCGGCTGTAAAGGAACACATCTGGAAAATTGGTAAATTCAATGGTGAGCTTGCATGCAGACTCTGTAGCAAGGAACCAGAAACAGCCTTACATGTCCTATGCAGGTGCGATGCGCTGTGCAGGAAAAGGTAACATATATTCGGGAGATCAATCCTGGAACCAGAAGATTTCCAGACACACCCTGTAAAGGACCTGTATCTGCTGATTCAGGGGACATCAGTTACAGATTGGTTGCAAATTTATTTAATTAGGGTAATCACAATAAGCCATAGGCTGCAGTAAACATGGATCCATTAAGGAAGACATACCCTAAGCGCAAAAAATATGTTTGCTGTACCATATTATAGCAATTTCCCTAACTTAACTAATGTCATTCGTATAATTTCCAACTAAATGCGCCAACAACTCAAACATTGGTTTGCTAAGCACATCCCTACCACCTATTGAGTTTACATGGAAAAGACTGTCTATTCAGAACATATACGGGTAATTTAATAACACATGTGTCTTTTGTTTGGATATTGTAAGTAAAAAATTAAAAAATCATTTCTGAAACTTTTATGACTAAAGTTGTATGCTGTTTGTTGTTTACTGTTACTAATTGTACTTTTTTTGTTTATAATGCATTTGGTTTTGTTTCTGTGGTCTCTTTGGGGATTTTACTTTTTCATATTTATCTCTTGTATGAACTCTTAATCTTTTACGTGTATTTATTTTGTTAATTAACTGTTTAATCACACTTTATATTGAGTTAGTATAGTTGTTACTAGCTCAGTACCGAGGTTTGAAAATAGGTGTAATCAATGTGTCTTACACTATACTGTCAGAATAAAATAGACAGGGGTAACACTTAAACTATAAATCTGTATCAAAATGGCACTATTTACATATTCAACTATAATGTATAATTAGTACTTGGTTTAACTTCTTTCACTGTTATATAGTGCAAATATTTATTTTCTTTGTTACTAGGATGGTCTTTTAGCCATTCCTTGTTATACTATTCCACAGAGTGGGTCTATATCTGGAGCCTCCAAGGTTATGGCAAAAGTCAAAGTTGTTGTTTCTCTTTCCACGCGGTAATTGTAACCTTTTTACAGCGCCAACCTTCATTAAACGTTTTTTTAATTAGTATGTTATTATTGAAGACATGTAGAAGTCCGTTACTCAAAATTTTGATCCATTGAGCGGTATTTACGGTGCAATACACAAAACTGAACCTAGTTCCCCATTATATAATTATGCTAATTTCTCCGTATTTAGTAGATGCGACAGCTTTCACGGTCGGTGTTATTGTGCATAGTGTAGTTGGTTTTCGAGTTATAAGGCCGTGGTCCAAGTTCGAAAACTCTTGACGTTTCGCCCACAACTGCGGAGGACATCTTTAGAAGAAAATCTTCTATAAATTAAGTGTCTGTCCCGTGCGTTTTTTCTTTTATACTCGTGCGAGTGTGGTAGGGATGATGTTGGGGGGGGCGTTGTTGACGCCACTGGGATGGTGGATAACGTCATCGGGTTAGCTGCTGACGTCAATCGGATCATTGCAGGTAATATTTTGGCATTTTCTGACGTCACTCGCTCTTTACCGTATCGCGGTCTGTTTTTTGCTCCTCAAAAGCGATAAACCAGGTTTTATGTAGCTTGAATCTCTCGTCCCTGTTGAAATTATTTTTATATTTGTAAATGCCCACCGCTTCTCTATATAATCTCGGATACTAATTTTTCGGGTTGTTTATGGCGTAGATGACGTATGTTATCCTAGTGGTAATCGTTCGGCCCGTAGTCCCAATGTAGACTTGCCCACATGAACAAGGTACGCAGTATACCCCTGGTGTATCCTGTGGGTTTCTTGTATCTTTAGTTGGTGTAAGCAAATCTCGTGTTTTGGTGATAGTAGTATGGATGGTTTCCATCTTTCCTATCCGGTCCGTAACCTTGTTGATAGAAGGTGAAAAGCTTACCGTAGCCGATTTCAGAGAATTTACGCAAGAAGAAATTCCAGCTACTGTCCAGCCTTGCTTTCTTACTGCGTTGTCGAGATCCAAAGGTAGTTCCGTACTTACAGGTCAAACATCACTGCGCACTCTTCAAGTCCAACGAATTTATCGAAAAACAGAAGCTACCTTAGTCAGAGATCAAATGCACGCTACTAGGAAAACCCTCGTTCTGTGTTCGCTAGAACTGATGCAAGTTTATGTCAGCCTGGCAAGCAGAATACATAAAGATGACTGGGACACTGTAGACCGCATCACTTTCCATTCTACGGAGAAATACGAAAGGGCCGCCACCGGTAGACAATCTTCTAAGTTTCAGCGTTTACAGAAGAAAAGCGCTCCTACAAATCTGGATTACGAGCAAACTGTAATGAACATTTCCAAAGACGAGCTTAGCCAGGAAGCCATCAGTGCTCTCAATAAAGATGGAAAGTTCGCCATAATACCTAAATACATTCCGGTTGAGGACATTTTGCGCGCTGCTTCGCCAGCACTTTCTCCTACCCGCCATTCGTGCAAAAGCAGCAAGCGAATTTGCTCCCAATCCAATTCCATCTTAAAACAAATATAGACAAATTATGTATCAATCGATGCGCAAGAAGCAGAGCTTTCAATGAGCTCAAAAAGACCAAAAACAAGTTTTAAAAAATGTATTTGCCAGCAGAACGGCACAAACGTTTTCCTCAACCCACATTAGCTAACCTAGAAGCAGACATACCGAACTTTTGAACAGACGAAGCAGAGGAAGTACGAGTTGACACTTCACACATCCTGCGGCGTGCTAAGTCGCCTAAGAAGGACTTATCCAGGGCGGAATTAAATGCTCTACGTAAACTTAGGAATGATGACACCGTAATTGTCTTACCAGCAGATAAAGTAATGCCACAGTTGTGTTACCACAATAGGACTACACGAAGATGACCGAACTGCTCGACGTGAGTATTTACACCGTGCTCAAACGCGATCCCACATCGCAGATACTACGCGACACGGACTGAAAAGAGTTTCTCTCTGGATGACCCCATGAAAAAGAGATTAATAACATCAGAGGCGCTTTCCCACGAGAATATACGAGCTCCCCAAAATACATAAGGATGATGTACCGCTGCGACTCATTGTTAGTGGCCCTACTTACAAGCTGGCCAAATACTTATCCAGCCTGTTAGAACCGTACTTTGGACATACCATACGAGATTTGCTTACACCAGCCAAAGATACAAGAAACCCACAAGATTTACCAGGAGTATACTGCATACCTTGTTTATGTGAGCAACTCTACACTGGGACTACGGGCCGAACGATTACCACTAAGATAAAGGAACACATACGTCATCTACACCTTAATCAACCCGAAAAATTAGCAGTTTTATCCAAATGTAGGAACTATTACCCCAGATTATATAGAAAAGCAGTCGGGGTTTATAAATATGAGAATAATTTTAAAGGGGCGACGGACTCAATCTACCTAAATCTTGGTTTATCGCTCTTAAGTGGCAAAAAAACAGACCGCGATACGGTAAAGAGCGAGTGACGTCATAAAATGCCTAAATATTAGCTGTAATGACCCGATTGACGTCAGCAGCTAGCCCGATGACGTTATCTACCGTCTCGCACGAGTATGAAAGGGAAAACGTACGGTATAGTCACTTAATTTTTAGAAGATTTTCTTCTAAAGATGTCCGCCCCCGTTGTGAACGAAAGATCAAGAGTTTGAACTCTGACCATGGCCTTATCACCCGAAACCAACCACACGATCTCCCGTATTTTTTAGTCTGGCAAAGAAAATTATCATCCATTTGATTGGATGAATGTTTTTCTACTTAGGTTCTTCTGCTGTTCCAAAATTAGTGGTATCTGCTTTGGTCAGAAAAAATAACGTACCATCAAATGTCATCCGGTCGAAAACGCATCTCTATTGCCAAATTTTTAGAACGATGTGAGCAAAGGTTTTAGGAAATATGTTTATACAACTCTACATTATATGATTAGTGATCTTGCTTTTTTCGGACAGCCGTATCAGTCCACTCACTATTTTTCAGAGATTAATAAGAGGTGCCCTTACCACTACTTATTTTGTCTGATTCGAGAATCTTGAGAGATCGGATTTTACTAGTGCTTGTGGTTTATCGTTTCCTTAAAAAATATGACAGGCTTTCTGCTGAAATCATCTAGATTCGTTTATCAAGTTACGTTTGCTAGCATGTAGCATCAGGTCCACATTTGAGATATTTCTAACCATCAAAGCTCACATCATATTGCATTAATGTCGTGGGTACTTCCAATTATAGTAAATATTGCTGTTTGCTACAATTCAAAAATCATTAAACATGATACTCTTTTCATTGGAACCTTTCTGATTGGTGATGTTGAAATGTGATGTTCTAAGAACGCTGGAGAATTGCGTTGTTTAAGAACGGCATGGTATTATTCAAAGACTCGTTAATGATTAGGACATTTTGCATAAAGTTGTATGAGCTTTTCTCAGCGTTGTCTTATTCAATGTTCTATCAAGTTGTAAGCTCAAGTAATAATGGGTACTTATTGACCCTTTATCTGTGCTTGTTAGAACTTGTTTATGATATTTCTTAAAGGGATTTTAATTCGTTTTAAAATTTGGGTATCACATATAAATGGGCCAAAATTTTACCCCCTGAAATCTATATGATATTCTGGATTCTGTGGCCTTTTTCACGCCTTTTGGATTTTAGTATTTTAGTTGCTTCGGAACATAGGACTTCTGTGAAGCAGCGCTATCTGACTTCGTTCTTGGCTATTTCTTGTATTTTTCTTCATGTTTTCCAGTTTTTCTGATATCTACCTCTATCGTTCTTCTCCAGCTCATTTTGGGCTTTCCTCTTTGGCGTTTGCCTTGTGGATTTCAATTTAGTGCTCGTCTTTCAATTTCTGTTGGATCTTTTCTTAGCGTGTGCCCGATCCAGTTCCATTTCGTTTCTTTATTCGAGCAATTACAGGTGTTTCTTGTGCTCTTTTCCGTAGATCACCATTTGTGATGATATTTGGCCGGTAGATTTTATACATTCTCCTGAAACATTTGTTTATAAAATCCTAGAGGCTTGTTATGATACTCTTCATGGTTTTCCACGTTTCACGGCCATGCAATAGGACGGATTTTATATTGCTATTAGAAATTTTGAGTTTAGTCTTTATCGATATTTCTGTTGTTTTCCATATTGGGTAGAGTTGTACGAAGGCTGCATTTGCTTTTTGTAGGCATGCTTTCACGTTCTCTTCTGTTTCGTTTGTATTTCTCACTATAGTGCCCAGATATGTGAATTCGTTTACCTTTTCTATCTTATTGTTGTTTAGACAAAAGCTCCATTTGTTAGTGATGTTTAGTGATTTGGTTTTTGCGCTATTGATCTTTAAACCAGAGCTTCTTCCTCGTTCCGCTATTCTATTTAGTTTTTGTTGCATGTGTTTGTGTCTTCTAGTTCTTTTGTGAAGTTCCAATTTATTCTGCTTCTCTCACTTTTTACTGCTTTGGTCAGTACTTCGTCTATGACGATTAGGAACATTTTTGGGGATAGGATACAGGCCTGTTTGACTCCCATCTGCACTTGTGTAGGTTCTAATAATTTACACTCGTGTATTACTTGACACGTGTATCCTTTATATGTTTGGTTTATCAAGTTTAGTATCTTTATAGGAATTCCATATTTTCGCATTGCTTTCCACTTTTTGTCTCTGTTTACAAACGCCTCTTTGAAGTCCACTAATAGTAAATACAGGTTGACTACATATTTTGCGCTCTGTTGTATTATGATGCGCAGTGTATTTATTTGGTCTATGCAGGATCTATTGCTGCGCAATCCTTCTTGTTCTCTTCGTAGCTGATTTTCTACTCTCATTCTTATTCTATTTAGCAGTATCCTGGAGAATATTTTGCTTGGGATCGAGAGAAGGGCAATTCCTCTCCAGTTTTTACAATTGGTAATATCTTCTTTCTTTGGAATTGATACAAGGGGTGCTTTTTTCCATTCTTTAGGTATTGCGTTGCTTCGCCATGTCTTGACAAACAGTGGGTGTAGTATGTCCACTGTTATTTCTGTCTCTTGTTTCGGGATTTCTGGCGCGATCTTGATGATTCCTACCTCTTCCCCATTGTTTTGGTTTTGGATTGCTTGTCCGACTTCTAATCTTTAAGGTGCTCCGATTCTTATTGTTTTCTCTGGTGATTCTCCAGGTCTTACTCCAAGTTCCTGTTCTTGGTATTATTCCTCTTCAACTGGTTCTTCTATTTGGCTTAGTGTTTCTGCGAAGCATTCTCTCCATCATTCAATTTGTTTATCTGTTTTGGTTAGGAGCTATTCTTATTTGTTTCTTATCGGTCTGTTCCTTAAGGGTTTTCTTCGTGACAGTATTCTAGTTATGTTGAGCACTTCTTTTATGTTGTCTCATTTTGCTGACTTTTCGGATTTCTTTGATAATTCCTCCGTTCATCTTCTTCGATTTGTTCTTGCGCTCCGATTAATTTTTGATCTTTGAGTTTGTATTAGGTCTGGTATTCAAGTTCATTTTACTTTGATGTTTCTCCTGTTTTCTATTTTCTTCCAGGTTTGTTTTGTAATTCGGTCTCTTCGTGTTTCCGAATACCTTTTCTGCTACTCTGTTATATGTATCTTTAATTTTAGACCAGTGGTCTTCTATGCTTGCTTAGTCTAGATCTTGTAATTCTTGAAATCTGTTTCTTAGTTGAATTCTGAATCCAGTCCTCTTTGCGTTGTCTTTTAGCTTGTTTAGGTCATGTTTTCTATTTTGTTGTGCGAATTTCTGTTTCGCTGCTTTGATTTTAACTCTTATGCTCGCTATCATCAGGTGGTGGTCGCTGCCTATATCATCTCCTTTCTTGTTTCTTACTTCTAACAGCGAGCTTCTCCATCTTTTTTATATGACAAAATGGTCGATCTGGTTTTGTGTTCTCTGATCTGGAGATCCATGACATTTTGTAGATTTCTTTGTGTGGAAATAACGTCCCTTTTATTACCATTTTATTTTCGGCCCACCAGTCTATGAGAAATTCGTTTTTATCCCCTAAACCCTGTTTGTCTATTGTTTTTTCTAGTTATTTTCTGTGTTATCTTTTTCCTCTTGCGCCTTTAGATCTTTCATTATCAGGATGATGTATTTCTTTTTTATTTTATCTATTGTGTTTTGTAGTTGGGCATAGAATTGTTGTTTGGTTTCAATATATGCTACATTTGTAGGTGCATAACACTGTATTATGCTAACATTCCTTATTTTCCGTTGTAGTCGGGCTGTTATGATTCTCTCTGATACTTGGTTCCACTCCATCAGACATCTTGTTATTTTTCAACTTAGAAGTAATCCTGCTTCGTAGAAGTGTTCGTTGTTTTCGTTTGGTCTTTCATAATAGAGGAATGTCAAGCCATTGGGCGTTTTCAGCTCTTCGAACTCATTTTACCTGACTTCGCTAATACCTAATACTTCCAGCTTGTGCCTATTCATCTCTGCAGTTGCCTGGCGTAGTTTTCCTGTTTGTAGTAGTGTCGAACATTCCAAAATACGATTTGGTATTTTCTTTTCGGACCAAAAGTCGTCTGTTTGTCTGTCTGGTTACTTTTTTCGATTTCAGTAATGATATAGGTATTTAAAGGGTTAGTAGGTTATTGGTCCACGCCCCTGATTGCCACGGTGGAGCTGCCACCTTAGGGGCAAACCACTGGCTACTTTCGCTGGTGTTTTCGTGGGGGAAGAGTATTTCTCCTGTTCCTCGGTGGTAGGCACGGTTATTCCGCCGATGCTCGGTCGCCATTTCCACGTCAATATTAATAAGGGGATTCGTGTAAAGGTTCAGTTTGCCATTTGGTTCGATGAGGCTATGTATTACGTGCCACCAGCCCCCATCTATTAATTAGGCTATCTTTTATCATCATTAAATTTGATTTATATTTTATATGAATAAATATGGTAAAATTTTGATTGGTTTCATACGTCGTAAATTTGGAATCAGCTTATATATTATTTTAATGTTAATTGAAGGAATTTTTAGTTGTCAAGTGTGCAGGTCTGGTGACTTAACTGGGCCTAGGATGTCACCATCTCTTGATATAAGGCGGCCTGGTAAGTTCCCTAAGAACTTTTCAAGAAATTATCGCCGTGTATGTGGTAGCGCCGTCTTGGTGTAACCACAGTTTTGCATTTACATGTTCATTGAGTCCCAGGAAATTGCGTAATATTGTAACATAGCGGGTAGATAGTCATGCCGCGTCCTGTCCTCAAAAAATACGGTTCTATAATTACAGTTACACGTTGACTGCGCAGAGGTCACTCATGGAGTTATCAAAGATTTTGTGAGAATTCTGCTTATTGGCTCAGCCCTGTAAACGAAAATGAGCTTTGTTACTAGTGAGCACAACGGCATCAGTTGGAACATTTGCTAACGTGCCCTGGAAAGCAGCCTATCGGATCTACTAAGTCCCTGGATCACCATCAGTTTGTGTCGATGGAACAGATATTTTGAGTGCCTGCTTAAGTTAGCGGCGGAACGTTGTGGCGATGTGACGATAGCCTGCTTTACTATTGCGGTCTTCTCGGGTGTCCAAATACTACGAGGTTTACCGGGTGATTTTCGTTTGTTGAACGAGTTTATTAAATATTGTGTACCCCCAACATTATGATTTTCTTGATCGAAATTCCGTGATGACCTACCCTGAAATGCATACGAAATTATATAAATTTTCGCCATTGTTTCTGGTCGTGAGACAGTTACATTGGATTTTCTATTATGATTTTCTTTTGCTTCAGTATTTTCATTGCCGTTTTTCCTCTGTTTTTTTGGTTGCCTTCTTTTATACCTAGCTATTATACTCTTTTCACTTATCGGTCTTTCTTTTATCGGTTAAGATATTCCAGCCATTTCAGCTGATGTCACGCAATGATTTTTATAACTGGTTCTACCCCCAATTCTTTCATTATGCCTTGGTTTCTTATTTTATCAGCTCTAGTTACTTCTAGTCACTCTTCTAAGGCATTTCATCTCCATACACTCGTCTTTTAATTTTTTTGTCAGAACCGACGGTTCAGAATCCCACAGCAGGACTGCTTTGTAAATCGTTTTAAACACTTTTATTTTTGTTTGTGCTGTTATTTCCTTCTTGCCTACGAAACATGTTTAGTGTATAAAATAATTTTATTGTAGCATCTATTCTCTCATTTATTTTTATTTCTCATTTTTCCTTCGATTTCAGTATACATTTGAATGAACAGACCTGCTCTATTTTTTCTCATTGGTCTTCATTTGATATTACCACTATTTTACTTCTGTCCACGTTTACTTTCATGTGTCTTTTCGGTAGACAATTATTCGATATAGTTAAGTAGCTCTGTAATTCCTTTTCTGCAAAAATTGCAGGGTCATCCGCGATAGCGCATATTCACACTTTTGATATTCTTATACCCTATGATAAGTCTCTTGCTTTCTCACTGCTTCTTGTTCGAATTGTCTTTCTTCTTTCTTTTCCTGTTTACTGGTCATGGGGTCTAGTAATTGTTGAAAATACTCTTCCGCTTTTATTACATTCTGTTAACGTTGGCCCGTTCCCATAATTTACAATTAATATAAGTGTCGTTTTCTGCCCTTAGTCCGTTTAGTGCCTAATAGAAGTTTTGGGTTTCTTTGTTTTTCCTTCCATTTGTTTCCCAAAACCCTCTCATTACGATTTCCTTCACACATTTTCTCTGTTTCTTGTATGCTTGCGTCGTCTTCTTGCTTAAGTATTCGTTTCATTTATTTTTTTTAATTTACCTGTCCTTTGATCTCCCGGTTCCGCCATGTTGTTTGTTGGAGTTGCCTTTGTCATTTTTACTCCGCGTGTTGTACCTGCTGAGTTTATAATATTTTTTGTCTACACTAAGTCTTTGTATTTTGTTGCAGCCCATTTGAATTTTTCGTTTTTAAGTTTGTGTGTTCTTGTTAAATTTTTATGAGTTCTTGGGATCGTTAGTTTTCTTTTCGAAACTCCGCTGTTGAAGTATCTTATCAGAACAACTTGTCTACTACTATTTTCTGTTGATCGTGGTAGTTCGTACTAGACTTTATCTTTGGTTTGATTTTTTCTATTTTTGTTTGGGCCATAGAATGTGATAATCGTTATTTTCGTTTTTTCTATCAGTTCTAACTTCATCATCCTTTCATTAATATGTATTGCATTTTTTAGTTTCTCCACCCATTTTTTGCTTAGTATGAGAACTCCTACGTATGAGAAAATTTCTTTCTTCTAGATTTATCTCGCTGATCTTTCTTTTTAGTTTCGGTTATTACTAGTATGTCTAAATTTACGTTCTTCATTGAGTTATGTTTCCTTTCCATTCCAACTCCTAACCTTCCAAGTTGCCAACATTCAGTGAGCTGTGATTTTGTCCTTTGGCTTATTTTCTACCTTTATTTTATATTTACTGTTCCTTATTATTTGTTGCGTGTTTTGATTTTTTACTAAACTTTTTATGGTTGACATTCCCTCTAGCATTCCTTTTTGGCTATTTCATATCCATTGCTTGTCTCCTATCGTCAACTTCTAGTATTCAATTTTTCTCTTTCCTTCAATCTCTATTTCTTTTGCTTTCATTCTAATGTGCTTTTCAGTTTTCCGTTTCTGACTTGTCAGGATATTACTATTACTTATGGTTTCTTTATATATTTACTTTCGTTCTTTATCACTTCATTTTCTTTATTTTTTTATTACTTCCTTGTTTTGTTCTGCTTGCTCTTTTCTTATTTGTGTTACTTCACCAGTTATATTTTGGAGCATTTGCAATATTTTGTCCGTTTATCTTTGTTTTGTCTGTAGGTGTAATAGGTGTCCTTTTTATTTTTTTGTTTTATTAGAGATCTTGGGTTTCTTCTTCCTCTTCCTCGTTTTTGTGCTATCTTTTCCCTTCATTGGTTGTGTATTCTTTGCTATTGGTCTGGCAAAGTTTTTGGCTTTGACCGGGGTGCTCCTAGTATTGCTACATTTTGTAAATGTTTTACCTTTTCCTTCTGTGTTTCCCTTACTGCTAATTTTGTTTTAAAATTTGTTTCGTAGTATCGTAGTTTTATTTATTTGAATCGCGATTAGATTGCATCTCACAGAACCTTTAGCTTTATTTATTGGAAACGTATTTTATTTGGAGGCTTAAAGAACGTATTTCGTAAAATATATAAGCAGAATTCACCCCATTCTTTCTGGAACAGATGTTTTTCACACTTTACTACTACGCTTAACTTTGCGCTTTGTTAATTCGTCACTCACTATAAATTTGTGTGTAAGAATGCCCAATTTTGCGTAAAGCATCGGAGAGTTTGCACACAAGTCTTTACTCGACAAGTGCAAACTTTTCTTCGGTTTTATATATGTAGAATTATCTTATAGAAGGGTGATCCAACTTAATAGATTTATTTTACTCTACAGAAATTTAAGAAACCAGAAATTGTTTACTCATCTGTTGACTACAGTAGTTTCTAAGCGGACAAGTCCTGATACTCTTTTTCTTCTATTGTTGAATCTTAATTTCTATACGTGGGCAGTCTGAAAGTTTTGAGCCTGACATAGAAATAAGTATTTTTTATGTTAAATTTAATAGTCTTCTTTTAATTCGATACACTTTTTCCAGAAATACTCTAACCTCTTTAACTCGTCTAAATAGTAGTTGGTGTCTTGCTTTGCAAAATAGCCGCCAGTGGTTGCGATGACCTCTTTGTTTAATGAACATTTCTGTCCTTCAAGCCAAATTTTCAGCTTAAGAAACAGGAAATAGTCGCTGGGGGGCAAATCTGGTGAATATACTGGGTGGTCAATTTATTCAAGCCGGTGCGATGTCTTAATGGAAAAGACCTTTCTTCCGTTGAAAATGGGGCCGTTTTTCGGCAACTGTTGCTTTCAAGTGTCCCATTAACTATGTATACTACGACTCCGTTATTGTTTTTCCTTTTTCTAGGTAATTGATGAACATAAACCATTGAATATCCCAAAAAAACAGTCGCCATCACCTTTCCGGCTGATGAAACCGCCTTCGCCTTCTTTGGAGCAGGTTCACTCTTCCCAGCCTACTGTTTTAACTGTTTCTTCGTCTCAGAAGTGTAATGGTGGGCCCAAGTTTCATCTACAGTGATAAAATGACGCAAAAAGTCCGAATCGTTTCGCTAAAACTGCTTCAGCAGTCCCTTAAAAATGTTCATGTCAATGAATTTTTGGTCCAACGTGAGCAAGCGCAAAACCCTAGGTGCGGATAGCTTTTTCATGCCCAATTCTTTAGTCAATATATGAAAAACGCATTATTTCGGTATGCCCACAGCCTCTGCTATCTCTTTAACCTTGATTCGACAGTTGTCCAGTACCATTTGGTGAGGTTGCAGTTGTTTGCTTTCCCGAACGCTTATCATCAGCCAAGTTGGTACTATCACCTTAAAATTCAGCTGCTCATCTTTTCACGATGGCAAATGATGGGGTAGGTCTTCGTAAACGGTGTCTAACTCGATTTAATTTGTGTGGGCGTATTGTCTTTAAATGCAAGTACTTAATTACAGCACGGTTATCGACTGATATAAACGACTGTTAAACAACAATTAAGCGTCTGAAATGGCTAAATGTTCAAGCATGTACGATTGTGGTAGCAGAATGGTTTTGACGAGTAGGGCCATCTTCATGTTGAGACTCAAAACCTTTCAGACTGCCCACGTATAGTCCGTTTCGCGTTATGATCAGCCTTGGCCGAATCCTGCTTGAAGATGGGGCTTTTTTATACATGAGTCATGCAACGATATAGTAAACTTTCTTTTTTTTTGAGATGAACCACAGCTAAGTTCGGTGAGATTTAGTGTTGCATCAACTCCTCTGTTTCTTTAAAAATTAATTTGAGTGTTAAAGAAAGCCCCGCTTTCTCTTTTAGCTATAAATTTGTTTTTATAGCCCATAGATCGTCCTGCTGCTAAGCAAACCTAAGCCCAGGTATCGCGATAAATCCATAATTGCCGAAATCGCATAAATTGCGCTTTTGGCCGACCGAGCGCTCCGGCCAATTAGTGGAAAGGGTCCGCAGCTATTCTGGTCACGGACTGCTCACGCATACTAATTACGGCAGTAGATTTAGCCGAATTAAAATTATCGGCCGATTCTGCCGAGCCGGCGGTTCGCCGGCTGAAGTGTACGAAGCGCCGCAGCTTCTGGCCGCTCTGAACGTTGTCTCTGATTTCAGGTGGACTGGCTGGATGTGCGGGAACGATTCAGTTGCAGGTAAGTGCAGCGCAGCCGGCGCCATCTCGCCTGCAGCGGGCGCTTGTCGGGCGAAGAGATTAATCAAAGCTTAATTGAATAATGATTAGCTGATTAATACGTTGAGTGGACGGGCGTTATTTGCGTTTGATCACTGACCTGGATTTATGGGTCCGGCACAATCGGATATGGTAATTAGACCAAATGAGCGTTAACTGGTATAATCAGCCTTGCCAAGAGCAGAATTTGAACTCAATTCAGCTTACAAAAATTACTCTTTTTTAGTGGTGCAACTAGTTCTGATTTACACCTTGACATATTTCGAGCTTGGTGCAGTACTTATGATGAGGTTCTCCATCTTGTTGAAACTGAGCTTTTTAATTATTAGTAAAATATTGGAGAACCCAAAAACTGCAACACAAGAAAGAGTTAATGGGGTGAATGGAATAGTCTAAAGACAACTGCAAGAAACGTATCTATTGTTAGTTTAGCCTTTATTCATCCAAGGTTCGATTGGTACCTTTTTCAATTTGTTGTCTAACTCGCTGAGCCTCATTGCCTGGCGTGGACTCCGTCCTAGAAAACGCCCTAAGACCGTGCGCCGAGGGGCAACGCCTCTGCCCGACTGCGAGCATCCACAATGGAACACGATCCAGCGCCCTCTGTAAATCAAAGAGCAAGGGACCGTCTGCACGTGTGCGTGTGGCACGGCGCTCAAGCACAGATATGTGGCGTGTTCGCGGGTGGGGCTGAGCTAGCGGCCGGGCCATACGGCACAGATCAATAGAGAAGCCTGCAACTTCCAAACGTCTCGCGACGTGCCGGCCCGCGACTCGCTCCTGTCCTGCCTGTTCACTGGGGCTAGTAGTGGCTGGGAGTACTACAGTATGGATTTTGCAGCCTGGAAAATTTTGTACGAATTTCGCTCGAAGCAATCGAGTCGTCGTATAAGACAAAGATACTAGGGGATACCATAAACTTCCAATAACACCATTAATTAGAGAGTGCTGATTTTTACGCCAGTTTTTGAATTTTAAATGAACATTGTTATTGCGGGAGTTAAGAATTTTGATCAAATGGTTAAATGGTTCTCACGTATCTCCACGACAAGTTTACAAATGTAAGAATAACTAGTTTCATGGATTCTATCAAAAACAATTTTCAAATTAATGTTTAAATAGTATTTATATCCATATATTCAAAGTCTAATCATAATCCTGATAACTTTCACATTACAAATTTTGAGACAAAAAAATTCTGAGATAGGTAATAGCTGTCTTTTGGATCTTTTCTCTTCCTTGTAGTGTTATCTCTATCTAGTTATTATTAACAACTTTGCTCTTTTGAGTTGCATTTTGTTTAGCCTATTCTCCTATGTTCTACAATCATGATCTTCTCTTCCTTCTTGTACTTTTTCTTTTCTCGATCTTGCCTTTTAGCATGATTTTCAAATTGTAGTATCTTTGATATTCTGTTAAGTGTCCATTAAGTGCTCATTAGTTATGTTTGGGTTTCTAATTTATTGATTCTCTGCAAATTCCTGTATTGCTAATAGGCGTACAACTTTGCTTCCACCGTTTTCCCTACATTTGAGGCTTTATTATAAAAAGACTGCTGATACATTTACGATTCAAAATATTGTCCATCGCTGGCCACTACTTTCTCCCATCTTTCGGGCAGCGTACGAATCCCGCGTCGAAAAAACTGCTCATCTTTTGAGGCGATCTACGTATCGATCCAATTTTTGATTTCGTCATAAGAACGTAAGAGCTGGTCAGCCAGGCCGTTTGCCATTGGTCAAAACAAGTGGTAGTCAGAGGTAGCAATGTCTGGAAAATATGGCGGGTGGGGTAGGACTTCTACGTTTCCAAGTATGTTTTGACTGACTGCGACATGGGGCGCTGCCAAATGACTTTATCGTGTCTCTCGTTGTATTGCGACCGTTTGTCTTTCAATGCTCTGCTTAAACTCATTTTTTTAGCAGCTTATAATACATTATGCAGAGATGGTCCCACCAAATACAGAGCATGACCTTGAAGCTGTGAATATTCGGTTTGGCCGTCGACGTGAAAGCATGGCCGGAAAGTCCCCATGATTTTCTGCGCTTGGGGTTATCGTAATAAATCCATTTCTCGTCCTCAGTCACAATGCGATGCAGAAATCCCTTCCGACTTTGCCTTTCAATCAATAAACAAAAGCTGTTTAACATCTCTCGGCTGCAATTCATGTGGTACTCAATTTCCTTGTTTCTGAATAATTCTCGTGGATTTGAGGTGTTTTGAAATGGCTTGTTGAGTCACTCTTAATGATCCTGCCAATTGTTCTTGCGTTTGACAAGAGTCTTCATGAAGTAACTGCCTCTAATTTTGCATCTTTGTAAACCTTCTCTCTTCCACCGTTATGCCAGTCTTCAATGTCAAAATCACTATTCCTGAAGCATTGAATCCACTCATGACACGTTTTTTACTAATAGCGGTCTCGCTAAATTTCTTCATATTAAACCAGAAAATTAAAACATCCCGCGAATGACAAGAATTTGTTTTCAATAGAGAGCAACTTTACGATACGGACACAAATCTACTAATGTTTCGATGGAGTTATGTTGACAATTGCGCAAGCTTATTCTATGACGTCTACATCTGTTTATTTCCACCACTATGTACCGCCTAAAGCCATCTATTGGAAAACGCTGGAAGCAAAGTTGTACATCTATTACATTTCGAAACTCTATAATAATCTTGTATTACTTTTTTTAACGTTCGTGTCTCACAAATAATAATAAAGACCAAATGTAACATTTCAGTATTCGCATTATGGTATGTTTTGATAATTTTAGATTGTACACGACTACGCATTTTAAAAAAGCCCACTTTTGTAATTTTTATTCAAGGTCGTAATTCTTTTGAGTGGCCTAGTGTAATGTTGTAGTGACATTTTATATGTATATTCCATCTAAATTTACATTCGAATTTACTAGGTATAATTGTCTACCAAACATCAATGTCTCTGTTTTTTTGTCTTTTTTTGCTATTGGTGTTTAGCATTTTAGTTAAGATTTGTAGCTGTTCTTTGTTTTTCGTCATGATTACCATATCATTCGCATAGTGATTGTTGTTTATTTTTGTTCCATTTGCAGAGTGCACAAGGTTGTTACAGGATTTCGTGTATAGGTTCTTTGAAATATTTTAAGCAAAAAAGTTTCAATAAACGTGAGTCGAATTCTCTTTGTTATTTCGATGAGTTAAGGGTCAGTTTTTGGGGGTGCTTGGTCGTTTAACATTTTATTTTTCTTAAAATTATTGTTATTGTAACTAGATTATAACATAAAGGCCGCTTTGCGGCCTTGTTAAAGTATTTTTCTGTACATGAGATGGTAAAGCTTCCGAGCGGTGTGCGTTGAGGCGCTTTGCGTCTTGTAAGAAGTACAACCCCTACCTTCTCCCCCAAATTAAATGTAGTCACTGACATATAAATGTGAACGGGGTTATTTTTCAGGCCACTTGCACTGGCTTTATTGAATTTCTGATTGCGGATTTGGATTCTACGTCAAATTTGCCTTTCCCTTTTGTTTGTTCTAGAGGGAACCAGTGGCCAGGGTATCTTATGTCCTATCCTTATAGTTTATAGAGAGACTTTTGTTGCTAAGGAACTAGATGTAGACAAGGATATCTACGTAAAGGATTAGTTCTTAGTGGAATTGCTATTACCGGTCTAATATAATAAATTTAAGACAAAATATTCGCATTTATTAAGTAAACGATTAAATGATTTAGAACAACTTGAAAATTATTAATGAGAATAAATTAAAACGTGAATAAACTAAAGCTGCTCAAAACGGCATCCTCCAATTTTTGGATATAAAGCAATGCGGAGGCGTAGATTCCCTAGCTGGTCAATATACTCGTATCGAAAGTTTCCAGAATTCCTGCATTAAGTATTTTCCTTGAATCAGATTTGTTTTTACCATACACAAGTAATTTCAAAGATCCAAAACAAGGAATGTAAAGGATTAAGATTAAAGGACCTTGAGGGCCATTTTATGAATTATTCCTTCCAATCCATCGTGGAGCAAACTTATTGTGTAAACAATTCAGTCGTAATGTGCAGGTGCTTCATCTTTACAGTATCACATTCTACTTCTAAATCGTACAGAAACTTTTTCCGATTAATTTGACAAGTCTTCTTCGAAAAACTAAAAATATTTGACAATTTAAGTTTCCTTCAAAGATGTGTGGTCCAAACAAAGCATTTCCAACTAATCAAACCTAGGCATTAATTGTAAATTGACGTTGAAAGCGATTTTCCGTAGTTTCATGTGAATTTTGAAATGCCCATGTATGTTCGTTGTGAAAGTTATTTACTTCATCTCGAGAAAAAGTCGCCCCGTCACAGAATAAAATTACATTAATCAAACCATCATGTTCAATCAACCAATCACGCGCTGTCGTAGAGAAAAATTAGGGGGAAGCCATTTTGAACCGGTTGGATGTGGAATGAAGTCTGGCCTGTAGCTGCTGAAATTTGTCGAAAACTGGTTACTTCTTCTGCCGACTATCTTCTACAAATATATCTATCACCTTTTCTGCTTACGAACATTGTATTTACTTGGAGAGAAAAGAAAACGCACAGATTGCTTCAGGACACGGAAAGTAACGATTCAGATGTATGATCCTATGCTCTTCTGCTGCTGCAGATGAATTGCCATTGCAATACCGTACAAGAAAATCATGCCACTCACTCGGCGCTTGAAAACTGATACGGCATTTTTACAAAATTAATTAAAAATTTGAACCAAATCTATTCGAAAAACCCACATTAAATTGTTCCTTCCTATTACACTTGTCTTCTTGTAACAGCTGTTGACAAATATTCTTAATAGTATCAAGTGAAATGATAACCAGTCGAAAAAGGTTAGCTTTCTGACCGACTATCTTCTACAAGACCCATGTTTATTGGAACTCTTTTGCTTAAAATGTTTGAAAGAAGCCATACATGAAGACTTGGAGCATCCTCGTGAGATAATGTATATTCATTTCGCTATGATTCGTTTATTAAGCTTCGGTGACAGATATTAGATAACGATTCAGTAAATATCATCTTATGCTCTATACTCTCGATAGGTCATAGAACTTTTCATTGTCAATACTTGTACAAGAAATGTTATACCAAAAGAGTTGAACTTTAATCTTGCAAAAAGTAGAACCTAGAGATAATTGTAGTAAAAGTTAACATTTGTAGGAAGAATTAGATTAATAGAATTATTGTAAATAGCGTTTATAAGTCGGAAGCTATTGTTATGGTAATTTACGTAAAGATTAATTTTTTATTTAAGCTGGCAGACAAAATGTACCGAATTCGATTTATCATTTCTACTTTATAATTGTTTACAATATAACGGCACTATTGGCTGCTTCTTAAATACCTTAACTACCTACATGCTTAATTCTAGAAGCCTCGCAGCTGTGGATCAAAACGACGAGCAAGTTACTAGAACCTTTCTTCGTGACGCGGCTAGAGCTCTCTAGATGTCTATGCGTGGCTCCGCCTCTGCGGTCCCCTCATATTTTTCAGGGAAGGCCGACTTTCTTTTTTCTCTTCTCCTCTTTTTCCCGTCCTCACCCTCCCCTCTTCTTTCTTCCCCCTTTCTATCATCCTCCTCTCTCAAAGAACCACAATGGTCTATGCCATTGGTTAAGAAAGGTTTTGAAATAGTGTCATATTATGCCGGAGTTGCATGTTTCGATGGTGGAAATAGCATTAAACAGGGTGCCTCTTGGTTTAGTGTCACGTAAACTTCAGTTGCTCGTTTCTATATTATAAGTGGATTAACAACGCGAAATAATTTTTTTCTTTGGGCTTTCTAAATTAGCTTGTCTTATAGGTGTGTTTCTTCTTCTTAGAGGGCGCACTTCCGGCACAATTTCTTTGCCGCTTGTTTATAGTTTGCCCAATAGAAACGCTCTTAATCTTCTTCAACGTCTTTTTAATCCCTATGTTTCCCTATACCCTATCATGCAAGTAGCGTAGACTATTCAACACTCACTTGTTGGAACTAGTAAACCCGACCTGGATTTAGTTCCATGGTTGTCCTCAAGGTTATTTCCAGAAGATTATCTTTAATTGTAAGAGATCCTATGAGGCTAACAAAATAATGAATTCACTCTGCTGATTTCTTCTACTGTGGTCTCATCTCTTGGTACTTTTATTCCAGCACTACTTTTAATTTATATTTCAAATTTTT
This sequence comes from Sinelater perroti, assembly GCA_036346155.1. Taxonomy (NCBI): domain Eukaryota; kingdom Metazoa; phylum Arthropoda; class Insecta; order Coleoptera; family Elateridae; genus Sinelater; species Sinelater perroti. The sequence goes on along the minus strand of JARFIY010000158.1, from coordinate 15,624,775 downwards.
TAAATGTTTCTTCCAGTTTTCTTTCGTTTTTTATTTAAAGCCTCCAACGTATGCTTCCGCATTTGTCTTCTTGATATCTGGAATGTTCTCTTTCGTTCACCTTTAGTTCTTCTCCAAAACATTTGGCATGTTCTTTTGCTCTTACTTTTACTCTTCTTAAATTTCGGCAGTGTAGTTACGCATTTATAATTATTGCTTCTAATTTCTTCTTTATTGTCTGCTCAAGCTCTGAATTGGTCTTATAGATCTACCTTTGTTTCTTATAATTTGATTTTTACTTTCTCAATAAAACTTTGGAATATTACTTTTTTGGTTAGTTTTTATCAGTTTTATTTTCAAATTTTTATTTTTCCACGTTTGCCTTTAATCAATTAAATTAAATCTACTGTGTTGGTTCATGTTTATGAGTGTGATTATTTATTTTCACTTAATAATTATTTACAATATACAGGCACTATTTAGGTACCCAATTTATCAAGGCACTGATACTCATTATTTATTTTCACTGGCCGATCTGTTTCTTGGTGCACTTTGATCACCACGCAAACTGTACCTTACTATAACTGCTTCCAACTCTATAAACGTTTATTGAACGTTCAAATATCTGCAAAACTTAAAACTAGTTAGAGCCAACAAGTTACAATAACCAATATGACTTTAAAAAAGACACGCAAGAGAAGATGATTAAAAGAAACTAATAAAAGACAAAACAGTTATGGTAACAGCATTGTGATATTGCATTTTCAGATAATATAACAAGTATAAAGATCAAACAAAAAATAGATACAGATGAGTCTGAAGGAAAAATGAAATTAGAAAATATTTGTTCCTAAAGAAATGGAAAAAAGGGGAAAAGACTAAAGATTATGAAACATGTATCGATAAACCTTTGTTCCTTTAATTTTTCTGACAGCTTCTGTTAAACAGTTTTATTTCTCTTTAAAGCTTTAAGACAATTTGAATCGATTGAAAGTTGCTTACGCCGCCTTCAGATGGGATAACCAGTGCAGGAGGAAAAACAAAGGGGCAGCCTTATTGGTGATTTAATATTTCACAGGACCTGCACAAACACTCCGTCTGGAGCGGTTCCCGTTTGAGCGCCGATCGAAGGGCTTAAGGGCGCACAAAGAGTGCTTACAAGCTGTGGATTTCCTTTTAGTCTCCGGCGGTGTTGTCGCTCTCGCATCTCGACGCGGAATCGATCAAGACGTTGTTCTGCTCTCAATTCAGCACGGGGTTAAATTTAGCTCGCCGTCTATTTTTGTTTACCCTAATAACGCCGCTCCCGTTTGCGCTGGCGAGCTTTTCTGGGCTGTTTTTCGCTGTTCGGGAAATCGGGGAGAGCTGGCGACTCGGCCGGTGAACTTTGAAAAGAGGGCAGAGAGGGTGGTGTTTATTGGAAGTGTGGAGTCGCCCAATGTGTAATTAAGAGCGACTTGTTTGGGCTTTATTAATTTTTAAGTCGTCCGAAACTGGTGTTTTAGAAGTTAATTTGTAAATGTTTAGATACTGATACTTGAAAAAAAGTCCTATAGGACCCCATGTGGTGATCGCTTTTTTCCTCTCTTTAGGGTATATCTTCCCTGATGGATCCATGTTTACTGCAGCCTATGGCTTATTGTGATTACCCTAATGATAATGCACAACCAATCTCATAGGATATGCCTAACATACTTGGTTCCTTTACAGATGTCTGCATGCAAGGTTCCACCATTGAATTTACCAATTTTCCAGGGTGCTTTTTAACAGTCGCATGTCCTGTAAGAAATTTCCCTTAATGGTTAACTTTAGCTGTGGCCTGAACTTAAGGTTAAGGAGTTTTGCAGCTCTCTCTTGGCAAGGACCTTTATTGAAGGTTTTGCTGAAATTATGCCCTGGTCGCATTCTTGTAAATTCGATGATGAGTGTTCATTTCCTTAATAAGCTTCGAGCAGCACTTCGGAAATTCCAGAAGCACCGGTTACTGGGTCCGATAAGCTCACTAGACCCTGCCTCAATTCATCGGGCCCTTCTGATTGCCGTAGATTAGTACCAATTGCCCAGGTGTCTCCGCAGTCTTAATACCTGGTTATGTTCTTGCCATAATTAGAGTTTTGAGCTCTCTTGGCAAGGACCCTTATTGAGGTTTTGCTGAAATTATGCCCTGGTCGATTCTTCCAGTAAATTCGATGATGAGTGCGTGTCTTCTCCTTAATAAAGCTTCGAGCACCACTTCGTGAAATTCCCAAAGCCGGTTCACTATATCCCTGTCTAGCCAATTCATCGGCTTTCTGATTGCCGTAGATAGTACAAGGCCCAGGTGCCCATAGAAGTTTTACCGTGTTATGTTCTTCCAGTGCATTGAGTTTGTTAATGCATTCCCATACCAGTCTAGATGATGCTTTAGTGCTTGATAAAGCCTTTAAAGCTGCCTGGATGTCTGATATAATATAGATCCGCTTGCTCCTGTAAGCACTCTTATCGTTTTCGCGCACACACTGTAGTATGGTTTATATTTTTGTCTGAAAGACAGAGCCGTACTGACCCAGGGGAAAGCTTAGCTCTACCCTGGGAGTCTCAGCATATATTTCTGCTCCGGTACCCAGCTCAGTTTTAGAACCATCTGTGTGCCAGATTAGGCTACTAGGTGCAATTGCCTGCCTAAATATGTCGCTCCTACCTCGATCCTGCATGATCACCTCGAATAGAAAGTCGTCATATTTTTGAGGTCATGTGGTCCGTTGTCATTTCAAACAGAGGATCCTCCAGACTATCAATTATTATAGTATGGCCTGTACCCGTATATGTCTTGTACAGTGAATGACGCAGCCTGTAGTGGCCCAGTTTTGTCTCTCCCTGAATCACTATGTGCAGAGGTGGAAGGTCTAAAATAGCCTCCATTGCTGCATTGGGCGTGGTTCTCATAGCCCCTGCAAAGCTCTCAGTCCATAGTAGGCCTAGAACTGTTTGCTCTCAAGGACATTGAAAGAGGCACGATCGATGGAGTAGGCCAGGATAGCTCCTTCCTTGTCCACCATTTGGCTAAGAAGTTACCAGTCTTCCGTTTTCAACTCTGGGTTTTGAAGCCCAAGTCGGGTCTTGGCAATTTTTCGTCGATTAGCCCAGGCAGCCAAACGAAAAGTTTGGGGCGCTTGGGTAGGTCCTGCCTCTAGCCTCAACTCCTTCAAACAGCATTCCCAGTCTAAGATGGTTCTGCGCAGCCAATCTCTAGTATGCTCCCGCGTACCTTTTTATTAGTGCTTCCCGAAAGAGTCTGGTTCAGAGCAGTAATAAGCTTTTTCTGAATCAAGTCCAATTGCCCTTGATTCAGTAAAATATCTGGATAGCGTATGTCCAGCACCGCCATCCTTAGCCCTTTTATTGCGGTACTGTATTGACCAGTCTGCTCATCGCTTCTGGGCTTCTTTGTCAGTTGCTTTGATTTCGGGATTGAAGAGTCTGAGCGGAGTCTCTTAGTACCCTCACTTTCCTTCTTATTCTCCTCTTCACAATTTTTACAGATCTGGGCTTTTCTTTCGTCCACGTGCCTTTCCTGATGCTAGCTATTTTTTTGTCCCTTCTCTTTTGGGCGCCAGAAAGTCTCTTGGATTGCATTCGCTCAGTCTTCTTGCCTGCAACCTCCTGACCCATGTCTGACGGTTTCGCCTCAGGCCTGACAAATGACTCTGTCTCATGGATTGGTTCCGCTTCTATGGGCTCAATTTATTTTGTTAGGGAGTTGCTACTAGAGTTCTCTTCTCTGACATAAGTAAGCGTTTTATATTAATTGTTTCATCTCTATCCATATTACTTCCCAAGAGTCTAAAATATAATGAAAATTAATGGCTATACACAATGGGGAGCGCTCGGTGCCCAAAGGAGGATCTAGTAGGGACCGAGCATTTAAACAACCACGCATCCTATTGGCTTGGTCTCAATACCGTGGTATTTAGGATTTTTATTGCTTGTCTTCTATCGATCCGGGCGGTTAATCCAAGACCCCCCGCAGAGATATTCCCCGTAATACATGACTACAGCTGAGATACTCATGTATGGTATATCGGCAATGGCATGACCTAGGGTTCGCCTTTTTGCCGGCATCGTTAACCCAAGTGCAGACTCTTAGCCACGACACGACAGCTGGGTTGAAGAATGTTTAACGACTTTCCAGTCTAGATCCGCAAGGTTTAGTTTCAACAAGGCTACCACGAGAAAGGATGCAATCTCTAGTATCGCATATCATTGTTCAAATCAGTGATACCCAACTCGGCTGCACTACCTTGGCATGAAACTTCACAGCGTTTATAGCCGTTCAGTTCAGCTGGTAGTGATCGACCCCTTGGTGAACGCTTAACATAGATACGATTTGCTACTGATTATTCATAATTTTGTTATAGCTGTTAGAAGTTGCGAGATGTTCATCATGTATAAATTTTAACCACAAAATTGCGTTGATTTATACGTTTTCATCATGGCTTAAAAAAATAAAGAAAATATGATCGGGAATCAGTTCCATTAGCCATACCTTATGTTGACAAGCCTTAGACAACTCTTTTTAGGGAGAATATAGAATTAGTGCATGGACATGTGATAGAAAGCTCCAGAATTTCTATAATGTTTAGTGTACTCAATTTTATTGGATTTAAAATTTTTAAAATCAAATTGTCGATTCTTAAAAAAGGCCTGCAATGTCTTTTTGATTAAACAAAACCGTAGCAAGTAAGATAATGAGAAATGAGTGGCACTATTCCTGATTTTGTTGATTTTAGCCCTTTTTGATCATGGTAAATACAGAATCGTTATAGTAAACAGGAGAAACTTTGGCTTCAGAAATTGAAAACAATGTAAGCTCTGCTTCTTAAGGTGTTGCCTTCTTATAGAAGGTTAGCACAACTTCGGCAAATTTTTCTCTATCTTATGCTATTCTTAGCAGCGACCGTGAATTTAGACCGGTCCATGGGCTCTGAAAACAGTAAGTGCTAAAGCAAGTATTGTCGCCACGTTAAATGAACAATGCAGAAAATCAATTATCGGATGTAGGTATATCAACCAACGAATTTACGAACTATGGGAGGAAATATGTCAGTAATAGGTGTCTATGATACAGAAGAAGGCAAACACTGATCGAGGACATTCTATGAAAAAAAAACAACTATATATTGTTAGTAAGTGGCTTTAATATCTTTGATATCACTAGTAACTAAGGACAAAATGCAATTAGTGAATATGACAAACAACTGAGGTCTTTTGCAATCTAACATTTTTAAAATTCTTGAAAAATACTAACATACTCATATTTATAGAGATCTTAGCACTGGCTTTAGTCACTATGATATGAAAGGTACGATCATAATACAATAATTTTGATTAGGAAATGGACAGGAGCGTGGTAAGAAAGGCGATGAAATATAAAATATATATAAAATAGTGGTATAAGACACTCATATCAAACAAATATCTAGCAAAATATACAGAAAAATACTATAAACTAAAAATAAGAGAACAATAGTATAACATTTAAAATATCAAATATGAGACAGCTATATAAGTATAGTAAGTAGACACAAAATTACAAACTGTAGGCTTTAAAATATGAAATAGCCAAATTCAAGTAACCTTAAAATAAAAAAGTATACAACACGCTTTCGCAACATAGATTGAGAGAAAATCTAATACCAGAGAGGAAATTAACATTGATGACGTTTGGGACAGACAAGAAAGGTCATGCAAGAGTATAAAGTAACCAGCATCAAACACAACACCCAGATAGGCATAAAATAACATGGAAACGAGCGGATCAGAAAACATACAAATAGAACATGTATTCATTAACAAAAGAAAATAATGAGTAGTGAGAGACATATGCACATATAGAATTATATGCACTGGTACGATGGTAACATCAGCGCTAAAACAAAAATGAAAAACAGAGCAGGAACAAAAATGTAAGATATCAGTGGGATGTAAGTAAATTAAATTATGGGAATACAAAAAAATATGCCGAAAATGGAAGAACAACTAAAGGATATAACATAAATAATAATTAAAATGGAAACATAATGGTTAGAAATAAAAGAATATATAAATAGTGTAGTGGAACTCGAAATAGCAATACCAGTAAGGTGAGTAAATAAATACCCAACACAAAAATATAAGTATGATTAACATGGTTTAAAAGAAATAGAAAAGAAAATGGATTTAAGTATGGAAGGTTAAAAAATAGTCCTAAAGATCAATCGCAGAACAAAAGAAAATGGATGGAAAAGAAAATAAAACAAATTCAGAAGCATAAAGAGCATAAAAGTGCAAAAAAAATTATAAAAATCAATAAACAAAGCAAAGTACATAAAGCAAGAATTGGAATCAAGAATGAAGTTGGGAAACTGGTTGAAAGTAGCAATCAGTACTTTAAAGGACTATTGACAGATACAAAGATGTTCGAATCAGAAGATGATGAGACTGAAATACCAGAACAAGATATGACAAGTGAAGCACCATTGAAAGAAGAAATAAAAGAAATTATTACGAAAAGGAATAATGATAAAGCTCCAAGGAGAGATTATAGTGCAGAAGAATTTGCATGAAAAGATAAAAAGAATATGGGAAGAAGAAAACATACCTTTAGAATGGGAAGCTGAACAAATGATTACAATATGCAAGAAAAGACACCAATAGTTACGTGCTCAATACAGATAGTAAAGCAGATAATAGAAAAAGTACATGAGTATCAATTGGAAATGAATCTTCTATTTATGGGTTTTATAGTCTTTGACTCCATAAGTACTAAACTGAGGATGCGAAGGCTTTCACTGCCGGTGTTATAGTGCATCGTATGGTTGATTCTCCGGTTATATCTGCCTAAATTTTCGTTTATCACTCAAGGGGCAAAAACCAGACCGCGATACGGTGAAAGAGCGAGTGACGTCAGAATATGCCAAAATATTACCGATTGACGTCAGCAGCTAGCCAGATTATGTTATCTACCATTCTGGTGACGTCAATAACGCCCTCCCTCCCTCACTCGCACGAGTATAAAAGCAAAAACACACGGGACAGTCACTTAATTTTTAGAAGATTTTTTTCTGAAGATGTCGGATGTTCCGAACTCTAAAGCACTAAACTGAGGAGACTAATATAGGTGACAATTAAAAGAACAACAATAAGTATGAAAACCCAAAAACGAGAAACAAAAGATTCGAAAGAAATAAAGGAATAAAACAGGGAGATTTTTTGTCTACGGCATCATTTCACTCGGCACGTATTGAGAATCATTCTAAGCCAAATTATAGCCTACGTACATGACGTAATAGTATTGGGGGAAACGTTACAATGATGAAAGAGATGCTAAGAAGTAGCACAAGAAGGAGAAAAATGGCACTAGGAATTAATGAAGAAAAAACAATAACAAAAATAATCAACAGTTATAAACGAGAAAACGAAATATTAAGATGGATAGATACGAATTTGAAGTGGTGAATCGGTTCAAATACCTGGAAGTAATGTTTTCAAGTGATGGAAATGGAAATGTAGAAATCAAGGATAGCGAACAAAAAGATACAAGGAAGTAAAATAATCCAAAAGTAAAACAAAAATAAACAATATATAAAACAATATTAGGTCCAACAATATTATATGATACGGAAATAATTACATTGACGAAAACTTTGGAATATTGGGGAGAAATATGGAGAACTATACTAGGGCTGTAAGAGTGGCAGTAAACAAATGCCGGAGTAGAATGAACTTTGAATTATAACAAGAAATTGAAGAAGATATAGCGAAGAAAACAAAACAACAAATTGTGAGATAGCTGGTCACATTTGCAGAGTTGGTTAGACAAAAAAAATTTCTTTAGTCGGAGTGGAACTCGGGTAGTAAAAAAAGAAAGGGTGGACCTAGATCAGCATGGATTCAAGAGGTGAAAGGAAATCTTAGAAAGATTGGAATTAAATATTGGAAGATTAAAGTAAATGATAGAAGACAGTAGAAAAATTGTAAGATAATGGAGTAGTATATAGCGATCCTTCTTTGTATGGTATGGCGCACTACAATTCTTGATATTTAATGTCTATTTGATTTTTATCACTTATAAAAATATACGTTAGTATGGATTCGTTTACGCAAATCGAAAATCTTGATGTTAGTATAACTTAGTATAGTTTAGAATAAGAACGTCTTTGTTACGCATCTGCACGTGTCGTGTTTTACATTGCAGCCTTACCATCCCTGGAAGGTCTCTGTCAGTGACGCCCAAACTGAAGCACAGCTGAAGGAGGAGATTGATGAGTCCGGCGCTGTTTTTGGCACCACAGGCCCGGGAAGGTGTGTTTTGGAGTCTATGTCGGTGTATTTGCGAAGGTAAGACGATTTTTCTGTGTACTATTGCTTATTATTATGAAAGTGCCTCCCATTTTTAATGAGAAGTAAAATAGAAAATACTGTCTGGGGAAAAATCCTCTGTTAGAACGAGAGTGCATTGTCAAGTCGAAGCGACTTTTTTCCTAGAAAATGCTCTATCATGATTTACTCTATAATGATTTTGTATATACATTTGCAACTATAGCGTGTAAGTATTTTTAATATTGCAACCTCATGGGTATGAATGCAGCAATTTCAGGTAGAGGAGAAGGGTAAATGGGACATTTGAAATGATTGTTGTTTTATGGTTACATTTGAATGTTGAATTAATTATCATGTATTAATGTCTATTGTAATGCAAACTGTTAGATAATATTCCTTACGCTTCTACCCATCTTGCCTTCGTACATGATCGCCCACATTTCTGCTACGTAAATCGCTATCTTGAATTAAGAGCTTTGCTCAACTTTACTTCCTTAAATTGACATTGAGAATGTGATTAATTCTAGACTGCTGCATTTATTTCTTGTCAGCAACATCTTACAGTATAGCTATTGGGGTTGACAAAATCTTAATTCATTTAAAATAAATAAAATAAATAGGCACAAGTTAGTCAAGTTTACAATAAGTCAAGTTTATCATAGGTAAGTGGGTGAATCAAATATAAAATTTTCTTTAACGTGCAGTGAGGCGAACGGTGAAAAGTGTGGCTTCAAGCATCGTACGTTATAAGTAGGAATGCTTAACGCACCCCCTCTCCCCAAGAGTACCTTGAACTATCGCTTTTTTAATCAGTATTATAATGTCAGTGTAAAAGATACCCTCTTTCATTACGCAACGGACTATTACAAATGTCTGACAAAAGAGGACGTAAACTTACTTACTTACTTAATCCAAAACCTTTCTACCTTTCGGTGTAAGGCTATTGAGCTGAGTTGTGCTTTATGGATTCGGGCTTGTCTTGCACAGTTCTCTCCACTTTTTTCTATCCTTTGCTGTTGTGTGAATTTCTTCCCACTTTATGTTTCTTGATTCTGCTGCCTCTTTTAGTTCCTCCTTCCATGTTTTTCTCGGTCTTCCTATCCTATTTTTCCCTTTTGGTCTTGCTTCAAACACTTTTTTCACTGTTCTGTTTTTGTCCATTCTTATTATATGTCCCAACCACCCTAACTGTCTTTCTTGCACTGATACCGCTACCGCTTTAGTTTTTAAATTTTCTAAATGTTGTGCTCCTGATGTGGTATCTCTTTGTTTTGCCCTCTATTTTACGCAGGAATCTCATCTCCGTACTTTCTACCCTGCTCCTATGTTTATTCACTGTTGTCCATGATTCACTGCCATAGATGAGTATTGGTGTTACAACTTTTGAATACTTTACTTTTGCGTCATTTGGTACTTCCTTTTTCCTAGAAAAGAGGACTTTATGGAGTTAAATAGTCGTCCTGTAATTCTACTCTTTCATTTATCTCGTCATCGAGTTTTCCATTTTCCTGTATCCATACACCTAGGTATTTGAACTTCTACTTGTTCCAATTTTCTTCCTCTATATATATATATACGATGTCTTCTCTTGTCTGGTGCTATTACCATTGTTTTGGTTTTATCTCCGTTTATCTTCATGTTTTTCTTTTTAGTTCTAAGTTGTATACATTAATATTTTCTTGTAGGTCTTTCTCATTTTTCCGAATATAACCATATCATCAGCAAAAGTAATTCTGATATGTAGATTTTTCCATATTCCAGCTTCCTACATGGTATCTTCTTATTTTTTCTTGCATTCTTTTATTGCCTCATCTAATACTAAATTAAATAGCAGCGGGCTGAGTACACATCCCTGTCTTAGGCCTATATTGGCCTTAAATTCCTCCGACTGCTCGTGTCTCGTTCTTATTATGTTTCCGCTATTTTCGTATAGTGCTTTGATTGCTGCTACTTTCTGTAATTTATGTTTGCTTTTCTAGACACTGCCATATTGTCTCTCTTTCTATTCTGTCGAAGGCCTTTTCCAGATCTATAAAACAGAGATGTATTTCTTCCCTTTCTATGACCTTTTCACTTAGCTGTCTGATTGTAAATATATGGTCTTGTACCCCTGTCCTTCTCTAAACCCACTCTGGGTGTCTTCTATTGTCTTATCTAGTTTGTCTCTGAGTCTAGTTTCTAGAATCCTTGGGAATACCTTCCTGGGATACTTAGTAAGGAAATTCCTCTGTAATTACAGCATTCTCTTCGGTCTCCTTCTTATATATGGGTATTATGATTCCTATTTTCCATTCCTTCGGTACTTTTCCTGCTACTAAGATGTCGTTGTATAGTTCTAGTAACCTTTCCTTGCCTGTTTCTCCCATGTATTTTACCATCTCTGGGGTAATTTCGTCTATGCCTGGGGCTTTTGCTAGTTTGAGTTTCCTTATTGCTATATCCAATTCTTGTTTTGTTATTTTGCCTTCTGCGCTATCTTCCTCTGTTAAGTTCGTGTCTTTTCAAGTCGGTATTTTCCTCCCTCTTTTTTTCCAATCCTCTCTGTTCTTCCCTGCTGCCAACAAGTCTTCGAAATATTGTTTCCATCTTTCCATAATATCGTTTTCCTTTGTCAGTACATTTCCTGTTTATCCTTGATGTTTTTGTGGGTGTTGTTTCTTTTTCTCAGTTGCTTTAAAGTTCCGTAAAATAGTTTCTGGTTGTCGTCAAATTCTTTTTCATTTTGTTTCCGAATTCTTCCCACGCTTTCTGTTTTGCTTCCTTCACCTTGTTTTTTACCTGCGTTCTTTTCTCTTTGTATAGATTGTAGTCCTCTTCCAATTTTGTTTGTAGATATTTGCGCCAGCATTCTTTTTCCTTTTTTACCAGTGTTTTTATGTCAGTTGTCCACCATGCCGTTCTTTTAAAGTCCGTGTTTGTTACCTTTGCCACTCCGCAACATTTGCGCGCTGCTTTTATCGTGCATTGTTTTATCGTTTTCCATTTATCTTCTATATTTGTTCTGATATTTTTTGTCTCGTACTCCTTTTTTAGGATGTCTTGGTATTTCTTCCTGATGTGTTCTTCTTGTAACATGTGGCTTTTAATTTTCTCCTTAGTTATTTTTCTATGTTTCTCTGTCGCTTGTTTTTGGCTCACCCTCATATCCATTTGGAGTAGGTAGTGGTCGCTGCCTATTTCCGGTCCTCTCTTCACCTTAACATCTTTGATTTTTCGCCAATTCTCCCCGTTCACTAGAAAATAATTTTCTCGTTTCTGCTGTGTTGCACCCTTGTGTATTTGTGTATGTCTTTATGTACGAACTTTGTGTTAGTTATTACTAAATCATTTGCCACGCAGAACTCTACAATTTTTGTACCGTTTCTATTTCTTTTATGCTCTCCTTGTCTTCCTAAAATTCTCTCTATGCCTCTATTATCCTTTCCTACGCTTCCATTTAGGTCCCCCATAATTATAATATTGTTTCCTTTCGTATCTATTACTTTTTGTAGTTCCTCAAAGAACTGGTTTTTATTTCCACTTTTCGTCTTCATCAGGTCCGTACGCCACAATCATTTGCCATGTTTCTTCTTTTTCCCTAGTTTGACTTCTACTGCCATTATTCTTTCATTTACATACCTTTCATTTATTATTGTTTCCATTTTGCCAGGGTGTACCACTAAACCCACTCCGCTTGTGCCCTTTCAGATTTTTCTATTCCTGACCAAAGCATCCAATATCCTTTGTGTAGTCTCATATGTCCTTGGCCTTTCTTCTTTGTCTCTGTTATTCCCATAAAATCCAGCTTTTGTTTCTCCATTTCTTCTATGAGTTCCTCCTCCTTCCGTTTATACTTCTGATGTTCCATGGTCCTATTTTTATATACTCCTGCTTTCCTCTTTTTTGTTTCGTTTCTCTACTCGTGTCCGTGTCCTTTACTCTGTTCGTCATCTTTTGTGTCTGTTTTTTTATTTTCTGGGTGCTTAGTTTTTTGAGGAGGGAGTCTCTTCTATGACTCTTTGTTCTCCTTCGCTCCACTTGTAGCAAGTTCCGTCTACTATTATCTTCTGGTATCCAGTTTTTACCTCTTTTCCTTCTGCTCTTTTCGCTCTTGCTATTTTCCTGATTTCCGCTTGTATTCTTCTCTCGTCCTGTGTTTGATCGTTTTCAATGTATATTCTTGTTCCTTTCAAAGATTTCTTGTTTTGTATTACTTCCTGTTTTTCCTTCCAAGAATCCATCTCCACTACTGTTAGTGCTGGCTTTATGGTATGTACATTTTTTATTTTGGCCTCCACTTGTAATTTTTCTTCGAGGAACTCCATCACGACTTGTTTCTTATTCTGTCCTTTGAATTCAACCCTTTTATTACAATATTGCATTTCCTTCTATTCTTTTCTGTTATCTCTAGTTTTCTTCCAGCTTTTCTATTCTTTTGATTAGGTAGCCTTTTCCAGCTCCCACTTCTCTTCCTTCTTCTTATACTCCTCTCTAAGCTCCTTGTTAGCTTTCGTGTTTTCCTTTATTTCCTTCATCATCTCTTCAAACATTATTTTCAGCTCACTTATTTCCGACATTTTGGTATTCGCTGATCCTGTGATTTTTAACAGGGGATTTGTTAATGTTTTTCTCTTGCTTTCTCTACAGAGTTCTTGGTCCAATTCTGTGCTGCTATTTAACTCCCGTTCCTTTTGTTTGTGTCTTCCATCCAGTTAGCTCTTAAATGTGATCCCCTAAGATTTGTTCAAGTTTTATAGCACACTTATTTGTTTATTTGTTTATCTTTCCTCTGAACTCCGTTGACCGCGGCCTTTATCGCTATCCGCACTTGCACCGCTCGCTTATCACACTTTCGCCTCCCGTTCGTTGTCGTCCGCTCTAGGTTTATTCACTGCATTGTACACGTAAAATCACAGAACGCTGCACACAAACCCTTTGTTTTCCTCTTTTTTTCTTTTCGCCACTAAATCCGCTTTGTTTTATATGCACGTTTTACGTCGCGTTGAAATTTACGAATTTCATTTGGTGTGGTATAGCCCGTATACGGTATTTATATATCGCCAGCTGCTATAAAATTCGCGTCCGCGCCGTCCGACATCCAAAACTCAACTCAGAGGACGTAAAACCATCCTAAATTTAACATTGAGAACATCTTTAACTACACCCAAGTACACACAAAGAGCATAAACAATTTTTGAAAGAACGAATAGCAAATAAAAGTGACATCTTCTGGAGACAATTGTGACTAAGAAGAATGTTCGCATTGCTCGCTACCTGCTAGAAAATATCCGTCGATTAACGGGGCTGGAAATGCTTGTCAACTTTTGGGCAAAACAGAATTCGACTATTGCTGAAAAAACGGACAACTTGTCCTTTTTCACGATAACACGCATACCCGACAAAGCATTTTTTCTGCAGTCCAGAGATTTTGGCTGATGTTATTTCATTTTACTATAGCGGGACCCAAAAGCTGTCTCTCCCTTGAAGAAAATGTTTTTCTAAGTTAAGAGATTATGCAGAAAAGAAGTTAAAAATTGCAAAAAATTGCCAAATTTTAAACAACATTGCGGTGCCGTGACCTGTGAAATATTTTTATTTTTTAATTTAGTGACTTTGGAAACTTCAAGACCAGACCTTTGCGGAAAAGGAACTGTTCTACATCTAATTTCTCTACGTACAACTTTTAGACCGCTAATTTGTACCATAAAATTGAAAATCAAATGAACTATGTTTTTACACAAAATCATTCATTTTCAGTTACTAAATTGTATGTTGTGCATACTTTTAGATGTTACTCTTCTAAAGCATATAATTTTTTTAATAGCAAAAAATTTAAATTCTTGCAATGCCATAAACAATTACATGTTATTGCAAACGTTTTTATATTAGCACTATTTATTTACAAAATTGGCGGTGTATCTTAGTTAAATAAATAAAATGCATATGTATATTCCTTTGGTTTTATGCTTGATTTCCCTCGTGCTATTGTATGCTGCTGCCTGAATAAGTTTGGTGAAGTTTTCAGTTTCGACTTCTAGTTCATTTGTTTTTAAGCTAACTATTAAGTCGATTTTGTTTTGTAGTTCCGTTTTAAAGCTTTCCCAGTCTGTGGTTTTATTCACTACTGCTGGTCGTGTATCCTTCTTTATTATTTTCTCACTCAACGTCATAATAACTGCTGAGTGATCGGACTCCGAGTCGAAGTTTTCCTCGAGTTCCATGAAATTTGGTGAAACTTTTCGTGATTTAAAGAAGTCCAACAAATCCGGGATTTTATTAATGTCAGTTGGCCAATAAGTCGGCTTACCTGTAGTATGATAATTACATCCTATTTCCTGAACAGCTTTTCTTAGCTCCCTACCCTTAGTAGTGGTTAATCGCGAGCCCCAGTCAACATGTTTCGCCTAGGTGCTGAAGGAGAGCTTTGTAATCTTGTTGTTTAAGATTGTGCTTTGGTGGACAATAGATTGCTCCAACTGTGAGTTTTTGTTTGGTGGATTTGATCCCTACCACGGTAAGTTGCATATCAACACGTTGTAGATGGCATTCTTCGAAGTGGTTAATGGATTCTTTGATAATAATCGCACTTCCTCCTATTGCTTGGTTATCCGGATGGATTGTGTGGTAAGTTTTGTATCCTTTTAGCTTTAGATAACTTTGAGTTGTCATGTGTGTCTCTGAGATGAGACACACATCAATATTCTGTAGGTTAAGAAAGACTTCTAAGGAGTGTTTTTTGTTGAGAACGCCGTTGACATTCCATGTGGCAATTCGTAGATCTCCTTTGTCCATTATTTATTTCTGCTCATGGATGGCACCAGTATTTCTGGCTTCTAGCTTACCAAGTCGATTGTTCACTTGATTTATATATTTCATCATGTCCTGCAGCATTTGCATTATTGATGGTTCAGTTTTAGATGTAGAGGGGGTGGGTTGTTCTCTTTGATTTTGTGCTATTTGTGAATACGATACACCAGATTTAGTTTTGTTAGGGACGAATATTCTTGGTTGAGGTGTCGTTTAATTCTTTGTATTTAAGGTATTGTACCTTCTTTTTTGCAGTTCTTTAGCCACTATGCATCCCCTATAGCTGTCAGGATGGGCCTCAGAGCAGTTTGTACACTTTACAGAGGCATCTTTTGCCTTATTGCAATCCACGGTCAAATGATTTCCTGCGTACTTTACGCAGGAAGGAGTGCGCCTGCAGAATTTACGGGTATGCCCATATCTTTGGCACCTTTTACATTGTGGTATGAGTTTGTTAGTTTTTAGCGTTTCAATTTTTACCTTCATGTAATTTAGATATCGTATTTCAAATATTTTGTTTATGTCTTCTGTGTTTTCAAACTCCAACATATACAACGGCAAGCGAATATATTTCGTTTCATTTTTCTCTGTTATCTTTTTGAGTTTCTGGGTTACTCCTACTAATTTAAATCCTTTTTGTAATAGTTCTGACCCTATAGCTTCCGCGTCGCATGAGTGGTGCAGGTTTCTCGCCATAACGCGTATAGCCTATAGTGGCTTTATTTTCGTATGTATGCCACTCTAATTTAGTTTTATTCATTAATGATGTTAATTGTCTATATTCTGACGCAGTACTAACATTTACTTTGATCTGAATATTATTCAGCAAATTGACGTTATAGTTAAATTTATCAATTTGTAGTATGGTCTTGATCTCTTCATAATTTTTTACATTGCTTATTATGATCGGTGGTGGTTTTACTGTTTTTGTTTTTTCAGTTTTTTCTGTTTTGGATTCTGGGCTGCTTTCTGGTTTCTCTGGCGACTCGTTCTCTTTACGTTTTTTCTTATTTTTGGATTTGCTTAAAAGCCAATCTGTTTCTCTTTTAACGAGATTCTCTTCCTCGTCCGGATTTTCAGGGCTATAAGATATTTTTGTTGGAGTTTCCTTTTTATTTAACTGCAGTAGTTCCTGGTTTTGTGCCCTTAGAGAACTTACTTGCATTTTTAGGTGATTTATTTCATTTACTGCGCTTGTCGATTGCTAATAATTAAATTTTCTGGTATGTGCGGGGTAGGTGTTAAGACACCATTATTCTGATTTATACCCGCTAAAGTTTGTTGTGCCGGGAACATATTTCCGCTAATCTGGCGACCCCGGTCAATGCCGCGGGTCGCCTGATATCACTTCACCCGCAATGTGCACTTAGATTTCACGTTGTAAACACTTTGAGAAAGTCCGAGCACGTCTTAACTTGGTAAAACTCAAACGACGAATGACACATCGTAATTTGAAGTACACAAAACAACACTGGTGATCTGTGTACATTGCTAGGTGCTGCCATCTATATTACAAATTAAGAAATATTTCCCGCGTTTTTTTAAATTAACCGCATTCTTCTACTTACTTTTACTGCTGATAAAATTTAGGGACCTTAGAACTTGAACGCACCTCGTAATCACGACACTTTTGCCTGTAATACTATCGTACTCAGTAATTTCTACAACGGTTGAAAGATTATTTCAACGGAAAATGAGTTTGCATATGAAGAAGTATTGTCAAGAATATGTACGTGGGTGAATCAAATGTAAACCGAATTTTTTTTACGCACTGTATGGTGAAAGGATGCAGGCGGCGTCTGGGCGTTGTAGGTAAGGATACCTGAAAGGAGTTTTCCTCGTAGAGTACTTCACACTACCACGTTTTAGTCAGTATCACAATGTCAGAGCAAAGGTACCCTCATTTGCTGTGTAGCAGATTATGGCAGAGGGAGTCAATCCATTCAAAACGTTGAGAAGACTTAAGGCATAATTTTTAAGAAGATTTAAGTATACGTGTGACAAACAAGTTCACCAACGTCGCCCAAATTATAGCATGACTGAGGAGTATATTCTCGAGAACGGCCGCTTATTAACGATTGCTGAAGACTTCTATCAACTTTGCACTAAACAAAACTTATATATCGTTGGAAAAATGCTCCATATTAACGCTTGGTTGCTTAAACTGGACAAAAAATTAAGGATTTATTTTAGACTCTTCCTATAGTTCAGACTTATTGATCTGCCATTATCATTTGTTTGGACAATAAAGAAGTACTTGGAAGACAGAGGTTTGTCTTCGAAGCGTTCGTGCGTGATAGGTTGGTGCTACACCCTTCTTCATTTTACGAGAGCGGGGTCAAAAAACTATTTGTTTGTTAAAAAATATTTTATACAGGTTGCGGTGCTTAAACCTGGATAAATTAAAATCTTTTAAATAAAATTTTCTTTGGCAAAAATTAAAATTACAAAAATCTCTTGCGTGTCAGTTATGCGACCGGGTCAGAGTAAAATTATTCGATGTATGAGCGCCTCCATTCTTGGCCTTAAAACACTTGCACGCTTTCTATAAAATTGTGCCGTCTATATTGGGAAATGCTGCTTTGATGCCACATTAGAGTGTCTAGACTTGTTAGCAACTACGCTCTAAACTTAGTAGGTGAAGGAATTCCAAACAGGATTAATTAGGGGTCAGAATTCTTTAGACATAAACATGTCTACGTTACTCGATAATCAGTTTTTGACTAAATGGCTTGTATGTGCCGGTGCATCATCCTGCTGAAAAACATATCACCTCCTTGATACCATAGTTTTCATCTACCGTTTTATATCATTTGTGAGAACACGTTCATAAAGCTCTTTTGTGACAATTTGTTCCTTCTGAAACACGCCATCTTCAGTGGACACGGCACCTAGTAGGTGAACACAATAATCGGGAGATCTTTGGGGCCGTGGGAGACTAGAGTTCATTCCTCCGGTTGATCCTGACGTCAACAGTAAAAATTGTTTTATCAGATACAATCTGGTTCGTCCTGCCGCTTCGTTCTTTAACGAATACACTACTTACATACTTGCAGCAAACAATTCGCTTTAATCTGGTAGCATCTGACGTACCTTTATTTTATATGACTTATAATGTAGATCTTCCTCTGTAATCCGGCTCACTGACACCCAACACTGACGCCAATTTCCTTAATGATTGCCTCAGGTCCTCCAAAAACTAAGCCCGAGTCCTTTCTCGACTGCCGAAGTCTGTGTCACGCGTTCTCCCGTGTGACTTTCGCGATAGATTAGAGGAACCTTTCTCAGACTTCTCAGAGCATTATATTTCGCAACAATGTCGTACACGGTTGATCTCGGTACCCGAAGAACCGAATTATTTCAGTTGCCGAACGCCTAGTGCGAAGACTTTTGAAAGTCGCTGTTCTTCGTTTGTTTACCACACAGATTCATCTCGTCCATTTTGAAGTTATGACCATATTTCCTAAGAGCATATGGCTTTCATGAACGCTAACCTCTTATATATTTTTTACTTTAGACTCTATTGCTATGGCAAATTATGATTTAAAAAATAAGTGAAAAAATAACTTTCAATGATGACATTTTCAAGGGACTATTGTGAATTTTGAAAAGCCGGAATTTCTCAATTTCCATTTTAAAACTCAAATACTAAAAATAAATTGAACTTAACTTAATCCAAACGTTTGTTTATCGTTAGTTGTAAGATTTGGTGATGGCAACTCTGGATGTTGTGCTGTTGATTTCTTCTGACACAGGCTTTTCCATTATTTTCACTGTTGTCCCATTCTTCTAATTTTATTCTAGTCTATACTTCTCTCTATTCTTCCCATATTTACTTCTTCGGTCCATTTTTTGCCTTCTCTGCTCTTTCTAATTTCCTTGGACAATAAAAATGGTATACAAACCATTTTTAAAAATGGTTCGTATACAATTTTTATTGTGCTATTGTCCTCCCAGTTGTCTCTCTTAAATTATTGTTGTCACTGCTTTTGTATTCAAGCCATCTCTGAATATCTCGTTTCTTATTCAATGTATTCTAGTTTTGACTTCTATCTTTCTTAAGAACCACATTTCTTTGTTTAATAAAGTTCACGACTTACTACCATACACTGGAGTTGGTAAGACTACTTTGTCAAACTTTATTGCTTTTATTTCTTTTGATGTTTTAGTTTTTTCCGAAAATGAATTTTTTGGGTTGAATAATCTTCCTGTGCTTTCTGCTCTGTCGTTAATTTTCTGCTTTAATTTTCTGTCTGCACTGTTTTGTATTCCTAAATATTTAAATTTTTTGCTTGTTTCATTTGGTGATGTGATTAATTCGATCTGTGCCTATTACCGTAGTTTTTGTTTCTTCTGTATTTAATGTCTTACTTATTTTTTATAGGTATTGTCTGTATAGTTCTAAAGTGTGTTGTAAGTTCATTTCCGCTATTACGTTAATTTACGTTAGTTTTAATTTCATACTTTCCATTTTCTCTTTTTTGTTTCTTGAATTGTGTTCTACATAACTAGTGTGAGGAGGAGTGGGATTATCGTGCAAGCTTTTTTGCGCTCAGGGTATGTCTTCCTTAATAGATCCATGTTCACTGCAGCCTATGGTTTATTGTGGTTACCCTAATTAAATAAATTCACAACCAATCTGTAACTGATGTCCCCTGAATCAGCAGATACAGGTCCTTTACAGGGTGTGTCTGGAAATCTTCCGGTTCTAGGATTGGTTTCCTGAATGTATGTTGCCTTTTCCTGCACAGCGCGTCGCACTTGCATAGGATGTAAGACTGTTTCTGGTTCATTGCTACAAAGCCTGCATGCAAGGTCACCATTGAATTTACCAATTATCCAGAGGTATTCTTTTACAGTCGCATGTCCTGTAAGAAACTCTATGGTTATCTTTAGCTGTGGCCTACGTGCAATCTTGGTAAAATCCCACATTTTCCACAAATCCTGATGATTCTTCGTTTCTTGCTCAGGCTATGTTTGACATTATTTATTATAGCGTTTTTTCTACCTGCCCCAGTGTATTTTTTACACTTTTGCTTTGCAGGTATTTTCAAACATCTTCTCTTTTGACCCTATGGAAGGCCTTTACTAGATCTACGAAGCATGCGTGTACTTGTTTTTTTTGTTTATGGCTTTCTCATTTATTTGACGTATTGTGAGTATAAGGTCTTGTATTTATCCGTCCTTTCGGAAGCCACTAATTGTATTTTTTATACTTCCCTCCTCATTTCTACTTTTAAGATTGTTGTAAATACTTTCCCTGTGATAATTGGCAGTGTGGTTCTCCTGCAATTTATGCACTCTCTTGAATCTCCATTTGAATATTGAAATTGTGGTGCATAGATCACTAGGTATTTTCTTTTTTTATAGTACTTTATTTAGTAATTGTAGAAATGTATTCTTATTTCTCTCATTTTTTATTTTCGCTATTATGTTCTTTTTACCGGGTGATTTTTCTAACTTGAACATTCTTATCGCTTCATCAAGTTCTTTACTTGTTATTTTATCTTTCACAGGCTGTGTCAACTTCAGTTATATTTGTCGCGTCTGTTTTATGTTTCTTCTTTTTTGTCTTCTACAGTAAATTGGAAAAATATTTTAAATAAATAAAGTTGAAAATTTCCAAAGGCCTATAGAAATTTTTATTTGTATTTCGAATTTTTATTTGCATATCTTTCCTATTATTTTTTAACTACCAGTGCTTTTCAAAATCTTCAGAGTTATGTTACATTAAACGAATATCCGGAATTGTGGTTAAATATTTAGAATTACAAATCACTATGAGTAATAACTATAAAAACATTTGTTACATATGGTGAAACTGGGGATTTTAGCCTTATAATTATAATTACATACAGTTTGGTGTTAACGATGATAGCTTTGGTCTTGTTTTGCTTTTGTAACTATTTTAAAGTAGTTGCGTAGGAAAGTAAATGAAAATGAACGAATGAAGGAACTAGTGGTTCTAAAAGGAGAAAAGTGTGAACAGAAGAAAACTGATTAACACTCAATCGACAAAATCAACACTATTGGAGCTTAAAATGACCCCATAAGTAGTGTAAACTGTTTATATCTTAGGAAAACCTCAAGATCGAAAACCTAACCAGGGAGACGGAAAAGTACGACGACCATCAATAAAATCGTAAGGCTTGCAATTATTCTGTTTGTCCCACAGCAAAAAAATATAGTCCCCACTTATTTCTAATCTAAATGTAAAAATACACTACTACAGAAAAGTCAGGAGCAGATCTGGTTATCTGTAGAGTTAAGTCAGAAAACCAAAACGAGGGATTAAACTTTCTGACTACATTATTCTTAGTGTATTTGCATCATCTTTTTTGATGTGTGGCGTGTTGCACCATCTTGCTGAAACTTCATAATTCTTAAGTTAAGTTTCTTAATTTGAAGGACAAAAAGTTCATTAGGTTGTGGTAACGCTACCCACTAACGACAAAATGATTTTCTGCTTTATCCTTAAAAAATAATATTCAAGTACGTCTTAAAAATTTTTCGCTTACTCAACTGTGATTTTACGGTTGTGGATAATATTAGGGTTTTTATTTCCGCAAATACAACGGTTTATTATCATTAACATTCCCCAAATAAGTCAAATGAGTCTTATTGCTTATAATTAGTTTTTCAGGAAACCCACTGTGCTCCAGCGTCGCATACTTTGCTTACCACGTTTTTGATGGTCTGAAGTTTTTAAGTTGGATCTTGTAGGGCCTTAGATACAAGTCTGTTTAATATGGTTTAATATTCGTCGACGTACGAGCAAGGCCAGACAATGGAATATTTTTAATACAACCAGTTTCTTCAAACTTTTTTCCAGTGACCGAAATGGGTTAATAGTGGACATTATTGTGATCACAATCTTGCCTTGCAATTGCAATAACTGATGAATTACTTTGGAAAACATTTTGACAGTAAATACACACTTCGTGATTAATTTGTCTTGGGTTCTTTACATAACTTTCAAATTACAACTCACACAATTCAAACTAGGGGGGTATTTAAATCAGTTAGTCATTCTGTACATATAAAGAGAACTAGAAAAATGACATGATTCACAAAATAAAGTTCAATTGCAAACTTTAGCTATAAAACTCATAATAACTGCCTTTTCGACTATTCTTTCAGAATTTGAATGCTAAAACCATTAAACAGCTGCACAAAGCTACTGATAAAATAGCAGCTTCAAAGACCTGCACGACGATTCTTTTGTACTAAGAAAATCAGAAAGCTTTTTCTACAAAAAAGCGTCTAAAATTAGAAAAAATGTAAGTCACGAAGAAACAGTTTTTTAGTGTGTAAAAGTTATTTTTATTATTATGTTAAGTTCCCCGAAATTATACTGAACAACAAGAAAACCAAAATGTGACTAGTCTTCTTTATTTCATAACCAAGTAGAGAAGTTGTCTAGTTCTGCTATTACCGAATAGTTTACGATTTGCTATTTGGTAGTATAATAAACATTATACCTATGTATTATAAAATTATCAGAAGTTTAAAAATTATCAATAGCGAGTAACGTAAGTGCCTGACTATGTTCCAGTCATAATATAAACAAAATAGTGATAGTGTCAGTTTTTTGGGAGAACGTTTGTGAAAATTGCAACACTCGATTTGTCTCAATAGCCCAGCAACAATCACTTGCGTTGGTAGTACTGCGTGATTTTTCACAATGTTGAAAACCGAGTACGAGCCATGATTAAATTTCTCATCTGAAGTCTTAGTCCCAGTGATGTTAGATAATGTTGTGATGGTGTGTACGGTGAATCCTGCATTTTTAACTGTAAAGAAATTGGCAAGCCAATTTTGTTCATAAAACATCGAAGACCCACGATGTACCGATCGGCCAGTTGAAGTGAAGTGCTGCAAGTAATAAAAATACAACCAAGGATACGCCTTTGCGATACAGTTGTTAGACGCATTTTCTGTGGTCTTCATATGAATAAGGTTAGTGCTGACCATTGCCAGCTGTTCAAAAATAGCACCGTCTGACCTGTTCTGAAGAATTTTTAGACTTTTGGCGCAACGCCAAAGAAAAAGTTCTCCAGTCCATTGTTACAAGAAATTATAACATAGTCAATTAAGTAAAAGCATGTTCGATATAATTAGCAGTTGGTAGAAGGTATCGCCCTTCTTTGTCCTTGACGCTTTGTCACAAAAGATTAAGTTGGCATTGAATCTTGCTAGAGAAATGCGTAAAGCCGCGTCGCGCTACGAGGCTGTGTTACTCTCTACCCACCCGAAAAGTCCGAAAATGTCTTGTGCAACGGCTGCTAAGCACATAAACAAACAAAAAACATTCGTCAGCAAATGGATGCAGCAATATAAGGAGACAAAAATGGTCGATAACTTGCCAAATTGTGGCTCGCTACGCAAAGTATCCCCTAAAGTAGAAAAACAGATCGTGAACTTGTTTTCGCAGAACCCAGGCTTAACATTCCGTTAAGGAGCAGCAAAATGGAAACAGAACGGTGTAGATATATCGTACCTAGCTATCCGAATCCATACCCGTGCGCGTGGTATCAAATGCCGTAATTCGGTAAAGAAACCATAGTTATGTGAAAATGTGAAGAAGCAACTCGCTTGGGCAAAGAAAAATATCGACCGAGATTAGAGCAATATCATTTTTACGGACTGTTTGGGGATGTTATCGCCCCGTAAGCCTGGTTAACCTCGACTAACAGGTTAGTACGGCGAACCGTTAAACACTCAGTAAAAGTGCATCTTTGGGGCTGCTTCTCAAAACTGGATTTTGAAACGTTGCATCTGTTTACGTACAACCTAAATGCTCCGAAAATGTTAGAGATTTACAAGAAATATTTGATACTGAACGTTGGTTCATTAGGAAAAACTAGGGCTGGATCCTGCAGGAAGACAACGATCCCAAACACCGCAACAAGCGTTGTATCGAGTTTAAAGAGCAGTCTGGCATCGTTACACTTGATTGGCCGTCGTAGTTTCTCGATGCAAATCCGATTGAGAATGTGTGGGCATACATCAAGCACAAACGTCGTGAAAGAAAAGTGTTTACTTTGAAGCAGTTAATATAAAATATTTATCGCATTTGGAGGTCCTTGCCGGATGAATACGCCATCAATTAATATTTAAATAAATATGTTTTAGATTAATCCGAGCACGCTTTTACTTAACTGACTGTAATCTTCTACTATGATTCTCAATGGTGCAGAGTAGACGAAAAACAGGCAAAGGTGCCTCAATTGAGAAAAAATAAGGCAACGATTTTTTAGGATTGAAAGGAAATTTTGCTAATTGGTTTTAAGTAAAGTAACATAGTTTTAACATAAAGCATTGAGCCAGTTTATCGCATAAATTACTCGACGTTATTAAGTAAAAGGGTGTAATTATCTAGGCTGCTGCCAAGAACTTTTGAGAAGCTTCACTATTCACACTACTTATCCCCCAGAAACTACTATCTCTTTCCAAAACTGAAGAAAGAACTCTGAGTTATAAAACCATGAAGAGTTTGCAAGAGGCTGTTTTGAGGCACTTTACAATTAAAACTTCAGAGTATTTTTATAAGGCTATCGAAGTGCTAAATATGTTGAAATACATGAGGACTACATATATTTAAAAATAACCCTATTATTTTAATTCCATTATCCTAAAATGTAGCAGCGTCTAGAAAATTTTTATTGCTAAATTGTTCTCCTGCAAACCAAATTTAAAGACCAGATCATAATAATCAAACACAGAATTCCTAACACCAAGCCATTATATCCTTTTATCAATTTTTTAACGTATTGTAAGGAATACAGTCTTGAAACGATATCTTGAGCTAACTTTTGGCACATTGGTACTTTTATAACTTAAGTATGACTCCGTAATTTATATTACATTGTCTACGAACAAAATAAACAAGCATTTTCCGCCGCCATTCAGCCATCGCTGGAAAAATGAAATAGGCCATGTCTACTTTCCCTTGAATTGGAGCTGTTTGATCAATAGTACTGTATCGATATTTTGGCTGCAATAAATCTTCTTAAAGGTTACAGCAGACAGAAATTGATTTATTTCTGTGGTTTCTTGTATAATGAAAGCCATTATTTAAAACGTTGACTTGAATGGAAGTGCCAATCTGCATAAATTTACGGCAAATTCTGCAGGAGAAGCTTTTGTCGGGTAATACAAACTAATTTTCCTAATCAAAGCCCTTTAAGCTGCATAGGCGCCGCAAAAAATATGTTTTTACGTAATACATGAAGGGCTAAAGAAATCCGTGTTAGTACACAAAAAACTGTAAGAAGTTTCCATATACTTTATGTGTCACAATTTGCACGGTATTGACCGTTGCTGAGGAGGCACGTTGCGTTTTAATATTTTTATTAGTAGTTAGTAGTATTATTAAAAATAAATTTATTTCTAAAGGATGTTTAAAAGCAAAATGTAGGATACAAAAGATTAAGTTTAAAAAAGAAGCATATAGAAAATAAAAGTAATATAAGAAGGTTTATCCAGAAAATACAGCAGGAGATGTTAGAACGATGTTGATATAAAAAGTTCTGCTCTTTTTATGATAAAAGAAATCCGATCAAAAAAGTATTAGCGAATTATGACATTAATATAAAATAGAAAAAATAGAAAGAAATTAGGCATACGCTGCCAGACTTTCTTTATCAATTCACTCTTTGTAACTATAAAAGAGTCTACTTTTTCGTCTAGTGGAAAGTACTGGCTTAGGTTGTTGCATGAGAATTACAGTACTAACAGTGGTGGGTATTAAACTATGTTCTGAAAGTAAGTTATAGTAAGGAGAATATTTATTTCTTGAAATAGTAACAACTATACAAGTTGTCTACCCTTTGTAGTTATTAGCCGAGAGCCTCATATACTTATAGTTGAACTAGTTAACTATGACGATTGGGGCGTAAGTCGCGACATTACTTTTTTTTAAAATAAAGATGGCATCACAAAGTGTGTGTCTCAAGGAATCCATGCATTCATAGTGTGTGTCCACAACACAATACAGTTCTGTAATTTTCTGTAATTACACAAAAGGCAATGTTAAATCAGTCATCAGTCAACCGTCGTGCAGGATGAATGCTATCTGTTACGGCCAAAAGTGGACTGTATCGTAATTTTAAATTTGAACAAAGAAACTGAAGCTGAAAAACTCACCTTTTTGGAAGCGGCGCTTTCCTTCAGAAATCGGTTTCCTGTGCTGTAATCCTGGGGGGATCTAGGAAGAGAAAATAAGGGTGTGGGTGAAAAGATAGGACAAGTTAGCCCAATCTTCACAGCGGAGCCGATGGGAAGCGTCTTTCCTGGTGCAACAAGGCTCCTTCTTGGTTACTCCCCGGGTCAGATACAAAGTAAACCGAACCGAGTCTTTCCGTCGGCAAAATTTAAACTCCCGAAATGTAATCAGCCAACAAAACGACCTCCGGGAAGAGGAAAATCTTATCGAATCTCGCAATAAAGTAGCCTTCAACAAAACGGCCACCGGGATGTGGAAACGGCCTCGGACAGAAAATGTAAAGCCGATCGCCCGCTTCCTAAACCATTATAACTAAACTTCAAAACGAAGCGAGCGAAAGAGCGAAGAGCCAGAAAAGAGCCGCGGCCGAAGGCATATACAGGAGGGAGCCAAAAGACGACCGGCTCTAATTTAAAATCCAAATAAAAGTTATTGGAGATTAGCGCGAACGCTATTCAAGTGGAACAGTGTTCGTTTTTCAAAATAATTGTTCTACAATGATGGTACAAATACTAAAGAATGTCACAGAGAACAATCGCGAGGTGGGTAACAGAGTTTTAGTGAGGATGTCAAGCAACCAGCGACAGGTAACGGGCAGACCGACAGATGATGGGCGGTGATTTCCAACAGTTTCTACGAACTCTGTGCCATTCTCTGGCATTTTTGCTACGTAGAAGAGCTATTCTGATATAGGAACGCTGTTCTACTCGGGTCACATCTATTGACTGACAACTAATTAAACATCCTTCTTGGGCAACCACAGAACATAGTAGAATCATATTTAGTTGTGCACACACCCTATGATTGCACGGCTTTCTTGAGACATACGACAATTTTGTGATACCACCTTTTATTTTTGAAAAAAAAAAATTAGTTATCGTGGCTTATGCCCCAACCCTCATATAAATTTATGTCCAAGCGAGGTGAAACAGGTCTTGGTTTATTTATGTTTTAGCGGGCAGTAGACCGCTATTGTAGGTAGACTCGAAAGTCTTCTAACTCCTATAACTAAAGATTTCTGCCTCACATTTTTTTCCTGGTAGGTTTTTGTTCCATAGTGCAACTTGTAAAGATTGAGCGATTTATTTAAATAGATTAGTAATTACGGCTGTAAGTAGGTTTGCAATCATGCCATTTTGTTGCAATAACTGATTGAACATTCCTCTAAATCCAGCAAGAAATTGCTTAAGGGTAATGTTACTGGGGCTTTAAGAAAGGCAGATGTGAGTCCAAATATAATTTATAAAATAGTGGAATTTGGTGTGTCAAATTATTCAGTTACAGAAAAATTCTCCTATAAGTATATATGCAATCACAAAATAAATTACAAAATTGCAAGGTTGGAAATTAATTAGATTGCTCTTTACTAAATAAAGAAAATGGAGAAAAATTGCGGATGTCACTGTGAAGTGGGGATCGGAAATAAGAAGTAATAATTTAAGATCAAATAAGAGTATAAGTTTTAAGAACACTATAGAAATAATTACCAGGGCAGCTTAATAAAGAAATTAGAGAAACATAAATCGAGAATAATAAAGCAACGCATGACAATATTACCTATCAAAGGATAAATTTGGTCAACACAAGAAAGAACGCAATAGTGATCAGTATAAATTAAAGCACACGTAAAAAAGGGGTGTTCAAGAAAACAGCCGCAAAGTGAGGTGTTAAAATTGTACAGTTATATATTTACATATTCATTTATTTCTCCATTGCCTATCCCAAGCCAGAAGAAGAAAGGAGCCGGACTAGAGGAGCAATAACTTCTTCAAAAAATTCTGCTGATAGCACACAATAAGGTCTTTTGCCTATAGGTGAAAACTAACGGACAGTCCCGAGAGTAGAAGAACACGACAAGAGATCTTAATTGCTAAAGGTGAATAAGAACTGTAATTTTCAGCGTCTGCAAACACTGATGGATCGAGAGTAAGCGGCTGACAGAGTTTCTCTGAAAGCGGAACTTGGTGTTCGGCATTAACAATTAAACGTATAGAAAAAACTAAGGAATCAATTTTAATGAAACCCTTGGGTGGAAATTTACAGCTTACTAGCAGGTAGTGTCGTAGTTATTCTATGAGAAATGCTTAGAATCCACTTATAAAGCTCAACCGAAGGGCACAAGATCAAAAGACAAGACGGCTCACTAATGATTTAGGGATGTTACACAAGTTACACAAGAATGAGAAAACGAATTCTTTCTACATACATTTTAATTAGTACGAACTATCATTCATAGAGTACGTAATAGTATAAACGTTGTAATAATAATCGAGGATCTAAGGGTGAAGACAAGGGAAGAATGTGGGACTGACCGTAAAGTGCTAGTAATATACTTGGAGTTTAGAGAGGAAAAGAAATGCGAGGGAAGACTACATAACGACAAATTGAGAAAAGCTCAACAAAGAATCAAAATACGAATTATATTTACTACAAGAAAAACAAACAAAGAACTATATCAAAGGCAACTAAGAGAATCCAGATACAATAGGGTAGAAGATATGTACAGCCATAAAAAGAATAACTTAAAAGAAACAGCGTTTGAAACGGAAAAATATATAAATGTAGCCTTAGTGCAACAACCCCAAATGCAATTATTATTAAAAAGCAAATAGTTAAGTACTAAAACAGGTAAAAGTTAAAAATACAGAGGAAAACAGAGTAAATATTGAAGATGGTTAAAACATGTCAAAGAACTGGCCAATAAATAAGAGTGGACGAGGAGCTCAGAATTTGAAAAATTATAAGAGCACCAAAAACATAATGTATATCTTACATTAGGAAAAATAAAATGATAAAGAAGATAATTTATACTAAAAAATGAACGGAATAACGTAAACCTGGAAGAGGAAAAAATTATAGTTCCCCAATAAGACTCAAATAAGGTATCAAAATCGGCGAAATCAAAGAAAATTATATCACTTAGACTTGGAGGTAAGGCTCCAGAATTAATAAAGTACGGATCTAAAAAACTATGACGAATGATTAAAAACATGTTCCAGGAAACAATAAATGGAGAAAAAATACTTGGTGGAATTAGGAAAAATGCGGAAACTACAGAGGAATAAGTATTATAGTGGTGGTAGGAATACAACGGAAAACTAATAACGAACAAAATAGAAGAAAGTACATAAAAAAAGCTAGGATAAGGACAAACAGGCCTCACGGCGGGAAGATCAACTATAAATAATGTATACAAGCCGCAATAATTAAAATGAAATGAAGGAAAGGAACACAAAATAATTCCCTTGCATTTATCGACTTGAAAAAGATTTACGACATAGTAATAAGAGGAGAAACATGAAAAGTTATGGCAAAAATCTGGTTTTATGTAATTTGACAAAAGCAGTAGGACGTCTGTACAAGAATAACAAGGTAGTCATAAAAATTAGACAGAAAAAGGCGAACAGCTTTGAAACAGTCAAGGCTACTCCATATCAACGCCCCTATTTTAAATATTCCTTTAGTACACACTAAAAATTAGAAAAGAAAATGAGAACCAAAAATACTCGAAAGAAAAGGTAGGAAATAGTGTATAAAACAACTCTATCCAAACTTAAGGAACAAGAATATATAAAAATAAAAACATAAAAATTGAATTATACAATATGACATGGAGATTGGAGAAGATGGTGTCATAATCAGAATGGATAGAAAAATAAATGAAGAGATTGCACGGAGAATAAAGGTATAAATAGACTCATTGAACTTTATACCGTTGTAATCTTTTTTCTTAGAAGGAGTAGTAAAAGCATATGAATAAACATAATGACAGACTGGGCCAAAGTAGGAAGACCAAAATAATTTTCAAGAAATAAAATGCACCAAGCAATGGGGAAAAGAAACGTAGACGATGGCAGCTGGAAGAAAAAAGAAGAACTAACATTAAGGTTGAGAGAAGGGAGGCGATAACAACAGTAAAATTTAATACATACGTATACATATATACATAGAGAGCGCGACAGCCGCGACGTAAAGGCTTCGGCCTGCCAGACTAACGCACGGCGGGCCCGGGGTTCGACTCCCAGGTCAAAAATAACGGCAAACATCGAGTGCTCTCCGGCCATCATACAAACACCTTTGGCGGTCGTAAAGTACATTCTCCTTCTTCTAACGGGTCAGACTAGCCACCTGCCCGGGGTACGCCCAACATGGCTCATAGTACTACACGAAATGTGTAGTTAGAAACAGGCTAATAGCCTATATAAGAGTAGAAGAAGAAGACATATATACATATGCATATCTACATAGTGGAAAGAGATTATAAATTTGTAGTAACGCAACTCTGTAAGAAACTCATAACTAAGAAGGGGATATGTAGATCTACTTTATAAATCTAAATAAGGCTTGAAGAGAAGAGAAATGAGCAGAAAATGAGATAGAGAAAAAGAGGAAGGAGGGAGCAGCTTCTTCAAGAAACATAAAATGGAAAGCATGAAAGCATAAAATAAAGTGGTTTGGAGAGAAGCATACAAACCAAGTTTAAATTCACGAAACTATTCAACTTATAAACAAGATTTATTCGAATTGATTGTAACAGATTGAGATAAAAATTCAAAATAGAAGAAAAATTAGGTAAAGTATGGTATAGTAATAGAACGGGATTATGGTAGCATAAATAAAAACAAAACATAAGAGAACTTATAAAATAAAATATTAGAGAACAAAAGCAAATAAAATAAGAATTTCAGAAACGCGAAATTTACAAGAAAGTGTAAATAGATAGTCAATAGGTACATTGAGAATACAAAAAACAAAAAATGCCAGAAAGTGATAAAAAATCAAACTCTAAAAATATTTGTTTATCGTTTAACACAGAAAAACGTAATAAATACTCATCTGCAAACAAAAACGTAAAGTTTTATACAGAGATTTTTTATTTTTTCTAACCACTCCCTGCTTTTATTTGATTTCTCTATCTTTCTCTGCCTAGTATATTTTCTGGTTTCTTGGTTCCACCTAGTCTTTACTGTTTTAATTATCCTGTTTTATCGTGTTGGTTCTTTCTTAATTTTGTTATCTCCATTTTAACTATGCCATCTTAAGATATTTTTCCTTATTGTACTGCTAATCTCTTTCTTATTTTTTCGTTTCTAACTTTACTTATTAATTTTAATCTTAGCATTTTATGAGCTTTTTGATTTCACTTGCCTGCACTCTTCGTCTTTGTATTTTGTTTAAAATTTGTAACTACCAGCCGTATATAAGTATTAGGACAAACGACGAATTGTAAATAATGATTTTTCGTTCTCTTAGTATGTTGTGTATATTCTTCCTTGATCTTCTTCTTCTTAGCCCGTTTCGGTCCATAACTGGACGAAGGCCTCCTTCATTGACTTCCACTTGGTCCTATTTTGAGCTTCCTGTATCCATTTCAATCCGGCCACTTTTTTTATATCGTTGTACCATCTATTGGGTGGTCTTCCTCTATTTCTTCTATATTCCCACGGCCGCCACTGAAGCATTGTTTTTGTCCGTCTAGTTTCTTGTGTTCTGGCAAGGTGTCCGGCCCAGCTCCATTTCAGATTTGCTATTGCTTCAATAACATTTGTCACTTTTGTTTTCTCTCTAATCCATACATTAGTTTTTCTGTCACGTAGTGATATGCCTAGCATTTTTCGTTCCGTTGCTCTTTGAGTGGTTGTTAATTTGTCCAAGTGGGTTTTTGTTAGGGTCCAGTTTTCGCTTCCGTAGGTCATTACAGGTAAGATGCATTTATCAAAAACTTTCGTCTTAAGATGTTGGGCAATATTCTTCCTTGATACTCAATCAAAATTTTTGATATGCTTAAAGCGTCTTCGTTTTTGATTGTTCGTTTTATTAGTTGTTTTATTTTATTATAAATGAAGCTCTGAATCCATTATATGTCTAAATCCTTCTCTATTTTTGTTGCTAAATATTGCGTCTCTGTGATTTTGCGTTTTCTTTCTTGAAGAATTATTAATAACTTCCAATCTGTTAGTATTCTTTTTTTTTCGTAAATTCTTTCAAAAGTTCTAGTAGCATTGTTGTTTTTGACATATTCATACTTTTTAACATTTCGGTGGTTGTTTCGTTATATCTGATGCTTTTATTTTTTTTTAATTTTTACCGTTTTATTTAATTATTGTAACACTGTGTTTACAAATATAGTCTTTATTTACTGCACGTTTATAATCAGTGAAAAGTATGTAGGCACTACACAATAACATTTAATATAGATGAAAATGTTGCTTTCGCGCTGGGATTCTAGCTGCTCAGGTAGACCATCGCAAGGACCGAAACCAGTGCGCTAGCAGGGTGCTGGTTGAGTAGAGCTGAAGTCGTACTCTGAGGAATTTGCGACGCGTTCCGAGCTTTTAAAGAGGGTGGTTCGAAGGGCGCATCGACTAGCACAGGGCGGTACCGCATCGGCCTGGAGGGGTTGGACTGGAGGTGGCACGATTAGGGCGCTACTTTGGTAGCCGCTTGGCGAAGTTTTTACATTCTCTCCCTTCAAAACTAGTAGGCGCCTCGACGAAGGTTCTGAAACTACTGTTGATTCTTTCAGGGTCGTCCTCTTCGCCGAAGAGGTACTACCAGGGTAGTGTTAGCAGGTACAAACTTATTAAGAGCCGAGGAGTGGTAAACTCCCAAGGGCTGATCTGGTTTATCTTATACAGCAATTTCGAAACAGCACGGACCTCTTGTAGATAACATAACGTAGGGCCGTCTCTTCTAGGCGCGAGTTTCACGGTTTGACCTTTGGTGGCTCGACTACGCGGGTGACTGTCGACCAGAACGAGGTCTCCTGGTTGGTACGCCTTTTGATAATTTTGTCCTTTCTCTTGATTTTCTTTTGCTTCATGGAAACAGTTGACCATTTGGAGGAGTCTTTGAGGTGATCTCTGGAATAAAGTTCTCGTTTCGTATAACAGTACGGATGTCGTGTTGGACCTCTATTGAGGTTCGGAGGTTTCCGTGAAATCCACATGAAGTATTGGATCTTCGTGCTTGCGAGATAGGATGTCAGCGACAGCATTGGTCTTTCCTGGAGCATATTCAATAACTATATTATAGGGCTGTAGTTGTAAAGCCCATCGAGCCAGATACCCGCTAGTAGATTTTAGGGATATTAACTATCTCAATGGTTGGTGATCAGTGATGGCGATAGTAGAAACTTCTTCCAAATATCCCCTAATTTTCTATACGGCCCATACTAAAGCCAAGGCCTTTCGTTCAGTGGTAGTATAGTTCCTTTTTAGCTGGTATCAGCAATCGACTGGGGTATTCTGTTAGTCCCTCATCGGTTTCCTTCCCCTGGAGTAATATTGCCCCGAGCGCGTAAGCACTCGCATCTGTTCTCAACTTGTAGGGGAGACCTGGCTCTGCCTGGCGAATTACAGGGGCCGTAGTAAGAACTTGTTTTAGTCTTCCTGTTCTGTTGTCCATTTCCACGCTGCGTCACATTTTGTTAAGTTAGTAAATGTGGTATGAATCTCCTGTACCAATTGCAGATTTGAAGGAATGTTAATAGTTGTTTTACGTTCTTCGGTGGGAAAAGGTCTACAATGGCAGATACTTTCTCGGATCTCATTCGGATCCCTTCTGCAGAGATAAGATGGCCTAAGTATTTGATTCTTTGCAACTAAAGCGGCACCTTTTTCGATGCATACGAAGATTAAACTCGCGCATTCTGCAAGAGCATTTTCTTAGATCGAGAATAAGAGCAGAAAAATTTGGGGACAGGACGATTATGTCGTCCAAATAAACAAATATCTTCGCCTTGTTCAATCCAGCCTTGAATCTGTCCATAACTCTTTGGAAAGTGGCTGTGCGTTTCTGAGTCCAAATGGTAGACGTAGAAAGCGGTAGGTCCCAAAGTTAGTGATGAAAGAGGTCTTATCACGATCTGAATCGCATACCTTAACTTGGTAGTACCCACTTCTCAAATCCATTGTGGATATATATGAAGATCGACCAATGGAACGAAGGAGGGCTTCCAATCTGGCTTGGTTACCGCGTTTAATTTTCTATAGTCGATATATAATCGCGCACTTTCGTCAGGTTTGGGGACCTGGACTAACGGTGATGACCATGCCCTTTCACACTCTTCTACAATATTTGTCTAGAGTAAGCCTTGAACTTCTCGCTCGAGGACCTTCTGTCGGGTCGAATTGAGACGATATGGTGGATTTGAGATTGGTGGTTTGTTGATGTCTGTGATATTTTATCATCGGAGTAGGTGGTCCGTGTGCTTTAAATAGATCTTGGTATGTGATTAGAAGTTGATTCACATGTTTTTGTTTATCTGCTGTTAACTTTGTCTCCTCGTCACTACATATTCTCAATTCTCGGTAGTCGAGACTACCCATATCGAAGTCAGGGATTTTCCATAAATGTTCGACTACTTGCGTTGCGTCGAACCGTATGCAGTCCGTCCTTGACGCAGTTTCTGGTACGGATAGCTGTTGTAAAGTTCTAATAGCGGTTGTGCTAATCGTTGTTGAAGACGGGGCCGCAGTTCTCATTTAAACCCGATTTAAAGCCGCACTGCATTGTGACTATGGGGCATCGGCGACAAAAGCGGTGGTGGTACGCCAATATCGGTGCAGAGGTTAGATATTTCGGGCCGCGTAGGTGTGGGGCTTTTCTATGAATCTTGATCTTTACGAACAAACCCAAAACTTTTGTGGCGCTGTTCGGAAAAGTCCCATCTGTGCTTTTTATAGTTGATGACTAACCCAGTTTTTTTTTTTTATAGAATCGACACCTAGCAGAATCTTTGTATCGCGTGCGTCATTAATTGTCATAAAGTTAGTTTCTGCCTTGTATCCATTCTGGTTTACCGTTGTCCTGGTTGTCTTCACTATTTGCAGCTTACAGGCACCGTCGGCCTGGATGGGGTTTATAGGCGTATCCTTAAACTGGCAACCTTGGTTTAATAGAACTTGATACACTCGAAGCTTGCGAGGCTGGTTTTCGCGCCGCTGTCCAAATATGCGGTGCCCGAGGTACCACCAATGTCGATTTTGACTTCCGGTCTTTCGGTGGAGTTTGCGTCCAGGTAGCAAAAACTGACAGGCGTCAAACTAGCTGAGCAAGCGGGGCAGTTTTGTCATGTAACACCGATTTTTCCGCAACCGTAGCATTTTAATTCGTTTGTATTGTTACCATTGGGAAGTAAGTTCGATGAAGTAGTCGCGGCAGCATCATTCTTTCGGCCTTCTTGGGCTTTGGGTTTTTTCGGCATACTTGCCAGGTCATGGCCGTACATTTTGCAGAATGTGTCTTCGATGGATTGACGACTTCTGTTTTGGAAGAGGCTTCTTCTCGTTTGTTGGCTTCTATTATCCGGGCACGTTCTAAGAGATCATTGTAATTATGGATGTCAGCTCGTGACACACGGTCTCGAAATCTTCGTCGTAACAGCCCATATACAATATCTAACTGCCAATCTTCATCCAGTAGCCGAGATATTTGGGAAAAACAATGGCATCTTCGTCACTAATGCGTTCAACATTCTTGAATATGGTGATAGACGCGATAAATTCTTCTGTAGCAGCTTTGGATCGAATGCCGTCAAAGCGTGCAGAGAATTGCATAAAATGTCGAGAGTTCCGCTGTTCAGGATTGACAA
This sequence comes from Sinelater perroti, assembly GCA_036346155.1. NCBI lineage: Eukaryota > Metazoa > Arthropoda > Insecta > Coleoptera > Elateridae > Sinelater > Sinelater perroti. Next base: position 15,588,848 of record JARFIY010000158.1, on the reverse strand, counting down.
TTCGCTGCAGCAGTTTCTGGAATTGTTCAGCTGCCATTTGGTTTGCCTTGTAGAGGACTTCTCACGGGGTGGCTGAGGTTGCGGGTCGTGGAATCTTGATTATTTTTGAAGCCACAAAGATGGGCGCCACTTGTAACACTGTGTTTACAAATATGGTCTTTATTTACTGCACGTTTACAATCAGTGAAAAGTATGTAGGTACTACACAATAACATTTAATATGGATGAAAAAATGTTGCTTCCGCGCTGGGATTCTAGCTGCTCAGGTAGACCATCGCAAGGACCTAAACCAGTGTGCTAGCAGGGTGCTGGTTGAGTAGAGTTGAAGTCGTACTGATTTTTTGTAACATCACAAAAAATTGAATAACCAAAAGGTAATTTAAAAGAAACTTGTCTACCCAAAAATTTTAAACATAAACTACAAGTCTTAGAAGCAGTAAAGGATGTTGCTCTTTGCGTAGCAGAGTTGATGTTTTACTCTTAGGACAATAATATACCACGATAACTTTGCAGAGACATATTAACTATATAAAACATAAAACGGTCACATTCATCAACCCCATCACTAGAAAAAGACATTTTTTGAGAGTTTCAGTAACACGAGGTGCGCTCAAGTTCTAAGGATTTTAAATTTTTTTCTGAAAAAGTTCTTACTCAAGTTAGTTGAACTTCTGTTACTTCTCAATGTAACCTTTGTCTAGAAGTTCACATTTTTCACAGCATTAATGATGCGTTTCGCCCACTAGAAAATCGCTGATGCAACAGCAGCTCGATTGGCAGGTGTCCTTCATCGTCGAAAATTCATCATGTCCTGATACACTGCTACCCATGTGTTATCATTCGTGGAACCCACCTTGAAGAAACTTTCTGCATCATGTAAAATGGACTTACGAAAATTCCAAGTTTAGAAAGCGATATCAGGCATACCTAATCGACGGTCTTTCATAACAATTTGCTCCACTCGCCCAACCATACGACAATTGTCCTTGATCTTTAAACTTTCGCACCCACGAACGCACATTTTTAACATCCATGAAGCCTTCACCGTATGCCTCACTCAATTGGCGATGAATTTCGATGGGCGTTTCACCACGCAAGAGAAGAAAACGAATGGTTACAAAACAACACTCACTGCAGTGGCGGTGATTCGACCTGTGCACATTGCATGGCACTGTTATCTATATTACAAATTTAGAAATATTTCCCGTGTCTCTTTTAAAATTAACTGCATGTCTCTACTTACTCTCACTGCTGAGAAAAAATTTGGAGACCTTAGAACTTGAACGCACCTCGTACTAAATGATATTGCGTGGTCCATTCGCAGTGTTACATTTCGCAATTTTTGTTGTGACCTTGTACATAAAAAACAATACTACAAACTTTATTATATTTATATTTAGCCGCTGTTAATTATTTGTAACTGTTTTCTTATCTTTAATCATCCCGTGCGGGTGCACCGGCCGTTTTGAATGACGCAACACCTTATAATTGTACATTTGCCCAACGCCAACTGTTTGTTATTAAGAGTGCAGCGTTGAGGCGGCGGTTCTTATTACTTGTTTGGGCTTATTACCATGTCGAATTAGAGCGATGTGAATTATGCGTGATAGCTGGGCGAAAACACAATGGCCTTATTAATTCCGAGAACTTAAGCTAAGAGAGGCTCGCAAATAGAGATTAATGAGTTGTATACCCCGAACTGTTAAGATAATAATGTGTACCTAATACTATGTTTTTCTGTTTTTCTGATAAATTGCCGTCTTGGAAGTAATCGCTGTGTTGCGTTTTAAAATTTGGTTATTTTTATACCCTGAGTAATTACTGAATATTAAATTAACCATATTATAGAATGAACGTTTAAGAAGTTTTGGCATAATAAAGTATGCTGACGTCACTTTAAAAGTGTGTAATATGGCTCAATGTTACTAATGGTTTTAACTAGAGGTCGCACAACCATTGTCGAGACTTAATTTGGCTCCACTTCGCATCCATGGTGCATTTGAAATGCTTTGAATATTGTGATTCCTAGATTCTTCCGCGCTTCTTCTAGTCCTGACAATATGTATTTTGTTCGATCAGGTTTCCCTGTAATGTTTGGACTACCCCAGGACTGTTTAGGTGATTAAATATATTTGCCTGTACAAACAGTCAAGTTTAATAACATCAAGGAGGACACATTTTGTGCTACACTTTCCTTCCAAAAACAACGTCAATTGAAGTGAACCAGCACTAGAGTTTTAAAAAGTTGACATCACGAATGGCACCTTCCATGTTGAATAAACTTAGATACATGTCAGTTCATTCTTGCCTGGTACGGAATGATCTAGGAATTTCCTTTATTCTGTTGGTAAGGAAGAAAACGACGAAATAAAAGCGTATCTCTTTTATTCATTTTTTCTTCTCCATTTTTATGCAAAACTGCTATTTGTATCTTACCTAATCCCATTTTATTAACACATAATGTAACTGACTAACAACACGGTGTTGTTTTCAATAGCAGCAACTCTTTATTTGTCACGATTTGGATAGAAGTGTACTTTTGACATCTTGAAGAAGGTTATGAGTAGCATTAATTATGTTACATATTGTTAGTATTGATTGCTCTTGTATTTTTTGGTTTACTATTTTCGGTATCTTCCTTTACGTATTAGACAGGCATTCCTTTGAGGAAAGAAACAGTAAGGATTCTCCCTGTTTCCATGTCTTCTTGCTAACTTCAACTTAAGTACCAGATGACAATAAGAGAATGTGCACAGAAATCAGTACTGCAACAGAATCATTTGACATATTCAATACCTTTAAGCGACTTGTCGTAGAGAACAAAGACGTTGTATTTCATCCTCTTGATGTACCGTAAATTAACTTTTGCTTTGATTAGGAGAGGGACTCAATTTATTCATGTAAGAATTTTATCTTTTATACCTCTTCCATCTTTGTTCATTTGACTTGGTCAATTCAAGGTAATACTTTTCTGCAAGTTTTTTTAAGGCCAGTTTTAATATTCCAGTGTGCATATTTGGACAGTCTAATTACCTTAAACAGTGTCTTCTGTCAAGCCCATCTCTTCTTTCAAGCTGCTCCACGATATTTTTGGGCTATCCAAGACAGTGAAATCTTGATACAAATCAATTAGGGGTAGAAGACATTGCCCATTAGTTTCAATTTCGTGTTCAGACTATTCGATGCTTTTTTTATGTGGGAAATCAGGCATGGTGGCACGTGCTTTGAGGTTAGCAACAACATTATATTCTTTTTCTACCAAATAAGATAGTATTTCCGCATTATTTGTTATAGCAGTCTACTTGATGCTGATTTTAACAAAAAAAAAAACAGTAGTTGGAGCATAGATCATTGATTTGGACGGGTTCTTTCGGATAATAGAAATCTTAGTATAACTGGAAGTTGCTGCTCTTCTATAGCTACGTGTACATCGTGTCTCAGATTGAGATTCATTCATTTTTTCCTCGAGTTCATGCCAAATCGATTTCACTAGGCAGTGAACAAAAGATTCTTTTAGAGTTTGCTTTTCTTTTCTGACTTAGCCATATTAGTTTTAAGATACAAGTATTTTAAGTAGATAGTAAAAAGTGAATATTTAGGGAAGTCCAACCACTTATCTGATTTAACGGTTCAAGCTGTTCTCTTGTTTAGTCCTATTTGGATCTTTATAACATCATATTTTAACAATGAATTTGCGTATTTGTGTTTTTTTTTTGATGATTTGATTTTTTACTCAAATTATTCTAAATTGCACGACTTCTGGTGTATTAAAATTTGAGGTTTCAGATCTAACCGCATCATAGAATTTATTTTACGACTCATCACTCATCTGATGCCTGGATTCTCAACGATATCTGAATAGGTAGGGTCAGTGTGACGTTCTGACTTTTCTGACTGAAATGACAGGTTAACAAACCTAAATTTTCCTTTGTTTTATTTTAAAAGTTTGACTTTATTATGATCTACATACTTCCTAATACGTAAGGCAGTAGGAAAAGAAAAATGTTTTTCACCTCTGCATCCTTCTAAACTTCCTTTTTATGTTTCCTTACGGATTTGGACACACTCGTTATTCTATAATATTAAATTTTCGTTGTTTAAAAACCATCTTAAAAAGTTTTAAAGTTAAGTTGCCTGTCTCATTTTCAAATTTATTGAGCGTATCACGGCGTTAAGAAACACATCGTACGAATTACACGTCACTTAAAACATGGGATATCCAAGAATTGTATAATTGGTATGCTTCTGCCATACCAATTTTACGAAGTACTAAAATCTTACCTATGAGACCGGTATTTCTACGTGAACCACCATGGCGAATTCACGAATCTGCAGCCCGCTGTATCTGGAGTTCGCCAAGGCAGTGTTCTGGGACCTATATTGTACTTGCTGTTCACGGCTGACATTCCCACCACGAATACAACAACAACCGCCACCTTTGATGATGACACAGTTGTCCTGGCATCACATACTAACCCTGCCACTGCATCCCACAACTTGCAAGTCTCCCTCAACAAAATCCAACAATAGCTAAAAATATGGAAAATTAAGGTGAATGAAAGCAAATCACAACACATCACTTTTACCATGAACCGTGACAACTGTCCAGCGGTTACGCTCAATGGACAACAACTGAAACATGGCGATTTCGTAAAATATCTAGGACTCCATTTGGACCGACGCTTAACCTGGAAAATCCATATATTCAACAAACGAAAACAACTTGGATTACAATACAGGAAAATCTATTGGATGATCGGAAGGGGTCTAGACGATCATTGGAGAACAAACTCTTGCTCTATAGTCACGTTTAAGCCTATCTGGACGTATGGTCTTTCTCTGTGGGGAACAGCCAGCAACTCCAACCTAGCCATCATTGAACGATTCCAAAATAAAGTGTTGCGTACTATAGTTAGTGCTCCATGGTATGTGCCAAATAAAGTTATCTCAAGTGATTTGCGTATACCCACTATCAGAGAAGAAATAGAAAAAAGTGCCCAAAGATATAAAGACCGACTACTGGCCCATCCCAATCAATTAGTGAACACTTTGATGGACGAACCTCGTAAACCAAAACGTTTAAAACGATTTAAACCTAACGAACTTCTAACACGCTTTAACCCATAATCTAAATTGTTGTAAGCTTTACGTCACTTGTATATTTAGCCTAGTGAAATTTATAAAGAGTGGCTTATTGTAGCCCTACTCTACATGCCTTAAGCAATTGGCAGTTTCTACTGCTGCTTGCATTAATTATTATTATATGTGTCACGCTAAGTACTTATTGTCCCTTGTAATTAGGACAGATTGAATAACAAAGGAGTTAAATAAAAAAAATGATTGGTATGAATTTCTGCTACAAAAGGGCACAAACATTTTTATTTGGCTAGAGGTCACATGCCTATCGAATTTAAGACATACGAATTTATATTCGTTCATGCATGCTTTTCCCTTTATAAAATCCCAATACGATCTGAACATGATAATGCAATGACGACAACCATTTCTCAGCGTAGAATCGTTTCTTCCAAACTACAATTGCTCAAACCTCGTGGAAATTTGTAACACAAAATTAGCTGGATTTTTATTTTTGACCAAGATAACATTGCGCATTTTTGCTACAGTTTTGAGATAACAGACGTTTGAACTTATCTTGACACGTATAAACTTGTCAAAACAGGCAGGAATTGCTTGCATTATACCGAAAAACTTGTTACATACAATATCTGCTATTAAAGTCAAGAGGAGTCAGCTTTAATAGTGATTACGCCAAACTTTTTTTTCCTAGACAAATATAATACTTACCTCATATCACCCAGTCTGGGAAGATGCTTATAGAGTTTACATCAAAATATCACTGCAATATATAAAAATATCCAGATTTTCTCAAATTTTCTTTTATAATAAAATCGCATTCTTTAAATAACGAAAACGTTGTTTAGAAATAGCTCAGTTTTTTCTGATAAAAAATTTAAAATATTATATTTATTTAACCCCTCCTTTTTATTTCAGTTACTTTTCTGTACTCTTATTACTTGACGGTTTTTTTTCTATCTTAAAATATTCCATTTATGGTTTTGTCATGTTTTGTTATTGGTTGTTGAGTGGGAGTTTGATGGAATATTTATATATGATGTAATTTGTATAAAGTTAATTCTAATATTTTATTGACAAGAGAATGATAACACTTCTTTAAGGATGTGTTTTGCCCACTGGAAAATCGCTGATCCAGCAGCGGCTCGATTGGAAAATGAGCGGCCACGAAAAGTGTCCTTCATGTTCGGAAATTCATGGCGGAATCACATGTCAACATGTCCTGAGATTTTGCGACCCGCGCAGTTTTGTGTTCGTTGGTCAGCATTCGTGAGACCCACCTTGAAGAAACTTTCCGCATTTTCAGGTTATCATACAGAAATGCCAAGTTTAGAGGCGACATTACGCACACCTAATCGACGGTCTTCCATAACAACTTGCTCCACTCGCGCAGTCATGGCTCCGGTCCGGCTGGTTTGCGACCGAGACTGCTTCGGTTCATTGTCACACAACGTTCGACCTTTTTTAAACTGTCGCACCTACGAACGCACAATTTCAACATCCATAACGCTTTCACCGCATGGCTCACTTAATTGGAAATGAATTTAGACGGGTGCATTGTATGGTGCTGCCATTCATTCTACAACTTCAGAAATATTTCCGCGTCTTTTAAAATCAACTGCATCTTTCTAGTTACTCTTACTAATGAAAAAAAAATTGGAGACCTTAGAACTTGAACGCACCTCGTATAAATCTTTTTCTCTCGTAACTGTGTATTTAAAACAAAATCTTCCATAAATACTGCTGTACATATATTCTCTGTAAAAAACATCCCGAAAGTTACACTATAGCCAAATAAAACTGTGCCCTTTAAAATAGACGACCTTAAGGCTCTTTCTGAATTTTTGGAGGGGAGATACAATCTTTCAATTTTAACCCATTTTCCTTAGACACCCTGTGTTTACTTAGCCTACGAGATTATGTTATTTGGGAAGTATTTATCTTGTTATTATGTAAAAAACAGTGTCCTTTGTCGGCATTTTAGAAAAATAGTATTCTGTGCACTCCATCTTTACGAAAAAGATAAATCAGAAAATTGCCAAAAATATGTGAAAATGCACTGTGTGTATAACTACCAAAATGTTTAAGAATCAAAGACGTGTTAGAGAAACAAGCAAAGAACAACGTGTTTTACGTCTCTCCCTAAAGCAAAAAGGTAGGCAGCTGAAGAACTCAATATTACAATTTTCAACGACACATTCAATTTATTTTTTAATGTTGTTGTTACTTGTATGTGTCAATTATATTCAAATACAAATAATATAGTAGCAGTAATAAACAAAAACTTATTTAGAAAAATACCTTTTCTTGGTAGCAATATTATTATGTTGGACGTAAGCAGTTAGAAAACTCAAAAGGCCAATAGCTCACATACCACCTATCACCAAATCAAACGGCCAATTAGCTCGTACTAGTAAGGATAAAGCTGAAACGTTTGCTGACCACCTAGTCAACGCATTCCAACCATACCCTAGCCAGTGTCCGGAGGAAGATACTAAAATAAACAACTTTCTGGAATCTCTATTCCAAATGAGACTACCGATTAAACCATTCAAGCGCTGGGAAGTACAAGAAGTAATTAGAAAAGAAATCAACATCAAGAAAGCACCAGGCTTTGACCTTATCACCGGAAAAATTCTCCAGCAGCTACTTGAAACCGCACTACGAGCAATCACTCAACTATACAATGCTATCCTCTTCAACAGATACTATCCAAGCGCTTAGAAAGTAGCACAGGTCACAATGATTCAGAAACCTGGAAAGCCACCCACTGATCCTGCTTCCTATCGTCCCATCAGCCTCCTACCTATCCTATCAAAAGTCTTTGAAAAATTGTTCTTAAAACGCCTTCAACCAATCCTAGATGATTTAGAATTGATACCCAAGCACCAGTTCGGTTTTCGACACTCACATGCAACTATCGAACAAATACATCGACTTGTAGATCAAATTCATACCGACCTAGATGAATATCGATATTGCTCCGTTGCGTTTCTAGATATTTCACAAGCGTTCGATAAAGTATGGCACTTGGGCCTCTCCTATAAATTAAAAAAATATCTACCATACCAATACTATGAAATACTAAAGTCTTACTTAACGGATCGACATTACTTCGTTAATTATTAAGATGAACACACGAACCTCCACCCAATACTGTCGGGAGTCCCCCAAGGCAGCGTTCCAGGACCTATCCTCTACTTACTCTTCATAGCTGACTTACCAACTACAACCGCCACTTTTGCTGACGATACAGCAATTCTAGCTTCGCACCTAAATCCGAATACTGCAACTTCCAACCTGCAAACCGCTCTGAATAAATTGCAGCAATGGCTCAAGGTATGGAGAATCTCGGTAAACGAAACCAAATCCCAACATGTAACGTTCACCATGAATCGTGATAACTGTCCACCGATCTCACTTAACGGACAACAAATAAAACACGCAGACTCCGCAAAATATTTAGGACTCCATCTAGACCGACGCTTGACCTGGAGAACCCACATATTTAATAAACGCAAACAGCTAGGGATACAATACAGGAAACTTTACTGGATGATTGGAAGAAACTCTGTACTCTCGCTAGAAAATAAGCTATTGCTCTATGATTCTGAAACCAATATGGACCTACGGTCTCTCACTTTGGGGAACTGCTAGCAACACCAACCTGGCCATCATCGAGAGGTTCCAGAATAAAGTGCTTCGGGATGTAGTTAATGCGCCGTGGTATGTGCCGAACAAAGTGATTTTAAGTGACTTAAGTGTTCCAACCATTAAAGAAGAAATAGGGAAAATTGCCCAAAAATACAAAGACCGATTAACAGCACACCCTAACGACCTTGTACATTCTCTAATGAACGAACCAGATCGCCCAAAACGCCTAAAGCGTTTTAAACCAAGCGAACTACCAACGCCTTTCAATGCTGTTCTTGAACATTAAGCTATTCCAGTGCCATTCCATTAGTTTATAAATTAGTTAATTACTTAAAGTACCTTCAATTCAAATCATTCGCTAGCAGTATAGAATAGTGTGTTAATTATAGGGGGGCTTATAATATATACACACCAACTACTTATTGTCCATAGTATAATTAGGGCAGATTGTAAATAAAGGGGTAAAAAAAAATAAAAAAAATAAAAATTTGTTGGAAATGTTTGATATGTTTCGGACAAAGCCACGATTTTTCCCTGTAGCTCTTTATAAACCGTAAAACCCTTATACAGATTGTAGGGTGATTTTCTTCGCATAAAACACGGTGGATATCACGAGAGCTCATTTTTATGGTTTTTGGTAGCAGAAACTTTTGGTGCACTCAAATCTTTCGCATCTTGCTCTTTTGTAGTTCGGTGATACAAATCTTCTTTTACACCGTTGTAACTATAAATGTGTTTATTATTATTAGGAAATGATTCTAAATCAACAAAAAACATAGGAGTTGTGACTTTGCTCTGTATTGTTTGATACTTCAAGTGTTTTTGGTCATGTGGTCTAATTTCAATTGCTGCTTTAACTTCTCCACATTTGGTAAAATGGTAAATGTTTTCCATTATACTTTTATAACTTCTCTTTCTGTTTACGTAAAATTCCAATTTGTTTCTCGTTCACAAAACTCAGTTGTTTTGGATTGAACCTTTATTGGTGCTAGTGTTGTTAGGCTATCTTATCGAGTACGAGAAGTGTAATATTTTGAACTCCAATTACAAATATTGACTAGGTTTGTTATTTACGATTACTGTCTTGTTGATTGTTATAAGTTTGGTTTTCTGGGACTGAAAAATAGATATAAGGGGACAACGAATCGAAACAGTATTCACTTTGATGTTTGATCGTCATTTCTATTTTGTTCTAGGATGTAACTATATGACTGTAATCTATTAGTTAGTGTCTGTTTAAGCAAAAAGCATAGTGGGTGCATCATGTTTGTTAGCAAGGTTTAGAGTGTAACATTAGTTTACCTGAGCATCGAACATTTAAATTTGATCAATTGTCAACATAGATATTTTCAGAACCATTTGAGGTAATATTAATGGGAATCGGATCTCCTATAGAGCCCTTTCATATAAGTCTAACTGAAGCAAATTTAAATTAAAAATAACTGGCGGTATCACTTCTTCTTCTTCTTCTTTCTCTTTTCCATTTATGCCTTACAGCGTTGGGGCCTCTATCCATTTCTTGTAGTTGGTTCTTTGCATCGCTAACGTCCTAGCTTCCTGAATGGTCTTCCCTCTTTTCCTTGCCAACTCTTTGTCTCTGTCTGTTTTAAGTGTGGTTTCTTTGAATTTCTGCCATTTCTCTTCTAGCTTCCAGGGGGTCTCTAGCTGCCCTTCTTGTGTTTCGAGGTTATTTAATCTATCTGTAATTATTCTTCTATATTGTTCTCTTGTTAGTGGGTTTTCTAGATTTTCTAATTTGATTTTTTCGTACTTCTTCGGTACTTCTATTTTTGGTTTTCTAAATATTGTATCTGCTATCACTGGTCTATGGTTTGTGCTTAACTCTGCTCCTCTTATCACATTGACATCATGTAATGCATATCTCATGCTTTTGGTTATGGTTATATAGTCCACTACGGTTTTGTGTCCAAGTTGTTCGGCTTCGTAGGTTATTCTGTGTATCGTTTTATGTTTAAACAGAGTGTTTCCGATGAGTAGTTCATTAGTGATGCAGAAATCGATCATACGCTCTCCATTGTTGTTTATTTCTCCCTCTACTCCGTGTTCCCCCATTGTTCCGTGTCCCATCTCTTTGTTGTTTCCGATGTGGGCATTCCAGTCTCCCATTATTATTAGATGGCGGTTTTTGTTTTGCATTTTTTCTACTGTTCTTTGTAGGTCTTCATAGAACTGTTCTTTTTCATTCAAGTTAGAACTTTCTATAGGTGCATATATTTGTATTATCCCCACTTTCTCTTGCAATGCTAAGTCTACTGTTATTATTCTGGGGCTTATGGTCTCCCAGTTGATCACTTTTGATTCTACGTCGTTGCTTAGAATGATTCCCACTCCTTCTGTTATTCTATTTCCTACCGGGGTTCCTGCATACCGAAGTGTGTACCCTTTATCTAGTATCCTTATACCATTTCCTCTCTTTTTTATTTCTGCTACTCCCAATATTTGTGTTTTGTATTTTATCATCTCCTCTACTATTTCTTCCTCTTTTCCATTAAGTGTGGTAATATTCCATATTCCTATTCGTAACCTATTTCTCGCCTGTTGTTGCCTTTTATTCCGTCCTAGTTCGAGGCTTCCTATTCTTCTCTGAATCATCGTACCTCAAGTGGGTGATTAGCCCAACGTCAAGGGCCCCGTTACCTCGGGACAACTGGTGCCGGATTATACCCCCCGGTACTGGGTCGCCAGAGCCTCGTCAGTTTTCCAGCAGGGTGTACCGGGTGGTGTAGACTACCACCTCTCGTGCAGGTGAGGTTGACATTTGGGGCCTTTAGGATGTTGTTGGCCCCCTAAGACCCGCAAGGTCACCTAATATCGCATGGCAGAAATCGAGTGTTTGTGCTCGATGAAAATCAAAGGGAAACTTAGGAATAATTTACGACAGAAACCTTTAAAAAGTTTTGCTTGAATTACCATATAAGAGTAATAAATAATAAAGCCGTAACTTTGGTTACAAAAGTACAGACATCTCGAACACTCAAACTTACCCACCAAGATAAGAAAGAGATATTTTATTGGCAATTTTTCGAATAAAAGAAAATGCCTGGAATAACAAAATAAACCGAATGATTGATAACGCCGCTACAACGGGATGTAAACAACGGTGTCGGGTGATAGCCGTTAATTATATCAACAGCGGCTTTAAATGCAGCACAACGCTAATCACATAATTAATTGCGACATCCGTATCAGGCTGATTAAAAATAATTATCAAACTCAATCAAACAGCTACTATACTAATTATCTCAAAACTGATATATAACTTGGCACACATTTCGGAGTTCCTATTTTTCTACTTAATACTCTTCCTTATCAAGTGGTTTCTTTTTATATATTTAAAAATATTTAGGGAGCAATTAAAAGGCGTCTATTATTGCCTTTTATTTCTCAACATTAAGCTAAAACTCTATTTTAAGGCAGAGTAATCTTATGATTGGCTAAAAAGTAGAAGATTAAACAATAAATAAGTTTATTTACGTATATATTATATGTCAATTTTATCAATAAGGAAGCCGGATACTAAATGAGCACGAACCGAAGAAGAAAAGCCAAACGTAGATAAAAATATTGCAGATAAAGAAATCAAAAACTTTCTGGGTGTTTCCTGTCAATTTTCACTACCCATGAAATGCTTCTCGCCAGCAAAGAAGTCAATAGAACAAACTCACTCAGCTCCTGGCTATGATTTAGTGGTTGAAAAAATATTAAAACAACTTCCCAAAAAATGCATGTGATGCTACCCACGCAATGAAAATTCGCATAAATTATCACGATTGCTAAGCCTAAATACCCACCCACGGAACCACCATCTTATCGCGCGATTAGCTTACTACCCCTAATATCTAAAATATTCGAAAGACCTCTTGTTGCTCCAATAAAGAAGGCAAAACCTTGATTAGTCGAGTAAAAGGTTAGCATTAATGTATGCGTTTTGTTTTCGAACATGGTAGAATGAGCAGTTATAGATCCAAATAGAAACTGTGGGATATGACGTCTTCATCTAAATATTTCTTCATTTAAGATTTTTTCAATTTTTTTAGATATGGTAGAGAAAAGGTTAATAGACCTGTAATGTGCTGGATTATTGTATGGCTTGCCAGGTTTGGAGAACATTAAAATTGTTACTTATTTTTATGCGGTAGAAAAATATCGAATTCTTTATATCCCACTGATGTGGCTAATTTTGTCATAATGTGAGTGCTTTCTACGAATCAGATTTTGTATGTATATTGGGAATACTTTATTAATAGAACTTTTTGAGGTCTTCTGAGCATGATCATTCTTGAGTATAATCAACGAAGCTAAATTTATGTTGCTTGAGTCTGTTCAGGCTCGCAAACTATTCCTTATATTATCACAGGTTTTTTTTTGAAAGAGAGGAAATTCTCATTAACCTCCACATATCATTGCAGGAAAGTGTAAGACTTTTACTTACCAAAACTTCTCCTCATATTAGTGGTTAACGGAACTACCTATTTATTACTATTTATTTTTGCTGCTACCTTTCAATGCTTAACTCCTTTCGATTTACAGTATAATTCTGATCTTATTGTCTTTCATTATTATCTTGCACACATTTTTTTATGGTTACTCTTGCTTGGAATTGTCGATCTATTTGATTCAAAAATCGTGTGTATTGGAGTATTTTTTTAAACCTAAGTCTACGATACCAAAATTATTCAAGTAGTTACTAAAACTACCATGGCTACTACTGGGTGGTGAAATAATACTTCTCTCTGTTGCCTTTGTACCTAAGAGATGATATTGAAGATTAATTTTTGTGTTTTAGTGTGCTGATTTTTCTTGTCTATTTCTTTCTTTCTTTCTTTCTTTCTTTTTATAGTCCATGGTGTTTTGTTTTACCCATACCGCAATTCTTTAACAATTACGTAATATAATAACATACCTGCAATAGCCTGGTTTTGAGATTTAAGATTTAGTGGGTATTTTAAATGGCTGTATATTGCGTTTCCAGTTAATGAGACCGTTTGTTAACCAAGGGAATTTTGGAGTAATAATATGGAGAATTGTTAAGAGTGATCATTACTAAGGTGATAAGAGTTAAGTTTTAGTTTTGTTTACGGATAGGATTAGCTGTGTATGTAGACTAATATTTAGTACATCTGGCTGTTGATCAATTCTTCACAGATATGTGTATTCAACTGGTACAGAAATTTCCACTTCCAGTTGCTATATGAAATTGGCTTATTTAATACCACTTGGATTAGTTGCTATACAACCCCAGTTCGTACTTTGCAGTTGAAATCACTGACTACTAATTGACAGCATGTCAAATAGATGCGAAGGCTTTCACGGCCGGTGTTATGGTGCATCGTGTGGTTGGTTCTCGGGTTACAAGGCCGTGGTCGGAGTTCAGAAACTCTTGACGTTTCGTCCACAACTGCGGCAGACATCGTCAGAAGAAAATCTTCTAAAAATTAAGTGACTATCTCGTGTGTTTTCGCTTTTATACTCGTGCGAGTATGATAGGGATGGTGTTGGGGGGGGTTAGCCAAATACTTATCCAGTCTGTTACAACCGTACATTGGACATACCAGCAGTTACATCAAGGACTCCGCACATTTTGTCAACCAGCTTCAAGACATCCAGCTACAGGGAGGAGATCTAATGGTTAGCCTCGGTGTAACTTCCCTATTTACCAAAGTACTGATTCGAGATGCCCTGGATCACCTGAAAAAAAATTTTCCCAACGATATCTTACAGCTATTTCAGCAGTGCTTTAGGTCCAGTTACTTTGTTTGGCAGGGCATACGAAAGATACAGTGCGACTGAATCTACACGATAGAGATCAATGATAGGATATGCTAGACGTACACTGGAATGAGACGAGACCCTACCACAATTTTCATGCACCTGAATTCCATACACCAGCATACAGTTTACCATAGAACTGGAATCGAAGATAGGATTGCTTCTTAGACGTACAGGTGTTGAGATCGGAGAATGGACATTTACAACACACAATGTACAGAAAACCCACGCATACGGACAGATACTTTCATAAGCAGTCGAATCACCATCCAAGTCAAAAAGGAACGGTTGTGAAAACATTGCTAGATCGAGCACGACGTATATGCCAACCACAGTTTTTGGATAAAGAACTCAAACATTTGGAACAAGCCTTACAAAGGAATGGCTACTCGAGGACGGAGATAAACAGAGCAATCAAACCCAACAAATGTGCAGGAAAAGCGCAACCAAAATTCTGCTACGGTAAGCAAAGCTCTTTTACGTTACATCAACAGGGTTACGGACCGAATAGGAAAAATCCCCAACAAACACAAGGTGGAAACCATCTACACTACCACCACCAAGATACGGGATTTGCTTAGACCAGCCAAAGATACAAGAAACCCACAGGATACACCAGGGGTATACTGCACACCTTGCTCATGTAAGCAAGTCAACATTGGGACTACGGGCCGAACGATTACTACCAGGATAAAGGAACACAAACGTCATCTACGCCTCAATCAACCCTATAAATCAGCAGTTGCAGAACATACTTTGGAAAATCCTAACCACGAGATAGCATTCGGGCAAACACCGAGATTATACAGGGAGGCGGTAGAAATTTATAAATATAAAAATAATTTTAACAGGGACGACGGATTCAATCTACCTAGGTCTTGGTTTGTCGCTCTCAAGGGTCAAAAAACAGACCGCGATACGGCGAAAGAGCGAGTGATGTTATAAAATTCCAAAATATTACCTGCAACGATCCGATTGACGTCAACCACGCCCCCCAACAGCATCCCTACCATACTCGCCCGAGTATAAAAGCGAAAACGCACGAGACAGTCGCTTAATTTTTAGAAGATTTTCTTCTGAAGATGTCTGCCGCAATTGTGGACGAAACGTCAAGAGTTTCTGAACTCCGACCATGGCCTTATAACCCGAGAACCAACCACACGATGCACCATAGACTGCATGTCTTCAAATATTTTCAATTTTGAAGATCAAGTATTATATTTTGCGAAAGTGACTATGAGTGATGTGTTCGTTAATTTTAGTTTAATCATGACGGATGTTTTGTTAAAACTCTATTGCCTTTGGTCTATATTTTCTATTCATACTACGCTCCAAAATAGTGTATTTTTTGAACTTATTGGATTGCGGCGACGCATTCTATATATATGCCGTATCTGAAAATAAAAGAGGCAAAAATTAAACGTTGGAATCTAATGCCACTGACATTCCAGTTTCGGTTGGTTTGGCATTTTGAAATAGTATTGGAATAATGGATATTGTAAAATTTCGTATGTAATGAAGGTGTGGAACAAGGAGTTTTATAATGGTTGGAAAACTTTTGGATATAAGATAATCCGGACTGGGTGTTATTGGATTTCTATTGCGTTAGGATTTAGGTGTTGGTACTGTTTGTTACAATTTATGTGTGTGTAAGCTTTAAAGCTGGGAGTTTTAATTCTTAGGAAAGATCTATGTATCTGTTGCTTAATGTAGGGCAACTTTTATAATTGGCTATATGTTCACTCCAACAGTTTACATACCAGGGTTTATCTTCGTCCCTAAGTTTTTTACATGCGGAGTAGTGATGATGTCCAGTGCACCTTACGCATTTCGGGGCCAAACGGCAGTAATGTTTAATTCGACTTACTATTTGGCAATTGGCGCTGTGGGATATCAAAGACGCAAAATAATTTTTTACGTCATGGTTCCTTCCTAGTAACACAGTAAATTAGTCTATTTATATTCAATGTATTTTTGGCTACTTCTGTAATGCTTAACTCTGCTGCTATTAACAGTATTGTAATGTTTTGATTGCTCAGTAATCGAGTTATTTTCAAAACTGGCGTTACTCAACGCTGCATTTATTTCGTCTTTCGTTATAGATATTCGGACATTTCGAATTTATTTAGAGTTGCTAAGCTTTTGTTTCCCGTAAAACTTCGTAAAATTCTAAGTTGAGTATCCTTACATGCTGTTTAAAAATCTTCTTCAACTGTGCCATTAATATTTTTCATTGTTTCGTGTACGTAGTAATATTTGGAATGAAGAGAGGAGAAATTTTAGTTTGTAGATCTGTTGTTGCTACCATTTGAAAGTGTGATTTATTACGTTGGCCTAAATACAGAGTATGATATCTATTTTATGTAATTAGCGTATCACTTGCTGCTTATTAATATATAATTCTGGTGGCAAAGTTTATTTATGTTTACGATTTTATTGGACACGCCCTAATTGTGCTAGCAGTATCATGCGTGCCGCTCTAGATTTAATTGTAAAGTCTTTTGTGTAAGCGTATTTTAGTTCAGGGTTGGTTTATGTAGGTATTTTTAGTATTATTTAATCTATCTAAACAGTCAGTCCTGGCCTCGCCGGCGTGTGGTTCATTAATATTTACTCCCATTTAGAGTTGTAGTAATATAAATATACATTAAAGTAAATAATTATTGCAGGCAGTAAGTTTAAGAGTGTGGCATCAGATCGCAATTCTATCTCGCGCGGAACTCCAACATGGGCCTGGGAATGTTTCCCTGCGGTGCGCGGAAAGGTTTCTGTGTAAGCATCTTGATATTTTATTCAGAATGTTCTGTTGGCGAGATAAGATTTTAATAATGAATATTCCGGATGTGGAAATGTGCAGTTGAGTTTCTAAAATAGGTGCCGAACTTTATTCGAAAGCTCGACACATGCAGCTGTACAGTATCGTTCGCTTCCAAAGTCGCTATTGGTTTGGTTTACGATGCAGTGTGTTCGTTTCATGGATCTACGGCTTTCTGCAAAACCAAATTGATGGGTAACTATAATCTGATGTTTATCAATAATTTCTGTTAGTCATTTTGAAATTATTTTTCTGTAATCTTAAAGGTGGTTAATAGCAGACTGACAGGCTTACGTAATGTAACATCGCTTGGACCTTTACCTGGCTTACGATCATGGTCATGCAATTTTCCATTTGAATGGAAAATTGAAAAGCCTGTCTTGAGTACTTTTGGTGAAATTATATCCAGAGTGCCTAATTTGTATTAATGCCATTTGTGTTATTGTCTGTCTTTCTGTAGATGGCACCTGATATTAGATGTTATGGTCGCGCTTTATTATTGGTGGTATTCGTTAAGGATGTTTTATTTTGCGGGTAGTCTTCCACGAGGAGTAATCCGTTGGTTCAGTCGGGGTTGGATCTTTAAGGAAATCTTTTACTGAATTATTTTTTAACTTGTGCAATCATTCTTTTAGTTCATTCGCGAGCTTGTTGTCTTTGTTTATCAGGTGCTAATCTTGCTAACTGCCATATATTTTGGCTTTTGCATGGTTTTTCTTTTGTAATTGTAGGACCTCTGTCTGACTTTGCTAGCAAGACTGCTGTTGGTATGCCTTTATTTATGGTTTCTACGACATTTTAAGAATGTCCTTTTTAACTGTCTTTAGCAGTCTTCTTCCCTTGGTTGTGGTGGTTCTTGATCCCCAAATTGTATGCTTGATATTGAAATTAACTTAGATCAGAATCAATTTCCTAATATTTTAATTGTTTAATAAAAAAATCCGAGCGGGTTGTATCCTTTTAAATCCATAATTATTTTTATTTAATAATTATTGCTGTACCTACATAAACCTTATCCCCATTTAGTTTTATTGGCCAGCATTGATATAAGTGTACTTATTTGATCCATCAGATTTTTTATCATTTTGCAGAGTTTAGAGAGGCCATTGGAAGGCTGAATCTTGGTAATAGGGGTTGCGTGGCTGCTCTAAGTTGTGATCCCTTGTTGAACAAGTCTGATCGTTATTATTCTTTCTTGTAGGGTTGGTAGAACTTCTGTTGCAATTGATTGTAAGCTAAGCACTCTCTTTAGTTAGGTGGATAGTTCACTGGTTGCGTATTGAGACAGTAGCAAGACACGAGGCCGAAAACCGACATGCCGAAAGACATTACCACGAACCCACAACGCCGAAAACCAATTTGAGACGGCATGTCTCAATACATTGCGGGTCGTTTCTGCAAAATACTTTTGTGTCCTCAAACACTTGACAATATGTATATTGAGCAATTGCTTCTTTTCTATGTAGGACTTAAAATTTTATTTTGTATTTAAGGGTGGGTTATTTTATGTGTACCTTTATCGTGTCGTTAGTTTTACAGTTTGTAAATGGCATTGGTAATGGTATTTTTGTTTTTCGTTACTCCATATTTCAAATGTTTGTTATATGCTGTCTTTTTTCCAGAAGGTATTATCTTATATCGTTGAGTAAATATTTTTAAAATCTACTCGAAGGTTTCTTTAAATTTTAGGCTTTTAAATGTGGAGCTTCGACTTTTTCCACTAGTTATTTTATTATTGTAAGGTATACCAAATTTTCTAGTTTTTTTTGATCAATGTTTAATTTATTTTAATGCATGTCTATTTTGCCAATTTCATTTAGAAAATTTATGCTCTTCGATATTTTTGTTGTGGCTTTTGCTGTGTAGGAGTCCTATTGCCATTAGCTTATTGTGTTTGAATTTAATATTTGTGTCAAAGTTTGTGGTTGTACTGGGTATTACTTTGTGGCTGATTTGTATTGTTTGTTAATGAGACTTCCTCGTTGGTGCTTGCGTACGAGGTATTAGCAAATTTGATTCTCCGTAAATGTTTGTATTTCATTTATTTATCATGAACTAGCCATAATTGGGCATAGAAGCCACTTAAACTCACTCACGATTTGGCATGCCATCCTTGTGTAGGGTTCATGGCAATTTCTTCTGTATCTTTTTAATGTTAACATATTGGTGTGACTAGATATTTTCCGTCCTTCCACCGCCCCCCTTTTGATCTGCGCATTCGCAGTTTATTGGAGGTTTTTGAGATTGATGGCTTTATGACTGTATGAAGCTAATCAACTTATTTGTTCAATCGCTTTTTGCACCCTACGTTCTTCAATATGTTTCTCCGTTAGAAAGAACTCGGACACACGCGTTATTTTCTTACTAATTTTTCTGTTTGTATGTAATTGTTCCGCTACGGACTTTCTATTATATCTTCTTTTGAGAACTCCCAATCTTTATTTTCTCTCTTTTTCTAATTGCCTAAGTTTATGCATCACGGCTAGTCTTTAAAGGTATTGAGACTTTTATTATCCAAATTTGAGTGATTGTATTATTATTTGGTCTTTCTAGGCCTTAGAGAACTTTACAGCAGTTGAGTTTGCTAATGCCGCTTTTCTTCAAATTTTCTTTCTACTGCATTACAAAGGAGAGGTAGCAGGTACTTGTATGAACTAGATAATTGAAATTAAAATCGTCTTCGACAACTATGTGTTTTCTTTTAACTTCATTGGTAGTCAGGTTTTATTTATTGTTAATTCGAAACAAACCCTACGTGATGATTTTTGATTTTTCTAAATATCTTCCGTTTATTTCAGGTTTTTCGAGAATTATTTTTGATTTTTCATTGGTTGGTTATTGCATATTATAAAGGTTTTTATTTGAATAATTTAGATGTTGGAAATTAATGAGAGTACATTGAATTTTCCACCTTCCTGGTTGATTACCGACGTGTTAAGGATTTGTTCTCCGGTACATTTTTCTAGATTGATTCTATGCTACTCCTTCGTTTATTTTCACTTTTTTTAACTTAATTTGTCCACATTTGCTGGTCTTTCCGTAAAGATAGATGTGAAAGAAACATCTTTTAATTGATTTTTCACTCGGTCGATTGTCTGATGCTACTTCTCTAGTTTGCTTTGAAGAGGTGATGAAGAAAATCCACCATATGTTCGTCAGTTTTATATGATATGCTTTATTTGCTCTGCTGATGTGTTTTACGTTTTTCTATTTAACTAACCTTACAATTGTGTTATATGCACACCATTTCTTCCTTTTGGCTTTTTCGGTAAACTTTAACCAAGATTTTTTTCATCAAGGTGTCTTCTAATGTGACAGTGTTTGCTTCTGAATATTCCTTCGTGTATAAGGGTAAACATCAAGCAATGCTAAAGATTAATCTCTACCTTCTATACAAAATAAGATCGACATTGTTTTTCTATTATTTATTATAGCTGGTTTATATTGATAGTCGCCGAGAATTTTATTAGAAAAGAGTACTCGCTTGTTGCCTTATTTTATTGTAAACTGACAGCCAAATTTGACATTAACGTTGCCGAAATTGATCTGCTGTGTCTACGATACGTATGCGGACTTGTAGATGGTAAAAGAGCAGGCACCGATCGATTTTTTTGTTATGGATAAAGCGAGCTCATTTCCATTTTGTTAAAGATAATTTGACTGTGGCCTTTTCAGTGAACTAAGTTATTTTTAATATTTTTGTTGCATTCCGAGTTATGTTGAATGATCGCTCATCAACAAAGTATAGCGGTTTTATGTGAAAATTGGCTCCTTTATTTTTTAACGATTACGTAAGAGATGAAAAAAGAATGCGTTCACAAGTTATTGCTCCAAACATCTTAGTTGCTTTTACATTTTACTGTTCATCTGATAAGTAAATATCTTTTTAAACGAAATATTAAATTGTTGGTTGTATTTTCTAATCCATCGAAACCAAATGTAAGTGCGAACTTTTACTTACTAAAAATGTTGCATCATCCCTACTTTTACTGTCTAGTGTAGTAATTATTTCTCTTTCGCTTTATTAATTATTGCAACTCTTATTATTTGTATCGTTCTTTCTCTGAGATCGACCAACTATAGGGCTTAAAAATCGTCTGCATTGGAGTATCATTTTCCCCACATTATGTACAGGTACATGAGTCTATGACACCAAAACTCTTCAACTAGCTACCAAAGCTGCCATGACCTGTCAAAAACTGAATGTTAAAATAACTTACTTCACTATGTTGTCTATATACTCACCAGATGATATTGGGGATTTATTTTTTGTCTACTATACCATAGAGCGTCAGTTTTTCTGCTCTGTGTGTTATTCCTTAAGATTATTATCATATTTCTTTCTTTCATTCCAATGTGTTCTGTTTCCACTCATTTATTCTTTGGCCATTAAGTAAAATTAAAACAAACGAAGAAATTGATAATGCAGTCTTAAGTTTTGTCAAAACAATACAAAGTGCTGCCTGGGAAGCAACACCAAATTTCCCACCCAACAAAGTAGAACATAGGTATCCTACTATCCTGAAAGAAAAAATAGCCCAAAAACGACGGCTACGGAAAAAATGGCAACGTAGTAGGTATCCTGACGACAAAAGAAGATTAAACGTTGCCACTAGAGAACTCAAGGAGCTAATACGGACCCTCAAAAATGACAATTTTGCCACCTACGTAGAAGGGCTATCAGCTACAGCTAGCACAGACTACTCGTTATGGAAGGCAACGAAGGCCCTGAACCAACCGAATCAACAAGTACCTCCTATTCGTAAAGCGGATGGCTCCTGGGCGCGCAATAACAAAGAAAAGGCACAAATCTTCGCGGAACACCTGTCAAACGTTTTCCAACCTGTAGAAATACCAACTAGAAATCCGGATGAAGATGACGACATAAAAGAATACCTGGAAGCCCCTTACCAACTTTCACCTCCAATAAAGCTGTTCAAAGCTGGTGAAGTCACAGAAATGATCAACTTACTAAAACCTAACAAGGCACCAGGCTGGGATTTGATCACGGACAGGGTACTTAAGGAGCTTCCTAAAATAGGGATTACAATGTTAACCGCCATCTTCAACGCTATCCTCAGAACAGGATTCTTTCCCACCCCATGGAAGATCGCTCAAGTAATAGTAATTCAAAAACCCGACAAACCCCCGCACAACGTCGAGTCCTATAGGCCTATCAGTTTATTACCAGTCTTATCTAAGCTAATGGAGAAACTCCTACTAAAAAGAATCTTGATGACACATACCGAAGAAGATCTTTTCCCCGATCACCAGTTCGGCTTTAGGAAAAACCATGCAACCATCGAACAAGTCCATAGAATCGTCGAAGTCATCAATAATACATTTGAAGAAAAAGCTTACTGTGCTGCGGTTTTCTTGGATGTAAGCCAAGGTCTTCAAAGGGCCTTCGACAAGGTCTGGCACGAAGGTCTACTATTCAAGCTTAAGCTGAAGTTATCCCACCCAATCTTTACTATCCTGAAATCGTACTTACAGGAAAGATACTTCCACGTTAAATACCAGGATGAACTAACAGAATTGTTGCAAATAAAAGCCGGAGTTCCGCAAGGCAGCGTATTGGGGCCTGTCTTATACCTCATCTTCACAGCCGATTTACCCACTGATAATAGCGCTATAACAGCGACGTATGCAGACGACACGGCCATCCTATCAATGCACCCAAATCCAACAACTGCTGCCCAACAACTACAGACGCATTTAGATAAAATACAGCAGTGGCTCCAAAGACGGCGTATCAAGGTGAACGAGAATAAATCAGTCCATGTGACTTTCACAAAATGTAGAGGGCGCTCCCCAGAAGTAAATATGAACGGTCAACCACTACCACAGGCAGATAGCGTTAAATATTTAGGGATACACTTGGATAAAGGGCTTACATGGCGTACTCATATATGGAAGAAGAGGGTGCAGCTTGGACTGAAACTAAAGAAATACTACTGGTTGTTAGGTAGAAACTACCAATTATCGCTTAAAAATAAACTTCTTATATACAAGGTAGCATTGAAACCAGTTTGGACCTACGGCATCCAGTTATGGGGCACTGCCTCTAGATCTAACATTGACATATTGGAGAGGTACCAATCCAAAGTCTTACGTCTAATAACTAATGCCCCATACTACATCCCAAACATTGAAATCCGAAACGACTTAGAAGTGGCCACCGTCAAGGAAGAAATTAAAAAATTTAGTGTAAAGTACCTAATTAAGTTAGAAGTGCATCCTAATCCTTTGGCAGTTAATCTACTAGACAACAGTGCTCAAACGCAAAGACTCAAAAGACAACCCGCTCGATCTACCGCATAGATTTTAGTGCTATTTAAGTTACATTAAGTGTCTTAATTAACTTACATGTAGTGTAACAATCAAATTAATTAAGTAATCGCAGGAGGGACAGATTGTAATTAACTAATAAATACATAAAAAAAAATTAAGTAAAATGATATACTCATACCTGTAATAGCCTCAATATATATTATAACTACTACTCCGCATCCCGATGTTATTCTGATCACCATTTTTCTTTGGAATTTTTCTGTCGCAAAATTTCTGTTCGCAAATTCTATATTTCATTCCTTTTAATAACTCTCGACAAATAATAAATGGTAAATGGTAATAATTGAATTATCCGTATGAATTCTGTGTCTATCCATCCTGGAACTCCAAACATCTACTGAGCATAAGCACTATCTTCTCAGCTTTTGCACTTGTGGTTGGATACTTCATACTTTTCTGTTTTTTTATTTCTGCAGTATAAACGTGATAAGTGAATTAAAATTATTTTTTGTGAAACCAACTCTAGGCTTTTGACTTTCAGTCAGCGCTGTACTCTTTGTATTGCCCAATTCTCCTTTTTTCTAAATTTTCTCTGTCTTGATATACAACAGCAAGTGTACTATTATTCGCGTATCCCATTATCGTTATTCTCTCAGCGAGACGTAGCTAAGAATGCCGTCATAGTATATATATTGCAAAGGATCTGTCCCACAACTGATCCTTGTAGTAACTACATGTTTGTATTTTGATGCGGTCGACTATCATGACATACATATTTCCTGTCTAGATAGCTACGTATTTTTATTATGTATAGTTTTACTAATTATTGTTAATAAGTCTTTTTTTCTCCATTTGAGAAGCTTATAGTGCATTGACTGCAGATCGGTCTTGCCTAAATACGCATTGGTTGTCAGTTAAGCTCCAGCAAATTCAGGTTATTTATTAGCCGTTTATGTATAACCTGCTCATATAGTTCTGCTATTGTATTTAAGAATTAAAGTGACTTGCATGACTTGTTAGCTCTCTCCGTTTCTAATCACGTCTGGTTTGCTAATTCCTATTAGTGTCTTTACCTTTGACATGACTCTATTGAGCTCGCGGAATTTTTGGTTTCAGTTCTTTTTTACTAATTATATAATCTCTTCGATTGTGTATTCTGGTATGTTTGTTTGTGAATGTAGTTTCCAATGTGATATTTCTATTTTATGCCTTAGAAATAATATTCAGATTAGGTATCTCATTATTATCTTTCCGGTGACAATTTTGTACCCAAGTTCCCACAAATTTATATTTACTTCTGTACGGTTGCCTTTCACAATTTTAATTTAGTCTTCTTTATCGCTTTTTTCAAGTCATTCTTTGTTGTCTGTATTTCTCCAAATATTCTATTCTAATCTCTATTTAATCTCTTATCTTTTCCGATCACTATATTTCAAACTTGTAGCCATCATCTCTATGCTCTGTAATTTCAGCTGTCCATCAGTATATAGGTTTTTTTCTCTTCACTTCCTCAATTCTTTTCTACGTCTCATTATACCTATGTTTACCTTATTACCTTCTAAAATGATTGTCTGCTATTACAATAATTAATTATTTCTCTTCTACTTTTCGTACTGTACAACCATCGCGTATCTATGTTATACTTCTGTTGGGTTTTCTTCTGCATTACGTATCAGATTGCTATTAGCTTCTGTCTTGGGTGCATATTGTAATGTCCTGAAAAGAGCCTATTTGCCCTCTTGAAAATTGAGTTGTTTTAGTTTATTAGACATGTACAGATCTCTTCTATTTATCGACTCGGTCAAGATTTTGTTTATTTTTATCTTTTATTGGTAATCCCATGCAGTGTGATCTTTGCATTAAAATCACCTCCTCTAAGGACTAGTTTTCTCTTATTCTTTAAGCTCCATGAGTAAATTACAACCTTTTTAGCTTCTATCCAAACAAAACCTAGAGTTGCCTGTATGACGCATTTTGTTGTCTCGTTTTTTTTAATATACATCTGCCTAAAGAGATTTATCACTACATTCCTTTTGTCTACATTTATCTATATTAGTATCAGTGGCGTAATGGCGTCTTATCTAAACTAGTACTTCAAGAATTTTATCGACTCAAGTTTATGTTCTGATATTACAAAGATAGTGAGCACCGTTTTATTGCGGTATTCTTAAAATTTGCCTCCAGCTCTGACGCAGTTGTGGTACACTTATATTTTTTCTCCTTTTTGCATTTTTAGGGTGTAATAAGATCCTCTGCCATATTGTTTTCTAATTTTTGTTATAGCTTTTCGTATAGTTTTATTTCTCTGATAATTACTAAAATGTTAGCCTGGCCGTTACTTCCTCGACTGTTTTCTCTTTTTCCAAATTAGAATCCTGATTTTATGCTCTCTTGTTGTTTCTTCACTACCCATAAGCATTAATGTCTTCTGTTATTTTTCTATTATTTTCTTGGTTTTTTTTACACATGTGATATTTCCCTCTTTCTTCTCAATAATAGCATTTAATGTTTTAGAGACTTTATTATGTGTGAATTGTGGTTATCCTTCTTTGTATGTATTTATATGTATATCTTTGCTCACCTATTATAAGACGATTAGCATTCGATATCAGATTACTACTAGCGATGTTGTAAATTATGATACGTTGTTATAGACCTTTTATTTCAGTATTAGCAGTGTATAAATCGTATCTTCGATATTATCTTTTCTATTAGTTTGACTTTTAGATTTTTTTCTGGATAATCTTCTTAAGTTTCTTTTTTAATAATAATAATAATAATAATAGTGGCACAACTCCAGCACTCCGCGTGGGAGCACAGCTCGAAAACTGAGAGGTTAAGGTTCTCATATGTTCGCCCTCTTTGCCCGGTGGTCACGCACCATCTCTGATGTGGCAAGCACCGCGCCTTAGACGATCGCTATTATTACCTCTTGTTGGAGTGAATGCAGGTACTCAATTATTTTTAATAGCTGAGTAGGCCACCCGCCAGGCATCAAAGAGCTCCGGGAATGGAACCTGTGTCCGTCCGCACCGCAGCCCGCTTCTCAACCACGGGACCATGCTTGTGGTAGTTTTTTTTTGTTACTGGTACTATTACGTACGATTTTTTTACACTACGTTAAAGCGTGTCTTGAAATAGTTTAGGTGTATATCTATAAACTTTTCTGTTCTTCATCCATCCAATCAGCTAGGGTTTGTATTTTTTCTTTTGTTTTTCTTTTAATTTTTACTGTAGTCTCTACCTTATTTATTTTATTACATCATCTCTATCCATATTAGCAACCAGGGGTATCATTCTATTAACATATCGTGTATTTTGAACACTTTTATTAGTTTTCTTCATGTTCTTTTCACTAATATAGACAAAAAAATGGTCACGACATGGGTGACGCCCATTTCAGGGAAAGCATTTATATTATCTGGTTTTACCAGCTTTGGTTTTAAAATAATTGTAGATAGTCGGTGCTTCTATCAACAACAAGGTGCACGGTTCCTCGAGAGAGATTATCACTGGTTTGTTAGTAAAAGAGAGCTTTCTTGGACTATGTTCATCCTTTATTGTTTCTCACATTGCATTGATGTCAAATCTGTAACGGAGTTTCTTCTAATAACTTTGCAAATTATCTGTATTTCAGTGCACTTTGAGAATTCAGTGATTATTTTTCAAGAAATGTTTATTTTAAATATCGTTTAATAATTGATTTTCTTTGTTGTTTGAACATTTTCAAATCACGTAACGGATTCTATCTATAATGTTGTGAACTATCGTTTATCCTTGTTTGTGAGTTCATCTATATGCACTGTTTGAAGTTCGCGTAGTGAATTACTTTTTCAAAACAAATGTGTTATTTTAAAAATTTAAATAATATGATTTTTTATTGATATGTATGAACAGGTGAGCACAAAATGCTTAAAAGAGAATTACCTTCTAATGGTTGATCAGAAAACTTTTTTGTTTATCCTTGTATTTGCTGTAGTGTCATCTATTGTAAACGTTTTTCAGTTCGCGTTTGTGGAAAATTTATTTTTTGAAAAAATGTTTATTTTAGGACACTACATTTTAAGCTCGAATTTTAAAGAAAATAGTCTGCTTTGTTACATTCAGAAGCAATGCATTTTTGTGATTACCCTTCAACAATAGATGTGCAAAATTATATAAGGAGTGGAAAGCCCTGTTTTACGATCCATTGTTTTGATCCATCATACTCTCAATATGTGTGGGTCTAATAAAAGACGGCTCAGTAAATTAAAATCCAATATAAATGTTTATGCTCCATAAAGCTGGCATAGAAAGTGAATTGTAATTAGTTGGAAGTTGAGATAGAAATCGGCCTTGAAATTAGTCAACTGAAATGCATTTTTTAATGTAATTTATGAACCGTAAACATTTTTTTAATTACAACCGAATTACGAGTATTTTTGATTTGTTGTAGAAACTAAAAGAAAGTTTTACTAATTATTACTCTTTCAGCTGCAGCTAAACATGAAGAAATTGTAACATCAAATGTATAATAGAGGAAAATTGCGACCACGTAATTACGTACACGACCTCCTAAACTTTAATGCAAAGTGCTGAGATAATTTCAACCACAAAGAGAGCTGTGGCATGAAGGAATTTTGTCTCGCACGCTATTGAGTTGTTAAGCTGCTGACGTTATGATTCACAGGTTTTTCTGTGATTCTTGGGCGCGGGTCGATGAATACGGCATTCGCACTTTTCGAGGAATTTTTTTAATTTTTGTATTTGTTAGTGGTCGGTTTAACAAGTTTGTACTTAAAACTCATCAAAGTGTGCTAATTAACGAAGAAAGATGTAGCAAAATGTTAGTATTCAACTGCCACAATTTTTTTTTTGAAATACAATTTGGTATTTATTTCGTAGTTATTTTGTTTAAGCAATAAACCCAAACCCTTAAGGTTAATCATGATTTGAAGGTCTAATTAACCAAAGATTTCTTCAGTGCCTTTCTGTTGACTCTTTTAGAATCAAGTAGACATTTCATTCTCTTGTCAATAACGGGGGTGTCTTGAAAAAACTTGCCTTCAAAGAAGGTCGTTACTTTTCTACGAAATAACGATCCCTGTCTACATGCACACCAGCGCTGAACGAGTTTCTCTATCTTGTTGGAGAAGAAATCAGGCGTTTGCTGCCGATATCACTGTTACGCGGGCACCTGCGGCTCTTTGTTATTAATGTACCGCTATCTATTTAATTTTTTTTTCAACTTCAGGTAAGGGAAAAATTGCAAGGGGTAAGATTTGGGTTTCAGAGTAATGCGCTAATTTTTAGCAAAATTTTAAGTGTAGTACTAGGTGTTCGCTCATTCCAAGTGGATGCCATTAAAATAAAGTGGACCATACCATTATTATTTACATACAACTTCTGGAAAGCACAAATGAATCAGAGGCAAAATATTTTTTGAAAATTACGAATAATCATAGTACAATAGCAGAATCACCTCTGTAAGTAAAATCTTACAGATGTCTGTCTAACTATTCATGGAAGTGTAGATGATTAAATGTGTGAGATTTGCAGTACCATCTAAAAGTGATGCTTGAGAAATAGCATCTGAAAACTTCCCAGATAATAATGTGTATGCAAGTTAAACACTTCTTTCGAGGAAGTAACGAAGATTGTGTCAATTTGTCATCATTAATATTAATGATTCACTGCATGTTCATTTACTTTCTTAAACTTTCAAACACGCAAGAGCCGAAATAAATGGAAATCTAAAGCCCCTAATTGTGTTAAATAGGAAAAATGCAAAAGAACTTCAATTCTATCTTGCTTATCCGCAAAGTGTGTGGTAGAGGGTTATCTTTCTTTCTTTCTTTAGCCTTCTTCAATCCATTTGCGGATGTAGGCCTCCCCTAGTTCCTTCCATCGTGTCCTGTCTTGTGCAATTCTTTTCCGTGCAAGACCGGCGTGTAGTTTTACATCATCTATCCATCGCATCTGTGGTCTACCCCTTGTTCTTTTGCCTAGCCAGGGTCGCCAGTCCTGGATTCGTGCGTTCCACCTGTTGTCCGTTTGGCGGGCATTGTGTCCTACGAATTGCCACTTCAGGCTAGCTATTATTTTTCCCACATCTGTGACTTTTGTCTTCTCCCTTATCCAAGTGTTTCGTTTTCTGTCTTTTAGGGTTATTTGTAACATTTGGCGTCAAAGTCCAGGTCTGGGCCCCGTAAGTAATGACGAGCAGTATACAGCTGTCAAACACTTTTGTTCTCAGGTATTGAGGTATATTTCGGTTTTTTAATATGTAACTTAATCTGCCAAAGGCAGCCCATCCTAGTTTCGTTCTTCTTGCGATTTCTATTTCTTCATTTTCTTTATTAAGTGTAAACCTTTGCCCTAAGTATGTGGAGAGGCAGGCGTGTAAATAGCCGCTCTCGTGGTGTGGTGTGGAAACGTAGTACGGCCCGTATTGGAGCGTCAATCGATAAGGCCAATATCGTCCCTTAAACGGCCGTCGCGTAAGCGGATGGGGGCGGCTACCGATATCAACCAACGAGTAATGCCAAATCGCTCACCTGAATCGGCTTCTGCTTCGGCTTCGTCGGCGATTCCAAGGTGGCCACCTCTGCGCTGAGGATCTGGTATCTGCGGGATGATAAGACACGACCAAATTGGCCGAGCTGCGGTGCGTGAATGTTTGCGGGGTGCTAAGCACGACCGAATTGGCCGAGCTGCGAAGCGTGTATGTATGCGGGTGAAGACACGACCGAATTGGCCGCGTTGCGGAGCGTGAATGTGTCGACTGAGCAAAAGCCCATGCCGTTCTTGAGCGGTGGCAAAACGTAGCAGATATCAAAGACCCGCATGCCGCCGCGATATAAAGCGGTTCAAGGGCGAAAAGGCCGCCACACCATACTCCCCGCCTTGAAAGGTCCTGAGCTTTCAAAAAAAATTACTACTTTATCAAGGAGCTATTAACAGCGGTTTGAAACAATATTGTCATTAAATTCCTGAAATTAACTGTTATATTTCAGATGCGTTAAATTGCGGTTAGATTTATATCGTAACAAACTATATATAAATGCCCTATTAATACACTATCTATATATACATGAGTCAGCTAAAATATTGTTTATTGGGTTGGCAAAGGATATAGCTTGGTGACAGGACGTTTGTATGTACCTGACCCGGTTTTTACTGAAGCTACGCGGATTACACCATCCGATCCGGGAAAAGTCTCTGTTATAACGCCTAGTGGCCAAGTTAAAGGAGGTACATTATCTTGACCCAAGAGAACAACAGTACCAATCTCTATTGGGCGATCGGGTGATCCCCACTTCTGCCGAACTTGCAGCGTGTGCAAGTATTCAACTCGCCATTTTTTCCAGTAAGACAATACAAGCTGATCTAAAAGCCTTTTGCGGTTTGTTAAGTTCAAGCTTTCTTCTGTCAATTCAGAAGAAGGTAAATATGAGGGACTGGACCTTAAAAATGCCCGGGTGAGCACATCCGGATGCGGATCTGATGATAAAACACTAAGTGGTCGAGAATTTACAATACCTTCCACTTGCACTAGCACGGTCAAAAGTTCCTCATAAGTGAGCAACTGCTTGCCCATGACTCGATACAAGTGTGTCTTAACGGTTTTAATGTTAGATTCCCAAATGCCTCCGAAGTGCGGGGCGCGTGGCGGATCATTGTCCACTCAATGCGTGTTTTAAAGCTCCTTTGATATCAGATTGGACAGTGGAGTTTAACAAAAAAGAATAAATTTCGCCGAGCTGTGCCTTAGCTCCGACAAAATTGGTGCCATTGTCTGAGTATATAACAGACACTGGACCGCGGCGGGAAATAAACCTTTTGAAGGCGGAAAGAAACGCATCGGATGTAAGTTCCGATACAAGTTCGATATGTATGGCTTTAGTAACCATACAGACAAACAAACATATGTAAACTTTCTGAGAGCGTTGACCCCTACGACGAGTAGGTATATAAGCGACAGGCCCGGTAAAGTCTACTCCGGTATGTACAAATGCTTTAGCGTCGCGGACACGATATCGTGGCAATTCATCCATTTTAGGTGTTGGATGTGCAAGATTTAAACGGAAACAAGTATTGCATTTGCGGCAGCGGGACCGAATGACTGTTCTACCATCCAATATCCAAAACCGCTGTCTTATAATAGACATCAATAGCCCGGGGCCCGTGTGGCAGTAAGTATTGTGGTAGTGGTCAATAATTAAGTCAACTACGCGGTCACGTTTAGGTAAAAGCGCGGGATGCTTGGTCTCGTAAGGCAGGTCCGAATTATCGTGTATTTTAGCAATACGATTGCTGACAAAAATAGACCACCTATGTGGCGATGAGTGGATCCACGAAATCGCTATTGTAGAATCCGAGAAGGCGTAAACACCTGTAATAGGTACACGAGCGGAAAGTTTATCGCGGACCACGCGAACAAGCTTGGACAGCAGCAAAGCGGCGACAAGTTCTAATCGAGCTAGCGTTGTTATTTTAACTGGAGAAACCTTTGACTTTGCACATAAAAGCCGGACGGTGATATTACCTTCAGGATCAGTGATGTAAATAAACACAACAACCGTAACCACTGAAGCTCGCGTCACAAAAGGCTACGATGTTCACTACAGCTTTTCCCACAATGCCAATATGGCGCGGAATTTTTAGAAGAGTGCGGAAAAATCGCGTGCAAAAGCTGAAAAGCGACTGATGATGGATTCGGAGGAACCTCATCCCAGTCTATTTTAGCTAGCCATAGTTCCTTAATAAAATTTTGGCGTACAGCACAACTGGAGCTACAACGCCAAGTACGTCGAATAAGCAACTAGCGATAGAATAGTGCGCTTTGTGCATTTATCTTCTACAGCGACTGTTGTTAAAGAAAAGTAATCGTCAGCAGGATCCCAGGTTAAACCAAGGATTTTAAAATTGTAAATATCGTTACCCATGCCAGAAAAATTTACTGGTGAGCGGTGAGACTCGGGAAGAACCTCCAATAAAGCGGGTGAATTAGTGGCCCATTTGACAAGGTCGAAAGAGCCTAATTTAAATAAATCGATTAATTCGCGAGACAATCGCATGGCAGTCTGTTCATCGGGAACCGAATCGACATAATCATCCATGTAAAACTGAGTTTCTACCAGTTTAGAAGCCTCAGGGAAGCGGTCACTATGCTCGCACGCTAAGTTGCGTAACGTACGCATGGCGGTTCAAGGGCGAAAAGGCCGCCACACCAGTATGTGTATTCTTCTATTTGTTCTATAGTGTTTTGTTCTAGTTCGATATTCACTTCCTCTTCGGAATTTGTCATGATTTTTGTTTTTTCGGTGTTTATCTTTAAACCCACTTTTTTAGAAGCTTCATTTAGTTCTTGGAGCATTGAGTTTAGTTGGTTTCCATTTGTTGCAAATATTATGACGTCGTCTGCGTATTTTAGATTATTTAAAAATTTGCCGTTTATATTGATGCCTTTTCCCTCCCAGTTTAGGCATTTGAAGACATCCTCAAGGGCTAATATAAATAGCTTAGGTGATAATGGGTCTCCTTGACGGACTCCTCTCTGTATTGGGATTGGATCGGTTACTTCTGACCAGTTGACTGTTATTGTAGTATTCTTATATATATCTTGGATTATTGTCATATATCTGTGGTCTATCCTGCTGTTCCATAGACTCTTCTGCACTGCCCACGTTTCGATGCTATCGAACGCTTTCTCATAATCTATTAGTGCTATGTATAATGGGAGATGATATTCATTTGCTTTCTCTATTAGTATCTTGAGGGTTAATAGATCGTCCGTTGTACTAAACCCTTTGCGGAAGCCAGCCTGTTCTTCGGATAAATACATTTCTATTTTGTTATTTAATCGTTTCATTATGATTCTTGAGAAAAGCTTATATACTTGTGATAGTAGTGTTATGGGCCTGTAATTTTTTAAATCTTGTTTGTCTCCCTTTTTATATAGTAAAATCGTTATGGCCTCTTTCCATTCACTCACTATTCTTCCAGTTTCCAAACATTTATTGAACAGTGTCTTCAACGCTGTTATTATTTTCTCTTCTCCTTCATTTAATAATTCTTTTGTTAGATTGTCTTTTCCTGGCGCTTTTTGATTTTTCATTTCTCTCATCGCACTAATTATTTCCTCTTCTTCTATTTCTGTCATATCTTCCGAGTTTATATTTGTTATTTTCTTTTTTAGCTTTTCTTTTATTTCTGTGGGAGCTTTTCTTTGGGACTTGTACAACTCCTCATAGAATTCTTTTACTGTAGAGTTTATATTGTCTTTCTCTCTTACTTCTCTTCCATCTGGTAGAGGGTTATACTATTGTAAAAATGCGTATTTTGTGTTTACCAGGGCCAGGTATTTTTACCATACAGTTTTGTATATTTGCTGTAGATTTTCTGGGTAGCTTTCAGTGGCGATGCCACGACCACCTTGGAATCAACTCAAAATATATTGTCTCCTTAAAGTTTCACCTTATCCAAAACATGGCTATGTGTCCATTGCACATTTAGTGGCAGGTTCCGGAAATTTACTACATGTCTATTAGAATTACAAAATTTTGGCTTGGGCAGGTAGCTTGTAATGTTCCATTCGCCAGTTTCAGTAAACTTTTCTTAGCTCGTGATTACTAAACCCCAAGTTCGTCTACTAGTTTGCAAATTCTCGCAGTCGAAGTGGCTTAAAAGCCTTACAAACTTTTCACTCACCCTTTGTAATAAAAGAGCAAAAAACAGGAAATATTTTGTACATATCAGTTTCGAATTGTAGAGGAAAGAAATGATTGCATTGAACAACTTTTGCATTTATATAGGCATCATTTGGATATAGAACAATTTGAAATTGAATTTAAAGATTCCTATAGTTTCTTTAGGGAAATGCCGTTGAAAGCCGATAGTTCGAGAATTTGTATTTGGATGTCGTTTGTTTTCTAGCACGAAAATGATGTTTGAAATTCTATTTTCATTGTTTCCGACAAACGATCGTTTTCGGCACTGAAACTAGTAAAAAAATTACTTAGAGGCTGCTCTATCAAATGTGAAACTTGACAACTTATCTATTTTGCGTGTAAATCAACTTATTAGCAGTTCAGACACAGGAAAAATTATTAAAAATTTTACATAAGTAACAGTTTTTTTCTGATAAAATACTTTTTGAGATAAATTTTCAATTTGGGGTGGTTGTTATCACAAATATTATATTTTTTATAAAACACATTGCTGTCCATCTTTTAAATCCGTAAGTTTTATGGCTGAAACGAGATGAACAATGGCTTTATGTGGTTTTATGTTTTCCCAGTCTGTTGTTTCTTCTTTTTCGACTGTCTATTTACTCTATTGGATGTTGGTGACCACATTTCTGAATTTTTATTTATTTCTTGCCATGTTAACTAGTTCCTTTATTATTTCCTTCTAAGATTAATTGCAGTATCCCATACTTTTCATTTCTAACGATATGACCCAGGTAAGCTGTTTTTCTTTGTTGGTCATTTTTCAGTTCAGGACACTCTCAACAGGCGTCTGTAAGCCCACAGCTCGAAAGCTTCGATTTTAATAGTTGTGCTCATTTTCATGGTCTACGACTCTATTCCATGTAGCACTACACCATACGTAGCATTTTGTATAACGCATGCGAAGTGACAGCAAGATATCCCTGTTTCTCAAAACTTTTTCATACTTCATAAACGTTGCGCGTGCTATTTCAATTCTGTTTTAATTTCTTTTTCGGGGTTCCAGTTCGCATTTAGCTGGAATCCTGATATTTGTAATGGATTACTCTTTCAATTTCTTGATTTTCTATTTGGATAAATGCGTTAGTGTTTCTTTTCCTGCTGACAATCATGAACCTGGTCTTTTTTGCGTTTATGTCTAGTCCGTATCTTTTACTGCTCTCATTCAATTATGTACAGTCTCCTGCAAGTCTTCGATATTGTTGGCAATCTGTACTGTATCGTCTGCATGTTTAAAGTTCGATATTGGCGCTCCATTCACTTTTATACCCATCTGTTGTTCTTCAAGATTCCGAGTATAGATTAAATAATAATGGAGACAGCACACATCCCTGTCGTACGCCTCTCTCTATACCTATGTCACCTGTGTTCATATTTTGTGTTATGTATGCTGTCTGGTGCCAGTGCAAGTTTTTTTACATCGAATGTTTTTTTCATCTACGTCCGCATTTCTCAAGCGAGCTTCATATGTTGAACGCAATCAAACATTTTTTTCTAGTCTATAAAATAAACACATCTTGGTCTATATTTCGACAATTTTGTACCAACACTTGTACACCGAAGAGTGTTTCTGGAGTTCCCATCCCTGACCTAAAGCCAAACTGATTGGGTCTTATATTACGCTCGCATTTAGAATAAATTCTGTTATGTAATATCTTTAAAAATATTTTGAGGGTATGGTTCACTAAGTTTATTAGTCTATGGTCATTGAATTTCCGTGCATTTTTTTTTTGGCTGAAGAATAAATACGGACCTTAACTAATTTTCAGGAAAGCATTTTGTACCGTATATGTTATTATACATTATAGTTAGGATATCGATATTGTCTTGGTCAATCACTTTCATAATTACTGCTGGTAAACCGTCTGGTCCTACTGCCTTATTATTTTTGGCTTCTTTTACCGCCTTTCTAATTTCGTTTACCGTTATTGGTGGTCCTGATAGTGCTGGTGTTGCAGGAGTTTCGTTAAGATCTCGTCGCGAGTTGCCAGCAAACAACTCCTTTACATGATTTTTCCAGAATTATTTTTTATCTTTATCTTTTATCATTATAACATTGCTGTCGTTCAATAAATTAGCGAGTGTTGTGCTTTATATACACCAGCTACTTCTTTTAGCTTCTTACGTTCTCCTATGGTGTAGTGCACATGTTGTAATCTCTTCGCATTCTTTCTCTATACATTTCTTTTTATTTCCTGATTTCACCCCTGATTAGTCTGTTTAATCTTTTATATTTATTGTTATTTCTGTTTTTGGATTTTGGTCGTTGCTTCATTAATTTTAGCATTTCCTCTGTCATCTTTTTTATATTATTTTACGTGGTATCCTAATTCTTCTGCTGCAGTGTTTCGCATTTTGTCTTCAGTTTCCTTCTATAATTCTATGGGTGTCATTTCTGAACTATTTTCTTTTATTTCTGTCAGTTTTTTATTTAATTTTGAATTTAGCTCTGTTCTAATTTCTTCTTTCCTTAGTTTATCGGTGTCCAGTTTTTGTGTTTTGGTGTGGTTAGTATTCAATTTTAAACTTGCCTGGAGGAGAACATGATCTGACGGAACGTCAGCACATGTTTCGTACTGGTATAGTAAATCTCTTGTTTATGAGAATGAAGTTTATTTAGTTTCGTACGACGTTTTCATCTTTATCTTGAGGGGACCTCCACGTGTGCAATCTTCCCGGTGGTAAGGTGAACCATGTGTTGGTGATTTTAAATTGTTCTTTTTGACAGAATTGTATCAGTCTACCTCCTCTTCTGTTCTTTTCTCTTAAAACGAAAAACCCTACTATACCTTCCACTATTTCTTTTTTACCTACTTTAGCACTGAAATCGCCTTATGTCGTTTAAATCATGTGGTTTGATATATTTTAGTAGTTGTTTAATGTTGCCGTGGAAAGCTTCTACTTCTTCGTTTGGTTTGTTGGAGGTTGAGGCGCATGTCTGGGTTATATTTATATTAATTGGTTTTGCTTCGATTTGTAGTAGCATTACTCTATCAGAGTAAGGTATGAATTCTGCGACACTCTTCAATAATAATCTCAACTTTGTGTCTATTATGTTTTTTTATAGTTTCCAGACTAATACAGGGTTGTATCGTTAATAGCCCCTGTACCCTGTACTCCTAGTATTGGCATTTTGAGTCGTCGCACCTCCTTAACAATATTGGCAGGTTTCCCAGCTTCCAATAGGCTGCGGATATTCCATGTCCTGATATTTATACGGTTTTTGCGAGTATTCATCCTTGTTCTTATTTAAGAACCCCCAAGATCCTATCGGGGAATTGGATGTAGTCATCATGTGGTTCTCGTGGAAAATAATGGAGGTTGTTTTCCGTTGCCTTTCCCCATAGTTTAAGATTGGGGAAGGATATAGGAGAGGAGATATGGAGATGGAAGGAAAAAATGGGTTGGACCTGGATCCGCCAAATCCTGTAGTAGCCTATTTCCTAAGTGAGATCGTAGAACAGTGCTACCCACTACCTATAATCTGTTCCTATGAAACGTTTAACTTGATTTATCACTTTTTGGGACAGCGTCCTCATACTAATACTCATTCGATCTTTTTTTGAACAACCATCTCCAGATTGTCGTCATCACTTTTGGTGATGTAGTAGAAATGTTTTAGGATACCACGTTTAATTATGTTAGTTTTACTGTTCTATTTTTATTACTATTATACTACTGTTTTGCTATGTTTTCCACTATGCAACAGAATATTCTCTTTTTGATGTCTTGATTAATATTTCAAGGTGCAAGGTTTTTGTGGTTTTCTTTCCCATGGTAATTTTTCCGTCAATGTGTCTCTCACAGATACTTGCTGAACTCAGACCCAAATATTTGATATTAATGTTAATGTTGCACAGGTTTTGAACTTTTTATCCCCTAATCTGATATCCCTTCCTACCCACACATACATATATTGGAGTTTTCTGTGGTAATTAAGTTTTAAACTCTTTTCTTCATTTGATTTTTTTAGATTCATACTTTACTTATCTTGCGCGAATATAATTTGATCATCGGGGAATAGTAGGAAAGGTTAAATTATCTATTTTAATTTCCTTCCCTGTGAATCTTCTGTACTACATGATCTGTGCTTTTCTAACATGTTTAAGACTTCTTTTATTCATATAATCTGAAATAATTCATTGTCTGTTTTATATGGACCATCGTCTTGTAGTAAGTCTTTGAAATATCTGCTCCCACTTTTCATAGCTTTTTGTACTTCACGTCTGCATGTTTCCATTTTTGTCGGTTCTTGCCGTTCTATCTCCATTTGTTTATCTCTGATTCTTTTAAACATTATTGAACTTTGTGGAGCTATTTTTAGTTGTCTTTCTCTTTTCTATCTCTTGACCATCCGGTCAGAATTTTTTAACGTATTTTTGTTCTGGTATTTTAATTATATCCCCTACATCTTGCTCTGTTTGC
The DNA here is from genome assembly GCA_036346155.1 of Sinelater perroti. Classification (NCBI taxonomy): domain Eukaryota; kingdom Metazoa; phylum Arthropoda; class Insecta; order Coleoptera; family Elateridae; genus Sinelater; species Sinelater perroti. The sequence continues at coordinate 15,550,064 of JARFIY010000158.1, read as the reverse complement.
TCTTCGGTTTCCGTAAGTTTCCATGACTTCTATTTGTACGACTGCTCTAAACTCCTTTCTCTCTTTCTTGGCTTTTCTTTCTCATACTTCTAACTTGTCTTGCTTTGTCATTTTCCAGTTATCATTTGCATATAACGTCTTCGGTTTCAAACATGTACTTTTTGTTCTGAAATTTAAATTTGAGATGGTAAATACTTGTTCTATTGTTGATTTTGCCCGCCGTGGATCCGTTTTAATATTCCCCAATTGATGCGTTATCTTCTTTCTCTTTCTCATCTCTTTTCAATTATTTATGTAATTTTTGTCCTGCACTTTCATTGTTTTTTAGTTCTCCTATTATTTCTTTTATTTCTTGTTCTGTTGATTCTTACACTCTCTGTTTATGATTTTTTGATAGGCCTGGGGGTGCCGCCTGTTCTAGTGTACGTTCTATATTTTTACCTTGCTCACTAAGTATTACGCCCATCTAACTAATTTTTTTATTTGTCTCTCCCAGACCCAGCTCTTCTTCGTTTCAACAATAGCTTTTTTCCAGTAAAAAGTTTTTATAAATCGTGCAATAAATGGAAAACGGCAGTATTTTCTATCACAACTACCTGCTATCTTCCAGAAACCTTTCCGAACAGGTCTTAGTTAAGAAAAACTTTTCGATCCAGGAATAATAGTGATTACTACGTGAGGGAGTATTTTGACCTTTACCATCTACATGAACATGTGAGCTATCTTTATCATTTGTTTTACCACTAAAAAATACTTTTCTACTATCGGAATTAAAAAAGAGAATCGGAGAAAAGCATCAGATTGGTGATTAGTAAGAGTATATAAGGCTGGCTGGTGAAGTCAGAAACAGTCTAAGAGAGCACGTTATGTGTTCCATCTGAAGTCTAGTCGAGATCCAGACTTTGTCAAATGCCTGGGCTATGTCTAAGGCAATCGCTATAGTGTAGCACCTATTTTCGTAACCATTTGCAGTTACTCCGCTGATTTGCTATAACTGGTGACAAGTAGATTATCTTTTTTTTGGAGCCAAATTGGAAGGTTGGGATAATTTGGAGTGTTCATACTTCTTTGGTCAGACGTGTGTGAATGACCTTTCTAACAGTTTTGAAAGAGTAGTGGAAGGCTTATTGGTCTGTAGTTTTTGACAGGTTTGTCAAACTTGTAGAGGACATGGGCATGTGTTAAACATGTCGAGGAAAGTTAACCTGTTCAAATCTATGTCATTCAATTATTGTTGCTAAATATGCTAAGTTTTCTTAAGTTATTGTTGCAGGATCCAAGTTAGGTATAACGGTTCATATGCCTTCGGTGACTTTCGCTTTTGTAGTGGTTGCTATAATTTGCCAATTTTTTGGATTGGGTTTATATCTTGCCTGTAATTACTGGATTTTAATTACTCTATAATGTATTTGGGTGAGGTGATTGATGGTGTAAAAACCTATTCTAGAGGCTCAGTAAAAGCTTCTACTTTTTCAATATTCGTAGTGAGGGTATCATTACCAAATGTGAGTGTAGGTAATTCTTCATGTTTCTTTAAGATTCTTCCGGTGATTCTCCACATTACCGGATCTCCAGGGCCGATGTTTTCGATATGCCTTCTTCTGTAGTCATCCATTTCTTTTTAGTCGGTGGGTTGTTATTTGAAGCCTTTTTATCTTAGGGTTTCTAGTCCTTTGCCATTGTCGTCTTGCCTGGCTACGTTTTTAAATTAAATCTATAATGTAATTGGGAGGATAATTATAGTTATAACTACTGCTCTGGTGCCTTGCTGAGGGTATACCAACAGTATTCGCGGCATTGGTAATTGAAGCAGTGATATTAGAGACAGCTATACCAATGTCTTCTTTATTATTTAATGTATGTAATCTTGCGAGGTTGTGATCTAGCGCAGCTTGGAAATTGTCCCATTTTATTGGTCTATTAGTTAGTTTAAGTGGGAGATCTTTAGATTTTGTTTCGCAAAGGCAGGTGGTCGGAATTAAGTTCCGTGATTACACTTTGATTTATTTTTTTGGAGAAGTTTTTCTGTAGGACAATATCTAAGATATCGTGTTGGTGGTCAGTTCTGTATGGAAAATAAGTGTATTCATTCGGCGCCATCACTTAGAAACCGTGTACTGTTGAGTAATGTTCCAGTTTAATTCCCTCAGGGTTATTTACTCTGCATGTTGTGTGTTTACTGTTAAGATCTCCAATTACCAATGTTGACTCAGCTGTGTCAATATAATTTTGAGTTCATTATCGTCGAGTTTTATGTTTGGTTGTTTGTATATGCTTAGGATATTAACTTGGCTATTATCTTTTAGTTTTACTTTTATTCAGGTGATTTCAAACTTAAGGTTGGGAAGGTCAAGGATATGGCTGTGTTAGAGTTTTTGTTAGATCATAATTGCTGCTCCTCCAGAGGCTACTCTGGCACTTCGGTCTTTACGATATGTTTTGTACTAAGGTATTTTTAGGGTGTTATTTTCAGTTAAATGGGTTTCAGAGATGCACGCAATATCAACTATATATCTGACTAAAAGGACTATAAAGACTAAGCGTTTAACTTTAGAACTATCATATTTTCTAGGAGTTTTAGCGGATTATGGTCCATTGAAGAGTAGAGGTACGATAGTGTTCATAATTTTAATTTGAGACAGGTAAGATGTTAGTAGATCGATTAGGATGATTGATAAAGGTATTTTATGAGGGAGGTGTTGTTGACGGTGCGACGTGTCAGTTTCAGAGGAAAGACCGGTGTTATAGAGATTTTTTACTTTTTTGGCGAAGGTCTGTGTTTAGTTGACGTATGAATTATATGATCTTGTTCTGTTTACAGTTGTGTTGATGTTTTGATTGAGGTTTGCGCGTTTGTTTGTTGTAATTTCTTATGGTGGCTATATTCTCGGTAACTTGCTGCATGGTTATCCCTACAGTTGGCGCATGTAGGTGTGTCTTAACGATTTTTAAGACATTCCACATGATTGTGAGCTCCTGCACGTTTCACGCGACTCTGGGTAAGGGTGCAGTAGTTTTTCGTGTGCCCATAGCACTGGCATCATGACACTGCGGTCGGTTTACCAACTTTTTTCTAACTTCTACTGTTACCGAGGAATGGTATAGTGCTTTTAGTTTAAATATTTGTTTTGCTTTATCATTTTTGGCTAGTTCAACTGTGCACAATAATCATTTCCTTCTTAGTTAGTGATGGAGGTACATTTTTAAAAACCACTGATAAGGCTTTGGAGTTTAGGTTTTGAAAAGTGTAGTTTGGAATTTTATTTTTAATATAAACTTTGTGTGCGTAGTCGTCTTCTTCAGTTCAGTTTATACGTGTGTATTTATATTACAATTTTTGCCAACTTTTCGATGTCTGTCACCAGGACTTTATGATTTACTGCATAATGCAGATAGATAGGTGGTATTTTTGCTTTAGCAATCCGTCTCTTGTTGTGGGGATAGTTGGTTAAATTTATTTTGTTTTAACAAGTCTTCTGTGTCTTTCGTAGGTATCGTTTTTGCACCTCGTTTATAGGTCATGATAAGTGATCAGCATTGCGCTTAAGGCGCGCTTGATTTTGCATGTTGGTTTCATTTGCTGATTGATTTTTTAGCGTAATGTTCTTTGTATGTAAATATTAAAATGGAAATATTGCACTCACAGATAGGTTAGTAATAGCTTAGAAGGCCAACTGTATCGCGCTGATAACGGAGCATACGCATTGCGTCCGCACTGTGTCACTGCTCGTATTCGATTAATGTTACTTCTAAGTAAATATTGAACAAAAGAGGTCAAGCGAGCAGATTTGTCTTAGTTTTTTACGTTTATCAGGTTCTGTAATTGCAGTTTTGTGTTGATTCGATCATCCCTCTATTGTTAGTTTTTTCAGATATATATAATATATATATAATCAAAAAACCTACCTGCCCATTAGGGTGTAAGGTTATACTTAAATTTTTTCACAATAGCATTTCACAGTCTTATATTTCACTAAATATAGCTGTCACATAAACACAATAACTTCTTCAGTTCGATATAAATGTTTTCCACTTGTTTCTATCTGCTGCTAACCTTTTGGCCTCTGTCCACGATTTTTTTGTTTTGGTCTTCCTCTTTTCCTTCTACCTATTGCTTTGGATTCCCAGATCATCCGTATCTGCGCTTTTTCCTCCATCCTTTGCAGGTGTCTCCACCATCCCAGTTGTCTTTTTCAATAAAGTCTTCTACAGGTTCAATCTTCAGTTCTTCTTTAATTGCTTCATTTCTAATTCTATCACGCTTGGTTATACATTTTACTCTTCTCAGATATTTCATCTCAACTGCCCTTATCTTACTTCTATCTTGGTCAGCTAGCACCCTTGACTCGAATCCGAAGGTAAGAATTGGTCTGAATACTGCCTTGTACACCTTCATCTTTGTTTCTTTTGATATTTCTTTTTTCAGTGTATGATACACTTTGTTGACTGACTCTATTCTTCTATTCACCTCTATACTTTGCCCTGTTTCTTCTGTAGTTACTCCCAGGTATTGGAAGTTGTTCACTTGTTCTATCTTTTCTTCATCTATTCGGATCTTTATTTTTTTATGTGTTACTACCATTATTTTAGTTTTTGACTTATTTATCTTTATTCCGTTTTAACTTAATACTTCGTTCCACACCTGCAAATTTTCCTTAAGCCCCTTTTCATTTCCCGCTATTAACGCTACATCATCTACAAATGCACATTCGGATATAACAACCTTCTCCATCTTTCTATATCTCACAGCCAAGTGTTTTATTCTTGTCTTCGCAATTCGTATTAAATGGTCCATGAAGATAATGAAAAGTAGTGGGCTGAGACATCCACCTTGTCTAACTCCTTCATTTTCTGTGAAAAATTTCTAACTCTGCATTCTTGCTTATTATCTTATTTCTTGTCCTTTGTACATGCATTTCGTGACCCTTATTAATTTCTCATTTATCTTTTTCTCTCTTAAGCACTCCCATATTTTAGCTCCCGGCACTCAGTCAGATGCCTTCTCCATATCCATAAATGCTAGGTAAATTGTTTTTAATTTTGCTAAAGTTCTGTTTATGATCTCTTCAATTGTGAATACATGGTCTTGTATATTTTTCCCCTTCCTAAACCCACCTTGTACTTTTAATAACTTGGAATCTACTTCTTTCCTTAGTCTAACTTCTATAATTTTTTCAGGTATTTTCATTGGGGTACTCAGTAGGGTTATACCTCTGTAATTTTGGTATTCCATTGCATCTCCCTTTTTGTATATTGACAAAATTAATCCGATTTCCCATTCTCTAGGTATTTTCTCTTCTTACCACTCTTTATTAATTATTTTGAGTAGTATTTGTAGACTATTTTCTCCTATATTCTTAATCATTTCTGTTGTGATTCTGTCATTGCCTTCCCATTTTTCATTTATTTTATCGTTGTCACTAGTTCTTCTCTAATAATTCCATTCTCGTATTCCCTTTGCTCTGTTCTATTTATTGTTTCATTTACGGTTTCTTCAGATTTTTCTCTTACGTGCTCTGTTTATATTTCAAGCAATTCTTGAAAGTTTTCTTTCCATCGTTGCATAACTACGGTCTCACTTCTTAATATTTTTCCGCTTTTTTTTTTATTGCGAACACATCTGTATTTTTGCTTTTTCTTGGGGTTTTTTTAGAACTTTGTAGGATAGTTTCTGATTACTTTTACTATCTTTTTTTAGTTTTTCTCCGAACACTTTCCATGCCTGCTGTTTTGCTTCTCTAACTAATTTTTTGACTTTAGTTCTTTGTTCTTTGTATTCTTCATATTTTTTTTGCTGTTTATGTCGATTCTCCACTTTACTTTCTTAATTTTAACTTGTTCTATTATTTCTTCTGACAACCACGTTGTTTGTTTCTTGTCCTTGCTTTCTTTATATGTTCCACATACCTTTTTGGCGATCTCCACTATTATATTTTTAAATGTTTTCCATAATTCCTCCAAGTCTTTGTTATTTATTTTATTTTTAATCTTCTCTATTTTTCTTTCAGTGTATTCTTTAAACCCTTTGCCTGTTTCTTTATTCTCCAGCTTATAAGTTCTAATTGTTTCTCCCTTTTTTTGTTTCTTTTTGGCATCTTGTGGGTTCTGTTTCTTGTATTCTTGTTTTATGTCTGCTATTACAAGGTAGTGGTCACTGCTTATTTCGAATCCTCTTTTGACTACTATGTCCTTTATTACTGTTCGATTTTTCCTTTCTACGATTACGTAGTCAATAATAAAATAATCTCTCCTGCTTGGTACTGCTCTCGTGTACTTGTGGATGTTCCTGTGTTCGAATAAGGTGTTTGCAATTATTAAGTCGTGTACTACGCAGAAGTCTAGCAGTCTTCGGCCGTTGTTATTTCGTGCTTCTTCTCCGAATTTTCCAATTACTTTGCGCGTGCCATTGCTTTTTCCTACTCTCGCATTAAGATCTCCGGCAATCACAATGTTCCCCTTGGCTGCTTCTACTGTTAGATTTAGTTGTTTCCGGAATTTATCTTTATCTTGTACTCTCTCATCTTCATTCGGTCCGAATACTGCTATTATAATATCTTCTTGTGTTGCGTTTTTAAATTCAATTGGTAGTATTTTATCAGATACTGCTTCCCATTTATTTAACTTACTTATAATATCTTTATGGAGGATGCAGCCAACCTCTGATTGCGCTCTTTCCTTCATATCTACGCCACTCCGTATGGAGTATGGAGCGGAATAGAAGAGCTAGATAAGGAACATCTGATAGTATTATCAGATGTCCCTTATCTAACTCTTCTATTCCTCTCTCTTTCTTTTTAGTCTCTGATACTATTAGCATTTCAATTCCGGCTCTTTCAAATTCATCAGTTAGCTTCATTTCTTTTCCTCTCATGCCCCTTAATGTTCCATGTTCCTATTTTTCTTCTTTGTAATTTTCCATATCCTTGTCTATTGCTTATGTTGTTGCCTTTATTTCCGTCTTTATCCTTCATAGTTAGTTTTTTTGCCTATTAGTTGGTTCTTTCATATTCTAACAAAATTCTGAACGTCGCCATAAAGGCACCGTTAGCTTGCGACGTTTGGGGGTAATACTGGGGTTGCCAACGAGCCATCAATTTGCGTGCAGCTGCCGTTGAGACACCCGAGGTCTAGATTGTACCAGATGATTATATATATTATTGTAATTTTTTACAATAATTCTACTGCTTTTGAATTAATTTTATAGACTAATACCAACTTGTTATTTTTTAGTTTTTGGAGAGTAACAACTCTCTGAGTAAATGTTTTCACAGTGTTTTCTCCATATTTTAATTATTTTGTTTATGTTAGCAATCTTTTTTCCATTACTGTGTTTTATTTTTTTCGTTATTTGTTTAATTTTTAGGAAATGATATGTTAGTTGTTGGAGGTTTATAGCTATCTGTGATTAGCACTATCATACGTCATGCCAATGTGACAATGCGTAAATATTTCAAGTATTCCGGATGTTGTAAACCATATTAAGCCTGATAAAGCAGCAGCATACGCGAATAGTTTAATTTGACTAGTCATTGGACAATTCATTTCTAGTCATGTGTAGTCTTAAGCAGCCTTCAAGGCCCTGCCGCTTTGACATTTTAGAAACATAGTGCCCGCATCCCGTACTTTCATTTTAGAGCGTTCTATAGTACAGCTTCGCTGCATTTCACTTATCCCACTTCATAACAATTTTGATAATGAGATAGCGTAATCAGTATGTTCTTGAGCTAGTTAGCGGAGTGCAGCCGGCGACGGCGTCTCGAAACGGTGTCAAACTATCGTCGCTATCCAGTCGGCACGGTGAATGCTCGCTGGCGAATAATCGCAATAGAAAGCGCGACCAGGGATTACCTGCTCGCCAGGTGTGCCGCGATCGGAACCGATTCCTGATATCTGCGAGCAGCCGCAGCTTGCGATAACGGCGGCCAGCGCGCGTCGTTCGCGAATTGCGGGTTTTATTCCAATTCCGACTTATCGCCGGCTCCAGATCCGCCGGGCTCGCGAGGTGCGGCTGGCAGTGTGGCTGCGGCCGTCGAGTTTTCCGTGCGTGGCAGCGATCGTGCAGCAAGTGAGTGTCACGTGTGGTCGCAAGAACCTGCTGGGAGCTCGCCGAGGTAACAAACAGGTATTTTTAAGTCGACTAAAGCAACAGTCGTAGTATCACTTTGCACTGTATTGAGAAAAAAGAAAAACTTTCTTCAAGCCATTTTTTCTCTAGCACACCCTAGAGCTTACTTTCTAGAATGTTCGTGGTTATTAAAGGTCACTGAATATTTCGAAAACTGTTATTTCAAAACACAGCTAAAAACCACAAAAATACCAATCGTCGTATGACTATGATTTTTCAATTTTTGGTAAATTTGACTGTTGGTGATAAGAGAGCACTACATATTATTTTTACAAAATGCTTGTTAAGTTACGAGAAAATTTTTATTTTTTCCAAAGATTACATATATAGCGCCATTTAAGAAACGTAAAGCACAAACAAAAAGGATGCAATTTTCAAGCATAGCGCGTGGAATTGCTCGAATTTCTCCAGTTATGACTTCCAAAAGACCTTCACGTGGTTTTTTAATGGAAACTTGATCTTTCAGGTAGCTCCATAAGAAATCATTTCACGGTGTACGAGGAGGCCACTTCACATTCCTGTACAGTGAAATGAGGCGCCCTGGAAAATGTTTTCTTGAAAAAGCCATAGATTATTTTGAGGTATGGCAAGTAGCCCCATCCTGTTGAAACCAAACCCTGTAAAGAACATTCCGATATCTTCTCAATTCAGGCATCAAAAATTCTGTTAACCGTCACAGTGTGCCCGTTTTCTCGGAAAAAGTATACTCCAATTTGCCACATCGGGCTATTTCGCATCACACAGTTACTCTATTGCTATGTAGAGACCTTTGATGGATATCTTGTGGATTATTTTCCTACCAGTATCAGCAATTTTGTTTGTTTACAGCACCCGATAAGTGAAAATGAGCCTCGCATGTTTTTTCTAAGGTTTCCAGCATTGTTTCTACAAACGTAAGCCGCAGTACATAGTCTTTTTTATTCAGTTCTTAAACCACCATGACTTTGTAAGAGTGAAAGTGAAGGCCAGGGTTTACCTTCACAGCCTGTCGAACTCTTTTGATTTCTTCAGGGGATCTAACCTCCCCGAATTGTTTTAAGTCTTTCAGTTCCTCTCATTCTGTAGTTGTTAAACCATTTTAGTATTGGGCAAGATGGAGTAGCACCGCGTCGACATTAAAGTGAGTTCGAAATCTTAACTGTGTCTGCACCACCGAATGACCGGCTCTACGGCCACTCAAATGGCAACCAATAAAAGTGTGCAGCAACCATTGCGCATGCTCTAATTCCCCTGCCACCAATGTAATACCTGTCTCAAAAACCTAACATCTTCCTGCAGGATCCTGTATTCACTATCGCGTTAATTTTTATATAACATTGGTTTTGATGTAGCAAGTGATTTGTAAAAACGGTGTTTTATTCGCGTTCTTTTTAAATTGGGTTGGTACACTAGCGAATACAATTTTGAATAAAATGAGTGTTTGCAACTAAGCAGTAAATACATCGTTTGTGTTTTTCTTGATCTCACTTCTTTAACAAAGAATTAAAGATAATGTGGATATTTATCTACATTCTTTTATAAACCAGTAGAATACACCACTCACTTGGGCGCATCGCAAAATATACCTTGAGAGTAGATCTGGGTGCTGGACGAGTCAGATGGTTTAGTCTAATTTTGTCCAGACTAAGTAAAATTAAAAGGAAACATTTTGATGGGTTGATATTTGTTTATTCACCATTATATTCAACAATTTTTCTCTATTTTTACGCAACTTGAAGATTTGGTCTTTCCAGAATTTCTTGGGTTTCTGAACGAAACATTTTTTAAGGTGATTTTTTATGGCTTTCAAAAAATGTAAGTTCTTGCTATTAAAAGTTGTAAAGACCAAAATAAAAGTAAATTTGAAGGTTCAATGTCAAGCTCCAATAATTTTTGTGGTTTAGTACAAAATACATGATATCTAGCATTACACTGATAGAACACGATGCCCTTACTAATTAGTTAATTCTGGATATTTTTCCAAGTAGCTGTCTTTAAACCCAATTGCGAATAGTACCTAATGACATTTATCGACTGTTAGTTTGGTAGTAGCTCATAATGCAGGATTTCTTTTAAATCTTACCGGATACAAAGCATGAGTTCCTTCGGTTGATGACGAGCTTTTGGGGGCAGCTATAGTTGTAAACGAACAACTTTTCATCTCCCATCACTAATTGCTTCAAAACTGGAGCGTTTTTGTTGCGTTTGTACGGTGCTTCACAGATAGAAATGCGACCCATTAGATTTTTCCCGATCAAATTGTGCTGAACCTAAACATCGTGTCGATTTTCTCAACCAAGCTTTACCAAATGCTCGTGGACTGTAATTTTTGATATTCTTGGTATCTACTGTATTTCGTGTCATATAGGGCGGGTTATATTCGATCAGTGTTATGATTTGCTCATCGTCAGTGATGAAAAGTCTACCCCAGCGTTATTGGTCTTTAAGGTCGAAGTGGCCAGCTTTAAACTTAGTGAACCACTTTTGAACGGTTCTTTTAGCTAAAGAACTCTCTCCGTAAAGAGCACTTATTTTTTGTTGCTTTTGTGGCATTTTTGCTTTTCTTGTAGCAGAGAAGCATTAAGTGTATAAAATGCACTTTGTTTCCTCCACTTTCAAAAGAGTACAAAAAAACATGAATTAATTTATGGTAAGGGAGTTTTTTTTAAAGATGCGTTGAAATGTTACCTTTAAGTATATGTACACAGGTCGTGCATTTTATATAACTGACGTATTCAGATAGTTTTCAGTGGAATCTAGTGAAAATCGGCACAGATTTTTGGATCACCCAATATCTTCTTCTTACAGCTATAACTAATTTAACTATTTGCTAATGTTATGTTTAAAAGAGTACCAAAGATTATAAATGGCAATTGAATCTGGTTTTACAGTTTGCCACCTTTGATTTATAATGTTTCCTCAATAAGAACTTAAAGACATCATCACGTTGAAACTTTGCTCACCTCAACACACTTTACAGACACATAGGATATTAAAAGGCAATATTTTGTCTCTTCTGTCTTTAAGTAGAAAAATGAAATTTTGCTTCCCGAAGACTTCACACCTATTTTTTAGGTGGAGGAGATCTCACAAGATTTGGCTGGTATTTGATAAACAAATCGTAAAGTAATTGTTGGTGATAATATTTTTCCAGAATCGCGCGTTCGACAGATTAGGTGTCTCGTAAGACCTCTAACATGATTTGGAAATTTAAAAAATCTGTAGGTTGCACTTTTCTTTGCATTCTCAAAATGTTGTGGTTGCATCTTTTTGTTTCTTATTAAGATCGCTGATATTTACTATTTGAAGTAGAGTATGAATTTGTAGTTTTGATATGGCTTCCAAAAATAATTCTCGTATAGTTCCGTGAGTGTCCTACAGTGTTGATATTTCTCCAGGTGGTGAGGTTCTACAATAGCGCCCATTTTCTCAAAATTTATTATAGGGCAGTTAAATTTGCTTTCCACTTTTATCTTTGCCTACCATTTACCACCTTTTTTATGTTACGGCTGATGTAGCCTAATGTATATATTTTTATGGGCGATGTCGTTCTATTCGTAGATGGGTGGTCGAGAACCTCACTCGTCGACAAAGATCTCAATTGTAACTAATTACTTCTTTCTATTTTTTTTTATTCTGGGGACAAAAGGGTATTTTTTACCAACGCAAGCGGCGTTGGTGGTAAAATTAAAGATGATCAGAAGGTGAAGGCTACGCTCTTAAAACATTGATAATTTTGGATCGAAAAAGTTTTCCTTAACCAAGCTAAGAGTATAATTATATCACTATTTGGAGAGGGTTTTGCAAGGGTAGTTGGCAGGTGTGGTAAGAGGTTTATGAGGAGTTTTGTTTTTGAGAAGTTTAGAAATTTCTCTTTGAACTTCACTAGAAACCCTGGTCGTTATTGTGTGTCCTGGAGCATAATAGACAGGACTTTTGTGAAAATTGCTTTTAGCTAATGACCCAATTGTACATTTACTTTCATGATTGCAAGGAGTTTGTATAAAATAATTTTAAGGATCGACAGTGGCCTAGTTTTTATCCTCCAACAACAGCAAAGTTTTACAAGTTAGGACTTATGTGTTTTTTCAAAGTGTCGCAATGGTGCGGAGCTCATGACGTCGCCAGCTAGTATTTTGCACTGTTACTATTCACTAGCCTGGCATTTCTATCAGATTTTATATCACTATCCTGAAGATTAATAGACAGGGCCTTTATAAAGGTTGTTTTTGGCTAATATCACAACTGCACATTGGAGTCTTACACTCCTATGAATCAAGGCCTATCTGTGCCCCAGTTTTATTCTTTAACGACGGCAACATTCTGCAAGTTAGCGGGGGCCTTAAATGTCCCATTGGTGCTTTGGATTTCACCATCCGCTCTTTTGTAACTCGGAATGCAGATCTCTTCTTCTTTAAGTGCAGATGACAATGATGGCGAGGGGTCACATATTTTTTTTTAAGTACTTGCTAAAGGTCGATATCTAGCAACTCTCTGGCGTGGTGATAACTTGCACATTTAACCCACTAATATTTCTGGACTGCAATGGTCGTTTTTAACTAAACTGGTACACCTTGCATCTTTGTTTGGAAAGGCTTTTGCAGCGGTGTGATAGAAAATAACTGCTGGTTTCCATTTATCGTACGATTCTTCAAAAATTAGCAGCTCAGATTTTAATGAAGTTCATGAAGTGTTTTGATTTTGGGGAGTTTATATATTCCTGCCTGAACTTTATTAGAAACTCTGGCCATTATCGTGTAATTTTGGAAGATAATGGACGGGATTTGGGTTGTTGCTTCTGGGTGGTAGCCCAACTGCATATTGCACTCCTTGTTTTCGTGGTTGCACGTTGTTTGTGTAGGAGGATTTAAAGGCCGCCGGAGACCTGATTTTATTCTTTAACGGCGGCAAAGCTTTACAAGTTAGTGTAGGCTTTTCCACAGAGGGGAATTATAAATGCTCTTTTAAACTATTCCAATGGTGCGATGCTCTTGACTTTGCCAGTCAGTCTTTTACACTCTTATTATTTACTAATCTGGTGCTTTTATTGGATCCTCCTTTCTAATTCTAGACGCAAATGATCCTTTTTCTTCCAACGTAGACGGTGGTGGTGGAGATGGGTCACATGGACTTTTGACGTAGATGGTGCAGGTCACTATTTAGTATGCCTTTCAAGTGGTGATCACTTGCGCATTTAACACTGATATTACAAGATTAAATAACTTTTGGAAAGCAAAGGTGCTGTTAGAAAATATTTCCGGTTTCCATTTATCGAACGTTTTCAAGAATCAGTAACTTAGATTTGTTGTGCTTCTGGGGAGTTTGGAAATTTTTTCTCAAGCTTCACTGGAAACTCCGGCCATTATCGTGTATTTAGGAGAATAATGGACGGGACCTTTGTAGAGTTTGTTTCAGTTGGTGGCACAACTACGCATTACAGTCCTTCGTTTTCATGGTTGCAGAATGTTTGTGCAGAAGTATTTTAAAGACCGGTTTGTCCCGGTTTTTATCCTTTAGGGATACGAATGTTTTACAAGTTAGAGGGGGCCTTCTACATTGAGGATTTATAAGTGCTCTAAATAGCGGGGTGCTAATTACTTCGCTAGCCAATTTTTGCAGTCTTATTATTTGTTAGTCTGATGTTTCTATCAGATTTCCTTTTTTAATTCTAGAACCAAAGGTGTATTTTTATTAAAGATGACTATGGTGGTAAAAACAAATTATGGAAATGGATACATCAATTTTTTTGCAGACTGAGAATGTCGATTTTAGCATATTCTCTTACATGGTGATCACTCGTATATTTATTTCTGGATTAAAAAGATGATTCCTAAGTAAGTTAACAATATGCTTTATTATTTAGGGAAGTTTCTACAAAGGTAATAGATAAGTGTAATAGAAATGCTGTTGATAAATTTAGCGAAGTTTATGATGTTTTTTGATTTTGGGAAGTTTATTATTTCCCCGAACTTCAAATAAATTCTGATTATTATCGTGTGTTACAGGGGACAAAGTATTTTGCTTTTGGGGAGTTTATGTTTTTGTTCCTGACCTTTATTAGAAACTCTGGCCATTGTCGTGTATTTTTGAATAGTGGACAGAACAATGGTGGAGGTTGCTTTTGTTGGCCCAAATGCACGTTGAAGTCATTTGCGTTCTTAGTTGGAAAGTGTTTTTGTAGGTTCTACAAGTTAAACTGCCCTTCACTCTCATTAATCACTGATATGATGCTTCTTTCTATTTTTTTTTAATTCTGGAGGCAAAAGGACATTTTTTTTCAATGCAGATGGTGGTAAAACGAATGATGAAGATGGATCACAAAAATTGGCTTCACGGGCTGATCAGTCGCCCATTTAAAATATTGCTATTTCTGGGTTGAAGCTTTCTTAACCAAGTGACAGTACAATTTATATTATTGTTTGGAGATGTGTATATAGAGATAGTGAGTAGAAGTTCTGATAGTTATCGTGTATTCCGGAGATAATGGACAGGACCCTTGTAGAGATTGCTTTGGCTGGTGTCCCAATTGCGCATTGCAGTCTTTTGCTTTTATGGTTGCAAAATGTTTGTGACGAAGTAACGTTCTACAAGTTAGAGAAGGCTTTTCCGCATCAAGGACTTATAACACGCTCTCTTAACTGGCCTAATGCTGCGGCGCTCTTGATTTTGCAAGTGCTTTTCACTCTTAATAATCACTAATTTGAGGTTTATATCAGATTTTTTTTATTTTGGAGACAAAAGATCTCTCATTTTCATAATTTCAATGTAGACGAAGATGATGACAAAAAAACAAAAATTTCTTTGCGATTTTTAGCACACTCTCTCACGTTGTAATCACTTACGTACCTAACACACTGATATTTCTGCTTTGATTAGATTTTCCGTTACTAAATCAGTAGACCTTATAATCTATTACAATTTTAGGGGCTTCTGCTAGCAATACCCGTTTTCATTATTTGCGTAATTGCTCAGAAATTGTTGACTTAGATTTCAATGAAGTCAGGATTTCTTCCCTTGCTGGGGGCTGCGCCGCATTTTCGTAAATGTATCCAATCAGTCTATCTTAATATTATCGTTTCTTCGGAAATTTTGACTTTCAGGCGAGAGAAGTTTTACTTATCATTTGTAATCACATAATTTGTACTACGCTTTGAAATATCAATTAGTCTGTCGCCACAGTTTACATATAAATTTGTGGGTTCCTCTTTTGGATATTTTACACATACCAGATGGACGTAATCATTTTGATTACTTGTAGTGTACTTAGCTTTATGATAGCTTAAATACGCAAGATTGTGAATTATTATTGAGACTTTCAACAACACGAGTTGTTTATACAGATTATATTGCTCGATATGTTTAAGGTCGATCTTATCTTTGCAACGACATATTTGATCGCATCTGGCTTCAAGAAAAAAATATTTTGCTCAAAATAGAGGTAGATCAAGTTCAAGGAGAGCTTACTGAGAGCAGGAGTCTTTTAATTATTTTCAGTATTTTGATTGAGTTACCTAGAATAACAAGCAGGAGAATAAAAAGGAGTTACAAGTTCATGATCTCGTTAATCAGTTGGAACAGATTAACTTGGGGTTTTAAAATCAATTTGAATAATTTGTGTTGACATAGAGTCGTTGTTGAGTAGAAAAGGATGCAGAGATTTTTATTAACTGGTGGGACGTAGATTCTTTGGAGTCAACCTATCTTTTATTAATTTAAATCAAAGCTGATTCTGTTTCGAAGCATTGCGACTTGAGGCAACTACTTCATCGCCTAGACGTTAGGGCGACCACCGGAAAAACTTTTAATTTTTGATTAGTACAATTTACTATTCAATAAATTGGAAAAATGTTTCATAGTCGATCACGTTACACTTTTTTATCACATTTTTACTCGCAGCATTTCTGCAATTGTATTTTGATCTTGCTGTGTATGGCGAAGTTGTACTGTCTTTTCACTTCCCAAAGTAGTCTACCATAGGTAAGAGAGGAAACCTTAAGCTCATAAAACCTATCGAAGATATCGAGAGAATAGGGAAAATATTAATAAAAGTTGGAATATTTTCTAACATCGGTAGCGATTGCAGGTTAACTTGACACGATCGTTTTTTTTGTCTTTTTGAAGGGATAACATAAGTGTCTTTTATGTTATAGAGAGCTGGGGTTTTATTTTATAATTCTAATATTATTATTTGACTGGTTTTAATGAAATCAATTAAAAACGGGACTAATTGTAATAGTAAAACTTTGCTCTGCTTCGGTTAAGGTAATAAGGATGTATTTTGTGGCACCTCTGCCACATTTATCTTTGTGTCAGGATTCTAAACTCGTCTATCTTTCTTTATTCCTCTTTGAAAAACCGTTTTTTAGTTTTCCCTCAGATTTATTACTCCATTTTAGAAATTTAGAAGAGCATTTATTCAAAATTTTTGAACTGGCTTGATATTGTCAATATTTTAGTGGAAGTTAAACTTATTTTAAAATAGTTGGCAGTAACTATTGTGATTTTGTGATACAGCGAAAGAAAATACTTTATGGTAAAAAAACATTATCAGAAAAATAAATCAGCGTGTGAAACATCGTTAAAATAATAGATCTAGTGAAAATAAATCCATTATTTTTGTATGAAACTGAAGGTTTTATTTAACATACTTGGAATGAACCGATTTAGGTCACATATGCGCCGTTTTGTTCGATAAGTTGTTGCCATTTTGAAGGTAATTCCATTATGCCTCTCTCATAGAAGCCTTTGTCCCTATTGGCAAAAAACTGGGACAGTTGATTTTCACAAGCCTCTCTTGAGGTGAATTTTCCACCAGCAAAATAGTTCGCCATGGACAAGAACAGGTCGTAATCACTTGGTGCCAAGTCCGCACTATAAGGTGGATGCATAAGGAGCTCCCGGAGCTTCTGGTGAGTCGCTATCGATGTGTGTGGCCTGGCGTTGTCTTGATGAAACACAATTCCTGTCCTAGTGGCCAAAGTTGGCCGCTTCTCTAGGCGATTGCTTCCTTCGGACGGTCCAATTGTTCACAGTACGGGTTCGAATTGATAGTTTGGCCTTAGGGGAGCAGCTCATAGTATATGATTCCTTGCCAATCCCACCAAACGCACAGCAGAACCTTCCTGGCCGTCAATCCTGGCTTGACCACCGTTTGCACCAGCTCAGCGCGCTTCGACCACAACGGTTTATGTTTGACGTTGTCGTAAGTGATCCACTTTTCATCGCCAGTCACCATCTGCTTCAGACATCTTTGGGATCGAAATCACCGGAACGGAATTGACGAAACCAAAACTGCGCTTGATTGGCTGTTACACAGAACCATAAACATTACTCACATTTTTAGCCGCGTTTTCAACTTTATCGAAAAAAAACCCTGTAAAATATAGCGTATTTTCTCTTTGCTGGTGTCCATCTTTGACGTGAGCTCAAACAAAACTGAGTCAACCATTCACAAAACTGTCAAATAAGTTTTTTAGTACGAAATGTCAGCCATCTATTGGAAAAATAATGGATTTCTTTTTACTAGACCTGGTATTTAAACATGAAAGAGGTTTGTATATGTTATGTGAAGTTCTAATAATATTTGGATCGTGTTGAGTATTTTTGTGGTAGCAAATACCAGTCGTGCACGATTTATTAACAATCAGTTCCAAATTCCAAACTCTTTGACAAAATATTTTGTTGTCGTCTTTTTTGGCCGTTTTCCATCATAATCTTTAGTCGAGGTAGTCGAAAATGATCGCCACTACAATTGCTTTCCTCTCACTAATCGCTTATTGATAAGAAGTGAGTACACGCTTTATTAGGAATATTTTCCTTCAATGTCTGTTTACTTTTGCCACTACCCTGGCAGTTTTTGTAAAGCTCTTCAAACCATCCGTGTAGCACGGTACCATTTGTGGATAACTAATTGAATGAGAATATGTTAGCTCACGCTACCTCAATTAGAACGTAGTCGCCCATCGCAAGATACTTTGAATCTGCCTGAGAGAGGGTGACAACAATATGGCGCCTGGCAGCATCTCTATTTCCTGTGACATGTTGTTAAACAAGGGGTTGCCCGCCAAAAGGTATTTTTGGCGTTCTAGGCTGACAATTTTTCACCCGCCTTTCTCAAATTTTTGCAAGATGGGAACGTATAAATTTTTAGTTGGATCGGCTTTTTCCCTGGATTGGAAACGTGGAACAATTTTACTTAGCACCCATTTATAGTCAGCCTAAGCATAAGCCGCTCATGAGCAATACGTAATACGTAAAGCTGAATCAATGCAAAGCTTATGCGCTTGTTCATAATGCATTCCCGTAATTTTTGCATTTTACGTTCATTTTTCCTAAATTGATGTTGCCAGCAGTAACAGAATGTTCGTGTTAATTCAAAATTGCATAATCTAACTTTAATATTGTTGATATTTTGGCTTCGTTTTTACAACGGACAGGGAACTATTAACTAATTTAGTAAATACGCATCCGTTTTTACACTATAAAAAGGATAACAAATACAAAGGCAACATAATTATGCAAAATACCTGGAAGGACATTGCTGCCGACTGTGTTTTGGCATGTGCAACTTTCAAATGTTTCTTACGTGCATTTTACGTATTTTTAAGGGCGGTTTACGCTTACGTCTATTATGAATAAGCACTTATAACAGAAACTTCGCTCGGCGGAACCAAACCAAATGACCGTGGCAGACGCCCGGCTATTTGTCAGGGAGTGAGAGTGGGACACGAATGTAAGGACCTCCTCGTGTAACTTAATCAAGAATTAGGCCAGGTTTTTTGTTTACTTTCTCTTCAAGTGTATAGATACGCAAACGAAGACGTTTCAATACTTCGCAGTGTTATTGACTGGTAAAGTTTTTACGAGGGGACGCCCAATTTTCCAGAAAAAATCCTCGCGATCCTTAAAAGCCAATCAGCATTTATATTGCAATAAGCAATCCTGGGCATGGCTTCTTGGAACGAAGGTTTCCAATATGCTAGACTAGCGTTTTTCTTTCTATCTGTGGCGAGTAGACACTTAAAGGACATTTTTGAATTTAAGTTGTATAGCTGCAACAACTATTGGAATATATTCATACGCTTCCAGTTCTGCTAGGCGATGAGAGTATAGTGAAGCCGTTGTGCAGAGATTTTTGTTATCTTCAAATTCTTACAGTTCTGAGAGACTTGTTCTATCCACTATTGCTATTATCAAGTCTTGCCGCCTTTAAACTGCGTTATCGAAACTCTGTTCTGCATTTCCACATGTAGTCGTTAACCTCTTATGGTTGTTCGAAGTAGTTATTTCATCCCTTCAAAGAAACAGCGCTGCCCATAATTTTCAGTGTCCATGGTTTTCGTTTTACCAACAACTGCACAAATAAGTCACTACATTTCCTTCTGTACGACCCAGCAGTGTCATCTAATGGTACCATGTGGCACTATGTGACACACTCGCAGACCGTGTATTTTACTCTGCGATGCAATCCGATTTTTGAGGAAGAGGGGAATTATATTTTATATTTATATTATGACAGGCAATTTTATCTTGGGCTATTTTGCGTCTTAACATTATATAGCACCGATATTGCGATGGTATGGATAATCACTATAAATTACTGTACATGCACAACATTTGTGACGGTTTTTAACATTTAGAATGGGCCTTTGGTAGCATTGGTTCAGTACAGTATGTAGAGGTTTAACGTTTAACTCATAATCTAAAAATGTTACTCATACTGTAATTATATTTTATAATCGTTATACAGCAATCATCAACTTGAAATGGTAATAACTTATCTTTCTCCCCCCTTCAGTGCACGAAGAGTACGTTTGTATTTAGATATATTATTTTTTAACACGACTGCTCGATTCATGCGTGCAAATTATATTTTCCGTAATATACATCAAAAATGTCTGTTTTCTGTTTTCTATTTTTCGAAAGCGCCGCTTTTCGACATTTATAGCTCTAATTAATATTTATAGCAAGCATAACACTCCCGAGTGCCAAATTTGGAGCTAATTAGACGCACTACAAATCACACATAAACATATCTCGTCCTGTTGATTACAAACATTCTTGTGTTCACTTGAACTTGGCCCGCTTGTAGTTTGTTGATATAACCTTTGCGCCAGTTAGTTTGTAAATGGTTATCTGCTGATTTTTGTGCAAATAGTTTTATTTGCTGCTGGACTGAAGATACAATTATCTTTATTACGCAAGAGAACACATTCTAAAGTATTACTTAAGCGGGGAAGCCGCAGCTCATTTTTAATGATAATTTCCTAACATAAAAGAACTTAGTGATTTTTGAAATCTGATTCTATCGTCCTCAACCTACAGTATTTTTGAAAGAAGTATTGTAAACTGAGGATCTTAGGTTTTTTAATTTTATTGCCAGCTCAACAACTCTCCCTTCTGTACAGATAATAAAATTTAAGCGAGTAAATTAACTATTGCATAACCTAAGCAGACTGCTTAATTATCTCGATGGAATATAACATTAACAATTTCAGCCATTTTCATGGTCAATTAAGATAACGTCCTGCGGACGTTTTCGCTTAAATCTAATATGAATGCTTATTTGAAATAGTTCATAATAAACTGCACCATTACAAGCCCTTGAGTTCGTTATAATCTTATGTTTATGTGATGTTTATGCAGCTATAATAAGTGCTTGCGTCTCTGCGTTCAATAATATTTAGTATGCGGAATATTTGTTATTTGATCATTGTAGGCTTTCAAACAATGCATTGAAAAATACACCACATTTTATCGTCCTACTTGTTGAACACCAACGCAAGTAGATCGAATTAATTTTCTAAAAGACCTGGAAAGATTAAACAATCTGCAATGTGTTTTAGCCTAATGAAATTTCCTATATAATCAGATAAAGATTAGAATTAACGTAGTACTTAGGGAGATATGCTATTTAAAAATATATTTGGATAAAAAAACACCAAAGCACTGAGTCAGAGCGTAATCTTCAGACAGTCTGACTAACTGCGTGGTTTGATTATTCTCAAAAAATATTAATTAATTAATTATTTCTACTTCATCATATTATTATTTGTGATTACTTATTGTGATATTTTTGATTATAGATATCCCCCTTTAGTTGAATTTCTATAGTTGCACCGTATTTTTAGGCAGCTTTCACTATTGTAGACAGATTGCATCAAAGAGTTTGCTGGTCTGATTGGTCTTTATATTTTATTTGTTGCTAATATTTTGGACCTAAAATAATGTACTTTAGAACCTCATAACAACCGAATAGAAGACAGATTTTGCCTCCTCACCACGCTTATTCTAGCTAACTTTTTAACTAGAAAAGTTTTGTTTCGTAGATTTTACGCCCTATTTTACACTTCAGTTAGTATTGTGAGATGGTAATATTAGGAGGTGATGGGAGGTGCCTTTGGACTGATTAATATATATTTGTTCCTTTATACCCTTATCATTTCATTATAGGCAGTACCAAGTCTACTCGTTTGGATTATTTGTTAGCTCTATTTTGTGATTTGTTGCGTACGTGCGGTCTTGATTTATTTGGTTTGTAGGTACGCCCCCCCAGAATTTCTACCGTTTTTTGACTTTAGATTTTCTTCTATTTACTTCTAATCCCTTATAATTACTGTTACTGCTTAAGTCTTATCACTACATTTCTCTCTTTTGAACTTCGCATATTTTTTATCTTTGGTTCTTTAGAATACTCCTAAAAAGTTTTTTTTATTAATTTATTTATCCGGTTTGGGTCTTATACAGAGTCACTAATTTCGTATAGATAGTTGAAGTAGCCATCCCGCTCCCCAAAGGCACCGCACCATCCATCGCTACTTATGATTTTTTGCTTCCTTGGCTTCCCACAGCACTGCACGAATAACTCGCTACCTTTCCTTCTGTGCGTTACAAAAATGTTGTCTGATGGTATCACGCAAAATTATACACGCACTGGACGTGCATTTCAATCTGCGAAACTACTTGCTAAGGATGCTATTTACCCATTTTCTATTTAGTTGTTAACGAATCAACACAAAGTAAGTTTGAAATATGATTTTTTTAATCTTACAAACAAGAAAGCTTAGGGTTTCATTTAGAACTGATCGATTAGTGTTAAGAAAGAAATTTACTTGTGTCTACTAACTTAGATTCCACTATTTTAAACACTCCAGTGAACTTATATCGGGGTCGAAACCCCCGTACTCAAAAGTGAGAACCTCACATTCTACTACTCACATTTTTTTAAACATTTGTTGATTCTAGTGAAGTAACTAACCAAGTCAATTTCGGTTTGAAGCAATTCCCAAGTTCGGAAGTCTTCACAATCTTTAAGGCTGCAACTATGAAACGTAAAAAAATTTGAAAGTAGTATTGTATGCTAGATGATGGTATCGCAGTAGAATCATCACGTACTTAATTGTTGTGACGAGCCCTGAACCTTATTTAAAGCCTTAGTAGTTCTTTTTAACTCATTAGTGAGTTCTAAATTTTGCTTTCTATATTTTACTTTTATCCCCATTTTATCTACAGTTGTGTGCAAAAAGTACAATTTTTTGGTATATAGAGCCTACTGAAATGCATCTTAGTGACTGGTTAAAAGCGGTTGGCCCAATATGTAGGAGTTGTTCTATTTTTAAGGTTTTAAATGAATTGAGTTCAGACCAAAAGGCATTTATTATTGTATATTTATATTTAGGGGTGCGCTTGATGTTCCATTATTTATTTGGTAGTCCTGCTCCTTTATTTTAGACCGCAGTTTCTTATGTACAAGGTTGTATCCAGAAGTAGTAGAACTGTTTTTTTTTTCGCGCGCGCGGAGCGATGGTGGGGGGTCTGCAAGGCCGGATGTTATGGAGGGAGCCTTGGGAACCGGTTTCGACCTGCGGCAGTCACCTGGGTGCGTTAGTTGAGTGTGGACCACTGTTTTAGTGACCTCCTGTTGTGACGCCTCGTCGTCAGTTGCGATAGAGCGAAATTGGGAGCAGCGGTACGCCATCAAGTTTTGCTACAAACTTGGAAAATAAGCGACCGAAACCAAGGACATGCGTACGCAGGCGTACAAGAAAGATACCATGAGCCGTTCCTCGATATTTGAGTGGCACAAGTTGTTTCGGGAGGGGAGGGAGCTCGTCGAGGACGTCCGTCAACCTCGCGAATGGACGACAATGTGATGAAAGTTAAGCAACTTTTGAACTCTGCCCGACGGTTGGGCATTAAATTAATTAGTGATGAGCTGAATCTTTCGTACGGGACAGTCCAACGCATCATCACAGAGGATTTGTCGATGAGAAAAGTGTGCGCGAAAATGGCGCCGAAAGTGTTGAGTGACGAGCAAAAAGAACTGCGTGTTGAGATTTCCCAAGAAATACTGAACTGTTTTGAAGAAGACGAACATTTTCTCGATAATGTCATCACCGGAGATGAAACCTGGGTCTTCCAATACGACCGGGAAACAAAACGTCAGAGCGAAGAGTGGCACACCGCACAATCACCCCGTAAGAAGAATGTTGATTGCATTTTTGACCGTCGTGGCATTATCCATAAGGAGTTTGTACCTCCTGGACAGATTGTAAATGCAAGATTTTACGTGGAAGTGCTCACACGGCCTGGTAGGGAAGTGGAAGCTCCACCATGACAACGCGCCGTGCTACGGCGCGTGGATTGTGAGGGATCTTCTGTCCAAATTCGACGTTTCGACTCGATGGAAGCAATCCAAGCGGCAACGACGAGGGCGCTGAACAGCATCCCGGAGGACGACTTCCAGAAGGCCTTCGCGACCTGGAAGGCTCGCTACCAGAAGTGTGTGGATGCCCAAGGGGCCTATTTTGAAGAATATTTAGTCGATGTACTAAAATGTTTAATAAATTAAAAAAAAAATCAGTCCTATTACTTTTGGATCAGCATCATTTGAGTAGGTTGCTTGACTTTACTAAATCTCCCCTCCCCTCCATGAAGAAAATTATGAAGGTGGAATCGACCTTATACACTCTACTGAACTTTATTGAACGCCCTCTTTGAGGTTTTTGCTACCAACGCTGTTTGAATTGTTTCAGATACTTAACCCTCCCACCAACGACTATAGTTACGTTCCTCCTCCCTACCTTCTATCTTTATCTATAAATGAAATATGATGTTTGATTTTACTCTTATAATTATACCAATTTTAATAATTTCTTTCAGTTGTGATTTGTCTAGTTGAACAATGATTTGAAAGAAACACATAGACGTCAGTTGATACTTGAAAATCATTAGTAATTTTTTAGAGTTTATGTTTATAAATTGAAAGTAACAGAAATATTTTACTGTCTTGTCTTGTAAAATTATAACTGATATTTCCTATTAGGATTTGATGATTAAGGATTTGGATTTATTTTTTTTATTTGCATTAAGATTGAGTCATTTCTTCAAATTATGTTTGCTCCCTATATTATCATTAATAAATTAGATCGCCAATAAATTATAGTTTATTAAAGTCACTTAAAGGGATTTTTCTAGTTATAAAGGGACCGAATCGAACTTTCTATCAAAAGAATTTCTGATGGGTGCAATTTTTACTAATTAAAGCCCCCCTTGTTGTGAAAACAATATTCCAACACAATTGAAAAATTTTGTCGGTATTTCTTACTTCAATTATTCTTTATTAAAAGTTGTTTGTCTTCTTCTTGTCATGTACTGTTATTTGTTGTGTTATATATTTTACTATATACTTACAGGTTTTTTATCTATGGTCTTGTTTTCTGTTTACTACTCCCCGTTTCATATTGTCTATTTCTTTATAGTGATGCAATTTAAGTAGAATAATACATTATTTCTTGACAATCCTTTATTCTATTTTCGTTTTACTATAACTTTTTGACACTATGCTAGTAGCGTCCTAATGGATTTACTCTATTTTGATCATTTGACCTTTTTATATATTTTTTGGGGGGAATTTTCTAGACAAATCGACTAAAAAAACTTTTTTTCCAATATTGAACGGCGGTTCTGGTGAACTCTTGGCGAAAATTCTTCAAAATTTTTCCCAAGGATAGGAAGAGGGATTGAAATTTATGTTAGAGATACAAAAGCATTTGATTTGTTGATGAATGTCTAAGAGAAACTTTCTAGTCTAACAGACAAAATTACTAGAAACTCCGAATCATGGCCCTGATACATTAAAGTTGGCATCAAAATTGCTTTTAACTTTTGTATCTCTGTGCGGTTTTTTTTATAACGGGTTATCATACCTTACATATAGTTCTTCTTCATTTTACTTATTTCATGATTTATACCTTTTCATAATCCAACGCTGAAATAGTACATTTTTTACATTTATATCCTTTGAATTAGCCTCTTCATTTTTTGCTGTTTAGATGAAATCTTTGTAGAGCCGTCGCGATATCCTTAGTTACTAATTTTTTTCTTTACAACTGCCCTGTAACCATAATCCCATTACCTTAGTATATTGCTTAGATGTATATTTTGTTTGGCAAGTTTGACCTTTCATTTTCTTTTTATTGTCCTGTTTTATTTTTGAATTAAATATTAAAGCTAACTCAACACAACTTCTGCATAGGTCAGTTTTGAAACATTTATCTCAATATATTTTGCATGTTTTTTACAGACATCCAGAGGTTTCGCAAATTAGTAAAGTTTTATTTTTGCTTTAAATTCTCCAAGAGCAATTTAACTATTTATATATTTCTTCTCATTCCCACAACATCTTCAAATATTCAAAACATTCAAACATCTTGTTTACCATGAAAACATTTCCTTGTTTGCATTACAAAAATTTATTTGTTCTTTTTTTAATTATATAATGTCAATTGAGCTTTGCCTTACCAACATAGCTAAGCGTCTAATTTCCATTTTCTGTTGTATTTTTTACTTTGCTTCTACTTTACTATTTTCTATAGTCTTTGGATTTTAAAAATCATGCACCTATAGAATTAAATACCTATAACTTCCAGACAAACTACAAAGATGAGCAAGGGTTGGATAAAAACATCTGAAGTTTTTTTTGGAAGAGGGCGTGTTTATGGTCAGTTGTGCACTGATCTATCTGCTTATTGTTGTGGAGAAGTTCTTTTCTCTGCGTTGAAAATCACGCGGTGAAACGTTCGAGCTTCAAAAGAAAAGTGCTATAGAAATTTTTTAGAAGAATTTAGCTAATTTTTTGCTGTGGCATAGGGTCTAGCGTTGCTTTAGAGGAGCAAAGTGTCTCAGATGAAGAAGCTTGCAACTAATCAAAGTCTCTGGCGAACTCTAGTCGAATTAGATTCGGTGAGTTTACGAATAGTCTGTCCAATGAAGCTCATTTGGGATAGCGCTGGTGAATTTCGTTTAGCATGGCGTATTGTTGTGGACCAAATTCTTTGTGCAAAAAGTACTTTTCTTTTCGATAATGCTAAATTTTCATGTTGTTTCATTCAATGTTTTTATTGGCCAGAAACTTGATAACGTTGTGTTGTGCGATGGAGAAAGGTGCTTTTCTCTTATTTATTATGAAAGCAGCTGATCAAACTAAACTGAGCTTAGGCAAGTACCTTAGTAGGTAACCTTGCAACTACTAAAATTCTCATCGACTTCAAGGATTTTTAGTGGCCACACAAATGTAAAACCGTTTTTATTTGTAATTAAACCTATTGGGAGCCTAAATTGGAGAAGTTGGTGCAACTGACATTGGTAAACAAAGTAGACAAACATCTTTAAAGAGCTGTACGTATAATGAGTACGTTATAGGTGAAAATTAGGAGGAAATACGATGAAATAAAGTTGAAAATCAATTGCAAATTATAAAAAGACGCAGTTTTACTAATAAGTGTAAACAACTAGAAAACGGCGGCAGAAAGGTTAACCTTTAAATAAATTCGCTCGTATTCCGTAAATGTAAAACATGGAGGACACGGTTATAAATTGTGTCATGAACTTTACCATAGCAAATTTGATGTTGTTTGTAGCAATAATCTTTAATGACGTTGTTGGCAGACTGAATTCTGTTTATAAATAAATAGGCTTTATTGAATTTTACGACAAATCTATTTAAACGATTTTGCTGATTGTGAGATTTGTATTTCGCTTTCTTTATTAAAGCTGCGTCATTTGTTGTCAGAAAATAATTTATTCAGAAAATATAAGCCTTGAAACTCGGATTTTTTTAATGAATAATACAGTTATTTATAATTATCTATATTTGAATAAAATTGTGTAGTATATTACTTCTAATAACCGTTTGATATTTATACATGACTTAAGTCCGACATAAAACGCAACCTCGTTTTTGAATGTGGGAAACTAATGAGGACTGCACTACATAAATGTAATTGTGTAAAACAACATTTCAAATATATGCTGTTTATACGTTTGCAAGAATTTGTTTTAAAAAAGTTAAAGTTACGGGATAGTTTCTGAAACATTCAAAACTTTTGTTTAAAAACATGCGATTTGATATTACCTTATATTATCTTCTTGTTCGAGCCTGTATAATATTTTTTTGTTTTTTTTTTTGACTTACTTAGGATATTCTTCCTAATGGATCCATGTTTACTGCACTCTATGGTTTATTGTGATTACCCTAACAAAGTAAATTCACAACCAATCTGTAATTGGTGTTCCCTGAATCAGCAGATACAGGTCTTTTACAGGATGTGTCTGGAAATTTTCTGGTTTCAGGATTGGTTTCCTGAATGTATGTTACCTTTTCTTGCACAGCGCATCGCACTTGCATAAGATATGTAAAGCTGTTTCTGTTTTTTTGGTACATTGCTGAATTTACCAATTTCCAGAGGTGTTCTTTAACAGTCGCATGCCCTGTAAGAAATTCCACGGTTGTCTTTTGCTGTGGCCTACTTAGGTTAAGGAGTTCTGCAGCTCTCTTTTGGCAAGGTCCGTTATTGAAGGTTTTGCTGAAACAATGTCCTGGTCGATTCTTCCATTACATTTGCTGATGAGTGCGTGTCTTTTCCTTAATAAAGCTTCGGGTAGCACTTCGTGAAATTCCTAAATCAGGTTCTGGGCCAATATAAGCCTCACTAGATTCCTTCCTAGCCAATTCATCTGCTTTCTCATTGCCGTAGATACCGCAATGGTCTGGTACCCATAACAGTTTCACTGGGTTGTGTTCTTCAGTGCACTGAGTTCGTTGATGTATTCGCATACCAGTCTAGATGATGCTTTAGAGCTTGCTAAAACCTTTAAAGATGCCTGGCTGCCTGATATAATAAGATCCGCTGCGGTGCGGTCCTTTGTCACGCCAATATCCTGACTTTCTGGATGGTTTTCCCTCGTTTTGTTCCAGCTCCTTGATGTTATCTTCCCATGTAATTCGGGGTCTCCCTCTTTTCTTTTGACTTCAGGTCTCAAATATTTTTCTCTTATACAAATAAGGTGTTTATACCATCTGAGTTGCTTTCTACTTCTCCACTATATCTCTTGTCAAGTCGCTTTATGCCATTCTCTCTCTTTTTGATTTTTGTTATCCCTAGTAGTTTGCATTTTTCTATTCCCTCTGTTATCTCTTTTTTTTTCTCTGTTAAGGTAGTGATATTCCACGAGCCAAATCTAAGCCTATTTTATCCTATTGTCTTCGATCAGTCCGACCTTTTTCGAGGCTTCCGTAGTTTCTTTGAATCCGTGTACCTCAAGTGGGTGATTGGCCTAACGATGAGGGCCCCGTTACCTCGGGACAACTGGTATCGGGTAATACTCCCCGATGCTGGGTCGTCAGAACCCGGGTTTATTCATGGAGCTCTGATGCCTGACGGGTGACCTACTCTATGATTAAAAATAATTGAGTTACCTGTGTTTACTTCGAACAAGGGGTAATAATGCGATAATATTCTTCCACACGTGCTGTTAGAACTTCATAATCGCTAATTCCATTTGGATATAATTTATCGTAATATCTAAGACGCTGCTATATAAATATAGTTTTTCATTATATGTATAAATGAAGGATCAAGGCAATTTAAACATATTTACAGACATTCAATACAAAATCAAATTATAATAGAGATGTGTAGTACTACTAAAAATAAAAGCACAGGGAATGTAACAATTTAGACTGAAGAAAGTGTAAATATGAAAAAGTTTTCTTTAGAATCACTCAGTTTTAGCGAAATGTTGCTGTAAATGTGATGTCTTCTGTAAATTAGAGTTATTTAACTGGTTCTGGACAACAAAGGTTTACTCCGGTACTAGTGCAGTAGGTAGCTTTTGAAAAGAGGTAAAGGGAGGTTTTAATTTCACAATAAATCTTATGGTATATTCCAAGCGTATTCTCTGTTTTTAGCGCTTAAACTTATATCAATTTTTGTTGTTTTCTTTATAACTGTTCTATGTGGTGATGAATTTTTTCAAATTTTCGGACAATATTTTGATACCGGTTCCGCAATTATACGAACGACAATTTTGACTCTTCAAAATCACGGTTTTATTGACTTTTAAAGAGCTCGTGTTTCGCATCGTGTTTAATAGGTGTATAAATAAGTTCTCAGCTTTAGATTTCACAGGACGCAAATCACCGTTTACATGTAACGTATTAGCCCGCCCTCTTGCGGTTTTAAAGCAATGACATTTGGTCTTTCGAAACACCATGCGATTTGGCGTTTGATGCACATAACTTCAATAATCAGCTGTGTTCACGACGGCAATCACAAAAGAGCATATTCGATTTTCTATCCACTTCGCGTTTCATCTTAAGAAAACGCTGCTGAAGCCACCGAAATGATTTGTGCTGCATATGGTGAGAATGCTGTAAGTCATGCAACGTACAAAAAGTGGTACCAAAGATTTCGCGGAGGAGAGTTTAGTCTTGAAGATCAACCACGCGCTGAACGCCCTCAAAGATTTGACACGGATGAGCTGCACACGCGTTAGGCTGGAAACTTCTCCCACATGCGGCGTATAGCCCAGACATGGCCCCTTCCGATTATCATTTATTCCGGTCGTTACAGCATCATTTGGCTGATACGCACTTAAATCAGAAGAAGAAGTCCGAAAATGCATCGATAACTTTATCGTCTCGAAGCCGGTGAGCTTCTATCACCAGGGAATTCGCAAGCTACCCGAAAGATGGCAAAAGGTCATCGATGCCAACGGAGAATGCTTTGATACTAATGCTTTTTTTGTTTGTTTTTAAATAAAACTTTAATTTTGCAAAAAAGCTGAGAACTTATTTATACACCTATTATCATTTTGTCATGCACTTTTTGCATTTTTTAAATAACAATGATCGTATCAGGTATGGGTAAGCAGTCTGGCTCCCGCAACATATCCCCAGATATCCAGAAGGCGATTGCATATAGTCGTGCTCAAGGTCGAACTCTCCGTGAGTTTTCAGCACAGTTCAATCTCCAAAAGAGCACAATTTCTTATTTTCTAAAGCACTAGAGGATCCAAGCTGGTGTTGTGAAAAATCCAAGGCCAAGACTACCTCAAGGCACTTCGACAAGAATGTCATTCGCATGTTCCGCAACAACCCCTGCCTCACGGCAGCCGATATTATTCCCCCGAAGCCATCTGTTTGTACTATCAGGTGTCGTCTGTAGCAAGCTGGACTTAATTGACATCATCCGGCGAGGAAGCCGATGATTCCAGAAAAGAAAAAGAAGGGGCGCGTCGAGTAGGCGCAGGCACACATGAACTGGATGAGCAAAGAGTAGGAAAATGGGCTCTGAAGTGACGAAAGCAAGTACATTTTGTTCGGAACAGATGGGATTTGGCGGATTGGTCGTCTCCCAATGAACTAATTTCGATTTTAAGTACCAGATTTCCACGATGAAGCTCAGAGGAATAAGTGTCATGGTCTGGTGTTATACCTCCGGGCTTGACGCGGTACTGAAGGTTGATATATTTTTGACCGGTACTGTGTTTACAAGATTTGCAGTGGAGAATTATATTTCTGTCTATGAACTTGAAAACAGGTATTATTGTCCTCATAAAGAGTCCAACATATTGTTGATTACATTCCGCTATATATGGTAACTGGCAGTACTTCTATGTAGGAAATGAAGAGATGTACGAAAGCTGATTATAGTATCCTCCGAAATTATCTTTAAATCATGCTAGGCAGGTTTTTCTGTGGTTCACTATTAATTCAACACCATTACCAGGCCTATGAATATATAGATTATGTTTTTTAAATCTTTTGTTCAAACTTTTGCACTCCAATGGCTGCTGTAAGATCTGTGCTAAGGTTGTCTTCTAGCTTTTAATTTTAAATAGTTGTGTGAGTGGACTTATATTCTGTGGATGTCCATCGCTTTAGCATCACAGCTTTACGATAACAATTTGTGGAACTTGAAGCTCTGTTAGACCACTATTACTTTAGTGGCATCGTTTACCAATCGATCGATGATAAAACTGGTACTACAACGTTGACAATATTATAAGAGGAAGCTGGGTCTCCCCGACAGTACAGGTTCGGCGAAAGTTTGAAACGATTCTCCATGGCTGTAGAGCCGTTTGTGAGGGGAAATTTGAGCAATCTATCCAATGCGTTAATATGGGGCAGCGAGGATAGTAGGTGCTTAAGCATGTACAAATACGATATAGAAGACAGTTATAGTTAGACATAATTCGCGTTGTTATCTAAATGGACCGCATAGTAGACTCGTCTGTTGACATAATTAACTAGTGACATTCTTACCGCGTTAATTAATTAGCGGCTAGCTATCTCTAAAGAAATAATTAGAAATAAATAATATCCATAACCCAGTTTATAATATGAGTGCATAGCGTATTCATGAATGAAGTATACAACATGCATGCTTTTCGTTTTTCTATTTTGTTACTGATATTAACTTACCGCACGACCAGCCTTACTACATGTTCCTGAGAAGTTATGGCAAATTATACTTCGTGTCTAAAGTTGCTTTTATGACTTCGGGCGATCTTTCCACCATTTTCCTCTGATCATTAAATGTATAATTGTAACTTGGGAAATAAGATGAAATATGAGGGGTTCGGTTATACAAGAAAGAAAAATTTTAGTTGAGTTAAGTGGTCTGTTGCTTATTAAATAACAGTTTTTACGGATATCTTTTACTAATTTTATTAATGTGTGTTTTCTTTTTAATAAATCAGCCAAGTATGAGAACCACTGACCAAACATTTAAGCATATGGTAACCTTATTTGAAGATTTAATAAATACAAGGTGGTTCGAGTTCTAAGAATTCCAATTTTTTCTGAAAAAGAGCTTATCCAAGAAAACTGAAACTTGCGCAGCCTTGTATCTATTCTTAGAACTTGAACGCACCTCACAGTACCCAAAATGATGGCAGGACAGTTCTAACACAATTAGAAATATGCATATCTGCACGTAAAAGTCTTAATTTTTCTCTTGTTTCGTAACTTCAAAATCTAAAATTTTAACTTGACACATCAGGCGAGTTTTTGGTTTCCTCAATTTTACGTAAATTGGCACAACAGCTTATTCAATGTTATATTTTCCTGTGACAATTAGACAAATTATTTTTAAAATGATTTTTTTGAAAAATTGATTTACAATATTTTTTATCAAAGAAATTACTGTTGACTGGAGTACTCGTCTGCAAGAACAATTCGAATAATTCAAAAGTCTTTCGGGGACGATGCAATGAGTAGCACGAATAGAGACAACTGTTAATTGACAGCTTTATTACACCAATGTGTTCACCTAACCAAGTAATTTTGTGGAGAATTTTTTTGTGAAAATATCTAACCACCTTAGAGTTTAGAATTGTTTTGCTGCAATGTTTTCCCATTTTAAAATCTTAAAGTGTCTTTGAAGGAATGAGATTCTAGTCTGTTGGCAAAATTCAAGTCAACATGAGGTAATTACCGATTTCAATATAGAATTTTCAATAATGATTTGAACAGGGATAACTACATGCAATATTTTTTGTACCTTATATTATTTTCTTTTGTTATAGCATTTGTACTTCTAAGACAGACCACGTACTTTTTATTTAATTTTTGTTAGTTTCTCTTTTATTTTTTAAAACTTGTAATATTTTATGTACTGTTTTGTCTGTTCTTTATTCTTTAGGTTCATTCATTTCTCTGTTTAACACGAAAGTTTATTAGAGTTTTGAAATTTTCGATTTTTAAATCGTTTTTTCAAGACTCACAAAATTATTACTTAAAATTCTGTACGTAATGCTTTAAAATTGGAAGTTATAATACCAATTACAGTACAATAGAGTTATTTTACCATTCCCTCTTTTATTTTTATTTTTTTTAACTTTTAAGCTTACTAAATATGTTGTATATTTATTTATCTAGTCGAATCTCGTATTTCAAGTGCTCCGCTTATTTATTTTTATTTATTCTAGTTTGAGCCAAGCTTTCCACTTGATTGCTACTTATTTTCTTTTGTGAATTTTAAAAATTGCGCAGAGTTTATTTTGAGTAAGAAAGTAACTTGTGTTTTATTTTACTTTTATATTTTTATCAGTTGGTGTTTTATGGATTTTAAGTGATATATTTGCGAACAAGGAAAGAACACTAATTTTATGTTTTCTGCAGAATTATTGAGTATATTCGAATTCTCGTTTTCAGTTAACAACTATTTAGCAATATAAAGCTATCACTGATTTGTACAGTGGGGTCAAGTTAATTATTAATGCACACCAATATTAGTTATTTATTTTTACTCTCCAATCTGCTGGTCAACCACTACGTGAACGGCCACTGCTCCTTTTGACTATTTCTCGTGCGTTTAAATACCTACACGTTGATTTTTAGACTTCTAAAAGCCGTGGGACTGAAAAACTTATTTTTTGTGATGCACTTAGAACTTTCAAAATGTCTATTTGTTCTCCCTAACGCTTTTAAGAAGACTCAAATCATTTTGTTTATTCTATGTTACCTTTAGTTCTCCTCTCAAGTGTCTGAGCTGTTTTTTTACTCTCTTATTTATTAGCAAGTTTTGCATCAACGCATCTAAGTTTGTGGTTTTCAACAAGTATGTATTTGAGTTCTCACTTCGCTTACTAGGGTCTATTGCAATATTTTCTGAAGGACGGTTTTGTTACTATAATTTACTTTTAGATTTACCACTTTTAGTTCGTTTAACTGGACGTGTTTGTCGCTAAGCTGCTAAAATGTAGCATATATTATGCTAATCATCCTGACGGAGGAGGTCGTGCAGGATCTGCTGTTATTATATGTAATGCTTTTAAACATCACCTGTTGCACCAATCCTAATCCACCGAGATACCAAATCTCAGCTAATGAATATCGATAGTTTTTCCTTGCCCTTGAACTATAATTTCTAGTCACCGGTGACTGAAATGTCAAAAATATGATGTGGGGATCAAGATTAACTTCAGCGAAAGGTCGGAAGTTACTACAAATTAGGCAACAATACAATCTTAACTTTTTATCGATTAGAGAACCAACGTAGTAGCTTTCTGACTATAATAAGATCCCAGATCTTCTGGACTTCGTCGTTACGAAAGGAATATTTAATATATATAGCAAAACAAAGTCAAACCTTAATCTAAACTCTAATCACAGTACTATAATAATAACGTTAAGTACTGAAGCTCTGGAGAGATCCACCGTTGCACCTATGCGGTAAGCAAACCAACTGGGAACTATTTGAACAGTCCATTAATGAAAACACCAAGTTAAGCTTCCGTATAAAAGAACCTTACGAAATTGAGGAAGTGGTATAGTATTTTAGCATACTATTACATGAAGCGTCATGGCAATCGACTCCAAAAACAAGTAAAATCCTACCGGAACAACACAACATATCATTGCACATAAAAAGGCATGCCTATAGTAAGCAAGCAAAGAACGAGAAATCTACAAGAAGCCCGAAATGATCCGTTTCAACACTATGTCGCTAAACTAATACTAAAGATCGTTTATTATGGAAGGTGACAAAGAAATTCAGAAGACCGACAATGCCGGAGCCGCCCATAAGAAACCAGACCGTAATTGGGCACGCTCTGATGAAAAATAAGTCAAAGTTTTCGGGAAACATCCTTGCTTATGTATGTATTCCATCGGAAGGAGACGACAGTGAAATGCAAACCTATTTGGATGCTCCATGTCAATTGTCCCTGCCAGTGAAACTATTCTCACCGAAGGAAATAAAGATAACTAACTTCCACAAGGCTCCTGGATACAACTTAATAGTAGGAGAAATTTTAAAATACCTCCCTAGGAAAGCAATTGTCCTCTTACAATACTATTCTACAATTGTGTTGCTTCGCAATCCAGTGGAAATTCACTTAAATTATTATGATCTCAAAACCAGAAAAGCCACCAACTAAAGCATCTTCCTATAGACCGATAAGTCTTTTACCTACAATAGCAAACATATTTGATATGATACTCCTTGCAGATTCAAAGATACCATCCCCACAGAACATCTAATAACAGGCCATTTAATACCAGAACATCTGTTTGGCTTTAGAGCAAAGTACTACACAGCACAACAATGCCACATATTAGTTAATAAGATCAAGCAAAGTTTAGAAGGAAAGAAAATGTGTGCAGCAGTTTTTCTAGACATCCAGCAAGCTTTTGATAAAGTATGGCATGGTGGGCTTTTATGCAAGGTAAAGAGAAATGTACCTAGTCATGTCTAAATAATTCTAAAATCATATATGCAAGGCAGATAGTTACAAGTAAAATACAACAATACTTTGTCTGACCACTACTTAACACAATCCGGAGTACCGCAGGGTAGCGCATTAGGACCAATAATCAATACGGAAGACTTTCCAGTCACGGAGCTCACTATGACAGCTACATTCGGAGGCATCAGATGAAGAATGAAAGTAAGAAATAGTGTAACTAAATATATGAAAAATAATTAAAGAAAAATGAAGATATGTTTTGAAAAAGTGAAAGACCAAAAATGAAAATGCCTTGTTAGATAATAATTATTTAGAATATGTATTGATATAAAAAACAAAAGTTTCTCTATCTTCTAAACATACTATTGTTGCTATTTTGTAATTTAAAAATTTTATCACAATTTGGTCTACTTGCAAAAGTTAATAGAAATAAGAATTCTTTTTATCTTAGAACTTATGAATCACCCTTTTTCTATGTTTTCGATGAATACATGAATAACTAATTTTTTTTATTTGGTGTGGTTGATTTTGTCATCTGAAGTTAGATATTTGCTTCATTATATTAGTTTGGTAGATTTGCTGACACTGCATTCGTTGCTATTTGGTGCTGATCTTCTAACTGAATGAAAACTTTAGAATGCTCGGATTTCACGTTAGCGGTCCGAGCAGATTACTGAAATTCTTATCGGTGATCGACTATCATGCTGCTCTTTGCTTACAGTTTTGTCCCAAAACTACGATGATCTATTTCCCACCATCCCGGGGTTGACATGTTCTAATGGCAGGAATAGCAGCGAACTATAGATGACTCTTTGTGTGCTATCGCATACGTTTTAGACCTATAGATAAAATGTGTCTCTGTTAGCGTGATGCACCTCTAGGTGATTTCTCTATTGGGTTGCTTCTTAGGAGTTTTTGTTTTTCTTGAGATATATATCTCGAAGTATACACCTTTTTAAATGTCTTTTTAATCCCGCAAGGTGAGATAAGATTTTCGGTACTAATATCTACGACCTGAATTCGGCTTCTTCGACGTTCTTTAAAGTTGTCTCAAAAGATGATCTTCTTACTTTAAGGACACTCGTACTCAGTGAACTTTTACCACTGCGTTTAGTAGGCAGATTTCTTTCTATTGTGGTTTTGCCTCTTGCCCCTTGGCAATGTAAATTTAGAATCGAGTGATCTGTTCTTGCTGTAGCTTCTATGACAACCATTGTGTTAAATGCCGTAGATCTATGTAACTCGTAAACCAATTCCTCTAGTTGCAAATGATTGTTGCACGACTTTATTAACTTTCTACAGCGGAGCTTATAGTAGAAAGTTAATGAGATTACCATCCTGTCTGCCTGTCTGTGAGACACTATAACTTCCGTTCTATCCAACGGATTCACTTCAAACTTGGCATACACATCTTAGGTCAGTACCTTTTATGGGGTTTTCAGCCAAATCGGTTAACGTTACGATTTCGCACCGCTGTAGAAAGTTTCCTTTTTGCGGTATTTCTTACTTTCGTAATTCACCTTTCAAGTTTTCCCAATATTTTCTGCCATACATGCTTCAACTCTTCTTTAAAATTTCCAGTGTGCCTTTCTAAGTTTACTTTCAGTTTTTTCAGGTTTTCGGAATGTTTTTCCGCTTTTTTCATTAACAGTTATTAAAAACTCCTAGAATTCTCTTAAATTTTGCACATGTTTATTTGAATTACTTTTTTTCTGGAAATTTTCTCCAAACGTTCTACTAACACTTCTAAATTGTTCTTCTGCATGTGTCTTTGCTTTTTATAAGTTCTCTTAATATTCAGAACAAACTTCTGGAATATTCTAAGGTAGTTATCTACGATTTCTCTTTCCTTTTATGATTTTTTTTTATTTACTTTTTATAGTTTTCTTCTCGGATTTCCGTTCTTTCGTGTATATTTTCAGTTCTTGCAATTCTTTCTTTTAAGTACTGGATTGCTCGTCCATACTCATTCTTTAATTCGTGTAATTCTGCTTTTAGTTCTTTTTTTAAGTCACTGGACTGTAATTTTTTCTAAAAATTGTGTATTAACGCACCTGTATCTGTCGTTTTGAACATAAACGTGTTGCCTATCATGACCTATTACAATTCTTTCTGAGGCAGTTTTTTGAATTGCAATGAATCCAAATTCTAGCACCAGTTGTAACAAATTCACTTTGTAGCTTCGATTTCTTATTTTCATTTAACGATTATTTAGAATGCATGGATACTAATAATTTCTACAGGCTATAAACAGCTAATTGACTAACTTATTATGACTAACTCTTAACTGACGTTGACTTCAATGATGAAGTTTAGGGTCATTAGGCCGAGCTCCTAAACTCAATCTTTAGTAGACCGTATAGACCAGCTCTATGTTGTCTTACGAAGAGATTAGGATTTTCTGGCGCTTGTAACCAACGCCTCTCTTAATTGCAAAATTGTACAAGCCACAGATGTCGGAGTTGCCTTTTTGAATGCTTTTGTTCAGCTCTTTAGATCCCCCAGCTCCTGGATCGTGAAAATGTCTGCGCCGCGATAAAGGTCGTCGTAATTTCTTACCAAAAAAGTTCTTAGAGTTCGATTTTAGATCTCGTTGAGTTTACTGATGTGTATGTTGGCGACTCAGCTTCAAAACTGAAGCCGAGTACATTATGATGAGGGGGAATAATTGCCTTATATAAGGATATATTGTTGTTCGTGGATAATCGTCGACTCCTACAGTCAAGTCAATCTCGTTACTTACGCTCTTGCTACCGCTCTATCGCCATCCTTAACTGTTCTTTGTTCACTCTGAAATATCCGCGCACGGTTTATAGTATCTGAGCACCAATCATATTATTGAAATCTTTCTTAGCCTAGAGTTTTCTGAATATCTGCCCACTGCTGTGCAGCTCTTTGAAGAGAGGTAGATATTTATCTACGATTGAACGGCATTTTTTGGAGATACTTTAACAGAACAGAATCATAGTCCATATATTTGTAGAAATACTCTAATAATCATAATAGAAGGATGCGTATTACACATTAGCAGAGCCTTAACCGACTTATATTTTATCGGAAAATTATTCAAAACAACCGATAACTGATTTACGATACGCCTATTAATAACATAATGCCAACTGATTACCTTCATACGCTTCTTTTAATATCACAATGGATGACGCATGGCGGTCATAAACCGCAAAATGCAATTTCAATGAGAGGACGTCACGAACAAATTGTTACTGTAAATGTCAGACAGATTTAAGCGAAATTAGTT
This sequence comes from Sinelater perroti, assembly GCA_036346155.1. NCBI lineage: Eukaryota > Metazoa > Arthropoda > Insecta > Coleoptera > Elateridae > Sinelater > Sinelater perroti. Next base: position 15,511,164 of record JARFIY010000158.1, on the reverse strand, counting down.
TTATTAGTTACAAATGGCGCTTTTGTGCGCGGAAAAACGAATTTGATATTGCCAGAAGAGACATTCGTCCTACCAGCGGTGAGCTCTTATGAAATGATGATGCATTTTATTTCGCCTCCCAGTTTATATATACGAGGTGCAATTATTAATAAAATAAGACTGGAACTATTGAGGTTGCAAGTGGGGAGAATTAGCTTACCATATTTTGTTCTAAAACTTGCATAAGCTTACAAAATTCTTAGTCGGTAAGAACGTATTTCTTATTTTGCGGTTTGTCATTGCGTAATGAATTTTGTGTAGTCATATTGAAAGTACACATGTTAATTGTGAGCACCGCAAGTTTATACTTTTTTTCAGCAGCAAAATAATTCGACTATTCTTGTTGGCTGTGGCCTTTATTTTGTATACCACTTCTGTTTATGGTCTAACATTGCCATATATAATATAGTCTTTCATAAAGAGCAATGCAATTTGTTACGATTTACAACAACATGAACTTTACTATGTAGGGCAATTCCAATAAATTTGATCTGGTTGATGTGGTTTGATGGTAGAGTGCATCCTGTTGGTAGCATAATTCTGGACAGGAAACAACTTGCATGATGGATCATGGTCTGAGCTCAAACTGGATAGAACGAAAAGCCACATGAGTCTTGCGGTTGGTAGTACATTTTTATGGCGTGTTTACGCCATTCGAGTGCATTAGAACGATATTTTGCAATGATTTAACAAGTTCCTAGAAACCATTACTATGGAGAAAGGAAAATCATCTAACCAAGCAAAACATCACTTAATTCCTCCATTCAATGTCCAAACAGATCAAGTTTTGCAGGGAACTATAAACAGCTGAGTCCTATTTTGAAATCCAGTTGATGACTTTCTGAATGTGGCGTCTTTAAAAATGGAGGGAAGACATTTGATTTGAAGGTTGCAAGATTAGTTTTTCTGATGGCATCATCTTTCTGACTTGTGAGGTCCATCATTGTTTGTATTGATCTTTTGCCCTCCTTTTTATTGTTTATTCTTTATGTTCTTTAATTTTTAGTTTAGTAGATAAATGTTGTTTGAATTATTTGCGAGACAGGAAGATGTGTTTTGATAAATTTCTATTTTTGTTCTTGGGGATGATCTTGTTGAAGTGCAAATGACTAAAAGGATCAGCTTTAAGTACAGAAAATTATTTTTTCGTCTTAGGCCCGTCCAGATCACTTTTTGATGCGAAATATGTCTATCTGTATATATCTAATGTCATTAGAATAGTTATCAATCGTTTGGTCGCCCATCACTTGAATTATTGTTTTGACTTTGATTGTCTATGTTAATTGGTTGTGTATTTACTGGTCGTTTCTATACCAATGTAAAAATCCTTTAGATCTCTATAGCGATGTTGTCAGAATGTATTTTTATTAAGTTAATATCTAATGGATGATCACTAACAAAAAATTTGTACGTGTTGCTATAATTAATTTTTTGTTGTTATTCTAAGGAACATTTTTAGTAAATTAAGCGATTTTGATTCAACCTGTTGTATGTTATTTGACTTAATTTACTCAAAGTGAATATATCCCATTTCAATGTGTTTGATCTAGTTAATTACATTAATCCAAACAGCACCACTTAATGATTGAATGTTTGCCGTGACCTGTGGTCATATTGTGGATTTGATTTTCCATTAATTTTTTTTCTGTCTTTGGATGTGACTTCTTAAGGCAATATTACTTGCTTATCCTATTCTATACCCTCTGAAATGTTTAAACAATACTAAAGGTTGTCTCAAAAGTACGGGGATAATCAAGTGGTGATGATCTCAGCCAAGTCCACATCAATTTCACAAGACTCCTTTGCACATCAGTAGAGTATGATCTACTATCTTTTTAAAGATGGTGATGCAATCGCGGTGACTTTAACAAATCACAAGGACTGAATTGCTTTTGCCATAATCATAACAATGCTTGGTTTTAACAAGAGGGAGCAACCTTCCATACTACATACGAGGCCATTGAAACATCATGTAATTTCCTGATATAATTATATAACAAAGTCGCATAACCTGGCAGTCTATGATATTTCTTGAATGATCACTTTAAGCTCAAGTTATACTCGTTCTATACGCTGTGCTACAATTGAAGAACTAAAAGCAGGATCCCCAGATTTACGTGACTTTATATTCGATGCAGTAGCATACCTTGTATTGCTCATTGCTCTTTTAACTACTCACCCTTCTTCTTCATCTTCATTTCTTTGAGACCATATAGAACGGAAATATCTAGACAAATAGACTGCGGAAGAACGACCTAAATAGAGCCGAACTTCTTTGAAATTGCTGGAATTGCGCGGCAATTAATCCTGACGACAGCCCGCAGTCGAAAGGACGGCGAGCCGAGGAAGCCAAGAAGGCCGGCAAAGTTTTAATTAACGTGCAGGCACGCCGCTGCAGTTCTTATTTTTTCCTCTGCAGCAAACTAGGCTTGACGCAATAAATTTCGTCAAATGAGCCGTGAACGCAAACGAGCTTTTCATGGCTTTCGTTTTATTGCCGCCCCTTTGTTGCAGTAGAATTTTCCCCGCGAAGCCCATTACGCCTTGCGGGGCGGCCGTTTGTTCCTCGCGCGCACCGCGCGATATTAATGCACTTTATCTCCTAATTTTATAAACGAGGGGCCCCGGGCGCTAGATCACCGGCAGCGAAGTTTTAACAGCGGCTGTTTATCTTTGACGGCGCACTCCAAAGGTGGTATGCAGCTGCAAATTGGATGGAATTTTGTAATAACCAAAAGTTGACTCTCATATTATAGAACAAATAGATAAACTCAAGAAAATTTTCGGTCGCCTAGAAAGAGTCAGCGTGCGACATATAATAGAAAAAACAGGAGTTTCCATAAAAATTGTCCAATTAATGAAAAAACTTGATGAATCCTGCAGCTGTAAAGATCATCAAGAGGAGCAAACGATTAAAACTATAGAAAAACAAAACTTACATGACCTGAAAAACAAACAGGACAAGTAAAATGGAATTAAGTAGGAAACCACAGAGTCTGCAAAGATAAGAAAACCTAATTAAAATAATCGGGCTGGATCTACAAAGATCTTCAAGAATGGGTATCTCAAAAACAACATGGCGAAGAATGATCTAAAATGGATTTCAGTTAAATCCCTAAAGAATAGAAAGAACTCAAACGGTACCAAGAAATAGCACACTTTGGAAAAATATTGTGAAGACTATGCTTTTTATGATCTTTTGGTGTTGTAATGTTTTACAACTTCATTTTGGTCTTGACTCTTTTTAAAATCTTTTATTTTTTTGTTGGTATAAGTTTTGGGCTTTTTTTAAGAAGCTACCCAAGTAACTACAAAACAATGATTTCTTTAAGTTAAATATTGTTGGTAGAACTCCTTTTCTTCACCAATCGCTTATGGTTTGAGGAAGTTGAGACAGAAAATCACCCATTTTCTTTTTTTACGAAGTAAACAGTCTTCTACGAACCACCTATTAACTTTTCGCGTAAGCTTGTCCATTGATTATGCTCTTTAGTTTATTTTTTTCGTTTTTATGTATTTGAATCTGCGGAATTTCTTCGTATTTTCTCCCTTTTCTTTTTCCTAGATTTAAGTTTTTTTTATTCACTTTTTCTGGTTTATTTCAATTTATTGCTTACTAATTGTTACTTACCGACAATTTTTCACACAATTCTAAGCCAGTGCTTCTGCTTAGTAGGAATTAAAATGAAAGACACTAGCTAGTGTTCTAACTTTTAATTAAACATATGTCACCATTCCAGTTTCACTTCATCTACTTCCATCGCAATCTCTCCGAATTTTAATTGACGTATCGGTCTTTCCGTCGTTCTAATGTGGCATGGATGTTTGCTGGAGATTGCAATTAAATTCCTTTGCAGGCCTACAGTGTTACATCAAGGGTTGTCAAACTTTCGTAATTATCTTCGTCCTTAACTTTAACAAAGTTTTCATTTATGTAGAATCTGGATTGGATTACAACTATTACCTCACAACTTAATTCTTTTAGATGGACTATCGCTTCATAATTGACGAATTGTGGATGTGTTGTTGGATAAGTACTACATTTCAACGCAGCAACTGATTAGTCATTTGAGTGATAATTGTTCTGTCGTCATCTTCTTTTTATTACCTTCAAAGATATAGATAGCTAATTATGTGCAAATAATAATGATGATTTTTCTTGTCCACTGTTATCTAAGTCACGATTCACATCAGATTCAATGATAGAGTTCAATTTCTAAAGTTTTCAAAGATTTCGAAAAGTTTCACTGCATCTTCTTTTTCAAAGAAGATTTTGATACGGTTAATCACTATGACAAGAGTACAATATCAATTGACACTAAAGACAAAGATATAGTGATGTCGCCATTATACAGGGTGGTATCCAAAAGTGGGACTGAATTTAAAAAAAAAAATATTGAACATTTTGGTACATCGACTTAATACTCTTCAAAATAGGCCCCTTGGGCATCCACACACTTCTGGTAGCGAGCCTTCCAGGTCGCGAAGGCCTTCAGGAAGTCGTCTTCCAGTATGCTGTTCAGCGCCCTTCCACCGAGTCGAAACGATGCCCCTTGAGCTGCCTCTTGATCTGGGGGAACAGGAAGAAGTCCGGCGGTGCCACATCAGGGCTGTAGGGAGGGGGGGGGGGGGTGAGGCAACGTGGAAACGCCGAATTTGGCGCACACTTTTCTCATCGACAAATTCTCTATGATAATGGGTTTGACTGTCCTGTACGAAAGATTCAGCTCATCACTAATTAATTTAATGCCCAACCGTCGGTCAGAGTTCAAAAGTTGCTTAACTTTCAGTCCTCGACGAGCTCCCTCCCCTCCCGAAACAACTTGTGCCATTCAAATATCGAGAAACGGCTCATGGTATCTTTCTTGTAGGCCTGCTTAAGCATGTCCTTGGTTTCGGTCGCTGATTTTCAAAGTTTGTAACAAAACTTGATGGCGTACCGCTGCTCCAAATTTCGCTCCATCGCAACTGACGACGAGGCGTCACAACAGGAGGTCACTAAAACAGTAGTCCACACTCAACTAACGCACGCAGGCGACTGCCGCAGGTCGAAACCTGTTCCAAATGCTCCCCTTCATAACGTCTGGCCTTGCAGGCCCCCCTCCATCGCTCCGTGCGCGTGGAATAAAAATAGTCCTACTACTTCTGGATACAACCCTGTATAATGTAAGTGTGTCACTATAACTTTAAAATCGTGATATTTTACGTCGCACAACAAAAAGCTATAGCACGTATTTATCACTGAATAAAATTGCGTACAAAACTCCATGATACTCCTTGTATGTTACCAGGTAAAGTTGAGGTTTCAAAATCATTTATGCATCTTCAACTCATTGCACTTGGAAACGTGCAGAAGAGTTATAGAACTGTACCGCCTTGTTTGATTCAGATAATCTGACGAATAAACATTAAATTCGAATATTTTCTGAGGTTTTGCAAATCATGTACCATAGCAACCTTATTAAAACCTCAAGAGAAATAATTTAAAGTTTTTGTCGGTTACTATATTACAACTACAATTTAAGAGAAAGGAAAATGAAAATTTATTGGATTATTTTTAGTCCATTTTAGCAAAAAACAATAATAAACTGGAGCGGGGTCTATATTATTATATATATTTTTATCATCTTTTTGTACTTTTTGGTTTCATGTCTTCCATTATTTTGGTGTCGTAAAAGATTCTTCTATTTCGCTTTCATATTTCATATTTGTATATGTTGCTTCTCTGTCAAATATTTGCAGTCATAAATGAATTATACAAATCAGTTTTACGCCCCATAGTGTCGGCAGTAAGTCCAAAGTACCATATCTTCAAGAAATATGCCTAGAAAAACTTAATGTCAACGAACTCACTGTTTTACGCAACTTTAAAAATACTTTTTTTACCAGTTGTCGAACCAACTTAAGTTTCCTCAGAGATTTGGGCACACATTCCACGTTATCAGAAGGTTCTCATAATTTAAAAATGGTTTCCCTTTTAGCCCGTTCCTTACCTAAATTTTTATTACCTTTTATAATAGTGATAACAGTGAAATATCCTATTTTCAAATTTATGAGCATTTCGGCCACGAAACACGTCATACCACATTCTTGTTGGTTGTTGGTAATCAAACCTTTTTCACATGAAGGTCATCGTACAGGAGCATATGAGTGCAGGAACCTCGAAACACTCTTCGATCTAGCGATAACTCATAGGCCTGTAGGATTTGAAGATTTTTCTGGCAGTAACGATGTTCTCCCTCTTAAGAGGTGAGGATAGGCCTAATTTCGGAGCGTTTTTCAGATTGAATATCATTTGAGTACAGTTGTACGATGAGGACAACCATTCTCCAGTACAGTAGTTACCCACAAACACTGATCGACATATAAGCCGCGTGCAAAGTTGCGGCGTAAATTACTCAATAATATCTAAAGCCTTTTTCTCTACCACAGTTTAGAAGATTATATCATAAAACCTTCCTTGTATTCTACATATATGTAACACAAGTATGTCAATAGAAGTTTCGTATTCTACAGAATGTTTGTTAGACCACTCCTAGTATGCCCTTCGCTCATTCTCAATCGATCTATTTATTTCACTCTTTTGAAATATCCAAGGCGCGATTCAGTTCATCTAATAGTAAGCGTGTTTTGGAGCGGCAGCGCCATTTCAGGGCACAAAAAGTTAAAGCGACATAAGTGGGTATCCCGTTCAAAGCGCGGTTATCCGAGGGCGTTGTGATAATTTCCCGATCCTTCACCGAGGCCGCGATGCCACGCGGAATTTTGTTTGTGGGCCTTCCCACTTTCCTTAAAAGGTTTTTTGCAGCGACATCCGCGAAGGCAAAAAGTGCGATAGAGTTCTGTTGGCTAGGGGCCGTCTGCGTGACAACTCTATCGACAAGAGCACAACGATTGCTTCGTGTGGCGTAATTTGTTTGTGTGTTTGCGCTTATCCGCTTTAGCGTTCAGTTTGCGATTTTTCCATCCCTGTTTGATTGTTTGGCATATGCTTGGACGCAAAGAGCAGTAAATAAATATTAAAAGTGCAACATAAATAGTCATGTGAGAAATAACTGATCAAAAATTGCATTGGAATAGTGAATATAAAAATGGAGCATAATGTTTATAGGCAGATTTTTAAGAGGGTGCGATAATGCTACTATTACTTGATGAACGCTTGTGACGAAAGCTGATATTAATACCAGAAAGACTAGTAGACACAACAATGATGATGGATTTAAAAAGAGTCTGGTAAATGAAAAATAGAATAGAGCAATTTGGCATCGAAATTAAGTCAATGGGGAAAATTACCATTAAGGGAAAACTTTTATTAGAACGAATGAAGAATATTGGAAGATTTATTAGTTCACCAATAAAGACGACTGAGAAAGAACAGCAATCACCTAGACATATTAGAAATGCAGAACTTATTGAAAGGGGTGAGGGTAGGGGTGAAAAAGTAATTAACAATGGACTGTACACGCGGAAAATATATGTGAAATACTATTAAAAAAAAAACTTTAAACCCATCTGTTCTCTTTCTCTCTCCCTCCTCTTAGTCACCAATCAATTAATTGGTCTGTTGCAGACTTGTACTGTCGTCGGTCTTAAACCAAACGCTTTAATTCTGTATAGCTGTTGCATCTGTAATTTTATGATTTTCTGTATGTAACCCCCTTGCGTTTTTAGTGTTGTCTTTCCTCTATCATTTTTTACAGGCTGTCCTGTCGTAATGTGCGTCTTCTTAAGCCATATATTCTATTTACTATTTGCTTCCAAGGGTTCCTATTTTGACCTGTTTCATTTCCACAGCTCCCAATCCTTGTTTACCATATGTTCCAATTGTTTGTCCATTTCATAAATTCTGTTACTTATTTCTTTCTTACATTTTGCGTCTTCTGTCATAAGACTGCTTAATAATGAAATTACCTTCGTCTATTCTTTTATTTTTCACTTTTATGCTTGTTTTTCCATGTTCACGATTTCCACAGCCCGTGGTTTTTGTTTTTGCTTCATCATCCCTACTTTCTGGTTTCGTATTATCACTCCTGTATTGGTATTATATAGCATTTTCTACGTGTATATTAAATAAGTGTGGCGATAATGCACATGTCTCCCTCCTCTTAATATTAGCTTTTGATTGACTTTCTCCGCGAAAATTTTTTACTATTCTGTTTTGTGTAGATTGTGAATTTTTTTTCACTGTATTTCACTCCAATCGGTTTAAGAGCCTTAAACAGCTTGTATCATTTACATTGTTAAAAGAAGTTTTCCCGAATGTTTCCTAAAATTAAGCTAATTATCTTTTAGGTTTTTCTGTATTTTATTTATCATTAGACTGCAACTATACGGGTATGTCTTTTTATGCATATGTTGTTATACTAATTGTTATTGTTATCTTTTTTGGTATTTCTATCATGATGTCTTTTATTAAAATTTGATGGTACTTCTTCTGTTTTGTAGATGTTACCAATTATTACCAAGACTAGTCTAAAGAGAAGCCCAGGAAACTTTTTTCTCTGCATTTGTTAATGGTTTATTTATTACCGGGGCTTTTTTATTTTTCTCTGCGTTTTCTATAGCGGAGTCTTCCTTATTTGTTTCTTCTGTGTATCTTTCCCATTTGGTACTAATTTATTTCTTCTCTATGTTTTCTTGTTCGTCCTTTATTGCAAGGTTTTGTGTTTTACGTTTGTTGAAGTTTAAATGCCTCTATAGGCTTTCCTTATGTTACCATCTTCCATGTCTATCGATTTATTTATACCTTTTCTAGCTTTTTAGTATGTTTGTTTTCTCAATATTCTACATCTTTCCTTCTCGCTTATTATCCTCTTTCGTACACTTTGGAACTTCCTCTAGCTTTTTAACAAGGGACAGATAAAACAGTAAGATAGAAAACTAAATTTAAAATGCTGATCTAACATAGGACTATGATCAACACAGAAAGAAAATGAGATAAGAATGAAAGAATAAGAACATTTAGGATGAACTTGCCAAGCAATACAGAGGAATAGAGGGGATCAGATATTCGTTTTTATCTTGAAGGCATCAAAAATAATAGAGGAGCTAAGAAAAATAAAAAGGGGAAGCGAATTTTGAAACAAAACCCCAAAAAGGTGGCAAAAGGGGGGATTATTGTAACAAAATAAAGAATTATAAAAGGTCAATTGAACGCAATAGAAAAGGGTTCGGGATAATGCAAGCTTTGGAGAAGATATAAGGAAAAGTATTGAACCACTTTTCTTCTTTTTTGCTCGCTCATTTTAAAGCATGAAGCAAGATGGACTGTTTTGTCTTCTATTTTTCTTTTTGAGTATGTTTATTACTATTATTATTTACATTTGTTGCATTATATTTTTTGATGTCATTACATTTTAGCCCATATAGTCGCATTTTTGCGATTTTCTTCTTTTTTCAGCAAGTTTTATCTGTTTTATGGAGTATCTCGATAAAGATCTACTGATAACGTAAAGGCTGTAGCGATCCGATTGCTTTATTTCTTGTATAATCTTTTAGCTTTCTTTAATGTTGTCACATTCTTCAATTATGTGTTTTTTGCCATTTATTAGATATTTGTAAAGAATTTTTAAACTTTTCTATTTGCTTTATTCTAATTTGTATGATAGTATGACAATAGATTTATAGTTATTGAGTATACAGAAAAATGTCTTAGAAAAAACACTGAAAGGAACTTAAGTGACGTACTGGAATAATAAATTTACCTAGAACATGGAAGGAACAAATAGTAAGTTCTTAAAATGGAAGGTGTTGATAAATCGAGGAATTTAGTGCATAGTTTTTATAGTGCCCAGTAAATACCACTAAATGAAAAGAGAAGAGAAAGTAAATTATGAGAAAATTCAATTTGTAACTATCTGTAATCTAAACATTACTACAGAAGTAATGGTTAATATAAGATGGGGTATAAATCAAATATAAACCTGAATTTATTTTTTACGTGCTGTGAGGTGAACGCAAAGGGTTGTGGATCCTGAATGTTGCAGACAGGGATGACTGAAGATAGTTTCCACCTTGTAGTTGTATCGTAATGTCGGCGCAAGAAATATGCTTATCCGTTGAGCAACGGGGTTTATCTCGACAGGGGGGGTAATACTGTCCGAGATTTTGGGAAGGCTTAAGGAGAGAAAATTAATAAAACTTAAATGTACACGCGGCATGAACAATTGTTGGAACAACGAAAATAAGATGAAAGTAAAGCTGAGCTTTTTATAAGTTACCTCAGTTTTTAGACAATTCAAGACGTTATTCAGCTTCATGACAACGCTTAGTCCCATAAATATGCCCAAATTTAACAAAAAATTGACAGAACCTTTTCTGAACATATGTTGCTGTCGAAGGTTGTGTGCGGTTGACTGATGTCACAACTACCTTCATTTTAAGATTAAACCTATCCTTGGGAAAGAGGTGTTTGCAAGTCAGAAGATTATGTAAAAGATAACTTTTTATGTTTATATTATTAAGATTTTAATAATTTTGGTTTATATTATCCACACGCATAGGATAAGTCTACATAAGAGGATAATTGCAAAAATTCAGAAAACTAAAATGAAACAGCATAAGGACCCCTCAACGTTGATGAGATATACGTAAATGTTCGATTTCTAAACATATGTCTGGTTGCCTGTGTAGAAGAGCTGAAACATTAGAATGCAATTGTGTTATGGTTTGCGTGACTACTGTGGCCGGTATTTCGCAAACAAGCAAATTGAGCTCACTATGGCTCTCTGCGGTATATTTCCTGCTCTATCGGTTGATTACGCGAATCGAGTTTTAAATCTTGAAATAATATGCTTAAAGATAAATATTAAATTGGCTTCAGAGAAAAAAGATTAAATTTGCTTCATTAACTGCACAAAATTAAGTTGCGTTAGCTCCTCATGTAGGAGTTGTAAGGTGGGAGTTGCAAGAAAGTTTAAGTCTTGCTCTCTGGGTTATGGATAGCAAAATCAAGTGTGAAGTTGAGGTTGCGTTACTGTCGTTGACTTAAGTTGGTAATTTGACGTTTCTAGGTTGAAGCTTTGCAGATAAATTTAGTTAAATCAAGTTGAATAAGGAAAAAGACAATATGTATCTTATCATGATAATCAATGCTATATTGATGCTATGGAAATACTTTTACAACTGAAGGGCCGGTCTTAGGGTCTAACTTTTTCCCCAAAATATGGAGCTTGAGGAAAGCAATAGCGACTTTAATTGCTTTACATGGAAACTTAAGACTTTCACCGATTAAAGCATTCAGGTGATTAAAAGATTATGTGAAGACAATTTCAATAGCTTTCGCACAGAGCTTGGTACAGAGAATTTTATTTTTGTTAAACAAAGAGATGGAAGGTACGTGTAGAAGCGTCTCATTTTTTGCAATATGATTAAGCTTTATAAAGTTTCTGGTACACGTACTATACAGTACCAATTTGGTTTTCTATATTTGCCAAACTTTAACCTAAAACCCGCGTTCTCATTTGTGCCAAGGGCGTGCCTACTTTATTTGAATAGACCACCACAAGAACATAAGTATCGTCCTTGGTGGCGATTATTTAATTAGCATTACCAAAAATATGAAACGTCACGTGACATCGTATGAAAACTATATCAGAATAACGAGACGTAGTAAGAGAAATCTGAAATACTATATGGGTACTGCTGTGGGTAAATGGACGATAAAATACAATTTTTGTTCAGTAGATGGATTAGGCATTTAATAGAAATTCCAGGTTTTACAATGTATCGATTGCGACACCTTAAAGATTGAGCTCTTGGAGGCTGTAGATTTTGTTGAGCGATTATGAGAAGAGATGTATAAGTTAAAGGAAGAAATGTTTACTGCTGAACCAACAGATAGCTTATATGGAAACACGAAAAAATAGTAAAGGGATGGGAACATTTTTAGATAGTCTTCAAATATTTGATTTAAATATCATACTAACTAAATATCAGTTTATACTATTGTGTTTTTCCAAGGAAATATTTTTAATAATTTGACCCATAACACCTATGCAGTGCAGTTTTAATAATGAACTGGTCTCTTAAACACTATTGGCCGTTGAAAAGATCTTTGTAACAGCATAGAAAAACTTTATAGAAGTGCTAAAGTTGTGAAAGTCGTTTTTTTCAACTCAGTTGCCTTTACTATTACACTTTCAAGTTTAGAAGTAATTTTTTTATGATCAAGAAGTTGGCGTGTTTCGTTCTTGTAGCATATTTAAGGGGCATTTTTTGAAACTGATTCGAAAAGTATTAATCGTAAGAAAATTCTTTTACTAAACTTTAATTTTAGGGTTTAATTCTAAGTTTGTGCAGCCAACTGGAAACCAGAAAACTACCGTAAAGGACCATAGTGAGTTCTATTTTGCTCGTTGGTCACAATATATAAGGAGAATCATCTACAGTTCCAATCTTAGTAAATTTTGTAGGCATTCAAGTGCACATAATTTTTAAAAATAGTTTTGTTCAGGCGAAGTAGGCTGGAAATACAACAGATACATCAAATTGTCTCATAGCTGTTTCAAATTTTTGGGGGAGAGGGGTAAGAAGGAGTGAGAGAAAGAAAGAGGAAGGGGAGGGGATAGAAAAACCAAGTGAGAGCAAAAAAGCAAGATAGGGAGGGAGAGAGAGAGAGACAGAGAGAGAGAGAGAGAGAGAGAGACTAAGAAAGAGAAAGAAAAAATTGAGAAAGCAATACATAAAAGGGTGAAACGAGGGAAAAAGGGAGGGACAGAGAGCAGTCAAGAAAGACTGAGGTCGGGGGAGAGGTAGAGAGAGGAAGGGGGAAGAGAGAGAAAGGGGAGAGGAAGGGGAAGAGAGAGAAAGGGGAGAGGAAGGGGAAGAGAGAGGGGGAAGGGAAGAGAGAGAAAAAGGTCGAGAGAGGAAGAAAGGAGAGAGAGAGAGAGAGAGAGAGAGAGAGAGAGAGAGAGAGAGATTTTTGTTATGTTAGCTTCTCTATATAGATTTTTAGTTTATTTATAAGTTCTCTTTTCTCGTTATGTTTCTTTTCTTTTACTTCCAAATATTCTTCTTAGTATTTTACATTTCAAACGTCCTCTTTTATATATGCGACTTTTTGGAAGACTTTTATTACTTTTTTAATATTACATTTGACATTTCCATCTTCGGTTAATTTTCATAAATTTTGTTTTTAGTAATATTTTTTCTTTTCTAACTTGGTCTATTCTTGATTTCCTATATTTCTTATTATTTCTTATTATTTCTTCTTTTATCTATGTTTTGTATTTTAATTATGTATCATTAATTTGCATTCTTCTCGCTTCTGTTACTGTCTACTTGAACTAGGTATTGGTGCGACTTATTTATCATGGTTTTCGTTTTGCTTTATCTGCTCTGATTATTATATTTTTTAATGCTATCTTAAATAATATCGGGAACAGTGAGTAATCTTTTTAGTTAGCTTCATTAGTTTCTTTTAACTGTGACAATTTGTTCTAGGGTTAATCAATTTTTTCCAACCCCCGTTTGTCATTCTCTTATTTGTGCTTTCTTTATAAGCGTGTAGCCTGTCTTTAATCGATGTTTGTGCGATTATTAAGTCTTAACTTGGTCTGGTTCTTATTATTTTTGTTTTATTTTTTCTCGTTTCGGATCTTTAGATTCATTTTGAATTGATGCGATTATTTCTGTGCCCATTCTTTTTTCTTCTGTAGTATTTTGTTTCAGATTCTCGCAAAATATGTTTTCCATCTGTTATTACCAGTTTCATGTTTTCTATTATTTTTCCTCGTTTGTTTTTGCATATCGGTATTCTTTACATGTACCCTAGCCTTGATTGTGTATCTTTTTGTGATTGCTTTTTTTATATTTATTATTTTATTAAATTTATTTCGTTACATATTCGTCCACAGTGTTGTTAGATTTTTTGTTGATACCTTGAATTAAACCTTGTACATTAAATCTTGCTGTCCTCCTCTTATTCGATCTTATAAAATTTATTTTCAACAAGTAATAGTCCGAACCCATCTCGGCTGCCCGTTCTTAACTATCTTTCTTAATTATTCTTGCTTATTATGATATGACCTAGTTGATTTTTAATATTTTTATCTGGCTACTCCAAGTTTCTTTATATACCTCTTTATGTAAAAAACATTACTTGTTTTTGGACAGTTTTTTCTAGCTGTAAAATCGATTAAATTTAGGCTGTTACTATTGGACTTATTGGTCATATTTATCTTGTGTAGCTTTAGGCAGATAGTACCTTTGTTCTTCGCCAACTTTTTGATTCTAAGCGCCTTCATAAAATGGATACTTCTCTACCTTTTGAACAATATGCACTCTATGAGAGTAATCTTTTTGTTTTAAATTTTTGAAACTTTTGTGTAACGTGTATTCTATACTTTTTATGTTCTTATATCTATAATTTTACTTATTTCTTATTCTACTTCTAAAACCTCTAATTGTCGATTTACACACACTTGCAGTATTTTCTCCCACTTTTCTTCACAATTTTGTTTGTTTTTCCCAGGGATGAGTATTTTAACTTCTATAATCAATTCTAGCCGAGCTTTCAGCGGTTCTCACTTTTTTCGCTGCTTCCGTTACTATAGTCCGTATCTCTCTTTTATTCTTTGTTAAATCACTGTTGGTATCTGTAATTTGTCTTGTTATTTTTATCATTTATAATGGCATTGCGCTTAGACGTCTTCGTGAGCCTTTGCGGTTTGTAGTTAACTTATAATAAGCCCTTAATGCTTTGCCTCTTTCTCTTTTTCTTCAAAGATCTTTTCTTCCTGTTTTAGCTCCTTTTTGTCCTTTGGTTTAAGGTTTCGTAGTATTTTTGATTCTTTTTAGTTCTTAAGGTTTCATAGTGTTTCTATTAGTTTTCTCTCAGACTTTTGCAAATTGCGTCGTTTGTTGTTGGCCTTTCATCGAAGATTTTCTACGTATTTTGGTTTTTTTAAATTTTAGCTTACTTCTCTACGGGAGTTTTTCAATTTTATGTAGTATTTATCTCAATTAGTGAATTTTATTCTTAGAACTAATGATATGTTCCGCGGTATTTCTAAATATCCAATTTTAACTTATTTACTTTCCCCGCCTTTCTAACGCAAACTTGTACTTGTATTTGACAGGTTACAGTATCCTTTTAATTTTGTGTCTCATAAATAATCCAATAAGCAATCGCTGTTGAACACGGCCTATTTCTAGTTATGTATCGCAATCTTATAGATCTGCTAAATAAGGAAAATATTTAGAAATTTTTTAAAGATAAGTGTGTTGTAACTTATACAATTATCTGTTCGATAATAGATATCAGCAGTTTTATTTGAATAGATGATGTCGACATAATTTTACCAAATTGTATCGCATTAATCTGAATGAATACAAAACTTCAGATTAATTTCTTGAATATTATCTTCTCGACATATATATTGTTAGCCTTCGTCGACAGTGGCGCGCAAATATTTAAAACAACTTGAAATTGAAGAATTAGCTAACAAAAGGCTGCACTACTAACTATTTTTAACATTGGGATGTCAAATTTAGCCAGTAAATTTCTGTTTACCTTAGCCAACACTGGCGTCTCTAATTGTACTACATAGCATCGAGCTCGACGGTCAAATGCCACCAGACAAGACCGTGGAAGGGGGCGACGACAGCTTCAATACCTTCTTCAACGAGGTTAGAGTCGACAAGTAAATCTTCAAGAAAGTCTTTCTTGATTTGGATACCACTGTAGTAGATGAAGATTATATAGGAACATATAGATAACTTTTTGTCGAAAACTCGCACTGTAAGGTTTTTTGGTCTTCTACTCCTTTGGAGGCGGCGCTAGCCCTGGTTTACATATTTTTTAAAAGGCGGTTTGTGGATTATGACAGAATATAAAGGCTGGAATTCGCCATCCACCCCGCTCCTCAGGCATCATAATAAAGCATTATTATACATTGTTCCTAAAATCGAATGAAAAATTTTTGTAATTACAATTATTGTAAGAGAGCTTGAAAAACTATGTTACTTATTGAGATCTACTAAAAAAAGCTAACTCGAAGCTTTTGTAATGCAACTGATAATTAGAAGGAAATTAAATAAAAAAGTACAGTGGTGGTTATCGGTAAGAGTCTAGTGCAGATGATTAAACAAATTTAATGTGAGTCCGCATTTTTTGGAAACGATAAGAATCGCCCCGTACTCGAAGCACTTTACGTCGCCGATTGATCCTATTATTGCTTCACGTAGAACAAATGCTATTACGCGCGCTACTAAAGTGTTTTACGACGTACTGCTAAATGCTCTAGTTGGCTTGGTATTTTAGGTATTTTAGAAATAAAAGGGAATAAAACCAGCATTGCGTTTTAAAAGTGGTAAAGTTAGTACTATTTCATTTACAAAAGAGTGAGGGGGGGAGAGGAGAGAGAAAGAGAAAGAGAGAGAGAGAGTAGTGTGTAGTTTTTATTATGAAACCATTTAAAGCACACTCAAATTTTATTAAGATTATACAAGGTGAATCCTAAAATATTTGCGACAATCACACACTACATGTGCTCACTCATCGGCGTCTAGCTTTTAACTGATACGCCCATAAAATCATCGTCATTTACGCGTGCGCATTACGGTACACTCTCATCAGCTGCCGCGTTGCATGGTGGGTCGCGTACAGCATTTTGTTATATTAGGTAACGTTGGCTTCACATTTTTAGAACAGATCTTTCGTACGTTTAGCGATCAAAATTTTGTTATCTGTGGCAAAAAGAATGACATTTAAAAAGTTATCATTGGTTATGGAACTTAAATTTACTTTACAATCTTCACTAAAGGTTTCAAAATTATAATATAAAAATATATTAAAACATTAAGGCGTAAGGTTTGAGTTCTATATTTCTACTCATATTTTAGAAATCTAGATGCAGTATTGAATCCCTTTCTTTAAACTGCCACATTTAAAAAAACACTAAGAAGTCATCATTTAGCTTCTGGACATGTTAAAGAATATATTTTTTTGAAGCATAGAGAGTTATTGTTGAAATCCGATATATCTGTCTAGATAATGCTGCTCTGCTATTGAAACTCTTCATAAATTTGAAATGTTGATCAAGTTGAGACTTTACATTTTTGACCTCCTAAGGAATACTGGAGATTGTCTTGGTTTTTCTATTAATTTTTATCCTAAACTGTTTAGACTTTCCATTCTTCTCTACTATATGAGTTATTTGATTTTGTTCAATTTTACTGATTAAAACGAAATGATTACAATAGATATAGGGAAATTATACCATCCCAGTCTTTCTGATGTATGATGGTTAACCTTTTTAATGTTGCTCGGTTTTTAGTGTAATTACTTTATCAATTTCAAAACATAATGTTTGCGTATTTCTGTCACTGCTAACATTTCTGCATTTGATTGTTTAATTAAATTGTATTTGTGTGATGTACGGGATGCCCAGTTATGTTTTTCTTTACTTTGTGAATTATAATATCGAACTTATCAGTTGGTTTTTCTGGTGGATTATACTGTTCGTGACTCATCTGCGAAAAATTCAACTTTTATGCATTTCTTTGGTTTCTTTATGCTTTTATACTTTTATAGTATTGTAAAAATCTTTCTACTTCAGATGAGTTTGCAAGAAAGTGAGATCCGAATTTTTATTCGCTTTTGCTAGAAACGGGAACTTAACAAGACCATTCGGAACCAACTCAAAATGAAGCAAATCATGACCTTCTTGCCGAAACAATTTTTAAGCGGAGAATTGAATTGACGGAGAATTTTGGCCTTTTACAACCCTTCTGTCGATTGCAATTGACCAAGAAGACCCCCTTCTCATTCGACGTCGCAATTCGCTTCCAAAATCGCTCGTTCAATGGACTGTTAAGCAAATCTCGACTCTTTTGGCGGCTTGTGCTTCGGTGAGCTCGTGCGGATCTTGGCGGCGCTTCTTGTGGACAAAAAAGTTGCTGAAGGTGCCGATGAACCGTTGATTTGCCAACTCTAAGTTAGCGTTTAGATCTCGAGTGCTTGATGAAGACTCAGCGCCCACAGCAACTTCCAAGTCACCATCATCTAATTTCAATGGCCGGCTGGAACGAAGCAAATCTTCAAAGCTGGGATCATTGGATTCAAAGCGCCTATACTATTTTCAAATTTTTAACTGACTTACAGTTCCTTCACCTCCAGCATCGCAAATCTTTTTTACGGCATCTCTTGTTGAAAGTTCTCGTTTCGATCGAAAGCGGATCATACTCAAAGCTCACTTTCTTGTAAACTCATCTGGAATACATAGATGTAGGTTGTCACAACACTATAAGCACGAAGAAACTAAAACAAATGCGTAAAAATTGAATATTTTGCAGCTGAGTTAAGATCAGTAAAATTCACTAGAGAATACGAAGTTGCAACCAATTGCGGCCTCATAAGTCATACTATAAGTGTTACTTGATGACTTTTTTATACCTTACATCGGTATTTGTTCTGTTAAAACTTGTGATGAGATATAACGATACAGCTATTGCGATAACAATATGTTAAAAGAAAACAAATCTGCTTAAAAGTGTGGGAAAGCAAGCTATTCATGCGCAGTCTTCAATAATGAATAGTGAAAAATTATCCTGCAGGGCGTTCTAATCAAACGTGACCTGGTAAAATCTTTCGGTAGCCAAACTTACAATAAGCGAAATTAAACAGACAGGGCAATATAGACGTTGAAGAATAACTAGAAGAATTTTTTTTAAATTTATTAAAAGATACAAGATCTTTTATGTGGATTACAATCTGATCAATAATAGATCAATGAGCAATTTTGTTCTAACCTAAATGATTATGCTTGAAAATTCTTAAAACTAAGGTCTTACTCACTAGTTTGCCTTGTGTTCTAGTAACTTAACTACACTAAACATAACATGTAGCACAAATACCGCACAATGATCTGATTTGCACTATCACTAACTCAAAAGGCTTCATCCTCTTGAGTCTTCTTACTAAGTTTGTGTTGTCCAGGAGCTGGATAGCTTCGGCGTTCAGGTGGTTGAGCAACCTTTGTTCATGGCTGCTGGGAAATTTGGTGATGGTTTAATCAACAGTATCCATTTGAAGGCCCCGATGGACGTCTTTGTTTCGGCAGTACCAAGGTGCATCAACGATGTTTCTTAGTGATTTGTTCTGGAAACGCTGTATCACTTGGATGTTGCTTTTGCTGGCACAACCCCAGAGTTGGATGCCATAGGCCCAAACGGGTTTCAAGATTTGCTTATATAAGAGCAATTTATTGTATGTGGATAACTTGGAGTTTCGGGCAAGTACCCAATTCATTTTTTTCAATTTAAAGCCAAGTTCTTCACGTTTTTTTTTTTGACATGAACTCTCCAACGGAGTGTAGCGTCTAAGGTCATACCCAGATATTTAGCCGAGTCTGCATAGGGAATCTGGGTATCGTTGATTCTGATAGGTAGATGTTGCTTCTGTTTGTTAGTAAAGTCTATATGTACCGACTTATTTTCGTTTAACTCGATACGCCAAGTTTTAGTCCAGTTGTTGATTTTATTAACAGAGGTTTGAAGTTTCTCGGCAGCCTCTTCATGATCTTTTCCGACAGCAATAACTACGGTATCATCAGCAAATGTTGCTATTGTTTCATGTTCCAGACTCGGGATGTCACTAGTATATAATAGGTAAAGTACCGGACCAAGTATACTACCTTGTGGCACCCCTGCTCTGATTTCTTTTAATTCAGAATAAGTATTTTCTTGTTTAATTTTGAAATATCTTTCTGATAAATAAGATTGTAAGAGTTGTGAAAGTTGTTGTGGTAGAAGCAGCTTCAGTTTGTGAAACAATCCTTCATGCCAAACTTTGTCGAAAGCATGAGCAATATCGAGGAAGTCGGTAGAACAGACTTTTCTTTCCTCTAGTGATTTTTCTATAACGTTTGTGATCTGTGGATTTGGTCAATAGTCGAGTGGTTTTCTCTGAACCAAAACTGGTGGGAAGGGATCAGATTCTTTTTCTCTGCTATGGGTTTTAAGGAGTATTTTTTCATATAATTTCGAAATGACTAGTAACAACGATATAGATCTATATGATGCTACATCATTAGGAGGTTTACCTGGCTTAAAGATCATAATGACCTATGCGACCTTCCACATCTTAGGAAGATACTTCAATCTAAAACATGCATTAATAAGATTGGTAAGTTTTACTATGGCTTTTCTCGGAAGTTGTTTTAACACTTCGCCAGTGATTAAGTCAAAGCTTGGGGCTTTTTCGGGTTAATATTTGTTTTAATTTCACCAAAAACTTCTTTTAGTGAAGTGGGTCTGATAATTTCTTCTTCTTGTTCTGATTCAGTCCAATCTTGAGGGTCTTCTCCATCGTTTGGCTGGAAAATGCTCTCTAGATGTTCTGAAAACCTGTATGCTTTTTGGGTGTTATTTCGGGCCCAGCTTCCATCTGCATTTCGGATTGGGGGATTATGCAAAATAGGTCTTTTTTTAGCTTGGTAGCGTTACAAAGCGAGTACACTGTTTTATTATCATTAGTTAATTCACTCAGATAGTCTCCAATCGCTTCGTTTTTGATACGTTGGATTTCGCGTTTTAATAGCTAAGTTGCGTTGTTCAGAGCTGTTTTATCGCTTGGTGCTCTAGTGTGCTGCCATTTCCTTCAGAGCTTTCTTTTTCTGAAATAAGGTTCCTAATCTTTTTAGGGTAGTTATTTCCTTTTGTTCTACGGGTAAGCTGGGGTGTGTTATTCCATGCTGCTTTTTGAATGTTTCGGGCAAATAAATCAACTTCTTCATCTAGCTGTTCTTCTGTTCTTAGTGGTACTGAAAGCTTGATTAGTTCCTCAAGTTAGATTTGAAAACTTTGCCAATCTGTCATCTTGTTGGTTAGGCTCGGTGGGTCCTCTTTTTGGATTACACTATCACTTAATGTAAGAAGTATTGGGGAATGATCTGAGTTCATATCCCATGCTTCTTCAACATACATATAATTTGATGAGGTATTTCTGATCATAAAGAAGTCTAAGAGGTCAGGGATTTTATGCGAATCAGTAGGCCAGTACGTTGGTTTACCGGTTGATAATACTTCACATTTAAACTGATTAGATGCTGCTAAAAGTTCTCTACCTTTAGTTGTAGTTTGTCTAGATCCCCAGTGTGTGTGCTTTGCGTTAAACCTCCAATGATGAATCTATTTCCTTGGCTATTGAGAAAGCTTACATATTGCACTTTCTTTATAGTATGTCTCGGTGGGCAGTATAATGCGGTGGTCATTACATCATATGCCTTTGTTTTAATGTTGACAGATGTGGCCTGTATTTCCGCTGTTTGATAACCCATTTCTTGATGGTGTAAAATGTTTTCCTTTATTATAATTGCACTTCCTCCTTTCGTTGCGTTATCCGGATGGATTGTATGATAGGCTTTATATCCTTTAAATTTGATGTATTACTCTCTCGTGAAATGAGTCTCAGATATGACACATACATCAATTTTTTCCATGTCAAGGACTGCTTGCGACTCTGGTTGATGTTGCAGCAACCCATTGGCATTCCATTCTAATATTCTTAACTGATCAGCCATTTTTAGTTTGAGGAATCGTTCCCTGTCCGCGATATTCCAATTTGGAAATACGTTCATCCATTTTATTCAACTTCTCTAATATTTGTTGAAGCGTCTTGTCCATAGATGAATTCGTTTGAGTTGTTTTCTTATCTTGCTTATCTGTTTTACCGGTCAGTGCAACTAGAAGAATGAACAGATCAAATACAAATTATGGTTGACATGCAGAACTCGCCATAAGGGCGATAAAGTAGATGAATAATGGCCATAAATTTAGGGACCGTGCGCGTAAATGAAAAATCTACGAAGTTTCCCTGGTCGCAATATTTGGAATTGGGTGGTTTAGAAAAGAGATCTAAATGGCTTGCTTGACACGCCTCCAGGCTAGAATCTTACAACTACAATTGTAGTGGCTCTCTATAGTCCTGCCCTAGTGGTTATCGCTACAATAACTGGAAAAAGCTTTATTAGACAATACAGACCATTGTATAATATTTAAAAATGGTGTGATTAAGAACCATCTCTGAAACCAGTGGAGACCTCTTTTTTAAATTCTTTTATTCCAATTTTGAGGAATGCTGAAGAAAGTGATGCAGACCTCGTGCGTTAATATGGTCGCAGAAATGGCGAAAAAATGAAATCAAATCGGCATCCTGTTTTTCACAGCTATAACAAAAACATCTAATAGACCCAAATTCTTTTTCAAAGTAGACAACTTTATTTTCAGGCGAATTTTCCAAAAAGTGTCAGTCATACATTGTGGTCTTCGTGAATCAGCTAGAAGGAATAGGATTTATGTTTTTAATATATGCAGGTCACTATGGAATACCATTTGAACTTAGCAAGTATTGCAGTGTGATGCGGCATTGAGCCTTCTAGAGTTATATTTTTAGAAGAAGAGTTTTTTAGTAACGAAGCAATTTAATTTGAGCAAAATGGAACACATCCCCAGTACCATCTCGATGCGATTTTTCTAAATAAATGGATTAGATGCGTTCTTCAGACCTTACTTCAATGGATTTCTTTATATGAGGGTACATTAAAGATAAAATTTACTACATAAAATTAGCGGCAATCAATTAGGTGAAACAGACTGTATTTGAAAAGAAGTGATCGCCACTTTGAATACTTGTAACCATGAATTTAATTTTAATTAATATTTTGCAATTTATATAATTGGAAGATGAGTACATTTTTGGGACATCCTATGTATCATGAATCAAGTAAAGGTTACGGTTACAAGGTTTTTTACAATTTACGACGCTAAAAAACAAATTAAAGCACTATTTACCTTACCTCGATTCCCATATTATAATACAAGGAATTTATAGAGGGAAAAGTTCAAATGTTTGTTTTGTGCATGTTTGTTGATTCAAGGTTTCATGAGTAAAAACCCAAACAGATGTCTAACATGATTGCTGTAATTTGCCGAGTTATTTTTAGTGTCGGGACTCATGGGAATCTTGCGTTGTTGAATGTCACTTACGTGAATTAAGAGTCTGTAATTTCAAATAAAGGTCTTTTCTGCTTTGCTGGCTATTAAAATGTTAGGAATAAATTAATCTTCTGGTGCGCCAAATGATGCCGAATTAATAGGGGGCTCGCAAAGCAATTCAATTATTGTGCCACAATTGCTTGTGAACTAATAATACACAGTTCTGCTGAAAGTTCTGATGCAAAGATTTCTCGCTTCTGGAAAGTTCGTCATTTTGATTGGTTTATTAAAAAGCTTTTAACTCATTTTATACTAATAGTGTTATCATTAGTCTTTACATAATCTTATGTTTAAATAGTACATCACATCTCTCAAATACTTGTCTCTTCTAAAAGTGACTAGAATTTATGCACAATTCAAACGTTGCCTTCATCAAAAAAGTAGTGATGTGACACTCTTTAATGTTATGCAACCATCACCAATGAAGGATAACGATCTTTTTTTTAGTTTTGCTTATACTCATGATTTTATATCAGGGCTATGCAAATCGTAAATTCGTCGTACTGTAACTTTAACCAAGTAACCATTAGTAATGTCCTCGGGGAAGCCTGTAACCCTTAGAGGGCGTGTCTCCAAGTAGCGGATCGGAGAATACCTCCCAGATATGGGGGGTAGGGAGAAACCAAAACATATAAAACTCAAGGAAAATATGGAATAGCCTAGAAAAGAGAAACGTAGATGAACAGCTAATACAAGCTATTAAAAGTTTGTATGATAGGGCTGAAACAGAGTAAGAACAAGTAGAAGATTATTGGAAAGCCTCTACAGAACTGAAGGAGTGAGACAAGGCAGTGTTCTAAGCTCATTATTATTTATATATGCAATGGATGCTGCTGCTAAAGAAAACCAACAAAACATGAATCAGTTAGTAGTAGGCTACATAAACCTACAGCCTCTCCATATGGGGGCGTGTGCCTTCGCAGATGATATCCTTATAGTAGCCAATACTGAAAGGAATCTACAGAAAAACCTTAGCGACTGGAAAACATTCTTAGAAAAGCTAAGCCTTAACTTGAACATTGATAAAACCAAATGCATGGTCATAAGCAACCAAGAAAGAAAAATAAGAGTAACAATAGAAAAATAGAACAAGTTAACAAATAATTTTAGGATGTACAATCAACATGAAGGGAAACATAGATGATAAGTTAAATAAAAAAAAAACCAGGCCGCTAACAGGGTCTACTATGCTTTCAAAGAGAAAAACAAAAACAGCGGCCTATAAGACAATCTATCTGCCAGTACTCTTACACGGAGGGGAAAATTTAGTATTAACAGTGAAACAAGAGCGAAAATTGTAGGAAATAGAAATGAAATACCATATAAGGGTACTGGGAGTGAGAAGAATCGACGAGAGAAGAAATGAAGACACAAGAAAAGAATTAGCAGTAAAATCGACAAAGCAAGTACTAGAAGAGAGGAACTAGTATGGTTCGGGCATTTGGTAAGGATGAAAGAAGGAAGACAAGCAAAGAAAATCTGGGAAGCAAAGCCGCTAGGGAAAAACAAGAAAGGGAGTCCGAAGCAGAATTGCAAATCTATAATATGTTACCTGGTAATAAAAATAGAAACTACAATTAAACTTACGGATGTGAGAGTAAAACGAGGGGCGAAACAAGAAAGTGGCCGGAGATTGTTATCAGCAAAAATTGAAGTTCCTTGGAAAAACAAAGTGACAAAACAGACCGAGGAGACAACAGAGAGTAGAAATAAAGAAAATAAATTGAAAATTCACTTATTACAGGATGAATCGATATAAGATTCACGTAAGATAAGACTTAATCAAAAATTAATAGAATTCAACTACAATGAAGACGCAAATCAGGTATACCAACACATTAAATAATGTATAAAGCAAGCTGAAGAAAAGCAGATAGGGGAAAACATCGAGTGCACAAATAAAACATCTTTGATACCAATGAATAAGAAATCATCATAATAGCTAAACACTCAAGAAGAAGAGGGTTCCATAAGTATAAGAGAGAAAATAAAAAGGCTAGAAGACTAATATGCAAAGAAAAGAATGAAATGTGAGAACACGAATGCACAAACATAGACCAGTACCTTAGGAGACCAAGAAACTCCGAATCTTGAAGAATATTATAATCATTGAGGACAATTAGGAGAGGAAAAGCACATATTGCATATATAGATGACTAAGAATGGATAAAACACTACAATGACTTGCTAACAGAACAAATACTAGAGTCACATAAAGTATAGAAGACGAATAGAAGTCCCGACGTGCACCTTGGTCCAATGGAATCGGACATCGATCTCGGCCGACAGCATCTTTGCAAGGCTCCAAACCTCAACTTGCAAATTCGTCGGCGCTCTCATACTCTTGAGAACAAGTAGCGCTGACTTGCTGTCAGATATCACCGCGCATCTAGGGATTACTGCTCTGTGCCTATGGATATACGTCAGGCACTCTCGGATGGCTACTACTCGCACTGGAAGATGGTGCTCCAGTCTGCGAGTTTTGCTTGACCACAGTATAT
This sequence comes from Sinelater perroti, assembly GCA_036346155.1. Lineage (NCBI taxonomy): Eukaryota > Metazoa > Arthropoda > Insecta > Coleoptera > Elateridae > Sinelater > Sinelater perroti. The sequence continues at coordinate 15,485,626 of JARFIY010000158.1, read as the reverse complement.
TTCTTCCGCCCCCCGCATGAACACGAACGCGGCCCCTGCTCTCCCGTCTTCCGCCCGCGATCCGTCCGCGTAGCAGCACAGTTGTCGCTCCTCCGGCTCCGCCACGAAGTTACTGCTCCGGCCCAGTCGTCAGCCTCCTGCGATTTGCCGCCTCCTGCGAAACAAAATGCAAAGGCGGTAACTGGCTCAATACTAAGACATTCTCGGTGGCTACAGTGCGATAAGCACTTGCCGCCTTGACTGCGAGTATTTTTTGGACGCTCAGCAAGTTCCTACACTCTCTAACTTTACACCCTTCTGCCCATATCTCAGCAGCGTACAACATAGCCGGCTGTACTGCCCCTCTAATATTCGCGCCGCCGATTTACCGCGAAAACCCCACGTTAATCGCGCCGCCGCCCCGATCCGATGGGAAATTTGTTTTCCCTTGTCGCAAACCACACGTATATGACTTTTCCACGATAGCCTATCGTCTGTTTCTACTCCAGGGTACCGGATGTGGTCCTTGCAGTAGACGCACTCGCCATTGAGCAGGAAAGTCGGTCTCTCCTGCCCAGGTTGCATTCCAAAAAATACCGCCTCTGTATTTTTCGCGTTAAAACGTAATTTAGCGCCGTCTGCCCACGTTTTAGGCGTTTCGGGCGCCTCGTTCCCGCGCGCCTTTAAAGTTTTATATTGCGCCGCCCGAACTATTAGTAGGGTGTCGTCCGCGAATCCCACGATCCGGCATCCTTGCGGCAACTGAACTCTAAATATACTTTCGTATATCAGCTTCCAGTATGCCGGTCCAAAGCACGAACCCTGGGGGCACCCCCGCGTTATCTCCCGTGTCGCGATACCGTCGCCCGTTTCTACTTGCGCTACTCGGTCGCTGAAGTAGTGTTTTACTAGAGAGCGGAGATTTCGTGGACACTCCCTCCCAGCTAGTTATTATGACTTTAACTGTCGGGTATTCTGTATTTACCTATATTTATATATATTTCTTTGTGCTGAAACCATCCTTGTGTTCTTTTTAAGGATTTTGTCTGACATACGCCTACAACAATAGTTTCTCCGTATTGTCTTACCATACAGTCGTTCAATCACTTTTCTATTCTTCCGTTAAAATGATTTTTTTCCGATTACTTAATTTCTTTAGTATCGCAAAAATAGTCTTTTGCCAACCGAAGCATTATCGTTTGTGGCTTATACGGCTATGGAGAAGACAGTGTTGTTTTTGAGTTCCAATTCAGCTTGTAGGATGAGGTCATTTATTTATTTGTTTATTGCTAGGGTACTTCACTAGACGTCTATTCCTTTTTTGGCACACTACTATAAATGTGAATATATTGATGTTTTTCTTCGGTGCCCTTATCTTTTTCTTTGTCTCTGTCAATGCGATCATTTCCATATTGAGTTTCTTTGAATACTTCGTCTGACTTAGTTGTTATTTTTTGGATTTTCTATATTCCTAATCTCATCGCCCTTTTCATCGCCAGTTGTCATTGTTGATTAGATTTGCCCGGTTGGCAAGTAAGTTTGTAAACACTAGTAAACAATTCTCGTTGTAATTAGCCCATCCCATGATATTCTCGGGACTGTAATAATCTAGATCTTCGATCCGGATAAACGTGCCATGACTGAAGCAACACTAAACTGCCCACAGATGTTTAAGAATGTTATTTAACTGCAGGTAATGTACCCTTCTTTACAAAATTGTCTTTACTACCCTGATTTATCAATTTTTAGTTAGTCTCTATTTTATTCTGTGATTAATAGATAGAAAACTAGATATATTAGTCTTTAAAAGAGTTATAAAAGCTTCTAAGCCTCACTCGCAGTCCTAGACTACGGGTGGTGGTCGCATTATGCTTTATTCTGGTAATAAATGGTTTTTCGATCTAACTGGGGTTGATATTGATTTGTTTAACACTAAAAGCAATTTACTAATATTGAAAAGCATTTTAATTTTGGACTTGTAAAGGGGTTTCCAAAAATAATGATATGATTTTGAAATGAAATGTCATGTATCTTTAAAGTTAAAATATCTGCCACTAGTTGTGATTTGTGTTTAGTATACTCTGATAATTCATCATGGCGAAATATACGCTTCAAGAACTTTTGGTTGTTGTCCAAAAATTTTATGAAAACAGACGTTCTTTTGTAAACACTCAACGTGCTCTTGGCGAAATCTATGGCTCACATAATCACCCTTCTGTGCTTGCTATTCGTCAAATCGTTGAAAAATTTGAAAGAAATTTATAGTATAGAGAATAGTGCTTCAATATATTAAAATTTATCGATTTCTCGTTATGCTCAAGAATTAGGGCTCAGAAGAACCACAACTTTATGTATTTCCCGAAAATGTTTGTGTTTACACACACATAAGATTGTGTTGACCCAAGAACTGAAACTACTGGACTAAGCGCCGTGACATTGCTGTTTGGGCTCTGGACCAACTTGAAACGGATCGTAATTTTGGGTAAAAAATTATCTTTTCAGTTGAAACTCATTTTTGGTTAAGTGAATAGTTTAACAAACAAAACTGTCGTTTTTGTCGAGAATAAAATCCACAATAGATATACGAGAAGCCCTTGCATCTGCAAAAGGTCACTGTCTGGTGCAGTTTATGGCATGGTTCCAAAACGAGTTAGGAGATGTAGTTACCGTGACTAATGAGCTATACCGATTGATGTTGATGGATCTTTTGTGGCCAAATTTAAATAAAATTAATTTGAAGGACATGTTGCAATAAGACTATGTCTGATGTCACACTTCTAATGCCACTAGTGACGTATTACAAGAAAACTTTGGTGAAAGAATAATTTTAGGATATGCAACTGTTAGTTTTCCTACCAAAAGTTGTAATTTAACTCCTTTAAATTACTTTTTGTGGGGTTATTTGAAATCTATAGTCTATCTAAACAAACCACCAACCATTGATGCATTAAAATTGGACATCGAACTCTGCATTCGTGACATTAGACCCAAGTTATTGCACAAAGTCATCGAAAATTGAGTTCATCGAAGGTTTGTTGAGGCGGACACTTAAATGTGTTGTTCGAAGCATAATCTAATAGATCGCGCTTCAAAATGATATAAAAATCTCGTTGTATCTGAACTAGTTTTTATTTTATTTCATTTTAAAATCATATCGTTCATATTGGAAAATCCTTTATTTGTAAAATATATTTATTTGATGGTATAATCGCTTCGAAATCTTATAATTTTACTCTTTTATGTGAATGTTGAAAGTCGTTGCGTTCCATTTGTTGATTTTTGAAATAGGAATTTATACGAAAAGTACACAACAATAGCTGCAATTCTCTCTGATGTTGGCATTCTTGCGTTAATCAAATGCACAACATACATCTGCAGATAGAATATGGAAGTTCCATTAAGCTTTACGACCCCAGCTGAGGGTTTTTTGGCGAATTCGCCCGCGCAGCGGCCCAAAACCGCTACAAATTGCGCGGAGACGAACACGTGGCTTAATTACCGCTCTGTTGTTCCAGGTTGTCGGAGTGGTGAAGCAGCCCTGCCGAAGGGCCTTTGTTAAGTACGCAGACACAGAATCAACACGACCTCGCTAATATGGACGACAGCCGGTTCAAGGTAAATACGAGCTTCCGCTCTCCACTGTCTAATTGCTTTTAGATGGCGCTAGGTAAATGCCGCGGAATGAAAGCGGAGCAATCGAAGGCTCGCCCGAGTGTTGGTTTATGAGGCAAAACGGCGGCCCGCCGCCGCTTGCGGCGTCTGAATGGGCTGTTTGTTTGTTTTGTAGATTTGTTTCCGGCATGTCTGCACCTTTTCGGGAAAGGGGGCGCGGCTGCGCGTCTAATGTTTGTTTTTTAAGCCGTTTTGAGTGAGCTCCTTACTTCTTGATCACCCCACGTAAAACAAACGTGATATACCTAATTGCATATCTGCATTTGCATGTAATTAGAATTGTATTTAATTTAATTATTCACATAATGAATCTCTGGAAAATCTCTGATTAGTAATAATGAACTTCTTCCAATTATAAGGCACCTTTGGTCGATTTTTCGATTATAGCAGAATTTGCTATTTTTTAGCATAGCAATATTTATGTACGAATAAAATCGAAAATATTGATTATTCTTTTTATAAAAATACACATTATATATATTACGATATAGCAGGCCTTACAGGCCCATGACTATGATATATGTTATTAATACTATTTAGTTATAACACCACTCTTAGTCCATTTCTTCTATTCTTTTTGTCAGTTTTTTCCATTTGTCCCTGTCTGGTGCAATTCTTTCCAATCTTCTATTGCTAATTTTCTTAAGTCACTTTTCACTGCACTGAACCACTTTTTTGGCCTACTTCTTTTCCTTCTTCTTCCATCTCCTCCCACAAGCACCTTTTTGGTGTGCTTATGTTGTGCCTTCCTTTTCCCAATCCCTTTTTCTTTGTCATGCCCAAGTTGCACATGCATAGAGTACCGTATGTCTAATTATTGTTCTACAGATTTTAAATTTGGCCTATCAATTTCTGCACCTACTGCGTCATTGCATGTCAGTCACTCCCAAACACTAAAAATGATGACTTTTTCAAAAGAACAAACTGCTTTTTTCCTTTAAACCTACTGTAATTTGTTCCTTCTTGTGGCTCTTCTCTTAATTAAGAAAAATAAAAATATTTTGTTTTTAGTTCATTAATCGCTATCCCATATTCTTCTGCTGCTCTTCTAGCTCACTGAGGACTTTATCGAGTTCTTTCTTAAATTTAGATATCAAGACCGCGTATGCAGTGAGCTGGTCTTTACGTTGATATATAATGCCATAGTTCTAAATTTTAACTTGCCTCAATATTACCTCTAAAACTAAGGTTGAAAAGTACTATAAACAGCGGATTCTTTTGGTTCAAACTCTTTTTTTCTGTAAAACTATTAGAGTTTCCATCAACTACTTTGTTAGAGTTTTTCGATGGCGTTAGCTCAATTAGTTTGCTGGAGATACCCAAATTGACGAAGGTTTCGTATGATTTAATTCTAACGACAGTCATGAACTTGTTCGTAATCTGAAAACAATAGTTGCAGTTCGTAACTATCGCTCGTTATCATTTTTAGAGTGAATATTGGACCTGAAAAATAATGGCCATTCTTACTCTTTAATTTTGGTAAAGTATATCTGTGACTTGTCTTAGTTTTTTTTCATGTTTGCTTTTTATTATTAATGCAAAACAGAAGAAATCTTGTATACATTTATATTTAATTTTTAGCATATAAATTTTACGAAGCCGTAAAAAGCAATGTCGCTTATAGTTAATCTCGCTGGCCAATTCTTTTCGCCCTTCTATGAGATGACCCAACCATGAAATTTACTTGCAGCAATTCGTTCACATCGCGTCATCCTGTTGGAACCACATGTTTATAAAAATCATTGTCGTATTGCAATAACTTAGGACATTTACTCAAATACATTTCCGACCTTCTCGGAAAAATGTGCCTATTACTACACCAACGGGAAAACCAATAAATCACTGAAGGATTCTCTAAACTTAAAATTGCACTATTGTATATGCGCTAAATCATCGTTCTCTTTTTAGTTTCTAAAATCTAATCAACAACCATTTGGGGTTTAGTTTGAGTGCTTATGTTAGTTGGATCTTGTAAGCATGCACGGGCAGATCTTTCGTAAGAACTTCCGAATCGGTGCTTCTGGTTTCTCAATCGCACCTTCCTCAGTATAAGTTGATATTGTTGAGGAAGTGGTCGGTACGATGAGGACATATCGATGGTTTACTGTCTTTAGTTAGACCTGAATCCTTAAATTTAGCGTTACACTTTCTTGGCCTAAAAGTTCGCGAATTATTTCCGCATATATTTGCTCAAAATTGTGCAGTAATAATAGATTGCTCTTTTATGACGATTAATTGTAACAAAATGGCATGATAGATGTGGCACCTTAACTACATGAAAATTAGAACAGTGTTTGCTAATTAAATTTTAAATAATTGATTTAGATCATCCTTATAATCTTCTTTTATCAATAGTAAAATAGTACACTATATTCAACATAAAATGAAGTTTAATTTGATATTAATGTTTATCTTTTTAGAAATAGTATCACAAAAGAAACATGGAAAAGGGGGTAAACGGATTGTGGAAGAATTGCGGAAATCTTTGTACTTAAAAGAGTTAATTTTGGTGTATCAAAAAACGGTTTAAAAATATTTTAACACTAAAATTATGATTTCAACAAGTGAAATTTGTTGAAAAGATACTAACAGAAAGAGCTGTAGAATATCACTAAAACAGCTTTCGGCGACTGCCATAAAGCATTCGGTGTAATTGATATAAACGGGGAAAAATGTGTAATTGAAAATTTGTTTTATGTGATCCTATTTTAAAATGATGAATATTTTGCGAAGATGGTAATACAACTAAACCAAGTAAAATTAAGAATCAAAATTCCACAGTTTAAGTGATGTGTCCAAAGCACTCATATTACCCTAATGTAAAAATAGAAAATGTGGATGAACATATATTTGGAGCAAAAGATAAAACTTAAAGAGAGCAGTAAGCATATAGAAATAGGGAGAAAAGCACCAAAAAATATATTAACTAGCGACAGAACACCACAATATATGTGTTTTCAATCATTATGTGGTACACAAGTTTGGAGATTCACAAGTGCCATGAAAAAGAAAATGGTAGGGGTGACTCTGAGAGACAGAAAACTAAAGTATTCAATATAACAGAGAGAATATTAAAGTTTAAACAGAACCATGCAGCTCATATCATCAAAATAAGGGACCAAAAGTTGAATGGATGAATAACAAGAGAGAGACATAGCTGAGCAAGAGATCAAGAAATAAACCAATTATTAAGTGGAAAGTCGCTGGTCCAATATGGAGAAAAACGATACAGAGTAGTGAGAGATAAATAAATATTAAGGGAGGCATATCTTTAATACTAGGTGTCACAAAGACACAACAGGAGACACCAGATAGTACTGACAACTTTTAATGTTGCATCTATAATAATCGTCAAAGATAATAATCTTCTTTGATAGAAAGAAAGGAGCAATGTCGGTATTAGCGCCTAAGCGCTTTAAGGTGCAATATTTTGAAGCCGCATCTATCTTAACTTAAAATTAGCGGAAAATGGCTCCATATACGACAATTTCAAGGTATTTTACTTCCATCTATTAAAGATCTCTTCCCTTCTGTTTAACTGACATCAATTCTTTGTTAGCACGACTTTTTTGGAGCACTTGGCAGTCTTCAATCAATTCTCAAGTTAATTCGTCACCACTTGCAACAAATTATGATCAGCGAGATCGTTAGTGTGTGACAATGTTTTTATTCCTCTGAAGATGACGAATTCTTAGAAGAGCAGCGATGTTCAGATCCCAACAAGTATAACGAAGTCTCCTCCATTTTGATGGATGCATTTATGGCCCGCGAGGTATGAAAACGGATGATTACAATGTGCAGTCGGCAACCTTTACTAATATATCTCTCTATATACCATTGTTATACCAGCATTATATTGTACCAGCAAAGCTTATGGTGAAATTTAAGGAGAGATGTTTGAACTCCACAAAATCAAATCATTCTATTCATTTTGCTAATTGCTGAAGGATCAAAAATAATTTTTTTATGTCGCATCTATCCGTCACTCTCGAAAACGCTCCTTTAAACAGTGATAAGAGGAATGCTAATAACTTTCACAAACGATTTGGTTAATTAATACCTTTTTAACTTAGAATTATTGGTAGTTTTCGTGATTAAAATACGGAAAACGAAATCCTCAAGTATCTAGAGATGATCTGGACCGATAAAAAAATGTTACACTTCATGCACATTATCTACCCTGTATAGTAACCTGATAAGAAATCTGTCGAAAATTACCACGTTTATCAGAATTTTAACATGTTGAATTCTGCAGTCATGCCATTTCTTAGTGTGTTGCGTTTGAGAAGATCGTATTGAAGATCAAAAAGAAAATATTTTTGCATTTAGATTCAATAGGGAGGATCTTAAAAAATATTTATGTGAGGGCACACGCAGTTACCTTTATATTATGATAAGCTGTCTGGAGTCTGGTAAAGCAAACCAAAAATCATTAACATGACCGCCAGTTTTATCTTAAGGTCTCTTAACAAACAGCTTTTCTCCTGACTCATTCACGAAAAAAACATCATCCATACCGCCATAAACAAATTTGAGTTCTTCTCTAAGCAGTGCCAACTCAGATTGCACTATTTTGGGACAGAATCAGCCATAATACAAAATTGGTGAATGACTATAGTGAGAGACGAATTTGGGCGGCAAAACCAGCTTGTCTATCAAAAAAAAACTTTAATTACGGAGTGAAACGAAGTTATATATTTAATTTGGAAGCAGTTATAGCTATTATAGCAATTAGTAAAGGAACAAGGAACTTAAGGTTAGATTATGATATGATTGTGCCTAGACAAATCATCAAATTTAACTATTAGAAAGAGAATGTATTTCACAGTAGACTAAGTAATGGAACTTAAGGTAGGAGCAGATTTGACCTTCACCGATAAAAGAAGGATTTTTGCTTCTAGAAATGCACAATAATGTCCATCAAAGAAACACCGCAAAAAGTTTTTTCTATTGCAATGAGGCTCGTCCAAAATGCTTTTCTGGTGACATAATGCAAAAAAGGCGAGTTTAGTGAAGAAGCGAGTCCAATGAGTGGCAAAGGTAACGCAATGGTTGTAAATACCGGGTTGGTGTTTCAAGATTGATTTAAATAAAAATTGAGTAAATCGGCTTCAAACAGAAGTTAGTGGAGTATATGGTGTTATTCGCCATTTTTTTAACAGCTAAAGTGCAGTTAAGGGACACTTAATCGTAATTGATGACCAGTGACACGTGTCTTCAAAATTACTTAAGAATCAGAGCTTGCAGACTACATAAATGGTATTTGTAGAGAAAAGTGCGAATTGCATTACAGAAAAATTTTGAAATTCCGATAATAGTAAATAAAATCCACAGGACCTAAGATACAGCTGAATGTTGTGAAGTGATTATCAGATAGACTACAGCAAGACGCTGTCTCTTGGTGTCTAGAGCTACTTCACCTCTTTTTTAAGGTCACTACCTGAACTAACATTTATCCAACAATCGTGCAATAAATTAACGTAAACGTGCTCTTCTTCGTAATTCATTTGATTAAGTTTGCAGTTCCAATTTTCTTAACCATTTACACTAGCAAACGTGATCGTTTTTCTAAGATAGGACTTTAAATAAAATATTTTTAATTTGGTTGCCTAGCAGACAACATTGAAAGTGAAAATTTGGCGCTATGCTCTCACTTATATTGACAAGAACAAGAAAAATAAATAGCAGTGCCCTAAAAATTACAAACGGAAAATACAATTTCTGCCACTGTCAGTCATATGAACAAGAGAGGAGAAGAATGAGAAGTTATAAAAGAAGGAAGACAAAACTTCTACATTAAACCAACTTTATCTTAGAGCCTGTGGTATCAGACTGTATGAGCATTAAAGAATTTATTGTTATATAATTAAAGCCTTTCTTACCTTTCATTCTAATGAGCCTGTGTATCTTTTCGATGAAAAATGTACGGAGTTAATTTATAATTTAACTGTAGCCCACTTAAATCTAATTAAGGATCCGTTTTTCTATATGCCAGTTTGAACAATAATTTGATAAACGAACACAAAAGTGCGCTACAGATCCAAACACACCCTAATCCGTATCTCTAAGATTAGAGTTAAGCTGAATGTAGCGAGACCCCAATTTTATGCATTTCAGCAATGTTTTCTGTGGTATTTATGGCACAATGAGTGTCTTGATGAAGAAGAGCTCGCTTGCAAGTGATCAAAGACAAATTTAAGGGTTTTCCATTTGGAACCAATTTAAAGTGTACAACACTGACAACATTCCACTAAACTGAGAATGTTGGCTCAAAGGGGAACCCAGCGCTTAGGAAGGTTGCATTTAACAAGTTGCGTTTTTAATCAGTCTACAATAAACCTTGATTCTCTTGTCAGCTTCTTGTACATAAAGTCAAGTTGATGCAAATTATCTGACAATCATGTACGCGATGCCAAGTTCAGCAGACATATCATGAGTGTTTGATGGAGGTTTGGCAACAAAGTAGCTTGCAAGTATTCTTCATTTAAAACAGATGGTTGGGCGGAAATTGGAAGGTTTTCAAGTCGAAAGTCACCAAAATTAAACCGCTTATACTATTTCCAAATCGTCATATGGCTGAGAGTTCTATTCTCGACATCGCAAAGAATCTTTGCAGTATCTCTCGTTTTCAGCAATAACAGATTAAAGCTCAAAGGCCAGTTTTGTCAATTGCCTTCACAGCCAAAACTAAAGAGTGTTATTTAAGGAACTTTTTTACAATCTGAAAACTTATTGTGCAAATATCTTTTCACACAACGCAACATTTTTTATAACTTTCGGAATTAAAGCCTTCTGAAGTAGACTTTTATAACGTTTCTAGTTTGCGTCATGATGGACACAGAATTATATAATTCCTGATCACTTAGAAACCTAAAATTAAAAGCAGAAATTTATTGGGAAAATTGTAAACATCATGGGAACAGTTTAGAGTCAATAATTAAAGAAGTAGTACGTAAAGGTTAAACCACAGAAAAGTGCAGTAATGTCTGTAATTTTTTTTTACTTAATGGGAAACTGTTTTATCAGCCTTTATTGTTTAAATGAATCCTCTAAATCCTAATTAACTTTTAAAATAAAATCTGTGTTATAGGAAAGTTTTTTTACTACTTCAAGACACTAGGAAACATTTTTTTATTTTTATGTTTTAAAATACTTTTTACTACCTTCTTTGCATTTCTCTATCTTTTAAAACCAGCCATTGAACCAACTCTTCTGCGTTTTTTTAAGAATTGGGGCACAGCCCTTTTTTATATTTAATTTGTTTATTAGCAATCAGTAAGATACACAAACTATAAGCTAATGTGATATATTGTACAATACTTAACATATATGTACACTAAATAACGTGAAGAAGTAAACATCCAGCGATGTCACCTCAGATAGACAGGTCGAGCGACCATTGACGTTTGAGTCTTGTTTTCAGAAAGTTCTAGCAGTGGTGGTATGAGTGGATTGGAATAGTAGTTGAGTCTATTGTGGTATTTAGTACTGCTCTCCTGGATAACTACACTCACGTAGGGGATTTTTAGGTCCATATGGATGGTGTGGTTTGAGACGTACCATGGTGCGTTCACAATGTTTCTCAGAATCTTGGATTGGGCTCTTTGTATTACAGCTGATTTGACTTGCTAGCGCAACCCCATAACTCTATTCCGTATGTCCAGATTGGTCGTATTACTGCTTTGTAGATTAGTATTTTATTTTCAAGCGATAGTTTGGATTGACGTCCAAGGAGCTAATTAAGTTCTCGTACTTTTAGATCTAGTTTACGTTTTTTTTTGATATGTGTAGTTTCCATGTAAGTTTACTGTCTAGGTGTAAGCCTAGATACTTGACAGCTTCTCTTTGGGGTAGCGCTATTTGATTCATCGTTATTGGTGGGCATTGACCTTTTCTTAGTGTGAAGGTTATATGTGTAGATTTAGCTTCCTTAACTTTGATCTTCCAGTTATTTAGCCAAGTTTCAATGACATTTATATGTGCTTGGAGATTGGATGAAGCTGTAACAGGGTTATCATGCGTCGCAAAAACCGCCGTATCGTCAGGAAATGTACCAATAGCTGTTTCGTCTGTCACTGGAAGATCGGTTGTGTATAGCACATATAATGTTGAGACCAAAATGCTCCCCTGCGGGACTCCAGAAAGTATGGGATGACTGTTGGATATTTCTTGGTTAACTCTAGTTTCAAAGTAACGATCCTCCAGATAGGATTTCAATATGGTGAAATATCGTAATGGTAGTGTTCTTTTGATTTTGAACAAAAGTCCACGATGCCATACCTTATCGAATGCCTGTTTCACGCCCAAAAAGGCAGCGGTACAATAATCTCGGTTTTCCATTGATTTGTTAATGATGTTTGGTAAGCGGTGACATTGTTGTGTAGTCGAATGAGCTTGGCGAAAACCAAATTAGTGATCGGGGATCCATGCCTGCTGATTTAGCTCTTGATTAACTCGATTGAGGAGGAGTCTTTCTATGAGCTTAGATATTGTTGGCAGAAGACTTATTGGTCGTTAAGATGAGACCTCAGTCAAATTTTTCCCAAGTTTGGGTATCATAATGATTTGTGCAATTTTAAGAAATTTTGACCAATAATTAAGCCTAAGAATTGCATTAAAGATATAAAAAATCTTGAGTATTCCTTTTCTTGGAAGTTCATGTAGCATTTTGCCAGTTATCCTGTCTATCCCTGGGGCTTTCCTTGGATTCAGTTTCTTAATTGCCTCTTGTATTTCTTTTGGAGTGAAGAGTTTTACTCGGTCTTGTGTTAGAATACGAGAGGAAGTATCTTTTGGTTTTCTCTTTGCTTTTATTGGCTTCCAGATAGAGTTGTCGTATCTTGAAAGATTGGTAAGATAATTTTCCACAGAGGAGTTTCTGATGTCTTGGAGTTTTGATTTTGTTTTGCTAATTCTATTGTATTCTCTTCTATTATCTATATTACGTGTACGCTGCCAAATCGACCTGGCTCTTCTTTTCTTTGCCACCAACTGCTTTATTTCAAGAGGTATATTGTTTGTTTTAAGTTTTTGGACAGTTGCTGGCATAGCAGTTTTTGCGGCATGTTGGAGAGTGTCGATTAGGTTACTGCAAGCCTCTTCAATGTCGTTTGGTTCCTGTAATTTTACTGAAATGTTGATTGTATTTTGGAGTGTTTGACGAAAAACTTCCCAGTCTGTGTGCATGTTGTGGAGTCTGGGTGTTAACTTTTTAGAGATTACTGTTGTTCTTATTGTTGCAATAATTGGGCTATGGTCAGAGAATAAATCATAATTGGATGTTATGTCTATATAATTTGGAGAGATACCATTCGTTACAAAAAAGTCCAGAAGATCTGGAACCTTGTTAACATCAGTAGGCCAGTAAGTTGGGGAGCCGGTTGAGATGACAGAATAGTTATTATCATGCAACACCTGTGCCATTTCTCTGCCTTTGGTAGTTGTAAGGCGCGAACCCCATAAAATATTTTTGCTGTTATAGTCTCCTCCGGCTATAAATTTTGGATTAAGTGTCTCAAAGAATTTTTTGTAGTGTTCCTTTTTTAAATTATGTTGAGGCGGACAATAAACGCCTGTGAGGGTAACTTCATATGGAAGGCTTTTAACTCGTACTGAAGTAGCTTGTATATGATGTTCTGCATATTTTAGTAGTTCATAATGTACTATCGAATTTTTGATGAGTATGGCTGATCCTTCATGAGATGTCTCGTTAGGATGGTTTGTATAGTAGCATTTATAATTTGGTATCTCAAAATAAGTTCTCCTGGTAAAGTGTGTTTCACTGATTAAAAGAATGTCAATGAAATTTTGTTTTAGGAATAACTTAACTTCGTGTTTATGGCGTGGAAGGCCATTGGCATTCCACTGAGCTATGCGTAGATAGTTAGCCATTTTACTTAATTTTGTTGATGAGTTGTGTGATCATGTTGAGAACTAGGCTGTTTTGCTGAAATAACTGATTAAATAAGTTTTTGAATTCGTCTAAGAATTTGGATAACGTTGTAATAATGTTATCCGTTGGTTCCGGGTTGGATTTTGATACTTCTGCATAACTTTTTGAGAGTTGATAGTTGTTGGAGAGCTGGATGTTGTTTGCATATATTGGTGCAGCAGTTATGGGTTGTTTCACTAATTGTTGCCTCGGATTTTTGTTCCTTAACATCCGTTGGTAGCATTCGCAACCTCTGTCATTTGCTGGGTGGTTTCCTCCACATAGAGCACATTTGGACTCTATTTTTAGTGCATTCGGTAGTGTTGTGGTGCCCTCCACACTTAACACATAAGTATGGTTTGTTACAGTACGTTTTTGTGTGTCCGAACTGTTAACATCTCATGCACTGTATAATATTGTTTCTAATAGTTCTGGGAGGTTCTATTTGTATTATTTTATTTTGTAGTCCTCTTATCTTATAGACTTCTTTATTATCAACGAAGAATAGGTTTAATGGTTCTTTGGTGGCCCTATGTTGCGCATTAATTATGTTTCGAACCTTGTGTCCCATTTGTTCTATCTCTTGTTTTATGTCTGCTACTGGGGTTGAGTGGTGTAGGTATCTTTTGATTACTCTGTAGGCCCGTTCCTCCTTTATTTGGTAAGTATGATGATACACATTTGTTTCTTGAAAGTGTCTTATTAACTTGCGATATGAGTCTACTGTTTTAACAACATTATTTGCAAGGCTTTTTGTATAATACTGTTCAGCTTCTAGTATGTTATTTAATTGTGTTATCATTTGTGGATAGTTTGTTACTCCATCCACAAAGATTGGAGGAGGTTTTGGGGTTTTTGTGGTGTTAGTACTTCCTTCGCTTGTGTTATTTTCTGTAACATTCTCTAAAGCAATAAATCTGTTATTTGTTGCTACTGTTTCGTTAGGACGATTATTTTGTGTAGTTTTAAATTTCTTCCTGTTCACGCTTATAGTTTGCCATTTATTTTTGTTGCTATCTTCTTCTGCTTTTTCTTCTTCTTCGCTAGTGGATGTCATTCGCACACTATTAGATGATTCTTGTTTTTAGAAGCCCGTCTCTTTTTTAACTTGTTTTTGACGTAATGCTGGCTTGCTTATTGCATTGCTGCCATTCCGCTTTAAAACTCGTCGAGTATCTCTTATGGTGCAACGAAACATGTTCTGCCATGAGATGAGTGTTAAAAATTTCCAGGCCGATTGATTATATTCCAGGGTTCGTTGGAATAAAACAATAGCGTTATTTTTTAATATACTCTCCATGTATGTCAATACATTTATTACGTTTCAAAATTAACATTTTAATACTTTTGGAGAAATCCTCTGAAATTTTATCTCAAAAATAGTCTCTTGCTACTCTTCATCATTGTTCAATTTTCTATCTAAAAAGTTTTTGTTCAGTGCTGAAAATAAATAATAGTAACTGAAGGCTATATTTAGGCTGTAGATTAGGTGGGGAGTTTCTCAAAGCTACTGTCCTTCTCAGCAACCTAGACAAATGTTGAGGCAATACTGCCCATTTACAATTGTGCGCCTTTTCTTAAAATTGACTAGCAGAATTTCTTTTGAATCCCAAATTATCGTTTCCATGACTTTTTCAGTTGATTAAACCACACTTGCCTTTCTTGGCCGTTTTTCGTTCGGTCTGCGCCATTCCATTGACTAGGTTTTTGCTAAGAGATTACGATTTTATTTCCTGTAACAATGGATTGAAGAACTTCTGCTTTATTATTGCGACAAAGTTTCAAAGTTGTTTATAACTGATCACACGTCGTTTTTGAACCGCTGACAAAAGTCGGGATAATCATCTGGCAAGTACCATATTCATTAAAATGCGTTTAGAGAGACTGTTTTGAAAAGCCCTAACCTTGCTGATAATTCTTTACTTTTATAACAACTCACGCTCAACGAGGGCGACGTTTTATTCCGAAAGTACTGGAATGGGCCAATCTGAATGTCGTTCGTCTTTAAAATTTTTTTGATAAACAAAATTGTTAGCCTACCAAATGTGCAAAATGTCGCAGCACTGCCAATTCAAGTGACTGTTGTTGCTTGACTGGAACAAATCAGCTGCTGAAATGTTTACGAACGTTCAACCAAATGTAACGCTATCTGAGACTGACTATTCTGTTGTTACTGGAATGTGGTCTGGAAAATTTGGCGCTTACATTGTAACTTCTCGTCGATTGAGGTATGGCGTATTCAAAGGACATGAATTTTTCGCAATAAAGGTGGTTTAGAAGAGCGGTATGAATCATCATGTTCAAACACTCGTCTAGCTGCCGATTTAAGCATCTTTCTGGCAGCAGCTATGTTCTACGTGACAGACAAAACGGATATCCTAACATTGAAGCGTTTTCCAGATTGGAGGAAAATTCCAAATACTGATCAACTCAAACCGCGTGCGAAGTTCGAGCACAAAATTACCCGGTGTTCTGTTTTTCATCAAAATGACATTGAGGGGTCTTTTCACTGTCACAAGTTCAAGGACAACTAATACCCAAACATTGTTTTACCTGCGTTACAAGACAGGTTTGAAGCTGTCTTAACACGCTTGAACCTATCAGAACGTACAACCATCCCTTTTTCTTCTCTGGTGGCACCACAGCCCGAATGGAGCTCTGGCCTAGTTGAGCTTTGGTTTATATTCCTGCCTGTCTGCAGATGTTCTTCTCTAGCTTCTAACACCAAGTCCTCAAAAACAAAATCCATATTTCGTTTCTGAAGTCTTTTCCGATATTTTCATCCTGAATTCTGAGGCAAAGGTTTTTTAACGGTCTAAAAGGGTCTAAAAGGGCCCGTTCTCGTCACCTTCCACCGGGGTTCGTTACCCGGTCTCTGGTGAAGTTACTCAGGTTTTCGAGGTTCACCACCTTTATTTTCATATAAAGGCTGCTTGGAGGCTACAAGAGGCTATGCAATGCTAACCGGAAACTGCGTCGTTTATTGCGTATACACTACCGCTTTGAACCTCACAACCATAGCTTATTTCATATTGCATTACTTCTCCTCACAAAAAAGTTCTGTTACAACAATTGTGGATTGTTTTGCTTCCTGTATCAAAAGTTTTACTGTGCACACAAACGGGAGAAATAGTAGAATAACTTATTTATTATTTATCACTTTCGTCATTACACATAGCTACACTTTAATATTTAAGGAGTTAAATTAACTTGCACATCTAGCTTCCGTTTTAATTTAGATAATTTGTTGCTATATGGTGGTTTTTCGTACTACATATGCGATTAAAAAATTTGTGTTAAGCATTTCGAATAGAACTGCTAATGAAATACTATAAGTGTCAGAGCCCACAGATACTTAAATTTGCTGTATCATAAACCGCTAAGTAATGTGCGAAACATGACGTCTTTGGGCTTTACCATGCTTTACTTGTTAAACTAACCTGAACTTGTATTTTTTTTTGTTGCGTTGTTCACAAGAATAGACGTCCTTATCTTGAAGCGTCTCTTAGACTAAAATTTCCTATTTGGAACTTTGAAAGCCAGCTGAATATGGTACTATGATAAGGTAATCATGTTACAGCACACTGATCAACAGTCACAATTGCCCTGTTTTCTATTTTTGACCATTGCGATATTAATAGTCCTTTTCACTGTCATAATTTAGGAGAAACGTAACACCTAAAAGTCGTCCTGCCGGCTGCAATGTGCCACAACTTGCGACCATAGCTTGCGCTATATTGCAATACTTTCCCAATGTTTTATGTATGAGTTTTTTTTTAATTTATGACAAGCCGACAGTGTTTTGAGCACCAATCGTATAAACATTGCTATTATCAGTAGCACGAGATCCACATTTTCCTTTGCATGTTTATGGTAATTGATGCCAAGCGCCGAAGGTCGTCTTTGTTGTATTTACTAATATGTGTTATTACGCCACAATCATTCAGAATGTTGTTTGATTTCGAGCTGCTATCTGTGTGGCATGCTAATTGTGCTGCAGTTTACAAAGAGCCAGAAAACGGATTATAAAAAATAAAATAACGATTTTTACTTGAAGTGCTTTAGTACCATGTAAAACTTGGTGGGATGATATAATGTATTCTTGTTATCGAATACGCATTTCTCTATGACCAATATTTTTAATTTGCTTTAATTTAAATTTTTTAAATACAGGATGCTCCAAAAATGTACTAATGGTAAATACAATGTTTATTGGCTTAGAAGCAGTGGTTTAATGGTTTAAATTAGAAAATATTAAGTGTTTGCGAACATTTAAGCTAACAACCGTCTCTTTTCAAACAGCCGATAATGCAGATCAAAGCGTTTTAATTGGAAATGTAAGAGATCCCTTTTCAATTTTTTTTCAACTCATCAGCAAGCTGGTTTTATGCAGTAAACTTAAATTTTGATGTGTCATTTATTCAGAAAGGTCACATCGAAATAGGGTCCTACATCACGATAGTAGTAGAGAGGTGCTCCATCTTGTTGAAAGTAATTCTCTTCGTTACTTCCAACACTGCAACGCGTAAGCTGACGGATATTTGGCATGTTTAAATAAACACCAACAATATTAATTAGCTCATAAAAGAATGATACAATTTCCATTACTGATATCTCAGACCACGCTGTAATCTTTGGTAAATTCAAATGATATTCTATGGTAACATATAAGATGCTAATTTTGAATGGTCCAGTAAGAACAGTTGTAGCGATTAATTAAGATCTTTGGCTTAAAGGTAGCTTTATAGTTGCAGACAATTTTGGGCGGAAATGCTGCATCTTCCACGCATTTGCCCTTGTACCATCCCCAAATTGTTTACAAGTCAATTATCACTGCATTAGCGGTCATTTAAACAATGAGTAAGTTTGTGGGACAACCTGTCCTGTTTGTAAAGGCTGAGTTGTTTGATGTCTTTTTCTCATTAGGGTTTTGGGGTATTATTTAAAGAGAAAGCTTTTTGAATAACACTTTTACGAACCAATAGAGCTAACAATAGTTTTTTTTTTTGACTGAGCTTTTGATCTTTTTCTTATTCCTCTAACCCGATTGGTAGTTTAAAATCTCTTACAGTAATATTTTTTACTTATTATTTTTTATTTTTTAATTTGGCTAAAAATTGTTATAAAAATGCTTTGAATTAAAAATAGGGTAAAATGAGTCCAAAAATCATTCCTATTATAAATTTCTTATTATTTGAAGAGCTTATATAATACTCTATATTTTTGTTTAAATAACATGTATACTTTTATAGCAACTTTTAGTTTCTACAAGAAATTAAAAAATAAGGAAGATGAGCAGTAGACGTTTGACATTAAAGTGATCGTAACAAACATAAACAGTAAAGGATTCGACTCTGGCTTAATGACTTGTTTGCTTAAGCCGTTGTGCATAATTGCTACCGCTGTTATTTATAAATGTGATATTAATAGTGAGAGTATACTACGGGGGTGAAGCAAATATTAACCCACATTTATTTTTTACGTGTCGTGTGGCAAACGGAGAAGGGACGTTACTTCTGACAGGCCACCGCTTAATTAGTCAGCATCATGATGTTAGAGCAAAAGATGCCCTTGTCTACTTCACAATGGATTATTACCAAAATATCTTACGACTTTGAGCGTAAATCCGCTCGAAATTTTGAGAAGATTTATATTAAGCTTCGGGAACAACACCCTTAAGAAGATTGTGGCATAAACAATTTTTTAAGGACGAGAAGCAGTTGAAAATGAGGGTCACCGACATCTACCGAGGAGAATATTTGCATTGTTCGCAGCCTAATCAAGTACGGCTGCCAATTAACGATTACTGGTCGGTACAACATGTACGGCAACGCCTGGTTTTATACTCAAACTCAACAATAAAACGACGATTTGTTCTGTACTACACTGGCATGGATTTATCATTTAGTTTAGACATCTAAGAGAACCACTAGAAGGACAAAGATTGGCTGGTATCACAACTATCTTCAATTTACTATATTGGGAAAAAGCTACCTATCCGATGGAAAAATATGTGTCTAAGTAAAGGGAATGTGTATAAGTACATAGACCTTTGTATGTTTTTATTTTCATTTTTTTTAATTAATTAAAGAAAACAATTCCAGTTTACATCTTAACTCATGCATATGTTTCTGTTGAAAAGCTAAGAATACTATCAAAACAATGAAAATAAAAAATCACAGGGCAACAAATCTGTACTGTAGCGTCCAGCTTATTTCATAGTGCTGGGAATATCAGTTGCTAGTCTTTGCTGATTGTAGCTCGTATACGTACAACATTTTCGGCGTTCTGTTTGTTGCTAGTCTTGCAAACTATAGGTCACTGAAAATGTTTCCGACCATTTATGAATCGTGATGCACCTATTGCATCGTTCCAAAAAGCCTTCTGCATTATTTTAGTGTTTATGTAGACGAGTATTCCGCATTTGCACAAAATTTGATGCAAATTCGTTACTTTGCTCGCCCAATCATTAAAAATGTGCTCACTCATTGGATCTAACTCCCAACTGACTCGGTCAGTGAAGTTGCTCTCATTCACGCATGCGCATTAGAGTCTACTCCCATTGTTTGCATTGCGGTTGCGCGAACTGTTTTCGTATATTAACATTGGCTTGATATTTGTGGCACAGATCTTGTAGACAATACAGAATCTGCATCTTAGGCTCCTTACTTTAATGATATTGTTAATGGTGAAAGACATAATTCTGCTTAACTTATTTCTTAATGCAGTTACTATTTTGTTCACTTTAATGAAGCCTAAAAAATTTATTTTGCCAAAAGCTCTTTATCTACGATGTAGCATATTTTGTGAACCCTGATCCTCTTACTTGACTATCTTAAAAATTAAGAAATTGAAATCAGATTTGGTAGACGTAATGTACGTTCATATAAAAGTATTTCAAATTCGATAAAAAAAAAGTTAGTGAAGAATATCCAATTTGTACTTTTTTTTTACTGCGAGTTTTTAAACTTCTGGTAAGTCTGGTTAACTCATTGTCGCTGTAGGCATTCAATCAATGCAAGTTGTGGAGATATCTAAGAAACAATAACCATCTGTGCATTTTGAATTTTATTAGCTCAGAAATTTTTCTGGTGGAGTTAGATGAGTTATTTTTACCGCCTTTAGGATTGTTGAGTCTTTATTGAATATTGTTATATGAGAAGTCAGTTCTTCCTTCTCGTTACCTAACGTAGTTGCCTTTTGAGTACATACAGTATGCAGTGAGTATGTGTGTTTAATTCGTATAGCCTAATAATTTTTGTTATAAGTTGTGATTGATACCAATGAGTTTGTCCCTATTGTTTGAATACTAATCCAGGGGATACAAATCCAAAAGAGTATTTTGTATGCTATTCAGGTGTACTAAACCTGGTTTTGTTTACAGTTTGTAAACTTTTTTTCGATAGAAGCATTACAAGAGTATATGAGAGTTGCAAGAGCTTTTAGGTTTAAGATCCTCAGAGTTGAGTAGAAATTCGAAGAATGCTTTGAAATAACACTAACGCAATTTTTTAAAAATCTTCAGTTGTGCCATTACTTGTAACATTAATACCCCTAATGTCTTTGGAGTTCTATTAAGTGCTTTAAAACTTCTTTTTTGCACCACAGTATTCTTGTACCGGTTTATATTTCAGAATTATTATTATACCGTTGTTAACGTTGTACAGCAACTTTTGTAGTTGTCTAACAAGACATTGGTGCAACTTCAGAAAATTTATTTTTACTTCACTGTCTAGGAAATGGCTCAGCAAAAATTGGACTTTCCGTTGAAATGTTGGCATCGGATGTTCTTCTGTGCGATATATCTGATTTTTTGATTTCCTATGTTTTATGTAAAGATAACTTTCACAATCTGCATGGTGCCAAATTATTCGATTTGAAGCCGTTTATTGTACTTCTAAATAAAACGTATTAGGAGTGGCTTACATTGCTTCCTCTTTTTGGTTTCTGCGACGCGAAGACACAAGACAAAGCGATAGCTTTATCCAACCATTGTAGCAAACTTGATCGCCATAAACCATTAAGACTGGATCATGTTCAGGATGTGTTAGAAGTGTTCTTTATGGAGTAGAAAAGACCGAGATAGATAGGCTTTATCTATTGATTAGACACATTTTATTCATTGTCGCCCTCCTCGAATTTCACGTTTATAGGTGTTGAGGTTTAGGCTGGGTATTTATGGACTAGTTGCTTGAAGTCAGAGGACCAAAAGAAAACAATAAAGAATAAAATAAAGTTTGCTGTTAAATATAAATGAAATTGTTTAATTTGCAATATTTGATTTAAATTTCAGTGAGGAATTTTAGTTTTAATCAAGAAAGACTTTGTGTGGTTTAAAAT
Organism: Sinelater perroti; assembly: GCA_036346155.1. Lineage (NCBI taxonomy): Eukaryota > Metazoa > Arthropoda > Insecta > Coleoptera > Elateridae > Sinelater > Sinelater perroti. The sequence goes on along the minus strand of JARFIY010000158.1, from coordinate 15,463,704 downwards.
TTTCCTATTCATCGATAGGCACATTTGGTCTTTATTGGTTACATGCTAAAAATGGGTATTTTAAAGATACACATTACATATATTTAGTTTTTGCCCACATAAATTCTGTTCACATGAATCTGACTTCTAACCAATTTCTTTACCTACTGCCATTTTATGTGTACGTAACCGATTGTCCACTTTGATAATGGTGTTATTTTGGACATCATTTAGACTGTCATGTTGGATAAGTCTGGCTTCGTCTTCTGTCATGTTTATCTAAGGATACTTTTCTGGTGCCACAGCTATTTTTAGACTCAATATCTCTTTTTCCTTCGGTTTCCATGCGTAGAAAGGGTTGATCATTTAGCAGGTTCATCTTGATTTTGGTTTTAATTACTGTTTAATAGGACCTTACGATCAGACCGCCCATTTTTTCTCACTACTGTAAGTTTAAGGGTTAAGTTTTACTTTGTCTCAAATTTTTGACAATTTGTGTAGTTCATATTGCAGGCCAATTTGATTAATACTTGTTCAGCCTTTTTTTGTAGCAGTTCTCAAGCCGATTCAAAGTTTTATGGTATCCGTATCATTCCTATAAGTAACTTTGGGGGGACTAACTTTGCATTCTTATGAGAGCTTTACGGGGGTAGGCATAAAACTAGGACGCGCAGTTCCATTTTCCTCTAGTTACGAGTCGCTTTACAACTTGGTTTATAGACTAGTTGAGGATATATCGAAAGGTTAGGTTTACAAGATATTAATTGTCCATCTTCAGGGTAATATGATTTCTTGCTAGTTCTTAGGGAACTTGGAGTTTAATTTTAATTCATAATGAATAAAATTTTGCTAGAGAACTATGTGGTGCTTATTTTCTGAGAACTAAGGTATTATGGCCCTAATTTTATTTTTAATTTCTTTGTTATGCTCGTACGAACTTTTAAATGAATTTTCTGTTATTTGGTAGTATGCTAAGAGCGTCTTGTAAAATTCTCTAATTGTTTCTTCGTCGACGGTTGTTTTTAAAATTTCGAAATTGCTTTTAAAACTTTGTCGGTATTATTGCCCTTATTTGTGGTATATGATATTTGGATATTTTAAATTGGTTGTTAATGTCAAATTTAAAAGATAGAACTTTTTGATTTATCTTGACGTCTGAATGTTGGTATAAAGTTATCTATACAATTTTACCTAGAAGACTGTTGAACTAGCGGCGCTAGAAAAGATTAAATATAGAATCTAAAAATTATTCCGAATATTTATTAGAACATTTGTGTTGAAATAATTAAATATTTTTTTCTCCTAGTATGGTATAAAATTTGTTTACTTGATCTAATCTAATCTCTACTTTATTACGTTTTGTATTTGTTTGCACGTTTCTTCAATATTTATTTTTGCTTCTTTATCTTGTTTCATCATAATTATTTATTTTAGTCGCGTTTTTATAGCAAAGTATGGACTATTTCGAAAAAAATGAATAGTTGATGCTAAAACCTTTTATATATAGAGTATACCAAATGGAGTAATTTTAAAATTGGTACCTAAGTAAATGCGTGGGACTCGAAGCACATTCATATCTGGCGCAACGAGGCTACCACTGGAACCTATTCGTTTCCTCAAAATCTGCACGTCACTGTAGAAAACTGTTTGAACTTACCAGGGGTTACTGTATGGTATGAACATCAGCGATGGACGTTCTAGGGCCATATTCTTGACCACACTGTTACTGGTGATATTTACCTAAAAATAATGCAGAAATCCGTTGGTCTATGCGTTGAAAGGTTGTTGGATGACAAAATGTACTTTCAGTAAGATGGAGCACCCACTACCATCGTGAGGTGCTGATCTATTTCGATACGACTTTTTCAAACAAATGTATTGCGAGAACAGGATATGTGAAATTTTCATTACTGATCCCACCGTTAGAATTCTTAATTTACTTACCCCACGAAATAAAACCCCCAATTTATCAATACATTAGAAATGTTTTTTACAATAATAAATATGTGTGACTGTTACAAGCAAATTTGTTATAATTAGAGTAGGTTTTGGTAGTTTTTTGTAATACACAACGTTGCGGCTACGTATAGCAGAAGTTCTTGGTTTCTGGGGTCTTCCACAAATTTGGTCTTTAAAATAATTCTTATGCCATTTTAGATGTACTTCTATTGAATTCGGTAAAATGTGTAAAATGTCCATTTATTAATTTTACAGGCACGTGCTATTATTAAGCCCAATTAATAATCATAATGCAGACTAAGGATTGGATGCACTGCAGTAATGTGCGTAGGCATAAGTACTCACTAAGTTACGTGTCATAACTGAACCGATAGGTGTCCCATGTTGATTAAGGACCACCGGTGCCGTACGGAAGCTGCGGATGTGGTGCGATATCATCGTTGCATCGTCATAGTGATAGGTGATAAATAATATGATGCATTTATGTTGCTTGCAAAAGATCGTGAACAAACAAGCCATACAGTTGCAGCTCTAGACAAAACGAGAATTGTATCTTCAGTATTAGATTTGCTAAGCATAATTATTTTTGAACTTCCACCACAAGATGCTTGCGATTCCTAGAAGTCAATTTTGTACCAGGCGTTTTTCTAAAATGCCTGGTAAATCCTTTATTACTCACGGTTTATCACCTTCTTTCAGGCACCAAAGAAGGATAGACAGTTTTCTTTCATCGAAGCCGACGATGTTCTATAGAACGGAGATTTTAATATTGGTGGAGTACGTGGTGGGCCCTGAAAATATCGAGCCATATAATATAAAAAATTATAAGATACCAGAACCTTGGGATGTCACACTTCTCCCAGTGTCATTTCACCGGTTCAAAAGTCCTCCGTTGGAAGCCTTGCATTGGCCTAAATCTCTTTTCCTTCAAACGAAATTTTAGTTTTAGAAACAGTCATAAATTGCAAGGCGACAAATATGGTCTAACGTTGTGACAAGAAATGTGATGAGTGAATGTCGTAAAAATATTTTTGTTTTAACCATTCGGCTTCACCCCTGGTTGCAACTGTTTTTGAATTAGTACTTGCACTCGAACAATTAGACAATTCATTATCGATACCGGTAAACGAGTCGGACAATTCACCACTTTCAGCTTCATTGTTGCATTTTAGTAATGTGTTTTTTCTCTCTAATACGTCGACCAGAAAATATATGGTAAATATTCACACGAGACCGAGGGTGGGGTCGTGTGGACCCCAGAAATGTGTTGTATTTATTTTTACTTAAAGATTAAGTGCATTCACTTGAGACACCCTGTACGTGCTTGCAAATAGTTATAAATACATTAAGTTACACAAGATAAGTATGTCTGTACCCACAGGATTTTCCCGATAATTGCAGCTTATCTAATTTATTGCAACATATCCTGGTTTGAACGCTGACTATTAATTATTTATTATATCCACATTTATATTTTATAAAATTACCTTTATTAAACAAGTTATAGAAGTAGTTTTTGGGTATTATCTTAAATAAAAACTTTGAGTAGCACCGAATTATCCAATTATTAGTAATCTAATACTTTGTTTAATACAAATTGCAGGACAATCTAGGTCATCTAGATATTTAGTTCTGCAGTTAAAGGATAGCAAAGCTTGTGCCAAAGTAATGTAAGAGTGTAAATAACAGCCGTTAAATGACTGCTTTCTGCATCGACGCATATTTGAAGGCATCCATAACATATCTTGTGGAACTGTATGTAGTTTCTGACGTGCGGCCGATAAGCGAAATTTTTGCATTTACTATGATGTGATTCCTTACAAGGTATATCTTGGGATCAATATTTGAAATATTAGCTATTAACAATGTCATTGAATTAAAAATTTGTTTCGTCTGACAGCGACAGATGCTAAAACTGCTCTATCAATGACGATGTTAATTAACTCCTAAATTAGTAGACATTTGTAGAGATTGCACTTTAATTTCTTCAGTAGTTTATCCAACAATCTTTGCAAAATGTTCAAACATTTTGTACAATGCTCTCTGTCGAAAAGCCGTCTGAATGTTAGCCAATGTGTAAAGTTGTGGTTCAGGTGGTATGGAAAGTTTTAGAGAGCAAATGTTAGTCTTTAGAATTTGCTCAAAGGTTACGACGCCCGTCGTTGCTTAGGTCCGACAGACATATGACCTATCGTCAGGTAGAAGAATATTTGGACATTTCTGAACCGGCAAAAGACTATGCTTTTGGTGGTCAGATGACACGACGCATCTTATGGTGCTTTGGAATGCTGACCAAATTGAAAATGGAATATTTTTTTACGTCAGTTATACTGGATCAGATAACAAAACTTGGCTTTACTTTTTGACGTACCCACTAAAGCTAAAAGCAAAAAATGAAACTTTGAATATGAAAACACGTTAGAATTTGAACGAAAATCTCAATCTGAGAAGAGAAGAAGGCTAACCGTTTCTTTGCAGTCAAGAAATCTTAAACAATTATTATTTTGAAATATGAAAACTAAGATGCACTACAGCGTTTAAATTTATTACTCTACTACGTACAGTGATGACGTTAAAATCCTGGACAGTGAAGTGAACTGGATAGTATGAGCCTTATCTTAAAGATGGAGGAGAGTGGTAGATAAACTTTGCCGGTGCGCTAGGCAATAACTTTAAGATATTTTTCTTTCACTACCTGCGTCATTATTTCATTAGAGATCTCTACATTTTTGCACAGCCAACGATTCTTTGTCAGCACAAATTAGTGTAAAACACAACGCATTTTTGTGCTTTTAATTATCTATCTGCCAAATTACTCATGAAAATATTGGAAAGAACTAGAAGATTCTTGCCAACAGCTTTTGCTTTGCTCACGTGTTCTACTTGAGGAAGTAAGTGATCAGCTGCGCCTGAAGGGTAGAGGTCCTTAATAACTGGTTTGTCTGTTGTATTCTTGGCTAGTTTTTTGAAATGCCGTAAGCTTATTACTTTCGATGATTCACATAACCAATTATTCTTGGAAGGGGTTTTCTTTAAACAACATTTTATAGTGGGAAAGAAATATTACACGAATGCAGCGAAACAATCCCCTTAAAGCCGCTAAAATTGACCACTTTTTGTGGTTTGTGCGAGAGACTGTAAATTTGGGTTGCTATTTAATATACATATTATAAAAAATTGCAACGATAAACTGGCGCTACTATTGCACTATAAGAATGATGAGGATGAAGATGAGGATGCTTAGCAATTATTAATACTCACAGTGAGCATTACTATTACAAGAAAAAAATTCTTGAAAAGTCTGATCTCCCGAAGAAGTTTCAACGTTCAAATGAGCTGCTTAGATACGATTTTCATCATGGAAGGTCGTTCTAAAAAGTGTGGTAAAGCCGTTTGTAGATTAGAGGAGAGGTTTCTGTACAGTCGCTTTGAAGATCGCGATATGTAAATAGATAGCTACTGGTCAAAGATTTTGAGGAATTTGTTACTCTTGGAGAGTTTCTTCAAAAAGTAATTTGAGGAGTAGAGGTAATTTTTCTTAATAAATGGACTCAAAAAAACCTTTTCAATCCAAATACATCCAATAATTTTCGTATGCATTTTGTGGGTAATAATCCTTCTGCTTATAGATATGATTTAGATAGATAAAATGTTTCTTTTGCTACACTTAAATAGATTCTTATAATTGTGCAATCTTACAAGAACAAAATTTTCGTACAGTATTTTAATGAATTGACTTTTACCGTTTACTTTAAGAAATTCGTGTGGTCGATCTTTATTATCTTGGTGGAGGTACTTGGATTGGAAAAAGAATAGATATTTTGCCTTCAGAATGAAGATCATTGGATACGATAGTACATGCAGCAATATTTTTGACATGAACGCCAACAGCGTGAAGTTTTGACTGTCTAAGTCAAAATCGCCTAGGAAAGTAATCGAAATTTTATCAAATAGCTCTTCTGGGACCAGCAAACAATATCATCCATAGCAATATAATTTTGGTTAATCCTGTCAATACTAGTGCTTTGGTGGCGACGCGATAGCATTGGAGCACAATATTTTAGAACATGAAAATGAAAATGTATGCCAAAATTATACCTTAAGCTTTAAGTTATACCCAGACAGGAATAAAAAAATCAAAAATTAAAATTTTTAAAATCATAAAATTTAATTGTAAAGCGACTTTTTGGATTATTAATTTAACTCTTCTTTACAAATATTATACAATCCTGACTAAGGGTAGGTTATTGGAGTTTTTCAGTTATGGCGTGTTGCACCTGTAGTGGCTCAACAGTTCAAGACAAGAAATTTCTTCAGGTTTAAACTAGGCAACTTCTAAATATTAAATTCTGGTGTTTTCGGCTAACTTCAGCGAATTTTTTCGGGAAATGTTATTGGCTGCTTCTATCGTGAGACACAAAACTGGTACTAATTGAGGCTACTGATTATATAGATAAATATTTTTTTTGTACACTTTTTTAATAATATAGAATAAAAATTATTAAGAGTCGCTCAATCGCGTATTTCTTATTATGTTAAGGTTGACACCAACGTTCTGTTGAATTTCAGAGTTGCAAAAACCAGTCGACTCACTAGGTTGACATAGTAAGCCTGATTGGATACGAACATGAACTGGAGCCAATCAGGCGTAATTGTAAAATTTAGGATCGTTGCTCATCCAGAAATTTTCCTTACTTGCTGTGTGATTTATTAGAAACACCTAGCTGTAAAAAAGCTTTCTACTTAATTAAACCTTAGGCCATGATGTAAGATCATAAGTGAAATTTATAGTCCCATGCTATTTACAACGCAAAACGTAATTATGGGCTGGGGCCGGAATTTGCATTTGAATACTCAAATGCGTGACAACCAATAATATGAATGTGTGCAATTTGAGCAATTTCAAGATTCGAATAAGTTGCAAATGATATTTTAATAATGGAAATGTAGGTCTATTTGGTAAGATGGTTTTTTTAATGCAAGAGTAGCAAAATATAACAAAAGTGCGGGAAGCCTGAAGTCGATGTTCTTTTTAAAATTAGTCAAGGGAAGAATTCGGTGTCGTTATATAAAACTGCAATACGCCATATGATAACATATAGTAGTGAAATTTGAATCCTCCATATAACAGAATAAGAAAAGGCAAATAGCGATAAAGATTTTTGGAGGCGTGCTAAAAGAGAGACTGGAGAAAGAGAACCGATGAAGGATTGATCTTGATGTATGGAGAAATGGGAATATTAAAAGTAATAAAATTATAAATGCTAAGGTGTTTTGGCTTAATAAAGAGTAATTGAAAGCAGTGAAAGATGACCTACACAAACTTGACATACACCGTTCTTCATGATTCTTTCAGTGCTAAGAAACCTGAATAGACGTCAGTGCAACACCTCAAGTTTCTAAAGTTTATTATTTGCGTATTGGTTATTTTAAACTTGTAAATGTGATGACACTGTGCCTCATACCGTCGGCGTAGGCGTAATTAATAAACAAAACTGGCGAACTTCCGCACTTCTTCTGCATTAACAATACTAACACTTATGATTTAGCTTCAATACTTTCGTCTGCGAGAGCAGAAGACGACCCTAGTAACAGTGGAGGTTTGTCAATTTATTACATCCCCTTTTGTATTACTTGTATGCTTCAACAGTGATCCAAAAGACCTAGTTGTATGGGTAGTTGAATTATTTCTTAGATCGACGTTGTTTAAGAAGTGAATAGAAGGGAATAATATTATCTACGTATTCAGATAGTATGAAGGGTTGTAAGGCCGACGTAGGTATGTTTTCTCATGTCTGTCGTGTTCTTTCAGAGGCAAATTATGATAATCTTCTAATTTATTTGAAAATTTTGACTGGGGAATGACCAGTTGTAGGTCTCACATCTTGCTGCCGGGCTTTGTCTATGCGACTACTGAAACAGTGCAGAGATTAATACTATGGATAAAAACTATGGGATTTAAGGTTGGCCAACGAAACAGAGATCATACGGCTGCTGCTGAAGAACTTACTCACGACACGGTCCGTATACAAACGCAAGAACATGGTGATCAGTCTTGGTCATAATCTTAGCGCCGACCAGATACTTTTATACACCGGAGGCTAAGATTACTACTTGCGCTCCGTAGTGGGTCAGTTTTTCTTTGACTCCACAGGAATTTGACAATGTATGTATTAACATTGATGATAAAGGTTTCGTCTGGCTTGGAGTTGATACACCAGTGATGAGTTCTTCAAGAAGTAAATACTCATGGTTACCACTACGTCAAACATAATGACGAGCACATGGGTGAACGAAGACTAACACGTTGTAATTCTAGGGGTAAACAACTGTATCGTAGTATCGTTAATTTGTTTTAGATTTAAATAACTATACAATATTTATTTTGTATTAAACTTAAAATTAACAAATACTATAATAGTAGGAACAAAAGCTTTTATTTTTTTATCAGCTCGGGTATCTTTCTATGTTTACTGATACCCAAGGCTACTTAGTTGAAAGCCACTGCTCTGATCTTCGAATCCTTAAAGGGATTTTTGCATTTTTGCTTACTTTCAATAGTTACATTTGTGTTTTCTTCGATGTTTTCTATTTTTCTGACGTTGTACCAATCTGTTGATGTTTACCGCATAGTTGAGGTTGAGCTCTTGTAATTGATCTGCTTTTAATGAACTAAACCAGAGTTTGTGTTGTAGTATCGTTGTGCCACAAATACTACCTGCTCTGTAGCCTACAAATCCTACCTGATCTACTTCGATAGTTCTTTCTTCTTTGTTTTTTACTATTTATTCTCTGGTCCCCGCTAATTTGGCGAACTTGGTGTTTTATAAGGCAAGCAATGCTTCAAAATTAAATTCAAACCTTGGGCAGTGCATTTGCTTTGCACTATACTCGTACTACACTCAAAATGGAATGGAACTTGTTGCTTTTATGCAGAAAACCGCACGATAAGAGCTAATGAAACTAGTAAAGGTGTTAAAAAGGAATTTTGTTTTCCATGAATTTATACGAGAGAAAAGCAGTTGACGATAAATAAACAGGTCCGTATTCAGAGGAATAGTAAACACGCAAAGCGTATCATCTGGAGGAAATAAAGGAGCTGAATATTGATTTTATAAAACAAACGTTGAAAAAAATTCACCAGTATATTATACAGGAAACTTTTCAAATGACAGACATAAAAACTCTTCTGTAAGCTAATAAGCAGTTGTGGGAGGAAAACTACAGAATAACGAAGAAATCGGGAAGGGTGAGTGACACAATCGAAAAAATGAAAAAATAATATTAAAGTATATTAAAACGCACCTAGAAGTGAAGAAGGAGAAACGCGTATAAAAAATATAGACACATTCGGAAGAAAATTATGAAAAAATGTTGAATGTCAGGGATAATAAAGAATATTGAAAATGTACAAGGATTTAAATTACATATTAATAACGACCTAACCGTGAAACTAAAAACGTAGAAGCAGAAGGAGAAATAAGTAATTGTAATAAAATAAGGAACAAAAATAAACAACGAATCTGGAATTACAAGAAATACGAAATAACTACAATGAGCAGCAGAGAACGCAAGACAAAAACTGACCAACAAACTGCAATCTCGAAAAATGAATTATGAAGTAAAGGATCTAACAAAAATTAAGGAACAGAAAATTGGAACTCTAAAAACAGGCGTATGAAACGTGAAAAGCTTAACCGGGAAGGGACAAAAACTAGTAAATGAATCTGAAAAGGCAAAGTTAAAAGATAGTTAAAAGTTAGGGGAAACGTCATATGGATCAACTAGACCCAAAAATTACCTGAGTTAAAATGAAATTGTGGAGAGAGTAGAGGAGTTTTGGTAAGAAGTAGCTAAATGAAGAAGTACAAAAAGTGAATATAAGTGACATAGAAGTCAAATGTACTGTATTTGTATACTATGTAATAAGTACATAGAGTGGAACAGAAACATGAGTGAAGACAGTAGAGAGAACAACTTTATAGTTCTTAATACAAGCTTATCCGAGAAGTTAGAAGTACAGATGAAAAAGCTATAATAAATTATGCATTAATAAACAGTCAGAAAGAAGAATTAAAGTGAAATATATAATAATAAATTTCCCAGGTGATAGAATTTAGATAAGTATAGCACAATAAGAAATTTTTTTAGATGGTTATAAAACAACTGAATCAATGGGAACAGAAAAAGTAAAACAATTTAGAGAAATAGGGTACAACAAAATAAAAATTAGGATTCACTTAAAAAACTGGTTTTAACTTCAGTTAGAAACACATAATTGCATTAAACGGTTGGAAGAGAGAAATAAGAGAACAGGGATTAAAAGAGGGAATGGTGTTTAGAAAACAGAACGAAGAGCAGTGGACAAAAGTGAAGAAAGTGGTGATGAAAGCAAATAAGCAAGCCCTAGCAAAAGAAAGGAATATTTTAATGAACTTGTAAAATCCGACAAACAACGAAATATAATAGAAGGAGAAAGGAAACGTGCACACCAGAAAAAGATGTTAACGAATATATACGGTTAAAAGAAGTTAGCGAAGCAGTACAATTTATTAAAAGAGGAAAGTAAGCAGCTTACGACAAAATAGAACACAACAAGGTATGAAAATTTTAACACTAGTCATCAATAAACTATGAGAAACTGAAAAAGTGCCTGAAGTTTGCAGTTTAAAAATAGATGATAAAAATCTGTGAAAAATACAGAGCTGTCATATTCTTTAATGACATGAAATTATTTTGGAGAAAGTGCTACAAACATTAAGCTAAAATACCAATCGAGTTTAGAAGACGCATAAAACCACATCTTTAAGGGGTTGGAACCAGGGTAAAGGATACCAAAGCACGTGCAGCAGGAAGAGTCTCAAAATCGAGAAACAAAGCTTACAAAAACTCACAACCGAAAACCTCTAACCCCGATTGTGTTTGTTTTGCTGTGGATAATATAATCAAAATGACAGAAGGAATATCCAAAGTAATTAGAACGAAAAGATCTTGCAAGATTTTTTAAATGATCAGAAAAGGAATTAATAAAGCTTAATTTAAAGATAAACATACCTATGGCATAAGTGGGAGTATTAGGAAACAAAAGTGAATACATGGAATAATAGGCCAAGCAAAAACAGAGATACTGTCGACTTAAAGCATTTAGGGGTTCTTAGTAATGAAGAAGAAGAAGTGAACAAGGTAATAAATGGCGCTGTTCTAAGCATAACAAGAACGTAAATCGAGAAACAAAAACGACCGTGTATATGACAGTGTACATTGAATATTAATAAGTGCAAGGAAATATACAACAAAAACGTATCATTAAAATATATATATATATATATATATATATATATATATATATATATATATATATATATATATATATATAAATGAACAAGAAGAAATTGAGGAAGACAAACGAAATGCAGAATAACGAAGCTACAATTAAAAAGATGAACATAGATAATATCGAAAATGAAGAGCGATTTGTTCTTCCTTTTTTTTTTGATACTTCTTATTGAACTACGTATTTCCAAATTAAGTACAGTTCTCCTATTTTGCTGTCTTCCCCACAAATTATGCATTAAGTGGAGCTACTATTTGTTTTTATTTATTTTTTGTTCCTACAAAAGTTATTTTCTCCAAACGGTTTCTTATTTCTTTAGCTTCTTATACCTTCTGCTCGTGTAAATTTTAAATTTTCAAAAATTGTTTTTTATTTTTGGCATTCTGGAGTCTCTTTTAAAAATATTATATTTTTCAATTTAAAGTTTTATCTTACTTCATTATATTATATGTAGTGGCTGTGTACTTTGATCTTTTTTATTTTAATTTTAGTGGGTTTGTAGAACTTTAGTAACAATATTTTTTATGTTTGTTGCTGTCGTTTATATAACGGTTTTTTCATTTTAGTAATTGTTGTATTTTTGGGTTCGTTTCTTGTTCTTGTATTTAAGTCTCCCAAGAAGATGACCTTTTTTATGTTTACCTTGTTTACCTTTGTGTTACCTTTATTGGTAGATTTTCTGGTGTGCATCTTGAAATTTAAATATTTTGCTCCTTTAAATAGTCTTTTGTAATCCATTCGCATTTGTTTTTCTTCTGGTACATGTTGATGGAGTCTTTAAAGTTTGTAAGCTATTCTAATATTCATATCTGATTTTTTCTTTAATCTTGTCCATTATATTGCAGACTTTGCTAATTTCATTACTGAAATCCAACCCTTCTCCGCCCTCGTTCAGGTTTGGAACCACCGCCGCTACTTTATTTTTATCAGTTGCCATCATCTCGCACTATTTATTCTGCCTGATTCTTAAATCCATTCCGCCCGCTGTATCAAAGAGCCTCGGCGGCCGACAAAGCCCCATGCAAATTCCTGAAATTTATGCGCTACTTAAAAACGGGGCCCGCCGCGCCGCAAAACGATTTCTTGCTGCGTCGTTTGCATGATTAGAATATCGGGCCGCGGGAATGCAAATGTAGTTGCTTTTTGCACCACTAACCTAATATAATCGATGTACTACGCTACTACGGAAGGCTTTCGAGTGGGCGGAGAGGACTTTTATCGAGCGCCGCTTTTCAGCCCGGAGCACAAAGCGCCACTAATAGTTGCAGTGCATGAGCTGCGCTCAAATGTGCTCAAAAGCGAAAGTGGGCAACAGGCGCGATTTTTATGGGGGCGGGCGGAAGTGCTGGCTAATTGGGCATGGCATAAAAGCACTCTTCGGTTTGGAGGCTAGGATAAACAAGATAATGTGTTCGGGGCTAGATCTGGCTGATCAGCAAATGGTAAATCAAGAGTTAAATGGAAACGATAACATTGTTTTGACGGCTCAAAAACATTTTTCCTATCAATAGTGCTATTGATTTTAATCTTTTGAGGACGCCTTCATCTTACTGATTGCTTCAAGGTGCTCCAAGGATATCTTTAGTGTAAGATAGAGGATGTTATATCATAGGTTACAAGATAAATTTAAAGGCTGGAGTCATTTCAATATTTACTAAGATTAAATTACTTTATTTTGGATCATCGAAACATTTGTTTCTCTTATGTGGACTCTAGTATTTATTATCTTTCAAGTGTGACGTCTCTTCTGGTTTGTTTCTCAAATAAAAGAGGCAAGCGGTACCAAAGAGGAACTGATATTTATGAGTCATCTTCGATACTTCAAGTTTTTGATCTCTTTCGAGGGGTTTTGTTCTTCAAATTTTTCTCAATTAAAACTTCGATATAATTCCATTTTGAATAGATTTCATAATTTAAATAAGTTTTTTTTGAAAAACTGTACCACAGTTAGGCTTCTATTGAACCTGTTTGGAAGTGGTAGAAAAAAACACCCTGTAATTAACGGCATTCACTATCCTCGAGTCAAATTTGAAGATAACCAAGTATTGGTTGCAAGTGTAATGAAGTAAAATAATTTTGACTAATATTTAGCACATTATAGTGAATGTTTTTGATAAGAGGTAGGCAATAGAGGAATAAGCGGCATACATTTATTTACACATTTGAGCCACTTGTTGTCCCCTATTCTCTTTTTGACTTAGCACATCATTACCCACTCTTAATATACAGGAAAATGTACGGCAATTTTGAAAAATAACTCTAATCTTAGTAGAGGTGTATAAGTCCTTTGTGGTAAAGCACAGTAACCATAAGTACACGCTATCAACAAAAAATGGGAGGATTTTTTTTTAAAAAGTTTAATTAAATGTGAGTCATCATGAATATGCCACAGGATTTTTACAAGCATCCAAAAAAAAATTAATTCCTTGCGAAAACCATGATGTGTGTGTCTTCTGCGTTGTGGTTAAGATCTGATAAAGTTCATGATCACACGTTCACTACGAGGAGATATCGTTTTAACATCACCAATAGAAAACTAAAAGCTTATGAAGGTAGTTTCTTGGATAATAACGATCAAAATTAGAAGAGTGGATGACGCCACTGGAAGGTTTAGCCCTGGCGTAAGAAAAGTATTCTGGAAGGAAGACAGCAATTTCTAAAATGTCATCGATGTTTTTTAACTGCTCGGCGAACGAAAACTAGCTTAGCTTTACTCATCTAGCTCTCACCACACCAGACCGTAACAAACATTTTGCGTGACTTTCCAAATTTTTGCATATCTATTTACATCCCTGTGCATGCACTCTGTCACTCTAGCGGTTTAATTTCTCTTTCACCCTGAAGATTTTTTTGTTAGAAAGCGAGATGTTTGTTCTTCAGCGTTTCGATTATTTTTTTTTTGCTGGAGGCTTAGAAAGTGACATTTTAAAGCTTTTAGTTAAAATTTAAGGTCCTCCTTAAGTGCCTTTTGAACGATACCTCGAAACGTCCTCATCTGAATGGTCAACTTTTTTTAACTACGACGCGAATTTTTACAATCTTCTCTCTCAGCGCTTTGAGTGCTTATAGTGTCACTTTTTTCTTGGTCTGCTGGCTAGCTTACCACCATTCCCAGTTCCAGTGACTTTGTGTCTATTGATCACAGACAATTTACCTTCCAAAACTTGTGTTCTTAAGCAGCAGAAAGATTTCGTAAAGCTTCTTCCCATTTATATCCAATTGCTTATTGAAAGACATTTTTTATGAAAAATGCAGCGTAACGACATTGTACCGGTCAATCGCGGATAACAATGTCTAGGGAATTTTTGAAAATAATACTACGTTTATTTCGCACATTATCGTAGCAACGTAAGTCGTTTCAACTAGATAAGTGTGTTGTATAGGTAAAACATCTTCTCGTTTTTAGTCCAACAGGTAATCTTGTACTTTCACGGCCAATGTTATGGGAATTACTTTATTGTTTGGATAGCATAACACCAAGTTTTGTGAGACTGCAGTGGTTGGTGTTTCTTTTACTTTGGGAATAACAAATTATTGATTGAAGTCATGGGGAGAAAGCACCCACTGGTGAATCTCCTACTTTAGTTCACTAAGTCTATTGGCCACTTGTTCCTTAATCTTCTGGTTTCGGGTTCCTGGACTAAGACGTTGACTGTTATAATCGGGTGATTTTGAACAGTGTAATGTTTTTCAGCTTTTGTTTTTATAAAATCGTCTACTAATGGGATGTTAAAATCGTTGTGGATTGTTGCATTTGACACAAACCAGGGAGCATTGGATATCATCTTCAGGGTCTTGGACTGGAAGCGTTGTATTATTTTTATTATTGATTTGCTGGCGCATCCCCATAATTCACAGCCGTAGATCCAGATGGGACGAATTATGCTTTTGTAAATTAACAGTTTGTTATCTATGGCAAGTGCTGAGTCTCTCTCAAGGCGCCAATACAATTTTTTAGACGTAGATCCATTTCTTTCCATTTTTGGACTTTTTTTTTCTGACTTCGTCTGCCTGAGGGATCGGTTTATTGTTTAGGTAGACTTGCGGATACGTCGAGTGTTTCGTTGTGAACGTGACTTGGACCGATCTATCTCCGTTTACCCTTACTTTCCACTTGTTTAGCCACTTTTCGAGCTGATTTAAATGTTCTTGGAGTAGTTCGGTTACTGTGTCCGGGTCTTCATTGTACGACAGGATTGCTGTGTCATCAGCAAACATCCCTGTACTTGTTTGCTCTGTGATAGGAAGGCCACTTGTATATAACAGATACAATAGAGGCCCAATCACACTACACTGAGGGACACCCGCATTAATTCTATATATCTGGGATGTGTCGTTACCCAGTTTGGTTTGGAAGAATCGTTTGTCCAGGTAGGAGCGCAAAAGCAGGTAGTAATGGTATGGGAGTAGTTTTTTTATTTTGTACAATAAATGCTGTGCCCAACCTTGTCAAATGCACAACTCACATCTAAGAACACTGCACAACAGTAAGTTTTGTGTTCAAATGCACCGCGTATTATGTGTGTCAATCGTTGGCATTGTTGAATTGTTGAATGCTGGGAGCGGAATCCAAACTGGTGATCTGGTAGGCATTTACTTAAAATGGTCTATTACAGTACCCCTTTGTGTGTCCGTAGTTCTGGCAACGGGTGCATTGTACTATATCTTTGCTCATTTTTGGTGGTTCGAATAATACATATTTATTTGGAAGTGATTTTATGTTGTAGATTTCCTTGTTATTAGTGGCGGGTTCAAGATCTATGTAAAAAATTGGTAATGGGTCCTTAGCTTGTTTATTTTTTAAATTCATAATATTTCCAACTATCTGTCCTGCTTTTTTTAAGGACTTTTTTAATATCATCTGTTGGAGTAGTGTGGTGTATGTGTTTTAGAACTACTCTATATGGGCGATCTTCCTTCATCTGGTACGTGTGATACATAATTTGATTTTCCTGCATGTGTTTGATCATCTTGCGGTAGGTGTCAGGGGTAGCTGTGGTAATTTTGACGACATTATTGTGCAGACCTTTGGTCGAGTATTGTTCCTCTTCAGCAACGGAAAGTAAATTTTTTGTCATTTTGTTGAAGTCTAGAATACCGTGAACGAAAATGGGCGGCGGCTTAGGTGTACTTTTTTGTTGTCGTTGTTTATTATTGTCATCGCTTGCTTCATTCTCTGGGCTTAGGGCTGCGTATCTTTTTTGCATGAATTAGTGTTTCTTTTCCACTTTCTTAGATGAGCGAGGAGCGGTAGCAATAAATTTTTGCTAAGACATAGGCGGACATCATGGCAAAGATGATGTCAACTAACTATAAAAAGTCTATGGTCGTATAACCACAGGATAGGACGAAATTACTACATTCATCTTCTTGAGACGGCGGGATATTTTTGTACCTTTAAACTACGAAAATAACCACATTTACAATATATCTAGTGCAACAGATGCTTTTTAAAGAAGGAAAGGGCAGGGTGCTTTTAACTTTTCAAGTTATAGTATAAAAACATTAGTTTGGAATAATCTGTGGTTATATGAAGACATTTTGTCTCCAAAATACCTACACCGCTCGGTTTTCGAGTGTCACCTCAATTTATTACAATTTAGAAATCTGTGGCTGGTCTTTAGCTCGCATTTCCGCAAAAATAATGGAGGAAAAACTACAAAAAGAGACTCGACAAAATCTAATATGCTTGAGGGCGATAAAATGTAAAAAAGCAACACCCGCACCAACTTTCAATGTTAAATTATGCTCAATAGCTAGTTAATAATCAATCTATACAACTAAAGCGTTGATTTCCAATTAAACTTCCAATCAAACCAAATTTATTTTGATTAGGCAATCAAATTTTACAGCTTTTTAATTAAAAATACGAACAGCCATTAGATAGAGAATAAAATGCATTTACATGCAAGGTAGAACTGCCGATTTGGATTTTGTAAGGCTCCTCTACATTTTAAACATCGCCCTCTATTGCGTGAACGGTGAATAAATTTTTAGCTTTGAGTACGAACCGATTTTTTAACTAAAATTGGAGCGACCGTACTACGGATATTTAATTTGGTTAAATCAAATATGTGACAAGTACATTTAAAGCTGGTCCTGGAATAAGACGATAATCCTGCCAATTTACAAAAAGGGTGACAAGAGGGTTTGCGAGAATTACAGGGGAATAACACTCTTAGATGTCACGTGTGAATTATTGGCCACAATAATAAAGAGAAGATTGGAAGAATACGCGGAAGCCGAGCTAGGGGAGTACCAAGGGGGTTTTAGTCAAAACAGATCCACAACAGACCAAATCTTTATCCTAAAGCAAATCCTGAACGGCTGCTACGAATATAACGTTGTAACACATATGCTATTCATTGACTTCAAGGGCACATATGATAATATAAACAGGAAGCAGTTAATGAAAGCGCTAGAAGAACTAAAAATACCGGCTAAATTAATCAGATTAATAAGGATGACAATAAAAGACACAGTCGCAGCAGTCAAGAGTGGTACAAACCTTAGCGCAGAATTCAAAATAGAAAAAGGATTAAGGTAAGGCGACCCTCTATCATGCGTGCTGTTTAACCTAGCACTAGAAGCGGTAATTAGAAAGAACGGAATAAATAGAAAAGCGACACTGTTTTACAAAAGCCATCAGTGTCTTGCTTACGCTGATGACGTGGTACTACTGGCTAGAAGTACAAAAGAACTAGAAGAGGTCACAAAACAACTGATGGATTCTGCTGAAACAATGGGGCTCCAGTTTAATAAGGACAAGACAAAATATATGGAGCTTAAGTTCAAAAAAGGTTACAAAGATACAAAAAATCTAGGCATCTCAAAAACAAAGAGAAATGTGGGGGTTGTAGCTTTTGAAGAAGTAGAGAACTACATGTATCTAGGTGTATTGGGGTCCAATAAAATTGAAGAAGAAAAGGAAGTGGATCTAAGAATAGCCAAAGGAAACAAATGCGTAGGAGGGCTGTATAAAATATTATGAGCATAGGGGTTAACCCGAAACACAAAATTTAGGATTTATAAGTCAATATTAAGACCAACGCTAACCTATGGATGCGAAACATGGACCATGAACCAGAGGGTCCAGCGAAAAATAGAAACCTGAGAGAGAAAAATCCTAAGAAGGATACTGGGCGGGAAAAAGACAATAATGGGCTGGGAAAGAAGAACGAATATGGAAATATATGATATGTACTGAAAAATCAGTAGGAGACTTTGTGAAGAATAGAAGACTACAATGGCTAGGACATTTGGTAAGAATGAAGGATGACAGAAATGTAAAGAATGTGGCCTGGAGAGCACCAGAGGGGATAAGAGGGAAAGGAAGGCCGAGAATAAGATGGAATCAGGCGGTGGAAAATGACCTTGCAGAAAAAAGGATCAGAAATTGGAGGACCCTAGCAACGGATCGAAGGAAATGGAAAGACATTATATCTTGTTAAGAATACTTTTATGTTTGGTTATCTGATGTCAATTATTAATTATATGTTATGTAAACGGATTAAGTTCAAAGCTAAGATAGAAAATGTATTTTATGTGTAAGTAAAGTGTAAAGGAATAGCTCAAGGCCTACATTGCCTTTATGGTACAAATAAAACATTTAAAGCTGCCATATTTATCTACTTTAGTATTAATTCCATATTTCGTACATAAAACCATCTAAGGTAACGATAAGAAACGATAAATTAAATTATTTATACATTGCAGTTTTAACAGCATCGGCAAATTTTTAACTAAAAAACTGTTTGCATGATATGACTGCTATTAATGTCCTAGATGCTTCTCACTTTTAAATTGACTTTAGCTTTTATGCGACGATTATTATAGGCGATAATGAATTTTATACTTAATATAAGATGCAAATAGTATCAAATGAGAAAGAATGCAATACTTATTCTTTGGCGACAATTAGTTGTCCGAAGTAATTTCTTTGCAAAAGCGGTCGAATTACTTTTGAACGAACAAAGTTGGATCCGTCCTAACAAACAGAGAAAACAATTCTTACCTTCTAAACCAATGAAAAGGGTTAGCGGGCGATTATTTTCGTGTGGCTAAAAAATAATGTATATCAGAACAATAGCAAAGAATAATTTGAATAAAAGTGACGGAAAATATGTCGGGCACAAACATAAAATAAAACGGAGAGCTTTTAAATCAGAAATATTAATTTTGCTAATACTGAAAAGTATAGAGTAGTAGAACGGGAGAATTATATCGCTTATATATCTATTCTAGAGGTCAAACGACCTTTCAAAAGTACAAAATTTCCTACTTTAGAGAGCTGAGTGCATCAATGTATTTAAATACAAAGTTGTAAATACATAACTGCCCAACTTGTGTTTTAAATATTATTTGCCTAAAATAAAACATTGATATTGAATGACAGCAAATTGAAATGACAACCTCATCTGCACGCAGTGCATTCGCCCAGACAGATAACGAGACTTTGTCGACTAAATAACTAACATCAATAACTATAGGTGGGGAAGTTGGCAAGAGCAAGGGCAGCCTCTTGTCCTGGGGACGATAAATAATTTACTTAAAGGGGTGGGCCAACGATTGGTTAGCGCCATAAAGATATAGAAGGTATCGGGAAACTACTGCATTAAATATTGTTGTAAATATCATTAATATAATTACAATGGCAATGAAGATGAAGTATTTCTTATTGATCGAAAGGGGGACTTTCGCGGTTAAGAAGCAGGGCCTTCCAGGTTGTCAGCTAGCGAAACATGTGTTTGCATAACCAGACTATAAGATCACCATCTCAGAAAGCGAACAAGGAAATAGGCACATGAAATGTGAGGTGTGTGTATCAAAAAGGAAAATGTTTACATTCGAACATAATAAATGCAGATCCAACATAGATATACTTGGGTGCAGTAAACTTAGATGCGCAGACAATAGAAAGAGCAAATTAGACATTTACATCTTCTATTTTCCAGAAGAAATGGACACGCTACAATCGTAAAACATATAATGGAGAGATATGTCAAGGATTGGTAATGCTACAATTCACTACTAGACCATGCAACATAAATATTATTCATAATTATGCACCAAGCTCAACCAACGCAGAAGAGGAAATATGAGTCTTTTATTACGAATTGGACATGATGTTAAAAAACAGAAAAAGGAAAGAAACTTCAACAACAAAGCAGAGAGAGGTAGAAACAAAGACATTGTGGGAGACTACGGTCTGGGAGAGAAAATAAGCTCACACGTTTTCGGAAAAACGGTGATCTCACATAACAAACATGTGATCTAAGCTATCACTTAGATTATGTACACGAAAGGCTCCTGATATTTCAAGCAACCATAATATCCTACTTTTGATGAAGCAATTTAAATTGAAAAAAAATTAAGGCAGGACAAAAAATTAACAACTGCAGCATGAAATAAAAGAAGAAATAAGTATAAAAATAGATATAATGAAATATAAACAATCCGAAATAAAACAAAAATGGAGAGAAACAAAAACGACGAACAAAGCTAAACTCTGACGACGAA
Organism: Sinelater perroti; assembly: GCA_036346155.1. Lineage (NCBI taxonomy): Eukaryota > Metazoa > Arthropoda > Insecta > Coleoptera > Elateridae > Sinelater > Sinelater perroti. Next base: position 15,442,913 of record JARFIY010000158.1, on the reverse strand, counting down.
CGAAGCGAAAAACATCATGACAGTTTCATATATATAAAAGAATTAAAGATGCACGTAAATTTACAGGAAACGAAATCTGGGACAAAAATGATAAAACACAGATGGCAAGGGTACATAGAACTTTTTCAAGGTAAACACAAAGAAAATAATGTATGCACATCTGGAAGAAGTGGGTCACTAAGTGAAGGCGGCGGAGTTGTGGGCTTACAACAATGAACAATTAAGTTCACGAGTTAAATCGCGCCTATTTTTGTAAAAATTATCATACATCAGCATCAATTTTAATGCCACTATTAAGAGAGCCTGAAGTTAGTTCTTTAACCGGGGTCTTAAGCTGCCTACTCCCCAAGAAGAATTATGAGTCATAGAAGAAGACTGGCCTACTGCGTGCTCTACTTCGATATTTATCGAATGAGGAGTGAAAGTCTAGTGCCAGCATGTGTGTTTGCGCGCTTGCGTGGGTATGTGGGGGTGGAGATGGGTATGAGTGTGCATGTATGTGTACATTATGTAGAGATATACACATAACACATAACAGTAAGTCTCACTATATTATTGAGAGTAATGCACAAAAGGATATACACTAAGCTAGGCAATAGAATGTACGATAACCAGCTTGGTTTTTATGATGGTTTCTAAACAAGAGAAGCTCTGTTTAGCCTGAAATCTTTTATAGAATGATACAGATATATTAGCTGTGATGTTTACATGTGCTTCGTTGATTTCTGAGAAAGATTTTGACACAGTTGAGTACAGAAGGCTTGTAAAGACTTTAAAACTCTAAAAGGCTACATCGTATCGCCTGTCTTATTCGATAAATATTAGTAAAAAACGAAAAATGGAAAAATACAAAGAAGCATATAGTTAGGGAACCAAAATATGAGCTTGTGGAGCTGGCTATAAAATGTAAAATCAGAAGTATTTTTGCTCCTGATTTTAAAAGCCTAGATAGATGCTGAACGTACTAGTTGAAGAATATACGAGAGTAGTCGCTATGGTGGAATGTCAGAAGTCACACTGTTTAGAAACGTACCTGATTTTTATGCCTAAACGTTCGTTTAATCTCTAAAATTATGTTGTGAATGTAACATCTGGTAAATCACATTTTCCATTACCCTTTTAAAGCCGCTGGAGCGTGTGCTTTGAATAGCTTTTTTTCTTTGATTTACTCAATTACATTTGGTTTAATGGCATAATCCTTATTCTTGGGATCAGGTGTAGTTTAATCTGATGATCTGATGTCTCACGATTTGGCTGAAGTTCTTTACTTTGAAGGGCCAAAAAGTTTTTCTTCGAGTTACGGTGACGCTCCTCAATAACGGTAAGAAGATTTTCTACTTTATCCTCGAAAAAGGACTACATGCACTAAAAAAACAATCCTGGGCCAAACTGCGAACCGGAATGTCGTTTATAGATAACAGTAGTGTTTTCTTTCCCCAAATGGAGTAGTTTTGTCTATTAACATACCCAAATAAGTCAAAATGGGCTTCATTGTGTACTATGAGTTGAAAAAATGCTCATCTTTTACACTAAGTTCCAGTAGTCTACTATATTTTGCACTTTTTTTGGTGCAAAGTTCACCAAATGCCTATTTCTTGAGAGGTGCTGGGACACCCTTTCATACTTTGTCGAACCCTTTCAATACTCTGTGCTGATATGAACAGTGTAATCACAGCCAAATCATGGAATATCTGAAACATCATAAGTTTCTTCAGACTTTTCAGCTGAGTGACTGCGTAAATGCTGAACGTACTACGACCAAATTTTTGACAATACACACAAGCTATTGAATTGTGAAAGCGCCCTCTAATTAATTTGATATATATGTAAACTTCAAACCATAACTTTCAGGCAATACATGTATTCAGAATGGCGGGAGATACAAATCAGTCCTGCATTTGCAAAACTATCTGATCCAAGAAATAAATTCACGAAGGAACTGTTGTTCGGTAGTAAGTTAGCAAAGTAGAAGGGTATTGATTGTGAAATTTGAACGCTCAAATTTTCTTCCAGATATTAAAGCATACAAGTTATTTGGCTTTCGAAGCGTAAACAAGTGCTAGACTGTGGAAGTGCAACGTTGTCGATAGTGATAACCACGAGGTTATCCGTCTCAACCTCTGGTAAACTTTGTATTTCTATTTTAACGTATATCATAAATTAAGTACATTCTGATCGCTAATCATACCCATCTGCTTCAAGAACCCTATCTAGATGAGTAAACGAAACAGTTCAGAACTATCTCCACCTGTAACCGAACCAAAAAAAAAATATTTATTTGAACCCGAAACATTAATAGCCAAAAATAAATTTCTTGTAACTGAAAAACAAATCGAGAATGCTAATAAAATAATTTATCAAGGAAAACTCGCCGCAGCAATAAACTCTATGGAAACATCTGAATCTACTAGATTGACGATGCTGTTTTAAAATTTACTACGGTCTTACAAGAAAGTATACGAGAACCAACCAGACCTTGGAGACGTAGAAAAGCACCAGATAATATGAGAACACCCATTTATATACTGGACCTAATAAAAAAGGAGAATAGATATAGAAGGGAATGGCAGAGAACCCAACTCCCTTACCTCAAAACGTTGAATAACCAACACTGTCATATAGTTAAGGACGAACTAGATACACTCAGAATCCAGAAATACAATTCCTATCTCGAAGCAATACAACCGGGTAACCTCTCCATGTGGCTCACCACCAAAAGGATCCTTAGACAACCGAACGTAATTTATCCAATGGTTTCACGTAACAACAAATACTCCACTGCAGAAGAAAAAGCGGACATACTATCAACACATCTCGAACAAGTTTTCACCCCAAATAATGAGGCACATAATGAACTCATCGAAACCCAAGTGAAAAGCGCAATTGATAATCTAAATTCACAAGCTAATGATGAAATAGTCCCAACCTCCCCTGAAGAAATTAAATCTCTCATCAAACTACTACCTAAGCACAAATACCCTGGCTTTGACCTTATCACTAATGACATGCTACAGCACCTTTCAACTAAGGCACTAGTATATTTAACATCAATCTTTAATGCTTGTCTACGCATTGGACACTTCCCGACTTCATGGAAAACCGCGATAATTCTACCCATCTATAAAGCTGGTACACCCAAGGAAAATCCGGATAGTTACAGACCCATTAGTCTCCTGCCAACCTTGGCCAAGCTCTTGGAAAAGGTAATACTTACCCGATTACAAGATAACCTCCAGCAAAAAGAAATTGTTCCCCCTCATCAATTTGGTTTTAGAGCTGCTCACTCAACCTCACATCAACTGCTTAGGATAACTGAAACAATAGAAAGATGATTTGAGAACAAACAATAAACAGTCGTTGTATTCATCGACCTGGAGAGAGCCTTCGATAAAGTTTGGCATGATGGACTCCTCTACAAATTACTAATTATAGAAATTCCACTCTACCTAATTAAACTATTCAATCCTTTCTCAACAACAGATCATTCCAAGTCAGAATGAACTCAACCTTATCTAGCTTAAAATCTATAGAAGCGGGAGTCCCGCAGGGTAGTATCTGGGGACCCACGCTTTTTAATCTGTATGTTCACGATATCCCAACAGAAATTCCCTCTACACTAGCCATGTTCGCTGATGATACGGCTATAATTGCACAAAGTTCCCGTCCCGAGACTGCAATTGAATTCGTTCAAAGCTCCACAAATATAATATCTGAATGGTTCACAAAATGGAAAATTAAAATCAACCCTGGCAAGTGCCAAACTAAAATGTTTACACTCAAACGTTATAACACTCTCACAAAAATCCAACTAAGAAATAAGGAAATAGACTGGAATCCTAAGGATCAAGCAGTCAAGTATTTAGGAGTACATCTTCACTCTAAGCTGAACTGGGGATTACACGTAAACAAAAAACTTAACGAGTGCCATAAGAGATTGGGAGCACTATACCCGCTTATCAACCGGAAGTCAAATCTTCGTGCGGAATGCATAGTCCTTCTCTATAAAGGAATCCTTAGACCTCTACTTACCTACGCCTGCCCTATATGGTGCAATACTTCACAAACATCGTTAAAAAAGCTTCAAATAATGCAAAACAAAGTGCTACGAATTGCTATCAAGTGCCCATGGTATGTGCGCAATACCCAAATACACTGGGAGTTAAGTGTTCCTACTATAACTGAGTTTATCCAAAAAACTACAATGAAGTTCTTCCAAAACCTAGATCTATGTTCTAGTGCTACTAGTGCAACTTCGGGGAAAAAACCATTCACACACGCCTTAAGCGTAAATTACCACAGGACTTAATTTAACTGCAAACCCATGATAGAGGTATGTGTTTTTCACTAATTCCTCAACTCTTCCCTGTTTTTATATAAATTAAATACTTCCTGTTAGCTTATTATATTGTTAATCTATTGTATTTTAACTTAGCAGTGTATTGCATATTAAATTGCAGAGCCAGCTATAATAAATTAAAAAAAAAGCACACGAGGCATAAAATCTGTAGGAAAGCTCATGTCATGCTTTAGAACAGTTTCTGTGGACATGTCATATGGGGGAAATATCTGAGATTTTTTAAGAATCTGGTGACTATGCCCCGTTTCTCTGTTTTGAGGTTTTAACTTATAAACTCTAAAAATTCAGATATCTTGAAAATACAACTTGGTTAGATATCAATCTGCATTATATATCGAATTTGCAAACTTAAATCCTTTAGAATTTAAAAATACGCAAAAAATCTAATATTTTTAGCTTCAAAGGACGGAAGCCCTTTTTTGCCTATTAGGATTCTAATACTACTTTCATACTTAGAATCGATACCCAATTTAAAAGAAAAATTTGATCAAAATTTCTAGTTTAGTTATATCAAAAACGCGATTAAGATTCTCCTTTATTTATTTTCTTCTCTGGTTTACGAAATATAATTTGAACTAATAAAGCTACACATTATTCCTTTTTTTGGGTTTGTTTGTAAATTTATTTTATTAAATAAAGATAAAATACTTAACTAAGATGTAGTGTTAATTTAATTTGGTGTTGAATGTACAGTCTGCGCTGTGAATAACGAGGGAACCCAACATCGGTCGAATTTAACCGAATCGCTCTCGTGACTCTACCATCGCCGCGCGGTCGAACTTGTATACCTTGGGTGGGATATTTATACAGCCGTACACCAATGGCTAAGGCGCGAGAGCTGTTCGGTTAAGTTCGGTCGACGTTGGCCGCTACTACTCTTTATGGAACGGGCTGTACCAGTGCATTATACTCTTAAGTAACGCCAGTGTTTCATTTAGAATATTTGGTCTATATTACTAAACTGAGAGAACATTCGTTTGCTTGTTCGAATGTCTTAAGGTAAAAGTTACAATTGTTTTATTGTCTCTGTCAGTGGTAACACCCGCATTCATATTATTTTCAGTCACAGAAAGCAACTTTGTTTAAGGTCAAAAAAATGTTGAGCGAGAAAAGTTTTATTATAAAAAATTTACCTTTTGGTAACTGTTACTATTTAGAATACTTCATTTTGGTACCTATATAGGACATAGTTGTTTCAATATTTTTTACGTTTCATATTAATTATACTAACAATCTTTACTTCCGTATTTTTGGGGCAAAAATTTAATCTTTTCAGAGTAAGTTGTACGTTTGTGCTATACTATCCCTTACATTTTGATCACGATTGCTGCTGCATAATTTTTGAGCTTCTTTAACAATCACGCACTCTTTAACTACTGTGACCAAGATTTTCTCCAATTTAAACATACATTTTACACTTCACTAACATTATATAGTTTCTTAATCTATTTTAGAACGCGGGAAAAAATTAAGATGCCATTCTTGTGGAAAAATTTGGGATAGTAGGATAATCACCATGACAGCATTTCAAACTAAACATTTCTTGCTTTTTAGTATAAGTTTATGTAATTTTAATGTCTCTGGCATGACTTTTTTCATTCAATAAAGCGACTGGATTGGGGTAATATCAATATACATTTCACCTTATGTTGACAAGTTGAATAACAGATTTTTTTCTGTAATATAAAAACAGTGATTACACTTGAATAGGCTACGTTAAACTGGGAGAAGCAATCTACGGGATATTTATGATGAAGTAGGCATGGCGAGCTGTTGATGCTGTCATTGTAACATTCTTTTGATCGAAACTCTTATTTTCATTGTTGTCATTGTTATCCACTATCGTTTGGGCTATCAAAACGAACCAAAATTTTGGTTTTGAAACTGAAAAGCAGGATAAGAGCCATGTAGAAGAACCCAGCATAAAGTACGACTTAAGCTTTGAAATAGCCTTGCTGCAAGAGCATAACTTACGTCTGAAACGACCTCTAACGTCTTTCGCAATATGAAGGGCTATTGTTATTTGTAAACTGTCTTTCTAAATTGTTAGTGACTTTATGTTGGCTCCCGATCAACTGTATTTTCTGATAACAGTCTGGATTTAAAGAAAATAGCTTGGTTTTTATTAAAACAGCTAACTGAACTTCTGAAACTTTGGGAATTGGTAATGTAATGGTTTATCGTCAAGAATAAAGCATTTTTTGAAGTATATTGTCATACCAGGAAGTACGATCGAGCTAATGTTTATATACTCAGTTCCGTGGAATTCATAAATCTTCAATGCATACCTTGAAGGCACGGTTACCATAATCACCTTACTATTTTACCCCTAATGTATTTTAAATAGAAGGTTTTATATATTCTGACTAGGGAAACTAGTCAACAGATCATAAATATTATCTTGCAATAATTGAAAATTTCTGATTTTCTAATAAAATAGTCTTTTTCACTTTCAATCAGTTTCAGTCACTATCTGGAAACATCATTTCTGATATCAGAACAACATCAACTATTTTTGGTTATCGTTATACGCTTCTTATACCAAACTTTTTCAATCGTGGCTTTGAAATTTGTTGAAATTCTGGCTGGACATGTAAAGCGTTCAGCCAACATCTCAGCGATGGAGTGAAATGAGGTTACGAACATTGGTGATTGGGAGGCTACAAGGGCAGTATGTAATAAAACGTTCGAGAATTATAAAAATGCGTTGGTTTTTACGACCTTGGAAATCCCTAAAAAATTCCGTAGACTGTCGTTCCAATTATAACTTTTTTTTCAAATTAAGCATCAGTCTACGAAGGGCATTGAAATATATCCGATTAGGCTTCGCCGGCTAAAAAAATTAAATTGTTTTGAAGCGACGTTGAATTGATTGGTGTCGGAGTCCTGACAAACTAAAAAGGTAGAGGATCTTCTCAAAAATTTCATCATAATTATCCAATGCCTCTTTTGCCTTTGTAAGATTGTAATTTTAACTATTTACAAACCACACAAATTTACAGTGCCATGTTAAGGCTACTGAAATTAATCTGTAGTCCAATTTTTCTTTTAGTGCAGTTCTATACGTCAGTTTAATTTATATTTACTCAATTAAGTTTTGTTGCTAAACGCACTATAGTTGTCCAGGTTTTATTCTCCTTGTTTCTCTCATTTATTATTCAGAATTTTTATACGGGAATTGTCTTAAACGTTTAATTACGTTGCCAACAGAGTATGACACATCGCTCTCTTTAAGAATTTTTCTTTATTTCTCACCGTAGTGTTACTTTTACGGAATAAAAGTGTTATTTAGGTCAGCTTGGTTAATGAGCTGGGGTTATATGTCACTGCACGTAACCTACTCACATATTGAAGCTCGATGCCTAATACTTTACCACTTTTAGCTCTACCTTTTAATAAGAACCTGACATGATCAAAAGAGCATTTTAGCGCGCTGCTCACGATACTCTCTTAACAATTGGCACTCTTCCTTCAAATTTAGGTCCTGCCGCAGATTTAAATGCGTGCCCGCGTGTCTATATGAAGACAAACTATAGCATTACGTCATTTTACTAGATGGCGTTACAGAAGTGCGCAAAAATAGAGTTTTTCGTACAGAGCTACGAGGGCAGTTGTTGATAAAGATGAAAACCATGAGCAGCGGCAAACCACTGAGGTGGCAGAGAGTGACTTCTTGGGACATCCAATCACGTGTGAGAACGCACCATCGAGTCGTATAACTGTACTTTACTGGATATCGAAGTTTAAAGACATCAATGTTTGCGTCCACCTTGATATTGGACTACAGACAAATCACATTTGATCTACAGACAGATGCAGCAGGTTAAAGATGATAAAGATCTGTACATCTGGAGCCATGACAACAGTTGCTGCAGTAACAGAACGTGGATCCCAGAAACTTCCTTTTGGTGTGCGGTGACAAGAATTAAGAGTCTGGCACTAGACTGTAAGGTGGTAGCACACTGGAATCTCTAGTTTTTTTCTGATCGCTCTTGAAATCGGGAAAGAATTCTGCTAATGGATATGATGAGCACTACCCATTGACTGGCACTGGGAACTGCTGACAGATTTGGAAACACTGCTACAAGAAATCTATTCGCATCATGTTGCTTTAACAACTACGTTCTAGTTAACGCAATGAAAGTGGCACTAAGAAGTTCTTCTCCAACGACGAACTCCACTGGACTGTCTACAGGTGGTACCTTGCTACACTCAAAAAGTGACGTGCAGCAACCTTACGAAAACTACTGGAGCGACGACAGAAATACATATAATACCTCCACTTAAATGTATACTATTTTTTTTAATAAAAGATTAGTGAGGACAAATCAATTGCAGTATCAATCGTTTCCAGACACACTAATTAGGTAAAACTTGAAATGCCGTGATGGACGTTTGAATGGTTATATGTCTGAACATATTTTTAATTTAGTTATTGAAAGGGTTTGATAGCTCTTCTAGACACTTATTTTTTTGGGCCATCAACTTTGAAACATCAAAATGGCTGTTTTGTTATTATATAGCTTATATCCGGAATTTTGTACTTTGCGTTTTAACTATAATTCCAGTAGATGCTTTTAGAAGAAAATAATAGAGCCTAGGCGCTGTTGAAGTAGAGGATTACTGCTAATGATATTGAATTGTTGCAAATAGCGATTGCTTAATGATTAGGTACACTCCACGGTATTTTGTTAATATCGAGAGATAATTTTCAAAATTCACCGTTCTTTAAAAAATGTCGACTTCCTATAGATTTTTCCGGCTAATTGAAGAGTAGATGTATCACAGTTTACCACGACATTAACCACCCACCTCTGGAGAATTTCAATCATGAGATGGACTAGGAAGACATACAAACCTCGTCGTACTATTGAATATTATACAGCAATGTTATCAAGATTTATAAATACGTTGATCTTTATGATCCTGATTGCCTGCAGTAACTCATTACTTGTTCCATCTACATAAAGGTTAACTTAAGCAAAACATTAGTCTAATGTTGGACTTTCTTCCGAAGATGTTCACTGCAGTTATGAACCTGGTTACACAATCGCCATTTTGATGTTCCAGAGCTTTGACATAAATTTACTATTTATTTTTTTTACTAAAAAATACTTTACCCCTCTGTCTCCGACATGCTGTATAGTACAAAGATGTATCTTTAATTTCAGTCATTAGCTGAGGGCAACTTTTAAGGCTTTTATTTTCTAGTTTTAATGCTTACTTTAATTCCCTTTGTTTAGTATATTTCTGTCGAAGTACTTTTTGGGTTAACCATGTTGTTATCGACGTCCGTACACCGAGAACAGAAACATACTATTCAATTGGCCCCGCCGGCGCTTACGTTGCACACCGGTGGTAGTAGTGTGCATGGTGTAGTTGTTGGCTTACTAACTGGTGGCGGTGTAGCTCCGAGGACCACGGGCGGGACTCCTCCGGGGCTTGGACAACCCATGAGACAGTCGGCCGGCCCGCACCGTCAAGGACACCCCGCAGCCAGCGAGTCTGTCGACACCCTTACCACCGCAACTACCACCACTGGCTCCCAGCATACAGGTACGCACCCTCGCCGTACGCCACTTCATTCTCGACAAGTCTTGCACACGTTTTGGTTTCCTATCGTTCACGCAGTCCATTTGTTTTGTTGTGTTCTATTTTATTTGTTCTTTTGTTGTCATTTTTTGTCGAAAGCTTTTTTTATTAGTAGACAGGAATTCTAACTAGAAAGCTACGTTTGAGTAATACTTTAAATAATGCATCAGATTCTCAAGGGCTGGGTTTCCATTCTGCTAAAGAGTCAAGTTTTACTGTTCCGTAGATTATATTGGTTTCGAAGACACAAACTTCACTGATCTTTAAGTTTCAAAATTTAAATGAGCTTTTCTTTAGCACAGCGTTTAAGAATGGGTTTTACTGGATCGTAAAATCTTTGATTATTTCTTTAAAAACTTCAGTGAATTTGATTTTGGGTTTATATCCAGGTTATCGTTTTTCTTCAGCCAATCTTTTTGTTCTGGTTCCTGATCTATCTTTTATATATTATTTTTGAAAACGTTTCTATTTTTGTTTCTGCTCTTTTTTTTAATATTCCACTTTACAAAGAAAGGTATTTTGTTTGCTTTATTGTTGTGTAGCGCCAGATCTTATTTGCACTTTGATTTGGGGACTTCGGCTATGACTTATATACACTAGAGCGTTAGGAGTTAATTTTACAATTTTTTGTTTAAATTCTTTAAAGTTTCTGGACATGTTTTGTACCTCGAAGCAATCATCTCCTGAAGTACCCAATTAAGAATTGTTATTAAGAAACCATGCGCTGCGTTCTATTCACTCACATGTAACAAAAAGGTTGCTGTCACTTAATAATTCTTCTCGAATTGACTTTTATTAATAGTGGCGCCTAGGAAAGATGAGATTTTGATTAATAAAAATCACAACATTGGAAGAACCTCTGTATGACTAATTCTTCAAATACTATATTTGCTTTTGCGTATCAGTAGTATAAAAAGTTCTTATATATAGTTAATGACGAAGTAAGTTTAATGATGATTACATTATACGCCCATTAATTGGAGGTATATCAGCATGCAGGATGCAATAGAACAATTTCAGTATTTAGTACTTTTAAATGAAAGAATTGTAAAAATTAAGTATTATTTTGCTGTTTAGTGTACAGGGCGAATGTTGAGTATAAACATTCAAACGGTGATTTCTAATGAGGAAAGGACCAAGAAGGTTCCTATGAACGTATGCTTGGGAGTGTACTGTGAGTCTCTATGTTACTATGCCATTTATTTCTATCAACTCTAATGATGGTGTTGGAAGTGCCTGTCGTTGGAAGTGTGAATACAATAATAGATTGACGCATTTATTCAAATCTGTTGAGCTGTATTCCAATAGCGTTACAGGCTGCAATAACACGTTGTAAAAGTCAGGGTGGTTTAAGTTTGAACCACCTTATTTAATCCAGTATATTGAGATAATTGATGAATGTTAACACTACAGTGGACTAAATACTCATCATACGTCCGTCACTAGAAAAGATAAAGGCAGAGTGTCCTTCAGGAATTGTAGATATACTAGGCTATTGACAAAGGGACACCATAAATATTGGTGGTTAAGCAATTGCTAGTTCCTATAAAAGATTTGATTTATCTGCAATGATAATCGACGACAGTAATCTTATAAAGCGACAAAAAAGAATGGTATAAATACATTGTAAGCGAGATGAGTGTTCTTACAAGAAACTGATACCACGAGGAACAATATTGTCATCTTTCATGGACCAAAAAATGTTTCTGTTCTGTCGGGAATCATCTGAACTTTTACCTTGAAGTTAACATTTACCTAACATACCTACATATTTTTGGAAGGAAATAATTTTCTTTAGACGTCCTCAATTCTGAATGTAGAAACTACTCGTGACATTTTTAAAAGATTTATTCTGTCATTTTAAATTGTCAGTTAAACAAAGTTCATTGGAAAAAAATTCTTTTTTAGTGCCATTTTTTATTATCTTATTTGGAATCTTAACAGCTTGCCATCTTTAATGTCTTTATTTTTTTGGCATAGTAGCATCAGTCATTGAAAATGCGTAACCAAATCTAAACATTTTTTGACGTTCTGAAAAGTTGGGCAAGACTGTAAGCGATTATCACGCAAGATCCATAGAGGCTCATACAAGGAGTAGACTGCAAACCTTCGCAAGTTCAATATTCTCAAGAGTTCAAACAGGTCGCGATCGTTAAGATTTTGGTTTGATTAACACTAATATTATACTCATCACAATTTTTTATTGTATGAAGAAGAGCTTCTTCTACCATTGTCGTCATTAAACTTTCTTCAAAATGCGCGACTTCACATAAAATATACGTTGTGGCACTTTTTACCTTGTTTACTTCTTCTTTTCGTACAAATTAAAACTCTGAACATCAACATATAATTGTTGATTGCTTCACTTCAAAATGGTATCCGTTATACCATTTTTTTAGACTTTTTTGCTCAAAGTCATTAGAATAAATTAGCTTCGTCGTACAGCATAGACTGGCCTTTGCGAAACGATTTATAAGACACAAAGAAACGGTTTTGAACATCTCTATCACAATGTGATTTTTGAAATATACATAATCGTTTATTTAAAAAAAATAAAAATTGGTTAGGCTTGGTATTTTATGATGTGTATATTTTTAACTCCCAGGGACAAAGATAAAAGTATTTATTAACTCATATGCAACCCTTGTCAAAAGAGTTCCAGTAAAAGTAATTTGTTCAAATTACCAACTAATAACTCTAAGTTTTGTTAAAGTCATACTTTGGGCTACCTATGTACGGCTGCCGCCATTTCTGAAGATCATGCAAGCAAGCAAAGAAAGTTTTATCCGGGATACTTCTCAGCGCAGCCATTTGGTGCAATATCTTCATGACGCTTGCCTTTCAGTGGCATTTTCATGTGGAAAAGGATAGATATGATATTTCTAGATTGATACAACAGTATGGGGACTTACATTGTCATTTAATGAGAACCACTGTCCTGGTGCCTACAAATTAGAACAGCGCCGCCGTTTTGGCATTAACTTTTTGCTTTCCTAAATCGCTATGTCGGTAACTACCTTACACGTCCCACATTTGCTCAATTCTGGGATCATCTTGCACTGAATCATCTGTGCCATCCAACGACCCGGCTTTCAATAGTGCCTTGTTATTATATGCATGGTGTTTCATACTTCATGTTTCACATGGGGTTGCCTTAGTGTAATTTCCAATTAAATGCGCCAACAAGCCGAATAGTAGGTTGTTAAACACAGCTCCACCACCTAGTCAGTTTACAGGGAAATACTTCCAAGATCATGTCTATTCAGAGCACTCATTTCTTGTGTTGAATATCACACGTAAAGAATTAAAAAGTCAGTTCTGGAATCTGTCTAAAAAATATAGTATCAACCATAATTATTTAAACAATCGGTGATTATCTCCGTTCTTTCTTTTCTAATCTTATCTTCTATACGTGCTTTTCGATTCTGCAATTTTCTTAACTTTTTGATGTATTTTCTATTTTTCTTGTGGCCTCTTTGATGTAGTCCACTGATGTGACTGATCTATCTTTTCTCTCCTTTTCTCGATTTATTATTTACGATTTTGCTTGAAGTATCGGTTTAAAGTTTTATAAGTTATCTAATCGCTCCATTTCAGTTGTTTTGTTGCTAAAAAATAATTCCTACTAAGGAAATCTAGCCCTTGTTTTCTATTTAAGTAAGTTTGGCTTGCTAAGCTCAAAAACCAAATAGTCGTAGTGTAGGTTATGGCGATAACATGAAACATTTTCTGTTTTTATGCGCTTTGAATAAATGCCTGTTACTTTTGAAAGTAATTTTCGACACAAGCTCTTTGTTTTAATTTTTTGCAAATTCTATGTAGTGAATATAATTTGGTAGGGTGGATGGAGGGAGGGTTGTTGATTTAATTTTTTGGTTAAATAAGTTTTTGACTAAAGGTGTGTTGACTAACTGTTCATTTGCAAAACTGTTCAACAACTTCTGTTATTTCAGCGTTTGAATTATATGAGAAACTGTTTCTTTCTACCCGTTCTTATAGCTGCTAATATCTTTATTCTGTCCATATCAATCGTTTTTATGTGACTTTAACCTTTTATGAAGATTATTGCTCTCAATACACTTCAGGGTTTATCTGTGTTGAATATGCGAATTTGATATTTGCTCATACATCTCCTTCCCCTGCTAAAGGCATGCCCTTATTTTTTGCTTTGTTGTTGATGGCAATTTAATCCTCAGTTTGTAAGCTGAATCTTTGTTAATATGTAGTTCTAAAGTAAGTAGACAGACAACCACTTCTCTTATACGATTGTGATTGTTAAACTGTTAGTTCGAACTATCTTTTCTATCAGTAAGTTTCTTGACTTATCTCACATTATCAGTTACGTGGTAGTAATCTTTATGTATTCCTTTTTTTAAACTCCAGATTTCGTCCAGAATAGCTGGTGCTTTAGCTATTGTTAGGATCATTAAAGTTTGGTTGTAGGACTTGCTAGTCCTTGCTTTTCTCATTCCGTTGTTAAGAAATTTGTTTGTAGTGCAATAGACGAATTTCAAGCTTGAATTTTGTAAAGATGACGAAGAGATGTTTTGATAAGACTATTACAACTTTCTCAGATGTCATTACGGTTATCTTTTTTTAGTGGAAGTTTGTTGCTTTTTTATTCCTGCTACTTATGACTTCATTACTCTGGGGTTCCTTAGTAATTTTCTGAGCTGTTAGTAGCTGAGCCAGGAAGTTTGCCTTCTTATGACTTATTATCAGGAAAGAAGTTGAAGTCTTTATGGGAATATTAATTGTGTCAGGTCTTTATAATGTTGACGCTTAAGTATTTTTAAATTTGGTTGTGTCGAATTTATGCAAATTTACGAATGGTTAGCGACATCAGTTTTCATTTTCGATGAAGTTGCGCGGGTGGTTTGAAACATCTATAAAAAATCTCAAAGCTATTTGTTGTTCGCTATTAACTATTTTACAGCTTATTTTAGGAACTAGAGAAGTGAAGATAAAAAAAGAATTAGGAAGCTACATACAAAGCGTTCCATTTTCATAGTGCATAGTTTTTTCTCTTTATATCAGCTCACTTTTGTCATGATATTTAGTGACAGATTTTAAGATAGAAATAAAGTGCTGCCCTAAATTACTTTCTGTTGAAGCAAAACCACGAGCACTAGAAATTCAGATCATTTTTGATAACTCCTCTTGAAAAATGTTTCTACAACAGACATAGAAGTTTTATTTGACTGTTAACTGTTGACTGATTGTTGAAGTCGTATTTGTCAAGGATTTTTTCAAGCAAACTATTTTTGCCTTGCCTGAGTTGTTCGTTCACAATGCTGGTATTTATGTTGGATGTTCTAAAGTTATTGAGAGTCTTACAGATTGTGCTTTTTATTCTACTGCCTTTTGAGGTTTTATAATACTCAATTTTTACAGTCGCTTAGGTTCATAATAGACGTTAACTAGTACAACCGACTTTTTGTTTCTGAAACACAACTAGTAATGACTTTTGCTTTTTCTTATATAGCCAGCGCAACACATCGCAACAATAAGTTTGTAAGATAGAGAATATAACGTTTAACTTCTTTTGTATCTATATACAAATATCTTTTTATATAATTGTAATTTAAACTTAAGCTTATAAGATTTACACCTATTTATAACATTTGTTTATCAACCTTACCTGTTGTGTTGAAAACATCAATTTCTCACAGTTTTGGTTAGTCTTTTCTTGTTATGCGTTCTTTTATTTATTAAACTTATTTTTTTTTTGTCTTACGTAGTCCTATTAGGAACTTTTATTTTCATTTTTCCAGTTGTCTCAATATTGTGTCAGCTATTGGTATGGGGCTAAACCATTTATCAATAATTATTTGTTTATATAACAAAGAGACTCTGAAAGTGCTTTGATACAATAGTATAAAGCAAAGAACAGTACGTTGGTGTTTCTAGTTCAGATGTAACACTTTGACCTGCTATTTTTATCTGATACTCCACGAGTTTCTGTGCAGTATAAGATCAAGAATGTTCTTTTTTTGATAACAGGTTTGTAGTGACATTGATTCTTCTCAAGGCAAAGATTCTATTCTTACATCTAGATTTTCTCCAAAGATTGCCTCCATGGTGAAGGTTTTAATAGTAATTTTTATTTATTTATGTACTATTTTTTCAAAGTTTATATCGGTTGGTTCTACATATGATTTTGTTATCTATTGGTATTAACAATCAGAATTAATTACAACATCTACGAGTTAAAAACATTGAAGAAACATTCCTTCATTATCGGTGAGGGGTTAGTAACGAATTCATCTCCTTGTACCTCTACCGCCAATTGCTTTTAATTACGTCTTGCACATATTTAATGTTAGAGTGTGTGTAAAGGATATGATTGGAAACATACCAGTTATCATTAAGGATGTTCTCAGTGTTCGATTGGAATCTTTGGATTATGTAGATGTTTCAGTAACTGGCACAATCTTATAATTCACGCCCATAGGTCCAGATAGGCCATGGAATGGTTGTGTAGAGTAAAAGTTTGTTTTTTAGTATCATCAGAAACCAATATATTTCTTTGCGTCGACCGAAAGAATGTTATTGAGTGGTAGACACTTCTTCCATTTGCGCAACAACTTTAAGTAGTATCATCTGCTGTATTTAGAAAGAAACATTTAATATATGAATCAACTAGTAGAAGTTGTAACCGCAAATAAATTTTCAATTGGCAATCAACTTTTAAAAGTCAAAATCCAATAAACCATTGAATTTAAACCTCTAAGTATGTATGCATATTAAAGTTCTTAATAGAACTCGTTAGAATGGTTAAACTCACACGATTAGTACAGCTCGTTTCCTTTTTTTACAAAAAATCACTCCAAGATCAAAAGTTACCTTTTTTGTTGCGTTACTACCGTTATAAGTGCAAACTCTAGTTAATCTTAGAAAAATAAGATTTAATTTTTTGATATTGTTTTTAGTGTTCCTAGATTTTTCTTTCTTTTGCATCATTACATGAACCTCCATGGCACTGCTTCAGAGCTTCTGCGCTGCTTACATTTAATTTTCCTTCCTGTATGCCGCTGCTGTTAGAGTAGCCCATAGACGATGCGTTGAGGCTGGCTGTAGACACCTACCTTCCCTAGAGTAGTTTGCTCTGCTGTTAGACGCCCGGCGCAGGCTGGCGATGTAACGCTGCTGTTGCTCTTGCAGTATCGGCGGAAGTAGTCGAGGTGGAGGAGCATGAGCTGGACTCCGATGCCAATCCAGAGGCGGCGGAGACGCTCAAGCTGACCGCCCGCGGCCGCCCCGCACTCAGCCCCGTAGGGCCGCGCCGCCGCTCGCGCGATGAAACGAAGAAAGAAATACAAGAGGATGATGAAGCCACTCTCAGAGAGCTGCTTATTAGGTATCTATCCCACGCGCGCCCTCTAGCCCCCAGCGGCCAAGAGCACCGCGCTTTCGAGTCGGCGTCGGTTGTTATCTGAACGATATTGACAGGGAGACCGAGTCCTAACGGCAAAATATCTGATATGGTTTGTGGGGCATGAATAACGAAATCTTGGACACAAAATTACTGTATACAACTTTTTCAGACCATGAAATTTTTGATCGTAATATCTTAACTAATGCGGGGTTTATCTGAAACTGTTAGAAGCTGTATGAATGAATTAGTGGACACCCCGAAGGTACCGATATTAGGATCTTCTTAGGACACTATCATAAAATCCTCCTTTTGAAAAAAATTACGCGATAGATTTCTGTGGGAATTTGTTTTTTTTTCGGTTTTGCCCGATTTTCGTAATCACCCAAAAAATGTTCACCAAAACCAACAATATTTGTGATCGGTTATTCAAGTTCGTTCATTTTTTTTCTCTGAAATTGCTAGACTAACACTTTTGCCCAATGGTTGCACGCAGTGTCGTGCTAAAATGGAGTAGGATAATTCCAAATTGTTCAAAATAGTTTTTGGCAATACAAATCCAGACAAAAGCTATATTATCAAACATAGGACTATTTCGAACTTTATAGTAGAGACAAGTCTGAAAACAGCACTCCAGTCATCAGATTGGAACGACCAGTAGATTTATCATTTCCCAGGGTGCTCTTCCATAATTCGTGCTTTGCACCACTGTATATCGCGAACTAATTGCACACAGTGCAAGTGTACTTCCAGTATAATCATTTACATCATTTGACATTACTTTTGAAGCTTTGTGACACAACATCATTACATCGATATTCTCGCTAATGTCTGACTTACCATTTCACTTTATCACTCCCCGTTGGGTATCTACAACTTGCTTACTTTCCAGGAATTAGAATGACCAAGCCTGTAAGCACCAATAAAATTCTTGAACGACATGTGATAGTGTAAGTCATTAGACTATATTGGCTATTATCCATGTGAACTGCTATTAATTGTAACATCAGCCTATTTTCATTCCAAAAATGTTCTGTTGCTGGTTCATGCGTCTGTCCTTTCATAGTCGAATCTGTTTTCACTAGGGATGACATCACTTGTGAGCTGAGGAAAATCTCCATGGAATAGTCCAGCCTTTTCATCGGTGATCAACGTCCTAGATGGGATTTTTGTAATTCTACCGAACTTCTTCGACGTCTACAGTGTCTACACTTCTTAAAAGGTGCACTTGACCTTTAGGAATATTTGGTTAACATCTTCTCTTGATGGATTGGTTACTAAGGTTCGTTCCTATGAGTGTCTCAGTCACCTGATATAATTTTTTTTATTTATGGGACAAAAGCACCTAAACTGCGCCGTATACTGTGCAAAAACGTGTGCATGTTGTCTGTGATAATCTTCGGGGGCAACCCACGAGATTTGAATGGGTGCGTCAGTCTATTATGCATTGAGTCCCATAAGGACTACTACCAATACTTACTTTAATCTTATAAAATGTCTTATATTGTACATTTTCGGCTATATATTAATATAACCTTTTATGGTTTTGTCAAAAATTACCTTTTATCCCCATTTCTTTCATCAATCAGCATTTGAATATTGTTTTATGGTACTTCATCGATCTTCATTCCTGTATTAATTGTCTTTTTTTTCCTTTTTTGGATAAAAGTTCGCTATAATTATTCTTTAGACCTTTTTATCTCTTTTGTTTCTAAATATGAGGGCGTTGCAAAAACCCTTTAATTAACTTCAAATTTCTTTTATCCAATTGTTTTTATTCTATTACTCACATTTCGTTCTTTAAAAAAATCCAGTTTACTTGAGTGCGATGATAAAAATTCAAAACTGAATGAATTTCTAATTTGTTAAAGGATGACAACAAAATTGAACATGAAGAGTGCATATTTAACCATCGCCTGACTGCGTTTTGTACCAAGTTTTGTTTAATTATTGAGCTTGGCATCAGAAAGAACTGTTTCATTCGGATAAAACCCGCTGAGTTAGGTAATCATCTTACTTCTTGATAATTTTGAATAGTTCAAAAAAGCGATTGCTCGCAGTTATTAATATTGTTTTGCTTGTTCCTTATAAAATTGTTATTGGAATTGAAAAATGGACATTTCATAAAAACTCCAACTCTACAATTGCTGCAAAACTAAGTATCATTTAGTATTTCTTAAATGGTTTCATTATCCCCTTGAATGTCTAAGACATTGTGGCTTTCGTGTCGAAGCACTCTACTCTCCAGTTACTTCATTATTTTAGTAGATAGTAGGAGAAATGACATTAATTTTACTACATTTTTTGCTACTTAGATGTCTTCCAAAGATCACTAGTGTCCCCAATTTTAGCAATTTCAGTTATTTGTTGTATTTGCTTTGTAAAATGTCTTTTTAGTTTATTCACTTTTATTTTTAAGGTCTGCTTAACCAACACCTTCATTTTTTCATTCGCTTCTTTTTGTCTGTGACTTCTCTTTTTCAATCAAATTCGCTGCTTTCACAAGCCCTTCTGTTATATCATTTCTTTCTCTATTAATACTGCTATGTTTCATGATGGTCTGTTTTTAAGTTCAATGTTCTCCAATCTCAATTTTCACCTGTTAATGAACGTTGGTGATTACATCAGAAAATCTCTCTCTTTGGAGTTTGAACAATGATGGTATATTGAGATCAGTCTGGTGTTTTTGAGTCAAAATATTTGGTATCGTTTTACAAAACATCTTTCCATGTAGAATCAACTGTGCAAGCTGGTACTTTCTATTTCTCATTATGTGATCAAGACAACCAACCTTCCTGATTGCTTCATTAGTACTGATTCTATTCAGTACTTTTTCAATAGACTGTTTACGGTAATTTCAAAATTCTTTGGTATAATCAGCGCTTAAACATTTCTAATTTGGTTATAGAGAGTTTATATTTCTGTTCCGTATAGAAGTATTGATCAAACGAAAAGCGTAACAATCGGCATCTAAGTTTCAAGTTTTAATTGTTGCAAAACAGATTCTTTGGTTGAATAAAACCATGGCTAGTCATCTCTATCGAGATTTTAATTTTTTCTCCGTAATTTACCTTCGAATCTATCCAATATATTTATACTTTTTCACGCCATTATAGGTATATTTTGACTTCTTTGTTGATTTTATGCCATTTTGCTTAAAACTTACTTTGTCTTTACTTAGAAGTGGCTGGAGGCCGAAATCTGAATCTGCCATTGGAACGGTATTATCCTGATAATGGATGTTATTTTCTATTTCCCTGTTAATTTTTATTCTTCTTAAGGAGACAACGAATGTATCTAGAACAGCGATTTTCAAACGTTGAAATGAACAGTGAAAAATACCTTTTTGATTGCTGTTCCCTATAATTTGTTTTTCCTAGTCAATTCCTACGCAACGTTACGATAGGGAATAAACATCAACGAAATTGAAAACACGGCCAAAGCCAAGGGGATGTTAGCGTTTTGTTCTGGAAAACTGGAAATGCAGCAACCAATAGTAGATCACTTTTGTTTAGGTGTGTTCACAGAATTAATATCATCTTTATGCTTTCAAATCTATTTACTTCGTGTTGATTGTTGTACTTTAAGAAGCATGGTGATCGTTATGTTGAAGTAAAAGCTACCCGGACCAATGTGACCGAATTTCGGAATGGTGCTAAGAGCGGTGGCAATATAAGGAAAAAATTACCAGAAAAAAGGATCGTGTTATCGATCATCAGACCATAATTCAACCTTTCAGTGACCCCTATTTACATCTTGTCTTGCATTGATACCCCATCATTTACAACTTTATTTGGAATGGCGTTCTAGGTTTTATTTTGACATGAATAACCAGTGAACACAAGTATGGAAAGCCACTGGATTTTTTTGTTGAACACTTCAACTAGAACTTGTGCCGTTTTTCACAACACGGCTGCATATAACAAAGGTTTTCCAAGACCTTTTATGCTGTCAACGCTCTGACTTACCGTCTATAGAACATATATGGAGCCAGTTGAATAACAACTTATTCAATTTTTAATTTGATTTATAGGTCCTTCTTTGACTGCCTAAAACTTACTGAGTGTGTATCTTTATGGATGTTGGAACTATTTGGCATTTGTTTTTAAATCCCAACTTAACTCGAGTAAGTAACATGAACTTCTGGAATCGGTGAAATCTTGTAACGCGTTTACAACAGTCTTCTGGTTTCGCAAGCGTTTCTTCCACAGAAAATTGGCAAGATAAGTGATAGTCAGATAGTTTTGTAGCCGAATTCGTCCAGTTTTGCGACATTAGTGGTGCAATATGAGACCTAACGTTATCATGCAAGAGAATTGTAACCTTTTTGTTGACCAACGCCGAACGAATACGTTGTAGTTTTCAGTTCATTCTATGGCAGTACTTTTCTGCTGTGATGGTTTTAGCTTGGTTCAGATCATTGACCTCCTTTTGTTGCAATTTTGTCCAGCCCTAAACAGAACGCGCCATGTTGTCATAAAGGATGCATTTCTCAGTACATGTCACAACTTTTTGGTTATCATTAGGTCTTGAGGCATCAAACTTGTCGAGCTTCACCTTTCCAATTTACTCGACATGGTAAACAATCATAGATTGGTCAACGCCGAGATCTTTTGCAACTTCTCATGTAGTTATCATTCGGTCAGTAGCACGGCTACGACCTTTTTTGTCAACAAGGTCGTATCTAAGTTATTAAAACCGACATTGACCTTTGCATTAATTTACACTTTTCTTACCGCAACACTGCAACCGAATTTAAATTCATAGAAGTCTGTCGAAAATCGTTTAGACATCTTTAATGTCTAAGAACAAAAAATTCATATTCAGAATGAATTATATGCTGAATGAGCATATAAAAAGCTAAAATCATATGTAACATTTGTTATGATGGTAATATTTATTCATTTAGCAGCAAAAACCTAATAATTTTATCCTTATAGCAATGGAATTACCAATAACTGCTATAATTAGTCTTATCTTGTAGTCTGTAGTCTTTGTTTAGCATTACTCCAGAAAGCAGTTCAGATCTGTTCTACCCGATTGAACCTCCCGTTATTTAGTAAACTTTTTTTTAACTATTTTTGTCTAGTCTGTTGCCACTTTATCTATTTACACCTGCAGACTTTCAGTTTGTTTCTTTTTGGAATGTATATTTTAACTTTGGAATATTTTGTTAAAGCCCGTCTTATAGTTAAATCTGTTCTGGATTGAAAGCTTCTAAGGTAGTTCATCTGTCTTGAAGAGAAATATCTTATTTTTAACCACAACTCCATCTAAAAGCAAGAACGTATTACTAGTGCTCTATCTCATGGAAGTACAAGTGAGGATTTGCTCTCCAAGCAGGATTTCATGGAAACTTTAATAAGAAATAAATTTTATTATCACCTTCTGGAATCTTTGCCGTTTTTCCAACTTAATATAGCAACGCCAAGAGTTTTGTGGATCACAGCGTCATTTGTAAAGCTGCCGAATAAAATAAGAAGTTTTTGTTTATTTACACAGATAAAAGTTGACTTCATAGTGCGGATGTATTTGGGATGCGTGCTTTTCCGAATTAACTTCGCAAACAAGCCGCGAGCAGCAAAGTTTTTGAAGTTGACGGAATAGTTCCCGAATGAGTGGAGGTTTATTTACTATAAATAAGCCTGTTGGGCCAGCTCTGGTGAGAGGTTTTTGAGCGGAAATGCTCCTTCGAGTTGTTTTATCCAAGGTTGAACTACTTAAAACACAACTTTGGTAATACATGTATTTTGTTTTATTATTTCATATTATTTTCTAATTTTTTCGGCCCAACTTAGAACTGATAACATCAAATGGTAGAAAGGAATAACATTTATAAAGCAATTTGTAAATTGAAGTAATGTAAAGAATAATCTAGCGTGATCGAAATTGGGTTTTTCAATACAATCCTGGACGAAAAGCCAACTGATTGTTCTCTTTGACCGGAAAGACCTATTATACTTCAATGGATACTTACAACTCAATTACTTAATTAAAAATTAACATTAGAGGCAAAAGAATGCCTTTTTGTAAAAAATAACAAAGAATCTAATGGACACAGTTTTCAATTTAAGTATTTTAGTGCTCCCTTATATGCACGGAGGGTGCTAGAAAAGCTTAGCAATTGGCGCAAACGTTATGCAAGTCCAAGCGTTTGAACCTACAGTCAACAGTGTGTTAATTACTACTTAAATCTGACAGACATGTAACCTATCGACAGATAAAAAAATTCTTACAGTAGAAATTTATACTTTCAAGTGAAGGAAGTTTGTTCTTCCAGCTAATAAATAGCACGACGCGTTTTTTAGTCCCATGAGATGCTTAACAGGTTTGATATATTTTAATGGAACAGTTGAGTGGTACTACAGTGTTAATAGTTCACATAGGCGCAACATAGCCCGTTAGCTTTGCAATTTTTTGGCAGCATCCTCGACTGACCTCAGCAGGAAGTTAGTTAGCATGTCAGTTCCTTTAACTGATCCATAGTTTTTGGCTTTGTGTCATAAACTTTTTACGCCACCCCGATAGAAGAAAGTTGCATCGGGTTAGGTTAGGACTTTTTGCTGACTATTTACGTGGGACCATGATGACATGCCAATGTCCTGGTATGTTAGTTAGATGTTGAGTCATTCTCAAACGAGAAGGGTTGCTGTTTGTGGACTTTTGGTGACATTTTTTGCACAACATTCTGCTGAAAATGTATCTACACTTTTTAAATAATTTAATTTGGATTATCCCTTTTTATCGTCTTCTTTTCTATCTATAAAATAACACTCTACTGTAAATTTTCTGTTCTATTATTCCACCTCTGATCTCAATAACTGCATGCCTATGAAAGTAACTTTGTGTCTTTGTATCACGAACGTATTACAAACATATATTAACTATGCCGCAGGTTTTAATAGAGAAATAATAATGGTAATATGTGCATTATAAGGCTGAGTGGGCTTTCTACAGCTACTTTACCTGTTTGTTTGTAATGCACGCTTGCTAAACCAAATAGCTGGTCGTTGGAAGAAGTGAAATAATGGAACATTGGAAAATCTAGAGAAGGTTGTCTATGGTATTCTGTTCCGAAACTCTGAGAAGAACGACGCCACGCCAAAACCAGTTTTCAAATCTCCTTAATCTATTTGGATATCTGGCAGGTTTTTGACGATGGCCATGGAGTCGTTAATCAATTTGATAATATGCTCGATGTCCCCGATATTGTTATCCATTTTTTGTACCATCTTTCAGGGTACTAAAATGAAATGAGTTTGCTACTTTCGCAGATTATCACTTTCTAAAATAACTTTAATTTCCTTGTTGAGCAGTTTAGGTATCTCGTTCTTGTAATTTTTCTGTGACGATGTTACTAGTGCTTTATATTTATCCACTGGAAGGACAATGATGGTATGGTATTTTTGTCTTTTTAGTTGTTTAGAAATGTGTAAAAAATGTGTTGGAGTGAGCTTTTTTAAAGATTTCATGTGACTACTTGTAGGATGACTGAATTTTGGTGCTACCACAAACGTTTGCAATAATTGCATCTTAGCTAATAGTACGTTTTGAAAAGCTTGTCTAGCATTCAATTATAAAGGCACACTCTTCTGTGAACGTTAAAACTTAGGGGATTATTTTTTGGTGGCCACAGATTTGCATTTTTTGAGAAAATGAATGCGATAACCTGACACTTAGGTAGCACAAAAATTTAATTTATGGAAAAATATGAATTGCTGTTGCTGAGGGAGCTTTTGAAGATCACAATGACAGTATCTCAATTAGCATTGTGCTGGTTTTGCATGGTAACCCAGGTTTTAGAATAGGTGAAAAGTCGCAGGAATAAGAGGGACGGAGAAGAATTGTGTAGCCCAACTACATTAATTTTCGCAGCAGTTTCTTGGAAAAGTATTGGTTCGTGTTTATTTGTCAGAGATGGCTTTTTTACTATGATTTTTTTTACAAGCCAAGAAAGTATAGTGAGTTATATTTTTATCTGACCATAAATAACATAGTCATGGTTGTTATGAGATGAAGATTTATTTTCATTTGCTGTCTGAGGGTTTTTTTGCAGCCCAACCACTGTTTACTTCATTTAGGATTGTCATAGATTATCTACTTTTGATCGCAGGTCACTATCGGGTTTAAAAAAGATATTTTTGTTATACTTCAGCAGCAAGTAAAAGGCTGTCTGTATTTTATGCATTGTTGCGTATTTTCAAATAATGCGGATGTATCTGTAAAGCTTTCAGCTTTTCAATACTACTAATAGCAACTTATTGTCGCTTCGGATACTTTGAAATACTTTGCGAGGCTATTGTTCAATTGCTCCCCTTAAATAATCTTCAACAACTCCAGGAGTCGGTTGTTCACGGGTCTTACTTATACTGTTCGTTTCTCTCAAATACTCTGTATAGTATGATAAATTTCTTTTGCCACTACAGGTTATTCAAATTATTTTTTTTGTATTGAACAAGACAAATACTCAAGTATTTCTGTAAGAGATAAAAAACAGGTATGTAGGTAGATAACAAAATGGATCTTCTCACAATCTGACAGTTTATGTGAAGATATCTGATGTGCTGTAACTGAGAGGAAGCGCAGGTAGTTTTTTTTTTATCTTGGTTTCGACAACACGGTAAATGTCGTAAAAGCGTATGAAACAAATTAAAGGTAGCTACAGTCGATATCTTAGTAGTTACGTTTTCGAATTTTAAGACCGCCTTTGAAGTTTTAAAATTCGACATTTTAAGATATCTGCGCCGGGCGCATTAAAATGAGGTATCTTTCAACATTAAACTGCTGTGTCGTGGGCGTTGGCTTCTGTAGTCGCACTCGTGCGGTAGAAATGGTAATGGAATTGCTGCTGACGTCACTGGCTTGCTGCAGGTCACGGCTCCTCAGCAGGTGCTGACGTCAATGGGTGGCCTAGCCTTTTTGTTACATGGCGCTCCGTTTTTTAAACTGAAAAACTATATCTGCTATACCATTTTAACTCGACATATCCAAATTTTAAACTTTTTAACAGAACCGAGCAACAGGACTGCTTTTCTAAATATACAGGTATCGAGATTGAAAGATAAAAAACAGAGTACGCAAATCGGCATTTTGACAAACAGTGAAATTACCGCCAACGTAAAAAATAACGGTTGTGGAAAGCAAGGAGCCGCCGCCGTGGCGTTGAAGTTAAGAGTCTTGCGCCCTCTGTCTGCGAATTCAACGCAGGCGAGTTCGAGTCTCGCTCAACTCATGGGTGTATGTAACGTCCTTAGTTATGTGCACAAGCCTTTGAAGCTGCAATGAGGGTAAGTGCAAATATGTCAGCTGTAGCTCTTGCAAGAGAAGTTAAACTTCTACATTAAACCTCACAAACAAATGATTACTTAAGGGTAGGAACTAATAGTGCAATAAAACGTAACAGAGGTGCACTCGAGCCATAGTAACTTTATTTACTGCATTTTTCAAAGTTCGAACCGAAAAAGAAACTACAACACTACTGCTACAAAAATACATGATTTCATAAGCACAATTAAGAAAAAAAATCTGTCAGATAGTTGTGGATGAAATAAATATTTTTAAACTCCAATCTTGGCTCAACAATTAAATTTTTGTTTTCGTGCTCGGTCCTCTTTTCCCTATTAGTATATTGTTGACTTTTCTAATTCTATTTGTTATCTCTCGATCTATTTGCCCATTTTTACTGACTAGAGCTTCTAGATATTCCTAAAATATTTCCGTCTTTATTCATATTCACCTGCTTCTCATTCTCCATTTTTAAGATAAACATTATTTTATTGTTCTGTTTATTCATGATCATTTCTTTTTTTTTAATGGTCGTGGATTTTTTTATATTACCAGTATGTTGGCCGCATACAGTAGGTCTCATTTAGGTACAATGTTTTAGTTGTAATGCCCTAAAGCTGTTTTGGTTAACTCATTTTTGCAGTTATTGTGGCTATAGTCTATGTAATATGACTAATAGTGAGAGGCTCAGACATCTCCTTCATCATTCAAGCTATTTGGATTTCTTTTAATTTTTATCTATTTGGTCTTACCCTTTTTTTGTACTTTTATACAGGTTTTGTATCACTTTCTTGAATTTAAGAGTTACCTGAAGTTTTACATATACTTGCCATATGTTCTTGAGGCATTATATCTTTTTTATTATTATTATCAATTTTGCATATTTACATTCTACTCCTTATTGGAGTAACAAGTAAATGTTATGATTTTAGTTACATGGCATGAGGGGGATTCGGCCAGTACCTTAGCCCGATATTTATTTTTACTAGTATTAATTAATTATCGTGAGGAGGTAGGTCCTGTGGTCATTTTCTTTTTAGCCTCCTGCTGACGGTAGGTTGAACGGACAGTTGTTCCACGAGTTGAATATTATGCTCTGCCAATTTTTTGGTGTACGACTTAGCCAGTCTTTTGATCTCTTTCGCTAGATAATCCAAGGTCATTGTGGAGAGTTTCATTTGAGATATACCACGGAGCCTCGGTTATGGTTCTCAGAATTTTTGATTAGTATCTCTGTAGGATCTTGGTATATGATGCCTTGGTACAACCCCACAGTTGGATTCTATATGATTAGATGGGCTTTAAAATTATTTTATGTAAAATTATTTTATTTTGTAAGGTGAGCTGAAATCGTCTCCCCATCAGCCAGTTCATCTGTTTTATTTTTAGGTCTATTTATTTTCTTTATTTATATTACTTTGACTTTTTTTTCTCATTGTTACTTCTTTCTTTTTCAATCTTGTTCTACCCATTGTTGGACATAAGCCTCCCCTTTTTAAGGGGGTAATAGTCATTATCTTCCACGCTGACTAGGCGGGTTGGAAAATTTTGGTATCAGCCGTCCCTAACCTGGGAAAGTCAGACGCTGCTTTGCTATTTTTGGTCCGCCCCGAGTATTTCATTTCCTCGGTACCACCCATATCTGGGAGGCTTTCCCCTATCCGCAACCTGGGGAAGCGCCTGATGGGGGGCTAGCAACCCCGCACAAGCTCATTGTTACTACTTTTGTTAAATTTTCTAATTATTTTATTATTTTTTGTTACTCTTGTATGATTTATTTTGTTATTAATTAACCTTTTTATTGTTTTGTACAAAACGCTTATTGTGGTCTAATTTTTACTTATTTGTTTTTTTATATTTATATTTTAGTGCACGTCTTTCTTATTATTTGTTGTAGCAGCTTTGTGTACTTAGTTATTATGCATAACGGGTACTTTAACATTAATTTTTTATTTGTTCTACTGTACATGATATACATTGCACTTATATCGTTTTCGTTGATCTCAACTTTTTCTTTGTGTGTGTTTATTATTACTTTGGTTTGTTTTTTCTCTTTTTCTTATCATTATTTATACTAAACTATATGATAAATGGATAGACAGATCAGATACTATCTGAAAAAGGATTTTGTTACCTTTAATAATAAACCTATAGCTAGATATTGTGCCATCAATAGCAGAAACTTAATGTAAGTCAATAAGAAAGAGAATTAAATTTGGCAAATCCAGCATTGTTACTTTTGTTAAAAAAGAAAAGGATTATTTTATTTTATTATCAAACAAAAACAAGATGTCCGTTATCTATGTAACAGCCTCGATAACCTGGAGCAAAATCGAAGAATAGGATTAATTTATACATTTATATTATACAGAGTAATCAAAAGGCAAATCATTACTCAATTTAGAGTACTTTCTCCAAAGGTAGAGCTTCAAAAGGCAAATATTATATTTGGACCGAAAAAAGAACTTTGCTGAACATAAGCAAATCAAAATTTGTAGGCAAATAGAGATCAGTTTAATTGAACCTTCCTTCAATTAGGCTATGAGAAAAATTAAGATGGAGAAATTAGCTAACCGGCAACTAAAAATATAATTATTTGGTTGCATGAGAAGGTCCAAAATTGCTGAAACTTGCGTGGTGTTTTTTTTTGCTAAGAATCACGCACTTCTCTCTTATGGTCAATTTTATTAGTATCTTCCAAGCGGAGGTTAATGCAGTAAAGACAGCCTAGTTAACCGACATACTAATATTATTAACTCAAAGATTTAAGATATGTGTAACTATAAATAGGCGTTCTGTCATCCAGTAGTTTTTGATTTCATGAGTATGACACTTATTTTTATATTGTTGCATTAAACGTTATTTTGTAGAAGAGTTACATTAAAAGTGACAAATATATTATCAAAATATTAATGGTAACTACAATTTCTGTAATATATGACAACCTCAAAAAAATCCATAAATAAATTCACAAAATAATAGAAATAATAAGTGAAAATTATTTTTCAGTCAATTCTATTCGCAAATCTGACGCATTATTATTACGTGAGAGGTTGCGCTCAAGCAGGTGAATTTATGTTATCAAGTTCGAAAGAAAGAAAGGTACTAATAAGTATGATGTAAGAAAACTAAAAGAATCACTAATAAAATATAAAGCAAAGATAAGGTTAAACAACGAGATTAGATTAAACACAAACATAAATAGACATATGGTCAATATATCAAATATAGAAGAGGAGGTCAAAAAAGTAAAAGACACTGTGGAAAGTATCAAAAAGGAATTCTTAAAACCAGACACCGTAAAGAAAAAGACATGGATGAAAAATGAAATCTACAACTGATGGAGAAAAGAAGACTCGCACAAACCCATCCAGTAGAATATAATACCATTAATAGAAGAATAAAATTGAAAATAAGAGAAGCAAAAGAAAACGAGGTAAAAAAAATGTGCGGAAATAGAAACCTTACAAGCGAGACATGACAATTTTAATATATATAAGAAAATTAACGAGGTGACTGGGAAATATAAAAGAAACTGTGAACAAACTAGTGAATGAAGAAGGAAAATTATTATCAATAAAATGAAATCAGTGAAACATGGAAAAAATATACAGAACAGCTATTTCACGATAATAGACCAAAACCTCTCCAGATAAACAGCGAAACCGGACCAAAAATACTAGTAGAAGAAGTACAAAATGCAATAAAAAGTATGAAGGAAGGCAAAGCACCTGGCCCAGACAACATACAGACAGAGTTTTTGAAACTCCTAGATGAAGAAAACGTGAAATGGCTGACAGATCTATTCAACTATATATATGACACTGGAAAAATACCTATAGAATGGCTTAAATCTGAATTCATTCTACTACCTAAAAAGCCAGGAGCTAAGAAGTGCAACGAGTATAGAACAATAAGCCTCATGAGCCACCTATTAAAATCATTTCTAAAAATAATTCATAAGAGAATATACAAACTATGCGAAGAACAAATAGCACCTACACAGTTTGGATTCAGGAACGCAGTCGGAACACGCGAAGCCCTATTTAGCATTCAAGTATTAATTCAACGTTGCAGGGATGTAAACTGCGATGTATATGCCTGCTTCATAGACTTTCAAAAAGCTTTTGATAGAGTCCAACATCAAAAGATGATAGATATTTTAAGAAACATAGGACTAGACGAAAAAGATCTAAGAATTATTATAAATCTATATTGGAATCAGACGGCATCAATGAAATTAGAAGAAGAAAACATCGTAGATATAAAAATCCAGAGAGGGTGAGACAGGGCTGTGTACTGTCTCCGCTATTGTTCAACCTTTATTCAGAATACATCTTCAGAGAAGCGTTATAAAACACAAATATAGGGATTCTCTTAAATGGAGAAAGATTAAATAACATCAGGTACGCAGACGACACAGTCATTTTGCTGAAAAGTTAGAGGACTTACAAGTACTATTAAACAGAGTAACAGAATGTAGTCAGAGACAGGGCATAGACATCAATATAAACATAACGAAATTAATGATCATCAGTAAAATAATATCCCCAGATGTCAACTCATGATAAACCATATACCTATAGAACAAGTGGAAAAGTATACTTACCTTGGTAGCACCATTAATGACCAGTGGGATAACTCACAGGAAATAAAGATCCGCATTGAAAAGGCTAGAGCCGTGTTCAACAAAATGAGTACCATCTTCAAAAGCCACAATTTAACAATTAATTCAAAGATGAGATTTCTGAGATGCTACGTCTTCCTATCCTTCTTTATGGAGAGAGTCATGGACCCTGACAAAACAACAGAAAAAGGCTGGAGGCATTTGAAATGTGGCTCTATCGCAGAATGTTAAGAGTGTCATGGATAGAGAGAGTCAGGAATGACGAAATTCTGCAAAGAATGAAAAAGAAAAAGTAATACTGACTACAATAAAAACAAGAAAGCTCCAGTACCTAGGACACATTATGCGGAACGAAAACAGATTCCAACTACTTCAAGTTATACTGCAGGGAAAAGTACAAGGCAAAAGAGGTCCGGGTAGAAGAAGGATATCATGGCTTCAAAACCTGCGAACATGGTTTTCTATGACCACAACACAGTTATTCAAGACAGCAGTCAACAAAATTATAATAGCCCAAATGGTTGCCAACATCCGGAACGGATAGGAACCGCAAGAAGAAGAAGAAGTTCGACAAGATTATATTTTACCTTTTTCGATTAACAACTTTTAAAGTCGAAATGGTTACTAGTTTTCCCAATTGTAAGCTCTTACTAGTGGCTTTGAATTTGAAAAAAATTGAAAAAAAGTTTTCTAAAATATCTGCACCTAAGTTGGTTTACAGGCCGATGCAAATTATTTGGTTAAATATGTTTTGTTTCATCTTCTTAACAGGAACTTTTACAAAATTAGATGCTTTTACACAAAGTAAAATTTTAGAGGTAGATT
This sequence comes from Sinelater perroti, assembly GCA_036346155.1. Lineage (NCBI taxonomy): Eukaryota > Metazoa > Arthropoda > Insecta > Coleoptera > Elateridae > Sinelater > Sinelater perroti. The sequence continues at coordinate 15,410,852 of JARFIY010000158.1, read as the reverse complement.
TTAACATGCGAAAACTAAAACATTTTTTGTGAGTATTGTATTTTTCGTTTAATCTTTTTGGTTGTGGAAGATCATCGCATCTACTGAGTTATTATGTGAAAATTCCACTTTAATTTTTTTGCCTAGCTAATTAGCTTAACACTGATAGTGGCATTTTTGTTTACGTTGACTGATGTGTCTTTTATGTTACACTGATTATAATAATATCTGCGTTGGTAATACATTAGATTAGTTGACTACCAATGTTTTGATTCTATTGTAGCAATTTACCAGAACAACAACTATTGAAGTCTCTAATTATCCTTCAATTAACTGCTCTATCTACTGTCTTGGACTAAAACGACCGTTGTTTACTACAATTTATTAAACACAGCAGCACTCATTATGATACTGTAAATGCAAACTGAACATCTTGCTAGGTTATCGTATAGTAAAACATGCACGGGGTGAACTATCTCATCCAGTAAATCTGTATTCATCTATATAAGCATAGATGCTTAGCAAACATCTCACTGCTTTTCGCTATGTTCTTAACTTTTCCACTGATATGTACTGTAAATGTTATAGGCAATTTTGATTCCGGCGTAGCGAGATGTTAAACAAAATTAAACAAGGCGATACCCTCCACTGGTTTTGTGTGTGTCATTAGGAAAAATAGAAATAAAATGCAGACTCACTTGATGGAAAATGAGGCACTCTTCCGCTGGTCGCACGCTAGCTCTTCCTTCTTCTTCGCGACCGGTCATCATTTTACTGATACTATGGTTACCAAGGATGTTTAATTTGATTTTTGTTAGCAAAAATTGTCTGTCTCCATCTGTAGCAGCAGAATATATGATCAGATAGCCGAATCGTTGCTCTTCGTGTCACAGAACAGCTAGGCGTGTTTTTCCGGAAAATGTTTTGTAAGCAGAAAAAGTGAAGAAATATTTGTAGAAGAGAGTCAGCAAAAGGAGCACTGAGGGAGGTTGAGGAGGATTTTCGAACTACTATAAGATGACTTCCAGCAACTGCAGATCAAAGTAAAAGTTCAATTGTAAAATTGAAAACAGACTCTACATCTAGTTTTTTTGGCAACGAAATTTACAATGATAATACTTCGAGGAAGAATAAAGTGTTAGAACGATCAAGCGTTCCCCAAACACCTCTAACTTGCTCCATCGGTACCTCAAAAAGGGTTGAGAATTCGACACATGTTGTTGAAACATCATCATGCGACTCCCCGTAGAGGAAGAAACGATGTTGTCTTTTGATACATCCTGACGATGTAAGACAGCTAGCTTACATTGCAAGCCAAATACCTCGACTTATATCTTCGAACAAAATGACTTTTTTGAAACATTTTCGTGGTAATTATGGTGCCTTCGTCACCCTACCACCGTATTGTTCCGACGTTTGCAGCGACGCATTGGGCCGTGCGCTTCGACATCTCTTAGTTTCCCGCGTGACAGCTTCCGGCACAAATTTCTGCGCGACTGGCAGCCGCTTCCGTTTGAGGGATGGCCGACGGCTTCGCCCACGGCAGTGTTCCTAAAATTGCGCCCGTCTGCGTGGGATGTTTGTTTTTTTGGCGGCGCGACATTTTCCTTTTAATAGCCGGCCCGCCAGGTTCGCGCCATTTGTCAGCTTGATGGCTGTTTTGTTGATTGCGCCCCGGTGAGGGGGCGGCAGCCCTTGGCGCGGTGGGTTAAGGTGAATTTGTCACGGCATGTCGATTTTAATTGGGGGTTTCTTGTTGCTTTTGCCTCGGCGATTGGCAGCTTTTGTGCTATTACGCGCGGCTCCAATTTTTGGCTGCGTTAATGGATCATCACTTATTTGTATCCCTTTCTAATGATTTTGTAAATATTTAAACTTTAATTAAATTTTTGAAAAGTTGGGTGACCTTTTTGTCTTTTATTTAGTGAAAGCACCACGCAATTATTAGAAATAACAAATTGATAGTAAATTGAGATGAGTTCTCTTTAAAGGAACTAAAGATTAGAAGAATGAAGCCAACCAACAGATATACAAACCATATGGAAAACACTCAAATGAATATGGATCATTGCATAAAGAAAGGCAGCGCGGCTAGATAAAGATATGTCGAAAATAGTGAAGAAGATCGACTGAGAGAGAAATTGGTAAAGATCACTAATGGAAAAACGACAGATAACTAGCGGTACATAGTAGTCAACGTGATATCACCATACTATACTCTAAATATGAAGATGAACAGGCAAACGAGGAAACAGATGTAGCACTAATGCTTAATAAGCTATCAATAAAATCCTAGAAAGAATTGGAGCAACATTCAGGAACATTATTATCACTGTATATGTTCTAACCAACCAGCAAGAAGACAAGATTAAAAATAATTCTATGACCAAATATACTCTCTCATAACAAAATTGCAAGTAAATATAAAAGAGACATCAAGATCATGATGGGTGATTTGAACGCAAAAGGAAAGCGTTATAAAGAAACATGGAATTGGAAATAACTTCGTTGAGCTCCCTAAATAATTCTATGATAAGAAGAACCCCCGTTTAACGTAAATATGCCCAGAGAGTAACTTGAACAGCACCTAATGGAGTAACGCAAGATCAAATTGGTTATATTCTTTTAGAAAGAAATGTAAGAAGTTCTTATAAGATGTCGAAGCTTTGGAAGGAACAAAGCGTGCATCCGATGATAGACTAGTACGATCAAGAATTAAAATCGGTATAAAAGCTAATTGAATACTAGTGAATTGAAAAATCTATAAATAGTAATGAACTATAAAAATGTACTAGAAAAGAAAGTTAATACTATAGATAAAATATCAACAAACAACAGTGAGAGGGTTTGAAAAACATATAAAACGTTATTATCTGAAACTGCAGTAGAAACGACAGGCTATAAAAGAAGAAATGTTAAATCCTGGATATGAATAGAAACAAAAAAAAATAACTGAAAGAAGGAAATCAATAAAACCAAAGCTTTCAGCAAAGAAGAAAGCTAAGGTCAAAAAAGGAAATGAAAAATATGCTAAACCAAATAAAAAAGTGAAAAAAAATTGCCAGGTAAGATAAAAGGAAATTCATAGTTCAAATGAGAAACATGGCAGAAACAGCAGCCAGAATACATGACTCACAAACTTTATATAGAACAATAAAAAATTATAAGATCAGACAATGTACTTTCCACAAAACTAAAAGAAAATTAAAAATCGATGGCTGGAATATTACTCCAAAATGTGTAAACAGACTACAAGGCCATATTAAGAAATAAAAGGAATGGTAAATTCAGAAAAGACACTAAATATCATAGAAGAATAAATATCCAAGGAAGAATTAAGATATTTGAAAAATAAAGCAGCAGGAATATGTGATATACAAGCAGAAGTGATAAAGGCCCACCCAGTTTATTCGACACTTAATAAGATCTGGATACAAAAAATCCCAATCAATTGGAGAGAAGATATAATAATACCAATAGAGAAAACTGAGCTATAAGCGAAAACTTAAAACCAATCGCTTTAGTTTGTGCAACTAGCAAAATGCTGACTAAGATTATATTAGAAAGACTAAAAAAAAAAACAAAGAGAAAACCTGTAGGATTTGGATCTAACAAAGCTCGCGTCAGTCAGCAGAAATGTATAAAGACTTTTAAATGGCCTTTGAGAAAACGATAATATAAATGATAAGATTATTTTATAATAACTACGTATAGAACATGAAAAAAAATTTAATTCAAAAAGGAGTCAGGCAAGAATGCATGACTTCGTCATTACTATTTCTGATAGTAATAGACTGAGAATGAGGAAGACAGGCATCAACTGGAACGTCTTCAGTAAATTAGAGAGCTAAGATATTTGTTTACTGACAGCTAACAAAAATCCATGCAATAAAAGACAATCAAATTAAATAACAACGCAAGAAGAGCCTACAAATAAATACGAAAAAGATCAAACTACTAGTTAAAGAGAAAAAAACGATGGAAAGGACAAGTAGAGGGAAGCGATACGAGAAAGTTGAAGAATTCTGGTATCTAGGTAGTAGAGAGGGATATAAATAGGCGTATAACATTAGCACAGAATATCCTTAAAAGGCTGCACACAATATCGGACAAAAAAAGTTTCGGCTATTTCGCAGCAATGTGAAAAGCACATTAATTTATGACACAGAGACGTGAAAAAATAAACAATTCCAAAAGTACAGACATTTATAAACAGATGCTTTCGAATTATGTGCAGAATTTTTTAGCTTAAAACAATTAGCAACGAAGACTTATGGAAGATAACGGAAGAAGAAAGAATAGAAGAAACAATCAAAAAACGTATTCGGAAATGGATAGGTCATGCCGTCTACTGCGAGTTCCTAAGCTAAGCTCCGCCCCTTTCCAAACGCACCGCGAGAAGTAATTTATCATTAGCCGGCCTATTACCTGTGATTATTAGGTAATTATGCATTTGATCAAATTATAGCACTAGCCTTTTTTATTCTAGACTTTTCGTTTAACAACATGGTGGTATGGGTTTCCTGGGATAATTGTCAATCAATTCTAAGCTCCATACTTCCATTCCGTAGGTTCATATTGGCTTGATAGTGGTTTTGTGTATCAGTGGTTTGTTATTCAATGATGGGAGTGATGATCGGTCAGGTATTAAGGTTTAGTTCTGTTTTTCTTTTTTTATTGATATCTTCTCTCCAAGTGAGTTTATTATCTATATAGTCCCAAGTATTTTAAAAGGGTGGACTGAATGTTGTTTAGGTAAATTATGGGCACTACTCTTTGCGGGGTGAATATCACAAGACTTGATTTTGATAAATTAACTTTTTTTCCATTTTTTGAGTTGATTAAAGTGGGTCACTTGCGAGTATAACTGTACCGTCAGCGAAGGTGTAGCTATAGTTGTGGTAGGTGTGGATGGGTCAAAGGTGTGTCAAAGGTGAATATTGGAAATAGGAAAGGTCCTAAAACTTTTTTCTGAGGTACTATTTATTAGATCGCACATAGTGCTGAGACCATCTTTGATTCATGTTCTAAATTTCCGGTTGCTTAAGTAGGATTCTGGCAGCTCGTGAAATTAAGGTAGGAAAACTTGTTGAATGTTGTTTATAAGTTCTTATCAAAGGCCTGGTTAAGGTCCAGTAAAAAGGCTTTTTCCTCTAAAATGGTGTTTAGACATACGTGATCTAATAGAATTCTTGGATTGTTAAATGCGCTCTACAAAAGCCACATTGGTAATCTCGAATTTAGTTCGTTGTTGAAGGGTTGTGGATTTGTAAGACTAGTTTGTCAGGGACATCTTGAGCTTGAGGATGAATATCATTTCAGCTTTTTTGAATTATGTAGACCAGTACTGAAGTCCCACTGTACTGTTCAGGATGTGGGCTAGTAGCACGATTTCCTTTTTTGGAGCTCACGCGCCTTTTTTATGTAAGTTGATCCAGCCCTGGTGGTTTCTTAAAATGTAGTCTCTGTATTTCAAATTTGTTGTCCATTAGAGTACCTGTCTGTATGGGCATGTGAGGTATTTCGGACGGTCGTCGGTTGTGTCTTGGTATGATTGGAAGAAATTCTTCCGAAGATGTCTGCCAACCACACGATGCACCATAACACCGGCCGTGAACGTCTTCGCATCTATATCTAAGTTTAATATATAACTTTTGAATGGAGTGTGGAAGAAATATTCGAAGTACTCTTTTCTAACGTTGTGTCTAGGAGGACATTAGACCGCCATGACAATTAGTTCATATGATAAAATAAGCACTTTAATGGAAGTGGCCTAAAGCATATTTTTCTTAATTTAGAAAAAACTTAGTGTTTGATGCTCTGTTTTATTATTTTAAAATTCTGTAGAATGTGTCCCGTTTATTAGCAGTATATTATTGAGTTTGAGTTTTAGAAATAGAAGAATGTCATATCTATGTTTTGAGAGGGCGTTGGCGTTCCATTGTGCCATTATGAAGAATTTATCTATTGTTTTGTTTAATAATTAGTATTGTAAAGATGCTTAAGATTATGCTTTGCTAAATCAGTTGGGAGAACATGGAACTAGGAAGGGTAAGACTAATAGACTAATCGGCGGTATTTTTCAGTTTGGATATCTAAATATATCTCTGAGAGGATCAGCGTCCTTCTTTGGACGAAAGTAATCTAAAAACTGATTTTGTGAATTTAGTGGTGAGCCTTGCGAGATTAATGGTTTTGAATTTGAATAAGTTGTAGTACTCGCATCCCCGATCATTGTTGAATGATTTCCTCCGCACAAAGCGCATGTTTCTGGCGTATCTTTGCTCTTCTTGCAGCTTTCTGTGTTGTGATCGCCGCCACATTTGACGCACACGCACATAGTTGAAAGTTTGGTCCAGTTGTGTATTGTTGATGTTATGATTTGTAAATGTGTACATCGTTTTTGGATGGTTGCAGATTTACAAAGGAAATGTTTGCAGGTTTCTCAGTGGTTCTATGTTTTGCCTTGATAATGTTCCCGACTGAATGTCCGTATTCGGTGATTTGCGCTTTTATTTCGTCTATTGGTAATAAATGGTGAATATGTTTAATGGCCACTCTAAACGCCCGTCCCTCTTTTGGTTAGTTATCTAAAAGGATCGGTCTTTCTAATAAGAGCTTTTTGTACATCTTAGATAATGGTCTACATGTGTTGCCTCTACAAAGTCAGCGTCTTAAGATCTCACACGTTTCGCCTACTGTCGTTTCTACTGTTTCAAATATTCTGCATATGCTTTAGTTTTTGGAACCCTAGCTCATCTTCTAGTTCTTGAACGGCCATTTTTTTATCATTGATCCATAAACGTTCGACATTCTCCATTGATCTGCTCGTTGTTGGTCTTTTAAAAGTGAGTCAATTTCAACAGATTCAGCAGACTCGCCTTCGATATCATTTGATTATTTTTGGGGCTTTTTTCCAGCTTCTCATAAAATTTTACACAAATTCTCTGCTCTATTCATTTGGTCATTGCAAATGCTGCAATCATACACCATATGTACTCCCTTGCCGGCGTTTAACTCCCAACTGATCCGGCCAATGAAGTTGCCTACATTGATACATGCGCATTATAGTAAACTCTCATCGGTTGTCAGGATACTTTTGAGGCACGCCACGTAAGTCCTTCTTGTAAAATTTGTTGTAAGGGTATTACCGATCGTTGCTTTATTGTGGTCTATTCTCAGATACTCTGAATTTTTTAATTAAGAGATTAATTTGGTGGGGAGCTTCTAGGTGTTCATGCTGATTATTAAACTACTTGGTTAAAATTATTCAGCGCTTCCCTAGTTCTTCGTTAGTTTATAGAGAATTTGAAACTTTTTCCAATATTTGCGTTGATTGGTGAATGTTATTAAGTAATATATTTATATCTACTGTCACTATTACTAGAGTGTTATCCCCTGAGAAGTCTAAGTAGAATTTACTTGCGAAAAATTTGCACTTCTTTCTTTCAGAAGCAATTCCAGCAGTTTTGTAACGTTCAGGAGACAATAAATGTATTTTTTTGTCGGTAGTGTTTTTAATTCGATATTATTCATCGCTTAAAAAGCCTTTACCTTTAATAATAGTTAATGTTGATTCTTAGTAAGGGTTTTTTGTATTAAAGTCGTTGCCCGAGATTAATATATTTTGGAAGGTGTGCAAGTTCCTTGTTATTAGATTGTGGCAGACACTAAATCACTAATGATGTAAAAGACCCATACGGTCTTCAACCACAATAGTTGTACAAAGCCGGCTCAAATATAAACCAAAATTATGTTTTCAATTTATTAAAAAATTATTAAAACGAGCTTACATAGTTAGGGGAGGTTCCAGTGTAATTCAGAACAAACCCTCAATTTTTGTCAGTTTATGTATGTGTGTGGGGGCAGGCAAGAAACTCTCTTTTCAGATACTTTTCAAAACGGAAAATCGTCATCATTGATTGTCGCTTTCAGAAATAATCTAAGTAACTGTTAATCGAGGATGGCTCCTCGAGAACGCCGCAAAAGATGCGAATATTCTCTTTGTTCACATTAGTCCACGAAAAACGCCGGTAATCTTTATTTTTAACTTACACTTTTACACTTACACTTAAGTCTTATTAAGAGTGCCGTTTTCGTACTGAAAAGTAGAACTTTTCAAAGTTTGGGATTAATTTACTTTATCGTGGGAAACTTGATAATAATTTGTTGTAAAACGGAAGAGGATACATTTTGCTCTGATATCGTGGTAATTCGAGGTATCCCCACCTCTACCGGTCAGAAATCGCGTCTCTTTGTACTCAAATTGTATTTGATTGACCCTTCGAACTTGTAAATGCAGTTAACTGTATTTTGGGAATTCATGGTGCGTAATTGTACTTCTTAGTGTTGCCGGTGTACCAAGATAGGCAGCACCCTCCAGATACTGCGTTATAGAAACCATGAAATTGTAATTTCATCGTAACTGCGTTTTGTAAAGTGTAATTTTCAGGTTAATGCGACATCAAGATAGTAGTTGGTAAGAAAAGTTATAAGTTCGTCTTTATATTGTAGCCATCGGCATTCAATTGGGTGATTTTAGGGCTTTGAAGCATTATATGATTCTGCTCATTTATTCCATTAGTAATTTCATCATTTTATTTAGTTCGGATATATGGTTTGATTGATTTATCGTATCATTTCGCTGTGTTCGAGATTTTCTGTTGATTAAGACGTAGTTGATATACGCTTGTGATTAAGTATCTTATGTCTAGTTGTCGGAAATATTCTGTTTTATAACTTCTTGTAAACAGAGCGACTTTTGAAACTTTCAGAGCGATTCAGGAAAGTTCTATTACAGAAATTTTTGTTGTGCACAAATTTCTCACATCTGATGCATGGAACAATTACCGTTTAATAATATTGAACCTATCAATAGTATATATCTCCTTATTGTTATTAGGTGATCTTAATTATCAATGTTATGCACGTTTTTGTCCCCGATCCTCTATTCTTTCTTTATATCCTTGGTGTTAATAAACTGGTGTACATTTCTAAAGAATACTCTAAACCATACTTTTTTCAATCCAATGGGATGAAAATCCGTTTTATTCTCTGCTAAAGAGTACTTTTTGGAGTGTTCGGGCATATTTTTATTTTGTCGATATGTAGAGCTTTAATATCTTACTGGTTTATCGGTCTTCTTCCGAATAATTCAGTTTTAAGACTTCATATAAAAATTAGGTGAAGGTTTTGCTTTATTTTTTTTAGTAGAATTTGCTGCTTGATCTGCTTGTTACTCGTTATCTAAAAAGATAGTTATGTTTGTTGGGTTAAGCCAGTAATCCTCGGTTTTAGTTTATTTATATGAAACTGTTCCTTTATCACTATTATCTTTCCGAACTTTTTTTACTGTTGACTGTCGTTCGTTTTGAATCTTGAAATACTAGTGATGGTATGTAAGGCTGTTAATAGGAAACGTAACTTTGATAAGTAGAGTTAAGAGCTATCGTAGATTTGGAATATTCAATATGTCTTTTATGCAGATACGTTATTTGGTGAGGCTTTTGTGAACTGATAATTTTGATAAGCAAACTCCATCTAGTGAACTTGTTCTACCAGCATATGAGGTTATTGTTGAAGATTATGATAACAGCAGGCCATTGTGGCCTCGTTACTTTTATCAGTTTGATTGTAATTAAAATGAAAAAGTTAAAAAAACCAAATCAGATAATCTTACAGCAGGAGACTCAAAGATCACTCTCCGATCTTGGTTAGCACAACCTTGCACTTTGAAAGCCAAACAGCACCCAAATGTGATTTTATTTCTTCTTTTGAAAGTGTTATAATTTTTTAACTATTTCCCATGGAAAAAGGACTAAAATATTATACCTTATAGAGGTCAACTCTTTAACTTGGCACTTATTTACTTCTATTTCTTTTTCAATTTTCTGAAGGCAGCTAAATTGAAACCGGCTGCATGCTTTCTCTACTCCAAATCCCTATGCCAGCATTAGTTTAACTTTTTTCTGACTGCCAAATTTAACTATGGTCAAGTTCTGTCTTATTATGGTGTATATGAAAAATATTCCTTTAGGATATTCACATCCCGTGAGTTAATAGTAAGTATAATATTTAAGCTTAGAACGTTAAATTCGTCTGATCCTTGGGCCATTTAATCTAGAATTTTTGAATGTTCCGATCTGCGTTCACTAGTTTTGGGGTTTAATTTGGATAACCGTGTAGAGTGTTATAATGTTTGATAGCATATACGTAAAGTGCAATTTGACACATACCATGGATGTTGGACATGGTTCGAAGAGTTTTATGTTGGAAATGTTAGATGCTATCTATATTGGAATTTCTGCCACATTCTCAAATCTGATGATATCCATATGTCCAAATTTTATTCTTTAGCGTTAAGGGCGATTTTCTTCCGATTAGACAGTACATCATTTTTTATCTTGGTGTCCAGTTCTTTACGCATTTTTCTAATTTGGGTTGTATTTAGATCAATTCCTAGGTACTTTACTTCATTTGTTTGTAAAATCGGAGTATTGTTGCGGGAGACGGTTGAACATAATAGACGCCTAATAGTAAATGTTATACATGAAGATATGCATTCGTTCTTTTTTTAATTTTGTATAGGTGGATTGGAATTAATGCTGCCTTTGGATCGTCATTGGAAGCAAGAATTACTGTATCGTCAGCAAAAGTGCTTATTGTGGTGTCCTTATAGATTGATAATGGATTTCTAATGGAGCTTCTGAAGTTACTCTTCTACCTTTTTCATCTATTGCATCGAAATTTGGCTCGAAGGCTTCAGCTAGACGGTGGGAAAAATACATCAGTTTTTTCCCTATTTGTTCTTAACCAATTAATTACGTAATTATGGTATATCTGTATAGTAGATCAATGGCTTTTCAAAATAACTGATCATAAGGGAATAATTCTTTGACGTATTCTTTGAGTGTTTCATTAGGTATTTCTATTTAATTGGTTTCTAAGTTTGTTATATAGATGATAGGACTGTTGTTAGATTGTGAATTGGTAGATAGACTGCTGCTTGTATTATAGCTATAAAATAGATTGTTGCTCGTTCAATTTCATCTGGTTTTGTTATACTTATATTGTATTTCAATTATATTTGGCCTTACATTGCACAAGGTCTTCAATTATTTTATTTTATCACTAAAGAAAGCAGTAGAACTTTCTGCGATTGTTGAATTGATGGTTGATCAGACATTATCATCATTTGGTAAAATATCCACATAATCAGTTCCAAGGCCTTTGATAATAAAGAAATCTAGTAGGTCAGTCCGATGGCCAATGAATAAAATTGTTATAGTTATTAATTTGTGTATCTCTCTACCTTTTGTCGTAGTTAGATACAATTTGTATGCCTGGCATCAATATTCCCGCCGACTATGAATTTCTGGCCTATATACAAATAAAGAATAATTGCAACGTTTGTTTTGTGATGTTGTGTCAATCTTAAATTACTGTTGTCTAACGAAAGTCAGTTTGATATGCTTGTAGTAGGGGTATAATTGGGTTTCAAATAAGTGCTGAACTCTCATGTGCAGTTCCGTTAGGGTGTGAGGTATGGTAAGTATTGTAGTTTGGAAATCTTTATAGACGATATTCATATAGATGTGACTCAAACACAAAGTATTGTGGAAATATAAAAAAAGTTTATTATAAGTGTTTTTTTTATTATTCCGTTGGCATTCCATTTTGCAATTTGTATGAGATCCGCCATTATTTGAATTCATTTATTAATAACTGCATAGCATATTTAAAATCATGTTGGAGAAGTCGGGTACATAGTATTTTACATTCGCCAAAGAACTATTGGAGACTTAGATGTTATCGTTAAGTGGCGTGTTGCTTTAAGTACCTAGAACATACCTGAAGAGAATGCTGATTATTTTGTTGAGTTGGTAACAACGAAAATTTGGATAAAATTTGTTTCGTCATTTTTGGTAGAGTCAGGTGAGAACCCTCACTCAATTCACATTATGCATTTCTTTTTTGTGACCTAATACGTTAAGAGTGTTTTTTATTTCTTTAATAAGGGTTATACAATTAATGTTTTATAACTGTTTTAAAGGGGCGGTGTTATAGATGATATCATGTTTTAACTACATTATCAGCAAAGAATTTGGTTGTATATAATTCAGTTTCCGTGACTCTAGCAAAGCTTTTGTCATCATTTCATGGTTTATTACACCATAACAATATAGCTGGCGGCCTACCTGTAACCGTGGTAGCTGACTCATTATTTACTGGCGCAGAACTATTTCAATGTCACTAAGTACTGCGTATTTACTAGTTGTAACCAATGCTTGCTATTTCGCTACCTGCTTGCTGGTTATTGGATTTATTCATTCTCCTCCGTTTTACAACTTTAACTTTTTGCCATTTGTAAATAGAATCGCTGCTTTAATCTTCGGGTTGTTTCATTTCGCTTTGATTCGTTGATGTTTCTATGTTTTTAGAGAAGAGAGGTTGGAAATTAAAGGTTGGTTGTGAGAGTATACGATAATTGCCGATAAGCAGGATTTGCGGAGTGATAGGAGTTTTGAACATACTTCGATTTTGCATGCCATTGTTTTGATTGTTTATGGAAGATGTGGGACGCAACCGATTTATAGCTAGGGGTGTGCCTTTCTCCCTATATATATTAAAAGGGTTTTTTACAACTGTCGCTGCCTTCTTTCAAGCAGGTCCTTCATTTTTGTCTTTTGTCCCAGTCTCTTTTCAATCCTCTTTTCTGCATAGCTTTGCCCACTTTGTCCCTCCAGAATCTCCGATGTCTTGCTAGCTTTTTCTCTGCGGCATTTCATTCCGTGATTTTATTTATCCATGTGTTTTCTGATCTCCTCACGTGGCATACCATAATAGACTTTTTATCTTCTATAAACTTGATTACGTTATTTGTCATTCTATGCATCTTGGTCAGAGTATATCATCTCTTTAAGTATTCCGTTTCAGTTGCCTGTATTTTCTTGTTAATGATCCATATTTCTGCTGCATATGTCATAATGCTTTAAACTACGGTCTCGCATATCATTTTCTTTGTTTTTATTCGGATAGTTCTGTTTCATAGTTGCCTGATAGCTGTTCTTGCCTGACCAAGTCTATTTTGATCTCTTCCTCTGTTGTTATATTATTTTATATAGTGCATCATAGATATTTGAATGTAGATGTTCTTTTCATTTTGAGGTCTTCTCCAATTTTAAGGTCTTTTACTTCTTCTTCTTCTTCTGTGGTCGTTAAGTATTTTGTTTTTTAATTGATTTTTATTTCATCTCTTTTTGCCCTGCGGTGCCGCCACCACCTGGTCGACCTCAAAACATAAAGTGCATAAATATTCATTCCTAAGGAGTACCTCCCATTTCCTGAAAACAGTGTTGACGATGTTGGACAACCTTGTAATAATTTCTTGGATTTTAAAGTTCGAAATTAGTCGATACCTAAATTTTATGTATACTGTGTTGTTTTTATACAAGTTTTTCGCAGCTCATCGTCGTCAGTATTCCCAACTTTGCCGTAGCTTTCCATAGTACTTTTACTAGATACCGTGGCATAAAGCGTTTTTGATGTCGATGGCCAAATAAATATACTTGTATTTACTTTTTTTTCATTTTGCTGGCAATTGTATAGTGTAGATGTGGTCTATACAGGATTTACCTAAATTTTTTTTCAGTCTGTCTGTTATTATTCTGCAATAAATGCGTCCTACTGTTGCAGTTACACTGATTCCCCTATGGTTTTTACTTTTATTTTTTCCCTTTTTAAAAATAGATGTCAAATATTCCTTCGGTGCATCTTCACCGTTAATTACTTTTCAAATAGCTGTCGAAGCATTTTCCATGGTCTTTTTGTGCTACACTTGATCAGTTCTCGCGGCGATATCTCCTGGTCCCTCAGATTTGTTGCTTTTCATCGATATTATTGCATTACGCATTTGTTTCAATGTTATTTCTAGTACTTAGTCCTAGTTCCTATTTCTTCTTTCACTCTTTTTGTGGACTTTGTAATCTTTATACTGTTTTATCCATTCTTGGTCATCTATATATAATGTGTGCTGTTTCTCTCCTATTCATGATTTTTTAGTCGTTAACTCATGCAGGTTGTTTTCAGAGAGTTTCCATTTGTGCGCTTTATGCTTTCTCTCAATTTTTCCAAGTGCTTCTTTTTCAGCTTGTTTTATACATTATGTGCCGTGGTAGCCTAGGGGATAGGTCGCTAGACTATGAAACCAAGAGTTGCATGTCCGAACCCCACTCTCGCCAATTCAATCGCTGGCATTTTTACGGCCCAGCTCGACTCAGGCTGCAATAAAGGAGTACTTGGAGGTCAAACTCTGGGGTAATAATAGGCGGTCGGTACGTAGCGCTAGCCACGTTACTACCCTTGTGTACCGTAGGCTCTATATTGTAGCAGACCTATCCTGTTGCGACCCCATAGGCCTTCGTGGCCTGTTACAGGGAACTATTATTATTATTTATACATTATTTAGTATGTTCGTATAATTTATTCACGTCATTTTCGTATTTGAATTCTGTTAATTATTGTCAGTATTTTCTTATATATATAAATCTCTTATCGACTTATCCTGCCATTCATCTCTAAACACCTTCATTTTTACATCAGGATACTTAGGTTTAACTTTATAAACTCCTTTTAGCACGGCCTATATATTCAGCCCCCTATTTTTGATCAGATGATGTTAATAACTGCTTACTACAGGTCAGACGCTATTTTTCCAGTTGGTCCGCGAGAGGTATTTGATTTCCTTGCTGCTCGTCATATCTAGGAAGCATTTTTTGAACTGCTACCTGACGTCGCGCCATTTAGGGGTTACGGACTCCCCCAAGGGTGCTTCTGTATATTCATTTTATTTACGAATAATTTATACAACATTGGATGTAAGTCATGCTACCATTTAAACAATATTATTTTGCATCACACTAGCCAATGTGTTTTTGTCTATGTCCCAAATGTCCATATGAATATTCTCCTTGAGCTGTTAAATATTGCAGAGTTTATTGGCACGAACACGATTTTTTAAATAATCCCACAAAAAGAAACCTGCAGATTGAACCATTCAAAATCGTAATGCGTGAAACTATTTGCCAAAAATGTTTCTACTAGCTGTATGGACTCTCTTGCTGCAAAAGCAGTTGTTTCTATCATAAGTTAAGTTTTTTTTAACAGCTGCACGAATAAAAATTTCTAACATTCATTTATAACAGGCTCCGGTAACTGTCACGGTATTCTCATAATTGTCTTGGGAAAAATAATGTCCGATTATCTTTTTAATGTTATATTATATCAAGCAGTGACTTAGAGGATTGATACTAATATCAGATGTTAATTTTTTGAAAACCATTAATATGAAAATGGGCTTCATCTCTTATAAGCAATTTTTGAATAAATTATTAGTTTTGACCATGTCTCGGATTCGACCTGTATAGCACAGACTTCGTTGAAAGTCTACTGATTTTATCTGTTGGACCTTATAGGGATAGATAAACCAATCCTTTTGCAATTGTCCTGGTGGTGTTTTGAGATTCCAAATTCTTGTAAACACCTTCGAATCGAAGTCTCTGCATTTTGCCGGATGTTTTTTTCTAAGTTTCCCGTATTTCCTAACGCGTGCATAGCACATGGTTTTCCGCTTCGTAACAGGTCACCGAAACGACTAATTAGATTTAGTGTAACAGTTTTTGAGGATGAATTTCTACCTTGAAAATGGCGCTCACATGTGCGTTGTATGAAAACGATAGAGTGAATTTTTTCATCATTAATTTTCAGAGCCTACACTTTTAAAATTTGAAATAATATTGCATACCTTATAATCCAAGTCTCAGCTCTAAATAAAATTATTGCAAATTTATATATCATTTAGTGGTAGTGGAATTTCTTTATTATAATTTTAATGGATTTAATGGAGTTTGATTTGTGTCTAACATTTCTAGATTTGTTAAGAAAAATGACTTTTGCAATGATAACTTACTTTTATGTTACGCATAAAAATATTAATTTTTATTACTACTGGCCCAATTTTTTGGCGATAGCACGCCCCTGAAACAACTTTCATTGCAATAAATAAACCGCCCAATATTTACTCGGCAGCCTAATACGAAAATAATAACCTCGCTGGCGGCCTAACTGATGGAATACCACTTTTCAGCGGTGGCCGGCCGGCCCCATGCGTGCGCTCCTGAAAATGCCCCCGTAGTACAATGAAGCCTTATCTGATTTACCCAAATTGCATTATGCAAATTCGCCTGTAATTACGCCGATTCCAAAACCGTTTTTAATTTTCCAGCCGCGGTTGCGCGGCTTGGGAAAATCAGCGCGACGGCTCGAGCGTTGAGTCGCTGAATTGTTCAGATAACAACCGAGGCACGCAGCTGTTAGCTAATTTAAAACGCCACAAAGATGCAATGCAAAAAGCTGCCTTGCGCCTGTATGCGTAGTAAGAGCAAAATGCAATGAAATCAGTGGGAGGAGAACAATAGGAAATCGCTGCATTCGCGGGAAGCATTTAACTGCAGCAATTGCTGCAGCTCAGCAGGACCGGAAGCCATCCAGATTTAGAGGTCGGAAGTCTCCAATCCTGCGGTTTCTGCGCTTGCGGTGAACTACACGCCAATATCGGCGGAAGTTGAACGCCCGCTAATCATTTGATTGCTTTATGCTGATTGATTATGCAAATAAATGATTGGGGGCGTTTTAAACGAATTCCTTTGTTGCTTCGGTTTTTTAAGTTTAAAGCCGTGAGCAAAAATACAATAAAATGAAGCAAGCAAATTTAGTTTATATATCAAATATTTGTAATGTTGTCAAATAATTTGATTTGCAGATATCTGTTTATCTTCGTATTTAAAAAAAATTGACTGAAGTTACCGCTCAATATACTCAATATATTTTCCGCTTACATTTATAAGAAATCTTTTTCGAGGCATTTTAAACGGTTCTTCAATTTATCAAAAAAAAAACGAAACAAAACTTAACTGGGAAAAACTATTAACACAGCAACGAAACAAACCTCAAATAAAAACACTAGAATAACTCTAAATTACTGGGAATCAACTACAAGTGAACAACACTCCAATATTTAGTAGCATAAGCCTTGGCATCAAGGTTGGTCTGGCACCTATGAGGCATGAGTTTCGAATAGTATGAATGAAAGAGAGGAAGGTGTTCTTACCTTTTCTTTGAGTTGGATATAGTTCTTATCTGCATTCTTGGCAGTTCTGATAACCAGATGATACTCCAACTCTGCCCAGAGGCCCTTGATGATGTTCAGGTCGAGGGATTAGCTGAGCCAGCCAAAGAGGGTCACACGACAACGAGGGAACCCATCTTGGACATCCTTTGAACGATGTTGGGATTGTGGAATTGGAAAATGAGGCCTCTCTCCGTGCTCTGTATGCCATGTGGACGCATCGTATTCGCGAGGGTGTCCTCATACAGATAGCGATCCATAATACCGTGGAATCTGTGCTAAGGCCGGAAAAAACCCAGGCTATGATACTTCATCCTCCGTGCTTTATCGTGGGAATCTGGTATTGGAGATCGAAACTAGTGCCTTGGGGACGACAAATCCACTAAATACCGTCTATTTCGAACAACATGTACTTGCTTATGGGCTTCTTGACCACACAACGCTCATTAAGGTCAGCTTGTTGCAGACGAAGTCCGACAGTACAAACAGATGGTTTTTGGTCTTGGACTTCTTCACGGCACACCTTGGATTCTCAAGCGCTTCAAGAAATGGGAAATGGTACTCTTGTGGAGGTTGAACTGTGCTACAAACACAGAGCGTTCCACCTTGGACATGACCATGGGCAATCGCTTTTTGGATATCTGCGGATATATATTACGGGAGCCACACTGCTTATCTATACCTGATACGACCACTGTTATTTAAAAAAAAATGCAAAAACGATAGAAATGTTCTTCAGTAGTCAATAAAATAATGATTTTACTAATTTCAGTGATTTGCATGCCATTATCAACATGTGTTTGATAAATATATAAAAAAGTTACGAGGGGAATACCAAAAGTTGATATATTTTTGACTGGTATTGCATCTCTTGCAACAATTTTAAAGTAGTAGGAATATGTCGCTAAAATGAAAAAGTTTTCCGATCCCTCTATCAAATGTGGAGTACTACGTAGCGTGGCCTCAATCCCTTTTATGCTTTGTTTTTTCCTACTTTGTAGCATAATATAAACGAAGGAAAATTTTCAGGAGAGGAAATCTGAAAAAGATAAATTTGAATGCTTTCTAACTTACGTGTAGAATAAAAAAAAACAATAGTAACAGAGCATGCTAAGAAAATAAAATCTGTATATAAAAGGGAATCAGTTTGGGAGGAGAAACGAAGATTATTCTAAATGTATTCAAGCAGAAGTATACCAATATGCTTGCATTAAAAAAAATAAAGATAAAAAGGTTAAAAGAGGTGTTTTGAGGAATACTAAAATACCACACAAAAATAGAAATCAATTAACCTAGCTGTTAAAAGAAAAATGAATCTTTATGGGAAACTTGACGAAGGCACCAAATAAAGACATGCATATAGAAGAAACCATAAGGATTATGCGGACTATTGTCATAATATCAAGTGGGCAGGTAATTTGTAGGAATTACATGGAAGTCTTGAGCCGAACGCAGCAAATGTAGGACTTAAAATTAATGAAACGAAGTCCACACATGTGACCATCCCAAGAAGTTAATCCATTCAACAACCCCTTAATGTGAATCTGTGTGTATTTGATTGAGTAGCAGATTAAGTATTTTGGTACAACGGTAACTTATAAATAAATAAATATTCCATAATTGATAGCAGAAATGTGGTTGTTGGATATAAAACAGGTTAGTATATTAAATCACTCTGAATTTAACGTTCTGAGAAATATTTTGTAACCACTAGATGAAAATGATGTGCAGAAAAGTAGATATAATTGCAAGCTAAGTGAGAGTGAAATTAAGTGTAACAGAGTGGGTTGGTTAGCCCACATCCAAAGAATAAGGGTAGAAAGGAGAACGTTAAAAGGCCTCATATAAGGAAACTTTGAAAGAAGGAGACCAAAAGGACACGGTGGTTGAAAATGAATTGAAAATTGTAAGCGATAACAATTAGAGGACTTTAGTAAGGAATCGGAAAATCCGAATAAATATCAGAAAAGAAGTAAAGTCAGCGCAAAAATAATCGTAGATCTAACTAATCTGTTGTGGATCTACCAGCTTTAGGAAGCTTAGAGAAAATTCAATGGTTCTTAACCGACTAATAAAGACTATGGAGTGAGCACGTAGATAAACACAAGTGCATTGTATTGTCAACATATTGACTAATAGGGAGACGCAAATGCAAAAGTAAATTTATTAGTTAAAAATAATTTGTGAAGAATAATGGAGTTGGTAAATAATTTCAAAGTAACAAATGATTGTTGCTACTGCATTACATTCTGTAAAATAGCGGTACCTAAGTGAAGTTATTTGGAGCCTTCAAGTCCCAAGGCTGACCGAAATTGTACAGAAGTATGTAGTCGCGGCTCTTTTCCTCAGAGTGAGCACTGTTCAGTCGTACTATCTTCTCATTGAGCCGATAGGATAGCTTAGTTGAACACTACTGTTGTAAAGGATCAAATCATCGTCAGCAGTCAAGTACAGAAGAACACATCGGCGTCTATATTATATGAAACAAAAGCGTAGAGTTTATATTCATTAAAAAAACCGTAGTAAAGAACAAACTGCAAATGGACCAACCAAACAAATAGAAGAACTCCAATTTTATCAGCAACACTAAAAGAAGAAAGCTTTAATATGATTCGATTTGGAGGATTAATGTAAAACATAGATCGAATACACTCACTGTAAAGGTCATGCGCCCTTTGAATGTTTTTTTCTATTTATTATTGGAGTAATAAAAAGACTAGATATTTTTCATTGAATAAATAAAAAATAATTTTTGTTGTTTTGCCCTCAAACAGTGAATGAGTTTTAATTGACGTTACTGATCTTTGAGAATCTTGGACTAGCCTAATTCCTGTTATGACAAACGTCATCCACTTTTATCACAATTTTGTACTGATCGAATTAAGAAGTGTGAATCTATTCAAATAAGACTAGGATATGGATGAAATTTTATGCATATGGACAATAGAAAAATTAAAATACAAATACATTTGCAGAACATTAAAAAGAACTGTACAAAAGAGTAAGTGAAAGTTGCAGAAATGCATCAATCAAATTGAAGTTTTGTCTTACAAAATGGTATAATATGGCAAAATGTAGACGTGATAAAGTTGTTGACCTCTGTGAGAGAAATAAAATGTTAGGAACATAGAAGATAGATAGGCAATAGAGAAATCATAA
Source organism: Sinelater perroti (assembly GCA_036346155.1). NCBI lineage: Eukaryota > Metazoa > Arthropoda > Insecta > Coleoptera > Elateridae > Sinelater > Sinelater perroti. The sequence continues at coordinate 15,390,529 of JARFIY010000158.1, read as the reverse complement.
AAATAAAAGGAAAAGGGAATTGCTAAAAAATAGATATTACAGCCATAAGGAATCCAAAAATTTTAAAAAATTGTACACAAATCTATAAAACTACAAAAAATCTTCAGAATGTAAAAGTGTAAATATATTAGACACATACATACACATAAAAATGGAAGAAGAGATCAAAATAAGATTGAAATCTGTAACATACGGGGCGTCTCTAAAAACTGACGTGATTGGTCATCCACATAACTATCCAGAGACACTTCGGAAAGCGTCACGTAATGTGGAGAAAACCCGTTGTGTGAACGGTACACAGCGGCGAAAGAAGTTTTGCTGTATAAGGTATATATCAAACGTTAGTGCAAGAGTATAAGACAAAAGCTATGGACAGAAAATGTGCTTACGACTGGTTCAAACCCCTTTGCGGCGAAAAAAAAACAAGTGAAAACTCTCAGACTCAGATCGAGCAAGTGCGACAAATGGTAATACAAGATCAGCTACTGGCTACGATTAATGACGGAGAAATTGGGCGTTAGTATTAATTCTGTTCCTCGTTTGTGCTAAACAAGCTGACCAACAGAAAAAAAGCCAATTGAAACATTTGGAGATGTCATAACCATCTGTAACCAGGATCTATCTTTTCTTTTCCAATTCGTCGTTTCTAGAGAACGTTTTACGGACATGGTGGCGATGCAGGAACGAATAACAACCGTTCTGTGATAGATTTCTAAACAGGTCTATGCTGGCAGTTTCCAGAACTTTATGAACATTGTCAAAAGTGTTTTGTGAAGGATGGCGATTATTTAGAAAGCCAATGAATGTAATTTGTTTTTATTTTTTGGCTTTATTATTTTCTAATACTGGATGGTACAAAAAGAACGCATGTTTTTGAAATGGTTAGTAGTTGGGAAAAGGGAGGTCACCGACCGCTGCACACCGCCTGTGAAAAGCTCAGACGGTTCAGTTTTACTGTCTATAGTGCAGTGAACGTAAAGTATCGCATTTTCGCCTATCGATCGTTTAATGTTATGCTTTAATAGATTTGCACAACTGGAGAATTTAAGTATAGAAAGTCAACTTGCCGTCCCCGTACGGCTCGGACTCCGAAAAAACGTTGAGAGAGTGAGAAGATCGTTTCTTCAAAGTCTTCGACGCTTCACTAGACGTCGTGCTCCAACTTTGGGTCTGTCTCGCCGCTCCCTACAGCGCAGCGTATATAGCGAGATATAGAATTTCATCTATACAAAAGCATGGCTGTTCAAACTGTACTGTGAATGAGTTCTTGAAATGATGGCTTCTGATGATATACAGTACCGCTCAAAAAGATACGAAAAACTACATTTTATGTGGTAACTCGGGTCACAATAAAGATGCGGAGCTATAACTTTCACACAATGTTTTCGCTTTTATCAGCTTTTTATTTGAACACTTAGGACACCAACAACAATTTATTCACAAGTATTTACAATGATTTTTACAAAAACAATGAAATTCCGAAAAATGAGCTTCAAAAGATAAACGACTATAGCAGACTAACAAGGAGAGATATGATAACCTAAGTAGCTAGACTCATTCCCCACGTCTAATAATTCGTTAGCATCGATCACCGCCTGGCACCTTTGGGAGATTGAAGACACAAGGTTGGTGATGTCGGAAAGAGGAATTGACTTCCAAGCTTGCTCGAGTTGAAATAACTTTTCAGCACAATTCTTGGCACTTTTCCCTTTCAGTGCCCTCTCCAGCTCATCCCAGAATGGTTCGATAAGATTCAAGTCGGGGGACTGGCTCGGCCAGTCCATGATATTCACCCGACCCTGATGGGACCAATCTTTGACCAAGCGGGAACTGTGTTTAGGGTCGTTATCTTGCTGAAATACCCAGCCCCTAGGCATGTTGGCTACGGTAATATGATGTTCGACAGAATCTCCCTATACATCTCTTTGTCCATAATTTCCTCGATACGATGCAGGGGACCCACTCCCTTCGAGCTAAAACAGCCCCAGACCATGACGCTTCCCCCGCCATGCTTCATAGTAGGTATCTGGTACTTGGGATCGAATCGGGTACCAACAGGACGTCTCACATGAGTAATGCCATCGGTGCCCATCAAGAGAAACTTCGACTCATCACTCCACAGCACTTGGGACCACCGCTGGGGAGTCCAATGGATATGCGCCCTTGCCCATGCCAGACGAGCTTTTCTGTTCTCTTCAGAAATCCAAGGCTTCTTCACAGGTCGGCGTCCGAAGAGGCTGATAATGTTTGCAGAGACCTGGAAACCAAAATAAAATAGTTAAAGCAAGAAAAATGCCGAAAACTGACCTCCACATCATAATCCTCCTTGACTTGACGATTGATAGCAGTACTGATCCTGACGATAACTCGATCCATCCCAGTAGTTGTCTTGCGAGGTCTTCCAGTAGGTTTGGAGCGTACAGGACGTTTGAGGGATGCGTGAATTGTAGAGACGCTAGTGTTGTACTGTAGAGCCAAATCAGAGATTTTCAAGCCCAGCGCTCTGTCTCTGATGATGGCCTCCCATTCTGCTCTTGATATATTTCCGGAGCCAGAAGGTCTCCCCATTCGAGACAAAAAAAATTACATGAAAATGCGAACATGATAATGAAATATGAAATGGAAAAGAAGAAAATCGAAAAACGGCAATTTTGCCGTAACCGGAAAAAAACCTATAAATCGCTAATCAGTTGACGATCATCATTCAAATTACTGTAGCCCACATCTGAAACAAGCTCCAGAATCATATCCAAAAATTAGGACGATTGCTCTATGAGGAAAAAAGTTATGATCAAAAAACCACTTTTTCGTATCTTTTTGAGCGGTACTGTAATTGTAAAGACGAGTAACAAAACACATTTTCATTTGGATTATCTCAATACGCAAAACTGTCAATTTTGAGCAACAGAGAACCTACGAGAATTACACAAGAAATTTCCTTAGTGCTAAGGTTACAGTTTGGCGTTACGTTTCGAAAGTGGAGATCTACGGACCTTACTTTTATGAAGAAGAAGAGGGGACTACTGTAACAACAAATTCAGAGCACTACGTCGATATGTTACGCAATTATTACGTAATGGAACAAATGTGGTTTCAACAAAGCCCGAACAACAAGGGCTTCGATGCTAGTTATTCGACAAATGTTTCTCCAACACGTAATCTTACGTTTCAGTGACGTCTCTTGGCCTTCACGCTCACCAGATTTGTTTGTCTGAGATTTCTTTCTTCAGAATTGCCTTAAATCGAAAATCTACGCTCAATAATTACCTTATCTTTCCGATATAATTTTCCATAATTAAATAACCAACGTATGCCTAGCCAAAGTGCATTTATTACAAATTGTTTTGATGTTAATAAGATTTTTGCACCATCCATTAACTTCTATAAAAGAAACAAGTATCAAGAATCGTTATTAGAGGTAACATATATATTAGATAAACAAACTGGAAAAATCATATAAATAAAAGGAAAAAGGAAACTACCACAAGTAGATATGACAGCCACAAGGAATACAAAATTTTTAAAAATTAGTCCATAAATGCCACAATAAAAAAAAGAACTACTGTCTCCATTAAAAACTTTCGTACTTCTACTTTTTTGTATAATAATAGAAGAAAAGATTAAAACGAGATTGAAATATGTAATATGAGTCGTGTCTAAAAAGTTCTGTAAATGGTCCAATATCTCATCGGTAACATGGATCAGGCGAGCGCACATGCACATAACTATCCAAAGACTCTTCGAACAGCGCCACCTACTATGGAGTTCACATGACCGTTAGACTGAACTCACTGTAAACAGTCAAACGTAGTCACGTAGTGAGAGGTACGAAACAACGAGTGAGCATCAAGATCTGGTACAAATTAGAGAAAATGGTGACAAAGCTTTTGTAATAGGAAGGACTGAGGATGACCCATCTCTAGGTCGAAAAGCAGAACCCCACACGTGATTGAATGACTGCACCAAATGCTGATTTTTTAATTAATAATTGAAGAATTTGGCACTGTGTGCGGAAGTTCTGTTTCCGGTTTGTACCACACAAGCTAACAAATGGGCATGTCACGAGAATTTATCATTTTCCTCTGGTTTGGCGTTTGCAAACCTCTTTCTCTTTTCTGAAGAGAACCTGAAGAGTATCACGACAGGCACGCGGCAATTCAAAAACGTGTTGCAGTAGTTCGAATTTTTTTTATAATAAATTAAATAAAGTGCGTGTATGAATATAAATTATAGTGACGTATGATCCCACCAGATGGCATTCCTGAAACTCACATGACGAAGGATAGCGAGTTATTTGTGCAGCATCGCCAGTAGAATTGTGGACAAAGAAGAAACTCATGAAAGCAAAAAATCATGAGTAGTGATGGATGACGTGCTTTCTTTGGAGTAAGGACTGTGGAAATGCAGCACTGGGTTGCGGAACTGTGTTTCACTGGATATGAGAATTCAAAAGTGGTAAGAACTGTGTTAAGACAGGCAGATACATCACACATCCAAAGTGTTCTATAAGGATTTGATAATAACAATATCTGTGCTCAATGGGTTCCCTATTTTCTCATCACTCAGCAGAAACCTAAGCGTATGGAGGTTTGCCAAGGGTTTCTAAAGCTGTATAGCATGAGTTTTGAGACGCTCTCGAGTGTATGGTCAAAAAATTAGGAAACTTAGCAAAGGACACGCCAATTTATAGAATGGCAGTAGAACTGACACTTTTGCCTCAAGAAGCTACGGGCAGAATCTCTTTTGAGATAAGGAGAGGATTTTGCTATCCCCCGTGAGAGCATTACCAGTGAATTATTTGTACTAAGAATCACTGAAGCGGCTCCGCAGGCATATTTAGCTACGTTATCTACATATACCGTGTTGTTGCACAACTGATAGTACACTCTGAGGCCGTGAGCACCAAGATGTTCACCTCAAACAAAGAGGTGCAGTTTGTTCTCTACAAGTGGTGCCGTACTACACCTAAATAATGATTTCTGATAATTTGGGAGTAATTATCGAACCATGATAAAGTGGAATGAAGAATGGAAAGTAATACCTTTCATGAAATGTGAACTTATTTTTTCTAATAGATAGTTAGCGAAGAGAATACAATCATAGTGCTAATTGTTTGTGAACGCCTCAAGATAATGTTATCTTACAACGTAAACTGTTTTTTTATCTACAAATAACATTTTGTAGTCCGCATGCTACCATACTAAATATACTGACTATACTACTATAATTGATCTGCCTTTGTAACACTCAGAAACTTTAATCAACTTACTAGTTATATTTTAATTTCACAATAATGAATTTAGTTGGTAATGTTTTTTATTTGTAGCTTTGGTAGCTTTTATGATCAAAACGTTTACATGTATAAGCATTGATACCACGCCATAAAGAAATGGTGTAAGCTGTGACAAATCGCGTGCGAAACTAATACATAACCCTAATAACACAAACTTTCTTGTTGATAAAGCTTTTTCTTTTGCAATGTTCAAATTTTGATTGTGGGTATTAAGACTAAATACAACTTGAGCGGAAACTCCTACTGATATACATTTTGCTCTTGCTACTGCTGTTTACGCACCCCTACATATTTATTTACTGTAATTGTATTGCGCAATAAGCAGCTTTGTTGCATTACGTTGTAAAATACCAGGTATATCCGAAAAGTAATGCACACTAATGTTCGTCGATAATGTTGAAGCAATATATTTGCTTTTTGTGAAGAAAAATTATATTTTTATAGAATTATCTTATGATAATCACCTAAGTAATGGTTATAAAAACCTTATTTTTGTTTTGTTTATATGAGCAATCTAGAATTGCTTGTTAATGTAGTTAACCATATATCTACTAGGTTGTAAACGTTCCACAACACTTGAGAAACATTTGATTTTTACGTCCGAATTTATGTCAATAACAACAATAACTGTACTTCAAAGTATAGCTCATGATTATCAATGGCTGTGTGCCAGCGCTTTCCGGCTTTGAAGTAAAGAATCCCTTACATGCTTCTTCAATTTGATCAAACTACTCAAAGCGATTGCAGCTACTCAGGTTATTCAGTGAATTTTCAAACAGTTGACGGAAAATTTCGGTGTGTGGGGATCTTGGGTTTTTGTTAACAAAGTCGGGTTTAGCCTACAAATCTGGAGTTCTTGGTGAAAGCAACTTGCAAATCTCTTTTATTTAAAACATATGACCGGCCGGAACGTGCTTTATTTTCAAGGTTAAAGTCTCCAGAATCTCTTTTGCAGAGTCTCTTGTTTACAGTTCCCGTCTTTATAAATAGCGGATCAAAGATCGTAATTCGTTTTGTTAATTGTTGTTCGAAATCCAAAGGTAAAAACTGCTACTATACTATAAACACAACAAATACATCAAATTATTTGCAAGTGTTAAGGAACTTCTTCTACAACGCAGTAGTTAATGTCGTAAGTTACAATCTTATTTTAGGATAAAATATTTTACTTCCCATCTTATTCTCTTCAAAGTACTCATCTATAAAACCGAAACACTAAATATTTTGGGAAATTTAATTAATCAATATGGATAGCTATAATGTTCTTATGTCATCTTACTTTGAGCATCTTTTCATTCAGCTTAGCTTTCCCAAGAGTGTAGAATTAAATTGTTTGGTTTTCCATTTCTTATAAGCACTCCTTTTTTTGGAAAAATCAAGACACATGGAGCTCTTCCAGATTTGTTTTTCCTACGGACACCTGTATTCGGGAATTCGGGAAGATGGGTGAAGTCGTTTTTATCCGATTGTTGAGATGACATGTCTTACAACAATAACATTTCTTAGCTCTCTTCTCTTCTCAAAAAATTCTGTGTTCTGTTAGAAGCTTTCTAAATATATTTCTAACGATATTAAAAAATATAAAAAAGATTGTTGAATGAAACGCATTTTTTATGATTATTCTTTCCTAGACCCTTTCCTCTCCAAAGAAAAGATAAGTTAAATGAGCTTTTTGTTTGAATGTATCAACAGTAATGTCCTCTTCTAGATAACTTAAGCGACGCTTTCAACATTAAAACGACAAAAACTCCATTTCCATGGATTATGAATTTCAAAAAATTGCGACGAACCTCCAGTTTCGATTCTATTCAAATTTTGTTGGGAAAAGAATTAATGAAGATCTTGAGAAGCGCCAAAATCGAATTTTACAATTTTACCGGGCTATTTTCTCAACTCTCTGAGATAATTATTAAATGTACAGAGTAATTTCGATGTAAATAATGGTTGAAGTGCGTTTGAAGTGTGATTCAGTTCTTCAACGTTTATTATCACATTTTCTTCTGCATTTGCAAGCAAGCTCAATGCAAAGTTAACTTAATTAACTTAATTTTATTATTCAACATAGTTGCCTTCGAGGGCGATGCAACGATTATAGCGGTCATGCAATTTTTCGATAATATTTTTATAGTATAATTTCTCTTTAGCCTAAAAATAGGCCTCACTCTCAGCGATTACTTCTTCATTAGTGCTGAATTTCTTTCCAGCGAGCATTCTTTTGAGGTCTACAAACAGGAAAAAGTCACTGGGGTCGAGATCTGAAGAATACGGTGGATGGGGAAGCAATTCGGAGCCTAATTCATGCAATTTTGCCATCGTTTTCATTGACTTGTGACACGGTGCATTGTCTTGATGAAACAGCACTTTTTTCTTCTTCAAATAGGGCCGTTTTTCGCGATTTCGTCCTTCAAACGCTTCAACAACGCTTTGTAATAATCGCTGTTGATGGTCTGGCCCTTTTCAAGGTAATCAATAAATATTATACTTTGCGCATCCCAGAATACTGATGCCATAAACCTTGCTAGCCGATTGTTGCGTCTTTCCACGTTTTGAATTCGGTTCATCGCGTGCAGTCCACTCGGCTGACCGTCGATTGAACTCTGGAGTATAGTGATGAAGCCATGTTTCATCCGTTGTCACATATCGACGAAAAATGCGTTAGTATTACCGTAGAATATTGCTAAACATTGCTCTGAATCAACGACACGTTGAAATTTTTGCTCGATTGTGAGCTCGCGCGGCACTCACTTTGCACACAACTTTCGCATGTCCAAATATTCATGCACGATATGTCCAACACGCTCTTTTGATATCTTCAGAGTCTCAGCTATCTCGATTAACTTCAATTTACGGTCATTCATAATCATTTTGTAAACTTTTTATGTTTTCGTCCGTTATAGCCTCTTTCGGGCGTCCACTACGTGTATCGCCTTCGGTGCTCATTTCGCCCCGTTTAAATTTAGCAAACCACTTCTCAACGGTGGATTTTCCTGGTGCAGAATCCGAATAATGTTTATCAAGCCAAGCTTTGGCTTCAACCGTATTTTTTGTTATGATAAAGCAATGTTTCATTAACACACGAAATTCTTTTTTATCTATTTTTTTACAATAACAAAAGTTGCTTTACTCACAATGCTATATCTCATGAACCAATTGTCCGACAGCTGTCAAATTTATACACTTATCGTTTGAAAGTTAGTACTAACTAAAAATAATATTAAATTCTAGTAACACCATATATGTGTAAGCCTACCAACATTTCAGCCGACCTGTTAGATGTTTTGCTTTTGTGGCAGTTGGTAAACAATCGCTGTTGATCCTGAAGTGATGATAAATCAATTTGGCAGCTCACTTGAAAGCTTCTTCTTGCAGAAACGAGCCAAATGCTCATAATATTATTGCTCCAATTCTTCCTACGATACTTTCTGTTAAATTTTGGGCCACCAAATACCTGTAGAATAATTTTATTCTTTGTACTTTGCCGAGGATCCTATGACACCATTTTCTATATTTTGGGCGCTTCTTGAAAAAAGGTTTTATTTTATTCATAAGCCACGGGCCACTTTGGGAAGTCTCCTTTTTCTAAAAAAATTTTGATTGACGCTGGAAGTTTTGAATCAGAGTGAACACAGTAATGCACATATTTCTCTAATGCCTAGGTCATCAGTATAACTAACAGGCTCTTTGTGTCATTTATTGGAGAGAATGCATATTTTCTTGATTTCTTTTTCTTATTGGTTTAACAATTATCGTTTCGACATCTAGATGGGTATCTCTTTTCCAATTTATAAAAACTAATATTTCTTTTCCTTTATCACCTTTTTAATTCGCTGGCTAAGTTAGGTCATTTCTTTGAGAGATTAAGCAGCCAAGAAAGATCTCGCGCACTACTAGAAGCGAAGCACACTTTTTCACCGCACATCAAACAGTCATATGTTCGTTGTGGAGAAGCTTTTTATGGATATCGTCTGGATTGTTATTACCCCAATAACGAAATTTTTATTTTATTGACACACCCCAACGAGTGGAAATGCACTTCATCGGTAAAAAAAGCAACCGCGTCACGTAGCGAGCTTTCCTAGATGTTTCCATACATTTCCAGGCGATTTTTCTTATTGCATTTGGAAAGTTTCTGATCAAAAACCATCTGGTATAGATGAAAACAAAGGTTTTAGTGAAAATTAGCTGTACATTACGATTAGACAAACGAATATCAATGTTTTCAGTGCTTTCTGGTGTTCCTGCTCTCTGAGGTTTTCCCCATAATTATAGAATTTTCTACTCTCAACAACATCAATTTTCAATTAGGAACGGATACTGAAGCACAAGTTGAAATCTTATTCGTAAAACACGTTGTTCCGAATGTACGTTTTGATGGAAAAAGCTTTCTGTTTGTTTGTTGAAGACATTTTGGCTACTAAGGATTTCTTGACTATCTGGATGTGATGAAATCACTTGTTTTATCCCTGGACCACCCTTCGCTTTATAACCTTTCTTTAAAAGTAGGGCGGGGGGAGTTTTGCCCCACCCTGTACAAAGATTTTCTAAAAGTGAGCTCCAATTGAGTAATTGTAAACTACAGAAATAATCAGATATTATATTTCTAAATGATGAGATAAGGCTGCTTGTTTGCTACTTTTTATTACCTTTTCTTCTATAAAACCTTGTTTTAAAGAATATTTTTAATCTCAAAGAAAGTGAAAAATATTTATGCGTTACAAAGTAATTTATTAAATATTTTCCGACTAGACAGCCTGGTTGTGAACCTGGCGGCTTAGTTTCTTTAGTATCTCTGTTGATGGTTTTGCCTATAAGCAAGAAATCGACAACATTGGATTTTTGAATCAAAATGTTCTGCTTGGCTTTTTTGCCTTAACTGGGGATAGTGTTTCTTTAAGTCATGAACTTATGCTTCAATTAAGAGGTCATGGCTCAATACCTCATTATTTTACCTACTCTCTCGAATGGGTAAAATCAACGTATCGTAGTTCTTTTCTAGTTGTAACTGCACAACAGCCATCTCTGCAAAATCTAGCTGAAATGGAATAAAATGATGGAGAAAACAAAAAGGCTCGTAGATTTCTTCTGTATGCATTACCAGAAAGGGTTAACTGTTTTACGAGTTAAAGCTCAAGTAGAGTTTAAGTTTGGCAGATAATGCCTAATGGTAAAATTGGGCAAATTTATAATTGTTAACAATATTTCTCTTCTATTGCTTCTTAGGCCAAAATTGGCTATAATGAAAGATAAAGGTCTGCTGTTTGTTCTCCATTGGTTTAAATCGAATATGTGATCTGCGAGGTACTTCTTTAGTTATTCGCTAAGTATAACATTGTACTCATGTGTGGTATGTTTTTACAATACCAGATGAATTTTGATGATGGATTTGAAATATAAAAAACAGCACCAATGAAAATTTCAAATCGGCCAGTTGTTTTGACATTGCGATCGCAGTAATTTGAAAACAAAATTGGTTTTCTAGGAACTGTAGTTAATCTCCTACTTCTTCTTCTTCTTTTAAGTACTACATGTGGTCTCCAGAATATTGGCAATCTCTACATTAAATGTTCTTCTTCTGTTAGACGAAATAGATGTTTAACAATTTCTCATTTTACATAATTATGAGCCTATTTTTTCCGATACCCTAATGACCTTTTATTTTGCTCTTTATGTTGCAAAATTTGGTACTTAGTGTTCGCTAATGCCTCATATAAGACAATTTTCTCTGTTTAATAATTGTTGAAGATTTCGCTCGGAATTAGCTCTTTGGTTACTTTAACGTTTGTTTATCCGTAATCCATGGCATGCGACACGTTCTATGATAGAATCCCATATAGGAGGCTTTCAAGCAATCTGTTGTATTCATTTTAAGCAGCCATAATTCAACTCCACACATTAAGGTTCACCATTGAAACAATTTATAATCCTCTACCTGATTTTTTTGTCCAAGTAATCATTACAGGGGGAGATTTTTTTTAAATGTTTTTATTTTTTATTTCCTTTCTGTGTTGGGGTCAATTTGGGCAATAATATAACAACTTGGATATTGGATTAATTTCGGTGTTATAATATTTATGTCCAATTAATGCAGAAGATAGAAGACTATTAAGACCAAGCTTAATAGTCTTCTTAACTCTTAACTGTTCTGAATATTAATACTATTCGTCGATTTGAAAGTTCAGTCTTTATCATCTATGCTTGCATTTATCAGATTTAGTAACTGATTTTATTGCACCTGGTGAAAAGCTTTTAACAATTTTATAAAGCAGATAGATATATCTTTCCATTGATTTCTAAAATATATTGAGGTAAACCTTACTTCTCTGGTTCTAATCGAATTACGAAATCCAAATTCTGTTTTTAAATGGTTGCTAATCAGATTTTGAGCTTGTTTGCTCCATCATTTGACTAATTTTTCCTTAGATATTTCTGCATTGCTAAAGATGTTCTTAAAGAAGTTTACTAGGAAATTAATACTATTCTAGTATATCGCCTTCAAAATTTTACAGAGTTTGTTTGGTTCTGGATTTTATTTAGTGCTACTTTTCAAAGGATAGATTATGTCTAAATGGATTTTGACCTATTGTTGATAAAGTTTTGATTTATTTTATCTATTTCCATTAAAAAAAATATTATCAAAGCACATTAAAACCTATTAGTGCGACATTGCTTGTGAAATTATATCGTCGGACTTTGCGTGTGTTACGGAATCGTTCAAGATGGCCCTGTGCTTGAAGTGTGACCAAACTATTGTTAAAATTGATGACAAAAACCCGAAAATTGCGTGCCATGGCTGCGAAAGGCAAATTGCGTGAAATGTAGCGGTTTATGCGCTACCGAAATTCGAGCTATCGTCTTGCAATCTCCGTCATTGAAATATCTGTGCCCGGGTGCACATTAGGAGTGCGCCAGCTACCAGCTCTGAGGCGGCAAGTATCGGAGATGAAGCAGGAAATAGAGGCGATGAAAGCCTTTCAAAACCGTGACACTAACTTAGAAACGGTCTTGTCAGAAATAAACGAGCGTGAAAAGAGGAGTAGGAATGTGGTCATGTTTGGAATTCCGGAGTGCGCTTTGGAAAACGATGTTGACATTCGCAAACAACACGATCAAAAGGAAGTCCAGAAGGCATTGGCAAATATTCCCGATTTGGAGGCACCAATAACCATCATTCGACTGGGCAAACCACAGACAGGAGGTAAAACCCCCCGTCCTCTTCAGTTAATCTCCCCAAACAGAGCAATGGCAGTCCGTTTACTCAAAAACTGTAAAAACTTCGTGCAGAACTAAACGTGAAAAATGATTTAACTCCATATCAGCGTGAGTACCTTAAGAAATTACGTGAAGAACTTAACAGAAGAAGCTAAAATGGTGAGTCAAATCTGACTATTAAATACATCAACAACACGTCAAGAATAGTTGAGCAGAAATCATTTCATAAAAGTAATTAGTCATGATCTTACAGAAATTACTTTCTTCTACACGAACCTGGCTTCAGTAATGCTAAAACGAGATTTATTACTACTAGAAATAAACAAATTAAGGCCTACTTTTATAATAATTACTGAAACTCACCTCAAACCTAGCATAAGTGACAACATTATAAATATCAAAGGTTACAACCTTTTATACGAGACAGGTAAGGCGGAGGAGGATGGGGAGGTGTTGGTATTTATGCAGAGCACGATCATTTAGGAATTTCTATATATATTATGCCACACGACTCATACAACAACAAACCAAATGTTGAGGCGCTATGGCACAACATGTCCTATGGAAACTTCAATCTACTAATTGCTGGAATTATCGACCTACACACTACACCTTTGAAGACTCTGATGAAATACTATTTGACACAATAAAAGAAGCAGGAGAAAAGAAACAGTGTTCATTATGGGTGACTTTAATTTGCCAGATATTAAATGGACACTATACACATCTACAGGTTTGAATTTATTACACTATAAATTTTTAGAGATGTTTACAAATAGTAATCTTCATCAGTTAGTCACCGAAATAACCCGTAAAAGAAATAATCAAGAATCGCTACTCGATTTAATTTTATCGAGCGAAGAAAATTTTTGCACAAACATAGAGCACTACCCAAATATTGGAAAAAGTGACGATCAGGCATTACATGCAACCATACAAATACCATCACAAAATACACATAGATTATCCGAACAAACTCAACGACGAAATTACTTTAATGCAAACTATGACCAAATTCAGGCAGTTCTAGCACTGATCCAAATACATCTGTCACAGCCGCATGGCACAGCTTCAAATTCAAGACACACTTAGTGATCAAAACACACATACCATACCAAAAAAAGAAAATTAAAAACCCAACCATAACAAACCATGGATTAATCGAGATATAATAAAAATGTCAAACGAAAAAGCTCTGTTGTGGAAAACATATTGCTTACAAAAAACTGATACCAGCTACGAGAGTTATAGAAAAGCAAATAATAAACTTATAGCAGAGGTCAGAAAATCAAGAATAAAATTCGAAACAAACAGTAAATAGTGGACCCAAACCATTCTACAGTTACATACGTAAACAACTCTCATCTAATGTTTCAGTACCCCCGTCATTAAAGGATGACACTACAATAGTTTATGACCATGAAAAAGTAGCTGACATGTTTGCCAAGCAATTTGAACAATCATATGTAAGGGAACTACCGAACAAAGCATTTCCACCAATATGCTCACCAAGGACCATGGTTACATAGAGAATGTTGCTTTTTCACCAGACTTGGTCCAAAAAAAACCTAATGAGTTTCAGTGATGACTCAGCTATAGGACCCGATGACATAGCAGCTGTTTTACTAAAAAAGCGTAGCAATGTTATGAGTTCACAGTTGACTGCCATTATGACACTTTCACTTGACCAAGCAACGGTTCCACCAGACTGGAAAGAGGCAACAGTGACACCTATCTACAAAAAGGGAACAAACAAACAGCAGCCAATTATCGCCCAATTAGCCTTACAAGTATTATTTGCAAAACTATGGAAAAAATTATAGCTCACCAATTAAGTACCTTTTTAGGGAAAATTTAATAATGGACGAACAACATGGTTTTATCCCGGGGCGGTCAACGGTGACCAACCTTCTCTCATGTACGGATAAGTGGACTAAGGACTGGGACATCCGTCAACCAACTGATTATTTAGATTATGAAAAGGCTTTTGATCGAGTACCTATACGAAGACTGATTGCCAAACTTGAGCACTTTGGAATAAGTGGAAAACTCCTTAAATGGATAGAAGATTTCCTATCAAACAGAACCTTCAAAGTCCGAGTGGGAGAGACGTTTTCCAAGCCCCACAAGGTCCAAGCGGAGTACCGCAAGGCTCGGTGCTCGGACCAATCCTTTTTGGTATCTTTTTGACCGATCTTAAGTTGTGTGTACAATCTCAACTATCACTTTTTGCAGACGACACTAAAACCCACTACAAGCACGCAACATAATGCAGAAGGATTTGGAATGCATTTACCGATGGACCCAAGACTGGTTAATAACACTAAATGAAAACAAACGTAAAGTGCTACTCATAGGCAATAAAAATCGAAAACTTAACTATTACATCAATAATCTTGGAGTATATATCACATCAAATCTTAAATGTGAAACTCATATATTCAATGATACTAATAAAACCAACTCTATATTATACACAATCAGGAAAGCTTTTTCTACATAAATGAAGAGCTTTTCATTAAAATCTACAAAACATATATAAGTCCACTACTAGAATATGCATTTCAAATATGGAACCCTTACTTCAAGAAGGACCTTTATTCGGGCTGCCCTCGTTTCATCGTTTCCGAAAACGTTCTAGATTATCCGAAGAGTTTCTGCAGATTCGCTGCTCTACTTGCTCTACCATTGCAAAAGCGGCGACTGGGCATTACATGTGTTAACTCGCCGGCATCTAACTCCCAGCCTGACCAGTGAATTCATCCGCATTTCCGCATGCGTATTACAATCCGCTTTCATCGACTGCTAGATTTTTTCACATTAACGTTGATTTGATAATTTGGGGATGATTACGTCTATTAACTGGGCGGGAAAAAACTTTTTTTCTATATTTTGTTTTGGATTTTACTATTTTGGGACGAAGAGATTCTCAGCACCTATTGGGAGTAGTATGTTGATTCTCTTCATAGTGAGATCATGTGAATTTGTAGTTTGTCGGACGTTATCTTCACTGGCGAGGTAGAGGTATAAAAAGGGAGAAAACGGGTTGTGGGTAGGGCACGATTGCTTTCGGTACTAGGAGATTTAGTTGATGCTTATCTTGATTTGTAACTGCAATTAACATTGCATTAAACACATGCTGGAAAGATATGTCTGTTTCTTTCGAATTGCTGGTAGTAAATCTACTTTTTGTGAGATTTTAACTGAATGCCATTTTTTTAATTTTAAATGTGAACTTAGAAAGACCCTTTAATAATTACTAATTAAATATTTGTATGAGGTAGTTATTGGTACTTTATTGATCGCCATTAAAGTTATCGGTACTGATTGAGCTATAAAAAGTTTTCTAACGGATAAATATGTACTTGATAGAAGATATGGTGCATTACTTGTCGGATACGCCTTGTGCACACCTCACAAACATGTCGGATATTTGCGCCGCAACTGACGGCTGCTTCGCCCTAGCGCAACCACCCTTGCTCGGGGTTGCGCGAGAGCGATCGCGGCGGCACCTTCCATGTACTACAGTGTCGACTCCTCTGTCTTTGTCATCCACATTCTCATCAACTGTTTGTGCTACATGCTTTTGGCCTTTACCCCCCACCTTTATGACGTGAAGGGGTGTAAAATTTTTATGGCAGCTTACTGTAGAGGATTCAGTGATCTAAACGGCAATACCAATCGGCCCGGGCCGGCGTAGTTGCTTTCACTTGTAACCGCATTTGCCGCGATTATCTTGACCTGGATACACTCCAGCTGAGAACGCTAAGAACGATAGCGCCGGCGGCATTCGCTGGGCCCCTTGACAAAATGCCGGCGTCTGCCAAGACCTTTGCGCTGACCTTTAAAATTGGAAATAATAAAGCGCGTTCTGTTGCCAATTTGAGATTCGCTTGGCTGGAACGGGAATCGAACGGTTCGCTCTATTTTATTGGGATTAAGGTTACGATTGCTTGACCTCAGATTGGGATTAACATTTTTTTGTATGAAACCGTATATATTTGTCTTTTCATTATCAGTTTTTTACACTTTTGTTTACATTTAACGATTAATTTGTTTGATCGTTTTTAATGGCTAGTGATTATATGGTTTATCATTATTGTGTTGACCCTCAAGTTTGTTTTCATTTTATTTACTTTTAGTTTTCACCACAATCAGGATAAGTACATTTTGTATTGCTGCGAAGTGGGATGGGGTAACCAAAACAATAATCTTCCTTTGAAAAAGGAAAACTTAATTACAACTATAGAAAGCTGTAAGGAAGAAAAGTAAATTATACTAAAGAGAGCAGCTAGTACTACTAGCAGTGCAGTTGGTCTGGTTTTTGAGGGCGTACAGAACGATTTTTTGCAAATAAAAAATGAACTTGAATTTAACTTTTACTTTTCTAAAACAGAGGGTAGTTTTGCAAGAAATACAAAGCACAACGAAATACATATAGACTCACCCTGTATTTTTTCTAGACTATCAACACGCGAATTTGCGAGTAGATAAAAGTGATTTTACTAAAACACAAAAATAATTTAATTTTTATATGATTTTCTTAAACTGATCCAGATTTTGAGGGGGATAAAGCGGTTTTATTGCATTTATGAAACTAAGCTTAGATCTAACTTTTACTTTTCTAAAACAAGGGGTAGTTTTGTAAGCAATACAAAGCACGACTAAACTTATATGGAGTCACCCAGAGTATGTTTTACTAGAAACACTACCAAAAGCAAATTTGGCAAGATCGATTATTATGTTTTCTTTTCCAAAACAGGAAAATAAATTTAATTTGCATATAAATTTGTTAAACTGGTCTGGCCTTTGAGGAGGAGGTAAAAGCTGTTTTTGCAATTATAAACCTGAGCTTAAAGCCAGCCTTTAATTTTCTAAAACAGAGAACAGTTTTGTAAGCAAAGTTATATGGTCTCACCCTGTATTTTCTTCTGGAAATTCTATCAACTCGTAAATTTCTCACTAAAATGAAAATATTTTTTTAATAAACAGAAAAGCCATTTTAATTTACATATAAGTGTGTTAAATTGGTTTAGTTTTAGAAGGGGGGAGGATAAAAAACAATTTTTACTTGGATTCAATATTATTTTTCTAAAATAGAGGTCAGTTTTGCAAGCAACAAAAATACATTTAATCTTATATGGACCCGCTCTGTATTTTTCACTATATAGTAACACTAAAATTTGTCAAAAGGGGGGGGGGGTAAATTTTTTGCTAAAACAAAAATATGATCAAATTTATATATAAAAGATTGTTAAATTGGGGTGAATTTGTGGACTTTTACGTTTCAAAATCTTTGCGTGTGGGGAGGGGTAGATTATTATTGCTTATGAAGCAAGCAAAGCTCAATTAAATCACGACATAACAAACTGACCCTTGTTTGAACGTTTGATATTTAGAAGAATAGTGGAGGAATCGAACAACTTTCTACCCAAGAATCCAAAGACAAACATGATGTACTAAATGTTTATGTAGCAATGTACCGTGAAAATTGTTCAAATTAATTTTGGTCAAAACGATCATCATATTTGAACTCAAAAGCTATAATAAACCAACAAGATTGGAACATTCCTAAATTGGAAAAGGAGAAGCCAGGTATAATGCCTACCAATGTCAAGCAATTTTTTTCCATACTTAAAACTCAGTGTGGTTTTTGGATGACAATACTCCTGCAGTAGACTGCAGAAAGGAATTTCATATTGTTTTGGATTTGTCTGTCTTCGTCTGATCTATCAAACGTTTGCAAGATATTTTGAAAGCTTGGTAGTAGGCCTTTTAGGCCCAGAGCTTGTTGATAAGGTTCTATTCTTTACTTTGGCCCTCCAATGGTTACATCCTTCTCCAGTAAATCCTCCTTGGTCTCCCCTTTTTTTATTTACAGGTTTTCTTCAAGTTATTGCTTTACTTGATCATTCTCTCAATGTGACCTAGCCGTTATAATCTTCTTGCTTTTACAACCATGTTTATTTGCAATTCTTTATTTGTCCTTCTTGCATATCCATCTTCCATTTTCCACCCCCTGTGATTTTTCTTAGAATTTTTTTCTTGCCTTTTCGGTACTTCTTTTGTCCTTTGATCTATATAATACCATCGGCTTTATTGCGCTTTTGTATATCAGCTTCTCTATTTTCGTGTTTAGGCATCCTATTATCATCCTAATGTTTGATTATGTATTTCACTATATTCTGCTTCCAACCGTTCAAGTAATTATCTTTCGCATATTCAGTTTTCTCTTCTGCCAGAGTATGAATGTATTTCTATATGGCAAGGTTTGTCCAAAACTGACTTGCATTTTACATTTTTCTCTTTCATTTCATTGTTTACTAAAAATCAACTCTGTAAGTGAACAGCATATAATCCTCTAATTGTTTTGTTTTGTTTTCTTTTATATGCATTTCTTGAATTGCGACTAGATCTATCTTTTATTTTTTGCCTCTTGTTTTAATGTTTTTACTTCCCCTTTTTTGTATGCTCCTTGTACATTTCAGGCACCTAACCTTAAATGTTTATTATTATCCTCTTACTCTTTTACCTTTTTTTGTTTTTCTTTTGTTGTATTGTCTGTATTGTATCTTTGTTTTTAATGGATTAATTTTCCCTACTCGCTTCTCTCTTCTTTGCCTTATCCTGGAACACCCTTATTTGCTTTGTTTAGTTTTTTCGACTTGTTTTAGTTATCTTCTCTTCTATACCTTTTCCGTCTGTCCTTCTGTTTTGATTGTATGTCTCCTTTCTGTCCTCTTTTAATTTTGGTTCCTGTTCTATGTTTTCTATTCTGTATGCTTCGTTGTTTACTATTAATTTATTAGCTTATGTTTGCTCTATATTTTTACTCCTCGTTTTTTTTTATTTGTGGAGTTAGATTTTCTTTCTGTATTTTTTTGGAATAAACTTTATCTACCCGTATTTCTCACCCTATTAATTTTTTAATATTTCTTAGCGTCTGTGTTTTTATGATTATTTTTTTTAGTTTAATCGGGATTGGTCTATTTTTCCCTTTCTGTATTTGCCATTCTTCTTATTTTATCTATTTTCAGATTATTATACAAACTTGTTTGTATTTTTTGCATTTAAAGGTTTATTTTTCTTTTCGTTTAATAATAAATATATAAATCCAGGAAGTTATGATCAAAATTAAAATTATTATTATAATAAATTTTTTAGTGTTTTTCTTATTATAGCATGTCGAAGATTTCGATTGTGGGAAAACTTTATTTAGGTAGACCAAAACTTCTTTGAGTCTCAAAAATCAGCTTACTGGTTCATCGAACAGTTAAAGTGGTCTTGAAGAGATCATTGGTAATTTCCTGGCTTTAGAATAATTTCTGCTGCTATTGTGTAGGAATCTTACTTATCAAATTTTAGTGTACCTTCTTGTAAGCTACGTTTGTGATATATAATTTCAACTGCAATCAATTTGTAGTTCTGGAATCTATCCAGTATTTAGCAGTAGTAAAACACTCTCCTCTATGAAACAACTATGCAAAGTATTAAGTAGTTCTACAACTTGTCAGAATTTTCTTCTCATCCTTTTTTAGACCGGGACATCTCTGAGGACTTCTTGGAATTTATATTAGTTGCCGAGAGTTGCCTGACAACAGTTTTGGTGAAAAACCTATTCTGTTATTAAAGGCAACGTATCATTAGCGCATTTTTCACTCTCTTGCTTGGTAATTGACTCCTGTTTACAAGAAACTCTTTGCTACCCCCTGATAAAACATTGCTGCTTGTTCTGTCGACATAATGGCCCTATGACTCTTAACAATTTTTGTTACGCTTAATTTTTTACAACAATAATCAGTAACTATCCAACTTTAATGCAAAGGTTATCGCTGACGAAATGGAACATATAGTGGTGATCTGTTCGTAAACAGCTTGGTGAACTTTGGAGTTCGAAACTTTTATAATTGTTTATATTTTGTCTTATTTGATTGGATGATTTACAGAAATAATAATTATTAACATTTAAAAAAGCAGCTACTATGACACACTGCTCGTTGGATATTATGTTATTAGGCCTATGTTTCAACACGAGTGCATAAGGCTCATATTATTCAACGTGTGTCCCGACCTAATAACGACAAACTTTAGGACTTGAAGATGATAAAAGGTTGTACCGAATGGTTTCCCCAGTACTTCGTTGTTTAATAAAATAGGAAGCATATGAAGGTATGCTAATAGTTGCTGTAACTGTAGAGCGTAAATACTAAGACGTTTTTTTGATTTTTGATAACATCAGTCGAATCATAGTTCTGATGAGAAAATAAAACCCCAGTTAATAGAATAAGGGTATATTGAAAGCGTTTCCCCAAGAAGATACGTTCAAGATTATTTACCACAAAATCAATAGCTATTATCTTTTGGAAAGGGGGGAACTTTTAATCTTTCATTTATTACATGTCTTTGGTAGTCGTGCTACGTAGATCTTTAAAAGTAGCTCTAAATGAAGGCCGTAATCCTTATATATAAAGTCAGTGACATAAAAAATTGAAGATTAATTAATTGAAGAAGGAAACAGGTAGGACACTAGGAAAGTTATTCTTAATTCCTTTTAGAATATGAGCACAGTTGTCAATCCACATTCATAAAAGTTCAAAATTTGTTGCCTTCAATCGAGACTATATGTTGAAAACCAAACGGTGCAGTGGAATCCACAGATACGGCGTTTGCACAGCGTTGTAGAAGGCAATCGAAAACCACTACACTATGTTTCCCAGGATAATCATGATAATGGTTGCAAACTTAAATAATGGTCTTGAGTACAGGCGCCTCTTGAATAAGGCAGGAGGGCGAAGAATCTATCGGCCAGCCATCGTCAAAATACCTAATATGAAGATAGAGACACGGAATGTCCGAAGTATGCACGAAGAAGAAAAAAATACATAACACTATTAAGGAAATGAAAAGAATAAACATCTCAGTACTGGATATAAGTGAAATTAGATGGCGACTGCCAGAAAAATGTGTAATGGAAGAACACGTGGTATATTATGCACATCGTAAAAATGAAGTGGCGATCATTATTATCAAAGAAGTTGACGCAACTGTGACAAGTTTCATACCTTACTCTGACATAAAAATGACGTTACAAATAATTTCTACAACAAAACTGTGATGACGAAGGAGTAGAAAACTTCTATACCGATTTATACAAATTTCCACAACAAACCAAAATTAATCTCATTATAGTATTAATGGGTGCTTTGAATGCGAAAGTCGGCATCGACAAAAACGGGAAAGTAGCAGAAGATCATGGGCTGGGGTACGAAATGGCAGAGGTGATTCTGTACAGAAAATCAATTAACTATAATGAACACGTTCTTTAAGCTCCAAAAAGAACGCCTCCATATCTGGAAATCTCCAAAAAAATTTCCAACTTTATGTGGTTCATAACTAAATGGATTGTATCACAATTAACCGAAGATACAAAAATGCCGTAAGAAACGTCGAGACGTACTCAAGTGCTGATGTGCCATCGGACCAGAAATAATACTCAAGAAGTTAACGAAACTCAAACATTTGAAAAAATAGACTTACATAAATTAAAAGATGAAAAGACATATTTAAGTTAGAAAAAAATTTGATATTGAAAAAACATGTGAATTTGACGGACAAACGATTGAAGGAAGATAGAAGAAAGGGATAGACCGGAGAAGAAGAAAATGTGGGTGACAGATAAAATTTTAGATTTAGATTTTAGATCCTCATAGAAGAGAGAAGACTGTATAGAAACTAAAATACACAGAAATACTGGATTTACGTCTGGAGACTGCCCCGGCCATCGCAAACGACGAATTTGTTGCTGTTCTTTCCATGGGACAAGGGGCGCCATACTCTAAGAAAACAAAATTGTTCTTAACAAGAACACTCAAACATTTTAATGCACTTATTTGTACCATTACATAATCTGAACGTGATCTATAAGCATACCAAATTGCATCGTACACGCCGTTCTGCTACCTCTCTCAAGAATCTTCCAACAGATTGAACTAACACTTTCGTATCCAGGCTTTCCTAAGAAAAATGGGGATTTTCCAAACGTGATCCGGTTGAAAAGACATCTCTGTTAGTCAAATCTATCAACGCTTTTTATGGAGAGGTGTCAACAAGGTTTCCTCTTGGCGATGTATTTTTACAGCTTAATACAACGCAGACAACGTTGTATGGTGCTCCTGTTTCTTTATAATACCTGCACCAGTTCGAAGATCTTTAACAGCTTGTCTTAGCAGTACTCGTTTTGTTCATTTTAAAAGTCCTGCGAGCCTTAACAGTCCTGATTGTTGATTGTATCTACTAACCGATTTTAGTATTGATAGAGCTATTTTCAAACACAAATTAAGGTCAGCCCCCTCCTCACAACTGCAGTTAGTTAGAATTTTGCTTTTAGATAAACGTAGTATGATTCACACAACGTCAAATTGTCCACTAATGTTTAAAGAAGTTATGCAACTGGAGATGGTTTACTCTTTTTCGCTGAAGCTTACCATTTTAAATTGCCAATTTTTACCGCTATAATTAACCGCGTTTTGTGTATTTACGTATTTAACTTGCTAACAAGCTTCTTGATACTTTAGCCTCTCTCTTGATTCTAAAAAGCCAAAAACCCCATATCGATATACGTGTGCGTGTAGGTCCACAATCTTCATATTTGGTTCAAAGACCTCTCTCTATGGAGCAATAATTGTGATGTGTTTTGATGCTTATCAGTTAGGTGAAGATAAGTTATGCAAAAAGTAATATTTACTGGAAGTTTTAATGGCAGCAAGCACGAGTCATCCTGTACCTCTGGATTTATTGCGATTAAAATTTTTAAAGTTGGCACAATGACTCCTTTTTGAATGGGATTGATGTTAGGACGGAGTTTGGTTGCAAATACAATATTTTATAGTGTCGGTTTTTGTGGAATTTTAATTTAAATTAATTTACTTTACTGGTTTACTGGTTTTTGATACCTTCGTTTGTTTTGTTGCCTAGAAAACATTAATTTATTAATCCTCCTTTCGGAATGAGAAGCCTTCATTCGGATATCTTGCTCATTCCGGACAAAAGTTTGTTGGTACTTCTTCTCCTATCTTCCTTACTATGGAGTTTTTTACTATTTCTACGTAAATTGATCAATGTGGAGGTGGTTAAACAACACAAGCAAGGTCCTCAATAGTCTCTTTGTAAGTTGTACTAACTGAGAGATTTGCCTTCTTTCAAGGCTACTACAGTGCACGTCGGCTTCAAATGTATTGGAAGAACTTTTCTATGTTTTATTTAAAATAGCTGAATATATGCTTAAATCTGCTTCTTTCTTTTTCCCTCTTTGACCAAACGGCGTCGGGTGTTTCTATCCGTTTCCTATAGTTGTTTCTGTCTCCTGTCAATCTGTTTTTTCCTCCTGCCATTTCCTGGATGTTTTCTATCTACATTCTTCTTGGCCTACCGCTTGGTCGTCTGCCTTCCGTTCTTGCTACTAGAATTCGTCTTGGGATCTGGTATTCTGCCATTCTTTTTGTATTTGTTGCGGTTGGTCTTTAAACGTTGTATTTCTTATTCCATCTCTTCCCGTTTTCCCAGCTACTTTCCTTAGGTACTTGATTTCCCCCATAGCTATCTTGGATTTCTGTTTGTCTAGCATAGGTCAAAATTGGAGTATATACAGCTTTATATGTGTATAATCAGATCTTTAGATGAAAAAGTTTTTTTTGTGGTATTCCTTGGTGGCCTAGCAGGGGTTTCTGCCTTACTCACTTCATACCAAAATTCACTGCGCTAAAATTATTAGTTTTGCAACCAACAATTTTTCATCTTTCTGATTTTTATTGTCAGAAACCGAGCATTTTTTAGTTAAAGATGAGGATTCAACAAGATACCGACAGATAGTCTGAGCCATCTGGTATTTGCTGGTTACCTAATACGACAACGTATGACAACGAGACGCGTTTTTCCAGCTCGAGCTTCAAACATTTAATTGGGTTGATATCAGGTGAAATTGCAGGCCAGAGCATGACCTGAAAGATGTTCCTCACACTCTCTTTGAATGATTGCCAGACTACTTGGTTGTTTAACCAATACATTGTTTATTGTACATTCCTTCTTTTATAATCGAAATACTTTCAGATAAATCACCTTCTTAGTTAAAAGCCGATATCCTGCTTACAAATGAAGACTACAGCACCTAGATGCACTATTAGGCACAAGCAGACCACCGGCCTCTATGTTATGATTTGAGAGATTTTTTCTTGAGACTCATTAGGATCCATTATCGCCATAGCATAATTTTTGGCTTCTGTCTGGTATGTGAACATAATTTCGGGTCAGACTGACCATTTTATTAGAACTGGCACTAATAGAATAATGTGCCATGTCATGAGACTTAAATTATTAAGGAATGAAACATTCTAATGCTTTTCATGGACCTTCAATGAAATTCGGCTAGGATAACCCAATTTAACATTACCCCAGGCTACATGGCATGGCCACTGCTTCGCAGAATGAAGGCTTCATGAAACTGCTTATCATTAAATATAAATTGCGAACCAATTAAAGTTACAAAACAAGATTTTTATTAAAATTGATAGTAATAGCACAATGCAATGGCATAAATCGCAAAAAGATCAAAACATAATCAAAGATAATTAATGTGGCTTAAGTAAGAGATAAATCTAATCAAATAATAGAAAGCTTATGCAGCTGATTTTTCGAAATCATGCTAGTGCTGATTTGTTGCTTAATTTCGCCTGATATTTAAAAAAAATTCGTTTCCTTTGCATTCTATGTTTAAGGACAATTTTCTCTGTTTTAGTATTTGATTTATATATTTCCATTTTGGTTTTTCTAATTGCATTCGGAATTATTAATTTTCTAATTTTTTATTTTGTCTCTAATTTTTTTGTTTTTTATTTTTTTATTTAAACTGTATTTTTTAATATTTTGTTTTAATTTACAGTTTTTGCTTTGGGCTTTTTCGTTTAATTTTATTTTTTTATTAGTACTATTTGTGGTGCCTCTAAAAAATTCTCAAAATTTATTCTGTGAAAATTTAATTAATTAAAGCTTTAGTTTCCAATGCCTTTTCAATTATTTTTAGCCTGTAATCTTTTACGTGGTGGGGATGAAGGTCTGAAACACATCATGTAGAGGGAGAGGGGCGAGGCTAGATCGTGTTCTCTTTGCTGGCTTGTAAAACAAATTTGGAGCTTCATATGTATCTATGATTTTATAAAAATCTTATCAACATCTGAGGGAGTTCAAATTGTTTAATCGTTTTGGCGTTTTTGATTTTCTCGAGTTTGCGTAAACACAAAAAAACATCAAATGCGGCTTTTGCGCGACCGGCAAACGCTTCAAAAACCAGAACGGAACCGCGCAAACCCCAACGAACTGCTATCCTCTACGGTAGGGCTGCGCCTAGTGCACCGACTGATTCGAGCACGCTTCTTGACGGGCTGTGTTTCCAAACTATAGGTGGAAGATGGTCACAGGCCAGCAAGAGCCCGCGCCGCAGTCACGTGCCGCGCGTAGTCAATTAGTTTCTGGACGGACTGACCGGGCAAATAGGAGGGTTACAGGATACCTGGGGAGGTGTCCACTGTAGTTTGGAACACAGCCATGGTATCCTTGCCTCCCAGGTATTACGCTGCTGTGTCTGTGTTGCATGGCCGGCTTTCTCTGTGTCATTATCATACTGCACGTGCATGCGTTCATTTGTGGTTCGACGGTAGCCAATAATCGCCATGCTAGTGCTCTGTTATCATCTGGATGCGCATGGTAGTCTAGTTGAGTCTGTAAACAGGTAGCTACTCGTAATTCGATACTCAGCATGCTAGTGAGTGTTAAATATATGTTTGTTAATAACAGCAAGAGAGAAAAGCGACGTTAATTATTTTTCTCTATAAATTAACTTGATAACATTTCTATTGTCAGGAATTGAATATGAAAAGACATGTATAAGGAGATAAGATGAAAAGTTTCCAGAATCGTCAATCAAAAAAAAAGTTTGTTTGCTGAGTATACACAAATTTGCAGCAATCCCAGTATTTGGATCTGCATAAAATTATTTTTATACCTCAACATGTCAAAATTTGCATTACCATCATGTAGTGGATCATAGATTTGGAAAAGAATTTTGCTCAATACAAAAACTACCATCTAATAAACTAAAAATTGCTTTTATCTTTTACTAGTTTTTGAAATAAAAATAAAATGGTGGTAAATGGGTTTTTGTCAATTTTGGCAGAACAATTTTGAAGAAACTTTGTCTCAAGTGCTTTGAGATGCAAAGGAAAATAAAAATGATTTTGTTGTCACTAGCGTTCTGGAAACTTTTCAGTATAACATTGAATGACTTAAAAAATACTGCCGTAGTTAATAATGTCATAAAATATTAAAAAAAAAAAAACTACAGCACGTGCATTTAGCTCTTGAAATAAAAATAAAAGTAAAAGGTAATTGAATTGTACATAAACTTAATGCAGTTGTTGAAAAGTAGAATTTTACTTGACGTTACAATTGCTATGTGTTGGTGTTGTACTTGTATATATTTAGGATGTGCTGAAATTTATATCCCCAGAAGTATAGGATGAAGAAGTATATTCAAAAATTTATTATTCTACAAGGTATGTTCTGAAAATATTTTTGTATTCTATATTTTCTGACCTTTTACTTTTGAACTTTTTAGTTTCTAATAATTATTTTACAATTTTTTTGATTATTGTAATTCTCTTGTTGTTCTCCCCCTACTTTTTGGATTTTATTAGTTTTATATTTAATTTGCATTTCTCTTTTTCTTTAATTCTTGTTTCTGAGAATTTATTAATGTTTGCTATTGATTGATGTTATAATTTTTATTTTTCTGTTGAACTGTGATCTTTCACTTCTCTGTGTTCAGATTTTGAGTTTTCTATTAAATAATTAATTATATTTAATTAAAAAATTAATAATATTTAATATTTAATATTTTTATCTGATTATTTTAATATTTTATGCTTTTTATTTTTCTATATTTTTTATTTTTCTTAGCTTTTCCTGATTATTTTGTTTTTATAAAAATATTCTTATAAACTTTAACATTAATTTATGAAAGTCGACTGCTTAGCTAATCTTCAAAATAAATACCTTTGCTGATATACCTGTGCGCCATCTTTTGCGGAGTTACCGAATTCTGCTTTTGAAAAAAGCATGGAAGTACAATTATCCACTTAAGCTACCTCACACAGAAATATCTCAAAATCTAAGTTAGTGTTCGTTTCTAGCGTCGTTTTAGAGATGTGCGGTAAGGAATTATGCTAAACCCTCTTCGTTGCAATTATAGTGTCTTTTTGGATCCAGCGCGATAGGAACACGCATCAGTTGCTTATATTTTTACGAGACGGAAGCAACTTATAGTCTACGAAACCCTACTGATGGTCCGATGATCGTTTTTAGGTGTTGTCCTAAAACAAAATGACTATCCTACTTTCACTGCTGTTATGGAATCTTTGTGCTACCAGCACGACAGAAATGCCCATCATTTGTTGCTGGTACCACGCGGTGGTACTACGGAACCCATCATACGCACAGTAATATATTCCTGACATATCTAAACCCAGGTTCGCGGTTTCTACAGTCATTTTAGCGATGTGCGATGGGGCATTGTGCTGTAACAAAATGAGTTTCGTCTTTTCCTTGATGATATAGTCTATGGCGATAGTAACACGCATCAGTTGCTATTACTAACGAGCAGCGCTTACCATTTCACGAGGTGCAAGCAATTCATAGTGTACAACACCCCACTAATCTCACTATACATACAGCAATGTCATTCTGTCATCTCAAAACCCAAATCGGTGATCGTTTCTAGAAATTGTCTTAAAGCAAAACGACTATCCTCTTGTCAATGCTGTTATGGGATCTTTTTGCTACCAGCGCGACGGGAATGCTCTTCATTTTCTGCTGGTGCCACGCGGTATAAAGTTTTTGTGTTCAGTGCGATAGGAACACGCATCAGTTACTATTGCTAACGAGCGGTGTTTACCGTTTCACGAGATGTAAGCGATTCGTAGACAAAACACCCCACTAGATCTCACTATACATCTAGCAATATAATTCTGGCATCTCTAAACCCAACTCGGTGATCGTGTCTAGGTGTTGCCTAAAACAAAATGACTATCCTCTTTTCATTGCTGTTGGCATCTTTTTACTACAAGCGCGACAAGAACGCTCATAATTTGCCGTTAGTACGCAGTAGTACCACAGAACCCACCATACACACAGTGGTATCTTTTTGATTCTCTGTAAACCCTAGTTTATTTTGTCGATGTGTGGTGGGGCGTTGTACTGCAATAAAACATGGTTCCTATAGTTACCATTACCAACAAAACAACTTTCTTCTTTTCCTTGTTGGTATAGTTTTTTTGCGCGCAGCGTGACAGAAACACGTATCATTTGTTGCTGGTAACGTGTGGTTGTTACCATTTCGCAACTCATAGTATACAACGCACTGCTGATTCTATCATATACAGCATCATCTTTCTGGCATCTTCAAACCCAGGTTGGTGATAGTTTCTAACGCAAAATAACTGCCCTTCTTTTATTGGTTTTATGAAATATTTTGGCTATTCTTTGTTGCTAGTACCACGCGGTGGTGCTACCATCACACAGTGATATTTTTCTAACATCTCTAAACCCAGGTTTATGACGTTGTGTTGAAGCAAAATGACTTTTTTATTTCCTTACTGGTGTAAAGTCTTATTGCGCCTAGTGCGACAGAAATGCCTATAATTTTCTTCCTAGTAACACGTGAAGATTATCGTTTCATCAGGTAGAAACAACTCGTAGAGTGTCGCGCCCTGCTGATCCCACCATATACAGCAATATATTCTTGGCATCTCCAAACCCAGGTCCGTGATCGTCTCTAGAGTCGTTTTGGCGATGTGCAATAGGGCGTTGTTCTAAAACAAAATAACATTTTCTTTCATTGTTGGTGTGAAGTTTTTTTGCTTCCAGTGCGATAAGAATAAGCATTATTTGTTACCTAGTAACATGCGAGAGTTACCATTTCACGAAGTTAAAGCATCTCATTTTGTATGGCGTTTAACTGTTTCACCACGCACAGCAATATCTTTTTGCTATCCCCAAACCCAGGTTGGTGGTCGTTTTATAGATGTCAAGTAGGGCATTGTACTAAAACAAATCAGCTTTCATCTTTTTTACTGTTATGAAGTTTTTCATCCAGTGCGCTAGAAATAGGCATCAGTAGAAACCACCGTAGTGCACAATGTCCCACTTATTCCACCATACACCCGCACTGTTATTTTTCCAGAATCTCTAAACCCAGGTCGGTGATCGTTTCTAGGCATTGTCCTAAAGTAAAATGACTATCTTTCTTTCATTGCTGTTATGAAATCTCTTAGCTATTAGCACGACAAGAACGCGTATCATTTGCCGCTAGTACCACGGAATGGTTTCACGGGTTTCACCATATCTACATTTTCACACATATCTACATTTCTAAAGGGTTTATGGTCGTTTCTAGAATAATTTTGACGATTTTCGGTAAGACGGTGTATTGAAGCAAAATGATTTTTTTTTCTTTGTTGGCATAGAGTCTAATTGCGCGCGTAGCGACAGAAATGCACATAATTTGCTACTAACAACGCGTGATGGTTACAATTTGACCAAATAGAATCAACTCATAGTGTATGATGCCTTGTTGATTCCATTATACACAGTATTATATTTCTGACATTTCCAAACCCAGGTATGTGATCATTTCTAGAGTCGTTTTGGCGATGTGAGATAGAGCGTAGCCCTAAATCAAAGTGACTATCCTATCATCTTTGCCGGTGTAAAGTCTTTGCGCTCAGCATGACAGCAACACGCATCGTTGTTAACGCTCGATGATTACCGTTTCATCAGGTGGAAGGTAGTGTACGACGCTCTGGTAACTTCACCACACACACAGCAAACTCTTGTGGCATTCCCAAACCCAGATTGGTGATTGTTTTAACGATGTGTGGTAAGACGTTGTTCTTAAGCGAAATGATATTTTTTTCTTTGCTGGTATAAAACCATTAACGATGTGTGGTAAGACGTTGTTCTTAAGCGAAATGATATTTTTTTCTTTGCTGGTATAAAACCTTATCTAATCCTACCATACTCAAAAGCAATGTTTTCTTGGCATCTCCAAACCTGGTCAGTAATATCTAGAACCATTTTGGCGATGTATGGTAGCATCTTGTTTAAAACAAAGTAATCTTTTTTCCTCTTGTGCTGGTATAATGCCATTTTGAGTCGAGCACGAGGAAGCACGCATCACTTGCTGTTGAAAACGCGTTATAGTTACCGTTTTATCGTACAAACACGGCAATATTTTGTGGCAGTCCAAACTTGGTTTGGCGGTCGTTTCCAAAGTCGCTTAGTGATGTCCGATAGGACCTTGTACTGAAACAAAACAGCTTTCATCTTTCTTTGCTATTATAAGGTTTTTTTGCATCCAACGCGATGGAAACAGGCATCAGTTGATGCTGGTAACCGCGGGATTGCCGCATTATTAAGTAGAAACCACTCATAGTGTACAATGTCCTACTTATCCCAACACACACACACAGCATTATTTTTCCGGCATCTCCAAACCCAGGTCGGTGATCGTTTCTAGGCGTTGTTCTAAAGCAAATGAGTATCCTCTTTTAATTGCTGTTATGAAGTCTTTTTCTGTCAGCGCAATAGGTGGTTGCCGTTTCACCAAGTAGAACCAACTCGTAGTGTAGGTTGACCTCCTGATTTCACCACCCACACAGGTCGGTGATCGTTTCGGCGATGTGCAGTAGGGAGTTGTCCTAAAGAAAAACAACATTTCTTCTTTGCTCACTGGTATAAGCGACAAGAATATGCATTATTTGTTGTCTAGTAACATGGCATGGTTACCGTTTCACCAACTAGATGCAACTCATAGTGAACGACGCCCCGCTGATCCCACCATATACACATATATCTTTCTTACATGTATATTCGGTCGTGTTGCACTGGATGACAGTTCATCTGGATAAGCCCGCGATTTTTGCCTCATAAGAAACGATTGTTTGTCGCAGGTCACACTCGAATGCAATCAATCTTTCTCCTTGAATCTGGGGAGCTCTTGTTTTCAGTTGTTATTTTGTAGGTAACGCAACGGCCTTTCCTGTAAAGCCTTCCCAGCTTGTGTAAGCTCTTCCAGCTTCTCATCTTTGACTTTTCTTCTCTGTCATATAGATTTCTTGTCACACAGTTTTGGTTATGTTGGTGGAATAGGCACCTCTTGCAGTGAGTTATAAAGCTGACAGATGGCGCTTCACTATGGCCATTTGAAATGGCACGATATATTTTATTTTAATAATTGTTTAATGCTTTCCCGGCATAATTTTATGCAAGCTAATTTTTTTAATGAAGTGACTAAGTAGTATTTCTTAATAGGGGCAATTATTTTTTTAGTTTAATGCAAAGTGTTATACAATAAAGCTTCAAAACTATATTTAGTAGCAACAAAAAGCACTATTAACTTTATTACATTCTGGCCATTTAGATGAAAAGGTCAGGACTGTTCTTCGCAGATTCACCCCCCCCCCCTCCCAAGTGAAGTACAACGATGCGCTTTTAGCAATTTTTGCTAGAAAACCTGGCGCTTTCACATCATCATCTATTTATTATCGGCGCCAGCACAGCCTCAGCCCCGATTCGTCCTGCATTAGGACAGATGCATTCAGCATCATTTATGCATGCCCCGAAACGTCATAAAATTTGAGCCCGCCCCGGAACGAGGCCCGCCGGCTGATGTTTTATGGACGAGCTTCAACTGCTCATTAAACTTGTTTACTGGATCGGATTCCAACTCCGCTAAAAGCGCAGTAATAATGGATAACGCGCTCCTCTTTGATTTTCGCGGCCGCCGGCGAGGTGCTCCAGGACTGCAGAGAGGCGCTCTATTACGTGCACTGAAAAGGCGCTTGTTTACAGGGCGTCGCCGGCGGCTCGGCAATTTGCGCGAGCTGCGGGCTGAAACGCGATCTTATTAAGCGCCGTTGACTTTGTCCGGAGCCTGGCGGCGGGGGGCGTCCAGTAAATTCTTTCAGAACGGCGCGCGAGTGGCGGCAATCTCAATAAAGACAGGTTTTTATTGCAGCCGCCGCCTTTTCCGTTCAGATTAGATCGCTGATAAACTAAGTTGCGGCACTAAACGGCCCGTGCTGTCTGCGGCGTAAAATAGTTCGAGATCCTCTTACATAATGGCATATTCACAGCTTTATCTTTGTGGGGGATCGTACTAACACTTAAGTAGTGTTAATCGGAGACACTGTCCTAGTATTTTCTGATATTGCTTCAAAACGTGAATTAAATTGTTGTAAAGCCAAGAAATCTTGTGTAAAACTAGAAAATCTAGGGCTACACAGTATAACAAGCTCAAATATGCACTGCAATCTACAGTGTGACTTCTAGACAGTGAGAAATGTCGTATTGTCATCATAAATGCCGCACAACTTTAGTCTACAATTTTGGACGCTATTTGAGTGTTTATCAGTGTTTGGATGAAATATTATCCTCGTCGTATGTATACCATATTCAAGTGGTACCAGAGAGAAAATTTTAGACGCTCGGAGATCGGCATGCTTATCTTTGTCTGTTACGGAAGAGAACTACTACTGTCAAGTTTAACAGGCATGTGATCTATGGTCAATTAGAAGATTGGACATTTTCGCATAACGGTAACTTATGCTATTCTGCAAGATGCTCCATAAGTTTGAATTAAACAGCCAACGAAACTTGGCTTTATGATGTTCCATTAAAACTCAAAAAATGGCGCGGGAAACAGAAGAGTTGATTACAAGAATGCAGGAGTGGGTGGAGTGTTGTGGAAAGTATTTTGGAAGACATGGCAGACTGAATCAGTCTAATATCTGTGTACATAAATATAATTTATATTCCAAAGAATAGCGTTCGAGCTTGATAAGAGTCGATCCTCGTGCAGAATTCTGTTTTCATCTATCTGCCTCTATATCGATTGCTCCGACAATCAGAATATTTTTTAATGGTCAATGGTTGGGGTTGGTTAAAGTGGTCAGTGGGCATCAATCATCACAAAAGGCTAATCTTCTCCATACCTTCTCATGGCTAGGTATCGAATTAAGGACAGCCATTTTTTATTGTCTCTAGCAGTTTATAAGGGAAATAATGACCATCTCAACATTTTGGCGTTTTTTTTTATAAACTTGTATCCTTAGAATGGTTACGTATTTCAGCAAAGGAAAATAAAACGAAGAAAGTTAAGAATGCAGTAAAATATGAGAAGAGTATTAAAAAAGAGTGAAGAATAAAAGGGAGAAAGCAGTACTTTTAACCCACCTATGCGTGCTACGACTAGAAAAGTCCATCTAAATACCGTGGTCATAGTGTGCTGCAGGAAGAGCTGTGTGACTAAATTTGTCCACATACTGTTTCGCAACCACTTTACCAAACTTCGATATGAATTTAATAACAATTCTGGCCAAAATGTCTCCCTATAAAGAAGGTTAGAAGAATTATAGCCAATCTTCGAGCGAATTCAGCAAGTTTGACATGTGATTGATTTCTGAATGTTTATTAGAGCGGCAGACCACGACTCTAAACTTGCACAGAGGTATGTATGCCAAAAAGCTTTAGTCGGATGGTCGAAAAAATGAGAATCCTTAAAGAAGAAAGGGGAGGGGGTTAGTTAAAAGTTTTATTTTAAATTTTACACATATTTTTTACAGCTGGTTCGATCTTACATGAAGAACTGATTTAAATTGTTTTATAGGTGCTAAGAACTTAACATTGTGGCCTTTCTCCAAGAGGTATCAACATATCAGTGTTTGCGAAAAGATGAAGTTATTATAACTAGGTGATTTGTAAAGATAAGTAAGCACTGAACAACGTTAAGATAGGTTTTGGTTACCAGCTTGACATCAAAATTATATCAATAAGCAAACAGCGATAAATTGTCACTCAAATCTCAAGTACTAGAGCACTTAGTACTGAATTCCATCGCCTTTACAGTATTTATATTTAGAATTAATTTGGGATTTGGAGCGCGAAGAAAAAGCAATGCTGTAGCATACGATCTGCTTGACATACCATAATCGGTAGTAGGTCGCGTTGATGAATATTTTAAAGGGTGCTGCAATATTTACCACAGAACACTTAAAAGTTGAGGACCTGTCGCGGTTGAGAAGTTTTTCTAATACATTTTTGTCCCAATTTTAAGTTATTTTTTTGGAAGAGAACTAATTCGGGCACTTCGAAATAAGCTTGCACAACACGAGTAGCCTTCTTGCAAGTTTCAGCAATTTTCTGTTGTTGGGGACATTTTTCGTGGACAAACTTTTTTCAAGCAAAAAGAATACTTCGATGTGCGTAAGTGACGTACCACTGAAGTTAATAATTAGCTTTGTTCTACTTTTATCCTTTTTGTGATAGAGAGTAAAACAAAGTTTTAATATGCATGGGATTTTGTGTTTTCATTAATTGACGTTCTTAAAAGTTTTCTTGATACACTCATTTTCAGGGACATTATCTTCTCTTTAAGCTTGTTTACCACTCTTGGGCACTAAAGAAAGCATTAGACTTTTATTGAGTCGATTTAAATCCTCATAAGCTTCAGAAATGTTGTGGTGTCTCTTTATTATTATTGCGTTATGTTATTATAAAAAAATTAGAGGGAAGTATGATGAGCCCATATTTGAGGACTGTTTTTGTTATTCTGAAATAACTAAACTGTTTCTAGGGTACAGTCAAGTACCTTAGTCAAAACTTACATTGTTAATAGTTATCCTCTGAAATGGGAGCTTTTAAGCACACTCCATCGAAAATGCTGTTCAGATCAAAATTGACTGATTTCCAACAGGCAAACGATTTACCAGAATTTTTCTCAGTACCAAGACATACGCTGACTGCATCTGCAAGTGGGCTGGTCATTTTATAGAATTCAAACTCCGTAAATTTCGATACGCAAATAAATTTATTTTTAATAAAGAGGAAAATGGCAGTTAATTTCTTTGGAGTAGTTAAGTTGGTTTGATGATTAAACCAAGAACTTGAGGTTTTTTTCGAGTTTTTTTCGTACCCCATCACTGAAATCTCCAATTTTTTTGGCACCCCAAAGCACTTACTTTAAAATTGCACATTTATTTAATGCATTTCTTGTTTCTAACCATATTATAGGGCGAACAATCAATGCTTTCTTTATTTTTTGTATAGCTTTGACCAATGTTTGTGGTTTTTATATTTTTTGGAAGGGTAGAAAATTTGAAGTATAAATAATTGAATTCAGATTATTTCTAATTAATAGCTATTGACGTTTTGTTTCACACAGAAAAGGTATTTTTGAAATTTATTTAACCAAACTTCTGTGTTCTTTCCTACTCTAGCATTGAAATCTCCAAAGGATAACATGGAGTAATGCCTTTTTTCTACTTCTGCTCCGATATAATTCTTTTTACTTAGAATTTTAAAGCGGGAAATTTATTTGAAATGTGTGGAGCTCAATTCTTGCCTTATTTTCAACGATCGTGTTTTATTTCGATTTTTAGAAATTTTTATATTAAAAAAAACTTTAAAGCGCTATTATTTCCTTTTCTATTGTTTATATCCACTATAATTGTTGAATCAGCATAGTAATTTAAGCTACTCCAAATGCTCTAGACAGGAATTTATGAGAAGATAGGACTAAAATGTTAAACAATAGAAGATAAGAGTTAGTTAAATTATAAACATAAAATGTTTGTCTAATACTCTTCTGATACAAACAATTGATTGTTTTGTCGGTTTAGCAATGATAATATTAGGAAATTTGAATTTATGGATACAAAATGCAAGCCTTGGATCTTCTTACAACCAAAATATCATCAAAAAAATTGTAGTTTCTTGTAGCTTATTCGTAGAGCAGTTATTGCGTTACTTTACTAGCGATTTTCGCATGCCCATCTTTATTTTGCATGATCACCGCTTGTGTACCGTGGCGAGCCGGGAAGTAACGGCGCGGCTCAGCTGCACCCGCGTAGTTGTGTTAGTGCGCGGCTGAAAGGGCGTTTCTGCGCAGTTTACAAAAACAGGTGAGCGTGATGAGCATGAACCTGAGCGCCAAGCTGGACGAGCTGCAGCAGCGCGGCGACCGGCACCTGGAGACGACGGTGGCCCTGTGCGAGATCCGCTCGCAGCTGCAGGAGCTGACCAAGTCCGTGGAGTCGTGCCAGTCGGAGGTGTCGGAGGTGAAGCGCGACATGGTGGCCATCAAGCAGGAGCTCGACACCGTGCAGCAGGTGAAGGAGGAGATCGAGGAGCTGAGGGAGTACGTCGACCGCCTCGAGGAGCACACGCACCGCAGGAAGCTCCGGCTTCTGGAGCAGGTTGGTGCCGACATAGATGTCTTGGTTAGTTACATTTTAACGTGTCAAGTTGAAAGTACTGTTCTTTAGGGTGAAGATTTTCTGCTCTACAAGCTGTGTGTGCTTCATCACTCTAAACACTTTTTAGTTTATTTTAATTTTTTTTAATATATATATTTCTTTTTCTTTTTGTTTCTACAATTCTTCTGTTCCACATAATTGTTATCGTATTTTTGCTTCTATAGCTGTGACTTATTTTACGACCTCTCCTCATTTGTCTTTATGTCTAGCCTGTTTAGTAGTTTTG
This sequence comes from Sinelater perroti, assembly GCA_036346155.1. Taxonomy (NCBI): domain Eukaryota; kingdom Metazoa; phylum Arthropoda; class Insecta; order Coleoptera; family Elateridae; genus Sinelater; species Sinelater perroti. The sequence continues at coordinate 15,353,382 of JARFIY010000158.1, read as the reverse complement.
ATGAATTAAGTATCCAGTAAATCGCGGTTTTACTCCGTTTGTTTTCTTTTTATTGCGATTTTATCCAAATTGTTATTCTCTTCTCTTTACATGTGCCCAAAGGCACTATGGTTCTTTTATTTTCTTCAGAACTGAGTTGTTTGTTTTTCTGACTATTCAGAGAATACGCAATTCTTTTTCCAGCGACATATTCCTAGTGCGTCAATTTTCTTTTCAACTTCTTATCTTATGGTCTATGATTCTGCTCCATATAGTACTATGGAAAACATTAAGACATTTTGTTGAAATTTTTTTCGCTCTTTTACCTATTACATCTTAGCTGTGTTTGGAGATTTCATGCGATTGCCCCTCAAGGATGTACATTGGCATATATATAGCATTCTTATGTGATTGCTGTTAGCTCTATTGTTTTTCTTTGCATTTATATTTATGCTTTTTGTTTTTTGTAGTTTATATCTAATTAATGTATTTTGCTCTCTTCTTCTAACCTTGATATTAGCCGTTTTATTTTCCCATATGTGTTTGCCAACAGAATGTCTTAAATTTGGTATTATTCCTTCAATAAGCCTGCTTGTTCTTGAGTGATTTACCAACATAGATATGCTCTAATCTCTTTTGACAATAAGCAATTTTTTACTAAAGTAGTAATCGATTGGCCATCTATTACATATTCATATTTTTTTAGTTTCTTATAGAGTTTATAATCTCTTCCTTCTATATTTATAGATCACGTTGATGCTTGATAAAGCCTTTAAAGCCGGCTGGCTGTCTGATATAATATAGATCCTTGCTTGCTCCTGTAAGCCCTCTTACAGTTTTCGCGCGCACACTGTAGTATGGCGTATATATCTGTCAGAAAGCTTACCTCTACCCTGGGAGCCTCAGCATATATTCCAGCTCCGGTACCCAGCTCGGTTTTAGAACCATCTGTGTACCAGATTAGGCTACCAGCTGCAATTGCCTGTCTAAAAGTCTCGATCCTGCATGATCACCCCGAATAGAGAGTCGGTGGTAGTACTGTAGAGTGGTTAAAAATGTTGTGAATTGATAACTTCCGATCACAATGAGCGGTTTTCCTTGGAAAAAATTGTTGTAGTGTATAATGAACATTTCTTATTAGTAATTCTTCTTCTGCGCCTGTCTTATCTCATTTTGCTCATTTTTGTCTAGACAGAATTGATTTCGACGCACCATTTTGCTAGAAACATCAATTTTTGTTGTCCAATTTATTTATAAGGGTGTTTAAGATTATTTAAATGCTTCTTCGGGACGTTCCAAACATCTCGAAATGAAGAGGTTCTTTATCTGTCGGATAGGGATTTTTAGTTTCCCAAAAATGAGAATTTTGAAAAATGGAATACCATGTCCTGTAGACTTTCAAGCGTAGACTTGGAATTTAATATAAGAGAGTTCAATTATGGACTCTTTTTCGTGTAACTTCCAAAATTATGGTAATATTGACTTTTTGTTGATGTTCATCTGGCATAATTGATCTATCTTTGCTGGTGATGTCCGTCTCCACTAGCTGTATAAAAATTGCCATTAGAGGGGATCTGACGTAAATGTGTTTTTAAAACAACTTTCCAAAACTACTATTAGGACTTGTCCATAAATATTACTGCCAGTCTTAAAAAAATCTTCACCCTTGAGATTGTAAAGGAAAGACGTACTAAAATTTGTTATAAAATGCAATCACACGGTATTGCGGGTTTTATTTTCATTTTATGTGCTATGTACAGGTTGATGTAAAATATGTATAATCCAAGATAAAGGTTGAGCCATACCCTTTGTCATGTTTGTAATATATCATTATTGTCTCAAAAATAATCTTGAGAATTGTTTCCAATTAGCTTTTGATTATTAACTTATATTTCCGTTATCTTTATCTACATTTTTATCTTTACTTTCACCTTAGTCTATTTTTATTTGAGATTTTTTGTAGAATCTCTTAGTCTTCTTTTCTATGGAGTTTTCTCTAAGGACATGGGTTTTTGTGATACTTGTTGTGAGTATATACGCTACGAGCCTTGACTTAAAACTCGTCCTTACATGCATTCTTTTCGTGCATTTGGTATTTCCAATTTTTTCCTCTATTTCTCCTTTCTTTTTGTTTATTTTTTTGTGTTCTTGGTTTTAATTTTATCCTTAATATACCAATTTGTCCATTTTAGAGGCTATCGTTTAATTTTCACTTATCTTGTATACTTGATTAACCTACCCACAAGAGTTTTGTTACCTTGAGATCACTGGTTGTTTCTATATGATTTTATTTTATTTAAAACTTTCAATGTACGTTAATGCCTTATTTTTGTGTTTTGTGAATTTTTTAACTTACTTTTATTTTTTATTGTGAATATACACTAAGTTATTGGTTATTAGTTTATTTGTTGTATTTTAAGTATGAATAAAAGCATTAGAATATTTCTTTTGGTTTTTTTTTACTTTTCGCATTTTATAATAAATATTTTCACTGCACATTTCTTTTATTTTGAACACCTAGCAGATTTTTAGTGCCGGAAAGCCGATAACGCGCGGGCCGGGCTGGCAATTCCTAGCATCCCGCTGGAATAACACGAATTTCCTGCAGTCATGAGCGTTACGAGGTTTCCGCTCCGAAGTCGTGCCGACGCTGCATTTCCTTCGGCAGAATTCAGTCGGAGCTCGTGCCGTTACCCTAATGGCCGGAATAAAGCGCTTCTGCGAACTTTTTCGAAGTTTTGGTTCGTAACTTTCCTCCATGCCGGCCGAGGAAATTCCATTCTTAGCGAGCATGTTAAGTGCGCTCGCGATTGGCTGACAATTAGCCCTAATAGATGGGCGTACGCGCTGCTGGGGGTTCCCAGCCGAAAACTGCTGCTTTCCGTGGCTGACGCCTTGCTGTTTGCAGGGTTTGACGCTTTTTCTGTCCTATTCGATTTTTTCGGCCGTTCTGGGGATGCTGCAGTTCGGGTACAACACCGGGGTCATCAACGCGCCGGAAGCCAACATAGAGTACTTCATGAAGGACATCTACAAGTCGCGCTACGGCGAGGACATCCAGGAGGAGGCGGTCCAGCGGCTCTACTCGCTGGCGGTGTCCATATTCGCCATCGGCGGCATGCTGGGCGGCTTCGGCGGGGGTATGGTGGCTAACAGATTTGGCAGGTTAGTATATTTGTTTATAAGGTACTATTAAAGTTAATTAAACTTATTAAGCATTACAACGTGAAAACTAGCCATGCGAATCCTCACCAAACATTTTCTAGTTTAGTGTTAGAAACGAAAGTTAGAAGGTAAACCATTTTCAGTAAAGCTTTAAAAAATTGAATTTACTACATCTTTGAAGTTACAAATTTTTCTTATTTTTTATTTCTAGTTAAGGCTGTTCATAGCAGGTATCCTCATAGTAATTTTTGTGGATACGAATTGGTCGCTTTGAACGCAAATTGACGAGTTAGTGACTCAACGCCGAAAAATCAGGCTTTAGCCAAAATTGCTGCTGGAAAACAAAAATTTTGTGCTAGGATTGTTGCAGAATTGAAATCTACAATAGAAAATTTGTATTCAAAACAATGGATGTTTTACAGTGGATTATATATATTTTAAATTCTTATATATCACCGTTGAATTTCTATTTCCGCGTTTTATTACCTAGATGAATCAAATATAAACCGGAGGTGGGTGAACGGAGACGAGCCACTTGTTTAATCAGAGCAGCAAATTCCTGCATTTATTGTTCAACGGATTATTTTTAAGTTTTTCACGATAAACGGCGTAAAACCGTCCGAAATTGTGAGAAGAGTTATAGCATAGTTCGCGGACGATACCTTAAAGGGACAATTTTTGAGGTCAACCTTGTCAAACTAAGACCAGCGTAACAAAGGAGAATTTTTGCATTTTTCGCTGTATTATGTGTCAGCCGATTAACGGTTACTGAAATCACTTCTGAAGGCCTGATTAAACTACAGCAGTGCCCAGAAAAATCTAGACGTTGTTCTGCTTTATAATAATGCCTGACACCATACGGAAAACTTGTTTTGGACTACACTAGAAGACCCTTCCTGCACTCCGAATTTATCGCTCTGCGACTATTATTTGTATAGATCACTCCAAGAGAACGAAGATTTTATGACGATCCTGTTGGCAAATTTGTATTGAATTTGCCCTTGTTAATTTTTGACAATTTTTATAGTATTGTGAGCAGAGCTCGAATAAGTTTTGGCGCCCTAAGCTGACAATTTTTCACCTGCCTTTTCTTAAATTGTTACTTGGTTGGGACATCGTCAAAAAATTACAAAAAAGTATTTGTGTTTTGTTTTTAATTTTATTTACATAGATACATTTCAATGCAATGTTTGCTTACATTCACAAAATAATCAATTTAATAAAAAAAGCTGAAAATGATCGTTCTTCAGTGAGTACAGTTATTAAGTGCTATACTTAGAAAACTTCTTTGGACGATGGTGGTATTGGGAAAAGAAATCTCTACGTTCTACGACTATAATAACGCTAAGAATTTTTGTGGTTCTAATGGTGCTTTTGGTTTGGTATTTTTATCTCTGGGGGGATCTCGTATTTAAATTATAAGCATACTTTTCCAACACTTGATCTGTCCTTTACCATATTCTGTTATTTTCCATTTGAGTGATTTTTCACAGAAATCCTTATTTATTTTTGTATGGATTATTCATTTTCGTACTGAGTTGAACTTTAGCGAATCAATTGCGTCTATTACGAAAGTCTACCGTCCAGAAAAGTTGTAATTTCTATTTATGATTTCACTAAAAGCAAGTTTTCACAATGTTAGTTTCAAACAGTAATTTTCCTTTGAGGACTTCGTTTTGAAGAGTGTTTATAAAGCTTCAAAAGCACTATATAGAGCAATGATCTTTGTTAGGTTTGCACTTTTTCTTTAAAATCTTTCACTTATTTCTTAAGAGTTTACAATGGCATTGTTCTAAACGCATATCATTAATACTATTTCAAGACTTTTAAGTTTATCCAATATCGCATTTGCTTTATATTGTGCGTTTTTAGTCTGATCACTATCATGAGTCAGAGCATCAAGAACCATTTAGTACGATTTATGTAATGCTTGACTGGTTTTAGCACGGGCCCTCTATTGGGTTGCCGGCAAAGTTTTTAAAGATAAAGAGTCATTTTTAAGGTGAGAGACTACAAGATAACACATCGTTCAATAAGTCCCGAGACTAACTAAGAAAACAACATTTGTTTCGCAAACTTCATTTTATTCATGAACATAATCACATTCAAGTGCGATACAATCATTCCAACGCTTTTCTAACTTTTCGGTACCATGCTTGTAAAACGATTTGTCCTTGGCCTCAAAATAAGCTTCAGTTGCAGCGATTACTTCCTCATTCGAGTCAAATCTTTTTTCCTAGAGCATCTTTTTGGTACAGCAAAGAACCAGTAGTCGCTGGGGGCTAGATCTGGAGAGTATGGTGAGTGGGGAAGCAGATTGGAGCCCAACTCGTTCAATTTGGCCGTTGTTTTCATTGAATTGTGGCGTGGTGCATTGTCTTGATGAAAAATGATCTTTTCTTCTTTCATGTGTGTTTGGTGCTCATCTCTAAACCCGTGTCCCATCTCTACGGTAACCGTTGCTGTCCGCCGGCCGATCCTCGTCGCAACACAACGAGTTTTACCGCCGCCCGGCATATTCCGATTTGAGCCATCGTGAGCGACGGAGCAAGCCCAGGTGCTCTAGTGCGCTGTGCTTGCACGCTGTCGCTTCATATTGTACGTTCCGCCCCGTCCGTGCTGCCCCAAGATTGAACATTCTGAGTTGAACCATCGTGAGCGACGGAGCAGAGCCAACCGACCAGATTGAAGCCGCCAGCCAGCCGACCCAGGTGCTCTATTGCGCTGTGCTGGTACGCTGTCGTTGCCTACTGTACGTTCCGCCCCGTCCGTGGTGCCCCAGGATTGAAGCCAGCAACAAAGAGCACGCCGAAATCTGCCGTCCATGTTACCAGAGACCATTACTTGCGTTGGGAGAGCGCACAACTGACCTGCCGCCCACCATATTTGCAGTTATTAAAGTATAGTTGTATTGTTCGTTTTTTTTCTCAGATTCGTTCTTTGCTTAATTGTTACTTTAGGATTAATTTTAATTTACCCAATGTATAGTTTACACAGCTCCGCTTTGTTTTATTTCCTGTTTTGCTTATCGAGTCACCTTATTGAGCTTAATTATCAAACAATGTGCGATCGTTTTTTTTTTTGTGATTTGTTCTTCAAACGCACCAATAACTCAATGTAATAGTCGCTGTTGATGGATTTTCCCTTTCAATGTAGTCGATGTAAATTATACTGTGCGCATCCAAAAACTGACGCCATGACTGTTGCGTTTTTGGATGCTTCGGACGGCTTTCAGCAACCTCACGAACTTTCAGTTTGCGGTCATCCATCACGATTTGGCCTACCCGAGCGTTCCGCATCATTTGTATCAGTGCGACCACGTTTCAAATCAGCATACCACCGACAAATCGTTGTTTTCGACGGAGCACAGTCCGGGTAACATTTTTCAAACCATTGCTTTGTTTGAACTGTATTTTTTCCCATTAAATAGCAATGTTTTATCAACACGCGAAATTCGTATTTTTCCATTTTTTACACAAACACAACAGTAGCGTCACTTTCACCACAGTAGCTTTGCTGTTTATGGTCCGATTGACGTAAAAATTAGACACGTCATTTGAACGTTAGTTCTTTCGAAAAACGAAGTGCGTTCGATATTACTAACGCCATCTGTGGGTTAGTCCAGGGACTTATTGAACGATGTGTTATTCTATCTTTTGGTCTAATTAGAGAATTTATATATTTGTTGTTTTAAAGGAAAAAATTTAACATAATACTTGCTGTTTTCCGCAGCTACAGAACCAACTAGAGCATTCCGCACAAGAGATGTATGTGACCAGAGGATTTAGTTCTTTTATTCGAGCCCGAAGACCTTTCTAGCACCCAGGCATGTTGCTGGTGTTGTCCTAGCTCTGTCCTCTACAGTTACTTAGATCAAGACCTATAAAATCTACGATAGACATTACAAGATTTGTTATCTTTTTATGGCTACAGTTAAGAATAAACTTTGAGAATGGTTCATTGGAAGTTCCCGTAGGTAGCACGTAGCGTACTACAAAAGCTATTTGGTCTGTTTGCGACACATCTAGCATTTCCAATTTTTTGGACAAACTCTGCCTTAACTGGCACGTTAACTGTATGAGTTCATTGACAGTTGTACTTGATAAGTATGAGAGGACATCTTTACTTCATTCCCGAATTTTGCTACACTTTTGACCGTAAAAGGATCGAATTTTGAGTTCACTTCTACACAGCCAAGAAAATCACCTTTTCTTACACGTCCTAATATTTTGTTATCGCCATGAATTAGCAGTCCTCGGGAAGCTAAGAGCTTTATTATTTCATCATTTTTTCGAGAACAATTCGCCAATACAAAGCTTCTATCTTGTACTGTTCTGCTATTTTTCAATCCGCTCTTTGTAAAATTGACTTTCCCCCGCAGAGTTTGCAGACGCACAAAATACTCGTCCAGTTGATTTTGAATAAACTAACCATTTCACCAACTTTGATAAAACAACTGATTGGTACAATTTTTTTAAATGACTTACAGTTCGTCAGATTTTTCAGTTAGACTCATCATTTTGATGAATGCGAGCGTAGGCCACCAACTCACAAAGTTTGTCATTTACGGATCACTACCTGTTTGAGAGTACTTTCAGAGATCTGTGAACTCGAAGCCCCTTGCAACTGTACATTTGATGCATTATAATTTGGGCTTAAAGTCACTAAAATCAATGACGACAGTTATAATTGTTGCACACTACTTGAGAAGAAAGTGTCTGGTTTACGAATTTTCTTTGTCAGCATCCTGCCGTTCAAGGCGCTTTTGGATCTTTAATTCTGCTCTACTTGTTTTCTTTTATTATTGTCGACCATCTTTGTCACTCATTGTTCAGCCTTTACGATAGAGTGTAAATTGAACGACGATTGAATTCAAAAATAAACTTTATTTACAAGGGCATACTGCTGCACAATAATTATAGCAACACTCATTCATTTGTACCACTGTTTTTCGTTGTATGACTTCTCCTATTCGATTGCCCTACCATCTGCTCCGCTTTGTATTCAAATACGCGGTTCTAGAACGAATCAGAAGATTCTGCAATTTAAACTCAAGTTCGCACGGCGATCGATCATTTTGGAAACTTCTGAATATAAATATACGATAATAAACGATGAGTGTACGATTGCAAAGTTTATAGTTATAACCTATTCAAAGCTTCTCTACTTGAGCTCACTTTTTAACTATTAACTCAAGATTTTGCACCCCCAAGTCCTAGCATCCTAGGCTACATCTTTCTCGGCTTAATGAGATTAATGAATAATTTTCTTCAAACTAATATAATATTATAAAATTGAAATCTAAAGACTTACTCCTCTACACTAACAGTTAGCTAACTCAAAACATTTCATTTTCTCGAGTCTTTTTGTCACGTTGATTGTTGTTGGCGTTTTGCAACTCTCGTCCATGGTGTCCATCTGAAGGTTTAGATTCAGGCTTACTGTTTTTGATATCCCAAAGCGCATTGCCAATGTTCCCCAGTACTTTATTCTAAAATCTCTGAATGCTTAGGACAATACTCTTGCTGGCCTCACAGCTGAAGGATTTATGCCCACGCTGTTTAGAGAATTTGTTTGTACAGTCGTATTAAATGTTGGTAGACAGGAGTAACTACCAGTAACATTTTCTTGTGTTTTATATTAAGCTCCTCTCTCTTTTTTTGACGTGGACTTTTCAGCAAAATTTTGCCTAGATATTTTGCTGAGTTTGCATAAGGGATCTGGGCATTATTTATGTTAACTGATATTTGTTACTTCCTTTTATTTGTAAAATTAATATGTGCAGGCATGGTTTCGTTCAATTTGATTTGTCATCTTTTGGACCCATTGGGATTTGGTTGATTTTATTTATAGCCTCTTGGTGGCACTAGGATGGCAGTGTCGTCTGCAAATGTAGTTATTGTATCTTGTTCTAGTTATGGGTTGTCACTGGTGTATATCAAGTACAAGATAGGTTTTAGGACGCTTCTCGTGGCACTCCTGCTCTGAATAATCTGTCCGAAATGTATGTCTTCATATATGCGGTGCAAAAAACAGAATCTTTATTTACCCTTAGACACACGCTTAGACGCGATCTAGAACAATGGGCTATAAAACAAAAGATATATGACTGAATCCGTTATATTATGGCATACGAAATCCTTGTTATTAAAATATAACAATTTGTAGCAACATTATTCAAGCCTTCTTTTCCGTCCTCTGCCCGCCTTTCTGGCGCATGTTCGCCGATTTCGCGAAGAAAAGTGAATAGAAAATTTTGTTTTTTCTGTATATTGCTTCTAGATGACCACATCCCTCAGCACTGCAAAACTCACATCGACACTGCACTTGCGACAGAGTTCTGAGGGCCTGAATATTACGCAACTGCTGACTCTGAAACTTGAAAGAGGCAAAATTTCTAGCAAATTCGAGGCTTTTATTATATATCTCAGCTTGTGGCTAATTGCAAACAAAGGGGTCACGTCATACTCATTCATCATACTTCACCAGTTGACTTCTCCTCGCGTTTTGAAATTTTTAGCAGAACTCAATTCACTCGCATACATTACACTCCTGGTGTCGGCGTCTATCTTCTAGCATCAAGGCACTATTAGAAACTTTTAATCATGTCGACTAAAAGCCCTATGAGTATGCTACAATTTATCAAAAAATAAAAAAGGTCAAACGACTTTCACGAAAATTATGGCATCCAGAGCAGAACGCCCTATACTTTTGAGATGATTTTTTTTAAATCATTTATGATGACTACCAGTACTTAAATAATCGAAACTGCATTATAATCATCAATAGGGAGAAAGATATAGATATATATTTTCTAAATAAAGCAAGCTTCAATTTTGAACACAAAAGGTTATAAAAACGAAAAACAAGAAAAAGAAGAAAAATTATTTTTTGTCTTGTTCTAGTTGTATTTGGTTATACTTTCTTTTTATTATATTCGGTTTTCTTATGATCTTCTCTACTTTGTACTTTCTAAGGAAATCTGAAATCTTCAATGTTCCATATGAAACTTTCCCCACTAAAACCTTCAAAAGCTTCGACACTTAATCAAAATAGACATTTATTTTTATTTATTATTATTACCTCCCTTGCTATTTTCTTCTTTTTGCGTCCTTTATTAAACCTTTTCTCTTTCTTTCTCTAACTACTAATTTGCATTTTACTTATCTTTCCCTCTACCTCAAACTAGCGTATAAGCAACTGAACTTTGATAATAAAATTCAGTAGATGAAAAAATGCATAATTTGTTGTAAACCTTTACTGTTTACTATTACTGAATAACTGTATCTTTTTTAATTTAAGATCAAAATAAATGCAGATAAAATATCTTTCCCCGGCCAGCTATAATTTCTGATATAATTTATAGTAACTCAAGGAAAAGCCGTAGATGTTCCAAGTCTTATTTCACTTTCATATTTTCTTTAAAAGTTAAACTTATTGTTGAAGTACATCTATAACTGCTCTATTAAAGTGATATCAGCACAAGGATGTGCTACTGAAAAGCAAAACTTGGTCGTGGCGTATAATTTTTCAACTGATTTAACTTTTAATCCTTGTGATCCTTAAGGAACTGGCAGACCTTGTCACGAGATTAATTTTTATGTCGATGAAGAGACCTATTTTTGCTATAATCTACGGAACTTTCACCGTTTTTGATTGTTTCTCAAACTGTGCATTATTGAACCCAGGGTGATGCCAACTCTAATGACACTGAATGACATGAAACTTCCTTCCAATTATTGACCATTCAGTCCAATTGATTTTTGTCCCTGTAGTGGGTTGTTATTTGGGCGATGTGCCAAGAAAGCTTTAGTAAGTCGATTTTTGGTTATAGGAGTAATCACGAGAGTGGTTTGGAGTTTCTCTCTTTAGTAGCAGAGCGAAGTTTGGTGCATAAAAGCAAAATTACTTTAAAACTGCCACCAATGGTTCAATGGTGCTGTGATTTCATTCTATAAACCAACTTTTAAACAGTTTCATTTATACACTAGGAAGTATTTGAAGTATCTTCTGTTCTTCATTCAACGTACGTATTCTACGAATTGTTTTAACTGAAACAGTCAATAATTTTGAACATGTATGAGGTTTACTCAGTTGCCCAAAATTTTTGTTTATAAAATATTAGATAATATAGAAAATACTAGCAAAACTTTAGAATGCACCTTTTAAAATATTTTTGCGTCCTTTAATATTAGACCTTCAATCAACTCATTTACATTTCTTCAAAAATTTGGACGCTTATTATCTCATATCCTTTTTTTATTTCTTACATTACAAAAAAGTTAGATTTAGTTATATTACCTAGTTCATAGCCATAGCTGAACGATGTTTTATTTTTAAGCTTATTGAGCTTCTGGTGAGACCAATAAACACAGCTGTTAAAGCTTGAGATACCAAGAGGGAATAAATTTTCTCATTTACGAAAGAGCTGTACGTATTTTTATACGAGATTTTAGATTTTGATTTTTAACAGCAACTAAAGAAATTATCAACCAGAAAATCCTAGCAAACGCCTTTGTTCATTCTACACGCTATTCCTGCTTATCTTAGTTTTTCTGCTAGAAAGAGTCGAAGTTCGATGTTTTGGATGTAAGTTGGGGTAATAAATTGAGATCAAGCAGACAGCATATGGACCTTACCCTTTGGCATATTGCAGTTTTTAATAAAATTTTAGGATAGAGTTTTTCCATGTTTGCAGTGGCCTGTTTAAAAATTCTTGTCGAGATTTGTTTGATTAAAGAGATATTTTTCGTCAACAGCTTTCAAATGATCATTTCCCTCTTCACCAGTAATCAAGATGGCGTCTTCGCAAATTATCCAACCTTGTTGACTTTCAAAAAGCTATTGTTGGGTGCCTTATTAAGCCTTAACATTGTCAAATATACATTCGTACTGCTCATAAAACCGTACTAAAACTTTCTTTTTGGAAATTTTGTTTTAGGTCGTACAGTAGTACATGCAAATAGTGGTTGATTAGCATAATTTCTGGGACATCCCATTCCTCTTCAGTCTCGTCAATATTGAATAAATTGTTGCTACCTGAGAGTGCGGACTGCTTATGTAGCTTACAATTAGCATAGTTCTCCTTCAGCTTAAGCTGGCCCTCTTTTCTGATTCCTGCCATCTTTTATTTCTCTACTAACCAACTGCCATCCTTTTCTCGGTTTCTTATGCGATGATGCTTGGCCAACCAAGAATTTAGCAGTGGTCAAATTTTGTTGCCGCTCAAAAAGCTCTTGACGACTCTACTGAGCCGTCACATGCACGCAACTTGTCAATTGTGTTCTTGGAAAAAATCTTCCATTTGGATGTTTTCGTATTCAGGTGGATTTTGTTTAACCGTACCCTACTTCGCTTCATCTTCAGCTTGCAGCACCACCAGCTAATATGTATAGGCAATAAGCTTGTTTCGCAATTTCTCGTAAAGGAAACTTGTCAACTTTCAGCGTTATTGTGTCCAGAGTATGCCGAACCACATCTAAACGACACCTGGGCCTCCAGTTTATAAAGAATCAACTAACTTCGCTTTAGATAGATTTAAAAAGGTAAAAATTGATTTGATTATGCAGCAATCACAGAAGAGCTAAACGAGCTGCTAAAATAACGAAAAGTGCAACGATGTCAAAAGAATAGAATTGCGAGAAATTGGTCCAATGAGCTATCTGTTATCGCATTATTTAGTTGCTTTTACGTAAATTTGGTCGGTGTAGTCGAGATACATTTGTCCAAGCCTTGTGAGAACGCCAAACCCAAAGGTTTATGGTTCATAAAAATGGTAAATTGTCGTTCTTCCACTGCGCACTCAAAACGTTTGACGAGTTGTAAATAACTTGCAGCTTACACTCATACGTACTGTACTTTGCTTAAGCAAAATAGCAATCTTACGAACAAACTTGTTATTTGTGGTCGTCTAATTGCTGCAAACTGCTTTCCATTGCAAAATTTGACGAGCCAACGTCCATACCAATTGGGACTCCCAGAATTGAGTGATCTAACATTATCGCACTTTTCGTTTCCTTCAGCGGCTCGTTAAATGTGGATGAAAGTTAATTATGCCTTAATGTCTGAGTGTCTCTTGATAACGCTTGTGGTACAGGGATTCAACGATCTCAGTTTTTATAGATACACGTTGCTGCTTGTTGCTCAGGCTGATGATTGGTGTGTTAATGTCATCTACCATTAAATTCCGATTAAGACTGCGTTAGAGCAAATTTTAATTCGCTCCAATTTGGAATGAGCATATCGTTAGACGCACAAACCAGCACACAATGATTCTTTTCATTGTACAGGTAGCACTTGTCTATTTTTCTTGAAATCTCTCGTGGTATCTACAAACCTCACATGGAAAATGCTCGTTGGTTCATGTCGTTCAGTTTCCTTTAAATACGAACTAAAATTTTCCATCACTTGATTTAATATCAGTGGCTATCGCGCCAACCCTGATTTCATGCGTTTGATGAACACCTTTACATCCTTCCCTGTGGATAGCATAATATTGTCTGCCAGCTACCTCTGGTCAGTTTACTCAGATCACAATAGAACCAGTACAATGTGTGGTTGGTTCTCGGATTATAAGGCCGTGGTCGGAGTTCAGAAACTCTTGGCTGCGATGGACATCTTCAGAAGAAAATCTTGTAAAAATATTGTAACCCGAAAGCCAACCACACGATACACTATAACACCGGACCGTGAAATAGAACTGTAGGGAGTTACTCCTGGATAACGAACGAGACGGAATCTCGGCTGAATTTTTGATTATTTTGCGAGACATCTGCAACTCGTCCTGATCGAGACGCAGTCTGATCGGAAAACTCATTTCTATTTTGACATGCCGCCCTAAGGTTCTCGCTCGCCTTTCCAAAGGTAGGGGTAGGGCAAAACTAGTTGACAGAGGTCGTCAGCACTGTCTAAACGGCACCTGGCTCCGCCGTACCACCCCGATGATCCCTACGTGCGCTCAGAGCTCACTGCCCACCACAGAATTATGATGGCATTCTGACCTATCCCTTGCTTTTCTTTCAGGCGACACACATGGGTCGACTAAACTTTTGACAATTGCTCTGGTATTGAATGTTAGGGCACTTTTTCAACTCGTTGTGTAAGATGTCTTTAATTTTTTGAGATTACATACTATAATGTAGTACTGTGGCATATTTCACTTCGTTCTTAGCCCTTATATCTTCTGTAATTGAGCTTGAACCAGAGCCGAGCTAGAATTTGAAATCTATATAGTACCACTCATCAGACTGTTTACATTTAGTTCCTCGACACCCTTAACAGCACTTGAAATGGTTTTTGTACTTTTTTTAACATTTTAGTTAGTTGGTACTTCTAAAATTGCATCGAAATGTGTTTTAAGTTAATATGCATGGGGAAGGAGAAAGAAAATCGATACAGTTAGATGTGGAGACAGCATAGCAACATTTTTGGGCATAAAAAGCGCAATATAAAGACACACGAAAATAAGATGCCAAAGATCAGATCAGTAAACTACATCTGTGTTCCTTAAACTTCTTTTATATGATTTTTTTTAATAAAGGAATTCATTTATTTCTACAAGACAAAAATTAGTTACACTCACTGTATAATAATACTAAAAAAACTTATATTTAGAGTATTATATGTGGGTAAAAATACGAATTGGGGAGTACCAAAGCAAAAAATAAATTTTGGTTTGTTGTGGAGCTTTCAATGTAATATTGGATAAACTGATGCGAAAGGTTGGAAAGTTATGAATAAGTGAAAAAAGAAGTTCCCAACAGCACTTATTGGGTTCTACTCTAAACTAATCTACAAATCGAAGGCTATGAAGAACTGATACTTGGATAAGTGGTTTAGTTTGTTATGTTGCTTCTCAATCACATCTTTCTTCGTTATTTAATTCTTTTTCTACTTTCTAATGTATCTTTACTTAGAGATAAGTCTAAATATTACCATTAACATTAAAACACTTAATTTTATTAAAAACTGCAAGGGATTTACCAGCAATTTATTGTTGCGTCAGTAAGATGAACACAAAGACATGAAAATCAGGAAACATTGTAATAAAAGTTTAAAAAACATAAAAAAGTTGTCTAAATTTGTCATGCCACAAACTGACCATCTTCATCTAGTAAATAACGTGGACAAACCAAATACTCGTCGAGAGGTATTGTAGAAGATACCCTCGGTTATTTCGCAACAGATTACGATCAAGTTTGAAGACAACACCCTTAAGAAGACCCGAGTATACGCATGAGATAAACAATTTTTGGGGGGACTAGAAGCAGTTGAAAGTAAAGATCGCTTACATTGTTCGAGAACCAACTTGTCTGAAGAGAATATCTTCATTGTTTGCTGACTTCTCGAAGATGAACTAAAATGACTGAAAGTAGGAATAAGCTATGGCAAGTGCTCAGGCAATCCGAGATGTTATCTTGGTTTACGGAAACGCTACCCAAGTTTGAGAAAAAATTGAGGAACTGCAACGAAGACTCCATCCTTTACAGCTGACGCTACTGCAGAAGCACTTAAGAGACTTAAAGACTATAAATTTGTATTTTTAAGATGCTTTAATAAATTAAAAAAATAATTCCTGTTTATATTTGATTGGCGTTTTGCACACAAAGGGATTTCCTAAAGTAATGTATCTTGTACTGTCTCTACTAATCGTTCTTAGGAAAATCTGCCTTGGTATAATATTTGCGACTTTTAAGTTTTCTATTTTAATTCTCTTTTCTCAAATGTTCTACATCGTATTTTTTGGCAGATTCTAGAGCGCTTACACCACAAGTTCGTGTTCTATATATATTTTTAAGTTTAACACGTTTTCATTTAGGTTTTAGTTCATACAGATTATAAATGAAAATTAATTTTGTTTATATGACTTATTATATGGCAAAATGTCAAATCTAGAACGGTAAATATTGTGTTAGACTTCCCACCGAACTCATGCATGTCATCAATTTAACTTAAAAAAATAACTTGGTGTTGCTAACAAGCCTTTTGAATTAATGCGGCCTGCTTGAAACTTGAATTTGACTAACGAGACTGCAATTTGTTTCCAGGAAAGGTGGTCTACTGCTCAACAACATCCTAGGAGTCGGTGGCGCGTGTTTAATGGGGTTCACAAAAATATCAAATTCGTACGAAATGCTCTTCTTCGGAAGATTTATTATCGGGGTCAATTGCGGTAAGCCGGCGGCGCCCGCCCCAGCCCCCTCATCAGCCTTTGTGTTGCAGGTTTAAATACGTCTTTAGTACCTATGTATATATCGGAAATCGCGCCTTTAAACTTGCGTGGTGGTTTGGGCACGGTGAATCAATTAGCTGTGACTGTGGGGCTCCTGCTGTCCCAAGTGCTTGGCATCGAGCAAATCCTCGGGACGAACGACGGCTGGCCCCTGCTGCTGGGGCTCGCCGTCTGCCCCGCCTTACTGCAACTCGTTCTACTGCCAGTTTGTCCCGAGAGTCCGAGATACTTGCTCATCACCAAGCAGTGGGAGGAGGAGGCGCGCAAGGCGCTGCGCCGCCTGAGGGCCAGCAACCAGGTGGAGGAGGACATCGAGGAGATGCGCGCGGAGGAGCGCGCCCAGCAGGCCGAGGCGTCCATCAGCATGATGGAGCTGATCTGCTCGCCGACGCTGCGCTCGCCGCTCATCATCGGCGTCGTCATGCAGCTCTCGCAGCAGCTGTCGGGCATCAACGCGGTAAGCGCGCCCGAGCGCCCCCAAGTGAAGCTCACGCGCCCTTTCAGGTCTTCTACTACTCCACGAGCCTGTTCACGAGCTCCGGCCTCTCCGACGAGAACGCCAAATTCGCAACGAACGGCATCGGCGCCATTATGGTGGGCATGACTCTGGTGTCCATACCCCTGATGGACCGGACGGGGAGGAGGACGCTGCACCTCTACGGTCTCGGCGGGATGTTCATTTTCTCCATCTTCATCACTATTTCGTTTTTGATAAAGGTTTGTCCGGCACACCTACATGCACAACCACACTCACAACTGCCAATACTCACTAAAATTATTTTTTAAGCGAACACTAATTTATAGCTGTAGTATACTTTAAAAAGTGTTAAGATCATAAAAAATAGCACTGTAAACTAGGCTAGAGCATAAACTATATCAGTTTCAAGTACTACAGCTGTGAATGTCTGGAACTACTCATATGGTGGTATCTAACCATTAATGTGCTTTACGCTTCTTGTGTTCGATCACTCCTGGTATATGGTCAGTCTGGTTGGACATTCACGGATTACAGGCACTTTCCGTGTAGATGCAAGTGAAAGAGGGCTCGATGTTGATTGATCGAGTTCCCTTTCACCCAGGTTTGTATGGAAGAGCTGCTATGCCGCGCTTCAGCGGCATAGCAGTTTGAACACTTAGTGTACAGACCCAGCATGGTTATATTTTGTTCTGCTATACCTCCGCTGCAAACTGAAACTACTAAAGAGTTACGGAGAAATCGGCGTGCTTTATGCAACCAAGCAGACTTTATTGTTTATACAGCACACAGCAATGCATTTCTACAGGCAAAGGTTGTACTAAAACTTATTAATTTTCGTTTGTGATTTATGGACTAAAAAACTGCAAATTGTGTTAAAATGAATTTTGTGCCAGCAAAATATTTTATTCAGAAATTAATTTTGTGTTAACCGTAAATTAGTTTGCAGAATTTTGCATCTTAATAACTTTTGTAGCATTTGACTTGTTCTATGCGCCTTTAACTTCTTGGTTTGTGCGTTTTTTAGCTTCTTTCTCTTGTTTTTAACTCTTTCATATATTTTTCCAATATCTCCACTCGCTTGGCCATAAATGATTATCCACAGTTTCAAATTTTAACTTTGTTGTCACTTGGCTTTAAAATGATTTTAAATTTCTTTTTTCCAAAACTCTTTGTTTCTGGTCTTAAATATGCCCATAACGTTCTTTGCCATTCATGAACGCTTGGTCTCTAATAGAACGTCATCTATTTGACTTTGGGTTTTCTCTTTATTGAAAATTTTACCGGTTTTTAATTTTTTCTCACATTCGTGTCTGCATCCAAATCTTTTTAACATTTCTTTTACCCAGTATAGGCACCATTGCATATGTCACAGGCAAGTACTTTAGGCTTTAGTAGTTTGGGGTGACATTGGCTTTAATTTAACTTATATTGGTGGAACATTTCATGGACTGGGTTTGTTTGGAGGGCCTCATTTTTTCATTAGATGCGGTGTTCAATGGACGCACAAAGAGCGGCTTGACTCTTTTTGAGTTTGCGTGATGAGTTAAAGTTGTTTTGCTTCTAACATCCAAGGAATGAGTCGATTAAATTTTTTACATCCTTATTTAACCAAGAGGTACTTTTTTAGCGCCAGTTATCAAAATTAACTTCATATCTTCAAATGCGAAACCAATTCTCCAGTTCATCTATCACCTTTTGCAATAGATCTAAAACCTGTAAGGTCACGGGTGTATGATTACAGCTCCATATCCCTAACCATCACTCTGGGCAAGTCATAAAAATGCTCTTAAGTATTTGGTGATTTTTTCTACTAGCAAGAAGAAGCTGATTGATTAATAATGCTGGTAGTACGTTATCTCCGTGATATATGAAAGCATACACTGCTTTATATCATACATGTCCAAACAAATGAATATTTTAGTGATGATCTAAGGAAAACCTTATTAATCTAAAAATATTAATAATTTCCGTGCGCAAGATATGCAAAGTAACTCGTACATTTCTATGAGTTGAGTCGATAAAGAAATATTTTACGTGTTACACAATTTCATATTAATCCTGCAGAATTTAGGCGGAGAGTATTACTACTGATAAGAGATTCGAATCACTAAACTCTGTCGATATGTTGTCTTACTGATAAATGCCTTAAATGTGAATGATCATCACTCGAAAAACTATGTTGAGGATTGGCTTGGCCGACAACTCAATATCTACTTGACAAAAGCTTAGTAAGGGCGCAATCTGCTTTGAATCGACATAAGAATTGGAACTTAACGATTTCTGCACTTTAATTACCAGTTGGCTATCGGAAGACCAAATTGGAAACTCTCGACGGGTCTATCAGTTTCATTAAATAGCCCTCTCTTCTTTCCTCTGAGCCCCTATGTTTATTTTCTATACTACCATGGATAGACACGAGGTTTTCGTTTATAAATTCCTGGACTACTACTTAGATAATGAGGTGTTCATCTTGGTATACAATATTTTAAGACGATATAAGCTTTAGTGTGATATTGCTAAAAAATGGTAAACGGAGGTACAGGTAAGATCAGATTTTTTTTCATTGTTCTTGAAAAAAATTTCTATGACTATGAAAATGTATAATTTTCTGTTTGAATTTTTTATCAACCATTAGATTCTTTACCTATAAGCATAAAGTGTCTCCCTCTTTTGCAAGTAGTCCTGTACACAATTTCTTCTTTTTTTTCTAATTTTTGTTCTCGGTATTTCTTTCCCCAGTTTCTCATTTCATGTAATTTACATTTTTTCTTCGCCCATTTAGTGTCTCTTTTTCATTTTATTTAAATTGCTATAAAGGTTTACTCTTATTGTTGTTTATCCTGTTTGTCGCCTTTTTAGCTCGATCGGAGCTTTTGTTCCTAATTTATTTTTAAATATTTTTTTTATTCTACCCTGATTTTAAATTAAAAACTCTGTATTTCACGTTCTGCAATTTGACTACTTTTTACTTCAGATTAAAATTTCACCTTTTTCATCATCTTTATCTTTCAGTTTTATTTTTACCTTCATGAGTGAAATATCCAAAAAATCACCGCAATCCTCAGAGTTGTTCAAAATTAACGATGGAAACAAAGTTTTATTTCACTTCCTGTATTACTAACCGAATGAAGGTTTACATTGATGGCTTTATCTCCCACGCGCCCCTTATTTACTTTTTATCTGCCTTATCTTCTTATCCGGAGCCTCGCGAAGAAGGATTGCCCTCGACCGCTTTGCCAAAAGTTTACTTGTCCCGCTACTATAATCGTTGGGAGACCTAGTTTTTCCTACTTTTTTATCCTATTGTTTCTTTGTTTTCTGCTTTAATTATCCTGTTATCGCATTATGTGCTAGTGCATCAACCCATCGGAGGTAACTCGGAAGTTATTAAGTATTTTAGGGCATTTTCACAAGAAAGTATTTCAAATAAATTCTAACACTCCCACTTCTTATATATCGTTTGTATTTTTGCAATTTTTAATTTTTTTAAAGGCATGAAGAATCATATAAGAAGTCTTAGTTATCACGAAATTTTTTTTCGCGATTTCTTAAAGATTGTGTTTGGTTTCTTCTAGATGCCTATGATTTTTACTTCAAGTTGCACGAATTTAGATTGTCTCTGTCTGTTTTGTGTTATTTGTTAGTTATCTAACTGCTGAGTATCTGTCGATTAAGCCTTTTTTAAATTATTTAAGTTGTTTGGCCTCTTCCGTGCTTTTAATTCAGAAATTGAGGTTATTATTTAGTACCTTGGAGTAGTTGTGATATGACGATATTCGTTGTCACTTAGGGAACGCATTCCACTCCTTGTAGCTTATCTGCAACCCCTGCGCCTCTTTTTGCAACTATTTTGAATGCGACTTTTAATGTAGTTTGTACAATGCACCATAA
Source organism: Sinelater perroti (assembly GCA_036346155.1). Taxonomy (NCBI): domain Eukaryota; kingdom Metazoa; phylum Arthropoda; class Insecta; order Coleoptera; family Elateridae; genus Sinelater; species Sinelater perroti. The sequence goes on along the minus strand of JARFIY010000158.1, from coordinate 15,332,638 downwards.
TTTGTTTATAATACTTGCCTATGATCCTTTTAGCTTCTTTTGCAACCCTAACAGATTCGAGAGCGCCTGAGTCGCATCCCATCCTCTTGACAGATTGTCTTTTGTCAAAATATGGTGCAAATGCGCGGTTTCAAATAATAAAATGAAAGGGTTTCCAATGCATTGTAAAGGGGTTCATAAGTTATTCTAGTGAGCAGATGAAGCTCGGCCCAAAATCATTATTATAACGCAATTTGTGAGGTTACTAAGAGTATTGGAAGACGCCGAACTTCAAACAAGAGATTGCAAGCAAGCTACGGAAGGTTGGGGTAGTCGAATACATTCTATAGGTGATAAACTTGTGGCAACACATGATACTTAGTACTCTGTTATTTCCAAATTCATTAATTTAAATTGGAAGGCTTCTCGTGCCTTTTCATGCTGGTAAAATCGGATCTTTGTGTTAGATTTGATAACAACTGTTCTATTGGTTCCTAGGCAAGGTCGTCTTCTTGAGGCGCAACGTTTTGAGGCAAGGTTAGACTTCATTTAAAATTGGTGTAAATTAGCTCCTTGCATCGTCTACCCGATCAGTTGATCAAAGATCTTCTTATCACCTGTCCTACGACTTTATTACACATTAAGTACAAACTAATCTTTAAGTTAACTCATCGCTTCTTGCGACAGGTTTCGATTAGCGAGAATGTTGTAGAACTCTATTTTTATATTCATGGTTAGATAAAGTCATTTATGGAGGTATTGAAAAAGAATAAAAGGCTCTTGATAATAGCAGAAACTAAGTGAGCAATACCACTCAAAGAATGTTTAACTGCTCTTGTACTTATACTGAGGACATGCCACCATTAACAATTTTTCTAGAAAACAAAACGAGCAACGTTGGGATATATTATTGGGGAACGATTTCTTGCTAGTATATAAAGTATGAACATTATAGTCACCGAAGGAGAAAAACTAGAGCTTTCCCAACTTCTAACGTTCTTCTGCACGATTTATTTGCTTCCACGAAAGCAAAGGACAGAGATGTGCAGATCGATCGTCACCTCTATGAAAATTCTTTTACCAATCTTCAGTACCGGCCTGAGATTTTGATGGCATTTAGTAGATGCTTACGAAAAAATTACGCAGAAACATCCGCTTTTATAAGAGAGTTTTATAGACTAGCGACCCTATCACATTTTTCTGCATGCTAGTCTGGATGAAAGAAAGAAGCCACAGTAACTGCTTAAAGTCTTTGTTACCATTTCGGCTAGTGTCTTTTCTATTTTAACTTCTTTACCACATATGTTAAGTGTATCTTCTATTACATCATGATTTAAGCATGGTGGTGCCTTTTTAGACCACTAAAGCTTTCTCAGATCTTTTCGATAAATTAATGGTTCATGTCGTATTATTTTAAAATTTTAAAGTTTCCTCCACAATAACAAATTCATTATCCATGTCCAACATTCTTTTTTACCGATTTCCTACGTGGTATACCATAAAACTCTTTGCTTCTGTTGCCTTCAGAAGTATAAACCAAACACTCTTCTACTACTGTATTGAAACTGATAATTCATGTATTCCTTCTTATTACATGAAGCTATCGACTTTTACAACTGAATTTGAGAGACTAGCTTTTTTACTTCTTAATTTGTTTGCAATTGCCAAGACACAAAACAAAAAATACTTACAAATTACCTTCATGGGGCTTTAAAATAATCATACCTCACAACACACTTTTTCAGCGTTTATTAAACCTTTGGGAGCTAACATATTAGCAAAGGTTTCTTTAGAAATCGGTTGCAGAACTGCTGCAGAACTTTCTTTGAGTCGGAGGAAGACGGTAACGCCAATTCCATCGATTGTCGCTTAGATTCTGGATCTCATCTCTTGTGGCGATGGTTTAAAGAAGGAATTCTAGTTTACACGTAAAAGTAAAATCTCCGGAGATTTTCGTCTGTTTTGATTCCTGTTCATCTGTGAGTTCGTGCGACATAACCCGAGAATAGACCTTCTGCCTTCCTAAATCTTTCCTGACAATGGAGTACCGTGTGTTCTTGCCATTTAGTTGGATAAATAAAAAAAATCACAAGAACTGAGATCCGACGAAAAAGGGGCTGAGGAATTACAGTAATCCTTGCTTATTCCAAAAATTTGTTGATGGTGATATAGGGCGTTGTTATTGTGCAGCATCTAAGTGCGTAGAATGCTTGGTTGTGCACATGTCACTCTCGTTCTAAGCCTTTCAAGGACTTTCCGATGAAAAGTTTGATGAACAGTTAGTCTTGGCCTTACAAATTGTTTGTGGGCAAATAAGCTTCAATTTGATTTTTGATTTGCCTATTGCTTTCTTGGGACGGGAAGTGTTTGCAGTAACCGCTCTAGATTTTGACGGGTACTCTCGCAAAGAGGTCAAAACATATTAATTGGTCTTCTGTTCATTCCTGGAGTTGTTTGGTACATCTGAATGCATATTTTTCTCCCAAATCCTGCGTTAAAATCTAATGAATGGTACACTGGTTCAAATTTTACTCATTATTGATTATTTTTAATATGTCACGTTGGAAATATTCCGCACGTCTTTCAATTCTCTCAGTTCTATAAAAAGCCTTCTATCGTTTGGTGCCCCAGATAGGGAACGTTATAGTAGGGATTCGTTAAAAATTTGATAGCACTACATTGCTCAAACTTTTTCAGATCTATTTTCGTGGCGCGTTTTATAAAGACACTTTTACTTTAGAAGCTCTGAATAATCGGGCAAATTAACAACTGCAACAGGGATTATTTTAATTAACCTGTTAAGGGAAGGTGACAGCGTTGTTGGTTCGCATAGTCTCATTACTTTTCTACTGAACCTCGTACGAATTGATTTCTGCTGAAGCTCGGCTTGCCAAAAACTGCTTCCAAATGTTTATAATGAACATTTCATTTGGAAAATTATAATCTGCTGGAAACATGGTTGTAAAACATCGACGAAACGAGACAATATTTTTGGGAAAGGAGTATCATGAGTTTGACGACAACCTTCGCCAAAACCCAAGCAAAAATTTGTGAAGCTAGGCCGAAAGGTGGTTTCTGTGGAGCAAGGCAACGCCTCCCTCACTGTTAAATGAGGGAAGGGCAAACTCTAAGCAATATTAGTCTAATGTTAGGTCTCCCTAATTTCCATGTTTGTTGAACTTCAAGAATTTCGCAAATTTCAAATTCTAGTTAAAAACTTACTCTACTGCGTATTATCGACATGGCCTTCAACATATTTCGGTTGTTATTTTTTTTATGCAGTATCTTTACCTTGTTGTCTTTACACTTTGGATTCTTCTAGGACAGCGGTTTTCAACCTTCTTTGTGTTTTGCTGAACCTCTAGGTGATAAATTTACTGAAAAAGTTATCTGAAAACTGAAAATGTTGCTTTTGTGTCTATTCATTTTTAGTTTACGATGTTTTCTATGCTTTAGGATATTTTTGACGCTTCACTCTAGTAATGACACTCTCGTATGACACAATTGCTACCAATTTGCAAGTGGGGATTGCTAAAATACGCTAGATCTACAGGATTCTCTTTCATTCTTGCTGTTGACATTGGTTCTCAATAAACTTCTGGGCCTTTTCTTAAGATAACGAAGTTTTCTTTGTTCTTTGGGCTACGGAAGTGATATGATCAGATCAAAGAACGTCAAATGCACGACCACAGTTTCTACTGGTGCGTTTCTATTAAGAAAAAGTTGTACTGAGGCTCCAAACCCGTTTACCATGCAAAGAGAAAATCTATTCTATAAAAAGAGTTACTTGGGCTAAAGTATAGTTATGTGAGGGTTACTTACCCTTTATTAAATCTTGTAAAGGAACTCTTGATCAACCTCTGCATAGTCTCTTTCAAACTTATCCAAAATCCTGTTTCAATTACTTATCTGAAAGTGGATTGCCACTTTTTAAAATCAGAAAGTCGCCAAGCGGATTCTGAATGACAAAAAAATTTGTCATGCCTTCTTTATAGAAATCTTCCACCTCCCACGCATTTCATTGCCTTAAAAAAGAGAGCGGATTGGTGGCTTGCTCAGCTTTTCAACGCAGATTTTGGTAATCTTGCTGAACAGGTTGAACACATCCAGGTTCCTCTTTTGGGAAAGTATTAGAACGCTTTTACTGATTACGATTGACTAGCTCGAACCCTTTTTAACGGTACTCACCAACAACTTAGCCAGGGGCTTTAGGTTTTGTATTCAAGGAACAGACCGTTTCAGTACAAATTCCGGCCCTTCTATTTTTTGGATATCGGCGCTTCTCTATTTATATTTTTCTTTTTATTTCCTAAGCCTCTTTCTGCTCTTTGGTAGAGACCTTTCCTTAGACCTTTCCAGATTTTTTTATCTCTTCTAAGGGCGTCCTACAACTTGTTCATTCTCTGAGGGTCGTCATTTGATAAGATTTCTGAAATACTTTTCTACATTACAGGATATATGTTCGGCCCTGTTCCGTTTCAGTTCGGCAGTTCTTCTTACAATGTCTTACATTTTTGTTTTTGATCTTACTTACGTATTTTAAGGTCAATACTTTTCTCTTGCCCACCGTAGAGAACACCTTCAATTTCCTCCCGCTTGCTATGTAACACACGAATACAGAATTAGGCTGCACAATCATCTTGTAGGTTTTATGGTGAAGGTGTCATGAACCAAAATTCTCTCTACTAGATGATTCTTTTAAAAAGCCTAACCTGCTCCTTGTAAAGAGGATAGAATTGTGGTCGTCGACATAGCATTACCATGATATGATCTTAAACCTATAAAGACTTACTTATTTACTAGAACATACCTACTATGCCTTATTTCAACTTGAGCACTTTGAGCGAGAATACCTGGTGCGCCTCTAACAATTTTCTTTTGGTATCGTTGGAGTTGGAGGACTTTTATGCACGTAAGTTGGTTAACAGCAAGGACGAAGACTTCTTTAACAAGGCAGAATTGGCTAAGAACAATTACTAAAACAAGAATAAAATAAATTGTTTTATGCATAAATTATCGTTTAAAAATGAATAGCCTGACTTATTTCAAAACATAAGTGGGGTAATTTGCAAATACATGGGTTATGGTTGACAATCAAGAGAGAGAGAAAAAAGTTCATGACTGTGTGTTCTCATCGGCGAATTACAATTTGTGTTAAATGTTTTGTTTCTTGTTCTCAGACATAATGGCGTTCAGTACATTTAATTTTGCATATAATAGAATTAGACTAATTTCATTTAAATACCTACTAGAGATGCCGCTTACCTTAGTGGAACCTAAATGAAAAGTGTCAGTTATTATCATGGCATCAATTTGTAATCTACACCCTTAGGTAGAAAAAAATGCATTGCTATGTGTTCAAGACATTGTCAATGTGCAGACATGCTTCAAACGCGACGGTTCTGCAGTCCAATGGCAGAACGGCGCGACATGCTTCACCCACCTCGCTTCTTTTGCCTACCCTCTCTTGTTGTAAATACTTTCCAGACAGGTGGAGGAGGGACGCTGTACATACCCAGCTAACCCACAGCCACACTGCACGCCGCGGACAGACACTTGCTAACAAAACTCACAGTCGTACAGCACGCTACATGGAAACGCAGACGGGGGCAGGCCGCAGGCTCGGCCGCCGCCAGCCCCGATGTTTTTCAGCCCGCGCCCACAGCCGAACCTGCGGCCTGGCCCGGCGAGCTTGGTAGACTTATGGTTTGGTGCTCACTCCTCCCGGTCGGGAAAGAACACCAATGCTACCGCCTGATAGGAGTTTTTTGGCTACGTGCAGGAAATGATAGACTGGATGTCCTACCTGTCCGTGGTGTCCACGCTCAGCTTCGTGGCGTTCTTCGCCGTCGGACCCGGCTCCATCCCCTGGATGATCACGGCCGAGCTGTTCTCGCAAGGCCCGCGCCCCGCCGCCATGTCCATCGCCGTCCTCGTCAACTGGATGGCCAATTTTTTAGTTGGCATCGGTTTTCCGAGCATGAAGGTAAGTCTCTTGGGATTGCTCTAAATGATAATGTCTTTGCTATCACCCAGTTGTTATTTCAACACAGCTGGCTGCTGGTTTAATGGTTGTTGTGTGGGTAACTATTTTTGTACTTGAAAACACATCAGTGACGTATCAGAACTTTTTAATAGAAAATTCACATATGGCATTGGTAGTGATCTCCATAAACTTAAAGAAGTGGAAATGGAACTGATTCTTGATTGATCCACCTTTAGGATTTTTAAATTATTATTTTAGACACGCCCTATAGAATGTTCAATTTGGTTTCAACTTAGTAGGTTGCTTATTTTCTTTACTAACGTACATATAACATACTACATTTTAATATTGATATCCAATTGACACAGACAACTGATATGCTGGTTAACTAATTAAATTTCAACCAATCATAATAAGGTAGAAACGAGTAAAGTTATACTAAACTAAGCAGACGGTACTAATATGTCACTGATGTGTGTGAATGGACCTTTAGGGAACAACTTTTGTCGTATATCTTCAGCGTTTTTATGAATTTATTATGGCTTCTAATATTATGAAGCTTTACACAGAGATTTTCTGTTGAATTTTTTGAATACTAGCAAAGGTCGTTAGTATTAACTTTAAGAATATGGTAAAACTTAAATGAGCATATGTTTAAAATTATGAAAGAAAGACAATTTTAGAGCTCAACCTCATTTTTGTCCCTACGAACACAGAATTGTTATATATGTTAATGTTTGGAAAAGATTATAACCTTTGAGGTCGAAAGGTGTCATTTATATGTACATATATGCATTAAGAAAACTTTTCATATATTTTGAACAGGTAGCAGTTGATTATCTGATCAATCTATGTGATATATCAGGTAAGTTTTAGCTTTAGCAACTTTATAGCTAATATTTTAAACAATAGATGCAGGTCTATTATCTATTTTGATTCATCATTGAATCCGAACAAAGCAAATCCGAATATTTTTACTAATTTGAGACTACCCTCACAAAATTTTCCTTACAATGTATAGCTAAGAGGGTAAAGTGTTATCAAGGCAATTTTAAGTTGACTTTTTTGAAAGATTCTGTAGAAGGATATAAACGATCACAGCGGGGGTGCTCAACTAAAGCCTTCTTAATATTTGGCTTCCACTATTCCAGGCTCTACATCTTCCGGAAGCCATTGCCGAAGTCGGTTGAGTCGAACGAAATCAAATGACAACATATTTAGCTTCACTCATTGCTCAGTTATGCGATTTCCTTGCTGAGTTAGGAGAATTTCTAACGAGTTTCAACTGGACAATTTTATATTATAATAAAAAAAAATAATTGGAAAATCTAAGCACTATAATGAAAGTATTTTTAGAACTTCTTCGTCTTAAGATAGCGTCGCGCACGTGCAATCAAACGGCGAGCCATTAGGTACTAACTTTACCCACTGAGCCGCCATACAACAAACCACTTATACACTGAGATTCAAATTTAAATTTTCTGGCAACGCACGTTGCGATAGGGTCTTATTTGATTTATTAATGGCCAATATTGAGTTTCAAGGCTAAGAACGTGTCATTTCTTTTATAGTCTTGCAATTCTAACAAAGAGAATTTTTCTTTACTAAATAGAGGGAAATGTGATATCTTAGATGGAGACTATTGAGTAAAAGTTTAATAGAATTTAAACTCTACTCTTATAGTTGAATTAGTGCAGTAAACACATATATCCTTTGAAAAATACATTAAAATGCGTTTGCAGCTCTAAATGAACAAGCCAGAGTAAAATTTACTTTGTTCCCAATAGAATAAACGCACTAAATGTTTTCTGTTGATGCGTAGCAACGAAGCCTTCTAAATCTCTCGACTAGTTTCTAGAGACGAATGTTCCAGCTTCTCACAAAATTTGTTGCAGGCTCGCTGCTTTACTCGCCTAGCAAATGCGACTAACTCACATCATATGTGCCCACTTATCGGCGTCTGACTGTCAACTGACCGGGTTACGCATGCGCATAACAGTTCACTCACATCGGCTGCCAGGTGACGTCGCGGCTACGTAAACTGTTTTCATCATGTTGACTTTAGCTCGATATTTTCCGGGCAGCCTACGTAAACTTGACCGTGACAAAGACATGGACAACAAAAAAGTGTTAGTTATATTTACAATTCGACAAAACAGCAAATGCTCTGAACACATTAGACTGTAAGTTTGGTTGTGTGATTAGTGGCTTTAATGTTTTGGTCAGTTGCTCAAGAAAGTGTACTGATTAAGGGAACTGTAAAGGATACCCTCGTTCTTCTCGTATATGCAACGCCAGGCGACGATCAGTCCTTGTTTCTGATCTGATTTTAGGTGTCTATATAATGCTTTCTCGAAATTTTTGGATTGTATTCAATAAAGTATTTTCGGTCTTTGACAATTAGGTACTATTTTGACCATGAAAATGTGGGCGTGGGTGATCAATTTATAGGGCATTTTGCTTTTCGCTATACTATCGAAAATAACTTTTCTTCCAAAAGGCAGCTTCTCAAAATACCATACTGTACATGAGCAAGGAGTAACCACAAAATCTCAAAAATCTCACTTGGAATATGATATCGTGAAAGCAGTGACATAACAATTGATTTTTCTTCCAAAATAATGAGAATTCAGAAATTGCGTTATTGAGTCGCTATAACAACATGTTCTTTAAATCATTAATGATTTTTGCTTTCAATTGTGCAATGTTTTTATTACAAGTACCCCTATTCCCTTTTTTCTCATTTTGCGTGAGTTTGTTTTATGATTTTTATAATATCGTCTGCATTTTTGCTATATTTTAATTATGAGGGTGAACAATTATTCTATTGCTTTGTTATGAGCATAACAACGAATTGTTGAACGCGCTATGTCTAGAATTATTAATGACGCGAAGAACAGAAGAGATCTGAAAAAATTTCAATCAATTTCTTGTGATCAAACGTACAAAGCATTCAAGCCCACCTTCTGAGTGTTAACTCTGCAACGGTTAGCAATTTTGAAATCATTTGTTCAATAATTCATTCTTGTCGTTACATTTCCTTTATGACTTCTTTGAGCACTTGAAAATCTTCTTCATTTGATTATTTAACGCTTTTATATCTTTTTCAATTTCATCTATGTTTGTAGACGCTTTGCCACTTTATTGAGATGGAGATCTTATCGTTAATTTGCTTTTTTCCAAGGTTTCGCATCTATTCCTGTTTGTTTTGCTTTGTTTATTTTTCATTTGATTGTTTTTTATATCTTTTTTGATTTCCTTATCTTTTTTTGTTATTTATGTAATTGCAAACTTAACCTGTATACGAATTTTTCAATTCTATCAATGTTTGTAGACGTTTCGCCATTTTCTTGGAGTGGAAATTTTGGCATTGATCTTTCTGTGATCTTTCTTCTTCTTTGTTTATCTTTTGGGTTCTCTTTGCCATCTTTTTTTAATTTATTGCATAATCTTGCATAGATTCCATATTCTTTTGATCATCTTCAATCTAGTAATTTATAATTCATCATCTAAGCTTTCGATGTTTGCATTTGAATTATTATGGTTTGCGGATAAATAATTTGTTCCTGAATTTGCTATTGCTTCAAATCTTGAGAGTACCTCGATGTCCAAGTCGCAGCACCACAACTATTAATTTTGGCGTAAAATCTAAAAAGTGCCCTTATAAACTTTAGTACTTCGATTATTTTTTTTCGCAATGTTTTACTAGTTTTAGTACTAGTAAATAAGAACGGAGGTGGTAAAACAGTGGGGATGAGAAGTTTTCTTTACAAGAAATTTTAGTCGTAAACATGATATGGTCAAATGAGCAGCGCGCTTTTGCCTCCATCCGCAAACTTTGGAGAAGCAGAATCTATTCTATTCATATATAAAACGCTCTTGTGGCAAACATGTGACCTTACTTAGACTTTCCGATCGCGCTGTGCTGCGAATTCTTCAGCAACCTCTTAGTTTTTATCTGTAAAATGTAGTCATTTTTCAAGAATTGTCAGCACGAATTGTGGCATGTGAAGGAGTAATCGAAGATTTACCGCATGACAGTGACTTTCTGACTTTCTAAATAAGCAAAACATTCGATATTCATGATGATCCGCTAAAAGGCTCTCCATAATGAGTGTGTTACAGTTTGGTCTGCAATTGAAGAGGAAAATCGAACTGCCATCGTCTACTTCTGAATAGTATGTGAACATGCACCTGTCTTGCTGAAGCCCCAGCTTTTGAAGAAGCTGGTGTTTTAGCAGGGCAGAGCCATGGCCCACACAAAGCAAGTTTTGAGAGAAATGTTCCGCGGGGGCTTAATCTTCCAGGAATATCTCTATATTCCGCGGCCCACCCGCTCACCAGATTTGACTCTCCACGAATTTTCTGTGGGGTTATCTAAAAGATATCAATTTCTAAACATTTCTCAAGGAACCTACAAACCCTAAAATTCAAAATCACGAAAGATAAAACTTTCCCAGTTGCAAGTTTTAGATGTGAAAATATAATTTTGTATCTCGAATACATTTTTTTAAAATTCACTTCAAAACTAGGGGAGTTTTGTGGTACTTCGTATTAGAATTACCTCCCCATTCAACGCCTTGTGACGAATTTGGCATGCCAGAATTCGTATTCCAGCAATAATTAACCCCTACAAGTTTCCTGTTGACTTTAAGTTATGTGAAATTCTTAACCAAATATAATAACCAAAAATACGTGTGTATTTTGGGGTCTATCATTTTTCCAATGGAACTTCGTCGAAATATTATCTTAAACGTGGATCAGACGTTTAATTAATAAAGTGGAAACATCAAATTAACTTAAAATGTATATGTAGATAGGTGAATCAAATATAAACCCCAATTACGTTTTTAAAGTTTATTTTCGCATTATATCAATACAGACATACAAAGTTACTTTTCTAAATAATCTTTTGGATCAGATCAACAAATAGGTAGTTGTTTTGTGCTTCAACAGTAACATCCTCAATTTTCTGTTTTCCAGGTGCTTCTTGCAGTACTCTAAACAAACGATAATTTTAGATCGATAAGTCTGGACTGTGGAAATAGTGTTTTGGCGTAGTCCGGAACAAATTCTTATTTTTATACTTAGTTTGGACAGCTACATGAAACAGAACATCAGAACGTAAGAACGCTTTTGAATGCAACTGGTCTTTTCAGACTGGTCCTCAGACAACATCTGCGAGCTTTTTGTTTTTCTAAAAATTGTTTTTAAAATTCTGAACGTCACTTGCTATTGTGAGAAACCTGATAATAATTCCAGTATCTCTGTTCCTTCTACCAGTCTGTAGAAGTCCCTGGATAGCTGCTGTATTCTTCTGGATCCATTATTGGTTTTTCCATAAATATCTTGCCTCTTGCTTGTGAGATGAAGCCTCACATTTGCACAAAATATGGGAGACTGTCTCTGTTTCCTTTTTTGTTTCTAACTGAAATTTCTACTGTACTATTTTGTTGAGACGTCCCCCGAGAAGACAATGTCTTACGAGGAGACTTATAAGAGTTTGTAACTGATTTCTGTTTTCCTAATAGTTCTTCAGTTTGTTTGAGATGTGGTGATTCTTTTATGAAGGTTTCTCCAGGTCTTTGTCGGGCTATATTTTCCCAGTATTTTTATGTTGTTTCCTGACCCTAATCTGCCTTGATGTTGTTTTTTAGGTACTCCCAGGACATGTCCGGGAGTTGATGTCCCTTCTTGTGCTGGATCATCATCTTTCTTGTTGCTTCCAATTCTACACTGTCTTGGTAATATACAAATTGTGGTCTCCCAAAGCCTGGATGTTACCCCCGGTTCTTTAATGCCTTTAGAGATGCCTGACTGTCAAATGGACTACTTTACTTATAACATCGTGATACAAACTGAAGAAACGGTACCGCAAGGTACGTTATGAAAGAAATGCTTTTTGGGCATCCCTACCTACAACGCTCAAAAGTCGTGCTCCTTTCAGCTTTTTCGGCGGTAATCCTTATTTGTATTTTACCATTCGTCTCTAAATATTTTCAATTAGATTGACTTTCAAGTTTTTTAAGTAGCTCAGATAACACTTAAATATTTTTACCTTCCAACTTTGTACTCTTATTAGTCAATTTTTTAATTAACAAAACTAAATTAGGCATATAACAGATGAATTTGGCGAAAATTGCTACAATAATAACAGCATAATACTTTGCAAAAAGTCCTTTAGTACTTATTATTAAGTTTTCCTTCTATTTGCTAACCCATGTCTAGGTCAGCTAATCGAGGCTTTTAATGGACAATTTATTGACTTTTCACTATCTCGCTTTAGACCCTAAAATCTAGGGGCATTCCATGTATACAATCAGAAATTGTTATTTTTGTTGGGAAAATTGTTGACAAAAAGAAATTTTTGTCTTCATTCTAGTCAAATACCCTGAATTTTGATGTACATGAATAATGGCTTAATTTTTTCCTTAATTGTTTACATTGAGATAGCAAATTGTTACAGCTTAATTCGAACTAGACTACCATTTTTTGATTATAGGTCAACATGTTAGTTGTACAACTAAATTCTTGGCTCCTAAATTCAATCAATGATTCATATATTGTATCTGCTGTATAGTCATAGTGGAGCACCATCTGTTTGTTTTGTAAACTACTGCAGAAGGTGCTGCTTTTACCAACGTAACCTAAAAATCAGTGGTGAAAGCACTATTACACGACAAGCAATATCTGCGAAGCTGCCTTTTTGTGTTTCACCTGGAAAAAGTAACCGTGAAACTCGGTAAATAATTTTTGTGTTTATAGCACCTAAAAAAGTGGATTCTGATGGTTTAAGATTAGCAATTTTGACCTGTATTATCCCGGACGTCCTGGAGCAGCCAAAGAAAGTAGAAGATAAGGAATCGGAACGGTTTTTTAAGAGGATTGTTGTTGCTCAAGTCAAACTTCACAAAGGAAGGCCGTTGGATTTCCCACGAACACACAGCTGAGTACAAGAATAAATGCTATGATATTGTTACCGACTTGGGCTGGGCGATTCTATTGTATCCGGCTTATTCTCCTGACTTCATCGTTTCAGATTCATGCAGCATCACCTGGCTGAAATCCACTTCAGTTCTGCCATAGATCTCGAGAAGGGTCTGGTTGAGTTGATCAACTACAAGCCACCCTCTTTTTTAAAATGGAATTCGGAAATTTGTCAAAATATGGCGCAAATGCAGAAAATGGTGGGATTATTTAGAAAACTAGGTGTTCGGTTAAATTCTTCTGAATTAATGTTACAATTTCATGAAAGAAATAAGCAATCTTGCTATGATGATAGCAAAAACATTTGCTTCTCAATTATTCTTTTTCATCATAAACATGCATGTTCTAGTCATTTAGAAAAATTGTCAATATGACCCAGCCACATGCCATTACTAACATCTTTTTATACTCTTTTTATATTTTTAAGACTAACTAAATTAAACTTGAAACTTAAATTAGCAAAAAAACTTTCATTTACTCGCTAACGCACGCTATCCGATCTAAGGATACATCAAAATGAAAGTATGTTAAAATAGCGTGACTAATCTTTTCCTTCTTAACAATAAGCGCAATTAAACCAATTATTTGAAACTTTAATTGACATATTTTATCACTACTCTTGGCCATTTTTTTGAATATTTAAATAAATTTTTAAAAACGTATTTAATTGCTTAAAATTCGAAATAATCCCTCTGGCCTTTTTTATGCATTTGCATCATCTTTCGCGGATCTGCCGCGTTCCTCCTCGGAAAGAAGGGTTCTTTAGAGTTAATATACTCGACCAGACTTTTCTCGATATATTCAACAGAAATAAAGCTTGTATTAGTTAGGTGAGGCTGCGGGGATATGAAGAGGTAACAACTTTTAAGGGGGCAGTCTAATAAGTACGCTGACTGTGCTAAATCTCACATTTAAAGTCGCGCATGGTATTGAAAAATGAATTTTCCGTTTCTCTTGTCGGTATACAGCTTTTTTACGCACAGCGCATTACTATCACTCATCGGCTGGTGCTAGTAATGCGTGGCGACTACTTTTATCAGATGGAAGCAGTTTATAATGTACGACGCTCCGCTGATTCCACCGTAAACACAGCAGTATCTTCCTGACGTGAATATTCAGTAGTTTGGTAATAGTTGATGGTTCACCGAGATAAGCTTACGATTTTCACCTCTTTGAAGGCTTACAGAGAATTCATTATTCGCCGTAGATCATAATTTGGTACAATCAATCTTTTTTTTAGCTGGAGATCAACAACGTCGCAGTATTATATGAGGTGGTTCAAATTTGACTTTAGGATGTTATTATTATCAGTATAATATGCAGATTTAGTAGCTACGTGTTCTTTTAGCAAGGTTTTCTATTTCAGCAATTACACGCCTGGTGTTCTTTTACTCCTGGAATAATAGCAGGTTGGTAGACATAAACCAAGTAGCTTTCAAATAACCCCAGAGGAAAAAGTCTAATGGTATTAGATCGCAAAACCGCGGTGGTCAATCAATACCACCCTTCTGCAAGAACCCAACTAGGAAATTTGGTTTGAAGAAAAGTGAGCGTTTCACATGTTGTGACATGTGACGCCAGCTTACTCCAGCACACGTTATTCAAGTTCAATTATTGTTTTTATTTAAAAAAAATTGTTTAGCATCTCCCGAAAGCGTGCACCACTGGCAGTATCAACGTTTTCCAGCTTCACCTTCAAAAAATACGGGCCGATGATTCCTGCACACCCAACGGTATATTTTTGCGAATTAATTGGCTTCTTCTGAATAGAAGGTGGATTTTCACTTGCCCAGATGCGAAACTTATGAAGAAAATGTTAAAGTAAAGTCAGCTTCATCGCTTGATGTGATTTTTAATGGACTTTATCGTGTTTTTAGACACCAAATATACAAATGCAAACTTCCAACTTCACAGAACGCAAGCGCGCGCAATTCAAATCCTAAAGTTCAATTTGGATCACTTTATATCATCCTGTTCTCAGTTATGATAAACCTAATAACTTTTAGAAATGATTCGACGTGTCACTTTAAATTTTTTGCCGACTGTGACTATACTACAGTAATCTTCTTTGAAGATTTGCTCTAGTTTCTTGTCCTTGACTTTTTGGCGTTTTCTTACTTTACTATGAACTTTTTTAATATCTTTACTAATATAAAATAAAGATAAGCTTTATTGAATTGAGCAAGCATTTTTAAATTGCATGTGGAAGTGGAAAATTAAATTTCCTTGTTAAGATCCTAAAATCTTTAGCTACACTCTCAAAAAGATATTTGTTAGTTTCTTAAGTATTAATTAGTTTTATATAATTGCTTTTTTATTAAAAGTATTTAGATTTAACACTTTTAATGCTAAAATGTTTGTAGTTATAGGGGACGTAGACTAATCATTCCGTTTAAAGAACAAGTGGATGTTTGGAATACTTTCGAAAAATTTGGCGTTAAAAAAAACCTTCATTTTGTTATCCACTCTCGTACAGAAACATCGGTTACATAAATTATTTCTGTTGTAATCGCCGGGCTTTTTACCATGAATCGGTGAAAACTCGATAAATAGGTAAAGCGCACTCAGCTAACGCGAACCACTGCTTTCCACGATAATTCTACACCATTTGTCATGCAAAGCCGCATACATTTTAACAACACGTTAAGAGTAGCGTTCGCGGCGTGCCCAACGTGATGGAAATGAGTAATTTATGGGAATCTACCAGAACTGAGTGCTAATTGCAGGCTGCGAGGCAGCTTGACAGGTGTTGGTGTCTTGGAATAGCTGCACACCGTTTACTGAGCGGCATCCATTTAAATGTTGTGTTAATTGTGAACAGAGCGATTGTTATACGGTTTCTGTCAACATATAGAATTTCACTTGCTAATTAAAAAATGCAGTGACGCAAGGCAACGCTGAAACAGTGTAGAACTGAATGTCACTCCCGATTAAGGTTTTTGGCGCCCTAGACTGAGAATTCGCCTTTTCTCACATTTCTGCATGTTTGGGAAGTTGTCAAAAATAACAAAGAAGTTGATTGTTTAGGCGAAACATTTATTTTATTTTTATTGCATACACACTTCAATACAATGTTTACTTACATTCACACATCACTGAGGAAAAATAAAAGCAAACGTTTATTTCATCTAAAAACTTCAATTAATAAAATTCTTTTCCTGACTTTAGAGTTAGCAAACCCATGGATTATACCACGAAAAGAAAGAGCCCGCAGGAAATCGCTTTCATTAAATAAAAGTGCAAGACCTGTTCTTTTTTTATTATTTTAACGTTGATCTTTGTTTTCACCAAAAAGAACTTTTGGCTTCGTCTTTCTTGTAATGCTTGTTTTGTAGGCACGTCAATTCACACGTCAATTTGAAACTTATCTTCGTTTCGAAGAATGTTTTTGATAAAACTACTTATAAAAACTTTATCCTTGAAGCATTTTACTTACTTCTTGAAACTTCACAAGAACATTGTTCCAAAGACATACCATCAATGCCGTTTCAAGTCTTAATTTTTTTCATTATTACATTTGCTATTATAAAATCATTCTGATACTGTTTTTTACATTAAGGACACTATCGAACTGTCAACAAAGTTTTTAAAGATGAGGAGTCTTTTCTAAGCTGAGACTGCAAGATATTCTATCTTTTGGTTGAAGAACTAAAATAGATTTATTCTATGGAAAAAAATCAACAGAGTACTTGCTGATTTCCGCAACTGTGGAACCAACTAGTCGTAAAGAGTGTCCTGCGCTAAGAATGTATGTCACCAGAGAATTTACTCTTTTATTCTAGCCTTTAAACCCTTTATAACAACCAGTTATATTCCTGGCATGATCATAACTCTATTTTCTGCAGTTATTTAGATCAATACCTAGAAAATCTACATCACAGCAATCGTTGTGACTGATTGATACAAAATATTTTTGAGTTGCATACTATCTGTTAGATTTTTTAGTCAGAATCATGGTTTTGTTGAATGCCATTGTAGTCCACATATTCACGAAATTTATCATTTACGCACCACTCTTTGAGGGTACTTTAGGGGCTCGGTGAGCTCGAAGCCTCTTGCAGCTGTACGTTGATACACTACAATTTGAGCTTGAAGTCCCTAAAATCGATTGTGATTTGTGCTGTTTAGTTTTGGTATTTTCTTGATCACGATATCCCGCCGCTTATTTTATTAACAAATCTCGGCTTTTTTGCCATTCATTGTTCAGCCTTTGTGATAAATAAAACGTGAATCGAACGACAATTCAATTCAGAACTATACTTTGTTCTCAATGATTGCAACAATAATTATAGATTATAATACAACGATCAAGAGTTACTATAACAACACTAATTTATTTGCACCACTGTTGTTCGCTGTACGACATCTCCTATTCGACTGCCCCGAATGCCCATCTGTTTCGCCTTATATTCAAATGCGCTGTCCTAGAACGAATCACAAGATCTGTTGCGGGCGGTGATCAATAATTTGATATGTTATTTCTGTGCAACTTGTCCAATTGTCTTATGCATATGTGGTACCTTACATAGAGCTACTTTTTATCTATTTTTGTCATATTTCTTGGTACCAATGTTGATTAGTCCCAGTATACACTTGCTTAGTCTTGACCATGTTTAGTTTAAGATCACTGGTATTAAACCAACATTATTAAAATTGTTTTCTTCTTTTTTTATAAGAAACTGAGTGTGGCTAAAGAAATATCTATTGTTTCGTCTTGCAGAAATAAAGAAGAAATGGAAACTTTACTATTCGTCTGTATCAACGTGCATGATCTGTTTAAAAGCTCAAACTATTTACCAAGAACTTGCCATCTGTTAGCAGTAGTAAAGACATCGGAGAAAGGTTTAACTGTATTAAAGGATGGTTTGAGGAATTTAAAAATGGAACCGATAACCACAATGTTATTAGACATGGAGAAGGTGCTGGTGCTGATAAAGAGACCGCCAAAAAGTGATGGAGTCAGAAGATTAAAATCCAAAGAGATTTTGAATTGCAATGACACTGGACTTTTCTGAAAAATTTTTTAATGGACGTTACATGCAAGTGGTGGCATAATTGTAAAACTTCTGTTAGCCTATCGCTTTGAAAATGCTCGAGTCTTTAAAAAACAGAATGTTAATGGGCACACACTTGGTGTTGTGTGAAGAACTAACAGAAGAGTTTGAGTAAGCAGGTGATTCTTCTTTGAGTGGATGGCAGAAGTTTTGGCTTTCTAATCCTATCTGAAAAATTCTTCTTATAACCGATAATACCTCAGCACATCCTTCACATTTGGAATAAGATGTAGATAAAGAATTTTATTTAATCTTCTTGCTTTTTAATATCACATCACTTCTATAGCAAATAGATCCATATCTTATTGCCCAGTTTAAAAAGTTTTATTTAACAATTATTGCCAAAAACGCTTTGAAGTTACTATTGATACAAAAGGGAGTTCTTGAAAAATTCTTTCTTGCATCTTATTAGTCAGGCATGAGAAGGCGTTTTTGTTAGAATATTAAATATGGCTTAGAACTGCTTTGGAAGAACCTGAAAGAAAAACTGACGTAATGGATACGGTTGTCTTTATAAGTAACATCATATATTTAAAAGTTAATGGGGCAGATATAAAGGATTACAACGTTGGCCAGCCCAACACACACAACGTTGGGCTGGCCATTGGAGAGCTATACGAAAAAAAATAGTGGGTAAAGAAAATTTATGAGAAGGAAAAGCAAATATTTTTAATAACAAAGAAGGCAGCTGCAAAAATCTACTGAAATGAATTAGAAGAATTGGGTATCAAGTAGCGTCCAAATTAAGTCGTTGCTTATAGAACCCCCAACACCTTCAAATGACATTTCCATTATTTACCTTAAAAAGATATTAAAGAAGTGATAGACTGAGTAATCGTTGGATAGATTTTTTAAATCTCTCTCGCCTAATAAATATAAAAAGAAGTAACATGACAACAAATCTAAATCCGAACTACAAAATCAGTCACAAGAAAACTGATGTATTTTTTATTTAATGGAAGATGCTTTCTGTACAAAGAATATGAAAGCAAAACCAATAGTTGCACTCAGAATTAATTGTTTTGAAAATTTTTAAATTTAGGAACGGATTAACTGATTTCCGACAAAATAAAATAGAAAGTTGGCTACCAAGACCTCGGATAGGAAGGAATTAAGTTTATAAGTTGCGGTGGTGATATTTGCACAGGACTAATTCAAAAACGGAATTGAATACTGGAAACTAGAAGGAAGTTGAGTTAAAATTGCGCCGCTTATCTAAAGTTTCGAATTCAGCTTTCTAAATACCACCTGGAGCTTACCAGGATTTGTATATAAAATAAATCGCAACAGTTTGATATAAGTGCTCATTAGAGTATATATCACAATTTATAATATAAAAAGTTACAATTACGGCAACAAAAAATTATTTCGCGAAAATGGTTCAAGATACAAGAAACATTGTATGTAGCCTAAGTTCGCTACAACGTAAGCGCTTTAGGATACTTTCCTAAGCATTCTTTTCATATGCAAAGTTCTGTATTGAAGTCTAGAATATCTGACTCGTCTTGTTGGTATGAATCTTGGCGACGGCCGGCATCTCTATTCTTTTTAAGATGACTGGAGTTTTGGGCACAGCCAGATGGCTCAGGGCGATAAATCTGAACTGTAAGCTGCGCGATTTGATTCAAGAAAAAGTTCAGCACATTGTCGTAGTGAAGCTGTCAAGCTTGCCCACTTATTGTATTGTTTCTGATGGCCTCCAAAATCATCCCAACAGTTTCTGCGCACGAATATTCCAATTTAGCACAAATTTAACGCAGAAGCACTGCTCTACTTTCTCAGTCATTGCAAATATGACGATTACATCCTAACTATACTCATTCACCGGCGTCTATCTCTCAATTGACAACCAACAAAGTCGTTCTCGTTCATGCATTACAGTCTACTATCATCGGTCTACTAACATTGGTTCGATATTTTCAGGGACAACAGCAGTTTTATAGAATTTCACAGATATATACATTTAAAAAACGATTAATTTTTAGAACAAAATGTGTTTTAATTCGTTTATAAGCCTTGAGAAAAAACTCTTGATAAGATGGAAAACCAAAAACTCAAAATCGACCCTTAGAGGAAAACCGATCCTGACCACAAATATAGTTTATGCGGTATAATAATACAGCGCGCAATATAATACTAAGCCGTATAAACAAATAAAATAAATAGAATAAATAAAAATAAATAATGGTTTCTGATTTCTTATTAGTGACCCAAAAAGAGTTAAAATTTTGCTTTGAGGAGTTTTTCCTCCTTTATTCCACATTTGAAATTAGGATTTTGCAATTCAAAATGACCAATATATGATTTATGAGACTAATTTTCTGTAGAGGATTTTTTAGGATGCCATTTTAGATCGAAATTAAAATTTTTAAATTCGAAGTTGCAAATCCTCGTAGTGTACGAAGTTTTGTACGTGTTTTTTTTAATTATTTGTTGGTCTAACGAACGGAAGCCTAAAAATTATTGTTATAATAAAAAAACAGATATTAGGAGTGGGTGAAGGGTGCAACATACGCCAGATTGATATAAATAGTCCAATATACTTAGCAATAGAAAAATTTAAGAAACTGCCATATAAAAAAAGCATTTTAAGATAATCAAGAGCAGTAAAAAAATATTTTGGAAAATATCATGTAGCAAACAGAATGCAAGAGCTACCATGCCTTAAATGTTTTTAATCAAACGAGTAGAAAATTAATAAAATACATAGAAAATCAACGCTAGTAGCGTTGAAATACAAATCTTTAAACTGTATCGTGTAAATAGTGAAATTATGGAGCCGGGGGGGGGGGTAGTTCAAAAGGACAAATGATAGATCGACGGCAGTGGAACAACCGTTGATTATGAAAGTACGGGAATATTTTTTTAGAAATATGAATAATCCGTAACTCACGAACGGGTAGAGGATAAGTAGAGAATACGCCCTTTATGACTATTTTTAGAGTTAATGTGAAAATATTGGGGTTTATACAAAAGCCGAAGTAACCCTCTTCGACTCCGAGTTAACATTTTACTCATGTATTATAATATACAGTTACTCCGAGGAACAAGGCTTGGTTTTCCCACTAAATCGAAGAGCACATCACCGTCTACTAACGAATTACACCAAAAATTATAAAATTTTGACGTTTAGAATATTGAGGAAGTTATAAATAACAGAGGAGAAGACAGATTTATGTAAAAAATTATAGCTGCAAGAGAGCTGGTAGTAAAATTGATTTAAAAAAGCAGCTGCTTTTTGAAAGTTCTACACGGGACTTTTTTTAAATACAAACAACGGCAAAAGGAGATGTAGAAGGGTGTAGCTGACTTGATCAGGTAGGGTCTGGAGAGGAGGGTACATCACCGTTCCTTCTATAAGTACTTCTTAGTATTAAGGCATAAAATGAAGAGGCGATTGCACCAATTCGGTCAACATTTTTACATGTGGGGGAGAGGGGACTGCGAAAATTTCTTCTCAATGATCATAAAAATGTGTAATTAAAAACGGTTTAATTTAAAGACGAAAAAGAAGGAGGTTCATGTTAGATGCAAAAATAACTTGCAGAAGCATTAAATATTACTCCGAAATTTTCAGACGTTTGAGGACTACGGGAAAGGTTTATAATAAGGGGGAAAAGGGTGCAATACTAACTGAAGGAAACAGTTATCAAAAGGCGAAGAACCAGGTGCGAAATTTTCCTTGACGATGTTCTGTATTTTGTGGGATTAAAAAGGTTTGCTGAGCTTTGAGAAGTTGAAACTGAATCATACGATCACTAACGATCTCTACCAATAGCAGTTAATTAATTTTGACCAAGAATTGAAGGTTTAGTGCCCAAAAAACACCAAAAGGTATGATTAAGTGGCTTTTCAATCGAACAAGCTTCAGCTACATGTTGAGAAATAGGCCAAAAACAAGTTTGAAGCGTTGGCTAAGATACCTTATTCAACTCGCTTTGTTCTCCAGACATTGATTCCTAATTATTTCTTGATTAGCTTGTATTAAGGTGGCCAAAATTTGGTCTCTCAGTGGATCGTCTCAAAAGACGAATCGTTCCTTCGAACGAAACTGTCAGGATAGGAAAAAGCCAAAGCAACATGACAAGATGTAGGAAAAAGTCCTAGCTAACAAAGACCAACAAATACTTCGACTGATTTGCTCTTTCATTTTACTTATTGAATATAAAATTAATGTTTTTCATTAAAGGCGGAAACTTATATGCACCACTAGACAACAAAATGCTTGTTGATTCGACCTAATGAGGCATAGTAGTAAAGCAGATGGATGGGTAGGTAGACTATGATGTTTGAAGTGGTTGACAAAGCAATATGACAAGATGTCGTCTTTGTTATGCCAACTACATTTTTTAATACAGAATTCTTATATTTCCCTTTTTGTTTCTTCTTAAAATTGTTTTTAGATTAGTTTACCGATGTTAGTTCTGATTGATAACTTTTTTTGTTGCATTTGTCAGGTTCTTCTTCTCGTTTAATTCTCTTGTAACATTATTACTATCAGTTTTTTTTATTTAATTTTGACGACTTTTGTAGCAAATTTGGATTTCCACTCATCGCTCTAGAAACTTTAAAAATCAATCTTGATTGCCTTTCCTTGTGAAAGTTTCCGGCGTGCATTTGAATTTTTATTAAGTTTTATAATTACTTCCACATAGCAAGCAATAAAAGGTCGGAAGTGCGTTGTTGCTGATGAATTGGCAGTTAATAACGCTTATGCAGCTGTAGCTCCACCTAAAGCATGTTGGTAAAGAGTGCTTTAATTAACGTCTACGCGTTAATTTGCAGACAATCTAATTATCTGTGGCTGTGAGGGAGGGAGTAGAATGTAGCTTGATTTGAAAGGGAAAACAGCACAACTCGTGTGGTTTTTATTATGTTATCTTACGTGAACAATTTTGAATTATATTTTTTTATACACTTCTTTGACATAGCCATAGATCTATGGTTTGAAATATCTTATATGGAACGTTCTTGCATTTTATATATATTTATATATGTCAATTACTTTTTTATATAGCTCCTAAGTTTGCTCAATCAAATATAAGGCGGAATTTTTATTCTTTAAGCTTATTAAGCATTATAAAAGGGCAAACCTTCAAATTTATTTCGCTACACATTTTTCCAATGGACAGATAATTGTGACATAAGCCACTCATACTAGCATCATCAAATCTCTGCACTCCAAGAGCTTTTTTAGTGTTCCAAACAAATGATAATTGCAGGGCAATAAATCTGAACAAAATAAAAACTATTTCAGTGAACATTCCCCTACTACGACTAATCGACAACGATTTTAAAAAATACGACTCTGAGTGGACATAGGGTCAAACTACAAGTCTACAACATAGAAAATTACATAAAAATTAAGAAAGTGCTGGACGACAATAAAGTAGCATGCCACACCTTTAGCTTAAAGGAAAAAGGGAGCTACAAAGTTGTAATTAAGAATTTGCATTATTCTACTGAACAAGACACAATAAAGGCAGCACTAACTGAAGAAGGCCACATTCCCAGAAACATAAATGTATGTAAATTTACTAAAACCAACGAATACAGAAACATATTCTTTGTGGAATTAGACCCTAAGAAAACAACAAATAAATTTTTAAGTTAAAATATCTTATGGATACATATATACAAGCGCTGCCATTGATACGGACACGCCCGTAATTTTTTTCATTAAAACACCCAGATGTATAGGCTGTGGAGAAAATCACGACACAAAAGGCTCCAAATAGACGAAAACTAACCCCGCAAAATGCGCACTACGTAAGGGAAATCATCCTGCAATCTTAAAGGATATCAGGTGTATCTCAAAATAGACAATATCTCGACTCCAAAACAAAAACAAAATCACCCCATAATGTACTAGCGCTTACCAGGCGAGCATACACCAAGCACCCGTAATATGCAGCAAATGCGAACAGTTAACAAAACATCCAGAATGTCCCATCCGCAACAAACGTTTGGCCCGACTCTCCCACAAACTAACCAGGTAGATCCCCTAATGCACTTCATGCAAGAAACAATTCTTAATCAAAACAAACAATTGTGGGGTTACTGTCAGAAGCAAACGACATGAAACAAACTATTGACATCCTCGTCAGAGAAATCACTATGTTAAGGCAACAAATCAACAAACATTATAATGGATAGACACAAAATAATTGCATGGAACGCCAACGGAGTGACGAATCACCGTCAATAAATCGCAATATACTTATGTTAAATGGAAATCAGATAGACATCCTTCTAATTTCTGAAGCACACGCCACAGAACGCTCCTGTTTTAAAAACTCGGGAGACTGTATATACGACACCAAGCATCCAAATGGCAACGCGAAAGGAGGATCGGCAATAATCGTCCGCAACATTATAAAACACACAAACTTCCTAAATTCAGTCGAGACTATTTACAGCCACCACAATAATAATAAAGACTGGAATTGTCCTATAAATGTATCTGCTGCTTATTGCCCACCCAACTATAGAATCAGTAAGGAACTTTAACGCAAGACATCTCGAGACATAGCTATGAGACAAGTCATTGAAGAAAAGAGCCTGAACTATTTGTCTACAAGCAAACCGACATAATGGCTCTTCGACCAGGTAAATATCCCAGACCTCTTGGATTTCTTTATTACAGAAGGCATTGGTCACGCATTTATGTGCGTGGAAGAATGCTATAACCACGACCCTTATCACCAAAAGCAAAAAACCACAGCTCCACAACAACCACGCAGGCTAGAACTTATTCAAGGAGATAGAACAAGGACTTTTACTAAATATTCCTCTAAGATCTCATGAAGACATAGGAGAGGCAGCTGAAAACCTCACTACCACCATAGAACAAGCCATGGGAGCTGCCACACTAGCAACGAAGCCCTGCACTAAAAACCACTACACACGAAAGGTAATGGACAAACTGAACGAAGAAAGAAGATTAAGAAAACTATGGCCAGACAGGCGGTATCCAGCAGAAAAATTAGCGTATAACAGACCGGCAAGGGAACTTAAACATTTAATTAGAAAATACAAAGACAGCTGCTTTTAGAAGTACCTTGAAGGTTTAACGAATAGTTAACGGCACTGAATATTCACTTTGGAAGGCCACCAAATGTTTCAAACAACCGCAGAAACTAGTGCTACCTATCCGAAGAGAAGACGGAACCTGGGAAAAAAGCGATGCTGAAAAAGCTGATGTCTTTGCGCAATACTTTAAGAAAGTTTTTACTCCCCCCGGGAGGCGACGGAGAACATAGAAGAGGGAGTGGATAACTACGTCGAAACGTCCCTGCAACTTTCATTGCCAATAAAACCATTGAACAATATATCAAAACCATTATAGACGGTTTAAAGATCAAGAAAGAATCACTGGAAAGACCTTGAAGGAATTACCGAAGAAAGGGATACTAATGATTACTTTCATCGTCAACGCGAAAATTTCCATTGCAGTGGAAGTCCGCCAAAGGTCATTCTTATACTTCTTATACACAAACCAGGCAAACCACCTAACGACACTGTCTCGTATCGACTCATAAGTTTTTCTATAACAGCAAAATTGTTCTAAAAACTGCTTTTGAAAAGACTAATGCCGATCGTTAACAAGCATGAATTGACATCCGACTACCAGTTTGGATTTAGGGGCGACATTCAACTTCGAACGGTGAATTGAGTAGTGGACATCATTAATACCACTTTTGAAAAAAAAGCATCCTGGGCCGCTACCTGCATAGATGCAAGCCAAGCAATTGGCAAAATTTGGCACAAAGGGCTCCTATTTAAGCTAAAACAAAAAATTCCTGAGAACTTCTATCTTGTCATAAAATCTTACATGGAGGATAGATATTTCCAAGTTGAACATGGAGAAGAACTTTCAAAACTCTACCCAGTAAGATCAGAGTTCCTCAAGTCAGCGTCTTGGGGCCTATCCTTTACATCTTATATACCGCTAGATCTGCCTCACAGTAAAGATGTAACAACGGCCATTTTCGCAGATGATACGGCCATTTTAACTACTGACAAGGACGCAACGAGAGCGTCCCAGAATCTCAAAAAAAGCCTCGATAGAGGCCGTAGATTGTCAACAAGATGGAGAATAAAAATAAACGCCAGCAAGACAGTCCAAGTCAACTTCACCAAATGTCGAGGAATGTGCCCAACATTTGTTACTCTCAACGGAGTGTCAGTACAGGAAGCCGACTCAGTCAAATATCTGTGAACGGACCTAGACAAAGCCCTCACGTGGAGAATGCATATATGGAAAAAAAAGCAAAGAATTTTTTTTTATTATCAGCTTACTACTATTTACAATCTGCTCGGAGAACAATAAGTAAATATTTAAATGTGGGTGACAATGGAAGCAAATGTTCATCAACATCGCTTCAGATACAACTAATGCGTATTAACGTTTACAAAAGGAACATATAACGTATAGAGAGTTTAAACTAAAATCTAAACGGCAAGTCAAGAGTGTACTGCCTCTTAAATCTCCGATTATGTTCACTGTTGTCCAATAAGTTTAGTGCTAGACTATTAGGGTGAAGTTCTAGCTTGGCGATATATTTTTCACTACTTTTCACCATTTTTTCTTTGGCAGAGCGCACCTTGAGGTCACTGTAGATATCAACGATGGTTATGTAGTATGGTGCGTTGAGAATGGTTTGAAGGGTTTTTGTTTGGAACCTTTCTATTATAGCTAGGTTAGTGGATGGCGCGGTTCCCCAGGGTTCAATTCCGTAAAGCCATATCGGGTTGAATATTACTTTGTAAATGAGAAGTTTGTTGTGGAAGGAAAGTTGCGAATGTCTGCCCAGTAACCAATAGAGCTTGCTAAACTTCCAGTTGAGTTGCTTACGTTTGGTCCATATATGCGCCCTCTAGGTTAGGCCTCTATCAAGGTGGATACCTAGGTATCTTGCATTGTCGGATTGTGGTATTATTGTTCCGTTGATAGAGATAGGTGGACAAGTATCTCTTCTCTTTATAAAGGTGACGTAGACGGACTTGGTTTGATTGATTTTAATTCGCCATCTTTGAAACCAATCTTGAATGACATCGAAATGGGTTTGTAGTTTGGTGGAGGCCCTTGCTGGATCTTCGTCTGTAGCCAGCAACGCAGTATCGTCAGCAAACGTTGCGATGGAAACTTCCGTACAGGTTGGTAGGTCTGCTGTGTAGACTAGGTACAATACTGGTCCTAAAACTCTCTCTTGGGGTACTCCAGAGCCTATAGGGATGAGGTTGGTAAATTCTTCTTCATATCTTACTTGGAAGAGTCTATTTTGTAATATAAGGTAAATGTTATTGGGAAACCACTTTTTTAACTTACTCAGTATTCTTTGGCTACAAATGTGGCATTAATAATTTCTACTACTCTATGAACTTGTTGAATTGTAGAGTGCTGCCTTCTAAAACCGAATTGATGGTTCGGTATGAGATTTTGTTCTTCTAGAATTGGCATTAGTCGCTTTAGTAGCAGGTTTTCGAACAGCTTTGAAATTATGGATAATAAACTTGTCGGTCTGTACGCCTCGGCTAAGTTGGGTGGTTTGCCAGGTTTTGGATCAAAATAATTTTAGGAACTTTCCATTGTGCTGGGAAATGAGCCGTTCTTAGTATCGCGTTAAATATAAATAACAGCAATGTGAGACCCTTAGGTGGGAGTTCTTTTAGAATTTGGCCTGTTATTAAATCGTATCCAGGTGATTTTTTGTAGGCAATTTTTGTTGTTGTATCTTTTACCTCTTTCACTTTAATGGCTTTGATAGGCGGTGACAGTTGCAATGATACATCCAAAAACTTGTCAATTTCTTCTTCTTCAATTCCGGGTGCTTCAGGTATCGGTTGGAAGACTTTCCTAAGGTGTTCGGCAAATACCTCAGCTTTCTCGTCATTGCTTTTTGCCCAAGTTCCGTTTTCTTTCGGATCGGTGGAACGGGTTTTGTGGTTGTTTTAGCCTTTTGGTGGCTTTCCACAGTTAGTAGTCATTCGCTTCTGTGGCCGATAATCCTTCAATGAATTTTTTAAAAGTCTCATCTCTGTATTCCTGCAGCATTTTCTTTAGTTCTCTTAGAACGTTGTTTCTCTTCGGGATAACATGTTCTCTGCCACCCATTACGTAATCTTCTCTTTTCTGCTGTTTTGTTTGTGATTTCCTTTGGGAAGCCTTTCTTCCTGTGTTTTTCTGGTAGCGTAGGTGTTGATTTCCAAGCAGCGTTCTGTGTTGCCGTCAAGAATTCTTCTACTGCCGTTTCGATGTCTTCCGCTATTTTTAGTTTTATCTTTAAAGAGATGTTTTCTTCGAGATTCTCTCGAAAGTAGTCCCAGTCAGTTAAGTGGTTATGTAGTTGCGGTGGTTTAGTTTTATGAATTATGGAGGTACTTATAGTTAGTATAACAGGAGTGTGATTTGAGCAGAGGTCAAAGCTATCTTCTACGTTTATACATGCTTGCCCTATACCCTTAGTGATGAAGAATTCTAGACAATTTGGGATTATCGTCAAAAAGCAAAGAATGAAACCTTAAATTTAGTACATATTGTTGGTTACTAAAACCGAAATTTCCCTCTTTCGTTGGACAATAAACTACTACTGTACAAAGCGATTCTTAAACCGGTATCGATGTACGGTATTCAGCTATGAGGAAACTCATCCGCCTCCAACATAGCCATCTTTGAAAGGTTCTAGTCTAAGGCTCTTTGGACTATAACTAACGCCTCGCAATACATCACCAACGCCGAAATGATCAGTGACCTTAAAATTATTGCAGTAAAGATTGTATTAACATTTTACAAGCCCATTCATACGTGTGTAATCTAGATTTAGCAATTGAAGATAAAAAAGAATAACTTATGTTAGATATGGCTAAAGAGACTTCAATGGACGCCTACTTTCTTGCGATTCCGAGCACTCACTAATATTTGCTTATTGCTCTAATAGTGCAGATTACAAATTGTAATTCTTGTGGCAATAAAGAAAATGAAGTACCTATAGGAAAAATTCATTTGAGACACCCTTGCCTATAGTCAGAAGCTGCGCCCCTCACCATTTATCCCGCGATATGTAAAAAATTAATTTCTGTTTATATTTGATTGACTCACGTATATCTATTATTTCACACAATTTTGTAAAGAATTTTTTGATATGTTAATTTTCTTTGTATATCACATTTTCTCTCATTTTTCCTACCTTAAAAAATCAAAATCATAGTATGCATAGTCTAAAAGTTTCTGCGTTTATCAGTTTGCAATAATATATGTTGTTTATTTACTTGTCTTGCGCTGAATTCTTGTTGTCTTTCAAACAATTGCTGATTTACTTTTTCATTAAACTTATGCTTTGCCTTAAGAGTTTTTTCATTTGTCCAATTGCTATATTATCATTTATTTACAACATTTACAAGCTACATGCAGGTTTATATATAGATACAATAAGGTTCTAAAAGTCGCAGAGCTATAAGTTTGGGCTGCAGAAAAGGCCTTCTAGTATAGTACAGAATACATCCTCAATATTTTGTTGAGCTTGAGCATCTGCATGGGATCGGAATTTGTCGTAAAGCAGGATAGTGTCGTGGATTGAAAATTCGTATCTTTTTTTTATTTAATCTCAATGTTAACAAAACAATTTTAGGAATCTTCAATGCAAATATTCTCCTCAGTCGCGTTAATCTTCAAGCGACATCGATGACTTTATATCCACCTACATTTACGCTACGCATACGCTTTTTAAGGACGTTGTCCTTGTACTGTGTCTTAAATCTTCTAAAATCGTCAGACAGTTGTACGTCCTCTACCACGACAAGCTTTATAATAATCCGTTGCTCAACGGACAACATTATGATACTAACTAAAGAAACGATAATTTAAGGTACTCTCCGGCGAAAATTCCCGTTTGACTTTCTATCTGCAACGCTTAGAAGCGGCACCCCTTTCCGTCCGCTCGCGTTGCGTAAAAAAGAAATTCCGGTTAATATTTGATTCACCTACATAAATAACGTTTATTTATGTGCAATTTCTGCACTTTGTACGCATCATACATAAAGTTGAGTAATATATTAAGATAAATTACATAGTTAAGACTCATAATGATCAGTAGAGATGTTTATGTTGAAAGTTTTAACGTATTTAATCCGAAGGAGGAATTTTTTTAAGCGGGTATTTTAGTTATTGTTTTTATTAATTTTTTTTATTCTATTGTCTGTTTACCACAACACAAATGAGTTAGTGTAACAAAAATTTGTTTACAACGATCTCTCTTTGTTTATTTTATGTATTCTTATAGTCTATAAATTGCTCTGTATTAGATTAAATGATCTTAATTACTGCTTTAACCGCTACATCACCATTGAACTGCATGACAGTTACGCACGATAACATTTTCTGTGGAACTGCACATTTTTAGACAATTTTATGAACATTAAACTTACGAAAGTGTAGTTTATCACAGTGGACAGTGTGAAAATTTTTGCCTGGTTTTAGAATTAGCAAATCTCTAGACTATGTCATGAAGAGAAAGTTTCTGGTCACTTTTAACGTCGATCTCAAAAAGTTTTTCATTATCTTAAGAATTGAAAGGATCTTTCTCTAAAGTAGTATGTAACTGTCATACTTCTCGAATCATACTCCCAGAATGATGGCAGTGTTGGGAAAAGTAGACTCTACGTCCCGTAACTTCAACAATGCTGGAAGTCTTTGCAGTTTTAATTATGTTTTTGGTTTTTGTTCTTATTTTATTTGCCAACACTTTTATTAATTCTTAAAAATGCTGCTGGATGTGCACATTCCCCGGGATATGTTCTATCTAATATATATATTGTAAAATTTTCCATCTGAGTGATTGTCCATAGAAAACCAAAATTATTCCATTTGTTCTATTTCGTACTGAGTTGAACATCAGAGAATCAATTACCGCATACATTTCTTTCACGAAAGATCATCGTCCAAAAAACTCGTAACTTCGATCTTTGTTTTCACTAAAAGATACCTTTGGCTTTCTCTTTCTCGAACGTCGGTTTTACGCGACTCTTTTGCTTTGTTTCTATCTTTGCTTGGAAGAATTTTTATAAAGCTTCTAAAGCACCATATAAAGTAAAACCTTTATTGTGTCTGTACTTTTTCTTTGGAGTTTTTCACTTCTTTTTAGAGAGTTTACAAGAGCATTGCTAGAAACATATCATTAAAATGCATTTTAAGACGTAAAGTTTTCTATATTACATTTGCTTCATCCTGTACGTCCTTAGTCTGATCACTATCATCAAAGACTTCCTGGTAGGATTTATATTATGCTTAGCCGTCATTAGACTTTAAGGAAAGACTGCAAGATATTCCATCTTTTGGTTGAAGAACTCACCTATATGACCAAAGTTAGGAATGAGCGTCAAAAATTGTTAAACAGAAGACACATCTGGCATTGAGTCTATAATTGTGGGATAGTACTTGGTCGAACTGCATATTGAATGTATTGACAGTTGTACATGATAAGAATGAGGAGAAAACATAATACCTCTTTTGGTTTGCTATATGTTTAAATGCGATATTCAGTTTGGACTACCTTTGAAAATGCAAACTGAGAATCTAAAATATGTTGATCAACCAATGATGAGATTCGTATTAAATTGAGTGTGTGATCTTCGAATATGAACAAGAAATGTGCCTTTTCTGCTATATATTATTGTCACTATTCTATAAATTATATGAATGTTCTTTCTTGAATTATTTATAATACTTTTAAGAACCGCTATAAGTAATTGATTATTTCAAAAACTTTTGACTTTCTTCAGCGAGCAAATTGAGCTCTTTCGAAGCAGCTGAACGAAAATTTATTTCCGTCTTTGTATGCATGTTTCAAACGCATGAAAATTTTCGAGATATTCTATAATTCTTTTTAACAATATAATCAGATTTTGGCTTAATTTGCGCTGTTCAATCAGCTGCTTTAAACTCTCAAAAAAGTTCTAAGGGTGTCTAATTTTTACTTTTTTCAAAACGATATTGGTGATATTTTCACTTACATTTTGTAAAAGGGCATATATGAATCTTCAGTCGAATTCTATTTTTATCTTTTAGACCCATGAACTTTGTAAGACTTCTATTAAGTTTACTCAGTGTATCGAATTATTTTATAAACCTTACTTGCTGGCGATTGTCAGATCATTAAG
The DNA here is from genome assembly GCA_036346155.1 of Sinelater perroti. Taxonomy (NCBI): domain Eukaryota; kingdom Metazoa; phylum Arthropoda; class Insecta; order Coleoptera; family Elateridae; genus Sinelater; species Sinelater perroti. Next base: position 15,300,475 of record JARFIY010000158.1, on the reverse strand, counting down.
GGCCACAACGTCTCTTTTAAGTTTCCAAAATAATTGTTTTTTCCAGAGCAAGTGGTCATCAGTCTTACTTATTTTTTACATTATTTTATCTTATTCTATCTACAGTTAAACTTCTCCAATTACTCGCGCCCATTTTTCGGTGTTGTTTTCTATGTTATCTAACCACCCTTTCCGCGATCTACCTTTAAGTCTTTTATCTTCGAAGTTCCCTTTGAAAATTTTGTACAAATATCCTAGGCATCCCACTACATTACTTTTAATTGTTAAACTTAGCAGGTTGAAAAACTATTTTATTTTGAAATTATAAATATCTTGTTCTCCACTCACCATTTTCCAGGCCTCTTCTTAGAATTTTTCTTTCTCAGATGTCCGATAAGTTTTTCTTTTTATTTTTATTAAGTGTATGTGGCTCTGCTCCTTACATTTTTAAATTCTTTAAGATGTTTTTAATTGATTAACAAAGCTACTTCTTGATTTTACATCGTCCTGTATTATATTCCTTTCAGCCACTACCATCCCTAAATAATTAAAAAGCTTTTACCTTATCAAAGAATTTTTGATTTATTATCGTCTTGCTCTTTTCCACCTTCTCTTGGTATCATAAACTTAAATTTATCTTGATTTATACCGAGACTTACTTTCTTTGTGGCTCCATCCAGCTGTACAGGATCGTCTAAGTAGATTTAAAATTTTTGTTAAGGTATATTGCGGGGAAGCCGAAAGGGCGTCTTATGCACATGTGCAATTCTTTATTAGGTAACACAAGTTAGCTTCACATAATCAACAAGCTGCAGTAGCCAACAAAATGAGCCGGGAATGTAATCGAAGAGCCCAACTCTCTCAGGGGGAGATCACAATTGACAGGATAATTGAGAAGTGAATTTATCCGCGAAAGAAAAGATCAATCAAAATTCTGGGCGTAGTATGACTGATATGGAAAAAAATGGGCACGATGAGCCCAATGGTTAGTCTAGCAGTGTGCCAAGACTTGCACTACAAGTCCGTCAATTGAGAAACACAGATGGACAGGAAGTTAGTCTCAAGCACTGCTGCTCTAGGTTCTTTTCGGACGAACTTCATCCAGGACAGGATCTGCCAAGATGCCTCCGAATTGCCTACCCCATGCATATAAAGCTTTCTATCTCTGTGATGGCACTGGAGCTTGTGAGCAGCGAAGAGGATATCGTGACTTCCTGCTTCTTTGAGGAAGACCTGAAGGTGACCGCCTAGAGCTTTATCAACGTGTTAGAGACAATTGTCGAGCCCTGGGTAGAGGAGGTGGCCACTGGGCGGGAGTACATGTTCCAGCAAGATTCCGCTCCAACCCACAAGGCAATGAAGACGTGGGCATGACTATACAACAATTGGTCCCCCAACTTGTGACCACTCTCCGATCCCAATTGTAATTCCCTTGACTACTGCGTTTGGAGTGTGCATGAGGCGAAGATCAATGCGAGGCATCATGTCTCCAACGACAGCTTAAGGGGCTTCATCGTGGAGATAATGACACATGTATGTGTTGGCTTAGATCAGATTTAGGTCCAGGCCGATAATGGAGGCTAAATTGCTTATGATTTGCAATATTACTTACTTTTATTATTTTTTTATTTTAATATTATTTTTTCGGATTTACTTTATAAACACTTCTTGTAATTCTGACTTATTTCTTGATGTAATAACTAAGTCGTCCGCGTATGCAAGAATTTGCTGTTCTGTTTAGAATTATCCCTTTTTTATTGTTAGTACTTGTCTTATTATTTATTATGGGGCCTGCAAATTGTTTAAAAACAGTTTATTAATACTGGTGGTGCCTTTGAACGGTGTCTCATCTATAGCTGAAGTATTTAAATAAATAAAAATAAATCAAAACTCTTTTTATCACTTTATCGCAAAGATCTAATCTAGAGTGGGTCTCTGCTACCTAAATTCATCGTAGTAGTTCCTTACCACCCTTTCTCAGTAGTTTACTGTATAATTAACAAAGCTATTCCTCTATAATTCTCGTATACCATGTCTCGTCTTTTGTGTAGTGAACAAATTGTTGCTGTACTGTACTCCAGACATTTACTATTTTTTCCAAACTTTCATAATTGGATTATACATACTCTTCCGTTTTTATGCCGGCAAAATTGAGTTTTAATCTTTCTCTGGGGTGTTTTTTTTTAGTTTCTTATAATTTCTGTTATCCCTTCTCTGTTGAAGTTTCGATGTTCATCTTTTCTTGTTGCGTTACTAACTCAAACCTTCATATTCTATATTTTTAAAGTATTCCTTCCATCTGCTCATTGTTTTGCTTGTTCCGACGAGTCTTCTTGTATATCTGTGAAGTGTCACTAGCGGCTGAAATCTCTTCTTTTGCACTCACACCAAAAAAATTGTTTTTCTCTTGGGTTGTGCTATATCTTTTATTTTTTGCCAATCTTTTTTTTTATTCTTGTGTTTTTTTCCTGCAAAACTGCTTTGCTTTTTCCTTTTCTGTCGCGAGTATCTCTTTATCTTCTGCACTTGTTTTATTTCATTTCTTTATTTTATTGTTAGCTTGCATTCTTTATCGTACCCCTCTGTCTTTTATTTCTTTCAGTGTCCTTACACTGACGCTTCCATTTTCATTGTTTCTGAATTTTTCTCAAGTTGCTTCCCCGTATTGTACTATTTTAGATTAAACGTTTGGTTTTTACCCGACTGTCTTGTTTCTTTATTGAAATCTCTTTTTTTGTAAATCTTACACTTATCAGAAAATGATCGGAGTTCCTCTACAAGGACAAACGTTTAATTATTGTAATCTGTTTTGTTTTTTATTTCTCTCTCAAGGGATACTCATTGTCATTGTATTTTTTATTGTGTAAAAATCGTGTACTTCTAATTACCATGCTATTGCTACTTGCTATTATTTTTTCTCGTTATCGTTGCTTATTTAATGTAAGATATGCCTGCCCATGATTGATAGATAACATTTCTTAGTCTCTGCTTTTGGATTAAACTCTCCACTATCAATTTAACGTTATGGACTGGTATATTATCGATAACTCCCTGCAGCTGCAATTTTTTTTTATTGGCACCCAGAATGAAATACAATCTATGAGCCAATTGAATGGCTAGTACATTGGTATAAATAATGTACTAATAACTGAGGCTAACATCCAGTGATGTTCATTCAGTTTCTGTAATGTCTATTCCAACTTGTTCTGTATCTTCTATTTTCTGAAGATAAGCAGTTTGGTGATTTGGGTGGAATTCGATTTGTCTATTTCTCTGATTACTTCACTGACATCATGGGATTTTGAGATCTTTGTAAGTATGGTTACACACACATCCGTATGCTAGATATTAATTGATCTGGATTATTGCTGTGGACTTGCTGGCGCATCAAGACGTTCGATGCTAAGTCCATATCTGTTTGAGTCTTTATTTTATAATCAAGTTGTACTTCATATTGATAGTCGGGATTTCCTTCCAATAAGCCAGAAGAGTTCTTTAGCTTTTAAATCAAGTTGAGTTATTTTCTTTTTAATGTGTTGCTGCAAATAAAATATATATTTTCCTTCCCTTTTTTGTTTTCCAATGGGTGCAGGCTCACTGCATGTATTAATATTCTCGAACTTTCCCTAAAAAAATGTTCATTTGATCATTAACCCCAAAATCGGCAAAACGGGCAACACTGCACAGCAAGCAATCCTTGAAGACTAACAGGCTCGAAAGCAAATTCCTTGTTCTCCGTTATTCCTGTACGGTTCTGTTTTAATGAAGTGGTCATAGGATGTTATTACCGGCTTTGCACAGCGCCAGCCCCATTTATGCCTTCCTGCCGCAAAGGAAAACAAAAACCAGCCGAAGAAAGGCACGCAATCGCGCCGTAATCCGCACCGCTCCGCGGTCCCGCGGCCCGACCGGGCGGTGGGTGGAAATTTATCGGCACGTACATTACTCACTTCGGCAGTAAATACTCCGCTTTCGTCGGCGATCACTTTCAAAAGCGCCCCACTTCGGATTTTTCCGTCACGCTGGCTGCCTCCGCGGCGGAGGTGGGCCGTTTTTCCGGCGCCTTGCGTAATGCCACTTGACGTGCGATCGCGGGCAGATAGCCGCGTCTTTCCACGCGACATTAGCTGCGCTTGAAGATTTGGGGCGCCGCAAATGAGCCGTTCACTTAGCGAGGGCCGTTACGCGCGGGTATCTGCGGAATAATTTGCGTGGGGATGAATTGGACGCTTCGGGCATAAATTGGGAAGGTGGTGGTTCGACGCCGGAAAAATCGGGCGCCAGCCGAAATTGCCATCCAAAAATAAAAGTTTTGTGTCGGGGTTTTTGTAAATCAATGGAAGTCCTCGGTAGATTTATATACGTAGGGTAGTTTCTATACAACCACATTATCTCGACTATTGGGTAAAGTCCCTGTACACAGTGATGTACTTCTAGTATCGTTTAACGAGCTTTTTCAACCCTTCGAAAAAGAATCTTCTCATTTCCGCACGAAGCCAGGTCTTCAACTCTTGCTGAACCTCAATATCTGAGCCGAACTTCTGAGACCGTGCAGTGTCTTCCTTAAGAGGTGTGAAGATCTGGCAATTAGACGGCGTTAGATCAAGGCATCCAGCCAGTCGATGGTGGATTTATCCATTACATTTTTCTTTTCTCTCTAAAGCTTTTACTCCTCTTCTTATAGAAAATATTTTCCTCTATGATGCAATAACTAAGTGGAGCGGCCATACTTTTACCTTCGTTATTTTCTGCCATATGATTGAACGATGGAATGCTGCGCACGGATAGCTACCCGTCATTCCTTGCGTACATGTGGTATTGTGCGTCAGCGCTACTCTTTGGTTTTACCACGCAATTTTAAAATGATATTTACTTTCTAATTTGCACTAGTATATCAATTTTGATTTTGTTTCTTTAATGGTTAAACCAAATAAATTAGGATTTATTTACTAATTGATGTGAGCTGTACAGAGAATGGTGCAGCTTTAAATCATTGTAAGTAGGGACGCCTGAAGGGAACTCCCCACCCCCCCTCTTAAGGTATATGTTAGAGCAACAGGTACTCTCGTCCGCTACGCAACGGCAAATGATATAAAACCTTCAAAATTTTGAGAAGCGCAATACATCAAAATATGTGTAGTATAAATAATGAGAGACAAGAATAAGTTGAAAATGAAGGTCACCAACAGTTTGAGCAACCAGCATCACTGAAGAAAATCTTCATATTGTTCACTCCTTCTCGAGAATGACTGTTAAGGTCGGATTAAGGTTCTGCAGTGCTTAGGCAATCAGCGACGTTATCCCGCGTTGTCCTCAACAAAAAATTGAGGATTTGTTCTAAGCTACAGCAAAACACCTTCCATACAGTCTGCATTTATTATTCTCTGATTATAATTTGTTTGGATCACTTGTAGAACAAACGTGTCAACGATATTGCCCCTTTTGCATTGTTTCCTAGCAAACTTAAAATGGGCTTAAAAGTATTGTACAACACAAAAACATCTTTTTTTTAAGAACGAATAGGAATTTGTTGAAATTGTCTTCTAATCTTGAAATTATGCAAGGCTACTGACTAAAGAAGCGTAAATTGTATTTGACTTTGATACCAATATCTAAAGACTCTAGCAGTCACCTCTAAAAAGTATACATTGAAAAACTGGTTGCTATTTTTAAAGTGTAAAGTATTGTCGCAATTAATAAACCAAATAGTCATTCTAATTGAAGGTTAGTAAGTAGTTTTGTTCTCCTATTAAACTTTTTTAAACCTTTTTTGGGGGTTTTTTAAATTTTTTTACTCAACAATGTTAAACGGTATCGCCCCTGGTATTTAATTTCCTTGATTGGTTTCTTGCAAGACTCTCTTCTAATTTTGTCTATATTGTGTTAACCTTTTTATACTTGTATATGTTCGGCAATTCAAATCTCTCATTGTGTGATTCGTAGCGAGTCTTTTTCCTTTTATCATATCATTATGCCCTCATGCCTTGATGTATACCCCATCAGCGTTTCTCTTCTTTTCATTATATTCTTCTAAAAAAATGTTTCTTTTGTATTCTTGTTAATGATTTTTCGTTGCTGACTCGGTCCACCTTTAGGACCTTTAGGATTTGTCATTAGCACCACATTTCAAAAACTTTTTTTTCTGGTCTATCTAGTATTCGTACAATACTCCATATAAAGAGGTTTTGAAATCGTTTTCTGTCTTTGTAGTGAAATTTTATTAGATATTAGTAAATTGTTCTTTTTATTAAAATCCCCATTTGCCTGTCTAATTCTGCCCGTTATCTTTGTGTTAATGTTTCCTTCTTTTGTTGTTACTCTTCCTAAATATAGAAAAGTTTTAACATTATGGAGGTGATGTTTTTTGTTGCTTTGTTTTATTTTATACTATTACTTTAGCTTCTTATTTATTCATGTTTATATTGTAGTCTTCCAAGTCCTTGTTAGCAATACTGCATCGTCTGCATATCTTCTTCTTCTTCTTTTTAATCCTTTAACCCTAGACGGGTGTCGGGTTGTCCTTCGGTTAGTTTCTTATTCCATAATTTCCAATTCTTCCGGTCTCTCGCGTCCTTTTTCATTTCAATTAGTGTTTTGCCCCTGCTTTTTCCTATTTTGGTAATTTGTTCTAACCACGTTTACCTGGGTCGTCCTCTCTTTCTTTTTCTGCCATCCATTACTTTCCTGGGTATTCTTTCATTTGGCATTCTGCTAAGATGTCCAAACCATTCTAACTGCTTATTTTCTATTTTCAGATTGATTCCTGCTGTAGCATTTCTCTTATATCTTCATTTCTTAAGTGGTCTATTTTAGATATGTTTGCAATTTTTCTCAGTACTCTCATTTCGCTGGCAGTCAGTTTGGGTTTATGCTTACTAAGTATAGTCCAAGTTTCACTAGAGTATGTCAGTATTGGGGATAAGATGGTATTATAAATTTTCAGTTTATTTCTACTATTTATCTCTTTTTTCCAAAGATAGTTTTATTTAATTAGTAGTATACCATGTTGGTTTTCCTAATTTTATTGGTTATTTCTAAGTCGATTTTACCATCGTCAGTGAATGTGTTTCCTATGTATTCCATAGTTGTTACTTCTTCCAATATTCTTCCTTTGTAATTAAAAGTGTATGTATCGTTTATATTCATTTTGTTGAGTATCATTATTTTACTTTTCTTTATATTTACTTTCATCTTGAGGTTTTCAATTTCTTCTATTCATATATTAATTAGTTCTTGCATTTTCTTTTTGTTATCCGCCGCTAACAATATATCATCCGCGTATAATCTTCTTCTTTAATGCCTTCTCTAATTAGAGGTTGGCGACCACCTGGTGAAATTGTTGACGATCCATGGCAGCTCGGAACAGTTGCTCAACGCTCATGTTAGTCCACGCTCTGATGTTTCTCATCCACGATAATCGTTTTCGACCGAGACCTTTCTTTCCCTCAATTTTTCCTTTGATTATAAGCTGCGGTATATTGTATTTATTATTTCTTAGAATATGCCCAAAATGTGACGTTTTTCTCATTTTAATTGTAGACAGTAATTCTCTTTCTCTACCAATTCTGCGTAATACTTCGATATTGCTTACTCTTTCTACCCACGGTATCTTCAGCATTCTTCTGAATATCCACATCTCAAATGCTTCGATTTTCTTCATTATAGCTTTCTTTAGGGTCCATACTTCAACGCCATACAATAAAATAGACCACACATAACACTTTACAAATTTTATACGGATTGATAGATTTAGGCCTTTATTACACAGCATACTTCTGAATTTTATAAATGCGTTTCTTGCAATTTCGATTCTTACTTTTATTTCATCATCCGGATCTAATTCTGTATTTATCCAACAGCCTAGATATTTGTATTTGAAGACTTTTCAATTGACCTATTATTTACTGTAAGTCGAACTCGACCAACAGGCTCTTTGCTAATGACCATAAACTTGGTTTTCTTAATATTCATACTCAGTCCTGCTTCCTCACATTCCTCATTTATTCTTGTCAAGAGATTTTGTAGATCTTCCATATTTTCAGCCAACACCGCAGTATCATCAGCGTATCGGATGTTGTTGATGATCTCACCATTTATTTTTATTCCTTCTGTTGCTTCCCAAACTGCATTTTGAAAAATTTGTTCTGAGTATACATTAAACAGGAGTGGCGATAGAACACACCCTTGTCTCACTCCGCGTTTAATTTTAATCTCATTCGTTTCGCCATCTTCTGTTCGTACTACCGCGGTCTGATTCCAGTATAAGTTTTTAATTAATCTTACGTCTTTGTCGTCAAGTCCTATTTTAGCCCTATAATAAGACATCCAATTGCACTGGCCTCAAGTTGTTATACCCTATTGTAGTTTCTAGACCTTTGCTTTTATTCCTGGCATTCTTTAGAATTCTATCCATGACAATTATGAATAGAAGGGGGCTCAGGCTGTCCCCTTGCTTGATTCCTATTTTTATTTTAAGTTCGTTGGATCGGTTACCGTTTATTTGTATTTGGGCTTTGGCATTTTCATACACAGTGTTGACCAGATTTATTAATTTTCTGGGCGTTTGTATTTTTTCCAGGCAATCTTCAATTAGTGTTCTCTGTATGGTATCAAATGCTGCATGGAGATCTATGAAGGCTATGAATAGTTCCTCCCCTGTTTGCATCTTTTTCTCTATTATATTTCTTAGAATGTATATGTTATCGTTTGTTTGCCTGACCGGCCTAAAGGCTGCTTGTTCCTCTGCTAGATTGTTTTCAGTGGAAGCTCTGATTTTTAGTTCTATTATTCTTGTATATGTTTTGTATATCACTGATGATAGACAAATTGCTCTGTAGTTCTCGCAATTTGTTTTTTCTCCTTTTTTGTGTATGGGAAGTATTAGATTTTATCCCAGTCCTCCGGAATTTTGTTTGTCTTGTATGCCTCCATAAATATCCCCCATATCCAGTCCAATCCAATATCTCCCAGATACTTGACCATCTCTGGCTCTATATTATCCTCTCCGCAAGCTTTTCCTATTTTAATTTTTGCTACTGCATCTGATACTTCTTTTTTACTTATACTATGTTGCTCTAAATCTTCTTCCGGTATTTCTACCTCTCTCGTTTCTTTATTTTCGTGTTGGTCATCGGCATCGAACTTTTTGGAGAAGAACTTTTTCCATCTTTCGGTAATTTCTTCCGTCTTTGTTAGTATATTGATTGCGTCTTTTATTCCTTATCCTTTACCTTTACCCCTAAATTGTTTAATTTTGTTCCAGAAAATTCTGTTGTTGTTTTTGAAGCCTTCGCTAATTTCTTTCCCGAAATCTTCTCATGCTTTCTGTTTTGCTCTTTTAACCATTTCTTTCGTAACCAGTTGTTGTTGGATAATTGTTGGGTTTGTAATATTTTGTCTACTTTGTTTGCGTATTTTATCTTTATTTCTTCATTTTTCATTCGTCTTATTCTTGTGAATTCGCTATTATCTTCTTCTATCTCGATTGGATACTAGTCTATGATTTGTGTTTTGTTCTGCTTCTCTTCGTACTGTTATTTCTTCAATGCTATTTTCCATATCTTGGGTATATACAATGTAATCAATAATACTCCTAGCGTTTCTTTCCTCTGCTATGAACGTGCACCGGTCTTCTAGGGGTTGGTACCAAAATGAATTTCCTATTTTCATATTATTGCTGATACAAAATTCTAGCATTTTATTTCCATTTCTATTTAGTGTTAATTCTCCATATTTTCCTTTGTTTGGATCTTTACCTACTCGAGCATTCCAGTCTCCTACCAAAACTACTTTGTGAGATAAATCTCTTGTTTCATCTATTGTTGTTTGTAATTTTTCGTAAAATTTTTCCATTGCCGCGTCCTCCTTTCTACTGGTTTATATAACTGTATGACTGTAATTTTTTCTTTTAATACGAGCGTCAGTGTTATTATTCTTGATGATACTGGGTTGTAATTTAGTATTCTTTTAATTAGTTCATTTTTAATTATAATGCCCACGCCCTCTTTTGCTCTGGTACATGGGGTATTTAATTTCCTTCCTTGTATTTTTAGCGGACCCAGCTTCCAAGCTGGAGACCAGCTTTACTTTATCCGTATTCCGTCGTCTGTTACGCCTTATAACTTTTGATCAAGGCAGCTTCCAAGCTATTGCTGTCATTTATGACATCTGTCACGCCTTACAATTTTTGATCTGTGATAGATAGAGACATAACGTTTTTGGTATTCAACTAAAGACCATAAGTCAAGTTCAGACGCCAAAAATCAGCCTGATCGGAAAATCTCGAGACCGGTTTGACCGGAAGTGGCCGCAAAGTTTTCAGTTCCAGTCGCTATTCACTTTCATTTGAATATAATTTGCTGTCATTCGTTTCAATAAAGTTTCGTTAAACCCTATAGTTTAGTTTTATGCATAGGGTCTGCTCTGCTCTACCTGTAAAGCAAATTTTCGCTTGTTATTGTTGTCTTTGTTTCTGTCCCCAATTTTTGATGGTGCTTCGAATACATTAAACATTATCGAAGATTTTATACTATCAAAGATCTTTTTAAAACTCTAAACACTATATGTCTATTTTTCTTTTATCAGACTGTTTTTTGGTGCTAAGCTTAGTGTTAGTTTGGCGGAGTTTTTATAAATACAAAGCTATTTTTCTATTTTTTTATTGTATTCTTTTATAAACGATTTCGATAAGTATTTTTACTGTATGCGATATTAGGCTTACTGCCTAGTTTTGAGATTTCTCACTTCTGTCTGTAGTGGTTGTCAAACATTTTGTGTGTGTTATGGTTATATCTGCCGTTATGTTCGCTTCACACCTTTTCACACCCCTTAGGCAATATATCATCATAGAGAATCATAGTTGCCAGCCCAACACTTGCAAATTTTTAGTGGGCAAAAAAAAGCATTTACTACTTCCTGGTTTCTCCCTCTCTATATCTCTGAAAAATATTCTATGCACTATGTCTAACCGCAACTACTTCCTTGACCGTTTATCGCACACGCTTAAATATTGTTACACACAATCCCGGAATCCTTCGCGTCGACGGTCGATCAGATTATAAGAACCTTTCTTCGCGACACCCCTAAACCCTTTCGTATATCTGTGCGCTGTTCAACATTAGCGGCTGGATTTTGTGAAGTCAGTTACTATTCTCCCTTCTCCGTAAGACCATTCTGTCTCAGAACCGAAATTACCTTTGCTAATTATCGTGGAAAAATCGATACGTTTCTCTGCGGTTGTTTATATCCTTGTGGTAAAAATAGCACTGAATTTACTTTTCTTAGCTTTTTATACTGCTAGTAAGGTCACTCCGTTCTTTAAATAGCACTTTTGGTATATTCCGCATGATGTGATAGTCTAGCCGGTCCCAATCGCATTCATTCTTTGATACAAGCAACTCATTAATGTCTTGTTGAGTCATCCCGTGTTTTAGACACCTTAAGACTTTCTGCATGCTAAGGTAACTTTGGTTCTGAAAATGAAGCTGCTTAGTTGACAAGTAGTACAGAGAACGTTCCTTGTTTGGTAGCCCTAAAACTCTGCCTGTTGTAGAATGCTGTTCTTGTAACTCGTTTAAACGAGTAGATTTTTTCTATCCTTTGTCAATTTCATCATTTAGTAAAAATAGCTAAAAGAAAATACGAACTTCAATTTGTGTTAGTACAATAATGTAATTGGAAAATTATCTTTAATAAAAACGTTTAACTTTGGGGAACAGGTAAACTAAAAAAATTGAAAAATGTACGACTATTGAAAAAGATAACGATAAGTCTGGAGGTGTAGCCGGAGAAAAGAAAAAGAAACTTCTAGAGCTCCTTATACTATAGAATGCCATTATGGACAAAAATCCTCGCTCACCAAAAATACACAACTAAAGAAAATTGAGTTTACTATTATTTTTATTAGGATATTTTTTTTCGTTTTTCAAGAAAGCGGAGCAGTAGGAACATGCGGATATGTCTAGCTGCATAATATTTTAATGAAACTGATAGGATGAAATCAGACACGATTAGAAGAATTATGTAAATACTTCAAATCACTTGAACACTATATTAAAAGATGTGCAAAAACACAAAAGAATAAGAATAAGGAACTAGTAATAAGTTAACAAATAAAACGAGGGCGGGGTGGGAGTTCTTAGGACACTCTGACATATCTAGCATTTCTTGAGTAGTCTAAAAGCTTTAAAGGATTTCTCTTCTTTCAACAAAAAGTAATGTGTCAAAATTTGCGTCAGCAAATTGATCAATTGGAAGTTTTAAGTCACTGTTTGATTATGTAACTTATAAAAAGTGATGCAGAGTATTATGTAATACCTTAGCATTAACCCCAAATACGGGTATTATCGAATATACCACTGTACACCACGACTATTTACGCTCCCTTTAGGTAAGTCTCGTAAGCATATAACTGAGATGAAAACCTCCCCCACCACAAACATCTGTTGATGCTTGATGATAATCTGAATTATGAACAAAGGGCCTTCCAGTGATCATCATGCACTGCCCTTACAATTTTCAGGTCAAAATTCTTTGGTAAGACGAACATTTTAGGTCTATTTTATTTACAAGTGTTAGATGCGTTTCTATACGAAATATTTGCGTTCCCTTGCTATCTCTGTCTATCAGCCGCTGATAAATTTACAATCAAAAAATTGTCGACTAATTTGATATAAATACCTTTTAGAGATATTAAGCTTTTAAAAGTTTCGTTTTCCATTTCTTTATTTCATTGTTGAACTATTTGCCACTTTTACAACTTTAACATTGACGACTTGCCTATTTATTGTGGACTTTAACTGTCGAATATACAGCTCCATCAAAGGTTCTCTTGTACATCTAGACAACATAAAATGGTTATGTTTCGTTTGTACAATCTTTTCTTTGTCTATAGGCCCAACTTGAACGATTCAAACATCTCTTGCTAGCCATTTTTATTTACCACAGAAGTAGAAAATTTTCGGTTTACTGATCTTTTTAACTAATTTATTCTGTTTTGTATCTTTTTATACCTCGGGTCAATTTTATGTAGATTAAATGTTCCTTCAAACTTCAAACATTCTGTTATTGTTTGAAACACAAGGAAGTGATGCCTACTACTTTTTTTCACTAACAGATTTTTGAAAGGCGAAGTAATATATAAATGAGACTTAAAACCAAGCGAGTGCGTACTTAAACTGAAAGGTTATTAGGATTGCTTGTCAATATGTTTTCTGGTCTAAAGTGGTGCATGAGAGACTCTTTACATGTAGCACTAATGAGTCTTGGTACTTACCTTTCCAATTATTGAATTCAACTAAAAAATGGGTAAACTTACCAAAGTCTTAAATTTAATTACCTTACTGGAACGATGGACTTATCACAAGCTTATTGACTAAAATTTTTCCGTTTCTGATCTGACCAGTTTCTAAGTTGTACATTTGGAGATACTGGTAGTATTTTGCACTACTATGAAAATGTTTCTTATTATGTATTTGATTTATTGCGCAATGTTCAAAAATATCATGCTTTTCTGTCATTTAGAAAACGAACTTTTTTTACAGAATTAAAGCTGAGCAATGTATAGGACTTAATGATTCTTTTTGCACTCTTCTGATTCTTTGATTAAATCAAAACTATCTAGAGTCATCTGGTTGAAGACAGATCCAAATACAGTGAACCTCTAGTATTTATAAAAAAAGTGACGTATTAGAAACTACTTTTTATTACATAGCACTTAAATAACATATCTCCAACACTCCAATAAATAGACACGACATGGACGACGTATGAACACGGGGGTTCACCCACGAAGCGGCGCAAAGCGAGTCCGTCTACCTTCACTATGGTAATACTGGGAGATAACAACTAGATAACGGCCGAGCCAAGCTGGGCGAACTCCTAATATGCGTTCTTGATGGTTTTGACGACCGCGTTGAAGCCGCTGTGCTTGTCCGCCGTGTACTCGACCACCCGCTTGGATCCGTCCGGCTCCATCAGCGTGTACTGCCCCTTGACCTTGTCGCCGTCCCGCGTCTCCCACTGGCTCTTGATGTCGTGCGTGTGCAGGTCGTGGACGGCGTAGTCGTAGTGGTACTTGGGGTGGGCCTGCAATTGTAAAAGACTGAATGATACTGTCTAAAACTGGCTCAAATGGTCAAAATTGCATTTTTTTTTTGAAAAGTTGCAGTTTAAGATACCACAACTTTTGCATTGGGCTGAAAAATTCAATATTTTCACCCAGCAGATGTTTCTGTGGAAGTTTCCTTAGGATACTGAATCCAATTGAGATTTTTGAGTACACAAATTTTTTTCTCCCGCTTTTTAATTGAAAAGGTATCTACAGCACGGCACTGGACATTTTCGCCTGTTCTACGCCTGTTGCTACGTGTGGAAGATTTGGAACATCAGTAAGGTCACTTGAAGTTGACGTAATTAACTAACACAACTTTAAAAAACTGAAAGACTAAGGTTTAAATTTTCCTTGTAACTGTTCTTATGTAATATTTTTACCATAGGAATTGCACACTTAAAAGGAAAAATCTGATTTGAGTTTATTTTTATAAGAGCCTAATAGCCCCCTTGATTGCGTAATCAATTATATCCTATATTTGGCGTCTCAGATTTCGGTGCCTTAACTTCGAACCTAATGGATGTTATGTAACACTAGAAGGTAGTGGTATGGTGCACATCTATCCATTAGAAAGGTGATCTAAGGCACTTTCCAATTAATCCTATCGAAATATGCAAAAATCCTGCTAATTAATTAGATACAAGTGCCAGAAGTACGAGATTTCTCAGTTAAGGAATTAAAAGTTTAAGACTCTTACATTTTATCTGTTTAACTAAAAATACTATACTGTTCAGATTTTGTGGCTGACTCAATTGAAAAACCTTCTTATTATGGGAGCTTTAGAAAGGTTATCTGCAAAAAGTCTAATTATTTTGGGTGGCCTTGTATATATAGGTGTAATTTTTGCTCTTTTATTACCAAAAATATTTCTTTCGGTAAGAATTTGTTGATAACTGTCCATACCAAACTTCTGAACTAATGCAGCAGAGAAAGTGCAGTCCGCGGAACGTAAACTACAAAGGCAATTACCGGTGCATGCACTTAAGGATCATATCCTTCCTGCGGTATAATTAGAGCCATTCCAATAACCGGCCGCTAATTTATTCATGGCTCCTGCAGTTTCTTTAATTAAGCAAAAGAAAGCAGTCGCCTGCGAGGCGCCGCGCTTATCTCCGGCAATTCGGCCAAAAATAAAGCAAAACGGGGGCGGGCACTTCGGGCCCCAGCGCGCAAACCTCCTAATTAAGGCCCCAATTAATCTTACATTTCTTGGGCCCGCGCTTTTCCGCAAACTTAATTGCGGAAGCTGTCGCGCTCCGCGCGCGGCCACAATGGCCCTGTGCCGCGCAGACAATGGGTATCAGCCGGGGCCATTTCTATGCAGGCGGGCGGCCTGCACGCGGTGAAATCTGCATTTTCCGCTAGCTGCCGCATTATGCATGCGGGGCGGCCGCGCTCTCGACTAAATTAGCGCGGCGGCGTCGCCGGAATAATTCATCTGCAAGTCGCCGGAGCTTTCGGTTTCAGGAAGCTTTTCGGCTGGCCCTCGTAGGGTTTTCGAAACTATTAATGCGCAATTTGGGTTTTTGCGCTGGCGTTCGCTTAGCAAGAAGCTGCAGCTCTCGCTGTGATTGCGTTTTAATGGCCCCTGAATCGGCTATTTTTATATAATTGAAATTTAGTTTTCTTCACGCTTTAATTACTTAAATTGGTGGTGTCTAACATAATTTTACAAAGCCTACACAATGCTTTTGCCATCGTTGCTTTAATTACAAGAGATCTGAATTAATTACTGTCGACATCTTTAATTAATAATGTAGTTTTTTGCCTCTTAACCAAAATTAATTTTGTATAAGTACAATAGTTAATTAAGACTCAAAATTGTTATTTTAGTTTAAACTTAGAAGCGGGTGATTTTGAATTTTATAATTACAATTTTTGATTACAATAGAACAAATAGTTAATTTAAACATCGCTGAAATTGTGCTTTATAAAGTAATCAGAAAATTAATGGAAAATTGAAATTCCTGAAAACGTCACTGTGGAAGGCTTCGCCCCTGTACACCGTTTTCAGCTTTTTAATCTATCAATTAATTAAATTATTGTGAAAAGCCTGAAACCACATGATGGTTATTGTTTCTAAAGTTTTAAATCAATTTTCAGCGCACGTGGGGAGGAATTTGCTTCAGCGGTCCAATAACAACTAAACGTATAATGATGAGCAAATCACAAATGAAATTTATAATTCTAAAGCACAATTGTGTAAGGCCACTGAATTTAGTTTTCAGCAAGCAGAATGTTTCATGAAGCACTTATTGACATTTGGTCACATAAGTGAGCAAAATTATATAATGCACACACCATACAACAGTTTGCTTAGGTGCATAGCAGCTAATTATAGCAGAAATTAATTTTCAGCGTGTCTGAAAGGCATTTTTACTGGAAATTGTAATACAAATTTTAGTAAGACATGCAGGAACTACATGACCAAAACGTTAAAAATAAATTGTGAGCCTATCTTAAAAAAACTTCAGAAGAATTAATTTTTATGTTAAAATATTGCAATTGTAACAGAATTATCAGCAAGCACAGTTATTTACATATGGAAGCAATTTTTTGTTTTTTAATTGCTGAAACTTGCCAAAGGGTAATATTTTTGTATTTTTAGTACATAATTTTAATTTGCAGGTATGTAGTAAAGAAAATAAAATTTTTCAGCGAGTAGAAATTGAAATTTTTTATTAGAATAGTTTTTTAGGTTTTTTTTTTGTTTCTTTCGACCGTTGCCAATATGCTCTAGAGATTACAAACCCCATTTTCAGCGAACGCTGATTCGCGCAAAAACGCTTTTACCTCAATGAGGAGGCAAAACAGTCAAAAATGGAACTGAGCTTTTTCGCGCTTTCAAGTTTCAGCAGGTGAATTAAATTATTCAACGGTTCTTGCTGAAACAAACAACTGCACGTCAGTTCAGGAAGTGTGTGACGCTTCTGAAACTAAAAACCACAAAATAAACCTTTCAGCCGTTAAGCTGCTAATTTTCTACTTTCAGTATAATAAGTTAGATGGACTGAAATACTTTTCTTCGCTTAACTTTAGTTTTATTTTGTTCAGGGAGGAAATGTAAATAATATTTGGGGTGTTGAGGGTTGTTTTGAAAGTACAAAATTGCTGTTTTGCCCTTTTCAGTGCACTGAAATGTTAAGTAAATCAAACTTAGTTATTTTAGGTGGTTTGAAACGAAAAATTACTAAAATTGATTTTCAGGGTTCTCGAAATGAGAGCTGAAGGTGTGTTCGCTGACTTATAATTAGAGCTTACATGGTAATCGATGATTTCTTCGTGGTGGCCCGCTTCCCGCCGCCGCCGCCGATCTCGTTCCCTCCGTAGTGGCCCAGGCCACCGTCATAGCCCACCTCGTATCCTCCCTCGTATCCGCCAAGGTGCCCGTAATCCTCGCCGCCTCCCAGGGCCTTTCCGGCCACAAAGATTGCAGCGAAGCATACCTTGAACATCAATTAACCGCCATTAGCCACTTCCACGGCACCTCCCCGGGGAATTACTTACAAGGTAACTCTGCATGGTTGGACTATCCACGAGGCGACTGTGGGCGAACTGCTCCTCCTGGACGCGCCGGCGGCTTTATACCAGGACCGCGTGAAAGGCGTCTGCCGGAGAGTTCCCACTAGCGTTCCGGATAAAGCACGGCGGTGCGAACGCCGCACTTTCCCTTGATCTTGGCGGCTCCTCGGCGCGCGTACGCGCCCGCACTTTGGGCAGAGCGCTAATTAGGTAACAATTCGACTAATTGGCGGCGGCGCCGGCCGCGCGGCCGGCGCGTGCCGAGCGGGCTGATTAGGTGTTAGGCAAGGGTAATGACAACCTAGGAGCCTTTTCGCAAAGCTGCGCGTTCTCGCCTTTTCACAACTGATCCCAGGCTGG
This sequence comes from Sinelater perroti, assembly GCA_036346155.1. Classification (NCBI taxonomy): domain Eukaryota; kingdom Metazoa; phylum Arthropoda; class Insecta; order Coleoptera; family Elateridae; genus Sinelater; species Sinelater perroti. The sequence continues at coordinate 15,282,504 of JARFIY010000158.1, read as the reverse complement.
TCCGGTGCCTTTTTGCCGTTCGTCGGCACGCACTCGTCGTTTGGTGCCGCCCGGGGCCGTTTGGCTTTTCAGTGCGGTCTTTTTAGGATCAATTGGCTTAGGACTCGACAACCATTTCGTTCATTATAAAGCTACAGTTAATGAATGCTCGCATGCCTCCTTTTTATTTCTTCGTATTAAGCGCAACTGCCGCCAGTGTGAAATTTCTAATTTTTTGTGATTCAATTTAGATCATTTTCGTTTTTGCTCTTTTATTTCTGTTAATTAAACTGAGACTTTAGTTGCTCGCTAACATGTTAGTAGATTTTAAAGGCCATGTTGGTCTTTTTAGTTTTCTAGTGCATTAGTTGCTAATACGTGGGTTATCAATTCGGTAAATCTTGTTGGTTGAGAATATTTATAATTCCAGTCTTGGACCTTCAGAAAACTTTATTGTTGTCAATTAATAATTTGTTCTATCCAATATTATTGTTTTCAGCTGAGTAAGTAGACATAGTGACTCCTCAATTGTCCTTAAGATTTTGTCTTTACTGAATGTCTACTAGAAGATTATTAAAAAATTTTTATGGCACATTAGCTCTAATTTCCAGATTTTTTCGCCCCTTTCTTTGAGAGTCATTGTCTTGCTTCTCTTTGAAACCATTGTCAACTAAAAAAAGTATCATTAGACAGAAAGAACTTTTATTAATCTTATTGAATATTACCCCATCTGCAGTTGTCTTATTTTCCACAACCATGAAATCGCCAAGGTTCTCACTTTTTAGTAAATTTAATCTCTCACAGCTGCTCACCATGGCTCTTTTGACTTGTCGTTTTCTCATTTATGCCAGACGAGAGGATTTTCTCTATTTTATGATTCTTTGTCAATCTTTTTTTACAAACTGAGGTATAATCATTTTTACGATTAATATTTTGATGTTTCTTATTTACAATACCGATCAAAAACATATGAGCCTTTAGTATTTTGCCGTAACTTTTTCTTTTTTTGTATTATCCGCTGAAATCGATGTATTTCACATGGCCCCTAACTTATTTTTCTAAAAAAAAACATAACTTAACTGGAAAAAACTTTATTAACACAACAAAAATAATCAAAATACAGCAACGAAATAAACATCAAATGAAAACACCAGAATAACTCTAAATCGCCGGTAATCAACTAAAAGTGAACAACAATAGTCTAATATTTAGTAGCATAATCCTTGGCATCAATGACGGCCTGGCAATTGCGAGGCATGGAGTCCAGAAAAGTATGGGAGAAAAAGAAATGGATGTTCTTCCATTCCTTCTCGAGTTGTGCATACATTTCATCTGTATTCTTGTCATTTCTGCCAACCAGACAATGCTTCAGCTCTGCCCAGAGGCCCTCAATGGCATTCAGGTTGGGGAATTGGCTGAGCCACACTACGGCGAGCGAACCAGTCCTCTGCCCATGTGCATGAGGATGCCTCATTCCGATGGCGATTCATAATACCGTGGATTCTTCAAGGGTGACTCCTTCCGAGGCCGGAGACACAACCCCAGAGCATGACACTTCTGCATCCTTGCTTTATTATGGGAATTTCGTACTTGAGATCGAAGTGAGTACTTTCGGGATGTCAAATCTACTGAATCCCTCCGTTCCGAACAACATGTACTTGCTTTCGTCACCCTAGAGCACACTTTATCACTCTTTTCTCGTCCAATCCTTGTGTACGTACGCACACTCCATGCGCGCCTTTCTGTTCTTTTCCGAAATCATCGGCTTTTTGATCGGACAACATTTATTAAGTTCACCTTGCGGCAGACGACGTCTGAGAGTATGAACAGAGAAATATCGGCTGCCCCGAGGTGGGGGTTGTCGTGGAACATATAAATGACATTCCTGGAGAGTCTCGAAATTGTCTTGTGAAGACCGGTCTTAGACTTCTTTACAAAACCATCTTGGATCCTTCAGCGCTTCGGGAATTGGAGGTTAGGGAAGTTAAACTATGCTGCAAACTTACTGAAATTCCGACCGTAGACACGACCATTGGCAATCGCCTTCTGGATATCTGACGATATGTTACAAGAGTGCTTAACCATACTTAAACTGCAATTATTGTTTAAAAATAAAGATGAAAACAATTTTCATTTGTGTAATTGCAGAATAGATGTCAAAACGTCCGAAAACTTAAAAATTTATCAGCACTTAAAAAAATTACGAGGGAAATATCAAAAGTTGATATTTTTGACCGGTACTGCATCTTATCTGAAGTTTTGCCAAATTTCTAGACTTTTCCAATCCGTTTTATCTGTTAAAATACCCCGTACATGTAGCGTTTTGTTAACTCAAAGTTGGACGTAAAAAGCTTGTTCTTTTTATTGAATGTTATTTCATTTGAAGTTATCCTATTTCTTAAATCCATAAAATTGCCGGTTTTCTGTCCCTTTTTGGTAAATATAATCATTTTACAGTTGCTTGCTATGGTACTTGATTTACTAACTGAATAAGCGACTTTCCTTTATTTTTATGATTTTTTTGCTATAAACTCGAGCCTAACTATATTCACGTTTGTAATTTTCAGGTTTTCTCTTTATCTCATTTGATTTTTTATCTCCTGAAAGTCTGGATTTTTCTCAATTCACTTTCTCTGTATATCAAAGTTCTCCCTCTCCATTAGATCACATCGCTCGTATAGCATTTTGTCAATTCGAAATTAATATCATTAAGTCTGAAGAACTTACGTTCTTACAGAATGTTATTCCATCTAAGGTTATCGTACTTTCTACATCTATGAGATAGTCAGAGTCCTACTGTCACTTTTTAGTAAATTGAATCATCTCGCAGCTTCTTACCATTGCTCTTTCGACTTGCTTTTTTCTTTATTAATGGTGATTGAAAGAGTTTCCTTTATTTATATGTTTTTTGGCAATCTTTCAATATTTGCTAGAAACCCAAGCCTGACTATATGCACGTTTGTTATTTTAATGCTTTTCCTTTATCTAAGTTGATTTTTATCTGCTGAATTCCTAGATTTTCTCAATTCTTTTTCTCTGAATGTCGAAGTCCTGCTTCTCTATTAGATCATGGCTCGCGGATTTTGTTAACTCAAGATGAATATCATTGAACCTAAAAAGTTTGCGTTCTTTTCACTTAATGTTATTCCATCTGAAGTTATCTTATTTCCCGCACCCTGAAATCGTCAGGGTTCTCCAGTTAATTTTTAATAAATTTAATTATCTGAAGTGCCATGCCTGCCTACTATGGAACTTTTGATTTACATTTTTTCTTTATGCCTGATAAGAATTTTTTTTTATTTTTATGATTCTTTAGCAATTTTTCAATACGTGCTACGAACCGAAGGATGACTATATTTACCTTCGCTTATTTAGTATTTTTATCGGTTCTACATATATTTGAATGTATTGATGAGAAGTGAGTATAAAGGAGAAACAGTGAGAAAAGGGAGGGTGCTAAGGAGAGTGAGGGAGAAGAAAGTATCATTGCTTTTGGTTAGTTGAACCGCAACTTCTTTTTACACAAACGAATCTTCCGTTTCTTTATTTGAACCCATCATATCAGCTTTGGGGATCATTGTTTTTAATACTGTAGAAGCTATACAGATATTGGCTTTTGGTAAGGATCAGCTTTATTGAGACGGTATACCATTTTTCTTTCTAAAGAGAATTTGATCGTAGGCAGACAATGAATTTGTTTCAATTTAGGATTTTTTAAACTAAATATTTAACTATAAAATTATGTGCTGTTTACGTGTTTGGGCCCAGTTCTTTTTCATTAGAGTAACAACATGTTGGCCTCCAAGGCGTCAATTGTTGCTGGTTTATCAGCATAAACCAGTGACTTCACGTGGCTCCACAGGAAATAATCGAGAGGTGTCAAATCGCACGACCTCGGAGGCCAATTGTGCCACATTTTGATTTCAATATGTCGATGGTTGCGGTCGCCGTATGGCATGTAGCGCCATCCTGTTGAAGCCACATCTCACCCGGATTAATGTAACGATCTCCATTGACCGTAACGCGAGCTCCGGCTTCATTTTTGAATAAATAAGGTCCGATAATGCCACCAGCGTGTAAACCGCACCAAACGGGGCATTTTTCTGGATATAATAAAGTCTGTAGGGTCTGCTGTGGATTGGTTTCACTCTATATGCGGCAATTTTGTTTATTAACAAACTCGTTAAGCCAAAAATGAGCCTCATCGCTGAACACAATTTTGCGATAAAACATCGGGTCAGTTTCTAACTGCTCTAGAGCCCAATTGGCGAAAGAACGACGCATATGATGGTCTCGTCGCTTAATTCCTGCACCAGCTGGATCTTATACGGGTGTAGGCCAAGATCTTTGCGCAAAATTTTCCACGTAGTGGACGGACAGAGCCCCAATTCCTGCGACCGACGACGAATCGATAAATTTGGATCTTCTTCTACACTTTCGTTTACAGCGGAGATATTCTCTTCAGTACGCACATTTCTTCGACGTGTTGGTGTTATTCCATCATTTAGAGAGTATGTGGTATGAAATCTATCCACAGTTCGACGGATGGCTTGCTCAGATGGCCGATTATGTGCGCCATAAAAATCATGAAGTCGTCTATAAGTTTCGTGAATCGATGACTGATTTTCAAAGTAAATCTGGATAATTTGGTAGCGTTGTTCAAACTCCAATCTATTAATGATGATTTGCCAGAGTATACTGATCATAAATATCAAAAAGTGAGCGCAGTATGACAGTTCGTTTGACAATTAATCCTTTCGTAAGTTCTATCGGACTTAAAAAAACACTTTTTACTTCTGAAATGTTTAACGGGATACTAGACATTATAAATAACTCGCGAGAATCTGGATCAAGAAGAAAATTGCGGATTCTCAGTTAAACTGAAGAAAAGAGATAAAGTTTCGTTCTACCTCCAACTTGTTATAAATTTTTACGTCTGATGCATTTTCACCCCCTCCTACGTAATATTTAAATAGAGATAGAATGTTTTTCTTTTCCCTAATAGTGCGGGAACTCTAAAACAGACTGAACAGCTTTAACCCCCATAAAGAGCTTTATTCTCTTCCGGAACTTAAAAGATGTCCACTTATGTGGATTGAGTTGCAATTTGCTCAGATAGGTAACTGAAAGGATTACCACTCGAAAGACCAACCAGTAACGAATTACAATTCCACAACACTGTTACAAAATTGAAACTATAACGCAATTTAGTTTGTGTTAATTTGGGATAAGAAAACTTATCTCAGAGTTGTGATAGATAGTATAGGAAGTTTTATCATGCCGCAGTGTGTTTGACGGTTCTGTTTTAAGGCTGAAACATAAAATGGTATAAATGAACTTCAATCATTTAAAAGAGGTGGCTAAAGTTTGTATTTCACGTTCTGTGGGTTGTTATCCAAAATTTCTAAAATGTATTTTTTCTATTCTTCACATTTTCATTGATCTATTTTTAGCCCCCAAGATTTACGGAGCGCTGGCGCAAAAACGGGGTGGCTTCTTTAGAGTGTAATATTCTAGGGAGACACTAGTCTTTAGCTCGTTTGCCTGACCGGGAAATTTTCTAAACTCCGGCTCTGTCACCATTTACAATCATACTGTCCGACTCGAATAATTGTTATTTAGTACTACACTGATTTGCCAAATGATGATCTTTGTCGTATGTATCTGAACTTTTTTATTTTTCTTCTTCTTCAAGTGCCATCTCCGCTTCGGAGTTGGCAATCATATTGGCTATTCTAATTTTTGATATTGCTACTCGAAACAGTCTTCTACCAACGCTTCTTTTTCCCATGATCTTGCCCTGTATTATAAGTCGTAGTACGTTGTATCGTTCTCCACGCATGATATGTCCCAGATATTGGAGTTTTCTTTCTTTGACTGTATTTGTAATTTCCTTCTCCTTTCTCATTCTTCTCAGTACCTCCAGATTTGTCATTCTATCCGTCCACGATACTCTTAAAATCCTCCGTTAAGTCCACATCTCGAAAGAGTCAAGTTTGTTTAATGCGGCTTGATTTAACGTCCACGCTTCCATACCATACAAAAGTACACTAAACACATAGCATCTGAGCAGTCGTATTTTTAATGGTAGCGACAGATCCTTACTACAGAAGACGTTTCTCATTTTTAGAAAATTAGCTCTTGCCTTTTCTACTCTTGATCTTATTTCTGCCGTGTAGTCGTTGTTTTCTGTAATTAGACTTCCTAACTAAGTGTATTTCTTGACTCTAATTCTCTCCTCTAATTCTTAAGCTGTCGTTGTTGTTATTGTTTTTACTGATCTTTATAAACTTCGTCTTTTTGATATTGAGTGATAAGCCGTATTCCTCACTATAGTCAATTACTTTATTCATTACCCTTTCTAGATCTTCTAAGTTTTCAGTAATAATTACGGTATCATCTGCATATCTTAGGTTGTTTATTGGTCTTCCATTTACCTTTATTCCCGCAGTTTCAGATTCCAGGGCTTTTTTCATTATTTCCTCTGAGTAGGCGTTAAATAGACTGAGCGACAGAACACAACCCTGCCTGACACCTCTTTGAATTTCAGTTGCTTCTGATGTTTCGTTTCATATTCGTACTGTAGCCTTCTGGCTGTAATATAAGTTATTAGTCTTATATCTTGATAATCTAATTTCTTATTTTTGAGAGTTTCTATGAGTGCGTCGTGTCTAACTCTTAACTTATTATAGTCTATAAAGCATAGATATACACTTTGGTTAACATCGTTGAATGCAAATAATGCTTCTCTTGTCCCCACTCCATTTTGAAAACCAAACTGTGTTTCACTGATATCTGCTTCTAGTTTCTGGTGTATCCTAGAGTGAATGATTTTTAAGAGAATTTTTAGTGTGTGAGACATAAGACTTATAGTGCGGTAATCACAGCATTCTTTGGCATTAGCTTTCTTTGGTATACATACAAACGTTGAGATTAACATTTCTTGAGGTATAATTCCGGTTTTATATATTATGTTGAATAGATTTACCAGTATATCTAGATTCTCTTCGTCAATTAGTTGTAGGAGTTCACTTGGTATTTCATCTGGGCCTGGGGCTTTACGATTTTTCATTGTTTTCATTGCATGTATTATTTCGCTTTTTGTTATGTCTGGTCCTATATCTTGGTTGGGTGTGTGTATGTTCGGGTTTTCTTCTCTCTGATCTCTGAATAATTCTTCTATATATGCTTTCCACCTACACAATTTCATAGCATTTTCTGTTATTATATATCCCTCCTTGTTTAATAGTATGTTGGCATTCTTTTTACGTGTCAGCTATTTCCTTTACTTTTTTATGTAGGTTAAACATGTCATGCTTAATTTGAAGGTTTTCTATTTCTTTACATTTTTCAGCGTAATACTGTTCTTTTGCTGCTCTTATTTTGCTTCGTATTTCCCTCTGTAGATTTTGGTACATGTTTTTATTTCGATTTTTGTATCTTCTTCTTTGTTCCATTAAGTTCAAAATCTCGTCTGTTATCCACACTTCCCTTTTATACCTTGTTTCTTTCAGTAGCTCTTTGCTAGGTTTTAGGATTGATTCTTTGAAGGATACCCGTCGTTGTTCTACTTTGTTTCCTGCTTCAAGTTCAGTATTAATTTTTGATAGATTTTTGTTGATCTTTTGTTTTAGCACTTGTTGTAGGTCTGTTGCCTTGAGGAGTTCTACATTAAGTTTATTTTCGTTATTCCTTATATTAACCTTTTTTAAGGTGAGATGAAATTTGGCAACTAGGGGGTTATGATCGGAAGATACGTCCGCTCCCGGGTATGTTTTCACAGATCTAACTGCGTTTCTGTATCGTTCATTTATTAATATGTAGTCGATCTGATTTCGAACAATATTGTCTTCGTTGTCTGCAGGAGATTTCCATGTGTATAGCCGTCGTTTAGGCAGTTTGTAAAATGTGTTTAGTACTATGAATTTGTTTTCTTGGCAAAACTCGACTAGACGATCTCCTCTTTCATTGCGAGTACCAAGTCCATAGGGTCCAACAATTGTTTCAACTTTCCCTTCCCCAATTTTGGCATTTATATCACCCATGGCCATTGTTATATCTCGTGTTGTTGTACTTTTAAGTACCTTTTGTATTTCAGCATAAAAGTTTTCAATTTCATCGTCTTGTTTATCTGCCGTGGGTGCATAAATTTTTTAATTTTATATTTGTTTTATTTCTACTTTGTGATGGATACATCGAGAGCATTTTATATAAAAACTTGGATATATAAAAATATTAATATATTTATGTTATTTATCTTCAAGTTTTTAATACCCGCTTTATTTGACTTTGCCGTGCTTGTATATTTTATTTTTAAGAGTTTTAGCATGTTTTTATTGTTTTATTATTTATATCTAGAGCTAATTTAATCATACACAACTTCTCTTTGTTCCTTCTATTCCACAGTACCGCCTAGGTGTTTCGCTAAGATACATCTACATATTGAATTTTTAATTTACTATTGTAGTATGTTCTTTTTAATTCTTGCCCGAAAGACCGTTTTAATTTGTTTTCACATTTTTTATTCCACTTTGGTTCTGAGCTATGTTTATTTCTCATATTTCATGTGTTTGTTTTCTTTTTTCTACTATACCAGCAAGTTATTGTCTCCGTTTAGCCAGTAAATATATTTTTGCATACTTGTTTTTGTTTTTAGCACGATTATAATTTTTTATATTTAATCTTTTACTGAAACGTAAATTTCATTTTTTATTTTTATTTTTTTGTAACTTAGATAGATCGTTTCCTTCTTAGTTTTAATATGTTTTTCTATTTGTTTCTCTTATATCATTTTTATTTTTGCGTTCTTTGCTAGCTTTTATTTTCCTTTACTTGTTTACGTATTCTATTAGTCTTAGTTTTCTAATTAATTTTTTAAGTTTAAGTTCTATAGAAAGCTATTTGATGTTTTAATAATCTTTCACTTTTTCTATTTTAGGTTTACGTATTTTTACATATTTCTTCCTGGATGTTTTTCCTTTTTATGATGATCAGTCGGTTGTCTACAAAATATATGACAGAAGAGAATGCTTCCAATTTTTAAGTATCGGTATTCCCATTTTGTCAGAGCTTTGTTACTAAAACCAAAAAAACATAGTAGACAACGAAAAGGCTTGCTTTAATCTTCGTGAATTTAAGTCTTTTCGTCAATTTTGTTCCTACCTTAATCGGAACTACTTATTTTTTGTATAAATAGTTCAGTTTCATTTTTGACATTTTTTGTAAAGCTTTAACAATACTAAGTCGTGTGTTCTAGTTAAATCGGTAAATATTGGGCATAGTTTTTGCTTATATTTTGTTTTCCTTTATTATTTGCTTAGATGCATCTATGTTAGCTACTCTTCAACTGCCTTTTTACATGCGTCTTTATTTGCTATATTATTATTTTATGGGTTTCTGTTTTGCGTCATTACATATTATACGTGGGATGTTCAGAAACAATTACAATTGCTTTCACCTCACTAATCTGTTATTAGGAATAAGGAAGTACACATTTTATTAGAGGTATTTTCTTCAATGTCTGTGTACTTTTGCCATATCCCTAGGTGTTTCTGTACAGCTGTTGTGAACTACTCTTTGCATTTGCAGGAGACTACTTGTAACTGAAAATTGTTGTTAGAACAAAACTTCGCACTGCGTCAAACAGAGCTTAGACGCAATTTGCAGCGTTGCGACAGTGTGCCATACCAAAGCGCCGTTGCTGAAGGTGCAGTACTATTCTCTGGCAATGCTCTCAAGAGGGAGCAACCAATCCTTTAGCAAAATATTTTCCTAATTTCAAAAGATAACTGCCATTTGCTTTAGAAAACATTATTATATTTGTAGCTTCTTGAACAATGGCTTCCAATGGGCTGCCTTTCCGTAGATCGGCGTTTCTTATCCTGTGTCTATTGGTAGAACCTTGATTCGTTTGCTGTGACCAAGCACTCAAAGAACATTCTCGGGTCTATGTTTTACAGCTGCAGCAACTGTTTGCTAATCTTTACAAAAAATTGTGAGGATTACACTGTGCATAGACCTTTGTCATTTGCATCCACCTACTTGCCATTATCAATTCGGGCACAAGCTGGATACTGAAATAAATGGCTGGTGCTTATTTTACGCCTGCCCGCTCTTTTTGGCTTTTTCAACACAATCCGGTCTGCCTTAGAAGCAGTTGACTCATCCTTCCAACGAAACTACACCGTCCATCACTTTTTATGTCGTTTTTCCTTTGTCTTCTACTGTAGTTGTAGCACTGCTTGAATAACTCACTATTTTCTATATGTTTTGTAAAGCTATTTGGTGACATAATGTGGCACTACAGTCTTTTACGTATAAACTGAGCTCATATTTCAATCTGAAATACAAGCGAAGTTTTAAGGGAGAGTGTCAATCATTTTTGAATACCCCTCTTTAAGATTTATTTAACTATTGCTTTTATTGGTATTTTATTTGTTCTTGATTTTTTACTTTTAATGGTTTGGTTATTTTATTATTGTTATTTTAGAAACTTCTTCTATCTTTTCAACCACTTTGTTGTGTTTTTTTTTTAGCTGTGGTTTGGTATGTTGTTTTGTTTTGCTGTCGTTATTCTACAATAATCTATGTAATTAAAAAATACGAAAAATACTTAAAGTTTGTTTGAGATTAATGCTTTTTGTCGATACTTTGATACAGCTGAATCAACCTTACACATTTTCTATACTTCTACTTTTTCCCTTGTATGTGATTCTATACTTGTATCTTTATTTCTTTTTGTATCTTTTTTTTACTTTCTTTTATTATGCCTTTTCTTTTATACTTTATTTGGTTAAACAATATTATTTTATTCCAACTCACCCATTTTTGGTTCCCTTTATATCCTAATGCTGTTCATTATATTAGTATTACCTTCTACACTAATTTTATATTCTTTTTCTTTGTATGCTATTCGTAATATATCAATTGTCCTCCAGATTCTTTATTTTATTATGATTTTTATCTAAATACTTAATAATTAGTTATTTGTTACTAATTAATTGTATCTTCATTAGTTTGAGAATACATGTGGTGTACGGCCACGTGCATAAAAGTCAAAATATTTAAAGCAGTTTAGTTGAGCGAACTTCTTAAAGGCTGTATTTTTAATTTGGTAGTGTCACTGTTTGCTTAAACCTATCAAGGACTGATTGAGTCAGATTATTTTTAAGCGGCCACTGTTTTTCTTCCTAGCGTGGTTTCTCTCGATAACCTCTTGACACAAATATTTAAAAGTGATATTAAACCGCAGTGCCATACACATGTGCAGAAGTAAAAGCGCACACGACAGATGTTTATGTAGGGTTGTCGTCAACACTCGAGTACATGTAAATAAAAGGCAGTTACTAGTGCACGACATCTACTTCGGCATGTAACGGCGTTTTCGTGCATTCCATTGTTGTAATGCTGCTTGTTAGTTTCTATGAATAATGTAGGAGCATGTAAGTAGTCGATGAATTCCTAACTAGTACTTAGTAGAACGTTTCCTATGTTTTAGGAATTACGTTGTGTGTTATTTCGTTTAATTTTTTGTTTGTTTTTTGTTTAATTTTTAAGTAGTTTTTAATTTTTTTATTTAATCATTCTACAATTTACAATAACTGAAAGATTTTCCCAATTTTGATGCATCTAAATGAGTGAAAAGTTGAGAGAAGGATCTTCAAGATGACAAAAATTTTATCGCGATGTATGTTAAAGAATATGAAGTCGGAGTGCTGATTCCGAAAGACAAAATCTAAGTAAAATGAAACTAATACTTCAAGACAAAGAGGAATGTAAGTGGAAAATGCTGTCCTAAATGGTGAAAGGAAAAGCGGCAAGATCTAATGGCGTGCTAAATGGAGTCTTCAAGACTATGGCCAATAAGATGTACAACTCATAATCAAGCTTACAAATATAATTTCATCCCTTCTCAATTACCTCAATTCACTACTGTTATCATTCTGGATACGATAACACGAGGTATTTAGAATACAGCAGCAACCATTATCACGTTTGCAAAAGATTATCTTTCTAACTGAAATCTAATGTCAAAACAATCAGGGAATTTACGAAGGGGCTAGAAACTGTTAAGGAATGTATCTTGGAGGTAAACGTTGGAAAAACTGAATTTATGAAGCATGTGCAACAGAAGGTAGATGGAAGCTTCCTGAAAAAAAAAATACTTTGTTCAGATGCACCAACACAGAACGAAGGATAGAAAAAAGCAACTTATATGTGGTGGAATTTGTTAAAATAAAGGGGAAAAACATGAGAATTTAAAACGTCGTTATCAATTCTATTGCAAATTTTGTTGCTGTAAAATACCATTTCTTTTGGTATTTATTTTTTTAATGTTTTGCGGGTTTTAATATTTGAAAGGTACTGCTTTCTTTCTACTTGAATTGAATTTTTGTTTCTCTATACCACTGAACAATTTTTGCAGCTATTCCTTGTTGTCAATCTATTAGTATTATCCTTAGATGATCAACTTGCTACTATGGACAATAACACTCTTCAAAAATTGAAGGATAAACATCCTACTTCATCTAGAACTCTGTTTCCCTGATCCACCTCCAAGATTCTAGTTATTTCGCCACTACTAAAGAGGAAATCTTAAAATCAGTTTTTTTCTTTCCAAATGGCTCTGCAGGGGGCATAGACAGTCTTCGACCACAACATCTGAAATACATGCTTTCTCCATCTAGTGGGTCAGCCAGTTCAGATCTCCTTTCCTCCCTCGCCAATCTAATCAATTTGATGCTGAAAAGTCAAGTATGCAGTAGAATATGCCAATTCTTATACGGTGCAACCTTATGTGCTCTTTCCAAAAAATATGGAGGAATCCGTCCAATCGCAATAGGTTGCACATTTAGAAGACTAGCGGCAAAAATCGCTTGTCGCCACGTTGTAACTTCTATAGGAAACTACCTTCAGTCATTACAAGTCGGTGTACACTGTAAAGGAGGTTGTGAGGCAGTGGTGCACGCAACGAGGACTTTTATAGAAAATAATAGAAACGCGAATTTTGTACTCCTCAAAATCGACTGCCGTAACGCTTTTAACGCTATTGATAGAGATTCAATGCTTTCAAAAGTCAGAGAGTTAACCCCGGAACTCTACTCCTTTTCGTGGCAATGTTATTCGGCGCCATCTTTACTTATCTTATTGGATCTTAAGTCGGGCTCAACAAGGGGATCCCTGTGGTCCACTTATCTTCAGCCTAACAATACATGAAGTTCTATTATCTTTAAACTCAGGTTTAAATATCTGGTATCTCGATGATGGAACCTAGATGATTTCCTGAAAATCATTTCAAAAAACAACCTAGAGAAATGTGCACTATTTTTTCTGAATGAAGAGATCCTGTCAATTTCTTCGCAATTTAGTAATTTTCTCCCTGGAATTAAGATAATTAAAGATCTCGACCTGCTTGGCTCACCATTAGTCGACAGTGTTTTTACAAAATGTTTTGTCAAAAAGAGAGAGGGGCTTGACAGACTATTCCATCGCCCTAAAGATATGAACTGTCACACAGGTTATTATCTTCTAAGAAATTGTCTCGCGATTCCTAAACTCACATACTTTTTACGAACAGTCCCCTTATGGAGATATTCAAATCACATCGAGGAGATTGACACTAACATCAAATCTAATTTGGAAGGAATTATTAACAACTTTATTTACTTCTATCATGATAGTTGGACTTTGTCTTCCCTTCTATTAAGGTCAGGTGGTCTTGGAATTCGTAAAGGAGCAGACATTGCTTTACCAGCATTCCTCAGTTTCGCAAACGCGATCACCAGGTTCATTAATAACGTTCTCAAAATTCACTCAGACGAGATCCTGGTTGCTGATTATACCGAAGCAGAGGAATAATGGTTGAATCAGGATTTTTTTATCAACAATAAAATTCTCACAAACAAATTGGGACAACATCCAAATTTTAAAGATCAAAAAAAATGAATTTCCGAAAATCCAAATTTGAAAACAAGAATCGTAGCATCTGAAAAACCAGAATCAAACCACTGGCTTAACGTACTCCCTTCTAGAACCATTGGAACCCTATTGGATAACAACTCCTTTTGTATTTCCGTCGCACTTCGTATTGCCACTAATATGTGTCATTCCCATCAATACGTCTGTGGTGAAGCCGTGAAAGAGAATGGGATTCATGGTTTAAGCTGCTCAGAAGGTTCTGGACGTCACTCCTGTCACCAAGAACTGAACAATATTATCTGTTGAGCCCTAAAATCTGCAAAGATTGCATCAGTCCTGGAATGGAAGGAGAGGAAGGAGACCAGATGGGGTGACTAACTCCTTGGGAAAAGGGCTAACTTCTTGTTTGGGACTCTACTTGTGCTGATACTTTTGCTCCTCCCAATGCTGACATTAGTTCTAAAGCGACTGATTTAGTTGCATCAAGAGCAGCTTTGAAAAAGATTAACAAATACAGAGACGTTGTAAGGAACAATCACATTTTTATCCCTTTCGCATTGGAAACTCTGGGTCCTTGGTGTAAGACAGCCGTCTATTTTATTGGCGCATTTGGGTTGAGAATTTGGACAGTGACTGGAGAACCTAGATCTACCATACATCTGAAACAGAGGATTACCATCGCCATTCAGAGAGGAAATGCAACTTCAGTGATGAACACGTTCCCATCTCAACAATCAATGGATGAATTTTTTTATATTTTATAATTCGAGTGTTATCAAAACTTTGAGTGAAATGTTCGATAATGAAGTTCTTTCAAATCTATTAGTTGTGTATTTTCGAAACTGAACATTATTTTTGAAAATAGTTACGGGCTAGCTCTCTTTCGTGTTTATTACCCTAGATTGATAACCTAACCAATTACACTGTCATTTTATTGTAGAGCTTATAGTCTACGTTGGTTTAAGCTACAAACTAAGCGTGACCACAATAGACGAATAACTACTAGGAAAACTGACTTGCGTCAGCTAGAAAGTTTAATTAGCACTAATCAGCTTGACTAACTAACATTAAATGAAGGGTTATAATTGTTTATATACTTTATGCTTGTCTGAAGGATATAGCCGCTCGGGAAGCTTCTTAACTCTGAATATGCGCTTAAAGTCAAGTCGTCTATAGATAAATAAATGCAGTAAACGCGGGTAAACGGGAGACCCCACACCGTTTACCCATAAAACTGCGGGTGGAGCTACCCTATCCCACATCCGTGGGTAACAGATGCCGCCTGTAGTAACGATGTGGGGTAGAGGTTCACGCAAGTGACCTCGCCGGCAACTCGTCAAACGAGGCACGAGTGCTATCGACTGGAGTATTTGCTGCATCGATTAGGCCCAAGGCCTACGAAGACGTTACACCACATGACGTTATCCCATTAAAACTGTTATGCAGGCCATCCGATCCCACACCTGTGGGCAAAGGACGCCGGTAGCAGTAGCGATATGTGGTAAAGGTAACCTCGACGGCTGCTCGTCTAACGTGGTGGAGGAAACTCACCGACACGAGTGGGCTGCGTTTCACTCTACGACGCAGACTCGTAAAGGTGCTTCGAGCCACCCTATCCCACAATAGTGTGGGTAACGGGCGCAACAAGTATCAACTGATGTAGAGTAGAGGTTCACGCAAGTGACCTCGACGGCCGCTCGTCCAACGTGGTAAAGGAAACTTTACCGACACGAGTGGGTAGTGCGTCTCACCCCGTGGCGCGAGATACCCGTAAAACTGCTAGTGGAGCTACCCAATCCCACAATTATGGGCAACGGATACCGCTAGTCAGTAACAGAGGGGTAGAGGTATCACGAGAGTGACCTCGACGGGTACTCGCCAAACGTGGTAAGGGGAACCTTACTGACACGAGGACTAAGGGGAGGGGGGTAGCCAACCGGGGCGGCTTCCCGGTTCCCCCTCATTGGTGTTGGACTCTTAGGGGTGGTGGCACCACTTTAGGAACAGGTGGGACTTGTTGACCTTTGTGTGAGCATGCCCTTATGCGGGGGAGGCTTCGGCCTGCCCCCACCGCCCGTCAACTATACCGGCCCAATGTCGGTCTGGCGGGCGGAACCGTAACACCTCCGGTACTCTGACCTGGTGAAACAAAGAGCATGGTTCAGTATCTGAGCTTCCCAGCCTCGACTTGCACGTCTGTCCGGGTGCATGCTTGTTGGTATGCGGACTTAATTTGGTCGTACTGTAAGGGGGGTAGAACCTCCCGGTGCGTGTTTGGAGACTCGGCAATAAGGGTACTTGCATCCGGCACCAGCAGGATATATGCCCATTTGCAACGACCGCCGCAAAAAAACTGCGGGTAATTTATTGCTTCTATTTTTTGCTTACTGCTTTCCGATATATATCATTAGTCTGTTAACACTTATTTTTATTTATTTATTGTAAGATATTTATTTATTATTTTTTTCCAATCTATTTTTGTCCATGCTCCACTTAAGCATCTCTAAAATTTTGATTACCTACTTTCCTAACATTTGATTCTTATTATTTAAAAGGTGAACCCCTACTTGCGCGGAAATTGCTCCCCTCCCCTTAGGGCGTATTCCTTATGTTGGAAACCCCGGTTTTGCACAATCCATTAAATCATTATTGCACATATTTTTTTAAATTCAACAATGGCTTTATTTCCTATTACTTTTATATTAAACTTTTTATTAATTTTTATTTTTATATTTTTATGTTCTAAGATTAATAGTAATTTTTTTCTTTGCGATTAAAATATAAATAGTCTGTGTTTGATTATGTATCTCAGGCATTTCTTGTATTTTCTTGTAGGTTGCTTCTACATTTGGCACGAAAATTAAATTTTTTTTATTCGTTTCTTGTCTACTATAAATCGTTTTGGTATTACTTATGTGTGCACACTAACGATTAGCGTACTTTGAAACCATTTCAGGTTATTTTACACTTTCTTATCTAAAACTGTTTTATTATATATTGAGTTTGGTATATAAACATTAATCGTTTATCTAATTTTGCATTTCTTATCTATTAACTAACCAACATGTTATGGGAAAGAAAAGGGGAATGGTTAAATACTTAGCCAGGAAGCAATAATTTATGTGCCCATATGATCACTTTCGTTAAAAAATGATCTCCTTAAAGATTTTTTTATCAAGAAAATGTTAATAAAACAAAAAAGATTATTTATTTACAGATTTAACATTTTTTCCTTTTTATTGTTAATAATTGGGATAGTTTAAGCGGTCTGCAAGTGGGAAGATCTCGTATATGGTCGTTAAGGTGTGCCAATTTTGTTGGGTAGAAAATGCAGTGCTGATTTAAAGTTCTAAGGACTCTCTTAAATAGAGAACGCTTGAAAATCTTGGACATCCTCATAATAAATTGTTGTTTTGCCAAAGAAAGCTTAAAAAGCTTTTTTTCAGTGGGGTCAAATTGAATTGCCAAACAACATGCGAAGTTTGTAGCTTGATGAGGTGCACGAGAAAAAGAATATTTTTGGTAAGTAAAAAGTTATCAAGGGCATTGTTTACAGTGACGTAAATTCTCTTATTTGAAATTCCTTGGCGGTAAAAAACTAGACGATGTTACTTTGGTCTAGTCGACTATTTGGTCTTATCAGTCGAATTCAATTAACCATGTCTGCTGTTTTATTGTACTTCTAGCTTTGCTTTAATAAGTTTTGTGGTAAAACTAAGATTCATATGTCATTAGGCATGAGGTTGTTTAAATTGAGTTTATTTTCCACTCAATATGTAAATCTTCCTTTTTCTCTCTTTGTTTTTCGTTTGGTGGATTATTTTTGACTATCTGTTTAAATTTGTTTCCATACTATTGGCCTTATCCATCTTTTTACTTTTGCACCTGTAGTAAATGCCCAAAGTACTTTAATTTTAGTGTTTCAATTACTACCTTTTTATTAATTCAATATTTTTTTTAAGAATTTTTATGGTTTCTTTCTAATTTTTCTTTTTTATTTCATTTATCTGATCTCTACTTTTTTCAACACTAATATAAGTAATGTAACGTTTATGAAACGGTGATCACTTTCTACTTCCTATCTTCTAAGAGTCATAATAAGCACTTCTTGAGTTGATGATGATGTTTGGTGGGTGTTAATCATTCAAATGAGGTAAACTGAAGAGTAGTTCTCTAAGAAGTTTGTTTAAAACTTTGAGATAAGATTTAGATCAATGCGAAAAAGTAGTTGAGTATAATTCCAACAGAACTTTTCAGAATGTTTTAAATAGTTAACACGATCTCTGGAGAAATGTTTGAGATCCAAAAGTGCTTACTTTGAAGGTTTAGGATTAAGTACAACGTTTTTTGTGTCTTATACTGTATGTAGCAAAATATCAATTTTTGTGATTGGCTTACTGTTTTTCGCATATTCCATAATACTGAAATGAAATTTTATAAAAAATCTTGCACTTTATGAACTCTAAGGAGTAGTTGATCACTACACACTCTCATTTTCTTCTCATCTGCTTTCTAGTAATTTCTGTTTGCTCTGTATACTTATTCTTTATTGTGTTCTATTTTAGTTCATTTTACTGATCAGCTATAATCTCGGATACGATTTATAGACCAGCTTGATCCATTTATCTAGAGGACTTTTAGTAGAAACGCGCTGAATGTGTAGTTCCGTGTTTTGATTTGTTTCTGGTTAAATTCTTGTTTATCTTAATTCATTGAAGCAACGTCACTCCTTCATAAAAGGGAACTAGTATAATATCTCAAAGATTTTAATGGTTTTCCTATAGACTTGAATGTTGATGTTTATTTAAATTAAATAGTGCAGCTTTCTAGCATTATCGTTTACGCAAGGTGCAAGCGATTCCCATAACATTCAACTTCTACTTAAACGATATAGTTGGAATTTGGAGCTATTGATTAGAAATATATTTTCCTCAATGGAACTATCACAGCTACTCTTCCAGCAGCGAACAGCCTCAGCTTCAGCATTGAGTTGATTATTCCGGTATAAAATGATTTCGGAAAAAGTGGTCAACATAAAACAAAGTGAAAAGTTCAATTATTACGGTACTCTACAAAAAGTATTCTGTAAAGCAACAACTGGAAGCTGACTGTTTTTGTATTATTTTTGTTTTTTTGTTTACTATAAGATTCTTAAGGCAAAATATGGAAAGCCAAATTAAAAGTTATTTTATCGAAAAAATATAACATACATAATAGAAGGTTACGAAGCAGTAGCTGTGTTTTACAACAATTTATCATAAATAATCAAATACTTTGAACTATCTATTGGTCTACTTAAACTAATCCAAAACAGTAACATGTTTTATTTAATACACAAAACCATGGAAAGTATTTAAAAAAAATTAATTTGGATATTGCGCATTTATTTGGTCACTTATCCACAGATCATTTGTAAATCTTTTGATTCATACAGTTACACTCTATTATCAGAAGTCTTAAAATGAATGCCAGTTTTGCATTCAATCCATTGATTTTATAATGGGCTTTTTATTGAGAATTAAATATGGTCATAGCTGGTCGGTTTCGACTCCAAATTTTGGTTCGTCCGTAAAATTTTTGATTACAATTTTGGACATGGCCCCAAAATTTTGATATTGGCATTTAGTGAGATTGCTTGACTAGGAAATTGTTGGTGCAGTAAATAGACCGTCACTCGATGTCAAGTAGCGTCGTCTTGTTGAAACTATACTTGTTCCAGATCCATGCTGCCCATGTGGCGCAAAAACACTGAGTTGTCATGTAACGGTAACGTTCGCCATTCGCATTTCCAGCATTATCTTTGAAGTATGGGCGTATTACGCTGTTTACCAAAAATTCACCCCAATCAGTGATTGGTTGGAGGTGTATTTGCTTTCCTTCAGTTACGCAAGGATTTTTCGACCCCTTATGCGACAATTTTGTTCGTTTACGAGTCCTTCAAGTTAAAAATGCACCTAATCAGTAAAGATGAATTGAGAATCTACTTCAGGATGCTCTACAAAACATTTGACGAATTGTCGACAGTAAGAATTGTCAGAAAACTTAAGCTCTTGTGTCAGTTGAATTATTGACTGTGGGGATTTTCCAAATGCCCAATTGTTGTCCACGATTGCAGTTAAAGTTTCATAACTATGGAAACTTCTTATGAGACCTCACTCCGCGCTATATTCGCGAAGCCTTGCATCCATTACCGATCCAGTTTCATCAAATTTAATAATCAGTTTTTCGATATTTAATTTATTTGATACACTATTTGATACAAAATTTTCACGAAATTTTTGTGCCACCTCCCAAACTTCTGACCGATTTTGTAATGCGTTTTAACAATAATAAAATATTATAGTTGCCGGAATAAAACAAAAAAGCCGCAAAGTTTAAATCCTGCGGTAAGTTTGGGCCACCTGTTATAAGTTTTATGTAGTGCTTTTTCCTTTTCTTCTCTTTAAATGAAACAGAAATTACACAGCAGAATGTTGTCAAGAAATATGACTATACAGGGTCTGTATTTTAAGTAATGAGAATATTTTTGTCCTGACGCGAATATACGTTAGAGAGCGTTGGGGCCGGTTGGAGTCAGTAGAGGGGATTTGACCTTAAATACGCCCCGAGCGGCAGTCGCCTACTGGCTTCTGTTGAGGCATGATCACGCGCGGCGCGTACGTCTGCAAAGAAGTGTGCGCAAGCTTAAAATGCAGCAAAGCATTGAACAGCGTTACGCAATCAAATTTTGTGCTCGCTTTGGACAATCTGGTGCGTCAACGCTGGAAATGATTCGGCAAGCATACGGCAGTGAAAGCTCAAGTTTTTAGGTGGCACAAAATGTTCAAAGAAGGCCGGGAGAGCGTGGAGGACGAACCCCGCACAGGTCAACCTCAAGAACTGGAGACAACGAACAACGTGTGCGAGATTTGCTGAACTAGGGCCGGCGTTTAAGTATTCGTTTTATTGCGGATAAGCTAGGAATCGATAAAATGGTTGCTCACAAGATTATTGTCAAGGATCTTGGGATTAGGAAGGCTATTTTGAAAAATCTTTTGGAATGCGTCGAAGAAAACCCTCAGAAGAACCCATTGAAGAAAGCTGCCCTCAAAGGACGCCACCACGGAACCTTGGATGCTGTCAAAGCGGTTTGCACGCGTGCTCTGAAGGATGTTTCAGTTGCTGACTTTCAGGGAGCGGACGAAGCGTGGAAAACTCGCCTGCAGAAGTGTGTCTAAGTAAAGTCATTGCTAAAGATCTGGAGAAGAGTAACGTCGACTGAAGTAAGCAGAAGAGCTCCTACTTCCGAACTGCAACGCGCGGTTATATAAATAAAACTCTCGAGACATACTGTTAGCTATTATATTAAACTTAGACGGAACTGCCTACCACCCTACCCCACCCCACAGTTTATGGTGTACGCGTTTGGTTTTTGTTGTAATTTCTGGGAAATTTTTAATAATTTGTAAGCAAAAATTAATATAATTACCATAATAAAGCATACAAAATGCCCCATCTACAAAATGAAGGCCATATTTTGTAGTCCAGAACGCCAAATTCACGTGGTAGGTTGAAAAGATAATAAAAAGCAGCACATTTATCTTAAGCTACTACACTAAGAGTGTAGAAATTTAATTGGCAGACCCAAAACTTTTATTAAGACAACGTTCAAATATTTAACTTAAATTTACAATTATTACTGAGTTGAATTTTATTTTTATGATGATATCGATTAAATCGTCTATCGTTTTCTGGAGTATATTCTGCCATTTTTTTTATCGCCGCTGTTATTAACTTAGCTTTGTTGCTAGGCTTTGGTAGATAACGCATCATAGCTTTTTAATCTGTTTCCTGTCTAGAAACTGCTCGGCTTTGGCAAAGTTGGATTTGTTGCTCTTCTTTCTACGCGCTCGACAACTATCCTATGCGACACTATCCTATATGCAAATATTTGCCTTAACTAGAATGTTACTAATGAATACAGGCACAAGCCCATTACACTTGGTAGCATTTTCGGTGTCATTACACAAAACTAAACGAAATCTTTGCCCAAATTAAGTGATACCTGCTACCCACATTTTACAGTCTGGCGAAGGAATTTACTATCCAATTGTTTGAACGAATGCCTCTTTACCTAGATTTGTCCACTGACACTAAATTCGCAGTATCGCACTTCGCCAAAAATAATCTAGTCGAGAACGCATCTTGATTGTCTGGTTCTGTCAACGCTTTTTGTACACTTGAGAGCAAAATAATCGACTCACTACCTGCATGCGCATTTTCCTCTTTGAGTTTACCAAACTTGCTAATTGGAACGCACGTGCACGACGACTGTGATTGGCCTACAGTACGCTTGCAATTCGGTAATTCATCTCAGTCACTTATCCAAAGTTGACGTAAGTAAGTAAATGATGAAAATGCTCGAGTTATTTGCAAGAAAATAGATACCACAGCCGCTGAAGCAGCCCAGGCAGTTGCATTGCTAAGTTGGGGTCTCAGTCACAGGACCGTAATGACTAAATCCGACTCAATTAACTGTGTCGAGGTGTGGCCTCGGTACCGGGAAACCAGTGGCTATGTCCGCCGGCATGGAGGCCATGTTTAGTCACTTACAATTTTGTTACCTTTGAATTGCTGGATAGTGTGCACGAGCTTCTAAAATTTGAAAGCTCTCAAAGGATTTTAAAAACTTTTCTTGACAATTTCTCTATCTCACAAAGTGCAATACTGGTTACGCGATTTTTATGATTGCTTTATTACACCCTGAAAGAATTATCTATCTTTTTCTATACTACAAGAGAAGTTACTGATATTGGGCGTTAGATACACATTCCATATCAAAAATGTAATAGTAAGAGTACATTATAATTTACTAGAAGTTTTTTTTTACTTATTTGTCTTAGTAAAATAATGTTGACTAAGAAAAATTAATTTTTAGCGGTTTTCATTAAAAACCTGGCTACATGATTAATTCTACTGATTTTTGGCATGCAAAAATATCCTAAATATTAAATTGTGACTATAAAGTTATCTTTTTTACCGTTGCCTGCGTGACGCATTTTAAAATATAGAAGTTTGATTTTATTTTTCGATAGACACCGAATGCGTTATACTTTATATAGGGTGTCGCAGAATTTTCTGCTCATTTTAGTGGCTGTATAATTTCCGAACAAATGGAAGAAATGAACAAAACAAACATAAATGAAAGATTGTTCTTGCAGTTTTTTTTACATTATCAGTGAAAAATCGAAACTCACTTTTCTTGAATGCAAGCATGTGCTTTTCTAACCTGTCGAACTTGTCAGTGTGTCTGGAGATATTACAGATCTCTTAGCGGATATTCTTTTTTATAGTTTTAATTCTTTGGGAGTTGTTCACATATGTGTTTTTTAAGACATCCCCAAAGAAAAAATCAGCAGCCTTCAAGTTTAAAAATATCAGTAACCATCTATTCCATCGCCGTTTTCGAAATGAGTCGATTGATAAAGTGTTGCCTTAGAAAATTTATTGTGCAGTCGCTCCTTCTGTGTTAATCTAGGGTTTACCCGTCGGCGTTGGTCCTTATTAAATTTGGCACATATATTCATTATTTCTTCAAGGTTAAAAAACTCCTAAGCGTATGAGAAACGTGCTTCTCGGTAGAATAGCTTGAACCAATTGAATTTTGTTTAGATAAAGATAAATCTTGTTTCAAAATTTGTTGCATTGAACGCCAATAAATTGTCAAATGAGGGGACTGGAAGATTTTGTCATACATGCTCAATATTATCCGATAATCTAGCACTTCGTGGCGTTCCTCTGTATCTGGCGTTATTTCTCTTTCAAGAAACTTGTGTACTGTTCTAATTGTGTTACTGCAAGGTGCTCGCATACGTTATAAAATGTGAATAGCTTGATGCGTTAAAACTGCTGACCTTTTGTTTTCAAGAAATATCACAATAGTGTACTTGCTTATGCCAAATTCTCCAAGTTTTAACTGGAAAATTAAAAAATATATTATAAATTAATGTATAAGAAGTAAATGGATGCTCCTTATTAATTTTTGCAGACTCTTTCTTTGATAGAGCCCAACTAAGTCTTGTGAGGTTCCACTTAGTTTTTTATTCCGAGTTTTCACAATCTCCTAAGTGGTCTTTTCTGTAAGATTTTTATTTTCCATATTTTTTTACCTATGTCTTCATTTACCAAACCATGTGTATCGTGTCTTCATTTATTTAACACGTTTTTTAGTTATTTCTTCACTTTTTCTGTTTAGTTTCGTTGCTCATTACACTTTTTAAATGTAAACTTTCGTAGATAGGGTGAGTCAAAAACGTATACGTCAATAAGCACTTTTGGGTTTCTAAAAGAAATAATGTATCATTGTGTAAGCTAGGAAAAATTTGCTAAATTGTATCTTACTAGCTAAACCTACCCATGCACAACAATGGTTAAATGTTTCCAAGAGTTGCTATAACTTTCTGCACCTGTGGTTAAAAGAGGAAAACGAACACAGCCATGATTTGGGTTTGGTGCAGTTTGAACGAACCAGGAATTTTTTAGTTGATTCCAAATGACCGTGGCATCACGACTGAGCGTATTCTCAACAATTATAGTACGAAATTTATCCAGCTTACTTATTTCGGTCTATGGCTCACTGTCAACACGCCAGGTGGTTTGGAAATTCAAGAAAAGCGTAAACTAGAGTTTATAAATTTTCCCTGAAAAACTAAGAAATTGTATGAAGCCAAAATTTACAATTCTGCAAAGATATAGGCTAATGCATCAGAAAATAATAATAATTTTTTTTTTTGATAAATTAGCATAAGGTTTTGACTCATTCTTTGTATTCCAGTCTTTGTGGTTTTGGTCAGTTCTCTTTTGAAAAACATCATGGTATCCATTTTGTTCCCTGTTTCTTTTTTTAGTTATCCAGTTTCTAGTACTATAATACTATTTGTTTTCTCCAATTTTATTCTTTTGACTTATGTTATATTAATTTGTACGTGTATCACCATGGATTACCACAAATGGTTCATTTTGTAAATCTTACAATTATAAGTTAAATTTGTTAAATAATCAGTTCTTTTCCTTTTAGGTTCTAAATTTAGACTATATTTTCTCTTTTATATATAAACTTTATATTGCTTATGCTATCGAATTTATTTTTAATTTTTAATATCTTAATACTTCATAATCTTTAATATATTTATTTTACTTCAGTTACCTATTAGGCTATCTTTTCTAGGACTCGAGTTATAAACAATGGTAATTCTCTTTATTATAAATACAGCTTTGTTTTTTTTACTTACACATAGAAATTTGTTAAAATATTTTTCATATCTCTCTAGTATATCATCCTTTTCTTTAATTAGTTACATTTAAGTGAATTACGTTTTAATGGGCTATTCTGTGAATTTCAATAATCTACAATTCTTATCAATTCTTAAATAATTAATTGGTTCTCCTAATTATTCTTTCTACTATGTATTTTGTTATGTTAAATACACGTATGAATTACCACCAAATGGTTCAGAATGAGAAAGTCTATAATTTTCTCTAAGTTATATGTCATCTAAACCAATCACTTCTGTACTTTCTGGTACTTCCCTATTCATGATTTGACCTTTATTAGATCTTAAAATTCTTCTGGATTTTGTAAAGTTTTTCTTTTTGACTTCTTTGTTTAGTACGCTGCTATCAAGAAGTAAATTTGGGCCAAGTCTTACTGAATCTAATACTCTATAATCTGTTAGTCCATTCGTGTACAAATTTTCTAATTTACAAGCTACTTGAGTTCCAGTGTGCCTTTGTTTCTACTCCACTGTATACTATAATATACTCGTTCAGACTATAGAAGACCTTTAATGAGTCCAGGAACACTTTAATGTGAAAAGTTTCGACAGCTGAATGAAAACATTATCGTGAAGCAAGATTACGTTTCGAATTACCTAAGTGCTGTCGTAATTTATTATTATCATCTCAAAAGCAATTTTAACAGCTATTAATTGGCGGTCATCCTAGAGAAGTCTGCGCACAATGCGAATATTGGAAAGATATCGCTGACTTTTATTTTCAGTTGCTTCTTATGAGCTAGCTAAACAAGGTCATAAAGTGCGCAATATAATAAATATGCGCCATAGGGTAACCAAAAAACCTCTCCACCTATTCATGATTGACCTTGAACCAACTGAAAACAATAAAAAAATCTTTCATGTAAAGTACATCGGGAATATAGTTGTATCGGTAGAACCTCCTAAAAAGAAGAAGATGGGCACACAAGGTCTTACTGCAATAAATCTTTTGTTTGTGTTAAATGTGGCGGTGGACACAAAACGACAATTTGCACAAGAGATCGCAGTATCCCAGTGTGCCCTATGTGGTGGAGATCATCCTGCCAATTACAAAGGATGTACAGTTTACCAAGACCTTCAAAGATCCAGGAACGCACCATTTAACAGTTGGGCTGAAAAGTTCGTAGGCTAACATAGAAAAAAATTTTTTTTTTGATAAAATTGGATTTTATTATTCAATATAATTGCCTTCGAGAGCGATACACCGATTATAGCGATCATACAATTTTTCTATACCATTTTTAAAATATATTTTGTCTTTAGCCTCAAAATAAGCTTCTGTTTCGGCAATTACCTCTTCATCGGCGCTAAATTTCTTTCCAGCGAGCATTCTCTTGAGGTCTGAGAACAGGAAAAAGTCGCTGGTGGCCAGATCTGGAGAATACGGTGGATGCGGAAGCAATTCGTAGCCTAATTCATGCAATTTGCCATCATTTTCATTGACTTGTGGCACGTTGCATTGTCTTGATGAAACAGCACTTTTCTTCTTCAAATGGGGCCGTTTTTCGTGATTTCGTCCTTCAAACGCTCCAACAACGCTTTGTAATAATCGCTATTGATGGTCTGGCCCTTTTCAAGGTGATCAATAAATACTGATGCCATAAACCTTGCTAGCCGATTATTGCGTCTTTCCACTCTTTGGATTCGGTTCATCGCGTGCAGTCCACTCGGCTGACTGTCGATTTGACTCTGGAGTGTAGTGATGAAGCCATGTTTCATCCGTTGTCACATATCAACGAAAAATTCGTTATTATTACCGTTGAATATCGCTGAACATTGTTCTGAATCAACGACACGTTGAAACTTTTGCTGGATTGTGAGCTCGCGCGGCACTCACTTTGCACACAGTTTTTGCATGTCCAAATATTCATGCAAGATATGTCCAACACTGTATTTTGATATTTTCAGAGTCTCAGCTATCTCGCTTAACTTCAATTTACGGTCATTCATAATCATTTTGTAAACTTTTTTATGTTTTCGTCCGTTACAGCCTCTTTCGGGCGTCCACTGCGTGCATCGTCATCAGTGCTCATCTCGCCTCGTTTAAACTTGGAAAACCACTTCTCAACGGTTGATTTTCCTGGTGCACAGTCTAAATAATGCTTATCAAGCCAAGCCTTGGTTTCAACGGTATTTTTGCCAAAAGCAGTGTTTTATTAATACTCGAAATTCCTTTTATCCATTTTTTAAAATTAACAATAGTTGCTTCACTCAAAATACGATATCTCCTAAACTAATAGTCCGACAGTTGTCAAATTTATACACGAGTCTTTTGAAGGTTAGGGTTAACTAAAAAGCACATGGATTTAATACTACTAGCGCCGCTTATGTGTCAGCCTACGAACTTTTCAGCCCAACTGTTAGAGGAATAGCAAATACACCTCTTCTCCAACGAGCTCCTCCTAACCTAAATGAATTCCTCCTTTTTGTACCCAAGTTAATAACCACAATGGTGAAACACAAAGACTTACACAAAACGTACTTAACAATCCTCAAGCATGGGCCAGAAGAAGCAACAGTCCTCTAACTCAAGACCAACAGCAACTTAACGCCAACGAAGTACTTACAAATTTCCTTAATGAATTCAAAAATATGTTTTCCCAACTAATAAGTCAGAATAGCATGATACTTAACATAGTGTTTAACAAATTAGCGTAATAATGGCTAATTTACTGCGCATCGCTTTGTGGAACGCCAATGGTATCTCTAACCATATTCTTGAAGTTATAACTTTTCTCCAATTACAACAAATTGACATACTACTTACATCAGAAACTTACGCAACAAGTAGGACAGTAATTAAAATACCGTATTATACTGTATATTATGCTAATCACCCTGATGAGACGGCTCATGGCGGATCAGCTGTGATAATTAAAAATACTATTATCCACCATGAAATACAGCCTTATCTAACCGAAAAAATACAAGGTGCAGCCATAAAAGTTAAAGCCTTTCCCTACTCATTTTTTATATCAGCCATGTACAACCCGCCAAGGCATGCCATTTCGTCTAATGAATATGAAAATTTTCTCAGATCCCTAGGCAACAAATTTATAGTAGGAAGGGACTGGAATGCAAAAAATACAGCCTGGGGCTCTAGACTTATCGACCCTAAAGGACGCAACCTACTAAGAACAATTCAGAGAAACAATTATGACTATCTATCAACCGGA
This sequence comes from Sinelater perroti, assembly GCA_036346155.1. Lineage (NCBI taxonomy): Eukaryota > Metazoa > Arthropoda > Insecta > Coleoptera > Elateridae > Sinelater > Sinelater perroti. The sequence goes on along the minus strand of JARFIY010000158.1, from coordinate 15,254,120 downwards.
AAACCTACCTATTGGCCTAGCGATCCACGAAAACTTCCAGATTTATTAGATTTTGCAATACTCAATCGAATAGCTAATGTATATACTAAAGCGGAATCTAATTGCGACCTCTCCACTGACCACTCTCCAGTCATCATTACTGTCAGTACAACAATAATCGCAAAAGAAATGCCTGCTAGATTGTGTAATAAAAATATGGATTGGGGTCAATTCAAGAACTTGTTGGAAGAATACATTAACATAACCATTAGAATTAAAGTTAATCAAGATCTGTATGAAGTAGTCCATCATCTATCGACAATGATCCAGTCAGCCGTCTGGCAAGCCACACCAACTATTGGAAATCTCAGTCCTAAAGCAGATAATATTCCCCGCCATATACGAAACCTAATCACTGAAAAACGAAGAGCTCGGAAAAAAAGGCAAGTAACAAGGAACAGGTAAGACAAAACAATCTACAATAGGCTTACTCATCAACTACATAATACCCTGATAGAAGCACGCAATGAAACATTTAAAGAATATATTACAAAACTATCTCCTAACGATCATACAATCTGGAAAGCAACTAAGAAATTTAAGAGGCCAATACCATCAATCAGAAAATCTAATGTCACGTGGGCCAGAACAGATAAAGATAAAGCGAATACATTCACAGAATATCTGGATAACGTATTTACCACCCCAAACCCACATGATAACAATGACGACACAGAAGTTCAAGATTTCCTGACTGCTCCATCCAGCTTTCGCTACCAAAAAACCCTTCTCCCCATCATAAGCCCTTCAGCAAATTAAATTTACAAACACCTAAAAGCCCCTGGCTATGATATGATCGGAGGAGAAGTTCTGCAACATCTTCCAAGGAAATCACTGGTTCTTCTCACCACCATATTTAATAGTATAATGAGGTTAAGCTGTGCTATGGAAGTATGCTCGGATTACTATGATTGCAAAGCCTGGCAAACCACCTAACCACCCATCTTCCATAGACCTATAAGCTTTTTATCCTTAATATCTAAGATTTTTGAAAGACTCCTACCGAAAAGAATAAGAGAAACAGTAAATCTCAACCAGATAATCCCACCCTATCAGTTCGGCTTTTGTGAAGCCCACTCAACGATACACCAATGCCACCGAATCGTCAATCAAATAATAGAAAGCCTTGAAACCAAAAAGTTAACTACAGCTGCATTCGTAGATATAAAGCAAGCTTTCGACAAGGTCTGGCACACAGGCTTGCTTTACAAGATAAAATTACACTTCCCAAGTCCGATTTATCTAGTTCTAAAATCCTACCTCGCCGAGAGATCCTTCCAAGTTGTGGTAAATGGCTCAACCTCTGACTATCACCAAATCCAAGCAGGAGTGCCACAAGGTAGTGTTTTGGTCCTTTACTCTACCTGATCTATTCATATGATACGCCAACCACGCAGGACACTTCTATTGCCATGTTTACCGATGACGTGGCCATATTATGAACCAGTGACAAGCAGCTCACTTACTGTATCATCTAAACCTACAGCAAGATTGGGCTCGCAAGTGGAGAATAACAGTAAACAGTGAGAAGTCAGCTCAAGTAACCTTCACTACTAGACGACTTGATTGCCCTCAAACTACTTTCAACTACATTGCAATTCCAATCAAGTCTAAAATCAAATACCTAGGAACGCACCTTGATGCCAAACTCAACTGGAGCATGCATATCAAAAATAAGAGAAAAAAGTAAACTTAAAGGTGAAGCAAATGTACTGGTTCATCGGAAGACGTTCTATTGCTATCAAATAAATTATTACTTTATAAGACAATCATAAAGTCCATTTGTACTTATGGTGTTCAACTTTGAGGCTGCGCGGAAGCATCCCATACAAAAATACTCCAAAGGGTTCAGTCTAAAACCCTTCGCATAATGACTGATGCACCATGGTATGTAAGTAACGAGACCATCCATAATGATCTGAAGATCCCGTATGTAGCATCCGAAATTCAGAGGCTTGCAAAAGCATACACCCACAACTTACCAGGACATGAAAAAGACCTCATAGGGCGCCTCGTAAACCAGCCAGCCGTTGTAAAAAGGCTCAAGCGTAACTGGCCACAAGACCTAATTCCCTAAGCGATTTGTCTTAGTATATTTTCCCCTAGGTTGATGGCAATGGCTTGATCCTAGTTCATGACATGTATTTCTATATAAGATCAAATTTACTTATTACTCAATTTGTATAACATGAGTAGATTGTAAATATGCAAATACAAATAAAAAAATTGCTTCTTTCCCTATAAAAATTGTTTATGCCACACGTGCACTTTAACCTTTTCGAGGATAATTGCCTTCAAACTGTGCTTTAAGTCTTTTCAAAATTTTGGACGGTTTACGCCCTTTGTTAACCGAAATTTAATAATTCTGACATTGCCATAAGGAAGTGCTAGTTTCTTTACTCTTGCCCGCTCTGTTCATCTCACGATGCGTAAAAAATGTTAATTTTATTTTATTTGCACACATATGTTTAATTTTGCCTTTTCACCTATGGGAAACGAATTTATCTTTTTTCTATATATTATTTTCTATTTATTTTTTCTTATCCTATTATTTGGCTTTTATATTTTTTCTTTTTTGTTGTATTTAATTTTGCTTCGTCTAATTGCAAATCTCTTTTTATCTATAACTTTTTGTATTTCTTGAACCCCATACCCACCTTTGGTTATCTCTTTCTAGTGTTTGGTATTCTACTAAGTGTTGAACTTTTTAATTTCTTGTTTCTTTCTTTTAGTTTGCCATTTTCTAGTGTTTGCTGTTTTTATTATTTAGCTTCTTTCTAGTATACCATAGGTTCTTTCGTGTCTCTTATTTGTGACGATTTTCTTATTTTTGCTCTTTTATTTTATTATATTCATTATTATATTATGTTACATCGGGTTGCTTTCAAATATTTGGATTTCGAACGAAGTTTTTATTTATTGACCTCTAATATCGGTTGATGTGATGATCAAGAACATCCACATCGTCCATTCTATTTATTTCTTCTTTGTTGACTGTGAGTAAAAATTATAATATTTGGGTAATTTTACAATTATGCTATTGAGGTCGATGTTTAGGATTAAAAAAACAAACAAACACGGGGCTCAGGGTTCCAATAAAAAAACAAACAAAATTGTTTGTTGCAATGAAAGCTAGGAATTTGGTGTATTAATTAGAACGCTTTACATCAACGGCGGCAACAGGAAAGAAAGCTGATTATCAAGGCAACTCGACCGCGGCTAATGGCAGGTATATGTGGCGTTGTAATTCAACATTTAATTAACTGAATCTTATACACTACTTAGATGCTGTTGCATTTGCTTTCAAAGCTGTAAGCAATTTTTGTTATTATGACTTAAAATTAGCACCAAAATTAGTTTATATTAAAATTGTTTTCGCTGTCTTTGTTTAAGATTTATTCAAATTATTTTGTCTTGGGATATTGTAAAATATTTATTTTTCATTTTCTTATTTAATATACATAGCCTTGCTTCTTTTACAATAGAATCTATGATTTTAATGAATCGCTTTTATTATCATACGAGCTATTGAATTTCTTTTGCCTACTATACTATAGTATAAAACATTATTATACTTGTTGATTTTTATAGGCGTAATCAATCCTTTCCCATTTACTTGTTTTGGTCGTTATTTCTACTGTTTCTTTGTCTATTAAATTCCATTATTTTTTTACCCAATAAAATTTATATATAATTTGAAGATATAAATACAAACGATTATATTCTATACTGCTGTTTCTTTCTTCCTTTACGTGTCTTTGTACCGTTCACATTACTTCAGAATAGTGCATAGCTTTGTTTCTTATCTACTATTTGCTGATAACAAAAAACTTAAATGGAATATTAGGCAGAGCGACCCAAAGATAGCAAATAAGTCAATTAAAATGATAAACCACCAAAATGCAAGCAATATGAAATTAAAAATAAAAAGGGCTAAAGAAAAAGTGAAAAATGAATAGTATAATTATGGAATATTATAGGTTTAAACTACAAAAGTACACTAAAGAAACTGGAAAGGCGATGTAAAATATACGGATTTGATTTTTTAGAATACAAGAAGCAAATATGAAAGAAAAGATGAGACAGAGTTAGAAGATTATCAGGTCTTCCGAAACGATAAAGCAAGACAACATAATCTAAGAGCAGAAACAAGATTAGGAAACTTGATAAACATTAATATAGTAAAGAAGGAAGCACTTATGTTAGAATTAGAGAGAATAAAAGAAACTTCCACAGAAAAAATAGAACAGAATAGAAAAACAAATTTTGTGGAGAAATGGAGAAAATTTATGATACGATACTACATTATGATAATAATTTGAGACTTCGGCGTTTAAATAGACATATCTTTTACAGTAAAATTTAGTAAACACGAAACATCAAATAACAATGAAGAAAGAGCTTTAACTTTGCAATACGAAAAACTCGTCATTAATGTCTACGGCCTATCTAAATAAAGAGATTTACAAAGACCCATGGCAACGCTGCAGTAGGAGAACAGTTCGTGCACTTGGCGATAAGATAAAAATCAAAGAAGGGGAGAGAACATTAAAAGGTTATTTATATTTACGCTTATCAGCTTATCTTGTTACTTAGATACCACTTTTGCAATACCGTTTTCTTCTCCAACGATTAAATTAGTCTTCTTTCTGTTTATTTGTAAACTTGCTCGGTTTGCCTTGCATAAGATCTCAAAATCTTAAAATCGATCGCCTATCACACATTGAAGCGAGATGTTACATTCAACATTAACTCGTGGTCTAAATAAAGGTCGCCCTGGCCGAAGAGTTAAATTTTGAGAATGGTACCTGAGCATCTAAAGTTGTCACATCTAAATCCGACGAGGCTACCCTTAAGTTGACTCAATTAATTGACATAATTGGATCTATTGGGCTTTTCAGAATCCACATGTCATTATAGAACACCATTTTAACTTAGTAGGGGATGCAGTGCGATGTGGGATATCAGCTATGGGCATTCTAGGGTCATTCTTCCTTGACTAAGATATCAATGGTGCTTTTGATCTCAATATGCTGTAGGAATCTGCCCGTCCACGAGTTGAAAAAATATTTGGTGGTGAAGAAATTTACTCTCAGCAAGACCAAGCACCTATCTCGATTTAAATCCTCCGAAAACATGGACTAATGGACTTTTCTATGGGAATATTTTAATAATAAGATTTACTGCACAAAACCATCGTTGAGCTAAGGGAGCAAACTATAAATAATGATTTTTAATGATGCCGAATCCTGTAGTCCACTAGCAAATTGCTTGTCAAAATGTTTTTCTGATTTTTCTTCATCAATTGACGATCCAAAATTTAGGAAAACTACACTTCAAAATGTATACAGAACTGTGGGCTTGGAATAACCGCAAAGCCATCTTTCACGTAGGTTTCATTGTCGACTACCAGATAGAAGTTTTTCAAGCTCCAATCTTTATCTTTTGGTGTTAACTTTCAGTAACATTTTGCTCCAAATTAAGAAAAATGACGACAGGCACACATTTGCACGAGCGTATCGTATGGAAATCCTGAGCAAAAATATGTATAAAACTTGTTCAAACGATCAAAAATTACGTGTTACGTGTTACGTTTGTGTTGACCTTCGACAAGCAGAAGGCCAAACGTATTCAAGCAGGTGCAACAAATTCTGGTATAAGATCGACAAGGAGCACAAAAATTGGGGCAAACGATAGAAAGAAAAGCAGACAGAAACCTTCGGAAATTTTATTAGCACGTGTACGTAGGATTTATGTTTTCTAGTTTCTATCTAAATTGAGAAGTTATGGCGCTTACTTTGAATTAGAAACGTTAAAATTAATTATAACAGAAACAAGTGAACAAATAAGCAAAAAATTAATTAACAAACATACTTACACATTAATAATTAATATCCATTGTAGTTATATTAAAAGAGAGACAACTAAATAGATAAGCCTTGAGCATTGCTACTGTCGATCATGCTATGGCACATCAAACGAAGTGGGCTGCCAGCCCGTTTCGCCGCTCTCACGCGTTTTGGCAGGACACGCGAAAATCTGAGAACAGGATCGCGCCTGCATTTAATCAGTGCTCCATTAGTGAGCCGTAACAATGCGAGACAATTAGGTGGAGCTCGTTCACATAGGCACACAATCGTGCTCGTGTTGTCCATTAGCTCGGAATTGATTATGATCTGGAGTTACGTGTTAGCGTTTTGCAAATATGAAAATTTTGGAAAGTTAGCAGATTTTGGCCCAAAAGAATACCATAAACCTTGGATCTTGGCGCTTCTTTGCAATGCTGCGTCGCTAATTAGAGTTATGGGGAGTTAATCATTTACAATACTAAATTCGTGAGTTCTAATTTTGCTTTGTTACTTAGGGTATTAAAAAATGATTAGCAGTGCAATTACTAATCATTTATTAGAAAGAATCCCCCTTCAGTTTCTATGAACTTTTGCTATCGTTCCAGAATTTTCCGTGAAGCTGTTGAAAACCATTCTTTAGATGTAGCACAGCACCACTTGTGGACGGGCGACTGAAGCAAGTCACCGTTAGAAAACATTTTACTACAAACAGTAGTCTTCTGGCGCAAAATTCAGCGAATACGGGGTGTGAGACAATACGGTATACCTGAAAGTCTACAAGGTGGCAACGGTGTGAAGACTAACATTTAGCTATGTATTTTCATATTGGACTAATGAGCCACATCTTCATTTCCTGCAGGACGTTGTCAAATATAACGACGGGGTCGTTTCAATCACTGGCGATGTTCTTAAGAGGGGGCAGTCTATCAATCAACCAACTTTTGTTTGAATCCCAAAAGACAATCCCCAACTGTTTTGAAGTAAACGATCTGAGGTACTGCCATTTTGTAGACCGGCCTTTAGCGCTAGGGCCAGGATTTACTACTGTGACCAGACACTCAAAGAATAACTTCGGATCCGTGCTGTACAACCGCAGCAACTATTAGTATCCTCTTGCCTTCATGGACGATGGTATACAAAGTTCTGCAAAACAGACCTGTTTGCCATTATCAAGTCAGACACATGTTGGATATCTAGTGCTTTTGTCTTTCACAGCACAGTTCTTTTCGCCTTCAAGTTCCGATATCCAGCAAAGTAGTTTAGCAACTAGCTGCTGCATTTTCACAAAGAGCCGCTAATTTCATATGGGCGTTGAAGCAGTCATTGCCTTCTTCCATTATTTTACATTTAATGTACAATTGCACTCACATCACTGCACAATTGAGTTATTACTTTTCTTTCTTTGTGTTCCAACAAAGCCACATATTGGCATTACGTGTGCTATAGTTATTTTACTCGAGGTATAGAGTTTTTACAGGAGATGGCATAAAATGGCTATTTAAAATATTACCTCTGTGTGTTTTTCTCTGTAATTTTGGTAGTTTGTATCGTTTTATTCTAATTATTTCTGTACTTTTTTGCTGGTTTTTTGTATTTATATATCTCACGCTGCCTCTTTGACACTTTTTATATGTGTATTTTCTATCTTGTTGTATATATATAGATTTTCTTTTTTTATCCAGTTATCTTTGGTATATTGATATAATATTGCTAATCAGTGAGTACGAGTGTATGTAAACTGCTCCATAAATAAACTCGAACTTTGCTTAGATCGGAAACAATCACTTGTTGTAAATAATTAGAAGATTTATACCAGTTAGTCTAGGACTATTACTATAAATTCAAAATTCGGATTGATGTAAACTGCAGCAAAATAGATGAACGTGGTATACAGAGAGAAAACAACTATTGTAATTATAGAGATGATTGGACTAGGCCTTTTCGCTTAACACAGTTTATTCGCGCGCATAGATTTGATATCAGCAACGTAGTTTGCACAGTGCGCATTTTCACAAAAGCGGCATGTGGGCGTTTTGCCCTGCAAGCATTCCGCCCGGCGGCCAGTTGCGTCGTTCTTATTCAGCATAAATTCAATTGCACTCCCACGCAAATTATCATTCTTGCCCGCAGCAACGCCAAGTCGGCATCGTGTCTTAGTCGACATTATATTCGCATTTTCTATCCCGCATATATAGATTTCATCGCATCCAGCTATCGGCCAATTTGGTCGTGTCTCAACATCCCGCAGATACCAGATCCGCAACGCAGAGGTGGCCACCTTAATCGCCGACAAGCCGAAGCCGATTCAGGTGAGCGACGGCAATTCATTGGTTGATATCGGTAGATAAACGCGACGGCCGTTTAAGACGATTGCTTATCGGCTGACCTTCCACTACGGCCGTACTACGTTTCACCGCACCACGAGAGCGGCTATTTAAACGCCTGCCTAAGGGATATGAATCCAAGGACAACGACGGAGTAGCTGAAGTTGCGAAATTCCTATCTGAAAAGCTAGAAGTGAACATCAAAATAAATGAAGTACAGAAATTAAAGCCTAAACAAGGAAAACTACAAACATTAAATACAATAATTAAAGTAGATAGTTGGGAAGGGAAGGAAGCGATTATGAAAAATAAAGAAAAACTGAAGGGAACTCAATGTTTCATAGACAACGATTTCATCCAAACTAAAGCAAAAATACAAAAGATCTAAGGGATTTGGCAGAAGTAGAAAAAGGGAAAGAAAGAACAGCCAAGGTGGGGTACCAAAAAATCTTTATGAAAAATAGCTGGTGGAAATGGAACTCGAACACCTATAAATCAAAAAACTAACAAAAAAAAATAGCCGTCAGGTAAAACAGATGACGACAATGGCAATAAACAAGATTATGATAAAAGATAAAGCAGTAAACAGCACATTAAGATTGGTACTTGGAATGTAAGAAGCTGTTATGAGCAAGGATCAGTTAGAAATTTAATGAAAATTATGAAAAAGTATCCAAGTGTTAGAATTACAATAAACAAAACTAAAGGCATAGAAATTAATAAACTAGGTGATTATACGTTCTGTAGTAGTGGGGGAGAGAACAATAAATAGTTTGGCACAGGTTTTATAGTAAGCAAAAGGTGGGCAAAAGAGTTACCGATTTTACGCCGATTTCTGATAAAATGAGCCTACTAAGGTTAAGAGGAAAATACCGTAAGATAACTTTACTAAATGGTCACGCGCCAACGGAAGAGACAGATTTAGAGGTAAAAGATAAATTTTACGAAGAACTGAATATGACGAAAAGTAAGATACCGAAGTATAACCTAACAATAATAATTTGCGATTTTAATGCAAAGGTGGGCAAAGAGGAAGGCTACAGAGATATTATAGGAGTAAATGGCATGCACGAAGAATCAAACGAAAATGGAAAAACATTAATAGAGTTTGCAATGGAGAACCAGTTGAAGATCATGAGTACACAGTTCCATCACAAAAATATCCATAATATCCACGTGCTGATAGAGTCTAGACGTGCGAAGTCCATCCAAGATACTAGAAGCTACCGCGGAGCAGACACAGACACGGACCATTTCATGGTACTAATAAAATTAAGAGAAGAACTGCCAAGAGAAGCTAAAGAAGAGAACAATGGCGTAAAAAGAACTAACGTAAAACAACTTGAAAATTTGGAGAAGAGGAAAAGTTTCGAAGCAGAAATTACAAGGAAGAATTGATAGTGCAAGGGATAGAAAAAAAATGGAATACAGTAGAAAAAACTTTAACAGAGATAGCACAGCGACTGCTGAAGAAACCCAAAAGAACAAGCAGATAAGATCGGTATGGCACTGACTACAAAAAAAGTTGTGAAGAAACAGGCAAAGCTAGGATAAATATGCTCAAGGAAGGTACGGAAGAAAGTAAGAGAATGTACAAGGAAAAAAGAGCAGCAGCTAAGAGTATATGTAGAAAGAAGAAAAGGGAGGCACTGGATAAAAAGCTGAAGGAAGCGGAGGAACATTACAGAAACAATGAGACAAAAATTTTTTATCGAGAAGCCAAAAGAATAGACGAAAGAAAGTGGAAACCCTAGAATACTGTAGAAACGAGCAAGGCGAGCTAGTAGGAGATACGAAAGAAAAAGCGGAGGTGTGGGCATAGTACTTTGAAAAATTATTAGGAGGAAAGAAAGAAGAAGGAGAGATTCATCCTACAAACTTAGAAGATACAGTAACAGAAGAACAAGAAGTAAGAAAACCAACACAACCAGAAATAGAAGAAATAATAGCAAAATTACATAATAAGAGAAGTGTGGAAGGAAGAGAAAATAATAAGGGAAAGTAAAATTAAAACTACATCAATTATATATCAAAATAAGCACCAATGTATTGCATTTGCTGACGACGTTGCGCTAATCACTAGATCACCAGAGGAACTAAAAGCAGTATTTAACAATTTAGAAAGAGAAGCAAGAGAATATGGGTTACAGGTGAATACCGACAAAACGAAGTACATGAAAATGACAGATGGTCGGGAAGTAAGAGAAGGACAACATTTAGAAGTTACTACGGCAGAAGGGAAGACGTATTACTTTGAAGAAGTTAAGCAATTTGAATATTTAGGAGTGACAATAACCAACAAAAGTGATGAAAAAATAGAAATAGAGAAGAGATTAGGAAAAGGAAGTAAAACAGCCGGAGCACTGAGAAAACTGCTGAAATTCAAATACGTTTCCTTGGCAGCTAAGATACGGTTGTATAGAACGGTAGTGTGCCTTGCAATCCTGTACGGATCCGAACTTTGGGTAATGAACAAGCAAGAGGTAAAGAAATTGGAAGCTTGGGAGAGAATAAAGAAAGAAACTGGAGAAGGCGAACAAATAAAGAAATTATAGAAGTCTATGTCATAGTATAAAGAATTAGGGCCCAAAGGGTCAGGTGGTTAGGGCACATGGAACGAATGCAGCCAAATATAATTCCAAAAAGAATACTACTAGCGAAAGGGGGGAAGAGGAAGAGAGGTAGACCCAAGAAGAAGTGGCTGGAAGCAGTAGAAGAAGATTTAAGAGAGGTCGGAGTGAAGAGTTGGAAACAAAAAGCCCAGGGCAGGAATGTATGGAAGAAGATAATGTTAGAGATAGAAAATATCAGTCCTTAAGGGTAAAGAATATATATATATATATATATATATATATATATATATATATATATATATATATATTGGTATAGTTCTTGTATTGTTTTATCTTGCAGTAAGTATAATTTAAACCCCATATATGCTACTAGAAGTCGCTAATCAGTCCCATGATATGCTTCTCTCTTCATATATCTCTGGTTGTTTTTATAGTTTTTTGTCCTTATTATTATGTAGTCTATGATCGATTTGATGTCTCATGTCTCGTGTGTTCGAGTATATTTATAGGTGTCTTTTTATTAATGAAATTTATTTTTACTCTGGAACTATTTCATTTTGCACATTACTATTTTTGATTTTGCGGTAGCATGTCCTCCTCGGACTATCTTGCCGCTACATCATGTCTTCTATTTTGTATTGTTCAAATTATATCACCTATGATTATAATTTTTTTATCGTTTTTGCTTTTCTTATTTTTTTCTATTATAATAGCTATGATTTTTTTATTCTATTGGATTCTTGTCATTGGGGGCGTATACGCCTAGTATTATAACATCTTCACCGTATACCCCTATCTTTAGTTTTAGTATTTTTTTGTTTATTACATTTTTTTTATTTCCTTGGCTTTGGTTCTTTGCTCCGCCATTCCAGCAGTGCAACATTCTTTTTAGATTCTCTGTTTCGCTATCAGTTGTGATTTGGAACTGGGTTTTGAGTATCACCCATAGAATTGTTAACTCTATCCCTTCCCCGTATCCGTATTTCGACTCGATTTTTATATTTTAACTTTATTATTTTCTTTTCCCTTGGTTTCTTGCATATATTAGGCCATTAATAAGTAGTGGTAAAAACTTCCTTTAACGGATCTTTGGAGTATCCGGCGTCTTGAGTCAGACGGTGCAGTTGTAGTTATGCCATTCCTTTGGCTCATGTCGTCTTCTTCTGCCCTCAAAACTGTTGATTGATATTCACCTCTAATCCTACGTAGAAATCTTTACTGTATGCTTTCAGTCGTCCCAACTGAACCTCTCTATCCCTCTTTTCTCATTCTGGCTTAGAACAGTTAGAGAACAGAACTTGTCAGAGATAATGTATCATAAATTCATCTAAAAGGAAAGCAATAATAAATTTTTTGTTTAATCAAATGCCCAACTATGAAGAATGTATATTTACTCCAAGGTTTATCAATTCATACCGATTACCATTCTCTTCTAACTGCTCAATAGGATGATGACCAATCTTTAAAAAAGGCCCCAATGATACTTGTATTCGTGTTTTTCTGTACCCTATCTACTGATTACTCGCGGAATATGTGAACAAGCCCTAAGAGGGGTTTTCTATATAAGACTTTTAGACAAAATTAGGATAGTTTTTGAGTTGCATCTGAATTCCAATGCCCAATTTGAATTAATAAAGAAAACACAGCTTTAAAACTACTGTCACAGAGTCTTACAGAATATACAACGTACATTATACTGCTTCTCATTCAGCCCAGTTATGCCGTGCTCGTACAAAGCTCTGCCGACTTAATGCCCCTTTAATTTAAATTACTTAGTTTTGTCGCTGCTCCCTAGATTTATGGCTTTAATTAGGGCTCAGCGCGAGTCGCGGCGGATTCGAAACAATGGCCCGTTTCTGGTTAACTGCCTGCTGTTAATTCAGCATTAATCTGGATTGCCGCGGTTTTCGCAAGCGTAATGGCGCCGCGTTGCCCAAGAAAGCAGCAATGATCAGTAACGCTCTAATGACGGAGTTCGAGCCGAGGTCTTCACGAAGCCGGCTGATTAGACCGGCGGGTTGTTTGTCAAATTACGTGCAAGGCTAAAGCGGCGATTATGATTTTTATGTGCTGCAATGGTCGACTATGTAGTGCAGGGGCGTAACATTTAGTACCTTTACTATTCCTGGTCTAAGGTGGTCGAAAGGCTGTAGTGAAATCGATCTCTTAAAGTTTAATGAAGCGTTCATCTACTTACTTTAGTTCTTTTTGCATTGAATCGACCAATACAACTTAAAGGATTGTCATAGCAACACGTTACTTATTATACTCAGTAGGATGCAATTTATCTATATTGTCAATAGTTAGCTGGTTTTATTCAGTTATTTGTCACTTTTCTTTTTTGTTCTACATTTTTTGTCTTTCCGTTCTATAAAGTACTTCATTTTCCTTTGAGTGTCCTGTAATTTTAATTTATTTTGTATTGTCTTTATGTTTGAGTTTCTATTTTTCAAATTTCATAAATTATTCTTTTCTTATTGCATTTTTAATTTTCTTATTTCATCTGATTGTGAAGTATTTACAGGATCGTAAGCTAACTTCATACTTTCAGATTTTTCTATTTTTAGCCTTTTTCATTCCTCTATGCTTTTCTTATTTAGGCATTATACAGCAGTTGCTAATCTGCTTTATTTGATTTTGTCACCAATCTCGAAATGGTTGTAACTTTTTCGATTTTGAGCTTTACTAGACTATTTTCTTTTTTGTAGAATTTTTCTCTTCTACATTTCATCTTCTTAGCTTTACACCACTTTACACTTTTATTATCTTGATGGTTGATCTCTCTAAGAAAACTAACTTTCTATTTTACCCGCCTTTTTCTATTTATTTATCGTTATATATTTCATTCTTTCTTTTAAATCCATTGTTGGCCTTAATACCATTTGTTTGTTATATTTTATTATTAAATACATTGAGTTTTCTGTATTTAATTGTACTGGTTGATCCTTTTTTCAGTTTAAAGCTCTCCGATACTTTTTGTAGCTCCTGGATTTGCTTTACTGAATTGTAATGTCACTTTCACTATTTACTGCAGTTTTAATGCTGTTTGGAGATTTCTATACAACCTTAAATAACTTTTCTTTGTTAAAGACCGTAGTATGCCTTATTTGGAACCGAAGAAAATTAGATAGTGGTCGTAAATACTGCAGATATCTCTTTAGGGGTAAAAATATAATCAGAGATAACTCAACGTCGCTTAGGATGGCTTCTGTATAATCCTCCACTTTGTTTTCTATAACTGATTCGTTTTCCTTCTTTTTTATTTGCTCATGTAGTTAAATATAGTTAATTTTTTTCATTTGAGGGTCTTAATATTCCTTAGCTTTATTAACTGTTGTTTCATAAATCTGAAATCTCCGCGCGGCAGCTAGCAGATGCGCTATATTGGCTGACCTCTGGCACGCGCAATTTCACTCTCTCTCGTGCAAGTTTCGCGGCAAATTTTTCGACTCGTTAGTTTAAAATTGCCTAGAAATTTCCAGGACACATTGAGCTACGTTTAAGTTTTGTAATTACGGGCCGAACGTTTACCGTTAGAATCACACAACCAGCCGTGGCTGTGATGGCTTCAGACTAACAAATACGTGATGGTCTTCCACTTTTAAAACGCCGATCACTTGAGAATTAGTGAACGTCAGTTTCACAACTACAGCTAGTCAAAACCTAAACGCAACGCACATATTGACTCTACTTGGATGGCACCTCTCGAAGAGACCTCTAGACACTTTTTTCTTCACTTTTACTGAAAACTTTTCAAAACTTATTATCGATCGAACCGACGAATATCCAATAGGTATCTCTCAATTCTGTGAAAACTGTCAAAATGCGTCTAATATCCAAACAATGCATTAGTTGCTAAAGGCAAAAGGATGTTCCTACGATAAAAAAATTATATCTGAGTAACAACGAAAATATTTGATTGTGCAGACTGGACGACTAACTGAAAAATCTATTGTTAAATTTGGACAACATGGAGGATTGGAATGGTGTAGCCTTAAACAGCAATATTTATCAAACAAGAGTTTTTAGGCGATTGATATATAAAATTATACAATGTGTGTTAAGGAGAGCATGCAAGAAAACCCAAAAAAACTTACTGCTACAAGACAGTGCATCTGGCTCTGCGAGAACAAAAGATACTGACTACAGGTGCTATTAGGGCTGTTTTAAATCGTGGTTTTACCAGCTGTAGCTTAAAAGTCTCGAGCACCAGCGGTCCCTCAAGGAACGAGATGAAAAGTTGAAGTTCACAAAATAAGAAAATTTTCTTATTTTGTGTAAACATGCAAACATTTTATCATCAACAATATGTAAGACAGTCTTAGAAAGAATGGAAAATAAAGTATTGAAGTACGTTCCAGACGAAATAGCGATAATTAATTTGCTGTATGAATTTCGTATATTACAAAAATATATTATAAGGTTGTTGAATAATTTAATAAAATCAAAAATATTTATTCCAACATTTTTCTAAATAATTTAAACGTTGAAGCATATCATTACGTTTCATATGCTGCATTTTAATTTAGGGTTGTAAAAATCTACATTGAAGTAATGTCATTCCTTAGTCTACCACAAAAACGTTACCGCTTCCATTAGTTTTATGAAAGACAATACCTGAAGGTCATCCGAAGCCAGACTAGAGGTCTGATATCATAAAGCTCTATTTAATGGCTATAGCTTTTAAGAATTTTTATTTTACGCGATTGTAATCAAAGAGCTGACGTCTTATAACCAGATACTGTACCTAAATATCGGTGAAAATTGAAAATAATTTTTTTGGAGATTTATAGATTGTTATAATTAAAAGTTTAATGCGAAACTGGATGAAAGTGTAGTACAAGCATCCAAGCATACGAAAATACTCATTTACTTCTTGGTGTCTAGATGTAACATAGCAGTGAAATTTAAGAAAACTCGGATGACAATGAGCCTAGACTTGCGTCTGAAATTTTGTACTTCAAGAATTTTGTAGCGCAATTTAATGCAGCGGGGCAACAACATGAGTGTCAGAAGACTTCTTATACCTTTGTTCATGGAGCAAACAATAAATTTACTTCTTCATTCCCTAGTGTGATAGCTGTGCGGATTTACTTGTGCTTGTGATGACTAATGTAATTCGATGGAATTTTGCCAACCTGAAATATTTGAAGAATACATACAGACTAATAATAACATAAAGGAACTGAACAAAAAACTCGCTCATAAGATTTTGAATAAAGCTCACTTCTTCAAAGAGGAAAAAAGCGACTCCTATTCTATCTGGCCAGATTCGATTTGATGGTACGAACTACCGGGGTCATATACAGTAAATATTGTATATTTGAAGCACAAATTATAACTTGGTTTTATACCCTAAGATCTGTTTTAAAACTATTCATGCACTGTAGCAACTCAATTGTACTTTATAAACCATTCTGTTAATAGATTCCCATTGGTATTCGCTGTTAAGCGTTTAGTCAAGAAGAAATATCAGCTCATTTATTAGAAATATCCTTAAAACACAACACTTCAAAGCAAGTTAACATTATTATGCAAAGTTAAATCATTTATGGTTTACAAAGATGATTAGCACTCTCTCTCAAATCTACGAGTATAAGTCCACCCAGCGCGTGTGTTAAAATAAACTATAGTGCCACATGATGTCACCAGATAACAATGCTAAAACACACAGAAAGATAGATAGTGAGTAATTAGTACAGTATTGTAAGTTTAGTTGTGGACAAAGCTGAAAATCATAAAGCATACGGCGAGATTCTTTTGTCAAGGAGGGGAGTAGTGACTGCCAGATTCGTGACTGTGTATAGGAACGTAACTCTGAGCTGCAAAGCTCTGCTTTGCTGGATAATCAAAGTTTACATTAGGCGAGGACTGTGTTGGAGAAGAGAATACAATGGATATTCAGCAAATGTAAGTAATCCACAAGTTGTCTAACGCCTGTCTGATTTAATATGGCAGGCAGACGAATTACACTCAATGCACTGGCGGATGCAACAGGTCTGTATAGTGGAACTTTCCATACCATTATCCACTGAGGCCTAAACATGACAAAAGTTTCGGCAGAAGCACAAGCGTGTAGAGATATGTCAGTAGGTACTGCAACTATACCGTACGATTTCGGAAATGTTCTTTGAATGTCCTATCGCAGCAAATAAAAAAGCCACAGCTTGAACTGTTTATTCCACAAAGTGTTTTTAATTATTAGGAGGGGACTGCTGGCAGTCTAACTGCCCCTCATGAAAATATTACAGTGAGTTATACTGTCAGAAGTAGTGCGTGATAAATTCTCCTCCATAATGAGCTTCAGTCGGCTGTCCACAGGTCGCAACAGCCAGTCGTTTTTGAACACCTCAGCTAAAAATACTAAAATAGGTTTTATTTGTTGTTGGAAATTTGGAGAATCTCTTAAAGATGATTAAAACCTTAGAGATTGTATTAAAACTATTATGAAGGTTCAAATCATTTTAGGCCGTACAACAAAATTGTGCAGTCATGGAATTTTTGCTTAATGATTTCCCAAATAATTGGAAACTGATTTTAATATGCAAAGTGTATTTTAGGGGAACATCGGCCTTAATTTTAACAAACTTTTAGTGCAGCATGCAAGAACTTCGTCGCTGTTTTCCATCATGCACAAGTCAGTCGATTAAATATTAACACATCTTTGGGGATCTTACAACTTGTTCAACACGGATTATTTGAATTTATTTCATCTCTGTAAGGGTAAAATCTATCCTCTAATTAATTTGTCATTTGCTACAATATATTTTTAATTAGTAAGATTGTGAACACACTCATGATTTTGAATTTGAACCAGCTGCGTATGAAGATATTAAAAAAGCCTAGAAGATTCCGCCGTCTTGCAGCTTCTGCTCTGCTCTTTTTGAAAAATAATGTAATTACCCGAGTTAGCACAAGAGACATACAGACTTTATTCCCTGTATCTCATAAAAAAACTATTTGCTTTGAGTAAAGTTACATTCGTATTTTCGATAATCTTTCAAATACTAACATCGGCTAATAGAAAATTATTTCTACGAGAAAGAAGAGGCGTTGCATGGTTGTTGCAAAGCAGTATAATGTCTTTAGATTTTTGTCCTTAGAAATTGTAGAATTTATTTACTTTTATGTAATTTAAAATTTATGTTGGCCCAATTTTTAGAAAAATAGAAATGTTGAAATAGACTGCAAGTGTAATACGACCTCCTCTAGTTATACGAGAAGTTTGTCGTTCTTTAAAAACCAAAAACGAAAGAATAGTTGCGTTCCAGAAATGTAAACGAGAAATTTTAACTTTTAACCTCCATAACATTCTACTCACTTTGAGGACAAGCAGTATGTCCTAAACTACTCATGCAACTCAGGAAGAGGCACCTGAACCCTTCAAAAACAAAACATTTTATGAATTTTATATGGGTTATCAAATTAGCGGTAGACAGAAACGGATAATATTTTCCGCCGCACCTATCCCCTGCTTTCAAAAAAGCTCTTGCTAACAACGGTATGAGATATACTGGTAACTTACTGATACCTAAGTGAGGATAGTCTTTTTAGCTTAGGACAATCAGTTGTTGTGCTTAAAATTATTAGAATAATTTATATTTTGGAAATAATATAAATTAGAGCAAAATCTGCTTGTTATACAGGTTCTCGAGACAAAAAAAATCCCATTGGCATCACTCAGAAGATTGTGCTAAGAATCAACTTTTACCATCTAGTTGAGAACAGTCGTGTAAATTATGTCTAATTTCTTTAGGTAAAGACTTGGAAAAGTCGTCAACAGCTTTGTCACTGGCCACTTGTGCAATGGAAAAGAAAAGAACTTTCTATTACTAGAGTAAAAAGAGAAAATATTAAAACCTCCGAGTGTGACGGTGCATAAAATTACATTTTTATCATTATCATCAGAATGAGCACATACCGACGTCAGTGGGTGTGAGCAAGCAGAAAACGTTCTTTAGTTTTGTAGTCAGCGTCTTAATAAGTAGCATCGTCTTGTCTCCACTTATCCAAGGACAAAACGGCTCCATAGACGATGGTGTCTTAGCAATAAAGCTGTCATTTTGAAAGAGCAATATTTGGAAACATTACCTTTGATATAAAAATATTGGAGAACAATGACCTAATGTTTCTTAACGAGAAATTTTTTTATGATTCTGATCATGCGATTAAATGTTTGTCACTATCTAAAATTTATTGTGGCGGAATTTAGATTGATAACAATAATAATCTGCTTTATTCTAATGAGAAGAATAAATAAATTTACAATATACTTGTCCTGGTTGGTTTATGTCTCGGAAATACAACTTTCGTCCACACAATTAAAAGTCCAATTGAAGAAATAAAAATGAGATAATTCCTGTAAGGGGATTGGATTTTTTTTAAACGTGAACAAGCAAACCACTTATGCGCTCGTGGGAAAACTTCACACTCAAAAAGTTAGGGTATGATAGGAGCAATTTTTTGAGGGTGCAATGAACGTAAATTAATGCCGCACCGCATCGTAAGCCACCTGTCTCATTAACGGAATTGAAGATTTTCGGCTAGCAGGATGATATTGCTAAATTATATATAATTTATTCCGCTCTATTATTCTATCTTTTAAAAACTTTTACGATGTGAAAGTAAAATACCCGTTCAGTGCATTTTTATGTCACTTATTAAACTAAATCTAAAAGAAATAGACAATAATCAAATAAAGGAATGTACTTCAAATACGGAATAAGAGGTCGAACATTCCAGTCAGATAATAATTTATTTCTAACAGTTAAAGACACGTGGACACTAGAAAACGACGTTTAGTCTGGCCAATTAGAAACGTTATTTCGTTGAACTAACGATTTTAGTTTGTGAAAATCTCATGGGAGTATTGATTAGTTACCATGTTCTATGGGAATTAGGAAAAGCTCATCGGCACTGCAGTTCAGCATTGTCATAGGGTAACGAAGTAATAAAATACTGTAAGGATTGGACTTTCAGGCTTTTCAGGTTAAAGTTTGGGCTCATTGGGCTAGCATCCCAGTATTTGTGGATAGAAATATATACTGCTAAAAATTTTAATATTTATTAGCGGGGATATAATCAATAAAGAACATAGCTAAGAAAAATGACTGTTAAAATGATAATGTAGAATGTGCAAGGTATAAATAAGAAAATGAAATAATTATGATAAAAGTAAAATAAGAAACGTGTACTAACAAAAACCAAAAAATGAATAGAATAGAACGATGCTTCTATATAAAAATATGTGACAAACTGGTAATAAATAACAGAAATTGATATGAACGTACAGAAATAAAAAACGACTGTTGTAAGAGTATGTGGACTAAGTGATGTTGAAAGCACACTATAATAGACGAATTATACAAGATTAATTTAATAGTAAAAAGAAGCCGGAAAATAGAATTTGTTATATTCGGAGAGTAGAAAAATAAATGACAAAATATTAGTACCACATAGACTAGATAATAACTCGACAGTACTTTTGAGTGAGAATTCACGAACTCTTAGGAAAGTAACGAACGACAGTGATCACCACTTGGTTAAATATGAAATAATATTTTCGTCCAGAGCTACCAATGAAAATAAAAGAATAAAGTAAAATATCAAAATACTAAGTAGAAGATTTTGAAGATGAATACCCATGTTATTTATATAAACAGGTGTTAAGTGCAAAACTAAGAGAAGACGAAAACAAAATAATTGAGGAATAGTGCAAACACACAGCAAAATTTATACATGTATCGGTAAATAAGCAGTAAGATACTTGGCGAATAAGAAAGATGGAAACAATTTAAAGAACGATGACGAAATAGTTCTATCTGAAATTGTTCGACACAAACAAAGAGTATAAAAATAAATACAAGAACAAACAAGCGAAAGTGGGAAATATGATTGAAGAAAAAAAATAAAACATAGGAAACTAGATACAGAAAACTGAAGAGTCATATAAAAAGAAAAATATCCAGTGACACATGATGATTTTTGAAAAGTATGAAAACCCATGAAACAAATCGATATAACTATCATTACAATCTATAAAACTATATAAGAAACATTGCCAAAGACTTCTAACGGACAATTCATTATACTCCCAAGTATAAGAAGAAACAGAATGTAGTCAAGTATATAAATACAACAAGAGAAGAAATAACAAAAGTAATAAAAACACTAAAAGATAAAAAAAACAAATATATAACAGTATACTGGAAAGAATAACGACTTATAGGGCGAAGTTATGTTAATTAATGGAAAAAACAAAAAAAAGAACATTGGAAATGGAGTACTCGGGGTGGTTAACAAGAATCTTATATTAGATAGAGTTTGAAACGAAGCAATAAAGAACATAATGAGTTGTAATTGATGATGTATGGATATATTTAAAAAGTAGACGAAACGAACATTTCAAAGGAAGCAGCGGAATGGATCCCGCGAGAACGCAGAAAACGGAAAAGGCTGAGGAAGAGCTGTAAGAAAGGGATCGAATAAATAGTGTGAGAGGAGGGCACAGAGGAGGGCGATTGGAGAAACAGAGACTAGAGAAATTAATAGGGTCTGAAGGCGATAGAAACCGGAAAACCAGAAAATGATGCGGAACCCATACTTCAAGGAATTAACCATCCACCAATTCACGTATCTTATATTTTTCTTAAATAGTGCTATAAACTAGGCTTAGACTAAAAAAACTTATTTCTAATCTGCACTATTAAAAGTCTTAGTAACTATGAGTGACCCATTGATGTCTTCTTAGCTAAGTCGAACCTCTAAAGCACTTTTTCATGCAACACAGTTTACTTTGCTTTAACACTAACAATTCACTACACTAACTCGTGAGGTTTGATCATTTTAAGTCTTCTTAATTGATTTGCATTGTCGAGTAGCTGAATGGTCTCGACGTTTTCATGTTCTAGAAGTCGTGCTTCGTGGCTTCTTGCATATTTAAAAATTTCTTTTTCCACACATTCCACTCTTCTATGGAGATCTTCGTTTCTAATATATCAAGGCGCGTTTACTATGTTCCTTAGCTCCTTATTTCGAAACGTTTGTATACTTTTGATGTTTGAATTTGCGGTACAACCCCAAAGTTGTAACCCAGACGTCCACACGAGTTTTAAAATTTGCTTGTACAGAAAAAGCTTGTTATGTATTGACAAAGCTGAGCTTTTCCCAGGAGCCAGTACATTTTTCTATATTTTATGCCTAGTTCTTCTTTTTTTCTTTACATAGGCTTTCCAGCGAAGTTTTGAATTTTTAGCGTGAAGCCGAGATACTTTGATGTATTGGCATACGAGACCATTTGTCCATTTTTATTTATTGGTACGTGAATTATGAACTGAGTTTCTTTCGTTTAATTTGATTTTCAACTTTTTAGTTCATTTTTGGAAATTATTAATGGTATTTTGCAGATTGTTGACTATTTCTATATAATTTTCTTCCACTGTTAGTACAGCAGTATCTTCTGCAAAAGTACCTTTATTTTCTGATTCTGGAAGATCACTAGGATAGAGGAGGTAGAGTACCGGCTCTAGGACACTACCTTGTGGCATCATCTTGTTTGATTCTGAAAAATCTGTTTAATAGATAGGATTTTAAGATATCCGAATATCGCATAGATAGAACAGATTTTAATTTCCAGTGCAAGCATTCGACCTCTGGTCGAAGGCTTGCGCTACATCCAAAAACACTGCTGAGCACACTTTTTTTCTTGGTGCTTTTTCTATAATATGGGTAATTCTATCCACCTGACGTGCCGTTGAATGTCTACATCTAAACCCAAACTAGTGGTCTGGGATCAAATTTGGGCTCTACGTGAACTCAAGAATGATGACACCATCATTGTCTTACCAGACAGATCGAACTGCTTGATACGAACACTTACACCGTGATCCTACATCGCGGATACTACATGACACGAGCAAACTGATAAAGAGTTCCTCTCTGGATGACACCATCAAAAAGAGACTAATAACATCAGCGACCCATAGTCAATATCATCGGTGGCCCTACCTATAAGCTAGCTAAATACCTATCCAGTTTGTTACAACCGTACATTGGACATACCTGCAGTTACATCGAGGACTCGCACATTTTGTCAACCATCTTCATTCAGCTACATGAGGGAGATCTAATGGTCAGTTTTGATGTAACATCCCTGTTTACCAAAGTGCCAATTCAAAGAGATCACCTGAGAAAAATTTTCCTAACGATACCTTACAGCTATTTCAGCAGTGCCTTACCTCTAGTTACTTTGTTTGCAGAAAAAACGGAGTAGCAATGGGTAGCCTACTTAGCCCTGTAATCACCAATTACTACATGAAGGAATTTGAAGAGATTACCATCAATGCAGCACCATTAAAACCCGCGATATGGCTAAGATACGGCGATGACACTTTTGTAACATGGAGACACGGAAAGGAGACCCTACCACAATTTCTTATGCACTTGAATTCTATACACCCAATACAGTTTACCATGGAACTGGAATTCAAAGATATGGATTGCTTTCTTAGGCGTACAGGTGTTGGGATTTACAACACACCGTGTACGGAAAATCCACCCATACGGGCAGATACCTTCATAAGCATTTGAATTACCAACCAAGTCAAAAAAGAACGGTTGTGAAAAAATTGGTAGACCGAGCACGACGTATATGTCAATCACAGTTTTTGGATAAGGAATTAAAACATTTGGAACAAGCCTTACAAGGGAATGGCTATTCAAACGGAGATAAACAGAGCAACTAACCTAACAAATGCACACCAAAAACAAAATCGAAACCGGCTACGGTAAGCAAAGCTTTTTTACCTTATATCAACAGGGTTACGGACCGGATAGGAAAGATTCTCAATAAACACAAGGTAGAAACCATCTATACTACTCCCAACAAGATACGGGATTTGCTTAGACCAGCCGAAGATACAAAAACCCACAGATGCACCAGGCGTGTACTGCATACCTTGTTCATTTGAGCAAGTCTGCATTGGAACTACGATAAAGGTACACAAACATCATTTACACCTTAATCTACACGAAAAATCAGCAGTTGCTAAACATGCCTTGGAAAATCTTAACCACGAGATAGAATTTGGGAAAACACAAGTTTTACCCATAGTAGGAACTATTACCCGAGGCGGTGGAGATTTATAAATATAAAAATAATTTTAACAGGGACGACGGATTCAATCTACCTAAATCTTGGTTTATTGCTCTTAAGGATTAAAAAACAGACCGCAATAGAGAAAGAGCGAGTGACGTCAAAAAATTTCGAAATATTACCAGCAGCGACCCAGTTGACGTCAGCAGCTAGTCCGATTATGTTGTCTACTATCCTGGTGACGTCAACATCATCCGTACCACACTCGCACGAGTATAAAAAGAAAATACACAGGACAGTCACTTAATTTTTAGAAGATTTTCTTCTGAAGATGTCTGCCGCCGTTGTGGACGAAACGTCAAGAGTTTCTGAACTCCGACCACGGCCTTATAACCCGAAAACCAACCACACGATGCACCATATTTTCGTCTTGCTTTTCTTTTTCGATTACTAATTTCTTAATTTCTTCCGGATAGCAGCAACCTTTTAGGCGTTTTTTAATATTATAGTGCACTCCCAATCTGGATGTCTTTACTGAATTTTTCTATCTCAGCATCCATTTCTTTTTTTCTAAGAAGTACGTCTAATTTTATTTTTTTATTAAGTAATTTTTTAAAGCTCCTTCAATCTGTGTATTTATTAACTACTATAGGCTTATTTTCTTTGTGTATTATGTTTTTGCTCATCTTATATGGCGAATTTTAGTCAAATTGGCCTTGATAGGCTCCGTATTTGAGATAGATGGGCGACCTCTATGGTTCTCATTTTTTAGGTTAGATTACCATTTCTGAACCTCTAAACCAATTTGACACTGACTGGCCACTTACAGTACCATACCCATAAACGGTGGAAGTCGTTAATTTTTTAATACAACACCTCTTACAAACTCATAAAGATAACCTTATAGAACAGATCTTGCCAAGAATGAAAGTGCATGCAGTTTAACCATATCTTAAATAACTAATGTATTATTGCATGAAGTAATGTCGTATGTAAAAAATATTTTTGGGTTGTTAATTTTGATATTTCTTGGTTACTAAATTCCATGCATGAGTTTTAATAGATAAGTGTAGCAGATGAATACGAAAAATAATTAGTGTCTTGATATTTTATAGTAATCATCTACGAAATAATATAAAAAACATTATATTGCGTAAAATTAAAAGTTGTTACCGTTGAATTAAGTTGCTTTATGTAATTAAGGAACAACAGAGACATCAAAGCCATTATATAACAAAGAATTTTGCACTAACCGGCAATTTGCAATTAAATGTTTATGCCGACCCGTTTGTGTGAAGCGACTTAATTAAAGTCGCACAATGTTGCTCTACATATGCCGCAATATAATTCATTACACGCGTAAATCTGCACAAACAAACCGCATTAAAAGATAATGCATGCATGTGAAACTGGAGCAACTCACTGTGCATTAGTGCAGACGCTGCAACAGCCGGATGCACAGTCGCGACACATGCAAAGCAAGGTGGGCCATGAATAAGTTCAGTTTTGCAACTTTAATAATTAAATATCTCTTTACGGTATAAAACGAATATTTATTGTAAGTCAAACATTCTGTTTTTAATATTAAGGTTCTGGTACTTAAAGGGTGAACGCAGCAGTGTACGAGCTGCCTATCTAAGTAAACTGTTCAGTCAGGACACAATATCAATTGATAAAGGCAAATTTGTCTATGCGAGTTAGTTGCTACAACGTCGTTGAATAAAGTAGAACGCCGCAAATTAATATTGCACGAATACGTCCACAATCCCAACCTAAGTACTCATCATCGGAAGTCTATCACTGTAACAGAAGTATGTACTAACCCATGTTTCCAATGGGAAACAATTACGGCCCCGGGCATATCCCGGCATATCCCTAATGTACAAGGATATCAATTTACTCAACAACAAAACACCTACAGCCAGTCTGGTCCACAACCCAGATATTCTACCAATTGTCAAGCATACCAGTCATCTCCTTTTTCATTCAATCCGCAACCACTGTCCTTTTCTCAAACTGCACAAAATGGAATAAATCAACAAATAATGAATGCCACCAACAATGATTTCAATCACGAAGACCGCGATTCACGTGTAAATGCAGATTTAATTGAAGACTCGGATTCAAATACTAACAGCCCCAACAACACGCAAGGTACAAATACGAACCATGAATGGCAAAAAATCAAAAAACGGAAAATAACCAACTCTAATACAATCTTTAATCGTCAACAACCCATTCCTACGAGCATATCAAACAGATACGAGATCTCACAAACTCAACCCGAAAACGCTTGTTAAGAGCAAGCACCTAATAATAATGAAAGTCCTAGAATGGTGAAGCCTCCGCCTATTTTATCCATGGAGTAAACAATTATAATGAAATGATTAAAAATATTACTAAAATCCTGGAAAAAGAGCAATACCACACAACAACTTCACCAAACTATAAAATTAAAATAAATACCAACACAATAGACTCATACAGAAAACTCACCAAACACCTTAAAGATGAAAATATATTTCATCACACCTACCAATTAAAAGAAGAACGTGCATACAGGATAGCCATTCGAAATCTTCACCACTCTATACCAGTTTCAGAAATAACAAAAGAACTTGGGAATCTTGGTCACACAGTACGCAATATTATTAACATACGTCACAGAGTAACCAAACAACCATTGTCACTGTTCATGGTAGACCTAGAACCTAAAGAAAATAATAAGTCCATCTTCAACGTTCAACATCTAAGTAATATGAATATCACGGTTGAACCCCCCAGGAAGACACAAACCATACCTCAGTGCACCCGCTGTCAAGAGTATGGCCATACGAAAACTTAATGTAATAAACCATTTGTCTGTGTCAAATGTAGCGGTAACCACGAAACCCAGTCCTGCAAAAAAAAAACCCAATACTCCAGCCACTTGTGCCTTATGTAATGGACAACACCCAGCCAATTACAAGGGATGTACAGTATATCAAGACATCAAAAGAGCCAAAAACCCAACACTCAGAAGAATCACAAACAAATCAAGAACGTACCAATTACCACCAAATATATCCGAATTCCTATCACTTCCTAAACAAAACGCCAAACAAAATCCAGAAGCTATGCATCATCCTTACCACAGACCTCTCTCCCTGCAACCACCCGACAGAAGACCCCCTATTCATACCTTCAATGAACAGCAGAATTTAAAGCAATGTTTTCGCAGCTTATCAGCCAAAACAGCATGGTTTTAAACATGCTCTCCACTGTTATAAACAAATTAGCTTAAAAATGGCCAACCAACTCCGTATAGCTCTCTGGAACGCCAATGGCTTATCAAACCATATACCTGAGATCAACTGTTTTCTGCAATTACAGAATATAGATGTGTTACTCGTCTCCGAAACTCACGCAACAGCCAGAACAGTTATAAAAATACCGCACTATTCCGTATACCTTTCCTACCACCCTGATGGCACAGCACATGGAGGAACTCCTTTCAAACCGACAAAATTCAAAGTTCTAGTATAAAGATTCAAGTCCTACCCTACCCATTGATCATAGCAGTATACAGTCCACCGCGACATGCTATCTCAACTGAAGAATACGCAGATCTGCTAAAATCCCTTGACACGAGATTCCTCATTGGAGGAGATTGGAACGCCAAAAATGTGGCCTGGGGCTCAAGACTAACCAATCCGAAAGGGCGTAACCTACTCAGAGCAATACAAAATCATAACTGCAACTACATATCAACCGGAGAACCCACTTATTGGCCTACAGATACAAATAAAATTCCCGACTTATTAGACTTCGCTATTTCCCGCGGCATAGCAAACACATACACCAAAGTGGAATCTTACTATGACCTGTCCCCAGATCATATTCCCATTCTAATTACCTTAAGCACATCCATTATTACCAGAGAACCATCCCCAAAACTCTGCAACAAGAACACCAATTGGGACCTCTTCAAAAACACACTGGATCACGAGATTAATCTAACTATCCGAATTAAGGACGCCTACGACCTAGACGAAGCAACCCAATATTTAGCTACAATGATACAAAATGCGACATGGCAAGCAACATCCAGTGAAACAAACACCTGTTCAGCAGATATTAATATCCCTCGTCATATAAGGCACTTCGTCACAAAAAAACGCAAGGTACGAAAAAAATGGCAACGAACTAAACAAAGGCCAGGCAAGACCATATATAATAGACTTACTCATCAACTCCACACTGAACTACTAAAAGCCCGGAACGACACCTTTCAACATTACATCATGAATCTTTCACCTATTGATCATACGATATGGAAGGCAACAAAAAAAATTTAAAAGGCCAATAGCACCGATACCTCCAATCAAAAAGTCCGATGATACATGGGCCAAATCAGACAAGGAAAAAGCTGATTCATTCTTGCTACTGTATTCTCATCACCACAACCAGTAAGAAACAACGATGGCACAGACATTTCCGCATTCCTTGACACGCCCTGCCAAATGTCCTTACCTCTGAGACCATTCTCACCAGCCGAAGTAAGAAAGCAAATTAAATTAGCAAACCCACGTAAAGCACCTGGTTACGACCTAATCGTAGGAGATGTATTGCAAAACCTCCCCCGAAAAGCCCTAGTGTTACTTACAACCATCTACAACAGCATTCTACGACTCTGCCACTTCCGCACTCAGTGAAAACATGCTATAATCATTACCTTTATTAAACCTGGCAAACCTCCTACGCAACCCTCCTCCTACAGACCCGTCAGCCTTTTACCACTCATATCAAAAATATTCAAAAAACTGCTCCTCACAAGAATCCATGAAACTGTCGGCCTACATGAAATTCTCCCAAACTACCAATTTGGCTTCCGGCAGCATCATTCTACTATCCACCAAGAGCCCCGAATAGTTAACAGAATTATGGAGACTCTAGAAACCAAGCGCGTCTGCATAACTGTATGCCTAGACATAAAACAGGCTTTCGACAAAGTATGGCACACGGGTCTGTTATACAAAATAAAACTCTATTTTCCAAATCAGCTGTACCTCATACTAAAATCATATCTAACCCAGAGGACTTTCCAAGTTAAAGTAAATAACACAACTTCCGAATACCACGAAATTACATCTGGAGTACCGCAAGGTAGCGTACTGGGACCGCTGCTGTATCTCCTATATACTTCCGACACGCCTTCAACTGACGATACTGTACTTGCAATGTTCGCCGATGATACAGCTATCCTCCCAATAGACGAAAACCCAATAACTGCAGCAGCCCATCTACAAACACACTTAGACATTTTGCAAAACTGGTTCAACAAATGGAGAATTACAGTCAATAGCGACAAATCCTCGCAAATCACTTTCACAAATAGACGTATTGCAAACCCACTAAACAACATCAACAATACTCCGATACCTCAGAAGACCGACATCAAATATCTTGGACTACACCTAGACCATAAGCTCACATAGAGCACTCAAATCAAAGCCAAACGAAAACAAATAGACCTTAAAATTAAACAAATGCACTGGCTCCTTTGCAGACGCTCCCAACTCTCACTGTCAAACAAACTACTGTTATATAAAAGCATCATAAAACACATCTGGACATATGGTATACAGTTGTGGGGATGCGCTAAACCCTCCCACATAAAGATCCTGCAACGAAGCCAATCAAAAATCCTTCGCAAAATAGCCAACGCCCCATGGTACATCTCTAACGAAACCCTTCACACAGACCTAAGAATTCCATACGTAGCCGCAGAGATACAGAAGCTTGCTCGAACATACACGAACCACCTGGCAGGACATAAAAACCAGCTAATAGAACAGCTCTCTAACCAGCCAACCATCCCCAGACGATTAAAACGAAATTGGCCACAAGCCCTTCCAGTGAAACTACCCAGAATAACTTAGTGTTTAACCTACGGGGAGTAAGGCGCTGTCCAGATCCCCCCAATGACATGTTATCAAATTATAAATTATAAATAATTTACTTATTACTCGTGTGAGAGTAGATTGTAAATAAGCAACAAATAATAAAAAAAATGTACTCATCAGCTTGCTCGAAAAGTAAATGTTCCTAATTTTAGTGCCGCTTGCTTGCGTGTTAAAACAGTTTAGGGAACGACTTACGGTAGAAAGGAGACCAAAAAATGGAAGTGAATATGGAATGTTAGATCAGAAGAAGGAACAGGGAGTGTTGCAGCTTTTAAAGACAATCCGAAGGTTTCTTCGCGAGTGCTTGCGTAAAGAGTCAAAATGTCACAGACTTTTGTGTAAAAAGTAAAAACTAGAACCGGTCTGAAAAGTTTTAGGGCTCAAACAGGCCCTGATCGCAATGCGAAACAGAATCAAACAGCACAATCCCGTTCCCGTAAGTTATAGGAAAATCTGTTGGCACGATATCAGTGCGTGGTAGTGGATGATGCTTTTCCAACTTCAATTATATTGCTGGGCAAGATTACTACATTGCTTCTATCCGGCAAGATGATCCAGACTGCAAAAGAAAGCGGAAAGCAGAATTTCCGAAGAAATTCCTTGTCTGGCAAGCCATATGTAGTTGTGGTTTGAAAATCAGAGCTTTCATCAACACTGCGTCTGTCAACTCGGACATCTATCGAAAAGAGTGTTTGCAAAAACGGCTTTTGTCGTTTCTGTTGCAGCAAGACGTTAAATCGCTTTTTTGGTCAGATCTTGGGAAATGCCACTACTCTAAGGTAACTAAAGAGTGGTTGGTACGCTTCTAATGGTGTGAATTATATGCCAAAACAAATTAATCCATGAAAAAGTCCAGAACTCTATCTCATAGAGCAATATTAGTCAGTCGTGGAGGGAATATTGGAGAAAACAGGTACAGTAGCCCAAACGGTCAGAGTTCCAGTTCAAGTGGCTTTGGGCATGACGGAAGATTCAAACGGAGTTCGTGCAAAAATTTGTGGCACCAGTACGTCGTAAAATTCGCGCAGCGAGATACCGCAATGTTCTTGCATGAGGAACTACTTGTGTTTAGAGACTATATGGGTCTAATAGATATTTTGTGTGAATAGTCGCTACTTCGGTGCTTTAATTTTGCTGCGTTCGCCCTTTATTTAACTAGTTCTGAAGTTATTCATAACCCCACAACACATCTCTTCTGAGTTGCAGTTTCTTGGCGGATATTTTTTCTAACTCTTCAATACACCTGGGATTATTACTGCAGGCTTTGCTCTTAAAAACTACCCACAAGAAGAATCCATAGGCATTAAGTTGGGGTTTTTATTTGTCAATTTGCGTCACTTTTTCTCGGTGCGTTTGAAAGTGAGATGTCGCTCCAGCCTATTGACAACACATTGATTTTCACCACCAAAATCTGGCAAAGCAAGTATAAAATTTTTTCAGCCATCGTTTCGAATTTACTGCGATATGGTGACAAAAACTTAAGGTCTGTCGATACTTGTGTTTGTCAAAGAACAAAACGTCATTCAAAGTTGTAAATATTTTAAACATGCCACTGACAAAGTGAAGCCTGGAAACAATACAAGTAGCCATTTTAACTGTTTTAACCATTTTAATTCTTGCATTTCGTTTATTTTATAAGAGTGCAAAACCTAAATCTTTATGAAAATCATAGTGAGTGGAATTTTGGCTACAATAACCAATTTCTTTAAACGTTTTTACACATTTTTTGATGAGATGGATGTTCAAAGTTTCAGGTTATACAAATGATAGATAAGGTAGGTGAAATTTCCTTCATGCAATAATCTAGAATTATAATTTTAGTAAAACGCGCTCTCCGCTTCTCCATGATGTCTAAATTTCCAACAATTGGGTTTACGCTTTGTACCTCTACGAACCTCATCCCAACTATTGCGTTCTAGCAACAAAAAAATTTTTTTTGGATCACTTGTATAAGGCAATCGAAGTTTATCTTGGATTTAATAGTTGTTTAATTATTGCTCTAGTTATGTGCAATGAATGTGCAGAGTGAGATAAAAGTCATTTTCTTTAAAAATAATTTTTCTTATTTTTTATATTTGTTATTCTTTTTACCACAAAATCATACGAAGTTACTCTGGACTTTGAAAATAATCTTAGTTTTGGCACAACGTATTAGCCATCCAAGCTATGCGATCTGATAAAATAATTTTTTGATTTGATGTATCATAAAACGCTATATGAGCTCATAAAACATTTCAAGAACTCTATTTTGTTCTATACGCGTATCAGCATATCACAGTCGACTAAAGGTACAAGATGCGTTCAGGTTCTAAGGTCTCCAATTTTTTTTTTTTTTGAAAAATTACGTATCCAAGAAAATTGGAATTTCTGTTACTTCTCAAAGTAATCTTCGTCCAGACTTGCATATTTTTTACAGCATCGTCGCCATGTTATCCATGACTGCTGAAAACCCTTTTTAGGGGTGTGTTTTGCTTACTGGAAAATCGGTGGTGCAACAGCAGCTCAATTGGAAACCCACCTTGAAGGAACTCTCCGCACTTTTGGGTCACCATGCAAAATGGATTCTACAGATTCTACGAAAATGCCAAGTAATCGACGGTCCATATTAAATTGCTCCACTCACGCAATCATGGCTTCGGCCCGGCTGCTTTGGGTCATTGTCACCCAACTTTTGACCTTTTGCACCCACGAAGCCGCATTTTTACCATCCATAATGCCCTCACCGCATATCGGCGATGAATTTCGATGGACGCTTCACCACGCAAGAAAAAAAACGGATGATTACACGTTGATCTTTAACACTGAACGTCGCCATTTAATGTATACAAACCGACATTCACTGCAATGGCGGTAATTCGACCTGTGTACATTGTGTATTATATTTAGAAACATTTGCCGCGTCTTTTAAAATTAACCGCATTTTTCTACTTACTCTTACTGCTGAAAAAAAAATTGAGTCCTTAGCAGTTTAACGCACCTCGTACAACAACTTCAGTACAATAGTAAGGGCAGTGGGAGAGTAGAGGTACCAAAATAGTGTACTTTGCAAGCTCCTAATAAGATAAAATGCAATAAAACATAGGGCTAAATTCGATTGAAACACTTTCACCTGTTAGCTCTACTATTGGAAGATGTTATATTATTGTCTTCATTCAACTATCAACTAGTTTTCTTGCTTATGCAATTAAATCATTCTAAATAAAAATGGCCCAAAGATCCTTTTTTCAAAATTGGATACATAATTACCTTAGGTGTCTTTTACATGCTCTATGATTACGCGTGGATTTTTTGTCTCTCAGATGTACACATTTTGTCGGTTTACTTTACCATACAGAAAGTTTGAAGAGGTGCGAAACTTCAGTAAATGATAACAACTATTTAAACTCATATATAGTGTTTGTCAATCAAAATAAAGCGCTATTTGTCAGCTTTAAAACACTGTAAAATATAACTGTTCTATTGTTTAGCAGATAATGCTGCTTTCTGCAGTAACTGCAAGAAATGGTTTAAACTGTTTAAGAATGGAAATTTTATCCTATATCTACTGAAAAAGTATTGTTGTGTACATCAGAAATCACAAAAGAACACAGCAAACTATTTTTCTACATAAGTCATTGGGTTCCTCACAGCTAAAAATAAAAAGAGACGCTATGGTATTGCTCTCCAATTCAAGACGAAGTATTTCTCACGACCTACGGCAAAAAATGAATTTTCTGCAAGAATTCAAAGAAGCAAAACTCATGAATTTATTCAGGCGGACCGCCGATCAGCATTATACAACCACAAATATATTTATGACACGTTGTATGTTAAAGCTCGATAAACAGTAACAGAAAATAAACAAAGCAGAAGATACAAACCTGGTTACCTTTATTGGCCTTTAAAATAATTGCCGTCCTTCATAACACGTTTTTGGTAATCACATCTAAGAAACACATGTCTCTTATGATGCTTTCAGGTGGGGAAACTTAAAGAAATTGCAGGTGCCAAAGGAGGAAAGAAAAGATAGATCTAAAAGTTTATATTCGTTTCGGTTATCTTCTGCTTCTTGCTAATGCCCAATTCTTCCGACATCAATCGTAGAGTCAGTCGCCGAGCTCATGCCAACAACCAGTCTGAACGTGTCTCCATCTTCAATCATTTTGTTCCTATTGCGAAGTATTTGAATAAACCATAAACTCATGTTTCAACGTCTTATTGCGTTTTTGTCGCCTTTCTTATTAGTTTGTAGCAGAACATGTTTACTTGCTACTCTATTGCGCTATAACTCTAACTGCATTATTCTTCCTGCAAGCGGGTTTATTTTTATGGTGCTTTTTGAAGCGTTTGGATAACCACGTCCATTACCCTTGAAAAATCGCGCCGAACTTTTTAGACACGCATGTAGCTAAAAACATATATTAACTATATAGTTGGCAGTATATTTATTGAAACTTGCAAAACTTTTCTTTCAATTACTTTTAAGATGCTCTTATTGTTAAGGATTCGAATATATATGTTAAATTGAGATAATATTGTAAGCACCTTTCTTGATGTAGCGTTGAAGTCACCTAGAAGTTATCTTTGTTTTTTGCATATTTTGCACTCACTATACAGGAATTTATATTATTAATATTGTTGGTGATCCATCGCGCTATGCCTCTGTCTCTCACAACGACTACGTTCTACCGCCCGCAGCAAGTTTACCCTGACAGCCACGCTAGATAACGCTTTCCGAAGTGTCTCTCAATAGGCGTGCGCACTTGGCTTTTACTACCGTTGAGAAGTCACTAAACTTTTTAGGAGCGCCACGTAAATCTAAACATATGTTAGCTTTGTAGTTGGCTTTGTATTTACTAAATCTTTCAACTGTTTTAAAGATGTACATAGATTTTTGTTGTTAAGAATTGGAACCCACATATTAATGTGTTCCGGTTAGTTCTGATCTATTGTAAACAATTAGAAGCTAATAATTTGTACTGATGTCGATAGTTTTGACATATCTCTATATCGTATGACAGTTGTTTTTCCATTTTATTTAGTTCTTCATTATTTGTACGTGTCAAAATATAGAACGTTCTAAAGTACATTTTTGACACTCAGCATTTTTCATGTTTGATTTGAAAAATTCAGCTACCGAAGATCATCTTGAAGAAATTTATGGTGATGAAGTTCCATCGTATCTCAGCATTTTAAAAATCATGATTTTGAGGTGAATGGCAAAGAACGCGGAGGTCACACAAAAAATTGGAGGGCGCCTAATTCAGGCAGCATTAAGTGAAACCTCGACTCGATCACTCAAGGAACTTGCAGTAATGTTAGATGTTGTTAAATGAACCATTTTGGGCCTAAGGAAAATGGACATACCATGATTTGTCATTTGAACATTGCGTAAAAGAATTTTTGTTTTGTATTGCAACGAGGATGAAAAATTGACATATTTTAATAGTACCAAGCGCAAAAAATTACGGATGAACCCTTGATAACCGTTTATTTCAAGACTGAAGCTCAATATCCAGAGGACCAGGAGAGCGTGGTCTACTAGGAGCTAACGATATCGAACGAAATCGTTACTGGTTTCACCAGAAGATGCCTGCAATAGCTATCAAACTGGGAAAAGTAATTATTTTGCACGATAACTCACGGCCTCACGTTACTTTGGCAGTGTAAAACACTTTCATTGGGCTACCACCTTTCCAATCAATGCAGCGCGCATTAGTAGACACGCTCTTCCGTAATTTTGCAGAAGTGCAAAAAGGGGTCGACGAATGAATTGCATCAAAACACCGGCACGGCATCGGCATGCTGCCCGAAAAAGGGGAAAAGCTTATAGCTAATTATGAAAAATATTTTGATTGGTGTATCAATTTACTTTCTATGTGAAATAAAGTCCTTTTCGAGCAAAAATATTGATCAGAACTAACTGGAACATTTAATAAATGCGACAATATTGTAAGCATCCTTGCTGATCTTTCATTGAAATCACCAAAACTAAGTCTTCGTTTTTTATATATATTACACGCAGTATACAATAATTTGTATTATTAATATTTTTGGTGAGCATTACTACGATTATTTAATTGTTTCCCAGAGTGTAGTAATTATGACATCTGTTTTTATTAATAAAATTACCGGTGCGCATCCTGTACTGGCATTGAGGTCTCTCACTAAATGGAAATCGATTTTATTAAATCTAATGAATTTAAAATAATCTTCCTATTAATAGAGACTTGTTGGATTCAGCTTCCTTTAGATTATTTTTAATTAATTGGTCGTACAACAATTTCTAAGGAACAAATTATTATCATTAATAATGACACGTCTGTGCATTACATACGTTAATAACGCAATTTAATTAGTAACGATGGTCGACTTAATGAAGTAGGTAATAAAGGGTTAAATAGGTTTTTGCCGTAGCGTATTACTTTCTATTATATTTTCATGCGGATAATGTTCATTTAGATAGTAAGAGCATTATACAATATGCAATGGGCAATTAGGAAGGCAATAACAGTTTTATTGTTGTTTTCCTTTTCGTGCAGTTGTGGTTACTGGAGCATGTAAACTTAGTTGTGTTTTGAGCACTTCCTAGGGTGGCAACCCACTTTTCAGTTCTTTCCTTGTTTTGCGCGGCTTTTCGGTGGTTAGCGGCGCGGTTCAGCCTTTTAGCGATGCCTAGTGCCACTCGAAAGACACAAATCAGCCGCGAAGAGCGTAGAAAGTCGCCTAGTTGCGGCTGGGAACGCGCAGGATTGAGATTCCGCACAAGGCGAGCGCGCCACATTCCATTAAATGCAAAGCGCCGGTCCCGGAGTCCCATGCCCGTTCCGCGCGCATCCGCCGCGGAGAAATTCGTGCCCGGATTGGGACAACGCGGGCATGTTTATTAATGCGGGCCGGCGGCCCAATTAGCCGGCCGGAGAGCATTGTGCGCAGAGAAAGTGCCGTTATTGTTGTGATTGCGTTTCGTAATTCAAGGTCGCCGCAATAATCGGGGCGCTGCGCCGCGCAATTAAGGACGCGCGCGTCTTGCGCTTCTGCAGGAATGTCGTGCCGCGTTGCGAAATGTCCCCGCGTTGCTCAGCGGTGCAGATCTTAGAATAGTCGAGGAAAATTAGTAAAAAGCTCGAAATTTTTGCGTATGGAAACGTTCCAAGGCGCATTCGATTCGTAAGAGCATCAGAAAAAAATGTTTCCACATATTTTTTTTTATAATGCGAAAGTGCATTTGTGCAAGCAAAAAATGCATTTATTTGATGAGCTTCTTCCAGACCCTAAAGAATATTTTATTTCTCGCTTAATATTGGCCAAAATAAGCCTGTTACTCAGGGGTTTTTGGGGTCGCTGATCACGAATACGATGCTTAGAAAGTGCCTCGATGCACTTGAGGCCAGAATTCTGGGGATAGCGGTGATTTTAAAGAATTACCTCAAATTTGTTTGTTTTCCGAGTTTAAACTGTCTGAATAAAAGTTTTTGGGGTCGCTGATAACGAATATGATGTTTAAACAGTACCCAATGCACTTGGAGGGAATAATAATCTAGGGGATGGGGGAAAATTTGGGAAAAACCTCAAATTTGTTTGTTTTCCGAGTTTAAACTGTCAGCACTTTTTAGATTTGTGATCACGCAAATGATCTTAATGACAGTTTAATGCAAAACATTAACAAATTTTGAGGTAATCTTAAACATCAACCTCAAATTTTTTGCCGTTTAAACTCAGCACTTTTCATGATTCGTTATCAGCGACCCCAAAATAGTTTAACGATTTTATTGGATATCAACGTTATAAATTTCTGTTGAGGTTCCTCTGAAAAAATGCCTTTTGTGCAGATGCCTTGATAAAGTTCGTGTCGATTTTTGATGCTTTAGATACAAGGTTTTCAAGTCTTCACTTACGTAAATGGTCAGCTTTTTAGGTTTTCATGTACTTTTCCTGGTATTTTGATGTCGTTTCTGACTTAATTCCTAGGATACCGTTGGAGTCTCTTAACCTAATTGGTTATGACTCTCATACTAGATTTCACCACTTTCTCCGTTTCTAGTCCTTTCCGTTTTAAAGTCCTTATTGATATTTTGTTACGTTCCCTGACAACAATTCTAAGGAACCTTAATGTCTACGATTATGTTTGTACTAGGTTATTCATTTTCACTTACGAGATGGTCCTTTTATAAAGGTTTTTCCATGTCTTTTTCCTGGTATTTTTATGTCGTTTTCTGACTCATTCTCAGGTACTCTTGGAGCCTCTTGGACCTATATATGAAACTGATGATCTTTCTTGTACTAAATCACCAGATTTTTCGTTGCCTGCAATTTTACAGTACCTTGGTACCTTCAACAAACTTAACTTAATGTGGTTTACTAAAGCACTGACTTCTTCCCGGTATCATATTTACATCAGAAAGATTATACTGAACTATAGCCCCATTCTGAAAATACTTATAGGGTTATCATTACAATTATGAGTTACATAGCGGCCATAAGCATTTTCACTTTCTATTTTTTGAGAATAACTTTCGTCAATAGTTAACATTTTGCATAAAACTTTCACCGGGTATTTTCAATGGTGCTACGGACCTTTTTTCATAAATATGAATTTATCAGGCAATACAGCGAAAATGACATATTACATTACAATCATAATTTCACGGGCTTGACAACAATATTCAACAAATTTCTATCAGAATCAACAAAATTGACCTAATATTTTTTGCGAAGCCCCTAGACTTCATGACAGCAGCACATCTAGACGGCATGGGCTCGATGAGTATCCTGATGCACACAGGGGTGATTTCCAATTGGGAAACCTTCTCGTCCATATTTGCAGCTTTCAATTCTTGGCATTTGTGTCCCAGCTCTTCCCAGAGGTGCTCGATAGAATTCAAGTCTGGTGACTTCAAAACACTCATTCTTCGTTAGTGAAACCAGAGCAAAAGAACGCTTTAGATCATTATCTTGCTAATAGAACCATCCACTACCCATCTTTCTACTTGCATATG
This sequence comes from Sinelater perroti, assembly GCA_036346155.1. NCBI lineage: Eukaryota > Metazoa > Arthropoda > Insecta > Coleoptera > Elateridae > Sinelater > Sinelater perroti. Next base: position 15,215,319 of record JARFIY010000158.1, on the reverse strand, counting down.
GAAGGATATGGTCCTGTAGTACGAACCGATCCATTATTCTACTAATCCTCAGAAGAGAACCGATGCCATCGAGCGAGAAGCAACCCCACACCATCAGCTTTCCACCACCGTGCTTGACGATGGGCAACTGATAACGGAGATTAAATCTCTGACCTCCCGAACGTCTCACATACCACATTCCATCCGATCAGAAGAGATAGGATGTTGATTCATCGCTGAGCAAGACCTTTTTCCACTCTGTAGACGTCCAGTGAAGATGCTTCTTCGCTAAGATGACACGTGCGCGGCGGTTCTTAACGGAAATGAGTGACTTTTTCGCGGGGCGACGTCTATTGAGTCTAGTAGCAAGGAGGCGACGTTTGAGAATTGTTGTAGACAGTTTTATGCCATGCGAAGTATCCATTTCCTTCTTTATGTCGACAGAGTTAAGACAACGCGGGGTCAGCCTCCGTAGAGTGGACGATCAGGAAATTTTGTCTAGGAGTGGCCTTGCGAAGTCTTCTGGAGCGGGAAAGGGTATCGTGACGCTTGCGGAACTGATAACGCTTCATAATGTTATAAATTGTCAATTTTGTAACGTTGAATTTCTTGGTCAATGCAGCACCAGACAATTCAAGCCCGCGACCTTCGTAGATCGCTTGACGAGTGGCATTGGCGATCTCGCGTGTCTTTCCCATCTGCGAACAAATATATAATATCGGGGTAAAAAAGTCAAAAACACAAAAATACGCGAAAAATGACAAATAAATAAAAAAAGCATAAAAAATCAGTTTTCTCCTCATTAGACAAAAACCCCATCGTGATGACATACGTACAGTACTTTAGTACCACACCACACAAAAATCAAAACTTATGAAGTCCAACAAGAAACCCCTTTGTGTAAATTTTCAAGAAGGAATGTTTCGTTTTGAGGAAGTTATGCTGAAAAACGAAATGTAAAAATACTTTTGGCCGATACTGTGAATAAATTTATTTCCAGTAACTCACATACTTATTTGAATGGGGAGGGTGGGTTAATCTTTTTTAAATACAAATTAATGATTTATAATTAAGTTGCGCTGTAGGCCCTGGAGACCTTTGCCTTCTCTCATGATTTTGGCCATTTTTTCCTGTCCTTGATACTTTCTTTTCACTTACGAATATTTCAGCTGTTTAAGTCTTATTGCACTTTAGCATTGTTTTCGACTTTCATCTGACCTGTACTTCTTCCACGTGTGAGTTTTATATTTTCTAGGGCATTTTCTCCTCTTTCATACGCATTAAATGAGCCAGTCATCTCATCCGTTGCGCTATAATCCTCATTTTACTTTTCTTTCGCCATATATCTTCATCCATACCTTTCTTTTTCACACACTGTTCTTGTTTTCTTAAAGTTTACACTTCACGGGCACAAATTATTTGTAAACACGTATTTTAACTTGATATTATGCTTTTCATTGCATGTACTTCATGTTCCTGCTGCTTTGCTGCCTTGATTTCTTCAATGCTTCCAGATTGTCTTATCACTAATATTCCTAAGTAAGTGAACTTGTATTTATTATTACTTTCGATTTTCACTTTCAAGTGATTATTATTATTATACAGTTCTTTATAGCAAGTCATAAACTTTCTTATTTTAGTGTTTTCGAATCCCATATATTGAGCAGATATTATCAATTTCTTTCTTTTTTAATTCTTGTTATAATTACTAGGTCGTCAGTGAATATAAGGCAATAATTTCGATGATGATACAGCATTCGTTGTCTATTTATTCTATATAATCCTTTGGTCCCTTCTAGAGTAATATTGAACAGTAATGCTGATAGGGATCTCCTTGTCTTGGTGCATTCTATAACTTGAATTTTTATATCTTTTCATTTATCCTTACTATATTTCTAGTGGGTCATAGTATCATGTATATTAATCTAATTAATTTGGTTGGTTTTGTACATTTATCATCGTGTGATTGGTCATGGAATTCTGGCTCTCTGTATAGAACCTTATTTATACGCTTGTTTTTCTCAACCATAAATCTCCTTTTTCTCTCCAAAGATCCTTCTCAGGATTTTTCTCTCCCATGCTTCTATTCTATCTTTTCCTTTCTTGTTGAGAATCCATAATTAACTTCCGTACATTAACTGTTTTATACAGGTGTATCTTGGTTTTTTTAAATACACTTTTTGACCTTAGTATTCTGCTTAACGCCACTGCACATTTTTCTCTTTTAATTATTCTTTCTTCGATCTCCCGTTTGCGTATAACATTTACTAAATACACATATTTCTTAACTTTTCCCAACCTTATGCTATTTATCTATTCTATTCCCACAGTTAATGTTTTTTATTTGTCTGTTTCTTCTAGTGGTCCTAGTTCCGCGTATTTCTATTTTTTTCGTTTACTCTTAGATTGACTACTTCCTCTGAATTATAAATTTCTGACAGATATGTTTTGCCCTGGCCAGTATCACCTCATTATCAGCGTAAGCTAATATTTGATGTGATCTTGTTCTTAAAGTGCCAATCTTTATCAATGCCATTTCTTTTTATTACCCATTTCAATAAAATGTTGAACAGTGTTGTTGATAACAGGTCCTCTTGCTTTAAACCGGAGTCTGAAAACTTTTGGACATCTTGCCATTCAATTTTATTTATTTTTATTTTTTTTCTAATGACTTCTTTATGTGTGAGGTCAGACAGCAGAAAATTGGTGTGGACTGCAATTTTGTTGAGATGTTTTGTTGTTATATCCTGTATGAGTTGTGTTATGAACGGGATACGAAGGTCTACACGTAACATCTGGTTAGTGATGTAATTAGTTAATATTGATAGTATTTTAGACCGGCATCATTGCATGATGAGAATGTTTGATTTGCTGACGCAGCCCCACAGCTCCACACACCGAAGGTCCATAAAATGGTTTTATATATTAGAAGTTTATTATCCAGTGATAGGGGTGAATTTCTTTTAAGGAGCCAGTAAAGGGTTCTATGTGTTGCTTTTTTTGTTAATATGATTTTTCCAAGTGAGTTTTATGGTGGTAGTTTGGGGATCTCGATATTATTTAGATAAATTGGTAGACAGTGTTCTTTTCTCAGGGTGAACGTCACCTGGTTTGATTTTATTTCGTTAACTTTCATTTCTTGGGCCAATCTTCAAGAAGAATAAGGTGACTTCCAACTTAACATAAGGCGGTGTTCGCAAATAAAATGGTAACGTTGGCAAAAGTACCTATTGTTGAGATAGGAGTGGTTGGGGGGTCTGAAGAAGGGATCTAGAACAGTGCCCTGGGGTACATCGGAATTGATTGGGTATAGTGCTGAAGTTGCGTCGTTGGCTCGTGTTTTAAATTACCGATGGGTTAGGTGGGAGATGCGATTTGTTGAATGGATGAGTCCTTCATGCCAGGCCTTATTGAAGGCTTGACTGACGTCCAAAAGGATGGCAATGCAGTAGGACTTTTCGTCAAGAGCTGTGTTTATTACTTATGTGATCCGATGATACTGTTGAATTGTTGAGCGCATTTTACGAAAACCAAATTTATAGTCTGGTATCCAGTTTGTTGGGGAGAATTTAGGGTCTAGAGTTCGCAGCTGTAGCCTTTCTGGGAATTTGGAGGTTACCAATAGCAGGCTTATTAGACGATAAGATGTTACGTAGTTGGGATCTTTACCTGGCTTGGGGATTATAGCTTTTTGAATTCTGTAGGCCAGTGCTGAATCTCAAAATAGCGTCGAAGATGTCAAGAGTACGATTCTCCTTTTTAGAAGTTTACATAAGATTCGGGGTATAATTTGATTCATCCCTGACGTTTTCTTGGGATTTAGTCGTTGTATCTCGATTGTGATGTCCTTAGCGGAAATGGAGTGGGTGGAGTTTCAGGTAATATGAGGTTTCCTGGGTTTGGATCATTGAGTATGTCTTTATGCGGTTGAAAGACACCCAAGCGATGGTAAGCAAATAAGTCCGCTCTTTTCTTGGCGGTTTTAGCTCATCCTAGTGCTGGTGGTAGTTTTCTTATGGGCGGAGAAGTTGTTTGAGGTTTTAGGGAGGATTTAATTGATTTCCAGATTGGATTGTCGTACCTATTGAGGTTTCATGCGTAGGTTTTGAAGGAGTTTTCTTGTATGTTCTTGAACTTTGCCTTTAGTTAATTACTAGATTATTGAATTTTGTTTTGCCTGTTGGATGGAAGGTTTTACCATTGGGCTCTGGCTTTTCGTTTTTGAGCGACTAACTGTTTAACATCAAGGGGGATATTATTGTTGAGTTTTTGTGATCGGTAGAGAGAGTGGCTAGTTGAGCTGCTGTTGTTAGTAGTGTATTTAGTTTATTGACGGCGTCTACTTCCTTTGGGTTTTTGAGGTTGAGTTTCAGGTTTATGTTTTGATGTTAATGATTCCAATTTTTTTTAGTCTTTTGAGGGGCTCTTTGTGGAGATGTCTGTATATGGTTTAGATATATCATTGATGATTAAAATATCAAGCAGGCAGGGTATTTTTTATTATTTTCTGTTGATAAGTAGTAAAACCTTGAGCAGCTCTCTACCTTTGGTAGTGGTTAATCGAGAGCCATATGTAGCGCGTTGGCTATTGAAGTCGCCTCCTGAGATGAGTTTTGGTCTCAGAATGTGGAAGAATTTTTCGAAGTCCTCTTTTTTGATGTTGTGTAGAGGAGAACAATACCATAAGTTCAAAGGGCAAAAATGGGCACTTTAATAAATGTGGCCTGAAGTGTAGCTTCCTCGTAATTAGGGAGAGCCTAATGTTTGAAGCTTTGTTTTATTAAGATGGCAATTTTATCGCAATGATTAGTATGATAAGTTATATGGTTTGGGATTTTAAAATATGATTTTTCTGTAAAGTGCCTGTCACTTATTAGCATTATGTTGATGACATTTTGTTTAAGTAACAGGGTAACTTCGTCTTCACGTCTTAATAGGACATTGCGCAATTATGGGAAATTTATTTATTGGTTGGTTTATTGAGTAGCACTGTAAAGCACATTTAAGGTCACGCTGTTCTGTTGAAGCAATTTGGAACATATGGATTTAAACTCATCTAGGAACTTGTTGAGAGTAATACTAAGTAACTGTTCGGTAGTGTTTGCAGGTCGGGCTATGTTTGCGTACCTCGTGGGACGGTGGAGGTTTGGGAACTGATTTTGGAAGTTTAAGGATGGGACTTGAAATTTTTCGTTGGTGGTTTTGGATTTTAGTGGGTTGTGATAGTACACGCATCCACGATATTTGGATGTATGGTTTTCTCCACATAAGGTGCAAGTTGCTGGTGTATCTTTGTTCTTCTTTCAGCTTACTGTGATGTGTTCGCCTCTACATTTGACACAAACAAATGGTCAAGAACAGTATGTTTTAGTGTGGTCAAACAGTTGACAGCGCCTGGGGTTCTGGTGATTTTTATGGTTCTATTACTGTATGGTGTTGTATTTTGTTGTTTTCGGTTGACTCCAGGTCTACGAAGAATAAGTTTATCGGTTCTTTTGTAGTTTTGTATCTTCCATTGATAATGTCTCTGTATGTCCACGTTCAGTGAGTTCTGATTTTATTTCTTCTATCAAAATTAAATGATATAGATGTTTAATAACCACTCTATTCGCCCATTCTTTTTTTTTGGTTGGTAAGTATGGTGAATTATTTGGTTATCGCGTAAAGATTGCGCTAATTTTCTGAATATCTCCGGAGTATTACTTGAAATTTTTACTGTGTTATTTATTAAACTTTAGTGACGTATCGTTCATCGACAACTACTTCAATAAGGTTTTCGTTGATTTTTATAGGTTTGTAATTCCTTAAACAAATGTTGGAGGAGGTTTGGGCATTTTCTTTGATTCTTTTGTGGTATTATTGCAGTTGTGTTCTTGCGAATTGTTTAGTGCATTGTATTTGTTGGAAAATGGTATTGTACTGGAGTTTTCTTGTACGATTTTCCTTAAATTTTGTTATTTTTCTGCGTTTTGTAGACATAACCGTTTGCCAAGGGCGTTTCTGAGATGGAATAGTATTTTCTAGTTTGTCGTCGCTAGTAAAAACAATTCTAAGAAATTGATAATTGTTATAAGCCACCAAATTGCTGAGTTCTGGTACAATTTGATTTATTTGTGTTATAATTTACTGGGATTTTGATGTTTGTGAAGGATTAACTATGAAAAGAGTTGAAATTTGTAACATTTGAATACTGGGTTGCAGTTGACCCTGTAAATCTTAAGTTAGTGGCAGGAGAAATGTGAAGTTGAAGTGCGACCCGTTTACTGTGGACAACATTGTGATAATTTAATAGAAAAGTACTTACGATTTGATAGTTTTAAATTAAAAGACCTGTTAAACGTTGTTAGCGATAAGACACCTGTGGTCCCGTTATTGGACAAAGCATTTGAATAATAAATTTAAAACGAAGTTGATAAATAAATATGCCTGGCCCTAACCAAGAATGCGGCTCCGCCGTTGCGATAACGTAGGTATAATTGGCTCACACACGTATATCCTGATGTGATGCACAATCCGAACTCTCTTTCATTTTTAGTTCTATTGCTTTCCCATTGTTTTATATACTGTATCCAATAAGGCAATTTATATCCAATTTAGGCAATAATCTTTTTTTCATTTTTTATATATCTTCTTCTTCTGGCAGTGCCTATCCGTTTCGGATGTTGGCTATTAACATGGCTATCCTAGCTTTATTGGCTGCTGTACGGAAAAGTTGAGTTGTTGTTAAAGAGAACCATTTCCTTAGGTTCTGTAGCCATGATATTCTTCTACGTTCTGGGCCTCGTTTTCCGTACACTTTCCCCTACAAGATGAGTTGCAGTAGGCCATATCGATGTTCGTTACGCATTATGTGCCCCAGGTATTCCATTTTACGTTTTTTGACAGTGATGATTATTTCACAGTCTTTCTGCATTCTACGCAGTACTTCTCTATTTGTAATCCGGTCGACCCATGAGATTTTCAGGATGCGTCTATAACACCACATTTCGAACGCCTCTAACTTCTGGTAGTAGCTCGGTCAGCGTCCAAGATTCCACCCGTACAAGAGCACTGCGAATACGTAGCATCTCAGTAAACGAATTTTTATTGGTATTAAGAGGTCGTGACTCTTGAATATTGTGTTCATTTTAATGAACGCTGCCCTGGCTTTTTCAATTCTTTGTTTTATTTCAGTTGAGTGATCCCATTGTTCGTTTAGACTTGTCCCTAGATATGTGTATTTCTCAACTCGTGTTATCTGTTGTTGGTTAACTATTAGACGTCCCGGTGGTATTGGATTCTTGCTGATGACCATGTATTTAGTTTTTGTATGTTAAAGTTTAGACCATATTTTTGGCTTGATTCTGCTACGCGTGTTATTAGGGCTTGTAGGCCTTCTAGGTTATCTGACAATATAATTGTATCGTCTGCGTATCTTGCGTTGTTCAGCCGTTCTCCGTTGATGAGTATTCCCTCGTCAATATCTTCTAAGGCTGTTTTCCTGATGTGTTCGAAGTAGATGTTAAAGAGTAGCGGAGATAGCACACAGCCTTGTCTCACACCTCTTTCTATTTTGATCTCCTCAGTCATTTGGTTATCTATCTTGATAGTTGCTGATTGGTTATAGTAAATGTTGTTAATGATACGTAGATCTTTATCACCTAGACCAATTGTTTTTAAGATTGATATTAACTAGTCGTGTTTGACCCGATCGAAAGCCTTTTGATAGTCTACAAAACACATATACACGTCACAGTTCACGTCTCTGCATCTTTATATGAGGACTTGAATGGCGAAAAGAGCGTCTCTTGTACCTAATGAGTCTCGAAAGCCAAATTGTGTGCGAGTCAGTTGCGCTTCGCATTTTTTGTATGTCCTCCTATGTATTATTTTTAGCATTATTTTAAGAAGGTGGCTCATTAGACTAATAATTCTATAGTCTTCACATTTTTTCGCATTCGGTTTTTTCGGTAGGGTTATAAATGTGGATTTAAGCCATTCAAGTGGGATTACTCCTGTTTCGTATATGTTATTATACATGACCGTGAGCCATTTAATTTCATCGTTCTCCATGTTTTTTAGAATTTCTGCGTGGAAGTTGTCTGGCTCCGTCGCCTATCCGTCCTTTATTCCTTTTATTGCGGCTATCACTTCTTCTTGAGTAATTTCCGGTCCTGTGTTACCTATGGAGTCCCCTGTTTTTAGTGTATCGTTGTTTCTCTTATCTTCGACGGTCTTCTCAACATAGTTTTTCCAAACTGTTTTTATTTCATTTACATCTAATATTGTATTGCCCTCATTATCTTGTAAGCATCCGTTTTTTTTTGGTCGTTGTAATCCTGCTGCTTCTTTCACTTTTTTGTACAGATTGAAAGAGTCATGTTTACCATCTAGTGATTCAATCTCTTTGCACTTTTCCTCCATCCAAGCGTTTTTGGCGTCTCTAATCTTTTTCTTTATTTCTTTGTCGATTTGTGTGTATCTGGTATTGTCTTTGTTCTTATTTTTCCGTCTTTCCTCCATCATATTCAATATATCGTCTGTCATCCACATCTTCTTTTTCGCTCTCATTGGGCGTAAATATATGTCAAGAATTTCTTGATTTGTCTCTTTAAGCTTCTGGATTTTCTCTTTTGTGTCGGCTGATATATCTGTTTCTTTGATTTTTCTTTTAATATGTTGCTGTATTTCTTGTTTTATATCTTTATCCTTCAGTTTCCTCAAATCGTATTTCTTCGCTTGTTGTTGTTTAACTTTCTTCAATTTGAGTGTTATCGTGCCGACAAGAGGGTTATGGTCAGATTTGGCATTCGCACTTGGATATGTCTTTACTGCTGTTATTGCATTTCTGTATCTTTTATTGATCAGGATATAGTCGATCTGATTTCTGACGACGTGTTCTGGGTTATCTTGGGGAGACCTCCAAGTGTATAGGCGTCTTGGTGGTAACTTGAAGAACGTGTTGGTGATGACTAGTTGTTGTTCTGTTGCAAAAATACTTAATCGATTTCCTCGTTCATTACGTTCTCCCAGTCCAAACGGTCCTATGATTTCACCACAGCTTCCTTGGCCTATCTTGGCATTGAAGTCGCCCATTACTAATGTCAGTTCATTATTTTTTACTTTCTTCATGACGTTATTCAGATCATCATAAAATGTTTCAATTATATCGTCGGATTTTTCAGCCGTTGGTGCATATATTTGGATTATATTGGTTTTGATGGGGAAGGTGTTAATCTGAATTAGAAGTATTCTCTCAGAGATTGGGACAAAGTTTGTAATATATCTGCTAATTTTTTTGTTAAGGATAATGCCAACTCCATGTATATGTTCACCGTTAGTGTTTCCTGAGTAGTAAATATTGTGTTCGTTTATTAAGCATTGTCCTGATTCAGTCCATCGCATCTCACTGATCCCCAGAATATCTACGGATAGCCTTGTCATTTCCTTGATGGCATTATGTAGTTTACCAGCTTCGTACATGGTTTTCACATTCCATGTGCCTATCTTAGTAGTTCGTCTGTAGGTATTCAAAACAGGTGTGTTTTTATTGAAAGTGTAGGGATTTCGCGTGCTGACGACCTGAGAGGCCCTACTTTTTGAAGGATGTCCTCTCCTGCCGGATCTTGGAGTCCGATCTCCATGATCAGTAACGAATCTATTATCTTGAGTCTGTGCCATGTTAGTTGTACTAGGGAAAACATAATGGGGTGGTTTCCCGTTGCCTTCCCCATCGCAGTCTTCTAGCCGATTAATCTGCAGTGATTGTCGCCTAGAAGTCTCTATTGTTGGGCCCTTAAGGAAGTCATTCTTCAGTGGTCACAACACAGTGATGTCGTAGCTGCTGCCCTACGTCATGCCAGTTTTGGTCCGCCCCGGATATTTTATTTCTCCGATATCATTCATATCTGGAAGGCATTCCCCTATCCGCCACCTGGGGAGGCTCCCGATGGGGGATCTAGCAACCCCGCACGGGGTTTTATATATAAATATTAGCTATGGTGTTTTTTATCAACTGGTGAATTTTTTATGCAAACACTCTTTTTCACGTTTTATAAATTCTGCTCTTATTCCGTTTTTCCGGGCTTATGCCATTAGTTTTTGTATTATTTTTTTTTTGTATTATTGTTGGTGATATATCTTTCTGTGCAATAAAACATTGAACAGAATCTGTGTGTTCTTTTTATTGTTGCTTCTAAAGGGCAGATTATTCTATCGGACCCTGTATTACCCACTAAAGCTGGTCCTCTTTCATTGGATCATAAAACTCCAAAATTAATTCATTTCAATTATTTCTTCTGCGCATATTTACGATATACAAACTTAATTTAATTATTAATATTGAATGCATCAATTAATTATTAAAACAATTATTATGCTATAGTAATGCCGGATTTAAACTTCGTGCATTTTTTTTATTTGAAGATTCTTGTACTCTATCAAATGTTATCTATGATTTTTCCAATTAGTAAATATAGAACACTTTACCAAAAACAGCAAATTATTATTGTTAAAATACATTACAGATTTGGTGAAAACTCTATGGAATTAGAATACCAAATGAATGAACCGTCCGAAGATTGGTTATAAAATTTGATAAAACTGGATCGGTAATGGATACAAGAACTCGTGAGTATCAACATGGGGTAAGGCCCCCATGAGAATATTGCCACAGATAGTCAAAATATGGCTACAAATCTAAAATATCGACTCGGCTTTGTACAGAACAACATGCTTACAAAATACAACTGACGAATACGCTTAAGCTTATTGACCACTATCACCATCAAAAAGTAGTCATTTGATTTTTAGATCATCATGAATATGATTTTCAGTTTAACTTTAACGATAAAGCGAATTTTCAACTCGACAGGTTTGTAAACAAACAAAATTGTCGCATTGAGGGTTCAGAAAGTCCTCGTATAACTCAATTAGTCACTGCTTGGGGTAGATTTTGGGCAGGTAATGTGACAGGCCTATACTTTTTTGAAGGTGACGCTGAAATTGCTGTAACTTGAATGGCAATCGTATCTTTACATGACAACGAAGTTTATTGGCACAGCTGGGCAACACAGATGTGGAATAAATGTGGTTCCAACAGGATGGCGCCACGAACAGTTTATTTATTGCATTTAATGCTAGCATACCTTAGCTAGCAAGATCTTGTGACCTAACACCATCAGTCTTTGTGGAGTTACCTGAAATTCAAGGTCTGTGTTAGCATTCTACAAACAGGTGACGACCCCAAGAACAAAATCCGACATGTTACCAATGAAATTGATCGGGGCATGTGCGAAATTGTAATCTAAATCTTTGTGAAAAGAAAACTAAGACTTGTAGCCGAAGTCAAGGCAACCATTTATCAGTGATAATTTTCTATGTTTAGTCCAAGACTGTGTACTCTCGTACTCAATAAGAATCCAGCTATAAAATCAATGAAGGTCCTTTTATTTAAAATTAAAACTCAGTTTCTAATTTGGACCACCCTCTACTTATCTTTTATTTTTGCCTTAAACCTCAAATAATTGCATCTTCTGTCATCCAACAGCTTCTCGAATTGATCTATAGGTGGAACTACTCGCCAGATCAATGAATTTATCATAACAGAGAAATAAAGCACGCAATATTACCTTCCTCACACAGAATTTCACTATTTTTCTCTATTCTGTTTTTGTTGTTTAGACTACAAGCTTTTCGAATTGCTCACGGCAGTACTACAGATATGAGTGTTAGCTATATTCGCATAGTAAAACCAATAGGCTTAGTGCTGCCTGTTTTAACATTGACGATGATATTGGCAATGGTATCCCTGCTGACTGCTGTTTCGAAAAGCCTGCCGATTGTCTGGCTACGAAAAGTGAACTAAGAGCTAATGACAAGATAATTCCGAAGAAACTGCGCCAACCATTGCGCCACTGGCTGAAATAATGGCTCGACAGATTGTCCTCTGCGCAACCATTGTTATGCCTTTCTTAGCTGCGGAAACGTACGCAACTCCCACTTCCGATTTCTAATTGTATTCTAATTCCCTTCCTGGCAGTCCGACTGCAGATGTAAACAAACCGCCGGCGTTCGCTGGACGACGGCCTTGCGCCGCGAATTTCTCCGCGAACGTGATCTGGTTCCATCGCAGCCGCGCGTGGGAATCGATGCGTGCGGAATTTTTGTGCGGCTTTCTACAGAAAAGGAGGCTGGAATGTAGTTACGGTGCTAAGGAATAAATTAAAAATTTTAGGCGCGTGAAGATACTCAATGCAGAAGATTGCACAGTTCGTTTGTGTCTTTCCGTCTGCCTTTCTCCACTAAAAGTTTTATTTCTTACAAAATTCGTGGTATTGAAAATTAGAATCAACCAACAATTAGCTGAAATAACCAGCGCAGACTTGTGAAAAACTGTTGGGGCGCCAATTGACTGTTTATTGCTGTTGAGTACTGAAATTTTGAAAATTTTAATCATTTTAATTTTTGCAGTTCTTTAGACTATTTTATGTTCTTCTCTAAACCTAAAAGGTGTTCTAACTTGTTCTATATCGTTATAAAATCATCATTTCTGTACTATTTGTATCTTATTTTTTTAGACTTTTTCCAGTGTACAGTTTTTAAATTTTGTTGTAATATATTACGAGATTTAACAGAAAAATTATGAAACTCTTAATTATAAATTTTGTTCTTTTTATAAATCAGTGATTTCTTTGAGCAGTTACATACCGATAAAGGCGTTTTTTCCATGTTCGCAACAGTCATGGAATTCTTCTGCTGAAATGCATTTCAACCCTTCGGTTGCGTGCTTTTCGACATTATCAAATGAATTAAAATGGTTTTATAGCTGAAGGAATAAAAAGACATCACACAGACTGAGATCCAGCAAATAGGAGGGCTGAGAAACCACATAAATGCATTTTTAAGCCAAGAATTCCTTGGTAGAAGTTATTGTTATGCTGCATCATCCAAGTACGCATACCAATGAGTATCAAATTGATTTTTAATTTACTCATTCTCTTTTTGTTGAGATGGGAAGAGTTTGCGTTGCGCCACTCTTGATTAGGTCGTACAGAAAACTGTTTGGTTCATCACCTATGATCACGCGAGTGAATAAATTTCTGGCTTTCTCTCAAAGTGGTACAAAAGACCAAGATATATATCGCCCAATTAGCCTTATTCTCAGCCGTGAGATTCTTCAGAACCACCTTGGCCAAATCTTGTATTAAAATCTAATACACTAATTTAAATTAGTCCCGAGTATTCTTAACGTGAATTGGCAGTCTGACAAAAGTCCTCGCTCTTTCAACATTATTACCCGTTTCGATATTGTAGGTCTCTATGCGCGAATTTTGTTTTCTACTTCTTTTCTATCCCTTAAAAAGGCCTTATGCTATCTGCAAACTTATTTTCTGTACGGGAATGGTGTCTATAAGCCTTCCGTAACGGTTCATAGATTACGGTAGCAAGCTTTGCACAAAATTTGTTAGCTCAAACTTTTGCCGGCCCATTTTTATAACGCGTTTATAAAAACAACTTTAGTTCAGATGCTCTCAATAACCTCATAACAAGTTCAAATTTGTATTGTGTAAAGGGGGAGGCAGCGTGGTGTTGCTAGTCTTTTTTTACAGAACCTGATAGAATAATCGTAATATTAAAAATTAAATTTTTCTATTATTATGATTGTCTATTTTTTCTCTAATGCAAAGATATTTTTATTTGATAATACTCTAATTAGGATTTGTAGCTGAACTACATATAATTCTTTGGATTTGACTAACTGAAAAAAATTATTTGCTATAATTATCAATTTGCTTTATCTTGTGATCTTGTGGGTTCACTTGACAGCTACTAATCTAAATCATTGCATAATTCATATACACTAACCAATCTGGTCAATCTGCTGATGATACCAAATCTGATTGTTTTACATATATTGTAATCACGATATAAAAGGTGTTTTTTTAAGCTCGATAGAACTTACGAACGGGTTAACTGCCAAATGAATTGTCATACTGCGCTCACTTTTTGACATTCATGATCAGTATACTCTGGCAAATCATCATGAATAGATTGACACTTGAACAACGCTACCAAATTATCCAGATTTGCTTTGAAAATCAGTCATCGATTCGCGCAACTTATAGACGACTTCGTGATTTTTATGGGGCACTTAATCATCCATCTGAGCAAGCCATCCGTCGAACTGTGGATAGATTGCATACCACATACTCTCTAAATTATGCAATAACACCAACACGTCGAAGAAATGTGCGTACTGAAGAGAATATCGCCGCTGTAAACGAAAGTGTGGAAGAAGATCCAAATTTATCGATTCGTCGTCGGTCGCAGGAATTGGGGCTCTGTCCGTCCACTACGTGGAAAATTTTGCGCAAAGACCTTGGCCTACACCCGTATAAGATCCAGCTGGTGCAGGAATTAAAGCCACGAGACCATCATATACGTCGTTCTTTCGCCGATTGTGCTCTAGAGCAGTTGGAAACTGACCCGATGTTTTATCGCAAAATTGTGTCCAGCGCTGAGGCTCATTTTTGGCTTAACGGGTTTATTAATAAACAAAATTGCCGCATATGGAGTGAAACCAATCCACAACAGACCCTACAGACTCCATTACATCCAGAAAAATGCATCGTATCATCGGACCTTATTTCTTCAAAAATGAAGCCGGAGCTCGCGTTACGGTCAGTGGATATCGTTACCGCACAATGGTCAATGATTTTTTGTTTGCAAATATTGATGACATTGATCCGGGCGTGATGTGATTTCAACAGGATGGCGCTATGTGCTATACGGCGAATACAATATCGACTTATTGAAATCAAAATTTGGCGATAAGTTGATTTCGAGAAATGGACCCGTCAATTGGCCTCCAAGGTCGTGCGATTTGACCTCTCGATTATTTCCTGTGGGGCTATGTGAAGTCACTGGTTTATGCTGATAAACCAGCAACAATTGACGCCTTGGAGGCCAACATTGTTCGTGTTATTCGTGACATACGGCCAGCAATGCTCGAAAAAGTGGCCCAAAATTGGACGTCCATTTGTTGTTCTCTGTGGGCTATACGAGCTTCCTTAGAAGATAAAAAGCTGCGGCGCCCAATAACTATTTCTAGGTCTTGCATAATTGCAGCATTGAAGAATATCCTTCACTGAAGAGTCCAGCAGCAATATAAGTTAATATTTCAACGATTTTTAAGCCAGAATTCAGGTGCTTTGGGGCTAGTTTCCAGACCGTTGAATTAAAACTTTCATTCGCATTTAGCGTATGAGTTCCTAAACATCGTTGCAATAATTCTTCTTTTGATAAGTCTTGTTAAATGGGGAAAACATGTTCTTGAACGATTAGATCAAGTGGCACAGAATGCTGAAAAAGCTCTATTTTTCCCTATTAGCCAAACTTTTTTGGCAGGCACACAGACTGTCTTTGTCTGGTGGGCAGTAATGATGCTATGGATTTTTATTAGTAGAACATAAATGAGTAGGTGGTCATTCCTTCAACACTATTTACATTTCTTCTAATATCCAAGTCATAGTAAGTTGTTAATTTTTTTGTTAAAGATTTTGTCAGCTTTTCTCTACCGCCAAGCAAGTCGGGTGCCCATTCGGTTTGCAACGTGTCCAACGCACTCACTTTTTACAACTTGTAAATCTTTATAAGGATTAGTGCCTAGAATGGCCTTAAATTTTTTTGAGTCTCTAATGTAAAACGCGCATCTAACACCATACCTTTTCACCTGTGATCGCAGATTTTGCTTGAAAACCCTTTGTGATTATTAGAACATTCTTCATGGTGATCTTCATACCAAGTAAAGTACTCTAGAGTATTTTTTTTTCAAAATGCATATATTATATTAAGCGAGATGTGGTATTTAAACAGAGCAGCTATACGAGTAGCAAGTATATCGCTTGGGGGGGGGGGTGTCTTTCTAACTGATATTGTAGCCCAAAAAATCTATTAACCTAAAATTTTAAGAGTACGTGTTTGATTTCAATCGGTGGCGTTTTTTTGCATCTCGGAGCGGTTTTAGTTGGTTAATTTTCTTACTTCAAACGATGTTTTATAATAAATTACGAGTTATCCAAAATAAAAGAAAAGTGAATGAGTTCAATCATCTAGATCTCGTAAAAGAAAGTTTAATGCCAATCAGTTCACCGATAAAAATAATAAAAGTGAAGAAATTAGTAGTGCTAGTGCAAGAGAAAGCTCCAGCAGCAATAGTGAAGATGTATCATGAAATTCTTTAGATGGTTATCGTTTTATTGGATTTTTACTGCTTTACAGCATTATATAATAACTTAGTTATTTGTCAAGAAGCAATAATATAAAGTTTGAAGAAGCTGGAAACAGAGGTCTAGGTTTTACACTAGTTTTGTTATGCTGATATGGTCGTCGTAATATCGATTCAGGACCTTTTATTAAATTTAGGTTTAAGTCAAGAAGACATTGATTTTTTTTGTAATCTCATGTCACCAAATAAGCGAGAGTGCCTTCAACATCATCGAGCATCTATATTTATCGGTGAATAAGCTTTTGGTCATCTTTGTATAAGTTCATGAAGTCATTAGCACACTCAATCCTAAAAAGGCTCCGGGGTATGATTTAATAAGTGGTAAAATACTCAAAGAGCTACCTGCCATCGGTACACAGTACTTAACTCAGTTATATAATGCAGTCCTTCAGAATGGTTATTTTCCATCCCAATGGAAAGTGGCACAGATTATACTCATCGCAAAGCCTAATAAACCCCACAACGACCAAAAGTCCTATCGACCGATAAGCCTTTTGTCTATAGTAGCTAAAGTTTTCGAAAAGCTCTTAGTACAAAGACTAATCCCAATTATTGATGACAAAGAGCTACTACCATCCCACCAGTTTGGTTTCCGAAAGTTGCACTCAACAACTGAACAAATCCATCGGGTAGTTCAAACAATCAATCAAGCCTTTGAAGACAAGCACTACTGCTCTGCTGCGTTCCTAGATATATCACAGGCATTTGATAAAGTGTGGCATACGGGACTCCTATGCAAACTAAGAACACTCCTCCCCCTAAACTACTTCCTAATCCTGCAATCCTATCTCCTTAATCGGTACTTTCTGGTTAAATACGAAACTGCAACCACAAATCTTTTTCCGATCAACGCTGGTGTACCCCAAGGCAGTGTTCTCGGACCACTGCTCTATCTCTTATACACAGCAGACCTCCCGACAATACCAGAAATCACAACAGCTACATTTGCGGATAACACCGCGGTTCTGGCTACTGACAGAGACCCAGTCGCAGCCTCACAAAAACTTCAAGCCAATTTAACTGCAATTGACAAATGGTTAACAAGCTGGAGAATCAAAATAAACGAGTCTAAGTCAACTCAAGTAACCTTTATCCTGCGCAGAGATACGTGTCCCCCGGTTCAGATAAAGAACAATCCTTTACCGCAAAAAGAAGAAGTAAAGTACCTTGGGTTACATCTTGATAGAAGGCTAACATGGCGCAAGCATATCTTCAGTAAGCGCAAGCAGCTGGGATTAATTTTAACCAAGATGTACTGCCGAAGTTATCATTAAGCAATAAACTCCTTTTATACAAGGTAATTCTCAAACCCGTATGAAGCTGCGGGATTCAACTTTGGGGAACATCTGCCAACTCTAACTTAGAAATCCTAGAACGCTTCCAATCTAAAGTGCTGCGCATGATTGTGAACGCGCCCTGATTTGTGTCAAACACGGCTATCCGTAACGATCTTCATATGCCTTCAGTGAAAGAAGAAGTCAGCCGTTTCAGTGCTACATAAATACAGTGACCGTCTTAGTGCACACCCTAACACATTAGTAATGGATCTTATAGTTCCCCAAAATCGCAATCGAAAACTCCAAAAATATATACCAAATGACTTCTCCACTAGATTCCCTACTTAATGAATATAAAAGCTTGCGTTAATTTTATTTTAGTTTTAAGATCTAGTTTATAAGTTTACTTTTACACCCAAAAACTCAAAACTCATCTAGATGACAATTGTTACAGAATCATCCTACTGGGGATGCTTCTGCATGTCCAAATAATCTATCACAGAATTTACTAAATGCAACTTGTGCAGATTGTAAATAAATTGGGATTTTAATAAAAAAAAATCTTTGTATAAAAGACGTGGAAAAAGAAAAAGAAAAGAATAAAGATCATAGAAGACCCATCTCGGAACTAAAATTGTCTGGTAATGGCTCTTGGAAAAAGCGTGGATATATATATTTCTTTCTAAAAGTTTATAGGCATATTTTTAACATCCTACATTAATGTATTATTGCAAAAAAATGTTTTTTACATGTATCGCTTTCTTTAAAGGTATAGTTCATCATAGTCAAAGACTAAATTATCGAATCTGTCCAAGGTGCCGATGTACCGACTACGAAGCAAAGAATTCTTGACACGCTTCTTCACCTTGATCAAATGATTTTTAAATGATGACCGCCCAAAAAGCGTACCATACATCGAAACAGGCTGTAATTAGATAGTGCAAGATCGGGACTGTAGGCTGTATGCAGCCAAACCTTAATTATATCCAATTCCACAATATTATCTGTGGTGTTTGTGCTGTCACGAGCGAAACGGGTTGTCTTGTTGGAGAGTTCGTTTTCAGTTTATCCAAATCGAATATTTTTACTTAAGACTTCTTAAAGACGTTCTGGTTACTATGTTTTCATTAAAAATTCAAAGTGCAGAATACCATCAACATTCTACCAAACTAAAATCTTTCTTGCTAAAATGATCCTATTGGAAGGTTTTGGCACCGAAAACCCAACGATTGGAACAATTACGACTAACCAGATAAGCCCATTTTTCAATGCGCTTCTAAACCTGGTCGACTATCCAGTGGATTTGTACACAGTTGGAGACAAACCTTGAGTGGCAAGGATCTTGCTTTGACTTCGTGTTCACACAAATGATTCTAGACAGTCATATGCGAGTAATTTATGTATTCAAAGCAACTTGGAAGTTTTATTTTCCGAAAACAGATGATCGGCCGCAACGAGGTTGATCTTCAAAGCTGAAATCACTAGAATCAATCGACTTGTATCGTTTCGCAATCACAATTGTCTGTTGTAGCATGTCTTGTTAACAGTTCTCAATTTATAAACAATATGAGAACAAATCTCAAGTTCAGTTTTGTTAATTACCATGTGGGATGTAAAGATAAAGTTTATCACCACACCAAAAACACGAATAACTGCAAAAAATCGTAACAGTCAAATGTTTTACCTTAAAGAACCTGATAGGTAATGTCAACGTATTGTAAAGACTTGAGAACCTTACGTTTTTTTGCATAAACTGTAGCTAATCCAACCAAATTACTTTTTTATAAAATCTTGATCGATACCATTCTGGCCCGTTTTCTTCCACTATTCCATTACATTGGAAAGTATTTTTGGTGCTAGTTCTCAGCACGAATTTTAAAAGGCCTAATTGTATTTGTAATTTTATTTATACAACACTAATTGAACAGTAGAATTTTAAAACTTTTATTTTAGTATTCATTTTGGTACTACTAGCACTCCAAATACATATTTTTTTACTTAAATATCCGTTGGAACCCTATAGTCCCCTGAATACTACTTGATTGCACTGCTTTATTGTTTATTGTTATCTTCCATATTTCAGAACATTCCTTTCGCCTTGTTTATATTTATCTTGTTTATTTTTTTGTGTCTTTGGCATTATCAGACAAAGAACGTACGTCATCCGCGCAGTATAAATCTTCTGTTTTATTTATAATCCAGTTCATCCTTCTCTTTCATCTTTTCAGTGCTTTATTTAGGATCTCGTCTAATACAACTAAAAACATAGTTTCAGTCTCGAACTTGAAGTATAGTTTTCGATTATGTAACACTAAATAGGTGTAATAATTGTAAGCTTTTTCCAAAGAATTTATTATTTCTTTAGGAAAACCTGAACGTTTTAAGTGCCTTTCATATATTTAGGTGGTTTAAAAAGTTCTTTCGGTTTTTAATTTTTACTTTCCAAAATGCACAGTCACATACAACTAAGTTATTCCGCATTTGTTGTGATTCATTTTTGCCTCAAAATAAATTTTGTTTCTATATCGCCCTGTTGACTTGCCACCGAAAAACGTGTAGAGCAATTTGATGCTTGCTGAAGATGTGGTAACTTTAGTCTATCTTGCAAATTTACTGGTAGCTTTACACACTCTACCGATAGAGGCCTTTTTGGGGTTGCTCTAAAGGTGCTTCCATCAATGTGCGGACATGATGTAGAAGGCTTGGAGGGGCGTGGGAGAATTAGAGGTTTTGATGTTTCTTTAGCAGTACTGGGGCAGTTAGGGTAATTTTGAAGTTGGCACTTCTTGGGTGGCGTGTCCTTTTTATCCTTTGTGTTTCACTCATCTAAAAGTTTTGTTGGGTTTGCATACTTTACAGGGTTCGCGCAAAGGATAAGGTTGAGTTTCGCAGGTACAGCTGTTGGGATCAAGACCAGTAGGTCGGGAGAAAGATTTGCAAATTTTAGTTTGGTCATAATCTATGGTTGCTTCGTATTTATCATTTTTGATTATCTCATCTTTAGGAACTTTTTTGAACCATCACTGTATGACATTAGAATATTCTTGTCTAACGCTCGATTAACGTTTTGACTGGATTTGAATGCTGAATGCTCAATCTTATTTACTTTTAGCACGCATAATACACATAAAAACATCACAAATTTTTTAAACAATCAAATTATGTTCTCTATGTAATCCCTTAAATCACAATTTTTTATTATTTGAAAAAAAACATTTTAGCAATATACCGCCCAATTTCTTTATGAAACAGCTTTTTTTCACTCGGGGTATAAATTCGGTAAAACGTCTCTTTGTTAGTTGTACATAACTTGTATGGCTTTGGTCGTCCTGCCTTTTTGATATATGTACTCGGGTGATACTTTTCAATAATTTTATTTACTCATTTAAACGAAAATTTAAGTTATCCATTGTCCTTAATTCTTCTTGTATAAAATAAAGGAGTTGGAAGAAACAAGGTCCAATGAACGCATAAATACTTTTTTTATATTTTCTCCATTCTTTGCTAATCTGATAATCGAAAGGTTGGTCCAATGCCTCTCATGGTATTATTAAAATTCACAACTAATTTCTCTTCTTCTCTTCTTTATCGATCTTCAAAGTCTACTTTTTCTGGGTTAGACACTGTTGATAAGAGACAAATTTTTTTAGTCATTCCACTTTATTACCACAACATTTTTTCTTTAGTTTTTTGTTGGTAAATTCCCGTAACAAGTATTTTCTGTTTGGTAGCAGAGTACCGAATAAATCGGGTTTTTAGCTGTAAGGAAATCGGTAATTGTGGCGACATATAATATTTATCGGTGGTTGTACAATATTGGGTAGCGGGTAGATACTCCTCTATGATCCCCACACAGAGTAGATCTACTTCAGGGAAGCGACCCTGCCCACGCGAGCCTCGACTTTTCTCCATCTTCTAACACCGAGAAAAGTCGTGTCCCAACCTTATTCCTACCCATAATCTACGTACTCTCATCCTCCATACACCCTATCCACTTGTCAATCCGCCCGGCGTTCAGTTGCCAAATACCCCTTGAATTGCAAAACTGCAAATTCAAGGGAGACCTGCGTCCTGCGGTGATGATTTTTATATTTTTCAGATTTCTGGTCCCAAATTAGCCTTTCCAGATACTTTTCCTATTCTTGTCTTTCTAGGGGACTTTTCCATTTATTCTCTTGTTACCATTTGTTGTTTCTTTAAATTTCTGCGCAAAGTATTTTTTCCATGTTTCGATTGTTTTCTTTTGTCTTTTCTAATCAGGTTATTCTTGTCTATAGATGCAATTATAAATGCATTTTTAACCATGTATCTTAAAGTATGTAACTCAGAAAATTATATTGTTAATTTAATCGAAATAAACCATTAGAATCAACACATTTTCGCCAACGCGAAACAAGTTTATTTATGCCGGTAGCATAGTAGCATAGTAGAAATCCGGAGTTCTGGAGGCGATGAAGTCGGCGAAGGCGTTTTGAAGCATTTTTCGCGAAGGAAATTGTCGAGAGATCCGGTAAGTATGGTGGATGAGGCAGAGTTTCATAGCCCAGTTCGTTCAACTTCTGCAGGGTCGGTTGTGCGACGTGCGGCCGTGCGTTGTCGTGGAGAAGGATTGGTCCTTTTCTGTTGACCAATGCCGGGCACATGCGTTGCAATTTCCGGTGCATTTCATCGATTTGCTGACAGTACTTTTCTGCCGTAACGATTCACCCGGATTCAGGAAGCTGTGGTGGATAAGATCTGCCGCAGACCACCAAACAGTCATCATAACCTTCTTTGGGTGCAATTCCGGCTTCGGAAAGTGTTGTGGTGCTTGATCGCGGTCTAACCACTGAGCCGAACGTCGCCGGTTGTCGTGGATAATCCACTTTTCATCGCACGTTAAAATTCGATCGACAAAGCGATCCTTGTTGTTGCACGAATGAGCCTCGACTATTCTCCATCTTCTAACACCGACGAAAAGTTTCGTGTTCGGTCAACCTTCGTGTCCTACCCACTTATCTACGCTTCTTATCTTTCCATTACAATGGCGAACGACGTATCGGTCGACGTTGAGTCAATCAGCAAGCCTCGGCGTTTTACGAGGATCTGATTAACTCTTGAATTGCTCATTGTCAACTGGCTGATGACGTCTGGCAAGGCTCATCATCGAGGCTGCGTCCTTGCGGAACGAAACTGATACCAACGTTGACCTATTCGTTGACGCTTTCATCGCCCCAAACTTGATGCCTTCCAGATACGGTTTGAGCTGCATTACGTCCTATCTTTCATAGAAGAAAATGTGAAATCCATTTGATTCATCTTGCATTAAAAGCCAAATTATTGACTTGTAATTCATATAAATTTCAGAACAGTATTTAGAAAGAGCATGAAATAAGCTCGAATGATATATAACACTGCAAGTTAACAACGATTTATTGTTAATTGCTAAATACAAAATCTAAACTCAGGTTATTCTTGCATCAACCTAATATAATTCCTTTTTTAATTTTCTCTCATTCTCCTTACCTTGGTCCAGAAAATTATATTGCTAATTTATATGATTCATTTAATTTATTTCCAACTTTCTCCCAGATCTTTTGTTTAGCTTCTTTTACTATCTTTTTGCTTTATTTCTTCTTGTTATATATATTTTTCGCATCAGCGAAGCGCTACTCAAACAAAAATAAAATGACATACTGTCGAAAGTAGCTATCAAAGGTGATAAAACACCATTTGTAAGCAATATTGAACACAAAAAAACTTAAGGAAAAGGCAATGATTCACCCTTAATCACCCCATAAGCCGGTCTTCACCCGAAGAAGGTAATTTGGCGCATCCAATAGAATTAGGAATGGTTTTGTATATTAGAATTTCTTTGTACAACCGGGCGTTGAATTTAAACAACCACAATGCCCGTTTAAACATATTAAAATAACCATTAGTAAAAACGTTCAGACTATCGTCTTCCAGCAAGACTATGCCAAACTTGCGTCTCTTTACAGGCTCAGCAGAGCTGGATTTTCTACTTCACAAATGGTATTTACCTTCAGACTCGATTATTCTAGCCCCGCGGAATTACATTAATTAAGAAAATTTCAATTTCTCGACAGTCTGCAAAAATGATCCTGATCAGTTGATTGCCTAGAAAAACGTCAAGTTTTTGGAGGATGGAAGCATGGTGTTGGTTCAAAAGTACCAACAATTAGTGTAATACAATGATACACAAATACCTATGCAAAAATTTAAACATTAATTTTTAGTTAAAACAGGGTACAAGCTTTGAACCTAAAACGTTTGGAAGAGGGCTAGATAATGTAAAACTGTAACTAATACAAAATATAGGGCATGAAATACAACTGAAACTCATAACTAGAATCATTACAGTAAATAAATAGTAGGAAAATGACTAAACCAAAATCAACCTGCATAAAGTTTAATTACGATTTGGATAAACAAATATCCAGCAGAAAGAAAAAAAGCATTGTGAAGTAAAGCTTTTAACACAACAAAAAAGGAGGGCTTCAGTGGAAGTAAAGAACAAATTAGGGTGGAATCGATCCATCAAAATTTTGTGTTAAATCTTATAAAGAGATAGTTATGTGATCTTTACGAGCTTCATTCTACTCATAGACGGTTAATCAAAATTTTGCTAAATCCCAGTGGGATTATACTTATACTTATGTGGTCTCAAACATTTTTGGGTTAATTTTGGCTGTTAATATTGGCCATTTGACTGCAGAGACCCTCGGATCAATAAGTTATCTGGTGACGATTAACTGAGTTTTGATCTTGAAAATGCTGACTTATGAAGAGCTTGAGAAAGAGTTGCGTTATCTCCAAGAATAGTAAGATAAAGATAACTGTAGCAACGAAATTTCTTTAGCAGTATTTGAGTTGGAAGTTTAAAATGAAGTAGCCGCAAATAACGTTTAAGAAAAGCAAGGATCCTCTGATGGGGAGGCACAGAATAGCGAGGCTTTGGAGTTTATTGAATGCAAAGAATCGTTTTAAGTTGAAGGACATCAGCGATACGATCGAGAAAAATAAATTACACACAGAGGCAAAAAATCAAAAAGCTGATGTTTTTCCAGCTTATAGACGATCGCTGCAGCAATAAAATCTCTCTTGGCGCTATTTTGGAACTATGGATGCTTCTCAAGCGCGTGTAAGCTTCAAAATCCCGAAAAAAACTGTGATGAATGAAGATCCAGGAGGTTACCACCTTGAAAATGACTTTGGTCAAAAGATTCATTGAAAAGTATGGCAAGAGATTGCTTCTACATCGACCATTAAGTATTGATTTTACAAAAACAAAACCCATCTCGTGTCAGCAAGAAACATGCAGAAACAATCGCATCGTCAGCATCTACTCCCATATAACTAGCAGCTGCTAGCCACTTATTTTAATTGCATTGCACGAGATGAATGGCGTATTTGGACTTACCTTCTTTTGGACCATTTTTAAGGATGTAAATATTTGGCTAATTTTACTGCCTAAAACCAAATGTTTGAATTGCTATGAGCAAATTTATTACTACTATTTTTTAAGTAAATGATGAAGGATTAACAACCACTAGTACACTCTAACCTTAAGTTTTATTGTGCTACTTATTTACTAAAAACTTACTCATCTTTAACAGATTAAATAGCTGTTTTCCACGTCTTCTATAGTTGTATCCTCTCGAAACCTGACTCTTTTCAGAAGAAAACATATTTAATTCTCTCTCTTCGGAGTCTACAAATAGGTTTTTCCTTAATACACCATTCTAACCATCTCTTTATTGTGACTTGGCGCTTCTACTGAATTTCACTAGTTTTATTGGAATTTACTTATTTAGTCGCTTAACCAATTGCTAGCCATTGTTTTGGATTCTTCAACCACGTAGATCTTGATTTCATTCTTGCAAGTACATCAGTTCGCATAAGAGTAAATATTACTATGCATCATGTTGAATGGTGCGAAAAGAACGCATTTTTTGAATGTGTAGTAATTGAGAAGGGAGAAGGCAGCGACTACCGCATATCTTCCCTTTGTGGTTCAGAAAGTTTAGTTGTAGTAGTAGTAGTGACAGTGTTTTCCTTTGACAGTTCAATTTTGCTCGTGATGAGGCGATCTTTGATCGTAACCGACAGATTGAATCATTTCGCACAACTGGACCACTTATGAAGAAGAACTCTAGGAAACTCTAGAAAAATATTGGGAGAGTGTTGTTCTAGAGTCGTCAGTGTTTCACTGGTATTGTGCTCCAACTTTTGGTTTGTCTCAGTAGTAATCGTTGGACCTTACTTTTTTGAAGAAGAAGCATGAGCTACAACAGCGACTTCAGAGCATGTCGACATGCTACGCAACTTCGCCGGGGACAAAATATGGTTCCAACAAAATGGCGCCACAGCCCACATGGCAAGGGTATTGATGCTAGTTACTTGGTCAATTGGTTTCCCAACACGTAATCTTACATTTCGACGATGTTCTTGGCTCCCCACTCTCGCTTCGATTTCTTTCTTTGGAGTTACCTCAAGTCGAAAGTGTACATTGGAAATTCTCGTATAGTAGATGAGCCATTCGGGAATAAATTGCAACTGTGCTATAAGAAATCCTGGTAAGTGCGATGTAAAAGAAAGGCTCTGAACGTGTACCTATCGAGATGTATAATATAAAAAATACAACTGCAATTGCAAAAGAAATTTGTATTTTGTTTCTGTCGTATTGCATTTTGCGTAGAAGAGCGTACTCATGATGTCAAAGCCTTCCTATCAAAAGCGCAGTTAATAGTCTTGATCTTGCTGTGACTTTTGAACATTCTCTTTGGACGCGGAAAACCAAGAGACTTCGCTTAGGACGGCTGAGCCTTTGTTTTCCAGATCGTAGTCATAAATCTCTTCAAAAGGACCTTTTTCAAAAAACTTAGTAAATGAGTGATAAGGCTGAAGCATTAGCACGATGTTTCTTTACGTTTCGTATTGATATGTTCCGTTACAATTTTACACGCGTTACTTTTTAGAATCCTCAGATCATGTTCTAGGTCTTGGACTGTCAATCCTTGTTGATTGTAGCGCGCGTAAGTGCAACATTTATCGCTGTTTTGCTCGTTGCTAGTCTTTCAGGGCGTAAAATACTTTCAACAGATGTTCGATCTTTCTAAACCTATATATTATTGTATGGTTCCCGAAAGTCTTCTGAATGATGCGAATAGTTTCTGCAAATCATTTTTTCACATTTGCAGAAAGTTTAATATAAATCTTCTAGTCCTCTCGCTCAATCATTGCAAATTTGATATCACAGACTACATGCTCATCGAAGTCTAACTGATCGAACTGACCCGTCCAATAAAGTCATCACCAGCGCATGCGCACCAACATTGGCGCACAAACTGCTTTCATTATATTAAGATTGCCACAGTACTTACGGGATAGGTCTCATATGTTTTCTTACAACAGCATGTAGTATAAATTAGCTCTGATGGGCAGTAGATAGCTTGATATCTGTTTTTGGTGGTCGATGGAAAAGGTTCTCCTGAGATTGTGAGTTCCTTTAAGTTACAGGAAACTACTTGTAACTCAATTTTTCGCCACATTGAATATTTTCGTTGTACTAATTTTATATTCTCATAGTGATTTAATTGTATACCGCAGCTTTTTTGAACTCTTCATGTTAACTTGTAGACTATTTTTTACCATAAAAGTGTCACCGAAGCAACCCTCAATAATCTTGTGCAAAGGCTCTGTCAAAATATTTTTTTCTTTAAAGACAACCTTAAGATTTATTATGAGAATAGGAAGTGCAACAGTAGTGATGGTTCTTTAAAGTGTGCGATCTTAGTTGGTTCTTAAAAGGCTTTGTGTTTCCTTTTAGTGTTGAGGGTACTTTAAAGTAGCAGTAGCTGCTCATTAGGTGTTTTTTCATCTTTTATCATTTGATTATACGATTTGGAGATTGAGCTAATTGAGTTCTACTTTTTTGAAATTATCAAAGTTTAAAATTTGAAAATGACCTGATGCAGGCAAGCCTTAGTTGTGGAGCAAAGGTAGACGTCTTAAATTAGCAAAGTTCAGTTCAAAACAAAATAACGGGACAGTAAAGTCTGGCCCAGCACTCGCCGCACTTTTATATTCAAAGCAGTCTAGATGGCCCATAAAGTCTTTTACAGCATTCTTTTAGTGCTGGGCGGTGAAAAGCCGCTATTAGCGCTGGCAAAAAGCTCTCGCTTTCGGGCATATCTTGGCGGCGTTTCCTCCTGTGCGGATAGGCGCTTACATAATTGTTGCGTCGCGGCTGGAACAGCTCCACCAATTAAAACAAAGAAATAATAAATTATGGCTAATAACGGCGCGTTATGCTCTGTTAACCGCCGAATGCAGGCAATCTCGCACGTACGTATGTAAATGCCGCGGTTGATGCTTGTTGGTCTAGGAAATCCTACTACGAATTCCTGCGCCGGTCACAATTAGATTTATAATTTAGGAAAACATGTGAGAGTGGACTGTGTTAAGCAGTAGAAAGCGAATGATTAAATTATGCAAACGCAACGAGAATGAGTTTGCAGTTGCCAGGGTCAATTTATCTTTATGGTTTGCTGGTTCTTTCAAGTTTTTTATCTTTTTTTCGATGCTGTTTCCTCTTCCTCGAATGTTTTTATTATTTTTTAGTCCAATTTTAAATAATCACCAATTAATTTATTTTAGTTTCTTGCCATTTTATACCGTATACTCCTATTTTTATTTTAATTATCAGTAAATGGTCGTTAATTCCTTTTCGTGCCTGTATCTTGTTGATCCGTTTCTTTTTATTATACTCCACTTTTGTTTGTTTTTTTTATACCACTTCATAAAGGAAGGTAATTTTCATATGCTTTTTGGTCTTTTTTCTTTTATCTTTTTTCTGATGAATATTACTATATTCTGTTTCCATTATAATACTTTCTTTTGGTTGACAGTCTTGTACATTTCATTTCGTAGCCTTGCAGTTCTTTTTCGTTTTTTTCCAAGCACGCGATGAACGCTCTCTATCAAAAAGCCACTTCCGAGGGCTATTCCCCAAGACTATTAGTTAATTAGTCTTTTGTCGACTATGGGAAAGCTCGTGGAGCAAATCATCCACCAGCGCTTGAGGACAGCCGTCGAAAATCTAGAACTTGATCCCAGAGGGTCAGTTTGGCTCCCACCCTTTATCCACCAACTTCTTCGGGTGGTGGACATAATCTTGAAAGGCTTACAACCGGCGCAACCTTCCTTGGCGTATTCAGGGCCTTCGACGAGGTGCGGCACAATAGGTTCATCTACAAGATGGCTTCAGCAAACACTCCCCTGTCGATAGTGTACTTAATCCGGTCCTCCCTATCTAATTCCGGACCAAGTATGGCAGAGTGAATTAATTAGAGAAGCGTCTCCGAGCGGACGTCCTCAAGTCTCAGTCCTAACCTTGAGGCGCTTCGATGTCCGGGACATGCCGGCGGCACGGCCGTGCTGTCCACTCCAGGAACACCTCGGGACTCGAAAAAGACTGGTGCCCCGTGTCAACGCGGAAAAGAGCACAGCGAAGACTCCAAGCTTACGTAGAAGGTCCACGTGGGTAGCCTAGCAAGCCCTGAGCTCCATATTCCATCCGCAGGGAGGTTGTACTTTTATAGGAGATGACAATCTTTAAAAACATCTTACGGCTCATAATGATGGATGCGGCACCGGTTTGGGGATAGGTCGCCAAAACCCACGTGCAGAAGTTCCAGGTAGTGGTGCTCCTGTTCTGGTTCAAAACGAAGAGTTACCGACGACCCAAGAGTTTATCTCTCAGAGCGCTGAACAGCTCGGTAACAGCACTCAAGGCTACGGAAATCCATCTATCCATGGCTTGTGCAATTATAATATTAACAGAACCGCTTGTTATAAGATCCTGTAAGACGGTACGAGGGCGACCTAATACCGACCGACCAACATGTTAAGTCACGAAAAAAGACGGAGGTTAGAGACTGGATCTAGAGACCTCCAATTACGTTAAGTTTTTCGTTCTCCTTTCTTAATCTCCGTTTTTTCTTCTAATCTGGTATTTGGTTTTGGTTAAAATTTAAAAGAGGGTTAGGAATGTTGCGCAGGTTTGACTGCACTTCCTCTCTTTTATTAGCAGGGATTTTCTCTTGCTAGGTGTGGATTTTCACCCAGGAGTAATCTTTTTATTATACTAAAAATGTCTGGCCCTTCTATTTTTCTTGTAATAGGTAGCCATAACCTAACGCCACAATCCCCTTATAAAGCTTCTAGTTCAGCCGCCTGATATGGATTAAATGGTACTTGCAGCCGCCTGCTCTGGGTCAGTGTGCTATTAGTTTTGGCCCACTCCGGATATATTATTTTCGCGGATGCCACCATATCTAGTGAGAATCCGTCACCCCTTGGGGCATTAGCAACGCTCTTAAATAAATAAATAGGAAAGAACAGCAAGCAAAGTGAAGCTAAATAGTAGAGTAGGGTGTATAAGGAGAGACGAAACGGTGGGAACATTTGGATAAAAGACGGTGAATAATAATGGAAGAAGACTACACAACTTATGCAGAGAACATAGGCTAATGATATTTTCTTCAAACATAAAGATATCTACAAATACATCCAACGCGAGAACTTAGAACAATTATCATAAACACCGGAAGAATTTAACGAGAATATTATACATTTGTTTCATTAAAAAAACTGCCTCTGCATTTAATACTGTTTTTATTATTCCTTCGATTAATTTCCCTCTAGACACCTCGAAGAAGACTCCAAAGATGATTTTTGGACGTGGGACGCTCTTTTCTTACTGTGCTGTCCAGTTCATCCCATAGCAACATTATGGGGTTTAAGTCTAGACTCTGTGGTGGCCATGAAATCATTTTGGGCATTTTTTGTTCTTCTTGGTTTGCCAGATAGTCCTTACAAAGCTTTCAAGTATGTTTAGGGCCGTTATCTTGCATTATCACGAAAGCCTTCGCTAATAATCACAACCCACATAGTATGGAATTTTCCGTTAAATTTTTTTAAACCTTTGTTTCTCATAATGCCACACCAGCCAAATAAAACCACCCTAACAGTAAAGCAGACCCACCTTCGTGCTTGACAGTTGAAACAATACAGTCCTGGATCATCTTTTTAGTCTTAGACCGATGCACGAAGATTCTTCGTTTCTGACTGAACATTTCAAATTTGGATTCGTCGGTTTATAATACGTTTTACCACTGTTCAATTGTTCAACAACAATTATTATTATATTATTATTAAGCGGTAATAACGGTTTTTGGTTACATTGAAGATTACCCTTCTGAAGACGCCGCTTTATTGTCTGACTAATGTTTTAACACGTCCCCGGTTAAACTTTTCAGCAATATCTGGGGCGGTTAATCTTCTATTTTGCTTACTTATCAGTCTGATGAACTGATCCTCTGGATCAGATGTTATTCATGATAGCGATCCTCAAGACTGCCGTCTCTCTGTAGCGTTGTAATGTAAGATTAATCATTAAAGTGCGCACGCTTAATGTTACGCACAGCCTTTTTCGTGGTAAAGTGAGAATGGTTGAATGAGTTTCTATGGAGAGAAGCTTACCACGGGCTATTTAAAGCAAAAATTCAAAACG
Source organism: Sinelater perroti (assembly GCA_036346155.1). NCBI lineage: Eukaryota > Metazoa > Arthropoda > Insecta > Coleoptera > Elateridae > Sinelater > Sinelater perroti. Next base: position 15,184,217 of record JARFIY010000158.1, on the reverse strand, counting down.
AGATATAATAAAAACCCAGGTAAGCGGCACAAGGTCTGATAATAACCCGGCGAGCCCGAAAGTCGGAGCTCCGTAGTACCTAGTTTGTTGTTTTTTTAATATGAACAGGGGATAGGGACAAAAGGAAAGATTCTAAGTGTTGAGTGACAGTTCCTGGATGCAAAAGCATTATAATTTTTTTTATTTTAGTTTTCGACCCAACAAATGCTTATAAAAAAATCTATAAGACTACTTAAATAAGTGAATGAAAATTCATTCAAAGCAATATTGACTAAGGGGATAGTAGAAGGTTAAAAAAACAAAAAGAGCAAATTATGCATGTGTATGGACCATCTGTGAACCAGAATAAATTTTGTCCTAGAACAATTTTTGTTGAATGCCTATTAAACAATTATTAAACCAACTCGGTTTTTAAAAGGCATTAAAATTAATAAAATATTAAATTGAGCTGATTTGTAAAAGTAATACTTTACACCTCAGGAATATTGACTCTTCAAGTGCATATGAATATAAGGCGTACTTATTTCGGTTCATGTTTCATAGCACTGGCTACCCCACATCTATAGGCAACACATATCACAAGCCTATAAAATGATTAGCTTAAAACAATATTTTATTGTTTAAATTAATTAAAAGCAGCAGCAACAAACTCAAAATTAAATGTAAAAATTATTGTGAAAAACATTTGTTTAAATTTATAGATCGGCCCAAGCGCGATGTTAATACTTGAATGCTGCTGGAACTAATTCTTCGCTTCGCTCGTCGGTAGACTTAATTCTACCTTTTGAACTTTTTCTACTTTTTCTAATTTTCCTTTGTGTTCTATTTTTATGTAAAATACAAAACTGCATTATGGTAATAAAAAGCTAAAAACCGGTGGACAATTTTACTTTTCCCCATAAAAATCGTTGATATGTATCAGCTCTGACTTACTTTTTGCAAATTTAACAACACTTGCGTTAATAGTTCCAATTGAAAACTGGCCAAAACATTTATCACCTCAGAGGTTGTTCTAAAACATTTACGATACTCCTAAATGTAATCAGACTACTGAAACTAGAATAAAATTTACCATAAACATATTGGTGATAGAATAACAAAAATAAATCTAGAAATCCATACGCATAAATTATCTTACAATAGGCCATTAGCAACTGGAAAAAAGATATAAATACACTAGAGCTGAGAGGGGTCTTCTTAGGGAAGACTAACATGAACAACAATATTACTATTCGTTACGAATATATTACTAGCGATCATATTTATTGTTTGTTTAGTTTTTGTTCCTTTTTATATCATCAATCACCTCCCGAAGTTTGTCCCTGTAGTTAACGTTTACCCTATATAATTGTCTTTCTCAGTGCTGACGCAGTTATTGTGGGCCCACGTAAAGCACATGAGACACACAACTTTCCTTTATAAAATGGAGAGCTAGCACCTTTCGTTGCTGAGTTTTTGATCATCCAAAGTGATATAGTACTGGAACTCCTTAAAATAAAAACATTAAATGTTTTATCGAATTTATTTTTCAGTTGTTACCTGTTTTTTGTTACTCTAATCATGCCGTTCACTAATTTTCTTTTTCTCTTTCTTAACGTTTCTTATATCCTGTCAAAATGTTGGCTTCTTCATTATTTTCCTTTGGACTAAGTGTTTTTGAAGTCTTTCAAACACTTGATGGATTTGTTTTTAGGGAAAGTTTCAATAATAAACTATGTGCTTGTAGCTATACGACTTTTACTGATGTTTTTTTTTGGTGTAATATCAAGAGAACTTTAAAGATTTTGGCAGTGGTTAAAATGAAGATATGGTCTCTTTAGAAGTTTTTGATTGTTGTTTTTCAATCGATTTTTGTGTCTTTTAGCTTTAAGCTAAAAAGGTTTCTTCTTCACTTGATCAACATTGTGCTATCAAATTTTGACCATCGATTTAAATGCGAGTTAAATTTGAAACGGTTTATCTATTAGGTTTTAACATAAGATTTGGGTCAGAAAAAAGAAAGCATTTCTGTGGTTCCCCAGCTTCCTATTCGCCGGATCTCAGTCTTTCAGTATTTCTCTAACCTACAAACCATTTAAAAGGGTGTCATTTTGATACTTTAAATAATCCAGATGAGCGTAACCGACAGGTTGAAAGGCATGCCAGCGCAACTCTTCCAGTACTGCCGTGAATAACAGAAGAAGAAAAACCCTATCAATGTGTAGCTGTTCAAGGAAAGCCATCTTGATTTGTAAAAAGAATAAAATTTATGGTAGAAATAAAAAAGATCCGTTATTTATCTGCCAAGCCCCGTTTTTTTCATTTTGCTCTTCTGCGAATGACTAGAGGAATTGTATATTTTATATTATTTGTCCTATAAATATAGAAATGTTATAATTCTCTTCAAATCATAAAGCGCGAGCAAACTGGGTTTCGTGTAGTTTCTTCTTCTTCTGGTAGTGCCTATCCGTTTCGGATGTTGGCTATTAACATGGCTATCCTAGCTTTATTGGCTGCTGTACGGAAAAGTTGAGTTGTTGTTAAAGAGAACCATTTCCTTAGGTTCTGTAGCCATGATATTCTTCTACGTCCTGGGCCTCGTTTTCCGTACACTTTCCCCTGCAAGATGAGTTGCAGTAGGCCATATCGATGTTCGTTACGCATTATGTGCCCCAGGTATTCCATTTTACGTTTTTTGACAGTGATGATTATTTCACAGTTTTTCTGCATTCTACGCAGTACTTCTCTATTTGTAATCCGGTCGACCCATGAGATTTTCAGGATGCGTCTATAACACCACATTTCGAACGCCTCTAACTTCTTGGTAGTAGCCTCGGTCAGCGTCCAAGATTCCACCCCGTACAGGAGCACTGTGAATACGTAGCATCTCAGTAAACGAATTTTTATTGGTATTAAGAGGTCGTGGCTCTTGAATATTGTGTTCATTTTAATGAACGCTACCCTGGCTTTTTCAATTCTTTGTTTTATTTCAGTTGAGTGATCCCATTGTTCGTTTAGACTTGTCCCTAGATATATAACTCGTGTTATCTGTTGTTGGTTAACTATTAGACGTCCCTGTGGTATTGGATTCTTGCTGATTACCATGTATTTAGTTTTTTGTGTGTTAAAGTTTAGACCATATTTTTGGCTTGATTCTGCTACGCATGTTATTAGGGCTTGTAGGCCTTCTAGGTTATCTGACAGTATAATTGTATCGTCTGCGTATCTTATGTTGTTCAGCCGTTTTCCGTTGATGAGTATTCCCTCGTCAGTATCTTCTAAAGCTGTTTTCATGATGTGTTCAGAGTAGATGTTAAAGAGTAGCGGAGATAGCACACAGCCTTGTCTCACACCTCTTTCTATTTTGATCTCCTCAGTCATGTGGTTATCTATCTTGATAGTTGCTGATTGGTTATAGTAAATGTTGTTAATGATACGTAGATCTTTATCATATAGACCAATTGTTTTTAAGATTGATATTAACTCGTCGTGTTTGACCCGATCGAAAGCCTTTTGGTAGTCTACAAAACACATATACACGTCACAGTTCACGTCTCTGCATCTTTGTATGAGGACTTGAATGGCGAAAAGAGCGTCTCTTGTACCTAATGAGTCTCGAAAGCCAAATTGTGTGCGAGTTAGTTGCGCTTCGAATTTTTTGTATGTCCTCCTATGTATTATTTTTAGCATTATTTTAAGAAGGTGGCTCATTAGACTAATAATTCTATAGTCTTCACATTTTTTCGCATTCGGTTTTTTCAGTAGGGTTATAAATGTGGATTAAAGCCATTCAAGTGGGATTACTCCTGTTTCGTATTTGTTATTAAACATGGCCGTGGGCCATTTAATTTCATTGTTCTCCATGTTTTTTAGAATTTCTGCCTGGAAGTTGTCTGGCCCCGTCGCCTTTCCGTCCTTTATTCCTTTTATTGCGGCTATCACTTCTTCTTGAGTAATTTCCGGTCCTGTGTTATCTATGGAGTCCCCTGTTTTTAGTGTATCGTTGTTTCTCTTATCTTCGAAGGTCTTCTCAACATAGTTTTTCCAAACTGTTTTTATTTCATTTACATCTAATATTATATTGCCCTCATTATCTTGTAAGCATCCGGTTTTCTTTGGTCGTTGTAATCCTGCTGCTTCTTTCACTTTTTTGTGCAGATTGAAAGAGTCATGTTTACCATCTAGTGATTCAATCTCTTTGCACTTTTCCTCCATCCAAGCGTTTTGGCGTCTCTAATCTTTTCTTTATTTCTTTGTCGATTTGTGTGTATCTGGTATTGTCTTTGTTCTTATTTTTCCGTCTTTCCTCCATCATATTCAATATGTCGTCTGCCATCCACATCTTCTTTTTCGCTCTCATTAGGCGTAAACATATGTCAAGAATTTCTTGATTTGTCTCTTTAAGCTTCTGGATTTTCTCTTTTGTGTCGGCTGCTATATCTGTTTCTTTGATTTTTCTTTTAATATGTTGCTCTATGTCTTGTTTTATATCTTTATCCTTCAGTTTCCTCAAATCGTATTTCTTCGCTTGTTGTTGTTTAACTTTCTTCAATTTGAGTGTTATCGTGCCGACAAGAGGGTTATGGTCAGATTTGGCATCCGCACTTGGATATGTCTTTACTGCTGTTATTGCATTTCTGTATCTTTTATTGATCAAGATATAGTCGATCTGATTTCTGACGACGTGTTCTGGGTTATCTTGGGGGGACCTCCAAGTGTATAGGCGTCTTGGTGGTAACTTGAAGAACGTGTTGGTGATGACTAGTTGTTGTTCTGTTGCAAAAATACTTAATCGATTTCCTTGTTCATTACGTTCTCCCAGTCCAAACGGTTCTATGATTTCACCACAGCTTCCTTGGCCTATCTTGGCATTGAAGTCGCCCATTACTAATGCCAGTTCATTCTTTTTTACTTTCTTCATGACGTTATTCAGATCATCATAAAATGTTTCAATTATATCGTCGGATTTGTCAGCCGTTGGTGCGTATATTTGGATTATATTGGTTTTGATGGGGAAGGTGTTAATCTGAATTAGAAGTATTCTCTCAGAGATTGGGACAAAGTTTGTAACATATCTGCTAATTTTTTTGTTAAGGATAATGCCAACTCCATGTATATGTTCACCGTTAGTGTTTCCTGAGTAGTAAATATTGTGTTCGTTTATTAAGCATTGTCCTGATTCAGTCCATCGCATCTCACTGATCTCCAGAATATCTACGGATAGCCTTGTCATTTCCTTGATGGTATTGTGTATTTTACCAGCTTCGTACATGGTTTTCACAATCCATGTACCTATCTTAGTAGTTCGTCTGTAGGTATTCAAGACAGGTGTGTTTTTATTGAAAATGTAGGGATTTCGCGTGTGACGACCTGAGAGGCCCTACTTTTGAAGGATGTCCTCTCCTGCCGGATCTTGGAGTCCGATCTCCATGATCAGTAACGAATCTATTATCTTAAGTCTGTGCCATGTTAGTTGTACTAGGGAAAACATAATGGGGTGGTTTCCCGTTGCCTTCCCCATCGCAGTCTTCTAGCTGATTAATCTGAAGTGATTGTCGCCTAGAAGTCTCTGTTGTTGGGCCCTTAAGGAAGTCATTATTCAGTGGCCAGAACGCAGTGATGTCGTGCTGCCCCTACGTCATGCCAGTTTTGGCCCGCCCCGGATATTTTATTTCTCCGGTACCATCCATATCTGGGAGGCATTCCCCTATCCGCCACCTGGGGAGGCGCCCGATGGGGATCTAGCAACCCCGCACGGGACGTGTGGTTTACGTAAAGATTATATCGTTGAATAAAGAATAGTATAATAGTCTAATACTCTGGTTCTCCCATTTCTATATTTATTTTCACTGATTTCGGGTTTGTTCTGAGCGTTTTAACACATAAAAAGTCCAGTAACAATCAGGTGGGCACCTTGTCTTTAAATTCTATAGTCTAAATTAATGTAATATTTTTGTAATATAGTTTTCTGTTGTTATCAGAGTTGAAATTTCATTTTTATAATTATAATAATTTGTAGAGAAATTATTTTTAATATCCCTGAACAAATGAGGAGATGAACAATTTAAATCGACGCAGAGCAATGCCTTCGGAATAATTGGCGCTATTGTTTTATCCTCGAACAATACCTTCATCTCACGCCCGCTAATGTGAAGCTTTTCTAGCCCAATTTTAGACCTTCGTCGTCTTGTATATTTATAATATTTTTCCCGTACCATACCATGTTATTTGCAGTAATTTGTCGTACTTTTTGTATTTCTAATTATCTAAGTTTAAGGTTGTGCTACGTATGTTTTTTGTCTCAACTACGTGCAAATTAGTCCAAAATGTTGTAAAAACATTTACATTTTTATGGTTTGCGTGAATCGAGGTGTTCATAAAAACACAATACTTGTAATGTCACCGTTTATTGCGTACGACCGCTACGATTGCACATAGGCAAGAGAGTTGGAGTTGACAAAGAAGTCATGGTAACAGACCTCAAATTATTTTGTTGAAGAACTTAATCTTTTTTTAATTGAATATAGATGGCTATAAGTAAATGACTTTTTGGAATTGCGTTCTTAATTGTATTATTCTTATCTTCATCTTTTTTTCTTGTACTCCAAGCTGTCAGGTCTTTAATTTACTTTAGTTATGTTCCGTTTCTTTTTCTATTTTTTCTGAATTATATCTATCCATGTAATTATCGGCCTATCTCACCCTCGTTTAGCTTTTTCGTGTTTCTGGTACTTTTTATTACTGGTTTCAACAAGAAAATGTGGTCCGTGTTGGTCTATTTTTCCTGTAAACCGCCTTCTGTTTTTGCAGCTTGTATTATATATAATGTATAATATTTTTTCTCGTGTTTTAAAGTAGAGTTCTTGCATATAAACGTATGGGTGAATAGTTCTTTCAATTTCGGGTATATTTTCTCATTCGTAGACGTATAGACACAATTTTTCAATTTATTTTACGAGCTTCCATATTTTTTCTGGCAATTTTTTAATATCATGTGTATTATTGCTTCTATTACTTTCTTCTTCTCATATTTCTGCTTCTCCGTGTTTTCTATGCCACAGTGTATAATCTCCATGTTTCCAGTATTTTATTTAGTTCTGTTACTGTCTCTCTTTCATCATTTTTTGTATTTGCCTCCCAGGTCCTTGACTGTCACCTAGAATTACGTCTACTTGTTTTTGCTATTTCAAAATCTTTGTTCTGTCTCTTCCAAATTCTTTATAAACTTTCGTCTGGACCATCTTAACACTTTTTCTTTATTTTTTCTTAAGATACATTTTCATTTACTTTCTTATTTCTTCGTTCGTAGGAATTGTTTTTGTTTTACTTTTTTCTAATGCAATCACTTTGTTCTTGTCTTTGGGTGCTATTTTACATTTTGTGTGGGTTAATCTGTTTTTCTATGATTATTTCTTTCAGTCCTGTCCTTATTTTTTGTAATTATGCTTTGTTGCCAGTTCCATTTTGTTTTCATATTTTATTCTTTTTTGAGGTTTTTAGTTCAGTTATCTTAATTTTTGTATTTTATTGTTGACACCGATTTTTTGATAGAGCCTTGCATTGGCTACTACCAAATGTGTGATTGGAATAAAATTGTGCAAAGAGCAAGGTGTCATAAGGAAAAATTTAACATTGTGACTTCGATTAAAAAATGATATTTTTCTTCGATGACCCATGATGACCTGCCACTAACCCTAGAATATTATTGAAATTGACGCTCACAATTTTTTATAATAAATTAAAATGTCAGATTCTTAAGCATTACGTGTATGGCAGAAATTCGGACTTTGAGCGGCTGGATGACCAAGTGCGACATCGAAATTGAACATGAAACTTTCAGGTTTCAAAGATATTGTCATAAGACATATTTTGGCTAAGTGAAAAGTGGGAAGGAATTTTTTGTGGCCGCTAGAGGGCGTCAAAGTTTTTGTTACTTTTTGTTGAAATTCCGCTAAAAATGGGTTTCAATCGATGCATTGTGACGAATATCATCTGAATAAATAGGATTCATCTTTATCACAGGTTAAGGGGATACAAACGAATAGTGTAATTAAACATTTTATCAGATTAAATAGCTTCAATTGTTGTAATTCAGAATATGGCCACTATTTTTTTTAATTGTAATTCATTATGAAAATAAATTTATCAAATAATTTTATTGGTGCTATTTACACAAAATTAGCGTATAATACAAAAAAAAAGTTATTTATTTACAAAAAGATTCACTATAATTCGTCTTCATTTTCGGACGTTTCCACTTCTTCGGTGTCGAAAATTGAAGATAAGTTTCGATGTTTGCTCATGTTGATATTCTCATGTCTGGCATAGGACAAATACCAGACAATGGCACAAACGTGCGAGCAACAGCCGAGAGTTCGACATCCGTTCATACTTGATGTAAACATTGTAGGCCTTTGACTCAATGTGTCGTGATTGAATTTTAACACGGATGAAATTTTTGACTTCATTGTGAGTGCAATATTGGAGAATGAATTCAGATTTCGATGATTTGGCGATGTGTTCAATCACATAGGATTTGCATCGATTGATTTGATACGAACCCAATGTGAAACACTTTATGTTGTCGTCAAGTCTTGAGAAATGCGTCAGTGCACTATGGTTGAAAGTTTTTCTTTTGCGATCTAAATCCAGCGCTTGGTCTTTCAACTTGCAATCTGTGTTGACCAGTGCATTCGTTCGCTCCGATATGAATCCTCCAATATCTTTATCGGATTCAATTGGTTTGAAAAATTCGTTATACATTGCCGCCGCAATTTTTCAGTCATCCATTGTCGAAGCAATCATCGAGTTGAACCGTTTGTTAGCCAAGAGTTTGTATCGTTTCAGAATTCCGTTGACAATCTCGATTTTGTATCGACATTTCGTCACTTTTCTTGTTTGGTTGGCTTCAAGAGATGTTAGTTGGGCTTGTTTAGGTGGAACATAAGCAGGCATCGCGACTCTGTAATTGGCTTTCAGTTCTTTCGCATCTCTGAAACCGCGGTCGACAATGAAAACATCACTACTTTTAATTACACGGTTGAAGTCGCTCTTATATTCAGTAATGATTTCATCCATAATCGTTGCATCGTTTTTCTTGGCTTCATAGGGTCCGAAGACGCCTAATATATAGCCATTAGCCGCAATAGCGATCATCGGTTTGATAAGAGCACAGCCTTTTTGAACCGAATAGGCTTGTCTTTGGAACTCATTATTGTTGCTCTTTTGAATGTAAGCGTCCCACATCGTTGCGATATCTCCGTTATCACAATGAAGAGCACTCACCATTGTGAGTTTCCAGGTTTCAGGATTGAATGACTGGCCCACCATATTGTTGATGAGTTTTTTTCTCACTGTACTGACGATTTTGCTGATCGCGTTCTCTGTCATTCATCAAATAAATCGCTAGTGAGTGTTTTGTCGTTCGGTTTTTGGTATTTCTCAAATTGGAAGTGTATTTGTCGTGAATTTGATTAAATTGAATTTTCATCAAACCAGTGAAGATTTTGTAGTCTTCATCGCGTTCGAACGGTTCAGCAGACGAAACAGGGGTTTCACATATAAAATTGAAAAACCAGTCAAATTCCTCGTCTTCCAAAGTCACTATGAAGTCAGCACCGAGAAGCTTCATATCTGTCTCTGCCAGCTCTCCATTGCCAGTATTGCCAGTTTTCTACAACATTGGTAATTCGGTGGAACATAAACGCGTCTGGCGATGAAGATCTTACGGCGCAGAGACTCTTGGACTCGAGTGCGAGTCAGAACACTTGCACACAAAGCAATTCTCTTCGGTGCCTTTGATTTTCATAACAGTCACGGATCGGTGCCTTTGTTCTCTTCGGCGACAGATTCTTGAGAACTGCTCGACAATAAAGACTGTTGTGATGATGTCGGTGTCGTGTTCTGTGACAGTGAAGGCGATGCGGTTCTGGAGTTAGGCGGTGATCGGTCATGGCATTCATGGGTTTCAACGATTCTTTTATTTTTTGATAACACTTGCCACACACGAAATCGCTTTCGGTAATTGTGGCGCCTTTGGTCACTTCTAGGATTTTTCGGATTTGGGCTTCGATACCGACTCTCAGACCCCACTTTTTCTGCGAATGACGTAAGAATATTTCGCAGTCCGCCCAATTTTGTTGTGGTCTGCGATTGGAACCACTGGAATCGGGTGGTGGTTCCATTTCACAATTCTGAAAATACGGACATTAATTCGTAATCGTAATTTATGTGACGTATTTAATCGAGCATTTTGATGACGTCATCATAATAATTGATGAAATAATTCACTCATATTATTTTTAAGATTGAAAATTTTTACATATTGCACATATTGTTATTATTTATTCAGATGATATTCGTCACAATGCATCGATTGTAACCCATTTCAACAAAAAGTAACAAAAACTTTGACGCCCCCCTAATCGGCCACAAAAAAATTCCTTCCCACTTTTCACTTAGCCAAAATATGTCTTATGACAATATTTTTGAACCCTGAAAGTTTCATGTTCAATTTCGATGTCGCACTTGGTCATCCAGCCGCTCAAAGTCCGAATTTTTGCCATAGACGTAATGCTTATGAATCTGACATTTTAATTTATTATAAAAATTGTACCTTCGATTTCAATAATATTCTAGGGTTAGTGGCAGGTCATCATGGATCATCGAAGAAAAATATCATCTTTAAAATCGGAGTCACAATATTAAATTTTTGCTTATGGCACCTTGCTCTTTTTAATTATTACATCTGCTTCAGCACGCTTTATTCTTCTTGTGTAAGTAAAGTAATTTATAGTACTTTTAGCGTTTCTGTTTCTTCTAGGAATGTCAGTAAATTAGGCTTAAATAAAACTATTTTCAATTAGTACATGTTTTTTAATGCAGAAATCGAACATATCGTTGCCATTGTCATTGTAATGTCTTCCTAGAGCTCTATGCTCTATATTTGGATTTCTTCCGACTTTGACTCAAATTTCCTTATGTGAGTTTTCTTTCTCTGACTTTATGTAATGTCTGTTATACCTTTTTATAGAATGCTTTTTTCTAATACTTCTATTCAACTGTTGGTATGTATATAGTCTTAAACTAATGTTTTCCCATTTGATAACTTTTCTTTTCAATTTTCAACGAACTTAAAAAGTTCGTTACTGAATTCTATGTCTGTCTCTCAGTCTGTCGGTCCGTCACAAAATTTGAGATTTTTTAAAATTTGAAAATGTGATTCTTATAGGAAATTTTACGCTAAATTCGAAAAAATTCTATGTCGAATAATTGAGATATTCGATTTCGAATTTTTCCGAAATTCGAAATCGAAATCGAAAGGCTTTTAAGTTCGTTCTGGGAATTGGTTACAGAGCAATCTCTTCGCCGGCGCCATGTTTGTTTCTGTGTTTTCTTTTTCTTTATTTACAAAATTCCTGGTAGTCGTGTTTACCAATTCCACTTCTTGGCCATTGAGTCTAGTTTCGCATCTCTACTCTTTGTTTGATGTTGAGTTGTGTTCTATCTTTCTGTTTAAGTTCAAGACTATCTTCTTTACTATGGATCTGCTACTTTATATAGGTAATTAACTTAATGATTGAGGTCCCGTCACCTCGGAGCAACTAAGTCATACTACAAAATATCATCAACTGTACCAGATAAATCCTAGCTTTTTAGAGAGTCGTAGTTGATTCATTACTCTCCATTTCTTCTAGTTTATGGGAGGCATAACTTCAGGCCAATTCTTAAATTATATTGGCCGAGTTATCATTCTTATCGTCAAATTCAGTGCTTAAGATTCTTGAGAGTTTGGGATTTTCCAGAAAGTTTGGCAGGAAGTCTTGCAAAATAAATCGAGCTTATAACATTTTTATCCAACACTTTGCGAAGCAAATTCTTGTATTAAAAACAAAAGGTAAAGAAAATGATGACAAATTATTCTTCCAGTTTAGCAAATTTTATCCAAAATTGCCTATTGGTGTTTTTGGTTAATATTTTAAATTGAAACTGCTTTTCTTTTCTTAACAAAATACTTCCAAAGGAACGTTTTGTGGCCTCACTTTTATTTTGAATGAAGATCCTTTGACGAAGGCAAAAAATGAAATTTTATTTTTTATTTAGATCTTTTAGATTAACACTTTTCGTTTGAACTACAGTGGGAGCTTTTTGTTCTTTAGTATCTGCTGTCAAATACTAGCCATTCTACTAACCTCTCTATTTCAGCTGTCGTGTTTTATTTATCTGATTTCCATCTATCGTGATGTATCTCTCATCGTCTTGGTTCGCCATTATTTTGGTGCTAAGAATCTACCTTAAGACGCTAAAGCACTCAATATGATAGTAGATTAAGAAGCGCTTAGTAAACCAAATGTCAAACTTAATAAATAACTATAATGTATATACAATGTTTAAGTTTTTTGATTTCTTGATCAGTTTTGTGGTTTTTTAAGTTTTGGGTGTAATTTCTTAATTATTTTGTCTTTGTCCTCTAAATCATTTAACGTGCAGGACACAAACGCAAGGGGCTTGGTAACTCCTTAATTTATTTTTTGTAACAACATCATAGTAAACAAGCTAACCAGAATCAACGGAGGCATCCGATCATGCGTGCTTCTTGTACGTGACCTTGGCCACCCAGCCCTGCTTGTGGTCGGAGTGGTAGTCCACCGTCCGCACGTGGCCGTCAGGCTGCAGGAGGCTGTAGGTACCCTTCACCTTGTAGCCGTCGCGCTCCTCGTGCTTCTTCTTGTAATCATGATGCTTGTCATCGTGCACTTCGTACTCGTAGTGGAAGTGTGGATGGGCCTGCAATTTATGATTATCTCTTGATGTTGAATTTCACATAACCAAAAGAATTGGTTGGATTGGAATACCATGTGGTTATTTTTATAAATAAATATTGTTGAATATGTTGTTTTTTATTACAATTGGTGTTAGACATTCAAAAAAGTTTAACCCACCAACTAAGAAAGATTTTGATAATTTTGTGCTATAATCCAAACACTTATAAGCTAATTTTGATGGGTTTGTTTCTAATAAACGTAATATAGTATTGGAAGAAATATATCTACTCGTACCTTCAAATGAATTTCCTTCTCATGCTTGATGTCCACCGGCGTCCCGAATCCCCCAATTCCACCTCCGCCACCGCCTTCATGATGATGGTGATGATGGCCTCCTCCTCCACCGCCGCCCCCGCCTCCTCCTCCGCCACCTCCTTGCGGAAACGCGAACGAAGCTAATACTAGGGCGAAGAGTACCTAAAACACCGCAGATGGACTGCGTTTGATTTTTTCAGCTACCGATACTCACGAGAAGGTGCCTCATTTTCCAGGTGTCGAGTTCGCCGCCGCCGGTGCACTGATAAACCCCAAACGCGCCGCCCGATTTTATAGGCTTGACTTTCGTGAAAGGCGCACTTTTAGCCCCATTAACCTGCGAATTCAAATGCGTCGGGCGCTAATTCCAATTGATTTTGCGCGCGTGCCGGCGCGCACTTAGTGACATAACGAGACACACTCTAATTGCACGATAATTTGCCGGGCCAGCGCCGCCAATTAGGCAGGTCGGGCCGAAACTGGGGGTCAAGTTTGGGTTTCAAATTTCGACTTTGGGTGGTTGTTCCCATTGACTGCCTCCTTTTCCTTGCACAACCTCCATAAATTATCTCAATACAGTAGCAATTCTACAACAATGGTCTGGGACTTATTGTGAATAAATTATATTTGCAGCAATTACCAAAGCATAGAAAGCCAGCTAATTATTACGCAAGGTGCTTAGTGTTTAATGTAATGTAAAATAATTTTAAGCTTTGCAGCATTTTTTTTGTTTGCGCTATAATTTAAGTGCCTTGTGCAACAAATGTCGCCTTTCCTATATTGAACTGATATAGTAGACGTTATTTTGTAAAGTTTATATTTTATTTCTTAAATTTTTATACTGATTTAATGAAGTCTTAGTCCATTTTTCTTTAATATGGTATTTGTTTGTCTTTGTTGCTCTGCTTTTTTGAAAAAAAAACAAACTTTATATCGCCGTACATATTTCTTTTTCTAATCATTGACAATAGATAAAATTGTGCATATGAAATAAGGACATTAGCGAAATAGTGCAGTGGAATGTAAAAACACTCATCAAAAGTGGAAAACTCAAAAATGTAAAAATGAAAATGAAAAATCTTAATATATATACATTATGCGCATAAGTGAAATGAGATGGTCAATACAAAATAATTCACACTAACAAGAAATGTTGAAACAAACAATAAAACGAAAGAATCATTCTGGTAAAATTTAAAGACTTGTTAACACAAAGACAATACAAAGTGTATATGCCCACAAGTCAACTAAGCGATGGTAAAATAGAAAAAATATATATGATTAGCCTAAGTAAAATAATAAAGGAAATATCAGGCAATGAAAATTTGATCATCATTAGGGACTAAATTACTGTACTAGGAGAGGGACAAGAAGAAAATCTAGTAAGAAAGTAGGTTCTGGGAAAGAGAAACGATAGAGGCAAAAAGAATAATCTTCTTCTTCTTCAAGTGCCATCTCCGCTTCGGAGGTTGGCAATCATATTGGCTATTCTAATTTTTGATATTGCTACTCGAAACAGTTGACCAGAGCTGCAGCCAAACCATTCTCGTAGATTGCGCAGCCATGACATTCGTCTTCTACCAACGCTTCTTTTTCCCATGATCTTGCCCTGTATTATAAGTCGTAGTATGTTGTACGTTCTCCACGCATGATATGTCCCAGATATTGGAGTTTTCTTTCTTTGACTGTATTTGTAATTTCCTTCTCCTTTCCCATTCTTCTCAGTACCTCCAGATTTGTCATTCTATCCGTCCACGATACTCTTAAAATCCTCCGGTAAGTCCACATCTCGAAGGAGTCAAGTTTGTTTAATGCGGCTTGATTTAACGTCCACGCTTCCATATCATACAAAAGTACACTAAACACATAGCATCTGAGCAGTCGTATTTTTAATGGTAACGACAGATCCTTACTACAGAAGACGTTTCTCATTTTTAGAAAATTAGCTCTTGCCTTTTTTACTCTTGATCTTACTTCTGCCGTGTAGTCGTTGTTTTCTGTAATTAGACTTCCTAAGTAAGTGTATTTCTTGACTCTTTCTATCTGTTCTCCTCTAATTCTTAAGATGTCGTTGTTGTTATTGTTTTTACGGATCTTCATAAACTTCGTCTTTTTGATATTGAGTGATAAGCCGTATTCCTCACTATAGTCAATTACTTTATTCATTACCCTTTCTAGATCTTCTAAGTTTTCAGTAATAATTACGGTATCATCTGCATATCTTAGGTTGTTTATTGGTCTTCCATTTACCTTTATTCCCGCAGTTTCAGATTCCGGGGCTTTTTTCATTATTTCCTCTGAGTAGGCGTTAAATGGACTGGGCGACAGAACACAACCCTGCCTGACACCTCTTTGAATTTCAGTTGCTTCTGATGTTTCGTTTCCTATTCGTACTGTAGCCTTCTGGCTGTAATATAAGTTTGATATTAGTCTTATATCTTGATAATCTAATTTCTTATTTTTGAGAGTTTCTATGAGTGCGTCGTGTCTAACTCTATCAAAGGCTTTATTATAGTCTATAAAGCATAAATATACACTTTGGTTAACATCGTTGAATGCAAATAATGCTTCTCTTGTCCCCACTCCATTTTGAAAACCAAACTGTGTTTCACTGATATCTGCTTCTAGTTTCCGGTGTATCCTAGAGTGAATGATTTTTAAGAGAATTTTTAGTGTGTGAGACATAAGACTTATAGTGCGGTAATCACAGCATTCTTTGGCATTAGCTTTCTTTGGTATACATACAAACGTTGAGATTAACATTTCTTGAGGTATAATTCCGGTTTTATATATTATGTTGAATAGATTTACCAGTATATCTAGATTCTCTTCGTCAATTGGTTGTAGGAGTTCACTTGGTATTTCATCTGGGCCTGGGGCTTTACGATTTTTCATTGTTTTCATTGCATGTATTATTTCGCTTTTTGTTATGTCTGGTCCTATATCTTGGTTGGGTGTGTGTATGTTCGGGTTTTCTCTCTGATCTCTGAATAATTCTTCTATATATTCTTTCCACCTACACAATTTCATAGCATTTTCTGTTATTATATTTCCTCCTTGTTTAATAGTATGTTGGCATTCTTTTTACGTGTTGTACCAGCTATTTCCTTTACTTTTTTATGTAGGTTAAACATGTCATGCTTAATTTGAAGGTTTTCTATTTCTTTACATTTTTCTGCGTAATACTGTTCTTTTGCTGCTCTTATTTTGCTTCGTATTTCCCTCTGTAGATTTTGGTACATGTTTTTATTTCGATTTTTGTATCTTCTTCTTTGTTCCATTAAGTTCAAAATCTCGTCTGTTATCCACTCTTCCCTTTTATACCTTGTTTCTTTCAGTAGCTCTTTGCTAGGTTTAGGATTGATTCTTTGAATGATACCCATCGTTGTTCTACTTTGTTTCCTGCTTCAAGTTCAGTATTAATTTTTGATAGATTTTTGTTGATCTTTTGTTTTAACACTTGTTGTAGGTCTGTTGCCTTGAGGAGTTCTACATTAAGTTTATTTTCGTTATTCCTTATATTAACCTTTTTTAAGGTGAGATGAAATTTGGCAACTAGGGGGTTATGATCGGAAGATACGTCCGCTCCCGGGTATGTTTTCACAGATCTAACTGCGTTTCTGTATCGTTCATTTATTAATATGTAGTCGATCTGATTTCGAACAATATTGTCTTCGTTGTCTGCAGGAGATTTCCATGTGTATAGCCGTCGTTTAGGCAGTTTGTAAAATGTGTTTAGTACTATGAATTTGTTTTCTTGGCAAAACTCGACTAGACGATCTCCTCTTTCATTGCGAGTACCAAGTCCATAGGGTCCAACAATTGTTTCAACTTTCCCTTCCCCAATTTTGGCATTTATATCACCCATGACCATTGTTATATCTCGTGTTGTTGTACTTTTAAGTACCTTTTGTATTTCAGCATAAAAGTTTTCAATTTCATCGTCTTGTTTATCTGCCGTGGGTGCATAAATTTGTATTATATTAAGAATAATAGAACTCTGTATATTTATTATTATATTTAAACACCGTATTCTAAGGGTTTACACTTGGAAAATGCCGAGAGGTATAGCAGATGTAAATAGATTGCATATTAATCAAGCAAAGGTTTATGAATCAAGTTAAAGGCGCTATAAGTTACTCAGGAGCAGACAGACAGCGACCACAATATGGTAGCGACGAAATACCACATTGAGCTAAAAAGTATAAAGAAAAAGGAAAAACAGAAATGGAACATAAACATTCTGAAAGAATACGAAAATTTCAGGAAAAAGTAGTAAGTGAAATTAAAAAAGAACGTTCAAGAAATAATAACAACATGTGGATGAACATAAAACAAGGTATTGCATCCGGATTAAATAAAGTACTGGGAGAAGATACCCAACAAAACAGAAAGCCCTGGATAACCGAGGAAATAATACAACGCGCTGCGGAAAGACGAAAATACAAAGCAACACAGAAAAAGAACAAATTATAGAAGGCTACGGAAGCTAAAGAGGAATAAAAAATAAATATCTGTAAAGAACATGGTAGAACTAAGGGAAAATCCTAGCATTAAGACAAATTATTGAAAAATGTATCGAAAGGATAGTTTGTTTGACAGAAAAGGTAATTGACAACGTGAAGTGAAACATACTTTTTAAAATTCTGAGAGTGCGATATTGAGTAAGAATATATGTTTTATTTATAATCTCTATATGATCTTAAAGGTGAATAATACCCTTAATAATAAAGAATGAGGAATATAAATAAAAGAGTGTTAGACAGGGATGTGATCTATCCTTTCTTTTTTCAATTTGTACACCCTGAAGACAATTGATGAAGTTAATAGTTTATGCAATGCGGGAAAAATGCAGAGAAAAAATTAAAATGTTACTTTTTTCCGGCGATGTAGCCCTACTCTCCAACAATAAAGAGCAAATATAACAGATACTCAATATCATGGATAAGTT
This sequence comes from Sinelater perroti, assembly GCA_036346155.1. Taxonomy (NCBI): domain Eukaryota; kingdom Metazoa; phylum Arthropoda; class Insecta; order Coleoptera; family Elateridae; genus Sinelater; species Sinelater perroti. The sequence continues at coordinate 15,166,208 of JARFIY010000158.1, read as the reverse complement.
AATGAAAACTGAATTATATATATAAAAAAAATTATGAGTGCTGCTGCTGCTGCTGTCACACAGGTCAAAGTTCAACTGTAACTATACTATTGCTGTCAATGATGTAGTGATTTGAGGGAAGGGCTAATAAAATAAACAAATGAGTCATTAATACTAAAAAAAATTATTCTGCCTATAAAGACACATCATATATAATCCGAAATTTGTTGATTACGCACCATGTGGTAAACCGAGAAGATTGCGGCTTCTAAGCATTGCAGGTAGAGATATCTAAAGGGGATTCCCCTCGTATAACTTAAAATTTAATACAAAGCTGGTCAAAATCATATGTAAAAGATCAACACACAAAACCAAGACTGAAGTAAGAATTGATGAGGAGGACTTAAGCGAGGTACAAGGAAAGTCAGATCTGTAAAAGATGGGAGAAACAATATGGAGATAAACCACCGCATTGTGCAAACCAAAAGAGCTTTCCTAAATAAAAGAAGTTTCCTGACCTGCAATATTATCTTACTAAACATAAAAAAGGGTTTTATACATACTTTTGTGTGGAGTGTCGGTTTGTATAGCTGTGAATCGTGGACCGTTGGTCTACAAGAAAAAAGGAAGATTGAAGCTACTAAACGTTGATGTTAGAGAAAGATTATGAAATTAGTTGGGCGGATAGGGTTACTAGCGAAGAAGTACTGAAAAGGGCTGAAGAAAAGAGGAGGATGTGGAAAAAGATAGAGAAAAGACGAAAACAGCTAACTGGACATATTCTTCGACGGGAAGGAATTATGAAAACTATTATAGAAGGAAAAGGAACACGCCATCGATATGTCAAACAAATTATAGACGACGTGTACACGAGCAATTATGGAGAAATAAAAAGCCGACAGGAGACAAGATAGAAAACGTGTCAAACCAGGCAAAAGGCTGTAGAGATCTTCGGCCTCTCTCCTCTCTCCCCCTTTTCTTTCTGTATGTAGATACATACAGAGAGAGAAGGGGGAGAGGGGAGAGAGGGAAGGGGGAAGGGAGAGAGAGAGATAACTTGTAGAATATATATATGCAAAAAAATGAGTAAAGAATTTCAGAAGAGCAGTTTGAAACTTAATCACCAAAAAAGCGCAATTTATGTATGTAGACAAAAAAATGATTAAAACCTACAAAACACTTAAATATTTGTGCTCACTTCTATGTTTAGCAGTTTTATGCAAGAGAGACGTCAGCGAGGAAGAAATGAATGAGGAAGAAAGCAACAAAAATATTGCACAAAGTAATATGAAATACAAATAACAGTCAAGACCAGAAAAAGAATAATTCATAGCGTGGTGGAAACGACAAACATAGGGTATGAAATTAAATCAGTGGAATTAGATTTTACGGGGTGTATACAAGTTATTATTTATTTATTTATTCAAGAACCCTTCTACCAATTGGTGTAGTTACAAGACGAAATAGGTTCAGAACCGAAGAAGTTTTTGAGGAGAATCATTAAAACGTAAAAAATAGAGCTCTCCAAGACAATGGATGTATGAAACGATTTCCTAGTGACAGGTGGCTAAAGAACTTGGCGTAGTAGTATCTAAGCAGGAAGGGCAAGAGATGAAGATCAAATCTTTCTTGGAAAATTTATATTAACATAGCTATAGAGGAAAAATATTTACAGATAGGAGACTGGAAGGACATGCAGGCGTGGAAACAGAAAGCAGTAAACTCTGTGGGGTAAAAACCAAAGAAGAAAAAAAGACTCAGACGTGAAAATTTGAACTGACTCTGCTTTTACCATCATCTTTAACTGAAAATAAATATACTCTTCAAGCACTTCGTGACTTCATCATCGACAGTTCATATCATTTGGTATTTAACAATTGAAGTTGGTAATAGATTAACAAGTTACCTTACTAGTAACAAATTATTATTAATTACCAAATTGCGTTAGAATGTACGTTTTTAGTGTCACATGAACTAATCGTATTAAGACTCGGAAAAAGATCCGACATATTTTATTTGGTCAAGTTTACGTGTATTATAATTTTATTAATCAAAAGTTACTACTAAGAGTTATATATACTCGATAGGAAGTACCTAAGCAGTTCTTTTTAATATCTCTGTTTCTTTGACTTTTTCAGAGGAAGAAAACTTTTGCTATTAATAGTGACGTGGTTCTTTGAGTACCAAGAAGTATTAAGCGTCCTCTAAACCGCGTGTTAACTCTACTACAGATACAATTGACGAATATTATTCTTCATTTTTGAACGTTTCTAGCATACCCATCGCGAATATAAAAAAAAATCACTTATTTTGATCATACATAGCGAACGTAGCTTTTGCCAATCAAAATGTCCAGGACATCCTATCGCTACTAAGTGTAAAAAATATGTACTGGCGTACGTTACGTCGCATCATTCTTTTGCTGGTAATAAAAGGTAAGGCTCACAATGACATGCAGCAGCAATACACACAGGACTAAAATGAAAATAATCTGATTTTTAAAAACCGAAATATTAAACGCCTGCTGGTGATAGACGAGACGTGTCTAAAGTTCGGTAAATAATATCAGAAAACAAAATCAAACAGAAGAGATATACAAATTATCTTTGTTGGTCTTCAAAAAAACGCCACCTTTACAACACCTTTCAAAAATGTTCGTAAAGGTTCAGGAAATCAAAGGTCGCTTTCACATATTCATGGATTGCCACTTAGATTCCGGATCGGACTAGTTTCACACATGGCAATCAAATCTTCAGAGGTTCTTGTCGCCTGTCACCTTGTGCAGTACAAACCGAGAACAGATCTTTTGCATACCCAAACCCTGTGGATGATGATGTCTGTATAACGTTCTTGCTAATTCTTGTGCTGGCATTTATTGTAATCATTCAAGAATGTTTGGCGTTCTGTTGTGGATGGCCAACCCAAACATAGTCTACTCTTTGCACTGTAATCTTACCTTTCGCATTACTATGTTTGACTGCTTACAGCGGGTTTATCCTGACGGTCACTTGTACTTCACGCTAAATGGTGCCTTTGGAAGTGTCTCTGGATAGTCATGCGCTTGCGCATGTATCTGAGTCATTGAGTTGTTGCACCATTCTTTAGACAAACCTTGTACTGCCAATACGAGGTGCGGAATTTTCAGCTAAATTTTTTCACCCGGAAATGGTCGTGAAAAATGCAAACTCTTGTTTCTGAAATATTGGAGAATATCAGTGTTTCTCGGATTTTAAGGCGATGATAGTTCAACACATTTCTTCCATAAAGACAATAGACTCAAGTCTTGGTAGACCGTTCGTCTTTAAAATACGTGGCATATGATACAAAAATGGTACAATCACGGTAGCAAAATATTAAACGCAGCTTTAGATCAGCTTCAATGTAAATAACTTAGAATTATACGTTAATCGCTAATAATCGCCTCGTCATATTAGCCGGAATATCGTCGACGGTCTGGAATTTCTTCTATTTCAAAGATGATTTAAGTTTTAGAGGTAACAAATTTAGCCATGGAACGAATTTTACCCCGACTCAGCTTATCTTCTAGTCCTACGATTACCAGTCGTTCAACAGATTCTCGGTCATTTCTCAATGGCATCTTTAAAAAAAAATCTGTTGAATTATCTAAATAGTTTTTAATAATAATAAATAATAAGGCTTTCCATTCTATAAGAATATAGCCACTTCTTTCCGAAGTTTACTAATCCATTTCGTGGGGTGGATTAGTCCCCTTTTTGCTTCGTACGCTTAACTTCTTATAGTTTCTGGTGTGTTTTCGCTTTTTCTACTATTCTTCTCCATTCTACTCTATTACTTGTTTTCTTCTTCCAGTCCTTGACATCCATCTTTTTTAAGTCTTCAGTAACTTCATCGCACCACCTCATCTTTGGTCTCCCCCTTGGTCTATTTGTCTCAGGTTTCCATGTTGTTATTTCTTTAACTATGCTTTGATCTCTTTTTCTCATTATGTGTCCCATCCATCTAATCCTCTGTGCTGCCATCACTTTCACTATATCCTCTCCTTTCAATATTTCCCTAAGTTCGTGATTCATATATTGTCGTTTTATCCCGTCTCCTATGTTTTTGAGTCCTGTTATCGACCTTAACACTTTCCTCTCGAAGATTCTTAACTTTTCTTTTTCTGTCTGTGTAGGACACATTACTTCTGCAGCATACAACACTATTGGCCTAATGAGTGTTTTATAGATTGTTATTTTCGTTTGCAACTTTAGCTTTTAGATTTTAGCATTTCCCGATTAGCATAGAAAGCTCTGTATCCTTTTGTATTCTTTCCTGTATTTCTTCTTTTCTCTCGTTGTTTTGTGTTATTTGAGTTCCCAGATAGTTGAATGCCTTTACTTTTTCAATTTTATAGTTTTCAAACTTGACTGTTGCCCTTGTATCATTTTTCCTCTCTTGCATTGCATGTATTTCGTTTTGCTTTCATTTATTTCAAGCCCTATCTCCTTTGATTCTTTGCATAGCTTCTTCGCTATTTCCGTTAGCTTCTTTGGTGTTCTTGAGATAATAACTACGTCATCAGCATATGCTAAAATTTGTGCTTCCTTGTTTTTTATGCACCCTTGTACGTTTACTTTTCTTATTGCCTCTTCAATCATCAGGTTAAACAAAGTTGCCGACAGTGCATCTCCTTGTCTCACTCCTTTATTGATTTTGAATGTTTCCGTATGTCCATCTTCTGTTTTCACTTTAGCTTTGGAATTTCTCATTGTCATTTTATGCAGCTTCTCAGTTTTCTCAGGATCCCCATATTCCTTAATACTTGTATTAATTTCCTCTCTTGATATTATCAAAGGCCTGTCTGTAATCGATAAATACCATATGGATTTCTATATCGTATTCGTAACATTTCTCCAGTATTTGGAACATTACGTGTAGTGCATCGATGGTAGATCTCCTGGCCTAAATCCCATTTGATAGTCCCTAGTTCTTTTCTGCATAACTCTTCAGCTTACCCTGTATTATTGAGGTGAATACTTTGTAAGTCGTGTTTAATAGAGTTATTCCTCTGTGGTTGTTGCACTGTTGGAGGTCTCCTTTTTGGTATAGTTATAATTATCCCCATTTCCCATTCCGTCGGCATCTTTTCCTTTCTCCATATCTCCCTTATCAGACTGTGTATTTTTCCTTGTAGTTTTTCACCACCATATTTCAGCAGCTCTCCATTTATTTCATCGCTTCCTGGCGTCTTTCCGTTTTGATTTTTTTATCGCTTCCATAGTTTCCTCTAGGGTTGGTTCTTCTACTGTTTCTTCTTCTTCTTCTTCAACTGTCTGTCCTCCTTCTTTTCCTGTTCATCCTGGTAACTTTCTTCTTTTACTTCATATAGCAATTTTGGAAATGCTCCTCCATATATCTTTTATCTTGTTTATATCATATTCAATTTTACCTGCTTCATTCCTGAGTCCTCTGTTTTTACATGTGTTCCTCTTGTTTTGCCTCTTCATTTGTTTATAAAACTCTTTTGTATTGTTATTTTTGTAATTACCCTCTATTTCTTCCATCTTTTCTGCACCCATTCATTTCTTTTTTGTCTACATGTCATCTGTGCTTCCTTTTACATTCTTTATAATGATCCATGTCTTCTTCTTTTTAGTTCTTATCCACTTATTCCTGGCTTTATTTTTCTCATTTATCTTTTCTTGACACTCATCGTCATACCACTCTTTTTATCTTGTTTTCCTTGTACCCGATAGTTTTGTTACACGTTTTTAAGATTATATCCTTAATTTGTTTCCATTCATTTTCTATATCCGTATTCCTTTGAGGTTTTCTACCTCTTTGTTTGTTTCCTTTATATATTCCTTTCTTCCGTTTTCGGTATATAACTTCTCTATGTTCCATCTCTTACATACTTTGCTCCTTTGGTTATTTCGATATTCCTGTTTTACTTTTGCAATAACTAGGTAATGATCGGTGTCTGCATTCGCACCCCTATATGTTCTAACATCTGATATTATGCTACTTTGTTTCTTCTTTATTAGGACATGGTCTATCTGCGTTCCTTTTGTTGCTCCTGGTGGCATCCATGTTTCTTTATGTATTCTTTTATGTTTGTACTTAGTACTACTAATAACCATATTTGTTTTTGCCGCGAAATTACAGATTTTGCTTCCGTTGTCGTTTGTTCTTTCATGGATGGTGTATTTTCCTGCTACTTCTTTTATGTAGTTTTCTTTCCCGATTTGTGGATTCATATCCCCTAGTATTATCAGTATGTCCTGTTTCGGTGTTTTTTCGTATTCTGCTTCTAAGTCGCTGCAGAATTTGTCTTTTTCCTCCTGATCATCTGCAAATAGTTTTTGTAGGCTAAAATTTGATGCAAATTGGCTGCTGTACTCGGTCAATCACTACAAATATGACGATGGCAAACTACATGTGCTTACTCACCAGCGTCAACAATTGTATTTTATTGTTAAAACAGATTTTATATAATCGTACTCATTTGTGCGGCACCTCGCCATTTTGGGCTGTCACTTTCTTCTACGTTTGCATAGTACTATAGTAAAAGAATAAAGAGAGTGAACAGGTACAGCAAGCATACAGAACTTAATGACTAGTGGAATAATTTATAGCAGATACGATGGCGTATTGAAAAAGCAAGAGCTGTCTTTAAAAGTCATTCCCTCACTACGTCAATCAAAGCAAGACTTATCTGATGCTGTCTTCTCGATTTTGCTTTTAGTATCAAGTCTTGGACACTAACAAAAGCAACCACCAAGAAATAAACAGCCTTTAAAATCTGGATTTATCGAAAACAGTTAAGAATTTTTTGGAAAATTGAAGAAAAGCGCCAATATAATGATTACGGTAAAAGACATGAAAGCTTGTATATTTGAGACACTTAAGGGGAAATAAAAGAAGATGTGGCTTAACGCAACGAATAATACAAAGAAAAATCCTGGAAAAAAGTGGACTGGGTCATAGAAGAGTTTGGCTAAAAGATCACCAGTGAGGGGATTTTTCTTTGCTGCAATAAATAAAATAATGATAACCAAAATGATCGCCGCTATCGGAAGAGATAAACACTCCAAGAAAAAGAAGAATGCAAAAACACCTCACAATTAGGAAAATAAATTTTTGTTTCACATTTTTCATACAGACGATCATCCTGGTGATACAAATTGTCTTGAATAGAGTCTATAGCATTCAAAACGTCGTAAAATTGTGGTCTATTTACTTATTTGTTCATTTTTCACTATATTCAAAAGCGCGATCTTGTCTACGCCATCTCAATCTCGTAATTCCATCAGTTGAAAAATGACGAATGACTCAAAAATTGGATGCAACATCAGAAGAGAATTGATGAATATCGGCTACATATGGCAATGCAATCTCCAGAGCTTTCTATTCGTCTGTTAGCTTGTACATCACAAATCGAAAACAGTTTCTTTTTCACACTCGCTCGATTATATCTGAGGTTTTGCTTGTCGACGGCCAGCCCGAACGTGACTTATCCGCGTCGCAACACATTTTTTGCGCACGGTTCCAGCTTCATACACGTGCACAAATATTTCATGCGTCTTCCTTTAATTATTCCCCAACTTGCAGCAGAAGTTGATATTCACTCATTGCTCTATTACACTACATCTCTACATCTTACATTGATTATGTCCGACATCCCGCAGGCGGATTTATCCTAACAATCGCACTAGGTAGAGCTTCTCCATCTGCCTCTATGTAGCTATGTGTATGCTGTCAGTAAGATATCAAACCAAACTTTTTAGACGCAATTATTATTCTTCGATATATGCATGGTAAATATATTTTTTGCAATAGCATAGTTGATCGCATTCTCCTTTCTCGAACTTTGTAGTGAGCAGTGCTGCTGACAGTTCATTTTACAATTTCGAGAAAGAGTTACTCTATCTAGGGATTAGGAACATGAAAATAAAATAATAGGTTCATCACATTGTTGATTGTGAACCTGTTGGAAGGGAATATTGGTTTTGCACTTGAAGTTGTAAAATCAGTCTGAATAATTTGTACTTATATAATAGTTGGCTCGATAAGAATTCAAGGAGCTTTGATCAAGTATTACCGCGGTAGCGGATGCTGGTGCTACTGCAAATCGCAGTGTCCTGGGGCAAAAGTCATAATTTCTGCATATGTTAAAAAATGCAACTCTTTGATTACCAAAACTAGAACTTACAAATTTAAGATCTGAAGTTAGACAAAGTAACGATCAGAAGAACAGTCGTATAAATGCCTAGCAGCAACGTGTAATTTGAAAGTACATTTAAATATAGAGAAAGTTTAAGTAATCCTTATCTCTTTAGTACAAGGCAAAATTCTATAAATCTTGAAAAATAATTACAGCAACCAATAGTGCAGGCCGTTTTGCTTTGGATGCTGTGGATTGTTTGAGGGTTATATGTTACAACATACCCATAAAGCTTCCAACCGGCACAATTGAAATGTTCAATCACTGAAGTATTAAATACCCATGCTATCTCTAACAGTGATAGTTAGTAGGCCTGCGCACAAACATTTTCTGAAGGAGAAATCGCTTTTAGAAGGTAATACTTTCATGACCTAAAAAAGGTAGCGTGACTAGAGGTAGATGGTCGAAAATTATTCCACATGAAGGGCCTCTGACATGGCGAATATGCTGAAGACACACGCTTAGGCGGGATTTTGAATAATGGGCTATAACAGACGAGATGCATGGCTGAAATTTATTACATTATGTGAAATATTTGTTATTAGAAGAGAACAATTTGTAGTAATATTGCCTGTGCCTCCTATTCTTTCCATTTTCTGTCTAAACTTGAAAGTGCGAAGTTTTTAGCAAATTTGATGTTATTAGGCGGTATATGTAGAATAACTTCCGACCACTTACCTCTTTCTCCATGTCACGACATAAATCAGTTGTAAATAAAGGGGTCACTTTATGAAGCGATGTATTCATTGTTCAAACATATATTTCCATGTTCCTTCTACTATCGTGCAGTTTTGATCACTTGATTAAGTATCACTTTCTATATTTTTGTCTTCAGTCTCATTATATTCATCGTCACTACCAATTTTCAAAAAAATTTAGAAGAATCCAAATTTATCTGTACTGTAACCATTCTGTCGTCTTCACATAGCTCATCTCCAATAGGAAGCTTTTAACTGTTTATTTTTTTAACGCTAACCATCTAAAAAACTAATAATAAAACATACTTTTTCTGAACTATATTACTGATAAATATTATCAGTTCTAAGTCTCTAGACAAGAATGGATATGTCAGTACTGTAGTATTTCAGGTAGAAACGCCAAACCGAGATAGCTGCATATTTCGGAAATCCCTTGATAGAAGGCGACACTTGTTAGTTTCCTTTTTACAGCTGTCGCAGTGGACATGAAAGAACAATTGGGGTGAAACAAGCGTTGAACAAAGTTCTTTTATAAAGCGTTCCAAATAAAATTGGTAACCTTACGATATTCCAAAGTAATTTTTATCATTGTTTTCTTTCAAGATATTTACTGTAAAGTTCTACGTGCATATAAAAGGGCAAGCAACACATCAGCAAGAGGTCAGTGAACAGATAACAATTTAGCAGAATTAATGCAACGGTATAAAGAAAGTGACATAGGGTTTAGAGATACACAAAGACTATAGAATACTCACAAATAAATTAACAAAGTGCGCTTTTGGGCTACAAGATATTTATTGAAGTTTTACTTATTTTATGAAATTATCCTACATGTGATGATAATTATAACATTTAGTTTTTCTAACTGGCAAACGTTTACTGATAAAAATGTAATATTGGCTGCTCTATTTTAATTGTATTGTAAAATAGAAAATGGGAAGCTTGCGCTCCTGACCGTCACACAGTTTCGCTAACGGAGTATTAAACATAGTTTCTTTCATTATAAAGGTACGGTAGGTGTTTCTGGAAAGCAATCCCCTCAACTCTCTGTACGGTTAGAACACAAGGCAAGAACAGAAAAATGAAATAGAAAATTTGTCCGGTCTGCTGGAGCAAGTGATGAAGAAAGACGACTTTCAAGTCTGGCCCTTAAATATTTTTATGAGTATGAAACTGCTATCCAATTAACTAATAAAGCCGGTAAAATAGTAAGGAAAAAATTTCTAAAGATATTCGCGTATTAACATCTTGTGAAACAGGAAAATATCATGGTGATCGATTGCAATAATGCTAAGAGTGTCTTCATCCGCAGTACTTAAACAAAAAGGAACATTCTAAGATACTTTTTATGTTTACGTAAATTAATAGTCATCGTTCATAAACTCAGAACTATGCTTAAGACGGTTCTAACCACAACAAGTTAACTCTGTTGTGGGTGCCAGCACTGAGAAATTGTTGGCAACGAGAAAACTGATAAACTAACATCAACTCTATATATAGGCCCCGAGCCAACTCTCGGGTTATCTAAAGGTGCAATACGTACAATAACATAAAAATACTGGAACAAAAACCTTTATAAAAGGACCATCTCATAAACGAACTGAAAACTGTTATACAAAGTAGGAATCACTTGCCAACTGTTACAGGTCTCTTCACAAGGAATTCTTTTTTTAGAGGACACATTTACAAAATATAGTTGTATAATGGAGCCCTGAGCTACAGGCAATTCGACAAAATATCAAAGACAGCCATCTCCATCTTGCGCAAATGTGAGGCTTCAGCTCACAGGAGGAAAGCTATTTATTTGGAAAGCCAATAATGAATCCAGAAGAAAGCAGCAACCTTCTGGAATGAGACTTGCACAAACTGATAAAAAGAACAAAGATACCGAAAAAAGTACTGTAAAGAAATTGAGATAGGTACAATAAGTCTGTGCGGCTGAAGTGCTACCGCAGACAGGGGTCAAACGGTTCTTAACAAAGAAATAGTTTGAGAAATACTTTCTACCACAAAATCTTTCGTAATTATAATATATTTGAGATGTTGAAACTCATTGATGATAATCTTATGCTTACCCGTTTGCATAACATAGACACTTCAATCATTAGATCCATAATTTTTTGATCCACTAAAAAGTATTACAATCAGGAGGCAAGAGCATGGCTGCAAACACATAGTGGTAGAAATATCGCCAGATATCAAGCTGGGGCTTAACGAGAAAAATATTGAAAATATTCTATATAATCCTAGTGTTATCTCAGAGCAAGTTTATTCAGTAGCAGATGCAACTTCTGCTTCTTCACTCACTGATTTTCTTTGCCCTGATCGCCAATCGTCTGCATCTCAAACTAAAATCCCTCCAGTTGTTGTCAATGCTCAAACCATTACACCTTTCACTTCATTTTCAAACTCCATCACGTGCTGTAGCTTCTACATGTCGCTCTGCTGTTTCACACAATCAGCCGTCTTGCCTTTTTTCCATTACATATTTTAATAAAATTAGCCCAATTCTTAATTGCCTATATCTCTATCAAAGACAAATAAACTTCCTGCAACATTTTTAACTTTACTAGAACGTATTATGAAGTTTGAAGTTGCTTAATCAAAGAAAATAAAAAATAGAACTTTGGAATAAAGAAAATAAAAAACAAGAAGGGGTAGTTTCAAAACCCTTAGAAAACCCCGAGAAAATTATTATACTACCAAGGAAAAAGAAGCCTGTGCTCAATTCTGAAACTGCAAGAAAGTAAATGCAAGAGAAATGTATTATGTAAAGAGATACGTACAACAATTTTAGCAGGATTTCGGAAACATAGAAAGAAAGGAAAATAATTTTTTTGTGAGAAAAAAGCAATAAGCTTATCTCCCAGATGGTACGTTATCTCTCCCATTCATTGTGAGGAATATGCCGATGTTATTTGTCATTATATTTTTTGTATCACTTACGCATTGTTTAGCTATTATTACAAAAAATGATGAAACATTATAAAATAAAATTTTTATAAAAACCATGGTATCGCTTCTTGAGAGATTTTGTACTGCCTCAGAAAACTAAACGACAGATACTTCTAACCAAACACTGAAGGAAACTGACATTCTAGCGTTCATTACTTGATTGATATTATCCTTGTTTTTGAAGAACAGAACAAATTACCCCAAGAAAAAAAAATTACGCCCCACGTTATTTAACGTCGTTATTCACAACATGCCTAACCCACAATTTGTTGACCGTACCGCTACATTAACCCAGGACGAAGCTCTACGAAGATGGTCCCACAAGTACCCGACCCAAACAAAGAAAACACAAAATTTTGGAAAAAATATATTTATTTTTCACCATAATCTCCTTTCAGCTCTATACATTTTTCCCAGCGATGTCAATAAGTTCGATACCCTTTTTATAATAAGAACTGTCTTGCCCCTCAAAATAGCCATTAACTGCCGACAACACTTCTTCATAGTTGGAAAATCTTTGACCACTGAGCCATTTTTTAAGTTTTGGAACAGAAAATAATCCGAGGGGACTAAATCTGGCGAATGAGGTGTATGAGGTAGCAATTCAAACTTTAATTCATTAATTTTGGCCATTGCAATAATGGTTTTGTGAGCTGGTGGATTGTCTTGATGAAACAACACTTTCTTCTTAGCCAAATGCGGCCGTTTTTGCTCAATTTCTTCGCTCAAACGTTGCAATAAGTTCGCATAATACTCGCCGTTGATAGTTTTTCTTTTTCAAGATAGTCAATGAAAATTACCCCACGCGCATCCCAAAAAACCGACGCCATAACCTTGCCTGCAGATGAAACGGTCTTCGCCTTCTTTGGAACGGTTCTCCCTTTTGAGTCCATTGTTTTGATTGTTCTTTTGTCTCGGGTGTGAAGTGATGGTCCCATGTATCATCCATGGTTATGAAACGGCGCAAAAATTCTGCTTTGTTGCTGTGAAACTTCGCTAAACACTCAATCGAAACATCTTCACGACACTGTTTTTGCTCGAGTGTGAGCAAACATGGCACCCATCTTGCACACAGCTTTCTCATGCCCAAATTTTCAGATAATATGCGATGTACCGCACTTTTTGAAATGCCTAGCTCGCGCACTTTCAGTCGACGATCATCCAGTACCGCTTTGTGGATTTTCTTCGCCATTTCTGGAGTCGTCACCTCATTTGGTCGACCACTGCGATGCTCGTCTTGGCAGCTCGTGCCGCCTCGTTTAAACTCTGCTACCCAATATTTTACTGTTGCAAACGAAGGAGCAGACTCACCCAGAGTAGAATCCAGTTCAGCTTTTATATTGGTTGGGCTGAAGCCTTTCAAATAAAAATATTGTGTCACATAACGATGACCAATTTTCTCCATTTTCAAAAATTCACTGACAACGTTCACTATTGATGGCTCCCAAACAAATACTAAACAACGTGGCGTCTTCAAACTTGAAACATATGCTTTATAGATTGTGTACTTTCTAATACAGTGATATTTTTCAAACAACTACCGCCATCTCTAGGTCAGGCCGGGTACTTATGGGACCACCCTCGTAGCAACAGTGCATCGTGTAGTTGATTCTCAGGTTATAAGACCGTGGTGGAGTTCGGAAACTCTTAACATTTCGTCCACAACTGCGGCAGACATCTTCACAAGAAAATCTTCTAAAAATTAAGTGCGAGTGTGGTTGGAATGATATTGACGTCACCAGGATGGTAGATTACATAAATTACGTTATTACCACGTTAACACCATCTCTATCACACTCACACGAGTGTACAAGCAAAACTACGGGACAGTTACTTAATTTTCAGAATATTTTCTGCTGAAGATGTCCGCCGCAGTTGTGATCGAAACGTTTAGAGTTTCTGAACTCCAATCATGGCCTAATACATCGATAATCAACTAACGATGCACCATAACACCGGCCGCGATAGCTTTTGCATCTATCTACCAACGGTCATTGACACTATAAAGTCTTGAACACTTCGTTTATATTTACAAAATTAAGATAACTGAGGATTAAATACATATGAACGTAAAATAAGATCTATTTCCTTAACATACGTTCGTGTTTTTCTCTTGAGGATAATCTCATTTTATAGTATTAAGTTAATTCTGCGCCTAACATTCACGTAAACTAACTAACGCAACTTCTTTGTTTCAGAGTGCTTTGGAAAACTACACGTTTCTTCCATTTAGCGTATTCCTTGCGATCTTTTGGATATTCACGTACAAAAAGGTACCAGAGACCAAAAACAAAACCTTCGAAGAGATTTTAGCGATTTTCCGACATGGCAACGGAAGGTATGTAGACTGATTCAATTATTTAGCCCAAACCCCGTCCTCTAATGCGAAATAAATATCCACCCCTAATGATAAAATAGTTTAAACCATAAAAACTACTAAAATTAAACACTCACTTAATTAATATTTTAAGTAAAATGAGCAGATGCGATCTATTTGAAACTGCAATTATTGTACTAAATTATTTACTGTTTTCAAGTTTATTTAACAAAATAAAGATGGTTTGATTAGGTCTATTTATTATAAGTGTTTTTACTGTAAAGATTTGCTAGAATGGCAGGTTTGTCCTCCAGAGGGCTTTCTTTAATCTCGCAATGACTAGGTGATACTTTGTAATATATCAAACGATGCGGGGTCACTATGACCCCACTTGTAAAATTTTTAATTAGCTTACTAGATGACATAAAATTCCAAAATAGCTTAAAAATCGATATTTGGCATTACATAATGTCGATGACTTTCCAAATCGTGAGTCTTCTGGCAATGTGTAGAAGAAAGTCGGGAAAACGATTATATCCCAATTTGACATTCCGTAAAGGTGCCGATATATCATACGATGTGCATTTGCGTGTTAATAATGTACAATATGGAAGTACTTTGCAAAAACCTTTGTTGAGTGAAACATACGTTGCGAAACGTCTCGCGTGGGCGCAATAGAACTCGAAGCGTGACTGGAGCAACGTAATCATCTTCAACGAAGCATCCTTTTGGGCATTTCTAATCATGAAACGCTCTTGGATACATCGAAAGCCAGATTGCTCCAACGGAACGTAAAACACCCGGTCAAGGTTAGTATTTAGGGGTGTGTCTTACAAAATGGTTTCGGCACTTTATTTATACCTGTTCACCGACAACTTGAACGTCGAGTAACTGAACCAAATTTACTGTGGAGCTTTATTACCGACTGCAAAACGCTGGTTTGGAAAAGAGGACGAGGATTGGAGTCTTTGGGGAGACAATGACCCGAAACGTCAGAGTAAAACGTGTAGCTCGTGGAGGGAGTGAAATGGTGTCGTCACTTTGGATTGGCTGGCTCAGTCGCCCGATGCCAACTCCATCGAGAATGTTGAGGCTTATATTAAGATGAAACTACGCAGAATCGGATACTTTATCAGCTTTCGCGATAAATTCAGAAAATTTGGTTGAATACGCCGAAAATATTGTGAGAAGCATGCCTCAAAAATGCCAGGCAATAATTGATGCTGGTGGAGACTGGACGCTCTACTGATGAGTTTTCATGAAAGTCAACGTCAATTTTGTACGATTTATGTAAAAAAAATTTTATAAATATTGTGGTTTTTTCAAAATAACCGCCACGTTTTTATCCGACAAACTGTAATACGTTCCCACCAGAAATACCGTTGAGATATTCTTCTTCTTTTTTTTCGATCCCCCCCCTATTACAGGTGTGCTGTTCTTAACCTTAAATATTTAAGGTTGTCTGCCTTTCCAGTCCCTTTGACTTAGTTCTATATGTTTCCAATTTCACTGTTAATCGATCCTTTCTTCTTCTTTCTTTAGGCAATCAGCTTTGGGTCATTTTTCTCCATTTATTCGTTGGACCGGGGCATACCATTTAAATGTCTTATTTTCTGATCGTCTTGTAATTGACATTTCTATTTTTGTCTATATCTTTTTCGTTCGTTTTATATCCCTGCGTGTGTATTATTTTTTTAATTCTATTTTATGCTTATTTACAATCTACTCTTTAATTGAGTAATAAGTAAATGGTAGAATATTACATGTCATGTGGGGGGATATAGCCAGTGCTATTCTCCCGAATAATTAATGTTATGGTTGCGGAAGCTAGTGGATGAGGTCCTGTGGCCAATTTCGCTGGAGTCTGCGGACAATTGCAGGTGGGTTGGACAGCTGATCGATGAGGTTGTTTTCGTGCCCTATGAGCTGGTGGTGGTAGGTGGTGGCGAGTCTCTGGATTTCATATGCAACAGTTGGGATGTTCAGATCTGTGTGAAGGGTATCGTTCCGAATGTTCCAAGGCGCGTTAGTAATCAAGCGGAGAATTTTAGATTGGAACCGCTGTAATATTTTGGTGTGCGAGGCTTTTGTGCAGCCCCCAAGTTGTACCCCATAGGTTCATATGGGTTTTAATATGGACTTGTATAAGAGTAATTTGTTTTTGAGGGAAAGTTGAGAGCGGGGCCCCGTACATTTTCTTGAGTTTTAGGTCGAGTTGTTTTCTTTTGGCTTTAATATGGGCGCTCCAAGTGAGTTTTGCGTCGAGATGCAGCCCTAAATATTTTACTTCAGTTTTAAGGGGAAGGGGGGAGTCATTGAATCTGGTTTGTGGGCAGATTGCTCGTCTGGTGGTAAAAGTTATTTGGGCAGATATTTCAGTATTAATTGATACCCTCCAATGATTGGTCCAGTCCTGTAGTAGGTCCAGCTGGTGTTGAAGGCGATCGGTTGCAACCTGCGGTATTTCACTAGCTGCTAGGATAGCCGTGCTGTCCGCGAATGTGGCAATCACTGTGTCGTTTGTGGTTGGCAGGTCGGAAGTCTAAGTAGGTAGAGGAGTGGCCCCAGTACACTGTCTTGCGGGACTCCTGATGTAATGTGGTGGTAGTCAGAGACCGTGTTGTTGATTTTGACTTGGAATAGCCGGTCAGCAAGGTATGATTTGAATAGCAAATAGAGCTGGCTTGGAAAGTGACGTTTAATTTTGTACAACAGCCCCTGGTACTATACCTTATCGAACGCCTGCTTTACGTCTAGGAGTGCAGTCGTACAGACCTTTTTGGTTTAAAGGCACTCCATTATTTGAGTGACGGTTCGGTGGCCTTGATGTATCATCGAGTGGTGCTCACGGAAACCGAGTTGATAGGAAGGTATGATCTGGTCCAGGTCAACTGTATCTTTGATTCGTTTAAGTAATAGTCTTTCAAATGTCTTGGATAGGAGAGGAAGGAGACTTATTGGTCGATAGGAAGAGAATTGGTGAGATGGTTTTCCTTCTTCTGGCAGTGCCTATCCGTTTCGGATGTTGGCTATTAACATGGCTATCCTAGCTTTATTGGCTGCTGTACGGAAAAGTTGAGTTGTTGTTAAAGAGAACCATTTCCTTAGGTTCTGTAGCCATGATATTCTTCTACGTCCTGGGCCTCGTTTTCCGTACACTTTTCCCTGCAAGATGAGTTGCAGTAGGCCATATCGATGTTCGTTACGCATTATGTGCCCCAGGTATTCCATTTTACGTTTTTTGACAGTGATGATTATTTCATAGTCTTTCTGCATTCTACGCAGTACTTCTCTATTTGTAATCGGGTCGACCCATGAGATTTTCAGGATGCGTCTATAACACCACATTTCGAACGCCTCTAACTTCTAACTTCTTCCAAGATTCCACCCCGTACAGGTGCACTGCGAATACGTAGCATCTCAGTAAACGAATTTTTATTGGTATTAAGAGGTCGTGGCTCTTGAATATTGTGTTCATTTTAATGAACGCTGCCCTGGCTTCTTCAATTCTTTGTTTTATTTCAGTTGAGTGATCCCATTGTTCGTTTAGACTTGTCCCTAGATATGTGTATTTCTCAACTCGTGTTATCTGTTGTTGGTTAACTATTAGACGTCCCGGTGGTATTGGATTCTTGCTGATGATCATGTATTTTGTTTTTTGTGTGTTAAAGTTTAGACCATATTTTTGGCTTGATTCTGCTACGCGTGTTATTAGGGCTTGTAGGCGTTCTAGGTTATCTGACAGTATAATTGTATCGTCTGCGTATCTTACGTTGTTCAGCCGTTCTCCGTTGATGGGTATTCTCTCGTCAATATCTTCTAAGGCTGTTTTCATGATGTGTTCGGAGTAGATGTTAAAGAGTAGCGGAGATAGCACACAGCCTTGTCTCACACCTCTTTCTATTTTGATCTCCTCAGTCATTTGGTTATCTATCTTGATAGTTGCTGATTGGTTATAGTAAATATTGTTAATGATACGTAGATCTTTATCATCTAGACCAATTGTTTTTAAGACTTAAGACTTAGCATCATTATAATTTGAGCGAACTTCCATTGCATCGGAAAGTAGGTTAAGCGTAGTATGCTATTATAGATGGTGGTGATAAGTACTATTGCCTTGCGTGGGAGGTAATGTAATAGTTCTCCTACTATGAGGTCGTATACGGGAGCTTTTCGTTTATTGGTGTGTATTAGCTCATGACGGACTTCAGCTGGAGAGAATGGTGCGATGGGTAAATGAAGCTGGCAGGGGGCGTCTAGGAAGGAGTCGATTTCGTTGCTGTCGTGATTCCCTTGGGATCGAATACATCGGCTAGATGTGCTGCGAATGTATCTGCCTTCCCTTCATCAGTTCTGGCCCAGCTATTGTCGTGTCTTTTGATGGGTGGTAGTGCTACTATCGGTTATTTGAGTTTCTTCGTTGCCTTCCATAGAGTTTGGTCGTCTGGGGAGAGTTTAGATAGATAATCGTTGAATGAATCATTGCGAACTTTCAGTAAGGCGTTGTGCAAGCGGCGGACAAGTCTGTTATAGGAGGTTCTGTCTTGTCGGGTTCGTGTTCGCTGCCACTGTTTTTTAACTATAAGGTCTCCGATATGACGAGGGATGTTATTTGCTTCAGGATTGGTAGTTTTAGGAGCAGGAGTAGCTAGCCAGGCAGCTGTTTAGAGCACGCGTGTGTATTATGAACTTCTTTTTATGAAATTTAGTTCTATGGTTCTGTTTGACTTATTTTGTTAGTCATCGGCTACAGCTTTTCTCCATATGCTGTAATGCTCTCCGCAATGGTGTTAATTATTCTTTTCTTTGTTTATTTTGTCAAGTTTTGATTCTGTATATTTCGTTTGATTACTATGTTATCTATAGCTGCATTTATTTCACCCGCACATGATATAATGGATTGTAAGTTCTTATATTCAGCACAAGCTTTTATTTTTATTCTCTTCTGTTTTTCCTGCGATACACATGTGTACCGTTTTGTTAAAAGCCTCTTTCAGCTTATGCGGTATATGTGAACGTAATATCATGTCTCTTATAGATATTTTCATTGCTTTTCTATGACATTGTTCAATGCTTGTTCTGCTTATATATTAAACAAGTTGTCGATGACAATGTATAGCCTTGTCTTGACTCTTTAAATATTTCTATTTTGGTTATTATTTTATTTCTAAACTCTATTTGTGCTTTTGTGTTTTGTTTTAATTATGTGGATCTATTTTTCTGTATTTCTCATTCATATCTTTGCCTTTTACAATTTACATCGTGGAATATTGTCATATATTCCTTCTTTAGGTCTACAGTTCTTAGGTGGGTGTCAATATTTTTTGCTCAATTTTTTTCAGTCGCTTGTCTAACGTAGTGGATATTATCTAGACATGATTTTTCGGATCTAAATTCACTTTTTCCCTCACTATAATTAAATCTATTTTATCAGTTTTTGCTTTTATATCTTGTCCTAAAAGTTAAGTATCGTCGCTACTCCTTGATTATTCTGGTATGCAATTTTACTTCTTTTTTATGTATAAGCACAATATAACTTTTTTCAATCTTCTGACATACTTTCTCTCTCTTCTATCTTCTAAAACAGCTTTATTATTATTTCCAGCAGTTTATTAGTTCTAGTCTAATATAACCTGATTTTACAAATAATTGTTTTTACGTTTTTAGTTCTTTTAGCACACCTGGTACCTTTTTTTGACTTTCTTTTATTTATCTTCCTTTCTTTTTGTTCTGTCATATATTATCTTTTTTTTGTAACAACGCTTGGTAGTGTTCTGTCCATTTTTGTTTTATTAAACTGTCGTTACTTTTATGTTTTGTTTCTTGTTTTAAGCTTTGAATTATCCTCCATGCTTTTTTGAATTGGCTGAATCCTATAGCATTATTTATATTTCTACACACATTATGAAAATGTGCATTTTTTCTTGTTTTACTTCTTCTTTTCTTGACTTCTGCATTCTACCTATTTCTGGCTTGCTCTTGATATTTTATTATTTAACCACATATTACAGCATGTCATTTATGTTTTACCTTTTGTTCTAGTTCTAGACTGAATTTTTCCGTTTTTTAGTTCTCTTTGGTTGTGTTTCTTTTGCTACTTTATGTATACTAGTTTATATACTTTCTTATTGCTTTTTATTTGTTGTTTTTGATATTAGATATACTACTGTCACCTGTAGACCAGCTGTTTATATTCCCTTCCATCTTTTATTTTTATTTTTCGGTCTACTCTAACGATTACTAAAATAATAATTCATTTGTGCTTACGTGTTGAATTTATCCATGTAACATATAATTGTGAATGTGTTTATGCCTGAAGAACGTAATATTTTATTTCCTTTTATCGTTGCTGTTTAAGTCTCCAATTATTATTAGTTCGCTTTGTTTACTCACACTTTCTATTTATTCGTCAAGGATATCAAAAAAATTTTCTTTTTCATCTGCTCGTACGTCATTAGTATGTTTGTCATGTTTTGTTATTATTTTTAAACGTTTTTTTTGTAACGGTTTATTGCAATCTTTCCAAAAATATAGCTTTCTATTTTTTTAATGATTGTTGAGACTCCGCTTTTTGCTTTTTCATGCTCCACCCTACATATATTCCTGTGTCCTCTTTCATCATTCTGTTCTTGTTGTTATTTGTTTCCTTTGTGTTACTAAACTTTGCATATTATTTGTTCCTATCTTTAGTGTATTTTTCCTTATTTTACTGTTCCATATTTTTACTTTTTGTGGTTGAAGTTTGAAACTGGGTCTTGAGAATTTTCAACAAAATTTCCACCAGGAGCTTCCTTTCACATTTTTTTTGTCCTCCCACATTTTACTTTTAACCCCGGAATATTACAGAGATTCGGGTGCTTAAATAAATCCCCACACTTTAGAGGAGCTTGAGATGTTCCTTAACTAATTTTTCAAGCTGAACTTTTGTCACCGATTTGTGTGCTATCATTCACTCCCCACTTGCT
The DNA here is from genome assembly GCA_036346155.1 of Sinelater perroti. Taxonomy (NCBI): domain Eukaryota; kingdom Metazoa; phylum Arthropoda; class Insecta; order Coleoptera; family Elateridae; genus Sinelater; species Sinelater perroti. The sequence continues at coordinate 15,145,109 of JARFIY010000158.1, read as the reverse complement.
GTACAAAAAATGGCAGCCCTTCGAGAGCAGAAGATGTATGTAGGCTTCAATACCTACAGATTGAGACAGGCTTGTAAGCAGCGTTCTCACATGTCTGTGTTCTAGAACAAGTTGCTGCAAGTTTGAATCGATTCCTGCTGTAGCAACAGATGTAACAAACGGAATTTAAAAAATTGTACCGTTTAAAATTCTTGGTCTTTCTTCTAAGTGGTAGACTTTCACATGTTTGACAAAAACATTATAAACAGAGAGAAGTTTACTCCGAATCCTAAAGTGAAACGTGAGCTACCACTATACCAAATGGCACTTCACACTATTATGCTAATTTCCTCATATATTTGATGATATATCTGATGAAGAAATTTATGATTCAGTTGATCGTATTAAATTATCAGTATCGGCTTTTAGCAGAAATCTTCCGGTCGAGGACACATCATTGTTTCATTTTAAAAATCCTTGTAGGGTGGGTCTTGGCAGTACTGATCTATTCTTTTCAGTTCAGAAATAACCCAATTCACTGTTGGAAAGGATATTTTTAAAAATGTACTTATTTCACGATGAGCATGACATATTATACGCTCGAGGCTAGATTTTTGCATCCACATGAGCTTGACATAGTTCAAACGATACTAACCTATCCATAGATGTTTAATGTTATTAGCTGCAGGTTTTCACAAAATTTACTTTACCATTTTGAATTACCAACTTTTATTATTACGTACAGTGTTGACGAGGATTTGAAATGTTTTTAAAGGGGCCAAATCCATAAAGGTCGCAAGGCGACAAATCTGAACTATTATGTGTATTTTTAAGTGTTTTACAGGCCAATTTATGCAGTGATCTTCTAGTTAATTTTATTATGTGCGGTTTGATATTATCTTGAAGGAAACTGCACTGTAAATCAGAATTTTTTTATTTTGACCTATAAACAGGTTGGATTTGGATATATGGGGTACTACAAAAATATGCACGAATTCTTGTATAGCTTACAATAAATTCAAAAAATTGTATTATACACGAAACCTTACCTCTAGTAGGGATTACTTTGGTTTCGTGTGTTATTTCTTAAGTACCCTCTTATTTTCGACATGTATCAAAGAATCCTTATCTCGGCTATGATCAAGCTTTGCCGTAAAAATCTTCAAACTGTGTCAAAACCTTTCGTCATCTTCTGAACTCCTAAGCTTTTTGATAAACATCAACCGTTTTGGTGCCTATCTACCAGCAATCTTACAATAATGAAGATAACCCTGGATTATAAGCTTCATATTGTCTAACCCAGTACTTATTTCTCCAACTACTTGCCAATCATTTTGACATGTTAGTTATTATCTTCGGTAATTTTTTGTTTTGGTTCTTTTTCTCGCCTTTTTTTAAATTTCTTGCTTCATGAAGTTGAAAGGCCTCTATCCCAAACTAATTATGTAGTCTAGCATAAATTTGAACCAGTAGAAGATTTCGAATTACTGACATCATCATAATAATATGCTACAATCACATTTTTTCTCGAATGTAGTTGCAAAGCTGTTTAAATAGGATCATATTAAATGGGATCATGAAAATCACTAAATAGTTATTAAAATCAACACATCAATTCTTTTCATTTGTTTTAGTAGAAAAATTGTATTTATATTTGAATTGCCAGTTTATATTGTTATTGGGTTAATACGTCAATAGTTACCGACACCTTATAGGTTTAAGTGTTCTTGAAATTATATCTTTTAGAGTTGACCATTTTTTATGATATCCTACACTAATTATCTTTATATGGAGTCGGCAAAACATACCCTCTAGTGTTGAAAGAAAATTAAAAAAAGGACTCAATGTACAAAAAACTATTTTTACGTCTAAAATCATGTGACGTCGGTCATTGTCCAAACAATGCTGCAAGCGATTATATAGTTTCGCATAATTTTTGCAAAGGTTTCTTGGATTTGAGATAATCCTACAGAATAATTCGAGTGCGCCACAGAATATCGCCTCTCAGAGAGATCAAGCGCCAGGGGAAAATTTTCCTTGAAACTTGCATTGGTGGTTGCGTTTCGGGAGCCGTGGCCCCATTCTTCTAAAACCAGACATTTTCACGACGATTCTTCAAGAGTTCAGAATTGACAGTAACTGACCGGTTTCTTTCTTTAAAAGTAAGACCCGATGATTCCCATTCGTAATATTGCGCATCTGTGACACAATCACTATATAGAAGTTGTCTTCACTCCAATTGTTTTGCTTATTTACACAGCCGAAAAGATGGAAATGTGCCTCGTCGTTATAGAAAACAACCGCGTCATGCGGTGAAGTTTCACTTCATTTCTTCACATACCACAATTCGACTATGCCACTCACGTTCTGGCAATTCTTGAACAGCGACCATCTTTTACGAATATATAAGACGATCGCAAATTGTGATGAGAGAGCCGAAGTCAGATCACATCTTTAGGTGCAAAATTGAACGCCTGATTGCGTCAACGCTTTTAGATATTTGAGCAGTCCAGGCTCTTTCACGTCCTTTCTTAACAACAGATTTTGTACTCACAACGTAATCGATTTTTGGCCTGGAATTGCTTCGTGTGGGGGAATTTGGAATAAATTAAGGAATTTTGTCCCATACATTTGTTTTCACAACCTCCACGTGCTTTACAATGCCCAATTAAAACTAGGGAGGGAGTATATGCGTGTAGTTCTTTCCGATCTCAAAATCGTATAGCTCTCTAATATAAATCGAGTTTTAATTCTTCATGAATTTTTTTTTCTAAAGCGCCTTAATTACATTATTATACATGCTAGTCTGTGTGCAACTACCTTATCCCTAAACCACTAGAAAAGATGAAGACTATCAACAGTATCAGATATTCTAAAACTCGTCAAAAGCAAAACTCTATATCTGAAAATAGCAAAAATCTTTCTGAGACTATTCCCCCACTTTCCTAGCCTAACGCATCTGTTGCAACGACATTAATTCTCTTTTGTCTTCTTAAACTAGAACTAATCTTCCCTACTGAGTGAATAAGGTTTTCTGAGAAATAAACCAACTCGTTTACATTCCTGTTGTCACATAATGGAAGCTAAGATAACATAAAGCACAATTGTGATATATAAACTTTTATAAAACTAATTTATAAAAAGGAAGAGCGAAAAAGCACTATGTAAACGAGCATTTTTAAATTTTCTGCAAGAAAATAAGAACGTTTTGAAATGTTAATAGCACAAAATGAAATGTAGACAGATTAAACGAAACGAATATTAAGAGAGATTACATTAAAACGTAATTATAAATATATAGAAACAAAAATATAGAAAATAAAGGAGATACTAGAAAAATATTGTTTGTATTATGCCAGAGAATAATCCGAATGAAGTCAAAATATACAATTCTAACTCTCAAAATATAGAATTTAATAAAGTAGATTGATAATAAACCATAAATATAAAAATTTAGAGAGAGAGATGGCAATAAAGACGATATTGAGATGATGCAAACAAAATTAGTGCAGCAAATTCATTAAATTTGAAAGTCAAGTCTCAAAGGAAAATGCCAGTGAACGTAATCGTTAGATTTCGGATTAAAAGGACCATTTATAAGAATTACTGATAACTTTCTTTTAAACCTAACAAATGTGAGTGCAGAAACAATCATTAGTTTTAAAGAAAATGAGGAGGTTAATTAAAATTTCAAAGTAACCACCAAACTCTGCATGTGTAGTCAGTGAATACAGGAATAAATAGCGAAGAGACTTCAATGCTACATTAGACAGCGAACCTGCCGTAGTCGTTAACTTGTAACGATGTAATAAATATTTTCTTAACTATTTTGTTCTAGTATTTCATCGTGCCTTTGTTAACTTTCTTTGTACTTTTATTTATTTAACACAGCATTATTTCGACTTTAACGTGTGCTTTATTCTGGAACAATTTTGAGTAAGCTGAATTGTGCGATTACTGAACCACTTGACTTTCATTAAAATATCAACTACTGAGAAGCGTAGAACACTTACGCTTCTCAAAGCAAACATTGGCCCAATCAAGTAATTGATGACTCAACTCTGAATTCATCCTCTCTACTGGTACTCCATTGATGGCACAAATTTCATTCCTTTTTGCTTTTCCAAGAATTAGAAAATCTATTAACTTTGCATACCTCTAGTCGTCCTAAAGCACAAAAAAATCACGGCTGCTTGGTGACACTCCTTTAACTTTTCGCAGTGGGAGTGACCAAATCTTTTTTTAATTAAAATTGTCCGCTATTTTTGACTGCTTATCTTTAACCTTGTCAGTTTTTAATCACATTTTGAGCTTTATCGTTATATTAGAACATGAAAGTTGCACAATTACTTGTAGGTTGCCCAATTTGCCGTTAGAATAGTACGTCCCAGCTCTTTGACGATAATGACAACAAATTCTTTCTTATCTGTTTTTTATTGCAATAAAGATTCTTAAGAAAACAAATCTGTAAAAAGTTGTTCTTGATAATATCACCAAAATATAATGGAAATTTCCAGCTACATGCTACACACTATTTTTAACTGATTGTGTTTAGCCTTCTCAGTTACTTCAGGCACATTTGGAACTTAATGTTTTTAATTACACTTTGTAGTTACACTTCTACTTTGAATCAAAGTCTGACCTTTTTTAGCTTTTGTCTGTATTCCTGCCTGGCTGCAGATGTTCTTCCTAAGTAGCTTAGGGGTGTCTTCAACCACTTCATTCTCCTGTCGCTTTCTTGGTTTTTCCACTGGTCGCTTACCCTGCATTTTTGTGTTCCGTGCTCTTTTCGGCGGGCTTGTGTCTTCCATTCTATTGACGTGGCCTAGCCATTGTAATCTATGTAGGCGTGTAAAGTCTACTACAGTTGCCACAGTATTTTTCTTAATACTTTCCTTTCTAAAACGTTTAATTTGTTTGTTGGGTTGTCTGTTATTACCCAGGTCTAGCAATCATATATAAATATAGGCCTTATTATAGTTTTATATATCCTCAGTTTTATATTCCGGTGGATATCTCGTGACTAGAGGATTTTAGATAGTGCAAAATATGCCTTGTTAGCTGCAATTATCCTTCTTTTTAATTTGTATCTTCGGTTCCATCTGCGGGCAGCTCTGCTCCTAGGTATGTAAACTGCATCACCGTTACAACGTCGTATTCCCATATAATGTTCTGGATGTGTCTGTCAGATCTAATCTGTGCCAAGCAATTGTTTTTTCTACGTTGATTTTCAATCCAATGTTCTGTGCGTATCTTTTAAATTCTGAGTATGTTTCTTGAGCTCCTTGTGTTGTTCGACTCATGAGGTTGAGATCATCTGCATATGCGGCTACCTACGTAGTTTTATTGGCCAGAAGGTTTGCTTCTCCAACGGTCATATGTCTGATGGCATATTCCAGCGCGAAATTAAACAAGGTGGGAGCAAGTCAATCTTCCTTTCAGCCCTCTCGATTTTTAAATTTTTCTGACAGCCGTTGCCGTATTTTTTATTGTTGCCTTGACGAGTCTTACGATCTTTGAGTTCCAGCAGAATTTTATACAATGTGCTTCGATATATCAAGTCGTAGGCTTGTCTGAAGTTATATTTCCAAACTTTCTTTAATATTTGCTTAACTGTGAATAGCTGATCTATTGTGGATCTTCCACGTCTGAAACCCATCTGGTATTTATTTATGTTGCTTTCTGCAATAGGCTGGAGTCTTTTATTTATTATGAGTGTAAATATCTTATAGGCTATACATAGGAGCGATATTCCTCGACAGTCTCTATGTGACAGCTTGCCACCTTTTTTAGGGATTGGGCTTATACTTGTTTTCCAGTCTTTGTTGTTTACTATTAGGGCAAATATTTGTTTACTATGTTATTTAACATCCTTCTTGTAGAATTCTGACAGTATATTATAGTATGTATTTAAGGGATTTGTTGTTTTTCTAGTCTTCTATGTCTTCTTGAATTTTTTCCAGTGTCGATAATTCTATTGCATTTAGTTCTTCTTTCTGATGAAGATTAATTCGCTTATCTGCATTTTTTTGAAAGCTTAGCATTATCTGAAAGTACTTTTTCTATTTATTTTTAATCTTTACGGGGTCGCTTATAATTTATCCTGTTTATCCTTGCACATATTTGTTTTACATATTTATATGTCCCTTTATTTGTTTTATAAATTTATATACCCATTTTATGTCATTTCCTTTAAAATCTTTTTCTATTTGTTGGGTCAATTTGTTCTCATATGCCCATTTATTTGATCTACACGCTTTATAGACTGGCAGATTCAAATTGTTCTCGTCACTCTTTTGTTCTTCTTGCTACATATCTTTTGTGTGCTTTATTTCTTTTGTTGGTAAGCCCTTCTCATTTTTCATCAAACTACACTGCTCTCTTGTTTTCCTTTTTGTATCCTAAGACCGTGTCAGCTGCTTGCGTTAATGCTGTTTTTATTTATTTTTTATTTGTTCATCTCCGACTTTCCCAAGTTTTGTTTTATTTCTCGCGCGAAGTTTTGTTGCACCTCTGGGTACGGAATTTCCTTGGTTGATCTTGTTCTTGATTCTTTCCGTTTCTATTTATTTTACATCTGAACTTAGCTTGAACTAATAAACGGTCTGACCCGCAACATGCTCCCCTTCGTGTTCTGACATCCATGAAGCTTGTAGCTCCTTTTTTGTCGATCAACACCTGGTCTATTTGACTGACAGTCCTCTCATCTAGAGATCCGCGTTATTTTGTGGATGTTCTTATTTGAAAAGCATGTTGAGCTGATTATCATGTTTTTGCTAGTAGTTAATGAGAAATTCTCCGTTATTATTAGTTTCATTATGCATGGAGTTTTTGCCCTATGTACCGATGAAGTGCTGCTTCTCGGCGAGTTGTCGTATGTACTTTCCAGCTCTTGGTAGAACTTCTCCTTTACCTCTTCTGTTGGGCTGTATGCGTCTCTTATCTTTATATTGAGAAAGTGTGTTTTAAGTCTTAGTTTGCATATTCTTTCATTGATTGCTTGGAAGTTTATAATACTTGCTTTCATTCTATTATCCATTACGAAGGCCACTCCAAATTATGTAAGATAATATGTGTCTTTGTATCCCAAATTACTTTCTCCTTCTACTTTAGTAAAGCTGTTTAGACTCCTGGTTTGTTTATTGTTTTCACGTTCTATGTTCCGAAAACAAAATTTATATTTCGTTTCTTAAGTCTTTTCTAATATTTCCATTATTTGTTCCGAAGCAAAAGTTAAGGTTTTTTAATGACTTTTTTACAAGTAAGGGTTGTTAGCTCTCTTCTCGGAGGGCTATTTGTCCCGCTCTTGTCAGCCCTGATCCCACCTTCTACCGCGATTGGGTACCTGATTTCCGGCGAAGTTGCTCAGGTTTCCGGGATTCACTACCTTTATCTTCATATAAAGACTACTTGGAGGTGAGTTTCTGGATTGGGTAGGAGAGGCTATGCGGCCCTAGCTGAAAACAGCGTCGTGCATTGCGCATGCGCTACCTCTTTGAACTACTACTTTTTCCGCCTCTACTGCGTAAGTTGCATATTGCTTCGTGGGCAAAGTTAAATTTGATTAAATGTTCGGTAGAAATGTTCTAAACAACATATATTGTTTTCAATCTTGGGAAAAGGCCAACCCACTTATTAAATGAAATTTATTATTAACAATTTAAAGATTTTTTAATTATTGGAGGTTTGTATAATGTATCTTGTTCTGCAACACTTATAATGTCTTCTTTTGTTGATGCATATAAGAAGAATATCTGGCATATTTGTACATTTAGTCAATATTTTATATCTTCTACTAAAGGCGTGAGTTACGTTCTTTCTGTATCTATTTGTTTTGACTATTTTGTTTCAGTGGATGCTATTATGGATTTTTGTTTATCTGCAAACGCCCGTTTACACATTTGTATTTATTGCCAATCTATTTGTATATCTTTTTCTCCTTGGTTCTCCACTTCTTTGCTTTTAAATCTACGAAAAGTAAATATATGTCATTTTTCTTTTCTAATAGTTTTTCGATTAGGACTTTTAGATATATGGTTTTCTGTTTATGTTTATGTTTATGTTTCTGGTCTTACTAACACTAAGTATACGGCTATGTAATTGGCTCTAATTGTAGTGTTTTTGTGTATATAAGTACCATGATGTATTTTTTCCTCTTTCAGTATTTACCGTGTATTCCATGCCTGTTGTAGTATTATTTTAATCCATTTAAGTATAATGTTTCCCAGTTTTTAGCATTTCTACGCCTACATTTCCTTTCCCTACTGCTTCTTGTTTTTTTTTTCAGGGCTTTTTTTATATTTTGATCTATTATTTTTTTCTCGATTTCTTGGTTTCTGTTTCTTTGTAAGACTGCTATTTTTCCTTTCCAAAATTTTTTTTGTTATCTTTAAATTTTATTGCATGGTATACCATCTATCCATCTATACATTTGAACGGAAAGTGAACAAAGACGACTGATATGAAATTTGGCGCGCCGCGCTCTGGGCGCTTAGTTTACACAAGGAGGCCCCTGCATTTGCGTCCCGTTCTGGCTCTTTGCTAAATGGCCTGGCGGCTGCGGATATCGAGCGTTTGCCACGCTCATTTAGTTTGCTTCGACCATTCATAATGAACGTAAGCATAAGCCGCTCATAAGAAATGCGTAAAATTCACGTAAGACTTATGTAAACATTTGAAATTTGCGCATGCCCAAACATGTAGCGGCAGCAATGTCCTTTCAGACATTTTGCATAATTATGTTGTCTTTGTACCTGTTATTCCTTGTATTTTCAATATTTCTGTTGTTTTTAGTTCTCCTGTTTTCTTTTTAATGTCTTATTTTTGGTGCTTAGCTTCCTTTTAGATGTCGAACTATCTTCCAAAACTGCTTTTGGTTTTCTATATAGCAATCTTTTTTTTTTCTACTGAATTTGTTTCATGTGCTTCTTTCGCTTCGTTTTGTTTTACTTCGTGTTGTATTTATGATATATTGTTTTGGGCTCTTTTTTCTTTTATTTTTGTTCTTTATTTTTTTATATTACTAATTGGTTTTTTTGTGTTAGGTCTGGTTTTATTTCTTTTTGCCCTCTAGCTGCTCTTGCCGTTTTTACAAAATTTTCTACTTTTTATTCGAGATCCACTGATTTTCTACTTGAACTTACTTAAATTACATTTACATCATAAGGGCCCCGTTAACCCAAGACAATTGGTGTTACACTATAGCTCCTTATGCTGGGATGTCAGAGCCCTGTTTTTTATCTAATATAATATAGCAGTTTCTTTCTGCTACTTGCGCAGGTGGGATTGACATTTGGGTTCGTAAGTGTTAATTGAACCCTTTACATATACTACAATTTTTTATCAACTTCCACAAAGAGTTTTTATCAACCTCTTTTATTTCACAGAACTTACATGACAGCGAAATTACGTTTTTTGAAGATATAAACAAGGAATTATATTTTATTAAAGACACAAATTTGCTGTACTACTCTTTGGCTCTTGTATCGTATAGACATATTGATTGCTGCTTTTTTTTTCAATTTTGTAGAACTTCTTGGTACTTCCCCGCTGTGTAGTAGGATATTGTTAATTGAAAAATCCATCTATGTATTCAATGGATGATGCCTCTAACGCTCTAGACGTTTAGTCTATTTTCAGATCTGACCCAATGCTTGTCAAAATGACAGCGGTATCTAGCTTATGATAATGCATTAACATCTACAGTTGCGGTGAATTGACCTTTTCTCGAAGTTTTTTTAATAAGTTCCGACACCATCTTTTTCTGCTGAAAAAAAATTGGTGGAAATTAACGACGAGCTGTAGTTGCCGCAAATCAATTTGTTTTTGTGCTATCTTACAGTGTTGTGCACTTAGGCTCCGTCCAATTTGGTTTATAAAAAACCCGATCTTGTTTAGAATCATTGTACTTTAACCAAGTCCAAAGAAATACGACTAATTGTATCTACTAAGTTGTAAAAAGTTCTATAACACTTGCGAAAAAATTGATTTTTGTGCGCGAACTAATGCCAATGTCGAAAACAACAGCTATTCTTCAAAATACATTCCCATCATTATCAATGACTCTTGAACGTGTTCCGTTCGAAGTACCAATCTGTATACTACAAAGACTTCTTGGCATGCTTTTCAACTTGGTCGAAAGACTCAAAATTGTGACCGCGAAGAAGTGCGTCATACCTCGAAACCAAGACTTTCTTACCAAAACTTTTTGCCAACTTTTTGTAACATTACTATTAGCGAGTTCGTTTCTGACTGTAATGAATTTTATTCTAACGGACTAAATATTGCAACAAGTGAATGCTTCTCATTTTTTCTACTGAAAAATATTATAGTTAAAATTTTATACTTGTTCAGATATAAACATAGAAGCAAATTAAATGTATTAATAAAAAGTCTTTAACTGTGTGTTCCAGAATATGAAATATTTTAAGTTTATTAGATCCAAGTTAGTCTACCAGAAAAGGTGTTTTCAAAAATGTTGTTCTATATTTTATTAAAAAATGTGTGGCGAATTTTATTTCAACAATCTTAATGTTAAACTTATAACTAAACCCTATATGTTGTACTAGGGGCATTCAAAAATGATTATCACCACAATTCTTTTCTTCTCCCTAATCTTTTATTAGGATAAATTAGTGGACATTTTATTTAAGAAAAATGACTATGCGTTTTGTCATCGCTCCGACTATTTCCTTAAAACTGCTGCAATCTATTATTTGGGTGTAGCACGGCAACAATTATGGACAATAGGCTACAGCTTGTCATTGGAGAAAAGCTTCTTGACACACACTGTCTCTTTCATTGCGTCAAACAGAGTGTAGTTGCAAGATCTGCCTAATATGGGCACAGTATAGCTAAGAGCCTGCAGAGTAGCCATTGACAATATGTTGATTGAGCTGCTTCAGTGACTTGTAGTACCCCTCACTGGTAATGCTTTCATAAGGAGACAACCGATCCATTTGATGTTTTAAAATAAGCAACCCCGACTACTGCTTTTTGGGACGAGTGTTTCCAAAGTGCAGACACTCTATAGACTAGCCTTTTTTTTCGATATCTTATGTCAAAACCATGACTTTTCTGCTATGATTAGACACTAAAGAAACTTCTCTTGATGTACCTCTACATGTTTCTACTTCTGCTGAGCGATAAAAGTAGGGGAAACGTTACAGATAGGCCTTTGCAATTTTCAGGTCTTTGTGCATCTACTAACTTCGTATAGATGTCCCTCTTTCCCTAAAGAAACTAAGATGTTTATGATTGTCTGCTTTTATGGTTATCTGCTTTGTCCACAAATACACTCGCAACACTGTACAAAGGACTTTTTCTTTTGTACATTTCAGCATCTGGTAGCATCATAACGTCCCCACACGCACTGAACGCACGTTTCAATCTAAGACACAACCGGAGTTTGAAATATTAGATGTTGCCCATGAACTCTCTTTTATTTAAGTAAATATTGCGATCAATATTTTTCGGGCAACTTGCACTCTAATATACTAAATTTGCGGCTGATATGTTTCTATGGGAATTCTCATTCCATTAGTCCCATTATTGTAGGTAATAAACTTTACTTGTGGGTCTAGATGTAGTTGTTATTATATTTGTTTTCCGATATACCTCATTTTAGTTAAATATTAAATATCTGCTTGAAACGAAATAAATTTAAGTAATGGACTAAATACTGTCATTGGACGTGCTTCTCTTTGTCATTTACACATTTATACACTTTTCAGAAACAAACGTTAATCCCAGTGGAATGTTTTCTGAACAAATCTAATAAATTGAATCAAAGATTGACAACTATATTTATTACATATTTATTTATGTAGATTAAACATTTGTAACTAGTTAATTCTGCAATAGACCCAATAGTGAGAGTAATAAATTCTTCTCGCGTGGTTTATCGAGTAAAATAGAAGCTTTTCAGGAACGTTAGGCTATATTTCTAAAATTCTCTTTGCGATGTTTTCAAAATTTTATTTTAAAGTCTAATTTGATTTTGAGGAAATTATTAAGCCAATGAAAATCGTAAGTTATCTAGTTAAAGAAATGTTTGCAAAGGTCTCCATTCTATTGCATCTGCTGTCGTTTCACATTCTTTAGTTATTTGTTTCATAATTTTTGACTTAGAATTTCTATGGTATGGACTAATTTTATAAAATCTAATATTTTGGAAGGGATTGGAACATGATAGGCTGATTTTTTTAATTCATCTGCCTTTTGCTGAATTTTGAGGATTTGGGGTTTTTCTTGTTAATTTGAGGGATGCCTTTATGATTTTTTTAGGTTTTTAAGTGGCAATGAACTGATTTTTTTATATTAATATAACATGAAACTATATACGTGAGTGAATTAAAAACTGATTTTTCTTTACATTTGTTGAAGCATCATTAAAAGATAAACGTACAAAGTTATTTTTTACGTAACTTTTTAACTTATAACACATTTTTTCCAACAGATAAGTAGTTTATTGATCGTAAAATGAAGATATTTCTGGCACCAACCATGGCACAACAACGTTTCGACAGCAACATCGTCGTCAAATATCTGATCTCCAAATGCTTTTTTAGTGATCTAAACAAATAAAAATACTCCAATGGAGTACAAAATAAATCAATTTTTTGTTAATTTTGTGGTCAGGCATTGTCGTGAAGCAGAATAACTTTACCGACAATATACGAGTTGCTTTTTGTTCAAAGGCTAACGGGAGCAACGTCGAAAAAGCTATAAACAATTTGACAAATCCCTTCAGGTGACCTTCATAATCATCTGCTTCTCCTCCTTTTAAAATTATTTGAGATAAGTCTTCTTAACGGTGTTATCCGGGAATTGTACTTTAAGATTTCTTAAAATGTCGAACGGTTTTACGCTCTCTTTCATGAGAAGCTTGGAATAACACTTGGGCAACAGACGAGACCATATCCTGCTTTGACACCGTGATACTGACTAAAAAAGTGGTATTACAAGCCACCCTCCAAAGATAATCTCCTTTATATATTCCTACCGACAACGCTCAGAAACTATATCCATCTCAATTCACCATAAAAAAGAAATTTTGCTTTATATTTCATTTTTTTGCCATTTTGTTGCGGCTGGTGATTCTTTCTATAATAAATCTGATTATGATAGATCGGATGAAAGATCCAGCTCGATATGAATAAACATGAACTAATCATACTAAATGCTGTTGTATAAAATGTAGCAACTGGTTGAGTTTCCTCTGTCAAATTATGTTCAAACCATGTTATCCAAAGTGTAGCACCCCGGGACGTCCGTCTTCTTGTTTACGCGTCAGTTCTGTCACTTTACAAAAATTGAGAATAGAAATGACGTGCTAATTATACAATTTTCCGATAAATAAAAACACTTGAGCAAATAAGTAGCGTTCAAGATCTATACAAGCTAGAAATATTTTGAAGGTATGATCTAAAATCTTTCTACCAGATGTCGATCTCAAGAATTAGGCATTCGTCGAACCCTTGACGTGCTATTTTCAAAAATGATTTGAAACCATAGCCTACAAACCATGAAAATCTCAGATAACACACTAGTGGTTGGGATTCAATATTTGGGAGCGACAATGCTCATTTTGATTTAAGCGGTTAGGTTAAAAAACAAAGGAGTCTTATTTTTGACTTATTTAAAGCCGAATACTGATAGGATCGAACAATGCAGACGAGGTTACGCTATTGCTGCTCAATGCAAAACTTTCTAACCCTAGAAATGGAAAACTTAAAAAATATATGGTTTCAACAAGATGGGGCAACTTGCCATAAAGTGTATCACGTTTCGATAACATCGTTTAAAGACTTCCGACTTTGTTCCTGTGAGATAACGTTCATGCCAACAAACTACAGACACTGGCGCAACTCAAAACCGTCATTCGTGATATTCTTCTCAATATTCAAAAATACGTACATAAGATAAAAAATGTCTTGTTCTCAAATTACCCTTATCGTTTAACGCTATTTGCAAACATAAGTGGGATTGGTCCATTGGTCAATTTGTGTAGAATTAAAATATGAGAAAAATCAAAAATGGTAGAGCAGAGTGAAAAGTGAACTTTTGGTGCATTCTGTTGAAGATTCTAAAGCAAAATGGGCCCTATCGGCATTATCCTGGGAACTATTGAGCTATTTCTAGACCTGAATTTTATAAGATACAAGTCATGGTAGACAACTTATCGCAAAGGACGAGTCAGCATTTCCAATGAACAATAACCAAAGATTATAAATATCTGCAACTGCGAAAGAGGATATGTTCTTACACATCTCGAAGACTTTGTTATGACTTTTAAGGTTTATAGCACATGAGATGATATCATAACTACTAACGACACTCCTAGAAATATAAATAAAATCACAGCCTCGCATATATAGATAACATCAAAATACTACGAATTTAAATAGGCTGCAATACCAAGTGTTCTGCTTGTCTGAAGTGTTGGTTTCGTTAATATCAGTTTTATGTTCATCTGTTAAGTTTTAATTTTTTTCATTTATGTTGCGCGTTTTACTCTAAATAAAATTTTTTTGCTATCACTTTTTCGATCTACTAAAACTTGTTTTGATTTGTCGTTTGATTTTAAGTTTTATTGTGGAGCTTTTTGTCCAGGTTTTAAGTTTTACCTTACTTAGATCAACATCAACATTGTTAGCATTTAATTGTTTGTTGTTTTATCAATAACGTAACGAATTTCTTTTCGATTATTTGTTAACTTGCATTATTTTAACATAACCTAATACATTGCAATTTTGGGTTATTCTACTATTTTTAAGTGAATTCTCATAATCAAATTGTTTTATGTATTGCTATTTTTAAATTTGATCGATTCGGGCATAATGTCGATGAATATTGTCCCATTTGACTACCAAATTTTCTTAATTTTCTTAATTTTCCACAAGAAGCAAGTTCCTGGCGACGGTGCCTCACTATACGATCTTTTAGGTCTTCTTAGCAGTGTGACAAGCAACATTATGTTCTACAAACAGGGTGGAGTCTATCTTAAGTTATCCTAATAAATGTATAAGAAAAAGAGTTTCTTCTAATATAGCAATGTATTTTTCCAAACCAACATTGCCCACATATTCTACAAGCGCTGATCGTTCTATACTCCAAATGGTACACCCACACTATGACTGAAAATCCGCTATACTTGACAGTTGGTTGTTATTGGTTTATAATAAATGTTTTACTAAGCATTCTCCAGACACATACACGTGCTCTACGTAGAATCTGATTCAAGGACGACCTACTAGAAAAGACAACAAGGTACCAAAAACTTATGCGGAGATAGTTGCTTTACCACATCTGCAATTTTGGAATGAGAATTTGATTTAATAACTAAATTTGTAGCTCTTGGTTGTTTAATGGTTCTGGACAACCTGGGTATGCTTAACAGTTCCTTTTTCTACCTTCTTGAACTTCAAAATTGCTCGATTAGGTTTAGGGCAATTTGCCTCTTAAGTATACCATCCTCTCTCTAAAAAATACGCATTTTTGTTCACCAGGAGTTGTGGGCATATTTTGTAACCTCCAGAATGCTACTGCTGATAAATCTGTAATAAAATGCAATTTAACAGAAGTCAAAGTCAAAGAAATCTACCTACATTTCTGTACTTAATCACATCCTCTATAACTTTACCTTTCGAAAACTTTCTTTAGATAATCGTTTGAAGGGTTTATGAGTGTTATAACATCAATTTAATTTTCTATTTATGATTTTTCCTTCCAGTTTGTTTTAAACCATTCAATATCTTAGTAACTTTATCAATCTTCTTTATTTCTCTTTGTCAATATATTTTTTTGATCAAAATCCGTTAATCGGTGATATATGTAATTTTTGCACCACAACCTGGATTCGATTCTTCTGTATCTCCCTGATGATACTTGAAGGTTGAGACACAACATCCTTGTTGATTTTGAAAATACTTAGGCAGTAGAGATTTTATTGCCTACTGATTAAGTTTTCTTGGTTATTATTCGAAGCTTTTTCAAATATTTTGTCTTTTAATATATGAAAGATTTTTCATACTTAATATTTGTTATCTAGATATATTTGATTATTTCCTGAAGTTCACTTTTTATTATTCACTAAACTATTACGAAGGTGCATCAAATATAAAACAGAATAAAAATATAAACGGAAAAACTTATTTTTCCACATAATCTCCTGATTAAGAAACAGATTATTCCCAACGGAAGAGTAAAGTAAAGATGGTTGTGACTTCAGCCAACCCCGACAAACCCTTAAACAGTAACATAGGCATCAAATTTCTATCCTAGGAGTGCTTTTTTAGTAGTCCGGACAAATGATGATTACGAGGTGATAATTCCGAACTATAAGGAGGATGTTCCAGTATAATTAAGAATAAATCCTTGTTTTTTCCGAGTTTGGACAACTATATGGGGACGGACGTAGTCGAGACAAATTTTGAAAGCTAAAATCACCAATAATGATTGGTCGAGAATTGTTGCAACTTATACCAACTTACAAAACAACAACACCAAGAAGGAGGTGAATAATGCAACATTTATTTTGAACTGAGTCTCCTCCTCCAAAGTGTACCACACGTATACTTAAGCCTCTTTAAGGGTGTTTTCTCCAAACTGTATCTTAAGTTTTTTTAAATATTTAGGCGATTTTCCTTCCTCTGTCATGAGAAACATTATATGTCATTGCATAACAAACTAGGGCACCTCTTACTATGACATCGTGATATTGACTAAAGAATTAGTAATGTAAGGTATCCTACCAAGGTAATCTCTACTTACAACACTTAGAGATTACACCCCTCTTGGTTTACCTGACACCAAGTTTATATTTGATTAAAAAATCTAAGAGACCAGCGTTCTACTTTGCTCTTTAAGTTAGTATAACAACAATGTTAAAGACATCCGTTATACAATTTTCTGTTTGTTGTTTTTTTTCAGCTTTAAGTAGTTCAACCATTTATATTTTTGCTGTTTTACCATTTAACTAATACGCCACATAATTTTTTTTATTATCAATATCGCCAAATTAAAGCTTAAGCCGTGCTTAAACGACCATTTGTAATCGCCCCATAGCGCGAATTTGCGAGATGTATGTACATAGTCCTGCCATAATGATTACAACTTCTTTCTGTTGCGAAGGACTAGTTTTCGGGATAGCCGTCTGTATGGGTGAGTATCCGCATGAGCTCCTCTGGCATGTGCACGCTTCCTTCGTACATTTGTACGCTTTACCTACTCTTTGGAGGTATCAACTACCCGGCCGGGCCGGCCAGGCGGCGGCGCGGGCGCGCCCCAGCCGCCACCTGGCCCGTTCGCGCCGTTTCAGCCGCCCTCCGATTTTCAGCTAGCCCGCGAGCGGGCCGCGCTTTCCTTTTCGGGTTTCAGTTGCGCAACGGCCAGTCACTTTCGAGCAGGAACTGCATTAATTAGCCACTGCAGGCCAATTACGGGCATTTTAAGTTCGCAAATTAGCGCCGCGCTGCTAGCGTTGGGCAATGTCTGCGTTGTTTGCATGGTCTACTCTTTCCGTCTGCGTTTCGTTGTTCTTCTCTCTAGCTCGTTCGCCCTCGTTACTTGCGTTACGTAGGCTTGGCAAGGCTGCGGTAGCGGGGAGAGAAAGCAATGCCGTCTGCAAAAAGGCTACGTATATTGTTAATTCTTTAAGATTAGTGTTATTAATTGCTTTTTATTATTTTTCTTTATTCATTTTTTGTAGAGTATAGATTACTCTATACAACGTTCTATAACGATAACAATAGTTAAACTTCTTAAAATATATCTAAATTTTCTTTACGGCATTTCATTCAAATTGCATTAAGATGACCCCGATGTCTATCCCAAGAACACCATAAGTAAATTTAAATTACAAAAGACTCTACAAACTTAATGATATGATTATCACCATCAGTTCAATTACTGCTGCCCACTTCCTTGATGGCTCTGGCGTTGCCAACTAACCCATTCACATTAGCAAACGGTTGACCTAATAGTCCGTGAAGATCTTGGTAGAGAGTAAAATGGACGAGAAGGCAAATCTCATCTTTTGGTGTCGATGCATTTGTTCTCTCGTTCTCTGTTTCCTGCAGCTAATATGCATTGGAATTTCCATATTCTTCTATCATTTTACCATCTCGCTGGTAGTCGGCCTCTGTTCATTTTTCCCGACTATGGTTTCATTAGATCTTTAGATCTTGGTATGTTCCCTGCATAGTCTCATTTTAATTGTGCTACTTTTTTGTTGCGCTTGTTCTCGTTTTTCCGCCATTCCATTTTCTGTCTTTTAACGACACTTAATATGTGTAATATGTATCTTTGTTGTCATTTGTTTTGTAATAGTTTACGTTTGTGCTCCATTTAGCAAATCAGGGAGAACGCGTTTTTGTTTTTAGGTATGTAAGGTAATTTTTCTTTTTTTGTCTTTTGTTATATTTTTAATTTTTTTTTTTTTGTTTTTGCCTAATTTTATTTTTTGTCCAAGGTATGTAGATATAATAACAATCTCCATTATTTTTGGGCTCATTATCTTGTCTTTTTTAAATTAATTCTTGAACCTGTTTTTCCTATTGTCATGTCTAATTCTATTAGCATTCGCTTTTTAGTCTTTTTTGTCAGAAAATACAACGTTGTCTTCAGCTGATCTTGAGTGTTTTAGACATTCTTTATATACAATGAAAATAGCTTCATCTCTCTGTCAATAGACAATTTAACCACACTTTCATACACCTTCATAGGTAGGTAGGTAAGTCCTTTCTGTATAAGACTTTTTCATAATCTACGAAAGCCATGCAAAGACCGTAATTGAATTGAACTGCCGCTTCTATAAAAAAAATTACCTTTAAAAATGTTCGTCGGTACTATAGTCTTTCCAAAATGCTGCTTATTGGTAGTGATTAAACTTTTCAATGATTAGAAGCGTTTCGTCTCTATCTTTAATTTATCGTTAGTTTTAATAATTGATATTTTGTGTCTTTCATAGTGTTTTTGTAGACATTCTCTGTTATTGCTTTTAATTTTTTGTAATAATATCTTTCAAGGTTTTATTGTACCATCTTACAAGCTTCCTTTCTGATTTTTCTACGTTTTTGTCCTGTTTTTAGCTTTTTTGGTGCCGTCCTTTTATTTTTGTTTTGTTTCTGTTATTGAAATTGTTAGTTGTTGACTAGCTTATTTATGTTTTTTTTAACTTTCAATATTTCTTATTTCTTTATTTAGTCCTTTTATACACATTTCTGTTTTTTTTAATTTATTACTATCGATTAGTTTTTACTGTCTTTAATGTTCTTGCTATACAGTGGTCACTTTTGGCATTAAATGAGTTTAAAACTGTTACATCTTAAACCGGCAATTTTGTGGAACAAAAATTTTGTTGATTTTATTCGAGGCTTATTTAATTATCCCTGAAATTTGCTATCATGTTTCCTCTGTGGTTATTATTAGCTAATTTGCATTTTTATGTATCTTTCATCCTCATCATGTTTTCCATAAACTGCATTAAGTCGCCTATAACTGTATTGTGGTCCCATCTTGAGTAATTCCCATAAAGTAGTTTTATTTCATCTTTATACGTAGATGTCGGTGCGTAAACTTGTGTTATTTTTGGTTGGAAATTATTGGAGAGTTTTATAATTAGGTAAGGCAAAACTTCCTCTAATTTAAAAAGATTATGAAACGAGGAGTGATTTAAAGGTGACAACAATGATTTTAATGGTGATTGACTTCACAACATTCTTATCGAACGGTCTTTCAGCTTACACTTGGGGTCTGCGGTACCGATCGGAAAGTGCCGTTGTTCTTCACATATCCAGTCGTAGTGCATGACCAGTTTTACACCAATATCTTCGTTTCTATTTATGTAAGACAGTTATTGTGCAGCAAATTTCCGAAAATGTTTTTGTCTGGAAATGTATGGAAACATTTTGGAGAGCGTGCCAGATGACGCATTCTCATTTATTAAGATGCCATAATAAACAAAATCTTTATTATTGGAGTAATAACAACTCTTAATATATCCACGAACAGTCACTGTTTGATGCCCGCTGAGTAAAGTTGGAAATGTTTGCCACGTTTTTCGAGGGAGCTTTACATGTTATTGTTACTTCCAATCGACAAATAATAATGATTCGACAATTTTTACACCTAATATCTATGCACTCTTACTGGAAAACGTTTAGTTTTAACAAAATAGAACTACAACCCACTCGTCAAAAGCTGCATGAAATGTTTCCTGAGCACCTAATCTCCCAATGCGGTGAGATCACTTGGCCAACCCACTCACTGTATCTCGTCCCATATGACCTTTTTCCTATAGGGATATCTCGAGACTGAGGTTTACAAACATTATCCTGGGGTCCTCCAGGTCCTGCTAAATGCAACACGTCATAAAATCGGGTATATTCCTCATTACATAATGGAAAGAGCAATGTTGAATTTCAAAATAAGACAGAAAAAGTACATTGATAATGAGGGACACCACTTGGTCAATATCTTCTTTAAAACTTTCAGTGGTTTTGTCTTATAAAAATTAATTTTTTATACCTCCTATAGTTTTTCTTTGTTTAGCGTAAAACAGGGGGAAATTTGTTCCTCATTCTTTATATGCTATTTTTTCTGATAGTTTTTTGAACCAAACTAGACTCAACTCATTGGCCGTTAGCTCTTAATATTATGGCCCTTATAAAGGGTGGAGCAGAATAAGGGACGTTTTTGAAATGATTGTGAATATTTCCTAAATTTATTGTAACCGCACTAAAGTATATAAAAGAATATTTAAGAAAAGTAAGTTTCCATAATATAATTCTTGTAAACTATATCTGACGTCCATTTTAACGTCGGCGTTATTCAAACCAAATTCTGAAGTTTGCCATCATATTGCGCAGCATTTTCGGTCGTGTTTAAACCATTTCATCTTGAATTGTTGTTTAAGGACCTCGATTGTTCTCGGTAGTTTATCCTGGTAAACTTTACTGTTCAAGTAACCCTTAAGGAAAAAGTCACAAGTTAAAAGGTCTGACGAACGAAGGGATTACACGATATCTCCGTTTCGATGCAAATATGATTACAATAAATTTTAGTGATTTTTTTGGTCCCATGATTCTGCTCCACTCTGACTATAAACTTATGAAACCTTCTCCTTTTCTTTTCACTTTTATATTGGAGAGTTGCAAGTCTTGTGCTAGTAATTTGCAGTTATACATTGCCATCGTAATTCATTTTGCTTTAGGTTTTACCAATTTCTTTAATCCCTCAGTTTGAAATTCGTTTTAAAATATATTATTTGTTTTGGAAGCTGACATTATAAGGGGTATATGGGTATTAAAGTGCCTCTATTGACAAGCGGGTTGGTGATTGGATTTTTTAGGTAAGATATAGGGATAATCATCATCTGGCAAGATCAAGATAGACCTGTGCTCCACCGGGATCGTAGACCAATGTCTACTGCCCTTAATGGTCACACTTCGACAAAATTAGTCTATTACATGAAGGATAAATTTGTTGTTTGCGCACTAAGCAGCTCGGTTCCTTTTTTAAATATTTGTTTATAATAATATAATTTTACATCATTGAGCCAGTTAACTCTCCACGAATACGGCACTCCAAAAGTCGCTGCTCGAGTAAGGCGTCTTCCACATCCGTATGTTTCTCAGCATCTAGTGATTCAGTTTTTACTGTGCTCTAACATCTTAAAAACAAATATCTATTTCGTTATCCTTCTTAAAACTCAACTTTTATTGGCGAAATCTTTGAAAACAGACACAATTAATGTAAAAATGTTTTTATGACGATAGAGTCTGGGGGTTTTTATATGCTAAAATCAAAAACCTACACATTTCTGCGCATTTTTGGGGGTGTACCTAGAATTTTATTGTGAGGTTTGAGCTACCAACACATAATAGATCTAGCCTGATCTTCAAAGGACCTTATTGAGATATTTGAGCTCAAACTTTGCTTGATGTGAAATACATCTCATGTAGTCGTTAAGGGGTAACAACTCTAAAAATGGAACTGATTTTATTGTGGTGATAAATGAAAAAAAAATAAGAAAAAGAAGCAAAAAGTGCCGAGTAGTAACTTATAATAAGCTTTTTTTCGTCATTTTATCATGTAAACCAATTTTTATATAGATTTTTTTATAAAATGTAAATAACTAAAGTTTCTGGAAGTTCGAGTCATAACTGTCTGCTATAGTCGTCTAAGCCGATTAAAAACTTTGGTGCACGCAAAAATGACCAGTTTTCCTAGACTTTCAATGGTATATTGAACATTAGATTATTTTGATGCACTGAATCAGTTGTTCTTAGATCCTAAGGCGATATTTGGATTAATACAGATATCTACCGCAGTCATGGGCAAAAACATCAAAATTTCTAAAATTTTGAACTTATTTAACAACCCAAAGATAACCAGTTTGAAGTTTTAAAATTCCATCAGAGATTTTTATGTCAGCCGAAAAAATTAACAAATAGTATCAAAACTCAATCGATTTTGCAACCGCCAAACTACACTAGAAGTTTTTCCAAGGCCAATAAAAGGCGAATCAGAAATAGGAGAAAGTTGTGTTACTGAACTTCTTAAGCTTGAGTAATTAAGAATGTTTTTATATCATTAACTTAAGTAATTTTCATGGAAGCGGATAGATAGATATTTATGATTCTTCTAACATATAGAACTACTTGAAGAGTGAGTGACCTTCTCTACGCAAACTCTTGGTTTTTCTTCAGAACTTTACTGCCGAGAAATCATAGTCCTAAACTTAATCCTTTCAACCCACATATTTATCCTACATCTCTATTTCAATGTTAATTACCTCCATGCAATATCAATTTTAACTTTTAAATATCCCTGAAGAGTAAGGCAACTAACTGTACTGATTTGTCTGTAAAATATCACCTGCATTTTAGGAAAGGCAGATAGTTGACAAGAAAAGATAAACAAACAAAGATAATCAATTGTTGCTCATTTCATCAAATGAAAGACTAGAGGAAGCAGAACTGTCATATTAAATGAGACATATTATTTATAAAACCAAGGGACGAAGATTACGTCAGACTGAAATTGGAACACTTTCAATTCTACAACATTAAAAGAGACACCACCCATGGTGCAATGGTAGTGATAATAAAATACTGAGGACTATATAAAGCACATATATGAAAGAAGATAAAATAGTATCTCGTAGAATAATACATATTACAATACATAATAAACAAATACTAACATCACTAAAGGTTACCCAACTATGAGGGTGGTGTAAGCCTTTTAGTTTTGTTCAAGTAACTATTCCACAAACTATAAGTCTTATTAAAGAGTGTAGTTGTACTTTCTGTTATACCGAATGTCATTTAAATGGAAAAAAGTAGGAAACAATCCTGGTTTGAGTGTTGGCTTATGTCTATTATCATCATAAGCCAAATGTTATGTATATATTAGGTTTAACGTAGTATGGGCAGTTACATCTGTTATGAATAAAATTCTCCTTGGGTGCTGTTTTCTTTTAGGCAGTTGACTATCATCATGGTTATTTGTATTTTTGATGTCGCAACTCTGAACAATTTCAATTGTACGACTGTCTCGATTATTCAGCCAGGAAGTAAGTCTTTTCCCTCTATTTCTTCTTTTCTATATTTTCCCCCGCATGCTATTCTGTAATATTTTATATCTCTCTATATAACTTTCTTTTTCTTATTCTTCTGATTAGTTCATCGTTCGTTGCTGTCTGCCCAGCTTATTTTTCGCTTGTTCATCTCTAGTCTATATACTTTCTTGCCGTTGTTGTGATTTCTTAATTGTCATGAACTTGGTCTTTTTGATATTCGGTGTTAGACTTTCCCTCACTGCTTCCGACTACTTGATCTAACATTATCAGTGGATCTCTTTATGGCTCTTGAATAAGTGTAATGTAGTTTGCGTATCTGATGTTGTGTATAGATTTTCCCAATTAACTTTAATTCCAGTTGATTTTCCTTCTAATGCTTTTCTAATTATTGTCTCTGAATATAAGTTGAAGGGTCAAGGTAAAACATGCATCCCTGCCTTAATTGTCTTTATGTCTGTATGTCCTCTGATGACTCATGACACTTTTATGTTATTATTTTGGTTATAATATATATATATGAAGCAGCGCTAATAGTTAAAAGCTGGGAGTTCTTCTATCGCTGAATCTAAAGGGACTGAAATGTCTTGTCAAAACTTATAGACGAGAATAGACTACATAAAAGGAGGTTTTCTTATTAGTACATTAACGATCAAGTCTACGGTAAACTTATTAAACTGGATCTTAGGTTAATACTCTGTATAAGATTAATATTTTTCTGAAAACTATTAGTGTTGAAGTTTTGTTCGACGACGGACGACGGAATTTAGTCAAAAGGATAGTTTGATATTTGTTTTGGTCATATTCAAGATTAGACTTTTAAATTCCTCAACTAAGACTACTAATAACAGCAATAGCAAACGTTTGACTACGATATTTCAAACAGATGTCAATATAGTACACAGTCTTTATCGTCCACGTTACCATGCCATACGTGTGGTATCGCTCGTACGCAAGAAGTTTATTGTTATTCTTCTCTTGTTTTTTCATTTCAATATTCTGTTGATATCCAAGCCATCAAATCTCGAGATAAAACTGTACTTTTACATCTTCTCCAATACACCTATAGATATATCATCAGCACAACCTCACAATTTGTAATACAAAACACTACTCTCCGCCCTACTTTATCCAATGAAATAAATAGCACTAATCTACTAAAATAAATTACCTATTAAGAACTTACCAAAGCGACTGTTGGGAAAAAATATAAGAAAAGTGGCAGAGCATGCGAGAAAACCACGATTTTGACCAACTTAAGCTCGAACCATCTCAGGTTTTGATAGAGCGTGAACTTTGATTCAGATACATTATACTCTACTTGGGTACATAGTTGGACTCATAGGGGCAGTTGATGGTATATCATCTGGGAAGATATCACCTATTTTTCTTTTCTTATTGTACTCCCTTCTAATAGATGGAAGTCCTGGACCAATTATAAATACCAATTTAACTATCCCTTTGTCAAATCTCTGTGTGATAAAACTCAAGTTGTGTTACAGTCAACAAACCATAGTTTAAACTTTACAATGTTTTAAAGGAATATCCGAACCAAGCAAAACTTAACCCACGTGAAATCTTTTTATAATGAAAAGTGCTTATAATAAATGTTCTCGCTTGTGTCAGGTTGATCGCTTGCCTTGGCATTGAAGTCACTCATAAGTCGATTCATTAGAGAAATGTTGCATTACTTATTTGCAATTTGGGCCACCTGTACTACATGACTGAATCCAATATTTTGAGTATCTTGCGCAAAAAGGAGAAAGCAAAGCTAAAGTAATTGTGAGTGAGTCAGAAATTTATGATTGGCGGTACTTGATCAGGGAGTGCAGAATAAAGGGGAAAGAAACCTTTTGGATACTTCTAGCTGCACCACTAATATTCTTGAGGTTTCATTTTAAACTACTTTTAAACGACCCTTTTTTAAATCATCCTTAATTGACCTAGCCGTCCATGAATAGGCAAAGCCAGTCGTACGAAATTTAATTACGATTAACCCCGTACACTTTATGGTTGATTTAACAGAGAGTTTACTGATGCTGATGTTTTGGTCCATGAAGTTTTCGTGACAAGACAGTCGTTATTTTTCACCCTGTATTTTTTAAAACCCTTCAAATAAAGCCAGTTTCTTCTCAATGGTGGTAATAATATTATTTTTAGAGCAGAAATTTGATTTCTTTTCGGCCAATCCATTTACAAACTGTAAAAGTCATCTTGTACCAAACATTTGAAGACTATCTAAGTATTTTTAGTACTTCATACCTTTCACTGTTTGTTAACTTTTACTTCATCGCTACCCATCGAGAAATTATTCCGGGAGGAAGGGTGGCTGAAGAGTTCAACTTTTTTAAAAGCCTTTGCACTGAAACGAATGCAAATAATTAAACAGCTTTATGCAAAAAATTGTTTAGAAACTATCTTAAGGGAATGTTACAGATTAATTCCAGCCCAAAAAAATTAAGTCTAATCAATAGTTGCTTTTCTAAATAAATTCTTATAATCTTCTAGAGCATTTTCCATCTTTTACATTTGCTCCTGTTTCCATAATTAATTAACATTTAGGCGTTTAATTGTAATTTTGTATTATTAATTTTAAACTTCTGGAATCCATTTTTTATATCGTCTGTTCTTCTACTAAATTGCAATCCTTGAATAAGCCATCAAATTTTCCGTTGTTTTTCTCCATTTGGTCGTGTATTTATCTCGTTTTCTTGTATTTCGTGTTCCACTGAATTTTTCCCTTTCCTATAACTTCTTCTAAGTACTACTATGCTCATTTTTACTCATCTGTTATTCTATTGCCTTTTTTCTTGTTATTAAAATATTGATGTTACTTCTGCCGGTACTTTTTTATGTTATACTGGATTATCAACTTTCATTTTTTTGGTACTTTGCATAATATTGAATTTGACTTTCTTCTAGACCTTTTTTTGGGATCTTCAGTGGTTTTTAAATTTTTTGTATCTTTCATTGCCTATGTCAAAACATGTATTGTAACAAAATATTCAATAGTGACATATCAGATTCTATGGAGACCAAACAATTTTTTCTGAACTTATATAAGGTTAATTTTATTTTGTTGTATTTTGAATTTATATTTTTGTTCAGATAATTAACTTACTACTTTATGTTCTTTAAATATTCCTTCGCCTTGAAAATATTCCTTGATTTCACAGTTTCCATTTCTTCTCTCCGTTTTATATTACTTAACTGTATGCTGCTATGCAGACCAAGAAATTCATAAAGTGCTTTTTCTGTTTCTTACTAATTTTTTGCTATTAAGTTTGAATTATACTTTTTATTCATTATTTGTATCTTAATTCGGCTAAATTGCTTATTATTCTTTTTTTACTTTGTTTAATGCAATATGTGACTACGTTTTTTGCCTTTTGATCCCCCGTGACGCTGCCGCAGCCTTGCCCAACAGTCGTCCGCCCTGATTTAAATTCACGCCCGGGTGAATTTAGGTCGGGCCAGCTCGCGCCCCCCGGGCCGGGTCCGGACCCCGGGACTCTCGCGGAGACTTCCGTTGTAGTGCATGGTTTTTACGTGGTTTTCCGCCGCGCGGGGCATCCCCGAACTATCGCCGCTAGGCGGCGCCCTCGCATGGCGCGGCGACGCGCCGCGCGCGGTCGCTCGAAGGGCTCGTTTCTGCACCGACGAACGGGCGCATTAATTATACATGAACTGCGCGGCGACGACGGCCATCAGAGGAGGGAAATTGTATGCATATTAGCGGACTTGCACGCGAAGAGGCACTTTGTCGGCGTTCCGCCGCGGGCCACGTTTGCTTGTCACGTCCGTTTTGTTTTCGCCAGACGCCGCAGGAATGCCTGACATTGTAAGCGGCCGATGGCGTGTTTAATTGTTGTTGGCAGTACTGCCGGCGACATTTCCATTCGGATTGCTACTCATGTAAAATGCGTGTCGGCAGAGTGAGGCAACAAGTTTTTTTTTTTTCAAAGCAATGGGAATGTTTGCACAAAAATATAAAGCTGGAAGTCAAATATTTTTTATGTTCTTTTGATGTACAATGGCAATCTAGAAGTATGTTTTAATTGCTTCTTCTTTAAGTCTTTATCCTTGACTGATTTTAATTCGGTTTGGAATATTTCTTTTTAGTTCTATTTACAATATGCTCTATTGTATTTAAAGGTGTATTAAGTAAATATGGTGACTGTAGTAGCATATAAGAATTCTTATCCAGTGATGACGCTTCTGAATATTTTTTTGGGCTTAGGGTATGTTTTCCTTAGTGGATCCATGTTCACTGCAGCCTATGGGTTATTGTGATTACCCTAATTAAACAAATTCATAACCAATCTGAAATTGATGTCGCCTGAATTAGCAGATACAGGTCCTTTACAGGATGTGTCTGGAAATCTTCCAGTTCCAGGATTGGTTTCCCGAATATATGTTGCCTTTTCCTGCACAGCGCATCGCACTTGCATAGGATGTGTAAGGCTGTTTCTGGTTCCTTGCTACAAAGTCTGCATACAAGGTCACCATTGAATTTACCAATTTTCCAGAGGTGTTCTTTAACAGTTTCATGTCCTGTAAGAAACCCTATGGTTGTCTTCAGCTGTGGCCTACTAAGGTTAAGGAGTTCTGCTGCTCTCTTTTGGCAAGGTTCTTTATTGAAGGTTTTGCTGCAATAATGTCCTGATCGGTTCTTCCGACTGAACATTACTGGGATGATAGGGATTGTATTCACCTCAATTTACGTTATTGGGCTATTCATCAATCTTCATAAGTCCAAGAATTTTTAAAGAAGATAATTTTCTTGATGTAGTACCTTTGCAAAATAGGATATCGCTAACATTCCTAATACATCTACCACAAATGAAATTTTTAAATTATCATGTATGATTGTTGCTGATAAACAAACCAATTTTAGATTGTCCTCATTGTATAATGTTACACATCCCCAGAACTGGATTTTATACTTTTAGAGAGCCTTGAGTATTGTTGCGTAGAGCGGTACCATATTTTCAGTTAGACCTAAGGAGGCAGTGCACATGCTTGGATTTTAGATCCACCATCTTTGTTCTTTTGCTTTGAGGTAGAAATACAGATTAACTGATTGTCCAGACGAAGCACGAGATATTTAGTTTCCCTTAAATGTAATATTTCTCTTCGTAAAAATGGCTTACAAAAATTCTGTTTTATTTTTCGTAATTCACCATAAGTTTGTCTATTCACTTAGGCTCCTTCAGTATGCTTAAAGGTGCTGTGAATCTTTTATTGTGTCATTGTGCCTGAAGAGTATTGCGCTATCCTGAAATTTTTGGTTTTAAGGGTATTAGAAGTGTATAGGAAAGGACGCAGAACTTAGCCCTGAGGAACATCTACTTTTTTTTATTAGATAGTATACAAAGCTGTAGTTGTTGAATATTATTACAGAATTTTTTTATGGATCTTGACTCTTAAATTTGTAGTTTGGTATTCGAGTTATATCCAGATCTTTTTTAAGTTTTCGTAAAAAAAGCTTTTCTTAGTAGGAAGAACAAGGTAATCGGTCAATATGATTTAGGTAAGTGGGATAGCTTGTATTTGTGTATGTATTTGTACTGTTGTTAAATCGTACTTTCTTTAATGGGAGCAAAATTTCTAATCGGAGACGAACGTCCAAGAAGTTAACTCTCCTCAGTACTTTGATTTGCTGCTCCAAAGTGTAAAAAGACATTGACAATTTTTTGTGAAAATTTATTAGATTCTTTTTTATCCGATCTGCTCCTTGTATTGCTGGTATATTGGTTTGCGAACGTCTCTAGATAGAGTGATCTTTTCTGTTTAGTTTTGTAGTGTAGTTTTTGAAACAAATTTTCTGGTCGATCTGTTTCGACTAAGTTTTTTATTTGACGAATTACAATTTATCACCTTTTTTCAGAAATTATCAGAGGTAATGATATCTATGATTGCCTGAATTCCTCCATCTCAAATTTCGAATTGTTTGACTAATGGGAATTCAATTAAAACGGGAAATTAACTAGCACTGCATGTTACAATTTTTTGCACTCCACTTGTCTGTACGTCCCTAACTTCAGTTGGACTGATTTCACCTTCCTCGTTGATCCTCAAGGCGTGGAGATGTTAAAGCGGTCGCTCAATGATTCCCATTTTAAGTTTTTATCTCAACTGGGTAATATATCTGTTACTCTCCTCATAGGCTAGTTGATACGTTTGCAATTGTCATATCCACATGTCCTCCCTTCACATTTGTGGTGTGAACTTTCTTCCTGAAACTTGACGATATTTCTACCGTTCAAAGTAGACCCATGTTCACTTACATCTACTTCAAGAAATACTGCGCCGGATGATTCACCCAAAAACATATTAAGGTTGAGTGGGACCATGTAATCGTTACCTTCGGCTTCCGTGATCACCGTAAGCTTGCCTTTCCCAAAACTTGCTTTAGGTCCTCTTTTCCACTCCTACCTTGCGGTCTCAAAATCCTCCCTACCATACAGCAGTTAGAAGGTTGAATCACTACTTAATTCATTCAAACACAAGATTCTACTTTATTTTCTTGGGCGGGTTGTAGAATCCTCTGAAGCTAACACGGGTGTCCAATTAGGCACATGCGGCCATCCTTTTCTTCCACAAAATCTTCTGAAGGCTTATATGAATCCATTAGTTAAGAGGATCTCGGTCAACTCTCATGTACGGAACGATAAACGGCTCATATAAAAAGTACTGTCCAAACTTTTAACCCTTTTTATAAATAATAATGGTAAGTCCACTCTGACTACTTCAAAGATCGACATTGTTCAATTCTGTCCAGTCATTTGCATATACAGGGCCACGTTGAGAGAATGCTACTGCTCGCAGGATTCTACAAAAGTCATAGTAACTGAAATTTGACAATAACATCTGATTTAGACTTATTTAACATGAATGATGCCACGTTTTTTTTTCTCTCTAAATTCACAACATTCTCGTCTACTTCCTTTGTCATGTGAGGGTATACTCCGGGGTAATTCCTCCTACCACGCGACTTCTCTCAACTTCTTCATAGTTGCCACTCTGGAGAGACATCAGCTGAATTGACTTCTGCTGAGACAAATTTCCAGATCTCAGCGTCCATTAAACTCCTTATTTCTTGAATTCAGTTGTTGATGAAGTGTTAAGTGCCACAGTTAATTCCATCAAGCATTTGATTTATTTCAGTCTTAGTATGAAGACTTTCTTCTAAAATGTTCTTATTAGTAGATCACCCGACTGTCATCCACAAACACATGCTAAAATCAATTTTCCTCAAAGATGCGTTGGAAGCAATTCAATGAGATGCATAAATTACAAGTTTTGAAATTTGATTCCCCATTTCTTGAATTCATGTGTAATATCTCTGGGTAGCTCTTCATCGCATTCCATCTTGAGTGCACATGTCTATAACAAATAAATGGTGACGTGAATTTTAGGGTATCAAATATCTCATGAGCAATACAAAGGATGCTTCTCTTCGTACAAAATTTGTGTCAGGTGCTAAAGCGCTTTTTACGTCACAGCGTATTATGTCTAATGCGAAGTTCCAAAACAGTCGGATTTAAATTCTGATGTTCGTAACATGAACCCTCCTTTTTGGAATAGAGCCGTAGCAGTTTTTGCAATCATCCACATAAAACCATTTTTTCAATTCTTACGTCTTTTGTTTTTCTTTTTCTCCGGCTGAATTGAGGTGGCGATTCAGGATTGCAACCAAAAGGAAAGGACTCGATGTGACTCCAAAAACTACTTTACTATGGCAGCACTCTTGAACTCTTCGGATCGCAGGAGAATCATATCTCGGTCTTTCCGAATTATGCTCATCTGGAAAAAAGTCTTTCTCATATCAGATAACGTATCTCTTCATTCGAAACCTGCTCACGATATCGAAGTCTATTTTCAAGACACACATTACGGGAGAGGTTTCTTTTTTAACTGATGCATCAAAACTGGTCTAGGGTGCTGCTAAGTTTTTAAACAGATCGATTTTACACGTCTTCTTCTTAATTATTCTTATTCTCCCCAATCCATAAAAATCTACTCATACGCATCTAACGTTCCATTAGCTTCTGCGTTGCTCAAAGCCATGCTGTTTATTATTGATGAGCGGCTATCTATTCAGAGTAAATGTACTTCGTATCGATCATCCTTTTGGTGGGCAACACTATCTCCAAAATTTTTGAGCGCAGCTTATTCTGCTTCCTTTCCTGACTTGCTTTTTGCTCCATGTATGATAATTGCATCTAGGAGCCACAATTCTTGGACGCAGGCGTCGCTAACCTGAAAAGTGGTAACCGTCAGTGAGTTATCCTTGTTTTTCTTCTTCTCAATAGACAAGTTTTCTATTATGGTCCATCCAAGTTTAGTATATACTGCTGCAGGTACGCAAGTCAGTTCTATCTTCTTTCCTGTTTACAGCTTTCCAGCAACATCAGCTCCAAATGTATTAACAGCACCGGCTACATTATAACATTTTCATTTTTGAATCCATTAACCTTTAGTCACACATTGAATATTACTGGCGATGACTGGCATATCAGACATAAAGAATTCAAAACGACATTTGTTGATCAAAACAAAATTACGCTGCTACTCTGATTCCACATATACACTCCTCTTCAATTTTATGGATTCAGCTACACGCTTTAAAATGTACTTCTTGTATCGACTCTTATTTTGATTAGTCTTGTTCCAAGTAACAATACAAATTTACTACTACCAGTGTTTGCAGCAAAACTTTAGGAATCGTTATTTTACACTCTGTCACAGTCACTTGTTTATTTTAGAATTCGCCATTGATTTACTATTTTGATTACGAATATTTGGATAAAGAATTGAGTAGTATTTCTCCTCGCAGACAACACATTTTACAACACACTTTTTCTTGGATATTTTGTGTTTATTTGCTAACGACAGCTTGGTTCCGTTTCCAAATTCCTGAACCTAATTATTCTTTTTACAAAATCTCTATGTTTTCTTCTTAGCACTGGTAGGAGCTTCGATTTGTAAACTACGCTGGTACTACGGGTACTTTTCTTTGTTTTCTTTTTCTTATCCTTAGTTTGTTTACTTTCTTGCTTTTCTATGAACTCATTATCATCACGCTTAATTTGCAATAACTTTATACATTTTTCTATGTCTTTGCCATGATGTCATGACATCATTAGGAAAACACGATTCTACGAAATGGTAAAACAGGTCAACACGTTTGTCCTTTGTAACTGTAATAATTTCTAACTTTCAATTTTCCATTTAATTCAACCTAAAGACGGGGATACAGAAGGGGGTGCATTACAAATGGAGCTTACGTATCTCAAAATATGAAATGGTGTTGTGATAAATAATTGCAGAGCCGCTATATGCAGTTCCATTGGGATTACGTGTACTATGCACAGTGTAGTTAGGAAAGTGAGCTTTAGTTTTCTTGATAAAATGTACTTCTGAACTAAGCATAACAATTTTTGTAGTTGAAGGATAAGTTGTGGTTAACAAGACCATTTGCATTTCATGTTCCAATTCTTCTGTACTTAGCCGTTGTTTATCGATGACATTAGTAGATGTAGTGTTATGCTGCGCTGCTACATCATCAGGGCAAACATAGCCTCGAATTTTGGTAAAAGATTGATTAACTGTTGAGTTATCATAGAGAATGATCATTTACAGTATTGTTTTTTATTGCTCCATTTACGACGTGCATTTTGGTTGTATATAACTCTGTTACTTATGATCCCAAGAGTGGTAATGTGGGGAGTAATAAGAGGAGTGTTGAAATGTGGTTGTATGTTATTAGTCTTCATAAACCTTACATCCTCTTGCGATCTAGATCTAGATGAGCTTTTTTACTACTTTTCCTATCTAGAATCGCACCTTAAAATTTATCTATGAAATTAATATTGGTCCTGTCCATACAACTCCACAGTTTGGAATTCGAGTAGCTAAGATATGCTATTATTCTTCGAACTTATTTGTCTTTTCTCATAGATACCAAGGTAATTATAGTAACATACGTTTTGGTTTGTTTTTAAGTAATATCCATTTCATAGAAGTGGCCAAAGAAAGCAACACCTGAGAGTTCGCGTAAGTATTACGATTTTCCTGCTCACGTGTTTAATTTACGATGTGGGATTATTACCTTTCTTCGGTCAGTAATACGTTGTCATCAGTGAATCTAAGATGAGCTATTATTATGCTTCAATTATAACATTGTTTCCTACTTCCGCCATTTTTTATTTAGGACTTTCTGTTATTCTTTGTCTTTACCGGTGACTCTTTTAGTGATTTAGGTTTTAAACTTTTTTTAAGATTCTATCTTCTATCAATCAAACAAATTACAGTATTGTTCATACGGGATTTTATGGGTAAATGTTTAACGAAACATTTCTTTGAAAAGCCAATTTCGTATTTTATTATCAGTTCTGTGGATACCTCTTATTTAAGTATCCTTTTAAGAGTTTCTATCCTGATGTTTCAATTTAACGAATAATAAATTACTTCTTTGACCATACCATTCGAATAGGTTCTGTTTCTTTGACTGAGGTAACTGTTGAATCATTCATTATCTTCCGCATCAAAATTGTTGTGACTAGTTTCTCAAAATATATATTCTGAGATAGCGTAATAAGTGCCCAATGATTGGCTTCTAACTAAACTTTTCCTTTTAAATGGGTGTTTAAAGAGAATTGGATTTATTGGTGCAACAATTGATACTGTAGAAGTACTTCTTATAACACTGCAGATGCACAAATATACTAGTCTTTTTATCTTACAATTAGTTAGCATCAAGCTAACTATTTTTTTATCGTTGGCTAAACTCGATGTGTTCTAACAGCTGTAATCCGGAAACACTGAACTATTTATAATTAAAAAATATGAGTATTACTTTAATTTTGTTTATAATATTGTTTAGATTATTTTTACAGTTTAATTTTACATCCAAGGTAATACGGATATTCATCTGAACCCTGCTCTTTTCCTATTGAAATAAATTCGTGATATTTTTTCAGAATTGTACTCATAATCTTCCAACCGACATTTTACATTAGCTTTGCGATTACGCTTTAGTGATTTTTCCTGATTAAGACAACTGTTTTGTTATAACACATAGAGCTTTCTTGCAAAATAATATATTAGCAAGTTCAGTATAAGTGAGCATCGAACTCTCTTTTGTGGTCTTCCTCTGATAGCACATACTTAGGAGATTTTTCACCAATTTAAGATGATGTTTATTCATCTGTTTAAGACTTAAGATTCTTATTTTTGTTGCCCCATAATATGACTTATAAAACATCTACCATTCTATGTCATGTGGAACATATATATAAGGGTTGTGTTTTGTTTTTAATGAAAATAGTTGTCTTAGGTGTGTCAAAGGTTCTGTTATATATCAATTTACGCCTTGCTTACCCGAATCGTATTATTTTGTGTCTGTGCCTTACCTAGTAATTGCTTCTTTGTTGAAAATTTTCAACGAGTATTTAATGTTGATATATATGGTCAACCAGTTATGGCTCGTGGAATACAATCATCTAAAAGTTGCTCGACCTAATCCCAAACATGGCTTTAAGTGGATCTTTTCCAAGCCTTACCAAAGATAATCAATGTTCTACTAGTAGCTTTAGAAACATTGTTAATAACTTTTTTGCAGATTTCTTTATTTTTGTTTTTTTTCGGACTGGCAATTTTCTACTACAAATTAGCACTACAGAGTTTGGGATTTTATAAATCACTTTGATGAGATTTAAAATTCTTTTAACCATTCTCATCACAGGTTCACGTTATAATTCACGACTTTGTTTTTTCATGTTCATAATAAAGAATTACTGCATTTTATTACAGCAACAGTTGTTGAACTTTGGACCTGTTCGCGCTTCTCCAGCTTTTGTTTGTTTTATCAATTGGGCATATTTTATACCCAAGTAAGTTTTAAGGAGCTACCGCAATTTTTTTAAGTAATTAAAAAAAATGTTTACTCCTTTTATTAGTGCAAGGTTTGTAACATTTGTACGGAGTGCTCTTTTCTCTTTTTATAGAGAGTATCCTAAATGTTCCTCTTGAGCCTTTACCTGTTTTACATTCTTTAGGACGCTGATTTTTAGAGTGTACTTGTTCATCCATAGCTTTTATCTTTTTATTTGTGTTACAGGCTCTTCTTAAACTAAAATAGACTACAGTTTTAAATTTTATTTTTAATTCAACGACTGTCAATGTAAATTTGAAGTTCCTTTATTGTATTAGTCTTTTTCAGTTTGGCTGTTTTGTTACTTTCCTAGTTTTGCAGTTATAAGAATCATTATCCAACAGTTGGTTATATGTATTTTAAATTTATTGGAATTCTATTTATTCTTCCTCAGTTAAATTTCAGGTACTTACCTGATGAGAAGTTGAAACTTTTCAGTTCTTTTATACAGCTGTAGATGCTTTCTCTGTAAGTTTTTCGAAAATTCCACGTCGAATTACTTTCCGAAGCCATGCAATTATTCTAGTAGTTATGGATGATTTTTACAAGCCACTCAAAACCAGTCTGCATCGGAATTTACTAGAGAATTAAATATTTTGTCATGTTGCATAGAGATTTGTCCCTTTATCCTTATCGACTTTGTTTACACCTTCTTATTTATTGATATTATTATGTTAGTTTTTGTATTTATTGTTAAACATTTGTTTAAGTTAGATTTATTAGTGCCACTGCCTGATTTCCTTGTTTATTTTCTTCAGACTTTTTTATGTTTTTTGATTTTTTTTGAAAAACTGGTTTGGGTTAGAGATGGACATTGTTCTTTAATTGTTTAGTATCTTAAAAGGTTGGTTAATTAAAGCAAATAATTTATGAACAAAGGCGGAAAGGTAGTATAAAGGACAACCAAACGACACAATCAGTATATTCCAAGGTAAGAAAAAGATGAAACAAATTACAGTTAACGAGGTATTAATATAACAAAAAACAGAAGATGAAAGCTTAAATAAGCTAATTGGCTGGCTAGAAAGAGAATAAGGAAATTATAAAAGAATTACTGACTACTAAAAATGACGTATAATGGACAGAAAAATAAAAAACATATATACAACACCAAAAAATGGTAGATTTAGGTATACTAAACGAGATTAATTAGATTAACGGAAGTAATGGAAAACATAGAACCGTAGAAAAATAAAACAGCAAAAATATAACATAATATGAATAAGAGAGTATGTAAGTATAGAAAATAAGTCACGAAATGAACTGAGTTACTGTATAATTATATTCAAAAATAGATATAGAAATGAATACATT
This sequence comes from Sinelater perroti, assembly GCA_036346155.1. Taxonomy (NCBI): domain Eukaryota; kingdom Metazoa; phylum Arthropoda; class Insecta; order Coleoptera; family Elateridae; genus Sinelater; species Sinelater perroti. Next base: position 15,108,291 of record JARFIY010000158.1, on the reverse strand, counting down.
AATGTAGACTCTCCAAAGTATAGTTATTATAAACAAATAAAAAAGTGTCATATTGAAATATGCATAACAAGATAAGGAGCTAATGGTAAAGAGCGAATTCTACGAGGAGGTAGGGAAAATGCTAGAAAAGATTCCGAAATATGATGTTAAAATAATAGTAGGCGATCTAAATGCCAAAGTAGGTAGGGAAGAAACATATAAAAAAGTAACCGGAGGCAACAGTATACATGCTCAGTCAAATGAAAACGGAAAAATTATAATAGAGTTCGCCCTAGAAAATAAATTGAAAATATTTAGTACAAATTTTCGACACAAAATAATACACCAAGCGACGTGAGTTTCACCGAACAAGGAAAGCAAAAATCAGATTGATCATTTATTAATCCAAGATAAACTCCAAAGATACGTTACAGACGTAAGAAGTTTTAGAGGGGCGGACATGAACTCGGATCACTTTCTAGTAATCGCTTCAATAAAATAAATAACGCCAAAGAAGGGAAAAAACAAATAACCCGTTAATAAGGTATAATATTGATAAAATGCAAAATAAAGAGGTATTAGTTGAAACGAAAAAGCAACTTGATAACAAACTCAGGGAATTAAAGGAACCAAACAACATTCAAGAAGAGTGGAGGAAAATTGAGACTGCAGTTCAAGAAACGATGGAAAAATGTTTAGGAAAAATGGCAGAAGCAAACAAAAAAGTTGGCTTGACGAGAAATGCAAGGCAAAACTACAAGTAAGTAATGAGGCCAGAACGAAATTATTGAGGCAAAATACAGAGGAAAATAAACAGAAATTTGAGGAGGCAAGAAGAGACGCAAAGAGAACATGCAGGCAGTTCAAAAGAAAATATTTAGATACAAAGCTAGAAAAAATAGAACAAAATTACATAAATAAAGAGCTAAGAAATTTATACCAGGAAGTAAAGAAAAACCGCGAAGATGTAAAGCCCAAGAATATTACATTTTTAAAAAATAAGGACGGAGAAATGGTAGGTAATACACAAGGAAAACTTAGGATATTGAAAAAATATTACGAGGGGGTAGTTGGGGATGAGGAGGAACAATATGAAGAGAGGAGAGAAGAAGATGAGGAGACAGTGTGCGAGAAAACACAAAGGCTAGTAAGATAACCTACGCGGGAAGAGATAAAAGAGGAGATCAACAAATTGAAAGTAACAAAAGCACTGGTGAAAATAGAATACCCGCGGAAGTATATAAATGGGGGGGGGGGGGGGAATACAGCAGAAAATAAGCGAGTTTATTATAAAAGTATGGAGACAAGAACAAATGCCAATAGAATGGCATAACGCTATTGTCTGTCTGATACATAAGAAGGGGGATGGGTGCCAATGTGAAAACTATAGGGGAGTATCACTGCTGGACGTGGCGTATAAAGTACTGGCGAGACTGATTCGGGAAAGACTGAGTGAGCACCAAGAACGGGTAGTAGGGGAATACCAAGGAGGATTTAAAAGAGGAAGAGGAACCCTGGATCAAATCTTTACGGTGAAAATGATTCAGTGTAGTAGTTATGAGCAAAATTTGGAATTACATATGCTATTTGTGGATTTCCGCCAAGCCTACGATAAAATCAGCAGGAGAAAACTTTACGAGGCCCTTAGAAAGCTAGGGATTCCAGAGAAACTCATAAGATTGGTACAAATGACCCTAAGAAAAACGAATAGTAAAATACTGATAGATGTACAGGTATCGGAAAGAGTCACTGGAAATAAGGGAGTGAGACAAGGTGGATCCCTGGGAGTATATATAACTTGGTACTAGATTAGCAATTATTGATAGAAAGTAATATCGAGACAAAGAATAATTGATAACCAAATTGACGTCACCAGATAGTGCAGAACAGACGAGCTGATTATTACCAGATCAAATAGAATATAGGAATTACAGTATGTCAGAAATAATAGGAAAAATCGTATTACTAAAATATGAAGGTCAAAACTATATGATGCCATGAAAACTTAGTACATGAAATGAGAAAGGAGTATCATTAGAGTGAGAAATGATTATTGCAGCTTCCAATGGACAATCAATAGGTATATACAGATTGAAACAAGTGTAGTAAGGTACGTGATATCATAGCGTTTCTGGAACGCGAAGGAAAGGTCGTGGTCATCTAACATGCAGTTGTAGGAAAACACGAAATACAAAAATCAGACGATCATGCAAAGTAGGGCGTGAGGTGCAATTAAGGAAGGGTTAGAAAACGCAGTATAGAGTCACTGGACTGTGCTGAGAAAAATAAGAGCAACCGGCATCCAACAAGTCATATTTAATACGTAATATTGCGTACCATCATCCATCTGTACACAAGATTTCTGGTGTTCTCAGCGTTCAACAGAAAAAGAAACGTGTATAGGTATGTCAACAATTGCTGCATCTGTGCAGCATGAAGAGACGTTCTTTGAGTGTCTAGTCACAATAGACAAATCATGACATACGACACAGACAAAAAACACCAATCTATGGAACGGCAGCACGTTGGGAGCCACCGCTGCATCTCTGCCAACGTCGCCACGGGAATTGAAAACATGGCGTCTTGCTTCAACATGACAACGCGCGGTCATAAGCTATAAGCTTTCTGGTAGACCGTGTTACTTCACACCCTGTATTTGCCAAATATTACAACTAACCTCTATTTGACATTATGGAAGAACCAGTGTGAGGTGAGAAGATTCTATATAACGATATATAAATAATGCCAAAGGAGTGGTTGCGAAATTACCGGAGCAACGGTAAAAGTGCACAAACTCTAAAGAGGAATATTATTAATGAGATATGTACTCACTTCTTATCAATAAAAGATTAATAAGAAATAAGAAAATAGTTGTACTCGAAACAGTCAAATGACTTGCAGTTTATTGTCCTTCAGCAACAAAAATCTCCTCTGTAGCATCTCTTGTTGACATTTCCTGTTTCCATCAGTAACGGATCAGAACTCAAAGTTCTGTGTTGTCAAGTACCATCAAAAATCCAATGATAAAGTTTGTTACCACATTATAAACATAAAAAGCCACAAAAAACCTAAAATTTATATTTTTTCACGTGTTAAAGAACATTTTTACAACCTGGTAATAAGGAGAATAAGAGAAAACAAATAAGTAGAATATCTTATACACATATATAACGAAGAAGATGTGGACATCAAATAAATTCGAATCAAGAAGATAATAGAGAAAAAACGAACCTCCAAATACAAAAGAAATTTACCTACAGTTAAAATCTTACAAGAAAAAGCAGCTGAAATTATGAAGAAAAAATAGAAAAGTTATAACTGAATTTTTATAACTTAGCAAAAGAAATATAAGAAACATAACACATACAAATTGCATAGAAAGAGACTGATTTTTCCACTATATAAAAGCAAGAGTAAGGCTACAATAAATTGAAAAATCTTTCTTTTGGATATTTTATTCCAAAAGAATCATTAAAAATAGGATAAGTGAAATAACAGAAGTACAGGTTGCATTTTATCTGTGTGAATTTTATATTAGAACATTAAATAGAAAATAGCATTGAAAAGATAGAGAAGAACTGAGAATAGAGTACAAGATAGCAATAGATCGACTTAAATCAGAAAAGATTCAGGTCAAAAGCAGGTTTTAGGCAAAGAGACCGATTATCCACTATCTTATTTAATATTTCATGAGACTGCAGTAATTAATAGAATAAAAACCAAAAGAACAATACATACATATTTAGATGATTCAGATTATGGATATATGCACGGTATTTAATAAAAACATAAGAAAATTCGATAATAGCAATAAAAAGTATGGAAAAATAAGGTAACAACAAGTAAAAATAGAACTAAATTTCCGATGATGGGGGAGGTGATTTGGAAGAAGAAGCTACAATTTACGTCGACATTTTTAATAAGAAAACATTTAAGTATCTCGGTAACCAATAAAAAGAAAGAAGAACTAAAATAGAGCAAATAATGGCCAAAAGTAATACAGATTTAAGTACATACAAATAAGTTTATGACCAGTACTTATATACGGAAATAAATTATAAAAATCAGATCAAGGAAAAAGCAACACTTGAAGTAAATTGGAGGGGGTGATAAATGAGAACCAAGATTAAAACATGAGATAACGCTACGATTACCAAAGCATGGCAACCGTACAAAGAATGCGTTGGTCTGAAGACCCCAAAACCGAACAACAAGGCACACGAAGAATGAAAAGGAAGATATAAAAAATTATGTACTACAAGATTTATAAAAATGACCTTAATATAACTGTAAATATTTTATATTCATTATTTATTTTAATCTCATCTTATTTTTTTAACATTATAATAATATATGGTAAGTTTTCTAGTAAGAGGCTGAACTGAGAGGTAAGGCTTAATTTCGATCTTTTTCGTGGCTGCCTCTATCGGGCGATGTGGCAAGCACCGCGCTAAGGACGGCATTTTACCTTGTTCGAATGAACGCAGTACTCAATTATTTATGACTGAGTAGGCCAGCAGGTATCAGAGAGCACCGGAATTGAACCGGGTCCGTCATGATTTGCATGCCCATCAACCACGGGACCACTCTGGCTTATTTAACATTAATCTTATAAAATCTGTACTGGTTTGCCCCAAAACATGACCCTATAGAATAAAAATTAGGATTACAATAACAAACCATTTTCAGAAAAAGTTTTTACCTGTGATATTTAAAAACAAAGAATTATGTTATTCAGTCACCTGATAAGTGTTCTGAATAAACACGGACTTGAAAGTGTTTCTATATAAACTGACTAGGTGGCAGGGTTGTAATTATCAATCTATTATTTGGCTTTTTGGTATTAGGTCCTGCGTTAAGCTAGGAAAAACCCTTAGTGAACCATGAAACATGACATAACAAGTATATGATGACGGGATATTATCGAGAAGCCATGATTTTGAATTGCCCAAAAGGTTTCAGGGGGGTAGAGATATAGCCGCCTGTTAACATCAGATATCGCTGCAAATGTGGAACGAATGAGGTAGTTACTGCAAAAGACTGCTATTATATGCACGATATCAGAAGAGCTGAAATTGTTACCAAATGTTACAGGACAATTTAGTAAAACAGAAATTGAATGCAAGAATAGCCTCTTACATACTGACAGAGAAACAGGAAGAAACTAGACAAACAGTCGCTGCTGAACTGTTGGAGGGGTCAGAATTGATCTTATATTTGTGTTAAACGAAGCACCAAAGCGCCGAATGGAGAAATAATGGTCCTCTCAAAAGCAAAGACAACGTTGATCGCATTTTTGATGCAATAGATTTGGTGCACCATGAATGCCTGCCTGAAAGACAAACCATAAATCGAAACTTTTACATTCACGTGCTGAAACGTTTACGTTATGCATCTGGACGGTGGTTCTTACTGCATAACAATACAAAGATCCAGATTTCTGCATCAAGTATGGTTAACCATCATATTCTTGCTCTGCTACATCATCTAAATACGCATCCAACCTGTCACCGTGTGAGTTTTTACCTTCCCCTGTGGAAATTCCACCGAAAGTGAAGCCTCATAAAGATATAACAATCTAAACTATGACAAATGAGCTGAGACTTTTTTCAGCGTCGCTTCCACCGTTCAAAATATTGCAGAATTTTTTGAACACCGACGTCTAACTCCAAACTAACCCGCCTAGTAAATTCGTCCTCTTTCACGCATGTGCATTATAGTTCACTCTCATTGGCTGCTAGGTTATACCGCGGTCACATAAACAGTTTCGATTATATTACAGTTGGCTTGATATTTTCTGAACAGACCTCTTACTTTAAATTTGTTCCTATTACGTAATATTCTCAATTCGCGTTTTAGAAATTCTGATGTACCATATAACTTGATTGGGGTTATATCTTATATTTCAAATTCAGTCCTCAAATTTTAAATTTCTTATAACATTTGTCTAAAGTTTTTTGCAGTCCGCAAGCCTCTTTCGCATTCTATTATTGTACCCAAGATTTTTTTGCAAATTTGGTAACATTTCGTTTATCCTGATTTTATATGTTTGTAATTTATATTGAGTAATTTTAAGATTTACTACATCATATCTATGTTCACCAAGGGAACACCGTGTTCTTTGAATAAATAGTTTGTCAGTTTTTCTTGCGATCAGCGTTAGCGTTCTCTCCTCTATACATCCATTTTCTTTAGATTCTTGGCACTTTGTTATCCACTTAAACTTAAATGTATTATATTTCTTCAACTTATTGCAAGGAATCTTCATGATGATGGTTTAGATACAAGTATCACCAAAAGGCGATATTTTTATTCTTTTGGGTGAGTAAAAACTTTTTCGAAGTGTTAAATCATATAATGGAAGCAGAGTGTATTCTTTGTAGTTTCTAGCTGGTTCCTGCAAATAGCAGGCAGTAAAGAATCGCAGCAAATCCTAAAGAACATTTTAGTGAAATACGTACTTGTATTTTGCTTGGATTTATTCACCAATCTTTTTGTTTGCCTCCAGATAGATACTTATCATGGTAATAAGGCCTTCTAACTCGCTTTTAACTATCCTGCAAAAAGAAATTGCTCGCATAAAGATTAGAATGGGTACTACATCAGTAAGTTACTTTTTTTTTATTCTACTTCTAGAACCTTTTCTAAAGTAACTTTAAGTTGCCCTAGAACATTTTCAAGCTAATTGTATTGAACCCTACTGCCTAATAGTGATTTTAATGCGGGTCCCATATCTCTTTAAAGGTGTCTATGCATGCAAATCTTTATGGAATCTAGTTCAGCTTGTTGGTAAAGAAGTTTTGACAACTTCAAATTGGTTCTTTTGACTTATTGCCTCGTCATATGTTTAAGTTTTTTATTATTTTGGGGGCATATATTGAGTGTATAGGTAGCGGGTAGATACTCCTCTGTGATTCCGATAGAGGATAGATCTATTTCAGGGACGCAACCCTGCCCACGCGAGCCTCGACTTTTCTCCATCTCCTAACACTGGGGAAAAGTCGTGTCCCAACCTTAATCCTACCCACAATCTACATACTCTTATCCTCTATACACCCTATCCACTCACCACTCTCCCTGGCAAGCGTGGCGTTTAGTTGCCAAATCTCCTTTGAATTTACGGGAGGCTTATGTCCTCCAGTGGACTGCAATGGCTGTGTGATGATATGATATTTAGTATGTCAAAAAATGTATACGTAATAATACATTGTCAATTCCCACCGTATCTGAAAGTCATAGAATCAAGCAGAGCAAGCTTCAACTCTCACAGCCGTTTGAACTGCTGCAATATTCTCATGGCATTTCTCTTGCAGCGGCATTTTTACAAAAGGAATTAAAAAAACACGGCGATAGGTCGGTAAATATGTGGAATGTGGTAGACCAAGGCCATGATATTTGGCCAAATATTCTTGGACTGATACAGCAGTATGCAGCCTTGCATTATCATACAATAAGAATATCTGCCCAAACGCCCGCAAATTAGGGCGCCGACTCGCTTGGTGCAAACGTTTCTACAACTCAACGTAAAAGTCTTGGTGTTTCGTTTGTTCTTCAGCCAAATGTTTACAGTGCATCAAAAAATACAATTGACATGTTTTTGCCTTTGAAGCTTATCGCTTCACTTTTTTGCACTTTTTTGGCACTTTGATACTTCATTTGGTAGGTCAGTTGTTCTGATACCATAAGCATAGTAACACAACAATCTTCTTGTAGTAACTGCCTCACATGTTCCACATTTATAGTAGTATGTGATATTGACACTGAATTTCTCTCCTTTAAAAAATTTTTTGTGCCATCCAAAGACACGACTGTTCCATAATATATCGTCACCATATGCCCTCATGTTTCATTTGTTAACACTTTGCTCAGCATCCGCGTCCATTGTAACTTCCAACTAAATGCACCAACTAGCCGAACAGTGGGTTGCTAAGCACAGCTTTACCACCTAGTGAGTTTACATGGAAACACTTCTAAGGCCGTGTCTGTTCGGAACACATACTTCTTGTGTTTGAACATTACAGGTAAAGGATTAACAGATAAGTCTTGAAACTTTTCTGAGCAGAATTTCCGCTACTCTCTGAAAAGGTGACAACTCTAAATGGGCTTTAATAATGTACTTGCTTTTGTAATTTTTTGTTCCATATTAAGACTATGATAGGCTATAGAATGCGGTCATCTTGAGTTTTTTTTTCCAATTAATGGTTTTGCCCATGATTTTATCTGTATGGGCACTGTACTTTAATTTCCGGTTGAGTTGCTTACAGATTCATTTCCTTACCATACAAGGTTGGATTTCTGATCAATTTTTGTACTTTTTGGTAAGTGGTACAATGGAAAACCTTTTTAGGTTTAGGTCTTTAGGATATGTAGTATTGTATTTAATATCAGAAATTGCAATCATCGTGATTACGAAATCATTTGCATAGCCCTGAAAGTCAAACCAAGTTAACGAGTCGTCAACTACAAATAGCTACCATAAAGACAATAGATGGTCTCTTATTAGATAGTTGGTTCTGATAAAAATACGTCTTGAAAGATTCAAGACTTTTTATTGTCTTTAAGTTTTTGGCTATCTGCCTAGGGTATAAACACCTCAATGTTAAAAAAGACGAAATCTAGAAAAGCGCAAGAAACGAGCTCAGACGACCGCGCTGCCGCGTCCGCTGCGGCATGGGCCCCGCGGCGCCCCAGCCCGTCCGCTGCTTCGGGCCGTTGCCCCGCTCGGCTAGCTGCGTATTGCTGACCGTTGCTCCAAGACAGTCTTCGGGCCAGCCTTGACGCGTTGCGTTTAACACCTGTTTTACCCTGGCCGTACCGCAGAAGCCGCGTCGAGGGGCGGCCCTCGGTGGAGCGGGCCCGAGCCCCCGCGCCGCTCAGCGCTCTTTCTTGGACCTGGCCGGACCCGCAGCCCTGACGGTGGGTTTCATTCTTTTATCTAGTGATAGTGTAATGTGTGTCTGTCTTGCTTCCATGCAGTGTGTCGCCGAGCCGGCCTGCTGCAGGTTGGTGGTAGGTCCTGCGCCGGGCACATTTGGTCCTTACATCCTGCGCCAAAAGTAGGCAACATGAGCTTGTGCCCACGTGTGATAGCTAGTTTAAGACCACCCTCTGATATTTTGTTTATTGTTCCAACAGCGTCTGTATCTATGGGGAGGATGCATATAGAGAGACCACACTGCAGTACGATGAAAAAGGCAGCTGTACCGGGCAAAATTTTATAATAGCACTATGTGTTATAGTTCTATCAATCATTTTATAGATACTATTAAACTATAATTATGAGATTCTAATATTTCTAATCCCTCTACGTATCAAAACAAAAATAGAAAAAGAGATGGTAACAGTTTAGTATCTTGACGCATTTGAAACTTTATATAAATAGTTGTAATACAAAAATGTTTACTTTTAGGGGGGGGGGGGGGGTTGCAGCATAATTTGACCGAAAATGCCAAATTGTGGCTTATTAAAATAAACTACAAAATCCGCCTCTTCAAAGAGTGTACAAAAGGGGTTACAATGGCTTTAAATGCGTTGTAGATTATTACAGAAAATAGGAAAACCTCAGCCCAACATCATTTATGCAAGCAATTTATAAGCTTGCTAAGGATATCGAAAACATCAAACTTCAAAGAGTTATAACAATGACGAGAACACTTCCTGAGTGATAGCAAACATTTTTGTACTACAACCATTGGTATAAAATTCCAATACTAAACAATTACGGTTCAGACTTTTTCTTCTTCTGGTTTTTCTACACTGTAACTGTCGATAGACTTTGTTACTTTAACTAACACTATTGATCACAACCATTAATAAGAATACGATTGTTACAAAAACCTAGGTTTAAGGTTTTTAATTCGTGATCGTTTAGATTTTAGTATGGTTTCTCTTTTTCCCGTTTTTTAGTCTAATGGGGATTTAATCGCTTGCAACTCTGTGTGTCCATGGCATTTTTTTACAAATAACATCAGGGCCAGATCTCAAGGTTTTTATGAAGCTCTAAAACATTAAATTTTGATGAATATAGTCCTGGTATTTTCTATGTAGGTACTTGTATATTTCATAAATAATCACATAGGTTATTAAAGATGATGCTATCATATCCATGTTTTTTGCCTTATATAATATATTTTTATTTACAATAAAGAAATTCCAGCCCTATGTTTTTTCCTTCGTATATCAATTACCATAGTTTTTCTTCCATAATATTCTTTGTTTTGATTCAATAATCATTACTTTTATTTCTTAGGAGTCAATATTGAAACCACATCTTTTTATGCTTTTAATCAGTGAGAAATGAGAAGTTTTTTGAACTATCAACAGGTACTGCGTCCTATGTTAGTCATTTTTGATCAAAATATTTTTTACTTCTACATATATTAAGGCATTCTCGAAAGTGTTTTGAATGGAAGTCTATCAACGAAGGTAATTCACAATCTTGTAGTCTTCTTTTTTACTTGTAAAATGATAGTAATCGACAAGACAGTCGTAGATGTAACACTCATTTTTCTACATTGAGGGTTTTTCTTTAAACCAAAGTTTGTATATTTCTTTGCAGTTTGGTTTCAAGTCATTTGCATAGCCGTAGTCAGTTAAAAATTGACATCAACAATTTTACCTACGTGCTTTCACTACACGAATTTTTAAGGTTTATATTTCTTTTGTTTAGATCTTTAGGTTTTTTACAGCTTATATGATGGCGTTCTGGTCATTTGTCATCACTTTGTATCTTTTGGTTGTTTTTTGATTTTCATTGTGCATAACTATCATTTGATTACTTTCTTATGTCTGGCTCTAGCAATGATCTAACCTTTGAGGTCTATTTTTCAATGCCAAAATGACAAGAGACATTTAGTACCATTTTGTTTTTGAAAAACTGCCTCTAGTACTAATCCGTCACCATCATCTTATTCTCTTGATATTCTCCATATCTACCACCTGGCAAAACACACGGTGTGGATTCAGCAGCCCCATATAGTCAAGGTTTTTATTTCAAATTAAAATTAAACCATCACGCAAGAGATTTGTAAAAAATCGAAATGTTGCTATTGGTAATTTTTTTTAAATTTTCTTATCTTGCCCCATGACTGTCTTGTCATTTTGGAAGATTACATATCCTTGTTGTGGATAATTCAAAGTCACACCACTTTATTTTGAAGATTAATTTTTAATTTTGTACTTGAACCTGAGAACAGCAGATCAGATAGTTAGAAATCGTAATTTTCAAGGAAAAAGTCTTTAAACTACATGTTGCATTATGTACTATAATAAGCAAAAATATATTTGAATAACTAAAATCCTTGTACATGTGGTCTCTCTATATACGTCCTTTTTGCGGATCTTAGCAACGAGTAGATTGCTGGAATCGTTTGAAGAAAGCTTTATACCCGAATGCACAAAATGGCGGGCGAGGTGATTAAACGATGCTAAACAAGTAAAACACAACTAACAAACTAAACCTTTTTGTTCATTTTATCATTTATTTGCTTGCTCCTGTTTCTTTGACTGTTTCGTTTAATTTCCTGTTGTTTTTCCCAGGACCGTAGACGACATTCCCCTGCCCTCCACCGCAAAGAGGATGCCCGATAAAGGCGACTTCACATCCGAAAAGATGTAACGTAGCCTTCATTCCGAGCTTTAACTTTAGTTTGTTATGTTTTGTTTGTCACAGAATAATAAGACAGTATAAATAATCTGTTAGTTTAAAATACATAGACACCTACATGTAGCTAAAATTCTCTAATAATATGTAATGTAAGTTTTTTATATTAAAACTTTTGAGTTTTTGTTTTTGTTTTGCCTGCTGTTGATTTTTATGATTTTAAATTTAAAACAATTAAAGAGACTCGTAAATAAATGATAAATAAACAAGAATAAGTCACGCGAAATTACTATGCCAATCATAACCACCCTTAATTATTATTTCATTAATTTTCCTTAAAAACTTGAATTTTGTTACTTCTTTCTGTTGAATAATGAACTTAAACAAAACAACACTCATACCAATACAAACGTGAAAACTGTTAGTACGTAGGTGTATAGGGGTTGATCATTTACTTGGCAGAATGAGTTCGGAATAAGTGCAAAAAGTATGTTAAGTTCTTATCGGTCTTGTTTTTAAATTAATTGATACCAAGATTAACTCCCCCAGGGGCTCTCTCTAGAGAGTACGGGTGCTGGCAAGCCCGGGGTCCCAGCCCGTCTACTCGACATTAAAAGGGGGTAAAGTGTCATGCGACCCGAGCAAAGGTCCAAACAAAACACGTTACATTAGCAAGTTTCTCTTTGCTACACTAAAGTGGAACTTTGATGTAGATGACATTTAAATGCCCACTTATTCATAGGAACACCCGATTCCTCAAGTAGGGCTCTTGTAGTTAGTTTGTGTAAGACCATCTCAAAAGATTTACTCTTTTCTAAGGTTTTAATAAGTACGTCAAGCTAATGGGTCTGAAAGCCTTGGTCTACGTATAAGAGTTACCCATTGGTTTTGGTATGAATTACGTCCTAATCTGTTTCTAGCCAATTGGTATGTACTCTAAAGAGAGCACATAATGGTGTCTCAAAACCGTAATCTAGTAGTGCAGGGAACATGTCTTCCATCCCTGCAGACTTGTACGGTTTAAACGAATTGATTGTCCATGGAAGCCTCATTATGTTATCGACTAATCTGTAGTGTGCTCTCCTTGTTTGATTCATGGGTATTGCCAATGCATCTGTATTTAAATTGTTGCTTGTTGAAATTACACTGTCCGGAAAATTTGTCTCTTTCGATAGCTCAAGTTTCTTCTCCTGTTGGGTTTCTTAAGTGAGCTTAATTTTACTTGATCGTTTTTCATTAGAGCTTTCTATAGTTTAACATACGTGGGCGTACTTTCAATGTCCCCACAGCACTTTCACCATGAAGTTTCTTTCGTTTTTCTTAGCACTTAAACTTATCTCAGGCGATTGGTTTTGTAATCTGCCCAATCGTCAGTTACTTTCGCTCTTGAAAAGTTCTACCAAGTATTTCCATTATTTCCTCTTTTTTTGAGCGGAGAACTATTTTCGTATGCTATTATACTAGCTGATGTTAATAGACTTTTTCATTTTTATTGCACCTGGTATTCAGGTTTTGGTACATAGTCTTTCAATCCTAGTACTAAAATCTGCTTAAGCAATCTCCAGTCACAAGTTTTAGGATTTCTGTGGATAATTGGTTCAGACCTAATTGAGTCTACGACGAATTTAATGTATCTATGATCTGAGAGCGTTAATTACCCTACAAATCTACGGCGTACCTAAAATAATGCGTACGACTTTCTTTCTTGAGGAAGTCACGAAGGTCGATTTGTTAACTACTTCTAGATTATTTCTAAAAATAAATGCTAAACCTCTTGGGTTGCTTTCAGTGCTACCCTATATTTCAAGGTGCACATTATCATCACATCCTTCTAGTTTCTGATATTTTTGCTTTGCAATTTCTAACCAGTGCCCTCAGCTCTTCAATTTGGAAGTCTTGATTGATAATATGCAAAGTAAGCTGAACCCACAACTAGGTCTCTTGCATTTCCTCCCGTAGTTACTTAAATTCAAACTCCATAGTGGTATTAGATGTAGTTTTCCCTTTCCAATGATACAAGTTTTGAGCACAACAGTTCCCCGTCAACCAGCAATCCAAGTTCTCGTGTTGAGTCACTATAAACCGACGGTTTATGTATTAGTGCAAGGTCAACATTATGATGAATATGGTGTTTTTGTGCAACAACGGAAGCTGGCTAACAACGATGCAGGTTTACCAGAACACTCATAACGATGTTTTTTTAGGGGATTTCTTAGAGGGTTTCTCTGGTATTTTTCCGTTTTCTTATTATAGCCTGGTTTGTTCGCAGTCTTCTCCTATTTCCCCAAGCATCGTGAAGGTCACTCTTGAAAAGTTAAAGAACAGTTTACTATCCAAATCCTTTTGGATTCGGGTTTTTATCTACTACTTTGAAGTCTAAGCCAATTAAGGATTTTTTCCGGTTCCTCAATAGATTCTTAAACCCATATCGTGGACCTGGATGGTTTGGGTACGTTTTGGCGTCAATTTCATTAAGTTTTGCACTCTTCTAAGGGATGCTTTCCCCAATGAGTCACCTCACCCATCCCGCTGTGGTTTGGGCGAAACATGACACGCTTCAGTTTGGAAAACCTCAGTAAAAGTCTTCTCTCTTTTATATGGTCTATTTTAGAGAACAAAGCGGTCCTGAGTAGGTCCGCTTGATCTTCATCTATTGCCATCTCAGTAAAGATCTCTGTTAGGATCGCCAGCCTGATACCAGTCATATTGCATTTATAGAAGACCACCTGCCTGCTATTCTTAGCAGTACGCATGTCTTTTGGAGTACTACCATCAGATTAGCTCATCTTCTAAGGTCTTGTATTTTAGCTAACCCCAGCTGTTTTAAAGGAGGTTTCAGTGAAACCAGTAATTCTTGTGGTCCTTGATTGTGTGAGAAATTCCTTTTGCTTTATTTGAGGGCGGAGGGGAGGTTTCTCCCCGTTGCGTGGCAAGTAGATTTCGTTGAACCAAGACCCACATGTCCACTGTCAATAGAAGAGCGTGCAGGGTTTAACAGCTATGATTTGCAAAAGCCGATCCTTAGCCACGACATAACAGCTGGATCGAGGGATTGACGGCGGGGAGGTTTTCGTCTGAGCCCTGTTGGAGGTTTTAAGCTGCTCAAACCTCTGGTTCATTTTTTATCACTGCCTACCCATTGCGGTTGGATAGGATCAGCTACTCAAGTAGTGGAAAGTTGGGGTAATTTTGTACCAAAAATATAATTCGAATAAAGAACAAAATGGAATTGAGATCTTTATGGGTATGTTTATGTTCCTCCACCTCTCGGATGTCTTTAGCATCTGCAGTTTGATTGTTTATTGATTTAATCCTCAATGAATTATATTCAAATTCGTTCTGGAAGACGCTATTTCTCCGAAGATGTTAAGCTTGTGGTTAAACCTTACACCAGAAGTTGGCAGAAATATTACTGTTTCTGTGAGAGTGAATTTAACTGCTACAATTTTCCAATTGAAACCTCTGTAGTGATTGCTGTGGTGGAAGAAATAGTTCGTACAACCCCAATGGCAACTTTTACTGGAAGGATTCTGGAATCACTATTTCAGCTTCATAAAGAGAATGTACCGTAATACCATGATCAATTTCTTTACCAAATCGGTACAAATATCTTCGTTTGGGATATGTAGTATCTGTAGACCATACTGAAAATAAAACTTCTTTTACTTGATGGATATTTGATAAAATACCGTCCACATGCTTTGGGTAACTCACGTCTTTTCTAGGTTGAATAAAGAAAAGGAGGTAGGAGGTATACAAAATGTATTTTTACAAGGTGAAACTGTAGGACCTAGCTTTATTTTGATGTGTTTTAAAGAGAATATCAGCCAAATAATATCCCTTACTCTAGAAGCATTGTTCAAGTCGTATTTTGAAGTTCTTCATTACTCGTTCCGACATATATTTGAGGAATACGCCTGATTTTTTGACACTTGGGGAGTGCTTGGGAAATTTTTGTAGACCTCGATCTTGCGATACCCTCTTAGGAAGAAGTTAGACAAAGCCAGATCCGGTGAATGGGCTGACCAAGCGACGTCACCACGTTGATAGATTAACCATCTAGGACATGTTTCATTTGATTTGTTTTTGCATATCGATTGGAAGTCACCGTAAGCTATTGGCCTCCTTTCCCAAAAAAGTCCTCACTTTAATTTCCGCACATCAAACAGTAATACGTTCGCTGTGGAGGCGCCTGCCATAGATTCTTGGGGATTATCACTCCACTAATGAAGGTTTTGTTTATTGATAAGCGAAAATGCGTTTCGTCGATAAAGAAAATAACTGCGCCATGTGGTACGTTTTCCAAGATATTTCTACACATTAAAATGCGATTTTGCCAATCACATTCGGAGAGTCCCTGTACAATAATCTTCTTGTATGGGCATAAACGACTAGTACGACAGTACCACTAGACAAATGAAGAGCATCGGCATGTTTGCGCGCAGATCGCTTCGGAGGCTTTAAAATGGAACGTCTTGAATCAACGTACGTGTTTGTAAAACTCTGGACAGCCCAGAATGACCACTAAAAGAAAGGATGGTGTCATCTAGCAAGCACAAACTCAACTAATGATTTTCCTTTCCTCTATCGAAAGATGTGCAAAGATTCTTATTATTATCCGCATTACTGCAAACTAACTTCTTAACATCCCTTGCGTCGCTTCTAAAGACACTCCAACGTCAGCAAGTTTGTTTAGTGATATGGCGTGAGACATCTTACAAAGAAAGCACGAACTCTTCGAGTCACCGATTTTGTCAAACTTTTGGGGAAGAAAATATTAGCATAGAAGTACCAAACGCTATCTCAAAGATGATGCACTTCTCTATCATTTTTTAGACATGCCACATTAGCGCCGTTGCAATAAAATACCAAGTAAAAGCAGAGCTGCAAATAGAAAGCAATAAAAATCAGTGACCCGGAGGGTCTGTACTTCCTTTGTTAGAAATGGTTATTCATTGTCTTTAGTAAAGAATCAAGATTTTATCCTGATCAAGTAATGACTGCACTAGAGTAAAAAGAGGTACTAAGCGCCACCCAGATCCGATGCACTGTTGAAATCGCATTTTGAAGTTTTTCACTAATCTTTCCAGCATTTGTTAAGGAATACACTTTGTTGCTTGACGTATTGTATTTCGTTGGGCTTGGGGGAGGGGCTTAGGGCAAAATTTGTAAACCTCAGCCTTGAGATATCTCCATGGGAAGAAATCACACAGGGCGAGATCCAATGGCCAGAGATTGTGTCCAGGATACATCTCATTTGATGCAAAAAAAAAATTGGAAGTGACAGTAATGCATTGGCATCCGTCCTCAAAAGTAAATGCTAATGAAGCCTACTTTACTCACCACACTAAACAGTGCCACGTTCGCTGTGGAAAGGCTTTTCATGGACATCGCGTAGGTTGTTATCACTCCAATAATGAATGTTGTGTGTATTAACGCATCTCGACAAGTGCAAATACTCTTTACCGGCAAAAAAATTTCCAGGCGATTTTGCCAAATACCAAAAAACTACCAGACAAATGAAGAGCAACGGCTTATTTGTGCGTCTTTCGATGTTCGCTCACTCCGACGTCTTCCTCCTTTCCTTTCCACTACAGAACCAGTACATTTGAAGTTCCCCGCCCACAATATTTTCGATCGATAACGAACACCCGAAGCGCAAGTTCAATGTGCGCTGCTGTTTGTTCGTTTATCCGTGGCATGTTGTCTACTAAGAGCTCCTTTAGACAAAACATTCTGTCTACCTGTTTCTAATTAAACTGTTTCCTCCACCGTCGGATCACCTTTTGCTTTATAACCTTCTTTTGAAATTAGGGGGCTTTTCCCCACCTTATAAAAAAATTATCTGGAAATCAACATCTACCACTGTGTTAGTAATCGTGTTTCGGGCCACATCTGGAACATTTTTGCTTCATAATAGTTTCTGCTGATTCGATAGTGATATTTGCTCCTTATTACGAAGATATCGTGTGTAAATGGTACAGGAACGATACTTTTAGTAGATTTTACCCAATCTACCTTGTGAATAATGTTGATAGAGTCCATCTAACGGTGACTAAGATAAATCATACGCTAAAAGGGACGAAGCTGGCTCTAAGTCTCCAATGTTGCAAAGCATGTGGAGATTGTGAATCCTCTTTTTTTGTAAAATTGAGTATCACATAGGTTTATATTGACAGTCACTTCGTTCTTTAATAGACTCCCTTAGTTATTGGCAAGTTAAAGTCAACCTTTTCAGGCAACTATGAGGGAGAAGAAAACTGTTGATCAAACTGAAAATTTAGCACCAATGGACTGTTTTACTTTCTAATGGTTTTCTAGTTTCTAGGATGCATTTCACAGACAAGCATTTCTTTTCCGCTACCTCATACCGTTGTGACCAGATGCTCAAAGAGTCTCTCCGAATTTATGTTATACAGCTGTAGTAACGGCTGACGTACCTTCACACGTGTCTACTTCTGCTAAACGGTGATAATATGGAAAATCCATTTTACATATCTGTTTGCCATATCAAATTGGACACACAGTGGATAGTGTGACTTGCGCGCACGTCGGTTTTGCCTTTTTTCCTCCACTTCTTGGCTAGTTTAAACTTTGATAATTTTGCGGCTGGACATTATGTTTCCAGTCACTTCTCCATTATAAAAAAAACAACGTTTCCGTCGCCGTTTACAATTGTTTACTTCTATGATTTTTTTGCTTAGTCCACAACTGCATTCATAATACCTTTCCTTGCTGTGAGTTCGTAGAGGAAATGCTAATTATTTTTGAATGCTGAGGGAACTAAACCAACTCGGCTTTTTCACATAATGGAGAACTATTTCTGTATTGACTTAACAGTGGACATACACAACGCTTTCAGGAACAAATAGAACTATTTGTTCCTGAAGGCGTGTCTTACGATCTTTTCACCTCTGCCTACAGTAAACAGAAACTGTGTACTATATGATCAACCCTTATGTCTGAAAGATTGGAAGGTCACACTTCTATAGTTGAAATAAGCAAACATTTTAGTTTATTGTTATCATCAAAATTTAATGCTGTCGAACAAACCGATCTGATCCTGCTTGCTATCGAACAAACTTCCGCGGGTGGTCGCTAGGGCCAGCCGAGCCACTGCCCCTTGCAAACGTCCTTTTCAGCGCCGCTGCGTGCGATGCGAGAGTTGAAAGAGCGGCTTGTGTTGCAGGAGTATGCTAAATTGCGTGAACGCGCTCGAACACCTCCCGGGCACGGAGCAGTCCGTCCTCGTCAGCGAGGAAAAGGCTCAGCCAGACTCATGTAAGCCCCAGGTTTCAGCGTTCGCTGCTAGTGCACCCCTCAGTGTCGTAGCCGAGCACGTCAGTAGCGTAGTTCTTGGTTGAGTGGATGCAGCATCACCTCCCTGTCCTTGGCGGAGAAGTAAACGCAAGGCGCAGCTGAAAAGCTTCTTGCCCTCCTTTTGCCTTCAATTGGGGGTTCCCTTCTGAAAGAAGTGGAACACCACAACATTTTGCTTTCAACTTTTTTGCTTGTTCTAACATGACATGCAGCAAAGCAACAATCATGTCATGATTTAAATTTTTTCTCATGTTTCTTTCCTTCCTTATGTATTTTCTAGTTTTTTCTCTTGATTCAATTTTTTCTAGGTGTTCTATCTTTCTTGCCTTCTTGCGACTAAAACCTTCTTTACCAGTTAGTCTCATTCGCTTAGCATGTCCTTTGTGTCTTGTTCACAATTGTTTTCTGTGAAAATTTGCCTTTGTATTGTTTGCTATTATCCTCATTATTTGTTTTTTTAGTCCTAACCGACTTTTTGTATTCATACTTGTAAACATCCTGAAGCCTTGCTTTTACTTCTGGCCAATAAATACCGCCATTTTGCTTCTAAAAGTAGCAGCTTCAGTTTTTACTTGCATAGATTAGAGTTCTAAACCTTAGCAACACTAAGATGCATTTGTTCCGTTCACAATAGATGCCTGAACATTCGACTTTTATTTTCTTTGATTTCTAATCAAGAGGGCATGCTTTTTATTTGTCGTGTTTCGTTATCATTGCATCGAATGAGTGTTGTGTGCAAAAATTAGAACAAAACAACCATGGATTTACGTACAAATAATTACCGAACAGTTAATATAGAAAGTTCAAATTATTTTGATACTAAATAATTTGGAAACGCGTCATCTCGATGTCGAACTGAAACTATTGCCGCATTGTATAAGAAGTTGTTCATTTATTTCCCTCAATTTTAGCAAAATTAGCTTTTAGTTGCTGTTTATTCGTTTTTTTGTATTCTGATTATCTCAAATATGGTTAGTGTCAAATCTTTGCATTCACTAATTTCTATATGACCCTTGTAGTGTACCATTCCTGACAAAAGAGATAAGTTTAGCCCTAGACCCGTAGCGGGCATTAGCTTTAGTTCGACTGCTTCAACCGACGACCACTTCTCACCAGCCCCCGCTTAACGCTTTACCAGCTACCGATAAGACTGTTAATCGATTGTTCCGACTAGTTCCCAACCCATTTGAGCAGCGATTGTTCAGAACTGCTTACTGTTATTGTCCCCGGGGGTATTCTGTCTACTCAACGATGCCAGGTACGCAGCGAGTCGCCATGTTTGCACACACGCGTCTAAACTGTATCATACACCTAACGAGCCCACAGACGTACGCAGCACCGACCCACACAAATATAAGTACACGAGCCAGACATGGTTTTATCACTGGCGAATCAGTTCTAGGCACCACTGTAGCGGTTTTGGTTAGCGTAGTCGCATGCTGTTGGGTGTAGTTTAATGCATGCCGTCTGAATGTAGCCGTCTTTTGAAAAGCGCCACATTTACACGAAACATTTTGACCGCACCCTGTACACGACTGTACCCTATCTCTACCACGTATACGAGGTGTGATAATATTAGAATCAAATTTATGTCAAGTTTTCATGCTAAAGTTATTTTAAATGATAGGCAACTTCTAGTTGCCTTCTTCCTATGGTCCTTTAATTATGTGGCACAGAACCATTTCAGCTCTTCTTCGTCTTTGTCAAAATTTTGAATTTTTTAAATGACAATTTTCGGTACTTGATTTGATTGCTAATAAATAATGTAATATTTTGGGTTCCAAAACAACACACACTAATATCAATGTTTACAACTTTTGTTTTTATTTTCTTCTCACCAGAACACAAAAATTGTTCTAACCAGAATTGTGACTGTATCTCGATGAAGATAGATCACAAGAATGGGCGCAAATGTAGGTTAAACACTGGGCCACAGTTCTGGTTGGAAGTCGCACTCTAGGGAGAACCCAAACTTGTTGCTTTAGTACCCACACTGGGAGACGCCAGGTTCGTATGTCCACGCTTGTGCATCACGTCCGCTTAGCGCACGCCGACCAGCTGTGGTCCGGTGCTTTAACCATGTTTTTGGTGTGCAGCTGGCTCAGAGCACTCTTCGCGAGGAAGGGACTCAGGTGAACGCCCGCCGCCGCCACTGCCGCCGCCACGCTTTCCGAACAGCGCCGTTTGACACTGGGAATGTCTCAACATCGGCATATTCAGCTTGCTGCCCCTGCCGGCGCCCCTGCTGGCCCTCGGGGAGCAGCTGCTGGAGTTCAGCTGGTGGAGCTCGGAGCTCCACGCGGCCGCGACGGAACTGACAGTGCCTAGTGACTGTGCGTGACTAGATAGACTACTTCCAAGGTTCCATGGCCTTAAAATGCTCACGACGCGCCCTCTCGCGGGGCCGACCGCTTAGCCGGCGGCCTGCCTCACCCGCCAAGGTGGCCCGAAGATTGCCTACCTCCACACCCTCTCGATCTCTAAGACTCTAGTGCGGAAACCGAGCGAGTCGTTATAATTATAGGCTACGGACCCTCTTACCTACTTGCGATTGCTCACGTGTTTCTTCTGCATCTCACGTTGCGTTGGTGATTGAAGTGTGCTTATGAATGACCTGATACATTTTCATCTTGGCATGCACCTACGAGTTTCTGTCTGGCTACGTAGAGATTCTAGTAGAATGTTAACCGTTTATATGTTTCATGTTTATTAGTAGCGACTATATTTTACGTTTCTGTTACTTTCCTGAGAGCTCTGTTCTCCGTAGTTAGTCGACCGTTCCGTTTGTAAGGCGCTGATTTGACCCACCACCACGCTAGAGTTACTGACCAGACGAAAGGCATCGCCAGAAATATATTCTAAATTTTTATATTTGTTTCATAGAGGAGAATTTAAAGTTGTAGGTGTAAATAGTCTCTTTACTGAGGATTATATTAACGTAGCTCGTTTATGAATAATAATGGGTGTTCGATGCTTGTACCAAAGCACTCACTCGACTTGCACATTTGACAGAGCCGTTTTTCGAATGTTTTGCCATCAACCGACAGTAACTGAACGCCCCAGACGACTTAGCTGTACTGCCCTAACGTAGCAGCATGGTTCGCTAGCCCTGTACCCCTAGCTTCCGCATCCCGCAAGCGAGTACTCTGTGCTGAAGTTTCTCTGCCTGCAGGACCGCAGGCGATAAGCGCGCCGAGCGCGGGATCTTTTGCACCCAAATCAATGGGAGGTCTTCGCAACCGGACGTGCTCGTGGCGACGCGGTTTAGGTAAGCGAACATCCCCCGTTTTGACAGCCGCGTCGACGTCGAAGTCTGCGACGATGAGTACCGTCGACGTTTCCTCTTTTAGATCAGAGGAAATTTAAAATAATCACGCCAGATTCAAAACTTTGGTACGAACTACTTGACGTTTTGCTTATTTACCGTAGACAAACCAAATTCAGAGACATCCATTGATGATTTAAAGAAGAAAGTTGATTTAAAGAAAATTTACCTTAATCTAACGTTAGAGTTAGTCTAAATCATCTGCTCAAGCTTTAGGATTTATTCAAAACTCATCTGGTCTAAAGAAGCAAGGATTCAGCGGCCTGGTTCTAATTGAAACCAAACTTTTTCTCTTTAGAGAACGTTGCGGCAAGGTAACTTATGTTAGACCTCAGTCAAATTCATTTACCTTAGCCAAATCAGCTCTAGAATTATTAATTCTAAATTGGATTGTTCTAAAGTTTATTTACCGTCTGAAATATATTTTTGGGGGGAAAATAATAGTGTGAAGCAAGAAATTTCACCACAATGATTCTTTATATAAAAGAATTTTTTAGTTTTGATTTCATACTTTGAAACAAACTTTTTATTTACTTTAAAGTAAGATAGAGATACTGAGATACATTCACATATTCGAAATCGATTACCTAAATTGTATGTTAAAGAAACTCCCTTGTCTTTTAATTTACCGTGAGAAAACTAAAAAGATGGTTTTGTTTTTGTTTACTTTTATATCAAAATTTTAATGTACGGTAAAGAATTTAAACAAAAAAATATTGAAAATAACTTACGAGAATAAAATTTCAATTATAACAAATATTGAATCGATCCAATTGTTGCTTTAGGTTCTAATTAGATCAAATTAATTCAAACAAGCTCTTAGATAACTAATTTTCATTCAAGGCACATAGATTTGCGTATTTTCGAATAAAAGCTTTGGTTCAATTTTGTCTGTTTTATTTACCTTAGAAAGGTAATTATCCATTTCGATCAGATAACAAAAATTAATCATCTGCAGATATTAAGTTTTTTAAGTATTTTGGTTTATCAGCAGCAAATATGGTTTTATTTACCAAATTAAAATCGAAAGGTAAACTCTATCATGTAGTTTACCATCTAATTTTGCTGAAATATTTTAATCTCTATTGGAATTGATTGATTATTTGAAAGAATTTTATTACAAAAATAAACTTTATCAAAATTTAGTTTATAAATTGGCGAATTTAAAATTTGGTAAGCCAAAAGTTCCCTTAATACAATTATTTTTTGGATTTTTAAACACCATGTGAGGTTTACGTCGCTCAAAGACGTTAATACTGTTTTTAGACAAACTAATCACACCAAAGAAGTTTAAAAACTAAAATCGTAAAATCACAGCTTCTCTTGTTATAGTCTTAATTCGACAGTTTAGCTTAATTTGAATGTTTTGAAGTTTTTTTGAATGAAAATACAAGTTTTCTAATTTAGAAAAAAATTGCAAAGTTCAGAATCAATTTCTTCTCTTTCATTTATTCTAGAAAATTATAACAAAGGAAATTGATTATTTTAGATCGTTCTATCAAGTCAAAAAATTAACCAGCCGCAGATATTATCAATATTTTTAATATTTTGGTTTATTAGCACCAGTTGTGGTTTCATTTACCTTAGACAAAATTAAATCTAAAAGTACACCATTTACCATTTTTAGCTACACCTGGTCTTACTGAAATATTTTAATTTACATTGGAGTTCATTTTACCTGAAATTAATTATGTAATAAAATCAACGTTGGTGTGTTTTTTTGGCTTTTTTAGACTTGTTGCTCAAACATGTTAGGGCTATTTAAGCCAAAGAAGTTTGAAAGCCAAATTAGAACTTTTTAACATCAGCTTTTATATTTAATCTTCAAATTCATCAGCTTAAGGTCATTTCAATTTATTTAAATTTTCTGTTAAAAGGCGAGTTTTCTAATTTAGAAAAATTACCTTTTATTTACCTTAGAGTGGTATAACAAAGAAATGTTAATGGTTTTAATATTAGGGCCTATCAACGCCAATTGTTATTTTATTTAACCCATACAAATTAAAATCGAAAGGTAAACTCTAACATTTGGTTTATAATTTTAGTTGCACCACCTGATTTTATGGTGTAAAATTTTGATTTTACTACAAAAATAAATTTTATTAAAATCAAGTTTATCGAGATGGTAAAATGCAAATTTGGTAGCTCGACTAAAATCTTCTTTAATGTATTAATAGTGTATTTTGGTTTTTTTAGACAGCATGAAGGTTTAGATCGCTCAAAGGTACTATTGGTGTTTATTTAGACCAATTGATAACACCATACAAGTCTAAAAGGCAGAATTGTTGAACTAAAAGTTTTTATCGTCAGCTTCTGTTATATTTGATAGTTTGAGTTTGTCAGTTTAGCTTTAATTGAGTTTATTTCGGAGTTTTATAATTAAAAATGTGAGTTTTTAATTTAGCAAAAAAATATTTAATTTAGAAAATTATAACAAAGGAAACCCATTTCGGATCGTTCTATTAAGTCAAAAAAATTAACCAGGCACATATATTATCAATTTTTTTAAATATTTTGATTCATTAACACCCATTGCGGTTTTATTCGTCTCCAAAAATTAAAATCGAAGGGTAAACTCTGATATTTGGTTTACCATCTTAGTAGTACCACCTGATCTAACCAAAAAATTTCATTCCTATTGGAATTGGTTTTCTTCATGTAAAATTAATTTTGTGGAAAATCTTATTGCAAAAATAAGTTTTATTAAAATGGTAAATTTCAAATCTGGTTACTGGTAAATTGTCCTTAATACATGAAGAGTATTTTTTTGGCTTTTTTAGATATAAGATTTGTGTTGGTCAAAGATATTAGTGCTGTTTATTCAGACAAACTGCCGACACCAAAGAAGTTGAAAAACCAGAATTGTAGAGTTGGAACTTTTCAACATCAGCTTTTATATTTGATCGTCCAAGTTTGTCAGTTTGACTTTATTGGAGTTTTTTGTTTATTGAAAAGGTGAATTTTGCAAACTTTTAACTTGTAGTTTTTAATTTTGTTGAAATGTCCTTCATAATTTAAATATAATTGCATTTTAGAGATTTCTTAGTAATTTTGTTATTAACAATCAAATTTAAATTTTGCGTTTTGGTTTGGTCCTTTCTACAACATTTGGCCTTGTTCATTTCTTATGAAAACTTAAAAATCGCTTAAGGTGTGCGCTAAAATCAAAAATCATCCAATTCTGGTCTGCTTCGAAGGGCAGCTGCAAAACCAATGTCTGAAAGGTATGCCCAGTCAGCGGACAGGGCGCACTTAAGCGAAGGCCAACGAAGAGCCTCGAACTTCGTTCTGTACTACTCGCTGCCGCGTCCCCGAAGGTCTGATCAAAGTTCCAAAAGCGGCTTGGGCGACCAGCGCCCCCGAGCCCGGCCGGCTGCTCATAATTTATAGCGCGGTAAATTTAAGACGTTCACTGCCACTCCGGTTCGCACCCGGGCCGGTGAGGGGCGCGCGGCGCCGCGACCATCGCATGTACATACTCATCTACATACAAAGGACGCAAATTGAAAATCCAGTTACCTACATGCACATATGTAATAAATGCGTACGGTCACCACTACTACCCAACCCGGCCCTCCTCCCTCGCGCCAGACCCGATCCGGGCGAGCGACGACGGCGCCCCCATGGTATTATCCGTATATTCGCTTTAAGGTAATTGTAACAAGTATGCAGCCATGTAGTGGACGGACTGGATTGAATTTGTGCAGACGAGTTCGGTAGCGGACTGTCGTCAGGCGAACAGGTGCTCAATTGATTCCTAGGGCTGTCGTTTTGTAAGTGGCAATGGACTGTAACTAATGCATTTTCATCTTTCGTGATGTTCCACAGAGGTAATAAATCGGGAAGCCCCGCGGCGGAGCTGCCGGGCCGGCGCGCTCCCTGCGTTTCCGACCGCGCCCGGTATGCGCCGCTCGGGCCGCTTTCTGCGTAACATTCTAAATTAAACTTAAATTGCTTTTAGATTGTAGAAACTGCTGATAAGTATGTTTTGTACCCTATGGTAAGGGGAGAGCTCCGCCGACGGCTCGGGCCCGCGGACAAGAGCTGCTTTGCGCAAATCAAAATTCGAATTATATTTTTGGGGCCGTTCCAGAGCAATAATTCAGGAGATCAGGCGGGGGCCGGGCCGTCGGTCGGGCTCTCGCGCATTGTCGTGTAGATGATCCGAAGCGGCGGCTGCTTACGCATGTACTTTTGACAGTAAGGCAAGCCCCGACGGAAGCGACATCAGAAGAAAGTGGAAATTCCCTCCCAGAGACAGTTTAGTGGACTGTGCGTAACAAACGTGGACCTCTGAACCGACCATTTGTTTGTAGCGCAAGTGGTACAGCTAAAACCCGACGTCTCTTTGGTTCCCTCGCGCAGATAAAAACGAATTGCAAGGTTATTCGCGTACCACTTCCACAGCTGCAAGTAGCAAGTGTATGCACTATCATATCGATTACGATGTAAAGATCTTCATGTATATGCACTGCCAGTGTAAATAATACATTCTAATTTAAATTGTACTACATTCAAACCTTACGGAGCCAAAATTGTACAGATAAGTAGAACTTTCCCGTTGCTGCATGAGAAATTGTTTGACATATGGGCCGGGCACTCGTTCTCCTTAAGAACTACAATGACGCAGAACTCCCTGTTGCCCCCAAGGCCCGTAGATAACATTGCAAGTCGTTTTTAGTAATTGTTAAACTCAGCATCCATCTTAGGCTAGTACCAGTCATTTCTAAATAATAGTTACAGTTCCAACTGTTTGTTCATTTCGCTAAGTACGCAACTGGCGATGTTATCTATTTTGACCACACGCCGCGTAGAGTTCTATATAAGCCTGCTGCTGCCGTTTTCTCCTACTTTGGACCATCGCCAAGTTCCCGCGGCAGGTAGGCTGTTTGAAGTGCCCCTGTAAGTGCAAGTTTCAAGCAGCCTCGAAACGGCGGCGCTTCGTTGACTTTTTTGCGCGTACCTCGGCGAGGTTTGTTGAAGTACCACCCTTTGATTAACTTTAAGACGCTTTAGAGCATCATGCGAGTAGCTGCCCTTGCATGGCCCTTGGTTGCCCCGTTCGGCCCCTGTTTTGCGACCTTCTCCAAAACTACTATGTAAGAAGTATATCGAAATATAGCAGGAGTATAGGATAGCGCCATTGAAATGTTCCTGTTAGTACTGAAGTTTAAGACACGTCGCCCTCTAGCGCTCTCGCATACGAAAACTCACCCCAAATTGCACGTAGGATCTGGCAAGCGCTGTACTAACTGCCCCCACTGTTACAGCAAGTCCAAACTTTTAGTCAATTAGACGACAAATATGATTTGGCGCTATATTTTTGTGGTATGTTTTCGCGCGTTCAATATCGTTGGCCTAATAAACGCAAGTGCTAACAGAACATTGTTTCAAAACGTGGAGCAAGATGATTCTAAATGTAAATATTGTTATATATATGATATGAAATAATAATCATATTATTTACATTGAAGTTAGTTCAGTCTTGCGTTACCATCTTTTTTATGATGTGCGTATGTTGGGTAGATTAGGGGGATGTTTTGAGTAAGACTGTATATATATTTTTGAAGTTATTCAAAATTCTACTGAGAGTACGGATTACGTTCCTCTCTGAAGTGTTTTTGGTATTTACGCTAAATCGAAACTGCTGTTTTGTATTAGTTCGATAATTTCGAAAACGTGACTTTTGTATTTAGGTGAATGAGAAGTGAGTTAGTGTGGGCGCATATAAATCGAATTAGAATAGTGTTACGAAATTATGGAAATTACGAAACATGTAAAGTTTCCTGAATGCAATAAAATTCTATCTCTATATTAACATGTCTTTTATTTCTTCGCTTTCGTTGCTAGTGGAACGGAGCGTAAGTATGATGGAACCACCAGCAACAAAGGGCACAAAAATATGAAAATCAGCAACTAAATGTTCAACTTCAATATCTTTAAAGAAACTCAAAGATTATATATAGTGTATATAAAGAATTTTATGAAAACTAGAGCAATAAAAGACAAAACCGGCTAAACTGAGAATGACCCACAAATGATGAACAACATATGATACCAGGAAATATTATATACAGAAGAAGTAGAAACACAAAGAGAAGAACAGCAGCCGAAACACGAAGAAAGATATCTTCCCGAAAATGAAGAAATACAGGAAGAAATAAGAAAACTAAGAAGATAAGATTGAGGCAGAACTGTTAAAATGTGGAGGCCAGCAGATACAATCAAGAATATGCCATTTAAATAAACAAATATGGAGGCAAAACAAGAAGCCAAAGGACTGGAACACTATTATAATAACACTAATATACAAAAAAGGGAGAAAAGAAAACTGCAAAAATTATAGACCAATAGCTCTGCTAAACACCACTTACAAACCTTGGCAAACTTACTGAACAAAAGGTTAAAGACACGGGCTAAAAATATACTTGGGGATTACCAGAACGGCTTCAGACCAGGCCGATCGACTATAAATGCCATACACACTCTGGAGCAAATAATCCAAAAAATGAGAGAACATAAAAAAGAAAATTCTACTATATTTATAGATTTCAAATGGCTTTTGACGCAATAACTAGGAAAAAACTAATAAGCGAACTGGAACACTTGGGAATATCCGGAAAATTGACTGCACTAATAGAAATGACCCTACTAAATACAAATACGCAAGTGAGATTTCAAGGAACATCAACAGAACCCTTTGCAACAAACAAAGGAGTAAAACAAGGCGACTCTTTATCCCCGACTATATTTAATCTAATACTAGAAGACATCATTTTTGCGTTTTGGTTTGCTCCTTTCTACAACATTTGCCCTTGTTCATTTCTTATACCATTAAACAGAAAACTTAAAAATCGCTTAAGGTGTGCGCTAAAATCAAAAACCATCAAATTCTGGTCTGCTTCGAAGGGCAGCTGCAAAAACCAATGTCTGAAAGGTATGCCCAGTCACCGGACAGGGCGCACTTAAGCGAAGGCCAACGAAGAGCCTCGAACTTCGTTCTGTACTACTCGCTGCCGTGTCCCCGAAGGTCTGATCAAAGTTCCAAAAGCGGCTTGGGCGACCAGCGCCCCCGAGCCCGGCAGGCTGCTCATAATTTTTTAACATCAACAGAACCCTTTGTAACAAACAAAGGAGTAAAACAAGGCGACTCTTTATCCTCGACTATATTTAATCTAATACTAGAAGACATCATTTTTGCGTTTCGGTTTGGTCCTTTCTACAACATTTGCCCTTGTTCATTTCTTATACCATTAAACAGAAAACTTAAAAATCGCTTAAGGTGGAAGCTAAAATCAAAAACCATCCAATTCTCGTCTGCTTCGAAGGGCAGCTGCAAAAACCAATGTCTGAAAGGTATGTCCAGTCACCGGACAGGGCGCACTTAAGCGAAGGCCAACGAAGAGCCTCGAACTTCGTTCTGTACTACTCGCTGCCGTGCCCCCGAAGGTCTGATCATAGTTCCAAAAGCGGCTTGGGCGACCAGCACCCCGAGCCCGGTCGGCTGCTCATAATTTTTTAACATCAACAGAACCCTTTGTAACAAACAAGGGAGTAAAACAAGGCGACTCTTTATCCCCGACTATATTTAATCTAATACTAGAAGACATCATTTTTGCGTTTCGGTTTGGTCCTTTCTACAAAATTTGCCCTTGTTCATTTCTTATACCATTAAACAGAAAACTTAAAAATCGCTTAAGGTGGAAGCTAAAATCAAAAACCATCCAATTCTCGTCTTGAAGGCAGACTAAAACCAATGTCTGAAAGGTATGTCCAGTCACCGGACAGGGCGCACTTAAGCGAAGGCCAACGAAGAGCCTCGAACTTCATTCTGTACTACTTGCCGTGCCCCGAAGGTCTGATCAAAGTTCCAAAAGGGCTGCGACCAGCACAGCGGTCGGCTGCTCATAATTTTTAACATCAACAGAACCCTTTGTAACAAACAAAGGAGTAAAACAAGGCGACTCTTTATCCTCGACTATATTTAATCTAATACTAGAAGACATCATTTTTGCGTTTTGGTTTGGTCCTTTCTACAACATTTGCCCTTGTTCATTTCTTATACCATTAAACAGAAAACTTCATAATCGCTTAAGGTGGAAGCTAAAATCAAAAACCATCCAATTCTCGTCTGCTTCGAAGGGCAGCTGCAAAAACCAATGTCTGAAAGGTATGCCCAGTCACCGGACAGGGCGCACTTAAGCGAAGGCCAACGAAGAGCCTCGAACTTCGTTCTGTACTAGTCGCTGCCGTGTCCCCGAAGGTCTGATCAACGTTCCAAAAGCGGCTTGGGCGACCAGCGCCCCCGAGCCCGGCCGGCTGCTCATAATTTTTTAACATCAACAGAACCCTTTGTAACGAATAAAGGAGTAAAACAAGGCGACTCTTTATCCTCGACTATATTTAATCTAATACTAGAAGACATCATTTTTGTGTTTTGGTTTGCTCCTTTCTACAACATTTGGCCTTGTTCATTTCTTATACCATTAAACAGAAAACTTACAGATTGCTTAAGGTGGAAGCTAAAATCAAAAACCATCAAATTCTGGTCTGCTTCGAAGGGCAGCTGCAAAAACCAATGTCTGAAAGGTATGCCCAGTCACCGGACAGGGCGCACTTAAGCGAAGGCCAACGAAGAGCTTCGAACTTCGTTCTGTACTACTCGCTGCCGTGTCCCCGAAGGTCTGATCAAAGTTCCAAAAGCGGCTTGGGCGACCAGCGCCCCCGAGCCCGTCCGGCTGCTCATAATTTTTTAACATCAACAGAACCCTTTGTAACAAACAAAGGAGTAAAACAAGGCGACTCTTTATCCCCGACTATATTTAATCTAATACTAGAAGACATAATGCGAAGAGCTAATCTAGATAAGAAAAATATCATGCTTAACCAGACACAAATAATAGCCTATGCAGACGACATAGCAATCATAGGAAATAAAAAGAAGATATTGCAAGAGCAGCAGAACAACTAGATAAAGAAGCAAAAAAATTCGGTATAGAAAAAAATGAAACCAAAACAAAATACATGAAGATAGGGAAAGAACCAGAATACACACAAAACCATTTAAAAACACAGAAATACACTTTAGAGATAGTCGATAGTTTTAATTATATGGGGGCCGCAATGAGACATACTGGAGAGAATAAAGTAAAAGAGAGATTGCTGAAAGGAAACCAGGCTTACGGCAGAAATAAAACCCTACTAAAAAGCAAAGCACTAAGTAAAACAACAAAAATAAAGATATGTAAAACCTTAATACGCCCCACCATAACATATGCATTGGAAACGATAGCAATAACCAAAAAGGAAGAAAAGGACTTGAAAATCACAGAACGAAAGATAATGAGAATAATACTAGGATCTAACAAAACACAAAAATGGAGAAATAAAGAAATAGAAGAAGAACTTGGAGGGGAAAATACTGTCAGATTTATAAAAACACAACGACTACGATGGGCTGGACACATCATGAGAAATGAACCAATGAAAATGATAAAGAAGATCACAAGGAAGGCCAAGGAAAAGATGGGAAGACGCCCTCGAAGAAGACATAAAAGTAATGGGATCACAAGATTGGAGATCGAAATGCAGGGATAGGAAGGAATGAAAGAAAATAACTGAGACCTCCAGGACCAACAACAAACTTTGAAAGATCCAGGAACAAGAGGATTAATACACCTCAATAATAGGATTGGAAACGCTTTGGCGTTAGCCATAATTCTAAGAAATGGACGGCTTAATGATGATGATGAATGATATATAAAGAAGTTTCTACAGCTGACGCTTTGTTCCTTCTCTCATTCTAAGATTCCGTTTCTTCCTGTCTCCTCTATCTGCTAGTCCTCTACTTTCTATCGCCTCGTCTAGGTCGTTCCTCCACGATCTCCGTGATCCCCCTTTTTTCCTTCTTTCCAGAGGACTCCATTCTGCTACCTTCTTTATCCATCTGTGGTACGTCGCTTCTTCTGTGCCTATACCATTTTTCTCTATGGTGTCCATTGCGCTTTTTTTATTCCCATTCTATTTCTTATCTCTTCGTTGCGTATTCGATCCACTCGTGTTACTTTGCAGCATCTTCTCAAACATTCCATTTCTGCCGCGTTCATCTTAAATTTTTTTTGTTTATGATTCAAATTTCTGCACCGTATGTCAGAATGCTTTCTATCATTGAGTTATATATTCTTTTTTTGTTGTTTTTTGATAATGTATTTGTCCCATAGAATTGCATTCAGTTGTCTTATGCAATTTCTCGTTTGTCCCAGTCTGGCCTTTATTTCTTCCTCTGATGTATCATTGCTCATTATAAGACTCCCTAAGTATTTAAAATTGTTTGTTCCCTTGGTTGTTATACCATGTTCTACTTCTAGATTTTCTATCCTTCCTTTTCTTGTTAAGTATTCCGTTTTTTAGGTTCATCTCCAGTCCTGCTAGTTTTTTGATGATGTAACGTAGGTCTTCCTCTTCTTGCGCTATGACCACCTGGTCATCCGCGAAACTTGATATGTATAAATAGTCTTTTCGCACTGGAATTCCCATTCCTTCGCACTTCTATTTCAATTTTTTTAAAGCTTTTTCCACTTATATTTTAAAGAGTATGGAGATGTAGTGCATCCCTGCAGAAGGCCTTTGGATGTTTGAAATTTATTGCTGAGTTTGCTTCTATCTTTTACAGCTACAGTCGAATTTGTAAAGGTCTTGTACTGTTTAAGTAAATCTGTATTTACACCTATCTCTTCCACTATCTTCAATAATTGTTTTCTTGACACAGAGTCATACGCATCTTTCTTAAGTCAATAAAAGCTAGGTGAATTTCTTTGCTTTTGGCAAGGTTCTTTTCCATTGTTTGTCTGATGATGTATATATGATCTACACAAGACCTTCCGACCGTGAACCCGGCTCGGTCGTTGCCAATTTTACCCTTTATGTTATCTTCTATTTTGTTTTTATTATTTTGCCGTATAATCGTCCAATACTCGGAATTATGCTTATGCCTCTGTAGTTCGTGAATTTTCTCTCGTCGCCTTTTTTAAAAAATATAGGTTACATACGTTTCCGTCCATTCATCAGGTAACTTCTCTCTAGTTGCCGCTATATGGAACTTGTTTCTTAGTATCCGCTGTAATTTTTCTGATCCCTACTTAATCATCTCATTTACTATACCTCCCGGCTCTGGTGACTTGTTTTTACGGCCTTCTTCACTCCTTCGTTACTCATTTCTATCTGTCTACTATCTTCATTTTAAACTTTCTCTATGCTTCTTTCTTTAAACTGTTCTCTATCTTCCGTTAGTAATTGTTTTCCTGATATATGTTGAATATGCACTCGTTCTTTTGTATTTGTTTTAATGCCTTTATCACCTTCCAGGATTCTGTACTCCGTATTTTGCCTACATATTGTTCAATTTTCTCCCATGTCTTTTCCCATCTTTCGTTTTTTCCTCTATTTATCATTCTTTTTGTTTCTTTGTTTTTCTCTCTGTATGTCCGTAAGTCTTCGTCCAGTTTTGTGTTTAGCCATTCTCGTATAGGGCGTTGAAGGGTTTTTTGAATCCGTGTGAATTTATGTATTTCCTTGTGTTTATAGAACCCGTTTGTTATCTTGAGGTCATTTAGTTCGTATATTTCGATTAGTCTTTCCTCATTATCGTTGGTAATCTTCTCTCCAAATCTTTCTATCGTATTGTTATTTTTTTCTTTTTGTTTTTTTTATTTATTTTTTATTTTATTATTGTCTTTCTTTCTTATACTACTGATATCTGTTGGTCCGTAGGCCCCGAGTATCACTGTCTTTCTTCCGAAAATTGTCGAATTTACTTTTATCAATCTTTTATTAACGGGTTCCCACGACGTTATTTTCCTTTTTCATTTTATGCTTATCAATATCCCTACTCCCGCTTTTGCTATTTCTTCCTTTACCGCGCTCCAACAGTAGATCAGTCCATCTATCTGTTCTATTCCATTTCCTTTTTTGTTTGTCTCGCTTGTTATTAAGATATCTATGTTCATCTTCTTAAATTGTTTATTTTCTTGGATATCTTTGGTTCTTCACCCTTGGAAGTTCCAGGTTCCAAACCTCAGTTTTTTGTTTTTGTGTTTCCATCTTTGGCTGAGATTCAAGCATGAGTTTACTATTCGTCTGACGTAGTATTCTCCGTAACCAATGGGGTTTCTTTCTCTAAGGTGTGGATTTCCACCCGGGGATAATTCCTTTTCTTCTAATTTTTCATACTACTTTTTGACGTTTCGCATTTTCCCATTTCCATTTTACGTGAGCCAGGATGCTCCTGACGCCACAACCCTCCTCTTTTACCCGGGCTTGGCAACAGTACCAGAAAACTACTTAATCCATCCCCCGGTACTGCAGGTGGAGTTATATATAGTGTCTCAAAGGTTCTCTTTACCGTGATTGGTTTGAGGATATTATAGTTATCTGTATTTCAATGCAAGTTGATCGTTATATATACATTTTTGCCTTGTTTCTCTGTGGTTCTTGTATTGTAATTCCCTTTTGATGTAGCATTTTTATTAGGTGGCAAAATAAGTTATACGAATGAGTTAAAAAACAACAAGTTTATTGACTAGAAGTGATTATAAAACATCGGTTTGATGGTGGTGATGACCTTGGCCAGAAATAGAGCAGCTTTTGAGCTATGTCCTTGCGTTGGCGCATCTGTGCTTGAGTAAGCTCGTGCGGAATCCATCGACCCTCTTCCACTTTACCTGCGATCTTCAGAATGTTGCGGATCCGCTCTAGAGTGCACTCAAATGCTTCGGTTAGCAACGTCATTTCTCCTCATTTGCTTCAATCACTGCATCTCGATCGACTTCATGTGGGCGTCCGGAGCGAGGCCTTTCAGTGTTGCCAACTCGAAACTTGACAAACCAACGGCACGTAGTCACCTGGTGGATGGTGTTGCGCTGTTTTCTCGATTGACATTCGCGGCAGCTGTTTGCGCATAGTGTCCCAATTCAAGCTCGTAGAGCAGCAAGTTGCGAATGACCTCTTTTTATAGTGCTAAGTGTGACAAACTGGATCGATTTGCTGGATCTTGTTGCCGACTGGAGAGACGATTAACACTGAACGTTACTGCGAGCACTTGGACCGCTGCAATCAAGCTCGCCACGTCGACGTGCGCGCAATCTTGTCCTGCTTTAAGACAATGCCAAGCCTCATACGTCTGACCAAGGGCAAGTTAAACAATCTGTGTTAGGAGGGCATACTTCAAATAATGTTGTTGAATAATTATAATTACTTTTGGTCGATAAACTTGTTGGTTTTCGCAAATCTAATATATTGCGCTTGGGTATTACCTTCCCTTCCTATACTTTTTCACTTGTCGGTCTTTGTTTAATCGGTTAAGGTATTCTAGCTATTTCAGCTGATTTCGTTCTACCCCCCAATTATTTTTCTGTCTTAGTTCTTTATTTTGTTAGCTCCAGTAATTTTCTTTACTTTTCAGAGCTATTTCATATCTATAGATTGTAATGGGCTTTTTAATTTTTTGTCAGATCCCACGATTTAGAACCCCATAGCAGGGCAGGTCTGTAAATTGTTTTAAATAACATTATTTTTGTTATTTACTGCATAGAATAATTTTTCCGTAGGCTGTATTCTCTCATTTATTTCTGTCTTGTTTTCCCAAATATTTGGATGAATGTATCTGTTCTACCTTTTCCCATTGATCTTTATACATGTGTGACTCTCTTCATTTGATATTACCACGATTTTACTTTTGTTTTCGTTTATGTTTCTTTTCTGTAAATGTAAATGACTATTATTCCCTATAGTTAAGTTGCTTTTCAGTTCCTCTGAGTTGGAAAAAATTGCAAGATCATCCACCAAAGCACATTACAAAATGTGAAGTCCCCTGATCTGCTGTCTGGCTTTATGGTAATGTCTCTTACTACTATGATCAGAACTGAACTTAGAACACTATTCTGTCTGTGCCTTTAATCGCTACTAAATTCCAAACCATGTGTTATAACATAATTTCAGTTTACTCTATATAAGCTTTTTATAGCTGACATAATCTTTTCCCCGCACTTCTTTGTTCTAATAAATCCCAAACTGTGCTTCTTAGTACGCGGTCAAAAGCTTTCTTAGATCTAAACAAGCAATATATGCCTCTCGATTCTATTCTAATACTATATATGTTATTTGTTTTATGACAAAGACGTGACCCTGTATACTGTAGCCCTCCGTGACTCCATCAGTTCCTGTCCTATTTTCTTCTTTAGCTTACTTTCTAAAACTGCTTCGTATATCTTTTCTGCCACGTTAAGCAATGTTGATCCTTTGCAGTTTTGACATTTCTTGTGATCACTTCTTTTAAAAATTGATAAGGCCCATGGGTTGCAGGTTTAATAGGAAACATAGTTATTTTTTCGAGAGGACAGAACGTTAACCAAATCGATCATATTCTTATTGAAATGGAATAAGATAAATAGAAGAGAACTTCAAGAATAAAGGCATTTAAAATCTATATCAACGAAAATCTACAAAAGGCTTAAAGCAGTCTATTATACAGGCAAAATAGGAAGATTGTCGCTGGAGAAGATGGAATATTAAATATGTAGAAGGACTAGTTTGACCAGCTATTAAATGGTGTTGATGGGACAAAAGACATTGAAGAAGGCAACATAATAAATGTGGACAAGGAAATGGAGAACAACCGCCGACAGAAAATGAGATTAAAGATTAAATAAAAAGACTAAAGAGCAACTAAGGCCCAGGCAGTATATATAATAGGTATAACTTTGCTTTCGCCGTTTTCCAATAGATGGCTTTCGGTGGTAAGTAGTAGTGGAAATAAACAGATGTAGACGTCATATAAGAAGCTTGGGCATTTGTCAACGTAACCCCATCGAAACATTAGTCGATTTATGTCCGTATCGTAAAGTTATTCTCGATTGAAAATGTCAGTTTATGAGGCAAATTCTCGTCATTTACGGGAAGTTTTAATTTACTGCTTTAATATGAAGAAATTAGCGGTGGGGGCTCATCGAATGCTCTCAAATACTTATGACAAAACCTCTATTAGTGAAAAAACATGTCGTGAGTGCTTTCGACACTTCAAGAACGGTGATTTTGACATCGAAGACCTGCATGGCGGTGGAAAAGACAAAGTTTTCAAGATGCAGAATTGGAGCCATTTCTTCATGGAGACTCGTGTCAAACGCAAGAACAATTGGCAGTATCATTAGGAGTGACTCAACAAGCCATTTCAAAACGCCTCAAAGCCATGGGAATGATTCAGAAACAAGGAAATTGGGTGCCACATGAATTGAAGCCGAAAAATCTTGAACGGCATTTGTTTGCTTGTGAACAGCTGCTTGAAAGGCAAATACGGAGGGGATTTCTGCAACGAATTGTGACTGGGGATTAAAAATGGATTTATTACGATAGCAAATCATAGGAACTTCCCGGCCATGCATTCACGTCGACGGGCAAACCGAATAAATACAACTCCAAGGTCATGCTCTGAATTTGGTGGGATCAACTCGACGTAGTGTATTATGAGCTGCTAAAACCGTCTGAAACAATCACATGCGATCTATATCAAAAGCATTTAATGCGTAGCCGAGTAGTAAAAGACAAACAGCCGCAATACATCGAGAGACGCATTAAATTAACTTTGCAATATGACAATGCTCGACCCCATGTCGCAAAATCGGTCTAAACATTCTTGGAAACGTTAAAATTGGAAGTTCTACCTCGCTCGCTATATACTTGCTCCCTCTGACTGACTATCACTTGTTTCGACCAATGACACACGGCCTGGCTGACCAGCACTCACGTTCTTATGAAGTCAAAAATTGGATCGATACGTGGATTGCCTCAAAAGAAGAGCAGTTTTTTCAACGCGGAATTCCTACGCTGCCCGAAAGATAGGAGAAAGTAGTGGCCAGCGATGGACAATAATTTGAATCGTAAATGTATAACCAGTTTTTTACAATAAAGCCTCGAATGTCGGGAAAAACGGGGGAACCAACGTTGTACACCTATTAACAGCTAAAATATTTTTGTAGCTGTATTAAAAAAAATGTAGCGGAGCGAATACTCGAGAAATATTTCCTATAACGGTCATATTTTTAATGGCTTTAGAGTCGGCCAGTGCAGACCGCAATTAGCCCATGCCAAATTATTGGGCATTTTGTTCTTTTACCCGCCAAAATTATAGGACATATTTTTCTTTGTTGTCCGCAAGATGGACAACTTTCAACCCTTACTTGCGACCGGTTTACAAACGACAAAAGCAGCGAATTAGCGTTCAGCTGTTACGAGAGCTACATCGACTGCAACAGGGTAGACGGCGGCGAGCCGTTCTCCAGGTGCACGTCTGCCTACTGAAATTTTGTCGCTAGCTATTTTTGGCTTGTCTGCCACAGTATCGTGTTTATATTTACAATTTACCACCCTAAAACCCATAAAGAAAATACGGGAGCAAGAAGGAGTGCAGAGAGACAATAATATGTCCTCTATACAAAAGACGTGACAAAAGTTATTGTCAGAATTATAGGAATATAAAATCTTTGCAGCGTTCATTAAAGGTAAGTGAAAAGAAGATAAAATGGAAAGCATTATTGATTAATTTCGGTGCGGGTTTAGGCGTGGTAATGGCACAACAGATCAAATTTATGTATTAAGGGAGATACAAGCAGAAAGCTGCGAATATAAGAAATAGACATCGATTTCAAACAAGCTTGCAAGCAAACAAGGTGTTAGAAAAGTGGGAATCAGCAAGAAATTAATAAACATGGTACGAGTAATATTACTAATGACAGAAAATAAGAATACATAATAGAAGATTTATTCTGAAAAAGGCTATACGCCACTCCAACGTAAATAGATCAAGACTTATCTATCAAAAAGACATCAATTCCTAATCTTTGCAAACGGCCTAGTATCATTAATAAGAGGTAGACAAGAAATGAAAGAGGTAGTCAAAATATTAGAGAAAGATCACTAAATCTAGGTCTGCGCATCAAGGAGACAAAAGACAGACCAAGAAGGAATAGATGAAAAGTGTAGAAGTTTGAAGAAGTGAGAAATGCGTATATTTAGGTACAGTGTTTACAAGAAAACTTGATGTTAAAGAAGAGATACAAAGGAGAATATTGTCCGGCAATCGATGTACATCTGGCTTTAATAAAGTACTAAGAGCAAACACACCTCTAGAAGAGCGAAGATACGAGTATATAAAACTGATGTAAGGCCTGCTAATATACGCCAGCGAAACTTGAATTTTGAAAATTAAATGCAAAGTGAATTTAGAGAAAATTGGAAGAACGGGAGTAGAAGATGTTGAAAAGAGGTGTCGGAAACAAAATCGAACCGGACAGGCCATGTAGCAAGACTCCAACAAGGCGGATGAGCTTACAAGACCACAATGTAAATACCGACTTCAGGTGCAAAATGACCGCCCAAATAGACGCTGGGTCGATGAAATAGCAAAGCTTGCTATAATAAATTGGAAGACCAAAGCTAAAAACAAGAAAGCACGGAAGAGAAAGAGGAAGAAGGCTTTTGCCATAGATTGGAATGTATAGGCAAACAAAAAAATGCAAACTTTTTTAATGTTTTAGCATATAGTTCTTTGTTTCCGTCTCAGATACTGAGCCGCCTGTATGCCAGATCAGACTACCATGGAGCAACTTCGACCAAGATTCTTCCACTCTTTTCAATGCCATATTATCATCATGATATGCTTTGAAGTCGTATGATTAGTGCTCATTTTTTATGTGGAATCATCTACGCTACTCTATGCTAATACTTTGTACAAAGAATATTGTAGTTTATATAGTCCTAGCCTGGCTTCTGCTCTAATCACAGCATAAAGAAGAGAGCTTCTGTTGCAGTAGTGAACGTTATCTTTATTATTCCCGTTATACTAAGGCAAGCAAGTGTTTTAATCTCACTGTTTTGGTTGAAACGTTAGAGCTGGTTTGACTACATATAGTCTACCATTTTTGGAA
The DNA here is from genome assembly GCA_036346155.1 of Sinelater perroti. Classification (NCBI taxonomy): domain Eukaryota; kingdom Metazoa; phylum Arthropoda; class Insecta; order Coleoptera; family Elateridae; genus Sinelater; species Sinelater perroti. Next base: position 15,068,090 of record JARFIY010000158.1, on the reverse strand, counting down.
TTAGACCCCATGATTGCATTGCTAAAGTAATTTCCTCTTTGTATGAGTTTATTTATATGTTAGGTATGTTCCAAGTTTGGAGTTTAAAGTAACCCTCAAATACTATACCTTACCTGGAAAATGCATTTCTGTTTTACTAAGGTATAAAGGTCTTAGATCTCTCATATTGCTTCTTCACTTAAATGGTACCACATTGTTTTTAAAAGCTGACCTTAGTTATCTGCTTTTAATCTACGTAATCACCATTCAGGGTCCTCTGCATACGTTCCCCGATCAAGTCAATACATTTTTATTGTCTAGAGTTTTTCAGTTTAGAAGTAAGAATCTTTCCATAACAAGGTTCTCCAAGAGAGGTGAAGTAACCCCTTCCTGAGGACATCATTTTGCCACCAGGACCATCAGTGATTCGTTCAATAGTGATTTGAATACCACCCTTCTGCAGCTAATATTATTGACCCCCAACCTTATAATTGTATATCCAAAGAGCTATCTAAAAGAACTTCTTTGTCGTCTGATAAAGTGGTGTGGCGTTATTTTAGTCGATGGCCCTGCTTTATAGGCACATTGGTTTTGGCCAAGGACTGTCTACCAACGATTTACCTTTAATGTCATAAGACTAATGAGCTGGTAGCTTTTTGCTAAGAATCGTCTTACTTATAGGTCTTTGGTGTAAGCGCTATCCTAGTTAGCCTCTATAGTCTTGGTAAGCAATTCAGGTCCATGTTTTCTGTTAGAAGAGGACTGATTCTTCTACATGTAAATAGAAGTGGGGGGTAAGGGGTGGCGCCAACATCTAGACACCCAAATGCCAACCTCACCTACACGTGGTACCCCCTGTTAGATAACAGACGAGGCTCTGGCGACCCAGGATCGGGGGGTATAACCTGATACCAGTTGTCCCGAGGTAACGGGGCCCTTGTGGCTGGGCTAATCACCCGCACAAGGTAAACAGATTCAGAGAACAAACAATCGCCTCGGAAATGGATCGAAAACTGGGAAACGGACTCGGCGCGAATCACGGATAAGAATTGGAACGTGGAATGTAAACGGTATAAACGGAAAGGAAGTAGAAATAATAGAAGAAATGGCCAAATATAATATGGAGATGCTAGGTATAAGTGAAATAAAGAAGAAAGGAAACGGAAGACAACTATTAGATCAAGGTTACCAGCTTATATACTCAGGATCAGCAGGACGAGCTAAAGAGGGCGTAGGAATAATCCTAACTACACAGATGGCCCAACAAGTAAAACAATGGGAAGCGGTAAATGCAAGGATATTATATGTAGACCTAAAACTGCAAGAAGAAATAACCATAATACAGATCTACGCCCCCACAGAAAACTCCACAGAAGAAGAGAAAGAGACATTCTACGAAGAACTCCAAGTACAAATAGATAAAGGGAGGAAAGAAGCAGACACATATTAATAAATGGAGACTGGAATGCCAGAATAGGAAATAGACAAGATATAGGATATGGCACGATAGGTAAATATGGAGGAGAATCTACCATAAATAATAACGGAAGAAGAATGATAGACTTTTGTGTTACCAATCAAATGTTAATCGGAAACAGCCACTTTAACCATAAGATAATACACAAAATTACTTTTGAGGCAGCAGGAAGAGAAGCGAAAAGCATTAACGACTATATAACATACAACAGAGAAGCGAAATATGCCATAACAGATGTAAAAGTAATAAGGGGCCGAACTGCATACAGACCATAGACTGCTAATAACAGACACCAAATTTTATAGCAGGGAACCCAGGAAACAAAGAGAATATCAGAAAATAAAAATATCAGTATTAAGAAAACCAGAAAAAGCAAAAGAATTCAAAAAGAGATTAGAAGACACCTTAGAAGGATGGGAAGCGAAAGAAGCAGAAGAAGGAAACCAATGGCCCATGGAAAAGAAGTGGACAATACTAAAAACAGAAATAGTGGAACAGGCAGTAAAGACCTGCGGAAAGGTAACAGTAAAGGGAGATCAAAAAAGAACCCGGTGGTGGAACGAAGAAGTAAAAGATAAAGTAAAGAAAGCTTGGAAAAGGTATATACAAAGTAAGAAAGATTGCGATAAACAACACTATATAAATAAAAGAAATGAAGCCAAAGAAGCGGTACATAGAGCAAAACAAGAAACTTGGGAGGAATTCGGAAAAGAACTAGAGACGAAATTCAACGAAGATAACGGAAGACAGTTTTGGAAAGTAATCAGAGGGCTAAGAGGGAAATATGGAAAGCAAGTATGGAGTATAAGGAACAACAAAGGCATAGTAGAAACAGAAGAAGGAAGAATCTTGGAGGCATGAGAGAGTATTACAACAACATATTTAAAAAGATGATAATATCCGGGCAGAGAGAGAAGAGGAACAGTTCAGGAAGAAGAAGAAGAAATAGACATAGAAATAGAAGAGGTGATAGAAGCCGTAAAACATATTAAACAAGGAAAAGCAGGAGGTAGAGATGGCATAACTCCAGAAATGATAAAGAATGGGGAGATAGAATATTAAAGTGGATAAAAGAGATATGTCAACTAGCCTGGAAAGGGAAAAATACCAGATGACTGGGAAGAAAACATAGTGGTACCTATACACAAGAAGGGAGATACAAACGATTGCGGCAACTACAGGGCAATATGCCTTTCTTCAATAGTACAGAAGATATATTCAAGAATACTAGAAAGAAGATTACGAGAAGAAGTTGAAGAAAAACTATGTGAAGAACAAGCCGCTTACAGGCCACAGAGGCAAACACAAGATCATATCTTTGTACTAAGAACAGTTACAGAAAAGAGATTAGAAAGGGAAACCCTTTGTATCTAGCATTCATAGATATAAAATCAGCATTTGACACAGTACCCAAACAAACAATATGGAATGCGCTAGCAGAACTAAATGTATCATACCCACTACAACAGGCCATAAAAGAGTATACGTTAATGCAAAAGGAAGAGTGCGAATTAAAGGAAAGAATCTCAAAGCTTTGAAATGGAAAAGGGGATCAAACAAGGAGACTCACTGAGCCCCCTACTGTTCCTAATAGTAATGAATCAGATTATTCAGGAAGCAAAAGAACCAAGATTCAATGTGAAGGTAGGAAATTGGAATTTAGAGCCCATATATATACAATGCCTCGTATATGCAGACGACATCGTGCTTCTAGCAGACTCAACTAGAAAATTACAACTAGCAATAAACAAATGGAATAGAGCGATAGAAAGAAGAGGTATGAAAATAAACACAAACAAGACTAAAATTATGAAAATCGAGAAAAATGATACAAACGAAAACACAAGAATAATATGCAATGGGAAGAACTAGAATGGGTCAATAACTATGAATATTTAGGAACGATAATAAATAAAACTGGCACGATAGAACAGGAGATTCTGAATAGAAGAGATAAAGCAAGCAAAGTATATTATGCGATTAACAAATCAATAATAGCGAAAAGAAGTAAGCATGCAAACAAAGCTTAGGGTATACAAAAGCATATACACACCAGTATTAACGTATGGGGCGGAGAGCTGGACAATACAAGATAAAACCAGAAGCAAAATTACGGCGAGTGAAATGAAATATCTAAGAAGACTAGTAGGTAGAACAAAAAGAGATCGCATACGAAATACAATAACCAGAGAAGAAGTAGGTCAGCAACCGCTAATACAAGAGGTAGAGAAGAGACAATTACAGTGGTATGGGCACATAGTGAGGATGTCAAGAAATAGAGACCCCAGAAGAATTCTAGAAGCAAAGCCAGAGGGAACAAGAAGCAGAGGAAGGCCACGAGAAACATGGGAACAGAGCTTAGAAAAGAGGGTAGAACAGAGAGGAAAACACCTAAGAGAAGTAAAAAGAATGGCAACCAACCGAGACAGCTTCCGGAAGTGGTTAGAGGACCCGACGCTTTAGGGCATAAGGGAGAAGTAAAAGAAGAGAGAGAAGAAGTAAATAGAAGTTTTAATTTAATGTGTAACATACCTAGAAAGATCTCATCCACTCCTGATGATTTAAATAGCTCAAATTAGTGCACTACTCAGATGATCATACATATAGATACCACATTTTTGCCAATTTTCAAGTCTATTTTTGTTGCTTTGTATCCAGATGCATCAGAACCTAGATTTTGATATTTGATCCAAGAAAGTATATCCTAAATAGTTTGGTGATTTTGTCTATTCATATATTGATATACTTTTCATTGCTAGTTACTAGAGCGCTCATTAAGCAATTTGAATCTTTGAAGATCTTTCGATATTCTCAAAGCGTCTCCTTCATGATGCTCGTTGAGTCCTTTTTAACTCTTTATCATATTCAGTTAAAAAATTTTATATCCTTTGTAATTTTCTGAATCTTCCGCTCTATTAAGTGGTTTTCTTACGTTTTTCTTTGTCTTTATGAGAAAATTTTTCTGGAGAAACCTTCTCACAACTGGGGGAGAGGCAGTTGTTATTATCATAAACAATAACACATGTCAACTACTTCACTATTATTTTTAAATATAAGTTGTTGTCTGTCTCAACTTTAATCCTTTGCTAAATGCGATCTAGGTTTTCTTTATAAGATTCCCAGTTTGTTTTGCGAGGATTGGGATAGTATGATATGCGACTTAGACCTGCGATACTAAACCCTATATGTCTGGGGTTTAAACAACTCTCCTCATCTGACCCATGCCAATTTTTAGCAAAGCTACTTACGTATGGAGTACCGTAGGCTCTAGATTGTAGCAGATCTATCCTGTTACGACCCCAAAAGGCCTTCAAGGCCTGTTACGGGGAACTATTATTATTACTTACGTATGGAGTGCCTATTGTTAAATAATTTATTTACTACCTTCGACCTGTTGCAAAGGTAGACTTCTTGCCCTTATTCGGCATGTTTAAATTATTTACCATTGAATAAAGATTTACCCCTGGAATTGATATCCGTGCTTTCTCAAACCACTTGGTAAGCATTAGCATTGCAGCCAATAATTAGATGTGATCTATTGTGTCTCCATCTTCACAGACAGTTTTATAAATCTTCCTTGGTCATTCTCCGTTTCAACTAAATTTAACTGCTGCAAAAGTTTGTTAGAAATAGTATTTTAACAGTCCTTTTGACTACTATACACACTATCTGAAACTTAGCTTCTTTAAAAAACTTGTAAGAAGCTCCATCTATTGAGTAAGCCAAGATCTCTCCCATCTTCTCAGTGTTGCGACTTAACAATAACCAGTCTTTCAATATTAAAGATTGTGAAATTTCTTACACTTTTTTATTGGTGATCCCTAGTAGAAAGGATTTTTGGTCTTTTGATGAGGTCCTTTGGTTCGACCACAGTAAAGTCTGCCTTTTACTTACTAATTTTAAAGGTTGTCTGCTGTCTATCTCACAATCAGCCATTGCTTAATGTACTCATTAGCACACGCGATCCTTAAATGTCCTCTGTGTACCTTGTGCTTTTAAGTTATAAGGACTTCTACTACCCAAAGAAGTCCAACATCTCTGTTAATTTTTTTTTAAAACAATGTCTGGGTGGCGTTTATTTGCCACCGCCATTCTTAGACCTTTGCAACTTTACTTTTCCTCCTTCTCCTCCTCATTCTTCATTTCCTCTTTCATGTCTTTTTTGAGTATCAGCCTTTGACTTCTTAGTCTTCGGGATCTTCTTCTGAGGTCCAAAGCGTCGTTTGACCTATTCTCTATCTTACAATTAGAACTACCTGCCGCTTTAACTCCTACGTTTGGTTTTACAGTTTTAGGTCTGAAAAGCAAACTGTCACCGCTACAGAAACAGGTAGAAACACCATCTCTTTATCCATAGAGCCTTTCGTTTAAGGGACAAAAAGTAACTCGCCATTCCAGGAGCTTTCTTTGATCTTTGCATATCATCTGTGTGCACGATACCTTGACAATTAGAAGGTTTTTCTAGCGGCCTCGCCTACGCCGTCCTATTGGTTCGTTTAAAAGCTGACTTACATGTCATTTTGATATCTGCCATTTTAAATTTGTTTAAGGCTTACTTTGTCAGAAGATTGTTTCTGCAGAACTTTTTATTGAGTTTTCTCAAGTGACTGTGATTGTTAGGCAACCAAAGTTGCTCTCATTAAACTTTGTTTTTCTAGAATACCATATAACATTGAAGATTATCTTTATAGAATTTTATATGTAGCAAAATAAGATTAGCAAACGACAGATTGAGTCTAACTTATAAAAGCGTTTTTAATCAGCCTATCATTCTAAACAAACCAAATTCAGTAAAAGCACCTTTGGTTGCCTAACTGTCGCATTTTGAATTTTAATGAATTAGGGAGGATCTTAATTATATGGAAAATTCGTTTGGATCCAAATAGAATTGAAGATCTTCCAAGCTTTAGGGTTCTATTAGGGATTATTATAATCATATGGTATGATTCCCGTGATTATCAATAATAATATTAACTCTAGAAAGTTAATCATTACGAGATGAACTATGGAGAATAAACATTCGTACATTTTTCGACTTTTCTTTGAGTCAACAAAAAATGTAAGAGCATAAGTAAGTCATTGAGACAAAGAGATTCGACAACAACAGTGCCTTTATGAGATATTCATGTAGACAACATTTATCATATTCTATGGTTTCAGGTTTTTCAGGCTTCTTAAAAATACTTTTTTTCGTGCTAGGTAATTTCTTTTAGTCCTATTTAAGATTAGCTACGCTTCTAAGCTGCTCTCACTAGGTGATAGAAATATTTTAAGATTTTTAAGATCAAAAAAACATTTTCAAATTAGATGTGGAGATAATGAAATAAACTTTTTAAGTGTTCTTATAAAGAAAAATATAACTTATAACTACTTAAAACTACTAAAATGATATTAAATACAGTGTAAAGTAACTATAAAGAAATTATTACAAAAAAATATAACTCTTTTGCCGCACTCTATACATTAAAATTATGAAACGTTAGAACATAAAACTGTAACATTGGCAACAGTGTCTATATCCTGCTTTAGAGTATAACCTATAATTTTAAGCTTTATTTGAATATTATAGAGAAAATCCGTAAAATGGACAGGGATTTGGAACAGCTGCATTCTGCTCTTAATTCAATAAAGGTGCTGCGGTCCAATGTGGGCCAGGTGTTCGAGACGGTCAGCCACGGCTTGCGGGCTGACCATGGCGAAGAAGGAAAGGAGAACAAATTCATGTTGGAACTGCAGGACCTTCTGACTACGGTGAACAATAACCTGAGGTAACCAACATTTTCGTTTTATAGCCACAAGCAATTCTAATAAGAAAACTCAAAGAGATGTAGAGTCCTCAGTGTCGAATCTGACCCGCCGCCTGGCCCATTCAACCTGGCCAACACACGTACTTGAGCCAGGAAACTACGCAGGAGCGACAGGCTTTGTACGGGCAGCTAGTTAACAGCTACAAGTGGACAGACAAGGCAGGGACTGCGATATTAACCTGGTGTTGTTGTGACTGTTTGCTTCTAGATACGTGATTATAGCACCCTAGCCGGAAACATACTGGCAACAAATTCTGTCAATAAGACCTACAAGACTTTCAGCACTACAAAAAGAAGGAAGACGCAAACTAGCAACCACAACGTTCCGCCAGAGTACGTAGAAATTGAAATAAAATATAAAAGTAACTAATATTTCTGGGAATAGGGTCATAGAGAACCTGATAACTGGAATAGACAGATTATTCCCGGACGTGACGATTACAGCTCCACGGCCTTTTGCGCCGAACCCTATTATACAAGTAAGAAATATTTAATTCATTTATTAACCGACAAATAAGCTGCTTAAGATAAAGTAATACATCAGAACTATCAATAAGAGTCGCCTTGATGTAATAACAATATAACCTGCCAGATATTGCAGACTACAACTCAGCAAGCATAGCTTGGCATGTGAATAGGCGCAGATTAAGAAGTGAGAGAGTCGCTGTTCGACAAGGACATTGCTACAGGTTCTGTTGGGAAAGGGCTAGGTACACTTTGTGACGTAAATATTATAATCAAAAGGCTCGGTGCAGAAACCGGTCAACTGCAATACTCACATAGTGGGTTTTTAGTGCATAAAGAATTTAGATTTTAGCAATTTTATAACGCAAAACTCCATTTCTTTTACTTTTAAGCTTCACTAAGCAACTACTTACTTATATTTATTTATTATACTTACCAGATAAGTAATATTTTTAAAGCAAAAATTGAAAAATTGATAGGAAACATCACACTTGGTATATTTAATATATTTATTTCATTCATGAATATAAACTAAACCGAGCTTGTAGCTCTGATAAGAGCTGATTTGAACTGTGTTTAATAACGCAATGATTTTCACCGGACTGTACACGATCTGAACACAACGAGAAACAGACAGCAAGTGATTTCCGACAGTGGGAGGGATGCTCGTCTACTGTGTATCCACCCACCATGTGCCAAGCTGTTCTTGCTGACCAGTATGCCAGACTCGGTCAAAAGCCTGGGTTACGTCGAGGAATACCGCCGAACAGTAGCATCTGTCCTCGAAGGCTTTTTGAATGAGATCAGTTAATCAATGCATCTGTTGTATTGTTGAATGTCCTGGCCGGAATCCAAATTGATGGTGTGGTCTCAAGTCTACTGGCAAGTCGATTTTGATTGTATGTATTAGAAGCTTTTCGAATACTTTAGAAATCATTGGAAAAAGACTTGTAGGACGGTAAGAATTAGCACCTGAAGATTCTTCCTGGTTTGACTATGGTTATTATTTCTGACAATTTCAAGTGCTTTGACCAATATTGCAGCCTTAGGCTTCCATTGAATATGTATGTTAGTAGTACTAGTGGTTTTTTAGGAAGCTTTTTAACATTTTTGGTGTGATTTGTCTATTCCAGGAGCTCTTTTGTGCCCTAAAAGTTTGATCTCTTTTTGTATTTCTCTTGGGGTAGTAAGTGTTATTTGTTGCTGTGTTTCTGTAATTTGAACGAGGTTTTGTTCCATTTCGTGGTCTACGTCGTCGGTGTGCGGAGTAAAGATATTAGAAAAATTTGGCTGTAAATTGATAAGCTAGTGTTAGTAGCAGCACTAGTTGCAAAAAAACTTGAATCATAAGTAAAAGGAAACAAAGGCATAAGTTAGGAGATACTGCATCAAGTGATGAAGGTTTTACCATCTGAATATACTGACTACAATTACAATCACCGTTTACATTTACAACTATTAGTAGAAACATGGTACAGTAAATATCCTAAATCAGTTAGTTTTTGCTCAAGATTACACACCAAAAAAAATCAGTCAAGCCCGTAGTTGCAAAAGTCACTATGAAATAACCAGCCGCTTCTTTCACAGGCTTCCCTGGGAAGGGTCTTGAAGTCAGTGATAGCCTTTAAGGGACTGATGATTGAATGGGTCGTGGTGAAGGCGCACTCGGAGTCCAACGACCTGTGGACGGAATCCCGCTACAAGGTATTCCGCAAGGTCACGGAGAATTGCCATGCAGCAATGTGCCACTTTCACTCCCCTACAATGCCAGAACTTGCAGTTCGCTCTTTTATGGTAAGTTAAATTGCGTTCAGGTAATTTTAGATTTTTTTTTACTTCCATGAATCAAAAATGTTTATGGATGCTTCAAATGTTCTTTTAATAGTCTTTATCTCAAATTTTTTTAGGAAGAGAAGCTTTTTTCAGGTAAATACATTATTAAACTAGACAAGATAGAACTGAAAATTTTTGAAATATATAAAATATGAAATGCAGATGTTTGAGACAAATAAAAACGTAACATTTTGAAGAAGTATTGGTAACAAAGTTTATACAATAAACTAAGTAGGTGGAGAAAGTTAAAACATTTGTCTAAAATATATAAATCTTAGGAAAATTAATAATTGAATAGATGAAGGTGGTAGTTGCCAAGGATTGTTTTTAGAAAATCTAAATATGTTTGGAAAAGTTATTTAAGCGATATGCTATATAGTATGTAGTGAAACAAACTTTATTTTATTGTGTACTGTAACTCAAGCTGTTTATACGATGAAACACGATTTAACAATAGAACATTTGCAATGGTTTATGTTTAAAAATGTAAAGAGGTCTACACTCTTTTGTGTTATGTTTTTCAGATGTTGAATACTGCAGATTTTTGAATTATAAAACATGTTCTTGACTTAATTCCAAAGGCAGAAGTCTAGTGACGTAAAGTTTGACTTTGTGGAAGCCTTAAAATGTTCACCTCTAGAAAGTAAACATCTAATAAATATTCAAAATGTTTCCTTGAAACTCTGATTGCGTCACAGACTTGTGAAGATGGAACCGACTCATGATGTCATCAGATAGTATTACTAAAACGCTCAGAAAGAGATATAGTTAATCATTCATGCAGTCCTGCAAGTGCAATTAGGGACAAATTGGAAAACCACGAAAGCAAACATTCATAGGAAGTGAAGAATGACAAGATTTCTTTGAAGGGGGGGTGACTTTTATCAGTCAAAGCAAAAAAAAAATAGCATTATCTAGCATGTGCCTGACAAATCTACGAGGTCTTGAAAATGTCAAAGGTCTGTGCACAAATGGGTTTCTCATAATCTCATTGCTCAGCAGAAATACAAGCTTACGGAAGTATGCCAACAGTGGCTACAGCTATACAGCATGAAGAGACGTTCTTTGAGTGTCTGGTAACAGCAAACAAATCATGGTTTTAGCATGAGACGCCATAAAAAACGTCTATGAAATGGTAGCACATTAGAAGTCCTCTTCTCGAGAAGCCAAAACAGAATGTCAATTGTTTTTTGGATTGGCTACCCCATCATAAGAGAATAATTAGTGAACAGTACTGCAAGTCACCAAAGCTGTTCCGTTGACGTATTCAGCAACGCCACTCTGGAAAATAGAGTCGCTGCATGTTGTTTGAATATAACAATGCACATATACATGTCACTGTTCACACGGTTGCTACCCCGCATGTATACTGTGCTGCTTCATCCCCCATATTTACTGAATTTTGCGCCAGGCGACTACGTTCTGTTTGATGTACTAAAACAAGCACTGCATAGTAGGAAATTCTTCTCCATCGACTAGTTTCAATCATCTGTCCATAAACACTGCTAAGTTCCACCCAAATAAGTGTTTGGGGTAGCTTTACAGAAACTGCCATAGTGATGGCAAAAGTGCATAAATATTCAAGTAGAATACTTCTAATGAAGTATGTACTCCCTTCTTTCTACTAAATGATTACTAAAGAGAAAATTTTAAACAAATTAAACAATCCTCAAATACGAAATATTAATATTAGATGTATCCATTCGGTATATATATTCGTCATTCTATTTGAATCAAATATTGTTCGAATGTTGACTTTGGATAGCTCATACTAGGTTTATTCATATTTAAATCAAAGATCATCTCCATTTATCTAAACACTGGAATATTGCTGTAGTCAGTGTCCAATTATATCCCAGACAGGTTCAATAGGAAGTAAATCCAGATTGTGCAGTCTATGGTAAAATTGCCATCTTCTGGTCTTTGAAAGTCACACAGAATGAGAAATATATGGAGAGAGTTGTCTTGCTACAGTATTTCTTCAGAAATCTTCTCTGCAAGGAAGTGTGTTTGTGGATTATTACAGCAACATAGAGAATATGAATTTGTAATAGTAGTAATTGATGGTTTTTTATAAACCTCTATGGAAAGGCGCTGAGTGTCGCTGCTTTATGTTGAAGAAATCATCGACCCACATGAATTCATGGTGTTTACATATATTAATATTAGAACATGAGTAACATAGTGAGCCTTAGTGACATAAGATTTAAAAAATGGACAAAAACAAATACTGCTTAGTAGGTACCTAACTCAAAACAGTCCCACCTCATTTCTCTGAGAGTAGTGATGAATTCAAATTTGTACTTGTTTATGGTGACCCATACTTAACCAGTTAAGGTTAACATTGTATAGGATAATTGCAAAAGTTCGTGCACAACATTTTACAATATTTTTTATTTTAAATAAAAGGATTTTATCAATTAATTATATAATCGCCATTCTTTTCCACGATGGTTTTTCGACGATTTACAAGTTTTTCTATGCCATTCTTATAGAACGAGGTCTTTTTATTGTCAAAAAAGTCTATAAGGTGGTTTTCGACAGTGTGTATGCAACTAAGTCGTTTTACATTTAAACTGTTTTGTAAAGAGCGGAACAAATGAGAGTCTGAAGGTACAATATCAGGCGAGTATGGAGGACGCTGCAGGACTTCCCATTTCAACTCCTGCAATTTTTGCAGCGTCTGATGAGCCACATGAGGCCTAGCATTATCATGGTGAAAGATGACACCCTTTCTGTTGACCAAAACAGGACGTTTTTCACGAATAGCAGCATCAAGTCTGGCTAATTGTTTACAGTAGATGTCTCCTGTTATTATTTCTCTGCTCCTCAAAAGCTCAAAAGTCCTGCAGTCCCACCAAACACACAGCAAAACCTTCATTGGATGCAGACCAGCTTTTGCGACAGGATCTGCACCTTCGCCGGTTTGTTTCCATGTGAGTTTTCGTTGCACATTGTTGTAAAGGACCCACTTTTCATCGCCTGTTACCAGTCGATCCAAAAACGGCTCATTTTTGATCCGTGTCTGAAGTGAAAGAGCCACGTTCATCCGGTCTAATTTGTTCCTTTCCGTTAAACAATGCGGTACCCAGGTATCAAGCTTGGAGATATAGGCAAGCTTTTTTAAATGACGAAACGCGGTGGACTTGTCAATGTTTAGCCTCTCAGCTATCTCCTCAGTCGTAATTTTTGGATGTGTCTTCACTAGAGTACGCACAACGTCGTCATCAAGGCCAGAAGGTCGACCAGAGCGAGGTTCATCTTCCATTGAAAAATTGCCTTACCGAAACCATCCGAACCACTTTTTGACAGTTCTCAGAGCAGGAGCACGGTCTAAACAGTCTGAATATTTTTTTGAGCCGTTCCAACACTCAGGCCCCTCCTGAATTCATACAGCATCACATGCCGCAAATGCACTTTTTCGTCTCCCATTTCCATGGACCTACTGCATGAGCACGTAAACTTTTTAAAGCGTTTTTTTTGCAAGAAACGGGCGCGATCCTTTGTATATCATTTACAAATGACACTCACACACATCAAAACAAATGCGCTATTTCCTATAAGGAACGTCATCTATAAAATCGGGCACGAACTTTTGCAATCATCCGATAGATTTCATCTTTTATAATTTTGTAATTGAAGAATTGGTAAAATTATGTTGTGTTTATGTACAGTATGTTGAAGAACGCCAAGGATAATGAAAAAGATGTACATAACTCTCTTTAACGCCTGTTTTCCAATATTCTCTTGATTGATAGTTTTTTGTTTTCATTTTCTCCATTTTTTACTTTTTCTCTTTTAATTTTAGTTGTTTATCTACTGTTTATTTTTTTATTTGTTATTTAAATACTAATTTCCTGTTATTCTTTAATGATTGTAAACCTAGACACATTGTACACTGGTGGCCAAAAAAATTATAACTTTACAGAAAAAACAAAAATAAAACTTTGCAGTTTAGGGAAAATGTTTATCAAAAATAGTAAAATAAATTATTGGAACATCTGAATATTGCAATAGTTTGGTATATTCTTCCAAGTACTTTCTGCACAAAGAAGTGCTCTCCACATCGTAATCCTGCAACCTACATGTCGCTCCCACATAACTTTTCCTAGGTCGTTAACACACATTATAGTCATACAAGTTAAAATGAAATTTGTCAGAAAACACAATGGAATTCCATTCCCGTGACTAAAATTGACGTTCAGGCAGCATATTAGACAGGCTTGACATTATATTAAATATTATATATTAAAGGTAACTGAAGCAGAGTATGGATATGCTACAAACCCAAATTGCTCTAACCTATCGTAAACAAATTAGGGAGAGTTATTGTACTATTATCTATATCCTGATGTGTTATGCAGCAGAACATTTCTGCTGTCGAGAAGATGCTCAAATTGAACAAGTATGTGATCTATCGCTAGATAAAAAAACATTGAGATTTCTCAAATGAAAAGTTATACTGTTCTCCGTGACCATGATCAGAGAATGAGAGAAGTGTGTTCCCTTTAATGCTTTAATTGATGAACATATTACATGATGCATTTCTTATAGTACTCACAGTGCCACCTTGGTCAAAAACGAAACACTGGACAATTTTTCACTACAACTTTGCACACGCTTTGAGTGCTGATTCTGTGCTAAGAAATTATTGTCCTCCTTTTGTGATCATATTTATATGGTATTGGGAGTTCCAGAGAGAACCTTTTAGACTAAGACGCTCAGTGGTCAGGATGCCTATCTTCGTCTATTGCAAAGAACATTGCTGTCGCTTGATCTATCACCTGATAAAAAAATGCTGAACGTTTCTGTACCAGTAATCTATATCATTCTTCACGACTACCCTCAAGTGAGAAGGTTTTGTTCCTTTTGGATACCTTAACTGTGTCGTGAAATGGAATATTTTACTATGTCTAACAAGTGACAAAACCTGGCTTTTTTATTATGTAAATCCCAAGAAAAGTTCTACAACAATGAGGATGATGAAAGTTTAAGGGACATGTGGGTTATCGTTAGATTAAAGTTTGTTCTCTCTCTAACTGACAAGAAGATAAGACATGACGCGTTTTGTGGTAGCACAATAAGTTTGAAAGTGGAACATCTCGCCATGTTGGTAGCATTATAGCAGATGACAAAATCTGACTATATCTTTGTGACTTGCTCACTAAAACGCAAACAAAGTTTTTGAACGATCAGGAGCTTTTAATGGCATGAGAAGAGTGTGCCCAGATGCTTGAAGAAACGTGGAAAAATTGGTTTAACGACTGATTTCAAAGAATGCAGAAGTGTATAGAGTGTGGTGAAAGTATTTTGAAAGATTATGACAAATTTATAGCTAAATTTTCTTAGTACCCTATGTATGTTTACTCACGAATTAATTTATAGCCACATGAAACATTTATAATTATGAAGCTCAAGGACAAACACTATTAAAGTAAGACAGCCTTTATTAATTAAGTTATTATTTGAAAGTGCATCATGTGGTTGGTTCTCGGGTAGTAAGGCCGTGGTCACAGTTCAGAAACTCTTGACATGTCGTCCACAACTGCAGTAGACATCTTCAAAAGAAAATCTTCTAAAAATTAAGTGACTGTCCCGTGTTTTCGCTTTCATACTCATGAGAGTATGGTAAGAATAGTGATGGAGGGCTGTTGGTGACGTCACCAGGATGGTAGATAACGTAATCAGGCTAGCTGCTGACATCAATCTGGTCGTTGCAGGTAATATTTTAGCATTCTCTGACGTCACTCGTTCTTTCGCCGTATTGCGGTCTGTTTTTTTGCCCCTTAAAAGGGATAAACCAAAATTTAGGTAGATTGAATCGGTCGTCTCTGTTAAAATTATTTTTATATTTATAAATCTCCACCGCCTCTCTGTTTAATCTCAGGTAGTAATTCCTACTATGGGTAAAATTTGTGTTTGCCCGAATTCTATTTCATGGTCAGTAATTTTCAAAGTTTTTACCTGCAACGACCTGATTGACGTCAGCATCTAGCTCGATTACGTAATTTACTAACTCAGTGACGTTAACAACGGTCCCTCCAACATCTTCCCTACTACACTCGCACGAGTATAAAATCGAAAACGCACAGGACTATCACTTAATTTTTAGACGATTTTTTTCTGAAGATGTCCGCCGCAGTTGTGTACGAAACGTCAAGAGTTTCCGAACTCCAACCACGGCCTTATAACCCGAGAACCAACCACATGATGCACTATAACACCGGTCGTGAAAGCCTCTGCATCTATATGATTTGAAAGAATTAGAACTATAAATATTTAATGCCAAGGTCTTTAACAAACTTCTCAAAGTGAAGAGAATATTTAACAAGTGAGACTCAATGATCAGACTTGTATAAAGGACAAGTGTAGGGCAAAGTGAATTTTAGCGTTTAATTTGATACTGCAGCCTATCAAGTTATTCTGTACAATAACTTTTTTGGAGCTCCCAAAATCTACAGTGGAAGCATTAGAAACTATTTGGGTGGAAGAATCAGATTCTTAAATTCCCAAATTTGCAGTTTTTGTGCAATCCACAATTGAACCATTAGAAACTGTTTGAGCAACAATTACAAATTAGGAGATTATGTGTTCTTACTTTTTTGATGATGATCAAGGCAAAGTATTTATTGTTAATTCATAACGCTATTGAAATGTTAAGATACATTTTGGTACCAAAATTACAAGAATTGTTGGGCTAGAACACAAGAGCATTATTCTAACAACATGCTGCCATTTGTCATACTGGCACTAAGAGAATTCATGTGGTTTGGGACAGGTTTGATCTCAAAAAACTTGGATTCCTTCAATTCCAGCCTTTTTGTTAAGATAAATTCTACCAGTTTTCCAACAGTTTTGTTAAAAAATGTTCACCAAGTAACTTAAGGGTGAAATTGAACGAATATCTTCCTTATTTGGATGTTTTAATTTTTAAAATGTGAATTTAAGTTTTTAAAATATATAGCTTACATAAAACTCTTTTCTAGCATTGGTTCCACAGCTATAACACACTCTTTAGCAGCCCCTGCAAGCGCTGTGCGAACCATTTGCACAACAACCTTCCTCCTACCTGGAGAGACTTGCGCACGCTGGAGCCGTACCATGAGGAATGCAAGTAAATTAGCCTAGGCGTCAGTGAAATTCTTGGAATTCTAAACGATATAACTGTGTTTATGAATACTCTTTTTAATATTAAGGTGATAAATAAATTTAAAAAAAAACTACTGTTGTGTAATGTGTTTTAGTACCCTTAAACAATAAGGTAAAGCAAATTAAATTGGTTTACATTAACTAACATCAAGCATTGCAGATTAGGTTTTAGTAATCATCATCAGAGTCCAATACTCTTTGGAAACATAGAGAATTATTTGGATTAAAGTGGCTCTCTTTAAAACAATGAAACAATTTTTTGCTTTACTTTCCCCAAAGGCATTATCTCCATGCAGGTTACAAATATTTTTGAGTCGCCTCTACTGCCTTTACTCCTCTATTAAAGGATCCATTTAACACTTCAGCTTTAGCCCACAAATAGCTTCTTTTAAAAAAGAAAAACAGTTCAAGACGTGGGTTGGTGAAGTTGACTAACGATGGCGAACGTGCCTATAGTAACTGAACGGTTAAAGGTTGACGTGATATTATTCAACATAAGACTTGATGTATGATGTATGTATTTTCAAGAGGCATGAAACTAACTTTTAAGTTAATTTATCAATCCCGTAATAGATTTAGGATTAGCAAGCTAGTCGGCATTTAACGCTATTTTTGTACTTTGGGCAAGTAACGAAGATATTGAAAAGGGTTTTGAAACTTGCATCATTAGCTACCACTTATTTGTTCTTTTTTTTTTTTGAAGAATATGATCAACTGCGGCAGTTCAAGAGGGATATGAGTTCTGGATATGATAATACTATCATTGACAATTTATTAAGTTCCAATCTTTTCTATTTTGCATAAAAAACTGATTTGTCTCAATTAATGTTATGCTGCAAATTGACTAATCTTTTAAGCACGTTCAACAGTTTGTCTTGTTACCAACAAGAAAAAAGTCTACAGGAGAATATCTGGTTGACCAAATTTGAAGAGGATGAAAGAAAGCTTGCATAAGTACAGGAAACCTTCATTCCAAAAAGTCACAATTAAAATTTCAATACAAATACTGATTGTCTTTAATGGGCATCGGAAAAGCAGTACGCGGCATTTCAGTTGCTACTCTGCATAGGCCACTGAACGTAGTGTATAATGCAGAATTAAATATACGCCTCTACACTATAAAAATGATTGTACTTAGAAGGCATATAACTACCTTTACTATAATAGTAAGAACGTTATTACTATTAAAATTATTTTTCTCAGAAAAATGGTGAAGTTGAGATGAACTGTTTGGGTGTAGCCCTCCAACGAAAGTAACGAAGCCTCCTTCAATTTGAAGAGCTTTGGCGTTGTTTAAAAGGCGAAAGCAAGGGCACTGCTGATCCCCAAGGTCATCTTGTACAATCATAAAAACAAAGGACAACTGGTTGGCAACCCTTATAAGGTTTATCTGTCCCTTGTCTTCTAATATTCACCAAAGTTTCTGATCCAGCAATAACAGAGAAATACTGATGTGATGATTTTTTTGTAAGTACTTGGTTAAGAAAAATGTTGATCTTAGATAATAATTTTTAAACTTAAGAAGCCCAGAAAAACTCATAATTTTGGCAGGGATCTAGACCAGTAAAAAATGTGTATTACATACATAGAAATCTGTTTAAAATTGACCACTGTCTACATGAGGGATTCTGTGTAACCTAACTTATCTTCGCCATCCATTTTGATGAAAACTATCAAGAAGACAACCACTACGTGACCATCTTCATCCATATTAGAAAAGAAAGATACTTTCTGTCTCTGAAGTTAAAAAAAGAGTCCTAAAGAAGCACTAGGTACAATGGGGCACACAGTAATCTTTTTATTATGATAACTACCAAGAGCACAAAAGATTTATTATTAAAGTCAAAACTACCAATGAGAAGTAAACTGGGAATCTTCAATATGGCCATCAGTCCTATCTAAAGACATAAAGGTCTTAAAAAAACCACCTTTCCAACCCGACATCAACATACGTAGATAAATCTAAAGCCAAAAACTGTCTTTGTTTGAGAACAATATTAATATTAGTACAAAATTAGTGGAGACAGGGAAATGGCTTGCCCAACTAGGAAAATTTTCAAACTGTTGCTATGGGTAGACATATCTCAATTTTTTTAAGACGTAATACATGGAATTCGCCCAAATCAAACGGAAAGGAAATAGAGGAGAGATGAATAGAAGAACACTAAACATGGCAATAGATTGAATCTGAACATTAATTTGAACATATCAGAGACGATAAAAGAGAAATATTAATTTTTAATGTTGACTATTGCAAGTGCTTTTCAGTTAAAAGAAATCAAAAACCTACATTGATGAAAAAAATGACACATAAACCATTTATGAAGAAAAAGTGAAAGACATCCTGCATTCTGAAAACTGATTCTCAGGAATTAATTTTAAAATTCTTCTTAGAATCATTTGGTTCCATAAACAAGATTATTGGTGTTTTCAGTTGGTGTCTTTAAAGTTAAGAAGAAATCACCAAAATTGTGAAATCAATCGCCTGAAAATGAAAGTTTATATAGAAACAGAAGCAAACTTGTGTAGAATTGTAGAATCTAGAAAAGTTATGAAGACAATTGTGTTATACATCCAGCAGGAGAAAATAGGTTACTTATGACCGTTGCTTACTAGTTTGCATTTAATAAGACTCCAAGATCTGCTGAAGAAAAAACTTGAACTTCTACTTGGCATGCATGAAGTCAAAAAAATGCATAGGCAAATATAAATATGGATGATTCGTAGACGACGACGGCCTTATTCTAGACGTGTTTCGAAAAAATATATGGAGAAGGTGTTTGCAGACGATAGAAAAGACAACTCCCTAGATGAAATTGTCAACATGGGAACGAATCAAAATTTACTGTTATGGAATTCAAGACTGCAAAAGCAGTAGGTAAGGCTTAAGAAATAAACTGACACATTGATATTCAACATAATCCATAAGATAATAATAATAATACTACGAAACTGGCTAAAACCCTTTTTCATGATCCTACCCAAGAAGTATAACGCAAAAAATGAAGATTATCAGATTCATGCGTCACTTGCTTAAAAATTTTTGAAAATTATTCATCGAAAAAATATAAGGCAAATAATCGTATGCAGTTTGGTTTTCGGTATCTTCTGGTGTCTAAGGAGGCGTTCTTTACAATTCGTTATTTTTCAGTGAAGTAGGATGTTAACTATGATACATAAGTGTGTTTTGTAGATTATCAAAAAGCGTTTGAGGGAGTCAAACGTGATAAATCTTAAAAACAATGATACTGAATGATAAAAATTTCAGAATCATTCCTAACATCTGCTTCAATTAAACAGCTGAAGTTAAAGCGGAGTATTATTTAACTGAAGAGATTATAATAAAGAAAGGTATTTGCTCAGAGAAAATCACGAAAGAAGCTCTAAAAGATAGAAAACAGGGAATACATAACAACATCCGATATTCAGATAGTACTATCTTTGCGGACAGTCTCAGTGTCTTTTACAGACTCTTGTCTCAAATGCAGTAAAGTCAATAAATGCTAAAACCTAGAGTTGAACATCACGAAAATTAAATACGTGGTCATTATAAACGCCTGGTACCACTTGGATAATGGATGGTTAACCAACAGCCAATCCCAGAGTTACCAAATACAACTACTTGGACACTGGTATCAATGACCAATGCAACAACTCAGATGAGCTAAAACGAAAAATAAAGAAAACAAGGGCAGGTAAGATAGGTAACCTTTTCAAACGTCACAGTTTAACACTAAGAACAAAAATTTGTTTACTGAGAAAATATGTTCTTAAAGTTCATTTTTATTGGATAAAATCTTGGACATTAACAAAGAGATTTTCAAAGAGACCTATGCATATTGAGAATCACAAAAATGTGAGACCATACGAACATGAAGTACTGTAAACTTGAATACCTCGGTCACTATATAAGAAATTAAGAGAGATGTAGCATACAACAATTAAGTTTTCAGGGCAAAGTTCACAGCAGGGGAGGATCAGATCTGAGGACACAATCTGAGGAGAAGATATATGCTTAAGTGAAAAAACTTGTGGAACATTCCCATCTAATCAGACTAGTAACGACATTGATAAATACTACTAAAATTAGGCAGGCTGGAATTTTATTGTTTGTGGTCCAACCATTTAGCGTCAGTTCATTTTTTCTTTTCAGACTGTCCAATCAAATGGTCATACTCACATTCTATAAACTAAATAGAAACAATTTTATGGCATAATACGGAGTTCGTGCTGGGCAGTGCCAGGTCTAATTTATTAGACATTTAGCACAATAAGTTTAGAGCTTCTGTTTTAAGGTCTAGGTTCAAACTTTTAAATAAAAAAACCTAAAATGTCTGTTTCAAAGTAATAAGGTCGTGCCCGTGGGTTAGCTATCTATCGGGTGCCAGCCAAGTGGTGGGTAGCAAACTCCCAAGGTATCTAATCACTGTTTAACACAGTTAACTATTTTGGGAAGAGCAGTCATAAGGCTACCACTTGTAACGACTCGGAGAGACCTGTGTAGTTTACCAGGTGTACAAGTATAAAGTGCGGATTTGAGACAACAGATGGTGCGCCATTGCAGTGTGGGGTATAACAATTTAACGTATATGCCATTTTGTTGTGCCAGCAACAAGAGTCAACGCTCACAAGTGGTAAATTGAAAAAGTGTTTGCACAGTATTATTTTACTGTGTTCAATATGTCGAAATTTGTGCCAAATAAAGAGCATTAATTTTTTGTTTTTATTTGAAGGAAACTGCTGCTGAATCATACTTATTACTTTGAGAAGCTTATGGTGCACTTGCTCCATGCCAAGATACGTGTGAACGGTGGTTGCGGCGTTTCAGAAGTGGCGACACGAAGAACCGCCAAAAAAAGTACGAAGATGTGGAATTGTAAGCATTGTTGGACGAAGACGATTCACAAACACAAAAACAACTCGCAAGGCAATTGAACGTTAGTCAACAAGCTGTTTCCTACGAGAGATGAGAAAGATTCAGAAGGTCGACAGATGGATACCACATGAGCTGAACGAGAGGCAGATGGAAAGGCGCAAAAAGAAAGTTGTTTTTGCATCGTATCGTTACTGGGCATGAAAAAAGAATCCCAAGCGCAAAAAATCATGGGCACACCATCCACTTCAACTGCAACACCGAATCGCTTTGGCAGGAAAACGATGCTCTGTGTTTGGTGGGACCAGAAAGGTGTGGTCTGTTATGAGCTGATGATATAAAGCCTGATGAAACGGTTAATACCAAACGCTACCAACAACAATTGATCGATTTGAACCGTTCGCTACTCGCAAAACGACCAGAATATCGAAAAAGGCAACACAAGATTGTTTTCCTCCATGACAGTACTCCACCACATACACGGCAAAACCGGTTCGTGACACGTTGGAAGCACTCAACTGGGAAGTGCTACCCCATACGGCTTACTCACCAGACTTGGCTCCTTCTGATTACCACTTGTTTTCATCGGTGGGCCACGCACTTACTGAGCAGCGCTTTGGTTCGTTCGAAGATGTGAAAAAATGGATCGATGAATGATTCGCGGCAAAAAGGGAAGATTTTTACTGGCGTGGTATCCACAAATTACCTGAAAGATGGGGAAAATGCAATGGAGCATATTTTGAATAAACCATTTTTTATTTCCGAATTTGACGTGTTTTTTTTTTGGAAAAAAATTACATTTTATCTTGTACATCTGGTAAGCCTGCAAATGGCGGAGAGTAAGTGCAGCCTAGGGATTTTAGGAAAGCCTTGCGCTACAACACTGCTAAGTCTAAGACTAACGTCAAACTGTATAGAGCTCTGCCCTAGATCTAGACTAGAGAGTCGATAAATACTCCTCTTCTCCTCTGACTTAACGCCGTTCAGGGGATTGCACATGAGACAGGCTGAATCCAATTTAAGATGTTATGCAGCCCGTGCTGAGGGATGAATTACGCTGGGGGTGTATAATGTCGCTAACGGGGTCTTTGGAATACCAGGTGACAATACCAGGTGACCGTCCATAGTAATTACCTTTAATCTGTGCAGGGGGCTCTGAAGATGTGTGCTTTGTATGAAAGCACTACAAACGAAGACTTCCGACTTTTATTGTCATGGACGTAACGGGAACATAGACTATCAACTTGGGGCTCGTTACGGACCAAGACATGAAAATACCAGAGGAGGGGAAAAACATCCGATGACAAGCAACAGCTCGGAGAAGGACAGAAAAAGAAACTGTCTGGAGGCCGACGAAAGAAACATAAAGCTAGAAAGATTGCGACAGGAACGTGGTCTAATAAAAATCTGCAAAAGTTCGGCGTCTTATGAATGACCTGCGCTAATTTGGACAGCGATGACTGGATCATGAGAAGAATTGGTGACCTGAGTCGACTCTGGGGGGCCGCAGATTTGACTCTGGCGCATCTGAGGACCTTCCGAACAAACCCAGGGTGCTGGTCTTCTTACTTAGAATAGAAATTCAGAAAGAGCAGGCCAGATTACACTTAGGGAGATAATGTCTTGGACTGAGAGTAGGAGGCTGGCTTCTCCTAAGCAGCAAAGTAGGGGTAACTTGTTGAATCTTCATCGACGAAGTATTCTTCGGCGCTTTGGAGGGATTTTAGTTTAGGGCTTTTTATAAGCTAGATAGGATTACCTTCAGGGTCTTAAAGGGTCTCGGTAGTAGAGATGGTGATCTAGGTGCTTCATAGTAAGGCGGCTTCTATGGTCCTTACTAGCACCTTTCAGAAAACGTTTGATATGACCCTTATTTAAAAACCCTGAATAAACAGGAGCAAAACTAGAGATATAGGAGAAATAGAACAACTGATTTGTAGTCGATCTTCAAAGGTCCCCAGGATCTGCATTATAATAAAAAAAATCGAAACATTGCTCTTAAAATATTTGTGTTTCAAAGACTTGACGTTAGTTAGATTATTGCGAAGAGTAAATATATAGAAATGAGTACCCCCCCATCTTTAACAAACTTTTTTTGAACCGCATTATCATGGATCGATAGTTCGGACAAATGTACGAAAAACACCTCTATGGGTCGGCTCGTCATCCCAACTTCTTCGTGTCAAAATAAGATTGAAAATCGAATAAAATTTTAGGACCTCGGAAATGGCGAGAGCTAGCGAGATGCGCTTTTCACAATTCGGTAACCTGAAGTGTTGCTAGAAAAACTCCGTTACGGGTGCGACGGGAAAAATACGGGGTGCGCCAGAAACGACTTTGAACAAAACTATAAATTTCATCCGCTCGACTACTCCCCTTCTGGGGCGGGTATCCTCACGGATTTTTGATATTTTGTAGGTATCTCGAGGGGAGTTCTCTTTGCAAAGTTAATTAGAAAAATATGACTGAGACCGGCTCAATCGGGGCTCGAATGCGAAACACATTTTTGCACATATCGATTTTCGCTTGAGACTAAAATGTAGATCCATATATTGGGAGTAAAAATGCTTAATAACCTATACATTTATTCCAGCCCTTAATGGCCGGAAGCGGCCCTGAATTGTAAAAAATGAATTGAATTTTAATTTTTTTCGTGTATCTTCGAAAAGACAAGAGATAGGAAAACGGCTTCATCATTGTAGGGCCTAAAAGGCGACACTTTTTTTGTACATACATTTTTCGTGCGTCTTATACGGGGAGAGCCAAAATTAGGCAAATTTTCGTTTGACCCATAGTGAAAAGCCGGTCCAAAAGCACTCGTATACCAAAAATCACATTTCTACGATTAGTCGTTCAGTCAGTATTCACGAGTTATGTTCACCCCGCTCCAGGAGCGCTGTCGATCATTGGTGACGGTCAGTGAATTTTGGTGTAAGGGGGGGAGGGAGTGTCTAAAATGCCAAAATGACGTTTGTTTTGTGACATTTATATTTTTAGGTTACGAATTACAATGTGTTGCAAATTTGTAATTATACATGGCGGACCAATTTGTTGTATACAAGTTGTTTGAAAAATAAAAAGAGAAAATAAAAATTGTACTTTGTTAGTGATTTTTAGTGGATAGTTAATTTAAATATTTAACACTTTTTTAATGCATATCCATGTGTCATTTATTAGTAAATATATAAGGTAACAATAAATGTGAAAATTAAAATAAATTATGAAAATTTAACGTTGAGTAAAAAATTTCGATGTTATATTCTTTCGACGCCGACTTGATGAATTATAAGGAGAAATAGCTTACGTCAGATAGTTTACTACTCTAAAGAAGGTAATTGAGGGTAGAATGTTATAAATTTCACAAACATTTGACCAGCTGATTATGAGCACAGAAGATACTGACTTTGTAGAGCTATAAAGAAAGCCATCTTGGTCTTGCTGGTGCAATCTAAAGACTTGAACAACCCCAGTTACGACTTTGTAAGAAAGAAACGCCAACAAATATTTAAGTCTAAAAACTGTTTTAATATAAATTTACAATCAATTAATGGTAGTAGTAAGGCTTTAACGCCCCGCGTGGGAGCACGGCATGCGAACTGAGAGGTTAAAACTCTCAATATGTTTGCTTTGTCTGTTCGGTCGTCGCGCGCCATCTCTGATCCGGAGCGACGTATTACCCCTTGCTCGAGTGAGCGCAGGTACTCAATTATTTTTAGTGACTGAGTAGGCCACCTGCCAGGCATCAGAGAGCTCCGGGAATGGGACCCGGGTCTGTCAGCACCGCAGCCCGCGCCTCAACCACTGGACCGCTCTGGCCGTACAATAAATTATTATATATAAAAAAAATTATGAGTGCTGCTGTCACACAGGTCAAAGGTCAAAGGTCAAAGTTCAACTCTAACTGGGTATACGTAAATGCGTTGTCATGGCAACGGCGTACGTCAATTATGTCAAACAGAGCTTTTTAATCGTGTTTTTATTTATTTTTAAAAACTACTATGCGAAGGGGCTCAAGCATGTCGGAGTTGGACAAGCTCTCCGGGGGGCCGCTGCCAGACCTCGTTAATATTAAATAATTTTATCGTTGTAAATTTATATATCTTAAAACAAATTATTATAATTTGTTGCTGCAATCTATGAACAATTTGGTTAACTTTCTACAGCATTTTAGATTCCTGTAATATGACTTATTTACAGTTGTTATATTATTCACAAAATATGTATTTTGTTAATAAAATATAATTAAGATTAGCTTTTAAAAATATATCAGTTGCATTTTTAGGGCACCCGCAGAAAAGCGGGCCCAACAGGCCGCCCTAATTGAGCCACGCCAGAGCGAGACGACCGCGAAAGCAAGACAAATGCTGCGCCTCGCTCCCACCAAAAGTATCCCCGCGAACGCCCGAAACAAAGCGCGGCGCAGGTATATATACCGGACCAATTCCGCTAGAACGGCGAAAAGTCGAAGCTGAGCAGTTCATGCGGTCGGACGTGTCCCCCCGTGTGTGCTGTTAAGAGTGCGTCATCGTGTTATTTCAAGCCAGCCGGCCGCCGGCTGGCAGTGACTAAATGCGATAGTGCCGTGGGAACTCGGTCGTCGTGAGTAATTTCCGGCGATTTAGTCACCATGGCATCATTCTTCACCGATAGCGATTCAGAGGGCCCTGATGAGATGCTCGCGGACATTTTTTCCGCCGAGCCCGAACAGGGAGCCCTTTGGCGACGACTCCAAGAAACTTATTTGGGGAATCCTGCGGGGGTGTCCACCCTCTTCGAGGATGTCCTCGATAAGTACTGGAAAGGAGGTTCGTGGACGGTAACCTCCCAAATCCTGAGCACGCCGTACGTCCCGCACGCTCAAGCCGCCCTGGCTGCCAAAGCCGGCCCAGCTGCCCATCCGGCGCGGGAAGTTACGGCTACCCGAGCCGCCCCAGCTGTGCCAGCCATTCCAGCCACCCCAACTGAGCTCTCACCATCAACGAGTGCCGCCGCCTCACAGCCGCTCCCTCCCTCCATCCCAGGGAAGCGACGCCGAGCCCAGCGGCCCGTCACAGGTGAGCCCCAGCGACGAAGGCGAGTTCCAGCCTACTCGCAAGCGCCGCCGCGTCCGACACCGCCGCGCAAAGGTGACGATGTTGCCACCTTCTCCCTCTGCGCCCGCGGCGTCAACCACCCCCACAGTCAGCTCCAACCGCTTCGAGGCCCTCAGCGACATCGAGGACGCCGAGATGCCTGCTGCTCCCAGCCCCCGCTCGGAGGCGGCAGCCCGCTCACCGCGACAAACAAACGCTACCCCACGGGAGCGCATTCCACCCGTAATTTTACGGGAAAAAGAAGCTTGGCCGACCGTGCGCCAGGCCATCCAAGAACGCAAGATCGGCTTTCTTAAAGCCAAAAACGTGGCAGATGGAATTTCCATCTACACCGCCACGCCGACCGACTACAGGTGTCTGACACGCTACCTCGACGAGGCGAAGCTGCAGCACCATTTCTACCTACTCCGTGACGACAAGCCACTCCGGGCCGTGATGCGAGGAGTGCCGGAGTATGTACCGGAG
Organism: Sinelater perroti; assembly: GCA_036346155.1. Taxonomy (NCBI): domain Eukaryota; kingdom Metazoa; phylum Arthropoda; class Insecta; order Coleoptera; family Elateridae; genus Sinelater; species Sinelater perroti. The sequence goes on along the minus strand of JARFIY010000158.1, from coordinate 15,040,949 downwards.
GAGGAGCTCAAGCAGGAGCTCCTCAGCAAGAATATCCCCGTTCTCACTGTCCGGAGAATGAGGAAGGGACCCAACCGACGATCCCATGCCGCTTATGTTCCTCGAGCTGGAACGAAGCGACAAGGGAAAAGAGGTATACAACGTTAAGGGCGTCTTCGATGTGGATGTCACTGTGGAGCAGCCACATAAGAAGGGCGCTTTTACCAGCCAGTGCCACAGATGTCAGCGCTTCGGCCACGCGCAGCGCTGCTGCCGCGTGGGGCCAAAATGCGTAAAGTGCGGTCAGGACCACCACTCCGGGGACTGCAAAAAACCCCGGGCTCCCATCCAACTTTAGGGGATGTGCTGCATTCCCGAAGCCAATTCTCCGGCAGAAGACCGCTGCTTCCGGGCGCAGCTATGCAGCTGCCACCAAGGGTCAAGCAGCACCGACACATCAACAGCCAGCACCAAAAACAACTACCACCCAGCCGCCACCAGAACATTGCGGTTGGGCAACCATTGCGGCGATGTTCGAGAACGTGGAACCCTCTGCGTTCCTGGACGCCGCCTACACCATCTTGGCGGCCACAGAAAACGCCAAGAACGTCGTAGAGGTGGTAGCAGGGCTGATGTCCTGCCGCGCAGAAATCACCACCATTCTCTTTTGGTATGTTTGGTAAACACTAAACGTGCCCGTTAAACTAAGCTTCCGCCAGTGGGAAGCGCCCAAGAGGCAACCAATATCCAAGCCAGGCCTTCCTACAGAAAAACGGTTAGGGGCTTAGTCCCAGGTGCCGTGTTTGCCAAACATGGTGAGTGAGTGAGTGCTAGAACGGCAAAGAGCCGAAGCCGAGTAGTGCCTGCGGACGGACGCGTTTCTTCGAGTGCGCTGCGAAGTTCGTTATCCGGCTGGCAGTGACTAAGTGCCGTGTGAACTCGCTCGCCGTGTGTCATTTCCGGCGGCTGAGTCAACATGGGTACCTTATTTACCGATAATGACTCAGAGAGCCCGGACAAGATGCTGGCGGAAATTTTCGCCGCCGAGCCCGACCAGCGAGCCCTGTGGCATGAGCTATAGGAAAGTTACTTGGGGGATCACGGGGGGTTGTCCATCTTTCTCAAGGATCTCTTCGAAAAGTACTTTAAACGAGGTGCGTGGACAATATCGTCCGCACGCTTAAGCCGCCCCAACCACGGAAGCAGGTCCAGCTGTCCCTCCGGCGCGGGGGTCCAACAACCCGAGCTGCCTCAGCCTTGCCAGCCAGCCTAGTCACCCCCGATAAGCTCACAGCGTCGACGCGAGTGCCGCCGCCTCGCAGCCGCTCCTTCCCTCCACTCAGGGAAGCGACGCTGAGCCCAGCGGTCCGTCACAAGTAAGTCCCAGAGAACAGCGTGAGATTCAGCCTGCTCGCAAGTGCCGCCGCGTTCGGCACCGCCGCACAAAGGTGACGATGTTGCCACCTTCTCCCTCTGCGCCCGCAGCGTCAACCACCGAGATGCCTGCTGCTTCCAGTCCCTGCTTGGAGGCGGCAGCTCGCTCACCCCGTCCAGCAAATGCTTCCCCACGGGAGCGTATCCCACCCGTAATTTTGCGGGGGAAAAAAGCTTGGTCGACCGTGCGCCAGGCCATTCAAGAGCGCAGGATCGGCTTCCTAAAAGCAAAAACGTGGCGGATGGAATTCCCATCTACACCGCCACGTCATCCGACTGCAGGTGTCTGACGCCTGTTGACCTGCTTCGCGAAGATAAACCACTCTGGGCTGTGATGCGAGGAGTCCCGGAGTATGTACCGGAGGAGAAGCTTAAGCAGGAGCTCCTGGACAAGAACATCCCCATTCTCACTGTGCGGAGAATGAAGAAGGGCCCCAACCGACGACTCATGCCACTAATGTTCCTTGAACTGGAACGGAACGACAAGGGAAAAGCGGTGTTTGAAGTCAAAGGCGTCTTTGATGTGGTTGTTACTGTCGAACAGCCACATAAGAAGGGCGCCTTCACCAGCCAGTGCCATAGATGTCAGCGCTTTGGCCACGCGTAGCGCTGCTGCCGCGCCGGGCCGAAATGTGTAAAGTGCGGTCAAAACCATCACTCCGAGAAATGCAAAAATCCCCGGAGTGAACCCGCAACATGTGCCAACTGCCAGGGCTCCCATCCAGCCAACTTCCGGGGATGTTCCGCATTCTCTAAGCCAGCTCTCGGACAGAAGACCACTGCTTCCGGGCGCAGATATGCGGCTGCCACCAAGAGTGAAGCAGTAGCAGCAACCCAACACCATCTTACCCCCAGAGCGCATTCCTCAGCTACCACCCAGCCGCAACAAGAACATCGCGGTTGGGCAACCATTGCGGCGATGTTCGAGAACGTCGAACCCTCTGCGTGGAGGTGGTAGCAGGGCTGATGTCCTGCTGCTCCGAGATCACCACCATTCTCGGCATGTTTGGCAAACGCTAAACGTGTCTGGTAAACTAAGCTTCTGCCAGTGGGAAGCGCCCAAGAGGCAACCAACATTCCAAACTAGGCTTTCCTACAGAAAAACAGTTAGGGGCTTAGTCCCAGGTGCCGTGTTTGCCAAACATGGTGAGTGGGTGCTAGAACGGCAAAGAGCCGAAGCCGAGCAGTGCTTGCGGACGGACGCGTTTCTTCGTGTGCGTTGCGAAGTTCGTTATCTTATTAGTGTTTGCCAGTCGGCCGCCGGCTGGCAGAGTGACTAAGTGCCGTGTGAACATGGGTACATTCTTTACCGATAGTGACTCAGAGGGCCCGGACGAGGTGCTGGCGGAAATTTTCACCGCCGAACCCGACCAGAGAGCCCTGTGGCGTAAGCAATAGGAAAGTTACTTGGGGATCCCAGGGGGATGTTCATCCTTCTCGAGAACCTCCTCGAAAAGTACCTTAAAGGAGGTGCTCGGACAATCGTTCGCTCTTCTGAGTGCTCTGTACACACCGCAAGCTCGAGCCGCCCCAACCACGGAAGCCGGCTCAGCCACCTCCGATAAATCTACACCGTCGACGAGTGCCGCCGCCTTGCAGTCGCTCCCTCCCTCCACCCAAGAAAGCGACGCGGAGCCCAGCAGCCCGTCCAAGGTAATCTCCAACGACGAGCGGGGCTTCCAGACCTGCCCGCAAGCGTTGCCGCGTACGCCACCAACGCGCAAAGATGATATTGCCGCCGTCTCCCTTGGCGTTTGCAGCGCCACCCACCCCCACAGCCGATGTCAACCCCTTCGATGCCCTCAGTGACCCCGAAGAAGCAAAAATGCCAGAGGTGCCTGCCGTTTTCAGTCCCCATTCGGAGGCGGCAGCTCGCGCGCGACTGCTCCTCCTCGGGAGCGCATTCCCCCGATGGCTGTCAGTGAGGAAGGCCATCCAGGATAAGCAACTTGATTTTGTTAAGGCCAAGAACGTGGTGGACGGAATTTCGATTTTTACCGCCAAGTCTGATGATTACCGGTGACGCTACTTAGTAGAGGTGCGTATCGAGCACCCGTCCGGGTGGTCATGCAAGGCGTCCCGGAATACGTCCCCGAAGAGAAGCTTAAGCAAGAGCTCCTTAACCAGAAGATTCTCATCCTCACGGTGTGGAGAATGCGAAAGGGCCCCAACATTTTAGAGCTGGAGCGAAATAATGCGGTTAAAAACATTTTCGCTGTCAAAAGTCTTTTTGATGTGGACATAACGGTGGAGCGTCCACACAAGAAACCCAACCATGTGAGCCAGTGCCATAGGTGCCAGCGTTTGGGCCACGCTCAGTGCGTGAAATGCGGTCAGGGCCATCGCTCCGGGGATGCAAAAAGTCCCGGAGTGAAGCCGCGGTGTGCGCGAACTGTCAGGGCCCCCATCCCGCCAGCTTTCGGGAGTGCCAAAAATCTCCAAAGCCAGCCCGACACCCTCCAGCCGAGGACGCAGCTATGCAGAGGCAGCCAAGGGAACAACCCCACAAGTCCCCCGATCGCAGCCCGAGGAAACACGTGTATGAAGATAACCATCCCCAGGTGCGAATGAATTCCAATAGGAATGTGCCATGGTGGTATGACGACCTTGGGCGAATGAAAAAATAAGTAAGGAAGCTTTTTAATTCAGCCAAGGAGTGATTTGGGATAATATAAATAGCCCATAACTAAATATAACAAGGCTTTGACAAAATCCAAAGAGATACGTCGTAGGAAGAGAAAGTATCAGACTCCACAAAATACTCTCAAAGAATCCTCAGAGCTCTAAACCGGCACAAGAAATACAGCAATACTGGAAAGGAAACAACGAGGGAACTACTCGGAGTACACTTTCCGGAGTTATAGGTTACTAATACAGCACCGAGTGACTGGCAAAATTCAGATCCGCAACCCCAAAGGTGGACAACTAGGGAGAATTGGCAGGATGGAAAGAAATGACAGATATAGACAAAGTAAAGTTGGCATTTAACTCATTCCAACCTGACGGCATTTATCCCATTATTGCTACAGATGAAAATGACCTATAGTACAGGATGTACGATATATTCAGGGCAAGCCTTGCTCTGAGGTATATATTAGATCTACTTATATACCAAAAATCTGAAAAATGGAGCAGGATATGGCCGAGTCTCTAAGACTAATTAGTTTGATGTCACTGAATAGACTGCACAATACATCCATCCGCAAACATTGTATGGAAGTGGATCAATGAAAAATTGGAGATATAGATAGATGGAGATATACTAAATATGAGAATAGATATATAAAACAAAATTTGGCATAGATCAAATGACTCTCAACAAAAAGGCAAGTGCCATGGTACCATATTCTCATATTATTGTTATCATCTGAACCATAGATTATCTGGACTACTCAAAAAATAATCTGAAGTTTCTTCTATCATTTTAATTTAGTAATTCCAAAACTGAAAAGCTTGTTTGAATTTGGACAAATCCAAATGAATGTTAAATTATATTATTTGGGCAGAGATTACTAGGATTTGTATTTGTGCGTTAAAAAAATTTAACTCTGGACCCAAATCACCTCTGACGTCATCTTGGTAGGTGCCATACCGACCAGCGCGCCCGCGAAAATTCGGCCGCGCTTTCACCGGGTCACGTGACTAGTGACAAGACACGAGTCCGTGCATATTATTGGAGTTCAACCTTTTGCAGGAAAACTTGCATGGCCCAACAACGATGACGACCCAGCACATCCAGCCGAAACGTGGTATCGTCAAACAGGTGAGCAGGCTAGGGCGCCGAGGCGCGGCGCCGGCGGGCGATGGCCCCTTTGCGAGCGCCGCCGCCGATTTTCCGCCGGCTTGGTTATACCGTTAGGTGCTTGGTTGGCACTTGCCATGCATATGGAATGCGGCCGCAGGGCAGCGAGGCGGCCGAGCTGCGCTGCGAGCGCGCCCCTTCCGCGGCCGCGCGAACGGAGTCGCCGCTGGCGCCAACTCACCAGCCGCCGGATTCATTTTTCCGAGTCATGCCGCCCTAACCTTAAATAACGCACAGCCTGCTGCGCTGCCGCGCGCGACTTCCCCACGTTTTTGCTTGCGGGATCAATTTCGACTTCTTAGGGGTGGTTTTGTGTTTAGATTCTGTCTGGCGATACCGTGGTGATCAGAGCAGCTGTCGGTGCCCCACCACCGGAGAAAACCATATCGTTTTCGAGTATAATCGCACCGAAGCTAGCACGCCGCAGAGGGACCGATGGGTGAGTTTTACTTTTATGACACCAAACCCGGCTTAAAATAAGCTCGGTGTGTTATATAAGATTAATTGGTATAACGAACCGTGTTGAGGTTATGTTGTACGTTGCTGCTTTGTGGCTGACTGCAGAATATCCGTGAAATAAACATTTAGCCTTTGTCTCATTTTGTAGGACTAGATGGGGTTATGTTCGTTTCTCTTGAAAATGTTTATTCGACACTTAAAAATTATGTAACATTAATTATCTGATTTGGTTTGACCTGAATTAAGTCATCTGACTGCACATGAGATTATATTACCTATCGTGTAGGGTGCAATGAATTAACTATTACTTAAACAATTTATTGAGTTATAATTTGTTTATGTTAGTAAATTAGTTCAGTGCCTATATGATACTACGATTGCATTTGAAAAGTGCACAAAATATTTTAAGCCTCTGTGACACTTGATTGGATCTAGAGGAAATTGTTGCTAGCTGTAAGGAGCAAAGTTGTTAAATTTGTGTATGTAATGCTCTACGGGCTCATAATTGTATTAAGCTATTTACCAATGCAGCTCGTATGTGAGCTCATTATCGTATTATCTTGATTATATTTACATTTTTATGTTAATGTCAGTTTCGGCTCGATAAATACTTTCCTGTTTGCCTTTGTTGGCAGTTGGCCTTATTTTTCTGCTGGGTGGTGATAATATTCGCTGCGTCGTCAAAGGAAATTGCTGGTGGTTCATATGCGCATTGTTGTTATGAAATTTATAAACACCGCCTTCCTCTTCTGTTCTTTTTTCTCCCCTAAGGTTTTGTTTCAAATATGGTTGCACATTTTCAATTGGTTTTTGGACCTGTTCCATTGAAGACGTTACCCAGCCAACTTTCTAATCGAAAATCGATTTTGTTGTGGGTAAAGAAACTTTGAAGTATTGGTTCTAGTGACAAGGGAGGGGGGAAGATCCCGGAGTGCGCAAACACCTAAAATATTTATGCTGTTGCTCTTTACTTGTCTAGTCGTGCTGTATGACGGGTTTTGCACCAAGACTTCTGTTTTCATACATACATGATAATTATTATATAGGAACATTCGAAACGTGATTGGCAAATTCCCTTTGAAATGTGTGGAAACATCTTGGGAAAAATGCCATTCGTTGGGATGAACCCATGAAAGGCCCCTTTACAGTGAATGTACCACTGTTTGGTGTGCGGTGAATAATGTTGGGATTATTGGTCCACACTTTTTTGAAGAGGGAGGCTGATGTGTTACTGACACTCTAATTTTCGCTACAGAATCTTGATGCACTTCGGTTGGAAAACGTTTGGTCAATATGATGAACGTATAACCCACATAGCAAGAGCTTTGCTCTAAATGCTGCATAACATAATGTCATAGGTACCTGATCTCAGCTTGTCCATCAGATCTCATCCTATGAGGACACTTCAAGGCTGAGTTTTGCAAGCATCAACTTAGGACACTCCAGGCTCCACGAAATGCAATATGTCAAGAAATCTGGCGCATTTCTCAACCCATGTTGGAAGAGCAATGGAGAACTTGCATAAAAAATGAGACACCACTTGGCAGATGTCTGTAAAGTAAATTTTGCATAACTTTTATTCCATTTTCTTTTCAACCTTAAATCAGAAGATTTGCCCCACCCTTTTTCTGAAGATTGGGCAGACTGAGGAAGTGTCTGCAACACAAAGGCACTCCTGGGACATTCATACTGAATGTAGGCGGGCATAATTCTGTTGGCTTGCTGAAACAGCGCTAGGAAGGGAATTACATGAGGGCGGAGAATCTGGTGAAAATACTGCTGATGTTGGTGCCTCTTTGTTCACTCGCAGGGAAGGCTAAGAATTCTACATTGTTTTTCACAATAAAGTTTGGATTTGGGTGGTGTCCAGTGCCTCTTTATACTCTAGTGTGATCATTTAGTCAAGACAAAATTTGGATTCATTTGGATTGCTGATTTCGCTTTCTTCCGATTTGCGTCGTTGCGTTTAATTCACTCGCCCATTGAGCTTACTGCAACGTCGCTATTACAGCGTACCTAATTTCAACTCGCGACTTTTCAGAAATGCTTGAGAAGTGCATCGTCTCTGAATAGCATTTGGTACTTCTATATCAATATTTTATTTCTGCAAAAGTGATGATCTGAAAAGCCTGTGCTTCTTTTGTGAGACGTCTATGCCACCTGCTTACGTCAAAACAGCAAACGAACTTGCTGACCCTGGAGTGTCAATAGAAACGACGTAAGTGATGTTAAGAATGCAAGTCAGTTTGCAGTAGTGCCAATAGAAATGGAGACTACTTGTATGTCTTTGCGTATCTCTTCACGGTAGAAAGATATATCATTGAGTTTGTGCTTGTTAAATCTCTCTTCTAGTGGCCATTCTACACCAAATCGAGCCCTCCAAACGCGTATGTTTTTTGTTTTTTTTAATTATTTTCACCGTCACAGTTTGGACAATAATCCAGACGATGGCCAAATTCTGCAAGTTGTTTCATATTTTTGTAGTATGTCACCAAACTTCTAGTACTTACCGCTATTTACTCCTCTAGTACTGTACATATTGAGCAAGCAACACATAGTGATGATTTCACACAGTCAATGATATTAAATTAAGATTAGTTATATTACTCATGATGATACTGTATATCAGCTTTTGCCAATTTCATATTAGTTTTGAGTGCGGCAAGTTTTATGGTATGAGTGTGAATCCTACAAGTTAAATGAAGAGAAAGTACTAAAATGGTACCGGGAAGAAATTAAAGATATAATAAAAAAATGATTTTGTGAAGAGCTTATCTTGGAGCTAATAAAAAAAGAAAGACATGGTGTATGCAAAACCAAAGCAGTTGGTGAAAGAAGAATTTGGATGAAAAATAGAGAGGGATGTTGTGGGAAATTCCCAGGATACTGTACTGCGTTTTAAGGGGCTTGAAAAAGAACAAGAAAAATCTATTGAATAATATAAAGATAAAGAAGGAAAAATCATTACGAAAGTAATGTGGACAGAGTACTTAGTAAATTATTGAAAACAGGAGAAGAAAAACTAGAAAAACACGAAGAGGGACGTATGAAAAGATAATTGGAAAGCAATTAGTAGAGGCCCAAGAGGTAAAGCCCCCAGCTTAGTTAACATAAGAACGGGATTGGTGGTTTGCTGCAGTTATTGCACAGAATCATAAACTGGGAAAGTAATGTAATACCAAGGGAATAGAGAACAGCAGTAATAACACTAGCATACAAGAAAGGAAATTGCACAAACTGCAGTAACTACAGAACATTATTATTGTCTCACTTATAAAGTACATGAAAGAGGATTAGAGAAAAAAACGAGATTAATTCTTTATAAAGAAACACAAGCTGGATTCAGAACAGGAAGATCAACAAAAAACTAGATCTTCACACTTATTGTTAGATAAATACTCGAAAAGATTATTGGACCAGATAAAAAATTTTGTTTGGAAAAATTTAGAAAAAATAACATAGAAAGTGGACAAAAAAGTATAACTAGAAGGAAGTAAGACAACGATGCAGTATCTTAAGCTCACTCATTTTTACTTTCCTTATCCTATAATAAGGAAAGTATTGTAATCGGCGGAAATTTGACCTATCCAGTTTTTCACATTTCTGGACGAAATATAGCTTCAGGACACCAAAAAAGTTGGTTTGTGTGTGTGTGCGCGCGTGCGTGCGTCTGTCTGTCTGAAAAGAAAAAAAGAAAAAACTTAGAATAAAGAAATAAGTGAAAGTTTAAAGGACAAAGGACTTAGCTTAGCTCAGTCGAAAAGAGGGGTTTGTGAGAGAAAAAGATAAAGAAGTATTTGTACCTCTACACCATTGATAGAAGAGGTTCTGGGATACGCAAGTTTAAAAAAATAAAGGATTAATTTTTATGTTTCTTGAAAGAATGACTATTAAAAAAAATAAAAAAAAACATTTTTCGCCTAAAGTGACGGAGTAACATAAGTGGCGCACGGCCTATGAGTAGAAAAAAGAAAACAATAGCAATACATAAATAGGAAAACGGCACACTTGTTGTTACTAATAATTATAATATTTAGTGTTCACCAATTTATTTAGTTACATTTTTTTGATATTTTTATTTTTTTAAGATAGTCAATTACTAGAAAAATAAGCACATCGGACTGCTTCGAGACTATATGAAGTTCGTTCTATATGTGATTTTGTAATCACATGCGAATCACGGGTTAATCAATAAATTTATGAGTTTACCACAATTACTGACAAGGATTATTAATTTCTTAGAGGCATATTCTTGTTCAGGACACACCCAAGGAAAATAGCGTGAAAGCAATCCGATGATATCAAAATTTATCGCCTTCTAGCGCAACACTAAAAAAATGTAGAGAAAAGAAACTAAATCTTCGTTTCAACGGTTTACTTTTTACTTTTTAAAAGTACATTAAGCGCCGCATAAGTAGTACAAGTAATTGATATCCGAGTAACTTTTGAGACTACCTCTCTGCGAGTTTCACGTTACGCCTTTCGGTTCTGAAGATATGTATCATTACATTTTAAAATTCCCTGGTGGCCTTCATAAATGCGAATTTTTGAAAGTTTTCCTGTTCTTCCCTCTTCTCTTTACGACCATCTTACAAACTTCATTGAAAATCGTCATCTTTACTGCACTAACTCATCGATTGACTTGCTAACTCACCAATTAAAACTTCCAAACAAAACTAGTGATGTTCAAGCTGATTTTTTTGTCCCAAAATATTTGGGAAAATCGAAAATTAGATTTAGATTAGATTCAGACTCCTAAAAGATCTAAATAAAAGAAAAGCGGCAGTCTCAAATTGAAGCTTGTGGTAACTTTGCTTGTTATGGGGTGGCCTCTCTGTTCCGACGCATAAGGGGCGTTGCAAATTTATTATGTGCGTAATATTAACACTAACGGCATTGGAAATTGGGCTAAAGTTTTGGGTTTTTTTAGTTGGCGAGGTGTATATTGCCAGCAATTTTATAGTAAGGTGGAAGTACTTATTTTCAGAATGTCTTCAATTAGGGAGGAGCAACTCAAAAATCTTCAATGCCATTTGTTTTCTCCCCACGTCATTTAACATGAGTTCAATAATACTTATAAGAAATATGACGATTATACTTTTTGACTAAAAGTTTTTCTTTATCATTTTTTGCCTTTATAGTTTTTTTTGACAATATTAGCTGTTTTTTTAAGTCTGTTGCCAGTATGTATGGATGGCGATTTTAATTCTAAAATGTTTCAAGAATATGTCAATAAGTATGGCTCTAAGTTTTATGTATTTTTATTAATGAACAGCATTTGGTATTCTCAAGAATTGAAAATAGAGGATGGCCCAGGACAATCTTACTAAGCAAATTATGATTGGTATATAAAGAAGCGGGGGCATGTGGAGAGACAGAAGCCAACAAGGGTTGTCGAAAATATTCAATCAATACAAGGGGAACTCGAGGCACGTAACTCGTAATTGGAACAAATCATGAGTCAGATATCGCTGTATTTTTTAAAGAAGGCTTACAAATGTAGAAGAATAAAAATTAGACTTATTAACATTCCAAAAATCATATTTAAAAGGAAATAATATATTAAAAATAGAATATAAGTATTTACTAGCGGAAGTGATATAAGAAGGTACAGAGTGGGCTTTCTAGTAAATGTAAAATTAAAAAGGATCATTAGTTTATAGCAATCTTAGAGAAAATGTGTTGTATCAGAATAAAAAGATTTAATCCTAATAAACATACATGCGCCAACAGAAGTGAAAACGGAGGAAGAAAAAGATGGATTAACAAGAGTTTGCAAAAACGCTTGCCATAGACTACCAAAGCGAAAAATTAAAAATATGGGAAATTTGAATAAAAATATGGGAAACGAAGCATATATAAAAATATAACGAGAGGCCAAAATAAACAATGATTAGATTAATTACATTTGCAATAGAGAGGATTAGCCCAGGTGGGGATTATATAAACCATATCGACCACTTACTAATTGAAGAAGGTCATAAACGACCGATTTATTTCCTAATAGGAATTTAAATAAAAAACATATGGGAAACTTATGGAAAAACCAAATGAAAAATACAAAGTATAAGAACTACCAAACGAAGAAATAGCAAGAAAATATGAAAGCGATCCACACCAAATCCAGAAAAATAAAATGAGAGTATGAGAGTAAATAAGTTCGATAGAAGAATAATTTAAAGACAATCGGAGAGATTATAAAATAATCAACGGCAGAAAACTTACCCTTATGCAAGAAAGAAAACAGGAAGCAATAGATAAATATTTAACGTAAAGAGGAAATAGAAAAGGGGGAAGACATTTGAGAATAAAGATGTTGCAGAACAAAGATGAAAGACGAAACATGTAAAAAGGCAAAAAGAAAAAATAATAGAAGCAAACCTTAAAAAAGAAATAAGGAAAGTATGTATACAAAACATAAGAAAAGAAATAGAAGAGATAAAGATGATGCCTGTATATTTTAAAGACAATTAAGTCAGATTATTAGGAGACGAAGAAAAGCAAATAACAATGTGGAAAGAATATTTAGAGCGGATATTAAATACAACTCGAGAATAAGAAATAGGAGAAAAAAACACGTAGTAATAATAACAAGAAGCGTGGAGGAAGAAAGCACCCTATCTCCAAAAGAAGAACTTGAAAAAACACCGAAGAAAATGAAGAACAAAGGTGCGGTCAGAGTAACAACAGTAGAAAACAGTACGGTAGTCAAATTATAACGCAAAAAATACAGGAAATAGTTACAAAAAATTTTGAGAAAGAACATATGTTTAACACTTGGCATAAGATACTTGTATTACCAATTTATAAAAAAAGAGATCACATGGTATATGATAACTATAGAGGTAGGTATTGTTCTACCAGTCACAGCGTATAAAATAACAGCGACATTAAACAAAGACTTGAACGTTATGCAGAATATCTAGTAGGATTCAAGAAAAGTGGACGAACAACCGACCAAATATTTCTAATAAAACAGATAATGCTGAAATGTTACGAATACAAAATCTCTTTGTACATCTTATTTATAGTTTTTTAGAAGCCGTATGACTCGATCAATAGGAAGAAGCTATACGAAGGTCTAGAAGAGCTAAATATACCCCAAAAACTAACAGGACTTGTTAAGATGACAATTCACTCTCTACCTTAGAGTAAATGGGAGACAATCGGAGAAATTTGATACAACAAAAAATTGAAATGTGGCAAAGAAAAATATTAAGAAGAATACTGGACGAAAGAAAGAAATCAAGGTTGAGAAAGAAGATCCAATGCAAAGCTACATGAAGACTGGAAAACTTGAGAGTTGTGCAGAATATTGCTTCGAAAAATTTAGAAGGATCAAGAAAAAGGGAAAACAGGAAAAGATGGTGGGAAGAAGTGCATGGGAACAACTGAATGGAGAAAGAAATCGAAGAACAGAGAAGGATGGAAGAAATTAATAACGCAAAGGATCTAAAGATCTGCGAATGCGTAATATATATTTGAAAGACGATTATTTAGTTAAACTTTAGTTTTACTACATTCTGCTGTAACATTTGCTTTTGATATCACTGAAATCTTAGCGTTAGTAGACCTACCAAGGAATTATTGGTTAAAATTAATCGAAAATGCATTAGCGTTCGTAATCAGCGCTACCTCATCACAAAGTATGTTTAAAGCAAGCCATAAGGCGTCTATTTTTGGGCATTCTGGCCTCGATTTAGGCTGCTTAGATTATTGAATACAATTTGCAACATTTGCAGAAATCCATGATGAAGTTTACCCATCAAATCTTATTAATAACAAGTATTGACACGTTGGCAAGTTAAAGTGAAGAATTTTGTAAACTATAAGACTACTACGCTATGCGCATCGTGTGTATAAGTTTACGCCGTCGTTCAACAATTGTTGGAGGACGAAGCCGAGAAGTGGCTTCTACAAGGTGAGTCAGAAGGTCGGTAAGTGGTACGTTTGCTCGCGCACGCGTTTACAGTGCAATGCATTGAACAGCGATCAGAATGTGCAGGCAAGTTATAAGGAATCCAATCCATTGCGCATGTGCTTAATTCAATTTATAAGAACATGCAAGTTTGCGGTTGATTGCAAAAATAAAATTGAACGAAAATTCTGGGTGAGCATAAAGACAGTCTGGCAGTGGACAAGCACCTGCACTGCAAGCCTTTTGCCCTGTTAATTGAAAAGGGCAAGATGGTCATGAAGATAAAAACTCGATGTGACATCAGCCATGACTGTCAGCTTCCTGAGGTTCTTCTCAAACGAAAAAAATTAATCCAAGGCGGAAAAGTGAACCGCCCAAAATAATTGTGGATTTGTCAGACTGCATTTGAGGTAGCTAACGTTATAAGTGCGAAAGTTATTACTTCTTTGAGGAGAGATAAAAATAAAACATGGACAATCCCCGAGCGTATCTTTAAAATAACCCACTTTACCACTGGTCTCCTTTCCAACCCCAACTGTAATTCTTTTGACTGCTGTGTTTATGTATGGAGAACGTCATAACATCAGCAATGATTTATCTGACCTGCGTCGTGAAAGTGATGAGACTCATGGTTTGCACTTAATTTGCCTCCAGGTTATACGAGCTAAACAGCATGAACAAAGCAATTGTTCATTTGTAGCTCTTATGTATAGCTTTAAATCCATTTTTACAGTTTTATTATATGACCTCTGCTTATTCACCAAAACTGAAAACGAGTGACTATTTTCTAAGCATACAAAATAATGTTGATTATTAAAATTATTACAAGTGATTTTAATTGCAAAAGCATAGTTTTGGAAGGGTATAAAAACCTTCTAGTTTGCAAGAGAATTGTTCTTTATATGTAACATCATGATTTTTAATGGTTTGAATCAAATTAAGCGCTCATCAGTCCACATCTGGAAAGTTCCGTTCAGGTATTACAGAAACTGCATAAGCAAGTGCATTGTATGTGTTGAATTACTTTTCCAATTATCGTAGTTGCTAAGTTGTTAAGACGCTTCTCGTAGCAAAACAAGATTTTCTAGACGTTTGTTTGCTTGCATATCAATTAATGTAGGAAAGTTATTTAGTTAGATATTTCAAGGTGTTGCTCCTTTAGATTTATTATAATTTGTAACTGAGACTCAAAATTTGATTTATCTAAAGTAAATCTGGCACTGATATTTGTTTTTTAGACCTATTACATTATATAAAAGAGGAGGGAGGGGGTAAATTTTAACCACAAGATATGCGTTGTTCGAAATCCATGATGCGCAACAGACACGGTAAACACCACCTCACTCTTCCGGCTCAGGAAGCCGACTGACAAGTCAAAACTTGTTCATACTTGGCACTATCTCAACGAATCACGCTATCGGATTTATTACTTTAAATGATTGTAGCGTCAGCAGTTGCTATAAAAATGGATGCATCGTATTTTTTTATTACATTTCGTATATACTGTTATTCACACCGTGATGTACATTGTAGATCAACAATTATTTGTTATACATAGCATAGGTAAAATATTTTGTGACATATAACTTAGAATATAAATAATAAGCGTGGTGAATTCACATTTGTCACATTTTGTCTATGGTTTGCTATAACTAGGTCCTGTGGTAATTTACCTTTAAGCCTGGTGTAAATATTAGTTTAAAAGAGTTGATAGAATTCCGCACCACTACATGCACTCGCGTTTGAGATGAATTTTTACGCAGAGTTCTTGATGTATTGATCGATGGGTAAGATGCCGAGTTCTTCGTGTAATTGGATATTTCTAACGTACCACGGTGTGTTGACTATGATTCTTAGGATTTTATTTTGGAGGCGTTGTATTTTCTGTATGTTGATATTTGAGGTGTTGTACCAGACCAGTGATCCATATAGGATGAGAGGTCGAATTAGGGTTTTGTAGAGTAGCGTTGCGCGTTCAATTTTTAGCGAGGATTTTCGGTTGATAAGTGGATATAATTGTTGTAGTCTAGTGTAGCTTTGGGTAAGCTTCTGGTTTATGTGGTACCCCCAGCTTAATCATGTGTCAAGATATAATCCAATGCAAGTATTTGACAGCACTGTTATTGGGGTTCCAAGGTATTTCATTGTTTTCAATTTGTATGCAAGGATTGTTGAGTCTTCTTAGTGCAAAAATTTTGGTTTGGCATTTGTCAGGATTTATTCTGATGTTCCAGGTTTTGAACCAAGTTAAAAGTTTGTCAGTTGCGGTCTGTAATTTGAAGATTGCTTCATTGAGGTTATCGGCTTGCGTGAACATAGAAGTGTCGTCTGCGAAGGTAGCTATTGTAGCACCAGGCTCTGGTAAGTCAGACGTATATATGTTGAAGAGAGTTGGCCCCAGGATGCTGCCCTGGGGAACTCCAGCTCGGATTTTGGTGATTTCGGACAGGGCTGTGTTGATTTTGACAGCAAATGTTCTGTTCTCTAGAAAGGAGAATATGATTGCTTTGAGATAAGCGGGCATTGTAATATAAAGGATTTTCTTCTCGAGCCCTTTTATCCATACCCTGTCGAACGCCTGTGCGACATCGAGGAAGATTGCTACCGTGTATTGTTTACTGTTGAAGTCCCGTTCGATGAGTTCGCTTATTCTTTGAAGCTGGTAATTCGCAGGCGATGTACATTTAATGGGAGTGTAGTCGACGCTGGTGAGTGGCTCTTTGTGTATCTCAGATCCTAGAGTTTTGTGTATTGGCAGATAAAATGGCTTCGTCGCTCTTTATCATGCGGTTTAGGAAATCATCTTCTCTAGCAAGCTGTTGCAACGAATACCAAAATTCCAATTATTGAACAAGTTGGATTTTGTAAGGAAAACAACAAAAATGTTTTAAAATACGCCTAAGCGGAGTTGCAGATCCCATTTGAGTTAATCTTTTCTAAGTTGATGTTTCGGGCTCATTCTGTACACTTCTTTTACGCGGTATATTTTTAAAGATAAAACGTGGTCTTCCGGTTCGAGGCAAATGACAGAGACCTGGAAGGAGAGATTAGAAGCCTTTGTCTCAAGAAGTCATACCTGAGATTGCTTATTCCAAAAACAAATGATTTTTTTGAATCGATAAGCAGAAGTGAATTTTGCTGGTGGATTAGCGCTACCAATGAGCGGCACTACCAGACTGAAGCACCTCCTCAGACGTATTCAGCGACGTCACCAAGAGAAATGGAGACTCAAGGCATTTCTTCAACATGACTGTACAGCTACATGTCAGTCGTCACACCGTTTCCATTCTGCAGTCTCTTGTGCGCTGAACGATTACGCTTTGTTGCCCATTAGAAAGTTTTCTTCTAACGACGAGCTTTAGTCGGCTGTCCACGGATGGTGTTTACACCACAAGAATAGTTTTTGCAATAACTTTACAAACGATGGAAAACGTGCGTATACATTGAAGGGTACTGCTTCTTCTCAATAAAATTTAATAAGGAACAAACAGTTATAGTGATAATCATTTTTGAATGCTCCAAATATAATTGACAGATACGTTTAACGTATCTTCGAATTTATTATTAATTTTTGTTTACTGTAATAACTACGAATAAGGAGCGTAGACAGATAGATCCGCCGAACTATTCCATGGAATTAATTAACATAAAATAAACACATCTTTGCCTTATAAATTGAAAAGTGAGCCAGAAAGCGATTTAAAAGTCACTTTCAGTTGAGAACAATAAGCGAAATCATCCATTAAAATGTCCATAACAGATTGCTACAGAAAGAGAAATTTCTTTTCAAAATCGCAAGTTATCTTACTATTAAATGTACGATGGCTCACAGCGGCAATATTTGTTAAGCTATGGCGTCATATTTGACAAGCGTCCTTAATTAGTTTTAGCAAATACACTATTCTAGAGCGCATAAAAATTTTATTACCAAAATGTGTGTTCCATTCGCCAGGTATTTCGTACGTTAGTAAAATTTATGCCATGAAAAGAGAACGGCTTAATGTATTATTCAAAAATTTGAGGCAATGAAACGGCGCCTGTACGTCATTGAACCTCACGCTCCAATGAAAACATCGTCGTCGTTTGTCTGAATCTACGAGAGAATCCATCCCAATCAAATTTCCTCTGTGCATAAGTAGTAGGCTTTTTCGTCGATCACAACCCCGGCGGATTTTGCATCGGAATTTACAGACATTTTTTAACTCGAAACAAACTCGGCGACCTTATATTGCACCACATACTCGCTACTTTTAGCCGATACATTACCCGCAACGTTTTTGAACGAATTATCTGTTAACTCGCATTTGGAGTGATGAAAATCTAATGAAGGTTTAGCGTGCATTTTAATTCAATAGACTCTCACTGGGGAAAGATATGTCTATGATAGTAAATATTTTTGGCTTTGATTATGGACCTTACAAACATGTGGGTTTAACAAGACGGCGTTACATACCATATTGCATGCAATTCAAGTAGATTTCTTGAAAAAGTTTCAAGACTTTGTCTTTTCGCAAACTATTGTGTTAACCGACCATCAATATCATGGAGTTATATTAAATTTTGCGTTTATTGTAATTGTTGACCTAAAGAAATAGAACAACCAGGATGCTCATTACTAAACGAAAGTGGAGCGGTTTTTATCGTGGCATGGTTTTTCTAGAGTCTACAGAAGTTAAAAATTTCCAGATTCGCATATGAACTGAGGATACTATTAAACTTTCTGTAAAAACATTTTTTAAGTATTTGTGCAACACTTTCTTTCTGAATTTCTTGCGGTATTTACGTCTTCTACTTTTTAATTTTTAAGATTTAGACTTAGTTTTGTTTCTATTTGGTTATCTGTGTCTTACATTCAACGTTTTGGCCTACAAGTTATAGTTAATGCTTAAAAGTGCCATGAAAGAAAGACATCCATGTGTGCTCGCAATCTAAAAAAAGGTGATGGCGGATTTTCTTATTAATACACTACATGAGTGGTTCGCAAAGTGTCGCCCACGTTAGAGAACTTGGGGGGGGGGGGGGTTGAGTAAGCCGACCTAAGAAACAAAAAATAATTAAAAAATTTCCAAGCACATCAAAGTTCTACTTTTAACTGCAAACTCTTTTAAAGACGTTACTCCTTGAAAGCTTTACCTCTGTGTGATAAAGATTTACATATAGAAAACCCAATCTGAAATTTTTCTAAAATTACCATTCTGGAACGCTCTTTCTTTGATCGAATTTACAGAATGGAAAAATTTTGACGTAACGACTTCTCGGTCTAAAAAGTAGTTTAACTGAGTAGCATCTGCCTTAAGTTTTTATAATTTGACGATAAGACCAGACCTAATATCTTATCAAGACCTTGGCGTCATTGGTGATAACACTTCTCGACAAATAATATACTGCGGTTTATTGGAATGTACTGTAAAGCTACATTTAAGATAACCATCGCTGTACAAATTATTTTTATTTTTGTTACCTTGAGACGTAGATCTATCCAGTTTTTAACAAAACATTAAATGTGACTCGTAACTTACCGTTTAATATTTGTTATTGCACTCGGTAGTTAATATGCCATATCACGCTTTGCTGCTTATATATTGAAATTTTCAGAAGGTTTCAGTGCCATCTACCACTCTCGAATATAGTGAGAACACGAAGAAATTGCGCTACTTGGTGAGAGATGTCGCAAAAAACAGAAACAAATTAGGCTACTTGGTAGCAGATGGATCCAGTCATTTAGCCGCGCAGTCTTTGTTTTTATTATGAATGAAGTTGAGTACGACAGAAAGCTGTGGGGGAAGAGAGATCATTAATAAAATTCTTGTACTTGCACAACATAATGCATTTAAGACTTGTTTACAGAGGAAGAAAATTTGTAAATGGACCAACATTATTGTGACCAACGATAATTATTTTGCCATTAGTCTATCAACATTTTTAGTAAAATGAAGGAAGAAATTGCGTACTAGACCTCAAGATAATACAGCGGAATGTTATCAGAATACCAATTATCTGGATTTTTTTTTGCATTGGCTTATGAAATTTTGTGAATTATTGTTACAGGTATATTTATTGTCAACGCTGTTCAGGTAACGCAAACATTCCATTTTTGAGGAAATTTGAATTTTATTGTTCAGTAAGTCTTCTAAGACCTAAAATTGCAGTCTCTCGGTTAGCATATGACTAATTTTGTACATGATTGCCTAGGATCCTAAAAAGATGAAAATATGTTGATGAAAGTTCAGGTGGTTAATGCCTTCGCTAGACCATGACTTTCATGGGTAAAACACTCACTTTCTTCCATGCTATTTAGAAGCTTCTTCACGGTCCAACCATTGTCTAATTCGCTTACGATTATTGTATAGAATAGATAGTCTGTCATAGGTCACAATTCGTTTCAAAAAAGACTCCTTGTGCCATCTTTAGTCTGTGAATCTTGTTGCGTTATTTTAGTTCATCACATCTGTCGTTTATAAAGGTAACGACTTATAATCTTTTTGGATACGTTGAAACTTCACGTGAAGTACTGAAGAGTAGTCTATTGATGGGTTTCGTCCAATTTCCTCTTGTATTTCTTCGTATTAGAAATCTGTCAATCACGGCCTTTTACTCCTAATTTAAAAATGTTGATATCACCGCTAGGGCATTCGTTCCTCGCTAGTGTCCTTGCCCAATACTTGATTAATGTCTCTTGTTGCTGTCGATTGATTTACTTCGTTATCTTTTAATTTAAAAAAAAAACTTACTCGAAAGAAAATACTTACGCAGCTATAAACAGTACACATTTCTTTTTACAGCGTCACAAACGCGACTGATAAAAAATTTAAAAAACTGATGTTTTTAAAACTTTGTCATGGTATCCCAAAACTTTATATCATCAAATTTTGTAGCGCCATCTCTAGATCATTTATTCAATTGGAATCAAACTCTCGGGTTTTTTTTTACATACAATTGATGACCAAAACACGTGTTTTTGATATCTCGAAATGTCCTTTAGCGCACGACAGCCGCGAGGTAAAGGCCTCGGCCCGCCACACTAGCGCGCGGCGAGCCCTGGGTTCGACTCTCTGGTCAAAAGCAACGGCAAATATCAAATGCTCTCCGGACGTCATACAAACACCTTTGGCGATCGTAAAGTATATTCACATTTGGCGATCGTAAAGTATATTCTTTTTCTTCTAACGGGTTGGACTAGCCACCTGCCCGAGGTACGCCCAACATGACTCATAGCACTACACGCAATGTGTAGTTAGAAACAGGCTAATAGCCTATATATATGAATAGAAGAAGAAGAAGAAATGTCCTCATAATAACAGATATTCGAATTTTGGCGCAGATGTGGCAAAGACCCCACCGAAACCTTTAAAATATAGAATAAAGGGGTGGACAAGAAAGTCTATATTAGATTGCGAAACAGTCCTCTGCTACGGTTTTAATTGAATACAGAATTTTTTACAATTTTTATTAAATTAAATTTTGATTATTTTAAAATGTTTTTGTTTAGAAAAAATACAATTTGACAAGAAAATGGTTGAGTACAGGAAGTGCTCTGGATGATACTGAGAATAGCACCGGAAGACCACGCACAGTGACTGCAGATGATAACAACAAGAGCCGGTAAACATTTTGAAGAAACCTCCACATCGGTGAGAAATGCTTCAAAAAAACTAAAAATCAAGAGATCATTACTTCATCGGATACTTAGACAAGGAATATAACTTTTCTCTTAGAAAATACAGATCCATCAGCCATTGAGTGAGAAAGATATTGAAAATAGATTTCAGTTCGCTTTCTTGTTAACACCAATGATCGAACCAGGACAAAACAATTATAAGATATGGTTCTCTGACGTGTTAGAAGGTTTTGTGAACGCTCAAAATTACTAAATATTGGGGGGGTTTCGGAAAAACCGGAAGAGACTGCAGTTTGCCCTCTACACCCAAAGAGCATAACTATTTAGTCTGCCATAAGCTAGCTGCTATGGCATTATAGGACCATATTTCTTGACCGATACAATAACTGGTCAAAACTGTAAGTCGAACTTCGCAAAGTTGAATTCTGGTTCATGCAAGATGGCGTCAGGATTCATTTAACTCAAGATAATATGGATGCTATTTCAAGAACATTCGGTTCAAATATCATAGCTTTCGTTATAAAGACAAGGAGGAGGCAGCATTGACTGGTTAGCATATTCACCGGATCTAAATTCTTGTGATTATGCATTATATCAAGGATATCGCGTCCCATCCCAGTTAATCTCCAGAAAATCTTGAATTTCTGAAAGAAATGATCAGCGAAACATTTAAGGGGACATTCTGGATTAGAGCCAAAGCAAAGATGTA
Source organism: Sinelater perroti (assembly GCA_036346155.1). NCBI lineage: Eukaryota > Metazoa > Arthropoda > Insecta > Coleoptera > Elateridae > Sinelater > Sinelater perroti. The sequence goes on along the minus strand of JARFIY010000158.1, from coordinate 15,019,030 downwards.
AAGTTCAAAATTTTTTACGAAAAAACGGTTGAAGATAGCGACTTGAAATTTTTTTTATTGTTGAGAATACATATCAAATTTCTACAAAAAAATTTTTTGTCATTTCAATTTCATTCGTCACCAGAGGGCGCCCAGAAATGACTTTTTTCGTAGTACATGGATTACGAGGCTCCAAGTCATCTGAAAAAAAAACCGTTTTGAAAAGCATTAAAAGATCTTGGTTATTGACCACTTGACTAAAAAATTTCCAAACTAAAAATTTGACTCGACTTTTACAAAAAAACGGAAATTTTTGCCCGATTTTTTTTATGAAAAAGTATGTAATAATTGAACAATGCCACCCCCAAGGCCCAAAGTGGTCATTAACCTCAAGAATTAAACAAGGAACAAAATTATTCCAGGTAGATCAAGTTATCCTTGTACTACGTTTTTCGAGAAAACGCATTTAAAGAAGAAAAAAGATTTTTCGTGCAATATTTTCCAGAAAATGGCTTGATTTGCGTGTCTACTCGATCCCTGGTGCATATAATAAGCCTTCCTGTTCCTCATATGCCTTTTGAAGGTCCTGGTCCCTCTTTTTCTTGTCAATTTTGCCCTGTTTGCTGGCCTCAGAGCTCCGGCGCGAACATTGTTTTTCTCGCTGCTTGTCCACTCTCGCGCAATAGTTGACAGCAATCTCTCCCACCTTGACTTCCATGCACTTCAGCATCATTAGCAATGATTTGGCACCGTCATTGAAAACGGTTGCTGAAATCCAGGCACAATTTCCAGGACGTTTTTACCAACGTAGGCGTGCTTGGGAGCCAGTTGCCAGAGGCATAAGTTATAACACTCATTGTTGTTCTGGTTATTTTTTCCCAAGCACCTTTGAAGAAGTTCTAGATCACTCAGTGAAGTGTAGACCTCCTTCACGACATCTTGAACTTCTGGATCTAGGGGTGGTGGGTGTTCAAATTCCAGTCCATTCGCCGTGTGTGTGCTGCATCCACTTACACCATTCTACATTGCAGTTATCATGTTGCGGATGGTCGATGGTCTAAATTTTATTGTAAAATCCAGCCCAAATTTCTTTGTACATTTCGTCCAATGAATCTGGGTGCCGTTGGGTGGCAAGGGCATAAACAGTTTTATCCGTAAAATTAGCGACCGGATACTTGGGCTCGGGTTTTTTGGGAGGCTTCCATCCGGTTTTTTTGACGAGTTTTGTGACCTTACGTTTTCGACTCGGTTTTTTCTTTACTGAAGTTCCATCAGATTGGCCGTCGTTTTCTTGGTCTGCATTTTCAGTATCGTTCTCGGTGTTTTCAGCAACTTCTTCCGGTAGTTGTACATTAGTTTCCCTACATGAAGTACGTACTCCAGTTTCTTCACAGGAAACTCCTCGCCATACACGTTTTTTTCAAAAAGATTCGAGTAAGTCTTGCTGTCTCCATCGCCAATGTACTCGCCATAACGTACATCATGCTGATCCAGAGATCGTTCATACAGTTCGATTGCGCCATCCACCTCTATTTTCCCTGCACTTCCGCTATGATTGGCCGAACAATCTTCAGCATGCTCATCGTACCAAAGCTCAAAATCTTCTTTACTCAACTTCTTCAGCATCTTTTTACAAGCCAAGCAAAAACTATTCTTTACTATCAAATCAAGTACTTTTTCGGTGTATTTACCAATCAAAGTAATGACCCCAAGTAAAGAAGTATAGCCACGTTTAGACCACGTTCCGTCCCCCGACACAGAATGGCTTCCGGTTTTCCATTCTTTTCGTTCTCTTCTTGTTCACTTTGCGCGGCCTTATGGATTGAGGCGTTGAAAACTGTTTCGCTTGCAATACTTATGTGCTTCAATATGTCGTAATACGTGCTATTCGCCATGCCGGCACATATGTCCATCAGCCCGCAGAAGACGTTGATACCACCCTGGATACCCACGCCAAGTACCCGCATGACAAACACAAATTTTCGATTTATTTCAAATGTTTTCACCCCCGAAATGCGTTTTGTGTCTATCCTTGGGCAGGAATCGATTTTCGTATCAGAACAACTACAAATCACATTCAATTGAAAACCAAGTCCAAACATTGGTGATTTTTGAAAGTGCACATTACCATCGCATTTTTTATACCCAACCAGCTCACTCAATGGTCCGAAAATCGAATTGAAAGCCAAAAACACGTACAAAACTGAAGGATCCGAAGATACCGAGCAGCCTTCATGCATCCGAATTTTCTTGGCTGATACCTGTTGCATCCAGGTTCGCTTCACTTTCTTTGAGTGCAGCTTTGGTTGCAGTGTGTTGATTGCTGTGGAAATGCTTTTTCGGCTTCCTGGTTTGCCAAGAACGTTTTTTTGGAACGTTAGACATTAATAAAATTTCACGGAAAAAATCGTAATGAACGTCGCGAGCCGAAAAGTACTACTGAAGGTGACGAAAAACAAATTCGACACGCGTGCCGGCGTCCCAATATGATTTATATATATATATAAAATTAAAACGTTAATACTCAAAAAACATATTTTTTTCGTAATATTTTAGGACAGTATTCAGAACATAAGAATAATTTTTTTTTTGATAAAAATCGATTTTTTCCAAACTAAAATGTCCCCTTAAAGTTGATTTCAGGAAATTCAAGGCACAAAATTGTTGGCGAGTTTGAAGAGGTTGAGAGCACTTACCAATAGCAAACAGCACCATTTCGAGAAAATTGTGTCAGTACAATGCAATTTACTCAGTTTTGATTAAATTTCTAGTTTGTTTTAAATTTTTTCCCAATAACAAACTTATAGGATACGTAACTTTCATACATATATACAAATTGAGGAAGAACAGTAAGTTATGGTAGATTTTGTAATCATTTGCTTGAGAATGCAAAATTTATTATTTTATAGCCGATTATCTATCCGTATTATATCTTCCGATTAATCCGGATACGTAGGTGTATCGGCGATATTTCGTACGTGAAATTTTTCGTGAAAGCTTTGTTATAAAAGTGAAAACACGCAAATCTGGTTATTTACCGACGTTACCACGATCAATTTTGTTTTTCTATCGCTAACTATTCAAGGGATTTGCTCTATTATGTATTTATATGTTTATAGGCAAAAGCGTGCGCACGTTCAGCTGCAATGCAACACGTTTTGCGATAGTTCGAACGTGCCCGTGTAATTAAAGTGCATCGCAATTGCAGCAACAAGCACGATATTTGTTTACCTTGGAGCAAAATGGCAAAATGTTTCGTTAGAACAATTTACATTGAATTAAATAGCTTGTTTTCAGGTTACCTTATTCTAGAATACAACTTGTTAAATAACATTCTATAAATTGAAGTTTGCTTCAACTGACAAAATGTTAAATTACTTTAATAAATGTTTTTTCATCTCAAAGGGAGGGATGTTATTAGCCAAATGTTTGGAAGGAGGCAAATAATCTTTTGCATTTGAACTCTGTGTCCTTTAAGTATTTTAAGACGCAATCGGTTTTGGCACACATTGGATAAACACGTAAAAGTGACACCAATTAAGGAGGAAGATACAATTAGAGGGTCAAAAAAATCGATTTTTCCCCTACAAAGATAGTAAAAATTGTGGCCTCTAGAATGTCCGCAAGTCGATGCCTCAGATTTGAACTTGCTGTCTTTGAACGTGCATAAGTCCGCCATTTTGTAATAGAAAACAAAAACGTTTTTATTCCTTAGATATGTATAAAAACATCATGCCAAATTTCGTTATATTTGAATAAAAACTTCTTAGTAAAACAAATTTGAAAAATGCTTGATTTTTGTCCTTCTAATTGTATCTCCCCTTAACATATCTGATCTTGACAAAGGTTCTTATAGGATATTTTATAATTGAAGCAGCTCTATTCACAGAACATAAGAGCAAAAAAATACTGAGTTTTTCAATAGCGTATATGATTATGGTTGTATTAGAGTTACTCACAACTTTTATTGTTTCGTCTCTATTCAATCGTCGGCTTCATAATGTACTTCAAATATAATATATTCTTGTGTAACGCACAATTACGTATTTTTGGCAACTTTGAAATAAAAACTGTTGGAAAAAATTAGTGTAATAATAATAATGATAATAATAGAACATATATCTCATTGTATTAATTAAAAAATAGTTTTTATGATGCAACTTTTTGATATTCCAGTACTTCATCTATACTCGACGATGCCCGAAGATAGTCAAAACATAACTATTGCAAGATTCAAATGAAAACTATAATTTTATAGTTTTTTCACACATTTGTGTACAATCTTCTTGAAATAGACATGTTTTTTAGAAGATGTAACCAATTAGCTTTACATACTTCTTCAAAGTTCGTCATTCATAAAGGGGGAGTAAAACTCTCCCCTTAATTTCCATGGAAGGTTATGAGGCGAAGGGTGATCCGAGGATAGGGGAAGTGATATCATTAAGCACAGGTAGTCAACATATGGTCGAACTAAAAAAGGTTTTACTGTCGAAGCGTTCATTTGGAGTAATGGCAGTCGTGGCCGTACAACGTAGAATGATTTTGTTATGGGTAAGGAACTTGAGAAGTACTGGCTCTGTAGTGAGAAAAGGAGAACGATGATCTCGGAATGTGTAAACACCAGAAAAATCGAAGCAGTAAGACCTATTCTACACCAAGAACCTCGTTTTTACCCATGCAAGACAGTTTTCGTATAGGAACTTTTCGAACGTGATTGGAAATGTGTGGATCATCATCTTGAAAACCATCCCACATGATTCGATTGCTTTTTATTTGTCGGGACGCGTCAATAACACTGAGCATGTCATTGTTTAGTATGCGCCGAGTAAAGTTGGGTTATTGTCCTTTATTTTTCTGTGTTATTGTCACTTCTGATCAATGTATGGAAATTACTCGACAATTTTTGTATTGAATATCGATGCGCTCCAATTGGAAGATGTTTGGTTTCAATAAGATTTCAGCAAGAACTTTCCTCCAAGTGTTGCATGAGATATTTGCCTAGTCTCAGCTCATTCATCGGATTTCTACTATGGGGATATCTCAAGACTGAGGTTTACAAATACTCCCTTAAAGACTCAAATCTGCCAAGAAATAATGTGAGGAAGAGTAACGAAGAACTTTATGATACGACTTCACTGATATCTTATTTCAAACACAGAAATAAAATTTCCCTTAATGTAATTTTACTGTGTAAAACTAAATTTTCTATACCTCGTTTTCTTTTTTCTTTGTTCAGCTTGAAAAAGGAGGGGCGAGTTTTGCCCCACCTTGTATAAGCAGTTGTTTATCTAATTATTTTCCATGGTCGGCAACCTTTATGAGCATATATTTGGTTTTACGTAATCTCCACTCTATTAGTCGTTACCCAACCGTTACATATTTTTATTAAATGAATTTTAATTATCTCCTCATTATTGTTGCTTAATAGTACTTGCTTAGTATTTTAATATGAGAATACATCCATCTCTATCTTGTCTTCCTCTTTGTGATTCTGATTGATATGCATGTACGTTATTGTATTACATAATCTTCGTTGAGATAATTTTTGAACACCCCTATGTTTGTTTTTATCTATAATACGTTTTTGTTATTGTTTATGTAAACTATAAATTCAAGGGTTTTGGGCCCTCATAAATTAGTGTTCTGCTATTTGACGTTATAATACGAGCTCGTATAGTTACTAAAAGATCTAAGGGAGCCTGCAACTTCCATTACGAAGTTAAAATGAGCTATAAAATGACGATAGTGAAAATTTTAGATGAATGTATCTCAGCCGATTTTATGCTGTCCCAAATGGAGTTTCAAAGTGGGGCATGATCATCTAGAACTGTTTCTCATGGTTTGCGTGTGGGCTTATAATTTTTGTAAAGATTATAAGTCACCAACTGTGCAGAGTTGGTTGGTCAATATAAATTTTAATGAACTAAATTGGTCTGTATATTAAATTTGTTGTTTTTTAAGTTTTAACAATGTATTGTATTTATCTGTTCATAAATGGTATTATGGTGAATTCTCTATGTCTATTAATACAAAATGATTCACTGGTTTTTTTTGCTGTTATTTTTATGTAAAACAACCCAACGCGGGTGTTAAAGATGTTTTACGATATTCCGGGTAAACTATAAGATTGAATAGATGGCAGCATCCTCAACATATAACAAATGCATCAACCGCCACTAAGTACTGGGTGGTGCGAAAGTAATTTCGGTTAGGCAATTTTATATAAAGCATTATATAAACTCGACCAGTAATCATGAGTTTTGCAACGTCTTCAAGGAAGCCCCTCGTGCATAGTTGTTTATTTATACAACAGAATGAAGTTGCACTAATATCAAGTTTGATGAAGGTACCACTAATGAAAGCACGGCGCAACTTGGCTCACTCAGTCAGGACGATCTTTGACCATTAATTGGGATAATCTGCAAGAGCTAGCCCTAACCAATCCACGTAGAACCAAGCTTAATATTTCAGACAGACTAGAAGTACACAGCGGCGCAGCTACGTGCTTCTATCATGTCCTGTCGCCAAACTAAAACATGGTTCGACTCCATCATTATAAAAGATAAAATGTGGTACCTTTAAACCACTATTAAGCGATAAAGGTGAACAGTCGCAACTTGACCCAAAATAAAACTTTAATCACAGGTCTTGCTCTATGTTTGGTGGGATTCGCTGGGACCACAAATAACAAAATTGCAGACTTCCTCCTCCCCACTCTCTCGGTGAAGATTGTTCCTGCTCGACCACACATTGCTTGGACGATTTTACTGAATATAGCCCTATTATAATACCTTACAAAGACAGGGAATTATCAACGAAAAGGATCTTTATCAATGGGCTGGAGAATTTATTCTCATAAAAGCCAGTGATGTTTTACAAAGCAGGGATCGGCTAGTTAACTGAACATTGTCAGTCGGTTATTGTTTGTGCCGGCATATTTTGTTCGAAGTTTTTTTGCATGCGCACGCACACTTCTATACATCTGGTTTATTGCTATCGCTTAACGTTTTGTCATGAAACTATGAACTCGAAGTAAAACTATTTCTTTTGTTATCAGAGCTGAAGAAACCAAGGACGAGGCGTGGGCCTGGGAGGCTCGCGAATTTTTGCGGAAAAAGCTGGTGGGGGAAGAGGTATGGTTTACTGCCGAGAAGCCGCCTAACGCCACGCGCGAATATGGCGTCGTGTACTTAGGGAAGGGTAAGCACGTCTCGATGAATTTAAATTGTAATCGAATATAATCGTATCTGCTACTAGAAATGGCTTCCGCGGAGAACATCACCGAGTCGCTCGTCTCTGAAGGACTGGTCTCAGTGAGACGAGAAGGGATCAAGGCGGCGCCCGAGATCAGCCGCCTCATCGAGCTCGAAGACGCCGCTAGAGCCGCGCAGAAGGGCAAGTGGGGCTCGAACGCGTCCGTAAGTTAAACTCCTCATACATCTGTAACACCCTTACTAAAACCAGCGCCTGTTGCAGGAGCACGTGCGTGACATAAAATGGTCCATCGAAAACATGCGCACCTTCGTCGACAAGCAGGCGGGCAAGCCCATCAAAGCCATCATAGAGCACGTGCGCGACGGTTCCACCGTGCGAGCGTTTCTCTTGCCCGATTTCTACCACATTACTCTCATGATTTCAGGGATTAGAGTAAGAGGAATAGGTGTATTTTCTGTGAAGCGTTGTTATTAATTTGTTGTGCTATGCAGTGTCCCGGTTTCAAGCTGGACGACAAGGGTAAGCCCGACCCCACTGTTAAGGTACCATACGCGGAGGAGGCTCGCTATTTCGTCGAGATCAGGCTGCTGCAGCGCGATGTTGACATCATCCTCGAGTCTGTCAACAACAACAACTTCGTCGGCACCATTCTTCACCCTAAGGGCAACATCGCCGAAGCCTTGCTTAAGGAAGGCTTTGCCAGATGCGTGGATTGGTCCATGGCGTTTATGAAGTCTGGTAAGTGAATAACATATAACTAGGTGTTAATATTGGATTTTGAGCGACAAGCTGAATTGTTATACCATGAATTTAGAAAAAGTTTGAACTAAAACAAACAGTAGATGTATTTTAATTATTATCATCCAAAGGGAAAACATTAGTGAATGCTTCCCTTATACACTTTGTATTACATTTATCGCATTTACTTAATACTCCTTTCCTCTGGAAGTAGATTGTAAATATGCTATTATGTCAATAAAAAAAAATTAATTATGGGCGTTTTTAGAAAATAAATGGGCTCTGTTAGTTTTTAAATTATACTCAATGCAAACGTTAATTTTGTACAAAATATTGGTACATTTCTAACCAAAGATAAGTTTTGAACAACCTTTCGAATGTAAAAGATGAATCGAAATCAGAAAGGTGGGTTTCCAGTTGTAGGTCATAAGATATCTATTTAATAATTTAGTCTGGTTTAAATAAGGTTAACAAAAGGCTGCTAGTTATTTCAAATACTTTTGTGATTGCGGATGAAATATCTAACTGAAAAATTTGAACAAATAAAACGTTATTAAACAAACAAGTTGAGAGTCTCTACAAAAACTACTTTAACATATCATAGTCTGAAACTTTTTTACGGGCTTTTGGGGTAGAGTGAGTTAAATTTTTTTAATTATTATTACTATCACTGTCACCCTTCCTTTATTTATATTCTGCACTTAGTTCTATCCTTTGCCAGTTCTTCAGCTTCTCTGAATTTGAACCCTTATTCTTACAAATAACTATTTGATCGTTCCTCTCCTTATTGGCTTGTCTTTTTTTAACCTTTTTTTCAGACATTCAGTTAGCCTTGAATTTGGCATTGTCTATACATGAAAAGAAAGTAAACGAAGAAATGTGGGGTGGCCTGAGCTCTTGATTTACACGGGGAGGTTGGTGCGTTCATGCACGCACGTTGGAACCACTCTCGCTCCGTGCCGAATGGACCCGGTCGGCCATAGCTGTCATTCAGAGAAAAAGCCGATCCAGTTAAAAATTTATACTATAGCAATCTTTAAATATTTGAACTGTTTGACTTGCTCTATCTTCTCAATTGTGACATTTATATCTATATTTTCGGGTTTTCTTGCTACCACCATCACTTTGATCTTATTACAGTTTATCTGTGGCTATCGTTTTTGTAATTTTTTATACAATTTATTCAGATTGTGTTGTAGAATCTTCTTTTTTATTCTTCAACAATACAATATTATCTGCAAAGACTAAATAATTTGTCTATTCTTTTGAGATTGTAGAAACCCTGTCGTTTTCTTTATGTTGTTATTACATTTCTTCATTGCGTCACCATTAATATATTAATAAGTGTAGACATATGGTTTCACCCTATCTTACTCCGGATGTGGTTTGAGAATCTTTGGGACGTCCTATTCTCGTTCTTACATAGTTTATTGTTTGTGTATAGGTTCTTCATATTTGTGATCATTTATTTATTTATCGTTCTTTTGATCTTCCATATATCTCTTCGCAGAATTAAATGCTTTTAGAACCTTCTCCAATTCAACTTGGGCAAAGAGCTTAATGCAAATGTTTTTTTGGCAAAAAGAAAATTATGGGGTTGACTCATCCTGCATGTATTGCATTCAACACTTATTGACAAAATGACATTTTCAAATAAACTAAACAATTTACTATCCCGTCAATAATTCTTGTGTAGATATTAAGGGAAGGTTCATGCTAATATATTTTTGATAATACAAATAATGATCTTTTGAAATTCATTCACGCATATTTCTACTAGAGTAAACAAATATTTATTGTTAAACACGATTTTGCTTAATAGCTTAGATTTTATTAATTGCCATTTCCAAATTTTTAATACATTTTGGGTAGTTTTCTGGAAAAAGTTCTACACACTTGTGGAAATGAAAGAGGTACAGACTTTCTCTCATCAAAATTCTGTGTATAGCCGTTTTGAAACACCAAATTCGCATTAAGCATCTTATAAACTGTTCTTTTATTTTAATACTCTGTCTCTTTTGGAATGTGGATAGGTTCTGATGGAAAATTGTCCAAGGGCTTTTAAATCTTTGAAATAATTTCCTTTGCTTTCTAAGCATTTGCGCGATCTTCCAAGGAGCTTTCAAATTTCATGTAGGAAAAAAGAATAGTTTGCAGTTTATAAACTCAACCATACTTTTCCCCACATCTTCAACAGGATTTAAATAGATATCGACCAATTGATGTTGCAAATATCTGAACAGGTGATAATTTAAAAACACGAAACCCAGGTTGGTGATAGTTCACTTTGGGAGTGTGTGCTTGCTTTTATTGTCCTAAAGAAAAATGACTTCTTTCGATGGTGTAAGGTCTTTTTGCGACCAAAACGTTACTGACACGCATCAGTTTTGCTAGTATGACCTCGTATATATATACATCGATATTCTGGTCGACGTTTCTTCTGGATAAACTTACTAATTTCGTCTTTTTGGATTGTCATGGAAGGTTCAAGAAATCTTTCTTCTTAAATCTGGACACCTACAACATAGCAATATTATAACATATATTATTTTTATGGGGAATCCAATGTCTTTTCTTGTGAATGCTCCCACATTGAATAAACCTTTAGAAATGTCTTAAAGTGTTACTCCCAAATTCTTTTTTGAGGTCTGACTGTGCAACAGCAATCTTCTTTTTGGAGATTACGTTGAGAAGTATCAAAATTTTCTTCTTCAGAAAAAAAAATTAGAGGCTTTAGAACTTGAAAACACCTTATAAAATGGGTTGGTAAAAAAACAATCATATGTTGTAGTGTGTTGTAAAGTTGACAGATGGCAGATAGTTAAGGGCTGAGAATAAAGTTGCATACATAGTATTAAGTGTTGTATTTAGTTCCATTAGTCACCAAGATAAGCTTATGGTATCCATAAATTTGGCCCGGTGCTTGACTTTGATTTTGAATGTTTGAATATATATATAGTATGTATGTATGTATATATAAAATCTTAACCCATTTACCTTACGGTGTAGGGTGGAGTACACTGTATATTAGTGTTAAAATATGTAGGTTAATGTTGCAAGAAAAATATAAACATGAAAAAAATTTTAAATTTGATATATAATTAAACAGTAGCAAGAGTCTATTGCTTTATGTTAATAAAACATTTTTCAATTTACTAATGGTTTGTAAGTTTTTGTAAATTAAAATATGAAAAATGGCACACTGTAACTTTTAAAAGAGCAAAGTTGCAGGTACAACTAGTTGAGAGTTGTGATGTAAAGAGAGAAGCAAAGCTTCTTAACTTACTAACAATGGAACATATCGACTAATTGACAAGTTCTATACTAATTGTTTGATTTACTTGAGCAAGGTGGCAAAGATGAATAGTGGAAAAACGCAAGATATTAATTTAATATGTGTAAACTTATAAACAAAATTATTCATTGATTTGTTGCAGGAGCGGATAAGCTGAGATTGGCGGAGCGCAAGGCCAAGGAGGCGCGGCTGCGCCTGTGGAAGGACTGGCAGTCCACCACGCCACAAATAACTGGAAAAGAGAAAGAATTTAGTGGAACTGTCGTCGAAGTCATCAATGGAGACGCCCTGTCCATTAAGCTTCCAAACAACCAGGTCAAGAAAATCTTCCTTTCAAGCGTTCGTCCTCCAAAAGAATCTGGCCGGTATTTCCAATTCACATAATCTAAAAATAAAACTATTTAAGTGATCAATTTGTACTTTCAGAGAAGCCGCCGAGGATGGCAAACTGCCACCGAGACCAAAAGGGTTCCGCCCACTTTATGACATCCCGTGGATGTTTGAGGCACGTGAATTCTTGCGTAAGAAGCTGGTCAGTAAGAAAGTGCATGTTGTGGTGGATTACATTCAAGAAGCTCGTGACAACTTCCCCGAAAAAGTTTGCGCCACTGTCACTATTGGTGGGGTGTAAGTTTATTGTGATTTGTTATAAAATACATTTTGTGTAATATTTTTATGCCTTTTTTTTTAGTAATGTAGCAGAAACCCTGGTTTCCAAAGGTTATGCTACTGTCATACGCTACCGGCCAGATGACGACCAACGAAGCTCTCACTATGATGATCTCTTGTCCGCTGAAACTAAAGCCAGTAAGTCACAGAAGGGTGTGCATGCCAAGAAAGACATTCCAACACACAGAATTACTGAAATCACTGTAAGTTGCTGGTGTGTGCTATTTAAAACAATTTCTAAACAAACCCAATCCTGCTGCAGGATTCAGTCAAAGCGAAGCAGTACCTTCCATCCTTCCAGCGAGCACAACGACTGGACGCCATTGTGGAGTTTGTAGCCAGCGGCTCTCGACTGCGCCTATTCATCCCCAAAGATCACTGCCTTTGCACCTTCCTCTTAGGTAGGATAATTAAGTCAATGTTCTTATTACTGCACCATGAAAACCACACCCTAGCACATCCTGTGGCTCTGTGGTAACATCATGATGCTAAATTAGTATGGGTGAATTCCAATGCACCTTGAGTATTGAATTGAGTTGCTATTTCACATCACCAACATTTTATAAATGAGTATTCTCAGTGTACTAACGTTTGATGTGCGTTAAGGAGGTATTAACTGTCCGAGGGGCGCCCGTCCTGCCACTATCGTAGCGCCTGCCAGTGAAGCCGAGCCGTACGGCGAGGAGGCCCTCGCTTTCACCAAAGAACGCTGCTTGCAACATGAAGTATCTGTGCAGGTGGAGTCCATGGACAAAGCAGGCAATTTTATTGGTTGGCTCTGGATCAACAACGTTAATTTATCAGTAATGCTCTACTGTAAATTGGTTGCTGTACACTGCTTTCATTGTGGTGTTTGTTTGCAGGTGGCCCTAGTGGAAGAAGGCTTTGCTTCTGTGCACCCCACTGCAGACAGAACTGACTATTATAAGCAGCTGAAGACTGCTGAGGACTCTGCTAAGCAGCAGAAACTTAGACGATGGAAAGAGTATGTAGAAGAAAAGGAGGAGGAACAGCGAATTGAGGAAGAACAGGCTGTAAGTGTTTGTTAGTTTTTAATCTCTGTAAAGCTTTCAATTCTAAAGCTTGGCAAAAAAAATATCTATTCAAGAATCATTTTTGAAGAAAAATAGTGTTCATTGAACTACTTCCCACTGTGAATTTTTTAAAGTAGTTTCAATTAAATTAATTTTAATATAAACAATGTATGCCGATATGAGAACAAATGAAAATATTTTTTTATCAATATACAAATACCAATAGCAACATACAATATATTTTAAGATTACAAAATAGAATTTGCTGATTATATTTCTTTAATTGAACTTATTCTAAAATTAATGGAATTAACTGAACATTTTTCTTTTTGCTTTAGAATCCAGACAGGAAGTTGAACTACGAAGAAGTTGTGGTGACTGAAGTCACATCCGAAGGCACGTTCTTTGCACAGAGCTTCACCCAGGGCCCCAAGGCCGAGGCTCTGAACATGAAGTTCCGGCAAGAGTTCCAAGCCAACCCGCCTCTTCCTGGCGCTTACACGCCCAAACGCGGCGACATCTGCGCTGCCAAGTACAGCGTGGACGACGAGTGGTACCGAGCGAAAGTTGAGAAAATCCAGGGTTCCAATGCGACCGTCCTGTACATTGACTATGGAAACCGCGAGGTGTGTGCTCAAACAGTTGTGGACCAAACAGCATAAAAGCAACGAAACTTACAGACCCTCAACATTACCCGCCTTGCCAGTCTACCCGCCGTCTATGCCAACGAGAAGCCGTTTGCCTCCGAGTACTCGCTGGCTTGCGTGAAGTTCCCCAAAGACTCAGAGTCCAAAGGACTATCCATCAAATATCTCAGGGAAGACACTTCTGTCAACAAGCTGCTACTCAATGTCGAGTATCGCTCTCAGGGAATGCCGCCAGCCGCCTCACTACTCACTGAAGGCCAGGAGGAAGACATCATTAAAAATCTTATTTCTGATGGCCTACTACTGGTGGAGAATAGACGCGAGCGCCGGTTGCAGAAAATGGTAAGTGCAAAAGTTTTTATACAATTTCTTTTATTTTGAGGTTGCATAAGCATTAAAACATTTACAAATATAATTTATTGCACTTGCGTGGATGATTTTAAATTCTTTATTAGTTTATATTTGACATATACCACCTTATTACTGCACAGAAATTATTAAATTATCAAATGACAGAGGAATTAATTTCTATGTGAACAGACCTGGGTTCATTCTTGGAGCTCTTAAATCTTGATGAGTGGCCTACTCGGTCACTAAAAATAATTAATTGAGTACCTGTGTTCATTTCAAACAAAAGGTAATAATGCGTTATCTGTGGCATGGTATTTGCTACATTGCCTCATACCAGAGATGTGCACGACGCCCAAACAGAGAGAGCCAACATATGAGACCCTCCAACCTTTCAGTTCACAGGCCGTTTTGTGATTTCGTTGTTTTGTTGCATGTGAAATGACATGGAAACATTTTTAAATGCCACAACACTTAAAGATTTTTTCCTTGTTCTTTTATATAAGCATATGAGGCATTGCTCTTGAGTTCTTAATTATGTTTTTCCCATTAGTTATTTTTTACCAAAATTGTAAATAAAATAAATAACACAATTATTTTATTGAAGTGAAATGCAAAATTTTATTACGTTATATCACCATCGAGTTATATCAACATTTTTTTATTAAATTTGTGGGAACTCTTGAATACTATCACTGAAATGGTTTTTATCATTAATGAAGCACCCTACTGCTTGAAGTATTAATGTAATATCAAAGAAATTCAGAAAATATTCTAAGACCTCTCAAAACCTTTCTAATAAGTTCATCATTGCTCTTACCACATTACAACAAGCATATACAAGATGCAAGGTGAGTTGGTTCTTAATACATGTATGTGGTAGTACATTTTCACATGCTTTAATAACAATGTCACTATCGGCATTATTTTACTGAGTTTCTGTTGATCCTCTATCAATCAATCGACCATTCATTTGGTTGGCGTTTTAGTTGGGCTGCTACACACCAGTAACATTTTAAGGGTTCTGGAACACCCAACATATCACAATTTTCTTTGTGTGGAATTTATTTTTTAGGATGTGCCACATTGATAATTGAACACAACTTTTAAACAATCCATTTATGATTAGTGAAAAAGAGACTTTGCACTAACTCTATCTGCTCATAAAAACACACATGGACTACCATGCGATACATTAGTACCAGAGGCTTCAATCCTTGATGACATTACCATACATTTTTGTTCCTGTTTTTATTATCTATGATTGCTGTTCATATTTCCTATAAAATAGTTTATAATATGCTGTTTGCTTCAAAAGCGCCCAGCAACCACATTCCTCTCTGTACTGATTGATTTTAGCACTTTTTGCATTGGTATTGGTTTTGTTTGTCTGTTCATGTACATTACCTCTATTCAGCAATATTATCAGCAAATCATTTATAATGCTTGTTGATAGCAGTTACATGATTGTCTTTTTATTGCTTATTCTAAATATGATTTACATTATCAATTTTTTGCTGATGTCTTACCATTTGTATTATACCTTAGAGAATTCTTCATACACGTCAGTCTGCTATTCTGGCATTTTTAAGTTAACTGTCAAAATAGCAAGTATATGACTAATAAAAAATTTTGCCAGCTCACTGATCTATTGTTTATATGAAAATATTTCTTGGGAAATTATGTGAGACAGTAACAAAGTAGATCCATGACGTTTCAGCAATTATTAGCAATCATCCTTACCGCTTACCGCAAAAGAAACATAGATCAAACAAGCACCTTATCATCAACATTGAAACAATCTTTAAAAGTCAAAATACTGTCCAGTATCATATACATCACTGTATTCTTGGTACAATTAAAACAAATCAGTGGAAAAATGCTCGTTTTTCTTATTCTCATATGAAAATAAATTAAAAAAGCTACAGCGCATCGATTTAGTAAACGGTGAAATCATCACTGATTATCGATATTCGCCTGGCACCTCTTCGGCATACTTTCAACTAGTGTTTCAATTTAACCAGTAGTGAGCGAACGCCATCTTATTATTATTATTATATATATATTGAAGAACATTAAATGGTGCAGTTGTAACAGGAGCACAAGAAAGTATCGACAAACAATGTTGGAGGCAGTCGTCTCAGGTCTCTGGCTGATTTCGGAGATCAACTTGATTTTCAGTCCACCACCCAATACCATTTCCTGAACACCTTTATTGAAGATAAAGGTATTAACCATGTCAAAGATGTAACCGGGGGTGTAATCTTTGATATCTTCCACCATCTGAAGCTACTATTGGGTGAGCTGATTCTAATTCTGATTATTTGGCGATCTCCATCAACCGCCCTAAAGCGCTTCTGTACCATCTGCTACAAAAAATTTTCTATAGTTGATAGTTGATTGGGAAAAGATTGCAAAAATAATAACCCACTTTTATTAAACACAAAAAACCAACAGTTACAACTCAAGGTATTCTCTCCTAACATCTGTGCACTTTGAATACATCTCTGGAAGCTTTTACATGTTCGTGCATAAACGCTTCCACTTTATTATTGTCTTCTAAACTATCCATTGTTCAGATCTCTTTTGAAAAGATTGCGCAATTGAAAATCATATTTCAAATCCGAACTATAAGGTGTGTGTTCAAAAGGTTTCTAATTCAATTTGTGTAGTTTTTTCTTCCTCTTCTCCTCTCCCCTTTCCCCTCCGCCTACCCTCTTTCCCTCTATCTTTCCGCTATCTGCAAAAAAAGTTTTAACATCAATTTTATGAAGTGTGATAGAAAACTAATGAGACGAACAAGTTAGAACCCCTGCTGTAGGTTTTGCAAATTTTAACTTGTTACAGTTGATACGCAAGTTGTTTAAAGCTTTTGGAGTGATATTATGTTCGTGAAATTCGTTATGAAAATAGACCGGTACAAGTTTGGGTAACGTGTAACCAAATTTTGTGACTTATGAAAAATTACAAAGGGCTCTTGGAGATGAGATGGCAAAAGACCTTTCTAAAGGGCCGAGAAAAAGTGGAAGGCAAACTTCGTGCAAGATGTTCAACTTTAAAAACGGATGACAATGTGGAAAGAGTGATAACTCTTGTGATGTTGGACTATTAATTCATGTTGGAAATAACCAGTAGTATGTTAAATTTAAATTTGTTTTTCGTATAGCAGATTTTAACGGGATTTGGATATGGGAAAAGTGCGCCATCGAATTTTTGTCAAGTAAAACCATTTTGGTGATTCTCTCTATTCGCCGGACCTACGTCCTTATGACTTTTTTTTTATTCTCCTGGCTGAAAAAATATTTGCAAGAAAAAATTTTGGTACCTTGGACAACATCCGTAAAACTGTGCCCGATGAGTTGAAAGGCTTTCCAAAACCAGTACAATGTGAAAAACCGTGCCCGTCGTTGTGTAGCTGCTCAAGGGAACTACTTTGAAGAAGATAACCATGATTTGTAAAAAGAAATTTGTGGTTTACAGAGATTCTCTCATTTTTTCCAGAACTCATATATGGTTCCAAAACAATAATACAACACAAAACTTGTAGGTAAGATCACTTCTGTTTCAACTGTTGTACTACTTTGATATGTGTCTAGGTTTTATCTATGGTAAACATTTGTTGCGGTTTCTTTTTATCTACTTTTAAATCGTTTTCACAAACTTTCTGATGTAAAAATTTTTGATCAAATGTTAAAAATTATGCCGCCTGTCTGATTATAATCTTTTGATAATTAAAATGCTGCACACACGGATGTCTTATTTCTTCAGCTTCTTTTCAAATAATAAAATTATTTTTCCAGCCTATTCAATATTGTTCCCAATTTCGTTCGTTTGAGGACGTTATTGGGATTCATTCTTTATTTTTCTCGATTTTCTTTAAATGCCTTGCACCATCGGAACAGTTTCAAAACTAAAATGTCTATTTTCATACTGATTATAAATGGCAAATAAGTTTAACCTTGCTAAACGTTTTTAGTCACTAAAAACTTAATGATAGCGAGGGTACTAATCGGAGCACTTTATAAGCATCATATTCGTGATCAGCAAACCCAAAAATTTTTATTTAGGCAGTTTAAACTCGGAAAACAAACAAATTTGAGGTAATTTTCTAAAATCACTCCCATCCCCAGAATTATACCCCAAGTGCATTAAGGCACTTTCTAAGCATCGTATTCGTGATCAGCGACCCCCCCCCCCTCCCCGAGTAGCGGGAATGAGCTTATTTTAGTCAATATTAAGCGAGAAATAAAATATTCTTTTGGGCCTGCCAAAAGCTCATCAAATGCATTTTTGCGTGCACAAATGCACTTTCGCATTATAACAAAAAATATGTGGTAACGCACATTGATCATGCCTTGCTTTGAATTAATATTCATTTGTGTTGTTCAGCTAGATTGGAGTCTACAGATTTTAAAAACATATGAAGAGTTGATTTTACCTATACATACTTCAGGAGGTAAGTCTTGATAGGAAAATGACCAAAGAAGGTTGTATGAACATACGTCAAGAGTGCATGATACTATGCCACTTGTTTGTGACAACTTTAGAACATATGTTTGCAACAGTCTACATAGGCTTTGATGCAAGCGTATGCGTGACATGATGCACCCAAGTAAAAGTCAAGGGATAGGTTATTATCTTCAAGAAACGGTAGGAATTGCAGAGATTAAATTATTGAGGCGTTATGGAAGAACGACTAGTTAGTCTAACTAGGTAGTCATCAATAATTCCAGCCTGAACATTGATGCTTTCCTTAGGAAGCTTCTCTTTATGAAGTTTATCTCATACATATATATACAAACATCAAAGTTACTAAGCTAATTCCGTTTTTAACATGTTGTTATCCTGCCTTTTTTTAAAACGCCTGGATTTATAAATGCATCGGTCATATTTAAAGAGGATATTATTTTCAAGTATGCAGTTTCTTGGAATTTTAAAGCACAGTGGAGATATTTATAGAGCTACAGAAACATGTATAAGCTGTTGTATGATGATTGTAACATACACTAGAACCAATCTGCAACGTGCACAGCAAATGGAAATGGATATCTCCTGTTTAAATGTTTTTCAACGCGTGGGAACCAGCAGTTTGCAACTATGTATAAGTTGGCACATCTGCAATGACGTCATTGAATTTATTGATCAATACCATTTAGTTGGCGAAGAACAATGATCAAGTATGCATCGAAAACGAAAATTTCCAGTAAAATCCTCAGATATGTTGTTGAGGGACCTTTACATTTGAATGGTTATGTTAGCAAACAGAACTTTCGATACTGGCTTGCGTTCGAGGAGCCTTCACTATTTACACCGCTGATCGTTACACATTGAAAAAGTAAGTAGATGTAACAGGCGGTGTCGTATAGAGGTTTAGTAACATTGTCGCTTTCGTTTTTTATGGAAATTTAAAAAAGTCGAATGTTTATCAGCCTCATCGCACCAACAAACTGAAAAGTAATAGAATGTGGAGAAATTAGAGCAAAATCAGTTAAAATATACTGAAACGCGCGAACTTGTGTTCACGAATACAACATACAAAGTGGGGTTTCTTTAATTATGTCATATTTAAATTAATTAAAAATTGCATTTGTCACAATTTTGACACGCTCAATCGCGAATCGATTATTGAGAGTGGTGGGTGTGGCTTATGCAACCAGTTAAATAATTAATTAATGTAAAACATGCTCCCCTTTTAGATTTCAGACTACAAACAGGCTGAAGAGGAGGCCAGGAAGAAGCATGTCAACATCTGGGAGTACGGGGACATTACCGAAGACGATGCCAAGGAGTTCGGCGTGCCCCGCTAGACCCTTGCTTCCATACAGAGCGCAACTCACCTACATACAGTAACCCGCGTTTTATTTCGTTCGCAATTGTAAGGGTTGTGTATATTTCAGGTAGACTTCCATTTTTATATAAAAGATGCCAACGATTCTCACTTGTTAGTCTTTTTATGAAAGCATGTACTACAAAGCAGCCGTGCTGCACTGCACCTCTAGAAATGTAATTGTATACAGTTTATATTATCATGATATTTTTAGTAACTTGTTAGAATACTACAGGTGGATAATGACGACATGGCCTTGGAAACTGCTGTTCCGGAGAACCTTTTATACTTTGACCTGTTTTAATCAGCTGAACAAGCAACCTTCCCCAACATTGACTACAACGCATACTTGAGCTAGTCATGCCTCGTTTGTTGCTATTCGATCTCATCGTTTTACATTTTGCGGCCCGTTTTTATTGCTGCCTCAATCATGTGCTGACGATTCTGTTTTATCCCGCATCTTTCGTGATCGATAAAGTGTATATTTTTGCATTCGTTCTACATTGTATATTTTGCTTTGGACCTATAGTTTATGCTCCGTTTTGTTGACTTCCGCTGAGTTGTTAGTGTTGGAGTGCATGCGGTCCAATCTTGACCAATGTATCATACCAAGCCTTAGAACTTAAAGGGTGTGGAGGAATATAATGTAGGGTATGGCTCTGTTCATTAAAAAATGTTTAAGGATGCAAGTGGTTTCTGTGCAGCCCAACCTGAGCTCCATCCTAGTTTCCTTCACCTTACATTTTTGAATGAAGAAAATTATCGGTGTGAAAAACAAGACAAAGGTACTGCCACAACTGTGGTTTGACCAAATGATTGATTCAATATTTTTGTTTTGTTTTAAGGCTAATATGATGGAAGACTAAATAAAAGTGAGTGAGCTAAAGCTAAATTAATACTGCATGATTAGCCTACTCCATAAAGATAGAAAAGTAAAATATGATAATGAAGTGGTGTAGATCAAAGGCAAGATATTTTCCTTCATTTAAAAGACATAGTGTATCATTGTGATTATGATAAAGATGTGTGACTTCCATGAAGCAAAAGTACTCTTTATGTTGAATTATGTCATGCATCTTTTGACGTGAAAAGTTCGAAACGAATACCGACAATGAGTGTCATTTCAAAATTATAAGCGAAAACCAAAATAGTCTAGTTTGAAACGGCCAATGCTCTAAGGTTACTGGACGGAGGCCAGCGCTTGACAGAAGAAGGTTGAAAGTGATAAGCAAACCAGTCGAAATTTCTCCTGTACGACGCAAGGGAGGGGGAACAAAGCTGCAATGAGTTTTTTAATTA
Organism: Sinelater perroti; assembly: GCA_036346155.1. Taxonomy (NCBI): domain Eukaryota; kingdom Metazoa; phylum Arthropoda; class Insecta; order Coleoptera; family Elateridae; genus Sinelater; species Sinelater perroti. Next base: position 14,997,979 of record JARFIY010000158.1, on the reverse strand, counting down.
TTTCTTTATGGTGTATCACTTTATACCGACTAACTACTGTGTATATTACAAAACGTGACTTTGTAGGGCTTTTCCAACTCTATAAAACAAATATGGTGTGCTTATTTTGAAGCACCCTTAACATATTTAGAGGTCCCTTAACCGGGTTTTTGGAGCACACATTTCTATTATTAAGACACTTCGAAGAAAGTGTAGAGACTTAATTCTGAGAACTTAAGACAAAGAATATTAAGGTCATTGATAATATCAATTAAATGGGAGAGCATGTGATTTTAGATATGATAATATGCACTTATTTATTTTATCAACATATATAAACTTATCAATGCGATATCACCTCATGCCACTTTACTGAATTATGCATCGGGAAAAAAATAGGACTTAAATGTATGTAGTTCAAATGATTATAATTTTGATTAAAATTAGGAGAGATTCTTTAACAAACGGTAGGTATGGGATGAGTTAAAACAAGACATTGGTGCTCTCAAGTTATATTAAGAAAAGTTCAATATTTTGTTTAAAACTATTTTTAAACTATACATAGCATTAGAATTTATTTAAGCATGTCCAAACCATCTTTGGTATCTGTTATTTTTTCTACAAACTCATAAAGGAAGTTGGGATACTTTGATCAACGAAATAAAAGGTAAGAATAACATTTTTTTCATTGGACTATTTAACTCAGCAATTTTTTACAGATGGAAATTTTAGGGAGGAAGAGCTCCAATAATCTAAATAGCAATCAATTTGGGAGCAGATACAAAAACACGAATAGTTGAGGGAAGATGATGAGAATGAAGAATTTGAAGATATTACTTCTGAAGCCAATCCTATTTCAAGATTGCCAGCATTGGAATAAAGAAAATTTTCTTTAAATTACGGCGATTTTTCCACAAGCATTTTGATAATTATGGTGACATTTGTGAGAATAATGGATGACTAAGTGGAACTAATAGTAATGACTTATTTGGAGAAAGTTTTACCATTTTAAAAGAAAAATAAACCTGTAGTGAATAATAGCTAAGGAAGTTCTACAAGATAGATAAAGAAAGTTCTAATCCAACAACTCTACATAATGGCAAATGTAAACATGGGGGAAAGGATTATATGGATCAAAACGGAAGCATTGAAACAGTAAAACGAAAAATAACTAAAGCCAACAAAGTAGCAGGAAATTTAAATGATACAATTTGGCATAACAAACATCTACAGTAACAAACGAAAGCAAGGATATATAAAGCCACAGCGAGACCGATTATGACGGAAATGCGACTCACCACAGTTAACACATACTGTTACTGGAAACAGCAGAAATGAAAGATCGCTGGTAAAACACTGATGGATAGAGAGAAAAGTGAAAATATAAGAAGAGCCTTCAACGTAGAGACTATTAATCATTAAGATTGCCAGAGATAAATTGCTGGTAGAAAGACGAAGTGTGGGAAAACCTAGGAAGAGATGGTGTGACAACCTCAACGTAGAATAACAGAAAGGCCAAACCGAAGAAGGAACAGGCCTTAGCCTACTATAGAAGAACGAAGAAGAAGAAAACGGAATGAAAATCAATACGAATATTAACGGGTTTTTTCATATAATTAATGGATGTTATTCAAATGAGTGTACAAATTAATGATACATAAGCATTTAGTCAATTTATTAAATTTGTACTTTAAACAGTTAACATTCCATAGATGAAGAGCATCTTCTCAAATAGGAGAATAAACGTTTAACAACGAAATTTTTTTCAATAGACTTTATGAAGTTTAATGTAGATATTTACTCTAGTAAGTAACTTTAGTCCCTTTCCAAAAATTTTGTTTTAGTTGGTACATAAATCACGCTCGTTTCATTACTGGAAAAGCGCTTTTATGAAAGAATTTTCAATATTTCGGATAGGTGATAATTTGAGGAACTACGCTCTAAACATGGATGGTGGATAAAAGCTTTCTATATGAATTAATGCATTCTCATAAGTAACAAGACGCCCAACGTGAACTTTCTCTTTTTTTTTGCAAGATAAAGGGCTGCTGCTGTGGTCGACTGGTCATGAACGCGGGCGAGTTCAAATCTTGTTGAAAACTCATGGATGCATATGACGTCAAAATTAAGCTCCCTTAGTTAATATCATGATATTAGGAGAAAAGGTACTCTCGTCCGTTGCGCAATTTGTTATCAGAAATGTTGGAATTTTGAAAAGACAAAACATAATTTTGGGAAGTTTCTATTGTACATGTGGCACAAACAATTTTTGGGAGGACGACGTTCAAGAACCTGAGTGACTAGAAAATATTTGTATTGTTCTACACTTTCTAGAGGATAAACTGTTTTTGTATTACATGAACCCCTTTTCACAGTCTGGTTATCATTTGTTTAGACCGCCAAATTAAGTACTGAAGGGCTAATCAACAAAAAATAAATACTTATCTGTTGGGAAGAAAGTATTTCCAAGTCAGGAAATTATGGAAACCTAAGTTTGTTTTTATTTTTACAGTGCTTTGATAGAAAAAACTGACTTTATTTAATGGCCTGTAGCATAGTTTTGAGTTCAAAAACAGTGCCTCATATTTGTCATTTTCAATAATTGACTGGTACTTCTGTTCCTGATATTATGGATTATTTTTTCCATAAAGAGTTTGCTGACTGTAGGCGGGACAATTTTTATGTGAAGCTTTTTGAAGATTTCAAATTTTAAATAGTTTTTACCTTTAATAAATTTTGTATTCCGAACTCTAACATATAAGCAGCACATTGAGTAGAAACAATTAGTATTTTCTCTTTGGCGTTCTTAACATTAGCTACCTCTAAATTTGATTAATCTTCCTGAAATAAAAAAAATTATGATAATGATCACCGTTACGGTTTCCTGTCAGTTTTCACACTCAAAAGTAATTCCGAAGCGAAATACAGTTGGGGCAACAAAAGTAGATTCACCTAGACTCGTTTTTACTGCACTAATCACAACTAACGAGTTTACAAAATTGAAAGTTTGTGATCCCGAATTAGTTCCACATTATTGCTGGAATCATCAGAATCTCTAGTTCAGCGTTTTAATTAAATTGCTTCCATTAATCAAATTCTTTTAGAACTTTCTTTGATGTTTGTAGTACAACTTCGACGACTGAGCCGGTGTTCGTAAGGTTTCTTCCCGCTGTACTTGAATTGTGATTAATTTCACAAAACCAACTTCTTTTGCAGCATCTACAAAATTTTTATGTAGAAACTGTTCTTTAGATATTAGGTAAAGCTAATGTTGCACAAATCAGATTTAGGATGAAAATCTTTGTCTTCTTCAACCAAATGATCTTTAGAGCGTCTTATGATTGTCTCTGATTTTGATGATAGTGTTGATCAGTTTCTTTAGATATCGGAATGACATTTCAATTCACTGACAAACTGTATAAATGATACAGTTGCATTTAAATTCCTCTTTTTTATGGATTTGCTGTCGGTACCCAACTATAATCATTTTTCATCTGAAGATGCTTTGTTAGACTGTCTGTATGATTTTCTTAAAACATTTAATTATTTATTATTATTATTATTATAATCAAAACCTTATTTACCTTTCGGTGTTACATTTAGCCAATTTTAATACATTTCACTTAAACTTATTATATTATTCATACATTTTGTACTACAAATTAAAAATTAAAAATATTTTCTGTATGTTTTTTTTTTACTTAGCTATATATTCTCTTGACCCATTCCTTTTTATTCCTTGCCGCTCTTTTCCTTCCATTCCACGTCAGTCCTATTTGACTCAGGTTCTCTGCTATGTCTATCCCAGGTTTTCCTTGGTCTACCTTTGCCTCTTTTCTGTTGTACTTTTGTCTCCCATATTCTTGTTGTTCTCTTCTCATCCATCCTTACTATGTGTCCGAACCATCTTAATTGCAGTTTTTAATACTTTTTGTCATTGGTTCTACTCCTAATTCTTCCCTAACTACCTCATTTCTAATTCTATCTCGTCTTGTTATCCCTTTTACTCCTCGTAAGTATTTCATCTCTACCGCCTGTATATTACTTTCCAGTTGTTTCGTTATGACCCAGCTTTCGCTCCCATATATTAAATATAGGGTTAAAGCTTGTTTTGTACACTAATTTCCGTTTGCTTTGATATTTCCTTTTTCTTTATAAAAGTGTTATTTAGTGCGTGGTATAACTTTATCGCATTTTCTATTCTTTCGTTTATTTCAGCCTTGATACTTCCACTGCACTGAATTGTCACCCCCACCCCCCAAGTATTTAAATGCTCGTACTTGCTCAATATCTTTCTCGTTTATTTTTATTGATATGTCTATACCCTTATCACCTAAAACCATAACCTTGGTCTTCTCCGCATTTATTTTTAGATTTCTATTTTCTAAGGCGTTCTTCCATACTTCCAAGTTGTGTTGTCGGTTTTGTTTATTTTTGGCGTATATCACTAAATCGTCTGTATATATACTTTCTGATATTTCTACCTTTGTCATGTTTCTATATCTCACTTGTAGTTTTTCAACTTTTCCTTTCACTTCTTTCACTATATCGTCTATTACTAAATTAAACAGCGCTGAGCTTAATACTCCGCCTTGTCTCAGTCCTTCTTTTGTTGTGAATTCTTTTGATTGTATGTTTCCTGTTCTCACTATATTTCGTGTATTTTTGTACACACTCCTGATACAACTTATCAATTTTTCATTTATTTTTCTCCCCTTCAAACTATTCCATACTATTGCCCTGGATACGCTATCAAATACTTTTTCTAGATCTATGAAGGCTACGAATATTTTGTCTGTAGTGAATTTTTTTACTCTACAATTTTAGTCTTTCCACACACTATTCTTGCTGTTAGTATTTTTTTTATGCCTTTTCATGCTTCTTCAAGCGATAATGCTTCTATGTTATTATTGAATTTATACATCTCCTCTTCGACTCTTTTATTATAAATTCTTGCCGTCTTTTCTTCTCTCAATTTATATATTTTGATTTTTTCTCTAATTTTGTTTTTATTATCTCCCCTATTTTTGTTACCTTGAGGTTTTCCTGTCGAATCTTCATTTTTGCTAGTACTAAATAATGGTCGGAGTATATTTTTGGTCCTCTTTTTATTCTTGTATTCTGAATTTTATTTCTATAACTTCTGCTTATAATTATGTAATCTATTATCGATTTCTCTGCCCTACTCACAACCTCTCTTGTATATTTATATATATCTTTATGCATGAAGAATGAGTTCGTTATTATCAGATCATTTATTATACAGAAATCTATCAGTCTTTTACCGTTGCTGTTTCTGGTATCTTCACCGTGTATTCCTATTACATCACCTGATTCTTCGTCCTATCTCCCTACCCGCCCATTCAGGTCACCTATTATTAATATCCTTTCATTGCTTCCTTCTACCGTCGTTGTCAATTGTTCCCAGAATTATCTTTACTTCTTGACACCTCGTCCATACACCACTATTATATTTATTTTTATTTGTCCGTCTATTTTCATTTCAATTTTCAGTATTCTCGCCGAGATCCCGGACCATTTGCTTATGTATTTGGCATTTTCCTTTTTAATTATACAGCCTACTCCTTCTTTTGCTCGAAGTTGTTTATCTATCCCGCTGTTTACTAAAATACTTTCTCCTTCCATTTCTGCTTCTCTCATTCCTTTCTTTTTAGTTTCGGTTATACCCAGTATATCTAGCCCTGCTTTCCCGAATTCATCTAACTCATTTTCTTTACTTATCATGCCCCTAATGTTCCATGTCTCTACTATTTTCTTGTCTTGTTTGTTGTTTTCCTTCTTCCTTGCATTTTCCTCTTTTTGTAATTCTTTTTCATTTCCGTGTCATTTGCCTTTGTCGTTACCTTTTCTCCTGTCCGTTTCTTTCGTAATTATTTTTTTGTTCTCGTTGTCCTTATTATTTTCCTCAACTTTTCTTCTATCGTATCCCCTTTCGGTAACCTTTCGCTAACTGTTCTTTTGTTGAGATGACTTGTCTCATCCTCTTTCCCTTTCTGCCATTGTTGTTGCATTTCCGTGTCTCTTTCATCGGGGCCGTATACTTTGTTGTTTATTATTAATTTGTTGTATTTTATTATTGCTTTCTGTTCTCTTTGTCTCGCATCCTTTATAATTGGTATTAATTTTTTTCTATCTTCTTGTATTTCTTTAGTGAAGTCTTCGTTTATCCATATATCTGCCTTTTAATTCCTTTGCATTCTTAATATTTCTATATTCTTGCTAACTTTACTCAGTTTAATTAGTATTGGTCTCGTTCCCACTGCTTTGTATTTCCCTAACCTCGTATAATTTTCTAAGTCCTTTTCTTCCAGTTCTACGCCTATCTTGTTCGATATTATTTGTATTTTTTCCAGTGCTTCTCTCTCCCCTTCTCCTTCATTGTCTTTCACTCCTATTACCACCAGATTATTTTTTCTGACTTCTCTCTCTAAGGATTCTAATCTTATTTCTTGCTTTTCGATTTTATTTTTAAGTTGTTTATTTTCTTGTTTAATGCGTTAACATCCTTAGCTATTTGATCTAATTTTGTATCTCTACTATCCAGTCTACTACTTATTTGCTGTAATAGCACTTCTTATATTTGCCATTTCTTGGAGATTTGTCTGTTTTAACTGCACACTTCGATGTACGGTGTGTTGTCCATTTTCGAAATTTTGGCGTGACCCTGGTTAGTGTGTTGTTATTTTCTTATCTATTGATTGTTTCATGCAATTTTCCACCTTATTGCTTAGCTTCTAACCTCCGCCCATTTTATTTATGTCTAATTACTCACTGATTTAGGACTTTCTGTTGAATTTTTATCTTCCCAGGTTTTAATCTCCTTTTATTTTTGCGTATTTCGAGTTACTCAGTATGACCCTATTTGGACTTTATTACTGGAGCTTTAAAACACCTGTTTTCACTACGAGGTTCACACAAAATTCCCTGAAACATTTAGTTAATACTGATATTTTGTATTGCTATCTCGTACTTATACCAATCACACCAAGTGTGAGCATCCCATACTGACCTTTGATATTCCCAATTTCTCGGAATTTGTTTAATTAACTCTACCACTTGCCGTGCTCATTTCTTTCGCTACATCTTTAAATTTCTGGTGAAAATACATCAACAAAACCTTTATTGTCAGGATCATGTTTAATCAACTTTCTACCCCACTCAAACTATTTTGCTCCATGGTCATTTTATCAGAGACATACATAATCAGATTAAGATGGGGTACCTGTAATTTTTTTTAATTGAAAATCAACGCGTTTATACCTATCTATCGGTGGGGTTGAGGAAATTCTGTAAGTAGAAACAACAGATCAATGTATACGGTTATGGTGAAAGCTTTTCATCGCTTTTGTTTTAGTTTTGCCAAATTAATTGATTAAGTTTCCATGGGATGGCGGTAATGTACCGACTTATTCGTTTCTTTTTATTTTTAAGTTAAAAGTGGGCATCCTTATGTTGTGCTGCTCATTTGAATATGTAGTGTTGCTATGTACACTTTTTAGTTTTGGTGTATAAGTAATCACAGAAGAATTTTAATACATAAATGAATGATAAATATTTCTCTGGAACAGGTCCGTTTTTATTAGCTTTTTAATGACCAAACGATGCTCACATTTTAATTAAGTCACACTCGAAACCACTTGCCATATTGCCACACATATGAATCATATCAAGCTGTAACTTGACTTAAATCTTATCAAGATGGTGGATGGTGTTATTTAAACCTACTGTTGTCACGTAGAGCGCCAAAAGCAGTTAATACAGCGAATTGTGAAATGAAGGATATAGAATCACCAAAGTACTTTCTTGAATCCAATAAAATTAAAGTTATGCTGGTCGTGGCATGGAATTATTACATTTGCTTTTCATTAACCATTATACAACATGAGGAAAATTGTAGCCCATTGGGTTCTTTATAAACATTGAGATGTACATAAATGGTACTGGTTTGCAGTAACCCAAACGGAAGTCCCCAATCAAATGAATGACGCTACGAAGAATTGGTGATAATGTTATAGGATGACGAAGGTCATGGAATTGTTTATCAACTGTTTCTCGAGCACCACCTGTGTTTCCTGAAGAATAATTCACCTTACATCTTGCATAATAGTGTTCAATATTATGTACAAAGTTTTTTAAAGATGAAAGTGGTTTATATGTTTCGTATGCTTAATAAGAGGTGATATTGGATATGATAACACGGGCAGCAGGGACAGTTTTATGTATCTCTGTCATAAAACTTATTTACTCTCGCTTTTTTACTTTACAGTAGTTTGAAAAACGCCCTGGTTGGTCGATTTCATGCAACACCTTGTATAACTGGACAACCATTAATCATTTAGAAAAATTTGTGCGCGCAGGCCTACAATGACTTGTGATTAATGATAAGTTGAGTATTTGTCATTTTATTATTGATTAAAATTTATCTTGTAAGTCCTATCAACGTTAATCAAGAAAAACATATTCAAGTGTTCTCAAAAGAATTTTTTTTGTTAGAATAGATTGTCACGTCTAATTACAAACAATGCCTTTTTAGAGTTACACAAATGTTGATTTTCACTTTTATCTCGCCTTGCTTCTATTTTTAAATGTAATGTTTATAGGCTTAACAATATGTGTATCTCTTTATCTCCTTCCCCTCTTTCTCTCTTTCTTTCTTTCTCTCCTCTCTTTCTCTTTATGTTTCTCTCTCGCCCCCTCTCTCTTACTCATTGTTTTAGATGAAGAAGATCTCAAAAATGTGCATACAGGAATATGAAGATTACTTCGAGCCTCATATTGTCTTTATCTCGTCTCCCTTCCCTCTTCAAATAAATCTTGTAATTTGCATTTACAGCGGCTAAGGATGGTTATGTAAACTCTTCAATTTTAAATTACAATTTTGTTTTTGACACAAATAGCTTGAGGAAGCTGGTTTTACAATTCTGGGCCAAAGCCTCTACCAATTTTTGATTACGCGCGGGAAAAAGTAGCTTACGTAGATTTCACTAATTATAGCCACCCATTTATGTTTCTGGGGTAGCTATTTTCAAGAATTTACTTTCGTATCTCGGTCAGTTTAGTGTTGTTGCGAAGATTAGAAAGCTCACTTCGGTTGGATCGCAGAATGGACACAAAATTAATGGAAAGTTAATCCTGTAGTAGGCACATGATTACCAAGTTTGTTGACATTTAACGTAATTTTTGCGCTTTTGATTAACGAGTTGAGCTCTTAGTTTTATTTTTTACTTCTTCCTGTTTCTTGCTACTCTTTTCTAATTTCCTTTGTTCAGTGCATCTTCTTTTACTTTATCCTTAATTGCTTTTTCTATTTGAGGGGGGATTGCTCTCTTAAGCTCCTTTACTACTATCCATCTTAATATTTCGAAATTTACACACTTCTAAGTCAATGTTTTGTGTTTATTAACTTTCGACAGCGGAACGCTATAGGCAAAAGTTAATGATTTGAACATGGTGTCTGTCTGTCTGGAGACACGATAACTTCCGTTATAATCATCGAATTCACTTCAAACTTGGCATACATATACCTTAGGTCAATACCTTCTTCGCTATTGAATTTCAGCCAAATCGGCCAAAGGTCAAGGGTCAACGGTGAGGTCAAACTTTTTCCATCACATAACATATGTCATGTGATACCTCATTCGAAAGCAGACGTCATAAGGAACATTAGTTTATTTCACCTCTCGCTAATTCGCCACACCGCTGTCGAAAGTTTCATTTATGGTTTTATACCATTCTCGTTTTTCATAAAGTTCTTGATTCCATCGCCTCTTTCACATGCGTTCTTGTTTTTAAATGATCTAAGATGATTTTCAAGATTTTTCTTTCAAATGAGTTATAAAGATATTAGTCTTAAAACCGTTGCCTTTTTTAGACTTGGTCTCTTCTGTTTTTCTTGAAAAAGCGCCTGCCAATATAAAAAAATCTATTAGTTTTGAATATACATGCACAAAAAAATATGCATACATAAGTGGTTTATCCCGAAAATATCGAGTTGATAAAAACAGTTTATGCAATGATGTAAGCCTATTAGAATGGAGTTTAATACGCTTGCGCAAATAAGGACGATTTTATTGGCCGGGTCAGTTGGGAGTTATACGCCGGTGAGTAAGCACCGTGTGTGATCGTCGCATTTACGTTTGAAAACTCTTAATCCACCTCATTCGAACCAACTTTTCCCAACCAACCATTTTTTGCCAAAATATGTTCTCTTTAAAATTTCATTTATGGTTCAATAAACAGCGAAGAAGAGCTTGGGTAGTTCGTACGACGTGTGCCATGAATAAGGCGAGGCAGTGCGGTCATGTTGTATTAATTTACAATTTTTGCCTTTAGTGCCACTAGGCCTTATCGTTATGAATCTGTAATTTGTACGATAAACAAACGATGAAATTTTGTGTTGACATAAAGTTGAGTGGGATGTAGATTATTAAAAAGATGACCGCGTATATTACGTATGTGCAGATATAAGAGAAACTAATTGACACTAACTTTTTGCCCCCGATTATGGTGAATAACACGCCTAAATTTATTAAATCTATCCATTTATTGTACTTACAGGAAATTAAATTACTCAATAATATTTATGTACACAACACATAGAATCACAAACAAAATTACATTGTATTGATATGCAATGTCATTTACGTTGCACTAACAACTAGAACGTTTCACTTGCCATTTGATTTCCTCTGGCTACCTTGCTGCGTAATATTTAAGCAACTCGGGACCGGTTCCTGGGCTTACGCGAATCTTCTAGTAAACATCTGGAATTTTCTTATTGTTCGAGTTCTTGAACGTGCGCGGCTGCCTTCGTGGAAGTCATTATATCCGTCACCTGATCGTGACGCTCGGCGCGGCGGCCGCTACAGGGACGTTCGGAAATTTATTACTATAAATATTTGCAAAGTTAATTTAATATAATATAACCCTCTTTAGTAGTCAAAATAAGAACGTCCCTGCTGCGAACAAAAATTATATTCTGTGGAAATTTTCCAATGAAGAAAGAAATACCTTACGTAACGTTATCCAATTTAGAAAGGAACTTTTGGTATTTAAAAAGCAGAAACAAGAGCATCGCTTGTTTTTATTGTTCTTCTGTACAATTAATTACCATACAACCATGAAAATGGAGGATTGCAATATGCAAATGAGCTATCAGTGAATAGCAACGTCTATGAACATCTCGTTGATCATTTTTTGGTGCACACAATACTAGTCAGCGCCTCTAGTAAAATTTAGATTAAGACATTAGAACTTCACAAAGACAAATATAAACTACCAATACTTCATGAGATGTATCTCTGCACATCTACGAGTTTCTAGGGGATCATGCTATAGATGGATACGGTTAATATTAATTATGTTCTAGTGATCATTTTCTTAACAAGTTAGATTTTGTTTGCAAACGCGCAAATTAACAACTGTAAATAAAGAAATGTCCCCTCTACTACATGTCATTTGCATTCTTATTACTATCATACAATAAGACTTTAAGTAGTATCAACGCTACTGAAGATTCGGGCACAATATATGAAATGCGTCACTCGCAAAATTGCTAAAGGTCGGCCTCCTCTATCTACTTCAAGAAACTATGGAATTCATCTTTATTATCCATGAAATGGCTATAATAGGCTACTTGCCCAAATTGAGACTGCTGTCGTGAGAGTCTAAGAGAATCTAATAAATTTTCGAAGCATTTGTTAATTTTATCTGAAGATTAACCAAGGTTTTACCAAGCAGCCTCTCTTCAACTCCACTCATTCGTAAAAAACATCGTACATACTGCCGTGACCAAATCTGAAGCGTTCACTGGACCGAATCGGTGCTAATGTCTAGGCAGTGAAGCGTTTTTCTCAAGGCGCAATATTTTAAAGTGATATATGTCTTAATAAAAAATTGATGGTAGAAGGTTTAGGTAGAAGTAAAGAAAAAGCAACATTTGTCTTAGAAATAATTTTGTTGTCTTCGAGCATCTTTGTCTTCAATTCCTCAACTCTATCCCTTTTAAATGAGAGTTTTATTAAGTTTAGCAACTACCATAGGTTGCCAGAAATTAGTCTAAACTTAAACAAAATTTTTGTTGTGCCCCTTTAAGGCCATTGCTACCATTTCGACGATTATTATCGATCTTTGATAAAGGCGTCGACTTGTTTTAAATGTAATATTCATGGGCTTAACAATAATTTTGTCTCTTTCCCTGAAAAATGCCTTATTAACAATTTATAGGTCACTGGGGTGGTATTTTTCATTATTTTTCAAAATAAAATGCACTGTATTTTTACATAAAAACTTAATTTTCTAATTCTCTTTAGTGTTATTAAATTTGAAATTTCTCTTGGGAAAAGTCGTAGTTCGTCTGGAGTTTAATACTAAAATTAGCGCGGCATTATTGCAACGATGGGAATACTGGCTAGAAACTTTTGAACCATAAACTAGTCTTTGTGTATAAGAGGAGGGTAAACGACATTTTAGTTTTAGTGTGAAGATCAGTCGTGGAATGGAACAAATGTATCCTAACCGCAAGCAACTAGGAAAAAAATAAATAGGAAGAAACGCATCTAAGATTTAAGCCATTATTATCTTCTGTTAGCTCCTTTGATCGAGACTCTTGCAAGGTTCACATCTAGGAAGAGCGAAACGTCAGCACGAATTATATCAAAAATAAACTCAATACTTGAACATCGGGGTGAAACAGTCTTTTGTTGAACAGGCATGGGGGTCGATGAGAATTTGCGAATGAAGTGTACGACATAAATGCGCATGCGTATAATTATAGATCACAGTGCCATGTGATGTTACTAGATAGTGTTGCTGGAATGTACAGAAGAAAAGGTCGTGCGCCTATTGTGTAGTGTTGCGAGTGCAGTTGTAAGTAAAATCGAAAACTCTGGAAGTGGACATTCCAGTGATGGATGGTGTAATTGTTTTGGTGATAAGGCTGAGAGGACATTCACGCGAAAATATATTTTGCGGTATATCAGAGTTTATAGTGCTAAAAAAACAACAAAAGCAGTTGGCGCTTGGCAAATGTGACAAGCCACACTTTATCTAGTCAAACCATATTCGATGCACCGATAGCTACAATTCAAGGAATTTAAGATGACAAAGATCTTTGGACAATGGGTTTTTTGTCATACTTGCATCACTCAGCAAAAAAAGAAGAGTGTGGAGGCGTACCAACTGTATAGCATAGATATGGAGAAGTTTCTCGAGTGTTTTGTTACAACATTCAAATCATGATTCTGACACGAGACCCCGGAAAATGAACACCAGCCTATGGAAACTCTCGTCCCTAGAAACCACGCTTGGAATTAGTTATTCCAAAATAAACAACGATTGTCTTTTGAGATCAAGACAGGATTCTGCTGATAGATACTGTGAAAATAAAGACACGACAAGCCACACCTCGCAAGCTTTCGGATATACCGTACTGGCTTACGTTCTATATTGACCGGATTTTGTGTTAAGTGACTAAGCTCTATTTGACACAATGAAAATGACAAAGCTGGGAGGGTGTGGGAAATTTCTCTGAATATTCGAAAAACTGCTTGGCAGGGATGGTGCATATTAGTCACTGGACCTCTGCATCAAGGGCAGTATGCATATACAGCACTGTTACTAGACTGGAAAATGCTATAGAATATAAACAGGTACTTTTAGTTGCCTTTTTGAATATTTAGAGAGCGTCTGAAAATAAATACATCCCTAGATTCAGTCACTGGACTGTTGAGAAGAAAAGAATTCGACGAAACAAGCTACAGGTGATATTTACCAGTCTATTAACAGTATGCTTAAAAAAAGATTAATATACAGGTTTTTTCCGGAAATTAATACAATTTGTCCAAACGCGCCGCTCCTGGTCGGAGCGCGTTTGGGCCGGTGGAGAAACTTTTAGCTTTACAACGCTTCCAAGCTCGGCCTGTTTTGAACTCTAGGAGTATCAGAATCGCTGTTTCCGCGAACCTGCTGTTAGTACCTGTGTCGCGACTCTCAATGGAGAAAATGGAGGACAATGTTACGCGATCAAGTTCTGTGCTAAACTAAACCAAAGCCTCACCGAAACCCATCAAATGATTCAAGCAACCTACAGAGACTCTGCTATCTTGTATTCTCAAGTTTCCAGATAGTTGAAGTTGTTTAAAAATGACCGGTACGAGGTGGAAGATGACCCCCACTCTGGACGGCCATCAATCAGCAAAAGTGACAAAAATGTGTCTCGTATTCTTGATCGTCTATATACCAATTGTCGAATGACTCTCATATTCCGAAATCATGCGGAAAGTATGTGCCAAGTTAGTCCCCAAATTATTGACTGACGACCACAAGAACACTTGAGTGACGATCGCGAGTGAACTTTTGGAATGTGTGCAAAGGAAACCTGATTTTTTGGACATTACTGGAAACGAAACATGGGTCTTCGAGTACGACCCGGAGACAATGCGCCAAACTTCCGAATGGCACACTTCGGAGTTCCCTCGTCCCAAGAAGGCAAGAATGAACAAATCGAAAGTGAAAATCATGCTTATTGTCTTCCTCGACGCTAAGAGGGTGGTGCACAAAGAATTTGTACTCCAAGGGCAAACGATCAATGCTACCTACTACTTGCAAGTGCTCGGCAAATTAAGAAACAGGGTCGTATGCGCTAGAATGAAACCCGTGAGAAAGGCTCTAAACGAGGTCCCCGTCAACACCTTTCAGGATGCGTACCGTGCATGGAAAAGTCGCTGGCAAAAGTGTGTGGATGCCCAAGGAGAGTACTTTGAAGAATTTTAACATATCTTGAATACATTTTTTAGGCGATAAAGTTTTGTTTCAAACTTGAGAAGACGCCGTCGGATACTTTTGAGTTGCTTCAAAAGGCTTTTGATGAGGACTGCATGTCATATTCACAGTGCAAAAGGTGGCATAAAATGTTCGAGGAGGGTCGTGAGGAGGTCGCCGACGAACAACGATCAGGTCGCCCCTCAACGTCGCGAGATAAAAATTTAGTTGACAAAGTGCACGAATCGTTGAACTCTGACCGAAGAATGAGTGTCCGCCTGTCACAAATACTTAACATTCCGAAAACCAATGTGCACGAGATTGTGACGAAACACTTTCAAATGCGGAACGCCAAACTTGTCCTGAGAGTGCTCAACAATCACCAAAAGAAAAATCAAGTGAAAGTGTGTCAAGAATCGTTGCAGTCCTGATGTGGCCCCGCCCGACTTCTTTTTGTTCCCGAAGATGAAAAAATCCCTCAAAGGGCAGCATTTGGGGACCCTGGAGAACATCAAGGCGGGTACGACGAGGTTACTAAAGGACATCCAAGTAAAGGACTTCCAAGACGCTTATAAAGCATGGTATATCTCGTTGGAACAAGTGTGTTGAAGCAGAAGGGATGTATTTCGAAGAATATTAAGTAATTGTACGAATCGGTTCAATAAATTTCTTAAAATAAAAATGGGCGCATTACTTTCCAAACCGACCTTGTATACTATAAAAAAGGAAACTTGTAGTTAAGCTTTTCACTGGGAAAATGCACATCTGTTTTTCAAGCGGAGATATTTGCTGTACTTCAGTACGCCAGGTAAAATAAATTGAGGGATTATCAAAACAGACGAATTATTATATTCACGGACAGTCAGCTACCCTTAAAGGCATTAAAGAATCTAAGTGTAACATCCAAGCTGGTATGGGAATACGGCGAAGAACTCAGTGCTTTGGCAGACCACAACAACCTAACTCTGTTGTGGGTAAAATTGCAGGCATCGAGAAAGCTGATCACCTAGGACAAAAAGGATTTCCTCGAACCGGCTTTGAGATTACCTAAGGTACAATACGAAGGCGGGTGAGAAAATGGGTAAGAAAATAACATAAAAAATATTGGAAACTGTACCGGAACAAAAACAGAAAAACATTTATGAAAGTACAATAAAGAACTCAAGAACAAAACAGAAATCAGCTGTTAACTATTACAGGTCTTCTCACAGGGCATTATTTTCTCAGAGAACACCTCAACAAAATAGAGACCTCAGTTGCGGAAACAGTCATCTACTACATCTTGTGCGTGTGTGTGAGACTTGAACTCGCAGGAGGCACGCTATTTATGAAAAACCAATAATGGATCTAGAAGAATACAACAACTATCCAGTAAGAGACTTGAACAGACTAGAGCAAGGAACAAGGATACTGAGAAAGTGCTGTAAAGAAAATGAGAGAAGCACAATAACTTCATGAGGGTATAGTGCTACCAGAGACATAGATCAAACGGCCCTTAACAAACAAAAAAAGACTTTTTCTTTAATGGCGATGTTCAGTCAGCTGCCAGCAAGTGGTACCGTGCTACACACCAAAGAGTGGTTTACAGCAACTTTACAAAAACTGCCGTAGCAATAAAAAAGTGCATATATTTTGATGGAGAATACCTTTAATGAAATACATACTCACTTCTTTCTAATAAAAGATCAGTGAGGAGAAAACAATTGTAGTGATTGAACGCCTTAAAAAAAGTGCCAATTCAAAATTTTAAAATGAATAATTAGAGAAAAACTAAGTTGGAAACAATAGCGAGGAAAATAATATGGAAGGACAAACACAGGCTACATTATTATTCTGCAAAATGGCGAAATCAAGCAAGCGACAATTTTTATCTTAAAAAAAGTGATATGTCAATCATGCAGTACACCGACGATTGATTGATACAATTGGTGACAAGGTTAATCCGAATAATTGATTTTCCGGATAACTGGATACGAGTTGCGCGTGCATAAACAACAAATTAATTGACAACAATGATTAACATAATTATCTGTCTTCAATCATAAGATGTTTTGCAATATACTCGTGAGTTATTCACTTAATGGAAGGTGGTGTATTTAATTTCTTGATAAATTTTGACTTTCATTTATAATACAATAAAGTAACAATAAATGTAATTTAAACACTTCATATCGGTGTTTTATATCAATGATGAGATTGTTTGTATGTTTTTCAAGCTACATTTAACTCTTAAGCTTTTTGCAAAGTCATTTGAAATGCGGTAGCTCAGCTATAAATTTCAAGGTTTTCGTTTTAAATATAAATAGCTGGAGTGGTTCGTGTTGTTGACTTCACAATATCTCTAATTCATTTCATTATCGCCGCAGAAACTAAAAACTTTGCTATCTCTTATCGGAGTAGCTAAAAAAGCTAGCACTCGAACGCGCCCATAAAAACACCGCTCTCCTCGATTAGCTACAAGGTACAAATTTTCGGTATCCGAGAATGCCTGCAATATTCGTAGTGGCCGCTGCAATTCTCCACTTGGCCGCATCCGGGGCTGTTCCGGGTTACAGGCAACTGACGCATGCCGAAGGTGAGAGCTGCACTTGTTTGTAACCTACTTAACAAAAGCGACACGCTTGGCCAGCCGATCGCTTGGGCGCATGGAGTCCGGAGAGTCAGGAACCCATGTGGCAGCTCAGTGGTCAGTTCGAGGGCGACATGGTGCTGCAGAGAGGCCAGCCGAGGAACGGAGTTACGAATTTGCAGCTGCGCTGGCCGGAGAAGATCATCCCCTACGAGTTCTCTAGAGACTTCAGTAAGAATTTTTGTAATGTACTTGCTCTGTACTTCAAGACATCATTGGTTTTCTTTAATAACATGATTTGATAATCCCATAAGTGCTATGAGGTACTGTGTTGTTATTTCCAAGTATAACGTAGAACAAAAGATGGAGGTGGTAAAAATCTTAAACTTTACATTCAGAGAGTAGTACAAGGAAAATAGAAACAATCTTGGTATTATTTTTTGGTATATTGGCCAAATCAAAGAGAAAGCAGAACTGGAATTGCTATAATTAGCAGATAGATCAATTCGTTCCACCAAAACATTCTGGTTTTATCATTGAACGTCTAGGAAGACCACACTGATAGACTTTTATTATTGAGAGCCGATTGATCTATATTTCCTATAACACTGAAGCCTCATGTATTCTTTGTCATTTTTTCTACAGTACTTTTTTCATTATCATTTTTCCTTGTACCCGTCTGTCCTTTATTGGATAGTTGGTGTAATTTTCTGGATCCATTCTTGATTTTTAATAAATAGCTTGCCTCCTGTGAACTAAAACTTTACATTCACACGGGATATGTGTCTGTTTGTTTCCCTGCCACATTATCTGCAACTCAGGTCTCCGTTGTACGGCCTTATTTTGTTGAGATGTCCTCTGAGAAAACTCCTATGAGAGATCTAAAATAGTTGTGCACTAATAGTTCTTCAGTTCGTTTATAAGGTGGTCTTTTTATAAACGTTTTTGTTTGTCTTTGTCTCGATACTTTTTTCTAGTATTCTCTCACCCAGCTTCGTATTGTATCTTTAGGTAAACCGGTTCGGGGCCTATATATGGAATTGATCCTTTATTTATTTTTTTTATTGAAGCTTTTGTCAGATCACCATTACATTATATGCGTTCTGAATTTAGACTTTGCAAGTAGCAGTGTGTAATACATGGAGGCAGGTGGGGGCGGCTTCGGAAACTCCAAGGTGGTGGTTGCTAGGTTTCTTCATTTGGGATAAGGTCTTGAGGGAGTCGTCTCTTCAGTCTATGATGAATATTACGCTGCCCAAGGTTGAAGTGAGTTGCTCCTTCACATTTGGCAATGTTTGAGAAGAAAGTCCTAGTGGTCGAAAGCATATGGTCTTGGATTGTGGTGACACCCAATTCATGGTGTAGTTGTGTGTTTCGGATAAACCATGGAGCGTTAACGGTGATTCGTAGGACCTTATTTTGAAATAATTTTGACTTGGGCCTGCACCCGTACAAAATTCAACTGACCCAGGAGCTGAAGGTAAACGACCATAGACAGCGACGTGTGTTCGCTGAATGGGCCCTGGAGCAGTTGGAAACTGACCCTAATTTTCATCGAAAAATCATCTTCAGCGATGAGGCCCATTTTTGGATGAATGGATACGTCAACAAACAAAATTGTCGAATTTGGAACGATTCCAATCCACATGAGATCAAAGAGCGTCTAATGTATCCCAAAAAAGTTTGGTGTGGATTTTGGGCTGGTGGCGTCATCGGTCCATATTTCTTTGAGAACGACGTTGGCCAGGCCATCACCGTCAACGGCGAGCGCTATAGGTCGATGATTGCCAACTTTTTTTGGCCTGCATTGGATGATATGGATACCAACGACATGTGGTTTCAACAAGACAACACTACACGCCACACAGCTCATGCCACATTGGACATTCTGCACGAGCGATTTGAGGGCATGTTCATCTAACGTGGAGGTGATGTGAACTGGCCACCGAGATCGTGCGATTTGACCCCGTTAGAGTTATTCTTGTGGGGTTTTCTTAAGTCGCAAGTCTACGCGAATAAGCCACAAACCACAGCGGCTCTCAAAGCCAACATAATCCATGGCATTGGTCAAATTCATCCTGATTTATGGTCTTGTAAAATTGGACATTTCGGATGCGCACCACTCAGGGAAGCCGCGGCGGACATTTGCACGATGTTTTATTCCATGCATAATGGCATCGATAGGCCTTTCAAACGAATAAATATTTCGAGGGTATCTCACACACACTTCGTTTTATTTAAATTAAAAATAGGAAGCGCTTAATGAAAGACCCTTTAGTTGCAATTTGTTTTGGGTTGGGGTTTTTTATATCTAATTTTAGCAATTAAAGTAATTATAATGGGATTGGGGTCTGAGCTGAGATCGAAGCTAAATTCTTTGTTGCAATGAGTACCTGATATTCTCATTGTGGTTGCGAAAGTCATATTAATTTATTTCTGTTGGTTCGCCGGTTGAAAAGTACTTTACATTTTCTTCTTTTATGACCTTGAGAAGGTTTTTAACTTTAAGTGTGATAAGCGGCGAGCCCTAGATAATTCTATTCTTTCGTGTCATGAAAATGGAATCCAAGTGAGGTTAACAATACTTCATATTCTTCAATAGAAATAACATGACGAGCTGGACTGTAAACTGCTGTTATAGTTAGTTGGAGACGCGAATGCTTCTAGTATTATACATTGTATTTTATTTTTGATGAATGGTTCTAGTAAATGATGAC
This sequence comes from Sinelater perroti, assembly GCA_036346155.1. Classification (NCBI taxonomy): domain Eukaryota; kingdom Metazoa; phylum Arthropoda; class Insecta; order Coleoptera; family Elateridae; genus Sinelater; species Sinelater perroti. The sequence goes on along the minus strand of JARFIY010000158.1, from coordinate 14,977,933 downwards.
TCAGATTGTTCTTTATCTGTTATGAGCTAGCGTAATATTGAAATATTGAATAATTTTGAATTTTAAGAACAGTTTTTCTCGTGTCATTTGAATTAACGAGTACTACCTTACTGGGAAATGTGATTTGATCTGTTGGTATTAAATAATGGATATTTCTTATTACAAGATTATTCTCTCTTTACTTGGCCGGTGTGGGGATAATGTTTTCTTTTTGTAGGACTTATCCGACTAGTCTTTTTATTGTATTTTGATTTGTTCCGTTTAGATGTTTTACTTTTGTTTTTATCATTTTTGAACTTTTTGCTATTATTATAAAGTTGTTTTTGTAGAATCAATGGTTGGAATCTATTGCTTGTTGGTATTTTGTTTGAACTATATTAGTAGCTTCCTTTATAACTTTAATTAATTTTTGTTTCTTGGTCACCACTTACCAGGAGTGTTTCTTATTGTCCTTATTTTTATCTTGTGTTGATTCACCATCGTATTAATTGCTTTGTTATCATTAGGGTTTATATTTGACTCTATATATTGATCTGCAAACTTATATGTATATTTGAGTAACACATTTACATAACCGATAGAAATTAAAACTTGTATTCACAGACATATATATTTAGCATCAAATTTTTGTTTATTATAAATTTACTTGGTGATAGTAATATAGTAACTGATTTGCTGACGGAACTTTTTCAGCTGACGAAGAAGAAAAATTCATAGTCAAGTCGCTGAAGGAAGCGTTCTCGAACACGAGCATAACGGTGAGGCGACGTAGACAAGAGCCTGATTACGTTTATATTACGGTAAGTCGATCATAATAAACCTGCAAAGCTTGTAACGCATAGCGAACTGGTGAAGCAGTTTCCCAAATTTGAGAACCCTCTAGTTGACCTTTCACCAATTAGTTTCAAAATCACTAGCAAACAAGCCTTTTTGGTCACCTGTCGATTGGTGAAAACAGAATTTGGAAATTCCCAGCCGATCTCGAGTTATTGCTCGGACGGACGGACGGACAGACGGACAGACGGACAGGCGGACGGACAACATGAAGTTAGTAAGTGACTCCGCTTCGCTTCGACACTTAATAAACTGCATAAAATTGTTGGCCACTATATGCACTGTTTGGCATAAAAATAATGGTACAATCAAATAATGATTTGTGTTCAGATATTTGTAAATAGAACTATATTTTTAATATAATTTTAAATATAATCCTAATTTTCTTCTTTTCCTATATAATTTTAGATTACATTGGACATTTCTAATTAAAAAATTGCTTTATCTGTATTTCTGACCTTCCACTCTCTTCTAGAGTAATTAGAAGACGTGGTTTTCTCACCAAGTAATTTTCTATAGTAGTCTGGATTTTATTATCTGTAATGAACATATGGGCCAGTTACATAAAAATGAATTCCCGTTTTGCCTTTTTAATTTTTTTGGATTCTCTATGGGAGATCGTTAATCTTATAATGCTTGAAGTTTTGGTGATATTTACTCTGTTATACAGGATCTTTCAACTTTTTCAGTTTGACTTTTTTCTTCACATTTTTGCTGAATTTTATATGCCGTCGAGTTTCTTGTCTGGTTAAGTATTAAGTCAAAGACTAACCATGGCTTTAAACACCACTATTGAGTGTATGCTTATGGCCACGCAAACAATGGTCCCATCTGTTAGCAAAAGTTCTGATCTAGTGCGCTAATAAAGTTCCGTACAATGTTTAAACAGCTATCATTTCTACGACGACGTGAAAAACAAATGTAGATTTGTTTTCAAAAATCCTCATTGTTATCTCTAATAAGCAACACAAATCCGAGATGCAATTCCGTAGTTGCATATAAGTGGGAAGAAATATTGCGAAAACTTTCGGCCTCTTAAGGATACAGATGTTGGAAGGAGAACTGTTTATTTTGTGATTTAAAAAAAAGGAGCACTGGAACTCTGGATGTCAGTAAGCCTAGCGCTAGGCAAATAAGCAAGGGGACACTGCAAGCACTGAAAGAGCCGCAAGAGAGAATTTAATCATTTAGATGAAGTTGTCTGAAGGTATTGTTTAAAAAACAACCCAAGAAGAACCTTAGTTTAATGTCTTAAAACTTTAATACTTTAAAGTTTACAGCAAAAGAGAATTTGTGTGATAAGGTGCCCCTTGAGAAGGCTCGAAGAAAAAAAATTACGGTAGTAGATAAATTTGACTGTCAGAATGACAGGATGTATGGACGAGCAGGCAAAGAATTTAGGAATGAGACAGAGTGTGGAAACCCGGGTACATTATACTCTCGAGTTCTGTAAGCTGGACATGCAAGTCAAGCTTGTTTTTCTTCAGGAGTCAAAGTTTGAGTTAAAAGCTACATCTATGATATCTTAGGAATCACTTTCAAGCCTCTTCCTAAAACTCTCTTCATACGTCAAGGTTGGAAAAGTTATTTACCAGTAGTTAAAAAACAATGTGCCCCGTCTACACCGCCAGACCGGAATTTCTCATAAAATGTGGATACTTTCAGAAAGAGTGGCGTAATATTCCAACGAAAATTATTCTTACGGCTATAGAGAAGTGGCTCAGAAGACTGCGGGCAAGAGGAAAAAAATTGAACAGTGCCTGTATTGCAAGTAAAATATAAATACAAAAGAATTTATTTGCAGATTTCAATAATTTCTTGTTCAATAAAAGAAATGTTAACATATATTTTGCGTAGATAGGTGCCAAATGTGGAAATTAACTCACTTTACATCCGTATCTTTTATACGTTTTGTCTGGAAGGCTGTCTCAAGTATTTTTGATAAATCTTAAATCTTGCAGGTTGCAGGTTTTGTGCTTTTTTGTGTTATAGTTTCTTTTTTTTCCATAAATCGGTCCTTTTAAATGAGTGTTTTACAGTGAACTAACTTGGATCCACTTACATTATCTCCAAAGAAAACGAATTGTTATAAACTACACTGGAGTGGCTGACACCTAGGCCCTATTTAATGTTATAAACTTAATTTATTCATTTCTACTCTTAATGTGTAACAATATTTTAAATATTTATGCATGAAATTATTGTAAGCGTGGGTTTCTTTTGTAATCAGGGTAAAGATACAGGCTGTTGGTCGTGGGTGGGGCGATTGGGAGGACGGCAGGAGCTGAACCTGCAAAAGAACGGTTGCCTTAAGCCTGGCACCGTGGCCCACGAGTTTTTACACGCCGCCGGGTTTTACCACCAGCAAAGCGCTGCCGAGAGAGACGAGTACGTCGACATTTTGTGGGAGAACATACGTGAAGGTGAGATAAACTAAACTTACAGTAACAAATATTTCTCTTATTTTTATACGAGTATGGCTCAAATGTTTTGTCTGTAGGGGAATCGAAGTTTTTCTCAGTATAATTTCGCATATTTTAATTATTTTTGTTAATGAGTGTAACTTTACGTAAACCGGTGCATTACGGAAGAAACATGTAAGGAATATCGATGCAATAGAGATGAAGCATCTAAGAAAATAGGATAGAATTATTAATAAAACAATCACTGAGATAACTAAACAGAACCAACAATAAGCATAATACAAAGAAAAAACGAAACTGGTTAGACCACATGACTAGGAAGAACCCAAACATATTGTCCAGAAGGATTTGGTCCACAAAAAAAGATGAAAAGGAACACCTAGAAAAACATAGTTACAACAAACAGTACAAGTGGAAAGAGAAGGGAAAAAACAATAGAAGAGATGAAGAAAATGGTATTAAATAGAAAGCACTGGAAGAAATGGATGTATCGATAAAAAAACCTAACCTAAAGCCCACACCTGAAAGGGTATAAGGAAGGGGTGTGAAGAAAGAAGAAAAAGAAGAGGAGAATAATGTGAGCTTACAACTAATTAATGACCTCCTTTTAGTCAACTATCTATTCGTTGCCCCTATAATTCGTAAGTCGGATCTGATTTTCAAAACTTGTTTTAGTCAGTGGATTCCTCAGGTACTGATTTTGTATACAGGACTCGGGTTAAAGCAGTCAGTAACTGCAGTAGTTTTTTTCTAGGTTCTCTTTCCATTAATCAAATTCTCCCATATGTGTCCTAAAATTATTTTGCTTCTAATGGAGTTTTCCAATGCCCAACAGACCTTTCAAATAGTTAGAAGTTAGTATGTCTTTTTTAAGTCTTCTTCAAATTTAGGGTTCTAACAGCGGATAAAATAGTTTGTGTGGTTTTCAACCTTATCGTAGAATTTTATATTTTGTTCTTGGGTGATTTTTAAATCTCCATGCAGGGTCTGATTAGAAATGTAGCATGGTGCTTCCGATATTATCCAAAGTATTTTGGTAATTGCTATATTTAACTTAATTGTACATCTTCAAAACTCGAGGCCATAAGTCTGGTGTTACAGAGTCAATTTGGATTTTTTCCATTAACCAGTATAAATCCTTATTGTTTGAATCTATTTGTATTTCTTGACTATGTTTTCTCAAGTGAGCTGAGCATCAGGATCAATTTATACTCAAATATTGCACTATTTATTAGTTGTTTGAGTACGCTAGAAGAGATTTCTCCCTTCTTAAGGTAAATGTCACTTGAACAAATTTAAATTTGGTTTTATCGATTTGAATTTTCTATTTATGTAACCATTTTTGTACAGGATGGGGCAAAAAGTTCTCCCTAGTTTCAATAGGGCATTGTGAAGCGAATGGAGGTCTTAAGAGGTTGTTTTCTTCAGTGAAATGGCACATTTACATCTTTTTGGCTATGTAAATTATCAACATTTTTGATATTGGAGTGAAAACAATCACCGACTGTGATCCACCTGAAGTCGTCTCTGCATAGTGATTGTGTTACAATTTGGTCCACAGTGACACGAATGGAGATCATCGGGTCTTACTTTTTTGAAGATGGCTATCGAACAGTTACTGTTAATTCTGATCGGCATGTGAGCATGCTCTAGAATGTTTTTCCCCAGCTCTTAAAGAACTCGCTCAAGAGAATGTCTGGTTTCACCGGGATAGGAAATGTTCTCCGGGAGCTTCATCTTCTTGAGAGGCGTTATTCCGTGGCATGTGCGATTTTTCACCGAAGTTATCTCAGAGCCTGCAAACTCTAAGTAGGCAAGTTTGGGCAATGGTGAACACCACTTGGTCGACATTATTTCCAAAATCATATGAGATGTAACTTCCCATGTTATAAGTTTTGGATGTAAAATAATTTTTTTGTACCTCGAGAACATTTTTAACTTGCCCTCCAGAACTAGGGGGAGTTTTGCTGCACCCTATATATCGTTAAGTTGTCTTTCTGCAGTTGCGCAAACTCTGGATCAGTAAGGATAAGTGTCGTATGCAAAAGTGCTCATGATTGTTTTTCTACTAGTTAGAGATCCGCTGCGTATAATATGTAAAGTTGTGGTCCAATGACACTGCCTTGTGCAACACTGGATGTTATGGGAAAATTATTGGATTTATTTGAGTTTATCCTAGTTTTAAATTCTCTGTCGCTTAGGTATAATCTCGTAAATTTGAACTCAGTGATGGAGAGGTTTTTTTTTGATTTTGTACATTAGTTCTATACACTACACCTTGTCTAAGTCTCGATTTACTTTGAGACAGTGGTGTAATTAGGGAGGGCGGGAGGTTGGGTTTGCTCCGCCCCGGGCGGCATTTTGACAGGGATGGTAAATAGCGCCCCGGTCACAATCTTTGCAAGTAAAAATTCATTTAAGTACAATGATCTGCAGGTCCTGATGGAAACCCACGCATTTGGTGTTAACAACCGTTTATGGTAATATTAATGCCGACCTTCCATAAAAGCATAAATATATTGTAGGCCGAAACCTACCTATTCAGCTTAGTACCTGCTTTTCATTTTCACCTGTTTCCTATTTAGTTTGTTTTTTTTTTTAACACGGGAGTATAGGGCGGCACTTCGCCCTAGGCCGCACATACGCCAGTTACGCCACTGCGTTGAGAAATACGGTCATACCATATTCTTTGAATTTGAATGTTTCAGATATATTGTGGGTAATTTTATAACATTTGGATGATTGTTGTGGTGTTTTGTAAATAATAACGTTTTTTCTTCGTTATTTCTTTTCACTAAGAGTTAATTCGTATTTGAGTCTTTTATTCTTTGAGTTTTTGATAGATTTCCATATTGTCACCATAGCTGTTGACATCAGTGACATACTAGGAAAACGATCATGCTCGGGGTTTTTTGATTTTTGATTTTACTTTGTTGCTTTGTTGTTTCTTTAATTTTTTGCAGTGTTTCTCCCAAATTGTTTTTTTTTTGTAGACGACTAAACTTACTTGTTGCTATTATGAACGAGTGATTAAAAGAGAAATAATAGTGTGAGATAACTTTTAAGCACAGCCAATAGGTTGGAATACCAGTTGACAGAAAAGAATAATTTTTTCTTGTATACGACTAATTAGTATGCTGTTATAACGTGTACTATTACAATCTCTGCCAGTAATAAATTTAAGCTCCAATGTAATTTTTTAACCCCAATTATTGAACTGTCTGAATATGTCTTAAGACGGCCCAATTTGCCCTTCAAATCGCCATAAAGGTTGTTCTAGTTACGTTTATGTTTGAAGATGGCGCAATGGGTTTTGTATTTGTATTGTCTTAGTCGGGACGCACTCCCATCACTTGTACCTTATCATTTCAGCCCTTTGCGAATAGATCGCGCAAATAATGGGCAACCGATGAAAACGCTGATAGGATTAATTTATTTACTGTTTTTTATACCTGACTCGGTCTTTCAAAATTTCAATTAGTGTTTTTCTTTTTACGTGGTAGTTAGGCTGTTACGTAGATCGTAGATTGGACGTCAACAAGGAAGTGTTGTTTACGTTGTGCTTGTACTGCTTGTACCTAATAATGGTGGGCAGAAATCTCAAATATAATAAGAGGTCAAAGGCGGCAAAAAAATGGAGATTAGACAAGAGGTAAGTGGAAATTTTCAAATTAATTTTTCATCAATTAGTGCGAAGTAAATTTTGAATACTGAATAGACAATCATAGCACGATCTTAGCATTATTTCGTTTTAATTATGTTTACCTTAATCATAATTTTTTTTTAGAATTCTAGAATTAAAATCTCCAGGAGAAAAGTATTACATTTTATTTTATTTAGTTCTCGTTTTTGACGTACATATATTTTTAGCATAATTTCTCAATCTTCCAGTGATGTAAAGACTGACAATTTTCCTAAAAAGTTTCAAACCGTAGAGGCATTGACTGCAAGATTAGCAATTGTTATCAAGCTTAGGCTAACTTTTGCTTTACCGGAAATGACAAAATCGATCGATTTTGGTGTCAATTGATTCGTATCGACAAGCCGAGTCTATTGACACCCTTCCCAACTTTAGGAAACATCGGGGGTAAAAGTTACGGCCGTTGAAAGTTTCCGTAGGGGATACATTTCAGATGTATTTTTATAGCCGTAGTCAGCATTTTTTCGGAAAACTTGTCGAAACAATGTGTAGGGCGCCCGTCCTAAAGCGCGAGCGAGCGCCGCCAAAGAGCGGCACGGGTATACTAACAGTTGGGCTGAAAAGTTCGTAGGCTAACATAGAAAAAAAATTTTTTTTGATAAAATTGGATTTTATTATTCAATATAATTGCCTTCGAGGGCGATACACCGATTATAGCGATCATACAATTTTTCTATACCATTTTTATATATATTTTGTCTTTAGCCTCAAAATAAGCTTCTGTTTCGGCAATTACCTCTTCATCGGCGCTAAATTTCTTCCAGCGAGCATTCTCTTGAGGTCTGAGAACAGGAAAAGTCGCTGGTGGCCAGATCTGGAGAATACGGTGATGCGGAAGCAATTCGTAGCCTAATTCATGCAATTTTGCCATCATTTTCATTGACTTGTGGCACGTTGCATTGTCTTGATGAAACAGCACTTTTTCTTCTTCAAATGGGGCCGTTTTTTCGTGATTTCGTCCTTCAAACGCTCCAACAACGCTTTGTAATAATCGCTATTGATGGTCTGGCCCTTTTCAAGGTGATCAATAAATACTGATGCCATAAACCTTGCTAGCCGATTATTGCGTCTTTCCACTCTTTGGATTCGGTTCATCGCGTGCAGTCCACTCGGCTGACTGTCGATTTGACTCTGGAGTGTAGTGATGAAGCCATGTTTCATCCGTTGTCACATATCAACGAAAAATTCGTGTGCGTTTTCCCAAGAACCTTGTGTCGTGAAAAACAGACGCCGTTCGCCTACAAGCTATACGCAGCTAACGGATTACCAATCGGGATGACGACCCTAGACCTCGATCTCGGTCTTAGACGAAGCTTTCCTTGGAGGTCCATAATCGCCGATGTCCAAAAACCAATCATCGAACTGATTTCTTATAATTTTATGGACTATTTGTGGACATGCGCAGCAAAGAAATACTCGAGAAATGCACTACTCTGACGACGACGGGACGCCAAGCGGACGTCGCCGACCAGATCAGCACCATCAACGAACCATCCATTTACGGCACCCTACTCAAGGAATTTTCAGATATCACTTGACCAGTTGGAGTTCCAACAGATTCCCGACACAACACCCTACACCACATCCTAACGACGGAAGGGCAGCCGGTTAGTTACCGACCTAGGCGTCTTATCTCAGACAAACTCAAAATAGCCAAAAAAGAGTTCCGCCTGATGATACAGCAAGGCATCGCACGACCTTCCAAAAGCCCATGGTCATCGCCGCTCGATCTAGTACCCAAGAAGAACACAAAGTGGAGACCATGCGGCAACTATCGCGCACTAAACGCTCGCACAGTGCCAGATAAGTACCCGGTTCCACACGTGGAGGATTTCTTACAGCATCTCTATGGCAGCAAAATATTTTCAACAATCGACCTGGTGAGACCTTAACAACACCCTACGGGTTGTTTGAGTTTCCCTATATGAGTTTCGGACTTAAGAACGCAGCTCAAAATCGATCGATTTCGTCACTTCCGCTAAAGCGAAAACTTAGCCAAGTTTATTTGTTGTTAATTTATTTTGTTTTTTAAATTGTCAATTTAAAATGTCAATTGAGGAATTTAAAAAGATCATCAATTATCCACTAGAAATTGAAGTAGAGTCAAATCCAGCATCATCCACCAGTGGTTATCGTATTGTGGAGCTTAGTAATGTTTTAGAATGGGCAGTAACTCTACAATATGAGCATTCAAAATCATGTACTCTAGGAAAACTGAATATCAAAGAAGAAAGGCGCAGAACTTTGGGTTTAGTCAGTCAAGTGGTTTTTGAATGTTTTCAGTTCCGAAACAACAGATTGCCAAAGAAAAAGTTGCCATTCGTTTATTTGAAACAAAAACTGGGTTGAAGGCAGAAAGGTCAGGCTTGTGGGTAGATTTGCAATATGGCTTCCTCGGAGCCTCCCCAGACGGTAACATTGCCAATGGTAACTGATAATTACAATGAACATTTTTTATTTTTTAAGTGTTGATTCATGAGTTACAGGCAATTTTAGAAGTAAAGTGTATTTTTGCAGCTTCTAAACTGAATAGTAATACATGTTCAACTATGGACGATGTTTTGGATGAAATGAAAAAAATGAAAAAGCCCATCTGTTTAGAAAAAAAAATAAGAAAATATAACTCAAGCGGAACCACGTTTACTACTACCAGGTAGACCTACATTATTACGCTAAATCCAAAAATGATTATATATTTTAAGATCCAAGGCCAACTAAGTATAACAGATTTAAATACGTGTTATTTAGTTGTCTATGTAAACGACTACATTCCTATTTACATAGAGGAAATAAAAAAAGATCCAACATTTTGGAGCAAAGAAATGCTACCTATTTTAAAAATTTTCTACGGGGAATGTGTTGCACTTGAACTTGCCCGAAATAATTTAGGCAAGGGTCTGCATTGCCTGGACCCTCCATCTATATTGGAAGGGCAGAAACTTCAGGAAGAAAAACAGACAAAGAAAAAAAAAGGAAAGTGAAAAAGTCAATTTTCCTTTTCAATAAATTTTCTATTTCACCATCACAATTAATATAGATAATATTCCCAATTTCATGAAAATAAACATTACCTGATTATTTAATTTATTCGCCCTGTGGTTTTTCTTTTCCCAAATTACGGAAACACAATTGTAGCCGTGCGCAAAATGGCAATAACAATGACCAATCGAATATTCCGTCATTCTTATTTGTTCTATTTAGTCGAAGCTAATTTTTAGCGAGATAAATATTTGACCTTGCCAAGCAAAAGTCGACTTATTTTAAAAAATAAGATTGTTTAAAATCTTGATAAAAACATGTATATTTATACAAAAAATAATTAATAAATGCAACAATCGAATGTCAAATCGTAAAATTCAACTCGGAAAACTTTCCTAAGAATCGCAAAACTCCAGAAATTTTAATAATCTGAAAAATAAATTTGGGACTTGAGACTCTAAATCAAAAAATTACTACCTAATACTTTAACCGTTCTGTAAATGCTATTATTTTATTATTATATTATATTATTATTAAATTTTCCTAACATCATAGTTTATCTATTTTGAGTATATTCATTAATTTATCAGTATGTACCTCCACTCGATCTCCATATTTTACGCTAAATTTTTTAATAATTTCTTATTTAACTGTTAGTCCCTTTGCATATCAAGATTTGGGTACAGTGCATCTACTAAAACGCCCAACACTTTTGAAATCTCGATAGAGAGTTAGAGAGATAAGCATACAAAAATGGAGATGAACCCGACAAATAAAAATGCCAATTGAGGATTAGATGAAAATACAAAAGAGAGGAGGAAACAAAGTAAGTGAATGAGAATAGGAACATGAAATGTGAGAGGGCTAAACGCAGAAAAACGCTAAGAACGAGGTACAAAATGGATCTGATAACACATACGAAATAAACATCGACGGAGTTAGTGTTCACACGTGGAGGTGATACGAGAGGAAATACAACGGGAATTTTGATAAAGAAGAAAAAGATATAACTGCTCTGAGAAATTAGGAAATGCTTACAACAAATTAAGAAATAACACAACAATAATAATAACGGGAGATGGAAATGCAAAGTTAGATATAAAACCCATGTAAAAGAACTTATTAGGAAGCAATAGGAATAATCAAAAATGCAATAATAGGTAATAAGAAAGAGTCAATAGAATGGTTCATACACAATGGTTCATACAAAACTAAAATAAATAAGAGAATATCTAAATAAAGAAAACAATCAATACCACATGAGTGAATTAGCTACATAAACAAGAAATGCAAAAACAATACGAGAAAACCAGAGAATTGCAAGGATAAAATAAAAATTGTTATTAATGACGTTAATCATTCAAAAATGGAAAAGATAAGCAATTTCCAGGAAAAAACAAAGAAAAAGAGATGGTCGATGAAAAATTTAGAAAAAAATAGAAATAAAAGACAATTGAGAATGAAGGACCTAAAAACAAAAAACAAATGAAAAGAGAAGAATGCATATTGGCAATAAAGACCAAAAGAAAAAATCTATACAAAATCAAGAAAGCGCACATGAAATCAAAAAATGGAGGAAACAATACGTCATTAACTAGCGGAACTGCACCATCGTCATCAGATCATTATAATATTTGGCCATGTTATTCATGTTTTTGGTTTAATGCAGCACGCTCCAAAACCAGCTCTATCAAGTCAAAACTTTCGCTCCTTTTTGATCTAAAAAACACCAGTTTTTAGTCCCCGACAACAGTGTTGACCCTGCTATTTTCAAGGTTTGGCATACAATTCCAGCGTGGTTTCCAGCTTCGGAGAGAAGTACGACTACGGAAGCGTGATGCACTACAAGTACGCCTTCTCGCGCAACGGCAAACCGACGATATTGCCTAAGGTAACTATTTTTAAACGGGTGCCAGCACATCGTAACTATGTTTTTCAGGACCCGAGTGCTACCATCGGCCAAACCCAAGAAATGAGCAAAATCGACATCGCGAAGCTTAATAAAATGTACGGCTCTGTATAGTCTGTTTGAAATAAGTATAGCAATACATATAACTGTAGATAGTAGGATGTAAATTTTTTTTATTAGTAGCCTTAACTATTGTTAATATTATAAAAACATGAGGTAAGAGACTTTGTGTTACTGGTACTTATCGCTAGGTGGCTTTTTTTACAAACTACCGATATGCGAATGCCATCTAGTGGAAAAATAAGTAACAAATATTTATATAAAAATATGATTGCGTTAATAGTGACTTTAGTCTATTTTTTGTTTTTATCATTTATTTTTGGATCGTCACGAAAGTATTATATTTCATTTCAAGTAATGTTTTAGTCAAGAATACCTTTCTCTGTTGTAATAGAACAGATATTTGAAGAAAGCACTCATGTAGGCTTAATTTTAGTATATACATTCTGAAAGGGGCTGTTAAATGTCATTGTGGCTGCATGATTCTGACTATTGATCACGTGACATCCATTCAACTATTTGAATTTGGTGCCATCTACACTAGAGCCATCTTGACGTGACAAATGGCACTAACCGTTCAAGAGGTAAAGAATGGGAATATGACAACATACCAAAGCTGGGACGATACGACTGTAGTTTCCAAATGTAGAACATGTTATTATACTTTACGCTATTTTACGCTTTATGTTTCACAATACGTCATATTGTATAGCTAGAATACCTATATCCACCAATGAGCAAATAACATCGAGTAGACGACAGGATGTCATTTCAGAAAACCTACAGATGGATGCATAGAGCCTAATTGTTTGTTCCACTTTTAACGCGTTACTCATGCAACCATAGATTTATTTATGTCTAACGCCCTTTCCAATCAGCAAGCACCTCACTCGGTGAACTTGCTTGAATGGCACACTACTATGCAGAATTAAAAAAAATATTGCCTTCTGTTTAGCCAACAGTAGCTTTTTCATTTGAAACAGTTATGAATTTTTAAATTCTGCTTATATCGGGGATTTTGATCTGTTAATATCATTTATAACAGAAATTGGATTGAAAAACCCTGCGTAACGCTTTTTCTTGCTCTACATGAATGACGTAAACTGTTGCCATGACAACGGCGATATACCGGATGTTACAAATTGTTATTGTACATATTGCTCTGAGAATAGATTTTTAGGATCATTACAACAAATAATAATTTGTTTTTTAATAGTTGACATTTGAAATTCTAAATGAGGATCTTGAGAACGTTTAAAAAACCTTTCTTTATCCCCATATCGATTTTCACATACAAATATGTGTAGAGTAAACATACATTCTACTAGATTGTCCCAAAAGTTCTGCAACATTTTGAAAAATTTGACTTTTGTGGACCTTTTATGTTTTTAGTGTAGTAACAAATTGGGTCTTGGGGTTTCAGATGGTTTGGACAAAATTGAACTTCGGATTTTGATGCGCGATTGCTGGAAGTGAGGACTTTCGTCAAGAGATACTGCAAAGGGAATTTGCGATGCTAAAGGCGAAGGAATAAAAGTGCCATCGCTTCAATTCCAGCAATATGAGTCCTAAAGATCAGTTTCGTTCCGGTCGGCCGTTAAAGTTGGGCAATTAAGACTTGCTTGTAACGTTGGAAGATGAGCCTTCGTCGAACACTAGAGATTTGGGATCAGTTATTGAAGTTGTCAAATCAACGGTTTATCGGTATCTTTAACAGCTTGACTGTGCACAAGAAGCTCGGACAGGATCCGCATGAACTCACCGAAGTGCAAGGCGTCAAAAGAGTCAAGATTCGCTGCCAACCGCTCAACAATTCTTTGAATGATAAATTCTGAAAATGAACTATGACGTCGGACGAGAAGTTGGTCTTCTTGGTCAATCATAATCGTCACAAGAAAAGAGTTTCACAAGGTCGAACTCCTCTGTCGATTTTGCAGCAAGAAGGTCATGATTTGCGTTTGGTGGATCTTTGAAAGAGTTTTGCATTTTGAACTTGTGCCGAATGGCCGCACCACCAATGCCGAACTTTATTGCCGACAGTTGGATAGTCTAACACAAGTTGAAGAAGTGCCCCACCTTGGCCAACCGAAAGCTCGCTTTGTTTCAGCAAAGCAACGCCAAGCTTTATACTGTCAAGAAGCCTAAGGAGAAATTTAAAGAGTTGGGCGGCGTCGAAATTCTTCCGCAATGGAACACGTCTTGCGTGGTCATCGGTTTGAATTATTTGATCAAATTGAAGAAGAGTGCCAACAGTTTTTCGATTTAAAGCCGCGCGAGTGGTACTTTAACCAGATCCGAAAACTTGCATATCGGTGGCAAAAATTTTATCCATAGAGATTTTTTTTTCGCAACTGTTGTAGAACTTTTGGGACAATTTAATACATAAATTGTCCAGTTTATTATGTTAACAGTTCAGAGACAACTTAGTTCACGGGCTGAACCGCGTCTATTTTGAGAAAAATCTCGACGTTTCGGCATCCGATTTGATGCCATTTTTAAGAGTTTAGCTCTTCACTCGGGGTCTCAATCTGTCTACTCCCCAAGGAAAACTAAGAGTCTTGAGTAAAACAATTGTATGAGAAAAACTATAAGCAATATTAGAACATAAATACGAAGACTTTTACGGCCAGTGTTTTGATATATCGCATTGTTGCGAGAGTTTGTAAACTCTTGAAGTTTCGTCTATAACTGCGGTAGACATATCCAGAAGGAAATCTTCTAAAAAATAAATTGCAGCTTCCAACCCCCATCTTCTACGGTGACCTGATGTGGCTGTTAATTGGTCTGCGTTGAACCACCTTGAACCACCCTACGGAGGAACCAAAATCTTTGGGCGTTTGTGGCAGCAGTCTCAGTTGACTTTATAGTTGTATTTTGATGTCCTTGGAGTTGTAAAGCGCACTAAAAGATATACTCCTTGGAGTTTATTTATGTGGGATTTTGCTGCTTATTCTCAAGCAGTGTAAACATACATTATAATGGACCTGATTACGGTCTTGTAGACTGTCAATTGGTTGCGTTGTGATATCTTGCTGTTAGTGTGCAGCAAGCTGTCCAAGGACTGTTGAGCTGCCTTGGCTTTATTCATGGCATTCTTCATGTGAATTCTTCAGGTGAGTTTATTGTCTAAGGTCACACCGAGGTACCATGCTTCTTCTCTCCAGAATATACCTTAACCAAAGATTCTGATATAACCCAGATCATCGCACCATTTAATTTTCTTTTTAGTGGAGAACAAGACTGCCACGCTATTCTCAAGATCAATTCTGATTCTCCACCTGCCATACCATTTTTCTACCTTATCCAAAGAAGACCCCAGCGAGCTTGAAAAATCTCCTGTGTCATCTGCTAATTGAACCATTATCGTGGAGGGTGTCGTGGGGATGTCCCGGGCTTATAGGTTGAACTAAGTCGGGGACAGCACCGAGTCTTGGGGGACTCTGGTTTGGAGACGCCTCTTTGATGACTATGCCACCGTGTTTGCTTCGAAACCTTCAGCTGGAGAAGAGAAAGCAGATTAGCTGCAGCTATCTTGTAAACGAGGTCGGTGTTCCAAATCTTGTCAAGGCCTTGGCCACATTCCCATTACTCGAAGGAGTTGATGGGTCTTGGAGTGGCCGAGGAGAAATCCAAACTGACTCTCCGAAATCAGGTGGGGACCTTCGCATGCTGTATGTAACCGGCAGTGGAACGTGCCAGTTTTCCTAGTCTTGAAAAGCATCACGGCATCCGCAACTGTCCAAGAGCTCGGAAATTAGCGAACTCTAATGATAGCATTGGCAATGGTGGTGATGCGGTTTGTGTGGTAGAAATGATGATGGGGAGCCGTTGTTGACGTTACCCGGTTAGTCGCTGAAGTAATCAGACTAGCTGTTCAAGTAAATTGGGTTGTTGCAGGTGACATACGGCTAATATATGTAAGTCGTTTGCATTATGGTGACACAGGAGGTGACACTATCGCAATTTTTAAATACCTGAATTCGATACACTTCAGTGTACAGTTTACCATGGACTTGGAAAACAAACAGTAGAATTGCTTTCCTAGGCATATAGATTTTGAGATCGGAGAATGGACATTTACAACACACAGTGTACAGAAAACCCACGCATACGGACAGATACCTTCATAAGCAGTCAAGTCAAAAAAGTTGGTTGTGATAACATTGATAAATCGAGCCCGGCGAATATGTCAATCTCAGTTCTTATGTAAAGAAATATAACATTTGAAACAAGCCTTACAAGAGAATATCTAGTCGATAATAGGAATAAAAAGAGCAAAATACAATCAAAATCGATTGCGCTAGGCAAAGCCCTTTTACCTTATATTGAGAAAGGCATGGGTCAGTTAACGAAGATTTTGAATAAATACAAGGCAGATAGCATATCCCCACTACTACCACCAAAATAGGGGACTTGCTTCGATCAGCCAAGGACAAGATACATTAGAGGTATACTGCATACCTTGTTCGTATAAACAGGTTTACATTGGGACGACGGGCCGTATAATTACCTTCAGGATAAAGGAACACCAACCGCACCTACGCCTTAATGAACTTGAAAGTTCAGCTTTCGCTGAACATGTCTTGACACTTCCTAGCCACGAGGCAGAATATTGTTTAATTGTATTTATAAATATAAAAATAAGTGTAACAGGAGTAGCGGCTTCTATTTATTTAAATCTTGATTAATCGCTCTTAAATGGCAAAAAACAGACCGTCACACAATGAAAAATCGAGTATTACCTACTCGATTACGTCAGCAACTAACCTGGTGACGTTAATAATACCACCTACCACCACAAGCGCACGAATATAAAAGCGAAAACGCACGGGACAGAAGTTAGGCAACACATTTGAGGTCGAGCTGTGCATGTGGTGGGTCGCTTCCAGTTGTGTGCGCAGTAGAGGTGCGTGTTATCCCACCCATAATTCTGAGGGTGAAAGAGGACTGGCTTTCCGTGCGTAAGCCCTTACATGAAAATAAGATCGACTTTGTTGATGCCAAAAATGTGATAGATGGGATTTTGATCCACACCGATACCTAAAGCAGGAGCTCCAAGACCACGACATCCCCATTCTCACGGTGCGGAGATTGAGGAATATGAGCGGAGCGTAGAGGGCAAGGCCATATTTACTGTGCGCGGAATCTTCGACGATGGAGCAAGGTGTGTACGAATGTATAGTGGCAGTTCTTCGCTGAGCGAGTCAACAAGTGTTAGTGTTGCACAATATTGCGTAAGAGAGTTGTGTAGAAGTGTTTTTCGGGTGTAGTGATTGTTAATCCGTGCTTGTATACTGGTGTTTGTGCGCGCAGTGGATCTCGCTCAGCGGGTTACGTTCGCGGAGGTGGACAGCGCATCAGTGGGGGCTCGAATTCGTGCAATGGTCGCCAGACGAAATGGAGATTGCCACCCGGTAATGGCAGACGCCCAACAGCCGCCCTCCGTGTTGTGTTGTGCGCATAATTTTGAACACGGAGACAAAAATTTCTCTCAGAGAGGGCAACTTTTCTAGCAGCAGCCAGCGCCATCCGCCCCTCTGCCGAGGTTCCAGATGTTCAGTGAGAGCAAGCAAGGGCAGGTAAGTGCAGTGGATGTGACCGCACAGTATACTCCCCCACCGCAACCAGTGCCAACTGGGAGTGATTCTTTCTCTGGAAGCTCGGTTTTCCGGTGCAACGACGTGGAAATGGAACAGCCGGAGCTTTTCCCTGCCGTGAGTAATGGTGTCGCGGAGTGTGCTGACCAAGAGGAAGACTACACGGTGGTTCAAAAGCGGGAGAGATGTCACCGCTGCGCAGCCCAGAGGGAACGAATCGTCAAGGTCGCCACCCAAAATAGATACGCCGCCATCGCGGAGGGCAGCGAAGAGCCGCATCAGCAGAGAATTCCCCTATTACTACTCCGAGAGAAAACCGGCTGACCAGAGTTTTTAGAGAAGTTACTAACTACCCCCTGAACTTGTCCAAAGCGGAAAATTAGGCGAACTCGATTCTTATCCAG
The DNA here is from genome assembly GCA_036346155.1 of Sinelater perroti. Classification (NCBI taxonomy): domain Eukaryota; kingdom Metazoa; phylum Arthropoda; class Insecta; order Coleoptera; family Elateridae; genus Sinelater; species Sinelater perroti. The sequence goes on along the minus strand of JARFIY010000158.1, from coordinate 14,960,027 downwards.
CCGTGTACCGCTAAGGATTCTGGGTGAATAACAAGGCTAATGTATTTACCAGTTGCCTTCGGAAAAACCTCTGCGAGCAGTGCTTCGAGGTGTTTTTAAGTCTTTTCTAGACACGATGGTGGAAGAGAATATGAAGAAGCAGGAGATCTCAGTATGGTTGGTGCGCCTTATTCGAAGATAGAATAAGAGGTCTATGCCGCTGATTTTTGTAGAGGCCGAGCGGTGAATGAGGTTGTGAAAGCGGAGCAGCCACAAAAGAAGAGAACAATTAAGCAGTATTACCGATACCAAAAATTTGTTTCGCACTGCATCAAGTGCACGAAGGTACACCATAGTAGTCAATGCGAAAAGAACCGCGAGACGCTAGGTGTGTTTGCTCGGGCGCGCACCTAGCCAACTACCGGGAATACCTATCCTTCTCTCGACCACAGCCTGCCTCAACATCTCGGCAGGCACCAGCTCTTTCGAGTAGTTGTACGTCTAGATGGTAGCGGTAGCTTATCCGTCAACGCAGTCCCTGCAGCCCCTAGCCCGAGATTTCCAACCAGGATTGAGGCTTTCTCTTCAAACTTTCCCAGCATGTGGGTGTTCAAATTTTTTTGGAGATTATCATAGGCTTGCTCTAGTCCCCAAGCGGCGCCATCAGCATCGGAGATGTCTTAGGACTTCCATAGCCTGCTGCTGCTCTGTCATGGCTAGATCATCTATTTGACCTTTGCACGTCCAACTTGCCTTTTGGGACGCAAATGGCTTGAAGATCCTGCTGCTAGAGTTTGCGCACCGCTATAATTTGGATGCCATCCTGGTCAACGAGACTCATCTCAAGGGCAAAGATGCGGTCCAGCTACCAAATTATACGTGTTACCGAACAGACCGCCTCCTAGCAACCAAATGAGGTACTGCCGTGTTCGTCAAGTCTTGCCTGAAGCACTATCCAACCCCCACCCCGGCAAACAACTACCTGAGATAACCACACGAGAGATTACGGAGTTATGTTTTATCTCAGCTGCACCATCGAGTTCTTCTTTTCTTCAAGGACATTGCCAATGTCTTGGTAGGGGACCTCAACGCCGAGCATCCCTCATGGAACAGTTGGATGTCAAACATTAACGGCAGGACACTGTTTATGGTTAGTCCTGCAATCATAAGTTCACCCACTTACGGCCTTGTCGGTCTTCCCGACGCTCTTGATATCGCCATCTCCAGCGACATCCCCATGCAGCACACCCTGGATAGCGATTACAACCAGATTCTTCTCACCCTGGGGTACAAACGGGGGGCGAACGACGTCTCTTTTGCTCCTGCGTCTTATAGGAATTCATCGGTCGCAACCCCACCATCTACCCAGTGACAACCTAGAGGAAGCAATAAGCCATCTGACTGCTTCTATCCGGGATTCCATCGCCATCGCCACCAACTCCGACGACTAGCGGGAATACCAAAGACTGGCTGCAGCAATCAACAGCGCCGCCGCGAATTACCGCAATGCTGAGTGGGAGAGAAAGCTAGAGGCCCTTGACGTGTCTGATAACAGCCTTTGGAAGATGGTTAAGGTCACGCGCAACAGACTCTTCTTCATCCCGCTCATCCACAGGGAGAACGGCATCGCTTATACCTTTGCCGACAAAATCGAGGTGTTAGCTGACAGTTTAGAGCGTCATTGTACCCTCGACTACATCGCCGACTGCATTGTAGAACACCTGACGGGACGAGAACCCCAAGACTGCTTCTCGACCCCGCGTCTTGCGAAGAAGTCCTCCAGCTGATCCGAATTTTGAAGCTACACAAGGCACCCGAACCTGACGGAATTTCTAACAGAACGCTGTAGGTTCTCCCAGAGAAAGCAGTCGTCTTCATCACCACCGTTGCTAACGCTGTTTTTGGACTCCACCACTTTCCAAACCCTTGGAAGACCGGCACGTTTCCTCAGGTTTACCACCCAATAAGCCTCCTGCCGACTTTGGGGAAGCTAGTGGAACGCATCATTCACAGCCAATTGCAGTCAACCTTCAGCTAATTTCGGAGAATTAGTTTGGATTCTTCATCGGCCTTTCCACCAACCACCAACTTCTCCAGGTGGTGGAAAAGATCTCGGAAGGCTTTTACAATAAGTTAACGACTGAAGTAGTCTTCCAGGATGTGGACAAGGCCTTCGACAAGGTTTGGTTCAACGGTCCCGTTTACAAGAATGATGTACGCAGGTCCCGTTTCGACGTACTCTGCTAAGTATCACAAGCTAAGTATCAACAAGCTCCACGTGATCCAGAATCGGACTTTAGTAATGTCCAACTTTGGCGCTCTTTCTTTTATCTTTCAGTGCGCTACGTAGCTATTTTTCAGCATTGAAGGTTACGGTAACTCCATCATCCGTGACCTTTACGACTATGACCCGCAGGGGGCGCCCGATTTTGACCCTGCTCACCGTAAGGTGGTTTGAGGACGGTCTAATGAAGGCCACCACCATCCACCCAATCACCAAAGGAGAAGGAGCCTCAATGTCGCCAATGAAGTCAACGTCAGCGGTAACGTACTTTTATAAGATTTCTTTCTAAAAATGTCCGTCGCAGTTGCGGACAAAACGTCAAGAGTTGCCAAACTCAGACTACCACCTAACAACTCGATAACCGTCAACACGACGCACCAATTTTATAATTTAATGAGAAATGCAAACAATAGAAATAATAACTTCCAAGAAATAGTTAATAAAATGGTAAAATATTAATTAAAAAAAAAAATTATTAAGATCTACTGGCCAATGGAGTATTTCAAAATGAAGAATCCACCAATAATACAAGAGACAGAAGAAATAATAATTGGAATAGAAAAGTTGAGAAAGTAATTGAAGGTCTACAAGCAGGAAAATCGGCAGAAATAGATGATGTCATTCCAGAAATGGTGAAATGTGCAAGGAAAGTAGAACAGAGGCATTGTGGCAAACATACAAAAATACAATAAAATAAAGTACCTGAAGTAGCTGTAATTATAATAATTACAGAGGAATAACGCTGTAAAAAACTCTTTGTAAAGATTCTGGAACGGAAATTGATAAAAGAGATTTATAAAACTATAGACGAAACATGGTGTGATTTCGGAAGTTGAAGATGAATCGAATATTTTATATATGTAATGGGACAACTAAGTGAAAAAATAAAAAATTGTAATATATAATTATATCTTGATTTTGAGAAAACATTCTATAAAATAAAACGACAGCTTGGTGGTATTTGGACATGCATTAAAAATACAAAACAATATAGAATAGTTAAATAGATTTAAAAGTCAAAAGCCCAGGAAAAAGTGAAAAATGAAAGCGGACGCATAGGTGACAGGAAGGAATTTGAAATTACTTAAAGAAAACAGAAATTAAAAGGGAATGAGTGCGAAAAAAAATAAAGGCATATACAACAGAATAAATTTAATTCTATTGGCTTTAGGTTCAACATAATAACTCATTGGTAAATATTTTCGGAACAGACTGTGTATGTAGAAATATCAACTTACAAATATTCAACTTTGTGCACTATATTTTTGTATCTTTCCTTTAACCGTTAGAAACCCATTAATTTTCATTAGTCTTAAAATAAGATTAAATAAATAGGAGAGGTATTTTTCTTAATTGCTTTTTGATTTCCAGTCAAATTATTTTTTTACTTTATACATTGGCAACACTGTTCATGCAGCCCTGCTGTGCGCGTTTTTAACCTCAACAGCGCAGCAGATTGAATTTTCATATAGCGTTTGCTTGCAGCGGAATTACAAAGATTAATGATGGAATTGCCTTCGGTTGTGTATCCCCCGAACCGGCCCCTAGACCGCACGCTGATGCCGTCGAAGGATCCGCAGGCGTATCCGTTCATGCTCTTTGTGGATTCCAGCGAAAGAGGTCTATTAATTCGAATTTTAAAACTCGAACCTTCACGCGTGTTGTTTTAGGAGAGTTCGTTTCGGGATGCTCGAATATACTAGGCGCGTACTGGGAGAGTACGCTGTTCCACTATAAGAGTGGTGCGGCCGCAAGCGCAGGCGACTACTCAGGGTATTACATATCCAACTCGTCTTCAGCCGATGCGAAGTTTATCGACGACAATAAAGTGAGTGGAAGTTTTGTATCATTTATATTCTTTTTGTGATCATGGTAAGTCACCAGTTTTTTGTGTTTAGGAAATAATCACCCTGTTGACCATGGGTGATTCTCATATTTATTCAATTGCAAACCTAAATGATGAAAAGTGCATTCAGATTTATTGACCAAGATATAAAGAAAATGAAATAATCTTAAATGAAGGACGTATTTATACTTATCGACCAAGCAGTTTGGATTTAAAGTGTTTCATACTCCTTTGAAATTGCTTTTGAAATTTAGTTGCACTACATCAAGAGAGACAGAGGCACTAGTAACTAATAAGGAACTGGTCAGGGCATGAAACGGCCAGTCGGGATGAAACTTGTACTCTAGATAGCTATGGCCCAAAGAACTTCAACGGTGATAAGTTTATGGGCTGAAAGTCTTTTAAAAATAGGACCCGCATGTTACTCATTCAACACCCGGTTACTTGGCCATTGTAAGCATCAGCAGCGTGGTGTAGGGAACAGGAAGTTGGGATGGGGAGAGGATGCTGTGTTTTCAAGGCATAATTTGCATGTTACTTTAAAAACTTTATATAAGGTAAGGTAACCAATAAAGTTCTTGCCGTTTTTGCTTTGCCATTGAATGAAGGGAGAATAGGTACGCAATTAGTGTATCATGTGGTTTAAATCGTTCGTTCGAGAGTAGGAATATCAGTCGTTAAAAAAGCAGGTCCGCCGCACACTTTCATCATTCGTAACTCGTACAGTAGCGAAGACAAATGAAAGTGTCCAAGGATCTCGTTCGGTGTTGTTTGCTTTACGACTTCAAAGTGGGCTTATCAACAGCTGCATCAAGTTGTCGAATATGTCAAGCGTTTGGGGATAGTGCTGTGAATGAACATACTGCAAGGCATTGGTTTCAAAAATAAATAATTTAAAAAATACGGGCTGAGCAAGTGGGTTCCGCACACGCTGTTGGAAGTCCACAAGAGACAATGACTAGCAGCCTGTATGTCGTTGGTTTCTCACCACCGTATCGCATCCATATTCAATCGAGTGCTTACCAGTGACGAAAAATAGGTCCTGTATGACACTTCCAAACATCGGTTGCCACCCCAGGATACTGTCCCTCACAGTGCAAGACCACCTTTGCACCCACGCAAGATTATGCTTTGTGTCTGATGGTCAGGTCCGTCAAGTGGTTCACCATGAGCTGCTACCAACAGACCAAAGGGTCACTGCGGACCTGTACTCGCAGCAAATGGAACGTGTGCAACAGGCATTGCAACAGAAGGAGCCAGCACGGTGAATCGCTAAGGTGTACTCTTCCTTCATGACAACGCCATACGATTACCACCTCTTCCACTTCCTGGACAATCATCTTAGTGGAAAATCCTTCACCAATGAAGCAGACTTGCGTCAAGCACTCACGGATTTCTTTGCGTTCACAACCCCCCGAGTTTTACCGCAAGGGGATTGCACAGCTGGAGACACATTGGCAGAAGATGCTGGATGCCGATGGCGATTACTTCGAGGACTAACAATAGGCTACACTTTCTGTAAATCATTTTCTTTTTGGCCATTAAAAAACGGCAAGAACTTTATTGGTTACCTTGTATACAAATACAATATACAGTTATTTGAAATTATTGTTGACAAAAAACTGACAAGATTCGTTCTTATTATTTTTACAAGAACCCCTGTATATATATATGCCGAATGACCTCAGTTGTTCTTGGAATATTTTGCACATCTCTATTTTTTTTTTTTTTTTTTCATTGAAAAAGGCTAGTGCTGTTCATCTCCCAATTCTTTTAGTCATAGAAGAGACTTTCTACTACAAATGTTTCATTGTTAATTTCCACCAGTGCTAGATTCTTGTTGATGTACAAATTAAATTAATAAAATTATGCCTTGGGAACATGGCAAAAATGAAATGACTGCCAGCGGAATTGAACCTTTGTCAGACCGCTCCCCATCCCAACTCCCTATCCCTTACAGCAGGCTGCTGATACTTACAGTGGGCGAGAGACCAGGTGTTGAATGAGTGACTTGCAGATCTTTCTTTCCAGGCAGGTACACTCATCACCGTTGAACATCTTTGAGCCATAGCTATCTATGGGTCCAGCAATTCAGGTGCCGGAAAGTAAACGCTTATTGAAACTGTAGTGATTGCATAGTCAAGTAGGGTCTTTTATTTTAAACATTTATGTATGAAAAATTTCACTCAAATGTTTACCATGACTGGGTTTACAGATATCGATAAGATGGTTGAAATTTTCTATGACATTTTTACATAGTCACTTCAATGGCATTTATCTTGGCAATTATGTTGTTCTTAAGGTCTTGGATGGTGGCTGGTTTAATGACTTTACTTTTTAGAAGTCCCCACAAAAAAATCTAAACGCGGCAAATTGCACGAACAAGCAGACTAATTGACATTTCCATTTCTCGGAATTAAACGTTCACGGAACTTCAACTGCAATAACTTAATATTCACACCTGTTGCGTGGCATGTTGCACCGTCTTATTAAAAATAAACATCATTTATGTCAGTGTGGTTAAGTTTCCAGCCTCATTTTGGAAAAAACATGGTTCAATGACACCTTTTGACTGCAGAGCACACTAAACAGCAACCTTTTGGTTCTTAATATTCTCTTGGATTCTCGTTGACTCAAATGTGACAGTTTTGTTTGTTCACCGTACTGTTCAATGTGAAATGTGCCTCATCCCTGAAGGTAATTTTTGATGAAAAATTCGGATCAATTGTACAATGTTGGAGGAGCCAATCAAAGAACACACGTCGGTTGAAATGATCAATTGGCTTGAGTTCTTGAGTCAATTCGATCTTGTAAATTCAAATCTTTGTGCATAATGCGGCGTAGACTGGTCTCCAAAATGCCCAATCCTTGTGATCAACGAGTTATTAAGAGTTTTGATCACTTTGATTGTGTTTACTTGTCGACAAAGCTGAGCTAGCTCATATGTGTCAAATTTCGCCTCAAGTCAAGTGATTCATGAGCAAGGACATAATTTGTGAGTCTGTCTTAGATTGTGGTAATATATTTCTAAGAACCTTTGAGGGTCCAGGAATCCAAAAATATACTTAGTGTCTTGTCTAGTTTGTTCTGAGTTTTATGGAATTGTCAGAATATAGATATCATTGTTGTGTGATTTCTTTGCAAAAAGCCCCATTGATGCATTACCATACACCCTCTATTTCAAAAATAACGGAATGGCTTAAAAATGAAAATAGTTGAAAAATCTGGACAAAATAATTTTATTTTTTCAAAATATTCTCCCTCTGCAAAAATATAATGACTTCCACATTCAAGTGAATTTTTTATGTCGCTGATTGGAATTATATTGAAATTGTTCATCATTGAGCGTTGAATGTCTTTAATTGTTACAAAACGTTTTCCTTTTTATTGCTAAATGCAGATTAGGAAATACAAAATTGTTGAGTATGGGGGACGCTGAAGCAACAAAACTTGCCTGGTTTTCGATATTCAGGGTAAACGAAGCCCATCAAAAGCTTGAATACTCCAAGATAATACTCGGCGCTAACTTTGAATGAATTCTTGTAAATAATCCCCTTGGAATCATTAAAATCAATAAGCATTGTTTTTGTGTTTCTTCAAGTTTGTCTAATGATGGCCCTGCAACACCTAATTCGGTACAATTTTTGATCATCCATTAATTGATGTGAAACAAACTTTAAATTTGGCTTCCGCAGACCAAGATTTTTAGTTAAAATGCGATGAATTATTGTCTTGGATATTTGAAGTTCTATTTCCACGAAGATATTACTAAATTCTTATGAAATTCATTTTTTAAAGATTTTCTTTGGTCATCATTTCAGTTGATCAGTCTAAACATTTATCATCATCCACATTCTGTTGGGCTTCTCTGAATCATCTACGCCACTCAAGAACTTGATAAACATTTATCTACATATGTAATTTAAAGCATTTGAGGCATTTCCTTGGCACTTGAAGCATTTTTAACAAAAAACTTCTTGGTTCTTTATTTACTTTCTGATTGTTTTTTAGTTAAAAATGTCACGTAAGTTTTACAGCAGACTATTAAGGAAGCTTGACACTTTTAAGTCAATCACCAACAGATGGCGCCATTAATTTCGTTAAAATAGAGCCATTTTGATTATTTTTAGAACAGGATGTAGCAGACTGGGTTAAAACAGGATCTTTTTCTACATCATAAGTGATTTTATGCAAGGAATTAGAATTCTCTTTAGACTGTTTTTGATAAATTTTACTAGTTAGATCAATTTTCTCTATATGCATAAGTTGACAAGATTTAATTCTATCGCTTCCATAGGTTGTGAGTTATTGGAAATAATTGGAGCATGGATTAATGATGTTATCAATCAATCGAAATGCTCATGGAAAATTGTAATTTTGGCTTTGCCATAATCAAATTGAGAACCTTAAAGTAAAAGGAATTATTGGCACTTTCCTTCAAAACTCTGGTTGTGTCTTGGATTAAAATGCTATGTATGAAGATAGACTATAGTGCCACATAATGTCACTAGCTAGCATTGCTGGCATGCACAGAAGAAAAGGTAGTAATTCTTACAATTGCGGGTATAGCAGAAAACCACCAATGGAAGTAGAATATTGTACTAGGTGATTCCTTTGTAGGGAGAAAATGACTACTTTAGAGGTTCATACGAGATTAGTAGCCGCATGTGAGAATTCAGCACCGAGTTGTAGAACTGCGTTTTTCTGAATATTCGAGTTCAAAGGCAGTAAGGACTCCCCCGAAGAAAACAAAAGCAAGTCTTCGTGCAAATGCGCACAAGCTACTTATTATCTAGCGTTTGAAGATGAGAAAGGTCTGAGTACAATGAGTTTCCTATATTCTTGCTGCTTAGCAGAAACAGAAGCTGTGTTGTGTGGCGGTAGGTCAACAGTTGCTGCAGCTGTACAGAATCGATTTGAAGACGTTCTTTGAAAATTTGGTCACATAGGCGAAGCATGTTTTTGCTGCTAGACGTCAGAAAAGAAATGCCATTCTATAGAAGCTTGTCTGAAGAAGATGTGATTGGGATTGTTTACTCCAAAAAATAAATGACGATTGTTTTTTGGAATCTATTAGCTGCCCTCTTGTAAAAGCATTACCAGTGAACAATACTATGAGTCACTAAAGCGATGCTAAAAGTGCATAAATATTGAAGGGAAATACCGCTAATGAAATGCGTACTCATTTATTTCTAATGAAAGATGAGTATGGAGAGAACAATTGTTGTACCAATTATTTTTTAAACGCTTATGTAAAGAGTCTTTCATTAAGCGCTTCCTATCTTTAAATTTAAATAAAACAAAGTGTGTGCGAGATATAATCGAAATTTTTTATTCGTTTGAAAGGCCTATCGATGCCATTACGCATGGAATATAACATCGTGCAAATGTCCGCCGCGGCTTCGCTGGATGGTGCGCATCCGAAATGTCCATTTTTCCAAGACTGGCGCATAAATCAGGCTGAATTTGACCGATGGCATGGGTTCTGTTGGCTTTGATGGCCGCTGTGGTTTATGGCTTTTTCGCATAGACCTGCGACTTAAGAAAACCCCACAAGAAAAAGTCTAACGGTGACAAATCGCACGATCTCGGTGGCCAGTTCACATCACCTCCACGTGAGATGACCATGGCCTCAAATCGCTCGTGCAGAATGTCCAATGTGGTACGTAGCGCCGTCCTGTTGAAACCACATATCGTTGGTGTCCATATAATCCAATTCAGGCCAAAAGAAGTTGGTAATCATCGACCTATAGCGCTCACCGTTGACGGTGATGGCCTGGCCAACGTCGTTCTCAAAGAGATATGGACCGACAACGCCGCCAGCCCAAAATCCACACCAAACAGTGACTTTTTCGGGATGCATTGGACGCTCTTGAATCTCATGTGGATTAGAATCGTCCCAAATTCAACAATTTTGTTTGTTGACGTACTCATTCATCCAGAAATGGGCCTCATCGCTGAAGATAGTTTTTCGATGAAAATTAGTCAGTTTCCAACTGCTCCAGGGCCAATTCAGCGAACACACGTCGTTGTCTATGGTCGTTTACTTTCAGCTCCTGGGTTAGTTGAATTTTGTACGGGTGCAGACCCAAGTCACGAAGCAAAATTCGCCAAGTTGTGGTCTGCGAAAGGCCAAGTTTTTGTGAGCGACGCGAAATCGACTGCCTCGGATTCTCCTGCACACTCATGGACAGCGGCGATGTTTTCGGCAGATCTTGCGTTTCGTCGTCGTACGGGTGTTGGTTGATTGTTTACTGAACCAGTGGACTCAAATTTATCCACCACACTGCGAATAGTCCTCTCGATAGGGCGGTTATGGCGACCGTAAAATGGGCGAAGCGCGCGGAACGTTGCCCGAACAGAACGCCCATTTTGATAAAACAATTTTATCATTTGCACGTGTTGTTGAACGGTATATCCGCCCATGGTGATTTGGCAAAACAGACTGAATAAATGACAGCCAATTCGACAGATGTAGCTTCAACAATATGGCCGCTATCAACTGTCAAAGTTCGGAAGTCCCTATTGGAAGACCATTTACATACAATACTTTCGACTTTCACCGACGCTGTCTTGTTCATCTCTTTTTTTATTGTTTTTTAATGAAATCATCAATAATATAATACATTCAATTATTTTTTCACAAGGAATTGAGTACTAAATTGGTTTCACTGTTGTCTATTTTGAGCTGAATGTGCCAATTATGCAGTTTTCCTCGTTCTTGAAGGTTTCATTGTAATTTCTTCTTTCTCTTTTCTCAAAATGTGTTCATCACCTAAGTGTTCTTTTTTTAATTTGCTTGTTTCCACAACTCTGTTTATAACAGCCTTGAGCCATTGTATCCTTAGTGTAGTTTTTAAGCATCTGCTTATAAAAACCTATATTATCCTCTTGGTGTCCTTTGTTATAGTTTAAGATTATTTTCTATATAGAAGGACCGATTGGACCACAGCATTTAATACCTTGATCTTTATATTCTTGATATTTCTTGTTCTCCAATTTCTTTAGTTGATTTGTAAAAGGGTTTCTCTATTGGTTATTTTCTTATAATCGTACTTTAGTTGCTTTTTTGAGTGAGATGTATTTTTTGTTTCATCATGATTTAAACGTATTTTAGTTCTAAGTAGTAATTGAATTCCATATCAGCTTTTTTCTTGTTTTTTGTGTCATCAATCTTTACTTTTTTGTGTTACATATTTATGGCCAATCAGGTTCTCTGTCTATCCATCTGGCGAGACCCATGTTACTTTGTAGCAGTTATTATTTCTAAAAATGTTTTATTTTTTATTGCATTTTTACTAATTTGTTCTGGTACAAATATATTTCCTTTCTGAAAACGCACTTGTCTTCTGTTGTTTTTTCTAGTTTTTTTTAATCTTGTTCCTTATTTGCTTAGTAGGTTCAGGTTATTCCCCTGTAATTGTTACAGTTTCTTGTATTTTTTTGTGTGAAATACTTCCTCTTCGCTTAATCCATTGGTTCTGTTATTTCACAATGTTGTTCATAAATCTCAATGTTTTTCCTTTCTTGTTCCTTCTTTTTTATCATTTCTGGTGTTTCTCTATTTTTGCCCACTCCCCTTTCTAGCTTTATCTTTTGTATCTCTTTCTCTAGTTCTATTTTTGATATCAGTCACTGTTTATACGTCCATTAATCGCTGTATTGTTTTAGTTATTTCCTTTTCACAATCTCTTATTTTACTTCTAACGCCTTCTTGAAATGCTGCTACCATATTTCTATTATCTGCTCTTTTTTGTGAATAGTTGCCTTTGTTTATCTCTGATTTTTTTAAGGTACTGGTCCTGGTCCGTTTCTTCTTCGGTTGTTTTAATGTTCTATAAAATAGCTTTCCATTTTTGCTGCAGCTGCCTTTTATCCTGTTTCCAAATTTCGCCCATTTCTCCTGTTTTGCTTTTGTCTCGTCTTTAACTCCATCCTTTTTATCTTTATATATTTTTTAGTCTTCTTTGGTTTCGATTTGTAAGTTTATTTTTTATCTATTTTTCTTTTATCTTACTTTTTGTTTTAATTTATCTAACTACCAAAAGAAATTTACTTATATCCTTATTGCTCAGCTGCTTCTGGTATGCTTTGATATCTTTCTTTCTTTTCATTAGTTATTGTTTGTTTACATTTCTTGTTCTTATCTCTTTCAATCTATAGCTTGTAATGCTTTTTCTTATCACTTATCTTCTTTTTCCTTAATTGTCCCTCTTTCTACTTTAAAAACATTCTAACTAAATAGCCATTATTACCAATTTCTGATCCTCTTTTCACTTTACGTTTTTTATTAGCTGTATGTCTTCTCTACCTATTAGAAATTAATCTATGATTTCTCTTGTCTTGATTAGAGTTTTCGTGTGTATTTATGAAATTATTTGTGTTTGGATTCAGAATTTGTTTTACCAAATCATTTTCTATACATACCTCTATTATTATGTTCCATGTTGTTCTTTGTTAATTCATTCTCCATGTGTTCTTAGGTATTTTTCTATTCCATTTATTATTTTTTCGTACCTTTTCGTTGAGGAGTCCCAGTATAATGATATTTGACTCATTATTATCTATCTCTTTTTGTAAATCGTCCTAAAATTTATCTTGATGGTGCCCACATTAACATTTTTGTTCATGCTGTTGCTTTTATTTTTGCAGATACGAATTTCTCAGTTTATTATCAATGTCTCCTTGACTTTCCCTTTTTATCCTTTTGTTATTTTGTTATATCTAAATATTCCAATTGCTGCTTTTTCATCTCTCCTACTATTTCTATGTATTTCTTGTCTTGTGTTCCATATGCCCTTTTGTAGTACACTTCTTATTTCTGAATTGTTTGTTTTTTATCTTTCTTTGTTGTATTTTTCTTTCTGCATTTTATCTCATTTCTGTTTATTCCATGTTCATTAAATTACATTAAATACAATAAAAAACTTTATATCCTGATCTCTGTAACAGTCAATATAAATCTTTCTTTTTTTAAAGCAGTGCTGCAGGTCTGTTTGTGATAATCTATTTCATAAGCTTCGTCTTTTTGTCGTCACCTTAGTTAATGCTAAGTGGGGGGGTGGGGGATGGGAGGTGGTTGGTTGCAGTGAATGAGATCTTATATTCAAGGTTTTGAATGTACAAGAACGTTTCCTCTTTAAAATTATCATAATGCTCAAACAATTTATTTTAGTATGAGATAGAGAGTAATCATCAATATTTTATTCAACTTTAACATGATTAGAACAAAACCTACAAATTAGCCACATTCTGCACAAAGTAGAAAATTAATCCAGTTCTTTTTATTGTTTGCCATATTGGCTATGATTCGAAATTGTATTTCAGTTTCTGGTGGTTTTTGCATTGAATTTAACTATTTTGAGCAAAAGATGAAAATTTTCTAACAATTATTTTTTACAATGTGTTAATTGACGCAGGTGGTTCTTGCAGAGGACAACGGCTGCCTGAAGTTGCTGGTTGTTCCGGAGAACGGCGATCCGTTGATCATATGCGATGAAATAGTGAAAACAAGCGCTCGAGTAGAGCAGCTGGCCACATGGAAAAATAGCACTAAAGTCTTAGCGTGTGCTGATACCTCTGTTATCGTGGCAGATATGCAAACAGGCGGCACGAACCACGTTGAAGAGTTCAAGTAAGTACTAGGCTTTGATTTATGAATAACGTTAAATTTTTGAAGTTTCTAGAGAATTCTGGCAGAATGCTACATGCTGAAACTCCATTCACATGTCTGCACACCCATCTGTTCAGATATTATTTTTGAGGTTCATCTTGCATAAACGCGTGGAACTACATGGATTATTTTGTGATTTTTCCGAATGATAATGACAATTATATTAATCATAATCTAGTTTGCTGTGGCTAGATCACTTGGACTGTTCTATCATGTGCTCGAAATAAAACCCCCATTAAACTGTTTAAAGTACTGAAACGCAATTTAATCCTTCTATTGGGAATTTTTGCAAACACACATATTGCTTTTGATTTCAATTGATTAAAATCGTTACCAGATGATTCTCTTCCCGAGCATGCAATCAAATAATTAAATCGTAATTTGTTGGCAGAAATTACCACACACAGGCCGTCACATCAGTGGACACTAAGAAGAATGAGGGCAACATCTTCGCGTCCGCATCAGTTGACTGCAAGGCCTGCATTTGGGATAATCGCATAAAGGCGGTCGCCACAAGTAAGCCAGCAAGGCATCGCCGATTTTCCCTCACCGCTGACGTTTGATTTTAGTAATATACGAGAACGAATTCTGTAGCCTCAGCAGCGTGAGTTGGAACCCGGCGAGGCCCGACTACGTGGCGGTCGGCAGCGAGGGCGGCGTCCTTTACTACGTGGACATAAGGCAGCCAACGGAGGTTGTAAGCTCGTACGCTTGCTTCGACGCGAAAATCCACCGTGCCACTTTTAACAACTCGGGACAGTTAGCCGTCTGCGGCGACGTGGCAGACGTACTCGTTCTAAACGGTACCGACAGCTTGAAGGAGGTTTACAGAGGCAGGGACCACCTGGCATTCGTTCGAGGACTGACCTGGTTCCAGGACACGCTATATTCGTGTGGCTTTGACAAGCAAATTATCAAGCACGTGGTCTAATCGATTACGTTGATAAACTCTGAACGCTTCAAAACTGCAGTTGAAGTTTCTTAAGTTAATTATTCTAATAAAACAACATTGGACGCATTGTAGATTTATTGAAAATCCCTTTTATCCTTTCAGTTGCCTTACTCATGCAGAAATATTACAAATGAAACAAAATTACTTTTTGCAGGTGAAATGACAGTGGCCAGAGATGTTAAGGGAATCATCAAACAATTCCAAATTTACTGAAACATTTAGAAAAATCAAATACCACAATCATGCCATCTACCAATGGTAATTAATGAAAGAATCTTTGAAGCTTATCTATAGTACTATTTGAAATGATAACGATTCTCTAGTGACTGGAAAGACTTGATGGGGACACTTGCAATTCCAACTGGATGCTTCTGTTTCAGTATATATCCGGTTCATTTCTCTCTGGTCTCTGACTAACTATTATTTTCCATCATTTGGGAAAATAAAAATGGTTTTCAAATATACTCTGCAAATTCTGAAAGGAACTTACTGACATTAACCAACTAAGACAAAGTGAAAGACAATCTACTCGGTATGAGAAACTTGATGAAATGAACATCATCAGATACATAAGAAAAGAATTTTCTCTAGATAAAAATTGGAGCAATACGGGAAGAAATAAAAAATAAGAAAACAAATGCTTACCAATAAAATTAGAATGGTCTTTAAAGATTTGGATTCAAATATGAAGGATAATGCATCTCAACTAGTCAGAGAATATCGTTAATAAATATAATACTTCAGTCTTGGTTTCTAAGTTCAAGTACCTACTAAAATTCATGTATTGTGCCCATCAGTTATAGCGCTATCTGTCAGAACTACAAGAGGTAGTAAAGCACGGGAAACGATTTGTGTAGGTTTAGGATTATATGCTGTTTCCTAGTACTTGCAAGAAGCATTTTAAAGTGTAACATATTGGACAGCCAAAAAATTCGAAGATGAGGAACTGGAACAATTTTTAGAAGAGGATTCTTGTCATACACAATGAAGAGTTTGCAAATGAAGTTGGGATAACGCTTCAAGCCATTTATAAGCGTTTACATAAACAACAAAGGTGTTGGGTTCTCCAAGAACTGCTGTATTGTTGCTCCTCAAATTAAAAAAGCAGATTGTTACCTGCAACAAAAATAGATTTTCCATTGGAATTCAAAGAGGAAAATTATGGACTTGTTGAGATGAACCATAGACGGAATATTCACGCCCGGGAGACATTGCTGTGCATGTGGTGGGATCAGCAAGCGTTATACACTGGATTGCTTTCATCTGGTGAAATGGCAACTGCTGTGCGTTAGTGGCATGTTGGATTCGAAAAAGCCTTAAACTGGCAAGGAAAGAAGTAAACTTTGGAAACGATCTCTGTTCTAGGTTGGAAGTTTTTATCACACCAACGTATTTACCAGACTGCATCCTTGTCCTAAATTGTGTGTGGAATGTACTTTTGATTTGTCTACAATCATTGTAACTCTTGTTTGTAACCTCGTTTGAGGTTTACATTTAACATATTTTTGACCAACTAGTGCTTTAATTGAGCAAAGTTAATAATATCAGATCCAGTAATCGTTTGCACATCGGTCTTAGTATGACCAGGGGAAGGGGGAAGGTGTGGATTGTAGCTGTGAACGTTTCAAATTTTCCCTTTTTAACCTGTCACTAATATGATGAGGTTTGTGCAGATGAAGATCTGCTAGGTTTACTTACTGCACTTTTTGCTCTAGACCAAATTGTGACTTTGGTTTTTAAGTGCCGTAAATGCATTGCTTTCCCGCAAATTTGTTAGCATTCAGCGTTTGGATGTTTATAATACAAATATACTGTACTTTTAAATATTTAGCTATTTTTTTATTACAGGATGTATTCACATTTAGCTTCTATAAAACCTCTGTTCTGGTTTTTTTTTTTTAGTTTTTGATATTCCCATTTTATTTGCAATGTGTACATATACATTTAGCAAATAATATGATTGTTAAATTTATGTGTATGCGGGTATGTGTCCTCCTGTATCATTTAGGTGCCTAGTCCTTTTATGCTTTTTGAGCTAAAGCTAACGTAATATCAAAATGTAGTAGATAAATTATTTGGTACTAAGGTTAACACTAATTCGCGACTACATTTGAGAGCAACACAATCGACTCACTCGCTGTACGCCAATTCTCATCTCCTGTTTGAAAATGAAAAGAAAAACATTAACGCGCAAGAAGTATCCTTAAAAAACTGTTGCTATTGTATTAATCGGATAATGCATCACGAACGGGGTTTTACGAATCTTACTAATTGGAGCGCATGTGTGCGAGGACTGTGATTGGCCTACAGTACGCTTGCAATCCGGTAATTCATCTCGGTCACCTATCCGAAGTTGACATAAGTGCTCAAGTGATTCGTAAGAAAATGGATGCCACAGCCGCCGAAGCAGCCCAGGTAGTTGCATTGTTGAGAGGGTTGCGGTAAATCGACTAAATCTTAAGTCGATCAGCTGTGTCAAATGTAGTGTCGGTACTGGGAAATTGGTAACTACGTCCGCCGGCAAGTGGGCGGATCTAAACACGTGACAACGGGGAGAAACGATCGATTTCTCGTCTTAATATCCCTCAAAAATCGACATATGACTGGCGTTGACCTTAAGCAAGAGCTGAGTGCGGTCAAAGGTGTGGTCGCCAGAGTTTGGACAGTGAGAAGGAGACTGAAGGCAGTCAACTTGACCCTAAAAATGGCAGCTACCAGTCCCAAGCTGACTGCAGTCCAAAAGCAAAGGCGACTGAAATTTTCTCGCGAAGATCTCGATGGGGAGCTCGGCCAATGGACTCAGGTAGTATTCACCGACGAGTCCAGGATAGACCTATAGAGCGATTTGCTTATTGCTGGATTTAAGAAACTATCGCATATGTACGTGGTTCTTGCATGTTTTGGGCGGGTATTTCTATACACAGAAAAACCGAGTTCGTTTTCATGCTTACTGGAGAACGTTGAGTAGGTTCAATAGCGGACCGCTATATCAGGGACATTTTGGAGGAACATATTGTTCCATTTGTGGGAATTTTTGGCGAGAACTTTTTGCTAATGCACGACAATGCGTAATGCCATACCGCGCGAGTGACCACTACTTACCTGGCTGACGTTCGTATACCGAAAATAGATTAGCTTCTGTGTAGCTCAGACTTAAAACCAAGTGAGCATGTTTGGTATGAGCTTAAGCGAAACATTCGGGCCAGAAATCTTGCACCAAGGAGCGTGATGGAACTGAGAGCGGCATTGATTGAAGAGTGAGAAGCAATACTTCAAGACAGCATAGGAAAAGTCATTTGATTCATGCGTAATTGCTTGGAAAGTGCAATTAGGAATAGAGGTGGCAACACCATGTACTGAAAAAATCATTAAATTAATTTCAACTGCGGATTTTATTTTTTTCCGTTATAATTACCTGGCCCCTTTCAACTCTTTTGTGTTACACATATTCTTAGGCCCATAACTTTGTCAGAACAGATCCGATTCTAATCAAAGTGATATCATTTGAAACCGCAGTTTTTAAGCTTTTAAACAGTACACTGAACTTTACTTGGAATGCTATCAGAGTGGATACACGTTCTCTCAAAACTGGAGCATGTTGCTGAGTCGATTGTTTTACTCTCAGGTGTATATCGATTAATTTTATCCTCGGCTGATCACATTTACAGATCTTTTCAAATGACCGCATTTGACATGAACCAGGGCGTGTTCACTATATATTCGAATATATCTATATTAAACCTGTCAGTTGTGTCTCATAGTTGAATACCATATATCTAAGCTGACTTTTACTGTGGTTTAATTCTAAAAGTTTATTTTTTACAGATAGTTTTTATATTAATTGTGGAAGGCTAAATTTGAATTGATGGAAGTCTGGTAGTAGATATAGGACTAATCCAAGTATGCTACGAGGAGGAATTAGTTTTCTTGATATTTAACTTGAAAGTGTCTCTTTCCAGATATGATTTTAAGATTTTGTGGAAAACTGGTAGACTCATTTTGACATTATATAAAAGTCTAGTGCGCCATATCGTGTCAAATGCTTGTGACATGTCTGAAAAGACTACAGAACAGTATCTTTGTAGCTGGAGATCATGGTTAACTCTAGTGAAAATCCTGGACTTGTTCTGCGATAGTGTGCCCTTTCCTAAATCCAAATCAGTGGTCAGGTATGAGTTTCTTCTCTTTGGAAGTTGGTTTTATCCCGTTGAAAAGTATTTTTTTAGAAAACTTTAGCTATAACTGAAAGGGGACTAATAAGTTTATATGATGTCGTTTTCTTTGGACTCTTTTCGGATTTTGAGATTAGGATTCTGTTTAATAATTAAAGGACAACCTTCTGAATTTTTTATAATAAGAAACTTAATAGAGAGAATCTTAGAGAATGGTGAATAACTTATTCTGGCGTTTATAGACCTCAGAGCAGCGTTCGACTCAATAGAAAAAGGGTTGGTGTAGAAAAGCCTAAAAGAAACTAATATTCTGATAGCACTCGTGCAAATAGTACAAAGCACTTACAGTAAAGTGAAAGGAAAGATTTAGAAGAGTTTTCGTAGAAGAAAACCTTAGCCCCCTGTTATTTATATTAGTAATGAACAAACTGATTAAAAACACTAGGAAAGGAACGAAGAAATTTCAAACAATAGGATACCAAAGTCTAGAGTCGATAAGAACGAACACTCTAGTCTAATAGCGGACTCAAAAAAGAAAATCCAAAAGCAAATGGATATATGGATGGAAGATATTGAATTGATAAAAATAAATATACAGAAAAATAAAATAATGGTGATAAATGAGAAGCAACTAGATAATATATAAGGGCATAACACTTGAAGAAGTAACAACGTTTGAATATCTAGGAAGCCTTATAATGAATAATCGGAATATATGCGCAGAAATAACAAACAGGGCGAGAAAATCAACAGCTACTATTTACTAAATGCAATACTACGGAAACATCTAAGGAAATGGGATAGAATTACTAACAAAACAATCAGAGATATGACTAAACAAGATCTAACACTGAGCAAAATACAAGGAAGACAACTAAACTGGTTCGGCCGCATGACGAGGGTGAACCCAAACAGATTGGCCAGATGGGTTTTGGGAACAAAAACCACAAGAAAAGGGGAATAGTAAGGCTAAGGAAAGCATGGTTACAACAAATAGTAGATGTGGGAAAGGAAGAAACAGAAAGTACCGGAAGAAATAAATGAATGGATAAAAAGAACCTAACCCAAAGGCAACACCCAAAATGGTACAAGGAAGGGGTTAAAGAAAAAGAGAAACCAAGCTTGTGGGAAGATTTATCGTTGATCCCATTTGTTCAAATAAATTTTTTATATTAGTTCTTGGCCCGATGAGATTTAAAGAACAACTTGCCACAATTGGTTTTCTACAAAAGATAGGAACGTAAAAAGGTTAGTCGCAAGAACAAAAGTGACGTTTCGGAAAGGAAAAACGAAGAACTTAGGGACATTAGGGACTACACAGATATTGAAAATATGGAATATCTTAAATAATCATTACCAAGCTTTGTTCATAGAGAAGAGAAATTACAACAACAAACAGACTATAAGTTTACAAAAAGTCAAAAACAAAACGCTACTTTTCAGATATAGAAGATCAAAGTGGTTTTTGCGCCAGCCTTGTCTGTACTGACAATATTTTCATCATCTAACAAATGATTGAAAATCGACTGGAGAGAAACGTGACAATTCACTTGATAATTATCGACCTAGAAAATGCATGTGATACCATTCCAATAAGAAAATTGTTTAAAGTATCAAGGGACTGCGATCTGAATGAGTACGGTATAAGAGTTGAACACCTTTATAAGTCGAAGTTCATTTTTAGTCACAAAATTTGCTTCTTATGACAAAAACAATAAGTTGAACACCTCTTTGCCTTGTAAGTTGAAGGATCAGTTGCCATGCTAAGTTGAACATTATATCTTGTAACATTAAAATATTTTGTCAATATTACATTTACTGTGTAGGCCTATTGTTTGTCTGTCGAGAAGAGTTCAGTGCGAAGAAAACCACCCTAGGTATACTCTTTTGTTTTATCAAATCTCAACTATTGCTTCACCAAATTTTTGTCTTCTATTATTTGGTTCTTATCCGTCGATCATGCGCGCTTGGTTGAGTTTTTAAAATGAAGATTTTTTATTTATTTATTTTTGGCGTCACAAACAAATAAAAAATGTTCAAATGAGTTAATAGTGGAGGAGAAGAAGAAGAATATTATAAAATTTTTCTCTAGACTCATACTTTACCTTTTATGAATTCGATTTAACATCGTGTTCATTTATTATCAAAATGATGAAAGATATATATATATATATATATATATATATAATATATATATATATATATATATATATATATATATATATATTGATGTTTCCTATGCTGTTTAATATTCAACAAGTCCTTACCCAATGAAGGCGAAAGTGTTATTTGTCGACAACCAAATCTTGGTTACAAGTAATAGAGACGTTATATCCTTTATGACAATAAAACTAATGGAAGAATAAATGAAGTTTAAATGTAATTTGAATAAAACTGAATATCTAGTAGTTAGGAATAAACCGAAAGGTATACAATAAGTTATAAAGTGTTATAATAAATATGAATATCTCGGAACGATAGGAAACCATGGAAATTGAAATGCAGCTAAGACTGCAGGATTCTCGTTGAGATAGTAGATTATTGACTTACTGATAGAGTTGGTTTTGAAATCCATATCTTCACTGTGTTCTCTCTCTCTCTCTCTCTCTCTCTCTCTCTCTCTCTCTCTCTCTCTCTCTCTCGGTCTTCAATCTTTTGATTGGTTTGACGTATGTTTCCAATTTTCTTCCATCTTTTCTCTTCATTTCTTTATAATTATTCGTCAATAATTTGTTTGATATATCGGTGGCATTAACCTCCCCTTGTGCTCTTTTACTTTCTATAATTATTTTCATAATTCCTTTTCGCCGGAGTATGTGTCCAATTAGCTGGTCTTATCTTTTTGTATCTGTTTCCACTTTATTTTCTTTTCTTAAACCCTTTCCATTACTTCTTCGTTAATAACTCTATAATACCATTGTTTAAAAGGTCTAATCTTTCTTTTTTCTTGTAGATCTATGATCCAAGATTCACAGCCATACAAAGCGACACTCTACTACACAAAAGTGTGTATAAAAGACATTTTTATGTTTAGAAAGATATTATTGCAAGTTAGGAGACTTGTTTTGTTTAGGAAAGCTCTTTTATTTATCTCTCTTACTTCTCTTATTTTTTAGACGTGTCTATTCATTTACCTTTCTTAATTTCGCCCCATCAATCCTTACTGTAGTCTTGGTTTTGTGTGTTGTTCTTCCACATATAATGATTTTGGTCTTCTTTCAATTAAATTTTAAGTTATATTCCGTTTTTACTAACTTTTCTATAATATTGAGTGTCTGTTCTATTTTCTCGTTACTATAGGAGAGTAGGGCAAGATCGTAGGCGAAAAGTACCATTTTAATTTTTTCTTCGCCTATGATAAAGCAGATCTCGGTTTGACACCTTTCTTTGCGCACAGGGTATGTCTTCCTTAATGGATCCATGATCAGTGCAGCGTATGGCTTATTGTGATTACCCTAATTAAATAAATTCACAACCAATCTGTAATTGATGTCCCCCTGAATCAGCAGATACAGCTCCTTTACAGAGTGTATCTGGAAATCTTCCGGTTCCAGGATTGGTTTCCCGAATATATGTTGCCTTTTCCTGCACAGCGCATCGCACTTGCATAGGATGTGTAAGGCTGTTTCTGAATTTACCAATTTTCCAGAATTGTTCTTTTACAGTCGCATGTCCTGTAAGAAACCCTATGGTTATCTTTAGCTTAACTTAGGTTAAGGAGTTCTGCAGCTCTCTTTTGGCAAGGTTCCTTATTGAAGGTTTTGCTAAAATTATGCCCTGGTTAATTCTTCCAGTACATTCGATGATGAGTGCGGGTCCTCTCCTTAATAAAGCTTCGGGCAGTACTTCGTGAAGTTCCTATTGCAGGTTCTGGACCTATATAAGCCTCACTAGATCCCTGCCTGGCCAATTTATCAGCTTTTTCGCTGCCGTAGATACCACAATGCCCAGGTGCCCATAACAGTTTCACTGTGTTATGTTCTGCCAGTGCATTGTGTTCGTTGATGCATTCTCATACTAGTCTAGATTATGCTTTTGTGCTTGATAAAGCCTTTAAAGCTGCCTGGCTGCCTGATATAATATAAATCCGCTTGCTCCTGTAAGCCCTCATACCATTTTCACGCACACTCTGTAGTATGGCGTCTGAAAGACAGAAGCGTACTGACCCAGCGAAAAGCTTAGCTCTACCCTGGGAGCCTCAGCATATATTCCAGCTCAGATACCCAGCTCGGTTTTAGAACCATCTGTGTACCAGATTAGGCTACCAGGTGCAATTGCCTGTCTAAAAGTCTCGCTCCTATTTCGATCCTGCATTATCACCTCGAATACAGAGTCGTCACATATTTTTGAGGTCATGTGGTCCGTTCTCATTTCAAGCAGAGGACTCCCCAGACTGTTAATTATTCTTGTATGACCTGTATCCGTGAGTGTCTTGTACAGTGAATGATACAGTCTGTAGTGTCCTAATCTGGCCTCCCCCTGAAATACTATGTGCAAAGGTGGGAGGTCTAGAAGAGTCTCCATTGCTGCAGTGGGCGTGGTTCTCATCGCCCCTGTAATGCCCAAACAGGCAAGTCTTTGTACCTTGCCTAGTTTTAGTTTGGTGGTTTCTTGTGTTACTTTGGGCCACCAGACCAAAGCTGAGTATGTAAGAGAGGGTCTAACCACTCTGGTGTACAACCAGTGCACCATACCTGGTTTTAGCCCCCACGACTTGTCGTACATGCGTCTGACAACTGCTAGAGTTGTCACCGAATTGTCGACCACTTTCTCAATATGACGGTTCCAAGTAAGTTTAGAGTCGAAAACGACTCCTAGATTACTTCTCCCGATATAGTGATTTCTTTTTCGCCAAGGAAAAGAAGTGTAAGCCCCTCTAATGTTTTCCTTTTCGTGAAGGGTATAATTTTGGTTTTTACGAGACTGACCTTGAGGCCTTCCTGTTTGGTCCATTCAGTTACCACGTTCAGGGCCCTCTGCATCCATTCCCTGATCGTGCTTACAAATTTCCCTTCCACCAAGACAACTAGGTCATCGGCGTAGCCTACAGAAAGAATCATTCATTTAAAAGTCTATCCATTAGCACGTTCCATAGCAGGGGGGAGAGACAAGACTAATTGGTCTGTAACTCGTTGCCTGCTAATAATGGTCCCGACCAGGTTTTGGTATAAATACCACTCTGGTAAGTCTCCATAATTTTGGCAAGTAGTTTAGGGCTAACTGGCTCTGAGTGCCATGCAGATCTTTATCATTAGAAGTTCCGAGCCCTTCTGTAGTATGGCAGGAATAATTCCGTCCGGTGCCGGAGATTCATAGGCTTCAATTGAGTTTATAGCCCATTTGAGTTTATTGAAAGTTACCACTCTTCTTGCAGTCTCCCAGTCTTCCCTTGATGCTGTGTTGCCAAGGTCAAGGGATACCTGGTTTCTCCAGTCTGAGGGCAACTTGTTTAATTACAGATCCAGGAAAATGTATCCGAGAAAGTTCGGTCAGTGTTTCTTTTCCTGTTTTGGTGTACTCTCCGGATTTAGATTCCAGTGTACCAATCAAATTGCAGTGAGAGTTTTTTGAGAGTACTTTACGGAGTCTGGCACATCTCCTCACAGTACCTCCTCCATGATTCTCTCTTGGCATCTCTCAATGCTTTATTATATTCAATTAGGGATGCCCTATAGGTATCCCAGTCACCTGATGTCTTGGCCCTATTAAACACTTTTCTTACTTGCCTTCTCATGGTTGCAACGTCTTTATTCCATCAGGGGACGTTCCTGCTGGAAGCCTTTACAACCAGGGGACAGTGTTCATTGGACGCTGAAATGACTGTCTAGTTAATTGATCCACAGCCATTTCAAGGTCAAGGTTATTTTGAACTTTCCTTATTGTACTCGCCAAGTTTTGGTCTAGGTCTACCTTATAGCCTTCCCCAGTCCGTTTTACGAGTATTGCGATAGTTTTCTGTCACTCTCTGAATCCCAGTGATTTCGAACTTAATGTATCTGTGGTCTGAACAACTTTCCTCGTCAGATACTTGCCAATTTCTAACAAAGTTACTTACGAAAGAAGTACCAAATGTTGTATCAATTACTTCTCTTCTTCGTCTGGTAACGAATGTCGGTTTGTTACTTTTATTTAATATGTCTAAATTATTTGCCACGGTGAATTGTAAAATTAACTCACTTCTGATGTTGGTGTCGGTGCTGCCCCACGAGAGGTGGTGTGCATTGGCGTCGCAGCCAATGAGCATCTGCAGACCAATGTTTGTGCAGTGTCTCACAAGCTCGTCCACTGCCCTAGGCGGTGGAGGATCCGGTTCATCAACAGGGAGGTACACCGATCCTAGTATGATCTCTCTCAGACCTCCTCCACTTGTTAGCATCCCTGCTGCCATATCCTGAGAACAGAATTGCAGTAGTGGCAGACATTTCATGTATTTTTTAACTAAAATACAGGTTCTGGGTCTATTTGAGGATCTGCTGTATATTAGTTCTCCTCCAATTCCCTCCAGACCTTTTACCTTACCTTGGTGGGTCCAAGGTTCCTGGATGAGGGCAACATCGCAGCCCTCCATCATCTTACATAGGGTCGCCGAAGCAGCCCTACTTTGTTGAAGGTTTATCTGAAGCACCCTCAGCGTCTTGAACACTTTGAATGTTCCTGAAAGTAACATCTCTTAGTCCATAATAGGCTTTGAACTGTTTACTCTCTAGGACCTTGAAAGAGGCACCATCGATGGAATAGGGCAGGATAGCTCCTTCCTTGTCCACCTTCTGGCTAAGCAGTCGCCAGTCTTCCATTTTTAATCCTTGGTTTTGAAGCCCAAGTCGGGTTCTGGCAATTTTCTCGTCGACTGGTCTGGGAAACCAAACGAGACTTTTGAGGCGCTTGGGTAGGTCCTTAGCTTCTACCACTGAAAGTTCAACCCCTTCTATCAGCGCCCTCCAATCTGAGATGGTTCTGCGCAGCCAATCTCTAGTGTGCTCATTGGCACACGTGATCTATAAAACGCCTCCCATGTACCTCGAGCTTTCAAACTGCGGTGGATTAGTACTTCCCGAAGGAGTCTGGAGCAGAGCAGTAATAAGTTTTTCCTAAATCAAGTCCGATTGCCCTTGATTCAGTAGAATGTCTGGATAGCGTCTGTCTAGCATCGCCATCCCTAACCCTTTCATTGCGGCACTGTATTGACCAGTCTGCTCTTCGCTCCTGGGCTTCTTTGCCAGGACACCTTTTTATCTGTATTTCTCTTTTTCATGATTAATCGACATTATTCTCCTTTCAATTGTATAGAGATTGTAAATAAAACGTAAGAGAAATTTAAAAAGTTTTATTTCACGTTGTCAAGTGCTTCTTCTGCATCACTGAAGACAATGTAAACAGAGAAGTGTATAGTTTTGTAAATCATTTTAATGCGGTCAAATATTAAGACCAAAGTTTTTTGATTTAGGAATTTGGTGACTTCTCCAAGTATCTTGTCAATACTGAGCTTTATAAGTTAGATCCTTTACTTTTTGCTCTCCTACTTTCTTTATTTAGATTATCTCGTAGTCTTTTATACTCCGTCGTTTTTTCTGCTACTGTTTTTGTATTTTTGTCTCTCTGCAATGAGTTGTGTTACTTCTTCAGTTATTCAGAGTTTTCTGTTCTGCTGAGTACCTTTTTCCAGTATTTTATTTCATCTTGATATAATATTTTGTTTTATATTTATGCACGTGCTGTTACTATTTCTTAAAGGCTTTATTTTAATTTTGTTTATTACTCTTTCCTAAAAAAAATTTAGTGGCTTTTCGTCTTCTTTCAGAATTTTGATATTTCATTTTTGTTTCTTCGTTTTCTTTATATTTTTATCTTAATGAGGTATTTCGTCGCTACCATATTGTGGTCGCTGTCTATGTCTGGTCCTGGATAGCTTCTATTGTCTTTAAATTGATTTATAAACCTTTGCTTGACAAATATGTAGTCTATTTGATATCCTACTGCCTTTGTACGCCTTTGAACATGGTATTTGAATATTGTATTAGACACATTTCATTTATGTTGTGTACATAATTTAATTAGTCTTTCTCCTATATCATTTATTTTTCCTGGACTGTACTTTTTCACCATATTTTAGTACAGCTTTCCAGCTCCTAGTAATTATTAAGTCCTTATCGCCTGGTATTTCATTTAGTATATTACTTAGAGTATTGAGCCTTTTCGTGTTGTCCTCTCCGGAGATCTGAATGGAGGACTGTTTTACTTACAGAATGAAATTTAACATCGAAGACATTCTATGTGACTTAACTAATATTGTTGAAGTATGTGTTAGTGCAGTAGTTTGTCATTGTTTTTTGCATGATCTACACTTATTTGTTAGCACTGAAAGTGATAATATTTCTATAGTGTTGATTACCCCTTGTACTGTAACCCTGGTTGGAGCCTTTCTCCATCTCCATCACCATTTCTCAATTCTGTTTTGGATATAGACCTATCTCAGAGTTTTCAATTTTTTCCTGTGCCTCTTTGTATCAGTACAGTCTAAGTGCTTATTTGAGATCATCTCCTTACTGGGTAGTATTAGCTGCAGCTAGCTGAACCCAGGTTTTTTCGAGGTTTTTACTTTTTCTCCTTCCATCTTTATCCTGGCTTGATACAGGCGATATGTTAGGTTAAACTACAGACACAGCAGCTGAATATTGGTCGCTATGAGTTGTGCACTGCTTATTTGGGTGAATATCAGTTCTAGTTGCGTTAGTTGATAGGATTTTTTTGCGTTTCTTTTTTTTTACAAATATGATTTACAGATACATCGTATTGGTATTAAAAATTGTAATTTATAAAATATTTTATTATCAATATAAATATTTATAGGTCGTATGATATTACATCAGTAGTATATACCTTCAGGAACCTACGATCCTCCTACGCGAGCTCTTGAGTGTATTGAAACAGGAGCAATATGCGCTTTCTTATCTACATTTATATTTACACCAACAGCTTAGGCCAGCGCGGTGAGTCATGGTTAAACACCAACAAAGTTCGTTAATTATCCAACGATGGATGACACAGCTGATGATGATGATGATGATGATGTAAATATTTTAAGTATATTAATGGAACACCTTGTATGTACATATAAATAGCGCCATCTACCGAAATTCACCCTTTAAGCGCGCGGTTGCGCACTGTCAGCCATACGAATTTGTCATTTGTCAAACGCGAGACGACGAAAACCTTGTAAGCAGTTAAAAATGTGCAAATTATGGCCGTGCATATAGTATCCTGAGAAGGTAAGCCCCGCATCCACGGCGATCGTTGCAGGGCGCAGCCAGGCCTGTCCGCGGCTCCGTCCTGGCGCCCGCTTCCGCGAAACGGAGCTTCGGCCGCGGATTAGAAGCACGGGCTTGGCCTAATCCCGTCGTAAATACCGCCGCGGCCGCCTCGCGCCCCCCAATTCGGCCCCCGCGGGCACTGCGGGCTCCACAGGACGGGCGCGCCGCAGTCCCAGGCCGTGACAGGCCCGTAAGCTCTTCAAAGCCCGCGTGCTTGGCCGCACATTTTCTTAGCGTTTAATTCGACGTAGCGGCAGAGACGATGTTTTGCTGCAGGTTTTGCAGCTCGGACCCTCTAACCCACCCCAAATTTCTCGAAAAACCAGCGCGCAGCACCTGTAAAACATAATAAAAGCAGCTCGGCATGTGTGCCTTGCAGAGCAAGCTTGCAGCTTAATTAAGTCGGCTAAAATTCACGCTGTGTGGTCATTAATTCAAGTCAATACACAATTATCTTATTCAGATCTATATAAACAATACTGGGAATTTCTTATTTATTTCATGATCACTGTACTACCATTTTAGAAGTATTTCAGGCTTAATGTTTACTGATAGCATGATTCCGGGTGCACATAAATATTTATGTCGGCAAATCTTTGTTTGGCATATCTTGATTCTGTTGCACGATGTAACGAGTGCTTTAATAAGCAGAGCTAATTAATCTACTGTTGTCCTCTACAACTGATGCTGTGGAGGTCATCTGATGTATCGACCATTTCAGGATGTTATCTGTGTTTTAGTGGTCTTCCTAATCTTCCTAGATAATTTTTATGATGTATGATGCAGTATAATTTGTCACCTTTAAAGTACGTGTGCATTTAGATGATTCTCTGCTCGATGTGAAGGCATCGGAAAGTTGTCGGATTGACCTAGAAGGTAATATCATTGATCTGTGGTATCTTCACGTGAATTGTGCTAATCATTGTCGGTGGATTTTTTCAGTGAATATCAGTTGGGATATTGACGATCACCTATGCGAGTTTTTGCAGTCGTAAAACAAATGAAACCACCCTGCTGCATATTAAAGGAATGGAAGGGGTGATTCTGTTAGTTTTGTTACCTGTCATATATTGTGTAACATTTACTATGAGGTCTGGCATAATCCTGGAGAATAATTATTTATATTAATACATATTTTTGGGGAATTTATTTTACAAATTTTAGAATGCAATTCTGTGAAATTTTAAATTGCCCTTTTCCTTGAATCTAAAGCTATTTATTTTCTCCAACTAATGTGATATTTTGTCTTGTAGGTGGTGTCGGTGGTAGGGTGTCCAACTTTCCAACTTTTGAGCAATTAGAAATAGAAATTACAAATAATTGAGTAGGGTTTCCCCCTTCTCTTTTTGTGTTTTAAGACTCGTCTGCACATTATTTATCGTTGAAGACAATTTTTTGTTTGAAAGCTTTCGTCACCATAATCTTACAAATATCATTAGTTGGCCAACTAATTGTTCAATCTTGATGAGAGATCACATTCTTGGTCATCCACCAAACAAATAAGACTTTGTTAAGATTGTCAGGCATTCTACTTGATTAGATATTGTTTTACAAACTTAGTGTTGGCCATTTCTTATAGAAAGATTAATCAGGAAGCATCACCAAAGGATGGAGACCAGTAACCCTACTTCTCATATGTAGGGCGACGCAGTTATTAGAGAGAAATATAAAAAGTTGGGTTGCACTGTGATTTGATGTAAACCTACCTGATATCATCGGGGATAAACTGAGTAAAAATTCCATGATGAAAACAGAGAAACCCTTAATCAAAGGAGAAATATTCTAGAATGTGGAGAAAATTTCCTGAATACATAAATAGTATTTTTTACAACATATTTATGAGGAAGGGAGTTTGGTGCAGTGGTTAAAGCAATCAACTTCTGAACTTTGGTTGTCAGTTGAAGCCATTCCAGGCCATTTTCTTTTGCTCTTGGAAGTACCAAATCTCAATGGGAAAGAAGGGTATGGGCATGATCTAAGAGAGCAGCTTTACTGTGCTCATGTATAATCGAATTCTAGCTGTAGACATTGTCTGCGATGCGAGTCATGGGTTTTGATATTGCCTGTGTATTAAGCATCGAGTATCAATTTGTTATTAATTATTATGCTTTTGTTATTTATTTATGTGATGAGGAAAGGGAAGGTTGGTTTCAGTTTACCATCATTAACTAACTTAACCTGCTGATGCTACAAAGTGGGGAAAACTCCCTCCAGAGTTGTTTGAGGGAGGGAGAATAGACTTGGGTGATTGGGAAGTTTTGTTTAGAGGAGGGCCCCTTTGTAATCCACAGCTTTTGCTGTCAAAGCATACATTTGGAAGTGACTTTCAATTTTTGCTTGGAGTCTGTGTTCCGATCAAAAATCGACTTTAGAATTACTGGTACTGTAGCGAGAACGTGTTACTTACACGACAATCCATATGTGGAAGTTATTCAACATCTTTTTACACCGAATTTTAATGCTTGAAAATGTTTGGTTCTAGCAGGATGGAGCCCACACAGCAAAAGCTTCGATCTGAGTGCCATGTGAGATGTTTCAGGCGCCTAATTTTTTAACGCAGTGCACTATGGGACAGATTGCGAAAAACATGGTCAAAACTTACAGCGTTTTTAATATTACATATAAGAAAATGAAAATTTGGGATTACACGTTTTTGGGTCGTAGATTTCAAATCTGATGTCATTTTTAATTCTGAGGTCAGCGGGGGTTTTATTTTCAAAATTGACTGATAAAAGCGATATGGTACTCCATTTCTAGGTTTTTGGGCCGTATGTACGTGAAATAAATAATATACCAAGAATATATCCATTTATTATGAAGAAAAAGTTGTTTTCTCAAAATAAATGGTTTTTATTTGATTATTTCTTTCGTTTCTTCGGATTCATCTTCGTCTCTTCTTCGCCTCGTCAAAAGGTTGGAGTAATTGAATCGCATCTTGTGGCAGTTTCTTTTTGTTTCCTTTTGGTCGTTTTTGCAACAAACTTATGACCGGGTCTGACGTCACTAGAAGCCACAAGAACATATCTGTATTCGTCTTTTCTCTTGAAAATCGTCTTGAATGGTGCGCTCTGTACGACTTAAGGTCTCTTCCGCGTATTTTTCAAAAGCGGCCACATTTGTCGGTAACTGAACAGCTAGTGTCTTTACTGTACTTCCAAATCTATGGATAAAATTCCTATCTATCCCTGTAATTTCGGCGGATTCCTCTTCTTTATTAAAAAATCGACGAGCCGTTTTCGTGATTTGTAGTCCCGTTTTCACCCGACTCTGACATATCAGCCAAAAATCCAAGTCTTTGTTTGAATTTTTCTTGGATACCTTCTTTTCTCTTTTTCAATTTTTCTTTATCCTCCTCTCCACACGCTTGGCATGATTTGAAGACTATGGGTAAGATACACGAATCAAGCATTCAAAGAATCTAATCCACCCTTGTAACATACTTAAACCGAACCGAAATGTGCCTGGATCAGCGTTCTTTTTCCTAATCTTAAATCATTCATTTCTTTGGAGTTGGTCTCGCAAATATAACAGCTAAGCTCCGATGCTCCGCTGAGCGTATTACATATTTTTCCATCAATTATTGTGAGACAAAATTCATGGCTTATGGTTAAATTAATAGTTGTTGGTGACTATAATCTTATTTCCTCTTCTACTCGAAATCTTCTTCCGTGACTTCTTTAGTTTCTTTAACGAAATCAAATTTTATCGGCCTACAAAATCGAGTCGATGATGCATTTTTATTCTGTCATCGACTACGGTTTATCCTTCGTCGACCTATGATAGATTAAGTGGAACGGTGGATGTTAGAAATTTATTAGAATCGTTGAGATTGCGATCGTCAAATTTTTGTTTATATAGTGACTGACTGACTGCTTCTTCCATTACACCCCCCATTTCCAGATAAGACGTAGCTGGTTGTGATTCAATGTTTGTACAATGGACCTTTGAACGTCAAAAAGGCGTACGCATGTATGACCGACAAGAGACTGAACTGTTACCTGCGCACCTTTTTCTCTTGCTGTTACCCTAGTCGGATAGCAGTGACTTTTGGCTTCGCATATCCTCTGATTGATCTTTGCTCAGCTCCGCTTCGACGAAATATGCCAAAGCCTCGTCATCACTGTAACACTGGATAGTGGTGAACTTGACATTTACGCCTTTCCAATTTTGAATGCCTTCGTCGGACTTTCTTCTATCTCTGATACCAATTTCGACCCATCTAAATGACCTTCTTTCCTTAATTTCATCCGAGTAACGAAGGTTCTTGAGTAGTAGTACACTGCTTCAGTTCTTCACCACCGTCTGATGTTAAAGGCTTAATTGACGTGTTACTTTGTGAAAAGGTCTTCGAATACTACTGTCAGAAGTGTTGGGAGTAATCGACGTGAAAAATCCGTCAAGTCATATCTCATTGTTATTTAAGAAACGTTCGTAAATTCGCTGAAAAATTCCTGCAGCAAATCTTATGTTGTGCTTTAGGTTGCCCTCCTTCGGTATAGATGTTTCTTCGGTGTTTAAACGGTTTAAAATGTGTTGGATTAAAACATCGATTTTACCAGAGTGAGTTTCAGGGCTGTTTAACAATATCTTTGCTATACAAAAGAGAAAATATAGAATAGGTAATTACAAAATAATAAAATCCTAAAAAAAACAAATGATCCCTTTATATGGGAAATATTAAATTACACGCCCCGTGCATGCACTTGCCCCAATTTTAAAAAATAATTATATAATATAATATTTAATTAGCTACAAGAATAATCTTAATTTGAAGTCGGTCTTTATAGGTCTAAATTTGTAGCTCTAAGCAAATTTTGTAATCTATGATTTTTGATACGCATACTAGGCGCATGTGTTTATACACTGAAAGACATATATCATATCTTTACTCAGTTTTCCATGCAATTTAATCATAAAGAACTCAAATTCTTACCGGAAACTGAAAAAAAAACTCCACAATTTTGTAACAACGGATAGTTTTAACAAAGTAAAAAAGAAAGGTCAACGCACTAATTTATACACTCTTTTCACTTTGAAGAACATATTACTACGGAAGAGGGTGAGAAACACCCTTCTCACAATTCTCTTAGTTCATTAAACATACCTTTGGAAGTTTTTTCGACGCGAAATTCAGTGCTTTGAAAAAAGGTTTTGATTGTGCTTTTCGCAATCCGTCCCATATTGCAGTGACGCCGTTCCGTATAATTTTCCCCCATAAATATATATTGAAGACCGATGTTTTTTTTTTGGAATTGTCTTCATCACCAGAATCCTATATTGGCGTACCGCATATAGGGAAATGTTCTAGAAACTCGCTAATTGTTTGGTATCACAAAGCAACCATATGACAAGTATCCAAACCAGAGACAGAAGTGCATAGACCAGTGTGATATTGGCAACATGATTCAATCACACCATCAACGTCTGTTCTGAAATACATAGTCGTATAACTTAGCTTACGGCAGATTGTGCATGAGCTTATAGCATTCATTTTCATGGGGTTAAACTGTAGGAACTCTTGCAGCTCACTGCAAGCAAAGTTTGATGTTTTTTTGTTATAACTTCCTCCAACAATATGTCCTTAGTTTGTTGAGCAATTTCAACCGCTATCTCGATGAAGAAGCGGTTAACAATAGTAGCTGTAGCGCTTGATATCCTTGTTTCTGTTTTTACTGTGTCTTACTGAGTACATTCATGTAACTCGTTTGTTTTGAGGCTTTTCAATTGTTTTCGTTACTCTCGCTGGCATTTTAACGATGTAGCCCTGATGAAACCATGGTTTAGTATAAAGTACGTCGTCGCGTTTGAAGAGGGCATTAAATCAGGACATACGGATTATTTGAAAAGAATATCATCAGAAGCTGATCCTTCGAAGAATTGTTCAAGTTTAAATGGGTCGAGAATTAGTCTGTTACTTGTTGGGGTCATTGGGTTTAGAAGATTTCGTTGCTTTTAAGTACTCTAATCTTTCTCTGGAAACGGCCATTCATGCTTTTGTTTGAAACATAAGTACCACCCTAAACCGTAATATGTTCTATAACATTCTTGTTAGAGTGCTTGTCAACGCGTTTCTTGCTTTTCTAATGGCTCTTCTTATTGATGTTAGCGGTATACTGCCGCATTCAGTATATATCAATATCTCAATAAATATGTTTCAATTATCGTTGAGATAGGTCTGGAGGCTTGAGTAGCGTACTCGTTGACAGTTTCGGGAAATTGCTCACGAATATGACCAGTGACCGTTTTAAGCTTGTTGTCACGCATTGTCTCAAACGGATTTGAGTCATCGTCATTGTAGAATCGAAAACTGTTATTGAAATTTGTAGTGGTTGTAGCAATGCCGTTATCTTATAACTCGTCTACTTCGTTCTCAGCTTTTTGCGATTTTTAGGCATATCAGCATTTTCAGGTGATTCAGTTGATTGTTTTTCTTCCAACAAGTGCTATGGCAGTAGTGATTTGTTCAGTCACACTATTAAGACCACAGACATAAGGGGATTTACGCGTTCCATGTGAGCAGAGTCAATAGGCTACAGATGGGAGCAACACTGTATTGTCACAAGACAAAATCCAGACGCAGTAACTCAATGAAATACATACTCTGCGTGCTGATCGACTTAACATTATTGGGCTTTGACAGTGTGGTTGATGAATGGTGCTACTAATGTCGTTGCGCATTACTCATTTGTGTTCACGTTCTGCCTATGTTTTGGTACATGCCATGTGGCCGCTTTGTGATACCAAGCGGATAGTAAGCAGCCGAGTTTCTAGAAAGCATATTTTTCTGGATCGGATATATCCTTATGCGAGCCTAACGATGAGAACAATCCCGAATAATAGCATAAGCGGGTTGGGTTGCTTGATTGTAAACTGAAACCAACTTTTTTTCTTTCCACTCCCTTTGTCAGTTACTTCACTAGAGGCAATTTCGCAAGAGTATAAGCCAGCTTGTCTACTGAAAGACAAGTTCAGTTTCTTCGAGGAAAATCCAGAGGATCAAGTTGTTCGAGTCTTTTTATTCTGGAATCGATGAAGAGTTTCCTGGTCAGGACATCTGGATGTATCTTCAATCGTGATATCTCATACTGAAGACAGACACGTAGGGAATTCCTAGATTCTGATGTAGGCTTTGATTAGGCGGTCTGCATATTGCCGTTAACGTTTTGGATTGGAAACATTGAAACTATTGAAATCCAGGTACTTGATTTTGTCTTTTTGAGGAAATGCGGCATTGTAGAATTACACTATTGGACCTGTCTTTTAGACATATTTCAATTTTATTAAGGTAGCATTGAAAAAGTTGGAGGCTTGGTTGGGATTGTGATGAAACACTATAATCGCAGTAATCATCTGCAACGTTGGTGTATTTGTTGCTATTGGCATGTCTGCTGTATACAAAATATACATCAACGGACCAAAGGCACCGCCTTGCGGTACGTCAGCTTGAACATCTACTAGAAAAGAGTAAGCTTCTCCGTACTTCACCAGAAATTCCTTGTTCTTTAGGTATAATATAGGCATCTGTGCAGTATCTCTTGTTTTCGAGATTCTCTTTTATTATCCTGACTATGCGATGGGCTTGTTCGATGATAGCGTGAGAGTGTCAAATTTATAGTTGGGATTTAGCTTCAATATTTCAAAAATTTGATTTAGTTGTTCTAGAAAGAGCTTCTGTGTAGAGAGGAGACCAATGAGACGGTAAGAAGCAGCTTCCGAAGGATCTTTTTGTCGCTATTTCAATTGGGTTAGATAATATCCAGCTTTTAGTTTAGCGTTTGATCATCTTATGAGATATGGATAGCAATTCCTTTGATATTCTTGATCCTCTCGTGCTATTTCTTTTGGAAAAGGTTTGAAAACTGGGCTCAGAGAATACTTTATTTTTCGTGGTCGTTTAGAGCCCAGTCGCCATTACTTTTCCTTTTAGGTGGATTGTATACTTTATGCATTTTTATTCTTCCATTATCAATAGCCCATTAGCTTCTGATAAAGAATTTTTGGTACACTGATTTTTGTTTTCCTTTAAAAGTTTCTTTACTAAGATTCTTCTTATCGTTCGATGGGCTTATTAATTGCCAGCATTTCTTTAGCTTTCTTTTTGCAAATTTTAGTTTTGATGTCAAAACAGTTACCAGGACGTGTCCGTTATTGCAATCTCCGACGTAACGTTCTATGTACTTTTCTGAATTGGCTTAGTATGGTGTTCGATCGCTGATTCAATATCCTCATCTGTATTTAATGGTATATGTAGGTCTCAAGTCAGTAAAATTTATTGTATTGGTATCCTAGACTGTATTTTTGTTTAATAAAGTGGGTTGTTTAGTTTAGTGGCAAACCTGGGGTGTCAAACGACAAGTCAAGTTTTGCGAAGTATCTTTTGGTATATAAAAACCCAGTGAGTTTGGGATCTTGCCTTTGATCGGTTTATTCGTTAAGTAACCCAGGTTTTGATCTTGAACTGCTTGAAATAATTGTCTTCCTTTGGAAACATCAACCTAGAACCCCAAGTGGTATGATTGGAGTTGAAACCGCCACCTGTTTTAAAATTGTGATCAAATGTTGTAATATGTTTTCTATTATTTATTTAGCTGAAAGTACTAGATTTCATCGACGGTCGTGGGTTGTATGTTTGTTAAGACTCCAGTAACTTTATCGTGGAGTTGTGGAATGTAGTCATGTGTGGTTTTCAAATTAGATGTCCATCAAAACTATAAAGAGTAATGAATGTCTTGAAGTCTTTGGAATGTTTGAATAGATTTTTGACGTTCCAGGTAGATAATTTTTTTAAAGTTTATGTATTATATTATGACATTTCAGTATTCAGGGAGATTAGAAGTTCTCCATCGTTTTGGTTAGTATTCTTTTAAGGGTATTGTGTGATTGATGTGAGGCGTGCAACTAGGTTGATTGAACATATATTAAGGTGTGATTTATTTGATCATCTTTCTGAACTTTTTATAAGTAAGAAATATATGAGGGGCCAATCTGACTGTTCAAAATTTTATTTGGAGTTCTCGTAGAGGAGGGAAGTTTCGATAGTGTCATTAAATGAATCTTCAATTACTATTTCATTCATAATTCAGGTCGTCTTCCCACAGCTTCGTAATCAGCATCAAAAGTTTTTTTAATTGCACTCTTTACGGGAGATGGCCAATGCTCTTTGATCTTGATGTCGTTTGTTATTTTTTTCATGTATTATAATCTGGACAACTTAAATTTGGATGCCATTGCATTACCTACTACGCTGTACAAATTCTGATTTCGTATGCAGCGTCGAATTTTAAAAACGAGGTATAGTCAAAAAGGACTATACCAGGCAAACAGTGAGACTATAATATAAGCGCCATGTTGGTGTTTCTTAATAACTTTCCATTGTAAGAGAGATATGAACCAGTTAGACTCTATAAGCGATTTTAAGTTTTTCACAAAATTTTGTGCGTTGCTCGAATTTGCCATCTTGACGAATACAAAACAAATTGGAAAAAACGTGTATAATACTATATCCAAGAGTATAACATTGATTTTATCTGCGTGATTGTGTTCTAAATTTTCCTGGCACTACCTCGTGCATCAGAAATATTTTAAATATTATTTCTCTATATCAGTATATATTTTTGTTAATATTTTAGTGGGGTATGGTACCATGTAGAACATCAGATGTTTTTGATGGGGGAGGAGAGATATAATAGAATGGTAGATTGTATTTAAGATTATAAATTTGAGTCCGAATAGTTCATGGTTACGATTAAAAGTAAAACGGTGTGTATCAGCGAATTTCAAAAAATGCAAGCTCGATAAATTAATTTCATAGCCATAAAAATTTACATATATTATTGTAGGGTACAAGGAAAGTAAGACTGATTTCAAAAATTCGTTTAATTGAAGATGTGTTTATATAGACTTAAAATTCTTCAAAGTAACATCTTTGAGCATCAATATATCGTTGCAGTAGTTCTATTATGAGTCGTAGCTCGGCTAAAGTCCCAAAATGTCGTCCTTTCAAGCTAGATTTGAACCATAGAAACAAAATGTCGCAAGCGTTTTACTTGCGGATTTTTGGCGTTAAACGTGTGTTAGTTGATGGACAGTGTGCTGCATTTTAACTCATGACGTCACACAAACAGTTGACCACTTTGCAAACAATCAGCTCTTTGTAACGGCTCAAAGGCAAATAAGCTGTGTCGAACCAACCGTCAGACCTGAAGACTCCTCTTCGGATCCTTCTGCTTTGTCCGACTTTAACGAAATCTATGTCAAAAAATGCTCTTTTTGATCATACCACATCACTAAGACATAATCAGACGTTCTATTGTTTTTAAGAGGATTCTATTTGATTCCTATGCTTTAAATAATTCTGCAACTACCTCTTGGTACGTCACCGAAAACGAGTAACTGGTGCTTGAAGATTCTCCAGATATATTCTGGATTTGGTGGTAGCTATTGATAATTTATTGATGGAGAAACAGTGAGCAAAACTTAATGAAAGTTCACTAGGCATTATTTGCGGGGGGAGTTTTTAGCCTACAACACTTTGTAGTTGCCTGATTCGTCTTTTGGTGCTTTTTGCCAGAAGCAAAATAAATATGGAAAAGAAAATATTTTGATGACGTTCTTGATATCGAAGGTGACCGATGACAGAAAAAGTTGTGTTGGTGCATAGCTTTCTTTCTAATCCAAGTTTAGATTAATATTACTGTATCTAGATTTATCAATTCTATTTCCGTTATGGTTTTCTTTCTTTTTGTTCAGTCTTGTATGTTCCAGGTTCCTACTCTTAGGGTTCTTTCCTGTTCTTTTTTCTTAAAGTCCAGTTTATTTTTCTCTAATATTGTATTTTATTTTGGTGGAGATTTTTACGCAGGGATAGTTATTTTTTTTATGATTCTTCATCCTGTTAAAAATTTCTCTAGCCTTTTTGTTTTCTGTGTCATAGTTGCCATAGCCGAAATACCAAAACTCCCTTATAGAGGACCATTTAATTCAACTGTTAATTATAGGTTAGACGCTGTTTGCGCCACTCAGTTTGGGTCATACGCTACTGCTAATTTTGATACTCTTCAGGTATTTTATTTCCCCGCTACCCACCATGGCTGGTGAGCATTCCCCTAACCGCTACCGGGAGGCGTTTTAATGGGAACTAATAACCCTGCATGAGTTTCGACTACCTAGAGTGCCTGTACGTATCTATCCCTTTCTTTTTACAAAAATACTCTTAGCAAGAGATGTTCGAGTACTTTTTTTTAATTCAAAAACGGATTAAATGCATTGTCAATGGGAAGATAAATTAATTAAGAGTTGAACGAGGATATTTGCGATGGACGAACAGTACAAGGTTGATACCAACATTTTAAGGAATAAAATTTTTATTTATAAAATAAAGCCAGTGAACGACTCCTAGCATTGATAAATATGCATTATAACCAGATATTAAATGAAAACCATCGACTTCAGATAGCATGCAAAAGCGAGTCTTCATCCAATGAAGATCATGATAACTATACGGTGGTCTAGCATCATCCATTATTCCTTCTTGCAACCTGGCAACACAATGACAGTAGTCTTACTGCAGAGAATTTGATTGCGTTAAAAACGGTACCATAACGTGAGAGATCACGTAGCACGAGTAATAAAGTCTGGAGCTTTTTTTCTTAAAGCTCATTTAATTATTAAAGTCTTATTTTACTATTCTCTGACCGATATATGGACTTATTTTTCATACAAAGTTCAGCGGTGTCGTTAAAACTCTCCCTTCTTCTCTTCCCACACATTTCATGATTAGGTTAGAATGATTAGTTTTTTGGACCACAAGAACCTTCTCCATACCACAATCATCCGTTTAGAATGATGAAATCTATCTTTATTTTGGTAAACAGTTATCATCCTACATTTAAATTCTGCTGCGAGCAAGTAATCATTTTATCGTTTTTAACTTTTCAGTTTTCACATATTATGTCTTGGAGAGTTTTAAATTCTCGTTCGCTGTGTTTGCCTTATGAAGTTTTAGGCGTGTTTTGTAATTGTCTCTTTACAGGAACTAAAATTGATTTGTTTATTGCTTCCTCGTTGGAGAAGTTGTTAATATTGACCGTTAGATATATAGTTAGCGTCGAAAGTAATTACATTACTTATAGTTATTACTAGATGACGTATCAGAGTTAAATAAATGAAGCTTTGAAATTGCCATAAAATTGGAACATTGTCACCTCGTCCTGTAAATTAACAATTTGTTACCATTACTACATTTCCCTATAATCCAACAGGCCACGTTTTGACCCTAGAGTTTTTTTGCAAGCAGTTGATTGATAAGAATTTCTGAGGAATATTCTTAGATGAGCATGTACCACATCACTTATAATATGTTCCAGTTTCTCAACGTATTTTAGAGGCAGATACGACTCTGTAATTGAAAAAGCAAGGTCCGCGAAGAAGGTGATGGTTTCTCTTCTAAAATCGTTACTCAAGATGAACCCTGAATTCGCGCTACTTCTCACTGGAAATATAGAAAGTTCCGAGCGCAGACATTTGGAGATGATTGTGTCAATTTTCTGGACAGAAATGCTTATCAATGTTTATTTGGACTATTAGACAATTATTTTTTTTTAATTCAGGTGTCATTTTCAAAACAATGGTGCTGGACTCCGTATTATGCGACCGTCCAAGAACTGCATTTCAAAAGTTACTACATGTGTCGTATTAGCTATTGCGATTAACGTATTCAAAAATGACAGGAAAGAAACTTATTTCTGAAACAAGAAAGATGCAGTGCATGGCTTTCTAGCAAATCTTGATCGGGAACCGTTGCTTTAATTCTTATTCGCTTAGCTTGTTAATAAGTTTCAATATGACTCGTCTAAGGATCAGTTCGGTTTGATTCGGCTCGGCTCGGCTTAGTTAGGCTCGATTCGGCTCACTATATTAAATTTTAGCACAGGCATCTCTGTTTGCCTTTACTTAATACGAATGACTTTTTCTATTGCGATTTCTGCAGTTCATCTACTCATTTTATATTACATCGATGTTTTTTATATTCGACTTTTTCTTTCAATGTCCGTTCCTGTTGCACCTTAACGGTTTAGTTCTCTAACTTCCCGAAACTACCTTTTTGTTCTTATTTCCGCTCCACGGTTGCGAAAGCGCGAATTGAAAATCAATTAAGCCGTTCGACTGGAAGGCATTTTGATTGCGACGAGCGGAGGAGCTATTAAGGACGATTCGCACTGACGATTCAATTCAAATTGATTTGACATCTATTTACGCTTTGCATATCCCGATGCCACTTTGAGCTTTAATGCTCGCGTCGCCCAAGTGTAAGTATGCGGATTTATTGCCATTTATTTTTTAAATCGAAAGCCAAGCGCGCGACGTGCCGCAATTTATCCGTTTCGCTTGTTTATCAAGCAGAATTGTTTCCTTATTAGTAGTGGGCGCGATTTAGGAAGTTCTACTGTGTTTACATTACATGGGGTGTTTCAAAAGTAAATATCACGCGAACGAGTTTTTTCTGGTGCATGGTTCAACACTGCCTTTTTATAGCTTGCTAGTATTTAAACTAAAATACTACCTATCGGTATTTCAATAACGCCAGAACTTGCTCGACTAATAGCAAGTTGTCTTGAGTCTTGTACAGATTTTTTGTTTTTTTACTCCTTTACGACTTTGATTATTTATCTTAAATTTTAGGCAACTTATTTTTGTATTAATGCCACTTTTAAGTTTATATTGTACATTATCTTCCTGGGTTATACTGAAAAATCCAAGTTTACCATATGTTTTGATGTTTTGACGATACAAATGGCAATTGCTTGATTATTCAAGGGTTAACCTTAAATAATATCATTAATTTTGTCATAGTTACAGCTAATGTTTCTAGTACAATGGCGGTTAAAATGCTGGTTGTTTTCACTGTTTTCTTTTCTTCTTTAACTTTTTCGAATCACTCCAAAACTTGACTATGCATTGGAAAGTCTGAAAAGTTTTTTTCAACAAATTACATCAAATACAATTTTATCAAAGAACCGTTCAACTTATACGGTTAAAATAATTAGGGCAATTATTCTGCCAATTATTGGATCCACAAGAAATTAAAAAAAAAAGATTGATACAATCGTTTTGCCACGTTGAGGAGAAAAGCTTATGTAGATGTTGTCGGGGCTTCTTGTTAAAGATGACTCCATACTGTCTTCTGGTCGACTCCAAGCTCTTCAGCCAAG
Source organism: Sinelater perroti (assembly GCA_036346155.1). Classification (NCBI taxonomy): domain Eukaryota; kingdom Metazoa; phylum Arthropoda; class Insecta; order Coleoptera; family Elateridae; genus Sinelater; species Sinelater perroti. Next base: position 14,917,603 of record JARFIY010000158.1, on the reverse strand, counting down.
CATTGAGTGCTCGAAAACGATTTTGAAGTCTCCGTCACCCTGAACAGATTGTCGACTAGAACTTGGCTGATCTTTAAGATTGAGGTCGCCAGAAACTTTTTGTACCATCTTGCCACGATTCTGTATTTTACTGTTTGTTCCTTCACCTTTTTCAGCCTAACTATAAGGTGTCGCTTCCAGCAATAACGTATCAGGATTCGGAGTTCAGCTTTCTCCATCTAAAATAAATGAAGAAGCTAACTGGAATAAAAGGCATAAAATTGAATTTTTTGCAAGTGTGGCAGAACTTTTGTAAATTTTTTTCAGAAATTTTTGTAAATGAATATTTAACATATAATTAGAAGGAACCTTTTATTTATACCGTTGGGTCCTGGGTGTCTCAAGTCTTGCTTATAGAGCAAATTACCACAGATGTACTTGCGACGTGACATCCCAGTTTCGGTGAATTTCGATTTGAATCGTATCTATGATCTCTTTGAAGACGAAACTTTGTAAGGTGCTAAACAGAAATTGTGGCAAGCTTTTTTTGGGAGTAGGCTTGAAGGCTTTCTACATTTTAATTATGAATATTTTAAGTAAGTTATCTTAGACATACTGTTGTTTAGTTTTTTAAGGAATCTGAGTCTTGGTCCATACATTCTCCACTTGCTGTGAAAAGGTGAAAAGTGTGGTAGGGCGTGTGCTGACCGCTCATCTGCATCGTAGTTTCTAGGTCCTCTAATATTTGGGTTAGGGTGTCCTTGGATATTGGTGTAGAATTTCGTCGCTTCGTCTTTCAGGACTTTCTTGCTGGTGGTGGGGATTTCTACATCCCCGTGGAGAATCGTTTTCTGGCGAACTACGGAGCGCCAAAGATAGATCTTAGTATCCGATTCTGGATAACTTACAGTATTAGCAGCGTATTCCCAGACTGGACCTACATATGTTATCAACGGTCGCAGAATTGTCTTGTATATTTTTAGTTTCTTTGCTGGGGATAACTGGCTACCCTTGGTACAGCAGCGGGCCTAGAGCTGATCTAGCTGCTTTCGCTTTTCTTGAATTGTCAGCGTGCGAACCCCGAGTGAGTTTGAAGTCTTCTCTTTTTGACTTTTTTTAGATATCGTTGCGGTGTTTTTTTCGGGATTGATTCTGATCCGCCATCGGTCGAACTAATTCTCGAGGGCGTCAAGTCCGTCTTGTTTCCTAGTTCACAGATGAGATCTGACCAAGATAGCTACTAACGCCGTGTCGTCTATGTATTGAGCTACCATCGTTGTAGGCGTGGTGGGCATGTCTCCGGCGTAGATGTTGAGGAACTGCTGCCGATTTTGATCCGGAACGTTTTGCTAAAGAAGGACTGGATTAGCTTGATGTTCGCCAGCGGAATGGATGCTGAGGCCATCTTGAATACTAGCTCGTTGGGCTACACCTTGTAGATGACCTTGGTCACATCTAGGACTTCCTTCTTATTGAAACTTTCTGTGATTTTTTCACCAGTCATAGATGTAGAATGTTGGAGTGGACTTTGCAAAATTTGACCTGACCCTCTGGGATTAGTTCTAGGCTTTTAACCAGAGCATCTTTAGGTGGTGATGAATTATCTTTTCTACTTCCTTCTCCGGTAATCTCAGGCGAAGGTACTCGTCATTCTTGGTGGGAGAAGTGTCATCTCAAGACAGCGTTGGTGATCTGGACTACGCAGACGACTGCTTTCCTGAGAATAAGTTGTCTTATTAATATGTTAAGGTTATCTTGTATACTGTAGGGTGATGTGTTGTGCTTATATACATGAAAATTTCTTAGTAACTGAATTTACAAGAAAATTGTATAGAGTGTGTATTAATGAAAGAGAATTTTTGAATAGGCCCTTTTCTCATTGCCAGTATGGCAGTACTAGAATTGATGTATGCAAGCTGTGTAAGGAGAGCTTTTGCACATAGTTTCATTAGTAGCAATCGCGATGACTGAACGACCATTACTTAATATTGTACAATATGTTATAATAAAAATTCGAATGGAGAAAAAAGACAGCAACGGATATGAGGCAGATTTTTGAGAAAGCAGGTGTTAAAATGGTATAAGGTATTAGACATGGGACGAAGTGATGTCGAAAACATAACACTTGGACGTAGTGGGACAGTTGACGGCTAATGATTGTTGAAATATGCGTTGAAATGGGTATTAGTTAAGATATTGCTTCAAAGGTGTCTTCAAGATGGGTCACTGGTCTAATTAATACTGAACAAAATCTTCAGCGACTTATCTTTTGCTCATTAGGAAGAACATTCAAAACGAGCTGGCCAATCAATGCATGTTCCTGCCTTTGTCATTGTGCCTAGAGCTGATATTCTATAGTTGGCGACATCTTTCATAAACCACATTCCACGCTTCATCGTATTTCGATTTATATGTGGTCTAAGAACTGATTCAAATTTTTTTCTTAATATGTCCAACCAGCGATTGTGTTGGTTAAAAAATGTGGTTCAACAATATCAAAGTAATTGATAACAACCAAACTAATTCGATTCGAGTATAGAGGGTGCACTGCTATGATTTCCCGTTTTTGAAATCTCCATGTACGATACTTGTATGTGTTGACAAATCCTCCTAATTCATAATGACACTTGTCTGAGAATAATATCTTTCTATAAGAGATGTGCTTCAATCCAATCATGTGTGTCAAAGTGATAGCAAATTGAAAATTAGAATTTTATAAACGAAAAATTTTAATCCTTTTGGTTGAATAATTTTGGTCAATTATGATTTGTAGGATGTCTTTCCATCTTCTAATTATAATTCAACCTAGTTTTATCCTTGTATCTATTTCCTTTGTTTGATTGTCGCACTCTTATGTAATACGTGGTATTTATTGTGACCAAAACACGTGTTTCTTGATTATGAAAAAAGGGGGTAGACAAGAAGTCAATGTTGGATCGCCAGGCAGTCATCCGGCAAGGCTGATTCAATATGGAATGTGTCCTTTTGCAATTTTCATTAAGTAAATGAATTATTTTAAATTGTCTTTGCTTTGAAAAAATACAGTTTGAGTACCGGATAATAATGAGAATAGAACAGGAAGATCATGCACAGTGACAACATATAGTATCATCGGAAGAGTTGAGAAACATTTCGAAGAAAAGCCCACAACATTGGGAAATGCTTTAAAAGAACTCGACATTAAGAGATCATCACTTCATCGGATTATTAATCAAGAAATGCAACTTTTCGCTTACAAAATACAGATCCATCACCCATTGAGTGAGAAAGCAATTGGAAATCGATTTCAGTTCGCTCTTCTATTAACTCAAATGATAGAATCGGAACAGATAGATTCTAAGAAGATATGGTTTTCCGACGAGTGTCACTACGAGTTAGATTTTGTGAACAAAACTGAAAACTACTAGACATAGTTTCGAAAAAATTACTGTAGTCTCTCACTACACTCAAAGTGTACAGCTATTTGGTGTGTGATAAACTACTAAGGCATTCTTCTTTTTTTTCTTTCCCTTCTCCCATTGTACCTTTATGGTGTTGGGGTATTGAGCCAATCTTTATAACCTTCTATTCCTGGAAAGGATCCGGATTTGTTCTATGGTTTTTCCCTTTTTCTCAGCTGTTTCCTTGATATTGTCCATCCATTCTTTCCTAGGTCTCCCTTTTGTTCTTCTTCCTTCTGTTCCCATCTCGAAAATTTTCTTTGGATATCGGGTGTTATCCATTCTATTTAGATGTCCATACCATTGCAATTGTTTGTGTTCTATTTCGTTTACTATTGGTCTTAGTTCTAGCTCATCTCTGACACTTCTATTTCTGACCCTGTCTCGTCTTGTTTTGCCTATTACGCGCCTTAGATATTTCATTTCCGCAGCTGTTATACTCGATCTGTATTTATCCAACATTACCCAGGTTTCAGAGCCATATAGTAAGGTGGGCGTGTAGATTGTTTTATATAAGTGTAGTTTAGCTTTTTTACTTATTTCCTTTTCGTTGATTAGTGTGTTGTTTATTTGGTGGTATAGTTTATTACTCTTGCTTATTCTGTTTTTGATTTCTTGATGTATCCTTCCGTGCTTGCTAACTATCGTCCCGAGGTATTCGTATGTGTCTACGTTTTCTAACGTGTTTTGGTTTATTTGGATTTCTGCCCTATTTACCTCTGTTTTTGTTATGTGCATGACTTTGCCTTTTTGTATGTTTATTTCCATTCCCTTCTCCTCTAGGTGGTTCTTCCATATATTGATATTTTTCTGTAGTTGTTCCGGGTTTCTTGCCAATAGCAGTATAACATCTGCATGTAGTATAACAGGTCTTGCGATTTCACTGGGTTTAGGTTGTGGTATCCGAGTACCGTTTTTCTTGTTTCCCTTTTGCATGTTTTATGAATATTATCCATATATATTACGAACAGAAGGGGGCTTTAGGCTATCTCCTTGTTTGATTCCTCTTTTCATATGGAATTCTTCTGAAACTTTTCCGTTTAACCTTATTTTTCCTATTACTGTCCTGTGTAGTGCTCTGACATTTATTTCCAATTTTTTGCTTATTTGTAGTTCCCTTAGTGCTTTCCAGATATGTTTTCTTGGGACCAGGTCGAATGCTGCTTTTAGATCGAGGAATGCTATATATAATCCTTTGTTTTTATTTAGTGTCTTCTCTATTATGGCTCGTAGGGTATAGATGTGGTCTTGCGTTTGTCACTCAGGACGGAAAGCCGCTTGTTCTTCTATTTTGCCTTCGATTTCTTTTCTAAATATTTTCTCTATTATCCTGGTGTGCAGGTGAGGTTGACATTTGAGTGGCTGGGTGTTGGCGCCACCCCTTACCCTCCTACTAAGGCATTATAGGACCATATTTCTTGACTGATGCAATCAGTGGTCAAATCTATAAAGATAAAATTTTGGATTCCTTTTTCAATCGTAGCATAAGTCGAACTTCACAAAAGCGTAAATTCAGATTCATACATGATGGCGCGAGGCTTCATCGAACTCAATATAATAGGAATGTTATTTTAAGAATATCATAGTTTCCGATGCAAAGACAGACAGGTGGCGGCATTGACTGGCCAGCATATTCATCGGAAGTGAATTCTTGCAACTATGCATTGTGGGGTCTAACTAAGGAAGGATATCGAGTACCATCCCAGTCGAAGATCTTCAGAAAACCTCGAAACTCAAAGAAAGGATCAGCGAAGCAGTAGAGTCGATTTCAGAAGACTCAAGGCACAAAATTATTGACCAAATTTTGAAGAGATTGAGAGCGAGCGGTTATCAAGAGTAAAGAGCGCCATTTCGAGAATATTTTTTTAGTCCACTCGTTAGTCAGTATAATGCAATTTACTCGGTTTAGATAATATTTTTAAGTTCTTTAAGTAATTATTTCACACTCGCTACTTTTCGCGAATAATCAAATCATATTTGCACAGGATGAGGAAGATATAGAATTCATGTTAAGAAACTTAAAGAAGAATTTGAAGAAGAAGTATTAAAGATTAATTTCAAAAAAACAGAATACATGTGTGTGGGAAGAGCGATGGGGAACTTAAATGTTGACGGAGAGGATATTAAACCCTGCAACAATTTCACTTACTTAGGACCGACTATAAGCTCAGATGGCAGATGTGAGAAGGATATCTTCAAAATAATAATGATGGAAAAAACGACCACAAAGAATCTATATGGACTACTATGGAGTGACAACTTATGTAAAGACACAAAGAAAATGATGTTCTATAGTATAGTAAAGAATATCACACTCTATGGGGCAGAATTGTGGCCAATGACGAAATATGTTTGAGTTAGAATTAGAGCAGTAGAATTGAATTACTTAAGATGTCTAAAAACTATCAGAAGAGATAGAATGAGAACAGAAATAATATGGGAAAAGATGGAAGCAACCCAGACAATCACTAAGAGTTTAGAAAATCGAGCACCACGTTGGTATGGTCACGTAAAACGAATGCTTGAAGATAGATGGCCAAGGAAGATTATAGAATGGTCTCCCAAGAGGTAAAATAGGAAGAGGGCGACCAACCTTCAATTGGGAAACATATAACAAAGATAATGGAAGAAAAAGATCCGAAAGAAGGAGACTGATTGAATAGGGACATATGGAAACAAAAAACGGAAAACCTATTTGAGTAATAAACCGAAGAAAAAGTATTTTTCGACGACATAAACTTGCGGGGCACGTTGCAGCTGCAATCACAACTTGTATTGTATTGACAATACAATTTATGCGGCTTTGATGACATTTGTAGTTTTTTTAAATAAATTTTTTTCCAAATTAAAATTTAAATAACTAAAAAAATTATTTAGTTATTTAATTTTACATTTTAAATATGAATTTGCATATATTTAAAATTTTAGCGTTTCTGCTTGATCTACATTTTTCCAAGGACTCATTGAGGATGCAAAAGTAAGCATTTGCATAAGTTTTACTCCCATTAGAAATTCAAAACGTGTCTTTTTGCTGCTTCTCAGATTCTTTTGACATTCTGAATCTTAAACGGGGCCACTGAATAATATTTTAATATTCACCTGCTTAAGTGCATCGAATGGTATTATTCTAACCTAAAGCGGCTAGTAAGACGCGAGTTATAGGTCGTTATTTGGAATTATTTATAATCCTGTTTTGGGAAGGGCGTTTAATTGGTTGGTAATTGATGGTATGGTAATGATTTTTGTCCAACTGTTAAATAGAGGATTTGACATTTAAATGTCAAATGCAGGAACTGAGTCATTTTAGCGGCCCAAGTAACATTATCGTTTTTTTATTGGCAAAATTGCTTATCGCATTTTTGGCAACTGGTATTTTTTGAATTTAATGTTTTTTGCTTTATTTAATGCTTGCTTTGACATTTTTCTGTGTTAGCCATGTGTTTACATAATATTTATACTAAGTGGTTTGATGAGTAACTTGGTGCGCATACTCGTAGAGGACGGCAACAAAAACTATTTGAGTATTCTATTTATTATTTTGTATAATTGTTTAAATAAGCATTCCTTTCGAATTAATTGGAATTAGTAGTGTCTTTTTTCGAAAACAATGAAAAAATCCATGATAAGCTTTTGCCTATATTGGGTAACTCAAGCCCTTTCTAAGAGACCGTTCGACTCTGGGTGAAAAATTCTAGCGTGCCAGAACCAGTATTAAAAGCGCACCACGTTCTAAAGGTTCCAAAACAACCGTCATGTCTGAAATCACGGACAAAGTCGATGATATGGTTTTGGTCGACAGATGAGTGAAATTTAGCAAGTTTACTTCGTTTTGCATAACGAATTGAAAATAAAACTGTCCAAGATGAGCAAAAATGAATTAGTGTGCGAACATCAGCCGATTTTTTCAAAGCGTTTGAGAAGAATCTAACTGATTAAGGCATTTTGTGACGATGACCAAAAGCTGAATTCACTACGAAACAACAATCTAGATAACGAATTGCATGAGGTAACTCGCATCAGAAGAAGGCGAAAAGCGTACCACCTGTTGAAAAGTGATGGATTTGGGACATGAAAGGAATGCTTCCAATTAAATACTGTATTAAAGTGGAAAACCGATGGTACTTTTTAAGAGATTGAAGGCAGCGATCGCAGAGAAACGTCCTGTAATGTTCAAAGTGTTGTTTCACTAGATAACGCGTCGGCCCATTCAAACCGTATAATTGAGCAGAAATCGACAAAGCTGAAATTTGAAGATCTCCCGTATGTTGGAGGGTTTGCCATATGTTCTCTTAATTAAAATTTTTCTGTCCGAACAAATATTTAGATGAAATGGAGAGGTGGGACAGAACGCGTATGTTTTGAGAGCATCGAAGAAATCCACTAAGGAAGCTTAGGGAAACGTTGGGGTAATTGCAGTGCACTTATATTTGTTCGCTAGTGAATTGTAGTGAGTAGATTGCTAATAAAAACACGAAAAAACCTAAACCTTATCAAATGCTGTGAATTCCTAAAACGTTCGCCGTCATCGTTGAGTGTTCTATTGTTTTTGGGTTTTTAAACTACTCGTGGATTTAAGCTTAGCCGATCCGTTATCTTATAAATCATTGCTACCATTTCCTTAAATTTAAAATTTGATTCCCTAAAAAATGAGATGGCTGTAACGGTCTCTCAACATTTTTCTTCCACGGTAGAAGGTAGCGAACTCTAAGAAGTGGGCAATTTTTGTTTGATCTTAAATAATGTTTTCTATAGACTGTTAGAGCGTGCTCCGCGATTTTCATACTTTGGTCGTCTTTATTACCCGTTACTTTGTTAACTGCAAGGTTTTCTGGTCCATTGGTTTTCAACTTTAAAATTTTTAAATTTTAGCTATGACTGTTTTTTGTGTTTCCAAGGCAATTGTTATCTATGACCAGAAAAGTCATGAAGTCTGACATTTTCTGTTGGAATGAAGACTACAAACAACTTCATGAGGTATACAGCCAAAATGATCTCCAAACGGTGAGAAAACTTTTGGACTTCCTGAATTGCCAGAACAGCAAAACGGGAAGACACTTAAGAAAAAGACCAGAGAAAGGCTCTTCTGAATAAGACACAGCCATCAACAAAACTTGCCAACATCACAGCCCGTTACTGTCGACGAATTGACCATTTTTCTAATGGAATTATTATTGCATCAATGTTTTCTTAGTAATGAAAGAATTCATAGAAAGTATAACATTAACCAAAATTAAAAACATTTTGAACTTTTCGTGGCGGAGTTAATTGCATTCTTTTTCACGTGTAGAAACTTGTGCGTCAAGTAGAGAAGAGTTTTATAAAGTATCTTTATCAGAACAGAACGGCGATCAGGAGCAGGAAAATAGAGTTACAGGTTGACGATTTCATTAATAGTGGATTTTCATAGATTGTCTTGAGGTTTATGCGCCACTTGGAGGTTTCGTGCTGGTCAAGAATTATTGGTGGTTGGAAAGTGAACTGTTTTAGAGTCGAAGCAAAGCTAACCTATTATTCTCCATGAACTTTAAATTAAGTTGGATGTTGCCTTAAGGCGTTGCAGCCTGCGATGGTACTTAAGGGTACTTAGGAGCTATCGCCGATGCTGGAGATGAAAGGATCAGTAGAGAAGGTTGACAATCGGTGATTACAGCTATGAAGAGAAACTTTCACGATTCTTTTAATGGAATTTTATGTTACTTGTGCAATATTCTTTTGATCATAGAAAATACCAGTGTGTGCTTGGAAAATTTATCAAAGGCTATAGTTCGCATAATATTATGGAATTTTTATTGATTTTTTCTCAATTTATGGAGGGGTTAGAATTAGTCTTAAGATTTCCAATTTCTTATGTTACTCCGTATAGGTGTTGCTCTTAGGTGATTTCGAAAGGCATTGTTTATCTCTTGGTGGTGGGAACCTCCACCCCGGTCTTTGGTGTTCGTTCGTTCTTCTTGATCACTCCTATTCGATAGTATCTGGTGCATGTCGGCAGTAATAATTTCAATGAAATTTAGTTGTTCAAAATCACTAATTAATGTTCGCAAGGTCTGGGGGGGTTTATTTTAAGCACAGTAGTGTAAAGCTCTTAAAAGAAAACACTTCAATATTGTTTAAACTATTTATTTATTTCTAGAAATTGAATTATTTAATAACATTTATGTGCACTAACTCAGGTACGTATTAATATAACTATCTACAACACAATTTATTTTGCACTAAAGTAGTTTACTTCGCTTCTAATAACTTGATTGACTTTTACTGCTCCGCTGGGGCCATTCACATTCCTTTTGGGGTAGTCGGCATGTTTACGAGTATTCCGGGGGTCTCAATGGTAGCGGCTCCCATATTCGGCACTCGACTGCGACGACACAACGGCAACAATGGCGACGCGAATTCTACGCTTTTACGGCGAGATTCGAAAATTTGTTACAATAAGATTAAGATGTTTGTTTCTTGTATATTGGCGTCTTTGTTGAAAATGTTAACAAAAGCATACACCACTGCTGTTTTTAGTTTCGCTATGTTGGATTATTCAAAATCAGTAGTGTTGGCCATCGTGAAAACCTAGAAAAACGCACAATTCAGTCAAATGTAACCCTCCATTGTAACTGTGAGCTCTGAGACCTACTGGCAATAATTCGGTATTACATTCATTCGAGTGGAACATTTCGATTTTGAAAATTAAAATTATTGAGTTGTGCAATTGCATTTCAGTTCTGCCCGTTAAAAAAATTAAGACTGCTAATGTGGAGATTTGAATTGTTATAGTGCAGGGTGTTTATTTTTCTCGGTCCCCGATTTTTGTTTACGACTTTCAAATGAATGAACGCATGTAATATCTTGGTGTGTGGTAGTATACGAGTGGAAGTGTTACTTTCGAGTTCGTATCGCGTCTACGTAACGTAAATAGAGGGGTTCCTAAAGATCTGCATGCGAAATACGAGGATTGCATTCTGGATTTTTAAGTTCTAGGTGTCGCAGAGTTCAATAATATAAATTTTACCATGTCATGTTATGGTCTCGTACACACATTTCAGTTGGACTAAAATTAATTCTGTGCTTGTCGCCATATAAGGCTAAAATATCTCGATGTAAAGACTCGTGTTGACTTTTTATGGTAGTTTTCTGCAGGTCATTTTCTAATAGTATCTCCAAAAATAATTTTCAGTTAGTTCTTGGAATGGCAATGATTTCAATAATTTTAATACATAAAATTTTAACAGAAGGCAGCGAAAGGCTTTCTTAATCTATTTGAAAAAGTTACAAAATACTTGTTTTTTATTTTCAAGGCCATACTGAAAGGTGGCCTAAATTGAACGCAGGATATAAATTTTAAATGAGACGACTTTTGAAATTATTTTGTGGTTGGATTTTTATTGATTATTAAGATCACAATCTCTAATGAAATATGGAAAATTATGTCGGTTGCAGATCTTGATTCTTTTCACAAGAAACTCTAACTAATCGGAGTTTTTTCTTGAAGTTCGTCAACTGTCTGGGTCACAAAAGGAAGTTTACAGTGTCAAATCACCAGTTCTTGTTGACTATTTGATGTCGAAATTTCATGAAATTACACGATCAGCGAGTTGTTGGTACACTAGAGTGTTGTTTAAGCTGCATGGAATGTAGCATCGTCCTGCTGGAACCACATTTGTTTCAGATCGATGTAGTCCAGTTGGTGCGAAAACATGGGAATATTATGTAATAGTAATGATCACCATTATTCACACTTACAGCATAATCTTCAAAGAAACGCATTAATAAGTATTCGTTGAAACGAGCTTCTCGAAATATCTAATACCGAGTTAATGTTTTTGGATTTGCAACAATAGTACCCAACTACGATAATGTTCTTACGGGACCTTACCTCATGTTTGATACTAACGAGGTCTTGCATCCATTGCTGATCCAGTCTCATCAAATTTTGTAGCTAATTTTTGGGCAGTTTATTCATTTGGCACACTACTTTGACCAAAGATTTCAGGAAGTGTTTGTACCGTCTCCCTAAAATTTTCACCGAAGTTGTAATCGTTTTAATAATAACTGGTGTTCCATATTCACTAATCGGAATTATAGATGACATCTGCCAAAGAATGAAAGTTTCAATCCAGTGTTTAATTTGGACCACTCTTATCAAACCATTTTGTGACCAGAAGTCTGGGGCAAGAGTAAGCAAAAAAATCCTATCTTGTTTTTAATCTCATTCCCAAAATTCTTTTTTAATTTTTTCTAAAACAGCAACCCTGTCCCTGTGGTATTGATGGTTGTATTTTACTTTTACTTTTTTAGTATTGGAGGCAAGAAAATCAGATTTACGTTTATAAATTTGATAACTACAGTCTTTACAGATTCTGGCTTTTTCTGGTATTAACGGATATTCATTCCTCTTACTCTCTGAAAATTTAATTAACTGCTTCGAAGTAGTACTTGAGTGACTAGTTTTACCCAAAGAATTTACACATTTTGATTGGGAAATTGAATCCATGGTATAAATAAAAAACGTTAAACTTATAATAAATAAATCAGTCAATCGAAACATAATAAACATCGCAAGGTTACGAAAATACCATAAATTAAAGGCGTCGGTACCGATACTTGACAGCAACAACGAGGATAACGATAAAGACGACAACAATAACGATATCGATGACGACGTTTGTTAAACACGGTTGATGTACGAATGGAGGTTATGCATCTAAAGTCAAGGGCCGGGGCGGGACGAGCGTCCAGACGGCGCGGCCGCGCGGCATCTACTTTGTCGCTTAATATCTCAAAAAAAAAAAAAAAACGAAAAACAGTATTCTTTTGATTGGTGCTATTTACAAAAATATTAAAAATGCCCTTTGAGAAAAAATACCTTTTGTGGTTTTTCGAGGTTAAGTTTTTTTTCGAAAAACCGATTACACGATCGGAAAACTGAGGAAAAAATGCATCGTTTCTATGTTTTCATTATTTTTTTCAAGTGCATTACAATGCCGCAATCGTGACTTGAAAAGTCATTTGATGCTCGCGCGCCACGCTAGGAGAGTTGACGTGAAACGCCCCATATGTTAGATGTGGACGCCGTTTGTGACATAGCAGACGTCTACACGATAGCTTAGTCCTTGTCACAGCCGTGCCAACAGCGTGATCAATTCCTTTGAAAGTGGAGGTACGAACATCTTGTCTTTCACATACCCCTAAAGAAGAAATTTAAGGCGTTAGGTCAGGTATCCTTGGGACACAATCCAAATAAATTGGCTTACATAATAACTGTAAGTTCTGCTTGCTTTTTAGTGATCCTAAGTGAGTTGAATAGTATGGGGTAGCACGGTGCGTTAAAATGTTGGGCTATACAATTGCATTTAATTTTGTGTTCGTTAAAGAATCTAATATTTTCAATACGAGCAATTCAGTTGTCAGTCGCCGTCGACCTTCGATTTTTCTTTACAACTTTAAAACGAGTGGGCATAGTACTTTGGTGTGTGAAAAGTGTGGTTATGATATCCGCATCGTGTACCGCAAAGTAAATAAACAGGTTCCTACATATATAACATGAAAGATTAACTTATCAGGTCGCAACTGGAGGTGCCAATATTAAAAACGGCGACATTAGCGAATGAAAAAGCTTATTGAATACTAGAATATGCAAAGATTTCATCAATAGCTGTTGTTTGGAGACATTTCGGGGCCAAATTTGCCAAAGAAGCAGCTCGCCGTCACATCACAAGGTGGATGAAATAGTTTGAAGAAACTGGTTGCATATGCAAGGAAAAAGTCTAAAATAGCCATTCACCATCAATAAATAATGGAAAACCATTTACCAATGAAACCCCAAAAGTCCACGTATTGTGGTCAATAGAGCAACAGAGAAATTGGTCATGATGGGTCGAATGATGTGCCATTGATATTCTAGCTCTCGAGGTCACCCGACTTAACGCTTTGCAATTTCTTATTTTATGAAGAATAAGGTGTTCATATCCCCACCTCTAAAGGATTTACAAGAGTTAAAACAAAAGATAGGCGACGCGAGCGATTAAACTGATCAGGTTATTCTGGCGTAGCTGTCTGAAGAACTGGACTATTGTATAGACAACTAGCGTGTTAGAAACGGCGTCTACGTCTAGTACATGTGAAGATTAGTGGTTTCGTGATACATGTGTGCTTGTGAAATAAGTGCATTATTAATTTCTCTTTATACAGTTCATTTTGAATAACCTTGTATAATACGCTAAGGGGTAAGTGCATTTTTATGTGGGTTATTCTCTTAGCTGTATATATTACAAAATAATTGGCGGTCCTCATGTTTTACAAACAAAAATACTCTTGGGGCCTGCACTGGAAGGCCGATTGCGTGTTCGCTGTCATCGGAAATTGATCTTCCGAGGTCATCACTAGTCTTTTGGTGTTACTAGCCACACAGTACTTAGCTACAAGATATTGTGAATAGGTACACGTTGCAACCGTGCATGTTTATATTTTACAAGTACTGGAAGAATACCCCAATAAAGAAATGCCAAAGGCGTAGTTTAGGATTAGAAACCGTTTAAATTCTCTAATATCTAGCGAAGAAACTGAAAACCATGGAAACATTGTTGAACTGACAGAAACGGAAAGAAACTTAATTTCAGGCAATGATTCCAGTACATCTCAGGATACCAAATAAATCTTATATTTTGATTAGTGAGAATCCTCATACCACGTGTAAGGCGCTTCTTCATAACGAAGTTTTAGGGTCTGGTGTACTTTGTCGTAGTGTTGCATTTTTGGTTCAGTCAATTGAAATATCAACAGTTTTGGTGGAGGATCATGTCATTAGCACACCTCTGGTGCCAGTAATCCTAAAATTATCTTTAAAGAATAATCTCATTGTCTCCGAGCGATTTTACCCAACCAGATTTCCAATAAGCTGCAAACTTTCATAGAATGCAACATGGATAGGCGTGTGTAAACTCACCTTAAGTCTGGTTGCTATGGTGTAGGGGTTGGTGGTCGAAATGTCTTTTACTTGTAAAGGAATGTCAATTGCCAAGGGCGGGCGAAACGCCCTGTACGAGGTGCGTTTAAGTTGTGAAGGTCACCAAATTTTATTTGAAAATGTACTTATCCAAGGAAGTTGAAACTTATGTTATTCTTAACATAATCTCTCTCTAGACGTACACATTTTTCACAACAACGTCGTCCTTATTCTATGGCTGCTGAGAACACTTCTTTAGATGTGTGTTTTGACCACTGGAAAATGAACGGACCATTCATGATCGAAATTCATTGTGGCATCACTTGTCAATATGCCCTGAAACGCTGCCACCCGCGCAGACTTGTGTTCGTGGGATCCACCTTGTAGAAACTTTCCGCATTTGCAGGTCATCATGCAAAATGGACTCCACAGATCGCACGGAAATACCAAGTTTAGAGGGGATATCGAATGTCTTTCATAACAACTCGCTCCACTCGCGCAATCATGGTTCTCGACGTTCTTTAAACTTTCAAACGCACATTTTTAACATTTATAACGTCTCACTCAATTTGCGATGAATTTCGATTGGCGTTTCACCACGTAAGAGGGGAAAACGGATTATTACACGTTGTTCTTGAACACTAAACGTCACTCTTTGAAGTATACAAAACAGCACTCACTGCAATGGCGCTAATTCGATCTGTATACATTGGATGGTGCTGCCATCCTATATTACAAATGCAGAAATATTTTCCGCGTCTTTTAAACTTGTACTTACTCTCACTGTCGAAAATAAATTTAAAGACCTTAGAACTTTAATGCAGTTCGCACAATCGCGTTTCTTTAATTTGTTAATAATATTGCTATGTCATTGCCAGATAAATTTTGAATTATTGCTGGTGTAATCGAGAGAGCCAATTAATCATTTGCTTTATCCAATTAATAAAACTGTGTATATGTCCTTATTTGGATTATGGAGGTTTATTAATATAGCGGGGTTTAAATTGATAACAAAGCACTTAATTCTGTCGACATCGCATGTATAATATCAGTGATTTCCGAGAAATGTTGCTACTAATTGCAAATATGAATACGTAATTCAATTAAAACCGACATAGAACCCGATAGTTGCGGCAGCTGTACGGGGTAATATCAAAATGTTCTTCGTAAATTTCTTTTAGAAGGAATTGTAAATCCATAGTATATTGGCAACTCTCGTTCTACGTTAGTGTGATTGAAATGACAATTTATTACACTAGAAGATTCCAAATTAAATAGCCTGTAATTATTAATTGAGTTGGATCTTACACACACAAAAAAATATTGATTGGGAAATCTATGTAGACAATCTTACCAATTAATCGTGCTGCTTTATGATAATTATAAGAACTTTTTGATACCACTGCTTATATTTAGGGCAAGTTAGTTATGTAAATTCCATTGTTTAAATAGTGCTCGTTATTATACAAACAGTAGCAGTTTTTCATAATTATAAAAATTGCACCTCTGCATCTGCTAGACACGACACAACTCTTACATGGGTTATTCAACTCATTCATTTCCACGTTTTCAGTGGCTTGTTATTAATTATGAAATACATAGGATATGGTGGACATTTTTGAGGTCGTGTATTATCTGTGCTTTCATTATGCTAGAATAATCGATATGGTTTCCACGTCTGTTATTTATTTTTGCTGGGCGGAGAAGGAAGTAGAGTATAGACTGAGCTTTAAGGGCGAGATTTATACAATATACTGGAAAGTGATTAGATTGATTCCAGAAAATTCGTTTAATGGAAGATATGCTTACATGTGCAATTCATATTCATTTGTCACGCTCTGTAGCTCTTCTGAAGTCTTGAATTGAAATCCCTTTCAGAGCACTCGTCGCAGTATAACAATCCCGAAAATGGCGTCCTTTCAAGCTGCATTTAAACGGGAAAAACAAAAAGTCGAGGGGGAACAGGTTTTGGCTATAGGGGGAATGACTACGGCTTGTTTCGCCAGAAACTCTTTCCATTAGCAGCCACGCAACGCTCGGCGCATTGCTGTAATGAAGAGCCCAAGTGTGGGCCATCTCTAGACAAACTTTTACGTGAAATGCATCGTTTATTGTGTGTATGGGTGGTACGAACTATTCCTGAAAAACGCCTTTTGATTAAAAAAGTGAGCATCGCTTTCATCTTTTGTTTGCTCACTTGAACCTTTTTGAGCGGGGAGACTCCGTAGTGTGTCACTCAGAGCTCTATCTTGTCTCCGAATTATATATATAAAAAAAATTATGAGTGCTGCTGCTGTCACACAGGTCAAAGGTCAACTCTAACTGGGTATACGTAAATGCGTTGTCATGGCAACGGCGTACGCCGATTATGTCAAACAGAGCTTTTTAATCGTGTTTTTATTTTTAAAAACTACTATGCGAAGGGGCTCAAGCATGTCGGAGTTGGACACGCTCCTGGGGGGGAGGGGGGGGTGGGGGCTGCCAGACCTGGTTGTATTTAAAAAAAGTTTCATCAGTTATCACCTTCTCCAAAAGACAGACTCACTTCTTACACGTTTTTTTCTTCTGTTTGTCGATGAAAACCTTGAAAGCCAATTTAGCACAAACTTTCTGCAATTACGTCGTGACCATTTCATGCACAATGGATTTTTTTTTTGGTTGCGGATTTTTCGAGTTTAATGCAAAATTTTATCGTGGATTATTTGTCGACACTGCACTGTATTTTGGCCTGTGACGTAAAGCTTAAGCAGCTGTCCACGTCGCAAGTGACATACATTCTATAAAAGCTTAAAGGCAAATGAGTTAGGTCGGTGCGTTTACCTGACATCCCCCACCAACCAGGAAACTCACTTTCACTACTTTCCGGACGTACCTTGTAAGATATAGTACATTACGTTAAAAATAATGAATACGTGCTAATTATCCTACATACATACAAAACCTCTTCTACCTGGGAGATTTAGAGGCAATGAAGTTATTCCATTCCTTTCTATCGCTTACTTTATTCCTCAACTGTGTTCATGTGGCGTATTTTTTATTTAAATTTTTTCTTATTGCTTCATTCTTTGTTTGGGGCCTCGTTCTGTGTTTATTTCCTATTGGGTTCGCCTGCCATATTTTTTTAACTTCCCTGTTAGGGTTCATTCGCCATTTTTTTTGTCCATTGTGTCTGTAACTAGGAGTCTTCCGATTTTACTATTACTAATTTTGTTTAGTCTAACGCACTTACCAATTTTTCTAATGAATTTTTATTTTTTTTCTGTCTTTTTGTGAGTACCCATGATTTGCAATCATAGGTTAACCTGGATGTACAGATCACCTTGTGCATTGTTAGTTTAGTCTTCTTGGGGAACTTCTTTCTTGTTAATAAATCCTCTTTCTAACACTTTAAACTGGAAAATTTGTTCTACCTTACATATCCTATTATGTATATCTGATTGATATTTTCTTTTCTCATCAATTGAGCCATGGTATTAAAACAGTTGACTTGTTCCAACACTTGATTATCTAATTTTATTGAAGCTTGTTTGTGGTTTCTAGAGATTACCATGATTTTTGTCTTATCTGTGTTCATATTTGTGCGAAACCTCAGAGTTGGTTTGTAGGACCTCTTCAGATTCGGCAAATATTGCTATGTCGTCTGCAAGGGCACATTAGTTGATTTCTATCTCTTTCAGGTTATTGTACCTTACAGCCAGTTTTCTTAATATCGTAGTACATTTTTTCATGATATCGTCCGTTAATATCAAAAGCAGCAAAGACCTATCACCTACTATTATCGTGAACTGATTGGATTTTACAGTTCCTGTTTTTATATAGGTCTTGGTTTCCACGTACATTCATTTTGTCGTTTTGATTAAATGACCTCATACTCCTCGTTTATTTAAACTGTCCTCGAATTTTTAAAAAGTACTAGAAACGTCTAATAGGAAGATGCCTCTATAATTGTCACAATTAGTACAATAGTAAGTTGCAAACTCTTAAGTAACAGGTCGAATTCCGCTTCTTCTTTGTGTTTTAGCATTTTTGGTTTTTATCTTTAATTTGTTTTAGAAGGGGTTGTTTTTTCTTCTTTCTAGGACGTTGAAAAATAATTTTCGTTTGTTCTTTCTATTTGATTCCATTCGATATCCAAATTTCTCCCATTTTGCTTGCAAAACTGCTTTTTTTGTTTTTGCTTCTTTGGATTTTGTACTTTTGGTAAGTCTCTGTTCTTTTAACATTCAGGTAGTATTTCTATAATCTTTTCTTTTATCTCATTTTAATGTGCTCATACCATCAGGATGTATACTTTCGACTGTTACTTATATAGTTTGTACCGCATACTTCGGTTGCTACTTTAAGGACAATTTTTTTAAGTGGTGCACATATTTCTTCTACATCTTTGGTTTCTAATATTCTGCTATTTTTGATTTCCTTGGATATTCTCATTTTATATTCTGTACTGGCTTCCGGGCCTCCAAGTTTATATTTTCTTAGTCTTTATCTTATTAGCACTTTTCTCGTTTTTTATTTACATTCTTCTCTTCGCTGGTTGATTTCTCTTTCATTACTAGGAGATTACAAAGTGATTACAAATATATCTACTACAGTTACGAATAATGCATTAAGAGTTCCAAAAGCAAAACAGATTTAAAAAAATCTATTTAAACACACACACACACACACACCGCCAGCGTGGTTCCGTAGTTGAGAGGCAGGCTACGGTGCGAACGGACCCGGGTTAATCAGTTATTTTAAAATAATTAAGCATCTGCGTTGCCACATCGCCCCGCATCGGATGGTGCGTGACGACTGGGAACAGTGGTGGACATATGAGAGCCTTACCCTCTCAGTTCACAGGCAGTGATCTTACGCGGGGCTTTAGAGCCTTACCATTATATATATCCACATTCCTTCCATTCTGTCGTTCTTACTTGTAAAAATTATTTTTTGATTTTATTTCTCTAGATATTGCACTTTTGGCAAGTCTATTGTTCTAATGTCCTTTTCTCTTATACAGAAATGCCCTCGACAAGGGATATCCCAGTACTTTTATTCTTTTCAAAAAAGGATTGGGTATCAACAATACCTGTAACGATCGAGTGGCATAGCATTTGTATTAAAATTTTAGGGGGGAGGGAACTTTTGGGTAAGAAAATGTGAACCGACTCAGTATTGATAAACATAAATTACGAGGAAGTTGAAAAAATCCTCTGACTGCAGTTCAGCGCTCCGTGGAAAGTACCTAAACTTGATGTTGGAGAAGTTGAAAATATTGACAGAAGTAGCGTGGTCATTAATGCACTTGACTACGATGCTGACTGGTTTGCGTTTAATCCTGGGCTCAGATGTTTGGCGGGTGGCTTACCGAATTACTAAAAATAATTCAATACCCGCGTTCATTTCCAACTAGGGATAATGATGCGGTAGTGTAAGGCGCAATGGTTGCCACATCGCCTCGTATCGGAAATGGTGCGCGACAATTGGGTAGTCAGGGCAAACATGGAAACCTTAACCCCTCATTTCGCAGGCTATTTGTTATAGAAATCCTAATTGTCGGGTTTCGCATGGATTGACAGCGGTGTTCTACGACTAAAATATATTCTGTACGAAAGACAACATGCAAGAGTCAGTTTTTGTTCCCATTAAAGTCATGGTGATTATATAGTGGTTTAGCAAACGCATTATCTACTATTCCTTCTTGCAACAATCACAGCAGAATTGGACATTGTTTACGAATAGTTAGTTGCCTTTGCAACAATAATCTCTAATCAATAGATGAAGGTCGATACTTCTTCACGAAAAATCTTCACGTAACATGACTGACGCTACCAAAATCTATTAACTGCATATTTTTTTGTAACAAGCACTATAAAATACCTAAAGAGAGTAAAGGATAACAAAAATCACATTATTGAATATTTTTAAAATAAGGGGCATAATCAATAAGCCAATCCCCAATTGAGGATCAAGAAGAATATTACCTTTGTTTGTACTCATGATATATTATCGTTTTTATTATGCCAAACAACGAAGCAGTCAACGTGTAGTCGAGCATTTTAGACACAACACTGCTTTCTTGCCCGACTGGATCACATAATGTTGAAAAGTTTTGGGTACGGTGGATGTTCAGTCTGTTTTAGGTCTGAAAGGGGCGATTTAGTAAAATATGCCCTTGTATTTTTTGACTAGTGAGGCAATAGAGAGTGCTACACTCAATGCATTAGTTACCAGTGGAAAGTCCCGTTTTTCCTCAAATTCTGATACGGTACTTTTGCACATTCCAGTACAGGTTGTGGATACCACCCATTTGCTTATTGTACTTTGCCACTAGTTTGTTCACATCTATTCGACCTCTTGATGTGGGTTACTGGTTTTATTGGGCCATGATTTGTTAACAGTTTAACACAACTATTATCCTTTTATGCGACTGCCAAAAAATTTCATTCTTATCGAATCTACAATCAAAGACACCTCTACCTTTCTTTTTCACGCTGTACTCACTTTTAATTGGCCAGTTGTTCATCCTGTTTATTCTGACAGTACCTGTAGCTCTTACTCCCGTTTCACTAAGCATTTTTATCAGGTTGAAACTTGTAAAGAAGTGGTCAAAGTAGACTTTGTGAAGCTGTGAGTTTTTAGGAAGGAAGTCATCTTCAGTACTACTGAAGAACCAAGATCCACAAATAGAACATCCTTTGAATCTTTTCCGTTTCCTTCATACATATTTGATAACAGTAGCTGCTTTGGGAATAGCAAAGGCCCACTACTTGAACCCGAATCTCCGCATGAACTGTTTGAGATAACGATGCCCATAGTACCTAACCATTTGCTCGTCTATGCTCAGATTTTAACAAAAATCTTCAAATTTCAAGAAATTTTTATTGAGATGATCTGACAGCAGGCGAATTTTGAACATTTTGTCTTTGTTTCCACTGGAATGCTGTTGAGGACTGCATTGTTATTGAAATGTAGATAGCGCTTGATCTCTAGATATTTGTTGCAACTTATATTAAAGTCTTTGTCTTCCACCAATATAATTGTTCTTGAGGAAGTGCATGCTATTCAGTACAAAGCAATATCCTTATGAGTTTCTTATAACATTTGGTAGAAAGATGAAAATTGTGTTAGTTCTGCTGGCTGGCATATCGAATACTCCCTGACGATCATGCTTATCAGTGCCTCATTGAATAATTCCCCAAAAGCTTCAACTGCTGTCTTGCCCTTTAGATACGCTATCAGTTCTCCGTTCCTCCATTCAATTTCTTGTGGATCAGAGTAGATACTGCTAAAAGGTGCTTATTGCCCATTTAGAATAAATAGCAGACTTTACTTTCTTTCTAGTAGGCCCATCATTACTTTCCATTACCTCTGTAGATGTTCACTGTTATTATGCAGCTCCAAATTACCAGGTATATCAGCTGCAACCGCATCATTCAATATATTTTCATCGGTATTCTCTCAGTCTGATACCTCATCTATAATACTATCCGGTAACAGCTCGACGAGGTAAATTTTTCATTCACATCATCTTTATCTTTATTATTGAAAGCCATGGAGTGAGGACCATTAATCATATTCTATAATTATTCAAGACTTCAAGTACCTCTCACAAAAAGACGAAAACAATTATTAGCGCAATATATTATTATATGTCATTTACAAACATTAGGAAAAATTTGCAAGGTTGCGTGGTTGCCTTATTTTAGAACTTTCACACTTGGTTAAATTCGAATTAGCTTTGTTCCACTGATTCGTTCACTTCATTATATAATAACGCCCAATGAAATCGAACGGACCTTTCCAGGTTATTAGGAAATATCTGGTTTTTAATAGGAAGCATCATTTTCAATTCAACTCCTGCATTCTTCCTGATGCAATCTCTCAAAATGGCCCCGACTTTTCTCTGATGATCTTGTTCAAGAGTTACTGCACATCAAATGCCGGGCTTGGCATGCGGTTCACATTTGGGAACGGGTCGCTGGAGTCGTTTTTGCAAAATGGCATTTACGTAATCGCGCAAGTGAGGAATTTTAATTTCGGATGCGGGCCTGAGAGCAATTTTTTAATTGAAAGGCCTGCCGCGTCCGAGCGATTCGGGCGAGCGGCCCGCAAGCTATCGATTGAAGAGCGACTTATTAATTAGCAACGTTTCGTTGGCCGATTCATTAAGAATGCGGCGATTACGTTAATGTGGCGTCGTTAGTTTTAGAGCTGCCACAGTTTGGCTTTGATGTCTTATTTAGGCCGGCTCTTCCTGCCAGGTGCTCGTAATTGATTAAAAGGTGATGGTATTTTTGGATATGGAGTAGCTTAAAGGCGATGCACGCTGTTAATTAAACAAAAAAGGGTGATGTACAACAGTACACGATCAAAAGCTTTGCATGTTTGTCTATTTGTTTTCACTTCTAGGGTGTGTTGCTCTCTCCTTATTGTGCACATCTCCAGTTAACACTGACTATCTAATAACTTTCAAGTACATTTACATTTAGCTAGCAGAACCTTGAACCGTATATGTTTGCAATTTCCATCGTCATTTACAATAAGAATGTCCTAGGAGAATAGAAAGCGCCATTATAGTGTTTCATCTTTCAACATCCCAGAGATTCGAAATTTTTTATTTATTTCTTTGTCTATTTGAACATAAAAAAGATACATTTTTGAACATAGAGGGTGCCTAAAATCAAAAAATTTTGAAATCGCTACTAGACTATTTTTCAGACTACAGATTTTTACACACGTAAATTTTTCAAGGTCGAAGTAAGCACATTTTTTTGCAAAGTGGGTTGAGGTTGGGCTTGCTTGATGGCAATTTATTCGCGGCGATGAAGTTCGATAAGTTGTTTGATAAATGCCGAACTCGATGGGCTTGTGTAGCCTGTTTTGTCAAGTTTTTTCCGACAGTTTTTCGAGATGACCATGATTCTCTATTTCACATAAGGAAGCGGTGACGTCTGAAATGTATATGTACGCTCAATAGCTTTTTATTATGAACCAGAAGAGAACCCGGCAGGCTTTGTCGACGAAGCCTGATCTAGACGCCAGGCAGCCGTGTAGAACATTCCACATGTTTCTGCGACAATAATCAAAATATTTAAATAATTCAAAAACGGTTAAAGTTAGAAGGCTGATTTTTTGCGCCGAATTAGCAAATATAGTTGTGAATGTGGTGTGCAAGTTTCAAGGACACATGACACATGAAAGACATAATGTAACATTGTGAATACAGGGTGATATAAAAATGTAAGTTTAATATAAAAAAAATATATTAACAGCAAAACAATCTGCAATAAAAGTAATTTTGATAGGTTGATTATTTAAGATATCGGAAAGACAATCTCCTTGCTGCTGTACACACATTCGGAACTTCTCTTCAAAGTTCTGCATCGCGCTTATCCACTGGCAGTTGTAATTTCTTTGCCAATTGCAACTTTAAGCTCGTCTGCTGTATGATAATTTCAAAATTAGACTTTCGATAAGAAGTAATCCTAAAGAAATAAACAGCAAACAAACAAATCTGGTTAGTATGAGGGTCGAAATGTGAAATTCCGTGTTGAAGAAGCATTCCTCGAACATCTAGTATTGAAGCTCTTGCCGCGTGAACTATGACTCGTCTTGTTGGCATCAGATTTTGTTATGTTCACTCGTAAACGTCGAAGTGTTACGCAAAAAAAATGGGTAGCATGTCAACATAGTGTTCTAAAGTTAGTGTTAGTGTAGTTCTTTCTTTTTCCTCCAATGTTTTGAAACGCCGCACCAAACTGTAACCTTGGCACTATGGAAAGGTTTTTGGTGTAATTTTCGTGAATTCTCTGCTGCCCAGATTGGACAGTTTTGTTTATTGACATAATCAGAAGCAATAATATTAAACATTTTTTCATAAAACAGTTTTTTTTAGACAAAATGGCCTTGGGGTTGATTTTCAACAAACATGACTTTGTACGAATGGAATTAAACTCGCCGTATAGAATACGAGCGACTAGACAGACCCAAAGTTGGAACACAACGCCTAGTAGAACGCCGAGGACTCTGAAGAACCGATCTTCTCTCAATATTTTCTGGAGTCTGAGTCGTACGGGGATGACCAGTTGATTTCCTCTTCATAACTGATCCAGTTGTGTCAAACGATTCAACCCTTCTGAGTATTGTGTTATGGTCAGGGATCGCCCTATCACGTGCAGTATTCAACTGCCGCTCTAAAGTAATAACGAAATTGTTATTTAAAAAAAACTGGTTACTAAAACATGGTTTTTACGGTGCCGCAAATGCTGTACTGATTCTTCTCTTTTGAATCTTTTCGACTCATTTGATTTACATTACGCATGATTTAAAACTTACACACTTGATTTTGTTTTTTTTTTGCTTTATCTTTGACCCTCTAATAGTTCTACTTCATTGTATTGCTTGTTTGACACCTTTTGTTTTGGCGTCGAATGTACCTTTCTATTATTTTTATAATGTATGAACACAATGGTAATTTGTTTTCATGAAAGGTAAAGCATTAGTCTAGAGGAATATTTTATAATAACCAAACAAAGTAAAAATGAAGAAAAATGCAGATAATAATTGCTCGAAAACTTTTTTTACGCATTCTGAAATATTTTGGTATTGTCTCATTACCTGTTATTTTAAATGTTTTGTGAATAGAAGAATAAGTGAATCTGATGCTACAATGATTAAAGGAAGACGAGATGGTTGACGAAAAACTAACTCAGATGTCCTGTTTGGTTTGGACGGTCGATTTTTTATTAATTGAAGTATGGAGGTGAATCAAATGTAAACCAGATATTTTTTACGTGCCGTGAGGTTAATGAAAAAGGTTCTGGGGGCAATTTCTTTGTATATGGTATTGTGCTGTACCACTATTTTAGTCATTATTACCATTAAAAAATATATGTCTGTTCCTCAACGGATTATTATCAAGTTTTCACGACAGAGGATAAAACCGGTCGAAATTTTGAAAAACTAAGTGCACAATTCTTGGTCAGCACTCTTAAGAGCACTGAAATGTAAACGTAACAAACAATTTTTAGAGGACGAGAAGTAGTGAAAACGAAGGCATCGACGTTGTTCAAATAGCAGCGTAACTGAGAAGAATATTCGCATTATTCGCTGTCTTTTGGAGGATAACTACCGATTAACGGTTGCTGAAATCGCTTTTGAGGCCAAAATGAGCTAAGGCAGTGTTTAAGTAATCCGTCTTACTTTACAACCTGGCCCCATACAGTTGTCTAAAGACGATAAAAATTGGGGATTGTTCTCGACTATACAGTCCGGACTTCAAATTGTATAGTTAAAACAAAATTTGATATACAAATAAGAGTGGCATTACCATAGACATAATGGATCAATCACGAAATCGATATTTGTTGCAAGGGTACGCCAACCGTTCTTCTGAGATACTCGAACTATGTGTATGCAAGTGTTACCTTGCTGGGAAATGGTTTTTGGACACTCAACCAAGAAAGGCAGCAATTTGAGTTGCAAGATTTATTCAAGCTTCCACTAAATGGTCAACGATTCTTGTATCACTACCAGTGATGAATGATAGTAGCAAGAGACATACCAGCAATAGGGGATATGTGCCTTTGTAAAACGGCAGATAAAGTAAATAGCGTTACTTGTGGCCTTCACGTTCGGACAAGGTGGTTATGTATGTGTCCTCAAATAAAACTGATTTGTCGTTAATTGTTCGAAACGATGACGACGGTGTTAAGGTGTTAGTGAAAAAAAAACAGGAAACTTGGATTTATTCGTATCTCTCTAACAATCCAACAGGTTTCCCTCTCTGGATTGTCTGATCATGAAGCCTGAATCACCAATATTATTTGTAACGTCATCTCAAACCTACTTCGAAATAATAGGTCTTCTGTGTTCTGGCACATCAAATGAGATTTTCTGAGAACTGTATATATAAGCCATATGAGTATACAGTACAAGCTTCTTCGTATGATACTTTAGCTGCCTTCTATTAACATAGTCATTTACAAAACTTCCAGAGTTATGAAATGTTTTTCTACAAGGTATGGACTATTTTTGTCAGGTAGTGCATGATGGTTTTCTTTGAAAAGGAGATTATATTGTTTAATTCTTAAACAATTGTTCATAATGGAGAATCAACTAAATTCTATGACCAAATTATCCTTATTCTACTACCATATTCAAGTGATGTGGGTTCCGGGGGGAATTTGGAAAACACTTCAAGTTCAATATGCTTATTATCGTCTGCTATCAAGAAGATGCTCGAGCCTGATATGCATGTAACCTAGCGTCATATAGAATGACGACACGACCCTTTCTCTGGTGTTGCGATGTACACGGTAAATTTGAAAATGGAACACCCGGTTATATAAACCTGGCTTTATGTTTATGACATGCCCACTGAAAACAGTTTTCCAAGGTCAAAGACCGTCTAATGGGGTAGGATGACGAATGTGTACATATCCCCGAGGAAAAGTTAGTTCGACGACTGGTTTTGGAGGAAGCAGAAGTATCTAAGAAAGATTATAGAGTTTTATAGTGTATTACAAATTTTCCCTAGTATCCACGATTTATTCGTTTGCACTCACTGTACTACTTTATCTCATAGTCCGTTATCAGCCCCACAAAACTTCCAACTATCTGATTTATGTCTGTTACATAACTACAGTATTACCATTACTTTGTATACAAGTTTTGTATTTACTTACACGATTGGTCGCGAAACTGTTCTTGTGTGACATACATTTATGTTTTGTTTTGTATGTTCCATGCGACTATTGTGTTCTTTTTGGGAAGGCCAACGGTTGCGTGTTTTTGGTAACGTGAAGAATATTTTGAACTGATACCTTTTTATAACGTATATAGTACATTGCCACAAATGCAAAAAGTAGAGCAGAAAGTTTTTAAGGATGGGAAAATCAAAAATAGATAGAATCTAAAGAGAAAATGAGACACTTCATAGCACTTGTAAATAGTGTCAATGGAAGTTAATGGTGTATCAAAACGGTCTTTAACAAATAATGATTTTTGGAAGTAGAACCTAGGTAATAAAACCTAAACATTTAATTATATGGTTGTATTGCAATGCATTAGAGACTACCTTCTGTTGAAAATGTGTTAAAATTTTTTGTGACGGCAGAGAAGGTACTGTTGGTTGTATCATTTGTTGATTTTATTGCTAATGTCATTGTGTAAATACAACATGTATGCATCAATTTTTTAATGAATGCGGGTCGGTAGACACTAAAAGATACGGGAAATTGTACCTGGTGTAAACATAAAAAAAATCTGGTGTGAACATCATACGACTTTCCTTATCCTATTATTTGGGTAATTCTAGCAAAAATCCTGGACTTCAATTTTTTTTTTGAGTTCCTATTTTACCAACTTTTACTTTAAATTCATGTTTATCTCGTGATAACAAATTATTTTTATTCTCATGAATTTTTTGTATCTTCAACCGTTTAGATTCGCGACCGCTTTGCAACCTTGCGACCAAACGGCTCGGCCGATTTTTACCAGAGTCCTGAGGCTATAATTCGTCCAGAAATCTGAAAAACTGGGTAGGTACTTTCCTTATTATAGGATAAGGAAAGTAAAAATAAGAATAAGTCGCAACAGGGCTTGGTTCCAGTTCCAACTGTCGCTATTTTTTTTTTAATAAAGCAAACATTAAAGGACAATTGTTTGAAGAATTTTTGGGTTGGAGGCATTCATTTAAATTGATAAAAGTAGGGTTCCAAAAATTCACCAGAAGCATAGTGCGATGAGTTTGGAAACTATATCTCAAACTCATCAAGTCAACACGACAGTACACGTGTTACCAGCTAAATTTGAGGCTTCCAAATCATCTGTTTTCTATCTCATCGCACATGGAAAACTGAAGAGCTTTAGAGCCGTACTACAAAATTTAATTCATACACAAGCACAGAAGAGTTGCAGATTGTTTCCAACCCTTAAAAATTCTCATGTCGATCACTTCATCAAACGCATTGTCATGTAAGATTTTCTCGATGGTTATATCCAAACCAAAAACTCTTAAATTAATTTCCAAACCTTATATATTTGAAGACTTTATTGGACAAACTTTAAGGATCTCATAGATTTTGATTTTTTCCGGATGAGAACTTTATTCTGCGCAATAGAGCTTTTTGTATCAATGGTACTTCGCCTTTCCAAACAGCTTGGGAACATCGGGGAAGTTGATATTGGCGTACGAGAATTTGTTCAAAGATTGGCAAAAACCATATATCATGATGGACTGTATTTTTAAAATTAATGATACTGTTTCTGGTGGGAGGGAAATTTTGGGACACTTTTCAGAAATATCAATAGATAGTGCAAGGCCAAAGACGATGTCCTTTTATGAGGCAGGCTTGGTAAATTACAATGCCGTTTGTTTTGTCAGTTTTACAAGATTCGCAGCCTATGAATGTTCGTTCGAGGACACATTTAACTTTTTAAAAGGCTTTACTAATTTTTTGTTATTGTTGGTTTGTATTGGTAGTAAATATTTCTCGCGTGGAATTAATTCACACGCATTTCTTTTAAAATGTACCCTTCTGTTGTGGTTTGTCGAAGGCTAACAAAATTTAAATAATAGACGAAAAGGTTTAAACTCTACTGCCATACCGTCAATGTTCTTCTTCGACTATGGATCAACTATATAATTTTATAAAATGTGGTAATTGTTTAGTACTTTGACACACATATTTTGGTTGTAGTTTAACAAAGTTTATCATCCAGAACCCCCCCCCATAACTCGTCTTTTGTACACTCGTGAGTTATGTTATAGCGATAATTTTGATGTGAATTTCTGCAATACATCATAATT
Source organism: Sinelater perroti (assembly GCA_036346155.1). Classification (NCBI taxonomy): domain Eukaryota; kingdom Metazoa; phylum Arthropoda; class Insecta; order Coleoptera; family Elateridae; genus Sinelater; species Sinelater perroti. The sequence goes on along the minus strand of JARFIY010000158.1, from coordinate 14,888,451 downwards.
TGTTTAAGACTCTTTCAGTTCCCTTTTGCAGAATTTTTGCTGCAGAATGTGCGTTTCAAAGTGTGTAAAAGGGGCTAGAAGGATTTTAAACGAGTTGTAGACGGGGTGCGTGGGTTAGTAGGAGAAGCTCACGCCAAAATCATTGCTACAAAATAATTTGCGAGCTTGTAAGAAGAGGCGTAAAGGTTGCATACGAGTTATTGGAGATGGAACGCGTTCCTTGAGTAATAAACATTTTCTTACTACAATCATTACAATCAAGTGTGTCAAAGTACTAAAGAATTACTTATTTGACTACCCTTAAAGCGATTTGGACAAAGTCCGCTATAGGAGGATATTTCTTTTGCAATTTCAGAGGGCAGCAACTTAGAATGGCAGAATCATGTCCATCAAGCAGGAATAATATATCGTTGCTAGCCAGAGAATTCGACCTCCCCAAGCAGGACTGCACCAGCCCGAGCCCGGCAGAGACCGTTTGTTTGGACAGTGCCGACAGCGTTCCTGGTAAGTCACGAGCGCTGCGTGCCGCCGGCATTGCCCACCGCTGCTTCCAGGTACGTCCCAAGCGAACTTCACGCCGATCAAGGACAAAGTCGTCGACACAGCCAGCGCCGCCAAGTCCAGCGACAAGGAGGAGAAGGCGACGTTCCTCAACGAGCTAGGGCTGGGGCAATGTGATGACCAGAGCAGCCATGACAACGACGGCCCGTGGGAAGAGCTCCTCGAAGGCGATTTCATTGAGGAACATAGTTTTGAACCCGAGCTAGCAGATGAAGTAAGTCGTCTTGGTTATTAAATTTGCCGCTTACGATTTTAATTATTTTAAGTCGACCGTAGTATCTTGTTATTAAATAAATTAAGGTCTTAAAACAAAATATTTATAACGACCGTCTGTCATCGCTTCATTGTCCATCTGGCTCGAAGGACCAAATTTTATTTTTTGAATTGTGTTACAAGGTGTATAAAATATTGTTATGATGTTCCGTGATACATTTTTGTATTGTGTTTTTAAACTGTAGATTTAGATAAAAGACTTTTAAAAACCCGAATATACGGTTCTATCACAGCGTTAAACCAGCTTCGAATCGATCCCCTGCTTATGCAAGCAGCAGGCCATTGACGAACAAAAATGCTCGTAATATAATCTACAAATCGCGCAGTTTAAGCTCCAGTGCTTGGACGATTCGAATATAGATCAAGGTTAATATAATTTGAGTGGTGACGTTGAGCATGATATAATTCAATTGGATATTTTATAGTTTTTGAGTTATGCGCGGATAATTCGCCGTGAAAATGTTTGGTATGCGCTCTGATTAATTTATACGAGGATAAATTGAAATGTTTCTAGAATGGTGTTAAAACAATGTAATTCTGTTTGATGTTACATTACGATAATACATGGCGTTCTAACTTTGTCATCAGATTTCGTGGCACCATCTCTAGACTGCTCATTCAATTACAGCCAAACTCTCAGGTTTTGTTTACATACAATTGGTTACCAAAACACGTGCCGTCGCTTTCTGGAAATGTTTTCACAACAGCAGAGATTTTCGATATCCCAAAGGGTACAAATAATCGAATTTTGGTAGAAATGTGACAAAGACGCCACCGAAATCGTCACATTATGAAAGAAAGAGGTGGACAATAAGTCTAAATTGGTTCCTCGAACATTCACCCGGTAATGCTTTAATTCAATATGGAAAATATCTTCTTACAACTTTCAAGTTAAACTTATTAGTTTTCACTTAAAGTGTTCTGGATAATATTGAGAATATAACTACGCACAGTGACCATAGATGATAACATCGAAAGAGTTGAGAAACATTAGAAAGAAATGTCCACAACATCGATGAAAAAATGCTTCAAAAGAACTCGAATCAAGAGAACATCACTTCATCGGATCGTCAGACAAGACTTTTCGCTTAGAAAATACAGATCCATCAGCCATTGAGTGAGAAAGCTATCGAAAATCGATTTCAGTTCACTCTCCTGTGAACACAGATGATCCGATTGGAACAAATCGATTATAAGAAGATATGATTCTCTGACGAGAGAAAGAAGGTTTTGTGAACACCCAGAACTACAGGATATGGGGTTCGAAAAAACCGAAAGTTATAGGAGTGAGTCCTCTGCAGTCAAAGCGTGTAACTGTTTGGTGTGCGATAAGCTACTATATATAGGGCCAATTTTTCTTGGTCGACACAATATTTTGGATCCTTTTCCAATCATAAGTCGAACTTCACAAAAGCATGAATTTTGGTTCATCCAAGATGACGCCAAGTTCATCGAACTCAAGATAACATGGATGTGTAAGAATATTCGGTTCGAATATAACAGCTTTTTATGCAAAGATATAGACAGGAAGCGGCATTGACTGGCCAACATATTTACCGGATCTGATACCTTGTGACTATACATTATGGGGTTTGACCAAGGATATCGAGCACCATTCCAGTCGAGGGTCTCCAGAATACTTCAAGACACTCAAAAAAGAATCAGCGGAACAGTATAGTAGATTTCAGAAGACTAGAGGCACAAAATTCTTGACCAGTTTAATGAGGTTGAGAACGGTGCCTAAGAGCAAAGGGTCCAATTATTTGTCAATACAATGCAATTTACCCAGTTTAGATGATATTTGTAGTTTCTTTAAATGACGACAAACTTATGAGGCACCTTGCAGCTGCAGTCACAATTTCTATAGCGCTAATTTATATTTGACATATCCATTATCATAAAAATTGCCAACTGAAACGCATTATCCAAAAGAAACGAAAATGAGTATACAGCACCATTATGGATCATATGGCGACTGATAATTCGCCTAGTATTGTCTGAAATATCAATGATGCCTTGGTAACGCTTGTAACATAGGTATGAACAATAGCATTTCGTTCTATCGAATTGGCCACCACATGGATTATTGAAACCAAACTGTGTGAGGATGCATCGGACACCAGAAAAAAAAACAATGAACTAAGCATCCAAAGATATGTAGTGGCAGTACTAACAATATGTTTTCTATTCTGCTGCATTGCTTAGACACTGACTGGGTACTACTTAAATATAGAGTGGTACCTTACAAAACAAGTTCACTTTTCATTATAGTTATAGAGAGATCTATCCCCAGAATTAGTAGCGTTATGATATAGAGAACAATTGCTTATGGTAGAATGATACGTTTGGAAGATTTTGCTCCCGTATGTACTTTCCTTTACGTTGTGGGTCCACACTAGGGGTGATGCAATAATATACTAAAGGTATTTTGTCCATCGCCTATGCCAAGTTGTATTACATTCCAATGTTCTCTGGGTGCGGCAATTTTTTATGACAATTAGTATATATACAGAAGGCCAAAACAAAATGCAGTAGTATGTATCTTAATCGCACTTGATAGGCTATGCATCATCGTGCTAGGTAGTCGGAATAATATGAAAATTCCAAAATTTTGACGCAGCTATTTGATATAAACGGTGTAATTAGTAAGTGTATGTGGATGAGATGTTGGAGCGGGGCCCAGTTGTTTGTGTTATGAAGAAAACATCCAACGCACTTGGGCAAGATAGTAATTTAATTAGACATGTAAGCTTGTTTTTAATTTGTTTGTTTTGTAAGCGTTTAAATCAGCGATGACAATGTTTTGGCGGTGAGTTATAATAAAATTAAAAGTTATAATTTGTGGGCTAATTACCAGATCTGGGGAATTTATATAATAATCAATTTCATTAGCAAAAATTTCAATGCTTTATAATTCACATAAATTTAGGTTGGTTAAACATTTATTTACGGCCCAGCTCGACTCGGGCTGCAATAAATGAGTACCTGGAGGTAACTCTGGGATAATAATAGGCGGTCGGTACGTAGCGCTACCCACGTTACTACCCTTGTGTACCGTAGGCTCTAGATTGTAGCAGACTTATCCTGTTACGACCCCATAGGCCTGTTACGGGGAACTATTATTATTGTTATTAAACATTTAAGTCATTTGCGAATTTACCATCTTCCATTTATTTGGGGCGTTCAATAATTGGTATATTCCCTCGAATCCGGTTGTGTAGCAGATTGAAATGCGCGCCCAGTGCGTTTGTGAAGATAGACTGTAGTGCCAAGTAATGCCATCAGATAGCGTAGCTACAATGCACAGAACGAGAAGGAATGAGAGAAACCATAGAGGCAGGCGTTCATGGGCAGCGATGGACGGCGTGACTTCTTTATATGGGAGCTCAACACCGTGCCACAGAATTTTGTTTCGGAATTAAAAGTCGGTAAGGACTGTCTTGCCTTCATGTACTGGCGAATGCAACAAACAGGTCTGTCTCACAGAACTTTGCATGAGCACTTGCAAATGTCAAAGGTCTGTGCACAGTGGGTTTTACTTAGCAGAAGCAGAAGCGTATGGAGTTATCTAAACAGTTGTTGTAGCTGTATAGCGTAGATCTGGAGACGTTCTTTGAGTGTCTCGTCACAGCAGAGAGCGGCATCAGTGGGCGATGCTACAATTCACTAAAGCGGCATCGCCGATATATTCAGTAATGTCGCCATGGGAAATGGAAATGTTGCACGTCGCTTTAACATAACAATGCATGTCCACGTGCCAGTCGCCATACTGTTGCCATCCTTTTGAGTGCACAACACTACCTCATGGCAATATTTCTTGGATCTTATATTGTTTGGCGTGGTGAAAGAGTCAACGCATCTTAAGAAATTCTCCATTGACGAGTCTTAGTTGGCTGTGCACAAGTGGTGCTGTGCTACACCCAAAGAATGGTTTGCAAGATAGTCATTGAAGAGAAACACTTTTAATGAAGTTTGTATTCACTTCTACCTAGTTAAAGATTAGCGAGGAGAAAACAGTTGTGTCAATTATTTTAGAACTTCTGTGGTAAATAATTTAAAGAAATGTTACATATGAAAATAAGGACTTTTTTTGTTATACCTTTTTCTGAAATTAATGTATATGGATTACCAAATACTTATCCTTCCCATCCACAACACTTATCATTTCTATATCTCAACCTGGAGAGAAAAACATATTTGTGGTGAAAACTTACTTTCTAGGGGCCTTATTTATAAACTTAAAAGGTTGGAAAGGAACAATACTGGTGATAAGCAGAGGTCGAGGAAATTAGTATGGTTATTGTTTAGATAATAAACCATGCAATAAAAACTACATAAACGGCGTTTACACAGCGGTGCAAATGAATGAATATAATAATAGAAAAATAATTGGATACTGCATCAGTAAATTGTACACCTGAAAGCTAACCTTTTAACCTAAATCTTGTTCAAGTGTACGTTCGAACAACTATTACGATGAAGTCTTAGATTCTTCCAACAAAGATAGATGCTAAAATGGTATCAAAAAAAGAAAGAGCAACATTTGGTATGCATGATTTATGTAGCAAGAATAACAGAGGTAAAAGGCTTATACAAGTTTGTACACAAAATGAACTAGTGATTATACTTAAACTGCCTCAACGATGTCTATATATTTGAACAGCATCTTCAAATATACTTCAACGTATCATTTATAATTAAATAAACTATAGGACAGTTAATATAATATTTAAAAATACAGTGATATTTGACACTATTCATTACTACTATAAACAGAACCGGGTTTGGTACGCTATCCCATCTGAGCTCTTGATCGCTACTAAATTCTTCCGATTCCAAATCGTGTTCTAACATAGTTTTGGTTCAGTTTATAAAAAAGTTTTTATAGTTGTTAGTCTTTTTTTTTCTACGGATCTTTGGTATGCGGTCAAAAGTTTTCTCTAGATTAAAATAGGCAATATGTGCCTTTCGATTCTGTTCCAACATTTTGTGTTATTTGTTTTGGTGCTGAATCCTTTTTCAAAACCACTCTGTGACTATCAGTTCCTACCCAATTTTCTTCATCAGTTTTTCTTTCTAAGACTTTTTCGTATACCTAAGCAATGTTACTCCTCTGTAGTTTTGGCATTTCTTGTGATCACCTTTTTTATAGATTGGTCTTATTACCCTTACTTCCCAGTCCCTAGGGACTGACCTTGAGGTCCACGCCTTTCTGAATATTTCTGTTAGTTCAATTCCAGCATTTTCCATGGCTTTTATCATCTCAGGCCTTACATTATCTTAACCGGCGGGCTTTCCGTTTTAAATTTTTCCTATTATCGCAATTACCTTGTCCTTTGTTCTTCTTTTTTTTGTTCTATCATTGCTTCCTATTTAAATCCTCTTTCTTTTTCCTTTTCCTGTTTGCTTGTTGTGGGGTCTGCTAGTTCTTGAAAATACTCTTTCCACCTTCCTATTACATAAATCTTCTCTGTTAACATTCGTCCGTTCTTATAATTTACAAACACATAACTTTGTCGTTTCCTTTGTCTTTAGTTTTTTTAGGTCCTTAAACAATTGTTTTTGATTTTTTTTTAATTTTTCTCATCTGTTGGTCAAAGTCAGTCCTCCCATGTCTTTTGTTTTGCTGTCATTACCATTTCCTTTACGAGCACCTCCTGTTCTTTGTATGTTTCATATGCCTGCGTCGTCTTCTTGATTGAGTACTTTTCACTTATTTTTCTTTAAATGCATCTGTTTTTTAATCTTCCGGTCTACAATGCTGTTTATTTGGCGTTTGGTTTTGTCATTTTTACTCCGATGTTAAACGTGCTGAGTTTATGATATTTTTAAACTTTTGCACTAAGTCTTTGTATTTTATTTTTACCACATTCGAATTTGATCTCTATATTTTATCGCTTTTTCTTCATTTTGAAGTTTGTTCAATGTTTTATTTTTGGTTTGACTTGACTTATCCTTGTTTAATATTAATGCATTCTTTAAATTGTTTTATTTTTTTCACTACTAGGTAGTGGTAGCTGTAGATCTCTGCTTCTTTCTTGACTTCGACATTCGTTATTCTGCTACGGGTTTCCTTTACTACTATTTTCTAATCTATAATTGATTTTTCTTTTTTACATTTTACCTCCCTTGTAAACTTGTGAATGTTCTTACATGTAAAGAACGTGTTACAAATCATCAGTTGGTTTTCAATACAAAATTGTATTAAGCTACCATTGTTATTGTTCTTCATTTCTTCTCCCTGCATATCCATGACTTCTTGGGACTATTAGCTTTCCTTTCTAATTCTATTGTGGAACTTTCCTATCAGAACTATTTGTCTAGTATTATTTTCCGTTATTCTTGATAGTTTGTCCTATAATTTAACTTTGGTGTATATTTTTCATTTTCGTCTGGGCCATAGTCTGCGTCTTATTATGCAATTGTTGACGAATAGTTTAAGAGAATGGTTTAGATTACTGTTCGGAGCAACCGTAAACAAAGACATCGTAGAGACGATTGCGAACATTCGACGACTCTGATAAAGGTACCAGAAGAAGCGGAAGTCAAAAATGTTATAATCATAGAGAATCCAAGATATGGTACTTTTCTTAGAAAATATCTCTACAATTAGAATTTTGTTGGGAAGAGGAGAGTGAGAAATCTATTATGATTTTCTCTTGCTTAATTTGAATTTTTCTTTTAAAGAATTTACGATAGATTTTATAGAATCAGGAAGCTGGAGAACAAAGTGGCTTCCGAGCTGGACGTTCATGTAACAACTTGTTTTGCCTTAAACAAATAATAGAGAAGAAAATTAGCACAGGAAGAAGCATTCATCTCTTATTCATAGATTTAACAAAAGCATATGACAATGTCCCGTAGCAAAACTATGGCAAGCTTTAGAAGAAGTGCACATTACCAACGTTCTCATTAAAGCGCCCCAGGAACTACATCGAGATACGATTATAAAAATTAAGATTAGTGGCAATACTACAGCAGGATTTGTAGCAAACAAGGGGCTTAAACAAGGTTGTTGGTTGCCTATTGCAAATCTTGTTTAAGATTTATATAGAATATGCCTCAAGATAGCAGAAACACAAGTGTACGGGCATGGGCATACCGCTAGACAATACTATCATCTATACGCTGCAGTACGTGGATGACCAAGTTCTAATAGTAAATAACAAAGATCTTGAGTATATGATACGAAAAATAAAAGTAGAGTATGAGAAGGCGTATGAATTTGAATAAAACTTAATATATCCATATAGGAGAATAATTCGAATATGGAGAGAAGGTAGCATTATGTGACAATTGCAAATATCTAGGTGTAAGAATAGAGCAAGATGAACGAGACAGTAAACAAACAAGAAAAAGAATAATGAGAGGAAAAAATGCAATAAAAAGGCCAAATAGTAATATGGCGGAGTAAAGAAGTAAATATAGGAAAAAAAATTAACTTCTATAATGCTATAGTAAAAAGGACATTGCTATATTCTATAACAAGCGACTGGCAGCAACAGAAATGGACATCTTAAGAAGATCTTGTCGGATATCAAGGTTGCAAACAAAATAATAAAATGACAGGTCGGGTTAAAACATACCATAATAGAAGAAGTGGAGAACAAACAATTAGTGTGGTACGGTCAGATGGAAATGGGGGAGGAGAGATTATCAAAGACAGCACGGAAGTAGAGACCTCCCGAGAAGAGAAAGAGAGGAAGACTCAGAACATCTTGGGGAGGCAATACCAGAAAAGCAATAAGTGCAAGAAACATCCAGGATGAAGATTGGCAAGATCGGGCGCAATGGAAAAGAAGTCTGGAGATCAGACAGTGTCGATAGACGCTATAAAACTGGGGTGTATATATCTATTTTGTGACTTTTATTTTTTTTTTATTCTTTCGTCAATTTTACCTCATTTCTTCGACCCAATGACTAAATCACCCAAGGTGCATTGATATAAGTTCAAATTCTTTGATGACTCATTGACAACGCATGATTATGGTAATACTAATAAATAATATTGCAAACAAAAAGGCAAACAGTCACATGCCTGTATTACGTGTCCTTATGTAATGGCTCAGAAGATATAAATCATGTTACTACTGTTTTGATTTGGAACAGCCTTATCTTATACGAATTATTAATGATGTTTGTGAGATATGTAGCATATGATTTATTAATACAAAAATATTTTGTTATTGAACTGGGGAGCAAAATATTACAAGGAAAATTTTGCACGCAATTTTGTTTTAATAGGATATTATATTGATAGTTTCATGTTTTATTTTTTTGATAGAATAAAAGAGAAGAGATTGGTGATGATTGAAATATTCTCTAGTGGGAATTATTTCATATACCATACATGGTTTGTCTCGAAAGTATCGAACCATATAATACAAAATTATAAAAACAAAAAATCTGTATATTCGCTAAAAATCTTAAAATTGCCCCGTCGGATTTCGTTTAAATCTCGTTAACGGTTTGGAATCTCTTCTCTTTCAAAGGTTGTTTAAGAAACGGTTAGAAGAATTTCATCGCGACAGGTTTCATGTTAGTTTTTGGAATCCTTAACTGAAGTTTCTAATTCTCGGGTTGCCAGTCACTCGTCCTTGTTGATTGCAGCCTATATACCCATAACCCGTCGGTTATTTTCTCAGTTCTGGTGTTCTAGCACACTTTTTAAGTGTTAACACTTCTTTTATTCTGCTTTTACACAGAACTCAAATGGCTTTATCTCTTTGAGTCTTTGAGTCTGTATTATCTAGTTGTACAAAATTTTATGCAAATTGTCTGCTGAACTTTCTTATTGTAAATATGACATTTACACAAGACATCTACTCACTCGCCGGTTTCTAGCTTCCAACTGTCTTGGCCAATAGAGGTGTCCTTATTCAAGCATACGTATCCCTGTCCATTCTCATCTACTGCCAGGCTACATTGGGGCTGTTTAAACTTCTATAATAACATTCCTTCGATACTTTCGGGACAGACCACGTATAATGGGTGGGCTGGGGCAATCTTAAAGATATTGCAAAAAATATATAACTCTTAAAAATGCAATTGAAATGGGTTTGCTGAAAAGTATTAAGCAGTTTGTTATGTTGATAGAATAATGCTTGCACGTACGTCTTTCAAGGCATTGCTTTGCTTTAGTTTAATGCTTTTTATCGCCTAGGTCAACACGGTTTATTTGATAACCGTAGATATAACTCGCAATGAAGTAACAATGTTGGTTTTAAATGTTAAAGTACGCAAAACAAGCGGTGCCTTCCTTGTTAAGGTTAATGTTTTATTGTAAAAATATAAGGTTGTTTTAAACTTTAAAAGTATTTTTTTAAATTTAAGTGGGACCAGTAGACACTCGCCAGTTGATATTGTTGGAAATCAATTGTTAATTGTGATTTGGATTCACCAACTTTTGTACAGGGTTGGACATAAAATACCGGCCACCTTTTTTGCTAGGCATTGGTACTTCCTCATCTGATAAAAATTATTTGTTTCTGTTAGTTAGCTATTCTACTCCCCTTATTCCCATTTGTCCACACCTTCCCTCCCTTCCTCAAGCTTCTCCATTGCATCGATATCTGCTCTTTCTATCAAGGCAGTTGTGTTGTGTATTGTGAACGACCATGAGGTATTCAATATCAAATTATAAATAGTGGAGACTACAAAAGGAACACTGAAATTAGTCAGGGCTAAGTAACTGGACCCGCTGCTAATGCACCATAAAATAGAGGATCTTCTGTTCAAACACATCAAGTCGTGGAGCAAATCAACGAAATCGTTCCCAGAAGTTTATCACAAAACTGACTTAACAGATCTACGGAAGAAAGTATAGTCGTGTATAGAAGGCTTTGAATTGGCGTGAATTAGTTGAGTAAAGTTGCTGATGGTTTATTGCATCCATTAAATTTACTATGACTTACGAGTCGTGGTTTAGTCTCGGGTTATGTAAGTCGAAAATCTTAATTTGGTGCACCAACAACTTCTACGCGACCAAAACATCAGGTTGTGGTGTGATGTGGCTGGAACATGATTTATCGATTCAACATGGGTACATGATCATGTAGAGAAACGTGATTACTGCTATTTATAGCAAGGTGGTACTATATGTCACTTATTCATGTTAATGAAGCAACGGATTTAACCGCTGTAGCAACCAGATTTATTAATGACGACACTTGAAGGGAAGTGTAGGAATAGAATCCTCATATTATCAAATAATTTGAGGAAAACATCAGGAATTCCATTTGCTGTTAAGACGTACACAGAAGCGTTTTTTAGGAAAATGCTTAGAATTCCGTTTGGCTTCAGACCAACTGAGATAAGACCAGACCCACCGATTATTTATTTTCAACCCTGTATTTACTTGTTTTAGTTCTAAAAATAATTTAAGCTAAATATTTTGATAATTTCAGATCGCTTATGAACCAGATATGTTGTAACGAAGTATTTTTTTTACTTTTTGTGTAAATGGCGCTTCTGTGTTTTGAGAAAGTTTTAACAAATTGTTCTAAAAGAGAAGATTGTTCCAGACTGTTTTCCTAGTTCTCGAAATCTGTGATTATAGAACAATATGACTGTTTGGTGTTATCGCTGTGCATTTTCGAATTCTTTTTAATCGAGTGTAATGGTTATTCTGGTTGAAAGGTAAATAAAAACATTCCGGAAAATTCAGATAATGTAATTTACTACTACAAGATCATAAGAATCATCAAACAAATATTTTTAATCAATAACACTGTTGAAGAAGAATGACAAAGAATTATATATTATCTTTATGTGTGTAAGGCTAGAAGAATATGTGATGTACAGTAAGCAATGAAATTGTCAAAATTATTATAGTTACTGTTTACTAAACAATTACATAGAAGTAATCAAGAAAATTTAAAACTGGAATTGGTGATAATAATGGAGATGTGTATTTTTTATTTTCTTAATTATGAAAATTGGAGAGTTTTCACAGAAAAACGTTACTTATTGCAACAAAGTTATCATTTAACTCTGTGTTATGTAATTTGAAGAAAAAACTTTGCTACGCTCTAATAAAGCTGAAAATCTTTTGATATCAATATGTATTTGTATTTTAGCAGTTGCCCTAACTACCGAACCTGTAGCATGAATTAACCATGGTAGTTTGGTATGGTTATTAGTTTATAGAGGAGGTATTAGAAAAATAGCAGAGTTGTCTAGACTTTCAAAGAATTAGTTGAATAAATTTATTTATAGCGTTCAAAAACGACTGACACTCCTTCCTTAAAGCTCCGGTTGTGTTACAGATTGAAATGTGCGCTCAGTACATATGTGAAGATAGGCTATAGTTCCGCACGATGTCGCCAAATGGCATTGCTGGAGCATATAAAAGAAATGATAGTAAGTCATTCGTGCAATCCTGCGCGTGCAGTTATAGATAAAGAGGAAAACCATGGAAGCAGGCAATTATGGACAGCGTAATTTCTTTAAGAAGGGGGAAATGATTGTTTTGGACATCTACACAAGCTACAGAACTGTTTTGCTGGATATCGGAGATTATTGGTGACAAGGTCAAAAATTTGTGTATAATAAATTCCTTGTACTCTTACTATTCAGCAGAAACAGAGGTGTGTCAATAGTTGCTATAAGTCTACTGCATGGAACCGGAGACATTCTATGAGTGCCTGCTCACAACAAACGAATCAACTATTGAGGCAACTATTGAGACTTTTTATTCCAATACAAACGGCGATTATCTTTTGGTATTAAGAGGTAATTGTGCTAATGGATTGGCTATCTCCTCGTAGTATCATGAATTATGAGAGATATATTGTCATGCGGTAATTGCAAGAGCTCCATCATAATATCCGTAAATACTTTATTTCACCTGATGTAAGCAAGAACTGAATAAACAATTGATTTTTATTTAATCTGAAAATAACAGCACCATTTTTCTCATCACTTTTAACGCAAGTTCAATGGAATGAAACTAGTTTATCTTTAAGATGATTTTGTTATTCGTTCTGGTGGTTCATTTTATCCAACCTCCGACCCTCAGATCAGTGACATGAAATAAGCGTTTAAGAATCGGCGTCTCAATTTTTTGTGCTGATTTTGATGTTTTTAACTCTACATTTGAAAGATGATTTTTTGGTTCCATTTTTAGGCAATGTCTCTCTAGTACGAAACATTTTGATATAGACTGGGTATTAACACAAAGAGCGTGTTGGTTCTGTTTTATACCAAAAGACAATAAATTTGTTTTATAACATCCTCTAAGAATTTTGCGATCTGGTGTTTTGGAGTCCTGAAAAAAGAGGTAAAAATATCGTTCTGTCTTTGGCATTGGGTTATGGTTTCTGAGAAATAACTACATTATAGTAGGGCCTAGTGCCTCAAAAGTAGTCTTTCCGTGGTCTGGGAAACAACAAGATCAAGAAGGGGCGGCCTCTATTAGAAGCTCCTGAAGATTTTTGGTAGATAATTCTGAGAAATTTGTATCAAAATCACAATAGCAGCTAAAGGTATCTATTAAGAAAACGTACTTTTATTTCAAAGGATTAGTTGAGTTGCAATTTACTTTTTCTTCGTTTTTATAGAAGTATTCAGATGTTTTCATCGTTTTGAAAAAATAAATCTTTATTCAACAACTAAAATGGAAAAGCACATCATTCAAACCATTGGCCGTCGTTAGCTATTACTTTCTCCTATCTATTTGATAATTTACGGATTCCACTTTGAAAAAAGAACTTGTCTTCTGAGTAATCTATTGAGAAACCCAATTCTGGATATCTTTATATGAGCTGGAATGTTGCCCAACAAGTGCATGTGGTATAGATCTAAACAAGTGGTAATCGGGAGGAGTAATACGGGGGGTGGAATAAAGCATTCTCCTCAAGCGTTTCCAGCATGTATTTGATTGACCTGCTTCCTGATGATTGATTGTTGTTGGTAGTACTTGTTAATGATCGTTTGATTCAGTTTTAACATCTTAAAGTCCAACTTGCCTTTCTGATCCCACCAAATATCGAAAATTGCTATTTTTTGGCATTTTGGCATTTGCTCAAGTTCCAAATTATTTTTTTGTATTTAGAATATCAAAATATATTCAATTTTCCTCCCTGACAAAAGTACGATGTTAAACCCCTTTCTTTTTTATCTGTCAAGCAGGATGTCGCACATGGTTTTCGCCTTTCTTTCTCTCTTTCCTTCAATTTATATGGCATGTGGAAATCTCAGATTGAGTAACATTCAATGCTTCTGCCAGTTGAGTTTGCGCCTGACATTAATATTCATCCAATAAAACAACGGAAACATCAAAACAACTCTTTGCATGTTGTTTCTCATGGATTATGTTTCTACAAGCATTCGATGACGTTCAACAGCCTTGGTCATGCCGAGCAACGAAAATATATCAATTTATCTGCGATATTAGTACAACCTTGATCAAATTGGTAAGTTCCAAGCCCGATATGTATAAGTTTTTCTCTTGTGAGCTCTAGAAATTCCTGAAATTCTGTTCCACTTGGCCGATTAAAACTTTCCTGTACAGGATTCAAGTTTTTCTCATGGGGTATTTTTTAGTTGCACTACTAGTATTTTTCGTACAGCCTTTTAATAGCAAATCAACAATATCTCCAATCTGGTGATCAACAGAATCATTTCTCAGTTCTGGTTCTGTTTTCCAATAAACTGTAGTTTTTTAATGTCTTTTTTTTTCTTTCCGAATTATCAAACGATTTTTTTTTTTTTGAAAAGCGAAGTGAATCGAGTTTACACTTGAATAACACAGTGTGATGTTTTCCACTTTGTTCTCGCCCAAGAAAAGTTAATTGTTGGACGCATATAATCTACAATTCTCTCCTACCTTGGCTTTTCCCAAAGAAGACATGGGTAATAGATGTAACTGTTTTCATATGGCGGTGTATTCTCTATAGTTGCTACAGTTCTTAGCCTTTAATAGTTCTCTAGCGCGTTCTGCAAAAAGGCCTTACCAATATTCACATTTCGAAAATATACGCAAATAAATCTAACAACATTTGATTACTATGTTAAACTCCATCGACTAGCATTAGTTTGAGTTCTGCACATCTTCTCTGGACCAAAATCCAGGTATACTATAGAGTCCAAGTTCTCGGGTCTATAATTCAACCCAGTAATGATCTACGAAGTTGAGTTCATTGAGACTTTTGATCAGTGTTCTGTGCTTTACACGTTGGTTTTATTGATGAAGGTCCCAAATCCAGTACCCATAGAGATTTGACTATCGTTTTTTAAATCTATCCGATGACTAGCGTCCTGAATAACCAAGGCAAGTCGAAAATGAGAAAATGGAACAACTTTTGGAACATTACTTTTGCACACAGAACTCGAATGGAACTTGGAGTAACACGTCAAGCGTCTAAACGTTTACACAAGCTGTGAAAGATTGGCCATTTGGTTCCCCATAAACTCGCTTGAAGATAAGGGTAGATGCTATGATATTGTTCTGGTGTTGCTTTTTTCCATATTGGTGAAGGAAGATTTTTGCACCACTTTGTGACCTGTAACGAAAAATGGTTCCTCTACAACGGTTCAGAGAGACGAAAATCGTTGGTTTATCCAACTGAGCCGTCGGCCAGTATTACACGACTAAAATTCACACCAGAAAGATATTGCTGTGTATATGGTAGAATCAGCGGGAATGTCGTATACTATAAGTTATTTCCATCTGGTAAAAAAGTAACCGCCACACTAATGCGACTTTGGAAACGATCATCGACTTGGGTTGGGAAATTCGGCATTTTCACCAGATTTACCTCTTCAGGTAATCACCTCTTTAGATATCCATTTCATATCTATCGAAGATGGGGAAAGTCTAGTTGAGTTCAATATCTCCAAATCACCCTCTCTCAAAGTGGAACTCGAAAAAATCAAAAGATGGCGCAAATGCATAGAAAACGAAGAAAATTATTTCAAAGTTTAGGAATGCACGTAATCATTCAGTTCGGAATTCTTCGAAGGCGTTAGTGTTTATATTTAAATTCTTGAAACTTAAGAACTTAATTTAGGTCACTTTTAAAATTTGTAACACTAAACTCAAATTCCATAATTTTGACTGACAAGCTGTTAATAAACAAGTTAATTTTAATACACAAGCAGTGCAACTAGTGATTTTTACTACATTCTCCGTTTTAGTATCATATAACTCATTATTACGAACATATTAAAATGAGTCTCTTTGGTCCAGTTTTAAATTTTTTTAATTAAAAATTATTTTTAGTGCTTACCTTAAATGTTTTTAATAGACAGAAAACCTAAACTGAAATAATTGTATTTGAATCGTTTGTGTGGGACGCTTGGTATTGGGCTGGATAAATATTTGTTTTGCAGACTTTGCATTGGGCGTTTTCGACAGAAAAAGATACTAAACAAAAAGTTAGGAACCGTTGACCTTCATGGTTGTTATGATTCTACATTATTCTCACTTTTATTAATCATTGTTTTCGGTTGATAGACTAGTTTACTTAGTGCTTTGTAATCCTTGCTATAAAATATTTACTGTTTAGTAATCTTTCATTAGTTTGGAAAAGTTTTCTCTAATTTTGATATTTTTTATGGATAGATCGCGACTTAATCGAACTGAAACGAAAATGTACGTGCTGTCGGTATTTTTATTCGGGCAATATTGAAATAAAGGGAAGAAGAATTAAACCTCATAAAGGTAAAAACTAACAAGGTAAGAACTAGAAAGGTGAGAGTCAAGGGAACAGAATAGACAAGCCACATGTGGAAACTGTTAAGAAAATCACAAAAATATTCAAATATCAAGCTAATGTTAATATAATAAAACAGTTTTCGCGGCCGCGATGTAACCTGGTAGCATACACGAGTACACTGAGATGCGCATGCGTGAATGAGGTCAATTTTATTGACTGGATCAACTGGAAGTTAAATTAATGTATTGCCACATTTAGAATGGTAGAGAGTAACATCGACTCTGCATTATATTTTGTGCGAAGCTGGAACATTATTAGAAATGATTTAGATGAGTCAGAAAGCTTTTAGAAACATTTGTTTAGATGTTTCCTTAGATGACAGTGAGATGATACCCAAGTCCTAATATGTGCTTTATCTGTACACGTCCTAAGTGAACGATGTCCGAGGTTAGCTTACTAGAAGGTTTCCCAATTAGTTCCTTCTCTATTATCTGCCCTTGTGTAGCAGCCCAGCGAGAAGTGTGTGTTTTCGTCTAATGCCACTATTGCTATATATTAAATACAGTATCCGGTTCTGTAAATGCTTTTTTTATTACCCACTATAGCAGTGCGGCCATATAAGTTAAACCTTGTTCTTCTCAGATAGCGTTACCGGACGGGATAAACATTTCTTCATTAATTTAGTGCTTATACGAGGTGATTCCAATGCTTTTAAAGTTGATTGGCTATCTATTAGAATACTGATGCGTTGTTGGATATAATTACGTCTCAAATTCTCTTGTATATATCGTATTATCGCAAAATTTTTAACTTGAAATACTGAGATGCTAGTACCTAATGATAAACTTATGTCTAATTCTGGCTTTAACCGTAAACCAGCTTAGCCCGGTTGTTAGGTAAAATGAGGTTTCTTGAGCACAATCGCTGCGATCATATTTCATAGTAAAAGGTTTATCAAAAGAATATTCAGGGAGT
Source organism: Sinelater perroti (assembly GCA_036346155.1). Lineage (NCBI taxonomy): Eukaryota > Metazoa > Arthropoda > Insecta > Coleoptera > Elateridae > Sinelater > Sinelater perroti. The sequence goes on along the minus strand of JARFIY010000158.1, from coordinate 14,870,983 downwards.
TTGTAGTCAATACCCATGCCTAGCATGGGATTGTCTTGAACTACTTCCTGTATCTGTTGTGCGATCACAACTGTCGTTGTACATATGTCAATTTCCGATGGATTTCATTCTATAGGCATCAATCCATGCTTCAGACACACACGCGCGCGCGCGCACTCACGCACGCACAAGAGGATTAGATGCTGTAGGAGTACTTCTCATGACTCCACAGATGTACAAGCTGGTTTTTATATCTAATTAGCTTTGTGACAGCTGTCTTCTGTTCTAATATTAGCTCCATAGTGAGATGGAGTCTGGTAACCGTCGTGTAGTATCACTTAATTATTTTTGATTTTAATCCTCATGTTTTCTCAAACATATGCCTATCCGCAAAAAGGGCCTTTTGCTTTGTTTGTAATGTTGTCCATATGCGTGTTCTATTTTAGTTTTGCATCTAGGGAAATTACTAGATACTTAACTTCCTGAGCTACCTGAACTATTTTACTGAAGATTGTAAGGTTATAAAATTGTCTCAACTGTCTTCTTTGGGTGAAGGGTATTAGTGATGTTCTATATCCTTCTTTTCAGTGGTATCTAATGCTTTTTGCATTAGTTCCGCAATGATGTTCGGATCTCTACCTCTTATAGGTGTATAAATAAGTTCTCACCTTTTTTCTACAAAATTAAAGTTTTATTTAAAAACAAAAAAAAGCTTAACTATCAAAGTATTCTCCGTTGGCATCGATGACCTTTTGCTATCTTTTGGGTAGCTTGCGAATTTCCTGGTGATAGAAGCTCACCGGCTTCGAGACGATAAAGTTATTGATATGCATTTTCGGACTTCTTCTGTTATGAAGTGCGTATCAGCCAAGTGATGCTGTAACGACCGGAATAAATGATAATCGGAAGGGGCCATGTCTGGCCTTACCATGGAGCAGGATGACTTCGCGACTTCCTTGTCCAGTAAATGGCCTCTTTTCTTCGATTGCGTCTCTCAAATTGATGAGTTGCTGTTGGTAGCGATCCTCCGTAACTGTTTCACCTGGTTTCAAGAGTTCATAGTACAGCACACCTTTCCAATCCCACCAGATACAGAGCAAATTCTTTTTGGCGTGGATATTGGGCTTTGGAGTCGATGTCGAAGGTTTGCCAGGGTCTACCCATGATTTTGTGCACTTGGGTTTGTCGTACAAGATCCATTTTTCATCGCCCATAATAATTTTATGCAGCAAAACCTTTTTTCTGTTCCTTGAAAGCAAATGGAGTGCGGTGTCACGCCGTCGATTTTTGTTGTCTTCGGACAGTTTATGCGGAACCCATCTGCCTTCCTTTTGTATCTTACCCATTGCATGCAAACATATGGAAATGACTGGCTGAGTGACGCCAAGCTGTTCTGCAAGCTTTTTTTCAGTTTGCGCATTGTTTTGATCCAGCAATGTCTGCAGCTCATCCGTGTCAAATGTTTGAGGGCGTCCAGCGCGTGGTTGATCTTCAAGACTAAACTCTCCTCCGCGAAATATTTTGTACCACTTTTTGCACGTTGCATGACTTACAGCATTCTCACCATATGCAGCACAAATCATTTCGGTGGATTCAGCAGCACAAATCTTAAGATGAAACGCGAAGTGGATAGAAAATCGAATATGCTCTTTTGTGATTGCCATCGTGAACACAGCTGATTATTGAGGTTGCATCAAACGCCAAATCGTATGATGTTTTGAAAGACCAAATGTCATTGCTTTAAAACCGCAAAAGGGTAGACTAATACGTTACAGGTAAACGGTGATTTGCGTCCTGTGAAATCTAAAGCTGAGAACTTATTTATACACATAATATTAGGTTAACTATGTTGTCTGCATAACTTTTGGCATAGTACCTCTCTTTATTGAGTCTTACTAACAATAAGAGATCATTTATCAATAAATTTCACTTCTCTGTGGATACTCTTTGGTGGCACATACATTGAGAGATTCTGCTTCCAAATTGGCTTGCATTTGACAGCTTTTTAACACGGTATTAATCCAACCGTCTAAGTTGTCAACACCATGTCTAGGGGTTATAGCAGTTATTGATTTAGACGAGTTATTGTTAAAAGCTTCTATGACAAGGAAAGCTACCAAAGTAATTTCTTTGCTTTTTAACATACAATGTTACTAGTATTTATACCATTTTTAATAATTACATAAATTGTTTGTTATTGCCATTGTTACTTTGTTCTTGTATAGTTCGATACTTTCAGGACAAACCGCGTAGTTTATCTCTCTCCCCTCTTTCCCTCTAAATTAGTAAAAAAATATTTATCACTCCATTCTGAGAACTTTGACACTGTGAACAGCTTGGCTGTTCTTTTTCTCGCATAAATGCGCGCTTTACTGCTTATCTAATTTATTTCGATATAATCTGACGATGCAGCGATCTGTAAAAAACTTTATCAGTCGAGTAACGCGTATTGAATGCACGACTGGTAATCCCGGTGCTTCGAAACATTTCGCGACGTGAGCCTAATCGGAGGTTTTATTTTGGCGGTGGTAAAGTGAGTGATTTTTAAGACAACTGCAGTCCTGATTGCCCCCCCAATAGTGACACAACATTTGAAGTTTGAACAGGAAGGTAATTAATAAACGAAGTCGTAGTTTGTTTGCCTATTGAAATTGCGTGAGTTGTATTATTTGCTTAGCAAATTCTCTTGCCGAAAATTTGATTTTAATTGAATTAATTTTTGTATGATTATAACTTTTCTTCTGAATATATGCAAGCTAATATTGTTTTGAGTTAGACTTATTATGATTTAATTGATTTTAGGTAAATTTTTTTTTGTAGTATTAACAACCTTGGCAACGTCTCTTATTTAGCTTTCGAAATACCCAGCTAGCGATTCTATGATAGAGTTATTATTCATTGAAGGTGGAAGACAAAGGGTGCGAGGTAATAGTAGTACTACATTGTAGTATGAGTATTAGAGCATCAATGGAAACATATTTATAACGGCCTTTACTGTTACAGGTGTAGTACGTTGCAAAAAAAGGGCAAACATAGTATTGCCAAGAATTTCACAATTTACTTGAAGGGTTAAATGTTTTTTTTTAATTATAATTCAAAAATTATTTGAAACAGCAAGGAAATTTTGAAATAATAAATTCAGTATAATCCCTGTTCTTATCAACGACTTGCTCCTAACGTTCAGGCAAGTGTTGAACACTGCAATACGAGCTTGAACTCTGACCTACTTATGTAACCGTTTTGAATCGATCTTTGAACTCGGGCTAGTAGACATGAGCAACTCCATGAAGAGTCTTTTTACAAGAACAGAACAATTGTGATCGCAATGTCTGATATTTGATGAATATGAGGGATGATGTTACTAATTGATATATCACTACCAAAAAATCTTGGATAAGATGATCTTCGTGAGGACGCGCATTGTTATGTAAAAGTATATATATAGTCGTTTCTGGATTTTCTCATCCAGAAAAAAATATAATCCATGTTTAGTAATAGCATTGTTTTTCTATTGTGTCGATGTTCTTGTGACGCAGAAGGCTTCAGTCAGGACATAAATTAATCTGCTCGTTTCTATATAAAGACCAACTAAGTTTTATCAATTTTTTGTCGTATTTTTGAAAATATCTTAGCATACCAGTATGCTATGGTTTAATTGATCGCATTCAATTCCATCAACATTTTGACTGCCTTGGCACTCTTCTTTTTCAGCACTCCTTCTACCGACTATTCTGCTCATTCTTGAATCTGGGTTTGCGAGCAACGTGAAAATATATTTGTTACTTTGTATCTAATATAGACGGAAGCCTTACATTTGAAAAAAATCACTCGGATTATATAAAAAATGTAGTCTGAGCGTTGAAGATGAAAGGGAAATTGTGTTACTACCTTTATTCAGACAGTTTAAACTCGGAAAATAAACAAATTTGAGGTAATTCCCTAAAATCATTCCGATCCCCACGATTATGCCATCAAAAACGCATCGGGGCACTTTGTAAGCATCATATTCGTGATCAGCGACCTCGAAAACCCCCCGAGTAACGGGAATGAGGTTATTTTGGTTAATATTAAGCGATAAAGTAATAAAATATCCTCTAGGGTCTGCAAAAAATGCGTCAAATAAATGCATTTTTTGCGTGCACAAATTCTCTTTTGTATTATAACAAAAAAATATGTGGTAACATTTTTTTCTGAGGCTCTTACGAATCGAATGCGCCCTGAAACGTCTCCATACGTGTACCCACAAAAAAATCTTTCTTTTTCACTAATTTTACTCGACTATACCAAGAGATAGAACATTGCAAGTATCCCAAAAATTCGAGTCATTGATGGTTTGCGGTTTTATTTGAAATTCCTAGTTTACAAGTGAGGTTTGTGTGCCAAAATAAAGATCAGTTGATTACGCGTATCAAATACGAGAATGCTGCATATCGTCTAGCAGTGCACATCAAGAGCACTGAGATCATATTCGGCGAAAAGAAGTGATCGGTAGCAGATAAATGTTTTAGAATATACGATTACTTTTGCCTTTTTCGTTCCAGTTCTCTGTTCTTTGCTTGAAAAATAAATTAGTAAGATCAAGATTCTTTTCATGATGCTCTCCTACATAGATAAGTCAAAATATTTTTGTTACAAGACAGTTTATTGATGTATTTTCAATTAGGCGTCGATTTTGAACAGTTGAAATACATGTCTGGTCTTTAACCAAAAAGTTGGCATAATTGCTATAGCAAAAAATTATATGAAGGAACTTTTTAAACACATTAAAGCTTACAATTAAGTGATTAAGATTTTGATAAAATTTAGTGGTTTATATATTTTTTTGGAAAAAAACCCTTGATGTTCTTTTGATCGGCAACTTTGGTTTCCACTGGGGTATCGATCATTTTGGGCAACAAGGAAAAAGAACTTAAGGCTTAGTCATATCATTATTGATATTAAATTGATAAGATATTAAATTATATAGAGTAATTAAAGTATTATCGACCTTTTCTGAATCTGCTTTGTTCTTCGATCAGTATCTCGTTTCTTATTGTCCGTAATCGTATTGTTATTTTAGTGTCAATTTTGTAATTTGCATTAAGCAAACTCGTGCTTTCTGTGTCGTTTGTATTGCTTTTTTTATGTATGGGTTATATGCTATGGACATTCCAGCCTTTTGATGACGTTAAATGAAGTAGTTGTTTTGAAAGCACTCCCATATTGCATAATTATGTGTTTAACTTATTTATTTGTTTAGCTTTTCTGTTTTTACTATTTCTTCCGAATTTTTTTATCGACAAAGAAATTATACATACTGTTGTATGTGATTTTGCTATTGGTTAAGTACCTTTTAAGTTACGATCTTACTTTATATATTTATAGTTATACGTCTTTCGTTTCTCATATTGTCCTTTCTATATTTAAGCTTTAAATGGTGTTTTTTTATTTGGTTCCTGTTGGAGTAAATGCTACTTTAATTGATTTTCGTGTAATTTTTAATGTTTACGTGTTTTAGATATATTATATATTGATATTGTTGATTTTTATTTTGGTTATTCCTTCTTTTTTAATTTTATTTTACCAACAATTTGATAGTGATCTCTGCTCAGTTCGTGTACATCTTGTATACAGTTCGCTGTCTATTGACAACTATAATGTAGTCCATTAAAGATTTTCTACTTCTTTCTTTCTATGTGTATTTATTATTCAATTTGTTTTAAAGGTGGTGCTTGTTGCTTTAATTGATACTGCAAGCATTGTTGTCTATTTATATTTAACGCTTCTTCTTCGAATGGTCCAACTGTATTATCTATAATTTGGTTGCCAACTCTGGCAATGAAATTTCCTGTCAGAATCAATTGATCATTATTTATTTGGCGGTTTTGGCAATCTCTTATTAAATATATGGCTCTCGCTATTTCTTCTTTCTTCTGGTGCACATATTCTGTAAATGGCCATACATCTATATTTTGTTCTAATTCTCAACATTTTAATTCGTTCATTTTCAAATGGATAACTTTTTATATCAAATTTTAATTTTTTTGTGAGCAAGTGTTGCTACTCTCCCATTTTCCCCACTGTAAATTATTATGTAATTGTTTAATTCTTTAGTTCTCATATGTCTTTTTGATTTCGTATATCAATGTGTTTCTTAAGTAACTCTTAAATTTCACATACCTATTGTTACTAAATTCTTTTTCACGTTTGTTTTATCCTTGAGTCGTTTGTTATGGTCGTCAACACTAAATCCATCCTCTCCGGGGCTGTTCATGAAGTTATCAGTGGTTATTTTTTTACGTGGCTGGGTTACTGGCCCTTATCATAAAACCCTCCTCCTTTACCCGAGCTTGGCATCGGCAACGGTTTGGTGGGCTAGTCAGTTCATCCACCTCATCGCAGAGGAGTTTAGTGTAAAAGGAAATATGGAATTCATAACCGTAGGCAACATTATTTTTAGGAAAAGTGTCTAAATTTTGTCTGAAATTTATTTTAATTTATGAGCACGTCACGTTTCAAACCACATAACCCTTCTCTAAAAGGTGATCAATACTATTTTGTGAGTTTCTTCAAGAGCAGGTGAACATTATAAGTAACTGACTTTAGAAATTATATTGTTCAGTAGTATCTAAAATCCTATAACGATGTTCTATTTCCAAAATGTTGGTAATATCCATCTTTGTACACATCAAATATCTACGGCCCAAGCGAAGAATGGCTACTGTAACTTTTTTTGGTTTGATTCTACATTGGTAGGATGCAATAAACTGGTCTAAAATATCCACTTTCTATCCTGTTGTTATAGTGAGTGATAAGTTCTGGGAGATTTATCTACATCTTCTTTTCAGAACGGAACTAGTGACTAAAGTCATAAGTTTTACTTAATACTGCCACAATATTTACTGTTCCGATGAACATTTGGAAGATTGTCCGTTGAAGAAATAGCAATGTCACCTATAGACTCCTTTTTCTACAGTTTCTTTTCTAGTAATTTCATAGCAGCACTGTAATGGTTTTCTCTTGGAGTTCTAGTAGGACTTACTTTTCTACATACTCTTCAACAAATGAAATTGTAGCTTAACACTTTAACCTATTTGTATCGGGAAGCTGCATTGACAAGGGATCAATATCAATCCACAGTTTTCTACGTACTAATTGTTTTGTTCAGTGTTTTCCATAATAATGTATTATAATCTCATGTATATTAATATTAAAGGAAAAATTTAATGTATCAAATATAGGACTTATTCTATAATCTATTCTATGACTCGACTATTAGTAAGATGAAGAAAACTTACGATTTCTTCAAAACGGTTGCATATACAACAATTAAAATACATATTCTGAACCAATTTCAGTAAAGCCTTCTATAAGGAAAAATGTGGCAGCCATCTAATAAGAATCCTCTGTGTTCAAGTTCATAGCCGTGTTAGTTTCACTCACAGCATGGTGTAACATTTCTTAAGTGAAATAGCACCTAAGCGCGTCTTATTTTAATAATTTGTCTATAATAGGGCCAATTTCCGGATCAAAACTGAAAATTTAAGAGGAAAGTTGGGTATTATTTAGCGTTACACTTAAAGGTAGATGCTTATACTTAAAAACTCTATTCTGGAATCTGAAATTCAATTTTGAATAGACTTTTCGTGGCTTTTCGGGCGTTATCCTCGTTATAGGAAAGTAAAATGTGAGTAATCAGGTGATCAACATCACCTAAGACTTCTGTACCTCATAAATTGGAGTCGATCTGTGCCCGCATCTAATGCCCTGCGTGGGAGCACGCCCTATGAACTGAGAGGTTGAGGCTCTCATACGTTCGCTATTGTGCCCGGTAGTTGTGTACCATCTCTGATGCAGGGCAATATGGCAAGCACCGCGCCTTAGACCACTGCTATTATTACTCTTTGTCTCAACCGCGCGACCACGGAGACGATTACATATTGCTAGTGTTATCTATTTTGTTATCTTTAGAATTCTTTCCTACAATGATACCTACCGATTCAAAAGTTATTTGATACCTGTCCAGTGGAAACTACAGCTTACAAGTAGGCCACAGCTTCACTTAATATTCTGAACAGAATATTTTGATAAAAAAATTTAAGTACATTTCAGTTTCTCTTGCAAATTTATAGTGTAAATAATAGAGTGAAATATTAAATACTTGTATTGCATAATAACGACCATTACGACTATTTGCAAAACTCGCGTAGTACCACCATTTGTTAATATGTGCAATTGAATATGCGCATATATACATAAATACACAGAGAAAGACGATATAGTAAAGTTGCTGTACTATATGGCCAAAAGTATCCAGATACCCATTATTGTAGAATCCGAGTTCATATAGCATATATTAATGGGATGTTGGTCCACCTTCAGCGTCAACCAGAGCTTGCACTCGTCTGGGAAGACTTTCCATTAGTTTTTGATATATGTCCATAGTGCCTTCCACTATTCCATAAGTGTAGCAGTAAGATCAGCCATTGAAGATGAGCGTATTCGCCTGACGTGTAATCTCCAATTACTTCTAAAAGTGTTCGATCTGATTGTGGTCGAGATTCTGCAAAGACCAGTCAAGTTTTTCAACACCCATCTCTTTAAGCCACGGCAGAATACTACTATGTGGATAGAGCAGTTTTGGTATAGGAAAGATTTTTCCTTGAACTGCTGCTAAAGGGTTGGTAGCATAGAATTGTCAAGAATATTAAGATAACGACTGAACCATGAAAAACAGCCCAAAACCATGATGCCTTCACCATTAAGCTTTATTCGGATAAGAAACGGTCTTATGATATACATTAATCTATCGGATTACCATATGGTGTAGTAAGATTCGTCGGTCCACGGGATTTGTTTCCCTTGTTCCGCAGTGAGCTTTGCACCATTGTAAGCGATGCTTATGTTGGGCCTGTCGACTACCATCGTCAGCGTTGAACGGCTACGATCATTAAGTTTATACGGCCTCTCATTTCGTTTCGTGGCTGCTTTATATCCCAGATGTTTCATTTTATGACATAATTTACGGTCGATTTGGGCATATGTAGCAAGGTCGACATTTCATGAACCGATTTGTTGCAACGATGTTACCCAATGATCATGCCACATTCAAAATCACCCTGACTTTGCCAACTTGCTCATTGTCTAACATACGTGTGTGACTTAATATGTTAATACCGGTACTTTTATCTCGTTCTACGTTTCAATGTGCGTAACAGCCAGATCCACTTCTCCATAAGAGAGTTCGGATACTTTTGGCCATATAGTGTAGCTAGCTTGACGCATTAATAGCCGAGGCAAATTAGTAAAAAAGCTCGAAATTTTTAGCGGGTACACGTATCGAGACGTTCCAAGGCGCATTCGATTTGTAAGGGCCTTAGAAAAAAGTGTTACCACATATATTTTTTTTGTTATAATGCGAAAGTGCATTTGTGCACGCAAAAATGCATTTATTTAATGCAAGAATATTTTATTTTTCGCTTAATATTTGCCAAAATAAGCTCATTATAGTTACTCAGAGATTTTTGGGGTCGCTGATCACGAATATGATGCTTAGAAAGTGACCCGACGCACTTGGGGGGCATACTTATGGGGATGGGGGTGATTTTAAGAAATCACCATAAATTTGTTTGTTTACCGTGTTTCAATTGTCTGAATATAGGTTTTTGGGGTCGCTGATAACGAATATGATGTTTAAAAAGTGTCCCAATGCACTTGGAGGGGAGCATAATCCTGGTGATGGGGGCGATTTGGGGAAAAACTTCAAATGTGTTTGTTTTTCGAATTTAAACTGTTTATATAAGGGTTTTTGGATTTGCTGATCGCAAATATGATGCCCCAATGCAGTTAGGGGAATAATTCTGGGGATGGGGGTGATTTTAGGAAACCAGCTCAAACATATTCTTTTGGATCTGCAAAAAGTGCATTAAATAAATGCATTTTTTGCGTTCACAAATGCACTTTTGCATTATAACAAAAAAATATGTGGTAACTTTTTTTTCTGAGGCTCTTATGAATCGAATGCGCCTTGGAATGTTTCGATACGTGTACCCGCTAAAAATTTCGAGCTTTTGGCGTTTTTCTTACTAATTTGACTCGACTATAAATTCTGTTTAAGTAAAAGTAGATTAAATTTATAATAATCAAGCTTTTCTTATTTTGCTGTTGGGTATTTACTCGGTTCTTAATTGGGCACCCAAAGGAGCTACAACAATCGATTGGAGCAGAATTTTATGAATATGAATAAGGTTCGTGTTTTGTGTTAAATTAATTTTACATTTGCATTTTAATTGTATATTTAATGTAATAATGTGGCTTTATTCAAATTATAATACAAATATCAGTTTTAAACGTAATACAATCGAAAATATAGCGCGGTATGTGAGAATCAATGAAATAAGGGGCGATAGGATCAAACCTGAATTGGTAATGCAGAAGTTTTAGTGTAGTCAATTTATAATTTATTCGATTGATTTTGGAAATTGAATTAACAGCGTAATTTTAACCACCATTTTTGTCAAACCAATGAAAGTGCGTGATTTGTTCCGAAGGTATCGAGTTATATAATACAATACAATGGTACAAAATACAAAAAAGAGTGCGCACATACCCCCGGTCTTCTTGCGATCTCGTACATTTATTTAGCATCGTTTCCACTATTCAAAAACATTCTGTAAAGTCTTGTTTTGAAATCACGATTAACTGCCTCATTATATTGGTGTAAATCTCGTTAACGGCGTGGAATATCTTCCCTTTTAAAGGTCATTTAAGTTTTGGGAATAGCCAGAAGTGGCAGGGCGAGTCACTTGCGCGATTATTTCTACAAAAAATTTGCACGAGACGTAATGAGTGGACGGGCGCATTGTCGTAACGAAGCCACTCAACAGTTGCCCCGAAAGCCTTCTGAACCTTTGAACAGTTTCTGCGGGCGAATTTTCTAGCTTTGCACAAAGTTTGATGCAGATTCTCTGTTCTATTCGCCCAGTTATTGCAAGTGCGACGATTGCACACTACATGTGCTCACTGATCGGCGTCTTAACTCCCAATTACGCTCTCATAAGTTGCTAAGTTATATGCAGCCGCACAAACTTCTTTCATTATATCAACATTTGGTACTTTTGGGACAGATCACGTATTGGCGGCTTTGCAGTTTGGAGTCACTTTTCTTTAATCAGATAATCAAATTTTATGCTTGTAAACTTTATGTACTATATATAATATAATCACAGCTTTAAAATAAAATGTAATTGCAATTTTCTGTTCGCTTTTCAGATTCGTGCATTCGCCTTAAATAATTTGAGCAATGCTGAACAAATCTTGTATGGTATGTGAATAGACCTTAAGTGGGTTATTTATCAACAGAAATTCTGTACTGACGGACTGCACTGATTGTGTAAAATATTGTCCATATATTCATTTACATGTCGGCACGTAACAATAGCCCCGGTAGGGATGGCGACTGTACATAGATTTAGTTATATGTAATTTCACTTGTTTCCACAGCTTTTGCTTTGCTCGACTCACTATTGCTGTGGCGTTTTCTAGGAAGAAAGGTTGTGTGGCGAAGACACGTACGAAGACTTGCCCGACCTATGCCATTCCACCTCTAGCTGCATCTTCAATCACATGTGCACAGCTGGCACCAACAGATACTGGGTTCGTATGCTTTACCATGCTAATTTGCCAGTTGCTTGGACGCGGAATACGCATGTGGCGAGAATAAACTGAAAATTATAAATAGAAAAATTGACAGAAAAAGTATACGTGAGAATTGCTTGCTTTGCTTTTTTTTTGTTCTGCTTGGTGTGTTTTTATGACATCAACGACTCTGCGGATGGTCAAATCGTCCTATTTGTCATGTTCTTTTCCTGTGTTGCTTGATTGCACCCATTTTTAAACGATTTTCGCCATGCCCGTAAGTTATACAGTCAAACCTTGGATTGCGAATGTTTTTCAATACGAAACAGTTTGTATACGCTTGTCTGTCGAGCAGCACGTGATCACAATTGAGCCGATAACGACATGTTTTTTCTCACTCGGAGTGCTTCATTCATATAGTCAACATCGATGCGAGCGCATGCTGTTACTGTAGTACATATTGTAACATCGTGTGTGGGTAAAACATTTTTTATTTTGTGTCCAAGTGTAGCGACGGTTCTTTAGTTACTGTATTGAAAAATACAGTCCAGGAAGAAAAAGCACTTTTTTCTTTAAATAGGAGAGCTAGATGCAACTTTAATGGGTCACGAGAGTACCAAAACAACAGCTGTGTGTTCTGGAAGATGCAGAAAAGTTACTTATTGTATAGTGATACTGTAACCAAAAATTTGATCTGCAAGACGACGAGGACTTTGTACTGCTGGGTACCTCAATATAAAACGAAGAAGGCTTCAAGGCAAGCAACGGATGGTTTGATAACTTTAAAAAACGAAGTGGTATCCATAGTGTTGTGAGACACGGAAAGGCTGCGAGTTCCATAAGCAAGATTTTAACTGCCTTAACATCATAGATAAAGCTTGGAACGAGGCCATAAAGAGAACCCTCAATTCTACTGAAAAAGAAACTGTGACCCAATTGCGTTCTTAAACGTGACGCCAACTGTTGATGAAATTATGTCTTTGGGGAAGGGGAATAAGGACGACATTCAGCAACTGGTAGAAGAACATATCCAGAGCTGATCACCGACGAACTAATGGATTTCGATCGCGCAACAACAAGTGGTTGTAAAGAGTTTCTCGTCTGATGAAAAAGAGGATAAAAACAGAGGAACCTCTATTCAGGTACAGTTAGGGAGATGTGTACAATGTGGAAACTACAAATTTTTGTAGAAAAGAAGTATCATCTGAATAAGGCGATGCGAGCGATGAACCTGCTTAATGACAACTAAATGTCACATTTTTCCAAATCCTCAAAAAAAGCAAACGCAAGAGTCATTGGATAGATTCTTTGTTGAAGTCGCACACAAAAAATTGCAGTAAACCAACAGATAGCAGTATGCTTTATTTGCACTTTATATTTTATATTTTTGCGTCATTTTTATACAAATAAATGGTTCTATAATGAATGATTTAAGTTTCCATTATTTCTTATAACAGAATTTGCTTTGATATACGAATGGATTTGGATTGATTACAAGCATATTTCGAGAACGAATTATTCTCGCAAACCAAGGTTTCACTGTACTTCATTACTAATCCTTTTCGCTGTATCGGTAGGAATTGAATTTTATTTTTAAAACGAAAATTAATAAAGGGTTTTCCAATATTATGATTTTCAAATGAAATGTGAACCATGCTTAAAATGTTATAACTGCCGCCAGTTGTATTTGTGTTTAATATGTATACTGTGACAATTCATCATGGCTCAATACATGCTTCAAGAAGGTTTGGTTGTTGGCCAAAAATTTTATTAAAATAGACGTTCTTTTGTAATTTTGTATATTTCACCTAATCGCCCTTCTGTGTTTGCTATTCGTCTAATCGTTGAAAAATTTGAAAGGGATTTTACTCTTCACGAAGCGAACAAAAATATAGAGATAGCGTTGCAGAGGCTCAAAATTTATCGATTTCTCGTCGTACTCAAAAATTAGGGCTGAAAAGAATGGCAACTTGGGGTATTTTGAGATAAGATTTGGGTTTATACCCGTTTAAGATTAGGTTGGCCCAAGAACTGAAGCAACTGAACCATTATAAGCGCCGTGACTTGGGCTTTAGAGCAACTTGAAACTGATCATAATTTTGGCCAAAAGATTATTTTCTCAGATGGAACTGATATCTGGTTAAGTGGATATGTTAACAAACAAAATTGCCGGTTTTGGTGTGAAAACAATCCACAAGATTTACGAAAAGTCCTTGCATTCGCAAAAGGTCATGGTGTGGTTTATGGCATGGTGGTATTGGATCATTCTTTTTCCAAAACGAGTTAGAAGATTCAGTTACACTGACTGGTAAGCGATACCGATTGATGTTAACAATTTTTTTTTGTGACGAAATTTAGATGATATTGATTTGGAAAACATGTGGTTCCAACAAGACGGTGCCACATATCACACTGCTAATGCTACTGTTGACGTAATGCAAGAAAAGTTTGGCGAAAGGATAATTTCAAGAAATGCAACTGTTAGTTGATCTCCAAGAAGTTGTGATGTAACTCCTTTAGATTACTTTTAGTGCGGGTATTTGAAATCTATAGTCTATGCAAATATACCACCAACCCTGATGTATTAAGATTGAACATCGAACGCTGCATTCGTGACATTAGACCCGAGCTATCACACAAAATCATCGAAAACTAGGTTCATCGAATTTGTTCGTGTGCACGAAGTTGAGGTGGACACTTAAATGATTGTTATTCAATACATAATGTAATAGACGATGCTTCAAAATAATAGAAAAGTTTTGTTGTATTCTAAAATAGTTTTTATTTTATTTCATATTAAAATCATATCGTTCTTATTCGAAAACCCTTTATGCATGTAAAATTATTGCTGTAGTTGCTCATAATGTTAGCTTTAGAACAAACCTTTTTCACACTATTGAAGTTTTTGCTAGTCTTATTTAATATTTTTGACATAGTGAACTTGGATGTGCTTAAATATTCCTTCTAGAAGATTTTCATTACATATACCTGTGGTAATCTTAGAATGAGTCACCTAATTCTTGTATGGAGGTTTTCAGAATCAATTCCAAACTGTTGTCCCGATATTTTCCAATTTTTGCTTTTCTGTTTTAAATAAAGAATTAGCACTGATCTAATTTCATTCAGATCCAACATTGTCATAGGATGGAGGGGGAGCAGAATATGGAAGTTCCAGGGACTTCGGTGGCGAGGCAGTCACTCAGGGTGCAACGTCTTGTGGAGATATCAGATAAATTTAAAATTAGCGGAACATGACTTAATCTGTGCTGCATCTACAGTATCAGTAGATTAAAGATCTCCACATCTTTGTCTAGCCGATAATAACGCCTTGTCGGCACGAATATTTTGGATTGGTTTCTAATCTTCAATCGCGAAACTAATCTTTAATTTAATCCATTCAACCTGTAATAACTGATTAGCGAGGGTATTGACATATGACGCCATTTTTGTGCTCTTTATTGTCAATCAGGACAAGTTACTCGTGAAGACATTGAAAAGGGATGTTAGCAGCAGCCTATACTTGGACCTGGTCTATTTTTACTCAATGCACAAGTTTACCTTTTAAGGAAAAGTGGGATTTGGTGATTTTTCTCATTACTAACGGGAGATAGTAATTCTACTAATGGACGTGGTTGGTACGTTGGTTATGTCGTTAGACTTCATCTACGTGTCTGTAATTTCTGCCAGCAATTCCAAAAATTTAAGTTGTCACAAGCGAAACGTGCTATACGAGCTCAAAATAAATATCCGTTTCCATCGCTTATCTGCAGAACTTCCAATAAAAATAACTAATGGGTATATCTGTAATAATTATCCGAATAATTATATTTCCAGGGTGTGCAAACTGAATAATTTTATCTTGGAAGTTATTGTAATATTGAGATAATAGACAAAATTACACACAATAAATATGGACTTTATGAGTATTTATCTCTACAGGGTGATGACCACCCTTGGAAAAGCTTTTCCAAACAATAATATAGAAGACGGCTTGGTTAAAAAAAAACCTTTTCACTAGGAATGTTAATGCTATTCACACATAAAATGGCACTCTCAATTTTGTAGTCATATTATCCTACAGTGCGTGAGACGGTTTGATTGACCTTTTTGTCTCATTAAGGAAACCCATTATCCACTTTGGTAAATATCTAACAAAATACATCATCCATTTTGTTACCAGCTCTATCTAAATCGCAAATATGAAATCCCTTTTACTTCTAGAGTTAAAAAAAGAATTTTTGACCATGATCATCAGTCGACTGACCGCCGAAGTCAAGATTATCGTTAGGAGGGTTTAGAAAAGTAAACTGAAAATTCTCAATGTAGTCGTCCATTCTATCTAGAGACTAGTCGAAATTCCAACAAACAACCCCTCATAGTTCCCACTCATATGTGAGAAAACGCTATTGTCCATATTGCGCATCCCCCCCTGCACCACTGAAGATAACTAGAAAAAGTATATTCTGTGTAAAGCATACAAATCTTAGACATTTTCGTCTCCACAATCAAAATTTTCTTTGTTGTCTATTCATAATATAATAGCAGGAGTTTGTATTTTCTCAAGTAAATGTAGAGCAGAGTACACCATCTACTGTGGGCTGTATGTACCTGCCGGTAAGCAAATCCCTGTATATTTTAACCGGCTGTTTATATTTTTACTAACCGACAACAGGAATGTAGTCACAAATAAAAATGTTTTTGTCAACCTTAAAGTAAGCGAAGAAGTATCTGTACGCGTCTATTGATCAGATATAACCGTTTTAAACGCAATTTCTCATGCATAATGTCCAATCTTCTGCAGTAAGACTGTATGATTGTTTCACTAGGTTGCAAGTAGGAATAGTAAATGGTACCTTTGGTTGGATCACCATAGCTAGTGATCTTCAAGGAGCGAAGATTCACTCTTGCATGTTATCTAGAAGCTTTCATTCCAACCACACCGTTTAACAGATGTATTTGTAAGTTTTTAATTTTTGAATATTATAAATATAAGGTGCATTGAACAACAGTAGTCGATGATTTTCGTTCAACTTCTGCTCGCAATCATCTTCATCAATGCTAGGAGTCGGTCGATCATGAGTTTTATCTACTGATAAAATATTCTTTTCCCAACCCTTGGTTAATTTAACTTGAATTGAGAAAGAAAAGTATTGGAATAACCCTTGTTGAAAGCGTCTACAAGTAAGCAAAGGTCAGTAAAAATTTCAACACGTAAATATCTCTTCACAAACATGACTGATGAAAAATCCAACATTCCATATGAAACTACGCGTTACATTACGTAGGAAAGGAGTTAGATATACGATCACATACATTTAATATAAACTGAAAACTATTAAAATATTTGTGCAACACTGACATGATTACACTTAAGGTGATAACCGTAAACAACTTAATTATTTCCTCAGACAGGAAAACTAATTGTATACATACAAAATCACTTACGGAATTATTTTGAGCATTTATATATGTATATATACATATATAGGACAATCTTCTTTCCCAAGGAAATAATCTTTTTTCTAGGGTGGATTAGTTTTCCTCTAGAGTTTCTGATGGGTTTTTGCGTTATTATCTTTTTTTATATTACCCCGTTTCTTGCTTTCTCCTTCCAGTCCCTAATTTTCATATCTCTTAAATCTTCTTTTAATACTTCGTATACCTATTTTTTGGTCTTCCCCTTGGCCTGTTCGTATCAGATTTCCTTTAATTGTTCTTGAATCTTCCACTCTCAATGTAAATACAAGCCATCTAGTTCTCTATGTCCTTTCCTTCCATAATTTTAAAAATTTTATGATTTATGTACTGTCTGTGCTCTCCATTTTCCATTCTTTTTATTTCAGTTATAGTTCTTGATTACTTCCTTTCGAGTACTTATTTTTCTTCCTTTTGTGTTTCGCAGCATATAATATCACTGATCTAATTATATTTTCATAAATCCGTATTTTAGTTTTTAGGTTAGTAATTTTTTATTTTGCTTTTCAATATGTTCAATTTGCATAGAATGCATTGTACCACCCCATTTTAATTCTCTCCATTATCATCTCGCCGCCATCACTATTATATGTTAGTTGTATTTTACCAAGTAGTTATAAGACTACTTTTTTTCTATCTTCACTTTCTTTATGTTATCTATTTTTCTTCTCGGGCATTTCATATTTTTTTTATTTTTATTTATTTCGAGTTCTAGCTTACTTGTTTTTCTTTTGTAAACTTATAAAAACGTCCTTTAATTTATTCCATCTTCTTAATGCAATGACTGCATAAGCTATGACTTGTACTTCTTGTTTCTTATGCTTCCTTGTACGTTTGCTGCTTTTTTGTTTTTTCTAATGACAAATTAAAGAGTGTCGTTGATAGTGCATCTGACGGACTCCCATGTTGACTTTAAATGTTTCCGTTTGTCCTTCCTTTGTTTTCCCAGTATCTTCATTCTTTTCGATAATTGTAAAAGCTTTCTTCGGTTAATTTTATCAAACGTTTGTTTATAGCCTGCAAATAATAAGTGTAGTTCAATACTATATTTATAACACTTTTCCAATATTTGAAGTATGACATGCAAAGCATCTATTGTTGACCTTCCTGGCCTAAATTCCATTTGATAATCACCGATTGCCTTTTTAGTGTATTTTGTGAATCTTTTCTGGAGCATTGCCGTGAATATTTTGAATATCATATTTAACAGTGTAATTCCTCTGTAGTTCTTGCACTGTCGCGTTTTTTTTTTTTTTGTATAATTATAATTATTCCCATTTTTATTATGTGGGCATCTTTCAAAAATGAATTGCCAATCTGGTAAAACAGGCGGGGACTGTATAAATAAAATGGCGGATCTGTTAGGATAATTGAAAAATAAGACTTAGAGTACTCATTATTTGTCATGCAAAGTATTTTTGAAGTTCAAAGTCAAATGATTGCAGGTGGGATAGTACACATAAAAATTAATTCTATGAAATGTACTCTTAATTTTAGCATGTTGTAACTCAACTGTTTTGAGGCAGGCAAAGCAAGTGTTATCTTTTTACAATGAGTGCTGCTTTTATAAAGAGATTTGAAGCAATGTTTCTGTGTCACCACATCAAGTACATAAATATTCTGTATTTTGCGGAAACGATAAAATGATACCAAGAAATAAAAGTTGTTGATAAATTCCCTAATTAAGAAAAGAGACGATTCAGCGAAAGTACAATTGTTTGACAAAAAGTCCACAAAATTAATTAATAGAGCCCGGTCGTGACACTACTGTTTACCGAAAAGCACCTGGAAAAATGAAGTTTGTGGAGAGAAAAAAAATAAAGGTCTAGATTAATTAATGTCATTTACTGATGAAGTGTCCTTTTGCGCTTGGCCTTCTTTGAAACAGTTCTGATTTGTACATGAGAAGAAATTACCTCATTTTTTAAACAACACAACGGGATATTTGACGATGTTTCAATGAATGGGGATTTGGAACATTACACTTGGTATAAGAGTATGAGAAGTGGTTGCTATGGTCTCCCCGAAAATGGTATAAAGCATTGTTAGACTATAGTAAATTCAAATTTGAAGCAACGAAAATGAAATTATTGGATTGGATTGGTCGTTACAATTTCCTGACGTCATCAATCCAATTGAAAATGTCTGGTCCTATAGGAAGCACATATTAATCATCAGAAAATTATCTCAACCTCATCTTTGAGATATTTTCATAGGCAAGCTCCGATAAGCGGGCTAATTAAGCGACATTACCTCGTCAAGGCGATTAGGTGCCCAGCAAGCATATTATTGTTTGGGCTGTGCCTCCATCTTGTTGAAAGAAAGCGTTTCCCATTGATATTCGACAACAAAAAATTATGACAGAACACATTGATTTCCCTCATCGTAATAGTGAGAGCCAATGACCTTTAATTTATACACTACACCCTAAACTGACACCTTTGCTTTGCAGAGGCCTTCTTGGATATCTCATGGCTTGTTATCACTCTAATAACGAGAGTTTTATTTAGTGACGCATCCTATCCCAACAATAAACGGAAGTTAAAATGTAATGCACTGAATTATATACATACCATACCATACCATACCATACCATACCATACCATACATACATACATATATACATAATTCAATGCGTTGCATTTTAACTTTCGTTTCTTGGAGGTGTGTTTATGTTGCTGGTTCTATTGTACCGAAATAAGTAAAAATCTGGGTCTGGTGAATACACCAAATATGACAAAATTCCTCAACTTAACAAATTAAATAAGTATATCCTTAGTTGCTTTTGCAGTGTGTGATTTCACTTTTTTACCTATTGTAACCATTTAAATCTTGGTCTACCCCTCCTTCTTCTTCCTGATGCTTCCCAATTCAGTATTATTTTATTGTTTCGTTTTCCCTTGCGTTCTAAACGTGCTCTAGCTATTTCGCTATTTGCTGCTTTTTTAAAATTTTGTTCCCCTTTCAGCTCTTGTAACATTTCTTGGTTGTTCCTCCACCTATTTTAACTAGCCCTAATATTTTCGTTATTAACTTTCTTATTCTTAGTTTCCTTTTTCTTTGTCTGTTACTGTCATAAGCTCCATTATTGGCCTTATTAATTTTTTATATATTTTTAATATACTATGTTTTACCAACACTTTATTTTTAAAAATTCCATTGGAATAGTAGGCTCTATTCGCGCTATTTTTTCGTTAATATCATCTATTTTCTTTCTTTTGTTAATATTGTAACTCCTAGATATTTGAAGTTGCTCACTTCCTCTAATTCCCTACTTTCAACTCTTGCTGTTCCGTTTCTTATTTCTTTCCTATTTTCATTAGTTTTGTTTTGTTTATTTTCAGTTCTACATTTTTACCTTCCAGCCAAAACTCGTAACCCATTGAAAATTTTATTAACCTAAATATACCACATTCTTGAAATCCCATTCAAATGCACAGAATCAATTTTTGTAATGAATATTGTGTGTACGAATCAGCTTACAATTTTTGTTTTTAGGAATTATCAATACGCCCATCGTTCGTTACTAATCACTATGCCTTTTGCAACCCAAAAAACCTGCGTACAGCAAGCAATGCGTAGTGTGGTGCCTATCTGTCGTTCATATTGCATTCACGGCGAATTATTTGAGGTCAGCTGTATATTCCGGTTGCTATTATGCAGCTCTACAATTGTCGGCAAAAAAACTGTTGCAATTCATTTCCGAACTGAGAAATCATTTGCATTCTTCATAATTGCAGTTTGTGCAAGGTTGCCGATGATTTAACGCCTTACCAATGTACTATGCGCTGCATAATGTTAGTTTCTATTGATCTAGTTTTCAGTTCTTCATTATACGTTGTAATGAAATTACAGGATAAGCAAAGTTTATGTTGTAAACAATTAAACTTATTACTATTTTATGCGGGCTTATACTTTTTGCCTTATATGTCAAAATAAATTGGGACAGTGTGTTGCACACTGTTATGAGAAGAATGGTGTCTTTCTTTTATTTTAAATAGTATATTGCCAGTCCAGCACATAGTGCTATTACATGACGGAGCTCAAATATATTTTAACAGTGTTTTTCATTATGCACTATTTACATCGATTCATTATGGTACGTAACATGTTTACTTATGGTAGTATGTTTACAATACATTTTCATGTTTCAGGTTTACAGATATTATAATTCCACTACTAAGATTATTCACTATCTATGTCACTATGTAGTAGGTCTGTGGGTAACTTGCGTTTTAATCTTATGTGCATGGACCGTTGACCGAGATTAAAATGGACCGCACCCGCGCGGTTAAAATCTATCATAAAATGATTTAGCTGTTATGTAGTGTTGTATAGTAAGAGTACCGGTTTTACTATGCATTTGGGAATTCCTTATGTACCTGTAGGCATTTGTGATGATGCGTAGTATCTTGTGTTGCAGAATTTGTAGTTTATTTATATTGGTTTTAAAGGTGACACTCCAAACACTGCACCTGTAAAGTAATGATAGGTCCTATTATTGATTTATAAACTAAGGTGCCACACTCTATTTTGAGGGTACATTTTTTGTTCATAATAGGGTATAGCATTTCAAGCTTGACATATGCTTCAGTTAACTTTTTGTTTATATGGAGGCTCCACTTTGACCTATCCACTGTATCGGGATGTTATTAATTACTATATTAGGCGGATCTGGTGGTCATCGTAAGATAAAAATTTTCATTTCACATTTAGTTGCATTTATTTTGATGCACCATATGTTTAACCACTGTTGGACTTCATCGGTACTTTCCTGGAGGTCATTCACGGCGTTTTGGATGTCTTGATCCCGAGTAATTATTGCTGTACCATCTGCATGCAGGCTCCAGTATGGGCATGTCATTTATGAATGTGCTAATCAAGAAAGTACCTAATATAGACCCTTGAGGGACACCTGCTTGTATACGATTAGTTGTAAGAGTACATGAGTTAACTCTTACTTGGAAAGTTCGTTCTGTTAAAAAGGAAGCGATGTACCTCTTGTTATAAGAAATTATGCAAGAAATTGTCTTAGCACGTTGCAATTTAACTTTTGTCTTGGACTCGCACTATCTTTTATGAATTTGTGATACATTTGCTATTAAATTTTGTCGTATTAAGTAGTCGAATGCGCTTCTTATAAATCCTATTTTTTATTTTTATTTATCCCCCATATCTTCAGAAGAAAATCTTCTAAAAAATTCCGTCGCAGTTGTGGACGAAACGTCAAGAGTTTCTGAACTCCAACCACGGCCTTATAACCTGAGAACCAACCACACGATGCACTATTACATCTTCACTTCGTATTTAACGCGTTGCTGTTTGACTCGTTTTTGGTCGTTTGTTCTTTTAATTTAAACGAAGTTTATTAGATGTCTAACAATGATTACGAATGAAGTAACGGGTTACACTGATTTAACGCGTTACAATATATTTGTTGCATTTCTAAGATTTTCTTTTTTTGTCAAAGGACTACAAATGATTTAGTAACATTGAGTCTATACTCTTTTCATTTCCATATATTTGTCTCATTACAGTAACAGAAAAAGGCAGTGAGTTAACAATCGTTACGTTATTACGGCGGTAAGCGGATTTAGCACGTTACACTTCGATATTTGTTTCTGTATTGCGAGCATTATCACATCTTGTCATGTTTGTAGCATATTACAAAAAAAAAAGATTAGCAAGACGAAATTTGATTTAAATATCTGTTACTTACATTCTTCTGATACTTAGATTTACCAACGGCTTTAAACACATATTCACACTTTAGCATATTACTGAAGTATGATTTCTCATATGCACTTTATTATTTTATATGAACAGACACGTTTGATTACATTCTGCAAGTTTTTATAAACATATCGTGCGTTTTCAATGCCTTTGTTGCATTTATACGTGTTCAAACGTGATTTACTATAAATCAACATGAATTTTCTGGAATAATGTGGCTTATTATAACAATGGCTCTCCTACAAAAGCCTCTTAATGACGATGATGATCACACTTGGGCTTGAATTAGTATCACAATTGTGTTGACTAATAATGAAACGTGTCTAATCTTCTCTCTGAAGTTGCTGTTTGGCAGCGCTACAAAATGGCGTCCTCATTGCGCGATTACACATGCCGTTCATTGCAGAGAAAAAGAAAGCTGGATATACACAATGGATTCCCCTGTAAAAAGTTGCTGCCCGAAAATAAGACGTCCGGTTCTTCCCTTCCTCATGGGAAGGCATACGGTGCCTGTACGTCTCCGCATCGCCCTGCAAACTGCTCGGTTGTCCCTGTAGGTGGCGACAAGGTGAAGCCTGTGCGCGCTGTCATACCCACCAAGGACAACCCTCCTCCGGAGCTCTCAGAATGGCTACGGCAATTTCAGGTGAGTAAGATGCAGGGTACAAAGGACCATACTGAACTGAATTGATGCAGATGTGGTCCAATGCTGAACGGCTGCTGGCAATCGATGAGCTGATCAGCCGATGCGAGCCGACACAGGTGCGCCACATGATGCAGGTCATCGAGCCCCAGTTCCAAAGAGACTTCATTTCATTACTGCCCCGCGAGCTTGCCCTCTCCGTTCTGCGCTTGCTCGAGCCCTGCGACCTGCTCCGGGCCGCCCAGACCTGCCGCAGCTGGAGGTTTCTTGCCGATGACAACCTGCTGTGGAAGGAAAAGTGCAAGCAGGCAGGGATTGAGGACATCCCTAGGCGCAAGGGGTCGCCTCGTTCCTCTAACAATCACACATCTCCTTGGAAGGTATACTTAGGCCGCATTTGATTGCCATACTGAAGTTGCTTGATTTCTGTTATTGCAGGCGGCATACATGCGGCATCACGCCATTGAAATGAACTGGCGCAGCAAGCCCATTTTCCCTCCTAAAATGCTGAAGGGCCACGACGACCACGTGATCACCTGCCTTCAGTTCTGCGGCAATAGAATCGTCAGCGGCTCAGACGACAATACTTTGAAGGTGTGGTCAGCTACAACCGGGAAGGTAATTTAGGAAATTGGAAATTTTACAATTTGATATTTTAAATTGGGTGTTTCAGTGCTTGCGAACATTAGTGGGCCACACAGGCGGTGTGTGGTCCTCACAAATGTCCGGCAGTATAATTATAAGTGGCAGCACAGACAGGACACTGAAGGTGTGGGATGCAGAGTCCGGCATTTGCATACACACTCTCTACGGGCATACGTCTACCGTCCGCTGCATGCACCTGCACGAAAACAAGTAACTGTTACTCTCACGATGAGGTTGGCGAAAATAATGTAATCATTACAGAGTTGTGAGCGGCTCCCGTGATGCTACTCTACGAGTATGGGACATAGAGACCGGTGAATGCCTGCATGTGCTGGTTGGCCACTTGGCTGCTGTGCGCTGTGTACAGTACGATGGGAAGCTTGTTGTGTCAGGAGCATATGATTACATGGTGAAAGTTTGGAATCCGGAGAGGGAGGAGTGCCTACACACCTTGCAGGGTCACACGAATCGCGTGTATTCCCTACAGGTATGTTTATATTTTAAGTGGTGGTAGTGTTTATGGTTACAAAAATGTTGCCTGTGATTACATAGTAAAAGGTCTGAGGCTGGTCGAAGTCCCTTTACAATGGTTGAATTCCCAGCTGTTAAATGATAATAATTTGGAATGAGGCAAATAAAATAAAAGTACTGGTGAAAAAAGTTCAGCATGAACTTAGTGATTATCGGGATATGATTGTTGGTACTTAAAGATATACAGAATATCTTAGCAATGTTGTTTATATTCTGTTGAAATGTTTGATAATCTATTTGAGATAGCTTCTGTGGTGAGCATCCAAAGTGCACCAGTAAACGGCCTCCAGCCATGACGAAAAAAAGATATTTAGCATTAACTTTGCATTGTCTGTCCTTTGTATTTCCTCTTGAGCAAATATTCTGCATTAAGTGGAAATGATGAATCACTCACTTTCATCTGAAACTTTGCAGTGCTTTATGATTGCACAGAAGTATGATTGGGGCCAGATTTCTTGTCTAGAAAATCATCTTTACACTATAATTATCACCTGATGCTAATGCTCGCTTAGTAGATTGTCTGAATTTATTGTTGAAGCAGTACAACACCTAAAAACTTGTTGACCTTTTGCAGTGGATGAGATATTTAACTACTGTTGTTGTTTCTTCAGATTCTGCACAGCAGTGCTCGTTTGGATTCTGGTAAAAGATGTTGAAAACAGCTTGTTTGTTGGTGAGGGGTAACACTGAGAATAGAAGCAATAGCTTATAGTGTTTAATACGTTTTTTTTTATACCCTGTGCTGTAACTTGTTCAAATAGGCTGTTCTAAAGGGTCTTCCAATAGGGACTTCCGAACTTTGACAGTTGATAGCGGCCATATTGTTAAAGCTACATCTGTCAAATTGGCTGTCATTTATTCAGTCTGTTTTACCAAATCACCATGGACGGATATAGCGTTCAACAACACGTGCAAATGATAAAATTGTTTTATCAAAATAAGTGACTATTTGCAGTGTGGTGGATAAATTTGAGTCCACTGGTTCAGTAAACAATCAACCAACACCCATACAACGACGAAACGCAAAATCTGCCGAAAACATCGCTGCTGTCCGTGAGAGTGTGCAGGAGAATCCGAGGCAGTCGATTTCGCGTCGCTCACAAAAACTCGACCTTTCGCAGACCACAACTTGGCGAATTTTGCGTCGTGACTTGGGCCTGCACCCGTACAAAATTCAACTAACCCGGGAGCTGAAGGTAAACGACCATAGACAACGACGTGTGTTTGCTGAATGGGCCCTGGAGCAGTTGGAAACTGACCCTGATTTTCATCGAAAAATCATCTTCAGCGATGAGGCCCATTTCTGGATGAATGGGTACGTCAACAACCAAAATTGTCGAATGTGGGACGATTCTAATCCACATGAGATTCAAGAGCGTCCAATGCATCCCGAAAAAGTCACTGTTTGGTGTATTTTGGGCTGGTGGCGTCATCGGCCCATATTTCTTTGAGAACGACGTTGGCCAGGCCATTACCGTCAACGGCAAGAGCTATAGGTCGATGATTACCAACTTCTTTTGACCTGAATTGGATGATATGGACACCAACGACATGTGGTTTCAACAGAACGGCGTTACGTGCCACACAGCTCATGCCACATTGGACATTCTTCACGGGCGATATGAGGGTATGGTCATCTCGCGTGGAGGTGATGTGAACTGGCCACCGAGATCGTGCAATTTGACCCATTAGACTTTTCTTGTGGGGTTTTCTTAAGTCGCAGGTCTATACGAATAAGCCACAAACTACAGCGGCCCTCAAAGCCAACATAACCCATGCCATCGGTCAAATTCAGCCTGATTTATGCGCCAGAGCCTTGGAAAATTTGACACCCAGCGAAGCCGTGGCATCGATAAGCCTTAAGAATAAAAAATTTCGATGATATCTCACATATTATTGACACTGTTTTATTTAAATTTAAAGATAGGAAGCGCTTAATGAAAGACTCTTTAGATTAACATGATAGACATAGAAAATACTTTGATTCTATTGTTTTCACTGCAAATTAATTAGAGATGAAATAATAGTAAGGGCTTGTTTTTCATAAGGTTTAGATAATCCAGTGCTGCTCGCTCTGTGGGTAAATATTTGACCTCTCAATTTTAATATGTAATTCAGTCATTTGCGAAAATGGAAATAGATGAACTTGAACAACTTAAGGTCCTAATATTAAAATGCATTATAAAGTTTTGGGATGAGTTGGAACACCAGATAGAAGTTGCATCAAATGAAGCTTAAAATAGCATGAGGTTGTTCATTAGATTGAATAAAAGATTTTTCTAGAAATTTATTGTAAATTGGTGAAAAGTCTTTTCTAAAGAGTGTAGGAGGCTAATAAATTGACAGTATGTCAATGTCTCATTTAGGTTATTTATGTCAGATCACTTTGTTTACCGATTTGCTCCCAATCATGAATCTTATCTTCATGCCCTCTAGGTCATTGAAAAGTCACTAGTTTATCCTACTGTATAGTTTTGATAACACTTATAATTGTTATTAATATAGGCTATCAAATTTTATGTTTATTTCTAATATACTTTTTTATCCTGATTGCTAAGATCATTATATTCCATTGGTGTCAGTTCTGTGAGTTCTTTCTTCTTGAACTGTATTTTGTTTCATAATTGTTGTCACAGTTTTGAAATTTTGAGTGCATATTCTCTAACTCATAATAAATCACCAATCATAGCGTTTACTTTTAATTTTTTAAACATTTTGCAATTATGTAGATTGATTATGTAGAAATTACCTTGTTTTCAGTTCGATGGCGTCCACGTCGTGAGCGGCTCCTTGGACACGAGCATCCGTGTATGGGAGGTAGAAACGGGCGCCTGCAGACACACACTCATGGGCCACCAGTCCCTGACGTCGGGAATGGAACTGCGGAACAACATCTTGGTGTCAGGGAATGCGGATTCTACCGTGAAGGTGTGGGATATCATTTCTGGACAGTGCCTACAAACTCTTTCTGGTTAGTACCAGTTATTTAAAAAAATACTTTAATTACTTCATTAGGAATTACAAACATTCGTTTTATACAAATCAAGTTTTACTATCAAATTTTTATTAATTGCAAAAAAAATTGAATAATAACTATTGAGTTACATGATTTAAATTTGCATACTAACACGTTATGAAATCGGAGCAACATAAAATTTCGGTGAAGGTAGTATAATTTATGAGGGTTGTAAATGACGTAATGGCTACTTTATTGAAGGGAGATCATCCACAGGCAAGTGCTAACAAGCAATGGATGGTGTCAATTGAATCGGTGTTAAAATAACCATTTAGAATTATATTGCCATCAAACAATTGTGTCAGTACTTCTCAAATTCTGCTCATAATTGTAGGTTAACATTCACCAATTTAGTTATCTTTGCTTTATTTCTTAAATATCTCTAAGTCTCTCATATCATTGTACAGGGCCTGCCAGGGCGATATGTTTTTCAAAATACTCTTAACAGATTTTTTTAACAAATTTATTTTTTATTTTTTCCAAAGATTACATATAAAATTCCATTTAAGAAACATAAAGCACAAACAAGAAGAATGTAAATTCAGGCGTGAAAAATTACGCCATCCAAGTGGCGACCGTTCTTGTCCAGGCAACATTGCCAGGCGGGTGGAAAAATTGTACATACACCTTTCAGGTATAGTGCATGGAATTGTTCGAATTTTTTTAGTTATGGCTTCTGAAAGAGCTTTAAGAGTCTGTGGTTTTTCAGTCTAAATATGAGTTTTCAGGTAGCTAGGTAATTAGGTAGAAATAATTATATGGTGAAAGATCCGGTAATAGAGGGGCCACTTTACATCCCTATGCAATAAAAATAGACGTCCTAGAAAATGTTTCCTTAAAAAAGGCATGGATTCACTTGAAGTATGGCAAGTAGCCCCATCGTAACACTGTGAGTTGACCATCGCAGTGCGTCCATTTTCTCGGAAAAAGTAGGGCCCTTTGTTGGACTTTCCTTGGATTGTCTTTCGACTAGTACCAACAATTTGTTTGTAGCACTTGATAAGTGAAAATGAGCCTCGTTACTTGTTATCAGCATATAGTCATTTTCCAAGGTTTTTATCATTTTTGCTTCTTGAACTACCATGATTTTGTAAGGATGAAAGTGGAAGCAAGAGGCTGGCCCCTACAGCCTCTGTCAAGTTCTTTAGATTTTTCTGGTGTTCATGGTTTGATCACCTCCCCTGAGTTGTTCCAGGTCTCGCTGTTCCTCTCATTCTGAAGTTGTTAGAACAATTTCAGTATTGTTAGGAGAGATGGGAGTGCACCGTGTCGACCAACATTGAAGTGAGTTTGAAGTCTTCGCTATATTTGCACCACCAAATGACTAGTTGCAATAAAGGTATATTAAACAAAGACGCATTGTTTAGTCATTCACAGCTGCATGGCTACTAAAATGGCAACCACCAATGTTATACCAGTCTTAAAACACCTTGCCAAACTCCGAACTCACTATAGTAGGGCACATAACATAGTTGCTACCTCATTGTGTGAAAGGAATCTCGTTTTTATCAAGAAATTCCTCAATCTTTTTTCTTAATTTCTTCTAGTATTAGATCGTTTTTGTTTTCCAAAATTCTTGTTAATTTAAATTGATAATTAGATGATTATCAAAGGGTCATTACAAATTTCAACTTAAATACTCGAAATTGGAGTAGCTAAAATTAGTATTTCAATAATTTAAGTATTTTAAATTGACGTTCAATTCAAAACTTATAAAAAAAAATATGTATGTATATTTATTTTAATTTTATAAGTATTGGGATCAATTTTCGAATAATCAAATTATTTGAATATTGATTTTCTCATTTGAATTATAAAACTGAAAAGGTTCCAGCCATATTTTAGATAGAATATCTAGGCACATTCTATGTCCCCCACCACATGAGGTGGTGCTAATGGTGCGATAAAAGCTCATGTCATAGTAAGATGTCTTTGGAAAGAACATGCATGATGTTTGAGTTGCTGCTGTGAACACTGTGTACAACTTGTTTTCTTTAAGAACTGCTTACTATATTGCAAGGATTGAATATTTCACATTAACATATATAGAGCATAGGACTTCTTTTCTGGTAAGCCATCCAAAAACTCTGGGACTTAAGTATACTCTTTTTCCATATCTCCATCTTCTTTTAGTCAGTTGCTTATTGGTTTTAGTTGCATCACACATATGAATATCAATTTGGTTTACATTAAATAGCTGTTTAGATTTGAATTGCTCTACGTATGGACACAAATGTATATTTTGGCTATTGATAAAATGAGAATTCTAATTATTTTTATTATCACAATTTTGCTTAGGTTTTTTACATTTTATTTTGAATTCTCTTATTTCTGCTATTTTTATATTTGATTTTTTCGTCCAACTATCATTTTCTGGGTCTGCTTCTACTCCATTGTAGTGGATCTCAAAATATCATTTTTTTATCAATTCATTTGATGTTCTTTTCATTATGTGTCCTGGTGATTTAATTATTTTATTACTTTTGGAATCTACGTTTTCTTCTCTCTATTTTACTTTGTTTTCCTAACTTTCTGCTGTTTTTTCCTCTCTTGTAACATTTGGTTTTACTATTATCTTTTGATTTTATATACAGATATATTTTCTTATAGTACTACAAATATTTAATTGACTTCCAAGTGATAAGTTATCCTGATTTTAATATATTGTGTATTTTAAAAGATGTTTTTCTTTTCATAAGGGAAGAATTAGAAAGAGTAAGCAGTTTCAAGCAAAAATTCTTAAGTTCTAGGAATTGTGGAAGTTTGGTCAGGTCATTTCTTTGAGTACTGAAGCCATGCATTGATTATATATGTCTAAATTGAAGTTAATCTATTGTTCCTTACAGAAGTATTTTGGTAATGTGGTTTGGGAAACCAACTTAAATATTCTGTACAATTGTATCAGCTCATTTAGACCATGAGTAGCAATTTCTCATTAGAAGGAATATTATTCACGACAGCTTAAAGGATGTAGTGTTAATAGTGTAAAAAACTCTCCAAAAGCAGTCGGTTGAGTGAATCCGTCATTTGCTGAAATTTTATTTTAACTTTAGATCCAAAGTTGTTTCTTGATTTTTCTTCTGCAGGATAGGTATAGGGTTTGCCCTGAATGTAACCGGATTGATACTGGAAAATTTAATTTGTTGAAGATATTGTCAAATACATTTAATAATTTTTGAAATAGTCTTCTTATGCAGCTACACAGTGATGTTTTTATTGTTGGTACACCTCAATGAACTTTTCCAAGATACTGCTAAGGTGTTGCCTCATTATGGCCGTTTGAACGGTTTCAATAGTCTCGAATCAGTGTCCTTTTAAAAAGTCGTAGGGAGACGGGGGCAGCGCTGGCACATTTTTCTTGGTCAGAAACTCCCTTATGATCAACGCCGTGCAGATCACGCATTCTCCTGGTGGAGGATCCAGGTATCTGCAACCTTCGGACGGACGTTATTTTCTGAGTTTAACACAAAATTTAATGACATACCACTGTTCCATTGCATGCTGCATTTTTTCTTGTGCCATGTTACTCGCGCAGAGCTAGTCCGGTTACTTTTAGGATAAACCCTGTATGTGTTAGTCCAGGAACAATATACTGGATAGGTGTCACTCTGGCTTTCAACAATTGCTGACATGACCCTTTTCCTTTGATCAAAATTGATGCTGTTAACAAATATCATTTTGGAGAAGAGTAATTTAAATTTGATTAATTCAACCAGACTTTTCTTGACAGGTAAAGGTGAACTGGCATATGCCAGGTAATATTGCAGAGATCTAAAAAGGTGGTATTGCATTTGTAACTGTTTATTTTTATTATTACATGTATAAACTTTAAGTAAAAGGCTTATTAATCAGTATTTCTGGTGAAAATTAATTTATTCTTAGTTAATGTAATCACAATTTTCAGGACCATATAAGCACCAGTCGGCCGTAACTTGCCTGCAATTCAACAACCGTTTTGTGATAACGTCCTCGGACGATGGCACGGTGAAGCTGTGGGACGTGCGCACGGGTGAGTTCATCAGGAACTTGGTGGCGTTGGAGAGTGGCGGCTCGGGCGGCGTGGTGTGGCGCATTCGCGCGAGTGACACTAAGCTAGTGTGCGCGGTCGGCAGCCGCAACGGCACCGAGGAGACCAAACTGCTAGTGCTCGACTTTGACGTTGACACGAACTCTAGGTAACTAAAGACTCAAACAATAGTGTGTGTGTCTGAGATTTGTTCGGTGTACTCTCAGTTTATTAGCGCGATCGAGGTGACTGCGACGGGCGCTGGGTCCAGCCCGCGCCGTTTATTGGTTGAGAGCAACCTTTTAAGTTAGTACGAGGCATTATTTGAATTTTAAAAGTGTATTGTAAAATTATAACTGGAGCCATTTGTAAGGAGGAGAAGAAGGTCCCTGAAGGTTTTTATTTGAGAACTGTTAACAATTAATAAATGGTAATTTCGCAATTTTTTAATTGTATCCTCCCCCATACATAATTTTTGTTTTTGTTTACATTTTTAGACTTCTAGAGACAGTTCTAAAACTCAACAGAATGTTTTTTTTTGCTTCTTTTCTGTTGGTATGTTTGTTCTCTTTTGTTCCTACACTAGGGGTTGAGAATGCATTAAAACAGAGCGACCCATTGTCACTACTAGAAAGCCAAATAAATAGAATGGGGCTACTAATGTACAGGACATATTCATGTTTAGCATTTGCGGATGATGTCGCCCTAATTTCAAGAAGCAAGGTGCCGAAACAATTACAATAAGGCTTGCAAGATTGCTGAGGAGTAAAGGCTGATGTTAAATGAGAAACAATCCAAATATATGATGTGGGACGGCAATGACTTTAATAGGTGCAATTTTCCAGACGTGGAAGTGATTGTGAATAAAATGATGAAATTTAAAAGCATCATTTTGCTACCTAAGAACGAAATTTGAAAATGGTAAAAACAAACTAAAGATGGATGGGTCATATGCTATGGATGGTTAAAGAAACAGACCGAGGAAAATTCTAAATTACATTTTATTATAGGGGAGCAAGAGAAGAATTGAAAAATTTTGGTCCAAATAGAAAGTACAGGTGTAGGAAGAATTACGTCAACTGTTGGAAAGAAAATTTCCCGGAGAGAAAGAAGTAGAAGCAAATGTGTCATGTGTCTGTAAGGTATCTAGCCCTCTAGAAAAATCGCAAGGTAATAATTTTGTAGCGCCAGTGTGGCCATGTGGTTGAGGCTGTGGTGTGGACAGACACAGGTTCATTCCTGAGGCTCAGAAGCCCAGCAGGTGGCACTGTGCTGTGTTGTCCCATATCAGAGATGGTGCAGACATATGAGGGCCTTAACTTCTTAATTCACAGAATATTCTTTTACACGCATTAGAACTTCATCATTATTATAATAATTTTGTGGTATGCCAAAAGTTTTAGACATCCGCTACTTGGTGCAGAATTTTTCTGGATTGCTTGCCTGTTCTAAATCCTTTGGATTTTCATTGCTGGAGACATTTATGAATTTATTTTGTTCTAAGCCAACTGTCAATGTTGAAATTTGCGGCACAGAATTGTTGAAAGCTTTAAAGAATAAGGAATGTTATGGAATATGGGAAACAGTGACGCAATCTTTTATGTGATTAATGCACTGGTGATAGACATTTTGAACATCTGGAAAACTTTAATCTCCGAGTCGGTCATTTCTTTTGTATTTCAGTATGTGTGTGTTCAATAACTTGATTGGATATTAAAACACGACTTTAATTCTTGAAATTGAGGAAGCCGACATGATTTTGAACATTTACATTGAAAAACAATGCCCACTTAATAAGAGTAACTTTTTTATAAAAAAAATTAAAAATATTTATAATTATTATGGAAAATTGACGATGTTTAACAAAAAAATTATTTGTTTTGGCATCCAAAGTTTTTAATAATGGTAAGGTTCTAATGCCTCGCGTGGGAACTGAGAGGTTAAGGGGGGAGCCTCGTAAAAAAATGTTTGCATATTTTTTATTGCTTAAAAATTCATTTAACATCTGAAGAATATATTCTGTTTTAGACAAAAAAAAAATGTTAAAGGTTTTTGTGAAGCCATCAAAGTCATACTTTCGAAACGCGCTGAGCGGAGGTATGCGAGCGAAAGTGCGTGGAAACATTACCAGCCGAAAACTTTAAACGCGTTTTTCTCGAAACGAGAAATTTCGCGCCATGCAATGTAACTCAAAAAGTTATAGGCCGATTTACTTGATATTTTACACAGCATGTACCTAAAAATTCGTTAAAAAAGCGATTGTAAATATGTTTTTTAACAGTTTGCTTATAAAAAAAGTGACCTTTTATTCAAAACATCAAGTTTTTATTTTTTTGTATTTTTTGGTAAAATTAGGTATATGCTGAGCGGAAAAGCTTATATTAACTAATTTTTTTTTGTATTTTGATTTTAAGGGGTAACACCACTATAGAATTTTCAAAAAATCGATTTTTTTTTGTTAACTTAAAACATACTTTGAACCTTCTAAAATATGAGGCAAAAAGTTTTATACATGAAAAAAAATTTCTCGCTTTTCCCAAAGCGTGTTAAACACCTCTAATGCTACTTATACCTGTTCGAAAAGTCTTACCTTTCAGAGACCGTTTTTGAAGCTGTCAAGCCCATATACGAAAAACTGAGCTGAGACGAGTTGCTGAATCGTTGCTTGGGAGACTACCAGGTGTACCGGAAAGTCTTAACCGTTTTTTTTTTTTGGAAAAAATGCATAATTTTCGATATAATGGAGAAATTTATTTATTCAAAATATTGACCAATTAATTCTGCACATCTTGACCATATTTCAGGCAATTTATAAATCCCATTCAAAAAAAAAATTGTTTTTCCTTTGAGCGAAAACATTCATCATCCATTTTTTAACTTCTTTGAAATTGGCGAAGTGCTGCTCTGCTAATGTAGAGCCCATTGATGCGATAAGTCGGACGGGGCAAGGTCTGGAGAGTACGGCGGGTGCAATATTTCCCACCTAAGCGCTTTCAATGCTTCCTTGACAGTTTTGCTGTATGAAGTGGCGCGTTATCTGATTCATATATCATTCTGGACGTTTTCGATCAATGCATGGTTTCACCAGGTTTCAACGCCATTTTGTTTTTTTAACTAATAAAAAATTTTCTACTATTTAACATCAATAATATAATGTACTTAACCTCAAGTCAATAAATGTTTTCTTTTTTTACTTTTTAAATCTTGAAAAAACGGTGTTCTATAAGGTCCCCTTAAGGCTCTCAATTATTTTTAGTGACCGAGTAGGCCACCCGCCAGGCTTCAAAGAGCTCCGGGAATAAACCCGGGTTCGTCCACACCGCAGCCCTGTGTCTCAACCACTGCATCACGCTGGTAATTCCAAAGTTCTTTATTGTTTCAAAATTTATAATTCTAGCTCAAACGGTTCAGACATTATTTCAAGAAAATCATTTTTGGTTATTTATTGACTAATGAGAATGGATCAATTATAATATAATCACCAAATTTAATGAACTATTTAAAGGGAGAGAAATACTTGATCTAATAATTGATTAGTAGCTAAAGTATAGGTACGTGTTAGAGACCCATTTTGCAAATCATTTGTCATAATTGTTTCAATACAAAATGGCAAATGAGACCTGGTATTATGTGATAGTAAACAAAGCGAAATTCACTGAAACAGTTTAGGTGTGTCAGTATCTGTTTAATATGGAGTTTTTTGTATTATTGTAATAGAATATCCACATAGCATACCAGTTTTCTAAAATTGGATGAAGTAAGGTGGTGTGCAATAGTTTCAGTGTAAATACGTTTTAAAGCTCGCTTATATTTCTTGGTGTAATACTAAGCAACTTAGATACATTATTACCAATGGTATCTACAAGTAGTTTCTGGTTTAAAGGTACAAGTGGCTATTATACAAACTGGACGTGCCCAATATCGCCGTCATATGCATGTTCATGCATGGACATGTTCATGCGTGTAGTAGTAGTGTCTGCTGCGTTGTTTTGCAAACAAATATGGTGTGTGTAATCACAGTGTATTCGAAGTCTGAGGTGCGTGGAGTTATCAAATTTTTGCAAGCCGGAGGAGTTGGTCAAAGTGAAGTTAAAGTTTTAAGCTGAAAAGAAGTGGGTGTTTGGTGCAAAAATTTAAAGGTGGGAAAAAGGAGATGAATGATGATTTGAAAAAGAAAAGAGCCGGACCAAGGACCTCACATACGGATGACAACTGCGAATTGTGGAACGTTTTATTAGTGAAGATCATCACATTAAAGTTAATGAAATTGCTGACATTCTTAAGAGTTGTGTTCATGAAATCATAAAAAAAAAAAACAAATGAGTGCTTCAACAGGAAGGGGATTCTTTAACTGAAAGTATCTAATTGAAAGGTCCTGCAATGTCCTGCGTATAGTCCAAGTTTAACCTCCTTGGATTTTCATTTATAAAGGAGATTTTGGCGGGGAAACGCTTTGCGGAAAAGGAAGAATTCCAAGGCATCATTGTGACTACTCCAAGTATCTTGACAAGCAGCAGTACCGTGAGGGATGTTCAGACTACTGTCACGCTGGGAATAAATGTCGAGAAACAAACAAACGTATTTTTGTGGAATGTATCGAATAGTTTCTATAAATATAAATATTTGTGCAATTATGGCTTGTACCTTTAAGGCAGTTGTAGAAATATTCACCAAGAGACAATAATTTTATTTAAATTTTTCAGAAATGAGTCATTTAACTCTAATTTTTCTTTTTGGAATCATAGTAAATCTCATTAAATATTAAATGAAAACGAACGTTACAGTTTACTTCAATTGTTATAAATGTGGGGAATAAAAATTATTATTGTTATTAATATTATCATCCATGCTAGGTATTGTTGATGTAATTTTATTTGATTCTACATACTAAACCCTGAAGTACTTGAATCTGCAGGTCCCGAGGGCTGGACATTCACATAGGACCTGTACTGATGTCTATTCTTTGCACAGTCTCCCAAGTTAAATAATTAACATGAGCATTATGTTAAAATGCTTTCTAAGGCTACAGTGTCCAGCTGATAGTCCTATTATACTTTTTAGTTACTTTCAGCTTCATTTTAGCATTTTATTTGTTCTGCTACTAGACGGCAATATTAATACTTTAGAGTACTTGCGTTCCTGTATTTGTTTTTAGTAGGTTTTATGTTTTCCTTCGGTAGGTCTTTGATATCAATGTTTTGTGGTTAAATAAGAAACCCCGCATATGTAGATTTGGGACATATTAGCCTTTGTTCAGAAGCTGATTTTGCAAGTTGGCCAACTCTAACCAAACCTTGTGCTCAACTAGTGTCACCTATATTTCTATTCTATTAAGCACGAGTGGTGTGTATTTCAGTACTTTCTAATATTTTTAACGCAGCTTGGCTGTTTCTTCAGATGGAGATTTTCTTGTTTTCCAACCCCCTCCCTCTACGATGCTTTTTGTATATATTGGTATGGCTGTTACTTGAGCTTGAAAGGTTAAGGTGAGTTAACCTAGATTTACACTAATTCTGTACCCTGTTCTGCCCTCAAACACTCCTGCTCCAGAGCTGTTCTCCGTTTTTAAGCCATCTATATAGCATACAGATCATTATATTTAAATCAGCAACCATTCTCATTGTTTGTCACCCCTCTTGGGTATTACTATCTTGAATAATTTTCAAAGCCCTAAATGGTATTAATTTTATCGGATTGCATGTTAAATATGCAGTTTTTTTCAATATGTTTAAGATCTCAGTGTTGTCTCCCGTTCTGTGGTGTACTTTTCAAAGATCACTTATTTTTACTCTATGTGCTGCTGCTAATGCTTGGGATTCCACCACTAATTAAAGTGGAGGAAGATTTAGCATTGTTTTCATCAAAGCTGTAGATGTGGATGACATTGTCCTAGTTATTTCCATGCAGGCAATTTACCACTCTGTTTCTCATTTTATGCCACCAGAGAGAAACTACCTTTAGTTTCAGTCCCCAACTTTTGGCTGTTATTCTAGAGGCCCATATGATCCTTATGGCTTCGTTAGTAATCTTTCCAAATAAGAAGAATAACGCACACATATTTAACTTCTTTCCCCATATGTATTCTTCTAAGGGTGAATGAGATGATCGAAGTCTTATTTGGATAATTCAAAAGTCCCTCTTTCAAATAGCACTTCTTCACAATTTTCAAGGTTTGGCGCATCACGTTTAATACAACTACATTTCTAATTCATGAATATGGTTGTCATTAGCATATTTTTGTGTATAAACCCCTCTCACATTCAGCTCAGCGAGAAGGTCGTCAATTACTAGGCTCAAAAATAGGCGAATGTACGCCCCCTGAGAATATTCCTTAATAACAGTAGCTTTCTTGGTAGTATCTGCAAAGGGTTATATTAGTTCCTTATTTTTAACACGGTTTTGATCTATCGCGTTAAAGATTGGTATATTGTCAAATCTTCTATGACTAGAAGTACTCTCACAACAATCTATCAGTTGTCGATTACTCCTTGTGCGCTGTATTTAGTTTCTGTAATGCTAGCTCATAAGATTTACCCATTTGATATGCAAATTGGTTTTGATATAGATGGAAAGCCGTCAAAATATCGCCTCTGATATACCTGTTGATTACCTTTTCTAAGAAGAAATGAAGGTAGGCCTGGATATAGGAGTTACTCTGTGGTTTTGGTATGAAACAGATCCTAACTTGATTCCAGCCACTTGGTATGTACTCGGGCGCTAGGTTTGCCCTAAAGAGAACACACAGCAGTGAAGCAAGTGCTGCAAAACCATGTTGCAGTAGTCCAGGGAAGGTATTCTCACAGTACTTTCTTAATGAAGTTTTTTTTTTGCTTTTCTTGGTACGTATACGTATTTCAAGTAATTTTTCTTTATACTCTGCCCAATCGTCATTTCTTTTCGTTTGCTGAACATGTTTTCACACTATTGTTCTGCGGTGTATTTACAATAATACTTAATATGCCTTCTCTTGAAGAAGCGGTGAAGTTTGTTAACTACTTCTAGATTATTGTTAAGAATAAATTCTAAAAGTATCTCGTCTTTTGGGTTGTTATCAATGCTGCCACATACTTCATGGTGCACATTAGCATCACATTCTACTAATAGTTGAATGTTTTACTTTTACAATTTTTAACTAGTGTCATCATTTCTTCTGGTTGTTTATATGGAAGATTGAACCCACAACTAGGTCCGTTGCATATCCGCAGTTTTTGTAATGATAAACTCCTAGGGGCCCGCCATCTGGACACGAAGTCCCAATCAGCCGACAGTTGAAGTTTTCGAATAAACTCAAGGTTCCTGTATTAGTGTAAGGTCAATCAACATTATGATTAATAATATAATTGTGTGCAGCAAAGCAAGCTGCCTTACAATAATGTATAGGTATTGAACAAAACAATGGAAACGCTTGTCAAAAGTGGGGCATAATTTCACTGCGCCTAGTAATATTGGGCACTACGTAAGTCAACAGTTTCTTGTTTGTTGCGGATAGTATGGACTGTGCACTAATAGTAGACTGAGACAATGTGGTTGTGGACCTTGTGCAGGTGTAGTGCATGATAAAACAATGTTGGCAAAGCATAATAGTGGTCTAAAGACAAAACTGCAGGATAGAAACCGCTGGGTCTTGAAGCGTATTGTGACATCTCAGAAGAGAAAGTGACTACAGACTTAATCAGCACTTAAACTCTTCCAGTGTTATTCAAAACAATGAAGCGGGAACTGTATATAATGGGTATCCAAGGGCGTGTTGCTATTGCCAAGCTTCTAACAACAAACACAAATGCTCAAAGGCAATGTCCACAAAACTGGACCTTATAGGACTGTCAACGTGTCGTTTTGTCGGATAAGCTATCCTTTATCCTCCTCCCCACCACTGGATGCGTGTGTTTGTCTCCGCCCGACATGGTGGCGGCTCTAATATAGTTTGGGTCACAGCAGTAATATATAGAGAACTCTTGGATAACCATGTCCATTCAATGTTGCAAATTTTATTTCCAGATGCGAATGCCATATTCCAGGATGATAATGTCCACATTCACACCGCTGGCTCTGTTTAAGAGTGGTTTGAAGAGCATGCTGACGAGGCTGAACATCTTCCCCAGCCCACCCAGTTTCCAGACCTGAATATCATCCAGACTTTGTGAGTTGTTTTGGGAAACAGGATTCGGTGTCGATTTCCACCTCCTTTGTCTCTACCTGAGATGAAGGTTGTGCTCCAAGAATGGCTTCCAATTCCACTCACTACTATTCAGGACTTGCAGAGGGTTATAGATATGATAACTGAGCGAATTTAAACTTTAATTATTTATGTATAAATTGTCATATCTTAATGGCACGTCACAAAGTTGATCCCGAACTTGAGGCAGTTTTTGGAACCCAAGTGTTTCTGTATGGTCTTTACAAGATTCTGAACAACCATAAGTGGAAGAGAGTCATAACAGATGAGGCTTGGTTTTTGTTGACTAAGTCAAAGGCCAAAAAAGAATTCAATACGTTAAAAGAAGCGAAGAGAATTCGAAACTTGCAAAGTTCTGCCGAAAAGAATCATTTGCAAAAGGATTCAGGGTCTTACAACAGCAAGATTGATCTTCATTTTGTTTTACATGTATAACCTACCAAACCTAACTTGAGCATTGCGCCTTTCATGCGTAAAGCCAAAACCTTGCCTCCTACTTCTATTAGAATCATTTCTTTTTGGTCTGGTGCAATTCAAGAAAAACAACACTAGTTAGTAAACAGTGTCTTTATTTGTTTATTAAATTATGTTTTAGTATTCGTTTGATGTTTAAAGGGTGTGGACATGATTGAGACTCACTATGGAAACAAAATGATAAATGAGGCATAAGTTATTGCCGTATAATTTTTATTAAGTGGCGAAGCGAAGCGGAGTCACTTACTAACTTCATGTTGTCCGTCTGTCTGTCCGTCCGTCCATCCGATCAAAAACTCGAGAACAGCTGGGAATTTCCAAATTATGTTTTCACCAATCGACAGGTGACCAAAAAGGATTGTTTGCTAGTGATTTTGAAACTGACTGGTCAAAGGTCAGCGTTAGTGCTTCGCCAGTTCGCTATGCGTTGCAAGCTTTGCAGGTTTACTTAGATTCCAAATAACGCTTGGAAAAAATCGGCCGATGAAAATAATGCCCTTTAGCTTCAATTAAAAAAACTACAACGTATCTAGTTTAGCATTTCCTGATCGAATTGACTTCAGTGTCTATCTGCATTCTTTCAAGTAGACAGATGCTGTGGACTTCAAGATCTCAGATATTGGTCAATTCTTCTCCCATTCACATTTTTAAAATAATTTTTAATAGATTTTCCAGTTTAATATCAATGTCTTTTGATATTTCGCTGATCTGCCTCCTAGTCAACGTTGTCTCATAAAAACATTTTTCAAAGTAAACTTTTTCTTCTCAAGACGATAGGTTTTTATTACTGATTGAGAAACATGCTTTTTAGTTTAGTTTAGTTGAGTTGGCTACTCATTATTGCTGTTCGCGCCAATCTCAAACTACCTTTTATTTAATTTTTAAATTAGGGCCGGCTGTATTTTGGTTCCCTCTTCTATATATTTTTTGAGGTATCGGCCGAATTTGCACGAGCACGCGGATCGCTGATATATAGGCCGCTGTTTGGGCCGCGGGCCGTGTTTCTCTTTTCGTTCGTGCTTCGCCTTTTGTACGCGCTTTTGGCCTTTTGCTATGTTCTCGCAGGCGTCGTTCTTTTTGAATTTAGTTTGTGATAGTTTAAATTTTCCGTAACACGAGAGCATTTTCAACCGAGAGTTCGCCGGCGGGTTTAATTGGCAGCAGAAGTTTTCATTTCTGCGAGGCCTTTGTTAAAAGCTAATTTTGGGGGGAAATTCGATATTTTGCCAACTAGATTAACCTCTTCTCGGGGGTCCTTTTGATTCCCGATTGCATTTCGGGGTTGAAATTTTTGCCGATAAAAACTCGGTCCATTTTCTTTGCTTTGACTTGGCAAGGAACGACGAAGGAACCTTACACCATGAAAGACGCTACCGTTCGGCTGCGCTGTGAAGATTGGGGTAATTTGCACTTTTTGCATCTTTTTACCCACATCCTTATATCTTTTTCCTGGAACCCCCAGGATCAACAGCACAGGGAACCGATTTCTGCGGGAAAGCGCCGTTTCCACAGGTTAGTGTTTTTAGCTTTAGTTTTGTTTGAAGTTCCTTTTCTTCAAATTTTGAAAATTACCTATACAGTCCACTTTTCCGGTCCCATCAATTGCTAATACAGCATCTTCAACAAATTTGCCGTTAATAAAATGAGTGTTACATATTTTCCCGTTAAATAGTGTATAAGCTAGACTAGAGTGCTGCCTGGAATTCGGTGACTATTGCATGACACAGTTTGTTTGTTTTGCCATGGAAAGTTTTGATTGATTTCTTAAACGTTGTTTATAATCAAGAACAAACTTCTTCCCACTCCGAATGATAATTATAGTAATTGTACTTTTTTTCTTTGCTGGACAGAGCGATTGAAGATGATATGTATATTGTCTGTAACTAAACACGATAAAAGAGATAGTAATATGAGGGTTGGGGTATAAGTCATGGCAAGTACTTTTTTCTCAAAAGTAAGGGACGGTATTACAAAATGTCATATGTCTCAAAGAAGCTCTGCATTCATGATGTATGTTCATAACACAGGATTGATGCGACCTGGGTAGATCAGCGTTTGTATATTAAAATATCCGTTTTCTGTAACAGAAATACCAGAGAATGCCACAGAGAGCTAGTAGAAGCTGTCAGGAATAAAAAAAAATGCGAGATGGGTAGTAAAGTCTCGGTGAGGACACGAAGCATCCAATGATCGGCAACGGGTAGAACTGTACGGATCGATGGGTTACGTGCAGTAACTGATTATCTGATGGAAAGCAGCAGACGATGGAGGCAGTTTGAGAGAAATTGGCATCAAGAAACGCACCAACTACAGGAGCTTCATCTGCGTGAAGTAGCAATGTGTAACATGGTGAGACCACTTACTTTCAAAAATTGTCGCTATCGATAAATTTTGGACCAGGGTGTATGAATCA
The DNA here is from genome assembly GCA_036346155.1 of Sinelater perroti. NCBI lineage: Eukaryota > Metazoa > Arthropoda > Insecta > Coleoptera > Elateridae > Sinelater > Sinelater perroti. Next base: position 14,828,276 of record JARFIY010000158.1, on the reverse strand, counting down.
GAGCTGAAAAGTCAATCCACAGAGTGGCAACATGCAGGATCGCCAAGAAAGCACAACTAATTTAACATTGCTCACTGTGCATTTATAGAACATTACAGAGCCATCTTGTGTTGTGGATACACACTGTAAATGCAGGGTTTGCTTGAGACATACGACATTTTGTAATACCATCTCTTACCTTTAAAAAAATAGTTCTATGACTTATGCCCCAACTCTTGTAGATTATGTAATTGGAAAACTCGCCTGTAATTTTTCTTGGATGCTTTACTTACTTAGTGCTAGGCCTTTCTACCTTTAGGTGTAAGCCTGGATGAGTTGAGTCTTGCACTTCTGTCTCCATTACTTCCTATCTTGCGTTAGATTTTGTATTCCCTCCTATGACATGCCTTTTCTCTTCTTCTTCTTCTTCTTCTTTAATGCCTTCTCTAATTAGAGGTTGGCGACCACCTGGTGAAATTGTTGACGATCCATGGGAGCTCGGAACAGTTGCTCAACGCTCATGTTAGTCCACGCTCTGATGTTTCTCATCCACGATAATCGTTTTCGACCGACACATTTCTTTCCCTCAATTTTTCCTTTGATTATAAGCTGCGGTATATTGTATTTATTATTTCTTAGAATATGCCCAAAATATGATGTTTTTCTCATTTTAATTGTAGTCAGTAATTCTCTTTCTCTACCAATTCTGCGTAATACTTCGATATTGCTTACTCTTTCTATCCATGGTATCTTCAGCATTCTTCTGAATATCCACATCTCAAATGCTTCGATTTCCTTCATTATAGCTTTCTTTAGGGTCCATACTTCAACGCCATACAATAAAATAGACCACACATAACACTTTACAAATTTTATACGGATTGATAGATTTAGGCTACTTCTGAATTTTATAAATGCGTTTCTTGCAATTTCGATTCTTACTTTTATTTCATCATCCGGGTCTAATTCTGTATTTATCCAACAGCCTAGATATTTGTATTTGAAGACTCTTTCAATTGACCTATTATTTACTGTAAGTCGAACTCGACCAACAGGCTCTTTGCTAATGACCATAAACTTGGTTTTTTTAATATTCATACTCAGTCCTGCTTCCTCATATTCCTCATTTATTCTTGTCAAGAGATTTTGTAGATCTTCCATATTTTCAGCCAACACCGCAGTATCATGAGCGTATCGGATGTTGTTGATGATCTCACCATTTATTTTTATTCCTTCTGTTGCTTCCCAAACTGCATTTTGAAAAATTTGTTCTGAGTATACATTAAACAGGAGTGGCGATAGAACACACCCTTGTCTCACTCCGCGTTTAATTTTAATCTCATTCGTTTCGCCATCTTCTGTTCGTACTACCGCGGTCTGATTCCAGTATAAGTTTTTAATTAATCTTACGTCTTTGTCGTCAAGTCCTATTTAAGCCAACGATTGTATAAGTTTATTGTGCTGAACTCGGCCAAAGGCCTTCTCAAAGTCTATAAAACAGACGAAGGTTGTTTTTTGGTATTCTCTGCACTTCTGCAGTAGGGTGTTCATACTGAATAATGCTTCTCGAGTCCCTAGACCGCTTCTAAATCGAAACTGAGAATTGGCCACCATCATGTCACATTTTCTGTATATTCTATTTTGTATGATTCTTAGTAATAACTTTAGTGCGTGACTCATTAGGCTAATTAGTCTAAAATCGTTACATGATGTTGGGTTATTTTTCTTCGGGATCGGAATAAATGTAGATTTGAGTCAATCTGCGGGTATATTTCAGTGTTATATATTTGATTAAACATCTTCGTTAGCATACGTGAATTTTCTTCATCAAATAACTTGAGGATTTCTGACGGGATTTCATCTGGACCAGCAGCTTTATTAGTTTTAGCCATTCGCAAAACATAGTCGACCTCTGACTGTAATATTTCTGGGCCTTCCATATTTGCTTCTGTATCTTTTCCTATATTTATATCGGCCCTATTATCATCAAATAAGGTTTTAATGTAGGTTTCCACATTTTACTCTGTCTGCCGGATCTAATACTAATTTATTATCTGCGGTTTTAAGTATGCAGGGTATCTTACGTTTTACATTACCAGTTACTTCCTTCAATCTTTTATGTAAATTAAATTCATCATGTTTGGTTTGTAATTCTTCTACTTCTTTACATCTGTCCTGCATCCAGTTCTCCTTAGCTTCCTTAATTTTCCTTCGTAATTTTAGCTTTATCTCTTGGTATCTCATTTCGTCCGTATTTTTAAGCCGTCGCCGCTCTTCTAATAAATCTATTATTTCCTTTGTCATCCATTCTTTTTTCGCTTCTTTTCTATGTGGTACTAAGACTTCCTTAGAGATTTGATCTATAGTTCTTCTTATTTTACCCCAGTTTCCTCTGCCGTGTCTTCATTCATGTTTATTTTCTTTAGCTCCTTATTTAATTTATACTGTAGTTTTTCTTTCACTTCAGAGTTTTTGATGTCATTTATATTGATGTTGGTAGTATGGGTAGATTTTCGTAGCGCTCTTAGTTTTATTCTTATATTTGCTATTAAGAGATTATGGTCGGAGTCAGCATCAGCTCCAGGGTAGGTCTTTGCACTTTTAACGCTATTTCTAAAACGTTTATTAATTAGAATAAAATCTATTTGATTTCACTATCCTTTCGTTATTATCTTGAGGCGATCTCCATGTATAGAGCCTTCTTGGTGGTAACTGAAACCATGTATTTGTGACGATCATGTTTTCCTCTTCACAAAATTGAATTAGCCTTTCACCTCGTTCGTTTCTCTGGCCCAGTCCATATTCTCCTACTATATCGTTTATTCTAGCTTTACCTATCTTGGCGTTATAATCGCCCGTAATAACATTAACTTCGTGTTTCTTGAGACATCGCGTCAAGTCTTTTATCTGTGTATAAAATTCTTCAACTTCCTCATCATTTGCATCCGCTGTAGGCGCGTATATTTGTATAAGATTTATATTTATTGGTTCGCCTCTCATTTGTATCATTATCACACGATCAGAGTAAGGAACAAAATTTATGACTGCATCACTGATTTTTCTATCAATTAATATAGTTACTCCTTTTGATGAACATTATCATTTCTGCCAGAGTAATATATAACGGTGTCGTTTGATTGTAACTTTCCGCTTCCTGTCCATCTAGCTTCGCTAACGCCTAGTATATCAATTTTATTTCTCTTCATTTCGTTACTTATATTTCTTAATTTCCCTGCCTCGTACATAGTCCGGACATTCCATGTCCCTATTCTTTGAATTGTCACTTTTTGGGTCCGCCCGGGGATTCTTCGCACCCCTGTCCCATTCAAGGGACGCCGGGCACTCGGGGCCATTACTTCATGCTGATTCTCCATGGTGGTTTTTATTGGGAATCCCTAGGGATCTATAATGCAATGGTTTCCCCTTGCCTTTTGCATCCTTATGCCATTGACCATATCTAGTTCATCTGCCTTCAAGGCCAATTTCTCGACCTCAGGACAAAAGGGTGTCCTACTCCCATGGTTCTTCCACCCGAAGCTGTTGACTACTGAAACTACTTATACCGGCAGTCATTCGGTTGTTGCTGGTTTTGGTCCACCCCGGGTATTTTATTTCCCCGGTACCCGTCATATCTAACGGGCATCCCCCTATCCGCCACCTGGGGAGGCGCCCGATGGGGGACCAGCAATCCCACACGGCCTTTTCTCACTACTTCTTTTCTTATATTGTCAATCCATTTTGTTCTCGGTCTTCCTTTTTAATTTTTCTCTGGCACTCGCGTTTCGTACAATCTTTTTGTTAGTCTATTGTCCGACATTCTGCAGATATGCCCGAACCATCTGAGCTTCCCTTCTATAATTTTTTCGTTGATTGGTTCTATTTTCAGATTTTGTCTAAATGTTTCATTTCTTATCCCGTCCTTCTTGGTTTTATTTTCTATTTTTCTCAAAAACCTCATTTCCATTGCGTTAATACGTACCTTTTGTCTTTATGTAAGAGTCCACGTCTCGCTGCTATAGATGATTGATGTCCTTACCACTTTTTTTACAATTTCAGTTTTTATATTGTTTGGCACTTCCCTTTTTCCCAGAAAGGTTGTCTTCATCAGATTGAATACTTTCCCCCCTTTTTTATTCTATCGTCTAATTGTTTATCCAGATCCCCATTTTCTTCTATTACTGCGCCTAAGTATTTAAAATTTTCTACCTGTTCTATTTCTTCCCCGTCCAATTTTATTTGATGTTTTCTTTTTGTTTGATATTATCATTGTTTGTCTTAGGTTCTATATTTATTTTCATGTTTATTTTCTTTAAATTCTTCCGTCTATTAAACTCTTTGAGATTCTATTGCAGGTTGTCTTCGTATCTTACTATCATCATATTATCTGCGAACATAAGTTCTGTCATGATGTCTATGGTGCATTTTCCAGTATCCCAGTGTTAGTTTCTTCATCTTCTTTTGGCTTTTATTGCCTCGTCTATATTCTCGTTGTGAAGAGCACTGGATCTTAGGTCAACAGCCCTGCTTGTCCTTGTCTCGTTTTAAAGCATATGGTATTCTTCGTTGTTTGTTCTTACTATATTTATCTTACTTGTTCTAATTATAAATATTATTTCGATCCTGTGTGATTCCTGTTACCTTCTTCAACGTCATCTTCTGCGTGTCTATCCGTATGTTTATCTCTACTGTCCAGGTCCATTAGCTCTTGTTTCTATTATTCTTGAGACTATCTTTCCTATGGATACTGTATAGTCCTTATTCCTCTGAGTTGTTTTATCACAATAATTTTTGGTTCGCTCTATGTCTTATATCATTTTGACAATCCATAATGTCCATGATTTCAATCCTTGGATTGATATTTGTAACTTTTGATATACAGTCGTTCATTATTGGTGCGTTAAATTTTTCTATTTTCCGTATGTCTTCTGTCCACATTTAGTTTTCTCATGTTGTTGTATTGTCTTTTTCCAGCTGCTTGTGTCAATATACTATTTAAAGTTTTCCATTTCTTCTAGTCCTGTTTTGCTTCTTCTTTATTTCTCATCTCTTGATATTTCCTCTAGTTTACCATTTTATTTTATCGTCATCTTCTTGGTTTTGTCTATTTCCGTGTCTTTATTCTATTCATAAATATTCTCACTAGATAGTGATCACATCCTATCTCTCTTCGTTTGTTAACTTTATTCACTTTTTCCAGTTATCTTTTATGTTCACTGAGTAGTCATGATTGATATTCCTTTTTCCTCTGAGTTGTGTTTAATGTACCGTTAATAATAATTTTGGTATTGTTATGATTAGGTTGTTTTCAATACACATTTAGATTATTCTTTCACTGTTGTTGTTAATGTCTCCTCTCCTTTGCCCATGTACTCTTCTTTTTCTCTGTTCGTGTTTCCGACTCGACCGTTTAGATCACTCAATATTATTAAAATTTCTTCCCACTATCTATTTGGGTTTGTATCTCCCCGAAGAGCTTGTCTTTTTCTTCTTTTCTTGCATCATCATGTACTCCATATGCTGTGATTATTGTCCATATTTCTTCGTTATCAGTTTTATTTTTACAGTTAATATTCTTTCATTGACATATGTCCTTTAGTTTATTTGGGGCGATTATCAAACCCATTACTTCCTTTGCTCTCTCTTTCTCCTCTACTCCCAACCAGTACATCCAGTATCCTTTATGTATTTTCTTTATACCTTTTCCTTTCTCTTTTGATTCCAAGTATTTCTATATTTTGCTGTATCATTTCCTCCACGAGTTCCTCTTCTTTCCCCATACTGCTTCTTACGTTCCAGTTTCCTATATTAATCTTTTTTACTCCTGTACTGATTCCTTTATTTGTTATCCCTTTTTCCTTGTTTCTATATATGATCTTGCTTGTATCTCTTTCCTTTTTAACTTTATCTGCATCGTTGCGTATCCTTTTTCCTTTGCGTTTGTCGTCATCTTTTGCTCCGCCCCCTTTTCGTATATTTATCAGTTTTTTGTTTCATTATTTTCCTCATTTCTCTTCTTCACTTTGTCCCTACCTTTTCTTCTTTATTTCCATGGATCGGCGATCTTTCGCTTGCCGTTCTTCCTTTTTCTTTCTTTCTTCTTTCCCTATATTTTCGTAATTATTTTGTCTCATAGGTTCTCGGTTTTCACCAATTTGTTTTTCTATTTGCTCGATTGTGTAACTTTTGTCATCTATTATGAGTTTGTTGTATCTTAGACTTGCTTTGCATCCTTCAGCCTGCACTTTTTTCATGTATGGGACCAATTGTTTCCTTTGTTCCCGTACTTGTTTGCTATAGTTTTCCATTATCCATATATCACTTCCTTTAAGCTTTTTAGCGGCTTTTAGCACTTCTAATTTCGTATTTCCTGATGCAAACTCTATTAATATTGGTCTTGGTGTGGCTCTATTTTGCAGTTTTTTCCCTATTCTAACTTCTCTTGTTTCACTTTTCATATTTATTTCTCTTAGTGTTCTACAAATATTTTCCTTAATAATTAGATCTGCTTCACTTTCCATTTCTTTAATTCCTTGTACAATTATTTTATTTTCCGTATTTCCTTTTTCATGTTCTCCATTTGTTCCTCAAGTTCTGTATTTTGTTTTTTCAGCATTTCATTTTTCTTTTTTCAGGTTGGCGTTGTCTAACTTTATTGCCTGCAATTCTGCATATAGTGTATCAATCTTTTTTCCTACGCGTTCATTACGCGTGTTTATTTTTCCAAGCTTGTTATTAATTTTCTGTAACAGTATTTCCATATTTTTGTGTTTTTGTTCTTTTCTTTAATAACACCGTTTAAATTGCTTAATTATTTGTATGTTCTTTAGATAGTGCTTTGGTTATCTCGCAGCTGTTTATATTCTCTCTGTTCAAATCCCAATATTTCCGCCTTATATCTGCTCTTATACCAACTTTATACCCGTTAATTACTCACTAATTTTACTTAATACTTTAGATCGTGGTACAGACATTAAATTTATCTCTCACGTCCGGCGCCAGAAACATTCCACAGGCCAACCCTTCGGATAGAAGATCTCTACCTGGTAATCCTAGCTATACGGTATGTTGCCTATTCTTAACAACTTAATGTTTCATCTCTGAAATACTATTTATTTATCTCTTCTTATGACTTTAACGCACATGCGATTTTGCTCTTATTGACAGACTTTTAACTTCTAATTTAAATATTGAATTTTTATACTCACAGTTTTGTTTTTAGTATATTTTTATTTAGATTTTTTCTATGTTTTCTTAATCTTTCCTTTTAACCTCCTAAACCTTTTTGTGTTTTTTCTCCACTCGATAGGGCCCAAATTGGAACAGTATCTCACAATTCACCATTCCAAACTCAACCCTTCTTGGATGCACTAAGAACAAATAGAGCTGATCGAATTTTGAATATTAAATTAAATTAAATAATGAACTACAAGGCTCATTTACAGAGGAATTACATTAGAAAACAGAATGCTCGTGTTTTAATCATTTATTAATTATCCAAGTATATCATGATGAGTTCTCCCATGTGGAATGATATTTTATACAGTGTTTGGAGCATTTTCTCGCAAATCAGTTCCTGTTGATTCGTTTTCTTGGTTTCGCGCACAATTATTGTTATTTTTACTTTCAACTGTGTATCTGTCAATTTTACATCTTATTTGTTAAAAATTGCAAAATTTGATATCACCAGAACCAAAGCGTAATCAAACAAGACTCATCAAAGCTCATTTTACAACTGTTGGGGTTGATATCTTTTTGTGGCGATGCAATGTGTGATTCATTTTAGGACAAAAACATTTCTCCTTTGTCTTTGAAACTGAAACCTATGAAGGTAAATCTGCGAAATGTGTAGAAAGGAAAACCTACCAAGTTAACGCCAAAGGGCCAATGACCATCTGGAAGATCTTTTGCTAAAATTTTGGGAAAAGTTCCGGAGAACTGAAGTTTATGTGTTAAAAGCACGACACTTTGCAAACAACAAATGCAAGAATGCTGCCCTAGAAGATTAAAGATCAAAGTCTATGGAGTTAGTGGATGAAATTTGGTTTAGAGTATGCGAACTATTGCACTGGGAAATGCAAAATTTTGGTTCATAACTCGTAAAGTTTGGAAGAGGCGATGAAACCTTTTGGTGGAAAAGGAGATTTCATAACTTTATCCAGGGGAAGAGGAAAAGGTGTTTATGCTGCAGCTGTGATACGCTCAAAGAAAATGGAGGTTCCAGTCAAGTCTTCCGATGCGCTCTTCATGGATTTTTTGGGCTTCGGTTGACTGAAACAGCATATGTTCCAATTTTGCGCCACCATATTGGATGTCCTTCAGAATATGACAATCTTTTGGTATGGCCGTGGAAGTTATTAGAGCTGGCAGTGCTCGCACCTGCGAATTTTTCGTTCTTTTTTTTCCCCACCTTCCGAGGAGTAACATCTGTGGCGCAAGAAAAGACCGTTTATATGTGAGCATTTAATTGTCATAAGACTTAACAATATACAAGTACGAGATGAACTGACATACACGTTATATTGACTGGATAACCCAAGGTTCTTAAGTAGCACATCCATACCTTAACAATGGAAAATCGGCGGCGCTGCCAGCCAACTCGGCCGGGCGCTGGCGCTGGCATCGGGAGGTGGCAGCCAGCGCGCCGTTACGTTCTATATAAACGAGATACCACATCGTTATTGATTCGTTACAAATATAACCTTGTGAGACACGGAAAGAAACTTCAAGCAGGTTCGAGGAACCAAAATATAAAATCTACGCTAGTATAATACATGGCAGATTGTATGAATTAAAAGGCACTTTACACATCTAGTTATCAATTATTATTCATATTACATTGGCAAAACTGGAAGGTTCGAGTTTCATAATCGTCTTTACATATGTACAACATTGAAATCTTCCTGGATCCGTTCGTTAGTTCCTTAAGTAACATTCAACGATTAAGCTCGGGTTCAATAGTACAGCTAGGTAAATTATGCACACTGCTATATAAAAAATGATTGTTTAAGACTACTTCTGCTATAAAATTTACATCGTCATAACATGGTCTATGCGTAACACGGCGAGGTCCTATATGCTTCTGTTACGAGCGAAGTACCCTATTGATCCTTAGAGATGAAGTGGACAAAAACGCAGGGAGCAATGGAAAAGTTTATTACAAAACTTAAAAGATACAGTCAAAATATACAAAACTAAACTTAAAATTGAAGGTTAGGGAGAAGCTACAACTAAAATACGTACTGTGGCTTAAGGTGTAACGTAAAAGTAGCGAATGGTTAAGGTAAATACAAAAAGCGATACCCTATACAGCAAATTAACTTTGGTTGTCGTTTGGACTAGTAAGAAACGATAAATTAAAACGATAATACATGCTAGCTCTGCTACCGTACGAACTAATTAAATAAAAAATTAGGTATGCAGCGTTAATAACTTAAACGTAGACAAATAATAAAACTTAGAAATTAATAGGTCCCTAGTTTTCTTCATAAATTATATTAGTCACACTGTGAACAGCAACAATGAAAATTAAAAGGAAAATGTTATGTACACAATCACAAATACATGGAAAACCTCGAATTGCCCCAAATCGCTGCAGAACTAAACGGCGGTTCCCCACAGCCACGTAAACGGAAAGGGCAGTCCGGATTTGGAGCAATCGCGTCAGTAACACATAGTCTTATCTTAAGACGCCCCGAAAGCCATTTCGGTCGCTATTTAATTAAGTCGCGAAAATATCTCTAGTCGGGCTGCGGTCCCCCCTCAGCCGAATTCGTTTAAAGCAGTCGTTTGGCTCTCGATTCTTACAGCTTAACAATTATTTAACGACATCTAACAACTGTCAACATTTTAAATATTAAAATAGTCCGCACAGCGATGCACTGCCAGTCGCGGAGCGCGAGTCCTTCCGTCTTGCACCACTTGAAACTTGGAAACACTCGAGACTCGATGAGACACTAGAGGAGTTCGCGGCGCGGGCGGCGCCACATTAATTTAATATCACCGGCCGGTGGCCTCCGCGCCCGCCTACAGCACGTACAGGACGTCCTCCCTGTCTCAGACAAGATGCCCCTCCTGCTCGCTGACGCCGTAGCCGTTGCCGAAGCTGCTGAGCTCCTTCTTCTGGGCCAGGGTCTGCGCCTGCAGGATCTGGGGGTTCTGGCTGGTGTTGTGCAGGACGTCGGGGGGCGGCACGGCGCCGCGCTGGTGGCGCAGCAGGGAGCCGTTCGCGGGCAGCGGCGGCGGCGAGGGCGCGTGGCTGTGGCTGATGTGGGGGTGGGCCGGCACCGGCGGCGGGTTCTGGAAGTCCAGCGGCGGCGGGTACGACAGGTAGCGGTCGGACATGTTGTAGTAGGAGCCGTCGGCGGGGGGCGCGGGCGACGGGGCGCTGATGTAGGATGATTTTGCTGCAAGGTGACGCACGTTAGTTAGATCTATTTCGTGGTGGATCGCTGGCCGATGTGTATTCAACCCCTTGCGGTTATACTACCCATGCCACATTTTTCATTTTGCTTAGGCCTCTTTTAGTCTTGGTAAGGATTATATTTATTTTTGAGCACGATTTAAGTTTCAGCTCACAAAGCAAATGAAGCAAATAAAAAGCTTCTTAGAGTACATTTGGTTTGAAGTTTGAGGGGTTGAAACTGCTATACTATTAACGTTTGATTATTGGAAGAGGAAATGGAGAACCAAATTTAGCTAGAATTGAAAGGGCCTGATAATCCTCTAGAAGACAAAAGATTTGTAAAGCTTCAGAAGCTTTGGAAATAATTCTATTGAATAATCAACAGTACCAATGGCGTTATAAATCATAAATGTAAATGTGGAGATGGTGTATCCCAGAAGGGGAGCGAAGGTATTAGAGACGGATACGGTGATCTTAGGTGATACGGCGAAGCATGAAAACTCTAAACATCATCAAATGAAAAACAGAAAATTTCAAAACTGAACTAAACCATTCAATGTAACAGTATGTTTTTCATTCAAGGAGTACCTAAACGCTACTTTATGGGTAGGTATTTAATCAACCACCATCTCAATATTAGTAGTATTCGATTTCTCAAAATTTTTAGATCACCCCTAATTTAAATTTTCGTTTCTTCTTCCATTTGCTTACATTATTCTCTTCTAAATCTATATGAACTGCGTCCCTTCATGTCTTCTTATCTTTTTTCTCCCCTCTAGTATTTTCAAAGCTATTACTTTTGCTGTTCTATGCTCCTCCATTCTTTCGAGATAACCAAACCACTATAATCTTGCTTTTATTACCATATCTCTATATATGTCACAAATTTCCTGGCTTGTTCTCCTTTCGTATCTAAATTCGGTTTTCTTTCCTCCTACTATCCTCCTAATTAGTCACCGTACATCGCAGTTGGTCGTAATATTGTTTTATACCTTCTAATTTTTGTACTGCCTGGCAGTTGTTTTGCACGTAGTAGGTGGTTCATCTGCTTTATTTATTCTTGCTCGAATTTCTTGTTCTTTGCTACACTTATTAGTTTTGAGCGCTCCTAAGAATATGAAGTGATCCACTTGTCCTAGTAGTCTTTATTTTTAATTTTTCCTCTGCTTCCTCACTTCTCCCAATTTTCATCACTTTTTTTATCTTGATTTATTTGTAGTTCTGCACGGTACGCTGCTTCTGTCAATTGTTTTGTTTTTTAGTTCTTTCTCATTTCTAGCCACTATAGCAATATCAACAGCATATTCGATCAGTTGACGACTTTTGTATAGTATGTGCGCTTCTTTGTTTAACTGACTATCTTTAACAATCTTCTTTAAAGCTATATTGAATAACAGGGTCGAGAATCGGTCGAGTGTCATGTTCATCGTAATAATATGTCTGGTACATTTAACTCCTTCAAATCTTTTCTTTTTCAAATTTGTTCTTACAAACTTCCCTGGTTTATTTTTTATTATTTATTCTCCATCCTTTTACCCTGACTTTCATCGTTTTTCAGGTTTCTTAAGACTTCTTCTAATTTTTCCTTTGTGTACTCCTTACTTTCGTTATTATTTTCTTTCTTTGTTTTGGTCCATCTTCCTCTTCTTCTGCAGCCTCATTAAGCAGCATTCGTAAAAATATTCTTTCCATCTCTCTCTTACTTTTTCTTTAACCCTGAATATATAACATGATTTTTTTTATTTCTATATAAAAATTTCATGTTTCTTTTCTCTTATAGTAGCCTTGAATTTCTTTAATTTCACGTTCGTTAATAATCCTCTTTTTGCTTGTTAATTCCTTTGACTTTCCCCCGCTGTTCTTTATATGTCTTTCGTGTTTTGTTTGGAGTGCCTTAATTTTCAGACTCTCTTTCTCAGCTCTTTTTTTCTTATTTTCACGCTATTCGTAAAAAGTATAAATTTTTCAAGTTTATCGCTTTCTGTTTCTAGTATTGCCGTTAACTTTATTTTGTATAATTTTGCAACTCGTTCTAAATTATTACCGCCCCTTCTTCTCAAATCCCACTTTCTACGTTCCCACTCGAACTAATACCTTTTTTCACTTTTTCTGTTATAATTATGATCTCTAACCCTACCCCATTTACTACTATTATAACTATTACTACTTTCTCCTTAATATCCTTTCCTTACCATTACAATTCCTAATATTTTCCTTATATTTAACACAACTGTTACCATTTTTACAACTACAATTACATTTATATTTTTTATGTACTAAATTCATATAAAACTCTACTGGTATTTAGGCTTCATATCTTTATTTATTTTCACCTGTTTCTTGTCTTTTTTCCATTCTGCTTCTCTTCCTTGGCTCCCATTCTAATTTGATTTTGAATTTCGCTGTTCTTCCTTGATAAAATCATCTTGACTATATATTTGACCTCCCTGTTGAGCATACTTTTGTTCTTTATTAAATTGTTTATCATCCTGGTTACGTAATTGTATTAGTCATGAACTTTCTTTTAGCTCAACTGTTTTTGTAACTTTTATCTTTAAATGCAGTTCTTTCTCTAACGTTCTCCATGGTATTTTTTAGTTTTTCGTAATCATTTGTACTTACTTTCAAACAGATCATTTCTTCTTCGTTCAACTTCCAGTCTCGCATTTGACCTTTTCAATTTTCCTCCTTGTATTTTTTGTGTTCCTCTCTTATTTGTTTCATTCTTTTGACTAGTCCTTGCTTTCTTCGACGTTCCATTGACTCTTCACCGGTGACCTTACCGCTCTTTTAGTTTCTTTAAAAAGATCGTCATTTTCTTGCTACTTTAGTCTTGGTCGGTTTTGATATTTTGAATTTTTATTTCACAATTTTCAATCATAAATCCTAAATCTGGCCCTGTTCTTTGCCTTTGCCTTTGTTCTTGCTCAAAATTAATCTGCTCCCGGTGGCTGTTGTTGAAGATTATTTTTTTTGCGGAAGCCAATATTTTTCCGACCAGATTTTACTCTTCCCGGGGGTCGTTTTGTTGGCCGATTGCATTTCGGGGTTGAAATTTTGCCTGCGGAAAGACTCGGTTCGGTTTCCTTGTAACTGACCCGGCGAGGAACCAAAGAAAACCTAGTCGCAAACTTCGGACCCACATCAGGAAATGCGTTTTCAATGGACCCTTTAGCGAAGATGGAGGTAACTTGTCCTTTTTTCCACCCACACCCTTTTTCCTCTTCCTTGTTTCTCTAGGAGTTCGGCACGGGCAGCCGAGTTCTGCAGCAGAGCTTCCAAAGGTGAGTTTTCCAGCTTTGGCTTTTTGATTGAAGTTTCTTTGTTTAAAATTTGAAATTACGATACAACCCACTTTTGGTCAAAACAAAATGATATATCTGGCAAGTCATCAAAAAGAAGAACAATCAACAGATTTGGTAGTATTGTGCTAGTTCAACCTTTTATGCCAACACCAAAAATATATACCTATATATGAACCTTTTATATTGCTACTCTCTAATGAGGACATAAGATGACTAAAGATTCACTTTCACTTTTTTATTTTGGTCTTAAACCTGGAAAAATCAACAAGAAAATCTTCGATACAGAATTCTCCTGCAACAGTAAAATCAAGGTGGAACTCCCACATAAAGAGCAGGAATCATTCAATGTAAAAAAAAACGAAAAATTTGAGATGACCTTTCTATTGTATTTATTTACTTCTTCTATTAGGTCAAGTTATTTTTATTGCCGAATCCTTCAAAACCAAGATTAGGCTGTATCAATGTATTTCTTTTTGTTCACCGCCGACTAATGCAAATTTAACATTGTTTCTATACATTGATATTGACTTTGCTGGTTTAGAAAGCTTTTGGTATTGGAAACTCAAGCTTTTAACGTCCACCTTTTTTGACTTGACATACGATGTGGTCAAGTGTGTAGGCTACTTTTATGAGGGTTGTTTAACATTTTTATAAATCTCAGATAAGTGTTGCAAATTTTGTAGAAGATATAGAAGCCGTCGAAAATTTCATTGCCGACTGGTTAGTTGTTAAAGGTATTCGCCTAAAAATACTCGAACTCTTTCGTCCTCCCTGCCTTTAAGATCAGTAACCGATTTTGAGTCTCGACAGCCACCACCTTTGTTAATTATTTTTAAAGACTTTATGAAGAAGTTGGAAGCACTCCATGGTTTTTGTGACAAAATCATCTCGTCAGTGTTGCAGAAGGTTCAAAATCAAAAAGTTATTAACCCTTTCTAAGTTTATTTTCCATCAAATTCGTAGTAAACTAGAAAAAATTAAAGAGCAACATCAGATTTAAGTGAAATGAAATCTACCAGTGCCACAATTTGAATAATTTTTGACTACTATCAGAAGAATTTATTTTTTGCCTTCCTAACGGTCGCAGTGTTTATCTTCGATTTTTTCAAACTCGGTTAGGGATGAGTGGTGATAAGACAGTTTAAATTCTCTTTTGGGGTAGGATTTTGTCTATTCTGAGTGGTCAGAATTATTAAAATGGATTTGTGTGAATACAGATGTTAAGAGAAAAACATCAAAAGCCTGACCAAGTTGGTGAAGTTTGGAAAGAGTATCTTCTACCTTGTGATGTTCTTCGAGATCTAAATATACTTCTATACGTGGGTAATGCCTATTGCAAGCGAGTACTCTTAAAAGTAAAGGACATATGATCAAAATTTTGATCCCCAAACTTTGTAAAATGTTCAATTGACTATGATCTATTACAAAAACGGATAAATGGCAATGGTGTGTATATGAATAGCACAAATTCTATAGGATGCAGTTATTAACGTGAGGTCTGCTTGTAATGAGACCTGTTTAAAGATGTCAGTGATGCATATAATTCTAGTGGACTTAATTTAAGATATTCTCGATTTTATGGTAAAGCAGAATAATCCAATTCATTAGTCAATCTTAAATTACAACTGTCTTCTCAGGTAAAGTATATTTAATATTTAACACACAAGATTTTTCCAAAAGACAATTGAGAGGAGACAAATACAAAGATAACAAAATGAAGTCTAAACCTAGATGGCTCGACAAATTTTGGAAAACTGGAAAAACAGTGAAGTCAAGTAGCCGTGAAAACCAGAAAAACTTAATTGTTTTAAGTTCTCTTGAATATTTATTAATTCATTGGGGGCTTGTTGGGCAGAAGTTTGGGATTTGCTGAACGTGAAATATTGGAAAAAAAAGAAAATTGTTCTCATGGTTGGGTAGTTTTCGTTTAAATCAGATTTTCAATTTTTTGTGTAGAGGTGGGCTGGGGGATTTTAATTTGGATTGTTCCACTAAAATTTTTAGTCAAAATTGACTTATTATATAATTGTTGATTGATTATGTTCCTACCTGACATATTTCCTCCAGGGTATCCAAGGTTCTGGTCATCTCGCGCCCTGCTCCGGTCGTGCATGTGCTGGTGGTGGTGGTGCGGATGCGGCAGAGTGTGCGTCTTGTGCACCATGTTGGGCTGGATTTGCATTTCATAGCCAGGGTAGGCCGTGTAGGCCGTCGGGTAATCCTGCTGATCCATCAGGTAAGTGCTAGCCGCCTGCTTGCGTCCCTCGTCCTGCAACAGCGTCGCGCGTGAGCGGAGCCATCCCCCAGCGCGGTTTTCGTACTTACCACATAGTCGTTATTGCTACCCTCGTTGCTGTACGTTTCGCTCTTTTCACTGACCGAGGAGAGGGTCTCGCCGGTCACCGTGTCATTGTAGCTGCTCGGGGCATACATTTCGATAGTGGCCGACTTGCTGCTCTGATTTCCTTGCTCTAGAATATATACAACACTCAACCACGGGCCGGAATATACAAAGAAAAAAATGAAAATAAAGAAAAACAAAAACAAACCTCTGATGCGCTTCGCGCGCTTTTTAAACATACACCCGACCACGAGAGCAACGTTAACCAACAGCAAAAGGCCGATGACGGACGCGCTGATTATTAAAATCTGAGACAAATCGTGCGTCTCCGGAAGATCCTCAGGCACGACCTTCTCGATCTGGCGGTCGGTGTACGCTAGAGAACAACAGAATTACCTGTAATGCGTTTCTTAGATCTTCTGTGCAAGCAACAGCCGATCAGCAAGACATTCATTAGTATTAAAGCGGTGCCTACGATAGTCCCTATTATTATTAGCAGGCCGGGGAAGTCTTTGAAGCTCCTCTCGTCTGAGCTGGGGGAGGTATAGTGCGGGGGGACTTGGTCTGTTGTTAGTGAAAAGGAAACAAAGCGTTAGTTAGTGGTGTTAGTAGAAGCGTCGAGGGGACTTACTGGTGGTCCTGGCCGTGGCGAGGTCGGGGAGGAACTTGCTGTTGCCCAGCTTGTTCATGGCCATGATCGAAAACACGTAGGCGGTGTCTGCTTCCAGCTCCGATATGGTGAACTGGGTGACGTTGGAGGGGACCACGTCCTCGTACTTGTAGCGGTCCGAGTCCATCCTCCTGTAGCGTATCCGATAGCCGGCCCTCATGCCGCCGTCGAAGCCGGGCACCCAGCTCAGCATCACCGAGTCGTGCGTGACGTTCGTGATCTGCAGGATGCTGGGGGGGTCGGGCGCCGACGTCACCTCAAGCCTCGGGGAGACGGTCGCGAAGCCCAGGTCGTTCTTCGCGACGCACTCGTAGTTGCCGTAGTCGGCCGACGTCACGTGCGTAATTATCAGGACGGACTCCGACACCAGCGCGTCTAGCTGGCGGTAGGTCGTGTAGTACTTGCCCGTGGTGTTGGCCCGGATGGGGCTGCCCGAGCGCGCCCAGGAGTAGCGCGCCAGCGGCGACGCCTGGCTGCGGCAGGTGATGCGCCCCGTGTCGCCCGCGTCGCTCGCGAACTTCAGCAGCGACGGCGACTGGTCTATCTCTGGTTTGTCTGGGGTCAAATTATGGCTTGTAGTTTATAAAACAAAAGTAACGGTTTGAAGAATTATGAAGAAGGTTAATCTTTATCTAGATTTTGGAGTGGACTTTATTTAAAAAAACTAAAGAAAAAGTAAAAAATATAAGTATCACGGAAGAGTGTCTAACAGGATAAATCAATTAAAAAGAAAATGTGAATAATGAAGTAAAACCAATAGCACAGTTTTTTCTTCTGCTTAACATTTTTTCTATTTTATAATCTAGAAAAGCTTGCAAATATACAGTAAAGTTGAAGTAAGGAAGAGATGAGAAATAACCAAACAGTTCTTGTATGACTTAGAGAATGAGTCAAAAGTTATTTTCGTCATTTCAATATAAAAATGTTTACAATCCCCACAAAGTGCAAAAAAGCGTTGTGATGGCACTCAATTATTTTTTATTAATCTTAATACCCCCGCCCTGAAAAAGCAAGGAGATCTGGTAATACCCCAATACAAAAATCTTTTTGCATTGTCCGCATTTTTGCCTTTCAAAAATTAGATTTAAAAACAATTTAAGTTACTAACAAAGTGTTAAACCAGGGTAGCTTCGTATGATACAAAGCCTTGGTCATTTATATGAGCAAAAGCTTCTAGATGCACAAATAATGGATTTATAGTCTAGTGCTTTATGTTGCTGGGTCGAGTCCAAAAGCTTTGCAGAATTTTATTTTACTTTTTGATCTTGTAGGACGCTTTTTTAGATCAGA
The DNA here is from genome assembly GCA_036346155.1 of Sinelater perroti. NCBI lineage: Eukaryota > Metazoa > Arthropoda > Insecta > Coleoptera > Elateridae > Sinelater > Sinelater perroti. Next base: position 14,810,289 of record JARFIY010000158.1, on the reverse strand, counting down.
CATTAATTTCTTAAAATCTTCCTTGTAGCCTTTTCCTCGATAGAATATTTACATAGGTTTTGACTGTCTTTTGTGTAAAAGTGATGTAGCTGTCTCCTAATTCCAACATTAGAAATTTTTTTAATTATTTGAATAGCAATGTTGAATATTTAAATTATTCGAATACGAATTCCAGCCCCACTTGGAACATTAGAATATAAAATTTAAGAAAATTATTCGGTTTCGATTTTAATGTTCAAACTGTTGTTAGAGCTTTTGTTTTTCTTTTCAGTTTTACTTGAACTTTTTCAAAAATCTCACATTCTAGTTTTATGTTATTGTTCTTTCTTGACAATTTTTCTTTTTGCTTGCCACTTTTTCTGTTGGCATCATCCTATTCTATAATCTAGAAGAGATTGAAAAGATATTGTAAAGCTGTATAAAAAAACTTTGAAAGTTGAAGTGAAGAAAAGATGGGAAACACCCAAATAGCTCTTGTGCGATTCTTTAAAAGTCAGTGAAGGTTTTTTAAAGTTCTTCATATTAAAAATAAGCTAAAAATATTTTTTAATAAATTTAATAACCCCCTTCAAAGAAGGGAAAAGATGAGGGGATACACGACCTTTTTGCACGATCGACATTTTTTAATCTCAAAAATCATAAAAAAATAATGTTGATTACAAAGAGTATAAGTCGGAGATGCTTTTGTTTTGATACAAAGCAAATTGTTCTTAGTCTTTCAAACTTTCTTAGGAACACAAATAATTTATATTCAAGTACTTTATATTGGTGTCAATAGTCCAGAAACTTAGTAAAGCTATTTTTTTTTGATTTATTTACAACATTAGACACTTTTTTAGAAAAAAGTAAAGATGAAGGAAATGTTTTTAGAATAATTTTAGAGGTGAGTACATACAAAAATTTTCTAATCAAATAACAAAGTAGAAAGTAGAATAAAAATTTTTGGTGTTCTTGAAAAATTATTTAAACTTTACTTTTTACTGAAGGGGGTAGGGTTACCATGGGGCCCTGCTATTATGATTGTTGTAATTGTTTAAGCCAACAAGTATTCCTGATAAAGATTATATACCCCGATCAAAATTGTTTAAGACAACAGCATTTAACAACCTATTTATTCAAAAATAGCTGGCACTACAATTATTTTCTCCTAGCTAATCTTTTACTAAGAACAAGGGAGTATGTATTTGATTAGAGGTATTTAACGTCCATGTAATATTGCTATCGCTTCGGAAATTTCTGTAAAACTGCTGCAATCATGCTTTGGCTATAGCACGGTATTACTTGTCAACTGAAGTTCGTTGTTGTACAAGAACTTCCTACGGCGCACTACTTCTTTCACTGCGTAAACAGTGTAGCCGAGTATCGTTAGATTAAATCAACGTGTTGTGTTTCCATTTCCTGTAGCGGCGTTGCTGAATATGTCGGCGCAGTTGTTTCTAATCAATTTCAGCCGTGGCTTAGGACGAGAATTTCCAGTATGCTATCACTCCACAGACTGGCGTTTTTTTCAGACGTCTCATGCCAAAACCATTATTTGTCACTGTGGTCAAACACTCAAAAAATATCCGGATCCATGCTATACAGCTGCAACTGTTGGCATACCTCCACGCGGTTTTGCTGAGTGGTGTATGAAAGACCAATTTTGCATAGATTTTTGTCATTTTCAAGTTCTCATGGATTGTTAATCAACCAGGGCACATCTAGTAGTTTCGTATTAATGTCAAAAGCTTCAGTGATTTGCAGTACCCCACACTGGTAATGCTCCCGCGAAAGAGCAGCCAATCCATCAGCAGAAACCCTCCTGATCCTCAAAATTAGTCGCCTTTTCTTCTAGAATTAATAATCCCGGTCTTCTTGAAACGAAAGCTCCAGTGTGCTACCGTTTCATAAGCTGAGGTTTCTTTTATGGCGCCTAGTGCCAGAACCATGATGCGTCTGCTGTGACTAGTCTGCCGACTTCATGCACTGATGTCCAGCAAAACAGTTCTGCAACTTGGTGATGCATTTTTTTCCCAGCGTTACTAACTTCTATACCTGTCTGAAGTAGTCACTCTTTTTCACTAAAAAAACTACATTGGGTGTAATACGTAGTCACTTGTGGACAATCGACTGAAACTTATAATTGAAGGAGAACATCTTACCAGACACTTTTTTATAACCGCAAACAGGGAATAGAATGTGCAAGGCAGAAAAAGTGTATTGTTATCTTGAATCAAAGAGTTGTTTTCATTTAGCGGGACGGAATTGGTAATGTTCTCATAAGAGGACATTTAGTCCATTGTTACCTGGCCCCGATTTCGCCGGGGCTGATGTTACCTGGATTCGACTTTGTGGGGCCGTGTGCAACACCGGGTTCTTGACCTACCGCGCCGTGTCGTGCCAAGCGGTTCCAATCGGCCCGAACGCCGCCGACCATAGCCGCCACGGCATTTACCAACCAGAACAAGGGCGCCGACGTATTTTACAACCAGCGCAAAGGCGCTCCCAGCGTCCACCAATCCTGGACAAGCCCCGCATCCCCAGCGGGCTCAGCGTGCTTCCACCTTCAAACTCTGCACCCCACCAGCAGAGTGGGGCATGAGCTCGGTCTAAGAAGAAATCATCAAGAGTCGTAAAGTGAGTCCCTTTTGGTTTATTTTGCGCCCTGCTGCTCGGCTCGCTGCCTGGTCCTGCTGCCCGGTATTGCTGCTCGCTGCCCGGCTCCGCCATCGGCCCCGCTGCTCGGCCCTGCTGCCAGTCGTAGTATCTCGACTCCCGTATTACCACCGCCCGGGGCCCGACCAGGTAACACCATCAACAGAATCTTTTACATTTGTGATTTCTTGAGACGAGTGTGCTGCCGTTTCTTTTCTAGCGTCTCGTGACTGCTGTGCCCAGGTACTTTTGCCTTTCTCAACGCGGCTCTCGTCCTTAAAAGCTGATATCCAGAGGAACATACTTCTGATGATGCATTTTTTTCAAAAAGCTATTTAACTTTCTATAGCTGTCCGATGCAGTATCTCTCTCTACCAAAGAAACCACGCCGTCTACTCATGATTATTGTTTACTTCTACATTCTTTCACTTTGTCCACTATTTTACTCGCAGCACTGCACGCTTTTCTTTTGTGCATTCCAGCAACGCCATCTAGTAGCATTATATGCTATACACTATAACCTACACTCATACATGGGCTACGCATTCCAATCGGAGTTTTTGAGAGGGGATGTCAATCATTTTTGTTTAATAAATATATAAATACAAAAAGGTAAAATTAAGAAGCAAATGGATCTTTTATTATTCTCTATTTTCTTTATGTTCATTTTGTTGCGCTTTAAGTAAATTCTTTGTGAATATTAATAATTAAGATTGAAAACGATTCAAAATTTGAATAACTTCAGAGTCGCTAAAGACTGCGTTTTGAACTCTTTTTTTATTTAAATAATATCCGTGAGCCTAATCGCCTTAACATAGAATCAAGACATTTTAGAAGATTTTTTAATTTTTTATCTTTAAATGTCTAACTGGCTAAAATTAGCTTAGAATAAAGATATTAGACTATAAAAAAATTCATTCTTGCCCTTTTTGACTGTTTTATATCAAATACAAGCTTTCCTGATGTAACAAAAATAATTTCTTCTGGTTGAAGTTCAGTTTTCGGACCATCCACAAATTTACTTCAAGCAAAAAGTTAGGAGAAAGTGTTACAATTTTGATATCTAAATCTTTATGGGAGAAGGGGAGTACGTTCAAATAAATGCAAACATATATGAGTATTACAATCAGATGATTAAAACCTTGCAATATTAGAGTACAGAAATCTTGTTAATTTTGTATGTTTTGGAGTAGGAAATGTTTGAGGTTTTCGAAAGGGAAAAAGGAAGCTTGAACTACCGAAGGAACTTAACTTAAAAAGATACAACAAAATAAAAGTTATTGCAAAAGATTTAAAAATCTACGGATCTTATGATGTCACAACAATTGAAATTGCTGTCTGTTACAGTTGCATCGAACATATGTAATGTCCAGCTACTACGACGTACAGGACGAGTGTGACAAACAGAAAATAACGGATATTTCAAGAAAAATGGACTTACGTTTTACAATCAGCATGACGTCCTTGATTGATGTGTTTCCAATACCGTTGTTGGCAATGCACTGGAAATTCCCCAGGTCATCTCTGGTGACGCTAGTGATCCTCAAATAGGAGGTCCCGTTTTTATCATACATGATGGAGGTGCGCGCATCAAAGTCCGGGAAGTCGTTTCTCCTCCAGGAGATGGAATCATCACGCAGGGGGTTCCCCTCGACAGTGCACGACAGGGTCGCGTCCTCCTGCGCGTTCATGATGACGTTCTCGCTGGTCGCCACTATCGTCGCGGAATCTGCAAGTTGCAACTCATAACTCATCCGACCTTACAGCCCTTTCAGCGCCCACATACATTCAACGCTAATGTTGACGTTTATGACCGAGCTCCCCTGCGAGTTCAGCGCCTCGCAAGTGTAAATGCCGGCGTCGTGCCTGCTGAGCTTGGTGATGTTGAGCACGGGCCCCTCGGAAACTATGCGCTCGATGCCGGAGCTCGTGGATAGCTGGGCGATGGGGAGGCCGTCCTTGGTCCACGTGTACGCGATGTTCGGGGGGTTCCCATCCGCCTTCAGCGAAATGATCAGCGGCTCGTTCTCGATTCCCACTATGTACTCCTCGTTAGTTTTATCGAACACGGGCTTGTCTGCAAGAATCGATCGTAATGAAGTTTTTAGCGCGGGTGAAAGGCTTACAGAGAACTTTCAGCGTAATGGCGTCGTGCACGGATTGCTGCAGCGCCTCATTAGTCGCCTGGCAAGTGTAAACAATCCCGTTCAGCTGTTCCGTGACGTTCAGCTTCAGCTCGAGGCTCGACACTTTTCCGCCGTGCAGGCCCGGCTTGGTCGTGTTGAACATCCCCGGGACGGGGATGCCCTCCCGCCACCAAGACAGCCGCGCGGGGGGGTTGCTGGAGCTCGAGTCGCAAATTAGGGTCGCCTCGATGCCCGGCTTCAGGTCTAGGGGCTCGCGCCGGATCTTAACGTGCTCCGGCGGGACTGCATAAAAAATTAATTAAACATCCCCTAAGGGGGCTTTCAAGAAACTTACAATAAACACTCATGGTGATGGTTTCAAACAGTGGAATTTCAGTGGCCGAATTTGCCGCTTCGCATCTGTAGCGGGCCTCATTATCTGTCACGTTGGTCAGAATTTCAATTTCGGCCGTCACGGACTTGTCGGTTGTTTTTATTTTCGAGTTAATCTACAAAAGTCATGCCTAAATTGGGGGTTGCGACCACTTTAACGATCTTACCTTCTTGTCATTTTTGTACCAAGTCATGGTGGCTAAGGGGTTACCTCCTGTAGACGTGCAGGAGATCTTCTGAACCGTTCCGGCCGGAACGTTCGTCCCCTTGGTGTAGCCATGAATGAACGGCTGACTAGGCGGATCTAAATTTCATAATTTAACTTAACTGCCCGAGTTTTAATTAATTTGCGCTTACATAAAACGTTAATGGTATGTGTAGAGACGACGTTTTCGGTGAGTTGCATATTCAATCCGTGACAGATTACAACCAAGCTTTTTCTGTTAGGTTCAACTACAGCGGTGATATTGGATGTGGTTATCCAACCCCCTTCAGGAGACACCATCGTTCTGGAGGTAGCGTTCCTTACTTGTCGCCCAGCGACCATCCACTTAATGTCTGCTGGCGGGTTGCTATTCGCTGTGGTACACGTCAGAGGTACTGGATCTCCAACTCTAGCTTCAGTAGGTCCCGAAATTGTTACATGGGCCGGAGAGACTAAGAAAATAAACCAAATTGAGCGTAAAATCGTTTCTTCTTGTCTATAAACATGACTTACAGTAGACAGTGAGATCAACTTGAGCTTTCAATGGTTTGGACGACATGACATTGCTGGCTTCGCATTTGTATCTTGCTTTGTCATCGCTGGCATCCGCCGTGAAGGTGTAGACGTTCTCAGATACCCTACCAGCCGTCCTGTAAGCCATTCGAATCTGTTCTCCGTTTTTGTACCAGATGAGTTGAGCGGGCGGGTTTCCACCCCTGCTCTTGCACACCAGCTCGACGGTTTGTCCTCTTCTGATGGTCTCTCCCTCGGTGTAGCCTTCAATGTAAGGCAGTCCGGGTGGATCTGATCAATTAAAGTCATTAGATCAAGGAAAATGATGTAAAGCAGAATCATACAGAGAACGCTCAAATGCACTGTCGTGCGCATGGGAAGGTCTGGAGAAAGAGCCTCGTGTCGGGCCTCGCAGGTGTATTCCGCGTAGTCGTCCTCGGCCGTCGGTTTCAGCGATATCCGCGAGGTGGTGTCGAATCGGCTGGACTTCTTTTCGCCGCTTCGTGAAGAAACCTCCTTGGTCTGGTCTTCCCTGTTTGCTGTTGAAGCGGGAATTAATTTGGATCAAATTGTTCTTCAAATTGACTTACGCAAGTTCAGCTCGACATTTCCCCGATACCAGACGATCTTCGCGGCCGGCTTGGCGTTCCTGACCTTGCATTCCAAGTGGAATTCCTGGTTCTCTTTGATCTCTATTTTGGAGTTCGAGGGGTGGTCTAGGATCTCTATTGACGACGGGGGAGCTGAAACAACAAAAATCAATGACAATTAGTCTTTTAATGGTTTCTTCAACATAATGTGGGGTAAGCAAAAAATCGTAATTATAACCTCTGAAATAGAAGAAATTGCTTTTGAGGTTGTCTAATCGGCTTTCTGTTAGAAAAAAACCTAAATGAATTTTTGGCCGCGCACTTCTCTTGGAAATACAGAACTCCCGCCGGTCGCCGCTTATTTAAATATGCAAAGCGCGATTAGCAACGTTTATTGGCTTCCAGGGCTAATTACGCTGCAGTGGGCGCCGAATAAAAGTTTGCCGCCTTTAATGTCTTCGCGATACGTTAATTTACTCCCGAAAGCAATTAAGGCGACCGGCTCAGGCTTACATCAACCGTTTCAGCGGAGGAATGGTTCCTTTAATTTCCATGTTGAGAATCCTATTAAAATCGTCATTTTTGCTAACTTTCTGGGATAACTTTTCTATTTTCTTGGATTAAATTAGGCATTTTATAGGCGTCCCTGAAACTCTGAGCTGCCCTCCTCTGAAATAAATAATTTGGTTTCCTTAGAATGTCAAAATTTGTCCTTGAAAATTAATCTTCATCTTATTAAGCTCGCGTTAATATCGCCATTAAAGTTTACGCCGCAGTGCGCTTACGCGGGTGAATCAAATATAAATCGTCGGCGACCTTCATCTTTAAGAGCTCTTTGTTCTTCCAAAAATTGTTTATGTTGCGCGTATACTTGATAATTTTCTTTAGATTTACCGATCTTTGCCTTAAGTTTGAAAGGAACTTACAGGAATCTAAAATAATTATGTCGACTTTAAAGAAATCTAAAGAAACTTAAAACAAGTATAACGACGCCAAAGGTCCCTAATGCGAGACTATAATCAATCTAAATTATTTGGCTTAAATGGGATTTGCAATCATTCAGACAATTCATGACGAACTTAAACTATTTCTGATGAAACTTGAAGTAATTCAGAAATCAACGATGTGTAGTAACTTTAGTATCTGCATAAGTACATAAAGCAACTTTTATTACTTAAAATTGACTATTTCAACTTGCTAACGATTCAAATAACTTAAAAGAGCTCTATAATGAAATGTATAATGACTCCTACTACTTTCCAGTGATCTACAATTGTAATAATTATGAAGAAAGATAAAATGATTTTAAATTGATTTCTTTAATTCAAAAAGCTAACTTAAACTGTTCCAAAAGAACCCAAGGTGACTTCAGTGACTTAACATTAATTCCTGTAATTCTAAAGTAAACTTTAAATACTCTGTTGACTGTTGACTCCAATGATTTTTGTTTAATTTCAAAGGGAGCTTTAATGATTTCCACGACTTCAAAAAGGCAAAATAATTTTTACGAGTGATTTAAATGTTCTAAAAGAACCCAAGATGGACTTCCATTACTTAAAAGAGACTCCTGTAATTTTTAAAATAAACTTAGGACTTTAAAGAGAGCTTTAATGATTTCCACGACTTCAAAAAGGCAAAGTAATTTTAACTAGTGATTTAAATGTTCCAAAAGAACCCTAGGTGACTTCAACTACTTAAAATTAACTCCTGTAATTCTAAAATAAACATCAAAGACTCTATTGACTATTGACTCCAATTATTCTTTTTGACTTCAAAAGGAGCTTTAATGATTGACACAATTTTAAAAAGGCAAAGTAATTTTAACGGGTGATTTAAATGTTCCAAAAGAACCCTAGGTAACTTCAATTACTTAAAATTGAATTAAAACATCAAAGACTCTATTGACTATTGACACCACTGATTTTTTTTTTGACTTCAAAAGGAGCTTTAATGATTTTCACGATTTTAAAAAGACAAAGTAATTTTAACGAGTGATTTAAATGTTCCAAAAGAACCCTAGGTGACTCCAGTTACTTAAAACTGACTTATGTAATTTTAAAATAAACTTCAAATACTCCGTTGATCTCAATGATTTAAAATTAAGTTTTTGATTTCAAAGGAAGTTAAAATTATTTGTATTATTTTAAAAAGACCAAGTAATCTTAATGACTGATTTAAATTACTTATAATTAATGAACTAGAAGCGCCTAAGAATTGATTTTACATTGATTCCGATTCAGTAAATTGATTGAAGGAACCAAAAACGACCTCTCAAATGACTCCGAAAGATTCTACAATTTCAGATTAGATTTTAAACCAAATTTTCTATTTTTGGCTAGGAATATATTTGCAACTTTGTTTCTAAATTCTTCGAATGGCAAAAATGAAAAAGTTGATTCTGGTTGTGCAAATAATAAGTGATAGTTAGCATACAAACTAAACAACAGGTACAGGTTAGCTAAAAATCCAAGCACCTCTATAAGACACTGAGATCAGCAACTGCAAATGTCTTGTCATGGTGTGCGAAATATATTGCATAAAGAAACATGAGAAACGATTTCACAAAATGTAGTTGTCTCAAAAACAGACTATTTAAGTTGCCTATAGAGAAGAGGAAATGCTTTAATCTTCCATAATCAAGGTCAAGATGTGGTAATGAGCGATTAAAGTAATTTTGACTTAAGCAGCTTCGTTAATAAATAAAATAGCCACAATTGAGGGCAAGAAATCTTCGAACGTTCTTTACACCCTAATAGAGTAACGATTTGTGCACCTTGGGTCGGAGATATCATTGGTTCATTTTATGAAGCCACTGTTGGGAATGCTATTAGGGGGACTGGAACAACAAAACTTTTTAACGACCCAATTTAATTAATTGGGCTAGAAGACTTTGAGTTTCAACAGAATGACAATTTTATTAATGTTAGGCAACTGAAAATTGTTATATTAAAGATATCGATTAGTTACAAAAGCTCGATTTGATATTCTGTGTGCAATTATAAAGAAAAAGCAAAACTTTAATAGTTGCCTTGTCAACTGTAAGTTAACAGAAATGGGCCATTAGAAGTACGAGAGGAGGTAAGAAATTGTAAAGAAATTTAATCTTTTTAAATATTGTGGGCTGTTTAGCATTAAACTTACAAATATTAAAATCTCAAAAGACGAATAGACACATAGAAGTTATACGCCCAAAAAAAGAATGGAAAATACATTAAAATCTCTCAAAAAGATCTTAACATTTACAGAATTCAACGCTTTGCTGCGAAAGAAACCAGTTATTGTACAATAAAATAATATCGAACTGTGGATCAAAATAGAAGAATAAGACAATCCAATGTTTTCTCTAGAAACCTTATGTCCTTCCAGTACAATTTTTCCTTTGCAATATTATTTCTTTATTTCGTGCCAAATATACTCTACAAGAGGTTGCCCGAAAAAGGTATTTTTGATGTCCTAGACTGACGATTTTTCACCCACCTTCCCACAAATTTTTGCAAAGTGGACACGTATACATTTTAGGTGAGTCGGCTTTTTTCCTGGATCGACTTTTTTCCCTGGGTCGAGAACGCGGAACGATTTAACTTATAATCGAACCTCTGCTCGCCGGAAGCAAATCAAATGGCCGTGGCAGACGCGTTTTTACATTCAGCAATGATTATGTGTGCGTTTCCAATTTGCAGACCGTCCAATTGTGTTGTGCGAACCAAAAAATATGTATTCAGCTAAGCCTCTGCATTTCTGCAGAATTGCTAAACATTTTTAAACCACTTAGTCTTTGCTTAGAGTGCTACCCATAGCTTCTTCCTTCGCCATATCTTAGATAGTTTAATCTTCCCCAGACCTTCAAATGGATAAATTCCACTAAAGGCAAATTTCCTATTGATCAAATGACCTTTAGGCATTTTTAAATTCGGAAGTAATATTAGGCAAGGATTATAAAAATTCTTCTTTTGTCTATTCAACTAAAGGATTTATCCATTAAAATATAAACATTTATAAAGAAAAATGTGGTTTTGAGAATTTTTAAGATATTTAAATGCACAGTACAAAGTAATTATCAGATACAACATCTTCCAAGTGCCCTCCTGGGCTCTTTTTACAAACGGCTATTCATTTGAGGAAATCTTTCATAAGGTTTTTACATAGAAGCGACTTGATTTTGCGAATTAAAGTTTTGACATTGCCTTTAAATGCTGGACTACTGACGTAGATTTTATTTTTGACGTAGCCCCAAAGAAAAAAATATAATGGTGTCGAGAAATTAATCGTCCAGGAATAAAGCAATTGTTTCGCGACTTGTGTGACATGTAGCGCCGTCCTTGTCTATGACATTCATTTTTGACCACAAATGTCATGATGATGCACAATTATTTTGGATTTTTAGACCCCCAGATGAGACACCTTTACGTACTTACATACCTAGTGAGGTGAAAATGGGATTTACTAGTCCAGATAATTTTCTTGGCAAAATCGATTTTGTAAACCTTTAGAACTAGATTTTTGTGCAATATACGGTGCAGGGTCGTTTGTGGGATGCCCGGGTGTTGCTAATACCTTGAAATGGATTAATTAGGAAACACTTTCAATAGATCTTGCTGGCCCAGCACGTTGTGTATTGTTACATTCAAAACTCCTCGAGAAGCTCGAATTTTTTATTATTTTTAAGCAACAAGGGACAAAATTTAATATGACACCCCTCAATGGAAGACCTTTAACTATTCCTTGCCTTTGGGTTCTTACAAAAACTACTATAGAAGATAGATCAGTAGAAGAAAGATGAAGTAATATAAAAGATACAATAAATGGAATTAAAGAGAAAAGAAAGAATAGTTTAATGAAGAGTACCGAGAAAATACACGAAGAAAATGTAAAATCAAAATAAAATGGACGAGACTTAATAATGAAAAGCAAGATGTATTATGGAGAAAAGATAAGAAAGAGTAAAAGAGATTGCTAAACGGAAGAATGATAGGAAATGGAGAACTGCAGTAAGAAAACAAATACAAAAAAAATTATCAGAAGATTAATAAACAATATAAAGTGTATAAATATGAATTAATTGGAAAAAGATCAGTAGACAACAAAAACAAACTTAATGAAATGAATAGAATACTTTAAAGAATTATTAATTAATAATGATCGAAGAGGATGTTGAAGAAATTTCGATAGAAGAATTTCCATTAGAAAAGACAAAAGAAACTATAAACAACATAAATATGGAGTTAACAAAGATGCCTACAAAAATTTGGATGGAAGAAAAGATGTGAGAAAACTATAAATAGGAAAGGGGACCAACAGCAACGTAAGAATTACCGAGGTTTCACCCTCTTAAATACCACATACAAGACAATTGGTGCACTAATACATAAAAGAGCAAGGTTCATAAGAAAAAATAAATCGATTGGTAATTTTCTTTTTAGTCTTCTACTGTCTGGTTGATGCAGGATTTGGATGTTCTTCTAGTCTTTGGTGCCTTTCACCTTATCTCTTGAACTAGTGGTATACTAAGATTGTAGAGAAGTGTGTCGTCCGACACATACCATGGTGTGTCTGTGATTGCTCTTAAGATTCTTTAGGAATGCTCGCCTTACTGGTGCATCTCCAAAGTTTGAGTCCATAAGTCCATATTGGTTTTATTGCAGTTTTATACACTAAAGGCTTGTCTTTCAATGATAATGAGGATCTTCGTCCAAGAAGTCGGTATAATTCTTGAATCTCAGAGCAGTTTGTTTTCTTTTCTTACCATATGTTCCTTCTAAGTGTGGTTCCAGATACCTAATTGTTGTAGATTCCAGTATTATTATGTTATTGATGGGAACTGGGAGAAAACGATCTTTTTTAAAGGTAAAAGTTATTTGTGCAAATTTTGATTTGTTAATTTTTATCTTTTTGTAAAATTCTATAGTAGGTTCTGGTGATGTAGGTGATTAGATACAACATTTGGGTTTTTGTGGCTTGCAATTGTACCTGTATCGTCGGCGAAAGTGCCAGTTGCTGTATTATGAGTTGTTGGTAGGTCTGACGTATACAGGAGATAAGTACTGTGCCTAATAAATTGCTCTTGGGGGACATAGAAAGAAGGATTACAAGAATTACAAGATTTGGGACCAATAAAAATATCGGTAAATGACTACACGAGAAGAATGAACCAAGAGATTAGGGTGAACACTAGCAGGAAGGAGAGAAAAAGGTAAATTAAAGTCAAGATGGCTAGATGAAGTGATGAACCATTTAAGAAGTATAGGAGTCGAAAATATTCGGGAGAAAGTTAAAAATTGGGAAACATAAACTAAGACATACCAAGAAATTGTCTACCACCAAAAAATAATCTGGGAAGCTTTAAGTGGTGCAACCCTTACGCGGTGAGTTAAAGCAATCATGAATATTATAGAAGATGTTGGTCATCTACCATTTAAGATCAAGACGATGGATTTTCCCATTGTTGCTAATTATGCCATGAGAAGTTGAAAAGGTGGTCAAAAAAGTGATGTCCAAAACTGGAATAGAAAAAGTTTCAACGTGCAAACGGCCTGTTCGGCCATCGATTTGGGCGCCAGGTGCCCGAAAATTAATAACTGCCATTAGAACAAACATTTCGGGCTGCGCTCCCGAGCGCTGTTTGCGCTGCAGGTACATTCGGGGCCGCCCGCGCCCGGCCAAAAGCACAGTGGCGCTAATTTCGGCCGAAGACTGGCTCGGTCGGCCAATATTTATCTTTGCCGCTTCTGTCGATATAGCATAACCGCGGCCAGCTGGTACGTGCGCAAAATCTCAAATCGGCACTATATTAGTTTACGCGCCGCCCGCCTTACACAACACCCTTCTGTCTCTCGCGCTCCCCGGGCCTAATGGAATTACGCGACGCCGCGCTACGTGCGCCCACTGCGGAGCGCGTTATTAGTTGCGGCGATGGACAATCCGGCCCGGACTGCTCCGGTGACGCGGACAAACGAAGATCGCAATAAAGAGATTATTGCATTTGAATTCCGGGAGGCGGTCGGCGAATTTGAATCCGGGATTAGGGCCGTTATTGCCGCGCCGCGCCGAGATGCCCGCGCCGCCTCGCCGCCGCCCGCAATTAAGGCCGGCCCGGAATTGTTTACACAAATTTGATTTTTCGCCGGCCGGCCGATTTGGGCGCTCGCGGAATTTTGATTCCCCGGCGGAGATCTCATTATTGCCCGGGTCTCTGCTGAATGGAGGAGCACGTGCGCGATTTCTGAAGGACTTTCTGATTCGAGCTTTTCACTCGCGCCGATGCGAGAGTTATTAGTTATGTTTTGGGAATATCAAATTGAACGACGTTGTGATGAACTTTGGGTATGTTCATTGTTGTTCGAAATGAAGCTTCTGAAACCGTATCGAATTTAAAGTATCGAGCTATTATTATTCAGCATATATAGACCATAAAGGCCCAAAGCTTAACATATATTTACAAATTCATTGCTTCTTTACAATTCTTCCCCATTCGTCTCTTTGTTTAGTTTTATTCTCCCAATTTTCTGTGTGGGCTTCCGCAAATATACTTTTACCGTTTCTAACCCCCTTTTTTTGGATCTGCCTCTGCGTCTTCTTCCCACCTCTTTTTATTACTTTTTGTATAGCCCCGTTTTTAAAAAGTTTCTCAACATGCCCTAACTATCGGATTATCTGTACTTTTATGTTTGGTATGGTACGGTATGGTATTATACAGTGACATAATTTCTGCGAAAATCCTTCTTGATATTTTTCTTTTCCATGTCCCTATATTTTTTTTAGGTTAAGATCTGCACTTCACTACCTTAGGTCACCACCGGTTTACTAATCGCCTGGTAAATTTGAAACTTGGTGTTGCGCGAGACTTCTTTTGAAGCAATTAATTTAAATATCCTGCCGGCTACGTTTGCCTTTTATATTCTTTCTTCCACTGCTTCACCTTCATCACCCTTACTCGTAAGCTTTACTCCCAAATAGATGAAATTGTCAACATTTTCAAAATTATATTTTTCCCAACGATTGTACTGCTTATTTGTAAACTATCTCTGTCGTTTCCATATATTTAGTTTTATCCTCATTTATTCAAAGGTCTCTTTTCCTTGTTATTGATTCGAGTCTTGTGAATACAGCTCTTTTTTATCTTTGGTGGTTTGGTTCTTCTAATAACACATTGCATAATACTGTTGATAGTGGATCTCCTTCGCGTACTCCCCGTTTCACTTTAAAATTGTCTGAGGAAAGCCCTGCTATCTTCATCTTACTTTCAGTTTCCTCTAGTGTCATCTACACTAATTTTCCGCAGATATTTAACTTCAGCATAGCTTCGTACACTTTTCTTTGATCGGTGGTATCACAGACATGTGAAAATCTATGAAGACTACATAGAGGGGTATTTTCTGATCATAACTGTTCTCAATTATTTATTTCAATGTAAATATCTGATCCATTATCGATCGGATACTTTTAAACCTCCATTGGTAGCCATCAACTCTTTGTTCCTATATGCTTATTTAGTTTCTTTCATATGCATAGGACCAGAAGCTTGTATGCGACTTATAGTCATATTTTCTTATTTTCTCTTTGTTTCTGATTTTACCAGCATATCGTACATTTTTTCTTGTAATTCTTTAGCTTCATTTTTTACCACTATAATGCCACTTGCTTTTGAGCTTTTGTTATTGTTCTGCATCTTTAGAACTTTTTGAAATTCCATTCAAGTCAGGATTTCTACTTCCCTTGATTATGTTGCGAATAAACCGTATTTTTTCCTCTTTCACTAATTGTTCGCCACTTAAAGCCGACTCGAAATGTTTCATCCAGGTCTTTAAACTTTCTCCTTGACCTATCTCTGCCTTACAATGTAACAAATTATATTGGGAACTATTTATTACATTTTTTATCCTTTGGTGGAGGTTTCCGACTTCCTCGGTTCTAAAATTATTCTCAATGTCTTCAAGTTTTTTGCTCCACCCCTGTTTTGCACTTAGTCCTTCTTTAGTTTTTCTTCTTAATTCTTCATACTTTCGTCAGTCTTTCTCTGAATTTCTTTCGAGATATTGTAATGGTTTCTTTTCAATATAACACAAAGTTTGACAGAGAGAGTTTTTAAAAAGACCGTCATGTGGGCTGGGTTGGACTAAAGGTTTTCAAAGTATATGTACTCTGACAGATACCAACGGAGCATTGGTCTGTGGTGCTCACACAGCGACGATTTCGAAACTATTCTAATGTTGGTCGTCATGGTCGCGTTCCAAAATGGGACACCATTATGAAGAGGGTAAATAGTTTTCAAACAACAGGATCGTTGAGACCTGGGACTGAAGAGGGAAGTGATCGAACTGTACGGATCTCGGAAAACATTGAATTACACTTGAATTTCCATTTTCATTTCTACAAGATTATGGTTGTGCAAGAATTGCGGCAAAATTACTTCGTGGGACTTCATAGGTTCGCAGAAACAATGTTGGACTTGCTGACAGATGAAATTGAGAGAGTAATTGTTTGGTGTGATGTATTTCGCATTATTATACCTTTTTTTTTGTGAGAACAGACGAACAGTTTGTTAACACAGATCGCTGCGTGATTATTCTTCCAGAATTAAGAAGACGACGCATTAACCTCAACACAGTTTGGTTTCATCCAGATAGGGCGACTTGCTATACATCAAGAGCAACAATGGCTTTTTTAAGACGGAATTTTCCTGGACGCTTGATTCTAGTGTGTGGGGATGTGGAGTGGCCTGCTCGGTTACTAGACCTGTCATCTTGTAACTACTTTTTTTATGTGGCTACCTAGAAGTTGAAATTTATATAGAAAAACCTGGTAATCTTGAAGCCCTTTCCAAAACCATAACACGAGAAATTCTAAGGGTTTTGTGTGACATCCTTTAAAGGACTATGGACAACTTCGCTACCCGTCTATAACAATGCTTCGACAAAAATGGACGGGACCTAACTGAACACTACGTTTTGAATTTCTAAAATAAGTGCGCGACAGTCTTTTCAAAAACACCATACATTGCTGTTGGCCCTGTACTTATGCATTTAGAACTAAATTCACTCATCTATTTCTTGTAGAGTTTCAGATATGATGCACTATTTATTCTTGAAATTATCCTACATTATCTTCTCATTAAGTCTGCTTATTAAATAGTTGCTATATTGCATCATAACCTTTTCATCTTGCACCTTCTATTTATTGAATTAATTTTTTTTATTACTTATTATTGGTTTAAATTAAGTCTCAAACTGCTTCTCCGTGAATTCCCATATTTTGGACAAATATCTTGTGCATATTTCTTCTTGAGTTTCTTTGATGATAGTCTACAAAAATATGATATTACTACGAATCGATACACTACTATATGCAGATGATATAATATTATTAGATGATCAAAAAAAAAGAAAATGCAGAAAATGTTAAATACATAGATAGACGAAATAGAGAACCTACATATGACAGTTAACATAAACAAAATAGTAAAAAATGATGAGACTTAACAAAACAGAATACTTAGAAAATTGATATAGAAATAGCTAATAAAACGAGAACGACAAATAAGGCGTACTACTTGCCGAGTAAAACCGAGTAAAAAGATTAGTAGAAAGAACAAACTAATAATATATAATACCATCGTATCATCAATAATGCTTTACTCCAGTGAAATATGGACCACTCAAAACAAACACAAATCAAAATTGTAGTCATCGAATCCTAAGGAAGATAGCAAATAAAGTAAAACTATATTGCATAAAGAATGAATACATCAGAGCTATGCTACAATAGAAGTTTGTTTGCCAGAAAATAGATAGAGGGTAACTAGAATGGTACGGCCATCTCTATAGAATGGCTAGTGAAAGACTACCAAGGAAAATTACGGAATCTAGAAGTAGTAGAAAAGGAAGAGAGGAAAACCGAGACAAACCGATGAGAAACGGGTGAAAAACAAAGTGAAAGTATATGTCAGAGGTCAAAAAAATTAGAAAGCTTGGATAGATGAAATATCAAAGGAATACCCGACACCCGTATAGGGATACGCTGAAGAAGAAGACGAAGAGTGTCTTTTGAGAAATCAAATATTTTGGTACCTCTTAATGCTTTTGTTGCTTTTAGTATTTCCATTCTTTTGACAGTTGTTAGTTTCATCCCCTTTCTGTGTATTTGGATTTAATATATAATTTACACAACGATTACCAGTGCCGTAAGTCTTTCTAATGGAATAAATCTTCTTATCTTTTGGTAGTACGGGTTGGCTGTCCCCTTCATTATTAAAAAGTTATCAACAATATGGTGATTTTACTAATTGTAAGGAGCATTGGAAGCACTTGCCACTATTACTTCTACTGAGATTCATTATCCACTTGCAAAGGTTCATAAAGACTATTAACAATCAATTTTCCTATTCGATATCTTAGTTTAAATTTGATATTGGCTTTTCAGGAATTTTTTTAGCATCTCTGCTCCCGTACTTGAGTTCTTTCGAGTTTGAAACCATTGTCATGATGCCCTGGGAATGTTTTTAACTGAAGTGATCAGCCGTTGCCGTTTTCAAGGGTCTGAGGAAGTAGGAGGGATAAATTTGGTAATTGGGATATAATTTTCTCTTATAATAGCAGATGAGAAAAATTGAGGCTTTCGTGGTCAGGGTGGCTTTTCTGAAGTTCACATACCCTCTGAAAAGTATATACTCGCTACTCTAATTTTTTTGGTATCACTTTATTACACGTTTCGGTGAAAGTCTTTTTGGCCTTAGAATTGCGATCCCTTCTATAGCCTGCACCTTAATTACCTAGAGCGAGCTTTCATTTACCTTTCAGCGAGACAAAGGCTCTCAATGGCGCGGCCAAATGACGTATGAATCAACATGAAAGGGCAACTTCGGGCGGAACCGAGCGCGCGTATCCGCGAGTTCGGGATAATGAAATTTGAGTTCGATCCGGGCAAAAAGGGTTATCGCCACGCTCCGCTGGCTCGCCCGTCATTCATAACCACTTGTTCAAGAAAAGTACATTGTAACTCCATTACAGTTCCAAAGTGCAGCGTAACCGAGCAAACCGACCCTCTGCACCTACCGCGCCGCCGAACTCAGCTGCCCGCATCAAAAATTACCCGATCGCCAGATTAGGCATCTCGGGGCGCGCGGGCCGGCGCTCGCATGCGAGGCTTCGGCCGACCCCGTTAATAAGTAAAGCGCCGGCGGCCGCCGGAGTTTTCCCTCTTCAGCACGTTATTGGTGTTGAGAGACGGACAACGCGCATCGGTAATTCTATTTGACGGGTATTCCGGGGAGATCGCGCCCGGCGCTTGGCTCCGCGCCAGCCGCCGCTCCGGGCACGTTCCGGTCATCTGCGATGTCGCAGCGCCTCTTTATTAGCCGTAGCGGCTGCCGTCCGGGCGCATCCCAGATGCGCGTCGTCGACGGCTCCCATTCCGACCGGCAGATGGGCGCGGCATGAATTTATGGGCGCTTTGGTGGCCCTCGCTTTAATCGGGCCTCTCTCCAGAAGTTTCAGGAAAAAGGAACTGAAAATATTTTTAAGGCTCTGTGTATTTTGGAGTGATTTGAGACTTAAAATTCAACGCTTCCAAAAATGAAAAGGAAGTTAAGATGGTCATGAAAAACATGAAGTCTAAAACCAAAAGTGATCAAACCCATGATAACATATGCAGTTGTGGTATGGTGGACAAAGAATCGCTATAACAGTACTCAGTGAATAACGGCCGTCATAAAAACATCAACAGCGGCAATGGAGAAAGGAGTGTCTCTTAATAGATTGCAAAACGTACCTATTCGCAAAGATTGTATGGAAGTGGGGCGTCTGAAAGTTAGATATATGGGTGGAGGCATACTGGGAATGAAAACGTACCATATGACACAAACATTTCCATTCAACTTTTTTGAGGTTAATAATATGGATCCAAATAAATATATAAACGAAATAAGCAACAGGGACAGACTTGGGTAAATTATATGGTGTACAGACGGATTAAAGACCTGGTCTGGGATGGAAGCAAGCATGTACTGTAACAAGGAAAAAGTGCAGTTAAGCTTTTCATTAGAAAAATAGAGATCCATTTTTCAAGCTCAGATATTTGCTATGTTGAAGTGAACCAGGCAAAATAATCTGGGGACTTATCAAAATAGACAAATTAATATATTCATAAACAGTCAGGCATCTCTGAAAGCATTAAAGAACCCGAGGGTAACATCCAGGTTGGTATGGGAATGCTACGAAGAACTCGATGCTTTGGCAGACGACAAGTTAACTCTGTTGTGCACAAAAAGGATCATCAACTCCATATGTAGTCTTCAAACTGGCCTTGGGTAAGATAATGGATCACAAAACAACATACAAATACTGAAAAACTGTACTGGGACAAAGACACGGAAAAACCGTCATAGAAGAATAATCTGGTAAACGAATTGTACAAAGAAAGAATTAGCTATGAACTATTATACACTTGAGAACAAAACAATCGTCTCAGCAACATGCTCGAGTTTGAGAAAATATGTATCCACTTCGATAGCATCCCAAGCAAAGTTCAGTGTACTGTTTAAAAACTTAAAAATTGTGGTTTCAAATGATATCACTTTGATTAGAATCAGACTTATTCTAATAAAGTTATGGGTCTAAGAAAATGTTTAACACAAAAGAGTTGAAAGGGAAAAAGTGAAATTCTCAGTTGAAATTAATTTAATTATTTTTTCAATACATGGTGTTGCCACCTTTACTCCTAATTGCACTTTCCAAGCGATTGCGCATGGATCGGATGACTTTTCCTATGCTGTCTTGAGGGATGGCTTCTCACTCTCCAATCAATGCCACTTTCAGTTTCATCATGCTCCCTGGTGCAAGATTTTTGGCCCGGACTCTTTGCTTCAGCTCATCCCAAACATGCTCAATAGGATTCAAGTCTGGACTACATGGAGGCCAGTCTATTTTTGACATACCAACATCAGGCAGGTAGGGTGTGGTCACTTGCGCGGTGTGGCATCACGCGTTGTGCATTAGCTTGAAGTCCTCACCATCAAATTCGGCAAACGGAACAACATGTTTCTTCAGAATCTCTCTGATGTAGCGGTCTGCTGTTAAACCTCCGTGTCCTCCACTAGGTACGAAAACCAACTCAGTTTTTCCGTGCATGCCCAAAACATGCCATCTCTATATGTGACAGTTTCTTGAATCCAGCAATAAGCAAATAATTCCCTTGGCTTTCTATAGACCCGACGTTTCCCGTCATTGCCTTGTAGGCACATCCTGGACTCATCAGTTAATAATATCTGACTCCAATAGCCGAGCTCCCAATCGAGATATTTGTGAGCAAATTTCAGTCGCTTTTGCTTTTGGACTGCAGTCAGCTTTGGACCCGTAGCTGCCTTTTTAGGGGTCAGGTTGAGTGCCTTCTGTCTTCTTCTCACTGTCCGAGCGCTGGCGACCACACCTCTGACTGCATTTAGCTCTTGTTTGAGGTCAACGCTAGTCATAAATCGATTTTTGAGAGATATTGAGACGCGCTTAAGGCTGCCTCCTTGCCGGCGGACGTAGCCACCGGTTTCCCGGTTCCGACGCCACACTCTCAACACAGTTGATTGGCTCAGATTTATTCAATTTGCCACGGCCTCTCTCAACAATAGATCTACCTAAGCTACGTTCAGTGATAGTCCGCCTTTTTTGTGACAATGTTTTTTGAAAATCCTTCTATTACCATTTATTTTAAAAATAAATCTGCACCATGATTTAGTTGATTAGATATATGCCTGTAACTCAATAAAGTTGTCTAGGAGGCAGGTATCATATAGCGACTTCCTTATTTTATAAATATTGGATTATTCAATGTATTATTCCTAAGAATGATAAATAGCTTTGGGCCCGTAGCTACCTTTTTTTGGGTCAGGTTGGTTGCCTTTTGTCTTCTTCTCATTGTCTAAACGCTGGCGACTACACCTCAGCTCTTGCATAAGGTCAACGCCAGTCATATGTCAATTTTTGAGGGATATTGAGACGAGAAATCGATTGCCTTTCCCCGTTGTCACACGTTTACTGTTGCCTCCTTGCCAGTGGACGTAGCCACTGGTTTCCCAGTACCGACGCCACATTCAACACAGCTGATTGACTCAGGCCTTCTCGCAACAATGCAACTGCCCGGGCTGCTTCAGCGGCTGTGGTATTTATTTTCTTGCGAATCACTCGAGCCCTCATGCCACTTACATCAACTTTGGATAAGTAATTGAGATGAATTACTGGATTGCACTGTAAGCCAACCACATGCGTCGCGCACGTGCGTTACAATTAGCAAGGTTCGTAAATCCTCGTTTGTGATGCATATATTTTTAAATGCGTCATCCGATTAATGAAATAACAACAGTTTTTTAAAGCTCAATAATAAAGATACTCCTTGCGCGTTAATATGTTTACTTTTATTTTTCTTAGACTGAAATTAGGAGACGAAAATGCGATTGTTTTGCTCTCAAGTGTAGTTCTCCTCATAAGATACTTCAACAAAATACAAAATGTACAATGAAAACTTGGGTTACATATAAAATGGCAGGGAAACGGAGACAACAATCCATATCACGTACGAGTGTGAAGCTTTAACTCATAGGAGGCAAGCTATTTAAGGAAAATCAATAATAGGTCTAGAAAACTATAGCAACTATCCAGTAACAAACTTGTACAAACTGTTAAAAGGAACAAGGATACTGGAAAGACTGCTGTAAATAAAATGAGAGTACCACCAGAGACATAGATCAACGGGCTCCCAACAAATAAAAAAGGCCCCGTGCTTTCTTTTTTGTTTTCACCCCCCAAGAAACAAGAATAGAAAAGTCTAAACCACGAATCTTTAGTTAAGCCCTGGTACAGTTGCTAATGAACCTATTTGCATTTAATTCGAATAATTAAAGGCTTTAATTAACAAAAACTAGAATTGATAGAAAACAATATTTTATGCTACCAAATCCCGCGTCAGCATGAAACTCAGATCAATGCCTTTAAATGGTCTGGTTTTATTTATAAGGCAAGGGCAGATTGCGATTTGCATTGCAAATGTTAGAAATGTTAATGCAAGCCTTCGTGTCAGCTTGAAGCGAGATTAGGAGTCTCCGCCCCTACAACGACCCGACTAAAATTCTGGCTGCACCCCGTAGCTTGCGCTTTATTCAGGGCGATTGCTGAATCGCAGACGACGTGATTGACTGGCAAAGCAAACTCTACCTGGAAGTTCGGACGCCCGATGCGGTAATCTGTTTGAACGTCGCGAGCGCGTCGCCGCCGATTACGGCGGCGCTCGCCTTATTGCCCGTGAAGCTTGCAGCGGCCATCTACGGCGCTATTCACCGGGCGCTTTTTTCCCGCCTTCCGTTACGGGCCTAGAAACGAGTTTTGCTAATTGCGAGCCTGTTTGCGGCGCGGTCTAAGTGGAATAACCCGGCAGGAAGGCTAGGATTAGCGCTGCTGAAAAACTGCAGGAGTCGAACTGCCGCCGGCCAGAAGGGAAAGGGAAAGCCGCGGGGAAAGTGGCGCGCAGGAAGCGTTTTTTGAGGAGCAGGGGCTGCCGCTTGGCCAGCCGCTAACCGTCGCAGCACCTGTTGTCTGGCCCAAGGAAGTGCCGGAATTGGTTAACACCGTTGTGAGTACGCGGTGCGATCGGAAAGTTTTGGGGATTCTCGATACAAAAAATAGACATATTTTGGGAAAACTTATAAGATATAACCGATAACAGTAAAGAAAATTTAATCATAATGGGCGACTTCAATGGAACGACGGAGGATAATACAAAAGATAGTGAAGATATGATAGGAAGGTTTCGAGAGAACAACAACGGGCTAAAATAAACAGATTTCTGCATACAGAACACTAATACTATAGTTCAGCACAAAAAAATACATCGCTTACAGGAGTTATGAAAAACAGAAACAAGAAATCAATATCATGTTTTGTAATACTAAGAAAAGAAAATAGAAGTATGGTCCATGATAAAAGTGAAAGGATTATTAGTACTTAGAGAGAAAGAGGAAATAAAGCATCACGGAAAAAAAAGAAAACTATACCACAGTATATACAGCTATAAGTTACAAAAACAAAAAAGACTTGAGTATATAAAATAAATAAAGCCACTATGTGGCGCAGTATTGTATGGAGTATCCAAATGGGAAAATAAAATCAAACAACCTGGTGGGATGAAAATATTAAGAGAGATGTAAAATAGAAAAATATTATCTTAGTAATAAACATGACCACAGTGGTACTGAATATAAAAAAGCAAAGGCAAAAAACAAAGGCCGTTAATTATAGCTGCCAAAAAAGCAACATGGGAACAATTTTGGGGAAAAAATGGAGGATAATGGCGAAGGAAACCCAAAAATGCTGCACAGAGTGGTCAAGGTAAAGAAAAAAACACGAAGGTGTTATACAATTAAGCCGGTGGTGGGAATATTTTGTAGACTTGCTAGAATGAATAACAGAAGAAAGAAATATTGACACACTAACAGAAACAAGTAATACAGAAAAAGAAGAGCAAACTGAAGAAATTCGGGACATACCGATGGAGGAAGTAAAAGATGCAGCAAAAAAACTTAAAGATTGAGGAAGCAGCGGTAAAGATGGAATAAAGGCAGAAATCCTGAGGTACATGGGTGAAAAAGAGATGTACATTAATTATTAGGAAAAATATGAAAATCAAAGGTAACACCCCAAGACTGCAGTGCAGCAATAATAGTATTACCCATATATAAAAAATGAGATCGTAGATTATTATTTTTATAATTGCAGAGGGATCTTTGTTAAGTATACCAAATAAAATATATAATATATTTACATATTATATAATGCTAGAAAGAGTGAAATGTCGAAACAAAGATTAAAATATACAAATCAGTGTTCATATCAACTTCAATATATGGATGCCAATCATAGGTCTAAACAGCAAGCATGCAAAACGTCAATCTTGCAAAAAATAGAAGTAACCTGAACAATACGAATTAGAAAGGAAGATATCAAAATAATGTTGGAAGTATAAACCTAGAGATAGTTTAAATGCGGTGGTTTAGTCACTTGGTGAGAATGAAGGAAGACAGAATCGTAAAGAAAATATAGAAGATGGGTACAGCTAATAAAAAAGTAGGAGAAGGGCAAGGGGTACGTGGAATAAGGATATGGTGAAGAGAAGAGAAAATAGCCAAGCAGTGGAAACAATTTTGGAAAAACAATTTTAAAAACGACATTTCTCGATGCCGAGAGGTAGAAAAAGACTCGATTATGCATGCATATATGTAAAAATAAGACCGTAAACCAGTAATTCTTGACCTGCTAAAGCCTTCTCTTTGACAATATCAAATACTTGGGAGGAAGGAAGTTAAAGATATAAAATTTTGAAAATCAAAGTAAGAGAGCTTTTATGAAAACAACAGTAGCACAAGAAACAAAACTGAGAAATAATTAACATGGCAAAAAAGTTCAAACGAGTTTATGGGGTGACATCTGTCATGTATGTGACATGATATGATTAATCGTTATTTCTTAAACTGGAATTGTGTACTATTAACTGTTTATCTAATCTAACAATCCGACGCTCGAAAGGGCATGAAGGATTAGAGAAAAAGAAGAAGGTCTAATCCTACACGACAATAAAAAAATATTGGTATGGGTGTTTCTTGAAAACTTGTCAAAATTTTGGAAAAACCTACCAGTCATTTTTCTGAGAAAATTTGTCAAAAAATTTTATTATACTTGTTAGGATTTTCTATCCATAAAAGGACTTTTGTGGCACTTGTATTATTTGAGATTGAACCCATGAGTGCCGTACAATTTTGATTGGTTTATGCGAATCCCAAGGGTATAGGGTTGTTTTTTTGTGGTCTTTAGGTTTTGTGCAACGTAGTTTGGGGACAGATCGGCCAATTCTTGCAAAAACAAAGTCCAACTCTATCACTCTATAGAACTTCGTTTGCTAGTGTGATATTTTTGATAAAATGCAATAGGTGGTTGAACATCAGCTCTATTCTTTTCTTCTTCTTCTGAGTTTTTGGCATCTATAGTCTTTCGGTTCCCAATAATTTCTTCCATTTCTCCGTTCTCCTTCCCCTGTTCTTCTCTTTTATTATTTCTTTTATCCATTTCCTCCACATTTACCAGGGTCTTCTCCGTTTTAATTCTTGATAGATCTTCATACCAACTCAACTACATTTTTTCCACTATGTGTTTCTCTACCCTTATTATGTTCTTTATTGTTTCGTTTCGAACTCTATCTAAGCTCGCGACTTTGTTTTTTTTACATGTCCCCGCTTATTTTGTTATACTGTTCATTACACCGTCATATGTTTCATTTTTTTACTTAAGTACCGAATTAGATACTCTCACGTTTTCCTTTCATTATTCGATTATTCATTGTACTGTCGAATATTATATTCTTATTTACATATAATGATCGCAACTTTTTTTACCTTATTTTCTACTTCCAGCCCTTACTTTCCATACTCTTCAACTAATTCTTGTACATCTATTACATATCGTCTTGATCCTGTGCTATAAGAACTTGGTCGTTCTCAAATGTAAGAACATATGGTAATGTCACCCACTTCTATTTCCATTCCTCTACATTAATTTCTTTAGACTTCTATTGCTTTGTTCATATATATTTTGAAGAGAACAGGTGATATTAATGTGTTTTAATGTTTTACTCTCATTTTTATATCTTCTTTTATTACATCTATATAATCGTCTTATTGCATTTATGTCGCTTCTTCTACTTGAAAGTGGGACTCATTTTCGATAAGAAGTCTTTAGTAATACTCTTCTTGTATTATATATATTAATGCAATAGAAAATAATTTACCGGTAGGACTAACAGAAACTAATGAGTATCAAAAGGTTTTTCCTAGTCTTCTGGACATCTGGTTTTTTCGTTTTCTGGTCTTCTAAGCTTCTGGTTTTCTAGTCTTCTAGTCTTCCAAAAACTTTCAGACTTTCAGTAGAAGCTCGAATTTGTATAAATACTTTGTGGGCTAAATTAAAAACTTAAGAAATATTTTGCGGGTCAAATTAAAGACTGTTGAATTCTACTGTTGCAAAAATTTGACCAGACCTGCCATTTTAAAATCTTTTATAATGGTAAGTATTTATTGTTGAATGAGGTCTAATTGTACTTTTTTTGGAAAATATTTTCGATAAGCTACTTCTTTGTCTAATGTATGGGAGATAGAATGCCCAAGATACTTAATAATGCTAGGGTTCTTTTCTATTGATTTTAGCCTTATATGAAACTATAGAATTATTCGATAAAAAATTAGTTGGTTTTAATTGGTACCATTATGGTTTGATCTCGAAGAAAAATTTATTTGGATAATTTTCATGGTTTGCGCATATACCTGGTGGGAATTTTGAGAAAACCGCAATTTAAATAAGTAACGCTCGTCCTATGGAGTGGTACGTAGTGCTTTAGTAGGCAGTGCGGAATGGAAGAAGAAGGCTATGTTGCAGTTTGCTCATCCGCTAGATCAATTAAAAATGTACTCTGCTATAGAAAATCCCGCCAACTGTGAAGTGAGTGCAGTAATACAATTTTGGTGTGCGAAAAAACATGATGAGTGAAAGTGTCATACGCCAATGGTGTCGCATGTTTAAAGATGGACATGGCCGCTCATCTCTAGCGGTGAACTTGTGCAGGAAATTGACACAAATGTCCGATAGACAAGGGGGTGTATATTATCTATACGAGTCTATATCATTGTTAACCAAACGCAGGTTTCTTTCCGAA
Source organism: Sinelater perroti (assembly GCA_036346155.1). Classification (NCBI taxonomy): domain Eukaryota; kingdom Metazoa; phylum Arthropoda; class Insecta; order Coleoptera; family Elateridae; genus Sinelater; species Sinelater perroti. The sequence continues at coordinate 14,783,098 of JARFIY010000158.1, read as the reverse complement.
TTGCCCTTGAATGGATTAATTGTGTTGTTGCTCGTTTTACTATCTCCTTTTTTCTCAAACTAATCAAATCCATTTTATAAAAGTCACCGATGTACTTTTGTTTTTCTCAATTGGATTGAAATTAAAATTAAATTAAAGGTCAAAATCGGGACCTTCAGACGCCGAAGCGGCCGGCGCCGTAAAAAAGCGTCTGGCGCGGCGCGCTTTTTGCTAGTTTGTGTGCTCCGATTCTGCTGACTTGAATAAGATCGCAAATCGCGAGCCGCGACAAGTTACGCCCCGACTGAAAGCGCCAAACTTCGGCGAGTCGGGCCGGAATCGCGCCATTAGGCAAACAACCCGCGGACACCGGCGAAATCAACTGATTTCGCTTTTACGAGCGGGTAACGAAGCGCCGTAAAGCGCGCGGCGTCCTGCGACGCGGATTAGGATCGATTCGAGACGTAAAGCGCGCCGCGGCCGCGGCGCAATGAGCTAAATTTGATCTACGAGCTTTCGAGCTGTTTGTCCCCATTGATGGGGTCGTTGCAGCTTTTACAGCAGCCCGCAACAGCATACGGTCGGCCACTATAGTAAGGGGTTGAAATGTTTCTAATTTTGCCCAGTATTATTCCAGGTTTCCCTGTTACCCGCCACGAAAACAAAAATAAACAAACAAACTACTGCGGAGCAGATAATAAGTATGCTAATATACTGCAAGGTGTCTATTCTACCAACATAACCTAAGAATCAACCGTTGTATGAGAAGCAACATTTGCGGCACAGTACCTACAAGAAGTGGGTTCAAAGGTTTAAAAGTTAAAATTTAGACCTGTATAATGTTAAATGTCTTGGACATCTAAAGAAAGTTCTTTAAGCTTCTTCACAACTGAGGAAGATTCATAAGGAAGGTCTATAAACTCGTGTATAATATTGCTTTCCAGATTCAAAAAAAAGGTTAAAATCGTAGGTGTATCCGAGTGAGTTGTCGATTACTGCTATATCATCAAATATCCACGACAGGAAGATGTGATGACAAAAAGTCTTGTTGTAAGGGTAGAAAAATCAACTTTGGAAATGATCATCGACCTGGATTTAGAAACTTTATCAAACCTGGGGCAAATTTCGTCCCTTTTCGGATCTTTGCAACATCATCTGGCCGATGTCCACTTTAATTCTGTCGGAGATGCTAAGAAAAGTAGTTTTTTTATCAACTCCAAATCACTCCTTTTTTCTGAAAACTTGAAGATTGAACAAGTCGTCGGCTACTTATAAATTAATATTGACAATGGCAGAACCTTTTAAATGTGTGTACCAGGAAAACTCTATAAATTTGTATACACGCTATCGTAAATTATTTTCTTCCATATTTATCATGAATAGTGCTACTGGCACACCAGATAAATCATTTAGTAGAGGTGGCGAGTGATTTTTATAGAAGAAAATGATAGCAATGGATTCTTAAGTCTGGAAAAATGTTATCTCCTTTCTTAGGTATCTTAATGTTCAGAAGGATTAGCTGAAGGTCTGAAACAATACCAATTAGCGTTAATAACGCTAGTTTTAACATGTTAGCATGAGTATCATAAACTTTGTCTTTCCCGCTTTTCAATTTCTTTGAAAATTTATTTGTGCATGATACAAACCCAATCATTCAGTGTTTTAATGATTAACTATTTGTACTGTTAGCAGCATACCTAATTTTTTTTTGACGAGGGACTAAGGAGGGGGAATTTTCGTATTAACACTGCTTTTTGCTTTGTTCATCGGTCCACTAGTTCACAGAAAAGTGTTACCATCTATATAAGGTTTGGTAACTATTTCTTGAAGACAAACCTAAGTACCACACCTTGGTCAAAGGTTTGGCACATGCCTAATGATGCAACTGAGGAGTATCTCTTCACTTATAAGTTTCTGTGCATCTTGTCTACTATTCAATTAATCTGCTTTATTGTTTTGTCTAGATGACTACAACCATATACAAACATTAAGAACTTTGATAGAGAAGAGTAACGAATATAACTTTAAATTTCACATGCTTTCCATAGACATTTAAAGGTCTTCGATTGTTTTAAATGCCTTAGCAAAATGTAGAATCGACAGCATCTAATTAAAAACATTTATATCGATACAAAAATGTACATAAAGGTATACAATAATTTCTATAAAGAGAGTGCAACAGGGAGATACTATATCCCCAAAACTGTTCATCACTGCATTGGAAGGTATTTTCAGTTTGCTAGACAGGGAAGAAAAAGGAATTAAATTTGACGGTATATACTTGAACTACTTGAGATTCGCAGATGATGTAATAGTAATCAATAGCCAACAAGAGCTACAAGATATGATCACAGAATTAAACAGTCGGGAAAAGAAAGTATGACTTGAAAGAAGCAAGGCAAAAACAAATATAATGAGCAATACACTGGAAGATATCAACATCACCCTAAAGGATCAACCGTGGATAACTATATATACTCTGCCTAAAAGAAAAAAGAAAAAATCGATGAAGAAATAACAAGAAGAATAAAATTGGGTTGGAGTTCATTCGGAAAACTAAATTATATTTTCAAATCTGATATTTTAAATACGTTAAAAGCAAAAGTATACAACCGGTGCGTAGTTCCAACACTGACTTATGGAGCAGAGACGTAGAGCTTGACAAAGAAAACCGCTCACGTACACAAAGAGCACACAAAAGATATAAATTAGGAATTAGATTAAGCGACCGTAAAAGAAATACATGAATAAGACAGCAAACAAAACGAATTGCACAACTTAAGTGATAAATAGTTCGAACAAAGGACGAAGGATGGACCAAACGAGTATTAGATTGGGGATCTTGAGACACTAAAAGAGGTGTTGGAAGACCTATTACTCGGTGGCGAGACGATATAATAAAATTGTCGGAACAACGTGGATGAGAATAGGAGCAGATAAAAAAGAATGGAAGAAAATAGGGAAGGGCTACTTTTGACAGTGGATGGGAATGGGCTTATAGTGATAGTGATAGTGATCGTTCTGCGTCGATTATTTTTCGAATATTTTAATAACTTTTTAAATTTTTTATAGTTATTCCGATGATGATATTGCATTTAATACTAATATCCATTTTGATATCTTTGGTTACTTCTACATTTGTTATTGGTTTGACTGGTATGCTCATCTAGTATGAAGATTCTAGAAAGTCTATTCTTTTATTATCTTTTTCTGGATAGATTCTGGATGGTTTCCAATTCATCATCGAGCACACTTACTATTTAAAAAATTTGGCCGTATTGAACCAATCGTGGCAGTACCACATCCTACTTTTAATTCCTACGGAAACTCCCTCCAATAAATTTGACTAGGTTTTTTCTAAAAACTGACGACGTGTTTGACTATTTAGGTTTTCCTCAAAGATGTCTGGCCCCATCAAAGCATTTTTAACCAATCCAGCCCAGACTTTAACCGTAAATCGATGTTGAAAGTGATTTTCCGCAGTTTCATGTGGACTTTGAAGTGCCCATACATGTTTATTATGAAAGTGTCATCAAATGACACCAATCGAACCATCGTATTCAACAAACCAATCACACAAGCGCTGTCGTGGTGCAAGATCAGCGGGAAGCAAATTTTGAACCGGTTGGATATGGTAGGTGTAGAATCCATTTTCACGTAGGGTCCTTACACCGTCCCACACCGATTCGGGGATCCTCCTCAATTTCCCTCAGTACTCGTGCCAACCATCTTCCACTTTTTATGCTTACAAACGTTTCATTTTATTGGAAAGAAAAAAAAACGCCTAGAATTGAGAGCGACGATTCGGGTGCTGCTGCTCCAGATAATTTACCGTTGCAAGAGCCGTACAAGAAGACCATGTCGGTGTTTAAAGACTAATACGCCATTCTTACAAAATTAATTAAAAAATTCAAATCAAGTTAATTCGAAAAAGACCCAAATTAAATTGTCCCTTCCTATCACATTTGTTACTTTCAATGGTAGCAGACAATGGTTTGACAACAGAAACTATAGCATTAGGTAAAATAGTCCTCCCTAACGACTACGGTCAGTCACCTCCAAAGGTTGACAGTTCGACTCAAGTTAACTTAAAACTTTTTTGCTTAAAATACACCAAGTGGGGCACTGTAGAAATCGTTGCAGTACGAAAATGTTCATTATCACTCTTTACTCTTTGTCACAACTCTTTAGATTGATTTTTTTGTACGTTTGCAAGTTATTTTATAAAACTGGCTTTCTTGTCTATTTGTGCAAGGCACCCTATTTTGTTTACGACGGTTCTAGCTTTTAAAGATTTTTAGAGCAACGCATTTCTACAGACGACAATCTGGCAGGCGGCTAGAGTGCGCACGCGAGCATTTTTGCCACGCTTTATCAGATCGTCGTCTGTTAAAATAAGCTGCAAAATGCGCGGCTCCAAATAGTGTAAAAAGGGGGCTAGAAATAGAACAAGACCATCCCAAAATCTTTTTTTTAATAATTTGCGAGCTTGTTAAGGACATTTAAAAACATTAAACTGGGAAGTGTTATAAAAAGTGCTTTAATATTAATAATTATTGAGTAGGTGCAGCTTTTTGCAAGATGTAAGAGACAGGAGTGCGCATCAAGGATTTGGTTTCGTAATAGACTTTGAATAAACAAAAAGTTCTATGCATTTTCTGAAACAATAAGTTCTAGGCCCATTTAGCGAAGCATTCGATCAGATACGATAGAATTAGATATCTTGAACGCTTTCATGCCGGATTCGCCAAGACGCGTACTCTATAAGCTCTCCATTATTTTTCTTTCAGGCCAACCAGCAGAGTTTCTTCACGAGAGCCTCTCGAAACCGATGTTATCTGGCAGTCCAAGGTAGAGGCCATAGTAGTCAGGGCCATGCACGGGGTGGGCACAATGCGTCGCGCAATCGGCTCGCATTCACGCTAATTCCCCAACAAAGCTCAAAGCTCGCTCGATTGCATGTCGGGGGCTGCGTGGTCGGCGCACAATGCATGTGCGCCCAATAGCCGCTCTCCGGCCGATTGCAAATCACTTCCAGGTGCTCCGATCGCATTCAGGCGCGTCCGGGCTGCCGGAGCGCCCCGGGCTGCCTGCGGAGACGCCGATAAGCGCGGGCGCGGCGGCGCCGGCAGCCGCGCGATTAAAATCTCCGCTCTCAGCACGGCGGGGCTGCGATAAATAACCCGCTCGTCTCGTGTTTTTAGCCTCGGACGTATTGCGCGCCGTAAATCTGCCCCCGAGACAATTGGACGGCCGGAGGAGGCTCCGGAGCGCCGCCGCGCAATTAGCCGGCATGTAAATGGAGCTGTTAACACGCCAGACAACAATAAACGCGGCCTCGTCCCGAGCCTTCTTTATTAGGCCCGGCAGGGCAGGACGTGCAGGAGCGCGCCCGGCTGCGCCCGCGTGACGCGCCGGGTACACATGTAAATCCTCCAAACATGACGGGCAACGTCTCATTATCTCGTTACACGTGTTGCTGCCGCCGCGATAAAGATGAGGCGGTAACGGGGACGCTGGAGTTATTAGCGGCTCCATGACCCGCCGGCTGGCTGAACTCGCGACGAAGACGAAGACCTTTACCTCATAGTGTCTAGATGACGTACAACGTAATTTTATCGATCAGCCATATGTGGTCCTTCGAGCCGGATTTGGAAAACTTTGAAGCGCCATCCATTCTATTTATGAAAGTAAATACAGACCAACAAATTATGAAATCCAAATGAAAATTAAATAAAAAAATAACACCCTGCTTATAAGCAGTTTTTTTTAGTTTTTTTCTTTAAAATGTAAGCGTTTTCTAAGAGCTAACTTTTCTGAAAACTGGAGACAGGAGAATGCACTAATATTGGGAAGCAAACTGTGGGGAATTATTCAGGGTACACTTTTCGGAGTCGCAGGCTGCTAATATATCACCGAGTGACTGGCAAAATTCAGAACTGGAACCTCCAAAGTGAGGCAAAGAAAGATATAAACAAAGTAAAATAGGCAATTAACACATTCTATCCTTATGAAATATATTGTTGCAGGATGGAAGTAGCCTTCTATACTACTGGATGCGCGATATATTACGAGCAAGTCTTGCTTTGGGTATACCTATATCAAAATCCTGGAGACTAATTAGAGCCACTTTTATACTAAAACCCGGAACGATAGGACAAAATGTGGCCAAGGCTCTAAGATCATTAGTTTGATGTCTTTTGCATTAAAAAATTGTTTGACAGGTATATCAGGGATGGTGTATTAGTGACTCGACCTCTACATCGAGGCGTATCCCCAGAAAGAACATTTCAAAGACTTATTACTAAAGAGGAGGATGCATAAAGAGATACTTTCAACTGCCTTTCTGGACATTGAGGAAAAATATGATAATACATCCTTAGATTGAATCATTACATTGTTGAGGAATAAAGGGCTAGATGGAACAAGCTGCAGGTAAATAGATTGTATGCTTACAGAAAGATTAGTATATGTATCCCTGATGGATGAAACAATTATGGCTCGGATTGCAAAAGGATGTCCTCTATTACGAGCTGTTAAAGACACTCGAAGGGAACGAATATAAAGCTTTGGGATAAGCAGATGACTTAGTCAGACTGTCCTAGGGAAGATTTAACAATACAGTGAGGGAGCGTAGGGTTCTAAATCTGGTTACAAATTAGACAGATGCAAAGAGACTAAATACTGCAGTGCACTGTAATGTTAGGAACATAGGGCTTCCACAGTATTTTCCAGCTGGTCCTATTGTTTGTCAGCACTTTCAGTTCTATCCACTCTTTCCACCTGTTGTGTTGGCTTTATTGATGAAGGTTTTTGGTAGACGTAGTCTTCGTGATCCCTGCGAATTCCAGTCTAGGGCTGTCTTCGTTATGTTGTTGTTTTCGCTGCGTAGTGTGTGTCCTATCCAGTTCCATTTTGTTCTTTTTATTTGCATATGTACTGTTTGTTCTATACAAATATCTGTAGATTTTCATTGGATATTACGTCTGGCCATCTAATGCCTAGGACATATCTTAGGCGCATGTTTTATTGTTTAGGGCTTTGCTACTTAGTCAGGATTCACATCCATAGAGGAGGACAGATTTAATGTTCAAGTAGAAAATTTGGAGCGTAGTTTTCCTGGAGTACTAAGTAGAATTCCACACCGGAGCCAATGTTTTATTTAGTTTTATTTATTCTAGTCTCTATATCTGTTTTGCATGCACCGTCTGCTGTTACCATAGAGCCTAGTAACTATAGTGGTATTCATAAGAAGAATAAAATTATCAGGTGAGGTAAAGCATCTTGGAGTTATTTTAGACTCAAAATTTTCCAGGAATCAACACATTCAAGAAATCAAAAGGGAAGTGCGGGTAACAGTAGTGTTAACCAGAGGAGATGGAATAATATGGGGTTTAAAACTAAAAGTGATGTATTGGATATACACCATGGTGGCCAAACCCATGATAACATATGCAGCTTTGGTATGGTGGACAAAGATGACGCCAAGAACTGCTATAAACGTACTAAGTAAGATATAAACACTTGCTTGCACTGCTAGACTCCCTCCTTTTTATTTTGAAATCATGGGGGAGACAGGAGTCGCTATTAATAGACTGCGCAACGCACCTATTCGCAAAGATTCTATGGAAGCAGAGCATCTAAAAACTGGACATGTGGATGGAGGCATACTGGGTATGAGAACAGACCATATAACTTTTGAGGTTAATATTATGGATCGAAACGAATGTATAAATGAAATAAGTAATAGGAATAGACATATACTGTGAAAAGGGAAATTTGCTGTTAAGCTTTTCGCAAGAAAATACACACCAGTTTTTCAAGCGACACTTGCTATACTGCAATGCACCAGGTAAAATAATTGAGGGTTTATGCAAATAGGCGAATCCACACATTCACAAACAGTCGGCCATTCCTGAAGGCGTTAAAAAACTCGAGGGTAATATTCAAGCTGGTATGAGAATGCCGCGAAAAAAAACAGTGTTTTGGTTAACCACGAATTACGAAAAAGTCGATGAGCTAGCACACAAAGGATTATCAACTCCATGTATAGTCCTCGGACCGGCTCTGGGAGTGTCTAAAAGTACAATGCCAAGTCGTATGAGAAAATGGGTTAGAAAACAATAAAAAAATAAAAGTAGTGGTGGAGTGTATCAAAATAAAGACATGGAAAAACCTTTATAAAAATTGACTTTAGCGATGAGGTTCATTTGTAGCTCGACGGGCTCGTAAATAGACAAAATAGACACGTATGGGATTTGTGTAGTCCGTACCTTACTCGGCAAAAGCAAATTCACACCCAACAAGTCACTATTTATTGTGACAGGCCCATACTCCTTCAAAAATAAAGCTGCTGATGATGATCGATACGTTTATATGATAATTCAGGGTTTTTTAATATCAATTGGACAACATGGATCTGGACCAAATATGGTTCCAGCAGAACGGCGCCGCCTACCATGCAGCTCGAGCAACAGTCGATGTACTGCACCAATAGCCAGCAAATCTCGAGATTTAACATGGCGCGACTTCTTTTTGTGGGGTTACTTTAAGACTACGGAGATCGTGTACTTTAAACCTTAATCAAAATCCGATCAAAAGGCGTTCTGTTTAAAATTTAGATACGGGCTATCCCAGAATTTATTGGTTGGACCACGTACACGCCACCGGCATAGGCGAGCCCGAAGCTGCGGGGAAATTTAATAACCGGCGGCCGAGGAATTCGCGAACCACGCGAATTTCGGCAGCCCGGTCGGCTCAAGGTGCGCCCCAGAATTTTTAATTAAGCCTTTGTGCGCCGCACCGAAATGCCCTTCAGGCGCTGCGGAATGCGCGGCCGCCGTTTCAGCTGAAAGCGCGCCGCGGTGCTCGGCGGAATTCGCGGTGCGCTACCGCCGAAGTTGCGTTTCCGACCCCGGAATTGCGCGGAAGCGCGCAGCCCCTCTGCCGAATTTTCGGCACAGGACGCAACGCGCGATCCATCTCGAGCAAGCAGAACGAAAGCTGCGAACTATCCAAATCCAAAACCCTGAATAAAAATTAATGAACTCAAAGTTTTAGCAGGCCCTCATTAAGCCCCCAGTTATTGTTTCCAACTTAAAAAGCATTACACTAAAAGCCAAATAAGGCGTGTTAATTAACGTCAAATTGCAGCTTCGTCAAAGGCGCGCAACTTTTCGCCGGGCCGCCTGCACTAATTAATTTTTAAAATTATTTTCGGGATGAATAATATCGCGAGATGAATTGCTCGCGCGAACAGTGCGTTCGTTTACTTTTTTAATAATTAATATTCGGAATTGCGCCTTTCAAGCAAATTAAGTTAACAAATCAAATTAAAACGCATACGATTTTATTATATTTATAGTTTTATACTAAGTTCTAGGTTTAGGTCAAATAATAAGGTTGAGAATTGTTGGTGTTCCATGGTTTTTTCATCGAGTTTTTTTATTTTTCTTTGTCGTTTCTTATTTCCCATTTTACGAACAGTTTCCTTACCGATTCCAAAGACTGAGCAACACGCTACGCATGGTTGCAATTTTGTCCACTTTGCCTGCCTATAGGAGTTTTCGTTTTTCTTTTAACACAAACTTCTCCGATTATTTCCATGACAAATCCAATAAAAACTAATTTTGAAAAAATTCTTTTTCTTAATTGCCCAAAACAACGTTTTGGAAATTTCAAAAGATAAAATAAGAACACGTACAATTTTCCTCTCTCTTTCTCTCCGCTCAGAAATACATAAATATGCTTTTTAGTATCTATTGTCCATGGAAAGTCCTCTGTTATTTTGTCTCTAAATTTTCCTAATTTTCCAAAGCCATGGTTATGACTACTTCTGTCTAGAAAAATAAGCAAAAGTAAAGTTACATAGTAGATGAAATCAATAAATATTATAAAAGTTCTTAAGGCATAAAAGGCTTTTTCTCTTGCAAGGTTCCTTTGCAACAAGCCACTGATCATTTTATGTTTTGCTTTGTAAAAAAATCCTTAATACACCCTCTACCAAGCCAAAGCTTTTTGTCAATTTTGTAATCGTCATACATTTTTCCTGTGATACTGATTAAGAATTGCCACTTCTTTTGATAAGATTTTGGTGTTGCATTTTAAAGAGCTCCTTAACATCTTCATCACTGATCTATAAATCCATTTGCCTTACAAATGTGATATCAAAGCTTTCTTCAGAGAGTCTTTAATGTCTTTGTATAAAATCAATCCACTTATCTCACGAAGAACATTAAGAACTTTCTAAAAAATCTTGCAGGCAGTTCATAATTCAGATGCCTGATTTTACTGAAATGAAATCGTAGAGTGGAGTATTGAAATGTTAATACAAGATGGAGCAAAACTCTCTCTAATTTTAAAGGAAGGTTATGAAGCGAAGGGTAGTCTTAAAGTGGTGGAAATGATTTTATTAGAGGCAGATAGGCCGATTGGGACCTTAATAGCTAGCAAACAAAGAGGTTTTACTGTCAAAGCACAATGATGATTTTGTTTTGGGTATGGAGTGTTAGAAGTAAATTTGGGAATGATTTAACATTAGAAAACGTCAATAGCGTTTTTGTTCTTCATCTATCTAGTCGTACTGTTCGGCAACTAAGACCTTTACATTTATCCGTGCAAGACAGTTGTACAAAAACTTTTCGAACGTAATTAGAATCTGATAAGGTGTAAAAAATTTTGGAAAGTATGACGTATTTTTTTACTAATAAAGCGCATTTTTAATTGTATGGATGCGTTAATAAACAAAAAGCCTCCTCCACAGCGAACAGTTCACTGTTTGATGCGCAGTGAGTAAAATTAGCCTTTCTAAAGAGAGTCAATGTGTTAATTTTTCCTCCAGCTAAAAAGGGTTTGGTTCCAACAAGATGGAGTTGCAGCCCATACAACAAAAGTTTAGGAGCCTAATCTCTTAACGTAGTGACGACGTTGGGGCAGTCTGCTTGCTGCATCCTGCCCTACTTGACTTCTTTCTAAGGATAAGTATTAAAGCTCAGCTTTATAAACGTCGCCATAGGACTCTCCAAACCCTATGCAATGTATTAAGAAATCAAGCGTATTTCTCTGTACATGTTGGAAAGGGTAACGAAGAACTTGATCGAATTAGCAGACTATTAAATAGAATGTTTTGGGGTTGTCTTAACAAAATGATGTTCAAATTAGTATGTAATTTGGAAAATAGGCAAACAAAATTTAGATTTATTTACAAATCAGTAGAATTTTCGTAACGATACATCAAATACGAGTAGCACTTTCTTTTCACAGTTTCATTTAAATAATTAAATGTAATCAATGTTAAATACAATCTACGAGTAACACCCATTCCTTCTATGTCTTCCAGACTCTCAAGAAGAAGAAAGACGGACCTCTATCTCGCTGACACTCCATTTTTATAATACTGTGCTAATTACAGAACTGTTTAAAGCCACTAAACCACTCAATGCTCGCTGTAAAATTTTTGTCTCTTTCTACAAGCCAAACTTCTTCCTTTAGTTTGTTAAAAAAATTCTCTTTTTGTTAGATTTTGAACAATAAGATTGACTGTTTCGCTGTCCTAATAGTAGTTTTATATACTGTACTGCAACAAATCTAAAACACAGATGGCTAGTTGTAAAAAGTTATAAAAATTCACCTTCGTAGTGGAGAGAGAAGGAAAAATAAAAATGATACTAAGATAAGGCAGTATTACTGCAGTTTTCCAAAAGCCACAAAAAATTCCCTAAAGGAAGGATTTTTCCTCAAACAATTGCTGGAAGTTCCCATACCTTGATTATAATTTTGGATTGGCTTGTTCATCCGAAGAAAAATATCAAGACAAATTTCGACAATATCATTATATTAAAAAAGTACCAAAAACTTACTGTCTGTTTTAATGTTATTTTTTCATATTCTTTAAAGACTTGTAAACAAGGTTTTGTATATTTTTTTATAACTTCAATTTCAATATTTGTATCTTATATTACTTATTAGACTCACATGGTGGCAACAAAAACAAACTTTTTGCCATTTCAGATTTGTACTTGGAAACCAAATGGGGTTACCTGTGGAACTTTTTACCGCAGCAAAAATCTCTTCTAGCCCTGATCTTAGTGTGAAGATTAAGAAAATGTTTGAAGTTCTTCGGTAAGTTCAATAATTTTAGCGAATAGTAATGTCGGGGCATACAAAGATGAATATCTTAACTCCTATTGAGCTTTTTACTTTTGTACTAAGTCAAATTTTTATCAAGCACCTTTACAAAATTAACGATGATATTGAAGAGTCCAAATTTTAGATTTCGCCATTTTCTAGACATGTTTTAGACGATAGTACTACTATATCCAAAGAAGTTTGATTGGTGATCAAGATTTTTCCCCAAAAATATCTCTGGCTAGATTTTTGAACAAGGCATTGCTTTGGGTAACAGCAAAAGGTAAGTCTTACGACTTCGAAAATAGAGGGTGTCCCAAAAATGTATTCACTCTCTAAAAGACAATAAATACAGTTTTTGTTAATTTAGAAACAATAGTTTAATGGTTTATATTAAAAAATATTAAATGAAATAAAATGCATGTTTGCAAACGACCTAAACACTGTCGATAATACGAACCAAGTGTTATGAAGCACTTTATTTGGAACTACTAGACATAATCCTTCAATTTCCTTTTTTTAGCTCATCGACTGATGCGGTTTTATGTTGGAAACTTGGCACCGTTTCTTTGTCCAATTAATTTATTTAGAACTGTCGCTTTCAGATAGGCCCTTACAACACGATGTTAGTAGGGAACAGCTTCAACTTGCTGAAAGCAAATCTGACCGCCACCGAACAACTTTTTGGCGCGTGGAGCGACGAATCTTAGAGTATGTTTAGATAAACATCACTAGTGACGGTTTGCTCAAAAATATGACCCTAGGTGATATCCCATAACCTGCGGTAAGTAGTAATATTTGCATCATACACTAAATTCAATTCTTCAGACAGAATTATCTTCATTTAGAGCACGGACGAATGTTCAAACGTAGTATCTTCAACAGATTTGATTTAAATATTCCTGTCTTACTAGTGTACAGATATCTGCCTGGGTTGGAGGATAATTGCCGACGGTTCTTCTTCCATTTTGGAGGAGCTTCTAAATCGGCTTTAATTTTCTGTGGTATTTTGTATTTCCAGGAACATCTCACAACAAATTAATTAATAAACTATTGTTTCTAAGCCACTAAGCATTGCATTTATTTTTATGTGAAGAGTCAGCACATTTATTGGGACACCCTATATCATCTTGTGTAATTTTCCGAAAAACACTTCCAGTTAAATTACTTGTATCAGCTAATTTATCCTGAAGGTTCTTTCTTTAAATCAAATTGAATCACACCAATCCTTCAACACATCAACCTTTTAATCACAGTTCTGCGTGGTGCAAGGCACGCTGGGTTCTATGACCTCAAAGTGGAGTTTGGACAAATAAAAACTTGAGGATAATTCAGCGAAACTAATTATCTTTTTTCAGTTTTGGGGGCTTTTTAGAAGTTTGGAACTCTTCAAATGGTAATCTGTAGTAGTATGATCTCGGAAAAAAGATTTGAAATTCTTAATTCGAGAGCAAAATGTACTGTATATCATAATAAAAAGACATAAACGAGAAAGAGTGAGGTACAATCTCGTTTTTCGTCTTTCAGCAACTTTCAGGGGCGTCAAGCTTTCCATGAAATGCAAAAACGCAGAGGAACAAAAAAAGGCAATAACGACTGCGCTGCAATTTATAAAAAATTGGGCTCGCTTTGCTTTCACCCTTTTTTGGGATACGTGAAGTCAAAACGATAACTTTCTTCATCATGGGATAGTCAAAGCTGTGTTGAGTTGATGGTTTTCCAGTCCTACTGTCAAAAAAAATAATTTAGCTTTCAACACCTTTTTCAATAAGCACGGGGTCATTTCAAGGATTGTGGTTGTGACAAAGTATTTTTGAAATCGCCTAAATGGTACTTTCTCTAGTCAAATATTGCTTTGGGGAACAGAATCTAACGATTTGTTCTCGTCTTACAATAATAAAAATCTTTTTCCATTTCGATCGGTCTTTGGTCTCTTCTTCAATGTTGTGCATTGAGCTTTTGAAGGTCTTGGTACACATTGTGGACTGATTTTTTGCGTGGCTTTCTTTTGGATTGCGTTGAGGTGGGTTATTCTTGTAAAGTATATTTAGTTGTGCATGGATCCTCCATCATCTTTCACTAGCCCGGAAATTCCTTTCAAATACTTTGTTCGTCCTTTCTCATTAGAGCCCAAGATCCGCATCCATATATTAGATGGATTAGGTCTTATTATAGTCTTATATCTCCATTCTCATTGATTATAGTGCCTAGGTATTTAAATACGGCTACTCTTTCTATTTATAACCTCTTAATTTCTTGTGGCTCATCTTGTTCTGCCTATCTTGATATTTTATTTTATCAGTATTTAGTCTACTTCTTCTGAGTTCTTTTCCAGATTTCTATATTCTTTTGCCATGTTCTTTCTTTAGTGCTTAGTATCGCTAAGCCGCCTGCACAATCCAATATTTGATTTATGTTACTAAATAGATATCTGTCATGCGATATAGAATTTCTTTGTATGACTCTGTCTATTATTATATTAAATAGCAGTCCTATTGCTGCCAGCAGACGGTATTTTTTCTGATTCGACTCTTATCTTACATTGTAAGTTTTTAATGGTCATCAGAATTTATTTACTTTTGGGTTGTTCGTCTTTTAAGCCGTTCTAACAACACTTATAACAGAACTCTACATGTTGTGTTGAGAAGATAAATTTTTTTTGTAATTACGCCCATGGTTTTTTATGTATAAGCCTTCTATATTACAGGCTCATCGTATCTTTTGGATTAAATTACGTATTTTTTTACTAATTTGGTTCCCTTATTCTTTAATTTTTTTTCATCTCAATAGTTTGACAAAAATGTTCTCTCCCCGCCTATTGATTATGTTCTTCTGATTTACTATTATCTCTCCTTTATTGTTTTTGCGTATATTTATTCTAGGTTTAAATTATTTATTTATTTGTAAGTCTTTTATTATCTACTTTTTTATCCATTTCAGAATGCTTTAGCTTGTATTCGGACTTCTTTAAAGTTTGCTTTGGTTTGTCTCGTATTTTGTTGTAGCATTTGTATGTGTGCTTGCGTATCTTTGACTAACTTGCACACGTCATAAAATATTGGTCCTTTAATGGTTTAGTAATTCCTGTAGCTTCGTCATCTGCTTTATTGATAGCGCTTTTCATGTTTTTCCATTGATTGAAGTCTTCATCTCTTCTTGTTTTTTTTTTGTCTGATTGTTTCAGTTGATGTTCCTTTGATATCATTCCGTAGTTTCAATGTTTTTATATTAATTTTTTCAACTTATTGTTCATACTCATTGTTGTCACATCCGCTACTAATCTGCAGTTTTGTACACGATCTAATTGATTTATTGTTACTCCATCTTTTGATTTCCAGGTTCTCTTGTGGAGATTTTTGTACGGAAAAGTGGTGCTGCTTATTACTATCTCTTTACTTGCTGCCCTATTTGTGAGGCTTAAAGCATTATCATCACTGTTGCAATGTAAATTGTAAGCTTCTTCCCTCTTTACTGGTGCATTTAGGTCGCCAAACATATGCTGTGTATTGTTTTCTTTAAGGACACGTAAAACTCTTGCTTCTCTTCTTCTTCTTCTTCTGACATATTAATTAGTGCGTGTACGTTTATAATTGTTATAGTTAATCGTTAAGAGCCTTATCGAACAAATTCTATAGCTTATTGCCTTAAAGACTTTGATTTGGCTATTTCTTGTTTGTAACAAAGCTTGCCCCTCTTCCCTTATATAGCAACGTATGGTTTCTTTGGGTCATATCTTCTGGTTTGTAAAGGCTTTTCTTAGTATCATCTTTTTCTGTTGTGTAAGTTGTTTGTCACTGATTCGTTCTGAGGCTCTTATTGAGTATTTTTGTATATGATTTTCCGAGATTCCCCTTTCCTCTGCTCCGACCTTGCGTTCCATTGGTGTTACTCGATCTTCAACAAGATTGCTGAAGTTTTTGAGATTTACCGCCCTTGTCTTTATACAAAGGTTACTTGTTACTTAACAGTCGGAATTGGGTGGAAAAGGCTGAGATATAAACTGGGAACAGTGGACACACTCTTTGCCTTATTTGACGCTGCCACCGTCTTCTTCAACAAGCGTAGAACGATTTTAGGGAATGTGGTTGTGTCCAAGGTTTTTTGGATTTGCCTAAATTGTACTTTTCTCAATCAGATGTTGCTATAGGCAATAGAAAAAGTAGAAGTACACACAACAGTTGTTTAACGACCTAAAAAGGCTATTAAACTTTGCTGGATGGAAATTTTCGTTCCCTGAACATTTCTAATGTCCCTCAATTTCAAACGAACTGAATAATTTGAATGATTGGAATTCAATTTTTGAATTATAATTTTGGTTTGTCTTAGTTAAAAGTTAACAAATTTTTATTTTTGGGCTTATTCGGCCATTCTTAAGTATACCAAAAAATAAATATTTATATTGTCGTCTAATATTTGGAAAACTTAAAAACGAATTTGGAATTTTCCAAAGGGGTTTTAAATTTTCTAATTGTTTATTTAAAACAGTGTCGCCCTAGTCCCGCTTAGTAAATTATTTGATGTAAAAAGTACAATCAGGGGCAGATTTGTTGTTTTATGTGACCGCCCGGAAATTTCAAAAATCTTAGGCGATTTGAGAATTGGAAAAAGTCATGTAACTACCAATTTTATAGTTTAATTGAGATTTTTGATTCTTAGGATTGATATCGCCTCAAAAACCACTTGTAAGTCATTTTTGCTATTACTGCAACATTTTGAATTTATGATTTCAGGCATTCACAGAAGTTTGCCTGTTTATCTTATCCGTTTAGTCAAAAATATTGTTCCAGGTTTTCAGGAGCCACTGAAGTGTTTTCGGCTATTTTCAGATATAAAACAAACATTCATAAGTGAGTGCGCTGAAGTGCAGCTGCGGGGCAAGAAGAACGATGAGCGTTCCCATCAGCCTCTTGTAATTGAGCAGAATTTGAGTGGCATCAGCGCGCAACTTTTTACCCTCGATTCTAAGCAGCTTTGGGGCAATTAGTAATCAGGGCAGAGCCATTCTTGCCCGCCGAAATGCAATTTGCGGCACAAGGCTGGCTACGAGACTACAAAGAATATCTGCAAGCCTGTTGATATGCGTCGCGCCAGTTTTGCTTGCTGTTTGCCCTACGTGCAAGACGGGAGGCGGAAGAGCGCCGCAGCGCCGCGGGCCTAATTGAAGGCGCCCGCCGCCGCGCGAACTACAAGGCGCCTGGCAGACACGTCCTGACTGCTGAAGCAAAAATTAGAGGCTGCAACGGGACGCCTGAAGATTAAACGTGCAGCCTCCTTCGAGGGGCAACAGCATAGCAGACTTTTCAGCTGCAACCACGCTGTAGAGACGCAGCGGCAGGAGCGACGTGTTAATTAGTAAAGCTCCAAATCAATAGCGGCGCAGGTTAAAATTTAATTAAAATTACCTCCGGGAGGGGGGCCCGAAATAAGGAGCCGGCCGACCGACCGGCCTGCTTGACTAATCTGGAGTTTGTTGGTTTAGGTTTTGTAATTAGTTCGCAAATTTGCTTAGCCCTGCTGCGAGAAGAATGACCGAAATGTGTCGCCCATAATTGGCGAGCCTGAAATTTTACTTCAGCAACTGTAAGTTCGGAAGCCTCAATAGGCTTGAGTGCTCCTTAGTCGGAGCTCGGCTGAAATTGGGAAAAACAGCGCGTTTCCGAAAACCTGAAAGGCAATCTGGCGCTATTGGGCTACTAAAGGGACTTTAATAGGCCTTGAAAGCCGCGGGAAGCCCGAGAGAGCCAAAGACAATCGGAGAGCTCTAGAAGTTCCAAAAAGCCGGCGGCCAGACTCCCAAAAGGTCTTAATAAAATATAGGAAACGCCGGCGTCGGCGAAAGGCCGCGGCGGGTTTTGTAAGATTTCGGTTTAATTGAGGGTGGAAAATTCATTAAAATTACTCACTTTCATTTTATACCCTAAAATAACTAAAGATTGAACCAAGAGCAAAATTAGGGATTTAGAAAAATATGGTTTCAGAAACAATTTGAATATATAAAAAGGTTCAAAGAGTTCGAATAATATAAAGAAACCCAGAAATTCAAATATACAAAATGTGCTCAAATAAAAATTTAGGAAAATCAAAATATTCGAACCAAATTGATATTAATACACAATTTTAAATTTAAAGAACTTTATAAATCCGGATAACTTAAAATCTGACGCTGGAAGGCATAAGGATAAGAGCGAAGAAGAAGAAGAAGAAGGATAACTTAAAAGACTCTTAAAAATTCAAAAATTTTAGGAATCCGAAAAACAGCACTAGAAGTGATAAAAAAATAAAAATCGAAAGAAGAACTATATCGGTATACATAAAAAAAAGAAGACAAAGAATTAAAAAACCTGAAAAATCCAAAATATAAATAATTAAAATAAATCAAGAACCCCAAAACTATAGAACCTGTAAGAAATTTTAAAGACGCAATTCAAAAAACTACAAATTAGCAGAATACGACAAATGTAAAGGCTTTAACAAATTTGAAGATACAGACATTTCCAAAAATAAAGGACTTAAGAACCTTTAAAGATCTCAAAGGAATTTAAAAAATTAATAATTCCAAAAAATTTCAAAGAATTTTATGTAAAAGCTTAAGTGTTCAAAAAACTAAGAAACTCAAAAAGCTATAAGTTTAAAGATGCTACATAGAAAAGGAACAACTCACAATTCCATAATATGAAAAAGTTTTAAGAACACAAACGAGTCGAATAATTGAGAAAGTCAAATAATTCAAAGAATTCAAGTTTTCAAAAACTATAAAAAGAGAAGCACTCGGCGAATCTCAAAAAAGAATTCTATAGTTTGCCAATCTCAAAGAACTTCAAAAAATAAAAAGAAAAAAAGATGCAAATTTCTAGTACGTGAATTATTTAAGGAACTTACAAAATCTACAGAGAAAATTCGACGCCCTAAATTCCAAATTGGAGAAATGAAATTTGGAGAGTTGAAAAGAGAAAAACAAAAAATTACAAGAACTTAAAGAACCTAAATGGCACAAAAACTTAAAAATAGAGAAATGCTGAACAAAAATTGATTAAAAAATTTGTATAAGAATTTTATTTAAAAAAAAACTTAAAGATTTAATTCTGTTATGATCTTAAAAGATAACAGTTTTGCAATAGATCAAATAAAACGTAATTTTTCGAATTTCCATATGTTTTAAATAAGAAAAAAATATTTAATGTAATTTAAACTAAAAAAAAAAGACGATTTAAAATGTTTAGATTTTTAAATTTAAATCTCTAAAACCAACAGGAAACTTTTAATGATTTCAATTTAAATCTTGAAATCAAAAGCTAAGATAAAGCCAAACATTGTTATTTAAACAAGCTGTAAAGTAAATAAGACAAAATTAATTTCAAAAAAATTTTAAAGATTTAATTTTGAACAACTTAATAAATTTTGTAAAATTAGCAGAATTTGAGATGTGTTAATTTGGAAAAATTTGGCATAAGCAAATTTTAAATCTTTAAAACAAAAAGAAATTTCTTTAATTTCACATTTTTAAAATGAAACACCGAAGTAGAACAAAAACCTTTATTTTTATCAAGATTACAGTAAATAAGCCAGAAATAATTTCAGTTATAAAACGCTAAAAACAATTTTTAAAGATTAAACTTTGAACAGCTTCTTATCTATAAAATTGGAGATCTTCTAAAGGATAGCATACAATGCAGTGTTCCTAATAAAATTTTCAAAGCTTTGAGTTGAAAGAAATGGACACAATTTAATTTTAAATCTACAAACTCTAAACACATTTTTTAAAGATTTTATTTTAGTCAAAGTCTTTAGACAAAGAAAACTCCGTTCAACTTTGAATTTGGCAATTTCGTTTGTAATTTCTGTCGTGCTTTAATTTAAAGAAAATTTAAAGTGTGGATTTTAAATATTTTATTTCAGAGCTGGGATAAAATAAATTTTTTGTATTTTTACTTTGATTATAATAAGTAAATAAGCCAAAATTAATTTGATTTTTTAATATCGAGAAAAACAATGAAGATTCAACTTTGAAAAATATAAAATCTTAAGGAATAAAATTTAATGTAATTTTCTCTTATATAATTAGCAAACAGGAATAACTTAATCTTAAATCTCCAAAGCCAGAACGAAATTTTTAAAGATTATATTTCGGTAAACGAAATACGTTAAAGTTAATTCAAATTCTCTAATATCAGAAGAAAATTCTTAAAGATTCAACAGAGAATCAAGAGAAAATTTATAAAGATTTAATTTTAAACCTTTAAATCTTGTTGAGCTTGGAAGTAAATAAATTTAAATTTTCTATGATCAAAACAGATTTCTTAGAGATTCCAATTATAAAATACTTAAAATTTTTAAAATGTACCTATAATAGGAGATATAAAAAATTAGCAATAATTAAATTTGGGGAGAACTGAATTTTAAATCTCTAAAATCAAGGAAAATTTTTTAAAGATTCCATTTCAAATCTTTAGAAAACTAAAATAAAACCTACAGTTTTTTCATGTCGAGGTTGAAAGAGAATAAGTCGAAATTAATTTAAATTAATATTAAAAACAAATTGTTAAAGATCTCCGAGCCCCTTAAAATCTTCAAAATTTATAATTTTTTGAATGATGATATATAATGTACTATTTTCTATAAAAAATATTGAGCTGCAGTTAAAGAAAAATATAAATAATCTTTAAAGCCAAAAGAAAATTTTTAAAGATTTGACTTCAAATCTTTAGTGTCTAAAATTAAATTACAAATAAAAAATTGTTAATTTAACCAAAACTAATATAGATTTTTCAACATCCAAAGAACAGTTTCACATCTTTAAGATTTTGTGAAGAAGAATAAAGTGTCTTTTTTCTGTAATAAAAGAAAATAGGCATAACTTAATTTGAGTCTTTAAAATTAAGAGAAAACTATTAAAGACTTCATTTTTAATTTTTAGGGTTGAACCGAAATTTTTGTTTTTGCCGAACTTTAAATTTATTTAAATTTTCCGATTTCAAAAGAAAATTTTTAAAGATTCAGCTGTAAACCACTTCAAATATTTAAAATTTGCGATTTTTTTAACGAATACAAAATGTATTTTTTATAGAATTAGCAGTAATAATAATATTAAATCTCTAAAATCAAGAAAATTTTTTAAAGATTTAATTGAAAGTCTTTAGGTTTTAAAGGTAAAATAAGAAAAATATTTTTTTAGCAAGCTGTCAAATTTAATTTTATATCTTTAATATAAAGAGAAAATTTTTAAAGAATAAACTTAATATCTTTTAGATTTGTGGTATTCTAAGGAATAATTGATTAAATTCAAGCATAACCAATTTTAAACTTCTAAAATTGAGACAAAATTTTTAAAAATGCAATTTCAAAGTTTTAGAGTTGAAAACTGAAATGAAACCAGAATTTTTATTCTTGTCGAGCTTTAATGCGAATAAACTAAAATTAATTTAAATTATTTAATATAAAAAGAAAATGGTTAAAGATTCAACTCTGCACAACTTCAAATCTTCAAATTCACGATTTGCTTTTTTTACCTATATTGAAAGTAAATTGAAAAAAAAATGGGTTTCCAATACTGAAAGAATATTTTTAAAGATTTAACTTTAACTCTTTAAAATCTTTAATATTTAGGTATTGTATAAAATATATTTTTATATATAAAATTAGCAATAATTTGAATTCATATTCA
Organism: Sinelater perroti; assembly: GCA_036346155.1. Taxonomy (NCBI): domain Eukaryota; kingdom Metazoa; phylum Arthropoda; class Insecta; order Coleoptera; family Elateridae; genus Sinelater; species Sinelater perroti. The sequence continues at coordinate 14,761,332 of JARFIY010000158.1, read as the reverse complement.
ATCTTAAATCTCTAAAACTTTTTAAAGATTTGATCTTTTGACTTGTGAGATAAAATAAGTCCAAAAAATTTCATCTTTAACAACCTGTAAGTACGTAAGCCAAATTTAATTTCAAATCAATTTTAAAGATTAGACACTGCAATAATCAAATAATTAAATAATAACATTTGGAGTGCTTTAAATCTCTAAGACCAAAAGGATAATTTTTAGAGATTTTAAGATTCAAGGTTCGAATCTTCAAAATCTAAAATAGAATTGAAAAAACTTTACGTTGTGGAGATTTAAAGTAGATAAGTCAATTTAATTGGGAGTCTAAAATTAAAAAAATGTTAAAGATAGAGTTCTAGTTCACAACTTTTAGATAAACATGCAGTTTGGGCTGCCTATACTACAAATTTAAATTACAACTATTTTTGGCCTTTCCGACTATCAATGTTTACGAGTCTTACAAAAAGTGTGCAACATTAGGATTTATGTGTGCTTGTTGGGTTGCCGCCTCGCACGCAACCAGCCAATATCACGGCCGTAATGCCCCCGGAAAATGAAAGAAGTAAAGAGTTGGTTTTATGCCGCCATCAAGCGCTGCGCGGCGCTTCCAATAAGCGGAACGAGCAGTCCGAAAGCAAACCTGACATGTATACGGCCGCCGCTTTGTTGCAGCAGCCGATCTGATGAAATTCCACACCTAATGAAGGCGCCCCCATGTTCGCATTGGCTGGTCGCGGGGTGGCTCGCGTTTGCAGACACGTTTACTCACAGATGACGATGAGGCGCGCGTTGGCGCGGATGGCCTTGTGGAGGCGGAAGGGCCCCACCTGGCACTGGTACTCGGCGTCGTCCTCCAGGGACGCGTTGTTGATCCGCAGGTTGTAGACGCCGTGGCGCCGGTCGCCGATCACGGAGTACCTCGGGAAGCCCGGTATCACCGAGGAGAAGCCTGCAATTGGGGAAACTCGTTAAGAATTTAGGAATCCTGCAGGCGAGTCCTGCGACCGGTAACTGGCAGCCGGACACGCCGCCACCTCTATCGAACTAATAACGGCCGGACAGGCGGCACGTAACGGCCGCTTCACATAATTAACGCGTCTTTCGTTTTAAGGGGAGGAATTTTCAGGACTTCCACGAGAAAACCAATCAGAGCGACGTAACTCCGGAGTCGCTAAAAAGTGTAAAACCACATGATTACAACTCTCATTTCGACTATTCCCTGGCTTTCTAAAGTTAATGTACGTTCTCGTCTTGGTTTCGAGTTGATGAATTCGCTTTGTTTATGATTTGACCCGTTATAAGCTTTCAACATTAAAATTATAAAAAAATAATAATCGAACACCTGCAGGACTGTAGACGAACATAAATTAATATTTTCAGCCACCTAAGTTGGAACAGGTGTTCCATCTTATTAAACAGCTGGTGCAAACTGTCATTATAATTTTGATTTAATAACTTGACGTTATCATTACTGATCTGTGGTAATTGAAAAAGTAGAAGTGAAGAGTTTTTAAAGTCAAAACTCTTTGTCACCTCTCTGTCTAATCAGAAGTTTTGAATTTAAAAAATCAAAATTTAAAAGTTATATTCGAGCACCCCTTGTAACACAAAATGCTAACCGTAGATAGCATTAAAGATTTCATTCAACTAATATACGACATACGAGTAGTATGCAACTTGTTTAGCCTCTCTGATTCCAAAGATCAATTTAAAAAATAAAAACTTCATTTTTTAACCATTCAACCATTTTGTGGTCAAAATGGACCTTGTAGTTCTGCAATTTATGTTAAACCGTAAATTACACCACTGACAATGTGGACTTTTGACTTCCCAGTATTTCCGCTGATTAAAGTACATAGTAATCATCAAAACCCTTTACCTAAAGCGTAGCCGTCCTTGGTCCATTGGACCTGGCCGGCCAAATTCCCCACCTCGCACTCGAGAGTGGATTCACCGCCCTCTTGCACTTTCACGTCTCTGGGCTGCACTCTGAAGTACTGCTGCTGTGCCCAGCTGCGCTCTGTGAGTACCAGAAGTACTAGAAGATACACTGGAACAAAAAGAGTTCGTTAGAGTTTTATAATAATAAAAATAACAAGAAGAATTACAAATCAACCTGGTAAAAAGAGAAAAAGAGAAAGGAGAAAGTAGGAAGAGAGAAGAGAGAGGAGAAAGAGAAGATAAAGGAGAAGAAAAAAGGAGAGCAGGAGAGGGAGTAAAAAGAGAGAGGAGAAAGAGAAGAGAAAAGAGGTAGAAGTGACAGAGGGAAGAAAATAAGGAGAGAGCGGGGAGGAGAGAGTGGGTAACATTAAATTGAAAGAACTCACAAAATATACCATAGCATGAAAGTTTATTGCGGAAATATAAATCTCAAGGAGTCCAGCAGAACGTTCTAAAAACTGATCACTTTAGCCTTACTCAATTTTTGCGCTACGCACAACAATTTTAAATACAATTATGGCACCATCAGATTTCTTCCCCTTGTTCTCTCAAGGATTAAACATCCCCGGTCGTCTCTTTTCTTTATAAATTATGCCACTGCTGGTTTTATGTTCTAGAGCCTATCCAGGTGAGTTCAGGTCTAACAAAAATATAAGACGTGCTGAGAATTATGCGACCTTTCCTTGTATTAGAAATGGAAATTGAATCAACCAAATTAGCTGCTTCATCTTCAATCTTTCTACTTGCAATCAGGTGTAGACCTAACTCAATTTGGATTTTTGTTGTAATTCTCAGACGCTTAGCTAGTTGCTCAAAGGACTTCTCAAACATAAAAGAAAAGATTAGGGTAAATTGACCGTTATCTTTGGACATGTAGTTTATTGCTACTTTCGTCTCAACCTTCCTTTCGCTTTTATTTTGTTGAAACTACTCTTCCTTCAAACTTTTCTGAGAAACAGTGGGTCCACATGGTTTTTTATCTTTTCATTGGAGTCTTATTTCAGGCAAGTGAACATAGTTGGATAATTTTTTGTTGTTACTTTCAAGAAACACAATTTTTGACTTTTTTTTGTTTACTTCCATATCCTTCCTAGATTTACTACATCATTTCTGTTTTGTTTTATTGAAGAACTTTTGGGAACGCAAATAGTCTATGTGGTTATTATATCATATAATTTTTCGTTACTTCCATCTTTTTTGTCTATATCTTATCTATGTCTGCATCTTTTTCAATTTTTTTGTTGAAGCTCTTTCTTCAGATTTTTTTCAGAAATAACAGGTCCATATGCTGGTTTTATCTTTCAAGTTCTATCTGACAAATAGACTCGCTTGGAGTCATTACAGAACTTTTATTTTAATATCCTTCCTGTATTTGATACCTTCTCTCCTTTTATGGGAATTCTGAAAGCTAATAATCTACTTCATTATTATATCTTCTTGCTGAAGAAAGCCTTATATTAGAAAATTAGACGCATTTGGACCTGCAGCTTTATCTGCGAAATCTTCTTCCAACCTACATCTCAATTTTTCTGTTTGCTGTCGTCTCGTTTTGAAAATTTCTTCTAATTATTCTATGACTGGCTCAGGGGGCATGTGTTGTCAATCCAATTTTATAAAAAATTTATTCTTGGAAGTACTGAGAGAGCGTCACGTGCTAATAATCTACACATTCGTTGTATCTTTTCACTGCTTTGTATAAGTAGGCGTATTTGGGCCTGCAGTTTCAAAGCAATTTCAATATAACATAAACTTTTCATCGCCCTTAAAATCCGCTGATTATTTTTCTCTTTCGCTCGCTTCGTTTTTGAATTTTAGTTGTGATGATTTAGAAAGTGTGCGACTGGCTTTATATTTTCCGTGTCCGTTAAGCAAGAATTCGCTGGCGGGTTTGGTTTGGCGGCAAGAGATTCCACATCCCGGTGGACATTTGATGAGGGCTGATTTTATTCCGGGATTCGATATGTTGCCGACTAGATTTTTCTCTTCCCGGAGGTCGTTTTGTTGGACGTTGAAATTTTGCCGGCGGAAAAACTCGATTAGATTTCCTTGCTATCTGACTGGGCGAGGAACTAAGAAAAAGCTTCGGACACAACCAGCTGAAGGAGCCACATCAGGAAAGACGCTTCCAATAGGCCTCGCAGCGAAGATTTGGGTAACTTGTCCTTTTTCCACCCACACTCTTTTCCTCTTTCTTGATTCCTCAGCACTACAGCACGGGGAGCCGATTTCTGCAGAAAAGCTTCCAAAGGTGAGTTTACCAGCTTTGGCTTGTTGATTGAAGTTCCTTTGTTTAAAAATTTTAAAATTACGATACAGTCCACTTTTGGCCGAAACATTTTTTCTAAGACTGCTGTTGTCTCTTTTTAAGTTTCTCTTCCTATTATTCCCACGACTAGCGCTGGGGAACAGGTATTGTCTCTTTTCTGGAAAACTCTTTGCTTAGGAATGCTGGTAGAGTGACGTGTACTTGCTACTGCCTTTTATTTTAAGTTTCTACTTCCTATTACTTCCGTGACTGGCGTAGGGAGCACGTGGGATTAATTTGGTTTCTCTTCTGAAAAACTATTGGAAATGGTACGAGAGTAACGTGTGCTAAGAGTCTACACGATTTTCTCACTGAAAACAGCCTTGATTTTGATAAGTAAACTTGTGCTTTTACAGTAATTTGTTGATTGTTCTAATCTACATCTAGTTTTTTCTATGCTTGTTGCTGTGTGCTAACACGGTTGTTTTATATTCCCATTTCTTTGAATAAATTGGCATATTTGAAGCTGTACTTTTATAGTTATTTCCATATAACACAATCTCCTCACCGTCCTCAATATCTGCTGATTGTACTTCCAATCTACATCCCATTTTTTTTAAAGATTGCTGCTGTCTCTTTCTTTAAATTTCTCTTTCTTTATTATTTCCATGATTGGTGCAAGGGGGCAGGTGTAGTCAGGCCAATCTTTTGCCTTGATTTGGGTAAGTATATATATCTGAACTTATGGTTTTATAGTAATTTCCATATAGGACACTCCCCTTATCGCCCTCAAAATCTGCTGATTCTTCTTCTAATCTACATCTCCCTTTTTCTATAGTTGCTGTTGCCTCTCCTTAAATTTTCTCGTTTTGATTCTTTCCATGACTGGCACAGGGGACTATGTGTTGCCAGTTCAGTCTCTCTCCTAGGAATACTAGGAGAGTAGCGTGCGCTAATAATCTACACGGCCGTCGTACTTTCTAGCTGAAGACAACCTTGGTTTGGATAAGTTGTAATATCTGGAGTTGTGGTTCCCAAACGCAATCTTTTTTCAAAATATGTTGATTCTTCTTTCATTCACCGTTGAACAAGTACACCAACATTTACAATTTACTATAGCGGTAAGCATAGTTTTCTTGCTTGCTCGAGGCGGATCCGACTGCTGCTTGAGCAGCCCTTACAAAGGATAGCCAACTCTTTCCGAAGAGTGGGTACTGCATTTATTTGGACTGTTTTCTTGGTCTTTAGAATGGGCCCTATATAATCCTTTTTATAGTTTTTTCTTCCATTAAACCAGAGAGAACTGTATGTTGTATGAAGTGTAAAAATTGTTTTACGTAGCTGTGCTTAGTTTAGTGCAATAGTTTGTAAACAAAGCACACACAAAACAGTCTAGAAATGACCTCTAAGGGTCACTTAATAATAATGTAAGAATAAAAGACGTTCAATATATAAAAGTTTCAACACACAAAAGAAACGTCTGCACCTTGTGTCATTTCAATATTAACCTGGTGTTTATACCCTTTTTAGGAAAATGACAGAGGGCTGTCAGCGCCAAATTGAGTTTCTAGGGAAAATTCCTGAGCGGGCAAAGCCTTTGAGCCCAGCTTTCACTCAACAGGATCTCAGCCGCCTCTCATTCCATCCCAGGACGTCCAGCTTTAACATCGCGAAGCGAATAAGCGTTCCACCCGACGCGGCCTGCAGGCGGCGGCAGCGCCGCCGGCAGATTGAACTCCAACCCCGGGCAATAAATCCGGGGAGCCGTCGTCCGCGCTCGTAAATATTTTCCATCGGCTACCGCTCATCTCTCCTAATTAATTCGAGGAGGCTACGTGCCGGCCTCCCCGGCGCTCTAACGAGCCGCGCCGGCCGTATCTGCGCAATTTGAATAATTTTAACGACACCTTGTTAATTAGAGGTGGCCTCGAAGGTTTATTCACGGCTGCGTTCCCACACTCGGCCGCTAATCCACTTTCTTCTCGCGGACTGGTTTGCGCGCTTTCATTCACAACTCCAGCCCGGTTCTTGCCCTATCGGCGATTAATCACCCTGCCCGCGGCCTTCGGCGGCCTGGTGTTATTAAATGCTGGGCACCCCCTTCCGGCACCAACCAGCTTGGCTTTGAAGCTTTTGCTTAAAGAATGGGGGAGATGAAGGAAACACGAAGGCACAATCCTGCAACGTTCCTTTCAGAAAAGAAGGAGCTTAAAAGCTCATTGATAGTCCAGTTTAAGTGGTTAAACATATAAAGCTCTGTTGAGCAAATAGAGAAAGAGGTTATTAAAAATCTTGAAGATAAGTCACCAAAAAATAGCCTGAAAATAATTGTAGGAAAATTGTTTCTCTTTCCGACACATTTTTTCAGGATGAACACCTGAAAGGAATTCGGTTGTGGCACTCACTGATAACGTAAATGTCTGGTAAGCTTTTCTGGCATAATTAGAGTTTAAGTGAAAGCCCCGCCGAACGGAACAAGACAAATTCCTCTCGGGGCGAGGAAAGGGCTGAAAACGCAGCCAAAGCTCGGCGGGCTTTCAGTGCGCCAGGTAATTAGCGGCCACAATAACTCCTCGGAAGCCGAGATTAAAGAGTTTGCGACAATGCGCGGAGCGGCGCGCAATTAGCTCGGGCCCATGCGACGGCGTGTGTGAATGTGCGCTAAACGGCGGTTCACATGAGCTTTTCCGCGCCGAGTGCGTTCAAGGGAGACCCACAAAGGGCAGGCTGTGACCCCGCTGAAATACGGCGCGACATTTCTGCAGCCTTGGGCCGGCCGTGGCCGCGAGAGGTTGGGAGCGAAACCTGATACGGCGCGTTTATTAAGTTAATGCGCCCACTAAATGGGTGTCTGACGGCGATAAAAAGTGATGTGCAAATTACTGAAAACGTCTTGTCTATTTTTCCAACTCTTTGTTTTCCATGCAGAATTAGAGAAATTGTAATTTTTTCATTTTAATAATTCAGTACATCTCATACAGCATAAAAATATCATTATTAGCCCCTACGTGATGATACTGACTATCCAATAGAACTCTGCAGCGCGTAATGACCGCCAATCAGGCGGAAGGGGAGGAACCAACGCAAATCAAAGTCTTCAAAAGGGAGGAACTTACAATAGAATTACTATGCGAGAGGGGTGGAGCTTACGTATAGATAATTTTGGCTTTTATTCGGCTATAAGTAGTTTTTATCATTTAAAATTAAAAATTATTTTAGTATTTATAGTAGGTTCATGATTATTATTAGCATTCATTTGCTACTGCCGTGACTTATGCTGAAATGTCATAGAACAAGATAAAAGTGCAGATAGTTACAGTAAAATGACTGATTTTGAACGTGACATGATCGTTACAACAAAGAACAGTCTTACTACAGGTGCCCCAACCAATTGTAAATCATAAAATGCAAACGTCTAGCATGTGAAACAACCGCGAAAAAACTGGTAAACTTGGCAAACTTAAAGATTATAGCCGTTGAAAAAGGGTAGTGATAAAAAATCGGATGTCCTTAGTGGAAATTTTCAATGTGTTTCACGGGTTTTCATAGTCGTAAGGTCACTGATAAGTCTAACATAAGCATGGTCAATGTTAGACGCCGTTTGCAATGGTGTAAAGCTCACTGACATTGAACAATGGAAACAATTTCTGTGGAGTGACTAATCTCGCTATACAAGCTGGCAATCCGATGGACGTGTCTAGGTAGATTTGGCGGATGCCAGTGAACGCTTTTATCCGAGTGTATTGTGTCAACAGTCAAATTTGGTGGTCATGGTTTGGCCTGGGGTCTTTAGTTCCTGTAACCGAAAGGATAAATGTATTTTAATTTTTTTGACAACTCTGTGCTTGCAACTTCCTGGCAACAGTTCGAGTAAGGGTCTTTTCTGTATTTAAAGGACAATTGTTCAGTCCACATAAGTTATTCTGCGTGGTTTAAAAAGGTGGGTACTGAAAAATTAGTCTGATCCTTACAGAACCCCAATCTTAATTCCATTGAACACCCCTGGAAGTAATTGGAATGCGAGGTAAATCGACGAGCTGCAATAGCTGGACTCACTGCAGCTTTCATAGAGGATTTCCTATAGGAATATATCAAAAGCTGGTAGAAAGTCTCTGCAGGCGCTGTAATTGATGCTAAAACTGGACCCACATGAGTTTATGATTTGGCAACAATGGGTGTCCGGATACTTTTGATTATATAGTGTATATGTGTTCTAAGCAGCCGAATCTGCACCCAGCGTTTTCTACCGCGTCTGCAACTGGTGATAAAACACGATAAAGGCACGAGAGAAGGAACCCACTTGCAATGGTCATCTAGAATCAGTTTTCATTTGATTTTTGTGAAGGAAACTCGTGTGCTGTTATAATCATGAAACATTTAAATTGCTCTTAATGAAGAGCGGACCCTGAAGTCAATTACATTAAATAAATTGATAAAGACGTGTACGTAGATAAATTTAAAAATTAAGCTAAACAAAGGTAAACCTCCAAAATTATCTTTGTCTAACCCTTCTATGTTTTACGACCAAAATGGGTAAATTGTTAAATACAACTGCCTATACTTATCATAATAACTTTCAACATTATTTAAATCTAGTCTACTAGAACGCCAATTCAATACTCACAATCAAATCTTGAACATGAATGGAGTACTGTAGATTATAAGAAAAGGAAACATAGCCCAAAGCAAAAAGGAAGATTAGAAACTGATACTAAAAAAAAAATTAGCAATTGTATTCATTGATGATGATGAAAACACCAACTCTCTAATGAATTTACTAAATGAGTATGTCACACACCTAAATGCGTAAATAATCAAGTGAAAATACAACCTAAACAAATCTGAAAATTACTTTGGCATAATGAAAGCCCTAAAAATAAAAATACGCAGTTTCACACTTATCACAAAACGGAACTCTCCCCATAATGAGTGGACATATATACAGAGACAACCCATAAGTAGACACCCTTTATAGTGTGTTGTATGGTAGTGACTGTACCAATTTATCTTTTATTTTACAGACTGGTAGACAAGAAGGATGCCCAGAACCCCTGGCTCCGAAGAATTAAGTGATCTCTAAAGAGAGTGTGTTGCCAGGCAATACGAGGGTAGTCGAAACCAGAGGCAAATTGCCCGAAAGCTGAGTATTTCCCTGCTCACCGTCAAACGGAGAATCAGGAAACTGTTGGGTCATGTTTAGGTTGACCGGGACCAACGGCACGATAACTGAAGTCTGCAAAACAGACGATGAAGAGAAATCTCCATTGCACAGCTGCAGATGTGGCAAAACACCTGAAAGTATTCGCTATCTGGCTACGTTATCATAGATGTGGACAACCACTATGGTAAGATGCCAGTTGAGTTTTTAGCATAGTGTTATCTTCTCAGGCGAGTTTTCTTTTGTGGACGCTCAGTGAAGAATTCTACATGAACCGCCTGCAACAAACCATCAAGCATGGGAGATTTTCTCTCGTGGGGTGAGAGCATGAGATTATTAGAATTTTTAGAATGTGGGGACAATATTAATGCCGAAAAATAGACGGCAGTATTGCGATTCTGGTGGGCTTCAGAACAAACCTTCCACTCTGATCATGGAAGAGCTCCTTGCAACACTGCTAAAAGAAGTCAAACTTGGCAAGCATAAAACGGCATCCAGAAGGTTCCGTGGAGCAGTCAGTCACCTAACATAAATTCATAGAACATGTCTGACATGTTTAACCTTATAGTGAAACGACGTCCACGAAAACCTGCTTTCTACGGAGAGATGTTAGAATGTTTGTGTGCTGAGTGGGTCACCGGGCTAAGGTTTTAAAAATAGCACATGGTGCTATAACTACGTTTCAACATATATTGGAAATTTGTATCAGCAGTAAAGGTTGATGTTTGAAAATCTCTATTTGCTTATAGATTGTTGCGGCGTATTTTCCTTATAGAAAAGAAGAAATTAAAGATAGTTCTAAAAAGTTATAAATCTGCTAAATTTGATAGTGTAAAACACAACGCTATGGCCATCGTAGACCACGGTGCATTAAATGTACTAAAGATCATGTCATTGTGCAGTAGAAGGATATCAAATACATTAACCCGTTCTCGGCACTAAAAACCAAGGCAGTTACGCATACTAAAAAATGGCCAAATTACACAAACATTGAACAATCAATCACCACCACAAAGTAATCTGGTCAAATGATATTTCGAATAACGGAAGAAGTGGACAAAATGCTTGATCTTTTGGATAACACTCTGCGCTTGAAGAAGTACTGCTCTGAGATAGCATTAGGAATCATAAAATTCCCAAATGTGGCCAGCGAAGTTAGCAATCCATATCTGTGTCAATAGAAGGTTGACGTGGCAAGCTGATCATTTTAGCAGTAGTTGTCCTTTAAACTTGTTCATTAAAAGTGAAAGAATTTGATGCCTTTTTGAGGCTCTTGGGCATAGATTTATAACAGGTAGACTTGAATGCAAAACATTTTTATTGGAGGATCCAAACTGACTACACCACGTGGTAGGCAATTTACCAAGCAAAGATACGCAATAACTACATTAGCCAAGCGACTGACAAAAGTACCAGCTGTTATAGATTTCTTTTTCACCAATGATATTAGATAAAACTCTCTAATTTTGATTGCTCTAGGTTTTCTAGTTTGCAGGAAAAATGTACTCCCTGCGTTGTTACCTAAAAACAGTGACTGGGGTTAGTCGAAGAAGTAGCAACTCAACGAGCAGGGATAGATGACACATGCTGTGAGCTACAAATTTAAATCGAGTTACCAGATTAAAGATGTTACTAAACCAAAACATTAAAAGGTTTCTATAGTTTCTTCAGTGGAAAGTCAAAAACTTACAAACAATTCAACGTTTAATTAGAACCCAAGATAGTAACTGGACCAGGATGTATGGAGGAAAAGCAAACCTGTTCGCAGATTATTTCAGCGAGGTGATCTCAATCTTTCCCATAGAATAACCTACTAATCAAATTCTAAATTCTCCGTACCAAACAGATCAGTCCATCAAACTCTTCAAGTAAAAGAAAATTAAATCAACAATTTACAACTCTAAGAAACCACCAAGTGATAAAAATATAATCACCCTAATATTGACCCTATCTTGTAATGGAAATTAGCTCAAGTAACTGTTATTTCCAAACCTGGAAAGGTTCTACCAGAAACATCCTCACGTAGATCGATCAACCTTCTGCTGTGTTATCAAAGGTGCTCGAAAAGCCTTTTCTGAAACGAATCGCCAAACTACCAGCACTCTACTATCAGGGAAAAAAGATCTAGGAAATAGAGTGCGTTCCTTGACGTCACAGATTAAGAGCAACCTACCTCATCGTATTGGCGTCTTATCTGCTAAATGGACATTTTCTTACTAGATACAGTGTAGCCTACACATTTCTGAAGTGAATTGAATCAGGGCAATGTTCTAGGTCCTTTGTTGTATGTGCTATCTTGCTGACCTCCAATAACATCGATGGGGCAGTTTCAAACATAACTTCAAAACAGTAGTTAGAAATTCACACACACCTTTTGTATCGGAGGACAATCTTGTCCATCTGTTACATTAAAGAATGGCCTCTTCTCCCAAAATGTTGACCAATGAGCAGATATTTTCATTTAACCATGGATAACAAGTTATTCTTGTACATAAAACCTGCCTGGATACACGGAACTCAACTGTGGGACTCTAATACCTTGAAACTTCAACACGACAAGATATTGCGGCTGTCTGCAATGGACCATGGTATATATCAAATCATGCTGATAATCGTGTTCTTGCTGTACCCACTACCAAGAACGATATTAGAAACTTGAGCTTAGGGTATCGTCACGTATTAGTGATAAACCTCCTCACCAGCCCTCGTGTCAAAGGGCTCAAACGAAATGACCCGTTCGATCTACTTTTGTTTAGATAGTGTGGTATTGCAATTCAATTTTTTATTTTATCAAAAAAAAAAAAAAATTGGGCCAAACATAATTGTGGAACAATCGTACATAATTCTTAAAAAATAAAAAAAGCATTTGCAACTCATTGGTTGTCTACCATCTTCCCTCCCACAAGTGATAGGAAAACGAATAGGCCCCAAAACAGAGAAATAAAAAAACAATGCATTTAGGGGCTCGAAAGTTTGATGAATTAAGTTCAACGAGAACTATCCCCTTAACATTAAAATTGTCAAACTTTATTCTCATATCTCAAACATAGCAAGGCTCAACACTCCGTGGGAAGCACGGCCTGCGAACTGAAAGGTTGAAGCTTTCATATGTTCGTCGTAGGCTATCTGGAGAGGTCCAGGAACAAACTCGGGTCCGTCCGTACCGCAGCCATATGCCCCAACGGTACTGCAACTTTACTTAAAAATTGACCTTGATCAGTTCCTTGCTTATAAAATTAAAATTCAGCTTAAAATTAGGAGAACAAAATTCCGGTCATGTAACTATACTAAAAAAAGTTAAATTTGAATCTTAGTTTTATTTTCCTTGTTATGATTCAAAATGGCGTTGCCAGCAGCAGCTTCCGCACATACAGGTATGCTAATGCCCGCTCGCCAAGATAAAATCCGCCAAGTTCCCGGCATTTTTCTTACTTTTTGCGGAATGTGAGTTATGGCCCAAAAAGTGGCGCTATCTACGTGACGCGCGCTCGGCCGCGGCCCAAGTGATGGCCGCAAAAAGGGATATTAAAGCAAATGGCGCAATAACTTAGGCACTGATACAGACCACTATCTTAACTAAGGTATAAATAGCCGGTGGTGCGCATTGTTGTTTAGAACAAATCCCCTGCGGCCGGCTTATAAATCTCAAGCAGGGCGACCGCCCGGCAAGGACACTATTGCAATATTAACAGCGGCCCGGGCTCATTTAATTGTAATGGACCCGGTCTATTGCATCTAAGCGGTATATATTGCAGCGGGCCGCTGCAAACTTGGGCTGAATAATGCGCAACGCCCTGCTTAGCGTACGCCGGGCGCTTCGATTAATTGGGAGCTGAACAGGTTCTCGAATAATTGGCCGCTAGATTGCCGGCGACTCGTCCTTGCCGGCCTAGGCAGCTCGGCGAGTCCTTGGCATATCGCCGGCGACCAACTGTCGGAAAGGCTGCAAGAGCTCGTGAGGTCCGTCTTCGAAATGTCATGCGGCTGTTGTGGGAATTTTATTGTCCGCGCCGATTAAATGCCCCTCATGACTGAGAACTTTGCGTAACTGCAATGGTGCAATCACAAACAGGATACAAGCTGCAAGCGCCTTAACAGAATACATTTCAGGCCATTTTATGTCATCATAAAAGAACCCGGTACGGACTGTCCGATAAATATCTTTGAAAAGGGGAAATGGAAATGATAGGAGAAATAGAGGTATCCGAAACATATATCGTTAGTAAGAAACACACTAAAGCCTATCCCAACTCAGGATGAAAAAGGGTAAGAAATTGAGGAGTAACATCTCTTTAAATGGTAAGAAAACGGAAAAGTAAAATAAGAAGAAGTGCGCTAAAGATAAAAACGTGTAAATTATAAGATTTGGAACAAAAGGGAAGAAGTGATAAGAGAAGCAGAAAAGATAAATCCCAATGTCTTAGTATTGACAAAAAATAAGAAAAAGTACATAAATCAGAAAATATACGGAATTCATCTTCACATATGGAGTGGAATAGGAATGTGTGAAAGATCAAAAGAGAAGTCCTAAGATTTATTAGGAAAACATGGAGAAATAACCTATATTTTTGAGAAGAAGTCAACAAACGGCTATTATAAAAATAAAACCATAAGGAGAAAACCTGACAATAATATCTGTATATGCTATAGACGACGGCGTACAAGTGGCTATAAAAGAAGGATTTTTCGATATCCTCAACAAATAAATAGAAAGTGTGAGTACATATACTGAGTTGGGAGAATAGAAAATGATACAAGACTGGAAAGGTATGGAAAAGAAGTGTTGAATGAAAATGAAAGGCTACTGTTTTTCTTATGTGGAAAACATATAGTCAATACCTTCTTCAAGTACAAAGACATTTGTAGGTACACATACATACATTCAACGCGTGGGTTAGGAGACCAAAAGATGAAAACAAAAGACGTAAGGCTGTAGAGACTACCAGACCATCATATGGTAACAGCAACTTTTATTTAGACATCAATAATAAAAAAAGGAAGAATTGCAAACCACAAAAGAGAACCAAACAAAAGTAAAACAAAATAAATCTTTAGTACAGAACTAGAATAAAAAATGAAATGCAAAAAAAGACTAATAGCAAGACAGAATGTGAGAAATAAAAAAGACAAGTAAAATAATAATAAAACAAGCGAAGCATAAACATTAGGATAATGTGGGTAGAAATGTATGTATAAGTAATACGATAGGATTTAACAAATCTAAAGGAGCATGGATAATAATTTGAAGCTTAATCGCCAGTCTGATAACACCACAAACATGGACAAAATATTACCAAGTGCTGTTACAAAAGAAAATACAACAATATATAATGTAATCAAAAGAAACGGAGAGAAGTAAAGGTAGCACAAAAGCTCTAAAGACCGAAGTGACTTTAGACTAACATCATCAGTAGCCCTTTTTGTTGAAAATTCCAATTTAAATGGAAGAAAGATTCACTAGGCTAAGGGTTCAGCATAACATATCCTTCAACTCACCACGATCTAAATGTTTAATAATTTGGGGTAACAGTTGTAGCCTTATCACTTCGAAGATTAGAATTTTTTTATGTAGGTGCGGAGATGTTGTTCTTCGATGCCTCATCACTGCTAGTTTTTTGAGCCCAATCGGTCATACTTCGTCCTTCAGGGGCCGAAGATGTCATCATCAACATGCATTACGGTTATAAGCAAATGGCAAACGAAAAGGACTTCTAGATGGATTTAAATCAGGTAATCTAGAAGTGGCCAAAGGCCAAACGGTAAAAAATATGGCAAAAACTCTTCTGGTTATAGATTCAGCATGGCCCAAAGGTGTGCAGTGGACCATTCATGTAACCAAGTGTTCATTTTTGGTTTGTCGCAAGTGGCCGCGTAGAGGCAACTTAAGGTCGACGAAATTATGGTGTAACATAAAAGAGTTGACTTAAAGCGTTCAAATTATAACATAGATTTTTTCACACTCTTGGTGAACAGCTTAGAAAGAATAACTTAAAAGTCGGGAATGCGCAGAAAAAGTTGCAAAGAGATAAGCCCTTCTATTATGATGATTACCGGTGACGCTTTGGTCACAAAAGAATGGCTCCAGGATATTAAATGCTGATGTTCCACGCTATACTGTGACCTTTGGTAAGTTTAGACGATGTTTTATAGTAACAGTAGTAATTTCCTTTTCAGCTTATCGATTGCTGCTGATATGATGCCGTAAGCATGCCTGAGGATACCAGTAAAAAGACCGTTAGCGTGAGGTCCAACGAATATATAGGATCATGACAGGGATCACAACAGGCAGAGTAGAGGGAGCTCTATCTTGCCAAAAGTAAATGTCTTTGTTACCTAGAATATTTTCGATGCGTGGGCCCATAGATTACTAACATCATTAGTGATAATTTTGTTAAAAATTAATATTTCTTACTACGCTGTAAGTTTAAACTTATCAGTTAAGTTGTGTTTCATAGTGACGTGTGGGTTTCGAGGAGCCAGTTAAACCGGGTGGGTGCAATTGTGTCTATTAATCGAGCCATTGAATTTAAAGGCAGCATCAAACAGTTTGGATTGATTTACTGCTTTTTTCCAAAAGCGCATTTATTGTCAGTACATTTGTGGAATGACACCATGAAGAAATATAGTTAAACATAACAAAACAGTTGATACCCTAAAAAAATATATAACGCAACATTTACACATAATATATCGAAATAATTTAGATTTGAAAGATTTAGATTGACCTTGGCAGATAGTTTTTAAGACTGTTTACAGTTGCCTGTCAAGGAAAGTACCTTTAAACTAACCAGTAATCCATTGGAACTGGAGAATGAGGGCTACAATAGTAGTATTGTAGCCTTTGAATGAAAAAATATGAGGGTACGTAGTGGGGCCACATGTGCTAAAGATCTGACACTTGTAACTTAGTCCAGACAACTCTAAAAGATCTTTTTGTCTGACCTTCTTCCCAGAAATGAAATATTAATAAAATTAGAAGGTTGCGTATTTGTGGCTTGTACTAAGTTCGACAGACAATTTCCTATTGCTAAATGAAGGTCAAAGACAGATATACCTCTTAACCTGTTGGGTTTAATTTTAACCACTTTTTCTAACAAACTTAAATAGAAAAAGTAACTTTTTTACTATATTATAGAGGCATAATGTCCTTTATAAGATCTGAAGAGTTTAAGAAATGCCGCAAGGTCTTAAGCTCGATGATAGAGAAACTCCAACTACACCTCCCCGTGGTAAGGATGAACACCTAAGATTGGTGCAATAGCTCTGGAGACCGAATGTGCGCCGGTATAGCAACAAACCTGACTCGGTCAGATGGGCATATTGTCCAGAGGTGAGAAATCGCCCTCGAAGGCGGAGGAATCGATAAGAAGATCAATGCATTGCATGGAGGAACGGAAAACCACCTGATTAGAGGAAAGTATTTCAAGAAAAATCAAGATAGCAAACTTGCCATCATGGTTTCCAACATCCGAAACGGATCGGAACTTTAAGAAGAAGAAGAGGCATAATACTGAATACGCAACACAATGAAACAGCGATCGGAGATTATCAGGAAAGGCAAATCCTCAATTGACGCCTTACATATAATGAAGCAAATTTCAGAAAAATGCTATGAACATGACATAGACGTTCATATATTGTTTATAGATTTCAAACAGGTATTTGACCAAATGAGAAGAGCAAAAATAATGCAAGATCTAGAACTAATTAAAACTCCTCAAAAACTAATAAAACTGATTAGAATGATCATGCAAAAGTCAAGAGCAACGATCATCGTAGGGCAGAATAACTCGGACAGCTTTGACGTAAACAGAGGAGTACGATAGGGGGATGCCCTATCAGCGCTACTATTTATAACATCTTTAGATGACATACTCAAAAAAGTGAAAAGTAGTAAAACAATCAACGCGAAATCTGTACAGATCATTGCATACGCGAATGATTTATCAATTGTAGCAAGGAGCCGAAGGGACCTAGAATATGCATTTACAATAATAGAAAAAGAAGTAAAAGAAAAAAGATTGGCAAACAATGAAAAGAAAACAAAATACATGCATTGTAGTAGACAAAAGAAAGTAATGTTTGCAGGACTAAGAACTAGGCAGCATAACTTTGAAGAAGTGGAATATCAATACATAGAAAAAGCGAAAGAATAAATATTAAAGACAGAATACAGACAGGATATAAAGCTTTCTATTCCAATAAACAGCTGGTGAAAGATAAAACACTGAGTAAGAACACAAAACTGAACATTACAAAACCATCATCAGACCAATTGTAACATATGCAGCGGAAACGGCACAACTGATGCAGAAAGAAGAAGAACAGCTTAAAATATCCTAAAGGAAAATTGTAAGAATAATAGTGGGCCCGAAAAACAGAAGAAGATGAAATAAGACGGCTGATGCTAAAAGAAGAAAATATTGTAAGATTTTTAAATCACAAAGAATACGATGTATGGTCATGTGTACAGAAAGAACAAAGAATAACCGGTAAGGATATTAACAGAATGGAGCCCAGCAGAAGGAAGACCAAAGACAAGATGGAAAGAACAAATTGAAAGGGATATAAGTATTCTGCGAAAACGTTTTCCTAACAACGAAACGAGATGGGTTTGAAAGAAAGAAAAACAATTAGAAAGCATTATAAAGGATAGTTTGCAAGTAGTTCATTTAGAAGAGGTCGAAAGGGCCTCGAAAATTTCCCTTAATCACTCTAAAAAAATTTAACGTTCTGTACAGATTTATACTTTAGTGAAAAATGGCGTTGCTGACGTAGTAGTTTTCTCGTTGAGTTTCAAAAGTAGTGAACAATTTCGACCCAAAAGTGTCTTCATATCGCAATATTGGCCAAAGATTGGGCCGATAGGAGCCTCTTCAGCATTGATCAGATCCTCAACCGATGATATACATGTAAATGATCGAAAAATTACGTTTAAAACGAGTACTGACTTAAGCAAATTCCTTAACAATTTTAATTGATAGGTTGTCATGGTTTGAAATATTATGATTGCATTCTGTAAATATACTCTACGATTTTTTGGTTTTGTTTGAATGTCATAGCATCGATTGATAGCTTATAATTTATTTTGTTATTGCTTTTGTTATTGTGCGTACCTTGCACTACTGCTTCTTTAGACACTAACACGAAATCAGAGAAAGAGTTGTCATAGTTTGCTGCACAACAGATTACCAAGTTTCTCATGGCAAAGACAATACAGCTGCTAAATTTTAGACAATATTCTGATAAAAATTCTAACAATTTTTGGAGGTAAAAGTCGAAAATAAAGGCCAGCGAAGGACCAGCGTCACAGAAGAGAATATTCGTATTATTGAAAATGTTTATTTCAACTTGAAACAAATTGTTGAGTGAAACAAATCTTGCTTATGAGCAAATTCTATATTCACGCGCTGTGAGAGAAACAGACAGGGGCTCGGCTTTTGATTGTTCTAGATAGAGATGCCAGAATACATCGCACTACCGCTCTTTCAGCATCACAATGTCAGAACAAAAGGTAGCCTCATCCATTGCTGAATATATTGTTATCAATTTTATTTACCGCAGATGACGTAAAATAACGCCAAACATTGAAAGGACTTAGCGCACAGGGACAATACCCTTAAGAAGATTCAAGTGTAACTATCGCATAAAAAATGTTTGGCAAGACCAGAAGCAGTTCAAAATAAAAGCCACCGATGTCACCCGAGGAATTTTATGTCGACATGTTGCTCTAATTAATATTTAACATCATTTCACTGAAGGGCTGAAGTATTGTCTCCTTTAAATTACAGTAGCGGTTTAAAATACATCAACTTTTGGTAATTTCTCCATGTCTTTTTATGTGCTGATGAACTTTCTTCATTTTTAAACGCTATATTGACACCTGTCCTGCAATTATCCGTATAAGAATCGGTAAAAATCACCATCGTAATGATTTTTTGATTTTTGCATTCTTTAAATGATAATGGTCTTGTCAGGTATGGGCTTCCGCAACATATTTCTAGATATCCAAAATTCCAATGATCGTGCTCAAGGTCGAACTTTCCGTGAGATTACAGTACAGTTCGGCCTCTATAAGAGCACCCACTGGAATATTCAAAATGATGTTGTGACTCTTATTAACTCTCATTAACAACTCCCGCCACAACTTTCGCTGGATGACAGCCGATGTTTCTCGCCAATTGTGTGACCCCCTAGACCCGTTATTATCTATTCCTACTATTAGACGTGGTCTGCAGCAAGCCGGACTTAATGGACATCGCCCGGACAAGAAGCCAATGATTTCGAAAAAGAACAGGAAGGTCACCATGGAGTGGGATTAGGTATACAAGAACTGGACAAGGAAAAAGTGGAAAAATGTGCTCTGGAACGACGAAAGCAGGTACATGATGTTCGGAACGGATAGAATTCAGTGAATTCGGCGTCTCCAAGGCAATAGTTTTGATCCCAAGTACCAGATTCTTACAACGAGGACGGGTCTGGGCTCATGACTCCGACCTCAGCACGTGTCTCCTCAGCCATTATAGATCGCTTTCGGTATGAACACATTCTCTAGAATACCATGCGTCTATATGCCATTCAGAACATGGACAGAGGCTTTATTTTCCAACAGAGCAATTATCCTAAACATCGTCCGAAGCATGCCAATAACTGGCCCAGCTAATCCACCGAAATTATCGGGGGCCTCTGGGTAGAGATGAATCGTCGTCTAATTGGCAGAAATGCCAAAAATGCAGATGAGAAGTATGCCCAACTCTAGGGGGAGTGAAAGAACATCCCTCTCTCTCTCTCTCTTTTATCCTCTTCGGGACTCTATGCCTCGCAGGTACCAAGCCATCATTGATACCAAGGGTTATGCTACTAAGTATCAGACTGTTGTTCACTTACAGTTGATTTAGTACTGTAATGTTATTAATAAACGAGATGGTTTAAATATGATGGTAAGAACTCAGGTCAACTTTTACCGAATCGCAAAAAATTAGAAAAATATATTCGTATATTTTATTATCGAATCTCGTATATGAGCAAATTAAGTTAAGTAAATTAAATTATTTGGTATAAATGTGGTAGTATATGAAATAAAACAGTCTTGGTTCTTTTTCAACCCTTAAATGACACAGGGGGTCCAAAAGACCCCATGCCTTTTCCAACAATCCTTACTTCTAAGACCTCACCAGAAATCAGACTTATAGCCCCATCTATCTTTACTTGGATAGTTAGAAATTTCCGACAGGTCTGTCCATCGCCAGGTGCTGAGTGGAACAGTTGAAAATTAGGGTAAGATTCAAAATACTCCAGTGTGTCATTTACGTGCATAGCGGAGTAAATTTTTTTAGTGTTTTAGTGCATAATCTATTTATTCAAGTCGTAAGTATTGTGTTTGCGGTGCTTTTCAACGTATTTTCGGTAATTGCGGAGTCGGGCGATACCGCAGATGCCCGAACAAGAAGATGAGGGACCTGCAACAATTGACACAGCTCATCAGACGAAAGAGAAAATCTATCCGAATACAGCTCCAAAGAAAAATACGGGTCTTCTGGAGGAGATTCGTTAGAGAGTGCTATGGGGATAGATGAAGATGAAGACGATTTGGAGAATACGAGTCTGAAGCAAAGATTTTTGGACGTTAAAACGCGTTGGAACGCCAAAACCAGAGGAGTGTCGGTTTTGAGAAGAAAAAACCGTTACCAATGGAACACAAAGGTCCCCGAAAGACTCTCAGGTAAATTCCGTTGTTTACTTATAAACGGAGCACAGCTATACGTGAATTACATGTGTCCTTTCCTTGGAAAGAATGACTGAATGGTAGACAGATAGATAGAGAGGGAGAGAATCAACCGATACAATATTATGACCATCACATAGACATCTTCCTGTTAAAGTCGGGTGTAGATTATTATTAAAAATTTCGGTTTGAAAATTTTTCAAAAATTCCCACTTCATTCCTCAAAATAAATATACTCTTTAAAGGGTTTACATTTACTATAGGTTTTATCTTAAAGAACATCTTATACATATAATCCAAAATTTTTAACTCAAAATTTCAAAAATGAAAAGTTATGATTTTTTAAGAGAGATTTAACGATGTTCTTCAATACTTTTTTTTTAATATGAATAACGAAAAATACTGACACAATGCTGATTTATGTCGGTGGAGAAAGGGTTTATATTGATGGCAAAAAATTTCAGATCAAAATCTTAGTAACTTTGAAAATTATTGTATATTTTCGACTTGGGGTCGAGTACGTGATTTTTTGGCACGTGTCATTTAAGGGTTAATATCTTGTTTTCTGCTTAAGAAAGCAGAAAATAAAGAATTTTGTTATTTCCAAATAAATTCTGAACATGCTGTGTTGGTAGGTTCTATAAGTTTGAAATAATTATATTTTGGTTTCACGAATAAATCATAGAAAATTGTACTCGAAAATGAAAAAGCGCCACTTACTGGAACAAAGGTAAAGGGCAATATATGGAGACTTCACGCAGCAGAAGAGATGAACCGAAAAGGGCGAGAAGAATCATTTTCGGCTGATCTACGGCGTTCAACCACTTGGGTGGGTTCTTAGGGCGAAGTTAAACAAGTGTTGGAAGAGAACCATAAAGTAAGCGCTCCGGGGGCCCCAAGAAGGACGGAGCAGGCGGCGGATAATGGAGAGCGCGGCAGCCTCCTGCCGAAGATGCGCCCCGAACGGGGGCAATCGATAAGGCGGTGCAGAACACCCAGATTAAACCCGTCCACGTGTGGATAAACGGCCGGCGAGGAGCGGCCCCAATTTTCCGGCGCGCGCCCTTTCCCCAGTTCGGCGGCGGCGGCGCGGACAGCCCCGCGCCGACATACGCGCCCCTAAATCCGGCCTTGCCGGCCAGAAAATGCGGATTTATCGCGCCGCGCGCTGCGGATTTTTGGCGCGGCCGCGAATTTATAGTTTGTGCATGTGGTATTCGATACGTCGCCGCCACATGTGCGCCGGCACTAAATTATCTGTAATTTAAAACTGCTGCCTCTCCCGCAGTGATAGCTGGCGCTGACGCTGCCCCCTCGGCGCGCGATTTCGTCTATTTCCAGCGATACCGCCGCGATAGTGCCGGGGGCGGCGCCATGTGGGTGGTAATCCGAGCAGCGCTGAGCCATCTTCGGTGCAAACCGCAGAAGCAATCGCCGGTCCACATTTAGACGCGGGCTGAAGCGGCCCACTGTTGCAGGACCGCTGCTGAAAGTAGACGCAACGAACATGTGTCGCTAGTTCCACCAAACTGTCATAAATGGGCTGAATAACGCGCAACATTTAATACGCGTCCGTTACAGATGTTTACAAATAAATAACCGAAGTTACATTGTTTTTACACGAATACATTATTCGCACTGGCGATTCGTCGACCTCTCATACATTACCAAATAATTGAAGCGCATTTCCGCCTGAAAAGACCTCAATTTGTTTGGCTGTAAAGCTGTGAAAATTGACCCGTTAACTGCCATAACCCCCGTTTGGGGATTTCTAGTGATATTTGAAGCCCTTTTTACGTTGGCAGGCCTGGGCAACTTGGAGTATGATCCTCAGTTGTTTTCCTTCGTTCTTTTGAGATTGCAATGATAGGCTATTCTCGAGAATAAGAGGATCTCGTTAATGATCTTCATTTTATGGCTTCCAATAATGAAGATGAAGATGATGTGAATGAAACAATGTTGTAGATGAGGTATTAGACTGCTACGATATTGATGAAGATACATTGGATGTCCCAGCTGATGTACCTGGTAGTTTGGAGCTGCGTACTAACTGTGGAAGGGTTGCAGAACATCTACGGAAACAGTGGGACGTAATGATAGGCTCATTAGAAAGAAAGTAAAGACTACTATTTCTTCTGAGTGGGTAAAGGAATAAGCAACTTATAGCATTATCTACCCTGTTTCCCAAGATATTGAACGAAGGAAAGGAAATTAAGCATAGCATAGCATAGGAAATTTTCGAGGAACTATTCGATGAGGAACTTTGATAAATCACAATTTTCAGCTTTATACTGAATGTGTTAAGAAGTTTATAGGAATATTAGTGACTATTATGCCTCAAGATCAATTATATTTGTGTGAAGATGAAGACTTTAATATAATGCATGAGGAAATGTATGAGTCGCAACAGATATCTGGAGATCAAGCGGCATCTACATTTCAATAACAATGCAAAACTTAATACCATCCCAGTGGAAGAAGAAGCAAAATCTTCGAAATTTGTCCGCTAATAGCGTCATCTCAATAAAAAGTTCTTGAAATTTGAAGTCTTATAATATGAGCATCGAGGAGCAAATGGTTAGGTGGTATGGGCGTCATTTTCTTAAAAAGTTTATCCGGGAAAGCCTGTAAGATTAGAATTCAAGCAGTGGTATTCCCTTATTGGCTGTTGTTATGAGGGAAAGAGTGGGGATTCAAATGATGTTCCAGTTGTAGGTCTTGGTTTTTCAGTAGTACTGAAGATAATGTCCTTCACAGATATTCCACGGCTTCACAAAATCTACTTTGAAATTTCTTTACGAATTTAAACCGCATGAAAATGCTCAAGAAAATGGAGTGTGGGCAACAGATGCCCCCAGAATGAACAGGGTGAAAAACTGTCCCACAGAAAGTGAGATAAAGAGCAAAAATAGAGGTGTCTATGATTATAGATTCGGCAGTAAGAATGAGATCTAGGTAGCTACATGGAAGAATAATGTTTGTGTCAAGTTGCTAATAAATCATGACGCAATGAAACTAGTAATCGATTTCAAAATGGAGCAAATGTAAAAAGGGGCTATAGGTCTCCCAGCTCAAACTAATGACAGAGTAAAAACTGGACTAGAATGTGCAGAAGTATCGAATCAGAATTTAAAAAAAATTTTGCTTCAAACTGAACCGTCAGTTTTAGACCCAAAACAGTCTGGATGTCCATCGCACCCTAAACCATCAACATTACGTGTTCAAGAGATCAGAACGCATCATTAAATGCTATGAAAAAACAAAGGAAATGTGTAGTCTGCAATGGACTTTCTTTAAATAATCAAAATAGGCCATTTATAGTGTATAAACTTGAAGGCTCATAGATTCATTCCATACATTTTGTCACATTGAACGTTTCTCCATCTACTGGACGGTTCAGGAATTCCATCGTAACAGCAGCAAAGTTTGTACCAGTCTAGTATAGGTCCAGTGAGTATACAGCCTAAGAAAAGTGTCCTAAACTGATTTAAACACGAGCTTTTGTACAGCCTTCTATGTCTTCCAACAACTCGTAAGAATTTGTAAGTTATTGTTGGCGGTGGTCTATCGTTACTAGTTCGTACTGTTTTAGTAGCACCAGATCCAAGATAAATCATTTTTGATATAAACTAGATCTTACAGTTGATGTTAGTTGTTGTGGTAGAGTTGTTAGAGAAAATTTATTTTTGACTCTGCATTAGTACATCGTGTTGCCTGTTTTCGGTTACCAGGCCAATTCGGAATTTGGAAGCTCTTTTGAAGAAAAATCCTTTAAAACTGCCCAGCTCTTAGTATTTTTTCACTTATTCGCAGACTCTTCACTAGTTTAATAGATCATTTAACATCAACAATAGTTTCAAAAAATCCCCTAACTTCTGCTCTGATTCTTTTTTCATTATCAACTGGAAATCTTCTCCAACTTTAATATCATTCCTGGAAGATATATAAAATATCACTGGATGCCTGCCTAGTTCATTTGCTTTCCCCATAAACTTTGTATTTTCTGCCTATCATTATATTGTAATGTAACACTGAAGTTTCTTTTACTTAAGTGAAGATTTTCTCATAATTGCGCTTTTGTCTTGACAGAATCACTTATTTAAGACATGTGAGACATAATCGAGGCGCAATTATAACTAGTCTCTCATCTTTACTGCCTTATTAGCTGTTTCACAGTCTATCACAGTTTTGGCGTGTTAGACTTTCCTCTTTTAGGGGTGAAAAAGCAATACAAAGCATAACATCGTCTTACGCCTGGCCTTTTAATCCTTCTTCCAAGTAGTCTCCAAAGGTATGTACGAGGAATGTTCAACTCAAGTCGGAATAATTATTTTTCTTTTGTCTATATTCAAAATTAATATTTTGCAAAAATAATAATTCAATGCAAGTAAAATAGCTCATCCTTGGAGATGGAAGAAGGAAAAACGCCCATAACGCAAGCTACACTGCCTAGTTGGATTTCTAACTTTATGAGTTAAGTGAGAATTTCTAGTTGCTAGAAAGTTTAATATAACTGTTAATTGTCAAACATAGACATTTCAAGTTTTGTTGCACAAAGAATAATTATGAGGCTTTTGGTTAAAGAAAGGGTGAAACTATCTGCACAGTTCTGGAAAACACATTTTTCAAAACTCAATTTTACGACTCGCGCAACGTTTTCAAAAACGATGAAAGAGAAGACGTAACTAACGGACCAGGTATTCTACCAATATTAAATGTGTTGACCATTAAATTCGTGAAAATCGGTAAGAACTATTGCTGATATTCTGTCTACAAGTGTTGAAGGTTTGGAAACTATAGTCTACTTTAACAAAGTCAGTGATCGGTGGATTCCCAAACAATTGTCCCTGAATAGAAAGTCCCCTCCCTGTGCTTAAGCCCGCATCACTTTATTCCAAGGCCTTAAGGAAGAAGATGGTAGATTTCTTATTTTAAACGCATTGGTCATTCATGATGAGATCTGAATCCATCACTTTATGTCCAAAATGAAGTTGCCTTCAATGAAGTGATGATATTCATCATCTCCTCTGCGCAAAAAATTCAAAATCTGTGCATCTGCTGGAAGACGCTGAACAACGAATTGCTGAAAAACAAAGTCAGGCCAGCGTTTTGCTCAAAATGCTGGAGTTCTTGAGTGTTTGTTTTGTTCTACAACAGTCAGTAACAACAGTCCAAACTTTAAAAAAGTTTACAAAGAAGTTTAATCTCATGGTGGATAAGAAATTTGAGTCCAATAATGCTGTGTATTTGTGGCTACAACAACCGAAAACAATTTATGGAAAGGGAATCGGGAAGCTACAATATTGTTCCGGCCATTAATTAATCATTCCTCATATAAGTAAAGCTAGAATGTAATCATAAGGTTTTGGGCGCAAAAGACTTACTGCAATAGAGTGCGCCTTGTTTCTGAAGATTGGCCAATGGTGTCCAACGATTTTATTTTAGAACATTTATTTTCCCGTCCTCTACATATTACTTCTGTATTTTTACGTACGATATTTTTGGCGAAAGAAAAGACTATTATTTTGCTTTTCATATATATATATATATACAAAAGGATCTTCACAGCTGACGCTGTCTTCCTTCACTCAGCCGTTTCTTCCACTCCTTCTTGTCTTCCCAATCTCCGTCTGCTAGCCCTCTTCTTTCCATGGCTTCGTCCACCTCATCTCTGAAAGATCTTCGGGGTCTTCCTCTCTTTCGTTTTCCTGGAGGTCTCCACTCTGTTATTTTCTTTATCCATCAATTATTGTCCGTCCTTCTAACATGGCCGTACCATATTAATTTCTTTTCCTCGATGTAAGTCAGTGTGTCTTTTTCTACATTCATTCTCCTCACTATTTCTGTATTTCTAATTCTGTCCAGTCGTGTCACCTGGCAGCACCTTCTCCAAAATTCCATTTCTGTGGCTTTTATTTTTCCTCTATTTTTCTTATTAATTATCCAGTTTTCTGCCCCATATGTCATAATACTTCTGATAATTGTGTTATATATTCTGTGTTTTGTATTTTTTGTAATGTGTGTGTTCCATAGAATGGGATGTAGTTGTCTGATACTTATTCTAGTTTGTCCTAACCTGTTCTTTATTTCTTCTTCTGTATATGTATTTTTTGATATAGTAAAGCCTAGGTATTTGAACTTATTTTTCCCTCTTATTTCTACATTGTCGTCTATTTCTAAGTTTTTACCTCTTCTTCTGTAATCGCTAAATATTCTGTCTTATCGAAGTTTATTTCCATACCGGCCTTAGTGTACTCGTCTTTTAGTTTTCGTAGCATATAACTCAGGTCCTCTTCATCTTGGGCTATTATCACTTGATCATCTGCGTAGCTTAGTGTATAAAGATGTTCATTGCGCACTGGTATCCCTATTCCCTCACATTTCCTTTTCCAATTCTTTAAGGTATCTTCTAAGAATATCTTGAATAGGGTTGAGCTGTGCAGCATCCTTGTAGGAGCCCTTTGTTGTCTTAAAGTAATTACTGATCGTCTGCCCCACTTTCACTGCCACTTGGTTGTTTCCATAAAGTTGCTGTATTGCCATGATTAGACTTTGTTGATCCTATATTACTCATCGCTTCCCACAGTTTTTTCTGGGAACCGAGTCGTACGCTTTTCTGAGGTCTATGAAGGCCAAGTGAATGTCCCTGTTTTTCGCTCTTTTCTTCGCTATAAGTTGTTGGATAGTATATATGTTGTCTATACAGGATTTTCCGGCTGTGAATCCTGTTTGGTCTTCTCCTATTTTCCATGAATATTGTCTTCTATTTTGTTTTACTATTTTTGCATAAATTCTTCCCATTAGAGAGATCACACTAATGCCTCTATAGTTGTCACATATTCTGCGATTACCTTTTTAAATATCGACGTTATATACGCTTTTGTCCATTCATTCGGTAGTACATCCCCATTTAGTGCTTTACGAAACATATGTTGCATCATGCGTTGTAATTTCGGGTTCCATACTTTACCATTTCGGGTACTATTCCTCCGGTCCTCCTGATTTTCTATTTTTAATGATTGTGGCCTTTTGACTTCTCAATTGTATTTCTACTTCTTCGTGTTCTATTTGGTCATTTTGTTTATTTTCTATCGTTTGTCCTTTAAACTCTTCTCTATTTTCTGTTAGCAGGTCCTGGTAGTATTGCTCCCATTTTCTTGTTGTATGAACGGTATGTATGCATTTTCTTTTGAATTTGTTCTTAACGTTTTAGTATTCGCCATGCTTCTGAACTCTTTGTTCCCCTATGTATTGGTCAATGTTTGTGCACATGGTTTTCCACTGATCATTCTTTTCTTGTTACTAATCGTTTTACCTCTTTGTTATTCTCTTTGTACTTTTGTTGATCTTCTTGCGTTTTGGTGCTTAGCCACCTATTATATTGTTCTTTCTTTCCTGGATACTTTTTAGCGTATTTTCACCAAGGATTATCTTGTGATTATTGTTCTTTTTATTCTGACTCCCAGTACCTCCTAGCTGTTTCTTTTATACTAGTTTTATATGTTCGTACATGTCTGTTATATTATCAAATGTGAATTCATTTAGTTTCTGATCCAATTTTCTTTGGTAGAGTTCTCTTATTTTTCGTCTTGTAGCTGGTCGACTTGGTAGTGCTGATCCTCTATTTTTTCCTGTGTTTGTTTGTAGGTTATTGTTGTTTTCCTATACCAAGGGAATTCCATCTTTGCGATTAATAATTTGTGGTCTGTGCCACATACCGCCCCTCTTTTAACTCGTACATCTTTTATTTTTATTTTGGTGTTGATTCTTATTATGATGTAATCGATAATTGATTGCTTTTCAATAGCAGCAATAACTCAGAAATCAAAATTATTCCCCTAGTCAGGCCTCGCCAAACAGTTATTAAAGCTGAGATGTAACAATTACGTTTTTGCCCTCAACTTTCTTCTTGTAGATTAAAGAATTTAAATAGGAACGGAAACCCAACAATACAAATTAAGAAAACGGCTAAAAAACGCAAAACCGTTTTAGTAGCAAAGAAGTAATTGAAATGCTTTTGCAGCATTTCATCAAGAAAGTTTAACGATCTAAAAAGTAAAGGCGGACAATTAGATCATAAAACTAAAAAGGAGCATAACAAACCGCTTAAATGAATAATTTAAAAAGTAAAGAAGACCGTTATGTTGATCAGATTTAAATGTAACAAAATGCAGATAAACATATTGATGAAGAGACAGAGGAAAAGAACCAATAAAAAAATCGTTGATGCGTCAAAATAGAAAGTATACAAAAAAGTATTAATAGGAGCTACATATAAAGGGCAAGAATTGGGTAATAGACGAAACATCAAATAGACGCATGAGTAGAAGGCCAAAATAAAAAACAAATTAATTACCAAATGGACGGAACACGCTGTAGGGGGCAATATTTGGAGAAAACATATCGAGTTTTAAAGGTGGAAAAATAAAAAAAACCTAAGAAGTTAAAATAAAAACATAAAACAATAAGACAAACCACAAAGAAATAAGTATGTAAACTTTTAAAAGAAGAGTGAGTATATAGTTAGAGATTAAAGAAAGAATTAAAGAGAGCAGAATGCAAAAAACACTGAAAAGAACTTCAAACAAAACTATCAGAGAAGTTATTTTTGTCTTTTTTTGCTTTTTTTTCTCATATTCTAGGATGTATAATAGTTAAAGAGAACTAATTGTGTGTTTTGCCGGTTATATCTACTTTCATGTCTTGGTTTTCTGTTTTTTTAAATTTATATATTATTTCGTCTTCTTTCATTTTTCGTTTCTCCTCACGTCCTTGGGTGGTTTTATATTTTCCCGTACATGTGTACGGTGTTATTGACTTCTTCATTTTTTTGTAGATATCGTACCACTTTTCTAAAATGGTTTATTGGTTCATCTTCATTCATATTCATACCAAAAGGCTATGTACGTGTTATGGGTTTTATCTTCGTGATTAGGCAAAGTCCTTTTTTTCAATGATATCGTTATAATTTTTAGTACTGTTTCTCATACTTTTATTTTATTATGTTCTATATGTGGTCTCTTTTAAAAAACTTGAGATTGCGATGCTATGTGACAGTCGATAAGAGTGGACTATAAGGCGCATGCGCAAATGAGGACCCTGAATCAGCACGTCTAGTGGGTAATCGCATTTGGAATGACTGAGCGCAAAGAGTAGTAAATCTGCATTAAATTTTGTGTGGATAAAGGGAAGCTATTCGGATAATTTAAAACGCTGTATGAATAAGACAAATAGTAAGCCGACAGCTTAGCCATGACAAGGAGGTTGTCCATTCATCACATTTCGTACCGTTTTTTGTTGAGACATCAACTTACACAGGTTGGTCTGTAACTTTTGGCCGTTTCCAAAACTTAAATGGCTTTCGTTTTGTTTATTTTTGCTTTCAAAATCTTATTTTAGTTTCTCTTTTTATTTTAGTATGACCTTGAACATTTTGGATCATTTAATACTTAGCTTATCAATCTGCCCCCCCATGTTTTAATGTTTTTAATTAGAATTACGCATCCAGTTAGCATCGCATAGCCTCTCCTACCCAATTCCGACTCTCACCTCCAAGTAGCCTTTATATTAAGATAAAGGTGGTGAACCCCGGGAACCTGAGTAACCTCGCCGGAGATCTGGTATCCAACCAAGGTGGATGGCGGGGTCAGGGCTGACGAGAGCGGGAGAAAATGGTCCTCCGAAAAGGGGGTTGGGCGTGTGGGCCAACGACCCTGCCCCGTAAAACAGCACTGTTAAAAACGCTACACAACAAAGATGGATGGATAATAGACGACAACAGCAAAGGAAAAAGGACAAAGATTTGATTTTGGGACATGGAACGTCCTAAGTCTGCATAGAGTCGGAGCTATGCAACAACTACAACGGGAAATCATCAGATATAGAGTAGATATTGCCGCCTTACAGGAGATAAGGTGGAAGGGTAAAGCTATAATGGACTTTAAAGACTTCACGCTGTTTAATAGTGGAAACGACACTTTTACCTTAGGCACGGGTTTCCTAGTCCACAGAAGCAAACGACATATGGTGAAAGAATTCAAACCGATTAATGAAAGGATCTGCACACTAACGACAGAAGGAAGATGGTACAATATAACATTCGTAAACTGTCATGCACCAACGGATGTAGCAGACCAAGAGATTAAAGACCAATTCTACGAGGACCTAGAAAGGGTGGTCAATACAATACCAAGAAGAGATGTGAAAATAGTGCTTGGAGATCTGAATGCCAAAGTGGGGAAGGAGATAGAATATAGAGAGGCAGTAGGACAATACAGTATTCACCAGGAGAGTGACGACAATGGTGTAAGGCTAATAGATTTTGCCTTGAGCAACGGAATGATCATTAAAAGCACCTGTTTCCGACATAAAAGAATACACAGGGAAACATGGCGGCACCCAGACGGAGTCACCAGGAACCAGATCGACCACGTACTGATAGAAAATAAACATTCACCAGACATCATAGACATAAGAAGTTGGCGTGGAGCAGAAGTCGCCTCTGATCATTTTCTGGTGAAGGGGGTATACAGACAAAAGTTTAAACAGATCTCCAGGAAACCAAAAGTTGAAAACAAAAGCAAGCAATATAATTTAGAAGTGTTGAAGCAAGAGGAGACCAGACTTAAATATGAAGGAAAAATTAAGGGAACAGTGTCAAGAAGTAACAAGCAACAATCAACTATAGAGGAAAAATGGCAAGAAATAAAAATACAATCAACAGAACAGCCAAAGAAGTTTTGGGAGAAAAGAAAAAGGACGAGGAATTCCTGGTATGACGAAGACTGTAAGCAAGCACACGAGAGGCAGAAAGAGGCAAGGCGAAGAATGCTACAAAGAGCTACAAGGCAAACAATAGAAAACTATCAAAATAGAAGAAGAGAAGGAATAGAATATGCCGAAGAAAGAAGAGAAGGTGTGAATACGAGAAAATAGAAAAATGGAGCAGCACTATCAACAAAGAAATGCGAAGACATTCTATGAAGAACTTAAAAGAGTAAGCAAGGATTTCAAGTCAAAACAATGTTCATAAAAATAAGGAAGGAAGCTGATTGGAGACGAGAAGGCAGTCATGGATAGATGGACGGAATACTTTAAAGAAGAACTAAATGAAGACTATGAAAGAGATAACCAGAATTTAAACCAAGGACACGAACGGATGTACGGCCCCCACCTAAACATCGAAGCCCCAACACTGGATGAAACAAGAGAAATAATCAACGCTCTTAAAAACAAAAAAGCCCCGGGAGAAGACAGCATAAATTCAGAATTAATAAAGAATGCAGGGGAAGAGATGATTAAAAAAATACAAGCCCTCGTGAAACAGATATGGGAATCGGAAGTGATGCCCGAAGAATGGAGTAAAGCCCTAATCTGCCCCATTTTCAAAAAAGGAGATAAACAGAGGTGATAACTACAGGGGAATCTCCCTCCTTAATGTGATATATAAAGTATTCACCAAAAGTTTAGCGAACAGAATGGAAGTTTTCACTGAACAGATAATAGGGAAATACCAGAGTGGTTTTAGAAGGGGCAGGTCCACAGTAGACCATATATTTACAATCAGGCAAACCCTAGAAAAATGCTATGAGTACAATATAGATGTTCATCAGGCTTTTATAGACTTTACAATAGCCTACGATAGTGTGAAGAGAGAGTACCTGGAAACAGCGATGGGAGAATTAGCAGTCCCAAAGAAATTGAAAGGACTTATCATGATGACGCTGAAAAACACCAAAAGTAAGATTAAAATAGGTACGAATATGTTAGAGGAATTCGAGGTGACAACAGGTCTTAGACAGGGTGATCCAATATCTACAACCTTATTTAATTTAGTGTTGGAAAAATGCATAAGAGCTATACGAATCAACCCTGGAGGCTCGTTATACAACAGGTTATACAACAATATCTAGCATATACCGACGATGTGCTGATTATGGCAAGAACAAGTGAAGCACTTAAGACAGCCTATAGAGAATTAGAAAAGGAAGCACAATTAGCGGGCCTAAAAATAAGTGAACTTAAAACAAAGTACATGTTCCAGTCAAGACAGGAAAGAGGAGGTCAGGCCCAACGTCGAATGCAACTTTTTGGAAACAAACCGATAGAAGGGGTACAGCAATTTAAGTATTTGGGAAGTATTTTAACCGAGACAAATGATACGAAGGCCGAAGTAAGAGCAAGGATAGCCTCCGGAAACAAATGCTATTATGCGTTACAAAACATTTTCAAGTCCCGCAACCTATCAAGATCGAGTAAATTAAAAATATACAAGACAATTGTTAGACCCACAGTAATGTATGCGTCCGAAACTTGAACATTAACATCAGACGATAAAAACAGACCCCAAATCTTTGAAAGGAAAGTACTAAGGAAGGTGTTTGGCCCAATACAAGAAAGAGGAGAATGGAGAATAAGAAGAAACGAGGAACTAAAGCAGCTTTATAATGAACCAGATATCATAGCAGTAATAAAGAGTAATTGACTGGCTTGGTTAGGTCACGTGCACAGGATGCAACAAGAGAGAACGCCAAAATCAGCACACGAAGGGAAAGTTGTCCCTTTTATAGTGCATTTTTTTATCCCTATTATGATATCTGAGAAGTTTTAGATTTAAGCCTTAAATATGTTATTTATTAGCCTCTTTTAACCCCCCCCCCCCTCATGAAACCTTTTTGAGCTCGTTTATAAGTTGATTTTCTTCTTACAATTTGTCGGAGCTGTCGGTGGCCCTATTTCAAGCCCTTCGGCTTTTAAACGAGCACAATTTGCCTAGCTAATAATTACAGGGCCCCAGCAATAACCTTTCGGCAATTCCCTGATACACAGCCAAGGGCCCGAAGATCCCTATTACCTCAAGGGCAGTTCCGCTGCAGTTAACCCTTCGCGCGATAACAATAAGCACCAAGTACTTATTAAGCAGTAACGCGGAGGGCGCGCGGCGTAATGCAATCATTTGTATTTAAACGGCGCGCCCAATTTTATCTGCGCGCCGCCCCACCTGCGCCGGGGGTAGCTGAAGTTCGGCACCTCGAGAGCGGCCCGTCTTAATTATCCGCGCCGCAGCTCGGCCGTTACGCTGCCCGACCACGGCGGAAAATTCAAGACGCACGCCGCCGCCCCGGGCTGATTAGAGGGGCGCCGCGGCGCATTGCCTTCGGGTAGCCGTAATGAGTATTTTGGCTTTGCGCGGCCCGAGCCGCATTCGGAAACCCAGCCCGGAACGCCGCGTAAAGGGCGCTATCTGATAACAGCGCCGTTATTCATTTCGCCATGCGTACATTAAAAGAGTTCATGAAAGCTCCGAGGTGGGCGCTGCCATAGAGCTGCGAAAATTTTCCAATTAGTCTACTATAACTACTTTTGCCCAGAAGTGTCTAAGTGCATCTAATTTAATAATTAAAGCGAAATTCCACGTACCAGGGAACGTTCCGTAATTAAGCCTTTAAACAGATGAAATTAATTAGTTGTGCCCCGAATAAGAATTGTAGTACGCAATTATCCTTATTTAATTTTATTGTCCTTAAAACGAGCCATAGTATACGTGAGCTGCACTCCTAACATTTATATTATAATTAATTCTGTCGGAAGACATAATAATTAGTATAATATATTAATAAAAATAAAACACACAAATGCTAATTTAGTGCCCATTGTTGTCTTGATGGCAGCGACTAGGTGCGACGTCTATTTATTGCTTTAATGCGCATTAATTAAGATTTAATTAAATTATGTTTTGATTAGGCCTCGTATGTGCCGCCGCTGGCAGCGGCGGCAGCAATAGAGTAGCTGAGCAGACAAAATTAATCAGGGATGACTATCAGTGCTTGTCAATACTGTCAGTTACTGGCATCCCCTTGATTGATTTGTTTGCTGTTGCTGCTGGTAGTTTGTATAATCCCACTTTCGATGGCTTTCCAAACTTCATACAGCCGCCCTAATCGTAAATCTGTGTTTTCGGAGCGCCACGTCACTTCGGCCCAAATTTTGTTTGTGCGCTTGGCAAGGCCGATGTAAGAATCGTGTAGTTGCGATTTTTTGTATTTGTTATGTGGAGAAAGCATTCTAAAAATCCATCGCCGAAAGCAACTAGAAAAGCTAAAGAAATTAAAAAAAAGCTAAAATCCTTATTTATTACGAATTTTCTGTTGAGCTCTAAGATTCCAAAATTTGTTAGGATCCTGAGTTTACCGTTTTGCATTTTTTACTCAAAATAATCCCTAAAATCTACTTAGTAAATTGTACCCCAAAATAATCTACAATTCTTGAAGTTTTAATTTTATTAGAAGTAGGATAACCCTAAAATGTACTAAGTAAAACTTAAATAAGCTTACTATTTTTAGGGTATATCCTAAAGTCGATTCTGAGAAGTTTTACTTTGCTTAGAAAAGAATAACTTGAAATGTTCACAAAAAAACTAGAGGGCTGTTTTAGTAATTAAAAATAGGAGCAAAAAAGAAAATTGAAGAAAAGTTTTGAAAATCCCAAATTTTCTAATTGAACCCTAAAATTAAACGACTTATTAATATTCCAAGCTTTCTAAAGTGATGTGAAGCTTGCATTGCTTTGTTACACAAAATAACCCTAAAATCTTTCAAGTAAACCCTAAAATTGCATTCTAAAATACCCTACAATTTTTAGGGTACATCCTATAAGCTGATTCTGAGAAGTTTTGCTTTGTTTAGATAAATAATAAATTAAAATTTTCACAAAAGTCCCTAAAAAGGTGCTTTACTGATAAAAAACCCTAAATGCAGCAACACCTCATAATTTGTATAGTCTTATTGCCTTTTTTATAGAGAAACAGAAACAATGTCCTAGACAATGGGAATACAACCGAGTAGCTTAACTCAGAAAGAATTTCATTGAGTAAACTTCTGATCTCAATGAAGCCTGTAGAAGGGTTTAGTTTTCTATAAAAACCCCAAAATAAGCTTCTTCAAATATCTCTATTATTTATGCTATTACTAACTAAAGGATAAGAAAAACTAAAGGCAAGCATCTAAAGTTGATGGAAAATTTGGTTACTATTTCTACCGACTAAAAGATGCGAATAGTTCCCAACCATTCCCAAAGAGAAGAGACATTAGAGGCAACAAAAATTTTGACTTTAGGGTGCAAATCGTATCGAAGACAAGAAAGACAAAAGCGATGACCAGTGTCTTAACAATTTTTAATCGAACTTGCGCTCTTATTTTAAATAGATCGGGTAGACCTTTGCTCTAAATATAGAATAGGGCAACTTCATCCCTAAAATTTTATCCTAAAATAACCTACAATTTAGGGTATACTCTATAAGACGATTCTGACAAGTTTTGATTTGATTAAAGAGGGATAATTTAAAAATTGCACAAAGACCCCAGAAAGGTATTTTATTGATGAAAAATAGGAACAAAATAAGAAAACTATAGCAGAAGCCTAAATGCAGCAAATATTACATTTACAATTTTATAGTCTTAGCGTAGTAAACCATAAATTTTATCCTAGAATAACCTACAAAGAAAATTGTAGAAAAACCACAAATGCAGCAACTCTTAAATTTATAATTTGTATAGTCTCAACACCTTTTTTATACAGAGAAACAGAGATAGATGTTAGTGATCTTAGTAATCGATTCTATCTTAATTATTATATAATATATACATATAATATATGTAAAATTCATCAGTTTGTTGAGAGGACAGAGGAAAATAATATAGCTGCCCTAGGGCAATAGGGAAGGAAGTCAATCTTAACTTCATTTAACCATATCAACTCGTTCTGTTAATCAAAAAATTCAATCAAAGCCCACACCTTATTAATCAGAAAACTAAAAGTTCTATTAATTCTTTCAAATACCTCTATATCTATTGATACTGACCCTATAATCCAGTAAAGGATGTTTTTGTGCTTTTTGCTACATCCAGCTATAACAGCAAATAGTGACAAGCGATGACTTATAATTTTTAAGGAATTCAGACTCTTTTCCTGTTGTCAATTCGCGTTATAGTACAGTAGCTGACGAAATACATTAATAATTGTACTTCTGTAGTGCAACGACCTTAGGTGAAAAAAACTCTAAAAATCTGTCTATTCCAGTAACCTGAAAAAGTTTGTAGATTTCACTAGTGCGTACTTCATTTAGAAATTAAAAATTAAATTCATCTAATGGTACAACCCTAAAACCCTTATTTTTACAAAAAAAATTTACTTACATTTTGTATTTTTTTAAACTCAAAATAACCCTAAAATCTACTTGGAGAACTATAGATAAATACTGAAATTGTATCCTAGAATAATATATAATTTGTAGGGTGTATCCTAAGACGATTTTGAGGAGTTTTGATTTGTCTAAAAAGAATAACTTGAAATTTTCAGAAAAACTCTAGAAATGTGTTTTAATAATGAAAAAATACAATGTGATATGTAGTCTTCTGCTATTTTGTTACTAAAAATAATTTTAAAACTACTTATTAAATTGTAGGTAAACCCTAAAACGGTATCATAGAACAACCTACAATTTTAGGGTATATCCTATAAGACGATTCTGAGAAGTTTTGTTTTGCTTAGAAAATAATTTGAAATTTTCATAAAAAAACCTGCTCACACCAATCCTATAATCTATCAGTGGATGTTTTTTGTGCTTTTCGCTACTTTCAACAGCTAAGGGAGGCAACTAAAGTCAAGGGAGAAGATTATTGATTACTTCTGAGTAAAACATGCAATGAGCTTTTGATTTTAGGGTACAAATTGTATTGAGGACAAGAAAGAGCATATAATAACGACCTGTGCCTCTATAATTTTTATTCAATTTGTACAATTTTGCTGTTAAAGGAATATCTAACGAAACACTTCAATAACTCGACTGAAGATAGCAGGCTAATCGCCAAATAATTTTATTGGGTAGGTCTTTGTCCTAAAAATGGCATGTAGCGAGTTCGTGTGTTTAACAAAGGAACTATATTTTGTATGTTTCAAATTTCACTGCTAGCAAACGTTGCTTTATGTAACTGAAAAATTATTAGTTCACATTAAACTGGTGAGTGTGCATTTTCTTAGAAATGAAAAATCAAAATCTTTCAGATTTTTAAAAACTAAAATTTCTAACTGAACCCTAAAATTCGGCGATTTATTAGGATTTTGATCTTCGCAGTGATATATAATTTCTACAATTTTTTTAATCAAATAATCTTAAATTTACTTAATAAATTGTAGATAAACCCTAAAATTGAATTCTAGAATAACTTAAATTTTTAGGGTACACCTTATAAGTAATCAACTGAGAAGTTTTGATTTGATTAGAAAAAAGATTATTTGAATTTTTCTCAAAAACCTAAAAAGGTGTTTTAGTTATAAAAGGGAGAAGCGAAATTTGAAGGAAAACTCTAAGGAGCAAGTCTTAAATTTCTAATTTGTTCAGTCTTGTCTCCTTCATACAGAAAAATAAAGATAGATGTTAGACATTCTGGTAATCTATCCTATCTAATTCTTATTTAATCATAATATACCCTAGTTTTAGGGGAAGCGGGCGAGTAACACCTCTGGTTTAAAGTAACAGGAATAACGTTGTGTTTAACCTCACTTAACCACAGACTATAAAAATAACCGTTTCCGTCATCTCACTATAAACTCGCTCTATTATAAAAAATTCTAACCTAAAGGATGCGACGTTTGGAGCATCCTGCTCTTCAAACAGTAGCCGCCGTTGTCGTTTAAAACATCGCAGCCAGTTTAACGGCATATGAGCTTTCACGCTGATACATTATGTTTACAATGCACAGTCCACCGCGCGATGCCCAACAATGTTGTTCGGTTGTTTATAACCGAAGCGTCCCGCAATAAAATCCGTTCCGGCTCGCCGCCCACGCATGAAGAGCTTTCGAAGCTGCATAAATTAAACACAAACTCAGTCGGTCATTCGGCACTAAAACAAAATTGGCCCCGGCGTGCAGCTAAACACGACTCGTTACACATTCTTCGGGCGCTGCATACACAATCGTCGCTAAACGACACGGCGGCAGTAAAAACGCTTTACAGCTGAAATAAAACTAACGGCGCCAAGTGCGGCTACGTGCCTGAAATTGCACTGCAGTGCGGCCGACCAGAGCCGGCTTTCAGCAAGCGCCTAATTTAATCCCTTCTAATCGTAATTTGCTTCAGCAGCTACGAAATGCGACTAACGTCTTCTAAATAAGTTTCAGCCAACTTTCATTAATTTCAGGTCGGGATCTTGTCTCATCCAGCATTGATATCTCCA
The DNA here is from genome assembly GCA_036346155.1 of Sinelater perroti. Taxonomy (NCBI): domain Eukaryota; kingdom Metazoa; phylum Arthropoda; class Insecta; order Coleoptera; family Elateridae; genus Sinelater; species Sinelater perroti. The sequence continues at coordinate 14,722,040 of JARFIY010000158.1, read as the reverse complement.
GCCTTAAGTGTGCCTCAAAGGAATTTAGCGCTTTTTTACGAAGCCGTTTAAGGATCAGTACGTAAGAAAGTTAATCGTCTGAAAGCAAATCTAGGCTGCAAGGAAGACGAGGCAGCAGCAAAGTCAGCGGCTGAAGCCAACTATTGCGTGTTGCAAGCAGAAACATATTTCCCGCCGCAATTAATTATGGCGGAATCCGGGTAAACAATTTAATTGGCCGAAAATGTGCATCAAAATTCCGGCCCGCAGTTTTGCTGGCCGGCAATCCGGAATTTAATCTGAAATGCACCTGTCTAGCCGCGTGCATCCAATTAATCGAAATTTATTGCGATCTGAATTTCGCCGCTTATGCAAATAAATCCGGGCCTTTTTGCGCCCCACTTCCGCAGGGGCGGCCCGCTCGCGGGCCTTTGGGAGCGCCAGAATGGGAGAGCAGGAATTGCAATCGAAGCGCTTGCAGTTTTATTTATTTAATGAGCTTCAATTCAAGTTCAAAGGCAAGCTCACAGCCGCACAAACGCGGCGAAGTGGGTTCGCCTGCAGGAAATTTGGTGCGCCGGCAGCAACGCGAAAGACGCAGCGCCCTCGTTTGGCAAGCCGGGCGGTTATTTAATTACGCGGATTCACTTTCCGCAATAACTCAGCGCCCACAAGGCCCGTTTGATTGCCACTTGCGGCGCGATCGAGATTGACAGCGCGATGAGCGATGGCCCGCCAAAGTTTTGTTAACCCGCGCGAGATTCAGCAGTTTTTGCTAATGAAGCAATATTGGATGGGTGGCGTTTTTCGGGCGCATCTAGTCTGGAATTAACCGGCCCAAATTTTACAGAACCGGGGAAACACCGATCGGTTTGATTAATCAAATCAGTTTTTTGTTCCCAAAACTGTATTAACATTAAGAAGAATAGTAACCCAATGAGACAATCAGCAATAGGCATAAACTTCTGCGATGATGTATTTAATGTCTTTAATCTTTATTCTCTTTAAAGTTTCTTTCGTTGATAATGTCTACAGAGTCACCAATTTTTACTTCCAACCATTGGTTAGATTATATTTAGACCAATAACGCCATTATTATAATTTTTAATTGTGCATTTGTGCACAGCAGGAAGCTTTCCTGTTTATTCCATTCTTTTACTAAAGATTAATATCAATTAGATCAGGCCGCCAACTTAAAGATTTTCAGGCTTAGACAATTTTTACAGATATTCTTGTGTAGATCCTACTTTTTAGTATAATTTATACTAATTTGTAGTGTATCATCCAGATGATCGCTTAATCTCTTTAAGGCGATTACAGCTTCTTAGTTACTGTCAAAACGCAACTGCACTACAATCACTTTCTAGCAAATAATGCATAAATTAAAATCTCTGGCTTAGCAGGTGTACCAGATACCACGCAACAGGTGCCGCCAACAATTAACACACATTAAAAGCACCTGCTTTCACTATCGCGACCATCTGCCACGCGAGGAACCTGAAAGATTGCAAGCTTGCGGCCGAGCTACTTTTTTGTGTGGTAAGTCAGGAAGTATTGCATTTTTATGCCGCTCACTTTATTGCAGCTTTGTTTTTTCAAATTATGTTGATCTTGAATAAAAGGTCTGATTAGAATTAAATTGGAAAACATTGTAATCATCGTAATAATCAAGACAAAAATTTAATACTTGGCTTGATTAAACCTTTTTCAAGATCTGACCTTAGAGAGCAATCTTTTATAATGATTCATACAATTCCCACTATTGGGGAAAGTGTTCTGGAGTTTTCTCTTTTGTTTCTGTCGTTTTCCGAATTCATGGAAACATAAATGAGCCCATTGATTGCGTATCTAATATTTACAATATATAATATATAATATTTACAATATAAAATATTCAAATATCAGTCCCATAATGAGAGATTTTTTAAAAATTCAGCCACACTGCCAACGTGTTTTAAGCAAGTAGAATTGAATTGTCCTCTAGGCTTTTTAAAACCATTTCCCCAAAAAATATAAATTCTAGAAGAGGTTAGAGCCTAAATAAAGAAAAAAAGACCTTCAACTATCTTAATCCATGTTACTAATAAGTCCACCGTGCCCAAAGACGTTGCAAACTTAGGGTAAGTATAGTATCGATTACTATTTTCATAATCATAGCAAATATAGCGGTTTGACTGACAAAGAATTTCCTTCAGCTCAACAGATTAATTTCTAATACAGTCAATAAATATTTTTAAGGTGCTTTAAGCATCCCCCCCGCCAAAAAAAAGGTTCTGAAGTTATCTCTTCCCCTGCTGCAAATTTTGTAATTTTCTTCCACCGATAGATGAAGATAATAGTAACCTTGGGGTGAACAAGCACATTGTTGCTTTATAGTGGTGATAATCAATTACGCCGCTAATTATAGATTTTAGTACATTTGGCCTTACTTGTGTGATGTTGAAGAGAACGTTGAAATAGGAACAGCCAGCAGCGCTGTAATTTGAGTTCTAAATTACAGCCAAATTGAAGTTCCACAACAACCTCTACAAATATATTTCTTCCTTAATAATGCAAGCGAGCTCTGTGCCACTTTATAATCACAAAGGTCATTTGTAAAGTCTTACTGATGCCCAAGCATGTAGTAAAGTGATAAAAATTAAAATTCAAGGCACTAATCATCGTAGAGTCGATACCAGTGCTGCGAATAGACTACCAAATGGTAATGCGTGAGAGTTTACCTCCTATTATCCATTAAAACCAAATTACCGCAATCTACACACGTCAAAGATAAATTTTGTGACCATTTCATCAATAGATGCAATAGATGGACGACTTAAGTCAGAGGCAAAATTGCTAACAATTTCCTTTCATTAAAGTTGGATGATGCCTTTACGTTTTACGCGGAAGTACCCCAAATACACTACTGGAAGAGAAAATCCAATTTTTTAAGTCTTGCCTGCGGCTTGCGACACCACAATAATCAAAAATATAATTGAGTGAACCTTATGAATAGAAAAATCTGCCGCTAGTAAGGCACTGTTTTGTGATAAATTTGGGAAAATGAAGAATTTCTTGAAGTTTGCGATCTCAGCGGAGTGGAATGGTTTAGTCGTCCATAAAACCAACAGGAATCACTTCTTCAAATACCTCTATTAGTTTTGATGACACTAACTTTGTAGCCTGTTAAAAGATGAGATTTTTGTGCGTTTCGCTACATCCAACGAATAAAGTCGAGCAGTTAAAAGTCGATGGAAGAAGATTGGTTGTTGATCCTTCCAAATAAAACGAAGCTCCCAAGTTCATTACCACGAAGCAGAGACGAAGTGACGGTACAAATCCAATCAAGAGCAATGAAGAGTAAATGGCGACAACTAAAATCTCTAATGTTTGATTGAGTTTGCACGTTAAGACAACTAAATGTCGTAATCTCGTTATCGCTTTCTGGCGAAGCACTTCAATGACTTTAATAGCTGCTTGACAAATAATTGCAGTGAGTAGATTTCTGTCTCAAACGTGTCACAGGACACTCAATACAATATCACATTTTCAGATGCTTTAAACATTACTGTTAGTAAACTTAAAGTGACTTTTCTTACTACTGACGCGCAACTGACTATACTTTCCCTTCTGTTACATAATAGAAGGTGTTGATAGCCACATCGCCATTTGGAGGACAAGGAAGGGCCCAGAACAACAACCATTACGCTTCACCATAAAGAGATATCATGTCTGGCAATATTTATCATTGTCGGTTTACGTAATCTTAAAGTAACTAGAAGAAAAAGCGTAGATCACATTTTTCAATAAAATTACTCATAAGAATTTGCAACCGGCAATAAACAATCTTTCAAGTCACTATTATGAAGGATTAATTGAACAATTTATTAAAGCTAAAACGTTACTTTCAGAAAAAGACTGAAATAACCAGGCCTAGTCTACAATATCGCCGAACTGATTAAAAAATACTAACCGAACATATTTTCCCTTGGAGGAGGTTATAACCCCTAGAGAGTGCGTTTTCAGGTGTCGGATGAGGAAGTACCCAACTCGGCTTGTCGGTGGGTGAAAGGGCAATAAAATAACTCCCACAGACCAACAGGGACTCGTCAACTCGTTTGGCCAGCGTGACGAGTTAAAACCAAACTTTCTTCATATAAATGAAGTAGCATCACAACAGCTCTTAGTTCCTGGCGAATTGGAAATCACTCACCAAGGTAGTGATAAAGCAGGAAAAAATGAACGTGGGTACAAAAAGCCCAAAATGGAGAACGCTGGAGGAATATAGAGGAGACATATGTTTACATGCTGATGAAAGAGAGATGGATTGGAGAGGAAAGAGGAAAAAAGAGAATTTAATATTTAAGATATCCATCACTTAATTTATACCTGGAAGAAGTTAATCTAAGAAATGTCGTATGTCGAAGATGCCAATTCTGAAGCCATAACAGTCACATAGTGTTAATCATTTTTTAGTGATAGAGGACCTCACTACAGCAACAATCGATTGTAGACTTCGTTTATGGTCAGTAGCTGCAATGTTCTTCTAAGTCGCCCGTGAGACAATTAAATTGAAAATAGCTGTCGGGCTATAAATCTGCAAACTCATGAGTCACAGTTCGAAGAACGAAACCGGAAAGCAAACAGAACCGAGCTTTAATTCAGCACTGAAAGATTTTTAGAGATATGCAAATTTGCAGGAAAGTAGGATGCAAGATTATTGCGAGAAGGATACCAAAGGCATCGGTAGAGAATCTTCGAAGCATTGTGAGTTGGAAGATCATCTTTGGTCATAGATGAAATTCCAACTGAGCCTTAATCTCGAGTTCCCACAAAAAACTCAAACCCGCTTGTATCGCTAGCGAGAGCAACTGATACGCCAGGTCTCTCAGCCGGATTTCCATTCACTACATGGGAACTGCACTTTTTACTTAATTAATCAGCCCGACAAGTTACTAGACCAAAATCTGGTTCAGTGAACCTTCTGGAGCTCTCCCGCTGTGGGTACGAAGATGCGAGCCGCGCTAATTCAGGAAGTCGCTGAAACGGCAAGAACTGGTACCATTAATCCGGCCACAAAAAAGCTTGATTATAGAGATGCTCCGCAAATACTTAATCAATTTATGTGGCCGCTCAGCTGGCCGCGGCTCCAATTAATGCCGGGGAGCGGCTGCCGCTCCAAAAAATGGGAATGCGCGCTAATAAACTGAATCCGCGGCAGCAAACCCGTTCTAGGCCATTAAGGATCGGGCGAAGAGACCATCGCCTAGGTGTTGGAGTGCAACTGCTGCAGCTCCACAAGTGAATGAAAACATGCAAATGTCCTAATTACCTCTCGATGGGAATTTTTCCCGGCCTGACACTTATAATGGCACAATTCCCATTTAATGAATGTTTCCGCTCCTCGCCTCGCTTTTTTGATCCGAGGCTCGAAAAATCTATATCCGTTACGTCATTTCCGTTTGTCGATCGTATAAACGTGGCCGTCTTGATATACTTGCAGAACAGGTAAGGGCAACCTGAATTGGCTCCAGTGGCGTATCCATCGGTGGCTGCTCCATTGGTCGCTTCTCCATTCATTAGCTCCACTATGGTTCGTCCTCCTGGGACGCAGCTGGGGCCCGCGAAAGCACGCCACTGCTCCAAAAAAACCGCGGCGGGATCAGACTACACCTGTTCTCTGGCGACCGCTTTTTTGTTTCCATGATGGGAAAGTTCATTCAATCCAAGCCAGATTCTATTCATGAAGGAGAATCGACTGGTTCGGCCGTCTCTCTCGGCCGGGCTGGAGAGAACGGCGTTTCAGAGGAAGACTGCGCTGGGCTCCGCTCCGAACGGAACAAACATAATCACTGTATGTGTGCAGCCTTAGAAGTCGATCAACTCTGTAAAGGAGGTTTCAGGCGGTGTCCTCACCCTTGAGGTCGCCGGGCTGCAGTGCGCCCGGCGCCACCGTCGCCGCAGATCTAAATTCGGGAATCGGGGGATGGTCACAGCTAGATCTCCCCTTTTCCGTTTTGCCCAAATTGTGGAATTTTGAGTTGGTGGACGTGGAAGAATATCAGGGGTCAAATACTTTGGTTTCTTATTTATAGCCGGATAACTGCAAAAATGGCCAAGCGAAGTGAACATATGCAGAGCTGCTTGCAGAACTTGTTTGACCATGTAATTAATAGTAGAGGCGCACCGCATGAATGAAATGGTGCATGGATACTCCAATGCAAAAAGAAGAGCATCCAGGAGCAGCGCTGAACTGGCTCAGTTGTGCAGTGTGTTAGTTTTTAAACAGAAACCTTGGCTTCATCCCCGGCATGATGTGCAGGAATTTTCTGCCGCAGCAGTACACATTCCTGCTGAAGTGCATCTTTTTGCCTGAAAAATGCTCCGCGACCCTTTATCAGTATAAATGAATCCTTCAGAAGGCATATAAAACATACGGAGGATGAGATGGAGGGGGTTATTTTGACTTTGATTTCTTTAGCTGCGCAAGAAGCTTTCGGCAGTTATGTTTAAATTTTGGGTTACTTAAAAAAGTGAATGAAAGACAAAGCTGCCTTCTATGATGGAATGGGGGATTGCAAAAATCGCGCTGATTTCAGAAAACTTGATATAAGGGGTTTCCCTGAACCTATAGGAGCTTTAAATCTTCCACGTTAATGATGATGGTAAAAGTTGGTGTTTCTCAGCATTTTTTGCTGGGGCCCGGTACGCCATCACGCCCAAGGCAGTTTGCGCGTTTACACGGCGAAAAACGCGCCACCCGGGCAAAAATGCCGCCCGAATCGTAATTTTATGCAGAAAGTTCGGCAGCATTAAAAGCGGCGAAAAAGCGGCGAAGTTGCGAGCCGCGCGCCACGCCCCGCGTTCCCAGCAGAAAGCTGAGCAGCAGAGCCGGCGGAGGCGCGCAAAAAGGTGACACGGCAGGAGTTTTTCCCGCAGAAAGAAGTTCAAGGTTCGGGGTTTTTGTGTGGCGGCCTCTGGAGGGCTACGTGCGCGGCCTATTGAGGGCGCAGGCGGCTTCGCCGGCCGGACGTATCAATATTTGGTGACGAATTTCAGGACGAGTCCTTCAGCGGCCGGCGTGTCCCTGGTGACAGCGCGAGGCCCCCAACTGTGCACGAATTCAAACGGCATTAAGAGGAATATTGCAAGTGTGTGAGGTGGTTTTCAGTAATTGACGCCATCAAGGGCGAAAAGTTTCCGGTTTTAGGTGGTTTAGGTATCTCAAAAAAGCTCTGAAGCTTTAATGACGCAATAGAGAGAATGTTTCACATTAAGGTACAATTTCATTGATCTGAAAGTATAAAGATATCGTTACACCCCCAGCTAAGCACCTCGACCGCTTGGACACACTGCAAAAATAAAAATTAAGCAAAACAAAGAATTTTGATTCGAAAAAGAAGTTGAAAATGAAACTCATCGCCGCCCCCAATGTTCAGCGTAAATAAAACTATTCGCTTTGTTCGCCGTCTTTCAAATACTTTGAAACAAACCCCGTAATGTGAGGCTTAATTAAATAGACAGTAAACAAAGTATTATTGTAATGCTGCTGGGCATTATGTAAACCTGTCAATATTTCCATTACGCCACTTTAAACCTCCATGACGTTAAAAATACGAAAAGGAGTGGTGCAGAGCTAAAATTTTCTAAGCAGTGGAACTAGAGTTCGAGTTCTGGATCAAGTCATAATTACTTTCCTTATTTTTTTGATTATTTAATAATTTTTATTAAATTGCAGTTACATCAAGCACTTCGAGACCACACCTGGTACGCAGCAGCCTGCTGCAGCAATGGCGTTATGACATAACTTCTACGCATAACTGTAAACTAATTGGGCTGCATCCTACTGAATTAATTAGTTTTGTTGTGTATAACGAAAGCCCGAGGTTTATTGACAAATTATAACGGTAGGAAGCAAATAAATAGACGGTAATTAGGCTAGTGTAATCGGCTATTTATAGTCGCCGTCTGTTCTCCTTTTATTTTTTTAAGAAGATATTTGAATGAAGCCCTAGTTTTGTTAAATTTTATTAAAAAGCAATGTTAGTACAAAATTACCACTTCAATTTCATCGATTTCTATAAAAATTCATAGCACTGCGGCGAGATTTTTTCACAGATTATTACAATATTTAATGAAACATTGTCATTTATCATTTAAGTAACTTCAAATGGAGGATCTAAATAAAAATGTTGAATAACCATAAAGACTCAACTTTGTAGTACTTAAAAATACCAAAAATATGAATTTTTGGCTTCAAAGATTGTTGTGTAGAACTACTGGATGGTTGAGATGTCAAAATTCGAGGGGAGGGTAGAGAGTTAAGACCTAGTTCTAGATAATTAATAAGAGTCCAGATAACCTCAAAGAACAGTGACCCTTCTTCCAAATTTGGTTGTGGAAGTACAGTTTGACTCCATGCCCACGTGGGGGATCGATCATGACTTTGTGCAATCGAGAAAAATTGTTGAGATCTCCACTCACATACAACCAAACAAAATTAAGGGGATCTAATAGACAGTGCCAGCTCTCTTCCTACCCCCAGCCTCAGAAAAACCTTCACCAGCTCCTATATATAAAGAGGGCAGTTGCGACATTCTTAAAATAGAAATGTGTTGATTTCGGCTTATTTGCCCAATCATTAAATAATAATGACTATTTTGGCAGCTACTGAAAATATTAAGGGAAAATGAGTTGATGTTTATTTGTAGAAAAAGGCAAACTCTGTCCAAAGATCATGATGAAGCCATGGTATAAACTGCATGGTGAATGAGACTACGAACGGAGAGCTTATCTAAATTAATCTTGGGTTGTTATTGATTGTGCCCGCCCTCTTTTATCCACAAAATGCAAAAACGACATGATTATGACTAAATTCAACTACTAAAGGTAATCTTAATGACCAAATGTGTTTTGATTATTCATATAGAGTGCCCCCGTTCTACACCAGAAAAAAATTAAGGTGCTCTGACAATTATGATGAGTACTTCTATCAATTTGTTGATACTATAGGCTGTGGATGGACGAATTTTGTGGCTTTGGACAATTGAGATGCAAACATCTTAGCGGATACTATTGTTGCATAGCTTACAGAACTAAAGGTGATCCAGTTATAAATAATGTTGAGAGTCTAGAAAGTCCTTAATTATCTTCAATCTATGGTTTCAATAATTGCTTGAAACGCTGTTAATAACAATTACGGGTAAACGTTTGTATCCAGAGATCTGTTTTTGAGTGTCTTTATATAAAATATCCAACAATCCCCGCCTTAAAAATTCATTGAATCCAGTGGTATCTGCGACATTCTCAAAATGTGTCAAAATTTGAAAAGGGAAAAACTGATATTAGTTTGGGGATGAAGTCAAGCTCCTTCCACAGATAAAGTTGTGGTATCAATTACAAATTCAGCTGCTAATTGCAACCTCGGCAACCACAAAAATAGAGGATTTGTATGGCTTTGGGCACCGCTGTGCAAAAGTATAGCTGTTAGACTACTAGATAGTTAAAATGCAAACATCTCGGGGGAAGTACTGTTCCATAAGGCTTATAGAACTAAAAATGAACCTTAAGTTCTAGTTATAGATAATGTTGAGAGTCCTCTTATTGCTAATTTAGCTGTAAGAATAAAAAGTTTTTTGGGTGCTTGAGGTTTACAGTCAGTTCTTCCATTTCTTGGATATAGACTCTGAAAATTAAATTAATGTGGATCTATTAATCTCCACTGGCGCTTATTTCAAATTGTTCTAAGATCGCAGAGAAAGCTTTGTGGAAGGTGGACGCCTCCAAATGTTTATCTTTCAATATTTAAATTATCATTCATTCAACTTATTAAATTTTTAAACTCATAGTTAAAGATGTTTGTAGAGTATAAACTGTAAATTTATTACTCTTATATTAAAAATGCCCTTTTCAGAAAACCTTCTCCAAGTTGAAACTGCATAGTGAAGGACAGCGAACTAAAAGTTTGTTATTATGAGTCACAAAGTGCCTGCATTTCAATTTAGGAGAAAATTAAATTTTTTGATACTAAAGGATGAATGTTTATAGTTTTGCACAGTATTGTTCCATATGCTTCACAAATATGAACCTTAAGATTCACTTATAATAGTTTTGAAAATCCAGAGTCTATTTATTTGAAATATGACTATAAGAATGGGTTTAGATATTGCTAAAATAATTTTGAATCTATGACTATGCTCTTTCGAAAGATGCAAACTCCCTCCCCCTTCAAGTTTTACATTCAAAACGCGCATCTTCAACAATCACAAAATATCAGCCAAAATAATTATTCAACTTATTTACATGCTTTATAAAATACAATGATTATTTTGACAGCCATCGAAGATGATGAAGAAATTGATGGAAGAAGTCAGACTCCGCACTGATGAAGTCGGTCTATTTCTAAAGTGTAATTGGCCTTCTTAGATATTCCCTTTATAGGGCTTCTTCTTTATAAATACCCCCCCTCCCCCAAAATTAACAGTGTATCTTATTCCATATTGTTCTGTGGCCATAGAGACAGCTTTGTGAAAGTTAGTCGCCTCTCAATGTTTATCTTTTGATACTTAAATCATTATTCATTCAACTGACCTATTAAAATGTTAAACTTACAGTTAAAGATGTTTATAGGGTATAAATTGTATATTTATTAATTGTATGTTCTTTTTAGCAAACATTTTCAAAGTTCAAACTGCATAGTGAATGAGACTGAACAAAACGTTTATCTAAATCAGATCTCAAGATAAAAAGCTTCCACAGTACAAAAAATGCAAAAGAGAAGTGAAGAAATATATTTTAGTTTATCATACAAAGTGCCTAGGTTTCACTTTTGGGAACAATCAAACTACTCTGAAAATCATGGCGAGTACTTCTATCAATTTATTAGTACCAAATCTGGAGGCTGTAGAAGGAAAGATCTTCGTGGCTTTACACAGTGTTATGCGAAACTATAGCCAAATAAATATTGTATGGTGAAGGTGCAAACATTTGAAGAGAAGGTATTGTCCCATATGGCCCACAGAACTAAAGATGAATGTTAAGGTCTAGTTATAGATAATATGGAGCGTTCAGATACCCTCACAAAAGACAGCGACTTTTTGAGCGCTTGAGGTTTGTAGCCAGTTCGTCTTCCATTTTCTAATCATTGATTATCCCAATCTGATTACTGTCGGTTGGTTGTAAATGTCAGTTTTGAATGGCGACCTGGTCGATATATCTTTGTTAGTCAGTCTCAAGTTTGAAGTCGTCCCTGGAAGATCTTTGTAGGTTATGCGCTTCAGGTGTACTTACAAATTCAGTAAAGCTTACCACTACAAACTTGGTTATAAGTGTAAAAAGAGCTTCCTAAGTGTTCGAGGCCCGGCGTCGTGTTTTAGTTGAATTTCTGGACATGCCAAAAAAGCGCCCGAGTTTATGGCGTTATTTGGAAGAACGACAATTTGAGTAAATTAAACAGAAGGGGCAATAACAGCACTGGCTCAATAAGGAAAAATATTCGATTATTAGTCTTCCTGCACTTCAATCCTAAAGCAGGAATGGAAGATCTAGATAGACAAATGAACATGACCAACAAAATAACGAATTAAGAATTTGTCATAGTGGAGATGTTAACATTTCGAAGGAAGATGTTGTTTCTGATGAACCGCAGACCCAAATGTGAAAACTACACGCCTATTGACAATTGATTTTAATTTTGTTGTAATGATTTTTCGACTCAATTCCACAGTTGAACGACTTTAGAAGCTCTAGCTATTTGATTATCGTCGATCAGTTTATCAAAATTTTTGGATTTGTGTTTGGACATCGCCTCAGGATAGAAGTTACACAGTTGCTGATTTTGTGTCTAAAAGTATCGCTTTAATGGTTGGCAATGTTGGTTAAAAAGCAAGATGAAAAGAAAATGTTGTGCTATCAGCAGTATATGGTCAAAACATCTACTACATCGTAACTTAAGGATACTTAATCACCAACAAATGAGTACTCGATAAAGATGTGCAGGTAAGAGACAGTAAGTAGCAGTACTGTGGTGGACATGTCAGTATTTTCCATAAAAACTGCAGAATCGACGGTAAACCTTGTAGTTTAGTCTTAAAAACCTGCAATTGGCCTTTGTACATCTTTATAAAGCCTTATTTTTAGATGTTACCCCCACCCCTAAATATAAAATTCCGTAGCTCTTATACAAGATTGTTCTAAAATTTTAGAGAAAGCTTTCTGAAATTTTGATATCCCAACGCTATCATGAATTCAACTTATTCATTAAATTCTTGGACTCATATTTAAATATTTTTGTTGATTATATACTTAAAATGCTCCTTTTAGTAAACCTTCTTTAACTTTAAACTGTATAATAAATGAAACTAAACGAAAAGTTTATCTAAATCAAATCAAATCTTACACTGGTACTAATCCGCTTTCCACTATTCATTGTACCAATAATTAAAAAGAGAAGTAGCCAAATATATTTTGGTTAGTCATATAATCTTAATTTCACTTTAGGGAAACCATGGCGAGTACCTCTATCGACTTGTTGAAACTAGAGGCAGTGAATCGAATGGATTTTTATTTTGGACAGTGTTGTGCAAAACCATAGCTAATAACTTCCTACATGGTTAAGGTTTATATATGACAAATGATTTTTTAAATTATTAGATTTTCCTTTGGGGATTTAATGAATCGGAAAAACCTTCACCTAAGGTTATGGTCAAGATTTAGGGAAGAATAGCAAGGCTGTTATGTTAAAGAGAAGAGACGATCATAACACTGACTTTAACAACTTCAATCCAAAAGTAGGAAGATTCTTCAAACCCAAACAAAAGTGAGTATAAAGAATAAAATTTTGAAGGGCTCCCGCAAAGTTGTTTAGAATGGTCAAGTTATTGATCAACATAGGGATATTCAAACAATAGCTGATTGAAGTACAAAAATTTTGGCATAGTTGAGATTTCATAATTTTGAAGAAAGACGTCCCCGATGAACCGCAGGACCAAAATATCGAAAACTTTAAGCCTAGTTGTAGTCAACTTAAATTCTGTTTATTAATTTTTGTAACTCAATTCAACAATTAGGCGCTTGATTTAGGTCAATTAGTTTATTAAATTTTTGGATTGGTGTTTGGGCATCGACAAGTAAGATGAAGAGACCTTTTTGAAAATGATACAACCGACTCAACAAGCGACAATCTGTCTACTAGACCTCATTCCAAAAATCGAACAGAAGTGGTCAAAACTTTTCCATTTTATACGAACGAATATGAAAAACTTAGAGTCTCCAACAAATTCTTTGACGTTGAAGTAAAGAGCAACCGACAAAGCAACAATTAAGAGGATGTACTAAGGATATCCAGCTAAAGGCAAGTCGGAGTATGAAAAATCATATTATGGTAGGGGGTGTGAACTTCAGAATCAATGATAAACCTGAAATCTAGATCTAAAAGGTCTATAATTGAAGTTCATAGAAGATTCTCGTAGAGTTTCTTCTTTAGAAGTTCTTCGCGGTCCCAATAAATCTAGTGGCTCTTATTTGAGATTGTTCTATGAGAAGCTTGACACCTACCATTTTTCATTAAATTCTTAAACTTGTGGATAGTTAAATATGTTTGTAGGATAGAATTGGCGTTCTTTTCCTTTTTAGCGAATCTTCTCTAAGTAAGTTGAAACCCCATAGCGAATTAGACTCAACAAAAAGTTTGCCAAATTGTAAATGAGATCTTAGTTTGACATTAACCGCTTCCCACTACACTTTATACAAAAAATGTGAAAGAGAAGTGACCAAATGTGTTTGGGTTAGTCATATAAAACATCTGAATTCCACTCTCCGGAAAAATTAAACTGCTTTGATCATCATGGAGATTACCCTATTGGCTTTTTGATATTAGAGGTTGGGAGTGGACGAATTTTACTGTTTTAGACAATGTTGTGCAGATCTATAGCTAATAAATTTCTATATAGTTGGGTGTTAATATATTAGAAGAGAGTTCCATATGGTTCACAGAACTAAGATCTAGTTTTACATAATATTGAGAGCCCAGATATTTCTACAAGAAACAGAAACCCTTGGTTGTAACAATAAAAACTTGGGTGCTTGAGGTTTGCAGCCAGTTCTTCCATTTTCTGGTTATCGACTCTTTTGTTTGATCAATATTTTGGATATTTTTGTCATCTTTCTGGAATGTAATTGTACTAGGGGTTGTCCGCCAAAAGGTATTTTGGCGCCCTAGGCTGAAAATTTTTCACCCGCCTTTCCCCAAATTTTTGCAAGGTAAGAATGTATACATTTTCAACTGGATAGAGAATGTGGAATAGTTTAACTTATAATCGAAGCTCCGCTCGAAGGAAGCAAAGCAAACGGCCGCGGCAGACGCGCTTTTTGCGTTCGGCAATGCAGCAGTTCAATAGCCGCGACCTCCCGGCCATTCGGCAAGGAGCGAGAGTAGCTCCAACGTGCGCGCATGAACGCGCGGACCTGCTCAGAGCTCGACCATCTCAGCGTTCATATTAGCCGGTTTTATTTACTTTCTGTTCAAATGTATAGGCTGTCGTAACTGACGTAATACGGTGGAGATGCCAACATTTTCCATATGAACAGCAGAATCAATGCCTACTTTTAAAAAATCTTTGTAGCGGTTGTTCTTTAAATATCTTGCCTCCCAATAAAGCTTGCCACATCGCCCCTCATCAGAGATGGTGAGCCTTAACCTCTCAGTTCGCAGGCCGTGTTCCCACGTGGGGCGTTCGAGCCTTACTGTTATTGTTATTATTATAGGTATGAATGATAGAAGAAAATAATCCTGTAGTGAAGATAAGCTTCTTCGAAAAGGCGTGAAGAATGAGGAACATTAAGCGGCTTATGACATCGCCAATTCAAATATTTTTAAATCAATTCCGCAGTCTCGCAACATCGCAACTCATTCAAGCCGCGACGTTTTCTAATAACCTAGCGGAGCAGCATAACGGAGCTTCGCCTCTTATGCAACTCGACTTCATCGCGGCAAATTAACCAATTCGAGCTGAATCCGGCAATTGCGCAAAGTAGCCGAAGAGCTTGCAGCGGAGCTGCAGGGAAACAATTTTACAATTTAAATTCCGGGAGATGCGGAGACGGATGCAAAATACCTGAGGACTCGGATCTCATTTGCCTCAGACGCCGCGACGCTCGCAGCTTAATATCCAGGACAATACAGCGCCGGGCCGGCCGCTCCCTCCGCTGAAAAATAAATTAACCGAGCATCGAAGTGCGCTGCAGCAGTCGCCTAAAACGCGTCTCAAAGCTCGCCACCGCTGGAAGGGTGGCTCTTAATTGCCAATTCGTTATTCTTGCTGGCATCACGCATGTCCGCGCTCGTTAAGAACCCGAAGTAGGATGCAGTGACGCGGACTAATCGCCAATTAGCGTCCTGCGAGGCCCGCAGAAGAATATCGCCCGAATGACGCGTCCTTCCTGGCAGGCGCAATTTATTTCGTACCTGAGCGCCAACCTGCGCAATCGGGGTGAGTTATGGGGCATTAAGCCGTTAAGCACTTCGGAGGATGACGAGACGCACTAATTCCCCAGAGAAGGTGGCAGGTCACAGAAATTACAAGGAGCGTTCGAATATTCGGAATTCCATAAAAAGGCACTTTTGTAGCGGGTTAATTAATCTCTTGCACCCGCTATATTTGCAAAGGCTAGCTGCCGCTAACCCGATTAGGTGTGACGGACAGCTTCGCCTGGAATCGCGGGGTAACGCGCAATTACGTGACTCGGCGGCCGTTTTCGCCGGCGACCGTCGCGCGGCGTGCGCCTCATTTTCCTTTGTGCGGCGTTTAGGAAGAATTAATTGAATTATATGACCGGTAATAAGGGCGGCCGCTACGGCGCCGGCAGATGGCGCTCTTATTACTGTTATTTCCTTTGCCCGCGCGCTCCATGTGCCGTAAAAAGCCCAATTTGCCGGGAACGGCGCCGAATATGATTTTACTGGATTTTAAGTGCTTAATGAATTCGGAGCGTCGGCGATGACCTCGCCGAGTTCGTGATTCACCGCTTTTAGGTGGGAATTTCGAGTTGGAACCATTGCAGACTTCCTGGATTCTCTGGCCGTAGCCGCTAAGCTCCTGCTAATTATGCAACCGGTTCGGCGGATGCAATTTTTGAAATAGGGTGTGTTGCATAATCATACCATAGAAATATAAATTGTTTAGGATTAATTCATTCATTTTAATGGTTCGTGGTTAGAACTTCATGAAGCAGACATGTGTTGATTATAGCTGACTAGAGGTAGATAAGCTATATAACAAACAAAATCAATTGCATAGAAGTCTAAATTTATAAATCAATTTTCCAATGTACCATAAGAGCACCTAATTTCTAGAAATCAAAATAATGCAGTCTGAGCAGTGTCTATTCTCTTCATGCTGTCAGCAAGTGAGTCAAAGTCCAATTAATCAATATACATTATCGAACCGAACATACGGTACCAACTAGCCACATTACCAATATGTAGCTTAAAGTGGACAATTAAAAAGACGAATATTTGTAGGCATTACGCAAAACCAAAAATAGCAAATATCTGCTAGCAACGTAAACAATAAATTTCTGGCACACTCCGAAATGGATGACAAATCTGCAGTAGACTCTACAGTCAATGAAGATGTGGTAAACACAAAACCGCTGACAATTGGATTAAACAACATTATCGCAGGAAGTTTCACTATCAAGATTGTAGGCAGAAACCAAATTAAAATCATATCAAAAAAAGTAGAATATTACCAAGCCCTAATTAGCAAATTAAATGAACTAAAATTTTGGACCATACAAATTAGCTACAAGAAGAACAAATCTTTGAACTAGTGGTCAAAAATGTACGTCGCTCAACTGATGTGGATGAATTAAAAAAAGAAACAGAAAGATACGAACACAAGTAACGGGTGTTATATAGGGTCACTAAACTCCCCTAAGTCGGTTCTCTGGCCACTCAACGAGCTGCAAGGGTTGTAAGATCTACTTACTTCCTCTCCTCCCATCGTACCTCATGGTTTTGGGGATTTGAGCTATTGTTTGAACGATTGTCTGTCCCTTGAAGGGTTCGGATTTGTGTAAGGGTCTGTCCTCTTTCTTTAATATTCCTTCCCTGTAAGATATGTGATGTTCCACGTTCCAAATCTTGCCCCTATTTCTCTCCCACCGTCTTCGTTGTGACCGTCCAGTTCCGAGGTTTACAGTGTTTCTCTGAATCATTTTTCAATGCACGAGTGATTAGCCCAACCGCATCGGCCCGTTACCTCGGGAGAACTCGTATTAGGTTATACCCCCTGATGCTGGGGCGCCAGAATCCCCGTCTGTTATATGGTGTATATGGGTAAGTTGTCGCTCGTGCATTTGGGTTCTAGTTGTTGGTAGACCCCTTACACCCCCTACAAGGAAACACGAAGTAAAAATTTTCACCGCTATGTCCCAAACAACCAAGACAAATCCAAATAGAGTCGACAATCAATATCTGATCCACCGACAGCAACATTCATCACGTACGCTCCCAACTGACACAACCTACGACAACTAACATAGACAGACCAGAAAACTGATGCTAGAATTAGGTGAACATAGTCTAGAAGTCTAGAACGCTAACGGCTTGGCCAACCACAGGCAAAAGCTTCAGGCATTTATTGCCCACCCCAACTCATAATATCGTATTTGTATCTGAAACTCACTTCACCAATTAGAGTTACCTCAGAATACCAAGGCTCACCATCTACGGCAACAAGCACCCCGATCGGAGATAGCATGGTGATTCAGCTATTATAACTGAAAGTTTTGTAAGGCACCACGAGCTAAATAAATATCAGCACGAGCACATATAAGCGAAAAGTGTTGTAGTTCAAGATTGGGTAGCCCAATTACTATCTCTATCCCCAAAACAAACACTTCTTTAGTACTCTTGGAACACGCTTCATAGCTGGTGCTGACTACAACGCTAACGCTAACCATCAGCAATGGTGTTCTAGGTTAATCATCCCTAAAGGCAGCGATAAAGAAACTTCCAAATTTGGTTGTTTTTGTAGAATCAAAGGCATAGCATAAAATTACACAAGGATAGAACAGTCCAAAGATCTTTCGGCGACCTATTAGCGACTTCTAGTTACGTCAAGTGCTACGGTATTTCATATGCAGAGACCTCTTGGTCTTTACAACAGCTACAATTTATTTAAAGAATAAGTGAAAAGATTAACTTAAACATATCACTTAAATTAAAAGAAGACATTGATGAAGCTGTAGAATACTTAAATCGCACCATACAATATGCAGCTTGGAAATCGATACCTGAATTACTTCCCGAAGGAACCCAACATTGCCTACCAATGAATGTTAAACAAAAATTGCTAAAAAAACGGAGGCTCTGTAGAATATAGTAGGATTCCTGATTACCCATCGACAAATTGCCTACCTGAAAAGTCTTGACTCTAAGAAAGCATCAAGTTGTTCTCTTTGGGGGGCCGCTAAGAAAATAAAACATCCTCAACAGACAGTGCCACCTATCAGAAAAAATGAAGGTAGCTGGGCCAGAAGCATCAACGAGAAAGCTGAAACGTTCGCCGACCACCTCCCAGCAGTCTTTCAGTCGTTACTATCCAAGTTAACACAAGAAGAAGACATGATTCAGGAACAACTCGATGCTGCAAACCAATAATAATCATAACATTTTTATCATGGAATGATGTAGAGTGGGAAACAGACCCAATACAATTCGAAATACAAAACACAAATTACATTTTAAATTAGATATTAACTATAAACAAAACTCTTTCCTGATTTTTGTCAATGTCCTTGCTTTCTTCCATGTTGTCTTCTTCTTCAGTATCATTCCCATCATCTCGTCCCAAGCTTACTTTTTCTGCATTTTTGCTTCATATACCTGTTTAACCGGTCTTGTTCCTTCAAGTCTATACAAAAGCCCACCCCCCCCAACTCAATTGTCTTTTTTCAATAAAATCCAGTGTGGGTTGTATTTATAGCTCCCTTCTGACATCAGTATTTCTCATTCTATCTCTTGCTGTAATTAATTCTATGGTATTTCATTTCAACAGCTGGTATCTTACTCTTCTGTTTTCCGTAAGTACCTAGGATTTACACTCAAACGTTAGTACTGGTCTATATGCGGCTTTAAACGCACCCACTCATCTTTGTTATTCTTGTAATTTTCCCCCATCTATAAACTTGGTGTTTGATCTATAATGCAACTTCAAGTTTTTTTTGTTAATTGTGATTCTTCCAAGGTATTCTCCACTATTGTCCTAGCTCTTCTATTTATGATGTTTTCAAATATAATAATAACGCAATAATGTTATTTCCCTGTAGTTGTTGCAATTTTTGTTATGATCTGCCTTGCGTATGGAGATTATTAACTCATCTGCAATCACTTTTGTATTTGCTCTTCTTTCCATACCTTATCACATATTTTGAGTAATGTTTCTGTTCCTTTATTATCTATATTTTTTCTCATTTTTATCATTATGCTGTCTTCTCCTGGAGATTTTCTACTTTCAGCTTTTTTCTTGCGAAAGAAGTTTAAAATAGAGAAAATAAAACTCATAATCTGGGACTAAGGGGATTAAGGTTCCGAAAGACCTCCCAATGGAAAGTTTCAAACTACCGACAAAAATGTTTAACGATATAATACCAACCTCCCATCTCAGTGAAAAGTGGCACAAATGATCCTTATAGCAAAGCTGGAAAAACCAGATTCTAATATTTAAGAACACGAACCGATTCTAGATCATCAATTCGACTTTTGAAATAAACATGCTGTAATCGAACAAGTACATCGAGTTGTCGAACAAATCTTCCAAAATCAGAAAAAGAAGTTTTCACAACTGTTCAAACCTTATCTATCGGATAGGCACTTCCAAATGAAGTTAACAAAGTTACATGCTATCAAGTCTGGTGTTCCTCAAGAAATAGTGCCGGGCCCCATTATCTATGATGTATATCTCAGATATAATCTAATGACCCTCAAGTTGTTTTAAATTTATTAGAAGACTGGCTAAAAATGGCGCATCAAGACGAAAGAACCAAAATCCGCACGTATTATCTTTTAACCAAGCTCAGCTACAACAATCAGAAGATATGAAATGCCTAAGCATCCATTTGGATTGAAGGTTAACCTGGAAGAAACACATTCTCACCAAGCATAAACTACTGGGTTCACGAAATTTTAGTGGTTAATTGGAAGGAAGTCAAAACTCAACAATTGGGTGGGTATGGAGAGCACCTCAAATTTGTATTTGTGCAGCGTTTTCAGTCAAAAACTCTATGGTGCATCACCAACACCCCATGGTACGTGAAGAATGACATTTTACATTGCGATCTTCACATAGAGACTGAAAAAAAGTGAAGAGCAATAGTGAACACCATCAATTTCTCTTTGAATTTCATCCAAGCACATTGGACAACAGTGATGCATTACACATACTTAAACGATTTCACCCTCTAGTCTTATCTACACGACGTCAGTTCTGAAATGTTAGATTAAAAAGGAGGCCATTAATCAAGGCGAGCCAATTTACTTATTGATTGAATAAAAATAAAAATATATTTTTCAAAAAAGTGGGCCATCAACAAGGTCATAGAAAATGGGAAACTTGTGGTGTAACTTCAGCAACTTAAGTATTGGGAATAAAGTTAAGGATGTAATGTTTTAGAAAAACTGACTTAAAGTCAACTTTTTATCAATTGACCAACTTGATTTTGTTTTTGAGAATAAATTAAAAATTTTGTGGCCCAATTTGTAGCCTCTATTTTGGTTTTGACAAGTTAAACAAAATAATTTGAGCGCCCCACGTACATCTTACTACTTTTATTCTGCAAATATTGTTGCACACTCTCCTTCTGAATTTAAAACCACAAAATTTGTTCTTGACGGGCTCAGTTACGTCATCTTGAATTGCTTATGGCCGATCCGACAGACCTACAGACGCACAACACGATCGCATTGAGAGGGCTCTTTCTTTTAAAAAATTAAATATGTAATCAAAAACGCTGCCACTAAAAAAATTTTATACGAGGCCTTTTCTGAAAGTAACTACGAGGCGCTAATGCGAACAAAAAAGTAACAGGCAGCTGGAATAGAGATTAATTCGAAATTTCCCATGGCCTGAGCAATGACAAAAAGCAGCATCGCCTATCTGCTTGCGGCAGATATTACCTGATATGCATAGTAATATCCACCTCGTAATTACGCTTTTAATTAGTTTCACATGTTGTGCTCTGGAGCATGACGTTAGAATGGATTAGCGTGTTACAGCACTAAATTTTTATCTCGAACATCAATCTTGGCGCACGAAAAGAGGAAACGAGGAACTTGTCGATTATAATAAATATTGTAGCTACGGGGGTTGTCTGAAACTCTTCCTACTGTGCACGCACAGTAAAATGCAATTATATCTCTATTTATCTGCCTCTACAGCGTTAATTTAAAAAAAATTTAAATCAGGAAATTTACCGTGCTGAAGACTCGTCTGATTTTTCCGTTGTATAATATAAACTTTGATTATTGCTACAATAATGTTCCTAAAGAAATGCATATTAATTTGAATTTTGAACAGTGACACCACCTTGTTGATACTAAATAAACTTTTAAAATAAGTCAGACTAATGTTATCAAATAATTTTTGTAAATAAATTTTTTTTATTGTAATGATATTATACAGGTCGCGTTCAAAAAGTAATCGGATAACTTGTGTTTGTTTTAAGCGATTGAAAACTCCTGCAGTTTCAGTAACCGTCCTGTAAAACAAACGCTCGCGAGTTCTCATGGCGCTGCAGCGGCTCCGCTTGTCCTGAATTAAACCGTCGTTGAGGCTGTCGTTCTCTTTGTTCGTGCTGGCATTCGCTCGCCTTTAAATGGCCAATTACATCCGCGTCTCTGCAAAAATGAGGCGGCGGTATGTGCAGGTGTGTGGGACTCGAAAGGTCGCCTCCGCCTAAAAATGGCGGCGATTAGCCGGCGCGAGTGCACCCGGAGGAGATCGGCATCAAACCGGGTTTCCTTCTACACGCCGTTCTAATTTTAATTCTGCGTCCGGAGCGGTAGCAGAGCGGCAGTTAGGAGCCAAACAGGTATTATGCGCCTCCGGAGGTTCCGCTCCGCTCGCGTTTCTAGGCGCCGCGGGCGGCTTCGTGCAGCCCGCCGGCCGCGCTCTCCGCTTTTGACTAATTCCGGCTCCGGAGCCCCGCGCGGCGGCTGCGAGGCGGCCGCTTTATTTGCGTTATCGCGGCGCCTTTGTATCCCCGAAATTATTGTTATTATCGAGATATCCGCGGGCAATTTGCATGGCCCGGTTTCCTGGCCGACGCCGTAATTGCGTGCGCCCGCCCCGTGAAATGTTCGGGGCGCGAGTCGGGGGCGGGAGCCGGAAAAATCGCGCCGCGGGCGGCGGGCGCCCGGGCAGAACAAAGGAATAATTAGGGCTGCTTACTTTTAATTAGCCATAAATCAGGCGGCGGGGGCGGCGCCGGCCGCTCGCCTGCTTATTCCGGCGATTTTCACACTCCGGTGCTCCCGGAGATGGGCGCATCCGAAGGCTATTTTGACAGATAATAGAATAGGAATTGGCTGTTCTGGCCGCCGCTAATGCGCCCAGCGTCTTGGGCGCCGCGCCGCCCACTGAATGCACGGCCGCAGCGCTTTTTATGACGACAGATTTAAGCCTTAATATGAAATATTATTTATATTGCGCCGTTAAGTGCTCGCATTGTTTCAGCCGGGAGCGGTGGCGGTATTTCAGCAGATTTTACGCTACCGCTCACCTGCGCGTTAGGGCAAACGGCCGGGGATTTCCTGCAACAGTTTGCCTATGTCATAACAGGTAGGTAAACTCAAAAAATAAATTAATGATTTATTTGTCATGCAAACTTAACTTTTTTAGCTGAAAATGGGAAACAAATTGTCACAACGCCACAAAACCACCGCTGCCCTAGCCCTAAAGAAATTGTCACTGGTCAACAATTGAATCTGTGACTGAGTCAAATTAAAACCTTTTTCAATACACGTCTCTTTAAAATACCATAAATAATTGAGACAATGCAAACTCTAGAAATAAAGGCCCTTTGATCAATACTAAAATTTCCTTAAGAGATAAACGAACAATCGAATAGTTAAAATACGTAAAACAAAACGCTTCAACAGAATTAAAGCTGCAATAACACCCAAAAGAAACTTCAACAGAAAACTGGAGAAATCATAATATAAGAAGAAGAAGAGCTTTATCTGACACAAGATACTTAGATTAGTATTATAGAGTAGTAAAACGGGAAGAGTAATTTGAGATAAATAATAAAAAAGGAACAGGAAGCGGCTCAAATATTCTTTTGATGTGAATGCTCCAATAAAGTTAGAAATTATAATTCTAAACTCAAAGTGTTGGAAAAAAGGTGGAGAGAACTATTGTAATTGTATGCAGAACCAGGTATAGTAAGTAGAGTGAAAGCCTATCTTTAATAGTCTGATTTTGTAAGCCAGGCGGAAGGAGGTGGTTTAAAGACTTCAATCACTTGGACATGCAAAATAAATGGAAGTAGGAAATAAACTAAAACTTCTAAACATCAAAATGCATAGCACCAAATACTAGATGGCGCAAAACTCCCTCTATGGGAGGATGCTCTCATTTTTGCAAATGGCTTTTCATGTCATCGAGATACAGACGCAGAATACAAGTAAATAAATAACTATACTCCCCCAAGAACGTGGAATAAGTGTCTCAATGATTTCGACAAATAATCGGTCGGTAGTTTTGGCTCAACGTTAATTTTGTCGTCGATTCCCTGGTCTTGGCATTAATTGGACAAACGCTGCGGCGTTTAGCCGCTCGCCTCGAGCAGACTGGCTTAACACGGGACAGTAGCAGACGTGACCGGTCCTGGAGCAGGCGGTCGAGAATGCCGCTGCTGTGGTGGCAGATGCACAAGAAGATTTTCAAACATCAACCAGACAACGGGCCACGCAATTGGGCATCAATAGAAGGACTCTACAGCGAATTTTGGTGAAAAACTTGCAAACAGTTGCTTGCAGACCGCCAATCGCGTGTAAGTTGCAATATCTCCTAAACCTTCGTCATGAGCGTCGAGGCGCATTTCCACCTATGCGGATACGTGAATAAGCATCGCTTCTGGGGCATTAAAAGTCCGCGTGTAATGCACGAAGAGCCATTACGTCCTCTCAAAGTCAGTGTTTGGTGCTGTGTTTACAGAGAAAGGTGATCGGCCTATATTTTTCGAGGGCGGCGTCGGCAACACCGTTACTGTGACTGGTGATTAGCAACTTCTTGCTGCTCCAAATTGACGAATTGGGTTCGGAGAACATATGGTTTCAGCAGAACGGCGCAACCGCACACACTGCACGAGCGAGAGTAGACATTCTCAAGCAAACGTTTTCCGGCCGTTTAATATCTCGTTTTGGCGAACTGCCATGGTCCGCCAGATCGCTCATTTGCCCGTTACAGACTTCTTTCTTTGGAGTTTTTTGAAGTCACAAATCTATAGGAACAAGCCGCGGACCTTGGTGGCGCCAAAGAAGAACATCGAACAAGAAGTGGAGAATTTATCTCTAGAGTTTTGGGAAACGTCATTGAAACTGTTGTGAAACGAGCACTTGACCAATGTTATCTTTGCAAATTAATGGGAAAAATGTAAACGTTTAAATACACATAAACAACAAACAGAACCAATCTTTTTTATTTACAAACAAAGTTACTGTCTTAGGAAATCGAGTAATCATTTTTTGGCTACCTTGCAGAACGACATGCAAAAAGCAGTAAAAGACACAAAAGATGGATGACTGTCTAAACGCTATTTAAGCCTCAGTAAATACTGTGTATTTTGCAATGCAATTTTCTTTCTTCCACCAAGACTTTTTACGAGAATTTTGGGTTATCTACCAAGTGTCACTTTATATTAATGGACTTTTGTTCATCTTTGTTACGTTTTATTAATTTTACTAGCTTTTAACAAAAGAGAAAACAACTTTAGGTAATTAACAGTGCGAGTGGTTGGTCATAGAACATCTTTCTATCTGCATCAGATCGAGAGGATCCAAATACGTCTAACAAAGCACATCGGATTGGAAATCTGCTGCTTCAACTTGTGTGGACGTATTTCGATCTTCTCGATCGGTGGCGTACAGCAGGAAGATTGAAGAAAACCAACACAGATTCTTGCACTTTCACTTATTGTTTGCATTTGTGTAGTGCAATAAGAAGGAAATGAAACACAACCACTCCATATACTGGAAAAATGGGATTTTAGATGACTAAAAAACAAAATCTTGTTTTTTCGATGCATTATGTCTATGTTTTACAATCTTTTAAATAATTAAAAAGAAAACGCAAGGGAAAATAAACAAGTAAAGGATGTTACTTCCAATTGTCGACACTATGAATTTTCTTTCAAGTTGAAGTTACGTCAGTTTGTCAAGCACATCCATGCTTGTCATGTTGAGTCTGGTAGCTGATTGCATGAGACGATAGTCAGCTTCAGAGCTATCTTAATCGTCATGCAGGTGCTGAAAATGATTTTGGACTTCAAATGACAGTAACTTCTTAATCTGGTCATCGTTTGCATAATATGATGCCACAGATAATGTCACCTTCGTGTTCTTAATCGACCATGCAGGTGCTGATATAATGATTTTAGCACATTACCTTCAGTAACTTATTATCAGCATGGCTCGAATGATTCTGTTGACATTGTAGATGGACATATTGCCTAGTAAAGAGAAACTACACGGTCAGTGCCTTCCTTTACCCCAAATAGTTATATAAGCTTTTAAGCACATTACCCTCATTCTTATTATCAGCAGTAGGCTCAGAATGATACCTGTGACCTTCGTAGATGGACATATTGCCTAGTAAAGAGAAACTACACGGTCATGTTTTGTTGTATTTCACAGTTTTTGCCATCATGTGCTGCTACATAGACCAAAGCAGATAAACGTGTGTATACAGAATTTTAAATTAAAGTGGCTAAGGAGTATCTGTATCAAGTAATTTCAGCTGCAATCTGCCAATAATTGCGTGGCTAATATTATTCTCTTAGAAAGCCCAAAATACCAAAGGAAAAAAATGTTTAAGCAAACAGTTCAGGAGCAACTCCCAGTAAGAAGGAAAATCCCACTCTTTTTTAGTTTCAAGAAAAGAAAATGCTACTGCTAAAATTGGACGAACGTGATGTTAGAACAAAAGTAATCTTTATGAGGGTTCTGCTTATTATCCTTCGAAGCATGCGACGCTGGGCTGTACAAAGGCAAAACATGTCAAGGACGTTAAGAGTGTTTACCTCTGAATAGTTGCCAATTTCCGAGCTTTCACACAATAGAGGCAAACGGGATGGTACTTCCCACCCCTTCTATCTACCATCCTTAAAGAAGCTCTTCCAAGGGTGGTGTGAAAAGTAGCAATGGTTAGGAAAATCTTGTTAATCTAAAAGTATCAATATCTAAATGTTTCTGGAGATTAGTTGGGCTGGTAAACTATAGCATAACTATAGCAACTAAAGCATAACCATGGAACAATCTCGTAGAAAGAAAAAGTCTGACAGTAGCTATCATAGCTATGGAGACGTTCAGTCGTGTAGTGATGCTGCCTTCCAATGCGTTAAAATTAGCACTCGGAGAACTGTGTCAAAGATTCACCTTTATCGTTGACTTGAAGAAATCTGAATAACATACTCCCACTATTACAATTCCTCTTTCAAAAGGGTCTCCAAAGTTCTAGGAAATCACATTCTTATAGAGATTGAAGAAACTTTCTGCTAACACATAATTTGAAAAAGGTACAAAAGTTAGCGCTTTGATTTATCAAATCAAATACCTAAATAATATTCCCCTCTTAAAATAATTGTAGCTAACTTCAAACATCTACGAAAAGAACAGCAGCGGCTGTAGAACTATTGACAAATCTAAAGTTTTCACCGAGCAGTTGCCCGTTAATGTCCAGAACGAAGTAAATATTTCATGGAAGTATCAATTTTTATATAAAAGTCAGAGTTTCTGTAACTGTAACAATTTTAAGTAAAGACTTTTTGGGTTAGCCGACTATTGCTGAGATTTGTCCTTTTACCACCCCCCAGTACTTATTACATATAGCACAGAAGTACTAAAAGTTCAGAAGCCAGCAACACTATCTTCTAGAGGCACTAATTGGAATTACTTTCGGGAATTAATTCTAGAAAGAACTGTACAGTGCCATCGAACACTTTAATCAGACCATACAAAAAGCGGCTGGAAGGCTACTTCAGTCCACAAAACTCAACAAGGATCAGAATACTGTCCGACAATCATTAAACAAATACTAAAAGAAAAGCGAAGAATAAAAAGAACCTGACAAACCCCAAGAAATCCCAGAAGCAAAACCCTGCTCAATCAAGCTACTCGAGAATTAAAAAATTTCCCGTCCACCATTAAAACCAACAAGTGCAGAAACACCTAAAAAACTCCTATTGAGGACACCAGTTATTCTTTATGGAAAGTCACAAAACATTTAAAAACATCAAAACTTCCAGTTCCACCCATTAGAAATTACGACAACACTTGGACAAGAACAAATCAAGAGTAAGCGAACACTTTCGCAGATCATCTGACTTTAGTAATCCAACTTCACGACAGATCCTGCTGCACAAACGAAGAAACACTTATACACATAACTCTCAATGAGTCTAACAACGTCCCTCAACCTATAAGACTATTATAAAATCTTAACTCAAAAGCCCTCGTTACAACCTAATTACAGCCAAATCCTAATAGTTGCCAGAAAATGCAATTAAACCTATAACCTACATAATTAATGCAACCTTTCGATTACGAACTTTCCTAGATCAATGAACAGCGGCGCGAATTGTAATGGTACCAAAGCCTGGCAAGAACGCAGAAGAGGTCACCTCATACCGATCGATCGACTGATCGATCTTGGCCGAGTGTTCGAAAAGATACTTTTGCAAAACATAAAACCGATACTCAAAAAACATCATACCAAAGCACCAATTCGGCTTTTGCAAAGGTCCTTACAGATGTTTTTTCCAGTGTGAATCTTCGATATTTTCGCCTTTGTTTTGGTTTTTTTGCAGGGTTATAATATTGAAATAAAAAATTTAAAATATTAATCATTCATCTATTTGCTATTGCCTCTTGGAATACACCACCATGACTTTATGTTGCCTGAGTTGTCTGCCGAAATTGTAATACATTTTTATTTTCTATATTATTTTTATGAAGAATAAAGCAACTTAGGAACTTGAAGAACATAAGTTTTTTTTGTACCTTGTAACATTAAATTGTCAATTTGTCTTAAGCCCTCTGGGGCAATTAAAAACTTTTTGAGTTATAAAGGACGTCGAATTTGAAAATCCAATAAATAAGTGAAATTTCCATGACATACTTCTAATCAGCAAAATGTCATGATGTTAGACATATGTCCACCCGAACTGAGTCTGCATATATATGCGTTCCTCAAAATGACTGGTAACTCTTTCTCAGACGTCTGGTCCGATGTTTTCAATCACGTGTATGATTTCCGTCTTCAATTCCAGAATTGTGCATAGTTTGTTAGCGTACATCCTGATTTTACCATAAAAGAAACTGCAGGATCTTGCCGGCCATTCCTAGTCACCGTGCACAGAAATCACTCATTTGAGGAAACTTTTGTGGAGCGAAATATGGCAGGTCGCCTCATCCTGTTGAAACCAGGGATAATCAATCTTCATATGTTCAAAGGTGGACCATAACCGACTGGATGACTCATCTCCAAAGAAAATGAGCCCTATCACTCCACCTGCCCAAGAACCAGACCACGAAATCGTTCTTAGTGGATGCATTTCACGCTTCTAGATTATTCAAGGATTGTCGTTTCCGCAAATTCGGCAATTCTGCTTGTTGACGAACCCACTCAAGTGAAAGCGGGCCTTGTCACTAAAAATTATTTTTTGCCAAATTCTCGTCCGCTGCTAGTCTTTCCATAGTTCATTCAGCAAATCGCCTCCATTTCCAATGACCAGCTGGCTTAAGTTGTTGTGTCAGTTGGGTTTTATATACGTGCATGTGTACTGGGAAAGCAACTAATGCTAAATTAATCGGAGTGATAATATACTAGATAACAAAAATGATAAGAATAAATCTACAAACTTCAAAGTAAAAAATGCCTCCCTAACGATGACACTGGCGGCAGTTGTCACAAAAATTGTTTTATTAGTAATTGCTACCGACAACCAGTCCTATCAGGAGTACCGCAAGGTAGTATCCTAGGACCACTACTATATGTCCTATACACACACGACTTACCCACAACAACACTAACAACAACAGGCACCTTCGCGGACAACACCGCCATATTCTCAGCGCACGAAGATCTAGTAGTAGCCTCCTCAAATCTACAACATCATTTAAGCTTAATAAACACATGGATGGAAAAATGGAAGATCCAGGCTAATGAATCCAAATCGACACAGGTAACCTTCACCCTCAGAAAAGGTACATGCCCACCTGTAAACCTCAACCAAGTAATACTACACAAAGCGACACCGTAAAATACTTAGGCCTAACATTCGACAATAAATTAAATTGGAAACAACATATTAAAAAGAAAGGAACTCAACTTGATTTAAAAGCTAAAGAACTCTCCTGGCTTATTGGAAGGAAAGCCCGACTGTCAATGGAAAACAAAATCTTGATCTATAAAATAGTGCTCAAGCCGACATGGACTTACGGCATCGAACTCTGGGGATGCGCCAGCAAGTCCAACACAGTAATAATCCAGAGAGCTCAATCCAAAATACTCCGAGCCATAACGGACGCGCCGTGGTATGTCTCGAACCATACCTTACACACAGATCTCAAAATCCCATATGTCAGTGAAGTAATCAGAGAAACAGCCACCAAACATCACACCAAACTCGAATTCCACCCAAATCCACTGATACAACCCCTGCTTCATCTTCCAGAAAATAGAAGATTCAAAAAATGTTGGCCAATCGACATTAAAGAAAACTGAAGCAACATCACTGGATGTTAGCTTCTCTAAGTCATTATTATTGCACATATGTACTAGCCATCTAATTGGCTCATAGATTGTATTACATTTTGATTGCCAATAAAGAATCATAATAAAAAAAATAGTAATTACTGTGGTAATCAATAACGTTGTTAGATAACATAGGAAAGTTTTTGTTTTAAATAAAACTGGCCACTTATTTCTTGATGATCCCTTGTATATATAAACTTATATAGGCAATAAAAACGATTTAGTGAGTCGTTTCGAATGTTTTTGTGTATCGAGATGGGTTTTCGGGGCGCACGGGGCTTTGCAGCCCTAGAAATGAATAAAAATCGCATATTTCCTTTTAGCCCAGATAATGGCGCCCCGAACATGAATAATACGGAAATATTGCAAATCAAGAAAACATTATAAAATTCGATTCCGAATGAAGCGCAGATACGCCCGCGCGGCGCGTCGCGCTCCGCGGGCTGCGGCCTGATCGAAAATACATAAATGTATAAGCGAGTTCCGAAGTTATTCCGGCGGGCCGCGCCATTGTAGTGCAAAGCCGACCCACATTCTGCGAATACAGAATTTATTCGGCGCACTATCGACCCCGCTGCATTGGAATTGAAACATGCGACTTTGATAGCGCATAATCGGCTGAGTTATGCGGCGGCCGCCGTTTCTGAATTTTAATTGTTGCGCGCGGAGCACGCGAGCGTGGCCGCGGCCCATTCATGCCCCGGGTCGCGCTCCGGTGCCCGCCGCAATTAGGCGCCCGTTCCGGGCCCCGGTGCAACATATCCGAGCCGCCCGCCACCATATCGCGCATTTTTCTCGGCCAGATTGGCGCGATGATCAGGGACGTCTCGCCAGCCTGGCAATTTCGAGGAAATGCTGGCGGCCAAATGTCTTTTCTTATAATGTAGCGCAAACAGCAGCTCCCTGCGTGCGTTTCGGCGATATGCCGGCCGTGGCCGGATCAAAACAAACCTTGGGCCGTATTTTAGCGCAAACAAAGGCGCGCGGGACCCTAGGGTGAAAGTATAGGCTCTCTGCTGGATTAAAAAAGATCAAAACACAATCACATTTGGCGCAGATGTACCCAGTCTGATCATAAATATTGTGACACAAATTTTAATGAAACATTGAGAAGGTTTTGTATATTTTAATTTATTTTATACGGGTTATCCCCAAAGGTTCTTTCAAAATCTGCACGTGGCTATTTTATCTGACCGAGTATATTCAAATAACTTATTTCTTAAATGTTTTAGTAGTCGCCAACTTGTCGTAGAATATATTTTTCTCTTTTATGATACTGTAAAGAAGTGGCGTCTTTAGTTTCGGAGGTTCGCAACTGTTAATTTTAATCTGCAAGACATGTTGTTGCCAATACATTGCTGGTATGGGCCCATTAAGGCCATGGTGAATGAAAATTAACGATGCGCTATTCGTGGACCGAAGGAAGCTCTGAACGTTCTCCGAACACCGTACACAACCATCTCATAAAGCTTGACTATGCCAATAGCTCTGAAGTATGGATCCTTGAACATGTTTCCACTACGATTTGCTTCTTCAACGAAACGAGCGCAAACTCTTTTTGAAGAGATTAATTACATGGAGCTTTGGATCCTCTTTGAGAATGTTACCCTATAAGTTCTTGATTTAGCGATAAGTCAGAAAAAATATATTTTCTATATGGTGAAACTGAAAGAGTATTATGTATTATAAAGAAAACACTGTTACCAACTGGACAAATTAAATAAAG
Organism: Sinelater perroti; assembly: GCA_036346155.1. Taxonomy (NCBI): domain Eukaryota; kingdom Metazoa; phylum Arthropoda; class Insecta; order Coleoptera; family Elateridae; genus Sinelater; species Sinelater perroti. The sequence goes on along the minus strand of JARFIY010000158.1, from coordinate 14,690,318 downwards.
CAATTGTCAGCAAGCCAAAATAAATAAACGTACAAGGAATTGCTTTCTAGTAAAATAACACCACCCCAACGTGTCTTTAATTTGCTGATAAGAGGATGTCCATTGTATCTGAATAGCTGGGGTAGGACGGTGACTAGTCCATCACTGCTTAAGTAAATGAAAGCCTCTAACATGGCCCGCGGACAATCCCCCAGTAGCTGTTGCGGCGTAGCTAAGGGTCTGCACAAGGGTTTAACGGCGATGGCTATATCAAATCCTTGTTGAGCGTAGACACGCAATAGCTAGATGGCAATGTAAACCCTGTACCTTCTCCTATTGACAGGATGGTGTGAAGGAGTTTTGGCCTAACCCTTCGGATCTCCTAACCCAAAGGTATTATGCACTCCGAACAAAGATATCCCTAAGGTGGCCTAATCCCGGAGCATCACGCACCATTGTCTACAGTATTCTGTATTTACAGCACTTTTCCTATACTCGAGGGACTTTTAAGGATATATACAGCCCAACCTACAATGAGTAAAGGTGGAGATTCGGCAGAATCAACTTGCCATACAAAAGGAAAGAATTTCTATAAAACAAAACCCCATCCTTTCTCAGAACAGCTGGGACCAGCCAAAAAAATAAAGCCTCAAAATAAAAACCGATCTGACGCCAATACTTCAAAAAACTGTTAAAAAAAGCGGTAGATATAAAAGCATTCTGACTGATATCAAGTTGGCCATCCTAACGGAGATCTTCCTTGAGGCAGTCATTAATGAAGATCAAGCCTAATTAGAGCCAACCTAGCCTTTAAAATAGACTTTATATAAGAAGGAAGACCCATATCAAAGGATTTCTAAACTAAACATATTTGGAGGGGTGGGGTGGGGGGTTGATCTACGTGTCATGTTTAGATCTGTGGATTTGGAGGATTGCGAAACACCCAGCCAGTTGAAGCCATGATATAGATTTCGGTACCCATTGAAGAATCCGAAAAAATCCCTAATATGTTTAAACTTCAAAATCTGGTGAATAGTAGATAACAAACCTGATCCAAAAGGGCAATAAATGATCATTCTTTTAGATAAAAGTCTTGGACCAAGATCCTAGATCTGGACAAGAGATTGTTCCTGAACTTTTCAAGGAGTGAATTTAAGATTTTCGAAAAGAGAGGCGAGGATGGCGAACGGTGGCGGCACCCGTCGACTCTATCCTAAACTTTCTTTATAGATACAAGTCTAATAGGCAATAAGCCTAGAGCTTCAGTGCAGTGAGTGAAAACCACAGCCAGAATAAAAGAAAGAACGCATCTTTAGTTGATTAAGATATTCTACCTCATCCTCTGTATTCTCAGAATATTTCCCATGTAACTTTTATATATTCTTTCCATTAACAAATTTTCTTTGCAGTAAATGTTTTAGTCTGAATAAATAATTACTCCATAAGGTCTATCTATCTTCCACTTGCTATGTTATTTCTTCTTTCATTGCTATTAAAAATAAAACAATTAAATTGTCTGTAATTAAATTGCTCCGCGACGAGAATAAAATTGTACTAGAAAATGCCCTTGTATAAAACTTCTCGTACGGTTGTTTAACAACAATTGCAACTAAAAAGATAGGCATTGCATTCACAATAGCATAAGAACAAGTCTGAACTTTGAATTGTATTATTCCAGATATAAAACTTGCCACACAAACAGTGAACCAGATTATAATAGCGACAATGACAAGCAATATAAAGCTTCAGTTTTGTTCCAAAATGAGAGAAGGAAATTCGGGGAGTGCTGAAATGATTATGAAAGTTTACGTGTCAGGAGACGTGTGGAACACAAAACCAGAAAATTACAGCTCGTTAAGGGGGCAAAGGAATAAACATTTAGCACAATTTGAAAGCTTGAGGAAAGAGAAAAATTTTGATTTTAAGAGTGTCAATCTCTCCACTCTTCAGAATTACTTATTAAAATAACTCCCAAGTCTGTGTGTTCGTGCAATACTTTCCTTAATAAAGAGCACTTGCAACTTTGAATATCCTCATCTGCAGACTATGTCTTTAAATACTATGACTTAGTCTTGAATTCATTAGAGTATAACTAGGACGTATACTCTAATGGATTCAAATTAGGATTCCTGGGGGATTGGTGGAGAGTTTGATAGATATTCTTAAAGCCTTTTTTATGTGGTCTTTGACTTGCGAGCTGCATAATTTACTATAAACAGGATGTTCCTTGCTGGACGTTGGTGTTTTCATATGACTTTGTGAAAAGTTTTATTTATTTTTTACGCATTTGCAGAAATCTCCCTAAAGAGGATGAAGATTGAGTGACGAATAATTTACTGTTCTAAAAATATTTGTTTACGCAACGCTGAATAAAGCGTTTCGATATTAAAGTCTTCTGGAGCTTCAGTTGAGGATAGAGAAAGTGACGCACTTATAAGCTGCTTTACATACGAAACATTCCAAATGTTTAGTTCTTACTTTGTGGTAGGATTACCACAATTATGAATCACTAGCGTCTAGGCGACGAGATAGTCACCTCAAGTCGTAAAACTTTGAGACGCCTTTGTTCTTTGGTTTTCACTTACAATTTGTTGTACTTATTAATGCTAATTCACCCCCCCCCCACAAAGTATTTTTTTAATTGTTAAAGTCTTCTCTCCTATATTTTCTATATTTTCTGTTTAGTAAAAATCACAAAAATTAAATAATTAAACTCCACTAGGTGTAGCAACTTTTAAGTGTCATTTTTCCTCGGGGAAGAACATTTTGAAACTAACCTTTATTTGAATGTGATATTGCCTAAAAAGAAACGTTTGCTCATCAGTTCATTATTTGTGGTATCAAGTTTGGTTTGGTGAAATTAAAGTAAACTTGTGAAGATTTTGATTTGTTAAACTGGGTCTATGGTAGAGGCCAATACGACCTTGTCATTACCAAATATAGTTGCACTGTTGTTTGTTTAAGTTGCTGGTATATCTACTGTATATAGAAAGTTATGGCTTTGTCCCTAAACGCTATCCTGAAGTATATTAAAATAGTTGGGATAAAGTTAGATAGTTAATCTTGTTCTTCAGGTCTTTCTTCTTGTGGCTTGGCGGTCATTACGGCTATTTTTAATTTTTTTAAAGCTGCTCTGAAGAACTGATATAAATTACAGTTGTACGCGCGCAATGAAATTGAGTCGGATTTTTTACTCGTCATGACGTAAACAAGCGTTGTAGGTAGAGATCCCTGAAGGAGCTTTCTACCGTTTAGTCAGATAAAAGTAACCTCGCCTGTTGCACAAATAATTATTATCGAGTTTCCCACGACAGAGGGCACAAAATCGCCCGGGTGTAACAATATTAAGAAGATTAACCTGTACTTGTGGATTAATTTTTTTGGAAGAACGAGAATCAGTTGAAAATGAAGCTCGCCAGCTTGATTGAGGAGAATATTCCTAGAATTCTTCGCCTTCACAAAGCTTTTCCAACCTGTAGGCAGAGCAAACTTTTTGGTCTTTGTAAAAGATACAGATTTATAACGCAAGAGGTTATTGAGGAGTTATTTTGGACAGCACTGGAACACCCTCTTCAATACCACTTTCAGGCCACGGAGGAAAACACTTGGAGGACAGAGATTTCTCAATGGTGCTGCTTTATTCATGCAAGATTTAACCTTGTTACAGAACATTCTATAGTATAAAGTTCCGTGCTATACCACGTTTTCAACTGGAACCTTAATGTCGTACAAGAGAAGTGGCAGTCGCCAGTTTGTATTGGGATACTGCAGAAGGCTCTAGTAAAATAACTAAATAATAGTTGTGGCACTGAATTTTCTGCAGTCATAAATCAGATCTTAAGTGCACTTGCAAGGGAAAAAGTTTGGAATGATTTTTTATGTTTAAAATGCTGTTGAGCAGAATTTTTTGCATTTCAGATTGTTATTTTAGATCAGACTTGTGGTTTCCAATGTAGGGGAATTCAAAAATGACATAAAAATCAATGGCTTTTAGGCTTTCTCACGTTAGTAGTCTTTTTGTATTTGGGATATTAAAGGAAGCAAGTTTTGGTGTATCCAAATTTTCTATTTTGATTTATTAACGACAAGGTTTATTGATTTTAACTTAATAGTTTTGTAGAAACTTTAGTTGTTATTTGGGCAAACCTTCTATTTCGAGACGTCTTTTACTACTGTGGTCAACTAGGACATGATTTTTGATTTGGAAGTTGGAGTGGAAGGTTTGAAGACCGATTGATTTTTTTGTATTCGATAAAGACATATACGAGGTCTGTTGCAAAAATATTGACGCAATGCAAATATAATAAAAATAGAGCGTGCCCGCGATGTAATCTGGTAACTGATAAAAGTGGACCCTAATGCGCATGCGTGAACAAGGACGACTATTAGTCGGATCAGTTCTTGTATCTTGTACCGTTTTTACTTCTTGGTGTTTTCCTTAGCTTGGAGGTGCATACCTTGATCACTGTGGACAAGAAAGAATCCAATATTGATAATACGTGGGTATATTTATTACTACGCAAAAACTGAAATCTTGTTGAGCTCTAGATGTATAGAAACTAAAAGTGGGTTAATCCTTGCTGTATAGCTTTATTGAAGCTTTGACTGCATCCTAACTTGCTTGTTAATAGGGTAACGGTGTGTAGTTCTTCTTTTAACATTTTTAAATTGTTGAAGCAAATAAGCGAATCTTTTAAAAACATGATAATGATGGGCGGTAAAACCAGTAATTTCCACGCGTCCGACCTGCATGGGTGGCTTCAACCTCGAAGCATGTTTTGATGGTCCGGTAAACAAAAAGCTCTAACTGCTGCGCGATTATCACAATCAACAGCTTTGCAAAATGCTTTCTTCCGCAGCGATCAAAAGTTGGCAGCACGTCCTACAAACTTAGTCTTTCTGCGCATTTTACGAACGCCTCGTCAAGGAAAACTGCGGCGGGCGACATCGAATGACCGCAAACAAAGAAAGGCAGCAAATAAGTAAACAAAGCAAGGAACTCTGAAATTGCAGGAAATTAAAAAGCGCTGATTCGGTGGTCTCTCTGCTTCCCCGGCGTTCGGCGGAGCCGTTGCATTATGCCGCACGGCCGGCGCATTAATTGCGCCGGCTTAATGCCGGCCGCATTAGCCGTTTCCGCAGCGAACTGCCTTTTTCATATTTGCGGAGTCGCGTCTGGGAAAATTGAATTTTACAGTAAACCGCCGAGAGCCAGCGGTGACGTTCGGGCAGGTGTCGCCGCGAACAATGGCTCCGCGCGGCGTGTTTTTGAATAACGGTGGCGTTCGAAACAGCTTACCACTAATAAGATTAATTGCTAATTGCCTCGAGAGGCGGCAGAGAAACGTTAGGCGGAAAGGAAGCGGTTGTCGCGGTGAGTCACGCGTGCGGGGGGCGTTCTCACATAATAGGGACCGAAGCACCACAAAGCTAGTTTTTTGGGTCACGCTTTGATGTAATCAGGGCCGCAGATTTTTTTTATCTTTATCTGTACATACAGATAAAGGTTCTGTAAGTTATAGATGTTCTGAAGTTTATATCAAAGAAAGTTATCGTAACTTTCGAACAAATAATCAGCCAGACTGAAGAGTACGATCGTTAGACTTAAGAGCTCATAGAGAATCTACAGTGTGAATAAAATCGCATTCTTCTCGTTGCCATGCCTGCAGAATACTACAATTTTTTCTTATGGCTCAATTTATCAATAGTTTTGCGTCTGCTAGATTCTTCAATATCCGCATGTTACCATGAAAGATCATTTGAACTTACCAAGGACCATAGTATGGTATGGGATATCAGCATTGCACATTCTGGAGCAATTCTTTTTTTGCCAAACTGTCATCGGTATCTAGACAAGCTGCAGGAATCTATAGACACACGTATCGAAGAGTTGTATGGTGATAAAGGCATTTGCTTTCAGCAAGATGGAGCACCCCTCCATTGCCATCGTGATGTAAAGGGCTATTCCAATGCGACTTTTCCTGCTTGATCCCCAGACCTCATCCCAATAGAGTTCTTTTAATTTTTAATGAGGCTACTTCAAAGATAAAGTTTAGTGCACAGAACCAGCAACAATCGATGAGATGAAAGAGGATCCTGATAGTTTCTTAGGCTCAAATTAAATACATTGATCCGCGTGTTTGATACGTTTCTAATATACGTTTACACTTATTTAATGTATCTCTCCAACTACTGCTTTTGCGTTAGCAAACTCTGTATTTATTCTGTTTAAAGATTGCATACATTTTTTAGACACCCTGTAATTTTTCGGTTCTCTGGATTTATAAATTTGTTATCCTTGATAACATTATGTTAACCTTACACGACAATCTGATAAATTTTCGACTTTCTAGATAATTTTTTCTGGTGGTTTTGGGACGAATCAGTGTGTTTGCAAATTTCCAGCTCCTTAATGCCGGTGGTTTAGTTTGGAGGTTTTAATTAGTGAGTCAGTGGGTCAGTTCTATTGTCATGTTAAATTTAACATATACTGAGTAAGGCTAAAATACTAAATAACGAATTGAAGTGGTTTTAGACACCCGCACTCTTCCAATAGAATAATTTTCCCCTTAAATTGTTTTTGATTTTTAATAATATAAACTATAAAGTCAGTCACAAAAAATAGGCGTGTAGGGGTAATGATGGCCAGTTCAAGCTTCTAATGTCAGCAAATAGACGATCTCGAAGTAACTGTCCCAAAGATAATGCCAAATAAAGTAACTGAGTCATCTTGCTGGATGTAGTGATTAGGCAATCATCCCCCGACCAAATTACGAAATAATTGTGAGCACCGTTGAGGCATTAAAATAATGAAACAGTAAATTGCGACTTATGGCAAATGTTATGGTGTTACCTAGAGATATTTCTGTTTGGAGGACTAATCATTTATTTTCAGACTTCTCGATTGTAGATACTTTAAACAGATAAGTAACTATTATCAACTGAGCAAACAAAATGAAATTATGCCGTTTTAATTTGCTACTTCTTAAATTTCAATGTCCGCCCAAAATTAGAAGAATTTTTCTTGTGGTATTTGGGCTACAAACTGCTATATGGCCATTTAAGGAAGAGTCCATAAATGATGATCTCATGTATATGAGAAGACCCAAAAATCTCTAAGTTTCCAAGTCTTTTGTTGTTAAAACCGGAGATAAATTCATCTTCTCGCAATATGGTCAATTGTAAAGCTTTGAGTAATATTTCTATTTTCAGGATGTCCATCTCATCCTTCTTGAATATGTTTGAAGAGTTACAGTACTTAGATAGTTTTCTCAAAGTGTGAACTTTAACAATTCAGAGCATTTCTTTATCCTGACTCATACCTTCAACTCTTGCTCTGGCCGACTTGTTGGCAGATTTAAATTTTGTTTTATGCGTCCAGCAATTTGAAGATCATTTAAACACCTGGGCGTGATATGCATATTCTTAACCACATCTCAGTTTAGTGCAAAACTTGCCGTTCCTAGCCTTTAGGTATGCTTCACCACTGTAGTCGCATTTGCCTTTTCAAAAACTCCTAAAATGTTAAGTCATATGTGATTAAGCATCGAAAAAAAATTTGAAAACTTGCTATTAGAATTATGGTGACCCTTCTTAATATTTCGCACACTACAGTTCGGCCCCACTTTTAGAAATTTTTTCCGCGATTGGTTTTCAACATATCAACGAAAGCTGTTTCTGACCTCACTACTCCTTGATGCAGCTGTATTAATTTTTGGAAAAAAATTCTGCCTAATATAGAGCAGCGTCTCTAAAGAGAGATATCTCATCTTCATCTTAGTTTAAAACTAACCTTTAAAAGCAAAAATCAACCAGTAATTTGTCTAATAAATCATTGCAATTGCGATTTATATTAGCACCACAAGCAATCTAACGTTCTTCGTCGTAATTATGCGACTTAAGTCATCTGTCTCTATGCGATTTCTTGTCCACTTTAATTCTAATGGTTTAGCATTTACAAAGTGTATAAAGTGATAAAGTTACGTGCATTTAATTTTTCAAAATAAGATGCACATGATTCATACAATGTGAAGTATGTAATAGTCATAATTAAGGTTTTCTTGAGAATAAACAAATCTGAGAGCCGAGTAGAAATTGGGCTAACTGCTATCGTTTAAAGATTAATGCGCGTTTACAAATATATTACAATTGTGATTGGGCAACTGCTGAGTATTACCACCCAATGACGTCAGTAACTCATAGGGCGCCGTTACTTACAGCCTAGTGATGTCTGCAGTAAACTTTTTTGTAAAAAAAATACACACATTTTATTCCTACCCTTTAGAATTTAGACGGTGGAGTGACTAAAGCCGGTAATGCAATTATAAGTCCTTAGAACCTTGCATACAGTAAATTAAGCCACGCAATTAGCCTCAGATCCAATGCATTGATAAACGTTCTCTTCTTTGTTCAAGTCTAGTAAACACTTACGCCATACTCTACCGCCTTTATTATTACGTGTTGGTGGAAAATGGTAGAATATAAAATGATAAACTACAAGAAAATAGAATTCGAGTTGGAACATCTAGCAGGTGGCGAGAGCTTGCTCACCTAGAAAAAGGTTTACCTTTCACTGGGATCACTTAATAACATAATGTATCTGTAGCAAAGCTTCGTATGCAAATATTCTTTTTTAGAGTATGAGACTATATTGAATAGAGATATTCAAATTGTTGATCTGCACAGAAGGTCCGATTTGGGTTAGGGAAAGTTTGGAAGTCTGTTAAATCAAAGAGTAGAAGATCCACAATCAGTATGTTCTCCTTGCATTAACTTATGTAGTAGTGACACTAACCCTTTTTATTCTAAATGAAATCGCAAGATGCAGAAGAGAAGCAATTGATACTTTACATAAAATGACTAAACTGCAAAGGATCGATAGATAAAGAGAAAAAAAATTGAAAGGAAATCTAGATAAAACTTATAGCTCGAGAAAACCTCCTCCAACAAGGTGGTCAGTTCTCATACGCATTTTAGAGAGAAGTCAGATGCTATGTGCATAAAGTACGAAAAATGGAGAAACTTATGGTAAAGTAGCTAGTGACAACTAAAGAACATAAATAGTGGCTAGTAGACAATTTTTGTTCTTAGGTTCTTCCAATGTTCCTATGTCTGATCTTTTTCGACATATTTAACCATGGTTTCGTCTTTAGAATATTTTTCACATGGCAATTGTTTTTCTTTTTTCCATATATTTCTTTAAAGTTAATTTTAACCTCATTTTATTGCTTGTTTTTTTAGTCGTTATAATGTCTGACAATATTCGACTAGCACAGAACACATTTGAATGATGGCGCACCTCAAAATGCAGAACGCTAAAGGCATAATCAATAACCAGATCTACTTCAATTAATTCAAAAGATTTATAAGTAGATATTTTTCCTTCAAGATCAACCGCTTTTATCTATTACGACTGAATATTAGAAATGTGTACTTTGCATCGTAGTTTAAGATGCAAGTGATCGTGGATAAATAGAGCAATTCCTAGGGAGTTTATATGTGATGGGATGTACTTGATGTCATTTTGATGACATCATTAATAATGAAAGAGGAAAAGCTTCAAAGCTTCATCCACAAATTTAGCAAATACACCGATGCCACTGCAGCAGTCCACCAAGATACAAAGCGGAGGTGTCCTCAAAAAGTTGTCCACTCTGTCTGAAAGCTTCTGGTTTCTTCATATTATAGTGAAATGACCACCGCCTCTTTAACCCCCCAAACTATACCGTTAATGATGAGCAAGCAAGAGGGCAGCTCGAGATCTTTAAAGCAGAACTGTAATCGTACTACTCTTATGGAGTTTAAAGTTAGCAACGAACTTGCCCCAATATCAATCAAGCTTTAATAAAGCTTCCTACAAATTATCCGATTATAAATAAGTTTTAAGTTGTATGTGATAGTTCACATTTTTAAAAGACAGTTACTTAAAACACTAATGGGGTTAACTAGATCCTTGAAGTGTCTGTATGCGCGTTGTGATCCCATACAATTAAGTCAAATATTAAATTCTACTAGCGTAACGTTTTTTCCTGATAATGTTATTAAAAAGAGACCAAGCCCAAGCTTTTTTAAACGAAAACAATAGAAAGGGGCAATTACACATACAGCTTTAAACGCAGGCCGTGCTCATGAATAACCCGCCAAATGAGCGTCTTGCTTCTTTCATTTTCTCTTGGCTTGTAATTACATCGCCATTATGCTTAATATTACTTCCTCCAAGAATGCTCCCACGCATTTTTACTCCTTTCCATTTCACTGTTTTACACAGTTAGGTCTGATTTTTGGTTTATTAGACGCACTTCCGCTGCATACAACAGCCGCGCCGATTACTTTAAAACGGACGACTGGGGAAAAAGTCGTTTTTATCATGGTTTTTAGTCTGCACTTCCTCTATTGTTGTTCAAATTTTATAGTTGCTTAAGATTGTATTTATGAAGTTATTAGCTACTATTTTTGAGATATAATTTGAGGTGGTAAGCGGATACGCGCGATACTTAGATTTAACTACATTTCTTATTTGCAACTTCGAAACGGCGACAACCTAATGCTTTAATAGTCTTATTCTTGCTTCCTAAAGGCGGCAAGGCCTAATTAGCAGCCGGTGATTTTCCAGAATCGGACCAGACGGTGCCTGGTGCGTTAGGGCATCATTTGATTTGTTAGTAGGCCTTTCGTTAATTTTAAATCTAGGACTTAGGCGCACAAGTACATTTTTGTGCTGTAACCTAGCGCGGACCAAATCACAAACTTCTTGTTTTTAAAAATATAAATCCGACATTGGAATAGATAATCATAAGCCTATAAGTTCGACAATAGGAAGTTAAAGCGACAAACCCACAATGCAAGAAACAACTAATTAATTTTTCCAAAATAGAATTAATTGTTGACAAATAGTGTAGAGTTTGAAGCAAGAGAATCGTCATTTGCGTGTGACTTGCTTTGATAGTGGTGCTAGAAAGCTTTAAAGCCGATTTAAATAATGTCGCAGATTTTCAGAAGGCACTATAACGAGAACATTACAACCATAACATGTGTTTGGACCAAGGTGATATTAGTAACAAAATATATAATACATAATGCATATATAACCAAAAAATGCTGGAACAGAAAGAAAGATACATTAGATATATTTTTTAAAGGCGCTAATATTAATAATTACGTAGTTTGTTGAGTAAAGGATGTATCTTAATGTATAAAAAAATACCAAGGCGACCGTGTTGGATTTAAACTGGAACATAGCAAGCTGCAAAGATTAAAGTTAGCATAAAGTTGTTAGGCTTGCATTACCATTAGGAGTTTAAAAAGCTTTCTTTCGATGAGTTACTCGATTCACAAACCTGTGAAGAATTTGCGCAGTCATCAAGTTGATTGTTCTACTTGTGAATAAAAAAAAACTCAAAGTTGGTACTCTTGAAGTATTGTAATATTAAAGGTATTTAAGATCTTTTCAGAACGATAGAATGTCAAACTCACAATTCTCCAAGAATTAACTGTAACTTACAACGATGTCATCTTGAAACGTTGAAAACCTGAAATCTAGGCTACAAAATGTGAGAATACAGGTTCGAGTGAATGATAAAACAATCAAATGAAGTAGACAAGGTCATAATAATAAATAATCAAAGAAAGGCCATTCAAAGATAATAATCTTAATTTTTTAGGGGGGGGGGCGAGCGTAAGCCTTCCTGACAAAATATTAAAAAACAAAATCTTAGTCAAATTAATTTACATTTATCTTTATATCACATTTTCTTTACAAAAAGGTGTAACATAAATTCAATTAAATGCAATCTTAGGGTTACACGGATAGCATAGTAGTAATAATAGAGAAAAATACCTTTACAGATTATATAGACACAAGGGGTTGCCCGCCAAAAAGTATTTTTGGCGTCCTAGGCTGACAATTTTTCACCCGCCTTCCCTCACATCTTTGCAAGATAGGAATGTATAAGTTTTTAATTGGGCCGGTTTTTTCCTGAATCAGGAAGGTGAAACAATTTAATTTGCAATTGAAGCGGTAGCAGACGCGCTTTTTACGTTCGGAAATGCAGCGGCCGCCCGGCCATTCGGCAAGGAGCGAGAGCGGCCCCGACGCGCGTGCACAAACGCACGGACCTCCTCGTGTAAATCAAGAGCTGAGAGCACCGCCACGCCAAATTTCATATCAGCTGTTTTTGTTTACTTTCCGTTCAAATCTGTCTTTGTGTACAACACACAGACCTTCTCGTGTAAATCACGAGCTGCCGCCGTTAGCTCGGTGGTCAAGATCATCGTTCTTCTGACCTCGAGCCGGCGCAGGCGAGTTTGAGTCTCGCTCAACCAATGGGCGTATGTGGTTGTCCTATTATTAAGTGCATGTTAGTAGGCATAATAAACCTTTGAGACTGCAGTGCCAGTAAGTGCGCCAAAAACAAAATCAAAAACACGCCACATTTCTTTGTTTACTTTCTGTTCAAATGTATAGATAGATGGTATTACAAAGACTAAAGAAGTGAATCTAAACAAAAGGCTTGCAATTGGTGGTACCACATCTAAAAGTAGGAAAACACGATTACGATAGATGGCATGCAAATTGAAAGTAAAGGAAACATTAGAGATTCGAGACTAAGATTGTGAGTGCAAAAAAGGGAAAACTGGGCAAACATAAAAAAGCAGAGAACAGTGGCGAAAGCGTCTAGGTAATAGGAAGAATACCTTTACCTGTGAAAGAATGTATGGTAAGGAGGAAATATAAAAAACACATATTTTCCAGATATTTTACTTCAAGGTGCGGAAAAACATTAACAAGCTAAAACACTTTATTATCCAAAAAAACCTGCATAGTGAAAACACATTTGTAGATACTGCAAAAATGAAATCCCACCATTTTTAAATCAAATATAATAATGTGATATGAAAGAAATAATTACAATATCAAACATAATCACGTTAGAGACCTTGACAGGCAACTTAAGTAAGTGAAGTGTTGAACGCAAAAGATAGGAAAAAAACGTTCTTGTGATTTTGCACCAAGCGATCTAGGGATTTGTTCCAAAAATATTGGCATCGGCCGACTAAGCCCTGCGCTGTGCGCCAAGTGGGGGTAAGAGGATAGAAGCAATTAGTCAAGAAGTCTCGAAGACCAGAAGCTGCACTACTGATTACCGTCTTCAATATTACCATGTAGGTATCTGACAGATAGCGTCTGACAGAGAGAGTTCAATGTAAAAACAATAATTAATTACGAAGAAGGAAAAAACAAACTAAAATTGTTGAGTTATTTTATGAAAAGAATTTGCTCTTAAAAGGTAAAGTAAAAAGGACTTGGATGACATCGATTGGAAAGAACAAGAGTCAAAACAAAAATGATAATGAGGAAGAAATGGTCATCTAATTTGATGATCTATTAGGGTATGAAAAAGAAAAAGAAGAAGAACAAACTTAATTTCATTGTTGTGTATGATAGATAATATTGTACCCTCAATAGTGATGCAATTGCAAGAGAAATAAAAATCAGTTGAAGCTGAAATGTCTACATTAGTCCGGAATATCGTTTCTTTATCAAACTGCATGCAGCGGTGATGCAGCAAAAATCCCAAAGCGAAGACAAAGCCCGGGCCCCGTGCCCCGCGCCGCCGCCAACAAAGCCGCCACGCTCGTTATGCCCCCGGCGCATCCAGCAGTAATCGTTCACCTGTCGCCGTCATTGTATTAGCAGCTTCCGTTCTCAGGTGCGCCGCCCGCTGCCCCCAGTGAGAAGACGCGCCGAGGAGCCGGGGCAGAGGTTACGGGGGGCACGCCGTCACACTTCCGTGGTTCAGGTGTGAAAAGGCGCGGATCCCACGATTGTGCGGGGAAGAATGGTAGATTAAGGCGATGTTTATGTATGACTCATTAGGCGGTTCTTACGGCCGGCGGAGGAAGTGCGTCGAACGGGCGGCGGGCCGCGCGGCCGCCCGCTCCTGAACTACTTTCGGAATTGGGACAGAAACGAATCGTTTAATTAGCCGCCTTATGGGCTGATGAATTGCGTCAGGCAGCAGGCCTTGGGCTCGCAAAGGATCCTGCATCCGCCTTTTTGCAATTACGCTGAAATATGGGCGAGCCTAGAGGTCTGTAGAGGATGTGTGACATAAACAGGTTTTCTAAATATAATTCGACGGTCTGCAGCCATTTTTGAGCTTGGCCTTACCGCAACTGGACAAATTAAAACCTGTGAAAGCTCTCAGAGCTTCCACTCTTATTGAGAACTTTTAAGTTAAATTTTGCGATCTTCTCCAGTGCTGCCACGATTTATGAATCACCAAGCGATGCTATCGCGGGCGGAACCAAAAGCACCAGCGGGAGCTTCCGCAAATTTTTTTTACGTCGGTGGTTCTGCATTGAAAAGCAGACGGACTTCTGTAAGTAGAGCATAACGCAATCTAGATAATTCGCGGTCACGTCCATGCAGATTGAATTTTCATCTTCACTAGGAATGGAAAATCAAATTGATCTTTGCGTCAATGCTTCTTGTGAAATTTTGAGTAAATAAAAATTTGGCCGAAAAGTTGGCGTTGAAGATCAAAATGACACTTAAGTTCTGTTTCTTGATGTTACTTCGCGTTGGCAATTGTAATAAGCGCATCTCGGTCGCTTTTTAGGGTGGCTAACACTGTAAATAGTAAACTTAGGCTTCGTTGCAATATTGGAAGAAAGGTCTGATCACAAGAATCTGTGAATTTGAAAGCCAGGGGACAGCTGCTTAACGAAATGGTTCAAACGTTTCAACAAAGAAGATTTTGGTCTATCAAAATTGAACAAAAAAATTTATTGACAGATTGGATGAGTCTTCATCAAGTAATCGTAGTCTGGCATCGATTCTTGGACTGTGCCAAACCACTCGCGTCAATTTCACTTTGTTTACAAAAAGCCCCGGCAAGATTCACACAAACTCAATGAAGCACAAACTAATAAGCGACTACAGTTTACCGATCTATGGGACACTTCTTACGTGGTCGTCGATTAGTGTTTTGAGAGATCAAGATCCGACAAACCTCCGAAACGGCGATGACAGATCGTAAAGAATGATGAAATAAAAAGCGCCATTTTTAATATTGAGCACGAACTTTTGGACAATGCTGTAAACAGACTTGAGCGCGAAGACGCACTAAATGCAAAAGCTCGGCTTAAGTGCGGTTTAGCTGCTTAATTATGTGTTAAGCTGCGGAAAACACGCAACAGATTAAATATAAGTTTACAGCCCGGAAAATTAAAACCAGCGTTCTGCACTTTTATTTGTTGTTGCTTTCAGCAATCGAGCTGGCGACAACTGGAGCGGAAAATAGCAAACAAAATTAATTCAATTCCGCTTTAAAGCTGCGAACTTAAAATGCATGCAAGCAAATTAAATTACATCTAATCGCACGAAAGCTCCGCTTATACATTGAAAAATGCTGGGAACTGCAAAAGGCACCCTTCGGTAGGTTTTACGATCTCTAGACCTATCTCTGTTCATATCAATATATTTGCACCCCTACGCTCATCTAAACTTCCTTAATGTTTAAAATTTTGCTATAAATAATGAGGAATAACAATATAAAAGGGTTCTACATAATATAAACCGGGCGTTTGTCACTAGTCAGATCGAAGAATTCTCTGTCCTGTTTCAAAATTTAAGTCAGTTGTGCTCTTGACAAATTGGGATCGGCAGATCCCCTAGCTAAAAGGTAGATTATATAAAATTATTGTAATCAAACTTGCCAGAACTTGGACATCTTTTTTTAAATAAATCTGATCTTTTATTACTAGAGCAGAGAAGCAAGAGAAAAAAGAAGACATTTACCTCTAGGAACTATCTACCGAAAGAAAATTCGCTAATCCAACCTGGAGGAACCCTAAGAGAATAAAACATGAAAAACGGGATCGGAAGTTGTAGGAAAAATGTAAAGGCAATCTGGATGTGAGTGTCCCGCAAGAAGAAATAAGTCTGTACAATGCTACCAAAAAGAAAAAAAAATGCAAGGTAATGATTCTAGTTGGCGCTTAGTTTGTAGCCTGAAGTAGCGCATACTATAAGCTCTATAGCAAATTATACGTAGCACTGTAGTTGGCTAGGCTGTCGGCCAAAGAGAGATCTAGTATGCAACTTTAAAAGCTTTAAGAAGATATATAATACAGTTCTGATTAATAAAACAATAATAACTCAGCTAAAAAACATGAAGCTACAAAAGTTGGTGAAATCAATGAATCTAACCAATAGGTTAAAAATAACATTCCAGCCCAAGAAAAATTGCCAGTTAAAAATTTGTCAAATGAATGTTCGACAAGTGATGGATTGAATTTTGAATTTAAATGATGTTAAAGCCATTGAACTTACTTGTTCCATGGAGCTTACGGATAGTTGTAGATCTGCGATTGTTCAATATAAATTTTGCGATACATTTGGCAAAAGAAAGTTCAGTTGAGTGATAGTAAACGAAAAGTAACTCCTAGAGTTGTACCAACATTCAACGATGATTATTATCATCAAACCTGATCGAATCTTGTAATAAGAAGAAATTGCCTTCGAAAGGATGTATCGCATCTCTTGGACTGACAGGATTACAAATGAGGAGAAAATGTTGAATACTCTTTCTGACAATGATGGAAGAAACAGAAGCAAGGATTTGCGAATTTGGAGCAGACTAGGAGCAGAAAATCTATTCACAGTCTTGAGAACAATATAATGAATGGGTCGCCAACTTCCATAATAATAGCAGTACTAGAGCTTTAATAATACAACCATTGGCCATTAGTCACAGCTGGACAATAAGAAATAATAATGAAGCTGCAACGCTCGCGTGGAAGCAAGGTCTACGAGCTGGGAGGTTAAGGCTCTCATATATTCTCTGATATGGGGCTATATGGCAAGCACCGCGCCTTATGTGATATTATTACTGTTTTTACTGACTGAATATGCCACCCACCAGGCATCTGATCCCCAGTCTTAACCACTTGATCATAATGGCATTAATCATAGGTAGATAGTACGTATTACATAAATCATAGTCATGGAAGAACCCCAAAATGAGTTTAGTAATTTTTATCAACTCTATAAAGTCAAAAGAACTAAAAGTAGGCTGTCATCATCATCTACTATATAGTACAGAACTTAAAGATTTGTTTCAGACAGATACTCCACCTTTGTCAAAGATGCTCTCTCCCCACCTGGTTTAAAAGATGTCTTTTCATATGTTGGATTATTTTATTAAAGCTCTTACATTAGTGCTGTGGTTTGAGCCCAGTACACCTTTGCAATGGTTTTAAAAATTTTATACCACTTAACAGTTGGATGGTCTATAATAAATAAATTAAAACGTCTAAGCTGAGCTTTCGTTCGTTTTTCTGCCGTAAAGCTTTCAATTCCTACTTTTTTCAAAATTTGTAACAACCAATCAAATTAGCGATTAAATCCTTGAGTTTCACTAGAAGAATGATTTTATCATATAATTTTAATATTGGCTACCGGATCGGTATTTAAAGCTCGCCATTGAAACAAACTTGTGAGCATTACCCGAGCATACAAAGGAACTTTGCCCCAAACTAATAAAATTGCATAGGCAAGCTTTCATTTTTATTTTTGTGCCTTGTTTCTTATCTTATTACGTTAACATTTTCAATTGATTAATTGTTTCATTATTTTTGAAAAATGTGGAAGGTAAAATGCACAAAAGTTGTGGATCTTTTGTTTTTTACCTGAAGTAAAGCTTTTTTGATTCATTGTTTTGTTCCGGGAATTTTATTTTGATCATCCAGATTAAATTGCTTATATTCAGTCAGAAGCTTTTTATTGTAGAATTTGGGCATGGACAACCTGATCAGTTCGTAAAGCTCATGTTTAGTTTATTTCGAACTGTAGTAGCAGTAGACTAAACCCCCCCACCTCCAAACATAAAATGAGCTTTTGTGAGTTAAAGCTCTTGCCTGGATGACTAGTTTAACGTAGATTTTGACCTTCAAATACCCACAGCTCTTATATTGGAGATCAAATAAAATAGACCTCCATTGGGGTAATTTGTTCGGTTCAAGATTGCGCTTTGACCAACCAAGTCACTTAGAGCACTTCAGTTATTTCGAAAAAGCATATCGAACTCTCTATGGGGTTTGTTGTTTTGAAAGTGCTCATCACAAACTGCTAATAGCTGCGTTTTGTCCCATTAATTGACAAATAAGATGGAGGTATTGGATTGTTGCAAAAATGAATTATTTTCTGGTGTAAATAAAGCGCAATTTTTATACAATTTTGTTAAATAATCTTTTGCCACCTTTCTAGAAATCTTGGTTCTTATCAGCAAAAAAGCAAACAAAATCAAAAGAGTTTTACAAAGCTCGAAATAAATGGTAAGGTGATGGCGGTTATATGATAAATGTGACATTACTTTCTGATCAAGTTCTAATAATTTTTGACGAGTCGCTGAAGGTGTATGTGGTCTAGCGTTGTCATGGTGAGACACGAATTGTTTGCAGTTTGTCAATTCTGGAGATTTCTTTTTGATTGCGTTGGCCAATTTTGTTAGCTGTTAATAGTTTGTACTAATCAGTTTCACATTTTTTTTCAAGTGATGCTGTCAACAATCTACTGTTTATTACCACTTATCATTTGTTTAAAAAATGATCGTTTTTATTAAGTTCGAGGGGCAAATGTTGATGCGATGTGAATTTTTTCAATACACGTGGAATCAAAATATCGGGGTTTTATGAATCTAAGCTTCTGAATATGCCTGTCTATGGTTGAAAAATGAACTTGGAGTCTTTTTCCAACTTCACGCGTTGAAATAAATATAATGCAATCTGATTCGATACCATCTTTGAGGGAAAAATCAAGAGAACTCAATTTCATAAACCAATTCTGACAAAAGGCAAAATATGACAAAAATGCTTGCCTTGCACACAAAACTAACAGCTGCAAATAAAACTATGAGCAAAAATGCGGAAAAAGAGACAGTTAACAAACGCTACAATGATATCATTGATAGAAATCCTCGAAACAAAATTATTTTTATAATAATAAAATATTAAATTTATGGATCATTTGATATTGAGAGGCTCTCAATAAAAAAACCTAGCTCTCTCTCTCTTGCCTTTTTCGGAGGTGCAGAACCAGGCGAATTTCATGACTGGGCCTTTGTTTTCTGATGTGAGTGGAAGATTCACAATTTAAGCTTGGCTCTTTACTTCTGAAAAAAGCAGGACAAAGTCGCAGCAAGACTATGTTAACTGTATTTGTTGAGGATACAAAAGCACTCCTCTAGATAAATGTATAAGGAATACCATCTTAATGTTATTCGCCGGCTGATGGGACTAAAACATGGCAATTTGTGACGAACGCCTTTGCGAAAACAAGCCAACCCATACAAACCTAGGTATATTTTTCAAAATAACCACAATGCTCCACCTGATTTGGTTCATCAAAGCTCAGCCTCAAGCCAAGAAACTTGTCCCAGTCCATTTTTTGAGTAATTTTGGATTAGTAAGCAACTGTAGTACGCTATTACTTCTACTCCTACATTCCATACCAAAATTTCGCATTAAAACCTGCGCTAGTTGTTTAAATCTCCAAATTGGCTGTCTGTCGCCGATCTTCGTCGATTAAAGTTCATGTGTTCTAGTGGAGGCCTTCCAAAACGCAAATTGCTTTCTGCAGATGCTTATCCTTGAATAGTTCGTACTTTACTTGTTTCTACAGAGGAATATTTATCAGAATACAAGCTCTCTCAGTAATTTTGAATATGTTGATTCATTCAAAATTGTAGATTTTGAGAGAGCTCTTGGCTCTTTAAGAAAAGGATGTATTTGAAATACTCTTGAAAAATTAGGCTTTCCGAAAAGATAATAAATATTCTTGCAGAGTGATTTATGGTGGGATGTTATCACCATAAGGTCACTCAAACACAGGGATACAGCAAAGCTACATTGTATTAGATTATGTCTCCATAATACTACCATAATAGAGAGCCTTCGGGAAATCTTAGCGGATTTAACCTTTGCAAATGATAAATGTTTACTGTCACATGATGTAAAGCACGTACAAGAGAAGGTCAATGTATTAAAACAGGAAGCAGAGAAGGCAATCTTTAGAATAAACACCAAGGAAATTAACTATAAATGATGAAATAGTAGTGTCAATGAGTTTGCGTGCTTTAGAAGTGTTGTGACCGAAGAGCATGGAAGGGGGTTAAGATTTTTTAAAAATTTGGTGACCAGAGAAAGTATCAAAGGAACTATGAGAATGAACGGGGATGAATGTTGTGAATAAGAAAACCAGAAAAAAATATGAATGGTTAGATCGTACCCTCAAAAATCTAAAGTATGCAGAAGAGCCTACTACGGAATCGCAAGGGTGAAAAGAAGAGATCAATCTAGAAGAACATGAAGAACTGTAAAATGTAAAAGAAGCGAAACTTTAGGGAGTTTAAACAATTGTCGGATGGAGCAAACATATAATCTTCCTATGCTTGGTCAGGGAAAATGGGCATCACTACTGTAATTTAATATATTTTACTTCAGAAAAACAATTTTTTAGCGACCTAAAAGCAGCAAAATGCAAATTTTTACTTTATTTTTATCAGATGACCTTAACAAAATCGACACAGTAGTAAAAAATACCAAAAATGCTACTGCGTAAAGCAAAATGACCGAATCTAGATTAATATGTCCTTCCCTTTGTTAATGACTGCGCTGATTTAATTTCCTTGTAAACAACAATTTATTGCACAAAGCTGCAGCTGCAGCCTAAGAGCCTAAGAGCTTTGAAAGATTTTTCCTTGTCCCTCGAAACCGCAACTTTGCGTTTCAGATTAATTAAGGCATCCGGGACTTTAGTATTTCGCTAAATGTCATGTTCAGAGTAGGTGTGCTGGCAATTTGTTTTAAAACTAATGACTTTCATAATGAGCCCATTAAAGTCGAATCGAATTTGATTGCGGCATTGTGAGTACAATTTTTAATTTCCATCTTTAGTAAAATTCACGAAATGCGAAGTTCTGGAAATGGATTCACTGCAACGACGCTCGAGGGGCGCTTTCCAAGTCGTGACGCCAACAAAGCTGCAGCTTCGGTTGATTAGCCCTTAAGTTCCGCGCAACAGCGAATTAATTTTTAATTCATGCGAGGTGCTTGGCTGGAGCAACAGCTTTTTCTATTTCCTCCGCTGCGGGCGGCGCAAATAAAGTGTCGAAAGCGGTCCGCAAAAAGTCCGCTAATTTAAATTCAGCCAGGAATAAAAATGCATAATGAAGCGCCGCTAAGCGCGAATTGAGCTGCGTCGGAATATGAAGTGTCCCGAATTAAGGGGCGGCGGGACAGCTATCCAGGGTGGATCTTCAGCTGATACAATTAGCGTCGAAACGCGAAGGTTATAAGAAGCGATCCTTTTAGGGCTGAAAGCTCTATAAATTGGCGGTGTTTGAGGGCGGCTCTCCTTTGTTTACCCGCGCATTTTCTGGATAAACTGCGCTTCCGCATTAGCCGCGACGAGCTGTAAAACCGATATTTCGCCGCGGCCCATCATTTCCGTCAGATTCGCCGCGTCTCGGGCTCCGGGCCCGGATCGGTCACGCTCCGGCTGCTCGCGGCTGTGAATCATCCAACAAAGGATTGCTGCCGCGCGGTGGCGCAATTAGAACTCACCGAGGATAGAAGGTGAGATATCCATTGCTGCTGCGACGCTGCTCGCTCGATTTGACTTGATTAGTGCCTTTCAGCACCCTGAAACAAACGGAAGAATGTTAATTGGGGCAATTAGCGGCGCGGAGAGCGCCGCTGCGCGGTGCTCTCTTGAATTTGGGTTACACGGGTTGAAGTACTGGCCTGCTAGAAAGCCTTGACTGGTTTTGGTTTTATTACGTCCTCTATTAGCGACTTCCGGTTACACGTATGGGAAAATACTAATCATTAGGCGTTTTTAGAAAATTGCTCCGGAGCACTGCTTTAGAAACTCATGTTCCGTGCGTAGTAATTCAGTGAGCAAGATCCCTGAATATAAGTATAGTCCACTATGTCTTATCTGCTAAACTAAAATACCAAATTTGCATTTTTAACAGAAAAATAAACCCAACCACACAAGATAGTCGCAAAAAATTATCAGTAAGCTCACAAGGTAAACAATTTTTTGCGATTCCTAGAAGTTACTGTCGTTACGTACCATTAAAATCTCTTTTTTTAATTGTTAATTTTTAATTAAACCAAAAATTTTCTGCTTCTCAATTAAAAATAAACTTTTCCACTTTTACCAGTTTAATAGACACCTGTGCGTTTTATTTCAATTATTTTTGCTATGTTTCTTGAGCTACCATTAAAGTCTCTTAAAGTATTCCGCTGCAAATGCAAGTACAAAACTGTAATTTGAAGTTAACGGCAACAATTACCCTCAGAACGGTCTACCCTCTCGACCTAGCATTGAAGTCTCTGCTTATTTTAGTTGCGTTTCTAATTACAATTGTAATGTTTTACAAAATGTTGTTGTTTTGGGCAAAATTAGCCTTGCATTCCTTCAATAGTTCTGTGTTTTTGTTTTATGTGCCAGTAGAGGGGGGTGTTTTGTAATTTTTGACTTTATTTTGAATATTTTTACTTTCAGGAAGTAGGTTACAAGTTGCTTTTTAGTTTTGTTCTTAATAATTACCAGTTGCAATAAATTAAAATTCTGATACTTAACTATCGTTTATTTGATTTTTCTTCTTTAACTTCACATTGTGATTAAGCTTTGCATAATTTTTATCAGGCCTTAATTTGATGAGACACAAATAAAAAGCCCTCGCGTATATTTAAAATGATAAAACAATGTTTCGGGCGGCTCTTACTCTTCATTAAAGCAAATGTTTGCTTCCGAAACGCCGAGGTGCGCGCCGCGGCGGGATAAACGTTGCGGCGCTGTTAGCATTCAGGTGCTGCAGGAGTGCGTGCCGCATAAAAGTGAAATATTGCCGTGCAGGTTGCAAAAAGGGGTGTTTGTTTTGTTTAATTTAAATTTGCATAATTGTGAGAGAGCGCGGCCGTGGCCGCGGCCGGTCGGGCCTAATCGCTATTTTGTTGTTATGAATTAGTTAGCGAAATTAGATTCGGCTAATTTGGGCCCACGCGTCTAGCCGGCCAGAATTGAGATGGAGAGTTGCACCCGACGATAACAAAAATGCAAAATTGCTTTGTTAAATGACATAAGTATCTTATATGGCTTAAGAAATTACCCGTTGAATGGCTTTTTGAACTGATAATACATAGAACAAGCAAAAAGTTTTAAATTATTGCTATTAATTTAACTTTCGGAAAGGTCACATATAAGAAATAAGAAGAAACAGCTTTTGGAATTTTGCAGGATCAGAACTGGAAACAATTAAAACACAATAAAATGTTGCATTATAAAATAAAAAAATTTTGGATGTAAAATATATATTAGGTCTGTCTAGACCTTAAATGTTTTCTTAGTAATTATTGTCTAGGCACTGTGTAGCTTATCGCGATCTCAGAAACGATTTCAGCAATTGTTAATCGGCCGTCGTCTTTCGGAAGTGGCGAATAATCCGAATAGTGTCCCTAGTTTGCTGTTTTTCGGCGAAGTCAGTAATCTTCAGTTTCAATTGCTTCTTGTGCTTACAAAAATTGTGTAGATTATGCGTAGATTCGAGTCTTTCTACGAGTGTTGTTTCCGAACTACGCCTTAAATCTTTTCAAAACTTTTGTGGGAAACTTTGGTAAAACCCTGGCCTGAAAGTAATAGAAGTGGTCGCTAAACGGAGTTTTTGGGCTTGACGGTTGGTAGGCATATCAGCTAAACGGTCAAACTTGGTGCATTCCCTTTTGAGCCTTTACAGAGTGAGGTTACTTGCGAAGTAAACAGCTGTTTGAGCAACGCGTCATGGGTCAAAATGTGGAGGAGCATCGATTAGGATATGTGATAAAATTTTGCTCGTAAAATCCGCAATCAAAATATTTGCTGTGATATAGAAAGCCTACAGAATCAAAATAGCAAATGTTTTATGTAGCACAAAGCGTTCAGAGAGAGAAAAGAGGAAATTCGGGATGAGTAACGTGCAAGGCGTCCACCAACCTTTCATAATTCGGACAAGGTGAATGCGTATTGACTCGTAACCGACACCTAAGTGTTCGATTGATAGGAGATGAAGTAGAGCTTCCAAAGCCTTTGTGTTTGAAATTGTCATAACAGAATTGCAGATTTGGGAAATTTGTGCTAAATTGGTTTTTAAGGTTTTAACCGACGAACACAAGAAAAATTGTGTGTCGATTTCTTGCGGGACTGATTTTTCGGAGAAAATAATAATTGGTCATAGATTTTTGAGTACAATTCGGAGTGACACACTACTGAGCTTTCTTGACTAAAGACTCAATGATCAAACCAAAAATGAATTTGATGCTCATTGTCTTCCTGGCTCTAAAAATGTTGTCCATAAGAAGTTCGTACCACCTAGAGAGATGGATAAGGTTAAATTTTAAATGGAAGTGTTTAAAGGCCTAAAGAACGTCCGCCCGGAAATATTCTTCACCATTGTTGCCAAGAGAACCTTCCTACAACTCAGACCTGATTCTGTTCAACATTTCTTTGTTCCCCTGACCTAAACCCAGCTTAAAAGGGCACCGTTTTGGGTTTGTTAAAAAGAGGTTGCTGTGACGACTGAAAGAGATTTCCAATTCGAGACTTTCAGGCGAACTATGACGCGTGCCAGAACTGCTGGCAACGGTGTATTGATGTTCAAGGTCGTTATTTTAAAGAATACTAACCACGTTTCTGGAATCGCCTCGTAAAACTACTTAAAATAAATTCTTGCTTGTTGTATAAATGGAACCGAAAATCGCGTTTCTGTTACTCTTTACGATTATGCCAACACTAATTTGCTTTTGTTTAAATTTAAAGTTTGTGTAAAAGTAGCCTCCTCTAACAATGCTAAAGCTGTTCTAAAATGTCTAATTTACTTTGCAGTTTCTGTGTTACTTCCCACGTGCCAATTTGAGCGCAATATTGAGTTAAATATTAGTGTTTTCGTGAATAGTGGAAACTTGTAATGAAAGTGAAAATATTCTCATTGGGCTATATAGGCTACTTCAACAGAAAGCTACTGCACGAGTTTTCTTTTTAATTAACTCTATATTCACAATCTACTCCAGAGCATTAAGTAAATTATATACTAGAATATAACATAAGTAAAGTCTATTGGCTCTTTTCTAAAGATATCACTAATAGGTTAAACTTCACTAATCCACATCATGCATCTCTTGTCTTAAATCTGTGGGCCACAGTCTTCTGCCTCTGAGAGATTGATTACTTGTGATACTAGATCACCTTCGTATCCTTCTATTCGTTCGAGTTAGAGTATCAACAAACTTTTGATTTTCTCGTTGAGCAATCAGACTATTGTGCAGGGTAAAGTTTGGTATGTACCATGGAGCATTGGTAATAAAACGCAAGATTTTAGATAATAACCTTTGGATAATTCTTTGGAGGTTTCGTACAGCCCCACAATTGTATGCCTTAAGTTCAATTAAGCTTGAAGATCCGTAAATGTTACTATACTGATGTTTGCTGTTGACAATATGGAGGTATAAATTAAGAAGAGCAGCGGACCCAACTCGCTTCCTTGAGGCACTTCTGATTTTACTTAATAGTAGCTAAGGTAGCTGGAGTTGTATTTTACTCGAGAGTGTTGCTTTGACAGGTAAGATCTTAGCAGATTTCTTTTGATGACACTATTTGTTGACGATTTACACTTAAGTAGCGTTATCGGAAGCTGAATTAGCCGAGATAATTATCTACAGTTTTGAGTTAGTTTTAATTCTTCTTATCAGCAGTTCTTCAAAAGCCTTACATAAAATAGGTAGAAAGCCAATTAGACGATATGAGTTTGGTTCATTAGCAGGTTTCCCTGGCTCGACCATGGGAATAATGTGGGCAAATTTCCAACTTATATATAGCTGTTAGTAATACTACTGTATTTCTTGGTAGATATTTAATGTGGATTTATTTTTTTAATTTTCTCGAGTGCTTCTCAGGGGCAAAACGCTTTGATTGGAAGGCCATTTGGCAGGGTGTGTTAAGGAAATCCTAAATAACATTATCATCGTGATTAATGTTGGTTGGAGTAGTGTAAAGACTTGGACATGATGTGCTGCAAAGGTTTCTGATTGGACGTGCTGCTATCTTTGGTTTTTTTAAACTTTCTGTAGTCTTCTATATCACGCGACTATCTTTAGAGAATGAGTTTATACAATCTTCAAATGTCGCGTTTTTTGCTTCGGAGAGGGCTGTATATTAGTGGGGACCCTTGTCACCTGTTTCATCCTCTTCGCCTTTAATACAACTTTGCAGTTGCTGCTCTATTTATTAGAGTTGTTTTATGTTCTTTATTTATAATAGACGTGCTCACCGTTGCAAATGCCAAGTTGTAATTCGAAGGTATTTTATAATTAGATTTGAGGTGCAGATAGTTGCCGTATCATCTGGGCGAATTACGTGATAGACCTTATAACATTGTCTAAAAGTCTGACTGTCTTCACATTTTTCACCTGTCTGTAGCCTTATATAATGTTTTTGTGTATCCATACAGCTGGTATGAGGTATATCACGCTATTACATTTTGGGGGGAGTTTTGGTTGAGATTTTTATATTACTTAGAAATTTGATGTCATAAATACTTTTATTGTTATTTCTAGGTTCCACGTCTATAAAAAAGGGGTATTGGTTCATTAGTTTTCCGATGTTTACTGTTTAATATGTTACGGACTGTACGCCCTTTGTTTTGTTTTAGTATTGACTGAGGTACTTCCTGAAGTACTATTCTCTACGTTTTTTGCAGTTTGATTGGATAAGTGTGATGGACTACCCCATCTTCTTGTAATTGCTCGATTCGCTTTTGGTAGGAATCAGGCGTGCCACATTTATTTCAATTGTGTTGTTTTATTTGGTTTAGCTTGTGTGTTGTTCTTGTTTTGAAATGCTATTTAGGCAGTCGACCCTTTTTTTGTAGTTAGTCATACGCGTAGACAAATATTGATGGAGGTTTTATTTCGTTTGACTATTAATTTATGGGTCATGTTGCTGTATTGATATTTTCGATGGTTATCATCCAGTGTGGCTATCTGACAGGTTTGTTAATTCTTTGTCTATTATAGGCATCAAAAGAGGGCAGTTTCCATATTATTTTTATTTCAAGAGCTTTGACTGCGCAATTTCTGTCTATTGGAAAATTATTAGTTGTTTATGCTGTTCTTAGATAGTAGAGAGTGTAACATATTCATCATGTTATGGTAGGGTTGTTGACTTAGATAGATTTATTGTTGATATGTTGGTTGTATTATTTGTTTTTGTTCGTTTAACGTACGATGACGACTCACTTTGTAGTATTTTGCAGCTGCAAAAATTTCTTTATCGGTACGTCTTTTTGTCTGTGATAATTGAATCACAAATAATATAAAAATAACATGTCGGCTCCATGTTTTTCAAATTATCAGGCCAGCAATTCAATTTTAATCGTCGTTTAAGGCTAACAATTGATACCGCATTGCAATTTCACTTTAGCGTGTGCACCCTTGCGTGCCCGAATTTACGTTTTTAACTCGATATAATGAAGCAAAATCTTGCAATAACAAGACTCATGTCTGCGGCACTGCTAAATAGTTGCTAACTGCAACCTAAATACGTGAAATATTTGGGAATTTACCTCGGACAATATGACCCAGCTATTTATCTAAATTTATTGCCAAACAATATGTTATTTAACGTTTTCATCCAACAGAAAGCTGACCTTTTGGCTTCAGTGATAGTGTAGATTGAAGGCACAACGCGAGTGCTGCATGAAGTTAAAAAGAAAAAATTTTTAGTAATCCCAACGTTGAAATCGCCCTACTACTTCTTATCACTAACAACACAACTGCCCTTTAAAGCAGATTCAAGTCTATTTCATGTTTTTTTATGTTCAGCAGGATTTATAATCTCACATAATGTTGAACGCAAAGTTGGCATTTGTAGTAGTTGATGCTTTTTAGCAATCAAATTCTAAATGGTTTACCGCGTAGCGCGCTTTTAAATTTAGATAATTTTTATTTTCCCTCATCACCGCAAGACTATTAATAAAATAAACCAAGTCATTACCCTAACAAAAAATACAATTGCCATATTTACCTTTAATTGACGAGAAAGAAGCGCCCGTGTACAATAGGGTGCTCTTTTTATAGTAACTTGGTCCACGCCATTTTGTTCTTTTTTTAGGATGATATAAATCTAGCTAAAGGAAATGGTCGGTGGTCGGAGATGATTAGAACGTGGCAAAAGTAAAATCTTGTAATGTTTTCAGTTAACATAGATACAGGTGTTTTGTTCATTAACCAAACAAAATTGGCAATAATTGAGTCTTTCTTGTATGACCTGGTTTTTAAGATATTTTTTTGGACTAATCTTAGCCATCATAATATTTTATAGTTTAAAATACAAGACAATTGTTCTTAAGACCTTATTTTGAAACTATTTTTCTGACAATTGTATGCCATACGCCGACACTGGCTCTAGCCAAGCTTCATATAGTTCTAATCTTTTTTCTAGGATTAATTGTGAATTACAAATTATAAGCCAGTTGGAAATTATTTAGCATTACAGCAAAACATGAATATTTCTTCATTGTAAAGGTTATATGTGCAGATTCTGTCTTTTTCTCCATTTAGGTTATTCTGTAGATTGGTGGACGCAGCAGTAGCCGTATCATCGGCGAAGTTGTAAATCTAGTAGTTGGTAGGCCAGATGTTTATATAAGGTAAAACACCGACCCCAAGCCGCTACCATGCGGTACACTTCAAAATATTCCTCCACCGGTTTTCTAAATACAACTTCAACCCTTGGTAGTAATGATGTAGCAGATTATTTTCAGTTAATATATTAACTTTCATTGCACACCTCATCACAAACTGGTCCTATGCCAATAAATGCACCAGAATACCCCTTTTTGCATTTTAAATGGTTTTTAATTTGTCTTACGATTACATGAACTCAAATTACTGATTTGGTGCTCTTTTGATCAACACCAATTTAACGGAAGGAGACTTATATGCCTGCATGATATTAGTTTGGGTATCATTATAATTTGACTTAACTTACAATAGTGTTAAAGGTTGGGTCAAAAATTTTTTTGTTAATTTCGATTGGTACAATTTCTTTGGGTTCATATGAAATAAAGTTGTCTAGAAGAAATATATGTTATCTTTGACCTGGGCTATCGTCGTTATTGGTGATACCTTAAATACATTTTCAACATGTTTTGCAAAGGACAAGCTTTTTCCTGATTCAACATAATCATTAATGTGTGCTATCTTTTGATTTTTCTTGTGGCTTCCTAGAACGGGTGATCCGTGTTTGCTGTTTACTTAAGTATTACTAGATGTGCTTCCTTAATTTGTGTGGCATTTTGATCAGCCTGGTTTCAGCAAGTTGATCAACCACGGTTTCTAGGTCACGTTCTGTACGTCCAGTTTTATGATTTTTCTCCTGAATAATTTGCGAGAGCATTTTATCAGTGTAGAAGAGTGATCAGAAGAAAGTGAAGACTCAACTGTACACTATTTGACATTTGCGCTTTTGGTGACACAAATATCAATATCAAGTATTGTCCTACGATTAGCTGGCCAGTATGTAAGATGCCCTGTTGACAGAAGTTCTCTCCCTTTTGTTTTTATTAGTCTTAAGCTCTACTGTATATTTTTGCTTCAGTGTGTAGAAAAAATGTTCACACTGTTCCTGTTGTGTTTGTGTGAGCAGTACATTGAGGATATCGTTAAAATCCGTAAGTAGCTTTAGTAGATCGTTAATAGTCATAATTTGCATAATTTTAGTTCCTGGTGTTTGATGCCTTGCAAATGGAGATTCTGATGTGACTTTTATTAGTAAACTGTCTTTCTAAAGCTAACATTACCATAAAACCATGTATTTCAAAAAATCATACTTTTTTTGGGGGCAGCTTGTAGTTAAGTGACTGTTGGGCCATCTAACGTATCTTATCGGTCGGCAGTAAAAATTCGTGAAAGTTTTGATATGTCCTCAATGTGAGATGTTTCAAACCGAACTACAGAATTAAACAATAGCTTTATGTTGTAAATGTCATTATCTGTGGTTTGCAGAACTGCAGAGGTTTCTTTTAACACGAGGTGTTATGTTCTACATGTTGATAAGTGTATAGCCTATTGCATTCGTTTAATTTTTTTTGTGAAAGTGTGAAGATCAGAGAAGGTTTTTTAGGGAAAAAAAATTATTTTCTGCTAAAGCTAGCTCGTATCAAAATCGGTATTTCTCAGACTTTTGCTTGAATTGTCACCTGCGTAATATAAGTGGAGTAATAGAACATATAAGGGAGAACGAATATTAATTAAACAAAAAATATAATTGGGATACAACACATTTGTTCTAAACAGTCACTGAGGGATAAAAACTAAAATGAGAATATACATAATAACAATTAGACCTATTGTAATGCGTGCAGCTGAAATAGCAAACTTTACACAAATAGAAGAATAACACAAAATTCTTTTAAAGAAAAATTATAAGAATCCATAATGGGATCCAGGAGAGAAAATAAGGAGGAAGTAAAACTACGTTAAATCATGAAACTGAAGAATTGTTATAACATAAGACACCCCAAGCAGAATAGTGAAAAACGACTTGAAAGCAATGGGATGAAGAAACTGAAGAAAACTAAAAAGTAATCGAATACGGTAGTGAAAATAGCAAAAGTGCACAATAAGTTATAAGAGATAAAGAAGAAATGTGGGTTAATCCATCAGGTTAATAGGATTTTGGAGTTTTCGTTATTTCCCCAAGGTCATACATAAACTGCTGCTACAAAATTGAATGTAGTTTTGGTTTGTTATTACTTTTTTTGAATATTGGTATCCATATTTTCCTTTCATCGAGGAAAGAAGCTTGTCGTACCTGGAATTAATTCGCACACGATCATTCAGCTAGTAATTAGATAATTATTCGTTTCTTGTCTTAATTTTCTCCTTGCAATTGCAAGATTATATTCTACTGTTTTCCATTCACTTTCTTGTTGAATTGGTAGCAGTAGAAAATTATTAGTAAGGCTAATATTGCTGACTACTAAAATGGAGCGGTTTTGGCATAGATAATCAGTTGCAGTACTGCGGTTCTTCATCTTGTGGTCTCGAATTTGTCTCTATCACTTGACTTTATTGCATTTATAGTTCAAACTATTGCATCTTTCCGCTTTTAGAATAGGCAATAAAATTAAAAATAATATAATCTTATTATAACTGGTCTGCTAGGCATTGGATTTTTGTTACAAGAATATAATGCAATTATAAAGGATCAATACAAGGAAAAATCTGTAGAACATGTAAAAGTAAATTAAAAACTAAGAAAATCAAGATAAAGACAAAAATGTAAAAATATAAAAAATAAAAAAGGAATTAAAGAGGGGAAAGAGTCGTTAAAAGTAGTGGAAGACCTCTGAAATGTAAAGGGTGGCACGGATTGAAGACCGGATTTAAATTTTAAATAAAACAATATTTGGATTGAATTTGTGATTGAAATTTTATTGAATATTAAGGAAGACAATCTGCGATCATTTCTGACAGATTTTGGTTCTTTCCACAAAATTTTCGATTACAGTTTCACATATGTTCTGACCAATTTCATCGCTAACATGTCGGATTTTATTCTATTAGTAAATTGTTATTTTAGATCTTAGATGTCAAAATTTCACGAAATTATAGAATCAGGAAATAGTTGGTGCAGAAATAGACTGTTGCTTGAGCTGTATGGCAGATGGCGTCCACCTGGTGGCACCAGGCGCTAAGAAACTGAATTGTCGTGTCACGGTAACCATCTCTATTCACAATCACAGCATATCCAGCATAATCTTCGAAGAAATATAAACCTATCGCGTCACCTATTCAAAATCCGCACCAAACAATGACTTGTAGATGATGCATTTGCTCTTCATGCTTACGACAGGTTTTTTCTAATCCCTCACGCGACAATTTGAGAAGTCAATTCATGATGTTATAAAAGTAATTGACAACTGTGGACGGTGTGAATGGTCAGCAAGCTAAAGATCTTGAGTAAGTTGAACTTGGTACGCATAAAGCAGTAATTATTCGCCGAAGGGTGCTTCTCGAAACGTTCAATTGTTATGCGCGATGGCGAGTCGATATTTTCGGTTTTGCAGCTGAGGCTCTTGAGATAATTTGGT
Source organism: Sinelater perroti (assembly GCA_036346155.1). Taxonomy (NCBI): domain Eukaryota; kingdom Metazoa; phylum Arthropoda; class Insecta; order Coleoptera; family Elateridae; genus Sinelater; species Sinelater perroti. The sequence goes on along the minus strand of JARFIY010000158.1, from coordinate 14,658,141 downwards.
GCACCATTTCGATCAACAGCTTCACAGAGTTTTGGTATTGTCTTTATAAAATTTTTATATACCTGACAATGCGTTTTAACAACAGTAACTAGCTGTTTTTCGTACATAATTCCATATTTACTAGTCGTATCAGAGTTGCAACCGTTGTAAGTCTAGTTGTGGGACAGGTCTGCTTTGTATAGGAGATACAGGATTGGTCCCAAAACACTACCCTGTGGAACTCTCAAGCTCATTGAGAATGATGATGTATATTCTTCTTGGTATTTTACTATTGGATAGATGTGACTTTAATACTTGGTAGTATCCGTGTGGGAGGCTCTTAATTCTGTATAGCAGGCCGGCGTGTCATACTTTGCCGAAAGTCTGCGATATATATATATATATATATATATATATATATATATATATATATATATATATATATATATATATATATATATCTTTATGGCCTCGAGGTCTGTTGATTCTAGCAATTACTCTGTGTACTTGTTCAATCGTTGCATGGTGATGTGGGATTAGATTGTTGTCCAGTATAAGTGGTCGCATTATTTTAAGATACGATGTCCCAGGTGTTTGTAAAACCTTTTTCTATTTATGTTTCAAAGTGTTTCATTAGTTTTTGCAAACAAATGTCTTGATTATTAGCCATACTTTAAATATTTTTATTTGTTCAACACAATAATCGTTAGTTATAAAAAGTTACTTTCACCTTAAACGAGTTTCATATACTGGCCCTAAAACGTTTTTCTCCAAATAAACGTTTGCAGTCCGACAACACTTAGCGTCGAGTCCAAATTCACCGCGGCGAGAGGCGCCCTCCCGCATTTTCCGCGTAATTAACTCCGCGCCCGGAGCCGCCCCGGAGCGCCCGCGTAATTTATAAAGAACGAAATAAGTACAACAATTAACCGCGGCAGTAGCTAATAAGATAAGGCCTCTAGCATCGCGCGAGGCTCCTCTGAGAACTAGATCTCGGGCGAGATACATGCGATTAGCGTTATTAACATTCGTTATTCCGTGGGAACCGTCGGCGGGCGGGAAGCGGCCCTTCGCGGGCCGCGGAAGGAAAGGAAAGCCCCCTCCCCGGCGAGGAGCGATTGCGCGATTTGTTTTAATTACGCCCCGGCTAACAAATGGGCGCCTTCCTTGGGCCGCTCCGTTGGGCCCGCTTCCTGCTGCAGGATCCTGATCAGCCGCAACGCCGCAAAAAATTGCGCCTCGTTTCGAAACTAGCAATTAAGCGCCCTGCACGCAGATAAGGCATCGCTCCGGGCAGATAGAAAAGCGCCGGGCGGCCGGCAAAAAGCGCTAATTAAAAGATAACCCTCGCAGAGGAATGAATCAGAAGATTTGACGGGGGTCTCGCCGCTGAAATTTTTGTCGCCCATTTTGCGTTCGCACATGCAGATTCCATCAACAAGAATGGATGCCGGGATTCGCCGCGCCTTATTTATGTCCCGCATCATTTCGGGGAAGGATGGGAATTGTTCTTGTGGTACTTTCTCCAAATTTTGCAAGTTTTATCTTGGCATGTGGGCTCAGCGCGGCCATAAATCTGGCGCTAGGTTTTCTGGTCATAAATAAGGCCGGCCAGCCAAGATTCGGTGCAAGATGTCCTGCAGATCGCAAGTGCACTTTAAGCCCGGCGCGACTAACCCCAGCAGCAAAGCTCGGGTGGTAAGACAATTCGGGCTCTTTGCTTCAATTTGCATATGCATCCCCGCGTTGCAATAATATTCAAATGTGGAAGTAAACTTGGGCCAAAAAGCGGCGCTAGTCGGGTGTGTTCGAACCAGCTGTGCGCCCACAAAGCATCACGCATCTCGTAGGACATATTGCAACTATAATTAGATTTTCGGTTTTTCAGCGGCGGTTGGAGGTCCGTAATTCCCGCAGAGAGGTTTGTTTTTGCTTGAAAGATGAGAGGGAACGATGGTTCACGATTGAAGGACACTAGTTTAATTTTTATTATTATATGAATTACACAATTGCACTCAGAATTATTTCTATAAATCCTGTTATACACTGATTAGAACGACAGAATAAAGCAACTGTTTTTGTATCATATTTTCAGGATTTTTAAAATGGTTACAGCAGATTTATGAAAAATGGTCACCTAAATTATTTAAAGAATCAACGCCAGAGTGTCTTTTTGAGAAACTATGCCCTCTAAAATTTCCATAATTTGTAATTTAATAGATTGAGCTAATCCGCTACCATTAGAAAGTGAGGCACATTGTTGCTCAGCCAAGTTTGAGTTGACCTTGATTTATGGGCGGGTGCGGAGTCTTGTTGAAAGATCGAATGCTGGCCTCGAAAAAGTGTGTGATTTAGAGGTTTCGCTACTCCTTTCAAAACGTTCTGTTGATATACAAAGGCTGAAGTTTTAACTCCCTTTTCACAAAAATAAATCTAACTCTACCATAATACACATCCCACCAAACGAGCACAGCAGCTAGATGATGTTCTCTCTGAACCCTTGGCACTAGTTGAGATGCTTCTTTGGACAATGTAGCGTATACCTTGGTCAAAAGATTTCTCCACTGTAAAAATGTTTTTATCCATAAACAGAGTTTTTCTGTGGCTATCATACGCATAGTCAGTCAACAACCTCTTTGCCTTTTCTCCTTTACGTCTCTTAAAAACACCTGTGAGCGAATGTCCCATATGTCTAAGTAATCCTAAGTTTTGCTTAATAATATGAAGCATCGAAGATTGAAAATTTCATCTCCCAAGACATAATCTTCTGCTTACCAAGAGGATTTTGTTTAATTTGGGCACTTAGGACTTTGATTGCCTGGGCGTGGCATTCCAGATCCTTGACAACTCCAGTCTCATTAAATCACTTTACAGCCCGTTACACAAGCATAAGGATAATGCTGAGAGGATGCTGGGTTAGAAAGATTACACTTTTTTCAGTTCCATACTTAATGCTCTGGCAGTAATTCGTTTTTCTTTGTCACCGCACCCCACCGGTAAATAACCAAACTTGACAAGCAACACAATGTAACTTACAACTTTATGATTTTAACATATACCGGGGTCTAAGAACTTATTGATTGGTTCTAATTCTATTATTGCTCGAAAAACACTTATTAAATCTGAAAGTATACTGAAGAATACTAACTACAGCCCTTAGAAGCACACGATCACTGCTGAAACTAAAATATAAAGTTCTGTTTGCCGTTTAAACACTTCGAGTAAACTAACTTTGTAGACAACTATAAAAAATTAAAGTTTAAATTACTCGCGAGTTTGTTGCAACCCTCGGAAGCTTCAGAAGTTCAAGATAAGAACTGTTTTTGCTGGATCGCAAGCCGCCTGTTTGTGCGGCTGAAATAATACTTTCAGTTCGCTTTGACATTTGCCGTAATCCTTTGAATAGGTTTGTATACCTTTGTAGTTGGCGTAGTTTTCAGCCCCTTGCAATGTCAAAAATGTTTTATTGCATATTCCTCTGAAGAGCTTACGAATTGCGTCCAATTTTTCATAGCAATAAAAAGTTGCTTTGTTAGCGGATTGGCGCGCTTCAGTTTCAGATGTAGCTGAAGTTTTAATTTTGTTGTCGAGCATCTTTCAGCAGTGAAGTTTAAAAGCAAAAGTGTAACACAAGAACTGGTGTAGTCGACGTTGCTCACTAAAAACTGAAAAAATGCTTATCTTACGCAGCCTGAAAAATATTCGAAATAATTTTTAGCTTTAATTTGAAATATGAGGTTTCATGCAAAGGCGCAAAAGTCGAACTAATATAATTTGCATACAGATTGTTGCAAAAGTAAATCAAATAATTTGTTTATTTACGTTAACATGATTTCAATTAGAGCTTTTGGTGTTCTGTTAAAATTCGCCTCTAAGTTCTTTCAGGTCATTAAATTGGACTTCAAGAGCAAAGATAGGATTGGGGTAGTAACACCTAACATTTTGTTTGATTGTGTACGGGGTTTAGAGTTCGCTCAATTTTACTGTTTTATAAAAAATTAGTTCTGCATCTTTGTTTAAGAAGATTTTGATTATTTCGTGCTAGACTGGCAATTAGCTGCAACGAGACTGAAATGCAAACATTTTACTGAAATAAAAAAAGTACAAAGACGACACAGGACAAAAAGGGCAACCAATGCCGATAAATTGAAACTAAAAATAAATACCCATAAAATCTTATTCTATCTAATATGTTCTTCATCGTCATACCAACAGGTCGGAGATTCTTTTTTCAGGTTTTCTAAACAGTCTAGCCTCTTATCCTACGCAGGCAAGAATGTTGCTTTCTGCCTGACCTACCGCAACCTTCTATTTGTTCTCTTAAAATTAATTTTGGTATTGCACATTTTTATTTTCATATAATGTACCCTAGATATGCTACTTCACAGTGTCTACTCCAGTTCCTTTTTAAACTTTGGTATTCTCTATGTGCTGGCCAAGGGACGCGCAGAATTCTTGGTAGGTGCATATCTCGAAAAAACAAGAAGATGGACCACACGTAACATTTTATTATACGCAGACGCAAGTTTCCTTGACATAAAAAAGGCTTTAGTCTTGTAAAAGTTGTTTTAGCTATCCCAATCGAACTTTCACCTCAGCGTCAGAATCTCATTTCCCGTTAAGAACTGAGCCAAGATATGATGTTTCACTATGTCCAAAAGTTGACTTGCTGCTTCGGCTCTTCTTAAAACTTTGGTATTTATTACACGAACTATCTAAAGGATACCTAGACCTCTTCATAAGATTTATATTTCAAAAGCTACAATTTAATTTAGAGTCCTAAATTCAAAAAAACACGTTTTTGTACCTACAGTACGAAACAAAATGATTTTTGATTAATTGTTAAGTGGAGATATCTAAGCAAGACACCCTTTATATAAGTTATCCACCAACTGTAAGATGGGTGTCGACAATTTTATGTCGATTTATTATCATAATATTTGTTTTGGATGCATTGATATTTAATCCATATCTTCATTGAGACGTTGTATTATATATCGAAGGTCTTCCATGCCGTCAGCCAGAATATGGAATCGTGAATCTTCTTATTTTTATTTTTTATTGTTCATTTTTGAGTACTAGATGAAAAAGGTTCTCAACATACACAATAAAAAGGAGAGAAGATAAAATAAAAAAAGCTTTAGTGGAAAGGCCATTTGTAAGTCAGAAATCCGCCGCTTAGCACCACTAAAGTTCTTCTATTGTTCCAAATGTCGTCCTTTTCATCAACAACTATTTCTCTTACTCTGGCAAATAAAGATTGGCAAACTTATCGAATGCTTTTCCATAACCACTAAAGCATACGAAGTTTGGTGTCTGCAGATCTATGCATGTCTCTTAGTTCCGAGATCCTTGATAAAACCAAATCGTGTTCTTCGCTTATTTCTCACATTGATATCTGTAAGAACAGTTTTAGTACGTGGCTCATCAAACTGACAAGTCTAAAGTCTTCACACCTTTTTGCATTATAAGTTTGTGGAATTGTTACGAAAGTTGGTCGTTGAGAATTTATTCAGGTTTGGAAATTTTCTCATGTGGGTTGGTAAGCACTTCTATCTTCATAACTTTGAGAACTTTTAAAATATGTTGTCCTGGCCAAAACTTTCCATTTTAGCCACATATTAACCTTTTAGTTTAGACACTTCTTTACTCTTAACATAATAGGTTGGCGACTAACTTTCTGCGGCCTTATTATATTTTTACAAGATGACGTTGACCAGAGAAGATATCCTCATTTTCGGTACAGTTTAAATCCGAAGACGAGTAAGCGGGAGACCCCACACCGTTTACCCTAAAAAACTGCGGTGAAGCTACCCAACCCCACATCCGTGGGCAACAGATGCCGCCCGTAGTAACGACGTGGGGCAGAGGTTCACGTAAGTGACCTCGTTCGGCAACTAGTCAAACAAGGCGGGAGAAATCTTGCCAACACGAGTACTATCGACATGGAGTATTCGCTGCATTGATTTAGGTCTCAAGCCTAAGGAAACATTAGACCACATGGCGTTATCCCGTTAAAACTTGTTATGCAATCTATCCAATACCAGCAACGGACGACGGTAGCAGTACTGATATGTGGTAGAAGCTTCGCGTAAGCGATCTGGACGGCTGTTCGTCCAACGTAGTGGAGGAAACTCCACTAACATGAGTGGGGCTGCAGTCTACTCCACGACTCAGGCTCATAAATGTGCTTTTAGCTACCCTATCTCACAATTGTGGGTAACGGGCGCGAAAAGTGTCAGATGATGCGGAGGCGGCTGCTCGTCCATCGAGTGGGACCTGTAAAACTGCTAGTGGAGCTACTCAATCCCATATCTGTGGGCAACGGATGCCGCTTGACGGTATCAGAGGGGTAGAGGTATTACGTGAGTGACCTCGACGGTTACTCATGCAACGTAGTAAGGGGAGTCTTACCCACACGAAGAATAAGGAGAGGGGGCAAGCCAACCGGGACGGACTTCCCAATTTCCCCTTTATGGTGTTGAACTTTTAGGGAGACACTGTTTTAGGGACTTGTTAGCCTTGTGCGAGCATGCCCTTAAGCGGATATTGGCGGGTCGAGCTGTGACACCTCCGGCAATCGAGTCGGTGAAATAAAGTAGTTTAGTTCGGAACCTGAATTGAGGTGAGAAGAAATATCTGCAAGGTTCCACGGAAATGGAGTCGTTGCTGAACGTACCGCATAGGATTGGCTCAAGATGTTCAAGGAGGGACGGGAGGACATTACCCATCACCATGGAGCAACCGCTAGGCTCACTAGCTTCTTCTGCTCCAAGCCCACCGACTTCTTTCGTTGGACAAGCGTAGATTTGGAAGGGGGCTATTTCAACTACTAATTTGTCTTTTGTCTTGGAATTAATTGATGCATCGATAATGGTACTATAGTAAATCCGCAGAAAATTAGTAGCTAATCTATTAAATAGTTTAAAGTTCACGTTGGTAGTCAAACAGTTTTGCACAGTTCTTCCATGTTTTCCACATTTCGTCAGAGTTTGTAAAGACTTATTTATCCTCTCTTATTCTTTACTTACTCATTTTTGTTTAACCTCATTATTTAAATCTTTATAAACTTGCACTTTTGTAGGTTTTCCCATTTTCTAGGTGTCTTTGTTACATCAAGGTTTTTAGTCGTCATCCAAGGTTCCTTCTCATCTTTATTTCAAAAGTAGAATCGAGCATAAAACAGCAAGGTTTTCAAAGAATCAAGGATTTAAATTTTTTTCCGAGAAGCCGATGAAAAGGTGAGCAAGTCAAACATTTTAGCAGAGTAACAATCAGTGTAGGACAAGAAGCATAATGTAAATCAAAATCTATTAGCAAATTCCGATACAGAAGCTTTACGAAAACAAAATCGTCGTTATTAATGATGAAAACTTGCGGGTCCAAAAATTGCAATCAAGTTGCATATACAATAAGAATATTGTAAACTTGAGATAAAGGAAGAATTTCTAGAAGAAAACTTATCTGATGTCATCCAAAGAACATTTTTTTTATTACTTTTGATTTTGGTATGAACGCTGGGGTATACCATTACAGGTGTCTTAAAAATGCCTGTTGCCTTTCTTAAAGAAACACGATACTAGATTTAGTGTGGATTCACTATTTTTCCCAGATCGAATGCTATTATTCTAAGATGATTTAATGGTATCTTGATGACGTACCTAAAGATTCAACTGACCAATTAGCTCGGAACTTCAGAGAAAGTTGATACATTGTGAAAGTAATCTTGAGTAAGATTGTTGGAATGGGCATAATCATTTGCAGACTGAGGCATAGAGCCTGAGGATTGTTGAAATAAAGTAACCCACAATTTTTAAATTCAGATTTAGCCACTTACGTGTCGTTAATGTTGGTAAAACACGGGCTAGAGAGGTTCCACATTTGTTTTGTTCTTGCCGTTGTAGATTTTAAATACAGCTCAATCGCGAACGTACATTTTGTTTCTGATTTGATCCCATAGCCAACAATCATAGAAGGTTAAATCGGAGAGGATAATGTAACACAACAAATTTTGATGTCGCCGTATGAGAAGCGGCACCGTCTTGTTGAAATCAGTTGGCAACAGTTTGCACTGTTAAAAAAAAGGGCGTTGTCACAGCACGCCAAACAGACAGCTGGTAGACTTCTTGTGAATTTAGGAAGTTCCATACCAAAAATTTTGTTTATTGACTCAAAATGAACGTAACACCAGGTAAGTAGATCGATTGGCCGCTTCGTGTGGCTTAAATTTGTAGCAAATCAGGTCGATTTCGCTTAGCTGTTAATCGATCACCATTGTGAAAGTTCAGATCCTTAGGAAAAACTTTGCAAGGACTCCTACTTAAACTTTGTAAGGATCAGACACGTCTCTTGGTTAAATAGCGCGGATCTTGCTGAACTGCCACCCTCACTTTTTCAAAGTTTTCAGAACTTCTTACTGCAGGAACGTTATGATATCAAATAAATTGCCTCGTCATTGAACTCTCTAGGTATTTGGTGTAAACAACATCAGATTCTCGTGCCTTGCCAGATATAAAGTTACGGTTTTAAGCTTAACTCGAACCTTACTGTAGCAAAAGTCCCTTTTGTTAGGTTTTGAAACGAAAACTGCTACGCTTTTTTGACAGCACAAGCAGTTACAAATGTTGCAGCTAATTATTTTCTAAATTAAGATAATTTCAGATAGTGCCAGGTGATATTTAATTTGTAAATTAGACGCCCACAAAAATTATGCATTATATTAAGCTCTTAAATTTTTTACAATTTTTTCAGAATCTTAGTGTTAAGAAGAACAAAACTACATTTCCAGAAAGTTTTATGACACTGCTGACTTCAGAAATAACACTATAATTTTCTTCTTATTTAATATTTAAAACAAACTCATAGAGCAAGAAATCCATTTAGAACGGACATTGTCGATTAACTTTCAATTATGACGCCTTGCAGATTGAAAATCAATTGTTTTCTTTCCTCATCCAAGCTCGACTTTTTAATATCTACGACAAGCGCTCTTTTGTGTATAAAATCAACAGTAATTGGTAATTTTCTCTTATTAATTGCAATTTATAGCGCAGATTTTGGTTGAGGCGTTGCTCAACATCCGCTCACCATTTAAGAAATGCCACAAGAACTGGGTTACACGTGAACCTGTTACTGTTAAGTAGTTTCATAGTCGGCCACTCTGATTTTGCCTCGGGTATAAGGACAAACCGCTAATCCTTTTATTGTAATTGAAAAAGCTTCCTGTAGCTTCAGGACCTGAAATAATATTTTTAGACTCCAAGCACAGGAACAATCTGAATTTTTACAGTATAATTCAATAAAGCTTTTAGAAAACCTTTTCGGCAAATTCGGTTTCTACCTTGAGCACACAATTTGATGAAAAGACAAATCGGCGCCGGGATCCAGCTGCCCCGATCATCATTGCGCCCCTGCACCTTCCTGCAGACCAGCAAGGCGCGCCGCCGCGGCCCGGATCGGCACGGCGGGGCGCGCGCAATTTTTCGGCTTTATCTGCGGTTTTTGCGCCCGCGTCCCAGGTTCATGAAAAATGCAGGAAGGGAGTGAGTAAAAACGCGAATCAGGACAGATAAGGGCCGCGCTGTCTGGCGCGCGCCTGCAAAAATTATGAAGATGTTCCGAGCTGAGGGACACTTAATTATCCCCTTCGTCACGTCGGCCGCCGGCCGTGGGCGAAATCCTCAAGCAGCCGGGCGGCGTCCTGTCCGCGCCTAATTTATGTCTCGCAGGAGCTGCAGGAAGCTGCCGCGCGGCGAGAATGCCAATTCGCGGAGGCGGCGCCGGCCGGGTGGATTAGCTCGCGGGCTGCACCAGAGAGCTGCCGATCGCAGGACAAAGCGCGGATGGACGCGAAACAATTATTCAAATGGCTGGCTGAATTTAAATTCGGCGGCAATTAGCGCGCGCAAAAAGTTGGCAGCCGCGTTTCATTTCTGCTGAAATACGGCGCGCATCAAATTAATTGCACCTCCTTGCGCTTTATTATACTTAGCGGAACTTCAACACGTCGTTACACGAATTTCATCGAGTTTACCTGGAACGGTTTGCTCTCATCTCGCTTTCCTTTACTTGGAAACTTCTTTATTATTCCTTAAGTTGTCATGTGTTAAAAATGCAATGATTTAGTCATACTGAGGTTTGGAAGAGTACTAAATGAAGTTCTATAATTGACATTAAGTACCAAAACCTTGACTTTGAAGAGAATCCGATCCAAAAAGAATCCCAAATTAATACCAAGTGAGCTATGCCTTTTTACTCTTGTTACACAATTATTCGAACGACTATATAGACCAAACTGATATGTGTTTTGTCATGCCTTACAAGAGCTTAGCATAAAATTTAAACTGAGAGTGTAGGGGACATTTTGGTGTCACGAGTGCCGCTGCGATTCTTTAGCAATTTTGATTTCTTTTAAGACCCAGGAAAAGAAGCAAATATCGGTACTTTTTTTGCTTAACAATTCTGAAATCCTGAAGGATTCTAAGAGAATGGTAACTCGCTATTATATGCGCCCTGTTAGGGTTAGGACTGTTGGTGCTTGTCTAAAGCTTTGTAAGTCATTTCTAACCATTTCTTATTGGTATTCATGACTTGGTACTTCAGCTTGACTCTTGGACAACCACCATACTTGATGATGTCCTCTGCCCTAACCATTACATCAGCAAAGATGAGGTTAAAAACTTGAAACCACACATTGATGAGGCTATACTCAGCTACCCTTTAATAAAACAAGCAGATATTTGAAAAATAATTCACCAGTTTCATATTTTGAGGTGTGGATTAGTCTAAAGGCATGTGCAACACCGAGTGCAATTTAAATTTGTGGTTTGAAGCAATCACCTTTGGTCTAGCATGTCATTGCGTTTGTTATACAATCTCTGACGAAGTAACATTATGAAGAGATTAGTACCCACTCTTTAAAAACTTTAAAAACTAACAAAACATTTTTTTAACGATGTGCGACGTTTTGTTTCAATTTCTCACTTCAATAAGTTGATTGTTGCTGATTCCCATACAAAGAAGTCCAATGGAGTAAAGTGTAAGAAACTCGGAGGGGGTTTTACACAATCTATTTCTTTGAAATCAAGACACGCCCTTATATCACGATAGTAATGAGAAAGTGCTTCACCTTGCTGAAAGTAAATCCAAACAACTTGTCGATAGGTGATTCCTGCAGCATCTTTGGATAAACATCACCAGTAATTCCATTTCTTTAGAAAAACCCCTTTAAGATACGCCCTTACATCACGATGGTGGTGGAGAAGTGGTCCATGTTGATGCTGAAAGTAAATTTCGTCGTTACCAAACGACTCGTCTATGGGTGGATTGACCGATTCTTGTAGGATATTTAGATAAACGTCGCCCGTGACCAAAGAATTACTTTAGGATGCACAATGCTAATATCCTTAGAGAGTTCAATTGGTGTTCCATATCAACATGTAGATTTTGAGAAGCCCAGAGGGGGCAACAATTAACGATAGTTTTATTGCTTCAGACAATCTTCAATAATTGCATTATCCACGCATTTGTCTGGGTGCAATTCATAAAATTGTTTCTAAATTAGTAAACATTGTTTATTGCATTTTTGAGAAACCCTGTGCATTTCAAGATGGAATATGTTAGGGATAACATAAGAAAAAAACATTTTAGAAGGGTATGGAGGGCAAAAAATGAAAAATAGGCCTGCTTTAATTGTACAAATGCACCTGCATATTAATAAACACAAAAGAAGCTTAAAGTTAAGCTATGATGATATACTAGATTATTGAAACTGTCAACCAAAAAGGGCAACTTTTTCTGGAACATTGAAAGATAACTCAGCCAAAAATAAGAAAAAGAGTAAGCCAAATACCACAACTCATCCCCAGAAACAAAATCGCCTGAAAAGATTAAAAATAAAAAACACCAGGTAATACACAAGATTAGGGTGACGAAATATTTAAATTACGGCAATTTTCAGTCAAATGAAATGCTATTAAGCTAAAACACCCCTCAATAATCTCACGGACAAATTGTTAGAGATACTAGTGGAGAATAGACTAAACAAAGAAAAAGAAAAGTGAAAGATGTTCTATATAACAATCAGTTAGAGTTTCAGAAAGGTAACTTTACTATTCAGGCCAACAAAATCTTCAAGAAAATTAAAGGAAAAACATCTGTGTAATGGCACATCGGACATCGAGAGGGTCTTTAATGTAGCATACGCAGGCGACAGTCAAATTCTTCTGGAAGGTATGTAGAGACCCCAGCTGGCTACGTGTGGCGTACCTGAGGGTTCTGTTTTGGGCCCTTTTCTATAGAATTTTTATTATAATCTGAGGAAGGACGTAATGCTGACGCTAAATCTACAATGGAAGATACAGTTTAACAAGTCTTTGATACTGCAGCTTTACTACTTTTTAATATAGACCTAAAACTGGTTATACCTGCCAGAAAAAACACTGAATTATGAATTTCTCTTTCTTGAAAGCAAACAGCTCAACCTGACTAATATATGGGGATTAATAATTAAATCGGACTCATCCCTTGACGACCTCGTCTCGTCCTAGGAAGAAAATAATACAAAAAAAAGAAGATACAAATAATGGATCAATTTCCTTTTACTTTCACAATTTGTACTGGGAGTCATTAAGATAAGTTTCTGCTTTACAATTTTTGTTTGGCTGGAGGAGGAGGTGACTAGTGCAGATTTGAATAGGAACACATTACTCAAACTATTGAAAGATAATGATAATAGCAAATTAAACAAAACAAAACTGAAACTATTGCTGCACAAACGCCAGATCCATCCAAGAGAATTGCCAGCAATGGACCTTCAAAGCGAACGACGAACAAATGGCCTCAAACCAACAGGTGGTTCTGCCAGTCAGATTATTGAAGAACCCGCGCGTTTTAAAATCTGAGATCTCCCCATTTTTGTGTCCACTAGGAAAATGCCTAAACATTCACAAATATGAATATCTAGTTATTAGAACTAGCGAGGAGTCAAGAATAAGTTAAATATATGGACTTACACATATACAAGGATGTACGTGTGACTAAGAACCATTATAGAGATATGATTAACCAAAGCAATCGAAAATGGCAATTAAAATTATATTTGCATGTACAGGGTGAATTTTGGAAGGTGATTCCTGATAAGAAAAGGAATAAAAAAATTCATGGTATTAATGATCTTAGCCTTTTGCAAGAACGCTCAACTCAGTCACGGTGTGATTATACGATTCTTTTTAGATGCAGATCTGCCACTAAGCAGATGTGTGTGTTGTGAAGTAATGAATGGTCCATTATTCGTATCAGAAACGGCCGGAAAACCTACACTCACAAACAGCAACCAAGTCCTAAAACTTTTGTATCGGTCGTTAGAAGTTAGAAGAACGTGTTCTACAAGACATTGAGGATAACCCCAGTACTAACTCCCAGAAAGTGATTCGCCAACGTATTCTTACAACTTTCAACGTGTGCAGAAACACTGCGAGTGGATTAACTCCAAGAAAAGATTCTGTTGCTGGTCTTTGGAACAAACCAGTACCATTATGGGATTTCTGTCGTCAATTTTTTTATCGTTGGAAAACAATCTATGTAATAGTCATCTGTGTTTGTTATCAGCAGTGGTTTCGGAGTAATACTAGGCTAACATTATTGGTGACCACCTAATTGGATTAATCCTTTTTTAAATAGCCTAGGAAAACTGTTTTTATGGCTTGAAGGTGCCATTGCCAGTATGATAGTCGTGACACTTGAAAATAAAGAGCAAAGTGCAGTGTAATGACTCAGTATTTTATGACTTTTGAAGATTGCCTTTGTAGTTAATCCGGTAGAACAACGCTAACAGCAATAGCTAATTATAGGTAAAAATCTACTGTTAACATTAAATACAATAACATAGGATAGTAGAGAAAAAAAAATTAACGAAACAACTTAAAATGTGGTGTACTAAAGAAGGCGACGCGTTCCGTTCAGAATTATTCAGAAACCACGCTATAAATGTTGGTACCTTAAAATACACTGTAAAATTTCGTTTCCCAATGTTCCAGATAAAACAAAATTAGAACTACCATACGGGACACTGATGCACACAATGTGCAGAATTAATAATAAAAGATCAGACATGCGGGAACGCTATTTCTGTAAAGTTCAGAAATATGTTTCGGAAATGCCAAGGCAGAATATAACACCGAACAGAACCCTGAAAGAAAATAGAATGGCGGTCTCTAGAAAACAGGCTCTTAAATTTGCTAAGGAGATGTTTTTAGTGGGTAGATCTACGAGAGAGGATCCCACATTACGTGTGTTACTCTATAAAAAATCTCACGTTAAAAAAACAAATAGTTTAATGTTTAATGTTGTTTGTATTCTACTGTTGGTTATATTATGCAAGTACTTTAATTCATTTGACTTTTTTAGTCATTTCATACTCAGTTCTGGCCCTGCTCCTTACAATTTTTATTTTTTGAGTGTGGTATCATCTGGAACATCTAAATGGGAATCTGAGATGTCAAGCTAGGGTATATATGGTATTTTTCCATTAAATATATCAATAACCATTTAAAAAAGTGCGTTCTTAGACAACAGAAAAGTTTCTTAAAACCAAAAAGAAGTTTCAAGGTCATTAGCTGCTTAACTGAATAGTCCAAAATATGGGAGAGTGAAACCAATTTTTGTGGAATTTTGGAGGCCCAAATCACAAAACTTTTTATGTTCAGAATTTATAGTTATTTACCAAAAATTCTAATATGCAAAAATGTGATTGGAGTCTTCTTTATTTTTTTCCTTGTTAATGTTTCATCTATGCTTGGGTTGTGCCTCCAAACTAGATCGCTTTCTTCAAGCTTATACACAAATTCAAACTCCTAAATACCTTTTTGTATTAATTCTTTGGAATTTCTAATATTTTATTTAAAAATAATTGAAGTATTTTTAAATATCTACGCTTGTAGCCACTCATTAAATAAAATTGTTTAAAATAAGCTCAAAATGCATTTATTGTTTAATTAGCGGCCCGGAAGAACTGAAACAGTCGATATTCTTTTATTGTTTAAATGTGGGTCTCTATTGTGTCAACTAGCACGCAATTAAGACGTCGCCACAGGTTTCAATGAGGCCCAAAACCGCTCATTCAAAAGTCATATGACTAGCAGATTCTTTTAGGCAAATTGGCTTCTTCTAAGGATTTGTATTTATCCTATTTTATCCCTAAATGTAATTTTCAATCCTAAAGTTCTTAATTTTTTGAAAAACTGCACGTATATTCTCTTCTCAGTAGTAGCTTAAAATGAAATAAGCAGGCAAATGAATGCTTGAGATTATTATGATTCTGCTAGAAGTATAGGGAACACACAAAAAACTTTTAAAGAAAAAGTTTAAGGTTTTAAATTCTTCAATTTATTTTTGCATGAAAAGCATACGAGACTTTCCTAGGAAGCCTTTAGGGGTATTTCGTAGACTCTTCTTTAAACAACAAACTGACCAAATAAATTTGAAACCCTTCAGGTTAGACAGGTGACGTTTTTAAACAACCAAAATGTACGTGCAAAGATTCAAATATTACGAAGTGAGAGTTTACGAAATTAATTAAAACATCCCGAATAGTGCCCTCGTAACATATGAGATTCAAAGTAATTTTAGGTTAGTGGAAAGCTCCATATGTATGTCGAGACTATCTGAAAAAGCTGTCCCGGTACAGTGTGACTAGCGCTGTGTTGAAGTTTGCTGATAGGCGCCAGTTATCACAAAATTCAGAACGTTGAGGGATGCTTTTATCTCTAAAGCCGGATATGCAGCAGAAAAGTTCTAGTTGCGCCACTTCAATTTTGGAGAAACTTTTTATCGATTTCGCCTCAAAGTGGTTAAACATTTCAACAGAGTGGCCCGCGAGCTTCATTAAATGTGCACCGAAATCCGAGCTCGATCAATTTAAATGGTAGAAAGCTAAGTGTTTCTACTTGGGCGACTTTGTTTTTCAAATTAAGTGAGTCACAACACACTTTTGGCTGTTCACCTCATCCCGAAGCAGAGGACAAAGGAACTGCTTTTTGCTGCCGATGAATCAGATTATTTGGAATCAACAGGAGCGGGCCCGCGACACTCATCTAGCGGAAATGTACCTGAAAAAATTAATTATCAAATAACCTGAAGCGGCTGAAGGTTTATTTGCGTTCTGCGATTTGTTTTATTACAGCAAAAAATGCTGCCTCAGCAAAAATGCTGCTAGACAAATCTTTAGTTCAGCAACTTTACGGGCGCGCTTCGTTGTATTTAGAGTTCTACATACAAGGTGCGCCTATTAACTCTCGCCATCGTGTAGAGCGGGTATTATTGCTTGGTCATAATTGAAAGCTTTGCGAGTGCAGCCAGCGTCGATGAAGGAAGCGGCTCGTTTGGGCCGGGACGGCCCGCAAAAACGGCAATTGTTTTGAAATTAGGCATCAAAATTCGCCTTCTAATGGCACATCAGGGCCCTAACTGCTGATAGGCGGAAAAAACGGGAGCATGCCATCGTTCCATTTTGGAAGAGGCTGGCGGGCGCGCGGCTTTCAATTAAGTCGGCCTGCTAAATATCTGCAGGTAGACGTTTTCGGCCCCAAATTAAACTGTCGTTAAAGACGGCGCATTTAATTTGTCCTAAATTTTGTCAGTTTGCTTCGCTCTAATGTAATTCCGACTTTTTTTAATCATTTCTGTGGGTTCTAAAAAGCAACTGAGAATTTCTCTTGGGTGGTCTTGTCTATGAATATGTAGCAGTAGCGCTATTTGATAGAAAGACTTGTCACATAAAAAGATTCCTTTATTGGTCTAAAATTTGTGGTTCCTTATTATTTGGCGCACACAGTATTTAGAAAACTAATATTAACTTTAGCAGCTCCAATTACACGGTCCAGGCAATTAAGGCAAAACATAATCTAATAAGTTTAATTTTTTTTAATTCGCGCTCTATAACTTTCCCCTTCGTCCAATTATTCCTTAAGCGGCGGTTAAAAGTGCTTTTATTCCCTTTTGTTGTTCACTTTTGGTTTGGATGTCTATGAAAGTCAAATTCTTATCTTTTATGGTCTGTTGGCATATTTATTTTGCTTCCATCTTCTAAAAATTTTTGTATCAAATTACAATTTGTTTTCACTTTACAAATCCGAGTAATTATTGAAAAAAAGCTCTCATAAGTAATGCATAGCAGATTCTAAACGTACATCAATCTACAACTCCTGTGTTTATAAAAGAAGTACCCTAATTTACTAGTCTTATTAATTAAAAATCGGTTATAATAACGCCAAATAACTAAAGATTCACATTAAATAGGAATAAATGAGATGAAGATGCTAAGATCTTCTTTTCGATAACTTCTTAACATAGAAACATACGTTACTCAACGCATAGACAATTATTTGATCCCCTATCACAAAATGAAGGTGATTGTGATAGTACGCTTCGACACCAACGTCCTAAAATCTGCCCCAAATGCTTACTGTAGTAGTCCGAACGAAAGAGACTCGCAGAACGATAAGTTCGGACCGTAGAGAGGATTTTTGGTGTGGTCCAGAAGAAAACCTCAATTTTTTGTTGAATTTGAAGAGCTTTCTTGAACCGGGTGGTGTTGAAACCTCAGTTCGGTAACAATGCCATAGCGTCATGCTCAAGAAGGCGACAAACAATGCGAATATTCTCCTTAGTAACGATGCCAGTCAACCGCTTTTTTCCTCCCACTTCAGTCTTCGTATGGGTGTTGTTTCTAAAGTAGGGTCTAAGATTTCTTAATTTTCTTCAACACTCAGAAGTTGCGTCCCAGCATCCCAGCCAAGGAAACAAGATGACAAAAGAAGAACAGTAAAAACTTTTGGAACAAAGAAACTGAAGCGTGAAAAGAGAGCAGCTAGGACAAGTAATATTATTGGAAAAGATTCATAGACTGGAGAGGGTTTCTTCAAAACCAAAAAAGGAGCAAGTTGATCATCATTAAGACATAAAAAAATAAAACAGATGCGGTTTACTGCTACAGAGTGAACTAACACAACATGGAAAATTAAGTACCCATTCAAGCAGAGATGAAAATAAAGTACAGATAAATAAAAAATATCATCTGATTATAAATCAACACATGGAGATTCAAAAAATTAGAGAAAAGTGGCCATCATTGTACCACAGAAATTAGTATTGAAGCTTACATTGTAAAATAAAGCGGTGCTACTTCAAACTGTTTGTTACCACTAGGAACAAATATAACAATAAAAAAATGAAGCAAAGGAATAAGAAATATTTTGGACTTTTATCCATATGAGAAATTACTAATAAGTATTTTTAGTTAACAATTTTTTGTTTGATATTTTATTTAACCTACATACAAGGTGACAATAAATAAAATTATGATTTGTATTATTGCCAGATAATTTTTATTTCGATGTGAAAAGATGTCAACTAGTTATAACCTGTGATAGAAGCACTGTTTAGAGGAAGACGAAACCAGTACGTTTTCTTCCTTATCCCTAAAAAATGTAAAAGAAATATTTTGTAAGATGCAAAGAGAGTATCGCTATTAGTCAACTGACGAATACCTTTTTTTACAGACCAGAAGGTTTTTATAGTTGAGCAGGCTCACAATAACTAAAACGACAAGAACTGTTACCGTTGTGGATCACTACAACTAATTATCTAGTATAATGTATGGCAAAATTTTTAAATAGGCAGAACTAATTATTTTTTGCAGTCAAAAGGTTGTCTATTCAAAAGATATTTTGAAATTTGTGCCTAACCTTGAGTTCAAAACGTTTTCTAACAACATTTGGGCGCTCAACAGTTTGCCATGCTTGTTCACAAAGCAAAATAATGCAATGATTGTAGGAAAAGCGAATGTTAAAGCCCCAAACAGCAATAGTAATAATTTTTCCTTATTCTATTGATTTTTGCCCCACTTTGTGAGGTCGTCCTAATATTTCCCTTTGCCTTCACAAATCCTCTTAGGTATATCGTGCCTTCTTAGAAGAAACGCGTCCTGTATGTAAGTTGAGAACCACTGCTTATTAGTTTTGGCATACATAAAATATTCCTCTTATTTCAGTATTGTGTTATTCACCAATTTACATGATTACGTTACATCTCTCCTCATATCTAATTGCAAGTACTTAATTTTTTTGAAATTAGAGGTCGTTTTTTTAATTCCTAGCAAAAATGGCATAATTTCAACTTTAGCCGAGATGAAATGAAGATCTTAGGGAGGAGGAGAGTAATATATAAGGAGCTTTTTACGGAATTCTTTGAGGATTCCTTACACTCTTATTTCTTCCATTACAGGAAATGATGAGGAAAGCAGTTAATAATTTTATAGTCACTAATAGGGTTTTCTAGTATAAAGATCTTAAAAAGAATTACCTATAAAAAACAATTTTAATTTTTTTTATGGTCTATAAATCGTTTTACAATTAACTGGAGTAATAAAAATATGATTTACGACCAATGATATAATGGTTTTGCCTTTAACAACTGCAGTCTGTTACTTTAAAGCAGGTTGCGATTTTTTTGCTTGGTGATCTTCTCAAAACAAGAAAGAGCAAGTACTTCAAGTTTAACAGCCCTCCTGCTTAAACTGTTAGCATACGTAGTGTGTCTAGAAAGTTCGGCATTTAAACGGTAACAAGGGTTATGCGCGCGCATGCAGTTATTTAGAGACACTTTAAAAAGCGCCACCTAGCGCAGAGTATCAGGGTAAACTCACTACGAGTAGTCAAATTTAGTAAATGTGAAAAGTAGGATCACCATGGAGAAATGAGTCTGCTACAAAATAGAAGCTGCGAGTAAAAAAAGTATGAGCAAGTGCTGTAAATATGAGTTGATTGCTGTCAGAGAAAGTGAGGAGTAGTAAGGACACAGTGTGCACTGTTGCTCATAAAGATTAAGGTGGAAGATCTGTTCCCGGTGTGTGTTGCACAAGCTGACCAATGAATAGAAAGCAAAACAGTTGGAAACCTTCAGAGACTGCATTATCACGTGTGACCCGATCTGCGCATGCGAATTTCCTTTTGTGTCCTCGCCTGAAAACCACCATAAAAAGTGCACCTTTTGTAGACAAGAAATTATGACAGGCCGGTTTTTAAACAATTCCTTGCCGATCAAAAGTTTCCAAAGCTTTATAACATTGTCAAAAGTGTGTTTTGAAGAATCGAAATTATTTAGAAGTTCAAATATTTATGAGTAAATGAATGAATCGATATAAGCGGTACCAAAATGTAGATGATTTGTCAAAGCAAGGCTTTACATATTTTCAACTTGTAACATTGTGTAATAAGGAAAAACAATTTGCTAAAAAGAATATTCTTGTGTCTCTCATAACAACTAAAGAAAAATTAAAAGAATCAAATACAATAGCACCATGATAAAAGCTCCTCTTGGAAAAATGCCAAAGGCAGAATGACATGGGCTACTGAAAACAGAAACTGCGAGATAATTTTTTAGCAATACATTCCTCTTTTAGGCTTGGATGCAAAGAGAACCTTAACTATAGATTTGGTTAAAGCCCACGCCTAGGACTGCTTTAGCTCACGTGAATGTGGTACTCTATGTGTCTGTACGTACACTCCCAAGGATATAGGAATGCTGCAACTACATCAACGGGGTTAATAAATTGTTGGGGGGTGTAAGGAGCGTCATCAACATCTAAGAACTCGAAATATCAACTTCACCTGCATGGTACGCCCTGTTACAGAACGAACAGGGCTCTGGCGACCCACCATCAGACGGTATGATCTAATACCAGTTTCCCCGAGACAACGAGGCTCTTGTGGTTTTTCAGAACCGAGTGGTCAAATTAAAGACGAGTGCAGATATGCATCCTTGCAAGGAAGAGAAACAAATTTAAACAGTAACTCGAATACCCAACGTCGTGAGGTACAATAGGAGAAGAGAAAGAAGAAATAGCTCTATAAAAATAATGATAATTCAAAATACCAAGGTAAGCATTAGAGCAAATGGAAGATTTAAAATGGTATCCAAATTTTGAAATGAACCTCTCAGATGGGACCCTATTGAGAATAGGAGAGCATAAACTTTGAACGAAACACGCGTCAAACTTGAAACAGCTATCTTCAGAAGTAGAAAAGTTATGGAGACAACTACCTAGGGATTATGGTGCAGGAACGTGTCAAATATTTGCAGAATATTTTTAGATGATGTCAGATATCTCAAATCCAATCCAAATTTCAATGTTACAATTTGTATTACTTCATTGAGATGCCACGCCTCTCATCTTTTATTCATGGTCACTACTAAAAAAACAAAAAAAATATATCTGAGGCCTATCAACAACGTCTTAAGACGAAACGTAGCTCAATATTCCACCCTTGCAGATAAAGGCGCAGTGTAAAGGTAATATGGCATTAGATAGTTAAAAAAGCTAAAGTGCCAGACAAGTACGAAGACTTAATCGATTCAAGCTAGTTTTACAGGAACACGACTGATTGATGTTAGTCCTGGTGACGTAAGAACTAAGCAGAACTGTCACCTCCTCTGCGGCTCTGAATTTATGCCACGATTATGCTTTAATCAAAAACCATTAAGTCAATTGCCAGCAGATTAAGGTCATCGGAAAGCACTTCCTGCAATTTGGCCGCTGCAGCCAGCTTTGAGTCACGGGTTATGACCTTGAACTTGCCCGCAAGCACATCTCTAGCACGCAAAACACATAAAGAACCCGGCCCGCAAAGTTTGCTAAGAGGCCAACTTTTGTTATAAACCGCGGCGGCGGCCCTCATTGGGCGGGCCTCCCTTCAAAAATTCACAAGTCGGCGAGCTCGCCAGCCCAAATTTCCGCCTTCGAAATTTAATAAAGCGGAGTTGGCCGCGGCAGATAAGTCGCAAAGTTCTTATCTGGCGGCGCTGCATTGTTTAATATGGCGGCGAACTCGTTAGGGAAAAGAGGGCTAATGCGGCGCGCCTTCGTAGGGCACTCACGTACTTCACAGTCGAAGGAAATAAATCTTATTACTGGCCTTTATTGGCAGTTTAGCTAACGCGAAAGTTCGAGTCCTCGAAGTTGGACGTCGCTGCCGCCAATTCTCCAGCGAGCCCGGAGCCGTCCTGCGGCGCCATATTTCCCGGATCGGCCCCGCGCCGCGTCCATCAAAAGTCCTTAATAACAGCGCCCGTCCGCAGATTTAAAATGCAGCCGACGGTGGATCGTTTAGCCGGGGCGCGCTCCCCCAATTTCGCACGCCGTTCGGCCCCGGGAAAAATTCATCGCCGCGCGGCCGTTTCAATTTGCCGGACCTCGCAAAACAAAGTTCTCCGGGCGAACTCGGGCGCGTGAGATGCTTAAGAGTGCGCCTGCAAAAAGCGCCGAGAAGTTGATAGAAACCTCTTCAAACAAAAAGTCCGGGCCGCCCGCCGGAATACAAATTCGGCCGGGGCGAGCTGGCGCGGATCCATTTGTCCCGATCCGCGCGGCGGCGCCGCGATTGCATCTCGTAATTACGTTTTTATTTATGTCCCGCGCCGCCGCCGCTTCCGGCGCGTCGATCTTCCGCCAATAAATCGAACCGCCGATCGCTGCCAGGAGGAGGCATAAAGAGAAGCCCGCTCCGGCCGGGAAATTAAAAGATTTCCCTCGGAGATCGCGCCCGCGCGCCGTTTTGTTTTCTTTGTGGCGGCGGGTATTGGACCGCTGAAATCTCCGGATGAAAAGCGCGACCTGTAATTGGAAAAGCGGAGGAAAGACTAACTATGAGATCATATACAAATTTAGATTACATTTTCAAAGAAAGGCTCAAAAATGCTGAAAAATCACTGTCTTACTTGATAACAGAATAATTCAAAAGACTACTACACAAAGTGAAAGATGAGTCGGTCTAAGAAAGTCTTACCAAATGAAGCCACAGACTATTCCATACGAAGGGCAACTCGCAAAAGAAAACAGCCAGTACAACAATTACCTGCAATACGAATAAGCCGAAACACTTGGGCATGAAGAAAAAACATTAAAAATCATATCACGACTCATATCCAAATGGAAAAAAAGCGAAAAAAGTTGGAAACGGTAGTACACCATGAAATAAATACTAAATTGGTTAAAATGGCAGCCCAAGACATATCCCAATAAGGTCTAAAAGCAATAGTGGAAATCTTTAGTGCCAAAAGAAAATAGGACAAGATCCCAAATCTAGGCAAAAATCCAAGAAAGGTCACATCGTACCGCCCCAATTCTATCTAAAGCACCAGAAAAAATTATACTAAAACGATTAGCTAACATTACAAATGAGCACATGCTGATACCTACTCACCAGTTCGGATTCAGAAAAGAACATAAAACCATAAACCAAATACTTAAAAATTCCATTACACACTACTTTTACTCCCTTTTAAAATCTTACCTTTCGGGAAGGCAGTCCAAGTAAAACATCACGAAGCATACACTGACCTATACCCTATTGAATTAGGAGTAATGCTAATAGCGATCCAATGATCAAAGATTCACACCACGACCCTATATTTGCAACGGGGAATCTTCTTCTTCTTTTTCTTCTACTTTTATATAGGTTATTATTAGCATGTTTCTAATCACACATTTCTTGTAGTACTATGAGCTATGTTGGACGTACCCCGGGCAGATGGCTACTCTAACCCGTTAGAAAAAGGAGAATATACCTTACGACCGGCAAAGGTGTTTGTATGAGACCCGGAGAACAGTTGATGATGTTAACCGTTGCTTTTGATCTGGGAGTCGAACCTAGGCTCACAGAGCGCTAGTGTGGCAGGTCGAGGCCTTTATTTCTACCAGGAATCTATAAAATCACTTACGCCAATTTGAACTGACTAACCAAAGGCGAATGAGCACAAATCGTCTCGTCACGTTTACGCCAAAGAAAGGAACTTATCTTGCTGTTATATTGTACGGAAACCAAATACTACAAGCAGACAGCCAAATGCCTAGGACTTCAACTAAGCAGAAGGCTACCTTGGTGAACTCACATTTTTGGTAAAAACAGCAGCTGTGCTGCATCATCAGGAGAAAGTCTGAACTGCCAACAGGAGAGCTGCTAATCTACAGAACCATATTAAAGTCAATCTGGACGTGCGAAGTACCTTTATAGCAATGGTATGTTATTATACTGCATGCTAACTTAAACACATCAATGGTTTGCAACCATCTAGGAAGATTGAACCATGTGGCTTAACAACAGTATATCAATCTACTATACATTTGAACAGAAAGTAAACAAAGACGGCTGATATGAAATGTGGCGCGGCCGAGCGTACGTTTGGTTGCCTACCTTCAGTTGCATATCTGTGCATTTGGGGAAAATAACAAAATGCAACTTAAGCAAATAATAAAAAAGATGTGGAAGGTATGCATACATGTTAATGGTGGACCTTCACATATTTAAATCTAAAAAAATGAGTGGTACTGGGAACATTTCGATACTTTTTAGCTTGTTAGATAATAGTCAATTTTCTCAATAAAGAACCACTAAAAAGCATGGACGAGAGAAAAATTATTATAATTATTTTACTTTTCTTGTCGTTGCTGCGTTCTCTTGCCTCATTAAAACGCCCAAGTTTGGCCGCAAAACATTTTTGGACTCCAGGATAGCCAGCAATTCTAAAATATAGTTCGAGTATACATTTTAATTTACTCCCAGCCATTCAGCTACAAAACATAGTTCTGCCTGTTAAACAAATCGCAGCAAACAAGTTAATGCACCCGATTGTTGCAACAAAATCCTTTTTTGCCATTTTAGTTATTGTCGGCCTCTAACCGTAAAAACTTTCTCGGGTGTGAAATGAGTATTCATCGCTTGATTAGAAGTAGTGCCATGGCATTTTTTTGCTCGTATGTGTTTGTTTGCAACTGTAGAACATCTCTTTGGACCTTACAGAGACTCAATTGTAGATCTTTTTTGATTTCAAGAAGACAGTTTTTCGATTAATACCAATTTTCTTGCCGGTATCACATAGCATTGGTATCCTGACAGCCAAGGTACCCTTAAAGCGCTGGAGTCACGTCATATCAACTCCAAGCTCGTAAAAACTGCCTAGCCCATCTGGTTACCCTATCTGAGGATAACAAGGTTAAACTCATCTGGGTATCAGGCAGACGCACTCGCAAAAAGCGGTGCTAACACTCCATTTACATGAACCTGTTCTAGGCATACCCAAATGTAGCATACGATCGGCGATAAAAGAGTGAATGCAAGGACAACACTCATCTCGCTCGGATGTCATACAAGAACAAAGACTAGGGAAGGAACTAATTGGGAAACCTTCCAGTAGACTAAGTGGTGACGTACTCAACTTAGGACGTACTCAGATAAGACGGGTAGTAGGACTTATAACAGGACACTGCCACCTGAAAAAGCACCTCCGTAGAATAGGAGTAAACAGAGGTGGTACATTCTGTAGATTATGTGAAGAAGAGAATCGTAACCTACGATTAACCCCAACAATAATAAATGAATAATAAATTCCGGTATCAAGGAGATGGAATATTAACAACAGTAACTTTGAACAGAAGGAGACAATATATTATAATAAAATAGAAAACAAAAAATAATTAACTAATAATAATGAAACTAAAACACAAGAATGAATGGCTGTAGAGAACAATAAAGAGGACAAGAAGGTAATATGATAAGAAGAAAGCTTTGCAATGCAATTAAAACAATAAAAAGGTAAAGATCACTGAAATTAGTTGAAAAGAATACAAAGAAGAGGTGATGGAACCAAAAGATAAATATATGGAAGAATAAAGGTACAAAGAGAGAACCAAAAGTGAATGAAGAAGGATATCAATCCTCAATGTTATAAAAAAGAAAAGAGATGGAAGTGATATTAAAAATCAGTTTTAACAAGCTGCATTTTGATAAGGCCAAGACAACAAAACGCGTTACTACATGGGAAAAGTTAACAGCAACATCTTATTTTATTAACATGGCCACATTGAAAACTATTTTAAATCACAATCGTCCCATGATATGATCTAAATTCTTAAATTGAAATTATTAACATTAAAAACTAAACACCACGTTATAAAGAAGAAAATAAAACCAAAGAAACTTTTTTTGATACTTTCTTTTTAGTGTTTTTTTCCATTCTCAACTGAAACATTTTTCTACACCAAATTTATCTTTTTAATATCGTCTTCGAATACGTTTAGCGTTCTTCTTTTTGCTTGTAATTTTTATATCTTAGAAGCACATGTTTTATATTTGGGGCTGATTTTGGCAAATTATAATCCTAAGTATTTCAGTTTATATTTTAAGGTTCGCCCTACACCTTTTTTCTCGTTCATTGTTATAGTCTGAACCCATTCTAAGTATTTTGAGCTACTAAAAAACCATTTTGTTTTATTTTTTCTTCTAGTAGCAACATTTCACTTTACAATCTTTGTAATAGTATTGTGCTAAATTAAACATGCAATGAAATTTTTTTTATAGTCCGCGACACCTAAGCGTTGAGGGTAGGGGTGTCCGAAAAGAGTTCCCTTCGCAGGACTTTGTCCTATTGCTTCTTTAGTCAGTATCATAATACTGGAGCAAATGGAACCCCCATCCGTTGTGCAAAAGGTTATTTTCAAGTTTATTAAGACAGAGGACGTAAAACCACCCGAAAAGTGAAGAAGACTTAAAGCACAGTTCTGGCACAACATTATTAAGAAGACTCACGCATACGCCTGGCGAAAGCAGATTTTGGGAGGATGAGAGGCAGTTGAAAATAAAGATCACTGACGTCACTTGAAGACCAGCGTGATTAAGGCCAAAAATTAATGGTTGCTGAATTTGCTTATGCCAACTTTTAGAATAACCTACAGATCGTTAGTTTCCAACCCAAAACGTTATTTTGTTGCACGACAACGCCCGGCTCCATACAGTTGTCCAAACTTGACAAAGAATTTAGGATTTGTTCTAATTTACGCTGAAACATCCTCTCTATAATCCATTCTACGATTACCATCAGTTTGAGTCACTAAAAGAAGCATTTTAACGACGAAAGTTTGACGCGCCGGATTGACCTCCAATTTACGATAGCGCCACCAAAAATTTATCTAACCATTGAAAAAACTGCATAATAAAAAAAGCACGACCTACTTTTTGTCAATTAAAATGAGTAACAAATACAAAAAGTAGGAAAAGTAGTGAAATAAGTAACGAAAAAGTAAGGGTGCAAGGTTGAGATGCACTTATAGTGCACGGAAGCACCTTGTATAACGATCCAATTATTATAAATTCATTAACAAAATTTAAAGATTTTTCTGCACCAAAAACCGGGATGGATTTCAAAAATTTCAGCGCAAGAAAGGACCACCTTAGGTGGCATTACTTTCTAGGAATAGACATCAGTGCACATTTATTTATCTATGAGACATCTGCTGCTGCTCTGCAGGCCTGAAATGAGTCAGATAGGAATGTGCTTATCAGGGAATTTTTATTGTGCCCTTGAAAGAGCCAGATGCAACTCCAATTGAAGTTCGCATTCAAATTTGCATTAAAAGATGCGACATCACCCCTCGTAATCAAATTTGTTGTAATGAAAAATGTAATTAGACGTAGCTTTAACTGCTAAAAGCTACAAAAACACTTAAAGAGCCTATTTGGCACCGGCCATAATTAAGTTGCAAAGCAAATTAGTCAATTAAAATAAAATTAGCTTTATGGTCCAATAAAATTGCAAAATTGCATTTAATGCTGTTTGCGGGAGCGCCGATAATGCGCCACAAATTAGCCCCGACGCCAATTAAACCTTCCAAGCGAGCGGCGATTTATTTCTGGAGGAATCCATCAACCGGGCGCTTTTTCATTTTCAGCCGCGCTAACAATCGCCCGTGTTTGCGCTTATGGCGCGTGAAATGGAGGAGCGCGGCTGAAAATTAATTCCTTCAGGCTGCGGCCGCGGAGCGCGACCGCTGAAATTTGTTTGGGCCGCGACGATGCGCTAATTAGCGCGGGCGCGGCCGCGGCTCAATTCAAACTTGCTCACTTCAAGTGGCGCTCAAAATCGGTTTAGGGGAACGTGCCAGATGCTTGGACAGCAAGAAGTTCAAGGTTTAGTCAGCAAGGGCGCGTATTAATTAATTTGTTTAATTGAAAAGTGCGCGTAAGCATCCAGCAAGTTTATTTATTATAAGATTTTAGTTTATATCATTAAAATTAAGAAAGAGTAAAATCTGCAATTCACCGTTATGCCAGGCAAATTTGCGCATCCCTGGTGTACAATTAGTGGCGCAACAAGTGCTTTCTGATATTTTTATAGCTGTGAGCTTTTAAAGCTTAATGTTACCAGCCCACTCGATATTATTAGAGAGCACACCACTGTAAGTGGTTGCTCATCCTATTAAAATTTATCGCCTGGCTAGGTGAAGGTTAAATAGCCTTGGAATTTGTTTATAAACAAAGATAAAAAGGTCTGCCATAGGAAAGTCAACAATATATAAGTGAACTGGTCTTGTACTTCGAGCTGAAATAAATGAAACCTTTAAAGCTTTGTAATAAGAAAAAATAATGCTAGAATAATTTCAGTAATCTAAACAACCCTTCTCTCTAGGGAGAAGGGCAAAACAAAGTAGGCGATTAACTTATTGCAACCGTATAAATCGCCAGGACCTGACGGCATTTATTCTATTTTTTTGTAGAAGGTAAGTGACCTTCTATACCATAGAATGTGCCATCTACTTAGAGGAAGTCTTACTCTGGGGTTTGGAGACTAATGAGTGTTAGCTTTGTTCCAAAACCTGGGAAAATAGGGCAGGATGAGGCCAAAGCTCCAAGCCCATTTAGTTTAGTGTTTTTTGTACTAACTAACCCTAGAAAAACTGCTTGACGTGTATATGAAGAATGCTGTGTTAGTGACTCGACCGCTACAGCAAGACCAGGAGTACCTGCAGAAAATAGCGTTGTATCTATTTGTTACCAGAGTGGAGAATGCTGTAGAAAACAAAGAGGTACTTCTAGCTGTCTTTTGGGATATTGAGGGATGATACATTCCTAGATTCAATTACTACAGCGTTGAGAAGTAAAGAGCTCGACGAAACAATCTGCTAAGAATGACTAGTATGTGCATCACTGATGGGTGAAACAATGATGACTAGGGTTGCATGAGTCTCCCTGCAGAAACTTGTAACGAACGAGCTGTTAAAGAGCACTGAGTTATACTATTCCAAGGAAGATCTAACAATACAGTCAGGGAGCGTTTACAAATGACCCTAAGCATGGTTAAAAATTGGACAGATGCGTACAAGCACTAAAAGAAGACCTCTTAGGCTGTGGGGTGTAAAAATAACGTTATCAAGTGAGGTAAACTGTCTTGGAGTGATCTTAGACTCAAATCAACGCATTTAAAGAATTAAAAGGAAGACGGGGGCAACACAGCGTTAGTCTGATGAACTCATAAAAACATGGGTCTAAAAGCAAAAGTGACGTGTTGGATGTCCATCACGGTAGTCAAACACATAATAACATAAGCAATTTTGATATGGTGGGCAAAGATGACTCAAAAAATTGCTATAACTACACTAAGACAAAAATCTTGCTTACCTGGGAATAACGCAAAAATTTCGAGGTTATTATTGTGAATAGAAATAAATGTACAAACAAAATAAGCAACAGGGAAAAATTTGGAAAGGATCAAACACCGAATCTGGAACAGAAGTAGGCATATACTGTAAAATGGAAAACTTGCAGTTAAACTCTTCACTAGAAAGCTAGAAAGCTAATGACCTAGCACAAGAAGGATCATCAACTCCATATATAGGTCCCGAACCGGCTCTGGGAGTACCCAAAGGTGCAATACGAAACCACTGAAAAATGGGTCAGGAAACACCATAAGAAATGCTGGAAAATGTACCGGAATAAAGCCATGGAAAAACGTTTATTAAAAGGACCATCTCGTAAAGGAATAAAAGAACTTTTTGACTATTACGAAATATTACAGGTCTTCTCACAGGACAGCTTAACAAAATAGGGCCGTACAATCAAGGTCTAAGTTGCAAGCAATGCGGCAAGAAACTAAAAACAGCCATAATAACGGATCTTGAAAAATACAGTAACTATTCAGAACGGATTTGTGAAAACTGATATAAGGGACGAAGGATTCCGGAAAAAGTGCTGTAAAGAAAACGAGGGAATTACAATAAGCCTATGAAATGCAGTGCTACCGGAGAGAGAGGTCAAACGAATTAAAAAAAACCCTTCCACATAATTTTGTAGAGTTATGCGATTGAGACCATCTTTCTGTCATAATCTAAGAAAAAATTGAACATTCCTTGTAATAGACCCCATAGGAGAATTCTAAATTAAGAATAAAACAAAAAAGCCTACATGTGCCTGTTAAAGTAAATTTAAATTCATAGAATTGTTGTGCGAAGTTGATAAAAAAATTAAAAATGACAAAAAGTTCGATGAAAATACCAGCCACTAACGTATTGATATTAATTGTTGATGTACAGTAATGCAAAAAGATAAATACCCAAAATAAAAGACAAAACTAATTTGGCCCCCCGTAGATAGATTTTTGAGGCAATATTTCTTCGGCAGCATTAGTTAAACACGAGATCGTAACTTGTAATTTTAATCTATAAATTATAAGGAAACTGAGCAGAAAGCCACAACAGGACGAAGTAGAAGTTGTTCCGACGACCATAAAATATTTACCACCTGCCTACACCTGGAGGTTTGGCCGTAAAATTTATCGGCGATTTTATGCTCTTACATCAGCGTCCTGATCCCGGAAAGTTCGGCGTCTTCAGCGTCCAAACGATTTAACGGCAAAGAAAGCACCTACCGGGGCACCTCATCACACGTAATCCTTCAGGAAGCGGCGCACAGCACACCCGCACTGAGAGCTGTCTACGCGCGCACAGGACGCAAGCACCGCGGACCCACCAGCAGCACAGCCACCAACGCGAAGAGCCACGACCGCACTGCCGTGCCCAGGCACTACCATGGCCTCCCGCCTCCGGCGAGCGTGCAGGTTTGGCGTCGTCACCGGCCCGTGTCGCGGCCGAGCAGTCAATGGCGCGGATGCGGGGCAATAGCGCGGTATTTTGTAGCGATTATTCCGATTTACGTGTTTATCAAGCGGCCGCCGGCCACCTGGAGGGGGAACCTGTTCTTCCACCGCGGCCGGACCGGACTCGGTGGGAAGAACCAGCACAGGAAGTACCAGGTCAGATGCTACTGAACTATTTCGATGGGCGCTGACTCCGGGGCCCGCATCGCGGATGAATGGAGCTTTCGGTCGCTCTCGGCGGGAAGAGCGCGGCCGCTTTTTTACTCCTTCCTTTGCCTTTATGTACTCGGGAGACGCAAGACAGGTCGCCTTGCTCGGAGGCTTTCTAAATAGAAACGTCATTACTCACTGCAAGACATCAAATGCGATCAAACTAGCAAAATTGGGCCCGTTGGAAGTACGGGGTGGGCCAAAGGTTTGATGCAATTTTTCTTTGGCGAGTGTTCTTGCCCCTTGCAAAACAACTGTTTCAAAGAAAGAGGAAAGAACTCCGCCCGGTCTTTATTTATGTAAAGTTCAAGGTCAATTTTTTAGCCGCGCCAAAACACAAGTTGTGTAATCAAGCGATTGAAAAGATCTGCAACAATAACAATTAGAAAAGGTTTGAACGACCGAGAACATCAACTGAAAAGGTCAGCGGCAGAACAAGATCAATAAACATTACATCTTCCATTAAATGAGCCAAAAATTTGAGTTAATTGAAAAATTTTGCACTCTATAATTATAATAAGGACACTAATAAAAGATAACCAACAAAGACCAAACTGACAAAACATAAGAATTCAACATAAGTATTCAAAGGGATAGAATACTAAGAACACATTAAACTTTAAATTCTCCTCGATCTAGAGTTGAGTTTCCTCATTTTAGGTTAAATCTATATAAGAAGACAAGGTCATTTCAAGAACATAATCTAAGGACAGGTGCTTCAAACACAAAACATTACTGAAGACACACTGTAGACAACATAAAAAATAATATTGCACTCCTACGGAACTACTCCAATAAGATGAGTATCCAATTATCTAGGTGTAAAAAAAGAGAGAAAACTAGAGAAATCTTCTGCTTCTAACAACATTCTCAGAAGCAGAAAACACAAAAAGTACAACAATTGGGTAATAAAATGTACTAAGACATAATATGGTAATAATGGTAAGGCCCTATGCTCCGCGTAGGAGCACGGCCTGCGAATTGAGAGGAACTATGTGGCAAGCACCGCACCTTAGACGACCGCCATTATTACCCCTTGTTCGAATGAACGCAGGTACTCAATTATCTTTAGTGACTGAGTAGGCTACCCGCCAGGCATCAGAGAGCACTGGGAATTGAACCCGGGTCCGTCAGCATCGCAGCGCGCCCCTCAACCACGGGACCACACTGGCAGCGTACTGAAGACATAGACGAAAGAAAATCAAAAAGTGCAATCGCGAAATAAAAGGAAGTGAAACAATACTAAAGTGAGATATTAAAATATTAGAAATGGTAATTACAAAAAACAGATAAAGAAGAACAAAAACATCTAAATAACGGAAGAAGACAGCAAAACAAGCGAGACTATGCGATTTAAACCGAAATTGGGGAAGAGCTAGCAAAAGTAAACTACAAACCTTCAAATAGAAGAAAGTGAAACTCCTAGATCAGCGGGAAAACTGCGAAAAAAGTCTTACACCCTAATTAAATAGGAGACATCCAAAAAAGGCGACTAGACGACAGTGACGTTACATAGGAAGAAAACTGCTGTTGGACGTGCTTAGATCAAACTTACTTCTACGGCATCAAATGAAGACATCGCTGTTTTTGAAAGATATGCAATCTCAAAAAGCTACAAAGCACTATAGCAATCAAAAATCCTGGGAGACTATTGATAAAAAGAGAATAAAATGCCCACCACAATGGTAAACAAAACTGTTGTAAATAATTCAAAGAAGGAGACCCGATTAGCTTACTTTTATTAGAAGCTATAGCAAATTACGTGCATGTGGTTGCCATAAAAAATGGAAAAAAGAAAAATTTGAGTTGATTATCAAAATGTTTAAGTAAGAAATAGGTGATCAATATATAAGATCAGCAGGAGAAGCGGAAAAGTCTTGTAGCGCGTGATCGTGAGGGGTTGCGCAGTGCACGCAGGTAAAGAAGGGAGAACATGGCTTTATCAATACAGCAAAAGTATCTGCATTAAACTCTTTGGGTCTCGACTACGCTAAGCTCCGCCCCTTTTCGAACGCACTCTCGAGCAGTCAATCACTGGGCGGCTTATTACTGTGTTTATTATGTAATTAGCCAAATTATAGTATTTTCGGATTTTTATCCACCATGGCGGTGTGAATTTTCCATCCAGTAGACCATTAAAGAAAATAAACATTCTATTAACAGCCCAATCAAAACATATCGAAAAGAACTGAATAGATCACACTGACGTAGCACAGGAAGCAAATTTTCTTTTGGACGTACATAGATCAAACTTATTTCTATGGCACCATATAAAGACATTTTCTGAAGGATGTTTAAGTACAAAAAACTTTAGAACAGCATAGTAAATTATAATCCCAAGAAGTTCTTGATAGAAGGGGAAATTCTATTGTAAAGAACGTTGTCAAAGAGTGAACACATTAGGTAGCAAATATAAGCGACTAGTCTACTTCTCTTACAGATGAGTCTGACCAACAACATGTATTTAACAGAAACTAGAACTATAGAATAATACAGAACCACTAAATGGATGATCAATATAAGATCCAATCAAAGATAAACCTTAAAAAACAGCAATACATTGCACGATGATATTGACAAAAGCATGCAAAACAAGATGAAGAACCTCCATCAAGCCCAATTTGGCAATGGGAAAGTGATTTTTAAATAGAATAGATTACGGTGACCGAAAAGTTAAAAATGGGTATCAGAAACTAAGGAAAGTTAAAATGGGGACATATTCAAAAAGAACTAAAACAAAAAGGGAAAAATACGTAGATAGAGATGTTTAGGAAGACGTATATAAGATTACACAAAAACCTCACTCATGATGATAGTATTTCTGGAGTTTGAAGGCTTGCTAACATTAGTAACAACGCATTATATAATAAAAAAAAGAACAACAACTCAATATCTTGCAAATGTACACCAGAGTTACTTAAAAGACAGAGTTATGTTACTGAGAGAAACATAAACACGGACTATGTCTATAGTGCTCATTATAATTGAGGAAGAGAAGCAGGAAATTAAAAAGGCAACAAAACGGTCAATAGAAAAATGTATTTGGTCAACCACTAAAGAGTTAGCCCTGATTGAACCACCCGTAATTATTGTTAATCAAAGCGGAATTAATCTAGAAGAAGACTTTAAAATACCAAAATACCACAATGCGCCAAGAAGATTGAAAAAAAGGTTGCTCGTAGAATTTGAATAAGCGTTGATAGAGAATTGGATCTCTGCCTCCTGCTGGGAGTAAGAGTATAGTGATACCCCCTGCTAGGACAGAAAGAGATAATAAAAGGAGAAGGGCAGTAATGGCCACTGTTCAAATAAATAAAATTTGTGTATTAATGATTGTTGAGATAAAATAGACAGCTTCTAGAATAAATGAGATGCTTGCAAGAAAAAGTCTACAGATGAGCTTCCGTAAAGGGGGGGGGGGCAAACTTCTGCTGGAAAGACTTCACATAAAGACCTGTTTGTTGAAGAACGGGCCAATATCTATCTGTGTCTAGAAGAAGAAAGCTAAGTCATAGAAGAAATCATAAAAGTAACAGAAGAAGCGGTAGAAGAAACAAGAAATGGTGCACTGAACTGTGTTTTTGATACTAATTATTACTAAAGGTGTCGTGAAGAAGCAACAAAATCTAAATGTTACCATAGGCTTCTACTGTTTGAGCTAGACGTTTTCGAAACACACAATATAACATTGTGTAACGTAAAGAAATTGGCTAGTGGTTCTATATATAATAAAGTAGAAGAAAGAGACTTTTTACAACCATAGCATTACTGATCCTAAAATAGATAAAATGAGAAATAGTAAAATGCAGATGACTCTATCTTAAAGTATTTAATGCCAAAAAATGTTCCGAACTGCAATGGCTGAGGAGAAGAGTGCTCCTGACTAAAATTTACAATGATATTTAAGGATCTCTTTAAAGAGCTCCTTCGCCCTATAAAAAAGGTACAAAAGTGTCGATTTTCTCTTATTATAAATGACTCCATCAAACGATTTGGCTGATGTTTATTTTTCAATTATTTAGCTGTAACGGTTAAAGGTATAAGGGGGCCCACAAAATTATTTGCGAACTGGAATTAAATGCACTGGAAGATTTTAACAAAATCGTCATTGTAATGGAAAGTGATAAATTTGGAGAAAGGAACAAATACCTGAAAACCCTATCCACATTCACAAACTTCTTTTAGGGTAAGTTTGACCTCGCCTGTGATTTATAAAGAATTCTTTAACTTAAATATAACATTAGCGGCATCAAAACGTAAACAATCACTTTTGGTGTATTCTACCAAAATATACCAATAGAAGTCTTCAGCATCAGAAAAATCCCAATTTAATACACTAAAAAACATACATATGACAACATAGTGAATGCAATTTAGGAAGACTAACTTTTTGTAATCAACATGGATTGTTGAAGGCGTAGTTAAAGTCTTAATGGAGGAAAGGGAGATTCGAGCATCTGTAGTAGTCAAACGACAACGATTTATCTTAAATATTAAGGAACTTTTCAGTAGATAACATTTTAAAAGAAGAGTCCATCTATGAATTTGGTTTAATCTGAGCTAATGCTGCAATTAATTAAAATTCGTTTACTAAAAACCTGAAAAAAGAGAACGGCTCACATGAAATGTTAAAAAATGTTATTAGAAATCTTTGTAAAAATGCACTCATCACAGTTAATGTTTACATTTTGTCTTAATGTAGGCATTCTAAAATAAAAACAACTTTGTTGGTGTTGATTTTTACATTGCATCCTTTTGCCTTTACTGTATATATTGAAGTTCTTTATTAAGGTTTTGTCCCCAAATCCCTAATTTAGTATTGCAGGAGGTTTATTATTAAATTAGACTGAGGGACTAACATTTCGGGCGCATCAAGAAAATTATCGCCGCCTGGTTAAGCCTCGTTGATTTTGTAAATAGGGGGGGAGATCCAAAACGCTTGACCAAAAAACTTGGTGTTTTTCTTTGTTTTTGAGGCCAGTGGATACTACTGAGTTCACAAACTAACACCAACAAGTTCAACTTGCGACAACCGCATTATTACGTTTGACGGTAAAAGGTTAGGGACGAAGTTAGAAATAAAAACGGTATAATGATTATAAAGATTAAGAAATTCTCAAAAAGCACTTTAAGCACATTGAAATATAGTCTTAAAACTTTTGATTAATTTCGAAATAGATCAAACTCTCTCTCTCTATCCAGCGTTTATTGTCCATAAGTGAACATACGCCTCCTCCATTTCCCTCCATTTATTTCTATCCTGTGATACGTTCATCCATCCCCTTCCTGCCACTTTCCTGATGTCATCGTACCATCTTAGTATGAGCCTTCCTGGGTTTCGTTTTTCTCCCCATGGTTTCCATTCAGTCGTTTTTCTTGTCCATTTCTTCTTCTTCTTCTTCTTCTCCATCCTCGCTATATGTCCTGCCCATCTCCACTTTGCTTGTATTATTTTGTTTTTGACATCTTCCATTTTGGTTCGTTCTCTAATCCATTTTATCGACTTTTTGTCTATCAGTTTTATGTTGAGGATCGCTCTTTCCATGTGTCGTTGGGTAGTTTGCATCTTACTCATGGTCTTCTTTGTCATTGCCCATGTTTCAATCAAACAATGACTATTAAATTATTTGAAGGTATAGAGAACTACTAACTGCAGTAAAAAAAAAACATCAAATATAATCTGCTTCAATCAACTGACACAAATGAAAAGTCTAAAGAAAGTGTGACATCACTCACAAAATGTTGTGACTGCGAAAATTAAGGGTAAATCAATATATATGAAGTGAACTAAAAGGTGGACACCATATTTGAGCAAAAAAGGCTGCCAATTATAGGCCTTTTTATGATCTACATAAAGAAGAATGCTGATTTAGAGAAATTCAACTACACTGATAATTGAACAGAAAATATTCTTCTTAATAATGAAACAGTTCCATATAGGTAACAAAGTAAATCGTATTTCAAATGGTGACTTTATTCAACAACAAGAACAAGATTTTCCAACGGTATCATATAGTTGTGTTGGTCTGAGATTGTTTTGACATCTGTCATTCGGTGGTGAATGAAGAGAGTATTAAATTCGTCAGTCCTCATTCAGACGTCAAAAGTTCAGACGTGTTTTTAAAAGTAAGTGTATGTGTGCTTTGCTGAGTAACAGCCTTTGTCTCTATAGAGGTGCTCTCTCAATATGATCGTCACAAGAGGGTGGGTAGCATCAAATATATTTTCTCTCGCTAGTATGAGTACATAGCGTACACGTTGCCTGGGAAGACCAAAGTAGCAGTTGCCAGGCTGGCCATAAATAGTGGTCAGTATGTCTTGGTGCAATGATTCTAGTCGGTGGATGTGTACTATTCAATTTTTCCCCTTTAATAAGCAGAAGTTTTTTCATTTTTATGTTTATTTGGATTACGAAAATGAAGGTGTGGGAAGAACTTAAACCTATAAGCCAGTAAGAGATTTGGAAGCTAACACCGAAAAGTAAAACTTTATTGACTTATTAATTGAGCAAGAATTAATTAACAATGAGAAGTTACGGAAGAAAACGTCGAACATGCTCTTCAACGCCACAGGTTGAAGAAAAAGGTCATGCATTTGGATATATTATTACATACGTTGGTCAGAGAGTGCAAGAAAAGTAACAAAAGCTAATACACGTAATCTAAAAAGGATAATGATACAAAACATAAAAAATTGCCCGATTAAGCTTTCGGACCCATTTTTATATCGACTGAAATGGAGATTCAAGAACATCCAGCTGTCGTGGAATGACGGTAGACGAAAACACAAACATAATAAAGGAAAATTACCATTTGCGGTGTCTAAATACTTTAAAAGTCAACAAAACGACAAGATCAAGCTGCAATATATGTGACATGTGGAAAATATTTGAAAATAAGGAATAAAGGACGCTAAAGTAGTCAAATCACGAAAAGCCTTTTAAAATCCCCATATTGAAAACGCATGAAAAGGATAAGTGTAGTTGACATACATTGAATCTATTCAAGTCACGGAGTGGGGCAAGATGGGCAAAAATCTCCCTCGAATTCTGAAGGTTATGGAGAGTGGTTTGAGGATGGAGGAAGCAATTTTACTAGATTTTAAAAATACGGGTTCTGCAATGGCAAGGAAAAAAGAAGACTCTGGAGTTATTACTCTTTACTAGTCTGGTCATACTGTAGGCCAAATTTTGCACCAAAACCTTTGTTGTGGTTGTTGTACAAAACCCTTCCGAACATATGATCAACAGAATCACCTGACAATGTGAAAAATCTTGAAAACCGTTCCACGTGACTCACTTGTTTTTATTACCAACGAATGCGTTAATAAACTTTCGTTATTGAACGCATAATAACCCACAAAATATCCATGAAAGGTTCCTCCAGAGTGCATGTGTCACTATTTGGTATGGAGTGAATAAAGTTGCGGTCATTGCCCTTTTTTGAGAAAGGGAGCCAATGGATTACTGCTTTCAGTCGACTTTTGGAAATCATTTAACAATTCTTCGCTGGAAAATTCGCTGGAAATGCTAAAATACAACCGAAAAAAGTTTAGTTTTAGAAAGATATAGCCACATCCCATACAGCAAAAGATTCGCTCTAAAATCTGCGTGAGGTTTTGGCCCGTGTAGCTTGAGGTTGGGTAACCTGAGCCACATTTGTCATATTGAACTCAATAGAAGGAAATCAAAAAGTGGTTACAACAAGAATTTTGAATTTATTGAATTTTAATGATTCGATTACATATTTGTAGGTAGTAAATTACATTATGCTGCCTGGTTTGCTGTGGCTTGTATGGGCACCGCAAGTGTTAAGGCTTATTAACCGCTCTTTTTGCTTTTACTTTGGTTGTTTGAGGGTAGCATAGTTAGTGTAGTCAAATTTTAATAAAATAGTTGCTAGTGCTATTAAGTCCATTATCATAAATTATCGTGAAGTCTCTCAATTGATTGATAAAGACACTTACATTATCTGACGTATTTTTTTGGATTTTGAAAAAAGATTGTGATAACCACTCATACAATACAATAGGCAAGTTGGCAAATATGGCATAAGTTTTTTAATGGCTAATTTATATGCATATGATTTTTTGTTTATTCTTCATTTCTAACCTTTTTGTCTTTTGTCGCTCATTTATCGTTTGGTTACAAGTATTTTGTTAAGATTATTTTGGTGCACAATATACGAAAGGATGTAGTTATCTGTGATAATGCACAAAACGATACGGAAGTAAGCGAATACGTTCTTATACAAATATTTGCATGAGTCAGTTGCGGTGTGGGAACGCGCCGGAGTAAATTTCGCCTAAAGATAACGCAAATAATTTTATCAAACGACAAATTAAGCCAAAATGCAGCAAGAATTTTAGATATGCAGCTGTTGACTGATAAACCGGAGATTGTGAATATATTAAAAATATTGAAGACATTATCTCTTAATTGTAACTATTTTTTAAATTCATTTCATAACTAGCATATAACTAAAAAGTTATTTGGTCTTCAGTCGAAATTACAGGTTTGACCCCGTTGGTTCTTCGTTTAGAACACATAACAATTGGATTGTAGGGAGGACGGTGCAGTATATGATCTTCAGAGTTGTCAAGGTCAGTCAACTCGATTATTTGGTAATATCTAAAGGCGGTAAAAGCCAGATAATGTGCTTCCCATGTTTGATTGTCTGATCTTAAATAAATTGAAGCACTAAACTCGTACGTATTAGTCACAAGTCATCTTGGGACTCAAAGGTAAAGTCAGACTAGTCAGTAATTTACTGCATAGTCTTATGCAATCCAATAAATTTAACGTAACCTAAGGTAACCCAACAAAACCTAAGGTAACTTAACGTAATCTAACGTAACCTAATATAATCCAGCATAACCTAACATAATCTAAGATTACGTAAAGTAGCTTAAAGTAATCTGAGGTAACCTAAGATAACTTAACGTAACCTAATATAGTCTAAGATAACCTGAGGTAACTTAAGACAACCTAAGATAACTTAAGGTAACCTAAGTAATTTAATGTAACCTAAAATAACCTCTGGTAACTTGAAGTAACCTAAATTATGCTGCAGATCTTCCTTTTTATATACATATGTCATGTGTGTTGGATATATAGGATTTATAATGTGGTATCTTCCATGAGACTTTCTTAAATTGGGCTTAACTTCTCAATTGCATCACCTAGTAATAGCAAGAACAGAAGAGGGCTCAGATTTTCCCTCTGATTTACTCCTAATCTTGTGTATTTTGATATTATTCGCCCTCATATAATTTTTACACACTCTTTATGGATTAAGTTACCAGCCTTTAACTTACATTCCTGTTTTCCAAAATTTTTATATTACCCTTTCTAGCCAAAAGTAATCTATAGTAACCTAATCCAACCTGCTCTAACCTAACCTAATAATAATTTATCATGCATGTGTTACTTGGTGTTCTACCATATTTTTAAAGTGGCGTATTATGTCTTTTTGGGTCTTGGTGTCACTTGAGATCAATGCATTACGACTCATCTGATCTTCTATTCTTAAGAGCATAGTTATCTCACTCTACTAAAATTATCGCACAAATAAACTGCTTGCGCTGACATCCTCCACTTCATCATACAGAGAGAAATTTTGTAGTATTTTCGTAAATATTATTCTTTATTTAAATAGTTATTAGGTATATTTTAAAAATTGTCATCACTTATAACAATAAATTAGGACTTGTCCAAATAATCTAAATAAAAATCCATTCTAATCTCTCTTACTTGTTGTTGCTTTTATGTTCTTCAACAAATCCAACATTGTCATTCATAATACAGATTTAATAGTTACGTTTAGCACTCGAAATTCAATCAGTGTAATTACATCAGATGATTATATTGATCAAATTCTTCTTTATGACTGTTGGCTGCATTGTTTATCTTCTCTGTAAGTAGCATGACACTAATCTGCAATTTTGCAATTTTTTCTTGTTTTTAAATTAAGAGATGTCTCGGAATGGATTTCTTCCACAGATTCAGAAAATGACCTTCAATATTCGGTATCACGCCATGTTTTTCCACAAATCACAATAATTAAAAAAATCAATTTATTATATTGCACCGTTTGTAACACGTAAAAATATTCTCTGGGGAGACGGAATGAATGTATAAGGAATAGATGCAGTACATGGAACGTAATTTGACTTGTGGTTTCTTTTTGGGTCACAAAAATTCAAATGTGTGTTGATGTATGGTAATTAATAGTACAAAAAGATTGTTTTAAGTTTCCCACCTGTCACGCAAAACCTCCAGTTAAACACTTATTGATAATTGCAGCCCTTAAACTATAAAATTTGTTCTTCTTAGTTTATGGGAGGTTTCGCTTACCCAAATTTCAATAATCCGGACAGCTAGTTAAGACATAAAAATAAATACTCGTAATGGTTCAATAGTAGTAGAGATTTGAAGTCGTAACTACGCAAATTTTATGTTGCTTAGATATTAATTTTTATAGTTTATGGTGTTAGAACATTAGTACCACTAAAATTGTTGCTAGTTTTTATCTATTACAATAATTGTAACAGATAACTATTAGCGTTTTTGATTTCTCTGTTTTCGGATAACTCGTTTTGAATCTTTCTTTAAATTTATAACCGCGTTTTAAGTCAAATGAAATTGAGACGGCAGAATATAATATTTTAAATATTGCTGTAAGTTTAATAACCTTCAAAGTGCTTGGTTGGCGCAGAACTTTTCTGTTACTTAAACAAACTACACCTTTAAATTATTTATACGAATTAAAAAACAGTAAAAATATTTTCTTACGAGGACACCATCTTACAAACGTCTTCTTTCAAGATTAAGAAAACCACACCGTAGCTGAAGTGACCTGTGAATATTCAATGAATTTAAGAAAGTATCAAGGAGAAGTCCATAACATCAATCCAAAGGTATTTGCTCAGCTGTAAATGCCTCGGAAGTCATTACAAAGAATACTAAAAAAAGATTTGCTCTTGTTGCCAAACTACATGCAATTAGTGTAGAACTGAAATTGTAAATAATTTTAATGTCTTATATAGAACATAGACTTACAAGAATTGGTCTAAAGACAGAATAACTTTACGGATTAGCTAGTAACTAAAATGGTTTTGGAAATAGAGCTGCAATCTAGTACTACTGTTGGGTCACAATTGGTTGTTAAACTATTTTTCTCGAGGACAATTATAGCTGTAATTATGCTGTAACTACAACTGGTTAATAATACTGTAAAACTGCCAATAATTCTTTAAGGCTAGCTCTTGCAGATAACTGAAAGGTGTGGAACTGACTGATCGGCTAATTGTATGCAAGGGTCTTAAGGGCTATGTTTGACAAACATCTAATTCCAAGAAATTCCACATTAAATTGGTCTCTAATTTTTTCTTTCGGAGATGTTTTAAGAAAATAGCGTATGCCAATAAAGCTCGAACCAAAGAGTAACTTAAGCAAT
The DNA here is from genome assembly GCA_036346155.1 of Sinelater perroti. Classification (NCBI taxonomy): domain Eukaryota; kingdom Metazoa; phylum Arthropoda; class Insecta; order Coleoptera; family Elateridae; genus Sinelater; species Sinelater perroti. The sequence goes on along the minus strand of JARFIY010000158.1, from coordinate 14,615,518 downwards.
TAGTATAAACCCTTAGTTCAATTTGCACCACCTTGTATGTGTGTTCAATAACATTTAAGTCTTACTCGAGCTCTTTCTCGTTATTTTAAATTTTAAGTAGCTTGCTTACTTGTTTTGCTAAAATTTAAATATCGGGATTGTGAGGTTCTAAGAGGTTTGTTTTTCTTTTCTATTTTTATTTCAACTTTTAATTATTTTTTGTATTAGGCTGTTTTCTTTTAAGATGTTTATTTTGCACACCTTTAGCTGTCGTTTTAATTATTTAACCCTCCTTCATATTTTATAGAGCTTTATAACACACGAGAAACAACTATCGTAAGACACTTTTGGTCAAAAAGATAATGGGAATTTTAGTTTAACAGTTCAGATAGGATAAAACCACTTAATTTATTATAAAGAAACTAAACTTGTTATTAGGAAGAAGTAAGAACACATTTGTTTCATTAGAAATACTCTTATTCAGTGTTTATGTACTTTTACCATAACTCCGGCATTTCCCGTACAATTGGTGTAGCACAGTACTACTTGTGATTCGTTATTTGGCTTTTGAAGCATAAACAAGTGCTAGACTGTGCAAGTGCAACGTTATCGAGAGTGATAACCACGAGGTTATCCGCCTCAACTTCTAGTAATCTTTGTATTCCTATTTTAACGTATATCATAAATTGAGTACATTCTGATCGCTAATCATACCCATCAGCTTCAAGAACTCCTGCGGAGGGGTTCCCTATCAAGATGAGTAAACGGAACAGTTCAGAACTATCTCCACCTGTAACTGAACCAAATAAAAAGTATTTATTTGAACCCGAAACATTAATAGCCAAAAATAAATTTATTGTAACTAAAAACCAAATCGAGAATGCCCATAAAGTAATTTATCAAAGAAAACTGGCCGCAGCAATAAACTCTATGGAAACATCTGAATCTAATTCGCAATAACCTGAAGATAACAAAGATAAAGAAAAACAAATCAAAAGCCCGCAAATTTACCTTCACAATGCGGATAAATTGAACTTCCAAGAAATCATTTTTGATATCAAGGAAAAGGCCACGAAAGAATCCTCCACAGTAATTCGAAACAAGCAGTTAAGAGTAAATCTATCTAGCATGGACGATTATCGGGTAATGACTAAGCATTATACCAATAATAATTTAAGCTACCACACGTTCAAAAACCCTGAAGTAAATAATTCATCTGTAATTATTCGAAATCTCCCTGTTTCTCTCACAGAAAATGAAATACAACAGGAATTAACTACGCTAAAGTACCCTGTACAAAAAGTAGCCAGATTCTACAATAAGGATAGATATCCGATCCCACTTTGCGCAGTCGATCTTAGCGACACCCAAGAGGGGAAGGAAATTTTCAATTTAACAAAACTGTTCCACTGTATTGTAGAAGTGGAGCTACGAAACCAAATCTAAAGAAATCCCTCAATGTAAACGTTGCCAATTATATAGCCATACTCGTAATTATTGCCATTCCAAAGCATGCTGTGTTAAGTGTATTGGCGATCATCTCTTTAGTGATTGCCCCAAACGAACTGGAGTCGACCCTCAATGTGTGAACTACTTAGAAAACCACCCGGCTAACTATAAAGGTTGTAGTTATTTGTACAAGTACGACAAAATCAAATGAGAAATTCAAGCCTTAAAACAAATAATAGAACATACTCTCAAACAGTACAAACTAGACAAGAAACCCAGACAAATGAGCCGCAACCCTCTAGTCGTCCCACCCTCAAGTTAAACGCCAATCCAGCAAACATCAACTGATCTCATAACAATTATAGTCCAGAAAACTGTGGAGTTCTTAATCCCACACTTAGACAAATTAACGCCACTTATAACAACACTACTTCCTACATTATTAACAAATGGATCTAAATAGTTCCCCACTAATAAATAATATAACCTTGACCAATTGGAACGCCAATGGTCTCAAATCCCAACGATCAATCTTTATCGAATTCTTAATAAGGCACAACGTTGATATTGCGTGTATTACCGAGACTCACTTCGTTAGCACAGAAAGGATTAGGATTCCGGGATACTATGTATATCGGAAAGATAGAGAAGCAGTGATCGCATCAGGGGGTGTAGCAATAATAATTAAAAAGAAACTTAGACATCACCTCCTTCTTTTAGAAGACCTACACAACATTGAAGCTGTTGCTATCAAACTCTCCATTCAAAATAATATCCCATTAATTATTATTTCTGCCTACAAACCGCCAAACAAACGACTGCTTGAAGGTGAAATTAGTAAATTATTCGACCATGAAGAGCCCACTCTAGTTCTTGGTGACTTAAACGCAAAAAACACCATCTGGGGATGTAGAGCAACCAACCCGGATGGAATCAAACTATATAACATCATGGCTGACCACGGCATCAATTTATCTGCCCCGGATGAATATACTTACTACCCGTATCGGCCGGATCACCAACCCGACATCTTAGATGTTATATTGTACAAAAATATTCTGACCCCTATGTACCAAACAGTACATACCGAACTCGATTCCGACCATCTTCCAGTCGTCATTAACGTTCAAAGCATACCTCAAAATATACCTCCTGCGCCTAGACTAGCTTGTGGCAAAACAGACTGGGACACGTTCGAGACTACTTTCAACCAAAAGATGAAACTGACGGGACCTCTAAATCTACCCTCGGATATTGACGATGCTGTTTTAAAATTTACTATGGTCTTACAAGAAAGTATACAAGAACCAACCACACCTTGGAGACATAGAAAAGCACCACATAATATGAGAACACCCATTTATATACTGGACCTAATAAAAAAGAAGAAGATATAGAAGGAAATGGCAAGAACCCGACTCCCTTACCTCAAAACCTTGTATAACCAACACTGTCATATAGTTAAGCACGAAGTAGATACACTCAGAATCCAGAAATACAATTCCTATCTGGAAGCAATACAACCGGGTGACCCCTCCATGTGGCTCGCCACCAAAAGGTTCCTTAGACAACTGAACGTAATTTATCCAATGGTTTCACGTAACAACAAAAGAAGAAAAAGCGGACATATCTCGAACAAGTGTTCACCCCAATTAATGAGACACATGATGAACTCATCGAAACCCAAGTGAAAAGCACAAATGATAATCTAAATACACAAGCTAATGATGAAATAGTCCCAACCTCCCCTGAAGAAATTAAATCTCTCATCGAACTACTACCTATGCGCAAATCCCCTGGCTTTGACCTTATCACTAATGACATGCTGCAGCACCTTTCAACTAAGGCACTAGTATATTTAACATCAATCTATAATGCTTGTCTACGCATTGGACACTTCCCGACTTCATGGAAAACCGCGATAATTCTACCCATCTATAAAGCTGGTAAACCCAAGGAAAATCCGGATAGTTACAGACCCATTAGTCTCCTGCCAACCTTGGCCAAGCTCTTGCAAAAGGTAATACTTACCCGATTACAAGACAACCTCCAGCAAAAAGAAATTATCCCCCCTCATCAAATTTGTTTTAGAGCTGCTCACTCAACCTTACATCAACTGCTTAGGATAATTGAAACAATAGAAAGAGGATTTGAGAACAAACAATATACAGTCGTTGTATTCATCGATCTGGAGAGAGCCTTCGATAAAGTTTGGAATGATGGACTTCTCTACAAATTGCTAATTATAGAAATTCCACTCTACCTAATTAAAACTAATCAATCCTTTCTCAACAACAGATCATTCCAAGTCAGAGTGAACTCAACCTTAACTGGCTTAAAATCTATAGAGGTGGAGTCCCGCAGGGTAGTATCTTGGGATCCACGTTTTTTAATCTGCATATATCCCAACAGAAATTCCTCTACACTAGCCATGTTCGCTGATGATACGGCTATAATTGCACAAAGTTCCGTCCTGAGACTGCAATTGAACTCGTTCAAAGCTCCACAAATATAATATCTGAATGGTTCACAAAATGGAAAATTAAAATCAACCCTGGCAAGTGCCAAACTAAAATGTTTACACTCAAACGTTATAACACTCTCCCAAAAATCCAACTAAGAAATAAGGAAATAGACTGGAATCCTAAGGATCAAGCAGTCAAGTACTTAGGAGTACATCTTCACTCTAAGCTGAACTGGGGATTACACATAAACAAAAAACTTAACGAGTGCCATAACAGATTGGGAGCACTATACCCGCTTATCAACCGGAAGTCAAATCTTCGTGCGGAATGCATAGTCCTTCTCTATAAAGGAATCCTTAGACCTCTACTTACCTACGCCTGCCCTATATGGTGCAATGCTTCACAAACATCGTTAAAAAAGCTTCAAATAGTGCAAAACAAAGTGCTACGAATTGCTATCAAGTGCCCATGGTATGTGCGCAATACCCAAATACACTGGGAGTTAAGTGTTCCTACTATAACTGAGTTTATCCAAAAAACTGCAGTAAAGTTCTTTCAAAACCTAACTCTATGTTCTAGTGCTACCAAGTTCAACCTCGGGGAAAAAGCCATCCACACACGCCTTAAGCGTAAACTACCACAGGATTTAATTTAACTGCAAATTCATGATAGGGGTATGTGTTTTTCACTAATTCCTCAACTCTTTTCTGTTTTTATATAAATTAAATAATTACTGTTAGCTTATTATATTGTTAATCTATTGTATTTTAACTTAGCAGTGTATTGCATATTAAATTGTAGAGCCAGCTGTAATAAATTAAAAAAAGTACTACTTGTGGACAGCTGACCGAAGCTCGCCATTGAAGAAGAACTTTCTACCGCTCACAGACTTAGTTTGTGTTAATTAGAGCGTTTATTATAATTAAAAAAAATTAAAATAATTAATCTTGGTGATAAATAGCACACATTGTGCTCAAGAATCTGCGGGATGGCAATGGTGGCGCAATGCCATATGGAAGCAACGTGCCGCGTCTTAATAGTAGCTGCGTCATTTCAGTGACTCTCAGTATCACTTACTAGTAATACTTTTTGGCGTAACCACAATTTGCCTGTTGTAACAGCTGTTGGTATACTTCCGCAGGCTTCTGCTTTTGTTTATGGGTGGAGAATTTATTGTGCATAGATCTTTGCCATCCTCAAGTGCGTGTGGTATGCAGACTCAGTACTGCATAAATAACTCACTAGAATTCCTTCTGTGCGTTTCAGCGACGTCGTCTGGCGGCATTATGTGACATGTTAACACATTAACTTGCGTACTTTAAGTTGTGATACAACTGGAGTTTTGAGGAGGAGTCCTAATCGCTCTCTAAAGACCCTAAAAAGTACTAGAAAAGAGTGAAGCCTAGAGAACTTTAATCAACACTTGCTAATTTTGAAAAACACCATAAATTATAGTATTAAATCTCCCACCTTTATACAGCTTTTTAGGATGATAAAGAAAAGATTTTTAAGGCAGTAAGGTACACTTTAATTTTACTAGTTCACCAATGGTGGATGTAGAGGAATATAGGGTAAATCACAAGATATAAGGGATTACTTTATAATTTAAATATTTTGCCGTTTTGTGTATAAAATCGGCAAAAGAAACAGTACGATACGTAACGAATATAAAATATATAAACAATTAAACGGACAATGACAAAATTAATAAATGAAGTAAAATATAAAAACATTCCTACCTGGGATACATGAACACAAATAAATAAAAAGATAAAAATAGGTACAATGACCAACAAAGAAAGGAAAGAATATAGTTACAGACGAAACAATAAAACATAGGAAAAACGCATGAGAACCTAGGAAGCAAATCAATATAATCTATTATTAGCATCTATTAAACGATAGGAGGATTACTGCCAAAGAATTCTTACGGAAAATAGATAACATTTATAAATAGAGGAAGTAACAGAAACACAAGACGAGTATATAGGTATATTAAGAAAAGAAACCAGGAAGGTAGTAGAAATAAAATAAAGTTAATACAACAAGGCACAAACTATTCAACAGCAACACTAATAACTAAAGTAATAAATGGAAATAATAAATGCAAAGAAACATACATAACATCGATATATCGAAAGAAAAAGGAGGCAAATGCGAAAATTATAGAAAAATATTAATAACAAAAACACTAAGTATAATTTATGGAATAAAATGGTAGAACAATACAGAGAGCAGAAATTAGAACAAAATAGTAGATTTAAAAAATAAAAATCATGTACAGCAATATTATATTAACTATATCTTAAATCGTAAAGAAAAAACTTGACACAGGAAAAAAGTAAAGATTTTGGCAGGCGCTAAAAGTTGCGAATGTTGATTTGAGCAGTGCAAAAACCAAATATCAAGGACGAAAATAAGAAACAAGCTATAGGGTACGCAATATTATCTACTCTTTTTAATACACTTGTGGGCAAAGCACTAGAAATGTAGAGGGATGGGAATACAAATAACTAACATCACTGTAAATTCGTTAAATTTTGCTAACGACCGAGTTCTCATAGCACAGAAGCACGGCGATATACAATACATGACGAAAATTAGTTGTAGATAATGACGATGAAAGCAAAGACAGAAAACTGAAGATCGGGAAATAAAAAATGGGATAAAAAGAACATGTTGTCATCATTAAACATAAATAAGAATACAATAAAAAATAAAATAATAATTTAGTACTGTCGAATAGAAACATATAGAGAATTGTAAACAAATGTGTAGCAGTATACTGAAAAGTATAACAACATATGAGAAGGAGCTAAGAACACTGGAAATGGATTATGGTAAGCTTTCAGTAAAAATCTCAAGATTAAACAGAGTTTGGACGGAAACAATAAACAACATATTGAAGATAGAGAAGGACATTGTGAAGGATATAAAAAATGCAATTGAAAAGGTATGTCGCGCATTCAGAAGAAAGTAATGGTATTGGATCTTCTGATAACGCTCAAAAAAGGAAAGGTAGAGCAAAAGAGAGAATGGGACAGAAGAAGCAAAGAGAGATGCGAGATATTATTGAGAACCTGAAGGCGATAGATAACTAAAAAACAGAAGAGCGAATTTTTTAGCTTCCAAAAAGAGAAGGTAGGTTTGGTCGTAATAAACAGGATTTGAACATCAGAAAATGCGTACTGTTACAGGTGTAAAGTATTGTGCGGCAGATAAGAGCTGATAAATTTCGTAAACAAGAGGCCCGCACTAAAGGTCACGCATTCTATTTATAGGATTAGTAAATATTGTCTAATATATATGTAATTATTCAGAAGATGGTAATCGCGAAAGAGGCGAGGATGAAAATATGGCAAAGGACGCCGATTAAGAAAGATGATAATACGGATATTTGGCAAATGTAAATGAATTACTAGGAGAGATCATAAAAATACAAAAATATAAAAAAGTAAATAATAAAATAAAGAAAAACGAAAGGAAAAGTGAGAAGGAAAGTAATATTGCTGTAACAGGATTAAAGATTGATACTAAAGATGACTTAGATATGAAAAGGGCGTTTAAGAATTTTATATAAAAAAACTTGGAAGTAAAATAAATATAAAAAATATTTAAAAATAGGTGAAACCGCGTGTGTATTGAAACTAAACAACTATAAAGACAAAAAATAATAAAAAGTAAAAATAAATTTAAAAAACTGGGACATACAAAAATCTTCATCAATCATGACCGTACTGCAAGAGAGAGAAAAATAGAGAAGGCTGTAAGAAAAAGAGAAACAAGCAAAAGACAAAGTCTAAATAGGGTTAGAAGATTTCAATGAAAGAAAGAATACGGAAATCAAAATTAAAAACTAGCCAGTCAAAGAACTAGCAAAATATCTAAACGAACAAATTATGTTGACGACTAAAGCAATGAATTTGAAACATGTATTTAATAGGAAAAATGAAAAATAAGATTTACAAAGAGAAAGGTAAAAATAATAATTGGATAAAGATACAAAAAGGAAACATACAGCAAAATGGGAACATGGAACATAAAAAGCTACACATAAAAAAGAAAAAGTAAACAAATAAAATTTAGAAGAAACATATTGAAAATTTGAAGATCAGAGAAACTAAAACAAAAGAAATGGAATAAATAAGTTATAAATATCTTTCTGAATTATGTAGTCGGGGGTAGAACAAAACGAGCATTTTAGAGTTGTGTTGCCTTAATAGTGAAACAAAGTAAAATGAAATACATAAGAACAGAAAAGTTTGTTAGCAAAAGAATTCTTACAGGAAACACAAAAGAAGGAAGAATATATGTATTTGGTAGTCTACGGCGCAAATGAGGATCCAAAGAAAAAAGATAAATTGTTTTAAGTACTACAACCGCAAGGAGACGCTAGTAAACGAACTGTAATACTTCTGAGAGATCTTAATGGAATAGTAGGTAACAACAACAAAGGAATGCTTAGGAGTACTTAGAAAAACAAATGGAGAAAGAATATTAAACTTCTGCATAGATAATGAACTAGTAATTGCAAAGATCAAAGCAAATTGGAGCGACCACTATTTACTTAAAGGAGATGAAATAAAAAACCAGAAACAAAGAAAAAAGAAAGTAATAAAAAAATCAAGAATAGAAAGATTAGATGTTATGACTCAAGAAAGATACTAAGAGCTGAGAAGCACAAATACATAAAGAATAGTTGAACACATGATGGAACTTTAAAGACAACATCATAACAGCAGCAGAAGAAATATACAGAGTTACAAGAATGATTAACATTCAAGTGAAATCCTCAGAGTACCATTGGGTTAATGGTATTCTGAGGAAAAAAAGACGCCTATCAAATAAAAAAAAATAAAATTAGAAGAATATCTTATCTCAAAAGAACATACAAGCTATGAAAACTATAAAGACGAAAGAATAAAGATAAACAACTAATAAATAAGAATAAACGAAAAATCCGGACATATTTTAGAAACAAAATGAAGAAAATTAAAAAGTATTTTTCAAGGTAATCAGAAATGTGTGAAAGATAAGAACTGCTGTACCATCTAACGTCAAAAACAAAGAAGAAGAGTTCCTCACAGAAGAATAAATCATGCAGAGATGGAGACAATACTTTAAAGAACTTGAGAAGAAAATAGACGAAGAAAGAAATAAATAGTAATAATATAAATATATGAAAATTGAAGAAATAAAAAGGTCCGTTAAACGAATGAAGATAAGAATAGCTCCACGACATTACCAAATAAGAACTAATATGATCAAGACAGGAAAAGGCAAATAACGAAAATCTTAAAACATAATTAATAAGAGATTGAGCACAAGAGCAAACTCAATTAATAAAATAAACTATGTAAAGAATTGTAATAATTGGAGGACAGTTACTCTATTAGGCACAGTTGGAAAAATATATGCGAGAATCCTAGAAATAAAATTACGACATAAACTGGAACGGATTTTAAAGGATTTACAATATGGATTTAGAAAGAATAGGGAAGTGACAAGAAATTTCATAGTGCAGCAAATAACTTGACAAGGTAATTAGGGAATACGGAGAAATCAACCTCTTCTTTATCGACTTAGAAAAAAAAGTTTTTGATAGAGTAAATAGAATAGATGTATGGAGAATGCCGAAAGAAAGAAAAATAAATCAAAAATAATTGTAGGAGTGAAAACGCTATCAAGGCAGATTAAAAACTTTGCCAGAATCAAGAATGAGAAGTCACAAGTGTTCCAAACAACAAAAGGAGTAAGATAAAGTTGCATCCTAAACTCTTTATTGTTATTGTAATCAAGTAAAACAAGATAAAGCAAGACAATGGAAGATATAAAAATTTTAGAATTGTTGTACGCGGACGATATGGCCATCACTGCAACGATGAAAGGACAATGAACAATAACTTGAATATTTATAACGAGGGATTGTCCACAAAAAGGTATTTTAGCGTCCTAGGCTCCATTCCGACAAATTTTTGCAAGGTGGGAACATGGAAACGATTTATTACTACAAATGATAACAGTGGGATAAGTCGGTGCGGTGACCTTTTCAAAGTAAGATATGCAAAACGATCCTGAAGATAGGCAACCAAACGTACGCTCAGAGCTCAGCCACGCCACATTCATACTAGCTGTCTGTTTGTTTTCTGTTCAAATGTATAGTAGATAACAGCTTAAAAATCAATTAACATGACGATCAATAAACTCAAAATCGAAAACGATGTGGCAAAAGGACAAACACTAGATAAAATTTGAAGAAATAACAGACAAGCCAACAATACCACAAAACGGAAAGGTGCAAGGACGGGGCAGCAAAAAAATTTCCAACGCAATAAAAAACATCTTTCTGGCAAAAAAGGCAAATCGAAAGAGTAAAACAGAAATATTTAAGAAAGTCCTCAGTTAGGGTCTTGCTAAGAAAGTAAAAACCTTCTAAGAAGAAGAAGAAAGGAAGACCGATAAGAACGCAAATAGAAGAAGTTAAAAGTGCAGCGTAGATTAACATTAACTAAATAAGTAAAAAGAGACTTGGAAGTTGTCTTAATCATAAAATCAGATTGTAATATAAGAGTTTATTATTTCTTTTTTTTATTCTTTATGTTATACGAGGTGTGTCCGATATTAAGGTAAAAGCCAAAATTATACAACACTTATTTATAAAGAAAATATTTGATATATTCTAAAAAAAACAAACGTTTAAATAATAATTTCAGCATGACAGTAGTTTGAACATCCCTTCATGGTACTGCTGGTTACCTGGTAGTTTGAAGTAGTTCCAACGGTGTCCTGCAATTGTCCTGATCTGCAAAGCGTTTCCCCGCCAAAAATTTCTTTAAAAAACCGAATAAATAAAAATCCAAAGAGACTAAATTTGGACTATATGGAGAGTGTTGGAGAACTTCCCAATTCCACCGTGTTAACCACAGTTTGGTTTGATTTGACATGTGAGATCTTGCGTTATCGTGCAAAAATTTAATTCCTTCGCGTAATCGTCCCGGCCTTTCCCTTCTAATGACTGTATGTGATTTCTGTCGCTGTTAATGAGTGTGCGCGGTTTGACGAATTCACACAGCAGTAGCCCTTTACTTTGCGGGCAGATGCTTGAGTTTTCATATCATGGACTGCTGTTTCGACTCTGGGGTAAACTCATACTCATAAATCTGTGTTTGATCTCCGGCAATGAAATAATCTACTTTTTGTTGGTATCGGGTGAGATTTTAAAGTGAAGCACTCATCCGATTGGTGTTTTGTTCATTAGAGAGCCGAAACTTTACGAAAGTTTAGGTTGCATATGATTTCGTGATCACTACTCTCAGGAACGCCAGTCATTTCAGCAATTTTACGAACTTGAAGCAAACGTTCGACAATCGTTCAGTTGTCATCCGTGTGTGAGGTCCTTGCTCTGCCTATTTTTTTCTTCGGATCATCATTCAGATCCGTTCGTCTGTCTTATATTTTTATACCAAACACTGACTTTTTTTGGCTTAAAAGCTCGAGGCACAAACGCTATATAATCCGCGATGAATTTCGCTCTGATTAATTCCTCCGGCTTGCAAAAATCTGATAACTCCTCGCACCTCACACTTCGAATACTCTTCGGTTGCTTCTCGAAAGCTAAATCGAGTCTTGAACACAAGAACGCTCCAGACTCTACTGCTATGCACATGGAATATGTTGTACATGTCTGTATGTGTTGTTGATTGTCTTATCTGCTAAGAAAAACCTTTATTTTTTGGTATTCCTGTAAAGAACTTAAATATTGCGTTAAGCATCACGTTAAAAGTCCTGGAAAAACATAGAAGTAAAAGCAACAGTCCGTACAAGCCTCAACAGCTAACCTGCACTATGTGGTGAATGAACTCATCAAGTTCTCGGTGAAATTGATTAGCATCCGGTAACATTACATCACACTTTAACAAAATGCCGTGGCGATACTGCGATCGCTAAAAAATGCCGCGTAAGTGGATTCGCTAATTAAGTAGGACGGGAGTTGGGGGCATTATCTTGGTTTTTGTCCGAATTTCACGAAGCGAACGTTGACATCGAGGCTTTGCTTCACGCCAACGTTCGCCGTATCCAGCAATCTGAAAAAGTCACGCGAGGCAATTTCACCGCCATTAAAGCATTTAAAGCACAATTCGGCGCTGCTCCGGGCGTCCCGCCTAATTGACTATAAGCCAGCGCGACACCGTCTGCCGGGCCGACTCGTCCGATCCCAATAAGCGGAGGCATCAAATCCGCGACAGCGCGACAGACCTTTGTTTCGGCGCACAAAAGCTCGCCGGCTCGCATACATCTTCATTCCGCTCGCGCTTTGCCTAGTCTTAATGACCGAGCTCCTCCGGCTAACGAATATAAAAGTGCGCCATCATTCAGCGCGGCGCGTCGTCTGGGGAGTCGCATAAAAAATAGATTAGCTGCAATTTTTATTTTGCTCACTTCGGGACGCCCTAATTACGGCCGAATTTTATTTTCGTTCATTTACTTAATTGCGCTCGCGTTATTTGCATTCGGAAGAAGATGACGGAGCGCCGCGCGCTGCACTATTTAAATAACAAACGGTGCCGTTCTTTCTGCGCTCCATCTCCATTAATTCTCCGGCAAACAATCCGAGGCGCGGCGCGCCGCTGGTTTTTGCCGGGCTCGTCTGGAAAACTGCGGGAAATGTGTTTTAGTATATTTTATTTATGGGCCGCCCCGGAACAAAGCAAACATGCAAGAAATGCGCCGAAAGTTTATTTCGGATACTAGCAGAGATACCTGATAATTGATAAGGCACAAGACTCCTTTCTATTTGCCTTGCTATGTTGCAAAGACCAACAAAGGCTGAAAATACTTAATCTAAGATAAAGAAGATCATATTAAGGTTATTTAAGGGGACAACTTATTAGCAGGATCAAATTTCGGCACCAACAGTAAAATAAGATTTACTTTTTTCATATTCAAGGAAAATTCTATTGAATTATGGTGAATGGAAAAACATACATTTTCTATATGTAAGGTAGGTACAGAATGTACCCGCGGACCAAATAGAGGAACTGGCAGGGGGCAGCAGTATCTGTCAGTACTGGGGTAAGGCAAATAAATAATAATTTGGACTGACTTACTCTCAGAATAGTATAGACATGGCCAGAATGGCTGAAATGGTTATGCTACTACGATAACGGAAGGCAACGGAAAACCACCGTTATTAACATCCCTAGTTTGTCATTAGTGGAAATGAATACTAAAGAATTCAATGGCGTCCCTTAGATGGGATAGGGGTGCGAAAGATATCCGAAATATGTCCAAAGATGATAAGCACTCAAATTGTAACTTCGAATGTCAGGGGTTTAAAATAACCTGGCAAATTAGATAACGTTATTAAGGAGATGGAGCGACTCAAATTAAAAGTTCTCGAATAAGTGAAATAAAATGGGAAGGAAGTAGCATGATTAAAACAAAGAGTGGAAAAGTTATGTACTACTTAGGCAATACCGAACGGCATGGACACCATGGAGTGGCCATTTTACTTGATAAAGAACTATCAGAGGATGTTGCAAGCTTCGCGCCGGTGCCGGAAAGAACAATGATGATACAGATAGACGCAAGACCAAGAAAGATAAATATAAGTCAGGTATATGCCCCAACTGCGGAGAAACCAATTGGGGAGATTGAAGAGTTTTATGGAGAATTGGAACAACTGATGAAATCAACGAAAAACACTATATAAACATAATCATTGGAGACTTTAACTCCAAGGTTCGAAAAAGGCAAGTACTGGGGATAGTAGGAAAGTTTGGTTTAGATAATAGAAACGAAAGAGTAGATATAATGGTACAATTTTGTCAGGAACAAGATATGTTGGTAACCAACACGTTTTACAGCCTGTCCCCAAGAAGACTATATACTTGGACGTCTCCAGCCAACAAAGAAGAAAATATTTAGAGAAATCAAATTGACTATGTCTTGATTAACCAAAGATACCAAAATAGCATTAAGAGTGCTAAAAATTCTGATCACAATCCAGTAGTAGTAAAGTTTAAATGCACGACGAAAATGGTTAAAAAGGAAAATAAATTCAATAAAAAGAAGTAAGGAAACTCGGGAAACCAGAAATAAGAAACAAAGTAGCTAAAAAGTTGAAAGACTGGGCAAAGAAAAGCAAACACAGAACAATGCCAACAGTAGAGGATAAGTGGAAAAACATGAAAGAAATAATACATCAGATCGAAAGAGAAATATTAGGGGTAGGAAAACAAGACAAAAAGAAAAAATGGATGACTGAAAAAATACTAGAAATGATGGACGAAAGAAGAAAGTACAAAAACAATAATAGAACTGAATATGATAGAATGAATAGAGACAAGGAAGAAATTGGATATGCAAATAAAAAATGACTTTCTGATAAATGCCAAGAAATCAAAGTGTTACAGAGAAAGCACGATTACTTTAACCTTCATAAGAAAATAAAAGAGATAACAGGAATAAACAGAAGAAAACAACATAACATTTTAATGGACGAGGGAAATAATATTGTGACCGAGAGAAGCGAAAAGAAGAACGTATGGAGAAAGTATATAGAACAATTCTTCTTGGAAAGCAAAGTAGAGAAACAAGACAATAATTTAGAAATCGAAGGACCCTTGATATTAAAAGAGAAGTTCAGAAAGCGCTGAAGAAAGCAAAGGAAGGGAAATCTCCAGGGCCTGACCAGGTGAACATAGAAATTCTTAAAATTCTGGAAGAGAAAAATATGGACTTTCTGATGGAAATGTTTAACTAAATATGCGACACAAGGATAATACTGAAAGAATGGTTGAAATATACCTTCATAACTTTTCCGAAGAAAGATAATGCTAAAAGGTGTAAGAAATTTCGCACAATAAGCCTCATGAGCCAAGTATTCAAAGTGTTCTTGAATATGATAAAAAGATAAGAAAAAAAATGTGACGAAACACTAAGTAACAATCAATTTTATTTAGAGCTGGTTAGGCACAAGGAAAGCCTTATTTGCGTTACAAGTCTTAATACAGAAATGTAGAGACATGCAGAAGGACGTTATCATAAGTTTCATTGATTACGAGAAGGCGTTTGACAGAGTAAGACATGAACAACTCATTCAAACACTGGAAGAAATATGTCTAGATGGAAAGGATGTACAAATAATTAAGAACATGAACTGAGGCCAAACAGCAACCGTTAGATTTGAGAACGACAGTACAGAAGAAATAGAAATAAAACGAGGAGTAAGGTAGGGATGCATTTTATCGCCAATTCTGTTCAACTTATACTCAGAGCATATAATGATGAACCCGCTGTACGGGAAAGAGGGAGGAATTAAAGTAAATGATGAAGTAATAAATAATATTCGATATACCAACTCAAGAAAATATGCAAGTCTTGTTAGACAGAGTGAATAAAGAAAGTGAAAGGTTAGGCCTCAATATGAACATCCAGAAGACGAAGTTTGTGGTAGTAAGCAAGAAGAGAGACCTAAATGTGAGACTTACGGTAGCAGGTAACAACATAGAGCGAGTACAGAAATATAGATACTAAGGTACATGGGTAAGAGAAGAATGGGATAGTGACATGGAATTTCAGACAAGAAAAGATAAAAGTAATGTTATGTAATAAAAAATTGAGCATCAATCTACGACTGTTACATATGGCCAATATTATTGTACGGTTCAGAAGCATGAACTCTAAAGAAAAACACAAGCGCAAGAATAGAAGCATTTGAAATGTGGGTCTTTCGGCAAATATTAAAAATCTCATGGACAGGGTGATATACCAATGAGTAGGTCTTAAATAGAATAGGTAAAGATAGAGAACTTTTACACATAGTGAAAAGAAGAAAAGTCGAATATCTGGGACACATACTGGGGCATGATAGATACGACCTACTGCAGAAAATAATTATGGGTAAGATAGAAGGTAAAAGAGAAGTAGGGAGAAGAAAGATGTCATGGCTTAGAAACATAAAAGAATAGACCGGGATCACGAGAGTCGGCACCCTTTTTAACATAGTAAGAAACAAGAGAAATATTTTTAGAAATGACAGCCAACCTTCACTAGTTGGAGCAGCACCTACCGAAGAAAAAGTCTTTATTATGGCCGCCTTAATGTAGCGCTAACTGCCTTCAAGCTTGAGGAAACAGAAGGTGTATTGAATGATAATATGTCAAGAACAGGCAAGTCAGTCACTGTGACCACTTTCGAGACCGTATGAGAAACTCGGAAGCTTTATGAACAAAAGCTCACAATTTAGGTCTCTAAAGGCGCAGCTCAACTTAGTGTGAGTGTGGGCTCTTTGTCACCAAGAAATTGAATCTATTATTATATAAAATTTAATTGCAAACGCCTCTGATCGAGGTCAATACTGGCAAAAGATTCACGTTTGCAAAAGTGATCATGGAGATAGTTTGGACCAAAAAGTTGGACATAAAGAACGGATGAGGCCTATTTTCAACTAGATATCTATATCAACAAACAAAATTACCGACATTGGGGTACCAAAAATCCACATTTGACCGAAGTTCGTCGATTGCACCTAGAAAAAGTTAGTGTGTGATGTTCAATTTTCCACTATGGAATTGTCGGGCCACTTACAAAATATGTGAATGAAGAAGTTTATCGCATGGAAGTTCTCGAGAAATTTATTCCAATTGTGAGAGACAAAAGACAAATCAATTTCAGCAAGATGGATCCATCTTCCAATAGACTCAGGGCATCTTTGACATCCTCACAGAAGTCTTTGGAAAGAGAATTACAAGTCTGGATACCCCCGTAAGATAGAAGGTGGCATCAAGTGGCCCCCAAATTCCCCCAATTTAAACCCATGTAATTTTTTCTCATGGGGTTGTCTGAAGGATAAGCTTTATCGGAACACACTTCAGTCTATCGAAAAACTCAAAAACAGAAGAGGTTCTGGTCATTTATGCGGACATCAGGAAAGCCGCAATTGAGAGTTTCGAAAAACGGTTGAAATGACACTCTCTAGTGAAGGTAGCCATTTTGAATCATAGTAATAAAAGAATTGGAATTTTATTTTGCTTTTGTATAATGAATTTTTTATCGTTTACATCACATAATGAAGGCCCTGTAGATGAGTTAACAGATATCAACAAACAATGTCTTATTAAAAATAGAACCCTTGGAGATGCAAAAAGTGTAATTCTTTTGTTTGTTGAGAACTGTTTCGACATATAATTTTGGTAGCACTGTGCTTTATTTTCCTTACAGCACTTTTTCCAGTATCCTCGTCCCTGGTATCAGTCTGTACAAATATTACTAGACAGTTGCTGTATTCTTCTGGATTTATTATTGGTTTTCTATAAATAACTTGCCTCTTTTGAAGCAAGGCCTCACACTCACACCAGATATGAATGGCCCTCTCTGTTTCTGTGAGATATTGTTTGCAACTTTAACTTGCTAAGGTGCCTCTGAGAAAACAATGCCCTGTAATAAAGTTTTTACCAGTTCTCTGTCCTGCTACAGTTTTCTAGTATTTCTATGTTGTTTCCTAACCCATTCTTTTACCCGGCTTTGCATTGCACCTTTAGGTATTCTCATAGTCGGTTCGAGTTGATGATAGTTCTTGTAATACTTCTTTCTCTGGTATCTACACCAAAGTTAACTTGTTGTAGTCTGCAAATGCCCCCAAGCGTCGCCATGTTCTTCACAGACGCGCACGGGTGACCTCGAAGAAGCGGAGATGCTGGAAGCGCCCGCAATCCCGAAACTCCGTACGGAGACGACAGCCAGACTAGCGACTGCTCTTCCTCAAGCAAAAAAGCCTGGCCGACGGTGCGGCAAGCCATTCGTGAAAGAAACATTGGATTCGTGAACGCAAAGAACGTGGCGGACGGGATCTCCATCCTGGTCCCCACATCCAATGATTACAGAAAATTGACGCACTACCTTGATGAGGCGAAGGTGAAACACCACTTCCACCTTCTCAAGGGAGACAAGCTTCTCCGGTTCGTCATGCGAGGCGTCCCGGAGTATGTAACCGAGGAGGAGCTCAAAGAAAAACTCCAGCTCCGAGATATTCCCATCCTCACTGTAAGGAGAATGAGAAAAGGCCCCCATCGTCGACCCATGCCGCTCATGTTCTCAGAAGGCGAGTATACAACGTGAGCAGCATCTTCGATATGGTTGTTTCCCTAGAGCAGCCACACGAGAAGAAAGGTATTACACAATGCCACAGGTGCCAGCGTTTCGGACACGCGCAGCGTTGCAAAATGCCTGAAGTGCGGAGAAGACCATCACCACTGGGAGTGTAAGAAGCCTCAGAGCAAGCTAGCAATCTGCGCTTTCCCGAAGACAGCACCCCGCAGGACGGAGGTCACAAGATCAGGCAGGAGCTACGCCGCAGAGACAACAACAGCAATCCGAACATCGGGGATGGACAGCGCTCACAATTAGTTCCAGGACGTGGGCCCCATTGCGTTATTGGGAACAGTTGAGAACATCGCGGCAGCGACAGAGAATGCCACCAACATCGTCGAAGTCATCGCGGACTTATGTTTTGCAAGAATGACGTAAAAACTGTTTTCGGCATGTTTAGCAAACGCTAAATGTGCCTGGTCTACTAAAATTTCGGGTACCTAGGAACAGCCTATATGGCAACCAAAATCAGGTCTTCTAGCGAAGAGCGGTTGGGGGCTTAAGACCCAGACACCGCGTTTGCCAAACGTGATGAGATGAGATGGTTCTTTGCGTTATCTCTGTACACTATACCAAAGCTGCATGTGTTATCATGGGTTTGACTACCGTGGTGTATATCCAATACCATCACTTTTGGTTTTAGCCCCATATTTTTCCATGGGCTCGCCCGGCCAACGCTAGTGTCGCCTTTACCTTCTTTTTGAGATTTTGAGTGTGTTGATTCCAGATGAGTTTGAGTTCAAAATTACTCCAAGCTATTTTACCTCACCTGATAACTTTGTTGCTGCACCTGGGAGTCTAAAAGGTTTCAGTCTTTGTGAGTTCTACTGCAATAGATTTTGAAGTACTTATCTTTAGTCTTTCTGCATCTGCCCAATTTGTAACCAGATTTAGGGCCTGCTGCCTACGCTTCCTAACTGTATTTTTAAATCTTCCAGGATACGAAGGAATTTGCAGTAGTTAAGTTAATGGTATTTGTTGATTGATCAAGTCATCTGCATATTTCTTCAGGTGTCGTCAATAGCTCATCCATTACAAGGCTTCGCAGTAAAGGAGACAGAAGTTCTCCCTGCGGACATCCTCTTGCAAAAGAAAAATGCCATAAAATAACCTTATTGTATAATTGACCTTTAGCCTGTTAATGATAGTTAAGGAGTGCTTAAAAACTCTGGTGTTACCACCCGGTTATATTTCTCTATTATCTTTCATTAATTTATGTTAGGATTAATGCCAGTATACGGTTGGCTATTGCTGAATAAAGACATGTGGTAGTCTGATTCTCCAAGATATCAGCTAACATGTGAATGAGATGGCTTAAGGTCAAGCTCATACTTCAAACGTTGGGGAAAACGCATAATACTCTATCGAAAAACTAGGAAATAACACAGTTAAACTTAACGTATAAACATCAGAAACCGAGTGAAAAATAATTCAATGCTTAAAAGAGAAAAACAATGAACTATAGAATAGTCGTCAGGTATTTACAGCATTTAATACCTGCTAATAAAATTAAAAGCGAGTTAGGAAAAGCGGGGTAATATATAAGGTAACAAAATATACTTTACCTTTCGATTTAGGATTCAATGAAAATAACAAGATAATATTTGAAAGAGAATTTACTTGTAACAGCAGACTAAAGCTAGAACTACCTTAGAAAAGACAGTAGTCATTCAATGCACCAAGTGGCAGAATTATGGACACTTCAGATGATATTGCATTAGGCGATATGTATGCGTTAAATATGATAAACAATAAAATCTGCGATAATCCAAGAACTACATCGGAAAAGTGTGACGTATGTGAAAAGAACCACTCAAAAAATTACAAGGGTTATTTTGCTAATCAAAAGTAAGAAATACATCTCAACAAGCCAACTCAGAGACAACACCCAATACAAACACTAACTTCAATCTCTAACTCAACAATTTTGAGCAGTAATGTTAAGCTACCAAATTGTATGCGTAATATATGACAATATTATATATTAATATAATTATATATCAATATTTCTGCAGTTGTAGTCAAAATCTTTGTATCTCATCATCAAATGACTTTATTTCAAACAAATGAAATACAAGTTATAAACAAAAATAAATATTATCAAAGTACTTGTATAGAATACTTATTGAACACTCTTCATCCCTTTGAACCAACCAAAGCAGACGAAGCTATGAAAGCATGTCTTGATGTTGTCTGTCAAGTGTTTTTACCATCTTTTCTACTACCAGAAATTTAATTCAAAAATTTGAATCATAAGTATTTTTCCCTAACTCTTTTAGCTTGTATAATTTAGTAGTTTATCTCTTTTTTACTTCTCCCATCTTTTCTCTCTATAAATTCTTACTTCAGTCTTGATTTTGTGTGTTGATGTTTT
Source organism: Sinelater perroti (assembly GCA_036346155.1). Classification (NCBI taxonomy): domain Eukaryota; kingdom Metazoa; phylum Arthropoda; class Insecta; order Coleoptera; family Elateridae; genus Sinelater; species Sinelater perroti. Next base: position 14,595,100 of record JARFIY010000158.1, on the reverse strand, counting down.
ACATATTGTGATTTTAGTCTTCTTTCTATTAAATTTATGTTATATTCTCTTTTAATTAACTTTCCTATGATATTGGGTGTCTATTTTCTCTCTACTGTTGAAGAGTAGAGCTATAGCATTGGAGAAACGTGACATTTTAATTTCTCCCGTGTATGTTGATTCTCGCATTGTACGAATCATTAACTTAATCAACTGCCTTTTAAGTGTGCAAGTAAAAAAGGAGACAGTATAAAGTACATCTCTGCCTGACATCCTTTTTATTTGTATTTCTCTTTCTTCAGCCTTAACCGATATTATTCCCTTTTGAATTGTACAAAGATTATAAATAAAACGTATATCCTTATAGTCGATTTCAGACATTTAAACTTCTTTATACGCCTTTTCTGTATTAGTAAAGGCAATATAGACTTTTTTGTTCTTTTTGATGCATTTTCTAATAATTGGTTTTAATGTTACGATTACTTTCCTGTTCTGTGTTTTTACGAAATTGGGACTGGTCTTCTGTTAGTATATTATCAATATGTGCCTCAATTCTTCGATATATTTCTTCATTAGTATTTTAAAAGTGAGATATAAGGCTTATTGTTCGATACTCTTCGCATTTATAACTTCCAGACCTTTTTCGTATAATAATAATTTTATTTTTAGTATTTTTGGTAATACAAATCAGAAATGATCGAAAAAATAGAAAAGGACTTTAGAAATAAAGAAATAAGAAATTTATATCAAGATATAAAAAGAGTTAAAGGAGGATGGCAGACAAAGACAAACTTCTGTGGGGATAAGGATGGAAATCTAATAGGATCACATGAAGGTAGAATGGAAAGATAGGCTAAGTATTTTGAGGAATTACTAAACAAAAGTTTAGAAGACAACACTGATATAGAGAGCAATCAGGAATTATTAAATGTAAATCAAGAGAATAAGTTGGAAGAGAAACCACCCGAACTAGACGAAATAATACCTGTAATAAGGGAATTGAAAAACAATAAAAGTCCAGGAGGCGATGACATACACGCCAAATTAATAAAATATGGAGGAGAGGAATTACATCGAATAACGCACAACCTAATAAAACAAATATGGAAGGAAGGAAAATACCGAAATTTTGGACAGAAGCAATAATATGCCCCATATTTTTTAAAAAAGGAGCAAAGACCGATAGCGAAAACTATAAAGAAATAGCACTTTTAAACTCTGCCTACAAAATTCTAGCCACATGCATCAAGAGCAGAATAGTAAATAGAGTAGAACAAACCTTGGGAGAGTACCAATGCGGATTCCGAAAAGGAAGATCGGTAACAGACCAACTCGTTATATTGAGAAAAATACAGGCCGAAAGTTACGAGCATAAATTAAGCACACATGTGTTATTCATAGACTTCCAACAAGCGTATGACAGCATTAACCGAAATCAACTGTGGCAGGCAATAACTGAAACAGGCATACCAGGGAAAATAATTAGACTAATGAAAATGACATTAACGAAAACCGAAAACAGAGTAAAAGTGGAAGGAGATTCGAAGTTAAAATGGGACTAAGGCAAGGAGACCCACTTTCGGCTATGCTATTTAATATAGCACTAGAAAGGGTTATTAGAGAAAGCGGCATACATCGATCATGCTTAGTATATTATATAAGACACCATTGTTTAGCACTTTCAAACGACATTGCTCTGCTAACAAGAAGTAGAGCAGAACTGGAGGAGGTGGCAAGGCGCTTGGAGAAAGCAGCCCAAAGAATGGGTCTGAGAATAAATGAACGGAAGACAAAATACATGAGATGGAGTAACGACGATTTTGAAACAAATAAGTCGTTTGAATTAAGGACAGGCGTATAACGTATAAATTTGAGGAAGTAGCAAATTTTGCTTATCTAGGAACACCGACGGTAACGAATGAGATAGAAACAAGAATAATGACTGGAAACAAGTGTGTGGGAAAGGAAAGTATTGAGAAAAATCTACGGAGGAAAAGAAAATAGAAGACACATGGGAAAGAAGAACAAATCGAGAAATAAGAGAATTGTATGCCGAACCGGACCTAGTAGGAGAAATAAAGCCAAGAGACTGAGATGGATAGGACATGTGACGAGGATTTCTGAAGAACGCCTTCCAAAAAAAGTTTTCGAAAGCGAATTAGGTGGATCCAGAAGAAGAGGAAGACCAAGGTCAACAGAACGAAGTTGAAAGGGACCTAAGACAACTGAAAGTCACAAGATGGAAAGAAAAAGCAAGACAGAGAAAGGAATTGCAAAAAATCGTACGTCATATATATATACAGGATGAACCGCGTCTATTTTGAGAAAATTCTCGACGTTTCGATATTGGCTTTGATGCCATTTAGGGCTGGAAGTGAAAGTTTGTTTGGCGGGAGATGCGTTGGGTTGGGGAAAGTTTGTAGGATTAAGGGTGTTGCGTAATTGGCGGTGCGGAGCAATAAGGGACTTCCACATGACAGGCAAACGCTGGCTGTCATCTTTTGTATTGAGGCACTGTGGGCGTTTTTCTATTTCAATTGCCTCACGTACTATTCTGCTGGTAAAATGGGAAATGGGGGCAATGGTTTTAGCCCCAGAAAAATTAATTTTGTGGCCTGTTTCTTTGCTGTGTTTGGCAAGTGCTGAACCATTATCGCCTTTCCGTACGGCCAGAAAATGGTCGTATATTCGGCTAGATGTTTGCCGATTTTTTTGACCTATGTAGTAGGTCCTTTGGCAGTCTCCACAAGGTATTTCATACACTCCTTGGGATTCATTGGGGCAGTGATCCTTTGCTGAGCGAATAAGCCCAGATATTTGGTTGTTGGTCGTAAAAACCGTGCGGATATTTTGCCACCACTAGTATGCGGCTTATTCTATCGGTGATGCCTCTGATGTAAGGTAGGAATGCTTTTTGTTGGTCAGGAGGGTTTTGGGATTGAGAGTTAGTGTTTGTATTTACATTTTTGAATATATTGGTTAAGGATTTATTGGAATATCCATTTTGCAGTAGGGTGGTGGTAATGGATTTAATTTCTGTTTGGCGATTTTTCGTATCGGAAAGTCTGATGGATCTGGTTATGAGGGATTTTGCAACCGAATGGATTGGTCAGGGTGGTGATGTGATTTGGCATTTAAATAGCGGTTTGTGTGAGTGGGTTTTCTGTAGACATTGTAATAAAAGCTGTCATTAGAAGGATTTCTTGTTATGAGAGTATCTAGGAAGGGAGGGAATTGTTATGTTCAGTTTCCATGGTAAATTTGATATTGGTGTGGATTTGGTTGAGGTGGGAAAGGAATTCTGGAAGGGTATCATGTCCACGAGGCCGGATAACAGAAGTGTCATCGACATATCGTACCCAGCAGGTAGGTTTAAGGTGAAAGGAGGCAAGGGCTTTTGTTTCAAAATCGGCCATAAAAAGGTTAGCAATGACAGGTGAAAGGGGGGAACCCATGGGAGCACCATTAGTTTGGCGGTAAAATTTATTTTTCGTTGTATTGTGTTACCTCGTTTTAAAATTCTCTGTTTAAAATTTAACCAACTTCTGCTATCCCTTCTGGTGCAGATTTAATGTGACTGAAGCACTCCAGAAGTCCCCTTACTATGACCATCTCATTTTAGTTATGCACATAATATCGATATTTGGATTTTAAGTAGTTTTTTTTTTACATTCTATTGCCTATTTTGCTAATGTTCTTATTTATTTGTAGTTTTCTCGTGTTGTCCTCCCCGGAGATTCGGATGAAGGACTGTTTTACCTCCGGAACGAAATTTAACATGGGAGAATTTAGTTAATAATGTTGTAATTGAGGTTTCTTGGAAATATGTGTTAGTGCTACTGCACTTTGTGCACGATCTTACACACTTAATTTTAGTACTAAGGGCAGTAATATTCTACAATGTTGATTACCTCCGTATCCGCAACTTTGGGTCGGGGTCCTTACTGTGTGCTATCAGCCGGAGCCAACTGAACTTTTTTTAACAAAGTTGTTCCTCCTCCTTTTATGTTGTATTATGAACACTAAATTTGGGGTCGATGAATATGGTTCAATCAAGAGAATAAAACGTAACTGTCGTATGTAATTTTTTTGACGAAAGAAACGTAATTCTTCCAAGTTGAAAAAACAAATAAAATGGGACAACAATTTGGAACTTTTCACTAAATTATCTTGAAAGCATTCCACAGCAATAACGCATAAAATATGAATGACTTAGATACTGAATATAAAATCACGTTTAATCTTTACAAAATTTGTGTTGTTTAGAAATCAAGAGAATAATTTGAAAGCTTTGGCGGATTCTATACCATATGGTATTGATCAAAAGATTGAGGCAACATTTGGTCCCACCAAAATGGAGTTACCTTTTCAAACAGATTAACATGCGAGTACATTAAAATAGAGTTTTGCAAAAACTTCTCGCTAGTGGTATAAGTTATTCAGACATCTATAGACACAGTTTTTATCAAGTGTAATATCTTAAATTATTTTAACAACCGTCACGTGCTTATGCACGCTAATTGCGCCGCAGCGCTCTCCATCTGTGTTTTAATTTAATTTTTGCATTGAAGAAGGTTATTAGCCGCATCCAAATCAGTTTCTTTTAAATTCGATTGCATTGTTTCAAGGTTTTTAAATGGAGTAAAGTAAAAAATCTGCCGAAAGGCCGGGACGCCCCGCGAAAGCTGCGCCCGCGAGTAGCTTAGAGCTTTCGCGGGCGAGCGGCGCGCCGAAATAAAGCTGCGTTTCGCTCAAAAACTCATAAAGCCATTTATGCGCCATTAAAGTCGCAGCAGAGCCCAGATAAACCGGAGCGCTAAAGAACACGCCGCTAATTCAAAGCCACTTTGCTGGCCTAATAAACACGTCGGTCGGGCTGGCGACGCCGTAAAGCATAAACCGAGTTGGGGGTCAATGCATGGAGATCAGGGCGATCGCAGCGCCCTTTGATTCGCTATTTAGCCCCGTATTTCATTTTAGAGGGCGCGGGCGCTCAGCGCCCGGTGATGAATGCCTTGTTGATTCAGCAAATGGCCTTATCTTATTCTTTGCTGCAACTCCAGATAGCGATCTGGAGCGCGGGCGGCGGACCTTCGTTTAACTTCCCCCGCCGGAGGGCAGGGAAATAGTTCGCGAGCTCCGGCTGCGACGTCCGAAGCGGGCGCCGGGACGCTGCACCGCGATAATCCGCCGCACGGCCGCGATTTTAATTTGCGGACGCCGGAGACCGCCAAATTGGAACGAAAGAGAGCGGCGTAATCTGACGCGAACTATAATCCCGGCGGGGTTGACTCTTTAGAAAATTGCTTAAGGCCCTTCATGAAATTATTCTGGAGGTTAAAACTGCGCTAGGATTTGAAATTTAAATTAGTCTCCTGGCTACAGCAATTTTCCCGGCACTTAGAGCATTCTTTTTGAGTGAAATTGAATTTTCGGGGAGCGGCCACCGCGCCCACGTTTGGCTTCCTGCCGCGGCTGGGCTTAATTGCCGCGAAAATTCGTAATTTTGAGGATGAATTAAAGCAAAAATTTGCTTCAATACTAGTTCCGGCATATTTTCGGTTTTTGAACAACGGTACGATGGATCACGTCTCTGCTACCATTTATCTGCTTGAACGTCATATTTTAAATTCGGTTGTAGCAAGTGATGCTACATGGATTCTGTATAACATCATACAAGGAACTAAGTAAGAGAAAATATAGAAGATACGGAAAAATCGGGTTTACATCTGTTTGGCGTAATTGCAAACACTGTGAGCAATTTACTAAACTCTCTGAGGAAATTTTCGAAAAATATTCAATTTTGTCAAATCAAAATGGCGCCATTTACTAACGTGAGAACACCAGACCGCATATCGTCTAACCAACACTCAAAATTGAAGGAATTAAAACAGAACTTGCTCTTTCAAATTTTCATCTATTCCGGTATATGCAGAGGAGTTTGAACGATAAGAAGTTTGGTTTCATCAGGATTTTATTAAAAATAATAAAGCAGTTCCTACGAAGAAGAAAGCTACAAGGTTGTTGAACGTTGGAAGACCATTATACAGATGATGGTGGCTGCCTAACTAATTTATATTTAGGGAGTTCAAATAATTGGAATTTCTGCTCAAAAGTCCGATTGTGTCACTAGCGCATATGTAAAGGCAGATTGTAGTACTATGTGATCCACCAGATGGTGTTGCTGGAATGCACAGACAAAAAGATAGTAAACCATTCTTACAATTGCGGACAAAGTTGAAAACCATGGAAACGCAGCACCAAGTTGCAAAACTGTGCCCAGCAAATGCGTACAAATCACATATTGTCCATTGTGTGTGACTTGATGAGAAACATAAGAATTACATTCTATGCACTGTCAGATACAAGAGGTCTGTTTTGATGAACTTTGGCTACCATCACTCATGAGGATTCGAAGATGACAAAAATTTGCGCACAGATTTGGGTTCTCTATATTTGCACTACTGTAGGTATATAACGTAGTTTGGCTACAGCATATAATAGCAAAAGATGCCTCAAGAAATACCATTTTATAAAATGCTAACACATTGAAGGGTGTCATCTCGAGAATGGCCCTCGAAGAGATTCTGCTGATGAATTGGTCGTCCATTTGAAAGAGCATTACCAGTAAGCGGTACTGTAAGTCACTTAACCAACTTATCCTGGGTATCCAGCAGCATTACTACTGGAAATGGAGAGCGTTGCGTTGGTTTAATGCGTCATGTCGCCGTGTCTCAAATAAGAATCGTACTGTTTTCTAAAAACTTATTGATCTTTCAAAATTATGTATTAAACTGTAGACAACTGTTTCCGCCTTTTTCTGTGTATAAACAGTAGTCTGCCTCATTTGGTTTCTAATTCTATTTTTTTTTTGGTTGCATTAGATTTGCTAATGCAAGATTTAATCTTGCACCTATTTTGACCTTTGTAAGAAAAATCAAAACCGACAGTCTTTTTTAAAGCAACGCGATTTTTAGTTCCAAAACAAGTTGTTGTTCTAAAAAGAGTTGTGAGATTTATAGAAACATCAATGAATTTGGTGGCAGTGATAGATCTCGCTTAATATTCTAACAATCATACGAAAACACTAAAAAATGTATAGTTGAGAACTATTCAGCAGAAATGTTTGCTTTGATCAAGAACAATTGCACGTGTTTATTATTTCAAAAAGCGCTAGCCTTATGTTTTGGCTTGGATTCATTTCCAAAGAAGTAAATATTATTTAGGTCAATGGTAAATTGCGTTCTTGGAAATCGTTTTCCAAATACGCACTAAAAAAGATAAAACGCAATTTAATCTGAAATTTAAAAATGCAGAGACAACAGAAATCGCCAAGATTGGGCACAGTATTTCTACACTTTTCCTAAGTAGATGCCATTTTGACTCCCAAGCTCTGAGCATACTTTATAAAATCTAAAATTATCTATTCCAAAAAAGATGAGTTTATGTTCCTAATTATTTATTGCCTCTCAAAGTTATTATATATTCGGTGTATTTGGAGCGTCTGCTATATAGATGAGGTATAGGAGTGGACCCAACACACTGTGGCACCCCTGAGTTGATTTGGCAATATTTTGATACAGAGTTGTTCAGTTTGACTTGGAAAAATCCTTATGGATGACTTTAAGGGTTAGTAGAGTTGACTAGGAAAGTGTTGTTTTATTTTATAAAGAATTTTCCTATGCCATACCTTATCAAGGCCTGCTTAGCCAAAACCAGTTGCAAAACTTTATTCCAAAAACCAAATTTAGTCATATATGTTGTTTAGGTCGACTGTTTATGATCGCTTAATGGAGGTTCTAAAGATTTTGGATAGAGAGGAGACCCAACTTGGTCTATAAGATGAGCTTTGAGTGAGGCTTCCAAGTTTATGCATTGTCGTTAACTTCCATTTAGAAAGTGCATAATGCAAGATGCTGTTATATATGGTAGTTAGAAAACCACTGCTTTTCTGGGAAGATGTTTAAGTATGTTTCCAACTATAAGGTCATAGCCTGGGGCTTTACAATTATTAATTAGTTGCATTTGGTTCCAGAATTCAGTTGGTGAAAACGGTTTCAGTGGAAGTGAAAGTTGGCACGGCGCGTTGAGGAAAACTACAAAACCAATTATTGGGTTGGAGTGTGTTTGTAAAGTTTCATGATTCCTTAGGATAGTTTTCAAGTTTTGGATACAGCCCAACTACCATCCGGTTTTTAATTGAGATTTGCTGGGTTGGTCTTTAATTTTTGTTCTTCACAAGAGTGGTCAGTAGGAGAAAGCTTAGTGATGTATTGCGTAAAGGTAAGACGATTATACACAGTTTGTCTTGTGCATTTCTGGTTCTTTGCCATGTTTTCCTAGCTCGACGTTTTCATACAAGTTCTCGTACGTGTAATGGTATATTCATTTGGTTCGAGTCAGCTGGAAGGTTTAGCCTATGCAATATTCTGTCAATTGTAAAGTAATGAACTGTTTCATCAGATCATGGTTGGTTTTAATTCGAATAGCAAGAATAATCGTCTGCTCTAGTTGAGTTTGAAAATAATCCCAATCCATATATTTGGAGCAAAGTCTTGGAGGAGCATCCTTATGGATAATAGTTGTGCTCACAGTGATGATTACTGGCGAGTGATCAGAAGATAGATCAAAACTGGGCTCTGCCATGAGGTACATACGTGTAATACCACTGACATCTGCAAAGCCGAGTAAGTTTGGTAGTCTGTTTTGGTCACTTGGCCAGTAAGTAGGCATTCCTGTAGAGAGATAGTCAAGGTTCCTGCGAAGTATTGCGTTCCTGAGGATACGACCTTTGGGAGTGATTAATCTTGATCCCCATACTGTGCGTTTCGCGTTCCAGTCTCCCCCTACTATAAATTTGTTCCCGAGGGATCGCAAGTAGTTTTCATATTCTTCAGTGGTAATGGAATATCTTGGTGGGCTGTATACCGCTGCAATTACAAATGGATAAAGCTGAGTTTGCACTTTTAAGCTGGCGCTGTGCATTTTATCTGTTCGGTAAGTTTGGAGCTCATAGTGTGTAACTGAGTTTTTCACGATGACAGCAGCTCCGCCTTGAGCGGTGTCATTTGGATTATTACCAAAGCATACAGAGTAGTGTGATATTTTAATTGCGGTTCTTGATACTGGGTGGAATTCTGATATAAGTAAAATATCTATTTTTCTAACTGTAGGAATGTTATTATCTCCTGCAAGATCATTAGCGTTCCACAGTGCGATTCTTAATGATGGAGCCATTTTTAAGCCAAGTTATTGATGACCGAAGAGAGAAAATTAAGAATCATGCTATTCTGGCTCATGAGCTACCTAAACATTGTTTTGAACTCCACGAAGAAGTTAGGTAGCTGCTCTTTGATGTTCAAATATTGCTCGTTGGATGTGACATTGTGTCTCTCTGTAACCACTTGCGAAAACGTTGGCTTGTTCCGTTGTAGACCTGCAGTTCCTCAGTTTACTGGAGGAGTAGTTTATTTATTGTTGTGAAGTTTTGTATTATGTTTTATAGGTGTTTCGGCTTTTCAGCTAAAGGACACACTTGCGGTGTATTTGGCGTTTTTCTACAAAGGATGGGTGTTATGGTTCCTTCAAGAGTCCTACATTTAACACATTGAAAAGGTCTGTTGCAATATGTTTTTGTGTGTCCATATTGCTGACAATGGATGCATTGTGGAATGACATTTTTCTTTCTAGGAGATTCAATCGAAATCTTTTAGTTTCCCAAATAATTAACATTGTGTATTCTTTTATTATTTGATTTGGGCTCTAGATCTACCATAAACCATAGCAGAGGTTGTTTGGTTACCCTATGGCGCACATTAAGGATGTTTCTTACTGTATGCCCCAGATTGACAAGCTTTTCTTTAATGTCGTCTGTTGGTGTGGAATGAAGGATATTTCGAATGAAAACTCTGCTCGATCTTCTTTTAGCTGATATGTATGGAATACAATCGCTTCATCTTTGAGGTGTCTAGTTAGCTTCCTATATGAATCTGAAGTTAAAGTATTAATTTTAATTGTATTACCGGCCATTGTCTTAGTGTAAAATTACTTTTTTTCTAAGACATTAGAAATATTTTCTACCATTTCATTTTATGGAGGCTTTGGAATTTTTAGTTGTTGATTGTTGGATATTTGTTCTTGTTCTTGATTAACATTTTCCGTTTGGGATAGGATTTCATACCTGTTGAACGTACTTGTTTGATTGACTTTAGATGTGCTAAGAGCAGGTTGTGTATCGGTTTTTTCCTTTTTTTGAGGGTTTGCCATTTGTGTTTATTTTCATTAGTAAGGTCACAGGAACTTTCATGATCCATGTGTGTTGATTTGCGTCAGAATCCTCTTTTATTTGTATATCGCCCCGAATGATACTGTTTATAGATCTCTTAGAATGCTTATTATAATTGAGCCGCTTAGCCTGATGAAGCGGGGTTGTTTGAGGGTGTATTCGCCGAGGTGGGGAAAGTATGGGTTGATCTTGGGGCGCATATTGAGTTTGTGAGTTTGGTATTGCCGAGGAACTGGATTATAAGTAAGGCCCGTGTTTGTTGGAGTATTTAGATTATTTATTATTGCGGGCGTAAAACTAATGCCTCCTCCGATTGGAAACATGATTTAAATTTACTACATATATGACTAGTAATATTGTAGTACATACGGTTTTGAGTTAAGCGAAATTTAAGCTTGACCTCTGATTGCAGTTATTGGCAGAACAAGATATAGAAAATGACTGGTAATTCTAATATTAGAAGAAAATGCAGGACCTTAATAGCAGGTAGCTCGTTTTGGGGCACTTATATATCGAAGCGCAGCACTCGACCGTACGCTCCGAAACACAAGCGCGAAAAGACAAAGTTTTTTGCATATCCACTAATAACAGTAGTGTGATCAACACGGTCGAACTTAAAACAAAATATTCCGAAGTTTTAACTGCCTGTTCGAATCTTTGAGGGAGCGGTTTCGAATAAAACTGAGATGAGAAAGAAAGAAAAGCTATGGACCATTAAACATATATAAAACAGGAAAAATTTAGTAGGCAATCTTACTTAAAGTAAGCATGACAGGCCGGAGTGAAAGTAGATGGCCAAATGAAGGAAAATGCAAATTAAAAAAGCAAAGTTATTCTACTCGGGTAATAGCGATTTACAATATTGGAATGGAGCAGCGATAATAGTAGACATAAACATCTGCGAGTTGATAACTATTTCAAACAGTATAATGAAGTGTATGAGAAGAGTACAAATAGTACAATAAATTTTAAACATAATGCAGATCCCTACAGTAAAAAATAAAGTAAAAGTAAAATATTTTTATAATGTTATTCAACAAGATCTCGGCTCAAAAATAGTAATATCATAATTACTATAAGTGATTTCAATTTTAAAATAGAAAAACGAAAAATGGGAGTTATCACGGGCAGTAGTAGATTAGGAATAAGAAATAAAGAGAAGAAAGATCGGAATACTTATTTCAAGAACTGGATATCTGCGAAAAGACTTTATGTATGCAAATTATCAGCAGAAAGTGATATCATCATCGATAGAAACCATCAAATAAACCAAAATATACCCGGGTGCAAATTTAGGAACTGACCACAATATAGTCGTAATAAAAGTGAAAGTGCGGTTAAAGAAACTAATATCAGAACATAATAAAAAAGACTACAAATATAACAATAAAACACCACACGACAAAGATCAACTAACAGTAGAATAATAAAAAATTAATAAAGAACCAAACAAGATGTAAATAAACCTGGAGGGAGATTCAAATAATAAATGGAAAGCACCCAAAACCACAACAATGTATTCAAGTAGAGAAATACTAGAAATGTCAAAAGCCAATAACAAGAAGAATGCTTGGATGGTGATAAGAGGAAACTGTTTAAGAATAAAAACAGCGACATGTAGAAAATTTTGTACAGAAAAATAAAGAAGAAATGGTACACAAAATAATGTGCAAAAGTAGAAGAAATAAGAAGAATAATAAACGTTTAGGATAACATTTTACAGACAATAGAAGGAAAACATCTAACTTGGTACGATTGCTTGCAACGCATACCAGACAACAGAAAGTCAAAAAAAATATGTGAAAATAGTCGTCACTAGTGAGGGGAAAACGTGGAAGGTCACCGAGGATTGGAGCAAAAGTATTTTTCTTGGACTCATAATTTTTTATAAGGAGTAGATAGGTTGAGACCCCAAGTAAATGTAACTCCAACCTTTTCATTGGATCAGGAATTTTCCAAAATCTATGTGGTTCAACCCGTGTACCTAATTGTTCATATACATGCGGGTGTTTTAGGACTTGTGTAGTTTCTCGTCTCTCAATTTCACAGTTGTCTATTTTCTCAATCGTGGTCCCGTAAATCTTTCGAAATCATGGCTTTCATGATATTCGACTTCCAATTTCTACGCTTTCTCCTCTTTGGTGGTTACCATTCCCACAATTTCTTTGGCCTTCTGTTTGATATACCTAACAGGTATACCACGTTAGCTGTTTTCTTTCTATTGCGTCTAGAATGTTGTTGACCTTTCTAGCTCTCTGATTTGTACATCCATTTGACATTTTTGTTTCCAGGATTCTAGTGCTACTTCTTAGTAGCTTTATCTACTTTAAAATCACCGGAAAAGTCTGTTTCCAATTTTTACTGAGATGCTGGAACCGCCAAATAGAGCTTTTACAATATCTACTACTTGAGTAGATTTTAGAAAATTCTGATGATGTGACAACTGTACTTTCATTATTTTACTTATTTCAAAAATTTTAAAGCCTTCTTTGTGTAGGAACCTAATCAAAAATTCTAATCAACCTCCCAAGCAAAAAGCTGCAAGAAAATATCTAACATAGTTTTATGCTGAAAATGTGCTTACATAATTCTGCAGTTATATATTTCCTATAATTTAATTTACGCCTTTAATGATGCCATTGTTTTACAAAATTTATTTTTAATTTTAATTTTACATGTGCTTCTTTTTATCTTTGTCGTAGTTTTGCCAGATTTACAATTACGATTAAAGTAATTTAAACTCTGGATCAGAAGAGTAACCCGGTGCAACTATATAGTGGAATAAAAGCTTTTTAATGATTCTTTGTTGCAACAAAATTAGTAACTCCCCATTACCATTACGTGAAGATTAACTCTGTTAATTTGTGATTGACTTTCCAGTAACTACTTATAAGTAGCTCAAGCTGAAATGTTTTTTACAGTATTCACCAGTGATTTACGCTGCAGTAGTAGATAAGTTACGCCCCTGGATTACAAGGTTCATAAAAATCGGATTATATCGGATCCGACATTACTTTTTATAAACATCGATTGCTTTACGGCCCCAAGCCACTTTTTACTGCTTGTAATCTAAAATTCATTTGGAGTAACCGAAAAATTTGGTACGTAAACCATTTGCCATAAATAACGCTGTTCATATCACCGCAATAAATCTGTTAAGTTATCGAATAAATCTTCGGCGCACTGAGAACTACTCACACTACAAAAATTCTCCAACTACACAAGAATATTACGTATGTAGAGAAAAGCAACATTTCATTTCATTAAACATGTCATACATTTTTAACAAACTTCTCTTAAGCTAAGTTTAAAAAAAGAAAAGAACCTGAAACAATTCTCTCAAAAGCAGGATTAGCTATTGAGATTGATATGTTTTTGGTTATTATCTGCAAATTTGCTTTTTAACGGTATATCTATGAGTTTATAGAAGTTCTCAGCTATTTATCATTTCTAAAATTCTAAATCGTGCAGCTATTAATGGGAAGTTTGAAAAATAGTCCCGGTAGACCGCGATCAATTTTTTGTCTATTTGATGGAAAGTTTTTCGCCGCTTCCAATTTAAACCTCGTCATACTGCCGTCGCTGTTTCTGCAGAGTTAGGTACGTCTACGCGTTAGACAGCCTGCGAAGAAGCCGACAATTTCTGGAAAGAACCAACTTGTCTGATTGATGTTTTCTTGTATTTATATGCATTTAGTGCAGATGAGTGGAGGAAAGTGTTTAGGTCAGATGTTAATTTTTAGTAAAAATAGCGGTGTCCATTCTTTGAGATGAAGTAATAATAAATAAGAACAAATATCTTGACTACCACGTGGAAGTCAAATCTTGGATGAAGGATATCAACATGGCAACGATCCAAAACTTTTCTGGATAAATAATGAAATTAATAATCGGTTTAAAAAGAACACATCAAGTTTGGGAATAGCAACTTGACTTAAACTTAATTAAGCATCCACTTGGGCTAATGATGCCGGCAAAAAGGCGAACCTCAAGTCACGCCATTGCCGATATACCATACATGGGTATCTCTGCTGTAGTCATGTATTACGGAGGATATCTGTGCAGGAGATCTTGGCTTAATCGCGCGGATCGAGAGGAGAAAACCTTAATAAAAATCTTAAATACCACGGCATTGAGACCAGGCCAATGGGATGCATGGTTGTCTAGTTGATCAGTCCTTGGGCACCCCCCCCCCCATTGTATATAAGCATCAATTTTTATTATGTTTTAGACCCGTGAAAACTATTATGGACACAGATGAAACAATTAATATAAAACCCTTACTTAGTAGCGACTCCCTGACAAAGCATATTGAGCCCATGGAGGCGCAACCAATTCAGGAGACAGAGTCGTCTGTTAGGCCTGAGGCGGAACTGTCAAACATGGGTCAAGTGGTTGCAGGCAAGAAGACTGAGGGACCGCAACCGAAGAGACTTTCTGGGGCCTAAAAGAGGTAAAAAAGGAGTTAAGAACAGGGAAGGCGCGAGGGCGAAAGAGAAGACTAGACCTGTGAAAACTGTGAAAGAAGGGGACAAGAAGAAAAGTGAGAGTACTAAGAGACTCCGCTCAGACTCTTCAACCTCGAAATTCAAGCAACCGGCAAAGAAGCCCAGGAGCGATAAGCAGACTGGCCAATACAGTGCCGCAATGAAAGGGCTAAGAATGGTAGTGATGGACAGACGCTATCCAGACATCCTACTGAATCAAGGGCAATCGGACTTGATTCAGGAAAAAAACTTATTACTGCTCTGCTCCAGACTCCTTCAGGAAGCACTAATCCACCGCAGTTCGAAAGCTCGAGGTGTCCTATGGATTACGTGTGCAAATGAGTATACTACAGATTGGCTGCGCAGAACCATCTTAGACTGGGAAGTGGTAACTGAGGGGGTTAAAGTTTCAGCGGTAAAGGTTAAGGACCTACCCAAGCGCCCCAAAGTTCTCGTCTAGCTGCCTGGGCTAGTCGACGAAAAAGCTGCCAGGACTCGACTTGGGCTTCAAAATCCAGGGTTAAAAACGGAAGATTGGCGACTTCTTAGCCAAAAGGTCGACAACAAAGGAGCCATCCTGGCCTACTCCATCGATGGTGCCTCTTTAAAGGTCCTTGAGAGCAAACAATTCAAGGCCTACCAACTCTAGGATTTCTCACAGGACATGCGACTGTCAAAATACATCTTTGGAAAATTGGTAAATTCAATGGTAAACCTGCATGCAGACTCTGTAGCAAGAAACCAGAAACCGCTTTACACATCCTATGCAAGTGTAATGCGCTGTGCAGAAAAAGGCCACATACATTTGGGAGACCGATCTTGGAACCGGAAAACTTTTAGGCACACCCTGTAGAGCATCGGTATCTGTTGGTTCAGGGGACATCAACTACAGATTGGTTATGAGCTTACTGCATTAGGGTAATCAGAATAAGCCATAGGCTGCAGTGAACATGGATTCATCAAGGAAGACATACCCTAAGGAGGAAAAAAAACACCCACAGGAAGAATGGTTAAGCGTTTTAAAAATAAAAAAACCATAAATCTAGGGAAAAATTTTTGATGAATGCATATTATAACCAATTTGGTCTCGCTTGCCTATAGATTTCCCTAAGGTTGTTCTGTCCCAGAAAAGCGATAGTTTATGTCAGTGATAGAAAGAATTGTGGAAGAATCGTCATACTACCCAGAATATGCATGTTTTCTGATCCTAAAAGTAGGTCTTTTAGATCTATGGTAAAAAGTCCATAGCAATGAAGATATCGTTATTTCCGTCGTCCTTCTTTGAAATGAACCAGCAATGTTGACTGTCCTTCTCCTTAAGCTTTTTATATTGGGTTCTTTTATAGGAACTTTTTATGTTCTAAGAGGGTTAGTTACCAGTATTTATTTCACTCAATAAAATAGCCTTCTAACATTCTGTAGTGTTTTTTTAAATCCCTATTACGCATGCGAAAGAGAACTTCCAATATTCAGTTTCTTGGCACTAATAACCGTTGCCTGATGTTCTCCGAGATTTTTTCCAGAAGAGCATCTTCTAATTTGTGCACAACAAGCCCTTATTTCCAAGTTCAACGTATTGATTTTCTTTTATTTCAGCATCTCTGTTAATACCGAGTAAATTTCTTGCTTCTTGCACCAACCACCGATCGTTCAACAAAGCAGTTCCTTTCACCTCACAGATCGGCATGACTTTACCAACAAAGCGTCTTTTTCAAACTTCCCGAATGTTCCTCCATATGCTCCTCAAACCTGCGTTTATCTACAATTCTTCTTCCAGATTTCTAGAATATTCTTCCAAGTTCGCATTTAGCTTCTTCAAATTTCCAAAATGTCTTTTCGAGCTTGCTTTTGCTTTTTTTTAAACTTTGGAAGTGTTTTTCGCACTCATATTTATTCTTGTAATCCCCATTTTGACGTTCTGTTCAAACTACTGGAGCTTTCGACTAGTTTTTCTTTATATTCTGTCATAAGGCATCTACTATAAATGTGATTTCAAATAGACACGTGTTTGAGTTCTCAACTTAATCGATTAGAGCTTGTCTTATTTTTTTGTAGCATGGTTTCCTGCCATGTCGTCTCTAAATCTTGCTCTTGTATATTATTTTGGTGTTTAGCCCTGTGAATATTAGATCATGGAGTACAATTACCATCAATCTCGATTTTTGTATCAATTTTAATAATCTTGGTTTACTGGTTTGCTTAACAAATGTTTATTACATACAGACACTATCTCTGTATAGGATTAGCAGATAATTAATTAAGACACTAATTAATATATAAGATTTTGCGGCGCACTTTAATCACTACTGAAATTATGCTGTCAAGTGCCTTTTTTTCTACCGTCTTAATTACCTACACGCTTAATTCTATAAATCTCGTGGTTCCGCGTTGGCGCGCTAGAATCCACCGCTCTGAGCTCTGAGCTCTTAATCGTTACGAATTTTTGACAGCGGCTCCTAAGAATTGTCCGAAAAAAATCACAGCAACAAGAGTACCCAACAGAACTGCCTTCAAATCTTCTGAAACGCCCCGAAGTATATTTTTGGCTTGCTAGATAATATAGAACTTCCGATGTTCAGTTCTTCGGCACTAGTAACCGTTGCTTAGATTTGGCATAATTGCAACTTTTTAAGTTTTCTCTAGAAGACTATTTTCTGGCATTAGAAAATGCTACTGCACGTAACAAACCTCTACGATTAAATTTGGTGCGTTGATTACTCTTGCTATAGTTTCTGTGGCAACCACCGATCGTATCTTTATCTCTTCTAGTTTTTCTTTTGAATTTTCTGAATACCCTACTATGTTCTTCAGTCACAAAAATGTTGTACTATGTTTACCTTTAGTTTATCTAAGTTTTTAAAAATGTCATTTGTAAGTTGCGGTTAATTTTTTTCTCTAATGTTATTTTGTGCTTCTTTTCAGTTTTTAATGTCATTTTTTGCAATTTCTCTTCTGATGTTAAGCTCAAACTAGTGAAATGTTCTTCCAGTTTTTTTTCTACAGTTTGATGTGTTGCTCTAGTTCTTTTCTCCAGAAATCATCTGGATCTATGTCTACAAAGAGAATATTTCTGGATTTTAATATCTATCAGAGTCTGTTGCAAACTTTACTTTAATGCGGCTTTCTTCCTTTTTGTCTCTGAATTTCCCCCTTTTAACCTTATCTTTAGCTTCGTCACATTGTCATGTAACTTGGCTAGTTAACATTGGTGTGATAACTTATGTAGATAGTTGCCATACTTTTGCTACCGATTGTAATGAAGTTGGTTTACAGATTTGACTATTTATTTTTACTTAACGATTATTCAGAAATATACAAGCACTATTTGTTCATACAGTGGGTCATCATCTAATTAATAAACTCACTATCAATAATTATTTATTTCTACTAATCGATCTATTTCTCAGCGCACTTTGATCACCACATAAGGTATATCTCACCTCAACGCAAGCCTTATGGGTAATCACTTCAGTACCAACTGAATCTATAATTACCACGAAACCAGGGTTATAATTGTTATATATCCTTTGGAGGAAAGAGAATGGCGCAAGTAGGACAAGTTATTTCAGCGAAAAGAGATGCTTTCGACATTATTTTAAAATTAGTAAATGCTGCTGGGAGTTCTGTTCTCCCAGTATTTGTTTTTCCTTGGTTTAATTTAATAGTCTTAAGCCAATTGTAGCCAGAAGTTGCATATTGGAATGACTGATTTTTCCTCCCCTTTGCAATAGTAGGTTATTGCCTTTAAGCAATAAAAAATTCATTTAAAAATTGTTAAAAATCCTGGAATTAATTCTCTGAGCAATCCAATTTTACTGCAGATTATGTAAGTTTCTACGTGCAGGTTATATAACTAAATATTTATAAATCCCAGCAAAGTTTGAGTGACAAGCTTTATCTGATAACAGGAATCTACAATCACAGGAAGTTTACAAATTTCATAAAAATTGACATTTTAATAATACATTACACCGTTCTACCCTAGACAAAAATTTCTGGAAAAAAAACGCCAGAAATGAATTAACTAGAGAAAGAACACACAGCAAAGTTAGAAAAACCCGACCACTGGGAGCGATCAGAAAGGAAACCTAGTGAACTTAGGCGATTTTATTGAAGGAATGGCAAAAAAAGTAATAAAGATCATAATGTTTAGACAAAGAAAATTAAATTTTTTATGTTGGGTACGTTCGAGAAGTTCGAGAAGATGCTAAAATTACAATGTAAATTGAGCCATAATAAAATTTATTAATGCATTTTGCCAATACGAAAATAATTATGGAAGGTCTTTTTCATATTGTTGTAACAGTGAATTTTATTTTTAGATTTTTAACTTACTTTGAGTTTTTTGTTTCGTTTTGGTTTTGATGTGTCCTTTTTGTTTGTATTTGCATAATACAGGGTGTTCCTTTGGCACCCAAACCTGACAGTTCTTAAACAGTTCTAACATCAATAGAGATATGCTAAATAAAAATGAATGTGCCTATAACGTGACGCCTAATTGTTGCAACACGAAGTAGTACCGGCCAGCATCTCTCTTGCCTGATGTCGCTTGCTGTTCTTTTATTTTGCCATTTGAGTGTTTGTGTACCAAGAGGATTTTATTAGACCACCATGTAGGAAAATGTTTTTAGGGGAATTAAGGTTGTCTAAAACTCTTGCCAACGTGCTGTAAAAGAACGAAGTCTCACGTGTATTTCATCTTTGTGGTCCACAAGTTATAACAATCTGATTAATTAAAAAGAGTAACGTACTGTCGATGATTTCAGACAGTACTTCAGGAAACTATGGGCATTCTGAACTATACATGATTTCCGGATGAGGTATTTGGGTAAGTAAAAAGTTTCACACAATACATGAAAAACTCGGTCATATTTATTCGATACAACTATTATTTTTATCATTTTAGCAAAGAGGAGCGATATCCCACATACTGCAATCGAGTCATTTTTCAGCGACCGTATCATGTCCATCATCATCACTCGTAGTTTTAGATCTATTATTGTACTGAAACTTTCAATTTTTATTTGCTAACATTTTGTGTTTCTTGGAGAGTAACTTCCAACTCATGGATTTCTTTTTTCTTGTTGAGTGTTAATTTTGGTTTGAGGACTTGACTCTCGATGACGAGCCGCGCTCGGGTGGGTTTTTGTAATGAGACAAATTAGGATTAAATTTAATGTAAGTTGGTAGCCACAATAAATATAACTATTCTTATCTAAATAATGCATTATACGACGCCTCTAAACCGGATGATTTTTTAATCAGGTGAATAAGTTACCCGCATTCTACAATTTTACTGCCGGTACACTACTTTTTAATTTTTTATATTTCTAGATCTTAATAAACCCCAGAAGTTTATTAGTAGATTGGCTTTTAGATGTAGCATGCGATGTTCTAGAAAATACCCCGTATTATATACAGGGTGTATGACACCTCATGTATTAAAATAATAAAAATTCCAGAAGAATCTTGGGATTTGTCCAAAACACATAGATAACAAATAAATGCAGTCGAAATGGATTTCCTTCCAAGAGGATGTAGAGTGTCGAAACTAGAACACGTAACGAATGCAGAAATAATAAACAAAAATGCAGAAGAACTTAACATCCTTAGATGAAATAGAAAAAAGAAGACTCTTATGGCATGGACACATACAAAGAATAAATGGAAACAGATGGCCAAATCGAATACTAAAGTGGAACTCGCCAGGCGAGGCAGACTTCATAATACGTGGATAAAACAAGTGCAAGAGGACATGACCGATAGAAACCTTGAAGAAGGATCATAGAATGACAAAGACTATTGGCGTTTGGAATGCGAGAAACAGCATAGGCCATAAAATACTCGCTATAAAAAAAAACTTTGTGCCTACTACTTGTAAAACTGACGTGTGGGTATTAGTTTCGTAACATGAGTCTTTCGAATTGGAAAAAATTGCTATCGACGTTGACTGTCGAGATTTAAGGTTCTTGGGCCTCTGTGCTACCTCACAGAGGAATTAAGATCTTCGAGCACTTGCGACGAGCGTCTTTGTCAGCCTTGAAGTTGTAAAGGCCACTAACGGTAAACTTACCGTACCCTTCAATATTGTAGTACAGGTCTTTAGCGCTGAGGGGAATAAATTCTTGGATTGTAAAAATTTCTGCGTCTCTAAGGAGGTTATGGATTCTCACAAACAATGGGGCATTAAGGTTGACCTCAAAGTTAGATTTTAAATGACCTGGACCTTATAGATGTGGATTTTTGCGGCCCGGTCTCAAACTAGAGCTGCACATATCGTGATAGGGCAGATAATCAGCTTGTGTTGGCTCAACATTGAGCTTTAGGAATGAAGTAAGAAGCCAAGTACTGATCACGTTCACTTAGTCGGTTTGGTGACTGCTTTAGGTCAACTTGTACTACAGAATCACCTAGAGGCAATTCCCCTTTTTTCCAGGGTACCTCCCTATCAAAAATCGCTACGTTTCCTGGTCAGTGGAGCCGTTTTTTGGTGGAAAACATACGTATCGTACTAGTCTTTCAGAAAATGCAGTTTTTCTTGGAGCCGGAGGGTCATGATAGAGGTCCTCAACGAGCTAAACCACACCTCTGGGTTAGTATAGCGGAAGGCGTTGTTGGTAAGTCTTGGGCCAGAGCGTCAGAGGCAGAACGGGGGCCTGGGGGAAAATGACCCGAAGTCGTTTGTCCAATGACCTCTTGCCACTACACTTAACCCAAAATTTTTTTCCAGAAAGAAAGGACCGGACAAGTTAAATTATTAGTAGGAGGATTGCAGTGGACGATATCTTGTACATTAGATCGTTGGGCACATTGAGGAAGACCACACTTGTGGCTTGTTTTTCCTCCCAGAAGAGCTGAAGGACAATGAAGTGGCTGAAGAAGACGCCAAACTAACCTCCCGGAACCAGAAAGTCTTCGACCGCTGTCCTTAAGCGTTTGTGAGAGGTAGATCGTTCAAGCCATAAAAGAGATGGTGGTGGTGTCAAAATAATTATTTACAACTCTATAGCCCTTTATGAGTACTGGATAATTTTACACCCGGAGTTCAGTTCTGTTAATGGATTTCTGCATTTCTGTAGCAAACTTCCTACAGTTTTTATTGTTTACGGATTTTTACCTGCACTCTAGGGTGATAAAAATTTATTACTCTTGTGTCTAACCACCTTCAATAATTCTTTATAAACATGTGGGCCGTAATTGTGTAAGTTTATCTAAAAGTATCTTATTTTCTCCGATCCTGTATGAATGGTTCGGATTAGTTGTGGTTGCGATTGGTCTCAAAAGGATGCAGTTTCAACATAACGGTGCGCCTATCCACTTTATTGTTAATGATACTAAGCACCTGGATTAGAAGAAAAGTGTTATGTCACAGCCGGGGCAATGGCTGAACCTCGCTTGCTTAAGATGTTGGGGGCAGTCAAATTTTTGGTATATTCAAGTCCAGTAGAAAACAAGAATGTGGTACAACAAACATTAGGGGTCCTATGAAAGAGTGTGTCAAAATTTCATTAATCTACATTAATCTTCTTATTGATGTATAGCTCATATGTTCATTTAGGTCTTATAGAATCCCATAAGGTTTTCCCGGTAAAATTTCCTAATTTTTTTATAATGTCTTTGTGATAAGACTTCTAATATGCATACCTTTTCTAATTATTAGTCTGAAAGTAGTGATGGCTTTGCTTCCTTTTGAGTTTTTTTTTGGACTTTATTTCTACCTCTATATTAAATTTTGGGCGTTAAGTTATCCTTAAAGATATTTTTGGTGATTATGGTAGCACCAATAAAAATGCTAACAGAAATTTACACTCCTGTAGGTAAGTTTAAGCTACCCTTAATAGTTGAGTTGTTAATACTACGTAAAGATTAGAACGGCCAAAATGGAGTTAGAAGAGTATACACGAGATTGAAGCGTCCAATGGTTTTTCTAGCCGGATTTATTGTTTCCTCTTTAATCTTCAGAAAACATATGAGGTGTCATACAAAACTTTTAATGTGGTGCTTTAGTTGGAGCTCAATTACAGACTCGAAATAAAAATCTTGAAGCACATCTATGGTGAAATTGCTTAAATAGTCTATTTGTAGAATCTCATGACTTTAGAAACCAGATAATGGGACATAAACATAACAGCTAGTAGGGATAATTGTGGTCGTTTTCTTTATCATCGTCGTCTAAATGGAACTCAAGCATTTACAGCCTTTGTAGTGTCGCCGTTAAATGATGTGTATTGAGTAAATTAGAAAGCTGATGATCTGACTTTCAAATAGAGCCAATTCCCTCGCTCCCAGACCTTAATTATCGTTTGGCGAGGAGCTGCGAGCTCAAAAAATTAAACGAATTGGCTTTTCGGGACTGTAAAATTTTTATGTCGCTGCCGAAGACCCGCTCGAGGGGCGCGGGTGGCGGCGGGCCGTAGTAAAAGTGCGGAGCCGGAAGAGAAGGCATTGAAACACTAAGTCGGAATTAAAGGGGTGGTGCAGTTCCATCCATTAGTTATGAAGCCGGCTGACGCCATCTTTGAGGGCGGAATGGAGTGTTTATATGCGAAATCTCCGTTACACAAAAGCGGGCCAATCAAAGCGCTCTTCCCGCTCCGAGATTGAAAATTAAAATTTTACAACTTTGTTGTTGCGTTGTTCGGCTCGCGGTGCGCGCGGAGCTTCCGAATAAAGCATGTTAAATGCATGTGCCGCTGACGGATAAAAGTTGAGCTTTGTTTCGGATCGCTGCAGCGGCGCGGAGCGCGCCTTGGCGGCGGTCGCGACGCCTCCGCTGGCTGCGGGCCGGCGCTTTGATATTCAAATGGAAATGCACTACTTTGTGAATGCCTCGCGGTCTCGTACGCTGCAATAGGCAGCTGCCGCGTTAGCTGCGTTTTTCCAATTTTGCGCGAGCTCGCGCTGCTGGCTGCTTTCAAAGAATGCCGTAATTTCATAAAGTCTAATGTCGTAACTAAATGTGTTTTATGAAAAGCAGCCGGGAAGCCGATGAGCTTTCTATTGAATCGGAGCTTTGCAAACTTATTGGCTGCCTTTCAATATCGGGGGAGCTTGTGAAAGCGCACTTATATTGCGTTGTACTAGTATTCCTCATATTCAAGTTAGCGATCAGAAGCTTAAAGAAGAACTAAAATTGGGAAAATGTACTCTTTCTTATACTGTCGCGAAGTATTTTCCTAGTGGTTACAGATTACAATTATTGAATGGGCAGAAGTGGCTCAAATATAGGGTGGGTTTCTAAATATATTGAGGAGTAAACCGGGTTTCTCAAAGTATTGCATTTCGTAAAATTCAAAGAGTTCTAAGATAATGTTTGTAAACCTTAACATTGAGATATCCGCAGAAAGAAGTCACATGGGGCGAGATCGGTGAGTGGCTAAGCGACATTACTGTGTTGAAAGAATAGGCACCCAGAAAATATTCAAGGTAGTACTTGGAGCGAAGCTCTTGCTGTATGGACTATGGCTCCATCCCGTTGGAACCAATCGTTTTAATTATTTTCACATATCAAAGAATAAAAGTTAATGACCCCAACTTTACACACCGCACCATCTTGTATGGATGAAAACGAAACTCAATGCAAAAAAAGATCTCGGAGACTACATCAACGTTTTCTGGTGTTAGATCACACCGAAGTCTTTTTCCTTTCCTTGTTACTACAGAACCAGTAGTTCTAAAATTTTCTACCCACAAAAAGATCAATTTTTGATCGACACCGGGGGATTAAGGCGCAAATTCAACATACATTTGAAAACCACGTTGCGCGGCCACAATAATGTCATTATTCCGAATGTACGTATTGACAGTAAGAACTTTCTAGTTGTTCATTAACAACATATCGGTTACTAAAGTCTCTTTAGACAAGACTATGTAACTACTTGCGTCTAAAAAAATTATTTTTTCACACTAGGATCATCTTTGCTTTATAAAGTGAAAAAAGGATCGTAATAGTATTTGTTGTACAATAGAGTATCACCTGTAAGCATTGGAAAAGTTTCTAAATAAGAAATCGTCCAAGAGATACTACTTGTTAACAAAAATCGATGTATTGTAGCTTGCGCTAATGTCCACTACACTCCAATTTTGCTAATAGGTTTTTTAATAAACCAAATTAGGTCTTTAGAACCTTGGTGTTTTTGTAGAAGAGAGAGCAAGAGTATAAATGCATTTGGTCAAAAATGCTCCTCTCTATGCCCTCAAGATTAGTGACTACTAAGCTCCAGAATCGATGCTACAAGTGAGAGTTGTATTTTAATCATAGTGAATAAAGGTAACTTGTTTAAGAGAGTTCTATGTTGGACATCATGCCTATTCTTGTAAGCAGAGAAGTAGTCTTGTGGCACAATTAAGGCAATCGCCATAGTTTCTACTTCTGTGGAGTCACAATTTGAAAAAAAAACAAAGCAAATACTTGGAATGTCACCAGTTTGATGCTGATATAGATGCTAAGTTTAATGTTTTTGTAAATTGTATACCTTCGCTGAAAATGCTGTTAGTGCTTAAAGATACCGATATTTTTGAAAGTGAAATGGGTCTATAATGCAAATTCGTAGATAGTAATCTACATTTTCCTACACTGGCTAATGATTGTCTTGACAAAGACACGTCCAGTTTAAAAGTTACATCAAGGTCTTCTAATATGAAACCGATAAAAGGCTGCAAAAGACTGATTATTATCAAAGCCATTTCTAGTCTTATATATTAATGTTTGCAAAAGAGTTTGGCGTTTCTGAATGACTTATTGATTTACAATAGTCTTCACATTAAATAATTTTTTTAAAATTTTGTGATAACCCCACTAAGTAAATAGAAAGTTTGAGTAAACAAAGCAAACTAGCAATAACAGGAGACTTAAAGAGCAAAGTAAGAAAAAATGCTACAAGGGTGGAAAGAAGGGGTAAATGAAAATGATAGGCGACCGCTCTCCCTTTGTAGAGAACAAAGGGTTGCCCGCAAAAAGTAGTATTTTGGCGTCCCAGGCTGAAAATTTTAACCGGATCGGTTTTTCCCTGGATCGGGAACGTGGAGCTGTTTAACTTACAATCGAAGCTCCGCTCGGCGGAAGCAAACCAAATGACCGTGGCAGACGCTTTTTGCGTTCGGCAACGATTGCGTGTTCGTTCCCAATTCGCAGACCTCGCAATTGTCTTATAGAAACCAAAAAAAAAAAACGTGTATTCAGCTGAGCTCCTTAAATATTTAATAAGCGTTTCTTATCTATTGGACAATGATCAAAAGCAGCAGCTCGACGACTCAGCCGCCCGGCTCCAGATACACTGCGAATCGGCGGTCCATTCGGCAAGGAGCGAGAGCAGCTCCGACATGCGTGCACAAACGCACAAACTTCCTGGCCTGGCTCAGGCCACGCTACATTTGTTTATTTTTTGCTCAGGTGTATAGATAGATGTAGATTGATGACAGCCATATCTTCTTCAAGCACAAAGTACATTTAAACACATCCAATACGCGGGTTCATATCAATTATTGATTGAATAATTTTTAAAAGAGAGCGAAAGTATAAAATAAAAAAGAAAATGGAGATTGTTGATGTGCGATGGTAATGGTTTTTACATTTTTTCTTTTATACTGAAGATCGCTCTATTTCAAGTAACTGTAAACACTCTAGCGACTCAACCTTTCCCAATTATTTCTGGTATTTTTGGTTGTTTACTGTTTAGCCTTGGAGCCTTCCCTTGTAGGTTTGTAAAAGGACACAAAGAGGTTTTCCCTTTTACATCTCTAGGAAGAACTTCATTAATTTGGCAGGACCGAGGATTGAGTGTTTCTATTTTTTTGTGGGTTGTTTTTGGTTAATTCAAATATTTTGGTCTTCTTAAGTTTGCATCCAAGTTTGGTACCTTAAGGAATTAGTATTAACTTCCTCACCTAGTCTTACAACATTTGTTTGTTTTCTGAACTTGCCTTCTCAGCTTTACTGCGCACGTGCTTTCCACTCTATTAAATTATCCTGGCTGCTTATTCTTTTTAGCTCAATTTGATAGTCGAATACGACTAGGACGGGCAGGATGCGGAAAATTGGCAAACACATTTTCAAAACCAACGTCCCGGAACATTTAAAAACAAGCTTACAACGAATGCATCTCTCCAATGTTGACATACGGAGAGGAAACTTGGACGCTCACTAAGAAATTAATATGTGAACTGGAAGTCAGTCGCACAGCGGTCCATGGAAAGATCCATGTTAGGTATTACACGCAGGGATCGACTGAGAAATGAGTATATTAGACAGCAAACTAAATTAAAAACAAAAGACTATTTAAAAATGTAAATTAAAATGAAGCTGGTTCGAAAACTCTGCTAGATGGAAGTTGAAGTAGAAAACTTCTGGAATGGCGACTTGGGGCGGAAAGCAGAAGTGTAGGCTGTCCAAAAGCGAGTCGAATGATAACACAAATGTGGCAGGTGACAATAATTAGAAACGTAAAGAGGTTTTTGTCTAAAATTGGAAAATGGATAGAATATAGCCGTGAGATGAAGAAAAAGACCACTCATTTTGGCTGTTTTTATTATTGCCAATTAAACAAATTACTACTTCTTCCTTTGAGAGGTTTTTTGTTTTGGTTTTGTATTATTTGGGGGTTTTGCCCAACTTCTGAGTTGTGTTTGGTTGTTCACTTGGTATACTTCTTGAACATTTTCTAATTTGAGCAATTCGGTAAGCACCGCACTTTAAACGACCGCATGGGTCTTCCTGGGTCTTACCGCTCCGAAACCAATCGATTTAACCGTGCGGTCATTTTAGTGCTTAAAAAGAAGGCAACCGTTAATAAAACAAAAATAATGTAAGATGTTTTTTAGTCTTCTATTTTTCTTTACTTGGACTCTGCCAGCTATTTTTAACCTTAAGCTTCCTTTACGTTTTTCAGAGCTTTCTATTCTCCCAGTTCCTTTCAGATTTCTTACGGATGGTAGGCCAGTTACTTTCCGTCGTCAATTCATTCTTTACTGTATCAGGAGACTTAGAAACATATTTTTCTTAAGCGATAAGTGACTTTTTGATCCCGCTATGGTAAAAAGTAGGTGGCAATGACACCAACCAACAGCAAGTGTTCTTTATAGTGATTCAAACAAATGATAATCGATTAATAAATCTTCAATTTTAGAACGCTGTATAGGACCGAGCAAGAGACCCATTTTGCTGACACTTTTCGAAACCCAAAGTAATTTTAACAGCCGTTAGTCGGCCAGCATCCTCAAAAAGGCGGAGGATAACGCGAATACTCTCCTCAGTGGCGTCAGCCACGGGGGTTGTCAGTGAGAATTACTTTCAACTGCTTCTCGATTTACCAAAAATTGTTTATGCCACACATACAGTTAAGTCTTCTTAAGGGTGTTGTTCCGAAACGGTGCCTTAAGTCTTTCCAAGATTTTTTACAATATTATTAAGAACCTTTATAATAATCCGTTGGGGAAAGTAGAGCATCATCACACTTAAGTCCGGTATTGTTTAATCTTTCCTGGTGCTCTGTATTGATTTTATTGCAAATTTTAGTTCATCTAGGTTAACCTTTGAAATACCTTTGACCCCACGTTGGTTACTTTTCTCCCTTTTTGTATTATTATATTGGCGTGGTATTCTTTAAGACTTCAGTAATATATTTGCGGTTTGATAATTGCTTTGAGGTTGATTGTGTTATTTTGTAGTTGTTCTTGTAGTATTTTCTTGATTAGTGTGGTTCGTGAGCTCTATATCATATTAGTTTGTCATTTCTTATCTTTTTGAGGATAGTTTTGGGTTTTATGTATCGGAAACTCAATTGGCCGCCCTTTTTTTAATAATTTTGCTCTTCGATTTTTTTTCAGTTTTCATACTCATCTTTCTTTAAGTGTTTGCTTTTGATCTTGTGCTGCTTCTAATTATACGTAACTATTTATCTGTTTATTTTATTTTATAGTTCATTAAAGTCTGTTTAGTTTTTAGTTTTTTCTTTTGATTTATGCATGTCTCTTCCTATTTGATTTTTCTGGAAGAAAGAGTTTGTTATATTCAAAACTTCTTATAAAATTTTTATTACTTTTTCTTTTACTTTTCGCATTGAAGTCACCCGTGGCATTATATAGTACTGTAATTAAGCAGATTTAGAAATGTGCAATGTATTGAGTTCGGTTCTTTGAATTCATTTGTCTTGGAGGAAATGTACTGCATCGAAATGGGGTCATCGATAAAGCAAGGGCGCGCCCGGCGCCCTGCATGTAGGAAACGAATTCCCCATTCAATTAAAACCTACAAATTGCACCGGAACATTAATTGAACCCTGCAAATCGAAAAGTTTGAAGTCGCGCGGCGCGGGCGCGCGCCCGGCGCCGAAGTGGGCCAAGCCGCCGTGTCACAAACTTAATTTACATTAGGCAATAATCCATCTCCGGCGTTTCCATGGCGCCGCGCGCGAGCCTTTGATCGCCAGAAGTAGTGCGAAAGTAGGGGCGGCGAGATAACAAGTTTCTGTTTTGCTAGGATTAATGCCCGTCATCCGCAACTTCGGGCGGCCAGAACTTCATTCGCACCCCGGCTCAAAATTGCCCCGGCTCGCCGTCGGTTTCTATCTTAAACTTGTTTACATGCCGCGGAACTTATTTTCTGCCAGCCGCTCTAAACGGGAATTAGCGCCGGCGGCGCTTCTCGCGCTGATTTGAAATTAAAATTGGTGTTTTATGTTTCCCATTATGAGCGCTGCCGTGCCGCGGCCGCTGCTCTTTCCCGCCGATTTATCTCGCGGCGCAGATAAGCCGGTCGCTGAAAAAGCGCCAGATTAATTAAGATTCGCTGGCTTAGGCCACAAGAATAAATTGGGAGAAAATCTCAGCCTCCCACTTTGCGTTAGTTCAGCATACTGTCAGTATAACAGATCCAATCAAGAGCTAAGATGGATGCAACAAAAAAGGCATCATAAGAAAGTATAGACACCTTTATTTTTGCCTCCCACAACCTCCGTTTCGTTGGAACGAAATTTTAAAGGGGGAAGGGAGATAATTACGAATGAGAATTTGAATAGAAACAAAACCACACAAAATTGAGACTATTGACGTACAAACGCCAGATCCATCAAAGGAAACCGACATCGGAGATTTGAAGCGAACAACGAACAAATGGCCTTGAACCAACAGGTGATCTTCCTGTCCATCCAGACAAAGTGCAGTAGCAGATAAGAAAATCCCTTCTGATGTTTGGAAACTCGTGAGTCTCCAAATTTATTTTGAGATCTTAAGTTTCGCCATATTCATGTCAACAAAGAAGACACAGAAACAATACATAAAAAGTGAAGGAGATTAGAGATGCTGTTATAAATAAGAAAAAAGAAAATGATGGGAAAATAATCAAATTCTTTTTCCATTCCGCGCTTATATTTCGAAGGCGGTGGACGTATGTTTTGTGCGCTCCGAACTATTGGTGCTCGAGGCGTTCGACGCTGCCCGTGCCATTCGAGATAAAAGGCTGTCCGCGAGGTCGGTCATCTCCTGCTAAGTGTTACCTATTCAAGTACGTACAAT
Source organism: Sinelater perroti (assembly GCA_036346155.1). Classification (NCBI taxonomy): domain Eukaryota; kingdom Metazoa; phylum Arthropoda; class Insecta; order Coleoptera; family Elateridae; genus Sinelater; species Sinelater perroti. Next base: position 14,564,839 of record JARFIY010000158.1, on the reverse strand, counting down.
TTAACTTCTTATCATTGTACATTGAACCAAATAATGCCACAATCAGTCTACAGTCCACAAGGTCTATAAATACTACATACTTTTCACAGAATCAGGAACAATCTCAAATACATATGCAAATGCAAAACTCATAACAACAGCAGCAACAAATGCAACAAGCTTCAAACCACAATGCAATCGCTTAAAAATTATCCTCCGCTTGAAAAATTCCAGTGATGAGGAGACTGTAATTCCAACTACTGAAAACCCATGGCAGGTAGCGAAAGGCGTTAAATATAAAGGAAAAAATTTCCCAACCAAGCAACTTGTAGTGGAAGAAACTAATTTGAATAGTAGATATGACATTCTAAATACAGACGATGACGAACCCTTAAACACAAACAACACTCAAGAGGATATTCCAAAACCTCCCCCTATTTTTGTTTACGGGGTGGCTAACTTTCCTGAGATGAAGAATAAATTAACTGATATTTTAGGAGAACAGTATACTACTAGAAGCTTAGCCAACGATACTGTGAAAATTAACTGTAATAGTCCGGGTACGTACAGAATCTAAAATAATATATTATACTTATCAACCTAAGGAAGATAGAGCTTATAGAATCGTGGTAAAATATTTACATCACTCCATAGACACCCAAGAAATTAAAAATGTAATCACAAATCTAGGCCACAAAGTCAGAAATATCGTTAATGTTAAACAAAGGCAAACAAAGGCCTTGAACCAGCAAGCAACAATAAAGACATTTACAAAATACGCCACTCGCTAAAGAGTGTAGTAAAAATCGAACCACCCAGAAGAAATAACAACATTATTCAGTGCACGAGATGCCAGTTGTATGGCCACTCCAAAACTTATTGTAACCGTCCATTCATCTGCGTCAAATGTGGTGGCCCTCACAGCACTATAACCTGCAAAAAAGCAAGGACACTCCAGCTACGTGTGCTCTATGTGAGGGTGCACATCCTGCAAATTATAAATGGTGTGAATACTACCATCGTCTCTATAAAAACACTCGAGTCTCTAACAATGCTGTTAACACTCTACCAACTAGAGAGAATGTAAACTTTTTGTCCGCATCTTCTAATCCAACATGTCCCAAAACTAGCTATGCCAATGCACTCAAGAATAATACAATTAATGCCCCCCAAACGCAGTACAACGATGGTACCGCAAATATCAACTCAGTACTTGGAAAATTCATAGATGAATTTAAAAACATGTTCCAACAACTAATACAACAAAACAGCATTGTTTTGAACATGCTTACAATGCTAATAGGAAAAAATAATGGTTAAAGCACTTAGAATAGCTCTATGGAACTCAAAAGGTTTAATGCAACATAAGGAAGAAGTAAAACACCAAATAGGCATACTACTTTTAATTAGCGAAACCCACCTCACTGATAGATCTTACTTTAGGATACCAAATTACAAATTTTACCACACCCAATCATCCCGACAACACAGCGCATGCTGGCAGTGCAATATTAATAAAGGAATCAATTGAACATTATGAACTACTGGGCTACGCAAAGGACTATCTCCAAGCTACATCAATCAAGGTCAGAGCACTACCATACAACATAACAATCTCGGCAGTTTACTGCCCACCTCGGCATAACCTAAAAAAAGAAAACTTTACAGACTACTTTACAACCCTTGGTTCCAAATTTATATCCGGAGGTGATTATAACTCCAAGAACACTCTATGGGGATCACGCCTAACCACTACTAAAGGCAGAGAAATGGCTAAAACCATACAATAGAAAAAGTATACATTTCTATCCACGGGCACCTCAACCTATTGGCCGACTGATTTAAATAAAACACCAGATTTGCTGGTTTTCTTTGTAACAAATGGAATTTCTCGCTCCTATATGGATATAGAACCGAACTATAACCTGTCTTTAGATCACACGCCTATGATTGCAACAATTGCCACATCAGTAGTAAATGTTAAAAATATACCCAGATTACGCAACTCAAGGACTGACTGGGAAGTTTATAAAGCCGTACTCAATGAAACTGTAGATCTAAAAGTATCCCTTAAAAATTCCGTTGAATTGAAGGAAGCCATAAATACACTAATTTCACTCCTACAACAAGCAGCAAGCCGTGCAACACCGAAATTGAAAACCGAAGGAACATTTTTCAATATCTCACTTGAAATTAAAAAACTGATTAAAGAGAAAAGAAAACTCAAAGCAAATGGCATCGGTCTCATTCACCAGGTGACAAAACTATTTAAAATCAACTAAGCAACAAACTCAAAACTAAGATTAAAGAAACGCAAGACAAGTCATTTCAGGACTATATTACTGATCTCAATCGTTATGACAATTCTATTTGGAAACCAATAAAGGCTTCTGCAAAACCAACGCAAGCTAATCCCCCAATTCGCATTGATATTCCAACACATGGGAATTGGGCTAGAAGCAACAAATAAAAGGCCGACGTATTTGCTGTACACCTAGCTGGAGTATTTAGCCTTCAAAATGCTGTACCTTCACAAGAGATGTTAGCAAAATCAAGTGGAAAGTACTGGGAATTTAGGACTAATTACCCCCAAATAAATTAAAAGAGAAATCGCTCTCTTAAAAACCAAAAAATCACCTGGACCTGATCAAATAACTCCAAAAATGTTAAAAGAACTCCCTAGAAAAGCTATCGTACTCCTTACTTACATATTTAATGGAATACTTCGTCTACACTACTAGCCTACTCAGCAAAAAGTGGCCGAAGTAATATTAATATCCAAACTTGGTGAAAATCCACAAAATGTTTCCTCATACAGACCTATAAGTCTCCTATCTACTATTTCCAAACTTCTACAAAAACTTCTACTCCCCAGAATCAGTCCCCTCCTAGATGTTATTCCAAATCACCAGTTGGGGTTTCGTCATTCCCATTCCACAATCCAGCAGTACCATTGGGTTGTACAAACAATAAACAAATCCATGGAAGACAAGCAATATTGCACATCCGTACTTCTTGATATAAGCATGGCTTTTGATAAGGTGTGGCATGATGGTCTACTTTACAAAATTAAACAAGCCCTTCCATCTTATTATGAACTGTTTAAATCCTACTTAACTGATCGCCAATTCCGAACTAAAGTAAATGGAGAATTCTCAAACAATTTTCCAATCAAGGCTGGAGTTCCACAGGCATCAGATATACCTACTACACCTTATACTACAATCGCAACTTTCGCGGACGATACAATCATCCTTGCAAGCCATGAAGGTCCAATAACTGCATCCTCATATGCACAATCACACCTAAATCTTGTACAAGATTGGATAAACAGATGGCACATAAAAATCAATGAGAGTAAATCAACTCAAGTAACATTTACGCTAAAAAAGGGCCATTGTCCACCAGTTAGCATTAATAACATGCCTATACCTGCATTACCTTCAGTACGTTATTTAGGAATACACCTCGATCAAAAACTTACTTGGAAGGAGCATATCCTAAAGAAGAAGAAACGAATTGACTTACGATTTAAGTATCTAAATTGGCTGATTGGAAGACAATCCCGTTTGTCTCTAGAAAATAAAATCTTGATTTATAAGGTAATAATCAGACCTATTTGAACTTACGGCATTGAGTTATGGGGATGCGCCAGTAAGTCAAACACAGATATTATCCAACGCTCACAATCCAAGATCCTTAGGGCGATGGCTGACGCACCATGGTACGTAACCAACAAAACGTTATACAAGAGCGTAGCGCAAATCATCATATCCGACTAGGATCTCACGTCAATCCACTCATACAACCACTCCTACTACAACACGATGCCAGAAGATTAAAAGGATGTTGGTCTATTGATCTCAAGTGAGAAGTAGGTGAACTCCTTGCTGAAAGAGTTTCCATCCATGGACTGTTTAATTTTAAGGTCCTATGTTATCACATTAACCCATAGAATGTTAATGTCTGATTGCTAATAAAAAAATTCTTTTTCTGTAGCTTTAAAACCAAGCAGTATCCCAGAATAGTTGTTAAATGCATCACTACAGAAAATTATTAAAAAAAATATTGGTGCTTGTTATGACAAAAAAACAAATCATTGGAGGAAATAGTAAAATCAAAAATCTTATTGATATTTGTATTACGGATCTCATTTTGTAATGTACAAACTTTACTATAAATGCAATAACAAAAATACATTCTCGTAAAATTCAAGTTCCAATTATGACATTTTTGAGGAAACTTCTAGTATGATGTTCCTTATACCCTGGCAACATGAGCTGGAAAATTTTGCCGTGATACATTTTGTATCAGGATCTCTTTGATTTATGAAATCCTTAGCTTATCATCTAGTTCTCTAAATACTTTCCAGTGTTCTGCTCGTTGTTGGTCTTCCAAAACAAAGATTCTTTTCAACAGATTTTTCGGATTGTCTATACTATGCCGTTATATGTGCTTCACTCATTATATTGTAGCTTCGCTGTAGCCGATCCTAAGCCCAGTTAAGAAAGGAAGAAGGAAAAGTCTGGTAAAGATGTCTCAGTAAAGTAAACTGATGTCGCTACATGTACTTTAACAAATGCTAATAAATGCTCATGGGGGCAGCTTCAGTCTTAATGAACTAGCAAATCCACTTTAAAATAAATTGGGCGATGGCCAGTTCTCAGCGCCTGTCAAACTGCGTCACGCGACTAAGAAAGATAACCCCAACAGAAAATCAGATCATTCAAGTGGTCTAGAGATAATAGTCTCGTTACTTAAATTATTTAACTGCAAATAAAAAATAAAGCAAAGCAGGTTGAAGTAAATAAAAAGTTGTAAGGTACTTACGATTTAGATGATCACATTATAGTTAATAGTGGAAAGGTGGCACTTATAAATAACAAATGGAACACGAAAAAATGAGTTATAGATACATGTGAAAGAATAAAGAGACTACACTACAAAATTCACAGAGATACACACTGACCATAAGAAGGGAAAAGACAAGGAAATATTTTGCAATAAACTACAAGAAACATTTAATAAAAATAACAGAACAGACCACGTCTTAGTATGTAGGAATTTAAATGTTTGATAGGAAACTTGTCAATATCTGGATTAATGGAAACTTTAGGAGCCGAATAAGTTAAAACGGGGAAGGACTAAAAGAATCTGCTATATTTAACGGTTTAAAAACTACTAATACATTTTTCGAAAAAAGGCCCCGGCTTAGAGTGAAAAAGCCTATATTATTGCAAATGACAAAATGAAAAGTTTGGTCCAAAATGTAAGAATTTATCGAAGTGGTGATATCTGTTCAAATCATTACTTATTAATGTCTACAATTACATCATTAGTAAAGTGAAAAAAAACAAAAACAAGAATCGTAACTTCAGTTCAAGAAGTATTAAAGCATATTTACAAACAAGTAACAATATTGATGAAGAATGAAAGAAAGCCTAAAGTAAAGTAAAAAAAAGAAGAAGAAAATATGAAACAAATAGAACCGATAATATGAAAGGAAAAAAAGAAACGTATGAAAACTCTCGTAAAAAAGCTAGAAAAAAACCATGTCAAAACACTGATAAAGGAAGTTCACAAAGGTCCTGGGACAAATTTGTAACAAATATTGAATATGATATACACTGGCTATAAAGTTATAAGGCATTTAAACCAAAAAGAGAAAATGTAGCAAAAGTAAAGATAATAAAAGAGAAACAGTGGGAAAACACTATGATTTGTGGTACAGTTTCGTAGAAGTGGAAGGTAACTAAACTGACTCTAATAAGGATAGCGGCCTTCCTGAAGTAGACGAGATTACAATGGGTGAATTACAAACTCATCACAGAAAAGATGGCTAGTTAAATGCGCAGACACTCTCTGCCATCTTAGGACAATACACCTCCTAGATGAGTGTCAGCAGAGATTCATACCCAAATATCTTTAACAAACCGGTTAGCTGATAGCCGAAACACTTTTACAAGAAGAACAAGATGGATTTCGACCGGGACTTTCACGCAAAAAGTTTACTCTGGAGGCCTATATAGCTCTTATTAATTTTGAGAAGGTTTTTGGCCTTATTGGTCAAAATAACGACAGTTTTTTTAAAAGCTTTGTATCACAAGAAAAATGGTAATAAACTCACAAGGTTGCAGCCCCTCTACGCTTATACTCAAATAACGGAAATCAAAAGTACTTCCTCAAATACAGCTATCTCAAAATATTTACCTGGACACGCTATTGTTTGTCGACGATAAAGTAATAATACAAAAAACCAAGACACCCAATTAGAAATCTATTGCCAGAACAGAAAGTGTAGAAAATATAAGCTCATAATATTTTTGAACGAGACAAAACTTATGGCATTCAAAAATAAACATTGCTTTTGATCAAAAATAGTGCTTGATAAGAAGCTAGTGGAAGAAGCAACGCTTTTTATTTAGGCTGCGACAATGACTTAAATGACAAGATATCGGGTTATACATGGTACAATAAATAAAACATCAAACAAAAAACCCGAAAAGATAAGAAGATTGAGTTTTATAAGACTATGGCTACGCCAGTACCAATATATAGGAGCGAAAGTTGGATGAACACTAGAAATACGATAGTAAAATACAGGCAGCAGAAATGGGATTTTTATGTAGAGCAAATACTGCGCAAAGAAATGAAGATTTGGATACTGAACTAAATATTTACGCTAGAAAGGAAAAATAGCCGATTAGGAAGAAAAATAGAGGCACTACATTAATAGAATGGATAACGAAACAAACCACACTCGAGGAATAAGCAAATGCCTAATAACTATAGTGGAAAATAAGAAGAAGACAAAGAAGAAGAAGAAAAAAACTCATTGTATTGTTTCCGAAAACCGAACAGTTTCTTCGGACAAATATTAAAGTAGATCGTTGCATTGCTCCCTCAGTCATTAGAAATGCAACGATCACACACTACAGGTGCTTATTCATTAGCGTCTATCTAACCCGGCCAATTTACGGCCTCATTTAGGCATACACATTACGGTTGGCTATTACAAGTTACCATTATATTAACATCGGTTCTATATTTTTCAGGCAGACCTTGTCTACTAGAAATTCTAATTTAATTCTCGAATACACAATTGATTTAAATTTTTATGGTATTCTTTTTCTATTTGGTGATTTTCGTGTGTTTCTTTTAGATGTTATATGAGTTAGAAACGGTTTGAAACACTAAAAGTAGTTGCATGTACATGCACTACTATTTATATGCTAGTATGAGAGTTTAATCAATGTTTATCCTTAGAGAAGAGTTTTTGAAAATGTTTATTGTTACAACTAAAAGGACACGATTCTTAAGATTTGGAATGTAACCGATTGAGTGCCTCGTATGTATGCAAAAATCACAAGGTCTACGATAGATTAAGCAAGACTCTTAAAGAACTATTAAAGAAACCAAACGAAGAATAAAGAAAAAGAAGAATATTAGCAAATATCTTTTATATGCTTTAAATTTGTGTTTAGCAATGAATTATAATCTATGCGACCATCACATAAAATTTTCATACAAAGAGCTCAGTCTTTTTTTTGATTGTATATAGAGCGGCACTAATTATGGACAAATAAAAATATGATCTGGCAAAAAGGTATCTGAGAATACTAAATGATCATATGTCAAGATTAAAAGGCAAATAAAAATTTGGATTAAATAAAGAAAAATGTTAAACGACAATATTAAAATGCAATAGAAAATAAAAAATAAGAGATGAAGAAGAGATTTCCCAATAGAACTTCTGTGGAAAATACTTGTAGACATCACTAACATACAAACAAAAAACAACAATAGAATTTTACGATCCTAAGTAAACAACAAAATAAAAAAAATATTAATTGACAAAGAAAAATCTGGAATAAAACCTCAGTTTTTGTACATTTATAAATAAATAATAATTAAAGAAGCCGTAGCTACGGGTACGCAACTGATTCCCAAGCCTCATTCAATATATGTGCTGCTAGCTGTATAGCTGCAGCGAAACGTCACCTACCACCCTTAAAATACACTGTGAGAGGTGCTTGATGTACTAATATAACCTAAAAATCAGTGCTAAAGCCAACCTTATGCGACAAACAACATTTGTCACATTGGCCTTTTTGTATTTTAATTACAAACTCGTGTGGGGTTGCTAGTCTATCATGGGGTGCCCTTTTATGTGGTCAGGTGGGCGGGAAAATGAAATACTTGAAGTGGACCAGAACTAGCAACCCGACAATGGCAGATGGTCGTTTAAAACTGATTACAGGTAGAAATTAGAAAGATGGAAGATGGAAATGATAGCAACTACCATTCATAATTTTTGTTAGTACATTTATTTTTGTCTAAAAGAATGATAGCCAGAATGATCTCCGGCATCTGAACAGATAGGAACACCAAGAAAAAGAACTGAAGAAAAATTTCTTGCACCAAATTGTAAAAGCTGCTATTTCAGATTTATTCTGATGAACCTCACAACTAAATATCTATGCTATGACAGATATTGCTACGCATATAGTGAGATTAGTGAGAAGAGGTACTTTCACTTGGTAAAATAAAAACTCCTGCATCCTACCAGCAGCAACTGATGCGTGTTAGCGAAGCTCTGAAATGCAGAAAGAAGAAAAGTCGTTTTCCTTTAGGACAACGTGCAGCCACATACCGTTAAAACAACTTTGAAAACGATCACTGATCGCGATTTTTGGCTTCTAAGCATTTTTTTTAACTGTAAGTTGTATATCCAAGTTTGCTGGCTTCTGATTCTCTTGACTTTGTGTTTTTATGCCTACAAAATTGGCCAAATTATCATTATTGGATATTTTCTAAATTTGTCCAAGAACCTTGTAAATTTTTGTAGTTTTTAGTCTTTCTAAGTTTTGAATATTGTCTGTTTGAAGTGTCGGTACAGGTAATCATCTGGGAACAGATTTGTGTACACCCTCTATCTTGTACTGTCATTCTGCAATTTTATGTCTAAGTTTATCGCTTAAATTACTTTTTTCCCTTCTTATAACATCAGCTCGTGTCATGCTACACTGTTGCTTAACAAGCAAACAATTAGGGCTTCGTTTCCGCGTTATTTTATTATTATTGGGAACATTCATGGGGTGTAAGGGGTGGAAAAGCGCAAGACCATAGCCTCTGCCACCTAAATGCTAAACGCGCCTATTTTTACAAAAGAGGCTCTAGCGACCGAGTACCGGCTGTATAACCGAAGACAAGATACGTGTAGGAGGAAATGCTTATACGTTGACAAACACTATTACAACATAAGACTGATGCAGAAGGAAATGGGAAACCACTGCATCCAAGATAATGATTCCCTAGTAAAGCAGCAAAATATGATGTCTTCAATAGTTAAATATATATCCGGAAGTAAAATAGTCCCACATTCGGATTTCCGGGCTGGGACAACTGGAGAAGATAGGATCCAAAAACGAAATAGGAACACAAAACAAATAGCATGCTGGAACGTGAGAACACTACTACAGTGCGGGAAATTTGAAAACCTAAAGATAGAAATGAGAAGAAAAAGCATTGACATACTCGGAATAAGCGAAATGAGGTGGCCACAGCAAGGTGATTTTTGGAGTGATGGCTATAGATTAATCCACACGGGAGCTACACAAGATGGAAATGTTGGAGTGGGGATAACGCTAAGTAACGAATTAGGAAAGAGAGTAAATGGGTACCTACAATACAACAAAAGGAATATAATAGTGAAATTGGAAACAAAACCGAAGGATACAATAATCGTTCAAGTATATATGCCCACAACGGCCCATGATAATGACACGGTAGAAAGTATATATGAAGATATTGAACAACTAATAAAATATGTGAAAGGAGATGAAAACTTGTTAATCATGGGTGACTGGAACGCGGTAATAGGAGAGGGAAGAGAAGGAAGAATTGTAGGGAGCTACGGACTGGGAAGAAGGAATGATAGAGAAGAACGTTTGGAATTCTGCGAAAAACACAAATTAGTAATTGCCAATACGCTGTTCGAACATCATGTAAGGAGGCGATATACCTGGAAGATGCCAGGAGACAGAAACAGATACCAAATTGATTACATATTAATAAAACAAAGATTCAAGAACCAAGCAAAAGACTGCAGAAGCTACCCAGGCCCAGATATAGACAGCGACCACAATCTTGTCATGATAAAATTTAGGGTAAACCTAAAGAAATTAAAGAAGAAAGAAACAAGAAAATGGGAAATCGAAAAGCTAAAAGAAGAAAGAACGGTTAAACACCTACAAGAAAAAGTAAAACAAGAGATTACAAATAAAATAAGAACTAATGATAACAATGTAAAGAAGTGGGAAGACATAGAACAAGGAATAATAAAAGGAGCAAAAGAAACTATTGGAACGAAAAAGAAACAAAATAAGAAACCATGGATAACTACAGAAATAATTGACACAGAACAGGGAACTCAGAAACAGAATACAAAGAGAAAGAAAAAGAGCAAAAGAAAACTACATAAAAGAAAACTCCGAGGAGATGGCAAAAGGACAAAGCGTACAAAAAGATCAAAAATATGGTTAGAGAAAAGAAACATAAATGCCATGGAATACAAAATGAAAATGGAGAAATAATAACAGACAACAAGGAAATAGCGGAAAGGTGGAAGAGATATCTAGAAGAACTATATAAAGGTGATGAAGAAAACCCGGCTAACGAACTAGAAATAAATGAGAACGAAGGAGAAGAAGACGATAGGACAATACTAAGATCAGAATTTGACAAAGCTTTAAAAGACCTCAGCAAAAGCAAAGCTGTAGGTGTAGACAACATACCAAGCGAAATAAACCAAGTCCTAGATCGCAAAAGAAAATAAAGCTCCAGTTTAAACCTGCATCCAATTTGAGCTACCCTTTATAATTTAAAACCGTCAGGTACACCAAGGTCCCCAAGTTACCCTTCAGAAATTGTATAGGCGTCTATCTTTTGGTCTTTTCTGTTTTTTCCCCATTTCTCGATTATCTACCAATTACTAGTCCCGTGGGAAATCCAATAAACAAAAGGGTTACGACAAATTCTTATCTCAGTAGATGCTAGGGACTCTCATATTTATTTATTACAGTACTATAGGTATGTCAAGACAACCAAGATGTACAAAGGCAAAACAATAAGAAACCCAAAAGAAATCTGTGGTAGGTAGTCTGGTTACCTTGTTGGGCGGATGCTGTAGCGCGGTGGCCGCTGTTTTTTAATAATCTCTCTCGTAATTGGAATCTCAAGAAATGGATCAAATAGGAATCGTAAAATCTCGATTTCATATCGCTGGGACGCCAATGTTGCACGTAACTCTACTGGAGAAAATTGTAGTGGGGGAAGTGTATAGGTTGATACATAAATTGAGATTACACCGTTAACCATCGGCCCTTAACATTCATACCTGTCCCCAAGTTTTTTTTATTATTATTAAAAACAGCAATCAGAAATTACATATTCTATAAGCTATTTGGCTAACTTAGAATTCATTTATTATACAGAATTCACTAGTGGTCTGATGAGGTCTTCTTCAGTAATCAGACCCCTGCTACCTTACTTCAGGTCTATTGGCCAGTGTCGTTTTAATGTGTGAGTTGCTGGTATGCTGTGTTTATTACTTCTCTCTTGAATAACGTCCGTGATAGATGGTATTTGTAAGTCTTGATGGAGAGTTTGGTTACTCACAAACCATGGTGCGTCAACCATGTCCCCAAAGTGAAGCAAAATACGTTGCTAAACAGCAAATATCGCTATTCTGGTGGTCCAAGTTTTTTTTTTTTTTGTTATTAACATTAAAATCGGAACTGCTGATATTCTGTTTTTAAAGGCAGCACACGTAGATGCTGGGTCGCAGATTTGCTTCCTTCTAGAAATGGTTCGTCACCACATAGAAGCTACTGTGTGGTAAACCGGTTTGCCATTCTTTCTACTTTTGTGCTACCTGGTCTTTGCAAAGCCTATCATCTGTATAAAGATTGCTGGTTCCAACAGACTTAGACAGTAACTTCGTGCACACGACTAAATTTGATGAACCCAATGTTCAATTACTTTATGCAATAACTCGGGTCTAATGTCACGAATGCAGCGTTCTTAATGTATCAAGGATTCGTGGTTTGTTTGTATAGACCATAGATTTCAAATAACCCACAAAAGGTAATCCAAAGGAGTTAAATCACAGCTTCTTGGAGGCCAACTAACAGTTAAATATTTTGAAATTATCCTTTCACTAAACTTTTCTTGCAATTGGTCAATTATGGCATTGGCTGTGGTACTGTCTTGTAGGAACCACATGTTCTCCAAATCAATTTAATCTAAATTTGGTTACCTAAATTCTGTTACTATAACTTAATCTCCTACTTTGGTTTAAAAAAAATAATGGTCTGATGAAGCCACCATGCCATAAACCATGCCACACAAGGACTACTCGTGAATCGCTGGTGGAGCGTCTTCACATCAAAAACGAATTTTAGTTTGTTAACACATCTACTTAACCAGAAATAAGCTTTATATGAGAAGATCAATTTTTTCCCTAAAAATTATGATCCGTTTCAAGTTCCTTTAAAGCCCAAACAGCAAAGTCACGGCACTTGCGATGGTCTAGTGGCCAGTTCTTGGGCCAACACAATCTTACATGGGTGTAGACCCAAATCTTTTCACAAAATACTAGTTGCCATTGTTCTAAGCACGAAGAGAAATTCATAAACTTGAAGCTTCTGCAACGCTATCTCTTACAGCAGCAACGTACTGTATAGTTCTTGCATTTCGCCGCCTTGTTAATATTTTTCTATTGTGAAGAGTAAAATCCATTTCGAATTTTCAACGATTCGACAAACAGCAAGCACAGAAGGGCGATTATGTGGACCATATATGCTTTTGCCTTTTTTTGAGAAAGTGGAAAATGAAATAAAAAGCACTTTCAGCTCAAGGAAGGTTTAAAATAAAATGGCTGTGATTATTGCATTTTTTACAATTCATTCATCTATCTAATTGAAGCATATCGTTGCAAATAACTACAATTAATAATTTGAGTTTTTAATAAAGCAAAATTGCCCCTAACAAGTATCGTGCCGATCGTAGCAATTAATTATTGCTAACAGCCTGATGAATTATACGACTACTACAATCACAGCGAACAAAACCGTCACATACGCTATTGTACATTTCAGCAAATTGTTTTTGCATGACGGATTAATAAATAATAGACTTCGAATATTGTATTCCGTGACAACAGAGAACTACAAATTATCAGCAGTGAACGAGAGGTATTGAATATAAAATCAAAATCGTGCAAAAGCATGAATTTTTAATAAAATATTTTAATTAATTAGCTAATTATTATTTAGTCCATTTTAATTATCGTGTAAATAACGTTGACAAATGGCGCTGGCTTGTTATTTAGTTTGTTTTCCTCTCGTAATTTGGCTAATTAACATTAAAATGTTATTGGCGATCCTTACTCGGATCGATGGCACGGCCGAATTCCATGCTCTGTTTTTTGTTACATTTTTGTACAAATTATAGTTAATAAATAAAAATCACAATTTTTCTCTGTAGTTTTTAAGAATTTATAACTAAAATATTGAAATAAAATAAAATTGTCACCTGGGGGAGCGGGGTACAAGACGTATACAAATTTAATAATAATATCATATAATTAAATTAAATTTATTAATTGATAAGCTAATTAATTTGTTGTGTACACGTAGATAGTAGGGTAGGTCAAATATATATAAAGCGGAATTTCTTTTTACGCGTCGTGAAGAACGAAGAGGGGTGGCGCTTCTGAATATTGGAGATAGGGACGTTGAAAGGAAATTCTATTCGTAGTCTAGCGTTTTATTGTTTCACATTACGATGTTAAACCAAAAAGAATCCTCATTTGATGCGCAATAAATTATTATTAAGTTTTGTAATATAGGGGGCCAAATATTGAGGAGACAAGCGGTTACAAACGAAACCTACTCAAGAACCAGCGCGCTGTTCGCTGTCTTCTCGAAGATTAACGATTGATGAAATTGTTACTGAAGTCGTAATAAGTTACAGGGGTCAGGTAATCATTCCTGCCGACATTGTCTTTAGACAATGACGTAAACGGAGAGGGATAACGGCTTCTGGGAATTATAGGTAGAAATGCCTAAAGGGAATTTCGCCCATACAGGTACCTACTATTACTGCTCTATAGTCAGTACCATGATGTCAAAACGAAAAGTACTCTTGTCCGTTTTTCACAACAAAGAGCGTAGACCTGTCCAAAATTTTCAAAAAGACCTCAGGCGTAGTTTGGAGACAACGTCATCTTAAATGTACATGTGGCATAAACAATTTTTAAAGGTCGAGAAGCAGTTGAAAATAAAGGTCACCGACCTCGTTGGAAAAGCAGTGTCAGTGATATTTGTATTGGTTGCCGCCTTTTCTAAAGTGATAGCTAATGAGGTCGGAATAATATACAGTAATGCTCAGGTAATCCGAGACACTATGCTGCTTTATAATACACTGGGCTGTTAGTCTACACCGAAATACTCTCTGTACAGTTCAGACCTACCGTCCTACAATTGTCATTTGTTTGGATCTTATTCAAAGAAGCACTGAAGATAGAGGTTTTAGGACGATGTTGGTGTTTTTAGAAAGAGAAAAAAGTCTATTTTCAATAATTGATAGATGGTTTTAAAGCTTCAACATTCTTCTATTTTTTTTCTATTTTTTGTAGGCGCTGTGGTAGTTTTTGTATGCTTGTCGCATGTCGTTGGGAAGCTTTGGACCGCTGCTTTTACCTTGTCATCGTCGCTGAAGTGATTCCGGCCAAATGCTTTTTAATTTAGAGAACAAGTAGTAGTCACGAGGTGCCAAGTCCGGACTATAGGGTAGGTGGGTGATTATATCTCATCCAAACTGTTGTAGGACAGCGACGGTCGTATGAGCGACGTGGGGACGAGCGTTGCCAACATTCCTCTTTTTCTGTTCTGAATTTCCGTTTACTGTGATCCAACAACCCATAAAATTGGCTAATAATACCCCCTTTCGACCCCAAAACATAGTTGCATGACTTTGACGCCAGACTGCGCCTGTTAGGCGAAGAGGCATGCCGCTACTCACGTGATTGCTATTTCGCCTCAGGTGTAAAGTGTTTCGGCACTCGTGACAACAAAATCCAAAAGGTTGTCCTTTCCGTCTGCATAGCATTGAAGAAATTGGTAGTCTTCTGTAAGCATTCGCGACACCAAACTTGCGCACATCTTCCGATGTTTCAACTTTTCAGTCTTCTGTATGCTTTAAGAGACCTCAGGGATCAAAATGCAGAGATCATTGAGAGTGATCCCCCATTCTTTAAGCGCTTTTCTTCGTCGTGAATTTTCATGCGACTACCTGTAAACTCCTTATACCACTTGCGGACGTTTTTAACATCCATGCACCACTCTCCGTACACTTCCATCCATTGCCAACGCATTTGATTGGTTTAATGCCTCTTGGGCGAACTTCGCAGCTGACTGTAGCGGCAAGCGAGAGCTTCATTACCAACGGCTGTCGAGCCAAATATGAGCATCTCCGCAGGCTAAACGATAGTTTGCTTGAGAGTGGGGAAAGCAGTAAATACGGCAGTGTGACCAACAGCCGCGCGAAAAGTTTTCCTGCAGTCCAAAAGCCTTGAAAACCTTATTTGTGAGATTACCCTCATATGTTTGCGTTTTTTGTTGCTTTAATTTACACACGCACTTAATTTTAGTATATGGATCTCAATATTGTTGAAAAACGTGTTTAAACAACGGTTTTATAAAATGCTCTTAAAAAATGAAAACTAGGTGGTGAGGTTGATTATACATAAGTATTAATAAAATTAGCACAAAGGGGTATCTTAGAAAGAAAGGAGAGCAAGTATAAAGCACTAAATAAATTCTTCGCTCTTTTGTCAATTATGTATTTTAGATTTAAATGTAAGAATGAAAAATTGAAATAATTCTTTGAAGCAAAACCCACTAAATTCTCTACACCTCAAACCAATTTCGCAATGCCATAAATTTTTGTTTTTAGACGTAAGCACCCCACGTCGACTAGAAATTTTGTAACGAAATAGGATTCGAATTGTATGTGAGATGGGGCAAAAACTTAATAGAATTGGATACCGAGAACTTGATGTCTCGCTACAATTGATTAAAGTTAGCTTTGTAATACAAATGGAAGCGCCTCATAAATGATTACGTCCTTAAAATTTTGCTGCTTACTTGAGCCGTTTGTTTTCCCTAGTTGTCCAGGATAAAACCTTTGGCTGTAGTTAGGAAATTAGACTCATTTCTCACTAAAAGCCACGATTTAACGGACGAAACCCTCTTTACAAATGTTTTTGAATTATTTTTGACAGAGATCACTTCTTGTGGTACCTTGTTGACCTCACCCAACAAGTCAAAATGGCCAATGACTGATATCTGTTAAATATATTGAAGTTTATACTTTGGACTACTTTTGTTGAACATATCCTTCGCTGTTTTGTCTAATATTAATTTTATCCCCAGTAATGAGGTAAAAATAGTCGAATCTTTAATTCTTATTATGTATGAAACGCATAACGAATGAACAAAAAAAAAATAGACTATTATAATGAATTTTGATCTTCCCTACAACATAACAACGGAATGATAAAACGCATAAGTAATGACCACAAAATTAGAAAAAACTAAAAAATTACAAAGTTCACACGTTAGTTTGATTTTCAATTAATTGTTGTTGATTAGCATTCTTGGAAGATTCAATAAATGGACCGAAAAGGTTAGCTGCATAGAAATTAAGGGTTAAACTTAATGAGCCTGAAGGAATCAGCTTAAGGAGGCAAAGTTTCAACCGCACAAATGTTAAAGTTTTACAACCGCAACTCGACATGTAAAAAGCATTTTTTTATTTACAATATGTGTACAATTATGAGGGGGTCGACCTAATTACTGCGTAAAAGTTAAAAAATCCTATCACATGAAACCGACTGCCTTGTAAAAATGCTAAAGACTTGTAACTTCATATAAAGCAGCATCCCTCCACTGTTCACTTTTCTCTTATTAATTTTATGATTGTGGAGACACCATCTGTTTCAATACATGGATAAACTAAACCTCTTTGAGATTTGTTTTTGAGGTATTTTAAAAACCACAAGTTTTATTCTAAAAGTTTTGTTGTTGTTCGTCAAGGTAGAGATCTATTTGTTAAATTATTGGATTTGCAAAAATTCCTATGTTTTACTATAACTAACCAGTTACACGTCTCCTGCGCCAAATAGGCTTATATTATGTAAAGTGAGTGACGTCTATCGTTTCTAGATTCGCACCCCCAGAAAATTTACTTTAACTTTGAATACGGTGGATGCTTTAGACAGGATATTCTGTTTTAGCGGCTTAAAAATTTTGTTTTTTAAGGGAGAGCCATAGGAAGAAAGGGTACCATTCAAATATAGAGGACAAGAAAGTCCAAAATCCTTACCAAGACACTGATAGAAAGAGAAACAAAAGAAAGATTACTTTCATTTAAAAAAAATCCCTACTTTTAAAGACACTGGTTCCTTACAATCGTATCATTTCTTAGATAATTTGAAGGAAAGTAGATTTATGTCCTGACTAAAAGGAATAGGCTAAACATATTTTGATAACACTGTCAAATAAAAACACAGAGACTTAAGTTGTTGGAGAGTACCCAAAGGAGAAAGATACCACGTTTTATACGGGGACTGTTTAAAACTACGTACAAAGTATTATTTTCAGGGAAAAATCGTTTGTCGAGGTTCTCACAGTTTGGTATCAAGAATGAATTTGTAAAAAGTCTCAGCATCCCATCACAATATTGAAGTACATTTTCATGGTCTAAATTTTTCACCAGGTAGTCTAAACATTCTTGCCTTAGGGATTTTCTGATAAGTTCGTCAGTGTTACTAAAAGAAAAACTGTAAGAATATTTTATAAAAGCAATTATTTTTTATGTGATCAAAATACAATACTCTCTACAAATCTGTTGCATCTACACATCGGTACAATTACCCTATTTGGTATCTGAATACTAATTCAGATACTTTGTATCTACGTAGTGCGAAACACTAGTTATTAAGAAACTGTCGGTATATAACTAAAACATTTTGCTATAAACCTTAAAGTTCAGGTAACAGAAATTACTAAAAAAATTAAAAACACAATACGTGATCTTGGCTTTACACTGTTGACAACATAACCACGTAGACGAATCGAATATAAAAAAGAATTTCCTCTTATGCATTATAAGGTGTGCGTTGCAAGTAGGTGTGTCTATAGAAATTTTCTCTCTCTTACTACCGTTCCTATAGTCAGTATTACAACGTTAAACCAAAAGGTAGAGCAACGGGTTGTTATTAAGTTTATCATGATAGAGGGTGCAAAGTTTCCAAAAATTTTGATTAGGCTTTAAGTAGTTTGGGGATAATACTCTTAGAAAGGCGCAAATGTACGTGAGGCAAAAATTCTTGCTAAAAAGGTAAGAAACAATTAAAAATGTAGATCAGCGACGTTTTTCAATCATCAACATGACTAAAGAGAATATTCTTATTGTTTTCGGCTTCTTAAAGAATAGTTGCCGATTAACACTTGCTGAAATTGCTTCTGCATATGTTACGGTAGTACTAAGGCAATCTGGGACGTAATTCTGCTGCACGACTTCGTCTGGTCCCATACAGTTACTAAGACTCAACAAAAAATTAAAGGGCTGATGTGTAATGCTGTAAAATACCTCCCCTATAGACCCAACTTGTTACCCTATGATTATTATTAATTTGTACCACTAAAGGAAACACTCGAAGGACACAGATTTGACAATAAAGGTGCTGTCGAAGCGTTTCACATTCATTTTACGATACGGGAATCAAAAAACTATCCATCTGTTGAAAGATGTGCGTTTCTAAGTCAGGTTATATAAAAAAATTTTCAGAGTATCCGAAATTAAAGCAACAGATAGAGTTTTGTAGCTAGTGGTGTTTGTGTATTAACTACAATATAAGAAATAAGATGATCTTTAGCTTCGAATCCACCACTCACAGATTTTTCATCGGCGCCCCCCGCGCCGCAAATAATCCGTCTTGTTTGTGCGACGCTTACGTTAGCGGAAGGCAGAACGGCCGCCGCGGCGCTATTGTTGTTTACGGCGCTTATTGTTATTTCCTGCGCGACACCTGCCGGAAAACACGGACTCATCGCTTCTCAGCCGCAATCAAATTTGTCTCCGAGCGCCGCCTAATGGAGGAGCTGCAGATTTGCGGGGCAGTACTAAAAGGTTCCTGATAAACACGCGCGGCATTCTCCCAAAACAATATAATAAATAAGGCGCCCGGAAAATTCGCCTCCAAATGGGGCTGAAGCTCCCCGGCGGGGGCGCCGGAAAGACATCTGGGGACCGCACGCCTGCAGTCTTTCTTAGCGTTAAAATTTTAAGCAGCTGCGCTTCGCGTTTTGTAGATTATGGGGGATCGTTTGAGTTGGTTTGGTGCAGTTTGTAAAGGGAAGAGGTGGGAAAGAACAGAAAAAGTATCTCTATATAGCATAGGTAACGTGGATGGGGGAATTTATGCATGGAGGGTGCATTTATGCATGTACTGCCAGTATAGTGTTGAAGAACATCATGGAGGGACAATTTAAAAGTCCCAGTGTAGTAAAAATGGAATATGCAGGTTTCAGCTGGGTACGAAGTCATCATCATCATCATGTCATCGGTCTTTCGATCACTTCGGTGAATGCGTTTCGGTCTTCTACTAGTTTAAGCTTCGGATCCTTGTCTATTCTCGGGCATTCTTTCGCCATGAATTTGTCTTGATTTCTTCCACTCCTCAACGACTTTCTATCCTTACCCTTCAGTATTAATTGGAGTATGTGATATTTGTTGTCTCTTAAAATAGTTTTCGCGTTTTTACCGTTGCGGGCAATTGTCGTTTTACTAGAGCTCTTTGCAGGACCTGTTCGTTGGTTTGGCGAGAGGTCCAAGGAATTTTGAGCATACAACTTTTGGAACGGCTTGATATTGTTCATTGTTGATATTTTAAGTGTCTATGTCTCTACATTGCACAATAAGACTGACCAAATATAATATTCTATCCTGGGTTGTTGCAGAAATAAGACTTTATCTTGAAAAATGTTGCTGGAGTTACTTGTAACTCTGCTCTTTATTTCTATGGCTGGATCAAATTGATTATTTATCATACTTTCCAAACATGTAATGTTTCGAACTTGTTGGACTGGTTGGTTGTTGACCTATAATTCAACTCCACGATGCTCATCTCTACTGAAAACCATGAATTTAGTTTTTCCCACCAGTCTGTTTATACCTACGTTTGTGCTTGCTTTGCATATTCTAGTAAGAAGTTCTTGTAGGCCTTCTATGGTGTCGATTAGAATGAACGTATATTTAACATACCTAATAGCGTCCAAAGTTTACCGTTTATTTTTATACCATGCGAGTGCTACTTTGAAGATATTATAGAAGAAGTTAAATGACGATAGAGGTAAGATACAACCCTATCTTATATTTCGTTGTATGTTTAGTTTACCGGTCTACTTTTTGATCTTAACCCTGGTGTTTTGATCCCAATACAGATGTTTGAAGTCATTATAAGAAATATAAATGCGGTATGTCAAGGGTTGTCGGAAAAATCTAAATATTAGTGACAAATCAATAGAAAACACATGATCTGGTAACCCTGTAAACTTTTTATCCACTTAAGTTGGTTTAGCACCATACTTGGTGAGACTACTAAACTTTCAATAGTATAAAAAGTACATACAAGGATTAAATGTACTTTTTAACAACCACCACATCGTTTTCTAGTTAATTAGAGAGCGATGAGATTGTGGCTGGAACGCAGCAAGTTTAAAACAACCAAAGTAAATTTTATTAAGGATCTCAATAATGGCATGTAATACTTTTTTTACACCATACAAAAACGATGTGTCTATTAATACTACCACAATCATACTACACCTACAGACCAGGTGTGATTTTAAAATGAAGATAAAAAAAATTACAAACTGTAATGCTAGTTCTACACACTAAAAACTTAAATAAAAAATGAAAAATTATGCCTACATTAATGACAGAAAGAATATAAAAGCATCTTCTATATTTTGGGTTAAAAATATCAATTTTATTATAATAAACCAATCCTGTCGTTTAATTGGACAAGGAAAAACAAACCAATGCTAATTATAATGAATCCAAATAGCAGCGTTCTCCAAATAAGAGAAAAAGCAGTTTACACTAAGACTAACGACAAAGTTTTGGTTATTGAAAATTGGTTTTGTAATCCTAAGCACAAAGGGGTGTCATTAGCATATGATGCATATTTATGTAAGCATAAATTATTTTAAAAATATAGTTGAAGTTGTAAATTACGCCAGAATTACTTGGTCGAAAATACATAAGAGTCAGATTTGACTAGATAGTTGGAGTTTATTTTACTGTGATAGATATTTGGAAATTTAGAAAACGTTTGAGTATAAAAGTTGATTGATCAGAAGGTACAATTTACTATGAACATCATTTCGTTTGAGACGCAGCCAAAAACCTGAATTGCTCTAATTTGCAAAAAAGGTTAAGAAACAGTCAGGATTTCAAACTTATTAAGTGACGTTAGCAGGAATACCAATCAAAAACATTGGGGAGAAAGTTATATAATTTAATTAGACATTTGGATTGTGTTTTGACAATATTTATGACCAAGGCTGATTACACAACAATTTTAATGGGAAAAAGGCAGAAGCAAATCACGAACTGTGCCGAAATACCTTGGTTGGCAAAGAATCTAAGCGTATGGACGCATAACTAATTTTTTGTAATGAAGGTATAATCAATCAAACCATTCACAAAGAAGAATGTTTGTAAGGACATATTAAACCTTTTATAGAATTTTACAGTAAATGGTCTTTACAACTTTCGTCAGAAAAGTTGCAGAATTTAATTTTTTCCCCCCGATAATCAAATATAAGAAACGGGCGCTATATAGTCACCTGATTTCTATTCTAAAGGACATGGATATATTTTCACCAAATCTCACTAGATGTCAGGGCCGTGCTTAGCAACTCACCGTTCGTTACACAATTGGTCTAATGGACGTGGACTCTAAATAAAGAGTTGAACGTAAGTTCTGCATTAAGCTAAGGAAAGCCTCCTAGCAAAACGTGGAATATGGTACCGCAAACATATAGTGACAAGGAATTACCGAGAAGTCGCGCATTTGAATAGCAGAAAAGGTTTTGGAAGGGTCTAAGATGTAAGAGTCTGCCGCCGTTAATATCACATATCCGTGGAAATGTGGAACTTGTGAGGCAGCAAGTCAAAAAATTGTAGTGTTATTGTGCGCATGATTTTAGAAGCACTAAAAAGGAAAAGGAAAATTGTTCCTCACATACTGATAGAGCAACAGACAAACGATTGTTTCTGAACCGTTAAAAATGGTTAGAATTGATCTCACACATTTATTAAACATTATGGCAGGAGGCGAGGTCATGATTCACCAGCTTCTTGGTTGCTTCCATGACCTCCAGAAACGGTGCCAACAAAGGGACTGCTTTGACAAGACCTAAGACCATTACTTGGTAAGTTGAATAAATTAATTTCTACGGATCCAATCCTGGAATATTTTTGTCAGAAGTTATATTTTTGCTGGATTTGCAGCAGAGGCAGGATAAAATGGATGAACAACAATTTCAATTTTGCCTCTCAAAATTAACTTTTCCAACTGACCTGAATTGAATTCAATAGAAAAATACCGGACAAAATCAAGAACATCGCACAGTTGAAGGTAAAGTAAGAAAATTTTTAAACGAAATCACCAAGACTGTTGTGCATCATCTTATGGAAACGTTAATTTGTTGCGTTTCAGTCAAAATAATTTAAATTAAATTTTGAATTTTTACCAAGTTTTAAAAAATACGCAAAATTATAACGAATACTTTAGCTTCCCGCAACTCCGCTAAGTAGCTCGAAATGTTGACGTACAAATTTTCTGGCTATACAAATTAAGAGAATTACATTACCAAGTTTTTCATTACCAGATATTTTGTTTATTTCTGATTATTGTTCCTATAGACACAAAAATTCCAAGAGTATAAATAAAACTCCACAATTCTTGTGATTATATATTGTGACTGGCCGATTTATATTAACCATTTAATTTTATTAGACATGAAGAATTATTTGGTATATCTAGATCGAATTATACATAGGGTACTAAAAAGTTTTGCCATATGGCACAAGAACGACCTCGATGAGATATATTTAAGCCTGCTCTGCACTGGCAGTGGGTATCTCTGGGTGTTAACTGCTCTTGAACTGAAGCCTATAAAGAGACTTTACAATGTCACCTTGGGCAAAAACGGAATACCGAGCAGTTTTACCTTTGAGTGTTTGGAGAAAATGTCTTCTGTACAAGAGGATGATTGTCCTTTTGGCATAACCTTGCTTAGGTGTTGTTAGGGGTTTCAGAGAGAGTATTTAAATTTTACAAGATGCCCAACATAAGACGTCCGTTCTCGTATGTCACATCAAAAGGATATTTGAATTTAACCGATATGTGTCCTATAACAAAAAAAGAGCGTTTGCACATTCTTGCATTAGCAGTTATTTTAGCTTATTTTTATGAACATATTAAAAAGGCAGTTTTTTAAGGGCTGGTAGCGTAGGAAAGAGTAAATTGATTTGATGATTAATTTTGAAGCAAGTAGATTTGCATTGTGGTGGAGGGTGCTTTGAAAGATCATGAAAATTAAAGACGCACTGCCAAATGTTTCTGTAAAGTTATTCGCTTTTACTTTTGTTTTTGGGTTTAACAAACTTCTCAATTTTTAGTGACTAAATATTTTTTTAAGTTAGGATCCATACGCAACTCGATGTAACAAAGACAACAAAATATTCTAACGTAGCCTATCAAAGAGAGCACGACAGCCGCGAGGTAAAGGCCTCAATCTGCCAAACTGGCGCACCAGCGGCTCCGGGTTCGAACCCCGGCAATGACAAAAACATTTAATGCTCTCCGGCCGTCATACAAACACCTTTGGCGGTCGTAAAAAGTACATTCACTATCCACTCGCCAACCCGCCCGGCAAGCGTGACGTTTAATTGCCAAATCCCCCCCAAAAAGGGAGGCCTATGCTCAATACTGGGCGCTACAAGGCTGAAAAAGAAGAAGTCTATCAAAACAAATCCAAACCAAGAATGTGGTCATGCATCTACCTTTTCAATTTAGTTACAATCTTTCGTTCGTTGGAAATGAAAGTCTTGTTTTAAGGAAGAAGCAAATTAAAGGCATTATACAGAGTGTCCCAGAACTTTATGTACAAATTTGGAGGGGAGGTAGAGAACATCGTTAGGAACCATATTACATAGGAAAGCATTGGCGGAAACGTTATCCTCGCGTGATAAAGAGACAGAAAGACAAAATCAGGCCACATCACAGAATGTAGTGTAAAACGCTTTATTGCTCAACAAAAGAGTACAATGTATGACGTACAAGCATCACAGGAGGGGTTCGAAATTGCGCCCATTGACATTGATACACGCACGACACCTACGCGACATGGATTTGCGAACATTTTCCAAGATACCTAGCGTTTCGCTGATCGTAGCAGCAGCGATGGAGATTTGAGCCATCAGGTCCATTTCAGAATTTACGGGCGTGTCGTACACAATGTTCTTCATTGTACCCCAGAGAAAATAATCAAGAGGAGATAAATCAGGTGATTTTGGAGGCTAAGCGACGGGACCGCCACGCTCAATTCAATTGTTCCAAATGTCCGGTCTAAATGTTCACGTACACACTTCGCGTAATAACATGGTGCCCTATCATGTTGAAACCACAATTCTGCGCCGAACATGTTCGGAGACATCGTTAAGCATTTCCGGAAGTGCCTCTTGAAGAAAGATGAGATATTTGCGACCATTTAGTCGAGGTGGTAAGATGTATGGCCCGACTAAACTGTCCCCCACGATACCCGTCCATACATTAAGAGCGCCAACTCGGCGTTTGTGAAACGATCCGATTCATATTGATCGCACGCAGTCTGCGTCTACAATGAAGAAGCCTCATGTGTCACTTATCGATCTCCGCCCGTGCTTTTCTCTGTAATTATGGTTCAACGATGTTCTCTACCTCCTCTCCAAGTTTGTACAAAAGTTCTGGAACACTTTGTATAATCATACTAATGTCAAAGATCATTGGAAGAGTTAAAATTACTGTAAACAGTAGAAGTTGTAGCGAACCATATAATAAATCATGTATATTCAGGCCCAGAAAGTAGGAATTACTATTCGGAGAGGTGATGGATGGAAAAGAACATATACCAAAGAAAAAATAAAATAAAAATGTTATAATAGTAAGATTCAAGATAGTAATAGAAAACATGGTGTTGCCCATCACCATTTTAACAACAGAATACACAACGAGCACTTTAAATATGACAATAAGGATTTTAAAAGGCTATTTCGATGAAGCTAATAAGGTAGCACAGAAATGTACACGTATATCGGTGAACAGTAGAAGAACTAAAATCAATATTCACTAGTAATATAGAACATGAATAATGTTATAAAAAGTAAATATTTAAACACAAAGAGATTTATAAAAAAACAACGAATTTTAGTGACTAAGAAAGCGAAATAAAAGAATCTGTCGCCAAATTCTTATATGAGTCTGGTAAGCTCTTTAGAAAATGACACTGATAAGCGGAAGTGTGTTTATTTTGGTGGCTTTTATACTAGCAATACGTAACACAAATCGATAGAAATAATATATTAGATGCAAAATTGTTTCTAATAAATTTCGGGAATTGTGTGTACACAGTGTTTGGCAATTGTCCCAGGAAACCCATATCAGCTTGTTGGATGGAACAAAATTGCATAATTAGCTGATGATTACAGGTAGTAATAATTCGGCTAAATTTACTTTATTCAGTTCGCTTAATTTCTGAGAACCGCTCGGCTGCCTTATCGTTCCGCAATACTCGAGTTTATAGCACTAAGCCCCACCCCTTTAAAAAAAGCACCGCGAGCAGTAATTCATCATTGGTGGCTGTATAAATGCAACTGGAAATTTTAACAGACTCGATCAATTGGTCTTGATAGATTTTCCCCTGCTACGAACATCCAACCCTAAATTTGAAATTGGATTGCTGTTTCACTAAAAATGCTATTAGGCACACAATAATTTTTTTGATATCTATCCATCTCTTTATCTAAATCACAAACAATTCTATTTCCAATTGTTCAAGAAGTAAACGTATTCAGTATAGAAATTATTGGCTAGTGGCCGTAGCAGAAGCGATTTTTTCAACTTCCTTTTTGCAAATACAAGCTCACAGCTTCAAATTTAAGTTGAATTATAATCCCTCGATCAATCAGAATGACCGGAGTTAGTCGTTTTGATATTCGCAACGTTATTCTACAATGCATACAATTAATTGCACCATATAGCTACTTTAGGGGATTTCAAAAAGCCTCTTGTGTTTCTTCATCGTGTCTTCTATCAGTTAATTGATCGTTTATTAACAACGAGTACCACCTACGTAGAATTTATCAACCCTAAACGTCTCCAGTTACTTTATACAAATGGTTAGATACATGCGGTTAATTACACAGTGGCTGTAGAAAAATTAATCGATTGGTTTTATTAACTTCTTCTTTGCAATTAGGAGCTCCCAGCCCCAAATTTTAAGCAAAAATACAAAAAAAAATCCATTCTGTTTCTAAAGCTCCATTCATCGCATCATTAAAGTGTATTTGAATTTCAAGAAGCCTTTTGTGTTTTTCGATCAAGATCTCTATCGATTAGTCGACCATTCCTATATGATAGGTACCACATGAATGGAAGTGTATCAAACCTAAATCTTTGTAGTACCTTTCTACAAAGAAGTCATTAAAAAAATTATTCGAGTTTTTTTATTATCTGCAACTCTATTTTATAGCACTACAATGTACTGCACCATTAAACATTTTCCCGCGTTTCTAATCTGTATCTTGAACAGCTATTCGTTCATCTAAAAAGTAAGTTAATCATGAATCTTCTTTTTCATTTTGTAGCTTCAATCGTGAACTCAAACAGATTGTATCTTCACAATTCAATCAGTCAAAATCCCTTAAAGCTAAACGTTGTTGCTATTTGCAACCTTATTATATGTCATGCATAACCTATTACAATGTTCAAAAGCTCTTTGACTCCAAGAAACTTTTCATGCTTTTCCATCGAAATGAGTATTATAATCGTAAAAGTGGGTATCATCCCTGATTGTAATTTTTCTTTACAAAGATCAAGATTCCTCAATAGTTTATATGCAGACTAACCGATCTTTTAAATTGCAAGCTCATAAACCCAAATTTTATTAATATCGTATTCCTTGAACTCAAGCAATCAGTGGAACCTAAACTAATTATTTTGCTCACTGAAATTACAGTGCATAACACATATATAAAGATCTCTCACATTTCTCCACTTATCGGTTAGTCCATCGTTTCTTTACGATACGCTTTCTTTCTACAAAGAAATTGGTATTTGTAAAGCCACTTAGCTTGCTTCATCACCCTTAATAAATATTGTTTACCTGATACTGTATGCTACCAATCTTGCATTATTCTTATTACAAAAATGAGTACTTATCTATTTTAATATAATGATCCGGTGTGTTACTAGGAAGAAACAGTAAGTAGACATTAATATAATCAGGCCAAAACATCCTCCAGCTTGTAAATTTATCTAGACACCCTTACAGTTGGTTTCATTGTAGACTCGCAAGTCTTAGACTTAATCAGGATTTGTCTGTACCTTATTCTAGCGTCTGTTGCTACACCACTTGTCAACCATTTGTCAACCCAACAAGCTTCATAGAGGCATAAATGCGATTCTAAGAAATATAGTACTTAAGCTTCTGCTTTCCCCAAAAGTTTGTTCAGGGCCATAATTAAGATCGTTTGGAAATTAAAAAAACATCTGTAGCATCACTTAGGAGAATCCCACCTACTCCCTGTTCTTTGAATTTGTCCCCAACTTTATAATGTATTGAATATCTTTACCTGGAACATTTTTGAGGTGATGTCAACCTCACTTAACACGTTATTCCTTCCTAAATTTAAGATTTTACCTACGCGTCCATCAGAAAGTCTTTTATTGATTTATTATACTGCAAAGAAAAAAATTAATCTAATTAGGCGTAGCAAAAACGTTATAATCGTTCAGTTTATTACAAGTATGCTTTTATGATTTATTAGGGCAAGTATATTACATTTTTTTATAAAAAAACAAAAGTCCATGGGGAGTCTACGTCCTTAAGTACTTTATTTGCAATTTGTCGTGTATTGGTGCTTTACTAGCTTTAAGATATCAAATGTTTTCATACAGCTCACTTGAAGAAACTAAAAAAGTGAGTTGTAGGTGTGCCCTTGGTTAAAAGAGGCAAAGTAATAGTGGTGGGAGATTTAAACGGACCAGTCGGTAACAACACTGTGGAACCAGAAAACGTTGTAGGTGAATTCGGAGAAGACAAACTGAACAAAGAATTATAGATTTCTGTATCTTTAATGAACTAATGGTAGTGAACACGCAGTTCTAGCTCAAAGACATACACAAGTTCACACGAGAAGTAAAGAGTAGATGTGAAAAATCATTCATTGATCTGGTGATAAGCGAAAAAGAGAACAAGAAGATAATAACTGACGTAAGAGTTAAAAGAGGTGCAGAAATTAGTTCCCACCATTCCCTGGTGGAAACCAAAGTGAAACTAGGACAAGAAAAACCAAGCAAAGAGGTAAATAAAAGATAAGTAAGATATGAAACCATTAGGAGCTACAAACTACAGCTACAACAGCGATAAAAAAAGAAATTCTAAGAATACACGATTCACTGGTATCAGAAAATTTGGAAGAATTATGGGGCGTTTTCAAAGGAATAATAATAAATGCAGCGAGACAGAGCTACGGAGTGTCCAAATTCACTAACAAAAGAAAAGCAACGACGATATCAAGAGAGAAGTCAAGGTGAAGAAACAACTCTGGCGGAACTATTTGAGTTTAAAACACCCCGAAAGTTATTGACTATATAAAGACCAAAGAAACAAGGTTAAAATGATGATTAAGCATGCAAAAACCAAAGCATGGGAAGACTTCTGTAATAAAATGGAAGAAAATAGCGCAGGAAATGCCAAAATGTTCTACCGAGTCTTCAAAGGGTTACGGAAAACAAAGAAAAACTCAGTTAGAGAGATAAAAAACAAGAACGGAAAATTGTTAATAGCAGAAAAAGAGGTAAAGATGGCAGGAATATTTCACCGAGCTCCTGGGAGCACAAGATTTCCGGACTCGAGGCCACACGAAGAAGGCAGAGGTCAACAAGAAAATGAGAAATCAGAGCACCAGGGAACAGAAGATATAGAGACAACAGAAGTAGAAGAGGCAATACAAAAACTCAAGATCGGAAAACAGGATAAAGCCGAAAATGATAAAACACTTGAGGGGAAAGGGTTTTACACTGCTACATAAAGTAATCAACGCAACATGATCAAAGACGGAACCCAAAGACTGAAAACTGGCCGTCATTGTCCCAATATATAAAAAAGGTGACTATTCCAATTGCGCTAACTGCCGGGGAATATCCCTACTGAGCGTGGTCGGAAAATATATCAACGAATACTCAAGAAGCGACTAAGAACAAACATAGAAGACACAATAGGTGACAACCAGGCAGGATTCAGACCCGGACGAGGTACACAAGATTGGATCTTCAGCCTGAGACACATCCAGGAAAAATATTGCAACATAATGGAAAAGTATACGTTTGCGCAATAGACTTGGCAAAGGCGTTTGATAGCGTAGAGAGAAAGGAAATATGGAAAACGCTCAGAAAACGCGGGACCTTTTAGAGGCGATAAAAAGCATTTACGATGAAACAAGAATCTAGTGCGAGTAAGTGGAATGCATACAGAGAAATTCATAACCGACAGAGGAGTTAGACAGGGAGGTATACACAGCCCACTGCTGTCATTACTTTAATGGACGAAATTTCCAAACAAATGGATGATAAGGTAAAAGGAGCGAGAGTGAGAAACCTAAAAGCAGTAAAAGTCAAGGAATTAATGTACGGAGACGACCTAATATTGTTCGCAAATAATAAAACCGATCTTCAGGAAAGCATCGTAGCTTAGAAGGAAAGCTACTGAAAAATAAAAAATGGCAATAAATACCAGCAAAACGGAAGTAATGGTGATAGCGAGTAAACCAGAGGAGATTGAGAATAAAAGACTAAAACAAACAAATAAGCTAAGATACCTGGGAGCAATAATAGAAGAACAAGGGAGTTTGGAAGGCGAAGTGAATAATAGAAGAAGTGCGGCAACTAGACTTATTGGGGCTCTAACCCGTCCGTTCATAATAAAGAAAGAAGTATTCAAAAAAACTAAAATTAAAGTGTTTAAAACAGTGTTCGTACCTGCACTAATTCACGGCTGTAAATCCTGGGTTCTAACTAACCGACAAGGAGCATGATTCAAGCCTGCGAAATGCAATTTCTAAGGAAAGTGGCTGGAGTCAAGAGATTAGACAAAATTAGAGGTAGAACAGACACGAACAAAAATCGAAAAAAGCAACTTAGATGGTTCGGACAGCTTGTAAGAAAGGCAACAGATAGGAAAGTAAAGGCACTCTGGAACAAGAGGGAGACCAAAGAAAACATGGAACGGAGTGATGACAGAAATAGTGCAGAAAAAAGAAGTGACTGGAGACACGCTCTAGCATCAGCAAAGAGAAGGAGGAGTTGAAAGATGTTCTGCAAGTAAGACCCACCCAACCCTCGACACCCACCGGGTAAAAGAGGAAACCGATGAAGAAGAGGTTTGATGCTTTTCTTTAGAATGATCTTTCACAATACCTTCCTTCTGGCTTTAATTTTAGTGACACCCAAATAAAGGTTTAATAAACGTTTCCTTGACTTATCAGATTTAGATTTGACCTGGCAATCAGCAAGTACCAAAAGTCTTCCACAGTTTTATTAAATTTCCACAGCAATTGGTAATTTGGTTATGAAAAATCTGTTTCAGTCAATAGCTAAAAATTTAAACTTGAGATTAACACCATTTAAACAGTTATTATTCTAGCACTAGTCCTCTTCGCATGCATTATCAGTTTCAATCAACAACTTTTAGTGATAAAACAGTTTTGTATAGATATCAATATCTGCATCTGGTTTTAAATAACAGCAACCAATAATTTAGCCCTTTAGTAGCTTAAATAAGAGCCACTTTAATTTAATTCCTGACTTACCTTGTAGCATCTGGGTTGAGAGCTATTTTTGGTAGATTTGTGTATATCTAGAGTTTATCACTAGAAAATTTTAGCTTTCGGTAAACCCTCAAGAATTAATATAGAAGAAAAGAATCTAAAATTAATGTATATTGGAGAAGAAAAATGTATGTTAAAAGCATTACAAGATAAAAAATGATTGTATGGAGACTTTTACAGATCACAATATAGAGAAATGTTGGCGAAGAAAAAATTCTTGACCGAATAATTTGTCATAGTAGATAGAACTTTCCATCCCTAAATTGTTTAAAATTAAAGTAAGTGAAGTTTCATTTCAGAAAGAAAAGATATTCGATGAAAGAAGAGAATAAAGAGTAAATTACACTAAACTGTCAGTATTTAAAGCAAATGACTAGAAACAAAGAAGAAAAACTGTGAAGATATTAGTGAACTGAAAATTTGGTTGTGGGTATAATACTAGTACTAAATAAACTTCTACCTTGTAACATCTAAGCTATTAGAAGGTTGAATAAAATTTTGATAGTTATAGAATTGTGAGATATAACATGTTACGTTGTCACAACTACTTACAATCACAAGCAGGTTACTCTTTAGATTATAAGAAATCTGATGTGATCTGTAGATATATAAACTTTACACAAGTTCAAAATGTTAAAGTTTCATTTAAGTACCATGACTTCTATAATGCTGCAAAGTTGAAATGTCTAAGATAGACTTATTAAAAAGGAAAAACAAGATATTAGGAGCCATAAAAAATTGATAAAAGGGATTTGGTAACATTAATAGAGCCTAATATTGCTGGCTTTCTTTTCCAAGAAGAATGTTGTTGTAACCGGAAGCGAAAATTTTGTTTTTATAATTGTTATGATCTCGAAAGGAAACATTAAAAATAACTATGGCAATAGTTGAATGTACTCACCAAATAGCAGACAAAGGGACGTAGACTGCTTCAAAGTAAATCCTCCGGACTTAATCTGAAAATGATGATATGTTAGCAACAATAAAATTATATTACACGAAACTACTTGTATATGTATAACTACCTCAAATGTGTATTTTCAATTAGGACAGAAACTTTTGTAGTATAGTCTGAAGCCAGAAAACTCCTCTTCTGGAGGATCATGTGAAGCTTTGTTGTTACCTTTTAATATTTATAATAGAATAACTTAGTCTTAATACTATAGCTTTAAGTTTTGGACATCTTGGTAGACATTAGATAGTTTGCTTGGATAGCTCTGCTGGATTAAACACATTTTGTAGTCGAGATACGTCAAGACTGTAGATGAAGATTACAGTAATTAATTCGATAAGCTCGAACTGTATAGAAGGAACATAATAAGTTAAGAACGACGATGGTTTAAGTGATAAATTGGGCAACCAGCTAAAGCCCAATTTAGAGCCATTTTTCTTTTGTAAAAAATGAAGTTTTGCGTATCTGGAATAAATATTCATATATTATTAAGGTTATAGTTTCGGGAGAGAAGGGTAGAGCAAAAGCTCTATTTGAAGGTTACTTTTGTAATTATTATAAAGATCTTTATATGTTAAAGTGGTAGTGTTTTTATATTTATGAATGCTTTTGGGAAGTCTTCCATTTGGTCGCCATTTTAAAACAAAATTGCGGCCTCACAACATTTAGGGGTAAGGCATTTCTTTTTGTAACTCAAAAGTCTGAGGGAAAAACTAAAAATGCCATATTATACCTCAGCAAGACCTTTGCAAATGCTTCCTCCGGAAAGAAAATAGTGCTTGATTGTCTTTATATATTAATAGAGCATTATGTACACAATAAGACAATTTACTATTCTTATAATTAGTCCAAGATTATTTACAGTAAACAAGCATTTCGATTAAGCCACGGAAGTTCTTTAGAAGCTTACATAGTTCATTTATTATTTTTATAATTTTCCAAATTTTTTTAGTGACTTCAAGATTATGCCAGAGTAATTTTGTATAAGCTTAGAACAAATAATTAATATCTAATTTGGTAGAGTTGGTTTTTAAACTTCCTATTTTGTAAAATATCTAAAACAAGATCTTCCTGGCCTGAAGTCACTTTGTCCTTCTATTTCCTTAGTTTCTATCTTTAGTCTAGTTTTGCTTATAATCTTCTGCTGACGATGTTACGCTTATTCATCGATACTTGCCACATACCTTGCTAATTTCCTTTCTTGTAAATCGAATTTATATGAGAAATTTTCCAATCTGTTGATAGGTTTCTCTCCTTTAGGTATTTATTAAATATATTGCAAATTATGTCTAACGTTCTTGCTGTGGCATCTTTTAGTAACTTGGTAGCCAGATCACCTGGCCCAGTTGCTTCATTATTTTTCAAATTTTGCAGTTTTCTTTAGTTCCTCTACTGCCACCTGCTCTATTTCACCGTTCTGTACCTAACTGCATCTAGGTGCATGTTCCAATATTCTATTCTACAAGGGGTTGCCCACCAAGAGGTGCTTTTGGTATCATAGGCTGATACATTTTTTAGCCGCTTTCCCTCAAACTTTTGCAAGGTGGCAACGTATAAATTTGGCAGCACTAACAGAATGTTTGTCTTAATTTTAAAATTGCGTAACCTAACTTTAGTATTGTCGACATTTGGCTTCGTTTTTACAACGGATAGGGAACTAATAATTAAGTTAGTAAAATGCATCTGGTCCTACACTATAAAAGGGATAACAGGTACAAAGGCAACCGCGGCCGCTCGGTAGAGCGAGAGCGGCCCCGACGCAGAGATCTCCTTGCGTCCAAACCTACATTACGTTTACTTTCTGTTAAAATTTATAGATAGATGAGAAGTTGAACAAGAATAAATGCAGTTAGTAAAGGAGACATAGTAAACTCGATTACAGTTTTTGGTTG
Organism: Sinelater perroti; assembly: GCA_036346155.1. NCBI lineage: Eukaryota > Metazoa > Arthropoda > Insecta > Coleoptera > Elateridae > Sinelater > Sinelater perroti. The sequence goes on along the minus strand of JARFIY010000158.1, from coordinate 14,530,726 downwards.
TGGTAATTGCTATTACTCGCTAACGTAATATTGGTCAGAGTTGACTATATGGAATAGTTATTGGTCAACACAAGTTTCCTTTATAAAGAGAAAGTTTGTTAGGGTCTGCCGCATTGGGTTTTTATAACATGATAAGGAAGGTTTATAAAATTTTCTTTTATTTATGTGATGTTGCTAATACTTTACCTTTGGAAACTTCAAATATTTGAAAACTCAGGAGATCTTTGGGACCCCGCAAAAGTAATAAAGATGTTAAGGTTAAAGTTTCTTATTGTATCAAAGAAATAGTAGTAGTTAATAATGAAGTCGCAGCTAAAAATTTATTCTAATAAATAACGAAGACCTCGCCCTGACTAGATTTATAAGCATGACGAAGTAGCTACTGGAAAACTTGTTGTAATATAAGTAATAACAATTAATATAAACAAAAAACTACACACAACGGCGTATAAAAAAACGAAACTAATAATTACATCGTGCAATGTCTACGCAGGAAGAAAAAATTGGACGATGAAGTGAAAGAGGTTAAGTCAAATTGTGTGAAGCTAGAAGAGAGAAGAAGAAAATGTTAAATTAACTTCTGGTCATACCTACTATAATAAAAACAGAGAAGAAATTATGGGATAGTATGGTCCATTATTAGAACAGATCAATAAAAACAACCCAGATGCACTAGACCAGTTGAGTAACAACTAAGAAGTGAAGCCAGTTTTGGTACATCTATATATTGAGAAAGGAATAACAGAGATGAGATATTAGTTAATTGCATACAACAATAGCAGTTGCTAGAAGCCAAAAAAATTGACCCGAATTAGTCCTCATAGGAGGGCTAATAACAAGATTGATTTAATATCATCCAAGAGATAAATTCTACAAAAAGTATCGGCCACAGACAAGTTTAAAACAAAAAGGGACCAAAGATTAGTTAAAACCAAAATAATCAGAGAGAACAAAACTTATAAAGCTAGTAAAGCTACAAGTAGATAGAAAAGCTTATCAAAAGAACTTAATAGACTACTGTATTTTAGTAAAATAAGGAATTGTAACTTCATGGACAGCATATGCGAAAAAATAAGGAATCCCTATACCAAACGCTAATTAATAGTTTTTAAAGAACAGCGTTAACAAAAAGCAGCAGGAAAAGCACACAAATTAGAAATCTTATGGAAAGAGGAAAATAAATGGTTAAAATGGAGACAAAACTTCAGGAAAAAAGGCAATAAAAGATACACGGAACTGCAATGATAAAATAATTAAAACTGCAATAAAAAACAAGAGAAATTTAAATGCTAAAAAGGAAAATTGTAGAACATAAAAGAGCAATATATAAAATTTAAGATAAAAGCGGTACTGCTACCTCAGGCAAAAATGAAATTACAAAAACAATAAAAACCCCATCAACAACTGTATACCTCCGAGATTAAAAAGCTCAGAGCAATAAAGCACAAAAACACGATTTAGAACGTAGGGTCTAAAGAAATGTCGGAGGTAATAACTGAATAAATCAAGACAATCATAAAAGAAATGAAAAAATAAATATGCATTATGTGTCGACAGCATCGGTTCAAAATTAAAGTTAAAAGCGACAGACTGACTGCTGCTGATAAGTAAATGAAAAAGGAATAGATAATAAATCGATTTAAGGGATTACAAACTTATTAGTCTATTGAAATACCTATACTTAATAACAGGCGGGTTTTAGAAAAGAATTTACTACAGCTGATCGAAGAGACAAAGGAGACTACGAAAAAGCTGCTACCTCTTTGAAATAGGCGCAATGCTTTAAGCATTAAATAATTAGCGAATTGACGCCAAGTACGCTGAACTTATAAAAAGTATCTATAAGTGACAGTAAAAAAGTTCTGTACTAACTAAGCTAATAAAAATAAATGAGGGAGTGAGACAAGGAGAATAATATCCACTAAGTTATTCGCTAGTGATGGAAGATAAATTTAAAATAGCAAATTGGGAAACCAAAAGTCTGAGCGTGAATGGTAAGCTATCATATAACCTGCCTTATGCAGATGTGGTACTTATAATCTTGAGATTTAAATTTCATGCTAAAATAATTAAAGAAACAATCAAAAAAGCACAAACAAAACAAAAATATTACTTTCAATTTAATATGAACTAACACGACAAATAAGGATATACATAACAAAACAGCAGAATATATAAAAAATGTGTGTACCTTGGACAGACCATTAAAATAAAAAAATCAGACTGTGGGGGTGAAAAAATAAACTGTAATAAACTAAAAGTATAAAATGTGAAATAGAGACCATAGCGGAAAGTAGGAAGACCAATAACAGAACAAATTTGAATAGAAAAGAACACGATAGGTCAGAATGAAAGAATTTTGGGGAGACCTACGTTCAAAGATAGACAAATAAAGGAAAAAAGATGGAAAGGAGGGTCGCATGTAAGTTCAGATCTAGGAGGGGAGAACTGAGTGTTACGTTTTCAGTTCGGAGCATCAACTTAATAGGTGGCAAGTCTCCCAATTTTATCCTTTGTGTCTATCTTCAGATAGTTTGATAGCTTGGATCCATTTAATTGAAAGTTCGGTTAAAAGACAAACCCCAGCAAGTTTTGATTATTCAATTTATCAACGGTCTTTCAATCTGTCAGTAATAGCAGCGTACATGTTGATTCAGACATAATCAATTAGAAATAATTTCAACGAAAGGTTCAAGCGCATTGTGACCATACGTAGGTTAAAAAATTTCATTCTTGTACCTTAGGTGGAGGGTAACGACAAGAAAATACTGAATTGACTATTTTGTTCAACGTACAGCAATTTAAAATATAGTTCAAGTAAAATTTTGTTCAAATCTTTTAACAAAAATAAATTTTTTATTAAATACATCGGTATATTAGTTGGTAAGCTTCTAAAGAGAAGTCTGCAATTAAACTTTTAACCTCGCAGAGTAGATTATACCAACCCCCAAATCACGACGATTATATTATAACAAAGACAGGATCAAGCCTAGGAATTTCTAATCTTATACTAGACACGGTTAGAGAACAAGACAGAAGAGAATACGAAATAAAAAGAAATAACGCAAACATACTATATAGAAGGAAAAAGAACGACTGGCTAAATAACAAACAAGACAGTAATAACCACAGCATAAAACAGTTCTACATAAAAATAAAAAACCAAACAAATAAACCCAGAACTAGAACAAGGGGATTAAAAAACAACGAAAGCCAAATAGAATACGAGCCCCAGAAAATAGGAAATATCTGGAAAGACTACTACAAAAAAATATTTAATGCAGAACCAGACAAAACGGAACAACCAGAAGAGGATAGCACAACAGCGCTAGAACAAGAAGACGAATACCCATCAGAAAAGGAAGTCCAAGAAGTAATAAAAGACTGAAAAACGGAAAATCCCGGGAGAGGATGGAATTGAGTCAGAACTTCTGAAATATGGGGCCAACAACTACATAAACAAATACACACTCTAATAAAGCAGATATGGATACAAAAGAAAATGCCGGAAGAATGGAACACAGGAATAATAACACCAATTCACAAAAAAAGGAAATAAGGAACAGTGTGAGAACTACAGAGCAATAACCCTACTGAATACCACCTACAAAATTTTGGCAAATCTGATAAACATGAGGCTGGAACTACAAGCGGAGGAAATCCTCGGGGACTATCAAAATGGCTTCAGGCCAGGCAGGTCAACAATCAACGGAATACATATCCTAGAACAAATACTCCAAAAAACAAGAGACTATAACAGAGAAGTTCATGTACTCTTTGTAGACTTTAAGAGTGCATTTGACTCAATCAACAGAGGAAAAATGATGAAAGAGCTAAAAACACTAAAGATATCCCAAACGTTGAGAAAACTTTTAAAAATGACAATACACGAAACCAAAAGTGCGATTTCAAGAAACAACAACGGAAGAATTCCAAATAAAAGAAGGTGTAAAACAAGGAGACTCAATCTCTCCCTCTCTATTCAACTTAGTACTAGAAAGCATTATAAGGAACGTGAAACTAGACAAACAAAGTATTATTACCGACGACATCCAAATAGTAGCGTATGCGGATGACATAACAATAGTGGCAAACTCGAGACAGAAACTAATAAAAGCAATAGAAAAAATAGAGGAAGAAGCAAGACAATATGGAATGGAAATAAATCAGAGCAAAACAAAATATATGAAAGTAGGAAGAGAAAAGGGACACACAAAATACCTTAAAACGCAGAGGCACAATTTCGAAACTGTTACCTATTTCAACTATCTGGGAACGACGATACAACAATCAGGCAAAGATCGGATAAAAGAAAGAATCCTCAAAGGAAACCAAGCCTATGGAAGAAACATGAACCTTGCTGAAAAGCAAAGCAATCACCAAGAAAACTAAGATAAAATGTATATGACATTAATAAGGCCAATACTGACGTACGCCCTAGAAACAGCAATAATAAGCAAAAGAAGAAGAAGACTTGAGAATAGCGGAAAGAAAAATAATGAGAACAATATTAGGACCAAATATAACAGCAACTGGAGAAAGAAGACTAAAACCAATAAAGAAATAGAAGACGAACTCAGAGGAGAAACTATCACAAGATTTATAAAGGCACAACGTTTGAATATGGGCGGGCACATCATGAGGAGGACCCCGACGGAGACGCTAAGGAGAATAACACAATGGACCCCACTAGGTCCAAGGAAAAGGGGAAGACCCAAAAAAGGATGGCTAAAACAAGTAGAAGAAGACAAAAGAACATTGGGAATAACAGACTGGAAACTGAAATGTAAGAAAGAACGGAGTGAAAGATAATAACTTGCGAAGCCAGGACACACAAGGATCTGTAATCAACCAAAGGAAAGAGGAGTAATCCCCCTCATAAATAGGATTTCAAGGCGCAACTATGCGTCAGCCATAATCTTAAGATTGCACGGCTTGATGATGATGATACTAGACACGGACGAGATTAATATCTTGAAGAAAATGTATTTGAGTTTCCTTAGATGAAGATGCTTGCACTCCACAAGAACTGAATCATCTAAAGTGTATTTGCTTCACCTTTTATTTGTCCTTATTATAATCTAGACTAGATATTTTACTAGGGGAGAGTGAGAAGAAGTATTTTAATCATTCAAGTAGTGGAAGACCAACTATCTGAAAGTTGTTTATAAACAACTATCGTCAGAAGAAATATTGTTTTGTAGATATCTACATAGTTGTAACGAAGAGTGAATGAAGGATAGCATGCAGGCTAACAGTGATTATTCTAGACAATAGCTAGTCATAAATAATATTTATCTGATGTTATTGAGACGTTATCCTTCTATATGTGTGGTAAGGTTAATAAAATAATCGAAAGGTTAGCAATGTTTCATCAGACTATTGCTGATTTTTTGTTAACTTTATTAGCAATTATAATTACATAATAGGTTTTATATGTCACAGTAAGTGTGATATAGAAGCTTCCAATGAAGCTGCTTATATAGATCAGAAGTTAAGGGTAATTGGATTAGATTTTAGAATAACTTCTAGACTCTCTGACAGGGGTTGCGCTAATTGATTAAGATTGGCTACCAGTTTGTTTTGGAGCTCTTTTTTTACTTCGCAAACCAAGCAAAATCTTAAGGTCAGAGTAAATATTTTGTTGTCTGTGATAATTCGCAATGTTTTGCATTAGAATATCTGGATGATATTTAGTTTAGATTTACAGGAGCATCCCCATAGCTCTTTTATGAAATTAATACGTCTCTTTTATTTTTGCGTCCATATTTTTTCAGTATTTAGGTCCAAAAGCAGAAATAGTTATCTTGCTTGTTTTGTCATATGGGTCTATTGTTGAGTTGACTTCTGGACATAAGGAAAGACTTAGTGTGACTTCTAGTGTTTTGACTTCTTCCCGTTCATGTGTTTTTCAATTTTTTAATTAGACTTTCAAGTAGTACAGGCAATTCAATAGTTTGTCTCTGGAAAAATTCAAATATCTATCGGTGGATAAGATGATAGTATCATCAGCAAACATTTTTATTTTTGTGTGTGGTGTATCTGTCGAGTCTGAGCTACTCTGAGTATTATAATAGATGCCCTAAGATACTGAGATATTTCGTTATTAAATTACACTTTAAAGGACTACCATTCAGGTATGATTCAAATATAGGTAATATTAATGGGAAGAACTATTGACAAACCTTGTCAAAGGTTTGATGAGTGTCCAAGAAGGCTGCAGTACAATAGAATTTGCCTTCTAAGGCTTTTCGTATAACATCAACTATTATATGCCATTACCGGACGTTAAAATGTTGTTTCCGAAATCCAGCTATTTGGTAATGTACCTTGAGTTATATTTTTAAACACTAATTCATCTAGAATCTTTGATATTTTAGGTAAATATTAATGGGACAGTAGGAACTGACGTTATTAGTCTGCTTACCAGCTTTTGGGATTTCTTCTTTGTATTATCAAGGAGAGACAAACAAGAACAAAACGAAAAAGAAAAAGTAAATCAAAATGGGCACATGATATATCATGAGCCTGACTGGAAAGGAGGAGGAATTAGAGAGAGAATTTGAGAAAACAAGAACGGGCATCGTAAGCATAACGGAGACTAAAAAGTAAGCAGAAAGAGAAATAGAACTGGAAGGATGAGACATTCCAACATACAGAAAGATATATAACAGATATTGAACTAAAGGAGTAGATGTGTAAAAAAAAGAAGTTAAAATATATGCATAAATGGGCTAGGATATCGGAAAGAAAATTGAAGGTAATAATAAGGAAGTAAAAACATCAATAGTAGTTGTAAACGGGCCCGACGAGAATGAAGTAGCAAAAAAGAAATTTGAGCTTCGTGAATAGCTAATTGGGGCAATTGAAATCAGTGGTAGAGTAACAGTAATAGAAGATTTAAATGGCGGAGTAGATAAGAAAGATTAACTTGGTATAATAAATAACCTTATAATAACTCATCAATTTTATGCGCACAAATATGTTCAAAAATACACCAAAGAACTATGAGAGGTCTATAATAGATTATTTTATAACAAATAGAAATAATTGGAAAGAAATGCAAGAGTAAAAGGACTCAAAAATATATAATCGCCACCTAGTAATAAAAGAAATAGAAGTACAAACAAAAAATGATAAGAAAAGCACACCCAAAGAATGGAAGAATCAGAACATACAAATTAAAAACGCTGAGATTGCAAGAGAGGATAACGTAAGGAAGAAATGGATAAAATCAATGAAACTGTTGATAACATAAACACTGAGCAACTGCGAAAACGTACAAAAGAAACACTAATTAAGATAGCTTCAAAAGTATGGGGAGTCACAAAAGTTAATAAATATAAGAAACAAACACGATGATAGAGTAAATAAATAAACAAGAAAATAAAAACTAAAAAATTGGCGTAGAAAGCATACTTGAAAAGTAAAACATGCGACAACTATAAAAAACCGAGATACGAAATTAAAAGAATGGCACAACAAGTAAAGCGGAATTTCTGGGAAGAATTCTTCTATAATGTCCTTAAATCTATTAGGAAAAAAAAGGACAAAAACCAAACACATAAAAGATAAAGACGGTAAACTAGCAGAAAATGAAGAGGACATTGTTAAGAGTTGGAGGGAGTACTTTGAAGTAATGCTGATCGTGGACCAAACAAGTGAAATACCAAAGGAAGAAGACGAGGAAGGTGAGCAACATAAGAGCAAAAACCAATAAAGAGAAACTGAAAGCGTCAAAAAGAAGCAAAACTGTTTGATGTGATGGACAACAAAGATAATAAAAAAATCAGGTGTTAAAAGCCTGCATGTAACGACCAAATTGTTAAATAAAGTGTGAAACGAATACCAAAAGACTGGAAAGTAGGAATACTACCAATCCACAAATATGAATATTGTATATATAAATTATAACCGAATCGCAGCTAGAAGACTCCCAGTGTAAATTGAGGAAATCATGCGAGCACAAGACCACAGATTCGTGATAAAACAATTTATCGAAAAGTATAATAACAATAAGATATTTGTGGTCTTTCTGGATCTTTCGGGATAAAAAGCGTCCGATAATGTATGTAGGCGGTAATGTAAAGCAATTTAAAAAGAAGAGTGTGATTATATAAGAACGGGTAATGTACAAGCCGAGGAGTTCACAACTAAGGATGGTGTCAGACAAGGACAAAATATGGACGAGCGCTCTATTTACAAGAAACTTAAGGATAAATGTATGCAAAATATAATTAATAGTAATAGAAAACATTATATGGATACAATTAAACGGGAAAAAAATTTAAACAAGTGAAAACATAAAACACCTAGGAGTGAAGATACAGAAAAATGGTAGATCGCAAGCCAAAATGAATAATTGACTGGAAAGTGCAATAACATTGCATTACTCGTTAATGAACTCCTTTGTAAGAAAGAAAGAAATAACGAAGAAAACAAAGACCAACTATATAAAACCATTTTTAAACCTTTCTAACACATGAAGGCGAAAGCTGGGTATTAACGAAACAAATGGAAAGAAAAGCGCAAATAGTGGAAATAAGATATCTGAGGACTGTAATGGGGAAAGCAAGAAAAGATCGAATAAGAAAACAGAGGTTCGAACACGCAGTAAAAATGGAGAAAAAAGATCAACAAAGAAGATCTAGCAGACAAGGTCTCAACAAAGAAGATCGAGAAAAAATGCACAAATAATAGAAAACTTTACAGAAAAGAGGCTGATGTGAAATGAGAGGAAAAGATCTACAAGGAACAAGATAGTTTGTATATTATAAGAGACACTTATTTTACATTGTATATTGCATATTGTATGCTATGTATTTGTACTTTAACACTTTAAGTAGGATAAATTACTGTGCAAAAAATATATAGGGTTCAAAATGATGAACTCAATCCATACGATTATATTCCCTGAACTATTCAATGTACGTGAATGATTCCATATCTTTTGAAGAAAAATGATCTACAGTTTTGAATACTTCCGCTAAAGGGCTTGCATGTAGAATTTCCTAATGACAACACTTTGCTTCTTCTGCTTCTTCATTAGCTTGTTGTCGTCCAATGTTGGACATAGGTCTTTTTGTTTTTCCATGTATCTATTGTGAGCTATACATGCTAAACCTGCTATCATCTTCAAAGCATTCTTCCATCTGGTTTGCGGGGGGAGGGTATGTTTCTTTTACCGGTCTATGGTCTCCTATTTACTATTTCCTTATTTCACTATTTGCTGTTTTGTCTCATGATATGACCAGCTCATCTAAATTTTAGAAATGCTGCACGTCTTTTAACATCTATTAATTGTGTTTTTTCTTTCTTCTGTCTTTTAATTTTGTATTTAATATTTGTCTTTGGTATTAATGTCTTTAATATTGGCTCGTTAGGGTCTAGCAAGTTTTTCCATTAATGATCATGTTAAGGTTCACGTCTGTGCAACGTAAGCAAGTACTGGGAGTACGCATTGGTCATATATAGATTTCATCAGTTTTATAGGTGCTTTTTGATTTTTTAGGATTTAATTTTGTTTTTTAAAGACTGAGCATACTTGGTGTATGTGTCTGTCAATGTCTAAACTTTGAATGCATTTTTTACATACTATAATTTTTCCTAAATAAATATGGTCTCTATGTGTTAGTTGTTAATCATGATGTCTCTGTTTCCTAGTTGGTTAGTCATGATTTTTGATTTAACCCAACTTTTAGTTCTTCTAAGACAGTTTTCAGATCGTTAAATGAATCTAACATCATTCGAATGTGTTAAGTGGTTGAGAATTTTGCCATTTATATTTATCCCTTTATGCTCTCACTTAAGGTTTTTAAGAACATCTGCCAGTGTTGTAATATATAATTTCGGGCTTATCGAGTCTCACTCCACGACCCATAGGAATGTTGCTGATGTTTTTTTGTAGCCGTGTTACCAGTGTTGCTTGGTCATAGCTAGAATAAATAATTTGAGAATATCGGTGGTCTGTTCTGCTATTTTGTAACGCTTTTTCTATCGTCCAGAGTTCAGCCAAAAGCTTACTTATAATCGACGTAAGCTATGTATAAAGGAATATTGTTTGGATATAGCGGCCACAAAAACCACATGCAGCATTGGAACTCAAAAGTAATGTGTTCGTTGCCGTATTGAAGAAGTATATGAATGGACATTGCAATGTTGCAACACTGGCTTCTTCCTCAATAAATGAAGGTTCAGAAAACTTTATTTTCCAACGAGACTGAGCTCCACTCTATTGGCATTGGGTGTTCGGCGGTTTCTGAATGAATCTCCAACTCAACGGAGTATAGATCGCATAGGCAATGAAGACTTGCCACTCAAGTTTCGGCCCTCAAGATCTCCTGAATTCGGCCGCTGGCCTCGTAGATGAGTGGATGTGTCTGTGACGCGCGTGTTATCTATGCATGCACTCGAATGCCAGTGACCCGCATTAATCAGTGAGTTTATTTTATTTATTTTAAATATGTTTCCGTTTCAACCACAAATGCCTATTGCTCAACAACAAATTCCAATTTCTCAACATCATTTATTATATCAAAACCAGCCATTAACGCCCTACACTAATCCTCCTACGCAACAATTATTATCAAGCCAAACATGTTCCATATGTATCTTATCCTACTAATATTCCACAACCCATGCACTGTCCGCCACAAAATCCTAATAACCAGCATTCAGCACCTGAAATGACCGCAACAAACGATGACCAACCCCAAACGAGCTCTCATGAGTGGCAAGTAATGAAAAGAGAAAAGATGCCCACGCTCCCTGATAATAACCTCGAATTACAAAGCCAAATCATCGATAACAACAGATTTAATTTATTAAATGACATGCACGAAGATAACGTAATGGAAACAACTAGAGACGACCACAAGCTGCAGTTAAGAAACCCTCCAGTATATATACACGGAGTAGAAAATTATAACGCAATGATTACAAATCTGACAAAAGTATTAGAAACTGAACAATACAACTCAAAAACACTAGCAAACAACGTCGTCAAGATAAATACTAAGAACCCTGAAACATATCGAAAACTGGTGAGACATCTTGATGACGAGAAAATTATTTTTCATACTTATCAGATTCAAGAAGAAAGGGCATTTAGAGTTGTAATCAGAAACCTTCACCCAACAGTCGATACCGCGTTGATAAAAGAAGAATTGAAAGAGAAAGGACATACTGTACGCAATTTAATGAATATAAGACACAGGGTAAACAAAACACCACTTCCTTTATTCTTTGTCGACCTCGAGCCTGCACAGTAACAAGAAAGAGATATACGAACTTAGATCTCTATTAAATATGATAATTACAGTTGAGCCACCAAGGAAAAAAACCAATATCATCCAGTGTACTCGTTGTCAAGTATACGGACACAGCAAAACTTACTGCAGAAAACCATTCGCGTGCGTAAAGTGTGGTGGCAACCACAATACCCTGACGTGTACAAAGCCAAAAGACACTCCTGCTACATGTGCATTATGCAATGGAGCCCACCCAGCAAACTATAAAGGATGCTCTACCTACCAACAACTTCAGTTAAAAAGAGGAAACAACACCGCCAACCCTAGAATGCAAGCACCACAAGCTCTAAAGGCGGCCACAATTCAACCAAACACATATAGGGCAAACAGGTTTCCAACTAGCTATGCCGCAGCCGTGGCTGGACAACAAAATTTCATAACAACGTCAGACTCATACAACACTCAAAATCAAAACAGCAATGACATCTCCCTGTCTCAGTTCCTTTCCAAATTTGAAACCATGTTTAGCCAGTTAATGCAACAAAATACTATGATGCTCAACCTACTCACTAGCCTGATAACCAAAATCCCCCAATAATGGATACCCTAAGAATAGCCGTATGGAACGCAAACGGACTTCTACAACGCCGTTTAGAAGTAGAAGCGTTTCTAAACACCCAAAAAATCGACCTGCTCTTGTTATCTGAAGCACACTTTACTAATTACAACTACCTCAATATCCACAACTACAGAACTTATTACACCTGTCATCCCGACAACACAGCTGACGCTGGAACGGCAATTATAATCAGCAGCAAATTATCACACTACGAAATGGAGAAATTTGAAACATATCATATACAAGCCACAAATGTCAAAATTAAAGACCACGTTGGAGATATAACAGTATCATCAGTATATTGCCCTCCGCGGCATTCAATAACGCAGAACCAGTTCGAAGACTTCTTCAGGACGCTAGGAGACCGGTTCATAGCAGGTGGTGATTTTAACTCTAAACACCCCTTATGGGGTTCCAGATTAATTAACCCAAAGGAAGGCAACTATATAACATCTTAAATAATCATTATAATGCAGTAGCCACAGGTAAACCCACATATTGGCCAACCGATCTGAATAAACTGCCGGATGCATTAGATTTCCTTATTACAAAAATTTCTCGCCCAACTACATCGATGTTGCTGACTGCTACGATCTAAACTCGGATCACTCTGCTATAATATGCACGTTGAGTAGCTGCATAATCAACAAGCCTGCAAGGCCCAGCCTACACAACAGTCTTACGGATTGGGACATTTTCGACAATATATTGATGAACATCTATCGATTCCAGCAGTACTTAACACTTCAAATGAAATTGAAACGGCAATAGAACGACTAACACAAACCTTACAATATGCTTCTTGGACAGCTACGTCCATAAAACTACAACATAAATGTAACAAAACACTAACAACTACTCCTTAGAAATTAGACAAAAGATCAGCGACAAACGAAAAGCAAGACGGATCTGGCAACAAACAAGACACCCAAGAGACAAAAATATACTAAACACTCTCACCACACAACTAAAAGATTAATCAAGGAACAGAAAACGAAACGTTCAATGATTACATGCGAAACTTATCCCCAGTCAACACCATGACTACTCCTTATGACGCGCAACTAGGAATTTGAAAAGCCTATTATCCCTATCCCTCCTATTCGTAAAATGATGGCTCTTGGGCCCGATGTGACAAAGATAAAGCGGTGGTATTCGGCGAACACTTAGCTGCAACCTTTCAACCGCACGAATCAGACAGAACTCCACAAGATGATTACGAAATTCTCGAATTCCTCAAATCACCACTCCAACTCCATTTACCCATTCGACACTGTACACCCAACGAAGTCCAAACAGAAGTTAAATGTTTAAAAACTGGCAAAGCACCGGGATATGACCTAATTACGTCCGAATTACTCCGTCAACTGCCAAAAAAAGGGATAGCAGCTATAACACGTATATATAATGACATCTTAAGAACTCAGTATTTCCCAATCCAATGGAAATTTGCCGAAGTAATTGTCATTCAAAAGCCAGGAAAACCAGCTCAATTACCAGCTTCTTATAGACCGATTTCGCTGTTACCACTCCTCTCTAAGCTCTTTGAGCGAATTCTACTAAGAAGACTTGAACCCATTATAGAAGAACTGCATTTAGTTCCGGAACATCAATTCGGTTTCCGCAGAAAATACTCAACATTGGAACAAGTCCACAGGATAGTGGATAAGGTAGAAAAATACTTCGAGGAAAACGGTTATGCCTAGCAGCATTCTTAGACGTGGGCCAAGCTTTTGATCGAGTTTGGCACCCTGGCCTCCTATATAAGATCAAGCAAACCCTACCGCAACAGTACTATCTGCTCTTCAAGTCGTATCTAGAAAACAGATACTTTCGGGTCAAAATCAATGACAGCCACTCGCCAATCTACTCAGTCGATGCAGGTGTACCACAAGGTAGCGTACTGGGACCGACATTATACCAGTTGTTTACGGCAGACCTTCCTGTTACCGACAATGTTTTAATTGCTACGTTTGCGGACGACACGGCTGTATTATCTTCACACAGAGATCCACTTCAGGCATCAATATACCTGCAAAATGCGCTGGAAGCTTTAGAAAACTGGATAAAGACCTGGCGCATCAAAATCAATGAAAACAAATCGGCTTCAGTGGTCTTCACCCTCCGCAAGGTTGTTCCACCTCCTATAATCTTCAACGGCACTAACATACCACACAAAGAAGATATCAAATATCTCGGTATCCATCTCGATAGCAAACTAAACTGGAAAAACATATACAGACTAAGCGAAAGAATTAGATATCCGCGTGAAGAAGATGTTCTGGCTCCTCGGACGAAAATCCCAGCTCAGTTTAACAAACAAGGTGTTGTTATATAAAACCATGTTAGTACCGATTTGGACGTATGGGATCCAGTTTTGGGGATCTGCTAAGTCATCGAACATCGAGATATTACAGCGATTTCAAAGCAAAACACTTCGCGCAATAGCAAACGCCGAATGGTATGTGAACAACCGCACATTACATAACGATCTAAAGATCCCATGGATTAAAGATGTCATCAAAGCTTGCTGCATCAGATACAACGATCGTATTAGTGATCACCCTAGTGTTCTAGTGACAGACTTATTAAATAATGCAAACGCAGTTAGACGCCTGAAACGGACAATGTTTAGTGACCTAACAAATTAGTAATAAGACTTGTATACCTTGTAATGACAGGAGGTCACTCTTGGTGTTCCTCCCCACATGCTATGTACATTAACTCATTTGCTTGTTAGTCTAGTTAGACTAGTTGTAAATATGCAGTAAAAAAAAAAAGATCTCCTGACTTCACACTTTGCGATTTTCTCTTACGGGGGTTCATAACAAAGCAGTTTATGTACCACGTCTACCAACAACTTTGGACGACCTTAAAACAGCTTCATGTGTGGAATGAATCCTGCCATTGTTTAGTTGTTATCCATGCAGCAGCATTTATAAACTTGAATATGACTACACTCAAATGTAATTTACATCACCAAATTAAAAATTATAAGCTTACAGAATTGCGTCCATCATTTTGAATCACCCTGTACCTAGGTAGAATGTGAAACTTTGTCTAAAGATATTTAAATTACAAACACAAATCTGAATAGATAGGGCGATAAGAGCAAGGATACGTTTCGGGAAGTTCCTGCACAAAGCCCCGTTAGCAGCCGGCTCCACATCAAAACAAACTTTCCATTTGGCAGTTATTAATAATGCTGTATGGGTTATTCCGTATTTTGATTACATTGTTCCGAGCACATCAAGTTTCTGCGACTGCATACCCGCGGAGTGCAAAGTTTGGCGGCCTTTGTGCCGCGAGTGACAGCGGCTAATTCCGTGATATGGGACGACACGAACCCCGAGCTTTATCGCCTTCCGGGTTCCGCAAACGCCGAATTTTTGCCCTCACCTGCAGGGGCACGCGCCGCGCAATCTCGCTGGCGGAGCCAATATTTGCGTAGGTGAGGTCGCGTTCGCGGGCCTTCAAACGCGCACCAACTGCGCCACAACGGGCGCCGAGCAGCGTCAGGTGGCAACCGCAACTTCCGCCCCGGGCCCTCTTCTTGAGCGCTCTTCCTACGTGCGGCGCGGCAGTCACTACAGAGATGGGTTGAGTACCGTTTCAGAATGTTATTCACCTTCGCCAAAGAAACCGTCTGCCGCGCTCGCGACGAATCGACGTTTCTTGCGCCTTTCCGAGAACCTGTGAGGCTGCGGCTGTAGCTGCACTTGCAGCCGAGTTCATTTTGATGTCACGCTCATATATTAGCATACACTTATTTTACTTCATAAATAGATGATAAATGAAAGAACCCTGGAAATTTTGCCTTACCGCTCTATCCTAGACAGCTTAGACAATTCTATCTCTAGAATAAAATTAAGATCAACCATAGTACGTCCAATAGTTGGTTATTCGGATTATTAAGCAAAATTTGTATTGTTAATATTTATTTATTTAATTATGCATTCACCATTTTGCTCAACAGCCTTTATCCATTTTTTATGCAACTTAAAGTTTCCATTCTTCCAGAACTTCTCAGGTTTCTGAGCAAAAACTTCTCGCAGTAGTTTTTTATGGCTTCCAAAGAGTTAAAATTTTGCCGTTAAGAGTTCTGCTAAGACCTAAATGAACATACAGGATGCTACAGCACATCCCATCAAGCTTCAACAATTTTTTCCGGGTTGAAGAAACATGATATCTAGCATTATCTTGGTAAGACACGACGCCCTCTCTATTAGTCAATTCTGGGCATTTTTTTTGAATATCCATCTTGAATTTGTTTAATTAACTGATTAATAGTGATAATAGTGCCGTGGTAGCTTAGTGGATAGATCGACTACGAAACCGTCTCAATTACGTCAATTCGATGTGGCATTTTCATCGACTCAGGCTGCAATAAATGCAGTACCTGAGGTCAAACTCTGTAATATAGTTTAGAACAATACTTAGCTCTAGATTTACTAATCTATCTGTTAAAAAGAGCTCAACTATTATTATTATAACTGATTAATTTCCAATCCCACCAGATTCAAAGCATGACTTTCTTTAAATTGAAACCAGATTTGGTGGTGGCTAATGGTGTTTTATTTCGCTTAGCTCATTTTTTCCGCTCAATATTATTATGAATGATACATTGTTCTTTACTTACCATTAATTAAGTCAAAAACAGAGCATTCTCGTTGCGTTTGTACAGGGCGTCACAGATGGAAATACGACCCAATAAATTTTTCTCGGAACCCAAACACCGTAGAGATTTGTGTAACTAAGCTTTACCATATACACTTAGACGGTGGTTTTTGATATGTTTAGTGTATCTGCTAAATTTCGTGTTGCGTATCGTTATTTGCTCATCGTTAGCGATAAAGAGTCTATTTGATCATTGTTAATATGTAAGGTCAAAATCGCCAGCTCTAAACTTCACAAACCACTTTCGAACAGTTTGCCTGACTAAGTAACTTTCTTCATACATAGAACATACCTTTTTTGTTGCTTGTATGGCATTTTTTGCTTTTCCTGTAATAGAACAACATTAAGTGTTTAAAGTGCACTTTGATTTCTCTAATCAGGGTAGATGCCACTTTTAAGAAAATGTACACAAATCGTGAGTTTTCTATAACTGCAATGTATTAAGACATCTCTCTAGTGAAAATCGGTACGAACTTTTTGGACCAGTGACGTAAACTAACGTTAGTGGTGCCCAGGACGGACTCTAAACGTGTCAAAAAGTACTAAAGTAATAAAAATTAAACGCACATTTAAGTCTTAATCTGAGTCGTTTATTATATTTCATAAAGCTAAAACAAAATAACACAGCATATTTGTAATGGAACCCTTCGAGTTTTGTGAGAAGAGAATTCACTAATAACAACATCAAAGTTCAACTGATTAGTAACTTCCTCCTTTACTGACAGTATCGCGAGGTTTGACAATTCGAGCTGACTCGTCCAATTATTTCAAAAAGCAGAATTACAGCTGCTGAAATTTGGAAGTGCGTTATTTCAATATCTTATCAAAAGACGCAAACATTTCTCTCCTCAATTCTTGCTTGTAAATCGGGATCCTTCGACCCGACCAAAATTCTGCTTACACTTTCTCTTTTGAGAAGACTCAATTTCGATTCTAAGTGGTTTACACAGATTTTTGGAAAAACTAAATTCGTTGAAAATGAAGAACGTTTCTAAGACATGAATTTTAATTACACATTGGAGAAGATCGAGCTCTTTTGCCTGAAAGTAACTTTGAGCGTCGTTGATTTTGCGCAGAACTTAACCCCAAAAACTGATGTAACACAAAAACGGGGGTGACTGTAGTTGTACTCTCGGAAGTATCCGTGAGCTGATCCAGAATTTTCTAGTAGTGGTTTTACACCATGTTGATGGCTTTATACCTTGCGTCCCAGCGCGTTTCGACTAACTTGTGTAGTTGCAGTAGTAACTGCGTCCCATCGATGGGTTAAAGATGAAAAAATACAAAGACTTGCTCAACACTTCTAAAAAACGTAACAGAATTCCAGCGACAGAAGCAGCATGAATTACAACTAGGTTTAAAGAATGGTTCACGCAGACAATGAATTGGGTTTCTGGATTAATTGACTTGATATGAGCTTGGGCACCAATGTATTCGCCGGCCATTACAGCTACATTGTCATAAGCTTGACCTCTGTAGATCTGGATGTCAATCCATTTGTCCGAATTTTCTCTACTATCAACTGAGTCAGTTCTTCAGCAATCTTCCTCTTATCTTCGATGAAATCAACTAACGATTCGGCTACACTAACATTTGGCCCGTCGCTCCTCACGTAACGTAACACCTGGATGGTTTGATCATTGTGAAATATGTCCGGAGTACTGTCACAAATGACACAAAAGTATTTGGCGACATACAAGAGATCGTATTCATCTTTCCAAGCTAACAAATGAAACAATTCCAGGAAGTTTCCTTTGTTACCACCATAGGCATCGCCGCATTCCCGATGTCCCCTTAATGCCAAGTTCAGCTTCGCTAAGAACTTGATGATATTCAAAATTCGGTACAGCAGATCTCTTCACTTCTGCTCCTCATTTCGAATGGCTTTTTGTGTTGCTTTATCAGTGGTTGTTCTACGCTTTTTTATTGCGTAAAATACCCAACATGAGCAGCGCTGGATTCCAGCATTTGCTAAATCCATTTCCAGAATTAAATCCCAATGCAGGACCAGTAACAGTTCCGAACAATCTGCAGCAAAAGCAAAGTAACAAAGATACGGAAGGAGAATACATCATTCAGGAACGTTTTTCGCTGTTTGGTAACCAGTCTCGAGGCAGCTTTCTGGTGAATCCTTTTGTAGAAACACCGGGCCTAGTAACTTCAGCAAAGTTACAGTTTATATGTTAAACCACAGCAGTACCTTGATGTATGAGGAATATACGGAGGTGATCTGAGATGTTTGTGGGCCACTGTCTAATATCTTCAAGTCCACAAGTTTCGATGATTCTTCACTCTTACCTTCAGCGTCGAGTTCTTCTTTTCCGGACCAAGACTGGCAACAGATTCCAAATTCTCAGTTTCCGAAACGGCTTCTGATGTCGTCACTGGTTCAACTTCGTCAGCAAGACTTGACGATTCCACCGCGGTTTGAAGATTACCACACGTTTCTTGGTTTTCTGCTACGATGGAACTTAGGCTCTAACGACTAGCAGTGACCCTTCACTCTTCCTCTTCTCATCTTCTCTTGCCTTCTTCTTCTTTTGGCACTTCTCTCATTTTAAATGCACTTTTGAAGTCATATTTTAAAGTTCTTTGTTAATATTTCCATGTGCCTAATATTGTATCATATTGCATTTAATAAGATTTAGAGGATCCAGGAGAAAGTTTACAAACCTCAATATTTAGATATCTCTATAGAAAAAAAGGCAAACAGAGCGAGATCCAATAAATCAAATGTTGTTACCACAGTGAATTTCTTTCTATATGGGATAAGTTCATTATCATGTACCATGTTTTCCAAAATATTTCTATAAATTTTGGTAATCACGTTTAGAAAATTCCTGTACCACCATCTTGTATACATGAAAACGAAAGACGATGTAAAATTAGACAAGGCATGTTTGTGCGTAAGTGCTTCAGAGATTGCACCTTACTTTGAGATCTTCTCCTTCTTTTTTTATTACAGGACCAATACTTCTAAAGTTCCTACAACACAGTCGACTTTTAGCTGAGAATGCAGATTCGAGACTCAAATTAAAAGCGCGTTAAAAAACACGTTGTGCGGCTACAACAGAGTTAACATATTGTTCCAAATGTATGTTTTGGCAGCAAACGTTTTCTATCATCATCCTTTCATCTAACGAATCACTACCCAATACCCTTGCTTTTTGCTTAATAACCTTTGAAATTAAGGAGAGAGTTTCGACCCACTCTATAATTAACTAATAGATAGCACGTGATGCAGCTGGGATATGATTTCCATGATTATATTTTAGTACACATCGCTCGTGAATCGCAACCGTGTTAACCCTACATTAACAAGAAGGCGATCCCTGCTATTTACATTGAAAAGACGAACCGGAATAGCTGGAGTCCTAATGTAAGAAATTAGTAACACACAGACTGGGTAAAGATTGGAGCAAAAAGAAAAACGGAAATTTGTCCATTTGGGGGATTGAGCTAACAAATACAGAATTGAAAATCATAAAATCAATTCAACTAAAAATAGTGAAACCCCTCAAAACAAAGTTATGGAGTTAAAGAGCATAAAGGCAACTGGTAATTTACTCAAATGTTATGAGATTAAATTGCATGGGTCAGATTTAATAATCGCAAAAAATGCTATTTAAGGGTGCTGCAAAATTGATTTGTGGTAGGAGGCGGAATTAAGTGACAACTAAGTGCACTAGATAATGGATGACATGGTTGGCGTAGATGTCAAGAGTTGAGTTTCATAAAAGAAAGGATACAAACCGGAAAAATATCACAATAGAATAGTAAAAGTTAGCGAAAAGATGGAAATTGAAGTTTCTCATGGATCGGTCTTGGGATCATTTTTTTAAATATACCGATTTTATATACCGCTTTGAAGTTACAACTAACAAAATGTCTGCGTGCATAGGCTTAGAAGATTATCTAGCTTTTAGTTCGGTTAGCAAATTTTGATTGACTTATACATACAGTAAACTAGGGTCGGTTCCAAAAAAGACCGAAGTATTGTAAGTGAAGAAGAAAACGGGAAGAAATGAGAATCATAATTCAAAACCTAAAAGTTTACTTAATCGATAATTTAAGAAACACAATGAAGAAGTAAAGAAAAAGACCTAGAAAAGTATAACAGTTTTAACTACAACAATTCTCACTAAGTGAAAAAAAAATTAAGTTGAGTAGTGTATATCATCTCAATGTATAGAGCCTCCGAATACTATAATGCGTTCAGAACCCAGAAGTATAGAGCTAAAATTAAGAACGTGCAACGCAAAATGCTATTAGGATTGGAATCCGTCTCGTTAAAAGTGGTTTAAGTGGTAGCTAATAAAATTCTAGTAGACCTTATAGCAGAAAAAACCCGCGAAAAAAAGGGGACAGCATAAGAATAAACTATTGAGTAATGGCAACGAATGACGATATAAATGTCATCAGATTTGGTATTATTCCAAATTAATTCCACGGTGGGTAAAAGGTAGCCATTATATAGACTTAACTACTGTATAATACGAGCATTCACCAGTTATAGGGGCTTTCAAATGTATATAATAAAAATAGGCATGGACGGAGATGATAGTTGTATTTTTTTTAAAGAAGTTGACTTGGTAAATCTACACATTGTTCTAATGTCCTAGATAGGAACTAGCGAGGCAACAAATAAGTGCGATATTCAACGTAACGTTGATGCCAGATATTATGCTGCAAAGCAAGGAAAGAGAAAGTCACAACTTTTATAAGAAAATAAAAAAGAAAAAGAACGTAAAGAGAAACTAGGGTAAACAATAAATCATCTAAGTAGATGACCCTAGACCCTATGTATAAGACCCTAGTTCAAAAACTATTGAACTTTTTCAAATTTTATTTTTTAGTACACAATTAGCTACGAAAGTCCGTAAATAATTTAATTCAGTTAATTGCCTAAAAGTCTTTTTAAAGCCGTCGCCTTGAGATCATATACGTTCCTTATTTTAGAACAACGAGTTAGGGATGGAATTAAATAATAATTCTCCTAAAATGACTGCTAATAATTTAATCTGAATTGTTGTAGTGAAATTTTGAACATTTTAATAACAAAATTACAGTGTTGTATTTGACCAAGAAGCTGTAATGCGGGTTAGATAAATGAATGAGTGCAACATCATAATGCAGCTGTAATTTATGCTAACAGAGACTATATAAGGAGGGTAAGGGGTGGCGCCAACATCCAGTCACCCAAATGTCAACCCCACCTGCACGTGGTACCCTCTGCTAGAAAACGAACGGGGCTCTGACGACCCAGCATCGGGGGGTATAACCTGATACCAGTTGTCCCGAGGGAACGGGGCCCTCGTCGTCGGGCTAATCACCCATAGGAGGTATACAGATTCAGAGAAATACAGAAAGCCTCGGACATGGACGGAAAGATGGAAAACGACCTAAGCGTGCACAAAGGACAAGAATTGGAATATGGAACGTGACAGGACTAAATGGGAAAAAGATAGAGTTAGTTGAAGAAATGGAGAGATATAAAGTTAAAATCCTAGGACTTTCAGAAATCAAAAGAAAGGAATCAAAGTACAAACACTCGGAAAAGGATACAAATTGTTCTGTTAGGAACAAGAGCAAAGGAGGGAGTAGGAGTGATAATTAGCGAAGACCTAACCGGAAAGGTGATAGGATGGGAAGGTATCAGTTCAAGAATAATGACAATAGATGTCAAGCTAGAAGAAAGAACTACATTCATACAGATTTATGCACCAACAGAAAATGACAACTTACTGGAAAAAGAAGAGTTCTACACAAGCCTACAACAAGTGCTCGACAAAGCTAGAGACAGAAGCAGATACACATTTATACTTGGAGACTGGAACGCCCGAGTGGGAAAGAACCCAGACAAAGGACATGGAGTTCTAGGAAGATACTGTACAGACAGAGTGTTAAACGACAATGGCAATAGGATGATTGACTTCTGCATAAGTAACGAAATGCTAATAGGAAATAGTTTCTTCAATCACAAACTAATACATAAAATAACTTTCATTGCAGAAAACAGAGAGGCCAAAAGTGAAATAGACTATTTTACATACACAAAGGGAGCAAAGTACGCAGTATTAGACGCGAAGGTCATCCGAGGGGCAGAAATCCATTCAAATCACAAACTAGTAATAGCGGACACGAGATTCTATGTAAGAAAGGAAGTAGCGAAGAAAGGCTACGAGAAAATAAAAATAACTGAACTAAGAAAGCCCGAGAAAAAAAACAGAATACGCACAAGAAGTAGAGCGCAGATTACTAGAACACGAACAACAAGAGCACCATCAGGAGGTAGAATGGAACGTGGAAGAGAGATGGACAAGACTTAAGGAAGTAATACTTGAGATAGCAACAACAATCTGTGGGAAAAGCAAAATATCACCTCGATACCAACGCACGAAATGGTGGAATGAGGAAGTAAAAAGGATAGTAATGGAAAAGAAAACAGCTTGGAAGAGATACCTACAGACCAAGAGAGAGAAGACAGGCAACATTATATAACAAGGAGAAATGAGGCAAAAGAGGAAGTGAAGAGGGCCAAAGAGGAAGCTTGGGAAGAGTTTGGTAGAGAGATGGAGCAGAAATTCAAAGACAACAAAACAACAAAAGGACTTCTGGAAAACAGTTAAAGGCCTAAGGGAATGCACAAACAAAAGGTGTGGAGCATTAGGAACGAAGAAGGAGAAGTCGTTACAGAACTGCCACAAATATTAGAAACATGGAAGAGACATTACAGCACAAAATTCAAAGCACCAAACATACAAGAACAATACAACCCCATCAGAGTAGAACAAGAAGAACAAGAAGAGACAGAAAACGAAACAATAACTTTGAAAGAAACAGAAGAAGCAATAGCACACATGAAAGTAGGAAAATCTGCAGAAAAAGACGGAATAAGCCCTGAACTAATCAAATACGGAGGGGAGTGTATAAAGAAATGGACACACAAGATATGCCAGCAAGTATACGAAGGAGAAGGAATACCGAGGGATTGGGAAGCAAACATAATAGTACCAATCCAAAAAAAGGTAACACAAACGACTGTGGACACTACAGAGCAATATGCCTGGCATCCTGCGTACAAAAGATCTACACCAGGATACTAGAAAAAGATAAGGCATCACATAGAAGACGAGCTATTAGAGGAACAAGCTGCATACAGAAAAGGCAGACAGACTCAAGACCACATATTTACGCTTCGCACAGTAATAGAAAAGACACTTGAAGGAAACAAAGAGCTACACCTGGCATTCATAGACCTCCTAGCAGCCTTCGACACGGTACCAAGAGCAACCCTGTGGAATTCAATGGAAAGAATTAACGTCCCGAGAAAACTTGTAGAAGCCACAAAACAACTATACGGAAGAACGAAAGGAATAGTAAGAATACAAGGACAAGAATCGGGGAAATTCTTGATGGAGAGGGGATAAAACAGGAGACTCCTCAGTCCACTACTATTCATTATCATGATGAATGAAATAGTTAAGAACAGCAGGAACCCAAACCTGAACACTAAACTAGGACAGTGGAACATGGGGGCAATCAATATACAAAGCCTCGTCTTCGCAGATGATGTACTAATCATAGCCGATAGCCAAAGGAAACTACAACAAGCAATAAATAATTGGAACAACGAAATTAAAATAAAAGGAATGACAATAAATGCGAAGAAAAGCAAAATAATGAGAATAAGTAAGAACACAGATGAAAAACAAAGAAACCTGAACGTAAGATGTGAAGGAGAGCAATTGGAACAAGTGGAGAACTATGAGTACCTTGGAGTAATAATAAGCCAAGACGGAACAGTAACAGATGAATTAAGGAACCGGACCTCCAAGGCGACTAGAGTATACTATCAGATCAACTCAACATTAATCAACAAGAAAGAGCTGAGCAAAGAGACTACCTGTATAAAACAATATACTTACCTACATTAACATACGGAATAGAAAGCATACCGCTACAAGACAAGAGCAAAAGTAAATTAACGGCTGCGGAAATGAAGTACCTGCGACGTATAGTCGGAAGAACAAAGAGGGACAGAGTGAGGAACATCACAACAAGAGAGGAGTTAGACCTAGAACCGCTAGTGGAAACACTACAGAAAAGACAAGTAATGTGGTTTGGGCACGTGACACGAATGGGCGAAGAAAGGCTGCCAAGAAGGGTATTAGAGACAAGAAGAGAAGGAAAAAGAGGAAGAGGAAGGCCAAGGCAAACATGGATGGAAACTATCAGGAAGGAAGTGGAAAGGAGGGGGAAAAACATGGCAGAAGCTAAACAAATCGCTAGGGACAGGAAGAGATTTCGAAAATGGATAGAGGACCCAACACCTTAGGGTATAAGGGATGGACAAAGAAGAAGAAGAAGAAGAGACTATATAATACTCTTTGATAATGTTGAGCCTTGCCTCATCACTCTTGCTGCACCACCACACAGAACTTGCCTTATTAAACCTTTTGAATGGCTTGCACTTGTGGGTTAGTAAGTTTAACATAAAAAGTTGTATGCAAGATAAAGACGCATAATATTTAAATGCCTCTTGGATATTATTTTAAAATTATCTTTAACTGAAGATTGCAGCAGAATTAATATAATAAACAGATGCATAAATTCTCAATTTATTACCGTATTAACATCAAAGACAAAATTATATCAGTTGTTGCTCAGCCACTGATGACAGCTTTGTAAAAGCCTGCAACTATGTTTTAGAAAAATTTTAAAGTGCAAACCCTTCTGCTATAATGATATAAAAGCAGTTTCTTGTGCATTTTTTTTAAAAATTTGTTTAGGTATTTTATTTTGTTAACTTCTTTTAAAAATCATAAATGATCTCACATATAGGGCATACACTAATAAGACAAGTCTAGACATTTGACGTGTGCTTCTTTAGACAATACAAGACCCTTGTAGAAGAAATGTACAGTTTAATAAACCGCTTTACCATAGTGCAAATCTAAACAAGAGATTCGATAAAATACCTCATCAACAATTGGGCGCATAAGTTTGAAAAACACGGCTAGGTAAAATTTTAGCCGTTACAGAAGAAAGTAAATATAATTTTCCTAATATTTCTAAGATGAGTGTCAAAATCTTTGCTCTTATAAACATCTATTACTGAGGGTGGTAAATATATAGCTGACTGCCATTTTAATTAAACGCATTCGTCAAACATCTTTGAGGACAATATTAAACAAAGGCTTACACATAAGGACGTGCAAGATCCAACTGACTTAAGAGCTTCAGCTTGAAGACCACCAAAAACATCGTGAGTACACTATTGTAGTATGAGAACTTAGTGTCGCAGATAAATGACTTATTTGAGTATATTAACAAACAAAACTGCCGTATACGGAAGAAGAACGGCCGTTACGTCTGCGCCTGGTTATAGTTTGTAGCGGATTTCTTCTTTGAAGTGTAATTAGACTTCATCTTTTTGAGGGCGAAGCAAAAAATTATCTTTTCAGTGTCAGCGAACTTTTCAAACCTTTAAATTGAATAATTTAACCTGATAGTCATATGGTTTCAGCAAGATGGTGCATTTTGGTGATGTGGTTTACCTTCCTCCCCTCCCCCAAATCACCCGATTTAATCGCTCCTACCTTTTCAGATATCTTGATGATAAGGTTTGCGCTATTAAATCAGGCATAAGTGGGAAACTCACAGAAAACACGCGGGAAGCTGTTCAGAATATACATACGGGTGTAAAGGTGATGGAGAATCTGATTCAAAAAGCCCGAGCCTGTGCAGCCTCTGGAGGTGGACCTTTATCAGATATAATAATAAAAAAAACGTCAAGTCCAAGTAAACGATTAGGTTAAAGATAATTAAAATATAAATCGGCCAGTTATATGTTGCCCACCTTGTATTCGCATGTTTAGTCACCAAGAGCCTTGTATTGCGCAAATGGTTCAAAAGTAGTATAAAAGATATAAAACAGCGTAAACATATTTGTATTTTTTTATTGTTAAGTAAATTGGCAATCAGATCCTATAAGCTAATATTATAAATGTGGCAACGACGTTGTGAGGGGTCCTCTTTATGGGGAGCATTGCTAACGTAACGAGGGCCCACTCAGAAAGAGGTCTTTTTCAATGGAGGTCGGTAGGCCAACGGCGCTTGAGCCTTCTGATGACTTGGTGGTGCGGAAGAGGATTGTCATGGATGGAGGGTTTGTCGAGAAGTTTCGTAGTTCTGTCGTGTATTACTGTGTTGAGGAACGGGATGTGAAGGTTGTGGTGTATCATCTGGTTGGTGATGTATCACGGTGCATTAGTGATGAATCGTAAGACTTTAGATTGGCAACGTTGCATAATAGCGAGGTTTGATTTTCTAGCACAGACCTAAAGTTCAATTCCATAGGATCAGGTGGGTTTGATAATGGCTTTACAGACCAAGAGTTTGTTATTTAAGGATAATAGGGATTAAAACCTAGTAACCAGTAAAGAGTTTTGATTCGAAGCTTGATGTGTTTCCTTTTTTTTAATAATGTGTTGTCGAGGTGAAAACCCAAGTACTTCATTGTTGAAGATTGTGCTATCTCAATTTGTTTAAGTGAAGTAGAGGGCACAGCCCATTACGCAAAAGTCACCTGTGTTGATTTAGACTCGCTAACCTTTATTTTCCCCTTCTTGAGCTTCAAGTTGATTAAGGTGGGCTTGGACGTGTTCGAATGCGGTGTTTAAGACTCTATGCCTCGCAAGGATGATTGTGTCGTCAGCGTATGCGCCTACAGTTGTTGTTGGGGTGGTTGGGAGGTAGCGAAGTGAATAACGTATAGAGAAAAGTTCCAGGACCCTTTTCTATGGAACCCCAGATTGAATTAAATACACTGCTGACTTCATCGTTAACTCGTGTTCGAAATTGTCTGTTTGTTAGGTAGGATTCCAGGAGCTAGTAAAATTGAGGAGTTAAGATCTGTTGCATTTTATGTTCGAGTTTTGTGCCAACATTTCTCGAACGCCTGGCAAATATCCAGGACGGCTATGCAGTAGGCTGATTGCTCGAACGCCGCATTAATCTCATGTGTGATGCGCTGGCACTGTTGTATAGTTGAGTGAAATCGATGGAAGCCTAATCCGGGTTCACTTAGTTGCAGTGAATTCAGGGTCGAGAAGCTAGGAAGTTACTGGTAGTAAACTTATAGGGCGGTAGGATGTCGCATAGCTGGGGTCTTTGCCGGGCGTATAGGTGAGTATTATCTCCGCTTTCTTGAATTCCTTTAGCCAATACTGAAGCGGAGTATGGCGTTAAATATGTATGTTAGAAGCACTATTCCTGTTCTTTGGATTTCGCGGAGCAGTTCAGGTGTGATTTGATCTGACCTTGGTGGTTTCTTCAGACTTAATCGTTGGATCTTCGATGAAACTAGTGGTATGGGAGGAGAGGATATTTTAGGTGATGGTTGAAGTTCGCAATCATGTGGTTGAAATATTCCGGATAAGTGGAGTGCGAACAATTTGACTTTTTCTTATCGCTCTTGGCCCACCCAATTGCTGGCGGGAGTTCCTGTATTGGTGGGGATAGAGTTTGGGGTTTTAGGGAATATCTGATAGGTTTCCATATTGAATTGTTTAAGGTTAAGCTGTATCTATTAAATGAGTTTTCCCTTAGGGTTTTGAGTTTTGCCTTCAGCTGATTATCGAGGATGTTGAGGTTCGTATACTAGTAATTGGGACAAGAAGCCAAAATGAAAAATTTGATATAGTACTGCAATTTGCAGTACAATCGATTATTTTCTTAATATTGATATCAACCACGAGCAGCTAATTTCCCGGCCTCAATTGTAAGTTTTATAATAAATTGAAGAAAACAGCGTCGCGTGCGACAAAACCTCGCACAGACAGAAAAATGTAGTTTTAAGTTAACCAAAGATGCTTTACATTATTTAGATGTAGAATTAACGATTAAAAAAAGATTGAGATTTAAAAAACTAAATGACTTGCAGTTGCTCGAGTCCTCAAGCATTTCGGTTAATTCATCAAATGGGAAACTATAACTAAAACAATTGATGACACCGTCTTGCACAAACCACAACAGATTTATTTTTAGACTGGTGATAATTTTTTCAAATCCAGTTCACAAGCATATGCTATAGTTTCTAATCTAAAATGTTGCAATCAGAAATGTTAACCTAGAACCTAGAAGAAACAAAAACAGTTTCGCACATATACATTTCAATCTTTAGTAACGAGTCTGAAAACTATAATCTACGAAAAGTGCTCTTGACGTTTCGTTCACAACTGCGGTGGACATTTTCAGAATAAAATATTCCAAAAATTAAGTGACTGTCCCGTCCATTTTCGCTTTTATACTCGTGCGAGTATAAATGTAGCTACGGATCATATTGGGGTGTAATCGGGCTAGCTGCTGGCGTCAATATTATATTTTGGCATTTTCTGACATCACTCGCTCTTAAGGGGCAAAAAACGCGATACGATGAAAGATCAAGTGACGTCAGAAAATGTCAAAATATTACCTGCAATAACCCGATTGACGTCAGCAGCTAGCCCGATCACATTATCTACCATCCCGGTGACGTCAACAACGGCCCACCAATACCACCCCTACCGTACTCGCACGAATATAAAAGCGAAAACGCAAGGGACAGTCACTTAATTTTTAGAAGATTTTCTTCTGAAGATGTCTGCCGTAGTAGTGGACGAAACGTCAATAGTTTCTGAACTCCGACTATGGCCTTATAACCCGAGAACCAACCATACGATGCACCACAACACCGGCCGTGAAAGCCTTCGCATCTATTGGAGTACTTTCACCAATTCGTCAATTTGTAAATTATTTATGCACAGACTACGTTCAGCCTTGCTCATAATTTCACAGACATCTAACTGTAAGATATTGTGGGGTATCTACTGTAAAGACGAGTAAATTTTACATTTATAATAAAATGTTACAAAAACACTTAAAAATCATTTACAACCTTTATGAAATAAGTTTCAAGGCTGATTTTCTAACTTTTGTTCTGTAATATTCAAACACAAGAAGTGGGTATTATTGTCACCTAATATGCGTTTTGAAGAGACTTGATCTTGGAAGTGTTTCCATGTAAACTCACTTGGTTGCAGAGTTGTACTTAGCAACCCATAGTTCGGATTATTGGCTCATTAACTGTCATAACTGTCAGTAAAACATAAAATGTAACACACCAAGCATATGGCGACGAGGAATCATTTATAAGCTGCATCTTTGAATGGCTAGGTTCGGGAAGGCCAACACAGTTGCAAATAAAATGGTATATCAGTTGAGCAATGTCAGATTAAACATCATATTCCTGCTCTCTATCACATTTCCCATATTCTTTCGATTTGTCACAGTGTGATTTTTTTGTTTTCCGCTTGAAAATGCCGCTGAAAAGAAAGTGTCGTGAATACACTGTAGCAATCTAAACGGCTGTGACAGATGTGCTGAGAAGCATCCCGGATGAAGCTTCTCTACTTGCTTTCATGGCCTCCAGAAATGGTGGCAGCTGTGCATCGATAACCGAGAGGACTACTTTGACAAGATCTACATCCATCAGTCAGTAAGTTGAATCAAATATCGTTTACATGCCCGATCCTGAAACTTTTTTGCCACAGATTGTACGTGTTCTATCTACACACTTTTATCAGCATGTTTTAAAGTTCTTGCCCAACTTGCGAAATTAAACATGAAACGCAACAAGCCAGGAAAATTTCCACGCCAATTTAATTTGAACTTTCATTGCTGCCTTTTTCTCAGAGCCCCGCGAAAGCGCGCCGAACTTATACCTATCGTTATTCGGCCGCTCCTAGCTTTACAAGTTACATTACGCAACTTTCATATTGCAAAACGGGGCCTTAGTAAAGAGCTTTTTATCGCAAAAACTTGAGAGCGCCGCAACTTTTAACTTTCTCTCGCAGCGATAAACGCGTCATACGTCTTGCGCGCTCGGTTTTATCTTTTTTGCGGCGGGCCCCTAGCCCTTCGAGTGGAAATATTTAAATTTGCATAAAGCGCTTATTTTCGCAAAACAATTTTGCGCCATTTAGCGCACAGAGGGATGCAAAAACCATAATCGTCCTCGGGGCTGCGCGAGCGCGGCCGTAGTTTTGGGCGAGGGGCGACTTCAAGCGATTTTAGGGGTTTATATTAAATAGAGCATAGCAACGCAATTGTTTTAGAGTGTTGGCGCATTGTTTACAAACAACTTTATAATGGCGTGTGCACCTATTTAATAACATGCACGCATATCATTTACATGATAAAATCTAAACTGCCACGTTTATCCACAACTACAATGTGTACTGAAATTTTAATGGTTATTCTCCAAATACTATTTATCTGAAGGGAACATATGTTTTGAACATTACAGCTTATAAAAATACCGGTCAAAATATATTTTCCTCATAACTTGGTCACCTGGACACCTGGTCTATAATTACATATGTAAAAATTTTGACTTATTTAAATGCCTGCTGATAATGGCGTGTAAATCACTATAATCAGTGAAAATCGCCATTTTATTGACTTTTGAAGTTTTTTAAATAACAATAATCGTGTCAGGTATAAGTAAGCAGTCTAGCTCTCGCAATATAAACCCGAATATACAGAAGGCCACTGCTAATAGTTGTGCCCACGGTCGAACTCCCCGGGACCTTGCAGCGCAGTTCAACCTCCACAAGAACACCATTTCCTAAAGCGCCGCCTTCGACATGGTGTTGTGAAGAAGCTCAAGGCCTGTCGTCCCAAAATTACCTCAAGACCCTTCGACGGGAATGTCGTCCGCATGGCCGGCGACAACCCCCGCCTCACAGCAGCCAATATTTCTTGACAATTGTATAACCCCCTGGACCAGAAACCGTCTATTTGTACTACTAGACGTTGCGTGCAGCAAGATGGACTTAATGGACGTCGTTCAAGAAGTCGATGATTTCGGAAAAGAACAGGAAAGTGCGCGTGGAGTACTGGAGGAGGAAAGAGTGAGAAAATGTGCTTTAGAGTGACAAAAGCAAGTACATGTTGTTCGGAACGGACGCGATTTGGTAGATTTGACGTTCCCAAAGCTCTCGTTTTG
This sequence comes from Sinelater perroti, assembly GCA_036346155.1. NCBI lineage: Eukaryota > Metazoa > Arthropoda > Insecta > Coleoptera > Elateridae > Sinelater > Sinelater perroti. The sequence continues at coordinate 14,499,129 of JARFIY010000158.1, read as the reverse complement.
ATCCTAAGTATTCTAGATTTTCACGATGAAGCACGAGGCGGAAGTGTCATAGTGTGTAGTTGTGTCTCTGACCTTGGCACGGGCCCCTTCAAGAGAATCCACGGCATTGTAGATCGCTAGCTTCTCAATTGGCCTAGCTGATCCTGTAAAGTCGAATATTATTTACGGCCTTTGGGCAGAACTGGAGCTTCGTCTGATTGGCAGAAATGCCAATAATGTAGTTGAGTATGTCCAACTCTAGAAAAATGGAAGAACATCCCACTCTCTTCATCCATACTCTTCTGGACTTCGTGCCTCGCAGGTGCTAATCCCTCATTGATGCCAAAGGTTATGCTACTAAACATTAGACTTTTGTTTACTTTTAGTTGATTCCTGATGATTTAGCGTTATTCCGATGCTCTCGTTGTTGTATTTCTTTCATTTTTTGCTGTGGCAATAAAATATTTTTCACTTGAGTTGTGTTTAGGTTTTTTTTTTAAAAAAATCGGTTGACGAGCCGTGTGAAATACTTTGAAAAAGATTCACTGTGAATTTCAGCTGGACATGCAATGAAAATTGCTATATTTTTAACCGGTACTGTACAAAGATATATTAAAAGTACACGGTAAAACCGAGAGAGTGGTACTGACGTGCAACACCACGTGTGCGCAAGGGATGACGGGTAACTAGTCGCGCGCAGCATTCCACGTTTCAGTAGGATAGGAGTATAGTCGTTCCACTAGGTAATTGCAGCATTGAGGAACAATGCATCATAGTGCCTTTTCTATGGCTAAAAGGTTTTAAATCCATGGAAATCTATCACCGGATATTGGCGTAGTACGGAGCACCCACCATGCACCAACAAAGAACGCTTTAAAGAGGGAAGAACAAGTACAACGTATGACCAAAACATCCAGAGGTCAGGTAGCCTGATCTAGAGCCATCTTGTTATCACATCTTCAAATCCTTAAAAGAGACTGCTAAAGTTTAGCAAGAGATGCAAACTCGGCTTCATAAACAATCTGAAAGCTCATTTTTTAAAGGGGTAAAGAAGGACGACCGCTCTATGTTTGCACACTTGAGTTCTACAAAACATTAAGGATAATTCCGGTAAAATCTCCAGGTAAGTGGCTCACCAATCTGTTGTATGTAAGCAAGTATTCTACATGAGAACTGACACGCACACTAATTTGTGGACGCACTATCTGCAATGGAATTTTCTTCCAAGCGAAAGGTTTTGCAACAGAACAGTAATATTGTAGAATTTCTGTCGTCAATATCCTTCCCAAATGAATCCCCGTGAAATGGTTCAAGTTTATCATCAGTAACGGTTTAGTATTAATGTTAATAGTTTTTTTGTAACACTTGATTAGCTTAGAGTATTTCAAACTGTTGAGGAATACTTCGCTTTTACTGGTAAAAGATGTGCTATCAGTATATTGTACGAGGGTCATGTAAGTGACGCAAATGAGCAGGAGGAGATTATTGTTGTGGTCAACGAGCTTAAATATATATTTTACATTCATTACAGTTAATATTCACATTGTAAAGGTATTTTTTTGCGCGTGCAAAGTCGTTGTTCAGTAAGTTTTGTTTCATTTGGACACTAGTGGTTATCATGGGTGTTAAGGTCGAAATCTAAGTTGATATCCCTGTAGATTAATTCAGTAAGAAGCAGTGAACTATATTATTTAGTTAAAGATAATTGTACTGTCAATAAACATATGAACAAGCATGATAACAGATAGAAAGACAGTTAAAATATATATAATAGTGATAACTACAGAACGATTTATATGATTGCAGTATGTGAGAGTTAAGAAAATACGCTGCAAATACAAATACGCGCATCTTCTACCAAATGACGAGAAGATGAATATAATTTGTAAAAATACAAACGAATTGCCATAAAATGTAACAGATATCAACGATTACGCAGTTAGAAGAGATTAAAATGTTTAGGACCTTTAGGACGTTTTGACTTGGGAACGAGGAACGAAGAACAAGATTATCTTGTAAAGTTTTGTATAGGGAACCAACTAATTGTAAATAAGACAAAATACGATGCAAACAAGATACAGAAAGTGTAGAATTATTCTAATCCAGACACAAGTACCGACCACGACATAGCAAAGAAAGTGAAATATTGCAAAACCAAAAGATGTAGTTTCTACAAAAAAAAAAAGTTATGAAAAGAAGCTTTGTTACAGAAAGTAGAGGAACGCTACGTAAGAAAGAGTGGCTCGCGGATAAATCCGTTCATCTAATAAATTACTGTAAGAACGATAAAAAATAATACTAAGAAGAAAAATCAATAAATAAAAATTAAAAAAGACAAATATAAATATTGGATGAAATATTAGAACTAATAAACATTAAAAATTACTTTTAGGTAGTTTCATTATGTTTAGACATGATTTATGTTTTTTTACTTTTCTAGAAATTTATTTTTTCTAAGAGAGTCATATTTATCATCATTTCTTATGTAAGGGTAATGTAATTGCTACATTTCGTTTTCCTGTTATTGCCTGGGTCTTTAGTTCGTATAGTAATTCTGCAGATTTGGTTAATTCTTTCTATTTTTTCGCTCTATGTTTGATTTCTTTATTTATTTTTCCATTATTTTCAATTATAGACTTTAGACATTTAAAAATTTATTTCTTACTTTTTATTTTTTTTTATAATTTTGTATCATGTGCTTTATTCTCTCTCGACACTACCATGCTTTTTGTTATCTCTATGTTTATCTTTTTGTTTATTTTATGTAATTCTTCTTCTAGCACTTCCAACTTATGTTGTAGATCCTTTGAGAACATAAATTTGTTTATCTATTTTAGTACTTTTATATTTTTCGTTGCGTTTTTCACCGTTTTGTATTTCTTCTATTTTTGTTTCTAATTCTCGTGACTTTTCATTGTGTGTTCTAACTGTTTGTTTCATTTATACATCGATTTTAATATTTCTATAGTTTTTTTATTTATCTATTTCGTCTAGAACGCTGTAGACAGCGAGCGCGTGTGGATGTGCTATATCGTGTCCGATTAAGTGCCCGCTCTTGACACTGCAGCGATTTATATTTAATTCTGCCGAGTTTTACACCAAATGTGTAAGTTAAAGACTTTTACTACATTTTTAAACTTTGCTGATTAAAAACTCGCAAACATCATCACAAATTCTGTAAATACAGAATATGTACAACAATGGCTCAAATATGTTTATACCCCAGTCACAAATTTTATATAATCCACAACAACCTCAATTTAGAAATCAAGTTCTTCAATTCAATTATGCGCCGCTCCCGCAAACCAGTAATGTCATGCCGAAGCCTCAACATCAGAACCCTCTGCCACCACCACAAAATTATACTAATATAAAATTCTTTTCTTCTGTCTCAACCCCTAATCAAAATTCAAACCCGCAACTAATAACAGAAGCAACAGAACAAATAGATATCGATGACTCCCCTGAAGAGGAAGTAACAGAAAATCAAAACCAACACAAATGGCAACAATACAAAAAACCATACAAAAAACGCAGAAGAATTACAGCCGAACGAACACAACCAGAAAATGCAATCAACACTCAAAATCGATTTACTGTACTAGCTAACGGTAGCACACAAGAGACCCAACAAGATTCTAGTGAAAGTTCCGCACACAAAATTCCCAAGCCCCCGCATGTATACCTATATGGTGTTAGGAATTACGCCCAAATGATCGAAAATCTAACAAAAGTCTTAGAGAGGGAACAATACAGCACTAAACCACTTTAAAACAATACAATTAAAATAAATACTAATATTGCTGACTCCTATAGAAAACTAATTACCCATCTAAAAATTGAACGAATTATATACCATACCTATCAATTAAAGGATGAAAGAGCATACAGAGTGGTAATTCGAAATCTACATCACTCTGTTGACACCAAGGAAATTAAAGAAGAACTAAAAAAGCACGGCCACACTGTACGAAATCTCAACATCAGACACAGAGCAACTAAAGAGCCTCTGCCTATGTTCTTTGTTGATTTAGAGCCGGCTCAGAATAATAAAAAAGTGTTTGAATTGAAGCACCTTAATTACCAACTAATAATCGTAGAACCGCCCAGAAAGAAAACCACAATAGTACAGTGTACGCGATGCCAGGCATATGGACATAGCAAAACTTACTAAACCAAGCCCTTCCTCTGTGTAAAATGTGGAGGAGAACACAATACCACTGTCTGCAAGAAATCAAAGGAAAGTCCTGCGCGATGTCCACTGTGCCAAGGCCCACACCTCGCAACTATAAGGGTTGTCAAGTGTATCAGCAACTACAAATAAATAGAGGTAAATCGTCTAGTCTTCCAAGAACATCTATTGTAAAGACATCGAATACACCAATAACTGCGCAGCATGCATACACCTCAAATTTAAACAATGCAAGTTATGCCCAAGCAGCATCACAGCACCGCACGAACAGCCAACTCGAAGATAACAGCAACAATGACATCTCACTATCTCAGTTTTTAACTAAATTTGAAACAATGTTCACGCAGCTTATGAACCAGAACAGCACGATGCTGAATCTGCTCACCATGTTAGTCAACAAATTGCAATAATGGATACTTTACGCATAGGATTATGGAATGCAAATGGACTAGCCCAGCATCGCATTGAAGTCGAGCTCTTTCTTAAACAACATAAAATCGACATCCTACTGATCTCAGAAACCCACTTCACTGAATACAGTTACTTAAATATCCATAATTATTCAACATACTCTACAAATCACCCAGACGGTGCAGCCCACGCTGGCTCAGCAGTAATTATCAGTAATATAATCTCTCACCACATAATGGAACCACTGTTCTCCACTGAGTACTTACAAGGTACCATCCTCAACGTCAAGAGTATTACCGTTCCGCTAGTGTTTGCACCCAGACATAATATTCGACAACACCAATACGAAACATTCTTCCAAAAATTTATTGCTGGGGGGACTATAACGCCAAAAACCCACTTTGGGGATCCAGACTAACTACCACCAAAGGTCTGTTTAAGACGCTGCTTAAGACACAACTATGGCATATTGGCAACTGGTGAGCCCACATACTGGCCGTCAGATCTAAACAAGATTCCTGGCACAGTGGACTTCTTTGTCACCAAAGGCATCTCCTCAAATTACTGTAAAGTGGAAACCTGCTACGATCTTCTCTCTGATCATTCTTCCATAATCGTCGCATTGAGCACATCAGTTATAACCAAACAAAAGAAACCCTCATTACACAATAGACACACGAACTGGGACATGTACAAAAAGTACCTCACTGCCAATATAGAAATTCCAGCTAATCTAAAGACACCAGACGATGTTGCCTTAGCCGTGGAACACTTTAACAATATCGTACATCAAGCAGCTCACATTTTTACGCCAACCAAACATCCCAAAGCAGAGCTTATTGAAAACTATCCCTTTTACATTAAATCCAAGCTTGCCGAGAAGAGGAGAGCTAGGAATGTATGGCAACGAACCAAACATCCTGCGGACAAAACCAAACTAAATAGGCTAACCCGAGAACTCAAACAGGCACTCCAAGATTGGAAAAATGCAACATGATGAGTACACACTTTGGAAAGCTAATAGCAAATTTAAGCGTCCAAAAGTACATATACCAGCGATTCGTAAAGATGATGGCACATGGGCTCGAACAGATGACGAGAAGGCCGAGCTGTTCGCGAACCACCTCTCCGGTATCTTTCAATCTCACCCAATAGCACTCAATCATGAAGAAGAAACTGAGATTCTCGACTACCTACAGACTCCTTGTCAATTAAGCCCGCCTATACAACACGTTACACCTGCTGAAATAAAACTTGTGATTAAACATTTACATAACGTTAAAGCACCGGGCTACGATTTAATTACTGCTAAAGTCCTTAAAGAATTACCTCATCGAGCCATAATGGCTCTCACGCATATATTCAATGCAACTTTACGATTGCAGTATTTTCCAATCCAGTGGAAATTTGGGCAAATCATTCTTATCCTTAAACCGGGTAAACCCGCTCACGAAGCCGCGTCCTACCGGCCGATAACCTTACTCCCATTACTCTCAAAAGTTCTAGAAAAACTAATCCTACAAAGATTGTTACCCATAATTGTAGATCATGAACTTATCCCACAACATCAGTTCGGATTCAGACAGCAACATGCTACCATAGAGCAGATACATAGAGTTGTAGATGTCATTGAGCAAGATATTGAAGAAAACAGATACTGCGTGGCGGCCTTTCTTGATGTCAGCCAGGCATTCGATAGGGTCTGGCATACTGACCCACCAATACTACTTTCTTATCCGATCATATTTAAGTGAAAGGCACTTTCAAGTTAAACACAGCGACAGCTTGTCCAGTTTCCATCAAATTAAAGCAGGAGTTCCCCAGGGCAGCGTCATGGGACCTATCCTATACTTAATTTATACGGCAGACCTCCCTCATCAAGACCAGGTTGTCATTGCAACATATGCGGATGATACGGCATTATTAGTATCACATAGCGATCCACATCAAGCCTCCGCCATACTTCAACGCTACCTCACCACACTGCAGGAATGGCTCTGCAAATGGCGCATAAAAATAAATGAAGCAAAATCGACCGCCATAACTTTCACCACAAAGCACGGAACTGCTCCCCCCGTCTTCCTAAATGGCATCCAAATCCCAATCCAGGACGAAACAAAATACCTTGGCATGCATTTTGACAAAAAACTCACATGGAAAGCCCACATAGCTAAAAAGAGAAAGGAATTGGACATCAAAATGAAGAAAATGAGTTGGCTCCTTGGTCGAAGATCACATTTATCTTTAACTAACAAAGTGCTAGTGTATAAAACAGTGCTAATTCCAGTGTGGACTTACGGCATCCAACTGTGGGGCTGTGCAAAGCCGTCGAACACTGCAGTTATACAACGGTTCCAAAACAAAGCCCTCCGCACTCTAGCCAACGCAGAATGGTTTGTATCCAACCTAACACTTCATATCAACCTTAAAATACCCTGGGTCAAGGACGAAATCACCAGAAACATATCAAACACGCAACCTACCTGACAACGCCAATATTACCAGACGCCTAAATCGATGCAAAACATTTGACCTTACCAACTAGTTCTAATATTTAGTTTATTGGGGTCTGTCACTGGACGGTTTCCCGTCTCATGTCTTTGTAATTCTCCAATCACATTTGCTTGTTAGCCACTTGGCTAGTTGTAAATCTGCTGTTTACTAAATTAAAAAAAAATCTATTTCGTAGTGCTTTCCATATGTGTCGTTTTTGTACCTTTCCAAGCGGTTTATAGAGTGTATCTGACTTTATTTCTTAAATTCACATTTTGTTTCTTTTATTGTATTTCTTATTTTTTCTCAATTATTCCGGCAAATAATGCTGCAGGTATGCTTGTTAACGTTTTTCCTCTATAATTATTACAAACTCAACTTTCTCCTTATATATAGGGAGTATGATTCCTACATTCCATTTTTAAAAATACTTTTGTGATATTTATTTGATACTTTTCTATTGCCTTTTTTCTTTTTTTTTATCCATGACTTATTTTGTTTTCTTGATCGTCGTTTTGACCTCTTCCTTTATACTGTTTTTGCGATTTAAGTATCTTTGTCAAGTATGTTGTTTGCTATTTTTTGTCTTTCTTATGTTTTTATTTACTGTTTATTCCTCAACTTTCCATAGCAGTTTTTTATATAATAGCTTTCAATGTTTTCACTAGAATTTTAAAATTAATAATAAAATCGAAATCCGGATATTAAAATTATATGCACTAGTTAAGATAGGCGGTGCACCATAACAATGCGCCATAATTGTCTGTTACTGAGGCTAGTTAATAGGGGGGAAAATTGCAATAATAAATTCCCTTATTTGCGACGGTGTTCTCTTCAATCAAACAAAATTGCGAATTTGCGCTAGTGCATTAGCCGAGGCTTTCGATGAGGTTGCTTGTTAACGACTGACTAGAATTACAAAACTGAGTCGGCAAGTGAGTGACATCAAATTCAAGGGCTGGGTTCTTAAAATCAGGGCCAATAGATTATCTGCAAAAAGGCAGACGGCTGCAATTGTTCAACTTAATAGCGAGAGGATCCGCTGACAAGTCTTAAACTCGTAATTATATTTTTGAATAGGGTCATAAAACTTGTATTTAACACAAAAAGAGACGATAGCGGTTATCTACCTGAAAGGAGCCCACCGAGCACTCAACTTGCCTGGAGAATCTTAATTCTTAAAATAAGATAATCCTTACAACTATTCTTAATAACAAATTAATAACTATTTCGCACTAAACAATAATTATGGTGTTTCTTCCGTAGACTTCGGTGGTGCACTCAACTGAAAATTGTATAAAGTATAAATATGTAATATAATATTGAAAAATATAACAACTCTTATCAAAAAGTGAATTCAAATAATTTAAATTTAGAATGGAAGGAGTGCACTTGAAAAGCTGATACTCGAAAAACGCTCGACAAACGATAAAGATGCCTACGTCGAATTTGTAAACTAGGAAATGTCAAGTGGCATTTACTTTTTGTTTATCCTTATCTAAAAAAATTTATGGAGAAGAAGTAGGAGTGATCCTCGTCTCCATTCTGTAACGCGTATATTCAGAAAGTATTAGATAAGGCAAACTGTGGCCAATAAAAATAAATTATATAAACATAATTGTTTGAATTGCAAATGATAATAAAGTAACAATATGAAATTAAAAAACTGTCCAGGATAAATGTAAAAATACTTTCTCTTCAAACATAAACGATTTTAAACCTTATTATACTGCATTCAAACTCAGTAGAAAGATTCAATTAAACTAAGAACATTTGGTAATAAAATACGTTTTCCTATATGAAAGTGAAAGCGTTCATGATACGACACCTCTAAAATAACAAAGAAATATTTAAAAAAATCAAAATGTCTACACTTGTGGTTAACCACACAACATATTGTGGCCGAACTTGTGGACATCTTGGGAAAGATAGATTTATACTACGTTATATAATTATTTATCTATTTATTATAAAGAAAATTTAAATGTCTAATCGATTTACTGTGATTTGATTCAATGTTGACTACCAAACATAATCTTGATTTTAGCAATAGTGAAATTCATGTAGAAGTGCACTTATGTCGTCAATTTTTTGCTCTATGTACAAGTCGATACAAGTCCAAGTATTCGAGAGAAAAAATCAATAAATTAAATAAATAAAAAGAAATAGACAAAGTTATAACTGCATTTACATTATCTGAGTAAAACAAATAAGCAAATAAAGAAAAGGTACATAGTAGTAAATAGTACATATGGAGGATCATAGTAAAACTAATAAATAAAAAAAAATTAATACAAAAACTAGAAATGTTAAAAGCAAACAATTTATATCTTACTCTTTCTCCAATGAAAAATTACTAATTGATATATTTTTTTTATTAATTTATATTTAATTGTTATTTGGACTTACGCACATCTTATATTTATATTTATCTTCATTTTCATTGTTATATTCAATATTTTTACTGTTTTTTGTGTATTGTAATACAAAAATTCTTTTAAATGATTTTCTAGGTACTTTTATAATTTTTCTTAACTTTTATTTTATTTTTGTAGAATTTTATAAAATTTTTATACCAATATTACCTGATAAAGGTAGATGTTAACGAAATTACCACTTGTAGGAAAAGCATAGAGAGTTGCAGTGATAAACTGTAAATTAATTGTAACTAAACCTGACCTAACAGAAGACCTTTAACAAAACCGTCATCCTTTATAACACGCCTTTGGCAACGTTCATAAAATTTTGGAAATCAAGGGCCTCTTTAGGAATCGATCGCAGAACCTCTATTGCGTCGAACTGGAAGCACTAAATCTCATTTTATGTGACCACAGTTTGCAAAAAGGGTGCATCTTGGCCCAGAAGCTCTTATCTATTTTGCTTCATGTTTGTCGGACAGTTTGTGCGCATTTGATAAGAAGAAGGAATCTACCATAAACAAACTAGCTCTCACACTGGAACAATATTGTCTAGTGTAAGAATTTTAAGGTACGCCCTAATATCAGGCAGCAAAAACACTATCGACCATTTTTGTTGAACGTGAAACAAGCGTTCGGGCCAGCTGGCCAAAAACATTGCAACAGGGGTAGAGACAGTTATAATGGGGCCCGTAGAGATCCGATTATGAGCTAGGACGAGAGCAAGATAGAAGCAGACTTTTAATCCTAGCTTACCAGAATTCGGAAGATAGAGGAAGACCAAAACAGATGCGTATGTGGAAAAGTCGACTACGCAATGACTCGCCTGAAACGTGTAGGAGACCGGACCTAGAACGCAGAGGGTCGTTTTCGCCTTACAAACGCGGAAGGAGATCGCAAAACTTTTGAGAGTGCGTTAGTGGTGGAACGCTTTTGCAGTATTCACGGAACGGTGCAGGAGATTGGGGTATACGCGAATATGTGATGGGAGCGCGGACGCTGAGCAAGTAAGTTCTGGTACGTAATACGCCCTCAAGAACAAGGACTACACGAAAAGAGACTGTGGGGAAGGTCAAGATAAATTAGTCTGTTTCTTTACGTAGAACTGTAAGTCGGTTTTGAGTCGCCTGTCCTGAGTTTTCATAATTTTCTCGGGTCTAATCTTGTCTTAGCATTTATCGCACTTACTCGATCATGTCTAGACTGATACGAGCAAACTGATGCAAACGTTTATTTGAACCAACATATTATGCGTCTCCGTTGCCGTTTTCACTAATTTTCAGGAAAACTTGATGTTCACTCATTACTCCATTGCACTGTGACTACTTTTTACACTCGATTCTTGGCAGTCAATATATTGATTAGCATGTGATTGACCAAACTTGTAAGGTCTCTGGTTATGACAAAATATCACTCCGCATCTATTGAGCAGAAATGGCTATTTTTAATGTTTGCCCTAGACCATCATCCAGTCAGCATTGGAGAGGCAGGCGTGTAAATAGCCGTGCCCTCGTAGTGCGGTGTGGGGAACTAAGTACGGCCCGTTTTGAAAAGTAAAACGTTGAGGTCCAAATCGTCCCTTAAACAGCCGGCGCGAAAGCGGATGGGGGCCGCTACCGATATCAACCGATAAGTAATTGCCAAATCGCTCACCTGTAATCGGCTTCGGCTTCGGCGGCGATGGTATCACGGTGGCCACCTTGTTGCGATGTCTTCGTGCCTGGAACACGACCGCACTGGCCGAGATGGGATGCGAATCGAGTATGTCTTGCGGGGTTGGTTGGTTAAATGCGACCGCACTGGCCGCGTTGCGGTGCGAGTATATATTGCGGGTTGGTTAAATGCGGCCGCACTGGCCGCGTTGCGGTGCGAGTATGTCGCCGGGCTTCGCGCCTGGCTTAGCGGTAGGTCTTTTTGCGGGAAATTTTAATTCGACAGCACTTTTCGTCTCAAAGGGTGCCGCCGACGGCGTATGCAGACTTGCCGGCTGAGCAAAAGCCCATATGCCGTTTTGTGTGCGATAGCAAAACGTGGCGGCAGATATCAAAGCCATCAGCATGCGCCGCCACGATACACAAGCGGTTCAAGGGCGAAATGGCCGCCACACCAAGCATGATGAAGATTTACTCTTTAATGCTGTCTTAGGAGCTTCTAAGTAGTTCACCGGCTGTCTATTTTGTTTATATAAAATAAATCGTAAGTTAAAACCCGACACAAAAAAGATTTTTTTTATCCAAGTAGCAAGGAAATAGTCACCTATAGTCTGTGCTTTTTCTTGTTAATTTAAGTTTTTTACCTTTTCTAATATTATAAAGGTCACAACTTATAGTCTCTTTGAATACGTTAAAACTTTTAGCATGGTACTGACCAGTACATAATAGACTTCGTTCGACTTCTGTCCGCAATTTAGCAAGTTATTTACACATAGGCATTGACTTCTAACCCACAAATTACTTCTTTAAAGTGTTAATGCCAACGTTTTTCTGTTTGCTTGTTGCAGATATCCTCCAAATTAATTTTGTTCGCCATTTTGGATGCATTTAATCCATATTTGTATTGGAATATCCTTTGTTGCAAGCGTTTGTAGAGTTTGTATAACAAGAAAGTCATTTGGGAAAGAGGCACGATGGCACCATCTATATCAGTTTGTTTAAATATTTATTTTGTGCTTCTTTGCACAGTATGTAGTTTGCCAAAACAATGTGTTGTTGTTATTAGTGAATTCTTCATCTTTACAATGAGTGCAAAATCATGCTCAAGGACCGAAACTGGTGTATAAAAAGGTTGTAAGATATATGCGGAAGTCGGAGGCATTGATTAAGAAGTGAGTAAAGTTGGAAGTTAAGAATGTAAACGATCCTCCGGAGAGGCGAGTAGTCACAACAGCAAAAAAGAATAAAGCGATCTTGCATCTTTTTGAAGAAAAGCGAGGCCTTTTGCTGTGCTGTGCCCAAATAAAGCTCCACAAGAAAGAAATTCATATTTTTTTAAATATTCGAAATTGGGCGCGTGAAATACACGTTTCTTTTCGATCGACTTTAAAGAAACGAAAGTTATCTTTACGGACGAGTTTCTTTCCAAGTATGGTCCTCCTTATCGAAGGCGTGGTCGGCGAAGAGCAATAAGAGCAAACATCCTGTAAAAGTGCCTGATTGGGGATGCATTCATAAACGCCGTTTTGGTTACCTCTTTTTGTTTGGGGACAATTTAAACGGCGAGAAAATATACACCATCTATTAGAAATGCTTGCTGAAGTCTGCTGAAAAGTTTTTTGGTTTTAGCAGACAATGACCCTAAACATCGTAGCAAACTGCACAGGGGGTGGAAACAACAAAATAACGTATTGGGCAGCAATGCCCCCAGATGTTAATCAAAGAAAAGCCACTGTACAACGTGAATCGGCTTTGAAAATTAAGAAGATATAGCGATCTTTGCCACATGATTAAACAAAAACCTCATCGAAAGCGTAGAAAAATTTTCAACTTCTAGTAATTCAATCTGACGATTTGCTAATTTAAACGTAATGCCATTAATTGTCCAAGGTCTCATACTTATGTTACATGGAACATTATAACCGGTTATACTGATTAAATGCTGTAGATGAAAAAATAGATAACTTTCGTGCTCCTTACAGCAGAACTTGTTCATGAACTTGGCTCCAGTGCCGGAGCTCTATTAAAAAGGGCGTCGTAAAAGCCAGATTTCGGCTAAAAAGCTTTTTATCGTAAATCTTTTGTTATAGTTATTATGTATTTCAACTTCGGCCTTTAAATTTTTTTGTATGTCGAGCCTGTTAGAAGAATGTTATGCGAACTAAAGCAGTAATATAAAAGTTTTGTTTATTGTTGCAGCGATGAGAAATGTTGGTGTAAACAAGCGTTAAAAAAGCATTTTTAATGTATGGGGTGTAACGAAAAAGTTGGGTGATTCTGATCAGCCGTTTTGTTTCTGTATCGCCATGTATATTTGCAATTTTTATTGAAGAGTCTAGACTAGCATTCATTAAAGCAAACAAAATTTCTTTTCAACTACAATTGGAAATGGGTAAATAAGTAAAGCGAAATGGTAGATGTTTAGTTCCTGAATAATGAAAAATTCTGTCTGTTTTTCATATGTGGCAAATATTACACGTTTACCTGTGATGAAATGACCACAGATACTTAGTATATGACTATTCTGATCTTAAAGACTCCAATCATCTCATTATTCTTAATGATTTTATTTGAGAATATTTACCATAAAACTAAGGATACACACGCTATTCTCAAAAAGTATCAACGTTAGCAAACAATTAGCGCTTAGTAGGATTGTTTATGTCAACTAATGGAAGAATAAACGGCTCAAGAATAGTTGTATCTATTGGTCACCTGCATCAGTACCATGAGAAAGTGTATGCGTTTCGTATCGTCATCTGAGGCAAAACGTCGTGCCAATGCTTTAAGGGCAAGATGACGTAGATCTCTACACCAACCCTCTCAAACACCACTGCTATGTACATAAGTTATGATGAAATTGTTTTTTAACTGAAAAGATGGATTTTTTGAGCTGCAAATCATTGCATTATCCTTCTACAGAGCCAAAGCTTCCTCTTTTTTTAATATCATATTTTTGGCGATTGTAGAGAAAATGTAATAAACATCAATTTCGATTAAACTAGGGTAGTTGTACATACTTCAGCATCTTGCATGCTCTTGCAGGAATAGAATTGACCTCTTGTCTTTCAGTTGAATTTTTGAAATCCGTCTCCACGAGACTGCTCTTAATACTTGGGGTGTTTTCAGACAAACAAGTTTAATTGACTTGCTCATTCTCTTAGATTGCTATGATTAATCATATCTTAGAGAATATAGTAACTAAGAAGCTTTACAAAGTAAAAATAAACCTAAGAATCAAACTTAAAAAATACTCCCTTGGTGTTTAAATACGCTATAAATAGCAGTTACTTAATTAGTAATTAATTTAGAAGCAACATTTAATGTACTTTTAGTGGTAAAAAATTAATTATTATCAATTATTGCTATTTCGGATTATTAAAACCGAAAGTCTTTACCTTCTCTTTTTTGAAGAGGCTCTTTTAAGAAAAGACTACGAAGAATGATATGAATATTCCGGTTTTATCAACTTGATAATATTTTGCACAAAAGTGATTATTATTACGACGTTCTAGAAGGCTGTGGACACATCCCCCGCTAGTTATTGAAATAGATTCTTATGAGATTTTGTAAGACTTGTGATGAATTACAAAAAAATATTAAATGGATAATAATCTCTACCACCTTTCATAACATTGCACAAAAGAGGCACACATTTCAGGCTGCTTGGTGTAATTATAACAAAAATAGTGAGCTGCGCAACATTGTGCAGAATTTGGACTTAAATTGGGCTTCATTCAAGTGTCGACAGCAATCTTACTGGTTTACTATCTCTCTTTTTGAAAACTATCGTCGTCTATATACAAAGTTTTATAAATTTAAATCATACCGGGTAGTTTAGACAGATAAAACTTTGACTCTTTGATTCTTCCATTCTATAGAAGCGTTGGTATTCTCCAAATAACTCTTCTAGCTGTGAATGGCATGCTTCTTTTGGTTACAGCAAAAACTGATTTTAGAAAAACACGACTAGAGATTTTATTTGTCAAAAATGATTATTGTTTTTCTAAATTTCTTAGAGCACAATGGATGTTTTTAAGCAACTGACATTTTAAGGTGTGCATATATAAAAAATTGTATTTTGATCACAAAATCAAAGATAAAATTATACTACATTTAATAATCTAATAGATTTTGCCACATGCTTGTCACAGACTAGTTATTTCTTCTTCTTTTTCCAGTAAAAGTTTACACTTTTAAATACAGAATATTTTTCTAAAAATATTTAGTCAGAAAGCCCTAAATTACAGATATGCGTCTAATTTCGGAGAGGAGTTTAAAGTGCAGAGCCCTTCAGCACTGTTTGATATATTTGTATCGTCTTCAAAACTTTGTGGTTTTCACATACATAGTTATACTGCAACATCTAAAAGGTTAAGTTATTTCTAGTCATACAACAAACATTAGCCTTTAGAAAAAAAACCTCAGCTCGCTTTGAAGGCTTCACAGTTCAAAATATTGCATATTTTTCCCCACCTTGAAACCTACCACGGAAAATATCAAATTTAATTTAGCCAAAGTGTAAACGTAGATGAAATGGGAACAACGCTTGTTTGAACAAAAAAATCTTTGTGGTGGAACATCGAATGGTTAAAACAAGTTGGTGTCATTACGATAGAAAAAGAAGAAGCTTTTAAGACAGTACTTTGTACAAATGTGGTTGTGCAAAAACACGGATACGGAACTCTTAGATGTCACCCTTTTAGTTAAATACAGTATTTGTTAAAGCATTTTATAAAACAAGTCAATCCAACCATTACTGCGAGCATTACGTTTTGTTGTGCTTAAATTAATTGACGAGCAATGAAAGAGTTCAGCGGCGCGAGAGAGGAGGAACAGCTATACATGATCGCCAGCCTTACTGAAATCAGCAAAATGAAGACCAGAAAAGCTTTGCCTATTCTTCATTGCTGCAGCTACCCTAGCCAACACCTGCACTCAGTGACTTCCTCCACTTCCTCTGCCAAAGAATGATCTTGAGTGCAATAAGTCGCCCAGTAACCAAGAGAGTTTCATACCTAGCCGCAAGTTAGAATACCCATGATACCGCCTCTTTTCCGGCATCGACCGCCAATGTTTCTGACTTTTTTAACGGCCTAAAGAAAGATATCGAAATGTCTGTTCGGACACCTCAGTTCATCAGGCAAGCGCCCTTCCACAGGAAGAACTGACTGGAGAAAGAGGCAGATAAAGTCCTGAAGCACTACCATTTTGACCGCTATGGAAAAGCGTCCCAAATGAAGACCAGTGCTGCTCATGTGTCAGGAACTTGACCGGAACAAGGAAAAGGAAATCTTTCACGTGCGTGGGTGCATTGAAGCTGTTGTCACAGTAGAGCTATCAAGAAGACGAAAACTCTTTAGCTAGTGCCACAGATGTCAGAGTTGTTGTTGTGACTATTCAAAGGGCTGAAGTCAGTCTACCACTCCGGATAGCTCCTCGTTTCCGGCTGCAACACCTTTTACTCGTAGCCCAAACATCAGAACTGGACTAATATCACTGTGTTATTCTATAACATCGATCTCGACATATTCTTAGCAGCCACTCAGAATGCCATCAAATTTTTGGAGGTCCTGTGCAAAGATAGAAGACAATCTGGGTTTTTTCCAAGCTTTTGTTGAAGCGCCTATTTGTTTCAGAAGATTAGACGAGGAAAGAACT
This sequence comes from Sinelater perroti, assembly GCA_036346155.1. Classification (NCBI taxonomy): domain Eukaryota; kingdom Metazoa; phylum Arthropoda; class Insecta; order Coleoptera; family Elateridae; genus Sinelater; species Sinelater perroti. Next base: position 14,482,324 of record JARFIY010000158.1, on the reverse strand, counting down.
CCTGAGGCATATTATTTCTGTTCTAACCGTAAGGCAAGTGGGAAAGGGTCCCAAATGAAGACTGAAACTGCCCATCTGTCTGGAACTTAAGCGGAACAACAAAGAAAATAAATCTTTTAGGTTCGTGGCGTAATCGAAATTGTTATTACAGTAGAGCAACCAAATCCAGTGCTCTAGGCCTTAGCTCTCGGGCACGTGCAGCGCTTTTGTCGTGACTGTAGAAAGAGTCGAAATGAGTCTGCCATCTACGCCAGCATTTCCATCCAACTACTTTTAAGATATTCTGTTCCTAATATCAGCGATCAAACAGCAACCTCCCTATAATTCGGTACCGGCCGTAGCACCTTCCACTTGAGCCCAAACATCAGAATTGGACCACTACTGGGTGATTCTAGAACATGGACCTTGACATATTCTTGGCCACTCAGAACGCCATCAAATTTTGAGAAGTCGTCGCAAGACGTATGACCTGCGCGGAGGATAACCTGGACTTTGCCTTATTGTTAGAAACTTACTTAGACTTACGGTCAAAACACTTGTGATTCAAATTTAATATCAATAGCATTTTTAGCATGTCCAGAAGCAATCTAGACTTCGCCCAATCTTTTGTGGGAAGCGCCTATTTGTTTCAGAAGATTAGATGCAGAAAGAACTTCTAAAACATGCGTTCTAACAATAAAGCAAGTGGGAAAGGATCCCAAATGAAGACTAAAGCTCGTAATGCGTCTGGAACTTGAGCGGGACAACAAGGGAAAAGAAATCTTTTATGTTCGTGGCGTCATCGATATTGTTGTAACAGTTGAGCAACCAAGGAGAGAAACGCTTACCAGTCAGTGCTACAGGTGTTAGTCCTCAGGCACGTGCAGACTTCTTAAAGGTTCAACATGTTTAATTATTAGCATACCCTACGAATATTAGTTAGACCGAGTTGCAAAACAAATTAAAAAAGAATTCTAAAAATAGTAACACATTCCAATGCTAAAGTTCAATTTGACAATAATTTATCAATACAAAAGCGAAGTTTCGAGGGGGGGGGTGCTAATCATTTTTAAACACCCTAAGTAAGAAATATGGAAAATTTTGGACTTTCCTCCATACTTTTATTCTTTTGGTACATAACTACTTTCTTCTTTAATATTCCATTTTGGTTTTCATAATCACCTTACTGAATTTTTAAATTTGCATATTTATCCGTACTCAGTTTTTTAATTTAGCAGGTTTTAAAATTCACAGAAAAAAAGTTTTATCAAATTTTAATTTCCAATTGAATTTTCTAAAATCGGTGCTGCCGCCCGGGATTTTGACAGTTTTATTTGTATTTATATTCAGATCATATTAGGCAATTCAGTGAAGCTAAAATAGTTAGTGCTCATCTAAACGATGCACGAATTTACAAGTTTATGCCGCACAGCCAGAGCTTAGCCGAAAAGTCTTCCGTTATAAAAGAATTTTTATGCCGCAACTTTCATTTCATGCAAACAAAGCGCCATAAGCCGTACATGTTTGAGGTTTATCTTGGCTGCCGTAAAATTTTTCGGCCATAAACATTTAATAGGCCCCTTAATACACCAATATTTAAATATTAGGGAGCTTAAGTAGGCTTCATAAAAAGCTTTGTCGGTTTTTCATTAGGATATTTTGTTAAATCACGTTTTGCGGCGAAATATGAGCAAAGATATTATTGCTATAATAAAAGATACCAAAACGTTTACTGTTATTATTTTATTTATTTTTATTATAACTTTGATGTTAAAAGGGTAGCAATTTTTTTAGTTGCGTTATATACAATTGTAAATTAATTAACGAATTTTATAATTACAAAATTTTGTATGCCTTCTCTAAAAAAAGATAATTTACAATAAATAATATACTTAGTGTTACCGAAAAGTTCAAATAGGAAACTCTATGTTACTCAAAGTTAAATTGTAATCAATAACATGAATGTATTGTTAATTTAAGGGGGGGTAAAAATTCAGTAGCTTTTATTACATTATTTAGCGCCCAACTGTTGTAAAATGCCACAGAAATTTAAACGGGAATTTTCAAATTTGGAGAATATCAGCAGAACGAATTGTTTATAACATTTCAGATTTTTTAGATCGCTAATGCATTAAAATATTTTTGTGTCAATGTGCAAACCAAAATCGATATTATTAATTTAGTTTTGGATGCGCAAGGTTTCTTGCAGATTTCTCGTGGCTGTCAGTTTTGCATAGAAAAAGTAAGGGGAAAATGCAAAACCTTGATGGTCTCCTTACCAAACTTTGTAAACTTAAAACAACTTATAAAAGTTATTGGTTATTGGACATCTTTTATAGGGGATAAGCAAAGCTTGTCAAACATTTTCGACTTCTCAATTCAAAATCAACTTCGATATCCTTGAAATGAAATTTATGTGATCGAAATATAAAAATAACATCAAATATACACTTAAAAACTATAATAAGCATAATAATATGGTTTATTCATGTATAAAGACAAATAAAATGTTTTTTTTTATTTTATTATAGCTGGCTCTGCAATATACAATGCAATACACGTCTTGGTTGTTATAGCACAATTAACTAAGAACTAAACTACATACATTGAGGTTTAATCCAGTGGGGATTAACTGATAAATTACATTTCTATCTTAATTTGACATTTAGTTGGGTTTATATACCACATTTAAATTAAGTCCTGTGGTAGTTTACGTTTAAGACGCCTGTGAATCTTTTTTTGGCCTAGATTTAATTTGGTAGCACTTGAACACAAGGTTAGATTTTGGAAAAACTTTACAGTGGATTTATTAATGAACTATGTAATTAATGGAACACTTCATTCACTGTGAACTTGATTATTACGCACAAACCAAGGGCAGTTGATGGCGATTCTGAGCACTTTGTTTTGGATTGTTTGGAGTTTCTTCATGTTTGTCTTTGATGTGTTGCACCATATTGGACATGCATACGTAAGAATTGGTCTGAGGATTCCTTTGTTAGATAAGTACAGCACACTCAGGTCTAAGGTGAGATTTGCGGTTTATAAGGGGATAGAATGCACCCAGTCTGTTGTGGCACTCGTTGAGTTTTTTATTGATATGAAACCCCCAGTTCAGTTTCGCGTCTAAGTGCACGCCTAAATATTTAACAGCTGAGTCCTTTGGATTCCAATCTATTTCGTTATTATTTATTTTTATTTTTGTAAGTTAATCATGTCTCTTGAGGATAAAAATTTTTGTTTGACATTTATCAGAATTTATTTTAATTTTCCATTTCTGAAACCATGCACATAACGTATTTATAGAGTTTTGTAAAAGTACGATTGCTGTGTCAAGACTGAGGCTCTGTGTAATAATTGCAGTATCGTCAGCATACATGGCCAGCGTTGGGTTGAGATCTGTAGGTACGTCGTGAACGAACAGGTTGAATAAGATGGGTCCCAGAATACTGCCATGGGGTACTCCAGCCTGAATAGGTTTAGAACTAGATAAGGTTGAGATGATCCGGACTCTAAAAGTTCTGTTAGTGAGAAATGAGTGAATGATTTTGGTTAGATAATTTGGAATGTTTAAAAGCCCCATTTTATATAGAAGTCCATCATGCCAGACCTTGCGGAAAGCTCTTTCCAAGTCTATAAATACAACCGCAGTGTATTCTTTCTTTTCAAACTCTCTTTCAATTGATTCACTTATTCTGAGAAGCTGGTGAAAGGTCGAGTGATGGGTTCGGAAGCCAAATTGAAGAGGAGGAATAGTATCATTTTGGTGGAGGTAATCTTGTGATCTGGAAAGTATCACTTTTTCTAAGAGCTTGGCCAGGGTTGACAGGAGACTGATAGGTCGGTAGCTGTCAGGGTTTTCCTTCGGTTTTCCGACTTTATAGATGGGGAGCACATTTGCAGTTTTCCATGCTGTTGGAAAGTATCTTAGTCTGCGACAGGCATTGTATATTGAGGTTAAGTAAGCCAGAGCCTTTTTTGATAGGTGGTTTAGCATTTCGTTTGTTATAAGGTCGGGCCCAGGGGTCTTACGCTTAGGTAATATTATTATATAAGATTTAATTTCTTGGACAGATGTAGGAGCTACTTCGTGGTTATCCTGTAACTGCATATTTGCGATTGCGCTTGTTACCTGCCTTTCGAAGTGTTCGTCTTGTTCTACAAAATTTGGTGTAAATGGTTGTTTAAGTTGAGTTGCTAATGAGTTGGCTTTTTCATCATCGGAGGAGTATCTGGCGTTATTTGATATCATAGGATAGATTATACTCGGTTGTCTTAATAATCGTTTGGTAGCTAACCACATAGATGGGTCACCGGGTTTAGTGTCTTCAAGGTAAGAATTGTATCTTTGGATTCTTAGACTGTCAAGTTCATTCTTTACTAAGTGACATAGTTGGTTGTACAGTGTTTTAAGGTATGGTAACCGGTGTCTTTGCCAATCTTCTATATCTATTCTTTCGCTTAATTAGATCAAGTATGTAATTGGGAGTTCTAATACTCAACTGGTATAATACCGAAAGAATGGTTGAATTCAACGTTTATTAAAATACCAAAGAAAAACAACGCAAAGGAATGTTGTGAACATAGAACGATAAGATTAATGAGCCACACGCTTAAAGCCTTTCTAAAGATCATACACGCAAGAATATATAAAAAACTAGAAGTAGATATTAGTGAGACACAGTTTGGTTTTAGAAATGGTTTTGGAACAAGAGAAGCATTGTTCACACTAAACATACTAATACAGAGATGCAGAGATATTAATAAAGAAGTATACGCATGCTTCATAGACTACGAAAAAGCGTTCGATAAAGTTAGACACGATAAACTAATGAAACTCCTAAAACAAAAGAACATAGACGTAGAAGACATGCGGATAATTGCAAACTTATATTGGCAACAAAAAAGTAGAAAATCAGCTGACAGAAAAAATAAAAATACAGAGAGGAGTTCGGCAAGGTTGTATTCTTTCGCCCATGCTGTTCAACCTATACTCGGAAGCAATATTTCAAGAAGCACTAATGGAAGAAAACGGTGGTATAGTAGTAAACGGAAAGATAATTAACAACATACGTTATGCTGATGATACTGTACTTTTAGCAGATAATATTCCAGATTTACAGAGACTTATTGAACGGACAAATGACATCAGCAGAAAATATGGTCTCCGAATGAATTTAAATAAAACTAAATACATGGCAATCACAAAAACACCAGTGAACAACATTCCTGACATTAGAATAGATAATGTGAGTATAGAGAGAGTAAACAATATAAATACCTGGGAACATGGGTGAATGATAATTGGGAATACACAAATGAAATAAGGACACGTATTGAAATGGCTCGAGCCACGTTTGTAAAAATGAAACAAATTCTAACCAACAGGGATTTAAGCTTGGAAATACGGATGAAACAACCAGATGATATGTTTTCAGCGTTCTCTTATATGGAATGGAGGCATGGACCCTAAATAAAGAAATTAGCAGAAAAATAGAAGCATTCGAACTCTGCATATACCGGCGAATATTGAAAATATCATGGATGGATAGAGTGACAAACGAGGAGGTGCTACGACGAATGAACAAGAACAAAGAACTCCTGTATACAATAAAGAAAAGAAAGCTGGAATATTTAGGCCACGTAATGAGAGGGAACAAATACCAAATTCTACAACTGGTAATACAAGGAAAGATACATGGAAAACGAGACGTGGGAAGAAGAAGAATATCCTGGCTTAAAAACCTACGCCAGTGGTACGACTGCACGTCAAGAGAATTGTTTAGAGCAGCAATGTCCAAAGTTAGAATAGCAATGATGATTGCCAACATCCGATAGGATACGGCACCTAAAGAAGAAGTGTTACCAAAAAGTTCAAATAGGAAACTCTATGTTACTCAAAGTTAAATTGTAATCAATAATATAAAGATATTGTTAATTTAAGGGGGTAAAAATGCAGTAGCTCTTATTACATTATTTAGCGCCCAACTGTTGTAAAATGCCGCAGAAGTTTAAACGGGAATTTTCAAATTTGGAGAATATCAGCATAACGAATTGTTTATAACATTTCAGATTTCTTAGATCACTAATGCATTAAAATATTTTTGTGTCAATGTGCAAACCAAAATCGATGTTATTAATTTAGTTTTGGATGCGCAAGGTTTCTTGCAGATTTCTCGTGGCTGTCAGTTTGGCATAGAAAAAGTAAGGGGAAAATACAAAACCTTGTTGGTCTCCTTACCAAACTTTATAAACTTAAAACAACTTATAAAAGTTATTGGTTCTTGGACATCTTTTATAGGGGATAAGCAAAGCTTGTCAAACATTTTCGACTTTTCAATTCAAAATCAACTTCGATAACCCCAAATGAAATTTATTTGATCGAAATATAAAAATAACATCAAATATACACTTAAAAACTATAATAAGCATAATAATATGGTTTATTCATGTATAAAGGCAAATGAAATGTTTTTTTAAATTTTATTATAGCTGGCTCTGCAATATACAATGCAATACACGGCTTGGTTGTTATAGTACAATTAAATAAGAACTAACCTACATACATTGAGGTTTAATCCAGTGGGGATTAACTGATAAATTACATTTCTGTCTTAATTTGACATTGAGTTGGGTTTATATACCACATTTAAATTAAGTCCTGTGGTAGTTTACACTTAAGACTCCTGTGAATCTTTTTTTGGCCTAGATTTAATTTGGTAGCACTTGAATACAAGGTTAGATTTTGGAAAAACTTTACAGTGGATTTATTAATGAACTCTGTAATTAATGGAACACTTAATTCACAGTGAACTTGATTATTACGCACAAACCAAGGGAAGTTAATGGCGATTCTGAGCACTTTGTTCTGGATTGTTTGGAGTTTCTTCATGTTTGTCTTTGATGTGTTGCACCATATTCGACATGCATACGTAAGAATTGGTCTGAGGATTCCTTTGTAGATAAGTACAGCACACTCAGGTATAAGGTGAGATTTGCGGTTTATAAGGGGATATAATGCACCCAGTCTGTTGTGGCACTCGTTCAGTTTTTTATTGATATGAAACCCCCAGTTTGGATTCCAATCTATTTCGTTATTATTTATTTTTATTTTTGTAATTTGCTCATATCTCTTGAGGGTAAAAATTTTTGTTTGACATTTATCAGAATTTACTTTAATTTTCCATTTCTGAAACCATGCACATAACGTATTTATAGAGTTTTGTAGGAGTACAATTGCTGTATCAAGACTGAGGCTCTGTGTAATAATTGCAGTATCGTCAGCATACATGGCCAGCGTTGAGTTGAGATCTGTAGGTACGTCGTGAACGAACAGGTTGAATAAGGTGGGTCCCAGAATACTGCCCTGGGGTACTCCGGCCCGAATAGGTTTAGAACTAGATAAGGTTGAGCTGATCCGGACTCTAAAAGTTCTGTTAGTGAGAAATGAGTGAATGATTTTGGTTAGGTAATTTGGAATGTTTAAAAGCCCCATTTTATATAGAAGTCCATCATGCCAGACCTTGTCGAAAGCTCTTTCCAAGTCTATAAATACAACCGCAGTGTATTCTTTCTTTTCAAACCCTCTTTCAATTGATTCACTTATTCTGAGAAGCTGGTGAGAGGTCGAGTGATGGGTTCGGAAGCCAAATTGAAGAGGAGGAATAGTATCATTTTGGTGGAGGTAATCTTGTAATCTGGAAAGTATCACTTTTTCTAAGAGCTTGGCCAGGGTTGACAGGAGACTGATAGGTCGGTAGCTGTCAGGGTTTTCCTTCGGTTTACCTACTTTATAGATGGGGAGCACATTTGCAGTTTTCCATGCTGTCGGAAAGTATCCTAGTCTGAGACAGGCGTTGTATATTGAGGTTAAGTAAGCCAGAGCCTTTTTTAATAGGTGATTTAGCATTTCATTTGTTATAGGGTCGGGCCCAGGGGTCTTACGCTTAGGTAATATTATTATATAAGATTTAATTTCTTGGACAGATGTAGGAGCTATTTCGTAGTTATCCTGTAACTGCATATTTGCGATTGCGCTTGTTACCTGCCTTTCGAAGTGTTCGTCTTGTTCTGCAAAATTGGGCGTAAATGCCTGTTTAAGATGATAATAAGTTGGCTTTTTCATCATCGGAGGAATATCTGGCGTTAATTGATATCATAGGATAGATTATACTCGGTTGTCTTAATAATCGTTTGGTAGCTAACCACATAGATGGGACACCGGGTTTAGTGTCTTCAAGGTAAGAATTGTATCTTTGGATTCTTAGACTGTCAAGTTCATTCTTTACTAAGTGACATAGTTGGTTGTACAGTGTTTTAAGGTGTCTTTGCCAATCCCTTCTATATCTATTCTTTCGCTTAATTAGATCAAGTATGTAGTTGGGAGTTCTAATATGCTCGGCAACTTTCCTTTGCTTCCATGGAGTGGTTGTTTCTTGTATAGTTGCTTGTAAGGCTGATGTGTATTGTAGGACGGCATTGTCTATATCCGGGGGAAGTTCAGGTGGTCCCACCCAACGGAGTTTTTGATCAAGGGTCGATTGAAAATTGTCCCAATCAGTTTTACCATGCGCTAAGCTAGGCGGTGGAGGTATTATTTGAGGGGTGTTGTGGAGGCTGATGATGACAGGAAGATGATCAGAGTCCAGTTCAGATGCCACTGTTTGATACACTGGATAAGTGACATTTTATGCAGTATAACATCTAAGATGTCAGGTTGATGGTCTGTTCGGTATGGATGGTAAGTGTATCGTCAGGGCTGATATTAATATACTGTGTTTGGCCATAATGTTATGCAACTTGATCCCGTTTGGATTACTAGCACGGCATCCCCATATGGTATTTTTGCATTTAAGTCTCCTAAAACTAACGTGGGCTCCGTTGCTGCTGAACAATTCACCGATTTCGTCTTCAACAAGCCTTTATTTGGGGTTTGTATGCAGATGTAAGGGTTAAAGAGCCATGTGTATTTTGATAGAAATGGCTTCTATGTTTTGAAGAACACCCATATGGAGGAGGTGGCGGCTGAATTTCTTTTTAATTATAATTGCAACTCCGCCTGATGCTATTACAGCTTCTCGGTCTTTCCGATATACGTGATACCCAGGAATTCTGAATTTTCGGTGCTACAAAGTGTGTCTCTGTGATACACGCGATATTAATGTTATGTCGTGTCATGAATTCTATAAAAGTTGAACGTTGAGATTTAAGACCATCAGAATTCCAATTTGTCACTGTTATATTATTTATTAAAGGAGGATTATTTTGATCCATTGCCTAGCAATGTTGGTAATAACGTAGTTAGGAATGGAATTATTTTGTCTAAATGGGGGATTAGCAGTTCTATTAATTTCTTAAGTACTCTGGAGATAAGTTCGGTTGATGATTGCTGTTCGTCGGGAATGGAAACGTTGGGTTTGGATACAAAACGTCTTGGGGGCGATGACTCATTAGTCGTAGTATCATGTTTGTCTATTACTGATTGGGCGTATGATCTGTTTTGAGTTCTAGAGCTAGAGTTACCTTAGCGTAATAACCACAACCTTTGTAGTTCGCTGGGTGCTTTTCCAAGCAGTTTACACACTGACGATCATCTCCAGGTCGTTTAGGGCATTCGGTAAATAAGTGATTGCCAGTGCACTTCACACAGCGTGCTTGCGAGTGGCAATAGTTACGTGTGTGGCCGTACAGTTGGCATTTTTTGCACTGGGGAATTTCCTTCGACTTTCTTCGTATCTCTACTTCTACTATGCTGTGGTTTAGTTTTGTTAGTTTGAAAATATCCTTGATTTTTTTTATTTCATCTTTCGTAAGGGAGACAAAGACGTTTCGGATTATTACAGATAAGTTGCGAACTTCTGGGTTTTTAAATGTGTGGTAGGCTAGATTGTTCTCGCTGTAATGCTTAGTCATTACTCGGTAATCCTTTATGGTGAACCTCTGGTGGGATTTATTCTTAATTGTTTGTTTCTAACTACAGTGCTAAATTCAGTCGTAGCTTTTTCCTTAAGATCAGTAATTATTTCTTGAAATTTTAATTTGTCTGCATTGTGCAGATAAATTGGCGGGATCTTTATTTTATTCTCCTTAGTATTAACAGATTGGGACGGAGCGGTAACAGAGGTATCCATGTCTTTTATAGATGCAGCGAATTTACCTTGATAAATGATTTTACCGGCATTCTTGATTTGTTTCTCCGTAACGTAAAATTTATTTTTGGTTATTAGATTTTCGGGTATAAATAAATATTTTCTATTCGGTTCGGATACAGGTGGCGAAAAGGTAGAGCTGGTTCGTTTAAGATCAGGATTGTTCATCTTGAATAAAAACCCCTCCGCAGGGGCTCTTATTGGTAAAGTCTTTGTTTTATTCAATAGTAGATTTATGCGTTAAAGGTATTAAATTGTTAAATAAATAAATAAATACGCCTGACCTTAAGGACCTCGACTCGGCGCGGCGATATCGCAGGTAAAATTGGCCCGCACACGTCCACTCTGCTTCAATGTACGGACCGGACTCAAAATAAAATGTTTGTATCTTTACCATATTATCAAATTCAATTTCAATAATGAAGAAACCTCACTACAAAAGTTTTAACGGTAATATCAAGTGAATTAAAAATTTTTAGTAAAATTTTGAATAATCTCTTTACTGAATTTTTTATTGATAGATATTTTTTAACTTCTTTGCGATTATCTTCTGCAATAATTTTCGTTCTTCACTAAATTAGCCATTGTAATCTATACAAATAATTCTGGTCTTGAAGTCCATGTGGTAGCAGAGGTGCACTCAAAGAGGGAGAGTTAATAAGTTTTCCACAAATACACCAAAAAAATGTTGAGTGCATTAGTAGTCCACGAGTCTGTTATTAACGTAAAATAATCAATACTATCTGTTCTTATAATTTTTTTCTATTTTTCCTCGTAATCAGGCTCGTTACTTAAGCATTCTTGCAGTAGGAAAACACTACCTTTGCCACCTAACTTCACTTCTGATTACAAAGGCTAAAGTCATCCCATCTTTATTACACTTCGAGGCAGCTATCTCGTCGCCTATGTCCTAGCATTAGTACTGTTCAACAAAAGCTTTAGCTTTGTCCATGAGATCTCAACTAGTCTATAGATGGAATTAACATGATTTTAGAATTATATTTTGTAACTTTAGATGCAAACCCTTTTTTTCTTCTTGCGGATGTGGTTAGTTACTAGGTAAATTGTGCGCTTACCAAGTTTTTACCAAAACTGGTTTTTAAAGCAGACAATAAGATAGATTCTTAACATAGTCTCCCGAGTGATGATCGTTTACGCACTTAAGACATTAAACAACAGTATAACTACGATCATAAAGTTTAAATTATGATAATACCATCCAATAGTTTTCTTCTTGCAAGAAGAGTGTTGCACATTAGTGAGAACTTAACATGTAACTAGTATGCGAAGACATTTATCCTAGGGTAGTAATTTCTCAAATAGTAGTAAAATATTCATTTTTGTAAGGTTTAAATATTTTTTTTATAAATTCTATCAAAAGCTATAGCCAGTAATACGTGTCCTGGAAAATAATGAAAAAAGTGGAGTAGGCGAAGAAAACACCTATAGAGATTGCTTACGATTGTTAGTCCATCTGCTTTTATGTCTACACTTCAGTTGAACAAAGGTAAGTTGAAAGCTAGTGGTGTTCTTTAACAGCAATAATGTTGTTCTGCGAGCTAGGGGAGATTGACTTGGAATTTTCTTTCTTCGTTGATGCCACGCCTACTTAGTTGATCTCAATTTTTGTTAATAACAATGACACTCTTACTTTAAGCATTAAGGATGGTTAAATATCCTTTGGATAGAGCAGTGACATTAATTACTCTGCTGTTATAGCTTGTGGGTACAATAATTAGTAATTTTTTGAAAATTCTATACATAGTTGTGCCTTAGACGAGAATATACCTTTTAATCGCAATTGCACTATTTATAAATACTGGAAACTCGCGCAAAAAATGTTGACTAAAATTTATGATTCCCTACATTCTATACCTGTGCTTTTCTAGGTTTTTACTCACTTATATTCATCTCAAAGCCAGCGTGGTCCCGTGGTTGAGGAGCGGGCTGCGATGCTGACGGACCCGGGTTCAATTCCCGGTGTTCTCTGATGCCTAGCGGGTGGCCTACTCAGTCACTAAAAATAATTAAGTACCTGCGTTCATTCGAACAAGGGGTAATAATGGCGATCGTCTTAGGCGCGATGCTTGCCACACCGCGCCCGCATCAGAGATGGTGCGCAACGACCGGGCAGAGAGAGCTAACGTATGAGAGCCTTAACCTCTCAGTTAGCAGGCCGTGCTCCCACGCGGGGCGTAGAGCCTTACCTACCATTATTATTATTATTATTACATTCATCTCAAGGGTAAAAAGCTTTTCCGTCAAATTTCAACTCGAGTTCAAAAAAAGGCTACTGATATTGTAAGCTGCTATTTTTTTAATATCATCGTGAGTGACTAGTCTAGATTTACAATCAGTAGCACGAAAATGGCATATACGCCAACGACCCCGCTAACCATAAACCTAGTGCAAGAAGCGATGAATTAACTTAGGAATATGTTTTGTTGCTTATATTCACCTAATTGGTTTACAATGTTATAATTCCTCATTAATTGTCCTTCAAGGTAGAAACTAAAATCACTGTATTATCAACATATACTTATAATAACGTTTGCCCTACTTTTATCGATTCTACAACTCTCGAACTTGCTTTTGAGCTTATGTGTAAGTAAGTATAATAAGAACTTCAACAAGCAACATTTGACAACGAAAGCTTGTTGATTTTTGTGATAACATACCGCTGTTTAAAAATTTGAACATCTTAAAAAATATTTCATAATTTGAAGGCAAAAACTGAAATTTTAAAACGGATCAACACTATTCGCTCGTTTAATACTTTCGCCAATATCCTGATCAACAGCATTTATGAGAGAAATACATAATTTTAAAAAACGAGCCAAGAAAAATATAGGCTACTAATTACCAGATTGCTGAAGAACTGGAACATTTATTGTTATTATCTGTTTAAAACTGAATATTAAGCATTGGAAAATTTTCCCTTCATTCAATAAAACGTCTTAAACAGAAATATATGTTTTCTTTGGAGTCACTTCAACACATTTGCTACCAATGAAATACAACAGTAATTAGGTATACCACGACTGCAATTGAGCTTTCTTAACTTTTAGGTAGTGACACTCCTATATAATTAACGTTCATGTAACTATATCCCATGATTGTTGTTATCATTTATCAATGACCACATTAAATTAATAACTGGTAGTAGTAAGAAACATCTCTTATTACCTAGAAATCAAAACAGTCAAAATTAATTTGGAAGACTGTAATAGTAACAGAGAATCGATACGATGTTCATAAATGTCAACAACACTTAGACTGTCAATGTTGTTAAGTTTGTTTATGTAGACTAAATTATATTTTGTGTCTTTGTGCATTTTGTTGGTAGCTGTTCTGACCGTGTTTGTGTATATTTTTACATGGTCCTTTTTTATATTTGTAGATGGAAGTTCTGTCAGCAGGACCTGTAAAAAGTAACAATTGTTCATTAACCGTTTTTAATTTTAAAAGAGATCAAATAATGATTTTCACCAAAAAAAAATGTGAATGAATTGTCATTAGATCTTCTATATCAATCGAAAATTCACTAAACTAGTAGATATCTAATTAATGATTAGAACACTTTTGGCTAGGACCTGCCATATGAGAACCCGAAATTTAAGAAGGAAATTACATTACACACCTTCAAAAATGTTTCTGACTATTACTAAGAAGCCGCCTCAAAATTTATCTGAACTAGCAGATCATACCACAGGTCTGATACAAACAAATATATACTACTTTCACAAAACCCCGTTTTAATTATATTTTTCCTTTCGGTTCATGCTTGACAAACGGGCAGTCACGGCATGGCAAATTCAATAGGTGCGCTAAAGCATTCGACAACGTGGACTTCTTTTAAAAACATTTTGTGAAAGTCAGTCAGTCATTACAATGACATTATATCAGAAAAATTAACACTAACCGCAATAACTCCATTCCATGTGCATACCACCAGTTACCCTAATATAAATTAAAAATTAGGTACGACTACATCTTGACACTTTACAGGGAATGCTCTAAATTACACCGAGAATGTTAAGTGAGCTATTAAGAAAGGGACTTATCTTCAAGCCAGCAAATGCCTTAACCGTGTGCCACCTATTGGGGGCCTTTAATATATGCGGCTTTTAATTAACGAAAACAGATTGGATACCGGATTATTAACAACACCACAACACACACAGTCATTCTCTTAGACGTTAAGAAAGTCTGGCACAAACGACATAAAATAAAATGACTTCTACCATCGCGCTACCACAAACTAATCGAATCTTATTTAAGTAACTGACAATTTAAAATAAATGTCAACAATGTATCCTATTCAAACAGAAATGCCTTAAGAAAGCGTTTTGGGACCGCCAAAGACAATTGCAGGAACGTTTACCAGACATGGTTATTATTGTGAGTTATGAAAACGTAACCATCGCTTTACGTACAAAACTGCCTCAACTAACTCAAAAATTGGGTTCAAAAGGGGAAGGAAAATGCCAACGAACTGAAATCAATTCAGGTGACCTTTTCTTTACGAAAAGAGCAAAATCTGGCGATTTACTTAAACAATATTCAACTACTATAAAATAGTTAGTATTTCTTCGTCTTAAAGTGGGGACCCATAAAAAATAAACAAATAAAACTAAGACAAAAACTTTAACTGGTTAATTAGATGGAAATTTCAACTATCTTCAGATAACAAGGTACTGATGTACGTATAAAGCCACCATCAAACTAATCTAGACCCAAGAAGATGCAAAGATGCAAATATAAAATCGTAAGATCACTAATAGACGCACCCTGGTACTTAATCTATCAAATGATGATCGACAACCTTGGCATCTAATTTATATAAATTGTTATACGTGAAAAAATAATACCCTACAATCTTACTGAATGAGCTACCTCGCCTGGTCAAAAGACCAAAGAGATGTTGACCCACTAATCTGTATTGAACGAAACTCAACACTGAAAAGGCCCTCATCACGATAGCAATAAAGATCTTTCCCTAAGATCTTAATGTATCTTAGGATACTAATTAGTCAGACTGCCGATTTGAAGTTTAATAGAAATATCACAATGACGTTGAGATAATTACGTGAATTATCTACAAGAACAATTGTTTGTGGTACCATCAACAAATTTAAAACGCGGATGGTTAACTTGTAAATAGACCATCACCTAACCGTCGAAGAACTGTGATATCAATTGAGAGTATTACTGCAGTGCGTGACAGTGTAGCTGAAAACTGCAGCGCCTCCTTAAGACACCGAGCTTAGCAACTGCAAATATCTCGTCAAGGTCTACATTTATACCAAACATCGTTGAAGCAAATATTTCAAGCAAGGGATCATTTACGTCGCCGGAAATAAAGGAAAAGTGTTTTAAATCTTCCTGATCAAGACCTCAATTTGATAAAGATCATTTTGAGTTAATCAGTTTTGTTAGTACATAAAATAACCGCATTTGGCGACCCAAAATTTATGCAATTCATGAATAGGATGTACATCTTCGTAGAGTAACGGTTTAATACGTAGCTTAGACCTAAGGTGTCCCTATTTTTACGATGATTGAAGAGCAAAACTTATTAATGATGATAAAAACTAACTAGGGGCTAAAAGGACATCTTGTTTCTACAGGCTGTTTCTACAAGTTGTATGCTGTACATGCTTTTCTTCCTCCCTCCATCTTTAGCCGTCCCTGACTTTTTGATGTAGAGATATTTGAAAGGGATAATATACTTGATACAATTGCACAACTCAAAGAAAACATTCACAATGCAATTGATCACATTCCTCCGAAAATTTGATCAAAATAAATCGTATTGTAGGCGGATCAATATTATCAAAAGGGATACCGTAAATTACGTGCGGAAATCGTAAGGAAGTTAAGATGGCTGAAAATCATCCATGACAATGACCTAGATTTGATAAAGATCTTTGAAGTTAATCCGTTGGATATAAAATAACCCAGACAACAAACAACAGACAGGATGATAATCTCATTAATTCTATAAGCTGGTAGAATGTATGTTTCGTTTTAAAAAACCCTGAAGTTTCAATTTTTGGGTAACTAATAAGACACTAATAAAATACACCTATCTTTTGTTCTAAAAAAAGCCATTTGACAATATATAAAAAATAAGCATAGAAGAAAGTATTACTAAGAAGAAAGTATTACTAAGAAGAAATTTGATGTGTAACTAATGGGCAATAATAAATACGCACAACAACAGCAGAAATATCGTGAAAACAGACAATATGCACTTAAATGAGTTCTCTGTAAATGAAAAAATAAGGCAGGAAGTGTCAAATTCGAATCTACTAAGAAGATGTAAAAAGCTAAGAAAATTGATCCAATATAAATCGTATGAGACTTTAGAACCAGTCCGAATAAATAACGGCGCGTTAGCTGGCGATCCTGTTATATTTGTGAAAAATAAAGGGGAATTGAAGAAGAACTGACAATATGGAGTGAGAAGAGAAGAAACCAAAAATAAACAATCGAAAATAAAAATCATAATGGTTAAGAATCGGGCTAATAAAACATAAAGCTGGATTTGTATCTGTACTAACATTTGGCACCAAAACCTAGGTGCTATTAAAGAGACTAAAGAGCAAGATCCAAAGTATAGAAATTAAATGTTTAAGACGAGTGATAGGAATGATCATATCAAAAATGATGTTGTCAAAGTTACAGGTATAACTAGTAATGAAACGAATTGAGGACAAAGGAACAAGATCAAACCAATCAAAAGAGTGTGTAAAGCTAAAAGTGAAAACAAAAAAACAAACAAGAAAGCTAAAGTTGGAATCAGACATGGAATCAAAACAAGAGAAGACAGTAAAAGCAGAGGGCCATGATGCAAGAAGCAGTAGAAAAAGTTCATTTGTATAAAATTAAATATGATTGAAATGCAACCCCTTACACCTAACGGTGAACTTCATTTTCTTCTTCCTCCTTTTGATAAAGCACTGACTTGTTCGTTCTGATCATTCTGCCTCGGGTTGCAGGCATCCAGATTTTATACTAGCGCTTTGGAGGTTTATCTAACGGTATTTTAGTATCCGGTCTTTGTGTTCTGGCTCACTTTACCAAACGTTTTGCGTTCATCCTGTTGACGTTGCATCGCTTCTTATCGTATCCCTGAGGTTAATTTATTTAATAAATCATCGTTGTTCTCATCATTGTTTTTGTTTTTGTCGTCTCTGTTTTTGTTTTTATAGCATAGCTAAGTATTGGTCTGACGCAAGTTTTATGTATTTGGTTTTGCTCTTCGCCCTCCTCATTATCTCTATGAGGTAGCTTGCTATTCTTGTTGCTTTACTACTTTATGTTCTGACATCTTGTGTGGCTTGATGTTTGCTCTCAGATAGTTGAATCCCATCACTTGTTAGACAATTTTGTTGTCCATTGTCAGTTTACGTCATGATCGGGTGTTTAGAGATCACCATAAACTGTGTTACTTCAGAAGATATGTGACGTCGGATGTGATTTTAAACATCTATGAAGTATCTATAAGTATGGGGTCATCTGCATAGCAGAATATTTTTATTGATCGATTACCAATACTATATCCAGCATTGGTCTTATTTACGCTTTAATAATTTGGTTCATAATGATGTTGAATAGAGCCGGACTTGGGCTGCTTCTCTGTCTAATATCCGTGGGTATTTTCACTTCTTGGGTGAGTCTTATCAGCCTGTATTTTAAACTAACTAGGTTTGTTCTCTCTTTTTTATTTTTGTTGATTCTCCTTATTTTTATCTATATATCTATAGTTAGTCGTTTCTTGTAGCTTCTTCTTCTTCTTAACAGAAGAGTCGTGATCATCATGGTCTATTGTTCATTATGTTTTTGACGATGTTTTTCCGTCTTAGTCGGTTCTGAGCCTCGTGGTTAATTTGTTGTATTGGCTCTCCTATTGCCGTTTTGATTTGATTTAGCCATCTCTTCGGCGATCTTCCTCGTGTCCTGGTACCTTCAGTGCGTCCTTTGTCTGTATACTATAGTAGAGAAGCGATCATTTATATTGAGTTCTTGTAGTGCAGACACATTTGTCCTCCTTGGTGTCCAGAGTATCCTCAGCATATGTCCCCAGGACCACATATCAAAAGCGTATATTCTTTTGCGTTCATTTTTTTTATTATCCACGATTCGACTCTATATAATAATATGGGAAAACTAGAGTTTTTACCAATAGTACTTTTGTGTTGCTTGTTATTTGTTGTAACTTTGTAACTTAGCCATAGCATTTTTGCTTATTTGGATTCGTCTGATTATTTCCGTTCAGCAGTCTCCCATGTTATTGATAGTGTTTCCAAGTTTGTGTAATGATTGACCACTTCAAAACCGCCAATTTCTTTTAAATCAGGCCTGTTATTGTTTGCTCCAACAACTATGAAGACTTTTGTTTTTGTTTTATTTAAGTTTAAGACATATCTTGCACTGCCGTGTTGTAATTTTAAAAGAAATTCCACTATTTCATTTTCGGTGGAAACGAGAATAGCAGTGCATCGGCATATCGGAGCTTGGTAATCGTTTCGCCGTTGACCTTGAATCCTTCAATGGTGTTTTGTAGTACTTTTCTCATTAAATGTTGGCCGTATATATTGAATAGTTGCGAAGACAGGATGTACCCCTGTCGAACACTCTTGTGTTAAATTCCTTTGACTGTTGGTTGTCAATTTTTATTACTTTATGTCTATTGCTATATAGTCCTTGGATCAGTGTGATAATATGTTGTGGTGCCCCCATTTCCTTGAGAATGTCCCATAGCTTCTCCCAGTTTACACCATCAAAAGCCTTATGATAGTCTACAAAACCAAAAAACAGACTTACGTTGTATTTCTTTAGTAGTAAGATCTTGCGGATATGCGGTATTAGCGCAATTATCCTGTAGTTGTCACATTTTTTTCGTCTTTTTCTGTGTATGGGTATAAATACTGAGTTGCACTAATATTTTGGCCAGATCTCCGTGTTCCAGATGGCTTGGCATAGCATATGTATTGCATTAACTCACAGGTCACCCATAGCTTTAATCACTTCTGATTCCATCGTTGGCAGTTGCCTTTCTTGCTCTTAGTTATTTGATAGCAGCATCAGTTTCCTCTCGCGTGATGTAAGCTTCTTTTCAGGTTGCGCGTGGTCGTTAAATAGCCTATCACATTATTTCCTCCATTCATCTAGAATCTTTATCATGTTAGTAATTTTTCGTCTTGCTTGTTTAAAAGATTCCTGTTTTGCGACTTAAATTCTCTTGTCATATGTTTGACTGCTTGGAAGAGTTGTTTGGTGCTTTTTTGGCTTTGTTGGAGATCTTAGCATAGTTCTTTCTAGTAATTATTTTTATCAATTCTGCATGAGCGTTGAATGTCTCTATTTATCTGCTGTTGCTCTTGTTCCTAAGTCCTGTGAATTTGTGTTCTTCAGGATTCTAGATCTTCATCTGCAGATTGCGCTGTGGGTGCATATATTTGCACGATGTTTAAGTTGCATGGATTTGCACGTATCTTTACAGAAATAATTCTGTCGGTGTGTGTATTCTATTCAATAACATATATTATAAAATCTTTATGTGTCTTTACGAATCTAATGCCATTATATACTGTTTGCATCATTTCCAGCAAAGTATACTCTATTGCCACTGGTGGTTGTAAAATGGCCGTTGTTACGCCAATGATATTGAGTTTCATCATTTTCCTTTTACTATGTTTAGTTTGCCCTTTATTAACAGGCCTCTCGTGTTCCATGTTGTTAGTTTCAGATTTTTTCTCATATGCACAGCTTCTCCCATTACCATGCCCCTAGGTGATCCGAGTGGAATATTGTTTTAAACTCCGGAACAATTTGTACTGAGCGAAACTATAATGACTAGCATGGGAGTAGTGAAAACCAGGGCAGGCTCCCAGTTTCTTCCTTAGATTGTTGGGAGTGGGAGAGGGACGAGTGGTGAATGGGTAGGAACAAAAGGGATGGGGACTGATTCTATCAGGAAAAAGAGGTGAGGAAAATCAAGAGCTCGCCTGGTCAGGGTGCGCTAGGACCCTGTAGTAGGTCTGGTCAGCTCCGGGATCGAGGTGACGTACCTGCCCGCTACCCAATCTTGTAGCTTATCGTAGTATCATTCTCTTTTTGCTTTAGGTTTGTTAATTTAACAATTATATACTTGCTGTTCTGATCTAGATATTTTACCTCTTCTATTAGATGTTCGAATCTTCGGCGCCGCTGTAGAATAACATATAATTTAGGTATTTATATTCCCTTTATCTCTTTTCTTTGTCTTGCATAGCATACAAATGTCTATTTTGTGTTTGATGATTTATAAGATAATTTCTTGGTCTTTATTGCTTCAAAGATATGATGTTCCAGCATGATAATTGATTTATTTTTGTCCAGATTTTAGTTCTTCCTTTTTTCGCTATGTCGTCATTGGTTAAGATCCGAGCTGTTCAGTTCTTTGAGAGGATTCTATTTTTGACAAAACACAGGCCGATGACCTTATGTTTCAACCCTCACCTTTTATTCAGGCTTGCGATTGGCATTCATGTTCGCTGGGCTATTCAATCTACCCAGCTACAACCAAAAGTGAAGTTCTAAGTTTAAATAAGAGCATTGATTCTGTATGTATGCAAAAAAGCTCTCAGCCCAGCAGGTTTTTTTTAATTTATATTGAGGTTCAAAACTATGTTTTACTGCTTAGAAGTAGCACCCATTACCACATTTAATTTCTATTTTATTTTATTTATCTATTGCTCCTTCCAAAATAAATTATCGCAACATCTAACATTTGTTGGTTAATTATTTGCTATAATTAAGTTGATGCAATTACACTCAAGAAACAGATGTTTGCTTAATTACCTTTGATTGCCCAGCAGCATCAGATCGCAGCGAAGCAGAAAAATTACGACAGCACCAATTACAGCCACAATGCGGATACCTTCCGAGCAGCGAGACTCGGCGAACCCCAAGCTGCAATAAAAACTGCATAGCCAAATTAGCGGCCGCACTTTTGAGCGCCGCGCGGCAGATTGCCCGGGTAATTGCGCCGCTCGCTTTAACGCAGCGCTCATAATGGCGGAGTACGGCGCGGCGCCCTGCTCAAGACGTGCTTTGAACAATCGACTTTGCACCTGTTCCGTACTTGCCAACTGCTCTCCTGGCGGCGGCTTTGTTTGCCGCGCTCCGGGAACCCACTCCGGAATGCGCCAGAGGTTCTGCTTGAACCGAAATCTACCTGCCTGCGGTGCTCCGGGTTAAACGAGAGGAGCCTCGTGTGTTTATCTTGCAGTGTCAGGTTTCGCCCCGCCGCCGGCCGCCGCCGCTTAATTACGGCTGCGTTGTTGATTAATTGATTAATTAGTCGGGCCAGGCTGATGCAGCGTTTTTGCTGTCACGTGTAAGTGCAGTCTGCAGGAGGATGTCGGGCTGAAAATGATTCTTCAGTTGTCTTTCAGCAAAGCTTTGTAGAATTATTCTATTAAGGATATAGAAGGAATATTTGATTATGTATAAACAATCTTTGTCAGAAATGTTTCAGGACTAGATTCGTAAAAATAATCATCTGATGGTTCTTGTTCTGCCACTATTTCTGGAGGTTACGGAATCAAGCAAAGAAAGTTTCATCCGGGATGCTCTCAGCCGTTTGGATTACTCCAATATCTTTATGGCGTTACCTTTTCTAACAGTTCAGCAGCAGTTGTTTGTCTGGCTTCTTTCTGTTCCTATGCTAATTTTTGTTTCCCCAAATCATTGCTAAGCACAGCTCTACCACCTAATGAGTTTACGAGGAAACACTTTCAAGGCGATGCCTATTTAGAACACATATCAAGTGACTGAATTACACCCATTTCTTGTGTGCTAATACCATAGATAAAGAATTAAAAAAATTACTCTTTGAACTCTAGAGCAAAGGTTGTAAAACTACATAGGAAGTAAACACTTCCTATGACTTGTAGTGGATTTAAAGCCCCCATAAAGGTAATTTTACTATGAAATGTCAAATATCACCATATTTTTCTGGTCTTTGTTGTATTACACAACATATCGACTGCAAATGTTTATGTAACTTTTATATCATAGGTAACAAAAGTTAAGCCTTAACATAACTGACGTTGTACCTTCAATTCAAATTATCGCAGAATTTTCAGCTCTATTTTTTTTAAACGCGCCTACGGGCACTCATTAAAATTACAATCTGATTATTAAATCACCCAATGGGTAATTTTATTCAAACTTAAAGGTTCACTCTCTTTGGTGTAATCGAAGAGCTGGATAGCCTCGACGTTTACATGCTGGTGAATTTTTACTATTTCTGACTATTTCTCAGTGCTTTATTCTAGAATCTCTTGATTAAAATATTGCTTTTGCTGGCACAGGCCCATAGTTGAAGGTTTTATGTCCACACTGGCTTGAGGATTTGTTTATACAGTAGTATGTGTTTTGTTATATGCTGATAGACAGGAGTGTCTACCAAATATCCTGTTCATAGTCTTGTATTTTATATCAAGCTCTTCTCTTTTTGACATAAACTTTCTAGGAAAGTATTGCATCTAATGTGATGCCTATATATTTTGCTGGGTTGGCATAAGGGATCTGGGCATTATTTATGTTGTCTGGAATTTGTTGCTCTATTTTATTTGTAAAATTAATATACACAGATTTGGTTTCGTTTACTTTGATTTGCCATATTTTTCTAACTAATGATTTGGTTGATTGAGGGTTGCTTCTGTAACAATTGTCATCTAGATGAGTTTTGAGTTTTTGGGTATAAAAGTAAACTTATAAACTAGATCTTAAAACTAAAATAAAACTAACGCAATACTTAATATTGTTTAAGTAGGGAATCTAGTAGGCAAGTCATTTGGTATATATTTTTGGAGTCTTCGATTGCGTTTTTGGGAAACTATAAGATCCATTACTAATGTGTTGGGGTGTGCACTAAGACGGTCACTGTATTTAGCACTGAAACGGCTGACTTCTTCTTTCACTGAAGGCATATGAAGATCGTTACGGATAACCGCGTTTGACACGAACCAGGGCGCGTTCACAATCATGCGCAGCACTTTAGATTGGAAGCGTTCTAGGATTTCTAAGTTAGAGTTGGCAGATGTTCCCCAAAGTTGAATCCCGTAGCTCCATACGGGTTTGAGAATTACCTTGTATAAAAGGAGTTTACTGCTTAATGATAACTTCGACTTATGTCCCAGTAGCCAGTACATCTTGGTTAAAATTAATCCCAGCAGCTTGCGCTTACTGAAGATATACTTGCGCCATGTTAGCCTTCTGTCAAGATGTAACCCAAGGTACTGTACTTCTTCTTTTTGCGGTAAAGGGTTGTTCTTTATCTGAACCGGGGGACACGTATCTCTGCGCAGGATAAAGGTTACTTGAGTTGACTTAGACTCGTTTATTTTGATTCTCTAGCTTGTTAACCATTTGTCAATTGCAGTTAAATTGGCTTGAAGTTTTTGTGAGGCTGCGACTGGGTCTCTGTCAGTAGCCAGAACCGCGGTGTCATCCGTAAATGTAGCTGTTGTGATTTCTGGTATTGTCGGGAGGTCTGCTTGTATAAGAGATAGAGCAGTGGTCCGAGAACACTGCCTTGGGGTACACCAGCGTTGATCGGAAAAAGATTTGTGGTTGCAGTTTCGTATTTAACCAGAAAATACCGATTAAGGAGATAGTATTGCAGGATTAGAAAGTAGTTTAGGGGGAGGAGTGTTCTTAGTTTGCATAGGAGTCCCGTATGCCACACTTTATCAAATGCCTGTGATATATCTAGGAACGCAGCAGAGCAGTAGTGCTTGTCTTCAAAGGCTTGATTGATTGTTTGAACTACCCGATGGATTTGTTCAGTTGTTGAGTGCAACTTTCAGAAACCAAACAGGTGGTATGGTAGTAGCTCTTTGTCATCAATAATTGGGATTAGTCTTTGTACTAAGAGCTTTTCGAAAACTTTAGTATAGGCTTATCGGTCGATAGGACTTTCGGTTTATTAGGCTTTGCGATGAGTATAACCTGTGCCACTTTCCATTGGGATGGAAAATAACCATTATGAAGGACTGCATTATATAACTGAGTTAAGTACTGTGTACCGATGGCAGGTAGCTCTTTGAGTATTTTACCATTTATTAAATCATACCCCGAGCCTTTTAGGGTTGAGTGTGCTAATGACTTCATGAACTTCAGCAGCTTTGAATTTTTTAATAGGCGGTTCAAGTTGGTACGGTTGAGCCTGTGTTTGAGTGAGGTTGTCTTCTTCTTGGGGGAGATTTTCTGAAGGATGCGACTGGAACACAGATGTTAAGTGTACAGGAAATACGTTTGCCTTCTCCTTATCGCTTTTGCCCAGCTGCCCTGGAGGTTACTGGAGGTTTAGTTGTTTCAGTTTTTGTTGTCTTCCACAGGAATAATCCGTCGCTTCCGTGGGTGATAAGTCTTTAAGGAATGTTTCGATGCAATCGCTTTTGTTTTATTAAGGAGATCTTGTAGCTCTCGAGTTGCTCTGTTGAGTAGTAGTTTGCTTTCAGGTGTAGCAGCCTTTGCCAGTTTCTTCGAAGTCTTCTTTTATCTAGAATTTTTGTTTAATAATTGAGGGGCAATCAGGAATTGTGACTGTATCGGGTATAATTGGCGTGGCCTTCCAACATGCCCGCTGAATGACCATTGAATAATTTGACTGCAGCATCAATGTTTTCGGGAGATTTCAGTGGAATATTTAAGGTTAGTTCAACATTTACGACGTACCGAAATGTGTTCCAATTTGTAAGGTTATTGCTTAATTTAGGGGTTGTGGTAAGGGTGATCAGGATTGGGGAATGGTCAGAGGAAAGTTCGAAGCAGGATTTTATATTGGCATGACTTTGATGAATTCCTTTTGTTATGCAGAAATCCACCAAATCAGGAAATTTGTTTGGATCCGTGGGCCAATATGTGGGTTCTCCCGTGGATAGGTGCCGCAAGTTATTGTGTTCAAGAGTTTTGTTTAGTTCGCGTCCCTTTGTCGTTGTAATTCCGGAACCCCAGTTAGTGTGCTTGGCATTGTAATCGGCGTCCGCAATGAATCGTTGTCCAAGGGTTTTGAAATAGTTTGTAAATTGTTCTTCTTTAACAGCATGTTTAGGGAGGAAATACGCCGCCGAGAGGTTGAGGGGTCCTATTTGATCCTCAATTGACACACTTGTTGCTTGGAGAAAATCGCTACTGCGGCTTTCTAGTTGATGGTGCTTGATTGTGTTTTTGATTATTATGACAGACCCGCCACGAGCTGTTCCCGCCGGATGGTTCGTGGTATAAACCGCATAATTTGGGATTTTGATAAAGCTCCGATCAGTAAGATGTGTTTCCGAAATAAGTAACACATCAATGTTGTGAATAGTAATAAATAGTTTTAATTTTTCAAGGTGCTGTGATACGCCGCTGGCGTTCCATTGGGCAAGCTGTAAGTGTCTGTACATTATTTAATTTTTGCAAGGACTGCTGTTAATAGGTTTAATACTGTTTCTATGTGTTCTGATAGCTTTAACATTATGTTTTTTAATTCTTTTATGTCGTTTGCTTGTTGGTTTGGATGGCTAGTATTTGTTGTTTGTGGGAGATTTACAGCAGGTTCAGAGTTTTGTTGTTGTACTGAAGCTATTTGTGAATACGATAGTCCCGGTTGTATTTGTTGGTATTGTCTAATTTGTGGGGGTGGTATGTACTGTTTTTGTCGAAGGGTTGGAAAATGTTTACTTTGTAGCTGTTTATATATAGTACATCCTTTGTAATTCGCAGGATGGTTTCCTTTACACAGGACGCAGCGGACATCGCGGGATTTTTCTTTTCTTTGACATTGTTCCGTGAGGTGATCGCCTGCACATTTTATACATCTAGCGGGTAGCTGGCAGAAGTTCCTTGTGTGTCCGTAACGCTGACAGCGTACACACTGTGGAATAATTCTTTTTGCCTTTGGGGGTTTAAACTTGATTTTGCATTGCTGCAAGTATTCTACCTCAAAAATGCTTTTATTGTTAGGGGCTGGTTTAAGCTCGACATAAAACATTGGGAGAGACAATTTAGTTTTAAATTGTTTTATATTACAAATGTTTGTGACCTCGTGCCCTAATTCTTCAATTTCACCTTTGATATCTTTATAATTTCTCTCTTCTTTTAGTTTATAAGTGTGAAATTCCGTTCCCTTTTCAGTCAGAGCTTTTGTTATTATTCTGTAATATTCAGGTGTTTTGGGCTGAATTTTTACTTGGTTATTGACTAGAGCTTTAACATCATATTGTTGTTTGGCTTTTTCTTCTAGCAGTTGTATTAGCGGTGCAATAGTTAGTACAGGATTTACGAAAATGGGGGGAGGTTTTTAGATTTTCTCGTTAGTGTTATCAGCGTTTGATTCATGTTGTGCATCGTCACCTTCCATGTTTAGATTGGAGTAGCGATTTGATGTTCGCTCTCTTTAGGGTGTTTATTTTTGATTTCCACTTCATCTAGGTTTCTATTTCTTTTATAGGAAACTGTGGTCCAGTTATTAGTATTTTCTGGTGGCTGCGGGGGTGCGCTGGAATGAGTGTTTTGTTGGATTTGATAAAAGGTTTGGGGATGAAATGTTTGAGTTTGTTGCGTTTGAAGTGGAAAATTACCTGGTGTTTGATGGAATTGGCTGTAGAAGATCTGGGTTTGGTCCGGTGTCAATACTGATGGTTGCATTAGTGGTGGTATTTGGGGGGGGTTGCACCCCTTCCGGAGGCTGGTGGTAGGCCTGCTGCGGCTTCGTTTAGTTATATAGGATTAGTTTAACACGCAGCGTTAAATTTAAAATTTAGAAATATGTGTGGCAATAAATAAAGCCCGATTTCGCGGGTTATCGCGCGGCCAACACTTGCACTTTTAACCGCAAGATACGTCTTTCCTATTCGAAAGTAAAATAGGAACTATATCGCTCTAATTGTGGTATATTATTAGTGCAGATCAGGTATAAAATAGTCCCTAGAATGTTTTCTTGTGGCACTCCTGCTCTAGTTTCTTTTAGTCATGTGTATACTTCATCTTGTTTTACTCCAAAGAATCTGTTCAAAATACATAATTCCAATAATTCTGCATATTTCTACAGATGTAGCATTTGCAGTTTATAGCTTAGTCACACCTTATCAAAAGCTTGCCTTACATCAAGGAAGATGGCTTAGCAAACTTTCTAGTGGTTTTTCATTTACATTAATTATTCTATGAACTTGGTCTATAGTTGAGTAGTTATCTCTAAAGCTAAACCGATAATTTGGTATTAAAATCCTATCTTCAATGATAAGCTTCAGCATTTTCAGTAGTATTTTTTCACGCAGTTCCGATGGCATAAGCAATACAGGGATTGACCTGTATAATCCAACTTCAGGAAATTTTCTTGACTTGAGAATCATCATTTCAGCTTTATTCAGAACGTTTTATGTCATATCCAAACCAATTTCCTGAGATTTTTAGCTTGCTTTCGTTGTTGGTTCTTTTGCAGATGATATAGTGATATAGTGATAAGTCAGTTTTTAGGTCTTCGCTTGACAGATATTGGAAATAAATTACAGATTTTTAAAACCAATTAAAAAGATTATTTTTATGGCTCAGCTCGACTCAGGCTGCAATAAATGAGTACCTGGAGGTTAAACTCTGGGGTAACGCTAACTATGTTATTACCCTTGTGTACCGTAGGCTCTAGATTGTATCCTGTTACGACCCTAAAGGGCCTTCGTGGCCTATTACGGGGACTATTATTATTATAACTTAAACAATTACATTGTTACCTTTACTGACTTGTTTATTGTTTACTAGGGATGACAGTATAAAAGATATTCTTTGAAGTTACCATAATGAGGACCCCCAAACTATTTAATGTGGGATATTAAGCGTTGAATATTCTTATTAAACTAAGATTAGATTATATGGCTAATTTGTGGTTTTAATTATCTAAAGAGAAGGGCAATTAACTCAAAACTTAATAAATTTCCTAATTTTTCGTCGTAATATCAAAAATGCACTCGTTGAGTTTTAAGTTTTTGGATCTGGGAGTTCGGGTTAGGCTTTGATAACTTGGTCAGTTCGAAACGTTCTCTTTATAAGAGTTGGTACAAGAAGACCAAAGTAAAAAATAATCTATTCATGAACAAACCTAGGTGCTAAATATGCGTGTCTGAAGACTTGTGAAACTCATAGCCTAGGTATTGTACCTTCTTCTAAAGTTCAAAAAGTTCTTCTAAACAATATTATTCTTACAAATATTCAAAATTATGAAAATGTGATTAACAAAGATGCTGAACGTAATTGTGATTAATATCCGTAATATAAAAATTCGATCAACTTAAATATACGCGATGACTGAAAAATTTCAAGATTTTTTTATTTGTCAATTAAAAAAACATCTATTCTTTAAATCGACTGGCATTTAGTGTATGGTCTAAATTACTAAGATATTTATTAGCCCAAGTGTTTCGTTGATCCATCTTAGCCTTTAAATATTTTGCACACAAACTTTGTCGCGGCTACTTGCTCTACATTCTGCTTCTCACTACTACATTATACTTCACATTACACAAGCTTAAAACGTTTAGTTCTTTTAGGTCTACGAACAAGATCTTGGTTGTGTAGAAGTTGTAGAGCTTTCTCAAAAACTTTCTGATTGCATCCTCGATGCAGATTCTCATCTCGCACGTACCAGGAAGCATTTACTATATTTCTTAGAGTTCGGCTTCGCAATTTCCGAAGACAGGCATAACTGATCTGTTTTCTACAGCCCTAAATCCACACAGTCGTATAACTTATTTATAAGCTAGTATTTTGAACTGATAGTTGAGAATTTGTTTTCAAAAGCCAATACATCTATATTTAGCAATTCCTTGGCGTGGCAGTATGTTATTGTTTAAATTCACCGAGAAATGAACGTAAAAAGGCTGTCCTTCATTAAATTCTATGCATCGCTATTTTATGAATGTGCTTATTCCCTTAATTCAGACTTGAAGTTTGGGGGCTGTGTCTTCTATTTTATTTCCTACAGCTAATACTGCAACAATATCCGCAAATATAGTTAATTTAATGATGTTTTTTCATATAGAGTGGTGTTCCAGAGACGATTTCCTGGAGAACATATGTTCGCTTTCTTGCTTAATTTTGAAGCTTACGAGATGAATATAGTGAGTTGTTAAACATCTTTTTAATTTTATTATTTGTGCTAAACTTTGTCAAGCGATATCTAAATAATTACCAAGCATATTTAATTGCTATTCCTCGAGGAACCTCTTGGTTACATCCATAACCGTAGACTGTTAACATGGGGGTATGCGTTCTTTTCTTCAGTTAGTTTTTTAATGCCCTTTAAAATGCCTTTCTAGACTTTACATCATTAATGGGTTTTCCAGCTTAGGTATTATGATAGCTTTAGCTGTTTTTCACAGAACTGAAACGTTTTATAGTCTAAATGCTGTAATTATCAAATGTAGTTTCACAATACATTCCCTTGGTAGCTGCTTTAATAACACTCCATTGATCAGATCGAATCATGGAGATTTCATGAGTTAATATTTTCTTTTACTTCTCTGAATTCTAGACTGGAAGTAGTTAATGTTATATTTACCGTTTCTGTTGTCTTGTATTTCTGTGGTATATATTCTGTATGCGGCGGAATATATCTTTTAAATAAGCACCAAATGTTATATATATTATTTTCTTTGCGTATTAGCAGAAATGATTTATTGGTCTATTAATTTGTTATTTCTTTAAAATATGTATTAAGTGTTGCATTCTTTTTGGATTTCATTTTTGAGTTATGATGTAAAGGCGTCCAAACTATTTTGTATCTTAATTTTTCTTTTCTTCTATATTAAATATGTTATTTATTTAGGGTAATTATTCCTGGTCATCTTTTTTTATATTTGTGGTATTATTTTAAAATGCATGCTGAATTTCTCTGTTTCATATTCCTTTTTTGGTTTGATTGGTAAGTTCAACAAAATCTTTTTGCTCGGCTCTAGTTTGAAGCCTTCCCAATTTGTGATTTTATTAATTAATGTTGGGTTAAATTATCTTTTGATTATGCTTTCTTTTAATGTCAGCAAGATAGGTAAGTTATCTAACATAATCCCCTCAAAGTATCGGTATAAAATTTTTCGATGGTTCTATTAAAATAAAGAAGGCCACAAGGTTTGAGAACTTTTCGTTATTCATTGGGTAATACATTGGTTTACCAGATGAATATCAATTGCCATCAAGTTCTATAAATGCACGAGAAAGATTTTTACCTTTAACTATCATTAGTCTTACATTCAATGTGTATTTTTTGTATTGAAGTCTCCTCCAATGGTAAATTTATCATCTAAAGTTTGAAAATGTTTTAGTCTGCTTTCTTCGGGTTTGGTTTTCATTAAATAATTCCTGATTTTGTTGCGGTATTAATTCCTCAGTAGACGTTTGCAGGCAGGTACATAAATTGACAAAATTATTTAATATTAATATTTACTTCTCTCATTGTGGCCATTAATACTAGCGACCTAAGAAATATTTCATAGTTTATTGCAGATATTGTCGATTATAAACATGTGCAACAGGTAGTAATTCATATATAGTTTTGTCAAGCTTTTGACCAATTAAGATTTTTTCAGTACATGCGTGTGTCATTGGTCACTGGTATGCTTTCTATTATGCCTATAATCGCTAATAAATCTGCTAGAATACCTTTTTATAGAAACAGCTTTATTTTTTTGTTGTATCGGTAGACATCGACTCAATTTTCTCTTTTTTTCTCAAATTTGTAAATAAAATCCTAACAGAACAATTCGACAGATTCTGAGTCGTCTAAAATTTTGCTATGTCACCCTGAAACTTTCACACGGCAAACTTTGACGAAAATGTTTTGTAAAAAAGCTAGGCTGATAGGTTTTATTTTCATTATCTTTCAGATCTAAGGAATCTTAACAATCCAAGCAAAAAATAGTTCTACTAGGTTAGTCTTTAAAAGGTCAAAAGTATTTTCGTTTGTTATTCCCTTTGCCCAAATCACAAATAATAGAAACTTTGTAGTCTTTTTCGATAATTGATCTTTATCGCGGGGTGTAAGGGACCCACCAACATCCAAGGGCTCAAATGTCAACCCCACCTGCAAGAGAGGCACAATAAAATGCCCGGTACATCCTGCTAGATAACAAACGGGGCTCTGGCGACCCAGCGTCGGGGGGTATAACCTGACACCAGTTGTCCCGAGGTAACGGGACCCTTGTCGTTGAGCTAATCACCCACACAAGGTATCATGATTCAGAGTAATTCAACGAGCCTCGGAAATGGACGGTCAACCCGAAGACGACTAAAAACAGGAAAAGGATAAGATTAGGGATATGGAACGTAACATCTTTAACTAGGAAGGAACCTGAAATAATCGAGGAAATAGAAAAGTATAAAATCCAATTACTAGGAGTATCAGAAATAAAAAAGAAAGGAAGTGGAGAAACTCATATGGACAAGGGGTATATACTAAGATATTCAGGTACACCTAGAGGTAACAGAACAACGGAAGGTGTAGGAATCATAGTAAGTAACGAACTAAATAGGAAAATAACCAGCTGGGAAGCTATAAATCCAAGAATATTGACCATGAACCTAAACCTACAAGAAAATGTGGGGATTATACAAATATACGCACCAACGGAAAACGCTACCGTAGATGAAAAAGACGCGTTCTATGAAGAACTACAGAGAGAAACAGAGAAACTACAGAATCAAAACCAACACGTTATAGTAATGGGAGATTTGAATGCCCATATAGGAAACCAAGAAAGAAGAGGGCATGGTACAATAGGAAAGCATGGGCTGGAATGTGAAATTAATGATAATGGAAAAAGGATGCTCGATTTCTGTATCATAAATCAAATACTCATAGGAAATACCTGGTTCAATCACAAAAATATTCATAAAATCACATATGAAGTGCAAGGGCTAGAACATCGAAGCATGATAGACTATATAACATACACCAAAATATGAGATACGCCGTAAACGACGTGAAAGCAATCAGAGGGGCGGAGTTGAGCACAGCACATCGACTAGTAATCGCAGATACCAACATAGAGAAACCAAAAAGGAAAGAGGTAGAAAATATGAAAGAATTAAGCTAGAACTTTTGGATGAACCAAATATAAGAAGAGAATACGAGGAAAGACTCAAGAGAAGTTGAAAGAATATGAAAATAGCAACCAACAACAAACCCTTAATGAAGTATGGGAAAACTCAAAGCGGCACTCCAAACAACAGCTAAAAGAAATATGGGAACAAAAATGGTCAGACAAAACAATGACCAAAAACGAACTAAATGGTGGAATGAGGAAGTGAAAGAAATTAAAGGAGAAAAGGAGGCGTGGAAAAATATACAAGAACAAAACAAATGGAGATAGAGTAATATATGCACAAAAAAGAAATGAGGCGAAGGAAGCAGTGAAACAAGCCAAACGAGAGAGCTGGGAAAGTTTCGGAAGGAAAATTGAAGACAACTATATAAGCAACCAGAAACAATTTTGGAATATAATTAAAAGACTAAAAGAAATAGAACCCAAAAGATTAGAAGTATAAGAAATGTCTGGAATTGCAAACGGAAACAAAAGACATACTACAAGCCTGGGCGGAACATTACACGTCCAAATTCAAGGGAGATAGAAATGCACAAATAGTGGCAGAAGACAATAACGAACAGGAAGAAGTGGATATAATAACTGAAGAAGAAATAAGAACGGCCCTAATGAAAGCAAAAAATGGAAAAGCCGCGGGAGAAGGCGGAATAACCGCAGAAATGCTAAAAAAGGGAGGGCCATACTAGTACAATGGCTGAAACAAATCTTTCAGAAAGCCTGGAACACAGAGAATATACCAGATGAATGGAGAAGAAATATCATTGTACCTCTACACAAAAAAGGAGATTCCACACTACAGAGCTATATGTCTATCAGGAGTAGCGTTCAAAGTATACTCAAGAATTTTAGAAAGCAGACTAAGAGTAGAAATAGGAAATAAAATACAAGATGAACAAGCAGCATACACACCGGGGAGACAAACCCACGATCACATATTTACCCTTCGAACACTATCAGAGAAAAGAATAGATAAAAACAAAACACTATATTTGGCATGCTTAGATTTAAAATCTGCATTCGACAAAGTACCACGCCAATATATATGGGAAGCACTAGACCATCTGGAGGTAAGCCCAAAATTAAAACGAGTAATAAAAAGTGTAAATACCAATAGTACCGGCTCAGTAAGACTAAACGGGCAAACATCTACGGAATTCAAGATGGAAAAGGGCATAAAACAGGGGGTTAGTCTCAGCCCCCTACTTTTCGTGATATATATGGATTATATAAACGAACAATGTAAAAAAGACATCAGAAATACTAGCCTGGGATACCTGAATTTATACCCAGTACTGACAGAAGACTTACTATATGCCGACGATATAATTCTGATCGCAACAAGTGAAGGACAACTGCAAAGGAAAGTAACAACATGGAAGAACAGATTGGAAGAGAAGGGGATGCAGATAAATACGGACAAGAGTAAGATTATGAAAATATCGCGAGAAGAAAACGAAAGAGCAAGGCAAATGCAAATACAGATAGAAGGAAGACAATTGCAGGAAGTAGAGGAACTTGAATACTTAGGAGTAAGAATAAGTGCAAATGGGAAAATTGACGAAGAAATAAGAAGCAGAGTTAATAAAGCTAACAAAGTCTACTATCAAATAAACAATACCTTAATAGGAAAAAAGGAATTAAGTAGAAAAGCAAAAATGCACTTATATAAAACAATCTACGTGCCTACCGTAACATATGCAGCCGAATCATGGGTAATGCAAGATAAACACAGATCAAAAATAACAGCAACAGAAATGAAGTACCTAAGACGGATAATTGGAAAAACAAGAAGAGACCGTGTAAGAAATCGCAGTGTACGAGACGAACTGGATCAGGAACCCTTAATAGAAAACATAGAATTAAAACAACTTCAATGGTTTGGACATATGAGTGAATGAGTGAGACAAGGTACCCCAAGAAAGTGTTTGCAATGAAAGATGAAGGAAAGCGCCCCAGAGGAAGGCCTAGAAAAGTATGGGAAGACAACATCAGAGAAGTGGCAAGGAAAAGAGGCAACACCATAGAACAAATAAAGATCCTGGCAAGGGATAGAAACGCTTACAACCGATGGCTCAAAACCCCAACACCGTGAGGTAAAATGGGAGAAGAGAAAGAAGAAGAAGAAGAAGATCTTTATCGCCCCGATAGCTATTTTACTTTAAATTTTTTGACAATCCCCATTATATAGTATAATTACTGAAAAGTTAATGGCAGTAATAATTTTTTGGTTTTACTTTTTAACTTAAAATAAGTGTCTTTGAATTTTCACATTCTCTACAAGCTATCACTCATAAAATGCAATGATCCTGTAAGATTATTTCGATTAAAAGCGTGTACTATTAACAGAGTAACCCTTTTGTCTTCTCTTGGAAAATTTTGGGCGTGTATTAAGCAATAATCTGTTCCAAAATTATTGGTCTTTACTAAATTGCCTTTACCTTTACTACTGGTGCGCTCTTGGTACACATTTTTTATGTCCACGCAATCTAAAGCATTCGGCCGTACATCAGAACGGTGCTACGTTATATTACGTGGTTGACCCCGAAAATATCCAGCCAGTGGTGAGCTAATAAGAAGAGTTTGCGCAGTCGCGATGTAACCTGCCAGTTAATAAGAGTACTGTAATGCACATGCGTAAGTGAGGAAGACTTTGCTACTCAGAGCAGTGATAATCACACTTGCAGTGGCTGAGCGAGTACAGCATCGAATCTGCATCAAATTACATGCTGGAATATTCGTCCGCAAAAACTGTTCAAAGGGTTAAATACAGTTTCGAATACAATGAGTGAATAGTTCAAACCATGATCGGAAATCTGCCAAAAGTGGTCCACATTCTGAAAGACCAGCAACCAACAAAAAGCAACTTCGGAAAGCTTCAAAAGACCTACATGACCAACTCTCTTATAACAAAATTTAATAACGAATGGGCTCGTTCCAATAAAGGAAATGCCGACAGCTTTGCAATTTATTTATCCTATATCTTTATGGTGGCAGAACCAACACCTGGCATTCCAAACGATGATATTGAAAACTACTTTGACAGACCTTACCAGATCTTGCTACCAATAAGATCCGTAAACCTGGCAGAAGAAAAAACTAAAATAGCAAATAAAAAACCCTGGGCCATGTTCCAATAACCAGACAAATTTTAAAAATGCTTCCCTGAAGAACTTTCTTTCTCCCCAAAACCATTTACAACCGAACGGTAAGTCTCTGCTACTTTCCTATTATATGAAAATATGCAAAGCTAATAATGCTACACAAAAATGGCAAACTTCCTCATGAAACATCATCATAGGCTATAAGCCTACCGACCATCCTTTTTAAAATATTTGGGAGATGCTACTCAAAGGAATCTGGAAAAACTACAACTACCAGTTTGGATTTCGTGAAAATATTTTGATGATACAAGTCTATAGAATATTCAATCGAGTATCTAAGAGCATCGAAGATGAGAAAATTTGCAAAGGAATATTACTAAATGGGTCTCAAGCGTTTGGCAAAGTGTGGCACACGGATCTATGTTACACAATTAAAAATATGGTCAATAACAATTACCACTTTCTCCTGAAATCCTACCTTACCGATAGGAATTTCTTCATAAAACACAACGACGCACTTTCTCCATGTTATCCTATACAATCTGGTGTCCCGTAGGGCAATGTGTTCCGCCCACTCTTCTATCTTATATGTACCTGCTGCTGACTTGCCCGAAACAAAAAAACACTATGATTTTTGCATATTATTCTGTAATATCCTCTGAAAACATGCAAACGCACCTCAAATAAGTGGCCACTCAAAAAGAACTAATGTAAATATGTTCAAGTAACATGTGCCTGCAAAATTAGATATTAAATACCTAAGCTTACACCCCAATCAACGCTTAACATGTCAGAGACACCTCAAGGACCTTAAGGTCAAAAAGATCTATTAAATCATACTTTTTATCAAGAACAAAACTTGTTATATAAGATTATGCTAAAACCCATACGGCGTTATAGCCTACTTATTTAAAAACAATACAAACATTTCAAACAAAACACTTGACGCAATTGTTAATGCGCCTTGGTACATCACCAACTTAATGCTGCATCAAGGCCTGCGTCGGAAGAAACACCGTTTTCACTAACTATTGCCAAAGACTTACAGGGCCCCCAAACGCTTTCATAGACAGCCTATATGAGGATGGACCACTCAACAGAAGACTAAACAAAAATTGGTATGCAAACCTACCTCAATAATGCTAAGTAATATATAAGGGCATTTTCCCTTCTAAGTCACAGACTTGCAACACAGTTACTCAATACTCTTAGTGAAGAGAATTGCAGATTTTCGATAAATGTCAAAGGAAAAGTTGCAATGACAACTTGTGATCCAATATGACCGCGCGAGACGGCCGCCGGGTTGACAACCGCGCGCATTTAAAACGGCGATAACTCACCGCCTAAAGGCTGGTTCTTATTCACGCTGTAACAAGGTAAAAAGCGATCCTGAAAAATTGCGCCTCCCTCCCAGGAGCCCCATTTCCAGCGCGCGCCCGGCGCTTTAATCCGGCGCGCCGCACTTTATGGCCGTCGCTGCTGCAGAGGTTCGTCTCGTCATCCGACCATGCGTCTAGGAACATTACTCTGACAGATGCTCGCGCCCCGCTATCAATTACGGGCCCGGGCGAAATACGCCAGTACGGGCCTGAGATATGAGCCGCGCCGCGCCGAAGCTGCAGGTGAGCGACTTATTTACAGCCAGCCCTTTGATCGCAGGGTTAAAAATGTCCTCCGCGCCGGTTAATAATTGGGGTCAAGTGATTTACCTCGGGTGGTGGAAGATAGGGTTCTTTGCCGCTTTGTTCGCAGAGTTATTAATGGCGGACAGAACAATCAAAACGCTATCAAAGGGCGGTTTTGCGGATTCTCCGGAGTGAGGGTCTGGGCGGTGCCTTTGTGTATAGTACGAGGATGGTGGCAATGTTTTCAATGTATAGTACTACAAATGATTCCAGGTTTTTATTTTTAAGTTAAAAAGTCTATAGCAGACATTTTATTTAAACTGCAAACATTATTTTCTAACATTTTAGACATTTTACTCATCCAAAGTAGTTCACCGATTAAGTTTTAATTTTTTTCTGAAAAAGTACTTGCCCAAGAAAGTTGAACCTTTTGTTACTTCTCAGCCTAAATTCCGTCTAGATGTACACATTTTTCACAACGTTATTGCCATGATTCCATGGCTGCTGAAAACACTTTATTATGGATGTGTTTTTTCAACTGAAAAATTAGTAGTCACGCAGAATGCCAGCCGCGCAGCTTTGTGTTCGGCGGTCAGCATTCGTGGGACCTACCTTGAAGAAACTTTCCGCATTTTCAGGTCATCACCTAAAATGGACTTCACAGATCCTACAGAAAAGTTTAGAGGCCATATCACGCACACGTAATCAACGGTCTTCCACAACAACTTGTTGCACTCGCGCAATCATGGCTTCGGTCGGGCTGGTTCTTGGCTGAGGCTGCTTGAATCTTATGTTTTATTAAAATTGAAGAAAACAAAGTGCATTTTAGACAATTCGTGCTACATATGCAACAAAAAGGATATGTGCTGTTTATGGAAAATGTTGTTGAGGTAAAAGAACCGTTAGAAAGTGGCTCCTAAGTTTAAAGGTGGTGATTTCGACCTAAAAAACTGGAAACGCTCGGGTAAACACCCCACCACTGACGACAAACAAATCATGACACTGAGTTTTCGCAGAGATACTAAAAATATCGAAAGCCACTTTGTAAAAGCATTTAGTAAAACTCGGTTAGGTAATATACGACGATGATTGAGTTTTCCAAAATAACCCACCATTAGTTATCCCCCAAGTTGGTGTCTGTCTGAAGAGAGTCATGATTTATATCTGATGGTATTGGAAAAGGATACTACTAAACGACCAGCCGATTAAATATAGCGATTCGGGAAAAAAGCTTAGTATTAGCTGATAGCAAAGGCGCAGTGTTCCATCATGATAGTGCTAGGCCATATATTTGCCCTACACGCCATATTTACCAGGCATTGCACCTTCCAGTTTTAATTTACTTAAGTTTCTGCAAAATTTTCTTAAGGGCAAGAAATTTTTGGGAGCTATAAAATATAACTTAAGATGTTTTTTACTTAGACACCTGGCAAGTTTTGGAGTATAAAATCTTAAAGTTGTATGAAAAATGGGGGACGCTTATTAATGAAATGTCGATACATAAAAATTTTGCCTTTGAATTTCCAGACAACCTAATGTTACGCCACAATTTATACAAAGACATTGTTGGTTACTTTGAATAATATGATGATAGTACACATTGACTTACCAAGACATCTCCACTATACTCAACTGTCTGGTTAAATTGTTTAAGATGTTTTGCGAGAGAATTGAAGCTGAAGGCCAACAAAAGAATTTAAGCAGCAGGAACACATTTGTGCGGTACCAAAATGAGACAGCCGGATTTTTACAACCAACAATAATCTTTGAGTAAAAATTAGAAAAATCTTGATGTTTGATGTCTATCTGTATTTTCTAATTAATTCTTGTAATACTGCTCAATACCACTTTACCAATTCTTCACAAGCTTCCTCTCTTTCATCTGTATTAAAAAATCAACAAAATGTGTATTGGAGAATATTGAAACCGTGTCATATTAATTGGTAATAAAAATTATGGCTGGTACTGAGCAATGGATACTAAAGTAAAATCAAGGAAAACAATTTTCCGTTTTTCCTAAGACAATTTGTAGCAAAGTAAACGCAAAAAACTTTTTATTGGGTTCAACTGTGTAACGCCAAATACTAACGATTTTGAGTGGCAAAAAAGAAAACAAAGAGTTGAAAGTTGTAACATTACAAATGGTGAAGCAATTTCGCACCAGTATCATACACAGATATAAAAAAGAAGAATTGAACATTAAGACAAAAAGAAGGCAAAAATACAATAAAAGACGTAAGGACAATTTCTTAAACGTATATTGAAAATAAAAGAATGTTGTAGGTAGATATAGAGTAAACCTTGATTTTAGAATAGGCAAATATGTAAGCTGAAAGGGTTAAGGACAATGCTCGAAATATTAAAGATATTCGAAGAGAAAGCTACAGAATGTGAGTAAGGCAATAAAAAAGTAAAAGACAAGCAAAACAACTGACTCTAGCAGTTTCTGATATAAAATACGATTTATCTGGAGATATGAGGTTGGATCATTACTAAACGTGATATACATAATAAAGTGTAATGATGTGGATGAGGTGACTAACTATAAAAGCTCTTAGTTTAGTAGTGCGTCAGGAAATGAGAAAGTAAAGGATTTTTGCTATTAACAACTAAACTTATGGATGGTTACAGAGGAATGCACTAGATCCGCAGCATTCGTGTCCTGGGTAGCTTATGGGACTTTTAGATTCAAATAAAAAATTGACAAAAATCTAGAAAAGCTGTATATACCACCAGCTTTAGAATTAAAGAAGTAGGTATACGAATAAAAGTAAGAGCAAGCTAAGAGTGTGTATCATAGCTGACAATTTTTCTAAAAATTTATCTTCGCATAATATATAGCTCCCCCAATTAACTAGGAACATTTGCTGTCAATATGAAACATCAATATGATCCTTAAATTAATTTACTCAACCACATTGCCTACTATAAAGGTGAATCAAACACAAATTTTAATTAATTTAAAAAAAACATATTTTCTATCGAATAGACAACAAATGATGCAGAAACTCTTTCATAACAACATGGTCGTCAAATCTTTGTCCTCCAGTGTTTATTTTAATAGTCCACATAAATGATATTTTCAGGGCGGCAAGTTCTAACCACGACAGTGTTCCAGTATAGTCGAAAACAATTCCTCTACTTTTTGTTAAGGTTAGACAGTTAATGGTGCCGGGTGTTCCAGATTAAAAATATGCACTTGCCTAAAAGTTGGCAAAATAATTTCAGCAACAACTAATCGGCGCGGTCGTTCTCGAGAAAGCGGCAAACAATACAAATATTCTCTTCAGTTACATTAATTATTGGGTAACATTGGGAACCTTTCCGTTCCCCAAAAATTGTTGTGAGTGTTTTCAATAGAGCTCTCCCCGAACTGTACTTCAAGTCTTCTTAAAATGTTGGACGGACCTTTTGCTTTGATATCGTGATACTGACTGAAAAAGTGGTAATGTGAGGTACTCTATGGAAGGGTCCACTTCAGATATCCCTACCTAAGACGCTAAGAATCCGCGCACCTCTCCGTTCACCTCACGGCGTATAAAAAAAAATTTGGGTTTACATTTGGCCATCCTCATGTATTTGATTATTGTATAAGCAAGATTCACAAGAATAATTAGGTTTGCCATATTGGATTATAAAGAAACAGGTAGCATTTAAAAGCATCCTTATTTAGATCATAAAGACTTCGATGAAAAGTAATCTTTTGCTTTGTTCTTATTAACAGTGTTTTTGATTCCTTAAGAAGTAGCTAACGTAGTCTTGCTTTTCGAGCTTAAACAATTAAATTAATAATAGCTTCACAAACTTTTAACACTTTGTCATCTTCAATTGGTAAAATTATGGAACCTGACTAAAAAATACAGCACAGGAAAATTCTCTTCGAGGTGATCGTTAATAATATAATTTGTTCCAATTTTTCTATGCAACTGGAAGAACCACCGTAAAGTATTCAGATTTATTCTTTAAACGTTTAAGCCTGTATCGCTAGAATTATTTAGTACGAGGACTTTCCCAAAAAAAGGTATTTTGGCGTTTTAGGCTGACAATTTTCCACCCCCTTTCCCTCAAATGTTTTCTAGGTGGGGACAGAAGAATTTATTCACAAATGATAATAGTGGAATAAGTCGGTGCGGTGGCCCTCCGAAAGTAAGATATGCAAAATGACCTTAAAGATAGGCAACCAAACGTACGCACAGAGCTCAGCTACGCCACATTTTGTATCAGCTGTCTTTGTTTACTTTCTGTCTGAATGTATAGTGGATTATGTCGACCTAGCGCTTTTTTTTATAAAGAGAATGATAAAATAAGAAGTTGTGTATAACTAGTAGACATCTGTACAAAATTATGGTTGAACAATTTTTTGCTAAAAGGATTTTATGTAACTTGAAGTCTTTTTGGGGCAAATAATATTTTAAAACAACTTATGGCAGAAGATAATCTACTAAAGTGGTTTTTATTCAAAAATCTGGCAAACCCATTAATGATTCAGTGTTATACAGATTTATCAGACTACTATTGTTCTTCAAACAGTGGTGTGGCGGCCTTTTCGCAATTGAACCGCCTGTTTCGCCCCTGCATGCTGGGGTTTGATATGGCGCCAGAAGAATTTATTCACAAATCGGCATATGGGATTAGCTCAGCCGTGCGAGTGCTCGCCGTCCGAAAGCTAAGATATGCAAAAGTGACCTGTAAAGATTAGGCAATTTCCGCAAATGACCCACCGCTACAGCAGCTCAGCTCGGCGACATTTTGTATCAAGCGTGTCTTGTTTACTTTCGTCTGAATGTATAGTGGATTATGTCGATCCTATCGCATCTCGTGTATCCAGAGAATGATAGAATCGCAACAAGGTTGGCCACCGTGATAACCTAGTACGACATCTGTAGCAAAGCCGATTACAGGTTGAACAATTTGGCTAAACTATGGATTGATATCGTGTAACTTGCCCAGTCTTTTGGGGCAAATAATATTTTAAAACAACTTATGGCAGAAGATAATCTACTAAAGTGGTTTTTATTCAAAAATATGGCAAACCCATTAATGATTCAGTGTTATACAGATGTATCAGACTACTACTGTTCTTCAGACAGCTTTCGAAGGCAAGAGATACTTCTCTGCTGTATTTTCCGATGTTAACTAGGTCCACGATAAAATTTGTCATGAACTTTATTATTTAAATTAAAACAGTTCATTGCATATGAATCCTTAGACACATTCTCTCAGTTTTGTGTTCTCCTTCTACAATCGGCCGTTCTTCTACTGGTTGAAAGATAATTGGTGAACCCTTAGGAAAAAAACAGTTACAATTTGCTTGAAAATAACATCTCTATGGGGTATGTTTAGTAGGAACTGGATATAAAGTAACAATTAAAAGTAGTGTTGTGGTACATTGCACAATCTTCAAGTGTAGGAAAATAAAATATTTTTCAAATAAACTAAAAGTGAAAGCATACTGGACAACTGTAGTTTAATATAATCATTAAATTCCCAATCAAAACCTTTGGATCGAACTATCGAAACTCAAATTGTAGTCGAAAATCTCTCAAAAAAAATTAAAAACATTCAGAAATTTGGGGGTGACATTTACAGTTGTCAAGGTGACAACATAGGATATTACTATCTACGTCGTGCATGAACTTAATGGCGAGTAGATTTTACGTATTGCTATTAAATATTGAGAGCAGTGCAGATCAAGGACGTAGAGGCTGCAAATCCGCCTTTCCTCCCCCGAGTGCTAATTTTACATAAAATCTTAACATCTCAAAGCCCCCCACTCTTCAAAAGGACCCATCTATCAACATTGTACGAAAAAGTAAATCTTGTAAACACACTTTTCTGTTATTAAAAAGATCGTATTGAATGCACATAAACTTCGTTTTAGAAAAGACTTGGCTTGACTAATTCGTGCAACAAATAAATATTTAGAATGGCAATTGATAAAATTCGTATTAAATGGGGAATTTATTGGTGACCTCAAAGTAATATTAAGTTTGTGTAGTAGAATAGGCTTTCATTTAAGATAGATGTAACAATTTTTTGAGTTTTAGTGTATCTATGGCTCTTCCGCTCTATATTCAATAAATAAAAGAAAAGAAAAGCCAGAAAAGAGCTGCTGTCACTGCAAACAAAAGTACTTATAACAAAATCACGATTCTAGTGAACAATTCTATTTGAGAAATATTAAAATTACTAATAAATTATTGCTTTTATTAAAAGTAAGGTACCAAACCCTATAAAAATGTAGTTAAATAATATTTCCAGGTGTTATTTTGTTTATGAATGGTTTAAGTATTGAAAATTATCCATATCAGTGGAAATTAGAATAAGTCGTCACGGTCTCCAAACCAGGCAAAAATTCAAAAGAGGGTACATCATACAGCCCCATAAACCTGATTTAAAGTGCTAGAAAAAATTACACTAAGACGATCAGCTAACATTATAGATGAGAACACACTGATATTTGGTCACCAGTTAAGATTCAGTAAAGAATACGAAACTCAGAACAAATCAATAGAATTATTAATAAAGAAAGCATTTAGGATTATCTTATAAATTTAAATATTCTACTCTACATCCTTTTTACTTCCTTGTAAGATTTTTCGGATAATACATTCTAAGTGAAACGTCAAAAAGCATACGTGGGCCTGTAAGCTATCAAATCCGGTGTACCATAGGGCAGTGTTGTGAGGTCCCTCTTATATTCAATGTGCATAGTAAACTTTCCATATAACAATCTTAGTTTGACAACACAACCCTATTTGGCAACCAGCACTCAAGTCAACTCGAACTATAACTAATAAAATGGAAAATGAAAACAAATAAGAACTAATCGACGTAGGGAAAAAGTTTGCTGTTGTCACAGTATAGAAAACCATGTACCACAAAAATAGACCCTAGGCCGTCAACTAGATATGGTTCCTATGAGTAAAACGTGGAGAAGAACACAACACTCCTGTCTGCACTGCGCCAAGGACTTCATCGTGTTAACTATAAAAACTGCCAGGCTTATCAACAAATACAACTAAACAGAAGTAGACAGCTGTTCCCTACAAACACAAGCCACAAAGAAAATCATCACACCAATTTTCGCACAACATCTATATACTTCAAACCTAAACAATGCAAGCTATGCTCAGGTTGCATAATCCCACTGCACAAATAACCAAACTCATGATAATGACATTTACTATTGCAATTTCTGACCAAATTTGAGATATCATGACTGCTAGACACGCTAGTTAACAAACTAAAATAATGGCTAGCTTACGAATTGGTTCATGAAATGGAAACGCATGCGTTCAGCATCGTCTAGTAGTCAAACTATCTTTCAAATAACGAAATATGGACATCGTGCTGATTTTGAAATCCATTTTACAGAATACAGTTACTTCAACGTACATAATTATACGACACCCAGATGATACACCCCACGCCGGCTGTGTAATCTTCATTAATAATCAGATATCCCACCATGTAATGGAATTTATACAAGGCATCATCGTAAATATGAACAGCTCAAATGGCTCTCTAGTAACAGCTGCTATATACAGCCCTCTCAAACACACATTACGACAGCAGCAACATGAGATGTGTTTTTCAAAACACATATTGCTGGCGGAGATTACAATAGAAAAAAATCTGTTATAACTATCTAGTTAATCTACTTGAGGCGATGCAGAGAAACAACTACAGCCACTTAGCTCCTAGTAAACCTACCTACTGGACATCTGGCTTAAATAAAATACGGATATCATCGTTGTCAAAAGCATATCCTTAAGCTACTGTAACGTGGGACTTGTTTCGATCTCTTCTCTGACCATTCATCCATAATTGTTACACTGAGCACGTCAATTATCACCAAACAAAAACTCCCATTCTGTAATAGACACACAAATTGGAAAATATTCAGACAGTACCTAACCAATAACATACTAATTCAAGGGTCTCTAA
Organism: Sinelater perroti; assembly: GCA_036346155.1. NCBI lineage: Eukaryota > Metazoa > Arthropoda > Insecta > Coleoptera > Elateridae > Sinelater > Sinelater perroti. The sequence goes on along the minus strand of JARFIY010000158.1, from coordinate 14,437,388 downwards.
AGATAGCGGACAAAGTGGTTGAAAAATTAACAAATGCCATACACCACGCAATCCATTACTCAACACCATCTACTCACAAAAAATTGTTCCTATTAAAATTATCTACTACCATTAAAAACAAGCTTGCAGAATAAAGAAGAGCCAGATTCAACAGACAAAAACAGAATAAATAGGTTAATAAAGAGCTAAAACAGGAAAAACGAAACATTCAATGAATACGTCAAAAACCTTTCCCTACGAATATGGTGAATACACGCTATGGAGAGCCACCGGTAGATTAAAATACCCCAAAAAATCCAATTCCACAGTTTCGTAAAGACAATAGCACATTGGCAAAAACATATAATAAAAAAGCAGACCTGTTCGGATATCATTTATCAACCGTGTTTCAACCCCATTATTCGGCTACTACACCCAAAGAAAAAAGTGAACTACTTAACTATCTACACGCTTTTTCTCAACTAAGCCTGTCTATTCAACACACTCTTATATAAATAATAAAAGTGATTAAGAATCCGAAGAACGCTAAAGCGCCAGGGTGTGACTGCATAATTGCCAAAGTTCTGAAAGAACTTCCCTGCAAGGCTGTAATGACTCTCAAATATACAATGCTGTAATAAGGCTACAGTATTTTCCCATAAATAATACTTATTTTGAAACCGGGTAAACTAACTTGTGATGCTTTACCGGCCAATAACCTTGTTACTTCTCCTGTCTAAAGAGAGAGATTAATACTGAAAAGAATTATACCCATAATAGAAAATTAAGAACTCATTCCTTAACACCTATTTGGTGTAGAGTACATAGAGTAGTTGACTTGATAGAACAAAAAGTTAAAGAAAACAGGTACTGTATTGCGGCGTTCCTAGATGTCAGTCAAGCACTTGATAGTGTTTAGCATCCTAGTTTGTGGGTATAAATTAAACATCATTGCCCTACCTATACTATCTCCTTATTAGATCCTCGCCAAGTGGAAGATACTATCAGGTTAAACCTGCAGAAACCCTATCTAGTCTCCATCTAATCAAATATAGTGTCTCCCAGGGTAGAGTCAAGGGATACACACTATACTTAGTGTTTATAGCTGATTTTCTTCAACAAGAACAAGTAGTACCTCCTTACTAGTTTCTTAAAACAACCCAATTTAAATTTACTTAAAACTAATTATTTATTGTACTTACAGTTATGCAAATTTATAACAGTATCTATGTAAATACAGGCCCCGGCCGTCACTTGAATTCGCCCTCTTCAAACTCGGAATTTGAAATCTGGATGGCCAACCGCGCCGCCGAGCTATTCATCAATATTCCAATACAAGCCGCGAACCATCTGCAGATGCCGCACCCGTACCTTCTGGAGTGTTCGCGAATACGTGTGCGCCAGCTGCGTTGCTAGAAGTGCCGGGCGCCAAACGTGACGCAATGCAGACATCAATCAGCCGTGCTATGGGGGGCGTTCAGAAATTCGTTAACAGTATGTAACATTTTTTGACACATTGTGTTGCGTAGGAGACGGAACATACTAAAAAAGTTTAAATAAGCACCCCTAGTTTGAAGACTCGCAGAACTATTATTTGAAATTAAAAATAGTCGCTGCTTTCTAGGTTTATAGAGCAAGAAGCGAAATAAACCCTAACAGACTTTGGGCAATGAAGAAATTATGACGAGCTATTCAGAATTGCAGAAGTGTCTAATTGTTATTTAGTGACTTAATAGCTCAGCACAGAATTATCGAGAAAGTTAAATGAGTGAAAAGCTGTGGAAGGAATATTTTGCTGAGGAGCTTTCTGCAGGGAATGTGAGTCAGAGCTTAAAATAGCAGCCGCTATGTTTCCGAAAGGATAGCTCGAGGTACATGTAAAATAAAAAAAGGGCGCTCGAAGAGCTTTAATGGTTACTTTGCATTTGTGTAACGGGCGCCACTACCGCCGCGAGCCCCGTATCATCTGTAGTAAAAATGACTGTTTATGTCTGGGTTAAGTCGAACTTTTCCCATTTCCATTAATTCCGTATAAACATGAAGTTATTAAATGGGTGTTTTAGAGGCAACGGGCTGCTGGTTAGCGCAGATAATGCGCATTAGCCGCCGCCAGATGGGGATAACCGCGCTCGCACCTTGGACCCGTGCATTACCGGCGCACAATATAGCGCGCCAGAATCGGATATTGACTAGTATCAATTACGGGGAACAAAGAGCCGCTCAAAGGGGCCGCGATAGCGGCGCGCATCCAAGATATCGCAGGTTCCGCTTCCGCCGGGTTGACAGAGGGCCGGGGCCCATTGTATGCAGAGCAGATGCGGATAAGCGGCCGGCGCAGCGCCGGCAGTTCAGCCTGTGATTGACCCCGGCCTCGCCTATTGCCCCAATTAACAATTTTAATCGGGTCGGCTAATCTGTCGCATCTAGGGCCGGATTAGATCCCGCGGCGCCAGCGATTCCGGAGTCTTCGGAGTTTGTCTTTCGCGCCAGCAAATTGTCGCTGACGTGGGTGTGCGGCGGATCCGATTTGTGAGCGGAATCGTGATCAGCCCCAAGATGCGCCGCAATTTGCCTCCTGCGGAAGCGCGCCTAAGCGCTTCCAAACGTACCTGCTCTGGAGAGAAATGGATAAATAGATTTGTTCCTGGGATGGCCGGGATTGCCGCTGAAATAATAAACTCCACGTCAATATCAATTTGCGGCAGTCACTATACGGGAAAACCGGGTAAACGGTTTTCTTTAACTTCGGAATTGTACCTTTCAGTTATACGAGTTGATCTGTGCCCTGGAAAACGTAATGCAGTTGGTCTTCTGAATGATGAAATGTTTTGTTAACTTCACCGATTTCTCTGGTTGTTTATTTAATAACTGATTATTTTTTTACTTTACAATTACTTTCCTTAATGCTTATGAAGTTAAAAATCGCACAATAATTAGAGTCAGTTAAGTAAGAGCATGTTTGGCATAATTAGAAGTTGGTCCCAATACTTTTGTGAGTCGATAAAGAAAACCTTTGTCCTTGATGCTTTGTCCCGAAGGTTCATTTGGCATTGAATTCTTCCTAGATAAACTCGTAAAGCACCATGAATGCCGCGTACGCGTCGCGCTACGGGCTGTGCTCCTCTGGATCCACCTGAAAGGTCCGAAAATGTCTCGCGCAACTTCTAATAAGAACATGAACAAGTCAAAAACATTCGTTAGCAAGTGGTTACAGCAATAGGCAAAATGTCCCCTAAAATCGAAAAACAGATCCTGGACTTGCTTTTGAGGAAACCGGGTTTAACATTGCGCCAAGGAGCAGAAAAATTGAAACAAAAAGGTGTAGATATATCGTAAGTAGCTATCCAAACCCATCTCCATGCGCATAATATCAAATGTCGTAGTTCAGTGAAGAAACCTTTGTTAGGTAAAAATCGACTCTCTCGGGCAAAAGACAATATCGACCGAGATTAGAGCAATGTAATTTTTACGGACGAAGCTTCTGTTTGGGGATATGTTATTGTTCCACGAGCTTGGTGAGTCTCAACAGCGAAGCCGTTAAACAACCAGTAAAAGTGCACCTTTGGGTTGTTTCTCAAAATCGGGATTCGGAACGTTGCATCTGTTTACGTACAACCTAAATGCTCCGAAAATGCTCAAGATTTATAAGAAATTTTCGGTTTATTAAGAAAAACGAAGGCTGTGCCCTGCAGGAGGACAACGACCCCAAACACCGCAACAAGCTTTGCATCAAGTGAAAACAGCAGTTTGGCATTGTTACACTTGACTGGCCGTCGTAGTCGCTTGATGCAAATCTGATTGAGAATATGTGGGCATACATTAAGGACAAGCTTCTTGGAAGAAAAGTGTTTACTTTAAAGCAGTTAATACAAGAAGCTCCAAATAAATACGTCATCAATTTGGTCGAAAGCATGCATCAAAGATGCCAGGCAATTATCGACGCCGGTAGTACCTGGACACATTATTAACAGAATAACATCTTTATTCTGATGGATTACAATATACCCATGTATTTGGAAATGTTTTTAAATAATTTTTTCTCCACATTAACCCGAACACGCTTTTACTTAACCGACTGTAATACGTGGGCTGCTCGATATTTATTTAAAACGCGTCATCTACGGTTTTGACGGCGTATTAACGTTATTTGTTTTGTTGTCATTAAGTTGAAATTGCCTCTCGGCCAAAATTGGAATTAACTCGTGAACGTTTTCGTGCGATCACTTTTCACGACTTTCGACTTGGATTATCTTTGATAATGAAACTTCACACAGAGCCACTGTATATCGTTGGTTTAATGAATTTAATTATGGTCGTAGTTTGCTGGCGGACAAATCTAAAGAAAGCCGTCCAAAATCGTCTGTGGTGTCAGCAAACATCGAATGCCGTGTGCGAACTGCTAAAGCAACATCGTCATGAAATTGAAGAATCTTTAGCCATTAGTATGACTGGCATACAATCGATATTGCATGAACATTTAACCGCAAAAAAGCTGTGTGCTTGCTGGATCCCGCATAAGTTACGATCACTCAAAAACAGGCTCGTGTTGATTGGCCAAAAAAAAAAAATTCTCAAGAAAATAAATCGCGGTGCTTCAAAAACTGCTTATAGCATCGTCATAAGTAACAAATCTTAGATGTATGCGTATGTGCCCGAAAGTAAACAGCAATCGACTGTATGGGTCTTTCAAGATGACCCAAACTTAACAAAAGTCTTCCACTATGGCAATGCGAGCTCACATATATCAACGCAAAAACTGGTTGTTTGAGCACTCAAAACATCAAATTGATAAGTAATTCACCGTGCGGTCCTCATTTGGCTTCTAAAATAATTTCTTTTTGTTTTCACAAGTAAAGAACGAACAGCGTGGACAACGATTTTCGACGCCAAAAGGGGCGATTGATGCGTTCAAAACCCTTATTTCGGATACCTGATTCGCTATGGAAAAAATGCTATCAAATTTTTTTCCAACGCATGCACCAATATATTGACCATCAAGAATATTGTAAAAAACAATAAAAAAGTTTCCAACATGAAACCTTTCTTTTTCTTAGTTTTTCGCAATACATATCGTACCGCCCATGTAAGACGTTAAGTCTTTAGTTTTTAGCATATTGAAGCAATGTGTGTTGTATTGTTAGAATTTTTTTTCATGACTTTATTTTTATTAGAATTTATCAAATAACACTGCAATAGCAAATGTGCAGTCGTTTAGATCAGTAGACTGCCTAAACATTTACCATAGGTAACACTAAGTTCTTCTGATAATCAATAAACATCATGAGCAGGTTTATTTTCAGTTCTTTAATTAATTTTCTCTTACCATTAAATTTTTGTCAAGCCTGAGACGAATAAGTCGTTTACATTTCTAAAAAAATCTTATTGCTGATTTCTTTAGGAATGGTTTGATTTAAAGATTTGAAATCAATCCGGCTAAGATGTGTTAACAGAAACTTATTGTTGGCTAAAGAAAGATGTGCAAATTTTAGGAGATCGATACCGTGATGATAAATAAATGATATATTTATTGCGTGCCATATTGCAAAAGCCTCCCTATGATCCTTCATCAATAGGATAACTTTCTTAGATTATACAATCTATACCAGAAGAGTTCCAGGATTTTTTTTTATTTTTTAGCTAGGTATTCAAACATAAAAATGGGTGTTTTTCAGTTACTTGATGTGTATGGCCTTGAAAATGTTTTCATGTAAACTTACTAGGTGATTGGGCTGTATTTAGTAGCCCAATGTTTCGCTTGTTGGTGCATTTAGCTTTAAATGTATACAAGTGACGTGATGGATACAATTTGAAGCAGAGAGTTACGTTAAATCCCACGTTAAACTAGATAAATACTATATCAACGTCACGTACCACTGCAAATGTAGAATGTGTGAGACAGTTAATGCAATAAATGTTTGTTACCAAATATTACGCAATTATTTAACCTTTTAGTAGGTGCTCTGTAGTAAAATTTATGACAAATGTCCAAATTGACCCTCCCCCCACACTTACTATTCAGTCGAAAATGCTGAGCTTTTACTTATTCCAAGATCAGTCCCTCTCTAAACTCTAGACCGACGGTTGTGCACAGGAGTGTTTGTTATCAATAGATATTTTGTGAAGTTTTAGTTGAGCAGTTGTAAGTATATTACGTATACTATTTTCTCCTGTTTCTTTCATATTTATATCGTTTCCTTCGTAGCTCAATGTGTTTTTATGATTTTACACCAAGGTTCGTGGGCCGCTTACGCAAAAAGAGCTGAAAGATATTGTTAAACATTTATTTGAAGAGCCAGAAGAAAAGAACAAAACTTTCTTCCCCTTAAGTTTTCAAAAGGAGAAATTGAGCAACAAACTGAAGACAGTGCTACCAAACAAGCAAATTTTCCAGAAAAAAACACTGAAAAGTTTTTCATTGAAGAAAATAAACCAACAAAACCAAATACATTTTGATTTATTATATTAGATCGGTATAAAAAAAATCTCACTACGGAAATGTGAAAAAAATTTGTAGGAGCGACGGCATTAGAATTCAAATCGCAAGAGCTGTTATGGGTTACAAGATGTTTCTCTTCATCTCCCGTTGCCTGAGATTTTATGACAAAAATACAAGTCGAAAGGAGGAAAGCCAGCTTGTCTCTGGCAGCGATTTGTGACTTTTCCCAAGCTTTCGTCAACAACTGAAAATCGGCGTTTAATTCGAGCTAATATGCTACAATTGACAAGATGCTGCATCCATTTATAAGTTGTTAAGGTTTTATTTAATGCCTTTACAGCAAACCAACATAAGGATTTTTGCTTTATGTGATGTCAAATGTTTTTACACGTCTGATTTAGAAATATACTGCGGAGAACAACCAGATGAACTATATGCAGTCTCAGATTCCCCAACAGATATTGTAAAGCATCTGGTCTTTCCCATAGAAAAGTCAAACCGTACATTGATTATCTACAATTGGTGCACAAGTGTAGCACTCGTTGACTACTTACTAAAAAACTAACGGTTTTGGGTACAATAAAGAAAAGTAAAGCTGAAATCTCAAAAGAATTCTTTCCAGACAAAAACAGAGATGTGGAGTCTTATTTTTTTGGATTCCAAAAGGACAAAACGCTGACTTTCTATGCGCCACGGAAAAATAAATCTGTAATACTACTTTTAACATTACATAGCGACTACGAAATGGACACCCGAAAACTTCAGATTATCTTGCACTACAACGTAACCAAAGTTGGAGCGGACACTGTCGACAAAATGTGTGCCGCTTAGCATATTTCTGTTTTCTTGTCGTTTTAGATACTAATGAATACTAGTGATATAAGTGCTCAAATTGTATTCAAATTTTTGTGTCTAACAAAAGCTTCTTAGCACCAAAGAATTTTCCTGAAAAAATTGTCATTGGGCTTGATGGAAGAGCACCTTATCTTCAAATCAAATCTCAGCTATTTACCTTAAGATATAAATACTTTCCTCAAAGAGAATTACGATCAGGCTGTTGAACGGAGAGGAAAAGAAAAAACTTTCCAAATCGCGGTGTGTGTCGATCATGTATGTGTATTGGAGAAGAAAAGATCTTCAGCATCAATGAAGTGTTGCCATTGCTAATCGTTTATGTGCAAGTACTATTCTGCGGTCAAGATAATTTGCGACAATTGCAAGTATGAAGGTACTGATCTCGACGAATAGGTCGATGAAATATATTTAATTACGTTTATTTCATTTTTTTGGAGTGTGAAACGTGGTTTGCTTAACTGTTTCCCTAATTTCCAAAATTTAAGTAAAGAGAAAACTTGGATAAACCTGTATAACGTAAAATTTACGACAAGCGCTAGCTCAAGGGAACTTAAAAGGCTCTTTCACTTAAAGATTAAGCAAACGGAAAATAGTTCCCTACATTACTACAAAAAATGGACGAACAATTATTGCCAAACTGTTGGACGGATAGAAGTGATCCTACACTTGTGTTAAACATTATTTCTGGCGATAAAAATTAGTACTACCAGCGTGGTTTAGAACGTAACGCCCAAGTGTCTGATTGTAATGCTTCACCAGCCTCCAAAAAATTGAAGCACCAATTTTCAAAAACAAAGACAGTGATCATTGAATTTTTGATGTTAGAGGTTTTGGCGCCAATATTATCTCCCGAATGAAAAAACGATAAACCAAAACGTGTAGATTAAATTTGTTGTTGTAGTTACATGCCAATTCAGCCCAGCACTTATATATCATATTCCTGCACACATCCCTAGTATTCACCCAACCTGCTATCATATATATTTTTTTCCTTGTCGCTGTCGCTGAAAGCGATCAAAATTTACTCACCGATTAGGAAAATAGAAGTTAAATGCAAAAATAATCTTTACAACGCTGGCAGATGAACAGAAAAAAAACAGACGAGCAATTTCTGCTGAACTGTTAAAGAGAAAGGCGCCATGAATATATTGGAATAATCCAAACGTTACTGACAAATGTGTTGAGAAGCATCCCGAATGAAGCTTTCTTTGCTTGCTCCTATAACCTACAAAAACAATGGCAAATGAGAACAGATAGCTAAAGGGATTATTTTAACAAGTCCTAGGACCATTAGTTGAATAAATTAACTTTATGAGCCCAGTACTGCACCTTTTCTGAGAAAAACTGTAATTAGATATTTTGCAAAAAGTGTGACAAGAGTACTCCCTTATTGTTGTTTGACTTTTGTTGTGCAAGGTTGTACTTGCAGCCGAAGCCAGGCGACAAGTGAGCAAGTGACCCTGGGCTCACATACTGTAAGATATTTGTTCCTTTTAATTTAATTTAACTATTATCAAAATTAAACCACACCGATTTCGACGGCTTACCAATATATTCCAATGCAAATGGAGCAAGCTCAATCCGCTAAATATATACCTAAAACTTCAAATGTTGCATCTTATTATTTCCAGCGCGTCTGTTAGCAGCACCAAGTGCTTTCAGCATCACACAACAGAGAATGACAAGCAGTTAGCCTTAAAAGGCGTGGCCAACATGAAAACACTGATAATAACTACAAAACTTAAAATAAACAGTTTAAAACTACAAGTTCCTAGCTAAACCCTGAAAACCATTTTAAGTAGCATGCTTCTTGATGCGAACTTATAGGTACAAGAATCAATTTCCCCTAAAAGAGTTGATACTGAACCCCACTAATATTCGTTCCACGAGTGAAATTAATCGAACCTTTTATTAGACAATAAAGCCAAAACACTTCCGAAAACATCTTAAAAAGTACTCAATTAACGATGGAATTCACACATATCAGGTTACGCAGGAGGGCAATTTTTGAGTCTTCCCAAGGGATCTACATCCATCAGAAAATACGGACATGCAAAACATTTCTGCAGCAGAACTCCTCAATATGTAAAATGCACAGGTATTCACCATAAGTCACAATGTTAACACAAAGTTCGGTACAAAACGTTACAGGCATCAACTGTAATGACAAGACTTTACTAACTAGCACTCTCTTTCCCTCAAGTGTTAACTAAAACCACTCAACATTTTCACAACACCAATTCTCACCAACAGGTTAAAGATAAATTTCAGCATTACAATCTCCTTAAACACAGTTTCTCACAACTTCAGGGCATGTATAATAATATATGAAGACTGGATAGACCCACTCACAATATCAGCATTTTATTGCCCACCAAGGCATAATACTAAACAAGAAATATACAAACACTATTTTTGTATGCTAGGTAATTGATTTCTCTCTGGAGGCAATTTTAATGCTAAGCAAACCTACTGGGGATTCAAACTGAGCACCACCTAAGGTAAAAAAATTATGGAAACTGTAAACAACTTGAAGCTACTACTATTCTTGTCCACTGGTTGTAGGGGTTAAAAAAATCCAAATCTGCTTAACCTGTGCTTTGTAAAAAGGACAAACGTAAGCCTTCTTAATTCTAATTCTTGCCCTGACCTTTGTACGTATTACTTTCCGGTACTAGTAACATTGGGTAGCTATGTAACAATCACCCTTTACAACGATGGCCCAGTATACAGACGACACAGTGGTGCTGTCAAGCTTGCGAAACCCCAAAATGGCAATCGAACGAGTCCAAGAGGAGCTGGACGTGTTTGGAAGATTGGTGCACCACGTGGCAAATAGTCGTCATTGCGGAGAACAACATCGGACTTTGTCGGTGACCTGACTTGGCGAAACTCAGAACCGGGAGATACCTTGGAACGAAGAGGCACAAAACCTAGAAGTGACCTTAGATAAGAAACTCACCTTGAAATGGCACGGTGATCGGGCGGTAATGAATGGCTTCTAAGCCGGCTGTCCTTCTAAAACAAACTGACAATTTATAACACCATCATCCGCCCTATTATGATGTACGCATGCCCTGCTTTGAGGTTTTGCGCCAAGACACATCTCTATAATATTCAGGTGATACAGAATTCGGGCCCTAAAGCCCATCTTTGGCGCTCCCTGGTACTTAGTAATATAATGCTTCAACGCGATGACAATGTGTCAACCATCCAGAAGTTTATCTTTCAGAGCGCTCAGAGGCTGTTTCCAGCGTTTAGGGAACGGAAACGCAGTTATCCGGGCCCTGTATGACTATGAGTTAGACAGAGGCTCCCGCCGAAAGCGCCTGAAGGTTCTGATTCCCCTGTAAGGCGGTGAGGGGGTGGCTTACCGTAAGACCATCACATTACAAGCCAGGTCACCGCAGAGATGGGAGTTAGGAGTTGGATTCAGGAACCCCAACTACGAGACGAAGTCAAAATCAAGTATAGTCAGACAAAAAATTATAACGCATACTATGAAAAGCCTGGCATGCAATACGGCACCCAAACTATAGAAGAGCCTTAAAGTAATGCAAAACTACCAGAAACATTTTTGTCTACTGGAACTTGACGGCTACTCGCCAATATACACTGCCAACAATACCTGGGCTAACAGTTTTGACCTTTTACATAAAGGTCCGTGTCAAGATCTAACCACTGGTTATACCCGAATAATTTACCTCAAAAAGGATATCAGTTTATAACTTATTTATTCGATGCAGTTTTACGACTTTGATACTTTCTTGAACAATCAAAAAAACTGCTGTAATAATTTTAATACCAAAAACATGGCCAGATCACCTTATTCCCAGTAAAATAATAAGACGCGATCTTTAGTGGCTACAGTTAATGCGACCGCATTGGTGGTCACCCAAATACCCTAGTAGAGTGCTTCCTCGAAAGTGATGATAAAGTTCAATAGCGTTTAAAAAGGCTCAAATCTCTAGACCTTATAACAGATTTGAGTAACAATGCAGATAAATTAGTTTTAAGTTCAATACAAGTAAACAATCATTAGATTACACTTATTAAACTAACTACTGAATGTTTGTGTGTGAGAACTTGTGTAAAGTTACATAAAAAAATAAACTTTCTTATCAACCAAATTTAGATGATACCATATGTAAAGATCTGAACTTTACAGGAAAAACAAGATTTCCGTACTTCTCTTAATTTTTAGTATTAGAATATTCTCGTCGTCGAAAAACCGGCATCCTTTTAGTCTGTTCTTTGTATAGCATAAAAATACAAACAGCCGGTTGGAATATAGAAATCTGCTTACCGGCAGGTACATACAGGCTGCAATACTTGCGAAAATATAACCAAACTTCTTCTATTATATACAGTGTTCGACAATTGCCCCAGAAAATTTATACCACCGTGTTCGGAAAGGCTAATGATATAATTTGGTTAGTTGCATAATTACCTCGTAATCACAGATGGTTAATGATAAATTACTGCTCGCAATGCGTTTGGAAAAGAGGCGGGGCTTAGCGCAGCTGAGAATAGTTGCGAGACCCAGCGCGGTTCTTAGAAATTAAACGAGTTGTAATGGATAAGTTTGTTTTACGTTTAAATTTTGGTGACCGATTAAAATATTATTGTAAATGTTGATCTGTGTGGTTGCTAGTTTATTCAAGCACAAGTTGTTCTTCTGACCACTACTTGTATGCTTCGTGCCGCAACAATCCTGTCCAGAAAAATTCCTTATTCGGCATCGGGCGTCCTGTACACAATTTGTTTCGACTGCGTTAAGCTCCGCTCCTTTTCAAACGCACCGCGAGCAGTAATTTATTATCAGTCGACTTATTACTTGCGATTACTAGGCAACTATGGCCAAATTATAGCGCTGGCCTTTTTTGTTCCGGATTTTCCATCCAACATGATGGTATGGGTTTCCTTGGACAATTGTCAAACATCGTGTGTAGGTATAAGATAAGATTTTGTAGTTTTACATATTTTCATCCAAACAAAAGAACTTTTCCTTAAACATTTCAACAGAACAAACTTTGTATTTCTTAAATATCGCAATCATCGCCGCGGTCGCATTGTCCTTCGAACCGCCAGCCTCCGCGCCCGCCGAAAAGCGAGTCATTAAAAACTTTTACGAGCGCTAGTTGTCGGCTCCGGGGAAATAACAAAACTTCCCGAAGAGAAAATTACGCGGCGGGAAGAGAAATATTAAGTATAAGGAATTATCTCCGCTCATCCGGGCGCCCGGCGCCCCGGCTTTACGACCCAGATACAGGCGAGCCGTACGCGCGGCGCCCCAATTTTCCGCCGCAAGAAGGCGCATCCTAATTTTCTTATCACTGCCGAAGGCGCGCGGCGGCAATAACTGCCGCCGGCCGCTCGATACGGATCAAATCATCCCGGCCGCTAATGCAGCTCGGCGGCGGTGCAGCGAGGTGGGCTTATCAGCGCCGGCGGCGGCGCTCATTTGGCCCGCTCGCGAATTGGAATGCATCAAACGGCCATAAACCGTTGTTGCTGCTGATTTCGACTGACAAATCTGGCTTTTAAGCGCGCGGAGCGGCTTTATGGGCCCTAAAAATGTTTTGATCTCTTTACGGTCCATCCAGCCCGATGATAAAAATGGCAGTAAGGAAGTGGCGCATAAATTCGCTCTAATTACCCAGGTCGTTACAGAACGAATTTGGGCGCTGCTGAAATGGGCTGATAACCGAGCCACGGCCACCCTGTTGCCCTTTGGTCCACCCCAATTGATAGTAATATTTTTGTCACTAATTTATATCAAATTTCGTTTAATATTTTAAATAGTTTAAATATACAAATAAAAGAGAAACAAACAAAAATCATCTGGCGATCTTCTTACATGCACATACCATGATAGTTTCCTTTCTTCTATATATGTGATTGTATCTTGATGTACTTCATTCTTCTCCATATCTCGTCATTTGTTATTCTGTTTAGTCTTGTCACTTCACAACACTTCGGCAGTGTTCCATCTCTACTGCTGTTATTTTTCCCTTGTTCTTTTTATTTATGAAAATACTTCGAACCAATGTGTTGTAAATTATTGTTTTGGTCTTTTTGGTTTTACGCAAGTTTGTGTTTGTCCTGGCTTACTTTTTATATCGTCTTCTGTGTTTGCGTTTTTTGTGATGAATGACCCAAGGTACTTGTATTTGCTGACTCCAGCTCTCTAAGTTCTCTTCTACTTCCAAATTATTCAATGGTTTTCCGTTGTTAGGTATTTCGTTTTGCTGAAATTTATTTCCAAGCCTATCTTCGTATATTCTTCTCTTCTTCATCCGGTGCTAATATCTTATTCTTTGAACTGGCCTACTGTCGCATCGTTCTTCCCCCTTCCCGTTATTCCGTTCAAGTTTTAGGCAATTATAATTTCTCCAACTCTTTCTTTAAGGCACCCATGAACTTTCCAAGTTCGGACCATTGCCATTTGCTCTATATACTCCCAGGATAATTAGGTGTGAGAGGCTGAAAGATCCTATATTTGGTTACGTTGCGTGTAGGAAAACCAAAGGCGCTGACTAGAGGTCATAGGTAACTACTTACAATTTGAAACAGATCTGATAATAAATTCAATGAGTGACCTTTGGACTCGTTCAAGACAATTTTCGGTGACAAACTAAACTCTATCTCCTTTGAAGGAAGATAGAGTGACAGTATAAAAACTTTCTGTCTAAAATACCCGGTCTTGTTGGTTTTCTAAATTCAATAGCTGCTAATGAGAGCCTGAATGTTAGCAATTGAACTAAAAATTTAAAATCAAATGTGTGATACAGTACTAGTGCTGCTACTATATATGTTAAGGAAATAACTTTATCAAAGTTATCAAAAAATAACAAACCAATTTTAAGTGAATGGGAAGAATGAAAAGGCATCTAATAAAAAGTTACATATTACAAAAACATTCTTGCTAGTGCCTTCAAGCAGACCGAACGTGCGAGCCGAGCTATACCTGAGTTATCTCAACGGCGGAGCCGCAGCCGTAGCCTCGCTTAAGGTCAGGCAAATTTATGTATTTATTAATTTAATTTCAACGTTTAACTCAGTGTTAAACAACTGTTTCACCTTTAAAAACCCAATGACATCAACAAATATTATGCAACACCAGCCAGCTACGAATACGCAAATGTCACAAACGTTCCTATCACAGCCTTATACATTCCCACCTAACCAACAGCAATTACTACAACCTTACATGCAAAATCTAAACCCTCAACAATCTCAATATTTTCTACAATCACAGCACGCCCCACAACAATTCATTTATGATCACCCACAGCAAATTAACAACAAAAGAATGATATCAACCAGCGATGAAGAAATTGCAAATTCATCAAACGAAAATTCATGGCAAGTAATTAAAAGTGTCAAGAGAAAAAAATTCACAAACAAAGGAATAACACCGACTAACATACAATTATCTAATAAATTTAGTGCATTAAATCCTAACCCAGAAAGCACCGACAACCAAACCGCAGTTATCATCCCTAGACCTCCTCCCATTTTCGTATACGGAGTTGCCAACTTCCCAGAAATTATAAAAAAATTAAATGAAATAATTGAAGAGGAGCAGTTCTCCTCTAGAAGTATGTCCAATGATACAGTAAAATAAATTGTAACACCCTGACACCTTCAGGAAACTATCTAAGTACATGAAAGAAAACAATATCATTCACCATACTTACCAACCTAAAGAGGAAAGAGCTCTTCAGTGGTAATAAAATACTTACATCATTCCATGGACACTCAAGATATAATAGATGATCTCGAATCCCAGGGGCATAAGGTAAGGAATATCATCAATGTGCTAAGCAGAAAGGACAAAACACCGCTGAATATGTTCTTTGTGGACCTAGAACCAGCAGACAATAATAAAAGAGTCTACGATATCCGTACGTTATGTCATTGCGTTGTACAAGTCGAACCTCCAAGAAAACAAAACAACGTAATACAATGCACACGATGTCAATTATATGGACACTCCAAGAAATACTGTAACAGACCCTTTAAATGTGTAAAATGTGGCACAGTACCGCCAGTTGCAAAAAAAAACTAGGGACACCCCAGCTACATGCGCTTTATGTGGAGGTCCACACCCTGCAAATTACAGAAGTTGTGAATATTACCATCGTTTATACAAAAGAAACCCTGTCTCAAACAACAATATTAATCCTCATATTACTCCAACATTATCAAATCTTAATCAACAAACACCTGCATCTATTGTTAACAACCCACTTCAAAACTACAACTACACTAAAACAGCCAACAATAATACTAATTACACACCACAATCACAGAATGTTAATACAGAAGATAACATCAGCGAACTGTTAAATAAGTTCTTAGAAGAATTCAAAAACATGTTTAACCAAATTTTACATCAGGCATGGTACTAAACATGCTAACCATTTAATTGGACAAAAGTAATGGCTAAGTTCCTTCGAATAGCACTTTGGAACGCCAATGGTATCTTACAACATAAAGAAAAATAAAAACCTTCCTTCACTACAACCTAATTGACATTCTTTTAATCAGCGAATCCCACCTTACCAACATGTCATACTTTAAGATTCCGGATACAAATTCTACCACACTAACCCAACAACACAGCCCACGCAGGATCTGCAATATTAATAAACTACACCATCGAACATTATGTACTACCTGAATATGCAAAAGCTTACTTACAAGCCACTTCGATAAAAGTTAAAACTCTACTATTTGACATAACCATAAGTGCTATATATTGTCCCCCTCGCCACCAACTTAAAAAAGAACATTTTGAAGAATTCTTTAAAACGCTTGGCACTAAGTTAAAATACCCTATGGGGATCACGGACTACTACCACGAAAGGAAGAGAATTAGCCAAGGTCCTACACGAAGCGAAATACAATTTCTTATCAACGGGCAGTCCAACTTACTGGCCAACTGATCCCGGAAAATTCCAGACCTCCTGGACTTTTTCCACTAATGGCATTTCAAACTCCTATTTGGACATTGTCCCCAACTTAGATTTATCTTCCGATCACTCACCAGTAATAACAACAGCCAACTATAATAAATGTTAAAAAGCCACCTAAATATATAATTAAAAACTGATTGGGAAGACTACAGGAATAAAATCAACGAAAGCATCAATCTAAAAATAAGACTAAAAGAACCCAATGAAGTAGAGGATGCCTTAAATAACCTAACCCAAATTATTACAAGCCGCTCACCAGGCAACGCCGCCCTCGAAAATTCATGTTAGTAACATTAATATCCTTTAGAAATTAAAAACTAATAGCAGAAAAAGAAAAGCCAAAAACAAAATGGCACCAGCCATTCCCCAACCGACAAAACAGCTTATAACCAAATAACAAAAACTCAAACGCCAAATAAAGGAATCTCAACATGTATCGTTTAGAAACTACATATTAAACTTGAATCGTTATGATAATTCCATCTGGAACCCGTTAAAGCAGCTCTCAAACCAGTTCACCAAACCCCCAGTTCGCAAGCAAGATCCCACCCGGGGCCATGGGCAAAAGCAACAAGGAAAAGCCGACCTATTCGCCCAATATCTAGCAAGTATTTACTCCTCACGATAACACACCAAATCAAGAAGTTTCCGATTTTCTGAACAACAATCCTCCTCCCGCAGAACCTATAAAACCAATCATTCCTAAAGAAATCATAGATGTAATAACTCAATTAAATATTAGAAAAGCTCCAGGTCCTTACCTGATTACACCAAAAATGTTGAAAGAACTCCCCAAGAAAGGTATTGTAATGCCCACATATATATTCAATGCGGTTTAAGACTACAGTATTGGCCCAAACAACTAAAAGTTGCTGAAATAATTATGATCCCCAAGCCTGGCAAAATCCAAATCATGTATCTTCCTACAGACCAATAAGCTTGTTATCAGCTATCTCCAAACTACTGGAAAAACTAATCCGCAGCAGAATGAACTTATTTTTAGATGTTATCCCTGACCACCAATTCGGATTCCGGTTACAGCACTCAACGATCCAGCAATGTCATCGAGTAGTTCACAAAATTAACACATCCCTGGAAAATAAAGAATATTGTACATCGGCTTTTTGGACATAGGCCAAGCCTTCGACAAAGTTTGGCATGATGGCCTTCTTTATAAAATCAAGCTCCTTCTTCCTCTCTCTTCTACCTACTTAAATCCTATTTAAAAGACCGTCAATTTAGAGCTAAAGTAAATGGTGAATTCTCTGACTCATACGATATTAAAGCTGGAGTACCACAAGGCAGCGTTTTAGCCCCCTGCTATACTCATTATATACAGTAGATCTCCCAACCACAACAAATACCTTAATCGGTACGTTTGCTGATGACACAGCTATTCTGGCTAGTCACGAAAATCCCATAATCGCTGCTTCTTACCTGCAGGACCATCTAAACCTAATTGGAAACTGGGTCAACAAATGGAAAATAAGAATTAATGCATCAAAATCAACCCAAGTAACCTTTACACTGAGAAAAGGTAGATGTCCTTCGATCACCTTCAATAATGCTCCCATTACACAATCTTCTTCAGTGCGTTATCTAGGACTACATCTTGACGAAAAAATGAATTGGAAAGAACACATAACCAGAAAGAGGAAACAAATAGATCTGAGGTTCAAGGAGTTACACTGGCTGCTTGGAAGAAAATCGCATCTACCACTCGAGGAAAAAATTTTACTATATAAAGTAATATTACTACCCATATGGACATACGGCATTGAATTGTGGGGCTGTGCCAGCAAATCAAATATTTCCATTGCCCAAAGATCCCTGATTCCTGGCGGGTGGCCTACTCAGTCACTAAAAATAATTGAGTACCTGCGTTCATTCGAACAAGGGGTAATAACAGTGGTCGTCTTAGGCGCGGTGCTTGCCACACCGCCCCGCACCAGAGATGGTGCGCAACGATCGAGCAGAAGGCGAACGTATGAGGCCTTAACCTCTCAGTTCGCAGGCCGTGCTCCCACGCGGGGCGTAGAGCCTTACCATTATTATTATTAAATGTAAGTGAACCAAATATAAATATAAATTGGTCTTTACGCGCTGTCAGGTGAACGAAAAGGAGTGTGGCTTTTAAGAGTTGTGGGTAGGGATGTCTGAATGAGACTCCTTTAGAATACGTCGGATTACCGCTTCTTTACTAAATATCATTATATCTCAGAAAGAGGTACCCCGTCCATAATCCGATAGATTATTGTCAAGTTTCTCACGTTAGAGGGAGCAAAGCTATCCGAACAGTTCAGGACAATATTTCTCAAAAACTCAAGTATACACATAGAATAATTTTGGAATGACAAGAAGTAGTTGAACTCATCGATGGCTACTGATAACCAACATCACTTAGGATTCACATTGTTATTAAAATTGTTTCCAAGATATGAGTAAGCTACCACAGCGCTCAGGAAATCCGTGACGTTATCCTGCTTCACAATAATGCCCGGCCTCATACAGCGCAAAACATGACAAAAAATAGAGAATTTGTTGTGGACTATTGTTCGCGCCAATCTCAAAATTATCTTTAATTTTTAAATTAAGACCGGCTATTTTTTGGTTCCCTCTTATATATATTTGAAATTTGAGGTATCGGCCGAATTTGTCCGAGCACGCGTTGCGATATACAGGCCGCGGCTGGGCCGCGGGCCGCGCACTTGCCACTTGGCATTTTTCGCGCGGCATTATGCCTTTCCCTTTGTTCGTTTGCACTTGGCCTTTTTTGGCTATGTTCTCCCAGGCGTCGTTCTTTGAATTCAGTTTGTGACATAAGACATAAGACGGGAGTATTTTTTAACCGAGAGTTCGCCGGTGGTTTTAATTGGCAGCAGAAGTTTTAGTTTTCTGCGAGGCTTTTTGTTAAAGGCTAATTTTTGGGATTGAAATTTTGCTAGTAAAAAACTCGGTCCATTTTTTTCATCTGGTTCGACGAAGAAACGTTTTGCATCAGGAAAGACGCTGCCGTTCGGCCTCGCTGTGAAGATCGGAGTTTAACTTGTCCTATTTTTATCCATGTCCTTATATCTTTAACCGCAGGACCAATAGCAGGAAACCGATATCTGCGGGAAAGCGCCGTTTCCACAGGTTAGTGTTTTATCTTCAGATTTCTTTATTCAAAATTCAAAATTACCTATACAGTCTATTTATTCCGGCTGCACTAATACACTCTCCCTATAATTTAGATTTATTGTTATGCATTTATCATATTTTTGGACCACCCGAAGCAGCACTTGCAAGAGAGAAATCTGCCGATGATTTTGCGATCATTTTGCGTTCGTACTCAATTTGCTGGCTGGTGATACAGCCATTTTTGTTTGTGATAGTGTGGTCACAAAGCTACCTAACCGTCAAAAAAATTTTAATATAATATGTATTGAAAACTAAAAGAACATGATAAAAATAAAATTATAGAAGTATATAAAAAAATGTGTTGTAACAATAAATAAATAATTATAAAAATAAAAAAGAACAGTTTAACACTTTAAAAATGAAAGACATTAAACGTATTAAAAAATATGGACAAAGACACTTCCTTTAATGTAAGTGAAAGTAAGAAAATAGAAGAGAAAATAAGAAAGTATGAACAATAAACTTAAAACTGTGAAATTACTTGGTAATGAATTATTTTTTTATTTTGTAACGGGGTGCTTACAATATACCTGTATGAAGTGGTGTACACCAAAACAAAGGCATCGCGCACACGGCAAACCAAATAGTTATTTGCAAGTAAGGGGGCGTGCAACACTTGTAGCATTTTTGAGGCTAGAGAGTCCAGAATATTTTTGGGGCACTCGCAAACCATGATAACATCAGATACGACAAGCTAAACCAAAGCGGTGTCCAAAATACTCCACAGGGTGGCACATGAATTAGAGTGACCGAAGTACCGTTGGAAGTACTCGCTGAATTATAAAATACTGGATGCGATAATCCTAAACCAAATCGTCCTCGAAATTTCTTTTGGGCACACAAATCGGAGTTTGAGTGTCTAAAATCTTCTTTAGAGCACTCAGGGCGTTGCTGTAGTATTCAAAATATTCTTCAGAACATTCGTAACGAAGTATATACCCTTCAAGAGGGGGACTTCCTATTACGGTTAGATACTTCATAGTTTATGCAAAATCAACCACAGGCTTCTATGCAAATCAAGGTAGTCGAATTTTAAAGCATAGATGAGAACAGCAGCAGCTTCTTGTAATGAGTATTGTGAATTAAAAGAAAATAAAAAAATTAAATCATCGCGTTTTATAATATGCGGGAAAAAATAAAAAAGATAAATATTGATAATCCACCGGAGCTACCATACACTACGAGAACTAGAACAATTAATACAAATACATTAGGACGAAGTTAAAATATTTTACTAAAAACTACATGCCAAATAGCTAAAAGCTTACAAAATACAATACTAAAAAAGTGAATCGACTAATTACTGTAGAAAGTTATCACAAAACAACTGAAATTGCCTTAAAATATTTAAAGTAGCAAAATAAGAATTAAATTTTAAGTAACCTTGCCAAAAAATAAAATAAAACAAAATAAAGCACACAAAAATGAGGTTAGCATTAAAAGTATTTTGCGAAGAGAAAAGTGACTGACGGATAACCAACAAATGTCATAAATAGTATAATAAACGTTTTTTATGCAGCTCTATTTCAGCTATGGTTGCACGAATGTTGTCCTTCAAAGCCTCAATTGTCTCTGGTTGGTCGGTGTAACACTTATCTTTGACGGCTCCCCACAAATAATAGTCCAACGGTGTCAAATCGCAGCTCCGAGGCGGCCAAACGACATCAGAATTTCGACTGATAATGCGATTTTCGAAGACAGTGCGCAAAAGATCGATTGTAACGTTGGCTGTGTGGCACGGAGCGTCGTCCTGTTGAAACCAAATGCCGCCAATATCTTCCTCTTCAATTTCTGTGAACAAAAATTCGTTCAACAAGGCCCGATAATGCTCACCATTGACTGTAACAGCCGCTCGTTGCTCATTTTCGAAGAAAAATGGCCCAATGATGCCTCTGGACCAAAATCCGCACCAAACAGTGACTCGTTGTGGGTGCATCGGCTTTTCTTCGATTGCCTGCGGGTTTTCTGTGCCCCAAGTGCGACAATTTTGCTTGTTGACATCCCGCCGAGATGGAAATGAGCTTCATCTGAAAAGATGGTTTTTCGCCCAAAATCGGCATTTTCTTCAAGTCGATCCCAAGCCCATGAAGCGAAGCGAAAACGCATTGGATGGTCAGTTGGCTTCAATTGCTGAACCAATTGGACTTTGTACGGCGTCATACCAAGGTCTTTACCCAAAATTCGTCTCAATGATGTCTCCGAAATGTCCAATTGTTGAGAACGACAGTGAACTGATGTTCCTGGCGATTCACGCACACTCTCGGCAACAGCAGCGATATTCTCGGGTGTACGCACTGTTTTTGGTTTTTCACTCGTTGGTGTGTCAATAAGCATGCCAGTTTCTCTCACATGTTTAACAAGATAAAGCACATACGGATCTGACGGTGCCTCTTTTCTTCCCATTTCCGTACGTAATTTTCCATGATTTTCAAAGTAATGTCGCAATATTTCCCAGCGTTCTTCAAGCGTATACACAACCATTTTCGTTCAGCGGAAGGATAAAACTAATTTTCTGTCAAAAATATCATGAGCTAGGTGTTGCTATTCACCGAATAACCGCTAGTTCAAAAAAAAAGTTAGATGCGGACCCTAAATTTCTGATGTCTTTTTTCAAATTTTGTTTAATTTGCTTATTTAGGTCTCTATACTCGTCTGAGTTTCTTTCTCCGTAATCTCTGATTATGTTTTTAAGTGATGATATATAATCTATCTAATTTTGCTTTTCATTGATTTTTACAGGTCCATTGTCTCTTAGGCTTGTCTATTGCAAATACATTGTTGCTCTCGAGAAAGCTTATCAACATGTGTGCACGGTCGTTCCTATTGGCCAGGCTATGATGCCCCATATTTCTATACCCAGTTTGGCGTCCAAATATCCTATTAACTTGTTGTACCTGCATTGTTTTTTCTTTACTAATATCGTAGTAAAATTTTTTGACCTTTTCGTCACTCTGGTTTTTGTTGCTTTTATTACTTTTAGCTTATATTTTTGTAAATCCTGATATTTAAGTAGGGGAACCCTATCAGATACGCTTCCTACATTCGTTGCATTATTTGTAATATTTTTAGTTATTAAAAATCCGATACGCCCTATACTTTGTTCTTTATTCCCTCTGTAATAAAGGGTGTGACCTGATGCTAGTAGTCTACAGTCTTCTCCTCTTCGTCTCACTTCGCTTAGACCTAAGATGTTCCATTTGTATTGTTCATTTTATATTCTAGCCCCTCCAGTTCTTGCGTTCTTAGTTATTATACATTATAGGTAGCTATGTTCATTTCTGTTTCTCTTTAAATTATTGCCTTTTCCAGAATCCCTGAGGCTGGCCGTCCTGTCGGTATGGGATTCTGAGCATTTAGCTTTACCCATCTGGGCGCTTGAATTTTAAAATTTGTTCCTTTTATTTTACCTTTTTTGAGGGGGGGGGGGTAGGAAGTTGTTTTAAAACACCACGCTTGCCAGATGGTTTGGCGAGTATTTTTTTTTGGTTATGGGTTGGAATAAATTTGGTTGGTGGGTAGGATTAGGATTACGACACGATTCTCCCCCAGGAGTAGGAGGTGGAGGAAATCAAGATTCTCGTGGGTAGGACCGACTTTCTGAAGTAGATTTGTCCTCTACCAGGACCGCAGAGCGGTATCTACCCGTTACTCGTAAATATTTACGATAATGTGGCGTAACAAATGCATAAATACACAGGTCAAACGTCGAATTTACAAGTTTCCGATACGACCAATATTAACATACGGTGCAGAAACATAAAAAGCTAAACAGATGAGGAAGATGAACATTCTAAGAAAGATAGTAGGAAAAACACGAAGAGGGAATGAGAAGCTACGACATAAGGAACCAGTAAATGAACAGATTACGGATAGAATGTGAGAACGGAAACACCACATTTAAATAATAAATGGAAACCGATTAGTTTGGATAGCCAGAGAAAAATTGCTGATAGGAAACGGTTACCTAAAAAATCAGCAAGAAGTTAACGAGGTCACTATAATAGTGTGAAAGAACAAGAGTAATCCTATAATGAAGAAGGAAGAATAAGAAGAAAGGAAACAACTAAACAGTAAATGCTACTGCTTTACATAAAAATATTTAAAGTTGTAACGTTAAAAAACAAATGACTTGTGTGTCAAGGGGTTATAAACCAATATGGGCCTACAGTATTCAGCTATGGGACACAAGTATATATAACTTTGGAATCTTAGAAAGGCACCAGTCAAATTCTTCGAATGACCTTAGAAAATTTGAGAATCATTCAAACCCTTCAGTTATAAACTTACTAGATAACAGCAGCAACGTAACAAGATTGCGAAGAACCAACTCATTGCATTTACCTTACAGGTTCACTAATCAACCCTAACGTCGTTACAGTAACCGTTCTCTATTTAAATATTTGATATTTAAATTCCAATTTATTGTGCACTGTTAAAGAACAACATCCGATACATATTAAATGCCCTGTCACGTCAATAGCACAATGTTTTTAATTGGAACAAATTGTAATGTTACTTATAAACAAAAAAAACAACTAAATTGAAGCTTTTAAAAATAATAAAGGAAGTGTTAAGCAGAAAGGAAAACTGCAACCGTGTTTTACTAGATTTTAACAAATAAAAGGCGTAAAAAATAATAGGTTAAAAGTTTTTTTTTACATGCTAAATTTTCTATTTGCAATCTGAATAGTACAACAAACAAATGCGTGTTACATGGAAGTTGTGATCCAGTGATCACAACTTAGTTAACTTATTTCTATATACACATACGTCTACAGAAGTAAATTGGAATATTAACTTAAGATCTAAAAGGTAAGCCTAAAACTTTGCGTCCTTTAAGTCTATGCATTTCTTCGCTATTGTCTAGGAGGTTAATAACTAACAGATTCGGGTGTGCACCTAACCGGGCGAAGTATCTAACCCTACACTGTTTTACTTCGTCCTTAACCGTATTAATATTTAGGTCAGCACGTATTTCATTATTAGGAATATACCACGGAGCGTCACAAAGGGCACGTAGCACTTTAGATTGGAACCTTTCAAGTATGTCTATATTAGAATTTGATGCAGTGTCCCATAGTTCTATTCCGTACGTCCACACTGGTTTAAAACAAACTTTGTAAACTAGTAATTTATTTTTAGATTTAGTGGAGACTTCCGTCCGAGTAGCCAGTAATGTTGTCTAAATTTATGACCTAATTGCTTCCTTTTATTGAAGATGCGTGACTTCCATGTTAATCCCTTATCTAAGTGCATACCCAGGTATTTGATTGAATCTGTCTGTGGCAGTGTTTGTCCATTGAGTGTGACTGAGGGCATGACTCCGCGACATTTTGTAAAATTTACGTGAGCAGATTTGTCTTGATTGAACTTGACACGCCATTTGTTAGCCCAATCTTGAAGTAGATTAAGGTATTGCTGAAGTAGATTTGCTGCTGCTGTTGGGTCCTTGTGGACTGTCAGAATAGCTTTATCATCAGCAAATGACATTATATGGGTGTATGTTTCTGCTGGAAGGTCAGCTGTGTGGAGTAAATACAGTATAGGTCCCAAGACGCTACCTTGTGGTACCCCTACTCAAATTGGGTGTAGCTGTGTCACGTCTTGGTCATCTGACTCTAAAGTACCTTTCTTCCAAATACGATTTTATGATTGAGTATAATGCATGAGGCAAAATTGATTTAAGTTTAAAAAGTAGTCCATCATGCCAGACTTTATCAAATGACTGACTTTCATCAAGAAACGCAGCGGAGCAATAAAGTTTCTGTTCAAAAGTTTGTTCGATCACATTAACAACTCTGTGTACCTGCTCAACGGTACTATGCTGCCTTCTGAAGCCAAATTGGTGCTCCGGTATCAGTTGGTTTTCTGTTATTACTTGCATTAATCGCTTATGTAACAACTTTTCTAAAAGTTTGCTTAGAATGGGAAGCAGGCTGATTGGTCTATATGACGTTACTAGATTTGATTGTTTTCCTGGTTTAGGTATAAGAATTACTTCAGCTGTTTTCCACTGGACAGGAAAATGTCCCACTCTAGAACGGCATTGAATATAATTGTTAATAATACTAGGCCTCTGCGTGGCAATTGTTTTAGGAGTTGACCAGTAATTTGGTCATATCCCGGAGCTTTCTTTGGGTTGATGTTTTTTATTAGGGCTTTTTCTTCTGTTACAGAAAATAATTCTGGTAGCGGCGACAGCTGGTATGGTGCCTCAAGATAATCCTTTATTTCTTTTGTTTCTTCGACTGTAGATTGTGTAGGCCATGGTGCGAAGACATTTTCTAGGTGTTGTGAAAATACATTTGCTTTTTCGATATCTGATCGAGCCCATGTTCCATCTTCCTTTCGTATTGGAGGGATGGGGTTTAAAGTCTTTTTAATTCTTTTAGTGGCTTTCCACAAGGAGTATTCGGTATCTTCTGTAACAGAGAGGTTTTCTAAATAGTCGTTAAAGGATTCATTTTTAAGTTTTTGTATAAGTTGTTTTAGTCCTCTGCTTGCTTCCTCATAACGTTCTTTATCTGATGGATATCGACTGCGTTGCCATATCCTCCTGAGCCTTCTTTTTCCTCAATTTTTTGTTTGACAAGTGCTGGACAATTTTAGGCTGGTTTCGTAGTTGCTGAATTATAGCCGTTGTTTCACCGACAGCTATTTCAATATCTTCTTTTGTTTGTAGTTGGATTTTTAAATCTATTCTGTTGTCAATGTGTTGTCTGCATTGGTTCCAGTCTGTAGGTTTAGTAGATAGCGTTTCGTTTTCCGATTTTAATAGAAATGTTGTACCTATAGTGACTATTACGGGAGTATGATGAGAATACAAGTCATAACTTGATTTAATTGTCAGATAGTTTGCAGATATTCCTTTTGTAATAAAAAAGTCAAGCATATCAGGTATTTTGTATGGATCTGAAGGCCAATATGTGGCAGAGTAGGTAGATAAGTGACCAAGTTGTTTTTCGTCCATTACTTCGGATAGAATTTTCCTTCTGCCAGGTGCCGTGAGCCTGCTGCCCCATCTAGTATTTTTAGCGTTATAGTCTCCTCCCGCTAAGAATCTCTTGCCCAACGTGCTGAAGTATTTAATAAATCTTTCCTTACTTGCTCTGTAGTTTGGAGGGAAGTAAACTGCGGATACTATAAGGGTGCCACACCAGTCTTCTATTGATACGCTAGTGGCTTGCATATAGCTTTCCTCGAAATTAGGAATTTCGTGGTGTTTGATGTGATCCTTAATTAATATAGCCGAGCCACCTCTGCCAGTTATGTCAGCTACAGGATGATTAGTGTAATATAGATTGTAATTATTTATATTAAAGTATGATTTGGATTTGAAGTGAAGATATCGATTTTATTGTATGTCAAAAATATTTCTACTTCTTGTTTGTGCTGGGATAACCCAATGGCATTCCACAATGCTATTTTATACAGCTGGGCCATGTTTATTTCTAAGAGCGGCCTGTAATTCTTCTCGGAGTGTTTTGATTTCAGTAGGTAACTTGTTGATGAGCTGTTGTTGCTGTTGTAACATTTGTTGCATAAAATGCATATAACTAGTAGTAGTATCACTAATCATTTCAGGTGCCGTGTTAAGTGGTAGTTTATTTGCTGAAGCAATTTGGGCATAAGACGGATCATCGATATTATTGCTGTGTTTTGTATTTCTGTGGTTTACGAATGTAGTTTGTTGTTGTAAGTTTCTTTGTGGCTGTTGGTGGTGCTGTTGTGCCTGCTGCCATTGCTGTCTCATTCTAATTACCGTGCCATTCGTCTCAGGAGCTCTTCTTCTTAAAATTTCTTGGTAGACTGTACAGCCCTTATAATTTGCAGGGTGAGCCCTTTGACACAGTACGCATTTAGGAGTGCCGTCATCGCGAGTTTTTAGTCTGTAGGCGTGGCTTGCTGAGCATTTAACGCATCTGTATGGTCTGGTGCATTGGTTTCGCGTATGTCCATAGCACTGGCATCGTTTGCATTGTGGAATTTCCCTTTTTTTGTGAGGTTCTTCAAACTGAACAACTGCATTTAGCATTCTGTTAATTTTGAATATCTCTTGGTTATTTTCTTTCTTTATTAGGCCGATGAAGAAGATATTTTTAGAGTTTTCACTGTTATTTTTTATTAAGGCCCCAATGTCCTTTTTCAGCCGATGCTGCAATGATTTCTTGGTGGTCTGTGGTATGATGCAGATTACGCAACACTACTCTGTAGTTTCTATTATCATCTAAACTGTATGTGTGCCTAATGACATTGTTGTTATCCAGTGCTTTCTTGACTTTTTTGTAGTTTTCTACCGTGTTTATTTGGAGTTTGATTTTTTTGCCACTCATTATCTGATAATAATAATCATTTTTTGTAACTACTGATTCTATCAGTTTAATTAAGGGGGGTATTTTTTCTACAAAATGTAATATAAATGGCGGTACTTTTTCTTTAGTGCTATCTTGTTAGTTTTTGGTCCATCTTTATTTTTCTGTTTCATGAGTGGCTGGAATCTATTACTGATTGCAACGGATTGCAGATTTTGACTTGTATCAAGTATTATTTTACGTTTTTTTCTAACAGTTTGAAAATCGTTTGGCTTCCTCATCATCAGTATAGGTTGCCACTTCACTTGGTGTCACTTCTATTACAGTTTTATTTGATGTTAGTGGATTTAATACATTCCGAAATGAGTGTTGGAGAGGCAGGCGTGTAAATAACCGCTCTCGTAGTGCGGTGTGGGATACGTAGTACGGCCCGTATTTGAACGTCAACCGATAAGGCCCAAATCGTCCCTTAAACGGCCGTCGCGTAAGCGGATGGGGACACTCCGATATCAACCAAGTATTGCAAATCGCTCACCTGAATCGCTTCGGCTTCGTCGGCGATGGTTCCACGGTGGCCACTTGTCGCTGCCTTCTTGTATGTTGCGGGTATTAAAAACACGACTAATTGGCCGCGCTGCGGTGTGCGTATGTAGGCGGGTTGATAAGACAAGACCGAATTGGCCGCGCTGCGGTGTGCTTATTTGCGGGTTATTAAGACACGACCGAATTGGCCGCGCTGCGGAGCGTGTATTTGCGGGTGTTAAGATACGACCGAATTGGCCGCGCTGCGGATCGTGTATGTCGCCGGGCTTCGCGCCTGGCTTGGCGGTAGGTCTTTTGCGGGAAATTTTCATTCGACAGCACTTTCATATCAAAAGTGCCCGACGGCGTATGCAGACTTGTCGGCTGAGCAAAAGCCCATATGCCGTATTGTGTGCGATGGCAAAACGTAGCGGCAGATGTCAAAAAGCCGCTCAGCATGCCGCCGTGATATAAAGCGGTTCAAGGGCGAAAAGGCCGCCACACCAAGTGTTGTTCATAATAAGCTAGTTGTGGAATATAATTTGGCATATTCGTTGTAAAAGGAAAAGATTGCATTGCGTTGTTTTGGAACTGCATTTGTTGCATTGGAATTGCTGGCTGGTATGACATCACTGGAGCATTAAAACCTTGCATAGTTTGAGAATAATGCGGATACCCACTACCGTTGATAAATTCGTCGCCACTGGAATGTTGCATTGCGAGAGCTGATTTTAGTTTCAGTGACGATATTAATGTTTATTTAATATATAAACTTTGGTTAAATTGACTTTAATTTTGTTTCAGGTTTATACGTTTATAAATAAATAAATGTACGTACGTGATTGCACTTATCACACAGGCTTTGACCTTACGGTCGCAGCACTATTATCACTCGTTACTTTGGTTTGACAGATAGCGGAGTAGAATACGAACGTCCTTACACTTCCAAATCAAAACGGGGACTGTTAAAAGTAATAAAGCAAATCTAATAGACATTCAAGCATTTATAAAATTTAAAAAAAAATTTAAAAAACTCAGGCGATGCAAGAAATAAGAGAAAGAAAAAGTAATTGAGAAAAAGTTAATATAAAATTATAGAAGAAACTTAAACTGAAGAAATTATAAAGGCATCTGTATTTTTGGTACGGCTCAAACATTAAAAAAACAAAATCAAATGCAAAACTTAAAAAGTTAATGTAGAAGAGTACACCAAAGGTCGATAATAGAAAATATAATAGAATAGAATGGATTAGCACAATGAGCAACTGTAGATCCGAAAAAAAACTTGCATAAAAATTGCGCGACATCAGCCCCCAATTCACAAAACAAGTTCACAGATCATATCTGTGCACTGACCCACCTAAGTGCGAAGCAGCTAATTGGATCGCGCGAATTAGGCCCGCTTCGCAGGGCGGCGATGAGTTCAAGGCTCGCGCGGAGGCCCGTCTCGAACGGCGGGATCATGGGCCCATTGTTTCGGCCCTATCACAAAGACATTATTTAAATCCCATGCTGCGCATCGCGGAGGCCCGGACAATGATTCGTTAGTTACGTGAATCCGGATCACAAAGCCGTAATCAGCGCTGCAGCGCCACGCACTCGAGGCGCCAATAAGGAAGTTGTTGCATTGTTAAATGGCCTTTTCGTGTTTAAAGGGTGATTAATATTTATAAGGCAGTCTGAGCGCGCTTTTTTGCGGCTTTCAGCGCGCGCTCCGGCTCGCGGATTAGAGTTTTATCATCTCCATTTTCTGGGGAGGCTCATTAAGCTAGTAAATTGCTGGAAGTGTTTCTTATTAGTTCGCACCCACCGTATGAAGTGCGCGATATAGAAGGCTTTCATTACTTTTTATATGCATTCAAATTCCTTTTCTGCAAGCGCGGCCAAACGGCTAAATTTATAGTAATGGGGTGCTGAAAACCAGATAAAGAATTAGAATACTAAAAAAGAGTATGAAAACTAACAAAAGGGGGCCAAATAAAATTAATGTTAACAACAGATTAAGAAAAACTGCCAAACAAACATTTTGTTGGTGTAAAAAAAGCTCATACAAATTTAGATATGGCAGAGATGGAATTCAATTCAAGTCTAAACTGTTTGAAGTAATCTACATCAAAAGCGATTATAAAAATGAGAAGCTAAATAGTAATAGTCACCATGAGATATAAAGGAGATATAAATAAAATAAATATAAAAGACAACTTGAAAAACAAACAAAAATAAAATTTGCATTAAATATTGCAATAAGAGATGATTTAAGCAAAATTTTCGGTGATTTGAGAACTAAAAGCATGAAAAGCGACAAGCCGCAAATGTTCGCTCCATAGAAGGTATCGCTGAAACTAGCTTAGGATTATAATTTTTTTTGATAGTTAAAATTAATAGACATAATGTCCAGAAAATTAGAAAAGACGGAAATTTTCTACCATCACTCCATCACCTTGTAGTTGACTTTACTGAAGATATTGGAAAGAATCCACCACTGTCTAAAAATTCAAGCTGATTCTGGTTGGACTATTCTGCCTCTCAAGCTTCAATAAGAAGAAAGCAATCGCGATTAAAGCCTACGACAAGTTTTAGTACGATATGCTATTTGAGATTAAAAAAATTGGCAGCATAACGTTTTTGAGGAGGCGATGTCCTGAAAATTTACTACAACCCCATACTATCCCTATCTATGACAAAAACACGCCAACTTTTAATTGAACTTACATTTAGTTATTGCTTTATTGCTGCTTTCGCCAAAAGTCCATATCAAGAGCCTTTTATTTCAGATGTATTTAATATGCTGCTTAAGTTGTGTCTAATCACTTTTTGATGTCCCATTTTACGAACAGTACTGTTTTGGATTTAAAAACGTGAACAATATCTACGTCGCGTGCCTCTGGAACTTATGATGCTTGCATCCAAGCTGTTGGGGCTAGGATCGTCCACGATTATTTGTATTCTCATTTGTCAGTCATTCTAAAACGTAGCTTTGGTAGTTTTTCTTGTTTTTGATAGAATACCTGGGTCTAGCGACCCCTTTTCTAAAACAAACTAAGTATCTCAGTGCAATAATGAATTTCAGCTTGAAAGAAGGGGATCCCCCTGTCAATGGTGATATTTAACTGTGTACTAGAAGTGATATTTAGAGAGAGCAGAATAAGAACTTAGAGGATGGATATATGACAGGAAGAATTAAGTACTCGCTTATGCAGATGATGCGGTGCTTATGGCTAGATCATAAGACAAACTCATCAAAATGTTTAAGGCTCTTCAACACAAAGTAAAAGAGTAAGGCCTCCGTATTAATGAGGAAAAACTAAATAAATAAAGATGGGGAACAACACAATCAAGGAATAAATGCAAATCAAGATCGTCACAGGACAACCCAAAAAATATATTTTCGAAAAGGTCGAAGACATAAGAATTGTAAAGAAAAGTAGATTGGTAGAAGCGCTTTACAACTTATTCAGAGGCAAAAACGTTTCATGGGCAGCGAAACTTAGATTACACCAATCGATAGTACAACCAGCAGTACTGTATGGATGTGAGTGCTGGACCATAAATAAGAGACAGAAGGAGAAACTAAACGCCTGGGAACGTAAAGTGTTAAGAAAAATCTTTGGGGGTATCAAAGAACAAGACAATGTATAGAGAAGAAGAACAAATTTGGAAGTTAAGACAACTATATCGGAAATCAACGATAAGCCAGAAAGTCAGGCAACTGGATTACGATGGTTGGGTTTCAGAATAATGGATCACAGGTGGGCAAAAAAGTTATTGAGCAGAGGGGGAAGGAGAAGAAGGAGAGGTTACGGAGGAAACGGCTGGAGCCATGCGAAAAAGACCTGAGAGCACTTGAATAGAAAGATGGTAGAACCTTTTTCTTTGCGCAAGGGTATGTCTTCCTTAATGGATCCATGTTTACTGCAGCCTATGGGTTATTGTGATTACCCTAATAAAATAAATTCACAACCAATCTGTAATAGATGTTCCCTGAATCACCAGATACAGGTCCTTCACAGGGTATGTCTGGAAATCTTCCGGTTCCAGGATTTGTTTCCCGAATGATATGTTGCCTTTTCCTGCACAGCGCATCACACTTGCATAGGATGTGTAAGGTTGTTTCTGGTTACTTGCTAAGAAACCCTATGGTTATCTTTAGCTGCGGCCTACTTAGGTTAAGGAGTTCTGCAGCTCTCTTTTGGTAAAATCCCTTATTGAATGTTTTTCTGAAATAATGTCCTAGTCGGTTCTTCCACTATATGGTAGAACCTTACCAAGAACAAGAAGAAGTGGAAAGAGATAGTAAAGAAAGTAAAAGCTATAGGCGTTTAAGGCCCGCGGAGCTGGATTATATATGGGGGTATCTCATTTTAAAAGTCGCACGCAAATAAATGGTTAGGGGAGCCACCAATCGACAAGTGATCTTAATAAAAGTTGTTGGGTTCGAAGGGGGCCATCTAATTATATAGTCCGCCGCCCTTATAAGGTTTTTTGTTGTTTTTTTTTTAATAGGAACCCCTATTTTTATTGCAGAACATCATTGTACGAGAAAAATACGTCTAAACATGTTTTTAAAATTTTTTTTAGAAACTTTTCATATGATAAATGTCGAAATACCACCAAAAAAGTGCATTTTCAACAATTTTTTTTATACAAGGAAGTCAATAAAAAATTCTATAACTAGTCATTTCTTTAAGGTTTTTTCAAATGGGGTAATAAGATTTTGATTGTATAAAAATTTTTTTTTTAAAAAATAAAAAATAAAAGTAAAAACGCGATCGGACCTATTTTTCTCCGTAGAATCAGATTCTGCAATAAAAATAGGGGTTCCTATTAAAAAAAAACAAAACAAAGTTTGATATCATAGGGCCATAAGAGGGCGCCGGGTCCGGTGCTGGACTACTCAGTTGGGTGCCCCCCCTTGGAACCCAACAACTTTTATTAAGGTCAATCGGTGGCTCCCCTGACGAGATATTTGCGTGCGACTTTTAAAATGGGACACCCAGTATAAACAAAATTTTAGCAACATGACTTTTCGCCATTCTTAATGCCATGAACCCAAAGATTTAAAAAGTATAGCAAAAACGAAATATAATAGTTTTCCAAAAGCAATAAATGAGAGCGTTACTAACAAGAACATTTTTTGGCTGATTTTTGGTATTTTGATCTCTATATATTTCTGTATATATTTATGGGAAACATTATCGTCTTTGGATAAATTCATATGGTTAGTACAGTTCTGGTCGTGGTTTTTTAACACAATAAGTCAGTAAAACACAAAATAAAAAATATGTTAACTAAAAGCGGAAAAAAAATAAATTTTGGCAAGCTAAATCATTCCAAGAACAGGAAAGGAACAAAAATATGCAAAATTACTAAAACACATAAAACAGAAGAACATTACTTGGTCATTTAATATAATATATTCTAAGCAAACTAAAATTATCATATTGACTTCAGTTACTAAGACAATAACCTAAAAGCCGATCTTTACTGCCATTTTGAGTTTTAATGTGGAAATGGATAATGAAACAAAAACATAAATTTAAAAGGTACAAAGACGTGCCACAAAACAAAACAATTTACAACACAGAAAAAATTGTGAAAAAAATTTCAAAAAATACTAAACTTTACAATAAAAAGCAAATAAATTATGTAATACAATTATCAAAATAAAAAGTAGAAAAGCAAAATAACAATAGAACATAAAATCTAGTAAATATAAATAAAACTCAAAAATTGACAATTAGAAACGGCCATAATAACCAAAAAAAAAACAAAGTGATAGAAAAGAAAAAAAAATTTGCAGTGCAGAGTATAGAAAGAATGCTAAAAATTAACACACAGAAAATGTATAAACCAATTCACTATCTAAATAGGATTAACAATAAAATGAGAAAATTACTTGCGAACAGAAGTAGAAAAATATTTGGTGATAAAGTAGAAACAAACAAAATCCAAAACACCACCAACCAACTAAATAAGAGAAATGTATAAAAGGAGATAATTGTTAGGAGCAACAAGTTTGATTTTTTCTTTTTTAGGTATAATAAAAAATGTTATTTTTATGGCGCTGTAAATATTATTAAAAGCGTTTTCACTTTACAATTGCTAGAATTTTTCTACTAACTTCAACTCGAAAAAGTTAGCAGAGTTCAGTAATCGACAACTCTGAATAAATCAGAATTTGTTACTAATTGCATTAGTATTTCAAAATATACTTCACTTGTAATATATAAGTTCAATAGTTTGAGGTCTTAAAATAGCTAATCTAGAACTAGAAAATATATGAATTTCTTTATGTGCACCCCGTGTTGGTTATTTATAAATTATGATAAATAGCAAATTAAAGAGAAATGCTATAATTTATGGTATAATTTATTTTACTATGTTTTGTTAATCCTTTTAACAAAGAGACAATTAAAAAATTTGCCGATTCGATTTTATGTATTATAATATTATTATGAATTACCAAATAAACACAGTAGCCTTATAGTCGGGCCTTAAGTTATTTTTGCAAATTCAATTTTGTTAATTTTAAAATTTAGCTGATAAAATTCAATAACGCTGTATAGTGCAATTTTGCGCAATATAGCGCAACAAAGTGTAATGCGCATGCGCGAATAAGGACGAGTTTAGCAGCCGGGTGACTCGAGCAAATAGAACAGCAATCTGGGTCAAATTGTATAAAAGGCAAAACGTTCGCCCACAGAAACCATTTTAATAATTCAGAAGGCTGTCCAAAACGATACAATTAATAAAGGCAAGAGTGGGGGCTACAACACAAAACGCGCCGGTCAATTCATCGCGTCGGATACGGAATTTTTGTCGAAACATCTTTAACAACTTTAGCAAATTCTGAGTGTTTCCAAAACTTTAATAAGGAAGGGATTCGAGATCGTCGTCAAAATTTACGCCAACACAATGGTGCACAACGCCAAGAGAAGACTCAAGGTACTCTGAGATAATCTAGTAAAGTAAAAGGTTGCCAGATCCAAGCAGAAAAATAT
The DNA here is from genome assembly GCA_036346155.1 of Sinelater perroti. NCBI lineage: Eukaryota > Metazoa > Arthropoda > Insecta > Coleoptera > Elateridae > Sinelater > Sinelater perroti. The sequence goes on along the minus strand of JARFIY010000158.1, from coordinate 14,402,119 downwards.
AATAATACAGGGTTACAGGGTTTTAACTGAAAAATGTCCTATAACATTCAGTTTCTTGTAGTATCCATAACTTGAGGTCAATTGTGCAAAGACGGGCGGGTTATTTCCTCTCCACTCGCTCAAAAAGTGCAACATTAAACGGTTATCGGGTGATGTTACATCGAAACTGCTCTGCGGTTTGACTTCTAGTGATTGTGCATTGCGTTCTCCTTATCAACCAACAAGTAAGCTTTCGGACTTTACTAAACCCCCGTGGAGGGGTTCCTAAAATATAAACTCCAACAAAAATAAAAGGAGCAGCGGCCAGACTGGGAACCGAATAAAAAGCACCCGTTCGAATCACAAAACTTAATTTCTGAAAACAAATATCGCTTAAATGGAAAGCAAACTGAAAATGCCGGTAATATTATTTATCAAGGCAAACACGCTGCTCCAATTGGCTGAGACATTATCGACAACCTGCAGAAGGAAAAGGAAAATTTCACCAAGATATGTTTACACAACGCGGATTGATTAAACTACCAAGAATTACTTGCGGAACTTAAACACAAAACCGAAAATGAGTTTTTAACGGTCAATAAGGAATAAGCCTAATAGCCGTAGATTATCGTCGCATGATAAACCTCTACAGTAAAAATAAACTAAGCTACCACACTTTCAAGCACCTGAAGTTAATAAACTCTCAGTAATAATTTGAAACATTCCAGTATCACCAGATTTTTCCTAGTCCGGTGGTATTACTCTTGCTTGTCATACTTTTGTGCATATTCTCCGGGGTCAGTTTATGCCTTTTTCTCCTAGTTACTTACTGTTTTTTGGTTTTTTGGTTTTTTTCCTGCTCTGTCTGTTATTAGTGTGTTTCTTCTTTACTTATGTATGTTTTTCCTCCTGTTCTTATGTTGTTTTGCTAAATTTGTCTTTGTAATATTATTTCTATATACTTGCAATGTTATTGATATTTACCTGCAGTTTAGTATTCTTGCCTTTAATTCCCACAGTTTTTTTCCTTTCGCACTTTTATTGCTTTCTCTCTGGCCCAAAAACCTCTATTATTCGTTACGTAACTTTTCTAAAAAAAATTTATTTCTATTTTTGCATTCTGGGCAGCTTTTGTCGCTTCATTTTCTTCAAATTGTTTCTTCTTTTTACTTCCTCATTCCATCTGGTTTCTTGTACTTATGTATTGATGTACTTTGATTCCACAAACTTTGTTTGGCTCTTGCTTTATGGTGTCTTTAAATGTAGCCAATCTTCCTTCCAGTGACTACTGTTTTTCAGCTCCTCAAGTCCTTTCAACTTTTCATAGGCTCTTCTTTTGTATTTTCTTAGATATTTCTTCTCTTAAATTTATTTACATTTATTTTATAAAATATCCTCCTTTCTTTTATTTTTATTATTTTATCCTTTAATATTGCCGTCCGGTGTTGTGTTGATAATTTTGGTTCTTTTTCTGTTCTTATGTTTACAACGGGGAACGGAAGTAACAGCAGTAAAAGGACAGCAGCTGAAAGATCGCCGGGACAGGACAGCTTCGAAGAGCAGCTGAGGAAGATAACTCAAACCGATGGAAAACTGGTAAAGGAGAATGGGACGAGGATTAACGGAACGGAAACGACTATGGACTAGGACATGAATTGCAACTAAGTAAAAAAAAAGGTTGAGAAGGAAGGAAGGTTAAGTAAAATTGTATCGTGGAACGTGCGGGGTACTTACAATTAGGGTGCTCTAAAAATTTCGCATTGATAATGAGGAAGTATAGTATAGATATACTTGCAGTGCAGGAGACAAAGCGAAAAGGGCAACAGGTCGTCCCCGTTCATGGCTGTACCTTTTTCAACAGCGGTGAGAGGTGAGGTACTTGGGGTAGGATTTTTAATAAGTAAGAAATTACGGATACAGTAGTAGACTTTGAGGCTGTGAATGAAAGAATTTGCCGGCTAAGACTGAGAGAAGGTACAGAAAGATAACCCTATTAAATATACACGCCCCCACCGAGGACAAAAATCTGACAGTTAAGAACGAATTTTATGAAGAAGTGGAAAGAATACTAGACAAAATCCCCAAGTACGATGTGAAAATACTATTGGGGGATCTAAATGCCAAAATAGGTAGAGAGGAGGCATATAAGAAAGCAACAAAACGGAAAAATGATAATAGAATTTGCCCTGGAAAATAAATTAAAAATTGTTAGTACAAATTTCAAACATAAAGAAATATACCAAACAACGTGGATCTCACTGGACGCTAAAACCAAAAACCAGATTGACCACGTGCTAATCGAGCATAAACATCAAAAAAAGATAACGGACGTAAGAAGCTACAGAGGAGCAGACATGAACTTAGACCATTTCCTGGTGATTACTACATTAAAACAAGAACTACCGAAGAGTAGAAAACCAACAAGTAGCCCCTTAACAAAATATAACGTGAAAAAAATGCAAGAAAATAACGTACTAGTCGAAATGAAAGCGCAACTAGGCAGCAGGTTACAGGAATCACAGGAGCCAAACAACATTGAGGATGAGTGGAAACAAATCGAAACAGCGGTACAAATAACAATGAAAACATGTTTAGGAATTAAAACCAAAGGAAAACAAAGTTTGGTTTGGTGAGCAATATAAGATGGTGTTACCAGAAAGAAACGAGGCCAGAATGAAACTGCTTAGACAAAGTACAGAAAAAAAAATAAGTGGGAATACGAAGAGGCAAAGAGAGGGTCTAAACAAATATGCAAACAAAAAAAGAGTGGGAAAAATCGAGCAAAATTACCCAAATAAGGAGCTAAGAAACTTCTATCAGAAAACGAAGAAAAACCGTGAAGACTCAAAGCCCAACGAGATTGCATATCTAAAAAACAAAGCTGGGGAAATGATAGGAGATACACAAGAAAAGAGAATATTTAAGGAGTATTATGAGAAACTGATGAGTGATGATAATGAACAGGAGGAGAGTGGAAGAAGTGGAGGCTGAGAAAGAGAGAAACGGACATGTAACAAAGAAGCCAACGCAAGAGGAGACACTAGAGGAGACAAATAAATTAAAAAATAATAAAAGTGCTTAAGAAAACGGAATATCTGCGGAAGTATATAAATGGGGGGAGATAAGCTTCAGCAGAAGATAGTCAACCTGATCACAAAGGTGTGGGAAAATGAACAAATGCCACTGGCATGGCATAAGGCGATAGTCTGCCTCATACATAAGAATGGTGATAGATGTCATTGTGAAAATGACCGACGAATATCACTGATGGATGTGGCATATAATATATTGGCACGGCTGACTCGTAATAGACTAAGTGAGTACCAAGAGCGAGTCATAGGCGAGTACCAAGGGGAATTCAAGAAACCTAATCTTTACGGTAAAAGCGATCCAATGCAGTAGCTACGAACAAAATTTAGGGCTGCATATACTGTTTATCGATTTTCGCCAAGCGTACGTTACGATTATCAGGAGAAAACTCTACGAGGCACTTAAAAAGCTGGGAATTCCTGCGAAACTTATAAATTTAGTAAAAATGACACTAATGAGGATCAATAGCAAAGTTTTGATAAATGGTCCGGTAACGGAAAGTGTCATCGGAAATAAAGGTGTGAGACAAGGGGACCCTCTCAACGGTGCTGTTCAACTTTGTCCTAGAAGCAATATTTAGGGAAAATAGTATTGAAACGGTGGAATAATTTACCAAGGAAGACATCAGATTGTTGCATATACAGGCGACCTAGCTATAATTACAAGATCAAGAGAGGAGTTAAAAACGGTATTTGGTAAACTGGAAAGCACAGCAAGAACATATGGGTTAGCAGTAAACGAGGCCAAACATTGGGAGAGAAACAGAGGTCAACTTCAAGGTAGAAGGAAGGAACTATAGATTCGAGAAAGTAGATAGCTTTGATTACTTAGGAGTAACATTAACAAGTACCATAGATGAGAGTGTAGAAGGTAGTAGGTGCTATCAGCAATATATTTGAGTCCAAAGAAATCTCTAGAGCGAAATTAAGAATATATAAAACAATTGTACGACCACCCGTAGCATACGCAAGCGAATTATGGGCAATGACAAAACAGATGGAAGTAAAACTGGAAGTATGGGAGAGGAGAGTTTTGAGAAAAATACTGAGAGGAGTGAAAACAGAGGACGGTGAGTGGAGACGAAGAGGTGCAGAAAATTTATTGTGACCCATCCATAAAGGCATTTATAACAGCCCAAAGGGTAAGATGGCTAGGCACATTAGCCGTATGCCGGAAAACAGACATGCGAAGAGGGTGTTGGAAGAAGGGCCGATGGAAAAAGAAAAAGGGCGCCCATAGAAGAGGTGGTTTGATGCTGTGGTGGCAGATGTGAAAGAAACAGGAGTTGAAGATTGGAAAAACATTGCAAGAGACAGAGTCAAATGGAGAAGAGTTGTCAGTAAAGTTAAAGAAATGTGAAACGTAAAATGTGAAAAGTGAATGTTTACAACGTCGTGTTCCAGTCAATTAAGCTCGTTGCATTACTTTTTTGGCTATGAACGTATACATTTCTTCAATTTTTTAAGGGGGACGTCTGGTTTTTTGGATAAAATTGGCCAATTTCGTAATTTTTTTTATAGAAATCTATTTTATTTAGAGGTATGAGATTTCATGCATTTGAAAAGATGTACTGAGAGGCATCAAAAACAATTTTTTCTTGAATTATATTATTTATTTCAACTTCACCAGAGGGTGCCGAAGTCATCTCCTGAAAAACCGTGCGTTGTGCGGTGGACAGGATATCTTTGCACCGGTATTGCTGAAAGAAAAAATCAAACGGCATCTTAAAGTAAACATATATATCCTGTCTGTATTCTACAACCAAGTTGTCAAGGTCAGTAGAAAAAAAAGACCAGTTTGCGAAAAAATTCTTGGAAAAACGTCTTTTTATCCTCTTCTAAAGTAAAATAAAATATTTTAGGTTTAATTTGGAAAATTGCTTGTAGAAAGCAGACACGCTATTGTTTCAATAAACACATAAAAAATTAGGTCGATCGGATTAATGGTTTCCGAGAAATTGTGTCCACCGCGCGAAAAACCCCATTTTGAGAAAAACAAATTTAGAGTTTTTTTCTGTTTCGCATTCAACTATTTGCAATTATAATAGACAAAATAGTTACCAATCATCAGTCTGCAATTTCTGCTGCATAAAGTAATCCTTGGGCCTCTTGACAAAGTCTTTTGCTCCTCAAGCTCCTTTTTTCTCTTGATTCTCGCATCTTTTGAGGATTGCTGAGATTTTTTATCAGCACATGAAACTTTCTTTTTTTATTCCTACCGCACTTTGTTTTATTTTGATCTTTACGAGATCCTTTGTTTTGCAAACATTTAGACATGATGATATCAAATTCAACGCCCGTTCAAAGGTCACGGCGTAGCTGGCGAGAAAACTGGTCGAAACTTGCACCTCGGAAAAATTGGTGCGCGAGCATGCATATATAGGTGTAAAGATACCAAGAAATTAATACAAACGTTGCGATTCTGAGGTCGTTAGCCTTTCGAAAACATAAAAATCTAAAATTAATTTTTTGTTCCAAAAAGCACGACGTTTCTTCCAAAGAAACAAGTCACAACTTACAGGGCGGAAAAAATGGCTTGGTGAGCGTGGAAATATACAGGTATATATACATGTATATCTTTGCGGTAAATTGAGATATAGAAAAAATAAAGAAAAGCATTAGGATCCTTGGATTGTCAGCTTTCTGAAAAAATAAAAATCTCAAAATCGATTTTTTCCTTTCTTTTATTCCATCTTCATTGCCTGAATTGTTATTAGTTTCATCCTCATATTGGTTTATTAGTTTTTTGTAACGCTAGTTCTGGTTGTTTTTCTCCGTTGCTCCTCCAGTGTATTTGGTTCCGGAGATCTACTACTAGCTTTTCTTTTATATGTTCTGTTTTCATTTCTTTCTTTATGTTAGTTTTTCTCTTCTCTTCCTTCATCCATGTTTCCTACTTAGTTATTGTACTTTTCATTATTTATTATCAACTCGCTGTATCTTCAGCATGCTTTTTGTACATTTTCCTTGCCTCTTTTCTTACACTTCTTTCGAGAAATCTTTGTCTATACATAATTCTGTTCCCTTAATTTGTTTGTTTTTTATTGTTTCTATTTTCCTATTGTATTTAGTTAACTTTATAACTGATTATATTTTGGTATAATTTTAGACGTTCCAGTTTTCCGCCTATATAATATATGTCAAATTACTTTTTATTTGATGTAGTATCGTTGTTTTTTTTATCTTAGCGTTTCCGTATTGCTTTGCGTTGGTTAAGGATTGTCATCCGCTTCAACACCTCAAAAATGCGATCATCCTTGGGTATTCTTTTTGGTGTTTAATAGAGTTTTCATTAAGGGTTGATTGTATTCAAATTTCTCTTATTATGGCTCTGTATGTTGTTTTTGCTCTTTATGGCTTGCAGTAGGCCAGATGTTCACGGTAATCTCTTCTCGAGGCCAGTCTCGCATCAGTACGTTAGTTTTAATTGCCGTAGGATACTTACAAGGAATGGCATGGAGTTGTTCTGCTCCGATCGTTATCAAATTTGGTATACAGTATGATATGACTGAGTACATGTTATTGTTTTTTGCTGTGTGACCCAAGTCAGACGAGATAAGAATGGTCAAAATGACGAAATATCAGGAATACATTGTGTTGTGTGTATATCGTTCATTTTTTCTCTCGTGTCAACAAGTGTTCTTCTATTCTCATCAAGATGGTTAACCCCATAAATGTTTTGCATCTTCTACATCAAAAATATCGACCTCAGGATCACCCTGAATCTCCAATCACCTTTGAAGAAGAAGATCTTGCGGCGAAACTCTTCGAAGTCCTTGAAAACTGTAGTAATTCATCTTTGTCTATTGAAACTGATGTCGATCTTGACTTTGATGACAATTGGTGAGTAATAATCATCATTATCATTTGCACATAATTAATTATGCATATATTTCAAGGGATGAGGAAGACGAAGACGAAACAAGTGGAGAACTACAACAGAAGGATTATCATCTCAACAGAAAGAACAAGGACCATCACATACTGCACTGGAGGGTGCCCTCAAATACTTGGAGAGATATCCAACAGCATCCCAACAGACAATCAGGAAACGATACTCCATCGAAAAGAGCCAAGTTATGAGGTAATTATCATTAATTCTCAAATATGATTTATAACCCAATCTCTTTTCCATAGATACAAAGCACAGAAGGAAAGTGGAGGATCTCGAAATGAGAAACTTCACAAGACTAAGGACGAATGTTATGGCATTTTCAGGGATGCAAAAGAGCATCATCTAATTGTCCACGATGATGATGTTCAACGATGAGCCATTCTTGTCAACCAGTCTTTCCCCCAACCACTTCCCCCATTGCAATTCTCTGCGTCTCGATTTTTCATTTACAACTGGAAAAAGAGAATCGCATTGTATCTCGCAAAGTGACGAAGTTTGTTTCCCTCCGGTTTGCTGACGAGGAGAAGAAGATCGAGGACAATGCTCTACAGTTTGTCTTGGAAGTCCAGTCACTCATTCCTAATGACTTTCGGCCACACCGAGTAATCAACATTGATCAAATGGGCGTTAATCTAGAAGTCATCAGTCATCAAGTGTGTCCAAACTCCAAATGCCATCCAGCATTCATCGACTGTTATGCCTGCAATTACTGCAGCGGGTGAACTTATGTCTCCTTTGTATATATGTATGAAAGAGGCAAATCAAGAGGCAACGCAGGGTAGATTTGGTCCTCAAGTCGAACAAACTATGTTCCGTCACCCAAACATTCATGCTGTGACCAACACCTCTGCCATCATGAATAAGGCAAGAACCAAGGAGTACTTCCGCGATGTCCTCTTTCCAAATGCACCGAACAACTTTCTGCTCCTTTGTGATTCAACAAAACTGTTCAAGGATGACGAAATGATCGAGTCTGTCAAGCCTGCCAACACCACTTTTGTCAAGAAAGTCATTCCTCCAAAGGCAACCGGGTTGATTCAACCTCTGGATCTTTTTTTCAATCGCCAATTCAAGCATTTTGTGAGGAAGTTCCAAGATCGCATTCGAGTTGAACGTGTTGGTCTTCGTCTTTCCAAAAAGGACAACATATTGAAGCTGTACTCGTTGACAATTCATCAATTTCAAGCAGAATGTTTTGTAGACATGATCAAATATTCCTTCTTTAAGGCAGGATACATACTAGAGAGACCTCCCCGATTTGAAACTCCTGCCATTGTTTGTTTCCCAAGAACCTTCGAAAATTGTCAGAGGGCGAGCGATGCAATGCATTATTCTTCATCAGATGTGCTCGTTGTCAAATGTATCTTTGTGTTCAACACTTTTTTGCAGTTAACACTAATGATATCTCTCATATGCATTATTGTTAAGCGGTAAACTTTTATAATTCATATCTCTAAAGTTTTGAGTCACACAGCAAAAAGCAATAACATGTATTTATCCCTCAGTCATATCATACTGTATACCAAATTTGATAACGATCGGAGCAGAACAACTCCATGATATTCCTTGTAGTCTTCTTATATTGCCCGCCTCATCGTCATTGTTAATTTTTTGGGGAACTGATCAGACTGTTATGTATAATTGTACATATATCTTCACGCTAGGATAGGGCCGTCTTTTCCACGTAATTTTCAATTAATGATATCACGTATAAGATATGGGCCGATGAGTCTTAAGGTCGAGTTTTGATTCTTGCAAGCGTAATTTCATCTTCCCGTCCAGTAGTGGCAGTTATGACGATTGACGAAACCATCACTCCAGATAATGTTTTCAAACAATCCATGCTAATCCAGCATCAACTCCCCATATTTCATTCTGCGGTCACAGTCTTCAGGTTGTGGTTCCTGTGTGTAGTAGGCAGAGTAGAGCAGAAATTAAATTCCTATGCAACACTGCACATATTGCGAGTCTTATTAGTCCACTTTCATGAGCCGCTTGAATGTTGACTTGCACTGTTGCTATGTTCTCCGCAGAATGGGTGTAGGCGGAAAGTAACTTTTTTGCATTTTTCATCGAGCTCTACACGACATTTTTATTATCTTTAAACATAAATTTTAAATATTCTTTCAGTATACACTACTGTGTCTGCACAAAAACAAGGGAATTTTGAATTTTTTTAGTTTGTTCCTAAATAGTTGTGCAGTCTGCAATCTTGGTTACCTCATAGCTGATGCCTGTACTAAGGACGTGAAAAATATTTACTATTGTCTGTTTAGACACTATTGTTATTATGATTAGAAGTTTTGTAATCTATTTTCCAGTTACTTGTCACTACATAACCCCCCCCCCCCCCATAGTTGAGCAACACTATACTTCTGCAAACCGCTTCGCCAATTACTCACAAATTTAGTGTTACGCATACCTTGCGAGGACAACGCAATTCAGTTTAATTAACGCAGCAAAACACAATACAGTTAATTATGCCGCCTACTCGAGCCTCTGCGGCCAAAAAATCCGGGCCGAGCTCCGGTTGCGAGAGGGTGAGGGGCGCGCCGCGCAACGGGCGGCAAGAGATTCGGGGAGCCGCCGCGAAAATAGTGCAATGTTAATTAAGGTCTAGTTTCCCGAGTGGAAATGGAGCCGGCTCGCGCGCGTCCCCGAAAGCGCCCGCCCGCCGCCGGCTTCCGCCACGCAACCTTCCGGGCCGGTTATTAAGAGCAGCAGCGGTAAAAATAAACAGCGTTTCCGCGAGCATCCCGCCTCATCAATATTTAAAGCCCCGAATCCGGCCGCTTTCACTCCGCAAGTTCGGCGTCTCGGCGGGAGTTCGACTCCCCGGACAATACGCCCTGATAGATCGGCTCGCGTAATTACGGGGACGGCGTCCCATCAAACTTGCATGCGTCGGCTCCGGGCGCCCCGGAGCGCGCAGTCGAACGGGACGCGCCGCTTCTTCCGCTAATATATTGCACCGCCAACTCGGATTTACAGCGAAGATTGTTTTGAGTCGGCCGTGATTTGTAGTTCTTCGGCCCGGCGGCTAATTGGCCGCGCGCCGCCCCTTCCCGCTTCAGGTGAATTTTCGTGAAATATGAACGTGCGCTTCAATTATGGCCTTGGCGGGTAAACTAAGCCGGAATAATGTGTTCCCGTATAATGCGCTCCGGTTTGGAGATAAACAACGAAGTAGTAGAGATAATTCCTCGCTAACAAAAAAGCTTATATTCATCCCCTACATGTATCATGCTCTTCGTCTGCGGTGTCTGGAAGTGCAGGTTTTTATGTAAATTGCAAGTGATTTATGGCGTTTGACTTATGGTAGGAAGCGTAGCAGATTCTTATCAAAGAAATGAATTTTGGAGCTACAATTGCTTATTTTGTTCAACAGAAAGTTGCCTACTGCTGCTATTTATAGTTGTATAGTTAATAAGTGTGTTGGTGTTGTCAAACACGAAGAATTGTTTTAGTGACTAGCTAGAACCGTTTTGCTACCACAAATGTATTTTTTAAGTGGCAGCAAGGTCTTTCAGTTCTGAAAGTCCAACGGTAAGTTCTTAAACTTTCTTTTTCTTTTCCTTACTCGTTTCTAGACAATCTGCCTGCTTTATCTAATAGTCTGCTTCTACATCTTTTCGCTGTTAGTGATTTATCTTCGGAGACTTTTACTATTCTATTGACCTCCATCTAAAAAATGTATTCATCCCATCATTGATGAGTTGAATTTAACACTAGTGTCTTATTACTTAGCTGCATAGTCAATCTCATTTTGTTTTATCCCGTATTCTTCGTAACGCCCTTATTTCTTCTGTCTCGAGAATTTGTCTTTTGTATTTTAGGATGGGTTTACACTACATACATGCAGGTATTGGACACAATAATGAAAACACTTGTGGAAGTCGCAACATCTTGTATTAATCCTTTGTTAGTCTACCTTCAGCACTCAATAAAGCTTGAGTTCTAAAAAGAGTAGACTGGTACAAGTCTCGAATAGTTGTGAATGGCATTTGAAGCCATTCTCCATTTAGCATAGCCTACGGCCCAGGTAAAGAGGAAAGAGGTGGAAATCGACGTCGAACCCTGTTTTCCAAAACAGCCCACAGAGACTCGATGATATTCAGATATGGGAACTGGCCAAGCCCGGGAAGATGTTAAACCTCACCATCATGCTCTTGAAAACATTCTTGAACAGGGCCAACGCTGTGAATGGAAGCATTATCATCATTAAGTTGGAAGCATCGGGTGGACCTGGTTACCAAAGAGTTTTCTATACATTGCTGTTGTAACCCGAGCGTGTAATATGACATGGGGGAGGGGAGCTGTCGAAGACCATGATATAGTGCCCCAGACCATAATAGAGCCGTTACCATGTTTGACAGTCGGGCAGAAACGGTTTATATCGTATGTTTTAGAGGGTATTTGCCAGACAAACACAAGGCCAGTGATAAGAAATAGGGTAAAGGATGACTCATCCGACCAAATGACACGTTGCCAGATTTTTAACTTTTAGCTTCTATGAGAATTGAACCCTGCATGTTGCCTTTGAGCATTGGTGTCTGTTATTAGGGGCTTGGCAATAGCAACACGCTTGTGGGTACCCATCTTACGCAGTTTCCGTCTCACTGTTTTGGGTGACATTGGGGTGTTTAGATGCTGATTAATTTCTGTAGTCACTTTCTTGGTTGTTGTTTACACTTTAAGGCCCGACGGTTCCTATCTTGCAGTCTCGTCTTTCGACCATTATTATGCTTCGCAGACCCTGTTTTACCGTGTACTATGTATGCGCTCATGACTTTCGAGACCATGTGTTACACCGCGTAACGGCGCTATTTTGCTCACAGATGCTTACAGCTAGACGGACACCAACAATTAGACCTCTTTGAAACTCCGTCACTCACCACATCTGCACAACGTCCGCAACCACATTGCCTTACTCTACTATTAGTGCACAATTCATACCACCTGCGACAGACAAGGGACCGTTGACTAACGTAGTGTCCTTGAAAAGCCGCCTTGTTTATTTTTTGCATCTGTGCAAGATCTGCCCCTTGACTTTTATAAAACTTTCATTTTCAGTAGGTATATCTGTGGGGAAATCTGTAATTGATTCTGGATTCACGTTTGTGGTTGGATTCAACGTAGGGTTCAGTAGTATTATTCCACAGTAATTATCTTTTTTTAAATATCAATAATAGTGTTCCCATCCTCCACTTATTTGGTATTTTAATTTTAGTGATTATTTTTTTGATTATTCTATTGGAATATCATCTCGATATCTCAATACCTCCGTTACACCCTGGCAATTTTTTATTCTTAAGTTCTTTAATAGCTCAAATTCGTTCTTCTCTATTTCTTGTTGGTCCTTAATTCTTACAAAATTCTCCATTAGATTATTGCCGTTTTGCTCTTCATCTTTATTTACTTGCTATAGGGTCTTAAAGACATCCGTTTATGTTCTAATGTCAATACCTTTTATTTTTACTAGTTCATATTAGTTTTATGTTTCTTATTATTATCCACAACTGTTTTTGTATGTCATAAAAATCGTTTTTTATAGTCTCAAAGAACTTTTTTCTATAGTAAACTAAAGTTTTCTTATTTTTCTTTTGGTTCCGAAACTTATTTTTCGATATTATATTCTGCCACATTTACGTAATTTTTTTCTCCTTAGCTAATTTCTTTATTTCATTAGTAAACCGCAATATTTTTATTATTAACTTTGAGATCGTTATTGTTTTATTTCCTAATGTTTATATTTAATATGACTCTCTATTTTTCCAGACTTCGTTATTAGTGATGAGTCTTTATTTTATATTTTTCCGACAATCTTCTTTCATGTAATGGTTTATTTACTTCTTGTGTGCGTTCTATTTTTATTTTCTATTTTTCTTCAATGATTTATCTTTACGTGTTTTTGAGTTATATAATATATATATAATATGATCGTATTTTAGCTAACACTAGTCGATGGTCACCGTTAATATTTAAAAATGTTTAAATGTTATTGTTTTTTGTTTTGTTCTATTGCACACAAATTAATTATTGTATACTCCCGTTATATTTTTTACTACGTACATTTATATTTTAGGTCGAGATTGAAATATATGTTATATACTGTTGGAGTAGACCTGAACAAGTATTTCTTTATTTTTGTTGCTTAAGACTTCCTACTACGCTAGCTACAAGTTGTTAAACCTTATTTTTAAAATTAGCTATCTTCTCTTATATATTACATAAATATGAGCATATGTTACTATTAAGTAAAGCCTTTTAAGGTCGAAAACCGCTATAATCAGCTTTTGGCCTTTCTAACGCAAGAAATGTGTATTTAGAGATGAAAATGTTAGACTGTTAATTATTTATCAAACAATAAAGGAATGTAAAGAAGATACAGAATGGATAAATTTAGCAAGGATAAGTAGACCTATTTGATATGCTGAAAACCGAGTCGGAACATTGTCGTGCAAATTAGCTCGACGATTTAGAAGTCCACGCATGACTGCTCACAAGTCAGAATAAATAATAATTACAAGATGATAAGTTCTAACTGTAACGAGGGTGTTTCAGTGTAGTTCAGAACAAATCCTCAATTTTCTGTTGAGTTTGAGCAGCTGCATAGCGCCGAGTGTTGCAAAGCAATATAACGTCTCGGATTGGAAATTCGCGTCTTTTTAGACGATATGCGAATTTTGCTTAATCCAGAAGTAGTTTCAGCAGCCCTTAGCTGGCAATCATCTTCGAAAAGGTAGCGAACAACGGGAATACTGTTTTATCTTAGATACTCTAGCCTTGTCATGGGTGCTTCGAAAATTATTTTGAACACTCCAACACCGTTTTGTGTGCTCTAAAGAGTATTTTACATGCTCCAATTTTGTTATGTTCCAACAATTTCAATGAATTACTCACTAAACAGCACAACTTCACGAACACCTAATAATAACACCAATCTCAATGAAGACATCATGTCGGTCAGCAGTGACAAATCTGAAGTCATAACGCTTAATGACTTCCAAGAAGTTAGAACATGTAACAGGAAAAGGAAAAATAACAATCCTTCCTCGCAAAAAACAAAGCAAGTCATTTTACAAACAGCTGTCACTAACAGATATGGAACTCTCTCGAACACAAACGAAGAAGTCTCATTAAGCAGTGAACAAGATAACAAAGTAAACACTCCACAAGTTCCCCCCTTCGTATTACATTATGTAACAGCAATAAACCCGTTGCTAAATCTTGTAAATAGCCACATCGACAAAAAGAACTACTTCTATCAGATAATGCAAGGAAATAAGGTTAAATTGCAAACCAAAAGCATTGAAGATTATAAGAAACTCAGAGATGTTCTTGATCAAAATAAAGTAGCTAGACATACCTACTCATTAGATGAGGAAAAAACTTTCAGAGTTGTATTACAACATAAGCATTTCTCTACGGATGTTAACTCAATAAAGGAAGCACTAATGAAAGAGGGTCACGAGGTGGTAAACATCATGAACGTCATAAACAGAGAAACAAAGCAGGATACCTTCTTCATCGATGTTAAACGTAATATAAATAACAAAGAAATGCGCTAGTAACATTCGAAGAACCCATAAAGTCCAGATTCCACAATGTAAGAATTGTCAATGTTACGGACACACGAGGAACCGATGTACCAGACCAGCCAGATGCGTCAAATGTGCGCAGCTACATGACTACCGCACCAATTCTAAAAATAAAAAAGATGGTAAACCTGCAAAATGTGTGTTATGCGGTGGCGCACATCCAGCTAATTACAAAGGCTGTAAGTCTATGTAGATATCATAAATAGAAGATTTCCGAATCAAGTTGTAACTGTCAACAGACAACCGCAACCCACTCAAATCAAACTGCAGCCTCAATAGGCCCAGCACCAGTCTAATAAAGTACACCAATCTCAACCACATCAACCTCAACAATCTAGTCATTCTCAAATACAAGAGCTTAGCGATGAGCAAAATAACATATACGTACCACAAAATCTAGACAAATCATTCAGATTATCTGAACATAATCCTACAACAAGTACACAACCAATACATTCAAACAATAACACAACAGAACAACAAGCAGGTGACCTAACCTCCATTATTGCAGCAATGCAACAAACGATACAAGCTCAACAACAAACTATAATTGAGTTAACAAAACAAATAGCGCTTTTAAGAGAAGAACTAATTAAAAACAAAAATGGTCCCAGCATATAAAATAGCCCTCTGGAATGCCAATGGCCTTCCAAACCACAAACATGAACTGGAAATCTTCCTCGAGCTCCATACGATCGACATAATGTTAATCTCGGAAACCCATTTCTCACAAACAAGCCGGTTTAAAATCCAAAATTATTGTATATACTCCACTGAACACCCGGACTCTGACAGACAAGCGAGGGGAGGTACGGCAATATTGATTAAACAAGGCATTAAACACTACGAACTTCCGAAATTCAAAAAAAAAAATTTCTACAAGCTACAAGTATAGTTATCGAGGACTGGCTCGGTCTGCTCACACTTTCGGCAGTATACTGCCCCCCAACTACCCTACTACCAAAAAAGGATTCATTGAGCTCTTCCGATCCTTAGGTAGCAGATTCATGGCAGGTGGGAACTACAATGCGAAAAATGGGGCTCTGGGGCTCCAGGACGTGGTAGAATACTTAGTCAAGTTATGCAGGACTTACATCTTAATCACCTTTCTACTTATGAACCAACCTATTGGCCAAGCGATGTAAATAAAATTCCAGATCTCTTGGACTTTTTCGTAACTAAAGGCATCGCTCCAGGATATTTAGACATTTCTTCATGTTCCGATCTATCATCAGATCATACCCAAGTTTTAGCTACAGTCAGCGCCACTGCAATTGAAAAAGAAAAAGCACTGCAGTTATTTAATAAGAGAACAGACTGGTGCTACTTTAGATCCCTGATTCATGATAAACTAAACATGAAAATTCCGCTTAAAAATAGCGAAGACATTGAGTCAGCAGTAGCCTACCTTACCCAAGTAATTCAAGAGGCGGCCTGGGAAGCCACACCTGACGTGCCATCCAAAAAAACACAAGAATGTTGTCCTGCTGCTGTGAAAAGAAAGATTGTAGAAAAAAGAAAATTAAGGAAAACATGGCAAAGGACCAGATATCCATCCGATAGGATGCGCTATAACAAGGTCGCAGACCAACTTAAAACGCTAATAAAGGTCCTCAAAAACGAAAGCTTCGAAGAATACTTAGAAAATCTAAGTCCAAAGCAAGATTCAAATTATTCCCTATGGAAAGCGACTAAACGGATAAACCGCCAGAATGATCCAATTCCTCCCTTGCGTAAAGCAGATAACAGCTGGGCACGCACTGACTCTGAGAAAGCTGAACTACTGGCACAACATTTAGAAAAAGTCTTCCAGCCACTACCATCAGCAGTAACGCCTGAAGAAGAATCTAAAATTCGGGAATATCTAGAGGCCCCCTTTCAAATGTCGCCAATGCCAAAACTGTTCACGGTAAAAGAAGTTCGCGAAATCATCAACACAAATCTTCACCCAAATAAAGCTCCAGGCTTTGATTTAGTAACGGGACAAATAATCAAAGAACTCCCCCGCAAAGGTTTCGTAATGTTAACCACTATTTACAACGCAATTTTGAGAATAGGTTACTTCCCGGCACAACGGAAAGTCTCCCAAGTAATTATGATTCTTAAGCCAGGGAAAACACCAAATCTAACTGATTCTTACAGACCAATCAGTCTCTTGCCGATTATAACTAAACTCTTTGAAAAGCTGCTTGCCAATAGACTAACACCTATTACAAAAGAGCTAAATCTTATACCTAATCATCAGTTTGGCTTTAGATATGAGCATTCCACCATTCAGCAGGTTCGTCGAGTTGTTGACTACATCAACCAATCATTCGAAGAGAAGTAATACTGCACGGCAGTGTTCCTGGATGACAGCAAAGCTTTATAAGTTGAAACATACACTGCCTCATCCATATTAATCCTATCTAGAGGATAGACTCTTCCAGGTTAAATACGGACAACAACTAAGTGAACGTTATGGAGTCTCACAAGGCAGTGTCTTAGGACCTATGTTATACCTGCTATATACAGCTGATGTACCCATCAACACACAATCTCTAACAGCAACATTTGCGGATGATAAAGCCATCCTGATAAAACACAAAGATCCTGAAATAGTCGTTAAAATGCTACAAGCACATCTAAACGAAGTAGTGACATGGACATGGAGCGATGGAAGATTAGACCGAACGAAACCAAATCGCTACATATCACCTTTACAAAATGCAGAGGAAATACACCGCAAATCCATATCAACAATACACCAATACCGCAGGTTGCGGAGGTAAAATATCTCGGCATGCACCTCGACAAGGGGTTACCATGGAGGGCACACATCCGGCATAAAAGAAAACAATTGGGGATCAAGTTCAACAAACATTACTGGATGCTCGGTAAAAGATCCAAGTTGTCAGTTCAAAATAAACTCTTAGTTTATAAGGTTGCATTCAAACCAAAACGCTAATCCTAACGCCTTTTTCATGTCATTTAATCACTTAAGTATCAAATTTGCTTATTGTGTATACAGATCGCAAATAGAGAATAAATAAATAAAAAATTTTTGTTATGTGCGTTTCTAAAAGTAATTTGGACGCTGTTTCGGTTTAAGTTATCGTATTCGATGGTATCTGCGAATGCTTAAAAAATATTCGAGACTCTCTGTTCCCTAAAAGCCCCAAAGAATTCTCTGTGGTTC
The DNA here is from genome assembly GCA_036346155.1 of Sinelater perroti. NCBI lineage: Eukaryota > Metazoa > Arthropoda > Insecta > Coleoptera > Elateridae > Sinelater > Sinelater perroti. Next base: position 14,384,377 of record JARFIY010000158.1, on the reverse strand, counting down.
TTACATTCGTCTCATTTATGACGCCTGCGTCTTGGCGGTAGGTAGTTAAAATTTGATGTGTTTCTAGAATTTTTGCGTTTGTAAGTTGTTTTGGACATAATCCTTAGATGAAGTCAACACTTTTGAGATCTATTCACTTTTTATTTAAAAAATGATGCCTATTTGCTTATCTGATATTCAATATGTTTTAAACACACTTTGTAAATGTTTATTTTAAAAAATGCATTGGAATAATATTTAAACTTTTAGACAATAAGGATTTCAATAACAATTTTTTACTAAATTGATTTTACAAAACGGAAAAAATAAAAATGTTAGAATAAATTTCTTAGCTGCAGCTCAATACAAGGCGGATATAAAAAATTGTGTTATAAGGTAATTGCTACTTATGTCTTTGTTATATCAAATAATTACTATCATATAATAAAATTCATAAACTAACGTTACAAATCAGTGAAAATAACTATTAACTGCTCGCAGATCGAATTACTATTGTCTTAGTTGGTAACTAGCTAGGATTGAATGTGATGAGAGGTTTAATTAAAAATTGTAAACTTAATTGAAGGGTTTAATTAAACTTGCCATTACGTACGCTTATTTTTAAAAATTTAGAATTAAATGGAGTAGTACGAATTAAAGTTAAGTGATTTTAAGTTCAGAAAAGTTTTCTAGCTTTGATAAAGCTTGCGCCATCAATTGCGGTCGGAAGAGAATAGCGATTAAATGGTATCCATATTTAAATTTTATTTTGTTTCAAGGAATATTAATGAATAGGGCATTCAATATTTTATGTGTTGGGGTAGATCGCTGGAGAATTCCGTAAAAATTTTGTTCCGCGATATAAAAAATCGATAGCATTTTAATAATCGCGCGTTTAAAATTTTTATGGGAAAATATGTATTTACTGTATAATATTTCTAAATCCTGCAAAAATAACATTTTGGGACACAGCTGTGGCAAAACATATTATAGTGCGGTTTTTTACTAATTTAAATGGTGATACTTAAACGAAATAGCATAAAACGTCAATTTTTCCAGTATTTTGAAAGGTGCTTTGTGCAAAAGCATTCCGTTTAAATTCTGCTTCACTTACTTTCAAAAAAAAAACTCAAATTATGGACTTACCCTTTAGTCCCTTGCAGAATTATTTGGACAACTGTACCATATTAGTTTCTTACCTGCAACAAAAAGTACAAATGTTAGAGAGTATTTATTAAAATTGCAACTATAATCTTTAGATAGGTGAAGTTTAAATAATTTTTAATTAAAATTTTTTATTAAAAGTAGACATGTAAGGGACCAACTTAAAAATTCTTTACATTCTTGCATTCACACATTCCGGAGAGTGCTAATTAAAATTGAAAAAAAGAAAAACCGTTTATGAAGTTACTGCAAAAATAATTAAGAACCTTAAAAAGCGTCTTATTTTCACCCTTACAAGGGAGGTAAAGGATGTTCCTAATACATTTATGTTATAAGTATAAAAATGGTGAGGCTCTACGTTCCTATGAGAGAACATGATTTGCAAACTCGAAGATTAGGGATCCCATATATTTGTTCTCACTATCTCTAATACAAGACGATATTAAAAGCACAGCGCCTCAAAAAACCAAACTATTATCCCCTATTACTCAGTGACTGAGTAGGCCACCAGTCAGAAATCTAAAGCTATTTAGGCTCTTTAATTTATCGACCAAGTTGTTATAATAGTCAAATATATAACAGTCAAATAATAGTCTGTAAACAACAAGCAACTAAAATATGTAAATAAGTATAGTACAGCTCTCACATTTTTTGATTTTATCAGTTAAACGTAGAATTTTATTGTTTACGAGAAATGGTCATTTGGCTTTCGATGGATAGATATCGTTAGCTATACCGGTGACATTAAAGTGTGATTAACTGTAACTACAAAGTTAAATTCGAGCAGAATAGTAACTGTGGTAATAGATATCGATCAATGATATTTAAAATTAAATTAATAAATAACCTTGAAATATTCAGCAATCGTAAATATTTCAATAAATTTAGCACACAACCCTATTCACCAGTGTGTCAGCAACCTACGATTCAAATTCTTCCCAATATTCAAACATCAAATAATGAATGAATCCGCCAACCGTCATGAAGTCAACTTAAATCGTCAAAATTCTCGCAATGGAAGACTCCAGTGTAATGAACTATAAGCAGGTACTCACGACTGGAAAGCACTTACAAAATGGAAGAGAATTCCAAATCAGAAAATTAGAAATGTTCAGGAACATCTCAAGTAACCGCCACAATAAATTTGCATCTCCTATGAACATAAATAACAAACAAAATAACTATTAAACCTCCATACAAAAAATATCATTGAATGCCTTCGACGTCAACTCTATGGGCATCCCAATTCCTACTTCACAAGAAATCACTTGCGGACAAAAAGTCCAAAATGCATTAGCACTTTATGGAGAAGATCATATATCGAATAATAAATATTTTAGGGTACCTACAAAACATGAAAGGGAAGCATAATAGACCTATTCTACCAATTCAAAACGGGGTAAAGGCACATATACACATAGAAAGGTGTAACCAGCAACACCGCCATCACTTTTAGACCACACTCAGCAAATGGACCCACAGACCTTGCAACTCTATTAAACTATTTTTAAAACTTGTCAATCAAAACAAAATGATACTCAATAAGCTGAATACTGCCAAAGCCAATAAGCTCAATGACGAGCATTTCATGATCAGATTTTATTGAAAAAACCTTCCCTCGAATCCTCTATTACTCAATTTACCATAGCAATTATTCTGACGAAGCGGTTCACGCTAGTGCACCAATAAACATCTGTAATTACCTATCACGTCACTAGAAACCATGACCTTCGTCATAATTGCCATATATTGTTCACCAAGACACGGAACTGATAAAAATGAATATGAAACACTTGTCCAACAGCTAAGCTGTAAATTGTTAGTCGGCGAAGATTGGAGGGGGAATCAAGGCTAATCATTACAAAAGGGAAAATTGACAACAAGCTATCATTATCCACAGTTGTTTTCACCAAAATATTGGCCTACAGACTTAATAAACAAGATTCCAGATCTAGTGGACTTTTTATTCTCATGGGTGTTACATGTAATTAGTCTATGCAAACTCTTAGGCTGAGCTCACTAAGAACTAATTGGCATCATGACAACATGATATTCAATTAGTTATAACCTTAAGGTTTTGTAGATCATTTTAATCTTGCTGTTAGGTTATAGAAACCTGATGACATTGACATCGCAATTAACTAGAATAATAAAGAAGCAGCATAAAAGTCCACTTCACTCAAACCTCATAGGAATGGAATTTACTAGTAACACTTCGTTATTTATCACACCACTAAGCGCCGAAAAAAGAACCAGATGCAAATAGCAGAGAAGCCAATCAAAATTGAGTATAATGGGCTCATAAAGGCAACCGTTATCAACAATTCTAAACAATATACGTAATAGTCAATTTTAAACGATCTACATGATCGAAATAAGACCAATTCATTTGGAGGGGTCAAAAAATTACAAATCCGTATCTCACACTTTTTCCATAAGAATATAAAATGATACTTGGGAAGAAACAAAAAAGAAAAAAGGTAGCGCTTTTGTTGAGTATTTTACCAAATTTGTCAACACGCTGTTACCACAAGCTAATAACAGCGACAACATAACATCTCACACAACTATACTTCCGACCAAACCTTACTTCCATCCGAAATTAAAGAGATAACAAAATGCAGCAAATACAAGGCGTTCGGATTTGATTTTATTAGAGGAAACGTACTTAAAAAACTACTAAAGACAGCTATTGTGACGCTAACCACATGGTTTGCTAAAACTAGCGCACTTCCTATTAACTTAAAAATTTGTTCAAATCACATTAGTTCCTAAATTAAGTAAACTATCGAACAACGTTACACTTTATAAGTCTGTCACTAATCATATTCGAAATATTTGAAGGATTCTTGCTAAAGAGACTTACCAAAGAGATCAACCAAGTCAAAATAATAGCTTTTTACCAATTTAAATTCAGCATTTTATAATTAAAAAAAACCATATAACCATAAAGGTAATTTTCACAAGCCTAGAAGAAAAAAAATTATGTGCAGGTGCCTATTTTGATATATTCAATGGGTATTTGTACTGACTAGGTATCAAAGCGTTCTTGGACTTGCCTCAGTTACGCCAAATCAGCCCAAAATGCCTTTACAAAGAAACACCTAAATTAATAAACAGACCTTAATTACCAGTTACAAACCAAGTAAAATAGGACTGACAATGGAGAAGAACCTAACTTGGAGGCTACATATAACAAAAAAAATATATAAATAAACATGAAATTAAATTATTTGCGTTAGCTTCTTGGACGCAAATCGAAGCTCACAACAGAAAGAAAACTCCTACTGCACAAATCCACAGTAAAACCAATTTTGGAATGTGTAAAGCCTCCAAACACAAAAATTGTAAGAACGATATTAGACACTTGTTCTAGTAAGAATAGTATGCCTGTACAGGGAAGAAAACAAACACAATAACACAATCTTCAATTCCAAAACCATTAAAATAAATTGAAACTAAAAAATATAAACTGAGACTTCTACAAGACGATAACATACAATACCTTTATCAACGAAGATTACAAATAGCTTTAAATGATCTAGAACCAAACGGCCACTGTTCGCGCCAATCTCCAAATACATTTATTTGGATTTTGAATTTGGGCGGCTTTAGCTTTGATCTGAGATAGCGGCGGCTAATTTGCCCGCCTGCGCGTTGCGACCAATGTAAGGCCGCGGTTTGTGTCACGGGGCTCACGCTTTTGCTCTCGCGCCTGCCTGGGTTTTCGCTCCTTCGCTCGCTTCATTCAAATTTTGAGTTGTGATGGTTTGGAAAGCGGGCGACCGGCTTTAAATTTTTCGTGTCCGAGAGCGTTTTGAGAGTTTGATTGACGGAGAAGTTTCTATTTCTCCGTGGCTGTTTTTGTTGAAGGCTATTTTATTGCGGAATTCGATATTTTTCCGACCAGATTAACGTCTTTCCGGAGGTCGTTTTGCTTTCCGATTGCATTTCGGGAGTTGAAATTTTGTCGGTGAGAAAACTCGGTTCGATTTTCTTTGAATCTGACCCGGCGGGGAATCAAGAAGGAACCTTGCTTACCAGAAAAGATGTTTCCAATCGGCTCCGCCGTGAAGATTGGGACAACTTGTCCTATTTCACCAACACCCTTATTTTCTCTTCTTGGATCACCCAAGATTACAGCACAAGGAACCGATTCGGAGGAGAGTGCCGTTTCCAAAGGTTAGTGTTTCAGCTTTCGCTTTTGTTTGAAGTTCCTTTGTTTTAAATTTACAATTACGATATAGTCCACTTTTGGCCGTAACAACCACATTGACGAAGAACACACAAATATAAAAAATGCAGTCTAGAGGGCAACAAAAAAAGCTCTGGGGAAAGGAATAATTAAAAAGAAATACATAAAACAGCTGGGCTAATTGAATTAATTAAGTTACTAATAAAATAAAAAATGATAATTAGTCGTTCATTAAAGTAAGGAACAAACTGTCAGAACTATTTAGCTCTACAACCCTTTTGTTCAATACTTACATTGAAGTAGCGCTTAAGTATGGAAAAGAAGCTCTAGAGGAATGAATCTTCTGCTTGACGACAAACATCTGATTACTTTAAGTTTTGCAGACGACCAGATTGTCATGGCGGGGGATTTTTATAACCTTGAATTTTTACTTCAATATACTGAAGTAATCAACAACGAAATACTTAAATTGTTCACAGACCTTTTTATAACTGCAAGGCGTGGCAACTTTTTTCGCGTAAACGAAAACAAGGATAATGGTAGGACAAAGGAACAGAACGCGTTTAAAGACAGCAAATCTGCGAAACTTCGGCTCGTAACTAACCCGGTAGTTCGCTATAGTGGAGCACACTCTTCCAGCTCCCCAGCCGTCGACTCGAGCAGCGTCTTATTTACTGCTCCACATACATTAATTGCTGGATCCGCGCTATTAATTGCAGCCCCGCAGACGGAGCGAGCGCCGCTTCCGATCTGCGGGTTATCCCTTGTATCACGCAGAAATTATCGTTCGCAAAACGCTGGGCCCGATAAAATCGGAAAACCATAAAATAAATTTCGCGCCACCTCTTACACGGGAGGGCGAATTTATCGGCCGCCGTACAGGAAGGTGGATTTGTGGCCTCAGAGCCTGGCATTAATTTCCGGGATAATCGAGGCTTCATATAAAGAGGTTAGGCCGGCCGGCCCTTGTTCGGTGAGTTGTTGTTTGTCGCAAATCGCTCTTTGTGCGGCATGTTTTATGGGGGCTTTGTCTATATGGGTTTTTGTTGTTCAGATTGAAGTTTAGGAAGTTTTGGTTGATTTTGTAGCTTAACTCAATAGTTGGTGCTGAGTTTTTTAATTTTCTGTTATTCTAAGTATATGTAGATCTTTGAATAATTTCTCAGCAGTGAAAGAAGGATTTTAAAAGACGCGGAAAATATTTCTGAATTTATAATATACACAGCAGCACCATCCAATGTGCACAGGCCAAATTACCGTTATTGCAGTGAGTGTTGTTTTGTATACTCTAAACGCCGACGTGTAGTGTTCAAGAACAACGTGTAGTCATGCGTTTTCTCTTGCGTAGAAAAGACCCATTGAAATTCATCATCAATTGAGTGGTGAAGGCGTTATGGATGTTAAAATGTGCGTTGATGGGTGGGAAAGTTAAAAGAAACTTGTTGTGTGATAATAAACCAAAGCAGCCTTGGCCACGAACCAGCCGGACCAAAACCATTATTGCGCGAGTGGAGCAAGTTGTTATGGAAGACCTTCGATTAGGTGTGTGTGATATCGCCTTTGAACTTGGCATTTTCGTTGGATCTGTAGAATCCATTTTGCATGATGACCTAAAAATGCTGAAAGTTTCTTCAAGGTGGGTCTCCCAAATGCTGACCGACGAACTGAAGGCCGCGCGGGTGGTAATTTTTCAGGACATGTTAACACTTCATACCGGCATGAATTGTGATTTTTTCGTTAGTTGTAACAATAGATGGGACGTTGATGTCATTCATTTTAAAACGAAACGCCAGTTAGCGCAACGGAAGCACACCGATTCACCGCCACCGAAAAAATTTCGAGTTATGACTTTTGCTGAGAAAGTTATTGTGGCCATATTTTGGAACAGTGAAGACGTAATCTACACGTATTGTGTTCGAAAGGGTATTGCAGTGATGGCTAAATAATACAAAAAGGTTTTGAGGGCAAATTTCCTTCCAGAATTGCACAAAAACGACCAGACAAGGCTACATGGGTGTTTTTTCACGAGCACGACGTCCCTGTTTATCGGGCAATTCTAGCTCAACAGTTGTTTCGTGAAAACAACTTTGAGATGGTCTCTTATACTTCTTACTCACCTGATCTCTCAAATTTTAGAAAAATCTTCTACAACACCTTGAATATTATGGGAAGAAGGCTTACGCGATGATAGATAGTTATCTTCTATGGAAGGTTTGTCGGGTTTTTGTACTGGGATAATTTGCGTGATTTTCCCGTGGTACGTATCAGAGTTGGTACTTCTATTTGGTAGTTGTTTCAGAATACCTCCCGTTATTAAATCATAACCTGGTATTTTTTTAGAGTTTAACTCTGTAATTGTTTGTCTTGCTTATGTTACTATAAAATTTTTGTTGGGCAAGTCTATCTAATGGTGTTTCTAAACATTCACGGATGTAGTGTTCGTTTTCTTGTGAGATATCTGTATTCCCATTTAGTTGTCTGAATGGGAAAATACATTGTTGTGGTTCCTTTAACGTCTCAGTAGTTTTCATGGTAAATGTTTTTCAGTTTGGTTAGGTATCCTTTATCGCATTATTGCTGGTATTACTTAAGAGACTTCGATTACCAGCAGCCTCAATAGGGCTCTGTTTAGCATTTGGTGCTCTTGGGTTGTGCTACTGCAATTTTTCTCCTTACTTTCATTGGAACAAGTTTATGTTTGTCTTCTTCATGTATCATGCAGTTTGTTGGATAATTGTGATTAACTTTTCTACGGCATTAAAGTTCTTCCTTCTCTTTTTAAGACACTTCTAGTGTGATGTTGCTATCTAATCTCCTTTTGAATTTCTTTCAGTTTATAATCTTCTTGCTTAAATTCGGGGGCTTTTGGCGAGGTAAAATATGTATGCCTAATGAGATTATATTAAAAGAATGGTCTGATAACATGTCTAGATCTGATTTAGATTTGAGGTATACACTGTGTATATCTTTTGCTACGCAAAAAACAAGGTTCTTGTTTATTGTTTTAATAGTTCCCTTCCCTTAGGATTATTCACCCTAAAGTCCTAGTGTTGATGTTTAGCGTTGTAATTGCCTGCTGCGATAAATTTGCTGTACTGAAAAGTGTTTGTAGTGCTAATATACCGTGGTGGTCGTCAAATATTCAACCCCTTCTTCTATTCTTACGATTGTTGCTTGAGTTTTGTATTATAACAGCGGAGATGCGTGTGCAGTACCATCAGAATATTGTGTATCAGTGAAACGAGTTTCTAATATAATATTTTACTTCTTGAACATGTGAAAGTCCATTGGCGTTTAGTTCGGCAAGTTTTAATGTATATTGAGCAATTAAGCCTATTTTTATATAACTAGTGCTCATTTGTCCCATTAGTTTTAGCATAATATATTTCAGCTCTGTATTATCATCTGTTTTTCTCAAATAATAATACGTTATTGTAAATGTTTTTTCTGACCGTTTTGATTGGGTATATCCTAAAAGAGATCAAATAATACTCGACTCTCTTGAATACCCCTTCCAAATATGTTTATCGCTGAAACTGTTTACAAAGAAACACTTCGCTCATGACATTTTTGACAGAAGATTAGTTTTATCCTTCCGCTGAACGAAAATGGTTGTGTATACGCTTGAAGAACGCTGGGAAATATTGCGACATTACTTTGAAAATCATGGTAATGTAGCAGAATGTGTGCGAAAATTACATACGTAAATGGGAAGAAAAGAGGCACCGTCAGCTCCGTATGTGCTTTATCTTGTTAAACAAGTGAGAGAAACTGGCATGCTTATTGACAAACCAACGCATGAAAAACCAAAAACAGTGCGTACACCCGAGAATATCGCTGCTGTTGCCGAGAGGGTGCGTGAATCGCCAGGAACATCAGTTCACCGCCGTTTTCAACAATTGGACATTTCGGAGACATCATTGAGACGAATTTTGCGTAAAGACCTTGGTATGACGCCGTACAAAGTCCAAGTGGTTCAGCAATTGAAGCCAACTGACCATCCAATGCGTTTTCGCTTCGCTTCATGGACATGGGATCGACTTGAAGAAAATGCCGATTTTGGGCGAAAAATCATCTTTTCAGATGAAGCTCATTTCCATCTCGACCGGTATGTCAACAAGCAAAATTGTCGCTATTGGGGCACAGAAAACCCGCATGCAATCGAAGAAAAGCCGATGCACCCACAACAAGTCACTGTTTGGTGCGGATTTTGGTTCAGAGGCATCATTGGGCCATTTTTCTTCCAAAATGAGCAAGGAGCGGCTGTTACAGTCAATGGTGAGCGTTATCGGGCCTTGTTGAACGAATTTTTGTTCACAGAAATTGAAGAGGAAGATATTGACGACATGTGGTATCAACAGGACGGCGCTCCGTGCCACACAGCCAACGTTACAATCGATCTTTTGCGCACTGTCTTCGAAAATCGCATTATCAGTCGAAATTCTGATGTCGTTTGGCCGCCTCGGAGCTGCGATTTGACACCGTTGGACTATTATTTGTGGGAGCCGTCAAAGATAAGTGTTACGCCGACAAACCAGAGACAATTGAGGCTTTGAAGGACAACATTCGTGCAACCATAGCTGAAATAGAGCTGCATACAATCGAAAATGTACTCAAAAATTGGACCGATCGTATAGGCTACTGCATGGCTAGCCAAGGTAGCCACATGAATGAAGTTATATTCCATTATTAACCGGAAGGATAAATAAAAAAAAATGGAGAAATATTCTGTAGTTTGTTATTTATAGCATTAAAAAAAAAGTTATATGGCGGACCCTATAGATATTTGAAAGCTCACCTAAACAAAATTCAACAATGGCTTAGACTCTGGAAAATCCAAGTTAATGAATCCAAGTTTTACCACATTACCTTCACATTGAAAAGGAGCAACTACCCACCAGTGATTCTCAATGGTCAGCAACTGAGACATACTGAATCTGTTAAGTACCTTGGACTTCATGTGACAGAATAACGCATATTTTCACCAGTCGTAAGCAGTTGGGACTCAAATTTAGTAAACCCTGCTGGATAATGGGAAGAAGTCAGTAGTTTTTACAGGTACACCAAAAAAGGTTGCTTTAGAATAGAAATAAAACAATCTCAAGCTGAAGAACACCAAGGAAAATTAGGAACTTACCTACATAATAACTATTTGATTTTTTAAATAATATTTCTGCGTTTTTTATGAGACAAAATATTGAAGAATGTGTAACAATGATAATTTTTAAAATATCTGGAAAAACTTATTTTTTATTTAACCTTCCCTATAAGAAAGGCTGCTAAAATTGTTCAAAATCATGTTACCTTAGAGAACAAATTATAACACTTTCTATATGAATAGAATTAAAACATAAACTACGCAGATAACTTAATTGTCTTATTAACATCCTCCCTTAGACTTAGTTAAAAATTCTTCTTTACAATAATTTGTTAGCAACTCTTATCAGTTTGGAACAACACAGCGGCCAATCAAAATAAATGTGTCGGACCTTAATCTCTTAAAAAAAACAGAGTACTTTTATTTGAATTTTAAATTAGGACCGGCAGTATTTCGTTCCCTCCTGTATACGCGCTTTAGTTTTGATTGGCGTCGAATTTGCACGACCACGCGGAGCGCTGATCTATAAGCCCGCGGTTTGAGCCGTGGGGCGCTCGTCTTTGCTCTGCTCTCGGCCCGCCTGGCTCTTGCCTGGCTCTTTTTCGCTCGCTTCGTTTTGAATTTAGTTGTGACCGGCATAAAACTTTCCGTAAGCCGAGAGCGTTTTGACCGAGAGTTTGCCGGCGTGCTTGATTGGCGGCAGAAGTTTCCATTTCCGCGAGGCCTTTTTGTTGAACGGCTAATTTTGTGGCGGAATTCGATATTTTGCCGACCAGATTAACCTCTTCTCGGAGGTCGTTTTGTTTCCCGATTGCATTTCGGGAGTTGAAATTTTGCCGGTGAGAAAGGAAAACTCGGTCCGATTTTTATTTGCTTCTGATTCGGCAAGGAATCAAGAAGGAACCTTCGCGCCAGGCAAGACGCTACCGATCGGCTTCGCTGTGAAAATTGGGGTAACTTGTCCTATCGCACACCCTTATTTCCTCTTCGTGGATCCTCCAGGACCAACAGCAGAGGCAACCGATTTCTGCGGGAAAGCGCCGTTTCCACATGTTAGTGTTTTTAGCTTTAGATTTGGGTTGAAGTTCTTTTGTTTAAATTTGAAATTACTATACAGTCCACTTTTGGCGGTAACAGTATTAAAGTAGCTTCTACTAACGATGCTGACCTTTATTTTTTTGGAAAAAAGCAACAAGATCAGACAGAATAGATTAGGAAACAATCCTAGAAAGAGCAGAGAAAAAGATTAAATAACTTATCGTTGGTTTGAGATAAATTACAGTTTGCTATAATTTGAGTTATGCCTGGAACTGTTAAAATAATTGAGATTAAAGAAAACCAATTATGGCTTGATACAAATGTACTAAGCTATTGCACCATTTGGAAATTCTGAACAAAAGCAAACATATTTTGTTTAATTCTTAAAATACCAAAGTCACTTAATTCTGTCACAGTTTGACATAAGGGTGACTTGCAATAGTCCTGTAGAGGTCTGTTTCTGCAAAAAGGAAGTAAGATATTTACCACAATTTGTTCCCAAAAACATTTAATAAACCCAGCAATGATAAGATGAATTTCAAAAACTTTAGCACAGTCATGAGATGATTCTAACTTTATGTCTTTGCATTACAAATTGAGTTCTGCGTTTTACTGCATCATCTACAAGAAAAGGCCAACAACTTTTGGATTTTGAATTACCGATTTGTTGCATGGACTGGAACTGCTCAGAGTTTCCTACTTTCTACATTTTAATAAAGAAAAAGCAGAACCCACAACATTTTCTTTCTTATAGTCTTAACAATATTTAAAAACAAAAACAAAATGAGAAGCAAAGAGAGTACAAAAGAAATTTCCTACTCTTTTAACACCAAATACCATCAAACGCCATTTAAACTTCAAATTAAACATTCAATTGCAGTTGATACCCAGCGTTTCAAGAAATATTAGAGGTATTTCTCTGCTATAGTTTATATATCTTTGATAAAAGTTTATATACTTTAAACAAGATCTCGATTAAACTGACAAAAAGGTAAGTTCTGTTTGATGCAATTATATTAGGATTGAGTTCTGTGGCATTCTGTCAGTTATTGATATCATTGAGATAGTCTTCTTGTACTTTATCAACTCAATGTGTGCTCATACTTTGTTTATCAAAGCAAAATGCATTATACATAAAACTAAAACGATATAAGAGTAAACCTTTTTTGTGAGGTATTAATAACACATATTTGGACAACAGATTTTATATATCTCTTGTTGATTTACTTCATCAAAAAATGTAGTGCCTTCTATACTTTTGACAGATTAATAATTTTACTAGTATGCAGCTGATCTAAGTGCTAGTAGATACTTTTTGACCAATTTTGTCATTTTCCTTAATATTCATAATCATTGGTAAATAAATGTAATGTTTTTTATAAGTTTTAGTATAAATTGCAGCAAGTAGTAATCAAAAGCAGGTAGTTTTTACTAACCCCTAATTACTTCTTCGCAAAAAACCTTGTTAACCTTCTAATGTACGTTGACATGTCTTAAGTCAGAAATCCTCAAACACTCCCCTTAGCAAAAATGTTAAATTTTAACTGTTCATAGACTGTACAGTTGCTTAAAGTCAGTGTAATAACATCTCTTCATTCTTCATAAATCTTGAACAAAAAAAAACAATTTCTAAACTCTGTCTATTAACCAGACGAGGATAATGATGGTAATTATAGTGATCCGCTCAATAAGGAACTCTTAGTCTGACTACCACACTATGTAGACAACTTAAGATAGAAGACTGCATTCCAAATTTTCTTTTCACGCAACCAACATGCTGTAAGGTCGGTCACAATAGATTATCAACAACTCATAACTATTTAAATTTCTGTATTAATGCAAAGATCCTGTCTTATATCATGGGTATCATAAATCGTCTGAATTTTCTTCATTTGGCTTCTTAGGCAGATTTACTGAGAGGCCAATATTACTATACCACCTTTCAGTAATTCTATATTCCACCTCCATCTATCACGTAAGGTAACATGTAAAAATTGGCTTATAACTAGTACCAAAACGGGCCATCCTTTTACTTCACTGACCATCTTCTAGTGAAGTATTCTTGCATGCTCATCAAGCTCTAGACACATCAGTATCCATTTTTTCTTTTGAAATGTAAGCATAAATAAAAAGCTATTTCAGCTGTCTGTGGAGGAACTGAATAATGTCCTCCTCGTGCATTATAAAATTTGGCGAGCAGCTCAAACAGAAACAATTAGGCCGCAACAAGTGGGCAGAAATGCCCGCTTGCGAGGAGTTCAAATGAGGCTCGCCCACACATGCAGCCTTTGAGCACCCAGGCCTGCTAACTTTGCCGAGCTGATGAACTGCCGGGCGCGCGGCAGTCCATGCAAACCGGAATATTCGATAAAGGTGACTGGGGATGGAGCCCTTAGTTACTTTGTGCTCCTTTTGCAGAGCGCTGCGGCAGCAGAACTTACATTTCCTGCACTTAATCGCCTGTACGTGGGAACTGCAGGAGCTGGACGGAAATGAACCAGTAGCTCCGTGTTTGAAGTTCGCAACAAGTTTTTCCCCCGAGTCGCTGGAAACTCTGCGCCGCCGCCGAGCAATAATTGCGATACAATGTAAGGAAAGCTAACCAGGGGAAACTAAGCGGTCTGCTCATAACGAGCGCCGTACAAAGTTGCCAGCTATCACCTCGTGGCTCGCGACCCCTCAAAAAGCGCATTTGCATTTTACTGCCGCAGGAAAGTGGAAATTGACGTCCTGGGAGCCGCGGCGTGTGGTAGACACGGCGCAGTTGCAGTTGCCTAATCTGGCAGATTTTGCAGTCTGCATCCGAGGGTTTTATGAGCCTTCCAGTTCGGCACGGCGCGGACGTCCCGCTTGCTTAAAATTCCCTTAGACCAAGAGGTGGCTTACGGCGAATTTACGGTTTTATGCAAGAGCGCGAGCGCCGGCGGAGATTCTCTATATGGCCCATGAATGCACGTTGTTTATGGGGAGATTATGTTTAAAATTCACTGCGCCCCGTCCTGCAGCCGCCGTAAAGTGTAGGAGGTGTAAATTCGACGGAGCTGAATTTTGAATTTTGATGGCCCGTTTGATTTTCTCTGGGATGGTATACGATCCTCCTGCCACTGAAGTTTATGTTTTATCATCGTTATCTCCTTGCGGCGTGGAGAATAAAAAATCGGTGGCATTTATGGGCTAGTTGATATTACAATAAGAATATATATGAGGTTGTTCCTTAACTTTTTCAATAAAGAAAAGGGCAGTTGGAAAAAGAGCGAAAGAGTACTTGTACACTAAAAAGTGAAGGCGAACATATGTGAGCTTCTACTTTCAATTCATACGCTGTACTTCCATAGCAGATGCGCTTTTCTTCTATTTCTCTTTTATTATCAGACAAAATATTTGGTATTTTTCTGCCCTTACGATATACTTGAAATATCCTATCTGTCTTCTCTTCATTATAAAAAAATAACTTTCGGTCTTTACTTATACTATGAAGCACCTCCCGATAGTCCAAAAAATGCAACAAATTCTGAGATTTTTCCTCTAGTCTGTTAATGATATAGACTTGTCGCCATGTAAGATGAGTAGGGTTTTGTTACGTAAAAGGCGTTTCAATTTTATAATGTATTTTGGCATCCCTATTCTGATTTTATTTCTTTGTGAAGACCCAACTTGTCATTCAATTGACAACCAAGGTATTTATAGCTTGAAACCTGTATAACCTGCTACTCTCCAAATAATGTGAGTATGGTTTTGAAGAAATTTGCTTACTGTCATTATTTTGATTCGCTTTACATTGCTCTTTGGACCAATACTAATGAATTCCTCATTGATTTTGTTGAGGAGATATTGCAAGCTTTCGTGAGTGTTTGCAAGTAGAGCGATATCATGGGCACATCTAACACAATTGATGTGTTTGTCCTTTATTTTGATTTCTTTCTCTTCCTCAGACAATGTTAAATAATATTAGTGATAATATATTGGGAAAGCCTGTATTTGACTATTATTTATTCCAGTGATTTCGTTCTGTTTTAAATAGGGTTTTTTAGTAATACGCAGATCTTTGAAGCGCAATCTAACAATCACCAATTATAAGCAAATTCTTACGATGTCTTCGGTTATTAGATCTAAGTGTTTAGAAAAATTAATATCTCGATCTAATTATGACAAAAACTGTAAACTTTAAGAAAATTCAACTACCTCAAAGAAATATTTTACAAAATTTACAAATGTTTTAGATACATGTACGCACCAGAAAATGCAAAGTTAAGATCTTATAAGTTATCTGGAAAATATTGGTATAATAAAGCCTTCTTGCCTTAAAGCTGTGGAACCAATAAAAGTTGTTACAGCGGCTGGAAACTTAAATGTAGCGAAATGTGTATGCGCTATATCAGGTTGGTGAATAATATTCTGGATACAGAGAAAGTATATTCTTTATATGACCTTACTCACATTTTTATTTAGAGAAAATTTTATTTAGAGAAAGTTTTATCAATGCAATTAATGAAAGTGAATTAACTTGAAGAATCCTTCCACATGGGCACTTGTGCATGGATAAATTCATGTGCTTCACAACAAATCGGGCACGAGAAAACTCCCTGTTACACTAGTGCCATCATATTTTTTAGCTTAGAGAAAAAGTATAAGCGACTGTTAAAAATTGTTTAATAGAAACCCAGCAGATTTTGCTATTTTAATTTGTTGCTATTTAATAGATGGGATGCAGAATTGTGCTCAAGCAGCAGCAAAACAACCTCTACAAAACCAATATCAGCAATTATGCCAAAAATAACCCGGTTATAATATTACAACCCTTTTACAGCAACAAATTTACAACAGCAATTTACAAGACAACAATATGCTATATTAGAATTGACACAAAAATCAAACAGCCCAAACCACAAACAAGAAATAGAATTATTCTTAACATTAAGCAAGATAGACATTCTGTTAATATCAGAATCACATTTAACAGCAAATACTAGTTTTAAAAATGCACACTAGATAATATACAATGCAGTACATCTGGACACAGAGCCAGGGGACAACGCAGGTGCAGCGATTATCATACCAAACGGTATAAAATATCATACGTTGGATAAAATCGCAGAAGCTCGCTTTCAGGCAGCAAGTGTAGTTGTAGAGGATTGGCATGACCTGATAACTGTTTCCGCAGCCTATTGCCCCCCCAAACTACCCAGTACGCAACTTGAATACAGATTCTTAGCTAGTGGTGATTATAATGCGAAGCACACCAGCTGGGGATCCAGACTATCAGCCCCTGGGAGACAAACATACAAACCGGATTATTGGCCAACGGATCCAAAAGAATTTCTCGACTGCCTGGACTTCTTTGTTACTAAAGAGTTTACACCAAGATCTTTGGACATTGAACCAAATAACAACTTAGCATCCGATCACTCCTCAGCGATAGCGACCGTTTATTCGGCTATAAAAGAAAAGGATCAGACGATAAAACTTCACAATCGTAAAACGGATTGGGAATTCTTCAAAGAATTAGTTAATGGCAAAATAAACCTAAGAGTCTTGCTCAAAGCAGCAGAAGAACTGGAAACTAAAATACAAAACTTCACTCTGATACAAGAATCTATCCGGAAGGCAACGCCAGTGCTAGAAAAATTAAAACAAAAAACAATAGATTCGTGAAAAATATTAGAAAGAGACGATTTTGGCAGTTATGGCAAGTAACAAGACGAGATAAAACAATTTTAGCCGTGTAGCGATACAACTGAAAGAATCATTAAAATAACTCAAGAACAGTTCATTTAAGACATATCTAGAAAGGTTAACACCCACAATTGATACCGGATACGCACTATGGGAAACAATAAAAAGATTGAAACAGCCAAAAGAATATACACTACCCATAAGAATACCAAACCATGCCTGGGCTAAAGCGGACAAAGATAAGTCTGGAACCTTTGCCGATTACTTAAAAAATGTGTTTAAGCCAGTCGTAAACATTGGCGAAGGCGAGAATAAAAATCCAAAGTTTCATAGAAGAGCCAGAACAACCTAACAAATCTGTACTAACAAGCTCAAAAGAAGTAAGAGATGCAATCCTGAATGGCCCAAGCCCCAAAAAAGCCCCCGGATTCGACTTAACCACGGGCGAAGTGTTGAGGGAACTACCTCGCAAAGGATGAATTATGCTAATGCAGCTTTAGATTAAAACATTTTCCAGATCAGTGGAAGATCGCAGAAATAATACGATACTAATTAAAAAACCGGGCCTTTATCTCATCGGCCGACTAGTCTGTTGCTTGTCTTATCTAAAATTTCCGAAAAACTGTTAGACGAAAGGTTAAATGAGATAATCACAGAGAGAAACCTAATACTTGATTACCAATTTGGGGCATCATTCTACAATTGAACAGATGCATTGTGTAGCTGACATCATCAATAAAACATTTGAAGACAAAAACTACTGTACAGCACTATTTCTAGGCATTAGCCAAGCATTCGACAAGGTATGGCACCAGGGACTTTTATATCATCCTTAAATCAAATCTAAGTGAGAGATACTTCTGAGTGAGAAGTAAATGAGATAACAGCTCAACACCCAATAACGTCGGGCGTGCCACAAGGTAGTGTACTGGGTCCGTTATTATACCTATTAGTTAGTGCTGATCTCCAAACCAATGATAGTGCGATTACAACCACTGCTATTTTAATAATTCACAAAAATTCAGGTGAGGCGAGCCACCTTCTATGATACAATATCAATGAAATCGACAAATGGACTAAGAAGTGGAGGATCAAATTAAATGAGGTCATCTTTACTAAACGTCGGACAGATTTGCTACAAATAACGATAGGAAACCAAACTACATCTACCACAGATAGCATTAAGTCTCTCGGATTACATCTGGATAAGGGATTGACTTAACGCACGCACATTTGGAAAAAAATGCAAAGAACTAGGTACTAAATTCCGAAATCCTTTTGTCTACTGGAAAGACAGTCTCAACTTTCACTCCGAAACAGTATGGACTTACGAGTTGCAGCTTTGGAGGACGGTATCGAAATTAAATATTGCTATCATTGAAAGGTTCTAGTCTAAGGTACTGCGCGTTATTGCAGATGTCCCTTGGTTTGTTACGAATAAAGACATCTACAATAATCTCTTAGTGCCCACAATGAGTGAAATGACTACGCAGTGTAGTGTAAATGACACTCATCGATAGGAAAATCATCTAAATTTACTGACAATACATCTACTTGCTAACAGTGAGCAGATAAAGAGACTAAAGCGCAAAACGCTATTAGACCTAGTGCATGATAGATGAACATCAACTTGTAACTTAGTTATTTGTAATAATTATCATATAGCGACTATTGTTCATCTCTAACCATGTCAACGTCGTCAGGTCGTGCAAATGCGCTTATTGTTAATAATGTAACAGATCGCATTGACCAAAAAAAAATTTAATACATCAGTATTTTGAGATATAAAAAAATTACTTTAGGATTTGCCAAAACTAGTCGAAATTTTCTAAAAGCTCCATGCCTGAAAAATAATTCAGTTGAAGAAAGAGGCGAATAATAATTTTAATTTTGTTGATAAAACTTGAAAAATGCAATTGCCAAAGAGTCATCAAAGGCAAAAAAAGACTCCTCATTTTATAATTGCCTGAAATTTATTTTTGATTAAATCTGACCAAGTGTTCAAGTATATAGTCCAATCAGTTAACATGGTGGACAAACAAGAGTAACAGAAAAAAGAACGAGTGGAAAAATATTTGCAATCGAGAAAAAGAAAAGACTATGGACACAGAAAATTATAGGAGCTAAAGTTAAAAACATGACAAAAAACAAACATATCGGAGAAAATTTATAGTCAAAATAAAGAAAAATTGGCACTTTAAAAAGTTTAAAAGAAAGGAAAACAACTATACTAAAAAATATAACAGATAAATTTATCCGTTGAAAGAAGAGAGAAGGGTATAGAATTCTCCGGGCCTGTGGTTTTTAAGAGCTCGGGTAAGCTCCAATATTTTGTTCTTTATATCACTAAAATGTTTTTTTTTAATTTTTTATGTCCTCAGTTCGATTATGTGTAAATCTAAGAGCTGGTTGGTATTGATATCATTTTAACTTAACATTTTGTATAAGAAAACATCATCTGAAGTGAGATATGAGGCGAAATACGTGGATCTGTTCTGAAAGTATCAAAGAATATAATACAAATAATTAAAAGTATAATAATAAATCACCTATATATTTCGTAAAAATAGTGCAAGATACAATATTGTATATAACATCGAAATACGCACTCTTTTTGAATTTAACAGACCAGAAAACTTCCAGTGGGCAACTGAGCTACTGTTTCCAGATTGTAGATGTAGACCCACGCTTCTTTGGCCCATTTGTAGCAGTCTGTAGCAATTAATTAGCATGATGTTTTTTTTTCTAGTAATTTTTGCTTAACTTATTTTATGCCAAAATTACCCATCAATATTTTAACTTTAATGTTTGGAATACCCTGATCATACTTTAGTTCTTTATTGTTTCGCCTATTATAGACCATACAAATTCCAACATTTTTTAATGTATTCTTAATTGCTGGCCTTTAAAACAAAATTTGATGCTGATTTGCTGATTCAAGTCATCCTCATTCACGCATGTGCATTACAGATCACTCTCATTTGCTCCCAGGTTACATCACGGTTACAAAAGCTTTTTGGGCAGACGTTGCATGTTCATTGCCAGCAACAAATTAAATTTATTCATTATGTGAGTTGCACAACTTGGAAAAACTAAATTGTATTTCAAATATAACGATTATTTAACAATCGTTTTGAAATTATTATTACGTAAAGATACAGACAAATATTTTAGTGACCCGGTAAAAATTTTCCCCAAAGCCAGACGTTGCCTCTTAATGTCCTTACACATAAATAAAAAAAATAACCAAAGAACAAGACGTAATGGAGAGATAAAAACAGAGCTAAAAAACAAGGATAAGGAAGACGAATCAAGTAGAGGTGGAGTTAAAGAAATAATAAAAATAACAATAACAAGAAAAAAACTTGATGAAGCGATAAGAGGGCCAAAGTTGAAGATCACTCGGTAAAGACGTACATAACATAGCAGAGACAAATAAGAACATATTTCTAAATAAAATGCTAAAAAAAAATCCTAATGGCTGACAGACTCTACAATTCTACTATTCGAAAAAAGAAATTGGAAAAAGTACAGCAATTACAGAAAGATTACGCCGCTAAGTATCTTAGGAAAATAATTTACTTTAACTTTAGATGTGAAAATAAAGGAAGAACTGGAAAATACAATGACTAATATATAGTCCAGCTTTTGAAGAAAAAACCGAAGAACACAATACTTTATATTAACAATGAGATAAATAAGACACAAAACCATAAGCAGAGGAAGACACGTACACATATGTTTTGTAGATCTAGTAATGATCTTTGATAGGGTTAAAAAGCGAAGTGTTTTGAAACGCGTGGAAAGCAGAGAGATGAAAAATACACCAGTACCAAAGAAAGTCAAACACAGCCAAAACAAGAAAAAAGAATCAACAGAATTTGTGACAAATATAGTCGACGCAATTCGAGAAATCGAGAAACGCACCATAAATTTTAGTTTAGGATATTTAGAAAGGGAAAATGTGACAGTTTCAGAATTAACGTTTGCAGACGACATAATGACTATAGCAGATTACAAAAAACATTTATAACACAATTTAGAAGTGCACAGAGATAAGAACTACCAAACGTAAACGCAACAATAAATACTGAAAAATATGGTAATAGGCACAAGAAATGGAAATCCAATAGAATAAGTAAGCAAATTTAAATATCTAGGAGTACAAGTCAATGAGGATGGAAAACTAGAACTTCAGAGTAGGGAGCACAGGAAGATTATTCAATACATTCTTTGAGAAAGCCGAAATACCAACAGAAGTAAAAGTAATAGGGTACCAACTCTGGTATATGGACTGTGTGAAAAGAACAAAAATTCAGAATCATTGGCTTGGAAATGAGGTTCTTAAGAAGAATAGAAGATAAAACCAAGAGAGATCAAATAAGAAACATTATAACCACAGATAGTTTGAACACAAAATTCAAAAAAGGTAACCACGCATGAAGGGCAATAGAACAAGCAAAATTGGAAAGAACAGAAGGAGAAATGGGTAGAGAAGTACAGATACCTTTGCCGTAAGAAATCGACAAACCCCCAGAGCGGTCATCAACAAGCTTTATATCTTAACAGTAAAAAAGTTATTTGGATTAAGTAAGTAAAGGCATTCCAATTCTCAATTAAGACCTTCAAACTTCCGAGCTTGCCATCATGTATTGACATTCGCGGCATGTGTCAGGAATTAATATCTCATGTAGCATTCTATTCATAGTCGAACAAGTTCGCACTGTAGCGCAACATTCCACGCTAAGCTTCGTAATTAATTACTCACGTTTTTGCGCTAGGTATCACTCCTCCGCATAAGAAGCTCCCGCGATAATGCGCAGCCAGCAGCGCGGAAACCGGGCGGAAATCTGATTGATGCGAGCGCTACGAGATGCATATGTAATCCAAACGCTCAGCCGAGATGTCGAAGGAAATAATAAACTTATTAGCTTCAGGAAGGGATCATTTGTCAGCTATTCAGATAGCGCTGCGCGCGGAGTAACTGTTCTCGCCAGCTAATACGCAGGAAGTCGTTCGCGGCTTTTTATGCAGATCCATCTCGCGCTCGCCGAAACCGTCCGCTTAATTGCCGCGCATTGTGGCGCTGCGACGGATTTCATCACGATCCAACTGGTTTGGACTGGTCGTTCCCTTGGAGGTGCTATGCGTGCCGAACGGCGCTTGGTGCCAGAGCCAAGTCCGCCCCCAGCCTTGGACCACGCGTGACAAAGCCCGATCCATAAACGCGTGCTGCGAAGCATCGGCGATTGGGCCAATTAATTTTGCTCTTAACAGAGGCTCAGAACTCTGCGGTTGCGCAGCTTGAGAAGGCAAGCCAGGTTCAAACCCAAATGTATACAGACAAAATCAAAAGTGTCAAAATGGCATTTTTGGACACCCCACAACTTTTTTGTAACAAAGAATGATGCATGGTTCTCTTTGTCAATTAATAGTTAATGTTAGACATTAAAGTAAAGTTTAGTGGCACTACAAAACAAAATTAAAATTTGAATAGCATCTAGTGTTCTTAATTCACCAAGACGAAGAATATTTAAAGGGATGAGTGGGCAGAAAATTTTAAAAGACAAACAGCAGGTCAGAGTTGTAATTACAACATTCCATATAACCTAAAAACTGATAATAGAGATAAAAGGAGAATCAGAAGACCGTGCTGGACGACTTGCAGTTAGAGAAAGTAGTATAACTGGGTTGCAACTTCAATGGGCAGAAAAGAAAGAATGCTGAGGTATAATTATGGTATAGTAATGGTTCCTCAAGCGAGAATAAAAAGAGGATAAAAACAGAAGAAGCAGAGGGTTTTAACAAAAGTAGAAAGGTGGCTCATACACCAGAAAAACACAGAAGATCAGAAAGCAGACCGACAATTACGATTCTCAAGAATGGAAGGAAATGACGAGTACAATAAAAGAAATGGTAAAGATTAATTAAGAAGGAACAAAGAAATAAATTAAGAAAAGTCAAGAAAGAACAATAAACATATCAGTTAAGATGGAAGAGTTGAGTAGGAATTGTTAACTTATAGAATAGAACGCAGCTGTGAACGCACGGACAAGGAGAGAAGAACGAAAAACCTTACGATAACAGACTTAGATATTAAGGAAAATTAGAAGGCAGTGACTGAAAACTTTATAAAAGATAAAATAGATTTGTAGGTACAATTAGAAGAAGCATACAAAATCGAGGAAAAAATACACAATCAAAATCGCAAACATGCAGCAAAGACGGGAAGTTCTGAAAACCAAGAGGAGAAAATCCATAGCGATTTAACAAAAAATAAAAGAGAACTACAGACAATAATATTAAAAGACAGATGAGAATGGTAATAAAAAGTGACAAAATCTTATAAAACCACAAGTAAGTCTAAAAATTGGTTTAAAAAGCAAGAAACCCTAGGAGAATAAGTCCACTGGGTGAAGGAGAGCCAAATACTAGTGCGAAATAGGATAGTAATAAAAACGAACGGGCATGAGTGGAAAGGTAAAAGCAAGGAAAGAAGAATTTGATTGTACCAATATAAAACGTAAACGGAACAGTCTATAAAGCAGCCCCAAAAGATTGAGAAAGTGAGGGAAAGAGTTATAAAACAGACATTTTACCAATACAAGAGACGAAGCAAAAAAAGAATTCTAATTAACAAATAAATAAAATATGCCCTCAAGAAATTCAGACCATTAACAGAAAGAATGTGTTGTTTACAAACTAAAATTAATCTTCTAAACATCCATCCAGTTACGGGGGAAAGGGAAAAGGAAGAGAAGGATCTTACTGTACGAATAATTAAGGAAAAAATATGGAATCAGGAGATATAGGCCCCAATAACAGCAAGCATAAGAAAAAATGTAAATTTCCAAAAGCTGGTAGGTTTTTCAGCACAAAATGATGAATGAAAATGATGGATGCAAAGATATTTATATATCGACCATATAATGACACAGAAACGTTTTACAAAGTATATTAAGGACCCGACAAGTTACAGAGAAACAGACATGGTGTCAAACTATTATCTAGTACGAATGTTGGTTTATGAAGATATAAAAAGGGCAGAATGTAAAAGAAAAAGAGCCAGACCGGTATGAAACATAGAAGATTTACAAAAACCAGAAAAGAAAGAAATAAACAAACAAAGGAAGAGTGAAGAAAGTGTGGAATGATAAAATTAGCAAAAAACACAACAGAAAGAAACAGCACAAGAAGAATAAATATTCAGTTTACTGAAGAATCTAAATTGGATTACGAAGAAAACAGAACACAAGGAAAGGGATGTCTGAGACAGGTTTAAAGGAACATTAGTTAAATTATCAAGGTCTTGCGTCCAGTCACAGAAATTATATAGAAGCAGAATACTAGAATTTTATCAAGAAACAAAGAGCATATTTCTTGTTTTGTAAAGGTGACGAGAGCACATTGATAGGCGACGAACGGAAAATAGAAAGGTAAAAGGAATATTTGCAGGAAACACTAGATAAGGAAAAACCGGAAACTAAAGTAGAGTAGATGAAGGAATAGAGTTAAATGGGACGGATGTTAAAGTGTCCATTTAGGAAGAGAGAAAAAATATATTTATATTCTTCTTCTTCGTGTTCCATAACCGAAGATTGGCAATCATCATGGTTATTTTGACTTTATCTACTGTTCCGAATATATTAGAAAAGTTAAAGAACAGGAAGAGTGCGGGCAAAAAGGAATTAAGTGCAGAAAATTGTCTAACATGATGACACAGTTAATTCAGGACAAGAATAAAAGGCGACTTAAGCCTGGGGTAAAGAAATTATTATACCACTACATAAATAAGGAGACATAAACAAGAAGAATTGTTCTATTAGCAACTTGTATCAGGTATAAGCTGCAACACTATGCCGAAAAGGAGATTGGAGAGTACCGAGGGGGTTTTAAGAGAAATAGATCCTTAGAAAATCAAATATTTACACTTAAAGAAATACAGAGCACGTGTTATAAACAAACCATCAAAATAAGAATAAACTATGATCAGAATTTTCGGAAAAGAGAGCTTAAGGAAGGCAGTCCACTCACAACTATGCTTTTAACATGGTTCTGGAAGGTATAATAAGAAAAAGCGGCATAAATAACATGGCAACACTGATGATCAAGAATCGCCAATGCCTGACCTGCGTAGATGACGTTACGTTGGTGGCAAGGAAACTTTTTATAACAAACAGCAAGAGAGGTAGGACTACAAACTAACGAAAACAAAAGGGAAATACACCGGTCGTAAGAACAAAACTAACTTTTCAGTTAGAAGGAGAAAGGTCATTGAAAATAGAAGTCCAAAAGGTTGCGTATTTGGGGACCTTATAATAGCAGAAAGGAACGAAACCAAGGAAACAGCCGCTAGGTTGGAAAAGGAGACAAACAACTGGGGCACTCAGCACTCTTATACAAGCCAAACAAGTGTTTAGGCGAGCAAAATTGTGTTAAGTATTAAGTGACTTACGGGTGTTAAACGTGGATGATTAGCAGTGCAAACCAATACAGACTCGAGGTGGGAAATGAAAAGTTTTGAAAAAAACGTATGATAGAACGAAGACAGAAGAAGGTTGGAAACGCAGAGAAAACAAGGAAGTATTAGATCTATATAGGAAAGCATCGATCAGCAGCTAGGGACTGAGGACGGTTATCAGAAGGAAAAAACCAAAAGTGTTTCCAATAACAATACTATGGGAAAAATAGAGGTAGACCACGTTTAAAATGGATACTGCAGATATTAAAGCATTTAGAAGAAAAGAAAGTTTAGCATTAGAAAACGAGAAAATATAAGAAATAAAAAAATATGGAGTAAAATTATGCAGCAATGGACCTATATATCCATGTAAAATGTATCAAGAGGAAGTTCTCAAGAGCTCATCTGAAGAAAGCTGTAATTTGATTTGCTTAAGTCTCTCTCTGTTGCTTCATTTCGTCCTTGAGATGAAACAGTTCAAGTTCTATCACAATTTGCGATTGACAGCGAAACTTTATCACATTGAGCTTGATGAGTGTTTGTCTATTATCTAATCACATACTGAAAAAGTTCTTTAAGAGTTTGTGAATTTGAGTTATCTTAATACTGTCACATTGCCAGTTTTTAAAAATAAATCTTTCAACATTTGTGATATGAATCTGTAGGGGAGCGAATACCCAAAAAATATTTTCTGTGACGGCTACATTTTTAATGGCTTTAGGGTTGGTCGGTGTAGACCGCAATTATCGCGTGCCAAATTAATTGGGTTTTGGTTTTACTTGCCAAAATTATAGGAAATATTTTCTTTTATTGTCCCCAAGATGGACAAGTTCCAACCCTTACTTACGACCGGTTTACGAACGACAAAAAGCAGGCAGTTAGCATTCAGCTGTTGCAAGAAGCACATCGGCCTGCACTAGGGTAAACCGCGGCGAGCCGTAGCCAGGTGCACGTCTGCTTATTGAAATTTTGCCGCTAGCTATTTTGGCTTGCTTTCCACGGTGCCGCGTACATTAAAATATACGTTTCGCACATCGACTGTGTTTATATTTACCATTCACTACGCTAATACCTACGTATAAATCTACTAAATAGGATAAATATGTGGATTTGGTCTGTTTGTCACCAGCTGTTGTTCTTTACTGAATTGTTGAAATTATCCGAACACTCTTGTCCAAGAAAAAAATTTGTTTGCTATACTATACTTGCAATTATAGATACATAAACTAAGAAAGCATTTCTAAAAGAAAAAAATTACAAAGCAAATAGATGATTACATAAAGGTGTAAGTAAAGAACTTTAAATCACAAACCCCCAGCAATTTCAGCTCTCGCTCCGCACACCCCCATTATCCGACGCGGAGGTAAGGCATGGTAGGGTAATTAGTATCTCGAGATAATGAGTTACGTGGTTGCCCTCGCGCATTTATCACAGTCTCTGGAGTCGACAATGAGCTGGGCCGGATAACTCCATAATGCAGCGGCGTCTTAGCCTCACCCTCGCGCCCGGGGACGGAGCTTAAGCCGGCGCTGCCGCCACCGCGTCGCCCCTGCGAGGCCTATCCGCACGGCTACGCTTTCAGCTACAGTGGCAAGAAGTCTCGAGTTGCGAGAGGAATTGCTGGTTAGTACCGGTGTCGATACGCGCCGAGATTGCGCTTTATGGGGTCACTTAGTGTTAATTTACCGTGCAGGTTATGGCTTTAGTTGCCCGCGCGTTTTTGCGTCGCCGGGTGCATTAAGGGAATGACTTTTGCTCGCCTTCGCGTCGTTACGGCCGCGGCGGAACGGGCGCCGCGCTTTTTGCCAAACACAAAAATCAAACAATGGGCAATTTGGAGGGGATCGGAGCTTTGGTTTGACGCTGCGTTTGACTGCTGGTGGAATTTTGCTGCGCAGCTTGACTGACGGCTCTTAGTTTTAGAAATTTGTTTATTAAAAAGCAAGCACCACATAATAATAATTTGTAGTCACTCTAGCATGATGTGAATCACACATTATATATTTGGTTTACTTTTATTTTGAAGAAGTGAATATATGAACCAATGGGTTTTAAGCAGATCCAAATATCAAAAAAAAGTCTTGGGTGGGTAATAGTCCGGGTTACTAACATGAAAAAGTCTCTTTGGTCAAGGAAACCAATAGTCTTCATCCATTGGAAGCTGTGCTATTGTTGTAAATCCACCTACCACACCACTGGATCCGTGATGACCTCTAGGTTGACCATCTATGAGACCGTCCGGGTTTTCTGAATAGTCTTCGTCCATTGGATGCTGTTCCATTGCTGTAAATCCACTCCCTACATCACTGAATCCCTCCAAAGTAGACGCGTCGAAATTTCGATGCTGTTAATCGACAATTATGCCAATTTTATTTTTACCTCAGATTTCTTCTTCGATTGGTAGCGGCGACACTTCTCTGCATTTCCGATTGTGTCCGCTTTCATTGGACTTGCGTTACTCTAATTCTATTTCCACTTCTTTTTCATGTACTGCAACATTTTCAACTTCAATGTATCATAGTTTTTTCAAATTTGATAATAAATAGCTCTGAATATCCTGAAATTATCCGCAGTACTTGATCAAAAACAGTCATTTATTTTGCTACAATGACATGCGTTCTCTAAGACTACTCGGTGTGTGTCGACTCGTTGTTTTGTTACCCACGTATCCCTTCCTTGTATCGTACGGGGGACGGGCGAAATTTCGGCTGGTTTGCTCATCAATTTAACCTTCCCCTCTCGAACGTTGATCTTTCCGTTGTCATCCGTCCAGTAGTCTTCAAGTATTAGTCGCTTCAAACCTGGCTATTTTAGTGTAGCACATAATTTTGAAAAAACACTCAGTGTTTGTACTAAACTTAAAGACGTTTTTACGTCAAAACAAGCAAAGCTTTACTAACTGACATGTTTAAGTAGGTAATGGTAGATGAAGAAAATCTGAAAACATTGTTAACTTCAATAGATGTTTTTTTTTATTTTGAAAGTACTTAAACCATGTATGTCTTTGAGTTTGACCCTCGGTATTCCGACACATGAGAAACATGAAAAAGGGGTTTTATGCTTCGACCAAGTGCAATGGGTGGGTATATCAGATTTAAAACAAGTATTTACAATGCAATTATAGTAAAAGTATATGCACCGACAGAAGAAAATAAAATAATACAAAAAGACCAATTTAAATTTTTTTTAAATCTATAAATAGAAATAGCAGACACGAGTACTGGAAGAGAAGAAATAAAGGGAAGAGAAGGAATAGGTGTTATAAACGAACACGGCGAAATATTTATAAAATTCTGAATAGAAAGTAAATTAATAATGGTATGTAGCATTTTTCAAACTCAATTACACATTAAGTAACCTGAACATCCTCAAAAGGAAAAATAAAGAATTAAATAGATCATATGCTTATTGACTTCTGTAACCAACACGATGTAGTCATAGGAGAAACATTTAATAACAATAGGACGTAAGAAACAAAAGAGGTGCAAACATAAACAGTGATCATTACTTAGTAATAACGCAATTAGACTAAAATAACCAGTCCTAGAAGAAACATTAAGGAGACGCCGAAAATATGTCAAAATTAAGACATAGTATTACAAGAGACAATTTAATAGTTAGCCTAAGAAGAAATTGTAAAAATTACGCAAATAATAGCTGGGGAAGTATCAAAGATGTGCTAAGCAAAACATGTGAACAAACTATAGGGTACCAAAAAAGGGTAATAATACCGTGAATCTCAGATGATATCTAAGAAAAAGTAAAAGAGATGAAATAGACACTGAGAGAAACCCAAATAAAATAACTATTCTCAAGCATAACTAGGTGGAAAAGAGAATAAAAATAAAACGAAATGCACGACAGGAAAAAGAAGATGGGCACATTAGCTGAGTTAACAAACAGAAACTGCAGCAAGACATCACAATATACAAAAATTAAATAGAGCAAATAAACAGCATGCTAATTGACATATACAAGAGGTTACCTGTTAAAATTAAAATAGGAAAACAGTTACTAGCTACAAAGAAACAACTTGGAAAGCAGCATACACATTTTACAAAAATACTTAACCTCCTTTAAAATGGAAAATGAAGGATATGTTGAAGATAACCATATTAGTGATGAAAATCACTACAATAAAGAAAGAGAATAACAAAATATAAGACTTAGAATAGAATCCCTTCCACAAAACACAAGTAAAGAACAGTATAAAAGAAATAAAAAACGAAAAATTGACAGAAATCGATAGTATCTCAGCTGAGGTATTCAAATTAGACTCTCAGATATTAGAAAACATACTTAATCCATTTCTAGTTGAAGTATGGGAAAATAAAGTTATATCACAAGAGTGGAATCAAGGAATACTTGTCATAGAAGGCCAATCTGAGCAAATCTAATAATTAAAGAGGAATAACCCTACTGACAGTCGCATCAAAGATAATACTGAACCAATTCAATAACAAAATATAACGCCTAAACAAGCGTGTTTCATTCTAAATATATCATGCATAGACTACATCAGTACTTTGATTATAGAATAAAGCTTAATTTGGAGAACAAAGTTATATCTACTGTTTATTGATTCGAGCAGGAATGCTTACTACTTCCTCCACTTTTCATTTTGGTGATGGACGATACTATGGGAATGTCACAAAAGGAAGTCATCTTGGAATACAATGAGATTAAAATAGACGATGAGACCGTTTAGATTATGTGTATGGTGCAATATTAATTAATAAAATTTATAATGATACCTTAAGAAGTATGGAAAAACTAAAATATGAATCAGAGAATGCAGGGCTAACAACAAATACATATAGAACAATGCATATTTCAATTGGAACAACATCAAATGAGAGAATGGTGATTGACAATAGAACACTAAACACGGAAGATGAGTTTTGTTACTTAGCCTCTACTGTAACACCAGACGGTGAACGCAAAATAGATATTAGAGGCCCAAATAAATACTCCAGGAAAATTAAGCTCTGAATTTTTAACTCAAACGTTAAATTGTTTCTCCTCTACGAGTGTGAATCTTGGATGATTACCATAAAAACAGACCTTTATGTTTAAAATGCATCTTGGGTATTAGATGGCCAAAATAATATACAATTCAAATCTGTGCCAACTTGCTGAGAAAAACAGTGCGAATAGAAATAAAACGAAGCAAATGGAACTGGATAGGACACAAAATCCGTAGGGAAGACAGCTCTGGACTGGAACTCGCAGGGATTATAAAGAACAGGCCGGCCAATAACCACGTGGTGAAGAACGATCACCAGTGAAGCGAAGACAACAGGATAATAATGGAAAAAAAGCTCTGCCAAAAAATAGGACCCGCTGGAAAAACGCTGTAAAAACCCTATGTTTCTAAGGAGATAAAGGACGTACAAGAGCAATAAGCGGGGCAGATGGATTTTAAGATTATACACTACTCAGAGCAAAGATAAGAATTGAATTAAAGGCGAACAGAATTATGATAAAACAAAAGAAGATATACAATGCACAGTGGTTAAGAGAAGAAGAAACTAGGAACAGGTATAACCAAGAATTAATCAAGGAGTGGAACAGGCCGAAATAAAAAGGAAACGAAGGAGTAGAAGAAATATAGAATAATTGTAAAAGAATTATTAAAAAAGCGGAAAGCAAATTCTAGATATAAAGAACAAAAACAAAAGATGGATATCGAAACAATTCGTGAAAAAACTCAGAAGAACGACGAGAAATTACACAAAGAAAAATATAAACAAGTAGAAATAAGCGCCAGAAATGTTAAAAGACAATATACAGAAGAAACTCTAAGACGAGCAGAAGAACCACGAAGGAAAAATAACATAAAAACCTTGTATAATATAAACAAGAAAATAACAAGAAAGAAAACAAACGTTGAAATGACAGATAGACTAAACACTTCGAATAAATATATAAGAAGGCCAACAGTACCAGATGAAATAGACGGCAAGCAATAAGTAGACAAGGAAATTCATATGAATAAAGAAGCGATCATAAGAAAAGCAATCAAGAACACTATAAACATATTAAAAAAAAACATAACACTTCTGGTGTAGATTCTATCCTAGCAAAAGAGATAAAAGAAGACAAAGTAATAGAAAGTAAAGATGCATAAATTATTAAACAAGTAAGAAAGTGTCCTAAGAGAATAGAACAGGGCTATAATAAATAAACCAAAGAAGAAGATAAAACAGTATGTTCAAACTAAAGAGAAATAACGTTACTGAATACAGCAAACAAAAGAATTACAAGAATTCTCTTAGTCAAATAAAGGACAGTTATGTATCGATAATATATCTATTATAAGTAACATCATTAAACAGTCAATGAATTGCAAAAATAATTTACAGATTTAGAAAAAGTCTTCAACAGAGTGAACCAAGAAACAATACGATTAATATTGAAAGCGTATGGTATGTCGAATAAAATAATACGCATATTTACACTCTTCTATAAATTATACGACAAAAATAAACATATAAATAAATTCACAAGAAACATAATAATAGAAAGGGAAGATCGATGTGAAAGACAGGAAGTAGTTGGAGGTTAGACAAAATAGTTAAGGATATAGAATTTACAGACGATATCTACCTATTAATGAAAAAATCAAAACACACGCAGAAAAGTTAGGCAAACTGAGAAAAATAAAGTCAAAAAAGGTGGGCTAAACATAAATATAAAAAAAACCCATAAAAATACAAGAAAACAAACGTAATAAATAATTTTAATGGCAGAGGACAATTAGCAGAAATAGAAAATTTTGACTACCTAAGAGATATAGGTAAAGCAAGAGGCAGTGAAATAGGCATAAAAACAAGAGCACACAAGGCTTGAAGCCTTAAATGCGCTTTAAAAAAATGACAGACTAAGTAAATGCACCTAAAGACAAAAACTAAGATTATTTAACGTAAATCTGAAGAATATGGCTTAGAAACATAGACTATAAAAACAAATGAAAAACTATAGAAAAGAGCACAGCAGAAACCGCTGCAGAAACAATAAAAACAAGGAAATGGAATTGGGTACAAAACAAGCACTACAATACAATGTAAAAAAAGAGTAAGAAAGGAAGACCAAAAGACATATAAAGAAAGAAGATGCAAAGCGAATTTACCAAATAAGGGACTAAAAAAAAGATAAGAAAAAATGCAAAAAAATAGAGGATGTGTGAAAATAACCATCGACAGTATTAATGGCAACATAACTTATAAAAAAACAATCTAAACAAATGAAAACAGTAAAAGACACACATTAAATAGGTATAGGAGTTGGCAACTCTATAACCAAAAGGATGAAAACGTCAAACGTCAAGTTCCGAAGAATCGTCAAAAAACGCCTCATGTTTCCATGGAGCCAAATGGTTGATAATATTGATGATGATTCCAAAACTTATAAAGCTTCTACTTGTTTTTTTGAATTTAAAGCTATATGGCCGTTCCCAATATTTGTTCAAGAATTCAAGCACATGATAATCAGAAAGAACAGAATGAGATCTGTATGAAAGATTTTGTAATTATCTTAATCTCAATTTGAATGCTTTTAGAACAAGATTCTTTGGGACAGTTCCATATTGCTAACTATATCTCCTCCTCGTAAGGTGAAGAGAATGATCTGAACCTTTAAGGGAAAGGAAGATGTGCGTCTTTCTGACTTTCAGGATCACACCAAGAAATTTCTTTGATGATAAATATATCGCTCTGATAAAGCACGCAATTAATTTTGTGATGGTGCATTCAGAGGGCACACTGAGATTGTTAAACTCATCCACTTACTCATACATTCTTTTTTAGTCATATAAAAATGTCCATGCCATTGTGGCTCTTTTTATGTTTTTTGTAATGTGTCGTAATCCTTCGATCATGAGAAATAGATGGTTGTTTGTTTCTACATGTTGCAAACATTCACTGATGAGGAGAATTTTTCTTGTGGAGCAGTTTAAAATATAAAATGTTGTTTTCTGAAATCTAACAAACTCGTAAAAACTAATAACAGAAACGTTAAGTCCAAGATCGGTTTCTTAGGGAAGGCACCTAATAGCTTCTTGCTTTTTTTTAATTTTTTTGTTACACTTATTTTGATCTTTTTTCATAAAGTAATATCTTTTAGGATCTTGTAATTCTCTTTAGCTTACAGTTAAAATGACCTTGATTTTAGAGTTCATCTTTTTTTCTGATTATTCTCTAACTTTCTCTATTTCTTTTCTGTAATTGATAACCTCATTTACCCTAGCTTGTCTTGAACTTATCAAGTAAACAGTTAAATTTAAAACTAATAATCTTCAGATTATCCCCTAAAAATCAATTGTTACCGTCAATATTTAGAATTTATAATTTTTATTCCTGGTGTAGAAGATTTTGCGTCAAAGTTATTTGATTTTATTAATAGGGTTAGACAGCGTAAAATGTAGAACAAAATTACAAACTAATAACAAAGTTGTCGAATGTCACTTAGGATTGACAATGAGGAATGGCTATGTTGAAGAAAACCAAATAAACAATTTTACCTTAGAGTGGGAATATTAAAGAAATCATCGAAATTACTATTTTTCTCACGCTACTTACTACTAAAAATTTTTGTTCCTCTATTCAAATTTCTGGTTTGAAGGTTTTCGTCGTTTGATTTTATGATTATTTTGGTTTGGTATTTCTTCAATAGCAATAAATTAAAATATTACAAAAGTTACTTTTAAGCCGACTAAGGTTTTTGCTAGCGAAATTGCAATACCCTTAACTAAGGGTTAGTCAAAAACTCATATAGACTGCACAGGGTGTCTTAAAATTGTTGTAAAAAATTTGGCGAACTGACATTAGGGTTTTTGGTTGATTTAGCTAGTTGGACTATTTTATTAGAGCTGCATAATTAGAGTCCTAGTGCAACTCCTGTAAGAGTTTGCTCTCATTAGTATATATATCACCGTATATTGTAATTAGAAACCTAAATAATTCTTATTAGTGTCAAAAAGCGTCCTTGAACGGTAAAATCTAGTAATTTTTCGATTTTTTACGTAGTCGAAAAGGAAAGAGATGCGAAATTTTAATATTTACGATTATATTAAGGAAAAATACATTTCTTTTTCATAGAATGTATTTATGCAAGAGATTAATAGGCACATTATTGAGATTGGTAGGGGCAAAACATTTTTTTACGCCAATAGAGA
The DNA here is from genome assembly GCA_036346155.1 of Sinelater perroti. NCBI lineage: Eukaryota > Metazoa > Arthropoda > Insecta > Coleoptera > Elateridae > Sinelater > Sinelater perroti. Next base: position 14,349,594 of record JARFIY010000158.1, on the reverse strand, counting down.
AATCACGCAAAGAAAAGTACTACCAAAATAACAATTCTTTTGCAAACATTTGTTTTGCTACAATTAGAGATTGAGATGCCGGCAGGTAACGTAGCCGGCTACCGCTACTTGCCGACTCAACTCAGCTTAACTCTGTCACACTCCAAGTATATGCACAAAATACTGTTGACGTATAGTTGGCAAAAATGGAAAATGTACGTACGAAGGTGACTGTTACGATCTCAAAATAATATTAGTTGTCTTAATGAGGTTAGCAACAATATGGCTTTGACGCCCGTGTCGTCTTAGTGACGATTATGATGTCAATACGACATTATTGCGTCAAAATCTGTCACATGTTTGATAAATTTGTCGTTCTTGAGAGCAAATAGAACATAAATGTACCTTTAGCAGTTACAGTAACTATGGTAAAGGGCTTTGGAAGTTTTTCATGAATTGCGTGCCTCCGATTTGATAGCTAATTCGAAAACTTAGTCGAAGAGAATATTTCAAACTCCCCTTTAGAATAAGAAACGACTTTGATTGCTTGTATACACATAGATATGTGCATAGTGAGCTGCAAAAACAAGTTTTTAATACGGTCATTCTTCACTCTTAAATATAAGTAATTTTGAAATTTTTTTCCTCCAATAGAACTGTTTGTCTCCTATAAACCAATCCAAAAATCAGTTTTTTTAAGGAGAAATTTTTCTAATGAAAGAGTTGTAAAGGTGCCTGGATTGCAAAGTTCTTGTTTTGTAAATATTAAGTTTAAAGATTGAAAATGATATATTCCAAAAGAAATGAAAGCGAAAAAGTGGAAAAATTACAATTTGTAATTTTCAATTCTTGGTCGGAAATGTGATATGTTAAAAGTCTCGCTTACAAGAAGGTGGGGTTCGACATTTGATTTCGATTAGAAATGTAGTATTTCAAAAGAAACCAATTAACATGAGGATTGAAATAAGAAAATCTTGTGTGTTGTAATTCGGTGATTTTGATTTTACAGTTGCAAGAGCTGTGTATCCTTCATAAGCTTCGAATGTCCTCTATCAAGGGGTGTTATTACTTTCATAAGAAATAATCATCCCTTTTTACTCTGAAGAAGCTGCTTAATCTCGCTGGATAAGAAATTAGGGGTCTACTGTTAACGCCAATGACATAACTTGCTTGCACCTCTTAATAGTACTGAAATTTCACACACGTGTTGTCATTCATTGTCATTGTCAATGGCGGCACTATCCTCAGTCGTTAAGAATTCAGTAAGAGAGCAATGTATTAACTAATTTGGTCATTTCAGTAGAGCCACTTGACATCGCAGAGAAATACTACTGGGTGTCTTGTTAGTTAATATGTTAGAGAATGTTACAATACTTCTTTCACGTATCTCCAAGTAATATTACCAAACCTATCGGCTAGAAGGTAAAGTTTTGTAAACACGTTTATAGTTTTGAGTTTTAGAGTCCTGTATATGCTAGGTGGCGCAAAAGTCATCACCCTACCGGAAGATGTTATAATTTTGCAAATGGCGGCAAATGTCAGTTCTGCTTTGACATTTGTGAAGTAAACAGACACAAAATACGCGTCAATAAGACATAAATTGCTGTACACCGGAAAAACGCGGAATAGTTGTTTCGATTTTTTGCGGAATAATTCGTCGGTGGTGTCGGCGCAGCGTGGAATTTAGTCGCAGATTTCCGGTCGTCCGACACCAACTGGGCGAATACTACGGAGTTTAGTCGCTCGCCTAGAAGAGTGTGGGACAACCCGAGAAGCTGCCAGGCCTAGCCGGCCACAGAGCAGCCGTTTTGCTGAGAGTATCGCGGCTGTGACTGAAAATGTCGCAGATTACCCCAGAGTATCGACCAGGCGACGTGTTACGCAATTGGGCATCAATCGGCGGTCTTTACAGAGAATTTTGGTGAATGACCTTGCAAAGTGCAGACAATGGATCAGCTTTTAGCCGTTGACCGCCAAGCGCGCGTAACCTACGCTCAAGCCATCCTGAATCTCGACCACGAGGAAGACAACTTTTCATCGAAAATCATCATGAGTGACGAGGCCCATTTCAATTTCTGTGGATAGAGAGTCATTACACCCGCTCAGAGTTACTGCATGGTGTGCTGTTTAAGCTGGAGGCGTCATCGGGCCTTATTTTTTTGAAAACGCCGCGGGCAAAACGACTACTGTGGACGCCGAGCGCTACAGAGCCATGCTCAACGACTTTCTCCTTCCTCAATCGGACGAATTGGGACTGGAGGACATGTGGTGTTAACAGGATCGAGCAACAGCGCATACTGCACGAGCCACAACCGAAATTCTGAGGGCTGCATATCCGGGTCGCCTAATCTCTCGTTTTGGTGATTTGCGCTGGCCGGCAAGATCGCCCGATTTAACCGTTCTTGTTGTGGGGTTTCTTGAAGTCACGAGTCTATGTCAACAAGCCTCAGACTCTTGAATACTTTCAAAGAGAATATCCGTCAAGAATGCGAGAACCTATCGCCGGAAGTTCTGGCAAGAATGATGAAAAATTCTGGCGGCTGCCACTTGGCCGATATCATTTCTCGATTTAATGGAAAAAAAGTTAAGACATCAAATAAACACAATCCAAAAGCAGAATCAAATTTTTACATTCATAAAAAAATTACAGCTAAAGAGCATCGGGTGCCCACTTTTGCGCCACCTTGTAGAAAAAACCGAAGAAATTAGAGAAGAACTAAAAATATCCAACATTATAAACAAAATAAAAGACTACAGACAGAAATGGAAAGAAGATTTAGAACGAATGGAAAACGACAGACTACCCAAAATATACTATAGATACGGAGCAAAAAGAAGACGAAGCTTGGGAAGACTGAAAAAGAGATAGAAGGAGCAGGTATAAAAATATATAATCGTAGTAGCAACGGATTATATCCAAAGCAAAATGAAGAAAAAGAAGCGAAGAAGAAAACTCGGATATATGCGATCCTGTTGTCCAAAATGAATATTGTAAAAATGGAATTATGCAAAATTCTATATTTTATAAGAATCAAGTTTTTGAGGATTGCAATTTTGCAAATCTGAATTGTAAGATCAACAATACCAATAAAAAAGTCAAATTTACGTGGGGAAGGGAGATATATGTATATGTTTTAACGTGTACGACATATACGTGACTCTTCAAACAAAAATTCTGATCATAACATAAAGCCTTTATACCCTTATATCCATAGAATTCATCAATAGATTTATGATATTTTACGTAGTTGCTTAAATATCGAACATTTGTCAGAATATACCTAGTTCTTAAGTTTCTATTACAGTATGTTATGCAACATAAGCACAGAAGAAGACTCAAGCATAAGATAGAGCTTTAAATTTATTTGGAAAAATTATTTTGAAAAACTCTTTGCAGTGACTCTCTGGAGGATAATTTTATGAACTTTTTATCTTATCAAAACTGGTGTACATTATCGCAAATATAGAAATTAATATAATAGAGGTCTCGTTTCTCTTCTTATTTAATTTTGTAGAGCTTCTCGTGTCTACACTTATTTCCTATAAAATTAAACTTGACTGGTTATGAATTAAAGTTGCTACATAAAATTCTGTCTAGGTGAGTGTAGTACATAAAGATATGAGCGTAACAAATTCGATTCACCAGCCTCGTCACGACAAGAGACCAGAATAGCGGACGGTGTCCGAATATTTTATCGGAATATATTAGTGTGGGGACGGTATAACGAATTTTCCTCTCATATTGTGACGCTTTTTTACATTAATTACAAGAGTTTACTATGGCCACGAGAGTGTTAAAGTCCGAGCCGGCATTTGGGTCATGTTCGTGATGTGGGCGTACGCTAAGGGTTGGTTCTTGCGATTCGGTGGTGACTCGAACAGTGTTCGCAGGACGTGCTGCAATCGTTCTTCAGTCAGTGACACCGCTGGCGGTTTCACAGAAGATGGAGATTCACCGAACAGCTCTTTCAGGAGACGTGTCCGGCGTTCTTCGGCGGTAGGATCGCCAGTTGTTTCGATACTACTTTTTCGGAGGTGTCGATCGGACGATGTTTGTGCTGGTCATCCTGAGGGCCATAGGTCACGTGTCGCGTTGTTGTCGGGGGTGGTTCACGATTCGGCAAGATCCTATGCCTAGCGGCAAGCGCTGTTCGATGAGGGACAAGGCTTTTAGGCAGCGGCGAGGCCAGTTCGAATGCTTTCGAGTAGCGGCAGCAAACTGTCTTAGACTGCCGTGAGGCACGCTTTTATCATCCAGCGATTGTGCGTGGGGGTGGCACCCCCAATTGTCGGTTTCTAGAAATGCTCGGCATTACGCCAATTTGTTCGTTTCGCGGTAACACTTTGCGTTCCAATATTGGACCAATTCTTTTGCTTCGTGGAAGTACTTTGTGTTTCGACAATTAGGAACTAATTAAAATATTCTTCGAAGTACTCGGAAGTATTAGAAACAACACCCAAAATGAAGTAATGTTAAAATAACCCCTCGAATCACACATGAGATTACTAAAGTGACAAATACTTTCAAAGCATTTCGCAACTCTTTGTAATCTAAGGCAGTTTTAGAGTTAATTGTGTTTTGTGTGTTGACATTGACTTTATTACTGTTGGATGTTTCTGATTTCAGCCTCTAACTTCCTATTTTTACGGTGATCTAACGTAGATGTTGCTCAATAGTTTGCTACCACCTTATTACCTTACGAGGAAATCAGATTCTTCGGGTGTCTCTGCCCAACTCATAATTATATAAGCCATGAACTATGGGATTTTGATAATCTTCGACGCTAGTCAACAACTGGTTAATACTCTGGGACATAAACTCCTAGATGGTTGTCACATTATCGATTGTATTTTGGATAAACCACACACAATATAAGATTGTCTTAAGGAACTATTTTTGGATTATCTGGAACTTGTCCATGTGGTTTTGCTGTGTAATCCTAAATGGAGTTTGGTTTGTTGCCAAGAGACGGCTAGCTTCTAGGATAGAAAATAGACTAAGGGTATGTTAGGCTATTTTGGCTTTCACATTCGTCTATTCCAAGTAAGCTTTTTATCTAAGGTTATTCCGTGGTAATGTGCGTGTTCTTTAAGGATTTTCTGGTCAAAAATTTTTGTTTCGTCAACAAAGTGGAGAATAGAATGTCGATACTTATATTCTTAACTGCTATACTATTTTTTGAACTCATCTGGACACGCTATCACGGTATTGTGTGTATATTGAGCCATTGTCGCAGAGGTAGATGCTAAATAGAGATTAGGAACTTTCGACAGAATGAATGAACCGAATCAGCTAGATTGTCGACAGCAGTATAAGCAGTAAAGCCTTGGCCACGTCAAAAAAGACCGCGGCGATGGTTTGCTTCTTAATTAAGCCTTTAGTAATTTTTCCATCGCCCGTAGAACTTGGTGGGTAGAAAAAGAGCTGGAAAAAATTCAAATTTATTCTGCAAAATTAGCTGGAAGTCTTTGACAGGACTGATAAGGAGTGGATTAGACGGTAGTCATGGAAAGGTATGGATTCTCAGAGTTTGGCAAACGTCATTATGCATGGGTTACTTTTTAGGGCTCGGAAAACAACGGAAGTGAAGGACTGCGTTGACCATAGCGCTAACGCAGGAAGCTAGGAGTTGTTTTGTGAATAATCAGCTACAAGTTCAGATAGCTTTATTTTCGTAAAATACAACTTGAGCCATTTGGGAGAGCGAGGTACTGTAAGATATCACTACAAGATTTTTAGTACAAAAATGTATTTGTGAGGTGCAGTTTTTGAGTAATCTGTAATTATTACTTTATTATAAGGCGCATTAATATTCTACAGGGTCCTAGAATTTTGAAAAAAGCGCCCATCTTAGAGAGCTACATTTTTTTACAACGCAGACACCATGAGTGTCGGAAACGCTCCTATAGGGATGTGTTGTGATCACTGAAAAACCTCTACAGCAAGAGAGAAACTACTTTCAAGTATACTAACATTAAGATTATTTATCAACATCGAATATGTCCAAAAAAACACTTGTTGTATCAAGTGAGTACGAGGCGTATTCAACTATTTCAAAATTGTTATCGTTTAAAAACTCTAAATAGGGGGTTTTAGATTAAGAAATATTTTGAGAGAAGAGGAGAGGTACAGCTCTTCAAACCGTTTGAAAATGCTTTCGTTACCCCAAAACATAGCTTCTAAATTTTTTCAGTACTGATCTAAAAGTGCTGAAAGGTTGACTGAACCATAACTTCTTGCTGAATGTTTGTTCTATTTAATTAATGATCGACCTTGTTGAATACTGGAGGAGGGAGGAATCTAATAAATATACTATTCTTCGAATGTAAACATCGCCATCTGTAGTATCTAAAACATTCAATGATTTTATTTTGAACTATTTAAGCGTCAGAGATATCTACACGTATCCTATGTATTTGTTATGTTTAAATCATAAACATAAAGGAGTTCAGAGTTGGTTCAAAATTGAATGCATTGCGTATATCAAATCGCCGACTTTACCTTCGTTAAATTTTATTTAAAAGTTGTTGGTCGCGCAAGTTTGTGTTGATCCACTCTGAAAATAATAAAAGAGTTTATGTGGCACCCGCAATATAAGGCTATGCCGCATGCATCGCGCTAGATTTATGTAACTATAAAACCGCAGACAAGCCAGTCAGATGTACAAAACGGGCACATCCATTCAAAAAATTTATTTCCACTCGCCCGCTTCAATAAAAACATCGCGTTCCGTATCCCGAGATGTGGATACGGAGAGTGCGTCTGCGCTTCCTACGCTGTGGGAAGCGACGAATTTCCTCCTATGGAAACCCGTTCGCTCTCGCTGCTATTGACCTGTCATTAGCATGTAAAGACTCGAAGCTATAAGCTGGGCAGGAAGCAAATTTCCTGCGTGTAGACATTCGGCGGAAGCCCATAATGCAGGCGATATTATGATCTGGATCATTTGCATACGCAGCAATAATTCTAATTGTTTAACGTTAAGTTCGAATCAAGCGCTTGCACGTGTGCGGCGTTACGCAGAATTACGCGCAATGGAAAATCACTTTGTCGGGTTTGAAAGTAGGTGCCTGTGTGTACCCAAGCCGCTTGTCAGATTAGGAGCAAGCTAAGGTTAAGCTAGTGGCAATTTCCATTTCTGTGACTTTGATTTGTAAGCCATTTGAAGCCGGAGTCGTAAACAAGCATGCCGACAAAGCTGTCGACTTCAACATATAAATAATATCCGTGACATACTGGATTATAATTTTTATGGGTTCTGGTTAATTTGCAAAAGTGGTCGTTTGGACATATAAAGTTTTTATTAGTTTATCAATATTTCTTTTGTAATCACGAATTCGAGCTCTAAACGTGAGGTTTTGCTCCGGCACTTTATAACGTTCTGCATGGTTGCTTTCAAATGGGACAAATTTGTTCCCCTTAATCAAGGAAATGGTGCGACTTACTTTGTTGTACCGTGAAGTATTTAATAAGTTTGAAAATTGAAAATCTTGCTATCCCAACAAAATCATAACAGTTAACTCTACTTATATGACTTAAGGAACAAACTAATAGAAGTGATTTTTTTTAAACTTTTTAAAGATTTTTCTTCTTTTTCTACTCTTCAATCCTTGGATTGGTCGGCAGGTTTTTAAGCTGCTATGAGAGGATAATGTGGTGGCTTTTTCTTTCCTTCCACATCATAGTTCAGTAGCCGGTTAGATGGATGCCATCTTCGCCTACCGATGTATCCATCTCCACCTGCAATTAATACTGTAAAAGCTGTTGCCCCCTTGCAGTTACCACTAGAGCCATTAAATTCCACTGGAAGCTTGCTTCTAGTGGCCCCTCACTTAGTTTCGTCTGTGTGTTGACACAGTTTACCATAAGTGAGAGTTGGGAGTCCTTTTGGGAACTAGCATCTTAGAACGACCCTAGAGTCCAAAAGTTCCAAGTATAAAGGTACTATCCCTAAATGATTTTCTACTCCTACATTTTAACCGACGGTTTTGCTATTTTTATTTCTTAGTTTAATATATTTAGAAGTCTAAAGGCATGTTAACATCATTTCTAAAAAGTCTTTGGGTTTCAATGTGATTGACCTCAAATACTTCCCGTCCCTAGCTTTGAACTCATCAAAAAACCTTTGGATCTGCACATACGTGACGATGGACTGATCCAGAGAGATCTTCTTGGCGCTGGGGTCGTTCCTGGTGATCAAAAACTTGATGTCCACCGGTCTCGTCCAGAAAACCGAACCTCTCTCCGTCGTAGGAATTGAAAGCGTTGGCCTAGTTCCTGACATAGAAGTAGAGCTGTTTGAATTCCCGAATTTTTAGGCCGCCGTTTTTGTCCAAATAAAACAGCCGCACCAAGAGTTTGCAGATACCGCCCGGGAAAGTCACGAATGCCTGCTGTAGTTCCTTGGCGGTGATCTTGCCAGTGTTGCGTGTGCCGAAGGTGTGAAACCACTTCGCGACCTTGACATGTACCGAGGGCAGCCGCTTGGATGCCGAGCATGACGAGTAGCCAGACTTTTTAGGCTCATCCTTCTCTACTAGAGTATTGTTGAAAGGAGAACACACTACTGGAGCTTCGATGGGCATTTTAGGTAATAGTAATATTTTTAGTTGTTTTATTACTAAAATTTTGTGTTTGACGTATGATTCTTAAAGAAACTTAAAAGAGTTGTTTCTACGACTACATAGAAGTCTGTTATCAACCAAACACCTGTATATCAACAAACCGCCGCCCGCTCTACACGAATTAGTAGATTTTGCAAAAAAACACAGCAATTCTAAATTGTACCGTATCGCTACTGATTGGGTTCTACAGCAACTAAAAACTGGCCAAATTTTGGTTCAAAGCAACATCACTCTCATTTTAAACTAATGACTTTGTTGAGAAACTAAACTGTCGCATTTAGAGCCGTAACGGCCCAATAGAGTTTCAAGATCGTTCGCTTCATCCCAGAACGGTGTCGTTTAGTTTAAATTTTGGCCCTTGCGTCTTAGAGATGGACGAGAAGAAGCTGTGGCCACCAAGGGCAAAAGATGTCTTTAATTAATTATGACCTTAATTAAAAGGCTTCGTTAACCTAATGTTTTCGCAAAAAGCAGTCGATTAATTAAAAAAGAAGATCAAAGGTTTTGTTATACTATAAGGGGATAATGCTAATTGGTCGCTAAAATCACATGCTTTAATGTTGTTAGACTACTTTTTATGGTGTTAAATTAAACTTTGGGTTTACTTAAATAAAGCATAGGCATTTGAAGATGTAAAAAACCCACAGACATAATGCATAAAATTTAGTTTATCTTATCAACATCAATTATCAAAAATTGGACATAGCAAATGTGATCGTTTTTTTCTTCATAAATAATCTATTAAATTCATTAATATACGTAGGGGTATAGGGCACTGTTATTAACAACACGTTATTAATAATTAGACTTTCTCTTAAAAACGGCACTTAAGAGTTTTTCTAGCCAAGAAAATATTGGTTTTGCTGATTACTACATTCATTTTTAAGGCCTACAGCTTTCAAAATCGTTGCAATATGAGAGATGACAGCTTTACTACGCTTATGGTACATAATATCTCAGATCGATCCAGAACTATATCAATGATGTCGTTCTCTTTACAGATAAGTGGAATCAGAATATGGTTATATGTTAAGACTTCGACTAGTCATCAGATGGCATTGACGACCATGTCAAGAATTTTTAGTTTCATGTTCTGGTTTCGGCAGGCACTCCTTTGTGTTCTTGGTCACCATGGTGAAAAAATCGTTTCCCACACTGACGCGCCCAGTGATTTCCTAGTATCTTCCATTTCACTTTCTTTGACAATGTGGGAGGAGTTGATGACAAATAACGCCTTTACAAAATTTTTACTTAAAATGCAAGATACTTTCAATCATCCAACCACATAACACAATGAGGGGCTGTTCATACACAATCTAACATGCCTGATGCTGTGGCAGTAGTGCTACTGTCCAACGATATTCTTTGTACGAGGTTATAGAGCAGTGATAAAAACCCGCATAATGTCCAGAAAGTAAAACACTTTTTTACCGTCTCAAATTATATTTAGAAACATAATGGTTTCACCCTTTTTGCGCACGAAAATTACTGATATTCTTGGAATTATTAGCAAAAACCATTAATACTTCACTTATGACTCTTTAAATAGAGCGATCCAAGCGGTTGAGGTGCGGGCTGCGGTGCGGACCCTAATTTCATTCCCGGAGCTCTCTGATGCCTGGCGGGTGGCTTACTTAGTACTTAAAAATAATTGAGCACCTGCGTTTACTTCGAACAAGGGGAAATAATGGCGGTCGTCTAAGGCGCGGTGCTTGCCACATCTCCCCACATCAGAGGTGCTGCGCGAGCAGACAGAGCAAATATATGAGAGCTTTAACCTATTAGTTCGCGGGCTGTGCTCCCACGCGAGGCGTTAAAGCTTTACCATTACCATATGACTATTTAAAGAAACGTCTTTAGAGATAGTAGATAGATACAATAGAAGGCACTACTTTTTTTAATCCAAAATCAACAACAGTGTAAAGACAGACACTCACAAGGTCTACATTACGTTTTGCTTTCGTGACATTCAGTTGATTCTTTCTAAATTTAATCAATATTATCTCTCTTAGAGATTGCCAATTGGTATTCCATTTGCACGTCACAAATTGTAAAAAACAACACCCCACTGCGCTACTTTACATCACTCACATAGTTATACTTTTAACATGCTCAACCAGCCCCTTTATCGTAATTACCATCTTATCAGCTTCCTATTGGGTTTTTAAAGCTCTACGCCCTGCGTGGAAGCACGGCCTGCGAACTGAGAGGTTAAGGCTCTCATACGTTCGCTCTCTCTGCCCGGTCGTCGCGCACCATTTCTGATGCAAGCACCGCGCCTAAGACGACCGTCATTATTACCCCTTGTTCGAATAAACGCAGGTACTCAATTATTTTTAGTGACTGAGTAGGCCACCCGCCAAGCATCAGAGAGCACTGGGAATTGAACCCGGGTCCGTCAGCATCGCAGCCCGTCCCTCAACCACGGGACCACGCTGGCACAGCTTCCTATTGGTAGCGGAAAATATTGGTAAAGATAATGTATTTAAGAAGGATCGAAAACCCAATATAATTATACCATTATTAAAAAAACAGGTTTTTATAAGTTGTGAAGAACTTTTCAAGGACATCAACCGTAAACTGTCAGCAAAGACTGTATTTATCGAATATTCAAAGCCCATGTTTCCTTTCTGCTAATAGTTGCATTCTTTCTCAAGAGAAGAAATCTTTATGCCAACCTAAGCTATTGATCGTAGAAATTTCTTAGCCTATTACAAGCGATTTGCTCAGATTGATGATTATATATCTATGGCTTCACTAATTGCATCAATAATTACATCAGATAATAAATTAACTCGACGATTTTGAATAATTTGCTCTAACAGTTGGATAAACAAAGGCAAGGAGATCGTCATCAAAATGATACCGTTGATGGTACAAGCAAAATATTTGCCCCACTAAAGTCTGTTTACCATATTTCAGAAATTGTAGCCTCGTTGCATAGATGCTAGCGTTGACACCGAATTTATTATCATGGTAAATATCATAGATTCGCTAAACTCCCACAATCTGCAATTGTCATCGCTATAAAAGCTTTACTACTATTTAAGGCTTACATTTCTTTAATGCATACAGCTAGGAAAATTGCAAAATTTTTATAAACAATTTTTTCTATATTTAAACTTGGCCTTAAATAAGTTTAAAGAAAATAACCCCAGTTGTGCTTTATGTTGTGCTATTCCAAGATTCGAAACCACATTTCATTGCCCACAAAGCAGGGCTCTTTGTCATTTACCAATACTGCTGATTTCTGGTTTATTAAAAAAATTATTTAATCGTTTAACTATTAAATTAAATTCTTTAACCGATTTATCTACGTCTATAAAACTTTAGTTACTTAAAGAAATGGATATCGTCGATATATGGCCATATTACTCAGATGTCTTAGGTCTTGACCTTAGCACCTCGAAGAAGAAAGTTAAGATTACTTCACCCAAATTGGTAACAGTAAAAAATGTAGACTCTGAGCTTTAGAAAAAACTAATGCTATCTTTATAGGCTTATGAGATACAACATGTACAGTGTATCAAAATTTCCTTCTCTTCCTATATACTCTACATACATGGTAAATTTCGTCATACAAGCTTTTCACATTTTGCAGATCATTGTGGTTAAAGGCAACGCTTTCATATTCTTTCCTATATGAAGAAAATCTGCTGTTAATTTTTTTCCAACTTTTCAAGTTCTTTCAACTTGTTTTTTCTAATTGTGCTTTTGATCTAAGTTTTTAGAATTCCAGGACTCAGGTTTACTTTCTTATCTTATAAACAATGATTGCAAAATATTAAAAAAAAATTAGATAACATAGATAGGAGCCCATATAATTAAATTAGTTGATGGTATCCGCAGGGTCTTAGGACGATATGACAGGAAAGATTTGCGATATTGATGACCGCAAAACCAGTAATGATACTATATACTTTGTATAATTTTGCAAACAGTTCTTTTATCTATACCATTTTTGAGTATACACGGGAAGTATCTTTTTAGTTATGGTATCACCTTTTCGACACCAAAGCAACACTGTTATAAATTCCCACCTTCATCTTCCTTCTTGGTGATAAACTTTACAGCTGACATCACGATAGTTACAGATGCATCGTCACATCTTCAGTATTTACAGTGAATTCACGTTTCTAGATGGTTTTTGTGCTCTGACTGACTGATACTGTTAATCCTTTCCAAGGATCACAAATCTGTTCCAGTACGTTTTGTATCAGCAACGAAGTTGTGTTACATTATATTTGCTACGGCAGCTATAATAGAACTTTACAAAAGCAAAATGTGTTTGTCCAGTTCTTTACTGTAGTTCTCTTCCTAAGGTCTACTTACTACCTTTATCGTGTTTAATCTGACTAGAGTCCTTCTTGGGATACTAAAATGTTTAGCTGCCTGTGACGTAAGTACTGCGCAGCAGTAAGAAGGAAATAACAGTCTCGCCAAAACGTTCACGTTATACAACAAATTACTGGATGATACGCCACTACTGGCTCTTTATGTGTCTATGTGCTTCTAGATAAACAAGAAATTGTAATCAATTCTAGAATGTATTAATAATTAATTATTATTATTAAAACTATTTGCTTTATTTTTTATCCTTAACTTTTTTTTAATGCCCATGTTGCTATTGTAACTTTAGTGTGCACCCTTTTGATAAGGTTTTTTTCTATTTTTTCTTGCTGTTCTCAATCACTAGTGTCTGAATGCCTCTTTTTTTCATTGACTTTCTTTGCCTAGTTCTAGTTCTTTTTCTTTATGATTATCGCTGTCATGTTTTATGCTCCTGTTACACTTGTTTGTTTATAATCTTTAACTACTTTTTCATTGAGTACTCCATCCTTTTCTAGTTTTTAATGCTAATTTTTTTAATTTGTTAATTTTTCTACCTTTTTTTGGCTATATCTTTCATTTTCTTTTAATTGCGCCATCTTCTTTCAGTCTTTTAGCCCCTCTTTAATCTCTATTGCGCATTTTATAGACGTAATTTATTACAACCCTTAGGTTTAACTTCTTGACTACCATATTAGACGTTGCTTTTCTTGATTCTGTAATTGGTTCATTCTTTTAATCTCTGATTTCTTCTGATTTTCTAATTTTTCATCGACTTCATTGGTTTTGTCCTTTAGCTGAGCTCTTTTTGCACGCAACTTTTTTTATTCCGCTTTTTTATCTCGCTTAAATTTATTTTTCCTCATGTGTTTTACGTCTAATTACATGTTTTTTAAGTCACTTCTCATTTCATTAATATGCTGTATTTTTCTAATTTTTGATTCATTTTAGGCTTCATTTTAAATGTTTTCTTAGTGTCATTCACATTTAAGATGCTTTTTGAAGATCTACTTTAACTTTATTTCTGATCATTAATTTGCTCGTATAGAACATTTTTATTTTTTCTTCTGCTGGTGATTCGTGTTATAGTTTAACTATCTTATTGCCCTTTACTTCTTTCACTTCGTTTTCACCCTTGCTTACAATTGGAATTGTTCCTAGTATGGTCCTGTTCTACTCTAAATTGTATTACATTAACTTACTTATTTTTCCCTGATACCTTACAGTATTGCGGTTTTGACTGTGCTTTTAGATGCCTTGTCCGTAGCGTGGTTTATTCTAGAGCCCTCTTTCTTCCCATAGTCGCATTTCTAATGTTATCTATTTAAATACTTCTGGGTCTTTCAGGTGGTATTTTTCCTTCACATGTCATATATTTGTTTGGAATATCTGGTATCAGTCATTCGACCAGTGATTTTAGATCTTACCGAATACTTCTATTTCTCACTCTTCTTGTTTTCCAACCACCTTCCTAAGATGTCTTATTTCAAATGCTGTTACCTTTCATATGTGAATATTTAGTATTGTCCAAGACTTGTGCTGTATAACATTATTGGAATGTACATAATTTTATACAAATGCATGTTCGCTCTCCTGCTTAGCTCCTGTTTCCTACCAATGAGTTATTTATTGGGCGGTAGATTTTATTTGTTTTATTTACTATTTTTCGTACTTATTTGTATGTTTTTCCATCTCTACTTGCTATTATTCCTAGATATTCTAGTTGTTTGACGTTTAATAGCTACTTCCATCTATTTCGTTACTTTACTTTTCTTTGCTTATTTTCATATCTCTTTCTTCTAATTTATTTTTCCATATTAATAACTTTTTCTGTAGTCGTCCTTCACTTATTTGCTTTAAGGAGCTTGTATAGTACCGCGCAAGCCTGTTTAAGGCAGAATCTATGTATTGTTTGTTTTAGTTACTACTTTATTTACTAATCCTAACTTGTGTTTGTAGTTTGCATCAAATTTTAGTGCTATAAATTTATTATAAATGCAAAGCGCAATATTTACCTGTCTGTATTTTGTACCAGTTTCTACTAATATAGATTTTCGTTATTATAATTTCAGTTTCTCGATACTTTTGGGACAGACCACTTATCTCATAATCTATGAGGTTATTTCGATCCTCTCTACATTTCGCATATTTTAAGCTAGCATAAATTTATTATAGCAAACGGAAAAATTTGAACGAGGAGCATTTTTGTTTATGTTCATCTTTAACACCTTCAAATGATATTTTCTATTTTAGTGGTTTTATACTCATTTTTTCTTATTTCATATGTGCCAAAGTGATAAATTCTCTTAAAAACTACCATAGCCTATTTATAGCTCACCTATTGGCTAATTAACTTTCTTTATTTCACTCACTGTATGTTTGCTTTTCATTTTCTTTTGTTTAAAGTTTCTACCACATAAAGAAAAACATTTATATGTATTTAAAGTCGGCACTTTAAGGTGCCTAATATGTTACCAGGTCGGGCCCGGGCGGTGATAAATCGGGCGTCGGGACGCTACGGCCGGCAACGCCTGGGGCACGGAAGGCTAAAAAACGAAGCGTCGGCTCAAACTTACGATTAGAATTATATTTACAATATTACAAACTTAACCTACCTTACGCTAACTTAACTTGCTTAGCTAATTTACAAGAACTTAACCTACGACTTAATGTTTGAAACGGGCCGCGAGCTCGGTGCAGCAGCGGGACCGATGGCGGAGCCGGGCAGCGAGCAGCCGGTCCGGAAAGTGAGCAGCAGGTCCGGGCAGCGAGCAGCAGATCCGAGCGGCGAGCAGCAAAAGAAGCCAAAAGGGACTCACCTGATGACACTTGATGGTTACTTCTTAAGGGGCTGACGACTGAGAGCGAATTCTTTGGTGGCTCAGGTTTTAAGGGCTCAGCCGTGACCCACTCTGCTGGTGGAGTACAGAGTTTCAGGGTGGAAGCACGTTGAACCCACTGGGGAATGCAGGGCTTAACCAGGACTGGTGGACGCCGGGGGCACCTTTGCTCAGAAAATGCCGTGGCGGCTATGGTCGGTGACGTTCGGGTCGACTCGGGATCGCTTAGCACGACGCGGCGCGATAGGCCAACTATCCCGGTGTTGCACACGGCACCACAAAGTCGGCCTCAGGTAACATTCTTTGGGATTACAAATTCCAAAGGAGGGCTTTTGTGTTACACACGGCTCGAAACATTTCTAGTCAGATAACATCAGTGACAAATACTATTATCTTATTTTCTTCTACATCTATGTAATTACTTATATTTATTTTCGTTCTGACTAATTTTTTGAGTGAAAATGAATAACACCATCTAAAAACAGTAAAATTTTGCTACTAGATTTCTTATGCCTCTTTGGGCTAATATTTACATGGGTACTTAGGGAGTTGAAGGTTAATGAGGCTGGATTTGTTTTTTGAGGATTGATTTTTGAACTGGTCAAAATCAATCACAGAGACTTTTGTGCTTAAAGCTACTGTTCAATGATATCTCTTACTGTTTCACCTATTAAATGTTAGTTACTATTTCTTTGATAATATACTTAGTACGTATAAGTTAAGTCTTTAATTTGATTAGCCTTTTCTTGTTACTTAACCAATTTGCTTTTTATATTATTTTTTGACCTAATTCTAAGCACTTGGTAACTTTGCTCACGTCTCTCATGTTACTTTTTTTACATTTTTGTCTGTTTCTAGAATGTAAATTTCTCACGTTTTCGAAAGCGTTTGTGTAACCTTTTTACCTTCTAGACTGGGGGAGCAATTTAGGTTTGCTATTGCACCTTGTTGTTTCTTTCACCAAATAGGTCCAAACTCAATCAACGGTGTTCTTTTCCACTACCTAGAGATATATAGGAGTATTGATGGAGATCTCTGTTTCAACCCACACTTTTACAAGATGATATGCAGAAGACGACTTGTTTTGATGCTTCAACATCCACGCTTGGTTGGCAATTTTTTCGTAAGCGATGGTTCGTCTCTAGCCACCACTATAATCTTGTGTGAGAACATGGCTGGCCACCGCAAATGAGCATGAAGAAAGACATGGCGGAGTAATATTGATTTTCAATCTTTTCAATGGTAATAAGAGGAAGATTGACAGCAGCGATATGTTGAAAGAATTCTGTGAATTTGTTGTCTTTCTTTCATAATGATAATGACAGCCCACATACAAGAAAGGTTTTTAGGATTACTATCGTGTCATCGATAACCTATAGCATACTTTCAGCTACGTTCCAGCATGAAATAATTTTAAATTTTTACACAAATATTTCTACTATAACTATGTTCAGTTTGATCATTAAATTTCTTACTCAAAAATTAATAAAAAAAAAGAGTTAATGAATAACACATGTTTCCTATGTTAGGAAATATTTGGCATTGTGCCTTAATCACGGCCCCACAAATGGCTTTAAAAACGGTTCAACGCAGGTACACTAATGATTGATGGATGTTTAATATGATAGTTGCGGCCACTGCAGCAACATTTTTGTAGGGCGCGATATTGACGGCCGCTGCGCGCCATAAATCACGGCCGATCCATTCAGGCTGACGGCTGGCGTCGCAGCCTTATCGCCGGGAATCGGCACTATCTTGAGGTAATCGCGCCGCCGACACCGGCCCGGTACAGTTATGCTGGTAGGCTGACACTTAAATAAGGTGAAATCACTTTACACGAATGGAGATCCGAGTGGGACGCGTCGCTCTCTCATCTCGCCTGAGTTACGCGCCGAAGTGGTTAAATACTATCCCACGCGGTTCGAGTTCATCGCCGATCCATGAATGAGGTGTGGGAGAGACGGGCGCTGCACGCTCTCTGTGCGCCTGAAAATCTAACCGGGCGGCGGCGATGGAGCCGCCAAGGCGGCTGAAAGCCGAGGCGTCGGGCGAACGGCGCTGAAAACTCCATGAAGGCGATTTCTCTTGAAAAGCGAACCGAACTGGAGTAGAGGTGGTGTGGTAGTGTCTTTGGAGTGCTACCTTATCTTAGTTTGATGTTACCTTAGAATGCTATTATGTAGTCCCATTCTATATTAATAACCCACAATGTATTTTGCTTAATTTCTAAGAGTAGGAATGTGGAAGATTGTTCTGGTTGCTGGATGGTGAAAATTAAATGTGAGTTTATGTTTACAACTGAATTTTAAACCAAGCGTCGAAACTGTCACTCCAAATGTAAGTTTAAACGTACAAGATTGGAATATTACTAAGTGCGATTACTTAGTTACATATTTTAAAGTTTTACTGTTCTTTCAGTGATGTATACGCATACAACCCGTTGCATAGCATAACTATAGCACCAGTTCTTGTGTTGATAATTCAAATATATTCATCTACTGCATAAGGTACACTTGTATGCACGAATCCTGTTTCTTAGACTAATTTACAAAACGTATAATGTACAACGTAAACGCTTTCACTGGCACTGACTTTTGCGAGGCATATCTAGAACATTTTAGAGTCGTTTTTGCAGTTTTTGTTGTCCTATAAGACAGTGTGAGTTACTAGCAATTTTCTTGAAGATATTAGTAACACTGTCGCGCTTTACAATACCTGGTACATTTAGTCTTAATTTAAATTTAGCAATTTTGTTTCAAAAACACCACACCAACATTACATTAGACCGTTAGTTAACACAAGACTTTGTCTCTCTCGCTATTGAGCATGCGCGTGACGTGGAAAGAGAGAGGTGGTGTTTTCTACAATATTGATGCCACTGCTAAAATTTCAAGCCCAGTCAATTCTTTCGGCTTAAATAAAGATAAATACGCTCTTAAGTTGATGAACAAAATGCTAAAGATAACATCGCTACATTAACTAATAGTAAACAACTCTGAAGATTTTTGAAAGCTGCAAATTGATTAAGGAGGCGGTGTTTAGGCATTTTCCTGTGACGGGCGTGCAAACGGATTTCAAAATAAATTCTGAAATTGCATCTTGCTGCACTCTGTCTGGATGGGTGGCAGGCGTCGATCCGCGTTCGCAGTTGGTTGGGAGAAGTACCTGTTGGTTTGAGGCCATGTGTTCGTTACTCGGTTTCAATGTCCGATACCGGTGGTTCTCTTTTGGTGGTCTCAGTTTCGTTTTGTTTAATTCATCAATCGGTATCGCTTGTTAGCTTCCTATTTAAATTTAAGTTGGTATATCCATTAAGAATGCTCGTTCTAGTAAAACAGACTGTAAGAGACAGAAAAAAAGTATCTCGACAACGTCCAATACAATTCACGGATGTAAAGGGGGGCTGCTTCCTTACTTTCTTCCCTAGCCTCCTCCACAATCACTTACAGAACCGGGCAAGACAAAGTCATTGAGAGGTGAGTTCAATTTAGATATCAACTCTTAATTTCTATTTTATAGCACTCTTTTTCGATTTCAGGGACGATAAACTTTTAAATTTATACTCACTAAATTTACAAAAGCAGCCACTTTTGGCATATTTTGATTTAACATATAGCTATCTCTAATTGCTTAGTTAAAATCTGTAAATACCCACAACAAACACTCAATATTTTGTAGTAAAAATTTATGGGGAGCGAGATTTTAACTCATACATACATATAATGATTGTTCGAAGTTGCGGTAATGTATAATCAAATTAAGAATACAGTCGTAATAACGATCTTAAGCTAGTATTTCTTCTCCCATTCAATTCTAGGAATAGAAAATAAGCAGCAGGAGAAATAATTTTTATTTTAATTACAGGATAAAAGAAATAAGTTAAGATCAAGTGCTTTCAAATGGTGATTAACCAAGGCTAAGCAAAGATTGAAGTAGAATACATATTACAACATGCAAAAGAGTAGTAAAGAAAATAAATATTCGTGGAAAAAAGGGTAGAATTGAGCCATGAGCATAGTTTTAATGACAGCAACAAAAAAGAACAGAAAATAAAGCATAACTGGTAGACCTTGCCTTAAACAGATACCAAAGGCTTTAAAGGCCTCGAAACCAAAGAAATATCGTTTAAAAACAACATTTTATACTGATCTTAAGGATTTTTTATTTACAACTGCATATTTACAATTTTGCTTTTCGAATGACCTCATTCGTTTTTGTCTGATTAGATCAGATTCATAGATCAAGTCCTTTTCAGTCGCCTATTTCCTTGAAGCTTAGTGGAAAGTTGTTGGATGTTGGACACACACTCATAGCCTCATAATTTTTCTGACTGGTTATGTACCAAAGGTATCCTCCATATTTTGAATTAAGAACTTTATAAATTGAAGATTATTTAACCAAAATGGTTTGATTATAGTTTTGCAGAGTGAAGGCAGTATAATTTCTTCATTTACAGATTAATTTATTTTATTTTGCTTGGACGCGTGGTTTCCGTAATAATTGTTGGTCTAGATGGAGTTCTAAGAACTTCTTTTCTATTTGTATGGTAGTGGACTTACCATTTGTATACACTTGAAGGCACTTGCTTCGTCTTTTGGCAAATGTGATTTGTTTCCATTTACTACAACTTTTTTCATTAGTTTAAACTGTAGATAGTCTGATGCTTTATTATTATACCTGTATCGCCTGCAAATATGGATATTATTGTATGCTAGCTAGTCGACATGTTAGCTGTTTACAGCGAGTATAAAAAAGTTAAACGCGCTTTCCTGAAGAACTACAGCATGGATATCATAATAGTCAAATGATTTATTGTTATAATCGGCAGATAAATATTATTTTAGAAAAAAATATTATTGATTTAAGTGCCGCATACGATCGAAGGCCTCTGCTTAGACTAAGAAGACTACCGGAAAGTATTTGTTCTCTTAGGTTTCTTGTAATTGTGTTGTAATTGTAAATACGATTTTGTATGACTGATGCATAGTTCAATGTATTAAAAATCTAAACCGATGGTCTGCTATAATGTCGTTTATATCGATTGAATTTTTAACCGTCTAAAAGGTCATTCTTTAAATAGTTTGGATAGAATAGACAACAGAATTGTGGGTCAGTAAAATCGATAGTGAATACTTAAACAAATGTATGCACTATTCTATATCATCATGTTTTCTGATTAGTGGAGCAGCAATTGTTGGTCGTCTAAATCTTTTAGTAGATTTCTAAATTATATAATCTTCTTTAGATAAGCTTGAAGTGAAGCTGTCGAATTCTTCATTTTATATTTGTAAACCAGTCCTGTGCTAATATTTGAACTTATTGTTAGTTACTTACTTGCCTTGAGATTTATCATTTTATTAGGTGTGCATTTCTCTATTACGTTGTCACTCTTGAAGTGTATGAGGCAGATAGGGTAGCTCGAGTTGCTGCATCTTTGCAGAAGTCTGATCAGATCATCTCATTGCTTAATAAAACGTTTAGAGTTGCACCTTTCTGCAGATATTTTATTTCTACAGTAGATTTTATTACCTGCATAGCGTAGATAACTTTAGATAAACAGGGTAATTATAACGGCTGTGTGACCAGATATCATATTTAGGTTGGATTTTATTTTGATGTAGACATCGAGTATCTGTAAACTGCAGCAAAATCTAAAAGTTTAGGTTGTCGGGCCGGTATGTTGGCTCTTTCGTTGATAAGTAGTTAAAGCTGTGCAAGCTTGTGGTTTGTGACACATTGTTCTCTTTGTAACTAACGTAGAGCCAGTTAGTCAGAAATAATAATAATTCTATTTCTGTGGTGACAAAAAGTTTGTTTTTCAAATAAAAGTTTTAGAGGGTGAATACAATAATGCTATTGTTGCCGACTAAAGTTTGAGGTGCAGTTGAATTTTAGCAGCTTGGTGTTTACTCGTACGGTAAAGTGGGAGAGCTTGGTGAAAAAGGACATTAGGTTATTTAGTAGATTTACCATGAGCAATATAATCCAAGTGGTTGGTACAGTAGGTTGAGTAATTTGGAATGTTAAAAAAGTTTTCTCAGTAAAGTAAGTTTTAGAGATAGTGGTCGACTAGTTCATTACAATTCTAGTTAGATTTTTAGCAACTTATTTATGACCGTGAACGTATTTGTAATAAATTCTTTTAGGAAACTGTTTAATACATCTACTGCATTACTTTAATGATGTGCTTGCCGTATCGTATTAAAGGTGGTGCGCGACGATCGGTAGTGGGGCCTTAACCTTATAAATTATTATTACACACGAAGCAGTCCTTGTAATTAATCGGGTGATTCTTGTCCGATTGGCGTGTCTTTCGTTTCGGCACTTGGATTCTGGCCTTCACCACACTTAACACAACTGAAAGGTTTTTTTATAATAAGCTTTGGCATGTGTGCACTGTCCTATGACATTCTTCTTTTTTGGAGACTCGACTATTCCGGTTTTTAAGTATTTCAGTTTAAATATTTGTCTGTTAAATTTGGGCTTTAAATCTATGAATACTAAGGATTCTTACGCCTAGAAATTCGAATTCGACTTTATTTTCGTCATCGTTAACTTTTGTGACAAATTATAGTTTAGAGGTTGCAGTTGGAAAGGTAAAAGTATTTGATTAGGAAGAACAAATACTAACTCCAATCCGGGAAAATGTTGTCGACTTCCGTGCGCATATTGCTGCTAATGGCTCTATCCCTGATTTGAGCAGTTATTATAATTAAATATCTGGTTTGCTAGAACGTTGTTTGATATTCCATTGATGCTTGTGTTTGCATTGCGGGCAGTAAACACCGCTATTAAGTGCTTATAACACTGGGTCAGGCGAATGGGTGCGTGTTGCGTGATAATGGCAAGAAGAATTGCCACAATCATATTAATACGCGGCCGCTTGCTTCCGTACTAACGCTCGAACTCTCTCTTAAGGAAATAAGGACAGCAAAGTATTCGAGCTTTCTTTCGGCTGATCAAATAATGATGGGATATACACACGTGATAACGCTGAAACTTCACAGGTAGTCGCTTATGTTTTAGAAGACCATTACTTTTTATCGCCTTTCTACATGCATTTAATTCAGGTTAACAAGTTTCACGATGCTAAATCTTTTTGGAAGAGATTTGGACGTAAATATATTTCATAGTACAAAACCGAACTTTAGACTTGATTATAGATAGAAATGAGCAAACGCAGATAAAGATCAAAGTTGCAACTTTATGGAAATCGCAAAAAATGAAAGCGGTCTCATTTTACCCTTGCGATAACTTAAAACTGTAATTAATTTTGTAATTAATATCAAGTTTCATCGGAGGAGCTTGTAATTCCACAGACACGCCGCAAAGTGCCAGGTAGAGAAACGCTCTATAGACGTAACAGGTAGGAGGGAAATCGGACACCTCCGCGGACCAACAAATACCAGCGGCCTCTGGTGCAGAGTGGGTGGCTGTAAGCAGCGCTTAGTCCTTTGTGGGAGGAGACGATGAGCTTCCAACCAGCCTGGAGGTTGTGTAGGTTACGCAAAACAATCCTTAAGAATTGAATAAAATGACGAGTAAAACGATGGGATTACAACTTTTCCGACTGGACTACAAATTCTGGGAAGGATAATCGCTTCAGGGGCAAGCATGAAAGAATAGCAGAACAGAAGTTCAGTAGCATACAAAGAATAGATAAAAAATAGAACAGTTAGAAGAAGAATTAGAAAACTCAAGAGGGAAGACAGAAAAACATCGTAACACACACTAATGGTTATTAATAAGAAATAAATAAAACTAAAAAAAAATAGAAGATAGAAATAGGGCAGGATGATTCTGTTCACTTCCTGAATGGGCAAGCAGTGGCTCACAACCTACATGTAAATAGTAAAAATCATCTCGTCACTCTGATTTTCTGCTTCTTTTAGACTGATTACTTTTTCTACCTATCACACCAATCTTTTAAGTTCTTCAGTGGTCCTGGAGTCAGAAAACTATTAACGTTTAATTCATATTTCTCTTGTACTGAATACTGGAACAGTTCACAAATGTGTCCTCTTTGCTTCTACTTTTATTTTTGGTATTATCCAACTCTATTCTTTCTTTTAAAATCCAATACGTCGGTCAGTTTTGTGCTATGGCGACTTCACTTACCATTTGCATTAATATTTTGTTCATTTTTATAATTGAGGCAAACTCACAACAAATTCTTGATTTTCTATCTTTATATATCTCTTTTATTACTATTGTAATGTAAATAAAATTTAAAAATAGGGAAAAGGCGCTGATTTTTGAATACTTTGGTAGTAAAGAAAACTAGTCTTCTCCACTAGGTTACACCCAGCTCGAAGTGTTAGACCGGTAATCACTAAATGAGTTTATATAATACCACTAACATGACTAATTTACAATAATTGTTGCAGTGAAACCGTAAAATGATCCTAAATCTCTAAATACCCGCGACTTATAAATATTTATTGCACATAAATCTGCGTTCTGAAAGCTGCGCCCGGTGCATTGACGGCTTATTTAAATTACGTCTCAACATGTCAATTAGAAATACCAACTGCCCGAGAAGTAACCTTAGACTCGAGCGCATGTGCGGCTGTTTACTTTATTATAATTGTACGTTCCAAATTCGTGCGCTAATATTCCTCTTTTATCTGCGGTGCTTTGTGGCATAACATTCAGGAGCATTGCAGAGCTTTCCGCTTCGCTTTCGCTTTTCGGCTTCGGCGCAGCGACTTATCCCTATCTTGATACTTACGTTTTCCTTTACATTTCATAAACAGTTACGGTCGTTAGCCGTACAGTAGGTTAGATGTGTAATTTCGGGACTGTTGCAGATGACAGATTATTGTGTTAATTTTATTGTAACGGCTCTTCGATGTACGGTGGTTGTTTCAAAACTAATTAATTTCCAAGCGGTACGTCTCTTTTAGTGTTGTAAGCAGCAAATTTGTTTGCTTGTTGAATATTTTATTACGCTTTAAAATATTTATTAACGGTAATTGTTACAAGACATATTGTTTAAAGGTAATTTAGAGTCTGTTACATAGTTGTAGATTAATTGCTCAAGTATAAGTCAATCCAACTCAAATGTGTTATCAGCAAATTTAACTTCCCCTGTAAAATAATATCTGAATTACTCCTTCAAAGGGGCTTTGCCCCTGAGTAGTATTAGAATACTTTAAAACTACAAACGTTAACCATCAAGTTGAGCCCAAGAAGGGCAGATAGTGAAGAAGCGTAGGAATAGCCTAGGAAAAGCTTGATAGCCAAAAAATCATATGTTAGTTAGCTAATCGTTTTTTAAGTGAACCTCTAAGCAGCTCCAATAAATACGACTTTTCAGACTACCATTAGAGAGAAAGCGAAAATTTGGACAAACGATACGATGACATAAGTAAGCATAAACATAATTGTTACAAAGGATCAGATTTAATCCGTTGTGTTTAGAGCTATCTAATACGCGAGAAAACTGGTTTATCAGATAATATGGTGATATATAAGATTCTTTACAGCAACACCTAAAGGCCTTTATTTTTATCTAACAATGCAAAAAATATAACGGAGATCCGATGGAAATAATAACTCTTTCGACTCTTACATTATGAAACCATTTATTTAAAACTGAGAGATGTCGTCTTTCAATTTTTTGATTGTTGCTTTATCTTTAAAGTATCTCTATAAAAGAAATCTATTAGAATGAGTTATGGGGAACGCTAAGAGAATTTAACCACCTTCTTGCCTAATCTGTTTGACAAGATGACCCCTTACATCACGATGGTAGTGGGTAGGTACCCCATCTTGCTAGAACTAAATCCTTACTTTACTAACCGACTCTTCATCCTGTGGAACAACGCATTTTTGAAGCA
Source organism: Sinelater perroti (assembly GCA_036346155.1). Lineage (NCBI taxonomy): Eukaryota > Metazoa > Arthropoda > Insecta > Coleoptera > Elateridae > Sinelater > Sinelater perroti. Next base: position 14,323,979 of record JARFIY010000158.1, on the reverse strand, counting down.
GTTTAGTCAACAAAACGGTCAATGTTAATATCCCACGCCACATCGTAGCCCTTGGTAAGTTCAGGTGTTCGATAGTGACATGTAAGTTTTGAGGACCCCGGTAGGTGCTGCATCTTCTATGCATTTACTCTGGTGCTTTTCACAAAATTGTCTGATAAAGTTAACAAACACTACATTTATCGTTATATAAAATCTAAGGCCAACTAAAACTAACATGGGGTTATGAAAAAGGGGAGAAGTACAACATACAAAAAAAGATAAGGTCATACAAGTGTGATTCGAACTTTAATATCCAACTGATGCAGTTGAGCATTCACTCTAAAAGACTATCAGTCACACAACCACAACAACAGTTGGATTTCGTAAACATTTTTGATTTTTTTCCTGAATTTACCAAAAGGGGGAAAGTGATAAGTGGAAACTCCTAAAAACTTCCTTAAAATAGAACTACTGATTAGAATGTCAGTAATGCCAAAAAAATTTGATAAGTTGTTAGGAGAAAGGCTCATAAAAATAATACAGGCAAGAAAGTAATTACGAACCATCAATTTAGTCGCAAAGAATGCTACTCTATAACAGAAGAAGTTCAAAGAGTTGTAGACAAAAATAAACTAGGATTTAAAATAAAAGAGGTGCCATTTAATAAATTGCGCCATGCAGTTTTGCACAAATCAAGGAAAATGATAAAATTATGGTTAAAAATACAGTAAATGAAAGCATGACTAACAGGTCATGGTAAACAGGGTAGTATGCATCGAAGCTAGCTACCAGTAAAATTGTCGATGTATTAAAATTATTATTATTTCGATCTAATTTCTCATGCTCCCCAGAAAGTTATTTAATACACTACGAACTAGAAATCTGCTGAGTTTTGTCGCCTTTTCAACGAATCAACAAATGTCTTCTTGTTTAGAATTAGGACAGCAATGTTTCAAAAGCTCTTGGATAGAGTAACCAGCTAACTTTGAGCTACTGCCTTTAATTAGATGCGGCAAATAAGAGCAAAAGTTTCCCGCAACTTGAAATCGGAAGAAAATGTTGCTTTATCCTTAAATGGAAAACAAGCTTTCTCAAAATGTTAATGTATTTATTGATTCATTTGTTTTATCGAACTGGCTAACTATGTTCTGTAAAATGTTGTACCCTTTAGACAAGAAAACAATTGGTAAAACTAATTTTTAATATTTTTATTAATCTTTGAGATATAAAAAGGATTTGAGCAGTCTTTAGTTTACTAATAATAAGAAGAAAACATCAGTTATAAATTAATAGTGTCGTATTTGGAAGCGACATGTTCACTAGTTGATATAAATTGAGTCAAAGCATCTTTGAGGAGAAATTTATAAATTTTTGAATAAATTCCTTAAATAAAAATGATTTTGTTTTTCATGAAAAGTGTAAGTACTGCGCGAAAATCAGAGAAATATGTTTTATGCTCAAATGTTTAAAATATGGCTACTCTGTTGCTACTTCCCATATGTAAGTACATGGATATAGTAAACAAGGTCCTAATTTCTCTAAGTATCTCTGGTATCTCAGTTCTCAGTCTGGTTAATTCTTTCTTAATAAAGGTTGCCATTATTCGTGTCGAGCAGCTCACTAATGTACTCATAGTCCATGTCCAATTAATATCCTGATTTCGTCATCAAACCACATTGGAGGTCCCATATCAAGAAGATCGCGAGAAAGATAAAATAAATAAAAGCGTCACTTGGCTCGCTCGTTTATAGAAAACATAATCTACAATAGCATTATTGGGCAGATGATTTGTATAGCACCATCTTGGTAAGACCCATTTTGCTACAGTCCATGTTTAAGGGGTTGTGGTACTTTAGGAATACAATCTTCTATATAGTTACAAAAATACTATTAAGAAGTTTATAAAGTAAATTGTACAAGTTCAATCCAACCCAATCGCCAAAGACATTGGTAATTATACTTCGGTAGCGCGTATTCTTCGCATACCCACCATTAGTGATGTGTTAGCGAAAGTTCTTTACACATCCAACCCAAAATCTACTCCCTCCTGCATCAGCAAGCAAATATATTAAGTGATATGACCTCAGAACCCCAAGATAACGAGTATGGTAACATAACACTTAGAAGATGAGTCAGCCAAATTCACTCCAATCAACCAACCTGTAAACACAACCTTCATTCTGTTTTGTAACAAATTGGGCGTAATCAACTTGTGGGAGCAACAATCTACAGTCCTGTTCCTGCTAGACATCATTACAGTATCAGTTTTTATTTACTACCTTTTTTATGTTGCATTATTGTGCTTTTAAGGCAAATTTTGAAATGACCTACCCAAATGGGATCATGTGAGGAACGATCACATAAAGGAGACTACCCACTGGAAGAATAAGAGAGTAAAGGATTGCCAAAAAGAAAAATAAAAGTGAAAAAAACCAATAAGAGGTAGAAAAGGTAGACCAAGAAGAAGATGGACCAAACAGAAGACATAAAAAGATCAAAGGGGAAATTATTAATAAAACTTGCAACAAAAGCTTAGAAGAACTGGATAAAGGAAGGGCGGAACCCACAATCCGACGCCTGAAAAGGCAGACGAAACCATAAAGAAAAGAAGGAGAAATAACATACGTTACATATTCTCCATGAGTTTTATAAATAAAATCTGACATTTTACATTCTTCTGTGTGGTTTTATCTGAAGTATCGTTATTTAATTGGTTGTATTATTTTTACTTGCTATTATATTGTAAGGATGATGTCCAATAAAAAGAAAGATTTGAAAAGACTAAATCTACGTGAACGCGGATACGACGTGCGAACGTTCTCTTGTCGGAGCTAAGAGTGCCACTGATCCGAACAATGCTTCCTTGATAACTTGTGAGACCGTTAAAGCTATTGCTAACCCTAGACGATCAGTTGCTCATGTGCGCGTGCCATAGGCACCAAAGACTCAGCCCAAGACTTCGTCTGGTGGCCGAGCTACTATTTGGAAATAGCCTATACATTTCAGTAAGCAATCACATTGAAGGGGGGGCTAACGTTCAGACGGTCCGTATCCCACGAACGTCCAACATCCTGCAAGATCGTTGGGCCATTTCTATCGATCGACCAAGGAGATCGTACAAGCAACTGTCAAATGCTTACAATGTCTTTTACTATTCACTTTCACACTGTGTAAATTTTTTTATTGTTAAACACCTTTGGCAGCTATAACTTCTCTGAAGTATCAATTTCTCTTATATAGTTAGCAAATCTTTATGTAAATGTTTCCATTAATGCATTTGCGCAAGAGGATATTAAATTATAGCTTTTTGTTAATATAAATTGACGCCTTTTTGCTTCTAAACAGTATAATGTGCACGGAACCAAATTATAGACATTGCTACTGAGTAAGAATTAACTGCAACCCGCATTCAATCACTCAAGCATTCATTAGCTGCGTAACATTGCACTTCTACAAAAAGTCTTTTCTTGTACAACTTAAAATAGTCAACGCGTTTTATATTATACGGGTCGTTTTAATTTAGATTTAGAAATGCTTTCAGGCTTTGCTCGTTGAAGTTTCTGGGGAAAAGCTAGAGTATACGGTAGTAAAGTTGAAAGTGTCTCAACGTCGAGTGTAGTTATACGGTGAGTTGCTAGAATAACTGACGAGGTAGTGCATTGTCTAAAAGGCCCAGAAATAACAGAACAATTAAGAAAAAGTTGGAATATTTAAGTCGGTTGTGCAAAAATCAAGAGTATGGCTTGCTAAAATTGATAGAGAACTAGTTTATGTGTTATCTGTGCAATTATCAGCTGCTATAATTACTAAACTTGGAACAGGAACAGAGCTCGAACTCAGAAAATTTTCTAGTCTAGTTGTCGATTGCATTCCACAAATTTTGGATTAAGTCTGATACCATGGCAAACTGCTATGTCCTCGTCACCTAAATATTAATGTAGTCACTACTTAGCAAATTTTAGGTTTTTTTATAGACTGAGAATGGATTCAATTTAAACCAAAAACGTAAAAAGCTTCTAAACGGTGTAGATAGGGATGTCTGAAAAGGATTTACTTTCTAGAGTACTTAACACTTTTACAGTCAGTTCTAAGATATCAAAGCAACGGATCATTAACACATTGTTTACAAAAAACAACGTAAATTGTCCAAAATGCTCAGAAGTTTTAAGATATACTTAGGGGATAGCATTTAAGAAAACTGAATTGTTGAAAGACTTCGAAACGATTCAGTCACCAGTGCTATCCAAGGACCAATGTAACTGAGGAGAATGCGTGAATTGTTTGATAATTGTTGATTGGTGGTTATTGAAATTGCTCTAAAGTTGAAATAAACCACAGCAGTGGTCAGACAACTGTTACTGGCAGCCTTTGGTTTTGAAGTATTCGCAAAGATAAAAAACCGCAGCGTCTCAAGGTGTGCCAACGTCTATTGACATTCGTAACGTCACGCTCAGCGCTCGACACTTCTAGAAACGCAGCTGGCGCGCATGTGTTCGCGATTATTCTACTAGGCTTGAGTATGACGTTCTCGAAGGTTCGCGGCTATTTGGGTATATCGGCGGAATAGAATTGAATACTGCGCGGCGAGTTGCCGGTGGGATTCCGAATTGTGGAGCAAGTGGGCGAATCCAAGCGGGAGCTGTGTTTACATAAATAATGTGCAGTTAGTTATATGTAGTGCATACAATAGACACGTAATTTTAAGCAAAATTGGTATGTTTTATTTACCACTGCCAAGAGCAGAAACGTGAAATTATAATAAAGTTTGGGCACACCACTATCCTGGATGTCAAATATGGAATAGTCAAGTATGGAATAGTGAAATAAGGAAGAATCTGCATCTATCACAGCCACATTCTATTTTTTTATTTAAATAAAATTTCGCACATTTTTTTTTATGGAAGTCAACAAACAAAACTCAACAAAAATCGTGTGATTATTATTATTTTTGATTGTTAAAGAAGCACTTGGAGGACAAATATTTGGCAATGAGGTTATTGAAGCACTTTTGCACGATTGATTGTCAAAACCAGCGTCATTTACACTAACAGAACCAGCTGCTCCACTAAACTAAAAAAATCTAGTTAACATTAATTTATCTCAAATTCTCTGTGGATGATTATGTTCTCGGAAAGACTGCTCGCTAAAGTCTCATTTAGTTTCTGGTATAATAATAAACACAACAAAAATTTAAGACTTACTCCCCAAATTCCCCAATAACCGTCTATTATATTTTTATAATTATTTCCTTGTTTGCGCCAATTCTCCGATACCATTGGTAGTAGAAGCAATAACGTTTCCCTATATTTTTGCTGGAATAAATAATGGGAATAGAGCATACGAATTTCTTCTGCAGAAAATCACAGAGATAGCATTTTACGTCAGTGATTTTATTAAATATAATATTTGAAAATCTTCCTAATGTTCTGAATAAACATAATTTTTTAAGATTTCTAATTTTAAAAAGGGTGGTGTAAGAGCTGTAAAAAATATGGCAACTACTGCAATTTTCCATATGTAAGTGTATAAATATTGTGCGTAAGATCCCAATTTCTATAAATTCTTTTAATAACGGTCACCATTATTCCAGCTAATTTTGAGTACCTTGCTGATTATGTTATTGTTTCTTACTCTTAGTTATAATTAATGCATTTTCTTTACTATAACTCAATTAATTGTCTTTCCTCTTATACAATTTAATATTGATTTATCAGTTACTTTGAAAGCCTCACATGGAGCTCCTATATCAAGGAGATTACGAAAAAATTTAAAGCAGCGATAACGTTCTTTGTCTTGCTTAGAAAACAAGACGATTCTTTAAAAAATTCAAGAGCGTCAACCATTAAGCGATAGAGCAACAATCGAGAGACATCATTTTGCGAAAACTTTGAAGCAAATGATCGAATTAAAAGAAATTGATTATCAAAAGACATGGTTCTCGGATGAGTCTCATTATGAATTGGAAAGGTATGTGTACAATCAAAATTACCAGACATGGGGGGGGGGGGCCAAGAAGCACGTCCTTTACGCTCAAAACAGTGTGCCATTAATTGCTACAGTGAGCTCATATTTTCCGACAGAAACAATTAATGTTAAAATCTATAACAATCAAAATTGGACAAATTTTTTGGTTACATCAGCCGTAATTCTATAAAACGAGAATTCTGATTTATGCAAGACGGCGCCCGAGTCCACCGAACTCATCAAAACATGACTGCCATACCACGTATTTTTGGATCGAATATCATTGGATGCAAAAACAAAGGCAGGCGGAGAAATTGATTACCACCATATTATCTCGATTTAAGCCCCTGTGATTATTTACACTGTTTACTATCCACGCCAAGAAATAATAAAGAAGGTTTACGGCCTCAAAATATGTATTAAAGATGCTATTAATTCGACAGAAAAAAAGATGCAAAATTATTGATTACTTTTTGAAACTCGTAGAAAGACATTTTGAAAATATTATTATCAAGTCCTTTAATCAATAAATAGCAATTTACGCTATGAATATCTTTTGTAGCCTTTTTGTAATTTTATATCCACCATTAGCATCCAATTAACGGCCACCTTGTAGTATCGTTTGTAGAGGGTTTTATTTCCTTTTTTCATGTTGAAATTTTAAACCCTCAACTATGAAATGCTCTGAAAAATCTACGTAAGTGTTGTTTCGCATGCGACGCACATTTTAAATAATATATATCATATTTTCTCCAGAAGCCTTATAACCAGCATTTCATGTTCTTCTGTGTAGTTCTATTGGGTTTTTATTTGAATTATCATTATCCTACTTCACTGTTGTATTATTTATATTTTCGATTATATTCTTTTTTTGATTAAGTTTTGATCTTGTAAGTTATTTTTAATTGTTAAAACAACTTTTGCAACCCTAACTTTTCCAAAACACCATTTTGATTTTGTAGCTAGTGAATTTTTACGTAAAGGCCCCCTTTTAATGGGTTTGCGAAAAAATTTGTTAAATATATAGCTGCAAAACGGTATTATGTGCACGAAACCAAATTATAGACATGTATACTGGTAAGATTAACTGCAACACGCATGCAATCACTCAACCACTCATTTCTTGCGTTTCGTTGTGCATCTACAAAAAGTAAGCAACTAGCATTAGGTTAGTAATGTAACAGGTGCCTCTTCGTGTACGACTTAAAACAATCAACGATTGATAGTCTAACGAGACAGTGCATTCACTAAAAGGCTCTGAAATAATAGAACAACAAAGAAAGTTAAAGTATGACTTATTAAGATTATTTACTGAAGATAAATCTAGAGAACTAGTATAATACGTTACCTTTTCTAGTCTAGTTGCCGACCGCACTGCACTAATTTTATATTAAGGCTAATACCATTGCAAAATATTGGGCCTTAGCCATCTAGACATTAATACCAACACTACTTATAAAAATCATCAGCTTTTAAACCGAAATTTCTTTCTTAAACGCAAAGAGGTTTGGCTTCTGAGCGTTTTATGAAGGTAAATCACGATATAAGAGCAAAAGATACTCTCGTTCGTTGCGCAACCGATTACTGGCAAGTTTCTTACAAAAAAGAGCATAAAATTGTGCGAAATGTTCAGAAGACCTGGAACGCACATTAGAAACAAAACCCTTAAGAAAACTCTAGTGTGCGCGTAACACAAGCAATTGTTGAGAGAACGAGAGGCAATTCAGAGTAAAGGTAGCAGACGTCGTACAAAGGCTATTGTGATTTAGGGGTTACAGTAATGTTCAGGCAATGATTAATCGTAGTCTTGGGATATAAAAAGCGCCCTTTGTCTTTGCGCAAAAATTAAAAATTAGGTTGAGGCTTTTTATATGAGATTGTTATCTGTAATAAAATGTGGGCACACCATTACATTTCGGAGTCCAAATTAGCTGGAACGAAGTGGTGCAAGAATGAATAATCTGCAACCATTGTGGCCAAAATTATGTTTGTGGATTACATTGATTATTTCTATAGAGGTCATACTCTAAACGCCGGTTACTATCAACAAATAAAACTCAACAAAAAATTAATGGATTATTTTAGACTACACTTGAGCACTCTTGTACATTGTAGATTTATCGCCCTGTAATTATTATTTTTTGGTCCATTAAAAGAAGGAGGACAAATATTTGGCAATGATGTTCTTGAAGGACTGGTGCGCAATGGGTTAATGTCTAAACCAGCATCATTTACACTAACGAAACCAAATGTTTCACTAAATAAAAATCTGTTTTATATTAATTCATCCTCGTAGTAAAGATGATGCTATTATCTCTGTGGATAATTATGTTTACAGAAAGGTTGCTTACTATAGTCTTACTTAGTTTCTGATAGAATAATAACACAACAAAAATTTTCAGCTTGTTTTTCAGGCTCCTAAATAACGCTTTACTGTATTCTTGATGATTGTTTTCCTTTGAGCAGTTTTTTTGTGACATAATTAGTAAGAAACAAAAAGGTGGACTAAAGTCTACACAGAGTTTGCGGGAACGAAAATAGCATTTCACGGCAGTGACTTTATTAATTGTAATATTTGAAAATGTTTCTATTTTTTTTTATTGTACAATAAATTAGCAATCAGAATATGTATTCTATAGGCTAATGTGCTAACATAGGATCTTAAATGTGAAAATCCTTATCGGTCATGATGAGGCCTCTACCATCGAAGAGTCCTCGTCGTTTTCATCGGATGTCGTTTGGCCAGAGACGTTTTAGCCTTCTGTTGTCTTGATGATATAGAAGTGGGCGTATAAGAGGGTTGCTGTGTGTTGTAAGTCTGGTATGATGGTTGTTGCTTCTTTGCTGGATAACTTCAGTGATGTATGGGACGCGGAGGTCATTATGCAGTGTATTATTAGACATATACCATGGAGCGTTAGTGAGTTCACGCAGGATTTTGGATTGGGATCTTTGGGCAATGGAAATATTTGATTTGCTGGCACAGCCCCACAATTCAATGCCGTATGTCCATATGGGTAGTAATATTACTTTATATAGTAAAATTTGTTCCTCGAGTGGTAGATGCGATTTTCTTCCAAGCAGCCAGTGTAACTCCTTGAACCTCAGATCTATTTGTTTCCTCTTTCTGGTTATGTGTTCCTTCCAATTCATTTTTTCGCCAAGATGTAGTCCTAGATAACGCACTGAAGAAGATTGTGTAATGGGAGCATTGTTGAAGGTGACCGAAGGACATCTACCTTTTCTCAGTGTAAAGGTTACTTGGGTTGATTTTGATGCATTAATTCTTATTTTCCATTTGTTGACCCAGTTTCCAATTAGGTTTAGATGGTCCTGCAGGTAAGAAGCTGCGATTATGGGGTTTTCGTGACTAGCCAGAATAGCTGTGTCATCAGCAAAAGTACCGATTAAGGTATTTGTTGTGGGTGGGAGATCTGCCGTATATAATGAGTATAGCAGGGGGGCTAAAACGCTGCCTTGTGGTACTCCAGATTTAATATCGTATGAGTCAGAGAATTCACCATTTACTTTAGCTCTAAATTGACGGTCTTTTAAATAGGATTTAAGTATGTAGAAGAGAGAGGGAAGAAGGAGCTTGATTTTATAAAGAAGGCCATCATGCCAAACTTTGTCGAAGGCTTGGCCTATGTCCAAAAAAGCCGATGTACAATATTCTTTATTTTCCAGGGATGTGTTAATTTCGTGAACTACTCGATGACATTGCTGGATCGTTGAGTGCTATAACCGGAATCCGAATTGGTGGTCACGGATAACATCTAAAAATGAGTTCATTCTGCTACGAATTAGTTTTTCCAGTAGTTTGGAGATAGCTGATAACAAGCTTATTGGTCTGTAGGAAGATACATGATTTGGGTTTTTTGCCAGGCTTGGGGATCATAATTATTTCAGCAACTTTTAGTTGTTTGGGCCAATACTGTAGTCTTAAAACCGCATTGAATATATATGTGAGCATTACAATACCTTTCTTGGGGAGTTCTTTCAACATTTTTGGTGTAATCAGGTCAGGACCTGGAGCTTTTCTAATATTTAATTGAGTTATTACATCTATGATTTCTTTAGGAATGATTGGTTTTATAGGTTCTGCGGGAGGAGGATTGTTGTTCAGAAAGTCGGAAACTTCTTGATTTGGTGTGTTATCGTGAGGAGTAAATACTTCTGCTAGATATTGGGCGAATAGGTCGGCTTTTTCCTTGTTGCTTCTTGCCCATGGCCCCGGGGTGGGATCTTGCTTGCGAACTGGGGGGTTTGCGTGAACTGGTTTGAGAGCTGCTTTAACGGGTCTCCAGATGGAATTATCATAACGATTCAAGTTTAATATGTAGTTTCTAAACGATACATGTTGAGATTCCTTTATTTGGCGTTTGAGTTTCCTTGTTATTTGGTTATAAGCTGTTTTGTCGGTTGGGGAATGGCTACGGTGCCATTTTGCTTTGGCTTTTCTTTTTTCCGCTATTAGTTTTTTAATTTCTAAATGGATATTAATGTTACTAACATGAATTTTCGAGGTCGGCGTTGCCTGGTGAGCGGCTTGTAATAATATTGTGGTTAGGTTATTTAAGGAATCCTCTACTTCATTGGGTTCTTTTAGTCTTATTTTTAGATTGATGCTTTCGTTGATTTTATTCCTGTAGTCTTCCCAATCAGTTTTTGAATTATATATCTTAGGTGGCGTTTTAACATTTATTATAGTTGTGCTGACTGTTGCTATTACTGGTGAGTTATCGGAAGATAAATCTAAGTTGGGGACAATGTCCAAATAGGAGTATGAAATGCCATTAGTGACGAAAAAGTCCAGGAGGTCTGGAATTTTTTCCGGGATCAGTTGGCCAGTAAGTTGGACTGCCCGTTGATAAGTAATTGTATTTCGCTTCGTGTAGGACCTTAGCTAATTCTCTTCCTTTCGTGGTAGTAGTCCGTGATCCCCATAGGGTATTTTTACTGTTGTAGTCGCCACCAGCGAGGAACTTAGTGCCAAGCGTTTTAAAGAATTCTTCAAAATGTTCTTTTTTAAGTTGGTGGCAAGGGGGACAATATATAGCACTTATGTTTATGTCAAATGGTAGAGTTTTAACTTTTATCGAAGTGGCTTGTAAGTAATCTTTTGAATATTCAGGTAGTACATAATGTTCGATGGTGTATTTTATTAATATTGCAGATCCTGCGTGGGCTGTGTTGTCTGGGTGGTTAGTGTGGTAGAATTTGTATCCGGGAATCTTAAAGTATGATATGTTGGTAAGGTGGGATTCGCTGATTAAAAGAATGTCAATTAGGTTGTAGTGAAGGAAGGTTTTTATTTCTTCTTTATGTTGTAACATACCATTGGCGTTCCAAAGTGCTATTCGAAGGAACTTAGCCATTATTTTTATCCAATTAACATGGTTAGCATGTTTAGTACCATGCTATTCTGATGTAAAAGCTGGTTAAACATGTTTTTTAATTCTTCTAGGAACTTATTTAACAGTTCGCTGATGTTATCTTCTGTTTTAACATTCTGTGATTGTGGTGTGTAATTAGTATTATTGTTGGCTGTTTTAGTGTAGTTGTAGTTTTGAAGTGGGTTGTTAACAATAGGTGCAGGTGTTTGTTGATTAAGATTTGATAATGTTGGAGTAATATGAGGAGTAATATTGTTGTTTGAGACAGGGTTTCTTTTGTATAAACGATGGTAATATTCACAACCTCTGTAATTCAGGGTGTGGACCTCCACATAAAGCGCATGTAGCTGGGGTGTCCCTAGTTTTTTTGCAACTGGCGGTACTGTGCGTATTGCCACATTTTACACATTTAAAGGGTCTGTTACAGTATTTCTTGGAGTGTCCATATAATTGACATCGTGTGCATTGTATTACGTTGTTTTGTTTTCTTGGAGGTTCGACTTGTACAACGCAATGACATAACGTACGGATATCGTAGACTCTTTTATTATTGTCTGCTGGTTCTAGGTCCACAAAGAACATATTCAGCGGTGTTTTGTCCTTTCTGCTTAGCACATTGATGATATTCCTTACCTTATGCCCCTGGGATTCGAGATCATCTATTATATCTTGAGTGTCCATGGAATGATGTAAGTATTTTATTACCACTCGAAGAGCTCTTTCCTCTTTAGGTTGGTAAGTATGGTGAATGATATTGTTTTCTTTCATGTACTTAGATAGTTTCCTGAAGGTGTCAGGGGTGTTACAATTTATTTTTACTGTATCATTGGACATACTTCTAGAGGAGAACTGATCCTCTTCAATTATTTCATTTAATTTTTTTATCATTTCTGGAAGTTGGCAACTCCGTATACGAAAATGGGAGGAGGTCTAGGGATGATAACTGCGGTTTGGTTGTCGGTGCTTTCTGGGTTAGGATTTAAGGCACTAAATTTATTAGATAATTGTATGTTAGTCGGTGTTATTCCTTTGTTTGTGAATGTTTTTCTTCTCTTGACACTTTTAATTACTTGCCATGAATTTTGGTTTGATGAATTTGCAATTTCTTCATCGCTGGTTGATATCATTCTTTCTAGCTGTGTGTTGTTAATTTGCTGTGGGTGATCATAAATGAATTGTTGTGGGGCGTGCTGTGATTGTAGAAAATATTGAGATTGTTGAGGGTTTAGATTTTGCATGTAAGGTTGTAGTAATTGCTGTTGGTTAGGTGGGAATGTATAAGGCTGTGATAGGAACGTTTGTGACATTTGCGTATTCGTAGCTGGCTGGTGTTGCATAATATTTGTTGATGTCATTGCTTGAGGCACATTATTAATAAATCCAGGACCGTTTCCCGTAGGAAACATTCTTACCTATTTTAACAGTTCGATGTATGTTAATGCACTGCACGTGAGATTAAAATTGTTGTTGACCGTACGGTCACGATAATCACTTCGCTCCGTCTGCACTCTCGATAAAGCAACTTTACGCTTTGAAAGTCAAACGCGAAAAAAAAAAAAAATTTAAAAAAAATGTTTCTAATATTCTAAATAAAAATAAAGTTTCCTTTTTATGGATTTCTAATTTAGAAAAATGTGGTGTAAGCATTGTACAAAAATCAGAAACATTTATGCTCAAGGAAGCAATCGAAGCTCATGTTCTACTTTTTTTGTGGTTTAAATATGGCAACCTCCGTTGCTTCCCATGCGTAAGTATATAAGGCCCTAATTTCTTTAAATGGCCCTTGTATCTCGTCTCCCAATCTTGCTAAACCTTTTCTAGCGACATTCACCTCTATTTCACCCAATTTTGAATAGTTTGCTGCTATGTTTAACTAATTGTCCTTCTGGTTTATTCAATGCAATATCACCTTATCAATTACTTTAAAGGTTAAAGCAGCGATAGCGTCCTTTGGCTCGCTATTGCGTGGGATAGAGTAAAGTACCCTTAGAAAACAAGACGATGATCTAAAAGCATCATTAGATCTATGATGACCTCCATAGCCCCAGTTTCAAGATGCTTTGCTAAGACCCATATTTATTACGATCCATGTTTGGTATTTTGTAGTACTTTAGGAAGATATAGATGCAGTAATATCATGGTTAGACAGTTAATTAAAAAACGTGTAATGTAATATCTAAGACCACCAAAGCCCAGCAAAAGTAGCCCAACTATCATCTACTACCTCCCACATCAGCAAAAAAAAAAACTCCAGATAAGGAGTGCAATAAATTAAAGCATTTAAGAGGTAGTTCTTAGTTCAATCCACTCCAATCAGCAATCTTGACATCATAACTTTAATTTTGTATTTCGTTAACTTAAAATGTGATCGACTTGTAAGAAAAACGTATGTAAGAACAGTTAACAGTTTTATTCGTGCTAAAAATCATCATAGTATTAATTGCAGAAATTTTAATTCTTTTTTTTAAGTTGTAACTTCATGCTTTGACTTATGAGACGCATATTTTAAATAATGCACGTCACATAATCCCTAGGAGTTTTATAATTAAAATTTTACATGTTATATTTTTCTGTGCAGTTTTATTGGGTTTTCGTTTGCATTATTATTACCTGATATACTAACTTAGTTCAGTGTTATTTATATATGCGGTCTTATTTCTTTTTTGTTCAAGTTTTGGTCGTGTAAACCATTTTTTAATTATAAAAACAATTTTTGCGCCCATAACTTTTTGCAAAATAGCAATTCTGCCTCTGTAGCCAGTACATCTTTACGTAAAGTTCTCCATTAGAGCGCTTGCAGCGAAATTCATTAAATACATGGCTATTAACTAACGCCTCTTTGCTTATAAAGGGTATTATGTGCACGAAGCCAAATTGTAGACATTACTACTGGCGAGATTAACTGCAACCCGCATACAGTCACTCAACCATTCATTAGCTGCGTTACGTTGTGCACCTACAAAAAGTAAGGCACTATCAGGCTAATAATGCAAGAGGTGTCTTTTCTTGTACGCCTTAGAACAGCCAACGCAATTTATATTATACGGGTTGTTTTAATTTAATGAAATGCACCAAAGTCGTGTTCGTTGAGGTTTTTGAAATAAAAAGCTAAATTATACGATCTTAAAGTTAAAAGTGTCGGAACTTTAGGCGTGATTATAACGTGAGTTTATATAGTGTCTAACAAGATAGTTTTGTATTAATTAAAAAGCCCTAAAATAATAGAACTGAGAAAGAGTTGAACTGTCCTGAAGAACTAGTATAATATGTTACCTATGAAATTATCATGTGCTGTAGTTTCTAAACTTGGATTAGGAACATGGAATAGAAGCTTAGAATTTTTCTAGTTCAATAAACATTGGTTTTGTTACTGATTGCACTTCCCTAATTTTGTATTAAAGCTGCTTATGAAAGATATCAGGTTTTTTCATAGCATGAAAGTGAACAATATGGAAACCAAAATTTCTTTTTCAAATACCTCTTAGGGCACTTTTTTAGTAGTACCACAATCCGCTGCAACGGATAGCTAGTAAGTTTCTTACAAAATAGAGCGTAAAATTCTCCGAAATGTTCAGAAAGCTTAAGATGCTCTTCGGGGACATTGTTCTTAAGAAATACTTAACTCTACGCGTAGATGCGCGTAGTACACAGTTCAAAATAGATGTTGCCCAAGGAAAATGTGCTGAGAAGAATATTTGCATTGTTCACCATCTTTTCAAAAATAGCCGCCGGTTAACAGTTACTAAAATTGCCTTTGACGTTGGAACAAGCTATGGCAGTGCTCACGCAATCATTACTAATGATCTTGGGTTTTGAAAAATTTCTGCAAGATGAGCGCTTTGTTTCGTTGCTAAAAATCAAAAACGGCAGCATCTCAGGGTGCGCCAATGTCTGTCGACACGCCACTAGGCTGAAGAAAAGGCGTTCCTATATAGGATAACTTGAGCACATCATTACGCCCCGGATTTCAAAGAAACCAGTATGGAGTGGTGAAAGAAGGAAGAATCTGCATTTGTGTTTTCATTTCAATGAAGTTTTCCACGCACGTTGCAGTGTGAACTTATAAACAAGCCCAACAAAAATTGAAGATTTGCTCTGGAGCGCACTGAAGCACCTTCCTTACAATGTGGATATGTTTCTTTACGATTATTATTTCTTTGGACCACTTTGACAATGATGTTGTTGAAACACTAATGCGCAATTGCTTGATGTTGCAGCCACCATCATTTTACAATATCGAGATCAAAACACCCTTTGTTCATTAGGCAAATATGTTAGTTAGAAGGTCTTGCAAAAATAACTTTGTACGTGTTTGATTAATCTTCGTATTCTATGCGCGGATGACCAGGGTGAAACCTCACTAATTTCTTCTTCCTCACGATTTTCTTTTATAGAAGTTTTTGTTAATTATTAAACTAAAAAAAAACCTCTACTATCTATCGTACTTGTTATTTTATCAAGATCATGCCAATTTTCAAATATTGTTTAGCAAAGCAATAAACGCTTCTAGAATGTTTTTCCAAAAATTGATGATGGGAATGGGTCATATGAATTTTGTCTGAAGAAAATCACTGAGATGATGTACTTACGAGAAATTATAAGGCGACTGAAAAATATAGAAACGTGCAAAACAAGCAAACGCAATTAATTTGTAGATTTTCGAAACATTAGAGCTTGAGCTTCAAAAAATTGTTGATAGGAGCTAGATTTCTCCAGTGTCTGTTTCGTATGACTTAATTGAGGAAAGAACATCTTGTGTTAAACAGTTGTAGACTAAATCTATAGAGAGCTTAACAACAGTACAATAAAGAACGCGATTATATTAATCGTAAACATATTGAAGAAAGCAATGGATTCACTTGAAAATTGATTTCACTCTAAATAATTCATGTTGAAAAGAAAGTAAAGATAAGTGAACAAGTACTGCTGTTCGGGCCAATCACGAATTCCTTTTTTTTTGGGGGGGGGGGGGCGGTTGGTTCGCCTGCGCAGCTACGTTGCTATAAAAGCGGGACTGTTGCGGCCTTTTGGTGTAGCCATGATGGTTTTGAAAAAGTTCGATCAGATTTAATTTTTCTGTGTGTACCGTTTTGACCGGGAGTTATTTGATTGGTGGCAGGAGGTTGCACATTCCGGAGGTTGTTTGTTGTAGGCCGATTACATGTACGGGAGTCGATATTTGCCGACGGAGAAACTCGGTCCGTTTTCTTTTGTATTTAACCCGGCGAGGAAAAACAAAAAAATCCTGTTGTAAACCTCGGACACGAGCAGCTGGCCCGTTGGGGTAACTACCTACCCGTTTCTCTTCTTCCTCGATTCCCCCTAATTGCAGCCCCGGGGAGCCGATTCTTGTAGCAGAGCATCCGCTTTTGCGGTGAGTATCTTCCAGCTTTTTGGTCTTTTTATTGAAATTCCTTTGTTTGAAATTAAAAATGCGATACAGTCCGCTTAAACCTAAACAACTACTATGGTTTAGTGGAAATAAAATACCTTAAAGTCTGTTTGTACTATTTTTCTTCAATTTTATCTTGAAGATAACGGGGTACATCAAATTATTGCGCCTGGACGCACCTGACCCGTCGTTCAGGCGCTAGTCCCATTATTAGAATGCCTATCAAAAAGTTTGAGAAGCAGTCAAATAGTGACGTTAAAGGAGGGTGTTGCTCTTATGATATACTGTCTTCAGATTTATCTTCTGGTAGACTATAATTGGCTACTTTGATCTTGAACTGGAAACAGTTATATTCTCAGTAATTCTACATAAATGAATGCCAAAGATTTAAATATTGATTGGTAGCTTTTTATACAGCAAACGTCTTATCGGGGAGAAACCATATCCTTGACAATTTTAAATGTTAGGGTCTAATACAAAGACTATTTTTATTAAATGTTGATACTTTAATACTTAAAAAAAGGTATTCATGAAGTTTTACGAATCCAGATTATTATTTGATATCAAACATACTCTCAATCTGTGCATTATTACTGCCTTTTTTGTAGTGGTTCTATTAATGAAGAATAAAAGTAGCTTGAACCGATTTTGTTTTTTTATATGTATGAGTCGTATAGACACAATAGCAATCGGCACCAGCGTTATATATTACGGCATATGACAGTTTAAACTTAGTTTGAAACAAATAAGTATTTGATTTGATCGCGTTCTTCAGTCCTTAAATTAAGTTAAAAATGGAAGACCAAACTGTGCATTTTCGGCATAATTTGCTTTTTTATTTTCACGCAGGAAAGAACCCAAGGCAAGCTTGTGTGAAGTTTACGGGGACAATGCCCTACAAAAGCGTTAGCGTCAGAGATGGTTTACTAAATTTCGTGCTGGTGATTTTGATGTCAACGATGTTGAAGTTGATGACGATCAAATAAAGGCACTTATTGAAGCAAACCCACGTTCACGACCATCTCAGGAAACTGGAATTTATTAGCAAGCTCCATATATGGATTTCACATGAACTTAAAAGTTCATCTCACCAACGCATTAATATCGCCGATACTAGTCTCAATCGCACCAAAATCGACCCGTTTTAGAACCTCTTCGTGACCGGTGATAAAAAATGGATTTTTTACAACTATATTCAGCGTCAACGATAGTGGTAGAGAAAAAGGGCGAGCCAAAACAACATCCAAAGCCGATTTTCACCAAAAAAGTTATGCTCTCAATATGAAAAGACAAAGACAAGGGTGTGGTGTTTTTTGAGCTTCTACCGTGAAATCAAACGATCGATTTTGTTGTGTACTGTCGTCAACTGAATGATTTAAATACATCTCTGACGGAGAAACGACTAGAACTCGTCAATTGCAAAGGCATGATGTTCCATGCTGACAATACGAGACTGCACACAAGTTTGGTGACTCTCCAGAAGTTCATGCTGCTTGGATAGGAAGTTGCGGCCTATTCTACTTAGTTACCAGACCATGCCTCATCAAATGTTGCAAAATAACTTAAACGGTAGGTCTTTCTATTCTGATGAGGCCATCAAGAAGCATCTCACCTAGTTCTGCGGTGGTACAGAGTAGTCCTTCTAGGAGCGCGGAATAATGCAATTCTCAGAAAGATGGAAAAAGGTCATCAATCAAAGTGGCCAATATTTTTTTTTTGCTCGCTTACAGGCACTGCAGTCCCAAGGGCTTATTATGCCCACTAACATGCACTTAAATGCAAGGACATTCACACACACCCATGGGTTGAGCGAGACTCGAACACGCGCGCGCCGGCTAGAGGACAGAGCCAACTGGTTGAACCATCAGAGCCACCGCGTCCCCAAGTGGCCAATATATTATTGATTGAACTTTGTTATGTTGTTAATAAATGAGTCTTGAAAATTACCCAAAAATATGTCATGACTTTTTCGACAACCCAACAGTTTAAGCTTTGATTTCTTCCTTAGTGATTGTAGAATAGTACTCTATAGTCTCTTGCAGTATGGCCTAGCTTTCCAGGCTGATTTCTATTTGATCTGATTTTTATGCTCATTAGCACTGAATAATCATTTTTCTATTTTTAATGGAATATTTAGTTATATTCCTTTTTAGTTCCCTAAAATAATTTTACTCAGAGCTTTTTGCGAATAGAATTTTTGGTTTTTAAATTTGTAATAATTCTGTGCTGCATGCAGATTTAACTCTTAAATAGTTTTATAAAGCGCCCTTGGTCATGTAAAAATTTAATAAGTCTGTAAATTGTGCTCTTCTATTGCTTTGTAGAGTTCTCTTCCTTTAAGTAATAAAATTCTTGATCTCTTTATTGTATTTTTAGAATTATAATCCTTATCAGCTGTAAAACAAGGTCCAAGTTGTTATAAAAATGATGGAGAGCAGTACACCAAAGAGAATATGATTTTTCTGTGCTTTTCTGCTACTACACCGATAGGAGCTTTAAGATAATCTGGTATTTGATTGAGAATTTTAGTATGAGCACTATTCCTGCATGAGTAGTACCATAGGGGTAAAGTGAAGTATACAGAGTGTTTCTGAAGGAATAGTAAATATTTTAGATGGTGGTAGTATAGAGGAATTGCAATAAAAAATTCCATATAACATGTGTTCAATTTTTAATGAGTCCATAGATGCATCTGTTGGTATTTAACCCAGTGCAGTTTTTGTTTCGTGTGTTGGTACACCGTTTGCTATGAGCGTATTTAATCAACAGTAGTGTGTTGCTGTTGACATTGAATGCTTTCAACTGACAAACATAAACATTGTAATTTGTTGGCCAAGTGTACTGTACTGTACCGTTTAAACATGCCGCATGTATTTACACATGCTGAGTGTGCCGATATGGTATTTGTGTATGGGTTTTGTAATGTAAACGCTGCTGACGATTTCCTAACCGCAGACGATCAGATTCCAGTGTTTACCCGTATTTTCAATACACTGCGTGACACTGGTGCAGTACCCAGCCGTTATATTTCATCAGAACGTGCAAATGAACAGACTGTGGATGAAGTAGAAGACATTATGCAGTCGGTAGAACGTAGTCCTCCAACAAGCACACGTAGAATTTCTGCACGTATCGGTATTCCACATGCAAGTGTATGGCGGACATTACGTAGGCACGGGCTCCATTCGTATCATTTACAGCCCATTTAACACCTTCGAGCAGGAGATGAAGATAGACGATTAGAATTTTGTTGTTGGATACTTGAAAATCGCCAAGTAATCCCATTTGTAATCTTCACTGATTAAGCCATTTTCATTCGTGACGGCATCAATAACACGCGTAATGTACATCACTGGTCTGAAGAAAACCCACATGCCATTGTGGAGACACATTTTCAAGAACGCTTCTCTGTAAATGTGTGGTGTGGTTTGATGGACAGTCAGTTGGTTGGGCCTGTTGTGTTACCGCATCGTCTTACAGGACCCCGTTATCTACAGTTTCTTGAAAATGAACTTCCAGCATTATTGGAAGAGACTCCTTTGGCTGGAAGAATGCGCATGTTCTTCCAGCATGACGGGGCTCCTGCACATTATAGTGGTACACAACATCTAAATCTAACATTCCGCGAAAGATGGATCGGTAGATATGGTCACGTTTCTTGGCCACCAAGGTTGCCGGACCTTACCCCTTTGGATTTTTGCGTGTAGGGATGGTTGAAAGGCGAAGTCTACAAATCAAAAGTCAATACGAAAGACGATTTGATCGTTCGAATTATGCATGGTGCAACCCTCATCAAAGAACGCCAAGACGACTTCCGAAAAGCTACACGTGGTATTATCAAGAAAAGTGAAAAATGCATTGAAGTTGGTGGAATTTTTGAAAATCTACTTTGAACGTCCTCATGCAACAGCTGTATCTTTGGATTCATTAAAAATTGGACACGTTATATGGAATTTTTTATTGCAATTCGACTATACTATCACCCCCTAAAATATCTACTATTCCTCCAGAAACACCCTGTATATAGCGTACATTTTTTCTTTTGTCGCAGGCTTTTTCTCAAAAGCGTCGTGACTAGAGAACTGCTTGTCCTGCAAGCTGCTTTTCACAATGGCTCGCCATCGACTTCTATTTCGGGTTGTTCTTGTAAGCTTGTTCTTTTTGATCTGGTCCGTTCACCTTTTTAGTGATCGTCCCGACGGGCTTGACCTCCGAGTTCTGCCCTGTACAACTATGTTTTTGAGATTGTCTGCATTTCTTCGTTTAACATGGCTAAAGCATCTTGTAATTCTTCCGCATATGAGTTTGGATAATCTTATAAGTTCTTGGATTTCTTCTTTCCTCCATCTATAACATTCTGAGTAATCGTCGCCAAAACTATAGTTTCAAGGAGTTGATTCGTCTGGAATAAAATGTAGTATATATAGCGTACATTGGCATCATCAAATAAAAGTTCGTGGTTGAAGGTTGGAATAATGGTAAGATTCTAACGCTCCGTGTCAAAGCACGGCCTGCAAACTAAAAGATTAGGCTCTCATATGTTCGTTCTTTCTGCCCGGTCGTCGCGTACCGCCATTATTATCCCTTCTTCGAGTGAACGCAGGTACTCAATTATTTTTAGTGACTGAGTAGGCCACCCGCCAGGCACCAGAGAGCTCCGGGAATGGAACCCGGGTTCGTCCGCATCGCAGTTCGTGCCTCAACCACTAGACCACTCTGGCGATGAAGGTTGGAATAATAATCAAAAATTATTTTGTAACGATCTCAAAGAGCTAATTAGGATGAACCATAAATCATTTTCAATTTTTAATTTTACAAATTGCTAATTACTTAGTGCTATCTTGTAATAAAGTTGATATTTTGGAAGCTGCGAAAAAGGCCAACCTCATCAGCTTTACACCGCATTCTCGGAAGCTTAGCTGCTTCTGTGTTCCAATTTTGTTCGTCCGCTGCACTCGCCGGACTTGTCCTTCCGAGTAACGCCTAGCTCATAAACGCGGCGCGCTCCAAATGCGTCGCTCGCGAGCTGCAATTTGCACGCTTCGCACTTCCGCAAAGCCGTAAACCACAATTCCTCATCGCTTCGGCTCCTTGCGAGCTGGAAATAGCCGCCGGCCGGCCGCCTGCGGTTCCGGAATTAGAATGCGGTCCGCGCAAAAAACGCGGCCAGCGCCCTCTCCCTGCGAATTATTGAGCAAACGGCCGCATCGAGAGCAATCTGGAAAGCAAACAATGTGGCACGCTCTAAAAGCGGCGCGCTGCCCGAACAAAAGGAGTTCGCACTCGCATTCGGGAGCTGCAGCTTCATTACTTATCGCGCAGGTCGTAAGTGGCAAGGCGATGCTACAGGCCACCCTACAAAGGCAGTCAAATTTGGTCCCATTGTCCTGCAAATAAGTTGTTAGATCTGCGCCAACATAAGCTTGCTAAAACGCTCCCCTTTCAGTTCCAAACCTAACCAATTTCAGACAGTTCGAAATATTGGTAGACATAAAGACAAAAAGGGGCAAGGGAAGCTTTGAGTTTGATATTTGTATTTCAAAGTCGAGATAAAGGGACAAATCTGAACTTTTCCGGTGTATGCACGTAATTCATTTGTCGCCCTCTAGATGGAAAGCTCCCCGTCTCGTTCCGCTGGAAAGCGCCGAATTTCCCGCACTGCGGAGGCACAATAAAAGTGAGCGCGGCCTCGCTCAGGCAGCCGGGAACAAAGCCGTCCGTTTCGACGACAGGTGTTCTGCCTTTTACCTACTCCTCGGGGGTTATTAGGGACAGTTTTTGCCGGCCGGGCTTCCAACCTCTATTTATTAAAAGTATTACGAGCGCGCGGGCAGGTGCAGGACAGCAGGTTGCTTTGTTGCACCCCTTTATTCGCTGAATAGGATATGGAAGCTCGAGTGATGAACTGCGCCGAGTAGCTGCGCGCTTTTAACATGAATGAGACGTGCGATGCATTATTCAGTAAGTGTATCAAACCTCACATAAATGTCTAAAAATGGGCTCTGCGGAAATAATTCACGGGCGAGCTCGCGCGCTTATTACGAGAATTAGCTGTTTTTCGTTGGGCGCGTAGAGCTACAATGGGCTGTTTGGTTTACGGTTAGTACGGATATGTAGAGGCATAGAAGGCATTTATTAAATTATTAAAGCGCAAAATTGTACGTACAATGACATGCCTGTGAAAGGTGAAAGAATACCTTATAATAGTACCCCCTCGTAAAGTAAATGTAGTTTCAGAGAGAGTCATTCGATTATTGATCAAGTCCATAAGGTCACAGATCCTTCCTTCATATACAGGATTTCGACAAAGTATGGCGTAAAAGTTTGTCTTACAAACCAAATAAGCTACTACAACATATGTATTTAGAAATTTTAAAATTCTGCCTAGCATAATGACATTTCAGTATAAAATAAGACGAGGCTTATCTGAATTAAAAAAATCAAAACAGAAGTATCTAAAGAGAGTGTGGCAGATCCAATAATGTATCTGACGTACACCAATGATAAAACTAACCTTGAGCAAAATACATTAGCAACTTTTGCTGATGGTACTGAAATACTTGTTGAAAGAAACCTTAAAGAAACTCTAAGCATCTACTGGACAAATTTACACGCAGACTAGAAGATGGAGCTATGAACAGAAGCTACTCCACTATGTAAATGCCAATTTGATAATACAATAGAAGACTCAGGCGGATCAAGCCTTTTGAGTGGTAGTGCAAAGCAAAGAAATGTGCGCGTTGGTATATTTAGCTTGGTAAACATCCAAGAGTTCTATTGGGCAAGACCTTAGTTTTTAGTTTTAATATTAGCAAATTTAGTTTGATATTTAGTTGATCACAAATTGATCAGATTGTAATCTATAATAGATTAAAAAAATTAAAATCAAGCCTATTATGGTTAACAAAATAATTTTGGGAGAAACAGAACAAGAAATGCCACCGTCTTACTTCAAAAACGACCGAAGTAAACTTGGAAGACCACTCCACCTATGATTTACCTTGGTCAACTCTTCGTAAGAATAATGTAGGCGTTGGCTATAATAGGATTTTTAATGAAGAGAAACACTTGCCATGTTAGTTAGAGTTACGCAGTAATCACCAAAAGTCTATTTTTCTCCAAAATTGTCCAGCACTTATAAAAATGGATGAAACTTATTAAAGCCCAAGAACAGTATGGTGTGGCGGCCTTTTCGCCCTTGAACCGCTTGTATATCGCGGCGGCATGCTGGTGGCTTTGATATCTGCAGCTACGTTTTGCTATCGCACACAAAACGGAATATGGGCTTTTGCTCAGTCGGCGAGTCTGCATACGCCGGCGGCGGCACCCTTTGAGATGAAAAGTGCTGTCGAGTTAAAAATTTCCCGCGAAGCCCGCAACAGACTCACACCGCATCGCGTCCAGTACGGCCACATTTAATCAACCCGCAATATACTTGCACCACATCGCGGCCAGTACGGCCGCCTTTAATCAACCCGTAATATACCTGCACCGCATTGCGGCCTATTCGGTCGTGTTTTAACATCCCGCAAAATACTCACACCGCATCGCGTCCAGTACGGCCACATTTAACCAACCCGCAATATACTCACACCGCAACGCAACCAGTGCGGTCGCACTTAATCAACCCGCACGAATTATTCGACCCGCAACGCGTCCAGTACGACCGCATTTAACCAACCCGCAAAATACTCGCATCGCAACGCGGCCAGTGCGGTCGCATTTAACCAACCCGCAGATAACTACCCCGCAAGACATACTCGATCTGCATCGCATCTCGGCCAGTGCGGTCGTGTTCCCGGCACGAAGACATCGCAACAAGGTGGCCACAGTGAAACCATCGCCACCGAAGCCGAAGCCGATTCAGGTGAGCGATTTGGCTTTACTTATCGGTTGATATCGGAAGTCGCCCCCATCCGCTTTCGCGCTGGCCGTTTAAGGGACGATTTGGGCCTTAGCGTTTTACATTTCAAAACGGGCCGTACTTAGTTTCCCACACCGCACCACGAGGGCACGGCTATTTACACGCCTGCCTCTTCACTGTATAATTGTTTTATTTGTTTAGCTGACTCCCAGTTTGTCGCAGATACTAGTGCTATCACTGTCAATATAGCAAAATGTAATCTAATGTGCAGAAACAACTAGATATAATTGAATAGATAAAGATAAAGATAAATAGTGGTGCGAAAAATTTACGAATGGCTTCAGGAAAGACGAAGCCATTGGCGCAGTCTTTCTGGAGGTAGTCAAGGCTTTAAAAAGGGCCCATATTTATGATTGTTTTAGTGTTCATCCTATTGCCAATGGTGCACTTGGTCCGATGTTTCCTATCCGTTTGTAAGTTATGGATTAAGTTAGATGAGTCTCCTGCCTTTAACGTTATTTAACTTATATAACCAGGACATTTTGGCGACACTCTTTACGATAAAGGTATGCAGACGACACAACAGCGCTACCCAACTAACTGCGACCATTCATAGTAGTACGGTGTCTACAAGAAAATTTCGATAAGATAAAGGTTGAGGTATTATCGGTGAAAAGTGGGAGTCAACACAAAGAAAAGCGTAGCGGTCCTATTCTCTATTAATATGAAATCTTGTTGGCATAACAACTTGATAACAGTTAAAATCTTTGAGTGGAAGAGCAAAATACCTTAAAGTGATCACAAATAGAAAGCTAATACGAAAGGCCTACGCGGAGAAGGCCGTAAGCGGAACAAAGGCGGCCCGACAAGCTTTGAATTCCACCCTCAAAGCCACCAGAAGAAAATTAACCATTTTGCATTCTATTGTAGCCTACTCAGCACTAATGTACAGTTACGCCGCGAAATTCCACCTGGATAAGTTCCACGTTGTCCAGAACTTGGATTTGAAAACAATTTTTGGTGTCTCGTGGTACATATAGAATCAGTATTGCTTAGAGATGCAAATTTGCTAACAATCCATGAGTTAATTTCCCATTTGCGTTAAATAACTACACCCCAGTGTAATAAGTCCACTAAAAATCACCCGTTCGGGGCTTATACAACTATAATGTGGACAAAGATGCCCACCATAAACGTCAGTAGATCCTGAATTTATCTATAAGGTGGTATGAGGCCGGGTTAACCTAAGCTAGGCAATTTACAAGCCAGGTCGCCCAGAAGAACCTATCCAAAAATCTAAAATCACTTTAATGAAGTCAACAGGAATTTCTGGCAAGGTCGGATCCAAGGGGGAGTCATATATAATAAAATACTATTTCTTTATAATTAGATTTATTATTGTAATCGAATTGGCGCCTGTCCTGACTAGACCTCGACTATATGACCTCCCTGATTTGAAAACTGGATCCGCTCTTGACTTCTGGTATTTGGCGAGTTGCTGCAAATAGATCTCAAAAACTCTCCTCCTTCCATATTTAAGTGCATCAACAATAATTAGATTGATTAGATGACAATTTACATGTTTTAAAATAAATTTAAACTTGCAAAAAAAAAAAGAATACATTCTCGCTTGTATGATCTATAGATCATTACATTGGCCTTTATTTAGAGACCCCACTAACACATTACAGTTCGTAGACCAAGAAATCATTCGCAGCTTCAAATGCTAGTGCAGGTGCCGCACATGTTTTTAGTTAAAAACTATTTTTCCAGTCTAATGAAGAACATGTCATCTATAATTTCTTTGGTTTTTTTAATATTCAAAAGTTTCAAGTTCATTTTTTTAGAAATTATGTGTTTTAAACCTTGCGTTAACTTAGAAACTATTTGAAGTTTTCTTTTTTGTCTTGATGGGGTTTTTTCGTCAAGAAGACGTGTTCTATTTTACTAAGGTCCTTGCCCACTTTCATACCAGTCTTCTGTCGTTCTGTTCATGCAAAATCGGTTAGAGTAGAGGATCGTCTTAAAATTCTAACTGTTCTTGGTGTTTGGTGCTTTTTTGTTGGATTACTTTTTGAAGGAGATTTTTATAAAATATCTGAATTTTGATATAATTGCTATGGTGCATCAGTTATTGTTCGAAAATTTTTTGATTGTACACGTTGAATAATGCCGAATAAGTCCATATGGACACAATTGGCTTTGAATATTAAAGTTTCGTTTACTAAGAACAATTTTGAACTTCTATCTGGTAACAAATATAGTTTCTTGTTACGATCTCTTTCCGCTATTTTGCTGTAAATATGAAACCGTAAATACTTTAGACTTGATGTTCTTAGAAGCTTAAAATAAGTAACTATGAGTAAGAAGGTAGACTACACAGTTGTTTAAAGAATTATGTAAAGCTACGTAGTTACCCAGGATTCTTATTAGAATTATTTAGTACAAAATACTTTATTGTAGAATAGCACTTCTCGCAACCTCAAACTTTTTGTTTAACAGGTCACGTGGTGGCCAAGAACTTTGAACCAAATGAAATCTAATTCTCTACGTTTGAGTCGTTAAACTGTTTAAAAGTATGCTGTACTATGAGTCACTGATCAATGATTATGAATCTCAAATACAAACCGAAATAACTAAATTTGAGCTGCATAATACAATAAACAATAGAATATTTTAGGAAATATCGTTCCATATATCAACAAATTTTATTGACGGTTGAAAGCGAGTTTAAGTAAATTCAATTTTGCGGACAAAATGATGAAGCAGCAGCTAAAACTTCACTATATTATGACCATTTAAATAAAAGAGGGCTACCCCACAAACTTTCTTGACCGTTTGCTTATTAGTCTTACACGAATAAGTTCCCTTATAGTATGAGGTAATCAAAAAATATGTAGTAAATCACTCAGTATGGTAGTCTTATTATTATGTCTAGATGATTCATGTCAAACATTAAAATAAATAAAGTGCAGATAAATTTTGAAAGAAGTAAAAAGGAGTAGACCAGAACTACTCGTACTTTACGTTAGTTTTTTAAACAAATGTATATTTGTGCTTTAAGTAAAAGACCTAAAAGTTATTTTTTCTCTTTCTTTAGCTGGGTTAGTCCAAGAAAGGCGAAGAAAATATTGTTTTACTAATAATCTTCAGATAACTAAAATTAGAAATAAAGTATCTACTATACGAAACATTATCCCACCCCACGGTTCCTCCAAAATTAAATATTGATAAATATTTATATAAGTTATTCTTCTTGAATAGTGGCGGATTTAATAGTTTATAAAGACCTGCGTTGTTATTTAAAGCTCGAAATATTCCTAAACCTTATAACTGTGTGCAAGAAAATAAAGAAAAATAAAGCCACACTTAAATTAATTGCCCACTGGAAGATAAGTTTATATATCAAAGACGTACTATAGCATTTAAAAATAAAAACTGAAATATGCGACCAAAACTAAAAGAGTTATACACATTTTACGACTTTCATGGAGACTTTTTTTATCTCTTTGTTATGGTACTTTCACTTTAAAGGGTAACAATTGTAAAGCTCACCAAAATAGTTTAAAAGAACTCCAATGTTTGTTCCTGCTCTTACTACAAATGTGACGCTCATTTTACAATATTATGTTTAAGTGTTGTGCAAACAAATTAAAAATAAACTGCTCTGCTACTTGAGCCTTTAAAAGGTTCAAGTTAAACTACATGTTATCGTGGGTTTTACCTTACCATTTGTACGTTTAATCGTGTATCAAAGCAAATATGCCTGAAACTTCAATATAAGGTCAATGAAAAGTAAAGCTACATTTTTGCCTAGAAGATAGTGAGTGAATAAACAGTATGGATGATTATAAAACTAAAATTAAATCGAAATATTGGCAGAGCAGGAATTTTCCCAATAACACTATTTATTGCTTAAACACAGTGCAAATGCCTCCAATGGCAACAATTGCCCTTTTACATTTTTTAGTATTAAATAATAATTTTATAATATTCTTCCATTTGTTAGTGTAGAAGGTAAATTTCCCACTATGCAAATATTTAAATATTGCATAATTTATTAATGTTCTGTGAGTTAAAAGAACTTGAATAATACTGTAGTGATGCTATGAGTAAGATAAAGTTAGTCAACTTGTGCTTAAACTAATTAAAAAGTCTTAATTTGTTCCGCACTGAACTGTTAATAGAAACCAACTAGATCTATTGAGTTGAAATATTCAGCTCCTTGTACTTAAGTAGATTGCCAACACGTTCAATGTGCAGCGTATCTCGTAGCTCCAAAAAATTGGAATAATCTATATATGTACATACTAATAATTACAAAATTTAAAAACCAACGAAACTACTCAAAACATGCATCAGAGAGATGGCGAATAAATCTATTGGTAACTGAGACTCTAAGGTCATCAATTTTAAAGATAAAATGTT
Organism: Sinelater perroti; assembly: GCA_036346155.1. Classification (NCBI taxonomy): domain Eukaryota; kingdom Metazoa; phylum Arthropoda; class Insecta; order Coleoptera; family Elateridae; genus Sinelater; species Sinelater perroti. Next base: position 14,294,956 of record JARFIY010000158.1, on the reverse strand, counting down.
TGGGTTAAGCTCATTAAAAGCAATTTAAATCCTTAACACAATTCAGGACAGATACTTTCACATGTATGGTTCATAACTAAAGCTTTGAAGAAATTATTACGAAACTCCTATTGCCTATCGTATTTAAACTGTTAAAGAATTCCAATTATAAAAAAACTTGGTTATTGAAGAAAGCATTTGATCACCGTCAGCTTTAGCGCGGTGTTATAGAGTCTGTATAAACTAACTTTATATATGCAACTTATCCAAATTGGAGCAGGAAAAAACCACGAAAAAGTTGCAAGTTGACATTGAAAATATCCAGGATTAAACAAAAACACTTTGCAACAAGTGAAAAGTGCCTTCGTTAGTAAAAAAAAGTGACCAGGGCGTTTCCACACAGTTTAGGCGACTTTTCCTGTTTAATAACCATCTTGTTTGGATAGCAACGGAGATCTTGGTGCAAAATTCGCCATCCAGTACGACTAAACAAGTAAAGAGCAACGGCAATGAAACGCCTTACTACATCGATGTTTTTTGGTGTTCGCACCTTCCTCCCCCTCTCACTAGAAAAGCATTACTTCTAAAGTTGCCTACCCACAACAAAATTAACGTAGATTGGCCCGAGTGCAAAATGTACGCTCTTTATTCGTTCATCCACGAAATGTTGGCTACTAGGCGCCTCTCTAGACAAAACTTCCCGACTAAACTTTCTTTAAAATTAAGAAGTAAGTTTTGCCCCATCTTGAATTTTGGCATAAAAACTGAGAAGTTCACATTAAAATAAAACCTAAGCTCGGATTAAATTTTGAGTTGTCACTGTATAACAGAATCATGCTGTATAAAGGAATCCTAATGATTGTCAGGTCATACTGTGCCCAGATTTGGAAGTGCACCAGCAACAGCAATATCAAAATCATCCAAAGTTGCTAGAACAAAGTCTTGAGCGTTCTTGAATTAAAAATTGTTCAAATAAAAATTTAAGAGGTAGGTTGCGAATAGATTTAATGAATTGGCGTACTAACGTAAAAACGATTTACTTTTTTAGAGAATAAGGAAGTAAATTGAGTTAGTGAGTAATGTGATGAATGAAAGCAAAAGTGGAGATTGTGGTGGTATAGACATATAAACAGATGTTAGTGAATTTATTGTAGTAATGTAGAAAGTAAAAAAGTAGACATATTTATTGAAGCTAATTAAAAATATGTCCATAACGACATAAAAATAAGCAAAGACCTATAAAGACCTTTAGTAATCATAAAAAATGATAGTTCATCGATGGAAGTTATACAAGTAGGGAACGATTCCTAAACGCTACTTCAAGTGAGATTTAATGATTTCTTTGTCCACCATTTAGAGATACGTGTCGGCTTTCTTAAGGCACTTTATCATTATCATAAGCATCACTAGACGCTTTGCTTAGTCAAATCTGCAACCTTGATTATTTTTACGTTTTCTGCCATCGTTACTTAAACGCAGTTTCTGTTTGCAATAGAATCAGCAGAAGAAGCAATATAAAATGATGCTGACTTTGGCAACTAATCACAATTTCTTTGAGGGGTGACCACCATAAGAGAATCATTGAAATTTATGCTTCACACTATAGCAAGCTGACGGCATTCCCAGGAGAGCGCTGCAGGCTCTTCCGAAGCAGGAAGTCATTCTCTAATACCTAATCGTTTCGGATCAAGTTCAGCGGCGTAAAATCGAGCCAGCGTCTCCCAAAACTGGGCGCTGTCTCCAAATTTTACGTCCGGGATATCTTGGTAGCGTCAATAGCGCAGTTAACTAAATGTAAATCACGGAACGTTTGTAAAATTTGTAAAAACCGCATCATTCTTTACTGCATTTTTCGAACTTAAAGGATGATCGCCCTATTCCGTCTGTGGCGGCTGGACCGCAAGCAGGTGACCGTGCGCCCATATCAAAGCAATCAGTATCACAACTCACGACACGTCTTCCGTATCGCTTAGTTCAGCAGTTTCTTAGTTCAGCTATATTGTTATCGACCGCACAGATCTATGCACATGGTAAAACGGAAATACGCTCGTCGTCAGGTGTTTAATAGACAACGGGTCGCAAAATAACTTAATTACTATGGATTGTTGTAAACGCTTGAACATTCCCATAATTAAATTACGCAATTCATCTTTACAAGGTGTTGGTATGACCTCGCGACCTGTACACGGTTTTATTAATTTCGCAATAGAATCACGAATTAATCCTAACAACAAATATTACATTCGTGCTTTAGTAGTTGACTGTATTACAGACAAACTTCCCGCAAATTTCATTACATTAAATGAAGATATGTCATATTTAAATAATTTACCGCTTGCCGATTTATCCTGGAATGTACCGGGAGAAATTGACGTTGTTCTTGGTGCTCAACTGTTTCCTTATATTTATTTGGGAGATAGGGTCGATTCTGGTAACCGCGCACCACCCGCTATATTAACCAGCTTTGGTTACGTGCTTATGGGAGATATTGCATGTCATTATGATGCAACCTGCCTACATAGTACTACATCTTCGTTTACCGCGCTTGCTAACGTTGACATTGAGTCAAGTTTACGGAAGTTCTTTGAGTTAGAGGAAATTCCATCTCAACGTTTTATTAGTCCAGATGAATTAGATTGCGAAAATAACTTTAACTCTTCGATTTTATTTAAAGACGGCAGATATTTTGTTGATTTACCCTTTTCTCGAAACCCCTCGGAGTTGGGTAATTCACGCGGTCTGGCTCACCGTCGTCTACTTGCGCTCGAGCGTAAATTCGATTGCGTGCCAACCCTACGAAAATTATAATAAAACTATCGCCGATTATATAACGCAGGGTATTTGTCCCAGGTGCCTGACTCTGAATTGACAGAGGAGGGTTACTACATACCGCATCACGCCGTTGTCAGACCAGATAAGGACAGCATCCGTATCGTTTTAGACGCTAGTGCTAAAACGCACTCAGGGCTGTCACTTAATGACATTTTGCATGTCGGACCTAATTTGCAGGCCGACTTGTTCTCGTTGTTACTCGACTTTCGTACATTCCCAATAGCAATGACCGCTGATATAAAACAAATGTTTTGCGCATCGGAGTAAACGAGCACCATCGTAAATACTTACGAATTTTATTTCGTTTCAGTAGGAACGAACCTATTCGCACTTACAATTTTAACCGCGTACCCTTCGGGCTAAAGCCTAGCCCTTACCTAGCTATGCGTACGTTACGCAACTTAGCGTGCGAGCATAGTGACCGCTTCCTGAGGCTTCTAAACTGGTAGAAACTCAGTTTTACATGGATGATTATGTCGATTCGGTTCCCGATGAACAGACTGCCATGCGATTGTCTCGCGAATTAATCGATTTATTTAAATTAGGCTCTTTCGACCTTGTCAAATGGGCCACTAATTCACCGGCTTTATTGGAGGTTCTTCCCGAGTCTCACCGCTCACCAGTAAATTTTTCTGGCATGGGTAACGATATTTACAATTTTAAAATCCTTGGTTTAACCTGGGATCCTGCTGACGATTACTTTTCTTTAACAACAATCGCTGTAGAAGATAAATGCACAAAGCGCACGATTCTATCGCTTATTCGACGTACTTGGCGTTGTAGCTACAGTTGTGCTGTACGCCAAAATTCTTATTAAGGAACTATGGCTAGCTAAAATAGACTGGGATGAGGTTCCTCCGGAATCCATCATCAGTCGGTTTTCAGCTTTTGCACGCGATTTTTCCGCACTCTCTTCTCTAAAAATTCCGCGCCATATTGGCATTGTGGGAAAAGCTGTAGTGAACATCGTAGCCTGTTGTGACGCGAGCTTCAGTGGTTACGGTTGTTGTGTTTATTTGCACATCACTGATCCTGAAGATAATATCACCGTCTGGCTTTTATGTGCAAAGTCAAAGGTTTCTCCAGTTAAAATAACAACGATAGCTCGATTAGAACTTGTCGCCGCTTTGCTGTTGTCTAAGCTTGTTCGCGTGGTCCGCGACAAACTTTCCGCTCGTCTACCTATTACAGGTGTTTACGCCTTCTCGGATTCTACAATAGCGCCTTCGTGGATCCACTCATCGCCACATAGGTGGTCTATTTTTGTCAGCAATCGTATTGCTAAAATACACGATAATTTACCTAAACGTCCTGTTACCAAGCTATATCCTTTGCCAACCCAATAAACAATATTTTAGCTGACTCATGTATATATAGATAGTGTATTAATAGGGCATTTATATATAGTTTGTTACGATATAAATCTAACCGCAATTTAACGCACCTGAAATATAATAGTTAATTTCAGGAATTTAATAACAATATTGTTTCAAACCGCTGTTAATAGCTCCTTGATAAAGTAGTAATTTTTTTGAAAGCTCAGGACCTTTCAAGGCGGGGAGTATGGTGTGGCGGCCTTTTCGCCCTTGAACCGCTTTATATCGCGGCGGCATGCGGGCCTTTGATATCTGCACGTTTTGCCATCGCACAGAACGGCATGGGCTTTTGCTCAGCCGATACATTCAGGCCCCGCAGCGCGGCCAGTTCGGTCGTGTCTCAATATCCCGCAGATACCAGATCCGCAACGCAGGTGGCCCTGTAATCGCGACGAAGCCGCCGAAGCCAAGCCGAAGCCGAACCGAAGCCGAGCCGAATGAAGCCGAAGCCGAGCCAGCCGCAAGCCGAAGCGCAAGCGCCGAAGCCGAAGCGACGAAGCCGAAGCCGAAGCCGATTCAGGTGAGCGATTTGGCAATTCATTGGTTGATATCGGTAGCCGCCCCCATCCGCTTACGCGACGGCCGTTTAAGGGACGATTTTGGCCTTATCGGCTGACCTTCCAATACGGGCCGTACTACGTTTCCACACCGCACCACGAGAGCGGCTATTTACACGCCTGCCTCTCCATTGTGCTTAAACTAATTAAATAATTAAAAAGTCTAAATTTGTTCCGCACTGTACTGTTAATAGAAACCAACTAGATCTGTTGAGTTGAAATATTCAGCTCCTTGTACTTAAGTAGATTGCCAACACGTTCAATGTGCAGCGTATCTCGTAGCTCGAAAAAATTGTAATAATCTATATATGTACATACTAATAATTACAAAATTTAAAAACCAACGAAACTACTCAAAACATGCATCAGAGAGATGACGAATAAATCTATTGATAACTGAGACTTTAAGGTCATCAATTTTAAAGATAAAATGTTTGGGTTGAGCTCATTAAAAGCAATTTAAATCCTTAACACGATTCAGGACAGATACTTTCACATGTATGGTTCATAACTAAAGCTTTGAAGAAATTATTACGACACTTCTATTGCCTATCGTATTTAAACTGTTAAAGAATTCCAATTATAAAAAAACTTGGTTATTGAAGAAAACATTTGATCACCGTCAGCTTTAGCGCGGTGTTATGGAGTCTGTAATAAACTAACTTTATATATGCAACTTATCCAAATTGGAGCAGGAAAAAACCACGAAAAAGTTGTAAGTTGCCATTGAAAATATCCAGGATTCAACAAAAACACTTTGCAACAAGTGAAAAATGCCTTCGTTAGTAAAAAAGGTGACCAGGGTGTTTCCACACATTTTAGGCGACTTTTCCTGTTTAATAAACATCTTGTTTGGATAGCAACGGAGATCTTGGTGCAAAATTCGCCATCCAGTACGACTAAACAAGTAACGAGCAACGGCAATGAAACGCTTTACTACATCGATGTTTTTTGGTGTTCGCACATTCCTCCCCCTCCCACTACAAAAGCATTACTTCTAAAGTTGCCTACCCACAACAAAATTAACGTAGATTGGCCTGAGTGGAAAATGTACGCTCTTTATTCGTTCATCCACGAAATGTTGGCTACTAGGCGCCTCTCTAGACAAAACTTCCTGACTAAACTTTCTTTAAAATTAAGGAGTAAGTTTTGCCCCATCTTGAATTTTGGCACAAAAACTGAGAAGTTCACATCAAAATAAAACCTAAGCTCGGATTAAATTTTGAGTTGTCACTGTATAACAGAATCATGCTGTATAAAGGAATCCTAATGATTGTCTGGTCATACTGTGCCCAGATTTGGAAGTGCACCAGCAACAGCAATATTAAAATCATCCAAAGTTGCTAGAACAAAGTCTTGAGCGTTCTTGAATTAAAAATTGTTCAAATAAAAATTTAAGAGGTAGGTTGCGAATAGATTTAATGAATTGGCGTACTAACGTAAAAACGATTTACTTTTTAGAGAATAAGGAAGTAAATTGAGTTAGTGAGTAATGTGATGAATGAAAGCAAAAGTGGAGATTGTGGTGGTATAGACATATAAACAGATGTTAGTGAATTTATTGTAGTAATGTAGAAAGTAAAAAAATAGACATATTTATTGAAGCTAATTAAAAATATGTCCATAACGACATAAAAATATGCAAAGACCTATAAAGACCTTTAGTAATCATAAAAAATGGTAGTTCATCGATGGAAGTTATACAAGTAGGGAACGATTCCTAAACGCTACTTCAAGTGAGGTTTAATGATTTCTTTGTCCACCATTTAGAGATACGTGTCGGCTTTCTTAAGGCACTTTATCATTATCATAAGCATCACTAGACGCTTTGCTTAGTCAAATCTGCAATCTTGATTATTTTTACGTTTTCTGCCATCGTTACTTAAACGCAGTTTCTGTTTGCAATAGAATCAGCAGAAGAAGCAATATAAAATGATGCTGACTTTGGCAACTAATCACAATTTCTTTGAGGGGTGACCACCATAAGAGAATCACTGAAATTTATGCTTCACACTATAGCAAGCTGACGGCATTCCCAGGAGAGCGCTGCAGGCTCTTCCGAAGCAGGAAGTCATTCTCTAATGCCTAATCGTTTCGGATCAAGTTCAGCGGCGTAAAATCGAGCCAGCGTCTCCCAAAACTGGGCGCTGTCCCCAACGTTGTCCAAATTCTACGTCCGGGATATCTTGGTAGCGTCAATAGCGCAGTATGTAGGTAAGAGAGCGGTGCTGTCAAGCTCGCTACAACGACTTATGGAGATCCAGTGAGTTTATGAGGGGCTGGACTCGCTCTAGAAATGGTGCAGTCCATAAAGTATAGAAATAAATGAGTTTAGCCATCCTATTATCTACGAAGATCCGACGTCGTTTGGTGATCCGACTTAGTGAGACTTAAAAGTTCGACTGGAAGATAATCTGCAGAGAAGAGCTACGATACTTGGAGGCGACCTTAGAAGGAAAGCTCACCGTCCTTTGCAATAAACTCAATATATAAAACCATAACTACATGACCCGTCTGGGTGTACTGTACATAGACGCACATCAACAACCTCCAGGAAATTTAGAATTAAACCCTTAGGATTATCGTTGGGTATTAGTCATTTATAAACATCCAGGAGTATATCTTCTAGTGCTTCCTACAACTTTTTTGAGCGTTGAATGCCACGGAAACCCCATCATTCGTAGTCTCTTTTACTACAAGTTGGGGGAAGGGGTATCCGCTGCAGGTACCCGAAGATTCTGATCTTTCGTAAGGTGGTACGTGGACGGCCCATTGCAGCCCCACTACCATCTACACCAGGTTAGCAAAAAGAAGGGGGTTACGGGTTGGACCCCGAAGGTCGGCAACAAAACCAACGTCGACTATGATCGCAGCTTTTATTAGTAAATATACGAAAATTAATGATTCTATAGTGTAAGATGTTTTGTTATTCTACCCAATGCTTATCTTGGTTGAAAATCAGTAATCCTGGCCTATCTGATCACCTGTTTGGTAGCTCATCGAACATTTTTGGAATTGTATAGTACAATAGCTTTCTTCAGATACTTTGATAAATAATTCCAAGCGCCAATAAAGAAATTGATAGAATAATGGATACCCGGAAAAGTAAGAAATATGAGGATGGTTTAGATATCAAGAAGATTTTAGTACTACAAAAGCCACTGATTGTTTTGTAGCGTATATTTCATTGAGTTTCTTTTTAGACAACGCACAACCAATTCTGTCTTCTGTTGCACGCTCTTAGGGAAAGTTAGGGCTGTTTACAGGTCAAAATGACGAAGAGTTTCAACCTGTAGCACGTTACTGCTGCAAAGAATATACTAACTCGTAATTCTCCATGGAGGAACCATTGGGCATCCGAACTATAGCTGCATCTTATCATCTTGACTAGTATGTATTTGGAGGCATCAAGAGGAGAGAAATTTGAGAGCAACATGCAAATTGAAAAAATTACGCGCAATTGATTTCGTACTCACCCTTCTACTTTTTATGATACAAGCATTAAAATACCACTTGTGTGCCCGCACACGCCATGCACATCTGCAGTCTCACTTCAAAGTTCCGAATTGTTTCTCGAGGGATTTCCATTGGTACTAATGCGATTGCGTTGCAAACGGCATTTTTTAATACCTCAATAGTCCACGGCCTGTGTTGAAAGACTACAGCCTTCAGGTGTCTCCGCAAAGGAAAATCGTAAGGGAAAAAGTCTGGTAACCTAGCCGACCATGAGATGTCACTATGATTTCTTGGAATGTACAGTAGCGCCAACTTGTTAGAACCATAGTGAATTTCCATGTTCGTTGAGCCTGGGCTTCAGACAATTGAGTACATAGCAACATAACAAGGTGACAGTCACCATATCGAGTGTTTCCTCACAAAATGTGATCTTATGATGCCAAATTCTGTAACAACGGACTAAACCAGTCCAGGACTTTATAAAGAGCCCAATACCGAAAATTATGATTATTGACTCAGCACGATAAATGAAAATGAGCTTTGGCGCTACTGACCATCACAACATCTAGCTAGAACATTTGCCAGCATACTACAAGCAGCCTGCAGGACATACCAGTCAAATTCTTTAAATTTCTGGACTACCATCAGTTTGTACTGATAGAACACGAGATCTCAATGTAGAATTATCGGCACATTCCGACCAAATAATCAGTCTATGGGTTGATTTCCGTTTGTCGGAAATTATGGTCTTCTTGGTCAAAACTTTTTCGTGATGACCTACTCGCAGTTTAGTGACCAGAATGTATAGAACGTAGTGGAAAATATATAGAAAAATAAGCTTTTATATTTGAACCTTAAGGTCTGCATTTACCCTTTTAAAGTTTAAAAGACATATTTGCGCCACAAGAGTTGTTTTAACTTATTTATTGTTCGATTTTCATTTCTACTCCAAGCGGAACACGAAGGTTCTCCTTCGGCTAACTTGTGATTATCTAATTGCAAGCTGACATGCGGGCACTAATAACGAATTTTTAATTTAAATATAAATCCCCAACTTGGCACTGCAAAAACGACTCATTTTGGTTTCATGACGCATGCATATTTATACACAATTTTTCCCCATAAATTTGCAACTTTGTTGCTCTTTGACGGGGCGCTCGTGCTAACACACTAATAAAATGTTAATCCGCCGGTCTGCCGCATAATAGCATAATTTAAAACAATCCGAAAAATGCATTTGCATGAAGTGCGCCATTGTGTTCAGGAACGCGGCAAACTATGGCATGCCAGAAATAATTAATTATCGCACATTACGCAAATCGAATTACGAAATCGCGGACCGTTGCATGCTCGGCGCATTTGCATATTATCTGCGTCTTGCGTGCTTCGTGCGTTTAGGCTCGCCGGAGATAACAAATATAAGGCAGGTTACGATAATAAAATTGTGGTTGAATGTTAGGCCGCACTCGGAATATGCAAATAGCGCGCAATTGTCAAAAGCGAACCTAAGAAATGCGCATTGAGCATGTCAGGCGTTTGTGGCTAAAAATGGCAGTATTTCAACGGTTTTCACTCACTTTATGTGATCATGTAGGTGTAGTAAGCAACGGAAGTTATTGCGTCAGGACCAGTTGCTTTTCCGTTTTTTAGGCAAGAAGTTGTTGCGTATAATTCTTTAGTTGTAAATATTACATCAGTGCTGTTATTTTCAGAGACAAAATCGCTTTTAAGGTATGTTCTTGGGATTTTACTAGTTGATGTGCAATACTGTTGGCTGCCACTGGGGAAAGGTCTTTGGGTAGTGTCTTATCGTCACTTAATTTCTTTAATATGCCCCAGGCGTTTCTGCTGCTCTGTGTTATATTTAGTGGTTCTATAGTCTCCACCCATGTTTCTTGTTTTCTTAATGCTATTGTTGAGATTAGTCTATATCTTGCATCTACTGTGTTTTCTAAGAAGGGATAAGTTGCGTATAGCATGTAGTAATTTTTATATTCTGTTTTGTATACACCTTTAAAATATATAGTTATGCAGTTTCTTCTTTCTTTATTAGAAATACAAATTTTCATAGTTTTCAAATAGTGGTTGGATCTGCGAAATTTCTTTGTACAATTCTTGAGAAAACATTTCAGTTGACATTTTTAACAAGAGTTTAAATAGCACAAGATGTCTGTTATTACGAGACGAAGTAAAGTTGAAAATTTAACCCATATATACTTCAATTTACAAGTTAATGCATGACAATTATTGGTTGACAAATGACAAAAAGCGCCTTAAGTTTTTCGAAAGTTGAGGGATTCACCTCTTTAATATCGAGTAAAAGATTGCCCAATTTAAACTCTTTTTATCCGCGAGTCCAAACGAGCAAATATGAGGTAACAAAGACCCATTAAGGCCAAAACAAAGTTGTATGAATAAAACGTCTATGTAACTGGATTTTGGGAGTATAAATACTTAATTTTCACATATATCTTTAATAGTGCTAAATATAATCTGCTAGTGAAAGTGAGATGCCCTTCTTCTTAAAAGCAAAGCATTGGACAACAATAAACCACCCTTACTGTAGCCTTTTAAAGCTACTCCAGGAGGCTAGCCTTTTACCCAACTACATAAATGCGTGTAGGAATGATTCCAAGATCAACCCATGTCTTTTTGTGTGAGTGGCAACAAGACTTTGCCCTATTGCTGAATCGAATAGATTAAAAGGAAGGAGGTTGTAAAGAGTATCTTTGCGTATCCCACTATCACACTATGCTCAATTAAAGTATTACTCTTGTATTAAAACTTTGTTAAAGTTGACTCTCACACGTAAATTAGTGTAGAAGTGCTTTAAGACTATTAAGTCATTTCACAAAATATTTCTGGCTCATTTTCAGATTTTTTTTCATTAATTGCAAATCAGTAACAGCAACAATAAAAAATTTTGCTTTTATTCGTAAGCATATAAAAGAAACTCTATATCTAGTAGTACTGCTCTAAGGCGTATAAAGAGATGTAATATTGACTAATGGGGCGGATATACAATACTGGGATATGCAGTTGACTTAGTTATACTATTCCAGGGAAGATTTAACACTACAGTTAGGGAATGCAAGGAGCCCTAAACCTGATTACAAATTGGATAGGCGCAGAACTAAACATAAGTTCCTCAAAATCCATCATAATACCATTTACAACAAGAAATTTAGAAGAGCTGAGATCTTTTAGGCATATTATATGCAGCTTTGGTATGGTGGACAAAGATGGCGCAAAGTACCACCGTACTAAATCAGATACAAAGATTTGCTTGTCTGGGAATAATGGACGCCATAACAGCAGCTCTTTTCTTGAAACTATGGGAAAGACAGGAGTGGCTCCAATAGACTACGCAATGCACCCATCTGCAAATATATTATTATTTTAATATTTTTATTATTTAACATAAATTTCGAGTTTACTATTATTGATCTAACTAAAATAAACAACATGAACACACCTGAAAAAATAATCTGTTATACAGATAATCAAATTTATTCCTTCTGGAATAGGATTGACACATACTGTAGAAAGAAAAATTTGCACTAAGAAAATATACATTTGTTTTTCAATCGGAGATATTTCCTATACTGCAGTGCGTCGGCAAAACAACTTGAGGAGTTATCAAAATAAGCGAATCAGTATATTCACAGGTAGTGAGGCATCCATGAAGGCATCCAGGCTGGTATGGGAATGCCGTGAAGAACTTAGTGCTTTCGCAAACTACAAGTTAACTCTATTGTGGATACTAGGGCTTTGTGGAATTATGGCCAACGAGAAAGCTGGTGAAGGATCATCAACTCCAAACATAGGTCTTTAATCGGCTTTGGGAGTACCTAAAGGTGCAACACAAAGCTGGGTGAGAGAATTGGCAAGAAAAGTATTGGATAAATAAACAGGGACAAAGACGTAAAAAACCTTAATAAAAGGACTCGTAAATAAACTGAAAAACTAGTACAATGCGGAAATTAGTTACAAGCAGTTGCAGGTCTCCTCATAGGGCATTGTTTTCTCAGATGACATTTTAGGAAAATATATTTTTTTTAAATTTATTATAGCTGACTCTGCAATTTAATATGTTTAATAAGTTAAAATACAATAGATTAACAATATAATAAACTGACAGTAAGCATTTAATTTATATAAAAACAGGGAAGAGTTGAGGAATTAGTGAAAAACACATACCTATATCATGAGTTTGAAGTTTAATTAAGTCCTGTGGTAATTTACGCTTAAGGGGTGTGTGGATGGCTTTTTCCCCGAGGTTGAACTTGGTAGCACTAGAACACAGAGCTAGGTGTTGGAAGAACTTCACTGTAGTTTTTTGGATAAACTCAGTTATAATAGGAACACTGAACTCCCAGTGTATTTGGGTATTGCGCACATACCATGGGCACTTGATAGCAATTCGTAGCACTTTGTTTTGCATTATTTGAAGCTTTTTTAACGATGTTTGTGAAGCATTGCACCATATAGGACAGGCGTAGGTAAGTAGAGGTCTAAGGATTCCTTTATAAAGAAGGACTATGCATTACGCACGAAGATTTAATTCCGGTTGATAAGCGGGTATAGTGCTCCCAATCTGTTATGGCACTCGTTAAGTTTTCTGTTTATGTGCAAACCCCAGTTCAGCTTAGAGTGAAGATGTACTCCTAAGTACTTGACTGCTTGATCCTTAGGATTCCAGTCTATTTCCTTATTTCTTAGTTGAATTTTTGGGAGAGTGTTATAACGTTTGAGTGTAAACATTTTAGTTTGGCACTTGCCAGGGTTGATTTTAATTTTCCATTTTGTGAACCTTTCAGATATTATATTTGTGGAGCTTTGAACGAGTTCAATTGCAGTCTCAGGACGGGAACTTCGTGCAATTATAGCCGTATCATCAGCGAACATGGCTAGTGTAGAGGGAATTTCTGTTGGGATATCGTGAACATATAGATTAAAAAGCGTGGGTCCCAAGATACTACTCTGCGGGACTTCTCCGCCTCTATAGATTTTAAGCTAGATAAGGTTGAGTTCACTCTGATTTGTAATGATCTGTTGTTGAGAAAGAATTCAATAGTTTTAATTAGGTAGAGTGGAATTTCTATAATTAGCAATTTGTAGAGGAGTCCATCATGCCAAACTTTATCGAAGGCTCTCTCCAGGTCGATGAATACAACGACTGTGTATTGTTTGTACTCAAATCCTCTTTCTATTATTTTCTATTATATTATTATTATATTATTTCAGTTATCCTAAGCAGTTGATGTGAGGTTGAGTGAGCAGCTCTAAAACCAAATTGATGAGGGGGAACAATTTCTTTTTGCTGGAGGTTATCTTGTAATCGGGTAAGTATTACTTTTACCAAGAGCTTGGGCCAAGGTTGGCAGGAGACTAATGGGTCTGTAACTATCCGGATTTTCCTTGGGTTTACCAGCTTTATAGATGGGTAGAATTAACGCGGTTTTCCATGAAGTCGGGAAGTGCCCAATGCGTAGACAAGCATTAAAGATTGATGTTAAATATACTAGTGCCTTAGTTGAAAGGTGCTGTAGCATCTCATTAGTGATAAGGTCAAAGCCAGGAGATTTGCGCTTAGGTAGTAGTTCGATGAGAGATTTAATTTCTTCAGGGGAGGTTATCACTCTCGATAACGGTGCATTTGCACAGTCTAGCACTTGTTTACGCTTCGAAAGCCAAATAACGAATAGAAAATATTTTTGTACAATCAAGACCTGAGTTGCAGGCAATGTGAGAGGGAAACAGATACAGCTATCCAAATCTTGCGCGAGTGTGAGTTTTAGAGAAACTATTTATAGAAAACCAATAACGGATCCAGAAAAATACAGCAATTATCCAGTAAGAGGCTTGCACAAACTAGTACAAGCAACAAGTATGCTAAAAAAGTAATGTAAAGAAAATAAGACCAGTATAATAAGTCCATAACGCTGCAGTTCTACTGGAAAGATAGATTAGACGGCCCTCAACATCAAAAAAAAAAATATGTCAGGTAACGACCAAAATGATAAGCACCACGGATATTCAGTTGAAGCAATACGTTGTTATTGAATTCCTATGATCTAACGGTCGTGTACCCACTGACAATCATTTGAATTGGTACATGGATGCTGTTTGTCTGTCGCAACCATGTACTAATGCCAGTACTGTCAGGTCATAGATAAGAAGTACGAAAGAAAAAATCCAGACACAACAACTCTGCATAATTAAGCTCAATGTAGTCGGATCTTTACAGATATGGATGAACAACATCGAGCCATGTAAGGCAGAAGAATATATTTGGAGTTGTTGAGACTTCTCTTGAATTTTCTTAATTTTCTTTTTCAAGAAGTCATTATTGCATTGTTCTTGTTTTTTCCTTTGTACTATATTATAGCGTTTCTCTTTTTATCTTCCCTACTGTCTCCCATCTTATTTTTTGAACTCCAAATACATCTATGTTATGTTGTATTGTCTAGTTTACTAATTTTTATTTATTTTCAAGGGTTAGTAAACTTTTACGTTCTACCCATTTATTTTACTTCTAATTTTTTTTAATTTCCAACGTCCTTTTAGTTTGATATTTTTATTGGAACTATTGCTACCCTTTTTTCGAAACTTTTATAGTTTTATCTACAACTTATGATTTTCAGTTAATAGTTAGTTTCTTGTACTTTATTTAAGCTTTTTGCCAACGTAATTTAAACATAATTTCTCTTTTTTTTATCTATTTCTTGTTTCTGTTCGAAGGTTTAGATTCTGCTTTCCATTTTTCTCTATCTTTTATTTTTTTCTTTCTTTTAGAATTTTTCTTTAATTCTTGTATTTACTTTTTGTATTTCTTCAAAAATTGTTTTGTTTGTATTTTTTGCTTGTTTTCTTTTACTGAGGGTTGGTGGTGTGTGGGCCTTTTCGCCCTTGAACCGCCTGCGTATCGCGGCGGCATGCTGGGGACTTTGATATCTACCGCCACGTTTGGCTATCGCACACAAAACGGCATATGGATTTTTGCTCAGCCGGCGAGTCTGCATACGCCGTCGGCGGCACCCTTTGAGATGAAAAGTGCTGTCGAATTAAAATTTCCCGCAAATAATATATCGCTAAGCCAGGCGCGAAGCCCGGCGATATACTCACACCGCATCGCGGCCAGCGGGGCCGCATTTAACCAACCCGCAATATATACTCGATCCGAAACGCGGCCAGTTCGGTCGTGCTTAACAACCTCCAGATAACTACCCCGCAAGACATACTCGATCCGCATCGCATCTCGGCCAGTGTGGTCGTGTTCCAGACTCAAAGACATCGCATCAAGGTGGCCACCGTGAAACCAACGCCGCCGAAGCCGAAGCCGATTACAGGTGAGCGATTTGGCAATTCTCATCGGTTGATATCGGTAGCCGCCCCATCGCTTCTGCGCTGGCCGTTTAAGGGACGATTTGGGCCTCAGCGTTTTACATTTCAAAACGGGCCGTACTTAGTTTCCAACACCGCAGCACGAGAGCACGGCTATTTACACGCCTGCCTCTCCAGTTAGTTTTTCTATATTCTGGTTATTCTGCTTTGCTGTTTGCTATTTAGCAGTTTATTTGCTTTTCCCAAATGCCTATTTCTATTTGTTGTTTTGATGTCACCTCTGTTTTTTTTTTATCTTTGAATGGTACAATTGTTAATATAGTGGATAGTAAAATAGATTTAGGTTTTAAATTCAACTTTGGTTTTACTTTATCTTTGCTATTTCATTACCCACACCTCTTCTACAAGCAATCTTTTAATATCAAAACTTTAGGTTGGCTAGTACAAATCGTTATTGTTTAGTGCTGAAGCGTGAAGCAACTTAACGTTGTACAGCCGCGCGGGCACAAGTTCAGCCCAAAGAGCGCAGCCCACGCCTGCAAGCAGGCGACAATCGCATAAAAGGCATTTAAAATATTGACCTATGCGGCAATTAAGCTCATTACACGAGTGCGGCCGCCTGCTACGTTATTCAGGGCGATAAACGATTTATTTTTAATTGGCCAGACGCTCGTGGGCGCATGAAACGCACTCGTAATCTACCGAACTGCTCTACGCAAAGCCGAACGGCCTGTGCTCTGTTATAAACAAATTAAAAATTTAGAAAGAGTGCGGAAGGAACGCCCGCTGCTCGTTTTCTGATTATTACTGCTTAAATTGAAATTAAGTTTGGAAATCTAAATCTGCATCTGAAACAAATCATAGAAACTATTTTTTTTATTATTTGTTGCTTATTTACAATTTACTCTCACACGAGTAATAAGTAAATTGTTTATAATTTATAATTTTATAACATGTCATTGGGGGGATCCGGCCAGCGTCTTACTTCCTGTAGGCTAAACACTAAGTTATTCTGGGTAGTTACACTGGAAGGTCTTGTGGCCAATTTCGTTTTAATCGTCTGGTGATGGTTGGCTGGTTAGTGAGCTGTTCTATTAGTTGGTTTTTATGTCCTGCCAGGTGGTTCGTGTATGTTCGAGCAAGCTTCTGTATCTCTGCGGCTACGCTAGGTGGAATTCCGTAGGTCTGTGTGAACGTGGCTTTCGTTAGAGTGCTACCATGGGAGCGTATGGTCTAGGTTGCAAGGATTTTGATGTGGCTTCGTTGCAGGATCTTTGCGTGGGAGGCTTTAGCGCATCCCCACAACTGTATACCATATGTCCAGATGGGTTTTATGATGCTTTTATATAACAGTAGTTTGTTTGACAATGAGAGTTGGGGGCGTCTGTCAAAGAGCCAGTGCGTTTGTTTAATTTTAATTTTTAAGTCTATTGGGAGGATAGCTGTATCATCGGCGAACATTGCAAGTACAGTATCGTCAGTTGAAGGCGTGTCGGAAGTATATAGGAGATACAGCAGCGGTCCCAGTACGCTACCATGTGGTACTCCAGATGTAATTTCGTTATTTACTTTAACTTGGAAAGTCCTCTGGGTTAGATATGATTTTAGTATGAGGTACAGTTGATTTGGAAAATAGAGTTCTATTTTTATAATAGACCCGTGTGCCATACTTTGTCGAAAGCCTGTTTTATGTCTAGGCATACAGTTATGCAGTCGCGCTTGGTTTCTAGAGTCTCCGTAATGCTGTTAACTATTTGGTGCCCTTGGTGGATAGTAGAATGATGCTGCCGGAAGCCAAACTGGTAGTTTGGGAGAATTTCATGTAGGTAGACAGCTTCATGGATTCTCGTGAGGAGGAGTTTTCGAATATTTTTGACATGAGTGGTAAAAGGCTGATGGGTCTGTAGGAGGAGGGTTGTGTAGGAGGTTTGCCAGGTTTAATAAGGGTAATGATTATAGCATGTTTCCACTGAGTGGGGAAGTAGCAGAGTCGTAGAATGCTGTTGTAGATGGTTGTAAGTAACACTAGGGCTTTTCGGGGGAGGTTTTGCAATACATCTCCTACGATTAGGTCGTAACCAGGTGCTTTACGTGGGTTTGCTAATTTAATTTGCTGTCTTACTTCGGCTGGTGAGAATGGTCTTAGAGGTAAAGACATTTGGCAGGACGCGTCAAGGAATGCGGAAATGTCTGTGTCATCGTTGTTTCCTACCGGTTGTGGCGATGAGAATACAGTAGCAAGATGGTCTGCGAATGAATCAGCTTTTTCCTTGTCTGATCTGGCCCATGTATCATCGGACTTTTCGATTGGAGATATCGGTGCTATTGGTCTTTTAAATTTTTTTGTTGCCTTCCATATCGTATGATCAGTAGGTGAAAGATTCGTGATGTAATGCTGAAAGGTGTCGTTCCGGGATTTTAGTAGTTCAGTGTGGAGTTGATGAGTAAGTCTATTATATATGGTCTTGTCTGGCCTTTGTTTAGTTCGTTGCCATTTTTTTCGTGCTTTGCGTTTTTTTGTGACAAGGTGCCTTATATGACGAGGGATATTAATATCTGCTGAACAGGTGTTTATTTCACTGGGTGTTGCTTGCCATGCCGCATTTTGTATCATTGTAGTTAAATTTTGGGTTGCTTCGTCTAGGTCGTAGGCGTCCTTAATTCGGATAGTTAGATTAATCTCGTGATCCAGTGTGTTTTTGAAGAGGTCCCAATTGGTGTTTTTGTTGCAGAGTTTTGGGGATGGTTCTCTGGTAATAATGGATGCTTAAGGTAATTAGAATGGGAGTATGATCTGAGGACATGTCATAGTCAGATTCCACTTTGGTGTATGTGTTTGCTATGCCGCAGGAAATAGCGAAGTCTAATAAGAAACTATTTGCATAACAAAATTTAGAAGGTAAAATTAAACTTGTTGTTTAATGTTTTGTCGCTTTAATTTTTTTTACAAATAGAAGAATCGACCTTATTTCTAAAAATTGTACTGTAAATCACAAAAATTAAATAATTTAAATAATAAGCAAAGAACGAACCAACATTTCTGATTGTATCCCTAGCTTATTAAAATAAGAAATTTTACTTTGAATAAATAAATATTCAGATGTGTGGCAAGTGATTTTTTGTTTCTTTTAACGTTACCAAAGAGAAAATGTAAATAGAATATAAATGTCCATAAAACATAAAGGGCGAGTTGTAGTTTAACCCAGTTTTACTTGATCTGTAGAGTAAAATAAGACAAAATAACTTATTTCAAATTTTTACTAAGTGGATAAAAAGAAATAAATTTTACTACTCTCACTATCTATTACAAACTATTAACTCCCCTTGTTTGCTCTACTGTATCCCAACGTTTTTTACAAATTTAAGTAGTTAATTTAATTTAAGAGTTCGCTAAAATGGTTTAATAACTGATCTGCTGTCAACAAACAACATTTTCCTCAAATTATTGTGAACAATAAATTGAATTGTCTAGGGGTTTGGTGATATTACACTCAGAAAAATTAACGACCTTTTTAAGAGGCTCAACAAATTTTTATAATTCAAAACATTTAATAGTCTATGTCAACAGCTATTTTAATAAGAATTTTTAGCTTGCCTATTACATCCATCATTGATCACTTTATGTGCTTAACGTATACACATTTTGGTAAATCTGAGCAAATACAATACTTTTGAGTTATTGCATTCTATAACAATAAAGGGCAAGAGTGAGTTTTCAACGCTTTAAAATCGTAACTTTTCATACTAAGGGTAGTTGAGGCTTAGGTTTTCAGCTAGCGCTCTCTGTATGTAAACAAATTTTAAATAAACTAAAGTCATGGCTCTACAACAAAGACAAATAAAATATTTATCACTATTGGATTGAATTTCTCCAATCAGACGAGACATAAGCTACAGTTCCAGTTCTATTTTACAACCATTGGAAAAAGTATGTCACCAATGCTTATATATGACTAAACAAAGTTTTAGGTTCAATTTAATATTATACTGTGACATAAAAATTAATATATACTAAACAGAATTGAAAGTATCAAAAAATATTTTTAGCATGAGATTGTGAGGTATTAACGAATGACTAGGGGAATAATTAATAACATTTTGCTCTCAACTCCAGTTGTAAATAATAATTATTTCCATAACTACATATATAGTTACAAATTCATGTGATAATAGCCGTCTTTGTATCATAACTTACGTTTTGTTTATTTCAAACGATTATCATGCTACGCAATTGTAAACCTAATAGTTTTCTCGCTTCACTTTTCCCATTTATGCATAACATTTGAAAGAAATTTAAGAAAAACAACTTTTATCTTACAATTACGTCCAAGCATCGTTACATTTCACAAATTGTACGTTTAAAGGTTTTGCCGTTTAAACGGCTGCATTTAATCCTAAGATCTAAGAATTCCTTAAATTAACGAAAAGGACTTTCTAAATGCCATTAAACACTATCAGATTAATTAGATCTGAGTTAAATGCAATCAAAAACTATACAAATCAGATTTTACCAAATTTGGTAAAATTTGCTTACTACAGCTTTTAATACCTAGAACTTTACGCCTGATTAGCTAAACTTTCCAGTAACCCGAGAGGTTCTCGCCCTGGATTTTTAGTTTTTATAGTACTTACCAGAAAGCTTTGGAGGTATGTTCGCAAGCAAAATATTACATGTAGCATAAACATTTCGGGGTAAGGTAAAAGACAAAAGTTTTGAAAGCTAAAAGAAAGCTCCATTATTTTGGACGTACACACACCTAGCAATTATTATATGTAATGCACGAATCCTAAAGTGGGGTGACAAGAGCATTAAATGGATGACATAGAATGACTTCTTGATTTCTGAGATTGTACCAAGCCATTTTAGATTTGATGTTACAATGAAGATACAAAGATAAAAAAATCCGCTTTCTTTCTAGAACACTACTGAGTGTAGATCTAAAGACTGATGCTGTCTGCAGATGGATCATCTTTCAAAACCCAAAATGCAACAGTTTTGGGCTTAGTTGTTGAAGCTGCTCTATATAACTAAATCGAGCTAGTATTTTGCCACAACTGTAATCACATTGTTAATACAATAAATTGCTTTGTGCCAACACTTTGGTGCCAATTTTTAAACGACGCTGAATTTCAAAATAAGTACTTTACAGGAAGAATGCTGCCCCACTTGATAGCCGAAGGATGAACTAGATTTGTTTTGAAATGTTAGTGTTTTTAAAACGCCCAAAGATTCCCAACAAATAACCAAACCACTAAAGCTTGGTGATTTACAATGCAATCTGCAAATGGAAGGTTTAGGAATGTTTGGTAGTGCTTCTTGAATTACATTATTATACATAACATTTAAATATCTGAAGTTATTTAAATTTTATTGCGTTTACCAATCGAATAATATCGACAGCCATAGAACAACAATAATGATATTCATAATAAAATGCTTTTGTTCGCAGAAGTGAAGTTGGTACTCAAAATAAAAGAGTTCGTATCACTTCTGTAACACTCACACGTAATATAATCAGTTGGTTTGTCTTCTAAGGGCTAAAAATAGGTCAATATTAGATTATACTGTCCATAAAAGTGCATAATAAGAGTAGGGATTTTATTGCGTTTAGCAGACGATAAAATACAAGCACCGAATGAGCTTTGAAATAAGAACACAGTTAATATAATAGGAGAAGGTAAAGGAAGATTATAATCAATTTTTAATAATCGATTATTTTATTATTCCTTGAATTATACTGAAAATTATGTAGAATAATATAATACTTATATTACTTATGTATTACATATTGATTAAATTTGTAATACAACAAATCTATTCAGATCAATACTAACAGGAGTGACCTTTATGTTCTGACCAATACTAATAATCAGTGATGTTCAACTAACCCTTAAAATTACTAAAATTATTAAAGTGTCTTCTGTTCTTCAAGCATAATAACGAAGTTCAATGAAACTCACATGGCCAGAACAAGGCAAAATTCTACAAAACTAATTAATGAATCTCATCAACCCTTATTTTAATCAAGATAAATGTTGATCACCTTAAATTAAATTATTTGAGCTATGCTATCAATCAGAAGTGCTCTTTGGTGATGGTAGTGAAGATTTTTTTAGGCAATGCAACCACTGAATAGTTGTGTGGATATTTTTTTAACAAATTGTTATTTCAACAAAAACTGTACAACAACACAAAAGAGAGACTTTGTTTCAAGCCCCTAAACAATTGTGTCTTTGAACGCAAATTCAAAAGATCACAAAGAAAAACCTGCATTTTTGGAAGGCTTCGACTACGGTGTTGGAGTGGAGATCCCCAGTGAACTCGATGACTCGTTAACAGGCAAGTGAGTCTTGATTGCCAACATGGGGGTAGTTGCCACTTGAGCTTCTTCAAACACATGCCCACGCCTTCTGTTAGCACACCGTAGACGCCACATGCAGCAATCTCACATTGCTACTTAAAGGTACATTAATATAAGAAGGCAAGCATAAGCGTTAACATGAAAATATATGATGAAACACGCGTCTTGCAAGATTAGTTTTGTCAATACACCTTTCTTTGCAGCCCATTGGAAGCTAGCAACAACAGAGTCCTTAATTTCATTCAGGTATTGTACAACATTGATGCAGTCGACCCAAATATTAGGTTGGCTCCATATCTTACTATCCTCAATCACACCATACCCCTACTTCTCACTCAAGTAGCAAGGACAAACCTTAAACTCATCTTTCTGATGCAGATTCGTTAATCTAGTCGGTTAGCCATGGCAAATCGGAAAATTACACACTGTATGTGCTTATTCACTGGCGCTTAATTTCCAATCAGTAAAGTCGTTCTCATTTACGCATGCGCATTACGGTCTACTCTCATTGGCCAGGTTATATTGTGTTTTTATTATATTAACATTAGCTTAATATTTGCGGAAAGAAATTCGTATATGTAACATATTATTTATAAGACAGAAGATCTAGAATTAGTATAGTCTACTAAATTACTATAAAATAAAATGCAGTTGTTATTAGAAAAAAACCTTCTATAAGCAAAGTTGACAAGGTGCAAAAATTGTAAAAAATCTTAATAAGCAACAAAACTCATTTTAAAAAGAGAATTATTTACCAGATACTGCCATATCAACGAAAAGTGACGATATAACGTAAATTTTCAAATCGTTTATAGGAAAGACAGTAGAATTTGGTATGACAGGAAAAAACTTTAAAAATAGCGGAATGGCAGGCAGACCTGTCAAAATGTTGGGTTTAGTAGTGCTCAGCCTTTTTCTAGAGCTATTTGAGATCGATCTAAAGTGAATCGTTTCAAAGTTCTGAAGCATTAGAATCTAACAATTGAGACAAAATTGCCAAGGTATTTAAACATTTTTTTAGAAAGAGTTAATATTAAGAGTGGTAGTTCAGATAGAAATTTATTTTCCTGGATACTTTCGCTATTATGCATTAAGTAATCAAAGGGACAAGTTGGGCACTTATTCTTCGCAAACTGAGATCTAGAAACCGCTGTGATTTGACTTATGTTTGAGCTATATATTGTTTATTGTTAAACAGTAGGAGAATGAACAAGTTCTCCTCAAATCAACTGATGTAATTATAAGGTGTCAAAAACTGAAACGAATGGAGCTTTATGGTTAATTATCGGCCAAAAAGTCTAAAAATTGTTCTATAAATGCTAACTGTCGCCTGTAATGGTATAAAGAACAAAGAGACTAGATGGTAAATAACTAGAAACATTTAGTTTAATGTGATAGTATAATGAAAGGATTTGTGTGTGGTGAATATCTAGAAAGCGACATCTGGTAAAGTGTACAGTTTCAACAGTAACATTTGGAGTAAGTAGCAGTATAAAAGTGTATTTCATGGAATGGAACAGGCTCCCCAATTAAACCAATATTAAATGCGGAAGTGCACCAGCTTTCTCCTGTCTATGAGAGAAGGACAATTTAGTAAGGAACATTATTTGTATTAGCGTGACGACGCCCTCAGTCATAAAGCAGAGCCTCTGAAGGAATAGTTTATAGACAATAACATTTTTTTAAATTAAAGAACCCTTAAAGTAAAATTTCTAATACTACAATCGGGTCTGTAGGCCAATGAGTAATTTTATTCCGACTTACATTACTATGGATATGATATTAAACTGGGCCTTACTCTCTAGCACTCTTTAGAAGCTGGTAAAATATTTACATTTTAAATTAATGTGTGCATTACCGTGCCAATACATTTTTTTTAAATTTTATTTTAAGCTCTCTCCTTTTTTATGTGGGTTTTACAGCGTAGCCTTGAGTCAAGGTTTATGTCCAGATATTTAGCTGTTCCGGCATACGGAATATGGGTATCGTTTATTCCAATGAGACTAACTTGATACACCAGGTTTTAGTCCAATTATAAATTCTATATATAGAGGTTTGGAGATTCCCAACAGTCTCTTCGTGTTTTTTCCCAACAGCTAAAAGATCTGTATCATCCGTGAATGTTGTTATTATTTTCTGTTAGAGGTTAGCAATAGTCTCTAGATAGAGTATTAGAGCCAGTACACTCCCTTGCAGTACTCTTGACTTTTTTTATTTCAGGGTAGGCATATTCTTGTTTAATTTTGTAGTATGTTTTGTCAAATTAGAAAATAAGTGTTGAAAATACTGTCGTGACAAAAGCATATTCAGTTTATGAAACAAGCTTGCATGTCGGACTTGATCAAAAGCCTAGTCAACATAGAGTAAAATAGTGGAGCAAACTTTTTCCTTCTAGGGATTTTTCAATTATATCAGTTATTCTATGTACCCGATGAAAAATCTCTAAATCCAAATTAGAGGCAGAAAATCAACTCTTTCTTTTCTATTATTGGTTTTAATCTCTTAAGAAGCATCGCTCTCTAATAACGATAAACATTGACCCAGCATGGTAACAGTACACATCTGTCCCATTCCCCGTCGCAATCTACTGATTGCGGCGTGGTAAGTACTAAACTAGCCTAGCATATTTCTATCGTGAATTAGCAGTAACGGTGCCCGCGCTTACGACAAAATGAGCGAATCGAATAACTTTCACCTTAAATCTCCAACCATAATCTACAAGAGATCCAAGTGCACTGGAACACATTCAGAAATGGATTATCAACAACACTCAACCAGTAATACGTCATCAAACAATAAAAGACCTTTATCGTCACCAGACGACGTAAATAAACGATATCTTTTTAACTCGCAGACGCTGGTTACCCAAAACAAATACTATACCCTACAATCTGAACAGGTCGACACCACAATACTTAACACAAATAACCCCAATAATTCACAAAACCTAAAATACCCCCAATATATTTACCAAACACTACTCACTACCAGAATGTAACCGCAGACATAAAAAAAATAGTTAAAGAAGATTTTTCTACTGTGCACCGAATCAATCAACTACGAATCAATGTAAACAGCATTGAAGACTTCAGAAAACTCACAAAATATTATGAAGAAAACCAAATACATTTCTATACCTACCGAAATACTGAGAAGCGAACATTTCTGTAATAATACGCAGTGTCCCATTATCAATTACAGAAAAAGAAATAGAAACTGAACTAAACAATCTAAATTGTCCCATTCTTAAAGTAACCCGTCTACTCAACAACAAAAAAATGCCAATGCCTCTTATAGCGGCTGAACTGAGCAGCACAGATAAAGCCAAAGAAATATTTAACCTCAACAGACTCCTATATTCAGTCATATCGGTCGAACCAAGACGTAAGAAAAATGAGACCCCACAATGTACCAACTGCCAACTGATAGGTCACACCAAGAATTATTGCCACATGCCACCGAGATGCGTGAAATGCCCTCAGCAACACCATTTTTCCAAATGCAATAAAACTAACGAAGTTAAGCCTAACTGCGTAAACTGTGGAGGTGAGCACACCGCCAACTACAAAGGATGTCCATACATAAGAAACTTTAACAAAAAAAAAAAAAACACCCCCACCCACAATCCAGCCCATCAACACCAACTCTACCATAACTGGAAACATCATTGCCAACCCAAACTATGCCCAAGCGGTAAAAACTAACCTTCACCCCTCCCATCCGATCACGAACATCATCAACAACGCAAATACTACTGATTCGCCTTTATCAAAAATCCTCCAGTCCATTCTCACATTAATCACTCTCTACTATGACCAAATAAAAAACTTCCTCTTATCCCTTATCCCAATGCTGCTCACAAATGGCGGCAAATAAATCAACCACTCTACAAAAGTTAACCCTAATGAATTGGAACGCTAACGGTATAAAGACTCAGAGATCTACCTTCATATCATGCCTCGCAAGACATGGCATAGACATTGCGTGTATTACCGAAACCCACCTCATACAAAACGAGAAATTCACAATTCCGGGCTATCGCATTATTCGGAAGGACAGAGAGGCAGCAATAGGATGGGGCGGTTCTGCAATAATCATAAACAAAACATCGTAGCCACCCCTATTGAACTAACAGGCATTCATCAACTTGACGCTACCGCCACAAAATTAACCTTTAAGAATAACTCTTCAATTAACATAATTTCGGCTTACAAACCACCCACAAATAGACTCATATTAGAAGAACCGGTAAAAATATTTGACAACCAGCAGCCCACAATACTGGTCGGAGATTTAAATTGCAAAAACACAATCTGGGGATGCAGGGCCAACAATCCCAACGGAATAAAACTGAACACACTAGCGTCCCAACTAGCTTTACAAATTTCAGCCCTAGAGATTACACTTATTTCTCCTACCGCACAAACCACTTACCGGACATCCTAGATATAATAATACATAAAAACCTGCAACTGCCAATAAACCAAACCGTAATAACTGAACTTGACTCTGATCATCTGCCGGTAATATTCACTCTTAACTGTATCCCTTATTACCCATAAATTCCAAGGCTAATCAACGGACCAGTTAACTGGGAACTTTTCCGTAATATCATGGACGAACAAATCAAGTGCCCTCTTACCATATCTACCACAGCTGAAATTGATAGAACCATTGAATTCTTCAAAAAAACAACAAATAAGGCTATCAAACAATCTACTCTAGTCTCTCAAACACGCAAACCTGTCAATAACCAAACACCCCCACTCCGAATTTTAAAATTAATAAAAGAAAAAACTCCACCCGAAGGAAGTGGCAACGTCTTAGGAACCCTGCAGATAAACACCATCTAAATGTGCTGATCCGGCAGGTTAAAAACGAACTCGATCAGTTCAGAATAAACTCTTATAAACAGTATCTAGAATCGTTCGAACCTGGAGACGCCAACATGTGGAAAGCCACCAAACGGATCCTAAAGCAACCCACGGTTACCCCCACACTAAAATACAATGGCCAAACAATATCGGAAGATAAGGACAAACCTGAAATATTCGCACATCTAGAAGCAACATTTACTCCCGCATATTTTAACAATGATCCCAATCATATCAGACAGGTTGAAATGGAATCTCAAAATACTACACCTCAAGAACAAATGCTAGATAACCCTATCTCCCCAACAGAAATTAAAGAATGTATAAAAAACTTAAAACCAAAAAAGCACCAGGAATCGACATAATCCCCAACATAATTCTGAAAAATCTACCGCAAAAAAGTATATGTTTACTAACAGCCATATTTAATTCCTGCTTAAGATTGGGTTACTTCCCTACCGAATGGAAACGAGCATTAATTCAAATGATTTCCAAACCAAATAAACCGCATGACAACCCTAACAACTACCGACCCATCAACCTGCTGTCCACAATTTCTAAAGTTTTTGAACGAACCATTCAAAGCCGATTAAACCAGTTTTTAGAAGATAATGCAGTCCTGCCAAAATTCCAATTTGGTTTTAGAAGCGCGCACTCTACTGGTCATCAAATCTTACGACTCACTGAGATTATTGAAAAAGGTTACAAAAACAAAATGCACACGATAATGGCATTTGTAGGTATGGCACAAGCCTTTGATTGTGTATGGATGAACGGCTTATTATACAAAATGAAAAATTTGGCAATCCCTGTTTACCTATTAAACATAGTTAAATCACTTTTAACTGAGAGAACGTTCCAGACAAGAATAAAAGGATATACCTCATCAGTACGTAAAATCAATGCGGGAGTACCGCAGGGATCCGTACTGAGTCCCTTGTTATTCAATATTTTCATGCACGATGCTCCTACAACACCAAACTCTGACATCGCAATGTATGCCGACGATACAGCAATCATAACTCAAGACTACGACATTAACCTAGCCGCAAACAATCTGCAACAAAGTCTGAATCATCTTAACTCATGGTTTAACAAATGGTTTATACCAATTAATCCCAGACAAATGTGATGCCAAAATCTTTACCTTGCGTCACCCACAAGACCCACCTAACATCGTTATCAATAATGTACCTATCCCTTGGAATCCGAAAGATAGCGCGGTGAAATAACTAGGGGTCTTTCTCGACCGTAGATTAACATGGAGTTTCCACACCAATAAAAAACTGACTGAATCATACGCAAGACTGGCCATGCTCTATCCCATCATCAACAAGAAGTCAACATTAAAAATAAAATATGGGGTTCTCATCTACACGACCAATTTTTATATACGGATGCAGTGTCTGGTGCGCGACATCAAAAACTAATCATCGCAAACTCCACGTGTTACAAAATAAAATTATCCGTATAATAACAAATGCACAGTGGTACGCAGAAACTCGCAGCTCCACCGAGAAACAGGAATCTAACAGTGGAAGAATTCATAAAGAAAACAGCACAAAAATTTTATGATAACATAAATCAATGCAGTGGTGCGATTCACTACAACTTGGGCACTGAAAACTTACACACCAGACTTAAAAGGAAGTTACCTATTGATGTCCTAAATAGTTAAATAACTAATTTAATTGTCAAAACCACAATGAACTATCTATTTTAGTGATATAAATGTTAAAAATCTTTTAACCTTGCCATGTAATAGCAAATGTAATGCTGATCTGGCATAACCCCTATTAATAACAAAAAAAGTATAGAGTTTTGAAATGACAGATAGCAAGGGATTGACCTGCACCATGTTACTTTATAGGGAGCCTTCCTAGTTTGAGGATCATCTTAACTTCCGCCATTTTCACATCTTAGGAACATATCGCAATCTAAATGATGTTTGATAACATGGTCAGTTTCGCAAAAGATTTTTTGTAGAGTCCCGGGAGCTTTTTTCGGGTTACTGCAGGCCCAGATTTTGTCAGCATTTTTAATTAGGCTGATTTTGTAGTATATCTCTTGATGGCTTTCCATAGAGGGTAGTCTATTTTGGTGTTCATAATAAGTTCACTCAAGTATTTGTTAATCGATTTGTCTTTAATGTCATGTATTTCTCGATTTAAGTGCTGAGAAGCATTGCTTAAAGCTATCATATCTGCAGGTAATCTGACCTGTTGCTAATTTTTCAGTGATTAGCTTTCTAATCTCTTTCGGATAATTATTTCCTTTTTTTCTAAATTTGTTATCTGGGATATTTTTCCATGCTACTTGCTGGATGTTTATGATAAACAGTTGTGCTTTCTTGTTTAATTGTCCTTCTGTCTTTAAAAGAACCCAGAATTTAATAGAGTTTTTAAGACTGATTTTGAAGATTTTCTATTCACCAGTTGAAGAATTCAAGTTATTTTTTTTAAATAACACTGGCCCTTAAGGTAAGGAGTATTGGGAAACGTTTCTTGTTACATAGAAGTCTATGAAATCTGGGATTTTGTTCAGATCTCTAGGCCAATAGGTTGGTTTACCAGTTAATGTTTCTAAAAGTTCTTTACTTTACTTGTTGTCAGTTAGAACCCCAGTGTATGTGTTTTGGATTGAAGTCACTTCCTACTATGAATCTAGTCCCTAGTCTGTTTAAAGAGTTAATGTAGTGTTCTTTCTTTATAGCATACCTCGGCGAACAATATAACCATGCAATAATAAGTTGGAAGTTTTAATATTGACATTAACAAATGCGACTTGTATTTCTTTAGTTTGATACCATAAATTGCTCTGGCTACACCTTTTCATGCTGTTCCTTCGGAGACGTTCCGAAATCTTACTGAAAGTCTCTTCGAAGAGTTAGGCGTGTTATTTGAGCAAAGAGTAGACCTACTCCATTTTTGTAGTTAGCCTCACGAAAATGATACTTATAGTCCAGCCACAAATGCAGAAAAGCTGAAAAATTCCTGGTGTGCTGAAATGCGATAAGTTTTATTTCTAATAAAGCTCCCGCCGCGGAGTTCTCTGTGCGCTAGTCAACGAACGCTCCTGTCATAAACAGCGGAGCTCGATTTCTTCGTTTTACTGCGCACAAACGGGCGAAACGGTGAATTTTGCAAGTGCGCCGGTGGCTGCTGGATGTGCCACCGTGCACGTCCACGCGATACGGCGGGTACTATTTACAAAGGCAAAGATGTCGCACGGAATGTTATATTTCTGCGCCAGCGACGAGGCGCTGGTAAACCGCGCGTTTTGCATTATATCTCTGGGGTTTTATGTCTTGTTGACATGCTGGATATGTACAAAGCGTAGGACGGGGACTCGTATAACGTATTGTTTTCGGTCCGCTTTGTGCGCTCGCCCGAAACGTCTCGCCGTCCCATTAGAGGTCCCGCTAATTTTAATCCGGGCCGTGATTAGATTTCCGCAGCTCCGGAGCCGATACGCACGCCTCGGGCAAAAATCAGCCGACGTGCTGCGCGCATATAAATCGTCGGAGATGAGGTTGGGGGCGGCGTATCGTGACTGATAATTGCCATAAAGCAAAACAGGGCTCTAAAATTAAAGGAACAAAAGTACAAATACGGCGCGGCGCGGCTGTGGGGCGCGGGCAGCCGGGCGAAGAGACGCGGGAGTCGATGATGGAAGCGACAAGGGGGAAATAAAAGTATGAAATTTTATGAGGAGACAGGGATGGTATTAATGCATTTGTATTCCAACAACCGTATCAATTGCTGAAAATAGAGAGGAATTCGTTTTGTGCCCGTGCTTAGCGACGTTTTTTTTTATTCCGGAGAACGATCCTATTTACTTAAATTATTTCTAGTAACATAATTATTCATTTTTGACGTTTAATATTCGTTTACTAGACAAATAGTATATCCTTTTTAAATACGTATTGAATGTTGTATAAAAATAAAATAGCCAAATTTCAACACCTTGCAATGGTCTTAATAAAAGGGTCTTCCAATAGGGACTTCCAAATTTTGATACAGTGTATAGCGGCCATATTGTTGAAGCTACATATGTCGAATTAGCTGTCGTTTATTCAATCTGTTTTGCCAAATCACCATGGACGGATATAGCGTTCAACAACACGTGCAAATGATAAAATTGTTTTATCAAAATAAGTGTTCTGGTCGGGCAACGTTCCGCGGGCTTCGCCCATTTTACGGTCGCCATAATCGCCCTACCAAGAGGACTATTCGCAGTGTGGTGGATAAATTTGAGTCCACTGGTTCAGTAAACAATCATCCAACACCCGTACGACTACGAAACGCAAGATCTCCCGAAAACATCGTCGCTGTCCGTGAGAGTGTGCAGGAGAATCCGAAACAGTCGATTTCGCGTCGCTCACAAGAACTTGGCCTTTCGCAGACCACAACTTGGCAAATTTTGCGTCGTGACTTGGGCCTGCACCCGTACAAAATTCAACAAACAAAATTGTAAAATATGGGACGATTCCAATCCACATGAGATCCAAGAGTGTCCAATGCACCCCGAAAAAGTCACTGTTTGGTGTGGATTTTGGGCTGGCAGCGTCATCGGTCCATATTTCTTTGAGAACGTTAGTCAAATCATGGCCGTCAACGGCGAGCGCTATAGGTCGATGACTACCAACTTCTTTTGGCTTGAATTGGATGATATGGACACCAACGACATGTGGTTTCAACAGGACGGCGCTACGTGCCACACAGCTGGGCATGGTCATCTTACGTGGAGGTGATGTGAAATGGCCACCGAGATCGTGCGATTTGACCACGTTAGACTTTTTCTTGTGAGGGTTCAAATTCAGCCTGATTTATCAGCCAGAGTCTTGGAAAATTGGACATTTTGGATGCGCACCACCCAGCGAAGCCGCGGCGGACATTTGCACGATGTTATATTCCATGCTTAATGGCATCGATAGGCCTTTCAAACGAATAAAAAATTTCGATGATATCACACACACTTTGTTTTATTTAAATTTAAAGATAGGAAGCGCTTAATGCTTTCATTAAGCGCTTCCACCAAAATCGTGAATATTTTGTTAATTATTGTTTTTTATAAATATATAGGATATAAAGGGTCTTTACCCTTTATATCCTATATATTTATAAAAAACAATAATTAACAAAATATACGATTTTGGTTTTTATGCCAAATTAGCTAATAAAAAAATAATTTAAAGCAATTAAGAATGATTTAGAATCTATGGATGTGCTGGAATATTAAAATGCGCGTCTAGAATAGTGTGATGTTACTAGACGGAGTTGGTAAAAGGCATAGAGAAGAGATAGTGAAATCATTCGTTGTAGTGCTGTGAGTATAGTTGTGGACAAAGCGTAGAGTCATGGACACGATAGACGGCTTGGATTTTTAGGAAGAGGTGACTACTTTGATATTTATGAGAGTTGCTGAATTGTGGTTCCTTTGTATATCATAGTCTAAAAGTGGCAAGAATTGTATTAAAAAAGGCAAAAACACAGGACGTTCGATAAACATGCGCAAGCCCCACATTATCTAGCGTGTGTTCAACTTTATCATAGCAAACCGGTAAATCATATTCGATGCTCTGGCGAATCTTTGCAAACCATCATCTATGATGATTTCAAGACCACAAAGATATGTGGAGGGCGAGTTTCTTATAATCTCAGAACAAACCCGAACACGGAAAAGGTGTGATCATAATCGTAGCAAACATTGTTAAAAAAACAGTTAAGAACTTTGTTCCCTACTCTGATCGTGTTATAATATTAACACTCAATTCTCACCTTAAAATGCACATGCACCCACTGTAGACAAGGATGAGGACCAAACTGAACCTTCTATGGATAACTAAATTAATCAAAAGACACGACATACCTATCATAATTGGTTATTTCAATTCCAAAGTGGGCGAAGGAGAAGTCGCAGACGGCATAAAAATGTATGGACTGGGAGAACGAAATGATCATGGTGATAGGCTGATTGAATTCTAAAACAACGCAGATCTTAGAATTACAAATACATTGTTTAAACTTCACTAGCGTGAATTATATACTTAGAAATCTCCAGCTGATGAAAATAGTTAGAAATAAAATAAACGACATTATTGTTATAGTCTATTTGTAAAGAAAATCATAGCTTTCAAAAGCTTAAAGAGGACAACAAAACAGAAATATATAAAAGTTTAAAAAAATCAGTAAAACATTCACAGAAACAGTAGACATACTTAAAAGATGGGAGGATATACACAATGTTCTAGTCTTATTGAAATAGAAAAATTACAGCCCCTTAGAGAAAACAAAAAGCCCTGAATGCCACTAGAAATTCTGGAACTGGTGGAAGAAAGAAGACAACATAAATCAAGAGTATAGAGAAATTCACAAAAACATCAATAAGAAAATTAGGGAAGCAAAAGAAGGTTGGTTTGCTGAAACTGGACCTGGATAAAAATAAAATAGCTTTAACCTGTATAAAAACATAAAAGAAATAATTTATCTTCAAATATTTTTAAAAACGACCAGCAATATTAAATTAACGTACTAAAAAGGAATTATCACAATGGACCAACCACATTCGACAATTATTTAACGATGAAAGAAGAGAATTGGTAGTATAAATGACATAGGACCACAGATATTACGGCAATAGGTAATTGATGCGAAAAAATATAAAAAATGTGGTCGAGTCGGACCAAGTACCTATCGATCTAATGAGGTTCATTGATAAGGACTACATCGACGTTTTGGTTGAACTTTTCAATCAAATCTATCAGATTCGAACTATTTCCAAACAGTGGCTTCAATCAATCTTTGTGGAGATTTCCAAAACCTTTTTCAGAACACAAAACCATAGTTCTAATAAGTCAAAAATTTAAAGTGCCCTGGAAAATCATACATGAAGAATTGTTAACTCCGAAAAATGAGATGTGACATGCAATTTGGTTTTAGGGAGGCTTTGTTTGGTTTAAATGTACTAGCTCAGAGGTGTCTTGATATAAACCACGACATCTATTTGTGCTCTGTGGACTTTTGAAAGGCCTTCGATAAAGTCCAACATGGCAACCTAATCAAGATCCCAAATAACAGGAATAGAGACAGCCGCAATATAGAAATCATCTCTCATCTATAGTGGAATCAAACTGTTGAAGTAAAATTGACAATCAATTTACCGGAAACATCTAAATTCAGAGAGGGATCCGCTAGGGGTGCCTGTTACCTTGTTATATCTAAAGCGAAGCAATATTTCAAAGAGCTTTATCACATTCCATAGAAGGTGTGTCTGTAAATGAAAAAATTCTTAATTAACGTTTTGCAGATGATGCAATAATAACTTTAGACAGAATCAACGACCTGGATACGTAACGTCTTATGCATACTGCAACAAACATGAACAAGCTCAAGATTAATTTAAACAAAACCAAATATATGCTTATTACTGAATCAAGAATTGTAAACACTTTATTAAACATAGAAAACATAGACATTGAAGAGTGAATATGTACAAGTATTCGGAAACGTGGATAATATCAAAAATATAAAAACACGTATTGAGTGCCACGTACGTTATTTTTTTGACTTAGAAAATTTCTATGCTGCCATGATATAAACCTCGCACTTTGTTTGAGAATGCCTTGGTACTATCTGTTTTCCACTCTTCCATATGGCTTAGAGGCTTGGACACTAAAGCAAATACGTCTAAATAAACTGATCGCTTTCGAGCTGTGCTAATACAGTAAAATCCTGCGAATGTCGTGGATAGAAAGATTGTCAAATAAAGAGGTCAATGGAAGAGTTGAAAATAAAGACGACCAAAAAGAAGAAACTTAAAGATTTTAGACATGTAATGAGAGAACAGAAGTGCGCATAGCTTCAATTAATAATTCAAGGTAAAATTTGAAAAAGTGAAGTGTGAGCATATCCTAGGCAGACTATCCGAACTTAGAAATATGAAATAGTGCTTTGAATGCAGCAGTGCAAAATTGTTTAGAATCCAAAGAGTCATGGCGGTTTCCAACCTTCGATAGAAGAGGAACCAGGAGAAACAGAAGAAATCATTCTTCTTCTTCTTCTGGTTGCTCTTCTGCTTAGTTGAGCCAAACTCAGCTTAGCAGAGAGAGATATGCTAATAGCTGTTGTAGCTACGATTTTTTTGCGTGTTTAGTTGTGGGACTTCAGAAGAGGTACATTAATCTCTGGAATAGTAGCTTAATGAAAACTCTCGTTTTAAGAATCTACAGTAGAAATTAGTTATTTAAAAACAAACGGCGATTACTTCTCGCATTAGAAGGAGATTCTGGCAATTAATTGACTGCTGTCCTTGAGGGCATCACCAGTGAACAATCCCGCGAGTCACTGAAGTGGCTCTACCCATGTATTCAATAACAATGCCATGGGAAATGGAGGTGCAAAGATGCCTTAATATGGCAAAAAACGGCGCGCGACTTCTCCAACGATTGTTCACAAATGGCATCAGCTACATCCAAAAAATGATGTACTAAAACTACCAGAGTGATGCCATTAAAGGAAAATATCCGTAATAAAACTTTACACAGTAGTATAAACTTAAGAATTAACAATGGTAGTACTAATTATTTTTGAACGCCCCAAGTATATTTAAGCTACCATAATGGTAATGATTTTGAGAGGATTCCTCTTAGTTGGTTCAGTCTATCATATAACTAAAGCCTTCAACGATAATAAAGTCACAATTAATATAAACTTTTTTAAATTTATATCTACTGTTAAAATATTGCTCAGAAATAAGAAAAATCTTTTTAAATGACAAAGCAGAAACAGTTTTATCCTCACTTTTGCTGCGGCGTTTATCACACAACAAATTTACAACCAACATAAATTAAACTTACAAGCTTTGTGTAATTGCGAATTCGTTAACCCGTAACACAGATGTGAAAAATATAAAACATGATAAGAAAATAAAGGAACTTTTTGGTTTTACTGAAAAGCTTCACACCAAAACTGCAATAAAATTATTACACAATTAAAAATTCTAATCAATTTATATCAAATCTGTGTTGTACTCTAATATTTAATGCATTACATGTTTAACTCTCTTGGTTTAGACATTAAAACAATTTATAAAAAATATGAATTATTCACTGTATAAAAAAATCAAGAGATAATGCGTCTTGCTCCTCCAATTAAAATCCAAGGCTGCCCTTTTCCTTCTGCAATATTTTCGCATATGTTGGATAGACTAAACTAAGGGGATACGTTGTCGCTGATGTTTTGTATTTTGTCACTCGGTGTTAAATACCCTGAATTATCGAAAATGGTCAACTTCACGGTAGACATGATGGACAAGAACCGCAACGTGTCCGTTATTGCTCATGTGGACAATAGAGTCTACTTTTGCAGACCCTCTGGTATCGAAAGCTGGCAAGTCTCGCTTCACAGATGCCCTCAAGGACGAACAGAAACAATGTTTCACCACTAAGTGCACTGCTAAATTTCATGTTTCTGAAGCTCAAAAAGAAAAGTCTGGTCTTCATCCCCAATCCAGATCAGCGGAAAAAGATGCGAAAATCTTCTTTATTAGCTTGATTGATTTTCCTGGACACACAAATTTTTCTTCAGGTGTGACTGCTGCTGTTCGGTTACTGATATGTTTTAGGCGTGTGTGCAGACTGAAATTGTATTTCGTCAAACTATTGCAGTACGTATCAAACCTATTCTATTTATAAACAAAGTGGACGATAGTTGGGCGCAAAGGAGTTATACCAAATCTTTCATCGTATTGTAGAAATGTTAATGTGAATATCCCCACATATTCTGACGATTTTGGTGCTATGAGTGAAGTGCGAGGTCCTAGCTAACATTATTATGAAGGCTTTTGTTTCTTAGGGGAATAACTCCAGTATTTAGCCACCAAAATCCCACTTTTACATATACGTGGTACCTTCATTGGGTTAATCTCTTATATAATAATACATTTATTACATAGTAGTACAAATAAATGCTTTTTTTATTTCTTTGTATTAAGGGTAAGTCATGTTTTATTTTTAAACTTTTGCAGTTTTAGAAAAAGTTTGAAAAGCTTAATTTCACTAATTTTAAATTATGTTTTTTACTCTCGTCGATTTGTACATTTGTACTTACATTGCTTCGTAAAGACTCGTAAAGGTCTCTTATTTTTCTAATACCAATGCGGCTAGTTTTTGCCAAAATTGACGATTCAGTTGAGTCGCAAAGACAACAAAGGAAAATTTTCTCCGTGTACTTTATATATTTGAGAACAGCATGACAACAGAATTAAACGTGCCCGAAGCTCTGACTGTAATGCAGTATAGTTTTTTTTATGTAAGATTGTTTTACGACCATGCGCATTCACCTTATGGTTGCATTGTTTCGATAAATTCACATAGCACTGCTGCCGTACTATCGAAAACAAGTTAATTGGCGTTATGTCTGATATTACAGTTTCGCTAACCTGACAATAGGAGGAAATTGTCATAGACAGTACGTTTGAGAGACTACTAAGAAGTGGAACGTCATTCAAGACAAGCAATTTTTTTATGGAGACCACTACTAAACATTTCGATAAAAAAATGTTTACCAAGTTCTAAATTTTTGCTACTATTTCTCTTGTGCTAACGCCATTGGTTACATAAACTTTAAAATAAGCAGAGGTAGGTCAAGCCAAAAAAGACTGCTAACAGCTGGTCTTCTTCAGCACTTCAAAATATTTATGGATAACTTGCTCAGATTGATGATAAAGAGCACTTGGATAACATTATATGTCGACCGCTTTGCAAATTGTAAACCCAAATGAAGAAAGCAATAAAGCAACACAATGATTAGATTCGTATCTAAAAATTTTAAATCGCACCAAATAGGTAGCATTGACAAAGACAACCTGAGTGTGCATTTTGGACAAGCGCCTTGTCGTGCAGGTGTTAACAGATGAACTAGTGCTGTATCGAGACGCGGGCACTGAACAACATTATAATAATGAAGAAAAATGAAACAAAAAAAGAATGCTCTAGAAGAATAATAAAACGAAGAAATGTTAACAAAATCGCAGAGAACCAAAGATAAACTGAAAATCCAATTAGTGTCATTGAAATGAAAAAAGATGCAAAAATATATAAGAAAGTTTCAGTAATAAGAAGAATAAATAAGCCAAGTTTATCACATCATTAAAAACCACAGGTATTTACCAGTTATGATATAAAGACCAAAAAAAGTTCCAAGAAACCTTAGACAACCATATAAATCGATAAAAAGTACAGGTTTATAAATAAACAAAAACAAACTTAAAGAAATGACATAGGCAGAAGGAAAATTTAATGGAAATTGAAAATAACAACCAAAAATAGAATTTTGAAGAATTTGAGTAATTCATTTAAATAAAATTTTATAAAAAACTACATATAAAAATACAGAGATAGAAATAAAGAAAGAAATGTGCAATAATAGCACATTATCAAACTAAATTTAAAATTTAGGGACCCGCTGTAAGACCAAACGTAAGGTGTAAACAATCATCATCATCAGCATTATTCAGCGTAAATTATTCCATTTTTGGACAAACGCCTCCCCTAGCTGTTGCCATTTTATTCTATTGAATGTAAGTCCCGTCCACTGTTTCCCTGCTGTTCTTTCGATATCGTCCCTCCACCTTGCACATGGTCTACCTCGAGATCTTCTACCAGTCCTCGGTCTCCATTCTGTGATCTTTCTGCTCCATCTATTCTCCTCTCATCTCATTAGGTGTCCAGCCCATTGCCACTTCAATTTGGCGATACGAGTTATCACGTCTTCTACTTTTGTTTTATTTCTAAGCCAGATATTTGTTATCCTGTCTCTTAGTCTAACTCCCAACATTGATCTTTCCATGTGTCTCTGCGTTACTTTTAGTTTTTCCAGGTTAGTTTCAGTGAAACTCCAGGTTTCGGATGCGTAGGTAAGTATGGGACGTATGCATTGATTAAATAACTTTGTTTTTAAATGTTGAGGGTATGGAGACTTAAATACGTCTCTTAGTTTTCCGTACGCTGCCCAAGCGAGTCTTATTCTTCTATTTATTTCGGTTATTTGGGGAGCGTCTGTTGTAGTTAGCTTTTGATTTGATCTATATATATATATATATATATATATATATATATATATATATATTCTGATACTACTATTACTTTGTTTGATAATTGTATAGGAACTGCGTCGTCACAGTTGGACATTATCTTAGTTTTCTCTATATTCATTTTTAGTCCTACTTTCATCGCAGCTTGGTTTAAATTTGTGACTAAATCTTGTAACTCGGCCATATTATTTGATAATAGTATTCTCAATTGTGATAAATATTCACCATTTATGTTTAAACCTTTTGCTTCCCAATCTAGGGTTTGAAAAACATCCTCTAGTAAGTTTGTAAACAATTTTGGGGAGATGGTGTCTCCTTGTCTAATGCCTGTTTTAACTTTAATTGGGTTGGTTTTATGAAACGTGTGTATTGTTATAGTAGAGTTTTCGTAAAGTTCTTTAATTAGTTGTATATAACTATGATCAATTCGCAATTACCAGAGCCCATATTTCTATTGTATCAAATGCCTTCTCGAAATCTACGAAGGCCATATAGAGAGGCATGTTATACTTGTATGATTTTTCCAACACTTGTTTTATCGTATGGATGTGATCTATGGCTATATATATATATATATAACAATAGGTTAAGCAAAAGTTAAAATATCATGAACTAAAAAAAAAAAAAAACTACCAAAAGTTCACTAAGGAAACGACAGAAAAAATCACAAATTAAAGTTGCTGATGTTAAAAAAGCGAATACTGCAATAACCATTGAAAGGCAGCTTCATGGAAATGAAAAAGCAACATGAAAGAAGATAATTTTTTATTTCATTTTTCAAGCAAGAAGACACAATATGTCCACTATTTCAATTTTCTGTGCTTTTTAAGACTGACTTTCAGATCATTTTTATTATGATAAACGTTTTATCTATAACATTGCCTAAATGCATCTATGCTAACTTTTATAAAATTTGCAAATGCTTCTTTAAATTACTTTTGTTGCGTAAACTTGCCATTAAGATTCAATTTTTCAACTTTTTGTTTACTGTATTATTGTTTGAAGATATTTTTATCTGATGTAAACTCTTTGTAATTTCAGTTATATTTATGATATAAAAATATTTTCTTTTCTATTATTGGTCTGTGTCGCTCTATCTGCAAAGGAATGCTTGTTATAAGTTTATAAAGTGACTGCTGAAGGATGGTGAAAGTGCCAAACCAGCAATGTAGTGAGGTATCATCAAAAATAAGTAAGACAAAAGGGAACAACACAAAAACATCTTGATATAGGGCTGCACTAAGATAAAAAATCTGTCTCGTCGACTATAAAGGTGAAAATGCTCTCTAGGATCATTAATCCTAACAAATGTATGATATTTTTTAAAGTTTTTTACGGGCAGATTTGTAAGATTTATCTTTTTGCGCGGCAGGTTAAAGTTATGATATATTTTTAGTTGGCATTTTTCTATTTGCGCTTCGGTCTCTAGCTTATTTATTTTTAAAATTCTAATTTATTTTCCTCTCGTTATTTTAAATGCTACTTTATTGATATTCTTACAAAACACAGAACAATTTGCAATGTAAAAAATTCTGCATTAACAAAATAACCTGGAGACGCTTTTTTATCGACTCAACCAAAAACAACGTTACTCTATTGCATCAGTAAAAGTGGGAATGTCGTAACTTGTCAATATTCAAGGTGTCTGCTTGTCAATATTCACCGCTATCGCCTGTCGCTAGGAAATCGGCTGCAGCTTGGCGCAAAGTGCTTCAAATTAATATCAATCTGCTCCCTGCAATTGGAATTGTCCTGCATAATCCCGCATCAGTGCAGGATTGTTTGCGCATATTTCACAAATTGCAAGCTGACGCGGCTCAGAGCACCCTGTAATCTGCTGTTTACAGGTAGCTAGCACAATTTGAGCTCTGCTTCCGTTGAGGTCTGTTAGTCTGTATTTTCAACTTTATGCGTTATGAAATGGTTTAAGAAATTGCCCATCTAAGCTAAAATGTTGTGCGTTAAATAAAGTGAGGAATTTTTCAAAAAACCCTTGTTTCAAAGACAGAAGTGTGTGGCTAAAAAGAATGAAAAACTACATGATATCTAAAGATGAACAGACTAAAATAAAATACAAAAATATTAGAAGAGGTAGAAACAAAGCGGATGCTCGGAGAAGAATTTTAGAAATAAACCAAATCAGATATATGACAGATAAAAAACGCTTCTGGGGTAGAATTAAAACAATAATAGGAAAAAACAGAAAACGATTCGTAGATGAAAATGTGAGAGTAACTAGATATAAACAAATCATAATGATATATTAGAAATACTAAGGGGGTATTATATAAAAAGTGAGAAACAATAAAATTTGATGAAATCAGATTTAAAATACAAGGTAATAACAGGAAGGAAATAAGAATAAAAGTTTTTTGTAAAAATTAAAACCTGAAAAGCAAGAGGAAAGCCAAGATAGCTCTAAAAATATTAAAATGGATGGGGAAAGGATACTAAAAAATTCGATTGGTAAAAGAGGTGAGCAAACAAAATATACGAATTATAGAGCAATTTGTCTGTCAAAAACAGGTTTCAAAGTACATAACGGAATAGGCCAAACATATTTCGAGGAAAAGATGCTTAAGCATCATATAAACGCAATAAACAAAA
Organism: Sinelater perroti; assembly: GCA_036346155.1. Classification (NCBI taxonomy): domain Eukaryota; kingdom Metazoa; phylum Arthropoda; class Insecta; order Coleoptera; family Elateridae; genus Sinelater; species Sinelater perroti. The sequence goes on along the minus strand of JARFIY010000158.1, from coordinate 14,253,473 downwards.
AAAAAAGAATAATATATTTACAAAAAGAGCAAGATATACATGATATTTATACACCCCAAAACCGGACTTTGGTACACTTAAAGTTTTTGCTATTAATAATGAATATGGACAGATAGATTAAAAACACAAAAAAGAACACAAGATCTATTAGTAGAATATTCAAATCTGGCGCTGGTAAAATGCAAATAATAATACAAACAGATTACGTCGTCTGTTAATTGCAAGAATTATTACTGCAAGATTAATTACTAGAATTAAAGAAATGACAAAGAAATATTAATAAAAGCAAGACAATAGTGCTCAATAACAGAAAAAGGTAACGTTTAAAGAACCAGAATTGTGTATAAAACATATCAAAAGAATAAATGGAGATAAATTTGTCAAAATAATAATAAAGACCGAAAATGAAAAAGAAGAAGAAAAAAGGTCAAATAGTACATGACTGTATAGGATTATGGAAGGGATATAAAGATGAGAGGAGATAAGGAATTTTAAATGTTTTACAGAACTGTACATATTTCCAAATTTTAAGCAAAAAGCCTTTATTAATGACGATTTTTTTTGTGATCTGTATGTGCCCAACTTTATGTATCTTCACAAAGAGCAAAATTGATCTTTAAATCATGTGAGAATTGGTGAGTGTTATATAAAATCTAAACATTAGAGCCTACGGTGTTAAAAATCTTTTCAATTTTCAAACTTTATAATTGTGTTAGTTATCAATACAAACGTTGATTTTCCTGTCACTTAGAGCGTCATGTTGAGAAACGCAAACTGCAGATTTGGGAGTACAACTTCCTTCCAATGATAACTTTTTGTAAACTTACACAGGTAGAATAAAGATATTTTTATAACAATTTCGTTTCTCTTTTTTGAACTGGTGCCATTAAAATTTGTTAGGTGGTAAAATTTTGTATAAAGTCAGTGGGCTAAGCTAAAAACCATATCTCACATTAAAGAACAACAAGAAAAATTACAACAGTTACCGTGGTATAACTCTCTTAAGTGTGGCATTAAAGATCTATAAACAGATAGAGAAAAAACTCAAAACCGCAATAGAATCACAAATGCTAGAAGCACAAAGTTGCTCTCGAAAAGGGAGGGGCATACAAGACCATATATTCTCGCTCAAACAGATAATTACAAAAACTTTCTAATACAACAAAAAGCTTTCTTTGCTTTTATAGAAAAGACATTTGATAAAGAGCCACAAAAAATATATAGTGCAGTTTAGAACATGTAAGAGTGAGTCCTTAATTTAAAAAAGTATTAAAAACCTTTACAAAATTATAAGAATTTACCTCCAAGCAAAGGTTGAGACAACGATGAGTAATAATCCCGTATTATTTACGGTGTTCATGAATGATACTGTAAGGGAGCGTCATGCGAAACTCAAAAAACTACATATAGGCGGCAGAAATCTGCAACCAATATGTATATTCGAATATGGATTTGCTGATGACGTTATACCTGGAAGTGAGGACAATCTGCAAAGAAATCTGCTGATATAAAATGACGTTTTAATCAGAAAATGAATGACAATAAATGTGAAACAAACCAAAGTAATGGCAGTAGCAAAAGAACGACAACGTATAAATATACAAATGAGACGTAAAATCCGGAAAGGTAAATTTTGAAAGCGAAGCAGGTTATGCATGTGGCCTTGCGACCCCCGTATCTTGGGTCAAATGAGAGCTATAGGTCTGAAGATTGAAGAAAGTCTAAGGAAGATACCGCTCTAAGGTATCTACTGACCAAATATGAAAAGAATCGGTCAAGTAGCTCCGGAGATATCGTGTCGACAGACACACATACACACACAGAGAGAGAGAGAGAGACAGACAGATGCCTTACAAGCTTTTAAAAATGAATTAATAGAAATCTTACGTACACTTAACATACGAAAATACTAGTAAACTGCTTTAATTAATAGTTTATTGGTAAAGCAGTGGTAAAAGTAAGTTTAAGTAGAATACATTAAAAAAATTTTAAATGACTGTAAATAGAATAGCCTACTTAATTGATTGGTGTTAAAGGTATCCTCTATAATCTACAAAATCAAGTAGCTTTCTATATGAACATCCTTTACTGTACATCAAGAATATTCGTTGCATTTTCGTTTCTTTCGAGGTTAATACATTCAAAATATGCTCCTCCTTTTAAGATGATCACCTTGCTGCCTTTTTTGCTAGGAATGGCACTACTCAGCAAAGGTCTTAAGTTCTATATGGTGGTATTATAACACCTTTTTTTTGTGAATAGGTGGAGGCTTGAAACGGCTAATTGTTTAAAACAACTAGTTTGCAGATGGAATTGGTGACCACCTAAAGATATTCCAACTTACTCTTTCATAGTTTTGAACAGGCAACTTGACTTTGGTTATCAATTTTTTGTGCTTCTGTTAGGACGCAATTTATAGTAAAACAAATGGCGTTCTTCAAAAATAGATGAGGGAGATGGGTTCCATAGACTTTGTCTGGAGAAACATTAAAGGCTAATTCTTAGCGGTTTCTTGAGTGAGATAGAATAAAAATAGAAGCATGAAACTTTGACAGAGGTAACAGTGCTTAGAACGTATTTTTCTTGTTTGTTGCATAGCGCTAAAAACCTGGATAACATGCAATCATTAGAGGCATAAGAGTTTAGATATAAGAAATAACATGTAAATCAACTTATTCTATAATTATATAGTTCTAAATTTTCATATTGAACTTTAAATTTATTTTAATTTTTATATTACTATTTATAGACTCCATCAAGGGTAGTATAGTAGATAGGATTTAATGCAATAAAAATATTTAAAATATTAAAAGATAGGTGCATGACTACTTGGTTTATCTAGAGTTTAAATGTATTGCAGTAGACGTTGCCAAAAGTTTTACTAGAGAAATAATAACCGGAACTTTTGTAGAGCTTGTTTTTGGCTAATGGTGTATTTTCACATTGTAATCCTTTTCTGAAGGTTGTGCAAGAGAATCTTGTAGATTAATGACAGACGACCGTTTTGCTTCTCATTGGGTTCCGTGAAGATACTTGCATCGGCATAAGAAGATTAACATCCCTACTTTTTGGGAATTTGAGCTGTCTGGAGAAAAAAAACTTTTATTCCTAATTTGAGCAGAATATAATGGTGTCAACTAGTCTACCGTTACAGTTGGCGGATATACATGTTCACTAAGCTCTTTTCCTAAAAGCTCTGCACATATGATGATAGTATCACAGCAGAACAACCATCTGTTTGGGTCGTGCACAGTTTTCTTATGGTAACTTAAACTTTTAGGGCTATCCCATAAAATAATACACAACTATAGAGTTTAACGCCATTAAGAATAAAAATTTTTGAACAGGAACTCTCTCAAGGGCCGTCTTTCCCGTAGAATTATTATCCCTGCGAAAAAATGATCCCTGGTTAGAAGAGAAGAATATTCTATAACAAAATACATATCTATTGTAAACAAATAGTCCCAACCGATGTTAGAAATAATAAAGACTGTTGCTGAAAGCTTTAGTAAAAATTTACCAACCGAGTTTTCATTCCTCAATAAATCCAAGTTCAATATATTTCTTGTTTTACCTTTCTTAAGAAAACTTCAGAACTTTTATATCGGTCTAGGGTCTGAAGAGAAGCTGCTAATGGAGGAAGTCTAAGCCAACTTTAGTGATTTGTCCAGACTGGTGATCACGAACGTGTACGCTGATAATCTGAGACAATTGCCTTGCCTTCTAATTAAAATGAGTTTTCAAATTTTTTTGCTAATAATCTTACCAGTTAACTTTTGTTAAACTTATGTAATCCTCGATATCCCTTTGTAATCTAAAAATGACTTTTCCAAACTCTTGCTCGGTTTCAAAAAGAAGTATTTGTTCAGTAGTGTTCGTGTTCTACATATGTATACATTCTTTTTAAGATAAATCGCTTTACATTTCTTGTAGTTTCATTTGCTGGTTAGTTTCTGCCAAATTTATAAATTTTCCATGCGTTCATTACGCCTTGAAAAGAACTTTACTGAATCTCGTACTTGATTTGTTTATACAACCCTAGGAAGACCTATGTTTGAAATTTTATTATCCATAAGCCTGACTAATCTAGTTTTATGAAACTTATGCTACTTGTGCTCTCGTACGTCTGTTTTCATATTTTAAAATTAACTTCATAAAACTTTGACTTCTATTTTCCCTTTTTTTAAGACTCAAACCTTACAATTTTCTCTCAATTTCGTCTTCCGGTTTGTTTTTCTATGTTTGTTATTCTATATTAACAAAAAGCATGTTTGACTACAGGCCCTGGTGGCTGTTTTCAGCTCCCTATCCTATTAGCTGACAGTCACAGCAACATACCAATGGCTTGGCCACATCCTGGCAGTCAAGCATCACTAAACAGACCAAAAATTGCTACAAACCTTTCTTACCTTAAGAAATGTAGATCTTTTTTTAAGAAAACCTCCAAAGCAATAAAATTTCTAATATTTAATAGCTACTTTCCTTCAAGTTCAGGATTTTAGATTAAGGAAAACGTTGCAATAATTTACAAGATCAAGTACTTGTTCTTCAACTCTATTACAAGTTTACGAAGAACAAACTGACTTAAGAAATTTTGAGAAAAATCATTTATAATGTATTATTCAGTTGGTCGCTTTAAATGAATTCCTAGCCTCTATCAACGGTTTAATCGGACAAGCGAAGATATAGAAGAAGAAGCTCTAGCGAATTCTGACGATGCTATTAACTAATTCTTCTATTATAACGTAAATACACTAGTGTCTAAGTAGCTTTACAAAGCATCTGCAAAAGTTAAGTAGAAAATCTTGATAACCTCACCCCTCAGCATCTGCTTGGTTTACTAATTGTATAAGAATAGATCAGATTTAATTTTAACAACTTGACTTTTGAAATGCAGTTTTACCACACAAAAATAAGTGTTAGGGAAAGTTTATCATCTTCCAAGAACCTATTAATTATCAAGAATTTATTGATTTTCTAAGGCTCCATAAAATCCAACAAAATTGATATCTTTTGACCTCTCAATTATAAAACTAAAGCAGTAATTGTCTCTATGAAAGTCGAACCAAAGATAACTTTAATAAACTTCACAACAGAAGATTAATTTCAAAAGAGGCATATAATTATTTTGCAGATATTTAGCTATTAGAAATTTGAAGTACTGTCTTTGTGATTCGACAAAAAATTGCCATATTCTTTCTTCAACCCATTCTTTAGAAATTTTCAACTCAAGTAAGAGTTTTACGACGCTCGATATGATAAAGATTTGTTAAAGCCTCTAGGTTTTAAAAGATGAAGCGATGACTATAGTATTAATCCAACAAATTGTCAGATTTTTATCTAAAGTATAGACAAGATGCATACTCTTGCTACAAAATGGTAAATTATGAATATTTTTGGAAGCATTAAATTCATTAAGCAAACAACTTTGGATTACTAAGGGCAATTGTGTCCCTTAAATATGTGAAGAACGCGATCATTCATTTTCCTAGTAGTTCTAATTTTATGGTTTCGAAAACGTAGATGTTCTTATTTTCCAAACATCGAGGCCTGTATGTTAATTTCTAATATAAAATACTAACTTTAAACAGCAATGTTACAGTGTGTTTATCATATGGACGCGTTTATCTTCTTACTTCAACACATATATCGGAAAACACTATGAGTGCCCCTGATTATATAGATTATAAGAAGCTGGTCTAGAATAGTCTTGACTTTCAAAGTCAAATCTTCCCAAAATCAGAAAGCTTGGGACAAAACTTCTATCAACAAGATTCTTGCTCCTTTGAAGAGTCGCCGCGTGCGTGAAGTTAACTCTATTCTGCCGCTTGACTTTCTCTTCTTACTTCCCTTCGACAAACACCGACACATGTTAACCACCAAGAAATGACCGGATCGCTTAGGACTTGAAATACAAACTTGTGAGTTTATATTCAAGCACAAAAATGCTGTTCATAAATTGAGTTTTAAAGGGGGGTCATTTGCATAAACTGAGAAGCACAGCATAAAGTCTCATCTTTTTTATGTCCTTTGGTACGTCGATGTCATGAAGCGCAAAACATCCAACAATTTATTCGCCACTGATGGCAAATATTCGAACAGACAGATGTTTCAGATACAAGCAATGATGGGAGAGATGTTTTTAGCCGATTGCCATTTCATCAAGTCCATTATTCTATACCATTCAGATAGGAATGTTTTAATGTAGGGGAAGAAAACTTCGATGGTGATCTATAAGCTCGACAAGAAGAGTAAAACCAACTAAAAGCTGCGTGCGATAACGCTTATTTCCTTTCAGATTGCTTATTACAGTTTTAAACTGTTCGGTCGTTCGACTTCCATAGAAAATAACACAAAGCTACCGAAAATATTACAGCAACTCTGGAGTGGCTGCAAATAAACTTCTTAACTTGGCAAAATACTTGCTACTACGTGAATTTGTCTTCTTTTGTGCGCGAATTTTACCAGAAATTGTTTGTTTAGAGCGTAACTACCGGCAGAACCGGTCAAACAAAGGCAACTTTGCTTGTTAGCTTTAAATTGGAAAGCCGAATAAACGATTTTGCGACAAAAGATTTAATATTGTAATTCCGGGAGACTTCAGCAACAATACGTTACAGAAAATGAGTTCCTCCGCTGAGCGTTTCTTAAATCCGAAGAAAATAGATATACTTATTTCGCAACAGCGTGCGGGGTATTAAGAGGAGCGGGCGTTGCCGTTTTTCGTTGAACGACAAATCACGCAACGTTCATATTTAACTATTCTAAATCAAAAATGTTCTGCTATGAGCTTTGAGGTGTGCGCAGACAGGGAAGTTCGCAGTTTTTAATTAACACACAACGTAATGAAGGGGCGCATAAATTTCTTTTTATTTGAACAAACATGCGCCAGCAAGGCATGTAATTAACGAAAGTTACGCACAACCCCTAAATTGGGAGAGCGATGAAAGCTTCATAAATCCACATATTAGCTTACGCATACTTCAGCCACTTAACGAACCATCAATTTGTCCACACGCGACTTGCGCACTTAATCAATTACCCATCCCAGCACGGATCTGCACCTCACTACACCAAGAGTCATTTTTCTCCCTAATGTATATTACAAGCTGTTTTATTTATGCATTTTAACAATTAAAATTGATAATTTTGAGCTTTTTTTCGGTGTAAAACTGTTTTTTTTACAAGGGATTTTATTTTTTGGTTTTGGACTATCATCTTCTATTTCTGTTTTCAGTGCTCAATCTTCCATAACGTTCTCAGATGTTTTTTAAGTTTAATTTGTATTATTAATACTATTTTATAATTATTATATGAAAGGCCATGAATGTAAAATGTATCGATTACTTCGAAGCACAAAACTGCAAAAGTCTACAATTCCCTGATTAATAAGAGGGCAGTTGTAGGAGGACAACTTTTTACAACAAATTTCCTTTCTCTTTTCCCGAATGCATACTTCCATCATATTTTACCACGCTTATTCAGAAATTTAAACACCCTCGTCTTCCCATATTAGCTTTGTTGTAACTACTACGTAAGACATAAAAATAAGGCCATGTTTAGTGACCTGTTATGGTGCTATTGATACCTTTTCGACAGCAGCGATGTTCTCTACTATAAGAAGCGCAGATGAACATTTTGACTTCGTAGCGTCTTCTTGTGGCCATACAATAGTCCAGCACAAGAGCCGATCAACATTCAAACGGCGTACAAATTTGAATTGCAAAATGGTAGAGTGAGTTCCTTTCACTTTTATACTTCAGGAGCAACTAACCCGAAACTTATCTCAGCACTCTTGAACGTCTCACAAACTGCTACCATTGCTTACTCCATATTAGAAAACGTTTTTAAGCACTTTGTTTATTAAAAATATGGAAAGTAAAAACCTGTAGTATAAAAAAGCTCAAAAATGATGAAAGAAAGATGACACTTAACAACGTGTGTCAATCACAGAAACAAGGTACATACAAAAGAACTGAAAACTCAGAGAAGGAAAGGCAGTGAGCCATCCATCATGGAATCACGCAACAATAAAGGTTTTTTGCATAAATGATAGCATCATAAAAATCGTATTAAAAACCCAAAATTGCCAAAAACAGCATCTAAGACTAACTGTTGGGCGTCCAAAAAGGCTGACTGTTGAATAGTAATATTTGGTACGACACATATTTTTTACACATTTCATACATTTGGGTGTTTCTGTGGCCACAACTTTTTACATAATTTTAGTTCTTTAGACATACATATAAGTGTATATTGTCACAATACTAAAAAAAAGCACCAAAAATAGCTACTGTATATTTTTGGTAATAACGATGTTAGCTTCACATTTTGTTTATATTGTCGACTCTTTCTTTTGGTTATATTTCCTAATTTCTTAGTATCGTCGAAACAAGTCATCAATAGTACATCATTTCTTTTGTGAAATCTGTGATATATAGTGTTGTATCCAACTTTGAAAGATCTGAATGATTCCGTCTTGGTCGATAGAATTTTTCTTATCTGTATTACGTAAGCTTGAAGATAAGGAGAAAACATGCCCGTGCACTAAAATAATTTTGCTGCTATATAGTAAAAGATGAAAATTATATATTAATACTGTTGAAGGTCTTTGCCGGTATCTTTTATTGTACTCCTAGCACAGTAATTCATTAATTACATAAAAGTCCAAAAGATTTGATTTATTATTTTAGCCTATAGCATGACTTATTTAGGAAAGCAATAATTTTGGCGTCTATCTTCCTTTACCAACCTCTCATAATGTTATATAAAAACTAATGTCGTCCTAGAATATTATTCAAGATCTTGAGCAACTATTTCTTCTTGCTGCACCCAAGCTCTTTGTGCTTAGAACGTTACATCAATTTTAGTTCTTTAGACATACATACTGAGATGTTTGATTGCCTGACAATGTCTAAAAAGCACCTTAATTAAATAGCTCGTATCTTATGGTACCATATGCTCAGCAGTTTGCTCTAGATTGTCGACTCTATCTTTCTACTATTGATCCTAATTTCTTGAGTAGTCAACAAGTCATCAGTCAGTACATCATTTACTTCGTGAAATCTGTGACCATACGTTGTTTTGTATCCAACTTTGAAAGATCTGAATGATTCCGTCTTGGGAAGATGACGGATTTTTCTTATGCATGTACGTAAGCTTGAAGATCTAGAAACATGCCACTAAAACATTTTGCTGCGATATAGTAAAAGATGAACAAGTTATACTATTAATGCTATTGAAGGTCTGTTGATCCTGGTATAACTTATATTGTAGCAGTCTAAGCACAGTAATGGGTCATGAGTTACATAATAGATCTCGGACAGATTTGATTTATTATTTTAGCCTATAGCATTCAACTTCACCAAGAAGAAAACAATAGGTGTCGGCTTTTTAAAATATCCAAAGCTGCAGAAGCTTTTCACTCTGTTATCGCTAGCTAGTGCAATCAAGAAATGTACAGCGGTATTTAATAACTGCAGAAATTTATCTATCTGCAGCTTCCGAAAAAAAGCTTTTTCTCTCAAATACAGTAACTAAATCTCTTAACCGTATATTTTAAATAAAATTTTAGGCTTTCGTTAGAACAGAAAAAAATTGTTTTTACAAACTATGTATATAGTGACGACAGATAAAACTTGTTGTTTAAACGTTGTTGTGTAACCGTTGTCACATTAGTAGCCAAAATCGTTTTTTGGGTCAAATCCTGCAATATTTGTCTTCATAGAAGGTGCTGCCAAAATGCTTGAGCGTTATTTCTATTACAATCTTATAGTGTACTCTCTTTAATGTTTTCACCTATTTTTATTTTTTTATTTAACCCTGTGGATCTTTTAAAGAGCAAATAACACCCACATGGTCTTGTATGTATGCTACAACATAAATCTTTTTTCCTTTTATTTACCACTTTTACTCAACTTTCCTACTTTTTCCATTCCACTTATCTCACTCTCTTTAATTTATTGAAGATGGAGCTCAGTGATGCAGTCATAATTCTCCCTAACTCACCGTCATTGCATTTTGAACAAAATCAAAGCGAAGCTGAAAGAAAGAACTATACTAATCCGTACGTAAAATGCGCAAGGTTGAAATGAAAAAATAGAATAAATTACAATGGGGTCATAAAGATAGACATATTGATACTAATGGGAACAAAAAACAGAGACAGAAATAGAGCAAGACTTCCTTATATACATTTATCGGGCGGAATGCTTAAAGAAGCAAGTGGAAAGAGATCCCGTTATGATAAGGAATTAAAAAGTATGTGATACACTAGAAAAGTATACATGAATATAAAGTGACAAACCAAACAAAGGCGAATTCTACGACAAGACTAATGAAACAGTAGAGGCAGAAGGGAGAAAAAAGAGTTAATTATATTAGGAAACTGGAACGCTAAAACAAAAAATAGAAATAGACAGACTTGTGGATCCATATAAAAACTTAAAATTGAAATAGGCATAAAGCTAGCAAGCAACTGAAATATATAATAGGCTATTTAATAACTCGACAGTATTCTTGAATGAGAGTTCAGAATGCATAAGCTTATAAAAGAGTAAAAAATGGTACTGATTACTATTTGGTTAATACCAAGATGAAAACATCAACGGCGGCAAGAAAATAAACCTTCAAAATACCAAATAGGGAGTGTCAAAGACAAAAGTATATGATGCTATTTTAAAAACGGAGGTTAAATACAAGCTGAAGAAAAATAAAAACAACAAATAAATGCACAAACAAATAAAAAAGTAATAATAAAGCAGCAAAAAAAGCAGTAGGATCGAGGACGAATAAATAAATATGCAATTAATTCAACAAACAGTGGCAAAATAGCAAATTAAGTGAAATAGGTTAGAACAAACAAAAAAGAAAATACAAATAGATACAACAACCAACAATAAAAAGTGAGAAATATGGTACATAGAAGAAAAGATGCAGTGGTTTAAAAAACATATAGGGGGAAAAAGATCTGAAGAAGTATGACAATTTTCGAAATGCTTTAGAATTCAAGAAGAAAGTCGATATAGCTTATATATATAAAGTAATAACAGTAGTAATAAACATTTTTTGTGGCAAAATAGATCATATTTCCAAACAGTCGAAGAAATAGATACAGCAAGAGAAGAAGCAAGAAAGATGGCAAAGATACTAAAAAACACTCCCACAGAGATAATAAAAATAATACGAACAGCAAAAATTAGAATAACAAAGTAGAGTTAAAGAAAGAAGAATTTTTTTGTTATTCACAATTTGCCAATTTACAATCTACTTCTATAGAGTTTTGAGTAAATGTGTTAAATGTATTAGACTTGTAAGGGAATCATCCACTGTTGTTTCCCCTTGTAGATTGTGATTTCTTCGTTAGCCAGGTCTTAAGGCCAGGTTCTGCGTAGTCTTCTCACAGTGGGAACCACTGTTGTTTAGTTGCTTTATTAGGTCGTTCTCGTGGTTTGTTACTTGATCTTTGTATTTGGTAGCAGCTCACTGCATTTCTTCTGTTATAAAAGGGATCTTTAGGTCATTATGGAGCGCGTCCTTGGTGATATACCATGGAGCATCCACCATTGTTCTCAGCACTTTAGACTGGAACATTTGTATGATTTTTAGGTTTGTTGGCTTGGCACATGCCCACAGCTGGAGGCCGTATGTCCATATCGTTTCGATTATAACTTTGTATAATAGCAACTTGTTGTTTAGTGGTAGCTTGGATGTTCGTCCAACAAGCCAATACATCTGTCGAAATTTGATGTCCATCTGTCTGCGTTTTGTTTGTATGTGCTTTTTGAGGTGAGTTTTTGGTCTACGGTGAGTCCAAGGTATTTCGCTTCCGTTTTAGTAGGTATAGGTACGTTATTGATGGTTACAGAAGGGCAGTGGTCGTGCTTGGTGGTGAATGTGATTTGAACTGATTTTGTTTAATTGATTTTCATTCCCCATCTGTTATACCATTCGGTTAGGAAGTGCAGATGAGTTTGTTGGTTTTCGAAGGTCGATACTGGGTTTTCATTTACAGATAATATAGCTACGTCATTGGTAAACGAGGCAATTGTGGTGTTATTTGTTTGTAGTATGTCGGCAGTGTATAATAGATTAGGAATAGCAGAGGTCCTATAACACTCCCCTGGGGGACACCGGATTCGATAGTATGGTAGTTGAATTGACTGTCGTTATGTTTTACTGTGAAGTTTCTGTCAGTTAGGTAGGATTTTAAAAGGAGATAGAAATTGCTGGATAATGTGTTTTTTATTTTGTAAAGAAGGCCCGTGTGCCGTACTTTATCCAATGTCTGTGAAATGTCAAGGAATACTGCAATGCAGTATTCCTTGTCTTCAATACTCTTAGCAGTTGCGTTGACTACCGTATGAATCTGTTGTATAGTGGAGTGGCGTTTCCTGAATCCGAACTGATGGTTAGGTAGTAGCGTCAGGGGGTCATGCTTTACGTATATCCTTTAGGAATATTAGAAGTCTTTCGAAAATTTTACTTATTCTGAGCAGGAGGCTGATCGGTCGATATGATGATGGTTTGTGTGGAGGTTCTTGTGGTTTGTGTATCATGATGATTTCGGCATATTTCCATATTATGGGGAAGTAGGACAGACTTAACATTCGGTTAAAGATTACTGTTAGTAGAACTATGGCTTTACGAGGTAATTGCTTTAATATTTGTCCGATTATTAAATCGCAGCTTGGAGCTTTGTGTATTTTTGTATTATCTATTTTTCTCTTGACTTCTGGTGGTGAACAGGGTTTTATGGGAGGGGACATTTGGAGTGGAATATCGGTTGAGTCAAGGAGGAAGCTTATGTACGGACAATATATGCAATCTAAAATCTGAAAAATTAGGACACAGGAAGAGATACGGTACCACAACAAAACTTTGGGGGTGGGGTGAAAGATATTAAAATAATACTAAAAAAAAAACAAAAGGCAAAGATAGGAAATGAGCTATCGGAAGACTTTAAAATAAATAAAGGATTATGACAAGGGTGCACAGCATTATCTGCTCTCTTTACAATATAAATGGACAAAAAAGTAGAAGTGTGGCGAAATAACTGTAGAGGAATAGATGATACCACTCTACATTCGTTACAGTTTATGGGCGATCAAGTCTCGTAGCGCAGGATCAAAACAATATACAATACATGCTACAAAATTTAATCGGAGACTAGAGGTAAATATAAGTAGAACAGAATATTTGATAATAGGACGAAAAGCTAAAGAGTTGGAAATAGAAAATAGGTAAAAATGAGAAAATACAAACATAGGTAGAGAAAGGGGAAACCAGTATATAACATTAGAGTGAAACGTATAAATAACATATGGAGCGAAGTCGTGGTACGTAATAAAAAAAAGAAAAAACTTAAGGACAATGGAGTGAGGCGCCCAGAAGAAATCTAAAGTTTAAAATTCAAAACAAAACAAAAACATAATAAAGATCAAGGATGTAAAAAGATGCAAAATTGGTGGTTTGAATATGTGCATACGAGGTGTGGCAGCAAAGAATGAGACTCGCAACACTGCCAGCGATCTGGCGACGCTACGCTGTTGTCCTTGATAGAGCACGTGTGTAAATACTCTCGTTCCGTTAACTAAGTGATTTTTGTAACTGCTATTAGTGAAGTTCTATTTTGGTTGTGCGTCACGCAAAATGGAACGGCGGAATATGGAGCAACGTTGTGCCATTAAATTTTGTGTTACGCTTGGAGAATCGGCAAGTGTGACGTTTAAAAAGTTAAAACAGGGATATGGGGAACATTCTTTATCCCGAGCTCAAGTTTTTCGCTGGCACAAATAATGTTTGGAAGACAGAGAACACGTTGAAGATGAACACCGTTCAGGGAGGCCTTCGAAAACCGACGAAAACATCGAACGTGTGTGAACACTCTTGTGAGATCAGAGCGTCGTTTAAGATTAAGAATGCTGAGTGAACAATTAAATTTGAACACGCCCCATGTCACACTGCCCTCTCCATAACAGAATTTTTGACTTCAAAAGGCATTCTTGTGGTTCCCCAGCCCCCCTATTCACCTAACCTCAGTCCCTATGACTTTTCCTTTTTCCTAAACTAAAAAATGTCCTCAAATGGCGTCATTTTGGGACTTTAGAAAACATCTAAAAGAGTGTAACGGACATGCTGAAGACCATACCGGTTGAAGACTTCCAGCGCTGCTACCAACAATGGGAACAACGTCTGCCCAAGGGAACTACTTTAAAGGGAATAACATTGATGTTTGAAAAAAATAAAAACTTTGATAAATAAAAAATCAGTTTCATTACTTTTCTGTCACACCTCGTAAAATAGACGAGACGACCATTCCAAAGAAAGGCATACAATTGGATTACACAAAAATGTAGAAAACGGAGAAGGCCTAAGAAATGTTGGAGAAAGGGGACAGAAGAAGTAAATGAAAAAAGAACGCAGAGGGAGAAGAATTAATTTTATCCCTCACTTCCACTACTGTATTCCATCCTCCATTAATTTATAAGTAACGCTAATGTCTTCTAAACGAATTTGGCTTTAGGGCAATCGCTTTGTTGCTTAACTTCTAACGCTGGATCGAGAAATTTGTTTGCTCCTTAAAACGTGATCGAAATAATATCAATGCTTTTAGCAATTTTCTCTTTTGATAGACCAATCTATTTAGATTATATTTTAATTTTTTATATATTCTTTAGGTGTAAATGTAAGCCTTGATGCGACTGCTAAAGAGCAAAATTTGACATTCAGACAGCTTTTCACAACTTGGTTTCTCTTGTATAATGCGATGAAAGTTTATAGTTTCTTATATCTCAATCATCGTAATCGTTTATATCAATCCGTTTTGATGTAAACTTGTTCTAATGAATGCTATTCTTGTCTATTTGCACCTTGGTGTGGCGGCCTTTTCGCCCTTGAACCGCTTGTATATCGCGGCGGCATGCTGGTGGCTTTGATATCTGCCGCCACGTTTTGCTATCGCACACAAAACGGTATATGGGCTTTTGCTCAGCCGGCGAGTCTGCATACGCCGGCGGCGGCACCCTTTGAGATGAAAAGTGCTGTCGAGTTAAAAATTTCCCGCAAAGACCTACAGGCACGAAGCCCGCCAACATACTCACACCGCATCGCGTCCAGTACGGTAGCATTTAATCAACCCGCAATATACTCGCACCGCAACGCGGCCAGTGCGGTCGCATTTAACCAACCCGCAGATAACTACCCCGCAAGAAATACTCGACTCGCATCGCGGCCAGTGCGGCCGCATTTAACCAACCCGCAATATATACTCGCATTGCAACGCGGCCAGTGCGGTCGCATTTAACCAACCCGCAGATAACTACCCCGCAAGACATACTCGATCCGCATCGCATCTCGGCCAGTGCGGTCGTTCCACGAAGACATCGCAACAAGGTGGCCACCGTGAAACCATCGCCGCATGCCGAAGCCGATTCAGGTGACGGCTTTGCTTATCGGTTGACATCGGTAGCCGCACCATCCGCTTTCGCGCTGGCCGTTTAAGAGACGATTTGCGCCTCAGTGTTACATTTCAAAACGGGCCGTACTTAGTTAACTACGCACGCAAGGCACCATACACGCCTGCCCTCCATCCGTATCCAGTTGAAGTTGTCCACTCTTTGAATGTTTGACAATTTTGTAATCATCTTTTTTTAAATTTTTTTCCTTGTACAGGTATCCACTGCACTACCTTTCTGTATTAATATTTTACGCAGTACGTCAGTTGCTATTGTTTTAGACCAATGACATCAGAAACAACATTTTTGTAATTTTTGGGTACTATTGTTCCCCCTTCTTTCATATTATTAAAGAAACTACAATATTATATTGTGCTTTGATAAATAAAAGATATGTTACGAGTGAAGAAAAACGTTAAATGTATCACCTGCTAATTTCCTTTACTATTTATTAAGTAGTATAGAAAACAACATTGTCTATCTAATTCTCTGCACCAAGGAAGCTGAAAACAAAAATCGTCCACTTTTATAAGGTGACTGTTATTTATTTGTTCTTTTCTTTTAGGATATTATTGTGTGCTTTGACAGCAGGTGTATATCAAGAGAAAAAATATATTAATATCTTTATGGTAAGATTTTCCTTCAATTAAGTGACAAGTCTTAACTTGAAGAAGCAATAATAAAAGACAGTGAGAAAATTGTAAAGATAGTAAAAAAATTAATTTTGTGAATTTTATAGTTCTTTGTTTATTAAATATAACAAATATGGTGATAATTTAAAGTAATTTAAATTAAACTTTAGGATTTAAATTGTGTGAGTTCTGTGAACGTTAAAAGTTTACTTTTGTACTCTTGGTATCTAAACAAGTCCACTAAAGACCACCATAAACATTTGTAAATTGAGTGTTGAAAGTTGATGGTCATTTTTACAAACAAAAAAAATTATATTGAGCGATAAAACTCAGTTTTTAAATAGCTGTGTGAATCGTCAAATTGTTATACCTGTAGTAATGAAAATGTAAGTGCCGTTTACGAAAAATCAACAAAAATGCATTCTTTAGTGCCGTTTACGAAAAATCAACAAAAATGCATTCTTTAGTGGTCATTTTGGGCTGGAGAAACCATTAGGCTTTTTTGTGAACGAGGCTGGCAAAAATGTTACTGTCAATGATTTAAGGTTATCGGAAGATGTCGAACAACATTTGTTGAACGATTTTAAATGACATGTGGTTTCAACAAGGCGGAGCCCCATGTCAGCGCGTGAAACATTCATTTTACTTCAAATCAAACGTCCTGGTCGTCTCATTTCGCAGTGAGGTGACATCAATTAGCCACCGCGGTCTTGTTATTTAACCCCATTAGAAATATTTGAAAAAAAGTTTTATGTCAACAAACCTGCTACCATTTTAAGGCTAAAAAATAATATCAGACGTGCAGCTGTTACAAGAGAGCCGCATCAATGGAAAAGTATTGTGGGGGGTATTGACCATCATATTTTATACGAAACTGCTAAGCCTGTATTTTTCATTGATAGCAATAAAATTCAAATTATTCCAATATTTTGTTTTGTTCAAAAATAAAACCCCGAAGTTTAATCTAGATCGACTTGTAGTACAAATTTCTTTTGTAATGATTAATATGTGCTTAAAGGTCACTAATTGAAGAATAGTAGAAAAATTAAGAACGCTATCTAATCAGAAAAAATATTACTGAACCTGCTGCATCATTATTGTTACTAAGAACAATCCAAGAACCATTACAGCGTTGTGTGTCCTATTAGAGCAATCGTTATCGTGCA
This sequence comes from Sinelater perroti, assembly GCA_036346155.1. Taxonomy (NCBI): domain Eukaryota; kingdom Metazoa; phylum Arthropoda; class Insecta; order Coleoptera; family Elateridae; genus Sinelater; species Sinelater perroti. The sequence goes on along the minus strand of JARFIY010000158.1, from coordinate 14,236,220 downwards.
AGTGAACAGCGTATGGTCGCAATTGCACCACCACCGACCATTAAAAAGTAGTTTCGGGCGAGTTGCCGGTCGCGGCCATTTCAAAAAAGACACAAAGGCAAAGATGAACTGGAAACGCCCGCTTTGTTCCAGCAAATTTTAAATTTCCCGTAAAGCGCTTACCGTGCACAGAAAACGCCGCTGATGAGCAAGGGCTCGGGCTTACCTGGAACAAACAGAAAGGTATTAAAATCTCCATAATCATTTGCAACAAAGGCGCGCTAGCAGCGTTACCGGGGCATTACGCGCGGAAGCATCCGCTGAAAGTCGCGGCGATAAAAGGCATACACATCCACGGAACGGCCCCTGAAAGGCAGCGGCGCAGTAACGGGGCGATTTATCTAGCCGGGAGCGCGAGCCTTTATGCTCTGTTTTTAGCGCGGAATTACTCCCCACGGCGAGACTAGCGCGGCTGCGTTCGTTATCTCGAATATTCAGGTTAACAGCCTGTCCACCGCGATGTCCCGGATTAGATATTATAGGGACAGCTTACGGAAGCCTTTTTAAATGAGATGTTCTCGTGACGTGCGGCTTATGAAATTTCAGCCGCGGCCAGGTGACCGCGGGACCAAGCCGGACAGATAAGCTAAGCTGCAGTCGCCGGCCATTGACAGCATGACATGTGCTGCTAATTGTCTGGTAGCGGGCAGGTACAATGGGAGAGCTGCTGAGTGGACGGGAAGGTTGCTTCGAGGCGGGCTGCTCGTGACACATGTTGGTGTTGTGTGTACACCTCTTATACCTAATTCGATATATAAGGTTCAAGGTAAAATTACAAAACTTGTGCTACAGGGTGAATCTAGGAAATTGGATTTACCAGCCGTTTATAAGGCCAAGGTCAACTCACAGTGGCGCCCTACGAATTTTTGGTACCTGAATTGAGAAGACGTTGAATTCGCCCTCCATAGAGTTTGGTTTCAACAGGATGGGGCTACTTGCCATATGTAGTACCGGTCAAAAATATATCACTTTTGGTATTTCCCTCAAAACTTTTTTGTGCTGAAGAATTTTCGAACAATGTTTTGACACTTGTTCCGCAATTATGGGCTGTAATCAGCGAAAATCACTGTTGCATCCTATTTAAATAATAAAGCTTGGCTTCCGCAACATATCCGCAGATATCCAGAAGGCGATTGTTAATAATCATGCTTGAAGTCGAACTCTCCGTGAGCTTGTAGCACAGTTCAACTTATACGAGAGTACCATTTCTTATTTTCTAAAGCACTGAAGGAAGCAGTGTTGTGAAAACGTCCAAGGCCGGTCGTTCCAAGACTATCTCGAGACTCTTCGACAGGAACGTCATTCGCATATTCTGTGACAACTCCCATCTCACGGCAGCCGATATTTTTCGCCAATTGTGTTACCCCGGACCCAAAACCACCTGTTCGTATTATCAGACGTCGTCTGCAGCAAGTTCTACTTAATCGACATCGGCTGGTTAAAAAGTCTATGATTCCGGAAAAGAACAGGAAGGTGTGCGTAAATTGGGCGCAGGCACACAAACATTGGACGAGGAAAAGTGGGAAAAAGTAAGTATATATAGTTCGGAATGGATAGGATTTAGTGAATTTGTTGTCTCCAAAGCACTCGTTTCGATCTCAAGTACCATATTCCCGCGATGAAATACAAAGGCAGAAGTGTCAAGGGCTGAGGTTGTACCTCCGGCCTTGGTATGGGTCCCCTATAAGAAATTCTAAGCATTCTAGATATCTATCTGTATGAGGACATCCTCGAGAACATTCTGCGTCCATTTGTCATGCAAAACATAAGCAGAGGCTTTATTTTCCAACAGGACAATAATCCCAAACGTTATTCGAAACATGTCTCGCCGCCGTGTGGCTCAGATAATCCCTTGACTTGAATATCATCGAGAGCCTCCGGGCAAAGCTACAGCGTTGCAGAAATGCTAACTATGCCCAACTCGAAGAGGAATGGAAGAACATCCTCCATCCATGCCCTTCTTAATTCCATACTTCGCAGGTGATAGGCCGTCATTGATGCCAAGAATTATGGTACTAAGTATTATATTGTTTTTGCTCACTTTCAGTTGATTTCCGGAAATTTAGAGTTATTGTGATCATTTTTGCTGTACTAATAAAGTCTTTCCCAGTAGAGTTTTGTCTCACTTCTTTTAGTTTGGTAGAGGAGCTGTTTGAAGTACCTAGAAGGAGATTACTTAAAAATTTCAGCGGTCAATACAAAGAAACGAAAAAGTTATAGGCAAAATACTAAAAAAGGTTGATATATTTTGACCGGTACTGTATTAAGAGAATCCATGGTTCTTTTTAAAGAACATTTTTCAGTGAACTCTAAATAATCTTATTATAAAATAGAAACGGCTGAGATTTAAAACAGTCATTAAACAAAGTGGCAGGCTGCATAAACTTAATGATCGTAGCCGGTGAACTGTGAAGAAACTAATAACGAAAAATTGGATGTTCTTGGTGACTTTCAAAGTGGTTTGGAGGTGTTGCTAGCACCAGGACACTCCGTCGCGACCTGAAAAACGTTTTCGTGTTATTTTCAAGGTCCTTGCGACCGCTCACAAACCCAACATAAACACGGTAAATGCCAAACGTCGCTTGGAATAGTGCAAAGCTCACCACCGTTGCATTATGGAATAATAAAAAAGTTTTGTGGTGTGATGAATCTGTCGGTGTCAGTTCTTATTCGAGTATATCGCGGTGACTGAGTCATTGGGTTTTGGTACTATTTTTGTGGTTCGGCTTCGGTTTTTAGTTCCTGTAGCCGGAAGGATGAACGTTAGGATATATTCAGTGCCTTCAACTCTTTGTCAACAGTTCTGAGAAAAACCTTTCGAAAGACTAGACTGGCATTCACAAAATTCAAATCTCAAACCCATACAACATTTCTGGAAAGAATTGGAATGCAGATTATGTCTTCAATGGAGGAATCGAACGCAATTTCCACAGATACATATATAAAGCTAGTGGAAAGTCTTTCCATACGAGTCCAGACTGTGGCTAAGGCTAAAAATGGAATGACATCCTATTAATACATGCCACATGAGTCTCTGATTCCACAATAGTGGATGTACGAATATTTTGGCCCTATAGTTAGAAGAATTTCTTGAACTCCTATCAAAGTGAGTTATTGCTATTGGCACAGTAAAAGATGATTTGCTTGTAGGGTTTCCTTTTTTTATTGGGGGATTAGAACAGTGCATCGACGTACAATTTGATAAGTTAGAAGAGATCTTGCATGTTCAAAGCAAGTTTTCTTTTTACAATTCAAGTGTTGGAACTCTAACGGCCCAGAATGTCTTTCTGCCTTCTCATTAAACTCTTTTGGTGTTACGCCAATTGTAAGTTTTGAATCGTAATAACTTTCTTTTAAATAAACGTCAAATGCTTAGCAACTCTTTAATACCGGATCGATCCTTCCTCAGGAGGCAGGAAAACACTCCACTTTGTTATATACTCCCAATAACATCATATTTTCTACATTACCAAATAATTTATACCGCATACACGATACATTTTTCTGTAGAATAATGTAACCTTCAATGTGTATTACGTAAGTTCAGAAACCGTGATGAGCAAATTGCATTATTGCAGTTGTGATTTCTCTACGAAATATATGATCTCAACTGTAAGAGCACTGAGTAAATCTCAAGGTGCGCCAAACTAGCAAAGTTATTTTATGATTAAGGCTAACTGGTCTTTCTAGAGATGACCTAAAACATCTTCGTCATGTCAGGCCAAAGAGAACATTTTGATTTTTGATGCTACTCTTGTAGACACGCTCGCGCATAAGATGGAAATTTTAAGACCATGACAAGAGAAAAACTCCACTAAATTGCCCAGTACGCTAATAAATCCCGCTATAAAATATGCAGTAGTATTTATTTTAGTTATAAAAAATTAATAAACTGTGCAAATACATTATTTTGCACTAACATTTTATTTATAATAGAGCTACTATTCAAAATTTTGTCCTCTTACTCTCATATAGACTTGTGATACTTTGCGCTACTTCTTTATCGCGGTATTATTAGCCTCCATTGCAAATTACGCCATTTTTTAAAAACCTTTTCAAAGTTTAAATGGCAGTGTATATAAATGATCGCGTAAAGAAATACCTAAAAATTGGAAAGTTAGGCAGAGTGCAAAAGCCCGGGTATGCCATAGTTTGGCGTAATGTGTGCCGGACGGGCAAAGTCAAATCCATTGTGCTTTACCAAAGAGTCAGAGCTTGAGCTAAAAACCACATCGATGATACGATATGTGGCCAAAAGTATCTGGATAATCACTGTTGTAAAGGGTTTTAATAAGAACGATTAAAAATGAAATGAAAATAAAAACTAATTTTATGTACAACCAAACTTTTTATATTACTTTGAAGCATAGTTTATTACCTATATTGTGTTTTGAATAATACGTCGTTTAAGTGTCCACCTTGACTACTAGCACACGAGCAAATTCTATGAATCCAATTTTCGTGTAATAACTCAGGTCTAATCTCACAAATGCAGAGTTCGATGTTCAATTTATTGCATCAAGGGTTGGCGATTTGTTTGCATAACCCTACAAAAGTAATCTGAAAGAGTTAAATCACAACTTTTTGAAGATCTAGTAACAGTTGCATTTCTTAAATTTATTCTTTCACTTACAATACGCCAATAGTGGCATTAGCAGTTTCACATGTGGCACCGTCTTGTTAGAACCACATATCCTTTAAATCAGTGTTACCTAAATTTGGCCAAAAAAATCTGTTTATATCAATCGGTGACGTTTACTAGTCACTGTAACTTCATCTTCTACCTCGTTTTGAAGAAAGAATAGCCCGATGATACCACTATGCCATAAACCACACAAGGATTTCTTGAAAATCTCTTGTGGATTGTTTTCATACCAAAAACGACAATTTTGTTTGTTAACATATCCACTTAACCAGAAATGAGCTTCATCTGAGAAGCTAATTTTTGCGACAAAATTATGATCAGTTTCAAGTTGCTCTAAAGCCCAAGCAGCAAAGACCTGGTCCTGTGGCTTTATTTATTTGGTTAACACAATCTTATACGGGTTTAAACCTAAATTTTTTTACAAAATACGCCCCATTTCTTAAGTACGTCGAGGAATCGATAGATTTTGAGTTGCTGCAACGCTATTAATTACAGCAGAATTTTTTTTTACATTTCATGCATTTACTGTTGTTGGTACTTTCGCATTGTAGAGAGTAAAATTTCTTTTAAATTTTTTAACGATTTGACGAATAGTAAGCACAGAAGGGCGATTATGTGGACCATAGGTTTCGCGAAGAGCACGTTGAGTGTTCACAGAAGAACGTCTTGGACAATAGCCAAACGTTCTTTAAACTTGCATTTCGCCATGATAAACCCTCAGAGTATATTAAACACAAATGATAACTAATGCCAGTTATATCATTTAAGCATGGTTGACATTTAAATTCGAAACCATATCTTTCTTAATGGAAAACCTTTTATAATCAGAGACTAATGTGTGATAGAATTGGTCTACTCATCTGAAAAAACTTAACACTAGCTTTTAATGCATTTCCATAAGAACAGCTTGCCATTTCTCCATGAAACGTACAGTGAGTTCAGAAACATGGACGAGTTGGCTTGACACATAGCCTCTGTCCCAATTCTCTCCAAAGGTTTTTGATAGGATTTAAAACCGGGCACTATTAAGGTAGTCCCATTTTTAACGCCCATCCTCGTTATGTAGAGAAACCAGTTATCCTCTTCGTACAAGAGAAGTCTTTTCTCGAACTGCTGCCAGAGAGGTGAAAGTACAAAATTATCATTTCAGCATTTATCCTTCAACCACAAAAACAGTCTCATGCCATAATTCCTTCACTACCAAACATAACTGTTGGCACAATACACTCCTGGTATTTGTAAAACTCAGACCGTGTCTATTAAATTACCAAATTGTGTTGTTCCATTGTTCCATAGTCAAATTTGCACTATTAAAAGAAAAGTTGGGCACTGATTGGGCTTGTAAATGGACGCACAATCATGAAAACTCATATTTTTAGCTTTCTAGGAATAGTCCTGATGTTAGTGACGCCAGAAGCATCGATTGTTGTTGCTGAAGACATCCAACGTTTCCTCACTACTCTCTTTAGAGTTTGATAGCTGCGATCATTAAGTCTATGTAGCTGACCACTATATTTTGCAGCTGTTTTACATCCCAGACTTCAATTTTATAACGAAACTATTTACGGTTGATCAAATAACTGTAGAAAAGTTGATGTTTCATGACCCGATTTGTTGTAACGGTGGCACTCATTGATCATTGACAATGAGTATTGTATGTCTAACGCACATATATGCTCGGCATATGGTACTACCTGCTTTTTTATCTTGTTCTACGACGTTTTGGTATGCCTAAGAACCAGATACACTTCCAGGAGAGTGTCCTTGAATTACGCCATAAAATTGATATGGACATGTCTGCAGGTCTTCATGCAAATATGACTATCTTGAAAAAATTTCTTGAGAAGTGGTTCTACAGACTGAAGACATGTGTTCAAGCAAGAAAAGAAACTTTTAATGGTTTTGTTGTAAATAAAATATAAGTAAAAAGAACGCATTTGCACAGTTTACGGTTTTTTTGTTTAATAAAAAAAATGTTACTACATATTCTGTTAGTGCGGGAACTTAATAGTACGATGTAAGATTGCGGTAATCTCTGTGAGATGTTGAGGTACTTAGGTTGTGAACTCTGTCTTGGGTAATAAAGGTTATGGGAGGTTTTTTATTTTGCTTCGGTTTGTTAGACACAATATTTTGTGAACTTGAAGATTCGACGTTGCTGTCTTAATTTGATGTAGCAACGGATATTTCAGGTTGTTTTTAATGAGTTTCTTAGGGTCACATATGTGTTGTTCAACAATTTTGTTGATTGGTGATATAGAATAACCAAATTTGCGTTTTGTGTGTTTTATTTTATTTGGCCCAAAAGGTTTGGTTGGTTTTGGTTTAATTAAATATTTTTTACGAATATCGTATGTGCAGAGACATAAATTTGTTTATAGAGGGCGGTCTAAATGCTTGTCTTGAATAAAATAATAATATCTGAATTGTATTGCTATCAGACTTAGCAGTTATGCATGAAATGTGATGTCGGCCAAATGACCCTTATGACTACACTGACATGCTAACAGTTTTCTGGCATAGTTTTTCATAATTACACGTTCAACCATTTCATTCAAATAGATCCGGAGAAGAAAGTTTAATGGGGTTAGATCGCAAGACTGCGGTGGACAATCGATGTCACCCCTCTATGAGATATCACAACCAGAAAATTTGGTTTAAAGGAATCCAAGTGTTTTACCTGCTATGTGGCATGCAGGTCCATCTTATTGTGTTATATCATATTGTTGATTTCATTAAAAAAAAGTTGTTTAACACTTTCCGATAGAGTTGTCAGCCTTAATTTGAAAAAAAATCGACCAAATGCTTTTTCTAGCCCACAATACACACAAAATAGAGTGAATGCATTAGTTATTCTTGAATATCACGTGGATTTTCACTACTACAAATACGACAATTTTGACGATTCACAAAGCCATTTAAAGAAAAATGTGAGTTTTTTTTCCAAAAATTACCATCAGTTGCTATGTTTCTACAACTCAGTTCACAAGTGTACGGCATTGCTGGTGATTTTTGATACACAGATACCAACTATACAAATGTGAACTTCCCACGTTCACAAAAGTAAAGTTCAAGTTGGATCACCTTATATATGTAGCTGAGACTTTGCAGAATTAATGTGTTTCATTGCGGTAAGCCAACTTCGCTTCTTGACCACTCGCGTGATCAACGTTTGTGACTTAACTACGCATATGAGTTGGAAAATCTTCAGATAGGTTTGATTTCAGGAGAGAGACATTAAAGGCGCATTAGGCGAGCCCGCAAAATGGATTACCGGCTTCTTTCCATAAACCGAAGGTGATGCCGCGCGACAGCAAGCGGAGCGATCTGTAAGCGGCTTAGCGCCGACTTTTAAGTTTGCACATTGATGGATTTCCCGAGTACACGCAGAATGCAAACGCGGGCGCCGCGTGACTGCCGCGCCGCGGCCGGCATTAAAGTCGAGCTTTAAAAATCCCATACGCCTGTTTGTTTACGGGAGCTTGCCGCTCGGGCTGTTTGACTTTCGCCGCTGCTTCACTTTCGTTTTATTTTTACGAGGCGCCTCGCTCTGCATTTTACAGTTCACAAAGGCAGCGGAATAATGGGAGCGTTATTTCGCGAGCGCGGAGCAGCATGCTTTCGATTTCCTCGGCGCGATTTGCTGGTGAATGGCTGTTCTTGGTTTACAGTTTGCATGGGGTTGTCAAGCACGGTTTATTGCAGTTTTTAAAGGTCCGGATCTTTCTTACACGTCCCCGGTCGCCACTCCTGGCCGTAAAACGCACAAACATTCCAAACACAAAATAGTAAAAATGTGTCTGAAACTAAACTTTCTGCTGATATTAAGTAATTGTTTATACCTAAAATAAATCTTTAATATATATAGTTAAGTTAGCGATAACGTTGATTTTAATTGCACTGGCGGGATGTAAGTCTCCTACGTTCAACCCCTAATCTCAGTCTTTATAATTAATCCTGGTGTGGATGATGATTGGCGGTATAGGTCACCTTACGGAGAAGTGAAGATTTTCTGGTGCTTATGACGTAATTGTAGAGCACGGACGGTGTAGTTGCCGTGGCCCTGGATGCTGTAGGAGGTAGTTGGATAATCAGTTAGTGTCACGGCAAAGGCCATTGTTCCTCACGAACCACGAGTCATCAAAGATGAACCTTAAGGTATAACTCTAAAAGATCTGGATGCGGGTTTTTATAGCTCAGGCCCAAACTGGAGCCGCATACATCATGATAGGGCGGATAATCATTTTATATACGATCGGCTTGTTACGGCTCGATAGTAGACTTCCATGGTGTAAAAGGAAGTCGAGTACCACGTGAGCTATCTAAGTTAACTTCCGACACAAAATCACCCTGTGGTAGTTCGTTTCTTCCGATTAAGGATTTTAAGATTCCTCAGATCATCTCGCCAGTAATGTAATCTTCTGGTGGAGAACATGACTGCCAAGGTTTCTTCCGAGTTGATGACCATTTTGAATCTGCCGCATCAGTCTTCCAGAAAGTTCAGTATCTCCTGCAACCGCCTTGTCATAAAGGATGTTTGCAGTGAGATAGACAGCACCACCGTGTTGTTTGTGTGCTGGACCAATATAGAGGAGGGCATTAGAGACAGAACTGAGCCTTAACGACGCCGGTGCGAACTTAATGCAAAACTTCCTTTCAGATAGGAAGGACCGGACAAGCCGAACCATCAGTAGCGGGATTGTGGTAGAGGACGATCTTGTGCTCTAGACCGTTTGCCACACCTTATCAAAGACGTTAACTATTTTAAGGAAGACTACACCATTAATTTGGTTTTTGGTCGCGGCGGAATCAATTTAATTCTGCAAAATTAGTTAGATATCTTCGACAACTGCGAACCACTTGCTCTATATTGGCCGATAGTCCAGGAAAAAGGTTCCTGATAGGCTTCGGGAGCATGACAACATCTGTCACCACTCAGGAGCTTTAGGAAGGGGCGAAAGCGGGGGACTTGTTTGGTGAAAGTCTGCAGCGCGCAGTTCAGGATGCCACCCGAACCGAGTGTCTCGTAAGGTTTAAGAGTTCGGTAGAGCTAAAAGACTCTTTGTAGATTGCTGGTTCTAGGTGGTCGTGAGACTCTTGTTCTTGGAAACGATCTACGAAGCGGTCGACGTGGTTGAGTTGCTCTAGGTCGGCGTCGTCATAATAAGGTTGTTATCGAAGACTTCAGCTTTTTCATAAGCGGTGTATATAACATTATACTCCCTGTGAATGGATGGCACCTGGGTAGGACGGTTGCAAAGGACTTTGACCATCCTTCAGATACTGTTGTCGGCCACGTCGAATGTCTTCAGCTTGCTCCGTGACAGAGGTCTTGAGGTCTACTGCAGATTCTGCGGTACTTTTGCATATTTGTCGTGCGTGCCGTTGTACCCGATTATTATCTTTAATACACTTTTTCAACTCCAAAAGTAGATCTTTTCTACATTCGGTGCTGACACAGTTGGTGGTAAAGCAAATGGGGTACCGCCTCATGCAGATCTTTGCCAGCGCAAATGGTAGGAATGGGTCCCTTGATTTGATTCAGAGGCACGGTGAAAGTTGGCCGTGAAATCATGAAATCAGGCTGTAATTGCTGTCCAACTCCATTAGGACGTCCTTGAAGATGACAAAATCAAGGACGTTTCGGAGAACAGTGAGATCGTAGAATCTGGGATTCCTATCGTTGTCTACAACTACTGTAAACTTTTTCCATCGGTGATAGTGACAGTCAAATTTAACCCTGTTTTATTACCATCACTATTCTTACATCTTGTTCTTATTAAAAGATTCCCAGCATAAATTGCAGTTACCTCTTGGCTATCTAGAATTTTAAAGCATTCTTCCGATAGATGAATTCTTAGGCTTTATTGTTACAGCTAATTCTCATATTTTAGTTTTCTTGTTTATTTGCAAAATTTTATTAATAAATTCTTTAGCTTTCTCATAAAAAAATAATTAAATGGGAAATTATCAAGACACTTTCTAGTATAAAGTGTACAGTCTAACAAATTTTTAACTCACAAGATTTTATAAAAGAAAAACTTTTCAACCTCCTTTATGATATAATTTATCGTACGTTTGGAAATATTACTAGTAGCTAGAATTTCAAAACTTTTTCTCCATATATATAATTATATTCATATTTAAGGCTATATTTTTATCTTTAATTTTTCAGTCAAAATTTATCTATAAAAGATAAATGTAATTATTGCCTGTTTACAAGGATCCAGTAAAAATATCGCAATAATTTATGTTGGCTAAGTTACAATCTCACCCCCATATGTTGTAACACTTTCTACAGTAGAGTTATTTCTTTATTTGTTTGTTTTTTTATTGCTCTTTTTATTGTTTTATACTTTTTATCTGCATTTATCTTAGTCGTGCATGATATAATTGAGTCCAAATACTTGTATTCAGCAGAAGCTTTTATTTGCCATTCGCCTTCTTTCAGTTTTTCCGCTATGTGTATTGTGTCCTTCTTACCCTGCGCTACAATTAACTGACTATTGCCAAACATAAGAGAAGATAATGTCTAGTCTTTTGTAAATGTGTCCATTGCTTTACATTTACTATACCAATACATACATATTGAACAATATAGGTCACAGTGTATAACATTGATTCAACACTCTGGACATTTCTATTTTAATTGTCACTTTATTTTTAATCTTAATGTGTGATTTTGTGGTTTGGTATAAAGCTTTAACTAAGTTGATCCTTTTTTTCTAATTTTCATTCTCATCATCTTCAACAGCTTATATCTTGGAACATTGTCATATGCCTTCTATAGGTATCTAGATGTTAGAAGGGTATCAATATATTTTTCTTGCTTTTTTAATCACTTGTCTGACGCAGTGGACATTGTCTGCATATAATCTTAAGGATTTCTATCCACTTTATTCCTAATTATTAATTTTTGCCTTTATAAGTCGGTCTAAAAGTCCAACTATCGTTGATATAATACTTATACCTTGATAGTTTTGGCACATGGTTTTATTTTCGTTTTATAGGCTCAATACATGACTCTACATTTTCCTGGTGTAATTTCTCCTTCTTACTTTTCTGAAACATCGTTCTTATGATGTCCAGCAGCTTGTCCCTTTAAATTTTATTTATTTTTATTATATTAATCCTATTTTGGTATTATCCGGCTTTGCAGATTTATTGTTTTTACTTTCTTAGGGCTTTTGCTATATCCGCTACCTTTATTTTTCTCTCATGTGCCTCATTTTAATTTATTTTATATTTCCTGTTCATATGTTACTGCCTTATATACTGTAACGGCGCTTGGTAGTATTCTGCCCATTTTTGTGGTATTATTAAACTGATAATGTTTTATTTTTTATCTTGTCGTAATCTTTAGATTATCCTTCAAACTCTTTTAGACTAATTAAATCTTGTCATATTACGTATATATCTCAGCAAAATATACAGATGTTTATTTTTCCTTGATGTAATTGATCCTTTACTTATCTTTTACATTCTACATATTTCTGTTTTATTATTGGGGTTTTATTGTTTACGCTACCGTCTGTCTTTTTATGTTTTACTTCATTTCTTTCATTTCTATTTATGCTTTATGGTTCTTATGTGTTCCTATAATTAATTTGGGTTTCTTCCTTCTCCCATACAATTGCATTTTTAATCGACCATAGTACAGTTGTTCTATATTTTCTTCTATAAGGAACTTAATTTTATACGTTCATGTGATCTTTTGTACTTTTAAGGTATAACTAAAGGGGCTTTTACCATATTATTGTGTGATTCACACTTAGCTGTCTTGCATATTTTATTTTTTATTATTTGTTCTCTTCTAAAGATTATTAAGTTAATAACTGAACCACACGTGTTGGATGTATCCACGTGTATTTGTGAGTGTCTTTATGTTCGAAAAAGGTATGGGAATCATCAACCAATGTTCTCTAGATAGGAAAGCAATTACCTTCTATTTTTACATGGCTCTTCTGCTCCATTCTGTCCATTCTTGTATCGTTTTGTGTCCTTCAGACTTGCCGTTTACATTCCCAATTATTATTATTTTGCTTTGTTTGCGCACACTTTTTATTTGTTTTTCGGGAGCATCAAAGAATTCTTCTTTTCCATTGTTTGTGAATCGTTTTTCGAAACATATACATACATGATTATCGTTAAGCAATAATCAATACATTACAGGTTTATCCACATGCCAGCATTAGCAGTTTCGAAGAGAAATGCATTAAATTTTATTTGAAGAGGAGCAAAGAAAGATAAATTTATTAATATCCATGTATATGTTATGATACTGAAAAAACAAGCAGCTGTTCGAGAAATATGCCAAAAACAAACATTGCACAAAATAGTTTTGAAGCATATGAAAAGTTATTTGAGTGGCTGTTATCCAAGTGGCGACCGTTCTTGTCCAGGTTTTGTTGCAGGAGGGCGGAAAGATTTTCTATACACCTATTTATCGAGTTATGGCCCCCGAGAGAACTTTAAAAGCCTGTATTTTTAATGTAAACCTGAGGTTTCAGGCAGCTCTATAAGAATTAATCACAGAGTGAAATATCCGGTGATCAAGGGGACCAAAACACATTCCCGCGCAATGAATTGAAACGCCCTGAAAAATGTTTCCTTAAAAAAACTATGAATTTTCTTGAGGTATGGCAAGTAGTCCCATTCTGCTAAAGCCAAACCCTATCTAGGACAATCCAACGCCTTCTCAATTCGGTCATTAAAAATTTTCGTAACATTGTAAAGTAATGCTGTAAATTGATTGCCAAATCGGGCTATTCCACACCACACTATGTAGGGGTCATTAATGGACTTCATGTAGATTATTTTCCGGCCAGTAGTAGCAATTTTGTTTGTTTACAGCAACTGACAAGTAAAAATGGGCCTCGTCATTCGTTATCAGGATAGAGTAATTTTCCAACGTTTGCAGAATCATTTCTGCAAATGTAAATCCCCATATATAGCCATTCTTCTTTAGTTCTTAAACCACAATAATTTTGTAAGGATGAAAGTGGAAGTCAAAGTATAAAATTTCGGGAAGTGACCTGTCTGAACTGCTGAACAACGAGGATTGTATTCCACAGCCTATTGAATACTTTTGATGTTTTCTGGTGATATAATGATCAGAACACCTCCCTGAGCTCTTTCACGTGTCACAGTTGCTCTGATTCTAAAATTGTTGAACCATTTTATTATTGATAGGTGAAATGAAACGGTTCCGTGTCAACCAACATTGAAGTGAGTTCTAAATCTTTGGTGTGTCTACACCACCGAATAATCCATTGTTACAAAGGTTTCGTAAGCAAAGATGCGTTGTTCAATCGTTCCCTACCACCAATGCTATACCCGTCTTAATAACGTAACACCTCCCTGCTGGACTCTATATAATTCAGATCACATTTTTACGGATTACACAATCCCATTTTTCCGGAGAACAAGATTCGCCCAGTTGTGGGGGCTGTGGCGAATTTACATGTGAAAGCGCAATCTCTTCGAGCTTTGTAGAAGCTGGCGGGGACCCCTTAAGCAAAATGCCATCAATTTGCTCGCCAATGCTTGCTGCTTATGCGCCATTTGCCCCTCTTATCCATTTTTGTGTTTTATTTTACTCAAACCTGAGACAGTATTTATGGCCCAGCTGTGTGGAGCGGCCCTGATGCGGCGATTTCCACGTTAAACAGGAAAACGGCCGCATAAATACGGCCCCATCCCAATAGGCTAATACGGTTCGGTACGTGCCCGAGCCGAAGACCTTCTTGATTAATGAGCCCCGTATGCGAACGAACGACCTCACGTCCGCCGCCGGTGCTGTGATCCGGCATCAAATGGCGCGCGGGCCAGCGGGTCCGGGTCAATTTGCCCGAGAAACTTCACGTGAACTTATCAATCAAACCTGGATTTGCATTAATTGCGCCGAGATGGGTGCAACGAACCGCGTGGGCGCTCGGCGGCGGCCGGGTCCCGGCGCTCCCGGAACCGGGAGGTGAGTGATGCTTCCGCTGGCTGATAGGCCGGCATTAATTTTGCAGAGCCCGATGGGGAGATATCAGGGTAACGACAGCCGTGGCCCGAGAGCGCTTGCGAAAAGAGCGCTGCGCTGTGAATTACGGCCAAAATTCGGCGGCCATTCATAAACTCAAAAAGGTAATATGTTATGAAGTTTAGCTCCATTAAAGTGTCTCCTTTCTCGTAAAATGCCCAATTGATGGCGTCTGGCTATCGTTAGCTGGGTATTGCCATTTGAGCCAATCTTCATATATGGATTTATATACGCACGCGTTTGCTGATTGCTGTGGATATAATGATGCCTAACAAATTGGAAAACGTTATTGGATAGGGACCGTTTAAAAACACAGTGTTACAAAATCTTTAATGTTATCCTCTATTACAATATAAAATCCATTTCGGTTTTCAGATATGTTTTTCAAATTATAGATTATGTAAATAAACCGTTATAATTGTCGAAGGAATGGGTCAAAGCGTGAAGGAAGGAACTCTGGTAACAAATTAATCAAGTCGAGTTTCATTAATATCGCATTTTTGATCAACAAATTTTCTCCTGCGAGTTAGGGTCAGAACAGATCCACAGTAACATTGCTTGTCGTAAAAGGGTTGGGAAAGGGGCTGATAACTTCACCCCATAAAAATCCGTATCACATATAGAATTAAACAGCCTCGGAACACAGGGCGGATGTACCGAAAACGACTTAAGCAAAGAAACACGGAATATGCATTTGGTACGTGAAAGTTCTAATATTAAACAAACTTGGGACCCAACCATCGATGCTCAGTGAACTTAAAAATTGCAAGATAGTCTTAGCAACAATTAAGGAAACAAAATGGCTAGGAGATGAAATACATGAATACCATATTACTTAGTGGCAAAGACAATAAAAATAGAAAATGGACCAGCCCTCATCGTAGACAACAAAATTAAACACAACATTCTAGACTTTGAAGCAATAAATTAGAGGATACGTAAGATAAAAGTTAATTCGTAATTCTTCAATTTAACCATTATCACTGGCCATTACTATACGGAAGAGCATGACGTTTAAATTACATAAAAATTGTAATGTGAGATATAAATGCCAAAATAAGCAGAAAATAACTATAGGTAAAAGCACTCACTACAATGAAAATGGAGAACATCTAATCAAATTTGGCAGCAGAAAAGATATGGTCATCAGCTCAATATGCTTCTCACACAAGGTAATATGAATTATGCTTGCTAGAACAGCCGTGCAAAGAGCACAGAACAACTGGATGTAGAAAAGTTGGAACAATAAGAGGCAAAATGGAAATACTAAAGAAAATGGCACAAGCACTCACACTCGTAAACATAGGCAACTTTACGGTAAAAAATATTGGAAAAATTGAATACAGGCGCAAAGCCAATAAAATATGCCGCAACCGGATAAAAAAAGTGACCTCCAAAGTCTGAGAGAAGCGTGCAAACATCTCCGTAATTTAAGAGAATCATGTAAACCCCAAACAGATTTGTGCAGGAACGCAGAAGGGTAAATAACAAGCGACACAAAAGAATTAAGTTAACCTGAAAAAAATCTCTAAACTGGGAACACATGAAGGCGAACAGCTGATCTTACATGCAACATTTGAAGGGAAGAGATAGGACCCCAACGTTTGAAGAAGTTTAACAAGCAATTAGAGTGCAAACAACAACGCGCCATGAGTTGACAAACTACCCATAGAACCGTACAAATCAAGGGGGGAACATCTAACGGCACTGATGAACAAAATATGGAATGATGAAAACCAAAATTATCTGCCCCATTTAAAAGAGGGGACAAACTGACATGTGGAAACTATCGCGGCATGACACTCCTGTACATAGTCTACAAAATCTTCACATTTATTCTTAACAAGCGACTCCAACCTATCACTGAGCACATTGTCGGCGAATACCAAGCTGGCTTTAGACGGAGGTGCTCCACAAATGACCAGTTCTTCATAGCCAAGCAAATGTTAAGCAAAACCTGGAAACATGACATCATTATCGACGTCGATTTTAAGCAAGCCCAGCGGAAACTAATTATACCAGATTCTGCTATCTCGACATCTCTCATAAACACTTATTAGATTAAAGGCAGCAATGGACTCAACGTTGGCAACAGTAGGCTTAGAACGCGAAAATATAGACTTATTCTAGATATACAAAAGATTAATACAGGGAGACGGGCTGACTCTGTGTCGAACCAAACAGGGGTAAGGAGATTAAATTTAATAACGAATAAATTTGTGCAACTTACTGCATACGCAGATGATATTGACATTATGCGCTGCAGAGAGGAAGGGCTAGTAGAAATATAGAGACAATTAAAACGAGAATCCAAAATATTGGATTGAAATAAATGCTTAAGAAACAAGGACACAAAAACAATGAAGAACAAGAAGAATCAAAAACGGAAAATGTTAGAAGATACTGTTGGAACAGTTAAAAAATGTACATATCTGGAAGTGGTGTTATATACCGAAATAAAGGAATATCGGAAATGCAGAACTTTTGCACCAAATATATGCACAAAAAATCCAGACTGAGGATCTACACACTATCATTAGGCCAATAGTGTATTACGGATCCAAGGGATAGGTCATGACAAGAAACTCGAAAAGAAAAGAATTAAGTCGAATCTACGGATCTGTCAACGAAAATGGGCTAGTGGTAATAAAGTACAACCACTTTACCAACTATTCCAAGACACCTACCCTACAATTCGTTAGGTTAATAAGAAATACACCTACTCTTTGTAGACTTCCAACAGGCGTTCGACTCCATAAATAGACAGCAATTACTCAAAAAAATGAAAAGCATGCAAATACCAAAAAAGCTAATAAGATTGACTAACATGATAATGATGAACTCTACTGCGCAAATATTCACAGCCGAAGGTAATTCAAGCAAGATCAATATAGAAGTGCGAGTGAGACAAGGGGATGGACTCTCAACCACGCTGTTCAATATAGCACTAGATGGAGTCATAGGTGAATGGAGAAATAAAATGATAACACGCAACTCTACACAAATAATTGGATACGCTGATGATTTAGTTCTCATAGCAAGAGATAGCCTGGAACAAGTAATAATGGAACTTATGAAAGAAGCCGAGGTCAGAGGCTTGAAAATCAATGAAGAAAAAACAAAATACATGGTGAGCACAAGAAGAAGACTAGATAACTTAAGAGGAATAAAAGTAGGAAGATACTACTTCCAAAGAGTAGAATATTTTAAGTATCTGGGAGTAACAGTAGAAGGAAAGAACGAGAGAAGTCCAGAAATAATAGAAAGAATAAAGGCGGGAAATAAAGCTACCATGACTATGGAGCTACCAAAAGTTCCTAAAAGACAGAAACCTTAGCAAAGCAACAAAGCTAAAAATATACAAAACGGCCATCAGACTAGTCATAACGTACGCCGCAGAAACAATGTGTTTAAACAATAAAGATGAAGAAAGACTGAGGATATTAGAAAGAAAGATTATAAGAAGAATAGTTGGACCTGGTGAAGACTCCAGAAGGAGAATATAACAACTCATGAACTTGAAGTGAGGGACTCATTAGGTGGAGAAGACATAGTTAGAGTTATAAAAGCCCAAAGACTCAGATGGTTTGGACATATCCAAAGAAGAGAACCCGAAACACCAACAAAGAAAATACTAAACTGGAAACCAATGGGAGGAAGACCAAAAGGAAGACCAAAAATCAGATGGCAGGACCAAGTGATGAAGGACATACGAGATATGGAGATAGTGAACTGGAATGAAATAATAAAAGATAGGAAAGAATGGAAGAAAATGACAAAGATGGCACGGACACATAACAAACTGTAATAGAAGAAAGATGTAAACAGAATATGCGGACCGATCCTCTGCACAATCCGGATCAGAAGAGCTCAATCACGAGCGACCTATACTATGTTAACAAAGTTTCAGGTCTATATATATATATATATATATATATATATATATATATATATATATATATATATATAATGAGAATAGGAAATTATAGACTGACGACAAAAAGAACGCTTACCAGTAGAATACAAACTACCAGAAGCGATGGACATTAAAACCTGGAAAAGAGTGGTCTTCAACTGAAAATGTTGCAGCAACAGATAACTGAAGCTAAGCTCCATTTTGGGCTGTAGCGCTTTTGGGGAAAGAGAGAATTAACAAATTTTATTCCCGATATTCTCTTAACCTAAGTTTTAGCTAGGGGGTACTATAGGAAAATCGGTTGGGTAATCAGAGGATAGATTTGAGGATTGGAAAAGGTTAAGGTTGGTAAGAATTTTTGCATACCCCGAGAGTGAACAGTTTATTTACAAAATTATAATTTCAATTTTTTTGGAAAGGGACGAGAAGCTATACATTCTAAAACTATGGTTAGTTGGCAAAGAAGCGAGCTCATTGCCATAAACGGAAGTAGTACAGTAAAAAAATCTGTTTTGTTTATTAAGAAATAAAGTGGCATTAGCAGCTATTAAACAATAGTTCCTCACAACACAGTTAAAGCTTTAGGGAACAAGAAATCTCCTATACAAAAAATTTCTATTTGATAGCAGAAAAAATACAATTTAAGAGAAGGTTCCGAAAAAAGTCTCCAACATATTCTAAGCATATCAAAGATCCCATATTAGAAGATAATAACATTAACAATATCTTTTATCATAATTAGATCCTTAGGCAAAATTCGAAATATTTTACTTAATTTCAATTTTTAATTCTCTATCTACTTTTTGATTTGTTTACATTGGAGAGACGTCTCCCAGAAAAGGACAATATATAGGGTAATTCGAATTTAACTTTAGGATTTGATTCTGCGAACAGTGGAAGCTTGTATTTGTACAGTTGATATCTAAACGTATAGTAAAGTCTACCAAAGATCACTAGAAAGGCCATACACTTGTAAAATAGGTTTTATAATACAGTAGTCGATGCCAATTTTTGCTCATTTATCACCGAACAATTGTTGCATATCGGACAGTGAAAACCCACGTGCTATTCACAAAAAACCAATCCATCCACGAAAATAATATGCTTGGTTTACACTGTTCACTGGAGAACTCGCTGGCCTGTACATTTTTGAGGGCGAAGCTGGCCACACTGTTGCTATCGGTGGTGTGCGTTATCGAAAAGTGATAAACAATTTTCTTTCAATAAACTTAAATAAAATGCGGTTTTAACAAAATGGAGCCACATGTCACACAGCAACTGAAACAGTCACTTTACTTCAAACTAAATTTCCTGGTCATGTTATCTCACACAGGGGTGAGATTGGCCAACACATGCAAATGTTTTCATTACTAAAACTTTGGTTGTTTTCAAATTAGGGTACGTTGGAATTTTCAAACTTGACAATTTAAAACTCAGTTTAGCGATTCGACAACAACCAAAACTTTCGTGGAAATGAAAATTGTCAAACTTTTACACGATAGTGCAAAGAGCAATGAAAATTAAACTGAGACATTTTGGTAAGCAAAAGTGAATTAAAAACAAATGGCTTTTCAATTGGCAAAAAAATATTTGAGCACTATTCAGTGTTGTAAGGTTCCACTACAACAATATTAAGAATGCGAAACTTCCAAAATTTTTAATAAAACCATTTTGTTCATCAACTCCTCTAAGAATACATTAAATCTGTCTTTAGTAAGAAAGTGTCTGCTATCAAAACAAAGAGAAAGGTCTATGTCAACTATCAATTGTGTCTAAGTAGGAGAATAAAAAATCTATTTATTGAAAAACAAATACTAAATAGTTTTTTAACATGGAAGTACATCAAAACTTTTCTACAGATTAATGCAGAGGTTTTTGGGAGCCCAACATGTTAATTGTATTAAAATTTTTAGAGAATGCCCCAGGGGTCCGTAATTTGAATTTATGTCAATTAAAAGTGCTGATTGGTATCGATATAAAATTAAATTTATTTTCCTTATACTACTATATAAAAAAACTACAGTATCAATATATAATCAGTAAAAATAATAAGAAATATAAGAAACATTATACGTAACCTTGAGCCCCTTATAACCTATTTTCAGAAAATCTGGTTTATTGGTAGTAACATGAAAATCAGTGAAAATTTCACAAATCTTAGCTCTGATAATCTCCAGCTTAACTTTTAGTTATAAATGTTCAATATTTTTTGGTGTAAATACCTTTGCATAATCATTCATCTTTAAATTCTTTATACTTCTCTTTTGTTTATAGTGCAACCATTGTATTGTTTCTGAATCATTTATATGGTTTATGTGGGTAAATTATCCAGCTCTTCCAACAAAATTTGATCCACTCACATGCATCTAACTTTAAATTGGCAGTAAAGTTGTGCTTCTTTACGCATGAGCATTACAGTCCATCCTCGTTGGCTGCCAAGTTAGAAGGCGGTGGCATCAACATTTGATACATATTTTCGCGGCAAATCTTGCAAATTCATCACTTGTGCATCAACATGCAGTACAACACTTTAATATATTCACAGTGGCAATTGTGTCTAGTTTAAAATTATCTAACAATTATTTTGATATTAACACATAAAAATATAAAAACTTTACTTTTGCCGCACCAAGCGTTAACTCTCGACGATCTTGCCTATCTAACGAAACTACTATCTGTTCTTAAAAATAGTTTTTTGTAGAGACGGCGCCTTAGTGAAAATAAAAATTAATTAAGCCCAAAAACAGAAAATAAAAAATATAGTAATAGATTTTTGTTAAAATAAGTGCAGTTATTTTTCATTGGCTTAGTGTAGACGCATTTTTAATATTAAGATATAACAAAATAAATAGTAGAAATTAAAAAAAATTTAAAAAAATAGTAGTTTAAAGAAGAATTTGAAAATACATTCTCGAAGAAGGTTTATACAAAGGAATATTATGGAATTACATTAAAGACAAACAGAGAAGAAAGCTGCAAAAACCCATAGGTTAATAAAGGTATTACAAAAGTTAAACATAAACGTATACGTTTGTGAAAGCCTTGTCAAAAAGAATGTTCATCTTTACTATTAAATTAGAATGCTTACGAATAAAAAACTACAAATGTTTCACAAAAATTACGACAACAGCAAGAACTTGACCCAAAATAAATGTCGTCGAATAGCGTGAGCTTATTGGGCACAATAGAATTGTTTGAAATTAAACGATAGTCTTTCGAGAGGTGGTTTGGTGAACATTCCTTTCACTGTATTGAGATGTCAATTGTTGGTACGAAGATCCAGAGCTGGAAATATTATGCTACCTTTATAACAGAGCATTAGTATCTAATAAAGATAATAACAATCAATATTTTCGTTGTTCTGTACTATTTTAATAATCAGAAAAACTCAGGATCACTAAAGCATTAAATCATTGCTATGAGATGCCACTGGAAATTCACTTACATTAAAGGTACAATTTTACTCATCGTGTGTATCAATTATCAGGAATTATGAAGATCATAACAACCATAACTAATGCAAATTAACAAATATATAAGAAAAATATGTCAAAAATGGTTCTAGCTTAAAGAACTTAATGAACTGTTATCAGTTGCAAGAAGCCCCTTTTAAGTAGCGATCGAGATATAGCAAGACTTAGTTGATGTCGCAGTGAGTGTATCGTCGACTTGTTTGCTGTGTGGTACAGAGTATGTCTCCACTTTTGTAGCCTTAATCATCCGTTCGATTAAGTCATTGCTAGGGATGCGCAGTCCTTTCTGGGATATTTTCTTCGGGAACGATGAAATTAACTAAGAGCTCTACTACTTACATATTTTGCAAATTATTCCAAATCTCCTGTATTCTAAAATGTTATAATTTCTAATTGCTTTTTAGAACCTCTTAAGCGCATTGCCTGAATAAAAAAGGTCAAGAAGAAGCAAGAAGGCAGCCAGTTCTAAAGATTGCAACAGATTATTATCGTAAACTATATTCTACTGAAAACACTCAAGAAAGTAACATAAACCTTGAAGACAACATAGAAGAAGTCCCTCAAATTCTTGAAAGTTAAGTTCAACATGCAATAAAACCACCGAAAAACGACAAAGCTCCCGGCACTGATCACATAACCAATGAGATGATGAAGGCGAGACTACAAGAAACAACAAAATTGACCAACCTGTTCAATGTCATTTTAAATACGGAATATATACCCACACAGTGGACAACAAGTACTATAGTTTCCATCCACAAAGAAGGAGACAGATCAGAAACAGGCAACTATTGTCCAATAAGCCTGATGTCTAATGTATATAAGGTATTCTCAAAAATAAGACTTAATCGTATCATCAAAAAACTAAATGAAGAATAACCAAGGGAACAAGCTGGGTTTAGATCAAGATATTCCACAGTGGACCACATCCATGTATTGAAACAGCTAATCTAAAAAATCCATGAATACAACTACCTTTGTGGACTAAAATAAAGCATTTGACTCCTTGGAACATCACTACATCTGGGAAGCCCTGATAAATCAAGGAATTGAAAATAAATACATAAGGATGATGAAGAATGTATACACTAACAGTACAGGCAGAGTAAAACTAGAAACAGAGGGGGAAGCCTTCCCTATACGTCGAGGTGTGAGACAGGGAGACTCACTCTCACCAAAACTGTTTTCGTCAGTGCTAGAGGAAATCTTTAGAATAATAGAATGGGACAACTTCGGTATCAATATCAACGGAACAACCCTGAACAATCTAAGATTTGCGGATGACATAATACTCATAACGGACAACCCAAATTATGCTCCAAGATCTGGCACAAGAAAGTAAAACGGTGGGACTAACAATGAACAAAACAAAAACCAAAATAATAACAAATCGTTCCCAAAAACTTATCAAATTAGAAAAGAAAGACATTGAATATGTAAACTCCTACATTTACTTGGGACAATAACTGCATTCAGTGACCAAATGGAATTAGAAATAGAGAGACGGGTTGCCAATTCATGGAAGAGATTTTGGACACTCAAGGAAATTATGAAAAGTAAACAATACAGCATAGCAATGAAAAGAAAAATATACAACACCTGTATACTATCCATACTAACCTACGGTTGCCAGACTTGGGCAAATACACAAAAACAAGACCAAAAAACTAACTACATGTCAAAGAGCAATGGAGAGGAGCATACTGGGCTATACAAAAAGAGACAGAAAAAGAGCCACGGACATAAGACACTTAACAAAAATAGAAGATGTTGTGACCAAAAAAAACATCTCAAATGGCAGTGGGTAGGACATATGCTCAGAGAAAATAAAAATAAATGGATAAAACACATAACAGAATGGACTCCCCGATTCCAAACCAAAAGAAAAAGAGGAAGACAACGAAAACGATGGTCCATTATGGCAGCGAACAGCTAAAATTAGGGAAGAGTGGAAACAACTAGAAGAGGCCTATCTGTCAAAAGACACGCCAACACCGAATAGGAATATTTAAAATGCAACATAAACAATTAACTTATAAACTATTGGCATCTAAAGGCTATAATAAATAAAATAAAAAAAAGCGCATTGCCTTTAATCAATATTTTTAGTTATCAGCAGAAAGCTGTTAGAAGGATAATTTTATCGAAAACGTACTGATGTGCCATTCTTAGGAGTATGACAAAAACATTGCGTTTGCACAGCAAATCAGTTTATTATGTTCACACATTTTACAATTTTAACAATGTTTTTATTTAGGCTAGTAATTTGTGTGAAGCTTTCAAAAAGGGAGACCAACAAATACATCAGCAAACTGCAATGACAGGAGAACTAATTACGCTACACAATACCAGTGAATTCCTTTAGAGAACGCTTTATCGTTCTTAATACACTTTAATACTTTAATAAAAATTTCTTTTCTCGAAAAGCACAATTTTTTAAAAGATGCCGTATGATAAACCCTTTTTAAAATTTTACCGACGTTAAGTGTATCGACAACTGCAAACACAGCAATCATGAATACCGAAAGCCTGCAGTATATAAGTCGTCGATTGAAAGGAAGCTCTATGTGGTTTCTACTCTTCACATTTTAGAAAACGCGGCAGTAGCGAGAGTCTTTGGCTCCTTAAGATTTCCATAATTTTGCCAGAAACTCTAAACTTTATAGAAATCAAATAATTGCTGCTTCAAATAAACTTTGCGTCTCTAAAAATAAGTTTCATAAATATCATTTGCTAAATATTGTGCAGGTGGATTGATCTACATAATGGTCTTTATCATGACCAATGATCACTGACAGTGTCAGCAAGAGCAAATAACTCTATCTAAAAGTAAACTTGAAATTTTTGTGGTGATAGTCAGTATAATCAAAAAGCCTCGCCTAGAGAGAGAATGATTTTATCCATAGTTCCAAGGGAAAACCTTTTTTGGGGGCGACGTTAATAGTTTGAACCGGAATCAGCTTTACCACATAATTTGAAGCGCTTGATCTATATTTACCATATACGTTCTTCAAGAACACTTCAAACTGTCAAGTATTATATATCAAAGCAAGTCAGGTCATGAAAGAATTAATGCGATTAAAAACTAAAAAAAAGTTTTAGTCCAGTCTATAAGTGGTGTAATTCGTAGTTTTGCAAATAACCAACGATTTAGTCTTCCACCAATTCGTCTGCCAAAGAAAATATCATCTTCCAACATATTAAAAGAAAGCTAAAAACAAAACTTTTTACAAAGAGTCTACCGAAGTTAGGATAGAAAACGATAATTAGTGTTCTTCTAGATGACCTTTTTAAAGAAAAAATGCCCCACTAACCCTTTTGTTTTAGTTACAATTGTCAGGACAGAATCAAACTTTTAATTATAAAAGTAGTATTTCAAAATTTATAAAATAAATTGTTATATGGTGCAATGTACCATAAGTAAAAGAGAAATAAAAAGGGGTTGAAAACCGAAAACGGAATATCTTAGGGTGGGAGGGGTGTACAGTCACTTAACTAAGGGCGTGCTCGGATTAATGTGGAGAACAAAATATTTAAAAACATTTTGACAATGGGTGGGTGCGTTGTACTCCATCAGAGCAACTATGATCTTGTATCAATAATGTGTCCAGCCACCACTACTATCGATCATTGCATATTTGAGGTATGCCGTTCACCAAATTTGTGGCGTATTTATCCGACAAGGACCTCTAAATGCGAAAAATTTCTCGTATTAACTGCTTCAAAGTAAACACTTTTCTTCTGAAGCTTGTGCTTGATGTATGCCCACACATTCTCAATCGGATTTGCATCGGGTGACTGCGACGGCCAATCAAATGTAACGATGCTAGACTGCTCTTTTCACTCGATGCAAAGCTTGGTGCGGTGTTTGGGGTCGTTGTCTTCTTGCAGAATCCAGTCCTCTTTTTTCTTGATGGACCAACGTTCGGAAGTCGGTAAAAAATATTTCTTATAAATCTAAGTTGCACTTTAACAGCTGCAAAGTTCCGAAACTCAGTTTTAAGAAGCAGTCCCAAAAATAGATTTTTACTGGGTGTTTAACAGTCCTCTGTGCCAACTTGTTAGTTGAGGTTGACCAGGCTCAAGGGACGATAACTTACTCCCATATACAATCTTCGTCCGCAAAAATTACATTGCCCTTTGCTCAAGCGAGTCGCTTCGTCACTTCGTCGCATGATTTTTGCTTAACAAAAGTTTCTTTACTGAACTACGATATTTGATATCGTGCGCACAGAGATGGATTCGGATGACTACATACGATATATCTACACCTTTCTATTTTAATTTCGCTGCTCCTTGACGCAATGTTAAGCCCGGATTCCGCAAAAACAAGTTTAAAATCTGTTTTCGACTTTAAGGGACACTTTACCTATCGAACCACGTTCCGGCAAGTCATCGACCATTTTGTCTACTTGTATCGGTGCACGCACTTGCTGACGAATGTTTTCGACTTGTTCATGTACTTAGCAGCCGTTTGATGTGACATTATTGAACCTTTCGAGTGTATACAGAGGAACACAGCCTTGTAGAGCTTTACGCGTTTCTCTAGCAACAATTTAATGTCAAGTGAATCTTTTATAACACAGCATTGAGGACATGGGTTCCCTCTAGCGACCCACAAAAGAATTAGGGCGATATCTTTTACCAATCGTTAATTATACCGAACACGCTCTTACTCAACTGACTAGAAAAATAAACTTTTTAGGATTAGACATCGGATGTAAAGTCGTCTTGTTACTTAACTACTTAACCAGGATGTCCTTCTTGTAGTGGATAAAATAAATAATAATCGCAGAGCTACGAATTTGACTAGACCGGGAGTGTTTTAGTATAGTTCAAAATAAATCCTCATTTTTTGCCTAGTTTGAACAGTTGAATAGAGCCAAGCATCGTCGTAAAGCAAAATGTTTTGGATTGCCTGGACATCTTCGTAGCTAATTACAACTTTAGAAAGAATTTTAGCAACTATTAACGGCCACCTTTGAAAAGGTGACGAACAATGCAAATGTTCTCCTCAATCGCGCTGGTATTCAAGCGAAACATCTGA
The DNA here is from genome assembly GCA_036346155.1 of Sinelater perroti. Lineage (NCBI taxonomy): Eukaryota > Metazoa > Arthropoda > Insecta > Coleoptera > Elateridae > Sinelater > Sinelater perroti. Next base: position 14,209,070 of record JARFIY010000158.1, on the reverse strand, counting down.
CTTTTATTTTAAATTGTTTTTCGTCTTAAGTTTACTTAAACTTTCATACGATTTTACGGCCTCTGTTGTGAGAAATTTAATAAGTTAGTACTGAATGGGACAAATCTCCTTTAAGAATTCCTGTGTACAATGCACAGAAGCCCCCCCTCAGTCCGTTTACATCATAGGGCTTAAAAATCTAACTTATGTTGGATGCACACTCATAATAAGATAGAGCAATACAAAGTTTAAGCTTCGTGAAAAAATATTTGTTTTTCTAAGAGATAAAATGTTGCATTATAGAATATTTTTAATCAATAAAAATATAAAAATTCTAAAAATAGCGCAAATGCATAGCTTTAGATTCAAATTATGTAAAACTAATTGTAAATTTTAAAAATACATAATTATTACTGCCATCATTAGTGAAAAACTAAAAACAGCAACAAAACTATTTAATATAAGTTGCAAGTAACGTGTTAACGGTAACATGCTACAAAAAACGTGTTACTATATTTTGGTAACCGTAAATGCGGCGTATTAATTTTATTTAAGCAGCTTCTGTTACTCTCAATTTCTAAAAAAGAATGTTATGTAATGGAACAGAGCAACTTAACGAGACTTTTGTTATTATTTTTGGAAAAAATTACTAATTTTTTCTCGTTAAGTTGCTCTGTTCCATTTCGTCATATAAATTGTCCGGGTCTATTATTATTTGTATAAAGCAGAAACAGAAACGCTGTAACAATCCTAACATTCAACTGAAAATGAGAGGAGCTTGTTAATGATAATGTTAGTTTTTGAAATGACTTAAGTTTAGAGAGTTTGCTTTGCAAACTTTGACGTCGAATTGCACTAGAAGCCTTGCTTGCTTAAATACCTTTTTGATTAAATAAACTTACAAAAAAAATCTGAGAATATCTCAACATTTTGGGTCTCTTATTTCCAGCGCTCTCTTTGTTAAGGAAAAAATAAACTAAGAATACCTCGCTGAAGCCGAAATGCAAAACTCCTGCGACAACAATTTTTTCCGCCTAATTGAAAAGCCCGAATCCGTTTCTTGGCGCATTTTTGCCGGATCCGCCGGGTCAATTCCGCAGGGCGGCCGCCCGCCAGTGACATCATTTCGTCTTATTTTCCATTTCTTATCTGGCTTGTCCCGAGCTAATTTAGGCCAGCTGCGTTTAGCAGCTCTTGGGAAATAAGCTTCTGGATCGGAATGATTTATACCGGAGCCGCTTGTTTGGATTTCGCAGTTAATTGGTGACGCAATATTTATCCCGATTCCATTTATCAGCGTAAACTCGCTGGCTAGAGGACGCTGCGTAGGGCGCGGGGCCATTTCGCCCGTCGGAATTGCGTTGCGCAAAAAGTAATTAAGCAACGGACGTAGTTATCTTTAGTGTTATATAAAATTTAGTGAGTATAAATTTAGCTGAAAGCTCTACCACAAAGAGAGATCTGTCTAATAATGGACTATCCTAACGAAAAGTCATCATTTGGTAAGGAGGCACTACCGCACCATCTGCGCTAATTCATTTGAATCTGTATTTCGTGCAGTATATAACATGTCACTCAATAAGTTCCTGGTTAATAAAACAATAACTGTTAGGCAAAATTTAACTTTATTCATTAATATGGTTTCCTTCAAGAGTAATATATTCATTCCAACGCTTCTCTAACATTTCCAATGCCCATTTTGTAGAACGATTCATCTTTGGCCTCAAAATAGTCTTCAGTTTGGCAATCACTTCTTCATTAGAGACAAATTTCTTTTCCTGAAGCATACTTTTTAGGTTTGCAAACAGGTAGTAGTTGCTGGGAGTTAGATCCAGAGAATACGGTGGATGGGGAAGCAATTCAAAGTGCGATTCGTGCAATTTTGTCATTGTTGCGATCAATTTGTGACACGGTACGTTGTCTTGGTGAGAGATCACTTTTCCTTCTTTATTTGAGGTCGTTTTTTCACAATTTCTTTCTTCAAACGCACCAATAACGCCATATGATATTCGCTATTGATGGTACTCTCTTTCTCAAGGTATTCGATGAATAAAATACCGTGCGCATCTTAACATACTCAGCTGACTGCCGATTTGACTCTGGAATATAGTGATAGATCCATGTTTCATTCAGTGTCACATACCACTTGAAAAAATCCTTTTTATGGAGCTGAAACAGCTCCAAACAGCTCTCTGAATCGTCGACGCATTGTTGTTTTTGATCGACTGTGAGCAAACGCGGTACTCATTTCAAACAGAGCTTTCTTATGGACAAATGTTCATTCAAAATGGCAAATACACTGCCTTCTGTTATCTTTAAGGTGTCCACTATCTCATGCAACTTCCACTTTCAATCGGCCAAAATTATTTCATGGATTTTTTTAATGTGTTCTGAAACAACTGCCAAATTTGGGCGACCAGAGCGTTTAGCATCATCGGTGTTTGTACGGTCGCGTTTAAAATCAGCGGACTACTTCTCAACCATTTGCCTCGCTGGAGCAGTCCGAATAACACTTGTCAAGCCACTGCTTTGCTTGAACGCTATTTTTTCTCATTAAAAACAATGCTTTATCAACACAAAATTCAGATTGTTACACGGTTTTGAAAATTACATAAGAAGCGTCTCTAAAACCACTGTAAATTGTGAACTAAACGTTAGATTTCTCTAATACTTTCTCAGATACTTTCTAAAAATCATATGGATTTGTCAATAGTGGCGTTATCTAACAGTCATCCTACAAATATATTGAGTGATGTGTTAGTTTGCAAGTGTATTGTTGATGACAGTGATTTCGTTATCTTTACAATGACTGAAAAACTCCTGAAACTATGCGAGGCAATGTTTTCAGTGAATCATACGACAGCACCGAAACTGACGTATAAAGGAGCTGCAAAGTATGTGCGTAAGTCAGAGACATTCGTTTAAAAGTGGGTGATGCGACATTTGGAGGTTGAGAATATAGACAGTCTACTGAAAAGGGCAAAAGACCGCAAAGAAGGATAAAATTGCATTTCTTTGAAAATAAACCAGACTTTTTGTCGAGTTATGCCCAAATAAAACTCTGCAAGAAAATAATTCAAGTTTTTCTAAATACGTTTCGAAGTCACTTGCGTAAAAAAGTTGTTTCTTTTTCACTAACTTCGAAGAAACGGCTGGTATGGGTAAAGAAAAATTTGGATCAAAATTGAAACAATTTACAAATGGGTTTTTATACTAGGCGTGGCCTTATTGAAAACATGCTTTTCAAATAGTAATAGGATTCTTCAGCACAATAAAACACCCTGTAAAAGTGTATGTTTGGGGATGCTTCTGTAAACGTTGTTTTGGTTGTCTTTTTCTGTTTACAGACAATTTAATGGTAGAGTAAATGTGCAATACCTACCAGAAATGCTTGGTGAAATCTGCTGAAAAGCTTTTGGTTTTGATAGAACAAGTTGGGTGCTGCAAGAAAACAATAGCTCTAAATATCGCAACAAATTCCGCGGTGCATGAAAACAACAAAATTACAGCACTATGATGGAATGGCCGGCAATGTTCCATCGAAAATTTGTGGTCGTACACAAAAATGAAGCTGAAAGAAAGCCAATGTACACGGTGGGGCTTCTGTTATTTCAAATTAAGAAGATGTGGCGATCTTTACCAAATGACTATGCATAAAACCTCATCGAAAAAATTGTGATCAATAATGGGGGTGTTTTGGCCAGATATTAGGTAATTGCACAGTGGTTTACAATGTCCACTTTATTATTGATAGTCTGTACTTCAATGGCATTTTAAAATATGTAAATGTGATTTCTATACTTCCTGATGCTGCTTCAATATGCGTTGAACACCCATAAACAACCCTGAAGTTGAATTTTTTACAGTCATTTTGAGTTGACCTTCAAACTTGGTCCAGTCACTACGAATAACTTTGTGAAAAGCTCTTTTTAGGAGATTAAAGCAACTGTCAGCACAAAGCCTAATACTTGGTGAATACGAGGGATGGTGTCAGTGATTCAATGTCCTTCTCTGCTAAAAACGTCTTAAATAAGCGGAGCTTTGCAAGGTTGCCCATTACCAGGTAAAGTTATAGTTCCTTTTTAAGATTTTCTGTATTCGTAAGGCTTGACACAAAAGTGATTAAAGCGACTTCGTAAAAGTCGACAGCCAACAATAGAATATTTTGGTGCTATATAAATATTTATGAAGTTTCATCTATTGCCAAAGTGATTTTCAGCTTCTTTTTTCTTTATTTTCTTTAGATGCTTTCTTCTATTAACGGAGGTTAGCGATTACATTAGCATATATCCTCCTATCTACAACAACTTTAAATAAAGGTAGTGTGTTATGGTTAGTCTATGGTTTGATGTTTTTGAGTCACAAAATGTCCTCATTCTGTCATACCCTGGAAGATTAACTGTGTGAGCTTTCCGTTTCTGATTAAGTCACCAAGATAACCAACTTTCTTGGTTTTGTTTATATTTAGTAATTCTCTATCAGTACCAACTCTGCCTTGATTAATGACATGTACTTCCCAGGGTATTTTCAAAACTCTCCGGTATAACTACAGCTCAAATGTTTCTAGTTTGTTTATAAGCGTTATATTGGGAGTCTGTGTTTTTATTTCATATAAGAGTATCGACCAAAAAAATCAAACTATCAGCCGGCATCTGAACCTAAACCTAAATTTATTATTATTGCAAAGCAAATTTTTAGTTTAAAAGGTCATAGCAAACCGGATCTATCTGAACTTTAATTTTCTATTAATAATCTACCAGAAAATTTATTTTACATCCCAGTTAGCTACACTTCTTTACGTGCTCTAGTTGTTTACATCTTATATGTATTGTTATTTGACTTTTCAATACTTTTATGTATTGACTTTCATACCTGTTTGTTTGCAATTAGTAATTGACTGCTTAACAACGACTGAAGAATGTGATCTAGAGGCAAAAAATTACAAAAGTCATTCCAATCACACCTACATTCTAGTGTGTATAATTCTAAAAAATAATTTCGGGGCGTTGCTTATAAGATTAGTATTTTGCGTTGTTCTTCTTTGCTAATAGAACGAAGACAGACTATAGCTAATCTGTAGGCATTACTCGATATTGTAGATATTAATAAATAAGTTTAGTAGCACATCCATGCTGTCATCGCTAATCATTTTAAGTAGCTTAGCATAAATCTCATTTGGCTTTAATGCTTTACTACTTTTTTTAGTCCTTTTGTATTCTTAAAAATTAATTTTACAAACTGGTATTCAATTTAAGGTTCTTTTAACACTCAATAAAGAACACTCTTTGGGATGTTGAGTGACTCGCTGACTTTCATGATGTTGGTCTTCTTTTTCAGTACATCTGAGAGGGCCCTCTTCAGAGCTTATAATGAATTTTTAACCTTGGCCTACTATTTTTCAATATTCAGGTAAGCTTTGCCGATTGGTTAATTCTTAAGTTGCTATGGTGTTACCCCAGCATTGTAACTTGAAGTGTACAACAAAATTATGTTAATTTTCGTCACTGACTAAGTCAATTAATTTTTATTTAGCATCCATAGGCATTCGTGGCCTGTTACGGAGAACTATTATTATTATTATTATTATTATTATTTAAGTAGATTTGAGCAGTTCATGCGCAAAACGCTCAATTTTTTACATTTCCTACATCAGGTGGTGCTTTTACTTGGACCATTCTGGAACATTCTACTAAATTTCTGATTGTTTCGCCCGAGTATTCCCCAACTTTTTCAATTACTTTCCTAAAATTCTGAACTGCTTTCTAATCTTTTCGTAAGATTCTGTAGCAATGTATCTAAATATGCGGTTTTAAACAGATGTCTGGGTTCTCACCTTTAATTAAGATTGACGAAATTTTTCCAGTAGTACAATTTATATTATTATATATTACATATTAAAGGATGGGGAGAAAGGGTCGGCGATTTGGTAGTTGAAACAAAATTTATATTTAGTTCGTAATTAAAGGGAAAAAAGTTAAGGATCAGAAGATAAATTTTTACCTACTCATTTTTTAAAACTGTTGTAAGTTGAACTTCTATTTGCAACCAAACCAGTACGTAAGGTAGAAGGAAGTAGGAAAAGAAAATAAATACGTTTATCATATCTCACCACCTAATTTTGAAAGTGTCCTTAACATATCTTTTATCCAAATTATATATCTATCTAAAAGAGGTGAAGGGGCAACGCAACATATAAAATAGATATCGAACAGGGGTTTATATTAAAATTTATGTTTTAGATAACGCAGAAAAATTGTGATTAACTCTATAAGTCAAAAAATTTTGTTAACTATTAACTAAGGGTATTGACAAATTATAAAAAAAGCACCTCCTACAAATTTTACTAGAATATCTCCTTCTTGGTATAATGAAAGATCGGAAACTGTGATAAATATTTCGACTTCTTTTTTAAATTATTGTAAGATAGTCGAATAAATCAAAGAACATTTCCATTTTGTTGGTATTATCGAAAATGTTTAAAATTTCTGCATTGCCCTTATTTATATACCTTATCTTGCTGATTTCGCCACGCGGTGTTCCCCGATTCCGAGCAACTTTAAATAAAATTATCACATGAATCACCCAGCGGCCAGCAGGATTGTCCTTTCCCCTAATTGTGCAGCGCTGATTCGTTTATCCATTTGCGCCGCCGCGGACTCCCGCAAATATTTGCCGTGTTGTACAACCATTTGCTACGTTTTGGAGCACCGCTCCGATCGGTCCTAAGCAAACAGCTGGCGGGGCTATAAAGCGAGCTTATTAAATATTTTCGTAATCAATGTGTCCGAATATTAAATATCACCGATTCCGGGCGGCGATGAATCGGCGGCTCTTCGCCGTGGGCGGAGGGCCATAATCCGAGTCCGACCCGCGTTTAGGCCAAGGGACGCCAAAGTCAACATGTCGATTGATTAATAGAACACCGTATTAGCAATCTGCTAGCAAAATACTGCCTAATGGAGTAAGTCGAATTCTCTCTATTATGCTGGTGTACGATTTAATCTATCCATTAATCAAAAATCTTTATTACGCAAATTTGCAAAATTGCACTGATTATTACAGCTACTGTTCGGGATTATAAAAAATTTCTGAAGCATTCAAATCTGTTAAGGAGTTCTAAAAAATATGCTTCCTAAATAACGGAACGATATAATGCCAGTTCTATAAGTAGCGGATATTCTTCATATGCTAGTTTAAATGTAGTTATCTACGTGACACTTATAAGTGCTCCACATGACATCTAAGCAACTGTATTGTAATGGTCCAATCACCAACATTTACCAAGAGATTAAAATATGCGCCAAATATTAACAAACGTCTGAATTCTATTTGGTTCAGTTTATCCTAGAATAAAATAAAATGAAACATCAGAAAGAGCAAAAAATAGTCAACAAATATCCCAATAAGCAAGAAGAGTGGAACCAAGAATCAAAAATATATAAGATAAGACTCTAAGAGAAGCATAAAATGAAAGTTTAAATAGTAAATCACTCAACCTTTGCCTGACGACTACTCTTATAGGAAGAACAAAAAATGTAAATGGTGGATTGTAGTAATCGCCCCAATTAAAAAATCTGATGGAAGCTGGACTACGATAGACAAGAAAAAGTGTACATGAATGCTGTCCATTTTGTAAATGATTTGAGGGGATTTCAAATATTAACAACTTCTTCAATGATACTTGCCAACTTTCACTTCCAGTGGCCGAATTTTCTCCAAGTGAAATCCAAGGCGAAAATCTCTGGGTACGATGGCTAAAAATGTATTGCAAAATCTTCCTAGGAAATTACCAAATCTAGAAATCTATCACTTACAGATCTATAAGTCCAGTTATGTTTAAAATACTTGGAAAATTTCTTACAAAAATTTATAAAACCATGGGTCTGAATTAAACATACCTATCTCACCAACTTTGATTCCGATAACGCCACAACACGTGCGGGGTATTTTATCCATTATATGAAAATGAGAGTAAAAGATTCTACACGGGTTGTGACACTAGCTATAAAGCTACTGAAGAAATAAAATACTCAGGAAACCAAAAAACTGATCTACGACGTGTATCATGAGGTAAGTAGAACTTCAAGTGGGCAGCAGCGTTTGGAAAAATTGACGATAGGCGGCATTTAGACTTTTCCACATTTTTTAAGCAGCGAATTATATCACAGCAAGGTTTTCTTATAATACTAAATTTCCTGGAGATAAAATAGTTGATTGAATCTCCAGGCTGGGATATAATTATAACTACTAGCAAGTAATATGCAAGCAAAGACAAAAGTCAGATAAAAAAGAGCAAAATCAGTAAAATTGCAACTTGGTTATCAGAAGTATGTGAGAAACTCGCAAAGATAAACATAAAACACAAACATTCTTGGAATAGGTGATATTAAGTGGAAAGAGTCAATAGTTGTAAAGTTATCTACTCAACTTTACGGAAGTTGTGATTATATTATTTAGAGAATAGGGAAAATAGAAAACAATTTATGTTTATCAAATTTCAAACAGTTGAAAATTATTTATTCATTATACACACCTATATAGTAACAAAGGACTACATAGATAAAGAAGTAGGAAAATCTACGAGCAACTAGAAGAAGGAATGAAAAACTTAAAAGAAAACTAAGAAAATAAACCTACCACCCCGATTCTTCCATAGTCAAAGTTAAAATTTTTTCGAAATCTCTAAAATAGCAGCAGATAGCCAGATACAGTTTTCAGTACTATTTAAAGCGATTCAACACTACTAAAACATCGTCATCGGTTTAACCGCAGAAAAATACGGGATGCGCCAGAAACATGTTTTAAAACATTCTAAAATCCGTTTGCTTGGTTATCCGCTCACAGATGAGAAACACTTTAGGAGTGTCCGTGATTTTATAGACTCCCTAGCAGAGCTTCTTCCTCCAAAGTTTAATTAAAACAACGGATGTCCATTTAACGGCTCAATCGGGGTTCTAAAGTAAAACTTATTACAGTAGATAGCGGCTTCTAGTAAAGACCAAACTATAGAACTATCAAATTAGATCAAAAAGTGCTAAATAATCCATGCCTTCCGGTCTAAAAACGGCCCCGAATTTAAAAAATTTGGTATTTCGCTTATATTTTTGAAACGGCAAGAAATGGGACAACCGCTCCTTTACCAAGTTATAGGGCCTAAAAGGGGGCAACTTATGCAGGGTGACTAAAAACAGTACATTTCCGAAACCGAAAGCAATAAAAATTTCGTTTGGTCCATAATGGCAAGGGATCCGAAACCATTCGCATGCTAAAAATCATATTTCTACGATTATTCCTATAGTCAGTTTTCTCAAGTTAAAATTACAAATTTGGCCCTGGCGGGAATCTACTTGCGCAACAGCTCGGGATAATGTTGTTTGTCCATCACATTGTTTAAAGAAAGTTGGGAGTTCTGTGAAAATTAACCGAAGCAGCCTCGGCCACAAATTAGCCGAACCGCAACCATAGTTGCGCGAGTGCAGCAAGTTGTGCAGATCTCTAAACCTAACATTTTCATAGAATATGTGAAGTCCATTTTACAGAATGACTTGAAAATGCCAAAAGATCCTTCGGGGTGATCCCACGGATACTGACCGACAAACACAAAGTTGCGCGGGTGGCAATATCTTAGGACATGTTGATACGCGATGCCTACATGAATATCCGGGCACTTTCTGCGGCCACTCATTTTCGAATCGAGCTGCTGTTGCATCAGCGATTTTCTAGTGGGGAAAAACATCCCCTTTAGATTAAAAATTGGAGACGTTAGAACTTAACGCAATTCGTACCTGGTGGTTTTGAAATGCAGAGTAACTCTAAACTAAAGAGTTCCGAAACTGAAAATAACCATAGGCTACCAGAAATAAAGTAAAGGCTACTATTTTTTCTAAATGGATCAAGGAAACAGTGCATACCCTGATCCACAAGAACTTGAACGAAGTTTTGATAGCCTATCTAAAAGTTTTACAAGAATTATTTGATAAGGCATTGGCGAGCATGGTCGCCAGCAGAACAGTCGCTATTTTCAGCCTTTTACTGAATCTACTAAAAATTTTATTGCAATATTGTTTTATGCTGGATTTCATGCACTTCCTTAAGAACAACTATATTGGTGTGAAGATGAAAAATCGATTATAACTTGCATAAGAAATGCACTCCTTATCAACATCTCACTGGAAGAAAAAACATAATTTTTAAAATTCGTCCGCTGATAGATCACCCCGCCTAATTTCTTGAAATTTAGACGAGCAAATAGTTAGATACTATGGGCATCATTATCTCAAAAATTCATCCTGCGAGATTCTGGTTCAAAAAGTGGGTTTTATGCTGTTCCCAAAGCGGCTATTGTTATCAAGGGTCTGTCTATAAAGAAAAGAATAGAAATTCAAATGATGTTTCGGTAGTGAGGTTGGGTCCTTCAGTAGTGCTGAAAATCATTTTCTTCATATATAACCCACAGCTTTACAAAATTTACTTTGCAAACTCCTTTTCAAATTTCAACCTGATAAAAATGTTTCAGGAAATGAGAGTGAGAACAACAGATATTGCTACAATAAACAATGAGCTGTCCTATAAAAAGTGAGAACAGTACAAAGAAAAAAGATAGAGCTGTCTATGATTATAGATTCGACAGCAAGAACGAGATCTTGGCAGTTACACAGAAGGATAATAGTTGTAACCCACATCAGGCGATAAAGTAAATGTAAAGAAAACGGAGTTACTTAGCCGAAACTAATGACAGAGTACAATAAGCAAATAGGTGTTGGCGAGAAGCTAGACTGGAATGTGCAGAAGTACCGTATCAAAATTCGAGGAAAGAAATGGTACTTTCTACTAGTAACCAGTGTGAAGATTCAAAGATTCCGATGTGTTTTCCACATGTCATCCTAAAAATGCTAAACCATACCTTCTTCTTCTTTTTTGCTTTATGCCACTTTAAGTAGGGTCGACACCCCTAATTTTACTTCACCAAGAAATTCTGTCTAGAGTCGTCGGGTCAGGTAAGTTTTCTTTTTTTTCATATTCAGGCCATGCTGGTCCACCATGAAGCTGAGAGGCGGCCTTTGCGTCTTTTATTCTCTGGTAAGCTTAGAGCTCTCTTCACCGCGTATACTTTATCTCGCTTCATTACGTAGTCGGACCACCTTAATCTGCTATTCTTCAATTTGTCTTGTATATGCGCCACTTTAAAACTACCCCAGATGTATTCATTTCTGATCTTGTCTATCCTAGTTACTCCCCCTGACCATCCAAAGATTTTCATTTCTGCCGTATGAAGTTTTTTCACATTAATTTTCTTTACCGGCCAGCATTAGGACCCATACATTATTGCTGGTCTCACTGATGTCTTGTAAACCTTGCCCTTTGTTCGAACGGGCATACGATATGTCTCTATACCTCAATTTTCCGTGATCACTGATCCGAGGTACGTAAATTGTGTTACCTTAGGTACTGGTTTACTGTCGAAATAGGTAATTGTAGCTGATTGTAAGTTGTTGCTAAATCGGCATTCTAGGTGCTTGGTTTTTGATCTGCTAACTCTAAGTCCAGCATTTTCTACAATGTTTATCCACCGGTGTAATGTTGAAAGTAGTTCGCTGGCTGTATATGAGATCAGAACGATGTCGTCCACCTAAAGGAGATTCCAGGGAGGTGGGGAGTTGATTATATTTTGTCACCAGGTCTATGACTAGTTTAAAAAGTAGTGGGCTAAGTGCCGAAGTTTGATGAACTACAACGCTTACTTCAAACACCTCAATACCTTCTGCCGGACTTTTGACCATGGTAGAAACTTTATGGTACAAATCTTGTATTAACTGCACGTAGATTTCAGGAATATGTTGAGCTCTCAGCCCTTGCCATACAAGGCTGCGAGCTACTCGGTCGCAAGCTTTTTCTAAGTCTATGAAAATAAGATATAGATCTTCATTGTTCGGTGTTTATCAGACATTATCCGTACTGCTTGTATTGCATTAGTTGTTGACTTTGAAGGAGTGAATCCAAATTGGTTTGGGATATATCCGTGAGCGTTTGAATGCGGTGGCTGAGTATACGTTCCCATATTTTTAAGGTATGTGACGTCAACTTGATATTTCTATAGTTACCGCATTCTGTGGCATCACCCTTATTTTTGTAAAATGGCATTCATACACCAACGTATGGAATAATTACATTTTCAAGAACGAGATTTAAAAGTTTATTAAGCCACGTTATTTTGAACACTCATTTTCACATCGGCTTCCCACCATGCGGGTTCCTTTCTGTACTTAAATCTCCCTTAGTAATTCCCAGTTTAGCACTTGCCTCACCCACCCAATGATTTTTGAACAGTGACCACATTGCTTCGGCATTTTTGTAGGTGTTTTCTATATCTTTCGTTAGATAGTCGCGTAGTTCGTCAAGTAGTCGACAATTCCTTTCATTTGTTGCGAACTATTTAATTACGGTCTTAATCGGTTTAGGCAACACAAACACTCCTACAAGTATTCTGTGCTGAAAGGTTAAAGATTCCCCTGGGATTACTTTAGTCTTAAAAACCTCTTTTTAGTTTGCTATCCACCAGAATGAAATCAATTCGTGACATTTTCCCCCCACTTTTGTAGACAACATTGTTTTGAATAAAAATAGTCACTTGTAGATTTTTATAAGCATTTGTTTGGTCAAAAACTAGAATAAAAAAGACATAATGCTTTTACGTCCTTAAACTGTCACTCAACATTTCGAATCTTTCTTTCTGCCGCTAGTTCTTTTAGATATTTGTTTACATTAAAATAAAAAACGAGCTCGCCAGTTCATCATCAGATTTTGTACCGCTTATTTGTTTTTTTACGTTTTGTTTTGAATTTTTGCATTCAATGCCTCTCTTCATAGGACCTTGTTGTCACTTTAAATTAAGAAACGCCACCAGTGCATAACATCATTAGGGTTTGTGTTGCAACGATGAATACTATATTACAACGCTACAGAAAGACAGAAAGTCTTAGGGATCGCCATAGCCCTGGGCCATCACAAGTAACATCTTATGCAGAGGATGAGTTCATCAGACTGGTAAGGTAGCGAAATATAAGATGAACTACCCCAGAATAATATAAGCCAACACACAATAAAGCGGCGTCTTTAAGAGAGTAATGTTTATGGTCGTCTTGCGGAAAAACATTGAACAGTGCAAAATGTATTATATACCAATAGAATCAAATTTGAAATTTTCATTTAGAAACGCATAATCTTCGTGTGTCGGTCTAAGACTGAATAGATAATCCAGAACTGAATTGTTTCAATTGTCATTGTTTTAGTGTGGGGGTATTTTTCTTTGGCTAGTGTGGAGGACTTAGCAAAAGTCGATCGCATTATAAGAAAAGAAAAAAATTAATGAATAAAGTTATACCTTTGGGAAGGGATTCGTCATGATGCAAGACAACGATCCTAAATACACTTCAAAGCTTTCTAACGACTATCTAGCAAACCAAGAACACAAAACTGATCCAAATGATAACGTGGCTAAAAAGTCTTTATAAAAGTGCCTAGAGAGACTTACCATTCGAGAAATAAAAAAAATAATCAAAAGAATCCAAATATACAGGAGAGTCGACTGTTGGCATCTATTTTGACAGAAATCACATTAATACTTTTTTAGATATTATAGCTTCATTTGAAAACAAGTTGCGGTATTAGATTTACAATATCTTCCTGACTTCGGCCAGTGCCTTCAAGCAGAGCAGAAGTGCGTGCCGAGTTATACCTGTGCTATCGCAGCAGCGGAGCCGCAGTCTTGCTTCAGATCGGGCAAATTTATTTATTTAATAATTTAATTCATACGATAGTGATAAACAGCCTATTTACGCTTTATAAATTTTGTAAGTTTCTTCAAATATTTAAATTTTAAATTTAAATAACTTAAACTAAATAAACAAATAGAACATTGTCCTTTCCCAACGAGTAATTTGAATACGAATTATGGATATGTCACGAAATACACCTACAAATCAGCCACCAAATCAATATCAAATTTATCAATTGCTTTAAGGTAGTCAGAAATCCTTTCCACCTAACTTTACATACCAAACCTACTCACCTAATCTAGCCATGAACACTCCTTATACCGGTTATGACCCAAAAGTAACAAGCCAACATTCATCTACAGAGACAAATAACCCAGCCTCTACTGATGAGAATGCAACCCAAGAAATAGCAGATAGTAGTCACCCATGACAGGTGGTCAAAAAAGTCAAAGAGTCAACAAATCTACTGAAGGTATCGTGCTAGACCAATTCTATCCCAGTACCAATAACAGGTACGAACCTATTGCGCAATCCCCAAACGAGGACCCAACAAATCCAATGCAGATAGATAGCAATGACAACACTACAAAAACTCCTAAGCCACCGCCAATTTACATTTACGGTGTTACTAACCTCAATCAAATGCTTCAACATATTTCTGCAGTTGCCGAAGTTGAACAATCCTACACAAAAACGCTAGGACATAATACAGTTAAAATTAACGCATATACATCAGGCACGTACCGACGACTTATCAGATACTTAAAAGATAAAAAGTAATCCACCATACGTACCAACCTAAAGATGAACGCGCATATAGAGTAGTTCTTAGACATCTACATCATTCAATACCCACTAAGCACATTAAAGCTTAACTTGAACAAGCAGGATATAAAGTAAGGAACATAATGAACATTTTACACAGGACAACTAAAGATCCACTTCCACTTTTCTATGTAGATTTTAAACCTAGTGAAACCAATAAAAAAATCTTCGTCATTGAATTTTTCTGCTATAGCAAAAACAAAGTAGAACCACCACACAAAAATTGGTATTATCCAGTCTACAAGATTCCAAAATTATGGCCATTCTAAAACCTACTGTACCAGACAGTATTGGTGTGTTAAATTCGGGAAACAGCATGATTCAAAAACGTGTGCAAAACCAAAAACTACGCTACGAAGTGTACATTATGCGAAGGGAATCATCCAGTAAATTACAGGGGCTGTTCTGTTTACCAAGATATAATAAAAGCAAGAAACAGAACATCTAATAATCCAACTCAAAATAGAAATATTAACCAACCACCAAACACACTCCAGATGCCATCAACCCAACCACATAACGTGATTTCCCAAAACTACATCCCTACCTATGCTATAGCTGTACAATCTCGTAATACCAGGGGCAGCAGTAATAGTAAAAACTCCATATCACATCATCAACTCGACTCTTTTCAAACCGCAAAACTCCAAGCCGCTGACGTCGAAATCAATGCACACCAGTGGTCATTTACTGTATCTGCAATTTATTCCCCTTCCAGGCATACTATTTCAACAGCGGAGTACACTTAATTTTTTCATAGTTTGGGAAACAGATTTATTTCTGGAGGCGACTGGAACTCCAAACACACTCACTGGGGTTCCAGACTCATAACAACAAAAGGTCGTAACCTCTTCAGGTCAATCATGGCAGACAACTATAACTGTCATAGCACTGGGGAACCGACACATTGGCCCGCAGACTTAAACAAACTCCCCGATGTGTTAGATTTTTACACTTCAGATGGTATATCTACAAACTCTGTGCTGACTGAACCAAGTGACGATCTTTCTGGAGAACACGTGCCAGTAATCTTAAACATAAGTATCAAGCCTATTAATATTAAACGAAATCCCAGATTAATATCAACACAAACTGATTGGCTTATGGTCCAACAAACTCTTCAAAACAAAATTGATCTTAAAGTGCGTATAAAACAACCTGAAGACATAGATCAAGTAGTACAGAACTTCATTACTCACATTCAAGAAGCCGCCTGGTAAGCTGCGCCTCTTAAATACGAGCAAGTACATCATATAATAACATACCACTCTATATAAAAGAACTAATTGCCGAAAAAAGACGCGCCCGAACTAAATGGCAAAGGACTCGTAACGCCGCCGACAAGCTAAACTACAACAGATTATCTCGACGCCTTCGGGCGGTCTTTCTGGGTGCCCAAAATAACTCCTATACTCACTATTTTATGCATCTTAACCCCGAACCACTGCACTGGGAAGTACCCCAATCTCAGATCTGCATTGTATAACATGGTTAGTAACACTAAGCCCTTGCGTGGTAGTTCTTTGAGTAGTTTGCCGGTTAGTAGATCAAACCGAGCTTCTGGGGTTTAAGTTTCTGATCATTCTTTTCACTTCGTAACTGTAAAGCAGTCCAGCGGAATGCTAGTTGATAGGTGTATCTAAAGAATTATGTATTTCTGCCTTCATCTGCGGAAATTTGAGAAGGTTGTGGTTGGAAGACATTCTTGAGGTGGTGGGCGAAGCAGGTTGCTTTTTTTCGATCTGTTCGTGCCCAAGTACCGTTCGTTTGTTTCAAAGGGGGTATAGGTTGTTTTTGAGCTTTTATTCTTTTGGTTGCTAACCAAAGGGAGTAATTTGTGTCTACTGTTGCACTAAGGTTAGTGAAATATTCTTGGAATTGTTCATTTTGTAGATCTTTCATAAGTACTTAAGTTCCGTTTTAGCTTGGTTTAAGCGTCTCTTGTCAGATGGGTATCTTGTATTCTACCAGATACGTCGTAAACGTCTTTTTTCAGCTGTTTTTCTTTTTACTATAGTGGGACACCTATCTTGTTGTCTTACACTGTCAATTTTTGGTGTAGCTTCCACTGCTGCTTCTTGAATTATATTTGTGAATTTTTGCAAGGTCATTGTAAGTTTGGAGCGAGATTTCCAAATCCAAACGATTGTAAATGATTTCTTGATAGAGCTTCCAGTCGGTTCTTTTGTTGTACAATTTAGGGTCAGTTTCATTAACTACGATAGTGCTACTCACAGTAGCTATAATTGGCGTGTGGTCGGAGGTTAAGTCAAGGCATGAGGTGATTTCAAGGTAGGTAGATGCTATACCTTTTGTAGTGAAGAATTCCAGTAGGTCGAGTAGTTTATCTGGGTGGGTAGGCCAGTATGTGGGTTCAAAAGTTGAGAGGAATCCCAATTTGAGGTCTTGTATTACTTGATATAGAACCCTTCCTCTGCCAGGTGGGAAGATTCGGGAACCCCATAGGGTATTTTTTGCGTTAAAGTCGCCACCTGCTAAGAATCTACTACCTAGCGTTCCAAAGTATTCAATGAAGCCTTGTTTGTTAACACGTAATTTGGAGGGCAGTATGCGGCTGATATGACCAGTGGGCCATTCCAGTCTTCAATCTCTATGGATGCAGCTTTTTAATTAGAATGGCTGTGCCTCCTCTGGCATGAGTGTCTGTTTGTGGATGATTTGTGAAGTAAAGTTGATAATTGTGTATTTTGAAGTGAGTTCTGCTAGTAAAATGTGTTTTCGATATAAGCAAAATATCTATTTCATTGTGGAGGAGAAAGGTTTCTACTTCTTGTTTATGTTTTGAAAGGCCGTTAGCATTCCACTCAGCTATTTTATAGATCGGAGCTATTTTTATTTTTTTTTGTTCTTCCCTGAGGAGTCTAATTTGTGTGGTAAGTTCGTTAATTGTCTGTTGTTGTGCTTGTATCGTTTATTGATGTGTGGCTATTACAGAGGTGAGGTTATAATTTTGTGGACTGTTGTCACTTGGATTTTGTGGATTTGGTTGTGGCTGCGTTTGAGATAGATAGTGTTGTCTTTGTTTTGCTGAGGGAGCTGACTCTGTTGATGCTGATGTTTTTGTTGATAGGGTTGATGTTGTTGTTGGCTTTGGAGACGTAAAGCATAGCTTGAGTTTGCAGAGTTTAGGTATCTTCTGTTTAATATTTCGAGGTACACCTTGCACCCTTTGTAATTTGCAGGGTGTAGGCCTTGACACAGGACGCATTTGGGCGATTTTCCATCTTCACGTTTTTTATTACAAGTGCGGTAATCATGAAGCTCTGCACACTTAACACAGCGGTCTGGTCTAGTGCATCTATTGCGTGTATGATCATAACATTGGCAGTTTTTGCATTGAGGTATCTGCGCTTTTTTTATTGGTTTTTCAAAGAACCATTACCAATGCTGGTGATTTTGAATATTTCTCTGTTGTTTTCTTTACGCTTGATGTCTATGAAGAATCGGTTCTTCTTTTGTTTTGTCTCTCTATTCATAACATTCATAACGTTTAATACTTCGTGGTTTTCTTTTGCTAGCTCTCCTTTAATGAATTCTAAATCTGTTGTATGGTGTAGGTTTTTTAAGACAACACGGAATGTTTATTCCTCTTCTAGGCTATAAGTATGTCTGGCTACTTTGTTGGCATCTAGGACATCTCGTATGGTTTTGTAGTCGGCTAGGTTATGAATTTGTAGCCTTGCAGAAGTTGATAATGGTAGTTCTTTTTAGAAATATGTTTTTCAATTAAAGTAATCAATGGATTGATAGCTTTGATATAATGTAGTATGAATGGAGGGATTTGTAGCTTAGTTTCTGTACTGGTATTGCTTGTACTTGATTTTTGATTTGATAGGGGTTGAAATCTGTTACTAGTTGAGATAGGCGATTTTTTTTGAATTGCATGTGTGGCTTTAACCAAGTCGCTGTCAGCTTTTCTTTTTTTGTGCCTTCTGGTTTCTTGAAATTCATTTAGTTCTATTATTTGAGAATTTTCGCTTGCAATTGACATGTTGTCATCATTGTGCATTATTTTAGTGGCATTATTTAGAGTTGATTCAGTTTGTGTTTAGACTACTGGTTGAGGCCACGAACCATGCAACGAGGTATACAGTTGTGCTTGTGGGGGTGGCAATGGTGGAAAATTGATTGCAGTTGGACAATAGCTGACTTGAGGTTGATGTAGTACATGTGACTGAGTAGGCGTCAAATTGTTTTGAACTGTTGTGAGTGTTACGAAGGTTGGCGTTTGTGAAGTAAATTATTGGTGATAATTTTGTTGAAAGGGGGGCATTTGTTGTGGATAGAAATTTAGGGGCTGTTGTGCGTAATTTAGATATTGCATTTGATTGATGGAGTAATAGCCATCACTCGAATTTTGCATGGTTGAAGGTTTTAAATAAGTTTTAATTCCTTTTGTAAAAGAATTGTAAAAATTTATTCACTATATCAATGCACTTGACCCGGAGGTCACACTCGTTCGCGACAGGAAATCTCCCGAGCACTCCACACGTCTTTACTCTTTGGGAATCAAATCGGAACTCGTTTCCTGTTTATTGGTAGACAGTTAAGTGTTTTTATTAAAGCGATTTCGGGGTTACGTTGTCGTTTACGAGGATGCAGTTGAAATCGAGCACAAAAGATAAGACAGATTACGGTCAAGGCACGTCTACTCGCTTTGACTTTCGAAACAGGAATCCATGCAGAGTAGATTGTAAATTTACAATTGTTAATAAAAGAAATAGAATACAAGAACCGTAAAAGCAGTATTAAATGCAAAGAGCATGTTTTTGATGAAAGAAATATTTAATATTAAAGTTAACTTTCCCCAGTGTTCATAATTTTTTTTTATTTTTACTTGTATAATAAATTGAGTTCTTACATTAAAGTGTATAAATTCGTTTTTTATTTAGTGTCCATACCTCCATGAACAGTAGCGTACGTATGAAACGTGTAAGAAATATTAATCCAAGATATTTTAACTCCAATCGAACATAGCACGAGAACAAATCAATATTTATGTACTGTACTTCATTTGACGATTTTCATTTAAATAATGAATCCTGAAAATCAGTATCTACCAATTCCCATTTGTTATACGACGGCTTTAAATTTATATGTTGTTCTTCTCGCCGAACCTAAATATTGATGGCTGCTGCCGGCAGCGGCAGCGCTTTTGGAACTTGGCGGCGCGGCATCTTTTATTAAAAAGGCAATTTATTGCGAATTTGCCATTCCGGTCGGCTACGCCCGCGCTGTGTAAAAAATATTGTGTGTACATCCCGATGTATTGCGCGCCGCACCTCCGGGCCGCAAACGAAAAACAATGGGGGCAATCAATTCGAAATTTGTTTGGTCGACTTATTCAGGATATCGGCGGATCGCAATGGAATACGCCGCACGAATGCCAATGCGCCGATTCATTTGCGGCGGAAACTGCGAAAAATGCACGCGGTGGCGCGGCGCGCCGGAATTTCCAATTTCGCGGGGCCGCCGCGCGCCCCGCTAATTCCGCCCGGACCAGGGCCGGACCGCGCCTGGCCGCCGCTGGCGAGGAAAGCAGCCACAAAGGGGTATGCTAAATAGAATCAGAAGTTTTCCGGGCGGCGAAAGTCCGCCAGAAACTATGAATGCGGCCGGAGCGGCTTCGGCAGATCCGCGGCGGGAAAGTTGGAATTTATTAGGGGGCAGCGACATGCTTGTCACGTACTTCATAGAGGCCTTTATTTACGCACTTTTCAGAGCCACTCCCTTGTATGCTCGCCGGCAAGTCCGGGCGTCTTTATGTTGTTTTTTTTTTGCTTTGGGACATAATATCGGGCTATAGACAGAAAGCTTCAATAGTAGCGCACTAAAAGGCCCCGCTTTGTCGCCTATAATGACGTATACTAAACCATATTTTGTTTGCACAAGGAACATTAAAGAAAACTACGAAAAATTAGTAAAATAATTAAAACTTAATTAAAACAAACAATTGAATGCTGTGCACTATTATCCAGTTTAGTTAAATTTAACTTGATCAACTTGCGCCGATAAAATTTTTTATCTTTTGTTAGAGAGGAGGTGGATCATATTTTCTTTATGTTTACCTTTATTATTAAAACCTAAGTTTTCTACACAACATCTTACTATTTTACATCATACAGAAAATTGTAATTTTATTTCAACGTTACGTTAATTACAATAAATATTATTAACCTTATATCTTTTAGCTTTTTAGCTGAACGATTATAAAAAAATAATATTTAGACTTCAATCCTCCAAACCTTGAGAACAAACTTAACATAACTACCTAAAGGAGTGGAAAAGTGTGGCAGAATCTCTAACCAGAACTAAAACAACACTAGAAATGAAAGAAAAAAAAGCACAAGAATGTGTGTTGTATCACTCATAAAGAACAAAAAAAAAGATTAAAAAAAAATAAACACAACTAAATGGTATAAGGTTTAACCATGGATGCTGTAAAAATATATAACATGAGAAGATTATATGTTACAACTAAGGAACTCGGCAGCAAACAACAAAATAAATTTGCGTAAATAAGACCAAGATCGGAACAACCAATTTCATTCCTAAAGCAACAAATAAAACGGAAAAAATATTTTGAAGAAATGCTGGATATGAACAACAATCAAGAAGAAAATAAAGAAAATTATGACAACATGCAACTACAAACAAAAAACCTACTATTTAATTACTAGCCCACCTGCCAAAAAAGTCCAAATGGCAACGTGCAACAGTAAAGCTGCCCAGTCAACTTTTTAAAGCAGATCGCACAGTCTGTCATGAACTGATCCACCTTTTGTTCTACAAATGAGGGAAACAAACACCATTTCGAGGGATTGAAAAGAAGGAGATCTCACAAAATGTCCCGTATTTCTTTGTCGGCACAAAATAGGAGCGTTGGTTATAACCCAAAGAGTCTTGGTTTGGAACCGTTCCAGTATTTCTATATTAGAGTGTGAAGCAGTACCCCACAACCAGACACCATAGTTGCAAATAGGTTTTACCATAGTTTTATATACGAGAAGTTTGTTAGCAAGGGAAAGCGTAGTAGTTCTTTAGTTTGAGGTTAAGTTGTTTTCTCTTGATCCATAAATGGGTTCTCTAAGTTGATCTTTTGTCAAGTTGTAGTCCCAGGTACCGTATACTGTCAACATGTGGGAAAGCGTGACCATTCATACTAATTCTAGAAAAGGTGTCTCTACATTTTGTTTTGTTAATTTTAAACCGCCGTTTTGTAAACCAATCGCAGAGTTCTTGCAGGGGGTAGCAAAGTGTGGCGTATCATCAGCGTAGATTACCATGAGTGTATAGAGGTATAGGAATGTCTGCTGTGTATAAAAGATGTAACAGGGGCCCTAGTGCACTACCTTGCAAGATTTACTTCAAACATCGCTTCGACATACTTCACTGAGAAAAACCTTTCATTGAGGTATGATTTGAGAATCATGTAGTGTAGATGCAGGGTGACTTTTTCAGCTTAAATAATAGACTCCCGTGCCCACCCTTATGCTTGGCTCATGTCAAGGAAAACTGCAGATTAATAGATTTTATTTTCAAAAGTGATATTGATGTCATCTACTAATCTGTGTACTTGTTCTATGGTGGAGTTCTGACACCCAAACTTGAAATGATGGTCGGGTATGAGCTGCTCGTCTTTAATAATTGAGAAGAGCTTTTTCGGGAAAAGTCTTTCAAACAGTTTAAAAGCAGTAGTGGATCTGTAAGATACAGGGTCGTTTGAAGGTTTTCCAGACTTTTGGATAAAGATCACTTGGGCGGTTTTTCATTAAGTTGTAGTGTCCAATTCTTAATATGCTATTAAATACGAGGCAATGGAGATTGCTGCCTTTACGCGGTAATTCCTTGAATAAATTTGTAGTGATAACATCGTATCCCGCTGACAGCGTGGTCCCGTGGTTGATGGGCGGGCTGCGATGCTGGCGGACCCGGGTTCAATTCCCGGTGCTCTCTGATGCCTGGCGGGTGGCCTACTCAGTCACTACAAACAATTGAGTCACTGAGTTCATTCGAACAAGGAGTAATAATGGTGGTCGTCTTAGGCGCAGTGCTTGCCACATCGCCCCGCATCAGAGATGGTGCGCGACGACCGGGCAGAGAGAGCGAACGTACGCAGGCAGTGCTCCCACGCGGGGCGTAGGGCCTTACCATTATTATTATTATTATAACATCGTATCCCAGTGATTTCTTGTAGTTGGTGTTTTTGTAAATCATATCCTAGATTTTGCTAGGTGAGAATAGTTTTACAAGCAGAAAGAACTGGTAAGGGACCATTAATAAATTGTTCACTTTATGGTTAGCTACACCTGGTAATGACTGAAAAACAGCCTGAAGATGGATAGTTTATAGTTTTACTTTATTTTTATGAGCCCATGCTCAAGCTACGTTTCGAATCGGGGATATTTGCAGTTAGGATCTCTTAAGGCATCTGGTGGCTTTCCAAAGCAAGTACTCAGTCTATTTTGTAGTCGAGAAATATTTGCTGTGTCGATTGGCCAATAGGTAGGCTGGTAAGTAGACGAGTGATCTAGGTGGTACTATTGCATAATGGAAAAGAGCATTTTTCCTTTAGGGGTAATTAAAGCGGTCGTACCGTGCAATAGGACCAAAAAATTGAAAAATATTTTATTTGACAAATTGTTTTTATAACACATCTAAAACAGAAAAAGATTTTTCAATATTCAAAATCGTTGGGTGGTTACAGACGTAAAACGGAGCAGATGTTTGGAGAGAGCGCTGAGCCGGGTCAGTGGGGTGGAGCACCGGAGTCTTTGTTATGATGAATTTAATTAATTCGGCTGCTACCTAAAATCTTAATGACTAATGTTCCTGTAGAGGGGATACTGAATCTACTAAAGACCTCTTTCTATGTTAAATGAGACGTTACACTAACGGTTAGTTAAGTTTTGGCTTGGCGTTCGAGCGACGTGTATTTCAATTCGCTCTGCGCAATTATACAGTACTGTAAGTGATTTGTGCTTCAGAAATGAGTGACAAATTCTGATCTACTTGTAAACCATGTAACTCCTATAGTGTATATGTGTATAGACACATTTAGCTTTACCCCCGTTTTCTTTTATCTTGGTGCATGTATTGTAGTCATGGTTTTCAGCATATTTCACACAGCGGTATGGGTGTGTGCAATAGTTCTGAGTATAACCGTAACAGCGACATCTTTTGCACTGTACGATTTCTCCCTTTTAATGAGATGGTTCTACTTTGACTATGGCGTTTAGTAAAGTAGTAATATTATAGACATCTTTGTTATTATCCTTTCGTTTGAAGTTAACAAAGGATAAGTTGAAAGGAGTCTTTTTATCTCGATATTGGACAACAAAAATATTTTTTACTTGCTGTCCATAAGACGCTAGAGTTTCAATTATATCATCTTTGTCTGTGGAGTAATCTAAGTTTCTGATTACTAATCGAAAACTCTTGTCTTCAGGTAGTACAAAAGTGTGTCGGATGACATGTTAGTCGAGGACTGCTTTGATTAGTTTGTAATTGTCGACTGTCTTAATTAGTAGGTTAAAGTAGCTTTTTTGATATTTATATTCATCTTTTTGTAAAACAGTATTAAGAATTTCTTTAGCGGGGCGATGTTTTAGCTCCATAATAAATTAATATTGGTGGTGGTTGGGGAACTGTCTTATTATTTTCGTTATGGGCTGTACTTGACATGGAATCAACCCAGTCTGTTCAGGGATGAAATCCATTTCTTGTAGAAAGAGGTAAGGAGGATTCATGAGTTTTGGCCTAAGCGTCATGTTCTGTGGTTGACTGATTAGTTCTCTTTCTTGTTATTTCTCGTTTTTAATTTTTTCTGCATCAAAGTTAAAAGTTGTTGGCAGTAAGAAAGCTTAGTCCTTCTTAGGCTCTAAGCCATACCAGTCCATGACGACCGGGTTGTATGTTGCAGTGGCTTACTGTGCGGATGAGGTTGGCTGTTGGTGATTAGTTGAATAAGGTGGTGTTTGGCAGCCTATTTGTGATTGAGAATAAGCATACCATTGTTGAAATTGAGACTGAGTGATTATTGGTGCGGGAAGGTAAATTAGCGTTGGTTAAGTAACCTAACTATTTGGATTTACCTAAAATCCAGAGTTGTTCTGCATTGCAGCAAATAATTACATTATTAAAATTGGAAGTTAATACTAATAAGTGTTGTTGTTGCTTAGGACTAAGAGTGGTTATCAGTAAAACTGATATCACAGACAGGCTTTTGCGGCCGCACTTGGCTCGTTTCACCGAGCGCAGTGTTACTCCATGAATTTCAAACACAAATGTTTATCACTAGACGCACACAACCTTACGCTTCGAGAGTAAGACGACAACTCTAGATAACACTTGATACTTAATTTTACTTGATACAGGATAAAAATCCTTATTTCAGCTCTGCTGAGCCAGCGAGGAACTAGCAACAACACGCTTCTTCATCTCAAAACAGCGATTGTAGCTGCAAGAGTGACAACAGGAGCAGCGCTGGAGAGCTGCAGGTCAGACGACCCAGATCACATAGATGATAGGCGCGGGTCCCATCAAAACCCTGGCGGGTTGCAAGTATTTTAACATTCGTCACACAAAATGCGAACTGTTCCCTCTGTTTGAATGCACAAACCGAAATGCCTTTATCCACATTTTCTATGTCTCTGTCGATTTGTGGTCACCAAATGTACTGGCGAGCAAGAGACTTTATCCTGATGATACCGCTGTGACTGTAATAAAGCTCCCATAGTAACTTTTGACAAAATTCACTGGCGATCACGGTTCTTACACCCCACATTATTACCCCTTGTAAAATATATAATTCCTCTGTGCGTAGGTAAAATGGGTACAGTTCCTCAGTTTTAGACATAAACTCTGAGCAACCAGACTGGATGAGGATGTAGACAGCTGACAGCTCCTTATCTTTCAATGTTGCTGTGGCGATTTTGTTCTCTGAAAGTTCCAGATCGGACGATGGCGCTGTACAACGAGACAACGCATTTGCAATCCCATGATCCTTGGTATCACGATACTCGATATCTTAACATGATTGTGATAGAAATATCTTCTATAAGTTTATTCATAAACTCCTGAAATATGGCTATGGAGGAGGTGATGCCCTGTGGTAGGACGTTATACCGATACTCTTTTAAGAGAGACTCCAGTGTGAGGTTGCTGCTGCTTGCTGTAGTTTTCTTAACGTCATAGGGAGAGAGCTTGAGTATCCGCAAATCACGACCGAATAAGGACTTATGCTTTACTACTGGAATGCGGCATGTGATTTCAAATCCCTTGTACGTCAACTTACACAAGGGTTCTCCAATAACGTCAAAAGTTGCTCCCAAGTTAGTACGGAAGGTGTAATTGGATGGGATACAGTTTTGGAGAACTTTTATTGAAAATTTTCTTTTCACAACCCCTGTCGTATTTTATTTGACAAGAATGACCTTTGACTTCAAAATTCAACACGATGGGTGAATCCTTAATCGATAGCTATACTTAGTAGACCTGACTGTTGTTTCCAACTTGTTGCAGCTGTTTAGAACGGTACTTTTTGAAGTGCCCACGCTTTTCGCAAGCATAACAGGCAACATTCTTGTGTGGACAATCGTTCGCTGTGGCACGTAACTTTGAACCACACTTTGGACAAGACCTGAACTGGCCTTTGGATGAGGATGGCGTTTGACTTTTACCCGACAAACTGTTGTTGGACTTGAAAGAGTTTTTTCTAGATTTGAAATCTTTGCTGGACTTGAAGGTAGTCTTATAGTACTGTCTCTTCCTGTGTGGGTGCCTTGAATTAGCTATTATGCATGAGTGCTGCGCTTGACTTGGCAAACTCATGTGCAAGTGCGACTTACGCCACTTCCTCTAGTTTCGTATTATCGTCCTTGTCAAAACAGGCTTTCTGTGTTGCTTTGCTGGACAAACCGTAGATAAACTGGTCACAAAGTCTCTCGTTTAGTTCAGTAAATTTGGACGTAGTGACCAGTTTTTGAAGCTCCGCCAGTATATGGACGTTGATTCGCCTTATTATTGTCGGTGGTTAGCAAATTTAAAACGTTTTGCGAGAGCTTGAAATGAGCTTTCAGGACTGTGACAAGATACTTGAGCGGTTTGGAGACTGGGTTGTCTGGTGCTACCAAATTAGACAACGTGGAGAAGATGACTATCCCAATACTTGAGAAGGAAGGTACCTCGGCACCGGTTTGCTTCTGTTTTCAAGTCAAACGCATTGGCCAATAGAAAACTGTCGCAAACCTTGACCCAAGTTTTGAAATCATCAGACTCTGGCTCGAAACTCGTTAATGCCCCTATAATTGACATTTTGGATTACCGCAAACTGACAATAAAAAACCTTTTAGTTGACCATACTCTGATCTAAAACTTATCTTTCAATTAAAACGGTGATAAGGATTTTTATCGTTTTATCGTTTATCGATGTATGCCGTAAATTGGCGTCGAAAGTAGACGCTGTATTTATATATAACGTACTGTATTTTCTACAATTCAGTTACAATTACCATGTACAATGCAATAACATGTGCCATCTAAAACTAAAGTAAATTTTGTGTCTACCAAATGATCCAGCTCTACGCAGCGTGTTCATACTTTTTTCTAGATTTTGTGCTTTTTCAGACCACATTTCATTAATGTTAGTAAATATAGACCAAGCACGAATTGTTCAGCATTAAACGAAAGACATTAATATATGAACACACCTACTTTCATCAATCGAAGAAACTAATCGGTAGAGTTTTCAATAAACTACGTAGCTAAGTAATCTGATTGGACAAATTAGAAACAGGAGATAAAAAATTAAAATTAATACCAAAACCTATTCCAAGAAAACTGAAATATTTGGATAAAGCCAAATGGAAAAAAATAATAAACGCCTGTATAAGAGAACTACCGGAAAATAAAAATAATAAACATTCTGCATGAAAAGAAGAAAAACTAGGCAAATAGTAGCTATGACTATCTAAAAAATAGTAATACATAAAAATAAAAAAATAATACAAGAACAATTTCCAAAAGATATTAAAACTGCTCTTCTCAGATTTTGATTTAGTTCTAACACTTCAATTCTTTAGAACTTTAGTTCTAACAATTCAATTTTCAGAGGGATGCCAACTGATGAAACGTTACAAAGGGTAAACGTTTTAACAATGTAAACTTCTAGAAACATTTATCATCGATACCAAACATATCTAAAGTATTTAATAGATAATTTCCAAAAAAAAATAACATTTTATTGGAAGAAAATAATTCATTCCAAATTATTAGCTTGATTGTGAGAATTTGAAACATTCGGATAATTTAGAAAACTTTTGGAAAGCTTACTACATTTCTTTAACGTTTTAGAAAATCAACAACAAGCAAAACATGTTCAGGTTACATAAGGATACCCATAAGGATCGGTAATAGGTAGTCTGAAAATTAGAAGATGGGCAGAAGGAACTGCAGTTGTTCATATTTTTTTTCAGATTGATACCAATAAACCAAATTTCCTTAAAAAGTTATAACTGAAGATGAAACTTAGGCATACAGCTAAATTCCAAAAACTCAATCGTCCCAATAGAAATTTCCTGATCCGTTACGCCCGAAAAAGTGTGAGAGATCCCAAGGTGCTTACTTAAAAGAGTATAATATTTTGTATACTTCTTTCTTTGTCAGTTTATATTTGTTTTATTATTATTCCAATACTCTAATCCTTTAAGTGCTTCACTATCTTTCAATAACTGGAAATATGTATAGCTTGTGTATCTAATTTAAAAATTGCGCTAGATAAAGAAATTAAGTGACCGTCTTAAATAAATCCACTATTTTCTAGTTCAACGTAAGTACGATGGGGTAGTGGAGCTAGAAAATATTGATATCTTACTTCGGAACAGTCAATACCTACACATTTAATTGATTTGAATATTCTATCCCCGCCAAATGCAATAATAAAGATTAACTTTTAAACAAGTATGAGAGTGAGTCAAATATAAACCGGGCAACAGAGGACGTAAAACCAACCAAAAGTTTTTCATTAGTTAAAGCATAGTTCGGAAATAACATTCTAAAGAACACTCAAGTATAAGTATGGCATAAACAATTTTTAGAATGACAAAAAGCAACTACAAATGAAGGTTACCGACGTTGTTCGAGGACTAAAGTGACTAAGGAGAATATTCGCATTGTTCGCCGCTATCTCAAGAATTTTTCAAAAGTTATTTCAGTCGGCTTTTGAACGAAATGCATATTTTCAGTTCGAGACGTTATCCTAGTTTATGACACGACCGGCTTCACACAGCTGCCCAAACTCAACAAAAAAATGGAGGATTTGTTCTACACTGAAGTAGTCTCTCTACAGTTTGGACTTATCTCATGGGGATGAAGATTTCATGACGATGTTGCTGTAGAAGCGTTCGTGTGAGATTGGTTGATGTAGTTACCTTCATTTTATAATAGCAAGATCAAGAGGCTACCTATTCGTTGAGATTATATAGAAAAGTAACCTTCTTTGTTTTCACTTGAACGCTGCTTCGGTTTATATTTAATTTACCACATTAACATATTAATGGAAATACCTTTATATAAGTATATAAAAACTTGTTTTTCCAATTCAGCTACATTTTCTGATTATTTATTAGTAGGTAATTAACACCGGCTCTAAGTTATGAGCCTGCCAGAGAGCTCCTCCAGCTTCTACGAAAAACTCTCCGCGCGCGGCGCTCCCCACTGGCCCCCTGTCAGGGCGCATCTCTGCCCAAACAAACGGATCGAGTAAGCCGCGTTCCCATTAGCACGCCAGCCCCGCAACGATAGCGATATGATGATGGTCTGGTCACCGAGTCTGTGTGTGGCATTAGAGCCGGCGTGCGGGTTAACTGAAAAGCCCGGATTTGATATCGGACTGTTAGGACGCCGGCGAGTTTGCACACGAGGAATTGCGTGTTGTGTGGCGGCTTTCCGCCCCGGCCCCATTGAATTGGTAATGGGCAGCTTGTTACGGCCAAATTAATTAATTCGAATGGGTGCCGCGAGTCTTCGAGAGCCTCCCTTAGACGGATCAAGGGCTGAAAGAGCGGCGTCTGAGTTTGTATGAGGATGGCGTCTTTGGGTGTGACCTACTTGCATAGAGTGTCGTGTTGTGCAGGTAAAAGGAAAAAGATAAAGGCATTCTTCGAGTCAACAACATTTTATTGCAGCAGGCAAACAATATGTCTCTTCCTAGATATCAGCGTATGGCACTTGAAATGTTTAGCAATCTGTTGAAGAGACAAGTTCAAGATTATTAAGACATATGCAAAGGAATATTTGATGTCTGCACTGCTAGTCAAACGACCTATGGGTGTTAGTTGCTCCTGAAATATGGAAGTGAAAGAAACATACACTGGCACCTTGGTTAAAAACGGAATACTGGAAAATTCTGTATTACAAAGTTGCATGCGGTTTAAGTTTTGACCAAAATTTGGAGGCAATGGTTCCTGTGCTGATAGTTTCTACTGTCAAGAAGACGCTCTAATCCTACTGATCACCAGATAGAAAAGTGGTTAGACATTTCTACGCCAGCAATTTATGTCATTTTTTATCATCACTTCTAAGTGAAAAAAGTTTATTCACTGTGAGTGTTCCATAACTTAATCGACTAACAAATGGTATGGTGGCATCTCGCTGTATAAAAAGCATTATACTATTAAACGTAAGCTGGCTTTATTCTTATACAAAACATAAATAAGCAGGGATGATAGGTAGGCTCAGAATCATAAGGAAATGTGGAAGAGTTAGTTCAACGACTGGTTTTGAAGGATGCAGAAGTGTGTAAAATGTCATGAAAAGTATTTGAAATACAGACATTGCAAAAACTTCCTAGTCTTGTCCTTATATAAAAATAACAACAATATATAATTGTGTAAATCAAATAAATATATTACTAATATTCAGCTCGTTAACAATACAAGTAAAAGAGCTAATATAGCACATCAATATTTTGATTACTTAAAAGAACGTGTAAATATTAAGTAACTTTATCTGTTGCTTAGATATAGATGTCACTTACAAATAATTCTACATCGTTAAGTTTAAACTGTTCAAAAGAACTGAGCAATCTATTCGCTTCTTAATTGTAAATACTGTTAGTCTGGCTTACATTTATTACTATCCTTGCACAGGCTGCCTTCTCTTATTGCCAACATCTCTTTTGTAACATATTTACTTAATGTCATCGTAAACTTAAATATATAGTTTTATAAAATATATTGTAGAATATCAAAGTAAAAAACTGCCTATAGTAATAGTGAGTATGACAAAAAAAAATTATAAAAAAACTATATTTATTGCGTCTTTTATAGACAAAAATTTCAATGACTTCCAAAAAACTGATGCCATTTCAATTTCAGCCGACCAAACTTCTTGAGGACAATTTCCTGTATCTGGAGTACTGTTTTATCTATTACTTTCTTGTAGTAGTGAATCCACGTCTATGGTAAGATAATAATTTTTATTCGTTAACCTGAAGTTTTCTAAAGAACTTAACATTAATTATGATAAGACTCAGATATGAACTCAGCAGCATAGCAATATTATATAACACCACTAACATCCCACAAACTACATTTAAAGTGATCGGAATTGTGTTACTAACGGGGAAATTGAGTAGAAAAATAAGGAAAACATAGAGGTATAGACAGAGCAGAATAGTTTTCAAACACCAAATATTAAGATACAAAAGCTAGAAAATATGGCTAGCCGACAGACCTGAGAAAAGTAATCGTGAATAATGCAGTCTAAAAAATAATGAAAATAAAGTTAAATATTGTAGAGTAGCAACTAAGAACACTCATAGTAATTACAGTAACAAATATAAAAAACAATTTTATAGAGCTGGAAAAAATAGAAGATAATTAAAGGAATTTTTTTCTTACCGCAAACAGAGAAAAAGTGGGAGAAATTAAATGGAAACAGGATAATACTAATAGATTCCTGTATTGCAAAAAACTCAAAAATATATACCAAACTGACGGATAAGAACTAAGCAGAAAGGAATACGAGAGTAAAAAAGTATTCAAAAATTGGCAGCGACCAGCTCTTCTTAGTAATAAAAATAGAAATCTAATTTGGAAATTCCAATCAAACGAGAAAGTGTGCAAAATATAAACAACCCATTGAAGGTTAATTACCAAAAAAAAGAGAAGGGAAAAATTATGAGGAAACCTTAAAGTATTAATAACAGCAAAATTAAAATAAAGAACAGAAGATAGACCGTCTAGTCAATGCAGTGATACACAATATCGGACAAGAGGAACAAGAAAATTAAAAAAGCTAGAATTAGATAAGAAGGTAAAAAAGCCAAAAATATCATATAACAGAAACTTGGAGGAAGTCTGAAAAATATCGTAGTAGCAATAAAAAGCTGTTTTCCATTAAATTAAATATTTCACTAGAACACCATAGAAAACTAAAATTCAAGCAAGAAGATTCAGTGGTAGCCCCAAACTAGACTGTAATAGTACAATAGGTAACATAACATATGAGAAGTTGTAAAAGTGCCTAGAAAAGCTTGGCAAACCCATCTTCTTCTTTTTCTTTCTTTTTTAGACTTTTTCTCGGTTTCTTACTAGCTCTCTGCTATGGTTTTTATATTGTCTTCTTTCCGTTAAAATGGTCTACCTATATTACTCTTTCCTAGCCTAAGTTAGTTTAAGAGTCTATTCGGCCATCTTTCTTTCGTTATTACTAAATGCCCCGCCAAATTCCACTTCTGTTGTGCAACTTTTCCAATATATTTTTGACCTTGCCCTTAACCAAGCGTTTCTTTTTTGTCTTGCAGTGTTACACATCCTACCTTTGTTACATTTTGGCATCAATGATATAACGTAAACACCAATGTATTTTGATTCTCTACCTGGGTGCTCAAGTTATAGTATGTACTTTAAAACATGGTTCGAAAAAAGACACTCCAATATCAATAATTCAAATTGCCTTTTCTAAAGGCGTCAGTGACATGAAGGAGATACTAACAAAAATGTAAATCTTTAAAAAAGTCATTTATTTCAGGAATGATTATCATTGCACCGTTAATTTCTAGGTATAAAAGAAAATGTTAGAAAATTCTACTTGGTGTAAGTAAATTAGTAGACTACTACTATGCGTTTATATATTTATTATGTAGCTTTATTGATTTTTTTTAATATAAATGTTACTTAATACATACCTCCAAACAGTGTATTTATCAGAAAAAAACGCAATTCAAATATTTTCTGCAATTTATTTTCCATTAGATACTCTCCGTGATATCTCTTGTTCCCGTTTTTTGTCTTATTTCCACATTTGTAAAATTTATTTTTAGAGATATCCAACATCCATGGCTCTTTGCATTATTCGTATCTGATTTGCACTTTTCTTTATCAGAGCCATGGTTTTCAGTCTGCAGGTAGTTACTGGTACAATACATGTGTCAAATACTTTTTGCTTTACATTTATGGGTTGTTTTTATTCTGTAGTATGTGTCTGAGGTTTCCAAAAAAAGCCTTGACAAACCAATTCTTCAAAGTATTTTCAGAGTTTGATTTTCTTTACCTATGGTTATATTATGCCCTAGGTTCACATATTTATCTACGTGTTTATGTGTTTTTCCTCTATGCTAGTATGGACGTTGTATTTACTCATTGTTTTGGTTTTGCTAAAGTTAATTCGGAACCCTAGCCTCTCGATTGTTTGGTTGAGATCCTTCATCATTTGTTGTAGTTTATATACAGAATCAGAAAATATTAGGATTATATCGCCCGCGTATCTCAAGTGGCTCAGATATTTGCCATCTATTTTATTCCTTTTTGCTCCTGAAGCCACTCACCAACACGCAGGGCAAGTAGAGGAACTAGAACTTCAGATGAGTTTTATTAAATGGGACGTAATCAGACTAAGCGAGGCACGTTTCCCAGACGAAAAGTAGCCGTACTAAAATTAGGGCACCTGCTATTTCAGAAAAGCTCTGAGTACCAGGACCATGTAGATAGGCATAGCTCTCATAATACATAAAAAATTGAAACATTAATTAAAAAATATTACACAGAGTTATTAAACAGTTATGTAAAGACGTATCATTGCTAAATAGTTTCCAAAGTGAGAGGCCCCTTTGTAATTAACATAAAGAAAGAAAAATCAATAAGGTTTAAAAAGCCAGATTCGATACTAACAAAGAATTAAAAGAAAAAAAAGAAACGTTAAACTGATATCGCGAAAAGACCAACACTAATAGAAAACCTAAAAGCCCTGAATTATGGCCAACTGACAGATAAAATAAATAAAAGTATACGAACCGCAACCACAAAATATGCCCAAAAACAATCAAAATAAAAGTATCTAAATTAAATCTACGCATAATAAACCTAATAAAACAAAGAAGAGAATGCCAAAAAACATCAGAAGAATACAAACAGCTCAGTACAACCATAAAAGAAGACGAAACAAAATCTATGCAAGATTGGTAACAAAGAACATAGAAAGGAACAAAAACATGAAGGTCTTAAGATGAAAGCTACTCAAAGGTAGGTCATAAATCATAAAGATAAAAAATGAGCAGAAAATACTAACTGCAGATTTAAATAAAATCGTTCAGTTAATTGAAATGTTCTATTAAGAATTATATTTACCAAGCATAATAGAGCAAAGCCATTAGTCACAAAAAAAAGTTATGACCATAGGGTTAGAGAAGATACCTAAATAACATCTGGGGAAAAAAGAAATAAAAAAGCAGGAGAAGACCAAATAACAACAAATATGCTTAAAGCACCAGAGGGAGGACTTTATTATCAAAGTGATTAAACTGCTCGTACACAAATGTCTAGAAGAAGGTTGCATGGAAGGTGTTGATACTTAAAAAATGGGACACATCTAAAATGGAAATTTATAGACCCATTAGTTTGCTAGCACACCTCTCTTCTTTACGAAGATTCTAGCAAATCGACTAACAAATAAATTCGATCTGTACCAACCAGTAGAGCAAGCAGGGTTTTGTAAGAGATTTAGTACTATCAACTATCTCTGTACACTTTAAAAACCCCAATAGAAAACCAAATTAATACAATATTCTTATCCACTTAGCTTTTACAGACTTTCAGGGGGCTTTTGAAACCAAACATTAAAAGAAGTTAATTAACAGGGACAGATTTAGACCGTTAAGTTATATTTTAGCGATTCTATTCAAATACAAAACGCAAAAAGCATGTTATTCGAAGAATTTAGTTTTTGCTTACAATATATTTTTAACGGTGCTAGAAGGCGTAGAGAAATAAATGCTTCACTCTAAAACAAATCAAAAATCCAATACAAAGAGCAATAAGGATATGGAAAGTTGTGATTCACGATTTTAACATTTATGCAGATCAAAAAGCTAAGCTAAAACGAAGGAGTTTTCGGAAGGCAAGTCGCAGTACGTTATTTTGAGGATTTAGTTTCTTGCTGCAAATGTGCCAGAAAGCATAAACAAATTGAAGGTTCAATCCAAAAGCAAGACCTTCAGATACGTAGTGCCTGCTAGTAAAGCCAATAAAATGAGGCAAAGTTGTAAACCTCAACAGGTTACATTCACAATTTCAACATTTGTGTAAACAAAACTAACAAATTTTAGGAAAAATGTTGTGGAGGCTCTCTTCAAGTCGATTGGACATTCTACAAGCATCTAACTTTTCGAAATTGTGTCACTTATTATTAGACAACAAATTTAATAGATGAGATTCTCGGACCCTATTTGATAATATTGAAATTTGATCAAAATTCTACAAGACTTTATTATTCCGACTTTGATTAATATTTTGCAAATAATAGGAAATATAAAAGATCATATGCTTGCGCTCAAAGAAAAATTGAAGAAAAAACCACACACTACTGCCCTACATGTGACGACAGCTTATTCTAATTACTGCACTAATTGACTATTGTTAGAATTGAAATAACACGGTATGTTGTAAATAATTGTTTATTACGTATTTAAATAGTTTTTGTTTTCTAAACAAACATCCTTTTTACAGAATTGTATCTTAACGTAAAAATTTAACTTATGGAGTGACAAGGATGATCATAAAAAAATCAGTGTGCAAATTAGAGACGTACAAGTCTCCTGAAAAAAGGGTTAAAATAAGGTCGGCTACGTGCGAGTGCAGTTCTCATTTGACTTTCACAGTACAAGGTTCTATATCGAGTACTGAGAGTGACACAAGAGCTATAAATATCTCTGGTAGGTCAGTGAAATTATTAAGAATTTACAATTTTTTCTTATTCTACACATAACTTGGCTGTATTAATCAATTATTACCGAAATTACAATAAGAAAGAAAGGGGCTTTCAATCAACCGACTAATTATTTCACGGGGCAAACTCACCAGCAACCGGCATACCAAACAATGTACAACATGTCGTAACAAATACATCTTAACCAAATCAAATAATACGGCCTCCAACTCATTTTTATTCATACTCACAATCTATAACATACCTTCAACCAACAAATCAAGTCCTCGTTTACATGGAGCAACCATATCTTGACCTGCAAAAAATCGAAGTCCTGAAAAAACCGGACAATCAACCAAAAGGAATTCATACTGGTTAGGAGAAACACTAGAAACCACCCATAGATTTGATTAGCTATTGATAGAAAAGAAGACAATGGCGGAACACAAGAACAAATAAACCCACCAATAAAGTCCCATCGCCACCCCCCAATATTCATAGAAGAGGCCAAAAACATAAAACCAGTAATAACACTCCTAAATGTAATTGCTAAAGACAATTACATTCTCAAAGCTCTAGATAACAAACACGTCAAGATACAGAGCAAGACAAGCGAAACATACTCTACTATTATTAAATAATTTGCTCAAAAAACAGAATTCTATACATACAAACCTAAACAAGAGAAAACTTAAAAGCAGTTATTAAAAACACACTACTCAACAAACACAACCGAAATCAAGCAAGAACTGGAAGAGCTAGACTCCCTATAGTTAATATTTGGAACATTAAACATGGAATACCTAAAAAACATCGCTCCCAATGTTTATAGGAGTTGAAACATAATACAACAATAAAGAAATCTATAAAATAAAAATAGTACTGGATAACGTACCAACGCTTCGAACAACAAAGAAATACTGTCAACATATTCCCAGATGCGTCAAATGTACACAACATCCAATAGATGAAAGCCCAAGAAAAACCAAGAATAACAAAGTCCAGTGCGTGAACTGCAACTGCGATCATACGGCCAACTACCGCGGTTATCTGATTCACAAACAATTACAAGCAAAGCTACACCTCAACTAAAAAAAGATGACACAAAACTGTATAAAACATCATACTTACAATCCGAAGTAATTCCGGGAACTTCATACGCAAACAGAGCAAATCAAGGGACAATACCAACTCCACCAAACTTTCTATAAAACACAACACAACATCAAACGATGCCACAAACACAACAAACTAATGACCTAGAAGATATGAAGAATATGATGAACAACTTATTACACAAATGGCGATCATCGTGAATCTCCTCACAAGGTTACTCAATAAACTAACATAATGGCACAATTACTTAAAATTGTAGCTTGCAACGCCAATGGGCTGAGCCAGCACGCCCAAAAAATCAAAATATTCCTTAAAAATCACAACGTAGATATCCTTCTTATCTGTAAAACCAATTTCACCACTAATAGCATTATTAAGTTTCAAATTACAATATTTGTACAACAAATCATCCTGGCTCACGGCGGAACAGCTGTAATTATTCGAAATAATATAAAACATCATGAACTTGGGAAATATCAAGAAAATTTAATCATTCCTCTAAAAATCTCAGCAATTTATTGCCCACCCAAACATATTATCACCTCAGCAGATTACACTCATTTCTTTAAAACTCTGGGCAATAGATTTATAGTTGTAGGTGATTATAATGCAAAACATGAACACTGGGCTCTCGATTAACAAGAACTGACGTTGATTTTATGCTGCTATACAAGAAAATAATTTCACTTGTTTATCCACGGGTGAACCCACCTACTGGCCAAGAGACCGTCGAAGAGTCCCAGAACTCTTAGACTTCAGTATCATAAAAGGCTTAATCGTAAACAAGTGTACCATCACATCTTGCTTCGAACTAGCAGCAGATCACTCAGCCATTACGATAACAGTATATTCACACATGATTAAAATCCAACTACCACTTTGACTTTACAACAAATGTACAAATTGAGAATACTTTTGGAACAGACTCGAGTATTTAATAGATCTACATGTCCCGCTAAAAACTGAACATGACATAGTATGGGCAGTAGTGTCACAGAACTTATCCTAAAGCTGCTTGGGAAGCTACTCTAAAACTGCTAACCACTCCACACACTAAAGACATTCCAATCATCTTAAAAGATCAAATAGCTGAGAAACGACGTCTCAGAAAACGTTGGCAACTTACCAAATCGGACCAAGATAAGCGAGCCCTCAACAGAGCTACGAAAAAATTAAAGTAACTTTTTTACTAACATACAAATAAAGGAATTTAGGACTACCTAAAAATCAGGCAAATCAAAATGGACAAAATAAACCAACTATCAAGAAACAATCTCCTAGTGGGCTCCAAACAGAAGGAATGTGCCACTTACGGTCCCCTTATCCCATATAAAAATTTTTTCTGACACCGTCCAAGAGCTACCCTCAATCTCGATTAACCAACAATAGCTTATGCAGATGATATGGCCAAAATTTCAAGCCCTTCACATTAAATCAAAATCATACTGGCATTCCAGCAAGGTATCTCACGAATTACATCTCCGAACATAAATTCAACGCTGGATTAGGACATTGGCGATTTTTGGAAAGGAATTGAAACCAAGTCCCAGCTATGTACAATTCACAATGAAGATAGTGACAACTGTCCACCAGTAACACTAAACGGACATCAACAACCACACCGAACCAACAAACCATCCCTAGGAATACTCTCAACAGGAAACCAACCTGGAGAACCCACATATTTAAACAGCATCGAGAAGATCGAAACATCTATTGGAAAATAAGCTACTAATATATAGCAAATAGCTTCTTAAACCAATATGGACTTATGAGATCTCCGTCCAACAAATTCAAATGGTTAGGAAATCATTGAGAAGATTCCAAACAAGATGTGCATACAATGAAAATGCAACGTGGCACCGTTCCAATAAAGTGATACTTAATGACCTGAGTGTACCACAAAATACAGACTACGTGCGCGGTATAAACAGACCTTAGTGCTCATCCAAATGATACAAGCGCATCGAATGAGACGACAACGATTTGGAAAAAAGACATAAAAAGGTTTTAAACATCAGAGTTGCCCACGGTTTCAACTTCTAGCTAATTTCAATTTTATTACAATTCAAACAAGTGAAAATTGAATGAAGTGACTTCCAATATTAAGTTAATGCTAAGGACGAAGGTTCGCTGGAAACACTTATCCACCTAAATTGATCAGCAGTCACCTGCATTTTACATTCTAAGAACATGACAAAAGTTTAACTATTGCCCACCTGGTTGCAGATTGTATAATTAAATGGGGTTAAATTAAAAAATAGAATTAAAACTATGATTTAGTCTAATACAATAAGGCCTGCCCTGTCTTCTTACATGAACGAAGAAGCGTGAGTCATAACTTCCTTTTTTCTTGACACCTTTCGAGTCGGGCAGATGTTTGCCCGGTGGTGCATATGCACACTCAGCACACTCCTGGGAGCAAAGCAGGTGCCCATTCGGAACAGCCTTGCCCGTTATTACATGAACGAAACCTAATTTGGTATAACGAGTCCTTTTGACACCTTTAGAAAGAATGTTTGCCCGTGTGCTATGACACTCAGCACACTCCTGGGAGCAAAGCAGGTGCCCATTCGGAACACCTTGCCGTATTAGCATGTATACCGAAACCCCTAATTTGGTAAGACGAGCCTAGTTGAGACCAGAAAAGAATTATAATTTACTGTTGCTCTTGTAGACAGCGAAAACAATAAAAACAAATTTTATTCGAGATGCGACTGACTTTCGGGCCCTGCTTACTATGCCGGCCACGACAACAAAAAATTCTTAGAGACTCACTATTACACGCTTCCAGTTAATGCAGAAATAAAATCAATTCTAACGCTAGAACAGTTCGGATATCATTGGCTTATCCGTTGTTAACATTTTATTTGCGAGCCGGAATTGCCCGATTTGCATGCTAATCGCCTTTTTCGCCACTTATGCCTATATTCTTATCGCCTACCACCGAAACGAATTTAACTCCTTTAACGCGAGATTCCTGCACCCACACAAGACAACGCGCTGGAAATTAAAAATGCATAAGCAGCGCCTTTTATATTAGTCGTAAGTTACGAACCTCTAACTATATTTTTATGTTAAACACGCGACTCGTGCACAATAAATGGTTGGAAGGCTGCGGGACGCGGCGATTATCTGGCTGCTTCGGCAGTTAATTCCTTTTGGCTGAAAAGGAGAAGGCTGCGTGATTAGCTAATGGTCGTTGCTCATTATTGGTATGATGTAGATAGCGGCGCGCTGAGTGAGTCATCGCACTGGTAATTGCGTGGCGTCCGTCGAATCACCTGGCAAGCGAACTTTTTGGATTAGCTATAATTGCCCGGCCGGATATGTAAATTGCACTAATAAAAGCGATTTGAGTGTAATTTAGATTGCCGGTTATTGTACCGTTCTCGATTACAGTGTAATCAGTACGAAAATATTGTTTTATTCTTTTAAGTTTATGAGGTCAAAGTCAAAGTATATTTTATTTTAGTGCTCAACAATAAATATCTGTAATAAAAAATTAGAAAACTGAAAATATGAAATACTATGTTGGATTCGAAAAAGAAAAATTTGTATTTCATAATGACGTGCGCAAAAACGTCCAATATTTTTAAGAGATTTAAAACACAGCTTAGGGATAACATATTTGAGAAAATTTTTGAGAAGAGGAAAAGCAGTTGAAAATCGTAACTGAAGACTATATTTGCATAGAAAATGTTGAATTATTAGCTTGCTTCTGAAAGATGATAGTCGAGTAACGTATGCCGAAATTCAGGCTAGAACAATCATTAACGCGTGACAACTGTGGTGTTACACAGACGAACGACGGAGAGCAAGAGCCGCGTTTGTTTGAAACGGTTCAAAAACATTGTCGGCCAAAATCAAAGTCCGATTCCATTGGACCAAGATTGAACACAGGAATGAGAGATGCAGACTGGCTGGTCTGACAGAAAGCAACGACATGGCACAGGAACGTCAAGTGCGCCAATTATCGAAATCCGTTCCAATGGCAACATTCAACATGAATATGCAGAGCTGTATCAAATACAAATTGCCGCCGACCGCCAAGAACTAAACAATTTAGAAATAAACGAATTAACTAAAAACAATTCCCACAACTAAACATGTTCAAACAGCGATACAAAAATATGTCAAACAGGGCAAAAGATATGCACACAAAAGAAAAAACAAGTAAACTCAAAGAAGAAACACTGCAAATGATAGAACACAGAAGGGACTTAAATCGAGAAACTGAAGAATATAAGCAACTAAATAAGGACATAAACAAACATGTACGTAAAGACCTAAGAGCATACAATACAAAAATGATTCAATCAGTGATTGAAGATAATGCAAACATGAAAGTCCTGAGATCGAAAATGGCCAGAGGGAGAGCGAAAATATATAAAATGAAAAACTCCGAAGGAACAGTGGTGAGAAATAAACAAGATATAATCGAGTCCGTTTAAAACTTCTACAAATCCTTATACAACACTTATTCACAAGAAAATACCAACAACAACATATTATGAATGTAGGATCTGAAGAAATTCCCGAAATTAACAACGGGAACTCAAAGCAACCTTGCGGCAAATGAAAATGAGAACTCACTAGGGAAGACCGCATTACCATCGAAATGCTGAAAATGGGCGGCGAGCCTTTACTACAATCAGTCCGCACTCTGTTAAACAAATGTCTCTATGAAGCGAAGATTCCAACTGCTTGGCAATGTGCGGAAGTCATCTTACTATTTAAGAAGGGCGATAGCGGAGACTTGGAGAACTACCGCCCCATTAGCCTCCTATCACATCTCTACAAACTGCTGACCAAGATCGTTACAAACCGCCTAACAACTAAATTGGATTTTTACCAGCCGGTAGAGCAGGCGGGCTTCCGAAGAAACTATGGCATTAATAATCACCTACAAACGCTCAGATCCCTCATCGAAAAAACCACAGAATACAACATGCCCATCTATCTTGCATTTATAGACTTCCATAAGCCATTTGATTCCATTGAAATTCCGGCAATCTTAAAATCAGTGGACAACGCCCGAATAGACACAAGGTATTCAGACCTACTGAAATATATATACGAGAATTCCACCATAAAAGTAAAAATTAATGATGAACTAACAATCAATCAAATTAAAGTCAAGAGAGGCGTGCGCCAGGGCGATACTATTTCGCCAAAACTGTTTACTCTCGTCTTGGAGGATATATTCAAAAACCTTGAATGGAAGCGAAAGGGACTAAATGTAGATGGAACATACCTAAGCAATCTTCGATTTGCGGACGATCTTGTCCTAATTAGCGATGACCTAGAACAACTCAAAGACATGCTAAATGAGCTCCTCAAAACATCAGAACACGTAGGCCTGAAAATGAATGTCCAAAAAACGAAAGTAATGGGCCCAGTCGAAGAGAGTATCAACGTAGGCAACAACAATCTTGAGGTAGTCAAGGAATACATATACTTGGGGCACAAATTCAGGATGGGAAAGAAAATCAGACCGCAGAAATCTCACGCCGGATAAGCCAGAGTTGGGCTGCCTTTGGAAAACTCAGTCATATAATGAAAACTACCGATATACCAACTAACCTGAAGAGAAAGGTTTACGACACCTGTGTGCTTCCAGTTGCAACATATGGCCTGGAGACAATGACATTGACGAGAAAAAGTATGGTAAGACTTAGAACTACTCAACGGGCTATGGAGAGAGCTATGATCGGCGTCAGTCTCAGAGAAAGAATCAATCACGAAGAGATCAGAAGGAGAACCAAGGTGACGGATATAATCTCAAGAATACTAAAAATGAAATGGAAATGGGCTGGACACGTATCACGGCAGGAGCCAAACCGACGGGACACAAAGATAATCCAATGGAGACCAAGACTTACAACGCGGAGCAGGGGAAGACCACAGAAAAGATGGACGGATGACATCAAACAAACGGCGGGTAAAAACTGGATTCAAACCGCAAGAGACAGAGACGCATGGAACAAACTTGAAGAGGCCTTTATTCAACAGTGGATAATAAGAGGCTGATGATGATGATGATGATGATGATGATTGCAATGAAGCTCGTAAAGGTTTGGGTACAAACTTGGACAAGAATAAGTTGAGGTACACGTTCTGCTAACCTGCAAAACGGAGAGACAGAGCGAAAGCTGAGAAAGTGCTTATCAACAGCAGGCATAGATGAGCACAAATGCAAGAGGAGATCGACAGAAGCGCGCGAGTGGTGGATGATTTTTGCAGAACTATGCAGATTACACGCAGATAAGAAAAGACTAAATAGATAAAGACTGCGGCGTTGGTTAAGGTAGATTAATCTATTTTTTGGATATAAATACAAATAAATAATAGAAGAACTCAAAGCCATCGCCGGTTTCGAGTCGCCTACCCCGGCTCGCGTTTTCCTGTGTTTTTTTTCGAGTCCATAGCTTTTAAGGAAATAGAGCACTGTGAAATTTAATTTTATAAAGTACAAATTCCAAATGTAGTTACGGTAGTGTCGATATAGGGCCATCGTAAAGATGTCGTACAAATTGAGTCAAAAAA
Source organism: Sinelater perroti (assembly GCA_036346155.1). Taxonomy (NCBI): domain Eukaryota; kingdom Metazoa; phylum Arthropoda; class Insecta; order Coleoptera; family Elateridae; genus Sinelater; species Sinelater perroti. Next base: position 14,165,601 of record JARFIY010000158.1, on the reverse strand, counting down.
GTTGTTAAAATTGTTTTTGAGGTTGGAATAAGCTAAGGCAGTGAACTGACAATCATTACTAACGATCTTGGGTTTCTAAATGTGTGCAAAAAGAAATTGAGAATTTGTTGTGAGCTACACAGGACCGGCCTGCTTACAGTCCGGACTGATTGATCATCCACAATTCACATTTTTTTAATTATTCGACAAAACCCTTGAAAAACAGAATTAGTTGCTGTCCAAGCGTCCGTGCATAATTTCTTGGTATCGTAGCTACTTTGATTTTACAACAGCGCCCTCAAAAACTACCTATCTGTTGAAAAATATGTGTCCCTAAGTCACCACGCCTGTATTTTTATAGAGCTTCTATAAATAAAAAAAGAACTTAATATAAAAGGATTAAAACACAAAATTGCTGTATGTACCAAATTGGACAAAATGTATCATACACCATTCACTACACAAAATAATTTTTTGCAAGTGGTTTATCGCAGAAATGAATATCCTGGTAAAATTTAAAAAAAGAATTTGTTATCAATAAACCAACACACTTGGAAGAAGCTTATCGTGCACGGAATTGAAACAACACTTGTCACAGAAAGATATAGCAAAATACAAAACCCTTCAGTAAACATTGTAAAAAACACGGACTTGTTCATTATCCCTTATACAGACTTGAAAAAGTTCAACTAAGAGTTACTTCGTCAGCGAGCTTTTGGACAAGTATATTGTGAACAGATAAACGTAAATTTGAATAAGTTTTGCAAAAACATAGACAGATACTCCGAGAAGTAAAAACTAAAGGACTGTAGAACACAACGAAATGATACGAAGGTACTTTTGTATAGTCTCATATTAGTAATTTAGTTTAACTTAAAAGTAAAAGGACTAGAAAAAAATATGTTGATATATGTTGCAAAAATTTAAAAATTTTTAATCAAAATTAATGTGGAATACAAGATTACAGTCCAATAAGATAAAGATACGAAATATACAGAAAAAATAATTATATAGTCGCTAGATCCAGAGTGTTTGAGGAATCCTATGGAAAGCATGCCTCGTGTACTGAGAAAGGTAATAAACCTCAATGTGGTGACATCAATTAAAACAAGAGAATTAAAAGAGCTGCGGATTTCAAAATTCGCTGCTACTGATACAATAGCAGGAGGAACATGTGCTAGATTTGTTAATGACCTACTTGGCACTGCTATCAATAAACAATAATTTGAAGCAGAAGAGATTCCAAATTTTGACGAGATTCAGATCAATTCAACGATGCAGTTATTTAAAATTTTGGTACAGATCATTCGGAATAGTAGAAAAGATGCTGGACTTCGACCTGGTGACGCAAATACAGAGAATACGGCTTCGTCGCACCGCAACGTTTAAAATATTTATCATAAAGAATAATGAACATAAAAATGAGAAAGTATGTGCAGTGTAATCGAAAAGACTAACATTTAATGGAAATATTGCAGAAAAAAGGTAACAAAATATCTTAAGAGATTACAAATATAATTGATAAGAGACTTGGCCATTACTGTAAGTGTGTGCGGACAAGCTTCAAGCGTCGGTGATTAATCTGAAAAAAAACTGTTCTATCAGTAAAATAGTGGAAAGAGAAACAAGGGGAAGTCTAAAAACTAAAATTAATTAATTATAGGAAGACAATAAAAAGGATTACAAATACCCGCAATTTTTTAAAACCAGCAAGAAAGTAATCAGATCACCGCAGTCTAAGTCCAAGAACAGGATTAAAACAGATCATACAATATATCAAAATCAGAAAAAGAAACGAAAGAAACCCAAATCATCCGAAATTTACAAACTAGAAACCAAACTAAAAAATCAAAAGAAGAATAACCCCAAAAGTAATATAGTAACGAGACGGATGTAAAATCCGGAAAGACGACTTTGAAAGTAAGGCAAGTCATGCAAGTGACTTTTTGGCCTACACATTCCGGGTCCAATGAGAGCCACAGATCTGAAATTCAATACCAGGGAAGATCCCGACTATCAATTATTCCCAAAAATACCGTGTCCATACACACACAAACAAACTAGACAGAATTGTGATGGTATTAACTTTTCTTACATATTACAGGCTTTCGAAAGTCAATAAATAATGATTAAGAAAAAAAACTAATAAGCCATAATGTATTATCCTACAAAGGTTTAATGCCAAAAGAAAGAAAAAATCAAGATGAGAAATATTGCAAGAGAAAAACAAAGAAAAGGATATAAGGCTAAGGTGTTGTACCAAAAGACTTACATTGAGGGGAAAAGGTATAATTAGACTGTTAGACTGCAAAGAGTAGAGAAAGCAAAGGCAACCAATTTTAATTACCTCTAAGTACTTAATACTTCATCAATTTCGTCTAAAACTATCATGGGTGCTCTTGACTATCAAACAACGTTTAAAACCTACAACATTAAGTAACAAAGTACGAACGTGAAATCATTGCTTAGCAAAATGTATCTGAAAAAATAAAGTTTGCAAGTAAAAAATCTTTTAGAAAGCAACCAAAGCAACGACATTGACAAGGCATCGTTTTTGATGGCTTTAAAGCCGTGGTAATAAACTTTTAAGCTGCATGTTTGGGACTGTTTCGGTGAGTAAGAATTTGAAACATTGCACATCTTTACAGAGACGTTGAATGCGGAAAATATGGTTAAAATATACGAGAATTGTTTGCTACAGTCTGCTCGGAAATGGTATGAAGTCGATAATAAGGCGTAATTATTACAAAAGATAACCAACGATGTAGGACTTGGGAACAAAAAATATAAATAACAAGACGGATGTAAAATTGTGTCCCCCGTATTTCAAATGGGAGCTACAGGTCTGAAAGACAGACAGGATCGTGCTCGCATTGACTTTAGCCTACGCCTTACAGGCTTTCGAACGTTAATAAAGACGGGAATGATGATAAGTAAAATGTAAAGTTTATTTAGAAATAAAATGACAAAAATAATGTACAAAACTCAAAAGAAACTATTAATTACACTTTTGGACAACAATATAATTTAGCTAAAGGTAAAGCCGGAAAGGCAGAAAGAGGCACTAGAGATCATATAATGAAACTGAGACAACTAATAGAAAAAGCCAGGGAATTTAATATCCCCCATATACATCTGCTCCATTGACTATCGTAAGGCATTCGATAAAGTTAAATAACACAAACTATGGGAACTATTAGACGAAATGGGAGTACCTCAACATATAATATCTCTGATAAACAGCTTATATAGAAATAGCAAAGGTAGAGTCAAAGTGAACGAAATGGTATCCGACGAATTCCATCCACAATGCGGGGTGAGGCAAGGCTGCACCCTATCGCCGCAGCTCTTTAGCATGTATGGAGAGTTTATAATGAGAAGAGCCACATACAACTTTGAAGATGGTTTCTCAATCAACGGACAAAAAGTAAACAACTTAAGATATGCCGATGGTGCGGCTGTGTTCAAAAGCAACGAAGAAGAACTAGAAGACATCATAGAACGGGTAGAAAGAGAAAGCTCTAAATTAGGACTGGAACTAAACATATCTAAAACAAAGATCTTAATTATAGACAAACCATGTAACAACAGACCCGACATACAACAAATAAACATTTACGAAGTAGTACAACAATACACATATTTAGGGTCACTAATAACAAATGACGGCTCGACAAAAAAATAAATCAGAAAGAGATGTGAAATAACTAGAACGGCTATGAAACATATCGAAGAAAATAAAATGCAGACTGATATAATGTTTAATCTTCTGCAGCGAATCCTGGACTCTCAGACAGAAAGAGAGGGAAAAACTTAATTCCCACAAATGTTCTGTTGGTGAAGAATGCTGAACATCTTACGGACAGAACATCAAACAAATATATCAATACTCCAAGAGCTTAACATTAAGAGACGACTGTCGAGTGAAATACAACTTAAACACTAAAATACTTTAGACATATTATGAGGAAAGAACCTGACAACATAGAAAAATTAGTAATACAGAAAAAGGTAGAAGGAAAAGATCCAGAGGTCGATTACCTACCAGATGGATGGATTAAATTACAAAGCTAAACGGAAAATCTACACATGCACTCACAATCGAAGCACAAGACCAAGCAAAATGGAAAGAAGCAATTCAAGACCGCTACTGAGAATTAAGACTAAGGAGGCGGAAAGCCACTACATAATTAGTGATTTACATAAAAACGCTTACACTCGACTATTTTGCAGAAAATGTTGTGTACGTCGAAGATTTTTATCCAAACGATTATTTAATTATACCCTCCCAATATGCTACCAAAATCTGAGCAAAACTAACAAAAATGTAGGGTGAACCACAGTTCTTTGATCATTCAAAGTATCAAAAACTCTGTTTGTTACGAACTTTTCATTTACTTGATTGCATTTTTCTTATCAAATGTACGAAATAAAATGCATGTATCTTTAGAAGGTGGTGCGGACGATTAATGGCAAAGGCACGTTCCTCAGGTAACTGCAGCGGAGTTCATTTTATTCTATCTATTATTTTAAATATTGGAAACTTCGCCCAGGAAAATATTTTTCCTATCTCTAATAACAAACAGCTACCAAATGGGTAAAAAAAGGCACTTAATGTGGTTAACTCATATCAAGTATCTTATGGCTCTTCTAATCGATATTGCACAAGTCAGAAACCTTAGGAAATAGAGAAACAGATAAAAAATACACTTTTAGAGATTATTATTAATAATAACGCATGTAGCATCGAAACAACAGAACATATAGTTTTTGATATATTTCTCCATCTTCACATTAGTTTCTTATCATTGAATAGAATTGACCTTTGACATAAAGTATGATGTAAAATATTCTCTCATATCTAATGCACTTCGAGATACATTTCAACTGTCTTTATAATTTGTAATCTTCGCTAAAATATTCTAAAGGCATTGTATACTAATCTCCTAGTGAGAATCTATAATTAAAAATTAGTTTAACATTGTACGCTCTAATAACCCCATCATATCATTATGGAGAAGAAATGCCAAGATCTGTAATGTATAAATAACTGCACGTTTTTAGTCTCTTGCTGTCATAAAATCAGAAAAGCTTCACTTTTCAGTGTGGCGTAAATATTCTTCCCTAGAAATCGACATAGCGATAGATTGTGATGAATAATTTTCCGAGTTGTGGTGTCTTCTAGCCTGTAGCTAAATATAAAAGTTTTAAAGGAAATCGGATAGCTAGGAATTAAAAATATGTGTAAAAATTAAAAAAAAATTCTTCGAATTTTTTTTGCAATAACGACCACAACAACTATCGTTAACTGCGACCATGTCGAAAGAAGATGTTCAATAGCAGAACAATAAGATGATATCGCTACGTAAATCTCCCAGACAATTCTTAAGAGCTGCTTTATCTACAGACATAGGTAACAACAATAGAGATATGAGAAAGTAGTGTAGTTCAACTAAACCATCAACTGCTGCGAAAATCTTGGAAAAGTAGTTAGCAATAATAGTTTAAAAGTGAATAGGCACAACCTCTCACTGAGCTTACTCAAATGAAGAAACAATAAAAAAATGTTCGTATCCTATGATGAAGCAAGACCAACCAGAGGAAAATCTGCGAGAAATTCTCCACCACAACCATAAGTAAGACAGCCAAGGCAACCGCAACGACATTACGCGACAAACGGCACATCCCGGCATAATATCACTAAAATTCTAAAATTTGGATAATAGGCAAACCTCCATAAGGTTCTTAGAAGAGATGCTTGTTATATTATGAAAAATTTGTTTATCTTAATTTAACAGATGTTTATTTTTCTATATTAAAGCCGATGTTTTGGCATTTACTTTAAACCCATTTTCGGGATAGTTTTCACTCATTTCTGGGGGGCTCAATCTGTCTTTTGGTTTTGGAAGACTTATCTTTTGGATTCTCTGCTTTGTTATTTATAAAATGGGCAGTAAGAGTTTGTCGAAAACGTCAGGTCTTAAAAGTGTTTTTCTATTACAGTTGCTTCCCGAAAAATTCTGCTAGTAGGATAAAAATCGGAAGCAATGGTGATGTGCGGCAAGGGCTATACCATTATCGCCTTTTTGTAAAACCAGAAATATTTATATATTTGATTAGATATTTACCATTATTTGACCTATATAAGTTCTTTGGTAATCTCCATAACTTTTAGAATTCATTAAGACAGCGTTTCTTAGCTAAACGAACAAAGTCAATTATTGTATTATCAATCTTAACATCTCTGATATAGACAAGACGCTTTTTGTTTTTTAGAAAAATCTTGGGAGTGGGAGTTTGTATTTTCCAATATTTCTAATTACGTGGGACAAGAATTTATTGGAATACTCGACATTGGACAGCAGCAATGTCAGTACTGGGTCAAGGTGGAGAAGAAGACTTCGGTGCAGCTTAATACTAGAAAGTCAGAGGCGCTGCCGCGCAAGGAAGAACCTGCTCTGTTACTGTGATGAGGAAGACAAAATCTCATCATGTCTCCCAGGAATATTCAAAATGGTAACGGGTAACATTTCTGAAATAAATTCTGATCATGGAAATCAGAATCTAAGATCTGACAGGGAAAGAAATCCAACATATTGCAAAGCTTTCTAGGTCGTCAGTCAGAAATATCCCTGCGGAAAAGTCATAAAAATGTGTACATGGAATGTAAAAACAATGTACTAAGCAGGAAAAGTTAACAATGCTATTCAGGTGATGATCAGACTTGGAATTGGCATAATGGGCATTAACGAGATGAGATAGCCTGGCACAGGGCAATGCATCGTTGGAGAACATAAGATTTATTACTCGGATAATGAGGAGAACCAAAATATGCAGGGAGTAGGAATGGTGTTACTTCGAGAAGTACAAAAATACGTCACCAACTTCATACCCATCTTCAGAATAAATACTAGTCATATGACTGAAAAGTACTCCAGTCAGAATAAATATCCTTCAAATATATGCCCACTGTAGAAGTAGAACAGTTTTATAAGGTAGAGACAAACAATTTAATAAGCATAATATAACAATAATCATGGAAGACTTGAACACCAAGATTGGAGAAGAAAGGCATGGTGAAATTGTTGGTAAACACGGTTTGGGCACAAGAAACGGACGAGGAGATAGACTTATAGAACTTACAGAGTAGAACTCGTAATATCAAATAAAACTTTACCCACGTAGGCTCTATTGGTGGATTTTACTACAAAATCGAGATGAAAATATAGTAAGAATCAGATCGACTACATGCTTATCAACAAACGATTCCACAATAGTTGCTTGTCAGTTAAGGTATACCCGGGTGAGGATATTTTGTCGGATCACATCCCATTAGTTGGAAGATTTAGAATTAAGCTCAAAAAAGTCATAAAAAACGTAGAAGAAGCAGTGGGAAATAAACAAATTAAGAGAAGAAGAAAGAAGGAAAACGGTGACGGAAGTACTGTCAGAAAAATGCAAATCAATTGAAACAAAGAGCAACATAGAGAAGATAACAAAATTTTAATGAAATTAGCGACGAACAACTGTGTGATCAAAACGAGAAAAAAAAGAGGTAGATAACAGACGCATATTGAAACTTATGGAGGAAAGAAGGAAGGAAAAAATATATAAAATAGGTATAAATAAATTTAAAGACAAATAAAAAAGAAGAATAGCCAAAAGAAAGGTGGTACAAAAAAGAATCCAAAGAAATTGAAGCACTAGAACAAAAATGTAATTTATGTAACATGCATAAAAAAGTCAGACAAGTAGCTGAGATATATAAATCCAATACAACTGGGATATTATATATTAAAGTTGAAAAAATCACCAGGGATGACAGAGAGAGGATAAACATATGGAAAGAATATATAATTGTCCTTTTTGAAGGCAACAAACCGAAACATTCCCCGGTACTGAAATGCTTAGACAGTTTATCAATCACAATAAGCAAAGTGAGAAATGCAATGTCATGACTAAAAGATGGAAAATGGCTGGCTCAGATCATATATATGTTGAACTACTTAAATTACTAGATGGGATTGGGCAGATAACAATAGGTCAACATACATGCGACTACCTAACAAACAAAAAGCTAAATACTGCAATGACTACCGTACCATTAGCCTTATGAATCGCCCCCTAAAGCTCTTTCTAAAGATAATACATCAGAGAATTTTTAGATAATGCGAGGACTGATATGTTCCTCGGAGGAATCTTCCAAGAAGCTTTAGAGGAAATTAATGGCGGTATCAAAATTAACGGCGAGTACATTAATAACATAACATAAGATATGCAGATGACTTATTGGTAATTTTGGACAGCCTCAACAGTCTGCAAGAAGTAGTGTAGGTAAGCCAGGTATATGGACTAATAGCGAATTTCTCAAAAATAAAACAGACTGGACAACTCATAAATAATTAACAAATAGAGAAAGTTCAGACAGATATATTTGGTAATAACAATTAACAAAGCTTAGGATCACTCACTTAATTTTAAGGTGCCGAATAGAGAAAGTTAGAGCTACATTCTTGAAGATATCAAAAATATTTAGATGTTATGATCTATTCTTACCACTAAAAATCCGATGATTGAAGTGTTATGCCTTCCCAGTGCTGCTGTACGGAATTGAGGCGTGGACCCTCGCAGAAACCTCTTGGAAAAAACTTAAAGCATTTGAAATGTGGCTGTAACGACAAATTTTGAGAATTTCGTGGACGGACCACATAACGAATCAATTTGTCCTAGAAAGAATTAAGGAGAAAAAAAACTGATTTGGACAATAGAATCAAAAAAATTGGAATAACAGACATATAATAAGGAATAATCAACTTGCTAAGAGTTATTACAATTAATTTGGCAAGGAAAGGTGGAACACAGGAAAGGCCCGGGAAGGAGGAGGCGGGAATTTTCCAAGCTGTAGATGGTAAGGTGTGCGCAAGAAGAAGAAGTGATGTCTCAGGAACTGAGACTTCAACGCTGACCATAACCTCTTTTATTTGGAAAGTTTTAGGCATTTCTTTGGAAATGGTAAGAATTTCGGACGTAGGATGTGGCTTGCTCTAGAAGGTGTTAGAGAATTGATAATTCATCAAGAGAACATTCGTTCATTGTTTGACTCGAAACCAAGCTGAATGGGGACGGTCACAAAGCCCCAGTTGGAGTCATATATTATTGGATGTAAATTTTTATAAAGAAATGTTTTCAAATTTAATAATATATTTGTTTCTGCAATTTCAGTAAACATTAGTATAATTTTTTTATTTTTCTATCGCAAAATAAAGATGGTTGTGACACCAACTCATCGTAGACAACTTTTCAAGTTGCGAAGTAACTGTGGCAGCGAACAGACGTGTTGCGCTGCTCCTAAAAGCTCGTGACATCACAGCATTTTCCAGTCGGTACTTGTGCCGACTGGAGCAAGTGCGCGACTTCAATCGTTTTCTGTGCGCGACATTAGATTTGAAATCCGCGTAGCGCGAGTTGGAGTGCGAGACGTTCCGCTAAAACGTGAAAAGAAACAGCCCGTCAGTGCTAAAAAAATGAACCCCAAAGATGAAGAGATACTTGCTCAACTCAGACCTTTAATAGACAAACTGAACTATGAAGAAGCAAGTCAACATCACCAAAAAGATGCAGTGAAACAGCAGCAGCCAATGCACCGTGAGGATGTTGGGTTCTCAAAACATCCAGCCCAAAGAAGAAATAACCATCAGCGCCAGCCAGCTCTGCGATTCCGAATCCAACCGACGACGGAGCGACATCGGTATGAGAATTCACTGACGAGCCAGGTACGCCATCGCCAGCAGTCGTCAGCAAGCGATTCATCACCTGCAAGCCCCTCCTACCAAGAAAGCAACCCGAGTACAGAAGAGATTCTGGCGACCGAAGCCAAAGGCAAAGAAGAGCGACTAATGGATGCGAGCGAAAGTGAGTCATCCGGAACAGACGACGATTACACTATCGTTCGGGGATGGAAAAGGGGACGCCGCCGACCAGCCCATGACAAACCGGTAGCAAAACTACTAACAAACAACCGCTTTACCTCCATCGCAGGCGACGAAGATGCCAATCCAGAACATCGAGTACCACCAGTGGTGCTACGTGCGAAAGAAAACTGGCCTGAAGACAAGAAAATAAACTTCTTAAAAGCTAAAAACAGGGCGGATTCGATCGCAATCCAGCCTGCCACCGCAGATGATTACAGTCAAATGACAAAAACAATGGAGGGCAAGGGAATACACTTCCATACTTACGCCCTACCCTCCCAAAAGCCCCTGCCAGTGGTGCTCAGGAGAGTCCCAGAGACTTTGAAAGATGAGCAGGTCCAGGAGGATCTAAAGCAAAAAGGAATCCCCGTACGATCGGTGCGCCTCATGAGGCGTACACGAGACAAATACCCGATGCCTTTCGTTTATGTAGAGACCGAACGCACGGGAAGAGACATCTACAAATCAATGAAGTGATGCGAGTGGAAGTTCGGGCTAAAAAGCCGCATAAGAAGAGGACCGTTGGGCAGTGTCACCGTTGTCAGAAGTTTGGACATGCCCAATGGACTTGTTCCCCGCGCTGCGTGAAGTGCGCAGGGCCTCACCACACAAACACTTGCGACCAGAGCCACGAGACACCCGCGGTGTGCGCTAACTGTGACCTGCTCCACCGCCCACGTCAACTAGGATTCCGGGGCGCTCATACGCCCAAGCAGTCAAGGAAACTACAACCACTACCGCCTGGCCAGCACTCCCAGGACAGGCAACCACGCAAATTCAAGAACCACAAGAAACGACAATAGCAACCACCTCAGTTTCCTAACTCGAAAACCAAGGTTGAGGTTTCATATTCGATTTCCTTCAGCGAGTGGACATCGAGAAACTACTGAAACTAATACCAAAATTATTGAAGAGCCCAAACGGGGCTACCACCGCTGGAGAGATCTTCGGAAGACTCATAACACATGCTTCCGAACTAAAAGGCCTGTTGCTACCCAAACATGGGTAAACCAACCCCGACCAACCCACAGACAGATAACATACATCATTAAATTACAAACTAGTAGAGACGCAACAATAAAACGAAGGACAAGAAAACAAGCGTGTCCTACCCATCACGACATAAATAAAGACGCTCGTCAGAAGCGCAAAGAAAAACCAGCCCTAGTTTGGAGGAACGATGGTTGGCCCACCACAACCAAAGTTAAGTCACTGCAGACGAAGGGGTTAGGGGTCCAGATCCCAGAACCCCAAAATCGAGATAACGATGGAATGAAATGGACAACTTTTCAATAGCAACATCATTGTCCAAGAGAAAGAGTGTTCCAGTGTAGTACTCTCGTTAGTCGTCTTGGCCCTCAGGCGACGTCGGCGACCTTCAATTTCAATTGGTTGAGTCTTCTTAAGGGTATTATCCATAAATTATGTCTTAAGTTCTTCAAAATTTTGGACGGTGAAAAGTTAATGATAATTCGTTATGCAATAGATGAGGGCATTTCTTGCCATAAAATCATAAAACTGAATAAAAAAGCTTTATTGTGAGGTATGCTATTGCAAACATATTTTGCAGACGATTGTAAGATAATTATGTTTCCCAAAGCTTTTTTAACGATTTGTCGATATAAAACTGGGCTTTCAGTAATTTGGTGTAAGTCTATTAAGCTTACGCATTAGATTTATTAACATCATAGCCTGGTTTCGATGCGCTATTACTGGAAGCGGAGACTTTTGTCAAGAGATACTGCACTACTTGAATGTCTCTAAATGGTACAAACGCTTCGATTCCAATGACATCGGTCTCGTTCTGATCAACCAATAAAGTTAGACAATGAAGGTTTACTTTAAACATTGGAAGGTAAGCCTTCATTGAGCTTCATTTGAGCTTTTGGACCATTTCTTGTAGTTGGCAAATTAACGGTTCATCGGTATATCCAACAGCTTGACTAAGTGGAGAAGAAGCTCCTACGGAATCTATATGAGTTTAAAATCGCCAAAAGAGTAGAAGTTTGCCGCCAGCTGCACAACAATCCTTTGAATGACAGATTCTGGAAGCGAATTGTGACGTTAGACGAGAATAGGGTCTTCTTGGTCAACTACAAACTGTGCACCGAAATCATAATTTGCGTTTGGTGAAACTTTGAAGAAGTTTTGCATTTTGATCTTGTGCCGAATGGCCGTGCCACAAATGCCGAACTTTATTGTCAGTAGTTGAAGCGTACGACAAGTTGAAGAAGAAGTATACTGCTTTGAGTGTGCTTTTTTCAGGGCCAAACCCCACACTGACGAGAGGATTAAGGAGAAATTTGAAGTGTTGGACAGCGTTGAAATTCTTTTGCATCTAACCTATAGTCCAGATGCTGCTCCGCCCGATTACGGACTCTTCTGCTCAATGTCGGGTTTTTTACGTGGTCACCGGTTCAAATCATTTGATAAAGTCGAAGAAGCGCACCAAGAGTATTTTGATTCAAATGCGTGGTATTTTGACCAGATCCAAGAACTTGCAGATCGCTAACAAAAGATCATAGAAAACTATAGCCTCTATTTTGAAGAATAGTTTTCGTTATTTTTAAATAAGTTCATCCACAAAAATTGTTTTTTCAAAAGTGTTGCAGAATTTTTGGAATTAATCAATTATTAGAATGTAAAAAAGTGCAAATTGCGTTGCATTAGAAATATTTTTGAATAATTATTTGCTTGCACCTTGTACGTTAAGAATCGCATTTAAATTTGAAAGTGATCTACCGCCAAATATTAGCCTGCTAATGTTCACCTCGCACTATTGTTAAATCATTGAACTTAATTTACCTTTTGTTGCCTAATGCCACGGCAAGAATCGTTCCAGCGATAATGGTCTAGTAAACTCTCTATGCTTGTTTTCACCTTGTAGGCCGTATTTTCAGGTGATAGTGTTAATTACTTTAAGTGCTGCATGTTTGCTAATTAAATTTTTAGCGCCGCTTCCATTCGCTGGCTTATCAGAGACGGCTCTAGGCGGTTAGTCTAATTAACGGACTCTAGTTAGGAGAATTACTGGATCGTGTTTGCACACAGTTTCGGTGTTTGCGTTTTCATTATATTAGCTTGTTTGATTGCGTCCTGTTTTTTGAATGGGGAGCAAATGAGAGTGAAAATGAAGAACAATGCGTTACCGCAGCGACGCTTAACACGCAACGAGGAAGCGAAATTAGCGGGCGGCCACTAAATTGAACAATAAACCAGTAAAGTAAAGGAAATATTTTCTTAGCTCATTCTAAGCGACAATGTGGTCATGTATTCGACCCGTGATGCGTGTAATTTAGTTGTGTGTAAAGGGTCATTTGCCTTAAATCTCGATTAACGGTATTAACATGATAATCACTAAAATTACTTTATTCGGTCTAATATGATATTTTATAATTTTGCACATTGTACATTTGAAAATATGTAATTATCTATTTCACTTCTTTTAAATGTATTTGAAGATAAGCGAAGTACATAATATTTGATTTTGCCAGCTACAAATAATTTAAAAGAAAAACTTGCAATGAGGAGTGTCTAAGCAAAAGATTAATTGCTTTTCAACACAGAAGTATTACGTGACGTAATAAATTGAAATAATGTTCTAATTGCTTATAAAAAAATTGATTTTCTCCCTATTTCTCTCAATTACGAGAGCCATTTAGAAAGAAAAGGAGGGTAGTGACGCTGGTCCTGTAGCATTGTAAACAATAGTTTAGTAGGCAGTGAGGAGTAGAAAGAGGTTGTGTTGCAGTTTACTTGTCCGTTAGATCAATTGAAAATGAACGCTGTCATAGACAATCCTGCCAAATGTAAAGTGCGTGCAGTAAACGATTTCTATATGCGAAAAAACTTTCGACAGCTGCGATTCATCGCAAAAAAAAGTGTAATGAGTGAAAGATAGAAGCACTAACGTGCACGAAGAGTAGGATTCGCCATATATACCGCTTTGACAATGATACTGCGTTTATAGATGCTGCTATAGGGTGACTTTATTTTCGAGCGGGGGAGTTTTTGTAGGAGGAATTTTAAACCTTTACGAGACGTCATGTCAAGTTCCTCAATTTCCATGGCGGTTATGTGGAAAGGTAATGTATTGTTGTAGGTTTCTGATGCATATAGTGAAGATTCTGTCGTTGATAAGCAAACGGAGGTTTCTTTCTAAGTTAAGCTAACATTCAGAACGGTAACTGCTAAACAAAAAATTTATAAACAAGATATTGTTTAGGGACAAGTTGGTCTAGTTAATCCATTGTCGATCACTGCTTCAACGGTTGATTAAACATACGACGAACTCAAAGATTGGAGATGTATCAACCAGCATATTTAGTGATATTTTGACTTTGACTTTTAAACGACTAAAACGACCTAAGGGGGTCCAAATGGGGTAGTGCATGCGCACCACACGGCGCGCTATCCAGCTAGCGTCGCATAGCCTCTCCTACCCAATCCCGACTCTCACCTCCAAGTAGCCCCTATATGAAGATAGGGGTAGCGGACCTCGGGAACCTGAGCAACCCCATCGGAGAACGGGTAATCAACACCCCGGTGGAAGATGGGGTCAGGGCTGACGAGAGCGGAAGAAATGGCCCTCCGAAAGGGGGGTTGGGCGCAGGGCCAATTACCCTGTCCCGTAAAAAACACCAAATGAAAAACGAAACACAACAAACCAAAAGGACTGGAAATAGGAAACGACGTAAGATTTGGGAAAATGCTAATGATTTACACTTTGCAACGTGGAGTGTAAGGAGGTTGCATAGGGTCGGAGCTATGCAACAACTACAGAACGAATTAATTAAATACAAAACCGATATCACCGCGCTGCAAGAAGTGAGGTGGAAAGGGAAAGAAATAATGGACCTAAAGAAATTCACTCTTTTTAACAGTGGAAACACTAACAACACTTTAGGCACAGGATTTCTGGTAAACAAAAAGGCAAAACAAAGCGTCAAAGATTTTAAATGAAAGAATGTGTACTTTGAGAATGAGGAACAATCGTGCCAATATAACATTTATCAACTGCCATGCCCCAACTGACGAATCAGAGCAAGAAATTAAAGATGTCTTCTACGTGCAATTAGAAAGAACACTACAGTCAGCACCTAAACAAGATGTGAAAATCATACTAGGGGATTTCAACGCAAAGGTGGGTAAAGAGCAAGAATACCAACAAGTAACAGGAAAACACAGTAAACACGATATAAGTAAGGACAACGGTATAAAATTAATAGACTTTGCAATGGGGAATGGAATGATAATTAAAACTACAAGCATACCACGCAAAAATATTCACAAAGAGACTTGGATATCCTCGGATGGCAAAACACGTAATCAGATAGATCACGTGCTAATAAGAAAGGAATAGGCATCATACATACTAGATGTAAGAAGCTGGCGAGGTGCTGATGTAGACTCAGACCATTTCCTGGTGAAAGGAGTGTACAAACAAAGAGGGAAAAACATAAAGCCTAGAAACAATACAAATAGACAACAGCAAAAATACAATATAGGGCTATTAGCAGTAGAAGAAACAAGAGAAAACTACCAACAAAGAATAACCAAAGAAATCACAAACTATAATCAGGAAATAACCACAGTGGAAAGAAAACAGGAGGAAATTACGGTAATAATAAATAAGGCTGCGCAAGAAGCACCAAAGAAGAAATGAAGCAAGAGAAAGAAATATACAAAGAAAAACAAGAGGAACAGAAAAAGAATATTATATTATATCTGTAGGCAGAAGAAAAGGATATATGAAAACGCCAAAATCTTAAATATGGAAAGAGAATACCAGAATAAAAATAGTAGAAAGTTTTATGAAGAACTGAAAAAAAGTAAGAAGCAGTTTCAAGCTAGTACAACATGCGTAAGAAACAAAGAAGGAGAGCTATTGGGAGAGGAATGTGAAATACTACAACGATGGGCGGAATACTTCGAAGAGGAATTAGACAACAGAGAAAACAAAGAAGGAGAAGTCACAATAGATACACAGCCCTTTGACCCACAGCTAAATATAGAACCCCCGACCCTGGAAGAAGAGTGCAAGGGCTTAAGAATCATAAAGCCCCAGGCTGATAAAATACGCAGGCGAAGAATTAGTATAGCTAATAAATATGATATGGACCACGGAAGAGACGCCAAAAGAATGGAGTAGCGCATTAATATGCCCAATTTATAAGAAGGGGGATAGGCTAGACTGTGAGAATTATAGAGGTATATCACTACTAAGTGCAGGGTACAAGATAATGACAGCCATCATAGCAAACAGAATCGAACAATATGTGGACTCAAACATAGGAGATTATCAGACGGGCTTCAGAAAGAGCAGATCCATCATAGATCATATTTTCACTATTAGACAAATCTCGGAAAAAACCTATGAATATAACATAGACGTTCACCAACCCTATATAGATTACCGCAAAGCATATGACAGTACAAATCGAAGCTATTTAAAAGCAGCAATGTATGAAATAGGGGTACCAGAAAAACTAGTTAAGCTTACTCTAATGACCCTAAAGAATACCAGTAGTAAGGTGAAACCACAATGGGAGTATCGCAGAGCTTTGAGGTCAGGAGCGGTTTGAGATAGGGAGACCCAATCTCGACCTTCTTTTTCAATATCGTACTGGAGAAATGCATAAAAGCGATCAATTGGGACCCAGGGGGTAGTCTATACAATAGATCAATTCAATATCTGGCTCACGCGGATGATGTGATCCTTGCAAGAACATCAGATGCACTAAGAGTTGCCTTTCAGAAACTAAAAAAGGAATCGAGGTTAGCAGGCTTAGAGATAAATGTTGAAAAAACGAAATATATGCTACAAACAAGAGAGGAAAGAAGAATGCAACAAGAACAGCAACAAATTTTACAAATAGGTGACATAACTCTAGAAGAGGTGCAGCATTTTAAATAGTTAGGGAGCATATTAAGAAACACCAATGATACAAATACAGAAATAGTAGCCAGAATTTGTGCAGGAAACAAATGCTATTTCTCACTACAACACGTCTTCAAATCACGTAACCTGTCGCACAAGGCAAAATTAAGAATATATAAGGCAATTATAAGACCAACAGCGACTTATGAATCACAAACCTGGGCATTAACAACTATAACTCAGAACAGATTAAGAACTTTTGAGAGGAAAATCTTGAGGAGAATTTTCGGTCCAATAAACGATAGAGGCGAGTGGAGAATAAGAACAAACCACGAAATCAAAGAGCTGTATGATGAACCCGATATAGTGGCTACTATCAAAAGTCAACGACTTGCATGGCTGGGACATGTGCAGAGGATGGAGAAGGAAAGGTCTACCAAAAGGGCTTTTCACAACAAGCTACAGGGAAGGAGATTAAGGGGAAGACCCAGGAAGAGATGGTGCGACGACGTCGAAGAAGATATTAGAGCCTTGAAGATCAAAAGGTGGCTGCTGATTGCACAGAATAGGCATGAATGGCGAACTGTTGCGGAACGGTCCAAGGCCCCTTAAAGGCCTGTCGTGTCAAAGAAGAAAAAGAAGAAGAAGAAAACGACTTAAGCAACGTTTAAATACTGAAGAAGGATAATAATTTAAAAAATTAGGGTAAGATTTATGCAGAAGTTAAAAAATATTAACCTCCGACACTTGCAATAATTTAATAAAGATATAATAGAGAACGCTTACTTACAAAAATACGTGTATCATTATATCTCTTACAATAACAAATTTGTAGAAGTACACTGCAAAAATTCAATGTTGTCACGTGTCGTCAGGTGCTGCATCTAGAACAATGATATGTTTCCATAAAAAACTTGTTCTTGCAAATATTACGCGTTAACTTAAGGCGTTTTTTCTGAATAAAACAAAAAACACGTTATTGCTGTCAGTGTTAAATACAGGCTTAGCAGTTATATATGAAGCATGACAAGTTTTCCATAATGTCTTCCCATAAATGTGGTTCTGTTTCAGCAATTACACGTCGGATGTTCTCTTTTAACCCTGGAATTGCAGCAGGTTTGTTGATACGAACCCCCAGAAGTAAAAATCTAAGGGAGTTCGATCGGAGAACTGCAATGGCCCATCGATGTCACCCTTCTGCTAGATAACACGACCAGGAAATTTGGTTTGAAATGAAGAGAATGTTTCACGTGTTGTGTGCCAAGTAGTTCCATCTTGTTAAAACCACATGTTATTCAAATGCACATCGTTGGTTTCATTGAAAAAAGTTGTTTAGTATCTTCTAATAATGTGCACCAATGACACTAACAGAGTTCGTCCTTAAAAAAAATATGTACAATTCTGTTTTATTATTATTATTAGCAATCAGAATTAAATATATTCTACGAGTTAATATGTTCAATTAAAAGCTACAAGCTTATATTGATGTGACGAGAGTTCCTCCAAAGAAATCCTGTCTTAGTCCTCGATCAGGTCAGCTGGTCAGAATCTACATAGTCGTCGTGGATAGTGTCGTTCTAGCGGCGGGACAAGCAAGCCATTAGTGTAGATTTTCATTAGATCGTAGTAGTTTCTACGGCTTGGCGTCTTGATAACATCTTGAACGTAACGAATTTGGAGGTCTCCATGTAGTACCTGGTTTGGTACGAACTACGGTGCTTGGACGATCATACGGAGAACTTTTGATTGGCTTCCTTGAATTAATGCAATCTTAGAATTGTTGCGCAGCCCCAAAGCTCTATTCCATATTTTGTTTTCTAATGAAAGTTTTGAATTTTTTCTAAAAGCCAGTAAGAGGTCTTTGATTTTCAGGTCTATCTGCTTCCTTTTTTTGAGGATGCGATCTTTCCATGCCCGTCTTGTGTCTAAGCAAAACCTAGAATATTTTGTGACAACCGTTTGGGGTAATTCAATATTATTTAAGTAGATCGAAGGACATCGTCCTTTCCTTAAAGTAAAGGCGATGTGTTGAGATTTATTTCCGTTGATTTTAATTTTCCATTTACGTCACCAGACCTGCAGTATGTTTAAGTGGGTTTGAACTAGGTTAGAAGCTACTGCAGACTCCTCGTGGGCTGCTAATATTGCAGTACGGTCAGCAAAAATTCCTCTAATTGTATCTATGGTTGTTGGAATGTCTGATGTATACAAGTTGTAGACGGTTGACTTTTGTGGAAAACTCCTGTCTCAATTGAATTATAATCTAAGCGAGCCTCACTCACTTTAGTTCTGAATCTACGGTCCGTTAGGTAGGATTTGAAGATTCCATAATACTGTAGCGGAAGGACTTCTTTGATTTTATGCAATAATCGGTTGTGCCACACCTTATCAAAAAATTGACGCACATCTTAGAGAACAGAAGCACAGTATTGTTTCTGCTCAAATGCTTGGTTGATTACTTGGGTTAGTCGTTGTGTTTGCTGAACAATTGGATGCCCTGCACGGAACCCGAATTGATTTAGTAGAATCCAGTTTTCTGGTGGAATGTCGGCATTGATTCCCTGTAACAGTAGTCTTTTTAGTACCTTAGAAATTGCAGGGAGCAAACTGATTAGGAGATAGGATGTCACATCATTAAGGTTTTTTCCTGGTTTTGGCATTAATATTATTTTAGCGGTTTTTAACATTCTGGGCCAGTGCTCCAATCTCAAGATGGCACTGAAGATGTAAGTAATAAAACTTACTTCCTAACTCGGCAATTCTCTACGCATTTTTGGTGTTATTTCATCTAGACATGAAACTTTAAGGATGCTAAAAGGGGCGAGCTTGTTTTAAACTTAATTTTTAGTTAAGGATTTAATTTGAGGTATGTTTTGTGGCATATTATTTGTGTCTTTCAATATCGTCATTTATTTATTGATTAATAGGTTTGAATACGCCTGATAGATGTGCAGCAAAGAGATCAGCCTTTCCTTGATCGCTTCTGGTCCATTTAACGTTGGGCACGGTAAAGTTTTTTATTGAAGCATGGCGTTCCTTTAGTTTCTTATATTTTACTGGTCGCCAGATAGAGTCGTCAAATCTGTTTAAACTACAAACGTTGGCAAAGAATCTTTCGCTGAATTTCATTTTCAGTTGGTTGCTAATACGGTTGAGAATGGTTTTATCCTCTCATGCCTAAGTGCGGTGCCACTTAGGCCTTGCTTTTCATTTTCTAGCAATTAATTTGACAATTATTGATATTTTACACGTGGTTTTCTACAGAAATATTACAATTTTAAATAAAAGTGTAATTTGAATTTGTATTTTCAGTTTGACTAGGTCAATAGGGTTCATAAGTGACTATATGGTTAGTAAAGGTCGGGCGGAATTAAATCCGAGAGGATTATCTAGAAAATGAAAGTATATGGTAACCTCTTTTTTAAGATGCGAAGGCCCGTATTATGGTGCATCATGTGGCTGGTTCTCGGGTTATAAGGCCGTGCTCGGAGTTCTGAAACTCTTGACGTTTCGTCTTCAGAAGAAAATCTTATATAACATATTTAGAGTTTTCGAACTCCAAGCACCAACTACACGATGCAATCTCTTCTCTTATTTTGCTATTTGAAACATGTATTTGTTTTATTAGAAAACAACATAATTATTGTTTTAGTAGGTTCATTAGTTTAATTATGGGAAAAGAAATAAGAAAACAAATGGGTGTACAAAATATTTACAACTAGACCTGCTAAGACACTGCTTAGGCCCCGAGAAAATCTTCTAGCATTCCAAAGTTTAACGTTTTCTCAAAAATTGGATTTTAATGTAGAAAATAACTAAAAAATTTAAAAGACTATAGATTACAATATGGAACATTACATTAAGAAGTAATGGGAGAAAGCAGCTGCGCTCGCCGAGTACTTCTTAACGATATTCTAACTGCATAATGTCAAAGTTTTTCAACAACTGCTTGATGCACCATTTAAATATGTCCACCACTCATACCAATAACAATCACCAAATCAAGATCCAAGAAAGCCCTAGGTTTTCATGTGCTTACAGGACTAGCTTTAAGAAGAGTCTCTAAAACTGTATACAGACCATCGCGTATTCAATACAAGTTTTTCCCATCTCTAATAGTGTTGCACATTTTGAAATGCCTTCCTCGTAGAATGAAGTTGGCCGTGTTTCCAGCCAATTGCGCACATAGACGTCAACCTCCTCATCGCTGTCGAATCTATGCCCTCCCATGGCTTCCTTGAGAGGACCGAATAGCTGATAGTCGCAGGGCGATAGGTCAGGGCTGTAGGGAGGATGTTCAACTATGAACGATGCAGTTTCTGCTCAGTTGTCAGAAGGCGAGGCACCCACCTCGCACACACCTTATGAAACCCTAGCTCCTCTGTGATGATCGAAAAAGTGTTGCCATAACTTGTTCCAATCTCAGATGCAATCTCATCGATGGCCAGACGCCTGTCACCCTCAATAAATCGTTGAACGCGGACGATGTTTTTGTTGGTGATGCTGGTGCGAGGTCGGCGATCGTGGCTCTCATTTTCAACATTCTCACGACCCTCCACGAACTTTTTGTGCCATGCGAACACTCTAGCTCGTGACAGTGTCTCTTCCTTGAACTACGCAGTCAATCTCCTCAGGATTTCAGCCGGTTTTACACCTTCCGTGGCGAGAAATTTAATGATAATACGCTGCGCAAATGACGACGCCACCTCCTGCTCAGACATTGTCACGACGGGTACTGACAGGAACGAACGAAATCGCCCGCCTGCTCCCCCCACTCCTGACATCCCTACGCAACACCTGAAGAAGCGAGAACTCTCGCGCGTTAATATTGCGCGCCTGAGATCAAAAGTCTCGTTTATATTTTATTCACCCTCGTATTATCCCTCAATTTCCACTTCTGTATGTTCACTTTCGGCAACGAAAAAGCTGATGAGCACAAAAAGTAGCATCAACTGCATATATAGGCCCCGATCTGGCTCTGAGAGTATCTAAAGGTACATTACAAAGCCGGGCTAGTGAATGGGCTAGGAAGCAATATAAAAATACTGAAAAGTTTATCAGGACAAAGACATAAAAGGACCATCTCGTAAACGAACTGAAAAACTGTTAGCACAAAACTATTATAGTTCTCCTCACAGGATATTGTTTTTTCAGAAGACACCTCACTAAAATAAGACTCTACAATGGAGACCTGAGTTGCACATAATGTGGCAGGGAAACATAGCAGGAGGATAGATATATCCTGTGCGAGTGTAAGAGGCGAGTATTTATAAGAAACCATTAACGTATCCAGAAGAATACAGCAACCGTCCAGTAGGAGACTTGTACAGACTGGTACAAGAAACAAGGATACTAAAAAAAGTGCTTTAAAGAAAAATAAATCCAGGAGGCTGCAGTGCTACCAGAGATGTGATCAAACGGCTCTTAGCAAACAAAGTTTACTGTTGTGACTTATGTTTTTGTCATGCTGTCAGTAGAATAGTCGAATTGTTGTTATGCGTGATATATACTATTAATCAATTGATAATTAAATGTCTGAATTGAGCAAATATGACAGTTGATGGGTTCTTACTCAAGCAAGCTAAACAAACTGTCCAATAAATTGAGAAATTCGTTATCAAATCGAACCTTGTAGTTTAAATAGGTCGAATAAAGCAGCTAATAATTATTTACTAGTACATCCCTCTCGTTTACATCAACACAGAGATTTCTTTCTAACAAATCTTTTCTGACAAAATGAATGATGAAGCTAATAAATTCTTGCCCCCCATAGGCTGAAGTTTCAAATATGTAATTTGGCAGATGATATTCTAATGTTTTAAAAGATTTTAAAGTGTAGAGTTAGTCGAAATTAAATACTTAAAATCGATTTTGGAAATAAAGAGTCTACGTTAAGAACCGTTCAACAAGAAATTATTGGATTTTAGATTTTTTCTACTACTGGAGTTACTAATTTACCTTAAACTAAAAGAGCGAAAGTGTGGGGTGCAAAAATAGATACCACCTAATCCTAATTCTAATTGCAGTGTCTACATACGAAAACTAAATGGTATGTGTTACTAAGTGCTTTCTTGTTAACAATGGGGAAAGAGTTGTGGAGACATTTTTTTGGTTGCAGCCACAAGCTCCTCGTTCAAACGACAGAAATAGTTTAGATAGTCCAGGCGGTAGATTGAACTTATACGGGTCCTTAGATCCGTCGCCAGTTGGCCGCACGTGGACGACGGACTCTCTGAGCTTGAGACTACTTTAATAACGTCATGGGGTATCGAAGTAAACAAGAGAGCACAACAAAGTGCATAGTTACGACTCCCTTAAAATTCCTCTTTTTATTCGATTTCAGCCTTCCAAACGCAAGGTCTGTGTTAAAAAATAATGCAAATAATTAATAATAAAACCCTATCTTTAGACCCCTTTAGTTATTTGTTTATCGTTCACTGCTAAAAATTCACAAGCGCCAAAAAATTATCAGTTGTACTCGTTTACATGGGAAGAGGTGCACGACATGTCTCTTATAATTTACTTAATTATTACCTTTATTTTTCAAAAAAAGTTAAAGAGTATCATTTACGGAGCTTGCAAATAGGCAACGTCGTTGTGATATACCTAAATGAATTAAATAGAAACCGAAATTTACACGAGGTATCCTCGTTCGTCGTACTAAGGATAATTATCAAGTTTCTCACGACAGAGGTCACAAAAGCGTTCCCAATGTTGCAAAACTTAACACACGGTTTAAGAAAAATTCTCTTAAGAAAACTCAAGTGTACTTGTAGCATAACCAATTTTTGGGTGGGCGAGAAGCAGTTGAGAATTAAAGTTACTGATTTTTCCTAAGGATAAGTGTGACTAAGAAGAATATCCATAATTAATCGTTGCTAAAGCTACTCTTATAAAATTATGGATGAAATGAAACTCACGTGTTTATCCGAAGAGCCACGAATTTCCAAACTAAAACGTTATTTTAGTTCATGATTATGTCATGACCATTCAAGCTTCATAAAATGTTAAGGAGTTGTTCTGAACCACAGCAAAACACATCTCTACAGTTCGGATTTATCTCTTTACAATTATCATTTGTTCTAACAGAAGCACTTAGAAGGCACGATTGGTTGTTGTTACGATCAGCTTTTCATGTTTGAGTTATTGTAATGTAGTAAATTAAAAAATACGATGTCATTTTATATTTGATTCGCCCAGGTAGAAGTATAGCTTGATATATGTGCACAACGACAAGTAATTTATTTTATACTCTATGATCCCAATTAATTATTCTGTCGACTTTTTCAATAAATTTGAGATATGGCCTGGCAAAATCGATGCCTATAAATTGCGACAAAACTATCAAATTTACTGTTTGCGTGGAGATTTAATCTGTGGTGACTTCAACGCTAGATCACAACACAATGGCCTAATCGTCGATGTTAATTTCGGCATTTTTAAGTTTTATGGCGTTATATTGTAAAATGTATTACTCCTCCCTCTTATAGGAATTCATAAGATTATTGAACGTAGCCTCTCATATTAAACATTTACATGTTTCTAATTAATTTAATAAACATTTTTAAGATTATCACGCGTAATAAATCTAGCATTTCTAATGTTCTTTATGAAGATTCAAATTTATGCTGCAGATTTGTACTTAAGCAGGTTTTGTATGTAAATTTTATGTCTTATTATTAACCTTCTGTATAATTTGTTAAGATCTTATTCTGTTACTATACTATTTACATGAATTGTTAATTTAGATCTTATTACACTTTGTTACTTATACATTTACTTTATGACAGCTTGATGAGGACTACTATCTGAGTCTTGCACTTTTTTGATGGTATAATCTTTAAAAATTAATATAAAAACCAAAGTTGTTGATACTGTTATGATTGTTGTTAAGAGTATTTATATTCACTATTAAATTGCAGTGAAAATTGCTGATACAGTTAGGAGAATTTGTGGGGGTTTATAAATATATTCGTCTGGGATCAAGTATCTAAAAAGGTAAATTCGAAGTGATTGAATTTAATAGAAAGATAAAGTGATATGATACATTGATGAAGCTTATTGATCAATTTAGCGATGTTATTTATATTGGGTGCAAGATTAGTCCTGCTAGGCTCACGTGCGGTTTAATTTTCTGGGAATCGTAGGATTAGCGTATAGATCTGTCTGTCTGTATGTCTGGAGACACTATAACTTCCATTCTATTCAACGGATTCACTTCAAAAGTTGGCATACACACATTTTGGGTCAGTACGTTTCATGGGATTGATTTTCGGCCAGATCGGTTAACGGCAACAGGAAGTGACCGTTACGATTTCGCATCGCTGTAGAAAGTTTCCTTTAAGGTATTACACCGTTCTTGTTTATGTCATCATTTGCCTGATGCAAGGTGGAAACATTGGCAAAGTATTCAGCAAAAGCTTTTTGCTTGTCGGTATTTATCCTGTTATACGTTCTATCGTCTTTTTTATTGGAGATATTGGAATATTTGGCCGTTTGAACGTTTTAGTAGCTCGCTATGTTAAGTAATTTTCTATTGATAAGTTTGTGATATAGTTTTTGAAGGTCTCATTTCTTACGCCACGAAAAGCCGTGCATAATTGAGTAAGATTGTTGTAACAAGATAGGTGTTCCTGTCTATTACGAGTTCTCTGCTATATTTTACGTGCTCATCTCTTCTCTTGTATGGAATCTTTGATATGATATTGTGCATTTAGAATTGCGGTATTAGTAGATCAATTAGAGCGTGTGGCCTCCCGAGCTGCATTTTGTAGGAGTTGAGTGAGATATTGAGTTACCGTATCAAGCTCCTGAATTTTTTTAATTTGGAATCTTAGACCGGCGCGTTCGTCAAGCAGTTGGCTAAATAGTTTTTAAGTCGGGAGTTGGAACTAGTGCCTTTGTGGATTTTGCGTGGTTACTATTGTGGAGCTTTGTGTTAAGCTAAAGGATGAATGGTTAGATGCTATCTCTTTATTTGATTCGTCACTAAGATATATATTAAATACTCTTTTAGTTCTAGCAAAATCGAGCAGGTTAAGAATTTTAAACAGGTCGCTTGGTCAGCGAGTTAGTTATAAAATAATTAGAATGTAAGTTCTGTATAGATCATAAAAAAGTGAAATATATGTATTTATGTGGTAATACCTAAGTTATACGTTTAACCATCGAAACAAATTTGCAAGTTAATTTTTTGCGCTTACTGCACATTACGCGATAATGTAATGGGCATATATTTGATCTCATCTTTTCTAGCTACTCCTGGCTAATTGTAAGTATCTACAAATTTTTAAATACTCTATTGATGTTCAATTTTTTCAAAATTGATTGATTGAAAAATAACAATCAATGAGTAAGTTGCATTTTTGGATCTTTAATTAATTAATTTTAAAAAATGAATACGATATCCGTATTCAGCGTATCGAACTACCGTCGGCGCTCCCCCCACTATTATGCGACTCCGGCTGGCGCTTCACTTTGAGATGTGATTTAAAGCATTTAACATCAATAAAATGAGTCGAAATATTTTTTTATTAAAAATATACGTATTCAAAATCGATCTCCCGGAGGGCGTGCGCTGTACGATGTAAATTACGCCTTCAGCATTTTTTTGAAAAAAAAATAAAATTATTTCGGCCCCTGGAGATCCTACAAAAAACTTTTTTTTCGTAATTTGTAGAAAAATAGCAGCTATCGATTGATAATAACGCGATTTCCATATAAATTGAACTGAAAAAGATATGTGAGTTTTTTGGGGTAAATTTTTTTTATCGATATTTATGTCCATTTTTTGGATATTTGCAATTCCTATAAAAATCGCGCTCTCAATGTACCTGATACTAAATCTCTTTAAAAAAAATTTAAGTTCTAGCACGTTTCTCTAAGTGCTCCAGAACCTGTTTAAATCGAATTCTGCGAAAGCACCTTTTTACGAAAAAATCGATTTGCACAAAATCTGTGCAATATTTTTGCATAAAACGAAAAACTTGCTTTTTCTACTTGTTAACGACTTTACCTTTTCAAAATTACAGCGCGATATCTTTTGTTTTAGAAAAGATACAAGCATTAAAGTAAAACACAATTTCAAACCGTTTTTTTTTGCGATAACTACCTCATTTTTGTATTGATTTTAATCAAAATCAGTTTTTTTGTAGATTTTTACGAAATCTACAACTTTTATTTGAAACTTTTTTTTACACGAGACTCAGTTTTTTTTTTAAATGCGAAAAACCGTTTTTTTGACAACTTTGGGCGCCATTTTGAATAACTTCTGCAACGATTCAGCTGTTTAATTTTATTTCATCAAATTTTACGGAATTTTTCCAATTTTTGCCATATTTTACCTTTTAGATGGGGAGTTTGGCACGTAAAAATACAATTTTCCTGGTCTATATGGAATAGAACTTTGGGGTTGTGCTAGCAAGACTAACCTCGCAATCATGAAACAAAGTCAATCTAAAATCTTAAGATCTCTCGTTGATGCTCCCTGGTACATCACCAATCAGATGATACACAACGACCTCGGCATCCCGATGCTCAATACGGTAATACAGGTCAGAACCAGGAAACATCTTGAAAAACTTGCACCCATGACAACCTTCTTTTCCAAGAACTTCCACACCATCAAGTCATTAGACGCCTCAAGCGCCGCTGGCCTACAGATCTCCACTGAAGAGGACCCCACACCTTAGCACTATTTCCTAGGACGAGGACCAGTCACTGGACGGGCCCTCATCATGTCAATTTATAAACCAAAATATTAGCTTAAAGAAATACAATGTATTCTGATTGCTAATGTAAAAATAAATAAAAAAATATATATATTCCCCCTTCTGAATCTGTATCGATGAAAATGAGTCGAGCCTAGCTAAGGATTATATATGTATGTAGTCGAGAAATTGTCCCTTAATATTAAAAAACCAACTATTCGGTAGCGTTATGTTTTTTGTTATAATTTTTTAGGTTTCCCAGCTTCAAATTTTAATCGGTCCGATCTGGCCGACCTACAACCTAATTTTAATACACGAATAATTCATATATAATAATACTAGCATTATCGAAATGCTTTTTGGATTTGAAAAGTATTTTTACATTCCCCCATCTAGCCGTCATTTTATCTCGACAGGTACCACATGCTTAGGAGTGTATCAGTCCTAAACGTTTATAATTTCTGTCTGCAAAGAAAGTTTGTATTCGGTCATTATTAAAATAAACAGGGTAGAAAGAGTCTCATAGGCATTAGATCGGTCTTGTAAATCTATTCTCCGTAATTAAGAGTTTTGAACACAGAGTTAGATTCAAATCAGACACATTATAACTGCTTGATAATCACCCTACTACCTGTACTCCGATTCCTGTAATCCACCCCAATTTAGACTTTGATTGGTCGGTCGACCGTTCCCTCACGACAGGTACCACTTAGGTGGGAGTGTACCAGCCCTGAACATTTGTAATCCCTCTCTACAAAGGAGGTCGATGTTCTCAAGGGGTTAGGTATAAGCAGTGTTGAAACGGTTGCCTGGTGGCTATAAAGAACCGATCGATTGGTCTTATTTCCTTTCCAAAGTGCATTAGGCCTCCTGGGGACAGCACTTAAAAAAAACGCACAAAATAGCTGTACCTCCAGGGTTGTGTGGAAATCAGCTAATCCCGACATTATTTTCAATAATTTTTTAAAGTTTTATTTAAGTATATTTATTTTTTGTAGATTAGGTATAAATTACACGAAGGTTCCATTGCAGTCTGAATTTGGCTTGTCGTGCCTAGTGTAAAAAGTTTCCTAATGCTTTTATATTTTAATTATTATATTACGCACGCCGTCCGCATAGGCGATAAGTTAAACAAAATACTTGTTTAATTTATTAGATCTCCTTTTCATTTTTTTTTTATTATACGCGACAGTAGGATGACAAACTCATATTTTTATAAAGTATTGTTCTGTATATAATAACTGATAGGTATTTTAACAAACTAACGTATTATGCGTGTTACAAGCGTTATACGCTGTATCGTGGTGAAGGTCACATCTTTTTATTTAGCATGATTTGAAACTTGATGGTATTGTTAAACACCTTGTGTATATCATATTCAGATTATTGATTTAATTGGGTAAGTACTATCAAATAAATGTGTCAAGTCTACGTTCGTAGCCACTAGAAAGACATAAACGATTTTAGAAAGAAAAAGATCAATTTATTGGTGCACCCTGTATTTGAATTTATACAAACTAATTTATGAGACGTGCTTTATTAGATACAGTATACAATATCAGTCTTATATATCTATCTACCACCATTTCAAACACTCTGTGTATTATGGAGAAAATTTGTTTGATAGCATTTGGAAAGTCTTAGGAAATACACGAATAATTGTGATGCAAGTTGTAACACATTGATAACTAAGGTGTGAACGCTCTCAACTTCGTTTTTTCTACCTTTAACTCGCAAAAACTGGTGAAATTTCATTTTTTCTGATCCAGTTGCTACTATGAAACAAACATAAAATTTTATCTTTCGCCACCACATCAAAAAAGGATATCCAACAATGCACAATTTTCCAAAGTATGGGCACACGAAGAGGATCTTTACGCATCAAGCCAGGTGTGGGAAATGCGGAGCAAATTGCCCAACAAATCATGCATTAAAACAAAAGAAACTCAACCTAAGCGTGTTTTATGTAGCGGTTCAAACTATAAAAGGTGTCGAGTTAAAGAGGAGAAAACTTCCATCAGCACGTCCGAAAGCACTCACACCATAGCCAAGTTTTACCCAAGCACAACTGCTAATCAACAACGAAAGAACGCATACAATTGTATAAAACGGACAGCAACCCCCTTCACCCCAAGGAGATACATCGCAAATATCAAACATCGGGAAGTTAAAAAATATTATGATAAAACTAGCTGAGAATATCAAAACAATGTTTAACTTCCTCACAATCATCGTCGCTCAACTAAAATAATAAAACAAATACTCAATATTACAGAATGGAACGTTAATTACTTGTCAAACCACATTCAAGAACTATAAACCTTTATTACCAATCACGAGTTGGATATAGTTCAAATCTCTGAAACCCATTTTACGACCAGAAGCTACACAAAATGATCTAAATACTAAACAATGTCTTGACATGTCTTCGGATCATTCTCCAATTGTAACCACTCTACGATCATAAATAATTTGCGCACAAAGACTTTAACAAAATCAAAGAAACTACTGCGTAATGTCTTATGGTTACAATATATAACATTATATACCAGTTGAAATTACAGTTACAAAAGCTAAAAAAGTATATTTTATTGATAAAGAATTTATAATATAATCCTTAGTCACATGAATATTTGATTAATAAATTATGTGGCATGTATATGTAAACATGAATTATATTAGCTTCAAACTGATGTTTGGATTAAGTTTCTTAAATTAATTTATTATTTTAACATTTTTTTCCAGATCTCGAAAACCGCAAGAGATAGCGCTTTTCGAAATTCTTTAGTTAGATTCGATTCTACTAAGACGACATTACTGGTGCGAGCGCACAATGATACCGGGTGCACCAAAAACGCGTTTCAAAAACTCCTCTGGCGAGCCGCTTACAGATAAGGATACCTCTGGGAGTCTTCGTGGATCTATAGACCCTTTCGTGAAGTTTATCTCTGCAGAATTTAAAAAACCTTGACGAACGTTTAAGGGCTTTATGGGGGTTGAAAGAAAAACCTTTTTTGCAGGTATCGACTTGCCGTAAGGACCAAGTTGTAGAACTATAAAGTGACTTCAAAAAACGCTTAATAACCCGTGTCCTTATTCTCCCCCTTCCTGCCCAAAAACGGTCCCAAATTTGGAAAAAAATCACTTTTTCGCTTATATCTCCGAAAGGGCAAGATATACAAAGACGGCTCCTTTACCAAGTTGTGGAGCCTAAAATTGGACATTTTTCTGTATAAGACTTTTTCATGCAGTTGTTACAGGGGGGCCTATATTTGGCATTTTAGGAACTGGAAGCGATACAAATTTTTTGCCTGATCTAATATTGAAAGCCGGTCTTAAAGCACATGTATATTGAAAATCACAATTTTACGATTATTCCTTCGGTCAGTATTCGCGAGTTAATGTCGGCCTTCCTGCCAAAACCGCCGTCCTAGCAGACGGAAGAGAAATTGCGACGGTGCCCTCGATCATTTTGTTTGCGCGTCACCTAATTCTGTCTCGTTCTGAGACATTGATGACATATGCGTTGACACGTTATATTGACATCACAAATATATAGCAAAAATCGTTCGTGCCTTTCCGTGCCGACCCAAGCGCCTTCGAAGGACAAATTCCGGCCCGGCGGCAGGCGCGGCCGAATATTATATTTCCGGAACCGCAAGCGATAGAAAATTTTCGTTTGAGAGCGGGTAATGAAGCACTCGTGCGCCAAAAATCACGTTCCTACGATTATTCGTTCCGTTAGTATTCGTGAGTCAAATTCCGCCTGGCCCGGGGCTATGCGGGCCCTGCCGCGGCGGCCACCTGCCGAAGTCCGCGCGGAGCAATTTAACTTTGTAAATATATATACTAAGTTGTTTCGAAAATAAAGAGAGAAAATTATAATAAATTAAATTTTTACTTGGCGACTTTTCAGTCTATAATTTTTTGTGTGGTTGGTAACTAATACTTTTTTAATGCATAATTATATACGGTTGGTAGCTAAATATTAAAATGACATCTACAATGTTAGACAAACATTTACACTTCAAAAGTTTTCTTGTCAGAATCACTGGTGAAAGCGTTATAATTTTTTAACCTTTGAGCGCCCGAGGATGACACTTAGTTTTTCTTCAATCTGAGTCGAATCACACTAATCTGAGGTCTCTACGATGTATGCACTAGAAGTTTAACGATATACAATCACTACTAGTTAATTAACAGGCGAGCTTACGTACTGGCCGACAGATTCGAGGAAACTACCAAATTTATTTAACTTGTATCTATTTGAAGGGATCAACCTTCTTCTTTTTATACCCTAGAGCATCGGGTTCTCTATCCGCTTCAAGAAACTGACCCGGTCAGCTGCCACTTTTTTTATTTCTTTCAGTTGTTTTCTTCTCCGTTCTGCTCTACTTTCTAGACTCCCACGTTTTCCTTGGTCTTCCTCTGCTTCTTGTTTCCTCTAGTCTTGCTTTCAATATCAACATCCTAACTGAAATTGTTTTTTCTCCACTTCTTGCACTAGCAGTTCTAGACTTAATTCTTCTCTAGTTACTGTGTTTCGTATGCGGCCTCTTTTGGTTGTCCCGATTAGTGTACTTAGAAATTTCATTTCACTCGCTGTTATTTTAGTTCTGGTTTTATTTTGTATTGTCCAGATTTCAGCTTCATACGTTAATACTGATTTATATATGTTTTCATACGCTCTGAGCTTTGCTTCTGTTATTGATATATTTATCGCATAATATACTTAGCTTCCTTTGTCTCTTCTGTTTAGGATCTCTTGTTCTATTCTAATTTTGTTTATTATTGTTCCTAAATATTCATAATTGTTGGCCCACTCTAGCTATTTTTCATTGCATATTATTCTTGTTTTCGTTCGTTTTCTTTAATGCGCACTCTTTCTTTTGCTTTAGCGTATACTCCTTGTTGTAATTCACATGTTACTCCTACTTTGGTTAATGCATCCCATATTGTTTGTTTGGGCCTTTCCTAGTTTTATATGTGCCACGGCTTCTACCACCTCTTCCATTTCTATGTTTTTCTTCTTCTTTTTTGGGCTGTTTTTCTTCTTTCTTACTCCTGATATTATTATTTTCCTTAAATATTTCATTATAATGGTCTCTTCATATCTTTAAGATTCCGTCTTCTTCTGTTTACATGATACTTTCATTAATTCTTATGCTCCGTACCTGCCTTTCGTATTTCCCTCTTAGTCCTTTGCTGAACTTTCCTTCATTGTCCTCGTTGAATTTTGAGTTCTTTTCCAAATTCTTCCCAGGTGTCTTGTTTTGCTCTTTGGATGGCTTCTTTGGCTTCGTTTCTTTTATTACATAGTGTTGTTTATCGCAATCTTTCTTACTTTGTATATATTTTTTTCAATTTTGATTTTACTTTCTCTTTTACTTCGTCATTCCACCACCGTTTTTTTTTTGGGTTTTCCCTTACTACTATTTTTTCGCAATTCTTTACTCCTTGTTCTACTATTTCTGTTTTTAGTATTGTACACTTTTTTCTGTAGGCCAATTATTTACTTCTTCTTCTTCTTTCGTTTCCCATCCTTTTAGGGTTTCTTAGAGCCTGACCTTGAATCCTTAATTCGGGGGTCTTTATTTTTTGATATTCTCTTTGTTTTCTGGGTTTCCTAGTTTGGCATATTTCGCTTCTCTATTGTATGTTATATAGTCGTTAATGCTTTTCGCTTTTCTTCCTAGTGCCTTAAAAATAATTTTGTGCATTATCTTGTGATTCTTCTTCTATTATTGTTAAGGACAGTTTCTCCTCCGTATTTACCTATTGTTCCGTATCCTATATCCTGTCCTAGCATTTCAGTTCCCATTTATTATTGTGTTTCTTTCTATACCTTTATCTAATTGTATTTAAAGTTCTTCGTAGTGTGTCGCTTTGTCTTCCATAGATCTGTATTATGGTTATTTCTTCTTGTAGTTTTAGGTCTACATATAATCTTATTGCATTTACTGCTTCTCACTGTTTTATTTGTTGGGCGATCTGTGCATTTAGTATTATTTCTACCCGCCCTGCTAATCCCGATTATATTGTTGGTAACCTTAATCTAACCGTTGTCTTCCGTTTCCGTTCTTTTTAGTTTTGCTTATACCCAGTATTTGCATATTGTATTTAGCCCTTTCTTTTAAAATTTCTATTTCCTTTCCATTTACGCCATTTTTATGTTCCAATTCTTGTTTTTTTATCTCACCGAGTCCTTTTTCCAGTATTCCATCTATTTCTGAGGCCATGGTTTGGTCTCTGAATCTTTTTATCTTGCTCAGGTGATTAGCCCAACCGCAAGGGTCCCGTTACCCCGAGATCTACCTAAACTACCTAAAGATAGAATCCTGTCTTGATTTGACAGCTGATCATTTACCAATCATCATAACACTAGGAACCACTGTACTGATATGTGAAAAATTACTGAATTTATATAGTAAATATACTAATTGAAAACTTCTTAAAAATTTAATAGATCAAATACTATCGCTCGAGGTTAACTTAAACGTAAGACGATTTGATGGCAGTTACAATGGTTCAATAAAGCTATACAAGCTTGTTGGCAAACGACTTTTCAAAAACACAGTCCACTACAAACTTCGAGTGTTCAATAAGAGTTAATCAAAAAATTGTTGAAAAACAGAAGCTCTGCAGGAGACGGTAAATAACAAAGCATCCAACCGACAAACGCCGCTTGAATCAAGAAATTTCTGAACTCAAAAACTGCTGTCCAATTTCAAAAATTAATCTATACAGAACTACGTGAAGTCATTATCACCAACCGAAGTTATCGATTATTCGCTTTGGAGAGCAATCAAAAATCTAAAAAAAGTGCCAATGGTAATATAAAGCACATCTTTGTACTGGTAAGCATTTTTGGACCAGAACAAACCAAGAAAAAGCACCGGATTTTGCAAATTGTTTACTTAACGTAGCTTAGTTTTGTCCTTCCGAAATCATGAATAAAAAAGATAGTGAAGTCCAGCAATTTCTAGAAGCCGCTTTTTATATGTCCATGTCAATAAAACAATTTAGTGTAACTGAGAGCAAAACTAAAGTTCTTAGCATGCAAAACACCACGATATGATTTGATCATAGGTAAAATAATGCAATACTAAAGCAAGGATTTATCCTTTCGCCTCGATTAATCAGATTCTTAAACCGGGAAAGTTTAAAGAAGAAGTTAGATCTCGTAGATCGATTAGCTTGTTTGCTCTACTATCAAAGGTGTTTTAAAAACCGTTGGTTAGTAGAATTACACCAATACTTCCGAAGAACAATTTAATTTCTTACCAGTTTGGGTTTCGCAAGCAACAAATCCACAGAATTGTCGGTAAGATTGTCAAATATCTTGATACACTGCTGTGCTTTAGACGTTAACACAAGCCTTTGACAAAGTCAAAAACAAAATTCCTCCGGGCTGCTCTCTACTTATAAAATCGATCTTTTTGACAGACACATGTTAGTCAAATCTGGAAAATATCAAACTATTTTATTTTCAGTTTTTGGCGTTTCCCAAGGTAGTGCACTGGGACCGATTCTGTATATCCTATTTATCGCAAATTTTTCTACCACCGAAACACAATGATAGCAACATTTGCCGATGACACAGCACTTCAAAATCTCCAACTTTACTTAAAAACTCTGCAAATATGGTTTAAGCAATGGCGCATTAAAGTTAATGGTTCTAAATCGGTTCATATGCCTTTTACAACTTATAACAATACTTGCCTCCCTGTCATGATAAATAACCAGCCACTCTCAGAAGAAGAAAGTGTAATAGAAGGTTAACTTGGAAATAGCACATCTGTTCCAAACGAAAACACCGCAAAACATACTGACTTCTAGAGCGCAAATCTCAGCTATTTTGAGAATAAATCATTGCTATATAAAGCTACCATCAAACCAGTTTTGATCTGTAATGAACCGCTAATAATTTAAATATTAACATACTAAGGCGATTCCAAGCTAAGACTTTAAGTCATAGTGTATACCGAATGAAGTCATACTGTCCATCCTAATTGGCTTATCGAGTGCCTACTAGCAAGAGACAACGATGAGCCCAGACTTAGAGGTTTAAGCCTTAAGATGCATCAAACCGTTTTATATGTCTTCTATCACTGCTACAAAAACGTAAAATCAAAGTACATACAAACAAATTAGTTTATGTCTCTGAGAAATACCCGATCCCTGAGTAACGATCAACGGCCAGAAAATACAGCAAGCGTATGAGATTAGATACCTTGGTCTTCACCTAGATAAAAGAGTGACATAGAAAAAGCACATATTCTCTAAACACAAACAATTCAGAATCAAGTTTAGAACAATATCGGATGTAAAAAGGACAATCTCAGATGACCTTGCAAAGTAAACTGTTCTTGTATAAAACGACGTTAAAACCAAACAGCCAGTAATACCAATTTAGAAATTCTCTAAGGATTTTAAAGCACAGTACTTTGTTTTATAAAATACACTTAATCGCAGTGTTTTAATAGTTTCACTTGTGCTCTGACAACCCCACTATATGAAATCTTACCATTAAAGAAGTTCAAAGCATCGGGTATTTTTAGAAGATTTCACTAAAGTGGTCGCACTAATTATTAATTTTTAATTTAATTGGCCCTTTATATTAATAACTTTTAGTTTGTAAATTCTTAGAGAGATTCATCATTGCATGATTTTCTACATGTTAGAGGGTGACTGTTCGCGCCAATCTCAAATTACCTTTTATTTTAATTTTTAAATTAGAGCCGGCCGTATTTTGATTCCTTCTTATATATTTTAGAGTTGAGATATCGACGCGAATTTGTCCGAGCACGCGGACCGCTGATATATGGGCCGCGAGCCACGCTGCGTCTTTTGCGCATTTGGCCTTCTGGAGCTTGGCTTTTTGCTATCTTCTCGCAGGGATCGTTCTTTTTGAATTTCGTTTGTGATAGTT
Source organism: Sinelater perroti (assembly GCA_036346155.1). Classification (NCBI taxonomy): domain Eukaryota; kingdom Metazoa; phylum Arthropoda; class Insecta; order Coleoptera; family Elateridae; genus Sinelater; species Sinelater perroti. The sequence goes on along the minus strand of JARFIY010000158.1, from coordinate 14,129,130 downwards.
TAAATTTTCTGTAAGCCGAAAGCATTTTTAAGCGAGAATTCACCGGCGTATTTAATTGGCAACAGAAGTTTTCATTTCTGCGAGGCTTTTGTCAAAAGCTAATTTTGTAGCGAAATTCGATATTTTGCCGACCAGATTAACTTCTTCCTGGAGGTCCTTTGGTTTTTTGATTGCATTTCGGGGTTGAAATTTTTGCTGGTAAAACTCGGTCCATTATTTTCTTTGCTCTGACTTGGCAAGGAACGATAAAGGAATCTTTGCACCAGGAAAGACGCTACCGATCGGCTCCGCTGTGAAGATTGGGATAACGTCCTATCTTTTTACGCATACCCTTATATCCTTTTCCTGGAACCCCCAGGACCAACAGCACTGGAACCGATTTTTGCGGGAAAGCGCCGTTTCCACAGGTTAGTGTTTTTTAGCTTTAGTTTTGTTTGAAGTTCCTTTTATTCAAATGTTAATTACCTATACAGTCCACTTTTCCGCACAAGTGACTGTCATTTGTATGATTACTTATTATTAGTATGTACTCATTACCCATACTATGGATAGATTGCTTTAGTTAATATTTTATTAAATAGCAATATGTCCTGGTATGTTAGTTGTCCATAGAGTACTTCGCCACTTCGGTCGAGCAAACGGCGTTAATGCACTCATACGCGCACGCCGCGACTTTTAAAGTTCAAACTTCATGCCCCATAAATTCCGAGCCAAGCTCGGCGTATAATTTTCGTATAAAACCACTCCGACTCAGGTAAATTGTTTCGCCCCGCGCGCACAGATGAGGCACAATCATTGCGCTCAAAGGCGGGCATGCGAGGGACTGCGCGTCAAAGTCGCGTTATCCCGAATGGAAACCCAACCGTGTAACACGTAATATCGCATTCTTCGGGCAAATCTAAAACCCCACTTGAAATATCAAGCTTCCTCTTACGGCAGCATCCGGATGCATCTATTTTATGGCAATCGGATTTTACGCTCCGGCGGCCGCGCGTCGGGCCGATTTCAGCGGGCGGCGATCGTAGCTGCTCTGGCATAAAAAGGGCGCTGTATCGGCGGACCGGGCGCGCGGCCGGGGGCGCAAAAACTTACAGTTCCCGCAGAAAGGAGCCAGATTTAAGGAGATAATAAAGGGAGCGCCTTCCGGCGGCTTATGGCAGCCGGGATGGCCCGGAGCCACGACGATAATGACATACAAAAACTTAATAGGGCGGCGTGCACTAAATAACGCGCGCCCAATTTGTCCGTTTAAGGGGGCCGTAAAGGGATTTGCCGTTCCGGCTCGGGAGGACGTAAAAACAAATTTGATTGTGCGAGCGCCCGGATCGCCGGCGCCCCCCTGTTGCCCGATGGCCGATCTAATGCAATCGGGCCGAACTCGCGCCAGGTACTCTCCAAATTGGCCGTTTCACGGGGGCAATCCGCGGCGGCCGCCATAAAGCAGCCGGGCGACAATTTGGGGATTTGCTGCGCGAGCACGTGCTGCAAAAGGGAGCGTTGCCCGCAGCTCCGATTTTCAGCCGGAATCAGAGTTGAACAGCTGTTTGTTTTTCAGCAGAGATGATTGTAATTGCCGCTCCGTTTGCCAGTCCGGCAATAATCCTCTGTCGGGTAGTAATGGCACCAAGCAGGGGATGGCTGTAAATATAAATGCCTTTGGCTATGATTTTATTTGCGTAATGTCAATTTGTTTATCTTGCAAGCTGCAATTTTTTTTTAAATAAATATACATTGCAACTAGTCTAAAGACTAATAACCAAATCTTATTTAACTTTTAATAATAATGGTAAGGCTCTAACGCCCCGCGTCGAGCTCGGCCTGCGAACTGAGAAGTTAAGGCTCTCATACGTTCGTCTTCTCTATCCGGTCGTCGCACACCATCTCTGACGCGGAGCGATGTGGCAAGCACCGCGCCTTAGACGACCGCAATTGTTCGAGCGTCGCAGGTACTAAATTATTTATAGTGACTTAGTAGGCCACCCTACAGGCATCGAAAGCTTCGGGATGGAACCCGGGTCTGTCCGCCTCAATCGCTTAGACCACTTTGGTTTATTTAACTTTTAACTATGTTTTTATGAGATGTCACCCATCGGGTGCCTTCTCAGCCCTGGTATAGGCCTTTTTTATAATTTTGTATTATCTAGGAGATGTAGAGCCTCGAAATTTACATGTATATGAAGTTTGGTTTCGTATTTTTGGGCAATGTTCTTCTTTTCATCTAATATAGTCCCATAGTTGACATATTATCTATACTGCTTTTATTATCTGATTGTACAAAAGTATTTTGATGTGCTTTCGTCTTTTTTTTTCTTCGTGATGTGCTCCTTTCATCGTAATTTAGCATGCGGTAAAATGATGTTGTTTAGTGTTCCTGATATGTATTCGTCCTTCTTGTTCATAAAATTGATATGCACAGATTTGCTGTTTTTAATTTTATTTGTCCATGAATCTATCTCATTCAAGGCTTGTTGTAGCATTTCCTTTGTTCCTATAGTACCCTTTCCTGTTGCTAGTATTGCAGTGTCGTCTGCAAAAGTAGCTACTGATGTGCAAGATGTAGCGCGCTAGCTTCACTATACTACCCTGTGGTACTCCTGTCGAAATATTTATCTTTTTGTTTAATCCTGAGTAATCTTTTTGCAATGTAAGATTTTATTATTTAGGAAAATTGCCTATCCAGTTTATGATTCAATCATTGATGCCAAACTTTATCAAAACTCTGAGACCTTTTAAATACTACTCTTGTGATTGGATCAAATCCCGGAGATTTCTTACGGTTTAGGTTTTCTTTAATGTGTTTTGTTACTGAGTTAATCAATTTTATTTCTTCATGGGCGATTCCATCTTCTAATAGGCTGTCCAAAAAGTTTTGATCGAACCCAATTACAATCTAATATAGAATTTTCTTGCTCATCTTTCGATATACAACACTTGCTACAACGATTGCTAAAGGATGGAGCTTTCACGAGAAGATATTCGATTGTTGTTGCAAATTGAATCCACAAATGAGTGCTACCGAGGCCGGAGAAAATGTTTGCAAAGTTTATGTAGACGGTATTGTTGGAAGAGCCACTACTAGAGGTTGGTAAAGTTTGGTCGACAAGGAAGTTCAAGATTGTCAAGCTGTGCACAACAAATTGAAGACAAAATTTTTGTTGTCGCGGCGTCGAATTTTTACCCGAAAAATGGCAGGAAATTGATTATTGATTTTTCTTTTGCTTGAACTTAATTAATATGAAAATAAATGCTTTATAGAAAGCCGATCAAAATTTTTTGGCCAACATATTACTTCAAGTACTTGTCTATCTTGTCCTTTATTCGCTTGAAATAGCGTTTCGGGATGTTCCGTAAATGCCCTTGCTTCCTGATTGTTGCCTCTTGCCCAACCACTGTCAGTTTTTTTTAGCGGCGTTTGGATTATTTGATTTTATTCTTCACCAGGAGTAATGGGTTGACAGGTTCTTTAAGTAATTCTTCACAGGTTAATTTTTATTTTATGTATTTATTTTTCAGTAGTTTTTTATTTCCCCTGGTGCTTCTCTTTTCAGCAATCAGCTTCCTGATATCCTTGGGATAATTGAACGTACTGGACTGGTCCATTTAAAACCGCGCGCGTAAACTAAATCGGTAAATTTGTTTTTATAGTTTCGTACACCCTTCTTTGACATTCGTGTGAAGTTTGGGCGGGATACATCAATTAGTGTGTATTTAGCAGCCATATATATATGACGCGAAAAGTTTGTTTGGCGATTTTTACTATGGAAACAAAAATTGAACAACGAGTTTGCTTGAAATTTTGTGTTTCCAATGCAATTACGGCTACGGAATCATTGAAAATGTTGCGGAAGTGTTTTGGGGAGTCTACTCCATCGAGAACATAAGTATTTGAGTGTCATAACGCATTCAGTGAGGGCCGTGAGGTCGTAGAAAACTTGCCTCATACGAGTCGTCCATCCAACTCTGTGAACGATGATAACATCGAAAAAGTGAAGGAAATTGTGCTCTAAAATCGTGTTGGCATTAGAGAAATAGCACAGGGTCTCAACATCTCTTATAGATCGACTCAACACATTTTGATTGATATTTTGGGTATGAATCGCATCGCCGCCAGACTCGTACCAAAATACCTGAATTTTTTGCAAAAAGAACGTAAATGATGACCCTACATTCATCAAACGCATCATCACTAGTGACAAGACGTGGGTTTATGAATATGACATGAAAACTACCCAACAGTCTAGCGAACGGCGCGCCAAAAATGAGCCGAAACCGAAAAAACCACGTCAAAGTCAGTCGAAAATCAAGGTGATGCTCATCGTTTTCTTCGATTACCGTGGTGTGGTTTACCATGAATTTGTTCCAAAGAGTTAAACGATCAATAAGAAATGTTAATCGGTCGTTTTGAAGCGTCTACGTAAAGCAATTCGTCGTAAACGGCCGGATTTGTGGGCAGATAATGCGCCGTCACATTACAGCTTAATTGTGACTGAATTTTTGGCCAACCACGAAACAAAAGTCATCGCTCAACCACCATATTCGCCAGATTTGGCTCCCTGTAATGTTTTTCTCAAATATCCGCTCCGGGGAACGCTCCATGAGTGGATTGAGGCCATAAAAATAAATTCGCTGAAGGAACTAAAGGCCATCCCGTCCGAGGCCTATAAGAAGTGTATGGAAAATTGGATTAACCGTTGGCATGCTTGTATTGGCTCAAAAGGAGTCTATTTTGAAGGCGATAATAAAAGCTTGTATTAAAATACATAAAAATGTCGTTTTCCTTAACCAGTCCTGGTCAAATTTGGACAGAGTAGTATGTCTATTAACTTTTCAGCTTCCCGATCCAATTTCTTTTTTATATTTGAGCTGAATCCTGCTCTAATTTTTTCTTAAAGAATTTCAAATCTGTGTACTTGTTGTTTAATATTGGGTTAGATTGTTTCTGGAACACTTTTTCGTTTAATGTTTTCCCGGAGATTAGATATTTCAGGGGAAAATAAATTTTAAAGACAAGATTTACCTACCTTATGGTTTTAACACGCTTACTACAACTGCCCTTATTAGCACTATAACCAAGTCTTGTAAGTATTGGATTTGATAAAGCTTACCAAAATTAAGAAGAAGTTTCAATATTTCAACATTTACATGGTTTGCAGCAAAACTAGATTCAGTGCAATAACGAAAATATTACCAACTATAAGCGAAAACAAAATGCAAGCCGAAATAGTCAAACATATTGTGCAAAATAGCTGCTCAACGAACACTTAATTTTTGTAAAAAGATACTAGAAGTTTATAATTTTCATATTGCTACTATTGCTAGAATTAATAATTTTAATAGGCATAAGAATATTTTATATTATTGTTTAAATATCGTTAGACACAAATAGTGAAAAACTTTACTATTCTGGTTATGTCTTGCTTACTATATTTCATCACAATTCTTCTGCGGAATAACAAAATTGCAATTATTTTAAAGCCACTATTAGGCAAAGTAAAGATAAATAAAGAATCCCATGTTTAAAAGAAAGTATAGCAAAGGACTAAGAAAAATAATTAACAAAATTGAATCATACGAAAAAAGACAAACATGCTAATGCAGTACCGTCAATTTACATTAATGTGCTGAAGTTAGAAAAAGATAAGACGAAGAAACTGAGACATAGTCTCATCCTTTCCGGTATTTTTACTAAGATGTAACTTTTCCTCCAAAACGAAATTAACAAAATGAAAAATACAGAAAAACAGAACTTAATAGAAGATTCTAGAAAAACTAAAATTGAATAATAATTAAAAACGAAATCAAAAAGGCAAAGAAGTGTTGAGGAGCTTTCGGTGACTGATAAAATCATTTTTAACGAACAACCATAATATTCAGTGCATTCAGATGTATTTCTTTAACAACGAAAATGAAATCATTTATTTAATCAATGCAATATCAAAACAGTAAAATGATATGAAACCAATATGTTCAAGGTTGAAATTAAAAGTGTTGGAGTAAATGAGCCTTGATACACGATTTATCGATGTTGAAGAATGTAATGTGCAAATTACAATGTACTACAAAATAAGATATCTCTGCAACCATTGCAGACTCAGTAAAATATAAAGGAAATGCCATTATTCGAGAAAAAAGAAACTTGAGTCGAAGAAAACCGTTGGTTTCACAATTTCTCTAATTGACCCCGGTTGTTTTCTTTAAGAAAATTTGAATCGACGTAAAAAATATTTAACAGCAGTCTAACTACGCAAGTAAAAATCACTTACATCGTTCTATTAAGATTGGCTAGATAATTTTGGTACAGCTCTTGGTAAAATAACGTAAGGTCCTTCTGTATATAGATTTACAATGTAAAAAAAAACCATAAATGTTTGTGATTAGCCTTAGTATTGAAGGCAATATAAAGGGAAAATCTCAGTTACAAAGAAGAGCGGTGAACTAATTGAACTTGATAATAAACGGATTATCCCTCGTAGTTTGTTTTGCACTGTTATATCGTTTTTAATTGTGCTTTATAATAGACATCCTTCTCTCACGCTTTAAAAAAACTTTCCAGTTAAAGACGAAGAGAATTTTGACTTATCTGGGTTTGTTCTGTTTGTAAAGAAAAGCCACCTCTTCTTTGTTTACTGGTTTAGATTTGACCAAACGAATGGTAAGAAGGATCATACATAAAAGTTGTAATTTGCAATAGATTCGGGGAAATAAACAGTTGAGGATATTCTGTCTCTGTTATTTCTTTCGACAAGTGACTACTGATTACAAGAGATAGTAGAGCGAATGGTTTATTGTATTTCTCTACAGCAATACATCCTGTTTTAAGCAGATCTTTCTTTTTAACTTTTTGTACAAATTGTTCCTTCAACAAATCCTTGCTTTCCATACAATGCGTTCAATAAGCAACTAGTTGTGAGAAAATTTCAGAAAGTGCAACGTCTTTAAACCTAAAGACGTAACAATTGGTAAACATACTCTTATTTGTAAGTATGCAAAGTATCAAACTTTATAACTTCTTTTCGCAAACTCATGAGGATGTATTATTTGAGAGATGAGAAAACTTCTGACGTTCTTAGAAATTCATCTCAACAGCTATAGCGGGTGAAGTTATAAAAAAACCATTAAAGGCTGCATCGAGTTACTACAACGTGGATTCTTGACAATTTAAGTACCTGGCCTTTTTTCTTTATAAATAACATATATATGCATTTTTTTAATAATTCTTTGTGGAATTACAACAGAAAATAATTTAATTTGCCGTCTTCTAGTGCCATACTAGTTTCAATATTTATTTGATTGTTAATTACTTCAAAGCGAGAGATATCTTAAGAGAAGTCATTGTCGCAGTTATTGAGACCCTAGAATTACATTGGTCGTACAAATAATAAATTATTTTCTGTTACACGCGTGCTTTCATTAATATTTACATTCTATTTGAAATTGTACGCAAATCCGTCTGTTATATTAAAATTAAGAGGACTTAGCTTGTTAATCAATTCAAAATGGATAATAAATTTGAAAAATCAGATTTAACAACAGGTAAATTTTTTATTTAAACGCGCAGAATATAAAAACTGTGGCTACAAATAAAAACAGGATAGCACAGAAAAACCCGCAATCGCAAGCAAATCGAAAAGCAACATATTTGTATACGAGGTAGCCAGCTACTCAAAAATGTCTAAAAAGTTAGCGGAAGTTATAAAGGGAGAACAGTATAAAACCAAAAGTATGTCCAATGATGCTGTTCAAATAAATTGCAATGTACCAGACATGTCTAGAAGACTATCTAAATATATGAAAGAAAATAATATTATCCATCATACGTATCAGTTAAAAAAGAGATAAACCCCACAGAGTTGCAATTAAATATTTCCTCTTCTTCTTTGTTTTTTTCTTTTTCTTCTTCTTCTTCCCCATCATGCTTTGGATATAATCTGCTGCGACACTACGATTTTTATACTTACTTCTGCCATTTCTTTTTCGGTCTTCTTAAGCTTCGTCTTCCTTTTGCTCTATATCTATAGTATGTTTTGGGTAGTCTGATGTTTTCCATTCGTTCTAAATGTTCTTTCCATTGCTGTATGTAGTTTTTTATTTTGTGCATAATGTTGAATATTCTTAGTTTTTCTTTAATTTGTTGGGTTTTTTTTCTACTTCTGAGATTGTATCCGGCGGTTGGTCGTAGCAATCGCATTTCTGATGTATTTATTCTGGGTTCGTTATTTTTGGTAATGGTCCAGCATTCACTACCGTATGTTAGGCTTGGGGCAGCTGTTACATTATAGAACTTCATTATTGTTTCCTTCTGTACTTTATTCTCTTCATTAAAGATGTTGAACAGCACAGAAACAGTTTACCTGTTCAATTATTTTTTCATCTTTAATCGAATCAGTGAATTTTCTGAATCTGCAACTACAAGCTGATCGCCTGCCAATGAAAATGTGGCAGCATATTTTGTTTTATTTAGATTATGTGTATAAGTTTCTATAGTATCAATCCACTGTCTCACAACATCGTCAATATAGAGATTAAATAAAATTGGGGACAGGCTGCATCCCTGCCTTAGTCCAGGATTTGTGTTTTCGAAATTGCTTCTGTCATCTATTATTATTTCTGTATACGGATATATGTTTTTAATGACTTTAATTAGATGTATGGGGCTCAAAGGGCTAGGATGCGAAACATACGGCAAGTTTCCAGCTATCGCCGACTTAGTTTCTCCTACTAAATCCCGACTCTCACTTTCCCGTTGCTGAGCCCTGGAAATCCGAGCAGCCTTGTGGAAGATTGAATAACTAACCTCAGTGGGAAACAAGATCGGAAACAAGGTCGGAAACAAACGAGAGCGGAATACTTGAAAAGGGTGGTTTCCGCTCCAGGGAACAAAAAATCTCTAGAGCACAAAGTGAGAACTACTGCCACTGTACCAGCTAAAAAGAATAAAAAGCCTTTAAGCATGTCCTTTGTTGACCAGAAGAATTTTTCAAATTTATAGTAAAACAAAATTTTAATTGTAAAAACACACTATGAGACTCTTGGCTTACTATTGCTAAGGGCAGAGAATTCACCAAGGTTCTACATAAAAAGAACTGCAGTTTATTATTAGCAGGCGCACCCACTTTGGACGAACGATCTGATGGAGGTAACAGATTTTCTGGATTTTTTTTATTACCAGTGGGTTCTGTAACTCCTACATGGGTATAGAACTCAACTTTGACCTATTATTTGGCCATTCACCACCAATAGCAACAAAAATTCCTAATTTAAATAACTAATATAGATATTTTATTAAAACTTAAAATACTAATCATGGTGGCACCAAAGCCATGCAACAGTCGATAAAAGTGCATATAACCAGCTCGCCAATGAACTTAAATCCAAATCAAAGGAAGCACAACTCATATAATTTCAAGATTACACATCCAATCTCACTCGATACGATCTACTATACATTTGAACAGAATGTAATCAAAGACAGCTGATATAAAATGTAACGTGGCTGAGCTCTGAGCGTACGTTTGGTTGTCTATCTTCAGGATCGTTTTGCATATCTCACTTTCGTAAGGTCGCCGCACCCCACTATTATCATTTGTAAATGAGTTGTTCCACGTTACCACCTTGCAAAAATTTGAGGAAAGGCAAATGAAAAATTGTCAGCCTAGGACGCCAAAAACACCTTTTTGCGGGCAACCCCTCGTAACTCAATATGGCGACCGATTAAAACTTTCCGTAAACCACATCAAGCAAATACCCCCTTCATAAACTAAATGCCACACCTGGTCCACGGGGAAAGCAATAAAGAAAAGGCAGACCTTTTTGCCCAACACCTCACGCCTAATAACGACGTTCCATGCCAAAATATCTTGCTCGACAGTCATTTATTTCTAATAGAATCTATTTACTGCTAAGGAAATTACCTAGACTCAATCAAATTACGCCAAAAATATTAAAAGAGCTCTCAAAGACGGGTGTTGCATTGCTAACTTATATTTACAACATCGTATTACGAGTACAGTACCGGTTTGATCAACTACAGTTGGCCGAAATAATTATGATTCTCAACCCGGTAAAAATCCAGATGACGCTTCATCGTATAGATCAATAAGTGTATCATCAAGCTTCTCCAAATTCTTAGAAAAACCCTTGCTTTGCAGAATTAGTGTATTTCTGAGTGAAATCCTTGATCATCAATTTGGATTACGGCAACAACACTCTACGACTCAACAGTGCCACCGTATTGTTCATAAAATAAATACATCAGTGGAAAATAAAAAGTACTATACTATGGTGTTTCTGCATAAAGATCAAACTTTCGATAAGATAAGGCACGGTGCTCTTCTGTATAAGATCAAGATTTTTCTGCCACCATAATTTAATTTGATTAAGTCACATTTAAGCAATCGTCAGTTTACAACCAAAGCGAACGGCGAAGTTTTAGATTTCTTGCAAATACAATCTAGAGGTCCACAAGGTAGTGTATTACCTCCCCCTCCCCCATTTTATCTCGTATACACAGCTGACATATCTACTACAGCAAAAAATGTTAATCGGAACTTTCGCCGACACAGCGATTCTCCCTAGTCATGAAAATCCCGCAACCCCGTCGTCCTACCTCCAAGATCATCTGAATGTTTTACATGAGCGGACTCCAAATCAATGCAGTTAGCTTTCACCTTAAGGAAAGGCCATTGTCAACTAGTACTTATATATAATACAACCATCCCAAAAACTTTTTCAGTGCGCTACCTAGGACTACAACTTAACGAAAAACTCACCTGGAGGAGCACATCATAAAGAAAAGGAAGCAAATTGATCTTAGATTTAAAGAGTTGTACTGGCTACTTGGACGAAGATCACATTTGCAAATATAAAGCAAGCTTTTACTGCACAAGATAGTTATAATTCCTATATGGACGCATGGAATCCAATATTGCCGTCCTTCAACGAGCCTAGTCTAAAATCCTCCACTCCATAGTGAATCTACAGTCAAACGATCCAAACCAACCTCGACATTCCTTTCATTTCTAAAGTCAACCAAGACTGCGTCAACAAACATAATGACAGATTTGCGGCCCGCAGTAACCCTCTCATAACAGGATCATAGAAGACTAAAACGATATTGGCTAATCGATCTCAGGAGACAATTAGGAAAGCTCCTCGCTGGATGAGTTTTCTTCGTGACATAGGACATTAGTTCATATAACACTTAATTCTGATTGCTAATTTCCGTGAAAGAAAAAAGTTTATCCATTCTTAATAAAGTCGTTAAATGTGTTGTTGTATCGTCCAATATAAAGCAGCTACAACTCTGAGTTAGATTACTAATCTTTCGAATGATGGACCTGGTCCTTCAATCCCCATTTGCGACTGGAGTGGGATGCACTCGCTCCATTAGCATCGGCTTGAAACTGTCGAGCGACCTACGTATGGCATGAATCGCACCAGGTGGTCGATCCCCGCGGCCATCAAGGCCCATCGATCGCACTCCATATGTTTGTTTTCTCCGCGGCCAATTACCGCGGTGTCGTATTTGACGGACAATTGGAGACGGCGGTGTCGGATAACAAAGGGTGAAAGGTGTTGCAGCACGTAGCCGAGCGGCACGTGCGAGCGCCCATTAGACTGGCACGGGTCATTGCCGGTAAACACGGCTAATGGGGCAGAGGCTACAGTCCGATCAGCGCCGCCTCCTCCCATAAATCTAGCCGATAATGGCTGTGAGCGCTAAGTTGCCTTTGTACTGCCGCGTCCGATATTCGGGTGCGGATGCCTGCGAACATGGGAGCAGCGGTGTTATTTATGACGGCCCGCAGGCTGAATCCCGATACCTAGGGGCGAGCGGGGCGAAGGTGCAATTATTGTAAATTAACTAATTTCGCACAATGGCTACGCCCGGACGGCTGGTCAAATTCTCATGGGCGGCGACCTCGCCCTAGATAAAGCAGAAGCTGCAAACTAGAAATTTTACAGGGCGTACGAATTTTTTACTGCATTGTTTTAATGAAGTGCTGGGTTTCACTTTATTTCACTGTTTTTATTAAAAAAATCAACTTCTCCTTCTTCTTCTCTATCTTTCTTGCGTCCAGTTTTGAGCATAGGCCTCCTTCTTTTTATTCTGACTATCTCTATTTTGTGTTATTTTAAACCTCTACAGGCCAAGGACTCTCTTAATGTCGTTAACCCATCGGGCTATTGGTCTTCCTCTGTTTCCTTTCTCCCACCACGATCTTCGTTATATTATCTTGGCATTCCATCTGCCGTATTTTGCTCTTACATGATCGGCAAAGTCCAATTTCGGCTGTGTTACTTTTGTTTTATTGCGAATTCTCTAATTTCTTTTTTTGTTCCGTACTGTAACACCTGTGTATCTTACAATCTTCTTGTTATTTGTTTTGTGTCATGTGCTTCAATTTTGTGAACGCTGCCTAAGCCAACCTTTTTATTAATTATGACAAAATTATCCGAGAACTTTGGATGGTTTAGATGCTTTTCATTCATATTGATTCCTTTTTTTTGTTCAATCTAGTTGCTTAAAAACACTTTCCAATGCTAGTGTAAACAATCTTAGATATATTGTATCTCCTTGTCTTATGCCTCCTCCGATTGGAAATGATTGTTTTTTCATATACTTCTATCACCGATGTCCCTTGGTTATAAAGGGTCTTTCATTAAGCAAAGTGTGTGTGATATATCATCGAAATTTTTTATTCGTTTCAAAGGCCTATCGATGCCATTATGTATGGAATATAACATCATGCAAATGTCCGCCGCGGCTTCTCTGGGTGGTGCGCATCCGAAATGTCCAATTTTCCAAGACTCTAGCGCATAAAACAGGCTGAATTTGACCGATGCCATGGGTTATGTTGGCTTTGAGGGCCTCTGTAATTTGTGGCTTATTCGCATAGACCTGCGACTTAAGAAAACCTCACAAGAAGAAGTCTAACGGGGTCAAATCGCACGATCTCGGTGGCCAGCTAACGTCACCTCCACGTGAGATGACCATGCCCTCAAATCGCTCGTGCAGAATGTCCAATGTGGCATAAGCAATTCAGGCCCAAAGTTGGTAATCATCGACCTATAGCGCTCGCCGTTGACGGTGATGGCCTGGCCAACGTCGTTCTCAAACAAATATGGACCGATGACGCCGCCAGCCAAAAATCCACACCAAACAGTGACTTTTTCGGGATGCATTGGATGCTCTTGGATCTCATGTGGATTAGAATCGTCCCAAATTAGACAATTTTGTTTGTTGACATACTCATTTATCCAGAAATGGGCCTCGTCGCTGAAGACGATTTTTCGATGAAAATTAGGGTCAGTTTCCAATTGCTCCAGGGCCCATTCAGCGAACACACGTCGTTGTCTGTGGTCGTTTACGTTCAGCTCCTGGGCCAGGCCCAAGTCACGACGCAAAATTCGCCAAGTTGTGGTCTGCGAAAGGCCGAGAAATCGACTGCCTCGGATTCTCCTGCACATTCTCAGGGACAGCGGCGATGTTTTCGGCAGATCTTGCGTTTAGTCGTCGTTGGTTGATTGTTTACTGAACGACTGGACTCAAATTTATCCACCACACTGAAAATAGTCCTCTCGGTAGGGAGGTTATGGCGACCGTAAAATGGGCGAAGCGCGCGGAACGCTGCCCGAACAGAACACCCATTTTGATAAAACAATTTTATCATTTGCACGTATTGTTGAACGCTATATCCGTCGATGGTAATTTGGCAAAACAGACTGAATAAATGACAGCCAATTCGACAGATGTAGCTTCAACAATATGACCGCTATCAACTGTCAAAGTTCGGAAGTCCCTATTGGAAGACCCTTTATATATCCTTTAATACTATAGTGTAGCAATAATCTATGCCGGCCTTCTTTCATTATGACCCAATGTTCCAGACAGTTTAATGCATTTTCATGATTAATAAAGACCACGTATAGCTCCCAGTTGTACTCTTTTCCTTTTTTTAACTTATTTGCACTGTTAATACATGGTTACAAGTGCTAAACGTCTTTGGAACGCAACCTGTTCGATTGATTGATACTGCTGTAATGTTTGTGTTAACAGAAGATATTTCGTAATAATTTTACTTTATTAATGATTTATTTAAACCATCTAAAGCATAGTCAATTGATATGTCCATAAAGAAATCTTAAAAGTACTTAGCCTTGCAAAAATATTTATTTTAAAATAACTTTGTTTACATAAATACTTAAAGTTTTCTTTCAGAAATAAACTCAAAATGCAGATAAAAAAAAATTTAAAGATGTAAAGGAACTACAATACTGCATTAGCCACATTAAATTGTTGAAAAAGTAACCAACACAGATTTGATCGGATTATAAAGATATATATTTTTATTTTGTTATTTATTATTATTTATGTTGCTGCCCATGTTGTTCTTTTCTTTTCTACATTTTCGTTACAACTCTATTTTATATTCCACAGGATTTTCTTTGTTTCTCCTTTTGTGTATGTTAGTAATCAAATTCGTCATTGCTCTCGTTATTTTAGTCATTCTTTCCTTAAATGTAAACAAGTAAAGACGGTAGAGAGGTCAAATTTTAAGTTTTGTTTGAAACTGCATTAATACTTTTTATTTTGTTTAAATTATCTACATATGGTATTTAACCATAAAATTCCACTCTAAATTCCTAGGCTTAGATATTGAACGAACATCCTCATAGCTTTTCATCAAGAAAAATAATGTATGACACGCTATGACAATACTTCTTATTTAAATAACTTTTTTTAAGCACAAAAAAATTAGTTAATTTCAATAACAAAAAAAAGGAATGTTGACGACGCGATAACCGTACAATGCAGCTCCTCCTTTATAAAACAAGTAATTATTTGAAGCCAGTAAATTAGCAATAATTTTAATCTCAATTAGGAGATAGTGGAAAGTGAAAGTGATAAGGTCAGTTTTTATATTAAAAAATAATGCAACCAGCAAAAATAAAATTTAGAGTTCTCACTTTGTAATGCGTTCTCAAAATTTCAATAAACTCTTGAAAGAAGTAAATAGCACTCAATTGCTAGCAAAAAATAAATGTAGAGCGATCAACTTTAGACAAAGAAAAAACGAAGATTTATATTTACTTTTGTAAAAATAGTAAAACCAAAAACGAAACAGCAGTTAAAGCAAAAATAATAGTATAAGTGTCAAAAAAATGAAACAAGAAAGTGCAATTTTAATTAAAAAGTAATATAAAAAATAAGGCAACTCAAATAAATTCAACAAAATAAAAAAATTAAAAGTTTCGAAACAACAGCAAGTTTGGGTTTGAGTTTCGAACAGCCGAGAGTGAACGCAATAAGTCAAGTTATCAAATGGTATCATAAATGTTACATATATATTTATTTATCACTAACCGCACTGAAATAACCGAACTAAGTGTATAAAAATTATAATAGCGCAGCTATTATGGCCTACGCTAATAATTATAGGCAATATAGTCAATTAGCGCCCCCGCAATTGGGAAATTTATACAAAGATCAAAACACTATATACACAACCACAAGCATATACAGCATTATCACAACCAACACCCCGACTGATCCAATCATAACACCCAATGATGTTTTATAGCCAACCCCCAACCTGTCTACAAGCCTATGTTAATTATCCCTTATTACCGAAAAACAGCACTGAGAATAAATGGCGACAAGTAACTTACGGCAAGAAAAGAAATAGAAACCACGATGAAGATAACGATCCAAATAGTAAAGTCGGTTACTGGCTAGGAGAGGATGTGCCAGTTAGTAATAGGTATGAAAATCTAACAGAAAAGAACATGGACGAAGAAAATCAGTCACCCAAACAACTGAAACCGCCACCCATTTTCATAAGCAAAGCCATTAACAAACCTACTTGACGAACTGGTGAAAGATAAATAGCTTATTAAATCGTTAAGTAACGATCAGATCAAAGTCCAACCATTAGAAAGCAAGGACTATACCATAATAATAATTAAAGCATTAATTAAAAAAAACACTGAGTTTTACACATATAAACCGAAGAAAGAGAGAAACCTTTCGTGTAGTACTGAAAAATATCCACCCTTCAACAGACAAAAGTAATAAAAGAAAGCTTAAACAATGAAGGACATGAAATAATAAACATATGGAAGATCAAACAACGGAAAACCGGAATAACCCTCCATTGTTCTTCGTAGATGTTAAACCAAAAGATAACAACAAGGAAGTACATAAAATTAAACAACTCTTAAATACAATAGTACAGATCGAACTTCCGCACGCCAAAAGAAAGATACCTTAAAGTACGAGGTGTCAGAGATTCAGTCATACGAAAAATTAGTGCCATAATTGCACGAGATTTGTTAAATGTATTGACAACTATTACACAAAGAATGGTTCTAGTAAAGTCAGGGATAACGATGTAGTGCGCGTAAACTGCAAAGAAAAACACCCTGCAAACTATCGAATGCTTGGTTCACAAACAGCTACACCAAAAGTTACATCCTGCTTTACGCCAAAAACGAACACTCACACGACCTGTACAGCAAGGTATAACCTACTCGCAAGTAAGAAGAAAATAAGAACAAATCATACAAAGCACTCACATCATTCATACAGCATCACGCATTAGATATATTGTTAATTTCAGAAACACACTGCACATCGAGAAGCCATCTTAAAATACCCAGATATAGCATATACTTTAGAAATCATCCTGGAGAGGTGGCGCATGGGGGTGCTGCAATAATAATTCGACAAAGAATTAAACACTATGAAAAACCAAGGCTTAAATATGAACATATACAAGTCAATAGTGTAGCTGTAAACGACATCCTAGGCAAAATTGTAATCTCAGCAATTTACTGCCCACCAAAACACAATAACGAGTACGCACAATATAATAAATTTTTTAAAACTTTAGAGAACTGAGGGTTAGTAGGCGGAGATTTCAACACCAAACACTCACAATGGGCATCTCGGGTAACTACTACGAAAGGAAGGGAACATTAAAAGTGGTACAAAAAAAAACAACTTATCTGCGATCTGCCAGATATAGTGGATTTTTGTGTTATCAAAGGCTTAGATACTAGAAAAATAATTATGAAACCCAGTTGGGATCTTAACTCAGATCATACACCAACTTTAGTGACAATAACCACTAATATAGTCAAAAAACAAAGAAAGCATCACTATAGACAAAAAAAAACGAATTGAGAAGAATTTTGAGAAAAAATTTATGAGCTAATTAACCTAATTAACCTAAAAGATGAATTAGACATTGAAATGGCCATAGAAAATCTGACTAAAGCTATACAACATGCAGCATGGCAAGCTACACCAGATCGAAATGAAAAACAAATTCAAGAGCACCTACTGGTAAAACAACAAATTGCAAAAAAAGGAAAGCCCGAAAGAAATGGCAGATAACAAGAGCAGACACAGACAAAACTAGATATAATAAAATATCCAAAGAGCTTAAACAACTGTTACAAAAAATTAAAAATGGATCAATCCAAGAGTACCTTAGGAACTTATCCGTAAATGAAGCCATGAAATACTATGGAAGGCAACCAAGATACTTAAACGACCACAACAACAAATATCACACATAAAAGTTACAGATGATACTTGGGCTAGAACCAATCAACAAAAAGCTGATGCCTTCTCGAAACACCTCACTGAAATTTTCCAATCTCTACCATCCACAGCGGACTCCCAAGAAGAAGACAACATGCACATATTTTTGGAGACGCCCCATCAAATGGACCTTCCATTAAGGAAAATAGTAAAAAGAAAAGTAAAAACTGTCATTTTTAAAGAAACCCAAAAAGCTCCAGGGTACGATATGATAACGAGAAAAGTGCTAAGAGAATGTACGCAAAAGTGTCTTAAAGCCATAACCCAAATATACAATGCACTATTAAGAACTCACTATTTTCCCACTCAGTGGAAGATAACACGCATTATTATGATACCCAAACCAGATAAAGATCCAAGAAAAATTAAGCCTCCTACCGCTACCTTCTGAGGTCCTTGAAAAAATAATCTTAAAACGCTTTCTACAAACAATAGTGGATACAAACCTCATACTCCAACGCCAATACGGATGTAGAGGAACGCATGGAACCATCAAGCAAGTTCACAGACTGGCCATTCAAATAAATAACATCCTAGAGCAGAAACAGTAATGCTCAGTGGTTTTTATCGACATCAACCAGGCATTCGATAAGAGTGGCATGCTGGATTATTGTTTATACTCAAAACATCATTACCATATACCATATATGCACTATCAAGAGGTAAATACTGATCTTTGTCCGATTAATGCAAGGGAGCATACTCGGTCCAGTTCTCTATTTAATCTATACGGCGGATCTTTTAACGACTAGACTTACAACAGGATGACACCGCAATATTGGCGACGCATCATAACCACATTACCGAATCTGGAAACTTACAAAACCATCTCAATAAGCTGGAACCATGGCTGACAAAATGGCGAATAAAAGTCAACGAGACAGAGTCCAACGACATCACATTCACTACGAATCGGCACAATTGTCCTCCAGTTATCCTGAATAACTGCCAAATTCCCACAAGTCAAATACCCGGAATCAACCTTGACAGAAGACTAACGTGGCGAACGCATTTAACAAGAGAAAACAGTTAGGTATGAAATATAAACAGATGTATAGGTTGCAGCTATCTCAACACAGTAAACTCCTGTTATACAAAACAATCTTAAAACCTATGTGGATTTACGGGATTCCCCTCTGGGGATCGGCTAGCACATCGAATATTGAGATACTACAGCGCTTCCAAAATAAAGTGTTTCGCAACATAGTTAACGCTCCATGGTACATACCAAACACAGTGATGCATAAAGACCTAAAAATAGCTACAGTGCGTGATGAAATAACTAAAAACAGTGAAAAATATAAGACAAAATAGCTGTTAATTTGTTAAATGAAGGCAACGAAATCCGACGGCTAAAAGATTTAAACCGTCAGACTTAACAAACAAATTTAAGAATTAACATATAAAGACATTAAACAGTGTACTCAAACCAGTGCATTAACTTAATCAATGGATTATCTCCTCCAAGACATGTAGGAGATATTGGTAAGTTTAGTATTTAAGTAACGATATGACACAAAATGTATTTATAGCCTGAGTATTTCAGGTTGATTGTACAATAAACAGAGTTATTTAAAAAAAATACAGCAATAAAATAATCAAAGGCACAATACGTTAATGTAAAAAAAGAATAAAGGTTTTAGGGTGGTGAATTGTAAATATAAATACAATAGATGTGCGAAACGTGCTATTTTAATGTACGCAGTACCGTGGCAGGCAAGCCAAAAATAGCTGACGGCAAAATTTACGTAGGCAGACGTGCACCTGGCTAGGGCTCGCCGCCTTCTACCCTGGCGCAGGCCCAATATGCCTCTTGCAACAGCTGAATGCTAACTGCCTGCTTTTGTCGTTTGTAAACTGGTCGCATGTAAGGGTTGACACTGAAGGAAAATATTTCCTATAATTTTAGCAGGTATAAGAAACTAAATGTCCAACTAATTTGGCACGGGCTAATTGCGGTCTGCACCGACCGACCGTAAAGCCGCTGTAGAAAATATTTTCGAGTATTCGCTCCCCTACAAAAAGTCGGTGTAAAAGTATTAGTCAACTCAGCACATTTAATTAAACAAGGAGAACCAAAGTAAGCGACAGTGGTAAAATTTACTAACTGGAAAACCAAAAAGGTGATAAAATAAAGAAAGGCTTCAAATACAAACATCGTAAATAGATAATTATTTTATAGAAAAAGAAGAAAAAATATAGGATAGGTTAAATGACGTTGCTAAAACAGAAAAACAGCAAAGAAAAATTCTAGAAGGCAATATTTCGATTTGGAATGAAATTGTGGGCGTTTTTGTAAAAAAAAAAACAAACTGAATAAATACCGAATAGCTAGCGCTGTAGTCAAAAAGTTACTGGATTAAGCAAATGCTTCTGGGAGACAAAACTAAATAAAAATTACTTATTCCCGTTAAAAAAAGCCAAAAGGTAAAATAAACTGCTACAAGTAAACGCTAAACTAAAATAAAAATATGGAATGTAAGAGAACTGAATGAGTAGAACCAGCAGTTTATTAAATAAGTGCAAATAAACACTTAGATATTAGGAGCCATCGAAATGAAGAGAGAAAGGAAAGGCTCTGAGAGCATATCAAAGAGATTCGTTGTCTCACTTAAAAGTGATTGTTATTTAATAATAAAAATTAATTATCAAGTTTATTTAACTATTTAAAATAAAAATCAAATTCGAAAAAATGAATCAAATATCAGTTGCCACGGAATATTAAAGGACAAACCAAAACACGCAGTAAGAAACGAGAATAATTAAGAAACATGGAAAACCTTTAAGTGCCGTAATCTAAAGTAGCAGGAGAAAGTTGCAAATGGACACAAACAGGAGGCAACAGTTTGGTGGTCACACAAAGTCAAAAGTATGTGAACAAAAGAAAATTTAAATCAATTACTTAAATACAAATTAATAGAACCTGTAACAATAACAATCTAAAAATGCTGCAAAACAGAGGGCCCAAACGGCCAAAATAAGTTTATGCTAAGATTTTCAATCAAAGCACTCAACATCTCATAGTCACACTCAGGCAAGTAATAGAAAAAGTCATCAAATGCAATAAGAAAACCTCACTTTGTCTTTGTACACTTGAAAAAGGCTTTTATTAAGATGGGAAAATGGGATATTGGAATTTATAAAGAAAAACGAAACGCGTTGAAGGGATTTAAAAAGTCTATATGAAACATAAGAAAACTGCGTAATTCCAAAAAATTTGAGAACAAAGTTGGCTTAAAGCAGTGTTACAATGTAAGTCCGTTGTGGTTTATTTTAGAGAAAAGTGTTTCAGTACAGTCCAGGACAAATCCTCGTTTTATGTATATAGAATTTTAATTTTCCGCAATTGAGAGGGGCAATACGTGCAACCTAAACAACGATAGTCAATCATTTGGCTGTTCAGGGGCGAGCTAAAGTTGCAGCACGCTATGAAGGAAATTTCATTGCTCTTGTGCAAAGATGGTGGCATACTGTGAAAGGCAGGAATGTAGCATTACATCCGGATTGCCATAAAAAATGGCAGGCAAATCTGATTTGATAAATAATGTAAAAAGGAGTGGCCGCACGGCCACATCATAGTCCATAACGAAACGTGTTGATAATGTAGGAAAAACAAGTTATAGGTCGTGAAACTCTACTAATAAAATTAAATTACGTGCAGGAGCTAAAACCTGAAGACTGTGACTGCAGGATTGTGCTGAATTGAACATCATCTAGAGTGCCGGCGCCGTAATATTACTAAACACAACAACGATGGTTTAATAAATTAATGATGGTTTAAAGATCAAAATTGAACCGTGTGGTGCTAAATAACTACAACAAGACTCATCAGCCCATGTATTGAATGTTTAATTCAGATGCTTGAAAATTGGGTGTGGCTTGCGGTATCCGGCCGGGATAACATTGGCGACCACCTCATTTTACTCTTGCTGTGGGTCCACAGTTAGACCAATATTTTCCAGGATGTTAGTTAGAACGAAGTGGACCTCATGAATGGTTTCTAATCAGCCCAGATCTCCTCACTCCGTGCGATCTTTTCCGTGCGGCTACGCAAAGGAGGTGTAAGGAACAAACCCTGACACGCTAAAAGACTCGGAGGCACGGATTCAGTAGGTCATCAGCAATATTCCAGGCGGCTTTTCCAGATAGCATAAAAAATTTTAAAAATTTCTTTAATTTTCCTGCATGATAGCACACTAGTTTTGATGTGAATTTTTGTACTAAGGTAAGGAAAGTAACTTTGATTTTCATGAATTGAAGTACACGATGTACCAGTTGTTACCAAACTCGGCTTTTTTGTTAATTTTAATACAAATGACGGTGGTGCAAGGTAATTTAAACAGGAGTATATTCATTGTGTAGAAAATTAAAAGTAACGTGTCTTTATTGTATCGCCAGTTAACATACCTCGGCTCTGCTGTTTTTTCTGCCATGTAAGTGTTTATATACACATAAAACTGTATTGATATAATCTGGAGAAATGAGTGTTTATTATTTTTATTTATTTAAACATAGAATGAATAGACAATGAAAATTCTTAGAAAGATTTGGAAGCCGATAATTGTCGAATTGGCCTTCATTTAGGTAGTGTTAAAGTAACTAAAAATTGAGAGACTTCACAGGACCACCATGTAAAAGTTGTCTAAGACTAGATGAGAATGTTCGATCATTAGTGTCTCCTCGACTGTTACCGAAATCAAAAAGACTAAAGTTTTAATTAGTACCGCATTTTCCTGTTTCACAAAAGGGTTTCGTCATATTGAAAAAGAATAGTACACCGTTGAAGATTTGAAACACTTCTTCAAGAAAATTTGTGCATTATAGTCTACATACTATTCTGAAACAACGTGTGGCTTTACCTATCGAATTGCCATAATTTTCTAAATTCTCATGTTTGGAAAAATGAAAATCCTCGCACAATACATTAAAACTCTTTTACATAGAGAAGATTGGTATTCGGTCTAAGATGTTTCAGCAATATATAATTAGACACAAAAATCACAACAGCTGAATATTTAAAAATTTTGACGCAAATGTAAATTTATTGGACGATACAAGTCAGCATGGCAGAAACTGAGTCATTTTTGGCAATTTCATCAAGGGCTTCAAGTCAGCGATACAAATTACGGCATTAGATTATTTTTGGGGTAAAAATTTACCATAATACAAAACTATGGACGCTTTGAAAACAATCTCCCAAGGAATTGAGGCAGCGTCAACTGACGTACATGTTGTAATGCCATATTTCTCACAAAACAAGACAAGTCCACTTTAAGTGCCCTTGTACTATCTTCACTGATGAGTTCCTATTTGAATTTCAAAAGGGAAAGACGTGCACCGCGGTCCGCGATGCTTTATCAAGCAACCAGCGATACCGCGCGTGTATTTAAACTCACTTATAAACTAATTCATTTATTTCGAGTCTTATAAATAGAAATTTAAACTACACACATTAAAATTATATAACCCCTATACATGACACCCCAAATGGTTCAACAATGGCCTGACCAAAGCCAGAATTACACCACTCAGTATCAACAAATGTCAGGTAACTACTTGTCACAACCACAACAATTAGTTTATTTCCAACCCCACCAACAAACCCATTACACCCAACAACCTCTCAGAAATTCCCCCACAATTAGGGACAAATAACTAATAAACAGTCACATATAAACAAGACAGAAATACTCAAAATAAAACAAAACATAAATTCAAACAACAAAGGAAGATAATTAATGGCTAAATCCATCAAACCGATATTCAACCCTAACAGAAGAAAACAAAGATGACCAACAATAAGATAACCATGAAGTAACTCCAAAACCTCCACCAACCTTTATAAGTGGAGTCAAGGTTGTGGCACCTCTGGTGTAGCTACTAGAATCCATAGCTAAACAACAATACGACGTTAAAGCTCTCGAAAATAACCAGGTAAAAGTGCAACCCAAAACAGCCTCATATTATGGAAAAGTTACAAAAGCCTGGATTAAAAAAAACTGAATTTTATTGTGGAGTACCTTCAACAATGCAAAATTAAATTTGAACCACCAAGTACAAACGAGAATGTGCTAGATGCCAGAGATATGAGCACACCAAAATTTTGTAATCTAAAACCACGATGCCTCAAATACGCAGAAATCACATTACTGAAGAATGTTCACGAAAAACAAAATCCCGCAAAGTCTTGATGTGTCTCATGTGGAGAGAACCATCCTGCAAATTGCGAAAAATGCACGATCTACAAGTACTTAAGAAAAAGCAATTTCCACCACTTTGGCCGAAATTGTACACCCCTTCTGCACAAATAAAAACTTACCAACAAACTCAACCAGGACTTTTATATTCACCAATAACCAAAACACAAAGCCAACAATCTGATGCTACTAACAACACTATACAAATATTAAACCAAATTCAACCTCCCCAGCAACCCAACGACTTGCTGGAACTAAAAAATATTATGAAGGGCTTCTAATCATCGTGCTGACTAAACTCAACTAACGGACTATTTACAAATCGCTTTATGGAATGCTAGTGGACTCTCACAACATGCAAAAGAACTAAAAGTATTCATTCACAACCACAAAATTGATATTGTACTCATTTCTGAAACTTATTTTACCCTGCGAAGTTACCTTAAAATTCCCAACTATTCAATTTACTCCACTAATCATCCAAATGACACCGCAAGAGGCGTATCAGCTGTAATAATAAAAAATCGATCAAATATCACCAAACTAACAGTTATAGCAAAGATTTTTGTCAAGCCACAAATGTAGCTAGAGAGGACCCTTCAGGTTTTCTAATTGTACCGGCTGTTTATTTCGCTTCTAAGCACAGAGTAATACAAGAACATTATGAAAGATTCTTTATCACCTTATGGCGACGATTTATTGCTGGCAGAGATCACAACGCTAAATACACCGATTGGGGCTCTCGACTTATTACGCCTAAAGGCCGTGAACTACTTAAAACTTTGGAGAAAAACCACTTGAAATATCTGTCCACTGAAGAACCTACATACTGGTCAACAGATGTAAACAAAATACCCGATTTGGTGAATTTCTTTATTGCAAATCATGTTTTGATCGATCTTCTGACTACTCTCCAATTTTAATCACTTTATCTGTAAGAGTACTAAGTTCAATTAAACAGCCGAGCATAAGTAATAAACGAACAAACTGGGACGAATTTAGACAATTCACTGACAAAAACTTAACATTGAGTGTTCCTTTAAAAACGGAAGAAGATATTAAAACTTTTTAATGGTACAGTGAAAAGAGCGACCTGGAGCTCTACGCCTGAATTAGCTGAACCCAATTTAGCCTTTGATTGCTTTCCATGAACCCAACAAAAAATTTTGAACAGAAAATGTTTAGAAAACAATGGCAAAGACTGCAAATGCCTGAACAACAACAAAAACGAATGCACTCAAACCTTCTTGAGTGAACTTAGACCCTCTGAAGATACTCACTATTTGTTGCCGAGAGCGACTAAAAAGATTAAATATGTTACAAAAGCTTTATCGCCAATTAGGACATGCCAAGGAATATGGGCTAGAAACAATAAAGAAAAAGCAAGAGTCTGCAGAGTACCTTTCAGATGTGTTTCAACCACATCCATTAGAAAACGAACCTGAAGAAGAAGAAGAAGAACTCATACAGGTATTTGAAACACCCTATCAACTTGAGCCTCCAGTCCCACGCATCAAAATCGCCGAAGTCCAAAGTGTTATCAATACTTTGCACTCCAAGAAAGCACCTGGGTATGACCTGATTACTGGCCAAATACTTGAACAATTGCCTAACAAGACAATAGAATATTTTACGGAATTATTTACGCATTGGGTACTTTCCAAACTAGTGGAAGGTAGCGCAGATTGTTTTAATTTTAAAATTAGAAAAACCTCCTAAAGAGGTACAATCATGCAAGCCGATAAGCCTACTACCCATAACGGCTAAAGTTTTTAAGAAACTCTACAAACAAGATTATCCCCGATCCTCGAGCAAAATGAAACTATACCCAACCACCAATTCGGTTTTAGACTAATGCATTCCACAATAGAGCAAGTTCACCGAGTGCTTGTAAAATTAACGAAACATTTGAAAACTAGCAATGCTGATTTGTAGCGTTTATTCATGTCAGACAAGCGTTCGACAAGGTGTGACACGTTGAACTATTAATTAAGTTACGATCGATACTTCCCTTGAATTACTTCCTCGTACTTAAATTCTACATGCAAAACCGTCATTTCCTAGTTAAATTGGCAACGAGCTCAGTGAACTGTATAAAATAAATGCCCCTACTATACCTATCATACACGGCCGGAATTCCAACTGCACCAGAAGTCCTAACAGCAACGTTTGCGGATAATACCGCTAATAATAATCCTGATTCCGCCACACAAACTTTGCAAACCACTCTTAACTCAATAGACTAATGGTTAAGAAGATGGAGAATGAAAGTCAATGAGACCAAATCAGTACATATAACGCTCATTGTACGACAAGAAACTTGCCTCCTGTCTACCTAAATCACACACAACTGCCACAGTATGAAGAAGTGAAATACCTTGGGTTATATCTAGATAGGAGGCTCACCTGGCGTAAGGACCTATTCACAAAGAGGAAACAATTAGGTTTGACTCTCACCAAAATGTACTGGTTACTTGGGTGTAACTCATAACTTACCGTCAACAACAAACTCCTTGTCTATAAAGCCATGCCGATCTGGTCTTATGGAATCCAACTCGCTTCCAATTCCAACATAGAAATTCTCCAACGCTTTCAATCCATGGTGCTTCGTATGATTGTAGATGCACCGTGGTACGTACCAAATGCTGTTATTCGAGGTGGTCTTCAAATACCAACGATCAAGGAAGAAATAGGAAAATTCAGCAAAAACCATTGAACTAGACTCAGCGTCCAACCAAACGATTTGGCAACAAACCTTATGAACCAGCCAAGAAACAATAAGAAACTTTTAAGATGCCTGCCCAAATAGATTTTAATTTAGATAAGTTAGTTTTCGTTTTAGATTTAAGGTCTAGTCTTTAAGTACAATATCCTAAGGTCATACTAGGTCTAGAAAATCCACTCATTACATGAAGATGGCTACTGACCACTCTTCGACATGCTGTATAGTTTGTCACATAATTAGCTGAACGTATATATACTACAGATTGCAAATAAAACAGAATACTATTAAAAAAATCTTCACTGGTGTTAGAAATTATCAAAATATTCGAGTGTACTGCGAGCAGCACTCCTGTAAAACAGATTATCCAACAGGGCGCTGGCGGCTCGAAATAAAGACACAAAAAACTTTTTGAAACAATTTTTGTGGCGTAATTAACTTACTCGAAAAATTACCTCGGCCCCTGCAAAGCCGATTATATTAGGCACAAAGGAGCACAAACAACAGGGCCAAAAGAGTCCTAATTAGATCACAAAGAGGTAGATCCGCCCACAAATACCGCTGCGAATTAAGAGATGAACCAGGGCCGCGCCCCAAAAAGCATAACAATCGCGAAGGGCCGCGGCGTTTTTTGCAAAGGTGTTTTGCCGTGTCTACTTTAACAAAAACAGCTGACAACTCTTCTTTGCAGCGAGCTCCGGGTTGCAGTTTAATTAATTGTGAGGGTAGTTAATGCAAAAAGCGTCGCATTTTGGAGACAATGTATGCAGGACGCCCTTAGGGTGTTTTTCTTTATATAAACTTACCTTTGATGGCGACTTCAATGTGTCCAAGGGGGGCTGCGTCTGCAAGAAAAATAAAATTAAACATTTTGTCAAGAGAATCTTGAATAAATATCATCACAAAATTGAATTAAATGATTAGCTACACAAAAAATAGGGGTCAGTGTAAAATTAATGTATAATTGTTATTATTTTCTTATAACACACTTTCCAGATTTTTATGAAACAAATATGTTGCCATTTAATTCCTAAACCCATAAAGTAAAAATGAGCATTTAAACATTCGGGATCTGGAGTAAAATACACGCACAAACATAGTGGAGTATAATTGGATTAAAGTCAGAGAAGAAATATCTCTCCAAATTTGGCGATAGAAGCATTTTTGCCTTGCCTCCCTACCTTTAAGTAGAACACATTTTCCCGCAACTTTTTTTCTGTCTTCTAGACTTAATTCTTTTATAGTTTTGTGTATTTTTTAGACTTTAAATAATTTTGTTTTTAGTTTGAACTTGTTTTGGCGTTTAATTCATATATGTATTTCCTTATTTAGATACTTTGCTCTCAAGTACGCGTTTCTTCTCTTGCAACTTGTAAATGTTTATCGAACGCCTTCATTTTACTTTTCAAAACAGAAAATTTCTGACCAAGCAAAATACAGTAAAGAAAAGGAATTAGGTATGTTAATATAACTATTTATTTGAAAGCAAATGAAAAATGTGTAAGTTGGTTTTGTAATATTAATGAAAACTTCCATCGGCTCAAATTTTATCAGTTGATCCTATATTGTCTAAAGTATTGCAAATTACTCGATTTCCGTTCAATTTGTGGTAATAAGGTAGCGTGTATACACTCTTTACACTCGTAGTGAAGATAAGTCTATTTCAGGAAAACGATCCTGCACACGTTAGCCTTGTTTTTCTTTTGCCTTCTGTGACTGAGAGGAACCATGTCCTTAATCATAATCCATCTTAGTCTATTTCAATCTCTTCCATAGCCTACCTCATCTTCTAACTCACTTGGCCAGCGTAGAAGATTATGACCAACCCCCCTCAAATGGCGAGTTTTAAAACAAAAGGATCTGGTCCTCAAGTGGGTAAACAAAAGTCTAATCCCTGCAAGAAGGGCTATCTCAAGGAACCTGGGAGAAGCAAATATTCGCTAACAACCCAAAAACACTCTCTTAGTATTGTTAAATGGCATATTGCAACTTAGAACACAAGATCAATACTAGCAGAAGAACGCTTAATGGAGCTTGAAGCGAACTGCAAAACGTAAAATAAGACGCGGTTGGCCTCATTAAAGAGAGAAAATGAGAACAACTAATAAATTAAAAACTGGTAATAGCTTCTATCATGCGGGTGAAGATGAAGTGGAATTATCACATTGAAAAAATTGTATGCGTGAAAAAAATCTCAACTAGGGCGATATATGTCGTTTTAAGTCCATGCAACAAAATTATACGGAAAATGAAACGAGAGAAATAATTAAAATTCAGAACAAAGAAAGAGCTGTCACCACAAACAGAGAACACAACTGTTGCATAAAAGTAAAAAAGATTTCGAGCCAGCACTTTAACATCAAGAAAGAATATAATAAATAAGGATCAGAATCACTACCAAAAATTACCTTAGTAAAAAGAGATTTAGTATTAAAGAAAGCAAAGAACAATAAGACATCTAGAGAAGATAAGGTGATTACTGACGCAATAAAGATACATAGTCCTTGTCTACTCAGAAAAATAAGAAATTTGTACAATTTATGACTGTACAGCAATACAATATCAGATAAGTAGAACAGTACTTTTATGATACTGCTTTTCAAGAAGTGCAATATAGCTGAACTAAAGAACTATAGACCTATAAGTCTTTTAAACCATCTGTACAAACTACTTACAGGGATTACAACTACAAGATTTGAGAAAAAGTTAAATTATTATCTCACTTTAAAACAAGCCAGTTTTTGTACCGAATTTGGGCTGATAGTAATTTAAAAAGCGTCAAAACAATAATTGAAAAATCCATTAAGTTCTAGTCTTTATAGACTTCCAAAAGACATTAGATACAGTTGAGACTGAATGAGTCATGGGAGCACTGCAAGAATGCCGTGTCGACTATTGGTACACAGGGTTATTATACATTTGCAAAAATGCAGAAATGGCGGGAAAACGCATAACAATATGCCTACTATGTCCTCCAAGTTGTTTGCGGCAGTATTGGAATATGTTTCTAAGAAGCTAAATTCGGAAGGAAAAAGCCTAAGCACAGACGGGCAGGATCTAACAAACCTTCGATTTGCGGGTGACATAGTTTTAATGTCAGGCAATCTACACAATATTTTGTCAATGTTAAAAAAAAGTATGCAATAAAGCAGGCTTGAAAATAAACAGCTCCAAGACAGAATTTTCGACCAAGTTAGTCTTTAGCGAGAAATTAAAAATTGCCACTAATGAAATAGAACTAACAGATACATGTATATACCTTGAGCACGAAATACAAATCTTTAGAGACAATCAAACATGTGAATTAAAGAGATGAGTTATCCGCGCCTGGGCTACCTGTGAAAGACTTTGAGAAGTCTTCAAAGGTGACCTGCCGGTATGTTTAAAAGGACAAGTTTTCAATCAGTGCTGCCGGTTATGGCATATGGAGTCGGAATTTTAACTTTAACCAACGCAAAACGAAAAATAGAAAAATCGATGCTTGGAGTGTACTTAAGAGATCATATTAGGAACTAAGACTTGCGCCGAAGAACAGGCGTGACTGATATATTCAAACAACAAAGTTCAAGTGAAACTGGACCAGCCATGTGACCCAGATGACGGACAGGAGCTGGACGAAAAGGCAGCTTGAGTGTCGAGATCGACCACATGTACCTTCTAATACTTTCTCCTACTTCACAAATGCTAATGTTAAAACGACAATAAAATCCCTAACAACAAAATCAACATGAAAATACTATATAAATGGAAAAATATAGTGGTCTAGATTAATTATAGAAAGCAATGACACAATAGGAGTAACAGCTTTTCAAAAAAGCAGAAAATTAAGGGCATAAGGCACCCCGAATAAACATCAAGCACTTATAGTAGAAGAAAGCAAAGAGAGAGAGGTAAATCCACCCCTACATTCACATATGGCGTAAACAACATAAAGTCTCATAGTTAAATGGGCTAACTTAAAAGAAGTACACCATAGGAAAGGATACACAAATCATCCCTAATTAATCTGTAACAAAAATTTCACTACCATGATCAAGATATTAAAAAATAGACGCAAAACTTTACCCATTTCAATCAAAACGAAAGAGATTATTCAGGGTGGTAATTTGTCTCTTACTACAATATCCTAAAATCATACTACTCATTCAAGCGTTTCATAGGGAAGTCCGCGTGTTCGAATATCTGACATTTTAACTACCAGAAAAACAATGGTACGGACTCAGTGTTTGAGTCTCCCATAACGCCTCTTGAGTATCTAAACTCTTAAAAACAATTTAAAAAATTTAAAACTGGTAATAAACTTTTCGAATTAATGTCAACGAAGCCAAATCCAAATTCGTTTTAATATGCAATCGCTAAACAATTTCCAGCATACAATATAACCGTGGTATTTTGACAGCTGCCATATATCATCGACCAAGAGACAAAATTAAGACAAATTAAAATGAAACGGTTCTCCAAAAGATAAACAGTAATACTAACGGGATAGATATTTACAGCAAACTGTAATTGATTACAATTGTTCCTATTTATGATGAACCAACATATTGACCTACAGACATAACAAAAATTCCGGACTTAGTGGTCCCCTTTGTTTTCAAAAATGTAAACAGAAGTTAGACTACCACTGAGACAAATTGAGACTTCTCATCTAATCATACATCCACTGTGGCAATTCTAGGTACATATATACAAGGTGGTCCAAATATGACTGGTACTAATTTTTGCTTAAACAAGCCGCACTGCACAGCAGCTGTGCGACCTTGAGAGAGTGGAACCACAACCTCCACTCTCCCTCTTGTCCGGGTTAGAACCTGTTTAGTCCTGTTTGTAAGTTGGTGGAGTGATGAGCGAACAGAAATTCCTCGTTGGAGAAAACGTTCCGTCCGCTGAAATTCACCGCAGACCCCAACAACAATATGGAAAGGAGTGTCTCTTACAAACTCGTGTGTATGAGTAATGTAAGTGCTTCAGAGAAGGCAGAGAACGCTTGGAGAATGAACTGTATGATCGTCGGCCGCGAACGTCCGTCACCGAGTCCAACAATAATCATGCAGACCCGCTTATTCGTGAGATATCCGTCAGTGTTGGTAATGTAGAAAACCCCGTGAAAACCATCTGCACTATCGCAAGGTGAATGTACGGTGGGTATTACTCACTTGGACGGACATGAACAAAATGGTAAGCATTACTTACGTGGGTACATTACTTCATTTGCGACTCTCAGCAGTCACCACGTGAGTAGTAGCATATCAATTTTCCCAAACTCAAGAGAGCGCAAAGGAGCCGTTCTGGCACTCGCAGGAGGTTATTCAGGTAAACTTTCTGACAGATTCCAGAACAGTAAATGCAGTACTCGGGCAACCTAACAACAGACGTGAAGGAAAAAATTCGATTTAGGCCGAGGACAGCTGAAAAGCGAGTGGCCTTTATTCAAGACAATGCACGTACCTATACATCCAAGACAACAATAGAGACCCCCTGGAAATTGAAATGGAGCCTTCTGCCACATCTGCCACACAGTTTCGATTTGACTGCAAGTGATTTCTACATGTTTGGAAGGATCAAATCAGAGTTGCAAGGCATGCGGTTTGCAAACAAAGACTCTGTCATCCAAACTGTTTGGGAGTAGATACGCTGCCATCAAAAGCCTTCTTTGAAAAGGGCAACAGGATTTTTCTAGAACGTTCATTTTTTGTAAAAAATCAGACTCGGTCACATTTGGGCCACCTTGTATGCAATTGGTCGACAGAAATCCCTCAGGCTGAGCTCACCACAAAACCGATTGGACATCATTTCTCAGTTTTATAAGAAATTTTCTTAATCTTGCTATTAAATCCCAGAATCTGATAATATTGACATCGCAGTTAACTATTTTACCAGTGCAGTACAAGAAGCAGTGTAGAAATCTACATTACCTCTACCCTTTAAATGGAATGGAATCAATACTCCGTTATTCATCAAAGAATTACTAGCCGAAAAAAGAAAAACCAGGTGCAGATGGCAAAGAAATTTAAAACTCAAAGGAGTTTCAACTCAATTCATAAAATTGAATATAAAAGGCTTGCAAAGTAACTAAAAACAGCTCTACAAAACATATGTGACATTAAATTTGAACATGCATCGCCAGTCTATCAGAGAAAGGCTATTTTATTTAGGAGCTACCAAGAAGTTTAAGAATTTATTACCCACATTTTCCCTACAAGCAAAGATGGTACTTGGACAAAAACAGGAAAGAGAAAAGTTTGTGTTTTTGCTGAGCATTTTGTTTTTAGACAATAACAATGAAGATGACCTAACAGTAAGCCATAACTTGATAACTTGTGCTCAACTACATTTCTGATGAATCCCCACTTGCCACCAGAAGTGAAAGGAGACGTCTAAATTTGTCTGAATTACTGTAAAAGTATTAAAAATTACGAAATAATCATAATAATATTATATAACAGAATTTTAAAATTAGGCTACTTTCTATTAACTTGAAAATTTTCCCATCATCATCATCATCATAAAACAACGTCGTTCTTGTGCCTTTTTCGTCCATTGATTTTCTGCTTCTTTTACGGTGTTATCTCTCCAACATGGTCGCGGCCTTCCTATGTCCCGCTTGCCTATTCGAAGTTTCCATACAGTCGTCTTTTTACTCCATCTTTTATTATCTTTAAGTACAAGGTGGCTTGTCCATCTCCATTTTTGTTTGGCTACTCTCTCCGTTACATCATCGGCTTTCGTTCTTTTCCTTACCCATAGATTCTATTTTTTGTCGAGTAGTCTGATTCCTAACATCACTCTTCTTTTATGTTACCTTCAGTTTCTCCATGCTGGTTTTTGTTAACGCCTGAGTCTTAGAATATGCAGTACCCATTGGTTGAATATCTTTATTTTTATATTTGCGTAAATGTTCAAATGTTAAAAAAATAGTTTGCTGCCTAGGAAAGTTGAATTTCTTGATTGATCTCCACTGCTTGGGTGGGATTTTAAAATGCCAGTTTTTGCCTCAGATGTGTGTACTTTTAGCCAGCTCTATTCGTTGTACATTTAACTGTAACTCCTCTCCATCATTCTTATTTATCATTAGTTTTGTTTTTCCATATTAATTGTAAGTTATGCCTCCTACGTGGCTTCTTGTAGCTCTTCTACCGCGGTTTCGATCTCTTCCATAGAATTTTCAAACAACAAAATATTGTTAGAAAATATCAGATTACTGAAATATTTGCCTTTTATGTTTATCTCCTTTATTCTCCAATGAAGTTTTTTTACAGACATCCTCCAGGAAATTTATGAATAGTTTCCTCGCTTTGTCTTGAAAGGTTTTGTATCTTTAAACAGTTTGACAATGATATTTGCATTTGTGTACCAGTTCGTGATTATCTGGATGTAATGAAAATCGGTCGTTAATGTGCAGATTTCAGTCATATTGAACGTCTTATGGAAGTCTGAAAAAAAATATAGAGTAGTTGGTTGTATCGATCAGACTTTTCCATCACCTGTCTCACAGTTTGTATATGATCTAGAGTACTATACCCTGTTGTGTAGCCTGCGTGGTTCGGTGTTTTAAATTCATTACACAAACAGTTTGCGTAGGTGGGAAACGAATAAGATCGGTCTATAACTTTCTAATAGATTTTTGTCGTCTTTTTTAAGATTATAATAATGTTGGCAGTCTTCCGGTTAAAACCTACAGCTTCTATACTTCTAAAGGTTAAAAACTAATCGCAGAAAAGAGGAGAGCCAGAGGCACATAATCCTGCTGATAAAACTATCTACAATCGTTTAACGCGTAAACTTCATAAACTATCAAGAGAGATACAAAATGATAACTTCACTGAGTATTTAACGAACTTGAAACAAGAGGATCACTCAATCTGGAAAGCCACGAAGAACCTTAAGAGGCCTCAAGTACCCAAAAGACCTATCAGGAGAGCAGATGGAACATGGGTAAGATCTCCTATATATACAGCAACCACTTTTGCAGAGTATTTATCCGACGTCTTCACTCCCTTTGAAGCAACGGCAGCCCCTGGAGACAACGCAATCGAAGCACCTCTAGACATCCCGTGTCAAATGTTACTCCCAATAAACCCGTTTACTCCCGCTGAAGTTATATATGAAATTCAAAAATTGAACCAATTTAAGGCGCCAGGTCATGATTTAATAACTGGAAAAATTCTAAAAATGCTGCCCAAGAAAACTGTCGTACTCCTAACTACGATTTTCAACCGGATGTTAAGTCTCTCATATTACCCAATCACCTGAAAGTACGCACATATATTAATGATACCCAAACTCGGCAAGGAACCAAAAAATGTGACTTCGTATCGGCCAATAAGCCTTTTGCTTATAATGAGTAAACTATTTGAAAAACTGTTTCTTAAACGACTTCGCCAAGATGCGAACATATATCTACACCTACCACAACACCAGTTCGGTTTTCGAGCGGGTCATTCAACCACACATTAAACGCACAGGATAGTAAATGAAATCTGATCCTCTCTAGAAGAAAAGAAGTATTGCGCCACTGTGTTCCTGGACGTGTACCAAGCCTTCGACAAGCTTTGGCACACAGGGCCGCTATGTAAACTAAAAGAGTCATTACCGAGCTATTATTACTTGCTCCTTAAGTCATACCTATTACTCTGTTAATTGCGATAACGAACTATCCCCATATTACCCCATCAAATCCGGTGTCCCGCAGGGAAGCGTCCTAGGCCCCCTCCTTTACCTTGTCTATACTGCTGACCTGCCAGAAACTGACAGCACTGTGACTGCTACCTTCGCTGACGACACGGCAATACTTTCCACCCATGAAAATGCGGATAGTGCAACTTCCAACCTCCAACAACACCTCAATATAATCAACACATGGTTAGATAAGTGGCGCATAATAGGTAATCAATCAAAGTCAGCCCAAATAACTTTTACTATGAAAACCAATATTTGCCCGCCTGTCAGCATTAACAATGATCCAGTATCAGGCTCATGTGTAACAAACACATACAAACTAAGCGCAATCAATTAAACCTCAAATACCGTGAAATGTACTGGCGAAATAAGCTGCTACTCTACAAAACGATGCTGAAACCAATTTGGATATTTGGTATACAACTTTGGGGATGTGCTAAACCGACCAGAATAAAAACACTGCAACAATTTCAGTCAAAAACCCTCCGCGCAATTGTTGATGCACCCTGGTTTGTAACCAACCAAACAATCCACGAAGACCTAGACGTCCCATTCGTTGTCGATGAAATCAAAAGATATGCGATGAATTACCACCAGAAGTTAGATGGACACAGCAATTCACTAATTCACCAGCTTTCTACTTATCATCCACCAATACGAAGACTGAAGAAAACATGGCCTGAAGACCTCACCAACCTCCCGTAAATGGTACTCCTAGGGAGTCTCATCATTGGATGACTTCTCCTTTCACTGCCTCCCCTAGCATCACATTTACTGAATAATTTTGTTAAGTAGATTGTAAATTAACATTATTGTCAATAAAAAAAAAGTCTTCCGGTCACTTGGTACTTTTTCTTGGTCCAGGATTCAAGTATAAAAGAGAATAACTTGTTTCCTTCCGATTTTACAATTTCCATAATTATTTTATCGAGTCGGGGCGCTTTGCTTTTGGACAGTTGTCGTAATGTTTAATTTTTTTAATTTTATTGGTTGTAATTTTCCGATATGTCGTTAGTGTGATGCTTAGTGAAAGGTGCCCCAAAAACCTCTTGGGTAATGGGTGGGCTTTGTGGTAACAATCGAATACATGTTCGCATAGAAGGTTTTTACGTAACGAAGTTTGATAAATATTCCCCGCTTCATCGGTCAGGCTTATAATTTTCTTTTTCCCCATATGTAGTCACTTTCTAAATCTATTTATTGTAGCTACGTCTTGTCTTATTTTCTGTTTTACTTCTTTATTGATTGATTACAATTATTCTCTTAGATGTTTGTGTTTTTTTTTTCTCTGTTAGATTTTTGTCTTCTCTTCAGCTTACCTTTTTATGCATTTTTTATATTTTTCTTAGGTATTGCGTATGATGGTGTTAATATGATAATATTGTTCATCTAGCGATGTACTGCATTGAATGTCTTTTTTTAAGATTGGGCTTCTAATGCCTTTTTAAAAGGAACTTCGTTTCTATTACCTTACCGTCGGTTGTTAATTGTTTACTTAATAAATTGTTTCTTTTCAGCTTTAGTATTGATTTCCACTTAGGCTCGTACCAAACGGTAGTCGCTTATTTCTACGTAGTTTAATATTATTACGTTTTTCATTTAAAGTTTTTTGTCAGTTATTAGGAAGTCTATTTCATTCTTAATTAGACCGTCTGGGCTGCCCCAATTACACTTTTTGCAATCTTTCTTTTAAAAAAAATGTTCATTGCTCTGAGCATGTGAGACCTATTCCATGTTTGCCTACTGAGCTCTATCCTCCTGCTTGCCGAGTTTTGCGTTGAATTTACCGATTAAGATTATGTAGAAATATTTATCATTATTTAATGCTCTTTCAACTTCTTCGATAGTGTCATTGCAGGTAGGGATGTAGACCTGGATTATTTTCAGTGAATAGCGTTTACTAATTGTGAATATAGCATACATAACTCTCAATGATACTTCAACGGTGGTTGCTTATTTTGTGCTCATTACCATGCCAATTATCATGCCTCTTCTCAGTTGATGTAAAATAATGTTCTTTATTTAATTTTGATCAGTTCTTCACCTCTCCCGAGGACTTCGTTCTATTATATTACATTTGATGTTTTTGTCTCTTCTTCGAATTGTATTAAACGATCTCCAGAGAAAAATAAATTCGTATTAAACATGCAAATTCGTGCCTCTCAAGTTCCGCGAGGCTGGCCGCCTTGACGGTGAAGGATTCTCAACTGATTGTTCTGCCCAGCTAAGCACTTTTTCGCAGTTCTTAAAATTATTCTTGAGGGTATTTGGCCTTAAAACGCTGGCTTTTCGTGTTGGCGAGCTGGATTGGGTGTGGAAGGGATGTGTAAGGATAGGAAATGGAGTAGTTAAATATGATATACTACTCTGATCAAATGTGACCCGGACTGGTTAAAAAATATTTTAATACAAATCTTTATTATCGCCTTCAAAATAGGCTCCTTTTGAGCCAATACGAGCGGTTAATCCAATTTTCTATGCACTTCTTATAAGTCTCGACCGGGATGGCCTTTATTTCCTTCATCGAATTTTCTTTTATGGCCTCAATCGACTCATGGCGCGTTCCCCGGGGCGAATATTTCAGTTTTGGAAACAGAAAAAAGTCACACGGAGCCAAATCTGCCGAATACGGTGGCCGAGCGATGACTTTTGTCACGTGTTTGGCCAAAAATTCAGTCACGATCAGGCTGAATGTAACGGCACGTTACCGTGGTGAAAAATTCATGAATTGTCTGCGTACTAATCCGGCCATCTACGACGGACTACTTCACGTAGACGCCTCAAAACGGCCAAGTAGTATTCCTTATTGAGCGTTTGACCCTCTGGAAAAAATTCATGGTAAACCACACCGCGGTAATCAAAGACAACGATGAGCATCACCTTGATTTTGGACCGAATTTCACGTGTTTTTTTCGGTTTCGGCTCATTTTTGGCACGTCTTTCGCTAGATTGTTAAGTAGCTTCGATGTCATATTCATAAACCCACGTCTCGTCACCAGTAACTATGCGTTTGATGAATGTAGGGTCATCAGCTACGTTGGCAAGCATCTCTTTTGCGACCTCTACTCGACGTTCTTTTTGCAAAAAATTCAGGTCATTCGGTACGAGTCTGGCGGCGATGCGATTCATACCCAAAACATCAATCAAAATGTGTTGAGTCGATCTATAAGAG
Source organism: Sinelater perroti (assembly GCA_036346155.1). NCBI lineage: Eukaryota > Metazoa > Arthropoda > Insecta > Coleoptera > Elateridae > Sinelater > Sinelater perroti. The sequence continues at coordinate 14,090,746 of JARFIY010000158.1, read as the reverse complement.
ATGTTGAGACCCTGTGCTATTTCTCTAATGCCAACACGATTTTAGAGCACAATTTTCTTCACTTTTTCGATGTTATCGTCGTTAACAGAGGTGAATGGACGACTCGCATAGGCAAGTTTTCTACAACCTCACAACCCTCGCTGAATGCTTTATGCCACTCAAATATTTGCGTTCTCGATAAAGCAGGCTCCTCAAAACACTTCTGCAACATTTTCAATGATTCCGTAGCCGTAATTCCATTGGAAACACAAAATTTCAAGTAAACTCGTTGTTCAATTTTTGTTTACATAGTAAAAACCGCCAGACAAACTTTTCGAATCGTAAGTAAATGGCTGCCAAACACAGACTAATTGACGTATTCGGGTCAAACTTCACACAAATGTTCAAGAAGGGTGAATTTACCGATTCAGTTTACGCGCGCGGTTTAAATGAACCAGTCCGGGTCAAATTTGATCAGATGATAGTCCCGGGTACGGGATATAAGAGTAAGTCAAGGCCGCATGGGCGGGGTTGCTTTCCTCAAGTAGACTTTTCTTTACCCGGATTGTAGAGAAGTACCTGCTCGCTATCTTAGAAAATTTTACCAAATCACATTAATTTCTAAAGCAGAACTATTGAATAATGTAATATCTTATCGGCATATAAATCAAAAACAATACCTTAGCATAAATTTGGACTTCGCAAACATCATTTTACAATTCAGAATAGTAGAGGTAAACTTCGTAAATGCAGAAGTAAAAAAAATTTGTACGATTGTCCTAGATATTCAGCAAAATTAGAATAAACTTTCCTACCCTTTAATACACCTCATTTTAATTTTAAAGATTGTTACAGTTAAGTTAAGAATAACCTTGAAATATCCTCCTACTACCTCATTAAGTCAGGCGTATCACAAGGAGCTTTTTTAAATCCTCTTCTCTACTTCACTTTACGCCCGATATTCCTATCACAAATAACACCCGCAATTTTCACATTTGCCGACAACACGACAATCGGTGCTGCAAATAAAGATGCACAAAATTCCATCGGAAACTTACACGTTCATTTTTATTATCTCCAAATGTAAGTCAGTCAAAGCTACCTTTAAAATAGGAATTCCACCGCAGACTCACCACCCACTACCTGGATAAGCTCGTAGGATATCCAAACGAACAAGTCAGCCAGTTGAGATACCCTCCTGGGGTTAGAAGACGACTAACACAAAAATTTCCAACTGACAACAACTAAAAAATTGTAATAATCTACAACGCTGCAACTTTCAACCCCTCAACTTTTACCAGCATGTAAATTCGCTTTAACTATTAATTAAAAAATGATTATTTGTTTATTATATTTCCTATAAAAAAACCTTTTGTTTCTTCTTGTAGACTATCCAATTTAAGATGCTAACATTACCTTGCCTTTGCTAGTTGTTCATGTACCTACATGCATCTCACCGTAGCAATATTGTAACCAAAGCGTGAGCCATAATGAAGGCATCACGCAGGATGCGAGCGTGTAATGGAAGGAGGCCGCCGCCGCAGCTGGTGGGCGCCGCGGCGCCCGCCCCGCCGCACTTAATTTTCGGTGTCAATAGGCGGCACCTGTGGAACGCGATTTAATAACAGATTGGGCCGTCATCGCCAGGCATTATCTTTGACAGCCCCTTGACGCGGCCGCTTTAAATTTTAAATTTGTTTCATTATTGAGCCGGACGCGCCGCGGGCGCCGAGAGATTTACTGCGCTACCTGCGCCGGTTCGTATCGTCGCGGGCGATTAGGGCCGCGATTTATGGCGCCTTCGCCTTTCGGCGGCTGTCCCAGACGCCAATTAGGGGCGCGATCTCCATCCGGGCCACCTGCGCTTCAATCAACTCGATACCGGCGTTATGCTCGGCGACGGCGCGAACTAGACCTCAAATATTTATGAATCGGGGGTGTTTCCGCGGGGCAAACAGCGCGCGGGGGAATTTCTCACGTCGGTGCCATTTAGCGCGGCTGCTTGTGTGCATACATGAGAAATGTTGCTTTACATTCTTCACACACGCTGCACAAACTGCTCTCGGTATTATGTTTCATGCAATCGCACATGTACGGCCTGAGTTATGCTGAAGGGTCTGTTGCGGCGAATGAATGTGGAAGCGGAGGAAATTTGAACAAACTGCCCAAGAAGGGGAATAAAGCTCCAATAAAGCAGCCTTTCAAACTTCGCAGCGGCTACAATCTTTAGAACTTTATGGTCGCTTCCAACTTGTGTGTTTACAATTGGAACGTCCTTTTTATTTAAAAGTATTGCAGGAAGTCACTTGAGATTCAAAAAGAACTCGAGTATGAGCTTTAAACCAGTCAGCGATGCATGCAAAGTATATTTACTACTTTATCGGCATTAAATTCAATAAGGCCTCTTGTATAAAGTAAAAATTTTAACTTTTAATATCGCGCTAAGTTGATACACTGAAAAGTGCTGGTATTGGACAAAATTATGGAAACAATAAAAGTCTAGACACTGCGTAAATCAGCTGTCTTTTGTTTGTTGCAGGTAGTATGGACTGTGCATTCATAGTAGAGTAACACAATGTAGTTGTAGATGTTGTGCAGGTATTGTGAGTGACCAGTATGACCGATCTGACGGGTTTTAAAGAGTTCTAGTTGTTGGTGACTGTATAGCTGAAACATCTGTGAGCAAAACAGCGACGTTATGCAGTGTAACACAAAGCACGACTTTGAAGGTCATGACCGCATACGCAGTGCATGCTAAAATAAGGTCGAAAGACAAAGCTGCAGGATAGAGACCACCGGGCCGTGAAGTGTATCGTGACGTCACAGAAGAAAACAACGACCGAGAAAGTGACTATAAAACTTAATCAGCACCCCAGTGTCATCCAAAGCAGTAAGGTGTAAGATGGGTATCTGTGGGCGTGTTGCTATTTGCCAAATCCCTTTTTTTTAAAGGTTACTTTTATTGCTAGATCAACAAATACAATTTTGTTATACATAGCAGTGATGTTGTGTAAATTATATACATGACTTTGATTACATAACATAAGGAGACTTTTAGCTGTCTCAGCAAACATTTCAGTGACTGTTTCAGTAATTTTCACGATCGGTTAATATAATGTCCTGAGGTAGTTGACGTTTGAGTCTTGTGTGTATCTTTGTTCGAAAGAGTTCATAATGAACCGCACCACTACACGTACTTGAGTTGATTATAAACTTTTTTGCACTTTTTTTAACGTAGTCTTCAATGGGCATGATTCCTAATTCTTGGTGTAGCTGTGTGTTCCGAATGTACCAGGGCGCGTTGACTGCAATTCGTAGCACTTTGTTTTGGAACCTCTGTATTTTGCGTAAGTTGGTTTGAGACGTGTTGCACCATATCGGTGATCCATATAGTATTAGTGGTCGTAGCAGTGTTTTGTATAACAGCATAGTGCATTCAATTTTTAGGGAAGATTTACGGTTAATTAGTGGGTACAGCTGTTTGAGTCTGGCATATCCCTGGATTAATTTCTGGTTAATGTGAAAGCCCCAACTCAGCCGTGTGTCCAGGTAAATACCGAGGTATTTGACTGCTGAATCGTTGGATTTCCACGGTATTGGTTTATTATTAATGTGAACTAGGTTGGGATTCGTGATTCGTCTAAGAGTAAATATTTTTGCTTGGCATTTATCTGGGTTTGTTTGGGTATTCCACTGTTGAAACCAGCGAGAAAGCTGGTTTGTGGCTTGTTGGAGAGCTTGTACTGCTTCGTCCAATGACGATGCTTGAGTGAAGATGGCTGTGTCGTCCGCAAAGGTGGAGAGAGTTGCCTTAGTTTCAGGCAGGTCAGAGGTGTAAATGGAGAATAGGATTGGACCCAGGACGCTGCCCTGCGGAACACCTGCATGGATATTTTTAGTTTGTGATAGCGTGGAGTTCACACGTACAGCAAAGGTTCTGTTTTCGACAAATGAGAATAAAATGGCTTTTAGGTAGGGAGGCATGTCAATATTTAGGATTTCTAGCTTTAAACCTTCAAGCCACACTCTGTCAAAGGCCTGTGAGATGTCTAGAAATAAGGCCGCAGTGTAGACTTTGTTTTCATAGCCACGCTCGATAAGTTCGCTTATACGTTGTATTTGATGATATGTAGAGTGGCCTTTTCTAAATCCGAATTGAAAGGTAGGGATTGTGTTTTGGTTTTCAATAACGGCATTTAGTCTAACTTGAATTATTCTTTCCAGCAGTTTGGATAGGGTGGTGAGAAGATTTATTGGCCTATAACTACTTAGTTTTGTTTTGTTTTTGCCCGGTTTTGGAAACATTAGAATTTGGGCATGTTTCCATGCTAGGGGAAAGTAGCCTAGCCTTAGTCAGGCATTAAAGATTGTGCTTAGGCTGGCTAGGGCTTTCTTGGGAAGGTGCTGGAGAATAGAATTTGTGAGTAGATCATGTCCGGGAGACTTTTTGGTTGAGAGTGTGTCTATGTGAGTTTTAAGTTCCTTGGGGGAGGTGGGCTTAATTCTATCGGGGTGCGGCACGTTTGTTTCAATGCAGGTTATCGTGTGGTTAAGGTGTGTTGGAGTGCAAGTGATGATAGGAGTGAAGGTCCTTTCAATGTGTAGGGCGAAAGCGGAAGCTTTATCTTCATCTGTTATGTAGTTGTCAGTGCCTGTGTCGTTTGTTAGTGTGGGCATTTCATCTCTTTGGTTTAGGATCTTTTTGGCTGTTTTCCTTAACCCCCTGTCCCCTGGGCTAAAGTTGGCTATGTGTTGTTGATAGGTGTTGACTCTGAGTAGATCGAGTTCTCTTTTAATCCTATGGGCAAGGTTGTTTAGTCGGTTTTTGATTGAAGGACTTCTAGTTCGTTGCCATCCACGCCTGAGTTGACTTTTCTCGTTGATTAGGTTAATTAGATGCCTCTGAGGGTAATTGTACTCTGGTAGGGCTGTTACACGCGCTGGTGTGCATGCTTGTCGTGCACTATCGCTAATCAATGTGGTGAGATTGGCAATCGTTGCGTCAATATCTTCTTGGTTATGGATATTTGTGGGGCATGATATTTTGTTTTCTAGTATTTTTTCAAATTGCTCTCAGTTCATTTTGCCGTTTATTAGCTTCGGTACTGGTTGTTTCGGTACTGGGTTATTTGTAAAGGACACTAAGACAGGAATGTGGTCTGAGTTGAGTTCGGTTATGACTTGCTGGTACAGCGGCTTGTTAAAATTCTTCTGCAGAACTATGTCAAGTATGTCTGGCTCGTGGTCTCTTCGATACGGGTAATAAGTGTACTCGTCCGGTGCTAATATCTGAAAGGAATTTGCTGTTGCCAAATTCTCTAACTTTTTACCCTCAGGGTTGGATGCTCTGCAGCCCCATAAGGTATGTTTGGCATTTATATCACCAATGACCAATAGCGGCTGATTTGTATTAAATATTGTTTGTATGCCTTCGGGTACTAGTTTTTTATTTGGCTGCCTGTAGGCGCTTGCTACTGTTACTGTACTATTGTCATCAAGTGTAACTTGGACGGAGTTCATTTCAATATTTAAATTAGGGATGTCGGGCAGTCGCGTGTGCTTAAACCTTCTTTTTATTAGAATTGCTAACCCTCCTGACGCAAGCGGGGCGTTCCGGTCCTTTCGATAGACGTGGTAACCTGGGATATTAAAGCTGGTTGTGTCGTCTAGGTGCGTCTCAGTAATGCAAGCGATGTCTACTTTGTGTCTAGCTAGGAAGGCAATGATTAGGGATCGTTGGTTTTGGAGCCCATTAGCATTCCAGTTGAGGATTGTTAAGCACTGAATTGGTTTTGGTTGGTTATGGTCCATTAATGAGCATGGGTAGGAGAGTATTTGTGATAAACGATTTAATTTGATCGAGGTGAGGTGTGAGTAGTTCAAGGAGGAGCTGTATAATGTTGTTGGCTGGGTCTGATTTGATGGTCTTGTGATTAAGTCCACTTTGGGTTCTGCTTGCATAGGTCTGTTCGTTGTTAACTTCCGAATTTCGGAAGTAGTTGGGTTTTGGGGTGGTGATCGAGGTTTTGGTACGTTGCCGCAGTAATTTAATATGGTGGGGACAACCGCGATAATTTTCACTGTGGCCTCCTCCACAGTTTGCACATTTTGGTGGGTCATTGGGTCGTTTTTACATTCTGTATGTTGATGGTCGCCTGCGCATTTGACGCAAGTATATTTTGAGTGCAGTAGTTTTGGTATGTCCATACTGCTGACATCTATAGCATTGGGGGATGATCTTGGATTTTCTTCTTTCTTCGACTGTTACTATAGAGTAGAATATTGCTTTTAACGTGAATATACGTTTTACTTCTTCGTTTTTGGTGAGGTCAACTGCGCAGACTGGCAGCGGTTTTTTTTCTTTTGTGTACAGTCGTGCTACTTTTAGAACTGGAATTTTATTGGTTATGAGTTCGTTTTTGATTTCCTGGTCTGTTAAGGAAAGTGGTACATTTTTGATGACTACTGATAAGGGTTTATCGATGGGATTTTGGTAAGTGTGGTACTGTATTTGGTTATCACTGTAGAATATAGTTAAGTTTATTCGTAGTGTGGATACGTTGTCGGTAGTTGCGAACGCACCAGTTGCGTGTTTTTTGATGTCTTCTACAAGAGCTTGGTGATTAACTGCATTGGGCAGATAGATTGGTGGAATTTTAATTTTTGTCGTATCGGGTTGGTTATTTTCTGTTTCTTCTTCAGAAGATTGTTTATCGGTTAGGGAAGTTTCCAGGTGTGGCGGAAGATAGTATTTATTGTTTTCTAGGAGGTTTTGAGCTGTCCATGCATAACGTTTTTGAACTTCATTTATAGGTGGTGATAGATCGCCGAATTTGCGCTTTTGTTGCGCTGTTTGATCCATTTTAATTGCATGGGTTGCAATTTTTATTGAAATATATTAAAATAAAATCAATTTTAAACTTACTGCGTTTGTAAAGAGTTGATATAGCTAAGGTCAAGCGTATCGCACTGTTATCGGACGGCGTACGTGACATCCGAACCGGTTCACTGCTCGTACTCGACTGCCAAATCCCTAATAACAGACACGAATGCTCAAAGGCGACGTGCAAGATGCAATTCCTACAAAACTGGAGGTTGGAAGACTGGCAACTTGTCGTTTGGTCGGACGAGTCACTTTACTCTTCTTTTCTCCGCTCGACGCGTGTTTGTCTGGCAAACACCCTCTGAAGCATGCGATATGGACTGTCTGGGGCGCTACATCATGGTATTCGGCAGCCCTCCTTGTGACTTTATTTCCAGACAGGAATGTCGTTTTCCAGGATGATAGTGCCCTCATTCACCACTGGCCCTGTTCAAGAGTGGTTTCAACAGCATGTTGAGAAAGTTCAGCATCTTTGGCCCGCCGAGTCCCAAGACCTGAATATCATCGAACCTCTGTAGGCTGTTTTGGAAAATCTGAGCTGGAGGGTGTGCTGCATGAAGAATGGCTTCAAATTCCATTTACCACTATTCAGGACTATTCGGTCTATTTCGTCCAGAATTCAAGCTGTGCTGCGTGCTGAAGATGGATCAACACTGTATTAATACATATTTCCATTACTTTGCATGTATTTTAGGTAGCTTAAAGCTTTACGTATTGAATTTAGACGACTGTGACATTTTAATACATATCACAGATGAATATACATAACTTTAACAAAAGCTGAAAAGTAGTAGTATAATTTAAAATTTGATCTTAAAAAACTGTAATAAATCTAATTAAATTGTAGAAGAAAATAAAAGTCTTAAATCTATAGCTTCGACTACCACTTCTAATCATTTTTCTTCAGTTATCCTCTTCCTTTTTACATTCTTCTTTCTCTAAAGCATTTTTTGAGGTAAGCTGTATTTTGACATATGCACTGTATGACTTAACCGTCTTGTTCTTGAGTTTTTATTATCTTATTACTCTAATTTTCTGTTGGTTCTTCTTCTCTACTAACCAATTTTTTTGATACGCCAATTATCTCGTCAAGTTGTTTTTCCGGATCGCAACCTTTTTTGCCAAATTTTTTTGAATAATTGTTCCAAACACTCTAATTTTTGTGTTTTATTTTAATAGTTTCATTAGTAATCTCACCGTCTTAGTACCGTGCACTGGTTTTTTATTAATTTTTACTGCTCTATTTATATCATTTTTGTTCTTGTACTAAGATATTTATAATTTGTCTCCACTATTTTCTACTTTTGACATAATGATGGTTTTTTGTACTGTTTCTATATTTATATACTCTAATTCATTTTATTTTATTACGAACTCAAATTGCTTGTCTGTTTCTCCAGCCATTCGAAACATCTTCTATATCTCCTTCTTTAATTTTCTTATAAAAATATATCATTCACATAAGCTATTACTTGTTTATTGTGAGAGATAATGCTGGAGTGTGCAGCATTATCAATGCTTGATATATATTTTGCCTGATTGCCGACTTATGTACGGTTCTAACGCCTCACATGGGAGCACGGCCTGCAAACTGAGAGGTTAAGGCTCTCGTACGTTCACCACTGCGCCCGGTCGTCACGCATCGGTTTATCCAATGTCCTACAAATTAATGGAAGTGCTATACCTTGCCCTTCTTCATTCAAATGTACAATGAAATTTAATTTACGCATTTTTAACATATATTTCAAATAAGGTGAAAGCAACGTGTCTATGTAATTTTGCTTTAATTTTCAACATCTAAAGGAGAAGTCTGATTAAACTAATCAAACACGTTCTTCCAGTAGACAAGTTGCGCTCACCGTCTCAATGAATGTAGCTCGTGCCCTGTGCCTGCATCGCCACCTCTTTTGTTTCTATTTTATCATATTAACGAACTCAACTATTACTTACAAAAGAAGTCATAGTTAATTCAATCCACTTAATATCATTATTATATCTGTTTAAAAAGTAACAACTGCTTTGTTTAACTGTTTTTATTAATTCACCTTTAAAAGGCAAAAGCAATCCAGTTACTCGTACAAAAAGTAAACTAATTCGGAAGTCAGTTGCCTTCAAAGGGTGAGTAATACATTTATTTCCATTAAACCAGTAAAAGTTGCATTTTATATTAAGAGCATAAAACAAATAAAAAAAATGTATGCATCATGAGGTAGAGAGGAATAACTGAAGGGAATTTCCCCGATTCTTTAGTCCGTGACATAATAGCTCTTAAATAATAAATTATTGTTAAGTTTTCACAACAGAAGGTGTGAAACCGAGCTTATTTAAGAAGACCTAAAGCACAATTTTGAGATAAGATCTTCGTGACTTTATGCCTAAGGAGAACATTTGCATTGTTTGTCAGCTTCTAGAAGATGACTACCTTTTAATAGGTGGTGAAGTTGCTGGTAAGATCCGAATAAACTACGGTAGTGCTCAGGTAATCGTTACTGACCTAAGTTTTGAAAACTTCTCTTGATTTCTCGCTAAAGATCAAAAACTGCAGTATCTCGATGAATGAAAACGAATACTGATGCGCTACCAGGCTGAAAGGGAGTTTTGCACCCAATTGTTACCTACAATGGAATTTGGATAAACCATTACGCCTCGAAATCCACAAAGTTAGTATCGAGTGGCAAAATAAGGAAGAACTTTAACTCGCCAAAGCCACGACAGACTCAGCTGTCGACGATATAGAGTTTTGTTTATGTATTTTTAATTTCATAGGAGTTTTGCACACGAACATTGTACTTTAAGACGAAAAAATTCGCCTTCTAATCCGCAACGTTATCCTTCTTCATGACAAGGAACTACCTTATTCAGTTACCCAAATTGTCAAAAAATTGATAATTTGTTCTGGACTACATTAGAATACCCTCTTTACAGTTTCAGCTCATCGTTTTGAGATTACCAATTGTTTAAATCAGTGAAACAAGTACTTGTGGGACAGAAATTTGACTAGGATATTGTTGAGCGATTGGAGACATTTTTAAAGCTTTTATTTGCTCAGCATGAAGGCTAAATGATATTTTGACTTGGTAGGGCTTTATCGCATTATTCTAGAAAAGCCACAGAGGAATACAATAAACTAAAAGCTAGAAAAGCTTTTAAAACTTTATCGAAAATTTTTAATTTTGAAAATGTAATGTATTCTGCATTTTAGCATTTATAAAGTTGCTGCTGCTACGCTTATTTCGACGACCTTTTCAGTTTCGTTTGTTTCTCTTCTGTTAAAGTTTCGTTTTTTTTTTAATAGGGGTTATGCCAGATCAGCTAAAGTTTCGTATTTTTACTTTTTTTTAAGGGGTAAAGATAAGTAAAAAAAGTTTCGTATTTTTACTTATCTTTACCCCTTAAAAAAATCTCTCCTTTTAATTTTGTCATAATAAGTCTTTGTATTTCAAAGCTTTGTTCCTCTAGTATTTATTTTTCTTGCTTATATTCTTCTTTATATTCATGTTTTCAAAAACATTTTTACATTCCCCATTTCACCAAATCTGCAGAGGCATAAATGTGCTTTTACCTGTAAACTACAAATATAGAATTGGTAGCAGGCGTATTAATAAATAAAATGAATCCCTAATAAACCAGGTCGTTGTAACAGTACGTTCATTATCTGTGGTATAACAAGTTAGCTGGAAGTTGCATTTATTTCATGGGGGCAGACAATGGCGGTCTCTGTCGATTGTGTTGATGGTCTAGTCTTTTTCCTCGGGTAGGATTTTTCTCTTTAGTCTTCTATGGATGTTTCGTTGTCCAAGATTGTAGTGCGCTACACCAGTGCAGTTGTTCATAGTAGTAATAAAATTCCTGGTGGTCGTGATGATATATGTTTGAACTGGTGACACTCCCAAGTTCTTGGTGTAATTGAGCATTGCGGACAAACCAAGGGGCATTCACTGCAATTCTCAGTACTTTGTTTTGGTATCTTTGTATTTTTAGGAAATTCGTCTTGGATGTTGTGCTCCAGATTAGAGATGCATAGAGAGCTAGGGGTCGCAGAACAAATTTGTAAAGAAGGATAGTGCACTCAGGTTTAAGGAGGGCGTTGAGGTTTATGATGGGGTAGAGTTGTCTGAGTCGATTATGGCATTGAGCTAATTTATGATTGATGTGATAACTCCAGCTCAGTCCAGTGTCAAGAAACACCCCTAGATATTTGACTGCTAAGTCTTTAGATGTCGATGGTATAACTTGTCCGTCTATAGTAAGAGAAGGGAAATTGGTAAATCTTCTTAATGTGAAGATTTTGCATTGACATTTGCTGGGATTAATTTTTATGTTCCACTCTTTAAGCCATTTGCAATATTTATCTGTTGCGTTTTGTAATCGTTCGATTGCTCTCTCTAGGTCGGTATTTTGCGTTATGATGGCCGTATCATCGGCGTATGTGGCTAATGTCGCAGGTATGTGTGGTATATTCGAAGTATATGTATTAAATAGAAGTGGTCCTAAAATGCTCCCTTGGGGGACTCCCGATCTTATGATTTTGGTTTCAGAGATTACACCATTGATCTTAACAGCGAAGGTGCGGTTTCCCAAGAAGGAGAAAGTGATAGTTTGCAGTTATCTTGGGATTTCGTAGTCTAGGAGTTTTTTCTTGAGGCCTTCTATCCAGACCTTGTCAAAGGCCTGGCTGATGTCTAAGAAGACTGCCGTGGCGTAGCATTTATTTTCAAATCCTGCTTCGATGTGTTCGCTAATCCGTTGCAATTGATGGCAGATCGAATGGCCTTTTCTAAATCCAAACTGAAAGGTCGGGAGGATGTAGAGTGCATTAATAATTTTGATTAGGCGTAAGTGTATAACTTTTTCGAAGAGCTTAGAGATGGTGGCTGATTATATCGTCCAATTGTAAGGAGTTCTTTGTTTTTCCCAGTTTTGGGAAACATGAGTATATGTGCGTGTTTCCAGCTTTGTGGGAAATAACCTAATCACAGGCATGCATTCATCCGGTTTGCCAGGTATGAAAGACATTTTCTAGTTAGGTCATGTCCGGGGATTTTTCGTTTGTGTAGAGTCTTTATTAGCTCCGTCAGTTCGTCTGGGGATGTGGGTTGTGTAAAGTCGGAGCTGATCGGATGGTGTGTTTCAATTTAGTTCGTTATGTAAGTCACTTGGGTGGGGAAGCAAGAAATTGTCGGTGTGAAGGTCTGTTCCAGGTGGTTGGCAAATGCGGCAGCTTTTAGCTTCGTCTGTACAGATGGTATCATTGTTTGATTTTAGTGTTGGTATCTCTTATAACGTTTTTAATATTTTTCTAGTGGTTTTCCACATTCCCGGGTCCCCTGTGCCTATATTGGCAATGTGTTTGCGATAACATTGAAATCTGTTTCTTGGTTTCTGGGTTTCTTGTTCGTTACCAGAGTCTTCGGGGTTGGCTTCGAGATTTGATCAAGTTGAGGATTTGGGGGGGGGGGGGGAGGAATGTTATAGTCGGGTCGAGGATATCTGAGTTTACTTAGGGATGCCTTCTTGGCAGCATCGGTTATCGATGAGATTATGTCGGAAACGGCTGTGTCTTTATCGTTTTAGGTAACAAGAGTTCGCATCTTGGTGAGGTTAAAGTTCATTGTCTCTTGTAAAAGTTCCCAATTTATCGGTCCGTTTGTGAGTTGGGCAGGGGGTGGTTTGGGTTTGGGAGTGCTATCAAAGGAGATTAGTACCGGCAGGTGATCAGAATTTAGCTTAGGGATGACTCGTTGCATAATTGGCTTAGCGAAGTTTTTTTTAATAACTATATCCAGTATATCTGGTTGATGATCAGCTCTGTATGGGAAGTAGTGTATTTGTCTGGAGTTAACACTTGGAGACCATATATCGTGGAGAATTGTTCGAGTTTTGTGCCTGCTGGGTTTGTTGCTCTGCAGCCCCAGGTTGTGAGTTTACAGTTTAGGTCGCCGATCATCAGTGTTGGTTGTGAGGTCTTGGCATCATTATCTTGTAGGGATTTGTTGGGTTGCCCGTAGGCACTCATGATGATAAAGTTACTTGAATTGTTGAGTTTAATTTGTATTTCTGTGACTTCTAGCGTAGTATGTTGAGAGATGGCAATCGGGTTGTGGGCGTAATTTTGCTTGATGATGATAGCAACTTCTCCAGACGCTATTTGGTCGTTTCTGTCTTTACGATACACGCGATAATCTGGGATTCTAAAGTTTTCGCCCTCTGTGAGGTGGGTTTCAGAGATGCAAGCTATGTCTACTTTGTATCTGGCTAAGAAGGCTATGAACGTTGAGCGTTGAGAGCTGATACCTTTGGCGTCCCAATTGAGGATTGTTGATACGTTGAGTGGTCGATGTGGATTAGGGTCCATTTAGGAGTATGGGTAGGAGAGTATTGACGAGGAAAGGTTTGATTCGAGGGAGATATGGTGTAATTAGGTTTATTAATATATTGATGAGATCATTTCAAGGAGCAGGATCTGGTGTTTGTTGAGATGAGTTTGCTGAAGTGTTTGGGATACTGCTTAAAAGGTTTTGTACGCGTTGATCATATGTTTGGTGATCTTTTACGCATGCATTGTTGAAGTTGGTTCGATTAAGGGTCCTAATATGTGTGTGTTTTTGTTGGAGTTCTTTTGTTGCAGGTGGTGTGATTATGGGTTCCTCCACATTTCACGCATTTAAACGGCAGGGTGCAGTAGTTCTTTGTGTGCCCGTATTTCTGGCACCTGTGACATTGAGGTATGTTGGTGGTGTTCTTTCGTAATTCTACTGTAACGATGGAGTGATATAGTTGCTTAAGGTTGAATATTCTTTTGACTTCATCGTTGTTTGTTGATTCGACTGCACAAATTGATAGCGGTCTTTTGTCTTTAGTTAACAGTCTGGTTAAATTGATAACTGGTAGATGTTTACTGTTAGGATTGCGGTAAGTGTAATAAGGAATTTGATTAGTTTTGTAAAACTCTGTTAGTTTGTGATAATCATCCTTTTGGGTTAAATTAATTTGTATGGTGTTTTGGCTATGCGTTGTTGTCAATGGGCTTTTTATTAGGACTTTAATGTCTGTCAATAGAGCTTTGTGATTTATGTTATTATCTAAATAGATTGGCGGGATTTTTATTTTGTTTGTAGTTGTGGTTCCTGTGGGATCTTTATTTTTAGTTAACTGACTATTGTTTTCATCGTCGACATTGTGTGATAAGTTGTAGTATTTATTTTGTTTCAATAAGGTGTCGGTTGACCAGAGGTACCTTTTTTGTACGTCATTGATAGGAGGTGTTAAATTTTTTTCTGTCTTGCGTTTGTTCCGTGGTTTATAATTTTAAACGATGGAAATAAAATGTGAATATTTACCGGCTGCGATATGAGGCTGTCTATAAGGTTGAATGCAGAACCGCGATAACATAGCACTCGCGTAGCGTCTGCACTGCTTCACGGTTTATTCGCGAATCCCATCTTCCTTTCTTATTACAGTTTAAAGTAATTTTATTTGTAAAATAAAGAACAGGTAGGTTAACTCCCTTGATATAATATGGAAACAAATACAAATCAAACTTTATAATTTACTTTGACCACCTAGCAATACTCAGCATTTAGACTGAGGTCTTGGATTCATAGCTTACCAATAATAAAAATGAAATTAATTAATGCCTGACTCAATATACAAACTTGTAAACAACATTTAATTCCTGAAAATACTTAGCGAGACTAGCAGAAAAAGTCAATGGTTTTGAATTATGTTTATGTTAAGAATAAACTGGGCATTCAATATATTATAGAATAGGTAGATGCATTTGAATAAAGTGATAGAAATTATTGCATTAGAAACTTTCTTATATACTAAGTAATAAAATTTAGATTAGAACTAATAAGATATAAATAAATTTACAAATTAATAAATATATATATATATATATATATATATATATATTTATATATATACGGCCGTAAATATTACAAAAAGCAATCAAATATACCACTATAAAGTTTACTAAATTCTAGGAGGGTAAATTTATTTTGCTTTTCATTTAGTAGAGCTTTATAAAAATATAAACATACAAACTTATTTCTTCAGATAATCTTTTGACTTAGCGAGATATTCAGTTGATTGCAACACTTCGACAGCAACAGCGTTATCAAATTTATATCGACCAAGGGCTTCTTTTAGTGTTTTAAACAAATGACAATTCTAGAACAATAAGTCCGGATTATGGGGAGAATGTTTCAGTATTGCCTAAAAAACCCTTAGTTTTTGTCAAGATTAGACAGCTGTAGAGGGTTAGGTATTGTGAAATAGGATAATATAGCGAATAGCCTGAGCACTGTAGTAGTTCAGAAGCAATTTTAACAACCGCTAAACGTTGGTGTCTTGTATTTTTAAATGTTCTTGTCCCTCTCAAAATTATTTATGCCAAGCCTACACTTAAGTCTTTCTAATGGTGTCCCCGAAATATAACTTGTCTTTTCAAAATTCTGGTTGGTTTTACCCTCTCTGTGGCGAGAGACTTCAATAATTCGTTGCATAACGCACCAGGGTGCTCTTTGATAATAACATCGTAATACTGACTAAAGAAATAGTAGCGTAAAGACTCCTGTAGAAGAAATTTTTTTAAACATCCAAAACTGCAATGTTCATTTCAAGGTGCATAAGATAAAATAAATTTGTGATTTGTATTTGCTTCACCTATGCACAATCAACATTTTTTTGTGGTAAATGTTGGTTCAGACTTGACTATTTTTATAGTAAGTTAAAATTTTATAAACACTTATTGTGCTACATCTCAATACACGCATAAAAAATTTGTAAAGATTTGTTTTTCCGTTTATACATTTTTACCAAGACAATATGCATAAATTATTTTTAGAAACTTCAATTTTGTTAATTAACAAATTAATACATGTTTTCGCAAAAAAGTATATGTACAATATTTCCCAATTTAAGAATAAAATTCTCCATTTACGGAGCGAACTCTGGCTCCTTTAATAAGGTGCGAGTGGCAAACTTCCGAAAAGTTTCAGAATTACAGAAAAAGTCAGAACTTCAGCAGTAACGGCGAAAGATCTTTTTGTGCGTTTGGAAGAAATTAATTGGAACGTTGCAGAACCAAATTTAATTATAACAAGACAAAATTTTTATGTGACCTAAAAATAAAAGAAATCTGAAAGAAAGGTTTTATTATACTGAAAGTATTAGCAACATTTTTAAAGGTCCCACTGTGTGGGAACCGCAGCAGTAGTCATTGATGATAATGTTTTCATTGCCTAATCTGCATAGACTACTGTTGTTTACAGCAGAACGTAAAATAACTCATTTACACTCATTTACTTCAATCGCTGCGTGTCGTCCTCATGGACCAGCGAAGCTCTGTTGGCGTCAGATGTTAGACAAACAGAAGATGATAGTGAAACGTAAATGACAAACATTAGCTTAAGTTGAATTTTTCAAATTACTATTTACGTCGTACTATAAAAAAAAACAAATGTCTTAGGCACGCTTCTGAGATGTGCGAAAACTTTCGAGCAAAAGCTTTTTAACATTTTCTAAATTGCATGTATATTAAATTATTTTTAGAAGAATTTATGCTTCCAAGGATCTACATTAAACTCAGTGTTTTAAATTCAATTGGCGGCTATAACATATTTTTTTAAGATTTATCTGTATTAATGGACGTTCAAAAAATTTGTATAAGATATATTGGTGTATTACATATAAAACAAAATTATTTTTTACAGCATAAAAATACAAATCTACACAGTTATATTTGTAAAACATTTCCTTACCTACAAACTCATTCTTTTTCGACGAATAGGTAGTTTTTTAACTGCGGTAATGTACAACGAATGTGATTGCGACGACAACCAATTGGGTAGGGGCACAGGAACATAGATACTAAAATTCTTTCATCAGTTCCTTTAGTTTATATTTCACCAATCGAGCAGCATTTCTTCTACCATATTAGTGTGTATACAATACTTCACATGAGGACAATACCAAAAATCAATTCCTCAGTATGAAGCTCCTGAATATAAGGCAGACAAAATCCAAGACGTGTGTGTCGTAGCAAAAGGTTTAACATGAAACTTTACAATAACAAAAAATTTACAACCCTGCTAGTCGCAGAATATCATCAAAGAAATATCAAAACTTTCTCCAGACTCTAAGAACTAATTTTATCGTCGAGAATGACTGAAACACCACAGACACACAATGAAACTCAAAAATAATTACCACAAAAGGCCGAAACTTGCTACCTGTTATGACGAAAAACATCCGTGATCACTTCACAAACGGAGCATCCAGAAAGCTTCAAGATCTCTTGGATTTTTTTATAAGTAATGAAATTCCTCAAACAAACTATGCAATCCCTGAACTAATCATATCCAGGTCGTTGCTAGTACTATTACCATATTAACAATTAACAATTTTTTTCCTTATAAACTAACGTCAAATAAAACTAATTGGTAAGAATTATACAACTACTTAGAAACCAGTGTATACTTTCAACTTGTAATCAAAACTCCTGAAGACCTAGACGAAGTTGTACAGCATTTTACAACAGTTGTGCAAAAAGCTGCTTGAAACTCTATCCCAGCAAACAAACAAACTATAGCAAACATCAGTAACATACCACGGCATATGGCAAAGGTCAAAAATCCCATTGATTATCATTGTTATAATCATTTGTCTAAAAGACTCAAAACAGCTCTATACAAAACCAAAAAAAACTCATTCGAATAGTATGCTTTCATCCTATCTGTTGACGATCATACACTCTGGTAAGCCACAATAAATTTAAAACGGCCTCAAATATCTATTCTCAAACCCTTTTTATATAACTGTTTCTATTAGGTCTTTGCAATGTTAAATTTCGATTAACCTACTAGCTATTACAACTGAATTTCGTGCAAATTACATTAATTCACAAACTTGGAAAGCATCCTAAATCACCAGTATGAATTTAAAAGAAGTCATCCAGTTATACAGCAGTGTCTTAGAGCAACAAGCTTTGCTAAACATAATAAAGTACAGTTTAACATCGAATAAATCTTTTCCTGGTAGTACTATTTATTTCTGCGTATCCAATCGATACTGCCAAACGAAGCTTGGGAATGAAGTTTCTGCTAGCGTTCCTCAAGGCTGGGGCCCCTACTCTACTTGCATTTTGGTGCGGTCATACCGAGTTGAGCACAACAATGACAATATTTACGGATGACACAGCTATTATTGCCTATCATGTAAACCTTCGGGAGAGTAAGGAGTGGCGCTAACATTTAGTCACCCTTACCTGCACGTGGTACTCTCTGCTAGATAGCAAATGAAGCTCTGGCGATCCATAATCAGAGGGTATAAGGCGATACCAGTTGTCCCGAGGTAACGAGGCCCTCGTCGTTAGGCTAATCACCTACACGAGGTAAGATAATTTAAAGCACAATAGATGCAACCACTATACCACGTTGAAAAACACCGGTTTTTGCCTGATCACCAAAGAGAACAACGTAGGGCGCGGTTAGTACTTAGATGGGCGACCGCTTGGGAATACCGCGTGTCGTTGTGTTCCCCAACACCGTGAGGCATAAATGGCTAGTAGAGAAAGAAGAAGAAGAAGAAAGTGTGAACCTTTACTCTCCATTAAACCTTCTACAAGAACTAAAAGTAATAAAAGAATGGTTGCATAAATGGAAAAACAAGGTCAACCTGTATAACGCTCACAATATAACGAACGGTGTGTTTACCTGTACTGTGAACATGGAATATGGCATCAGCCTTAATCTTTCGTACACGTTACGCTGATGAAGGGTTAGAATTTTTAAAATCAATCGTCACAGGAGATGAAACTTAAATTTCAAAATCAAAAGAACAATCCAAACAGTGGATACACACAAACTTTCCTAATAAACCAAAAGTTTAAACTAGACTATGGCTACTATTTTCTAGGATCAGGAATGTGTGGTGCTTGTGGAGTTTATGGAGTCAGGGACTACGATCAGTACAAAGGTGTATTGTCAGACATTACGTCGACTGCGAAGAGGCATGCAGAACAAAAGAAGAGGCATGCTGTCTTTTGGAATTGTTCTGATCCATGACAATGCACGGCCGCATACTGGTGTGGTAACCAAACAGCTTCTTGCACAATTTCACTGGGAATGCTCGATCACGCGGCGTACAGCGTAGACCTCACACCGGGTGACTTTTATCTTTTTCTACAGCTGATGAGAGGTCTTGGGAGACAGCGTTTCCGCACAAACAAAGAGCTTCAAGACGCAGACCTATCTCAACGTGCTGGCAGCTACCTTCTATGAAGAGGGTATAAAAACTCGTCCACCGGTATGACAAATGTCTCAATGTTCACGCTGACTCCGTGGAGAAGAAACATTGAGTGTACTTGACTCCTGGTAATAAAATCATTTTGTTATTTATTTAGTGCCCCAGCGGAAGTTGAAAAAAAGTCCTCATAGTTATAACGTTAATATAACAAGCCAACGATACGAAGAGTGCACCACAAGAGGCGTGGATCCTACAAATCTAGGAGATGAATCCTTTGTTAGCACTCCTTTTGATGAAAGAAAAGGAAGATGCTGGCATTTGCGTTTGTCTCCCAAGTCTTTTTATAACTATGCCATAAAATTAACTTATAAAATTTATTGTAATTAGTTAGTGGTTAACATAAAAAAATAATAAAGAAATAACTCTGAACATAAGAATTTCCCTTTTTTGATTTATGTAATAAATTCAAAGAACGAAAATAAAATAAAGAAACAAAAACAAGAATTTTATAACCCTGTAGTTGTAGAATAACAACGTAAATTTAAATTTAGCGAACGCGAATATGTTATGCCCTTTTCGCATTTTTATAGTTTGCCGAAAGAAAAGAGATCATCCGATTTAAACCAAATTCTTCGGGCCCTTCCGCCGTCATATTCGCCGCCTCGCAGGGTGCCGCGGCGCTCGCAGGGGCGGAATTCCGCCGTGCCCGCCGAATGAATCAATTATTGACTGCACGGCTAGGAGCCGATAACGCATGTTTTATTCATGAAGACACATTCGCATCCATATATTAAGTAAATGGAGAAGCGATCAGTGACGCAGGTGCGCGCCGAAAATATTCGCTTATACCGCCGTAATCCGCCGAATTTGATTTAGAAGCAGTTTGCGAACCCGATCGCTCATTTGTTAAGCACTAGGCGGCGAGGGGCGCGCGCCCCGCGCACCTTGCAGGTAAATCAAAATTCGGCTGCCGGTGGCATGTGCGGGGCGACTTCCGCAGGCACACAAATCAGCTTCTTGCGCCGCTTTTTGGGGGGATGCACTCAAAGTGTGATTTACGCGGCCATATATCTCGCGCGCCTATATAAAGCCCAAGGACGGGCCCTAATTCAGTATTCGCTCTTCATTCGGGACGGAGGGTCAACAGTGTGTCACTTTGTCCCGAATCTGTTTATGGCTTCCAATATTTTTAATGCTCCGGAAAGCTCGGAATGTACGCGGAGGTTCGGTGATTTACGGCGCCGGCCGAAATTGCATTTTCCAGTTGCATGCAGCTATGAATAATCCATTGATTTGTTTGCTTTTGCGCTCGAGCAATTCCCATATTATTTATTTCAATGGAAATGTAATTGATCAAAGCTCCATAATCCAAGCAATTACACTAGGACTGCATTTTCTAAATTGTAATTTAGATTTAGACAATGAAAAAAAAAACGTTCGTAGGGTTTGGTGTTTGGAAAATTTCTAATAAACCATCATAACAACTTTGACCACAGAGAGTGTGTTTTAAAATTTATTATTAAAAGTCGGAATTCACAAAGAATGGATTGTCAAATAACATAACAGTACAAGGAGAAGCTTTGTATCTGCAAAATGTTGTCTTAAGTGTTGTGAACTTGTGAAGTTTTTAGGTTTCCGTAGATTGCCAAGTCATAAATATAATTAAATATTAAGCTCTATAAGAAACAGTTAAATAGAATATTTCAGAATTTGATCCCTTTATGGCCGAACAAGTAGTAAAATTTTGAAATACATAAAGAGGTGTTCCTCATATTTATCAAGGACAATTGTTAATGAATTTATTATACAGTTAAGAGACCAAGTTAAGGCAGAGATTGTCCAGGAGAGTAAAAATGACACGTATTATTCTACAATTGTGGACTAGATGTGTCGTATATAGACCAACTAGCTTTTATGGTGCTCTATGTGCTACCTACGGGACTTCCTGAAGAACAACTTGTGACTTTTATTCCTAAGTATGACCATAAAGGTAAAGATATGATGAATGCTGTAATGTCGACGGTAGGTTTTCTGGGTTTTGATCTAAATAACTGTAGAAGACAGAGCTACGACAATTTCAGCAACCTGTCTGGGTGCTGAAAATGTCTTCAGGCTAGAACAAAAAAAATAAAATTTTACAACTTTTTACAACTAGTTGGATCTGCAGCTAGTACTCAATTGACTTTATTTCTTTAGAACAAAAAACGTATAACGTGGTTAGTTTTTAAACCAAAATTTGGGGAATTTTTGGTCTTGCCTTAAAAAGACTCTTTATCATTATCATTATCATTACCATTATCGATAATCCTATGGAGTTTCTGTGCTGATGCCACTCAAGCATTATACCGTACCAGGAGGTCTTTGATGCTCTGATCAGACTAAAAACATATAGTGAAATGCCTACAGTAGGAGATACAGATCAATCTTGCGACCATTGAGAAGAAAGCGTCAATGGAGGCACAGGACACCCAGCAGAAAGGGACGAAATTGAGTACGAGATCATCACCACCGCGGCGGGTGAAAAGAAGCGGCGTTCGTGGTCTATCGAAGAAGAGCTCAAATTGCACATCAGAGAACACTTAAGCTTTATTAAGAACAACCAGGAGATAAACGCTAAATGCGCCATACTAAGGACAGCCAGTCGGCGCTCGAAACGCTAAAGTTAATGGGGACATCTGGCAAAATTACAAATGGAAAACAACACCAGCAATTGTAGACATAAATTTTATTGTACCAAAGCCCCCATACAAGAACAATGGGCAATTAACGCGCGGATGAGCTATTCAAAAAGGCGGCCGCTGAAGAAGACTGTGCAGTTTAACAAATAGCCAGAAGTTTGGTCAAGACAAAGATCCGAAAAAGTTCGAGGCTAAGTGGGAAGGGGCAGATTAGCGATATTGAAGATCAACAATAGCAAAACAGCATAAAAGGCAGTGACATATTTGAACAAGTATATCGCACAAATAATCTCAGGGCACGGCGACCTTCGAGCATATCTGAAGACAACGCAATATCCGTACTGCCCCTCAAACGAGAAGCTTAGAATAGAGCAGAAATGTAATCAAAGGGAACTTCGATGAGCAAGAAGACTCGCCAACAAAAATAACTGCTGTAATGTAGAACTTCGCATCCCGGACTGAAAAGCTGGAGGGCACTAGGGAAGGTCCAATCGCCGATGCGGGAGAGGGATAGTAAACGCACGCGTGCATAACAGCAAGGACTAACAACTACTGCTAACAAATATTAGAGTCGAAATTCAAAATTGCGGTTAGCGTGCACAATAGCCTAGACTCGCTTGAGACTGTATAAGAGACATAGACAAAAAACTGTGGACTCGCGAGTGATAATGCGCAGTAAAGTGAAGCTTGCTTGAGACCCACATGGCTGCAGATTCTCAGGAGAGGCTGATCAAGAAACGAAGGGCTAAAATTTTTGACCTAAAAGCAAGTTAATTTAAGACAGCGTAAGTTTAGGCGTTAGGCAGGGATATAGCGTATCATCAAAATTATTTACACTACCCTGGGAATATGTGTTTAAAAGATTAGGATGGTCAGACAGAAGTATCAACATCAACGAAAAATACCTTAATTACCCCAGGTGTGCAGATAACATAGTAGTGGTAGCGAAAACTGCAACAAATAATAACAGATTTAAATAAAGAATAAAAAAGATAGAATTAAAGATGAACTTAGACAAGACAAAGTATGTTCGAAGGGAAGGATAGCATACATGTAGAAAACAAAGGAATACATATAGTGGAAGAAGACATCTATTTAAGACAAAAAATTGTGTTAACCAAACCGTAAAAATAAAAACAAAAGTAAACCAGACATAAGCGTCAGTTGGAAAGTTAAATAAAAAGATCCCCAAGATTTGAAGGCAAAGTATTCAATACATGAATTTTACTGATGATGTGCTATGGAGCGAAAAATTGGAGAATAACGCAACGAAATATAAATATCTAAGAACAACACAACACGCAGTAGAAAGAACAATTCTGGAAATAACATTGCAAGATAGAAAATCTAATAACTGAATAAGACAAGTGACCCAAGCAACAGATGTAACACAAAGGCCGCAAAACTGAAATGGGACATGTAGCAAGAAGCGATTTAGATAGACGGCACAAAGCTATATTAACTTTTAAAAGACCTTGGGGTAGATCACTTAGGCGTTGGGTAGACGACCTCAAATTAATAGTATGCTTTAAATGGATTCAACAAGCAAGCAACCGGACGTGAAGCACTATGGAAGAAGAAATTTTGAATAAGGGGATTGTAAATATACCAAAAGTAGCTCGCTGTTTGCAGTCACCTTTCCTGACTTGAGTTTTTCGTGGTTTCCTCGAGTTCTGCACTAATGTCAATGCCGGGACAGATATTGCACCGACCACGGTAAAAAAGATATAAAAGAAGCATATAGAGAATTGTAAAAAGGATGTAAAGTTAAATTATTGAAAAATGTCATAAAAAATGTGCAGTAAGGGAAAGCATCGGCTGGTGTATTTAATATATCAATAAATAATATTAACTAAATGTAATATTGGAAAAACTTGAGACATTAGTGGTATGTTTCTGGAAAAATATTCTTCTAAAGTCTCGAGATGGAAGTGCTAGTACGAATACAGCAAAGGTCATTACTATTTACGTTAATAGCTGTACAGAAAGCAAAGCAATATTGATGTGTGAAACTAATAATGTCTACAAAACAGACAATACAAGGCTTCTTATATTAAAAAAAATTAAAAATTAAGATTTTTCTAGAAAACAGTCTACCGTGGTAGAAACAAATTAATTCTCGAAAGCTCAACTTAGTGCAAAATAGATCAATCTGATCAGAAATACACAAGAACTTAAAAAAAATTAAATAAAACAAATAAAATAAAAATGTATAGTAAAGCGCTGTTAATGCAACTTGAGTAATCTGTGAGATTGAACGAACGTCAAGATGCGATAAAAAGATTTAAAAATTATTAGTGGTGAAACCTACATTCTGTGGTAAAACGAGAAGCTTTAGTCCCAGCTGGACAATGTCCAAAGATAATGCTTCAATGTAAGAGCAAGATGAACCCTGGGTTAATCTGTGTAGACAATTGCCTAAATTGTTACCAGAGACTTCCAGAATGTTCACAATCCAAATAGATCAAACCAATAATTCGGTTGAGGCTCGCTCATAAAACATAAGAGTTTTGAAACCAAAATTATGCTTTTTATATGGTGATATTACGAAGGTGTGATTTACTTTGAGCTAGTTCGTAAACGCCCGGTCACTACCGCCAAGCTGTATTGTTAGTAACAACATTAACAAAATGTTATACTATCTTGAACCGATGATACTATGGTATGTATGATTATTCGAAGACTGGTGGTTAATGCTAGACCACATAAAGCTCGAAAAATCCAAAGAAACCTAGGTGTAATTGAACTGTCACTTTGTTTTTCCTCTCGTCCTGCTTTTGCAGCATCGGATTATGGTCTGTTCCAATCAATGTTCCACTTGTTGATCGAGTACCACTTTGCCAACTTTAGGAAAGAGAAGAAGATCGCCAGTTCTTTGACTCCAAACCAAAACGGTGATATAAAAAACTTGGCCCATAGATGGTTAGACACAATATAATGTGGCATATATTTTGGTTTTTAATTTCAAATCTCCTTTAAAAAGTAAAATAAGCAAATTTTATATTAAAAACACACTAGTATTATCAAGCAAAGAGTAACTGCTAACTTTCATATCAAAATTGAAATTTAAGACCAAATAACTGTTTTCCACCTTCGTTGTTTGTTGCATGTTGTTTATTAATTTTCTTAAAGCACACCAGTTTTGATAAAGATATTAAGATACAACTTCAACAGCATACTCACTGGAATAAGGCATATGAATTTAGATATTGCCGGAACACTGTTTTTAAAGGCGACAAAAGCAGTAGCTTTAAAGTAAATAACAGTACTAATTTTCTACTATCATTTTGCAACAGATGCAATTGAACATTACATAGAGGCAGGTTATTGGGTTTGAGATGTCTAATGACATATAGTCAATAAAATGAAAAATTATAATATAATAGATATGTATACCACAAAATGCAAATTCATTATTTATCATAAAAAATGCCTTAAAAAGTTAGATAATTCTAAAGTAAAATAATTCTCTGGTAGGATTTCAGAGGGGAGAAAACAACTGGCGAAAGCAAAAATAAGAATAGGTTAAAACACAGAAAAGGTGACACATGAAACATTACAACATAATTAAATTGTGAAAGCTTAAAAAATTAAACAGAAATGAAAATCAATAGTTTTGATATATTTGGTTTTGCGAAATAAGGTAGCCACAAGAAGCAGATCTATGGAATAAGATTATAGTGCTAAAATACTTAAAATGGCAGCAGACTACAGAAATTTTGCAGTGGGAATCACAATGAAGAACAAAAGTAAAAGTATGTCCCACCCAGCAAAAAAAGCTCAGTGAAAATAACTATAGTCCCAAAAGACAGTCGCGATTAAATATATCTAAGGGAATTTAACAGCAGTAGAAAACTAAAATGCATTAATAGGAAAGAGACCAGAAGGGAACATCATAAGAAATTTTGAATTAATCAGAAGAAATGATGGGGGAAAGTAGGACCAATAGGAAATACCTTATTTCAGTACACCATGTACAAAGAAGGTACACATGGAAGGCACTAGGGGAAAAAAGGTTATCGGATAGATTATTCCTTTTCAAGAACCAAATAATAAATTATAGGAGCTACTTAAGAGCAATCACAATTTAGGAATGATGATGTGTAATCTAAGATTCAAGGACTAAAAGAACAAAACAGGGCAACTGGAGAAAATTAATATGGCATAGACTCATTTGAAAAAAGCCATATAACAAAACAAATAAAGAAGATTGAAGACTAAGAGATAGAGAATACTAGGAAGCTTTACAATATACCTTTAGTTTTCATAATTTTTCAAAATAACTTTTATCACATCATATATATTTTTGTAACCTTTGAAGCTAATCGCCAAACTTGTTCTTCTGCATCTCTTCAGCGGTCGAAGTACATGTTTCCTATTTCATTAGAAGCTCCAAGTTCTTGGAAAATTTTGCTTTGGGCTTAAGTAAACACGTCAAAAATAAAGCCCGGTTTGTCACTTGTTACGATGCTAATGACAAGGTAAAATGTTCTATTTTCAAACGTATCCACCATTTTGCGGCACCATATTGTGTATAATTAAGTCTGTGGAGAGAGTAGAGGACGGGATAACATTTCTCAAATTTGTGGTTCCCAGAGAGCCGGGCAGGCTTCAATGTGTTGCTTTTTATTTTAATAAATTTGCCAATTCTTTCAATGCGCTAAGGTTTATGATATAACTATGTACAGATTCGAAAAGTAAGAAGTAACACCAAACCTAGTCACTCAAATATTAACCTCAAATGCATCTGACACCTTCTGTTAGAAAACGAACGAGGCTCTGTCAACCGAATATTGGCGG
Source organism: Sinelater perroti (assembly GCA_036346155.1). NCBI lineage: Eukaryota > Metazoa > Arthropoda > Insecta > Coleoptera > Elateridae > Sinelater > Sinelater perroti. The sequence continues at coordinate 14,064,154 of JARFIY010000158.1, read as the reverse complement.
TATAACCATAACAAATATCGAAGGCACCCGAGGCATGTCTAGATGGTACAGATTGCACCACCAAAACCTTTTGATAAGTTGGTCGCCCGTAGAGCTTAAATAAACTGATTATAATAATAATAGCCGGACGGATAAGACGATGACCACTTTTAGCGAGAAGAAACGGACACGAACTGGTGCCTGGAATGTAAGAACACTAGGAGGTCAGCAGATTTATAAAATGAAAATTTCGAAGCCGAGCGAGGCACGATGCAACACTTTTAAAAGCGACAACCGATGGAATAACCTTTCTCCATACAGGAAAGAAAAATGAAAACGACAACCAAGAAGACGTAGCAGGTCTGCTATTGAGCAACAATGCAAAGAATAAATGATAGGATGGGCACCTATATTCTAAACAATAATTTTAGTCTTCTTTAAATCCAAAATACAAATGTTTGTATAATACAATGTTACGCACTTACAGAAGTACACGATTATGAGAAGAATAAAATATTTTACTCTAAGGTATCTGAAACTATAAGAAAAATTAAAAAGCAAGACATTATAATTGTTGTGGGTGATCTAAACGTTAAAGTTGAAAACGATTAGGGAATAGAGGAATTCTTGGTACTTACGGATTAGGGATCGGAAATGAAAAAAATTTCTCATAAATATACGTAGCTCCACCATATAACAAGATAAATAAAACATATGGATCACATAACTACCACTTCTATACGTAAGAAAAAAAAATTCAGACATAGACAGCGACTATTACTTACTAATAAGCGAAATCAGACCAAAACTAGTTAATTCTAGAAGAAGCATTAACGAAAAGCTCAAAATATATGATATGTCAAAACTAAGATATACAAATAGAAGAAACGATGTTTTAGTTAGCTTAAACGAAAATTGTATAACTCTAGACAACACGCAGGACGACGTAAATGATAACTGAAGAATTATCAGAGATGCTAAACAAAACACGCGAAGAAACTATAGGCTGCAAAGAAAGGGAAAAAACCGTGGATCTAGATGATGCTTGGGAAAAAAAGGAAAAGATCTCAAATAAAAAAAAGCATTGGGCAAAACCCAAATAAAATACTCATTCTCAAACGTAACTATGCACAAAAGAGAATAGAAAGAAAACGAAGTGCACGACGGGACAAAAGAAGATGGGCAGATCAGCTCGCTGAACAAGTAGGCACAGCAGCAAGACATCACAATATGCAAGAATTATATAAAACCACCTTGTTAATTGAAATATACAAAGGAAACTACTTAAAAGTAAGGAAGAAAAACTCTTAATAAGCACAGAACAACTTGCAAGGTAGAATGAACATTTTACAGATATACTTAACCCCTTCAAAAAGGAAACAAAGAAGAATATTAGTGATAAAAATGACTACAATAAAAAATAAACAATTTTAATATACACAACTCCTCGTAGAAAGAGAGAAATAAAGAATGATACAAAAATCGATAATATCTCAGCTGAAGTATTCAAATTAGACTCGAAGACATTAACAAACATACTTCATCCTCCACTAGTTAAAGCGTGGGAAAATAAACTTATACCAGACGAGGGAATCAAGGAATATAGTCAAAGTGCCAAAGAGAGGCAATCTGAGCTGCTGATAGTCGCATCAAAGATATTTAAAAGGATATCACTAAACCAAATTCAACATACCGTCGAACAAACCATAATGGCTGAAGGAGCGGGTTTCGAGACAAATAGATCATGCATAGACCACATCAATACTTTGGGAATTGTGGTGGAATGAAGATTAAAGTGAAAAAAACGCATATTACTGTTTGTCAATATGAATAAAGCTTTTGGCCGGTTAAAAAGAAGCAACGTATGGAAAAGATAAGAAAAAGAGAAGTATCATCAGAAATAAGAACGGATACTATATAAGAAATGTGGGGTTAAGCAGGAATGTTTACTGTCTCCTCTATTTTTCATTTTGGTAATGGATGATATTATGAGAAATGCCACAAAGGGAACTCATTTTGGAATATGGATATAATCCTAATCAATAAAACTTATGCTACCGTTAGAAATCTGGAAAAACCATAATTTGAAGCAGAGAAGGTCGAGCTAACGATGAATACAACAAAACAGTGGATATGAGAATTGGAAGAACATTAAATAAGAAAATAGCAAATGCCAATAAAACACTAAACAGGAAATTTCAGTTTTATTACCTGGACCTTATGAAAAACAAATATAGAGACCCGAATAAATAAAGCTAAAGGTGTATTTCTCATATTAGCTCAGGTGTGGAATTCTAGTCAGTACTCCAGGAAAACCAAGTTTCCAATTTTCAACTCAAACAATAAATCGGTCCTCCTTTACGAGTGTGAATCTTGACTGGTCACTCTAATCCATTAAATACAGACTGTTATAAACAGATGCTTAAGACGCACCTTGAATATTAGATGGTCAGAAGAAATATCCAACGCAGATGTGTTCTTTGCTAAGGAAAAACTAGTCCAAATACAAATAAAACAAAAAAATCTGGTGTGAACATCACACGACTTTCCTTATCTTATTATTATATATTATACCGGGTGCATCGTCTCGGCCCTGCGCTGCTGCTGTCCCGGAATTTGTTATTTTAAAAAAGGACGAGGCGCGAGTCCAACACTCGAAAGCTGATTAAAATAAACAGTACAAGACAATAATTGACTCGTACTTAAAATTTTGCTACGTCACTGAAGGTAACCGTGCGAGCTCGGCCGCACGGCCTTCCCCATTATCGCCTGTGTGCTTCCTTCTAGCGGCCAAGCGCTCCCCTCCCCCCGTCCTCCCGCAGTCGGCCCGGAAGCTCTTCGAGCGCGCTGTGATTGGTCCGTTTAACTAATTTTTAATCGGCTATAACTTATTTATTTGACCTCGGATCAAAAAATTGTATTGTAATTTTTTGTTCGTCTCGGTCTAATCTATCCGGTAATATAAATTTAGCCCTGGACTAAAACCAGCAGGGATCACAAAGAACAGGCCCATCAAAAACCACGTGACGAAGAACGGCCACCAATGAAGCCAAGCCAAACAGGGAAAGTATGGAGGCAACTAAAAGATCTGGCAAAAATAGGGTCCGCTGTAAAAGTACTGTGAAAGCCCTATGCTCTTAACAAGAAGTTTAAGGGCGCGCGTGTGTGTATGCACAAATTCAAAGATATAATTTGTTCCATTAACTTGTCGCTACGTAAATCTTGGTTTTTTAAACAAAATTGTGCAACTGTCTAGAGTAAATATTTAAAATATTAAAATTAATGAAATCGGAAGGCATGCCAAAGTAATAAATATTTATTACTAGACGAAAGTTACCCATCGTACGCGCAAGAACTGCCGTGTTTTAAAATTCACGCTAAGTGGGCCCGTTTATCATTTTTTATTAACTTACTGTTGCTGCTTACGAACTACCACTCCATGCGTTTTATGTAGTGCAGCACATCCCATCAATTTTAATGTTTGTATTATTCACCAAGGTTGTCATAATATTTGTTTTAAGAACATTTACACAACCCCAGATGCTACGCTCGCTCCGGCGGGTATGTGAGCCGGATTTATGTAAACAGAAGATTACATCCTCTTGCTGTTCGCGTGGGTTGCGAGCAGTACATTAGGGCTTTGATTGCAGATTACTTTACAATACACTAAAACGGTGCAAAGCGAGCGTGACGAACATCCAGTAATTGATTAAAGCCGCTTGAGCACCGCAAGGTAGCTACATATTTCCCATTCAGCGCAGTTCGAATGAGGCGCGGCGACTTCAATTGAGCTGCATAATTGTGGGGCTGCAGAAAAGTTCCTTAATTAAAGCGAGCTCTGAGTGTCACCCCCTTCCGGGTTGGGCTCCCAACAAAGCGCAAATTCAGTAATTGCCCCATTATCGCCCGCGTCCGCTGGAATAAATGCACAAGTGCACCCGCGCGGCGCATTAGCGCACGCAGCGGCCGCGCCGGAGCGCGCTGAGGGCGGGGTTTACGCGCGTTTTAGCACGAATTCATAAATCATACAACAATCAGATCGTCAAAGCGCGGGTAATTACCCGCGCTTTAATTTCTGTTACGTGGCAGCGTACGTGGATTTATTTGCTCCGCTGAGCGTGACTGTCTAATCTCTAATTAGGCGTTCAAAACGAATCATGAGCGCGATACAAAGCGATCGCGCGCGGAGCTTTCGCCGGCGGTCCTCGCGCACGCGGCGAACTGGCACGCCAAAAAGCTGCGGGGGTGCATCAAGTATAAGCCAACTTTTGTTTTTAATTTTTTTAGAGCTTTAACATTTTCTTCCAGGGTCGTCGAGATAAACTCGGAAAATGAGTAAACAACGAAAATAACATTAAACTACAAGAAAAATTAAATTTATCCACAACGTAGCCCCCATTAGCGGCTACGACCTTCTCAAGCGGGACCTAAAGCTGCTGCAGCAACTTCCTTCTTGTGTCATTACCTCCATTATGGAGGTTTTTAAATTGTTATTGGGCTTATGATGCCTGTCATTGATCTTTGGCTCAACCACACCCCATAGATAGCAGTCGGAGCTGGAGGGTAGCTACAATTTGTCTTTCTTGACTTGCGGACTAGAGCGGAGTCTTGTTCTATACAGGGCTTGATAGCTGCCTCTAGCAGCTAGTGGCTGTCACCTTCAAGCCTTTCCCAAAGAAGTGGGCGTTATAATATCTCCTTCACTGCTCCCAAGCCCCATCACAAAGACGAAACTCTTTGTGCGTATATAGGTAGACATTTCAGAGGCATATTGGCAGATCCAACCGCCATTTTGGCGATTTACCGTTCTGTCCTTAATAAAGTTCTTTTAGCCCGAAAAGAATCTAATGGAATTAGCGTTGTCGTACTTGATGTCCTTCAGCAGTTCTTGGACCCGACTTCCTATCCATCTTGTATTTTCAAGGCAACAGTTTGCAGTTTTTCAGGACAAAAGACTTGAAATGCAAGTACCCTGTCAATTTCCTCTTTCAATTTGCGAACGAATTTATCGATTATCATGCAATTAGATAGCTTGTCTTGAGTTGACTTGTCAGAAGTTACCTTCCATGCTAATCAGATTTCCTGTACTTTTTGTAGGCAAGCCAAGATTTTTGCCGGCAATTTTCTGGCGTGGAGGAGTTTAAGTAGTAACTCTGCAGTCTTGCCTCAATTGTATTTTAACCCTTCTAACACACAACCTGATCTATTTACGGAAACTATAAGTGTTTTTTGTTACAAATCAATGCAATTGCTGCCAATTTTTCGAACGTGTGGAGCAAGGCTCATATAATCAAGTAAATGATTGACCAAGCAAATGCAAAGAATAGTGAAAAGTTCGTTTGAGTTAAACCCTTTTTAATTTCCATTAATTTATTGGAATGCACAGTTAGTCTGCCTTTATATTTTGTGCTAGAGTTTTTATCTCTTCTTTTACCCGAAGTATACGCGCCACATTAAATTACTTTGTTGGGCATGTATCAGGATGAACAAATATGACTCGAAGTACTTTGCAATGATGGTTATGTTGATTTCTCGCAGTTCCCCATCAAGAATATCTCCAAGTCCAGACTGCTTTTATTTTTATACATTAGCAGCTAGCTTATCTTCTAGAAATAATTTAACTTCTTTCCGATCAATCCAGTACAACCTACTCAATTTAAATCCAAGCTGTCTGCTTAATTTATTAAAAATATGAGTTTTCCAAGTGAGACGTCGATCTAAATGAAGTTCTAAGCATTTTGCAGAATTTGCGTGTTAGTTAATGGCCATTGAGAGATATTGGTGGACATTTGAGGTTTATTTTCGTTTGTTTCGATTCTCCATGCCTTGTTTTATTGTCTTGTAGATTTTTAGACGCTGTTATACGTTTTTTAAAGTTGTAAATATTCTTGTAGTTAGTAGATCAGCTGTAAATATAAGACCGCTTGCTCATCATTAAAATCATTGGTTAAAGGATTATATCCATTAGTAGTTTGTATAATATCATTTAGCTAATACTGAGTTTTTTGCCTTGTATTGAGTCTGTGCAAGTTAGGCAGCCCTTCGGTGTTTGTTGTCAAATTTTTGGTTATATATTTTCCATCTGCGCCAAATGTGGCTTTGGTTGGAATTGGTCTGGTTCAAGATGGATAGGATAAATTTATTTTTTATGTGTATTATTCATAATATGCTCATAAATACTGTTATAGGGTAATGATATTGATAAAATAAAACGACTAACTGTCTGCATAATATTTTCAGGATCTATTAATTGGTTATTGGTAAGTATAATGGCCGCCTTTAGCGTTTAAAAGAGATTTAATAAGTGCGGGCCACTCGCCTATGACAGCACGCACTGACTGCAACCGCCAGAGCTCGTTTCAAAAAATTAATATTAGGGCCTCCCTTTGTGCAAACTATGCTCTCTAAAGCTACCCATGAATTGAGATCTGGACTAGGCCAGTCTTCTACTATTAGAATATCAGGCACATTGCTGCTCAGCCAAGTTTGAGTTGACCGTGCTTTTTGGACGAGTGCGGAGACTGCTGACCAGATGTATCATTCTCCTTCTTAATGTCAGCTTCTCCCTCAGAGGTTGCTGATCAGCATGACCATTCTTATTTTTGGAAGGGCTGTACGGAATACCTGTGCAGATAAAAGCTCGAACCAAGCATGTAAGTTGCGCAACCAGGAAATCCTTCGACGCCCGACACTTATTTTTCCCCGTGTTCGCGCCAATCTCAAAATTATATTTATTTTGAAGTTTTAAATTAGGGCCGGCTATATTTTTTGATTCCCTCTTATACATATTTGGAATATGTGATGTCGGCCCAATTTTTGTCCGAGCACGCATTGCGATATGGCCGGCGGTCCGGGCCGCGGGCCGCGCTCTTGCACTTGGCACTTGGTATTTCGACTTCGTTTAGTTTGCGCGATATTACGCTTTTGCCTTTGTTCGCGTTTTGCATTTGGCCTTTTCTGGCTGTGTTATCGCAGGCAAATTATCCGTAAGACGAGAACATTTTTCTTTTTAACCAAGAGTTTGCCGGCGGCTTTAATTTACAGCAGAAATTTTAATTTTCTGCCAGGCCTTTTGTTAAAGGCTAATTTTTCGGGGTTGAAATTTTGCCGGTAAGAATTCGGTTCATTTTTTTTCATCTGGCTCGACGAGGGAACCTTATCACACCAGGAAAGACGCTACCGTTTCGTCTGCTGTGAAGATTAGGGTAACTTGTCCTATTTTTATCCATACCTTTATATCCTGTTTTTCTGGAAGCCACAGGATCAACAGCAGGGAACCGATATCTGCGGAAAAGCGCCGTTTCCACAGGTTAGTGTTTTAACTTTAGATTTGTTTCAAGTTCTTTTATTCAAAATTCAAAATTACTTATACAGTCTACCTATTCCGGCCGCACCACCCCGTATTTAACATCGCGTGAGATGTTGCCGAAAAACTCTAACTTTCTCTCTTGATGGTGAGTAGAACCTCTAATTCTTTGTTTATTCTTTCTAAGACCTGTTAGTTTGTAATACGATCCGTCCAGGAAATTTTCATACGTCTATATACCCAGAGCCAAATGGATTCTAGCTTCTTTGTGTGTTTTTTTTGTTTAAAGTCTACCCTTCAAGACTTTACAATAGTACTGGGAACACATAACATCTGACCATTCTTTCTATCAAAGGCAGTGAAAGATTCTGAGCTGTTAGTAGTTTTCTCAAATTAATGTTTTATTATATCTTCCAAAACATTCTGTTAATACAAGTTTTGACTCTCTTTTTACAAAAATGAATATTGCCGTTCTATCATAACAGAGTCTCTATCAAACTATTGCAAATCCATCATTTGACCTTTCGGACTCTTGGCACCTAGCTGAGATTTTTCTTTGAACGATCTAGGCCATACCTTGGCATTCTGTTTGTTAAAAGGTTCTTGAGATGTAATTTATTTATCCGTAAACAAAATTTTCCTATGGCTATCATGCGCGTCCTTAGTTAACACATCTGCCTTTCTTTAAAACATCTGTCGGAAAATGTCCCACATGTCTTTTATAAGTAGCTACTCCTAGATCTTGCTTATTAATATATATAATCTTCTGACTTTAAGGTTTTTTTTTAATTCGAGCACTTATGGCTTTGACTACTTAAACAGTCCTAAATAAATGTGATCCTCCAGTCTCATTAAACAATTTTAAAGCTCTATACACAAACATACTGTTAAAAATAGACTTTTTCAGATCCAAACACTTATGTAACGCTGTTACACCAATATGGTTACCTCCGTTATCCTAGTTCATTGATAAGTTGACAAATTTCACAATTGAAACCATATATTAAAGTCACGGATATCTCTATGCTGTGTAGAGTAATAGTAGATGTGATTTTGTAATAGTATTTATGGGAATACTAAGTATAACTATTGTTGAAATTAGTGATGTTGTTTGACTTGGTGACATACGAACTACTTCTCGACTTAATAATCATCGTCAAAATGTTCGCTTCAAACAATTTTTATTGTGTTTTAATCATTCCATGCGGTATGGCGTTGCTATAAAGCAGCAGTACGTCTTGTGGAAAAAGCAAATCAATTACTTTCAAAAACAATTGACTTCCATCTGGTAATTGGCGTCTTAATTTTGTAAAAGAACAAGAATTACTCATTGTTCTGGGACCACAATGTTCTTTGCGCCATAACTTTGATAATGCTGATTTTCTATAGTGTTCACGTATATGCACCAAATGCATTTGGCTTCACCAGTACAAAGCTTTTATTTCGCTCGTGTAAAGGCACGTAATATAACAGATCTAGATCCAAGACGACGTTATTATAAAAGATCTCAGAAACCACTCTACCACTAAAAGTCCTGATAAAAGATAATGGTTGGTCTAAAAAATATATTTGATCCAATAAAGCATCTCAACCTTTAAATTGTTGTTACAGATGCGAATAAAAAAATTAATTTATTTTCCAATTTTGCTCCTTATTTATGTCATAAGATAAAGTATCTTATTACATTAGCAGAAAGATTTTTATTTATAGTACACAACAATGATCAGAACGATGTACATTTAATATAAATGGTGAGGTGATGAAGTAACGTGGAGAGATCAGCCCATTATTCTGGAAACTTTAATTGGTTAGCAGACCCTTCTAGCGTGCTTCTACACGATCGCAATATTTTATTACCCTTTGGCCTCTTTTAAAAAATGTATTTTGGTCAATCTGAAGTGTTTAAGACTTTGAACTGAAACGTTTAAATAATTTTTAAAGCAGGCGTATTAGAACGGAGCCACCTTACGTCCAAGTTGATCTTAATTTTCCAAAGAAAGGGGGATTTTATTTCATCTTTTTAGATTCATATCCATTTTCTCTTTTCTTATTATATTCATCTTCTATATCAACTTGCTACATAGGCGTAGTCCCAGAAAACCAGTTTTCTATTATGTGACGTTTCAATGTGATTGAGATAGATAAATTGGACATCTTTGCTTTCTTATTTGCCCTCATGTAGTTTAATTCCTCAAACGGATTTGTAATTTTAGTTGTTGTGAAACAGTAGCTGGGTCTGTATTTGTGGCTAAAACTACTGTGTTGTCTGTGAATGTTCTAATGTAGTGTTTGGGATTATGGGTACATTGGCTGTATAGATTAAATAAAAAACCCGATGTAACACTCTACTTTACGAAATGTCTTATATAGTAGAGTATATTCCTGGTCTTTCTTCGCCGTATTTGACTTGGTATGCGAAATGTTAAGAAGGATCTCAACAAATAGAAGTATTGATAGTATAGTCTATGCTTGTCTTAAAGGGAAAACTTTACATTATCAAAAGCTAATTTGAAAATTTCGTTTACTACCTTACAACTCGATGGCATTGTTAAATGACCTAATAGCTTAGCCTAAATCCAAACTAATTTTTTACGGGAACTTTCTTATTGCATTATTTTCTTTTGTTCTCTTGAGTATCAGCTTTTCCAAAAGTTTAAACATTACTGATAAGAGGCTTATAGGCGGATAAGAAGTGATTGTCTAGATTTTAATTTTAGAATGAAGTAGGCTTAGTCAAGTTTGATAGTAGGTTAGACTAGAAATGGAGATAAAAAATATTTTTATAAACCGCAGGCCAGATTTTGGTAGCTGAGTTGCACGCTGCAGCCTTAGTTACATTTATATGTATTATTTTGTTCTTAATTTTTTTACAATAAAATCTGCAGTCGTTGTACAGAGTTGAAAAGGTAAAAGTAAGAATTATATAGTTGGAAACATATTGCTAAGAAAGGTTGGCGTAAGCTATTAATAAGCTTCGTCAGGTAGCTTTAAAAGTACTTAAAATAAATAGGACGCAACTTCTAAGCTTTAAGTCAAAAATGATTAATGAAAATCATTTGGCAAAAAAATAAACAATTACACAGTTTGTAGTGACAACAGAAAGAAATTGCAGCATACTTTAGAGCAAGTTTCCAACGGTCATCGTTTAAAGCGCACTGTACGATTTTCCCCTTTAATGTTCGCAACAGCTGTTAGCAGTTAAAAATCATAAATAAAACCCTATTAGAGAAGCGTTTACTGTTATCTTCTTTATCTTTTCGTCCTTTGGTTTATTGTTGTCTTCAGACGTGGATGTCTCAAAACCTTTCCTATTCTTCGAAGCCAAGCAGTCTTGATGTTTGTGGTAACATTTTAAAGAATAACAAATTTACTTTCTGATCGACACTGTGCAGTTTAAACAATTCTGTGTCGATTCCATTTTAAAAAATAAAGTAAAAATAATTTATATCTAGAGTGAACTCTTCAATTATATTTGGGCCCATTTATCAACAATTTATGTTTCACACTTTTGTTATTGTCAATATGGAATTTTTCTTAGAGTATAGCATTTAATAGCAATTTTTAAAGAATATTTTAAAGTACATAGATAAAAAGTAAAATTAAGGAAAAATTTACATGTTTTGATTTATATTTTAGAATGATTTAGTTAAGTAAAACGACTTTATATACATACAACAGACAAAATAAAAATAACACATAAGTTTACTAAAAATCTTGAAGTAACAAAAGGCTTGAAACAGAGATATACACTATTGCCGCTTTTATTTAATGTATACATAGATAAACAGCCAACGTGGTCCCGTGGTTGAGGGGCGGGCTGCGATGCTGACGGACCCAGGTTCAATTCCCGGTGCTCTCTGATACCTGGCGGGTGGCCTACTCAGTCACTAAAAATAATTGAGTGCCTGCGTTCATTCGAACAAGGGGTAATAATGGCGGTCGTCTAAGGTGCGGTGCTTGCCACATCGCCCCGCATCAGAGGTGGTGCGCGACGACCGGGCAGAGAGAGCGAACGTATGAGAGCCTTAATCTCTCAGTTCGCAGGCCGTGCTCCTATGCCTAGGGCCCTACCATTATTATTATTCATAGATAAAATGGTTAAAATTTGGGAACACAAATGCGAAGAAAGGAGAATTATTATAGAAAACAAAGAGCTTTTTGCTCATTTTTATGGAAGACAAAGAACATATGACTAAAAAACAAACTAATGAACTATACACTGAAAATTAACACAAATAAGATAGAATACTTGTAAATAGGCGAAAAATAACAAGACATATGCATTAGGGACGAGACCATTAGATTCTTAGGCCCAATTATCTCGGCTAATGGATCAATAGGAGGAGACGTGAACAACAGGGTCAGACAAAGAAGAGCAACAACTAAAACATTACATGGGTTTCTATTGAATAAGAACATAAAACAGAAACCAAGAAAAGTATATTTTAGTGTATAGGTCTGGCCAGTAACAGAAAGCTTGAGAAACAAAATAAGAACGGTAGAATTGGGCTTTTTCGGAAGATGCCTACAAATTATGAGACGAAACAGATGGAGAACATAAGAAACATGAAAATAACTTTATCCATTACCAGGAATCTAGAAAATAGAGCCCTTCGTTGGTATGAGCTTGTAGAAAGGATGCAAGACTATAGGTGGCCAAAAACCTTTTCAATTGGTCGCCGAGAGGAAGAAGATAAAAGACGTCTATATCTTCAACAGGGGGCTGGGAGGACTGTAAAAGATTGAGGCTAAAGACAACTAACCCATAAAGGAAAAAAACTTTGGGAAGAAGAGAGATTTAGTTTAATTTGGGCCCTTAAATGACAAACAATTATACTAACGGTTTTGTAGACAAATTGAGTTATACAGTAATAGTATATAAACTATTGGTTCAAAAGCTATGATAAATATATTAAAAAAATTAATAGGTCGAAGTACGTGTGATAAATTATTAATTGTAATTAAAAAGTGAGCAAATTAAATTTTCAAATCTAAGATTTTATACTAACTAATGGAATGTAGTTTAAAATGTATTACAATGTTAATATTAAAACATCTAATAATCTCCACAAAAAATTATAAAGTTTGATTTTTGAGCACGCGATAATTTACGTTTGTATATCTAGATGCTCGATAACATCGACATTTTTTTAGTCACCTGGTGGTATATTTGTTTTTATGTTGTTTGTTGTCACGTAATGTACACCTCTCTACATTCATTTCCTTATCATAAGTTTTAAAGGAAAAATATATTTTTTAATTAAGCGGGCGACTTGCCATTCGAAAACTCGAAGCGAAGTTTAGATAAATGAAAAAAGTATTCTCTAGTTTCCAAGTAATTGTATGTATGTAATAAAACATTAGTAAAAAATAAAGATTTGTAATAAATAAAGGAAGTGAAATATTTAGAATAATAAATAACAAGAAATACGCCAGAAAAAAAACTATAATTAAAAATAATAACTATGTAATTCTTTTAAATATAAGAATCCTAAATAATTTTTGTACATTAAAAATAATATAGTAAAATAAATCTGGCAGCCAAAGAGAATATACTGTAATGCGCATGCGTGAATGAGGTTGCCTTTACCAGCCGGGAGTAAGACGTCGGTGAATGAACACAGGTAGTATATGATTGTCGCATTTAAACGACTTAAAATAATGCAGCTCCCAATTTTGTGTAAAGTTAATAAATTCGTCTGCAGAAACTATTCAGATGGTTTGGGAGGCTTTTGGAAACGATTCAATGAGTCTGGTAAGAGTACAAGCGTAGTACAAACAACTCATACATCTATTAAATGTGATTCACGTTCTGGAAAACAAGTATCAAGCAGAACACCAAAAAGTGTTGAATGTTTAAGAGCTACAATCGACAAGAACTAGGAAAATGAGTTGGAGATTCTAAAAATTAAATTTGTTGAATTATGACGGTAAATTTTGCTATAAAATGTGGTGCGACATAATTTATTTCGTGGCTATTGTTATCAGAAGCATGGTGACTTTCTTCAGATTGCTACTAATGAATCAAATTTCCTGTACAGGATTTCACAGAACAGTGTGAAATCAGAAGATTTTTACTTTGAAGGCGATTGAAGCTACGCATAATATTTGCCTTCCCTTGTACTTTTTTTGTACTTTATAGTACATATACAAGGATTTGTAATTTTTTGTATTATATAGAATCACACTTCCCAATAACCAAGAATTTTCTCAAATATTTGATATCTTTAGTTGGCAACGCCAGATTTTATCGCGCCGCAACTACGAACGCCAAAGCGGCCGAATTTCACTCCAGAATCCATCTGCAGGGTATTCGTAATTCTACGAGTGCTAATTAAGCCGAACCTAAGCTCTCCGGCTGAGAACTGCGGCGCCGTGGCTTCGGTTTCGCTTCTGGCGCCACGAACCGGACGCCCGGATTTTTGAGGCTCCCGACAACGCGGAAATAATCCGCCTAAGATCGCCGGCGCTTAAAAGTAGCCCGGTGCCACCTCGGCGGCGAAAAATTGGGCATTTAATTAAACCGCGACGGCGATTTGGAAATTGGAAAAGTTGGGGCCTTTTAATCCGAGGCGCGCGGCCAGTCGCGCGATAGTTGGGCGAGCTTAATAAATTCATTCCTCGCCGGGCCGCCCCTCGGCTGCCCGGCGGCGGTTTTTGCGTGGCCAAAGAAATTTGATTTCCGCGCCGCTGGCCGCCTCGGACTCCGCTCTGGTAACTTTGTTGCTCAACTTCGCCGAGCACATTATGCCAGTTAGCGTCATTAATTACAAACTACTGAGAATAGTTAGTCGATTATGCTGCGGGTTCCATCGATATGCAAACTGAACACCTAGAGGTCCAGCGTCCATTAATAGGGCTTAGTGTGCTCAGCGCCCTAGAAGTTGATAATTTCGAAGTTTAATTGCGTTTGTTAATTATGTACACTAAATAGTTCAGTGTGTTTACGAAAATTGTACAATCAGTCACGGAATGCAGGCATTTAAAAAATAAAAACGCAAAAAGCTGCTGCTAAGCTCAACTTCTGTGCACTTCATGGTTAAAATGCTAAAGTTTAGAACAAACATGTAGTGAATTTAGATACGACAGCAATGAGAACACATACTCACATAAAATATAGCATAAAGAAAGCTGGTTTTCAAGCTTTAGGGGAAGTAGAACAAATAACTCTGTATGAAATGGTTAAATAATAAAACGGAAAAAAATGAAGAAGCTAAAAGATTATGATAAGAAGAAAGAACGAGAATTATTATATAAAAGAAGAGGAATGCAAAAAATACTACGAAGACCTCTTAACGAGAACAAGAGAAGAACCAAAAGAACCAAGAGGGGCATAAAATCTTCACCGATATAAAAACAATAAATCACTGAGACTTGGAGGAATTTCACCTGAATTATTTACGTATGAACTCTACATAACTTTATCCAATGATAAGTAGTATGTTCCAGAGGACCATAAATGGTAAAGCAATACCTCGATGGTGGAAGCAGGCGTACTTAACATCAATTTCTAACAAAAGAGAGATCAAATTATAGGAGATACATGTATTATGAACACTGGGGCGAATCTATGGCAAAGAAATACTAAATAAACTGGAAAACAGAAAAAAAGAAAAATTGGAAGAAGAATAGGCTCGATTTACAGTAGAGATGAACTATAGATCTAATTGTAATCCCACGATTAATAGAGAATAAAACAAAAAACAAAACATTACACCTAGCTACATAATTTTAAAAAAGCTTATGATAACGACAGCTCGGAAAGATTAAACGAAAAATCACCGACAGCTTTAAAACGATTAAAAGGCTCTTGCAAGGTTACTTGATGGTGTGGCGGCCTTTCGCCCTTAAACTGTCTGTGGTTGTCTGTGATGTGGGTGGCCTATGATATCTGCCGGCAGGCGTTTTGCTATCGCAAACCAAAACGGCAGATGAGCCTTTTTCGTTTGGCCTGCAAGCCTGCATGCGCCATCGCATTCCGAAAATTGCTGTTATGAACTGGAACGTATCATAATCTTCCCGTAAAGCCAGGCGCGAAGCGAATTGGACATGCGGTGGCCACCAGGAAGACTAGCAGAATTCAGTAGTCCCAAGCCAATACAGGTGAGCGATTCCGCAATTTACTCGTTGGTTTTTGATGTCGGACGCTGACCCATTCGCTTTCGCGCCGGCTGTTTAAGGACAATTTGGGCCCCAGAGTTATCCCCGCTACGGGCCGTAATTTGGTTTCCATTGCCGCTACACGAGAGCACGGCTATTTACACGCTTCTACTCTTCACTCGACATCATCTACATTATTTATATATTTTTCAAGGTGCATTAAAGCGCTAAAAAGGAAAATGTAAAGGCATGGGAGTTTCAGTCAGAAATGAACGCATTTCATATTGATGGTAACTGCGCATGAAAAGGAAAACCTAAAATATCAGCTGCGAAAACAGAAAAAGTAGAATTAGAAATAGATTGTATTAAAACAGAATACTCAGCAAACAGAAGAAACCTACAAAATTTAGATTTGGAGTAACTCTTGAAATAAAGTTAATAATAAATTTAAGTATTTAGAGAAAGAACTGGCATAAGACAATTAAATCCTATTTTGTGGCATACACACATACTATGATACGAAGCCTAATGACATACGGGGTGAAAACATGGGTAAGTAGTAAAAAAAATTAAATAAATATAAGAAACGACAATTAATTACAATGAAGAAAAAATTAATTTGGTACGGCCACATAAGAAGCGTGAAAGATGCCAGGTAAACAAAAAGAGTAACAGAGTCTAACAGAACAAAGAATATCTTAGCGAGGTAAGGCATGGGGCTATAAAAAAGCGAAACTTGCAAGGATGGGAACGCAAAATCGCTACATTATTAATTTTTACTTTTACACGTCGTTAACTACTATAACTATAATTTAAACTTTTAATAGTTGCAGATTTTACCAACCTCTCTAAAAAAAGCTTACTGATACTACTTTTCAATTATAACTATAATTACAAAATATAAGGGAGAAAAGCTCAGCTTTTTTACTTTTAGTTTTATGTAGGGTAGCTTAAAAGCTTCTGACGTCTATGTGGGGCGCATGCATTAATTTTTTTTGTTATTAAAAGAGAATGACGCTAAATATATTTAAATAAAAGTCAGTAATTTGTACCAGTTTAGCTTGCGTTGTAGCCAAATTTATCTGTCACGTATTCATACAAATTTTGTTTGTGTAGATAACAGAACTTTTGGAATAGCGTAATGCTAATAAAATAAATATTTCGTTGCTGTATTTCCAAGATAATCCTACTTATACTTAATTTTTTAATATTTGTCTACCTGCCAGAGTCAATTAATGCAGGCTGCTGCGGCTAGTCTTAGTACCACAATTTTCAACGAGGTGATGACGTTCTCACAATTTAGGAATTCTTCCAGACATTTACAAGACGCAAGCAACGTTACCGTTCGTTGCCTCTACAGTTATAAAGTTCACAAAAGCTCCTCTCATAAACATTGGACAGTTTTTGATCACTTGCAGCTACCAAAAGTTTTTTTGCACACAGAAATTGTGTTACTGCACTCACTTTACATTTGACGAGATTTTATATGACAACATTTATTTTTAATTGGCCTACTCGACGAGTAGCCTACAACATAATGTTCTTCTACTTCGCACTGCTTACTGAACTACTGTGTACAGAGCCCAGATAGGCGTCGTTATCCCCACTTAATCCGCGCATTACCCATGTGAACGATATCAAAAGACAATACAACTCTGTTAAATTATACATAGCTTTATAATAAATCAAGAAGCTAAACTATAAGTTCATGGCACAAGACTAAGTGCGGTTCCGATCACTGTTTATTAAAAGCAAAAATTCCTACTAACTTTACGCCGACACTCTCAAGTTAATACTTAAAAAAAAAAACGAAATTGACACCAAAGTGCAGAGTTACGGAAACCAGGAATGGACAGAGGAACTGTAAACCGCAGACCTTCTCTGCCAACAGGTTACATTAGTCATTAAATTAATGGCAAAAACATCTAAAACAAAAGTTCTACTAAAACTGATTACATAAAGCGGATAAAAGCCAAAGAAATTGTAAAAATACTCTGAACAGGGTAAGGATCTATGCTAGCGTAAAAATGCATTTAGGTAGGACTAAATCCGCCTAAGGATAAAAATTTGAAAACTACCCTCACAAGACTTCCAAATAGCCTACAAAAATAGGAGACACCATAAGAATAAACCAATTAAATACAAGTAAGGATATACGTAACAGTATATTCTTACTTACTAAAGTGAAGGACAACCAGTCATTCTCATTAAAGAGTTAGTAACTAAAACACTTATACAACGAAAAATATGAAAGATAATGGAACTAAGAAAGATTACGCACTCTTTTTGAAATTAGTTTTAGATAATTAGAACGCAGATTAAATAGCTTGTATGTTAATGGTAAAAGAACAGACAAAATTGTAGATCCACTGCAATTATCAGTACATTAATTAGTATCCACGACGAAATCCCGAGTATGAAAATAATAAGGAATTAAATTCAAGACAAGCTCTTTGGGTCTGCATATCTTCAGTAGAACTGAAATATAAAGAAAATAATGCTCCACCTACTGCTTAGTGAAGTTTATAGTAATCCTCTTATATGGAAACTCTAACACATTATAACGAAACAAAAATTAATAGGCAGTGTTTTATGTTATAGAACCACAAAGAGTCTTAGATATAATTGCTTAATGTTGGTTATGTTTTCCGGAAATAGAAAAACAGGTGTCAGAAAATGTAAATCTCTATTACAAAAGATTCAACAATACCTACATTTGTGGTCACGCCACATTCAAGCGTTTTAACCGCTCAGCTACTACTTAATACGACGGACATAGAATTTTTAAAGAAAGTTTATATACAAGAGAAAAACAAACATGGAGGGAAGGAAAAAGAATCGTAAATACTAAAACTATATTGTGTATTTTAAATAAATTAATCGACATTATTGTTTTTATAATTTTATCGCAAAATATTGCTACATGCACAATGTAAAACATTAAATTCTCATAATTTTTTTTTAAATTAAAATGTACACAGAAGTAATACATAATTAAAAGTAATAACACAATTGCTAACTTTATCGTGTACATTTAACCTTAAAGAATGGGCGCTTCCTAAATATAAAAATTATTTCATGGATTAATGGCAAGGGACGCTTTAAAAAACTACATAAAAGCGCAAAATGATGTTCATTAAGCTCCGCCGGCCCGAATATTAGCCCGCGCTGTAATATTACGCAACTTGCTTGTTAATTTTTTTAATTGTGTTCTAGGCTGCTTAAAAAGTTTAATAATGAAAGGCTAATCAAAAGTACAGGGTCTCGTTGTAATGTTCGGGGAACGCCATGATACCACGCACAATACTCTCAATAAACTTTTGTTATGCTATTAGAAAAAGGTATTGAAAGCTGCAGCTATTACTAAGGAAATTTTTGTTGTTAAGGGTAAAAATAAGGCAACAGGTTATACGACTTGGTAGTGACTCAGGCGTTTTAAGTTTGAAGGCACAAACTTGCAAGATAAGCCGCGTTTCGGAAGGCTACAACTAAAGAAACTTTGAAGGCGGCCGTTGAAGCATCCCTGGTGTTAAGCACGCGCAAGTTAGCCTCCAAATTTGGTATAGGAATGTAAACGGTTTATAAGCATTTGGTTCGACATGGTTTCGAAAGCAATCTCTGGAAATTAAGTGTTATATATTAAAATTGTATAGAGGAAACAGACCTTCAGATGATACTACACTTATGTATACTTCTTTAAATAATAAAAAATAAACGAGAATTAATTTTTAGACAACCCAGCAAAACCATTAAATGGCCTTCAGTTGTGTGGTTGTCATATGCTTGGTTTTATGAGCATGTTCAGTTGGTTACCAGCCCGGTTCACCAACCCTCTCCTTTTTACGGGATTGAAATCGGCATCAATGTCCATAAGCTACTCAATCGATTTATTAGACGCAAATTATTAATTTTGAAAGAAAAAACTCCCACAGATTTAATAATAGTTGTAATACTCAGACCAGGAAAAACAAGTACTCGAGTATTAATAGTAAGATAAAAATCTATAAGGTTATGGTCAGGCCAATTGCACCGATACTAGAAAAGACAGGCAGATGCTGTGTACTACATAAAGTGAATACCTGAGGACAACGAGACAAGACAGAGTTAGGAACATGGACGTAAGGGATGAGGGTAACATTATCAATATAGTCAAATTCGTAAGAAAAATAAATAAAGAATGATATAAACAGGTAAAGAAAGATAATGACAACAGACTCATTAAAATACTATGAGATAATAAAACACATGACCAAAGAAGACAAGTCAGACCACAAAGGAAATGAAGAGACTGGATTTTAACATCGATGGAAACTCCATAATTAATCCGTGGAGAAAAACAAGCTAAGCTTACATGTAAAAAGAAGAAGAAGAATACCTCGCGTTATTTAGTAAGGAAAGTAAATCGCAATAGAACAGTACTAAAAAAGTTCGGACCAAATTAAAAAATCTATTTATAGAATGATACTAAACGAAAGTCAGGTAATGAAATGGTATGCCATAATCACCACACTTTAATAATTAATGTTATGTTTTTTGTTTGTTTGGCTATGTTGTATAAAAGATATCTTAGTTACGTTAAAAAACCCATATAAACCAACAATACCTGGAGGAGACCTGCTGCAGGTGGATAGACTGCATGCTGAAAGGAAGGATGGTTTATTCGTCTATGTAGGACGAAACTATAATGGTCCAGGTAACGGGAGGGTGTCTTCAGGGAGGAGTTATCTCCCCCCTGCTATGGAACCTGGTAATCGATGGACTTTTAAAAAACTTAAAAGACGAAGGATTTTCTTCTGTATGCTACGCCGATAGTTGTCTTGGTGGAAGGGAAATTTATAGGCACAATTAGGGAACGGATCCAGAGGGCTCTCAACGTGGTAACTGAATGGTCTGAACAGGAAGGCCTCAGGGTCAGTTCCGTAAAAATCAAAATTATACCCTTCACGCGAAAGAAAAAATTAGAGGGGTTTATACCTTTTTTCTTTGGCGAAAAAGAAATCACCATATCGGAAGAGTAAAGTATCTAGCAGTCGTTTTCCATTCTAAACTTACTTGGAACCGTCATATTGAGAAATGGTCGACCAATCGGTGACAACTCTAGCAGTTGTCAGATGGACGTACGACAAGTCGTGAGGGCTAAAACCAGCAATGGTACACCAGAGTGGTTAGACCCTCTCTTACATACTCAGCTTTGGTTTGGTGGCCCAAAGTTATACAAGAAACCACTAAACTAAAACTTGGCAAGGTCAAAACACTTGCCTGTTTGGACATTACAAGGGCTATGGAGACTATTCTAGGCCTCCCACCTCTGCACATAGTAATTCAGGGGAGGCAAGATTAGGTCACTACAGGCTGTATCATTCACTGTACAAGACACACACAGGTACAGGTCATACAAGAATAATCGACAGTCTGGAGCCTTTCTACTTGACATGAGGACGGGCCACATGACCTCAAAAATATGTGACGACTCTCTATTCGAGGTGTTTATGCAGGATCGAAATAGGAGCAAAACTTTTAGACAGAAAATTGCACCTGGTAGCCTAATTTGGTACACAGATGGTTCTAAAATCGAGCTGTAATATATGCTGAGATTTCAAGGGTAGATCTAAGCTTTTTCCTGGGTCAGTACGCTTTTCTCTTTCAGGCAGAAATATACGCCATACTACAGTGTGAGCACGAAAACGGTAAGAGGGCTTACAGGAGCAAGCGGATCTCTATTATATCAGACAGTCAGGCAGCTTTAAAGGCTTTATTAATCACAAAAGCATCATGTAGACTGGTATGGGAATGCATCAACGAACTCAATCAACTGGCAGAACATAACACAGTGAAACTGTTATGGGCACCTGGGCATTGCGGTATTTACGGCAATGAGAAAGCCGATGAATTGGCCAGGCAGGAATCTAGTGAGGCTTATATAAGCCCAGAACCTGCTTTCGTAATTTCACGAAGTGCTGCCCGAAGCTTTATTAAGGAGAGGACACGCACTCATCATCGAATGTACTGGAAGAATCAACCAGAACATTACTTCAGCAAAACTTTCAATAACGGACCTTGCCAAAAGAGAGCTGCAGAACTCCTTAACCTAAGTAGGCCACAACTAAAGATAACCATAGGATTTCTTACAGGACAAGCAACTGTAAAAGAACACCGAAATTCAATGGTGACCTTGCATGCAGACTTTGTAGCAAGGAACCAGAAACAGCTTTACACATCCTATGTAAGTGCGATGCTCTGTGCAGGAAAAGGCATCATATATTCGGGAAACCAATCCTGGTTGTAAATGTACTTACAGTGACCATGTTAATCAAAGAACACTACTAACCATCCGAGAAAAAATGCAAAATGTGTAGTGTGCTTATGTAATTTATTCCCAAAATTATCCACTGAAAAAGAGTTTGACAATTATTTTCTGTAAAAGTAGATTTATATCAACAGAAGACTACAAGAAAAATCACGTACATTTTCCAATTTATTCAGTCAAGGAAAGAGTAACATGTCAAAGTACATAATATGTTACTACGCTATATGTCCCGAAGAAGTGGATCTAGCTATAACACTTACTGAAACATGATAGAACGAGATAAAAGCATAGGTAGTAGCATATGTAGGTCATACACGTGCTTACACAACCAATAAATAAGTTAGCAGAGTTGAGTGATTTTGAACGTGTCATCCTTGCAACAAATCGGTTTGAAAAATATCATTCTTAAGTGCCTAAATCAATTGTAAATTATGTAGTTATAAAATGAAATGCAACAGAGTTGCGAAACGAAGCGGTAGGTGGCATACATTTAATGATAGTAGCCGACAGACTTTGAAGACAGTGGTAGTGTCGACAATTAGAATATCCTCGGTGGTGACGATCACTTGTGCTTTTAGCGTCGTCACTAGCACCATACTTGTTCGTTAGTATCTAAAAAACAAGGCTGTTTACGATCGTGCGGCCATTTAAACATCCAACATAAGCACGGTCAATACTAAACGTCGTATACGATGGGCAAAGCTCATCACCATTGGACTGTAGAACGATAATAAGTTCTGTGGAGTGAGTTATAAGTTAAATGTATACATTTAGTATACACCCCCTCTACTTTCAAGAATGTTATATTGAGGATTAATACCAATTTCATCAAAAAAGTTTTAATCTGATTACAGACAAGCCAATCTGTTAGTTCTGTTGAAAGCTCACTACTATACCGTTCTCAACTTGAATACGTTTCTAATGTAAACGAAGATTAGACTAACTTAACTTATATTTACTTATGAAAACTAAATTACCAAAAGATGTTGGTTATCAAAAAAATTCAGTTGGGAAGGCATATGTTGTACTAAAGACCACTAATTTTGATTTGTAGGAGAGTGGTTAGCCTTAGATATCAACTTTTTGAAAATTACGGCGATTTTCTTGGGCAACAGCCAGATTGATTATTTAAATCTGGTATAATAACTTCTTAGAGAAATTTTAACTTAACATTAATCTATAAAATAAAATATAAATAATCTTAAAAGTCCCTTACTTCTATTAAGTTCTAAAGCTGTGATTGATACTAATATTATAATTACATTGAGATTCCAGATGTATTTCCTTATACTAGTGAGAATATCCGAGTAACTCTTATTTGGTGAATTATAAAAATTTATTTAAAAATCTGAAAGAAAATAAGAAGTAAGATTGTTATCAATAACAAAAACGATAGATACAAAGCTATACAGAAATCTAAAAACTGGACAGGGGGAAAACATATAGTAGCAAACAAGGAAATATACCAAAACGAATTAAACAAAAAATTAAAAGAAGTAAATATAGTAGCGGAAGACAACTTAGAAAAAAAGAAATAAGAAAATAACAACGGCACTTAAAGAAGCCTCGTCTAGAATAAAAACATCAAAACCAAGAGACAGCAAAATAAGCGATAATACAAAGAAGCTAATGGAAGAAAGAAGGAAATTGGCAATCAACCGGGAAGAAAATATAGAGCCTCTAAAAGAAATAAGCAAAGAAATAAGAAGAGAGATGAAAAAAGATTTAAAAGCATGGCATGAACTAAAAATTGAAGAAGCACTGATTAATGGAGGAAAAACAAAACAATGGCAGAAAGAAAGAAGACTGGGGGATACAATCATGACATCGCTAAGAAACGCAAATGGAGCCTTAATTATAGACCAAAATAAAATAACGCAAAAAACGGAACAGTTCTACAAATGTTTATATAGCACAAAAACTGATACAAATATAAAAGATATAGAAAGGAAAATACTAAATGTAAATTCAGAAGACATTCCCGATATTGAAATATACGAAATAGAAAAAGCTTTAAGACAGACAAAAAGAAATAAGGCACCAGGCGAAGATGAGATACTCCCAGAAATGCTAAAGAAGGGGACAGCCGATATTACAAGAACTAAAAGTACTATTAAACCAATGCCTGCAAGAAGGAAAATACCTAAAGAATGGGATAACGCCGTTGTAATATTACTATTCAAAAAGGCGACAAACATAGATTGGAAAATTATAGACCAATCAGTCTATTACCACAAATGTATAAATTGCTGACAAAGATCATTACGAATAGACTGGTTAACAAATTAGACAACTACCAACCACCAGAACAAGCAGGATTTCGTAGCGGCTATAGTACCCAAGACCATCTACAAGTTATGCGAAATTTAATAGAAAAATCAAAGAATATAACTTACCATTATGTCTTGCCTTCATAGATTTTGAAAAGGCATTCGATTCGGTTGAACACTGGGCCATAATACAATCTCTACAGAACAGCCGCGTAGATTACAGATACACGGAATTAATAAAATATATACAAACGCTACCTGTACAATCAAATTGCAAAGTACTACCAACCCGATAAATGTAGAACGAGGAGTAAGACAGGGAGACACTATCTCTCCAAAATTATTTACCTTATGTTTAGAAGATGTGTTTAAAAAATGCGCTTGGGAAAATAAAGGAATAAGAGTAGATGGGAAAAGATTGAACCATCTACGATTTGCTGATGACGTCGTACTCATATCGGACAATGTAGAAGAATTAGAAGAAATGATAACAGACCTAAACGAAAAGGCCAAAGACATAGGATTAAAAATGAACAGAGGGAAAACTAAAATAATGATAAACGATCTAGTAGATGAGATAGTTGATATACAGATTGACGGGGAAACTTTAGAACAAGTAGGAAGTTATATATACCTTGGACAATACATCTCACTACAATCGGATAATCAAACAAAAGAAATAGAAAGGCGAATAAAACTTGGTTGGGCCGCATTCGGTAGATGGAAAGAAATATTTAAAAGTAACATAGACCAAACACTAAAGACTTAATTATACAACCAGAATATACTCCCTGTTTTAACCTACGCAGCAGAGACATGGACGTTAACGATAAAAAAATATGCAAAAACTGAGGGTAGCGCAGAGAGGAATGGAGCGGGCAATGCTGGGAATCAGTCTAAGAGATAGGATGACAAATATATGGATTCGAAATAAAACAAAAGTAAAAGATGTAATAGAACATATATTTAAAGGAAAATGGCAGTGGGCCGGACATATTGCCAGACTAGAAGATAAAAGATGGACGAAGAGCATGCTGCAATGGAGACCAAGAATAGGCAAAAGGCATAGAGGCAGGCCCCCCCCTCAGGTAGACTGACGACATCAAAAGAGTAGCAGATTACAATTGGATGCAGAAGGCGAAAAACAGGGACCAATGGAAGATGCTTGGAGAGGCCTACGTCCAACAAAGGGCTGAATTGGGCAGATGATGAGATGATGATGATGATTTAAAAATGCAACAATTGTTATGTGATAATTACCTAAATAACTACTGATAACATAAACTTTTTTCCAACTTTTCAGATGGTATGTTGACTTATTAATGCTTTCGAAGCTTCAGGTTTATTAACAAAAGCGTCATCCCCCAAATTCACCCACAAAAAAATCAAGCACCCTTAAATCTAGTGATCTCGTTTAATATATACCACAATTCTTGAGATGGTATACCCAGAAAACGTTTTTCTCAAAATAGTCGGTGTGCTGTTGCGCTATGCTTTTATTGTCGCATATCTTCCAGATTGAACCTTTTATTTTTTAAATCAAAATCTTGCTTTTGTTAAAAACATAACCTTCATATTGATAATTCCACACCATAGAGCGAATAAATATTCGGTTTTTATTATTTCACTAGCAATAGTGTTCTCTGTTAACGGTTTCTTTAATAAGAAATAAACTGCTACTTATTATAAGTTTTTTCTTACAAAAAGCGGTTTGATTCTGAATGTTCGTGGTGACATTATTGTACAGCAGTCGCTTTTTGGGATCTATGGAAAAATTTGGATTATTTGATAAGGTACTTGAGTTCTTCACTATATTTTCTCTTGCACAAGTTTCTATAAATCTGTTGGCATATGGTGGATGAAGATTGGATATAATCTTAGTACGTTAAAATGAGAATATAACTGCCGAAATATCCTCGCTGACGATACTGGACGTCTACTATCTAACTGTTAAATTTTATTAGTACAAGTTTTGACATTCTTCTTACTTTTTTAAGCGTGTATCGTTTTATAATAAACTTCTTATGTGTTGCTTTTTTAAATCACATAAGAGAGTAAATATTATATTTGGAAAAATTAGACCAGTATCCTAATTAACTACTTTCAAGGCTCTTTTCTGTAATTTTTAATACAAACGTCTAAAGATTCTGTAAAATTAAGCAATTCGATTTTCAGTTAATCAAATTTGCTGTTTAATGTATGTAATTTAGCCCGGTAAAACGATGCATATCTTTAAATTTTCTAAATAATGTTAGGAAAAAATTAAAAGGTGTAAGCTGGAAAGATCTAAAACATCACAAATATATTTGCATATGTCTAACGGTTAGTAAAATATCTAAAATCCGTTAGGAACTATTTGTCACTCCTTATCACCACCCCCCAACGAGGTGCAAAAGCGATACATGTGGTCACCCCCAAACTTGTTAAAGGAAAATAAATATTATTTACCACCTCAACTAGAAAATAAACTTAATGACAATCAAACTAACACGCCAACAAATGCACCAAACATACCAGCAACGAAATCAAAAATTCCACCTGTTTATCTCCACAATGCTATCAATCATACGGCACTAACAACAGACATTAAAAATATGATATCTGGCGAGTTTACCACGCTCTATAATAATAACACATTAAGATTAAATTTAACTTAAGAAGAGGATTACAGAACAATAACAAACATTTTAAAGAAAACAGCACAAAATTCCACACATTTCAGAACCCAAACAATAAGCCACTGAATGTAGTAATTAAGAACTAACAGAAAAGGAAAGAAAACAAGAGCTCAAAGACCTACCAATCATTAAGATAACGCGCTTACTAAACAAAAATAAACAACCACTAACAACATGCTCTGTAGAGTTAACAGATAGCGATGCTGCAAAAAAAATTTCTCACTGGACAAATTATACCATTCCATTGTTAACGTCGAATTAAGGAAGAAATTAATAAATATACCTCAATGCTACCGCTGCCAGAGATACGGGCACACGAGGAATTACTGCACGCTGGATCCCCGATGTGTCAAATGTCCCGGAAACCACTCCCACGAACAATGCCCAAAACTCCTAAAGAACCACCAAAATGCATAAATTGTGGCGGAGATCATACCACAAATTACCGAGGGTGCAGTCACCACATCGAATTAGCACAAAGACTCCTAAAAAACCAACCAAACTACCGAGGCCAAACCTATGCCGGAATCATACGGAATAAGCAACCAAACATATCACAAGTACCAGCCAATAATACCAGAATCCTATCTCCTAATCTTAACCCCACTAGCCAACAACAATCAAGCACCACTATAGCAGAATCACCCCTGACAAGTACCCTAATCAAACTGTTACTCGACTTTATAACCCCCTTTCTTCCACAAATCAAAACCTTCATCACAACTACCCTCCTCCCTCTGTTCCTCAATGGCCCATAATCGGCCAAGAACCCTAGAAAAATTAAAAATCCTAAATTGTAATTCTGATGAAATCAAAACCCAACGATCCTTATTCATCTCCTTCATGGCGAGATATAACGTGGACATCGCCTGTATAATAGAGGCACATCTGTCTGACGTCGATATCTGCAAGATACCTGACTACCAAGTATACCGCAATGACCGAAACTCAGATAAAGCTGCAGGCAGCGTGGCAGATTATTCACCATAGCATACCTAACTTATCGTTACTCAGTATCGAAACTAAAAGTATACAGGTGATATTAAACAATCAGCGTCACACAATAACAAGTATATATAAACAACCGGATAAAAAACTAAGTGAAGCAGATATTCAAGCAGTATTTAATACAATGGAACCAATACTGGTAATATGCGATCCAAACTGCAAAAATACAATATGGGGATGTAGAGTGCCCAACCCAAATGGAATCAAGCTGGAAAATCTAGCAATTGAAAATGGCTTTCAAATTATAGCACCCACAGAGTACACCTATTACCCCTACAGATATGACCATAAACCAGACATACTGGACATAGTGCTACAGAAGAACTTCTCAAAACAAATTCATCAAGAAGTAATTAATGAACTCGACTCTGACCATCTTCCTGTTCTCATATCATTCATTAGCACCACACAAACAAGACAACCCATCCCTCGACTAATCACTGGCCCAATTCATTGGGATAAATTCCAAGCCAGCTAGACCAAAACCTACCAATGTCCCACAAATCTGAAGTCAACAGAAGACATAGATAACGCTGTAACTAAATTAATAACGGCAATTGCAGATAGCGTAAACAAGCGATACTACAAACAAAATCAACTCAATACCCAAATAATTATAATATTCCAAACTACATAATTGACCTGATAAAAATGAAGAGTCAAGTACGACGGGAATGGCAGAGAACAAGAACAGCAGAACTTAAGAGATCTTTAAATAATCTAACCCGAAACATTAAGGATAACCACATATCAAAAACACATCGAAGAATTAGAACCCGGCGACCCTAACATGTGGAGGGCCACAAGGAGAATCTTAAAATCAAAGGAGGAAATACCAACTTTAACCTCAGAAGCAAATAACTATAGCACAGATGCAGAAAAAGCCACAGCGTTCGCTGAACATCTTGAACTTGTCTTTACACCTGAAATTACTTGCAGCCCCGCCCATAGAATGAACATAACAAACCACATAGAAAGAAACCTACCATGCATCACACAGCCTATTCAGCCTACATCACCCGCTGGACTAAAATCCATAATAAAGAAACTTCCCAAACGAAAGACGCCGGGACATGACTTAATAACAAACGCAGTTTTAACACAACTAACCATGAAGACTCTAGCCTATCTCTCCACAACCTTTAATGCATGCCTTCGAATAGGATACTTTCCTAGAAATTGGAAGCATGCCCAAATCCTTATGTTTGCGAAACCAGGAAAAGATAAAAAACAGGTTGAAGACTACAGACCTATCAGTCTATTAACAATGTCAAAACTATTGGAAAAGGTCATCTATTCCCGATTAAACACCGAAGTAACCTCTCCTAATGTCATCCCACCGTACCAGTTCGGCTTCCGAAGAACGTACTCCACTAATCATCAGCTGCAACGAATCACTGAACTCATAGAAACTGGCTACGAATACAAATACTACACAACAGCACTATTCCTTGACTTAGCCCAGGCCTTCGACAAGGTTTGGATTGAAGGTCTGAAAACCAAATTCTCAAGCTAAACATCTCGACTTACCTCAACGCAATAGTGTTTTCCTTCCTCGAAGACGGAACGTTTGCCGTAAAAATTAATCTTGTCCTCTCTCAACCAAAAAACATACGAGCAGGAGTCCTCCCACAAGGTAGTATATTGGGACCGCTACTGTTCAACATATACACTTCAGATTAACGCTACTTTAGCAACTTTTGCTGACGACTCCGTCATTTTAACACAAACCACCGATCTCTCGCAAGCCATCTCCAAATTACAACGAGCAACTGATCAAATCTACTCATGGTTCAAAAAGTGGAACATACGAATCAAATCAGCGAAATGTCAAACTAAAGTGTTTACCCTAAAACGCATTCCTAACTTATCTAACATCCACATCAATAATAACAGCATCGAATGGAACCCAGTCAAATATCTGGGAGTGCTTTTAGACATGCGACTGACGTGGAAACTACACATCAACCAAAAACTCAATCAGAGTTACGCGCGACTGGCACAACTGTATCCGTTAATTAATAGAAAGTCATCACTAAAAATCCAATGTACAACTCTAATGTACAAATCCCGAATCAGACCACTGGCACTGTACGCATCCATCTGGAGCAACACTGCAAAAATGAATGTAACTAAACTCCAAAGGCTCCAAAACAAAGTGCTTCGCACTGCCGTAAATGCACCATGGTACATAAGAAATGAACAATTACACTATGAACTGGACATCTCAACAATACAAGAATACATCAGTACCAGAGCAAAGAAATTTTATACCAACATAAGCTCCTGAGAGGCATCTGCACAATATCATTTCGGTAGTCGAAATATTCACACCCGACTGAAGCTACCGCAGGACCTACTAACCGATGACTCTACCGACTGATCACAATATAATTCGAGATGTCAGTTTACTCCGTTATTTGTACATAGTTCAACCCTACCATATATAACACTTATGTTGTTGATCTGGTAATAAAGTAATTAAAAAAAAGAATTATTTGTCAACATCCAGGCATTAAAACAATTTTATTGGAGAGAATCCTTCTTGAATGCGCCCCCTTCCGATCTTCTTGCCTAGCTAACTTTTATCACACATATTCATCTAGGCCAAACTACTAAGTTTCCCAATCCAACACTTGATCGCTTTTCTTGCTCGACCATTTCTAGATACAATTTGACGAATGCTCTGAATAGTGGTGATGTTGATTTACAAAACATTTTTTTGTCAAGGTATTTATTCTTATTGGTTATTCTCTGTACTTAAGAAAGCCTTATGCAACTTCTACTAAAATACCCCAACAGACTCATCGATCTGCTTTCACACTTCAGTCGATAATTGATACCTAATAGTGAATATTTTTTACAAGACGTCTGACGTAAGCATATCTATCTATTGTAGAGAAAAGTAAAAATCTGCGATCATTCATAATGCAGTACGCATAATGAATGCAAAAAAATAGCAATAGGGAAAGATGGTTATTCCAAGGTATCTGCAATATAGCACAAATAGAAGAATGGTAGCGTGTGTATTAGAAATTCCGACGGAAATGAGATCAGAATTAGTAGATAGAAGGGCAAAAATCATTTCAGTCTAATAGCAGTCCACCAGGACTATTTTTCTTAATAATCGCGCCAGTGATAGCTACACGACACAGAACTCCCAAACTGTTTGACCGAAAAACCCTAAATTGCTAATAGAGCTTCGCCTGCGTTTTTAACAGTCTCTCCAGGTAAGAAAAATTTGCTAAACATAAACAAAATGGCTTAAAGTTACATAAAAAAGGAAGTGTCGGATCGTCAGGACCAAAGATTACCGTGCAATCAACAAAATTTTTTAAATATTATAATGAGGATATAGTGCAGCATGTTGTTAAAACAATTCCAAAGTTTAAAGCTTATTGATTAATTCGAAAAATCAAAGATGACTGCTTTGTTTATTTTTATTTTTATATGAAATTTTAAAGTAACATTTCTAAATTAGTCTCTAAGTACTCATTTTTGTGTTAATTAATCTCCTCTGTGTGTCATAAACAACTACGTTTATTTTTTATGGTTGATACAGAACTTAAGTAGCAAATAAATAAATAATTTAATTAACTACAACGAGCTTCTACTTGTCTAAACACAAAAGGTATAATTTCAACAAAAATATGGCAAGACAAATTATACTCCAATTGGCTGTTCCAGAATCACCGATTCGTACCTATCAAAACACATTTTTAGTACTAACGTAACTCTTAAATATTTGACAGGAGTGCGCCATGCTACCTTATGCAACATGTACACAAGGCAGAATGAAATTAAAAGCACCAGGCAGCCCTTTAGAAGCCCGGCGCAATTTATGGAGTTCGGCGGCGATGTATTTTAAATACACAATCCCATCAGGTGATTCATTAGGGCAAATTGTGGTGGCCGCGCAATTTACACCCCGCAATAAATTTTAATCAAATATCGATAATTGAGCCAAATGAAACAGGCGGTCGGGCGATTAGGAAGCACGTCATTTTATTGGCCTAAACGATGATCAAGCGGGGCTTACGGTGTCCATGCCGCGATGATTGATCCGCCGAACGGGTGCTTGTGTTTGATTTAAGATACACTTTTTAATAATTGACTGTGGCGGCTTTTAACTGAGCCTTATGAAAAATAAATTTGAATATTAAATTGATATATAAATATAATAATAATGGTTTGTGCATTATAACAAATTCATTTTAACAGACAGAGCTTTTTGCAGTATTACAACTGCTAGCGCCATATTTATAGATTTTGGTGATAATAGCTATCAAATAAAATTTAGATTATATCAAAATACCATGTATACCCGAAAAGCAATAAGCAATTTTTGGTCTAAACAAAATGGAGGAGGAATCTTCAAATCTGAAGGTTGATTAGGGATGTTAAGTGAACACTCCGATCCGGCTTACTTACCTTTGAATTTGTACAAAGTGCGTTAAACTTGGAAAATCCTTAATCGAGACGCTTACTATGATACAAAGTCTGGAAAATGATGTTTTATCGAAAGCACAAGTGTTTAGATGAAACAACCGTTTAGAGAAGGAAGAAAGGACGACAAGGATGAGTAACGCGCATTAATGTCTTATACTTTGAATAATATAGCAAAAGTGAAAGAGTTTTCGGACTCTCAACAACGTCTGAGTGTTAGACTAATATCAGGTAAAGTGAGACTTTAAATATTCATTGAGCTAAATTGGTTTTTAAGATTTTGACCGACAAATAAAAGAAAAATCGTGTGTTGACTTCTCGTGAGCTTTTGGACCATGTGAGAAGTGAGTCTGATTTTTCAGAGAAAATGATTATTGGTAATGAAACGTAGATCTTAATTGAGAGATGAAGATCACAGCTTTTGACTCTAAAGGTATTGTCAGTAAGAAGTTTGAACTATCTAAACAGATGGTCAACGTTGCATTTTACGGCCAGAGAAAAGAGACAACCGCGTCCACTCAAAGATTGCCAACAACTGTGTTATTTACCAGATAATCCATTACGCCATGGTCAATGCTGTTCCAACTTCCCTACGGTCCGGGCCTGTGATTTTTTGTTTTCCCGGTTAAAATTCAGCTTGAAAGGACTTCGTCTGTTAAAAATTTATAGGCTCATGTGACGAGTTTTCTGAAAGAGATTCCGGTTGAATGTTGAGGGGTGAGAATATGGAGAACCCATCAAATATTTTGTGAATGTCAGGTTACATTAGACGAATCATATATCTGGTACAAGATAGCGACAATAAAGCAGCACGTTTAAAGCCCTTAGCCAAAATAGCCATACACAAGGTTGTTTATTCCAAAACAAATGTTTTATTGTGACTTTTTTTGATGTGACAGCATTACAAGTGATTACTGCTAAGAGTTAATGATGCGACTCGCAACGCTGCCATGGAAAACAGAAACGTGGCACATTAATTCAATATGACAACATGAAAATTGTCAAATTCATTACGTGACTGTGCTTTTACTGACTAGTTTCAGTCAGATTTCCACAAGGCGTTACATCTAACGAGTAGATTGCAGCAGTTTTATAAAAATGCTGGATAGACAAGAAAAGTGCACCGACGTTGAAGAGAAATATTTCTAATAAAATGTAAACTTACTACTTGCTAGCAGAAGATTGATGAGAAAAAAACAGTTATTGTAACAATCATTTTAGTTCTCCCTAAGTACAACTGTGTGTACTATGCGAAACAACATCTTACCACAAACTAAAGATTTGACTTTAATTTTCTTCAAGTAATTCGTAAATAAATTATTTAAATCAGAGTTATGCATTGAGATTGGTAGTTCCTTCACCATCTCGACCTCTCCCCCGCCTTTTATCAATGATGTATTCTTAGAGAACCTAGCCAAGGAGGGGGCATCTCAATAAATTGAGCTTACCCTCCAAGCGAATTTATTGCAGAATTAATCGTGTGCACACAACAAACTTCATCAGAGATCTCGTGTAGCGTAACACAAAATATTTTGGGTAAGCCACACTGGCGTTTATGATGAAAGTGGTCTGTAGCAAGGCAAGACCTTTTTTCAGCAAGTAAAACAGATGACTCGTTGCACCATCTGCAGACTCAAAATTTCAAAATCACCTCCATAAAATATCGCAACAGAAAACTTTTGGTTTAGTAAAGTTTGTGCATGATAAGTCTGAAGAAGCTAGATGGCAATCAACAGATTCAGCAAACGTACAGCGAATAAAATCATGACGCGAAAGATAAGTCTAAGATAAAATTCGAAAACAATCAAAACTGCAGATGCAAGTTTATTTTGAAACAATCTGAAATAGTTTATATACTCGAGGACAATAATAAACAAACCTTATACTACAGAGACTGCCAAAAGCAATTTAAAATATACTTAGGTGAGTATTGCCATCGAAAAGCGTTCTGCTGCATAACAATCTCACAATGCCATACAAATACGACTTTTCGAAAGATTTGGGCAAGACGTGTTTCGTTATCCATTGTACAATTGAAACTTAACCCTCAGCGAGTCTTATTTTTTCTTTCACTAAGGATAGAAAGACAACGGTTCAACTCAAACGAAGAACTGTGGATTAGAATGACCACTTGACTGCAAGTATTTCAAACGTTTCCTATTGTAGTCCTACAGATTATGGTACAAAAATATCGCTTTAATATATGCGAATGAGTTATTGATCTAGCAACCTTTGCAGTTAATATGGTGAGGGCTTTTAAATCTAACTCTATGGCTTCAACAGGACGATGTTCCGGTCACACAATAGAAAATTACATAAATTTTAACTGAAGTGGTTTTTAACAGCTTAACATAATTATGTAATAGAATATTGCTGCTTGTAAAGACAGTTTAAAGACAAAATAAAAATCAAAAGTTAAAGGGAAGTCAAAAATGGAAATGGTTAGGAAGACAATGAGAAGTTGTAATACAAAATAAAATTTTAAATAGCACCTATGATGAGTTCTTATCCCCCTTCTTATTGATTGTATACCGAAGAGCAAGTCTTTTTGTAAAGAAAAAGCAATTTTTATTAAAATAAGTGTATTTTTAAACAAAAGCGACATTCTAAAAATAAAATCAGGAAAATTTATGCCCCATATCGTTATATTTCCTGTATGCTTTTCTATCTTTTGCCATTTTTTTACTTTTGACACTATTTTCCTTTTTATTTTTACATATTCCCTTTTAGATTTCCTGTTGATCTCCGGGTTTTACTTCCGTTTCTGTTGCTATTATAGGAAGTTCGTCCTTTTCCACTTTCTATATGTTTTCTACTCATTTAAATTTGTGTTTTTCGTTACTGTTGATTCTTGTTTTAGATACTTTCTTATTGTTATATCTTGCACTCAATCTCTTTGGTCTTATTAGTTACTCTTTTCAGGTATTTCATTTCTGTCGAATTCCCCGTACATTTAGAAATTACCTGGTTTTATATATTTTCAGTTTTGTTTCATTGCTTATTTGTCTTTTCCCGACTGATGTGTTGTTTATAACTTAGTATACTTGGTATTAAGGGTATTAAGGGTAGCGGGTAGACAGTCCTATACGATCCCGGTATAGGATAGGTCTGCTTCAGGAGGGCGATCCGGCCCACGCGAGTCTCGTCTCTCTCTACACCTCCTAAATATCGAGAGAGAGGTGAGTCCTAAAATCCCAATCCTTGCCCAAAACCAAATGCATCCCCCCTACATATATCCTATCCAACTCGCCAACCCGCTCGGCAAGCGTGGCGTTTTAATTGCCAAATTCCTTCATATTTTATTCTATGCTAAATGTCGAAATTCAAAAAATATAAACCCCAGGTGGGTAGAGTGTGTAACTCAGACTCCCACTCTGATCAAGTATCAGACCGCCTCATTTCGGATTCTGGGGGAGGCAGAAAATCGACAAGAAATACATCAAACAAGACATTTCGAGTAACAACATACAATGTGCGTACAGTGAGATTGGACGAACATCAAACCAGATTAGAACAAGAGTTGGATGCCATCAAGTGGGATATCCTCGGTCTATCCGAAACCAGACTAAAGGGTGAAAAAGCAACGACACTCAAAACAGGCCATGTGCTATATCAGTATAATAAGGAAGAACAATCACACCTAGGGGTGGCAATTATAATAAATAAACGTATAAAACATCTCGTAAC
This sequence comes from Sinelater perroti, assembly GCA_036346155.1. NCBI lineage: Eukaryota > Metazoa > Arthropoda > Insecta > Coleoptera > Elateridae > Sinelater > Sinelater perroti. The sequence goes on along the minus strand of JARFIY010000158.1, from coordinate 14,028,373 downwards.
AAAAATGCAAGCCATATCTGACCGTGTTATCTATATAACGCTTGAACTTAGTAAAAGATATTCCTTACAAATAATCCAAGTATATGCACCAACCAGTAGATCTGAAGAAAGCGAAGCTGAACAATTCTATGAAGACATTACAAGTGCAATCCACCACGAAAAAACCCAATATGTAATAGTATTGGGTGATTTCAACTCTAAAGTAGGGAAAAATGAGGATGACAATCTTCAAAACATCGGAAAATACGGACTGGGATCCAGAAATGAAAGGGGAGAGATGCTTCTAAACTTTTACAGCAAGAAAAATTATTCTGTCTCAATACATTTTACAAAAACCACCCCAAAGAAAGTGGACCTGGAAAAGCACTGATGGACATACGAAAAATGAGATCGATTATATACTATCAAACCGTAGAGATATCTGCGCCGATGTTTCCGTTCTGAACAAGTTTGACACGGGAAGTGATCACAGGATGGTGAGGGGAACCCTTAAAATCGATATCAAAGTCGAAAGGAAAAAACTAATTCAAAAACTATACCTATTTCCTACAACACAATATCTAGACAAACATCAACATGAATATGCCGAGCTTACCAAATAGAAATTGCCGCCCACCCAAGAACTAAACTATTTAGAAATAAACAAATTAACTAAAACAATCACATCTACTGTTCAAACAGCGACAAAAAAGATATGCACACAAAAAAGACAAAAAACAAGTAAACTCAAAGAAGAAATACTGAAAATGATAGAACACAGAAAGGAGTTAAATCGAGAAACTGAAGAATATAAGCAACTAAATAAGGACATAAACAAACATGTACGTAAAGACCTAAGAGCATACAATACAAAAATGATTCAATCAGTGATTGATGATAATGCAAACATGAAAGTCCTGAGATCGAAAATGGCCACAGGAAGAGCGAAAATATATAAAAACTCCGAAGGAACAGTGGTGAGAAGTAAACAAGATATAATCGAGTCCGTCGAAAACTTCTACAAATCCTTATACAACACTTATTCACAAGAAAAATACCAACAACAACATATTATGAATGTAGGATCTGAAGAAATTCCCGAAATTAACAACGGGGAACTTAAAGCAGCCTTGCGGCAAATGAAAAATGGGAACTCACCAGGGGAAGACCGCATTACCATGCAAATGCTGAAAATGGGCGGCGAGCCTTTACTACAATCAGTCCGCACTCTGTTAAACAAATGTCTCTATGAAGCGAAGATTCCAACTGCTTGGCAATGTGCGGAAGTCATATTACTATTTAAGAAGGGCGATAGCGGAGACTTGGAGAACTACCGCCCCATTAGCCTCCTATCACATCTCTACAAACTGCTGACCAAGATCGTTACAAACCGCCTAACAACTAAATTGGATTTTTACCAGCCGGTAGAGCAGGCGGGCTTCCGAAGAAACTATGGTACTAATAATCACCTACAAACGCTCAGATCCCTCATCGAAAAAACCACAGAATACAACATGCCCATCTATCTTGCATTTATAGACTTCCATAAGGCATTTGATTCCATTGAAATTCCGGCAATCTTAAAATCACTGGACAACGCCCGAATAGATACAAGGTATTCAGACCTACTGAAATATATATACGAAAATTCCACCATAAAAGTAAAAATTAATGATGAACTAACAACCAATCAAATTAAAGTCAAGAGAGGCGTGCGCTAGGGCGACACTATTTCGCCAAAACTGTTTACTCTCGTCTTGGAGGATATATTCAAAAACCTTGAATGGAAGCGAAAGGGGCTAAATGTAGATGGAACATACCTAAGCAATCTTCGATTTGTGGACGATCTTGTCCTAATTAGCGATGACCTAAAACAACTCAAAGACATGCTAAATGAGCTCCTCAAAACATCAGAACACGTAGGCCTGAAAATGAATGTCCAAAAAACGAAAGTAATGGGCCCAGTCGAAGAGAGTATCAACGTAGGCAACAACAATCTTGAGGTAGTCAAGGAATACATATACTTGGGGCACAAATTCAGGATCGGGAAAGAAAATCAGACCGCAGAAATCTCCCGCCGGATAAGCCAGAGTTGGGCTGCCTTTGGAAAACTCAGTCATATAATGAAAAACACCGATATACCAACTAACCTGAAGAGAAAGGTTTACGACACCTGTGTGCTTCCAGTTGCAACATATGGCCTGGAGACAATGACATTGACGAGAAAAAGTATGGTAAGACTTAGAACTACTCAAAGGGCTATGGAGAGAGCTATGATCGGCGTCAGTCTCAGAGAAAGAATCAATCACGAAGAGATCAGAAGGAGAACCAAGGTGACGGATATAATCTCAAGAATACTAAAAATGAAATGGAAATGGGCTGGACACGTGGCACGGCAGGAGCCAAACAGATGGGACACAAAGATAATCCAATGGAGACCAAGACTTAAAACGCGGAGCAGGGGAAGACCACAGAAAAGATGGACGGATGACATCAAACAAACGGCGGGTAAAAACTGGATTCAAACCGCAAGAGACAGAGACGCATGGAACAAACTTGAAGAGGCCTTTATTCAACAGTGGATAATAAGAGCCTGATGATGATGATACTTGGTTTGATTTACCCATACTGTTTTGTACTTTTCTCTCCATTTATGTCGTTTGTTATCACAGATACAAGATAATTATAGCTGTTTACTTCTTTCAAGACCTCGCCAGTTTGTTATTTTTAAACAAAAACTCAATGTCAGTTGAACTAAAACCAAGAGAATAAATATCAAAATATTGAAAGAAGCTAAGGAACTAAAGAGGTTACTCACACACATACAGATACGGAGGAAGATACTAGTCACCTGAAACAGGCAAAAGATAGCAATTGCAAGACTAATATACATTACAATAAACTATTTATAAATGGGGAGGGGTACGCAATGGAAGCACTAAAAAACAGATAAACAATAAAGACTATATAAAGAATGCAAGAGGCAAGGAAATGCACATAGGAACAAGTCAGCAAAAGATCGCCGGATAAAAAAAATTAAGAAAAATAACTAGAGCAAAAACCACACAGAATGTAATAAAACAAAAACATAAAACGGTACAGACAATGAAACAGGACATGAATGGAGACACAAACCAGAAAAGTAATAAAGAAACGGAAATATTAGAGAAATAAAAGATAAATCTGAATATATGAATTAGATAGAAACGATAGAGTAAATGGATAGCAATAATAAACAAATTTTAGTTCGAAGTCGAACCAAGAAAGGGGGCGAAAGAATTACATATCTAACTAATGAACACATACTATATTTCTATGGAGAGAAAAAAATAGCAGTAACAATAGTAAAAAAGGAAATAAACAAAAAAATAACATATATAAAGTAACTATTTCGAGATTAATAGTAATTAGTATTAAACTGGAAGAAATAATTAATATCATATAAATTTATGAACTGGTAGAGGTGGACCAGAATAAGAAACCTTATAATGCTATATACACTTATAACGGGTGTTATATGATATAAAGGAAACGAAAAAACAGTAATGATGGGAGATTGGAGTAGTAGAGCAAGCATTCATGCAGAAGAAATTATAAACAGAGACGAAATAAAAATGATCATAGGGAATACAAAGTGGAGAAAAGTACTGCAGACAAGTACACATTGGTGGCAGAGGAATAAAATTATGGAAATCTAATATTTCTCAAAAAATTGAGAGAAAAAGTAGTAAGAATTAGACCTAATCATAGATTAATAAAATGTCTAATAAAATTAAATAAAAAAGAAAACAAGGGAATGTAATTGATTACCAATACACAAATAATGAGGAAAATAAAAAAACATTGCACAAAGACAACAAAATCCCTTGACAACGTTGATGTTAAATAAGAAGACTAAAGAAATAAAACAATGAATAAAAGCAATAAAAAATAACCACTGCAGACTGACATAAAACAAATTCTAGAAAGCTAGAAGGAATATCATACAAACAAATATCAAATGCTAACCTTAGAAAAAAACATAAGCAGAGAACTACAAATAGAATATCAATAAGAAATTGAGGATACAATACAGAAAATAAAAATTGGAAAATCAAGTGGAAAAGACGACATAGTTCCAGAGATGCTTAATTGTTTGGTGAAAAAGGAATAGAATGGGCTATATGAAAAGAAGCACGGAAAAACAAAAAACACATAAGGATTGGAAAAAACTTCAGACCAACCTGTTTAGCCCAAACAAGTTACACGTTATACACAAAATTTCTGAAAAAGAGACTAATAGAACACGTAGATACAAAATTATAAGAAGAATAGGCAACTTTTAGACAGACAACTGGTAACATATATATTATAAGGAACATAATAGAAAGAAAAATAGAAGAAGAAGAATTGTACTTAACATTTATAGATTTAAAAGCAGCCTCGATACGATAGACTGAAGGGAAATACGGAAAACATTGAAAGAGGTGATGGTATCTAACACCTTAATAAACGCAACCAGTAGCACACATGAGACAGTTAGAGCGAAAGTACAAATTGCGGGATGTAGATCTTCTGGCGGTGCCTTGGCCGCCAACGGTCGTTGGCTTTCATGTTGGCTATCATGTTTACTATTTTTTGTCTGCTGCTGGGAATAATTGAATGGCCGTCTTCCCATGCAAATCTGGTAAGTTCATAAGCCAGTAAGTCTTTCTTCTACCTGGCTCACGTTTACCGACTATTTTTCCCTGTATGATTAAATAGAGAACCTCACATTGTGGAAGTACTGCAGCTTCCGCTTTTCTATAGTTTTAACTATTTCCAATTCTTTATCCATTCGCATAAGTATCTCGTTATTACTTATTCTATCTATTCAACTTATCATTAATAACCTTCTGTACACCTACATTTCAAAGAGTTGTGATTATTTAAGTGTACACAGCATCTCACCATTCTCATTCTTAGATCAATTCTTAGGTCACGAGTACATAAGACCTTTTTCATCTTAATGAATGTGCCCTTGCTTTTTCTATATGGATCTTAATTTCCACGGATGGGTCCCAGTTTTCATTGATGGTACTTCCCAGATAAAACAATTTTTTGACCTTCTACATCGCTGTGCCATTTATCGATATACCATTGTCTTCTTTACTAATGATCATATATTTAGTCTTCTTGATGTTTAGTTTCAAGCCGAATTGTTCGCACTTGCCTTTCTGGTCTAAGAGCTTCCCAAGAAGTTTTGGAGTATATAAAAAGCAGAATTATAAAATTGCCACAAAGCATAATAAAAATTAATAAAAAGACAAGGGTAGGAGGGCGAAGAAAAGCGAAAATTCTGCTTTTTAAAAACATAAACATAAGTCTTGATACATTTTAACGTAAAATTCAAATGAAGCTTTGGATGGAGGCTAATAATAACAAAGGTGCTGTTTGTGTGGGGGAGCTTTGTGTTATTTCACCTTTGTAGCTGAACGTGGATCTACAAGAGCCGCTAATTTTAATTCGAAAGACTGATACTGCCAAAATTAGAGCGTAATCGCATTACGCGTCTAGCGACTTACGGGCCCCGCCCAAAAGCTCGGCGCACGTTTGACGCCAACAATCAGACAAATTTTGTTTAGACAATCAAGTTCGGCTGCAAGTTTGCGTGGCTTTGTTCCGCCGACTACTTTGCGTTCGCTAGTTTTGCTGCCTACAAATTCCGGTTAATTACAGCCGGGAGTACGCGCAGCTTTAGCGTCTGTGTACGCATTAAGTTTTTAGTCTCCAGGGCACGCCGTCTTCCGAGCCCAGGTAGATAGCGCGCGCAGCGAAGTTATCCGAGGAACTTGCAGATAGTCTTCCAGCCGCGCCCGGGCGAATTCGGCGCCGCGCGCGAATTCCCGGTGAATATTTAACGTTTTAATAAAGCGGACGCCTCAGGAGCTCCCCCGAGTTCGATAATATCTTAAGGCCGGAACTCGGGAGCAAAGAGCTCCTGAAGGTAGCTCCCGCGGCCCATTCCTTATTACGCATTTATTGGTTTAGGGTTAATAACAGGGTATTGTTCAAGTGCCGCAGCCGCGAGCTTAAAGCTCGGCGGGCCGGGCTCTGCAGCATTATGCAGCCGCCCGCAAACTGGCGTGTGCCACCGCGAGGCGCCCCAAAAATTGCAAGCCCGATTTAAGTGAGCGCCATGTTGAATACATCAGGGAGCGCTCGAAAGCTTGCCGCTGCCGTCGAATGGAGAGCGGGTTTGCGTGCCGCTGTGCAAACATTTCAGAAAAACGCGGAAAAGCGCCGGCTAAATTAACAAAGCTCGCTGTTACCCTGCATAGCAAGCGACTCCAGCTTTTTATTGCAGATGATGTATCGGAATGCCCGCGGAATATTGATACGTTTATTGGGGTTGCAGCCTCCAATAAGGGGCGCTTGTTTGTTCTTATTCTGCCGCAAATGCATTTCATGCTGAAATTAACTTTTACTGTCCTGTCTTCCGAGCTTTATATTATTTTCTGAAATTACTCTTCACTTTGTTATTTGTTATTTGCTCATGTCTTGTTTGTACGAAGGACAACTTCGTTATCTTCATATATCAATTTTAGTGTCTGAGTTTAAGTTACTGAATGAAGAAACATCCAAATTTGCGAATATGTTGCTTATATGACTTAGAGCTTTGATAAGGTGAGATTTTTTAGTTCCACTTATAAGGTATGAATTTCCTATTTCATTATTTTTTAATTTTCAACCCTGAAGATGACAAAAATTATAAAAAAAGTATTACAAAAGTTAAGCTTTAAAGGTCACCAAAAAGCCTATGATTTAATATTAACCCATTAACGTCTATGATCCCCATTTGTAAATTTATATTTTATATTTGAAACCATTTTTACGTTATAAGACCTGATTCCTTCTTTGGATTGTTGACCACTTCTTGTACAAGGTTGTGTATAAAGAAATTGTTAAAGTATTTAGAAGAAATTGGTTGTTGTGAAAGGTCAAAATTTACAAGATTCCATTACTTCAGTGTTTTTACAAAGTAGTAAGTTGTATTTGTATATTAATGATTTACAATTAAAAAACATCATTGGTTTCCTAATGCTTGTAGATGACATATTACGTTAATAATTATTTTCTTCTCTTTGTGAGAACCGCTTGAAGCTTGACCTCCAATTGGACCTTATGATAGATGTCATCTAGAATTTTTTTCCTTTATTTTTTCAGATTACAATGATACCTTACAGAATACTTGCACATAGTTCTCAAAAACTAGAGGATACTGTTAATAGTCCTAATTTCATAGCTTCCGGTGATGAAGAGGAAGATGATGTGAATGAAATACTTGACCTCATCGAACTCCCACCGGACTATGTAGATGAGGTATTAAACTGCGAGGATATTGATAAAAATACATTGAATTATGCGCTTGCAGCTTGGAACTGCATACCAACCATGAAATGAAGGGTTGAGAAACATCTGCAGAGACACTGCAAAGTAATAATGTGCCTACTAGAAAGAAAGTTAAGAGAACTATTTCTTCTAAATGGATAAAGAAAAAAGCAACTTATAACAGTACCCACCCTGATCCATAAGAAATTGAAGTGAAGAAAAGGAGATTTGATAGAGTATATAAAGAGCAAGACACCAGTTTTAACAAGACCAGCCACAAGTCAACGGCAAGAATCCACAACATGATGGCCAAGAAGTAGATATTTTAATCAATGACAACCAATAGGAGCAATTAATATTATGTGGCTAACAATGTCAACCAATCGTCTGTCAATATTAATTCGACAAGTTATGATTTCAGTTTATTGGAACCATAAAGGTGTCATTTGTAGCATCTTGCTTTCAGTTCTAACGTTTCGCCATCTAATTATTGCTATTTTTGTTAGATGAAGCATTTTTTGTATAGACTATGCTTTTGGTCATCTGATAAAGGTGAAGAAATATATAAGGATTCTTTGATTAGAAATCAAAAGAGTGGTACTTTGAGTAGATTGCTAAATCGATGGCTGAAATACATAATGGTCTACGGCATAATTGTTAATGGTAAACTAATGTTTACATGAAAATCTGGAAACTTGTTCAAATACTTTTCAAAATGTTATAAACTGATTTAAGAATTTTCTCTAAATCTATTGGTAAGCGTTACATTATTCATTAATGTATAATTAGCAAGACGAAATATAGTCGATTAATCTCTTTGTGTAGAAGCATCGGTCTGAATCCTTCTTTACTGGTGTATGATAATTGTAAGATGATATGTTCCAAATTTTTTGTCAAGTTGGGGTAGTTATATTGGGTTGGGCGTTGTCGTAAAGCAGGATAATATCATATTTTTTCCTACGATATACGGAGTTTGTCTTGTTTAAAAGTTGAGAGAAACAATATCAGCAATCATTAATCTCCTCAGTCGTACTGGTCTTCTTAAAAATTGTCTGTCACGCATGAGCCTTCTGAAAACGGTACCCTAAATGTTACCTCAAGCCTTCTCAAAATTTTAGGCGGTTTTTACATTTGATAATAATTTGTCGTTTGACGAAGAGGATATGTCTTGCTCTGATATGGTAATACCGCCTAGAGAAGGGGTAGTGCGAGCGGGACCCCTTCAACCGTTTCCCTCTTTGTTCACCTCATAGTGCGTAAAAAATTATTGCAGGTATGCTGCATTCACCCACGCAATTAATAAAGTAAATAATTACAATGTCTAAATTACTGAAAACAGAGATGCAAATAATCTATTCGCTGTACTAACTGAATATTCCTTTTGTTTAATTTAAATATCTTATCACAAAATCTTAGATGGTACTTCCTAATGGAATATCGTGCATAAAATCTTTAGCTCTTCCATTTCTGTAAAGAAATCTTTAGCGTAGTTTGCAAAAAAATTGCACAAGATTATGTTTTCATTTAGATGTCTAACAGAAGAATTGTTATTACGTTAGACAAACAGATGATTCAAATATGTCTCAATTGAAATTAGTTTCTGAAAATTGATAATCATTGATTGTCACCCGCGTTCAATCTTTGAAAAGATACTTAATTGGATTCTTTGTAATTGAAGGATAACTATAGTAATAATCTCCTTGACACTCATTCTTATATAAAGTAAAGTAGCATTCATCATATAACATTACTTTGTATATTGAATACAACTGTCTCTAAACCTTTGAACATGATTTTTGAGTTTTACCTTAAATTCCTCAAAAACAATCGGCTTGTCAGGTTAATATCTATATTTATGAAATTTTTTGTTAATAATTTTGTGATTATATCGAAATTTCTCCATCGACTCCCTTTCTGAACCCAACTTGCTATTATCTTCCATCTCCTTGTTGGAAAAACAAGAAGCAGTTGACAATAAAAAAAGTTTCCGATGTACACGAGGGACAGAGGAGAAAAAGAGAATATTCGTAGTTTCCTTTCTCGATTAATGGTTGATGGAATCCTCCAGAAGATGGAATAAGTTACGCTGGTGGTCGGGCAATTCTAGACGTCATCTTGCTTCACAACCTCTCATACAACTGTCCGAATTCGACAGTAAATTAAGGACTTGTCCTGAACTATCTTAGAATATCCTATTTGCAGTTCAGGCTTGTTGCTCTGTGATTATTATTGGTTTGGGCTACTAAAAAAAGCACTCAGAGGGCTGATACTTGACGAAAATGTTGCTGTCGAAGTTTATTTCACATTTTATGATGCCTTTGAAAAAATTGTCTAACTTAAGAGTAAAATTGCTTAGTTTACCAGGAAAAACTTGTAAAATTTGAGTTCAAGCTGTTCCCAAAGTGGATACTGTTATTAAATATCTTTCTACTAGAGAAAGAGTAAACTTTAATGATGTTTCAGTTATGAGTTTTTGTTTTTAGTAGTACTGAAGACGATTTCCTTTATAGATGCTCCACAATTCCACAAAATCTACTTTGACAACTTCTGTACAAGCCCAAACCCAATGACAATGCTCAAGAAAATGAGAGTGCAGCTAGAATGATCGGGATAGACAATTATCAAATTCGACAGAATAATATTTTGGCAGTTACCTACCTGAAAGGGTAATATTTGTGTTATACTGCTAAAAAATTGTGACACAATATAATCAGTAACACAGTAAGAGCTACAAGTGCCCCAGTCAAAACGCAGTACAATAAGCAAGTAGTTCTTGCCTACAAGCTCCAATGGAATGTGTAGAAGTACCGTAACAGACTTTGAAGAAGAAACGGTACTTTTAACTGGTAGGTAACCACTGCATTAGCCAATACTTCTGCTCTTCATACTACCTCGCCAATAAAAAAATGTTATTGCTTCAGGTGATTGGCAGCGGGGACATATCTTGCTGAATCATCCCCTTCATACTCAAAACATAGACGTCCATCTATCATACCCAAAACCATCAACATTACGTGTTCCAGTGCAGATCAAAACTTTCCGCGCCGAGCACATGATTGAACGCACGATTATGGAAAAACAAAGGAAATATGTAGTTTCCAAAAAGAACACAAGGAAGTTAAATATTGACACTTAGAAATATTACACTCGCAGCACATCATTGAACACAAAACAGAACAAGTTTTCCATTTCTTTATTTGTCGGTTGTTTGGATAGTTACAGCAAAGTAAGTGATACAGAAAACCTTCTAAATAGTAAAATTAGATACGCAATTGGATGGGAAATGGACTATAAGCTAATTTTTGTTGTTTAAATTTCCCTCATAGGGTAAACTGAGAACGAGATATTTCAATTCAGGAACTTAGGCACATTATTATATGGGAAATCAAAAAAGGTCGATTATTAGGGTGTTTGAGGTAAGCAGGGGGCACGAAAACCCCCTTAATCGTATGAATACTGAAACCCCCAGAATGCAACATACCATTGGATTGAAAATTCAATAATCCAATTGTTTTACGTTGCCGCGACTTTCGGTTTGTTTGTTGTCTTTAAACTGACTTTGTTCGCGGTAGTGTCAATTGACTTCACAATAACGTACTGATCTCCTAAACTACATAATGTTAACATATTTTAATAAAGTACAGTAACATATATTTCTTGAGGGAATAATTGTATTTGCTATGGCATTCGATGAGTTATTACACAACGATCAGTTGTATGAACAAAACTAAAAAATTATGCGAACATATTTTATAATTACGATCTCCAATAGCAACGTCATTTTCCTGTTCTGCAAGTTGTGCAAGTTCAAAGACGAATGGATGTATTAGCGATATTTTCAACTTTCTATAGGACTGCAATAGAAAATAAGGGTAGATTTCAAAAATGCCTCACACTTGTAGCCAAGTCGTCACTATGATCCACAGCTTATTTTAACTTAAACCGTTATCTCTCTATTTATATATGTGTTAAGGAAAATGATGAGACTTGCTGAGCGTTAAGTTCGAACTGTACGTAGGATGATAAAACATGTCCCACTCAAATCTTTTTAAAAGTTATTCTGCGGAGTATTCTGTCGTGCAGCAGAACAATCTCCGATAACAATTTGTGTTTCATGTTTTTGGTTTCATAAAGTCAATCACTTAGACTCCGTTTTGGTCCTAAAACACACTAGCCAAAAGCTTTTCGTTTATAGAGGATCGCTAAAAACTTTTGGCTTATTTTAAAAATCGTACATCCACTTCTTTGACTGTTTTATTCAAACATTTGTTGAAACATTAAGGCGGAGCCCGTTTGTTGCCTGTTCTGATTATCAGCGAACGCTTTGAAAAACCATCGTGCACAAAATTAAATGTTTCATTGCGATCTTCTAGAGAGTTGATTTTGAAGTTAGAAAAAACTTTCCAGGCAGTTTTAGCCTTTTTCCAATCATCTACTCCAAGTGTTAAGCGACTTGTTGTGTTACAGACTTTTTCTCTTAACCGCCTTTGTCGTTAGGAGCTCTTTCTAATTTTTTGCCACGAATTTCGACCGCATTGTGTCTATTTACTTCCCGTATTTCGCATTTAGCAAGCGACTCAAGTGTATTCGCTAAAAAAAAGCCTCATCGGCAAAAATATGGGGGGATGGAGGTAGTGACATAGTTATATTTGGGACATACTATACACTTTTGTTATCATTTCGACAGTTTTTGTTGTACATCCAACTGAAGGTCGTCGTCGAAGGAAAAATGTTTAGCGCACCTGCCTCTTTCACTGCACCAAATGTAGTATAGTTTTTTTGGTGGAAGGCTTGACAAATATGGGGTGCGCAGCAATGCGATGTAGCGACCGACATGTGGCCGTGCATTGTCATATTGAAGCAGTGCGCTGCGCTGGTAATGCTACCACAAGAAAGCAACCAATTTATCAGCATAATTCGCAGAGGATACTTGCCGTTTGTTTTGGGATAAATAATTTCAGCTGTGGCTTCTTTGGTCAAGGGCTTCAAATGTGTTGTTATTTATAAACTGATGTTTCATTTTCACGATTCGTCTGGTCTTTCTCTAGATCCAAGCTGTACAGCTGCAGCAACTGTTGGCATATCTACACGCGCTTCTGTTGAGCGATAAGAGTATGGAGAACCCATAGTGCAAGTCCGCGTAGATGTGAGACAGGTCTGTTATATATGCCAACGCGTCCAATTTGGTTTGCCTGTTCTCCATTACCAAATCTGACACACGCATATGTGCTTTAACTCCTCAACACAGTCTTTCCGGTTTAAATTCTGATATTCAGCAAAATACAGTACCGAATTCACCCCCCCCCCCCTTAAAGGAATGATACCATTTATCGCTGTCGATAATTGTTTTTCTCTTTATTCAATATTATACTTGCAGCACTGTACAAATAACGTGTTACCGTTCATCTTGTACCATCTTATGGCATTACACGGTGCTAGAGTCTCTTCACGCACGCACTAGACGTGCCTAGCATGCGTCATATCATTGGATAGGAAATAGAAAGATATTTTCGTTTTCATTGTTTAAACTTTTTTTTCTTGGCTCATCTCTTAAAACAATAAAATGGGGATAAAGTATTGCATCTCAGAAACTCAAGGCATGTAACACATAAAGGTATAGGAAATCTGTCTCGCGATCGATTGTTAGAGCGGTTGAAAACTGAAAACTTGAAAACAGCATACGATATAACATTAGATTAAAAATTGAAGGCGTACATAAAGCATACTTCATATATTTTTATAAAGAATTTATCGAGGTGATGCAAAATTGATGAAGTTTTCTACGTTAATAAGATGACAAGATAGAAAAGAGTTTGGGTGTATCGAACGATTGAGAAGAATGAAGAGCATATGAAAAAAAAAAAAGAGGAGAAGAAAGGAAAAAGGAGGATTGCGAAAATTTTTAGAGTTTGTCATGAGAAATGAAGGAAAAAAACTGTACGAAATTCAAGTTTTCAAGAAAGATGTAACGGATTACCAGAACTTACAGTTAACATTTAGTCGGTGATGGGGAGTTGAGGGTGACAACTCTCAAGGCTTGTAACCAATATAGCAATAAAAGACACAGGAAGTTCAATAACGTATAGGGCTATTTAACAATTTGGTTACGAGAGCAAAATGTAAGCTACAAAAGGAAATTAAGAGCGAACTGTAGCCGCGCAGTTGAGGCGTGTAGTTACGGTGTGGACGGACATTTGATTTGATTTATTTTCCTAGTTCAGTTAGATAAAACGCTCTAATATCACCCTGCAAACATGGCTTCGCTTCCAATAAGCTAATTCAGCAATTCATTTTTTCGCGCAAACACGATTTTTCTCAACAAATGTTGGCACAACATTTGTATTGTATTATCCTTTAATCCCCACCGCTACGAAACGGAATCGCCGCTAGTTTTAACAGCGTTTTCGTTTCGGCCCTGAAACCCGGCTAATTTTTTGCAGTAATCCCCGCCGTTCGAAAACGGCGCCCTAATGTTGACAAAATCGTGTTTGCAGTGTTCTGATATTTATTTAATTGGGGCCCCAAGGCTTTGGCGCGGCTTGTACTTTAAAGGTTTAAGGCCGGTCTGATGAAATATCATATTTGAGTGCATTCAAAGCGAGAACAATGCAAAAGCTGCTGGGTACTCACATACAAAAGCTCATTTGAAGCTTTGGGCTGCAGAAATTTAAAAGAAGAATTAGTATTAGGTTTTGTTAGCTGCGTTGGCTTTTTGGAATTCAAATGTTGCCCAACGCACTTTAATTTTGTTAAAAGTAGAGTAAAATCCTTTCCGTTACATTGTTTTTAGGCCAGTTTTTCTGTTTTAATAATGAGAATTTTAATATTGCAGTCATTTGCAACTGATACTGTGTTAGGTTTCTAGATAAGCTTTACTCTTTTTTTTAGTCTAGTTTCTAGTAGAATATTAGAGGCTACGTTACAAGTTATGTTCGTAAACATATTTTTGACTTTTTTTTTAGCAATAAACTATAATTTGACTACCTTATCATTACCCTAACTGTTGGTTAAAATTAATCAATTTACCCTAAAGCATTTACGTTAGTGTTTCTAAGATGTCGTTTGGATGGTTTAAAAGTCTATCATGGTATCTGGTTGCTCGTTTGATAAGATTGCACTTTGTTTGGCAGCTTACCAAATTTCAGTCTTATGATGAATTGCTTTCCCTTCAGTTGTAGTGTCCAGTAAATTAAGTTCACAATTACTCTATATAATGTTAGTAATTGTCTTTCTCCTCTCTCTAGTAATTGTTTAGCAATGGGTCCAGTTATAAGGTCATAGCGTAGTGACTTTTTTGTTTCTCAAAAATTTCCCTGGCGTAATTTACCAATATTAAGATCCCAGTTTAAGGGTGAAAGTTGCAGTGAAGCTTCAAAGAAAGCTGACTCATAACTCAACTAACAAATCAAAGAACGGTTGTAGGCATGAGTTTGATTATGTTATGTCGAGAAAAAGAATAGGCTGACGTTATTATAATTTGATTTTGTAGTTATCAACTTCTACCACAGTGCCTTGCAATTTTTTTGGATTGTGTAGGATATGATCGATTTTCGAATGATTATGTCAATACTCCCAAATGCCGTACTATTTTCGATGTGCTAATTAAGATAGTGCGGTATTTTTATATAGGTAATGCGTTAAAATGGATTTCTAACATAACAAGATTACTATCAATGTTGTTAAGACTGAAGCAGATTCAGAATTCCTGTTTTTGTTTTTTACTGGAGGCTGTTGGCCATTAACCAACTAATTATTTTATTTACGACTGTCGTGAGCATGGTCAAGGTAATGCTATTTTTACTTATTAATTGGTTTAACATACCCTAAAAATGGCATAAGGGTTAAGTCTTGAAATTTGTTTGTGTTAATTTGTTTGTGGTTAGTGTTCGACGTCTTCCAGAAGTTCTTCATTGGTAAGAAAGGAAAGTTGTCTCTTTCTGGCTTGTAGAAAGCAGATGCCTTTCTTGGTGGTCGTATGTTATGTTTTACTTTGTCTTGTAGGTCTCTGTAGATTAAGTATCACTTGTAGTACAATGCAAAAGTAGCAGAGGTAAGTCTTCATGTTAAGAAATTTTGGGACTGTCACACTTTACATAGGCATATGGGCTGCAACAATACAATTTTTCAGTTTTGGCATTTTATGCACTGAACCAGAATCTATAAAGCGGTTGTACAGAAGGTTTTAATTTCTTTAAATATTTTAAGTCTTTGTTACCAATAGCCCCGGCGGGGTTGCTAGATCCCCAACTGGGCGCCTCCCCGGGTGGCAGATAGGGGAATGCCCACCAGATATGTTGGATACCGGGGAAATAAAATACCCGGGGCGGACCAAAACTAGCATAGGTGACACAGGTGGCAACTTCCAAATAATGGATTTAATGGCTCCTAGATAACCATGAGGGGAACCAGGGATGGTGATAACCGATCGGCTGCCGGTATAACACTCTTGCATGGTCAACAGCTTCGGGTGGAAGAACCAGCAGAGATAGGGCACTCTTTTGCCCTCAGGTTGAAAAAACAGACCTTAAAGACGGAGGAACCAAATTGATGGTCAACGGCGTAAGAATGCAGAAGGCAAGTGAAAACCAGTGCATTAAAGATCTAAAAAGATGTCCTTAGTAAAATTATCATCATTATCATTATCAATATGACAACGTTCAGAGCTAAATCTAAATCCGGAGTTTCAAGTTCCCCAATCGGATGTCCGGGGGGAACAGTTGTGAGCAGAGTTATAAAGTTATCAACAAATAATATAAAGATCGGGACGTGGAATGTAAACAGTTTACTGGCACCAGGCAAACTGCACAATACTGTAATAGAAATGGATAGACTGAAGATAGACATCCTTGGTCTAAGTGATGTTAGATGGTCAGGAAATGGTAAATGTACAACAAGCAATGGTATAATGTACTACTCGGGAAATGATGGCCCTCAGCACAGATGCGGAGTTGGAATAATATTAAACAAGAAAGCAGCAACGGCAGTCACAACCTTCATACCACTCTCAGACAGAGTAATGATGTTACAGTTGAAAACAAACAACGGTAATATGAATATCATCCAAATTTACGCGCCAACTGCCGATAAGGAAGACGAAGAATGCTAAGAATTTTATGCACAAATAGAAAAAATCTACAGAAGCATTAAGCGAAAAGATATTACAATCGTGTTGGGTGATTTTAATGCGAAAGTTGGAAATGCGAAGGTTGAAAGATGTACCGGTGGTTTTGGGCTAGGAGATCGCAATGATAGAGGAGACCGTATGATACAATTCTGCCAGGACAAAGATCTAATAGTCGCAAACACGCTTTTTAAACTTCCAGCTCGCAGGCTGTATACATGGAAGTCTCCAGCTGATAAGCCAGGGAAAACAGTAAGAAATCAAATAGACTACATTCTTTGTAATAATCGCTATAGAAATTCCATTAAGTATGCGAAAACATATCCTGGTGCGGACATTCACAGTGACCACAATCCAGTTGTAGCAAAAATTACAGTTAGGATGAAGAAGATAATAAGACCCCAGAATGACTATATAGATACAAGACGTTTAAAGGAACCCAAAATATATAATATAGTTCAACAGAAAATAACAAATGAGATAAAAAATATAAATATGCAAATAGACGAAGTCAATATTGATGAAAAATGGAACAAAATACAAAATGTACTAACATCTGTAACCAAAGAACACCTAGTAAGTAAGAGAATAAAAAAGAAACCTTGGAAGACACAGGATATTTTAGATCTCATGGATCTGAGAAGAAGGAATAAGCTAAATGTACAAAAATATAAAGAAATTCATAAAACAATACAAGGTAAAATAAAAATAGTGAAAGAAAAACACCTGTCTGAACAATGTGAAGAAATTGAACTACTACAAAGTAAGCATGACAACTTCCACATGTACAAAAAGATCAAAGGAGTAACAGGATATAAAAAGAAAAGTGGCAATAATGTCATTAAAGATGTTGATGGACATATACTAACAGATATAAAAGATCAAATAAACAGATGGAAGATATATATCCAAGAACTTTACAATGACGAAAGGCCGGAAAACACCAGTTTAGAAGTAAAGGACGAAAATTTTAAAATTCTAAAATCGCACCTAAATTATGCACTAGAAAACATGAAAACTGGCAAAGTTGCTGGCCCGGACGAGATACCAATAGAAATTGTTAAACTTTGTAACGATGAAACAGATGTTATTTTAGACCTTTTTAACACTATTTATGACACTGGGCAAATTCCCAAACAATGGTTGCTATCTACCTTTATTTTAATTCCCAAGAAAATTAACGCAAGAGATTGCTCAGATTACCGAACTATTGCACTTATGGGACATATTTTAAAACTATTCTTGAAAATAATTCATAAAAGAATTTACAAAACATTGGAAGAAGGAATAAGTAACTCCCAGTTTGGTTTCCGCGCAGGTCTTGGAACGCGTGAAGCTCTCTTTGGGGTTAATGTGCTATACCAGCGATGCATGGATATGAACCAAGATGTGTTTACCTGCTTCATCGATTTCAAAAAGGCGTTTGATAAAGTGAAACATGGTAAACTACAAGAACTTTTACTTAAGAAAGGCATAGATAGGAGAGATGTGAGGATAATTAGTAACCTATATTGGGGACAGAGTGCTAACATAAAAGTTGGAACAGAAATAACCGAGGAAATGGAGATACGCCGTGGAGTGAGACAGGGATGCATCCTATCTCCACTTCTGTTTAACATCTACAGCGAAGCCATTTTAGAGAAGCCTTAGATGAGGAATCTGCGGAATTATTATAAATGGAGAAATAGTTAACAACATGAGATACGCAGATGACACAATCCCCTTAGCAAGCAACCTTACTGACATACAACATCTGCTTGAAAAAGTAAATGATCGCTGTAACCACTACGGCTTAAAAATAAATTTTAATAAAACCAAATGGATGGTAGTTACAAAAACTCCACACATTCAAGGAAACTTAAGAGTTGCAAACATATTAATAGAACGGGTAAGGAAATACAAATACCTCGGGACGTGGATAGAACAAACAGCTGATCAAACAACGGAGATAAGAACTCGTATAGAAATAGCTAGATCCTGCTTTGCAAAATTAAAGAAAGTACTTTGCAACCGAAACATAAACATTGGGCTCAGAATACGAATGCTTCGCTGTTATGTATTTAACATCATGCTCTATGGTGTAGAAGCTTGGACACTTAAGAAAAAGCAAACAAACAAAATACAAGCCTTTGAAATGTGATGTTATCGCAGAATGTTGCGTATAGCCTGGATTGAAAGAATAACTAACAGAGAAGTTTTGACAAGGATGAACAAGGAATGTGAAATAATAAATACGATAAAAAAGAGGAAACTAGAGTACTTAGGCCATGTAATGAGAAATCCCAAATACGCACTGCTCCAACTCATCATGCAAGGGAAGATAAAGGGAAAAAGAGTGTTGGTAGGCCTAAAATGTCTTGGCTAAAAAATCTCAGAGATTGGTTTAATTGCAGCAGCATTGAACTATTTCGATCGGCCGTCGACAAAATCCGTATAAGAATGATGATA
This sequence comes from Sinelater perroti, assembly GCA_036346155.1. Taxonomy (NCBI): domain Eukaryota; kingdom Metazoa; phylum Arthropoda; class Insecta; order Coleoptera; family Elateridae; genus Sinelater; species Sinelater perroti. The sequence goes on along the minus strand of JARFIY010000158.1, from coordinate 14,009,475 downwards.
ACCAACCTCCGTGAAGGAGAAGGACCATAAGAAGAAGAAGTTACCAATAGCAGGTTCCAAGTCAATTAATAATAATTGTAGTGCTTCTCTAGTTTTCTTATGCTGTATGTTAGTAATGTTTTTAATCTTATGATTACGAGTATGTGGGGACGGTATAATGAATATTTCTCACATATGGCTTTTATTTACAGACGCTTTTTTAAATTATTTACAAGAGCACGAGAGTGCTGGGGTCCGCGGACGCCAAGGGTTGGTTCTTGCAATCCGGTGGTGACCCAAACATGTTCGCAGGATACTTTGCAATTGTTCTTCAGTCGGTGACGCCGCTGTCGAGTCCATGGGGATGGAGATTCACCGAACAGCTCTTTCAGGAGCCGTGTCCGGCGTCCCTCGGCGGGTCTCTTCTGGAATCCCTCGGCGAGCCTCTTCTGGGGTGTCAGTGACGACGGAGACAGCGGCTCTGGTACCAGCGTTCTTTGGCGGTAGGCTCGCCACTGGTTCCGATAGTACTTTTTTGGGGGTATCGATCGGACGATGTTGGTGCTGGTCCTCCTGAGGGCCACAGGCCAAGGTCACATAGTTGTCGGGGATGGTTTATGATTCGTCAATATCCTATGCCTAGCAGCAGGCACTGTTCGATGAGAGCCAAGGTTTTTAGACAGCAGCAAGGCTTTAGAGTAACGGCAGCGAATTGTCTTGGACTGGCGTGAGGCACGCTTTTATCCCCCAGAGACGGTGCGTGGGAGGTGGCTCCTCCTAGAAAAGATTGCGTAATTGGATAGGCTTGCACCCCCAAATGCCGGTTTCTGGGATTGCTTCTCGGCTCGGCATTACGCTAATTTGTTCGCTTTGCACTTTGCATTCCGATATTAGGCTAATTCTTTTGCTTCGTGGAAGTACTTTGCGTCCCGACAACTAGTTTGTTCAGCTTATATCAGCTATTAAAGTTGTAAATAACGTTATCTCCTTGGAAACGTTTGACTAGTTTTTGTACACATCCGTGTTATATACATTCAATTAGTCAGCTATACGTTTGGTTTTACACTGTTCAGTAATATCATCCAAGCTTTCTATTATATCCTAATAAGCGGTTGAGTGTTTTATTTGTTATCTGCGTTATATTGGTCATTGTATAGTTTTGTCTGATACTTATGGTAAGGTAGAGAATTTGTTGGTATGTATAGATTAGACGATTGATTGTTGCTGTTTTTGCACGGTTTATTATTGTCGTATTTTCCTTTTTAGGTTCTTATCACTTTTACAAGCATTTCTTTGGTCTGTAATGTCCTCTTCTTCTGAATCATTAACAATATCCATTAATTTTATAAAGTGATTTGTTGGTGTAGGGGTTGAACTTAAAAAAGTCTTATAGTTTGCAGTATCGAAAAGTGATCATATTAATATGGTTGAAATGTTTGTGTTAACATTCTCTTGTTAGTCTTTTTTAAATGTTTAAAAATGTTTACAGTCGCATATCGTTTTATTTTTGAACTTGTTTATAGCGCATACATCAATGAGGATAACTTTACTGATCTGGTTATTTGAAAGTTAGACACTGGTTAATGAGCACATGTAGCGCCTGATTATTGCATTTGGTACGACTTGGCAAATAGAGTAGCGACTCTGCATCAAATTTTGTATAAAGTTCAAATATTTATTGTCTACACTTAACTGAACGATTTAGAAGTATGTAATTAGTGTAGTACAAATAGAGGCAACTAAGTTTAATTTCTCTTTTATATATCTATTATATCTATTTCTAATTAAAAACTTCTTCCTGATGCCATGCTGTTATTTATATATCGACACTCTTAACAAAGAAGTAACATTAAGTCACTCAATTTTTTAAAATTCTTATATATCCCATTAATTTGCCATACAATGTTTTCTCTGCTTTGTTAACATATATTAGATTTGTTGCTATTTTTCTGAGAAATATTAGTCAGAAAATGAAACCCGCTTTACTTTGAAGAAGTACAGACATGCATTGAAGGTGTGCGTGAATGATACTAAAAGAGGTCATCGGGTCCGTAAAGTAGCCATAACAAAATTAGTGTATTTTTCCACAAATAAATTATATTTCGCAATATTTTAAATACAAGTGAGTAAAACAAACTTAGATAGGATAACCAGTCAAATGGCTGGCTTTCAATATTATCTGCCATTGGCAACAACAGCATTACAATTAATTTAATAATGTTTAAACCAACGAGTACCGGATCAACAAGTGCAGGCACCACATCAAAAAATGCAAGTAATAGGCCTTCCCCTTTCTCAACCTCAACCTCAATCTGCTATGTCTTTTTTGAATCAAATTCAAATTAGGATTACTTTAGCACTTCACAGGAATGTTCAGTGTCGACAGGAAATGGATGGAAAATTGTAATAGATAAAAAAATAGTTAAGAACCCCTGGAGATGGAGCACGGTATGATGTTTTTGATTACAATGCAGGCTGACTTTCGATCCCGACAAAAGCGGCTTGGAGCAGGGAATATTTGCTCAAAAATGTGGATGATACTAAAATATTGGTTATCTGCTTGTTTGCGTATCGTGTCCAAGTCAACAAGCTCTTCTTCACTTGCTTGGCTCATTAATTTCACGAATGTTGCATTGAAATCAGCATATAAGCCGTCGAGCATCTTGTGTTTCAATTTAAGCAGCTTTCGCACCGTTTCATTGATTGTGGCAGCTTCGCAAGCTCAGCCAGTTCGCTAATTCGGCTAACTATTAGCGTTTTGGTGGCGATTAATTCGCGTTTGTTAGACGGGGCCATTTTCAACAAAAATTGACAAAGAATTAATTCTAACAAAAGCGGATTTCCACAGGTAAAGCGGAAGGCTCGAGCAAAATATAAAACACGGGCGATCAAAATGCAGGGTAACAAATTAGCGAAGGGTCGACTTTGGACACAAAACAGCAAGGCTAACGCAATATTTCGGGCCGCAGCAACGCAGGCAAAACTAGCGAACAAAATTTACACAGCTCGATCTTAATTTTATTCCTTTTTGTTTAATTCAAAATGATCTCGTTTTCCCGGACTAATTCGATCCGGCTCGAAGCACCAAGAGAATGTTTGATAATTAAATACAGTTAAAAGTAACTCGATAAACAAAACAGGAAATAAAACAAAACAGAGCTGTATAAACTATGTATTGGGCAAAACGGAATTAATAACAAAGTAACAATTAAGCAAAACAAGGAAATTAAGAAACAATACAACTATGATTAAATAACTTCAAATATAGTGGGCGACAGGTCAGTGCACTCTCCAGACGCACGTAACGGTCTCTGGCAGCCTGGACGGCGGACGTTGGTGTGCTTTTCCTTGGCGGCTTCAACCCGGGGATGGGTTTTCCTTGGCCAGTTGTACTAGGGCACCACGTACGGGGCGGAACGTACAAAAGGCAGCGACAGCGTGCAAGCACAGCGCAATAGAGCACCTGGTCGGCTAGCTGGCGGCTCTGACGCTCACGAGGGTTCGAATAGGAATGCCAGGCGGCGGTAAAACACCCGTTTAGTTGTGACTAGGGTAGGTAGCGGACAATCAAGGTTACAGGTAGAGATGAGATTCGGGACAAGGGGGTTTAGAGATGAGCACCAAACACACGCACAGAAATATATTTTTTCGACTTTAGCAGCTTCAAAACAATATGTGTGAAAATAACAGCACTGATGTAACATTTGCCACTAAAGAATTAGACGTAATAATTTTTTGCCTAATAAACGTAAAGGCAGCTAGACCTGATGATGTCAGGAACGAACTATTAATTAATACTGACCCAAAAGCACGCAACTAGCTAGTAGACTATACAACTACTGGAAGTCATGCATCATTCCAGAAATATGGCTCCAAACAAACCTAGTAGCAATACTTAAACCCGGAAAACCAAGAGAATAAGTAACAAATTATATACCAATTCCTCTATACACAATACCACCTTAAAACTGTAAAAAGTCGATCAAACACTGATCTGTGAACAATGTGGATTTACCCCTAGAGAGTCGTTCACGGGATAAACACTAAACTTGACTCAGCACATAGAAAAGCAACATAGGTGGTATTCATTGATCTATTTGTAGCAATGCCATAGAAAATTAAATACAATTACTCAACAAAATATATAAGCACACTTCAGATTTCCATCTGGCATAAGTACAACAGTGCCTTTTGTCTAATCGATAATACTCCATTAAGTTTTAAGATAAAGAGATTCGATGGTGACATCAGAAAAATGGATTACCACAGGAAGACCACCAATCAATCAACCCCAATACTCGAAATTTTGTGTATGTCGATGACCCCCAAAATCTTTCTCTATTACCGCAAAAACCAATTGAAACCAAACCATACTAAAACCCAGACATGCCTTAACAATAAATAAGCAAATAAAACACTTCAATTGCAATTACAACATTGTTCACAACTAATTTACGTACAGGTAACTTTAGATCGTACTTTATCTAATAAAAGGCATATAGAAAAAGCTAAGTCAAAGTCAGCACAACAAATGGAATCCCAAGGAAACTCATCACTCCAAAACGGGGGCGCTAACCCACAATTCCTTAGAACCACTGCAATGGGTTTGGCAAATACCACAATAGCATATGCATGTCGGGTACAGGATAGGTCTGTACACGCCCACAAAACAGATCCAGTATTAAACGAGAGCTGCAGAATAACTATAGGCTACCTCAAACCTACAAACGCTGAGTACCTGCACATATTAGCCAGAATAGCAACTGCATCCATACGAAGAACAACAATCAGTATAGCAGAACGCACCAAACAACAACAGCAAATTTTACTTCGTAAAGAACGAAGAATAAATTTCCCAGCAAGTTAAACCTTATATAAGCGAAATAGTTTAGAGTGACCGACATGGAAAACCTTAAACAGATTACGAAGCGGAGTAGGAAGATCTATAGCTAATTTGTTCAAATTGGAATATATCGATAGGCATATTGTTTAATAAAGGAAATTATAAAAAAAATTAAAAATCTAGTAGAACGGTTGAAAATGTAGGTTTTGCATGGACAAAACAGAAATTAAGAACCCAAGATAAAGCACAAGATGGTCGGGGAATTCTTGTTCGACGCCAGATAAGAATCTCGAACTCTCAAGAAGCAGTGATCGCGTGCAAGCCGCCCCTTGCGAAGTTCTGTGCTTGACATCTGCCACCAGCCAGTTTCAGAAGTCGAATCCGGGCCGAGGCCGCCGGAGCAGCTTTCACCGATCGCGAAACTTCGACAATTAACAATTGATTCCGGTTTCGTTTTCGTCGCGGCTACTACGGAGCGGCGCGCAGCCGCCCGCAGTTTTAATTCGGCGCGATCACGCCGCGACGCCGCTAATTAGGGAGGCATTCCGAAACCTAATCCGAAGCAATTAAACTTCGCCGGCGCGCAAACACGCAACGAGTTATTGTCTTCGCGCGGGGCCGCCGAATATTCGGGCTCAGGGATGCGCCCCCAAACGGAATATTGCGAGGGCGGCAGCCGCGCCGTGCCTTATTTACCCAATTAGAAACTAATTATTCGGAGTGGAGTAAACATTGACATGTCAAATCAAACAGCGCGGATTAATCCCGCACAATGGGCCCGTGCGATGGAAATTTCAGGACCGGGGGACGTCTGAGCGCGGGCCGGCGAGGTGCGTCAGCCAGAAAATAGCGGCAGCGCCCGCCGACGCCGCCGACGGCGGCCGGATCCGCTCAATTAATCCGGAGCGGGCGGGGCGCCGCGCTGCGCGCTTAATCACGCGCGCCGAGCGGCGCTCGGAACGATCCGGGCACTGTCTGAGTACACATCTCCGCAATATTGTATGCATTAGCAAACAAAAAGCCCTTAGACAACAGAGCTTGTACATATATTTGCGCTTCAGGCTGGCGCATTATCGGGCCCCTTCAGATTATGCCGTGTTTACATCGCCGAAAAGCACCTACCCGGGCGGCGCTGAAAGCTCATTAGCAAACAATAATAACACGCGAAAATGAAGTTGCTGAAATCACTGCGGCTGTCTGGGGGCAAAAATGCGCCGGCTCGGCCGCAAGTAAACAACGGAATGATACGGGGCAAATGAAACGGAAAGCCTTCAGCGTACGCAAACAATAAACATGGAGCTGTAAATGTTCCAACAGCAATATTGAATGCATCAAATCTAAGTAACGACAAACCAATTTTTAATTTGTGCACTCATCAGATAATTTTTAGGAGCTCTTTCAGGAAACTATAACAATAAAATAGGAAAACATTAAAAGCGACGAAGACCTGTTAATACACATATAGGAAAAAAAATTATCTTGGCCTATAAATTAGAAAGAATAGTTCAGATTAAGCTCCCATAAATTATTTTCAGATTACCACTAATTGACTAAAAATTGTCATAATGATTTCAATGCTCGAAATAGAAAACGAGATTGTAAGATAAAAAAAGGGTGGCTTGAAAGTGAGATATTACACTAAATGTAGTAAATGGTGGTCCAACCATAATGCACGATGTTAATTGTGAGTCACACCTTAACGTCAAGTTTTTTGCCCAACTGAATTTGACATTTCTTTGCTTCAGTGTTTGACAAATTCAACCATGGAGAGGTACACAATTGAGCAGCGCGTTAAGATTGTTGAAGCCTTTTACGAAAATGGGCGTTCAAATCAAAATGCATTTTGTGCACTTTGTGATTTTTTTGGTCAGCATAATCGACCAAATGTGTCCACAATCGGGAGAATTGTGCGCAAATTTCAGCAAACCGGGTCTGTAGGAAATGTGAAAACACCTGTGCATGCTCGCCCAGTTCGCCCTGCGGAAAACATTGCTGTTGTTCGCGATAGTGTGGCAGAAGAGCCGTCAACCTCGACTCGTCGTCGTGCCCAACAATTGAACATCTCACGAACATCACTGATGCGAATTTGAATAAAGATTTCAATTTACACGCTTAGACGGTTCAATTGACTCAAGAACTGAAGCCTACTGACCATTTCAAGCGTCGTCAATATGCCGAATGGTTGGTTGAACAGACAGAAGTGAATGGTGACTATACAAAGAAAATCATCTTCAGCGACGAGGCACATTTTCACCTCGGTGGATTCGTTAACAAGCAGAATTGCCGCATTTGGGCAAATGAGAATCCACGAGTGATTGTTGAAAAGCCGATGCATCGACACAGAGAGACTGTGTGGTGCGATTTATGGGCTGGCGGCGTCATCGGGCCGTACTTCTTCGAAAATGAGGCCGGCCAAGCAGTTACCGTGAATGGTGTTCACTATCGCGAGATGATAACGGACTTCTTGTGGCCAGAAATTGAGGATATGGACCTGGACGATATGTGGTTCCAACAGAATGGTGCCACTTGCCACATAGCCAACGAAACAATGGCTCTTTTGCGCGTGTTATCTCACGTCGCGGCGATGTTAATTGGCCCCTATGATCATGTGATTTGACACCGTTGGACTTCTTTCTTTGGGGATATTTAAAAGAAAAAGTGTACGTCACTAAGCCAAGAACAATTCAAGAGCTAAAGGATCAGATAATTCGGCACATTAACGACATTGAACCTCAATTATGCCTCAGAGTCATTGAAAATGTAGACCATCGGATAGAGGTACGCCACCGAAGCCGTGGCAAGCATTTGGTCGATATTTTGTTTCACACATTGTTGTCATAGATCCTTCTATCATAATAAAAAATATTAATATAATTCTCTGAAAACGTTTTGCTTTATTTACAATTAACATCGTGCGTTTTGGTTGGACCACCTTATAGAATCGCTGAAACCAATATGCATTGATAACATTGGCCGAGTGTTGGCTTGTAATTGTTACTATTGTTTAACAATAGCTGTCGAATAAGCAGCAATGAAGGGAATCCGTATTGAGATCAAAAAGCTAATCTTTGCAGAAGTTTTATCTACAAAAGTTGTCCTTACGATAAAATGCACGATCTGAGAAGATTGTTTTGAAGCTACTGAAATCGAAAAAATATATTTCTGTGTGTGTGTTTGGTGTTCAACTCTAAACCCCCTTGTCCCTAATCTCATCTCTACCTGTAACATTGATTGTCCGCTGCCCACCCTAGTCACAACTAAACGGGATTTTTACCACCGCCCGGCATTCCTATTCGAACCCTCGTCAGCGACGGAGCCGCCAGCTAGCCGACCAGGTGTTCTATTGCGCTGTGCTTGCACGCTGTCGCTGCCTTTTGTACGTTCTGCCCCATCCGTGGTGCCCCAGTACATCTGGACAAGGAATACCTATCCCCGGGTTGAAGCCGCCAAGGAAGAGTACGCCAACATCCCCGTCCAGGCTGCCAGAGACCGTTACGTGCGTCTGGAGAGTGCACAACTGACCTGCCGCCCACCGTACTTGAAGCTATTTAATCATAGTTGTATTGTTTTTTCTTTTTTCTCAATTTGTTTGTTTTGCTTAATCGTTACTTTGTTATTAATTCCGTTTTGCCCAATACATAGTTTACACAGCTCTGTTTTGTTTTATTTCCTGTTTTGTTTATCGAGTTACTTTTAACTGTATTTAATTATCAAACATTCTTTTCGTCCTTCGAGTCGGATCGAATTAGTCCGGGAAAACCAGATCATTTTGCATTAAACAAAAAGGAATAAAATTAAGAATGAGCTGTGTAAATTTTGTTCGCTAGTTTTGCCTGCGTTGCTGCGGCCCGAAATATTGCGTTAGCCTTGGTGTTTTGTACGACTTTTATTATCGATTTCTAAAACATAATCTTAATATCTCTTTTGATCGAAGTCTTGGTATATTTTCTTTACGTCTTTGATTCTTTTTTGTGATATTTCCTAACGTTTGTAGTTTTCTCAGAGTGTTCAACATTTCTATTTATACACAATTATTCACTGATTCATACGTTTAGTTCACCAGTAGCTAACAATTTAATGTATTTAATTCTAATGTCTCCTTTTTGATTAAGAAAACATTTATGAATTTTTTATATGCCTTAAAATTCAGTGGGTACATATGTGCAGGTAGAGTAGGGAGATCCGCTAGGGGAATTCTTTCATTTATGATTAGGGAGATCCGCTAGGGGAATTCTTTCATTTATGATTAGACATGCCAGCTTCAAGTAATCACAAAGACATTTAGACTATTCAGAACTACGTATTTGTCTCCATATAAATTAAAGGTAGAGCGGAGACCAAATAGATACTTCGACAGTATTTCATTGTTGACTAACACAGCAGTTCCTAACAGAAAAGTAACCCTTCGATGGGTAGTGTAGTAAAACTAAAGCAACCTGAAACAAGCTAAAACCAATATAAAAATCCTGCAAGAGTGAAAAGTCCTGAATGATCTGTTTGATGTATGCTTCTAAATTACTGATTAACAATCAATTGGTACGAAGAATTTTACAGAAAGATTTAAATTTTCATCCACAAAAAATTCTAATCGTCCAAAAGTTTGCTGCGAGAGGTACGGAGGGGATTTTTGAGCGAAACTAAAACTTAACTGAGATAATTAACGATGTAGACCATTTTAGTTTGCATTCTATGGTAAAAAAAACATAGCTGCCATTATTCGCCATCAGGAAATCCACGTAAGGTCCGCCAATGGCCTTGTCTCGTTTGGTGTTATTTTTTTAAGTAAAAATAGGGTCATTCAGATTGTTAACTATCTATATCGAGATGCTACCAAAATTGCATGGACGACAAATAAATCCCTGATATGTGGCTTGAAACAAGATGGCGCTAAATTATACACAGTATAGGTCCCATCAATGACCGCACCGCAGCAGTTTGCATCCTACTGGTCCTGTTTGGGGTCATTGGACCTTAACTTTCTTTGAAGAAGATGGGGTATCTGTAACTCTTAAGTCAACTTTCTTTATTGAGATGATCCAGTTTTCTTTGTGAACAGAGATGCGCATACAAAAAATAAATTGTTCGGATATATAGATTCAACAAGAAACTTTCTGTTCTCCAAATCTTTAAATCTATCATTTTATGTTTGAGGATATTTAAAATAACGGGGCGCATACCCATTACACGTACGTCCAATCTGAAGAAAGTTGTACAGCGGAAAATTGTCGGATAGCGTCATTAAGGATCTTCAAAACGGGTTAAAAAGTGCATACAAGAGACGGTAGTCAGTTTCAAAGTCAACAAAGTATTGCTTATTTTAAAAATGCCCGTGTCTCGTGTGTCACCTTATATTTTATGAAAGTAATAATAACCAAAGAAATGTTAAAGTAGCAAGCTATAAGAATACTTAAAAGTGAAAAGTATAGAAAGTAATAACATGTTTTGTAAAAAAAGATATTAAAAAAAGTTATTTTATACTATAGAGATAATTATGTGTACAGCCCTAATTTGGCTCCTAACAATTTCTTTTTCTTCCTACACGTGAAGAACAAACTGCGTGGACAACGATTTTTGACGACAGAAGAGGCGGTTGGTCGTTCAAAACCAACGCTTCAGATATATCTGATTCGCTATGGAAAAAATTGATTTCAGCGTATGCAACAATATACTGACCGCTTTATTACCCCATCATTCTGTCCATTTGTGTCTTACAATAGAGTATTAGATAAATATTATTAAACTACTTGTAAGTTGTGCGTTAAAGTGTTTAATGCCAAAAGATATAAGAGAAAGCAAACAATAAAAGAACAAAGCTACAAGCAATAGGAGTGTGCCAGAATGAGAAATTCGGCGTACTAAACCGCTAATTTGTTTATTACAGGTTACTAAATTTCAAATTATTTAAAATTTCTTTACCTGCACTCGCAGAGCATACGTACAGGAGGTTCGTTAGCCATATTTTATTAAGTTAGGGCGTATATTTCAAGGACATTTAGTGTGGGGCGAGGTAGAATCAGATTCCGCGAGATAGGCCGCGCGAGGCCGCCTGGCGAGGTATCTCGCGATGTAAACTTCATATTTTTATGCCTAAAGCATCCAATTGCTTTTGAAATTATCCTAATTTACCTTTAGTAGCAACTTCAGGAGGCCTCCCCGCCGCGACCTGGCACAAATCACCCAACCACACATTTCTGCTAAGTCTGCAACACCAAATTTTTGTCCGCTCATTTATCGCAGCGTGGCACAAATTTTAATACGCGCTTCGCGACGTTTTCAATAAGACTAAATGTGAACATCTGATAGCTATTTTGTTGACCACAGTGTTCCTTATTGATAGCAAGTGTTCGCCTGTTGGCATCGCTCAAACCTCATTGGTGCAAAACCTTGTCAGCTCTGTGTTATATCAGCACGTTGCAGACGACGCAGCTTTGATGCTCTAAGTCAGCAGGTGGCTTGCAAACGGACAGCATTTTAAAATTAAAGAAAAATAGATTTCAATTTGCTTACCTGCACTTCATCATTTATTATTGCAAACTGGAAGCTTTAATAAAATTAATATTGGAAGTAGCGACTTGAATGGCGCGCTTAAGGGCCGTGCCGAGTTCAAGCCGATTTAAATTGCTGATTGAGTAAATATTACGGACATTTAATTAAAACTTATTGTTAGTAATAAGAGCAGTGCTTCTTGAATAGTCCCCAGAGCACCGAATTATTATAAAATTTATATACAGAAATAATAAAATAATTTTAATTTATAATGTGAGTGACAAGTTTTTAATTTTTAATTAAAATTAAAAGTTATCAAAACATTTTTAATTAGGTAGTAACGGTTTGCATCTTTGTTTGTTTATTTGCTCATAGATTTCTTATTGTAATAATACGGTACCTCGCTGACTTTTCGTCCTCAAGCACCACAACTTTTGGTGAATTTGGTCTTGCACTATTATCCGTTTCCATTCCTTATACTATTTATTTTGTTTATCCAATTTTTTAGTGCCATTTTTGTAAGTCGTCTAGAACAAAATTGCACCATCTTTTTCTGGGTCTTCCTTTAAACCTTCTCCCTACTGGTTTTCGTGTCGCTTTATACCTACTATAATATGCGACATACAATGTAGGAGGTTCTAGAGGAAGTAGACAAAAAGCTTCACTAAGATAAAAAAAGACAGTTGAAAATAAGTTTTTTGTTTTTTATTAGTATAAACCCTTCTCTTTTTGCAACTCCATACTAGCTATTTTATCTAAGTTTTATCACAAATAACGATCTGGCGTAAACCAGGAATCTTTCTTTTTCGAAAACCGAAATCGTTAGTATTAATAGTCTCAAGAGCAATTCCGGCAACTGCTAATCTTCAAAAAGGAGCGAATAAGGCGAATATTTTTCTTAGATACGCTGGTCATCTGAAAACAGGCAACCTTTATTTTTAATTGTTCCCCGATCCCTCAAACAAATTTAATACCACGAGTACACTTAACTCTTCTCAAGGATGATGCCATCAAACTGTCTTAGGTCTTCTCAAAATTTTGAACAGTTTTATGCCAGTTTTATTAAGATACTTGATAATAATCCGTCACACAACGGAAGAGGGTACGTCTTGCATTGACATCGTGATACTGACTAAATGAGTGGTAGTGCGAAATATCCCACAGGAAAAATTCTCTTTGGGTACCCTTACCTAAATTTCCCAGAATTCTTATCCCTATTCGATCCCTCGTAAACTCACACCCACTGAAGGCACCGAGTGCACGTTATGGAAACAGCCAAGAAGATTAAGTAGACTATAAAAGCTTTATCTACAATCAGCATATGTCAGGGAAAATAGGCCAGACTAACGCGTGCATTTTCAAAGCACCTTACTGAAGTTTTTCAATCACACCAATCAGAGAAAGACCCCGAGGAATAAGAACAAATGTACCATTTTTACACCTCCCTACCAACTCGAACCACCACTACCGCATATCAAAATCGTAGAAGTCCAAGATGTAGTTAAAGTTGCCCTATATTGAAATAAAATGGATCCGGGCCATTTGATCGACAGCCAATCGATACAGCCATTTGATCGACTGCCATTAGGTCGACAAAATAAGCCGTGGGTTTGAGTTGCTGGACCGAATGACTTTTGATCGAAGGACGTTTAAGTGAATGCCGTTTGACCGAATAATGAACTGCTTTAACAATGAAATCCTTCTTACAATCACTTTTCTGTACGTCTGTTTGTCCCACTCTTCATTGCCAAAGAACTATATTGTTGCAAGCAGTTGTATAAATGTATTAATTTCGATTAATTAAATTAAGTGACAATACATATATAGCCTAACAATAAGCAACAGTATTTTCAATTAAACAAAGGCAGTCTTGGTGGCAGCACTTTAAGTGTGCTGCGCATATGCGAGCAGCTAATAAATAGCAGTTCACAGAGCAACTTTGCTTATTTTACTGCAAGCTGCCACACAGGTTGCCTTTTACCTGTTAAGGTAAGTTAGCGTTGTTTTTTTAAATGGGGGGTTCCTTTCAAGGAGCTTCCGTTGGCGGTCGGTGCCATTATGTCCCTGGATATGATGTTAAATTAGCACATCCTACCCCACGGGAGAGTCGCCAGCTGAATTCACGCTCTACGGAGTAATTCACTAAACTGGGCGAAAAAAACTGTATCCAGCGTTGGACGTCCGACGTGGAAATCTGTACTAAGCCCTCATAGCGCATTCGGCGCCGGTTTAGAACCGTTGGGATGGAACATGTTGACTTGGACCATTGTTCTTGTACATTTGACATTTTGATCTTATACTTTTGCTAAATAATTAATACTTAAATTATAATTTGGACTATGTTGGCAGTTAATTTCAAATATTATCATCATCAACTTGAAAGTGGCGACTCAACAGTTGAAAGTGGTTTTATCAAGAGCCAAAACGGACAAACTCAACGTCAATGGTTATCTAAAGATTCAAAATCGAACTCGAGCTGACCCTGGGAATCGTGCATATTTCAACAAAAAAAGAACAAACGAAAATAGACAATACAAAATTAAATATTCGAAAGATCACAACCATTCTGCTGATCTATTTCAAATAGAAGTTGCGAAAGCTATCAACAAAATTAAAGAAGTAGCTGCAATTTCCAATGACAAACCTTCTCAAATTGGACAAAGGATTAAGTCACAATTGCCAACATCTATAGTTTCGTCTCTTCTCTCGACCAATGCTATTAGGAAAACTGTTAAAAGAGTGCGCCGTGAAGGTTTGCCATCAGAAGCAGAAACCTTAGCTGGATTTCAATTACCATACGAATTTAAAAATAAAATCAATGGAGCAGAATTTTGTGATGTTATTAGAGAAGGCTGACATTATTATTCCCTTTAATACTTCAGAAAACTGGAAATTATTAAGTTAATTTATCGCAAAGTTCAGGAAGTTGGATTAAAACGTCAATACGACACTGAAGTTGATTTCAGCTTGAAAGTTTGGAAATTTTCAGCACTTGCCTTTTTAAGTCATTTAGAAATACCAAACGCATTTGATGAATTGAAAACTAAATTTACAAATGATAAAAAAGAACAACGATTGTTGAACTGGTTTAAAACGCATGTTCATGGTCGTTATTCTCCTTTAATGTGGCCAGTCTTGGAAAATAATAAGCCAGATTTTCCAAGGACTCAAAATAAAGTAGAAAGTTAGCATATGCGATTTGAACATTCAGATGGAAACGCTCATACTGGAATATTAAATATCACAAATGAAATAAGAAGAGAACAGCACAACATTGAAGCTAAAATTGAAAAATTAAATAGAGAATTAAAATTATTTTAATTCAAAATTTAAAATTATGTTAATTTAGTTATTAAATTGTAATATTATTTACTTTGTCGATCAAAAGGCTTGTCGATCAATTGTCTTGTCGATCTGGTGGCTGTCGATTAAGTGACCCAAACCGAATAAAATAACTTACACAAATATTTAATGCTACCTTGCTTACTAAAATTTTCCAAACCAATGGAAATCATCTGAGTCAGAAAACCAAGGAAATCACCCAATGAGGTACAAATCATACTGACCAATAAACCTTCCATTTATAGCGGCCAAACTACAACAAAGACTATCCAATCTTTGAAAGTATGCAGATAGAACAAGTCGTCGAGCTGTCAACAAAATGAATGCTGCTCTGTTGCATTTCTTGACATAACACAGACATTCGACAAGGTAAGGCATATGGACTTATTATACAATATATGTGTTTAGTCCTCCTTCTACTTAGAAAATTATTCAGGCAGTAACTGTCAAAATTTTCGCCTCTCAACAACATTCGGACCGATGCCACCCATATTAATTAGAGTTTAAGTTGTAGCTTTTTCTTTTTCCGACAAAAAATTATTCGTGCAGGGCTAAATTGTGCTGTTTGTCGGACTATTCGAAGTAAATACCTGAATTTCTAGACACTAATCCGACCTTCTTCCACAGAAAGAATCCAATGGCTGCAACTGGACCTAAAAAACGGAAACTTCTACCCGAACTTCGCGCAAGAGTGATCTACCTAAAGAACAAGGGCAAAAAGCATCGGGATATTGCGGCCAGCCTCATTTTGTCAAAGTAAACTGTGGATTCAACCAAAGGTACCAGGAGAGGAAGAAAACGCAAGACAACCGATAAACAGAATCGAGCGATAGTGCAGCTGGTTAAGAAAGACCGACGCAAGTCGGCTGTAAACGTCGGAGAAGGTTAAGGAGCAGTTATCCGTGTCTGTTACACCCCAAACAATCCGTAACAGACTGCAGGAGAACAATATGCACTATATATTGCCCCCCACAAGCCGTACATTAGCCCAGCAAACCGAAAGAAGAGCCTCTACTGGGCCAGAAAGTATGTTTTGACGTCTGAGAACTGTTGGAAGTCTGTTTTGTGGTTTGAGGAAAGTAAATTTAACATGTTTGAGTACGTCGAAAGGGGAAACGTGTGTCTGGAACCTCATGAAGCCTACAAACTGGAATGTTTGCTGCCGACTATAAAAGTTTTGAGGTGGCAACGTAATGATGGGGGGTCTGTGGCAGAATCTGGTGTGGATATGTTGGATTTGTTCGACTATAGACCAGTATGTCTACAAAATCCTTTTGGAAAAAACTTTAGTGACCTCAGAAGAACGATCCTAAGCATACGACGGCCTCGGCGTGGAGATATTTGGATTCTCAGGTTTATAAGTGCCCTAAAGTGAGTCGCACAATCATCCGACTTGAATTCGACAGAGCGTTTGTGGTCTATAATGAAATCTAGGATACGAAACCGACGGACAAGGAACAAGGAGGAACTGAAAGCCTTATATAGAAAACTTGGGACATTATAAGTCTAAATGTGACCTAAAAGTTGGTAAAGTCTATGAGGGATAGATGTAGGACCGTTATTAAGACGATAACGGTTTAGAATAAAGCTTTAGTACGTGTCAGAATAATTATTGTGTGTAAAATTTTTAATATAGATGGTTTCTGCTTTGAGGGTCTGCCTTGTTTTTTGGTTGTGCCTGGGGTGAGGTGCTCTCAATTTTTAATTTAGTTATGGGTATTAATAGTATTCAAAATTTTCTATTTGGAACAAAATAAAAGTTTTGTAGTGCTACCCTAATAATCTTTTGGCTGACTGTATATACGCCGATATATTGCGATACTATATTCAATTCTAATGGCAATATTTGTTGATAGCCATTGACTGATTCCGCTGCCACGAAAACTTTGCAAACCGCTCTCAAATTAATACATTTTTGGTTATAAAAAAGGGGAATTAAAGCGAAGAAAATCAAATCCGCACATATAAAATTCATCATGCTTTTGTCCGTCTGTTCATCTAAACCATAAGCAACTATCTCAGCAAGAAGAAGAACACATTGGGCTATATATATATATAGATAGAAGATTCACCCGGCGCAAACATATTTTTATAAAAAGAAAAATTTACCATCGACAATAAACTCCTTGTATATAAAGCGATACTGAAACCGTTCTGGTTGTATAAAATGTAATTCTGGGGCACCTCTGATATTGATATTTTTGAACGTTTTCAATCCAAAGTGCTCCGAATGATGGTAAATGCGCCCTGGTATGTACCGAAAGCAATTGTTCGGTCTGATCTTCAAATTTCAACATTCAAAGACAAATTAGACAACCTGAGCAGTTCGGCTTGTTGCACATCTAAACAATTTGGTAGCAAATTTCATAAACCAGCCAATAAACAACAGAAAATTCAACATATATGCGCTTGATGCATTGCCAAACAGATATTGATTGTTTTAAGTTATCTGAACATTAAATTTAAAATCATTTATTATTCAAAGTCTAAAAAATCTACTTTTGTAAGCAGAGGACTCTGTTAAATGTTATATATTTGTCATATAATTTGCTAAACGTATATTTACCGATCGCAAATAAAATGGGATGTTAAAAACAATCTGCACCCAAAGCATGCAATTCTGGATATTGTAACATATTTAAATGGCAGTTAGCTAATAAAAGTACAAAAATGCAATACAATTGCAATCAAAAGCATTGTAAATTATGCATTTTAAAATTCCTGAATTGCATTAAAAATAAAAAATTCATTTATTCGTGGAGATATCCGCGTAAAAACTGCTCATTACATTTAGTTTGCTGCAGCAGGCAATTTCCAGCCGTTTTCAGCATTACCTGAAAGTCATCCAGCGCGCCACTGTAGGTGCGCTGCAGCCGGTAATATCAAACATTTTAAATGGGTGTGTACAACTGCAGACCGTTTCAGTGGTGCACAACGAAACGCGCAAAGGCAATTTATTAGCAGCGTGGAGCTCATTTCAAAATATTCCATTGTGTTCCTAACACTAGCGCACATTATAGGTGTAAAACTAAATTATTTTCCTGTTGCGTATGTGAAATCGCACGCCGACGATTTTGTGTAAAAGCTTTTCAGTCGCGCCAAAACAACATAAAAGCCCCTATAAATAATAAAAAAGGCGTGTTTCAATATTTAATTTAAAATAAATGTAAACGTAAACTTTAATGCGGGTAAAACTTTAGAAATTAGTTTAAAATACTATAAATACATCAAAATAACATAATTCCAATAAACGAAATATAATAACAGCAGCCAATTTATGACAGTACCGGCTTGGCTTTCGCAAAGCAAAGACGTATTGCGGTTGGGATTATCGTATACGATATAATTAAAAACAAAGTTTATTGATATACAAATTTGTTCTTTGTTAATGCAAGAAACACTTTTGAAAGTGTAATCATAGCTATTTTAATGTCAACCACAATGACTGATATTAAAAATACTCTGTGCCTTATGCACAGCTATCAGTGTTACACTATCAGGCTAAGTATTTCCAACTTCCTAATAATACGATGCAACCACAGTTCTAAATAGCACAGTTAATCAGAGGGTAGGTAAAAATATAGTACTATAATATTCTGCATCTATTATGTAGCTGCAATAATCCTAATATCTACCATCTAAAGCAAATCAACAAAACGCGGAATGATTCTAAAAAAAATGCGATCAGCAAGAATAAGTCAACCATGTAGTAAGTTAAAAAAAAATTATTAATGAACCAATTGCCGCAAGACAATTTATAATATCGTATTAGAGTCGCCTAGAGAATGATAATGTTATGGAAACTTACAAATGTATAGCAACAGAAGAGATAAAAGCCCAATCAATATTCATTACAGACCTACTAAACATCAACATTGTGCAAGCAGAACTTAATGTTTTAGCTAAAAAAGTACATTTTGAAAATCATGGTCAAAAACCAAATGAAAATCATAACAAAAAAGTAGATACCATAAGGTTTAAGTAGCCAGATAGTAGAGCCAAAAGTATAATTTTATGTTTATCAGCTAAAGTAAGGACGTAGCTTTCGGACAGCAATCATAAACCGTCATCACCCTATTGATGTTTATTATTTAAAAGCTAAAATAAAATGCTAAGAATAAGAAATTCAGAACATATATAATGCCAAACACGGAATAAGTAAACTACTGCTCTCTATTTTTTCTTGATTTAGCTCTGTGTGATTCTAACAAAAAAAACATTTATTAGAAACAAAAATGTGTAAGGGGTCCACTAACGGCATACAGACTCAAATGTCAACCTCACCTACACGAGCGCTGATAACCTAAATCAGCCGGTACACCCTGTTAGAAAAGTAACGAGGTTCTGGCGACCCAGCATCGGGGGAATAGTCCAGTTATCCCAAGGTAACGAGGCCCATCTTCGTCGGGCTAATCACCCATAAGATAAAAGAATTGATTCAGAAAAGCACAGATGGCCTCGGACTAGAACGGAATGATTCAAGACGACGTGAAAAAGGAAGTTGAGATTTGGTACGTAGAATGTAAGAACTCTAACGGAAGAGGAAGTTAAAGTAACAGAAGAAATAAGAAAGTACAAATTACAAATTCTGGGGTTAAGTAAAATAAAAAAAGGATAACGGAATGCAAACATTACAAAACGGGTGTGTTCTGAGGTACTCACGAAAAGAGCAACAAGTGCGATAGAAAGAGCAGTAACATACTGGAAAGCGATAAGCCCGGATGATAATAATGGGCCTTTAATTGGAGGAAACAGTAACAATAATACAAACATACGTCTCTAATAAAAACGAACAAATAGAAGAAAAAGAAACCTTCTATAATGAATTACAAAAAGAAGCAGACGAAGCAAAGAGTAAAAGTAAACATACAATGATAATGGGAGATTTGAATGCACGAATAGGAAATAAACCAAAAAAGCATTTGGAATGATGGGCAATCAGAGAAATAAATCCTAAAGAACAATGACAAGATAACCAACTACTGATATGAAACACTTTTTTCAAATACAAACAAATACATAAATACACATTTGAAAAAAGCAAGACAGGTGAAAAGCGTCGTAGACTATACAACATATGACACCAATGCAAGGTACAATAAATTATTTTCAATGAAGAATTCTACTAGGAAGGCACCCCTCATATAACAATTCCGTAAATTCACCAAAGCTACTTATTGATTACCAGAGAAAAAGCTAATTTATATCAAAACAGCTGCAATATTATTGTTCAGGTCTCCATTGAGTGTTCAAAAGATATTTTGATGCTTTTTTTAAGTAAAAAATATGAAAACTTCGATGGATATCCATAAAAGACCCAAAAACCAATTGCGTGGACAGGCTGATAGATAATACTCAAGTTAGCTATCAATTAAATCACTCTGAATGCTACTACATATATCTTGAGGTTCACATAAAACTTCAGAGGATGAAAGATATAGAATACAAATAATAAGGGATACCCGTTTAGAAATAAATTCACCTGAACGATTTAATTGCCACACTTCTGAGTTTATATTTTACTTCAGTATCTTTCTGTAAGTAGTCGATCTTGTTAATTAGTTTATCTCAGTACTGATTCTCTTTATTTTGTTCTGTCTTCGGTTAGTTTTCTTATTTTCGGTAACTGAGGCAGGTCTTTTATTATTTAGGGTGTATAGGGAAATCTAAGTCTGCTTTTTATGTTCTTCTATCTGTCATACCTTGTAATATTATTATGTCTTTATAATGTCACATTATTTGATGTTCTAGCAACCTATGTTACCATAAGCGATTTTTGTAGTATCATAACTCGGACGTTCATACTTTGTAGTCGTCCAACTTTTAGCCCTGTATATCGCAAAAAGGCAAATATGAAAATCAATACAGAAAAGACAAAGTCTATAGTTATAACAGCAGGTGACGCGAGACACAAAATTACAGTAAGAGGAAAGGAAGTGAAACAAGTGAACCAATTTAAACATTTAGGAACATATTAGCTTCAACACCCGAGAGGGTAATATGGAAAGGGAGAAAAAGAAATGAACATATCAAAAGCAAAGAAAAAATAGATGATGAAATAAACGAATATACAGCCATGAAAAACGCTATGAAAAACCTATCTACAGAAAACAAACGGAAGGTGTAAAAACGTAGTATATAGAAAGAAGTGAAATGTATATAGATAATCATAGAAGAACAACAGTTACAATGTAAGTACAAAAATGAGGTTTTTAAGAATTGAAGGACAAGCAACTCAAGATGATATTATCAACTCAATATACAGAGATACAGTTAGGAGTAAAGGCAGTGAAAGAAGTGTTACAAGAAAAGTAATTAGGTTGGCTGTAATATACATACAGAATACAGACGATAGAATGGCAAAACCAATATTTGAAGTAAGGTGAATAATAAAGAAGAGAGTAAGAAGGCCAGGGAAAACAAAACCACAATACCTAAAAAACTAGAAAATATGGTAGCAAAAACAACCAAATAAAAGGTAACTACCTACCGACCCCAAGCATTACACCGTATGATAGAAAGACAGGATTAGGCATGTATGTAACATATTGAAGTTATCTAATCGAATCTTGTGTACTTACTATATCTGTATACATATAAGTATCTACAGTAGTCTACAACAGTAGCTGTAGATACGTAAATGGATATGAAGAATACCTTGAAGCCAAATAAAAAACAAAAATACCCCAATAGAATGTTTTTTTTTGGTTTATTTAACATATAGAGACTAACTGTTACCACAATGATTTAAAATAGCTACAGGAGACATTAGGTTGCTGTACTATACTGTTCCAGCTGGTTCAAACAACTGATAGCACAAATACTTTTTGGCGTCCTTGGAATTTCATTTCATTGAAAGCAATGGAGAAATGCTATGAAGTAACTTATATGCTTCTTTAGGGCAAATGATTACCTAAATGTTACGCTCAGTTAATACTTGGATAACTGTATACTGCTAAAGCAGTGCTAAGTTTGTCGTCCGGTGGCATTCGTTAACTAACTTGGCACTTCAGAGATGAAGAAGAAGGTATTATCTCTAGTTCATCATACCTTTATCCAACAGCAAAATTAAGTACGTGTAAAAATACAGTATATGGTCAAAGATATTTGTATAGTCGCTTGGAGAAGTAAATCTGGCTAGTAGCATATGTTGTTATAAAATGGAAACATCCGGGATGTAAAACAGTCGCGAAACAAAGCAGTAGGCCGCATAAATTTAATGATTATAGCCTTCGAAGTGGATGTTCTGAGTGGCAACGGTCACTCGCGATTTTCAAAATTCTAGTAACAAGACTGTTCGTCGGGAGCTGAATAACATGGGTTTACACTGTCATGCGGCCACTCGCCAGCTCAACAAAACGCGGTTAATGCCAAACCTTGCTTGTAATGGTGTAAAGCTCACTGCCATTAGACTGTGGAACAATAGAAATAAGTCTAGCTTCACAATCCGGAAATCGAATGAACGCCCTTGGATTTCGAAAATGCCCCAGAAACGCTTATCGGACTATACTGTGTGTATGATGACAGCAATCACAGTTTTGGCCTGTTTTCGTGGTTTGGTCTTGGTCTCTTAGTTTCTGTAGTCGGAAAATATGAGCTGAGATGTATCTTGATATTCTTGGCAAATCTGTGCTTTCAACTCTCTGAAAATAGTTCAGGGAGGGATTTTTCCTGTACCAATAGGATAACTGTTCTGTCCATAGACCAAGAATTTACTCCACTGTGGGTGTTGATAAATTGGACTGGTCGTCATAGCGCCTATCTCAATCCCATTTAATAACTTTGGGAAGAATTAGAACAGGGATTATGTGGTAGATCAACTCGCTCATTTTTAGTGATTAGACTGACTGCCACTCCCACAAAGCTATGAAAATTTTCTTCATAAGAGTGCAGGTTGCGAATGACGCTAAAGGTGGACCGGCGTCCTATGAATATATGCTACCTGAGTCTCTAATTCTATAACAGTGAAAGTCCAGACATTTTTGAGCATATATTGTAACAAATTAGCTAGTTAATATTTTGACACTATTAAATACTACACAATTTAACTACTTTAGCATAAACAGAACAATATATTCTTTTTAATAGAGCATTAAAAATTCAGAACATTTATATCGATACTCGATAAAAGTGCGGTAGACGTAAAGTATATTGTAAAAATTAAGATATAGAGCGACTTAAGTTGCTAAAAGAATAAAGCTGACTGATGATTATTTTACATTACACCCAAAATTTAACAATATCTCATATTAGCGCATTTCGCACCAAAACAACTGACTGAAATATATTTAGAAAATGCACAACTGCAATATTCAGTTAACCAGCATTTTTAAATTAATCTCATAGAAAACACCAAACACAAAAAAAAAATTAAAATTACTTCGACCGTTACTTGTTACATATACGTAGATGGTAAGGTAAACAACTTGGTGTGCGAGCAACAACTGTACCTGCGGTCATTAAATTTCTTTCTTATAGATGACTATTCTATAGTTACAAACCACTGTAATACTAATTCGTTGTTTAATAGTTGCTTATCTACAAGCGTCTTGAGTTACAGTATATAATAAATAAAACAGGAATCCATGGTATGATTCAACTCTATTTATAAAGTAATATTTCCTTCATTGGGCAACTCACGTTTTTTCTATAAAACCTTTAAGCAAAGTATCCAAAACGTAAAGGGTGTCCAATATATGACACTAATTTTAAATTTAGCGCTAAGACTCGATAACCACAAGGTTAGCTCTGTAATGTCATATACGTATTGAGCGATAGTTGGCGAGTGTTAAACAATCAACCTGATAATGGATTCATACCCAATCAACGAGAGGGTCAGATTCATCGAGTTCTACTACAAGAACAACTCTAGTGCGGCTGAGGCTTTGCGCAAATTCCGGATCCACTTCATCTGCAAATATGGCAAACATTGTCCGCTGGTCAACTCAACCGCTGCGAAGTGAGTATTGCTACCAAATGCAAAAAATGCTCATTTTCATCAAAATTTAATTATTAATTTTTTCAATTTTTTTCGATTAGTGAAAATAATAATGTGATCGCTAAGGAATCAATAAGACGCGTCCAAACATTTTGTGAATCAATAGACAAAATGAAACCAAGCACTTCACTGAGATGAGCGGCACCTTTGTTGAGAATCAGCAACAGTAGTCTGCACACCATCCTTGTCGAAGATCTCAGTTATCATCCCTAAAAGATACAAATTTAGCAGAAGTCAACATCGATATCAGATTCGAGTTTGCAAATCTTGCCTCAAAATGATCCAATTGCAAGAATTGGATGTAATGAAATTCACTTCACCGATGAGGGAAACCTCCAATTGGATGGCTATATCAACCGTCACAATTATCGCTTTTGGGGGTCTCAAAACCCACATATGTCATGGGACGTTACCGCACACCCAGAAAGAGCCACTGTTTGGTGCGCTATCAGTCACAGCGACCAATATTTGTGGAACAAACTTTTGATTTTAATGTCTAGCAAAACGAAATCTTCTTTGACCAATCGAAAAGCTCTTATTGAAAATCATTAGTTCCAATAAGACGGTGCCACTTCTCATCGGATTCAACAAGTATTCGCTAAACTCATAGAAACATTTGGACAAAGATGGATCGCATTAGATTTGAGAAATCATACCGGAGGTGGAATAAATTGGCCTAGTTGTTCTTCTAATTTGAGTGTCATCGACTTCTGGTTGTGGGGACATATGAAAGACAAAATCTATAAAACACCGGTTAGTAATACAAGAAAACTGAAACAAAGAATCTCAACTGTCATTCAATTGATTCCTGAGACATGAGACAACGCTTTGTAAAGACTTCAACATCTCTTTGAGCGGATACATCTAGCTTAATAACTTCATGTAAAAACATTTCATTTGTTATCTAAATATTTAGAAAACAGCTCATTATGAGTTTTCACAAAGAAGTTAAAGGCATTTATCATATATGAATATCAATAACATGTTAAAATTTATCTAAGATGATGTACAGCGTCAAGTTTAATTCGCCACTATACACTAAAAACAAAACAGTATTTCAAATAGCGCAATGAGCGAGATGATCGAGCCAGACGACGGACTACATTGAGAAGTGATAAAATTATTTTTGAGATCGTTTTGTTGAGAAGAAGAAAATCATTATTCAGAATACTGCGCTGGCTGAACTGAAATCAAGAATCTTCATCTTGTTTGCCTTAGTTCTGAATTAACATATTGTTCCGGAAACTATCTAAAGTGGTGACATATTATTAATCGGAACAAGAATGCAATCAGTGCAACTCAAATAAAGCAAAATATTAAGATCTAAATATTTAGCAAAAATATTCTCATTACTCTTGTCCTAAAAGTGAACCATTTTATATATGAATATGCAATGAGCAGTCAATATTGATAAGATGATGTGTTAATGCTGTACAGTTAGTGAAAAACTTGCCAATACAAGGTTTGTATCAAAAATATCGAGCCAGACGCGACGGACAATTGGAATAGCCTGTGATGCGCATGCGTCTTTGAGGACACTTTACTGCGCGGATTACTTGAGAAAAGACGTCGGTGTGTGAGCAGTAAATCTGCATTAAATTTTGTGCGCAGCTGAATTATTTGTTCGCGGAAACTATTCGGATGGTACATGATGTTTTCGGAAAGATGCAATGAGTGCAACTCAAATAAAGGCTTGGTAAAAATGATTCGAAGATGACTGGGTATTTGTTAAAAATGAACCATTTTATAAAACAGCAATGAGCAGAATATTGAAAAGTGTATGACAAGCTGCAACGACCAACAGTTCAAAAATTAGAAGATAAGTTGGTCATTTCAAAAGTGTGAAATTTTGGAAGACTTTGGTATGAAACATGCCGTAGTAAAATTCATTCTAGTGTTACTGGTACTAGAGCAAAAAGAACATTGCGTTGTTGCTGTTGCATCAGGCTACTATAAATAAATTCTTGATGCTTTCTCTAAGCACTCCTAAGGTTTTCTAAATCAGAATTTTAGCAATTCACGAGTTGCATTTAAGTTGATAAGTTATATCACTTTCAAGTTGTACATGTTGCGTCTGACATATGGATGGTTCTAATGCACAAAACCTTAAGTATTACCAAAAAATAAGTCGTGACCACTCAGAAAATTAAACAAAAAAATTACAAAATAACGGAATAGGCAATAGAAAATGTGAAATATTGTATACGCAACTATGATTGGAATGATAAAGATAAATTGCGTTTGGAATCTCATATAGGTGAATTAGCTTAAAATTTATTTATATTGTTAAATAATTTTTTTCGTAATTTTTGATAATGTAATGTATCATCTTACTTTTATTTTGTTGTCTATAAAATGTATGGATGATTAAGAAGTTTGCCGTCCTAAAAAATAGTTTCTTGGGATAGCTTTTTTACAAACATCACTTTCTCCATTTCGTCACTCTTCGTGCTCAACATTTTCAATTTAATATCTAATTATGAAACAGATAACTCAAATAAACGGTCTTACTATGAGGATGTTAGCATACTCTTTCCCTTTTTAACATAGTTCTGAAACGAACTTTGAATAAGGTATTAAAATAACATTGTAGGAAGGCTTAAAAGTCACTAGATAAAGCTATCATTTTAAATTAAAGTTTTGGTTTGAACCAATATTTTACAATAATTGAACCTCTTGTGATAATGACAACATTTTTGTAAAGCTACTTGTTTTTAACGTTATACAAACTTATCTGCGCACAATGCAGAGGCATATTGACCCCTAAATAAAAAAAATAGAGGCTAAATTCCTAGAAAAGGTAACATTATTACTCATTACTCAAATGGTTTGTCCTTTCTAGAAGAACCTGAATTATGTTTTGCTTTAACATGCTATGATTCATCGATAATTTATCTAAGAGAACAAACTTGCGAATATAATATCTGTCCAGAAAATATAGAGCCAATCTTAATGTAAAATAATTTGCACAGTTACTAGAGGCCGATTAGGGTGGGTTGCAATACGCATGCATAAGTAAGAACGACTTTACTAACCGAATCAGTTGGGAGTTAAACGCCGGTGAATAAACACGTGTGAAATAATCGGCGCACTTACATTGACTGATTAAGCAGAGCAACAAATCAATATCAAAATGTGATATTTGTACTCATAAATTATTAGTATGGTTCATAAAACTTTTGAAAGTGCATTATGAATAAATGCTTCGGAAATAGACGATTATCTGTTGAAAGACTAGCAATAACCATAACACCAAAAATGTTGATTGAATACAAGCCGCAACAGGGATCTACAACTGGCAGTCCAAGAATTCGAAAGTATAGTAAATTTGAACGGTAAATCTTAGGTTGAAACTGTTAGCAAATCAGAAGGAATATCGCGCTGCAGTTGCTAATAATCTGCCTCAGATTAACACCCGTGTATCAGGTTTTTTTTGTATGAGACTATTTTGTATAGTAAAAATGAGAAATTTGTGAAATTTCAATATACTTCTTTCAAAGTGACTGAGATTACGTATAACATTTATTTTAATTTACGCGTATACACAGACTCGTCAAGATAAATTCGGTTTTTACTTTCCCTATTCTATATTATCCTATAATAAGGAATAGATCTGCTATACTGGAATAACTTTGTGACGAAAAATTGTCAACGAATATTTTCGCGTCGTTTGGCCATAAGGAGACCCAAATTTTGCGACGTAGCCAAGAAGTACAGGGAATACAAACACTAAGAGAAGTTAACTGCTAATGACTGACCGCAAGAGAAATGAAAAGTTCGTCCGCAAATTGAAAGAAGAGCTCGATTAGGATCTTGAGCAAGGCATGACTGACCTGGGCAAAGAAATAAGCGTGGTGAGGTCCACAGTCTGTCTAATACTGTAGCAGGACCTGACCTACAAGTCTTTCTTCTTGAGAACCCGTCAGATTTTAACTGGGAAAAATAATTTTGACAGGAAATTAAAGTCCAAAAATTGATAGAACATTATCTGGTAACAAAAAGTGAATCGCCAAAACGGCCGTCAAATCTGCTGAAGTGCTCATCGTCATGCTTCTGTAATGCAGTAAAAATAAGGTGTAAAAATGGGCGCCGACAGCGGCATCAACGTACTAGACAGTTGTCAAGCCTTGGATACAATAGGTGGCCGTTAGATGGAAGTATGTATTTCAGCAAGACTGCGCTCCAGCCCATAAGGTAATTTGCCCCCGAACTATTTGTATTAGCACTAGTTTTTCAACTTGTGGTCACTCTTAAGCAATTCTCTTGACTACTACATGGTTGAGGCGAAAGTCAATGAGAGGCATCACAACACTACAGACAGTTTTAGGGCCTCCATCATGGAGATAATAACACATATAGGCAAGAAAAAAATTGTGTTGACTTGTAGAAGGTTTTAGTCCAGGCCTCTGATAGAAGCTACATCAAATAATATGGTTCTCAATACTATTTACTTTAGTTCTACTAAATTTCCATGGGAATTATTTCAACTTTCTCGTATTTTAATTTTCATTTTCGGATTGACTTTGACGACCGTATATGTTGTTATAATTGTAATTTTCATCTGTTTATCTTAATAACTTTAAAGTAGCTCAAATAAGTTGTTTCAAACTAGGTAGTTAGTAGTTTCAAGCTGTGATGCTGCTTACTAATTAGATATTATTGAAAGCCATACGTAATACGCGAGTAACGCAGAAGGGCACTAGATTTATGCAATTTAAATATACTAATTTTTTTTATTTTGATCTTATCTACAATTATAATTTTACGACAATATTCTATAATAGTATTTACAAAGGAAATTCGAAATAAGATTCAGAATAAAATTACTTTTGACAGAGAACTTGTTCTTTCACTAATCTTAGACAAGTATTTACTTAGCATTCCTATAAATAATGTTACAAAATCAAAGGTACCCTTGCTGTACACAGCATTAGTATATCAATGATGTTAACATAGGGTTGCGGTAGTCAAGTTGTAAGCTACAATGTGCCTCTTGTCAAGTTTGGTTATTTACCAATGAAATGAGACGACAAAGAAAACTGTATTGATGCAATAGCACTACAATAGTCTGCAACTGAAAAAAGTGTAAAAAGTAATGCCGATAAAAATTTTTCCTCCTCTAGCACCATACTTTTCTCGCCTCGAAGATCAAAATTGCGAAATTTAAGAGTTTGTAAATGGGTAACTCATATTGTCCAAATAATCGTAGTTACCAAACTTCTTCTTAAACTGACGAACCGCTTCAGCAGGGGACTGATTAATATGACAGAACAATGAAGGTCTTGTGTTCTGTGATATATTTTTCTATTGTACATAAAAACTAGGAAAAAAAGAGTAACTTTTGGAAACTAACTAAACTCCACTAATGATAAATGCAAAATTAACTTTTAAAAGAGCATAATTATTCACAAACTTCTTTTCTCTTTTATTTTAAAAGACTTTTTATGCGTAGATTTGTCATCAGGAGGACAAGGACAAAGATTTAAAACAAAAATATCATCTAGGATCCTATTGAGCCATCTCGTATGGGCTATAAAGTTTCTTAATGAGACTGGGGCTATCGGGGATCATCTAAGATCTGGAAGACCACATTAAGTTTACACTGTTCAAGCAGTTAAACGAAATCTAACTTGTAAACAGAAGATCATGTCTCGGTAGGTGCAAATTTCTAAAATGAATGTCTTATATTATCAAGCAAGAGCTAGCTGCTTACAAAAGACATACGCGACATTTGCTAACAAACGCTTTAAAGAAAGGTAGGAAAGAAAAAGTAAAAAGGTTGTTGACTGGGTACGAGCATGATGGCAATAGAAAAAGTTGTTTACGAATAAACAAATTTTTACAGCGGAGGAATTTTTCTACCAACAAAATGACAAGGTATACGCTAATCCGTCCAAAAAAGAATCTCAGATAGTGCCAACGGTTCAAAGAGACCATCATCTAGCAGCTATAATAGTTGGTGAGGAATGTGTTATGATGGACAATTGACATTCCTTTTTATTAAAAGTAGTCAAAACTTCGGCTGTGTGTATCAACATAATGGAAGATGTCGTAAAACCTCTGAATCTAAGCGACACTTGGATCTTCCAGCAAGTCTCCGCATCCGTCCACAAAGCAGGTTTAACTCAAACTTGGTTGCACAATAAAGTGCATTATTTTCTAACAGCAAAGGATTATCCTTCTAGTAGCCCAGATCACAATCCATTAGATTACAAATTAGGGGCAATTTTAGAGCGCATAATTTACTGAAGAAGAATACATCCTAATGTTGATTCTCTGAAGCGAGCCTTGACGACTGCAGTCACAGACAAATAGCCTTGTTTATAAGCTAAAGGTGGTCATTTTAAATAAATCCCTTGTAATTATAACACATACTTCAATTACCATTTAATAAGTCTTGAAAATATTATAAAAAAGCAGTTAACAAACTTATTTTTATATTAACTAGCTGAAAATAACTTTCATTTTACCAAGCTGAACAACTATCGTATAAGATACATGCTTCTTATTTTAACTCCAAGAAAAAAATCAAAATATTTCAAGAAATATAAGTCTTTCAAAGAAGAATCACGTGCTGGTCGATCAAAAGAGATGGCAGTACTTTATTACCTTTGTGGAGCAATTGGCGCTAGGTAAACGTCATATTATGGTTAAAGAAATATTAATAACATTAGTTTTTTAAATTTGGACCTTTTAATCATATTATTTACGATAATTTAAAAAGCTCTAGCACATACCGTCAATTCATCATACCTATAATACCATTTACAATTGGGGTTCTCTACAACTAGGCCATTTTAGTTACTTCAACTGACTTCAATTCCCCTTTAAAAAAAGAGCTTTAAAAAATTAACTCTATTGTCATATTAGTTTTAGACTTTTATATGTGTATAAATGAAAAGGCTATTGCGTACGGTATGTTCGTCGCTTTTTCAGCTTCGTGTATTTCCATGTGACCACGAAAATGCTCGAAAAATCACTGTGTCGAGCGATAGCCGCAGCGCAGTGGCCGGCTGGCGGGATACGAGGCACAAAAACTAACTCTTTGTAAATGCGCTTCCATATTACCAATAATTTAATTTTGTAAATATTAAGGCAATGTTTGACTATATAATATTTCAACATTTATGACTATGTGGTCGGTAATTAAATTTAAAATCACGTATGTGGTGCCAAGCTAACTTTTAAAACCTTAGTTACTTTACATGCATAAAATCCCAAGACATCTGTAGAAGATTGTCCTACGTTTCCACCTTGTTTTTTTTCCTAGGCTAAAAAAGCAGCCGTAAGATTCTACTTTAATTAAACATCGTAATGCTTTTTAGAAGATAAATTCATCTACAATTTTGCGATTGACATCTTGATTACTCCATAATCTTTAAATTCATACGATAATCTTCGCAAAGAATTCTTTCCTGCTACTTTCTGCGGTACAAACTAACCCCATGCGGTGGACTGCAAAGTATCTTAATAAAACCAGTGAGCAGCAGCTTGAAGGCACATTCAGGCCGTCTCGAATAGCGCACATATACATCAGCTGCACAGTAATTAACTTGCTGGATTCGAATTACACACATACAATCGGACTTGCCATTTCTAAGCCATCACTCCGGGCGAGTTACGGCATTCCGATCAGCTGCAGATACTTCCCCAACTCCGGCGTATTCGAAACATTCGGAAACAGCGGGCGCCCGCTTCCCAAGTTGCTGACCGGGCGACGAGTTTACGGCCCTGCGCCGAAATTGATAAAATTTGAATGCGGTCCGTAAAAGAATGAGAGGTAAATTAATTAGGCCCGGATTTACTGCCGCAATTCCGCTTTTATGCCTTCGACGTTGTCGAGGTAACTTAATTAAGGACTGTTTGTATAGTTGCCATTGGGATAAATAATTTAGGGCTTTTTAATTAAGTGCCCTTTATGCGCCGTAAAGCGAATCAGGCCGCTCATTGCTGCCGAAAACGCCTTGCTAATAATTTCACATATACAGCCCGATAAGCGGCAAAACACAAAAACAAAATTATTAACTAGGCAATTTTTTGTACAATTAATAAATAGATTAGCGAGGACGTGCATGTTGTGCAATAAATTACTGAAAATGAATATTTTGGTTGTCACACTCGCTACATACATAGGTAGTTGTATTTTGCTTTGATCAATTAGATTACAGTTGCAATTATATAGTAGATGTAATATTTTATTAAACAAAGAAAATTTTTCCACTTGCGTGATTTGGCTATAAAGAGCCAAATTTACGACGTAATCAACAAGTACAAGGAATATTACCATCAGGGGAAGACAATTGCTGACAAAACAAGCGATGTAATCGCAAGAGAAGTAATGAATGCCTACGTGCATTGAAAGATCGGCGTGGTGAGGTTGCCGATCGCTCTAACAGTGTATCAGAGCCTAAGAAACTGCCAACTTTTTACTGAGAAAAGATGTACTGGAAGTTAAAGACCCCAAGCACTGCTGAATGTTATGAAGAACGACAGTACTCGCTTTCTGAAATTAGTTCTCCACAAAAAGAACTTCATTCAGAATAGGAAGGTAAATGCCAAAATAAAATATCTGACAATATGCCTCTGCCTACCATCATACAGAAAAAGTTGATCGTCTCTGTGATGATACTGGGGCTTGTGGCAGTGAACGGAATATCATGGTACTTCACTTTTTCAAGGTCTAAAAGTGACCCCTGACAACTAATACTAACGTTCTGTAAACAGTTGGGTTGCAATATATGTTTCTGCAAAATTCCGTTCGAATCCACAGAGCGAGGAAAAGCCAGGCATGTTTATTATCACTGAAACTCTGAGTTATGGCCACTTTCCAGCCCTAGTGCATGTAGTGCGTGCGAAGTCCCCATCATTAAGTTAATGATATATGAACTAGGAGAAAAGGTTGGTCTGAAGCAAGTCTCGACTCGAGAAGGTCGTGGTTGCTGATAGGGGCTACCTTAAATAACATGAATCTCAAGTTTCATGGAAAGAGAGAACGGGCGTGCCGTAAGTGATAGGCTACCAACGTCGTTCGTTCAACTGCGTTTAATTGATTAAAAATTTGCTATTTCAAAATAAATAAATGTACTTCCATCAATCCGATGCGGGGAATGATTCCGAACCTAACAGCATGATTGATCAGTCTTCGATCTACTAGCCTGCAAAAATACGGTGGCAATGGCAAAACACGCCTTGTAATACATACCACCAGTTATCTACTTTACCACAACAAATACTAAACCAGCAAATGCTATGCAGCTCTAGCTTTTGTCACGTATTAACAACACCCTATAAACATGCAGAACAACGTCATAGTTTCACAACCGGTAGTATTAATAAGCGATGACAATTATGAATCAACCGACGAGGACAGCTTCAGTGAAGTACATTGACAAATTGTAACAAACAGCAAAAAAAAACGAGTAAAATAAGTAAACATAAAAATTACTGACCCTACTAACAACAAACAGGTTGTTGCCTGGCCCCGATTTCACCGGAGCTAATGTTACTGCCCCGGAATTTTTCGGGCAACACAAAGCCCTCCTTTGGAATTTGTAATCCCAGGAATGTTACCTGAGGTCGACTTTGTGGAACCGTGTGCAACACCGGGATTTCTAAACCTACCGCGCCGCGTCGTGCCAAACGATCCCGAGTCAACCCGAACATCACCGACCATAGCCGCCACGGCATTTACCACCCAGGGCAAGGACGCCGGCCTATTTTCCAATCAGTGCAAAGGCGCTCCGGTCCTGGCAAGTGATAGGAAGATTGAAGAGTGAATGCCTCTCAGTTTAAATCTAAATAAGTGAAAATTTAATGAAATTAAATTCAAATAGTGATTACAGTAAGGTAAAATAGGTGAATAGTGTTAATATAAACAACAGATAAAGGTAAGATTAGCGAGTAGAAAACTTAAAATAGATCGCGAAGGAAATAAACACCGATAAGAAGCGACAGCTGACCGGCTGAGCGCGTGAACGAAACGGCGAAGCGATACCAAACCGCGGGCTTTTCAAAATACCGCAGGACCGTATTCCAAATCTTACAGAATTTTGAGAAGTAACGAGCTTTTTATAAAAAGAGAACGACGACCTCCGAGGAGTGGATCCGGGTCGGTTCTTAGTCGGTTTAGTAAAAATGGAAAATAAAGACGAATATACCCTAAGTATGATGAAACTACTACAAGAAATAAATGGAAAATTAGACAAAATGGAAGATAGTAACAAGAGACTTGAAACTAAAATAGATAACCTTCAGGCAGAACTAAATAACGTAAGAATGGAAAATGAATTACTGAAGAAAGATAAGGAACTACTAGAACAAAAAACATCAATACAAGAAGAGAGAATAGAGAAACTAGAAAGAGAAATAAGAAAGAAAAGAATAATAATACACGGAGTGGATGAAGGAAATGAAGGAGAGAACGGAACTAGAACTAAAAGAAAGAGTGAGAATTATAATAAGAGATATGGGAATACAGATAAATATGGAAGAAGAAATAACAGAAATCAGAAGATTGGGAAGCGAACAAAGAGGAAAAATAAGACCAATACTAATAGAACTAAGGGCCACAACAAAAGAGGAGATACTAAAAGCTACAAAAAATTAAAAGGAACAGAAATATACATGGAGGAAGACTTCACAAAAGATATACAGGAACAGAGAAGATATCTAGTGAAATACATGAAGCAGTATAGAGAAAAAGGAGATCACGCAATACTACGATACAATAAATTAATAATAAATGGAGAAATTATGTCCCTGGAAAAACTAAATCAAATAGATAGACAGAAGTATAAGGAAGTAGAACGAAATGACGCAGAAGACGAGTATGAGAGAGAGAAGAACACAAAAAAAGGAAGAACAATGAGTCAAAGATCCCCAGAGAGCAACGAGGAAGAGACACTAAGAGATAAGTTAACTAAAATAACAAAAACAAGACGGCATACAAAAAACTGTGCTTTAAAGTATATACCAGAATTCTGGAGGGGAAACTTAGAAAAGTGATAGAAAATAAACTAGAGGAGGAACAAGGGGCATTTAGGGCAAATAGGCAAGCTAATGACAACATATGCATATTGAGGAACATTATAGAACGAAAAATAGAGGAAGGAGATGAACTACTGCTTACCTTTCTAGACATAAGAGCAGCTTTTGATACAGTTGAGAGAGGAAAAATATGGGAATGCTTAGAGGAACTGGAAGTGACAAAAGAACTAATAGAGGCCATCAGAAGTATATACAAAGTAGTTAGAGGAAAAATTCAAATAGCTGGACTGATATCCGGGGAATTCAAAATGGAGAGCGGCATAAAACAGGGCGATAGCCTAAGCCCACTACTTTTTATAATAATAATGGATAAAATAGCAAAAAATCTAAAAGAAAAAACGAAAGGATTGGATACAATAATAGGATATAGAAACCTGGAACCAGGCAAGGTGAAAAGTTTAATGTATGCAGATGACATAGTCATAACGGCAGATACGGATAATAAATTACAAAAGCTAGTCAACATATGGGTAGAGGAAATAGAGAAAATTAAAATGGAGGTTAACATTAAGAAAAGTAAAACAATGATAGTGAATCAAAACCAGGAGAGGGAACAAAATAGAGAAGTAAAGTGTAAAGGGCATAATATGGAAAGAGTCTCAACATTTGAGTATTTGGGAACAATAATAACAGATGATGGCCTAATAGAAGCAGAACTGAGTAACAGAATGAGGAGAGGGAATAGGATTTACTATGCATTACATAGAACGATATTGGGAAAAAAGGAGATAGACCAAAAAGTGAAATTAATGGTACATAATGCAGTAACAATACCAACAGTATTATACGCCAGTGAAAATTGGACGATACAAACCAAACATGAGGGTGTAATAACGGCCATAGAAATGAAACACTTGAGAAGGATAGCGGATAAGACAAAGTTTGATAGAGTACGGAATGAGGAAATAAGAGAAACTTTACAACAGGAATCACTAGTGAACAAAATCAAAAAGAGACAGTTAACAAGGTACGGTCATATACAACAAATTAAACCAGAGAGAATATGCAGAAAAGTGTTCGAAGCAAGAAGTGTAAAGAAAAGAAGAAAGGGAAGACCCAGGAAGAAATGGATAAGTCAAATCATTGAGGTGGGAAAAGCAAGAGGAAAGACAGTAAACGAAATGAAAAGTTTAACAAGAGACAGAAAAGAATGGAAGAAATAAGGATAAGAGCGAAGAAGAAGAAGCAAAGGCGCCCCCGGCGTCCACCAATCCTGGGCAAGCCCCGCATTCCCCAGGGGGCTCAGCGTGCTTCCACCTTGATCTCTGCACCCCACTAGCAGAGTGGGGCATGCTGAGCCCTTAAAACCTGAGCAACCAAAGAATTCTCTCAGTCGTCAGTCTCTTAAGAAGTAACCATCAGTGTCATCAGGTGAGTCCCTTTTGGCTTCTTTTGCTGCTCACCGCCCGGATCTGCTGCTCGCTACCCGGACCTGCTGCTCGCTTTCCGGACCGTTTCAGCGCATACTTTAAATCGTAAGTTAAGTTCTTGTAAATTAGCTAAGTAGGTTAAGTTAGCGTAAGGTAGATTAGGTTTGTAAGGTTTAAATATAATTCTAATTGTAAGTTGAAGCCGACGCTTCGTTTTTTTAGCCTTCCGTGTCCCACGCGTTGCCGGTCGTAGCGTCCCGACGCCCGATATATCACCGCTCGGGCCCGACCTGGTAACAAGGTCTAATTTTTTAAATCAAGATGTCACACATGCAGAACACCACCATAACAACCTCAATCAAGTTATCAAAAATAAGAAAACATTCAAATTACCCCCTATTTGTGCATGGAGTCATAAATTTTCCTGTCATGATCGCTCAACTACAAGACATAGTAGAAGCAAAACAATATTGCAACAAAAGTACGGCTCATAATATCATTAATTGTAGTTCCAATTGTTTATTATAAAAACGACAGAAAAATAATTAAATTTATGAAAGTCGAAAACATGATACACCATTCTTATTACCAAAGATGGCAGGGCTATAGTGTGGTCATCAAATACTTACATCACACAATAAAACGCTAAAAGAACATGAACATGAAGTCGGGAACATTACTAACGCCAAACGCCCAAAAATAGACTCCTTTAATTTATTCTCTGTCGATTTTAAGCCAACGGAGAATAACAAGGACATTTACAAACATAAAACGTTATTAAATTACATTGCATAGGTGGAACCTCCAAGAAAAAGGAAAGATATTATACAATGCATCAGATGCCAACATTATGGCCACTCAAACTCTTATTATTATTGACTTTACGTCTGCACAAGATGCGGAGGATCACATCCTACTGCTACCTGTAAGGAAAACAAGGAAATTCCAATAAAAAAATGATTTTTATGCGGAGAAAACCATCCTGTCAATTATGAAGGCTATAAACACTAGTAAAAACCAATTAAAAGCAACAAGCAACAAGTAAAATGAATAATTTTGTCCAACCAAACAAAAGTTAAGTTACTACAGCAAACCTTCTTGGATAAATTAAAAGCCATGTTTAGTCAATTAATACAACGCTACTCAATAAATTATTTTAATATAGATAACCAAATCTTAAGAGTAGCACTATGGAACGCTCATCGCAAAGAAATTTAATAGATGTGGTATTAGTCAGTTGAATTCAATTCGCTACAAGAAATTATTTTAATATACCCCAATATCAAATGTACAACACTAGTCATCCTGAAAGTATTGCACACGGTGACGCCGCGATACTAACAAAACAAAAAATTCAACACTATGAATTGGAAAAATTCAAAAAACACCATCTATAAGCATCCACAAATAAATAAAATTTATAAGTCTACTGTATGATGTAACAATTTTAGCCATGTATTACCACAGCATGAAAAATAACATTTTAAAGAATACATTCGAACTGTAGGTCCAAAATTTATTGTAGGAGAAGACTTGAACTGTAAACACACTACGGGGATCGCACCTAATCACTACCAAGAGCAGAGAGCGAACAAATCTCATTTAAAACAAGAAGAACTGATGTACGAAAAATACCAGATTTGCTTGATTACTTCATAAGTAACGTTATCTTCCTGGGATATACCGACATAGTGAAAAGCTACAATCTGACTTCTAGCCACTCTATAATAGTTGCCACAATCAACACAACTGTGTTCCCCAAGAAACCTACCTCTAGATTTTACAACTCAAGAACAAACTGGAGCAATAGCGTAACATAATAAATAGCACAAAACTAAAATTAAAACTAAAAGACTCCAAATATATAGAGAAAGCGACGACCACGCTTACACAACTACTTCAACAGGCAGCACAACAATTAATACCTCAGCAAGTACCACTAAAAACTCAAAATAATATTTCCATACAAGTAAAGAAACTGGTAGCAGAGAGAGAAGAGTCGGGGCTATTTGGCATCAAATCCATATTCCAGAACACAAAACTGGGTATAACCAAATGTATAACAAATTAAAAGCAAAACTTAGAAAAATGAAAGATGCTTCGATTAACGCTTACGTCAGCAACTTAACAAAATACGATAACACCATCTGAAAACCAATAAAAAACATGAAAAATCAAAATCCACTGTACCTTCAATCCGAAGAACTTTACCAATCCAGGGCCGTGGGCTACAAACGTTATGGAAATAGTCACACTGTTTGCTGAACATCTAGCTACCGTACTTTTCCCGCACAATAATAAACACGACCAAGAAATTACAAGGCAACTACATTAATTGAGATTGTAATCGAAATAAAAAAATTTCACCCTTGAAAAGCACCTGAAACACATAAACTGCTCAGGAAAGGAATAGTATATTTGCAAAATTATACAACGCTACTCTACGAATA
The DNA here is from genome assembly GCA_036346155.1 of Sinelater perroti. Classification (NCBI taxonomy): domain Eukaryota; kingdom Metazoa; phylum Arthropoda; class Insecta; order Coleoptera; family Elateridae; genus Sinelater; species Sinelater perroti. The sequence continues at coordinate 13,970,961 of JARFIY010000158.1, read as the reverse complement.
AGCTACTAGCCAGGATCGCCCCATAATTCTACTTCCTGTAATTTTTAAGTTACTTGAAAGGGTAGTACTAAGTACCGCCATAAAACTGGATATCGAATCACCAATTTGGCTTTCGACAAGACCACTTCACCATATGGGAACACTACAAAATGATAGATGAAATAAATACGGGAATACTGTACAACAGCACTACTAGATGTCAGTCAAACCTTGACAAGGTTTGGAATCCTAGTTTACTTTTAAAATAAAAAGGACTTTTCCTTCATATTTTAAACTTCTGAAATCGTACTTAAGTGACCGTAAGTTTTAAACAAAGTTTAAAATAAATGCAGGAGTGCCTCAGGGAAGCGTTCCCGGGCCCTTCCTATATTTACTGTACACAATAGACTTATCAACGCCCGACAACACAATCACAAGAACATTTGCAGATCACGTAATTATCGTCGCAAAGAATCAAGACCCAACAACAGCCTTATCTCACTTACAAGGTTATTTAAGCTCGCTGCAGGACTGGCTTCAGAAATGGTGCATTAAAGTCAGTGGACGTAAATCCGAGCACGTAACATTTACCCTCAGAAAAACACCTTCCTAGCAGTTTACATAAATAACAATGGACTCCATAGACCGACGACGTAAGATACCTCGGCTTAATCCTGGACAGTAAGCTCAACTGGAAATCCCACATTGTAAAAAAAACAAATCGACTTAAAAAATAAAAAAAAAAAGCTCAGTTAGCTAATCGGTAGGTCAAAATTATCGCTAAATAACAAGCTACGCTTGTACAACACAATACTAAAGTCTATATTGATATACGGGATAGAATTATGGGGCGGTGCAAGCAAATCAAACTTGGCCATACTTCAAAGATGCCAGTCAAAAATTCTATGGACTATTACTAATGCTCCGTTGTACGTCTCAAACCTCACCCTTCACACGGACTTCAAGGTGGCATTCGTATAAGAAGTTATCTGTGAGAGATACTCCAAACATCACGAAAAACTGGAACTCATCCCAACCCCTGACTACAACCACTTTTACTATCAATTTACAACAAAAGACTGAACCGAAGTTAACCAAGGAGGCTTCTACCTCATCACGCTATAAGTGTATTTATATGTACACTAAAAACAAAACATTAGCTTATAGAATGCTTTGTATTCTGATTGTTGATTTATTGGAAATAAAAGAAGAGTTTTATGGAAATAAGTTTACGTACATAGAATATATTTTCTCTTATTTTATTGTTTAACATAATAAATTTTGCAGCGAAAATTTTTGATTCTTTAATTAAAATTTTTTCTAAACTGAGTTGCGGTGCTTTTTCCTTCTTCCTTCAGTTATCAATCTTCTTGAATGGTTTGAGTCTATACTATCTGCTTCCATCTTCTTTTATTTTCAGTTCAGTGTAACTATTGCACTGTATGTCTTTATGATCTAAGATATATATTGTAACTCTTCTTTCGCGTGCATTTCGTCCATAGACTTTTTCTTCCAGAATGGTCTTTAAGATCCCCTGTCTTTATAGGATATGCCCCATAAGCGTGTATCTTTTTTTACTATTTATAGTTATCCAATTTCCATGTGCTCCTCCTCTTGTTTTTGTGTTAGTTATTTTGTTTACCCAGCTCACCCCCGCAATGCGTCTACAAGACCATGCCTGATAAGCTTCGATTCTTTTCTTCTCACTAGTGGGAATCGTCCATGTCTCACACGCGTCAAATGCTACACTTCATGCAAATGTTTCTTTCTATTTAGTAATATTTTGTTTGTTGATAGTAATCTATTCTTCTTGAAAACATGACTTTCGCTTGCGGTAGCCTTTACATCTTCCGTCTTCCACTTTTTTGATCTACTTTGGTGTCTAATTTATCTATATGATTTTGTTCATTTCTGCGACATAAGATATGTATCAGAGGTAGTGCCACAAAAGTTATTATTTTTGCCATAAATTATTTACATGATTCTTATAAAAGAAAGTTTATTTAAACTACTAGAAGCCGATTATATTTGACTTTTTTAGCTGAAGCGCTTCTATTGCATGTTAGATTACATTAAAGTCAAACTTTTTGCTACAAGAAATTATTATATTAATTGCTCAGTTGATGTTGCCTCTCAGCCATCGTCGTAAACCGGGCAAGATAAAACTGGGCGAGCTTGAGGCACACTAGGCGGATCTGCATAGTTTAGTATGTTCATGCCTGCTAGTCGATTCAACATTTCTTTATTGTAATGGCATGCTACCAGTTGTTTTTTCACAAAATCGACAACCTTCAGCAGACGTACTGAAACATACAGCTCCTGCTTTGAGTTTGAATGAGGAAGTTAAAAAATTTCTCGTATGAATATTACGCAACTTGCTAAAATCTTCGGCTTAAACTTAGATTTATAAACAAATTTTACATTGCATATCTATCCATAATAATAGCAACATCACTTTTTAGAAATTTTTTGCATGATATTCCACACTTTTCTGGAATTTCTGCAAGATATATTTCACTCTTATATTGCGCTTTCATCGTGTAGGACCCGGTTTTCTTTAAATTGTTTTTGATTGTAACTTTAAAAATTTTAAATTTTCATGTAAGTTTTTGGGTATTTACTTCAATTTAATTTTCCGCTACTTTCTTTAATTTCTGGACCTGGTAAGTACAGAAAAGGGGACATTTTCCCGACTTTTTTCTATTTTCAGGTTATGTAATGTAAAAACATTTTTTTACTGTTACAAGCATCGCGTAGACACTTTTTTGAAAAAATACCGGTTGTATACTTTCACCTGAATCAATTAAACAATAATGCTTACACAAAAGACTAGAATATTGTCAAGACTTATTGTTTATAAATAAAGAACTTTTTATCTAACCTAATGAATTTTTTACCCCTACTTTCGATATATACCTTACCGCCATCTTTATTTTAGACTGATCTTATTACCATAGTAATTAAATTTGCGAAATGTTTCGCTCCGTACCTTATTTATTTTATTTTATTTTATTTATTTAGTGCATCTTCCTATGTACATGTTAAAAAGCGTTAGCGATAATGTACATCTTTGTCTTATCAACCCCTCCTCCCCAATTACTTTAATCTTCTTTGCAAGTGTTTTCCAAGTTTATTATAGTTTTTTGTTTCGCGCACAGGATTTCTATAACTCTTCTGTCATTGCTTTTAATACTTTCTCTAAAATACTTTATCTAAGACTTTTTCTACATCAGAAACTGAGAAGTTTTTTCCCCATGCCATTCTTTTCCACTACTAGTCTTTATATTCGGTAGCAAACGTTATAAACTTGAAATATTATTGTGTCTTTAGTTGCTATTTTTACGATTATTAGTCTTTTGTCGTATAGAACATATCATTTTACTCACATAATTATCTTTTTTTCTCGTGGCTATTTCGGCTCCTGTGGTTCTATTTGCTGCTGTTTTTGTGTTAATTATCCTGCGTTTGCTGCTTCATACATATATTTCTTACAACAGCCTTATTTTATTCAGTCCCAAAAGCAACTAATTTATATTCTATTACTTCGGCTTTTAACTTTTTTAATTTGCTTCATTTAGCAAATTTGTGTGCCATTTCCCCACTCTACTTAACTTTAATTGTTTTTTTATCGATAGGGTGATTATTTTAACTCCAAAATATTTAACTTTTGAAGATTCTATTACTTTCTATAAAGGCTAAAGCTCGCTTTTGTCTCTGGAAACATTCTTTTCCAGTTTTCGTACGTATGTGGTTATGCTGCTAAAGCTGGATTGTCAGAGCCTCGTTCATGAAAATGTGGTGTATCAGTGTATCAAGAAATATCTTAGTAGCTATAAATTAAAATTTTATTGTGACATGCAGGATGATCTACCCACCATAGAAAAGTGTTTTATTTATAGTTGTAAGAAGCAAAATAAAAAAATTACAAACGGGAGTAGCTTCAGATCAGTCCCAAATTAAGAAATCTGCAGTCAGATCTGCCCCAAATTAAGAAATCTGCAGTCAGATCCACAAAATGGTGCACATGTGGTCTATAAACACGATAATTTCTTAAAATGATGTGTAAGTTTTATCTCCGCCAGTCTGCTGCAAGCACTTTTACAATGAGTGTTGCTTTTGCAAAGTGATTTGCAACGGTGTTTCTGTATCACCACTCTAAAGGCTTCTTAAAGGAGCATTTCAGGGCAGCGAGTTGACTCCATAAGTATTTTAGTTTTGTGAAAAAGTGAATGAAGTAGTAAAGATACTTGAAACAATCTTTAATACTTTATCAAGCTCGCCTAGAACTTGTCAAAAAGCGTTAAAGTAGCTCATGGCACCCAAACAATGTCTAGAACCTCACACTATTAGATGCAAAGATACGATTGTGACTGTTGGTTAACCTGGAAAAGAACATTCGTGGCCAGCAAAAATGTATAAGAGAATAGGACGAATTTTGGGCTCAGTCTCTTTTGAAGGGGACCTGCCCTGTACGTTGGAAGAAACTACTGTAGTGCTTTATCAAATATTATGTTATATATTTTATTGAATAGGGATTTGGAATATTGCACTTGTTTTACAGGGGAGTTAAATGTAGAAAAGATGGTTAAAAGACATGAGAAGTTGTTGCTGTGTTCTATGGAAATTTGGTATGAAGCCGGTAACAAAGCGAGGATGTCCTTATCATGCGATACTGGATAACTCTTACTGAGCTAGAACATAATAATATTTTTTAAGTACTAAAAAATATTCTAACTGTAAAATTATACATTTTACAGACTGTATATACTTTAAGAGCCTTAAATAATGAAACACAGGAAACATAAAATTAATTAATTAATCAAAATAGTAAAAGACAAACTGAAAACTAAACATCTATGTAGTTTCTTGGAAACAAAGTAAGTATCACATAAGATAATGTAAAGAAATAGTTCAGTGAATGGAGATATACCAACATTAAGCCAAGAAAAACTGCAACTTGTATAGTTGTTTAGTTGGCATGCAAATAAGACACTCTAAATGCCACCAAAGTGTACTCTAGACGTAAGAAAATTCATAAATTTGCAATTAAATTAATCAAATAGTAAAAGAAACTATACTGTAAAAGTCTATCCCTATATCTGACAAGAAACTTACGACTAAATATTTTAAACCTTGCCAAAAGCATTTGGTATAATATAACGTACAACCCTTCCAATTAAAACTCTGACATCAAAAAATAAGAGAATTGTGTTTAGTCAACCTAAAATAATTGTATAGTTGTTTATTGGTGCAATATATGGACACCGATTTATATAAATGCCACCAAAACAACTCAAACGATGGAAAAGGACAATCGAAATCTAAATACAAAATTTAATTAAAAGATAATTTTGTAACTTTTGTATTTTGAAATGCTTTAACTACCTATTTTGTGTAGAAAGCTTTATTAAATGTTTAAAAACGCACTAAGTTATTATTATAGCAATAGTAGAGATACATAGCATTAACACTGAGTGCCCACATGTCAAAAAATGCACTCACAACATTGCCGTAACAAATTAAAGTATTTAGCTGCATCTGTGGCTCAAAATCGCACATAAAATAAAAGTAACTTGCATATTGACAACAATAGATGTAAATTGTACTTACAGTTTTGCCGCTCTTCTTGTGGAGACAAGTAAACACTGAAACAAATAAATCGGATTAGTATGCAAATATAAAGCAGATCAGTATCTTTTTAAACGCCACACTGTGCATGTTTTATATGGCAAAAAAAAATTAAAAAATACTGCGGGTCCAACAACAATAACTAACAAATTCTTCTTTCACTTAAATCCTGTTATCCGACCCAATTTTATTTTAAATTAATTAATCTGTCACTTGTGGTCCGTATTTTGTTTTCAAATTAATCTACGGAGCAATAAGAAATTAGGTAACATAACATTAGTACAGTCAATAATTGTGGGGATTCAGATCAAATTCAAATAACAGATGTAAAAATAATGAGTTTATGTGGATAAGATGGTTATGATAAACACAATGTGTAAACCATTTATACAACTACCACCAAGATACGGGATTTGCTTAGACCAGTCAAAGATACAAGAAGCCCACAGGATATACCACGGGTATACCTGCATACCTTGTTCATGTGAGCAAGTCTACGTTGGGACTACGGGCCGAACGATTAGCACCAGGATAAAGGAACTTAAACGTCATCTACCCTTTAATCAACCCGAAAAATTAGCAGTTGCTGAACATGCTTTGAAAAATCTTGACCACGAGATAGAATTTGGGCAAACACAAGTTTTATCCAATTGTACCCAATTACCTAAATCTTGGTTTATCGCTCTCAAGAGGCAAAAAATAAACCGCGATACGGTTAAAGAGCGAGTGACGTCAGAATCAACCCGATTGACGTCAGCAGCTAGCCCGATTATGTTATCTATCATCCCGGTGGCGTTAACAACGCCCCCCCCCCCAACACCATCCCTACCATACTCACACGAGTATAAATGTGAAAACCCACGAGACCATCATTTAATTTTTAGAAGATTTTCTTCTAAAGAGGCGTCCGCCGCAGTTCTGGACGAAACGCCAAGAGTTTCTAAACTCCGACCACACGATGCAGCAATTACATATATTGCAGTCATTAATATAAAAACATTTTAAACTTAAAGGATGCGTAGTATATCATTTTTTGGTGAAATATTTTCCACCCAATTCTATTCGGCTTTTAACAGCAAAGCATATGTGCTTCCTTGTTCCACTATAAATATTTTTAAAATCCTATATTTTCACATTTAAGTTTTGGTAAATAAAGACGGGTGATAATCTATTTTATTATGCACGTTATGTACGTTTTAGTATTTGTGTTTATCCATATACTTAAACACAATTTATTATAAAACTAAGGAACATTTCGTGTTACATCTAAACAGGTAATTTAAAGGATTAATTAAATTTAAACGATAAACACAAGATCAACAATATCGAATGCCATTTTGTAGTTAGCAAATCTCACAACCTACCTTATCACTTTCCAATTCTACATTAAATTTACCCTTTACCAATTATAAATGCTACAGTTTCTCATAATGTAACACCTCAATACTAATAGCCATCAATAAACGAGTAGGTGATCAACGACAAAAATGATACATCAGTTAATAATTATCCGTGGCAAGTAGATCACTAGAAAACATTACTCACTAATAGCCAACAACCAGCATTTAAAACAAATTTGGGCCTATAGCTAACACATCTAATGTAATGGAAACAGACAACACTTCGAAAGTTTCAAAACCTCCCCCAATATACATGTATAAAATAATAAATCAGAGTAATATGGTAAAAGACACATCAATGAAAAATACTCCATCAAAACTCTGGGAACAAACAATTAAAATGAATGCTTACACGCTTGATACAAAAAAAATCCACCATAAAAACGAAGGATCATTCAGAGTGGTTATCAGGCAATTAAATAATTTATAGTCTGCCGAAGACAAAAAAAAATTAGAAAGCATGGGTTACAAGATATAGAACGTAATAACTATAAAACACAAAATAATTGAAGATATACTACCATTATTTTATACTAAATTAGAACTTGATGTAATTGCCAAAAAAGATATTTTTAATGGAACTTTTTGCAATGTACGACGGGTTAAATTTCCCCATAAGAAGACGGCAATTATTAAGTAGCGAAACTGTAAAAACTTCCAAGTCCTACTGGATTATAAGATGGATGTGTGTCAAATGTAGAAATAAATATGAATCAGGAATTTATATTAAACCATAAATTATGCCAGTAGCTAAGTTTAGGATCAAGCAAAGAATAAAAATTCTAACAAACCAGAGTAGAATCAAAATCTAGCCCAAATATTAACTGCTATTTTTTCTTCAATAAACTTACATTCTAAATTATGCTGAAGTTATACATCCACGGACTGCAACAATGTCCATAAACAAACAATCATTATAGGAGATTTAATCGATTGTATGAACAAATCAAAGAATTAGAACAACATTAATTTAATGTCAACTTTCATTACCAGGATTGTGGCAGAAAAGTAATAAGACTGATTTTTTATTTATCGAAGTATTTATTTTTTTCAAACATCAATGTTATCCCTTTCAAAGTAGTCCCCTTGGGCAGCTACACACCGATCGAGACGTTGTTCCCACTGTTGGTAGCAGCGCTGGAAGTCTTCAACCGGTATGGTCTTCAGCATGTCCGTTACACTCTTTTGGATGTTTTCTAAAGTCCCAAAATGACGTCCTTTGAGGACATTTTTCAGTTTAGGAAAAAGGAAAAAGTCACAGGGACTGAGGTCAGGTGAATAGGGGGGCTGGGAAACCACAGGAATGCCTTTTGAGGCCCCTTTCGCATGTGCAAATGTTCAGTCAAAATTTGATGAACGGTAAATCTGTTCAAATTTAATTGTCCACTCAACATTCTTGATGTTAATTGACGGTCTGATCTCACGAGAGTGTTCACATGTTCGATGTTTTCGTCGGTTTTCGAAGTTGAATGCCTCCCTGAAATTCCGCTGTTTCATTTTGCGTGACGCACTACCAAAATACAATTTATCTAACAGCAATCACAAAAATCACGTAGTTAACGGAACGAGTTGAAACTCGCACTGAGCTATGGTAGGGTATTTATACACGTGCTCTATCAAGGACAACAGCGTAGCGTTGGCAGATCGCTTGCAGTGTTGCCAGCCTCATTACTTTTCTGCCACACCTTGTATACATAGCTACTTGTAGGTCAAGTGGTTTTAAACGATAAATAAAAATTAATAACTTTTCCAAACTTAAAGAAGACAAACATAATGCTTATATTAAAGATACTCTCAGCAAGTAACTTTCACAATGAGAAAAGATCGTTGTTCATCAGTCCACATTAGTGGAGCAGATATACCACAATCCAGCACAGCTCAGTATTTAGGCTTTCACCTAGATAGCAAATTAACCTGGAAAGAGCATATAAATAAAAAGCAAAATAAATGGACTTGAAAATAAAAGATTTCTACTGGTTGTTTGGTAGAAGGTCAAGCTTATCATTAGAGAACAAATTATTACTGTAGAAGACTGTTACCAAACCTATTTCGACTTACGGAGCAGAATTTTGGGGATGTGCGAGCTTAATCCAAAGATGCTAATCCAAAATATTACGAATGATCACAAATGCACCTTGGTATGTCACAAATCAAACCCTTCAGGACGACCTGAACGTGCCCTATGTTAAAGACGTGCTAACCACCATGAAAAACTGGAAAGTCACAACAACATACTTCTACACCCATTACTGGAAGAACGCAATGGCACGTTTAAAACGATACTGGCCAGCTGACCTAAGAAATGGTTAAGAGGATGCCTTTGATGGAAGGGGCCTCATCACGTCATAGTCAGTACTGTATTAGTACTTAAGTTATCGAATTAGCTAATAGAATTATAAGTTCTCGATTGCTAATAAATCTGTAAAAAAATCAAAGACCCACTTTACAGAAAAAATAGCGTTACGTATTCCATATTACTGTACTTAATAAATTACCCCGGTTATACAGTATATGGGGTAGCTGCAATAATTGTCAAAAATTGTATTTTATACCATCAACTAAACCCGTACCTAACTGAAACAATACAAGCTACAAATAGTGAAGTTATCACACTTTTTTGATTTTTATAACTTCTACAACTTATTCTTCTTCTAAGCATAAGGTTTCTACAGACAAGTACAATTAATTCTTTCATACCTTGGAAAGCAGATTGATTGCTGAAGAAGACTGAAACGGGGCTCATGGCATACAATTACAATTGTTACTCTATAGGCTAATCAAACACTGGCTTATCGGCCTAAACACGAATCCGAATGAGTAGATTTTTCTGTTTTACGCAGATCACGTACCAACAATATTAAATTTACTAAAAAACTTTTACCACATCTGGTATACCTCAAATTGTTAATAAAAGAATCAGAAAAGTAAAACAAGAAGTCCAATGTTTTATAACTCAAGCAAGAAGCTTCGCGAAGAAACGTAGTCAAATCAAAGCAGTGCATCATTCTATTAAAATAAAATATTTCGAAATGTCACCGATAAACGTCGAAAATCTCAAACAAATTACGATACCACCTAAAGGGCGACTAAAAGTTCAAAATGCTTCAAGTTACCAGAAAAAATATCTTATTGGCAATCAGAATTACAAAATATATGTAAACACATAGAACTGTGAGCTAATGTGTGGACTATGACAAAGTACGACATGCAAAGAATAACACCCAACGGTGCTGCCTTAACTCAATTATAAAGATACATGTGACATAGGTGATGTTTTAATTTTAAGTCTAAATTAGATTACTAAACCTGCTGGCCATTTTCTATTCAGACGTCTTCGGTGAGTATTATCTAGGAGATGCTGAATGTTTGGATTAGGGTGATCTGCAGCCTCCTGATGTGGGTGCTAGCGTATTGGGTTGTTACATCTTTGACATAGGGTATCTGAAGATCTTTGTGGAAGGTACGATTAGGTACGCACCACAAAGTATTAGTTAGAGTAAGTAAGTTTTGGATTGGAATCACTGAAGGATGTCAACATTGACGAACTTGAGTATCCCCACAATGTCCAGATGGGTCTTGTAGATTAATATTTTGTTTCCAATTGAGAGACTAGATTTTCTGCCGTAGCCCATTTCCTTCCTTTTTGTGATGCGAGTTCTCCAAGTGAGCCTTCTAGCCAAATGCATACCCAGATATTTAGCTTCATTGGTCTGTGGTATTCCCATGTTACTTAGTAGCACTGGTGGACAGTTTTGTCTACGTGTGGTGTATGTGACTTGGGTGGACTTGACTTCGTTAACTTTTATGCTCTACTTCTCTAGCCAGGTGGTTGTAGTGTATAGATGTTCTTGGACATACCGACTTGCGGTTATGGCAGGAGAGAATAACTGCATTATCCGCAAAGTGGCCTGTTACTGTTTTATTTGACGTAGGCAGGTCTGTAGTATAGACCAGATAGAGGAGCGCCACAAGCACACTACTTGAGGTACTCTAACACTAATCTAATTTATTTTCGAAACTTCGTCGCCAAGCTTTACTTGGAAGTAGCGATCGGAGAAGGCCTTGAAGAGAAGGTAGTATTGGTGGGGAAATATTCTCTGATTTTGAACAGTAGACCCCGATACCAGACTCTATCAAACGCTTGCTTGATATCTAGAAGAACTGCACAACAATAGTTTTGTACCTTCCAAAGCTCTATTTATTACATTTACGACTTTATGAACATTGTTGTATTGTTAAATGGCCATGTCTAAAGCCAAACTGATGCTGTGATATTATATTTTCTAGGAATGCTTCTTGAGGTTATCCTTCTGAGACTCAGTTTGTTAAGCAGTTTAGATATTATCGACAGTAGGCTAATAGGCCTGTACGGCAAAACTTCATTAGGTGCCTTTTCTGTTTTAAGATCATTACAATTTAGGCAAATTTGAGTTAAGAAAACGAAGTATTGCGTTAAGTGACGTAGTTGAAAGGGTGATACCTTTCTGGGCAGCTCTTTCAGCACCTTGCCGGTTATAAGGTCGTAACTCGGCGTCTTGTTATTTAGAAATTTAATTTCAGTGCGTATTTCAGTAGGCGAAAAGGTTTTGAATCGGCGGAGATAGTTGTAGCGAAGCTGTTAGAAACTCTTCAACTTCAGGGCCAGCTTTATTTGTGTGTGCCGTAAAGACTTCTGCTAGACGGTGAGCAAATGCTTCAGCTTTGTCTTTACCCGATCTGGCCTATTGTCCTTGCTGTTTTTTTTTTATCGGCAGAACAATTTCCAGCTCTCCAGAGGGAATGGTCATCTCTTGTAATACCGCTAAAATATGTTTCAAATTTTTGATTGTGAACTTCTTTCAGTTTCATTTTCAGGCGGTTATTTAGTTGGTTATAATTTCTTTTGTGTGTGCGTTGCCATATAGCCCTCGCTTTGCGTTTTTCAGCTATAAGCTTACAACCCTTACAATTTGCAGGATGCGGACCACCGCATAGCGCACAAGAGGCAAGCTGTTTGTTTTTGCATGTTTTAGTATTATGAGCATCTCCACATTTAACACATACGAATGAGCGTTTCTGTGTGATTGTATGATTAACATCTTGTACACTGTACAAGTTCGACTTTTTGCGTGGGGGCTCAACTATAATAGACATATTTTGTAGGAATTTGAGTTGATACATTTCTTTATTATTTTCTCCGGTCTATGAAGAATAAGGGTAAGAGGTTTTTTGTTATTCTACCTTTTATATTATCCACATTTTTAATTATAAAACCAAGTCGACTTAATTTTTTTTAATTTTTTCCACGCGCACTGTATGGTGTGTCTTATGACTACGCGATATGCTCTCTGTTGCTTAAATTGGAACGTATGATGTTTAATATATTTTTCTTGTAGGTTTTTACTTAACTTTTGGTGTGCTTCCAGAGTTTTGCCATTAAGTTTTACCTCATTGTTAGCCAATGATTTGGACTCATAGTGTTTTGATCATATTACTGCGCTTAAATTTTTAACCACGTCAGGGTAGCTTACGACACCCTGAATAAATATTGGAGGAGGCTTTAGGATTTTTACCTCCAATGCCTCAGCTGCTTCTTTGTTCTCTTTTGTGACTTGACTTAAGAGAGGGGAAAATCTATTTGATTGACTAGAGTAGTCTTCACGGATGATGTACCTACTTGTGTTTTAGTTATTACGTGACTTTTGGTTTCTATTTGAGTTGCGCACTTCTTATCAGCTGTTTTCCATATTGGTGGTAGCTTTCCCAGTCAGATAAGACTTTCATGTCGATTTCAATCTGTTTTTGCGAGTTTACTGAGGGAGTTAGTGATGGTAATTGAGGAAATTGGTGTTGGTAATTAATGGTAGCGGCAGAGAGATTTGAGAATTGTGACTGTTGATAAGGTACGCGTCGCTGTTGATAAAAGACATTGTTTGGGTAAATGTTAGGCATTCGAATGAAAGGAAAGCCCAGCATTGTGCTTTGATAACCCGGGTCGGCGCCAGGGTCTGTGCCGGCCGGTTGTAAATGTATTTATTAATGTTAAACAGATCTTGTCAGTTGACCGATGACTTGCGAGCTCATCAATTGCACTCGGGCGCTTGACGTAGCGGACAAAACCTTGCGCTAGGAAGCTCAAACAAAAACTACTAAAATTAAATGATCATAAAGCATCAGAATACAAAAGAGCTTCAATATTACTAACGACACTATAATCTAAAAATCAGTATGTTATACTACTGTCTATTATGGTGTTATGCGCATATTATATACATAGGTTTGAAAAAGCGCGAGAAAATGTATTTTCATAATAATCAATTAGCCTTCTGCTTTTACCGAGCAAGATGTTTAAAAATTGTTTTTAAAAGTATTGCTTAGAGATACGGGTATATCAAAATAAATGCCTTTACAGCAGTTTGGAACCAGATAAAGCTTTTCCACTGCACAACAAATACACAGGGTAGTAAACCAGATTTCAAAAATCTTCATCTGGTATATACCTCTGAGCTACCAAAGGATGATGACACCTTTTTGTAGATCATACATCTGCTAAGTCAACTTATGAAAACCCTCATAATAGCATCTGAAGTATGTGAAGTGTGTCATGTAATATACCTTTTAAAAAATAAAGAGCTCACTGGTTTTCAGCATTAAACTTCTTGTGAAATAACGAAGGAAGAAGACATTATTTAAGTTATCCATTATAGCAGTGGAAATTTTGTACTAAATGAATTTTCCTTTTAAACTAACGAATTAAAACAAACTAAGAGTGTTAGGGTAAAACATACCTAAGTAAAGCTACACGAACAAAACCTTTATAATTGTTATTATTCAAAATTGATTTGCAATTTGCCACGATCTGCTAAATTAGCCAACATATGCACATAAAGATATTGCAAAAGAACCGGAGAGACGGTTATCGAGCATTTTTAAAGAATTACTCGTATAAGATTCATCTTGAGTAAGAATTAAACTAGCAAACCTTTAAGAACGGCTAATGTTTGATATCTATTTTCAGCACTTAACAATAAAAGGCTTGCCCACAAACGAATTGTCAGATTATGCCTATTGGTTTCAGTAATAAACAAATCTTCAGATTGCGGGATTTAGCAAAATGCTACACACTATTGCTACACTCCCTAAATGTAGTCTAGTGTGAAGTTACACTGAAGAAAATTTCTGAGCCTTACTCGTTTGAAGATTATAAAAATAATGCACTAAAAGAAGCAGAAGAGGTTATTCCGTTCCGAGAAGTTTCAGGCAGAGAATATGGTTGCAGCAGGATGGAGCAACTGCCCTTACTACTTTTTCGTAAAACATTTTACATAAACAAAAGCTTAAGATATTAAAGCCATGCACATTACAAATTCTCATGAAACCTATTCTAGAAGAAATTCAATTTTGTGAAACCTACTATGAAGTTACCCAGTTTCTTAATTTAAAAACTAACAGAAAAGTACCAAAGGTCTTTTGCTCCAAGAAAATTGCGAACCCCAGGAGCGAGCCCCCCGAATCGCGCGCGGCAGCGTAATTTCTTAGCCTGTTTTAATTACGCCTCGCATCCGTCCCAATCTACGGCCGGGCCTTTGTGGCAATATAATTACGTCCTCAATTGGGTTTGGGTACATAATTCCGACGTGTCAGGCACAGAATAACAACAGTATCCCGAAAGCAGAATCTCCATAAGGAATACACGGGCTCAATCGGGCCGCGCGGCCTTTGGTCTAATTGCGGGGGCGGGGGCGAATCCGGGCCGGCCGGATAAATAGCGGGCCGGACAAGGCCGAGTCCTTAATTAGCCACCGTGATTATAAATGCGGGTGCGCGTTCGGCAATTAAAAATAATGCAATTGGAAGGGCGCTCTACGTGGCAGCGGCTGAAACTAGGGGGTGTGCTAAATCAGAACTATATGCGATAAAAAGTTGTATATTTGTGAACAAAATGAAGAAAAAGCTCTCATGCAGGTTGGGTAATTTAAAATAGCAATTTGATCTTGAGGATATATTTGAAAATTAATAGTCTAATCTGCAAAGCGTGTCTTTTTACAGTCATTGCACAATAACTACCAAATCATTCTTGTTGTAGGACTAGAAACCGGTTTAGTAATAAAAGCATCAATACCTGTACTAAAACCTTTTGTAGTATTAGAGTAAATCTTTTAAAATAGCATATAGACCGGAATATAAGGGACATTGGCACTTAATATTGCAACCAATTAGCCAAAGAGTTTTTAAGATTAACTTTCACTTAATAGTCAATTTAAACAAAACTCTAGTTTTACTAGTTTTCTTTGGTTCAGTATTCACCAAATATAACATCATTGGTCCTTTCATTTTTTACAGTGACTTTCTTAAGCAGCATAAATCTGAAAATTGTAAGTAGCCTGATAGCAACTATTTTTTGCACAGCTTTCCCATTTATGCCTATAGATAGATCTACAGTTCAACTGAGAGATTACATGTGGAGGGTACAAAATCTTAGAGTACCTTCAGTGTACGTTACTAAAAATAATTGGAGTTTTCCACAACCCTAAGAATTTTAGTAATCTCAAGCTTTTTTGAAGTACTCAAATTTTTCAAGAGGTTGCAAGGTCGTAAGATAATACTCAAAATTGACTTGCTGCAAATAGGTGTTAGTCTGGAAAATGCTATTCAATCTTTCTAATTATCCCTAATAGTAAGATGACCTTAGAACAAACATGAAGATCTTGGAAAAATAAAAAAATTTAAAATTAAAAACAATTACAAAGATAGGTCTACTTCAGGGAAACGACCCTGTTCACGCGCGCCTTGGTTCTCTTCCACCTTCCATTAGAGAGAAAAATCATGCCCTAACCCATAATATAACCCCATCATTAATTATCTCTTCCTATCTAAACTTTGAGAAGATAACGGAAACCTACCCTAGCCGATCCCAATTTCCCAAGATAATCGATAGAATACAACGACCATACTATGCTGATAACACTGGTTTTCGTTCGATCACTAAACTAAAACAATGTTGAGCATGGTTAGTACTTAGATAGGTTACTGTTTGCGAACACCGCGTGTCGTTGCTTCGATCACGATGGCAGAGGTATTGAGCAATAGCAAGGACACAACGAGCATCATACTCAGCGAAAATTTAGATAATCCAAAGATCTTTCTCAATTTATGCAACCAAGAACGTGTGACAACGGTTCTGTGATAATTCCTAAAAAGGTCATTAATAACAGTCTCCCGAAGATAAACGTTTTCATAGTCAAATGTAGTTATTAAAACGTGAAAGGATACTAAATTATCACTATTTGCCAATTCAAATTTTGGCACAGCTATGCAAACAGAAGATATTAATTTTATGCTCAGATAACGTCGAAAGCAATCAAATACAGGGTTTGCACGAAAATTTGACTTACACGACTACTAAAATTAATTTAGCTAGTGCAAAGTAATTAAATAAACTGAATATTAATTAAATGAACTGAATACCTATAAATAAGGATGTAGTTTTAGTTTGGAAACTTGCAAAAATAATGGAGGTGTCACTGTATTATATCATGTAGGATTTACTGATGAGATGCGTCATCTCAAATATTTGCTGAAAAAATAAATCAGTTTCCAAAATTTAAGTCTTCTAACTTTTGGAACCTCTGTGAGTTTGTTGCTCGTCTATTGGGCTCCTCCTTAGCTGGAGGACAGAGAAACGTCCATCAGATATGGTGGGTACCGGGGAAATGAAATACCAGGGGCGAACCAAACCAGCAGCAGCAGTACAAAGACTACATCGGCTGTGATGGCGGAGAAGATAAATTTCGGTACGGCACAGCAGGCGTAAGTGGCAAATCAGCTTTTTAGGTTATGGCCAAAGTAACCACAAAGGCGGGTAAACTATTAATGATAACATAAGGATCACTGCATTAAGAATCCTTAAAGATGTCCTCTAGTAAAACCATTCCCAACAAAATATTTCAAAGTTTTAAGTTTCCCAGTCGGATCTCCAGAAGAGAAGGTTAGAGACGACATTATGATAAAGAACAAACTATTCTTGTATAGAGAAATTGCGCATGGAACGTTCAAGTCTATGGCACTACTAGGAAAAATAAATAATGCTATACAGAAAATGGAAAGGAAAGCATAAAGTATACTACTCAGGTCATCCCAAAGATTATCCCTTATTTAGAACCAGACAATAGAAAGCTAAATTGTGAATGACAAAGAAGATTCTCCAGTTGTTGTAAAGAAGACAAATAATGAGAAATAAGCTAACAGAGTACAAAGAAAAGTTGTTATTATTAATAAGAACGAAATCAAAGAGACATGGAAAGCATACATAAGGAAATTATTTGAAGACAATCGACCACAACCTTACCAAATAAATAATGAAAATGAACAAAACATAATGAGGGCAAAAGTGGAAATTCCACTAGGGGATATGAAAGAAGGCAAACTAGCAGTGCCGAACGGCACTGAAGTAGAATAAACTGGTTAACTTTGTTATATAGTAAAGTTTACAACTCTGGGAATATTTCCATAGATTGTCTAATATTAGAATTTATAACTTTGTCCAAGAAAACCAGAGCCACGATTTGTAGTAACTATCGTGCAATAAGCCTCATGAGTCACTTCCTGAAAGGACTTATTAAAATCTGTACGTATAAAAGAGAAAGACCTCACTGATTCATTAACGCCCAGCCTAAACCGCTAAACCTAGAACCTTGAAACCTTAGGGTTTTATTCTATGTATGACGTAGGGACGTTCTAAAAAGGAATTTTTAAAATTCGCCTCCCCCCCCCCCCAAGAGGGTCTAATGGGGTTCAAAGTTTTAAGCTTTTTCGAAAACGGCTTGAGTTAGAAATGTGAAACTTGGCAGGAATGATCTTCGGCCAAATTGAAAGGACCCGTGTTTCGGGAATTTTTGATCCGACCCCCCACAGGAGCTAAACTGGTCAAAGTTAACTTTCTATTTCTGTCATTTCTGACATCAGTCATTTCTGATATTTGTCATGCCTTATAATTTTTGAACTGTGATAGATAGAGACAACGTTTTCAGTATTCAACTAAGGACCACAAGTCAAGTCCAGGCGCCAAAAATCAGTGACGTGGTTGAAAGAGAGGGCTATCTTGACACCTAAGAACGACAGAGCTCTGTAGATTAACATCAGCCTTTCTACGTCGAATGGTAACTCAGGAGATGACGTATTGCTCGGTGGATGCTGCCGTTCACTACCCGGTCGAGTTCGTTAACAGTCTCAACCCTCCTGGATTACCACCTCATGTTTTGACTTTAAAAATAGGGTCTCCGCTCATGCTGCTACGTAACATCAAGCCTTTTCAGCTCTGTAACGGTACTTGACTACAGGTTAAGTTTTTACACTCCCACGTGATAGAGCCCCGCAGGGCTAGACGGGGAAGGGGAGCCGAAGGCGACCCAAGCCTACTGGTGTGGTATTGGTTTTTTCCGTTGATTGATGTCTCAATCGACGGGGCGTATTTGTGGTACGTGAAATTCCTGAGAAACATAAGAAGGGGTTTAGTGGGTGCGTTAGGCATCTTCGATCCTCCATAAAAAATAGATGGCAGTATCTGGATTTGTTGTAAACTTCTAAGTCTTGACAGGTCATCTCTTGACTCCTATAATTATTTAATTTTTTAATTTCTCTAAACAGAGGAACATTCTCCATTTATATACATATTAAAGATATTTGGCGGGAATAATTTATAGTTAAAATTAAAGAACCCGTGTTTCAAAAAATTTATTAATTGCGGATTCACGTTATTATGGGGTGCATTTCCTTAAAAGAAAACACAGGGCTAGACGGGAAAGGAGAGCCAAAGGCGACCCGAGTCGGCTAGTTATATATAAAAGAATCTATAAGCTTTATGAAGATGGAAAACACAATTTAAATTTAGAAATGCTGTTGGTACATGGGAATTGTGGGTATTGTGATATCTACACCTGTTTTATTGATTGCAGTAAGACTTCTGACAGAGTACAGCACCAGAAAATAATTGAAATTCTGAAAAGCATCAGATTGGATGAAAATAATCTTAAAATATTGTAAACTTATAATGGAAACAATCGGCATTTGCAAAACTGGGTGAAAAAGCTCAGATAATATTATGATTCTGCGAGTGCATCTTTAGAGAAGCATTGCACGAAATGGATAAGGAGGTTTTGCTGAATGGTAAAAGAGTAAACAATATTAAATAAGCCGACGATGTAGTCATTTTTGGCGGACATAGAAGGACTATAAATAAAATTAATGGTCATTAGTAAGAGCAATAACTAAATCTAACAACGACCAACAATTAATGAAAACCCTGTTGAGAAGTATCTTGGTACGACTCCTAACAACTAGGGAAACAACTCTCAAAAATAAGGATTCCAATTGAGGAAGCCAGAGCAACAATTAATAGTATGCATTCAATATTTAGAAGTCATCATTTGATAGTAGCCACAAAGAAACGATTATTATGTTGTGTGTTTTCTATAGTACTATATAAAGTAAAATAATTGGACACTGACAAAAGCCATAAACAAAAACTAAAAGCATTCGAGATGTGGCAGTACTGAAGGATTTTGAGTTTCCTAGTCAAAAGACTTAACAAACAGCGAGATTTTTAGAAGGATGTAAAAGAAGACAAATATTGAATGCAGTGAAAGCCCGAAAATTCAAATATATGGACCATATATGCGAACGCCAATAAATTTCCGCTTCTATAGAATAAACTGCAGGGAAAGGTATTTGGAAGAAGAGGCCCTGGCAGTAGGAGGATATTGTGGTTAAAAAATTTGAAAAAATGAATTGGCAAGAGCACAAGAGAATTATTCAGAGACGTAGACAACAAAGTATTAGTGGCCAGGATAGTTGCAAATATCAGGACCTTAGGAAGGTACAGAACTTTCGGTAAAACAAAATCCCACTTTACTTTGTTACCTGGCTAGGGCTAATGTTACCTGCCCCGGAATTTTTCGGGCAACACAAAGCCCTCCTTTGGAATTTGTAATCCCAGGAATGTTACCTGAGGCCGACTTTGTGGCGTCTTGTGCAACACCGGGATTTCTTGACCTACCGCGCCGCGTCGTGCCAAACGATCCCGAGTCAATCCGAACATCACCGACCATAGCCACCACGGCATTTACCACCCAGGTAAGGACGCCGGCGTATTTTCCAATCAGAGCAAAGGCGCGCCCGGCGTTCACCAATCCTGGGCAAGCCCTGCATTCCCCAGCGGGTTCAGCGTGCTTCCACCCTGATCTCTGCACCCCACTAGCAGAGTGGGGCACGACTGAGCCCTTAAACATCAGTGACATCAGTGTCATCAGGTGAGTCCCTTTTGGCTTCTTTTGCTGCTCGCCGCCCGAATCTGCTGCTCGCTTTCCGGACCGGCTGCTCGCTTTCCGGTCCCGCCGCCCAGATCTGCTGCCGCCCCTGATGCTCGCTGTCCGGCTCCGTCGTCGGCCCTACTGCACGCTGCCCAGCTACGCTACCGCCCCTGCTGCTCGCTGCCCGGTTCCGCCACCGGCTCCGCTGCTGCACCTAACTCGCGGCCCGTTTCAGCGCATACATTAAGTCGTAGGTTACGTTCTTGTAAATTAGAAAAGTAGGTTAAGTTAGCGTAAGGTAGGTTAAGTTTGTAAGATTGTAAATATAATTCTAATCGTAAGTTGGAGCCGACGCTTCGTTTTTTAGCCTTCCGTGCCCCAGGCGTTGCCGGTCGTAGCGTCCCGACGCCCGATTTATCACCGCCCGGGCCCGACCTGGTAACAACTTCATACTTGGTCTTTTTTACCATAAAATACAATTCATGCACTTCAACCACGACAAATAATGTATTTCTTTAGGTCGAGATGATACCTACTTTCTAGCTCAAATATATATGTTTATATTCTTCATATAGCGTTCGTGAGTTCAACCAGAGCGCCTGTGTGTCGCTGACTGATATCGTAAACCAAACGGACCAGATAATAAGCGCTTGCTTATTGCATTGTAAGTGTTTTATTTATTTACTATAAGAACTACGATTCAAATAAGAAAAGTAAACAATAAACATAAAATTCTTGCTGCATAACAGCTAAAATTTTAAATATGTGGGTGGTCGGCAACGGCCTCGCCGGCCCACACAATTGTAGTCAACAAATAGCAATCGGAAATCCGGTGTTCCGGAACCAAATATTTTCCCTACCTTTGTTTAATTTACAACAGAATTATCCCTTGCAAAGTCAATTCATATTCCAATCTCTACATATTCTTTCAAACTTTCCACCAAATAGCATTATCGCCACACATGCATATACCTAACTTATCCCAAAAATACAACTGCAGTGAACCAAATAATTAAAAAAAAAATGATTAAGAGGAATTTTATGATGACAATGAAGCGGAAACTAAGAAGACCCCTGAGAATAGTTGGCAAAGAGTTAAACCCCACAAAAGGAAACGATACAATAATCCCTTTGAACAACTACCTGCTAGAGAGGAACATTCAACCTCATCTAATTTAAATCCATACTCGGTACTCAGTCATGAAGGTGAAAATGAAAACGAAGATACCGATATGCCCCAACAAAAAGAGCAAAAAGAACCAGCTATACCTAAACCACCGCCATATTTGTTCACGATGTTATCGACTATAAAAAAAATGGTAGAAAGTCTTCAAGAAGTTGCTGAACAGGAACAGTACACAACGAAATGCCTAGCAAACAATGTAGTGAAAATTAGTACAAAAAACCCTGATGTCTATCGGAGAATGATCAAATGCATGGTAGAAAAGAATGTCATTCATCATACCTACCAAATGAAACAAGGACGATCATATCGCGTTATACTAAAACAACTGCACTTTTCCACTTCTCTAGAAAAAATAAAAAAGGCCATAACTGACGCAGGACATCTTGTACGCAACATCATAAATGTAAAAGGGAGAATAAGTAAAGAACCATTATCCATATTCTTTGTGGATCTTGAGCCCGCCGAAAATAACAAAGAAATTTACAAATTACGTTCTATAAACAACAAACACATACTGGTTGAACCGCCAAAAGCTAATAAATATTTAGTACAGTGCACTAGGTATCAAAACTATAATCACGCCAAAAATTACTGCATTAGCCCATACGCATGCGTCAAATGTGGTGGAGCCTATGATACCAGGACATGCACGAAGACAAGAAAAACAAAAGCTTCCTGTGCACTGTGCGGTGGACCCCAGCCAGCTAACTACAAGAATTACAGAAGAATAATCATCCAAATAATCAACCTCCAAGCAGTAGACTCCGAACCCATAATTTTCCATCACTGCCCTCGCAGAGAGCTAATCTGACCCATACCAATCAACCTGAACAAAATAGATACCTTTATTTGCAAGTCTTAAAAAAACAACTTTTTTAAGCACAAGAGATAAATCTCGGCCAATTCCTCGATTAGTTTAAAAACCTCTTTAACCAATTATTGCAGCAAAACTCTATGATAATGAATTAACTACTAACTAATGTTAACTACTACCATTAACAAAGCCATACACTAAAAAATGGCTAAATTTTTAAAAATCGGTCTATGGAACGCTAATGGACTACAACACAAAAAACTCGAACTCGAAACATTTTTACAGTTGCATAATATAGACGTCATGCTTATCTCGGAAACACATTTTACTGAAAGAACGCTTATAAAAATACCGTATTATTCTACCTACTGTACCGAACACCCTTACGGGACAGCCCATGGTGCCTCGGCAGTAATAATTCAAAGCTCAATTGTTCACCACGAATTACCCCTTTTAAAGAAAATTTCTACAAGCAGCAACAATTCAAGTACAAAAACTTCCTATGCCGATCAACATCTCAGCTGTCTATTGTCCCCCAAGATGCAATCTTACAAAAGACCTACTACAAGTCTTCTTTGATTCTATTGGAGCAACATTTATAGCAGGGGGTGATTTCAACGCCAAACACACGCACTCTGGATGCCGATTAACAACAACAAAAGGGAAGGAAATGCTGAAAGTAATTTCCGACAGCGGATACAACTATTTGTCTACAGGCACTCCCACCTACTGGCCCACGGATCCTAACAAAATCACCAACTTGTTAGATTACTTTGTAATCAATGGCCTATCTTCAAATTATGTAAATATCTCTGCTAACTACGATTTAATATTTGATCATTCTGCAGTGATTGGAACTGTAAGTACAACAATAATACATAAAATACCTAAACCAATTCTAAGCAATAGTAGAACCAACTGGGAATCATTTAAGGGGTACATAAATAAACATCTAAAGACCAATGTTAGGTTAAAAACGATAGAAGACATCGAGAGCGCGACAAATCACTCAATTACCACCATTCAATCAGCAGGATTGCACGCGACTCAGCAAACAAAGAATTTAAAACCCACATCTCCTAATATTCCCAATGAAATAATGGAGATAGTTGGAGAAAAACGCGAGGCGAGAGCAAAATGGCAGCGAACCCACAACATTGTATATAGAAGGGAACTCAACCGACTAAACAATAAACTGAAAAGTAAATTAAATAAAAACCGCAATCACACCTTCGAAGCTGACCTCAGTTCACTATCAGTACATGATAACACAATCTGGAGAGCGACCAGAGGAATCAAGCAACCTAAAACACCGCTCAACACCTTCAATTTGTTTTTACTCTTAATTCAGAAAAAATTAATGAGGACGTTGAAACTTACTGAAATGCCCCATTACAAATGTCACCACCAATACGTAAATCCAGGAGGAAATAAACTACCTGTCTAATAAAAAATCCCCAAGGTTTGATCTAATAACAGCGGCTGTCTTAAAAGAGCTCCCAGAAAAGGGAGTACAGTATATCCAACTATTATTTAATGGAATTTGCCCACGCCATTCTCATCCTCATTCTCAATCCGGTAAACCCCCTAATGATGTTAACTCCTATCGCCTTATCAGCCCTATTCCGTGGCTATCTAAATTGCTCGAAAAACTAACCCTAAAAAGAATAAATCAAAGTGAAATACTACAAGACTGGTTTCCAAATCATCAATATGGCTTCCGGACTAACACTCGACTGTTCAACAGTGTCATCGACTAGTTAATAAAATTCTAACTACTCTTGAAACTAAGGAATACTGCTCTGCAGTATTCTTGAATGTTAAACAGGCATTTGGCCGTGTTTGGCACAGCAGACTTCTGTACGAAATTAAGAATACATTTCCTCACCACTACTACCTATTGTTATGGTCTTACCTTAAAAATCGTCACTTTCAAGTCATAGTAGGTGATGAAACATCACAACTAAGGCAAATCCAAGCAGGCGTACCTCAAGGTAGTGTGTTAGGACCTGTGTTATACCTTTTGTATTCGCATGACATCCCAAACCTAGAACATAATACTATGGGAACTTTTGCTGATGACATAGCAATACTAACATGTAGTGAGGATCCAGTCATAGCAACGAATAGAACTCAAGATCATCTAACCTTAATTGAGGAATGGATACACAATTAGAGGATAAAAATTATTAGTAATAAATCTTCCCACGTCACGTTTACCATGAAACGATCAACCTGTGCTCCAGTTTACATCAACGATCACCCCATCCCCCAAGCTACTTACCTCGATCTTCACCTTAACAAACGTCTAACCTGGAAAATGCACGTATCTGAGAAAAGGAAGGAGATGGACAATAAAATTAGAAACATCTATTGGCTCCTTGGTAAAAAATCAATTCTTTCTTTGGATAACACATTACTTATATACAAGACCATAATCCGACCTATATGGCTCTACGGCTATGAGCTATGGGGTTGTGCAAGCAATTCAACGATATAAATCATACAACGATTCCAATCAAATATATTACGAAGCATAACTGGAGCGCCATGGTACGTCTCTAATAGAACCCTCTACACCGACCTCAATGTACTATACGTGAAGGACGCAATCAAGCAAAAAGTCATAAAACACCACGACTCGCTAGCAACTCATCCCAATGAAACCATTATTCCATTAAGAGAAGATCCCATGATTCGACGCTTGAATAAGAAATAGTCAAAAGATTTAGTGCAATAAAGAGGTGACTTCCTTGGGAGTCTTTCTCTCCACGACATATACCCAATGATAAAATGAGCCCATAGAATGTATTTTGTATTTTTCTGATTGTTAATAAACTAAATAATAAAAAAAATGTATTCTTCAGTTACGGGCGATTATGTAAAGCAACGTTTCAGAAAATTTTAATATAAATACCGTTGCAGCTTCTACTTTCTTTTGTAAATGGAAATAAACACACAGGGGCATCACATCAAAATTCCGCGTCGTTAAAAACTTTCTTCTTAAAACTTACATCCATTTGAAGGAAATGGGAATAGTAACAAGAAAAACAAATATTTAGGTGCAGTCAACTCATTTTTCATGATATACCCAAAACTGTCTATATAACTCTTTCAGCAACAAATAAATCTCAACACCCCTTTGGAGATACATTGAATACTAAAGTTTCAGCGAAGCATTTCCTGAGTAAGTTTAAGATAAAAGGAATATCTATTTCACACTAACTAAAGCAGAATGTTTAATATTCTACGAAGTGGAAATATAGCGTGACATAAAACGCATTGATAAGTGAGCAGGGCAAGCGGCACGTGCTCCTGAAAAACAAATATTCAGAAACGCAAACACTTTTTCCACTATTTGCTCGAATTGTAGTCGTAAATATGGAAAGTACTCCATTCCAGTGATAAAAACGCCTTATAAATTCGTTTTATTATTGCAGGCCTTCCAGGTCGGGCGCCGAGCCCCGCCATATGCGCTTTCCTCTATCGCTGTCGTTCATCTTTCCTTTATCGCACATCCGCCGCCAAAAGCTTATATTTCTGATAATCAGTGGCGGCGTACGCAGAGCTGCGGGCCGGCGGCGGAGGTGCGATCCTCCGGTGCTCCGGGCCGCGGATCGGCCGACTCGTTAATTTGTCACCTTTGCGCGGAAATACGCAGCGCGCGGTTCCGGGCTCTCCCGCTGGCGATGCTGCGGCAGCACTGGCGTCCTCTGGACCGATCAATATGGTACACTCCCGCGGCTCCCTGAAACAATGGTAACTGCAGCGCTACAGCCCGGATTTCAGCGGAGGGCTCGGCTGAAGCGGCCCGAAAGGGTGCAAGCCCATCGGCACCTGCATGATTTAGTCGGACTTCACGGGCCGCGAGTACTAATGCTGAAACGGCCGCACACGGGAATTTATTCGGCTGCTTTCCTGTAAATCTGAGCTTAAGCTCGGCAGGGAAAGTTTGGTTACATAAATCACATCTGTCTGGTTTTGTTTAACTTCCGTTTTAACAGATACAGTATAGGGGATTACAATATTTCTTGAGTTTCCGAAATTCCCAGCTTAAGTGTTTTCAGATCGATCGTTCAGTCATTGTGTCTACCAAAAGTAGAATCCAATAGAACTACTGCAATTAAAATAATATCCCTTAAAAATTTCTTCTCAAATCTAATCTTTTTTCAGCAAAATTGAAAAAATCAAAAGCTAATGGCGTCAATTTTGAGATTGTTAAGTGGAAGTATTAAATCCTGAAAAATTAAATTACTGATTTGCACGTACTTGTAGTTTTGGTGGAGGAGCCAATAGCATTCGGCTTATTGAAAATAATTATTTGTTACCCTTTCGAATAGCAATTCCAAACCTCGAAGAACAGTTTTATCGAGAGACCTGAAGTTGTGACACAATACTGCAATGTCTCCATGATTATAATTTTTCAGAACGAGATCAGCTGTTTTTAATTTTTAGATATAGTTAATGCACACAAAAAATTGTTTACACTTATATTGTTTTTCTTTGTATCCTTTACCGTCTGTTAGCTTCAAACTTCATAATTTTTGTACCACGGATGTTACGATAACAAATATCAATTAGTTGTTTTTGAAAACACTCATTCAAAAAATCAACATTAAGAATATAACGGTATATAGACAGCAGCAGTGCAAATCAGACTACCATATGGTAACACAAGCCTGCAAAATTTGGGTTGTGTCATGTTTTTAACTCTTGATAATTAATTCTCATGTACATTTTAGCTCTGAATCTGAAAACGACCTTCATTTATTTCCATCACGTTAGGATTTCTCGCAAATCGCAAATTTTAAAATTTGTAAGAAGTCCAAAAATTGCGCAAATACGAGACTTCAAAAATAGACTTCTTATTATTTATTCATTTTCTTGTCTTATACTATACATTATTATAACCAAAAAATTGAAAGCTTTGAAGAATAGGGCGGGAGGGGGCCATTGACCCCTTATTTCTAATAAAAATTGCCACAAAATCAGCCTAAACTTCTATTTTAGTGCATTTTTATGGTAAATTAATTTTCTTTTATTTCATTAATTTTTATGAGGTACGTCATGTTTTTGGAAACCACTCTCCCTCTTCACCCCCCTTAATGACGAAGTATGTAAAATACAATTTTATTCCATGTGTCAAAATTTCTTTCGACTTTAGCTTTTCTTTTTATATTTTCTATGGGATTCATCTCGGTGTAACATCCAGCAATAGTCGGCCATCATTGTAGTAGTTCATTTTTCTTAATACATCCTTTTCTTTTCTTTGATGTTCTGATGAAATTTCGAACCAATTTTTTCACTGACGGCATGCAGATTCTCAGGAAAATAGTCTTAATCTGAATTTAGGAAGCGAACCTTCAAGCTCTTAGAATAGCCTAAATTTTTGTACTTCTGCAGCATGTTCTCAACATATTATTGACAACTGTCACTGTCACATATTGCATTAATTATCATTCTCAGAATTTTATTGTAAAAAAGAAGTTTAATTAAGTTAGTGAGTTCCCATTTGACTTTCAAAATGTAAGCAAGACATCAGCGCTCAGATATCTTTGAAAGTGCCGAGTGTCAAATTATTTACTGATAACCCGCATCATTCTACTTCAAAACTGTAGTCTATCACTGTAACAAAAGTATGTACAAACCCATGTTTCCAATGGGAAACAATTACGGGCCCGGGCCTCCGGGAGCCCCAGCAGCCCCTGAAAATTACGGATTTACGTTCAATATCCCTAATGTACAAGGATATCAATTTACTCAACAACAAAACGCCTACAGCCAATCTGGTCCACAACCCAGATATTCTACCAATTGTCAAGCATACCAGTCATCTCCTTTTTCATTCAATCCGCAACCACTGTCTCTTTCTCAAACTGCACAAAATGGAATAAACCAACAAATAATGAATGCCACCAACAATGATTTCAACCACGAAGACCGAGATTCACGTGTAAATGCAGATTTAATCGAAGACTCGGATTCAGATACTAACAGCCCCAACAACACGCAAGGTACCTCGACAAATACGAAACATGAATGACAAAAAATCAAAAAACGGAAAATAACCAACTCTAATACAATCTTTAATCGTCAACAACCCATTCCTACGAGCATATCACACAGATACGAGATCCTCTTAGAAACTCAACCAGAAAACGCTTGTCAAGAGCAAACACCTAATAATAATGAAAGTCCTAGAATATTTATATCCATGGAGTAAACAATTATAATGAAATGATTAAAAATATTACTAAAATCCTGGAAAGAGAGCAATACCACTCAACAACTTTACCAAACGATAAAATTAAAATAAACACCAACACAATAGACTCATACAGAAAACTCACCAAATACCTTAAAGATGAAAATATATTTCATCACACCTACCAATTAAAAGAAGAACGCGCATACAGGATAGCCATTCGAAATCTTCACCACTCCATACCAGTTTCAGAAATAACAAAAGAACTTGGGAATCTTGGTCACATAGTACGCAATATTATTAACATACGTCACAGAGTAATCAAACAACCATTGTCACTGTTCATGGTAGATCTAGAACCTAAAGAAAATAATAATTCCATCTTCAACGTTCAACATTTAAGTAATATGAATATCACGGTTGAACCCCCCAGGAAGATACAAACCATACCTCAGTGCACCCGCTGTCAAGAGTATGGCCATACGAAAACTTACTGTAATAAACCATTTGTCTGTGTCAAATGTAGCGGTAACCACGAAACCCAGTCCTGCAAAATAAAACCAATACTCCAGCCACTTGTGCCTTACGTAATGGACAACACCCTGCCAATTACAAGGGATGTTCAGTATATCAAGCCATCAAAAGAGCCAAAAACCCAACACTCAGAGGAATCACAAACAAATCCAGAACGTACCAGTTACCACCAAATTTATCCGAATACCCACCACTTCCTAAACAAAACGCCAAACAAAATCCAGAAGCTATACATCATTCTTACCACAGACCTTTCTTCCTGCAACCACCCGACAGAAGACCCCCTATTCATACCTTCAATAAACAGCAGAATAACATCAACCAATTGTTCTCTAGCTCCCTAACGGAATTTAAAGAAATGTTTTCGCAGCTTATCAGCCAAAACAGCATGGTATTAAACATGCTTTCCACTGTTATAAACAAATTAGCTTAAAAATGGCCAACCACCTCCGTATAGCTCTCTGCAACGCCAATGGCTTATCAAATCATATACCTGAGATCAACTGTTTTCTGCAATTACATGATATAGATGTGCTACTCGTCTCCGAAACCCACGCAACAGCCAGAACAGTTATTAAAATACCGCACTATTCCGTATACCTTTCCTACCACCCTGATAGCACAGCACATGGCGGATCAGCGGTAATTACCAAAAACTCAATCTCCCACCATGAATGGAACTCCTTTCAAACCGACAAAATTCAAAGCTCTAGTACAAAGATTCAAGTCCTACCCTACTCATTGATCATAGCAGCAGTATACAGTCCATCACGACATGCTATATCAACTGAAGAATACGCAGATCTGCAAAAATCTATTGACGCGAGATTCCTCATTTGAAGAGATTGGAACGCCAAGAATTTGGCCTGGGGCTCAAGACTAACCAATCCGAAAGGGAGTAACCTACTCAGAGCAATACAAAATCATAACTGCAACTACATATCAACCGGAAAACCCACCTATTGGCCTACAGATACAAATAAAATCCCCGACTTATTAGACTTCGTTATTTCCTGCGGCATAGCAAACACATACACCAAAGTGGAATCTAACTATGACCTGTCCTCAGATCACACTCCCATTCTAATTACCCTAAGCGTATACATTATTACCAGAGAACCATCCCCAAAACTCTGCAACAGAAACACCAATTGGGACCTCTTCAAAAACACACTGGATCATGAGATTAATCTAACTATTCGAATTAAGGACGCCTATGACCTAGACGAAGCAACCCAATATTTAACTACAATGATACAAAATGCGGCGTGGCAAGCAACATCCAATGAAACAAACACCTGTTCAGCAGATATTAATATCCCTCGTCATATAAGGCACCTCGTCACAAAAAAACGCAAGGCACGAAAAAAATGGCAACGAACTAAACAAAGGCCAGACAAGATCATATATAATAGACTTACTCATCAACTCCACACTGAACTACTAAAAGCCCGGAACGACACCTTTTAGCATTACATCACGAATCTTTCACCTATTGATCATACGATATGGAAGGCAACAAAAAAATTTAAAAAGCCAATAGCACCGATACCTCCAATCAAAAAGTTCGATGATACATGGGCCAGATCAGACAAGGAAAAAGCTGATTAATTTGCAGACCATCTTGCTACCGTATTCTCATAGCCACAACCGGTAGGAAACAACGATGACACCGACATTTCCGCATTCCTTGACGCGCCCTGCCAAATGTCTTTACCTCTGAGATCATTCTCACCATCCAAAGTAAGACAGCAAATTAAATTAGCAAACCCACGTAAAGCACCTGGTTACGACGTAATCGTAGGAGATGTATTGCAAAACCTCCCCAGAAAACCCTAGTGTTACTTACAACCATCTACAACAGCATTCTACGACTCTGCCACTTCCCCACTTAGTGGAAACATGCTGTAATCATTCCCCTTATTAAACCTCCTACGCAACCCTCCTCCTACAGACCCATCAGCCTTTTACCACTCATGTCAAAAATATTCGAAAAACTGCTCCTCACAAGAATCAATGAAACTGTCGACATAAATGAAATTCTCCCAAACTACCAATTTGGTTTCCGGCAGCATCATTCTACTATCCACCAAGGGCACCGAATAGTTAACAGCATTATGGAGACTCTAGAAACCAAGCGCGTCTGCATAACTGTATGCCTAAACATAAAACAGGCTTTCGACAAAGTATGGCACACGGGTCTGTTATACAAAATAAACCTCTATTTTTCAAATCAGCTGTACCTCATACTAAAATCATATCTAACCCTGAGGACTTTCCAAGTTAAAGTAAATAACACAACTTCCGAATACCACGAAATTACATCTGAGTACCGCAAGGTAGCGTACTGGGACCGCTGCTATATCTCCTATATACTTCCGACACGCCTACAACTGACGATACTGTACTTGCAATGTTCGTCGATGATACAGCTATCCTCCCAATAGACGAAAATCCAATAACTGCAACAGCCCATCTACAAACACTCTTAGACATCTTGCAAAACTGGTTCAACAAATGGAGAATTACAGTCAATAGCGGCAAATCTTCGCAAATTACTTTCACAAATAGACGTATTGCAAGCTCACTAAACAACATCAACAATACTCCGATACCTCAGAAGACGGACATCAAATATCTTGGACTACACCTAGACCATAAGCTCACCTGGAGCACTCAGATCAAAGCCAAACGAAAACAAATAGACCTTAAAATTAAACAAATGCACTGGCTCCGTGACAGACGCTCCCAACTCTCACTGTCAAACAAACTACTGTTATATAAAAGCATCATAAAACCCATCTGGACATATGGTATACAGTTGTGGGGATGCGCTAAAGCCTCCCACACAAAGATCCTGCAACGAAGCCAATCAAAAATCCTTCGCAAAATAACCAACGCCCCATGGTACATCTCTAACGAAACCCTTCACATAGACCTAGGACCATACGTAGCCGCAGAGATACAAAAGCTTGCTCGAACATACACGAACCACCTGGCAGGACATAAAAACCAGCTACTAGAACAGCTCTCTAACCAGCCAACCATCACCAGACGATTAAAACGAAATTGGCCACAAGACCTTCCAGTATAACTACCCAGAATAACTTAGCGTTTAGCCTACGGGGAGTAAGGTGCTGGCCGGATTCCCCCAATGACATGTTATAAAATTATAAATTATAAATATTTACATATTACTCGTGTGAGAGTAGATTGTAAATAAGCAACACATAATAAAAAAAAATGTTCTCAACGACTGATTTAAAGTGCGGATCCTTCTTATTTGCCCAGAAACTTGGTTACTACGTCTTTAAGGCTCCCCAGGCTTATTTTTCCGCAACTGCCATTTGTTTCTCATAATTGCCATCTTTGAAAAGTTTTATAATTCCAGGATTAGTAAAGACACCTTCTTTTAATTTAGCGGTTGATAAGGTTGGAAATTTGTCACAGACATAATTAAAACATTTACCTTCTTTGGGTAAGGCTTTGACATTTGCTTCATCAAGCTTGATTTGATATGCAGAGGTGGAAGAAATATTTTATTTTGATCTACGAGAGCTTTTCTGAGCATATTTTTGGGTTCAGGTTATAATGAAGCTCTTTTTGGCCAATCTTCCTTTATCCAATGATTTTCTCCGACTCTGCTATCCCATTCACACAAAAAAGCAAGGAAACTTTGTACACACCCTTCTTGCTATTCTAGGAGCATCGATATTGTTTTGAGATCACCGCACGGACTCCACTTATGATTGTCGTATTTAATTCCATCGAGAACAAATTCCGCATTTTCAAACACTTCTTTTAAATAGATATAATGTCCGACGCGTGCTGACGCATACTCTCCCATCATCTCGTCGTCTTCAACCCAAACAATTTTGTAGATTTCCTAAGGGACATTTAGAGGAAAGGGGAGGGTGGGGTTCAAGGGCCTAAATAAAACTTACAAACCGGTATATGCACTGAAACAAATGAGACAAAATATGAATGAACTACAAAAATAAAAGAAGTTAATTATTTGGTGTAAAATTAGAACAAAAAATAAAAATTTAAAAGATTCCTTAATAAGTGATTAAATATTAAACCGTAATTTAAAAGACAAGTTAATAATAAGAAAATAAACATTGTGATAATGTGTGTAGAAATATAAATAATGCGATAAGATCCAATGAATGTAAAGAAACACTACAAGGTGCTTTTGCAAGAGAATAAAATAGTACTAATAAAATCTAGATAAAACGAACTGCTGTAACTGATAATCAAGCCGTTTCAAAAGAAGGAGCAAAAACGATATCAAAAACAGTAAAAAAAGTTATATAATGTGTTTAGCATAAAAAATAAAGTAAACCGAATGTCCAAAATTATCGAAGAATAAGTATGCCATAGCTGAACTTCTAAGATAAGATGTAAAAGCAAAAATGGATAGAGAGGTTGAGATTATTGTGATGAATAAAATCGATTTGGAACTGGAAGGTTATGTATAGACAATGTCCATTGTCAAACAAGTGACTAAGCTGATCGAGTAAAAAATATGGCGGTCATCTAACATTTGCAGGCTTAGAAAAGGCATACTATAGTATTTTAATATAAGAATTCTGGAAAACAATGCTGATAATATAAATTAAAGAAAAATGGATCACTTAGTTAAAGTTTTCTATCAAAGTACAAATAAAGCTTAGAAATAAAGTTGTACTCGAAACAAAAGTGTCCAAATGCTGAGACAACGCTGCACACTGCCACCGAGATTGTTAAATATTTACGTAAAAAAAATTAAAACAATGGTATAGAAAATGTCGAGCAATAGACCTATAAGATACAAGATATTACATTCACTTTTGCTTACCGATAACCAGCTAATTGTGGTAGAGAATAAGGACGACATAACATACATGCTGTAAGAGAAATATAAGAAGTAAAGACTAGCTATAACGGCCTACATGTGTGTCGCAGGAGAACAAGTACAGTAAACAGACACGAAGAAAAAAGGTTGTGCTTAGGCTCAATTATATTATGCGCGAGTAAATTAGATGACAAAGTAATAAAAGGATAAAAGCAACAAAAGCACCCAACGAGCACATATATAATAGAAACCTCACAAATGAACACAACAAAAGGCAATTAATACTATTATGGTAAGCATTACAACATATGGAGGAGAATTTTGGTCGATGACTAACAAAATACACGATAATGTAGAAAAAGTAAAACTATATTTTATAAGAAAAAGTTTTTAATAAACGAACAAAAAAGATATGGAAAGAGATGGAAGTGAAAATGTCAATTACAAAATTACTCCAAATTGAACTAGTTGCCGAGAAGAAGAAGAAGAAGGAGAGATCGATTTGTACTAAAATGGAAAGGTATATCCAAAAATATTTAAAGAAGAAAATTGGATAAAACAATATTAGTGGTGGGAATGGAAAAAAAAACATTTATTATAATTTTAAAAATTGGCTATACGGTAACGTTTCGGGATCATCCTGCTGCTTCCATGTATATCTTTACATACTATTAAATCGGCCTGTTTTTAACTATTTTCTCCAGCCAACAATTTCGAGTTCTATGTCAACGAAATACTGCTATGAAAACAAAATTCGGTAAACCTCAAACAACTTTACGCCTATTTAACAGGAACGTTTTTCAAACATCTCTTCTTCTCACTACCGGGACATTTCTTCCAAACCAACTACATCCTTTAAGACGTTCACGTACTACTGATTTACGTGTTAGGCATTCTGTAAAAAAGCTGGCGCTGTCTGGAAAAACCACTCTACGTGTATATAACTCTAAGAAAGTGCTCTGATCAAACTCTTTAGAATAGAAATATGTCCAGACGTTGTATAAACAAAATATTTGGTATCAAGTAGCAGTTACTGACTCTAAGTCTTAAAAGCTGATAAAAAAATGTCTCAATGTTCTCTAGAACACCACGCCTTAATTTGAAACACACAGTTCTACAAGAAGTTTTATGTATCAACATGATAACGTCTAAAACATTGGTTAAAGTTTATAGAGAAATGGTTAAACAAGAAACGAACCTGTTTTGCAATGGCCAAGTCAGTCCTTCAACTTAAACCTAATTGAGTATTTGTGAAAGGTTGAGTAGGGTAAAAATTTAACAACTGAAAGAATTAAAGTGCATTCTAATGATTATACTGATCTCATGGTATACTCTCTTGTATGGACTGTTCTTATAGAAGACATTGCTATTATTGCTCATTAATATTTAAGTTTTCCTACTTCCCACTTTTCAGTTGTTTGCTCTAATATTATTTAGTTAAACTAAAAATATTTATTGTGCTTCCAAGATCAATGATGTATGATAGACTCCAAATTCACTGTAGTCTTTTTCAAAATAAACTCCTTTGGATTTTACAAAATTCAAAACATTTTGCATGAGTTGGAATTGCCTCGTCATATTGGCTTAAATCTCGTCTGAAATCCGGTTCCTTTCAAAGGCGATTTAAACTTTTGGAACAATCACAGCAAGGGCAATAAATTGGGGCTGTAAGGCATCTCTTCTTAATTGTAGTTCGTATACATCAACATTTTTCGATGCTTTGTTCGTAGCTGGTGGACCAATTTCAACAGATTTCCATACATCTCTAATTCGTTGATTTTATGAATGTTGCACTAGTTGCATTATTCTCGAAGAGTTTCTGCGTGCAAATGTTTCAGCTCCGTACGAAACTCACTGCTCTACTCGCTTATTTATTGCAAATGTGACGATTACATACTACGTGTACTGACTCATTCGTTTCTAACTCCCAATTGAGTCTTCTCATTCACCTATGTGCACTACAGTCAACTTTCATCAGCTACCAAGTTAAATAGCAGCCCCATATAACTGTGCCAATTGTGTTAATATTGGCTGTATTTTCAAAACAAACCACGTATTGCGGCTATGATTAATTTGTTTTTTATAGTACCAAATGATATGACAGCCAAAAGAATATTTTAATACACCCAGGGACAATATTATAGAGAAAAAAGCAAATGTGAAAATAATCTCCTAATCAAATATGCTGGAGAGTCACCAAACATTGTTAAATTAGCAATTCATATGAAGAATAATAACATCTTATCATTATCAGTGTAAATATTGCACTTAACAATTTTTAATATATTTGGGTGTATTTAAATCTAATCATTTGCTTTATAATAGAATACTTCTTATAATCTATTTTGCTGCATATGAAAATTGGTACTAAAAATTTTGTGGGCAGCACCTTTTCTTGTATTGTAACGAATTTGCAAACGACCCCTATAAACTCATCGTCATGTTAGACGCTTGTGACTTATTTCGAGGTTGTCGCCTAGCCGTTACGTTCGGGAGGTGAATATAAAATAAAAAAGATCTAAGTATTGCTATAGCAAATAACTACAATAAAACACTAATTGCATCTTCATAGCAAAAGCAAGCCAAGTACATCAAAGAAACTTTAATTAATGTTTTCAAAGGCCTACTAAACTTTCATTCAACATCATTATGGTTGTATTTTAAAGTCAACGTAAACTAAAATATTAATAACAAGTAAACGAAAAGACCCACAGGATTAAAAAAATAGTTGTAAGATACAAGAAGTACACCTCCTAAAACTTGCAGCTACAAAGAGACTGTGTGGATATGATTGGGGCTTACATCATTACCAATCTCTTCCCTTGTTCTAACAAGCCTATTTATTAAAAACAAAGAATAGCTTGTGCCCCAAAAGAACCAGCCGTGGTTAAGATTTTAAAAGGATTAAAATTTACCCTTCCATTATTGATTATTGTAAAATCCGTCGAGCTGAGCATTTTTTTATTAAAAATTAATTTTTGTGTGTTATTATTACCAATTACCCATATAGTAATAATTGCCAAATTATTACGTGAAAAACTTCCTTCAAACAAAACTGTGGAGATCTGAGTCTCAAATCATCTAAAACTGCAATACTGCAGCGAGGTATCTGGTGGGCCGTAAACGCTCAAGGAGGCCTAATACTGCAGGTTTCGTTAAGAATCAGAGAAAAGCAACCGTAACTAAGTGAAATAAATGTCAAGAAAGTCCTATTCGTATTATATCAGTGAAGAATCGACCATAGTCTTTGTGGATGTGTCATAATTAAGAAATTTCGATTTTAAACCGCGAATAAAGTTAAAACGTAAGAATAGACTGAACAGCATCCATTTTTTGTTTTTTAGACATTTAAAAAAACGGTGTAGTGCCAACAGCGGCGCAGTTATAGACTAACATTTAAAAAACAGCCTAGAGCTACTTTTAGAACATACAATTTTTAAGGCAGGCTATTGTTTGATGATTCTATTTATTTCTTTAAGCTTTATCATGGGCATACAGTTGTTAGCTGTATGAATACAACGTCTAATACAAGAAACTCTTTTATAGAAAATACTATAGAAGAAGTGAAATACTACGGAACTTAAAATAATAAAAAAATAATAATAATGTTATTTGAACTTTGTCTAATAGTCTTAGGAAGTAAAGGTAGATTTGTTAACAAGAAGGAAATGTAGTTTATTTCTGTTATACCTGTGTGACTAGAACTATTTACTATTGATGCTTTTTTTCTGAAATAAATTGAAAGTTATAACACTAACGACTTTTTATTTTATAATGTTATTATTAGATACCTATATAACGCATTCTGTCATCTGTTATTAATAATAAAAATGTGAAACCTATGAGAATAGATTAGTAAATAATATATCATATAATAATACAACTCTTACAGCAGCAGGTGTATAAGTGCAGTAAAAAGTTATAAAATTTTGTGATATCTGCAAACAACATCTTTAAAAGGGACGAAGCCTTGTCTCACGTTAAAAATGACCATCCTTAGGCAATTGCCCTGAAGATCCCTTTAGATTTTTATCTACTATAGGCCTGTGCTTCATTTTTAGATTATTTAAGGTGCTATTCTGTAGCAAAACTAAAACTCCCTGGGTTTCTTAAAAATAGCATTTTATAAACCATCTAGGAGTTCCACTTAAGTTGTTTCCTTGGTATGCTATACTTATCAAACTTAATTTTAAAACACTCAAAGAAAAAATGAGGGGAAAAATTTAGTTTTAATGAGACAGTGCCGGAAACATGTCTATAAATCAAGACCTATTTTGCTTTTCAACGACGGATTAAAGTGGGACAGACAGATTTTGTTTGCAGCTGCAGAATAGGCAACGCAAACCACTAATAATTTAGGTATCACCGCAAGCGATTTCCGATTTGGATAATATTAAACTAATTTAGCTATGGCCTGAAGCGGTCCCAATTTAGGATTGTATTGGTATAGTTGCACTGCCTATAAACAACTAATAACTATCTTTCCTAAAATCTCTAGTACGGAAAATTAATTTTTAAATTAATAACAACATAAATATTCTTGACTTTATTATTTAAAGTCATTAGCTTTTTGATCCCGTTTTTATAAAGCATCGAAAAGTGCTGCACTATGTATGCCCAACAATAAAAAAATATGATTATTTAAACTGTATACTTACTTTGTTAAAATCTTGACCCTACTTTCAGGTCTGGTTAATCAGTTGTTACGAATATTAGAGCAAATTTTCTTAACAGTCCAAAAGCTCTAAACTATAATATTTTAGCTATATCTTATGCATTAGTTTGTGTATACACAGATGTCGGTTAAAAAAAACGTTATTTTTAATTAAATAAGCACTCTCGGACAAAAGTGTTCTTTAAAGGACAATCAGTCAAACAAGTTAATTACTTCAATTATGTAGAATGTAACGTAGCATATGATATATGTAAAAGACCAAAATGCAGACTCCAGCGTATGTGCGAAAATATTGAAAACCCTTTCGCAAAAAGCCAGAAAAGAAACACAAATTTTGGTATACCATATAGCAATCCAAATATAGATTTTAAAATAAAAAGATCGCTTGCGCATCAAAGCTTCGGAGATGAAGTTCTTAAGCTCCATTCAAAGATACAGCAGACAAAGTAAGAAATAACGATGTAGGAGGAAATTTCAGAGTAAAAGCAAGACTGGAAACTACATATTGAAAGAACTAAAGATCACAGTGACATACAAATATCGCTATGATGGAAAAAGAGACTTGGATAAACCGAAAAAAGATGGCAATAAGTGAGCCGGAATAGATCCTGCGGTCTAAACCTTAGGTGGAAAAAGAATGTTTAAATAGTTCTTTCTATGCATAATCCATTATTCGTCGACTTCGTCTAATCCCTTTTTGAATTCATATATTTTTATTACAAATTACTTTTCTATTTGTTTTGCTATAATTCTATTTACGTAGTATCACTGGATAATTTTTCTTCTTTTACTTCAGCACTTTTTTTACTTTTTAGCAGTATATAAAGCACATTAGTATTAGCTATACAATTACAACTTTTCTTTTGCATTTGTGTCGCAATTAAAGGTATATTGTTATTATATATTACATGCACTTCTAGGGGCGTTAACAAAAGGCAAATGTAAAACATTTAAAATCATAGTAATGAGAAAGTCGCTTTGTACACCAATTAGTCCCTTCCGTATGGTCATTCGCTAAACTTTTAGTATTACCGCTTTCTAGGGCATCATCGCCCAGTTGCATTATGGCATGCACAAAATGTTGCTGCAGAGTTGTTGCAAATTTTAATTTTACTATTCAGTTACGGCAATAAAACTAATGCATAACTTAAATACGTAAAGCACTAGCTAGTTCATATGAAACACATGATGCTGAAGTATGTACACTAATAAAATTCTCTATTACCTTATTAAATTAGTTGGTACCTTCCATGCTTATGATTTTTAGTGGCTTTTTATTGCAAACATTTTCTCCAGACTTGACTATTATTGCCACCTTTATTCTTTTTGTTCGCTCATGTTTTATCATTTACCACAATTATTCTGCCGAAATGCTTCTGCCATATGAATTTACTCATTCAGCAACACCATTAACATCTGTTGGTCTTTTAATTTCATACTATAAACTGTCATTTCTACATTTATCTTGTGAAGACATTGATTCGGACCATTATAAAGCTCAAAATATATAGAAGATAAATTCCCAAGTAGCAACAAATACAATGCTGAAACTGAATCATGTATCTGGACTTAGTTCTGAAATAACTACTCCAGTACTACAAAAGTTGTTTATTGCCTTTTGACTGATAAAGTAATGACTTTTCTATTCCCATAAATTATATCTTTTATCTCTAATTAAATTAAACTATTCTGTAGGAATAACCAAAATTCCATGTTTTAACAAAGCTTTTAATCCATTAAATTATAGGAAAACACAAACAAGTGGAAACTATGCGTAAACAAATAAAATGTATGTTTTAACAATATTTACTTAAACCAAGGCAAATTGAAAGCTTAGTAATGGATGCTATACGCTTTTAGAAAAAAATTATACAACAAACATAAACGGTGGTGTTGGAGAAGAATTTTAAAATAAACAGACGTTAAAAGAACTGTTGCATTACAAATAATTAAAAAAAAATACAAAAGTTAATACATTCATACACACAAATATACATGTATGTAATACTGTAAAAAGTGAAAAAGAAAAACAAATTACAGTAATACGTTCAAAAATAACTAAAACATTTTTTCTAAGTTAGTTGAACTACAGTTTTACATCCTGTGCCAGTTTCCTTTAAAGTATTTTTGATATTTTAAGAAAATATACTTTTTCCCAGTAATTTTTAATTAATTTTTTTGCACTGATTTGAGTTAGAAGATTCAAATAACGCACACTCCCTGTTATCGTGCAGTAAACCTCGATATGTGATTATGTTTCAACTGTTAGCCTCAAGATTAAATAATACATTACATTTGTATTTCCACATCAAAGTTGAACGTCTATTGTTGTAATTATAAATCACAAAATATTATTAATATGCAATGTATTTAATTTCACATTTCAAGCTCATTTTGCAATAAATCAATAAAACTAAATTCATCGCAACTGATAGTGCGCAATCAAATCAGTTACTAAGGATATCAAAATTCAGTGTGATGCAACCGCCCCAACCATTAAGTTACAGGCAAACATTACAATCCTACTACATAATAACGCAATAATTACATCTACGAAAAACCGAATTCAGTTACATGCATACTTACAATATTAGTAATCAAATAACATCTAAATCGCTTGTCTTTTGAAATGAGTAATCAAATTTTTGTAGTTACCAGAAGTTATGTATATAAAAATTAAAAAAAAGTCCTCAAATAACAGAAAAAAATAACCAATATATATGCACCATCTTCTATATTTGTATATAGAGTAGCAAATAATAAAAAAATAATACACTACCAATATCAATGTTAATAATTTAGGTACGTATAGAAATTCAGTACCTTAAAAAATAAAAAATTATTTGTCATTCTTGCCAAATTAAACAAGGATGCCTAATTATAGTTGTCGTAAGACATCTCCACTCTACAATGCCAACGATGTCACTGTCACTGTCACTGTATCATACAGTCAAAAATATAATTAGCACTGAACGTAGACAAATCAATAAAGTACTTCCTTCGATCTTTGTAGACTTAGCACCATCCAGTAGCAGTAAGAAAAGTTATAAATTAGAATATGTGCAAAACTTAAAAATGTAAACTTATTTAAATGTACTCATTGACAGTGTTAAAACCACAATCACTCTAAAGTATATTGTTGGCTGCCATACTTATATATGAGTGTCGGGGTCCTAACTATGGACAGAGGTGTATCAAGTCAAAAAAAAAAAAAAAACTCATACCAAATGTGCCTTATGGTCTGGGCCGCGCACAGCCAATTGAACGGGCTGTAAATCTACTAAAAACTCAAAAAATCTATGGATATTTAACCCAAACCCAAGCGGGAAGCTAAAGATTTTGAGGCATGTTTAATTAGTTCTTACAATAGAATGTCATGATTCTCAATATGCTCACTACAATTAGCAATAGTTCACTTAAATATTAAAAACTATCTAACGTACTGCTTTGCTGAACGCAAATGGTCTCTGGGAACATAGTTAACTGCAGTTATAATACATCGATATTTTATTTATTGCGAAAACACATTTCACAGATCGTTTTGCAAATACTTAGGGCGTATACAATAAAGCTAAACTAGACAACGTGTTTAGGACAGTACAACTCATTGAATGAACAATGTTACACCATGTATTACACAAATTTTAATAATTCATGCAAGCAGTAGTAATTAAAGTCAACTAACCATCAAACATAATTGTAGCAGCTGCAGTTTATTATCCTCCGATGCACAATAATATTAAGATAACGTTTCCACTCGATTCCGCCAATTGAATCAACTTACGACCACAAAAGTTAAAAATTTAACATATTGTTACTAAACAATAAGTTCTGTTGGTCATATTGGCCTAGCGACCCCAATAAATTACTAGACATGCTGGACTTCTTTATAATAAATGACGTATCATCGAATTATTTAGACATAATTGTTTTTTTATAATTTCATATAGTGTAGTACCAAAAGAAGAGCGGACGAAAAGAGGTGTTGCGTTACTAATTAAGAAAAAACACAAGATGCACATGGTTAACTTTTAAAGTATAAACGAGCATCATGGGAAGAAGAATGGCTGTAAATGTTTATGCACATACAGACGATGAAACCATAGAGGCGAAAGGAACATTTTATAAGAATATGCAAGTGACCGTGGAAAGCATTGGAGACAACAGAAAAATAGTTATGTTAGGAGATTTTATGCCCGGGCTGGAAAGAGTGTAAACATTAAAGTAAAAGACGATACGGGGAGAATTCTGCAAACGAGAGAGGAACAAGGCTGTTGGATTTATGTGTCCAAAACAGCTTAAGAATAACAAACGGATTCTACAAATATAAAGCTGTACATATGTACATGTGGGTCCAACTAAACAAACAACTAAAAACAGTAATATATTATACAATTATAAAACAAGCATCTACAATTATAGCATTTAGAGGCATAGATTTATATGGTAATATCATAATTACATTTTTCTTTTATTAATTCAGCATTACAGCCAGTACAAACCGATTAACATTAAGAATCGCTAGACAAGATTAATGTAATTAAATGTAATTTAGACAGTTTAGAAGACAAAAGTATTAAGCATCTACACCAACAAAGGTTAGACCAAAATTCTGGAAGAAGTAGAATGTGTTTGAACAGAGGCATTGTATAAGAACATCAAACAAGCATTACACCAAGCACTAGAAAAAAAGAAAATTAAGCAAGTAACTAAGAACACCTGACAAAACAAAGAAATAAATAAGGAACAACACAACAAAGAAAGCATATTTAAGGTGGTTAAACTTCAAAACGACAGAAGATGGAGTACAATATATAAATAAGAGAAATAGAGGAGAAAAGAAAAACATGGGAGAGAAAATGTAGAGAGATTGAGTCATGTAGAGGAATAAACAGATGTTTAAAAGGTTGGAAATTTGTAAATAACATTAGATCCTACAAAAACACATTGAATATAGAACTGATAACGTCAGAAAATGGGAAGAAGTACCCACAAAATATAAAAATACAAGAAGATTCTGTGGAAATTACAAATTAACTAGTGTTACAGAAGCACTCAGAGGAATAAAGAACAATAGCAGAGTTAATTAAAAATTAACAGACAAATTAAAACTGATAATTACAACGCCATGTAACTTGTGCATTGTAATACAAATGCTACCAACAAAATGGAAACTAGGGTACCTCACATTGCTCTATAAAAAAGTGAAAGAAACGAGTATTAAAACTACAGGGGTATAAGATTAACATCTACGCTCACTCCGCTTTATGGAAGTGTTAATGCAACTGATAGAACAGCAATACAAAAATCAAGAAGCTGAAGAACAAAGCGAGTTCCAAGATGGACATTCATGTAACGACAATTTATTTTGTCCTAAACAAATAATAGAGAAGAAAATCGGCACAGGAAGACTTAACAAATCATAGACTTAACAAAAGCATACGATACTGTTCCCGTCGCAAAACTATGGCCGGCCTTAGAAGAAACTAATATTAGCAACGTACTCATTAAAGCGGTTATAAAAATTAAGATCGATGGCAATACTACAGCAGGATTTGTAGCAAACAAGAGACTTAAACAACCCTGTTTGTGATTTATATAAAATATGCTTTAAGACAGTGGAAACGAAAGTGTAGGGCGCAACGCTAGGCAATACTACCATCGATACACTGCAGTTCGGGGATGACCAAGTTCTAATACCAAATAACAAAGAAGATCTTGTGTATGTGACACAAAAGTAAAGGCAGGGTTAAGTATGAATTTAAATAAAACCAAATATATGTGTATAGGAGAACAATCCGAATCGTTTTGACACTTCCAAATGTCTAGGTGTAAGAATAAAGCAAGATAGACGAGACAGTAAAAAAATAACAAGATGAAAAATGCAGAAAAAAGGCTAAATAGTATATGGTGGAGTAAAGAAATAAGCGTAGTAACAAAACTGAACATCTATAATGCCATACTAACAAGGAATGTCGTGGAGTTCTTCTGCTCCGATCATTATCAAATTTGGTATACAGTATGATATGACTGAGGGATGAATACATGTTATTGCTTTTTGCTGTGTGACCCAAGACAGACGAGATAAGAAAGGTCAAAATGACGAAACATCAGGCATACATTGTGTTGTGTGTATATTGTCCATATCACTATTTTTTCTCTCGTGTCAACAACAAGTGTTCTTCTATTCTCATCAAGATGGCCAACCCAATAAATGTTCAATGCATCAATTTCAAGCAGAATGTTTTGTAGACATGATCAAATATTCCTTCTTTAAGGCAGAATACATACGAGAGAGACCTCCCCGAT
The DNA here is from genome assembly GCA_036346155.1 of Sinelater perroti. NCBI lineage: Eukaryota > Metazoa > Arthropoda > Insecta > Coleoptera > Elateridae > Sinelater > Sinelater perroti. The sequence continues at coordinate 13,926,108 of JARFIY010000158.1, read as the reverse complement.
TTGAAACTCCTGCCACTCCTAGCCACATACATTGCCAAGACTCTCCAACCTCTCACAGAGCAGGCATCATCCTACGTCTGAAACTCCTATCATTTCCTAGAAATACTAAAAATCTTCCCTATACGCAGAGGTGACATAGTCAGCTTTGATGCCGTTTCTTTGTTTACCAACATTCCAATTTCTGATACCCTACAGTTATTAAAGTCAACCTATAATGTAAATAACAATATCCTCTCCGTAATAAACCATTGCCTATTCAATACTTACTTTACCTTCCAAAATAAATTTTACCGCCAAACTAATGGTGCTCCCATGGGTTCCCCACTTTCACCTGTCATTGCTAATCTTTTTATGACCGATTTCGAAACAAAAGCCCTCGCCTCCTTTCACCTTGAACCCACCTGCTGGATACGATATGTCAATGACACTTTTGTTATCTGGCCTCATGGACATGATACCCTTCCAGAATTCCTTTCCCACCTCAACCAAATCCACACAAATATCAAATTTGCCATGGAAACTGAACATAACAATTCCCTTCACTTCCTAGATACTCTCGTAACACTTATTATACTTTTATTACACTGTCTACAGAAAACCCACTCACACTAACCGCTACCTAAATGCCAAATTCCATCACCACCCTGCCCAAACCTATTCGGTTGCAAAATCCCTCATAACCAGATCCATCAGACTTTCCCATACGAAAAATCGCCAAACAGAAATTAAATCCATTACCACCACCCTTCTGCAAAATGGACATTCCAACAAATCATTAACCAATATAATCAAAAACATAAATAAAAACACTAACTCTCAATCCCAAAACCCTGCTGGGCAACAAAAAGCATTCCTACCTTACATCAGAGGCATCATCGGTAGAATAAGCCGCATACTAATGCGGCACAATATCCGCACGGTCTTTACGACCAATAACCAAATATCTGAGGTTATTCGCTCAGCAAAGGATCAATGCCCCAATGAATCCCAAGGAGTGTATGAAATACCTTGTGGAGACTGCCAAAGGACCTACATAGGTCAAACAAATCGGCAAATATCTAGCCGAATATACGAGCATTCTCTGGCGTACGGAAAGGTGATAATGGTTCGGCACTTGCCAAATACAGCAAAGAAACAGGCCACAAAATTAATTTCTCTGGGGCTAAAACCATTGCCCCCATTTCCCATTTTACCAGCAGAATAGTACGTGAGGCAAATAAAATAGAAAAACGCCCACAGTGCCTCAACACAAGAGATGACAGCCAGCGTTTGCCTGTCATGTGGAAGTCTCTTATTGCTCCCCATCGCCAATTACGCAACACCCTTAATCCTACAAACTTTCCCCAACCCAACGCATCTCCCGCCAAACAAACTTTCACTTCCAGCCCTATAAAAGATCAAGCAGGTCACACGAAAGCTCAGTCTTATTCAGAGACTCTTAGCTCTCCTTGGGGAATAGGCAGATTGAGACCCCAAGTGAAGAGCTAACCTCTTGAAACTGGCATCAAAGCCGATGCCGAAACGTCGAGAATTTTCTCAAAATAGACGCGGTTCATCCCGTAAACTAAGTTGTTTAAACATAGTTAACCGCGGAAACCTATCCGTATATAAAATACTATTCAGCGATGTCTTTCGACAAAGTATACCACCATCTTATTTTTAAAATTAAGATTATTCCTGGGCGTCCTTATTATCTTTTATTACATTTTTATTTGTTAAATCGTTGTTTTCGAATAAAATTAGTAAATTATTACTTACACCTTTTAGGAATTTTGTCGTATCTTCTCTTTACTGCTCACCTGATACAAAGGATATAATAATTAGAATATTCTCCAACAATACAGCTGTTCTGCCATGTGATGATGATCCCCAATGAGTCTCAGATTAATTGGAAGAAAGTCTCAGTAGACTAGAAACATGGCCCCAAAAATAGAAGATAAAAATGAATGAAACACATATGGGACTTTTACCACAAGCCACACAGGACTCACTTGGAAGCAACACACTCGGTTCTTTTTTAATTAGAACGAAGGTCCCTTGGCGGTATTTCCTAATATTCTGATAGTGAAACTTCTATCTGTTATACCAACCAGAGACATACTTCACTTGCCTTCAATTAACATATTACCCTTTTTGAAAATTATTATTTGCTTATAGGTCTGAGATAATTAAAACATAACAATAATTTCGACAGGAGTTTTTTCCAAAAGTTAACAAAATTTAACACTAATTTTATGCACCTTAAGATCAGCGATCATGAATAATCAACAAAAAAATCAGTGCTATAAACTAAGAATTACCATATTACCATTTATCATGCACTAAGTTTTAATTAGGATACAGTATATACACAGGCTCTAGCAGTATTATTTAATAGACCACCACGTGCAACTTCTTAACATCCTTCAACATCACAAGGTACGCTGTTTTAGTTTCAACCGTGGTGTGGAGTAATGAACACGTACTTTTATGTTAGAGGCTTATTTTAAAAATGGTAATTCTCTGATTGTGACGCAGCGGCTATTTCGTAGTCATTTCTCACTTCCAACCAGGAAGACTATAACATTGTGAGTTTATAATTTCTGACGGACTTATTAAAATCTATCTGGTAGACGCCGCAGCGTTTGGATACCCGAGAATATCACAACAGTGGGGCAAGCTGTTGTCACAACGCGCGGAGAATTCCACATTACAATCTTGTGTCGTATCCATATACAAACTGATAATGGCCCACGAACTTAAAGGATGTAACTGGCATACCTAGCAGCAAACGTTTCATATAACGTTGTGCTCAGTAGTGACGAAACTCATTTTTATTTATCGAGATATTAGATCCTACAAAATTTTCGACAACTCTATGAGCAACCTTTCCACAAACAGCGTATAATTCTTTGGTGTTCTGTTGCAAATTAGGGCGGTACTTTTTGAGCATCTACCACCATGTTGCGCTGTTACGCAGTTTCCTAGAACCCAGACTTAACGAACTTGAAAATGCGGTTCCAACAAGATGGCGCTACCGCACTTACGCCGAGAATTTCTGGGACAAATATTTCTAAGCCGCCTAATCTCTATATGGTACCATGTCTTGTCCAGCTACATCACCAGACCTTGCAATTTTATTCTGTGGGAACACCCGAATGCAGAAGTATTTTAATTTAGGCTACGATATTGAATATCAAAGATTCCTATTCGCAACTCGATCGCAGCAGTACTGGTGAAAATGAGTCGGTAAGTAACCTTAAGCTGAGACTGCAGACAAACACTTGGACGATATCATCTTCAAAACTGGTTAGTGACTAAATGGCTAGCATTGTCCTGTGTGGTAGTACAATAAAACATTGGACCGAATATATGTTGTTCTATTTATTGCTAGGAGATCATTCTACCCCTTATAAGGTTCCATCATAAATTTCAAAATAACATGCAATTTCTTAAACAACGAATTTATTTTTAGGCACTACCATTACATCTCATTCCCAATGGAAGCCTTTTAAATAATAATACAAAATGTAACTATTTTTGAATATTTATGGATAAGGCAATAGAACGTTTTTCTCTTAAATTGTTATTTTTTAAATATTTTATTTATTTGTAAATACAGAAAATTAATCGAGCGCACCTGTAATTTGTGTGTCTACACCTTTCAGAAATGTATCATCTTCAAGCCGCTGGCGCAGAGCGACATTCTCTTATGAAAAGCGCCCTTTCGCCCCTTCAAGCGCGTTTTTAATCAGGCGGGCGGGCGAAATAAAAACTTCAAGCGATAGTAGAAGAGCCGCGAGTGACCTTTGAATTAAATAAATTGGGCGGATTATTTTCAGCTCCAAGATTAAGTTTGCAATTTGTAACTTCATAGTTGGCCGCCGTTTGTATCCATTAAAGCAAGCGGGGCTGGCGGCGAGATGGTTAGTACTTTTGAGAATTGCCGGGTTGTTTGCAATTAAATTGTTAGTTGCCGCATCAATTTGCGGCCCCGTAGTGCGAGACAGTCTGATTTATTTAGTTTCATGGCGATCTCAAAATAAAGTAGTCATGTTTGCGTGTAAGTAAGCGCAATTGCCGTTCTAAACTAATAAACGGAATTGTTGGGGTTTTAATAAATTCCTGCGTGCTCGAGTTGTGCGACAAAACCAGCAAAGCTTCGTACAAGCGTTATAAATGTTCAATATGTGCGCCATTTGTCACTCCGCAGACATCTACACGATACTCCGGTTCTGAACAGGCATGCTGCAACCCGCGTTGATGTTTGGAATGGCTGCCCTGAGAAGCTGATATGATCTACTATTTTCATGGAGAAAGTCACCTGTTGTTAGGTTTGATGAATGGGCTGCATACAATAGCAGCTTATGATTAGCTTAGAAAACGAGAGGAGACACTCTGTTGTAGTATAACAATTGAGTCGGCCTTCATCTAACTAAAGCAGTAGCCTCTTAGTCATTCTTTTCAAATACATCAATTATGTTACTATTTATTTCCCAACGTTAAGCTAATGCTAAATTATCACTAAGAATTTTTTGTCTCTCAAATTTAAGCATAGTATCTGCTACCATTTTTCTGCATTAGTGCAGACAGTCTTAAGACTTTCATCAGCATTTAGTAGTTTTGGTAACATATTCCAACTACAATATGATAAACTTTCTGTTCTTCTGAAACAGCAAAGTAATGGCCAGAACTAGTAAGACGATACATGCGAGTTATGTCTGAAATTTAATCGTAAATCTTCTTACCCTTCACTCTAGTACCAAGAAAGGATGCATTCAAACCCTCGATTGTTTGACATTGTCACACTGAAAGGAGGTACGTAGATACTGATATGTTTGTTTGTATTCTGGCTCACAATATTTTTACTTATCATTTTAGGGTTTCATGGTTACCACACGTCAACTTCGAATAATGGTGAAACGCGTGCTTTGTTATTATTAGTTTTATAAATGTCCAATATACGGGCTAAGTTAGCAGAACTCGAGCTTCTTTACTGTTGTCTCTAGTGAGAGTAAATAGATCACTTCTGACCTGTTCATTCAACATCTTCAATACCTTATTGCTTTCTTCTTTCATAAATCGTATTCTACCCTTTAGGCGTCCTTTTAACCTTTTTCGATTTTTCTATGCTTAAGTTACCCATATCCAGTTGGGCTCAGCCGTTCTTCTAATGTCATCACCCTATCGCTATTTGACAAGCTTGTTGAACAATATTTCGGGCTATATGTCCGACTCATTTTAGTTTGAGTTAGGCAACTCTCTTCACGCCGCTTTAAATTTTAAATCTTGATCTAATGGGTGCGTTTGTTCTTCAACCCTAATTTTTTTTTTCATGGTTCTTTAATTTATTTTAAGTGTGCATAGAATGCTTTTGGTGTATATCTGCTTTTAAACTCTATATAATATTACTAAGAGTACGCGATAATAGTAAAAAAGAACTTTTAGGGCTTCGTAAGGTTCTTTAGTTTTCCATATGTACCCCGCATTGATCTTATGCAATCGTTGACCTCTAATTTTTATTTCCTTTTTCAGCGCGATTGTTTGGACCAATTATATGTGTTTACTCTATCAATTTGCTTTTAATTGTATTTTCTATCCTATATCTGTTTCACTTTGCAAATACTTGTATTTCGTTAACGTAATTATGAAACTACCCTTAGTTGGTTAACTAACCAACTCGCGTTTTGATTTTGCAAAAGTTACGAGGTCATCGGAAACCTTAAGTGGTAGCAATTCAGCTTCACTTTCATTCAGTTTACTATAATTTTTGAGGAAAGCATCTAGATTTGCGAGGGGAGACCGATACGCCTACAGTTGCGAAAGTTTGCAGTGTCCTCCTTTTTGTGAGTTAGGATTATTTTAGGATTTGTCTAGTCTACTTTACTACTCTTTTATTAAATGTCAAAGTTTCTTAACATTTTAAACAACAAGTTTCCTCCACATTTCATTATTTCCACGACTCCCTCTCTTCACATGCCGCATTTCAATTTTTGCTGTCATAATGCTTTATATAGTAGATGTGACTACCTGTAGGTAAACTTTTTTCTGAATTTACGTTGGCTACTTTTCTTTGTTACATGGAATTTTGTAGAAAATGTTTCAGTTATTTTTAATATTCCTTCTTTCAGTAGCTGTGGTTATCCTTTCTTTATTTTTCGGCTTAAAGCTTTATTCTTCACTGTTGTGTTTTCCCAAATATTTTAGGCCCTTATAGTATTCTAATCCTTTTAATCTAGTTTTCTGTTGTGTGTTTTGACGAATTGTTTTGCATTTACCTTTTTTTAATTTGTTGTTTTCTATTGTTTTAGTCTTTCCAATAAATGCTTCAGAAATATCCCTGTTTATAATATTATGCTTCCTTAGCCATCCAAATCTTTGGCTCTTTTACTTAGGTTGCTTTTTAAACATAGTTCAGAGTTATCTAGATGTTTTTTAGTTTTCCCTGCATCGGTTTGTATTTATCTTCCGGGCTCGTACTAATTTGTTGCTTGCTTCTAATAACATAATTTCATTTGCAAAGTACGTAGTCGATATAGCTTTGGTTTTGCCACTGGGCCCTTCAAAATCTTCTTACAGAAGGTGTTTTTATTATAAAATGACTTTTATTCGATAAAGTTGGCGAACATAGTGTCTCAATGTGAATTTTTTTATTAGTTTTCGTTTTTTCTTGTTGTTAAAATCGTCTATTACTAGTATGTGTTTAATTATATTTTTTATAAGGTTTTGGAAATATTATCATAGAACTTCTCAATCTTTTCGATATAATAAGAACCTGTTGGGAAATAAACTTGTACTACTTTCATCATTATTAGTGTATTAATTTTCACAATCACATAGATGATTCTATTTCGACTGTCTCTATTACCACTCTTTTTTAATATTTTATGTCTTAGGAAACCGTAGTATAAATCTGCTTTATCTTTATTATATAGCATATGACCCATTACTAATGTATAAGTTTCATCGCTTCTACTTGATTCGCTCAATCCGATGATAGCTCTGTGTCGAAGATTTCTAGTCTAGTCTATCCTCAGATAACATAGGTCTGCTATTGTAAATTGTAATGTTCGTTACCTTTTGGCGATCTAGTTTTGCTAAGGTATTATTTGCACCATTTTCCGTTCCATCGTTTTTACCGCTGCCTTAGTAGAAGAATTTCTGGTGGCTGGATACTGAGGTCAATTAAAAGGTTTGTCTTTGTGGTTAAAGGTGTATTAATCTTGAACACCACGCTGACCAAACAGGCTGAGTTTGGTTTAAATTAAAGCTAGGTCATTAGAAGAATCTCTGAGAAAGATCGCTATCTCTACAGTAGATCTAATCGCGGCTAAGATCGCAAAAAAGCATCTTCCCACTATCGGTATGTAACGTTAAAGTCGATCAATTAACAGCAACACTTATTGTATCACGTGGCTTGCGCTTTCTTCACATAAAATGCACAGATTTCAGCACCAGATGTATCATTTGTAGAGAAAATATTGTACTTTGAATTACAATAGTGTCAAAAAACGGATATACCTTGAGTGGTCTACTGATTACTACTGATTTAGTCAAGTTCAATGTGTTACAGTTTCTTAAAGCAAAATTATCTGTTATCATCCCAATCGCTACATCTAATGCTCTCAAGAAGTTCGTCCTAAAGAGAAGAGATAAATAAATGAAAATAATAGACACAATAAGAAAAAGTTCCAGATATTTAAAAGTAAAAGTTTATTTAAACTCTTTCGACATTGCTGTTTATTAGTGTTTTTATAAATTTAGAAAGGCAGACTGCTGTATTCGATGCCAAAAAGTCAACGGCTGGTGTTATACAGGACGTGCTGATGGAAACAAAAATAAGCATTTTATTGTAACATTCATAAATAATATATTTCAAATCTTTTACCCCAGTAGGATTTTTAATGTAAACCTGGTATTGGGGTAAGGTACAAAGTAATTTAAAAAATAAATACAGATTGTCAAATAGATTTAAAATAATTATTTTTTGATTTAATTTAAATATAGTGAACAGCTGTAATAGATATTCTATAAAGTTTCCCTAAGCAGTATACGCATTGGGTCATCTTACCCTAAGTTTTCCCATCCAGACCCCACAAATTATGCAAAATATCTGTTAGTTTAAATTTTGGAAGACGGATTATTTGAAAATTAAGTGCCTTCTAATAATGGTGATGCATCAAATTTAATGAGGTTAAAAAGTTAGCGACAGTCTAATCCCAATTTTTTTTTGTTATAAGACAGCAAAACTTATATTTGTAGTGAAGTATTTCTGAAGTAAAACAAGGTTTTCATTGGACTGTACTTAATCGCACCAACAATTTTTGGTGCAATATCATCAAACTAATTTCCATTTGTGACACATTGTTGCATCTTATCACCAGAAGTTTTATTTAATTATTTCAAAGTTTAAAAATTTCAAGATTCAAGTATTTTCGTTCTCGCATCTATTCAATTATATTTTTTGTCTTTTTTATCCTTCTTCCATCTTCCTGAATTAGAGCTCTAATAGAAGGTGTTCTAACACTGTTATAAGCATTTTGAGAAAATTTTAGGTGTTTGCGTTGAATTTTCATTCACCTCTAAAAGCATAGCAAGAGCGCAAGTACAAAGACATTTTTTGGCGCTGTAATCCAGAAGTTGGACATTATCGGTATTTTTCTGCAAATAGTGGCCTAAAAACATTTTAGATGTATTAGTAACTGGACAATGTTCAACTTTAAGTGAAAAGTAGTCAATAACTTCTTTCAAACGCCGACTTCTTGAGAGTTTTATTAGTAGTTAAACAATTTCTTACTCACAATAAGAGTACAACTTTATGGCTTAAATATTTCGGAGAAAATTAAATCCTTTAGTATGCTCCAACCTTTTGAATTCGCAGAAGTTCGACGCTTTTCGATTTAACTTCTTAGATCTCACGAAGTAACTTGAATTTTACATCAGCTGTTTACAAAAATAACTACAGTCTGCACATTTTAAATTATCTCTGGTGCTGAACAATACGAATAGTCTTAGAATAACGATAACATTTAATGTTTCGATCTTCTTTTTGTCATCTGAACTTTCATGAAATTTACAGTTTGTTATTAAATAAAAATTTTTATTTGAAATTAACTTGTATGTGTTTTGGTTGAATCAATCAACCAACAATTATATGCAATATGTCTGATGATTTTAGTAAAGGACAGGTTACTAGGTTTTCTGGGCGTTGAAGTTACGTCATAAGGTTTACGAAATTTTGATGGTGATAACCCTATTTATTTGCACTGTTGATATACATACGTTTCACATAACTTTATTATTGGCAAAACTATGTTGTATTTTTCTTAAGGGGCTACCAAAATGTGGAAGCAACTAAAGGATGCAATCACCCTGCTAGCAAAGCTAAAATAAAATGAAAAGAAATGAATAGTTCGACAACTACAGCAAAAACGGGTTAGAGAAAAAAACTGGCTAAAATAAAAATGTTAGATACCAGAATAGGCAATGCTAAAGAGGAAATTCAAATAAGCCTGCACGAGGATAATAAACAAACAGAAAATAATATTGAAAAATTACAACAGAAATACATTGATAAAAAAATTGTAATATTTTTGTTATAAGGTAAACAAAACAAAAATATTTTGTACAGATACTAAAAGGCGAAGAGAAATAATGAAAATAAAAACGGGAAGACACTAAATTATAATGGATACACATTGAGTTTATCACATATGGAAGGACTGTACAATATAAAGTAGTGGAGATAAAAAAGATCTGGAAAACCGAGAAACTGTCACAAGAATGGAAAGAGGAATATCGCTGCTAGATACAGTATTTAAAGTAATGACCACAACATTATAAAACCAACCGTAAAAGTAAATAGACAACATCCTGGGAGAGTATGAAAGTGGTTTCCGGCCGAATTGTTTTTTTTTTTAGTATCAAACAAATAATTACCAGAAATTTGAATAATAAGAGAGCTACATCGTGCTATTCCTTGACTTCAGACAGACAACAAAACCAAAAACTTGGAAAGCTTACTAATACCGTTGAGATTAATAACAGATGACATTATAACATACCAAAAATAAAGTCAGACATAATGAAGAAACAGCAACAAGTTCTCAGGTAAAGAGAGGAATAAGTCAAGGTGGTTAACTGTCACCTATATTGTTCAGCCTGACGCTGGAAAAGATAATAAAAAATAGTAGCTGTGAATTAACAAATCTCAACAGTGTGCAGCACAAACCGACAATTTAACCCTGCTGGTGATATCAGCATCGGAAGTGGAAATTGTTTAGCATAGGGCCTAATGGCTAGTTAATACTTTGCATATGTTGCACACAAAAATGTCTGTCTTATAAAAATTGTAATGCTAGTGTTTATACTTTGTATGGTTTTGTAAGCAAATTCACATTTGAAACGGTTTTTAGGCTTCCATTACTATTTCAAATTTCATGTTGGGTCTTTTAGGGGCATTTTCTGTTAGCGTAATATTTCAGTACAGTACGTTGCACCTTGCAATTTTTGTGGCACACCAGGTAGTTGTAAGTAATCTGAACACTCAAAGCCTATGACACTAGCACGTACAGCTTAATTATCAACTTTGCATATCATACCCGATTTATGTACTACAAGACCTGTGACGAAATTATCACTGAAATTCGAACATAGATAAGAACATTAGAAAACTGCTTAGGTTTTATAAAAATTACCTTTACAGAGATCTGAAAATGGATCTTAATATAACCTTATATTGTTGAATATAACATTTAATGTATTTTTACGATTTAAAATCCCCTATGAATGTGTTGCAGTTTTAAAATTGTTTTGTCACTCGCTTTTTATTTAGTTAGTGAAGCGTTTCACATTTTTAAACTCAAAAGCGCTAGCAAACTATAAGAACCATATTTGATACAAAAAGGTACTACAAAAATTAGTTTGTCCAAAAATGTCTTAGAGGACTAACATCAACTGAAACGACAAGCTATTTTTTATAGAAAGAAACCTGCAAGCTAAACAGCGAGCTAAAACACTTAGGCACGCATAAAGGACCAAAAATTCAGAACTTTTCTTGAACACCTTGCTACAGTTTTCCAATCATTTCTACACCAATGGCTGTAAAGAAGAAGAAATTAGAAACAATATTTAGACCGTCTTTCATATAAGTTTACTGGTAAAAAATTGACTAAAGCAGTAATACCTCACAAAATAAATGTTAAGAGGGCTTCAGATTACAATTTCATTACGGGCACATTACTTCAATTACACTATGCTAAAAAATCTATAAGTAACAGTGTAAATCTTTAGTTTACTGTTAAAAATTGACACATTCTTGTCAGTGAAAAATAGGTCAACTTATAATGACCCAAAAGAAGTTACATTACATCCCCTCATAAGCTTCCAATTCCATCTGAAGTACTGGTTAACATTATAAATGAGAAGGGCTGATAGTTACCCATACAATACAGAAGAAAACATGAAACTGTAAAGTAAATACAACGAATTTTTACTGAATTAATAAGAACATGGTATTTATGAGTATTTTATAAACTTAAACATTAAATTATACGCCCCTTTTACTCCCTCCCAAGATCCTACTCTTCGAACAAGACACCAAGAAACATACACAAACCTGTACCATATAAAATCTGGTGTACCACAGGGCAGTTTCTTGGGAGCAGTTTATGTTTACTGTACGTAATAAATCTCCTACAAATCAATTCAAAAATGATAGCTACATACGTCGATGATACAACAATCTTAGCTTTGCACCATAGCCTTAATTTTGCAACCAGGAATCTGCAAAATCACTTAAATCAACTCGAACAGTAGATAGCAAAATGGCAAATAAGAACAAATTGACTTATGTCACATTTAGGCCGAAGAAAGAAATTTGCCTTGCTGTCACATTGCATAGAAACAAAATATCATAGGTCTCCGAATTTTTTTCTGAAAGAGTACTTGCCCTGGAAAGTTGAAACTTCCGTTACTTCTCAATCTAATCTCTGTCTAGACGCACACAGTTTTCACAATGTCGTCGCATTGATTCCATGGCTGCTTTTCCTACTGTAGAATCGCTCGATTAGAAAATAAGCAACCATAGAGAGTGTCTTTCATGGTCAAAAATTTATGACAGCCTTACGTGTCAACATCATTGTGAGACATTGCCACACGAGCAGCCTTGTGTTTGTCGATTAGCATTTGTGAGGCTCATCTTGAAGAAACTTTCCGTATTTGTAGGTCATCATGCAAAATGAGCTCCACAAATCCTAACGTAATGACAAGTTTAAAGACGATATCACGCATATTTAATCGATTGTTTTCCATAACTTGCTCTACTCACGCAGTCATGGTTTTGGTCCATGGCTGAAGCTGCTTTGGTTTATTGTCGCACAACTTTCGATCTTTTTTGTACTTTTGCACCCACGAACGCACATTTTTAACATCTACGACGCCTTCACCGCATGTCTCATTCAATTAGCGATATACTTTGATAGCCGATTTACTACGCAAGTAGTCCTTGAACACTAAATGTTGTCATTTGAAGTATAGAAAACAACACTCACTGCAATGGCGGTAATTCGACTTGTGTACATAGTATGATGCTGCCATTTATATTATAAAATTAGAAATATTTGACGAGTTTTTTAAAATTAATTTTGTATTTAAACCTCCAACTAGACCGAAAATTAACTTGTCTAACCCGCACTTTTAAGTCCGTTTGGACGTACTAAATACCCCTATGATGCTTTGCATTTCTAAAATAAAGTTTTCGTACAATAGTAAACGCCCCGTGATGTATCCTAAATGTACTGGATGCTGTACTAAGGAGTGACTCAGAATAGAAAGAATATTTGTCTTTGAAATAACGCGGGATATAATAGTCGAAGAGGGGACGTGCCTTTTTTGTGAGCAGTTATTACAAAATCAAAGGTTACGTAACTGTACGTAGGCGTTTTCGAGTTCGATATGGGCTTCATCACATACAGCAAGCGCCAAGTGCTAATTTAATAAAGCTTTGAGTTCAGAAGTTCGAGTGTAGCGGTTCTACCGTGAATTCCAAACATGTTGGCTGCCGGCGAACGGTTAGACTACCAGCAAACACTGATCGCGTGCGCGCTAGCATCCGGCAACATCCCCGAAGGTCGATCCGTAAACGCGCGGCGACTTTGAATTTGAACTGGTCCAGCGTTCAGATAATTTTGCAAAAAGACTTTCTTGGTTATACCTACAAGATCCAGTTATTGTAAGCTCTAAAAGCAACGGACGCCTCGCTTTTGCGCTCGAGATGCTTTTGCAGTTTGAAAACTTTGATGGCGTTTTGTTTAGTGATGAAGCCCATTTTCACTTAGACGGGTATGTTAGCCATCAAAATATGCGGTATTGATCAAAAAACAATCTTCGGGAAAAACATTAGAAACATCTCCACCGCCCCAAAGTCACCGTTTTGGCATTGTTGGTTCGTATTTTTTTAAGATAACCATGGGCGCGTACTAAAAGATACACCGCCATGATTCGTAGTTTCTTTAGTCTGGCTCTTCAAGTAAGGGAGGGATATGGTCCTACAACATGGTTTCAGCAAGATGGGTCAAGTCACACAGCACGCGCGGCATTAGAGGCAATTAGAGAATTGTTTCCAAACCGGCTTATTTCGCGTAGAGGTGACATTAATTGACCACCACAGAGTCCTGACCAAGCCCCATCTGATTTTTTCTTATGGGGATATCTGAAACATCGAGTTTACATGAATAATCTGCGCCAACTTAAGGCCCGTATACGAGAAGAAACCGCAGAAATTAGACAAGACATGTGTTGACGTGTTTTCACGCATTTGAGGTCTGGCTTGGAGGAGTGCCAACGCCATGATGGTAAACATCTTGATAATGTAATTTTTCGCACATAATTTCCACACTTGATGCTTCAATTTTATCATAATTACGTAAATATATCATAAAAAGTTACTATGTTCCGTTGTTTTGAAAGTAAGTAAGTATAAAGAATGCCCAATGAGGCATTTTTATCGTTAGACATAATTTATAGTACAGGTTCTTAGTTTAAACATTCAGAATTTATAATGATAATCCACAAAAGGACCATTTGCATAAGTACCGAAAATGTAGAAAAAACAACAATCATTTAGAAACTGCTTGAAAATAGAAAATTTAGATCGCATTTGTTGCTATACAATCTCGTTCGCTTCTAAATACGCTTCAGTGAACCCTTCACCTTTATTTAATTCCGAATTTAACAAGTTGCAGACGCAGAAAAACTGTTTTGCACTTCTCGCGCGAGGGACGCGGACGAACGTAAAGAATCCATCGGGCGCGCCTTCAAGTTGATAAAGTCTGTAAAAAACGGCGCAAGGGTGCTGTAACTTGCCAGTTTACTAAAATAACATTTTTTTTCGAACAGAGCGCTTTTAAAGCAAATTTAATACAGCATGCGAATAGCAAAAACTGGTAAAATTAATTTTGGCTGGCGCAAAAGTTTAAATACTTTTTAATTGCTTTTGCCAGTGAAGTGTTAGAAAATAACTAGATGTAAAAGGTACTATTAATATTATTTTAGTTTTTGTCAAACTAAACAATTCTAAATTTTAACTTCATTTCTCTGCATTATAACATTTTTTTTCAAATTACTTGTTAAAAAATCACATTTCCATATTAGACGTAGAAAAACTAATAATTTGTGTTTAAGAAGCCGAGAGAGAGCCGAGGAATGTCTATAACGCTTGTTAAAAGATCCGATCACATTTTATTATAACTTTAGGGACGTTGTCGTGATTGGTGAGTAGCGTCACATAATTATTTATATATACTTAATTATAAATGTGTAATGCAGTGCCACTATATCGAACATACGATCAGAATAAAAGACTGAAGTTCAGTTAGAGCAAAAATGGCAGTCTCCTAGTTAGCATGGTGTTGATGTTGCATATGATTGTTTAATTCAAAAAATGCAGGGATCTGATGAGTGGTCAGGTAAACACATTTTGTAGCCCATTTTACTAATTTTTGTAAAGATGCATTGTCACACATGTATTAACCAGATATGGCTGTTTTAAGCACCCTTTCTCATGCATAATGCCCGTTTTTCTGCCTCTGGTGTAGTTGTTTCATGAGGTTGCAAAAAGTAAGAGTAAATAAATGACTTCCCTAGCCCATTATGCAGCTACTACGACTTTCATGGAATGAACGATCGCTTTTGGATACTGTCTGGGACGTTCTTCGTAGTCTAGCCGCCGTCACCTTCCTTTACGATTACCATGTATAATTCAATTTACAAAATCGGAAGACTCCCGGCTACGATCTTATACCCAACATTGTGCTAACTCATTTAACAACTAAATCCCTAGCTTACCTTGCATCAATATTTAAAGGTTGCCTGAGGATGGGTTACTTTCCAAAACAGTGGAAACATGCTATAATACTGTTATTCCCCAAGCCAAGAAAAGACAAAAACCACTTAAAAAACTATAGACCTATAAGTCTTCTGACATCCTTATCCAAGCTGTTAGAAAAAATAATCTACACTCGTCTCAACAATGAAGTGACTTCACATTAGTTTGGCTTCAGAAAAGATCACTCAACTACACATCAACTCCAGAGAATAGTAGAAGTATTAAAAACCGGATATGAAAACGAACAGTTTGCAACAGCCATTTTCCTAGACGTAGCTCAAGCCTTCGACAAGGTTTGGCTAGAGGGGCTGAAAAGAAAGTTATTAAAACTAAGAATATCTAACTACCTTACAGCAATACTATTCTCTTTCCTTGAGAGCAGAAGCTTTGCAGTTAAAATTAATACCGAAGTCTCAGAAACCAAACGTATACGAGCCGGAGTCCCTCAGGGCAGTATATTGGGACCTTTATTATTTAATATATATACATCTGACATACCAAATCTCAACGCTACGTTAGCAACCTTTGCTGAGGACACGGCCATTATTACTCTAAGCAACGACTTAACACAAGCAACTCAATTACTTCAGACAGCAATAAACAAAGTATGTAAATGGTTTAACAACTGGAACATCCAAATCAACTCGAGCAAATGCCAATCTAAAATATTCACACTCAGGAGAATACGCAATCCACCAAGCATTCATGTCAACAATGAAATCGTCCTATGGAATACCCCCGATGAACCAGTAAAATACCTAGGAGTACTTCTAGACACCAAATTATCATGGAACCAGCATATCAACTCCAAACTCAACCAGAGCCACGCAAGATTAGCACAATTATATCCTTTATTAAATCGAAAGTCAAAGTTAAAAACCAAATGTGCAATTATGATGTACACTTCCCTCATAAGACCTTTAGCACTCTATGCGGTACCTATCTGGAGTATAACATCAAAAACTAAGATAACCAAGCTACAAAGACTACAGAACAAAGTCCTAAGAATCTCAGTGGACGCGCCATGGTTTATTAGAAATAAACAACTACACGATGAGCTAGGTGTACCAACAATCAAAGACTACATTAAAACAACCACTAAGAAATTTCTCAAAAATATCACGGCGTGCGAAGGAGCAGTTCACTATAACCTAGGTAAACGAAACATTCACTCCCGGCTAAAACGAAGACTCCCTCAAGATCAATTCTTATCCGACGACGAAGAATAACCACACAGATTTGTTCGAGGTATCAAGTCACCTCATAAGTTAGAATAATCATTTTAAATATATTAACAATGCCATGTATAATACAATTGTAGTGTTGATCTGTCAAATAAATAATTATAAAGAAGAATTCACAAAAATTTTTGTTATACTTGAACAACAACAAATAGGTTGCATCTAGTTTGTGCATCTTATTACAGAACCCATCTGTCAAGTATTTTAACTTTTCCAGAATTATGAAGATGTCGGCTTACGCTAGATGTAAATATTTTAAAATTCTTAGCGAAGCACTGAACAGTAGTCGATGGACTTCCTTAAACTTCTTTCTGGAAGTTGGAAGTTGGTCGTCAACCTTTATTAGTTTCAGTTTGCGTTTGCGTTTCGAACAGCAAGGTTGTGCGCCGAGAGTGAACACGATAAGTTAACAAGTGACCCCAGACAACTGGTATCATAAATTTTACATATATATATTTATTTATAACTAACCACACTGAAATAACCGAATTAAGTGTATAAAAACTATAATGGCGGGGCCATTATGGCCTACGCTAATAATTATACGCAATATGGTCCATTAGTGCCCTTGCAATTGGGGCATTTGTACAAAGATCAAAACACCACAAACATATACAGTATTATCACAACCTACACCCCAACTAATCTAAATACAACACCCAATGATATTTTATAGGCAACCGCCGACCTGTCCACAAACAAGTAACATTCAACTCTATGTTAATTACCCCTCATTACCAAATAACAGGACTTAGAATGGATGGCAACAAGTAACTTACGGCAAGAACAGAAATAGAAACCACGATAAAGATAAGGATCCAAGTAGTAAAGCCGGTTACTGGCTAGGACAGGATGTGCCAGTTAGTAATAGGTATGAAAATCAAACGCAAAAGAACATGGACGAAGAAAATCAGGCACCCAAACAATCAAAACCGCTACCCATTTTCATAAGAGGCGTCAAAAATATAAAGCCATTAACAAACCTACTTAACAAATTGGCGAAAGATAAATAGCTTATTAAATCGTTAAATAAGGATCAAGTCAAAGTTCAACCATTAGAAAGCAAGGACTATACTATAATAATTAAAGCATTAATAGAAAAAACACTGAGTTTTACACATATAAATCGAAGGAATAGAAAAACTTTCGTGTAGTACTAAAAATATCCACCCTTCAACAGACATAAAAGCAATAAAAGAAAGCCTAAACAATGAAGGACATGAAGTAACAAACATATAGAACATCAAACTACGGAAAACCGGAATAACCCAGCCATTGTTTTTCGTAGATGTTAAATCAAAAGATAACACCAAGGAAGTATATAAAATTAAACAACTCTTAAATACAATAGTACAGATCGAACCTCCGGATGCCAAAAGAGAGTTATTTCAATGTACGAGGTGTCAGAGATTCGGTCACACGAAAAATATTGCCATAGTAGTCCAAGATGTGTTCAATGTATTGGAAACCATTACACAAAGGATTGTCCTAGGAAAGTCAGGGATAAAGATGCTTGGTTCACAAACAGCTACAGCAAAAGTTACATCCTGCTTTACGCGAAAGACGAACACTTACACGACCTGTACAACAAAGTATAACCTACTCTCAGGCCAGCACGAACAAATTATGAAAGACACTCACAATATTAATATACATCAACACAACACTGCAATTTCCCAACAAACTAATGACCTAACAGAAACGAAACACACCATGAAAACGTTACTTGGCCAAATGAGCACTCTTATTAATCTCATAACCACACTGATTAATAAGACTACAAAATGACATCATACTGAAGATTGCTCACTGGAACGCCAACGGCCTGTGCTCACATGTAGTGGAAGTCACATCATTAGATATATTGTTAATTTCAGAACACACTGCACATCGAGAAGCCATCTTAAAATACCGCATATACTTTACAAATCATCCTGGAAAGGTGGCACATGGGGGTGCTGCAGTAATAATTCGACAAGGAACTAAACATTATGAAAAACCAAGCTTTAGATATGAACATATACAAGCCACTAGTGCAGCTGTAAACGACATCCTAGGCGAAATTGTAATCTCAGCATTCTTCTGCCCACCAAAGCAAGTACGCACAATATGATGAATTTTTTAAAACTTTATGGAACTGATGGTTAGTAGGCGGAGATTTCAACGCTAAATGCTCACAATGGGCGTCTCGGGTAACAACTACAAAAGGAAGGGAACTATTAAAAGTGGTACAAAGAAACAACTTATCTGCGATATCTTTTGGATACCCTGCCTACTGGCCTTTAGATAAACGAAAAAAGCCAGATATAGTGGATTTTTGTGTTAACAAAGGCTTAGATACTATAAAAATAAGCATAAAACCCAGTTGAGATCTTAACTCAAATCATACACCAACTTTAGTGAAAATAACCATAAATATAGTCGAAAAAACAAAGGAAGCATCACCATACAGTAAAAAAACGAATTGGGAAGAATTTCGAGAAAACTTAATGAGCTAATTAACCTAGAAATACCGCTAAAAGATGAATTGGACATTGAAATGGCTATAGAAAACCTGACTAAAGCTATGCAACATGCAGCATGGCAAGCTACACCAGATTCAAATGAAAAAGAAATTCAAGAGCACCTACCACTGCTGGCAAAACAAAAAATTACAGAAAAAAGAAAAGCCCAAAAGAAATGGCAGATAGCAAGAGCAGACACAGACAAAACTAGATATAATAAAATATTCAAGAAGCTTAAACAACTGTTACAAAAAATTAAAAACAAATCGATCCAAAAGTACCTAAGGAACTTATCCGCAACTGAGGTCACAGAATACTCACTATGAAGGCAACCAAGAAGCTTAAACGACCACAACAACATATATCACCTATAAAAGTTACAGATGATACTTGCTAGAACCAATCAACAAAAGCTGAAGTTTTCCAACATCTACCACCCATAGCGGACTCCCATGAAGACGACAACATGCACACATGTTTAGAAACGCCCCATCAAATGGATCTTTCTCTAAGGAAAATGACAAAAGAAGAAGTAGAAACTGTCATTTTTAATGGAACTAACCCTAAAAATCTTAAGAACTCACTACTTCCCCAGTCAGTGGAAGATAGCACGCATTATTATGATACCCAAGCAAGGTAAAGATCCAACAGAAATTAAGTCTTATAGACTTACAAGCCTCCTAGCGCTACTCTCTAAGGTCTTTGAAAAAAAATCTGAATACGACTTTTACAAACAATAGAGGATACAAACCTCATACCCCACACCAATACGGATTCAGGAGAGGGCATAGAACTATCGAGCAAGTTCACAGACTGGTCAATCAAATAAATAACACCCTAGAGCAGAAACAGTGTTGCTCAGCAGTTTTCATCGACATCAACCAGGCATTCGATAAGGTGTGGCATGCTAGATTATTGTTTAAACTCAAAACATCATTACTATATACCGTACATTTCCTCCTAAAATCCTATCTTACAAACAGACACTTCTATATAAACTATTAAGAGGTGAATACTGATCTTTGTTCAATTAATGCTGGGGTACAGCAAGGGCCAATCCTCTATCTAATCTATATGGCTGATCTTCCAACGACTAGACTTACAACAATGGCAAAGTTGGCGGATGACACTACAATATTGGCGACGCACCATAACCACATTACCGCATCTGCAAACTTACAAAACCATCTCAATAAGCTGGAACCATGGCTGACAAAATGGCGAATAAAAGTCAACGAGACAAAGTCCAACCGCATCACATTCACTATGAAGCGGGACAACTGTCCTCCAGTTACCCCGAATAACTGCCAAATTCCCACAAGAACTGAAATCAAACACCTCGGAATCAACCTTGACGGAAGACTAACGTGGCGAACGCATATATTTAGCAAGAGAAAACAATTGGACATGAAATATACACAGATGTATTGGTTGCTGGGAAGAACCTCACAGCTATCTCAACACACTAAACTCCTGTTATACAAAGCGATATTAAAACCTATATGGATTTACGGTATTTCCCTCTGGGGATCGGCCAGCACATATTGAGATACTACAGCGATTCCAAAATAAAGTGCTTCGCAACATAGTTAACGCTCCTCGGTACATACCAAACACAGTGCTACATAAAGACCTAAAAATAGCTACAGGGCGTGATGAAATAACTAAAAACAGTGAAAAATATAAGACAAAAATAGAATCGCATATTAATGAATTAGCTGTTAATTTGTTAAATGAAGGCAACGAAATCCGACGGCTAAAAAGATTTAAACCGTCAGGCTTGAAAAATAGATTTAAGAATTGACATATATATATTAAACGGTGTAATCAAACAAGTGCATTAAATTAATTTATTAAAGGAGATAAATCAGTGGATTATCTCCTCCAAGATATGTAGGAGATATTGTTAACTTTAGTATTTAAGTAACCATATGACATAGAGTGTATTTGTAGCCTAAATACTCCAGGCTAATTGTACAATAATAGGAGTTACAATAAAAAAAAAAACTTTTATTAGTTAACTCAAAATTTTTACCCTAAAGCTGTTCTATTATTTCGTCGCAGCTATCCTCCGCCCAGCATTTAATCTTCTATCGAATTGAAAATTGAAAACTATCTAAATATATATTGTTAATAGCATTTATGCAAAATAGAAGCAGACACATGTAGGCCAAAAAAATGTCAAATATTTAACAACTTATAAAATAGCAACTACAGTTTCAACGCAGATAAATATCTTGCTACTATACAATCCAGAATGGATCCAGAAACCCGTACTTTATGTGAAACCGCTTAATGCATCTAATTTTTTCCCCTTTTATTTGTACAATCAGTCTCGGTGGAGACTATAAATACAATTGATGTGTGATTAATCTAAGACTATTTTAGGAATAACATGTCATGTAGAGTAATGTCCCAGTGGACATACTCTGTAGTATTTTAGAGATATGGCAATTTAGTTCTAGGCAAGTGACTAAAATCTGGTGGGAAGCTCAGAAGGTTTGAATCGTTTAAGTCGTCTTGGCTCGTCTTCTTGCAACAGGCTATTTGCTAGCTCATTGGGATGAAAGGTCAGATTCTTTCTATAATTAGTGCTGAATCGAGTGATTTCTTCATGAATTGTAGGCAGTTTTAAGTCAGCATGGAGTAAGGCATTAGGCACGTACCATGGAGCGTTGACAATAAATCTAATGACTTTATTTTGGGAGCGCTGGAGAATCTTTACATTTGAGGTGCAGGCGGAGTCCCAAATAGGAATCCCGTATGTCCAACGGGGTTTTAGGATAATTTTGTACAATAAGAGTTTATTTTCGATGGATAAGTTCGATTTTCTTCCAAGCATCCAGTACATTTGATAAAATTTAGAACCCAGTTGTTTTCTCTTAGTTAAAATGTGAGTACGCCAAGTTAATCTTCGATCTAGATGTAGTCCGAGGTATTTGACTACATCATTTTGGGGTATTGGAGTTCCATTAAGTGTAACTGCAGCGCATGTTTCTTTGCGAAGGGTGAAGGTGATATGAGTAGATTTAGTTGCATTAGCTTCCATTCTTTGCTTGAAATGTTCTGTCGGAAAGGTAGGATGCTAGGAGTGAGTAGTACGGATGTGGGAGCAAGACTTTAAGTTTGTATTTCAGTCCGAGGTGCCAAATTTTATGAAATGCCTGGCTTATATCAACAAAGGCTGCCGAGCAGTACCGGCGGTCTTCCATATCGGTACGGATTTGCCTAGTTATTCAATGGATTTGTTCCGTAGTTCCGTGTTGTGGTCTAAAACCAAACTGATGTTGGGGTATAAGTTCATGTTCTTCTATGATGTCGGTCAGTCGTTTAAGTATGAGTTTTTCGAGTACTTTGGAGAGGACTGGAAGAAAACTTATTGGTCGGTAGGACGTCACTGCATTTGGATTTTTGCCAGGTTTAAGGATCATTAAGACTTGAGCTGATTTCCAATGGCATGGGAAGTACTCAAGTCTGAGAACAGCATTAAATGTTTGTACCAATACTTTAATACATGTTTCGGATAGCTTTTTAATAATTTCACCAGTAATGAGATCATACCCGGGTGTCTTTTTAGTGCTAACCTCGTGGTGTATGATTGCTTCAGCCTCACTATGTGAAACTTTAGGAACAGGCAGAGACATCTGAAAGGAGCATCGAACTGGTTTAGTAACTCTTTTTCTTCAGCAGCAGTTAACTGAGATGAATATGGTTGAAAAACTGAGGCAAGGTGTTCGGGAAAAACAGTGGCCTTTTCCTAATCCGTTCTTGCCCATTTGTTATGATTGGTTCGTATTGGAGGTAGAAGATGTTGTTGGTACTTTAGTTTACGAGTGAGTCGCCACAAAGAGTAATCGGTTGCGTTTGTTGGTGTTAGTTCTTTAAGATAATTTTGTATGGAATCATTGCGTATCCTACACAGTAGCTTTTTGAGGTCTTTTGCTAGGGTATTATACCGTTGTCTGTCTGCCGGGGCTCTCGTAATCTGCCCTCATTTACGAGATTTTCGTTTCTCGGAGATTGTTTGCTGTAATAGTACTGGGGTTTTCTCGAATTCGTTCTTCATTTATGTCTAGGGTTGCTTGCCACGCTGCACTTTGTATTGCTTGTGTTATGTCTGCCACAACTTTTTATATGTCGACATAAGTTTTCAAAAGCAGTTCAAGAGTTATTTGTTCGCCCAGTTTTTCTTTGAAATAATCCCAGTCTGTCCGTTTGCTACAAAAAGATGGTTTCTTCAGTTTGCCCAATATTTGTGTATTCATGTTTACTAAGACTGGAGTGTGGTCCGACGTTAAATCTAAGCAGGACTTGACTTCAAATTTTTTGGAGTTAAGACCTTTGATTAGGCATAAGTCGACAAGATCGGGTAACTTATGGGGGTCCGATGGCCAATATGTTGGCTGAAATGTTGATAGATAAGTCATATTATAAGCGGACATAACTTTGAATAGTTCTCGCCCTTTGGTAGTTGTGAGCCTGGATCCCCATATTGTGTTTTTCGCATTAAAGTCTCCTCCGACCAGAAATCGATTTCCCAAGGACCGAAAATATTCGACGTAATGCTCATATTTATTGTTATGCCTTGGAGGGCAATATGTAGCAGATATTGTTAGTTCTCCTAGGGTATCTAGTAGATTGATGTTGGTGGCTTGGATATTGTTGTATTCAGCACGTTCGTAGTGTTTTAGATTTTTCCTGATTATAACTGCTGACCCTCCATGTGCCGTTTCATCTGGGTGGTTTGTTTTATATATGTTATAATTTGGTATTTTCATGTGGCTTCTATTGGTAAAGTGAGTTTCAGAGATGAGCAGAATGTCTAAGTTATTGGTTTGTATAAATAATTTGATTTCCTGCGTATGTTGGCACAGGCCGTTGGCGTTCCAGAGTGCTATTTTTAACTGTTGTTCTATTATTTGTTTTTATTAGCAATCATTGACATGAGGTGTATAAGTGTACTCATTTGATCCATGAGGGTTTTCATCATTTGCTTTAAATCGTCTATTTCGTTTTTTGGTAATGATACTTCTGGCTGATTTTGTAGAGTTCTGATATGTTCTTGAATTATTTGGGCAAACGTAATGCCCGGTTGAACAGTTCTCTGCTCAATATGGCGTGGTCGTAATGGTGGGTACAATTTTTGTTGAATTTTTTTGTGAACTATACAACATCTATAGTTTAGCGGGTGGTTTTCATTGCAATTTACGCACTTGACATTGTTATCTTTAACCTTTCTAAGACAATCGCTAGTTAAGTGGTTTGAAGCACATTTAACACAACGTGGTTTATTTTGACAATAATTTTTTGTATGTCCAAATTTTTGACAACGCAGACATTGTGGAATTTCACGTTTGGCATGCGGTGCTTCAAACTGAACTTTGGTGTTTAGTAGCAAATCTATTTTGTAAATGTCCTTGTTATTATCTTTAGGTACTAGGTCTAAGATATGTAGTAGTAATGGAATTTTTGATCCTCTTTGCTTCACATTCCAAACGTTTGTTATTTCGTGTCCTTTCTCTTGCAAACTTGTTTTAATGGCTTGTACTTTAGTGGTTGGGTGCAAATTCTTCAGTACTACATGAAAGGTTCTTTCTTGTCTAGGCTTATATGTGTGAAACTCGGTGTTTTTAGCTGCAAGTGCTTTTACTAGTACAGTATATATCGCACTTTCAGAGGGCTGTACCTTAACTTGATTATTATACAGTATCTTTACCGTGTATTTATCTTTAGCCAGTTCATTGAGTAAGGTAATTAATGGCTGAATATTTTCAACGCCCGAGATGAAGATCGGTGGTGGTTTGGGTTCAGTGATTTGTGCATTGTGGTCCATGTTTTCATCTGCAAGCAGGGCAAACTATTACTAAGACCGAGCCAATAATCCTGCTTTGAAGAAGTAGCATCTTGATCCTCATGAGATCTACTTCGTTGTTTGGTGGGAAATTGTCATGAGTCTGTGGTATTTTGTGAGTGAGAAAACTGTGCAGTTTGCGGCTGCATTATACTGAGGTTTGAAAAATTGTTGTTTATTGGTTAACTGCTGGATAAGGTTGTATTTTTTGCCGATACTTGTGTATTTGAAATGGGTGGAAGTGGGTGTCCATGAGGGTCTAAAATTGTATATGGAGGTGCATATTGCACGTAGTTCGGTAGCTGATACATTGTTATACTTGCTGCTTGTATGTTGTTTGGAAATTATTTTGTATAACATTAAGTTATAAACACGATAAGTTATAGATAAATGGTTTTTAAAATAAATTTGTGGAGTTGACCTTACTATTTATCTGTTGCACTTATTTATCTCAAAGAGCAGCCCATACACGACTTTACTCGTTGAAATTCAAGCGTGGAATTAATAGTAAATAAATTTGTAGGTTTTATTCAGGCTTATCTTAAATTAACAAAAATTAAATTATTAATAAATAAATTCGCCTGACCTTAAGCAATGCTGCGGCTCCGCTGCTGCGATATCACAGGTATAGCTCGGCACGCACGTCTGCTCTGCTTGAAGGCACTAAAGCGAATCTCATCTATTTTAAACAGTTACTTGAATGGTCTTCTTGTATATCTTTAAACATTTGCAATAGCAAATACTTTAACCTCAACGTCAGTATCCTCAATTTTAAACATTTGGTATACAATAACAACAACTTCTATAAGTCGAAACCTTTATTCTAATAGATTTGGGCAAATAAGCCTCAAAAGCAATCCTACAGTAAATTTAGTGCTCTGTCTAACAAAGAATGATTTCTAGGCATTATCGTTTTAGATAATTTCATAATAATTCATGAAGAAGTGGCCATATTTATGATTAAAAACGAGGAGAATGAGGTACTCCGTTATGTTGAGCAATGGAACAAATGTGTTGGATTTAACAGAAAAGTTACAGTAAATCTCAACAAAAAAATTATTAATTCACATAAAGAAAGTTAAAAGAAACAGAATGTAATGTGCTAAGATTGAGAAAATTTCGAAATATAAGGGCGCTTGTGCACGATGAAATAAAAAACATATTTCACCAAACTACATAGATCATGGTATGCATTACTTTATCTATTTCTCAAGCTTCGGGAAGACTTTGTAAAGCAGTGTCTCTTAAATGGCCCTATAAATGGTAATGCCCAACATTAAATTAGAAGCTGTTAAGTATGTGTTCCTAGTTCTTCTTTATTTTCTGTATTTCAGATTTTCAGTTTCTATCAACTCTTCAACAGCTTTGTTTTTTAGTCATCTCCTAATGAAGTATCCGAGCTATCACCAATAGCAAATAAATTACTTTTTCCCACCATTTGCGCGTGGAATGTGGCAAATGGTATCGGGCTACTTGCGCCCGGCTCATTTGCGCCTACCGCTATTTTCAGCTCACTTGCACCTCAGAAAAATGTCGACAAAAATAATCGTTTTATGACTAATTACTCAAAATTTTATAATTTTCTGCTGGATTCCCCTAACTTCAATGTGTTTTTATAAGTACTTTGATTTTTGTATTTATTGGGGATTGATTTTGTGTTTTATAGTGGTACATTTTCGAAAAAGTTGCGATACAGCAAAGCTGATTCTTGTCATATTTTTTATATTTTTGTTTTTGGCATTTTAGATTAGTATTCACAATATATACATACATGCATAGTCGAGTAGTATATAGTTAATCAAGTTTTTGTATATAGGATAAAATGCGCAAACATTTCCCTAAATCGCCTGTATTTTCAAATTCCGCAAGCGTCTTCTCCATTCTTTCGTCCAATCTTACGTACTTAAGTTTAAATATTGCCTATCGTAAACATAGTCCATATATTCTGCTTCTTCCTTCAAAATCTTTACGAGTTCAAAAATATTTGTATTTGGTTTCAAGAGTTGGTTCAACCTGTTGTTCCATCCTTCAAGGGCATTATTAGCTCTATGTCTGTGGCCGTGGCAGTTGTGCTATTTTTCAACCAGTGATCTACGAAGTAATCATAAAACCCCGTTAATTTATCATTTTCAGGGACGTTTCCATTATGTATAACCATCCATAGTCAATACAATTTATGTATGTCAACCGTATGTCGTCATTGTCTGTGTATTCTGTTGCAAGCCCCAGATTTTGAACTTTTCGCAACAAGGCTCTGTTGTAATGGAAATTACAGCCAGAAATTTCAACGTCAGGAAACACACGCTTCAAGGCAGAGATGCAAGCTTGTTCGAAATCAATCTTTACAACGATTGGATTCCATGAGACTCCAATTTTTAATATGGAAAATATATGTATCCTGTGTTTTATTGGGAAGCAAAGCGTATATAACGGGAATTGTGTTGGTTTCCCCAGAAGTACTCCCAATGAATGGTATAAAGCTGGTAAAATTGCTATTTGCAGCCTTTGAATGTTCCATCCATAAAAAAGTCTGTCTTTTAGATAATGCCTCTTTACCTTTTTGACTTGCAAAAATAAGAAATCTGTGTTCTTTCGTATCATCGGCGAAAAGAAAGGTTGATCCATCTTCAATATGTGTTGCGAAAAATGAACATCCTGAACTGTTGCAAGGTTTTGTATTACCCCTCGTGCATTGTTCCGTATTCTGCTTAAAATAGATTTTACCGAGGAAACTGCAGCAATCTCAGTCACAAGACCTAAGCCTCGATTGAATAAACCGCTTATTTCTTTCTTGTAAATCTTGGACATTGGCAAAAATTTTCTTCTTCCCTGGCTCTCTTCTTAGCGTTCACGATGAACTTTTAACTTCACCGGCAGCAACGTCGGATTTACACACGTGTTTTGTGACTCGTAACACAGACTTCTCTTTAGTCACCAAAGTGCTTCTACATTTTTCTGTCTTCTCCTTCGTATACAACCAAGTTACAACGCTGTCCTTTCTTTTGACACAATACTGGAAGCCGTTTAATGTTAGCAATGGTTTCCCTTTTGTTGTTTCCAAAATCTTCATATTTAAATTCTCCATACTCACGACACTATCGAAATGACGAATAAGCTAAATTTATACAAATGATCTTCTCTTTAGCTGTTTAAGAGCAATTAAAAATCATTTTGAAATATGCAACTATATATTACAAAGCTTTCTGTCCCTTGTACTAGAATATCCAATAGAAACGAAAAACGGTGAAAGTGGATAATCCCTTAATGTTTTTAGGGATCGCTAATAATTTGTATTAAGATTAATTCCTTTAACATTGTTTTTAAAGAGAAACTCATCAGTATCGTCGTTAATAAATCCCTATCTGATCTTTGTATCATTATTTACACATTTAACAGTATAAGCAAATGTTGACTTGTTTTCGTCTCGCACTTTTCTTATATATAAAAACTTGATTAACGACTAATGACTAATGAGCTACAACGTTGGGTGCAAATGAGACCATTAATTTTGTTGAAACTTTTCTGAGGCGCAAGTGAGCCAAAAATGGCGGTAGGCGCAAATGGGCCGGGTGCATCTAGGTCTATATCGTGGCAAATAAAGTGCATCTAGGTCTATATCGTGGCAAATAAAGTTAATAAAAAATATCCTATAAATAGTTTTTTCCCGTTATAATCCTTTTAATTTAAGAATGCTCTGTAAAGTTTTGTACTAATGATACGAGTGCCAAAAAGATGTTGCATAGCCCCAAAGTCTAACAGCAGACACTTAGATGACTGTGGCATATAAGTATCTTGATAGTATTCAAGAAATATAACTGACCATTACAAACTTAGATAATCCTATCATAAATAGATGCAATGAATATATAATGCAGATAGCACAAGACCATCTAACAAGTAAAGTTTTTCAACTTACCGTCGCCAGTCTAGACTCGTAATACTATTTTTAAAAAATGTCGTAATGGATATTATGACTGCATTATCAAACTATGCAAAAATTATTTTCAGTATTGATAAATACTGAAGCATTATGAGGACAATATGAGATATACTTCTGATTCACATTCAACCTCGAGACCCTTTCTTTAAGTTGTATTTATAATGCACTGGCTAACTTTCTTTACTTTGTTCATCCAAGTTTGCTTGAGTAATCTGGTCTTTAAGCCTAATCTAATTATATCCAAATCTTTAAACGCCAGAGCCACTCAAAGGAACCCGCTTTTAAGAGTTCAATTTTGTAGTGGTTTAGCGATAATGGGTCGACAACTGAAGCTATAGCTCTCAAGGTACTAGAAACCCCAGATTTTTTTAGGCTATCCTCTTTTAGCAAATGATAATAAGATGTTATCAAACATGTATGGCATCTAACTATTACGATCTAAGGGATAAACAAATTCATCAAGGTTTGGTCGAGGACACAAAGAGGTTAAGATTGCACGGGCACCATTGCCTTCAGACTTTCTCTTATTTACAGAAAGCAAATCATTATTCTCTCTCTCTTTCTCTTTAGCCTTCTTCAATCCATTTGCGGATGTAGGCCTCCCCTAGTTCCTTCCATCGTGTCCTGTCTTGTGCAATTCTTTTCCATGCAAGACCGGCGATTAGTTTTACATCATCTATCCATCGCATCTGTGGTCTACCCCTTGTTCTTTTGCCTAGCCAGGGTCGCCAGTCCTGGATTCGTGCGTTCCACCTGTTGTCCGTTTGGCGGGCATTGTGTCCTAATTGCCACTTCAGGCTAGCTATTCTTTTCCCACATCTGTGACTTTTGTCTTCTCCCTTATCCAAGTGTTTCGTTTTCTGTCTTTTAGGGTTATTTGTAACATTTGGCGCTCCATGGCTCTTTGGGTCTTCATAAGTTTGTCTACATTTCTCTTTGTCAAAGTCCAGGTCTGGGCCCCGTAAGTAATGACGGGCAGTATACAGCTGTCAAACACTTTTGTTCTCAGGTATTGAGGTATCTTTCGGTTTTTAATATGTAACTTAATCTGCCAAAGGCAGCCCATCCTAGTTTCGTTCTTCTTGCGATTTCTATTTCTTGATTTTCTTTATTAAGTGTAAACCTTTGCCCTAAGTATGTGTATTCTTCTATTTGTTCTATAGTGTTTTGTTCTAGTTCGATATTCACTTCCTCTTCGGAATTTGTCATGATTTTTGTTTTTCGGTGTTTATCTTTAAACCCACTTTTTAGAAGCTTCATTTAGTTCTTGGAGCATTGAGTTTAGTTGGTCTCCATTTGTTGCAAATATTATGACGTCGTCTGCGTATTTTAGATTATTTAAAAATTTGCCTTTTATATTGATGCCTTTTCCTCCCAGTTTAGGCATTTGAAGACATCCTCAAGGGCTAATATAAATAGCTTAGGTGATAATGGGTCTCCTTGACGGACTCCTCTCTGTATTGGGATTGGATCGGTTTCTTCTGACCAGTTGACTGTTATTGTAGTATTCTTATATATATCTTGGATTATTGTCATATATCTGTGGTCTATCCTGCTGTTCCATAGACTCTTCTGTACTGCCCACGTTTCGATGCTATCGAACGCTTTTTCATAATCTATTAGTGACTATGTATAATGGGAGATGATATTCATTTGCTTTCTCTATTAGTATCTTGAGGGTTAATAGATGGTCCGTTGTACTAAACCCTTTGCGGAAGCCAGCCTGTTCTTCGGATAAATACATTTCTATTTTGTTATTTAATCTTTTCATTATGATTCTTGAGAAAAGCTTATATACTTGTGATAGTAGTGTTATGGGCCTGTAATTTTTAAATCTTGTTTGTCTCCCTTTTATATAGTAAAATCGTTATGGCCTCTTTCCATTCACTCACTATTCTTCCAGTTTCCAAACATTTATTGAACAGTGTCTTCAACGCTGTTATTATTTCCTCTTCTCCTTCATTTAATAATTCTTTTGTCAGATTGTCTTTTCCTGGCGCTTTTGATTTTTCATTTCTCTCATCGCACTAATTATTTCCTCTTCTTCTATTTCTGGCATATCTTCCGAGTTTATATTTGTTATTTTCTTTTTTAGCTTTTCTTTTATTTCTGTGGGAGCTTTTCTTTGGGACTTGTACAACTCCTCATAGAATTCTTTTACTGTAGAGTTTATCTTGTCTTTCTCTCTTACTTCTCTTCCATCTTTATCTTTTATTACTATTATCTTGTTTTTGCCTATTTTAGGTCTCAATGCTTTCATATTTTGATTCTTTTCTATAACTTGTTGAATTATAACGTCTTGTTTTTAATTTCATTTTGTCTTATTGTTTTCCTTATTAATTTATTTAGCTCAACAAATTCTACAGTATTTTGTTTGTTCTCCTGTGTTAGCTTCCTTCTGCTTTTCAGCATCTCTTTTATTGTAGATGATAGTGTTTCATTTTTCTTGTTCTGTTTTGATGTTATTTTTGTATTGAGTCTGTAATTGCTTCTTTTATTGTTTCGCTAATTTCGTCTACATCCATGTTTGTATATTTTTATCTTTTAGGTGTCTTTTATTCCTTCTCGGTATTTGTCAGAGTTTTCTTTTAGTGTTTCGCTGTTGATTTTGTTTGTATTGATCTTTAGTCTTTTTACTCTCTCAATTTCTTATTTATATATAATTTGGCCCTGACTAGTCTATGATCGCTGCCAATGGTGCAGTTGTTCAGTACGCAGATATCTTTAATGATTTCTTTGTTTCTTGTTAGAACGTAATCAATTTCGTTTTGTTGTCCCCGTTTGGACTGATCCATGTCCATTTGTTTTGTGGTTTTTCTTGAAGAAAGAATTCATTGCAAATAAGTTCTCTTGTTCTAGGAAGTTGTATAGCATCTCACCTCTTTCATTTCTTTTCTCATATCCGAAATTTCCCATTCTTTGCTCTTCTTTGTCTTTTCTTTTTCCCAACTTTGCATTGAAGTCTCCTATAATGATTTTGTATTCTGTTAAATTGTCCCTCAGTGCTTTGGAGATATCTTCGAAGCAACTTTCTACTTCTTCGTCTTCATAAGATTGAGTTGGTGCATATACCTGGACTATTTGCAGAGAAATTTTGTTATTTAGTTCTATTACGAGATATGCAACCCTGTTTGATATTGCCTTGTACATTTTATTCTTTCTGCGCTGTTCTTGGATACGATGAAACCTACACCTCTTGTTCCGTTATTTTCGCAGTCTGAGTGATATAGCACGTTGCCTGAGTTCAATCTTATTGATTTCTCTTCTTTTCGTCTAACTTCTGCCAAGCCGACTATGTTCCATTTTATTTTGATAGTTCCTCTTCCAGTTCAAGTATTCTATCGTTAGATTTCAAAGTTCTTACATTATATGTTCCTATGTACAGTGCTGTATGTCTTGTCTTGTTTTTGATTTTTGTAGATGGTTCTTTATCAAATTTTGCCCTCCCAGAATCCAAGGGCTGACTACCGAGGTAGTGTGGGATTCTGAACTTTCTGTTCTACCCACCTGGGATAATGAATCCGTTTTATTTAAATTCGACATTTGGGAGTTTAGAAGGGGTTTTGGCCATTTAAACGCCACGCTGGCCAGGCGTGTTGGCGAGTTTTGTTCTTGGCCGATCCTCTGGATACAGACGCCATTTTCAGCCGCCCAATATGGGTCAGACGCTGCTGCTAGTTTTGGTCCGCCCCGGGTATTTTATTTCCCCGGTATCCACCATATCTGGTGAGCATTCCCCTATCCGCCACCCGGGGAGGCACCCGATGGGGGACTAGCAACCCCACACGGGCTCATCATTATTACCTGTCAAAAATCGTAATCTAGATATTTGATAGAGAGTCTGGCAAATCACCATCGTCCAAAATTCCAACTTAAGTGATTAAACAAGTGTGTTAAGATCAAGTATAATTAACTATAATGGTCTCATAGTATTATCTAGGGTAAACATTTTTGAATAATGTGGAGATACACAACATTGACGTTAAGTGATGCAGACAGAATAATAACTTCACAATGCATGTACAGGACAAGATAAAAGTAATTTTAAAGCATCAGATACTTGGCTTATAAGCTTTAAGCTAAGAAAGTGATGAACTTTGTCATAAGAACAGCACATATAAATAGAAAACTCGTTGATCAACGCGCAATGGCAGCCAAGTCTATCATTTCAAAAAACGATTTGCGCAAACTAATCGACAGTGATGAAATAGGGTTAATTAAGTGACAAGAGAAAGCTACACTCTAGAGATCATAGGTAAAAGCCAACGGTTGATTTTAGCTTCTTGTATTAGTATAATAAATCCAGTTTTGGATAAAAATTCTGTAATTTTTGACCCCTTTAAACTTCAAACGCCACATTTTTTAAAAATGCGGACACAAGTTCACTTATCGCAATCGGGGAGATCGGTTTAAAAGGGTGTATAAGTAAGCTTTTATACCGACTTCATAAATGATAGCAATAACGATTGCAACAATTAAAAATGAAAATGCAATT
This sequence comes from Sinelater perroti, assembly GCA_036346155.1. Taxonomy (NCBI): domain Eukaryota; kingdom Metazoa; phylum Arthropoda; class Insecta; order Coleoptera; family Elateridae; genus Sinelater; species Sinelater perroti. Next base: position 13,892,713 of record JARFIY010000158.1, on the reverse strand, counting down.
AATTTTATTCTAAAAATTTTAATAGAATATTATCTGATGAAATAATGAAAATGAAACTAAATTAAAGCACACAAAACGAGCCAAAACGTAAAATTTACAAAACTTGGGTTAAAAGATTATGTCACCTTATCAAGAAGCAGAACAGACTTTCTCTTTTTTAATGTTTTTAAATGTTAGGATGGCTTCGCGCTTAGGAAGTTTCTTTGCTATCCGCGAGCCTTGAGCGGACGAGTTCGAGTCTCACTCAACCCATCGGTGTATGTGAAGTCTTAGTTTAAGTTCTAGTGTCAGTACATGTCAGCTTTTTAATTTTTAGTACCTGTAAGTACGCCTTAACGGAACAAAAGATACCACTCTATCTGAAACATGAAAATTTTATTGTTTTTGGTTGTGCAATACGGGGTTTTCTTAAATATTGTCAGCAGACAGAATTAAAACAGAGTATACCCAACAGAAATAATTTACTCACTAATAATTGAGATACAAAATCAATAGAGTGTTTAGAAGTGGACTACAAGTAATAAAACAAAGTTATAAAAATATTCCAGAAGAAACAAGCACAAAACAAAAAACTTATATAAAAAATAAAAATAAAGCTTGACTTAGCGCAGGTTATGTAAAATGTAGTTTAAAACAGTATTCTGTCCAAAAGTGTATAGAAAATGGAAACTGTAGTAAATAACAAACTCTGAAGAAACATCCGATAAGAATAAAAACAAAGAAAAAAGGAAAAGCACAAAAAGGCGTAACAAGATTTAAAGAATTGGACAAAAATTACTCAAAAAAACTTAAAAACGTCAGACAAAAGACAAGAATAGAGAAGGATATAGAATCAAATGAAAGAAAGTCGGATGACAACGTAGGCAAATGTAAAGAAAATTTAAAATTGAAAGTTTATATAGAAAAACTAAGACAAATTCTCATCGTCTTCAATCTTTAAATAGTTGATTGATTAAAAGAAAGACAAAATACTTATAATAATATCAACAGTACAAAAAAATTTGGGAGGAAAATAACAAAACGTACTAAGGGAAAGCAAAAGTAAAATTAGTAATAATCGAAGATAAACTAAAATAACTAGACAAAAAAGTAAAAAACATTTTAAAAACGGTCGTAAAGGACAAACAAACAAAATACAATATAGAAATAATGAACAATAAGATATAATTAAAGGGAACACAAGAGTAATTTAATAAAAAGGGAAAATGGTAAAACATTTCATATTAATTAATACAAATATTAGTCAACGAGAATACACTTTTTAGTATAAAAAAATTTAAAAAGAACATAATATACATTTAAATGGTTTTGGAAAGAACACGTACTTTAAAAATAAAAACGAAGAGAAAAAAAGTAGATATGATTTAACAAAAGACGCATAGTAACGATGAACAAGAAAAGAGAAGTAAAGTTCAACTGAACAAAAGGCAAAATCAGAACGAGTTACCAAGAATTTTAGGAAACAAAGAATAAGCTAAATATGCACGAAGATGATTGAGTACCAGAGATGAAGACTACAAGTTAAAAATGTGTTTGGAGATTTAACAAAAGCAAACACAAAACAAATGCAGAATCACGCCAAACACTGCCAGTGGATCTTCCCAGTCCTTAGCTTGGTGACGCGTGACGAATATTGAATTACAGCCCTGCAGCGCGCGCCGCGCGCGCGCTTTTTATAACGCCAGAAAGACCATTCCGCAAAAACGCCCCTTTACGCCCCATTTAAAGCTCGTTTAATCAAGCAAGTGGGCGAAAAACGGCCGTAAAAGTTAATAGTATTATTCGGGCGCATCATAAAGCCAAATAGATTAAAAAGATTAGTTTGCTAAAAAGCTAATTAGCAACTATTGTATGTACACAAAGGTTGATTGCATGGCTCCATACAGCCCTATTAAGTGGCGCCGCCGAACTTTCATCCGCTGCCTATGGTGCTGTCGCTAATTTCGAACAAAGACGCCGGGGCGCGCAAGGGTTTGTTGTTGATGCAGATCCGCTATGTTTAGGCCCGAAGAATTCAAACGTTCTAATTTTTATCAAAAAAAAATTTTTGAGGCACTTTTAGGCGTCATTCAATTTGTGGTCTTTAAAGCTTTATTATTGCGACTCTTTCCCTACCTGAAAACAAATTAACTTTTGTTATTTTACACATTTGTTAGTAATCAGAGTGGATATTACAGAATACAACAATGAACTAATGCGTTGGATTAATAGCTATAATACTGTCGTAACGACTAGCTAAAGCTTCTATAATATTTTTACGTTTAGTTTTTCTAGTAGTGGGTGTAATAAAGCATTTTTATAAATTTTCACCAATGTGCAAGGTTAACGTTTGCAGAATTTCGAATTGACTCTTTTATATTATGGCTACACTGAATTTGGTGGCATATTTCCATAATTCTACATAATACTTTTAGGGTGAAGCTATTGTTGTCTTGAACAATAAAAGTACCAGTACATTTCGTTAATTTTCATGACTATCTGCCTTTTTCTTGGCTAGGTGTTTTCTCCCAAGTGAGTCGGAAGTCGAAACGAAACCTTAGATTTTTGTAATAGAGGTTTGCGGTATTTCTGTGTCATTTGGTATTGTTCTTTCCTAAATGTAAAATATATGTGTTTTTAATGATCCTAATCTTCCATCGTCGTAGTCAGCTCAAAGTATTTTTATAGGATTGTTGGGATTTACTTTTGTGCTTTTATAAGAATAACAGCATCATTCCCTATATATCACCTGTAAAGTACATATAGCACTGGTACTAAGACGTGCTTTTGTGGACCAACAGTGAACGGAACGGAAGTTCTTCAGACATCTCCCAATTTATTTTGGTTTTAATTTTTTGATTACTGAGACAAGACTTAAAGAAACCGTAGTAAGTTAGTGGTAAAAACTATTTCATTTTTTACAGTAATCCGGAATGCTAAATCTTGCCAAAGGACTGAATAGCATCTAGAGAGACTAAGGTACAATATTTTTTTGTTTGTATGCTTGGTTCATCACACCCGTTATACGGTGAGCTTACAGCGTAGTCAAGCAAAACTGATATAGGAAAACCCATTCTTCTGTGGGTAAATCCAGGTTAATTCACATAAGTAAAAGTCTTTCAAGTACCTTTATTAATAGCCAAAAGACTGACAAAAGACAAAAGGGTGTCAAGATTTCAGTCGGATCCTCTCCTAGCTTTGTAATCAATATGACTTTAGCAGTTTCCAGTGGCGTTGGGTTAATACTTAAGACAAATAATCGTAGATGTACGTACGTATCAGTGTTTATTTTCTAGATCGTTCAGGTATTTTTGCTGCTACTTTATCTCTGCTTATCTTTTTTTGTGTTCGTACAACTTTGTGACACCTACATCGAGCACTAAATTTTTTAAACTGGCTGGCATTCTGTGGCGGTTCGGAGTATAAGGTTAGAGGACCTGTGTGCGCGATTAGTGCTGCAGAAGGAAAGTTGGGTCACGTTCATACCGCAATTATGCTAATGAAACGCTGGCAGAATCTCTTAATGAAATAAAACGGACTAAATTATTCATACGGAAAGCTGCTGAAAAGTAAGATTCCACAAATTAATACCTTCACCTGAGCTACTGCATTAACAGTTGTTTGATTTTATTACTAAAATGTATTATTTATTATTTCTAGGTATGGTATTCACAGAAATACACTCTTAAGTAGGTTATGGAGCCACATTCACCAAGAAGAAAATGAATTGGTACGAAGAAATGTAAGTAGCAGCTTGCTAGAACATCTTGTACAAAAAAGGACCGAAGTGACAGAGAGAAAGCAGATCAGAAAGAGGCGAATCAACGTCACACCTGGAAAAAGTGTTTCCGCTCTAGATTTGCAGAGTTCATCAGCCATGTCTGCGCCAGAACCTTCCTCAAGTGATGCAAAGACAATGAAAACGAAGTCAGCTCGTCCCATCATTGAAAGTTCTGAAGAAAGTGACGAAGTCAGTGTTGTGTATGCTGAGTCAGGTGATAGCTGGCATGCAGGCTCAGACTTTGAATCTGAATCTGACGTCAGAGAGAAAATTAAGGTTTTCAAGAAAGAAGAAGAGGTTGTGGGTGTCTATGTAGTGGTAGCATATGAAGGGAAGTGTTATCCAGGCATAATAACAAAAATGAATAAGGAGGGTACGCTTGTTAATGTTATGGAGTCTGTGGGGAAACACTGGAGGTGGTCTAAAACAAAAGATGAAATCTGGTGCGAAGATGTAGACATAATTTGTAAAATAAATGCTGCAAGAAAAAGAGGAAAACGTGAACTTTTTGATGTCCCAGAAATGACTGAAATTTGAAGTCTACTGTGGCAATATCAAATGTATCAGCAGGTAACTAAGCATTGTAAGCATTGTGTGTCAATAAAGTGGGCTTTTTTAACATTTTTTCACTCGACCCACTGTCTGGTTGTTAGGTGTATAAATAAGTTCTCAGCTTTAGATTTCACAGGACGCAAATCACCGATTACATGTAACGTATTAGTCCGCCCTCTTGCGGACATTTGGTCTTTCGAAACATCATGCGATTTGGCGTTTGATGCACATAACCTCAATAATCAGCTGTGTTCACGATGGCAATCACAAAAGGGCATATTCGATTTTCTATCAACTTCGCGTTTCATCTTAAGAACAACGCTGCTGAAGCAACCGAAATGATGTGTGCTGCATATGGTGAGAATGCTGTAAGTCATGCAACGTGCAAAATGTGGTAACAAAGATTTCGCGAAGGAGAGTTTAGTCTTGAAGATCAACCACGCGCTGGACGCCCTCAAATATTTGACACGGATGAGCTGCAGACGCGTTAGGCTGGGAACTTCTCCCACATGCGGCGTATAGCCCAGACATATCCCCTTCCGATTATCATCAAAAGTAAACAAATCGTGTCGATAGTATTTGTTCACACATGCATATCAATAAACTATTAGGTTGACTCAATAGTCTATCCTGTTTTTATTTTTATACGCGAATTCTTAATAATTAAGATATCATTCGAAAGCCCGCGATTTTCGTAGAATTTTGATACACAGCTTATTTTAATATGGTATTTGAAGAAAGTTACAAACCCGTTCTTTTGCTGGATTATTAAAAAGCAATTTGAAGCTGTCGCTGCTACTAGATAAATTTATGCTGTCGAAAACGAAGACTCAAGCTCAAGAAAAAAATTCGAGAGTTCTTTGTTTTAAAAGATCCACGTTTTTATCGAAGAGGTTTAGCAGCGTGCTGATCGTTGGTTGAAATGTGTTGAAGAACAATCTTTAAGTGCTAAATATCAAAATTTCATGGGGATTGGAGGCTTTCTAATGATATTCTAATGATTAAAAATTCGTGTGTAAAAAATAAAGACAGAATGGAATCACGTGGAGTGCAGTGTCAAACTGTGGCCAAAGAAAGTATAGAATTCTCAGTGTAGTATTTCCTACAAACTAAAATGTCTTAGAGACTTAGTACTTAATTAGTATCTTTATATGTATGCCTATTTTAAAGAGCAAAATCTTTAAAAATTAAGGATCAAATTTTTAACAAAAATTTAAGTTCAAATATATCTCGTGTTGTCAAAGACAGTGACGAGAGTGTCTGATACTTTTGATGATATAATTTACGTATAATTGGCTATATAAATGATTTTATATGTTATAATCTTAAGGGACATTTTAGAGAAGTTGTTTTAAGTTCATATTACTGAAGAATAACTGATATATATAAATATGTAATTGTTTTTGTCAACAATAGATACATTTGGACTTTATCTTTATCTTTAAAGATCGGCTATTTGTGTGGTGTATAGAAAAAAATATGAACAAGAACACAGAAATATAAGTTTGTATAGAAAATCAGAAACGTTTTATTATGTGTGTTGGATAGACGGGTCAACAATATGCAAACTACTATAGAATTGACACCAGAAACCGATCTGCTTGTGTCTTCAAAATTTTCACTAACACAAAGATCGAAATATGTTTCAAGTGAAGAACCAACTGCATCAATCGAGATAATTGAGTACGTAGGAACTTATCCGCTAATCTAACCTTTGAAAAAGAGTGCATATCCAGGACATAGGAAAGTCAACGTTCAAACAGATATCACGTTAAATCAAATTTTTTAAAGAGGATAGCCCAGCAATCTTCTAAGGACTACGATTGTTAATCTAAAAGTTGTCGGTTGATGTAAATTAAGTGAGGTCTCTAAACCGAAGCATAATAAGAGCTGTGGTGTGTTATAGACGAGACTTTGCTTGTTATCTTACACCTACACTACAGAATTTTTTGTGTTTGTAATGGTTTTTACTATGTACGAAACATAGTGTAGGACTGAACCAACACAATATTACTACAATCTAGAAGAAACTTTGGACAAAAAACGTAAACACGGTTGGAGGAAAACATCTTTTGATAACTTATGGCGGCCTTTAAGGCCTCCTTTCTTGAAGTAGGTTTTTGGAAGATTAGTTTGAAGACAGTAACATTACAGAAATAAACCAGACACAATTTACAACTTGAGTGTCCCATTGGAGACCTTTGGGGCAAATTGAAAGCCCAGTTTTGCTTCAAACACCATCATGAGGTGGGCTGGCTGTAATTTATCTGAAGATATTCCAACCTCTGATCGAAGTCTCTCCTACCCAGTTAGAGGTGTTCACAAGACACATGGTGAAACCACTACTATGTTAAAGCCAATTATTGGATTATTATTAATATTAATAGCGAAAGATAAGTCTAATGATAGTTACAAGTAAGTATCAAGAAATTTTTGATTATACCGTGTACGTACAATTGGAAGATGGGTTGCCGCTATTTGAGTGATCTAACAAGTCATAGTTTTAGGAACTGCAATAGAAGGTGATGCGGCCGGAAGAATGGACTGTTAGGTATTTTTGAATTTTGAATAAAGGAACTTGAAACAAACCTAAAGTTAAAACAATAACCTGTGGAAACGGCGCTTTCCCGCAGATATCGGGTCCCTGCTGTTGGTCCTGGGGCTTCCAGAAAAAGGATATAAGGATATGGGTAAAAGATAGGGCAAGTTACCCCAATATTCATAGCGGAGCGGAACGGTAGCGTCTTTCCTGGTGCAAAAGGTTCCTTCGTCGTTCCTTGCCGAGTCAGAGCGAAGAAAAATGGACCGAGTTTTACCGACAAAAATTTCAACCCCGAAATGCAATTGGTTAAAAATGCTCCCGTCTTACAAAAAATTTCTGTCGCAAACTGAATTCAAAAGAACGACACCTGCGAGAACATAGCAAAAGGCCAAGCCCGAACAAAAGCGCATACAAAAGGCGAAGCGCGAACGAAAGAGGCACGGCCCGCGGCCCAAACCGCGGCCTATATATCAGCGCAACGCATGCTCGGACAAATTCGGCCGATACCTCAAATTCAAAATATGTACAAAAGGGAACCAAAATACAGCCGGCCCTAATTTAAAAACCAAAATAAAAGGTATTTTGAGATTGGCGCGAACAGAAGGCTTACTGAAGTGAGGGATAACATATCGCTTTAACGCTGTAGAGAAAACTATCAATCAGAGGTGAGAATGTTTCCAGAAAAATTACAACTCATTCTTCCAAAAGTCCCGCAACGAGATTATTTCTCGATGGTATTTGAGGGAGCCTTATCTCTGTAATTTTGTTGTCTGCTATCCTCCCACTGCCAATAAAGGGGGCATTGTCAAGCTGATGGAGACTGTCGTCACCAAATTGTTGCTTACCCTGTTGTTTACGCTTTCGCGTTTTTTCTCTAGAATTACGTTACTAGTAGCCGATTTTGACCAATTGAAAATAGTTGGACTGTCTCTCATAATTAATAACTAGGCCACATTCAAAGCGATTGAGATCTTTTGAGTTATTTATTGTCGTTAATGTATGTAGATGGAGTTGTTTATATATTATCCTCCATAAAATAAATTACAGTTACTCTGCTTACTTATTAAGACAATCACATGACCCACAACAAGTTACTCTAATTATCCACCCTAACAGTTCTTAAAAACCATTAATGACATAGGACGAACATTTTGCATTGCATTACATGACAGCAGCTTTTCGGTAAGAAAAGTTCATTCAAAATTGCTTTCAAACACATTACACTTGCCACCTTGACATTTGTAGCTACGTCAACTAAAAATTAAGGATACTTTGCTTCCAGATCTTTAGCTTTGGCAGAGAGATCACCATAAACAGTCACAGATCTTCCTCTACAACTGTGTTTGGGTTTATTAATTTTTGCTTCAAACTTCTTTTTTTTTAAATAAATATAATTGCCAGTTCAACAACTACATGTTATTCATGACATCGATATTTAAAGCTAATTAAACAATAATAGGGCAATGATTATAATATTAATAAGATTTGTATGTTTATCTTGCTTTGTTCGTTATTCACTATCGGGTTAGGAAATACACAAGTCTTGAGGAAGTTTGCGCTTGAGCCTGTGGTGTATGTTTTGTCTACCGATATTGTAGTAGATTGCGCCATCGCACTCGCGGATGATTTTAAAGAGTTTGCTTGAACTTTCACTGGTAAACTCTTAAACTGTAGGCATTTCAAGTTCATAGTGGAGTTGTTCGTTCCTGATGTACCATGGTGCGTTCACTGCTATTATGACTATTTTGTTTTGAAGACGTTGAATTCTTTGAATGTTGGATTTAGCTGTGTTACTCCAGATCGGTGAGGCGTAGAGAATAACGGCCTTATTATAGATTTGTATATCAGGGTGGCACATTTTGGCTTAAGTGAAGATTTCCTATTTATGATAGGATACAGTTGGGCTAGTCTCGCGTATGCTTGGTTTAGTTTGAAGTTTATATGAAGTTTTCATGTGAGTCGTGTATCAAGAAGAGTATTCCTAGGTACTTAACTGCAGCATCAGTGGAGTTCCATGAAATAATGTTTTGGTTGATTGTGAGGCTAGGAGGGTTTATTATTATTTTTGCTTGGCATTTGCTTGGATTGATTTGTATGTTCCATTTGTTATACCACGAGCACAGTTGGTGAATCGTATTCTGTAGTTGACTGATAGCTAGAGTGAGATCGGTGTGCTGGGTTAAGACGGCTGTGTCGTCAGCGAAGGTTGCTAATGTTGCTTTAGTAGGCGGAATGTCAGAAGTGAAGATGGAAAATAGCAGCGGTCCTAGCACGCTTCCTTGCGGAACACCAGCTTTGATTGTTTTCGATTCAGAAATTGCGGAATTGATGCGAATAGCGAAAGTCCTTTCTTCAAGAAAAGAGAAGATTATTGATTTAATGTAGTTGGTTATTCGGGGATTAATGATTTTGCTTTTCACACCTTCGATCCAAACCTTATCGAAAGCGTGGACGATGTCAAAAAAGACTGCAACTGTATGACTTTTATTTTCGTACCCTTCTTCTATTGTTTCAGAAATAAGTTGTAGCTGATGTAGAGTAGAATAAGTTTTTTTAAAGCCAAACTGGAACGGTGGTATTACGTTGAGATGAGTTAGTTCTTTCATTAAGCGAGAATATATGATTTTCTCTAGTATTTTTGATAATGTTGGCAGCAAGCTTATTGACCTGTAACTGTCAATTTTCTTTTTGTCTTTTCCCGGCTTAGGGAATACTAAGATGTGTGCATGCGTTATATACGGTTGCAAGATAGGCTGGGGTTTTTCAGGTACGGTGTTTAAGCACTAAATTTGTAATGAGATCTGGCCCAGGGGATTTTTTAATAGGAAGATTGTCAATTAGGGTTTTGATTTCATGAGGGTTGGTGGAGGATACCGTTTCAGTTATTACGGGTTGATTGGATTTAATATGGTTAATTATATAAACAAGGTGGTTTGGGAGACAAGTGATTTGGGAGTGAAAACTTTTTCGTAATAGTCCGCAAAGGCTGCTGATTTTTCAGCATCTGTGGCGTAAGGTATATTAGCTGCTATTATTGTTGGTAATTCCTCGCGTTGTTTTAATATACGTTTTGTGGCTCTCCACATTCCATGGTCATTTGGTTCAAAGTCCTTAATGTACCTTTGGTAGTTGGAGATTCGCAGTTCGTCCAAGACTTGTTTTAATCTATGGGTAAGTTGATTTAATAAATCTTTTGAGTCCTGATTACGATTTCTTTGCCAATCACGTCTAGCTTGACTTTTCTTCTTAGTTAAGTCAATTATTTATGTGGGAAGGTGATGGTGATTAGGTTTGTGGTTGCGTTTGTTAGCTTGCGTTGCTTGACGAGCGCTGTCTGAAATTGTAGATGTTAATTTGTCTATTGCGTTGTCAATATCTTCTTTGTTATTCAGACTGAGTGGGCACTTTAGTTGGTTGTTGAGGATGTTTTGAAAGTTCTCCCATTTAATTATCCCAGTTGTAAGTCGTGGTGGAGGCTGTACTATTTGGGGATGCAAGTGAATGATATGACAACCGGTAGATGGTCAGAGTCAAGTTCGTCTATTACATTCTGATGTATTTGCTTGTCAAAGTTCTTTTGTAGCATTATGTCTAATATGTCGGGTAGGTGATCGGAGCGGTAAGGGTAGTATGTGTATCTCTCAGGAGCTGTTATTTGAAAGGAATATTTTGTTGCGTAGCCTTCCATTTTGATTCCTTCAGGGTTGTCTGTTCGACAGCCCCATAGTTGGTTTTTGGAATTTAAGTCTCGTAGTGGTTCGGTTGAGTTGAATGTGGCTTTAAAATCTTTTTCATTTAACTTTTTATTGGGTTGACGATAAGCACTTATTATTGTGAGATACAACTCGCTGAGTTTGATTTTGATTCCTATTGCTTCAAGGGTTTGATTGGGAGGGTTGGGGATAGGGTTATGGATAATTTCCTCATTAATAAAAATTGCCACTCCTCCGGCTGCTTTACGAGATACTCTACGTTGCGATACACATGATATCCAGGTATTTTTAACGTGTCTGTTTCGGATAGGTGAGTTTCCGTTACGCAAGCAATATCGATGTTATATCTGGCTAGGAATGCTATAAATATTGATCTCTGGCTTAAGATGCCATTAGCGTTCCAGTTAAGGATTGATAATTTTTCTATAAGTTTCGGAGTCCTATGGTCCATTGAAGAGTAGGGGGAGGATTGTGTTGGCGATGAAGTTTTTAATTTGAGGAAGGAATGGAGTAAGCAGATGCAAAAAAGATTTGATAAAGTTATTTATGTTAGGGAAGTCTGTCGAAGTGGTTGGTTGATTGGGTGTGTTAAGATTGATAGTAGGTGTTGTAGAATTTCGTACTCGGTCAGCATGTGTACGATTAGGAATGGTTTGGTTGCCTCTATTCATTCTTGAATAAGAGTGGCTGTTGCTATTGTTGGATGTCATTCGTTTATTCATTAGTTGTAAGTGGTGCTGGCATCCGCGAGAACTTGCTGGGTGCGGGCCTCCGCAGTTGGCGCACTTTAGTGGATCTTCGGGTTTTTTCGTACATTGGTGATGATGATCGCCACCGCATTACACACAACGATGATCTAAAGTACAATAATTTTTTGTGTGGCCGTAGTTTTGGCAGCAATAGCACTGTGGGGTGTTGACTGGTTTTTTACAGAGTTCAACTATAACTATGGAATTGAAGAGACCTTTAGAGCATAAATTTTTTTAGCATCTCTGTTATCGGTGAGATCCGCTGCACCAACTGATAATGGCTGCTTATTTTTAGTCAGGAGGCGTGTAACTTTGATAATTGGCACCGCTTTGCAGAGTTAGTCGAAGATTTCTTGTTCGGCTAAAGATAAAGGAACGTTAAGTGATTTCCATTTGGATTTTGAAAAGTGTGATATTTAATTCCGTTGTTAAAATGTTTAGTTAAATATCTGAAGCCGTCTTCGTTGGATAAATTTATTTTAACCATGTTCGTATTATAGAATGTTGAAAATTCACCTTTTGTTAATTTTTTGATATCTTCGGTTAATTCTATGAGGTTTATGGCGTTATGTAGATAAATAGGAGGTATTTTTGATTTTGTTGTCGGAGCTTTAGTTTTGTCGTTTGAGTGTACGTGTTGATTATCATTATCATTTAGGTTATCAGTTTTATTTTGTTGTTGTTATATTTGGAACCCATGCATAACGTTTTTGGACTTCATTAATTGGAGGTGTTAGCGAGTCGAATTTACGCTTATTTTGCGTGGCATTGTTTAGTTTTTCAGTTATTTTGTTGTATAAAAATAACTATTTACAGGATAAGTTGGTAATTGAATATTTAAATGTTAAATAAATAAGTACGCCTGACCTAAGTCTGCGGCTCGGCTGCGGCAATATGGCAGGTAAAATTAGCTCGCACGCACACGTCCACTAAGTTTCAATGCGCGGGCCGAACTTCTCAAACTTCTTATACACTGTAATACGTCTTAGAGTATTCTGTTGTCTTACAGTGCATTTTGCATACCACTTTACCATCCTTAAGCCGTGTAGTAACGATCAACAAATTCACAATATCTTTTTGTAGGGATTTCTAAAGATAAAATAGAGTTTCGCCAAGAATATACCACCTTCTTATTTGAGTTTGGTTTAAAGACCCCACTTAATGTCCTTCAATCGCCAACGCTTAGTCCAATACACGTGGTATCTTAGGAAATTCTTGAGTTATCGTCTTTGGGTAATTTGATCTTCTGCTGAATTACGTGGTATTTATTCAAACAGCTACTTCTTTCAATCTAATTCCTCCATTAAAATATTACATTTGCAAATAAGCTTTCCATTCTCTCGATTGATGCAGTTGGTTCTTTATATGGACGGTTTTTCGGTCATTTCAACAGTCGACATTTTGAACATACACATGCAACTTTTCTGGTGTCAATTCTGTAGTGATTAGCAGATTATTAACCTCCTTACCACTTTCTTGGTTGTTTTTCTAGGACTTGCACCTTTTTATTCTAGTGCAGAAATTTTCGAGCTAATAGCTTGACTTGCTTCAATGTCTATAATTGCGTATAGAAACTTGTTTTTGTGTTTTTCTTTATATTTTTCTCCTATACATCACGCAAATATTCTGGCCGTGTATATGCTTCATTATCTAGCAGGAATTGCAAAAACTTTTGTGTGTAGCATCACCACCGATCATATTGAGTTACGGCCGTCCGCGAGCCTTAGAATATAAACTGCAATTTGTTTTAAATTTATGGAGTGGGCGTACTCTGGAAACAGCTTAATGGTTATTGCCATCGGCACGCGTTTTTGCGAGAAAAACTCAATAAACGGCTGAATAAAATTTTACGACCGCTTAGGCACGGGCATAAAGCGGAGTGAAATTATAAATAGGTACTTAGCGAATATTTTTATTTGCCGATTGTTAAATTTACAATCGCGGGACGCTACGCAACAATAAAACGGCCGTAGCTGCCATGAATATGCAAAGCGAGCAACGAGCACCGGGGTCCCGGTAGAGTGAGGATAGTAAGCGCAAAAATTGTTGCACTTGGAATATTAACCAAAAATTTCTGGTTAATAGTCTTTTCACATCGCTGCATTAGCCTTCCTTTTGTTCTTTTTTTATATTTCTTTAGTAACAACTTCTTTGGTAACTTTAATTCTTCTACCACTTGTTAGATTGTGTTATGGTATAAAAAATTTTGATCTGTTATTTAAACTAAATTAAAATATTTAGTTTAGAGCACTTGTTTACTCACTAAGGAGAGAATCAATTCTAGGCTTGCTTTTGAAACGTTATACTAACAAAAAATACAATTTTAAATCATAAAAAGTGTAACAAGCAATATATCTATTCAAATGCACCTCTACAAACATGAATTAATATGTGAGGACACTTCAAGTACAATAAAGAACTTAATTTTAAAAAAATAATGATAAGGTAGTACTGAAAAAACATGATTCACTACGGATTTTATCTAAGATAAAGGTAGGATCTTGTTGGAACTTTTATAATACTTTTTTTAATAAAATTAAGATTTTATCAAAACTAAAAATTTTGGAGCTTTTCGACTTAATTCTTTAAAGATCACCAAGAACTACTTGGATAAAAGAGAAAGATAATCAACATTCAGAAAGTTAATTGTCAGATGGATGTATCCCATTTAAAAGCTTCTGCACCACTATTTTTCAGTGATTCCTCCCCTGACTTGTGGCACTTCACTGATATTTTCAGCACACTAAAGGTTTTCACTGGAATTTTCCTAGTCGTAAAACTAATGATCACACGAGTTCCATTACGAGACATAAACTTAACTTTGTAAACTAACTCAACTACAAAAATAGGCAGCCCCTACTAGATTCCGTTTTTCTAAGAGTGGGGGCTTTGTAAAGCTTATACCTGAAGTGACTTTCAAAGTGGTTTTAGACACTTTCTCTTTTAACGGATTAAAAGAACGGTTGCTCAATATTTCTAAAACCACGTTTGGCCTTGGCAACATCACACTGTCGGTTTCCACATCATTTGATATTTTTATTTCATATTCTTCGATGTTTTTATTTTCATAATCCAGTAACTATTACCCAATTTCTTATTATAATATTTGATATAATCGTCGTAGTAGAAGATTAAGTAGCCATAATTATAGTAGTATTTGACAAATCTATCTAATAATATAAATTAATGTGACCTTACAACCAGTTGCTAAATAAAATTTGAGTTTTTATAACTTGTAAATAACACACAATGCACTAAAGTTAGCCTGGCTAAAAAGTTTTTACATAAATTACTAACAATATCTTAGTTATCTATATGTAGTGAATGTTAATGTCTTTTAAAGCCCCAATTATACCTAACTATGATTTGAACCTGTAAGTACTCATTGAAATACTCACTTTTGCTTTTACTTTACTTTAATTTAAGAATTGTTTATAGAATGTTTAAAGAAATTACTTTTGTAAAGTACGTATCATTATAAAAGCAATTTGTATTAAAATTCCCCTTAAAAAACTCTTGTCACGCAACCAAAAAATGGGCATAACTTAAAGTACCTCTTGTAGGGTTAAAAGTTTATTATAGTAGTTAGTAACTGAAAAATAAGTTTAAAAAATTAAAATATTTTATATAAGGCACCTAAAATAACAATATAGCAATACCAAAACATCTTCTTCTTCTTCTTTATCGTTTCCCCGTAGATGTCATTGTAGCGTTGGGGTGTAGTTGGGATCCTCTATCCATCTTCTAAAGTTGTTTCTGTTCCTTACCATGTTTCTTATTTCTTGTATGTTTTTTCCTCTGTTGTGTATTATTTCTTTTAGATTCTCTTCCCACTTTATCCTTGGCCTGCCTCTCTTTCGTTTTCCGATTATTCCTATCTCCATTATTTTTCTGGGAATTCTTTCTTCTGGCATTCTAAGTAGATGTCCATACCAGCTCAGTTGTTTGTTTTCGATTTCGCTCACTAATGGTATTTGTTCTAGATCATCTCTTATGCTTTTATTTCTTATTCGATCTCTTTTAGTTTTCCTTTGATATTTCTTAAATATCTCATTTCTGCCGCTGTAATTTTTGACTTATGTTTATCTCTCATCAGCCATCGGCTCATCGGTGTATATATGGTTTTATAGATTCTTATTTTTGTATTTGTTCTTACTTCCTTTTTGCCTATGATTGTGTTATTGATTTGATAGTATATGTTGCTTGCTTTTTGTATTCTATTTTGTATTTCATTATCTATTGTTCCATTTTTGGTAATGATGGTACCCAGATACTCATATTTGTTTACTGTTTCCAATCTCTCCCCATTTATTTGTATATTTATGTTTTCATCTTCTTCTCCTTTTGTTATATGCATGATCTTGGTTTTTCCTATATTTATTTGCATTCCCTTTTCTTCTAAGCAGGCTTTCCAGATGTTAACTTTTCGTTGTAGTTCAGTTTTCGTACTTGCTATCAGCATTATGTCGTCCGCATATACTAGGTCAAATGTTTTTATTGGTGTTAGTCTGTAGTGACCTATAGTAGAGGGTCTTATTTTTGTTTTACATTTCTTGATTAGTTGGTCCATGAATATGACAAATAGTAGTGGACTTAGGCTCTCCCCCTGTTTCATACCTTTTCCCATATTGAAGCTTTCTGACATTTCTCCATTTAGTCTGACAACCGTTTACCTTATTATACACACTTTTAATTGTTCTTTGTAATTTAACGCTCCTAGTGCTTTCCATATTTCTTCTTTCAGCACCGTATCAAAAGCTGATAGATCCACAAACGCCAGGTATAGGTCTTTTCCCATTTCTAATGTCTTTTCCATTATTGTCCTAATTGTATACATGTGATCTTGTGTCTTTCTAACCGGTCTGAACGCTGCTTGTTCTTCTTCTAATTTTTCTTCTGCTTCTTCTCTTAAACGTTGTTCTAATATTTTTGTGTATAGTTTAAGAGCTACTGACGAGAGGCAAATTGCTCGATAGTTTTCACATTTGGTAGTTTCTCCTTTCTTATGTATTGGGACACTAATATTGTGTTCCCATTCATTTGGTATTGTTTCCGTATGCCATGCCTCCTTGCATATTTCCCATATCCGTTTTTTCAGTTTATCTCCTCCTTTCTTTAGTAATTCCGGTGCAATATTATCCTCTCCTGCTGCTTTTCCATTTCTCATTGTCTTTAGGGCTTCTACTTCTTCTATTCTTATTTCATCTTCTTCTTCCTCATCTTGTGCTTCTTCTTCTTCTCTTTCTTCATTTTCATGCTGAGTTTGTGTTCTTTCTTGTTCTTTAAATTTTTCCCTGTAGTGTTCTTTCCATGCCTTTAGTATTTCTTTATTTGATGTTTTTAATTCACCATTCTGATCTTTAATGTTCCTTATCTGTTTTCTTTGATTGCCTTTTAATCTTTTTATTGTATTCCAGAATTGTTTCTGATTGCTTGTAAAATCTTCTTCAATTCTTTTGCCAAATTTTTCCCATGAATCTGCTTTTGCTTGCTTTATTGTTTCCTTTGCCTCATTTCGTTTTTGGTGATAGTCTTCCTTAGTTTCTTCAGTTCTAGATTGGTTGTATCTAATCCATGCTCGTTTTTTCTCCTGTACTTTTTCTTTCACTGTTCGTTTTTGGCTATAATTAACGGTTTTTGTACCACATATCTCTTCCGCTGTTTTAATTATGGTTTCTTTTAGTTTTTGCCATTTTATGTGTATGTTCCAGTCTTGGCTATTTTTTTGTTGTTCTAATGTGTTCAGGTTTTCCGTTAATTTCTTTTGGTACTCTTCTTGTCTTTTCTAGTTCTTCTAACTTAAGTCGTCTGTGTTTCTTAGGGATTTGTTTTGTTGGTGTTTTAAAAGTTGTATCGGTTATCAATAGTCTATGATCTGTATTAAGTTCTGCTCCACTAATGACTTTTATATCCTGTACTGCATATCTCACTGATCTTGCATATGTTATACAGTCTATTATTGATTTTTGTGCTCTCCCTTCAGCTTCATATGTTATTTTGTGTATCGTTTTGTGGTTGTAAAAAGAGTTACCTATTAAAAGCTGGTTTACAATACAGAAGTCGATCATTCGTTGTCCATTGTTATTTAAAGTTTCTTCTCCTCCAAACTTGCCTATCGTTCCATATCCATCCTCTTCTTTCCATCCGGTTCGAGCATTCCAATCTCCTATTATCATTAGATGTTTATTTTTGTTTTGCATTTTTTCCACTGATATTTGTAAGTCTTCATAGAATTTATCTGTATCTCTTGCATCCGCATCTTCTGTTGGGGCATATATCTGTATTAGTCCTATTTTTTTTTAATTCTAGGCTCATGGTAATAATTCTGGAATTCACAGCTTCCCAGTTTACTATTCTACTTTCGATCTCAGCATTCGTTATTATTCCTACTCCTTCTTTGGTCCGACTTCCATTTGGAATTCCTGCATATCTCAGTGTATAATTTTTTATATACTTTATAATACCAAAACATATACACAGAAAATTACAAACGTAACCAAGTAACCAACACTTGACCAGGGAAATTTTTATATATTTAAAAGTCGTTTATATCAAAACACATAATTATATAATACTATATTAGATACCAAAGCTTCACGACTCATACAATAAACGAGCTTAAATTCATACCCCTTGTGATTTGCTGCATGCGAAGGCACATGTAGTGAACATATCCGAACTGCTCAGAAAATATTAAGCGGCCGCGATGTAGCCTGGCAGCTGATGAACGTGGATTGTAATACGCACGCGTTCACGAGGACAACTTTACTGGCCACGTCAGTTAGCCAGCGGTTTGTGAGTACATGTAGTGTGCATCAAATTTTATGCAAAGCTGGAACATTTGACCACAAAACTATTTGAATGATTAAGAAAATTTTTGGAAACGATCCAATGAGTGTAGCACAAATAAAGGCTTAGTATGAATGATTCAGGGATGGTTAAAAATCTATTAAAAGATTCACGTTCTAGAAAATCAACAATGAACAGAAAATTGAAAATTATTGTCAAAGAAATGGTCGACTGGCAGTCCTAGAAATAGAAAATATGTCATACTACAACTAAACTTTGTCATCCTGCAATTTCTGGCTGTCCCAAAAACAAATAAATCATATTTGAAATTAAAGAGATTTCAGACCGTCCAAGAGATCCAGTCTAAAGTCAATATGTAGCTAATGTTAATACGATGAGAACAGTTTTGGCGGTCGCAATGTAACCTGGCAGCATTGAAGTATAATGCGCATGCGTAAATGAGGGTTATTTTACTGACCCGGTCAGTTGTGAGTATTTGAGGTAACCGAGTGATTAGCGATATATTCATAAAATTTTGTTAGAAAAGTTGGAACATTTGTCCACAGAAACTATTTGGATTTTTTAAGGCTTTCGAAAACGATGCAATAAAAGCATACTGTAAACGATTTAGAGGTGCCCAACAATATGTTAAAGGGTCCCATCGAAAGTTTCCCGATTCGCTACATCCCAAGAAGTTTGTAGAATGCCAGGGTGCTTAAATTTGTACTAATCAAATAAATTATTTTTTAGCTTAATTGGAATTTTCGTATCGTATGTTCGATATTTTCGAAATAGCCCACGTATTTCACTTTGAGTGTAATTTTGGACTGTTACTCTCCTGCAAAGATATAATGGGAAATGATATAAAGTGAGTACTGACTTCAACAAAATTATTGAATTTGTATAGAATTATAAATTTCTAAGGAATTATTCAAGAAAATTATATCCTTTTTTTGGCTCTCTGTTGACGAACGTAGACACCAATATAATGCTACAACAAAAATGAGTAACGCCTTCAAAGTTCCCATAAAAATCATTCGATATATTTTAGGGAAAAGAATCACAAAATATAATTTAGAATAGCTCCTTATAATTTCTAAAATGACTTATATCTGCGTCCATTTTAACTTGTAAATTACAATTTTTTTGCTGCTTCAATGCAGAATAAAAATATTTAAGTATGTTGATCTCTTTCGTGATGTAGTTGTGATTTTCGACTTGTCTCTTTAACGTGGGTTTAATATTATTACGCCGGTCACTTCACACATTATCGATTTTGACTATCAGTTCTTATAGATTTTGGTGCTACTGATTATAACAAGTCTTCTTTGTAATACTGATAGAACATATTGAACTGTCTCTTGTAATACAAATACGTACCTATATCACTACAAAATAACTAAAACGGTAATTAAGCCGTTCAAAATTTTTAAGGCCCACAGATCACAGATATCAGAAATGAAGCTTTGGGAAAAGCTCAGGCTTCTCTCTTCCATTACATCCAAAGTTATCCAGGTTTTCAGGTACCCGAAGGTGGTGTAACATTAAACACAACCATCGTTACGTTTGCTAGTCTTTCATCGTTCACCAGTTCTCTAAATTGCGTATGTGACCGTGGGAGCTTAATGATTACTATATTGGATGGGCTTAGGGTAAGTGAAAGATAAGTATGTTCAGAATACAAGTGGAAGTACTTCTCCACATTTAGATTTGCTTTACCAATAGCTAGAAAGCAATGTAGATTTTTCCTAGTTCAATTGGTTAGTACGTGGGTTGATCTATGGATAGGTGAGTAAAATAGTTTTTATTCATTACTTTAAATAGCGGTCTACTTCTGAAAGAACATAATTTAGAACCCTAGTGGGATATTTACAATTATAATCGCTACCTAAAGCAAACATCGAACCTAAGGATTTGAAATATTCTGTTGAACCTTCTTTCTTAATATGCCGCGATTACACTCAATTGGCCCTACCAGTCCGAAACCACAACAGTAGTTTACTGCAGATATTACTTATAAAATAAACAAATTTAGATTAGACCAACATTTCTGTCTCAAATGTTTCTCGCATGGATATAAAACAAGCAATACAATCAGGCATCGACAACAAATCGGTGTTTGACTTAGTACAAAATGGCACCCTATTCGTTGCTGCATTTACAAATTATAAATTTTATTCAGATAAAGAACAAGGCTTTGTTGCATGACCGATCGCCTAGAGATTACGGGCCGCCCTCTCGATAGACCTGTCTACAGAGTCGTCGAGGTACATCTGGAATTGTTTTAGGTTATATTGGGGGATAGCCGAAAGACAGTCTTATGTCAATGCTCTGCAAGTTAGATTAACATAATTAACAATCTACGATTGACCACAAAAAGAGCCGGAAATGAGACCACAAAACTGCTCTACCCTAACAATTTCGCTGGTAAAATCGACAACACAAATTACTGCGTGGTTTGGCTACAGATTCAAGAAGTAGAGGAATTCCGACAACCAAAAGGAGGTAGTTGTTGATAGAATAACTCACAGTAAGCAATGAAATAATTTGGGAAAAGGCTCTCTTATTACATCCAAAGTTATCCAGGTTTTCAGGTACCCGAAGGTGGTGTAATATTAAACACAACCATCGTTACGTTTGCTAGTCTTCTTCATAACGTGTTGCAGTAAAACCATAAATAATGAAAACACAGCCACCATGGTGGCTTATTCTTCTCGTACCGAAGACATTAGGTGCATCGTATACATTCACAGTTCTACCAATAAGAAAAATTTATTTACGTCAATGCGTTTTATTGTCATATTCAAATAAAATAACAAAAAACTTTCTTTGAACTCGTAGGAGCCTCTTATTTGTTACATTTGCTGCTCGTATGTCAAAGAGACCTCTGTTGTACTTTTTTCTTTTCTTTTATCTTACAATTCAATTAAAATCACAATCTGTAGTATTAAAATAAAGCAATAAACAATACACATATAAAGATCTTACTTAGATAATCTTTCTGGTTAGTTTCTCTGATATCATTTTTTGTCGTTATTTTTTGTGATTAATTATCACTTGGTAATTAAAGCATTATTTTTATCTATTTGAAGCTAGTAATATCATTCTTTGTAAATAATCACCAATGGCTATCCTGGCTATTGCCTTTGGTAAAGCTAAATCACTGACTTTAGTATACAGTTGTAGACTCTGACTATCTCTACTATATCGACCATTAAAACAGAAATATAAGCTTAACCATTACAAATAATTGAATATATTTTACAATAGGACTCTTTTGGCTTTTATATTAACAAACATTTTGATTATATTATGAAAACCCAACTATCTAATTTTGCTTTAACCGCAATAGTACCCAGATTTTTTATCGATTTGGCACACATTAGATCTTAACTCATTTTCAACTCTTGCCAATGCACTAAATGATCTTACAGCTTAAGACACTTTTAAATTATTTTATAGTTTTTGCTCTGCTCTCACTGGGTCTTCATCTCTACTCAAGATTATTATAGCATCTTAATAGTGAGCAAGTACGCTGTAAATATCAGATCTAGAATCGGTCCCATAACATTGAGGAACTCCTACTCTTATGTGCATTGAACTGGTCCATATTTTACAAAGAAGTATCTTTTAGACAGAATTTTATAATACAATAGGAAGTATTTGATAGCCACAGTTTTAATGTGTAAAGAAACCGTATCGGACGCTTGGTTGATATAAAAATGCAGCGATAATATCTATCACTAGATGGATTTGCTCTATAGTAGTGTGCTTTCCCGGCTCTAAATTGGTGATTTGCCATATTTCATATTTTTGAAGTGTAAGCATTAGGCACTTAAATAGCATTTTTTTAAAAACAATTACATAATATTGGAAGAAGGCTCATATGCCTATAATACAGTACTTGGTTTGGGGATGTCAACGATAATTGGAAAGACGCATTCAGATAATTACCTTCCAGATAAGTGTTGTAGCTGTTTAAGTTTTGTAACCTTCCAAAATTAGCAGTTTGTAGCTCCATTGCCCGATAGTCCTTCAATAGTAAGTTTAAATTTTTCATTTTTATAATCCATCAACATTTTTTAAAGTTATCTGCAGGCCCTATTGAATCTAAGTTTTTTTGGGATAGCGCCTATTGCAACATTGCCGAAGGAGCCTCTTCTCTTTCGATATTTTTTATAATTAAAGTGAGATATTTCTATTTACTGGGTTTGCTAAGAGTAGCAGGTGTGACTAGGCATGCTACTTTTTGGATTTCATTGTTAAACACTTCAACAAGACATTCGATGTCTTTATCGCTTTCAGATTTACTTTTAAAAAAGCACTATCATTCACCAGTTCTCTAAATTGCGTATGTGACCGTGGGAGCTTAATGATTACTATATTGGATGGGCTTAGGGTAAGTAAAACATGAGTATGTTCAGAATACAAGTCGAAGTACTTCTCCACATTTAGATTTGCCTTACCAATAGCTAGAAAGCATGTAGATTTTTCCTAGTTCAATTGGTTAGTACGTGGGTTGATCTATGGATAGGTGAGTAAAATAGTTTTTATTCATTACTTTAAACAGCGGTCTACTTCTGAAAGAACATAATTTAGAACCCTAGTGGGATATTTACAATTATAATCGCTACCTAAAGCAAACATCGAACCCAAGAATTTGAAATATTCTGTTGAACCTTCTTTCTTAATATGCCGTGATTACACTCAATTGGCCCTTCCAGTCCCGAAACCACAAGTAGTTTACTGCAGATATTACTTATAAAATAAACAGATTAGACCAATATTTCTGTCCCAAATGTTTCTCACATGGATATAAAACAAACAATACAATCAGGCATCGACAACAAATCGGTCTTTGACTTAGTACAAAATGGCACCGTATTCGTAGCTGCATTTACAAATTATAAATTTTATTCAGATAAAGAACAAGGCTTTGTTGCGTGACCGATCGCCTAGAGATTACGGGCTCCCCTCTCGATAGACCTGTCTACAGAATCGTCGAGGTACATCTGGAATTGTTTTAGGTTATATTGGGGGATAGCCGAAAGACAGTCTTATGTCAATGCTCTGCAAGTTAGATTAACATAATTAACAATCTACGATTGACCACAAAAAGAGCCGCAAATGAGACCACAGAACTGCTCTACCCTAACAATTTCGCTGGTAAAATCGACAACACAAATTACTGCGTGGTTTGGCTACAGATTCAAGAAGTAGAGGAATTCCGACAACCAAAAGGAGGTAGTTGTTGATAGAATAACTCACAGTAAGCTGTGATTGCAAAAAAAATAATAAATTCGTCTACAAATTGAAAGAGAAGGTCGGGCAGGATCTTGAGCAGAACTTGAGTAACCTAGGGAAAAAAATGGGCATAGCTAAGTCATTATAGTAGTACCCAGGACCTGCACTATAAGTCTTTTATACTGAGGAATCGCCAACTGATGAACAAAAATTTAAAGGGTCAAGCACTGCTGAACGACATCAATCATTCTTTTTTCGGATGAAAAGAACTTTATTTAGAACAGTAAGGTGGGTCGTTAAAGCGACTTCTTTGAGAAAGACTTGAAGGTGACTGCCGACAGCTATATCAACGTGCTAGAAACAGTTGTTAAACCCTGCTTAGAGAAAGTCACCGTTGGACTGGAGTATGTGTTTCAACAAGACTCGGCTTCAACCCAGGGAAGGTCCAGACATGGCTATACAACAATTTGTATTATCACTGGTCCCCGACCACGGCGAAGGTCAATGAGACATCATAACACCAAGAGCAGCTTAAAGACCTCCACCATGGAGGTATTGACACGTATGGACAAAGCAAAAATTGTGTTAACCTGCAGCAGGTTTAGGTCTCGGCTTGAGAGGGTCTCGGTCGCTGATGAGGGCTACATCAAATAATATGATTATATATATAATAAATTTAATTTTTCTAGTATTTTAATGTTATTTCAGCTACAAAAAAGTAGGAATCTCTACGGGGGATGTAACGTTAAGACAAAGATAAAAGAAGCAACTCCATATGCGCATTCCTTTTGAAACCACAAATAATTTAAGTTGCCGTTATGATAACCCACGACTAAAACACTTTCCCTAAATTGTACGAGTAAGCAGCCCCACCGAAACCCGCGCTTCTTGCAAAAATCCTCCCGAAATCTAAATATAAATGATAAAAGTAAACGAAAGCCGAAAAGCGCAGCTCGCAAAGGCGGCCAGGTAGCAGGGCGCGGCGCGGTCCGGCGACCGCCGCCCGAATTAAAAGCGCCCCGATTCCCCAATATTCGCGCCCCGAGGGACGCCATATTTCCCCGTCAAATTAAGCAATTAGGCCGGCTTGCCAGCCCAATAACCGCGATTTGTGCGTTGCGCGCGGCGGGCGAAGAACAGGGCTATTTTTCTTCCATATTCATCCATCTTCAGTGGTCGTGTCGCGGCGCCGGATTTTAAAATTCAAATGCTCAGCCGCCGCCGAGCGGCCATGCAGTTCGGCGGAAGTAACCGAATTCGGCGCCCCGCGCGCCGCGTGCGTTAATTTTTCTCTCATTAACACTTTTTAATTGGGCGCTGCCGTTCGTGGGGCGCGGGCGAGGCGCGAGGCGCAATTTGCGCGGCGCGAACTTCGCGACCGCCGAAACTTGGAAGACTTCTAATAATTCCAGCTGCCTAGGAACTGATTACCTGAACACCTACTATTCATGTAATTAATTTGCAGAGTTGATTATATAACTAAGTTTCGAAGACGAGAACCTGCAGAGTAAGTGTTGGTGAGAGATATGAGGTTTCGCTTTCGATTAATGGAAACAAATTTGCATCAACAGACTGTTACCTCCGGCAACACCTTGCAAAATAGGAAGTCTCCAAGTTATTTGTTTCCTAATAGCAGTGCCATTATCATTCACAACTAGTAAAAAAAAGCACGAACTAATTGCTGTACGTATTAGAAAGTTCCACAAAAATATAGATACAAGTAATTATGACCAATTAATAAACATTGCAAATGTATCAAAAAGTTAGTAAATGAACAAAATTAGTATTTGCTAATGAAATTAGTAACAAAAAGCAAATAGAATAATAAAAAAGATAAGACAGGCATTACAGATAAATTAAATTAAACAAAATAAGAGGAATATAATAACAGCAAATAAAAAGTACGCCTTTATTAAGTAAACGGAAAGAAAAAGTATAAAAAATGAAATGGCAATATCAAAGACCAGATCAATACAAAACAGCTGTAACAAAAAAATTATTAAACATATTTTCAAATTAAAAATACAATATGTACAAGAACCAAGCAACAAATATAGCAAATGCTTAAACGTTAAAAAGGTAGATTGAAAAGGATGATCTGGGGAAACACATTTTGGATTGAAGATAGCCTAAGTACAAAAGAAGCATTGCTAAGCATGGAATTCTTAATCCAGAAATGTTATGATCAACGCATAAAAGTATTTATATGCTCCATAGATTACGAAAATGCGTTCGACGATGTTCTACATGGCTTGTTGTTACCCCTGTTAAAAGATATTTGCCTGAACGACAAGGATATTAAAATTATAACAAATCTCTACTGAAGTCAGACAGAGTTGCTCCAAATAAATGGCTCAAGGTATACAAACGAAATACCAATAATGAAAAGAGTCAGACAAGAGTATATCCTATCATCCTTACTATTTAATATTTACGTAAGAAAAATCTTTCAACTGGCACTTTTAATTTAAGATATGCCAATGATACAGTAGGCAATTTCTAAGATTCACAAGCCATGGTAAACAAAATAAACTTAATATGAAAAGACTATGATCTAAAGATCTACATCAACAAAGCTTAAATACCTAGATGCTACATTAAACACAGAATGGGTATCTGACGAAGAGCTAAAAATTTGTGTAACAGTGGTAAGGAAAACCTTTTAAAATTTAACACCGTTCTCTCTTACCAAGAACTACCAGTAAGTCTCCGTTTAAGAATAGTAAAATACTATATTTGGCTAATACTGCTACATGGAGCAGAAATAGGATCCCTAAATAAAAAATCGCTGAACACTCAAGGGGCTTCTTAGAATATCATGGGTAGACCATATAACTAATGAAGAAGTATTAAGACGAGCAGGTAGCCACAAAGAATTACCAAACTAAATAGAGAAAAGTAAATGACTAGGATCATATACTAAGAGGTGTCAGATATAGATTATTGCAAGAGATATTAATAGATAAGATCGAAGAGGACCCGGCTGAAAACGACGCTCATGGCTAAGAGACATCAAGAAGTGGTATAATATACCTAACGTAGAAACTATAGCCAAAAGAGCACAAGACGGTATTTTATATATTGTACGACCAAAAGACAACAGATGATTCGTCTACACGCTGGCAAGCCTATGGCACCTTAAAAATTGGTAATTACTCTACATATGCAAAAAAATGAAGAAAATATTTACTAAAACATCATATAATTAGTTGTATCAGTTTCCTTGCATTTCACAACATCTTTGTGGCCGTGAGAAATCAACAGCTCATCGTCAACGACTTCAGACTTCTGACCAGTTTTCCAAAATCACACAGCCCGGTGGCGTCCTCAAGACATCAAACTTAAGCATCCAACAAACACAAGTCTCCCAATCTCCATAAAAACGTTGATTAACCTTAAAACAATCTCCAGGTAGCCAGAAAGGAATTCGACGCCATGTTAAAATTTGGAATTTCTAAGCCATTGCAAAGATGCCAATCATACCGAAGTATGAAGGCGAGTGGAGGCTGTGCTACAGTCGACTTGGTTAAATTTCCCCATCAAATTCTTCCTAGATAGCAGTAACCAGGCCTTTTAAATGGTGTGAATTTGGTTTATGACATTTTGACTTCACAAAGCCGCTAAAACATTTCAGCCAATTATTACTGAAGTAGTTTAAAAATTGGTCCTTTACTACGCTAACATCAGCGGTATTGGTGTGGCGGCCTTGTCGCCCTTGAACCGCTTTATATCGCGGCGGCATGCGGGCCTTTGATATCTGCACGTTTTGCCATCGCACACAGAACGGCATGGGCTTTTGCTCAGCCCAGACATTCACGCATCGCAGCTCGGCCAATTTGGTCGTGTCTCAACATCCCGCAGATACCAGATCCGCAACGCAGAGGTGGCCACCTTGGAATCGCCGACGAAGCCGAAGCCGAAGCCGATTCAGGTGAGCGATTTGGCAATTCATTGGTTGATATCGGTAGCCGCCCCCATCCGCTTACGCGACGGCCGTTTAAGGGACGATTTTGGCCTTATCGGCTGACCTTCCAATACGGGACGGTACTACGTTTCCACACCGCACCACGAGAGCGGCTATTTACACGCTGCCTCTCCAGGTATCTTGGTAAGTCTTAGCTTAAAAAAATCTGAAATACCTCAAATTGTTCTTCAAACGACTACAGAGATACGATGTGGTAATCAGCTCAGCCAAATGCCGTTTTGGGCAGTCATTTGTTAAGTTTCTGCGTTATCAATTCAGTTCCAGTGGCACTCAACCTCTACCAGAAGAGATCGACGACCAATTGCATCTGACAGCTGAGACAGTACTTGGACATGTCAAACTTTTATAAGCGATTTGTACTCAAGACCGCGCTAATCCAAACCTTATTGAACAAGCTACTTCAAGATAACAGGAAAAAATTGGTACAATAAACACTCGCATCAAAATAGTAGCAACAATAAGTTGGATCAGGCAACAGGCTCATCTTAGACCTAGCACTCCACTGGAATTGTATTGCAAAATTTACGATTGCCACAGAAGTTGAGTATTTCCGAAAACAAGCATGCAGTCCCGTATAAAAAAGCATTTGCGGTCTTAATCAATCATAATCCCAAATCGTATACGTTTCACAAGAATAACAATCAGTACACACACGATAGTTTAGATATCTGGACTTAATTAGACTTTTTCTGCATAAAACAAAGTTGTCGCCGATAGTCTATCTCCAATTGAGGAAATCAAGTCGAAGTGGAAACTTAGAAACCTAAGAGCTGCACAGAGGAACGATAAGAAATTAATAGCACTTTGAGATAAAAGAGCACCATCACTATCGGATTCCGGAGAAAACGTGTCATTAGTCTGCAAGTTCTATAACTACAGTCCTATCATTGCATATGTCGCAGTTCTGGAAAGTGGAATCTAACAGCATTCATCACTGCCTACAATATCAACTACCTAAGGTAAACAGATATGTGTCAATCAAGCCACGACCTTTTATACAACATTTTTATACGACATCATAGTCATACTGCTCTTTCAAGGTTGCAGATATTGTCTAACCTACGTCAATTTTTTCTCATGTTGCCTAGAAGCCACATCCATAAAAGACCAGAATGCTTCAACTATCGCTCATACGTTCTACAATAACTAAAGCATCAGATTGGGTATATTAAGTTAGAAAACACAGTTTTAGTTGCATCTATTTAAAGTACTAAGTACTCAGAAAAAGTACAAAAAAAACACTTCGTTTTTCCAAAGAGTTTATGGTACCTTAAAAGAGGAACCAACTAATTCGTATAGGTGCAAGGCACGACCACAGAGTAGCATTTGTCTTCATGAACCTTGCAACAACAAATCAAGTATTCATTCGAAATAACAGACCAAAGAAGTCGCTTCAAACTAATTTTCATATCTGATAAAACCTTCGTGGTAAAAGTAATAGTAAACAAAATCGTCGCATACATCGATAGATTAAAGTCAGCTTATATGATGAAAAATGGAGATTTCAATGAAGATTATGGCACAGAATGGCCTAGCGAGGTAGTTATCAAGAGAGCTAGCTGAGCGAAAGATGTTCCCTTTTCAGAGCGACTCCAAATGGGATTCTTGTAATCTTAATCACTGACAGGGGAGTACTATCATCAGAGACATTACATATTATTGTAAATATTGTAACTTTAATTGTTCTTAGTCTACCGTACTATGAGTTATTAGAAATGGATAATTGATCTTTAGCGACATGACTAACACCTAATGCACTTACTCATCTCTTCTTAATTTTGAGGTTCCTAGGCCACTAACCTCCTCGATGGGAGTTGTGTTGGCCGTGTAAGCCACCGTCGTTGTCGCCTACGGGCGCTTGGGAAGTATTGGGAGTTCTGCATCTCTGTGGAGGTGTTGTTTTCGACATTTTGTGTCACCTGGAGCTTCTGCATGTGAGTTTTGGTAACGTATTCCTACACAGGTGCTGCGTATATTACTATGGGTCTGATAACTGTCTTGTATACAGTTAGAATATCTTGCTCTTCGGGTAATATAGCGAGGCTAGCAACACTTGTGTGCTCCAGGTTATTTTGGCGGCCATGGTTGCACTGAGATACTTGTTTCTCACCTCCAAGTAATGTCGCATTCGAAGATGGTGATTGAACCCACGTTTTCTTTTCTTCTTGTGAACAGTACCGCGGGGATTTTTTCGGTTGATTGAATCCGTCAACAACTCAAACCCAATCTCAAGATCATTGACTCCTTGTTACAGTCTTCTTATAGCCAGGTGGAACCTGAGCGAGTTGGATATTATCGCCACATTGTCTGCATATTGGGCTAATGTTGTCGAAGGTGTGGTAGGCATTCCTTGAACAAAAGATCAAATAGGATCGGGGACAGTACAGATACTTGGAAACGGAACCTCCTGCTCTGATTTAGCTCTTAGATGACTTCACGTAGGCGACAATTTTTTAGGGAGAGCTTTGATGGCTAGATTTGGTGTGCCATCTAGCTTGGTGCTTTTCGCGACTTCAACGATCGCGTTGCCTGAAGGATTTCTTTGGCGGCTTCTATTTCTATCGAAGAGATCAAGGTGATCCAAGTTTGCGTCTTGGTAGTAGAGATCGCAATTGGCGCTCTAAATTATTCGAGAGCGTTTCTTTCCTTTTTTCGTCAGGGTGTGCCAATTCGTTTTCTCCATATATATGTATATGTATCATCGAGGAAAAATTGTTGCATAGCACCTTAACCATCCTCTAGAATGAGTTGTCGGCGACGTCGAGAGCATCCAAATTGCTTTCCTTCGCGGTGTTTTTAAATTCGGCTAGGGTGATCTCGATTTCCGCCTCAATCCTCTTATACGCTCGATCGTTTTCTGGATCCCTAGGTTGCTGCGTGCGCTGTCGCGCCCGGTTCTTCCTGTAGATCCGCTCCTTAAGATTTCGAGTCAGGAAATCTCTTTTTGAACCTCCAGGTTCTTTTCGGAGCGAACAACGGGGACTATCCCCATCGTCTGGCGTAAATGGGTGAGGGAGGCTGGTCAGCAAACTGACCATCGGGGTCCCTAGCGTGAGAAGAAACGGGTTGTAGTGCGTGTCCAGCTCACTCAGGTTGTCGAGTGCATGCTGCATCTGAACGATCTGTAGATCTGTGAATCCGTAGTGAGTAGGTTTTTGTGGCGCATCTACCATCAGGTCGTTTATATTGACGTATCTATGCAGCGTCAAGCTGTTCGTATTGTTCCATGCAAGGAGCTTCACGTTAGGCTTATCTTCGAAGTTCAGGTCTTCCTAGTCCGTGCATTGGACATTGGATACCGCTTATCTCCAAGAAATGTTTGTACAAAAAATAAACTAAAATTTTGAACAAACCGTCAAATTAAGAAGATTTTTAGATAAATTAACAAACTAAAACAAAAAAATTTTAATGGAAGTTTAGTAAAGTAGGATTACTAGGAAAGTAATTGGGGAAATGCTAAAATCACTGAAATAAGAAGCCACTAACAAACTGAAAATGAGCAAAATAAGAAATTTAAAGTTTGCAAGAAATAAGTCATATGCCTTTGGCACGAAGAAATAGTAAAAGCAAAGACACAGAAGTCAACTTTTACTCGACATCTTAATCCACAGTCTGTCTAATTGACTGACTCGCTAGTCAAACTTTTCAGAATAAATTGCCAACATTCTAGAGCTACAATTTTTCACCAAATCTTCTGCTAAAAGTTACAAATATTCAAAAAGTCAACTCAAAGAAGTTTAAGATAAGAAAAATGGGAGCGTTGTTCTTAAGCCTTCAATTGATATTGTTCTGTTATCCACTGTTATTTTCGCGATGAATCCTGCTGCGTTGTGCATTTGTTAGCTAGAGGTTGTTACAGATATGGATTCGTAAATCTAACGCGTAAGTTGTCCCCGGTGTACTTGTTATATGCTACAAATGTCAAGCCCTGTCGCATCCATTCTAGCAAAGAAGACGCTATTGATTTATTTTATTAATATAAAGCCACTTCGGGGTAAAAAATAAATTTAACTAACAGAATCAATGAATCAAGAAATGCAGAAGACTTCAGATAATGTGATCACGTTAAAAGAAAATCGCCAGTTATCTTCATAAAACAAGGAAACTTCTTCTTGTCCGTATGCCTTATCATTACCTCTATGATCCTTTAGCTATTTTTGGCGTTAAGCTGTATTTCATTGACTTTTGTCTCGACTGCGCTCCACACATAATAGTCAAGAGGATTACAGTCGAGACTAAAGGGTGGCCACAAGTCGAGGGAACAGTGGTAATACAAATTATTGTACAACTACGTCTGAGTTCCCTTTGTCTCGTGGGCTGGAACGAAGTCTTGCTGGAACATGCACTCCTGCCAAGCAGCCACTCTATCAAGGACTTGATATTTGTCTTCAGCACTTTGATAAAGGTGTTAGCAGTCACCTTCAGGCCTTTCTCAAAAAAGTGGAGTCATAACATTTCCTTCGCTGCTCATAAGCTCCACCACCATCACAGAGACAGAAAACTTCGTATGCATGACGATAGGCACCTTAGAAGCATCTTGGAACATACAACAGTCATTTTGACGATTTATTTTCCTATCACAGATAAAGTTTTTTTTGCGCTGTCGTACTTGATATCGTTCCTTTAACTCCTTGTCCATCTTACTTGCTCAGTCAACATTTGGCGGTTACTCAAAGTAAAACACTTGTAGGACAAGTCGTGGTGCACTGTTAGACGTCAAAAATGAGCGTGGTGATGTCGACGGTCATGTCGATATCGCCACGCCCATTTCTTCTGCTCAGTTGGTTATGCTCCGCCTAGGATCTTGATCAATCTTCTCTGTTAATTCAGATACGAATTTATCACTTCCCTTGCTATCAAATTTATTGTTGTAAAATGCCCTGTCAGCAACTGCCTGCTTTTGGTAATCAAATATCTTGTACTTTTGGATATGTTGTAAACTTTGGCCTTTTTGTAACCAAACAACGCAATAATTTCTGTCGGTGAAGAGATTCAAGTGTAGCAGCCCGGCAAGTGTATTAACTTATCGTAGTTTGTTGATTATATAAAGCTAACTTTTTGTGTTAACCTAGTAGGGGATTGCGCATGCACACAAGATGGCCTTTTGGCTTTCCCAAGAAACAACCTAAAAGAATTCAGGAATTGCCTTGATGACCCTGCAAATTAGTCGCACATTTTCTATTGAAGTTGATTTTATCGTCTTCAGCTGTGCTGCACAACGCAAAGGTTACCTTTAAGTTATTTTTCGCAAACGAGACGTAATACCAATTTTCAATTAATAATCTGCAAGGATGTGCATAACAAATTCAAATCTTGAAACAACAACTTAGTAACAGATTTAAAAGTAAAGGAGTTACTTCCGGTTTAGTATTGCACTGCGGCATTATTAATGGCTTCGAGTTCATTTATAATGGCTGGCTAAGTTATAAATTCGCTGCAGCTCGTATTCCTGAACATTTGCCGCGTTTTTCATAAAAATTCAATAATTGTTTGGGGGCACTAATAAATTGCTTCATTTAGCAAAATAGAAAATAAATGATCCCGCATTAATTGTTTAAGACAGAGGACCCAAAATTCGAAACAAAAAGGTTTTAGAGACCAATGGCCGAAAGCAAATTGGTGAATTGCCTTTAAAATTGCACAATAAAATATGCCTAATAATTTGTCCACTTATGGGGCTGAAACACTAACATTGACCAAGAAAACCATAAAGAAAATAAGAGTAACACAGACGGCGATGGAAAGGTCAATCACACTTAGGGACAAAATACCAAACACCACAATTAGGCAGCGAACAAAGGTGAAGGATGCTGTGTTGAGGATAGCTGAGCTGAAGTGGAACTGGGCGGGACACGTGGTAAGACTGAAAGATGAGAGATGGACAAGACGAATGATTGAATGGAGACCCAGACAAGACGCATTCAGAAGCAGAGGTAGACCACCAACAAGATGGGCCGATGATGTAAAAAGAGTTGCAGGAAATTGGATCCAGATCGCACAGGACAGAAACAAATGGAAGGGTTTGAGGGAGGCCTATGTCCAGCAGTGGACGACCTAGGCTGGGGAAGAAGAAATTTGTCCAAGGTTTATTTCATCTCATTAAAGAACAGCGCAGAAGTGTTTGCCTCCTCGTCCTACCCTTGTCCCTTTCTCACTTTTAAGTACAAACACCTCAACTTAATGCCCCGGTGCAGAGTAACATCCTTCACTCTGCAGAAGCGCCCATCAGCGGTGGCACCTCCCGAGCGACATTTTCATCAGCAGTAATCCCGCCAGAAA
This sequence comes from Sinelater perroti, assembly GCA_036346155.1. NCBI lineage: Eukaryota > Metazoa > Arthropoda > Insecta > Coleoptera > Elateridae > Sinelater > Sinelater perroti. The sequence goes on along the minus strand of JARFIY010000158.1, from coordinate 13,859,100 downwards.
TCCTGAAGGGTCATTAAAATCGATTAGATTTGGATGCCGGCGTAAAAGGCTTATTCCGCTTCTTTTACGACTCCGCTATCACGAGCCCGTCCTCTCCGCTTTGATTATCTCCGGCTTCATGTTTACATGACTTTACGATGTAAATTTCTTGTCCTGAAATGGAGCTGGCGGCGGCAGCCCCGCCGCCCGCCGGATTTTTATTCGGCGCGTCCTCGGAACTTCCACTCGGGAGATTAGACAAGTTCGGGCGCGTGATGTCAACTTTTTTGCGCGGGGCGGCTAACGGCGGGTTGGGCGGCCCCGTGGGATCGATGGCTGCTCCGAATTAAGTATAGCGAACAGTGGCAAGGACATGGGGTTAATTAGCGTGTAATTGCAAAAGAGATTCCAATGTTGAAAGTGATGGTAGAGCTTGCAGCAAAAAACGAGCATCAAAAGCTACAGAGTGTATAAAGTATATATTTTGTATAGTAATATTTTGCAATACTTTTGTTAATTACTTCTCATTAAAGGGCAATCTTTATCAGTTCTACTACGGTAGCATCCATTATTTTCTACGACTTTTAAGTTGTTCTACTTCATTGATTCTCAAATTGTTTTGTTTATATAAATAAAAGATTGAATAAAGTAAGAAGAGCAATATAAAAGTAATATGCACACCCTAAGGTGTAAAATATGGAAAAATAAAAACAATATATAAATAAAAAGCTACTTTTTACATACAACAGAGAATTCCTTTAAGGTAACTGAAAAACTTGTTTTATTCAAACATGTTAACAAAAATCTTATCTCAAGTTATATTCTGTACACAGGACGTGCAAGTTTTGTTCTAAAGACTGATTAGAATTACTTTCATACCAAAATTTGGAAAGACAGGGCAGAACCAATTGGTTTGATGCCTTTGCACTGAAAATACTATAAAACCATTTAATAGAAATATCATAGATGGTGTATTAGTGACTCGCACCTCCACGTCAAGGTCATTAAGAATATAAAACAGAAGAAACATCATTAGATCTACTTGTTACCAGAGTGAAGAATTCTGTAGAAAACGAAGAGGTACGTTTAGCAGCCTTCTTAGAAATAGAAGAACCGTATGATAATATGCCACGATTCAATCATTAGAGAGTTGAGGAGGATTTGACCACACAAGCTGTAGGTGACAAACTGTATGCTTAAAGAAAAACTAGCATATGCATTCCTGATGGGTGAAGAATAGTGACTCAGGTTGTAACAAGATGTCCTCAGGGATGTCATCTCTAATGTGGAACCTTGAATTAAATAGACGATTTTAATGCTGCGACAAGATAACTTATATTTGAAGATACTGATAAGACAAAATACAAGTAAGGTCGCTCAAGAAAATTTAAGCCTAACCTTCCATATCTCGATAAACAAAAAAGCAACAGTACTAAATAAACAGGAAAGCCAACAAACAAAAACCACAAGCGAATAGCGTTTCAGACATAGTAGATGTAATAAAAGGAAGAGACAAATAAAAGACACAACAGAGTTCGAGAAGTGGGAAACGGTATTTTTAGCATTTGGACAGACTCTAAAAATGGGAAGATCACCACAAAAGGGAAAAAATACGAACAGTAGAAAATATATATAATAAGACAAAACGAAAAAAGGGAAATGGCCCTAAAAAAATCAAAAAACTAATAAAAGCCACGAAGCAAGAGAACAATAAGAAAATGGAGGAGCTAAAAGATTACATAAGGCAAAAATACAACAAGAAGCATAAAAAATTAATTTTAAAATTAAAGGACTGGGAGAAAAGAGAAAGCGGAAGAAGACAATGAAACCAGAATCAAACGGGTTGAAACCAGACAGAATTAAATTCAGCAGTCAAGATACTGCTGGAACGAAAACTGCAAGTTAAATTAGCATTGCGAGAAGTGTATAAAGTAATAATAGTCAAAATGAACAGTTGGAATGCCAAGAGGAAAATGATAAAAAAAAATTAAAATGAACGAGAATAATAATTGAAGATATATCACCACGAGAGAAAGATAGAGGCAAAAAGAAATTTAGAATAAAGTAACGGTTATAACATTAAAGAAAAAATAAAGGCAAAGGTGTCCGTATAAGATACCAAGTAGAAGTAGAAAAAATTTAAAATGGGATACGAAATAATAAGCGGTTGCAAGATAGTATCAACCAGTCAAAAACACTACGAACTAAAAAAATATGAGAATATGACAACGACCTGGGCTATAAACAATAAAAATTAAAGTAAAAACCTGAACTAGTAATTGCATTAAGGATGCAGTACTAAATAAACAAGAAAATAAAACAATAATAGAAAATGTAGATTATAATATGGAGAAAAAATAGAAATACAAAAGCGGTGAAAACAACTCAGTCAAAAACACTACCGAATAAAAAAAATGGAGAAAATAGCAACGACCTGGGCTATAAACAATAAAAATTATATAAACGAGTTACAAAAACCTGAACTAGTAATTGCATTATAGAATTCGCAAGTCTAAATAAACAAGGGAAAATAAAACAATTAATAGAGGAAGCTAGTAGATATAACATAAATATTATAGGAGTTCAGAAAACTAACATTAAAGGTGACTGAAACACAAAAATAAAGAATTTTATATGGTTAAACGGAGCTGGAGGAGAAAGGCGATATGGGATAGGATTCTTGATAAATTAGAACATGGGACCGGCGAAGAGATTGCTCTGTAAGCAATCCCAGAACGAACTTAAAAATTCGAAATCGAATATCTCGAAAATTATTCGACATAGAATTTTTTCGACTTCATATTCGAAATCAGCGTAAAATTTCCTATGAGAATCCATTTTCAAATTTTAAAAATCTCAAATTTTGTGACGGACCGACAGACAGACATATAGAATTCAGTAACAAACTTTTTAAGTTCTAACTACCAAAATATGACATAAAACTAATTATAAGTGATTAAAAAATGCAAAGCAATAGCACCTAAATAAATCTACACGAAACAACAAACAACAATGGAAAACATTTAATCACTATGCATGGAGAAATCAAAAATATCAGAAATACACAAGGAACATATAAAAAAATATTTACTAACAAAAGAAAAAAGAAAATAGAAAAAAAATGACAAGCAGAAGTAGAGACAAAGTTACCGAACTGGGACGATTTTCAAACCATCATAAAACAAGTAAAAAATAACAAATTAATGAAATGTGGAATAGACAAATTGAAAGAAGAATTTTCAAACTAATCAAACAAATATGGATAAGAAAAGAGCGAGAAAAGTGGGACAGAGCAATGATATGCCCGATATTCAAAAAGAAATAAGCAATTGGCAGACAGCTATCGATTAACATTACTCCCAAGCACGACGTAAAATATCTTAGCATCATTGATCACTGAAAGAGTTAAAGACGGTTCACAACAGGCTTTCGACAAAGTAAAACAAATAGTGATAACAAGAGCAATGGAAAAATTACAATTCAATCAAGAAACAATTGCGTTCGTAGCTGTGACGCTAGGAAAAACAGTTAGGAAGGTGAAATACAAGGGTTGCATGTCCACGAAATTCGAAACTAGTTTTAGAATATCTGACGAGAAATGCTAACACCAATACAAATAAAAACGTAGTAAATGGTCCATATCAAAATTTGGCGTACACAAATGAACTAGCAATAATGACTAAAACAAAAAAGCAGCTAAAGGAATTGCAAAAACTTTTAAAAACAAGTACAGAACGCAAAATTAAGAAAAAAAAACACAAACAAATCACTATATGATCATGAGAATACTAAACAAGATAAAAATCAAGAACAGAGTATTGAAGCGGAACCAACAAAGAAAAAGCTAACGTTGAAGATGACAAATAGTGTAACATATCTAGGTATTAAAGTAAACAATAAAAGGAAACAAGAAAAAGATATACAAAAAAGTCCGTGGGTCTCTTAAATTGCTTTGTGACTCATAAGAGTGATCAAAAAGTTTTAAAAATCCGCCTTTATAAGACCATCAGTAGACCTACCTTAACATATGCGAGTGAAACTTGGGTGATAATAAGACCAGAAAAACACAAACTAGCAACTTGGGAACGAAAATTATTATATAGGATCTTCGATGATATTAGAAAAAGGCAAGAATGCTGCAGAAGATCAAATAAAAAACTGAAACATGTTTGGACATATAATGAGAAGGGAAAACAATAACTCAACCAAAAAAAATACTAAGACAAGACCGAGAGAAAAAAGAAAATTGCAAGATCAAAGAAACCATAAAAAATAGCAGAAGACCTACGCAAAACTGGTTTAATCAGTTGGAAAGAAGTGATCAAAAACAGGAAAAAATGGAAGGCATGGCCAAATTTGCCTTTAAAGTTGTTACGTGGAACCTTGCAATGAACGAGTTATTAAAGACACTCGAAGGAAACGGATACCACACACTGAAATATGCAGATGTCTTAGTCATACCTACTATCCCAAAGAAGATTTAACAATAGATTTAGGAAGGCTATGCAAAGGGTCTTAGATCTGCTTCTCAAATGTAGAAAGTAAGGGTGAGGTAAAATATCTGGAGTTATTTCAGACTTAAAACTCACTTGGAATCAACACATTTAAAATTCAAAAGAAATACGGAGGCAAACGAGGAAACACATTGGGTCTAAAACCAAAAGTAGTGTAAAGCATATACCACGGTAGTCAACTCATGACAATATACACAGTTCTGGTATGGTGGACGGAGATGACGTAAAAATCACTGTAACCGTTCTAAACAAGATACAAAAACTTGCTTGTTAGAAATAACAGGTGCTATCAAAAGAACACCAACAGCAACAATGGAGAGTTTGGAACTAAAGCAGGCATATACTCTGAAAAAGAAAACTTCCAGTTATGCTGTTCACTAGGATTTTCATGAGAAGATATTTACTATACAGCAGCGCGCCAGGCAAAATAATTTAAAAGCTTATCACTAGGCGAATCAATATATTCATAAATAGTGAGACATCCTTAGCGGCATTAAGGAACCTGAAGGTAACAGCCAGGTTGGTATGGGCGAAGCACTCTGTGCTCTGGCAGGCCCCAAAAAGTGCAAGCTATAAGAAATCTAAATATAGGCCCCGAAACGGCTATGAGAGTACAGTGAGTAAAGTGACAATATGAAGTCAGGCCACAAAATGGGTCAGAAAGCACCAGAAAAAATACTGGGACAAAGACATGGAAAGCCCTTATAAAAGGACTATCTTATAAATGAACTGAAGTACAGTTAATACAAGTCAGAATCAGTTATGAACTATTATAGGTCGCAGAGGACATTTCAAAAAATCTGGTGTGAATATCACACGACTTTCCTTATCCTAGTATTATATATTATACCGGGTCCATCGTCTCGGCCCTGCGCTTCTCTCGTCCCGGAACTTGTTATTTTAAAAAAGGACGAGGCGCGAGCTCATCGTCTTGGTCCTGCGCTGCTCTCGTCTGAAAATTTGTTAATTTAAAAAAGGACGAGGCGCAAGTCCAACACTCGAAAGCTGAATAAAATAAACAGTACAAGACAATAATTGATTCGTACTTAAAATTTTGCTACGTCATTGAAGGTAACCGTGCGAGCTCGGCCGCAAGGCCTTCCCCATTATCGCCTGCCTGCTCCCTCCTAGCGGCCAAGCGCTCCCCCCCACCCCGTCATCACGCAGTTGGCCAGGAAGCTCACCGAGCGCGCTGTGATTGGTCCGTTTAATTTTTAATCGGCTATAACAAAGAGGCGAGATGCGTTAAATATGTAGGTAATCACACAAGAGGCTGCTCTAAATGTGTACATCGTGGTTAAAACAGAGCTAATCGCGGATATAGTAAGTGAGCTACAAAAACTCAAAAATAAAGTTATGGAGAAAAATAGGCTTATAATTATTTAAAGAAGAAAAACAGGTAAAAGACAATAAAAGAAATGTTGCTGACTTCAACAAAGTTAGTAAAGACGTAATATTTGCAACTGCTGCGTCAAATAAACAAACTACGCATGAGTAACAAAATAACAATATAGAGCAAACCTTCCAATTAATTCCCTTTTGTCTCTATAAACAATAAAGATAGCACATAAAATCCCCTAGCCGCCGGTTCTGTCAGGAAAAAACAAAAGGAACAGCCAAATTTGACGTAGAATCCGAATCCCTGATCAGAAATGCAAGAAAATCAGTGCAAGTGGCCTAAAAAGTAATCCCTTTTACATTTATATGCCAGTGGCTACATTCAAGTGGGGGAAAAAGCAGAGCTAGCACTTCTTACAAAGCAGGAAGCGCCTCAACGCGCACTGCTCGAAAGCTTATACTTTAACAAGGCCACAAAGCGGCCTTTACGTTATAATCTTCTTCTTCTTCGGGTGCCGTCTCCGCCACAAAGGTTGGCAATCATCGCTGCTATGCGAATTTTTGAAACATCCGATCTAAACAGTTGGTTTGTGTTACAGTCAAACCATTCTCTTAAATTTTGTAACCATGAGTGTCGTCATCTTCCAACACCTTTTTTCCCTTGGATCTTTCCTTGTATTATTACTTGAAGCAAAAGGTATCTATCACCCCTCATGATGTGACCAAGGTGTTTTTGTATTCTTCTCATTACTTTTGCATTCGTTACTCGATCTACCCATGGTATTTTAACACTCTTCTGTATATACATGTTTCGAAGGCTTCCAACCTTTTATTGTACATTTTCTTTAGTGTCCATGTTTCCATTTCATAGAACAGCACTGATAGTACATAGCATCTGATTAATCTCATTTTCAGTTCAAGACTAATATCTCTTCCACATAAAACTTTACTCATTTTGATAGAAGTAGACCTCGCTATTACCATTCGTGTTTTTATTTCCTCTGAGCAGTTATTGGTGTTATTAATAATTGTAGCTAAGTATTTGCATCTTTCTACTTTCTCTATTGGTTCATTGCGTATATAGATGTCTCCATTATTTTGCATTATTTTCGGTATTACCATAAACTTAGTTTTCTTTATGTTTAGAGTTAATCCATATTCTTCACTGTCTTCCGTTACCTTACTTTACCATTGTCTGCAACTTATCTAGACTAGTGGCTAGCAGCATAGTGTCGTCAGCATATCGTATATTGTTGATAGGTATTTCATTTACTTTGACACCGATTATTTCGTCTGCTAGTGCTTTTTTCATGATTCTTCTGAATATACATTAAAAAGTGTTGGTGACAACACACAGCCTTGCGTAACTCCTCTTCTTATTTCTATTTGTTCTATGCATTTGTCTTCTACTTTTATAACTGCTTTCTGATAACAATACAGATAGGAGATGATTTTAATATCATTTGTGTCTATTTTTTTTTCTCTAGTACTTGAATAAGTTGATCATGTCGAACTCTGTTGAACACTTTGTTATAATCTAAAAAACAGATGTAAAACCCTTGAATCACATCCATACAACGTTGTATTAGAATATTTAATGCAAATAGTGGCTCCCTCGTTCCAAATCCGGTTCTGAAGACGAATTGTGTGTTGCTGATATCTTGTTCTAATTTTTTGTATATTTTACAGTGTATTATTTTTAGAAGGGTTTCCAAGGTGTGGCTCATAAGAGTTACTGTGCATAGCTTTGCATTCAGCTTTTTGGGAAGAATTACAAACGGTGATATTAGACATAATTTAGTTCAGCTAAATTAAATAAACAAAAGACTATTATTTGTGCTCTAGATGAAAGACCGAAAATATTCATAGAGCTGTATCTAAACGTAATTTAAATGTTAAACTTTCTTAAAATACCTTTATGGAACTCTAATGAACTTCTCGATCACCCACAGGAGTCCAATTAGTACTTCAGAGAGAAAATATTAATGTAGCGCCCATTTCTTTTGCTAAATTTAAGGGCTATAATAACTATCATACAATGATGCTAAAGGAGGAAACGCAATATTAATTTAAAAAAATACACAACATAAGGAACTGAAGTATGATACGGAAAAATTCAGATAATAGCAGTTAAAGTAAAAACGAACAGATATTTATTAACAGTGGCAGGAATCTACTGCCTTCCTAGACATATCTTAATCACCTAGTCAGAAGATTTGTAATTGGGGGTCTAGAATAACTACTCTCAAGATAGGGAATTATTAAAAGCAACCAACAAACATAAGGGGACTTTTATATCTATCGGAAAACCGATATATTGGCCCTCAAATTCTAACAAAGTACCTTACTTGATCGACTTCTTTATAGTCAAAAATATGTCACATAACTACATCCAGGTAGATAAATGTTACGACTTATTTTCTGATAATGCAGCTATAATGTTAATCTTGAGTGAAAACATAATACAGAAAGAGAATAATCCTATCTTAGTTAATAAATACACAGATTGGGCAAGTTTTAAGCAATTACTTCATATAAAAATAAAATTAGACGTATCTCTTAGAATAAAAGAAGATTGGGATGATGAGTTAGAAAAATTCAATAAAGACTTTCAAATAAGCGCCTGAGAGTGCAACTCCAGGTATTAAAGACGCCTAAAAGGCTGCTGCTATCCAGAAGGAATTAACAAATTACTAATTAAATAAAAGGAAAACAAGACAAAACTGTATTAAATAATCTCACAAGAACTGACATGAGAAATTAAAGACCTAAAAGAGGAATCTATTGCTACCTACTTGCAAACTTAACCGATGATAGTACAGATTATTCCTTATGGAAATCAACAAAAAGATTAAAAAGAACAAAAAGCGGAATGTTTTGCTGCTCACCTGGAGATAATTTTCCAACTCTACGACCTACAAGAAGAAGGGGTATTAGAAGAAACCGTCCCACCGGACGTAAAAAATATAGCACCGGTGTCGCCAGGAGGAGTTATTAAAGTAATGAAATATAACATAAATTTGAAGAAGGCCCTTGGATTTTACCTAATTACAGGCATAATCCTGAAGAACCTCACAAGGAAAGAGATTGTGAAGTTGATCTCATCAACGCCGCACTCAGGCTGCAGTATATACCTACATTATGAAAGGTAGCGGAAATAGTTAGGATTCTAGAACCATGGTAGTCTCTACAAATAGCCTCTTCTTATAGACCGAAATAATTATTACTGATTATATCTAAACTTTTCTACAAATTGCTCCCCAAGAAAATGCAGGCAATTATAAAGAGAAGAAATTTGATCCCCGGCCACCAGATTGGGTTCAAATGTAGACATTCAACGGTAGATCATGTGCATAGAATTACTTATATTATAGAAGGAAGAAAGTGTGCTCTGCAGTCTTTTTGAATGTAGCACAAGCCTTCAGTAAGGTATGGCATGAAGGCTTGCACTACAAATTAAAATCTATTCTACCTAAGCAATATTTGGATATATTAAAATTCTATCTATTAAACAGATTTTTCAGGATCAAGCAAGATGATACCTATTCTGCTCTTGAAGAAATTAAAACTGGAGTACCGCAAGGCAGTGTCTCGGAGCCGATACTCTAGTTCCTATACACTAGTGATATGGCATGAAGCATACAAATAATATCTGTGGTCTACTTCTACAGATAATATTGCCGAAAAGTGGATATATTAGTAATTTTAAATATTAAAGAGATTTTTCAGGAATTCAAAGCAAGATGATACCTATTCTGCTCTTGAAGAACATTAAAACTGTGAGTAAACGGCAGCTGTCTCGGAGCCGATACTCTAGTTCCTATACACTAGTGATCTTCCAGAATCAGAAAATAATACTGTGGTTACTTCTACAGATAATATTGCCGAAAAGTGGAATATATAGGTAATGGGTAAATTTAAAGATAAGGACAAGTTCAACCCCAAATCTTCACAGCTGAGAACACTAACCTGTGGAAACGGAGCTTTCCTGGTGAAATCAGGTTCCCTTCGCCGTTCCTTGGTCCTGGGGATCCAGAGCAAAGAAAAAATGGACCGTGTGGGTAACAAGATAGGACAATTTCAACCCGAATCTTCACAGCGGAAACAAAAGGTAGCGTGTTTCCTGGTGAAGAAGGTTAATCCTGGTCGGCAAAATATCGAATTTCCGAAACAGAGCAATTAGCTAACAAAACGGACCGCAGTTTTACAATAAAATTCATCAAACGCCGAGCGAATCGGTAAACAAAAGAGCTCCGGCGAAGAAGTTAATCTGGTCGGCAAAATATCGAATTTCGCCAAAATAGCTTCAACAAACGGTCCAAATTAAAACTCTCTGCCAATCAAACACGCCGGCGAAGCGCGGCCCTCGGCCCGAACCTCCGCCTATGTATTAGCGCTCCGCGTTATCGTGCAAATTCGCGGCCGATCAAAACTGAATATATACAGAAGAGAACTAAAATACGACCGGCGCTAATTTAAAAATTAAAAATAAAAGTAATTGGACATTGGCGCAGACATTATGGAAGAAAATAATACAGAAACTGCCAACAAACCCCAAAATGCCATTAATAATTTTTCAAAAATGGACTAAGAAGTGGAATATCAAATAAAAGGAAGGAAAATCAGTTCATATAGATTTTACAAATAAATGGATCGAACACGTACCAATAAATATAAATGGGCAAATTGTCCAATATGCCAATACAACAAAGTATCTTGACTTCACGCTAGATAAGAAACTTCCCTGAAAAGCCCCTGTAAAGAAAAAAGAAAGGCTAGGCATCAAATGTAAGAAATGTACTGGCTTTGTCAATACATAACGAGCTTTTTCTGTATAAGCAAATTTTAAAACCCGTGTGGACGTATGGATCACAGCTTTGGGGTTGTACCGTAAAATCAAACAACAAATTGTACAAAAGTAAGGTATTAAGGAACGTAATAAACGCGCTTGGATTATTAGAAACGAAGACCCCATAGGAACCTCGGAGAGGAGTAAGAAATATATAAATATGCAAGAAACCACGACTGAAAACCATGAAAACGTCAAGGCCATTCAACTCGACAATGCAAATTAATTAAGTCTTAATGGTTAGTTAGTGTTAAAGTATAGTAAACTGTGTGAAGTGCATAAAAAAAGTACTTCAGAGATTCGACTCGGCTAGGAAGATATCAATAGGTGACTCTTAGTTACTAAGACTACTTATTAGGCTACAATTAGATTGTAGCGCTATTTTAAACTAACAAAAATTATTTTAATGAAAATCTGACTACTTTAAATTACGATTTAAAATAAAGAAAACAATAAAAAGTGAGATAGAAGAAATATATTACGATCAAGGAACTCGGATAGCAACATCCAAAGAAAAGAAAACAAAACGAAACACCGAAATACTCTTCGTAACTTCTAACTTGCTCTGAAGTTAAAGGACAATTTAGTCCCAACTACGTACCTTCAAACAACCACGATAATTGACAAAGCACACAAACTTTTCGCCGGGGGCGCAGCGGATATCCACCTCGCGCAGAAACCAATTTCAATTAGCCCGGCGCTCGTGGAACTCCGATTTTAAGCAAATCGCCGCACTTCGGGGCGCCTTCATGGCGCGGCGCAAATTTTCAGCGAGGCGCGCCGCTGTCCGGCGTAAGTGCACTACGGAGCATTCCGCGGCTTATTTGTTCTTCGCTCCGGAACTGCACCTGGGGGAGCAGTCGGCAGTTGCGCGACTTCGCGGCGCTGCTCCCGAATTTCATTCTCTCCCGCATGTGGCCCGCACTAAATTAATTTTGCATTAATAGGAGCTTATGGCGGCGGCGGCGCGCTGCTCAGGTGGGCTTCGCGATCACCTGAAAATTGCCCAGACGCGCGCACGCTGCGGCGGCCGTAATTAACGCGGCCGGCTTCTCTTGGACCGCCACTTGATAATTGGCCCTCTTGGCTTATCTACTAACCTTTGTTAGATAACTTGTAGGACAATAAATAGTACTATACGATAAAGAATGTGCTATTTGAATGGATAAGGACTCTATTTTATAAAATTAAATGTTTGCACAACAGATATAAACAAAGAAGTCTTTTTTTCCTTCGGTTTATTACCTATCTTTCAGATCTTTTTCTACCATTATCTTATGTATATTTTCCAATTCAAGGCTGGTCGCCCTCTTCCTCTTTTAACTCTTGGAGACCATTCTGTGATCTTCCTTGGTCATCTATCTTCAAGCATTCGTTGTACGTAACCATATCAACGTAGTGCTCGATTTTCTAAACTCTTAGTAATTGACTGGGCTACTTCCATCTTTTCCCTTATTACTTCTGTTCTGATTCTATCTCTTCTGACAATTTTTAGACATCTTCTTAAGCAATACAATTCTGCTGCTCTAATTCTTGAACATATTTTGTCATTGTCACAATTCTGCCCTATAGAGTGTGATATTCTCTACTATATTATGAAACATCATTTTCTTTGCGACTTTATTTAAATTGTCTTTCCATAGTAAATTCCGCGTAAATTCTTCGTTGTCGTTTTTTTCACATCTGCTATCTGAGCTTCTAAGTAAGTGAAATTGTTGCAGGGTTTCCCACACATGTATTTTATTTTTTCGAAATTAATCTTTAATTCTCCTTCTTCAAATTCTTCCTTAAGTTTTCTTAACATGAAATTCTATATCTTCCTCATCCTGCACAAATATGATTTGGTCATCTGCAAAAGTAGTGAGCGTAATGTGTCGTTACTTATTTCAAAATCCATTCCTGTGCATTTCCCGTACCGTGTTTCTAGGGTTTTGTCGATTAAGAAGTTCTACTCGTATGTTTCCTGGACCTGGTGACTTGTTGTTTTGCTTCTTTTAAAGCTTCTTGCACTTTTGTTGCGCTTTATTGTCATCTTTTGGTATTTGTTTTATGTTTTAATAAAAGTCTGAGTAATGCTTTATTCAATGTTGCGGCTTTATAATATTTAGATTTCTTTTGGTTTTCTGTTATTTCTCTTTTTATTACTTTCCATGCAGTTGACCTTGTTGTATGCTATTGTGTTGTCTATATCTGTGCATAATCTTCTCTAATACTCATATTTTTCAATTTTTGCTTGTTTTTTATCTGGTTTCTTAACTTCGCATACTCTTGTCTTAATATTGGTGTTTTTTCAGATAGCCATTTTATATGTGCTTTTTTTTTCGATTAGCTCTTCTAATTCTTCTGAGAATTATTTTATCTGTTTAGGTTTTTCCTTTTCTATGCCTAAAACTTCTTCCGAGGCTTCCTTTATTGTCTTCTCTAAGCGAGTGCACATTTATTCTGGGGACCCCTCCTTGTTTTCGTTTAGTTTGTTGTTTATTCTGTTTTGATATAGCATTTTTATGCTAAATTGTTTCAGTATGTCTGTTTTATATATGGTTCTCTGATTTCTTCTTCTAATTCTAATATTTCTGGTTCTTTCTCCTTTGTGTGTTTTTGTGAGCTGACTTACAAACATGTGATGATTGCTTGCGCATTCTTACTGTTTGTAGGCTCTTACGTCTTTTATATGCATTTTTCTATTTCTTTTGATAACCAGTAGATCTATTACCGATTTTAAAATTTATTGTGAATTAATCCAGGTATATTTGTGCTGATTAAAAGTATTGGCCACAATACATTCCTGTTGTTTACATAAGCAAATAATAACAGACCTAAATAAAATGTTTAATCTACTAGTCACCAAAGATATTCCGACATACATAGTCAAACCGAAAACAACTTAAACTTTAAACACAAGTATTTAAAGTGGACTGCACGGCGGATGAAACATCAATTTGACCTTTTGAGTGCTCAAAAAACCAGTTGTTTGCGTCTGTGTGTATGAGCTCGCATTGCCATGGTGGAGAATGATCCGGCGTCGCGCGTTGGTTTTTCTTATTTCTCCAAAGACTTCTGGAAAACAAATTGTTGTGCACCATTTAGAATTGACTGTTTTACAATCCTTTAAAGCCACGGTTGCAACATGTCCAGTTTTTTTAAAAAATGCGACCATTTGCTTCGAAGTCTTTTGTTAGGTTTGGCTTATCTTAAAAGACGTATACAGTCCACTGCTGTTTACTTTTGGGTTCATTCGCATAAATGTAAGATTCGGAATTTGCAGCACCGCAATTATATGTTTTGACCATTTCTTTCGACCAATCGACACTAGCCTTTCTTTAAGTGGGATCAAACGGTTAAATATTCATGCAATATCGAATGTATGTTAGTCATACTGATGCCTAAGGATGTCTAAATTTTACGATAAGTTACATGACGCTCTTGGTTTATCAGTTCGTGCACGGCATCTATGTTTGCTGGCACCATAGCCGATTTTGGACGACCTTCTTTAGATGTTAGCGAACTACAACCATAATTAAACTTATTAAACCAACGATACACAGTGCCTCTGTGTGGTGCTTCATCACCAAAAGTCGAAGTGAGTTGATCGATGCAATGTTACTGAGATAATCTACGTCGAATGTCGTAAAAAATCATTGTACAAAAATGTTCACGGGTTAATTCAATTTTTTGAGGCGAGAGGACAAAACATTCCGAGTACGTATGCCGTCAAAAATGTCAAACTGTATAATGCAAACGTGAGATCGCACCTCGCAATAGATACCGTGCAGTCCATGTATATGGAAAACGACAGCACCAAAACGTTGTATCACTACAACAGACTGGGAGCAATTACAATTGTATATCAATAACAAATAATACCGGAGTCTTATACCAAAATCAAGTACGCGCGGAAGTACCTCAAGGCAATGTTTTGGGCCCCACATTATTCAACATCTTCATACACGACATGCCCAACCCACAGCATAGCAACCTCGTATTATTTGTTGACGATACTGATATTTTAACCCAAGACAAAGATTTATCCAGGGCTATTAATCGTCTCCAAACAGCCATACATAAGTAAATGGTATAATAACTCTTGCATATTACTTAATGCTAACAAATATACAACAAGGATTTTTATCTTAAACATAAAAAACACCACAACATTTACAAAAAATGGAAATGCCCTCCCTTAGTATCCTAGAACAAAAGCCATTAAATATCTTGGTGTTTATCTCAATACCAATACTAATACCTGGAATACACATGTTAACAATAAACTCAATCTTGGGTACAGTAGACTAAAATTACATTATTTTCTTATTGTCCGTAATATTCCACTCCGCAACGGATGTACAATCCTGCTCTATAAAGCACTCTTAAGGTCAATTGTTATCTATGCCTCCCCAGTGAGGGGCACAACCTCAAAAACAAACATCAAAAAGCTTCAAGTGTTTTAGATTAAGATTTTCAAAATATCTGTTAATGCTCACTGGTTTATTCGAAATAAGCAGATACACAATGAACTGAGTATGCACAGCCTACAGCAGTTTATCAGACGAAACACAAATAAATTCTTTGATGATTTACGGAACTTGAATAACAATACCATCCTTCAAAAACTAGGCAACAAAACATTCATAACTGACTAAAAAGAAAGTCACAAGACCTAACATAAAACTCGGAAGACAAGTGTATTGATTGAGTGTTAAAATTATAACCTCCGTAATGTGAGTGATGTATGTGCCCTTTCAACTCAATTCATTTAAATAAACCTATATATAGTTATAAAAATCATGTATGACACTGTAAGGTATTGAGCTGATTAACTACTAAAAAAAATATAATTGCAACAGACTTATTCAAGTGACTACCTTTAGCCTCTATTCAAGCTTTAAGACGCCAGAGCTACTCGTCTACGCAGTACCCACTTCATAACTTGGAAAAGTATTAACTGCGGCTATTAGGACTTGTTTCAAAAAATCAAAATTAGGGCGTCTTTTTTAGCTAACAACGCCCTCTAAAACTACCTTTAATTCGTAATCTAGTGGAATGAGATCTAGACTACCAGAAGGCTAATTCCCTATTGTTAGATATTGAGGCGCATTGCTACTCAGCCAAGTTTGAGTAGAATGTGCTGAGCTCGAAATAAAGTGTGACTTGTAGGTTTCACTATACCTTCCAAAAAATTCTGTTGATACAGATCGCCCAAAGTTTTGACTTCCTTTTCACAAGAATGAGTATACCGATACTCATTCTTGTGAAAACGAGTAACCGTACTCATAACACATTACTCACCAAACCATTACAACTTTGAATTTCTGGCACTAGTTGAGATGCCCCTTTGGATGCCCTAGAGTACACCTTGTTATTTTTCTTCATGAAAAATTTTTTGGTTGTAAAAGTGTTTTCATCCATAAACAAAAATTTTGTGTGACCACCATGCGTGCACTCATTCAACAAACGCTTTGCTTTCCGGTGTTACCTTTCTTTAAAACAGCTGTCAGCAAATGTTCCATATTTTTTTATAAGCAGCTAACCCTAGGTCTTACTTAATAGTGCAAGACATTGATGTTCTAGAAATTTGTATCTTCCGAAACATAATCTACTCATGAAGAGGATTTCGTTAAATTTAAATGTTTATGGCTTGGACTACCTGAGCAGTCTGAAATAAACATCTTAAACAATTTCCGACACCTCGAGTCCCATTAAACAATTTGATAGCCCTATACACAAACATACGACTAATGCCGAGAGGATGCAGGGTCTTAAAGATTACACTTTTTTCAATACCACACTTATGTAATGCTATTACAGTTTTCTTTGTCACCCCACTTTACCTATTATATATTTAAACAGAAAGTAAACAAAGGAAGCTGATATGGAGTGATATGGAGTGGCTGAGCTCTGAACGTACGTTTGGTTGCCTATCTTCAGGATAGTTTTGCATATTTTACTTGCGTAAGGTCACCTTATTCCATTATTATCATTTGTAAATATATTGTTCCACGTTGCCAACTACACTAAAAACACTAAAAATATCTTTTTGTGGCCAACCCCTCGTTGGTAAAGAACCAAACTGGAGCAGGAAGACAATGTATCTTACAACTTTAAGATTTAATAATTGCAACCATATATTAAAGTCACAGTTATCTTTATGCTGTGTAAAGCAAGGCTAGGTTTGATTTTGTAACATTATTTATTGTAATATTAGGTAGTTCAGTCAATTTTTACTCAGTGACCGACTTATGCATTGATGTGCTACCATAGTAGAACAGCACTTTATGTTTGCTCTTTCAAGGCGGTTCTTTATAAACACACCCTTAATTTTTCCGATAATATCGCAAATTATTTGTCATTAGTACATTTCCCATGCTCAAGGTAGTCAGTATAGGTAATCCTTTAGCATCCCAAAAATCTGATACATCTTTCTAGCAAACACGTCTACTGTTTGAATTTTATTTCTTAAATTCAACCTTCATCCAAGGGCACAAAAAGTGCTGCAAAAATCCGTTGGATCGCCTTAACACTTACATACAGTCACTTGCTAGTGTTCGCATGCGAATTCGACTTTGCCTTAGATTAAGCAGCCGCGTCACCCATCTAGCGCAATTTTTTCACTATATAGGTAACTCACTATGCAAAACAAAGTGAATTCACTCTCTAACTCCGTGCTTTTACTCGACTGTCGGCCAAAACCATATCATGGATTTTGTCGATGATTTCTGGCATATCATCTATCTTCAAACCTCTAAGATGTAATGAATCTTCGATGCCTATTCCCTTACACTTGATGTTACCTCTCAAAAAATTTGAACGATAAACACGCATTGGGAGTCTCTCGTCGTGAAATAAGTGATAAACGAATGCTATTGTGCGCGAGTGGTACCTGGCGGCCGAGATAAGGTCGTAAAGTTATCGCGACATTTGTAATTAAGTTTAAATCTAAATTTAAATTTAAATCTTAAAAATGTTTCCTCAAGCGGCTCCGAAGCAAAATGAAGCGATATTAATGCAGAACAATAGTGCGCTCTTTTAAGAGAATTTTCAGCGTTCGCAAAACGAACAGCTATTGTTTAACAGCTGGAAGTTATCGGAGACGAAAAAGGCCAGTTCAATAAAATACAAACATTGTATGAGAAATTACTTTTAAAATATAAAAATATGGAACAAAAATTGGCTAATGATAACGAAAAAGACGCAACTGAATATCATACGGATGAAGATGAGTTAGCACGTGAAACAGGGCGGATTCGCGAAAAAGGCAGAAAGAAAAGGAACATGAATATTTCTTTAACTTCTCTAAAAATTCTTACACCTCCACCTATAGTAGTAGAAAATGTTGATAATTTTATTAAGTACATGATATAGTAAGTAATTTCTGTAACGCAAAAATTAAAATCGTTAACGATAAAACTATTAAAATTAACGTACAAAATGAAAATGACCAAATCACTTACCGCAATACTAAACGATCAAGAATATTCTTGGTATTCATATGCGAATAAGCAAAATAGGCCAATTAAAGTTATGGCTAATAGACTGCACCATTCTGTAAAGCCAGACCAGATTGTCTACGAGATGAGAAAACGTGGCTATAAACCCCTAAGTTAAAATATAAAACAAAACAACCCCTCAATATGTTCAAGCTTTCATTCAGACATGACGAAAGTGTGAATAAAATTTACGGAATAACTGATATATTAGGAGTCAAAGTTGAAATTCTACCGTCGAGAAAATCCAGGCTTGTGTCACTATGTAAAAAATGCCATACACAAAAGCAGTGTGCCATGGAACCACGGTGTGTCAGATGTACTGGTAAACACCTAACAATCAATTGTGACAAACCGAAAGAAGCCCAGCTAAAGTGTGTTCATCCAGCCAACTACAGAGAATGTATGGTTGCAAAAGAAGCAAAAATTAAAGGACAAACGCATCAAGAAACCAATTCTGCAAGAATAGCCGCAGAGAAATAACCAACAAATACCAGTAACCAATGCAAACACAGGGGAGATATCCTACAGTCAGGCAGTAGGTGGTAAGCCAGAAATTATCAATAAATAACAAACGCAAAAGCGAAATCAAAATAATTTTATTCAAAACACTCTTCAACAAATAATGGAGAAATTAACAAAAATGGATGAGCGCCTTACAAATCTTGAACACAGCGCTGAAGGAGCTTTTCTCAAAAATTATAATGGAAAGTAATCTTAGAATTATGGCATGGGATGCCAATGGATTCTTACAACACCAGCAAGAATTGCAAGCAGTCCCAGACGTAGAGGGCATTGACATATGTTTCATCTCCAAGACCCATTTTACTAATTGAATTTATTAAATTCAAAGGTTATAAAGTATACCACACTATACATCCGGAAAATTACGCCAAAGGTGGTAGTGCCGTTATAATCAGAGAATCAGTTAATCATCATGAAGAGATAGGATACAATACACGAGAATTTCGAGCCGCCTCAGTACCAAAACCAAAACATATGATATCATTGTTATTGTAGCCTATTGTCCGCCTAGACATGCTATCAAAAAAGACCAATATATAGACTTTCTAACTCACCACGGATATAGATTTATCATTGGAGGAGACTTCAATATGACATCATCAAACAAGATTCCCAGCAGATAAAATTAGATTAAACAATGCCACACAGCAACTCAAACAAGAGATTCAAAAAGTTAATAATAACTCTATTTATAAATACCTAAGTAAACTGCCAAATGATAGCAAAGCTGACCATTCGCTTTGGAAAGCAACCAAACAATTAAAAAGCCGATTCTACAGAACGCAACAATTAAAAATTCCGACGGTACATGGGCAAAAAGTAATTTACAAAAGGCTAACAGATATGCTGATCACCTCGAAATGACTTTCCAACCGAATGAGAGCGAAAACATTCTTAACTGGGAGAATCTTATCACAGAAGAAGGCGATATTAGATTCACTACTCCAAAAGAAATTGCAACGGAAATAAAAGAAAGCATTAACTCAAAGATGGCTCCTGGGTTTGATTTGATTACAGGAGAGATTCTAAAGCAGTTTCCTCGTAAAGCAAGTCGTAAAACTTACATGATTAATGCATCCTTCAGATTAAAATATGTTCCTAACAAGTGATAATGATCGCTAAACCCGGAAAGCCACCAAATCAAGCCTCATCTTATTGGCCCATTTCTTTATTGCCTGTAATCTCCCAATTATATAAAAAAATACTGCTGAAACCAATTATAGAAAATAACGAAATAATCCCAGGGCATCAATTTGGCTTCAGGGAGAGTCACTCGACTATAGACCAAATCCACAGGATCACAAACATAATCGAAAAGTCCTATGAGGAAAGAAGAGTCTGTTCTACTGTCTCTCTTGATGTAGCACAGGCTTTTGATAGGGTGTGGCATGAGGGACTTAATTGAAATAAATTAAACAAGATGTTGCCCAAACAGTTCGCAGAATTATTAAAGTCTTATATTTCAGATAGAGCTTTCAGAGTTAAATACGAAGATGTTTACTCTGAATTAAAGGAAATAAAAACAGGAGTGCCCCAGGGCAGTGTGTTAGGACCAGTTTTTTACTTAACATACACCAGTGATATTCCTGAATTAAAATATAATACAATAGCCACTTTTGCTGAAGATACTGCCATAATGGTTGTAGGTAAAGACCACAAACAAGCAGCAATAATCTACAAGCGTCAGTAAACAAAATTAACAATTGGACTAAGCAATGGCGAATCAAGTTGAATGAGACTAAATCTGTTCACGTCAGTTTCACGAATAAAAGAAATCAGCATATTACTGTTAGCATAAATAATATCTAAGTGCCATATGATGTTACAGCAAAATATTTGGGTATGACATTGGACGCGAAGCTACGCTGAAAAGCTCACGTAAAGAAGAAAAAAAGAAGAACTGGATATCAAATTTAGAAAAATGTATTGGCTACTTGGAAAAAATTCTACTCTGTCAATTTACAACGAAGTATTTCTGTACAAACAAATTCTTAATCCCATATGGACATATGGGATCCAGATATGGGGTTGTGCCAAAAAGAACAATTTAGACATAATACAGCGGTTTCAGAGCAAAGTTGTGAGGAGTATTGTTAACGCTCTATGGTACTTCAGGAATAGTGATCTCCATAGAGACCTGGAAATGGATACCATTAACTAGGCCATTAGAAAATTTGCCAAGAGTCATGAACAGAGACTCCTTCACCACGTCAATGTCGAGGCAATCCAGCTTCTCGACAACACGGATTTGACAAGACGTCTTAAGAGGAGCAAACCTTTTGAGCTAGTTTAATATTTGTGTTCGTGCAAAAGCAGAGTATAGTGCTAGTGCACACGTTAATATTAGTGTAAATAAGTTGTTAGACCCTAAGAGATTTTAGTGTGAAAATCCTTAGTCTTAAGTTTGAAGTAGTAATTTAAGTTTGCACAATATTACTCATTGATCAACTATTTGATGAGATAGTAATTTCAGTAATATCATTAAAATATTATTATAATAATAAAAAAAGTTTCAATATGTGTAAGTGACTGTCAAACACTAGCTAATTGTTGCCTTAAAGTCCTTAATTTTTGTAAAAATCAACAGAAGAAATAAAAATTCAAAACAGCGGTACGAATTAATGCAGATGAGCACGAGGCTAATAAAATTCATTGAAAGCTCAGTCGAAAAAGCTGTAGGTAGGAGCGAGGGCCCAAATACACTGGCGTATCAGCCAGCCCAAACACTTAATTGAGTTTTTAATTGGCTCGTTAACGGCCATAGAGGTTGTCGTATCTTCGGAGCGCCGCGGCAGCCTTAAATTAGTCAAAAGTGGGGCGCAAATAGATCTCCTTGAGCGCGGAATACAATTAATTCCGCAGACATTGGTGGGTGCGAGCGAGCCCTCGCCGAAATAGCCGGGAACTTTTCGGGCCCGACTTAATTACGTTTAAGCTCGCACTCTTTTCATACGCTAATCGTTTAATTAAAATTAGGGTATGAATTAATCTGGTTTGGTGTACAGAAGCGTGAAATTCATTACGGCGCGCTCGCGCCGGGGGCGCTATCTGGCGGCGAGTGGGTTCACCTTCGGATGCAAATTCGATTACGCGCCGCGCGCTCACCTCCGCTGAATGTAAATGCCGGCTGAAATTAAACCGGCGCCCGGGCCACGCGGGCGCAAATATTTCGATGGCGTCTTAAGGTGCCGCCGCCGAGCGCGCGAGCAGCGGCTGCCGCGTGTAGGCGCGCCGCCGTCTCCCATTCGGATCAATTAATCCTCGGCTTAATTTTCCCGTTTTAGAGCGCTATATTGTTCAAGGCTGTAAAGTGAAAACATTTATAACGAGCCGGAAGTGAGTAATGGCTGCTCCAACAGCTTCAAGCAATAGATTAAGAAGAGGATTACGCCCGAGGCGTTTATTAAGTGCTCCAGTTTTCAAAAACGTGTTTAGGGTGTTAGGTAATACCGAAAGGAGACGTCGACTTAGGCTTTGCTGCCCCTATAGCACACAACACCTCAGACAGTTTATCAGCTTACCGTCAAATTTATATAGCACGTCATTGGTAAAAAATTTATTTTTCTATTCCTTTAATCTTTACATTTTCAATTTAGTTATGCTCTTCATGGTTAATACGTGCGAAGTAAGTGATCTGATTGCAAGAAAAGTGATGAATTCGTCCACAAAAAAGAGAAGCTAGCAGTGTACCAGGACTTACATACAAGTTTTTCGTCCTGAAGAACCACCAACTGTTAACTGAAAAGAACAAGATAAACATAACAGTGCTGTCTTAGATTTCTTTCGGCCGAAAAAGAACTTCGTCTAGTACTAGATATTGAATTACCAAAATGACTGTTGGGTAAGCCAACATATCTTTAAACTGCTTACAGTCAGTTAAGTAAGAGCGTGTTCGGGGTAATGTGTTCATCAGAACAAAGATGCTATTGTATCAATAATGTGTCCAGTCGCCACCGACGTCGATAATTGCCTGGCATTTTCGAGGCATGCTTTCGACGAAATTGATGACGACAAGGACCTCCAAATGCGACAAATTCAAAGTGAACACTTTTTTCCGCCAAGCTTGTACTTGATGTATGCCCACACACTCTCAATCAGATTTGCATCGGGCGACTGCGATGGCCAATCAAGTGTAATGATGCCAGAATGCTCTTCTACTCGATGCAAAGCTTGCTGCGGTGTTTGGGGTTGTTGCCCTCCTGCAGGATCCAATCCTCGTTTTTATATTTCTTATAATTCTAATTTTTGAAGCGTTCCAAAAACTGAGAAGCAGTCCGTAAGATGCACTTTTATTGGATGTTTACCGGTCCGCTACACCAACCTGTTAGTTGAGGTTGACCAGGACCGTAGGACGATAATGTACCCCAAAACAGAAGCTTCATTTGTAAAAATTACATTGCTCCCAATCTTCGTCGATATTGCCCTTTACCCAACCGAATCGCTTCGTCAAATAATTTTCACCTGACAATGGCTTCTTCACTGAATTATGGCATTTGATATCATGCGCACGCAGATGAGTTCAAATAGCTAAGTACGATATATCTACACCTTTCTGTTTTAATTTTGCTGTTCCTTTGCTCAATGTTAAGCTCGAGTTCTGCAAAAACAAGTTCACGATTTGTTGACTTTAGGGGACACTTTTCCTATCGAGCCACGTGCCGACAAGTCATCGATCATTTTTGTCTCTTTATATCCCTGCACCCACTTGCTGACCAATGTTTTTGACCTGTTCATGTACCTAGCAGTCGGTTTCGGTCCTTTCGGGTGGGTGCAGGAAAACTCAGTTT
The DNA here is from genome assembly GCA_036346155.1 of Sinelater perroti. NCBI lineage: Eukaryota > Metazoa > Arthropoda > Insecta > Coleoptera > Elateridae > Sinelater > Sinelater perroti. The sequence goes on along the minus strand of JARFIY010000158.1, from coordinate 13,835,627 downwards.
CGTAGAGCGACGCGTATGCGGCACTCGTGGTACTTTACGCGTTTCTTTAGCAAAAATGTAATGCTAACTGACTCTTTTGCGACAAAACATCGAGAACACAGGCGATACGCTTTACCAACTATTAATTATGTCAAATACGTTCTTACTTCACTGTACATACAAAGTTTACCGCTTCAGTAATGATACTGAAGGACCTGAAGATGACCACTGACATCTATTACAACATACTGGGAACAATTGTCAAGTCCTGGATAGAAGAGGTGGCCTCTTGGCGGAAATACGTATTCCAGCAAGGCTTATCTCTAGCCTACGACACAGAAAACACTGGTTCCACGATTTGTGGCCACTTTTGAGACCCCACTACACTACCCTTGACTACTCTATGCGTGATGCGTGGTCTATGCAAAGATTAATGAGAGTCACCATAAGACCAAAGCCAGCTTAACGAATTCTGTCATATAAGTAATGACACATATGGACAAGGAGGAACTTGTGTTAGCCTACAGCAGGTTACGTTCCGGCTTGAGAAAGCCATGGCCTCTGATGGGGGCAACATAATATAATTCTTAACACTGCCTAGTTTAAGCGCTAAGTGTTATGTAAATAAATTTAATTTACCTTTTATTTTAATGTTACTTTTACTGTTTATTTATTTTCTGGATTAACCTAACTACTCTGTATAGAAAATAAATGACGGTATTGGCAGCTTAGCAGGTGGAATGTATATACCTATAAACGTAATTGCTTGCCACCGTTACCATGACCCCCTCAATGTTATTAAATAACAGTCAGAGTTTTGGGAGAAACTTCTGTTTTGAAATAATTAATTTCACCTGGTCGCCTGGGTGCTTAACAATGGGTAGCTTGGCTGGCGAGCTCGAAACAACGTAGATGGCCGCTCCCATTGCAATTAAATGGACATATTGATGGTCAAAGGCGAAATAAAAAAATCTTGAGAAGACCAGGGTCAGTAATCATACCAAAGATTATTGGATTCGGTTCTGCCGTTTTGGTGTAATGTGCGGACATACATAGATAGATAGATAGATAAATAAATAGAAGATAAATTACAACAATTTTAAATACTAATGTGCATACTACAAACGAAACAGCTGTGATAAGGTCAAGGTTTCTACTGGTAGTGGTAGTAGAGCTCTAATGGCCGACTTGGGAGCATGGCTAAGAACTGATAGGTTAAGGCCTTTATGCACAGCATCTCTGATAGGAGACAATGCAACAAGCACTGCGCCTATGACAACCCAAGCCCAACAAAACACAAACCCATATTATTATCTTTTCGAACACAAATTAAAATTCTAGATAAAGGGTTACTATTTTAGAAATGTAAATAAAATCCAAAAGGTTGGGATAGAGCAGATAAAATAAGTCATAATGAGCGACCCCTATCATTAGTAAGAGTACTGAGATATATGCAGGTCTTCCATGACGGGTATATTTTTTAAGAGATCTATCATACTGTACAAATCAAAATCTTCTAGCAACAGAATACCTAGTTTTTGATTAACAAAGAGAGGATAATTAGTAAAATTTTATGATATACATCTTGCAACAACGACAAACCTACGTACTTAATAAAAATAATACAAACTATAAGTAGGATTGCATATTATTTGAACTTCTTGGACTGTCAGATGTCGATTTTTGTTAAATGTATTTTCAGAAGGTTTCCAAACCATTGAAATAGCTTTAATGAGCAAATTTTTCAAAATTGAAGCAGATTCGCTGCTCTACTCGCTTACTAATTGGAAATGCAACGACTACACGCCACGTGTGGTTACTCATTGTCGTCTAACTCTCAACTAAGCTAGCAAGTAGGGTCGTCCTTATTCACGCATGTGCATTACAGTCCACTCTTATTAGCTTCCAGGTTACATCGCAGCCGTATAAATTACGTAAGTCAAGCTCTATTACAACCGCTACGCTAATAAAGGGTTTTCCAATAACAACTACACGAATTAAAAATGAAATAAAATAAAAACTGATTTAGATACAATTAACTTTTTTGTATTATTTTGAAGCGTAGTCTATTACATTACGTTTTGAGTAACACATCATTTAAGTTTTTCATCTCGATGAAGGTGCACACGAGCAAATTCCATAAACCCAATTTTCGAAGACTGTGCAATAACTCGGGTCTAATATCACGAATGCAGCGTTCGAATGTTCCAACTTATTGCATCAAAGGTTCGTAGTTTGTTTGCATAACCCCACAAAAATAATCTAACAGGTGCGCAAGTAGACACCGACTCTAAAATTAGTTGCATTAAAACACATACTTGAACGCAACCAATTCGCCCGCCATTTTGGATATATGTATCTTAGTCATTGCTGTTTTTATGAGTTTCAGTCATTTACAAGTTATCATTCCGTGTGTATCAATTTTACACGAGACAAGCAACATTTACGCCTTTGCATTCCATTCTGTTTTAAATAAAAGAAATGCTGCTCAAGATATGGAATTGATTAGCTCGACTTTGAGTAAACATTCTGTGAGTTATTCAATAGTAAAAAAGTGGTTTGCAACATTTTGTGATGGAAGGACTTCCAGTTTTACTGGATGAAAAATTACGTCAAACTCAAGAAGAGCTTGCAGAACAGTTAGCAGTTACTCACCAAGCAATATCACTACGATTGCATGCAATGAAAATAATACAGAAGGAAGGAAACTGACCGAAGAAAAATCGAAGAGTTGACATCTGCGTGAATTTGCTTTCTCGGTACAAAAGAAAAAAATTGCACAAAATTATCTCAACTAACTGATGAAAAGTGGATTTTGTTCGACAATCCTAAACCCAGAAAGCATGAGTTGATCCAGGACAACCATCAATATCAGTTGCAAAAACGAACATTTCATGCCAAGAAAGTGTTACTGTGTGTCTGGTGGGATTGGCAAGGAGTCATTTACTACGAGCTTCTGAAACCTGGTCAAACTATTGAAGTCCCCATTCGGATTGTTTTGGGCTTCGAATTGCAACGGAAGATTGAGGATGTACCAGGCGGCATGTGTTGTCTACAGTTGCACCTTTGGGAGTTTTGGCTCTCATTATTCTTTTCCTCGCCGGCATGTTTAATTGGGGACAGGAGTTTTCACATTCCGGTGGTCGTTTGTTGTACGCTGATTGTTTAACCGGGATTCGATATTCTTCCGACCAGAGTTTCCTCATCCCGTAGATCGTTTGTTGGCCGATTGTGTTTCGGGAGTCGAAATTTACCGGTTTTGTCGGAATGGTTGGGTGTCGGAAAAGGCAGGTTGGTGACGCTGATTGGGTTTTCCGATGCCTGACGGAAAGCTTGTGGAGCGGTAGTTTATGCGAGGGTTGATATGGGCAACAAGTTGGTTGTCCATCTTGTATACGCCGGGTACAAGATTTCGCCAACAGGCGTGTTGTTTATTCCGCGACTTGAACTACACGCGACTTTGTTGTTGTCAGAGTTGATTGAAAATGTTTGTCCGGTTTTGCAGTCCCGGGCCGCGGTGTCCGGAGTCGTCGCGTTTTTCGATTTGGGGATTGTCTTCGGCTGGTTGAGAGCCTCTGCCAATCGTTGGAAGACTTTTGTCGCCGGTTGAGTGGGCGACATTCGGGAAGGCTTCCTGGTTGACTGTTGGTCTCACATTGACGGCGTAGAAAATTCTGCGGACTGCCTATCAGGACCATTGGCGCCGCAGAAATTGTTTGAACATCACTTGTGGTGGAAAGGCCCACCTTGGTTGGGACGTGGCCGATAAATCGAGTGGTGATCAGTCACGCCGAAACCGCGTTTGTTACGAGTGGTGGTACTGGTTTGAGGTTTGAGAAAATGCTGCCACCGAGGCGAAGACCTTGTAGTACAACGATTACATTTCGGCAAAGAGTTTCACGCTTTGGGAACTGGGAAACTTTGCTCCGATCAATTACAACGACTTGCCCCTTTTCTAGGACACGGCGTAATCGGCGTCGATGGGCGGTTGAAAAATTCGGAGTTGTCTTTTGAATGATCAATGTAAGTGATGCTTTAAAGACCATTTACAGTCCGGAAAGTGATATAGCTGCATCAACTCGTCACATACAGGCAAACAGACTCATCTTCTCCTTAGGCTGAGAAGTTGTCCAGCATGCGGCGTATTCTCCAGACTTGATTGTGATGTGGTCATATTTGAAAGACCAGCGGTTCACAAAAAGGGTCGATGACTATTTTGCTTTAAAACCACCAAGTTTTTATCATCTATCCAATAAATGGCAAAAGACCATAGATGCTAATGGCAAGTATTTCGATTATTAATCTTTGTAACAAGTATCTTTTCAATAAAGTTGAATTTGACCAAACAAAGCCGAGTTTCTACTTGCACACCTATTAAAAGAGTTAAATCACGACTTCTCAAAGGCCAACCAACAGTTGCATTCCTTTAAATGGTCCTTTCACCAAACTTTTCTTGCAATACGTCATAGTGGCATTAGCAGTGTTACACATGGCACTGATTTGTTGGAAACACATGTCATCCAAATCAATTTCATCCAAATTTGGCTAAAAAAATTTGTTAAAATCAATCGGTACCGCTCACCAGTTATGGCAACTGCATCTCCTACCTCTTTTTTTTAAAAGAATGGTCCGATGATACCATCAGGCATCAGGCATACACCATACGGTGATTTTTTGCGAATGCAAGGGCTTCTCGTGGATCTCTTGTGGGTTGTTTTCACTCCAAACACGACGACCTTTTTTGTTAACATATCCACTTAACCAGAAATGAACTTCAACTGGAGAAGACAATTCTTTGGCCAAAATTATGATCTATGACAAGTTGCTCTACGATGGCCAAGTAGCTTTAGTTCTTCGATCTACACAATCTTACACGGGTGTAAATCCAAATCTTTTCGCAAAATACGACACGTTTTTGTTCTTCTAAGTCATAACTTTTGAGCACTACCAGGAATCGATAAATTTGAAGCTTCTGCAACGTTATTTCTTAGAGCAGCAATGTTCTTACGTTTGTTGCATTTCGACATCCTGTTGGTGTTTTGGAATCATTAATAGAAAAATCCCTTTTAAATTTTTCAACAATTTAACGAATATCAAGCATAAAAGGGCGATTATGTGGATCATAGGTTTCGCAACCACTACGTTGAGTGTTCATAAAAGAAATCTATTTCATAAAATCTTTGGACAATAACCAAACGTTTTCGAAGTGTGTATCTAGCTATGATGAATTGTCAGAGTGTACGAACTATTGGCAATGATAACGTTTTAAGCATGGTTGACATTTAATTTCAAAATCATCATTCTTATTGGAAAATCCTTTATAAAAACTAAAAATTGAAGCCCATTAAACTCATAGATTTCACAATCTTTTATTATTTTAGCGTTTTGTGTCTAACTTGAGTGTTGAGATAGCGAAGAGGCAAAACTTATTTTAGATCTCAAAGAAGAGGATGAATTAAGCATCTAGCAATTTAAAGTTGAAAGACTAGTTAGTGAAGTTTTTGTTTAAGCGAAATTGGGTAAACTGTGGAAAATTCGTCTCGATTGTGCGAGAATATCTTATCTTCGAGCCCAACTGGATGAAACAATTTATTCTGCTAATGACGGTCCTTCAGGACGTATTTCAGCGGGAGGTAAAGTTTACATTTTATAATTACTTTTCAAATGCTGTTATCTAAAGCATTGCACAAAAAGTGAAATTGAAGTTTCTAAATTTGCTTACGGTTTTTATTATTTACACTAAGTGGGAGGCTTAATAATATAATAAAGAAAATTGAAATGTCTCTCAGCTATGAACGGAAAATATCCTAGGGAAGTAAGGACGTATCTTCTGCTTGTATAACAAATATGTCGACAAGAATGTAAAAATATCTCCTGTATAAAATCCCCGTTATTAAATAGATGTTACAAACGTGAGTTTCTGTGTATGTTCCTCATCTCCTTTTATTGTTAGGGCCATTATTACCAGATGCCATCCTTATGCTTTTTTAGTTTTTTTTATTTTTATCCCTAATCATGAAACATTAAGGTAGGTTCATATAATGGGATGCTGTTGAATAAGAACATTTCAGATACGCAACTACATTTCACACAATATTGTATTGTTGTATTTCGTTGTTTGTAATACAACATCAACAGATTGTCGTGTATTTCATGTTGTTCTATGTAGCTTTTCTCATCTTTAAACACCAACCACCATAAACGGCCAGAGTTAAAAGCACCCTTGGGTAGATAATTCACGTAGTATCTCCTCAGACAAACTAAAGCTGCTACTTGGTAGAACTTGACGTAAGTGAAGTGTGCACCAAATCGGTGAAGAGAATTCACAGAATACATTACCAACCTTCGACAAAGCAATTCTGTAAGGCAAATTCATAATTTATAGTTATATTAAGTATTACTACAAATAAACATTTGGATTTTCAAAGCAATAAATAATCTCTATACAACTACCTTTTGATGGATACATTATAGTCCGTAGTTACCTTAAGTTTATGATAAAACATCTGGGTTTTTTCATGAACGTAGCAGCAGATAATATTACCAAACCCGCTTTTCTTGTTTAAGGTTCTAATAAAACCAGCAAAACGCGACTATAGGTATTCGGCAGATATTCAGTTTAACGAATTCTTGTACAGATTGTAATGGTCTTTATGATATACTCACTACATCTTGCTAATATCTTTATCATATATATCCAGAGAGGAGCAGAGAGCGCCATGGTGGCATTTTATTAGTTGGAAAAAGTGTTATGAGATAAATCTACTCTATAGTTTTTCTATGATCGTGGCCAGTCTATCTTCATTTATGTTTTTGATCATTATGTCTACAATTTCTTCTTCTGGAAATTGCCGCAAAATCCTACTTATTGATTTTTTAAACCAAAAATTTTGTTAGTGCTGTTTTCTATTTAATTTTCATATAGCATATAGCATTTTACGTCTTACATTGCTTTGGACTAGATGTGAATTTGTTTCTTTATTTATATTTGCTAATAACCAAATTACATTAAGCGGTTTTAAGGAATTTTGTGCTAGTCTTATACGCCTATCTATGTTTTTTCCTGTACCACACTTTAAGCTCACCACACTACCTAGACAGCAAAACTTTTTGACTTTTCTTTATTAGAACGTTTTCTCTTTTAGTTATGTTTCCAGCTTGTAATTGAGTCGTCTTCGTATTTGTTTGTAGGCCTACTCTTTTCGCATTGTGATTTAATCTGGTTGTCTTCTGTTGCAAACATTTTTAGGTCTCTTAGCTTTTTAAATACATTTCAGTTTATGCCTGTTTTCTGTAGTCTGTTCTTTTTTTATCTATTCTATTACTACCTGGAGCAATAGCAACGATCGAATGTATTCTTGTCTTACACATCACATTCGATACTGTCTGCATCTATTGGTATAGTAACAGACGTTTCTTTAGCTTCTCTGTTTTTTCGATTTAATGGCACCTTAACATTAATTTAGTAATTAAAATATCTTTTTTCTTTCTCTTTCTTTCTCAGCCTACCAAATTTTTCGATATGTTGTAACTTCTTTATCGATTGAATAGTGGTTCAAATTACTCAAAATAAAAACAAAACTAAAGAAGTAATGAATACTATATGTACCTTTGAATATTAAAAATAAGACTGTTTCTGTTTTGTTTCAAATTATAAATTTTCTTGAATTTCAAAGGCATTTATGTCAGGGTTTTTTAATACGTCAGTATCATATTATTCTGTTAATATGAAGACCGTTAAAATTACTCTTATAAAAAAGTTTGAACAAATAGAACAATAAAACATTTAAATTTTTTTATGCATGCCGGTATTCGAGTTTTCGCCAACATAATATATAAAGATATATTCAGTTATTCATCTATAGCTCTTGAACTATAAACCGAGGCTCCTAGAAACATTTTCTAATTCAATGAATAGTTCTCGAGAAATTAATGAGTGCACATCAAAGAGTATATACGTTATGGGAATTCGTAATTTCATGTTTTGTTTTGCTTTTCACTGTTTGTGGGTTTTGTCATAGACCAATAATACATTAAAGTGTTGTATGCTGATCTGATAACCGGACGAAGAAGGTTTTTATTTGAAACGACAAGAAGGGTAAATTAAAAGTACTCCCTAATTATACGAAAATACAAAAAACTAAAGAAAAACTAGAATAAAAAAAAATTTTCAACATGGCATCTGGAAATAATTTGATAAGTAAGAACCAGAGAACCTTTTCGACTACTTGGACATTAATTTTTAATGCTGGTCTCTAGCTTGAAAGGTGGCTTGATCAAAAGTTATAAGGCGTGACAGACGACGGACCTGACAAAAGTAAAGCTGATCTCCAGCTTGGAATCTGGGCCCGCTAAAAATGAATGTATCTGTTAGAAATTTTTCCATTACAAAGCTACATAGTTGTAAATGTAGAGACTAAGATCGTGTGACTTACGATATCTTCAGAAATATACTTTTTAAATTACTTCACGATGCTTGTTTCAAATGTATAATATTGAAGTAGCAAATTAAACATGAGAAACAACCTGAAAAACGAAAAGATCTACGGAGTACAGCGTTCATAACAAAATAGCAAAGGCTTTTTAAACTAGCCGGAGAAAATTCCGATAATAGCATTACATGATACCATCATCTGATGAAAGAACGGTTTGGAAAAGAATAGACAAACAGAAAATATTTTGCGTAAACTTGTTGACCCACAAAGAAGAGGATAATGAACACAATTTGGGGAAAATGAAGTGAGAAATGAAAGTCTACTGTGTGATTGAAAGAGGAAATAGCAGTGCATATATAAATATGTATTGTCAACTTTGAGTAAGAATGGAGATTATTTTATCAAAAATGTCTGATTTTTGCGCACAAGACGGGACATATCCAATTTATTTTTATGTAGCTAATTTTTTCTTTACTCTACTTTAGACAAAATATATAATATAAATCCAGATAATAATAATGGTAAGGCTCTGACGGTCCGCGCGGGAGTACGGCCTGTGACCTGCGAAGGTTGAGGTTCTCATATGTTCGCTCTATTGTGTAGCAAACACTGCGCCTTAGACGACCGCTATTATTACTTGTTCGAGTAAACGCAAGTACTCAATTATTTTTAGTGACTGGGGGCCACCCTAGGCATAAGAGAGCTCCGGGGAATGAACCCGAGTCCATCAGCATCGCAGCCCGCAGCCCGCACCAATGTTTTCTTATATAAGCTCTTCTATCTTCAATATATTTTACATTTATTGTAAAGTTAGTAAACATAGTCCTTTGAGTTACTTTTTAAGTATATCCTATAGATTTGATCCTGAGAGGGATAAGGGAATACAAAGGCAACTGGTGAGTACCTTGGTTTAACATTAAAGACAACTATTTAAGTTCTATACTACTTTTCGGCATTATTCTCTTGAAGTGCAAAATTGCTTTGAAGTTTCTCTTTGACAAGATGGATTTCTTCAAGTCTACAAAATAGTCGATTAAGCTTTGTTTCACTTCTTCCCATAGTAAAACAATACTTTTTTTATATTGTGTAACTGTTTCCCGCAATCGTTGCTTTTAGTTTTTTTTAAAGTTCCATGTATTATTCGCCGACAATAGTTTTTTCTTCTAAATCAGCCAATCAGAAGAGTTTCTTTCGCATCGAAAACTGACGCCATCCTTTTCTTACAGATGGTAAGCTCTCTGTTTTCAGAGCCGGTTCATCTTGTGCAACTCACTTTGAATTGCCGTTTTGTTTCTGGTGATGAATTAAATTTTCATCTATGTTACTAAATGCCGGAAAAAACTTTTGAAATTATTGGACACCTGTAAACAGTCGGCTGATATTGGTATAGAATTCGCTTTTGCTTCGACAGAACAAATATCGCACTCATTTTATTAGTTGGAAAAAGTGTTATGAGATAAATCTATTCTATAGTTTTTCTATGATCGTGGCCAGTCTATCTTCATTTATGTTTTTGATCATTATGTCTACAATTTCTTCTTCAGGAAATTCCCGCAAAATCCTACTTATTGATTTTTTAAACCAAAAATTTTGTTAGTGCTGTTTTCTATTTAATTTTCATATAGCATATAGCATTTTACGTCTTACATTGCTTTGGACTAGATGTGACTTTGTTTCTCTATTTATATTTGCTAATAACCAAATTGCATACAGCGGTTTGAAGGAATTTTGTGCTAGTCTTATACGTCTATCTATGTTTTTCTCCTGTAGCACACTTTAAGCTCACCACACTTCCTAGAGAGCAAAATTTTTTGATTTTTCTTTATTAGAACGTTTTCTCTTTTAGTTATGTTTCCAGCTTGTAATTGAGTCTTTTTTGTATTTGTTTGCAGGCCCACTCTTTTCGCATTGTTATTTAATCTGGTTGTCTTCTGTTGCAAACATTTTTAGGTCTTTTAGCTTTTTAAATATATTTAAGTTTATGGCTGTTTTCTGTAGTCTGTTCTTTTTTTTATCTATTCTATTACTACTCGGAGCAATAGCAACGATCGGATGTATCCTTGTCTTACACTTATTTGTGTTTTTGAGCGAATTAGCCTTCGTATTCTATACTGTCTGTAGTTATCATAAAATAACTTTATTATTCTTATATTTTTATTTGTTATTCCATTTTGTGCTAATATCTTCCACTCTCCTTTGCAGTGCATAAAATGCTTTTCAGAAATCTACAAAACTGTGTTATTTCTTTGTCTATTTTTTTTCAATATTATTCTTAATGTGCATATACGATCAACGCAAGTTGTAATAAATTTAAACATTGTTTACGTTTTTTTTTAAATTTCTGATTAATCATTATTTTGATATCGATGTTCCCTTTTAGGTAACTTAATTATTATGCCTCCAACCTAATCATAATCAATCTTTGTTCTGTCTAGATTTACAGCAAGTGATTTATGTATGCTTTTAAGTTCCGCTTGTTGTTTATCAAATACTTTAATGTGTGTCTTATTTCCTCTTTTAATTTTTTTTATTCGTGATGTTAGTTTTTCATCTGGGTTCCTAATTTTTAATTTTTGTCATATACTTCTGTTTTCTGCTTGTACATAATAATGGTGAGGCTCTAACGCCTCGCGTTAAGGCTCTCAATATGTCCAACTTTACTGTTCGGTCGTCGCGCACCATCTCTGATGCGAGGCAGTGTGTCAAGAACCGTGCCTTAGACGACCGCTATTATTATTCTTTGTTCTAGTGAAAGCATTGAAACGCGTTGTCAGACGAGACAGTGGAAGGTTCGGCGTGATGCTCCTCCCGATCTACAAACGCGAGTCTGCTAATTTTTTTTATTATTACGAGGTCTGGCAGCGGCCCCCCGGAGAGCTTGTCCAACTCCGACATGCTTGAGCCCCTTCGCATAGTAGTTTTTAAAAATAAATAAAAACACAATTAAAAAGCTCTGTTTGACATAATTGACGTACGCCGTTGCCATGACAACGCATTTACGTAAACCCAGTTAGAGTTGAACTTTGACCTTTGACCTTTGACCTGTGTGACAGCACTCATAATTTTTTTTATGTAGAAGTGCTTTATTACCCGCTCTCAAACGAAAATTTTCCATCACTTGCGGTTCCGGAAATATAATACCTCGGTCGCGCCTGCCGCCGGACCGAAATTTGTCCTTCGGAGGCGCTCGGGTCGGCACGGAAAGGCACGAACAATTTGACCTTTGACCTGTGTGACAGCAGCAGCAGCAGCAGCACTCATAATTTTTTTTATATATATAATTAGTTATTATAACACTTGTGTCTGGCTTTCATATAGTTTTAAAAACAGCACACGCGCACGCTCACAATCTACCAGTCTAAAGAGAATGGCTTGCTTTTTGTTTCGCCTCGCATTTTCACGTTTCGTGGTTATAATTTCTATAGTTACCTTACATGGAGACGAGGGCGGGGGCTGCACCTTTCTCTTTATCGTCATTCGAACAACAAAGTCCGATTTGCACTCTCTCTACTGTCACTGCATTTAGTAGTTTTACTGCGAGTCATTATATAATTCACTTCTGGACAGATTTTTTTTGTCGCATGCATATGGGATACAAGTTTTCTCCATCTGGCCGTGAAGAGCCCCAAATACACGGCCTTTGAAATTTTGCTCCCACTTTCTCTTGTTAACAGTTCTCAGTTCACGCTTGCACATACATTTCGAAAACTATTTTATCCCACAATTATTTATTTTTTTTGTGTAAAGAAAGTTTACTTTCTTTCTTTTTATCTTTGCTGAAGATGCAAGGTTTGCTTCTGCTAGTATTTTGCTACTGCATAAAAGTTTCTCAATTGTGCATTCTTCATACTTTTTTGCCATTCCTGTCATTTTGTCTTGTATATCCCTTTCTCACATTTTACTTTTTGTTGTTTTATTATGCTCATTATTAATGCCTTAATTAAATTCCTTTTTTGTTATTAAGGGTTATTATTAATTATCAAACCATATTTTCCAACCTTCATCTACGTTGTGCACTGATATATTTTTTATAGTATTCAAGTTCCTCTTTAGTGTGTCTGTGTTACAGGTTATTTTGTGCATATCTTTGTGCTAAAAAATAATTCTTATTATCATAACAGTATTTGTGGTGAAAAATTTTGTTACTATTGCGCTGTTATATGTGACTATGTGCTTCTCCTTTCCGTTAAAGTCATTTTGCTATTTAATGTTTTAATCATAAGAATTTCATATCTCGTTTATATTATATTTGAAATTTATTCATGAATTAATATAGATCTAAGAACTCTATTTTAGTGTTTCTTAAAGTTGCCGCGAGGAGGAAAGAGAGGATTGTGGTTCTTAGAAGTCCGGCTCGGCTTCCCTATATTAACTTTTGTCTAAATATAAAGATTTTATTTTACTAAGAATGACCAGTTGGTAGAACATTAAGAAATATCCTGATAAATCGCATCCTTGAAGAACAAAACATCTCAATTGCCGATTGCTATGGCCACGACACCACAACTGTTATAAAGAGGCCTAGTAAGAAAGCTCAAAGTTTTATTTAAAAAAAACTACCTGCGCCGCAAACATTACACCGTACTTGTATTTAAACCCTCAAGCTCTCAAAGATAAAAATTTTGAAAAATAATTATTGAATGTTTAATGCACTTGATTAGGCAATCTACTGCAAAATTATTTTAAGTGGACATTGCTTTATTCCTGCACCTTTCAATTATTACTTACTAATTTATAAATTGTAATATTTATAAAATTGCGAAAATTGTGTATTAAGACTATCAAAACTACACCGCTTTAAGAAAATAAATGTGAAAACTTTGTTTAGTCTATTGGCAAGAGATTTAAGATCTAACACGGGGCAGCGCAAAATTCATTACTCGATTGCTAAGGCAGTAACTTTGTTTTTAATAAAAAGAATTGAATCTGTTTCTTGATTATGTTTATTTAAAAGTTTAATTTTTTCACATTAAGTCACAGAGATAATACGGTCAAGTGGCCACCGTCAGAGTTGATGCACATTCGCGCTGGTTTCACAGCAGTTTTCTCAAAACTTCTAGCGATAAATTCTCCACTTCTTGTCGGATGTTCGTCTTTAGAACCGCCAAGGTCTGTGGCTTGTTCATATAGACCCGTGACTTTAAAAAAACCAAAGAAAGAAGTTTGGAATGGTCAAATAGGACGATCTTGCAAGTGCAAATCGCCGGAAAACGCTTGTTTTAGAATTTCCACTGTTGATCGTGCAGTGTGCGGTTGCGCCGTTTTGCTGAAACCACATGTTCTCCAAACCTAATTTAATTTGTGGCAGGAAGAAGTCGTTGATCATGGTTGTATAGTGCTCACTAGTCACAGTAATAGTGTTTCCGACGGCGTCTTTGAAAAATATAGGCAAATCGCCTTTCCTCTGTAAACGTCGCACAAAATAGGGACTTTCAAAGGTTGTAATAGCTCTTGGCGCATTATATGCGAATTTTCAGTGCCCTAAAAGTATAATTTTGTTTACTCACGTATTCGCATAAATGGTAATGCGTCTCGTCGCTAACGATGGCTTCCAAAGGAAAATTATCCTCGTCACGAAATTGGCGGTCTTCAGGCAATAACTGACACACTATTTGCACATATCTTCCAGTCTTTCACCAAAGTTTGCCGTCTATTGATGCCCAATTGCGTATCCTGTCGTCTGGTTGATGTTTGAGGGTCCTCTTGGACATCTGCAGTCACAGCAGCTGTATTTTCGACCAGACGGCTGCTCCAGGAACGGCCACCTCTGCTGCTGTCGCATGTTGAGCCAGCCTCCAAGAGACAAGCGGCTAAATGCCGCAATTTTTGTCTAGTTGATGCCACACGACCAGAGAATGGGCGACAAAGTTTAAGTTGAGCCAAAACCACCGACCGATGATTTGCTAAAAACATTGACATAATTATTCCTCGATTTTGAGGAGTACGGTCATTCGTGGTTTGTCTATGTGTATTATACCTCTGTTTACTTTACGAATGACAAAGTTGCGATGACCTGAGACGCCATTTGTAAAAATGAAAGAATCTTCCGATAGGGCACTAACTTTTGCGAAACTTATTATGAGCCAAAACTTTAATAGTTTAGATATTTTTAGCATTAGTTAGATATTTGAATTTTGATAATATAACAATTTAAAGGTTTGGTATTGCAAAAGCCAGAAAGCTCTATAATAAATTGTGTGGAATTATTTATAATTCGGCAAAATTCTGAATTCATTATAAGAACATAAATAATGGTTCGATGTCAGCTGAACTTTTTTAAATTTTTAGTTAGAATAGTTATTTTAAAATTTATTGCACTACTGAAAATAGGCGAATAATTTGAGTGAGTAGCTAAAATTGGTATTCAAGTATAGAAATTACCAAAATATTTAGATTTTTAAGTCTTTTAGAATATACATTATTCCTGTTCATCCAGTACAAATTGTAACTACATGTATTTTAATAAAATATATTACAAATATCTATTATTCAAAAATTTAAATTGGAATTGGTTCTAGTTAACCTTTCGTTGATTATTGATTTACATTTATTTTGATATTAATAAAACATAAAGATGCAATTTAAATTTGAGGGCATGGTAAAAATCCTTGCCCAAGCCACTCTCGACCTCTCTAATCTTGTTATCTTGCTGACTCGTTGGTGCATATACATCGGTGACGTACAACGATATTTCTAAACTTTGCTTTGAGTTTTGCTTGTATAATTCTTTCTAATACACCCTTCCCGTTAAGATTTTCACCTATAATTTATTTAGCATCAGTGCTGCGTCGCTTTCCGCCTTTGTTTATCTTTTTGTCTGGAATCTTTAAGGTAGTACTACATTTCAGCTAACTTTGTTTTACTACATTCCATTTTATTTATATATATATATACTGGTGCATTAATACTGTGCTGTTCATTTGTTTTGCCATTAGTAGAGTTAATTTTGTCATTGCTTTAATGAAAGTATATATAGTTCGTGACTAAACTAAGTGTAAGAAACTAAAGTTGTAAGTTTACCAGAATTTTATCAAAAATGCAAACGCGCCAGAAAGTCCTTAAAATTTTTATTATAATTGTATTATACGTATGTTAGAAAACATAAATGCAAAACACTTATTGTTAGAACATAGTATTTCTTGTTCTTGTGGTATTAAGCCGGGTTTTGACTTCTGAAACTATCGACTTGTCATTTCTTGGTCTAACGACTTAAGCACTTGTTTAAGCAAAGCAGATGTTAATTTATCAAATGAGACTTTAGAGACCAATGATTACTAAAACTTGCCTCTTAACAATGACAAACCGTGATATGTAGACTGTATTTTAGTATTTTTTCAGTCAGCATTATTTTTAGAAACTTGATCTTGTATAGCCCCAATAAAACCTATTGGAAAGGGGAAATTGCCCAATAAATAACTCCAAAATGTGTTAACAAATATGTAATAAATCTTATAAATAAGACTAAAATAGGAAAGTAGAGGAGAAATGCTCACTGGCCTACTGCAAAAGTCACATTAAGTCTCGTTTCTCTTAAATCTACGTACTTTTACCGACATACACATTATCTGTTGTAGTTTTATTACGTATTATGGTACTAATAATTAAATATAAGTTTATAATAATTATTAAAAACACCAAGAAAGAGTTTTTAATTAATGGGTGAATTAATTAATAATAATAATTGAACTACACCCTTCAAGATTACATACTATTATAAACCTTTAAAATACATAATAATTATATTTGCTGCGCTGTGGCTGGCGTATTACACTTTACCCATATCGTATAAAATAAGAGTGTAAGATATCGTATAAAAGATACCTGTTTCTTTAAACTGTAATTTACTCTACTGATGTAGGATGATGTCTTACCATGTCAATAGTATGTGCCTACATAAAGAAGTATCTATATATTAAAAAGGATTTTGTTCCGTTAGTGTTTTAAGACGTATTAGATATATATAAAGTCTAAACATGATATTTCATACCTTTGGCCAGACAAGCTTACAAGAAAATAGAAATAAAAAAAGCAGCAACCAATCGATCGCAAGAATTAACCAAAATGGAATCCCGGTAAATGTAAATAAATTCTGTATTAGAATTGTTTATTGCATTATTATTATAGTCCTATTTGTTGTGCAACCACGTATTATCCAAAGATGTAATAAAACTGCCTCTACCAATTCTTTTAGTACACCACCGCACCGCTTGTGATCAAACTGGCCCTCCTTTTCCGAATTTCGTGCCAAAACCGTAACTCGTTTTCTGTGACCGGACATTTAAGGAACGTCTATACAGCTACAGCAATTATTTGTATACATTCCTATGCTTCTACTCAGTCTTGAGAGTATAGGAAAATGATTGTGCACAGACATTTGTCGTCTTAGATATCTTTCTTGATATGTCATATGAATCGATCATCCAAAAAAACCACGCCGTTGATTACTGGCCGTAATTTTCTGCTTCCTCAATTTTGTACTCACAGCACTAACTTTTCACCCGTGCTTTTTATTTGGTGGCATCTATAGTGTCTTAACACACAGAATAGGCGCGTATTTTAATTTTTAACACAATCGGAGTTTTGAGGGGCGGTACCAATCATTTTTAAGCACCCCTAGTACATTATTAATTTGTTAATGAGCTTTATCATGGAACTCAGACCCTTAAAGTTTCAAAGTTTATGCAAAGTTTCTCATAGTGTCAACGTCAGTATAAACAGCTGCTATACGTCTCATTAACTTATTTTATTACACCACCGAACAGTTCTAGCAATTTCTTTAATATTGGTTAAAATGCAAGTTCATAAAGTCAAAAAATGGGATTTATGTTTAATTTGCAAGTGTATAATTAACATTAGAAAGTCTAAACTGTCTACATAATTCTTCTGTTTTCTAATCTCAACTCTCAGATTTCCGGCGAGCTCTAGCTGTAACTTAAGGTGTCTTCCAGTAAATTAAATTCAGTTTTTTTGGGTCCTTTATACAATTGTTTTCAGAAACTAGAAAGTAGACTAATGAAAGCCTGTTTGATTACTCTTGACACCATCGATTTTAGAAAGGAATGCTTCGAAGAGAACAAGGTCAACTGTTTTAACTTATAACTTTAAATCCATACTGACACTAGTAAAATAACCAATAGTTATAATGTTATGTAAATATTTTTAGCTAAACTGGTGTTTCTCTTATAGCCACCAACTTAGTTATTTATCTGTACGTAAGAAAACTTAATTTATATTATTTTTCTTCTCATCATCTGATTAGAAACTTTTAAATACTTACTTTCGCATCCAAAGCATGGCACTGATTTTTTAAATAATGATCAGTAGAACCAACTTTGTATTTTAAATACACAATAACTCACAGCTACTTACTTACTTAGGCACATGGAAAAAAAGCTCGAGACTGGACTGACCTAATTTTCTTTGAACAAATTTATCTCTGTACTGACAACGTGAATGCGGGGAAAATGTCAATTTTTTTTAGAAAGATTTAATTTTATTTGCCCAATGCTGGTATATTAGTAAAGCTAAAGATTTGAGACTCCCAAGAGACGACGTCCTAGAACATCGCCTGAAAAGAGAATATGGTATCAAGGTACTCAACTGGCCTTCACAATTGCCCGATGCAAACCCAATAGAAAATATGTCGTGAATAACCTACATCAACTTTAAAGCGTTTATTAGTCGACATTTGACAAATCTGAAAGTTTTTTCACGAGAATATGCCATTTTTCTAGTAAAGAGCATACTTCTAAGATGTCAGTCTAGTCTAGACGCAGATGACGACTAGACTTTGGTGCATTATGCACTAAACATTGGTGCATATTTACCATTTACTCGTCTATTAACATAAATGAGTATTAAGCAGATTGGATGAATGAGGTAGTGACTTGAGGGAGATCTATTTATTGATGTTACTTCCAGTTAGAAGGCTTAAGCCTGGTTGGGCTGGGGAACAAGATCATTGGCAACTGGTGCCTTAATATTTTTGGCGCGATTGGTTCCTGAGTAAGTCGATGCTAATCTGCTGATCTTGCTAAACGCATAAGGAATTCCCAGTTCTTCGAAGAGGACTTGGTTATTGATGCACCAAGGAGCGTTTGCCAACATGCGAAGCGTTTTGATTGGAAGCACTATAGGATTTTAATATTGGATAGTTTCGTGGAACCACATAGTTGAATCCTGAATGCCCAAATTGGCTTTAAGTTTTATTTTCTACAGACAGCTAGCATTGCTTTCCGATTAACCAGCTTATTTGTTTAATTGTGAGATCAAAGTGTTTTTTTAGTTTTTATGTAGGTCGTCCCAGAAGGTGCATCTCTAAATATTCAGCTACGTTGTTAATTGCGACTTGTGGACATACACCTCGGTTGTTGGTGATGGTGTATTTGACTAAAATTCTCCACCTATTAAACCAACGCTAGAAGAGACAGCGACAATTTTGTAGAGTTCAGATGCCTCTAAGGGTTCGTTGCTGATTGATAGTAATGGTATATCGTCAGCAAAAGCATCTATTTTAGAATTGGCTGTAGTTGGAACGTCTGCAGTGAACACTAGGTATAATAAAACCCCACGACGCTTCTTTGTGATACTCCAGCAGAAGACGATAGTCCGAAAAATCATTGTTTATTCTAACTTGAAAATTTCCATCACACATGTTAACTGTACCGTTAAATTTTACTTCAAACTGTTGTTTGACATATTAAAGCATCTATCATGGAAAACAGAAAATTGTGAAATAAAGACAATTATTTAAATTTGCAGGAATAAAGTAGTAAAAGATCCAAATTAATGGTAATCGAGAAAAAAAGAATACTGAGTTATTCAACTTAAAAACACCATTATACCATTTACAGTGTCTTTAAATAAGACGCTGAAAAGTAACTGTAAACAGAATAAAGTGGTGATCCCTACATAATCAATCGCTACGTCAACTGTGAGTGAAAAATATTTAACTCTAGACATTTCTTTTTGATTTGTGCGCAGTGTAATTAACGAACATTTAAATTATTCCGATGAACAAAACTTTCTTATGGTCGAAATCACCAGTGCTAACAAAATTTACAGCACTGAAGAGTATTGGAACTACGATAATCATAAAAAATCAGAGAAGGGGGAGAATAGAAAAGCTAAAAACAAACAAATACAGGATGCTCAAGAACGAGCTTGAAAAATATTGAGAAATTGTCAAGTCTGCGAATGCTATAACATCCAAACAGATTATTTGTGTTCAATTTCGTCTAATTTTCTTATTTCATTTTTGTCTGACTCATATTTTTGATATTTTCTTCTTTTCCTTCAGAACTGCGACCTGTACAACTGGTACCATGTAAAATTCTGCCTTTTAATTTTAAAATCAGATAGAAAAGACTGAAACAAAGGAATTCCAGACTCCTCCGATTTTATCTGATATACTGATAGCTTCAAGATTGCATTAGCCACAGGAGCCAAAAAAGGAACATTCAGATTCCAATAACGCTTGGCAAATTTTCCACAGCCTTTCAGGCAGAAACCATAGCTATAGCGCTTTACGCGAAAGAGATCAAAATGCTTAACATAGAGATAAGAGAATAGGCATCTTTTCAGACAGCACTGAAAACTCTAGCCACACCTGTGGTGAAGTTAAAGGTTGTTTGGGACTGCATAGGTTTTCTGAAAGTGATAAGAAAAGACAGTTGTCTAATTTTTCCTGGGTACCGGGACATAGCTGCTTCAGGGGTAATGATATGACAAACTTATTGGCTAAGCAAGCATAAGAAATAAGATCCATCGGACCCAAACTCCACTATGGTATTTTAAATACCCCCAAAAGAGAGTCCATTAATTAATGGATATTTAATAAAATTCAAGAAAGGTGGAACAATACTAGCATCTTGAAACAATCGAATAAGTTTATACAAGGACCGTCAAAATTTACAGAAAGCCTCCTATGACTAAACAGACCTAAACTTAGAGTCGTAGTTAGTCTGTCCCCTTAGAAAGCATTTAAATCTCCTAAGAGTAACAAATGGTAGTCTGTGCAGATTTTTCCAGAAAGAGGAGAAGACCGCAGGCTACATTTTGTGCTACTGTGAAGGTCTTACGAAGCTAAGATTCCTACAATTAGGTGAAGAAAAGCCAAATCCAGAGAGCTATGCAAAAAAGCCTCTCTCTAGACTCTGGGGGCTAATCAAAAGCCTAGGCCTAGGAAGGGAGCCCTAACAAATTAGAGGGGAGCGCAATAGACCCTAAGGGTCGCAGGTGCAGGAGGCCGTTAGGCCCACCCAATTCTATATCTATTTATCTATCGCTGAAATGACAAATGTTGATAGCATGAAGATAGAACAAGAAATCTGCAGAAAAAACGCGTGCACGATGCTTAAGAGAAACCCTGAAAAAAATTGGGTTAGTAGATTTCCTTATTTTTATTCTAATTCTTCTATTGCAATTCTCCTGTTGAGTTTGTTTGATATTTTTGTTTATTTATCACCTATACAACAAATTATTATTGTGTCTGTTCTACTAAAAGACAAAACAATCCCGGGTTGTCTTCTAAATTTAAACTACTAAATTCTAAAATACATGTTATTCTAAAACAAATTTCAATTGCTTTCTACTTTGCCTCTTTGAGTATAGACAAGAGCTTCAAACTCGGCGTAAATTTTTAAAATACTAAAACACCTGTATTAGGCAGTAAAATGTCCTGCTACTTAACGATAACATAACCGTCTCTCTATAACCGGACTGTGTAGTTGAATATCGATAATCGAACGAATAGCACGAGTAAACTTAAATGTTAAATTGCAATTTGCTGTTGGTTGATCACGGTTCAAACTGGCAGATTGCTATTGCATTGTTGCATAATTACAAATGTTATCAAATGGGATTGGTGTTAATACAGCGATTGATAATATTACGCACCGATAATCTCAACAACGCTAACTGATGGAATTATGGACGTAAATTATTGCGTATAACACCCCCTTAATGCTAAAAATAAATACCTAGGAACACGAATAAATCTAATATCGATACTAAACCAAATTTTTGGTGCCAAAATTAAAGTAGACCATGCTTTGTATTGCTTTATTTATTAAATACTGTCACGTATTAACAATTATCAAGATTTCTTAGCCTTCATTTCTTGAAAAACCTTAAAATAGAACCCTTGAAAGAAAAGCTCCAGGTAACATTTAAACTCATGAAATGGTTACTAATCAGGTACCTGAATAGACATATTTTTAATGTCTCACTTAATTTGCGATCTGTAAACATACATTTAGCAATATGTAAAAGAGTGTATTAGCTCTCTTTTTGCAAAAAAAAGTTTTTTAGGTCTAGTGTGACCCTAGTGTAACAAGTAGCTTTAAATCTAAAACTAAGCTAATAAAATCTATTGCGTAATTACTGGCCATATATCTTATGAGTCTTTTGGTGTTTATTGGATGGTTCATAAGGTTTGTTGCCAAATCGGTTGGTTGTGGACTGATCCGGACTCTGTATTCTATGCTGAAGTTGCCTGTTTCACCACTGATCGCTGAGATTTGAAGTATATGCCTAATAATTGCATTTGGGTACACACCAGTCCGCATTTACGTTTAAGAATCTTGATATTAGATTTGGCAGCGGCGCCTCAAAGTTGTATTCTATACAACCATATCGGTTTCGGTATGGATTTATAGGCAAAAAGTTTATTTTTGTAAAATATGCTTTTGCTAGATGACCCTCCTAATAGCCCAAGGTATTTCACTTATTTTAGTTGTGGTAGCTGCTTATGGTTTAGATGAACAGGTGACAAGTTTCTTTTGGCATGGTGAAGGTTATATGTACGTTTTTGGTTTATTTAGCTTTAATTCTCCATTTTTGTAACGAGGAATGCGTTGTTGAGTTGAGACCGACTTGCAGAGTTTGCGTAGCAGCAGAGGTCCAGCACTGCGGTATCATCAGCGAATGTTGTCCTTAGAATTTAAAGTGAAAATTGATTGAATATATTAAGTATATCAATGATCCAAAAACACTACCTTAAGGCGCTTCGCTGTTTATTTAATAGAGTTCTGTGGGCTCAGTGGTAAGTTTAACAAGGAAAGGTCTATTTTACATGTAGGATTTTAATAGAAGGAAATAGTTCAAAGGGAAAATTAAACGTAACTTATATAATAGGCTATACTTTGTCGAGTACCCTTCATTGAACTTATTCTATAGTGGAGTGTATATGTCTAAATCGGAGTTGGTGACTTGAAATAGTTTCTGAATTTTTAACAATGAAAAGAGCATTTTTTGTAGCAGTTTTTCAAACACTTTGGCCACTAGGTAGAAAGCTCATTAGTCGATAGGATACCTCATTGGGTGCTTTCTTCAGCTGTGGGACTAATATAATCTGTGCCCCCTCCATTATTTTTGGAAATATCCAGTAAAGGCAGAATAGCATTAAATAGCTGTGTAAGGTATTTTATTCCCAGTATAGGGCAACTCTTTTAGGACTTCGCCAGTGATTAGGTTATAACCTGGAGCTTTCTTGGGCTGTAAATTTTTATTACACCTTAGACATCTGAGATTGTGGTTGGAGTTAGCAGAAAATATCAAATAGTTGTATTTGTTCTTCCTTTTTCAGGATCGTTATGTGATGGGTGAGGTTGAAAAATGGGTAGCGGGTAAATACTCCTCTGTGATTCCGATAGAGAATAGATCAACTTCAATGAAGCAACCCCGCCCACGCGAGCCTCGAATTTTCTCCATTTCCCAACACCGGTGAAAAATCGTGTCCCAACCTTAACCATACCCATCATTTACATACTCTTATGCTCCATACACCCAAGCGTGGCGTTTAATTGCCAAATCCCCCTTGAATTTAAGGGAGGCCCATGTCCTGCAGTGAATTCCAATGGCTGTGTGATGTGATGATGTGATGAGGTTGAAAAGCACCAGTAAAGTGCTCCGAAAATACGCACGCTATCTCTTCGTTACTCTTGATTGAAGATGACGAAGCTTTGTGGTCTATCTAATCTTTTTGATTGTTCTCCACAATAAATAGTCAGTGTCTTTAGTGGATGTAAGTTTACTTAGGAAAGTTAAATGCACGCATTTCTGTTGTTGTTGAGGAGCTCTTTTAGCATTCTATTGTACCCGCTGATCAACCGAAAATCTCATCTTAGATCTGAATGCTCATTATTGATCTATAAGGCGATCCTCCGCCCTATATTAACTTATGCATGCCCAGTTTGGAGTAACGCACCCAAAACATCATTGAATAAACTTCAAACTATGCAGAACAAAGTCTTGCAATTAACTGCCCTTGGTTCATACGCAACAGCCAAATACATCAAGAGTTAAGTGTTCCACTAATCTCAGACTACATTCACAAGCTAACTAGTAACTTCTTTAAAAAATTAGTGATGTGTACAAGTGCAACTAAATTAAACCTCGGTCAAAAGAACATACACTCTAGGATCAAGTGTAAGCTACCACAGGACTTACTCTAGATTAACTAGCTTTAAGTAATAGTAGAACTCAAATGTTGTAAGTCAGAGGTGTGAATGCACTCACTTAATCCTCTCTCAAAAATTAATGTACTCCTAGTCATAAGTTTATTCATGTAACATAGCCGTGTACTGCATCTTGTTTGCAGAGCCAGCTAATATATATTTAAAAAAAAGCTCCTGCGTAGCTACATTAAACAATCGTTTGCTTTCTGAAGTTCTTAATATTTACCCTTATTTTTCAGCCTTATCTTTTCTAAAATTTCCTGTGCAGCTATAATAGGACAAACGTGTGCTGTGCCGTGTTTGCTTTAAATAATTCGGGCGTTGCATTCTAACCCGCCTGTTGCACTACATCGTCGAACGGCTTAACAGCTGTTTCAACATTGTCTTGCGTTTTAAGTAGAACACTTAAAATTAGGATGTTATTTATAAGTCGCCTAAATTCTTACCAATTGGTGTGTTTATTATTTATGCTCGGTTGTTTACATGCGCATAGTATTTTAACTGCTAAAATGATTAACACTGAAGAATCGTCTGGTAATAAATCAACGCGTGATTTTTTAATAGAAAGGCTTTGCAGATGCCTTTTGTAATACCGAAGTCCACTAGAAGCGGGTACTTTGTTTTGCCCCTTTGGTGTAATAAGTCTGAAACCCCCGTCGATATGTTTAGCATTATAATGACCTCCTGTTATAAACCGGTATCACCAAAGTGCTAAAAAAGTTTTCGTAGCGTTCTTGTTTCGTTGTATGCTTAGGAGGAACATGGGCAGTCTAAATGCTTCAGAGCCCTGCGGAATCTTTTGATTTATATATTAGTCGCTTGTGAGAAATTTCTACTGTATCTATTTTCAAGGTGAAATTTAATTAAATTTTTAATTATTACTGTTGTTCCACCTTGTCCATTGCCATTAGACCGAGTAATTTGGGATTTTCAAGTAGTTTCTCAGCAATATGTAACAAGTTATTCATTATTTGATTTCGATAAGCACGATTGTGAATAGGATTAGCATGGTGCTCATTAGATTTTGTAACTGAAGGAGTTCGTTAGATTGCTGATGAGGTTGAGTTTCGTTTGAGAGTTTAGCAATGCTGCTGGTGGTATAAAATTGTTGATTTTGTTCTTTAGTTATTGAGGAGTATAATGGACTTGGTCACGTTGTTTAGCAGGTTTTTATTTGTACGAGAAGGATAATTCTTTTTTACAGTGCAGCCTTTACAATTTGCTGAATGATTTCCATCGCGAGAATGTTCACGTATCTTTGATCTCGTACATTGTACAATTTTGCGTTTGTGCTTGAGTGGTTTAAATTTAATTTTCCATTGTTGAAGGTATTCCACTCTATAAATTTATTATAAGATGCAAGTTTGACTTTTATGGAGCATTGGGTGTAGTGTTTTGGTTCTATAATGTTTTATCTTACACATATATTTGTTTCTTAATAACCTAAGTTTTCAATTTCTCCTTGAATGTCGTCTGTGTTGACTGAAAAATGCAAATTTCTTAACACTGCTTTAAATTTTTTGCTGTCTTTCGGCTTGTAAGAGTGAAATTATAATTTATATACTATTAGACGGTTTTGATACTTTACCTGCCTAACTATTTTTTCTATTAGCTGCACTAGGGTATAACATATTTGACTTTAGTTACAAAAATTGGTGAGGGTTTTGGGTCTTTTTAAATGCTAGTGTTTTGTTGAGCATTTCTGCTAAGGCTAAAATATATTTTTTAAGTTGAGCCAGTTCATTATGTGCATTTCTATCTCTTTTGTGTATGACTGTAAACTACCGGTTTGATTCTGCTTGAGGGGGTAACACAGTGGTAAAGTTGAGCGTAGGATGTTTGTTACGGCTGCGACTAATAATTATCTGGTATTTGTTGACACTCGGCATTGCACATCTGCGTTATTTGGGGGTCATTTGTAGAGGTTAGCACCCCTACTCCCCTACAGCCACAGTGTTGAAAAACCCTAGTGACCGCAGGGTTACTCTCTTATCACCCGAACGCAAATTTTTACTTAAAAAAAGCTCCTGTCACTGCTGTGGCGATATCGTAGGTACGGCTTGACTTGCAAATACGTCCGCCCAGCCTCGATGCACAGACTAAGCATTGAATAGACATAGACTTGAATTTATTTTAATTAACTAGGTGTCAGGGCGAAGCTTAGTAATCCATTTAGTTGAAGGTTATGCGATAAACTTAGCGTAGAGTAAACATTAAGTCCTGAGTTAAGCTATGGAAACCCTCTAGAGAAATACGGAACACGATAGAGCAAGCACATGGTGGCTAGGCATTATTGAAAATCCGTGTCTTCGAATGGCGTAAAAATTTCGGAGGGGGGAGGGCAGAGATTCAATGCAAGACCGTCCCAGAGTCGGCTGCCCATCAAAATCACATACTGAATGGAGCAGGTGCTATAAGGTACTCTGCTTATGATATCAGAAGATCTGAAATTGAATAGGGGTGTGTGTCACCTAATTAATAATTCAGGGTAATAAATACTTAATTTGCGTTAAACTTTATTGTCCAATATGAAAGTTGGTGCTATTAGTGTGATTCTCAAATGAAACGTGAAAGTGCCGAATAACGAAGTTATGTTTCGCTAGCCTCTAAGAAAGTAAAGGGACAAACTTCAAAAACAAAGGCAATGTTGAATGCATGTTTTAAAAGCTACAGGTTTGGTGCATGATAAATATTTGTTAGAGGACAAACAACAAACCAAAACTTTTACATTCACGTGCTGAAGCGCTTGCATCAAGCAATGTGACAGCGCTCTCCTGATTTATGAGCATCTAGAAAGTGATTCTTGTTATGCAACAATACAATTGCTGTATCAGTTTAGAAATATCTGAGCAAACATCATATCCCAATTCTATCAGATCGCCCCATCTCCACCTAACCTATCATTATATATATTTTTGTTTCCTGGCGTGAAAATGGGGCTGAAAGAGCATCATAAAGATATTGCAGCAAACTTGCATGGTGGTGGCAAATGTGCCGAGAAGCATCATAGATAAAGCTTTATTTCTTTGCTGGTTACAGCTCTGTATAGATAACTAACAAGACCTAAGACCAATAGTTGCTAAATTAAATAAATTATTTTTTACGAGCTTAATCCTAAAACTTTTCTAACAAAGGCTGCAGAAAAATACTAATATACTCTTTAAATACTCTAAATACCTTCTACATTTAAAGAATTGAGTTTGTGGTGTTATCTATAGGTACTGGACCTAACTACAATTACTCTTAGTTACAAAAAAGACTAACGCACAAAAATTTAGCCCCTGAATTAATTACGCAACGAATATTTTTAAAAACTGCCGACTAATTTATTATCCTACACATTAGCACCACCGTGAATCATAACTATAAATTTTTCATTCAAAATGCAAGCTCTGAATAAATTTTCTCTCTACTACCGAAATTTTAAAAATGCAAAGAATACAATGCCAATATTTCAATGTACAATTTGATCCAATTCACAAACATCCAGAAGAAACAAATATAAGCGAGCTTTAAACAGAACCTTTGCGCGCGAAGCTTTTAATGCCTGCCTCATCGAGCTTTTATTTTTGGCAGATGAACCGCCGGTCGTGCATCCCGAATCCATTTTCAGCCTTACAGTCGCGGAAGCACCGCGCCGACGAAACTCCATCCCGGCTGAACGGCTCGGTGCCGCGCGACGAGATTTCGAGACGCCATAAACATCGAGGCGGAATAATTGCGTCTTCAAATCGCTGAATCTGATACAAAAACAGCACGGCACGCAAGCAAGCCCGTCCGCTGCATTTGCTCCGAATGCAATCTGGCGAGCGCCGCGGGCCGACCGGCGCTCGTCCCGGAGCAGCCTGATTGCAGTCGAATTGCATAAGCGCGCAGCCTGCGCGTGCAAGGCGGGATCGTGGACCCAACTGCAGCAAAATGCAGCTTTCGAGTCGAGGGTGCGCTTGGCTGCTTGTATAGGTGGAATAAAATTGATATCTTGAATACTAAAACCAGAAAATAATAAAAATGTAAGGGTAAAAACATATCAATGGCTTTTACTGAAATATACATTACTATAATAAGGATACAGTATTTTCGCATGCAATAAAAATTTAGACAAATAATACTTATTTTAAAACCGGGTAGACCTGCTAATGACGCTCTATCATATAGATCAATAAGCTTGTTACTTCTTTTATCTAAAGTCTTGGAAATATTAATACTGAAAAGTATGGTGCCTATAGAAGAAGATCAAGGACTAATCTCTTAACACCAATTTGGGTTCAGCCAGCACTATAGAGCAGGTATATAGAGTAGTTGACGTGAAATAGCAAGACTATATTGGGGTGTTCCTAAATCTGAGTCAAGCATTTGGCAGTCTGACATCCTGGTTAATGGTATAAAATTAAACTACCTTCCCATTAGATCCTACCTAAGTGAAAGATACTATCAGGTCAAACATGCAGAAAGCCTGTCTAGTCTCCATCTAATTAAAACTGGCGTTTTTCAGGATAACGTCATAAAACCCACATTACACTTAATTTTTACCATTACAAAAAGGACTCATAAAAATAAATACAAATATATCTACAGCCATAACTTTTACGAAAAAACACGGTATCGCTCCCACAGCTTCCCCGAATGACATTCGAATCCCAGTCAAGGACAAAGCAAGATATTTTAGCATGCATCTGGATAGGTGGATACGTGAAAAACCATATCACCAAGAAGAAAAGTAAAGTAAACCTCAAAATAAAAAAATGTATTGGCTAATGGAACGAAGATGCAAATTATCATCAAACAATAAAGTGTTAGTATACAAAACAGTAATAATTCCAATGTAAAACTGTAGGGCAATGCGAAACCATACAAAGATTTTAAAACAAATCTCTCCTCACTGCAGCCAATACCGAATTGTTCGTCTCAAACCAAACTCTCTACAACGACCCCAAGATTCCACAGATCAAATCAACAGGTGCACAACTAACTATGTAAACAAAATTCATTCTCTCCCGAATGCGTCAGCACTTAACCTATTAGACAATACAAATATCACTAGACGACTAAATTGGGCGGTTTCTCCCCTCTCATGTCAATCTATTAACTAAGATCACATATGCTCTTCAGCAACCCGGATAAATGTCCAGTTGTTAAATTAACAAATCCAAAAGGCAAGAAGAAGCAGAAGAACCTTATATATAAAGAAGATAAGTCTTTGGTTGTAGATAATTACTTATATAAGAAAATGACCCCCTAAAATCAAAATCCCTGGTACTTCGGGTTGGTAGTTGGGATAAGATGGCCCAATATTCGAGTTATCTGTAAAAATAATCCAAAATAAAAAGAACAGACTAAAGCCACAAAACTTAGATGAAACAGCACCACGACGAAAAAGTAACAAAAAAGGATTATGAATATGGTAACGTGAAACGTATAAGATATTAAAATAAGAATGACCGATATAGTGAAAAAGAAATTGAATATCGATATCATAACTTTAACCGGGATCAAGAAGATAGACGATTTTATACTTATCTATAGTGGAGTGGCAAAGAAGAGTCGTGCAAATAGAGGTGTGGAATTACTAATTAAGAAGAAACGCAAAAACATTTCGAAAATATTACCGGCCGAAATGTGAAGGTGAATACACGGTTTTTAACGTAGATGATAACATACAAGTCGCACTAGAGAGCGTAAAAAAATGTAAAATAATTACAATAGGTGACTTTAATGCGCGAGTGGGAAGTAAAATAAAAGATAAGATAACAAGATGATTTTCGGAAAGCCATTCAAGTAATTGAGGAGAGAGAACGATAGACTTCTGTAGTCAAGAACGATTTAAAAACTATAAATAGATTTTTTTACCGGTGCACTGGAACCAACACAAGAAATTTTAAATGAGTCATCAAATGCACCGTAATACAATGAACACCGTCAATAGAACTACTACATACGCGTGTGTTTAAGGGCAGAATATGGGTCAGACTATCACTTGTTAAAAACAAAAATGTGAGACCACATCTAATTGAAGGAAACATAAATAAAGTACAATTTAGAGAGCTTACAAGAAAATGCATATTATGAGGAAACAGAAACCCCACATAAACATATTAAACAAGCAATTCCTGATACGGCCAACGAAACTTTGGAAAAATAGACGATAAGAGATTTAAGACATGTGGTAGAGCGACGAAACAGAAAGATGTCAGGAAGAAGAAGAAAGCGTACTTAAAAGGCCTGAATATGAAGGAAGAGGTAGATAGACATGAATAAATAGAAAAAAAGTGATTTTCAAAATTAATGTTTTAAGAATAGCCACGAAAAAAGAGAATGCAGAAAAATTGAAACTTATATCAAAGCAAAAAGTACATAAACATAAAGGTTGGCTAATAATATTAGAGCAAATAAAAATAAAACATTGAGCATATAACTAATATCCTGTACACAACGAGACACTTTTATTGAAAACCTTTTAATTGCGAATAGCAACAAAGCAAGCGGCCCAGGAAATGTAATAGCACAATTAATTAAAAACAAAACAGAAAAGCTGAAACACACAAATTGGCTGCCTTACTCAAATACACAAAAAGGCGACAGAAAAAACTGCGACAATTACGGAGAAATCAAAGTAACAACTACATTTAATTTTTTATGTGGTAGGGTAACGAAACAAATAAAAGAAATGACTGTAGTCACTAAGAAGAAGAACAATATTGAAAGAAGTCCCAATTTACTATTTAATGGCTTAACAATGACTTATTAGGAAAGCTGTAGAATCGACAAATTTAAACAATATACAAATTAAGACCACCCAAGAATTATATAAAAATTCTACAGGTGTGTGCATATCATTGAATAATCAAACTGTGTTTACCCTCTAATTTGTGAATGACCAGGCTTTGTTAGTATAAGAAAAAGAAAATTTATATCTGACTTGAAAAATAAAATATTTGCATACAGAAAAACATCAGATAGCCTTAAATAAAAAATTGGTGAAAGAATAACAATATGAAAACATTATAAATATTTAGATGTAGGAACACAATAATAAAAGTCTAACATTATATGGCGCAGAACTGCAGAGATGGACTGAGGTGGAAAAACAACTAGCAGCAATGAAAACAATCTTTTGAAATTTCAAGAGTAGAAAGGGTAAATCTACAAGGGCAAAGTTGTAACCTATATTTTATCCTGAATAACACATGATTATTTGTATTAACACATTGCCCTATTCCTTTGAAAAGACCAACTGTAAGAAATAAATTAACTAACAAAAAAGTGCATTGAAACCCATGGAATATTATGTATTTCAATTTTGTTAGATTGCCGCAAAAGTAACTTGCGTTGTGAAGAACAACGTCAAAGGATTAATTTATTCTACGTTAACTAAATAAAGAGTTTTATCGGAAATATCAGTGAAAAACTTTACAGATAACGAGTCGCTAAATATCGATAGGACAATATTCTTAATCGTCACTGTAGAAGTTGGTTAAAGCATACAATTAAGTTGTTACCGTAGTTAGCAACTTTAATTACAGTTAGTAAAATTTTCAAGGGGACTGAGAAGTTCAGATTTCCAGCCGAAAGTTTCGCTGCGCTAGTTACTAGAGCAAATGAAGAAAACACGCCCCCTTTAAGCGCTTAAGTGTGACACTGAGGAGTTTATTTTCACAGTAACTGTTAATGCACAAATGTAAAGAAGAAATACTGTTAACAAGAATACCATAGTAGTAAAACCTTGACAAAATACTAGGTGAGTTGAAAAAAATATTTGAAAGAGGGCATATTCATTGCACTACTAATTAATAATAATTAAACAACTTTGTTATATTCCACTAGAAGGGGTGAGAGTAATTGATATCTTAGTTAAGATGAAGCTGCGAGACTTTATCGCCCAAAGATTGCGTTTATGGTTAGAAATTAGATGCGCATAATAAAATGAGTTCTATAAGCTCTGGTCAATACTTGATATTTAAATACGGAAAAATAAGGGAAACATATTGAGTTATTTGAAGTACAATGACCAAATTCAAAACCACCAACGGCTTGCAACCATTTCGACATGATACATAAAGCGCGAACGGTGTATAATGTGATCAGAGAGTATAATTTTGACACTAAATTTGCTACAGCTGGATTCAGAAATATAATTTAGAGAGCTAAAGCTGTTTAAATAAATTCCCATGCCCTTAAAAATGTCTTCTGCTAAATAAAAGTAAAAAGGGCAACCAAAACAAGTTTGGAGACAATAGAAGAGAAGACTATGATACAGCTCAACATTTCCTATAATGTCACTTATCTATGTGAGTCACTAAGAAATTTAGAAGCTAAAAATAATTTAGACCATAGAGAGAAGATTAAAATTTAAGTAAAGGGCGTTTTATAAATTTGAGGTTAAAACTACAAGCAAATGACTAGAAAAATTCTAAAAGTTCAAGACTAAAAACAATTCAAAAAGCGTACTAAAAGAAAGAGAACAGAATTGAAGATAAACTTGAAGAAAGCTCGAAAATAGGAAACGAAATTCCTATAAATAAAGTCAGACCTCAAAAACTGTCATAAGTCCAAGAGAATAATTAAAAATAAACGGAGAAAGACATTCCAGAAGTTTGATAGAAGAATTGTAAAAAACATTTTGAAGGTTTTAGAAAAGAGATAAGGAAAAACAACAATGCGCCTTTTGAATGTGTTAAAGAAAAGTTACAATAATTAAAAATAAAAGTAGACGCCTTGTTGATGAAGTCATACTCGAAGAGGTACAGTAATGTTTGCAACTGAAGGAGAGAGTTTGTGAATTACGAAACAGTGCAGTGGTTGCCACAAAACATTCGGCAAGAGCTCAGGTGTAAGAATGGACTTAGTTTTGAAAGCACCAAGGAAAAAAACTATCATAAAAAGGAATCCCCATGTCAAATTTAACAATAGAAGCTTCTCAGGCACAAATGCAGAATGCTCTCCTGGTCTTAAAACACTTGTTGGTTCTATGTTTTTTACGTAATAAAAGATCAAAGAAGCACTGAACTACAAAGAACATTGTAAAAAGTTAGAAAACCGGTGTTTGGGTAAACTACAAAAAATATGCGAGTTGTATGCGTCGAAAAAAGGTACTCTTAGTCAAAAGGTGTCTAAATGGATTTAAGGTACTCCATATAGAGCAAAAACGCAAAGTTCAATTAGCATGCCCAAACGGGTACAAGGAATAAATATGGCGATGGGTACGTTGTAACCGAATATGAGCAAGATTAGAATCAAGACATTCATCTATTTTCTATAATTTACAAATCTGCGGTTTCTAAGACCATTAAAGATCTCAGCTTTAAGATTTGAGTCAGTTAGGGTCAAAGCACAGTACATTACAAGGTTTCAGTGGTACAGTGGTCCAAAAAGCGAATTTAAGCTTAGTGGTTTAATTTCTGCAATTCTACAATTGTCAAAAACGGCCTGATCTATCCTCAAGACTCCCAAGACATCAGAGAAACTTTTACAAAACTATCAAAAGGTAACTAACGTGATTTATCGTATTTAGAAATTAGGAAATGAGAAAAGGTAAAGCACAAACCTTTGTGCATCTCACAATGGAACAAACAGAGCTTTGAAGCTAAGAGCAAAATCAGTGATCATAACATCTGAAGCGCTTAAAGACCAGTTAGGTTTTAAGAAAAATGAGTAGTGCAACGAAAAACTGTAGTTTAGGTTTTACTAGAATCTTCAAGAATGTCATCAACAATTAAATTGCTAGGAGTGACGGCTTTGAGCCAGAGCAGCAAACTTTTGCAAAAAGATGGGTGTTGAAAGGTCGAGACGTTTCAGGCAGGCTAATGTGCACCTAAGGCCTTGAGTAGGAGACGAGAAGGTTCTACATTTAGGCATTATAACAGGTGTGGTCAACTGCCTAAAAATTGGTGAATGTTGAAGCAAATTCGCTATGTGCAGCCTTCTAAAAGCAAGAGTGAGTTTATAGTACAGTAAATTATTTTAGTTTAAAATAATAATGTCATAATTGCGTCTCCAATTGAGAGACATTAAGTGCAGTTACTTCGCTTCCTTTCTTCAAACCAAGAAAGCAATTTGCGGATGTCTTGTCGAGTTTTATATTTCTGTAAAAAAATTGATTTCACACAGCTTTTAAAATGAAAGCAGAACAAGAAGCCACGATATTTTCGAGAGGTATCTCATAAACTTATGTCTATGCCATCAAGAGGTAGGTAGATTTAGTTTTAATATAAATCAAACCAGAATCTGACAGATTTCCTTTATTAGGAAAGTTTTGAGGTCTAAGAAAGAGTGTAGAACAAAAAAATAGTAACCTTTTTGAAAATCGTAACATGAAGGTTGTAAAATCAAACCAACTAGAGAAAAGCACTGTATACTAGGTGCAGTGTTAAATTGGATTGGTAAATTGGGCACCAAATCCAACAAATTGATGATGATGAGTGATGAGATCACGATATTTTTCAAATTACTTCACAAATATCATCGGGTTCTCAAGAAAGTTCCTAGTTCAAATTATGTAACTAATTGCAGAAGCGAAAATAAAAATTACCTTAACAACGTTTGCAAACATATCAACAAAAGATTGGGTCTACAAGACAACATATTGAATGTACAAAATTATGTTTGAAGTTTAGAATTGATCTAATCAGATGACAATTCTACAAGCAGAACAGTACAATAACAACTGTTAATTACCGTTGTTATACGTGATATAATTTACCTGTAGAGCGAAATGAGTGAGGACTCGAATAACGTTAGTCAGAGAACAGTAAAACTTGGGGAATGTGAAACCTAAGGGACGCGGAAACCCGTCAACTGTGGAAAATTTTTTGGCCCCAGCAGAAAAGACAGAGAAATCAATATATTGCAACCTCTACTATCTGGAAACTGTTGAACATGGAAGTGGAAGCCATATTTGCCTATATTTTGTTCACGTTACCTGTGCATCATGACAAATTGTAATTGTCCGACCTCCTATTGTACAGCACTTTACCACTTTTTGGTTTTAAAAATTTATAACCAATCATTTTAATCTGGGCTTTTTTTCGAAGGGAGGTTTGATTATGAAAGATTAATGAGCTTATTTCTTCATCTACTTAAATTTAGTATAAATCCATCCCTTTTGTCATTTTGCATCGTGGTAACGCCAAGAAAAGTTAAATTTATTAATTTAATCAATTCATAACAGCACAAAATTGTATCTGAATATAAATGTGGCAAGTCACAGAGTTATAATTTGCGAAGAAGGCAAGAATTCTAGAAAATTATGAAACTGGTAAGTTATGCAAGTGATCCAATGAAAGAACAAAACTAGGTTTTAGATTTCTAAAAAATTTTTTGTTTTGTTTAAACAAGGGCCAAAGACGTTCCTGTGTCAGAGTCAATGGCTCAAACTCAGTCAAAAACTGGACAAATTGGATTTTGAGGCATTAAACGGGTGGTTGGAGTCTTTTAAAAAAAGCATGTAATTAAATACACTCTGTGTGTGGGGAATCCAAGAGTGTTGATGTAAAAACAGTGGAGGAATGCATTGGAAAATTATTTACAACGCTGACGAGACTGGATAGACGCAATTCACTCGGTAAAAATACTTATGGAAAAGTATAAGTCTCGCAAAGAAAACCTCCACATGGTTTTCATCGACTTCGAAAAGATGTTTGACCGAGTTCCGCGAGAGCTATCTGGCAAGCACTTAGAGCACAACTAGTGCCGGAGCATTATATCGAGCTCCTTAAAGATCTGTACCACAATGTATCTACAAGAGTGGTCAGCCCAGCAGCAACAAGTAAAGCATTTGAGGTCAAAGTAGGTGTTCATCAGGGCTCGACTCTGAGCCCTCTATTATTTAACCTGATAATAGACTATATCACTTCAAACATACAAAAACCAGCACCGTGATCACTACTATATGCCGATGATGTAGTTGTTATAGCCGAATTGTTGGCAGAAGTGCAATCAGACCTGACGACATGGCAGGAGTCCTTGGAGAGAAGAGGGTTGAGAGTCAATAGACAGAAGACCGAATAAATGCATTGCGACTTATTTGGAGCTAATGTGGGTGCCATACCATGTCCAGCCATCGAAAACAGACTCTTAACAGAGCTGAAGAGTTCAAGTATCTTGGATCCATTGTAGCACCAAAGCCTGTGTAGAGAAAGACATGCACAATAGAATCCAGGCAGCCTGGCTGAAATGGGGATCGTTGTCTGGCGATTAAAGCCAAGGGCAACGTATACAAAAAGGCAGTAAGACCAGCCCTACTATATGGATCTGAGATTCACACCATAGAGATGAAGATGCTGGTCTAGTGGAGTTTTGAAAATAAATAAAATAAGAAAGTAATATATCCATGGTACTTTTATAGTCGCTAAGATACACGATAAACTTCGGAAAACCGCTTGCGCTTGTATGGGCATGTGATGCGGCGAGATGATGATCATATGACTAAAAAGTCCTGAATATAGAAGACGGAAAAAGAGGCCACCAATAACCTTCTTACGAACAATAAAAAATGACATAATAGCGAGCAACACAACAAAAGACAACCCACAAGTACGGTGTGGCGCAGAAGTACTAGGAGGGCTGACCCCAAATAAATTGGGATAATAGCCACGAGAAAGAAGAAGGAAAAAGAAGAAGCTGACGAGATTGGATTATTTTTTAGAGCATTGCCCTCTAAAACTTTAAATGTTAAAGAGAACCCTTGCAGAGGAGTTAAATTGATCGACTGTGCTGGTATGTGCAAATATAGCGGACGTGTTAGAGCATATAATGGTGATTGGAAAAATAGCAAGCCAAAGTTGCTTTAAAAATCTTAACTTGGCTAATCTGCAGTTTTGTACAAAAAAAATAGCAAGGCAAGGAACACTGCTGAAATAATGGAAGAGTGGCTAAAAATAATCAATGCCAAAATGGCAAACAAAGACAGAAAAGTTTTACTTTTCTCAGACAATGCCAGCTGCCATCTAGGCATTAAATTATCAAACATAAAACTTGTTTAATTACCAGCCAACACAACCAGCTCCGCTCAGCTTTTGGATCAAGGTGTCATAAGTACTTTAAAGGAAAACTATAGAAAATCCATGACGGATCAGCTGTTGATAGCCATATATTGCGCTGATGATGTTACAGAATTGAAAAAATCAGCGTTTGGGATGCTATTCAGTAGATTGATGCTGCTATAAAGAAATAAAAAAAACGATAAAAAATGTTTTGAAAAGGCTAGCTTTCCAGTCCTTTTAAGAAACCAAAACGTAATAATTTTAAAAATTGCGTTTGCAAGAACGAAACTTTAGCTACATGTGATGCAGATAAAAGTTTCGTGCCGAACCAGCCCTCCCTTAAGCTTTAAATGAAAAGGTAGAAGAAGAAGGTGATATAAATAAGGCGTCAACAAAGGATGTCTAGAAAGCTCTAAAATTAGCCACCACCCATACTGCGGATAAGGGGTTTGACCGCTGCATCCAAACCAAGGTTTCATAAATACATAGTGTGGTGAAAAGTATTTTAAAGATGAAGAAAATTAAAAATACATTGTAAAGCTTCCCTAGTATCCTGCGTGCTAATGTTATCAAAACTCAACTTTAAATTTTTCTTTCCACAATTAATTACATTATAATGGAAAAGCACTTTATGAAGTATTTCGTATACATTTTTTAAGAAAGATGTCAATTTTGAAATCCCTTGTAACGAAGACAATTGGTCAAATAACAATGGGGGGCAAACTCGGATTTGCTCTCCTCAAAGTGCGCTCTAACAAGGAGACGGGAGGGCGCTTTGTGCGCCGCGCGGATTACACCCCACGCAGGCCGAGCGGGCGTCCCCAGAGCACCCTCAGATTTTATCATTACACCGCGCGGTGTTTGTTGCGCTGCGCGAGCCGGAGCGGCATAATTAAAACTGCGCCAGTTATCGCTCCTCGCCTTCGCGCCACAGCCGGCCGGCCGATGCAGGCGCACAAAGGCAGCTCGCTCATTAAATCGGAGATAGCGGCGCTAATTCAATTTTGCCGCCTCATTGTTCCGCCCTCACGTGCTGTCAAGCCCCGCTGCCGTGCGCGATTTCCGCGCCGCTGCAATCGGCCGGGCTAAATGCAGGCTCTCAGGTGAGGCGGCCGCCCCGGATAACTCGGTTTACTCGGAGCCCTTTGAGGACACCTTTCAAACAGCTGAGCTAAGTTACGGTTGGGGGTCGGCGATAGGGATGGGCATCGGGCGGCAGGGCCACTACGGAACCGCGTTCGGGCGAACGGAAGCCCGGGCCAAATTGACCACTTATGCGCAAATTTCACTACAAATAAAAGATTTTTGTGGTAAGGTTTCAATCTACTTGTACCTTCCTTCTCCTCACTGATTTCATCTCTTTGGGTTGCTATAAAATCTTAAGTATTAAACACTTTACTTACACGGCAAACTGCAAAATCATTTTAAAGAATTTTATTAAAAGCAAATAAAAAAATATTGTGTCTGCAACAGTGCTATTTTTACGAACATTCAACGAACGCCTCATTCGCTTTTCAGATTGTTTACTGGTACAGTTTTTCAACTTAATAGGAGCAAACACCAGAAAAGCGACTGTACACTTGGAAAGGACCAGGAGACAACGAAGAAAGTATCATAAGTAATCAAATGGATTATCTACTGATAGATAAACGATATAAAAACGGGATTGAAAGGGTACAAACCTATACTGGATCAGGTATTGGATCTGATCATAACCCCGTAGTTAGAAAACTTTAGATAAGACTGAAGAAAACTCAAAAAAAGAGAAGGCATAACTAAAAAACTAGGAGAACCAGAAAAAAAGAGGAAATAATACGAGTTTTGAATAGTAAGTTTAAAAGCATAATACATAAAGCGCAAGAAAATAAACTGGGAATTCAAGAGCAGAGAGCAAAACAGAAATTTGATTATTAATAGACGAAAGAAAAAAAAATACAAATGTAAAAACAATAATAAACATAAAAAAATCCACAAAAAGATTGCAAGACTCATAAGGGAGGCAAAGGATACCTGGATGGAGAAACGCTGTCAAGAACTCGAAGAGCTGCAAAGAAAACATGATCTTTTTATCATTCTTAAGAAAACAAAACTGGAAATAACAATAAAACTCATCAGCAGGGTATTTTAGTTACACATAATAACAAACAAACAATAGACCTCAAAAAAGAAACACTCAATAAAACTATCAAAGACACGTAGAGCCCCAGGTGAAGATAATATCTATACTGAGATGCTTAAACTATTATGCGATGAAAGCTTCAACCTTTTAATAACGAATACATACAAAATGCGAACAATATGTAGGAGAAGAACAATTCGGTTTTCGTTTAGGTTTTGAAACTACAGGAGCACTGTTTGGACTACTTTAAAAATGCAGAGACCAATGACAGGATGTGCCCTATGTTTCACAGACTGCGAAAAAGTCTTTGATCGAGCAAAACACATAGAGTTGATCGATATACTATATGAACAAAAATAGACCAGAAAAACATCAGCCTAATTAAGAATCTACTGGAAGCCAATAGCATCTAGAAGAATGGAAGATAAATTGACCACCAGCATCCCCATCAGAAGAGGTGTAAGACAGGGCTGTATAATCTCTCCAGTTCTGTTCAACATTTACTCAGGAAAAGTATTTCAGATAGCACCAGAAAACTTCGAAGAGGGCATAAAAGTAAACGGAAGACTAGCGAATAATATACGGTACGCAGACGACACCGTTATATTAGCTAACAGCCGAGAAGGGCTTCAAAACTTATTTATGCAATAACAAAGAGGGAAGATGTATTTAGCCTTAAGATAAATGGTGTGGCGGCCTTTTCGCCCTTGAACCGCTTGTATATCGCGGCGGCATGCTGGGGGCTTTGATATCTGCCGCCACGTTTTGCTATCGCACACAAAACGGCATATGGGCTTTTGCTCAGCCGACAAGTCTGCATACGCCGTCGGCGGCACCCTTTGATATGAAAGGTGCTGTCGAGTTAAAATTTCCCGCAAAAGACCTACCGCTAAGCCAGGCGCGAAGCCCGGCGACATACGCACACCGCAGCGCGGCCAATTCGGTTGTGTTTTAACACCCCGCAATACGCACACCGCAGCGCGGCCAATTCGGTCGTGCTTAACAATCCGCATATACTCACACTGCATCGCGTCCAGTACGGCCGCATTTAACATCCCGCAACATACACGAAGACAGCGCAACAAGGTGGCCACTGTGAGCCATCGCCGACGAAGCCGAAGCCGATTCAGGTGAGCGATTTGGTTTTACTTTCAGTTGATATCGGTAGCCGCCCCCATCCGCTTTCGCGCTGGCCGTTTAAGGGACGATTTGGGCCTTATCGTTTTACGTTTCAAAACGGGCCGTACTTAGTTTTCCACACCGCACCACGAGGGCACGGCTATTTACACGCCTGCCTCTCCAATAAATACAAAAAAATACAAAGACAACGTTGGTCTCCAAAAACAGAAACAGAAATGCAAACACCAACATAATTATATACAACGAACAAATAGACCAATTCAAATACTTAAGATGCTAGATAACCAGAGACTTGAACCGAGAAGTAGAAATATGCCGCTGCATAGAAAACGCAAGAAGCTTACTAACAAACTTCACAGTAAATATCAGATACAACTTTGTGAAAACCTATATATACTCAATTCTATTATATGGAAGTGAATCCTGGACGCTGAAAGCCTGCTCGCTACGACTATTAGAGGCCTTTGAAATGTGGCTAGTGCGTAGAATGATCAAAATATCATGGACGGAACATATTACTAACAAAACGATCCTAAGAAGAATGAACAGACAGAGAAATTCTTGGAATTTCCAAAAGACAAAAGACAAGCTACTTAGGACATATATACAGAGGCAGAAGACACGAGCTTTTAAGACTGTTAATGGAAGCCAAGGTTGAGGGTAGAAGAGGATTGGATAGGAGACAATGCTCATGGCTGAGAAATGTGAGAGACTGGACCGCTCTAAATTCACAGCCGCTGCTAAAAATAGCACAAGACAGAGCTTTGCCGAAGTTGTTGCTAACTTCTATAAGAAGATAAACAAGATAAAGGGTACTCGTTTCAGATAAATTGGAATAAATCAAAATCGGAGACATTCGTAAGAATTGCAAAGGGCTACGCTCAAAAGTTAACGTTAAGGAGAAAAAGGGGGGATAATGAGCTAGAGAAAAAAAGGAAAAACGAGCATTATAAAGTTCAAACAAAACCAAAGAATAAAAGAAATTTCTGTGAACTTAAATTCATTTTTAAGAGCAATAAAAATATGTAAAATGTTTACGAAGCGTCTAAAATAATATAAAGAGATAAAAATAAATAATTCTTACATAATAATGGAAAAATTTAGTATGAATAGAATGCACAACCAAGACAAATAAAATTTATAGTACCATACGAAAGGCATTAGTAAAGGGCAATTAGTGATATTAT
This sequence comes from Sinelater perroti, assembly GCA_036346155.1. NCBI lineage: Eukaryota > Metazoa > Arthropoda > Insecta > Coleoptera > Elateridae > Sinelater > Sinelater perroti. The sequence goes on along the minus strand of JARFIY010000158.1, from coordinate 13,794,332 downwards.
ATGTAAAGTGTAGAATAATCTACATAAAATTGCAAGAATATCAATATTAAATAAGAAAATAAATTGAAAGTTACCAAAACAGTAAGGTTTTGAATTACCAATTATATAATCAATGATAATTTACAAGACAAAATGTATTGTACAAATTTTAAATGCCATAAATAATTTAAAAATGGGCACTTAAAACCACAAAAATAACAAAAAACAAATCTAAAGATAGAAATAAGTCCATAGCAGGGTCAACGCACCTATAAAAAATAAATCATATTAAAGTGATCTTTCTCTTTTTTTAGGGCCTTACTTTGTCTTTTTATAATTTTGGTTCTTAGATACCTTATGTCCAAGACAATTATCAGTTTTGCTTTGAAAAGTCTATTACGTATAATCCCTTTATAATCTTCATTTATTCCGTATACCTTCAGAAATGTCTTATAATTTGTACCTATTTCTTATTTCTTTATTTTTTACTTTATTCCCCAATAAATTGTTATTGATCTAAGTGATAAGTACGGCCCGTGCATTGAAACAGAGTGAACGTGTGCGAGCCAAATTTTTACCTGCGATATCGCCGCGCCCGAGTCGCAGCCTTAAGGTCAGGCGTAATTATTTATTTAATAATTTAATACCCATGCAATCAACTTTAATATTAATGTTTCCCACTGGCAATGGGAATAATCCGCCATCACAAAATAACTCCAATATGTATCAACAATATGGTTACCCATCCTCCTATCAACAGCAACAGTATACTGTAAGTAACAGTATACATTCAACACCACCACTCTTCGAACAAACACCATTAAAGCAGTATGCAGTGCCATCAATCCCACCGGTTCAACCCTCTCCGTATTATACAATGCCCGTAATGCAATATCCAACGTTGTCTCAAGTGCAATTACCTTTCCCGCAAACCTTGCCGCAAAATAATCAAATAGAAAAAGATCAGCAAGAAATTTTAAGTAATGTCGGCGAAGACGAAAACATGGCTGATAATAATAACACTTGGCAAGTGGTTCCTGGCAATAAAAGGAAAAGACGGAAATATAACCCACAATTAACTCAAACATTCAACTTAACACAAACAAACCAATACTCTACGTTAACAGAGGAAACAGATGTACCAGGGGCTAGCAGCAACACTAATACTACGGGTCAAACTGTTCAACTTCCAAAACCACCACCAATCTTTGTTCAAGGTGTCGAAAATTATCAACAAATGGTAGCTAGCATCACGCACATAGTCGAAAAGGAACAATATACCTCTAAATGTATGGCCAATAATGTCGTTAAAATCAATGTTCACACGCCTGAATCATACAGGAAATTGACCGCCCATTTTTTAGATGCCAACGTTATATTTCACACATATCAAAACAAGCAGGAGAGGGCGTATAGAGTAGTTGTACGGCATCTACACCCCACAATCCCGATAAATGTAATAATAGCAGAATTGGCAGCAAAAAATCATAAAGTTCGAAATATTAGCAACATCAAACACAAACAAACTAAAGAAGCCCTGCCGTTATTCTTCGTGTACTTGGAACCGGCCGATAACAACAAAGATATTTATAAATTGCAGTATCTGCAGAACCTAAAGATAACGGTTGAACCACCTAAGCAAAATAAAAATATAGTACAATGTACAAGATGCCAAAACTTTAACCACACGAAATCATACTGCAATCGCCCATATGCGTGTGTCAAATGCAGCGGTAACCATGATACAAGAACGTGCACCAAAAATAGGGATACGCCGGCAACGTGTATCTTATGCAATGGACCACATCCTGCCAACTACAAAGGATGTATGGTCTATAGAGAATTACAAAACAAGACCTACCCAAATACACAGCAACCAAAGAAACAACCTGCATAGTATAAGCCAGATATAAGAAATTTTCTTCCTCTGCCAAAACCTAATGTTTACGCTGATATGCCGATGCATACCTATAGCCACGTTACAGCAAATAAACCAGATTCATGTAATGACCTCACCCTCGCACAATTCCTTGCCAAGTTTAAGGGAATATTCAATCAACTGCTACAACAAAATAGCATGATCCTCAACATGCTCACAACAGTAATTGCCAAATTAGTTAAATAATGTCTAAATTCATACGTATTGCATTATGGAATGCCAACGGCCTCCAATCTAAAAAATTGGAGGTAGAAGTCTTCCTTCAAATGAACAAAATTGATGTACTACTCATAAGTGAAACACGCTTTACAACAAGAACGTTTATAAAAATACCTCAGTACAGCATCTACCACACTGTACACCCAGATAATACAGCCCATGGTGGCGCAGCTATTATTATTCGAAACTCGATAGTTCATCATGAATTACCAAAATACGAAGAACCGTTCCTGCAAGCTGCCGTTATCGAAATCAGTAAACTTCCTAGCCCAATCACACTAGCCGCTGTATATTGCCCTCCAAGACATAGACTAACCACGAACAACCATTCTTCAACACCCTTGAGGGAGATTTATAGTAGGTGGCGACTTTAATTGTAAACATACAAGGTGGGGTCTCGATTAATAACTACAAGGGGTAGAGAACTTAGAAAAATTCTTACTAACAACAATTACATGCATTTATCAACCGGTACTCCAACATACTGGCCGACCGACGTGAACAAGATTCCAGATTTATTAGATTTTTATATAGCCTCGGGCATTTCAAGAAATTATGTGGACGTCACTCCTAGTTTCGATCTATCTTCGGACCACAGCCCTGTGTTAGCTGTCATTAGCGCTACAGTTATCCAAAAGCAGCCTAAGCCAGTACTTTGCAATAGACGAACTGACTGGGACAAATTTAAAGTACACGTCCACCGACATATAAATATTAATATAAGCTTAAAAACACCGAAAGAAATAGAGATCGCAGTTAATCACTTTATAACAACAGTCCAAGAGGCAGCCTGGAATGCTACACCAATGAATATCCAGAAAATCGAGTCATTTAATGTTTCTAGAGATATAAGTGAATTAATAAAAGAAAAAGGAGAGCAAGGTCAATCTGGCAACGTACACACAACGTTAATGATAAAACCACATACAATCGACTTACTAATAAACTTAGGAAGAAGATGTTAGAGGCGCGTAATGAAACATTCCATAACTACATAACCAACTTATCCAAAGAAGATCACAGTATATGGAAAGCCACTAAAGGATTTAAGAGACCCCAACAGCAAGTCCCGCCGTTACGCAAAAACGATGGCTCCTGGGCAAGATCAGACAAAGAAAAGTTGAACTTTTGCCCAACATCTGGCAGACGTATTCACACCTCACTCTAATGAAATTGATGAAGATGTTAACAACTTTCTCGAAGCACCACTACAACTATCACCCCTATAAAAAATTCACCAATTGGTGAATTACAAAATGAAATAAAATGGTTAAATAATAAGAAAGCGCCGGGCTATGATCTCGTTACAGGCCTTGTACTTAAACAATTACCACGACAAGGAGAACAATTCTTATTGGCACTCTTTAATGAAATCCTACGCTTAACATAGTGGCCCTTACAATTAAAGTTTGCACAGGTCATCCTAATATTAAAACCTGACAAACCACCAAATGACGCTCAGTCTTATCGCCCAATTAGTCTACTGCCTGTCGTGTCAAAACTCCTAGAAAAATTAATATTAAAGCGAATAAACGAAAATAGTCTACTTGAAGAATGGATTCCAAATCACCAGTTTGGATTTCGCAAAGGACACTCGACCATAGAGCAATGCGTTTGACCGTGTTTGGCACAATGGGCTACTATTTAAAATTAAACACATCTTTCCACATCAATACTATCTCCTGCTTAAATCTTATCTAACTAATCGACACTTTCAATCCAAAGTGGGTATGGAATATTCACAACTGTATCCAATCACGGCTGGTGTTCCCCAAGGAAGTGTGTTGGGGCCACTCTTATATCTGATTTTTACTGCAAATATACCGACGACACCAACCATAACATTGGGGACATTTGCAGATGACACTGCAATCCTGGCATGTCATGAAGATCCACAAATCACAACTAATATCTTGCAAGAGGCACTAAGTACAATAGAGGGTTGGCTGGAAAAATGGAGAATTAAGCTCAATGAGACGAAGTCCAATCATTTACCACAAGACGATCACAATGCCCAACTGTAAGCTTGAATAACGTACCCATCCCGCAAGCAAATGCAATTAGATACTTAGGTCTCCATATGGACACAAGATTAACGTGGAAACCACATATAATAAAAAAACGCAAAGAAATGGACATCAAAATTAAAAAAATGTATTGGCTCATAGGAAGAAACTCTCAACTCTCAACAGAAAACAAATTATTGGTGTACAAATCTATCATACGACCAATATGGACATATGGTTGTGAACTCTGGGGTTGCGCCAGCTACTCAAATATTGACATAATACAACGTTTCCAGTCTAAGACATTCAGAAGTATATTCAATGCTCCCTGGTATGTTTCAAACCGTATCCTCCACTTTGACTCCAACGTACAATATGTGCGGGACATAATCAGACAACGGGCTACAAGCCACCATGCTCGGTTAGTGGGACACACTAATAACGAGATTACACCGTTAACACAGCAGCCAGTAATGAGACGACTTAAACGGAAGTGGCCATGAGACTTGACAGAATAAAGAAATCATACACCATCTCCTAAGCCTTGAAATGGAGGTAACGAGACTGCACCACTGGGTGCACCTCTCTTCAAATCTATTCCAAACTTCACGCAATTAGCTCATAGAATTTATTGTATTTACTTCTGATTGCTAATGTACACGAATTCAATAAAAAAAAAATCTAAGTGATATAAGTTCTGTTGATCTTAAAAATAATTTTGTCGTTGTTATTACAGCTTTAGTTTTCCATGTACAGTGATGTTTTGATCTGTATGGATACGTCTTTCATTTTCCAAATGATATTGCTTGGTTTATTATCAAATTAATATTTTAGTTCTATATTTCACAAGTCCTAGACTTAAACAAACCCAAATTACAACATAATATAAACGACCCAATCTCAAGCTACAAGTGCACTACAAGATTAACGTCTTGGGACTAATTATTTATTTACTCTATAGATCTAACAACCCAACCATTATGGATACGTTTTATGGCAAAACCGCAATTTTATCCATTCAAAATACAGCAAAAGCTCCTTTACAAAGTAATATTAAAAGTTATTTGAAAATGTGTAAAAGAATTATATACAAAGATGTATTCATGGTATGTCCGAAATGACACTTCCACAATGATTTCCACATACATCACGCGATCGAAAAAGTCAAACAAATTGCAGGTGCTTATCAAAATATTCTGGGAGAACACCGAATCTCGTTAGTAGGCCAACTTATAATCTAACCAATAATCAGAAGGTTGAAATGTCAATGGCCATATGACTTAGTTCAAAACTGATAAATGCTGACATGGTAACGATGGGTTACCCCCTCTCAAATCAATTTTATTTTTCTCACATTTGCTTATTACGCCAATGTAAGGTAGATTCTAAATTTGCCCTAAATGCATAAAAAAATTGTACTCCAACATTCTTGATATTGAGACCAGTTGTGAAAGGAGCAGCATGTTCTGGACGTGGCTAGTAGCCTATCTGACACTAAAAAGGATAAGCCAACTCACAGAATTCACAAAATCTAAAAGTATTACTAGAATTAATTAAAAAATAATATTCTACATGTCAGGCTATATTAAGGCATGTATTATCAAAAAAAAAAATACGGTTGTATTTTCAAAATTAATGGTAAATTATTTCCATTAATGCAAAGAAGAAATTGTGGGACATTAATTAGAGCTGTGGGAAAGTTGAACTAGTTGCCAAGCACCGAATAATCTTCTTAAAAAAACTGAAAAAAGCAGAAAACAATGGGCACAAAGAAAATACTAAAATATTATTTAATGCAACTATTATACTCAATTGTATGTACACCTACTATTGTAAGACAGATCAAAAATTAGTATGTGAAAGATAAAGACAGCGGTACAACACAAATAAAAATGAGTATATAATCCTAGTGAAGAATAAACAGGTAAATAAGATCAGTCAGGTAATGAAAGGATGATAAAGAAGCAATTATTCAAAGAGATAGAATAAACACTAAATAGCTTTTATTCTATCTCTTTAAATAATTAAAATTAATACAAATTACCCTGATAAACATTACAACATTTTCTGCTAGCCTTAACAGAATTAATGGAATAAAAATTAAAATAAAAAAGTTAACCCGATAAGAAGCAAAGCAAAAATTAACTTAAAAAAACGACGTCAAAAACGATGTCACGTATAGAGTAATGTATGAGAAAGAACAAATTATAGTGGCTATATCAAATTACTTAAGAGACCAAAGAAAACGCAAAAACAAGGGCAAAATTCAAAAGAATAATTTCTATAACTCTTTTAATATTATAATTTAATAAAAGACAACTACAAATGAATATTCCTAAAACTAAGGTCCTAATCACTACTGGACTTTATCTGGACAAGCTTATAACAACAGATAAATAACGATTTTACTTATTATTAAAATGAATACAGACAGACTCATTTCCACATAAATTGACGTTAGATTTTTGGTTCAGTTATTAATTAGCTGTATTGATGTTAAAAGTTTTTTTAGTAGCTTTCCCATGATCGTCCGTTAGAACAAGGTAGCTATATTGGTGACGAAAATGGCGATCAAGACTAGATATAGTACAAGATATATTAATTTAGAACAATTTGTTCAGCTCAATTATTTAAACATATGGAAGAAGCACGTTCAGCTTTTATGTTAAGTTTTTATGCTACAAAGTATTAAAAGGTATTAGGGTGGTAAACTGTAAATATAAACCATGGCAGGCAAACCAAAAATGAGTAGCGACAAAATTTCCGTAGGTAGACGTGCAGCTGGCTACGACTCACCGTGGTCTACCCTGATGCAGGCCAAGATGCTTCTTGCAACAGCTGAATGGTTTTGGTTATTCGTAAACGGTTTCAGGTAAGGGTCGTAACTTATCCATCTTGAAAACAATGAAGGAAAATATTTTTTATAATTTTGGCAGGTAAAGAAACCAAATGCCCAATTAATTTGGCACGGGGTGATTGTGGTCTACAACGTCCGACCCTAAAGCCATTAAAAATATTAAAAATATTATAGGAACTCACAAGGAGTCGTATGAATTTCCTTAATAACTAGTTCTAATTTTTTAAGAAACAGTTTTACAAATATTGAACAATGTAGAAGATGGACCTCTATGGGGAAACTTTGCACCTAACTGGTTTGGCAATCCTAATAATTTAATTTGCATGTTGATAAGGTTAATCATTTTAATTTAATAACCCTAAAATTATTTAAGAGATTCTCAGATGATACTGTGTAAAGGTTTTTAGGGTTCATCTTTAATTTTGGTTGAGTTTGGTTGAGGAGGCACGTATATTGTCAACTTGTATCATTGATAGGCTTTTCAAAATACTTTGCAAATCTGTTGTTTTTTGTAGATGACTACGATTTCAATAGCCACCTATAGTTTTTCACCAGAGAATTCTACAGACCCTTCCAATAAATCAATTACGTTTTTGATTGAACAATAAGCTTTGTTTTCATTGATTACTTCACACAGTTAAGTATCAATCGATTCATTTTTAATGTATTGAATTTCACTTGGGTAACACTGTTTTTAATAGAATTATATATGAGTATTATCTCCACTAACTTATTGAATACACTTTAAGTGAATTAGCTAATAAGTTAATTTCAAGGTAGATTGCACTTCACACCTAATTGTCTAAATGTTTTCAAAAATTTTCTGCTTTTTCGGTCATTAATTTGGATCAGCAGTGACGTATGGAAGCCAAAATAATAAAGATGGTTTAGCATAACTTGGTTACCCGAGAAATGTGCCAAAATGGAAGCACTGCAAGGAAAATTGGACGAACTTAACATTCACAAACACTCCAATAGTGGACAAAAGAGACTTGAAATGAATTTGGAAAGAATACATTATAAATTTTGTTTGACCACAATAAGCTAGATATTATTGAAGTAGACGGAATGTTAGAAGGGTCAGAAATCCTGCAGGATGAGGTAGATTATGTAATAAGAACAGTCAAAATTGGCAAAGTAGCTGGGCCAGATGAAATACCAGTCGAAATAATAAAACTTCCAGATGACACAAACATAAAAACCGTGACAAAATTGTTTAACCATATCGACAACAACGGACAGATCCCCGAAGTATGGTTAAAATCTACATTTATTCCTATTCCAAAGAATAATAATGTAAAAAATTGTAATGATTTCCGTTTAATAAGCTTAATGAGCCACGCCTTAAAATTGCTATTAAGAATTATCCCAAACAGAATATAAAAAATAGAGAATTTATAATCGAAAATACTCAATTTGGCTTTAAGAGTGGATTTAGAACAAGAAATGCACTGTTCAGTTTAAGCGTCTTGTGACAAAAATGTAGAGAATTTGAAAAGCCGGTATATTTTGCTTTTGTTGACTTTGAGAAGGCATTTGACAGGGTACAACACACAAAACTGATAACCACATTACAAGACATTGGACTAGATGGTAAAGACATAAGGCTACTTAGAAAGTTGACAGCCAAAGTACGCGTAGAAGACGAGAAACAGAAGAAATACTTATGAAAAGAGGTATGAGACAAAGGTACGCACTATCGCCAGTCCTTTTGAACGTTTACTCTGAACACATATTTCAGAAAGCACTATGCGAAAGAAGGGAAGGAACTGGAATAATTGGAGAAATCATAAACAATATTAGGTACACAGATGATTCAGTAATACCCGCAGAAAATTTAGAAGATTTGTAATTCCAGGTAGAGTAAATGAGGAGAGTGAAAATATGGGTCTGAAATAAACACTACAAAAACTAAATACATGATTGTTAACAAACATCCTGTAAATAATAATGCACGTTTAGAACTAAACGGAAAAGTAATTGAAAAGGTCAGAAAGTTCAAATACTTGGGCTGTTGGATCAATGAGATGACTCAGATCCAGATCAAGACATCAAAGTCAGAATAGAACTGGAGAGAAGTGCATTTTGTGTAATAACCATTTATGCTTATTTTTGAGGTTAAAATTTGTAAAATGTTATGCCTAGCCAACGTTATTATATGGTATGGAGGCGTGATCGCCAAAAAACGTCATTATGAATAAATTGAGGCCTTTGAGTTGTGGGTATATCGACGGATATTAAAGATATCATGGGCAACACGAACAACAAACGAGAAAGTATTAAAGAAAAATTGGAAATAAGAAACAACTTATAAAAACCGTCAAAATGCAAAAACTGCGGGTTTCGGGCATGTTTTACGAAACTGTAAACACAAGTTAGTGCAAATTATTATTAAAGGGAGAATACAAGGTAAAAGTGCGGTAGAAATAAAATGCCTATCATTGCTCGACAATATACGCAATTATTTTGAATAGTGGAGGATAGAAGTAAATTTAATCAAGTGTTTGCCAATCTCTGATCACGGAGAAAGGCATTAAGAAGAAGAAGCATAACTTACAGGTTAAAAATTTAGAAATAATTTAATTGGATTCCTAAAAAATATTCTAGTAAATAGTTTTAAAAAAAAATTATTAGATATTTATTCAGAAACATCTTTATCTACAATAACACATTGAAAGAAGGGATACCGGAGAAAAGAAGGCTATGTTATATAGCGGACCATCAAAAGTAGCTAAAAGTGAGGTAAAATTCTCCAGTCCTGTGGTTCTTGGAAGTTCAGGAAGCTTCTAATATATTATTCTGTATGTCAATAGAATATTTTTTTAAGAAACGCTTTAGGAGCCCGCGAACATGATCTACAAATTCAAGGAGCTGATTGGCATTAAAACGCAGTTGCATCATTTTTTATTATTTGGCGGAAAAAAACCCGTTTTGATATGACAATTAAGATAAATAGATACAAAAAAATATAATTATAAAAACAAAAATATTATATGTTTAGTAAAAATGATCCAAGTTTCAAGAAACGTCGTACGTAGTCTTGGTCATCTTCGAAGTAAGTACACTAGAATTTCACACGTTTCTTTGGATATTATAAGCAGAAGACTTCCTTCAGGACGACCAAGATTTTGGTTATAAGTCGTAAGGGTAAATCGTTATGACCTTCGCTTTATTTGTAGCAATCCAAAACAAATTATTCGCTAGTTTAACACAACAAATTCGACCATAACAAGTTTCATGTTAAGATCAGCTGTCAAAGTTTCATAAACTTAGTTTTTTGGATGTCAGTCACCAATCTTTGTGCAGTGTAGCCTGTGTATAAAACGTAGATTACTGTCAACAGATTCAAGGTAATCTTTCAGTAGTTTGTATAATGGCTTTACTCCTACTGTACTCCTTCTATCATTCCCAATAACCTTCTCAATTAGTCAATCGTTTTTATGAATAAATATTCCAGCCGCACACAAAATTTTATAGAGATTCGCTACTGGACTTGCTTAATCATTGAAAATGCTCACGTACGTATGCGCATTACGGTCTACTTCCATCAGCTGTCAAGTTGCATAGGATTAGACGTTTATTCTCGGTGCCCCTGCGTTAGAGGTCCTACTTGAGGCTTTTTCTTTTTTTAAATCTCTTCTATTATTTTTTTAGGTTCTGCATCACTATATTTTTTGACTTCTTATAAAAATAAGCGCTTACTTACGGAATAATTAATAATAGCAGTAAGTAGCTTGAAAAGATAAACAGAACAATAAATTCTGTTATAGATTCCTTTACTTTGCGTAGAACTTTATTATAGAAGAACTATACAACATTTTTGATTATTAAAATTGGAAACGATATCAAGACACTTCTCCTCTTACAGAATATACTTGGCGAATGTAATGTTAGGTGCTGAGTTGCCGGCGATGTCGCATTACTTTAGCACTCTGACCATGTAGTCCATTTCCGTTGACTCGCTCATAAAGAACTGTAGCTCTCTAAACCTACCCCAAAATCATTCATCACTTTATTCCTGTTGGTTTTTAATATTTCTATTTGGTCTGGCGATTTTCCTTCAAGCTTGCAGCCAATTTAAAATAAGGGCTGTAACTTTGAAGGTTTATTTTTTAATTAAAAACTGCGTTAACAACAGTCTTCATGGCATTATCAGTGTCCTCGTCAACTTCCTTGACCGAAGAATTGAAGCTCACAATCCCATTGCTGCATTGTTTCGGTTGCATATACTTTCCCTACACCTTTTATATGAAAAACATCCACCAGTTTCATCTTATAGTTATCTGAGAATATCTCGTTATCTGCGAAAATGTTCCTCTACATGCGCAGCTTGAGGGATGATCGAATATTGGTTTGGTAGAACAAATCGCACGACTGCGTGGACCGAAAGCACATAAGCTAATATAAAACTATGATAGACACAGTTTATGTTATGCTTACATAAGGAAGCTAAAATAATAAACCACAAAGCAAAAAACATCGCTGACAGAAATGATAGCGTGGTTTGACTACACAAAATTTATGACATAACCAAGAAGTACAGAACACTTGATCACTAGGAGGAGGTAATTGCTGGCAAAGCAACTGGCAACAAGAAATGTGATTGTAAGAGAAGTCTTCAAATCAAAAGAGGCGATCGATCAGGAACCTGAATTGTAACTGATTTGGCAAAAGGAATAGGCATGGTGCGTTCGATAGTCGGTCTAGTGCACCAGAACCAGTATTTCGTCCTGAGAAACCGTCAATTGATGACTGAAAAAAGCAAGATAGATAGGAAGGCCCAAGCACTGATAAATCAGGCACGACAGGGCTGGCTGCCTGAGATTCTTTTCGGGCAAAAACAATTTCATCTATCAATCGTGAAAATGTCTCTTGAATCTGCCAAGATGCTTCTTAAGTGCCTACAGTCATGCATACCAAGTTTCTTGTTTCTGTGATAGTGATTGGGCTCATGAGCAGCAAAAGGTATGTTATAGAATCCTACTTCTTTAAGAGAGGGCTGAAGATAACCGCCCACAACTATATCAAAGTGCTGGAGGGAGTTATCTAGCCCTGGATAGAGGAGGTGGTCTCTGGGCGGAACTGCGTGTTTCAACAGGACTGTGTTCCAATCCGTAAGGCAAGAGATCCTGTCTGTACAATCACTTGTATTTTTACTGGTCCCTAAAATTGTGGCTACCCTTCAGCCTTCTCTGCAACCCCCTTGACTGCTGCGTGTAGGGCTTGGTCAAAGTAAAAGTCAATGAGAAGCACTATGGCGTCACGGAAAGCTTACGGCCCTTCATTATGAAGATGATGACACACGTGGACAAGGAGCAAGCTGTGTTAGTCTGCAGCAGATCTCGACATGAGAAAGTTGTGGCGATTGTTGAAGATTACATTGAACAATATGGTTCTCATCGCGAGTTACTTTAATTCTTCGAAGTTTCATGTAAATACACTTAAGTTTTCTTGAATTTTAATGTTATTTGCGCTGTTTATTTATTTTCAAGATTTATCTCAACTACCCTGTGGAATTGAAATACAAAGAAGTTTATTGGAAAATTTTTAAATCTTGCAACGATGCATGAAAAGATATAAATGATCTTCGGTTTAATAAAACGCTGATAAAGCGAGCTGGAAGTCTGCGGCCATAAATGACTTCGGACGATGGCGCATCTCAATCACGCGGCCCAAAGCGTCATTATCCACAGATATTGGACGCCGCGCCACGGCCGCGCGCGCCATCTGCTCGGGCCCATCCGCCGAAAGGCCGCTTCCCGGCGGTATCTCGAAACTCGGGCCATCAGTCGGAAACAGATCGACAGCACCACCTGACTGATGGTGTTTATTGCCCACATTTCATTAGCTTCCTGCCACGCCGCGGCTCGGTGCCAGGCGGCGCGGCAGCCATAAAAACGGCGGCGATATATAAGTTCAAAATAAAAGTTATCTCAGTTATGAATTTATAGGGCGCAATTTTTCTGCGGGGATGAGCCGACCTTTGACACGCCGTAATTTATGGGCGGCCCGGTGCTCATCTCACATCGAATTCCATTACTCGATTTATCAGCATTACGTTTTATAAGCAGGGGCCATACATCTCCGCGCGGCTTCGGGAGGAAGCGGAATTCGGATGACTTCATTCTTGGCCTGGCGAGGACGAATTAAATGGATGCGGAGGCGGCTGCATTGTTGGGTTCATTTGACTATTTATCGTTCTACAAAGCGCAATCGAAAATTAATGAGGGCTAAAAAGGTTTTTGTTTCTCTAATCCTTCGCACAAATGCAAAAGATTTTGTATCACAAATAACTAATCTTAGGATAATTGATTTTTCAATTTAATCACAACCGGATATCTTATATCAATGGTATTAAATACCAACATACTTTCAACACAATAAAAAGTATATTTAAGGAAGAGAAGTTTTTGTCTTTATTTAGCAAAGTATACATTCTATAAGCTAATGGTCTGGGTTGAGTATGGTTCTAATTTTATGTGGTGGTTTACAATTCTACCGTGGATAACTAACATTACCTTCAGGATTCTTGATGTGCAGTATTGTATCATTTGATGTCAACAATGATTCTTAATATTTTAGATTGGTATCTCTAGATAGTGCCAGCGTGGTCCCGTGATTGATCCGCAGAATGCGGTGCGGACGGATCCCGATTCATTTTTCGAGGCTCACTGATACCTGGCGGGTGGCCTTCAAAGTCACTAAAAATAATTGAGCACCTGCGTTCACTTCGAACAAGGGGTAATAATGGCGGTCGTTTAAGGTGCGGTGCTTGCCACATCGCCCCGCATCAGATATGGTGCGCGACGACCGGGCAGAGAGAGCGAACATATGAGAGCCTTAACCTCTCAGTTTGCAGGCCGTGCTCCCACGCGGGGCGTAGAGCCTTACCATTATTATTATTATTATCTCTAGATAATTGCGATGCTTGAATTACTTACTGGTAAATAAAAAAAGCTCTATCATAGATCCATATTTGTTTGATAACCAACCAAGTCCTTTTATTTTTAAACTATTTGTTTCTATTTCTTGCAATGTGTGTTTTACAATTCATTTGTTGTCTAAATATCTTGTGGTTTCACTACATTCTTCATATGAAGGGATGGACTTTGATTTATTTTTGACGTAAAAGTTACATACTTAGATTTTGATTAATTTATCTTGACTTTCTATTTCTCAGTCCATATTTTTAGAATATATAGATATTCCCGTAAGTCTAAAAAAGCTTGTCAAATATTAATATTGTTGGTAAATATTAAGGTAACATCAGAAATTGTGATGTTTGGTGAAGTTGGTATGTTCCACATATACAGTATATATAATAATGGTCCGACAGCACTGCCCTATGGAACTCTAGATTTAATTGGTAGAACTCTTGATACTTCTGTCCTTACTATAGTTTTAAATTGCCGATTACTAATGTAGAATTTTAGTAGATTACAGTACGATGATAAGAATTTTTTAATTTTGTAAAGCAGATCCAAGAACAGACCTTAGCAAATGCTTGGCTGACGTTTAAAAATACTGTAGGGCAGTATTTTTTATTATTTAACGATTCTATGATTGTACACGTTATCTGATTTTACTGCTGAATAGTTGAATGAGTTCTACGGCATCGAATTGGTGGTGTAAATTCTGAGTCAATTCTGTGGAGTGGTAGTTTTTCTGATAATTTGGAAATCACGGGAAACAACCTTATAGGTCGATCGGAGTTGACCAATTTTGGGTCTTTACCAGACTTTGGTATTAAAATTATCTCTGCCATTTTAACTGCCTGGGCCAGTACTGGATTCTAATGGTTGCATTCTATATGCAAATTAAAAGTCCTATTGCCTTTGCGGAAGCTTCTAGAGTATCTTTGGTGTGATAAGATACATACCAGGCGCTTTTCTGCATTCAGAAAGAGAATTTGAATGAAATTAAAAAAGAGTCTTTTTTCTTTTTATAGGTATGGTCTTTACCTACTGCACTGAAACTGTAAACTTTTTGTACCTCATGGAGTAATTACTCTATATTAGATCAGTATCACAAAGGAAGTTTAGAAAGCAAATAAAAGGTGCAATCACTATTTCATTCGATTCTAGATATTGAGTCCCAAAATACTTGAATCTTTGAGCCCCGAGGGTTGGACAGTTAAATAGGACGTATACTGTTGTTTCTTCTCCTTCATAGAGCCTGCAAAAAATATTATTATCAATAAGCATTACGTAAAGGTATTTTCTAAGGCTACAGTGACCTGTCAATAATCCTGTCATACTTCTTTGTTGTTTCCAGCTCAATTTTAATATTTTCTCTTCTCTTACTCATCGAGAACATCACTAGCGCTTTAAGTCTTTTTTGCGGTTCGATAAGGAACTTGCATGTTCGTTCGGAACGTACTAGCCTTTACTCAGAAGTTGATATCACAAGTTATATTTATATTTTATGTCCTGAGAGTCATTCCAGGCAAACTGTGTTGCACTCGACTACTGTTATCAGCATCCCTTTATAATTAAACATAACTTTTAAGTGTATTTTAGTACTTTGTTAAAGCTTGTAACTTCGATTGGCTGTCAAGATGAAGATTTGATTATTATTTTAACGAAACTCCTCTCCACCATCCTTTTTATACATACCGTTATGGCTACTACTTTAGCTTAGAAGACTAAGGTTAATTGACTCGAGTTTACACTAATTTTGGTCCATGTTTTTGTCTGAAACACTCCTGTTCCAAAACTGTGTTTTGTTTTTAAGCTATTTGTACATCACGCAAATCTTTACCTTTTGTCCTTCGGTACCCTTCTTAGACTTGAAGAAATTTCTACAGTCTTGAGCGGTGTTAAGTTTATCGAATTGCATGTTAAGTATGCAGTTTTTCGCAGTATACTGAAGATCATTTTAAGCTGCACTTTTTGATTATCAAATACTTTTAGTCTATTTTCTGGTGCCAATACTTGGGTTTTCATCACTAAGTGAAGTAGGAGAAAGTCGTAACATTGTTTTTATCAAGGTTGTAGGCGTAGATAACATCGCCTCATTTATCGCTATGTGAACAAACCTTTGTAGTTTATTCAATTTGTTGATTATCATTCTGTTTCTGGTTTTTTCTCTCATGTGTGTTCACAAAACCATCCTTGGTTTTGGACCCCAAGTTTTGCCTACTATTCTACAAGCTGATAAGGCTGTGGTGGTTTTATTTTTCCCCAAATGAGGATTAAGGGCCAGCTTGGTATTCAGGGTGACTTCTTTCCCCATATGTATTACCCCTTAGCTGATCTGCATTTTCTTCAAAGTCTAAATGAGATGATCGAAATCTTGTTTTCGGATTAACCAGACACCACCTCTCCCTGAATTTTAGGGCTTGCTGCTTCAAGTTTCTTGTAACTCTCCCGAACTCCCCTTTTATGGTTATTCCATCAGCGTATCCTTCATCTCAGCCAGAAGACCGTTAATTACTAGGCTCCAAAGGAGAGGCAAAAGTACGCTCCCACAAAGACGCCCTTTTATTATATTATATTATAGCCTCCTTGCTAGTACCTCCAAGGGTTAAAATTTTCCTATTTCAGCTAACGTGGCTTTAATCCATCACGGTGGAGATTTGTGTATGCCACACTCATCCAATACTCTTGTAATTGAGTCAAAAGAGGTAATGTTGAAGACTTCTTCCACGGCTTAAAATTCTTAGTTACTGATTGTTTCTTGTGTTCCTGTATTTAGTTTGTGTAAAGCTAGCTCACAAGATTCGCTTGTTTGACATGCAAAAAAGTTTTATTTGAAGAACAACCGTCCAAAATATTCACCCTGCTATGCTTATCGATCACCTTTTCTAAAGTTTTGAGAAGAAATGATCTTAAATGAATTGGTCGGAAAGTCCTAGCCTGAGCATAATATTTACGTTGTAGTTTTAGCATAACGCAAACCTTAACCTGATTCTAGCCGCTTAGTATGGATTGAAGTGCCGGATTAACCCTAAAAAATTACATAGTAATGAAACAAGTGGTTCAAAATCATGCTGTAGTAGTACAGGGGAGATGCTGTTTATTCCTATAGAGGTACGGTTTATATGTAGGTGAATTAAAGAACAAACACCAATAAAACATTTGAACTAATAAAAAAACATCAAAGTTAAGAAGAAAGAGACATATAAGAACACAGCTAGAGTTATTTAGTTCAAAATAAAAATATAGAATAATATAAAAATAGGTAAAAATCTGGAGCAAAATTAAATATTAGCTCATTTGCTATAGTCTTGAAAATACTGATAGTTTCATTTGAGAATTAAACTAAGACTTTTGACCAAGTTTCATGTTGTTGATCCACAAGTTGAAATTTTTACTTTTTTCCTTAATGTATAACAATAAAACTTTTGCTTAACATCTTTGACTAGTATTTGGAGTTTGTAGCTTTTTTATTTAATGTAGAAAAGGAAGACATAAAATAACATATTTCTAATAAAAGACAACGCATTGGTCTTTAGTTGTTGTTCGATGGTTAAAAATAAAGTTATTAACATTTCACCAGTTTATGAAAATGATAAAGAATTCATTGTATTTTAAAAAATTACATTGTATATGCCCAGTACCATTAGTGTTAACAGTAACGTATGTTTTCAAATTCTGAGTACCTAACTACAAGTTCAAACAATGATTATATTGCTTTCGCTTTTCTAGGAAGTAGCTGAAAATCTTGAAAAATAATCTGAACTGCAGTTTAGGCAAACTTCCAAATCAAAGTAACTTTACATGACACACATAATTTAAAACCTAAACGAAAGGCCCAATAAGTCATACATTTTTAGTCTTCTTTTTCCTTGAATTTGGTGCGCATTGAAAAGTTTTGGCAATACATCGGAGTATCCTCCATTGAAATTTTTGAAGAATTTTTATACTTGAAATACTCACAACGCTTTACATTGGTACACCATAGTGGCTTCCAAAACTTCTGACTTAGCTGATTACGTTTATTCCGGATTACATCTTGTCTAGGTAAATTCCAAGATGTATTACCGTGTTAAAAAGCAGATTTTTCTGGTTACTGGAAGTCGTAAATATAAAATTATGTCGATAGATTTGCTCTAATTTATTTTTATTAGTTACATCAGGAGCCAGCTTTGAATTTCATTTAGATGCTACAGGATGTTGATGTAAAGATATGATGATAGTGTCATTCTCAAATACAGCTACCAAGGTGTTGCTGAAAAGAGGAAGATGGGGAGTGTAAATAGAATAGAGAACTAAAGTAAACACGCTTGTTTTTGGTACTTCCAATTGTCTGGTAGTTCTACGTAGTCTCATAAATTATTATAAAATACTTCTCCCCACCCTGTAAAGTACTTGAAGACTGACACTGAAATATTAATATAGGTGACTAATTTATAATCTCGTACAAAAATCTAATGCATCACATCTTATTTTTGTGAATATCAAAATACGTAGGAAAATCAAATTGATACTCTTTCTTATATGTGGTTTTAGTTTTTTTAAGAAGAGATTCTCAAATGTTACTAAAAAATGAGATTAAAATAATTTGTATCAACTTCCAACGTACTGGAAGATTTTCAAAGCGTAATATGATGTTGTAAATTGCAGTGATCAGTTGTATGCTTTCTTCTGATAGTTAACTTAATGCTTTACCATTTATTAGTTTGTAACCGGTACGTTCTTAAGGTTAAAAAGGCACGTTTCTTAATTAATTTTCCTTCAGTAATTTTGTAGAAAACGCCTATTTCAATTAGTGCTTCTAATAACTAGTGAATTAGAAGTATTTTTTCCCTGCAGGAGTTTCAGTTGGAAGTGGTTGAAATACGCATTTTAATTATTCTACAAAAGTATTTGCCTTCCATTGGTTATTCTTGCCTACCCCGTTTTTAATTACATAGGAAATAATTACCTGTAGCTTTTTTGTTATTTTACTATTTCTGAGAAGA
The DNA here is from genome assembly GCA_036346155.1 of Sinelater perroti. NCBI lineage: Eukaryota > Metazoa > Arthropoda > Insecta > Coleoptera > Elateridae > Sinelater > Sinelater perroti. Next base: position 13,775,427 of record JARFIY010000158.1, on the reverse strand, counting down.
TTAACTGTTCTTTGCATTATTTTGGTCTTTCTTGCTTTAAGCCGACTTAGTACTTAGTTCAATTTGAGAAGTTGAGGACAAGTCGAAGCATGCTTCCTTATTGTAACATGTTTTAGAGCATTGGATGGATCTGTTTAGCTATTAGGTAAGTTTCCCCGTGAATAAGAAGGCACTTTCATTAGATTGCATAGCTTAAAGTAGTTATATACCTCTTGGTGTTCGCAGCTTGGAACCTCAATGTTATCACCAGCAATAAACCGGCGTTGTAATGTAATAAAGTAATGCACAAACTGCCTAGCCAAAATTTTCAACACAGTTATCGGTATACATATAGTTTATTTTATTTTTGATAATAATAGCAATAGTGGTCTTTGCTATCCAAATGTTTAGCAGTATAAACGAATTATAATTTTTAGAAAGTTTTTATTGATGTATTAAGGTTCAAAAATCGTAATAACATCTAACATATATTTAAATATATATTTAAACAACTTAGTTTACGGGATGAACCCCGTTTATTGTGGGTAAGTTCTCGACGTTTCGGCATCGGCCATCGATGCCATTTCAAGAGGTTAGCTTCACTCGAGGTCTCAATCTGCCTACTCCCCAAGGAGAGCTACGGGCCTTTGAGTAAGACTGAGCTTTCGTGTGACCTGCTTGATCTGTTATATGGCTGGAAGTGAAAGTTTGTTTGGCCGGAGATGCGTTGGGTTGGGGAAAGTTTGTAGGATTAAGGGTGTTGCGTAATTGGCGGTGCGTGAACTAAGTTGTTTAAACATAGTTAACCGCGGAAACCTATCCGAACATTTTATACGCCTCTACGGGAAGGAAACTTTAAACTTAACTAAGCTATATTCAAAGCTTACTTTACGTAAGGCCAAACTTTTGTGTGACTTTGCATTCTTAAAATCTTGCAGAGACCAACAGGTGATACCTGTTGGTTTGCGATTAAAACATCACCAGAAATCATCCACCATCTCCCGTATCCTTAAAAAAGCAGAGCTATCTCTGCTTAGAATCTGGAACTTTATGGCCTTTTCCATAAATTAAGTTCCTCCAAAATTCATCCTATTATCTGGGATGCTTTCTCTAGGATTATACACGACAAAGCGTCGTGCATATCCAAAAAGAAAACCAACACCCAGAAACGCAAACTTTCCAAATTGTGGCAATGTAAAATTCCCAATACCCAACCATTCCTAACCAACACGACAGTACATAACCTTTCTGACTACCCTGTAAGCAACCTAGCTATTCAGGTTTTGGAAAAAGGTTTTAACTTTGCTGTAACAATTGCTGGCCAATGAAACCCGGCAAGATGTAGCCAAAGTGCTACGTACAGCCGAATTACCAAAACCAAATATTAAAGCCTCCGCATTACGAGCTTTAAAAGCTCTAAAAGCAAATAATAATATTAAAATTTTACAGGCAGATAAGTGCAACGCTACAGTGATCCTAAATACTGCGGACTACATCGGTAAGATGCACAATTTACTTAAATCCTCTGATTATCGCCATGTACCTAATAATCCCACTACCTACCTCGAAAAGAAAACCAAAACCCTTATTACTAACTCCAACCTATCATCCGATACCAAGAAACTCCTCATACCCCGAGAAAACTCGTCCAGAATTCCCAAATTCTATGGTCTTCCAAAAATTCATAAAGAGAACATTCCTTTACGCCCTATAGTTAGTGCGTTCGGTTCTCCCACCCACAACCTAGCCAAATACCTTGCCAAGACTCTCCAACCTCTCACAGAGCAGGCATCATCCTACGTCCGAAACTCCTATCATTTCCTAGAAATACTGAAAACCTTCCCTATACGCAAAGGTGACATCATGGTCAGCTTTGATGTCGTTTCTTTGTTTACAAACATCCCAATTCCTGATACCCTACAGTTATTAAAGTCAACGTATAATATAAATAACAATATCCTCTCCCTAATAAACCATTGCCTATCCAATACTTACTTTACCTTCCAAAATAAATTTTACCGCCAAACTAATGGTGGTCCCATGGATTCCCCTCTTTCACCTATCATTGCTAACCTCTTTATGACCGATTTTGAAACAAAAGCCCTTGCCTCCTTTCACCTTAAATCTACCTGCTGAATACGATATGTCGATGACACTTTTGTTATCTGACCTCATGGACATGATACCCTTCCAGAATTCCTTTGCCACCTCAACCAAATCCACACCAATATCACATTTACCATGAAAACTGAACTTTACAATTCCCTTCCCTTCCTAGATACTCTCATAACAAGAAATCCTTCTAATGACAGCTTTTATTACACTGTCTACAGAAAACCCATTCACACTAACCGCTACATAAATGCCAAATCTCATCACCACCCCGCCCAAATCCATTCGGTTGCAAAATCCCTCAAAACCAGATCCATCAGACTTTCCGATACGAAAAATCGCCAAACATAAATCAAATCCATTACCACAAATTCCAACAAATCCCTGACTAATATAATCAAAAGTATAAATAAAAACACTAACTCTCAATCCCAAAACCCTCCTGACCAATAAAAAGCATTCCTACCTTACATCAGAGGCATCACCAATAGAATAAGCCGCATACTAATGCGGTAAAATATTCGCACGGTCTTTACGACCAATAACCAAATATATGGGCTTATTCGCTCAGCAAAGACTCACTGCCCCAATGAATCTCAAGGAGTGTATGAAATACCTAGTGAAGACTGCCAAAGGACCTACATAGGTCAAACAATCGGCAAATATCTAGCCGAATATACGAGCATTCTCTGGCCGTACGGAAAGGCGATAATAGTTCGGCACTTGCCAAACACAGCAAAGAAACAGGCCACATAATTAATTTCTCTGGGGCTAAAACCATTGCCCCCATTTCCTATTTTACCAGCAGAATAGTACGTGAGGCAATTGAAATAGAAAAACGCCCACAGTGCCTCAACACAAGAGATGACAGCCAGCGTTTGCCTGTCATGTGGAAGTCCCTTATTGCTCCGCACCGCCAATTACGCAACACCCTTAATCCAAAAACTTTCCCTAACCCAACGCATCAGTCTTATTCAAAGACTCATAGCTCTACTTGGGGAGCAGGCAGATTGAGACCCCGAGTGAAGAGCTAACCTCTTGAAAATGGCATCAAAGCCGATGCCAAAACGTCGAGAATTTACCCACAATAGACGCGGTTCATCCCGTGAACTAAGTTGTTTAAACACAGTAAACCGCGGAAACCTATCCGAACATATATATTGTTCTGGCCATCAGCAAGCTTCCTTAAAAAGTTTAGGATCCATCTTTGATAGCAAAATAATAAACAGATTTAGACTAGCGTTCATCCCTTCCATCAGTTTTGCCATCGTAGTTTCTAGGGTAGTACTAGGTGATGGTTGTTGGGTTCCCATGATTTGTTCTTCTAGCAAACGAAATGCTGCTTGCTACTGTTAAGAGTCTGCTCTGACTATTTTAATGTAGAGTACTTGAACTTGAGCCAGAATACTGAGTAGTGTAGGTGGTAACCAATTTTGTTCATTTAAAAGCAAAACTTTTTTGCAGCTCTTTGTAGACTGCGTACCCTCCGCTGCTTGGACGTTGTACGTCTTCGTTCTTTTAATTGCATTGGCACGAACTGGCCAGATTCAGCACATTTGAAACGTATCGGATTGTGGCAACAGAACTATCTGGCGTAGCAAGAAACTGAGGTATTTCTCCTTTGAGATGAGATGGCTCAAATGTGACCACTAATCCTTCAAACGAATTCGAATATTTTGTATCTACTTTTTGGGGCTGTTTCCTCACTATACTGATTCAGGTCCTATTAAGTTTCTTACGGATCACCCCCCTTGCCTTACAATATAAAAGTAACATTTAAGCCTCATAAATAAGCTGTACATAGAGTTAATTAATTATAAGTTATGCAAAGTTGGGTAAGGAGTTTCAGAATCTGAAAGCCTAACAGGTTCATTGTGCTCACCCGATAATTTATTTACATCTCCCCTTCAAGATTATGCCTTATAAACAGATAAACCCTAAATTAAAAATGTACATTTGATATAAAATACGTAACACTTCATGTTCCAAACAGAAAAGCAACGTTTAAAGAAACAAAAGGATTACCATATAAATACAAAAATTCAAATGATAGAAAAGTACAAACTTTCCAATGATATCACTACTCTAAAATTCTTATAAGCGATACTAATGTTAAAGCTTTTAATTGTTGATTTATAATACGCAGTAAGGAATGTGAAGCTTTATTCCATGGTTTTTAATTTTCTACACAAATAGATATTCTAACGCAGTAACCTGTTTTTGCACTCAAATTTTCGAGTCATTAAAGTTGCTGTTAAGCAGCATTTAAATTTATTTGTTTGTAAGAAGCTATAAAATAATATCTAAGAATTTTAATTAACCTTATAGCAACTACCACTTGCTCTGGGGAATCTATTGATGATAAGATGTAAAGCATAAGTGTCACTTATTACAGTACCAATGATCCTCAAGAAGAGTAAGTAATTACATAAATGACCTAGTCTAAAAAGGTCTATATGGCATAAAATAATTTAAGCCTACAGATTTAAAATGGTTTTGCAATTGAAATGCGCGCAATCTTTTCGTTAGGCTTCCACTTATCCGCCTTTGTCTTGAAAGCCAAAAAATCTTCTAACTTAAAAAAGATATCATTTTTTTAATTTTAGAACGTTTCAAGAAGTCTGCGAATTTATTTCGTTTGACAAAACACAAAGAGGTGCCGCTAAGATTTTTTATGCTTATCTATCTGTAAAAATCCATTCTTTCAAGTTTTGAATATAGCACCGAATTGTTTATTAAGGTTCCATTTACCTTAACAAAAAGCGTATTATCTTTAATTTTTGCTTCCTCCTTGCAGAATCAATAATAGATTGTTTTAAACTATTGATCATTTCCCAGTTTCACTACCAGTTTTATAAATTGAAACGCGAAAGAAAGCAGTAGCGTTTAGCGGTAACTTTTAGGTTATGTTGGTAGAACGGACGCCTCTTACAGTGAGTTATGAAGCCAATAGATGGCACTTTGCTGTGACTAAATAGATATTACTATTGAGTGTAAAGGCAGAGAATTAAGTATAGGTGTAGTCTAGGCTATTCCACAGATGTACAAAATAATCATAAAAATAAATTTTATGACCAAAAAGTTTATATTGTGATTTTTAAATGTCTGCGGCAATATATTTGATTTAGAAGTAGAACATTGACTGATTTACGAAGTAGCAGTACTTGTAATAAAATCCTATGTCATACGGTAAATTTGTGCGATAATTCGCCTTTGAATCAGTATACTAAGATAAAAAAAACGAGCTATCAGCGGCTTGAATTATTGCAAATAATTATACTAATGTCAATGGAAGTCTTTACCTAGTTACAAATAAATGCTATGAATTTCCATAAATTTTGAAGGCACCGGGTGGTTGTTTAGTGTGTAAGCAAAAAAGCACAAGGGAATTTTAATTTTTTGCTCATATTTCCTGACAAACTATACACTACCCGCTTGGGGCATGTATTCTGTGGGTATGGCGGCACCCATTGCAGAAGCAAAACTTCTAACGAAGTGTTACATAAAATTTTACGACCCCAGGGAATCAAGGGCTTTAAAGCTAAAAGCGCGCCTAAGTGTTTACTTCTTAGAAATTGTTTTGGGGAAAAATAAATTGAAAAACACTTGGTCAATCGGTTTATATCAAAATAAAGCAACTGTAGAAGGATATGTAACAGAAAAATTTTAACCAAATTATTTAAGTTTAAGTTGCATTGTTTTCTATTGGTTAAATTCAACACTGGCACTGCATAGATTTCTAAAGCCAGTCGTGTTCTTGTTGAAAAATGATTTACCTTCTCAGTGAAACATTTTGTCATTTTCTTACAGATTGCCTGAGTGTATATTAGTGTAAAGTTAAACAATGTTGTTTATTTTAGATTTGGGGCCGAAGACTGTTTTCTATTATATGAAGCTAAGGCTCCTTTTATTATAAAATTACACTGGCTACAACTTAAGGTATGTTTATAACATTTACCAGTTTTTCTATCTTCATTATATTGGAATACTTCAACAATGAGAAGTCGATAAAACACGCAAAGCAAGTGACAAAAGGCGCGAAATTTAAAATGTTGGTATATCTGCAACAACCAAACAGAAGTGCCCGTTAGCAAAGAAAACTGCTCATACCACTACAAAAGCACTCAAATAACAAAATTCTGAAGAAATGCTGAAGTTGAGTGTATTACAAGCTGCATCACGAGAATCTTTAGTAGCAGTATCATACAAAAATACTGCAAGCAAGTACTAGCAGAATAAAAGGCATGGCTGTGTCCTATCTTATAAAATGGCCTAGAAACGATGGTAGGCCACATAAAAATGCAATCAATGTTTACAGGAACGCAAAGCTTGGGCAGCATCAACCCCGGTCAAGTTTTGTGGTACTTAACGCAAGATTACGCAATGTTGATGAGATAGAACACAGATCTTTCAATTACAGTGCTTTAAAGGTTGGTTTTCCCAATTTGTTGCATTATGTCGTTTAGTCGTTGACTGCTATTGAAAAAACAGTCCAACTATTTAAGGAAGAGGTAGGCCTTTTTCATGAGGAGAAGCTATACCATAAATAAAGATATCAAAAGAAACTTAGAGTAAAATTTAGCATTTGACCTCCATCACACCTGACATTTCGTGCACGAATTTTTTAAAAAATTAATTTTGATATCGAACTTTACCATCTACTCCTTATACAAAGAGAAAACAGAAAAGAACTGCCGTTCAAAGGAGTTCGTAGTTTGCTCAGGAGCGCTGAGCTGCACTTTCGATTTATTTGTCCTTATAATTCTACGGTTGTTAAAGTCTCATCTTTGCTCAGACATTAGCAACCTTAACTTTAACGACACTAGACCATTGGTGTACTTTTTAGTTATATCCATGCAATTTGTCACGCAATTTTTAGTCGCGATTTTGAGATTTGGGACTACCTCGCAACGGGTAGTCGCAGGACTTTCGTTCCTTGATCCATGTCGTAGGGCGGTAGCGAGGTGGGTTATCTCTTGTGACACGCGACGAAAGTTCAATCTTTTAAGGATCCTAGATCAATACGAAAACACCCAACCGAGGATAAAAACAAAACCGAAAAGGCTGGAGAGCCTGCGCAGCCGGCCATTAACATTCCTCGGGCCAATGCGGCGCTAACAATATAACGGTCCGTAAACGACACGCCGGGACATTCGGAAATTACGGACGTTCTCGGTTAAGTGCTACTTAAAAGTTTATCAATGCGCCGTAAAACCGAATGGCGGCGATACACAAAATGGGAATCGATTAGCGCTTCTTAAATTTGCTCTTAGAAAAGCGCAGTCTTATCGGCGAGAGCGCGAGGCGCTTACCCTTTTCTGCTAAGAGGCCCGGTCGTGACCACTCACCTGAAATCAGAGAGAGCGTTAAGTGTTATGGGACCACGCAGAGCGTTTTTGCGAACTAGGCGTCGGCATCTGAAGTTCTTGTATACGATAATATAGAAAAGGACAAAACACATTTGATAGCTGTTATTACAAGAATTTCAGATGCTACCCACGTACGCAGCATAACTATTCCGATACATTCCTTAACATTAGCGCAACATTTGAGAGATCCCCTTAAAAAGAAATCATAAAACGTTTTTAATACTTACAATAAATCAATCTGGAAATTAGTAAATTTTATGTTTAAAAATGTGAAGAAGACAAACATGCACTGTACTAGAGAGTTGTAATTGTTAGAAATGAGGGTATATGTCAAAGTATTCATTATATGCCTAATTTATTGTTTTAATAACAAAATATGTGATAAATTTCAATTACCACAACTGTAAATTGTAAATTTCACAATTTTTTGACTCAGGCGCGTTGTCGTGCATTATATTTTTTAATCTTGAAGGTAGGAAGTCTCTTAGTTATCCATTTTGAGTAAGGTGAGTAGCAAGGAAGGTGACAGTTTAAATAGATCTTTCGTAAAGCAAATGATAGGTGTGTAGCACATGAAGATGGTGAAGGTTGATCCGGATGGTGATTACTTGTGCCCTTAACGCATGGTGAGGTACCATAACTACAAGATTGGACTATCCTAATTTCTGACAATGTATATGTAGCATTTGTCAGGTAGAACACTTTTTTAAAGTTTTTTTGGTATTCCGCGCATTATTTGCCCAAAATTTACTGATATTCTCAGGTTGACATTTAACCAAGTTGTCATTGAAAGTCACTAGTGCCACGCAGACAATTGTTTAAGATTAACAGACAATTCTGATAGATAATATTACCCGTTTCTATCTACTCCTTGATTCCTTGCGCAGAAGTAGAGCTGATAAAGCCCATAAAATATTCCACTTTTATATAATCTGGAGAAACATTTCATTTTTAACTTCACCGGAGGTTCTAGTCAAGATCACAATACTCGAAGGATAATAAACAACGCCTTCTTAGAAGTATAAGATAATATAACAATAAAAATCTTTTCCTTTTTTATTCCTTAGAAGACACATCCGACCATTCTACTTTAATGTTGCTGTTCCGTTAAAAAATTTTAGATGAAAAGAACTTCCATTAATAGCAGCGACAATTATACGTTGATTACTAAGGGAAGTTACGCTTCCTTTAATTGGTATCACTGGTAGATAAAGTATTTTCAGTTCATTTCAATAGCTTTGCGACGGCAGCATCCTTTAATCGTGCGTTTTCCATTACCACCCTTGTACTTGTAATAGAAAAAGTCACTTAAGGTAATGTTGGTAAGAGCTTTAAAAAAACCTTTGTAACACATAAGATAAACACTTTCTCCTAATTTGTAGATTTTGCAAGTGATAAATTGTCTGCCGAGGTCAGACCTTTTCCTTATATACAAAGACATTGTTTCCCTTACACAGACACAATTAAAGGGTCCGCTAATTCAGACGCAGTAGAATAAACGCTTATTGAAACTACAGTAATGTCAAGTAGGGCATTTTGTTTTAAACATTCTTGCATGCCATTTACTGGCTTTACAGACGTCGATATGATGGTGGAAATTTTCAATGACATTTTCACATAGAGTGGTATTTATTTCGGCAATTATATTGTTTTGGAGGTCTTGAACGGTGGCTAGCTTATTGACGTAGACTTTACTTTTCAGATATTATCACAAAAATGCGTCAAATCGTACGAACGAAAAGACCAATTGACATTTCTATTTCTTGAAATTAAACTTTCACCAAACTTCGCCTGCAATAATTTGATATTGGAACGTGTTGTGTAGCATATTCTTAAAAATAAACATCGTTTATGTCAATTAAATTAAGTTTCAGGAAGAAATTGTCATTAGTCATGCCGCGGTATTGCTTATAATTTACAGTAATCGCATTTTTAGTCTCCTTTTCGAAAAAATGGTCCTATGACACCTTTTAACCACATGGCGCATCAAACAGTTACTTTTCGAGGCTGCATTGGTTGTTCTTTATATTCTTCTGAATGCTTGTTGGTTTAAATGCGATAGTTTCGCTTGTTTATTTTTGATGAAAAACTCGGATCAATTGCACGATGATGAAGAAGCCAATCAGAGAACACACGCCGGTTGAAATAGTCAATTGGTTTAAGTTCTTGAGTTAATTGTCTTGTAAGCGCGTAAATTCAAATATTTGTGCATAATACAAAGTACACTGATCTCAGAAATTCCCAATTCTTGCAATCGACGAGTTATTGAGAGTTTTGGGTCCTCTTTCACACCCTCCTTCATCGCAACGGTATTTGCCGGTGTAAGAACACTTTTGGGTCATCACTTTTTGAAATCTACCAACAGAACCAGTAGTCTCAAATTTTTGCACCAAACAGCTGATGGACGGTTATGACGAGCGAAATAATCTCGGAGAGCTAGATAGGTATTTTTTTATTACTTTACTATTTCTATAGTATTTTTTAATCACTTTAGAGCGCTGTTTATTTGAATATTATTTTATAGCAAAAAATGGCAAACTTTATCTTAAAAAAATAAAGCTGAGTATCAGAAAAAAACATGGCATCTGTGTGAAATTAACACTTACTTTCCTGGGTCCTTATTGGTGAACCCCATAGTTATATTCTTCCTCAAGGAAAAAAATATAAGCAGAAATAGAACCAATATAAGATCTAACCACTTTGAATAATTTTTTAATTTATGTTAGGAGAGTCACTAAACACACAAGAATGTGGCGAGGTCTTCGACTGATCAATAGCATAAATAGTGGAAACAAAATCCAACCCCCATAAATCTTAAATTGTTGCCTAGATGCTAGCGCACAGAAAACAAATAGGGAACTACCCAAATATTTTAGAACAACTTATAAACAGAACTTCGTTAAAAGTAAATATATGTAATCATTCTAAAAATAAGAAGTTATATTTAACTACCACTACAATGAAACTCCGCCAGTAATAATTACACTATCACTGCCTGTCCCAAACCAAAATAAAGAAAGAGGGGGAGGAGTAACAACTTTGCTAAGAAACCAAAGTTTAGCTGTCCCGGCTGATTGTACTCCGTAAGGACTCCTACTCAGTGTTATAGGGGAAGAATGCCAACGGCCCTGAAGAGGAGAAGATGGCAAACAAAGTGACAACAACGAAAGAGGTGAAAGAGCGGCGTCTGTAGTCATACTGGGCTGCTGTACACTAGAGATGGTAATAATGTTGCTAACAATAAAATTAAATAAGCCTTTTAATTATAATAACAATAATAGCAATCATTAAAAGATTTTCTCTTTTTACGTAAAATTTTAATTACAGAACTGTTATACCTGGTTTTTACAATATTTATCCATACATTGCAATTGTGAATAACATAAAAATGTAACTTAAGCAACTTAACCAAAAGAATAAAGTGTTTTTTCAACCCATCCCTGCACTGATTAAAGCAATAAGCTTCAAACCTTGTTCTTTTAATTGGAATACAATATGACAGTTACAATGTTGAACCAGCTATTTTCGAAAATTATAATTTTCGGAAATCTTCAGATGCGCATCATTCTACACCTACTCATGCTTTAAAATTTTTTAGATAACATGGAACTGTTTTTTTTCTGCACAATTTGTTTGTCTAGAATAACGCTACCAGATCGTAGAGGTCCTCAGTTATCCGTCGGCTTCTAAAACGCTACTGTTATAGGATGTCATCAAGATGGTAAGCAAGCGGAGCAGTTAAGAGTCTCTTAGACATTCAAAAGTCCTACGTTTTGTATTGAAGGTTGTTAAGAAATCCAGTCCTGATACAACTTAAAGGATAGAAATACTCTTTCCCTCTCTCGGCCTAACCCTTACCTCACTGCTATCGACACTTTTGTCGAACTAGCTATAATGGCTACATCCATCCCTCACTTTACACTATTAGACATTATCTACATACTAGATGTCTTCCGAAAAAACTGGATATTTCTAGAGTATAAATGAAGAGGAATATGTTTGGCTTAGACAAGCCAAAGTTAGTGCTTTTTAAATTATACAAAAGTGAGTAAAAGACTCATCGACTTTCATCGAACTGTTAAGCATTAACTGTCAACCATAAAGCATGAAGGTGATGCCGTGGAGATGTTTTCAGTTAGAGTTGAAAAAGTAGTAGATAAGAATCAATACATTGACATTCTTTAAAATACTATATAAAAGATAAGAAAAGCCTTATATATCAACGTTGCACTAAACTAAAATTTCAGTCAATGTTACTCAAGGAATAGTTCACCAGGTAAAGAGTTCAAGCCTTGGAATAATTAAGTCAGTCGCCCGACTAAAACCCCATTAAGAATTTATGGGAAAATGTGGTTAAGCGTTTCTTCAGTTGAAGTATTTCCCTTTCCTCTATGAACAATAAGGACAGCACATAAAATCCTCTAGCCGCCGGCTTCCTCTGGAAAAAACAAAAAAGACAGCCAAATTTGACGTAGAATCTGAACCCGCGAACAGAAATTCAAGAAAACAGGTGCAAGTGGTCTAAAAAATAGCCTCTTTCACATTTATATGCTAGTGGCTACATTTAAGTGGGGAAGAAGGCAGGTCTAGCAATACTTAAAAGGCGCGAAGCGCCTCAACGCACACCGTTCGAAAGCTTTACCATCTCATGCTTAGAAGTATACTTTAACTTTACGTTATAATTTTTTATTAAATTGATTAAAAAACAAGGGCGCTTTGCGGCCTTATATATAAAAATATATTTAAAGTATATTAACTGCTTTCCTGGCACATGTTGTCATTTTTTGGTTGTAAAAATCATTCCTTGTTGTTATTGCGAGATGAACCAGGTTAAACGAATCTCATTATTGTATGAGTCTTTCCATTATTAATCTTTTGGTTGCATTTCAACATGAGCAACAAAACATAAATATAACAATTGAACAGATAGTTCTGTATTAAAGGTTGCTTCATAAAGAAGTGCTTTAAAAAATAAATAAAAAAGTTGCGAATACATATATAGAACTGGATAACAACGGTTATAAAACACAATAGAACTGAGGATAAAATACACTAAAAGATTAGAATGGGACAGAAGATTAAATTTACTTATTTAGAAGATTAATTTTAGTAGCAGCCTTGTATGTTTGTTATATATTAAAGAAACATACACAAGAAGAGGCAAAATTCTCTCCATAATTTCAAAGAAAAATTATGAAGTGAAACATGACCTGATAGTGGAAAAAATGACTACATTAAACAAAAGTAGTCGAGATACTTTGCTTCGAGGAGCTTTTAGTAACCAACATGTAGACAAATAAACACAGAGCTTCTGTTGTCGAAGCTTACATTTTAAACAATGACTGTGTTGTGGCCACACAACGTATATTATTATAAATAAGGACTTTTAAAAAAAGTAAGAAAGACTTCAGAGTGCATAAAAACTGGGAACATCCATATAATAAGACGTTTTATTTTGCAGTCTCCAAGACTGCTCCTCACTTGCCTAGTCGTAGTATATGACAAATTTTGCACCTAGGCCTTTGTCGACCCATAATTTTTCGAGGAAGGAGATCAATATGTTACTGTCACTTCAGAACGATATGTAAAAATAGTGTGGATATTATCTGCCCCAAATTTGAATACATTTCAATTGGGAAACATTTGATTTCAACAGGACGGCGCTACAGCCCACGCAGCAAAAGTTTTGGTCTGAGAGTAAGATGTTTGCTGAGCTCTTGACCTCTCAACACGGTGACGTCGTTTAGCCAGCTCGCTTACCGAACTTCTCCCGTACAACTTCTTTTTATGCAGATGTCTCAAAGCTTTCGTTGACAAACATCGCCTTAGAACTCTACGACAAAAAGCAGTTTGTCAAGAAATATAACAAGGCATAATTTTAAAAAACGACTTTAATGGTGGATCAAAGTAAAAGACAGCCGTTGAATGATATTACTTTTAAAACAAATTGAAATAACATTTCCAGTTCTGGGGTTTTATTCGCTAAAGACGAATTGTTATGCCGCCTATTGCTATTTCTTTATCCGACTTATGCCTTAATTGAAAAATTATTTTTTTTTGTACGAATTAAGTTATATTTACAATAATTTAATTTTATCTTTAGTAGGAGAATTTTTTTAGACTTTTTTTTAATAGGGGTTATGCCAGATCAGCATTACATTTGCTATTACATGGCAAGGTTAAAAGATTTTTAACATTTATATCACTAAAATAGATAGTTCATTGTGATTTTGACAATTAAATTAGTTATTCTCACTATTTAGGACATCAATAGGTAACTTCCTTTTAAGTCTGGTGTGTAAGTTTTCAGTGCCCAAGTTGTAGTGAACCGCACCACTGCATTGATTTATGTTATCATAAAATTTTTGGGCTGTTTTCTTTATGAATTCTTCCACTGTCAGGATTCCTGTTTCTCGGTGGAGCTGCGAGTTTCTTACGTACCACTGTACATTTGTTATTATACGGATAATTTTATTTTGTAACACATGGAATTTGCGAAGATTAGTTTTTGATGTCGCGCACCAGACACTGCACCCGTATGTAAAAATTGGTCGAATGATGGTCGTGTAGATGAGAACCCCACATTTTATTTTCAATGTTGACTTCTTGTTGGTGATGGGATAGAGCATGGCCAGTCTTGCGTATGATTCAGTCAGTTTTTTATTGGTGTGGAAACTCCATGTTAATCTACGGTCGAGAAAGACCCCTAGATATTTCACCGCGCTATTTTTCGGATTCCAAGGGATAGGTACATTATTGATAACGATGTTAGGTGAGTCTTGTGGGTGACGCAAGGTAAAGATTTTGACATCACATTTGCTGGGATTAATTCGTATAAACCATTTGTTAAACCATGAGTTAAGATGATTCAGACTTTGTTGCAGATTGTTTGCGGCTAGGTTAATGTCGTAGTCTTGAGTTATGATTGCTGTATCGTCGGCATACATTGCGATGTCAGAGTTTGGTGTTGTAGGAGCATCGTGCATGAAAATATTGAATAACAAGGAACTCAGTACGGATCCCTGCGGTACTCCCGCATTGATTTTACGTACTGATGAGGTGTATCCTTTTATTCTTATCTGGAACGTTCTGTCAGTTAAAAATAATTTAACTATGTTTAATAGGCAAACAGGGATTGCCAAATCTTTCATTTTGTATAATAAGCCGTTTATCCATACAGGATCAAAGGCTTGCGCCATATCTACAAGTGCCATTATCGTGTGCATTTTGTTTTCGTAGCCCTTTTCAATTATCTCAGTGAGTCGTAAGATTTGATAACCAGTAGAGTGCGCGCTTCTAAAACCAAATTGGAATTTGGACTGCATTATCTTCTAAAAACTGGTTTAATCGGCTTTGAATGGTTCGTTCAAAAACTTTAGATATTGTGGACAGCAGGCTGATGGGTCGGTAGTTGTTAGGGTTGTCATTCGGTAGGGAAGTAACCTTAAGTAATCTTAAGCAGGAATTAAATATGGCTGTTAGTAAACATATACTTTTTTGCGGTAGATTTTTCAGAATTATGTTGGGGATCATGTCGATTCCTGGTGCTTTTTGGTTTTAAGTTTTTTATGCATTCTTTAATTTCTGTTGGGGAGATAGGGTTATCTAGCATTTGTTCTTGGGGTGTAATATTTTGAGATTCCATTTCAACCTGTCTGATATGATTGGGATTATTGTTAAACTATGCGGTGGTAAATGTTGTTTCGAGATGTTGTGCGAATATTTCAGGTTTGTCCTTATCTTCCGATATTGTTTGGCCATTGTATTTTAGTGTGGGGGTAACCGTGGGTTGCTTCAGGATCCGTTTGGTGGCTTTCCACATGTTGGCGTCTCCAGGTTTGAACGATTCTAGATACTGTTTATAAGAGTTTATTCTGAACTTTTATTTTAGACTTATTATTATAAAAAATCTAAAAACAATAACGAAGAAGCATTAGATATATTGTATATATTAACAAAAAATTGGAAAAATAAAATATTTTAAGAAAAATGGTATAATAACCAAATTACAGTGACAAACAATTTTAGAAAGGAAATAACACAAAGAAGCAGTTTAACATAAATAACTAGCTAAATTTATTTCAATAGAAAAATATTCTTAAAGCATCGTATACGAGGATTTTATTAAATTTGTGACAAAGATATAGTTGTGGTTTTGTCAACGTCACTTTTGATTTCATTAAAACATTTACACTTTTACATAAATACGCAGTCTGAACATCTAACATCAAAATTTAATAATATTAGTAATATTATGATAGAGTACAGTAGTATCGATAAATTCAACGGTGATATAAAAATAGATTTATCATTACGATTTGAAAAGTAAACGGCAATGCAGAAATAAAAATTTCCTCATTAATTTACCAAAAAATAACCTACGAAACCTATCAGCGAAAAATTCTCTGTCGATAAAATGATAGGTATTTAAAATTTGAATCCACCAGATACTATTCAAATTCTACCAAAATTTAAAGGTAAAACTATCTTAAAAACTTTGTGACTGGTGTGGCGGTCTTTTCGCCCTTGAACCGCTTTATATCGCGGCGACATGCCGGGGCGGCTTGTACATCTGCCGCTAGGTTTCCCGTCGCACACACAGAACGGCATATATGGGCTTTGCTCAGCCGACAAGTATGCACGCTCCGCAGCGCGGCCAATTTCAGTTGTGTCTTAATACCCCGCAAATATATTCACGCTCCGCAGCTCGGCCAATTCGGTCGTGTCTTAATACCCCGCATATATAAGTTCCGCAGCGCGGCCAATTTGGTCGTGCTTAACAACCCGCTTATATTCACACCGCATCACGTCCAGTACGGCCGCATTTAACATCCCGCAACATACGGGAAGACAGCGCATCAAGGTGGCCACCGTGAAACCATCGCCGACGAAGCCGAAGCCGAAGCCGATTCAGGTGAGCGATTTGGCTTTACTTTCGGTGGATATCGGTAGCCGCCCCCATCCGCTTTCGCGCTGGCCGTTTAAGGGACGATTTGAGCCTTATCGGTTTACCTTCCAAAACAGGCCGTACTACGTATCACACACCGCATCACGAGAGCGGCTATTTACACGCCTGCCTCTCCAGGGACCATAAATTTAAAATTGTTGTTAGTCAAGGGGTTAATTAGAGTGGGTCAAATAATTTCTCCTTCTAGACTAGGAAGATATTTTGAAGAAGAGAAGACGAAAAGCCAATAAAATCAGATAATAGAGGAAAGATAACAATAAAAAGTCTGGGACGCAAATCCAGGAAATAAGGAAACAGTGGTTCCTTTGCAAGCCGCAGTTGAAGTAATTTTATGAAAAGCCAAATATGTCCTTTTGTAAAAGTCACCGAATACGCTATTTTCCACTTCAGATTACATTATATAGATTTTGAAATATAAAAGACATATTTTTTCGATTTTCTAGAGATATGAAGAAAAAATTAGACAGCGCTTCCACAGCTTAAGTGACGGCGACAATATATTATGAATAAACAAGGCTACAACCCGTAATACATTCTTTATGTTATTATGTCACAATAAATTAAAATTTGTAAACTTTTTTGCATGAGCAACATTTTCTTTGCTTGATTGATGACAGTGGAATTAATTTCATACGCATTTTTAAGATTGTTTCTAGAAACATTTAATTATTTGAAAAAGTCCATTCACTGTTCACAGTACCTTTAAACTAACTTAAGTAATTCACCATCCAAAGTGCGTTTACCAATATCAAGGTAAACTCAATGTAAATGCAAGTCGGCATTCAAAGCGGAAAACAAGCGAAAAAGCTCAAAACATACGAGTGTTATGCAGGATATATGAATAAAGGAGGGGAAAAGAGTCCAATAACATATTGGATGACCCCGAATGTTTACACGAACCCAAAGTAATAATATTGACAAAATTGCAGAGACAAGAATTTTTAATTGTATGTAACTTTATTATTAAATAGTACCGATCACTAAAAACAAATGTACATTACCATGTTTCAAAATGAATAATTTAGGTGCCTTAGCGCATATACTATCAAACCTATGGAACTTAAGTCTCCAAATTTAATCAAGCGAAGTCCGTAGGGATGCCGACTGTTCTTTAGCGTCAGTTAAATCATGAAAGTTAACTTCTTTCAAAAAATTGAAATCTAATCGCTAAAATGTTCCTGAATTCAAGGTAGCACATTTTTTAAAATCTTATAATTTGCTTTAAGCCTTTTAGGTACAAAAATAACAAAAATAAAATGAATTTTATCTCTCGAACAGATTTTATCCTAGTATATAGCAGATAATGTACGCTGGTGCGTAGCAGGTAGACACTCTATGATCCCGATAGAGAATAGATCTACTTTAGGGGGGCGACCCTGCCCACGCGAGCCTCGACTTTCCTCCATCTTCTAACACAGGGAAAAGTTGTGTCCCGATCTTAATCCTACCCATGATCTGCATACTCTTATACTCCATACACCCTATCCACTCGCCAACCCGTCCGGAAAGCGTAGCGTTTAGTTGCCAAATCCCCCTTGTATTGAAAAACAGCAAAAACGTCAAATATGAAATAATTGCCAGAGTAAAATTACCCCAAGTGGGTAGAGCAATACGCTCAAATTGTCACATTAAAACCTCAGCCTGTAGCATGGATTTTGGGGGCGGAGGACACAAATTTGACGAAGAAGAGGAAACAACAAAAAGTCGTCAAAGTTAAAAAAATACAACATGCAACGCCCGAGCAGTATCAACAGAGGTTAGATTACTAGAGATGGAAGAAGAAATATCAGTAATAAAGTGGGATATTGTGGGAATATGCGAAGTAAGACAACTAGGTAAAGGATGGAAAGATTTTAAGTCAGATTGTGACATACTATACTAGAAACAAAAATAAAATAATAGGTGGCACGGGATTATTTATTCACAAAACGCACGGAAAATATCACAAATATAAAAAGGATATCAACACTATTTGCTAAAAATTAACACAAGGCACACCATTATATTCATCCAACCATACGAACCCACATCCAACCAATCAGATGAAGAAATTTTACAGTTCTACAACTGCACAAAAGACACTTATACACTGCAACAGGTAGAGATTTTAATGCAAAAGTAGGTTTTAAGACAGGCGAAGCGGAAACTTTGGCATAAAAAGTCCACGAGGCGAAACACTGTTGAACTTCTTACTAGAACACAAACATTTATAATGAACAGCTTTTTTCATAAGAAACGGAAATCGACGTGGAGAAGCCCAGATGTAAAAACCAAGAACGATTTTATAATAACCGACAGAAAATCTATTATACACTACGTAACCGTGCTCAATCAATTCTCCACAGACAGTAAACACCGTTTGGTTAGAGCCACAATGAATATCAGCGTAGGACAGAAAAGGTACAAAATGACGCATGGAAAGCCTGTACTAATATGGCAAACCCGCTAAATATACTAGAATACCAAAAGACAGTGGCAAGTAATTTAAGAGACTGAAACCTTAAACACAAACACAAATATAGCCAAGCTAAATGAAACAATAATTAATGCTATAACTAAAGCTACAAAGAGATGCTCTCCAAAACAGAAAAAAAGTAAACTTAAGGCTCATTTAGAATACTAATAAAGAACAGAAGGAGCTACTAATCCAGAAATCTGCCAGCATCTCAGATATAAGAGAATAAACCAACTAGACGCACAATAAAAAACGCGGTTATAACAGAAAAGCAGTCCTAAGATTAAAAAATAAAAGAAGAATAATAATTGGCAACAGAGAAGAGTTACTCCAGATTAGTGAAGAATTGTGCAACGAATTATATAGAAATCAGAATATATCTCATCATAAATCAAATAAAATAAAAAATATTAGAAACCAAGGGCCAGAGCACATCTCTGAAATCACACCAAGTGAGTTAAAGAATGCCTTAGGGGAAATGAAAGCAATAAGAAACACATGGAAAAGATTGAATCATAATAAAGAGCATAAAATAACGAGGAGATGTACTAGCAGAAAAAATAAGAGTCCTATTTAACCTATGTCTATTTTACAGCTCTCTTCCAAGACGCTGGTATAGTATAGTATCATAATTGTAATACACAAAAAAGGTGATACAACGGAAATTAAAAACTGTAGACCAATAAGCCTGCTTTCCCACTTATACAAGACGTTTACCAAGATACTCAATAAACGACTGAAGAAAAAGTTGGACTTTTACCCGCCCGTTGAGCAAGCAGGATTCAGGGCGGGGTACGATACTAACAACCATTTGCATACTCTAAGAGTATTAGTGGAAAAAACCGTAAAATACAGTAGGACAGTAGTACTAATTTTCGTCGACTTTGAAAAGGCTTTTGACACGATTGAAATAAACGTCATCCTAGAAGCTCTTAATCAATGCCACGTAGATGCCAAATACACCAGAGTAATACATAACATATATAAAAACACTACAACGTGTGTCAGAATGCATAAAAATATCTATAATTAATGCGTCTTTCCTGTAATAACTTAAAGAGTAGAATCTATTACACAAACCAAGAGTAGCCCAAATAAACTGTAAAGGAAAAATATTAATTTTTCTATAAATTCATGGAAAAAAGGTGTTTAGGACTTTCTCATCAGCATCACAAGTTTTCAAAAATGTCGATTTTTACGACCTCATACTCTAGCAACCGCTCTGTACACTTTTCTCTCTCATTTCTTCCTTTCACTTGATCACTACCTTCGACGTGGCACTCGATGACACAGACTAGTCGATCTAGCAGTTTGCTCTCATCACGGGTCAGTTCACTGTTAGCGGCGTTGAATAAACTGGGTTCATCTGTGCACTTCAGCGCCTGTGACGGCCTTTATTGCCAGCCGCATTCTGCAATATCTATCACATTCAAAGCAACAATCATGAGAAAAACGAAAAACAATCAATCAATCGATATTTTGAAGAGTATGGCATCCAATATGGCGCGTACAGGAAAGGCCTTTTCTGTTGAAACATGTAAATTCACTCCTCGATAAGAAGGCAAAACTTTCTGACTTAAAAGGACTCGAACCAGGATCAAAATATAGTCAGTTCTGCACCTCACTATTACACCACGCGCCTCACTGACGGATAGAGTATAGTAAAGAACCAAAGTGTGGAATCAGAGAAGTTTGTGAGTTGCAGAAGGGGGTCAGTAATGGGTATGGAATGCTACTCTATAATAATTCCCCATTGAGGTTTTAATTATCGATTCGCTCGATTTTAGACATAAAAATATATAGATCCTTATGAGAATAGCCCAGGAAAATATGGAAAAGGCTATGCTAGACATCAAGCTACAATATCGTATAAGCAACACCGAAATACGAAAAAGAGCAGGAGTTGAAGACATTATAAAACAAATTACGATTCTCAAATGGAACTGGCCAGGTCACGTTGCGAGGCTCATAGATAATAGTTCAACATTTAGAATAACAAGTTGGGAACCCCGTGCCACAAAAGGGACAGCGAAAGACCCCCGACCTCAAAAGAGCAATAGGTCAATGGTGCAGAGCGGCGTAGAATAGAGCGGAATGGAGACTTTCAAAGGAAGCTCACGTTTTGCAGTGGACTGTAATGGCTGTGTGATGATGATGATGAATGTCAGGGTTGACGATGCATAACCACATCAAATGGTCTTATACATTCATAAGGCTCAAATGTAAATTTTATTATCTCTAAAAAGGGCATGCTAAGTGACACTTTAGTTGCTTACATCTGAAAGACACCTTTGTTTTCGAAACTTGTGTGCGATTTATTCAAGATCCTTCTTTACTATCCCGTGGGCAGTTTTTTAATTAATGCCAATATTTCTCATTAGAACTCTTGGCGCATTGTAGCATTAAACTCGTCAGAATATAGTTGAACATTACCAACCACTAAATTTTTAACCGACAGTCAGTTTTTTCATGTGCAATTGTGCTGAGATGCTTACCACGTTGGTAATCACACGTACCTTTATTTGGCCGTTTTCCCCTATGATATATACCTTCGATCTTTTCAACTATATTCATTGTAATGGCTTTAACTGAACCTACACGTATAAATTTATTTATCCTGAAATAAATAGTCTTCCACTTTAATCCGAACAGTTTCGATTCTTTAAAATAAGTGTTCCATCATTAAGCAAAACTCAGTCTTCTATTTTAGTGGCAACAAGTGTCCACTTTAAATGTTTGAAGCATAAAATCGATGGTCTGCTTCACTTTGAAGAGGGACCTTTTATAGTGACGCCTCCAAACAAATTACAATGCCGTCTTATAGACATTTTCCCTAATTAACAAGCAACCCTCGTATCTTTTAGTTTGTTAGTCTATTTATATTTTAGCATTTCTGTGTATTAGTTATTTTTTCATTAATTTTGTTGCTATTGGGACCATAATTTACTTTTCATTTTAAATCTGCTAAAGTGTTACATAAAAAATATTTATTTTATACCTAAGAGTTTAAATTAAAAATAAACAAATTAACACCCAATTAGCAAATTCGGCAACTGCGTAGGCACAGACGCTCCTTTAAATATTTAACCAAGGATCGGCGCGAACGCCCACTGCGAAACAAAATCCGACCCCGGCAAGCAATTTGAAGCGCGATATCCTCGCAGGGGACGCAGGATAATCGCACGGGCCGAGGCTAGATGAGCCGGCGCGCAAAAACCAGACAAGGCGCCGCCCTTTGTTCCGAAGAGCGGCTGCAGCGCTTGCAGCGCGCCCAGGAAGAGGCGGCGGCAGCCGGATGGATATTAAAATCCGGATCAATTGGGCTTTGATGGAATAGTCAACACTTTCATCCCCATTCCTGCGCAAACACAGCCCGCTTCCGCTGACAGTCCGTGTGAATAGTCTATGATTGATGTCGGGTCAACGCAATATAGCGATGTTGATCTCGCGCCAGCGCGCCCCGCGGCGCTATCGACCCCCGGCGAATCAACAAGAAGGATAGACTATCAAAGCCGCCTTATAAGACCGGGATAATGCGGAACTTTAACCCTTTTACACGAAAACATCCTTGCTGGAAGAAAGGCGGCCGTCGGCGTAATGGGGCTGATTGATATACAGAGGATGTGCGAGGGCGCGTAATTAAGTCGGGAAAGTCCGCCAAGATAATGGAAAAATGACTAAGTGCTCGGAATGGCCGATTGTGCTCTGATTCTGAAAATTAAAAGGCGTAATGGCCGCGTTAGGCCAGGAACGAATATTTGTTTTTCTGCCAGTCCCTCTCTTGCTGCTTCAGGGGAACGATTTCTTTTGTACGAAATTTTCCATTTTCCGGCTTTTAATTTATACGTTTGGAAGCTGCGTAGCTTCTTAAAGTTATTTTACATTTTAAGTTTTTCTTTATTATAAAGTACTTTGACAAATTTATAGGTCAATAAATAAAATTATCTAAAAGACTAAAAAAATTGAAAATATCTTTCAATTAGAGAAAACTCTATAAATGAAGACAATAAAACAATTAAAATAACAAGTCATTTTGCTAAGCAGTACATGAAAATGCATACAAGGTAAGTGCCGATATTTTTCAGCCTAAATAGCGATATTGTTGGATAGCACTGTCTTTAATTAAATGTTCGTAGAAATTTCAGCAGCCGATTTGTCTCAGTCGCGTGGCAACAGTCATTTGTATTGGTAGTGCGACATTAATATGTTGAATGTTGAAAATCCAGCATCAAGCGTGATGAAATTTATCACTAAAGAAGTTCTCAGACCGATTGATATTAAACAACGTTTAGATGGTGTGTACGGTAAGAAATATAAGGAATGGGCAAATTTGGTTTAGGCCGAGAAAGCAGGGAAGATAAACCGTGTGGAGATCGCTTTCCAAAGAAAGCATCGCCCTCGTCAAGCGTGAGGTGCTACAAGATAAGCGTTTCAAATTAAACGAATTATCAGCAAGGTTAGGGCTTTCCGATGCAGACGTGCTACGCATCCTCGATAAACACCTGTCGTAAACAATTTTTAAATCTCTGCCGCAACACCCAGGAGGAATTTTTTTAATCCACTGTTACAGATAACGAAACCATAATCATATAATATTATCCCCTGCTAAAGAGAAGGTTAATGGAATGGAGCAGACCGGACAAAAACGATCAAGAAATCAATCGATGAAAAATATGACGACCGCCGTATTTTGGAGTTCAAATAATGTTAATTGATTTTAAAAAAATGCACAGTGGTAACCCAGCTTACTCCTTAGATTGTGCGATGTTCTGCAGAGAATGCCATGTTAAGTCAAGTTATCTGCCTTCTGCACAATAAAGCCTCTGTCTATAAGGTCGTAATTACCTGTAGCTATGAAGAAGCTTCTCCAGCAACACTACAGCTCAGACCTAATTTCGAAAAGTAATAAGTGTACCGAAATACATAGAGACTATAATGAAAAACAATGTTTTTGATTTATTCTCATCACCTTTATAATATGGTTGGGATGGAAACTTTTGCCACTTACTTGGTAACGAACAATAAGTCTATTACCACAAGGCCAACAACACTTAATCTGAGATGTGACAGTGTGCAGTGAAAGAAAGAAACGACAAAATATTGGTGGAAGCAACTTAGAATTAGAAGATAATTGCAGGTTAAAAACATTCTAATGTTTTGCAACCCTTTATAGGAACACAAATGTACGTAAAATCTAAAGACAAATCGAATAAAATACCATCCGTATTTAACATTTTATAATATTTTAACAAACTCCGTGTATAGGTACTTGAATCTTTTAGGTTACATTGCGAGAAAGCCGAAAGACTATTTATGCGAATACTCAATACTCTATTAGGTAGCACAATAGTTAGCTTTACAAAAGCCGCAGCCTGCAACCACAACAAATATTCTATACTCGAGTCTCTACTCCAAAGATAACAAATAAATTGAAACAAGAACAACAGCAAATTAATATAGGAACATGGAACGTGACATCCCTAAATGGAAAGGAAGAAGAAATAATAGATGAAATGAAGAAAAGGAAAATACAAATTATGGGACTAAGTGAAACAAAAAAACACGGGAAGGGATATAAACAACTAAACGAAGGATATACACTATACTACTCCGGAAACACAACAGAAACAAGAGCTAAAGGAGGAGTTGGAATAATAGTAACCGACGAAATTAATCAAAGAATATTGAACTGGAAAGCAATAAACTCAAGAATAATAACTATAGAAATAGAATTAGAAACAAAACTAGCAATAACACAAATCTATGCTCCAATCCAAGGAACGGAAGAAGAAGAGTTAGAAAGATATTATAACGAGCTACAAGAAACATTAGACGAATTAAGAGAAACGTATGAAAACATACTAATAACAGGAGACTGGAATTCCAGAATAGGAAGAGACAAAAACAAGGGATTAAGGACCGTAGGAAGCTATGGAGAAACAGAAAGGAATAGTAATGGAGAAAAATGCTACAATTTTGCATATCAAATGAATTAAGAATAGGCAATACATTCTACAAACAAGAAATAAACTACACATTCGAAGCAATAGAAAGAAAAGCGAAAAGCCATATAGATTACATTTATATACAAGACAAATGGAAACACTGATCCAAAATGTTAAAATAATCAAAAATGCAGAATTAAGTACACAACACAAATTAGTAACGGCAAGAATAACAATAAAACTACCCCAAGCAGAAGAAGTAAAAAAGTATAGGAGAATAAAAATATGGGAAATGCAGAATGACGAAACTAGGAGAAAATACCAGAAAAAACTACAACAAAGACTAGAACAATTCGAAGAACGAAAGAAAGAAATGACGATAAATGATATTTGGAACACACTCAAAGACGAAGCTATTCAGACGGCAAAAGAAGTATGTGGGGAAAAGACAGTACAGCAACATACAAAAAGAACAAAATGGTGGAATAATGAGGTAAAACAGAAAATAAACAACAAAAAGTTAGCATGGAAGAAATACCAATTAACAAAGAAAGACGAAGATAAGGAAGAATACATAAGAAGAAGGAATGAAGCAAAGAATGAAGTAAAGAAAGCAAAAACCCCGAGCTGGGAAACATTCGGGAAAGAAATCCAAGACAAATACAAAAACAATAAAAGGAACTTCTGGAACATAATAAAATCATTGAAAACAAAGAGAAATAAAAACAAAACTAGTTAAAGATCACACAGGAAAAATTAGTTCGAACCAGTAAGAAAATATAGAAACATGGAGAAAATACTTTGAAAACAAATTCGCAAAACACACACATCAAACACAAGAAAAAATGGAAGAACACGAAGAAGAAATAGAAACAGAACAAGACGAAATAACATACATCGAAGTGTCAAATGCAATCAAAGAACTACGAACAGGAAAAGCTAATGGACCGGATGAGGTTGCCAGAAATGATGAAATGGGAGGAACAAAACTAACGGAATGGATGACAGACCTAATAAAAGGATATGGAAAACAACGAAATACCAAAAGACTGGGAGAGAAACACAATAATTCCAATACATAAGAAGGAAAAGAAAACGATTGTGATAATTATAGAGCGATATGTCTAGCATCAGTTGCAATAAAATATACAGTAAAATAATAGAAAAGCGACTAAGAGAAGAAATAGGAGACAAAATAGAAGACGAACAAGGAGGCTTTAGAGCAACTAGACAAACAACGGACCATATCAGTGTCATAAGAAAACTAATAGAAGATAGAATAGCAACAAATACACAACTATTCCTAACGTTCATGGATCTGAAAGCGGCTTTCGACACGGTTAACCGAAACAAAATATGGCACTGCCTGGAACAGCTACAAGTCACAAAACAATTGAGAGTGCAATAAAGAGCATATATAAAAACGTCACAGGAATCATCCAAATAAATGGGATGAAATCAGAACCATTCAAAATAGAAACGGATTAAAACAAGGTGATTCGCTAAGCCCGTTACTCTTTATTATATACATAGATCGAATAATGAAAACTGTCTAGAAAAACCCCAAAAACTATAATAGGATATAAAGACATGAAACCAATAAAAATAGAAGCACTCATATATGCAGATGATATCGTTCTGATAACAGATATAGCCACAAAAATGCAAAAATCAATAGACATATGGACATCAGAACTGGAGAAGATGGAAATGAAGATTAACGAAAACAAAACAAAAGTAATGCAAGTCACAAGGAAAAAAGAAGAAAACATCCACCTAACATGTAAAGGAAATCAACTAGAAGAAGGAACGGTATACGAATATCTAGGATCAATAATCAGTAACGATGGCAAAATAGAAATGGAAGTGGCTAACAAAGCTAGAAAAGCGACCAATATGTATTATACAATAAACCAAACAATATTAGGAAAAAGGGAAGTAGGAATAAGCACAAAACAAATGGTATACAACACAGTAGTAGCACCAACATTACTATACTCAATAGAGGCACTAACAACTTTACCAGAACATAAAAGAAAATTAACTACTGTAGAAATGAAATTCCTCAGAAAAATACAAGGAGTTACTAGACTAGACAGAATAAAAAATGAAACGATATATAACGAACTCAAACAAGAGAAGATAACGAACAAAATAGAAAAGAAACAATTAAATTGGCAAGCACATATTATAAGAATGGAGCCCGAAAGAACAACGAAAAAATATCTACAATCAAAAACAACACACAAGAAGACACCGGGAAGACCACGGAAAACGTTAACTAACATAGTCCAAGATATAGCAAAAAAACATGACACTACACTTGAGGAACTACAAAAAATTGCAAGAAATCGAACTCAATGGAAAAAGTGGGTCCTAGAACACTACCCGACACCTTAATGGTACAAGGGATGATGAAAAAGAAGAAGAAGAGTCTCTACGCACCGACAAATTTTTGACAGAAATATTTGCACGTTTTGGTTATGAAAAGATCCCACTTTACGACGTAGCCAAGAAGTAAAGAAAACCTGACTATCGTGAGGTAAGTGGTGAGAAGACAACTCACAGCAAGCGATCTATTTTCAAGAAAAGTGACAAATTCGTCCTAGAAGATCGATCAGTATCTTGGGCGGAGCATAACTGATCTGGCGTGTCTAGGTTAACGACCAGTCTATCAATGCACCAGAACCCACATTACAAGTCTTCTGGTCTGAGAAACCACCAATTGTTGACTGCGAAAAGCAAGATAAGCAGGAAATTAAAGGCCCAAGTACTTCCAAACGATATTAAGCACAACAGCGCTCATTTTCTTAGATTCTGCATCCCCGACTGTAATCCCTTGACTACCACGAGAGGGACGTGGTCATGGAGAATGTGAATGAGAGGCATTATAACACCAAGAACAGCTTAAAGCTCTCCATCATGGCCTCCACGTAGGGAAGAAATAAAGTGTGTTGGCCTGCAGCAGATTTAAGTTCCGGTTTAAAAATGTCTTGGCCGCTGATGGGGGTTACATTGATATTATATTGATTCTTAATACTGCTTACTTTAATTGTGTTTTATGTAAGTAAATTTAATTTCTCATGTGTTTTAATCCTATTTCCATTCTTGATTTATTTTTCAGACCCCATATCTTCACTTAAGAACTATTTAATAATATACAAGTACTACCACATTTTCAGGGCCCTTGACAGCTAATAGTTATTATTTATTATAATTCGCTAACATGCCTCGTGTTTAACTGCCTTCTTGATCGTCCTGGTACGCTTAAATACTACGCATAGCTTTTAGAAAAACTTGTAGCTTATTGTTAATACATCAAGCAGATTAATAGAATCTTCTTTCGCAACGTTCCTTTAACTCTCCGGAAGAATAATTTTAAGTTGTGTAAAAGAATGTCTCAGATCCATGACACAAATGAAATTAAAGAAAATGCGTGTAGGGTCGTTTTCCCCAAGATTATAAGCTTTAAGAAGCATCCTGGAATAGGCTGTAAACAATTTCACCAGAAAATACTCGACAAAGATGTAATATAAACGCAACAACGTAAAATGGATACTGCAAATAGATTCAACTAAAATTATAAAAGAAATGCCACAAATACAGCAACACTATTAAAGACCAAATGTTTGTTTAAATCAAGTTGGTGAAACCAAATGCATAAAGTACTATAAAATTTATTTTATAAATACATTTTATATTACTGAAAAGGTATCTGGGACCCATTCTACGCAGAAAATACGTACAATATATTACACTTCCACATATAATATATTATCAAAATCAAGATAGATTTGGGTTAAAAATTGAAATTCGCATGGTGCGATCGTGAACATAGACAGCATTACTAAAAGGTACAAAAGTACCGAGTCACTTGTACAGTTCTAAGAGTGCTGTTGTATAGAAAGGGAAACCATAAGGTAAACTGCTTGTTGTCCTTGGAGGGAGAAAGAGAGTAGCTGTTTAGAACAACTATATGAGGTTAGTAGCCATCTATGCAAATATAGCATTGAGTTTTAGATCTATGTTTCACTTAATATTAAAATTAAAAAGCAACAAAGACTATACTGAGGAAGACAGAGGAGGTCCAGAAAATGCACGAGAATCGCATCTCCCATTTAATACTGACGAAAAGGCGAATGACATTTGACGGATTGATAATGCAAATTTTGTACATCACGATCCATTCAGATTTAAAAATGATAAACGTCTTAATACCATGGGTTTTCCACATTCTCATCGCTCAGTAAAAGCAAAAGCATATGAAAGTACGCTATGAGTTACTGCAGCCGTGCAGTGTAGCTTTGCGGAAGTACTTTGAGTTTCGAGTTAGAGCAAAAATATGGTTCTTCCATAAGATGCCAGTGAAAAACGCTACTGTGTAGAACGGTAGTACATTGCAAGATGTCGCCTCAAGAAGGTACGGCTAGTTGTCTTCGAGACCAAGAAAGAATTCTGCTGAGCAGTACTGCAAATCACCGAAGCAACTCCGCCGATGTAACTATTCAGGAACGCCGCTACGAACAATAAGATGTAGCACGCTGCAATAATATAACAATACACCGTACTATTGTTTCCATATTTGCTCCGTTTAAAGCAATAAAGGAGCGGTAAGAAGTTATCCACCAACAACGAGGTTCAGAAAAATAATAAAAGCTATATTACATTTTTGTACTTTTAACAAATACAACCAATTTACTTTAATTTTAGAAGATAAAATTTCTTGTAGGTAATCAAGGTACAAGAAAGAACAAAGATGAGGTGATCCGCCATTTAAACCATATTAAATACAATGGGCTGCGAAAGAGACATTGAATGACTAAAATATTTTACAGGTAAACTCCACTGGATAGTTCGCTGATGTTATGGATTCGATTGTACTAACTTTTTGACCCCAACGACTTTAAATTACCAAATCTGGACCCAAATATCTAGCGCGCATGATGTTAATAAGACTAAAATCGTGTGAGCTCATCGGGATAATATGCAATTGGTTATCAATCCAGATATGTAAGACCTTTTATAGGAAAAGAGCGAAGATGTCGATTAATCAGATTTCTTTTTAACTAATATAAACAACAAAGTTTAAGATGTAAAGATGAAATTAAATAAGCAGAAAGATACAAAGAAAGCTTGTGGTACTTTATTACATAGCAACTACATCTATGCGGATGAGGGTTTTCAGTCGACGCCAACGCTGTCACATCAGAGCTAAAAGTGTCCCTCGTCCCGAATAATCCTGGTCCAATACCTCAAGATGCTCTTAAAACTATTCCCAAGTCTAAATAGTCCGTCGCCCACTTGCGACGTACTGTTGTGGAAACCGTTATCTAATTATAATAATCTATCAGTAACATCCCGTGAGGGGTAACTAGTCCCCCATCGGGCGCCTCCCCAGGTGGCGGATAGGGGAATGCTCACCAGATATGGCGGGTACCGGGGAAATAAAATACCCGGGGCAGACCAAAACTAGTAGGTATTGGGAAGCAGCAAGTACCACAACTGGACTAAGGTGGAGGAGATGGACTCCGGAACGGCTTACCCCCAGATAGTCATAGGCGACGGCCACATAATGGCCTTACCGGTTATGATACTGCGATGAGGAAGGCAACGGAAAACCACCTCATTACTTATTTCCTAGTACAATCATCATGGCTGAGAACATACAAACCACGGCCCTCAGTCCCCGGCAGACCTTCAATAGTCAGAGAGTGCGAAGAATCCCTGGATCAGCTATGAAAATTGCAACATGGAATGTGCGAAGTATATTTGGAGCAGGAAAACTGCAAAATGTAACCAAAGAGATGAATCGACTACAGCTAGACATTCTCGGAATTAGTGAAGTACGGTGGCCAGGATCTGGTAAAATAAAAACAGATAATAGAGTAATGTACTACTCAGGTAGTAATGAAGCAAAACACCAACATGGAGTCGGAATAATAGTCACCAAAGAAACTAACAAAAGCGTCACTAGTTTCACACCACTAACTGAAAGAGCAATGTTAATACAACTATGTGACACAGTAGGTAAAATAAATATAATCCAAGTCTATGCACCTACCAATGAGAAGAACGCGGATGAAGTAGAAGAATTCTATGAACAAATAGACACCATTCTATCCCTAACCAAAAAGAGCGATGTGACATTAATAATAGGAGACTTTAATGCCAAAATTGGAAAAGGAAGAAGTGGAGAACATGTAGGAGAGTTCGGCCTTGGAATGCGAAATGATAGGGGTGATAGACTGATCCAATTTTGCCAAGAAAGAGAATTTATAGTAGCCAACACATTCTTTAAACTGCCAGATAGAAGATTATGGACTTGGAAATCACCACAAGACACACCACAGAATATTTGCCGAAATCAAATTGACTATGTTTTAATTAGAAAACGATACAGAAATAGTATAAAGTCGGCAAAAACATATCCAGGGACAGATATAGCGTCTGATCACAATCCTGTTGTCATAAAAATGCATATAAAACTTAAGAAGATAAAAATAACAAAGAAGACAAGTAGAATAGAAGTGCAACACCTGAAGGAAGAAAACATAAGAACACAAGTTAAAAATGAAATAAATAACAATTTAAGCAACATGGGAAGACACTCCTTGGATAACAACGACAACATAGACTCAAGATGGCATACCATAAAAGATGCGATAATGAAACCAGCGAAAGAAATACTCACCGAAAGAAAACCAACAAAGAAAAAAAGGTGGATGACAGACGAAATCTTAGAGCTGATGGAAGAGAGAAGAAAAAGTAAGATAAAAGAGGACGGCAAATACAGTGAAATCCACAAATTGATAAGGAAAAAAATTAAAACGGAAAAAGAAAATTGGATGAAACAAGAATGTGAAGAAATAGAAAAGGCACAACAGAAACACGATATGTTTAACGTACACAGAAAGATCAAAGATGTCACAGGTACATACAAGAAAAGACAATCAAACATTTTAAAAGACAAACAAGGAATAATTATACTAGATGTAAAACAAAAAATAGAAAGATGGAAAGAATATATTGAAGAACTATTCGCCGATGACAGAAAGGAAGACTATAAAACTATTGAAGGAGAACATGGCCCCAAAATAACAAAAGAAGAAGTCATTAAAGCATTTGAAACATCAAAATGCGGTAAAGCAACTGGACCAGACGAAGTTCCAATTGAACTAATTAAACTAATAGACGACGACCAAGTAAATATTCTTGTAGATTTATACAACACCATATACTCAACTGGTATAATACCGAAAGAATGGCTGAATTCAACGTTTATTACAATACCAAAGAAAAACAACGCAAAGGAATGTTGTGAACATAGAACGATAAGCAATGAGCCACACGCTTAAAGCCTTTCTAAAGATCATACACGCAAGAATATATAAAAACTAGAAGTAGATATTAGTGAGACACAGTTTGGCTTTAGAAATGGTTTTGGAACAAGAGAAGCATTGTTCACACTAAACATACTAATACAGAGATGCAGAGATATTAATAAAGAAGTATACGCATGCTTCATAGACTACGAAAAGCGTTCGATAAAGTTAGACACGATAAACTAATGAAACTCCTAAAACAAAAGAACATAGACGTAGAAGACATGCGGATAATTGCAAACTTATATTGGCAACAAAAACAACAGTAAAAGTAGAAAATCAGCTGACAGAAGAAATAAAAATACAGAGAGGAGTTCGGAAGGTTGTATTCTTTCGCCCATGCTGTTCAACCTATACTCGGAAGCAATATTTCAAGAAGCACTAATGGAAGAAAACGGTGGTATAGTAGTAAACGGAAAGATAATTAACAACATACGTTATGCTGATGATACTGTACTTTTAGCAGATAATATTCCAGATTTACAGAGACTTATTGAACGGACAAATGACATCAGCAGAAAATATGGTCTCGAATGAATTTAAATAAAACTAAATACATGGCAATCACAAAACACCAGTGAACATTCCTGACATTAGAATAGATAATGTGAGTATAGAGAGTAAACAAATATAAATACCTGGGAACATGGGTGAATGATAATTGGGAATACACAAATGAAATAAGGACACGTATTGAAATGGCTAGAGCCACGTTTGTAAAAATGAAACAAATTCTAACCAACAGGGATTTAAGCTTGGAAATACGGATGAGGACAGCCAGATGCTATGTTTTCAGTGTTCTCTTATATGGAATGGAGGCATGGACCCTAAATAAAGAAATTAGCAGAAAAATAGAAGCATTCGAACTCTGGATATACCGGCGAATATTGAAAATATCATGGATGGATAGAGTGACAAACGAGGAGGTGCTACGACGAATGAACAAGAACAAAGAACTCCTGTATACAATAAAGAAAAGAAAGCTGGAATATTTAGGCCACGTAATGAGAGGGAACAAATACCAAATTCTACAACTGGTAATACAAGGAAAGATACATGGAAAACGAGACGTGGGAAGAAGAAGAATATCCCGGCTTAAAAACCTACGCCAGTGGTACGACTGCAAGTCAAGAGAATTGTTTAGAGCAGCAATGTCCAAAGTTAGAATAGCAATGATGATTGCCAACATCCGATAGGATACGGCACCTAAAGAAGAAGAATCAGTAACATAACCAAAACTAGTGCCGTCTGCGCAGTGACGTTACTCACGGAGCAGCAACGTTCTCACCATCGTGAAAATATTATTTACATACTTTATTGTGAGATGATTAAACTATTGTATAGTGTGTAATAATAAAATTAACAATTTTTACGCGTTTGCAAACAAAGTAATTATGGCGGGATGTGCCATGTTTGGATGAAAGAGCTACTCTCGCAATACAAAAGAGGCAGATATTCGTTATTTCAGTTTTCCAAAAGCAAAAGAATTGAGAGACAAGCGGGCGATTGCCTGTCGCCGAAAAGATAAATTTTATATAATAAATTACATTATCATTATTATAATGTTTATAAATTGTAAGTTATGTATGTTCTCTGCATTTTGGCAAGAAAACCTCACTCAAACATCAACTTTTAAATTATTTACCCAAGAATATTCGAAACCTGAAGCCACATACCATACCAACTCAGCATTGGTAGCAGCACAACAAGAAGAGAAAATTGTTGTTATACGAAACAAGAAGAAAAGAAAGAAAGGAAATCAGTACAATATTACGTGAAATTCACTCAGGTGTTAAAAAAAAAATGGATTTCATTAATGTAGACACAGATCTTGCAGTTTTAGAGCAGTGCCAAACTTTGTCACGGACGTAAGATTAGTTGTGCTTTTATTAGTTGCAAAATAGTTTTAATTTATTTGTTCATTAGCAGTCCCCATGAAGAAATAAAATAACTTTATTGGAAAAGCAGAATGAAGAGCTTTTGTGTGAAAAACTTCAAATATTAATTGACTCCAAGGAGAAAAAGAAAAAATATTTAAACATTTTGAAAGGCTGCTTTAGTGAAGGTCAGATAAAAACACTAGTGAATCTAAGGAAAAAATTAGATGGTCTTGTGATGATGTTGCTGCAACAATACCATTGCGTAATGTAAGTCCGAATGCCTATAGATATTTAAGGCAAAATAATTATCCTCTTCCTGATTTATCTGCATTAGAAACGTGGTCTTCTTTACAGGATATACAACAG
Source organism: Sinelater perroti (assembly GCA_036346155.1). Taxonomy (NCBI): domain Eukaryota; kingdom Metazoa; phylum Arthropoda; class Insecta; order Coleoptera; family Elateridae; genus Sinelater; species Sinelater perroti. Next base: position 13,740,971 of record JARFIY010000158.1, on the reverse strand, counting down.
GTATTTTAACACTTCTTACTTTTGATGAAGTTCACATATCAAATAAAATTTGATTGATACAGAAATATTTCATGCAAGTTGTCATGTTGATTAGATGCACTTTTCATATGTTTGATAAATCTGTTACATTGAAATCATATACTATATGAGATACTGTATTTATTATGGTATTGAAAACATGAAATGCTAGTCTACTTTCGAAGTTGGCTTTGATAAAAAATGTTTTTTAAACATCCGGAAAATTCTGATTTACAAATATTCATGTTCGCTGATGCACCACACTTGTTGAAACTGATTAGAAATCAATTTCTTGATAGCGGATAAGCGCATAAGGACTCATACAGGCAAAAAGTTTTGCCTGCAGCTCAGTTACTGTCCGGTGCTGTATCAAAAGCCATTGAATATTGTGGCGAAAAGGGTTTGTTACTCAATTTAAACTGGAAAATGGCATCTACATTTGTAAAACTCATAAATGACTGGTTTCATTTATTTAATTCAAATACTTGGATCACATACTGGATGTAACAGCTACTCTACTGAAGTTTCTTCCTTAATTTTAAAAACAATTGTAGAAAAACATAAAACACTTGTTCAATTTTAGAAAGATATTTCCATAATAAAAAATCCATTATAAAAATGTTTAATTATGTTCAAAGCAAGTATGAGATTGATTATATTATTATTTTAAATTAAACCAGGATAAAATAGAAATTTTTCTTATATAAGAGGTATGGGCAGCTCCAGCGATCACCCACACCACTCGATTTCAAATATCGTATAAGATGGTACATTTTGGGTAAACATTCTCCAGCAATCTTCACGACAAAAAGAAACATAGAAGAAACGCATGAAGATTGTTTGGTGGCATTAACTGCAAATCAAGACACTGTATGTTTCAAAAACTTGTCAAAATTTTGTGGATGCCACGTCTTTAAGTACATCACCAGTAAATAAAGAGTTGACTAAAAAAATTATGCAGCATGAATTTGTCGAACTCCAACCTTACATAACCGTGGAATTTAAAGAGGATTGGTGTATTTCTCCTGAGACTGATAATCTAGTTGTCTTTTAAATTTTTTGCAATTAAAATAACTATTAACCAAGAAGCATTAAAATATGTAGCATTTCGGAATAAACACCAATCATTAGGAAAAACAAGAGATTTTCCAAAGTCTTGTGGATTGACTCTGTTTCCAGAGGCGGCTTATTGTATCCTAGTGATGCAATGATAAAAATGGCCCAGACTTTAGAAAACAAGCTCCAGAATTTTTTTTTAATTATATATCATTTAATTAGCAATCAGAATTACAAGTCATTCTATAGGCTAATATGCTGTTTTTTAATTACTAGGGCAGTCGTGGTTGGTGTGAAGAGGACTTCTCCAGTGAGTTGCTCTCGCTAATCCTGTTTCAGATCTGCTGGCCAGTTTCGTTTCAGTGTTCTACCATTTTGCGCATCAAGCAGTGGGTGCAACAGGGGGTTGACGTGGGTTTCCAGTTTGTTGTGATGTCTTGTACTTTATTCTTTTATGGCGTCCCTCACGTAAGGAATTCTTAGATCATTGTGAATCGTCAGATTGGAAACGTACCATGGTGCGTTCGTGATCATACGAAGTATTTTTGATGGGCACCTTTGAATTTTGTTTATGTTAGATTTACTCGCACATCCCCATAGTTCTGCTCCATACATCCAGATTGGTTTAATTACGGTGTTGTAGAGTAACAGTTTGTTTTCAAGTGTGAGCTTAGATTTTCGTCAAATTAGCCATTGGAGTTCTTTCATCCTCAAGTCAATCTGTTTACGTTTCTTATCTACATGTTCTTTCCACGTGGATCTGTTGTCCAGGTGTATTCCTAAATATCTTGCACTTGTAGATTGCGGTAGTAGTATATTGTTAAAATATAATGGTGGGCATAACCTTTTTCGTAGTGTAAAATTTACTTGCACAGTCCATGTCTGTATTTGGTCTAGGTGGTTTTGTAGAGTGGTCGATGCTATGAGTGGGTCAATGGCAGTTGAGAGAATGACTGTGTCATCGGCAAACGTACCCATTGTTGTGTTTTCATTGGTGGGAAGATCGGCTGTATAGAGCACGTAGAGCAGGTCCCAAGACGCTGCCTTGGGGCACTCAGATTTAATTGGACGTTGGACCGACACCTCGTCATTGACTTTGATGCAAAATTCTCTACTACTTAGGTAAGATTTTATCAGTTTGAAGTAGGTGATGGGTAGAAGTCTTTGATCTATATAGTAATCCAGTATGCCATACCTTATCAAAGGCTTTACTGACATCTAGAAAAACTGATTTCTTTTGGTCTAATGCTTGATTTATTAGGTGACTGATTCGATGCACTTTCTGTATAGTGGAATGGTTATTGCGGAAGCCAAACTGATGCATAGGTATCCAATCTTCTGTCATTGGGTCAGAGTTTATTCTTTGCAGGAGGAGTCGTTCGAGTAATTTTGAGATAATTGGTAACAGACTTATAGGACGGTACGATGATACGTCGTTGGGTTCTTTATCTGGTTTAAGGATTAGTATTATTTCGGCAATTTTTAATTGTTTTGGCCAGTAGTTTAGTCTTGCGATAGCATTGAAAATGTAGGTAAGTAAAACTAACCCTTTCCTTGGTATATTCTTTAACATTTTTGTAGTCACTCTATCTATTCCTGGAGCTTTTCGAGGATTTAATAAGCTGATTTCCTTCTCAATCTCTTTCGGAGTAAAGGATTTGATCTTTGGTATGTTGATAGGGATCTCGGATAAATGTCTGTCTATAGCATTGTCTGTAAGGTCATCATTAGGCGTAAATACTTCGGCAAAGTAGTCTGCAAATAGGACGGCCTTTTCCTTATCACTTCTAGCCCAACATTGATATGCTATTGCAGTGTTACGGAGGGGAGGTATTGGCGCCTTAGGTTTTTTTTATGTTTTGTAGGTTTCTATATGGAATTGTCGTATCTGTTGAGATTGGTAACATAATCATGGAATGACTTTTCTTTTATTTCTTTTATTTGACGCTGCAGTTGGTTATTTAATCTATTTAGTACAGTTTTATCTGCTGGTGCATGGGTACAGTGCCACTTTGCCCTGGCTCTTCTTTTTTCTGCTATAAGCCTCTTAATGACCGTAGGTATTATATACTTGTGATTTTGGAATTCTGTGTGAGGAGTGGCATGTTGAGCGGCCTGTTTGAGGATGTTTACTAGGGTGGTTAGGACGGTGTCAATTTCTTCTGGAATTTTCAGACTTACTCTCAATTTTATGTCTTCTTGTATCTTGTTCCTGTAATGTTCCCAATTTGTGTTTCTGTTATGAAGTCTGGGCGTTGGTTTTTTATGAATAGCATATTGACTGATTGTTGCAATTACCGGCGACTGATCAGAGGAGAGATCGTAGCATGGTGTTACGTTCATATACGCTTGTGAGATCCCATTGGTTACATAAAAGTCCAAAAGATCTGGGATCTTATTGGGGTCTGACGGCCAATAGGTTGGTGTACCCGTTGAAAGGAAGGAGTAATTATTTTCCTGTATGAGATTAGCCAACTGGCTGCCTTTTGTTGTGATTAGTCGAGATCCCCACAACGTATGCTTACTATTATAGTCTCCACCTGCCACAAATTTATGCCCTAGTGTCTGGAAAAATTCCTTGAAATTTTCTTTTTTGATATTGTGCCGTGGTGGGCAATATACTGCTGCTACTGTTAATTCGTATGGGAGTGTCTTTACTTTAATGGCTGTGGCTTGTAAGTGATTGGTTACATATTTTGGCAGTTCGATATGGCTTATAGTACTTTTTATTAAAATGGCGGTTCCAGCATGTGCAGTATTCTCTGGATGATTGGTTATGTGTACGAGTTGCTGAAACATAGCCTTAAACTCATTTAGGAATTTGCACAGGCTGATGGAGGGTGTGCCTGTGTGTTGTTCGTTTTGTTCTCTACTCTCAGTTGAGCGTAATGTATTTTGTTCGTTGGTTCTGTTATTTTTCACTGCTCCTGCATAACTTAAATTTTGTTGGATACTATTTGTTTGAGGTTGGTTTTCTGTATAGATGGCTGTTAACGGGTTGTGTTGAATGTTTAGTCTATTGTTACCATTGTTGGATTTTTTTTAGTAAGCCTTGGTAGAATTCGCAGCCTTTATAGCTAGCCGGATGAGGACCATTGCATAATGCACATCGTACAGGTGTGACTTTGTTTTTTGTACAATTATTCGTGCTATGAGTCCCTCCGCATTTAACACATACATAGGGTTTAGTACAATAAGCTTTAGTATGACCATATTGCTGACAGCGCATGTACTGTCATATACCTTTAACTTTTTTGGGTGGTTCAATAGTTATTAGTTGGTTTTGTATTTTTTGTATTTTTTAAATATTTTTATTGCTTTGTGCTGGCTCTAGGTCAACAAAGAATAGGTTTAAAGGTTCGTAATATTTCTGACTTGATGTCCGTCTTTACTAAGTTCTTTTTTAATGCTTTCTGTGCTAGTTGAAAAATGTAAGTGCTTGAGTACTACCCTATAGGCTCGTTCCTCCTTCGGTTGATATGTATGGTGCACAATTTTGTTTTCTTGCATGAAGTGAATCAGTTTTCGGTAAGTATCAGAGGTATTGCAATTGATTTTTATTGTATTGTTAGTTAGAGATTTTGTGCTGTACTGCTCTATTTCTATGATTTCATTTAATTTGTTCATCATTTGTTGGTAATTTATTACGCCACAGACAAAGATTGGCGGGGGTCATGGGACCTTGTTTTCTACTTGTGTTGTGTTAGTTTCTTCTTGCATGGCATCGGTTAAATGGCTATATTTATTTTGTAGTAAAATGTTTTGACTGTTGGGTATATTTATTTTTCTTCGCTTGGTTTGTTTTACTTTTTGCTATGGGTTTTCTTTGGAGTTCTCATTGGGCTTTTCTTCTGTTTCATCATCGCTGGTTGAGGTCAGTCTGTAGTACTGGCGTTCGTTGTTTGATTGCTGCTGCTGAGTGGGATGGGAATGGGCTGGTGGGTTAATGTTCTGTTGCGGTATGAAGAAGTTGCTACTAGTGGGTATTGATTGACTTTGTTGTTGAATGTTATAGTACTGCGGCATTTGTGTGTTAGCTAATGTAACACCCGGTATAACGTTGTTCATTGGGATTACCTGCGTGGGATTATTATATGGTACGCCATTTTGGTTATAATTAACTCCTGGGCCATTAATATGCTGGTAACATTTTGAATTTGTTTAATGAAGTTTAATAGGTAACACAGTTACCTTTTATTTAATTTCCTAGCATTTATTAACCGCTAGTGATTATTAGTTATTATGTCCGTTACTTTTACAAAATATTTAATCTTAGTGTAATGCAGATAATGAGAAATAATTTACTTGCCGTTCGGTCAGCTGTTTATTGTGTATAAAATCGTTATCACTTGAACTTTCATGCACCCGGAGCGGTTATTAGCACGTCTATCCGCTACAAAAATCAAATAGGAACTTGCTCCAGAAAATGCATGGTAACTTTCTATCAGCACAGAAGAAGATATTTTCTCAATTAGCATTAATCACCCATATCAAATTAGAACTCCGATATCTTATGTAGTGGTGCTGTGCATGGCACGTACTAGAGCTTATATTCCTCTAAGAGATTTGGATCGTAAACTCAGCTTTGTAAAAGAAATTTGGAAAAAAATGAGAATATTTACAAATCATAAAAAATAATCCATTTTTTTTTTGTTTATTTATTGCATTTTTACACAAATTTGGGCATATTTTTTGTAGATTTAGAGGTTTCTAAGAATACAACTTACCTGAAAATCTATTAATGTAATTATCTATATACTATGTATATAATTTGTATATTATTTTTAGTACTGAAACGTTTTTGTTTCAATTGTTTAACTATATTGCAACAAAGAAGTCTAATTCACATATTTACAATAAAACATTAGTATAGCGTAATCTATAAGATTTATTTTATTGAAAATAAATTTGTGACTAAAGTATTGAAGTTTTTGCTATTATGGTAGGTACTATTTTTGTTGTAATGGGAATTTAATGATTTTCTTAAAGAAATGGCACTTATTGTTAATATTAAGTAACCCTTAGAAATATTAGGGGCCGAAGGTAGATATGAAGAATTAAAAAATAAACTCTCTAAGCTTAGAATATGAATAATTGCTCCGTGAGTGACGTCACAGTGTAAGACAAAGACAGGAACTACACATGCGCACCGACAGACTATTATAATCAAGTCACGGTAGAAACCCAAACCCCAGATTATGACCGTCTGACTGCCTGGCCGCTGGCCCACCTAGACATCTTCCATTCTTAAGCAACGAACCACATCAAATGGCTCTAACGTCTAGATAGCCCGTCGCCCACGTGCAGCCAACTGCCGGCAGGACCAAAGTCCCACATGATTACGTCCGACCGCCGGACAACATCACACATTGCTCAAATGGGGAGTTTGAAACTTTATTCGCAGGTGCGACCAACAAAATGTGTCTTCCAAACATTTCCCCGTTCGAGCAACTAGTAAAAATTACTACAAAGAAAAAATTTTAAATTGATAAATATGCTGGTATTGAGTTTTCCAAAAAGATAAAATTATTATATTCAAATTACAAAGCTTCTGTATTTCAGAATATTGATATAATTATGATACTAATGATAGATTTTAAAATATTTTGTTGGTTCTCGCAATGTCCTTCTGAGAACTTAAAATTTATGTTTTGTGGTGTTTGAACTATTGTTCCTATTCTTTGTCTTTGCAATTGGGGCCTATAAGTTACAAACTATCCAAAACTGTTTGTAATATTTCCAATAGTTTAGTGTTGTATTTGTTTAACTTCCAAATATTTGTATCTAACTTTGTATATAAAGTTAAAACTTTTTTATTTTTTTTATTTATTAAATTAATTTCTAATTATTTCATCACGCTACAACTAATTTGGCTTCTTGTATGAACTTTCTTATACCTAGAAATTTTTGAAAAAAATATCTTATCTTATTTGAAATATGGATATTCTTCCAAACATAAAGATAAATCTATTTTGGACGTGCTTTAATTAACCTATACATTTTTTGAAATTTGGGCAGGAAGCATTCTTTTGTACTGTTGGTAAAAACTTTAGATGTTAGTAAGATACCTTTACACATATTTAGAAGCATGCTAATTGGCAAGTTTTAAGTTTCAGGAGCTGGAAAATCATGACAAATTCAAAACAATTTCGCTTTTGGCTCTTTTAATTAAATATTCTACAGTATAAACAAAATTCTAATATATTATTACTAATAAAACTTATACTCTAAAAAATTTATCATATGATCCGATGCATTCCAAACATTCTCCCAATTTGTTGCAGGTTAACTTTAAAGCCAGGATCTTTGCAATTTCAACACACCACCAAGAAGGCTTTTTAATCTCTACCTTTAAAAAGCATACCAACTGCCTGCAGACTGTTATATCAATAACAAGATCAAAACGTATTGTAAACCGTACCACACCCTTAATGTTTTTAATGAACAATGTAGGAAGAAAAGATAAATATTCTTACCTGTTAATCAAGCCAAACTTTGACAAATATAAAAATTTCAAAAAATAGATAAAGAAGCATATAACCACTCGAGTTGCAATGTCAAACTTTGTACCAGGAACGTTAACTAAATTTGTTATTGTTTTAATCACTACTAGTAATGATTGAAAACTGTGCTCGTGATGTTTAACAAACCTATAGCACTATGTACAAACAAAAAGCAACTAAATGCACAAATTCTATCCCCATTTTTGATTAAAATAAAAATTTCAGATTATATTTATTTAAAAATTGAACTAAATGCTTAAGAAAATCTTAGTGTTCACAGTAACCGGAAGTTTCTTCTAGCAAAGCTTTTTATAACGCTTTTCTATAAACGCACCTTTATTTTAGCAATTACACGTCTGGTGTTCTCTTTTAGCCCTGTAATCGTAGCAGATTTGTGTTTCTTCAAATATCTTCAGAGGAAAAAGTCTAATAAGCTTAGATCACAAGATTACGGTGGTCAATCGATATAAACACGACCATAAAAGAGAGTGTTTATGTGCTGTGTGACATGTGGCTCCAGCTTGATGAAATAACATGTCATTCAAATTCAAATCTTTGGTTTATTGACAAAAAAGTTGTTTAGCATCTTCCGATAGGGTACACAATTGACAGTAACAGCTGTGTCAGCGTCGTCCCCAAAAAGGTATGGGCTAATGATTCGTCTAGGCCACAATCCACACTAAGCTGTGCATTTTTGTAAATGCATTGGTTTTTTGTAAATAGAGGATTATTATTAGCCCAGATGTAATAATTTTGACGATTTACATGGCTATTTAAGCAAAAAATTTTATGTTTTCCAAAACTCAGTTCAAAAAGCACTATGTTTCTGGTGGTCTTTGCTACATGGTTTGATACCAACTGTACAACTACAACGCCCACAGAACGCAAACAGTGCGCAATTCAAAGTTTCATTTGGATTACCCTATATATGTATAATGATTATGTAAAGGTACCGGATCTCACCAACGGTATATAACTAAACAAACAATCACGTCTAGCAGCGGATTAAAAAAGTCCCCTAGAGTAAACCGAAAATCCTTCAAGACCCACAACTTAACAATTGTTTATTTTGGTGCGTGCCTGCGTATCTGCGCCGAACAAACAAATATGACATGGCGTAGCGAGACCTGAGAACTGCCTGATTCAGCAGAGCATTAATATCTCGTTAGCATCCAATTACTTCAAAGTAATCACAAACGTGTTCGCGATGTCTGGCAGAAAACGGGAGCTAACCGAACGAGATTTCATTTGCAAGTGCGCGATGAAAAAGTTTCGCTGCGTAGGTAGCGAATATAATTAAACTCGGCCGCCTTGCCGGCGCAGTCGGAAAAGCGGGGAAATCTATTTACAAACATTAAGTTAATAACTACAAACAGGGCGCAAAAACAAACTCGGGAACAATAAACAAGGCGGCTAACTAGCTCTACAGTGGAAAACCAAGCAAATAAACTTTCCTGTTAGGTAATACGCCTTCCATCCGGCCGGAGAATAGACGCGCCGGGTAAACAATGAAACAAAAACTGCCATAATTATCGCGCCGACATGGAATAGGTGGAGTAATTATTTAATTATAACATTAAGGCGCAGGCTCCCGAAAACCATCTTTGAATGCGCCCTAATTGTCGGGGAATTGAATTTCAGATTCGCCTTTTGTTGGCGCCCGAAAGGTGTGCTTCGCCGCCGAAGAGAGCTTATTGCAAGTCAAAACACCTCTTTGACGGTTCGCCGGATCGGGGGATTGAGATTTCGGCGCTCGCCCTGCGCTTCCTCTCCGCTGATGGAAACGGCGATATAACGTCTTTTTGAACTCCATTCCGTAAACAACGCCCCACTGGGCTTTCGCCTTCTATGTTTGCGCTGAACAGGGCGCAATAAAAATCCAGCTGAGCTTGTAATTAAAAAAAGGAATTGCGTCCCCGCTTCAATCCAATATCGCCAAAACTAATAAGAGAACTGCACAAAAAATAATACATAAATTTAAATTAATAATGTAATTTAGCTGTCTAAGTTTCCTTACAGAGGGCACAAAAGGAGGGACCTGGATTACTATTATAAAAGACGGAAAAATTAGGATTACGATTAGTTTAGTAGAAAAAATTAACGACATATAAAGTGGCTGCAAAATGTATGCGGAAGTCGAAGGCATTCGTTAAGAAGTAGGTAAAGCGATATTAGAATGTTGCAAATATGAACAATTTGACTGAGAGGGGAATAGCATAAGGAAGAAAGATAAAGCGATTTTTTCATTTTATATCTTTACAGATAAGCCAGGCCTTTTCGCTGCGCTATGTCTAAATCAAACTTCACAAGAGAGGAATTCAACTTTTTTTACGTACAATTCAAAATCGCCTTAGTAAAGAAAACCTTTCTCTTCGATCAAATTTGAAGAAATTCTTATTATCAGAAAAACGACTAGCGCAGTTTTGGCTACCTCACAGTCTGTTAAGTGGCAATTGAAATGTCGAAAAAATGCTCACTATCTGCCCGAAATGCTTTCTGAAGCCTGCTGAAAGCTTTTTGGTTCTAACAGAGCATTTTTGGGTGCTGCAAGACAATAATGACCCGAAACATTGCAGCAAACTGTGCAATACGTGGAAAGAACAAAATAGTCTCCTCAGATGTCCTCAGACGTTAATTCAATTGAAAAAGTGTGGTTGTACATGATAATGAAGTTCAAAGGAAAGTCAGTCGACACGGTGAAGCATCTGTAATTTCAAATTAAGGCGATACGGCAGTCGTTGCCAAACGATTATGCAGAGAACCTCTTCAACAACACGGAAAAATCAGTAATAGAGGTAATTGGACCAGACATTAAGTAATTTTGCAATAGCTCATATTGTAGACTTCAATATAGGAAAAAATATCTCTACTTTTGTTTTGTCGCAAAAGCTAACAAATGAAGTAAAATACTTTTTGGATAATTTACAGTGTGAATTCAGGATAGGAAAGGGTAGCATTGACTTAATACTAATCATCAGAGAAATGATAAATAAGGCGTTAATTCTTCACCAACATACAAATTGTTAAATTATAAAAAAATGTATAGGAAACACTGAAAAGCTGAAACCACCAGTCCAAATACTTCAGGCAAATTTAGAAGTACAGTAGAGTCGTATTGTAGTTTATATTTTACCGAATTCTAAAGACTGATACTTGAAGACAGAAATTTATAAATAAATCTAATCATTTTTTTGAGGTAGTTCATGTACCTTTTTAATTTATATGGACCAGTTCTTGCGAAAACTAGTAACAATTCCGGGAAAAATAAAAAATGAGGCAATACGAACATTCAAGTGATACAAAATTACGATTTAGAAATAAATATAACGTGGAGGGCGCCTTGAAACTTGTATGGAATGTTTTGGGGATTGGTAAAATCAGGCATTTATACCATTACATTTTGTCTTATTTAATCTAGTGTAAACATTTTTTGACTTAAGCCAAACTAAGTCTAACTCTTTGTTGAAGTTAGCTGTGCTGCTATCCTAATGCGTTATTCTAAAGCAGAGCTCTTGGCCATACATTAAACATTACTGTGAATCGGATATGCAATTTGTAAAAAAGTAACGTGCAATCCGTATTAAAATTGGATTTTCTGTCTTAATCTGTTAGATCTTTAGAATGTGGGTTTTCCAAGCTAGTTTTGTGTTGAAATAGGCGTCGAAATATTTCTCTGGCTCATCTTTACAATTCTAACGTATAATAGTTTTAAAGAAAAGCATTAGAGAATGCCTTTAGCTTTCTTAAGATAGATAATTTAGGCTCCATTTTTTAAAAACAATTTTACATTTTGTTAGTTATTAGTTGGAGCTGTACTACGGCTGAGTGCAGACTTTTACAAACATTGTCATGTTGTCTTAAATAGGTGGTATATTATTCATATAAATGTTAAATAGGATGGGACCAGGATGTCACCTTGTGGTACTCCGGCTTTGAATTATTTCCTTTTACGAGCAATAGGGTATTTTGGAATTTTTTGGTATAGAATCTTGCAGTTAAGGCCAACGTGCCTTTGATATGTCCAAAAATATGACTACTTTATATTATTTCGCTCGAATCCCATTTTAGTGCTCAGAAGTGCACCTTAAGGAGTAATTTGTTCATTTAGTTAGAGCTTTTTCTAGAACCTTCCATAAAGTTAAAGAAGACTGATCAAGTTGTAACTACAAATGTGGTTCTTACATTTTTCGCTTTTGCGAAACATTAGTACGTGGGCATATTTGCCGTAAGGAGAAAATACCTTAGATATTTTAGGTGTCCCGAAGTATCGCATGCTTGCCAAGGCCAAGAAAAAGGAGAATCATCTAAAAAACAAGTGGTAAGAAAAGGCGAGAATAATTCAAGCTAACGTAAACAGAAGTGGAGCAGTTCTAGACCTACTATACGCCCAGGCCAAGAGAACCGACACTGCGATAATTGTCGTCTCCGAGCCCGAAACAAGACGCAGCAACAATGAGACTACGTGATATACAGTTGTTACATATCTCCGAATATAGACTGAAAGTTTTATAGCGTTTCTCAGCGAGCTACAAAACGACACAAAGCGGCACAAGAAAGAGATTGCCATTACGGGCCACTTTAATGAGAACTCGGTTATCTGAGGATCATCAGCGGCAAACCCAAGTTGCGAATCAATCATGGAGTAGATGGCAGCAAATTCTTTCGCACTGTGCAATACTGGAATTAACCTGACATTTGTACGAGGAGAAAGCGAATCCTTGATCTAACCATTCGTTCAGAGCAAATATCGCGGAGAATCTCCGCCTGATAGGTTCTAAAAAACCCTGTCCGATCATGAATGGATAAGCTTCGAAGTCCGACAAGAAAACCTGAGAACCACGGAAGAGATGCCAAAGAGTGGAATTTTGAATTCTGAGAGGTTAGATTGGTTTATCGAAGAGCTGCAAAGCGTCTTGGTAGACATCGATGGCAACGGTAAAAAATCGGTTTACTTAGTAGACGCCGGAGATAGCTCAACTGAGAAGAATTTGCCTCCACTACTTGGAAAAGTTGGTCCGTAGAAATAAAAATTGGAATGCTTGCTAAGGCAAGCTGGCAACTCCGCACCGTCATTAGCCGCGAAAAATGTCTGGCATAGAACAGAATCCTGGAAGACCGGGAGAATTATGTCTGGAACCTGGGATATAAGATTGCTCTTTGTACGCTAAATATAAGCAGTGACCTACCCCTGACTATAGCAGAACAGCTAGAAATAGCTGCAAGCCTGTTTCCCGAAAATCAAAGAATCACCTGGACGGCAATAAACGTCACAGAGGCGGTAACGCAATTCACTGAGAAAGAAGTAATAAACGCCGATTCTTAATTGAACCGGGAAAAGTCCTAGGATCAGATGGCTTACCGGCAAAAATAATAAAAGCCATGATCAAATCCAACTTAGGGCACTATACAACAATGATAAACTATTGCCTCAAAGAAGGGATGTTTCCGGATAAGTGGAAGACGGCCAGGCTCGTCCTGTTGGAAAAGCTACCAAAGCCCGGGCGGGTTACCGTTACTGCCAATCTGCCTAATGAACGTTCTGTACAAGCTTACGGAACGACTTCTCCTGTCAAGATTAAACGCTGAGACCGAACACATGTCGGAGAGATAATACGGTTTTTAAAAAGAACGATTCACAGTAGACGCCATTCAAAAAGTGCTGGAAATTGGCAGGGTGGACGCGCGATATCCGTACCAACATCGAAAGCTGTGCGTCTTAGTAACGCTAAACATAAAAACGATTTTAACTCGGCCCCTTGGCGTGGGATTGTGAAAGCACTACAGCGGAAACAAACCCCGCCTTATCTGATCTGGATGAACCAGAGTTATCTCAGCTACCGATAGATTTTCATAAATAGGAAAAGATACGAGTGTCATGTGGGGTACCCCAAGGGTCGGTCATCGGTCCGTACCTTTGGAACGTGTTCTATGATTTGATCCTCGACATAGACACGCCAGGCGTTCGCTGACGATCTGGCATTGGCGATCACAGCAAAAACAAAACCGAAATTAGAACACATCACAAATTCAACGCTCGAAAACATACAAAGTAAAATGGGGCGGATGGGACTAAAAATAGCTCCAGAAGAAACGGAAGCGGCGCTCCTCTATACGAAAAGAGCGATACCGCCCGTACAGCTCCGGCTAGGAGAGATGACGATAAATACGAGGCGCATTCATAAAGTAAGGGACGTTTGGTCACAGAAAAAAATGTACTCATAAGAAACAAATTTTATTGTCATATTTAGTTAGGTACAATCTTACTTTACTTCTCTACATAATCGCCGTTCACTTCTAAGCATTTTTCGTACCGCTGCACCAGCTTCTTTAACCCCTCTGCATAGAAGCTTGCCGCCTGAGAGTTGAACCAGTTGACAACGGCGTTTTTGAGTCCGTCTTCGGTTTCAAAACGTTGTCCACCCAGCCACCGTTTAAAATGCAAGAAGAGGAAGTAGTCGCTAGGTGCAAGGTCGGGACTGTACGGTGGGTGGTCAAAGTTCCCAACGAAAATCTTGAATTTTCTCAATGGTTTTGCAGCAGTGTGAGGACGCGCGTTATCGTGGAGGAGGATTATGCCAGATGACAGTTTCCCGCGGCGTTTGTTTTGATCGCACGTCTCAAGTGTTTGAGCGTTTCGCAGTACACGTCAACTGTAATTGTTGTCCCACGTTCCATGAAATCAACCAAAAGAACACCGTCTTTGTCCCAAAAACTGTAGCCATCAATTTTCGACTTGTGTACTGAGTTTGTTTAAACTTTTCGGTTTTGGTGAGGATGAGTGTCGCCACTGCATCGATTGCAGTTTTGTTTCTGGGTTGGCGTAGGATACCCACGTCTCGTCCCCAGTAACAATGTGAGAAAACAAATCATCTCCATTTTGTTGATAACGGGCCAAAACTTTCGTCCACTAGACATTCTTTGCTCTTTGTGGTGGTCGGTGAGCATTTTGGTACCCACCTTGACACAATTTGCTGTATGCGAGGTTTTCTGTGACAATATTGTAAACAGTAGTGCGTCCAAGTTGAGGAAATTTGTCAGCCAGGCCACTAATCGTCAATCGACGATCAGATCGCAGTGCTTGGTCCACTTGTGAAACGATTTCATCAGTCTGGATACTGGGCCTGCCACTCCGCTCTTCGTCATGGACATTTGTTCGGCCATTTGTAAAATAACGGCACCATTGTCTAACCTTTCCTTCACTCATAACTGTAGGTCCGTAAACCAGGCATAACTCCCGATGAATTTCAGCAGCCGACGATCCTTTTGCACATAAGAAACGAATCACAGAACGCACTTCACACTTGGCGGGATCAACGATTTTCGCGGCCATTGTTCTTTGCATTCACTGACAACAATACAATTTCAGAATCAAAACAAATGACGCTGTAGCTTCGCAATGAGTCAGTAGATGGCGCTGCAGTGGTAAAACTGTGCTTCGAAGCGCCACTATTTATATACATGCAAACGGCCCTTACTTTATGAATGCGCCTCGTACATCATCTTGTCTAAAGTACCTAGGCGTCTGAATTTGGACCAAGATAAAAGGGACGACACATATTTAGCAAACGGTTAAAAAAGCCAAAAATGTTACTTAATGTCTAAGTTGGAAACCTTCCTGGTATATCTCCAAGTGGCAGAACAAGCTCGTGTTTACAACACGATAGACAAAACAGAGGCAAAGACATGGACCGAAAATCAATGGCAAAAGAAATGGAAAAATCCCACAGCACAACGACTCAGTGAACAAGAAGACTTATACTAACGAAATCACCTGACGCAATTCCTGACGGGTCATAGAGTGTATAGCATCTATCTCTTCAAATACGGACTTGATAACTCCGACGTCGGTTGGTTCTGCGGCGACCCAGACTCTCTGCAGCATACCATATTCGAGTACGAGAGGTGAAAGAAGAGAAAAACTGAACCAACTCAGACCTGGAGGAGACATTAACCCCGGAAAACGTATGGCGCATTGTGGCAGAATCAAAGGCGAAGTGGGATACGGTGTCTACCTTCATTGTTAAGGTTATAAAAAAAAAACAAGAGAGAGTTATGGGAAGATGAGGAGCAACCGTACTGGAAGTAATATGAAAAGTACTCCCAGGCGGTTAGCAAACAGAGGTGGTTTTAGTCAGTAGGAGTCTGACACTACCCATAGTCTAAGGGTGTCCACGAGAAATTTTTACCATCTTAAAAAAAGATGTTTCAGATGTGACTGTTAAAATTAAATTGAAAATTTCCTCGAGCCTCCGTAATCTGTTTTTTGAAGACCTTCAATAATGTTTTAAAATTTCTTTTAGAGTAGCAAATTAATATTAATGCTTGGAACTGGCGTACAGATTTCTACAAAATTGGTATATTACAACGAAAAAGTAAAGTTTATTTACGGATGGTGTACAAAATCGGCGAATTCGTAGGTCATGTAAAATTGAATTTATTATTGATGTTGAGCTTTTCTAGTGTAACTAAAGTATTTTGGGTTGTCTTCCACATTTCAAGATCTTTGGGTTCGAGAGCACTAGTAAAATGCTAGTATGAGTTTATCCTGAGTATATCAAGTCTTTTTTTTAATTCTACGAGACAACTAGTTACTGTCAATTGCATAATACCATTTTTTTAATTAGATTTACTATATAATTTCAAATTTGGTTAATACTATTCTTCTTAGTATAATTGTCAGCTGTGGACTGTATTGGATGATTCTTAAGATCTGGAGTATTCTTTTGTCAATGCCTGCCGTAGTAGTTAGAGCAATATAGCCAATTAACTTTTGTGAGTAGGCATACGTACAATAACTCCAGTAAACTGCAGTTTGATGATTACAAGTAGATAGTCGGAGTTTATTTTAGTAATAAAGGATTACTAAATAAAATTTTTAATATTTTTTTCCTAGAACATCTAGAGCATCGGGAAGCTAACTGAATATTATTCCTGCTGATTACCAGATTAGGTTGGACAGAATTGAAGGTCAACAAGCAATTGCTTGTTTGGTTATTTTAAACGTAGAGTTAAAATGGATTGTCACAGTTTATTCAAACAAGTTTTAGTAGTTTCTTATAACTCTACTACTTTTTAAACAAAATTAGCACCCCTCTAGCTTCAAAAGTCACATTTCCTTTTCTTCTGCATATTTTATGCCCTAGTATTGATGACAAAAATTTTGTAAGGAAAGACATATGTTAGTATCTATTATCTTCGCAGTTGGAGTTTGATGTCATGGGTCATTTGATCAGGATTTATAAGTAACCCTTCGTTAAGATTACTATCTTTTATAACTCTGTAGGCTAAGAAAAGGATCCGTTGTAGTTTAAATATGCTCTTCTTGCTGCTTCAGTTGCAAGAGTTTTAGTATCTTCAGATTGTTGAGGTCCTTTATAACAGAGATTTTATACTCAGAGAAATTAAAGTAAAATTTGCTGCAATTTACACGTTGTGGGGAGTCGCCCAGGTATTTTACGCAGCAGGAGGGCGAGGCACAATAACCCTAGTATAACCATAGCGCTGACAACTACAACACTAGGTGTTACATAAATATCTGCGTTGTTTTACGGAGTGTTGCAACTTGTAAATTTTCAAATTTTGCTTGTGTGTTCAAGTACTTGTGTAGCTCTCGTATTTCTTCTTTAGATAATGATGAAGAAAAATAGCTTTGATGACTACGGACAGAGACATATAATTCGATTTTACTCTTCGACATGATATTAATTTAGGTTTCTGTAATCAATTTTATAAGTTATATTTTGTTATAGAGTTTATATGTCTTTTATAACCTCTTGGTGACTCAAAGATCCGTTGAGAAAAAAGATCTCAGTGTTCGGATTTACTTCAGAGTATATGCGTTTGTATACTTCAATTGGTTGTGTAAAATTATGTGTTTTTCTATCAATTCCTGATTGTAACAACAATACTTTTAGATTTAATTGAGTAATCGTTTATCTGGAACAACAGTTTCTAACATAAAACTTATATTTGGGGGTGTTAAGTTGGCGTTAGCGTCATTACAGTGAGGAAATTGTTGCACAACTATCTTTTAATAATTTTTGGTAACTTATAACCATTTCCTATAAAACTGATTTTGACTTTTACCAGACAGTGTAACCATTATAGCAAGGTATTAAAAAAAGTAAACTATTCAATGTCTTAGTTGTAGTTTATCGAAAAAAAATTAAGTAAAACAGTACTAGTCGATATATAGATAATATAATATATTTCGGAAACATCTATGGAGCACACTGAAACTGCCAAAATTTTAAGTAAAGTTAGTTAAATATCACTAAATGAAAACAAAACGTAATAAGAAAATTTCTATTTCATTTGATGCCTAAAATAAATAAATTAATAGATGTAATACATATTTCAATTGGGTTGGGAGCTCTACAAACTCTACCCTTTCTACGACATTGATGATAAATTTTATTTCTTTGCAAAAACATGGCGATTTTACACTATAAAATTAACGATGCTGCTTTTATAGCCAAATTGCGTTAAATAAAGTTAGTTGAATATCGTGCGGATACGGTGAATAAAACTTTTGCTCTATACAAAAATCCGCTAGCTGAGCGAAAGAAGATTCTAAAGATGTGCACGTGATTTATTTTTATGCATAAATCAGCTGCACAAGTTCTCGTATGGTTTTCAAGAAAATATAATTAATTTAAGTTGCAAGACTTTTATATTTGAAATAATAGTAAATTATTGAAAAAATATGTTACAAGATGTGCATGATTTCAATACAAAAAATGTCAGCAATTTTTAAATTGTTGATATTCAACAACTTGACTGGACGAGAATAGCCCACACTCATTATGGTTTAAGATTCAGTTGTGCTTAATGAAGTTTACTGATTTGTCCCTAAAGAAACTTGGGTTTTCCATAAAGCTCTTGCTAATGGTAACAAACATAAAGTTGTCATATTAGGATCAGGAGAATAACGAATTAAGTAATAAAATCGGCGTGACCAAAGTTAAGCAACTATTAAATAAAGAGTTAAAAATTAATGTAGTCCTAAACGTAGAAGCTCAATTATTGTTTATATAGTTAATAAATAATACAGAGATAAAAAAGCAATGAGTTTTGCTTTATTAAGGCACAAAATATTGCAGTAAAAGCTTTTGATAGCTGTGGAAAATAAACCAACTATACTGCTGTGTTAAAAGACCCTTTAAGATAATAGTGACACTTTAATTTAAAATAAAATACCTACAAGGACAGATTGAAAATTTTCCGGAATAACAATACCCAAATTTCTTTTCAAATAGAAAATATTTTGAGGCATCTAAATGGGTGAACATTAGAGGGAGTCGGCAATAACGTAGATACATACAAAATGATTTCAAACTTCAATCAGTTTGTTTTTGTTTAGTGCAATATTACAATAAAATAACACTTTTGTCTTAATAAATTCAACGCTTTCCCTTAATTATTGCTTTTAAGTGATCTAACAGTACTTTTCAAAATTGCTCAGCAATTTTTTTTCTTTTTCAAGATAATTAGAGAAATCCTTTTGTGTGCTACCTAGATCAAATGTTGTTTGTGATGCGTTTTTCCAAATGACTAACAAAATTTTAATTTTTATTTCTTAACCATGCCTATAGGCATTATTTTGAAAATTTTTCGGCGGATCAAATGATCTAACAAACTATTGCTCAGGCTTCCGAAATCTATTCAACCGCATTATAGTTTAGTTGTACCATAATTAATAATCTATTAATCCATTGTAGAACAAACAGAATAAACATGTGCGTGTTAATCTAACAAAAATCTTCTGATAGCTTTCAAGAAGCGACTAGCTAATTGAAAATAGAAAATGGAATTATTAACTTTAAAACTATATAGGTGTATTAAAGTGCCAAAAAGCTTTGTCAATAATTAAAAATGGAACACCTTCCGATAGCTTTACTTTAAGGGATCACCAAGTGAAAGTTGGTAACTGAAAGTGGTAAAGTAAATACTGCAAAAAAATCTGGCTGCAGCTACATAATATTTTTAAACATCTCTGGATGGTTTAGTGCTGTCTGAATCATGCTACGCTTCTCTAGATACAAAGATGTAATAATAATTATATGTTAGACTTGTCAACAATGAATCAGGTAATTAGTTATCTTCAAATAAACGCAAATCAAGCATTACTAAAAGAAGCCGTTAAGGACACTCAAGAACTGTAGACGAACTGACGTCAGTGTCGGAAAAAATATAATCGCCATTCAATAAATTTGCATTGTGTAAGATTATAAAAACGCCAAGAATAAACTCTTGGCAACACCCTCCAAAAGAAAAGCATTGAAAAAACCAGATAACTTAGTATTCCGCAATTTTTTCTAAAAAACACAGAAACTGCTAATTTACCTTATTTTTAATTTATCAAACTTATTGTTCGCGCCAATCTCCAATTACTTTTATTTTGAATTTAAATTGGGACCGGCCGTCTTTTGGTTCCCTCCTGTATATTTTGGATTTGAGATATCGGCGTCGAATTTGCACGACTACACGGAGCGCTATTATGTAGGCCGCGGTTTGCCTTAGCTCTGCTCTCGGCTGCCTGGCCCTTGCCTGGCTCTTTTCGCACGCTTCATTTTGAATTTAGTTTGTGATAGTTTAGAAGAGGGCGACCGGTTTTAAATTTTCCGTAAGCCGAGAGCGTTTTGACCGAGAGTTCGCCGGCGTGTTTTCATTTCCGCGAGGTCGTTTTGTTGAAAGCTAATTAAATTAACATCTTACCGGTGGTCGTTTTATTTCCCGATTACATTTCGGAGTTAAAGTTTTACCGGCAAGAAAACTCGGTCCATTTTTCTTTGCTTATGACTTGTCAAGAAACGAAGAAGGAACCAGGAAAGACGCTACCGATCGGTTCCGCTGTGAAGATTGGGGTAGCTTGTCCTATCTTTTCACCCTTACCCTTATATGCTTTTCCTGCAACCCCATGACCAACAGCATAGGAAATATATTTCTGCGGAAAAGCACCGTTTCTACAGGTTAGTGTTTTAGCTTTAGCTTTTCTTTGAAGTTTCTTCGTTTAAATTTAAAATTATTATACAGTAATTTTTCGGCAGCAAGACTTGTCATACTGTATACTGAGTTGTAATGCAGTTAGTTATGACTATTACTCCAATCTCTTTATTTACTCTTTTCATTCCTGAACTTTTTTATGTACACTAAAGAATTAATTTTCTACTTCCACATTTCTGTTCTTTCCCGTTTTAGTTAAATTATTTGGTAGTACTCAGGTTCTTGGTTTCGTTATGGTTTTAAAAATTATATGTATCTAGTGTAGAGAAATAAGCGCACAGTAACTATAGAAACAATAAAATGTGCGTTTGAATGTCATCAAAGGCAAAGTATCCATCAGAGTAGAAGCTCATTGTTATAAAATATGCAGAGTAGGTTTATTAGGTTAAAATATAGGCATACAAATTTGAGGATATATATATATATATATATATATATATATATATATATATATATATATATATATATATATATATATATATGTAGATGAGTAGATGTGTCTGTGACGCGCGTGTTATCTATGCATGCACATCGAATGCTAGTGACCCGCATTAATCAGTGAGTTTATTTTATTTATTTTAAATATGTTTCCGTTTCAACCACAAATGCCTATTGCTCAACAACAAATTCCAATTTCTGTCAACATCATTTATTATATCAAAACCAGCCATTAACGCCCTACACTACGCAACAATTATTATCAAGCCAAACATATGTTCCATATGTATCTTATCCTACTAATATTCCACAACCCATGCACTGTCCGCCACAAAATCCTAATAACCAGCATTCAGCACCTGAAATGACCGCAACAAACGATGACCAACCCCAAACGAGCTCTCATGAGTGGCAAGTAATGAAAAGAGATAAAGATGCCCACGCTCCCCTGATAATAACCTCGAATTACAAAGCCAAATCATCGATAACAACAGATTTAATTTATTAAATGACATGCACGAAGATAACGTAATGGAAACAACTAGAGACGAACCACAAGCTGCAGTTAAGAAACCCCCTCCAGTATATATACACGGAGTAGAAAATTATAACGCAATTATTACAAACCTGACAAAAGTATTAGAAACTGAACAATACAACTCAAAAACACTAGCAAACAACGTCGTCAAGATAAATACTAATAACCCTGAAACATATCGAAAACTTGTGAGACATCTTGATGACGAGAAAATTATTTTTCATACTTATCAGATTCAAGAAGAAAGGCTATTTAGAGTTCTAATCAGAAACCTTCACCCAACAGTCGATACCACGTTAATAAAAGAAGAATTGAAAGAGAAAGGACATACTGTACGCAATTTAATGAATATAAGACACAGGGTAGACAAAACACCACTTCCTTTATTCTTTGTTGACCTCGAGCCTGCCAGTAACAACAAAGAGATATACGAACTTAGATCTCTATTAAATATGATAATTACAGTTGAGCCACCAAGGAAAAAAACCAGTATCATCCAGTGTACTCGTTGTCAAGCATACGGACACAGCAAAGCTTACTGCAGAAAACCATTCGCGTGCGTAAAGTGTGGTGGTAACCACAATACCCTGACGTGTACAAAGCCAAAAGACACTCCTGCTACATGTGCATTGTGCAATGGAGCCCACCCAGCAAACTATAAAGGATGCTCTATCTACCAACAACTTCAGTTAAAAAGAGGAAACAACACCGCCAACCCTAGGATGCAAGCACCACAAGCTCTAAAGGCGGCCACAATTCAACCAAACATATATAGGGCAAACAGGTTTCCAACTAGCTATGCCGCAGCCGTGGCTGGACAACAAAATTTCATAACAACGTCAGACTCATACAACACTCAAAATCAAAATCAAAACAGCAATGACATCTCCCTGTCTCAGTTCCTTTCCAAATTTGAAACCATGTTTAGCCAGTTAATGCAACAAAATACTATGATGCTCAACCTACTCACTAGCCTGATAACCAAAATCTCCCAATAATGGATACCCTAAGAATAGCCGTATGGAAGGCAAACGGACTTCTACAACGCCGTTTACAAGTAGAAGCGTTTCTAAACACCCAAAAAATCGACCTGCTCTTGTTATCTGAAGCACACTTTACTAATTACAACTACCTCAATATCCATAACTACAGAACTTATTACACCTGTCATCTCGACGACATAGCTCACGCTGGAACGGCAATTATAATCAGCAGCAAATTATCACACTAAGAAATGGAGAAATTTGAAACATATCATATACAAGCCACAAATGTCAAAATTAAAGACCACGTTGGAGACATAACAGTATCATCAGTATATTGCCCTCCGCGGCATTCAATAACGCAGAACCAGTTCGAAGACTTCTTCAGGACGCTAGGAGACCGGTTCATAGCAGGTGGTGATTTTAACTCTAAACACCCCTTATGGGGTTCCAGATTAATTAACCCAAAGGGAAGGCAACTATATAAAACCATCTTAAATAATCATTATAATGCAGTAGCCACAGGTAAACCCACATATTGGCCAACCGATCTGAATAAACTGCCGGATGCATTAGATTTCCTTATTACAAAAATTTCTGCCCAACTACATCGATGTTGCTGACTGCTACGATCTAAACTCGGATCACTCTGCTATAATATGCACGTTGAGTAGCTGCATAATCAACAAGCCTGCAAGGCCCAGCCTACACAACAGTCTTACGGATTGGGACATTTTTCGACAATATATTGATGAACATCTATCGATTCCAGCAGTACTTAACACTTCAAATGAAATTGAAACGGCAATAGAACGACTAACACAAACCTTACAATATGCTTCTTGGACAGCTACGCCCATAAAACTACAACATAAATGTAACAAAAACACTAACAACTACTCCTTAGAAATTAGACAAAAGATCAGCGACAAACGAAAAGCAAGACGGATCTGGCAACAAACAAGACACCCAAGAGACAAAATATACTAAACACTCTCACCACACAACTAAAAAGATTAATCAAGGAACAGAAAACGAAACGTTCAATGATTACGTGCGAAACTTATCCCCAGTCAACACCATGACTACTCCTTATGGCGCGCAACTAGGAATTTGAAAAGCCTATTATCCCTATCCCTCCTATTCGTAAAATGATGGCTCTTGGGCCCGATGTGACAAAGATAAAGCGGTGGTATTCGGCGAACACTTAGCTGCAACCTTTCAACCGCACGAATCAGACAGAACTCCACAAGATGATTACGAAATTCTCGAATTCCTCAAATCACCACTCCAACTCCATTTACCCATTCGACACTGTACACCCAACGAAGTCCAAACAGAAGTTAAATGTTTAAAACTGGCAAAGCACCGGGATATGACCTAATTACGTCCGAATTACTCCGTCAACTGCCAAAAAGGGATAGCAGCTATAACACGTATATATAATGCCATCTTAAGAACTCAGTACTTCCCAATCCAATGGAAATTTGCCAAGTAATTGTCATTCAAACGCCAGGAAAACCAGCTCAATTACCAGCTTCTTATAGACCGATTTCGCTGTTACCACTCCTCTCTAAGCTCTTTGAGCGAATTCTACTAAGAAGACTTGAACCCATTATAGAAGAACTGCATTTAGTTCCGGAACATCAATTCGGTTTCCGCAGAAAATACTCAACATTGGAACAAGTCCACAGGATAGTGGATAAGGTAGAAAAAGACTTCGAGGAAAAACGGTTATGCCTAGCAGCATTCTTAGACGTGGGCCAAGCTTTTGATCGAGTTTGGCACCCTGGCCTCCTATATAAGATCAAGCAAACCCTACCGCAACAGTACTATCTGCTCTTCAAGTCGTATCTAGAAAACAGATACTTTCGGGTCAAAATCAATGACAGCCACTCGCCAATCTACTCAGTCGAGGCAGGTGTACCACAAGGTAGCGTACTGGGACCGACATTATACCAGTTGTTTACGGCAGACCTTCCTGTTACCGACAATGTTTTAATTGCTACGTTTGCGGACGACACGGCTGTATTATCTTCACACAGAGATCCACTTCAGGCATCAATATACCTGCAAAATGCGCTGGAAGCTTTAGAAAACTGGATAAAGACCTGGCGCATCAAAATCAATGAAAACAAATCGGCTTCAGTGGTCTTCACCCTCCGCGAGGTTGTTCCACTTCCTATAATCTTCAACGGCACTAACATACCACACAAAGAAGATATCAAATATCTCGGTATCCATCTCGATAGCAAACTAAACTGGAAAAAACATATACAGACTAAGCGAAAAGAATTAGATATCCGCGTGAAGAAGATGTTCTGGCATCCCGGACGAAAATCCCAGCTCAGTTTAACAAACAAGGTGTTGTTATATAAAACCATGTTAGTACCGATTTGGACGTATGGGATCCAGTTTTGGGGATCTGCTAAGTCATCGAACATCGAGATATTACAGCGATTTCAAAGCAAAACACTTCGCGCAATAGCAAACGCCGAATGGTATGTGAACAACCGCACATTACATAACGATCTAAAGATCCCATGGATTAAAGATGTCATCAAAGCTTGCTGCATCAGATACAACGATCGTATTAGTGATCACCCTAGTGTTCTAGTGACAGACTTATTAAATAATGCAAACGCAGTTAGACGCCTGAAACGGACAAAGTTTAGTGACCTAACAAATTAGTAATAAGACTTGTATACCTTGTAATGACAGGAGGTCACTCTTGGTGTTCCTCCCCACATGCTATGTACATTAACTCATTTGCTTGTTAGTCTAGTTAGACTAGTTGTAAATATGCAGTAAAAAATATAACATATATATATAAAACAGCAAAACTTGTTTTTTTCTGGAATAGGAAAATATACCATAGGATTGACTTATTTAAAATTGTCCAGACTTCCTACTACTTACGCTCTAAAGATGTATGACGCTTACCTTGGTAAATGTACAATGTTTTTCTTAAATTAAGTGACAGTAAGAATTAAAAAAACAAAAAACTTTCTATTAGAAAACCATAGTTAAGGTTCGAATGAGTAAAATCCTTCAATAAAAGTAATGTGAAAGTTATAAATTGGTTTGGTATCATTTAAGTAGGTAGTTTAGACTATGTCAAAGAAGTACCGGGAATTACTTAATAAAATACGCAATTTTTGTTCAATCATCAATATTTATTTTGTCGCCTTCAAAGCAGGCCCAATTTGATGCAACACACATACGCTAGCGTTTGTCCAATCTTTGAAACATTTTTATAGGCGCTTTTCCGTATAGCCTTCAGCTCCTTACGCGAATGTTGTTTTATGACTCGATCGACTCAAAACGGGTACCAGAAAGTGGCAATTTTAGTTTCGGAAGCAAAATAAAATCAGACGGATCCAAATTTGGTGAGTACAGTGGTTGAACAGTGGTAGTTGTCACGTTTTTGGCCTTAACTTTAGCCACAATTGCTGCTCTCTGCGATGGTGCGTTATCGTCGTGCAAAATCCACAATTCTGGTCATTTTAGGGATTTTCTCACGCAAACGCTTCAATACGGCCAAATAGTATTCTCTATTGGCCGTTTGTCATTCTAAAACAAATTTATGATGGACCAAACCACGACCATCAAAGAAAACAAAGCATCGCCTTGATGCCTTTTGAGCAACTTTAACGTGTTTTTTAAGCTTTGGCTGGTTTTTTGTCTTTCATGATGATTCCTATTGACTTGTTTGCATATAAACTTATAGATCCCATGCCTAATTACCAATTATGATCCGTTCCATGAATGTGGAATCAGAATTGGCGCGGTCCGGCATATCTAAAGAGACCTGTTTACGAAACTGTCTTTGAAGAAAATTTAGCTATTTTGGAACGAGCAGAGCGGCGATGCGTCTCATGCCCAACTTATTCGCTAAAATTATCTCTCATAAGATGGAATGGCGATTATCCGGCTCAATTTTCTTCAGTTTTGCGATGTTTTCGTCGTTTGAAGAGGTCGAAGATCGTCCTGAACGAGGGTTGTCTTCGACAGTCTCTCGCCCCTTTTTGAACGCTTTGTACCATTGGTAAGCCCGTGTTTTTGTTAAAAATAATTTACTATAAGCCTTTTCTAACATTTTTAGCTAGTCGGACACAAAATTCCGTTCGCAACTCAAAAACTCTTTGTTCAACATTTTCGTCCATTGTAAAAATCGTGATGCACTACTGGGTGTACTGATTCGACCAGCTGCTGTAAGCAAACTGCTTATTTTAGGCATAGTAATTAAGGACAGTGCTATCAATTTACACAAAAACGTTTTTCTTTGATCATTAGCCGGGACTTTTGAAATTACAAATTCCCGGTACTTTTTTGACAGGATGTATATGAAATACAAATAAAACCAAAGATTCTGTGGTAAATAAGTCATTTAGAATCATTACTAAAGCCGCACATAATGCAAGCTTTATCTTTTGCAAGTTTATTTATGCTCCTTACGTTTATTTCAAAACTATTTCGTGAGCAACGATCTTCTAGACTGCATTAGCATGCTTGGATAACTGATATCAAATTTTTCTCTTTATCAAACACTTAGCTATACTAAGTCATCTAATGATTCTCTGTTGCCCAGAACAAATTTGCATTTATCTGTTAATACTTCAGATTTCGCAAAAGCGCTTGGATGCTTTAGAAGGCAAATGCCTTAACAATTTTTTTTCTTGTTCAAGCAGTGGACAAAAAGTAATGCCCAAAAATCTAAGACGTACCTTCCTTTGCCTGTCAAATGAATATCGTAAATGGTTTGCAAAAACGGACAAAAAGAAGCATCCAACACAGAGAGGTAGTAGTATGTAGATTCCACAACATTTACATCTGCTTGTATTCCAAAGTCAAAAACTTAACCACATATTTTTAACTGGTATCTGAAAGTTTTCCCCAAATTTGTTAGGTCTGTACCTAAAACTCCATTTCAAAATATTACATTGTGCAAGCCACGTAAATTTGCAACATTAACCGATACGTTAGAATAGTACGACTATGCAGTGGTTTATATCGCCTACCAACAAGAATTGAGAGACAATTCTAAAAAAATAAATTTGGCATAATTTTGTTAAGACTTTGTAGAACATTTTAGAAAAAAATATTACAATGTACGTTTATCTTGCTGAGCTTTTTGCCTTTTCTATACAATCTCCTGATATCAAAAGTAGTACAGGACTACTATTATAAATCTAGTGTTTTATTTCGCACACAAAGTCAGAAGTGACAAGAGAATTAAGCAGCGCTCTACAAATGTAAATCAGCAAATAGAAAGGAGAATTTTGGTTAAAACCCATTCAGATGCTTTTTGAGGTGATCTCAATAACTTTTATTTAAGAAATTTCATTTCCACATTGTATATGCAATAGTTTTCTTTTGTTTGAGACATAGACAGCGAGACATTTGAACCATATAAAAAATAAAGAAATAAGTCATTCAAGGATAGTAGCTGAAATACAAAAACAAGAAGGATATTATAGATAAAAATCATGGCATGCAGATATTTACAAATAAATTTAAAGAAACGTAAAGTCACTATTTTCTAAGTACAATGCCAAACATAAAAAAACTACAAACGAAACTAAACTAACATAAGATCAACTCATAGATTTGTTCTTCCTAAAACAATGAGCTCAAAATATAAAATTATACTAGGAAGAGCTGAATTTTGTTAATGTTAAACTAATATCAATATGAAAATAAATAATTATTGTAAAATGAGTACATATTCTATCAATTCTATCACCATCTCACTGACAACACTAAAAATATTTAAAATCAAAACTAGTTTCTGAATAGCAATAAGTCTAATTAAGATTTAGGAAAAATATTGGTTCTTATAAAATGACTTTGTTGTTTGTTTGAAAAAAACGTGCAGAGAATTTAACAAGGCGAATTTTACCATATGTTGAAACATAATCACAGTAGAGCATTCAACATAATTAACAATGTTCTCTGGTCTAGAAATTACAATTTCAGGCTACTGCATTAGATTTCAGTAACAGAAGAAGTACTATCACTTAGAAGATAGGTAACCGACTATAAAGTGTGCAACGCATCAGTATTTTAGTTACTATACTAGCTAAGAATCATTTAAAGCAATTAGTATTTAGGGGAAATACAATATCGGACAAAAATAATTGAATTTTTGGAAATCGCTCTAACTATCTAATCAAAAATTGCCAGCAGGATCCTCTGGAGTGGTGAGAGCAAGTTCTGCTTGTTTGGATCCGAAGGCGTGCAATGGGTTTGACGTCCCGTGTGCGAAAGGAACAATCCTAAGTACCAGAAGCCGGCTGTGAAACATGGAGGTAGGTCTGCAATGGTGTGGGGTTGTTTCAATAAAAAAGAAGTTGGTCCACGGTACCACAGACCACCTCGTTTACGGCAAGTTGTTGCACCCACACGCACGTGGAAACATGGGTATTTTAACACGATAACGACCCGAAGCACAAGACCTTTTACCCTGGCCTTTACAGTCCCCGGACGTGAATCCGATCTTTGGGATAAGCTAGGACGTCGTTTGGAAGGGAAACGGGTCCGAAACGCCGACGAGCGATACTAGCAACTTCAACAAGAATGGCAGAAGATTAGGCTAAATGTAATTGACCGATTGATGGCTTCCATTCCAAAACGTTGTGAGGTAAAATTCAATTATTATACTTTTGTCGCGATCAAAATCGTCCACCTGGCACTTGCTGTGGAACTTGGCGTCTAGTGACGCTGTTCTTGTGTGGGATTGTTGCCTAGAGGCCCTTGCTATTTGCAACTTGGTATCAGTTGGGGCGGTTCTTGATTGGGAAGCTAAAGCGATTTCCAAAAAATTCAAATACTTTTTACCGATACTGTATTTACGATACAGTGCAACAACTTTTAGACGAAACCATTACTATTCAAACAGGAGTAGGCAAATATCTGCCAAAATCAACGCATAGACAAAAGTAAACACTGCAGGAGTTTGTGCACTTGTACCAAATAGATAACCTCTTTTGAACGTCCAATTGAAAAACTGTAAGTGAAAAAATTATATGCAAAGTGGTTGCATTGACTCATAAATATCGACCAAAAATATAGTATTGGAAATTGTATTCTAGAAGGTCTGTTGGAACTATTTGTTAACATAGATAAAACATACATCTACTACTGCAAGCTAGATATAAAGATAGAAATTAAAATAAAGGGCAATAAATGGTGAAAGCGCTATCAAAAAAGGCAAAGAGCATTTTGCCAACTGGAAAGACTACAGACGCAGTTTTTCAGGATTTTGAGAGGTCATCCTGATCTTAGAGAAGAAAAAATAGAGTCACTTAAAAGAAAAATTAAATAAAAAGCAGAGAAGAATAGCACGCGAATAAAATCTTTTTGGACTAAGACAAGTCTACTATTGCAATGGTAAAATTAAACGAGGTGGGGTTGAAACTAATTCGTCCTCTACCTTTTCCCTTCCTTTTGTTCAAAGTGGTTTTTTATTGTTCCAAAATTTGAACAATAAGTTTGGTGGGAAAAATTTTGTACGCTAAAGATGCCATCTTCGTCATGTTTCTATATTATGCAGACGTGAGAGTAACTTAAAAAAAAAATATTACACTGAATATAATAAATATTGCCTAAACTATAGAAGTTCCTATTTTTCCCGATACTTATAAAGCTTACAATTAAATCAAACTTTTAGTCCTCGTGGTGCTGTTTTATCTTCATTCTGCACAATAAAATTGATTGCGGTGGGAGTGCCGAAGTGATGGTCAAACCATATTCTCATTTAGCTCGCTTAAAAAATATGGTCGATTTACGAAGTGCGTTCAAGTTCTAAGGTCTTTAATTTTTTTCCTCAACATTGAGAGTAAGTAGAAAAAATGCCGTTAATTCTAAAAGACGCGAGAAATATTTTAAATTCGTAATGTAGATGGTAGTATCATATAATGCATATAGGTCGAATTACCGCCATTACATTGAGTGTTCTTTTGTATGCTTTAAACGGCGATGTTTAGTGTTCAAAAACAACGTGTAATTATCCGTTTTCTGCTTTTGCGTGGTACAACGTCCACAGAAATTTATCGTCAGTTGAGTGAGACATGCGGTGAAGACGTTATGGATGTTAAAGACGAGTATTTGTGGGGTGCGTAACTATAAGAACGGTCGAGAATTGTGTGACAATAAACCAAAGCAGCTTCAGCCACGAACCAGCCGGACCGAAATATAATTGCGAGAGTGGAGCCGGTTGTTATGGAAGATCCTTGATTAGGCGTGCATGATATCGCCTCTAAACTTGAGTCTTGCAGGACCTGCAAAATCTATTTTGCATAATGACCTGAAAATGCGGAAAGTTTCTTCGAGGAGGGTCTCGCGAATGCTGACCGACAAACACAAAACTGCGCGGGTGGAAATATCTCAGGACACGTGGACACGCGAAGCCGCTATGAATTTCCGATTATAAAGGACACTCCTCGTGGTCGTTCATCTTTCAGTCGAGCCGGTGTTATATTAGCGATTTTGTAGAGGACAAAACACACCCCTAAAGAAGTGTTCTTGGGAGCCATAAAATCATGGCGACGATATTGTGAAAAATGTGTACGTCTAGACGGAGATTACGTTGAGAAATAATAGAAGTTTCAACTTTCTTGGGTAAAGTTAATAAAAATGAAAATTCTTAATGTCCTCTCATAGTGAAAAGAAAAAATCGCAGATTTGTTTTGAATCGAGCAACGACTGAACTAGGAAGACTTCTCAGTTACATCAAGAATCAAGCAGTGTAAGATTTTCTGCTGCACTTGGCACCTACAGAGGCTTCCTGCTACTCACTATATAAAGCCACTAAAAAGCATAAACGACCACAGCAGTATAATTTACCTATTCGGTTAGCAAACAATACTTGAGCCAGAAATGACCACGAAAAAGCTTTAGCATTCTCTAGTTACTTAACTGAAATATTTAAACCATTTCCTCCTAAGCTTACTAAAGATGTTGAAAATATAATTTTGGGATATCTACAACCACCATTTCAATTGAATCCAGCTACTAAACTATTTAAACTTGGTAAAATTAAAACCATAATATTAAAAGATCTAAATGCCTTTAAAGCACTAGGTTACTACTTACTAACGGAAAAAGTGCTTAGGGAACTACCGGAAAAGGGATACAGTAGTATATAACCTGTTTATTTATTGCAGTCTTACGAGTTCAGTACTTTCCAGAACAATGGAAAGTAGCCACGATCATAATAATACCTAAACCTGAAAAGTCTTATCAAAGGTCCTAGAAAAACTACTACTCCAAAAACTAATACCAGTGCTCACTGGTAACCATAATACCTGATTACCAGTTCGGCTTTCGAATACAACATTTCTCAATTGAGCCAGTACAGCGAGTAGCAAACACAACTGTTAAGGACTTTGAAAGCAAACGCTACTGTTCAACGGTTTTTATTAACGTCAAACAGGCTTTTGATAAGGTTTGGCACAAGGGTTTGTCATACCTTACTAATAAAAACTTTCTTGTAAAATTTAGTGAATCTTAAACATATTTACAACAAATAAATGCAGAAGTCCCACAAGGCAGCGTTCTAGATCCGATTTTGTATATAGTCTTCACTTTAAACCTTCCCAAATTAGAAACAATACTTGCCCCTACTTTCACAGATGATACAGCTATCCACTATCCTTACATTGCATATCCAAACATAGTATCTGTACAGCTGCAAAATCACTTGAACCAGTTTGAACATTGGTATAATAAATGGCGCATTGCAATGAATGAGACCAAGTCAACACACGTAACCGTTACAACCAAAAGGAGAACTTGCCCTCCAGTCCAGCTAAACACTTGGATAGACGCCTGACTTGGAAGATACACATCTGTATGAAAAGAAAGCAGTTAGGTATCAAAATACAAAAATATATTGGCTCTTAGGCCGAAAATCTCAGTTGTCACTTGCCAATAAAATATTATTATGTAAAACTGTCATTAAATCAATATGATAATATGGTATACAGCTGTGAAGCACAGCTAGTATCTTAAATATTGACATACTAATTGTGAGACGTTTTCAATCCAAAGTACTTTGATGCATAGTAAACGCACCGTGGTATGTTCTCAACGAAGTCATACGCAAAGATCTGGCCATTCCATCAGTCAACACAGAAATATAAAAATTTAGTATTCGCTATAAAGACAGGCTTAGTACCCATCCGAACTCTCTGGTGGACCATCTAATGGAAGAAAACCCGGAAGAGATACGACTGAAACGATGTAAGTTTGCGTACTTACTATCAACTGTCTAATGTACGCACTGTGTGCTGTGCAGTGCTCAAGAGTAGACTAAACTAATGGTATTTTTGGATTTTTATGATAAACAATTGTCATATATTTAAAGTTCACCTAGAGAATACTCAATGCATTATTTCCGACATGTCATATTTGTATATATTGTCAAAATATTTACTGGGTGTTACTAAATAACAGATTGTAAAGTGCATTAATAAATTTAAAAAAAAACTTTCTTGGGTAAGTACTGTTTTAAAAAAAATGTTGAAGACCTTAGAACTTGAACGCATCTCATTTCTTAAAGTTTTAAAAATTACACAATCAAGATGCATTATTAGCATTAGCATTCTTAAAGACAAAAAGTAATATTGTACAAATAACTGGGGCTAATTATTGTACCTTGTCAGTTACAACATATACAGGCGTCTTCTAGGCATTGTGTTCTTACTTTGTTTATTTTTGCTGATAAAAGTGAAGTTAAATTCAGCAGAAGTTAATAAAAAAATAACAATAAAACGGCGAAGCAAGACAAAGACGAAACTGCACAAAACGAGCACAAAAAGTCCTTCAGCCGCGCAAAGTACACAGCAGACAGTTTTAATTGCAGCAGAAGTATAATTTATATTATCTCGAAGGCTGTATCGCGGGCTGCTAAATGGAAAGTCCTCGTGCGCACAAAGCGCGCCGTTGTTTAACTTGGGGATAAACTTCGCCATTATTTATGTCAACAAAGAGGTAAAAATAGCGCACTGGGTGACGGCTCCACGCCTGGCGGTGGTTGAGAAGTTCCGAGCAGCGCGCGAGCTTCCGCCAAATTGGAGCATCTCGCGGGTGCCATCGGAAGCGTTGCGGCCGCTGAAACAAAGCGCGAGCAATGGGCCCCGTGTTTTGCTTTATTGCGGTTTAGCGCGCGCGCGGGCTGATAAGGCGCGCTTTTAATAAAGGCAAAAACGGCGGCTCGTTAATATTCCGGGCATGGACGGCCCGGAGTTCGGCCATCAGCGGGCGATAAACTTTTAAGGGCTCGCGCTACGAAATTGTTGTTTAGGTCGAAGACAAGTGGTGATTGCCTTAAAAGGATGGCAGAAGAAGTACTACTTCAGGACATTAACCATCTAAACATTTCTTTGGTGTTAAAACGTTCCACAGCATGATGAGGTGACCAAGAAATACCCAATATCCTGGATAATGACAGATCAATGGGCCAAATCGAATTTGTTATATTTAAAGAAAATTTATGTGAACAGGATCACAATCTTTAGATCATCTAAGTAAGCTCAAAGTACTGTTATCAAAGTCAAATGCAAATAAATCCAAGGATGCTATGTTTATCTTGAAGTACGTTGACTGCCCCCCTCCCTCCCAAATTAACTCAAATGACAGACATATACCTTAAGGAAACAATGTTAAGTGTCTTGGTTTATCTTGGACAAGAGACAACCTCTGGGAAAAAATATATACAGCAAATGCACCGGATGTTGGAAAGTTTAACACAAATTTAAATTATACACGGTGTCCAGAAAGGGTAGGGAATATCTGACGCTGTCCATGTAATGGCGCGGTTTAAAGTAGCCATGGAAGTGCACCTGGGAGACCATCGCGCCTATTATCACAATGGTGATTCGATAGTCACAGCTCAACGTTTATATCGTGTAGAATTTAACGTACGGAATCCACCGAAGGACGATACCATCAGAAAATGGATTCGAATGTTTGAAAATACCGGTTCGACTGTAAAAATTCTCAATCAATGTCTCCCGCGCTCTGCTCAAGGAACAACGATTGAAGAAGTGAGAGTTTCAGTGCGTGAAAATCCGTCTCAATCAGTTCGCAAACGCAGTCAAGAACTTAACATTAAAAAATCGTCGTTGCACAAGATTCTGAAGCAAGATTTACAACTTACAGCCTACAAAATTCAGTTTGTTCAAAACCTGAACGTTACCGACTATCCTCTCCGGCTGAATTTTGCAAATGAAATGCTTCAACGTTTCCCAACGTTCGAAAACATTCTGTTTAGTGACGAAGCGAACTTTCACTTAAATGGTCACGTAAACAAACACAACTGCCGCTACTGGGCCAACGAAAATCCAAGACAGATACATGAACGACCATTACATAATCCAAAAGTTATTTGTGGGCTGCCATGTCTGGTGAAGGCATCATTGGGGCTTATATTTTTAAAGACCGGCTAGGGCCAGCACTTACGGTAAACAATGAACGCTATTATATGTTAAGAAACTTTTTGGTTCCGCAACTGCAGGTGTTTGAATGTTTTAATGTGGAAACATGGTTTCAACAAGATGGAGCCACTTGCCACAACTCAAACCAATCACTTGAGGCCGTCAATCAACTTTTCCCGGAAAAAGCGATCTCTAGTCGAGGCACTATCAATTGGCCCCGAGAAGCCCCGACCTTACACCCCTTGATTATTTCTTTTGGGGATACCTTAAAGAGAAAGTGTATGTAAACAAACCACGAACTCTACTGCAATTGAAACACAATATCCGCATTGAAATGGCCGCCGTTTCTAGACAGATGTATAGACGCGTGACAGCTGATTTCCGTGTTCTGTTAGAGAAGCCCCAGCAGCGCCAGGGTCAACATTTGGACAACAATCTTCGGCACTTAATTTTCCAGAACGTTGTCTAAAGATTAAAAATAAAAAAATATTTTTCTGACTTGTAGTGTTTTTTTTATTAATTTACAAATATCTTCCACCCTTTATAGACATCCTGTACTTTGATAGTAGAAGTAAACAGTGTTGTTGACTGTCAGCTTTCCTATCCTTGGATTTTTTAATTGAGGTTGGTTCATAGACATTTTTTTAAGGGATCTATTTTCTGACACTCAATTCACTCAATATAATTTATCAAAACATTCTACACGGTCTTCTTAATCTCAAAGTATTTTTCTAACGTCCCATCATGCAGGTGACAGGATTTTCGACACTTAGATCCTTGTTACTAATAATAGTAACATGGATTTAGGTTCTAAAGAACTTTATTGTGTCTAATGAGCTTTTGCCTTTGGGTTCAGTAATCTAATTTCTTCCCATTGGATCGCGCATCTTCCAGCATTACTCTTAATTCTAAATCAAGCTTGCGCTCTGACTGCAGCTTCATTGGTAACTTTTGATCAGCAAGCTTGGTTAAATTTAATTGTAAATCTTTTTCAAAACAAACACAATCTTTTTTGCGCTTGTTTATATTTTCTTTAAATTCTGGAAGTGTTCTTTGGCATTTCCATTTATTTCTTAAAATTTCTTTTCAATGTTTTGCTTAAACTTTTGGATCTTTCTGCTGCAACTACCAATGCTGCTTAAACCTCCTATTTTATATCTACTGTTATAATTCTCTTCTCAGTTCTCCTTTGATATCTATAAGACATTATCTTTAACCTCTGGCTAAAAAGTCTGTGACGTTCTTTAAACTTTTCTACTAAATATTTGGTTTGCTTCTTCAATTATCTGTCCGCATTTTGGACTATTCTGTTAGTTTTTCCTCGAAAACTTGTATTCTAGATTAGCGCATTTAAATTTATGGTATTAAATATGTATCTGTCTTGGTTTTGTTTGACCAGGGTCTGGAACAATCCTTCCTGTAGCCTGTTTTTTTCTTGCTGTCTCTAATCTTCTCTGACTTGATTTTTATATTTAAATACAATACTATTAGTGCGATATCTGTAGCCAGTTGTAACTAACTCAATTTATGTCAGGACTATTCATTTCTTTATCTTAGAAGTTATTTCACAATTTACTATACTTATTTCTACAAATCATTAACGTCTAGTTAAGTAATACAGTAATAGTAATTCTTTATTCCCATTGGTTTATCTCAATGTAACTGTTGGCAACTGACTGTTGTTAATGAGCTTATCTAACTACGTGCAGATTACATGAATCTTTCTTTGAGAAATGCCTACAATTCTTTAAATGTATGCATGCTGCTACACTCTCGCGCTTGTTTGCGTCTCATTTAAGAAGACCTAGGTCCTGGGGATTGACCTCAACAATAACTAAACTTTTCAGAATGGTTCTAAATAGTGCTTGTGTATACGATTTTTAAATAAATAACTATATGGAGAGGCAGGCGTGTAAATAGCCGCTCTCGTGGTGCGGTGTGGGATACGATACCGATACGGCTCGTAAGGACCAAAAATGTGGAGGCAGGCGTGTAAATAGCCGCTCTCGTGGTGCGGTGTGGAAACGTAGTACGGCCCGTAGTGGAAGGTCAGCCGATAAGGCCAAAATCGTCCCTTAAACGGCCGTCGCGTAAGCGGATGGGGGCGGCTACCGATATCAACCAATGAATTGCCAAATCGCTCACCTGAATCGGCTTCGGCTTCGGCTTCGGCTTCGTCGGCGATTCCAAGGTGGCCACCTCTGCGTTGCGGATCTGGTATCTGCGGGATGTTGAGACACGACCAAATTGGCCGAGCTGCGATGCGTGAATATTTGCGGGGTGTTGAATATGCGTGAATGTATGCGGGTTAAGACACGACCGTATTGGCCGCGCTGCGGGGCGTGAATGCTTGCAGGGATGCGAAATGTTTCTTGCGGGTGAAGACACGACCGTACTGGCCGAGCGGCGGTTCATGAATTTGAATTTATGCGGACTAAGACACGACCGAACTGGCCGCGCTGCGGGGCGTGAATGCCTCGGCTAAGCAAAAGCCCATGCCGTTTGTGTGCGACGGCAAAACGTAGCTGATATCAAAGGCTCGCATGCCGCCGCGATATAAAGCGGTTCAAGGGCGAAAAGGCCGCCACACCACTATATGTCAATCTGATAGAACTGAAAATTGAATACAAAAATTTATTTGGATATTTAAATGCAGTCCATTTGGTTTAATTAAATTATCACACTGCTATGTTACTTATAGAATTACGATGAGCTACTCAGATAGAGAATAGAGAGAGATATCTGAATGCGTAACTTCTAAATGTAATCATATATAGAGTTTTACAATTACGTGGACTTGTACTAAAGACTTCTAGATGTTGTTTCATTTTTAAACCCTTAGAAATTATGTTGGAGTTTAGGTATATATTTATTTTCAATAAAATTACTTATACATCTACAGAATTAACAGTTAGTTTATAATGTTATGACTAATAACCCTTGATCGGTAAGTCCCATTACTATCTTTATCATGTCAACAAGAAACAATTCTACTATTATATATCGTCTTGGCCACCAACAATGCATACGTTAGAAATTAATGCAATTTTCTAGCTAGAGTTGTAAAGGTATCATCGCGGGAAAACCGGGTATAACAACAAAAATAACATACTTTATAATATAAAGACTAACAAATATTTGTTGCTAAATTTTTTATTTTGTGTCCGTCAAATTATTTTTTCAAGTACCAACCAACTGCAGAATGAAGTAGCAATCTGAGTAATCTCAATTATAGAAGCAGAAGTGTCACCATTGGAAGTATTTCTTTAACTTACATAGTAAGAGAGAGAAAAAAAGTTAGCTTACTCATCATTAACATATCTGGCATTTCATAAATTTCTATAAAGTGCAGACATGATCATTGTTTGCCATTAGAAAATCTGATATATTTATCAAGGACCGTTATGTAACTAACATTTTATCGACCATAAAACTTGATATTTGAGTAAATTTTATTATAGATTCTCACCAGAACCGGACAGTTAATTTATATCTGACATCATTGTGAAATGCCATTAGATTTAGCTTGTAAACCAATTTTGGTATTTAAGTAGGAGCATTCGTTCAGCTTTTTCTATAAAGAAATTTTTAGATTTTACTATATTATATATATGTACCCATATATAGCTGTCCTATTATTCATTGGAAATTTGTCTACACTCAAAAAAAAAAATATTTATCAAATCAAAAGATTATACTCAGAATTTTATTAAAATAAAAAAATATGTTTTTCGGAAATGCACGTTCATTTAGTTTTTAACATCACACTAAAACAAAACAAAAAGAGAAATTTTTTGGACATTGTCAGTGAATAAAATTTCCTTCTTAATTGTCCACCATATTAGTCAACGACAATAAACAAATTATAAAATTGCTATAAAAGCAGAACCGTGTAGTAACAATATGTAATCGCCCCAAAAATATCGAAGCAATGTTAATATAATAAAGACAGCTTACTCAGTCGCGGTATAACCTATTAATTAATAATAAGAATGGACTATAATGCGCATGCGTGAATAAGAAACCCTTCAATGGGCGGGTCAATGGTAAGTGTAGCACAAGCGCAGCAAACCATTTAGAGATGCCATGAATTTTTTGAAAGCGAATCACGTCATAAGGATCCGCAATGAGCAAAACCGCGCAAATGTTAAACATTGTAGTGGCTAGAATCGACAAAGATCGGTAACTGACAGCCGGAAACTAAAAAATCAAATGAGAATTCAAAAAAATAAAACGATTAAAATTTTAAGGAAACAACAAAAAGCTTTAGATTGCCAAGAATGAATTAAAGTTTTCTAAAATTGGTAACGATTACAATTTTTTGCAGAAGTTTACGCGCGATGAGAGGAGGGTGGCTTCTAAACATTGTAGGTAAGGATGCTTAAAGGAAATTCTCTCCGTAAGGTACCTTACACTACCACTTCCATACTTAGTATTAGAGAGAGGTACCTCCGACTGGTGTGCAAAGGACTACTATTAAGCTTCTCAAGACAAAGAGACTTAAGCCACAGTATAGGAATTATACTTTTAAGAACACTCAAGTGCAAGCGTGGCATAAACAGTTCTAGGAAAAACGAAAAGCAAATGAGAATAACGACCTTCTTCGTCTCCTGCAGACCAGTGTTACTAGGGAGAATATTCTTAACTGTAGACATCCGCAGATTAATAGTTATTGAAACTGCTCGTGAAGTTGCAATAAGCATTTCTCAAGCAATCATTTTTGATAACATTGAGTGACAAAAATTTACAAGATGGCTCCCTCTCCTTTTCGAAAAAGATCAGAAATAGTAGTATCTTGAGGTGGAACTGACTATTGAAACCCTGGTAAACGTAAAGAAAGGCTTATTTGCAGCAGATTCTAACTTCGAATGAAACCATTACACTTTGTAATCCAAAAAAAAGTATATAGTGACTAAAGAAAAGAGAATCTATACTCGTCAAAGCCAAAACTGGCCTCTAAGCTCAAAAGGTCCTTGCAGCCGTCTTTCTTTATTTAAAAGGAGTTTTGCGAATTTATTTACTCTACAGTGTACTATAAAGACCACCTACCGATATCAAGTTTTGGATAAAATGCCGTAAAAGCCGCTAATTTCCAATCCAATACATTATTCTGCTTTGCAACAACATTTGAGTCCATACCGACACAAAATTGAGAATTTATTCTGAGCTACATAGGAACGACCTGCTTGTATCTTCCTGATGTATGAAGAAATTTCAAATAAATAATTTTCGTTAAAGTCCTTAAAGCATAGAACATGTATTTGTACCTATAAAAAAGTCAGGACTAAAAGAATAGAAGACACTTAAGTACTTCACTCACAACAATTTCGTTAAGCATAAATCATTTAAAATAAATTTGTATTGAATTATAACCTTCAGATACGGGTCATGTAGAAAATACCTTACTAATCTAAAAATTATGGAGATTAATCAAAAAAATCAATGGAGATAGGCAACTTTACCTTAAAATTAGAAATCTTTCTTATTTAAATATAATTGAATTTGCACAAAACAATTAATTAATCTATTTACTATGTGAACACTAACTTTAAGAACAATAAAAAATGCTTTAGCAACTACACAAAGTATAAATGAAATGAGTCTACAGTATACAAATTATGATTACAGCACATACATTGTCAGAAAGTTGTTGAGAGTAACACAAATTGGTAAATTGATACGTTTTTCTTGGTGCGATAATTAATTTCTTCAAATCTGTAGTTTGAGATTAACCACAATAGGTAATATACCTCCCCCTTACTCATACAAAGATTTTTATTAATGGTAGAACAATTGTTCAGAAAATTCAATTTTTACATTACTAATGCTTAATTGTCCTTTAGGAACAACTGATTAATTGATTTATTTGATTAAGAGAACAAATAATGTTGTAACTTAAAAATGTCAGCACTATATAGAACTTTTTAATTTGAGCCTTATTATTACAACATCCCTTAGCAAATAAATCAATGCTAATTTTATAATCTCCGAACTTACAGTGTGCCAAATTGCATGCTTAAAATTATCATAAATATAGCAATATAAAGCTGCCACTTTAGTGTTAACCTAATAATGATATGGGCAATCGTAACAAAGGTTGTAAAAATTACATTAAATATTTTTGTCGTGCTTTTTTCTTGCGACAGAATGCTAATATCAGTACACGTAAATGTCTCCAATATTCGGTACAATTAAATGATTAATATAAATTTGATTCAACCAAATTCACCCTATTCTTACGTAGAAAGAACCACAAACTTACATCCCAAAATTACGCGCGATAAAGTGTGGCAACATGGTGCAAAATGGGCGCCGCCTAATTACAGGCTGCAGGCGGGCGATTGAAATGAGCCCTAATTAAGAACAAATAAATAAATGAGCGGCAATTTACGGTCGATATAAAGGTGCCCCGGAGAGAGAAATTGGGCGCTAGGCAGCGGATAACAAGTTTGGGGGTGGTATACAAATGGAGTCCATCAAGGAATGTGGATGTTAGATTACAATGGAAGGCTAACGTATCGCCTTCGTGGAGCTGCCTAATAAATTTTTGCCCCCGTTGGCGGCGAGCCTCGGCGCAATTAGCAGGCAGTTAATTCAAATTAAAAGCTGAGTCGGTCGCTAACCTACCAGAAGTAGATGTGGACTAATAATACTATATAATTTAAATACGCCATACCATTCTTCCCTAAGTAACAGTTTATAAACTTAAAAAAGTAATTATTTAACATTTTCGATTATTTTAACACTCAAAAAAGAGCTTAGAAGAAAATTGTATTTATTAAAGCTCTATGTAACGACAAGGAAACTAATCAAGAGAAATGAGCAAACTTGCATATCTTTTATAATAAATGAATTATGAAAATGAGGGTTAAAAATAAATTTGCAGGTGCTAAAAGATAGCTAGGTGACTGCTTCAGCAGTTCAAAGAGTTCATCAACATATTAATGCCTAAAACGACACGATTGCTTTACCAAAGCTTTCTATTTGCTTCGACTTCTCAGTGATTGTTAAAAAGTATGACTTAGTGACCTGAATATAGTTGAACGTACGCTACCTTAGCTAGTTTGGTTAGAACAAGTTAGAGCAGGCTACCATGTAGATCAATTTCGGTAAGGGTGCAAAAAAGATCATCAAATACAAAACTTTTAAAGTTAGAGCTTACACAAGTTAATGTAATGCTTTTTTGTGGATTTATTTTTATAATTAACTATATTTGAGACTTTTTTAAAGTGTCGGAAGACGTGTTTTGATAACTTTGTTCATATGGATGAAACTTTTATTTGAGATTCCATGTATGCAGATTTACATTATAAATATAAACAACATCTTCATTTACACAAGATTATAAATGTAACAATAAAAAACAGGATTAGGGAAGCCAATGACTGTACTCCTTTAAGGATTAAGTAATTTAAAAATTAAGTTTTTTTAGTGAAACCAAATTCGACAGATGTAAAAGGTCGTCTTATAATAAGCATAGAAAGACCATATAAACGTTTGAATGCATACATAAATAAGTGAGCTCATTTCTGTAAAGAAAGTTCATTACGCATCTGATCTGTCATCTGAAATATCCTTTCAAAATATATGGCCCGTAGAAGGTAAACTATCCAAATACTACTACCGAGTATTAGATTTAATTAAACTATTACAAGCTCAAGTCGATACTTCCTTTTACGAGAAAAATAATGTATAAATACAAAGTCCCCATTTAAACAAAGCTGCCAAATTGTTGGTCCATAACAAGTGGTTCTAAATCTGCTACTAATTAAACAACTCAATTCTGTATGTGTTAAGAGACCGGTTTTTATTTCATTTCAAACACTGGCTTTCTAAAAATTTCCTTTATAAAATGTATTCTTAATACCAGGCGGATGAAACCTATTTCTATATGCACCATGAAGATTAGGCGTGTAGGGTCCCTAATAATGTTGCTTCATTCTTGATGGCTTGTATGATAAATTAAAGCTCTCGTCATATAGTTGTCTAACACAAAATAAAAAATTAGATCTAAAAAGGTTTGTCTTGACCTATCAGATCCAAATTGAAGGCTATCGAACAGTCTGTTTTGTGTGTGACCATTCTTTAACTCTGTAACTGAAATTTCAACAAAATTATCTATATACCAACAGAGATTTATAAAATTAATACTAATATTTAAAAAAACGAATCAGAAGACTGCATGCACAAAAATGTGATTATTTAAAGTTAGGTACCTTGAACAAAGAGCCATGTTTAGTGTCTAAGTATCACAATTTTAAATACTTAAAATATAGAAGGGGGGCAGTCAAAGCAAGCAGATTATAAATGTGACAGTGGTTTGAAAGGTTATTAACCTTTTTCATCAAAAAATTCTACTGAACTATAAATTAAAAAAAATTAAACTTCTGAACAAGAAATTTTATTATTAATATTACTAATACATCTAATTGATTAATTTGTGCATATAGAAAGATATATCATATATTTATTATTCATTCAGTTAAATGTTGGAAATCAGCAGTGTGCAATTTTAGTGGTTTATGATTACTGCACCAATTTAACCCTCACTTTCCACTTCTTATATATTCTTAAAGATCATACCCTAAAATACTAAAGCTAGATATTGGGTATAAACATCTTTAAGTCTCTCACACTCAAGCTTAACGACTACCCATCGTGTCCTTTAAGTGGTCGCAGTTAAACCCGAACCAATAAAAATCTTGCACGTAGTAATAAAAGGTTTCCAACTAATAATTTCCTGTTATCAATAATAAAAGAATCAATAGTGTCGTTGTCGGTATACCCTTAATTAAAATGTTAACTCCTGTTGACGTTGCTTACATGATTACAAATTTTACATATTTAACAGAGCCATCTTAAGAACAATAGCTTCAACTATGTTTAATAAAAGCTAGATTAACACTTATTTCCATTTAAATGGTTAACAATTAAATATACTTGTCTTATAAAGAAATTGTTTAGTATCCTATTTGCATAACCGAAAGTTGTAGATTATAAAAGGCTGAATTTTGCTTTCGGTTGAATTTAAAAGTTTTGAAAACTCTTTTCAATTCCACTTTTTAATTTCTTTAAGTTGCGATGACTGGAAGAAACTTGCGATGCAAATTTAAGGCCAATAAGCTCAAAAAGTCACGCGTTTTAGTAGTCACTATTTTTAAGCTCTATATTCTACCACATAATCACTCAAAGTATATAAATTTATAAATGCATCCCCTGATACCATGTACGGGAACTCCTACCAGTATTTTACAAAATTTCAATGTTTTTGTTTTTCAACTAAACAGTTACATGGAAAAGCTTCCAATTTGACGGAATAAAAAGTGCAGAACCTAACTCTTGATATAATTGGAGATATTAAGGTTAACTACAAAAGCAAACAGACCTGCATTCAATTTGCGTTTTTAGAGGAGTATTTTTTGAGGTATCAGAAATAAATCAGGCCTGTATTTTAACTATAAAGTATTTGCAACGTTTGAACCAAGTTGCTACCATCAAATATTCATTGTTAATTAATGAAGAAGTATAATTTTGTAATATAGATACTAAACAGGTATAGTATACATGATGGAGAGTCTTTGGACAGCTTCTTTACATAAAAGTTCTTATGACATGTTTAATAAAAGTTTCTGAAGTCGCAAAAGGCTTCCTGAATTCTGTGTATCAAGGTTTTTCGTAAGCTTAAAATGTTGATGATTAAATGAGAAAACATCCTCGACAAAAACATGTTAAAATAAACTCACGTCGATAGTAACATTAATTTGAATTAAAATCCGACTGATGAGTCGACTGAAAATAACAAATCTTGTTTCCAACTGATACTTCTAATACAAACATTTTACAAATTGTAAAAGTTAATTGTGTCATATAGTATGTTTTCAAAGAGTTTAAAATACGCTTTATTACGGTAAAACAAAAAAGATAAACACAAGTTACGTTTTTCTTCATACAGGAAGAATGCATGGCTTGGTAAAGAACATCTTAAGGAAA
Organism: Sinelater perroti; assembly: GCA_036346155.1. Taxonomy (NCBI): domain Eukaryota; kingdom Metazoa; phylum Arthropoda; class Insecta; order Coleoptera; family Elateridae; genus Sinelater; species Sinelater perroti. Next base: position 13,696,000 of record JARFIY010000158.1, on the reverse strand, counting down.
CTACAATATAGAGTTTAATACTTTCAAACATTTTATTTTATTAATCCCATTGTTCATTAGTTTCAAAAGCTTCTTCCAGGCGATTTCTGATAGTTTTGCTGCCCACTACGAAGCAACGTTTCAGCCATCCACTGAGCATGCCGACATAAGACCTGGAAGATTCTAGAACTAAGTGCGCAGGTGCTCCCTCGCATAATTGTCACTATTATAAAGTTCTTTCGCCAAAAAGCAATATTTTGATTTACAACAAATTCTAAGAGCCCTTTGGGCACTATTTGTACTTTAGATTGATTTTATTTAACATTGCGTATACGAGTTAGAAAGCTAAATGACGTTGAATACAGTTTACTTTGGCGCCTGTGAAAGTAAATAATAAACGACAATGTTAATCCGTTAATTAATTACTTGCTAACCTACTTTAGAAATTAAGTAACCATTAAGTGATAAAAATAATCAAACCAATAAACTGGGTTTACTATAAATGGTGTCAGATGTACGATTTAATTAACTCAAAAGTCTAATTAAATTTACATGTCAAAGCAAGCCAAGCTACACGATTGAACATGGCGGGATTAATAAGTAAATACAAAAATATGATTTTAAAACGCTGCAAGTAAGCCTATGAGAGGGTGAGAATTTAAATAAAAAAATGGCTTGTTGATAAAATCGTGTAGTAGTTATTTAAAACCTAGAGGAAAAGGCTATAAGCTATAAATAGAGACTCAATTAAAAATTAAAAATAAACGTATCAAGAGGAATGGCCACCATGGGAAGAGATCAACGCACTGAACACAGTGGTGAAAACATATTGGGACAATGAGATCCCTTAAAGTTAGAGGACGGTCTTCTGTGCAGATCCTTGAAGAACGCCGACACTTAATAACCCAGATCTCTATTTTTTTTAATGGAGGCGTGTCAGGAAGACACTTTTAAATAAAGGAGACGGTACAGAATGTGAGAGAAGTTTGGATAAAATGTAAAGAAAATGCACTCGAAGTATGAAATGTATGCGTCGGAAGTTAGCTCCCTTGGAAATAAGAAAGTATCTATAAGATATCACACTATATAGAAAGCCTAAGAAAAAGAAGTTTTTGACATCTTTAGAAATGAACAATGGAAAAAAGTTACTTTTCTTAGACCCGTTATTGTTCACTAATACTTCTTCCATCAAAACATATGACAAATTTTTTACAGCCATTTCAACAAGCGGCATAGATAATTACAGTTATAGGATAGAACTACCTTAAAGAAGACACAATACAATAACTTATCTCAGAAAAGCGATTTTCTTTAGGACTGTCAAAAATTAGAAAAAAAATACATTACTTTTGACACCGTTTACGAAGAAATATAATAAAACTATAGGCGCATCAATTTGGAGCTGCCAGGATTCTAGAATTAATGCACCGTTATTTGTAGGAAATGGTCAAGGGGGCAATTTAAATTGTGTTTTGAGTGCTCTGGAAAGCAGATTGGCTTATAAAAATTTATAATTAGTGATGTAACTGCCAACTCGCTATAGAAATAAAAATGTTTAAACAATTGTAAAGTGCAATACCTAGATATCACGTGTACGCTGAAGAAGGTCGTCGACTTAAACATCGAAATACCTGATGAGTAAAACAAGAATCTCTGGAAAATTATCAATAAAATACAATTATCTAAATAAACCTAAATAATGCCACGCTACGTAAAAGCTGCTACAAAAGCTATCAGAGTGACAAGTACCACCCTCAGTGTAGTTATTAAACTCATTATCAACGTTAAACAGCTCCATTTGATAACTTGTAGAAGAAATAAAATACAAAAGTGTTGATAAGTTCTCCTTGGCATCACTACCACTACAAACAATGAGAAAATAAAAATTAGTGGCGCCTGCAGTGCCACATTACAAGAACAAACAATCAAGTGAATAAGTTGAAGAAAAGCAATCTTCGTTAAAAGAAGACGGAAAGAATATGCTAGGAAAATAAAAGATGATATTGTATTTTGATACTAATTCTGACTCCTTATATAAAAAAATCTTGTTCCTAAGTCCACTTGAAGATAACTTCAGTGGCCAAAAACGTAAAAAAAGTATGCAAGAACGAATAATCAAAAAAGGGCGTACAAAGAGTGGAAAAAAGTAACAGAACCCCACGAATTACCTTCAGAAATGATCTAGCCTCATTGCTAATAATTTTTCAAAAGCATTAAGAATAAACAAAAGTACTTTTTTACCATTTCGGAGCAGATATTTTTTTAAAATTTAACAGAGAAAGCTTTTGAAAGCCTCATAATTAAAAATCTGTTAGAAAAAAATTTAATTCACTAGTACTCTACGGCATTTTTCGGTAGCAAACCTTGTAGTAAGTTTTCAAGCCACTTTTCAGATATTTTAGATATTAGCTTTCAATACTTCTATAACAAATGTTATTAGGTATTGAAGTTACAAGGAAAATCACAACAATTACGAAACTAAAGAAGTGACAGCAGCAAAAAACGGGGCCATATTTTGGGAAAAGAATAGAAGAAAGTTACATAAGATTACATAAAATTTTGGAATGTTTTTGAGAGGCTGAAAAAGATTAGGGCAAACAGTAATACATATGAAAAGCATGAAAGGAGAAAGCAAAATTCTGAAAACATAGAAACAACGCTGATATAATAATATCCAACTAACAAGAAATAGGAGACATGGCAGACGAAGCAGACAGAAGTGCAGAAGAAGTAAAAGAGTTCCTGTAAAGAATTAAATAAAAAATCGTTTATAAAAAAATACCTAGCCCGCAACTTTTTAAAAAAAGTAGACTAATAGTAATAAATGCTAATAAATGCTAGAGTTGATAACACAACATCTTTATCCCTATATTAAAATAATCTACGAAGCGTAAAAGTTATAGATCAATTTTCTTAACACCAGTATGGCTATAAACAAAAACCTATATCTAGTTTTCCTAGATGTGTGGTGTGGCGGCCTTTTCGCCCTTGAACCGCCTGTGTATCGTGGCGGCATGCTGGTGGCTTTGATATCTGCTGCCACGTTTTGCTATCGCACACAAAACGTCATATGGGCTTTTGCTCAGCCGGCGAGTCTGCATACGCCGTCGGCGGCACCCTTTGAGACGAAAAGTGCTGTCGAATTAAGATTTCCTCCAAATGATCTACCACTAAGCCAGGCGTGAAGCCCGGCGAGATACTCGATCCGCAACGCGGCCAATTAGGTCGTGCTTAACCAACCCACAACATATATTCGACCCGCAACGCGGCCAAATCCGGTCGTGTTTAACCAACCCGCAAGAGATAGATTCGATCCGCATCGCGGCCAATTCGGTCGTGTTTATTTTACTCACATTTAACCACCTCGCAAGACTTTCGCATTGCATCCCGGCCAGTGCGGTCGTGTTCCAGGCACGAAGACATCGCAACAAGGTGGTCACCGTGAAACCAACGCCGCCGAAGCCGATTACAGGTGAGTGATTTGGCAATTACTCATCGGTTGATATCGGTGGCCGCCCCCATCCGCTTTCGCGCCGGCCGTTTAAGGGACGATTTGGGTCTCGACGTTTTACTTTTCAAAACGGGCCGTACTTAAGTCCCACACCGCACCACGAGGGCACGGCTATTTACACGCCTACCTCTCTAATGTGAATTCTGCCTCAAGAACATACATGATATGTACATCGAGAACTTCAGATATACAAGCTTAGATCAAATGGACAAATCAAAAAATTTCCAACCAGTTAAAGGGACCACGCACTTTAGAAGATTACAACTTAAACCTTACCCTTACACAACATTAAGAAATTTGTAGCAAATGAAAACAAATATAGATACATGTAAAACCATCTGACACAAAATCGAATGATCATGTATCATATATACAGAAAAAAAAAAGAAACCAAGTATCGAAAACGGAGAAGTAAAGACAAAAGTAAATACCTAGAAATATCTAGAAACTTTAACCAGCAAAGACGGGCGAATATATAGAGAAATAAAAAGTACCGGAACTGTCAATTCCATGCGTTGGAAACAAAAAAGTATCTATGGGATAACAACAACATCGAATAACATACAGTTCATTGATACTTTTTCCACCGGAAGATGTGCAACACTGGTGGCATAGGTCATTACAATTATAGGACAGAACGGCTTCAAGAGGGTAGATAACAGTATTACAATCTACCTCAAAAAACCAAGTGTCTCTAAAAGGACTATAGATAAGCGTGGCGTATGTTCTCTCAAAGAAATTCTGCTAAAGATTAGTTTCAGTAGTTTTGACTCCGGTTACGAAGAAATATTGCAACAAAACCATTAGAGTCATGAGGATTTTAGAATTAAAGTGCATTAGTTACGCTAAGATGCAAATTGAGTTGTAATCTAAGCGCACTGGTGAGCAAATTGACCTGTCGAAATACCATCATCCATGCCATGCCGCGTAAAATCTGTTGCAAAATCCGTCAGAGCGACAAATGCCATCCTCAGTGTAGTTACTAAACTCATTCTTAACGTTAAAAAATTTTTTTTTGATAAGTTCTCCTTAGCATCACCACCAGGAATGGAAATTAGTAAAAACTGCATTTCCGCAATACAAAAATAAATACTCATGCGAATAACTTGAAGAGAAGCAATCTTCGTTAGAAGAAAACGGAAATAAAATGCTCGGAAAAATAAAAGACGATATTTGATTCTAGAATACAAGCTAGTGGTAGGATCTGATTCTGACTCCTTGTATGAAAAATATCTTCTCACTAAGCCACCTGAAAATACCTTCAGCAGACAAAAACGTAAAATAAAACAAGGAAGCAAGAAGGAATAACGGAAAAGGAAGGCGAATGAGTTCAAACAAAATAATAAAACCCGACGGATTATTGCCAAAGATCAAGCCTCATCGTTATTCAAAAGCAATAAAAATAAACAAAAATAATTTTTTTTTAAAGCTTTATAATTAAAAATATGGTAAACAAGAAACTGATCCCCTGCATGGTCCTCTATGGTATTTTTAAATGAAATATCTTGTAGTCGCTTTTTAGATGCTTATTTTAGATATTAGCTTTCAATACTTCAGCCACCAACATTATTATGTAATGAAACATTACAAGGAAATTCATAACAATGATGAAACTAAAAAAGTAATAGCAACAAAGAAAAAATGCAAGCACATTTTGAGAAGAAAATAAAAAAAATTTCATAGCAAATCAAATAGAATTTTGAAATGTTACTGAGTTACTGAATGAATGTGAAAATCATAAGAGGATAAAGTAAAATTCTGGACACACAGAAAGAACGCTAATATAATAATATCCAACTAACAAGAAATAGGAGACATGACAGACGACAGATGGAACTGCAGAAGAAGCAAAAGAGTTCATGTAAAATATTAAATAAAAAATCGCTTAGAAAATGAAATCTAGCCCGCAACTTTTTAAGGAAATAGTAATAAAATGGCCAACAAAAATTTCTTAACAGTCCTGGAACCAAGAATTTGATAAGAGTTGATAAAACAACATCATTATCCCATATTAAAAAAATTTACGAAGCGTGAAAATTATAGATCAATTTGCTTAACACCGGTATGGCTACAAATAAAGACCTAAACCTAGCCTTTCTGGATTTCCAAACAGCTAAAGGGACTAAGCATATTAGGACATTATAACTGAAACCCTGCCCTTACTCAACATTAAGAAATTTTCGACAAATGCAAACAAACATATATACGTGGAAAAATCATCTGAAACAACATCGAATAATCATAAATACAGAGAAAAGGAAATTCAAGTCTCAGAAATGGAGAACTAAGGACAAATAGATATAAATATAGACGGAAACATTTTAGAGCAGGTAGATACCTAGAAATATCTAGAAAATTTGACCAGTAAAGGCGGATGAATAAATGGAGAAGTAAAAAATAAAACCAGCAAGGCCAACAAAGTTTGTTATCCAAGTTAACAAGACACTAATGGGGAGGGGAAAGAACTGGGCACAAGTAAGACCAATAATAAATAAATACAGATTCAAATTAAGGAGGACTAAAATGAAATAGACAAGACGAATAATAGGAAAGACAAAAAAGTTACGACAAACGACCGATATTTAAACGTTGAAGGTCAAAGGCTGAAGGCAAGATCATAAATAGGATGGGAGAAAATACCGAAGACATCTCTACACTTGAGAGCAAATAATCGACTCACAGGTTGTACGCACATTTGCATTTTTTGTTTCAGCCTAAGGAAAACGTAAATAAAAATATTAACGTGCGAGGAGTATCTTTATTGTTGAGCTTCAAAACACTGTTGCTGCTATTGCACTAATCGGATGACGCATTCAAAACAATATGGAACTGAAACGCACGTAGACGGCAACTGTGATTAGCCTACAGTACGCTTGCAATCCGGTAATTTATTTCAATCACTTAGTTGGCGTAAGTAAGTAAGTGGCGTAAGTACTCGGGTGATTCGCAAGGCGGTTGCATTGTTGAGGGAGGGCCTTGACAAATCGAATAAATCTGAATTAATCAGCTGTGTCGAGAGTATGGCGTCGGTACCGGAAAAGCGGTGGCTACGTCCACCTGCACGGATGTGGCCGTAAACGCGTGACAACAGAGAGAGACGGTTGATTTCTCGTCTCAGTATCCCTCAAACATCGACATATGACTGGAGTTGGCCTCAAGCAAGAGCTGAGTGCGGTCAGAGCTGTGGTCGCCAACGCTTGGATAGTGAGAAGAAGACTGAAGGCAACCAACCCAAAAAAGGCAGCTACAGGTCCCACGCTCACTGTAGTCCAAAAACAAAGGCGACTGAAATTTGCTCGCGAGCATCTCGATGGGACCTCGGCCGTTGGAGTTAGATATTATTCACCGACAGGTCCAGGATATGCCTACATGCCAAGAACAGAAGACGTCGGGTCTATATAAGGCTAAGAGGACAAGAAACTGTCGCATATAAAGGTGCATGTTCTGAACGGGAATTTCCGTGCACGGAAAAACTGAGTTGGAGAACGCGGAGGAGGTTTAACAGCGGTCCACTATATCAGGGACATTCTGGAGAAACACGTTGTTTCGTTTGCTGGATTTGTTGGTGAGGATTTCATGCACGATAATGCGGGATGCCACACCGCGCGAGTGACTACTACTTACCTGGCTAACGTCGGTATACCTAAAAAAGACTGACCTCAGTGTACTCTAGACTTAAATCCAACTGAGCATGTTTGGGATGAGCTTAAGCGAAGAGTCCGGGTCAGAAATTTTTCACCAGGAAGGGTGATGAAATTTAGAGCGGCGTTGGTTGAAGAATGTTGAGCAACTGCTCAAGATAGCATACGAAAAGTCATCCGATCTATGCGTAATTGTTTGGAAAGTGCAAATGGGAGTAGAAATGGACACACCATGTATTAAAAAAAATATTTTTTTATAGTCTCCTTTCTCCTTTTAACTTTTTGTGTTACACATATTCTTAGGCTCACAACTTTGTCAGAACAGGTCCGATTCCTCATCAAAGTGGTATCATTTGAAACCACAGCTTTTAAGCTTTGAAACAGTACACTGAACTATACTTGGAATGCTATCGGAGTGGATACATTCTCTCAAAACTCAAGCCCTAAAAAAACGGAAAGATATCACAACTGAGAATCCTAGCTAAAGACAAAAATAGTTCACGGTGTTGGGAATACCGTGATTCAACTATCTTAGCTCACGCTTTACAATACCAAAATTCCCCTCACGAGCACACGAACAGGCGCAGCTACAATGAGAGGCACGCTTTCCCAAGGACGATTTTAAACAAAACAGTAGTTGCAGAACTAATGTTATTAGTTTTATTGACAGTTTCGGCACCATCCGCGCCGCGCTTCCGCAACGTGCGGCGCTGAATTCCCCAGCCGGCTTTGTGCCCCAACAATGGCGGCGGAGCGCGCTCGCGAGCGCGCTCTATTTGGTCCTAGCTGGCGGCTTTGTGCGCCTAGTTCTGGATGAATTCGCCCAGATAACTAACGAAGTAATTTACGAAGCGCATCGCATGAGCGCCATATAAATTGCGCCGGGATGGACACCGCTCCTTGGGCTTCCGTACAGCAGGGACCATTCATCCCTTGTCCGCCGCGTCCATTAATAATTCGCGGACACGGCGCTTGTCTTCGAATGGCCTGCGGGTTTTGCGCGGCGGCGCGGGGGCGCACAACAGGAGTTTTGTACATTGCAGCAGGGAGCGCGCCAGAAGAGGCCCGGATTGATAAACAATCCAATTAAAAACCGAATAATCCGGCAGCGATAGCCCCCGCCGCCCGAAAAGCTGGTGCGCCGGAAATCCGGCGTCGGGGACGTGAAACAATAAAATGGCATCAGACGTCGCCTCGGAGTGATTAATCTGTTTTATCGACGACAAAGCGCCGACACATTGCGTGACACTTATGGAGCTCTCGCTGCTTTGGGGCGAGCGCTGAGAAAACAAAGGATTTAATTCATATCCGGACAAAAGCACAAAGCTGTTGTTTCACAAAGACGGCGATCTTGGAGTCGGAAATAGCCCCGCATTTGTACCGGTTCCGTTCACCGGTAAACCAACTAACCGAAAGATACGGCGCTTACGGCTGCTGCAGCTCGCGGGGCGCCACTTTAAAGCGCACAGCTTTAATTTCTAGTCCATTGCGGTGGTGAGAGCGCGTCGGATTGCTGTAAAGCTTTCGCTGCACGCGGCTGCTTAATGCATGTTCAGCTCAACCAATCAGTTAAAAAACATCTTGCAACCCCAATAGTTCTATCAATAATTAGAAATAATACACTAATTTTAGTGATTCAAGAAAAGCTCTGCTTTTCATTAATAATCTAACCTTAAAAAAGACTTAGATGTTATTTATAACAAGTTTGCAGCTTACATTTCGATTATTTCTACCGCTAAAGTCATGGCAGCAGCGTTAGTTGTAAGCGAGATGGATGCAGTACAGCGCAAAATTTTTTCAATTTGTTGCAACAATGAGATTAAAACACGGACCGGTTGCATGTATCGGGGGAGAATATGGAACAAATTAGAGGGAGTTTAGACCATAACCCGATGAGATCAATCTGTAAAGTAAGCAGAAAACTTATGCTGCTACAAGTTTAATGTTCAAATCATACCAGTTGCAACTGGTACAGGCTCTTTGCATAAACAACAAAGCGTGTAGAATTTTCTAACTGTGCGTTCAAAAATTTGAAGGATACTTTTCTACCGCATTTAATTTTTAGTGAAGAGACGGTTTTCCATTTAAGTAGAAAAGTAAAACTCGCAATTTTCGCACTTGAGAGCTACAAAATCCTTGTGCAACACTGAAGCATGAAAGAAAGCTCCCGAAAGTTAACGTGTTTTGAGAATGAGTTAACGAAATAATAAAAAATAAGAACCTTCCTTCTTGATGATAACACGTTTAGTGGGATAGCACATCTTAGGATGTCACAAAACTGGCTTCTTTCTCAAATGAATGAAAGATTAAGAAAATTTAGTTTTCCACCAGGATAAAGCTCCATCCCATTAGTAGAGTCAAATTAGTAAGAAAAACGCCGAAAGCTCGAAATTTTTAGCGAATATACGTATCGAGACGTTCTAAGGCGCATTAGATTCGTAAGAGCATCAGAAAAAAATGTTACCACATATTTTTTTGTTATGATGCGAAAGTGCATTTGTGCACGCAAAAAATGCATTTATTTGACGAGCTTTTTGCAGACCCAAAAGAATATTTTATTTCTCACTTAATATTGGCCAAAATAAGCTCATTCCCATTATTTCAGGGATTTTTGGGGTCGCCGATCACGAATACGATGCTTAGAAAATGCCTCAATTCACTTGGGAGCTTAATTCTGGGGATGGGGTTGATTTTAGAAAATTACCTCAAATTTGTTTGTTTTCCGAGTTTAAACTGTCTGAATAAAAGTTTCTGGGGTCGCTGATAACGAATATGATATTTAAAAAGTGCCCCAATGCACTTGGGGTGAGCATAGCCCTGGAGATGGGGGCAAATTTGGGAAAAACCTCAAATTTATTTGTTTTTTGAGTTTAAACTGTCTATATACGGGTTTTTGGGTTTAATGATCACGAATATGATGCTTAGAAAGTGCTCCGATGCACTTGGGGTATAATTCTTGGGATGGGGGTGATTTTAGGAAAGCAGCTCAAAGTCGTTTGTTTTTCGAGTTTAAACTGCCTACATCAGAATTTTTGCTGATTACGAATATGATGTATAGGAAGTGTCCCGATACACTTAGAGGGAAGCATAATTCTGGGAATAGGGGTTATTTTGGGAAACCAGCTTAAATTTGCTTGTTTTTTGAGATTAAACTGTTTGAATAAGAGTTTTTGAGACCTCGGATAACGATGTTGGCTCTCAAATTAAACTCCAACTCACCAAAGTGAGAAAATGCCCTGGGGCACTTTGAGGAAAGGATACCATGGGGCACCAAAGTACTCGTAGGGCATGTTTTCATTTGAGTATAATTCAATTTTAATTATTTTTAAAAACGATTCTTTTTGAGATGTTAATTAAATTTTGCAGGCACACAGAGGACCCTATCAGTGTCCACGTTTTAACAGTATTAAATAACCATAGGTTTACAAGGATTCAAAACTTGTTTTCAACTTTCTATTTAAGTAAAAAATCATAAGTAATAAAATATCTTCAAATTTTAATTTTATATAGTTTTATTGGCCTTTCTCTGTTATCAAAGTAAAATAAAATATTCATAAAGCAATTTTGAGCAACAGATTTAGAAAGAAAAACGTTACAATAATTAAATTTTCTCTGCTGCAATAATAATCTTCCAAATATATATTCAATTTCCATCAGCTAAAAAATAAAATATCTACCGTGTGCTAAATCAGAAACTGCCGGTTTTAAGAAAAATGCTATCAAATATAAACAGTTTAATTTTGAAAAACAAACAACTTTGGGCTGGTTTTCCCAAATCGCCCCCATCTCCAGAATTATGCCGCCCCCCCCCCCAAGTGCATCGGAGCACTTCCTAAACATCATATTCGTAATTAGCAGCCCCAAAAAAACTTATATATGGCAATTTAAACTCGAAAAACAAACGACTTGGAGCTGCTTTCCTAAAATCACCTCCATCGCCAGAATTATGCCCCTCAAGTGCATCGGGGCATTTTCTAATCATCATATTTGTGATCAGAAAACCTAAAAACTCTTATATAGACAGTTTAAACTCAAAAACAAACAAATTGAGGTTTTTCCCAAATTTGCCCCCATCCCCAGGATTATGCCCCTCCAAGTATATTGGGGCACTTTTAAACATCATATTCGTTATCAGGGACCCCAGAAACTTTTATTCAGACAGTTTAAACTCGGAAAACAAACAAATTTGAGGTAACTTTCTAAAATCATCCCCATCCCCAGAATTATGTCCTCCAAGTGCATCAAGGCACTTTCTAAGCATCGTATTCGTAATCAGCGACCCCAAAAACCCCCCGAATAATGGGAAAGAGCTTATTTTGGCCAATATTAAGCGAAGAATTAAAATATTCGTTTGGGTCTGCAAAAAGCTCATCAAATAAATGCATATTTTGCGTGCACAATGCACTTTCGCATTACAACAAAAGAATATGTGGTATAATTTTTTTCTGATGCTCTTACGCATCGAAAGCGCCTTAGAACGTCTCGATACGTGTACCCTGTAATAATTTCGAGCTTTTTTACTAATTTGCCTCGACTACATTGGCACTCGGACGTTTGACATTTTCTGAATGAATCTCTGCCTCAACGATGGATACGTCGAACGGAAAATAAGACTTGCCACTTATGTTCTAGATAGCAAAGCTCCTGACCTCACACCGTGTGACTTTTTCTTGTACTCCTTTATTGAATGTGGGATAAATTCTTTTACTATATAGATGTTATTCGTGTAGCTCATATGTTACTAGTTCTAATTTTGAATTGTAGACTACAAAATTTAAATGAAAAAATAATTATGATTTTCAGAAAATTCTTTAGAAGAAACAGAAAGCTTAGCCCGCACCTAAATAGCCGTAAAGTTGACAACCACACGAATTTTATGGATTAATCTTCCGTGGTTATTAAATTATTTTTTAGGTCCCCTTAATTTTAAACTTTCATAAAAACCCGTATCACGATACTCTAATCCATTATAGCAAAGCTAAGCTGCCACAAGAAAGTGCTTTAAATTTAACGGCGGAGACATATTAATACAGCTTGCATGTACAAGGCACATTTGGGATACAATGCCTGTTTATTAGGTTACAACAAAGTTTCCCTACAAAAGTGTGTAAAAGAAAAGTTTTTTCTACGCAACTACCATGTGTTTATTGACACACGCAAATAAAAGTTTGATGATATCACATTATACGACAGATCCAGCGAAGTTTTGTAATATGGCTTTCAATCTTAACTTTTCTGTAAAACTTAGCATTATCGTGTTACCAAGGGTTATGAAAATCCAGAAAGAGTAGGCTCTTCCATTAGGAGGAATCATGTTAAGTTTTGCTATTTTTTACCTGTTAAAGTTAGAGTGGCCATTCTTCCGCACGTAAGTATTAAAAATTATATTATTAACAAATGTAGCGATACACCCTTGCAAATCGTAAAAATTTACTGCAAGAATGGTGAAAATGCTAAAATTTTGTAGACAGAGTTTGTAAAGTACCCATAAACGTAGTCGGCCAGTTAATCTGTCGGAATGTCACCACTGTAGCTGAAAGTGCTGCAGAAGATCCGAATTAATCGATTTCGAGATGTTTGCAACTATTATAAATCTTACAAACCAGGCTGCACCGTATCTTGCTCAAAGATGTGGGTCTAAACGCTTACGAAGTCTAGCTGACACAAGTACTTATGCCATTGGACCATGAGCAGCGTAATATATTTGTTAATTGGGCGTTGGAAACTCACTGGATACATCAATAAGCAAAAGTGTCACATCTGGTGGTCTGAAAATCTAAGGAAAATATTCCATTCATTTCTTTATTCCCAAAAACTTGGCGAGCTTTTTAGAAAATGAGGTTGATGAAACTTTTCAGTGTCTTTTAGGTTAAAAGTGCTATAGATAAGGATAACCCTTATTTTTAACAGAACAGCATTGGACGTCACATAAGTCGCGAAAAATTGCGTTATTGCGCGATAAATTTTCTGTACTAGCAATTTTTCGAAATAAAGATTTCAATCATGCGATCTGGCACCATTAGAATTTTCGATTTGGAAGTATTGTCAAAGATAAGGTTTACGTTAATACCCTAGCAACGAAAGACAATATTAGAGTTGTAATTCGCAAAATCAAGGCGCATTTCTGCAAAAATTCAATAAAAATTTACTTAAACAAATGGGCGTCTGTAAGAAGAGAGCCGAGGTTTTGTATGTTATGATTAATGGAAAACTTTATGGTTTGCGTTGAAATACAAGTGTCTTCATAATTGCTTTCAAAAAGCGCTTTTTATAATTTAAAGTTACACTTCTTAATGGGAGGCCATTTACTAGAAACAGTTTGTGTCTTACATTTTTTCTTTCAACAAAATATTTGTATTTTCAGTACCTACGTAAGAAAAATGCCTAGTTTTGGTATTTTTTTGATTACAGCATGCTACCGTTCAAATGTCAACCATCTTTGCCACCCATTATTTGGCCTTTACCGTAAACGACAATTTAATTCAAAAACAAAGTTTATTCACAAGGGTTGCATGCAATAGTCAACGGTTATTACAACAATACTAATTTATTTGCACTATTGTCGTTCTCTACATCACTTCTTCTATTCGACTACCGCGAATGCCCATTTGCTTCGCCTTATACTCAAACGCGCGGCTCGAGAACAAATCAAAAGGTTCTGGAACTTGAACTCAAGGGTGCCGCTATAAATATTGTGAATGATCAACTATTCTAGATTCTAGCTAATTTCTGGATATTTTCTGTCAGATATATTATTTCGCCGATAAACAATAAAATGCACGATTTCAAAGTTTGTTGGTTATAACTTATTTAAAGTTCCTTTGATTGAGCTAACTTTTTCGTTTACTGATCTCAAAATTTTCCGTTCCCCATATCCTGGCTCCTAGGTTGCATCTTACTTAGCCTATAGATTAATCAGGTCCAGAAGGTTGATAACATGTAAGTGCAGAATTGAACAATTCAATGGATGATTTTATAAGAAATAAATAGTTTTACAGTATTACTAAACGGGTAGTAAATCAAAGCTCGCACCCCAAACACAGCAGAGACAGCGCAAAAACAGCGAGTCTTCGGGGAGGTCGGATAACAAACCAGCGCGCGTCCCGCCATCGGTCAAAGTCCAAATCCCACCCCAGACGCCGCGCTCAAAAAATTTAAAATTTCCCTATCGATTCGCAGGGCAAACAATGCGGGCGGACTGTCGCGCCCGCCCGCGCGCGGAGGGAAAGTAGGCCGTGTGTTCCGGGGCCGGAATTTATGCGGCGGCCGAGCGCGGAGCGCAGCATTTTTAATTTTCCGAGCCCCTTAAATATATCACCGGAGTGCAGGGGCTTAGAGCGGCAACATACATCCTGCGCTCTTCATCCGCGCTAATCCCGGATTAAAGGCCCGCAACGCGTTCCGGGGGCCCGGAGCGCCGGATTCATAACTCTAATTTGCTAAGAAAATTGGCCTGCGGCCGCGCGGCCGGCGGGCCGGAATTAAATCGTCCCGCAGTTTTTCAGTAGATTCCGGCGAGAGTTCGCCCGCCGCCCGCGGCGTAAATAAAACATCAGCCGCTGCAACGTTTCAATTCAAAGTGGCCGACCGGTCGCCGCGGTGCAATATTCAAACGCAACCCGAATGGGCAGTTCGAATTACGGGGGTTTAAATTATTGATGAAGGAAGGGCGGAAATAAACCTGTCGCGGGCATTCGCCGAATTTCGCGGGATCCGAAAATTCGATCGGCCTCGACGCACTTTATGGCCGGGCAGATAACGCGGCCCGAATATTAAATGTGAAGGTATATGGGACCATCCAAAAATATGGACTGTAGAGAAATCAGTAATGAAATTTTTTATAAATATTGTTAACTGAATGTAAGAACATCAGCTTTGAACTTTCGAAGATGCACTTTTCTTTGTTAGCCGAAGGTTTAGCTTATTTTACATTCTTTTTATCTTTATGTTTTGCAAAGTCTTTATTGTATTTTTTTTTGTTGTTATCAGAGAGTCTATCCTTCGTAGATATTTTGATCAGTGTGTTTCTTTCAATTTGCTGTAAGTTGTAACAAACTTTATTTTTTTCCCTCTATTTTCTCTTTATTGTACTTATTACTTTTTACATGCCAACACGTTCGGCACACGTGGCATGTTCAATGCCAAAACCCCCTTAAGAAAAATTACATGATATGAAAGAATCGAGGCGGCGTTATCGCTGTTTTGGACAGGAAGATTGAAGAGTGAATGCCTCTCAGTTTAAATATAAATAAGTGAAAATTTAATGAAATTAAATTCAAATAGTGATTACAGTAAGGTAAAATAGGTGAATAGCGTTAATATAAACAACAGATAAAAGTAAGATTAGCGAGTAGAAAACTTAAAATAGATCGCGAAGGAAATAAACACCGATGACAGCTGACCGGCTGAGCGCGTGGACGAAACGGCGGAGCGATACCAAACCGCGGGCTTTTCAAAATACCGCAGGAGCGTATTCCAAATCTTACAGAATTTTGAGAAGTAACGAGCTTTTTATAAAAAGAGAACGACGACCTCCGAGGAGTGGATCCGGGTCGGTTCTTAGTCGGTTTAGTAAAAATGGAAAATAAAGACGAATATACCCTAAGTATGATGAAACTACTACAAGAAATAAATGGAAAATTAGACAAAATGGAAGATAGTAACAAGAGACTTGAAACTAAAATAGATAACCTTCAGGCAGAACTAAATAACGTAAGAATGGAAAATGAATTACTGAAGAAAGATAAGGAACTACTAGAACAAAAACATCAATACAAGAAGAGAGAATAGAGAAACTAGAAAGAGAAATAAGAAAGAAAAGAATAATAATACACGGAGTGGATGAAGGAAATGAAGGAGAGAAGGGAACTAGAACTAAAAGAAAGAGTGAGAATAATAATAAGAGATATGGGAATACAGATAAATATGGAAGAAGAAATAACAGAAATCAGAAGATTGGGAAGCGAACAAAGAGGAAAAAGAAGACCAATACTAGTAGAACTAAGGGCCACAACAAAAGATGGAGATACTAAAAGCTACAAAAATTAAAAGGAACAGAAATATACATGGAGGAAGACTTCACAAAAGATATACAGGAACAGAGAAGATATCTAGTGAAATACATGAAGCAGTATAGAGAAAAGGAGATCACGCAATACTACGATACAATAAATTAATAATAAATGGAGAAATTATGTCCCTGGAAAACTAAATCAAATAGATAGGCAGAAGTATAAGGAAGTAGAACGAAATGACGCAGAAGAAGAGTATGAGAGAGAGAAGAACACAAAAAAAGGAAGAACAACGAGTCAAAGATCCCCAGAGAGCAACGAGGAAGAGACACTAAGAGATAAGTTAACTAAAATAACAAAAACAATGCGGCATACAAAAAACTAGTAGGGAGCGATGGAGGGAAACTAGACACGACAAGGCAAAGAATGAAGGCTAACGCAAATGGAAATAAGAAAATTGGCGAAATGGACAAACCTAAACAGACGGAAACATATAATATACAAAAACATAAAAGAAAAGAGGACAAAATTAAAAAGAAACAGGAAGAAAAAATGGAGGGAACAAAATAAATGGCAATAGGAATATGGAATATAACAACACTAACAGGGAAAGAGATAGAGGTAATAGAAGAAATGGATGAATATGGAATTGATATACTAGGAGTAAGCGAAACAAAGAAGAAAGGAAATGGGACAATAAAACTGACAAATACACACTACATATATTATTCAGGGGTAACAATGGAAGAAAGAGCAAAAGAGGAAGTGGGAATCATCGTGAATGAGGAAATAAATCAAAAAGTCATCAAATCATAGGCAATAAATTCGAGAATGATAAACTTGCACCTGCAAATGGAAGAAAGAATAGTAATTATACAAATATACGCACTAATAGAAGGAAGTGAAGTAAGGAAAATTGAAAAATTCTATAACGAATTACAGAAAAACATAGATGAAGTGAGAGAGGATACCGATAAAATAATAATAATGGGGACTGGAACTCTCGAGTAGGCAGAGATGTGAATAGAGGGCTGGGATGTATGGGCGGATATGGAGAGGAAATAAAGAATACAAATGGAACTGAAATGATAGAATTCTGCCAGTTAAACGACCTATTGATAGGAAATACTTTTGAGGAACAAGAACTAGAAGACAAGTACACGTTTGTGGCAGAGGAGAGACAGGCCAAAAGTATAATAGATTATATAACCTATACACCGGAATTAAGACATAGTATACAACAAATAATAACCGAGAAGAGGGCGGAACTAGGAACGAATCATAGATTAGTAAGAGCGACATGAAAATACATAAGCCAAAACAGAGAACGAAATAAAATTTATAAAGGTAAAGATAAATAAGCTAAAAGAAGAAAAGGCAGGATAAAATATCAAGAAGAAACAGACGAAGAGTTTCATAGACAAGAAATACAGAAAAGTGAGTGGGCAATGGAAGAAAGATGGAAAGTATTTAAAGAAGTAATATACTCAAAGGCAGTAAGTGTCTGTGGGATGACAAAAATAAATAGTAACAGGAAAAGAACAAACTGGTGGAATGACCAAGTAAAAGAAGAAATACGGGAAAAGAAAAAGGCCTGGAAGAAATACATACAGACTGGACAGCAACAAGATAGAGAGGAATATAAAATAGGAGAAATAAAGTAAAACAGGCAGTAAAAGAAGCTAAAAGAAAAGCTGGGAAGACTTTGGAAGAGAGATAAATAAAACATATAAAGATAATAATAGGATTTTCTGGGCCAAAATAAGAAAGATGAGAGGAAGCCAACGAAAAGAAATTAGAGGGATTAGAGATAAAACAACCATATTACAACAGACAAAAAGAAATAATGGAAGTATGGAAAGACTACTCGAGCAGAAGTTTAAAAAGAAAGGAGACAATGAAGAAAGGAAATCAAATAGAGAAAGGAAGAATCAGGAGAAGAAACAGAACAGATAACGAGAGAGGAACTAGAAAATTCACTGAAAAGATAAAGATTGGGAAAGCAGGGGCGAGGACAAAATAGACCCGGAAATGATAAAATGGATGGGAGAAAAGGGTAAAGAATGGCTCTGGAAAATATGTGAGGAGGCATGGAGAACTAAAAAATTCCAGAAGACTGGGAAAAGAACTTGATAGTTCCAATATATAAGAAAGGGATCAGACGGAATGCGATAATTATAGAGCCATTTGTCTCTCCTCGGTGTGCTTTAAAGTATATACCAGAATTCTGGAGGGAAACTTAGAAAAGTAATAGAAAATAAACTAGAGGAGGAACAAGGGGCATTTAGGGCAAATAGGCAAGCTAATGACAACATATGCATATTGAGGAACATTATAGAACAAAAAATAGAGGAAGGAGATGAACTACTGCTTACCATTCTAGACATAAGAGCAGCTTTTGATACAGTTGAAAGAGGAAAAATATGGGAATTCTTAGAGGAACTGTAAGTGACAAAGGAACTAATAGAGGCCATCAGAAGTATATACAAAGTAGTTAGAAGTAGTTAGAAAAATTCAAATAGCTGGACTGACATCCGGGAAATTCAAAATGGAGAGCGGCATAAAACAGGGCGATAGCCTAAGCCCACTATTTTTTATAATAATAATGGATAAAATAGCAAAAAATCTAAAAGAAAAAACGAAAGGATTGGATGCAATAATAGGATATAGAAACCTGAAACCAATCAAGGTGAAAAGTTTAATGTATGCAGATGACATAGTCATAATGGCAGATACGGATCATAAATTACAAAAGCTAGTCAATATATGGGTAGAAGAAATAGAGAAAATGAAAATGGAGGTTAACATTAAGAAAAGTAAAACAATGATAGTGAATCAAAACCAGGAGAGCGGACAAAATAGAGAAGTAAAGTGTAAAGGGCATAATATGGAAAGAGTCTCAACATTTGAGTATTTGGGAATAATAATAACAGATGATGGCCGAATAGAAGCAGAACTGAGTAACAGAATGAGGAGAGGGAATAGGATTTACTATGCATTACATAGAACGATATTGGGAAAAAGGAGATAGACCAAAAACTGAAATTAATGGTACATAATGCAATAAAAATACCAACAGTATTATACGCCAGTGAAAATTGGACGATACAAACCAAACATGAGGGTGTAATAACGGCCATAGAAATGAAACACTTGAGAAGGATAGCGGATAAGACAAAGTTTGATAGAGTACGGAATGAGGAAATAACAGAAACTTTACAACAGGAACCAATAGTGAACAAAATCAAAAAGAGACAGTTAACATGGTACGGTCATATACAACGAATGAAACCAGAGAGAATATGCATAAAAGTGTTCGAAGCAAGAAGTGTAAAGAAAAGAAGAAAGGGAAGACCCAGGAAGAAATGGATAAGTCAAATCATTGAGGTGGGAAAAGCAAGAGGAAAGACATTAAACGAAATGAAAAGTTTAACAAGAGACAGAAAAGAATGGAAGAAATGGGTTAAGGAGGACCGTGACTTATAAATCCGACGATGGAAGGCATAAGGATAAGAGCGAAGAAGAAGAAGAAAGAATCGAGATGTGAAAAAATAGTACCCCAGGTGAGTAGAGACCGTAAAAGACCCGAATCTCACACTGACCCAAAATCAGTCTGCCCCACGGATTCTGGGGCAACAGACCGATTAACAAAAACACGAAACATCAAAACAACAATATAAAACTTTACATAGCGACATATGTCGTTGACGTCAGAAGATAGATTTATGGAACTGGAAGAGGAACTTACAAAAATAAAATGGCATATAGTGGGTATATCTGAAGTCCCACGAAGAGGTGAAAATTGTCTGGAGCTTAAAAGTGGGTATATAGTATACTACAACTGCAATGAAGAAACATCATTAGGTGGTATCGGCTTCCTCATAAATAGAAACATTAAAAACAACGTGGTAAGCATTGAAAGAGTATCGACACGTGTAATATATTTAATTTTACATATAAATAAAAAATATAAACTAAAAATAATACAATCCTATGCACCAACAACTTCAGCAACTGAAGAAGAAATCGAAAAATTTTATGAAGACCTAACCGTAGCTCTAGATCAAACCAAGACACATTATACCATCTTAGCAGGAGACTGGAATGCAAAAATTGGACCAAAAGGAGAACCAGACGAAAGATGTATAGGCCAATATGGAATAGGAAAAAGAAATGAGAGAGGTGAAATACTTATAGACTTCATGTACAACACAATCTTTTTGCTATGAATACATTTTTTAAGAAAAAACAGCAATATAATTTAAATAAATATAAAAGTCCGGATTGGAAATACAAAAATGAAATCGACTACGTTATTACAAATCGCAGAGATATAATACACGACATTTGGTTCTAAATACCGTTTCCACTGCAAGCGACCACAGACTAATTAGAGCTAAAGTAAATATAAACACAAAAATAGAGAGACTAAAACTAATTAATAATAACAAAAATAAAATACTAGATACGAACATATTAAAATCAAACAGTGTCAAATACGAAACAGAAATACAGAAAGAACTAGACAAAATACCGCAAAATATAGGTAATACCAATAATATGGAAGAACTTAGTACGCAAATAAAAACAGCGATTCATAACTCCATAGCGAAAATAAACCTAAGTAAAGCAACTAAAAAAGATAAATTAAGCCAAAACACAAAAAAGTTAATGAATGAAAGAAGAAAAATGAGATCGGAGCAGAAATGGGATACACTCGAATATGTCCAACTCGATAAGAAAATTAAGATAGCTGCAAAAAATGACTTACAAAAATATAAAGATGAACAAATAGACAAAATTATAGAAGAGAATGGAAGTATGAAAGTGTTGCGTAAAAACCTTGCAGTAGGAAACAAGAAAATAATACGCATGAAAAGACAGGATGGTAAAATAATAACAGACAAGAGAGAAATATTAAATGAAATAGAGGAGTTCTATAGAAACTTATATACAACACAACTACCGCCTAATCGAGAAAAACACAAAATCAAAGAAAAATTTTGAAATGCAGGCTCTGAAGACATAACTATACGGGAAATAAAGAAAGCTTTGAATCAAATGAAAAATCGTAAAGCTCCTGGCGAAGACAAAATAATGACAGAATATATCAAGAATGGAGGAAAAAACTAATGTGCAGGATACAGCAATTATTTAATGAGTGCTTAATAACTAGTAATATATCAAAGGAATGCAGAAGTGATATTACTATATAAAAAAGGAGATAAGGAGGAACTGAAGAATTATAGACCGATTAGTCTCCTGTCTCACATGTATAAATTTTTTATCAAAATAATTGCAAACAGACTCACCCGTAAACTGGACAATTATCAACCTATGGAGCAAGCTGGATTTCGGAAGGGATACGGCACTAACGAGCATTTACAGAGTATCAAGTTGCTAATTGAAAAATGCACTGAGTATAACATCCCACTAGTACTACCCTTTGTGGACTATGAAAAGGCTTTTGCTACTATCGAACTAAAATTTATCTTTGAAGTTTTAGACGACTGTCGCTTTGACTCCCGTTATTCGCAATTAATCAAGAATAAATGTGACAAAGCCACTATGCACAATTAAAATGGACGGCATAACAAGTAAAATTAAACTAGAAATAGGCGTATGGCAAGGGGATACCCTTTCTCCCAAGCTGTTTACTTTAGCATTGGAAAATGCTTTTAAGAAAATTAATTGGACGAATGAAGGAATCAACGTGGACGGAGAAAATATAACAAATTTAAGATATGCGGACGACATAGCACTAATATCCAAAAACATCGAAAAAATGCAAATACCATAAAGATACTCAACAGGGAATCAAAAAAGGTAGACTTAAAAATGAATGAACAGAAAATTAAGATCATGTCTAACACTCCTTGCGATACAGAAGTTGAATTAGATGGAGAAAAGCTGGAAAATGTAGACTCATACATATACCACGGGCATACGTTAAAAATGGGAAAAGAAAACCAAGAGATTGAGATTAAAAACGTATTAAATTAGCCTGGTCAGCATTTGAAAGACTTGCATCTATACTAAAGTCGTCAAAATACAGCCTCAAATAAAAAGCTAAAGTTTATAGCACCTTTGTACATCCGGTATTAACATGTGGCATTGAGACGATGGTTTTCACAAAAAACAATATTCGAAAACTACAAATAGCACAGAGAAGTATGGAAAGGAGAATGTTAGGCATTACATTGGAAGACAAGATAAGAAACACAGAAATCAGGAAAAGAGCAGGACTGGAAGATGTGGCTGAAAGAGCAGCAAAATTAAAATGGAGCTGGGCCGGACATGTGGTACGACAGGGAAGAGAAAAATGGTCCGGAAAACTACTCGACTGGCGACCAAGAATGCACAAGCGTAGTATCGGCCGACCACCTACTAGTTGGAGCGACGACATAGCACAAGTAGCAGGAAAACTATGGAGACGTACAGCAAGAGAAAGAGAACCATGGAAAATTAAAGGGGAGGACTATATCCACAAGAAGAACAAGTACTTTAAATGTTTGTTTCCCAATTTGCAATACATTTTTCAGCCCCCAGTTTATTTCCTGTACTGATGTATCCTTAAAATATTTTTTGGCGTTGTTAATACACTCATTTAAGAATTTATAGTTTAAACTTTTTATTAAATTACTATTGAATTTTTTAATAATTAAAATAGATCTAGCATTTTCAAACTGAAAACCTAGCGCAAAATCAATAAAGTTCAACTAAGTACCTTAAGGAAAACTGGTAAACATTGCAGTATCCCAGCTTACTATACAGAGCATCACACGAAGGTGTTCCAAAAAACGTGTTGAATTCTCAACCGTTCTTTGGGATATCGATTAAGCAAGTTAGAGGTCTTTGGGGGTGCTTGATCACGATCAGTCATTATTTTACCTGATACTATGGCTGTCATATTTGGTTTTATTGTCATTGTCAAAGCATAGTCTATGACAATTGAAAATGACAAGTGTGATAAGGCGGGTCAATTTAATTTGGATTTTTCGGATTTGAATTCTTTAATTACTTTTGTAAAAATGCCGTATCACTTTTCAAACGCCGACATAGTCTTCTTTTACGGATATTGCAATGGTAGTTCATCTGCAGCAGCAGTAGAGTACAGGATCAGATACTCGAATCGTCACTCTTCGTGTTACAAAACAATTCTACGCATTTTCATTTCTCTACGGGAAAACGGAACGTTCGTAAGCAAAAAAGTAATAAAAATATTTGCAGAAGAGAGCCGACAGACGGAGTAGCGAAGAAAATTTCAACAGCTGCAGTTCAAAACAAAAGTTCAGTTGTAAGAACCTTACATGAAAATGGACTTTTAAATAAAATAAAATCCTCTTCTATATTTAGTTTCTTTGCTAACGAAAGTTACAATGATAATAGTTGAAGGAAGAATAAAATGTTAGAATGACCAAGCAACCTGAAAAGCTCCTAACTTCTTTCATAGATGTCAAAAGTCGTTGAGAATTCGAGCTGTGTTTATTGGAACTTTTTTGCTTAAAATGCTTCATGTCCGTAGTCTTGGAACATCTTAAAGGGACGCTTTGTATAAAGAATCTTACGACTTGTTTAAGTATTGGAAAATTACGTCGTTGTTTTTGCCATCCCCGGTTAAGAATATTTTTCCTTTGTGTTCTCCAAACTACACTCTTATTTTTTTGCTAATGAATTTTTTTGTCTTTATTGTTATACAATTTTGTGCAGAACTATTTTGTAATAGACAGTATACAAAAATATATAAAAAATAATAAAAGTCCATAACGCATAAGACCTATAGTCCGAATAAATATGAAATATGCAATCTGAATTTAAAAAAATGAAGAAAATTTATTAAGTCAAAGACAGATTATAAAAAATATTTTATAGCGCACAACAGCAAAATAAAATATATAAATAAACACATATAGGAAGTGACAAAACTCTCTACGCAGTTTCAGCAGGGTATTGTTTATTAAAACATTCTTATTTTCCTGACTTTGTAAATAAGCAAATCCTTCAATGTTGGAATAAAAACAAACCGAACGTAAACCATGAGTCTTTTTATAATGATTTTGCTACAATTTGGGCGCCAGTATTATGCATGGGGATCATCAAGCTTTTCTTTTTAAAACGGGAAATCGGATAGCTATTGCACCGCCCAACAAAATTGTAAAATTTTTTTGTTGTCAAGTATTTTTAAACGAAATTAGAGTATTTCAGGTCTGCTGAATTAAAAAATAAAAGTAGTTTTTCAAATTGGCTCTAGTTTTTTAGATCAATTTTTAAGAAATTTAGCCATAACAGGCGCCTTTATAAGGGGATATATGCGAAAACTCTACTTTTGTCAACAATTCTAGTCTTGCCTACTTGCAATGACTAGTGTCGCACGCGGTATGTACATATTTAATAAAAAAACACGCTCGGTATTCACAGTTCTTCACAAAGTCTGTTCCAACACTCCCAATGTTTTCTGCTACATTTGTGGTGAACGTACTGTACAGAAACAAAAAAAAAATGTCACAGATTTTGTAAAGCAAGCCCCAAACTCTTCATCTAATGTGCAAAACCTGTGTCGAATGTCGACAAACTGAAATACCGTTACAACAATTGTAAAATGTAAAAGGTTTTAATAGATACAAAAAACGCAAATGGGAATATACCTGATTTGGAACCAGAACAAGAAAACCTGTGCCACGTAGCGAAGAAGTTCCCGTACCAGTATATACCACATTACCTGATGTTCCGCTGTTAGAAGTAAAAGCAACTGAGGACCAGGACTTAAGTAGTTGCAGTAAAATAAATATGAGGGAATACTTTCAACACCCCAGCAGTTTTCCTAAGAAGAATTGAATGACCGGATACGGGACCTCAGTCTATCAAAGCAACCATCTGAACTTCTAGCATCCAGGTTGAAAGCAAAGAATTGTCTAGATCTAGATCTAAAAATAACAATTGTAGAACACGAAAGGTGGAACTTCTTCCTTACTTCAGCCAAGATGAAGAACTTGCTTATTGTAACTACATTTCCGGACTTCTTCGTCAAATAGAAATGCAATTAGTTCCAGGCCACTGTTTATAGACAGTTCTAATAGAAGTTTAAAATGTGTTTTGCTGCACAATGGCAACCGATATGCTTCGATTCCTATCGCCCACTCAACAAAACTTAAATAAGAATATGAAAATATTAATTTAGCATTGCATAGACTCTGCTATGATGAGCATCAGTTTTCTATAAGTGTGGATCTCAAAATGTTAAACTTCTTGCTTGGGCAGCAAAGTGGGTATACCAAACAATCTTGTTTTGCTGCTTGTGGGATAGTAGGGCGAAGCAAGATCATTAGAATAGGATTAATTAACCAATAAGACAAAACATGACTGCAGGAACCATTAGTAGACCGGGGAAAAACCATTCTGCCACCGCTCCACATCAAGTTGGGACTAATGAAGCAGTTTGTTAAGGCTTTGAACAAAGATGGCGAGTGCTTCAAATAGATTTGTAGATCGTTTCCTAGACTAAATGGGGAAAAGCTAAAAGTGGGTATTTTTGATCGTCCTTAAATTCGCAAACTTATTAAGGACTCTAATTTTACAAATTACATGACGACTCTTGAAGCTGCTGCTTCGTGTAGCTTTGTCTAGGTGGTTGAAGACTGCTTGGGTAACCACAAAACGGACAATTATAAGGAACTGGTGCACCAGATGTTAATGAACTTTAAAAACTTGGGTTCTAATATGACCATTATTTCCCGACAATCTCGGGGCTTTAAGTGAGGAACAACGGGAAAGATTCCACCAGGATGTAAAGGTGATAGAAGAAAGATATCAGGGCAGATGGGACAAGTATATGACGGCAGATTATTGCTATAGCCTTCAACGAGATGTTCCTGACAACCCACATAAAAGAAAACCATATAAACAGCGTGTTTTCCCTACGAATAAGTTGTAATTTTCCGAATTAGACTACTGTATTTTGTTGTTATACCGTTATTACGACATCATTATGGATTTTATTAACTTTTCGTTTATATTATTCGAAAACACTGTCATTTTTAGTGAAACTTGCTTATGGGTACCACTGCTCTATAAATTTTGAATTTTTAAGCTATTAATTATAATTAGCTAATTATCTCAACAATGGAGCCAATCCAGCAAAATGGACTTCATATTCGTAATCAGCAGTACAAAATTATCTAGAAATCCCATAAATATTGTTGGCAATAAAATTAGTGTTGACCAGTGTTGTCAATTCTGAAGGGTACGTGAGCATGCTCCTGAATTTTTTTGTCCCAATTATTTAAGAATTTGGGTTGGGCAATGCGTGAAACCCAGTTTGTCGTGACGCTTAATCTCTTAAGAAGCGGTGTTTTATAGCCTGCGTGCTCGTCAGATTTGACCCCGTGCAATTCTTTTCTGCGGGGTAATCTCAAAGCCGAGACTTATAAACATCGTTTAAGGCACCTGTAAACCCTAAACAGAAATTCTCACATAAATTCGCAACATACCTCAAAAATCTTAAAAGAATTATGCGACACAAAAGTTCCTTGTAACAATACTTAGACAGACTTGGTCGATGTTATTTTCAAAATCGTACGTAATAAAGCTTTCTATGTTATAAATTTCAGATACAAACACATTTATATCTTACGTGAATATTTAAATCGCCTTTAAAACTAGGAAGTAAGTTTTGCAGCACCCTGGATAATTGTAAGCCCAAAAAGCTAATGCAATACAGAAATTGACTAAATATACAAACATCAGAGAAGATAAAGTTGTTTTGTCATATTAAAAGGACGCGACAAGACATCAATTCTACAAGACAAGCAGATAATACGTACAATTGCTGAGAAAGTAAATATTACACAAGCAAAAAAATAAGTCAACAATATTTTCAGTTTATTTCTGTGTTTTACCTTATAAGCGTTAAAAGAATATTTGATAACATTCACACACAGAACCGCACAGCGCCTTTTAGTTAATCATGTGGACATGCCCTTTGACTTCATTTTTATACAGGCATATAATCCTACATCTCAATCTATTACAAAGTCATATAAGATGGCAATCCGCAAGTTATATTGAGGAAGATTGTCTACGACAATGATGACAAGATGAATGTGATCTAGTGACTCATAGTAGCTATGCATCTCACAAACTTTTTTGTACATGTGATACTTGCAGATGCAGCCCCATCGACATGGAAACCCTGGTAGCATGTTGCAAAGCACGTGATCATTGCAACAATATCATACTAAGCCTTTGAAGATTAATTACGTAACTAAATTGACGAACTCGAGGAAATTCGGCAGGAGCAGCGCGTAAAAGAACGTCTGTAGCATTGCTCACCCGAAAGCTCTGAAAAACAGCTTCGCTTCTATATTATTGAAGATAAAAATAAACGAAATAAAGCATACAGTCAGAAATTATAAAAAACAGAAAGAAGACTAAGCCAGGAGGCTTGCTCAATATCTAAAAAGAGATCCAAATAGATGAAACAAATGGTTAAATAGAGACTAAGCTATAGAACTTGTTGTAAAAAGGAAGAGTTTGGAGGTCATAGTTGTACTTTGCGTCTGGTAAAATTACAAAACGTTTTTACTTTGTGGTGAGGTGATTCTTGAAGTTCCGACCATCATCGCCGAGCTTTGTTACCAACCGAATATATATTACCTTAGAACAACGAAACCTTGATATGGTCGATCAAAGAAAATGATAAACCCCCGGCAGAAAATGGAAGAACTCAACAGAAACGAACTTTTACCCAAATTCGTCTATAGTTCTGATTTGGCACCAACGGATTACCATATATTTTGATCAATGGTTCAATTCTTGGCCGGATGCTATTTTTCTGAATTTTAGGAAGTATAACGAAGGTATTGTCAAATTTTTTATTTCAAACCACAACTTAAGCACCATACTAACACAATTACCTTAAAATTTTTTATTTCTTGGTTTAATTTGTTGTCTGGTACTTTCGTTACTTTATCCATGGAGGGTATTACATTGCAATTGTTTGTTTCTTATTTATTATTATTATTTTAAGAAAAGAGTGACTAGTTCTTATGTTATATTTAATAAAATACGGGTTAGCTGGTACTCATTTGCACTGCTGCGTTTAGTTATCAGTGGAAGGATTCTTATACCACATTTCTATTTTACCTTGTCTAATTTCATAGAATTTATATTTTATAAGTCCTTTAACAATTAGCGATATGTTAGGAGGTTTTCTTAATTGTAGTCTTATATATCTGGAAATATTTGGAATTCAATTTAAACAAGTCACCTACTAGAAAAATCGTGTGTCAATTTTGGAGACTAAAGAGGTTTAAAATAAGGAAATGGATTTAAAAAATAAATTAATTTTGAAAAAAAACAAAAAAAGGAAGTGAAAAATGTTGTCCTAGTAATAGAAACGAAGCGCTATAAGTTTTTTCAAATGCACATATACATATATGTAACGGAGCGAAAGAATAACTGACAGAACCTTAATTTAACTTCACAAAAGAAGACGGAGATGCTGCACGAGCTTGTAACATAAATAAATATACAGAAACAAAAAATCAATGCGAAAAATATCAAGTAGTGTAACACATCTTTATACACACATTATCTTATACGTCTTTATTATAAAACAAATGTATGTCGATGGCATAAAACGTGCATGAACAAAATCCGTCAAAATAGACGGAAAAAGAAAAACTAAGTCTTGTAAGATCAAGTTTAGCTAAAGAATATTTAAATTTTATAATGTAACGACTGTCAGTAAGATAATGGTGACATCATGCACCTGCATAAACGTAGCAAGTTAGTGGACGTGTTACTTTCAGCGAGTGCCAGTGCAACGAGAGATGTCGCTCTGAACAGTTCAAGTGAAGAGCTTAGTCTGCCACCATAAAGCATATTTACAGCCTTCTTAAATAAAAACCGAGTGGTTCGAAATTAAAATGCACGGGAATGCTATCGATGCTAGTTGAATTTTTTTCAAAGCAACTCAGAGTAGGTCGAGTTTGTTCGAATTGATATCAGTTAACACAATAGTCCTGCACAGCTTACCTATTTTTTCCTGATAGGTAGAAAAATTGGGGCGAAAACTCCTCTTGCCACTGGTCGTCGGTCAACTACACGAGTATTTTGTCAAACAATGCAGTATACGTCGAAGAACAAACACCATACGAGAAAATTTACAGTACGTTGAATTTTCCACAAATTCAGAGTTACAAAAGTAACACCGCTCTGCAGAGCCGATTTTCATCTGTATAGGTGCCATAAAGAAGGGAATGCAATTCTACAGCGTATTGTTGTTATTGATGAAATTTGGACATGAGCCTAAAGTTTGAACTATGGTTGGTGCTACCAAGGATTGTCGTTTCTAGAAAAATTTGAAGAAAATTCAGCTATCGTTACCAGGTTGTAAAAATTTTCTTAACCCTTAAAAAAGTTGTTTTTTTATCTATATTTCTTGCTTTCTGTGTCTGTGGTGTGGAAAGAATTTTTATTTTTAGATTCCAGGTTGCAATTGATTAAATTAAACTTCAAATTACCATCCGCTACTGCCACAAAGAGCTGCTGAAAGATTTGCGATGTCAAAGGACAGAAAGCTATCAGTCATGTGACCGTTTCGGTACTAGTCCAAGGAGACTTGTAAGTTATTTTGGACGCAAAACCTTCATCAAGCATCACAATTTGTTGGCCGAACTTGAGGTCTAATACAGGACTGTCTTGAATCACTTGCGTCAATTCAACTTTGAACACAAGAAGCCAACTATCTGAAGTACTAATCATCAACTGGTTGAAAATCCAATGTAAGTTTTGGAAGCAAATTACCATTTGTAACGAAAAATCGTGGTAGTTCCACACGTTGGGTTTCTTGGACCTAAAATCTGCTGCCAGTTGCTCAACAGGATCTTTTTGGGGAGAAAATTTTGGTTCAAGTGAAAAACCATAAATACCGAGCTACACAGCAAGCAAGTGAATCATGTACCCGACTTCAATCAACCGCAAACCAGCTCTTCTTCAAAAAGACAACGATTTCGCTTTTTGCGTCACAAAGACGGCAAACAAAAAAATTAATGGAATTTAGATTTTATGCCCATCTTGCACCTTCTGATTGTGGGCTATTTTGATTTGTGGCGTAGTTTTTTCGCGACTACCGTTTTTAGGCATTTGATCAAGTGGAACCAGCCGAAGAAATAGAAAAGAATTTTTCGAAAATATGAAGGAACTTTTTTATAACATGACATTACTTATTATGTATCTGCACTAAAAATATCAACATGTGTGTCGGCCTATGTGACACAACAGTCACTTTTCTAGATAGTCAATCAACTTTGCATCGTGTATGGTAACGTTCGTTCTCATCTGGAAGGAGCAATAACTGACTTGTAATAAAAGTGGAACTGAGTAGTTTGATCTATCCCCTGACATAATCACTAGTGATTCCAACTAATTTGCTTAAATGATCTGTAAGACGTACCAGGTTCCATTAGGAATTTAGCAATAAGAAGCTCTATTCCTATAATCAACAAAAACTGGCCTGGCATCACAGATTTGGCAAAAGCTTTCGGGAAAATTTTAATTGCTAATTTTTATTACAAAAACTTGTAGTCTCAAACAGAATCAACAGACAAGGTCGCACATAATCATTCACAAAATGTTGAACGAAAATAGCTAATATCAAAAAGGATGAAAATGTCTTAAATATGCACAGGTCCTAGCTTGGAAAAATTTTAAAGTTATTAGAAGATTACGGCAAGGATTTCACCGTTATAAATAACATTATGTCAGAAAAGGAAAAATTTGCCCACACAGTTTTGATTTGAAGCAGGAACTTCAAGACCTTACATCGAAAAGAGTGAAGTTGTAGATGTAGACGTTTATATTTTAGAACGTCGTCCAATTAATACTCACCATCAGAAGGATGAAATGACATTGTAGCCTAATCTTGCTTCAAGACATTATGCAATTACTAATTAAAGAAAAATTACATTAAGTACCTAAAGAAGGCAATCTTACAAATATTCTTTATGCAAAGTCTATTTTGGGCTGCGAATTAATAGTAACGGAAAAAAACTGTTGAAAAGATTCTAATAATCGATATTACTTTCATCCAAGAAGAATCAGACAAGTTTGAAGAAAATTGCGTGCCACTGTAGGTTCTCATAAGAATAGGCCCTTTTGGTTTTTATATTACTAAGATTTGCTACTGTTTATTCAAGAGTTTTATTTCTTCCCAAAACTTATACTCCATGCGTTATGTCGCCTCTTTGTTACTTGTAGATCAAATGTAGCAGTGAGTTCTCGTTTGACTTATATATCGTAAGGACGTTCCAGTTCACAAAAGTTTAAGTGATAACGCGTATAACAACCTTTTAAATTTAATAATTTAAATACGTTACCGAACTCTGATTCGGCAAATTATGCAATGTACTGACCAAAATATGTATTCACCACAATCGCAACTTCCGCAAGTCCCATTCACCATGCAACAGCCGGTGTTTGGTAATCAACAATCATCACGAACCCATGATTTCTGGAGTTTACACCAAATAATTTCTGTCCACCACTAGTTCAACATCCAAGTCATACATCGGCATTTCCACCACTAATTAACACACCCTCATTCGTACCAGTAAGCAGCCAAAATTATAATCCTCAAAGAACTGCCAACACACAATCAACACTTGTTGATAATTCCAACGACGACATAACAGATAATCAACATGATTGGCAAAAAGTTAGAAAACGCAAGCGAATTACACGTACATAAGGGATAAATTTAATAATAGATAACCAGACTCCAACCCAAAAACATATACAATTTGTTAGCCGACATTAGTACCAACAATACAACGCAAACATTAGGTGTAAACGAAGGAAAGAAAATTTCTAAACCTTACCAATATTTATATATGGCGTAACAAACTATGCTAAGGTGATTAAAGACCTAACAAAAGTAATAGAAACAGAGCAATTCAAATAATACCATTAAAATCCACACAAACACTCCTGACTCATACAGAAAACTAATTAAACACCTTAGAGACGAAGGGATCATACACCACACCTATCAGCTAAAGGAAGACAGGGCCTACAGAGTGGTACTTAGAAACATTCATCATACGGCAGATATGAATGAAATCAAAAGTGAACTTCAAAAGGAAGGACATATTGTACGTAATATCATAAATGTCCGACATCGAGTAACAAAAACGCCACTGCCTATGTTCTTTGTAGATCTTGAACCTGCAGAAAACAACAAAAAAGTGTATGAGATAAAACACATTAACCATCAAATGATAACAGTCGAACCGCCACGTAAAAAAATTCAATCATCCAGTGCACGAGGTGCCAGTCTTATGGTCACAGTAAAAGCTACTGCAATAAACCCTACTTGTGTGTTAAGTGTGAGAAGAGCACAGCACTACCATCTGCAAAAAAACAGAAAAGCTCTCGCCAAGTGTGCACTGTGTCAAGGACGATACCCAGCAAACTACAAGGGATGCCAGATTGATCAACAACTTCTACTAAGCAGAGGAAAGACAGCAACCTCATTAGGACCACAAAGCACAAAAAAGCCTAATGTACCGATCACTGTTCAATGTATATATTCTGCAAATGTGAATGGTCCAAGCTTCTCGCAAATTAAGTCCAGTCATCAACAATATTCTAACCCAAAATACCAACAGTAACGATATCTCACTAACTCAATTATTGTCTAAGTTTGAATCAATGTTCAATCAACTAATGAACCAAAATAGCACGATGATAAATCTGCTTACCACGCTAGTTACCAAAAACCAAAAATGGATTCCCTCCTGGAATGCAAATAGGCTTGCGCAACATCGTCTTCTAGTCGAACTATTTTTAAAAGAGCAAAAAGTGACGTATTATTGGTCTCAGAAACCGTTTTTACGGAAAGGAGCTACTTCAACATCCATAATTATACTACATACCATACCAACCATCCCGATGGAACAGCTCACGTTGGCTCGACAATTATTATAAACAACAAAATATCTCACTTCATCATGGATGCCTTTGTAACTGATTATATACAAGGCACTATAATCAACGTCCAAAGTCCTAGTGGTCCACTAACAGTTGCTTCGATATACAGCCCGTCTAGGCACTCTTTCAAACAAAACCAGTATAAAACGTTCTTAAACAATCTAGGTAACAGATTCTTAGCTGGTGGTGACTTCAACGCCAAAAATCCAATCTGGGGCTCTAGGTTAACAACCATTAAACGGTAACAACTACAACCACATATACACCGGGGAGCCCACATATTGGCCGGCTGACCCACATAAAGTAGCTGATGCCGTAGATTTATTTGTTACCATAGGATTATCTCCAAGATACTGTAAAGCAGAAACGTCCTTCGACCTTCTTTCAGATCATTCGGCTATAATAGTTACAATTAGCACTTCTATTATTACAAAGTAAAAAAAGCCTTACCTTTATAACCATCACACGAACTGGGACCTATTCAGAGAGTACCTAACGAACAATACAACAATTAAAGCTTCATTGAAAACACAAGAGGAAATTGACAATACAGTAGACCAGGTAACTAAAAACATTCAGAATGCAGCCCACTACTCAACGCCGACTGTTCACAAAAATTCAGAAGTTATCGAAAATTATCCATTGTACATTAAATCTAAAATTGAGGATAAAAGAAGAGTCAGGCGAATCTGGCAGCAAACAAGAAATCCTACAGACAAAAATAACCTAAACAGGCTAAAAAGAGAGTATTTAACGAATATGTTAGCATTTTATCTCCTTCAGTAGAGAGCAACTACACGCTTTGGAAGGCAACGAAGAATTTAAAAAATGTTCGTACTCCTATTCCGCCAATAAGAAAGGCTCTTGGGCAAGAACACAAGCTGAAAAAGCAACACGTTTTGCAGAACACCTATCTACGATATTTCAACCGCATCCTATAGCTGCTACCCCAAAAGAGGAACAGGAGATTGAAAACTACCTGCAAGCTCCTTTACAATTAAGCATCCCAATACAGTCTTTTACCAGCTGAAGAAATTATAACTGAAATCCATCATCTAAATAACAAAAAAGCACCCGGGTATGGCTTAATTACTGCTAAACTACTGAAAGAATTGCCACATAAAGCTATGATGTGCATACTACAAATATTCAATGCAGTCTTGAGATTGCAGTATTTCCCACTGTTATGGAAATTTGGCCAAATTATACTAATATTGAAACCGGACAAACCTGCACATGAGGTTACCCCATATAGACCGATAACGCTCCTACCAATACTGTCAAAAGTATTAGAGAGATTAATACTGAAGAGAATGGCAACCATAATTGAAGAAGAAGAAATTATCCCCCAACATCAATTTGGGTTTCGCCAACAACACTCTGCATTAGAACAGATACACCGAGTCGTAGATGTAATCGAAAAGGACTTTGAAGAACAAAGATACTGTGTTGAGGTATTTTTTGATGTCAGCCAGGCTTTTGACCGCGTCTGGCATATCGCCCTACTATACAAAATTAAACGGTCGTTTCCACACCAACACTTACTTCTCTTTAAATCATACTTAAGTGAGAGGTATTATCAAGTAAGGTACGGCGATAGCCAGTCTGGACTCTACCCAATAATGGCAGGAGTTTCTCAGGGCAGTGTTTTGTGACCAACCCTATACCAGATATTAACAGCTGATCTACCATGCAATGACAACACAGTGATGGCCACTTACGCGGACGATACGGCGTTGTTAGTTTCTCACCAAGATCCACTACAAGCTTCGACAATTCTACAAAGTAGTCTCGACATAATACAAAAATGGTTGCACAGGTGGCGCATACAAATTAATGAAACCAAATCTACAACTATTACATTTATGATGAAGCACAACTTTGCTCCGGTTACACTAAATGGTACACAAATCCCCATCCAACGGGAAGTAAAATATCTTGGTTTGACCCTCGTCAGGCGATTAACATGGAAACCCCTTATTACAAAAAAAGAGGAGGTAACTGGATGCTATGGTGAAAAAGACGTATTGGCTTCTAGGGAAAAAATCCAAGTTATCGATAGAAAATAAAGTGTTAGTGTACAAGGCAGTTTTAGTTCCGGTGTGGGCGTACGGCATACATCTATGGGGCAGTGCTAAAACATCAAACATTGATATTTTGCAAAGATTCCAGAGCAAAACTCTTCGTGTAATGACTAACGCTGAATGGTTCATTAGCAACAAAACACTTCCCGACGACCTAAAAGTTCCATGGCTCAGAGATGAAGTTAAAAGACGAACAGTCAGCTATGTCAATCAAATAAGAACTCACCCCAATGTGTTAGTGCTAAATTTACTAGGCATTAATAATACCACTCGTAGATTAGAAAGACTTAAAACGCTAGACCTTACTAACTAGTACTCGTTATATTAGTATATTCAGGGACTCGCCAATGGGCGACACTCCCTCCACATGTCAGTATTTTAGTTTAGTTTAGTAATTAAGTATTACATCAAATTTGCTCGTTAGCCTTTGAGTTAAATGGAAATTAAGCATATAAAATGAACAAAAAAAATGTAGCAGTGTACAGCATCAGCAAAGAAACCTTGCAATGCTTACATCAAAAATATGCATACACCTGGAGAACAAACAAAACGTGGCGGCCGGCAGTAAAAGCAAAAATCCACTCGAAACCGAAAAACAGCTTTATATATCAAATGGCACTTTAGAAGGCCGGTGTACAAATTTCATCACACGGATTAATGGCCGCCGCCCCTGCGTTGACGTGGAAGCGGTTGCCATAACAAACAACCCTTTAATTCCTGGGATGCGACCTCTTATAAATTGAATGTTCTCCGCCGGCGCCGAATCCGCGCAATAAATAAATTGAATTAAATTTTTGCTGTCGCTGCTTCTCGGGCGGCATTGATTTATTCCGCTCAAAAACGTCTACCTCGGCGACAAGAAAAAATATGAGGAATCGGGGCTGCCAAAGCGGCCCGTAAATACCGCCGTATTTCCCCCTTAATTGCTGTTCGTTACAAAAATTTATTATTAGGCGTTTGTCAAATTTTCTTTGTAGGTCATAGAAATATACACAAGCAGCAGTAGAAAGAATGCTGTTAAATTTGTTAATAATTAGTTACGGTAAAGACAAAAATAGAGAAAAAAAATTTTTTTAATAAATGACATCTGGCATCGAACTCAAATAAGAAAATGATAAAAAAGAAATTAAACATACAAGAAGTAGATGAACAAAATTTATTAAAGCTACAAACTAGCACATCAAAAAAAGAAACTCGCTAAAATTAATAATAATAGAAATGAGGGGGAAGGACAATTTTGCCTATATCCAAATTTAATTAT
The DNA here is from genome assembly GCA_036346155.1 of Sinelater perroti. Taxonomy (NCBI): domain Eukaryota; kingdom Metazoa; phylum Arthropoda; class Insecta; order Coleoptera; family Elateridae; genus Sinelater; species Sinelater perroti. Next base: position 13,659,524 of record JARFIY010000158.1, on the reverse strand, counting down.
AACAAAAAACAGTAATCAAGAAAATTTATAATAAAAAAATAAATAGAATAAATAAAAAAGAGGAATTTTTTATATATTTATAAAAATTTAGTTAATTGTTCCGGATTGTTAAAAATTTATAGTCTCCATTGTTGTTATGTCTTTTTAGGGCGCTTAATTATTTTCTTTAAATATTAGAAACTTTAATAGATCACATTTTTAAATCAAATTTTTTTATAAATAAAACAAAACATAAACAAATGTGAATAACCTTTCTAGTTTACCATAATGGGATTATATAATTTGTTGTTTAAATTATAGGTAATTTTGTGTACCTTGGCAGAACATAGCTGTGTGTTATTATTTGGGGCACTTCTATTTTTGGTTTGGGGTGGTAAAATTGCAGATTTTCGTACTTAAAATACTAGGAATTATGATGAAGCTTAGATCAAATTTAATTGCAAGTGGTGATCCGTCAAGAACCAAAACTAAAAAGTTTGGATAAGGTAATGTTTAGGGCAATTTATTCATAGTCGTGGTCATGCCGAGGGTCGTCTTCTTGTGAAGACTATTTAACAGCAATCCGCAAATAACTATACTTTTACGTAAAACTAGGGCGTGAGCTGTGAGCGGCATGGATCCGAAAAGGGCCGGTTCATTGCAAGCTACCCTCTAGTGTCTTACTTAATTGATAAGACCTAATTCCCTACTCAATTAAATTTCCGCTTCACTATTCATTAACCATTACATAGGAAGCACAGTGTCCTCTTTGTTAAGAATAGTGTGCTTGGTTCGATAGCATTGCGGTTTTCTTCCATCCTGTTCGCACCAACCTCCAATTACTTTTATTTTTAATTTTAAATTAAGGCCGGCAGTATTTTGGTTCCCTCCTGTATATTTTGAATTTGAGATATCGTTGGAGAATTCGCACGATAACGCGGAGCGCTGATATATAGGCCGCGGTTTGAGCCGCGGGACACGTTCGCCTTTGCTATGCTCGTGGGTACTTGGCCCTTCCCTGGCTCTTTTGGTTTCGTTTTGAATTTAGTTTGTGATAGTTTAGAAAGCGGGCGACCGGCTTTGAATTTTGAAGTCGAGAGCGTTTTAACCGAGAGTTCACCGTTGTGTTTGATTGGCGGCAGAAGTTTTCACATCTGCGAGGCCGTTTTGTTGAAAGCTAATTTTTGTGGTTAAATTTGATATTTTGCCGTCCAGATTAACCTTTTCCCGGAGGTCGTTGTATTCCCGATTACATTTTGGGGTTGAAATTTTGGCGGTAAAACTAGGTCCATTTTTGCTTTGCTTTCTGCAAAGAACGAAGAAGGGACCTTTGCACCGGGAAACACGCTACCGATCGGCTCCTCTGTGAAGATTGGAGTAACTTGTCCTATCTTTTTACCCACACCCTTACTTCCTTTTCATGGATTCCCACGGACCAACAGCACAGAAAACCGGTTTCTTAGAGAAAGCACCGTTTCTACAGATTAGTGTTTTAGCTTTAGTTTTTGTTTGAAGTTCTTTGTTTAAATTTAAAATTACTATACAGTCCACTTTTCGGCGGCAACACATCCGATTTATTCTTTTTAAAGCTATTGTAGATGTTTATGCCGTCATCGTTGGCAAAAATGTTGTATCATTACTTGTAGGCGTTCATAATGGTCTCAGTGGTTTTTGTTGATTTTAGGCAAATCAGCCGGTCGAAATACAGTCAGCAAGTCTTCAACGAGTGAGGTCACTTGATAATGGGGAGTGCTACATGATTCAGAAGATCAGACGTTAAAAAACCTTGAAGATGTATTACTAGAGAAAACTTCTGAGGATTTCGTGGACAGATAACAAAACAATTGTGTCTATCGTGAAAGAACTAAGCATAAAAGATCAATAGAAGAGATAATAATTTGTAGCGGCTTATTATAGGGAAAGATGAGAAGAAACACTTAAAAGGTGGACAGATCACGTTAAAAGTGTCATAGAACAATCACTATAGAAAAATACAACAGCAACAGATAGAAAGATGAAGAAAGCTAGTAAACCTAGTACCACGTACAACCATACAGTCACGAAGTAGACGATTAGAGTGACAATGGGGGCAGAGGTCTGAAATTTAAGTGATATTTTGAAAGTTTTACTACGTTTTTGCATAACTTTCCAATGTGATGCTGATGCGAGGTGTAAAATGTTGTTAACTCAATGAGACATTAATGTCGTTTTGAAAAAAAAATTACCTGGATTGGTTCCTGATGCTATCCGAACCTACGCGTGGCAAATTTCGAGACAAGATGTATCGCTTGAAGCAGTTCAAAAGAGTTGTGAGCTTATTCTACATGTACCGTCTGACTCCATGGAATCGTGTTAACGAATTTTTGTCCCGATAAAGAAAGGACCCAATCTGCAGCGTAAGTGCTACATTCTGCTACAGGAATCACTCCAAATGTAGTTTTTAGAAAACCTCCAAAACGACTAGCAATTTGATAGTAGGGTCCCTCCTCCTTCATCACGACATAATCTCGCAAATGAAATGTTGGAGCACTATCTGAAAAACTAAAAAAATATATGTCGGTTGTATGTCCTAATGTTTCATATTTTTCACAAAGCCTGCATACTGTGATTTAAGTTCAAGATTTTTTTCATAGACAGGAGCCTTCCTTGGAGCCACCAATTTATATTGTATACTTATTTTGTCGTAATTTAAAAGTGCTGTTTGCTGTAATTGTTTTTTTAATAGAATAATGAATTAGATCCTGAGATATAGTGTTAAATTTCTCAGGATCGTTGAAGCTATCCGCTCGAATAATAGTTCTGATAAAGTTAAAAACAGCTGATCTCTCTCTTGTTACTCATCTAAATATTTGCAATCTAAATGCCAGATTTTCGTATTTAAATATTTAACAAAACGTTGCTTTAATTATCTGTTTCTCTTTTGCGGACGCTTCCATTTTTCAAAGTTTTGTAACTCAAACACGAACGTGCAAAAGGTAAAATAAAAAAGAAAGCACATACAGACACTCACTAAAGTGTTCTGAACTGCTGTTCTCACCTTGGTCTGCGTTTGAGTTGACCGGGACGCGTCTATTCTTATCCCAACAAAGCCTTACGGATTGTGGCAGCTAAGTGGCGATGTAGTTCAAAGCCCACAAGTCACGTGAAATGCAATATCGTGCCCGTTACACACGAGCTACAAGTACGCAAAGTACAAATGTTCGAAGTTCAAAGCTCGAACGCTCAGAATACAAATTTCGAAGGTTTAGAGTTCAAAGTGCGCAAAGCAACGATATATTTTCTTCCAGTCGACTATAATCATATAGTTAATCATATAGTACCACGAACACTTGTTCAATGTCCAATAGCGGCCAGTCATTTGATAAATAATTGAATTCATTTAAGATTAATCATCTTCTTTCGTCAAGATTGACCTTGAATAACTAATTTTTTTTTTTAAATAACAGTTATAGTGTTGATGTTTACTTTGCATTTAATAATAATAAAAAGGGTATTAAAATTATAGTTCTGGAAAGAATTAAACTGGTTTACTAATAAATTCTGAAATTTTTTTGTTTTTGGTTAAAAATTGGGATTGAAGGAACGTGACTTACAATTATCATGTTTCATTGCAATGTTCTCCTGCTCTCGCCTGCGTCTTTAAGAAAGTACACCCCAAAGAATTTAACTAAGCCCACAATTAGAGATTTAGAATTGTAAAAAAATGTAAGGAAGCGAAGTAGTGCAAATGGATTCATTGCGCTCGTCCATCATTCATAATATGAATAACTGAGTTATAAACTGTTTGTTGAGGTACACAAAAACGCCAGTTAAAAGATCTAATGCATATTACAAATATTTTGGGCCAACGAATTATTGATAGCGATAATTGTTAAGTCGTACCCATTTTGCTTTCATAAATTAGTTTCAGTAACAATAAATATTTGAGTTTTGCAGAAATAATTACTGACATAGCGCAGCTGCGGCAATGCTAACTCTACTAACCCTGCAGGCTCTTCAGTTAGCATAAAACAGCAAAAGGTTATATAAACATCTATAACAGAAGCATTATGGGGTTAATTGGTAGTACGGTTCTAAAACCTCAAATAATTAAAAATATTAATATATGCCGGTTGTAGCAAAAATGGTATATTAATATAGAGAAGTAAAGTAAAAATTTTAAATCAAAATAATACACAATTATTGTCTATTAGTCGCAAAACTTTTTTTGTACGGAAAAAACTAAACCAAACCAACCTAATAGAAAAGACAAAAACAGAAGGTACTATCTTACAACTCTTATCATAACACCTTAGTAGACATTTAGTGATTCGCAAAAATTTTTATAATTTTTTTTATTGGTTATAAGCAAATTAACAATCAGAACGTAATACAATAAATCAATGTTCTATGAGTTAATGTGATGATATTTGACATGAGGGGGAGTCCATCCAGCGATCCCGTTTCATTAGAGTTGCACTCCTTTAAGATCACTGGTCCATTTCTTTATTTTTAATCTTTTCGATGGGGGATCCTGATGAAGGTTGATGCAAGGGTGTTGGGATGGGCGTGCAACCGCGCAAAGTGGGTGTTACTTCGTTTGGTACGTTCGTCTTCTACCGTTGTGACTTGTAGGTCCGTATGCAGGGTCAAATTGCTGACATACCACGGATCATTTGCTAGCAGTCTGATGATTTTGGATTGTAGGCGTTGAATAATGTTAACATTGGACTTACAAGAGCAGCCCCATAGCTCAATGCCGTAAGTCCATATGGGTCTGATTACTGTTTTGTAGAGCAGGATCTTGTTTTCGAGGGAAAGACACGACTTTTTACCAAGTGCCCAGTACATTTTTTTGATTCGCAGATCAATCTCTTTACACTTTTTCAATATATGAGACTTCCAGGTGAGTCGTCGGTCTAAATGAAGACCTAAGTATCGGGCTTCTGTTGCTTGAGGAATGGGTACGTTGTTCAGAAAAATTGAGGGGCAGTCGGAGTGATTTAGAATGAAGGTAACGTGAGTGCTTTTCGTTTCATTGACCTTGATTCTCCATTTAGCAAGCCAGGTCTGAAGATGAGTTAGATGGGTTTATAGGTTAGAGGATGCTATATGAGGATTGGTATGACTGGAAAGGAGGACAGTGTCACCTGTGTATGTGCCTAAGTGTGTATTATTTGTTGTGAGAACATCTGAGGTATATAGTAAATATAGCAGCGGTCCAAGGACACTGCCTTGAGGCACACCTGAGGTGATTGGTCGGAGGTCAGAATAATGTTGGCCATATTTGATTTGAAAGTAGCGATCATTCAAGTACGATTTTAGCAAAAGGTAGTATTCATTTAGCAGTAATTCTTTAAGTTTATATAATAGGACATCATGCCACACCTTGTCAAATGCCTTTTTAATGTCTATAAAAACTGCAGGGCGGTAAGATTTGGCGTCGAGGGTCGCATTGATGATATTTACAAGTCGATGTCATTGCTGAATCGTGGAATGGTACCGCCTAAATTCAAACTGATGGTCTGGTATGCAGTTTTCCAGTATGTCACTATCATACAGTCTTCTGATTATAAGTTTTTCTAACAGGTTAGAGAGCACTGGCAGCAAACTTATTGGACGGTAAGAGGCAACATCTTCAGCAGGTTTACCAGATTTTGGTATTAGAATAATTTGCGCGAATTTTAACGATGATGGCCAATATTGGCATCTCAATATGGAGTTGAACAGGTTTCATAAAAACGTTATACTATTTTTGGACAGTTCAGTAAGCACCTTAGCCGTAATTAGGTCATACCCAGTGGCCTTGTTATTGTTTAGATGGCGAGTTTCATCAAGCACCTCAGTATAGGTGAAGCTTTTGATGGGCAGCGACATTTGAAGTGGCGTCTGAAGGAAATCTTGAATCTCAACATCGGGTGCAGTAGAGTAGGTGGTGAAAACTTGGTCAAAGTGCTGGACGAAGAGATCTGCTTTTTCTTGATCGGTCTTAGCCCAGTCATTATTTGGTTTTCTTAAAGGTGGATTAACAGCCGGTGGTCTTTTATTAGCTTTACAAACTTTCCAGATACTGTGGTCGGCTCGGGATAAGGAACTTAGATAATGTTGAAATGTTTCTTACATGTGCAGTTTGAGTTTATTCTTGAGCTGCGTTTCGAGTCCCATTTAGATCTTGTCCTCCTCTTTTGCTTGATGGGTTCAAGGATTTCATTGGGGATATTTCCATCCTGCCGTACCGTATTTAGAAGTTTGAGCGTAGCCCTCCAGGCTGTAGATTGAACAGTAGTGGTAAAGTGTTCTGAGGCTTCCTCTATATCATTGGGGGTGCGCAGGCTTATATTGGTTTGGAGATTTTCTTGCAACAGCCTTCTGAATTCGTCCCAGTCGGTTTTTTGGTTGTATAGGGATGGTCTAGGTTGTCTTTTAATAATTGTAGTGCTAATTGTAGCAATGACTGGTGTATAATCGGTAGATAGGTCAGTGCTGCTGACTATATCTGTATAGGTAGAAGATATACCTGGGGCGATAAAAAATCCATTAAATCAGGTACCTTATTTAGATCCGTGGGCCAGTACATGGGCTTTCCGGTGGATAGGTAGCCATAGTTTTTTTCGCGGATGAGTTCATATAAAGCTCTGCCTCTGGTAGTTATTAGACGAGAACCCCGGTGGGTATGTTTGCAGTTATAGTCACCTCCACATATAAAGTTGTTGCCAAGAGATTGAAAGAATGGCTTGAGAACGTCTTTGGAAAGTCTATGCCTGGGTAGGCAATAAGCAACAGATATTACTAGTGGATGTGATAATTTGTAGACTTCAATAGTAGTTGCTTGGAGAAACGGTTCTTCGTACTTTTCCAGTTCATTGCGAGCGATTAAGCTCCGTATTAATATAACTGTGCCTCCGTGCGCTGTACCGTCAGGATGTTCTGTGTTATAGCATGTGTAGTGTGGTATTCTTAGAAAAGACCTGTCTGTAAAGTGTGTCTCAGATATAAGTAGGATATCTATATTATTTAGCATTATAAATGGTTCAATTTCATAGATTTTTGACAGGATGCCATTAGCATTCCATAAAGATATACGGAGTGAATTAGCCATTATCTTACAAGTTTACTTATGACTGTGGACAACATGTTTATTACCATGTTGTTTTGTTACATCAGTTGTGAAAACATAGCTTTAAATTCTTCTAGAAATTTTTGTAGGGTTACATCTTGGGGTTGTGCTTGTGTAGTGTTTGTAGTTCCTTGCACGGCCTGACTATATGTTCGTGGGTTGTGATGATTAGGGAAGATTGGGTGAGTTTGATGAAGTCGTTGTTGGATCATATTTGATGTTGTGGATCGAGTTTGTAAGGATGTGTTGGATCTTAACTTATTTTGAAGTTCCTTATGTACGGTACAGCCTCGATAATTAGCCGGGTGCTCTCCGCCACAGAGAGCACATTTGGCGGGTAAGCCTTTTGTCTTACAAGATCGGGTATCATGTGAGCCGCCGCATTTTACACATACAAATGGGCGGTTACAGTAGGCCTGAGTATGGTTATACTGTTGGCACCTCATACACTGTACGTTGTTGTATTTCTGTGTGGTGGTTCGACCTTTATAATTTGGTTTAGTAAAAATCTGAGGTTATAAATGTCTTTGTTACTTGGCGCAGATTCCAAGTCTGCAAAGAACATTGGCAAGGGCATTTTTGTTATTCGATGTTTAATGTTGGTTACGGATCTCACTTTGTGACCGTTCTCCTCCAGTAAATCGGCTATTTCTTTTGTGGGAACAGAGTGGTGTAAGTTACGGATGACGACACAGTATGCTTTATTTTCTTTCATCTGATAGGTGTGATATATGACGTTAGATTCTTTCATGAGTATGATTAGCTTGCGATATATATCAGCCGTGTTGGCAGATATCTTAATTACGTTATCAGCCAGTGCTTTAGTTTTGTATTGTCCTGATTCTGCAGCATTTGTTAGTGCTGCGACCATTTTATTAAAGTCCGTAACCCCTTGTACAAATATTGGTGGTGGTTTGAGTGTTTTATTTTGCTGTGTGTTTGATGTATTTTCTATTTCAGCCGCATCAGTAGGATTTGTTAGGACCGAGTATCTGTTATTATCTATAGTAGGTATCATAGTGTTCGCTGATGCTGGTTGTTTAAATATTCGTTTACGTTTATTATTTGAGACACATTGCCAATTTTTACTTGGTGTATTAGATAATTCAGTATCGTTTTCAGAATCTGAGGTATTCATGTTACTTATTGCATCGTTATTAAGCATGCTATTTGCTTGCATTGATGTGATAGGGTTATGTATTTGTAACGGTGTTTGAGAAAATGTGTTTGGAATTTGTGTGTGGGGTATACATTGCTGGTTAATAGGTATATAAGAAGCATTTATAACAGGAGATAGTGGTATTACCTGGCTTGTCGTCTGATTGAAATTAATGGAGGCTGGAAACCCTGTTGAGCGATTGTTGGCTGTTGATAATAATAATTGCTGCTATTGTAATTCATGTTGATGACTTGCGATTAGTTCGCTGGTGTTTCAAAAATATATAACGTAAAAATAGTTTATATCAGTTGAGGTATACTGATATAGGTGACCCGAGGGTCAACGATTGCCGCGCGTTGCACTCACTTATCACTACGAGCTCGGAACACTTCCTTACTGCACGAAAGTCAAACCCGGAATTTTTATAATTTGAAGTGTTTGTTTGCTTTTCTTACAAGAGACATAAAATACAAAAATTACAAATACAATAATAGAATATCTACATATTTAGCAAAAATTGTAAAACATGAAGGAAACATTGTAGGTAGTCTTAGAGTCCTTCAAAACAAATAATTTGGGATCTTAAAAGCTTCTTCTAACATATTTTTCTATTTACTAAACGCATTCTACAAAATTCTGAGTTGGAATCGTTTTATGTTTTGGAAACAGCTAAAATTCAGAGAGAAACAAATTGTTCTGCTCTAATGACTGCAGCAAGGAATGACAAGTTTCATACTAAGATCTCCCTTTCACGTTATTTCGAAACATTCCCACAATGATTGTCCGGTATACAGACGATACACTGGTGATGTTGAGCTCGCGAAAACCTACGATTACAATCTAGTAAGTCCAGGAGAAGAAACAACATCCAAAGGCAACTCTGGAACCCGCACGTTGATCGGGCGGTTATGAAGACGAAGGTAGACCGTCAAGCCTTTGGTTCCCTACTCTACCCAGGAAGGCGGCTGTCCCTCCTAAATAAAATAACAATCTATAAGGCCATCCGCCGTCTGCACATTAATAAACTTCAGATGATATATCAGAAAGTTCTACGCCGAAATGTCGACGTGTCAACTATCTAAGAATGCGCCCGGAACCTGTTCTCCAGGACTGAAGAACTTGTAAATTCAATCATCCGCGCAACTTACGTTTAAGAGATGGACCGAAGCGCCTTCCTCAAGTGTTCGAAGATTCTGATCCTTATCGTGTTAGGGGTTGGACTTAGAGAATCCCCAAGATCGCCAATGAAGTCAAAGTCAGGAACGCCAGCACTGAACGGTACTATTTTGGCCTGACCGGCAGCTCCTTTTATAAGAACAGAATCCAAGTGCCAACGCCTGATTTCGGTTTATGGTTAGAGCTGCACTTGAGCGGCTAATAATAATAGCCCATATAGGGGATAGAGGTAACGAGATCGAAGGGTACACGACGGTATTTGATCGCAGCCTATAGTCGGAGCTGTTATTACCTAGAAATGATATCGGAGATTTTGTGTCCTGCTCATTTATATCTCATAGGCAGTCAGTTTAGAGCCTGTCAGCAGCTTTCCTGACTAGCACGATGGGGGCTGTCCTTGCGTGGCGATCCTACCCGGGAGGGGTAAGAGTACCGTGCGACGTTTTATACCATCAACCGTCTTAACGCATACCAAGAGAAAATATTAATAGAGCTTTCGTACCCACATTGTTAACGCAGGACTTGCGAACGTTCGTAAAAGTTGCGTTACTTTTACTCTTCGCCATTTCTCCCCAGGATAATTTATTATACCTCTCTACAAACGTTGATTTTTACGTGAAGGTCTAAGTCACAAATTCATATTTCAAATTTTTTGTTCAGGCCACCTTCTTGTTTCTGTACCTTCGTAAGAGATTTTTGAGAAAAAAAATTTTTCAAGCGCCATTACATTATAAAAACTAGTATTAAGGATAAGCTTTTCTAACGTTTCTACCTCACTTTTTGGCAAATTGCCATTTTTTGCTATCAAACATTCTTTAGGAAATGTTCTGGGTCAACTTAAACACTAAATTTACTATATCCAATATTTATTAGCATGAGTAGAATTTCCACTATAAAGGCACCGTCACTTTGCAAAGTTCGCACCTAATACAGGAATCGTGACGGTCGAGCGGCGAACGTAGTTTCTTCAATGCGAGGGTATCTGCTGTTAAGAACTCCATGGTGCTTCCACAACAAAGCCAAATGTTGTCAAAGGATCCAGATATATGCTAAGGCCTTAAAATAGGTGATAAAGGTTTAAATAGCACCAGCAAACCAGTACGGGGACATTGAAATTACCGAAAGCAAAATAAACAATTTTAATGCGACATAAATTATATTGTAGGTATATAGAGTTGTAGAGTGCAATTTTATATTAGTAAATACCTTTGTCGTGTTTATAAATATTTTAATATTCTGTAAGTAAAGCAATAAGTAATTTAAATAATTTAACCATATTATTTGTTACTGTTGAGAACAGAAACGTTACAATACATATTTGATGTCAATTCGTTATGCTCACAAAATTTTACTTCAATTGTCCTGTTATTCAAAAACTTATAATTGAAAATTAAAATGCAAATAACCGGAAAGTGAAATTGGAGGGTTCTGTTTAAAATTCCATAAAAAATAAATAAAAATTTATCATCCCGGCAGCAAAGGCGAGTTTAGATTTTGGTAAATACAGCAAAACTCAAATTTATTTAAATTTGAATTTTACTGGGTAGAAATTCCTAAGAAAACCAATACGAGTTGCATGAGCACAATTTTGTTCTTAAAAAACAGCATACCATCAGAAGATGCAATGGAATGAATATATATATTACATACTTATAGATACTACAGTACATTACTAACACTGGCGAAATTAACGTTATTACCACCATTAAACACCTCTTAATATCTTTAAAAAACCAAATAAAAGAATTTGAAAAATTTCTTGCAGATAAAATTTGGGGATAATTTTGAAAGTAACGCATACAAATTTTCCTAAAATGTATGCAATTAAGTTAAAGACATGCTTTAAATAGTTAATTTTAAGGAAAGAGGGACATATTATGGTTGTGAGCAACATTTTTAAACGGAGCCTTTCATATCATTATTACGAGTAAATTTAAATTTCTTCAAATGTTTAGTAAAAATGATACAAATGTTAATAGCCTCAGTCCACTTCATATTAAACATATGGAATCTTACGCACTTCTTCCAGCATCGTATCCATTGTTCAAAACGTTCTACTAAGTCTCGAGATAAACTCTCTAATAACTGCTCATACGTATTAGATCGAATCTCATCGATGAACCTGAAATTTTTTCTCTTTCAAATATAATTTTAGTTTTGGGAACACCAGAAACCACAGAACGACTTTATTTCCTCCAGCGACAGTATTCACGTCATCCCCTCGAAATTTCACACACTTTAATTTTTAGAATGACCATGTTATCTTTTAGTTCTAAGACTTTTAGCCGCCTATGCGTTTAATATTTTCCGGCTTTCTGCGAGTTGCCGGTTTTTCATAAAGCAGATTACTTACAGCAGATTTTCGACCATCTTGTTTGTTCCACGCCCAATTGTATTGCCCCGAAATGTTTTTGAATCATCAAAAATTCCAACTTCGCACATAATTTGATGCGGAGTGACGGATCTACTCACTTAGCTGGTGCAAATATGAGGATCACAGACAATATATGCTCACGCGCCGGTGTCCAACCTCCGACTAGGCAATTAAGTCGTCGAAATTTACGCACGCGTAGCACAGTCAACTCTCACTGGCTGCCAGACGTAGAATATTCTCATTATATAAACCATGGCCGATATCTTCGGGACAGGCATCATATGTCAAAGAATGTCAACTTGTGTAAGTAAGCAGCGTTAGTTAAACACGTTTGAAGGCAAATCTAAGCTGGAGCTACATTTTGAATGTTTTGGTTCTGTGCAGACTTATTCTTTCACAATTGGAATTAAGAAAAAAAAACATATTTGCATAATGTAAAACAAAGTAGAATAAAACTTTTCCAACGCTAGGTATAACAAATTACGCCCGGCTACATATAAAAATGAGTTTCGGAAAAATTATTACCCAGAAGTTTGTGAATGCTGGTTGAGAGACAGTGTGAAGCACTTATGGTTGCTTTGTTAATAGTACATTATGGAGTGTTTTAGTTGAAACAATAATATAAAGTAGTATAAAAGAACCAATAATAAAACATAAATACACTATCAGTGGGCCATCCACAACATCTGAAGGAAAACGAATAGTCAAAGATTAGAAGCCAATAATAAAAAAGTCCGACATTTATACAAAGGAATGTTTACAACAAAATAAAAATACCAAAAATTTTGATGAATAGATGAATAGCTTATATTGGTATGATGAGATTCAAATTTTTTTCCAGTAACCCATAGTAATGAAAAAAATACATATTTTTTTCAATAAATTATAATCCTTTAAAGTACATTATTATTGTTCCATTTTTATATTTGTGACAAGAATTTAATACAAATTTTTTTGTAATTTATAAATATTAAAATCGAGCTTTTAACGAATTCAGATATCTTAGTGCCCAATATCATAATATGGTTGCAGTTTACTGATAAGCCAATTTAAAAAATACGTTTTGGTGTTAAGGTAGGAGGTTCAGAAATTAAAGCAACCAGGCAGATGTTATAAAAACTCCTTTAAAAACAGTTTCAACTCAAATAAAACGAAATGCACTCTTACTGTAATTTGCATAAGGGATGGATATATTTCTTAGTACAGCATAAACTAAAACATTTTTTGTAGAACTACAAGTTCAACAAAATAAGGATAAATTAAATATTACGTGCTTTCCCCCAACAGATTCTTATAGCTTTAACAAAAAATATAAGAGCTTTCCATGATCATTTTGTTTTACAAAAACAAATTTTCGCAAAAATAATTAAGCCATTCAACAGACTAAATTTGCTCTAGATAACCTAGAAAATCAAAAATAAGGAATTGAACAACATTTAAAGAGAATTACTATCATACTGTTAGAGCTTGTAAATGAACCTGGAAGAACACCTGATGCCACTTTTAAACTGAAAAGTCTCACTAGGAGGGCCATTGGGATCCAAATGAATTAACACTGCCAAGACAACTTTACAGAAGGTCATCGACCTGGGTTGGGGGATTTTATCACTCTCTATATTACAAGCTGGTTATCACCCCTGCAAGTCCCTGCAAGACATTCTGGTTAATATTCTCTTCACTTCTGTTGAGAATGTTGAAGAATGTCTGGTGCGTTTCTCGACTCCAAATCACCCATTTTTCTTCGATGTGGAATTCGACAGCTTGTGATAGATCGAAAAATAAAATTCAGCGGAAGCGATTAGTATCGAAAACAGCCCTGAGATCTCACTTGCTTGAAGAAAGCTGTGAAAATGTTAGTAGTTTGATAAGACATGTAACGTATTAAATTTTAAAAGATCTTTTTCTGAGGATGTCCGTCACAGATGTGGACGAAACGTCCACTGTTTTCAAACTTCGAGCATGGCTTAACAGCCCAAGAGCTAACCACAGGATGCGTATAATATATCCTTAGAAAAAACATACTGTTGTAAAGATATTTTTCGAAATAATCATTGTAGCATGTTTAAAACTGAAACAAACTTTTATCCTGTTTTAATTATCCAAAAATGTTTGCATAAACAAATAAATGCTAAAATATTGCTACATTCTCTTAAGAGTGTCTTACTATCACAAATATTTTTGAGCTTAAAATTTACCTTCCTGTCTTGAATGAAATTCTCAGGAAGCCAGCGCTGCCGTGCTTGATGTTGTTCAGCAGTACTTGGGTTTTAACTTCCGTCCATTTTGTTTTTCTGAGTCAACCGTCGGTGGTTCTTCAAGACTTGTAGTGCAAGCCCTGGTGTTCTGCTAGACTAACCGTCGATCTTGCCAGGCCAGTCATGCTTCTTCCAGGAGCCTGATCGATCTTTGCTTTAAATTTGTGGGCGAATTTAGCACTACTCTTGCCATCAGATTGTTTGCGTTGAGTTTCCATGGTAATTAAATTCTCTAGACTCTTGACTACGCCGTAAACTTAGGCCTTTTTAAAGACAAACCACACAATCATTTCTGTTGGAGATAATCCGGCCCAAAGAAATTGGGGTCGTATTATCGGCTCATTTTGTCAACAATAGTAGGTTGTTGATTACACTGTAAAAATAAATTAGCGCTCAACCTAATAAGGGTGTAATTTTGAGCAGAGTAAGATGTATATTAACCAAAAAAAGGAGTGCCAAGTAACTTCATAAATAACTTTGATTCAGGTATGCAGACAAAGGAAGGAAACAGAAAAGCATTATAATATAAAGTAGCAAACCCTTTAAAATATACAACCAAAATGAATTAAATAGATTACGAAGTGGTGGTGGTTTGAAACATTAAGCAAACAAAATACTTATTGCTCTTGGGACAACAGAGTCAAAGGTAAAGTCCAGACCTTTTGACTGTCTACTTTAAACACGCAAATACAATTAAAATAAAAGGCAGGAACACTTAGTTAGCAAAATAGTACAAACTTTACGTTAAGAAAGCACCAAAATTACAACAGAACCCCTAACGAACAATGTCAAAAGTTAAATGGCACCCCAGGCAAAGCAACATTAACATAGAATGCCACTGTTTAAAATTAATTATCGAACTAAAATATCATCCGGTGCGCCGCCGGCTCAAACACAAAATTAATTAGGGCCCCGCCCCGCTTAACGGCGAATGTTCGGCTCCGCCAAGGTAAATACCGCCATGAAAAATAGTTGCCGTTTGTTACAATTTAAATTACCATTACGCACCGCAGCCAATTACTGCAGCATGGAACGGTAAACAAATTCGCCTGCAAATATGCAGAGCAATTACAATGGCGCAAATAGTCGGGCTGGTCAATATTGGCGGGCCGGCCCCCATCCCCATCAAATTTTGTGATAGAACTTCAATTGCTTGAGCAAAAATTTCTCCACGCTCAGAAACTTGTTAACCTAATGAGGTAGAACAAAACGCCCGACAGCCCCGCAGAGCTCCTCGCAGGGTTGCACGCCTTTGTAGGTGCACCTCATGCGCAACTCCTTTGTTACCCAGAGATTGCAGCGGATTAAAATTAAAGTTTCATGCCCGCACTTTAAGTTCGGCTGGAAAAATGGCTCGCCGCGAGCCGAGCTTTGCGCGGGGAAATCTGTTTGCCCCGCTGATGTATGCCGCTGCAAGCGTTGGGGGTTATTCCGTTTTTCAGCCGAATTTCGTTGGCCGCGCAAAACTTTCTATCGATTGGTGTAAAAATGGTGATAACGCAACTTTGCGAGTGTTTAGATTTTTTGCGCAATAATTTGGGTCTTAAGCTCGCATACGTACGCACGGTGTCATTTTCTCCAGATAACATTATATGAGCGGTAAAAGTGACTGAAAATCAGATGCTACCGAACGATGGCGTTTCAGGGCCTATAAAAAAGATGCATGAGCAGCGGCAATAATTTGTAGGAGCCTCACGTACATGAAGACAGCAAAAGAACTCCAAACTTTAGAGGACGAGCTAGAACTTGGCGGTTTAAGGCGTACTTGTTAACTTTGCATTAATATTAATGACAATTAGGAAAAATGTTATCATACTGATATAATTATTTAAATGTTGTGAGTAACAAAATCTTTTAAATTTATTTATTTATAGCATATCCAGGCCATGCAGGCCTTGAGCTATTCCTTTACACTTTACTTACACATAAAATACATTTTCTATCTTAGCTTTGAACTTAATCCGTTTACATAACATATAATTAATAATTGACATCAGATAACCAAACATAAAAGTATTCTTAACAAGATATAATGTCTTTCCATTTCTTTCGATCCGTTGCTGGGGTCCTCCAATTTCTGATCCTTTTTTCTGCAAGGTCATTTTCCACCGCCTGATTCCATCTTATTCTCGGCCTACCTTTCCCTCTTATCCCCTCTGGTGCTCTCCAGGTCACATTCTTTACATTTCTGTCATCCTTCATTCTTACCAAATGCCCTAGCCATTGTAGTCTTCTATTCTTCACAAAGTCTCCTACTGATTTTTCCCCGTACATATCATATGGTTCCATATTCATTCTTCTTTCCCAGCCCATTATTGTCTTTTTCCCGCCCAGTATCCTTCTTAGGATTTTTCTCTCCCAGGTTTCTATTTTTTGCTGGATCCTCTGGTTCATGGCCCATGTTTCGCATCCATAGGTTAGCGTTGGCCTTAATATTGACTTATAGATACTAAATTTTGTGTTTCTGGATAACCCCTTTCCTCTTAATATTTTATACAGCCCTCCTGCGCATTTGTTTCTTTTGGCTATTCTTAGATCCACTTCCTTTTCTTCTTCACTTTTATTGGACACCAATACACCTAGATACATGTAGTTCTCTACTTCTTCAAAAGGTACAACCCCCACATTTCTCTTTGTTTTTGAGATGCATAGATTGTTTGTATCTTTGTAACTTTTTTTGAGCTTAAGCACCATATATTTTGTCTTGTCCTTATTAAACTGGAGCCCCATTGTTTCAGCAGAATCCATCAGTTGTTTTGTGACCTCTTCTAGTTCTTTTGTACTTCTAGCCAGTAGTACCACGTCATCAGCGTAAGCAAGACACTGATGGCTTTTGTAAAACAGTGTTCCTTTTCTATTTATTCCGCTCTTTCTAATTACCGCTTTTAGTGCTAGATTAAACAGCACGCATGATAGACGGTCGCCTTGTCTTAATCCTTTTCCTATTTTGAATTCTGCGCTAAAGTTTGTACCACTCTTGACTATTGCGACTGTGTCTTTTAGTGTCATCCTTATTAATCTGATTAATTTAGCCGGTATTTTTAGTTCTTCTAGCGCTTTCATTAACTGCTTCCTGTTTATATTACCATATGTGTCCTTGAAGTCAATGAATAGCATATGTATTTCAACGTTATATTTGTAGCAGCCGTTCAGCATTTGCTTTAGCATAAAAATTTGGTCTGTTGTGGATCTGTTTTGTCTGAAACCCCCTTGGTAGTCCCCTAGCTCGGCTTCCGCGTATTCTTCCAATCTTCTCTTTATTATTGTGGGCAATACCTTATACGTGACATTTAAGAGTGTTATTCCCTTGTAATTCTCGCAAACCCTCTTGTTACCCTTTTTATAAATTGGCAGGATTATCGCCTTATTCCAGGACCTTGGCATTTTTTCTGCCTGCCATATCTTTATTATCATATCAAGAATCTGTTCCGACAACATATCACCTCCGTACTTCAGGTTTTCCGCCACTAATCCATTTTCACCCAGTGATTCATTATTTTCATTTTCCCAAGTATTTCTTTTACTTCATCCATCCTAGGATTTTCTACCGCTACTCCATCATTATCAATCTCATCTTGCTCTTGGTTTTCCCTCGTACCTACATTTAAGGTTTCCTCAAAGTACCTCCTCCATCTTTCTAATATGTTTTCCTCGTCACCCAGTAGATTTCCGTCCTCATCCTTAATGTATGAAGTTCTGCTTCGGTCCCCTGAGCGTATGTCCTTTACGTTCTTGTATAAATTTCTAATTTCTTTAGCTTGATATTTGTTTTCTATTTCTTTTACCTGGTCTTCCATATACCGTCTTTGTTTTTGCCTTAACAACCCTTTCACTTTACTTCTCTGTCTAGCATAACTTTGGTAATTTTCCTCAGATGGTGTGTGTAACAGTTTTTGTCTAAACTTTTTCTTTATCTTCAGCTCCTCGCCACATTCCCCATGGAACCATTTTTTTTCTTTTTGGGTTTTGCCTTGTGATATTTCTTTGTGTTGCGTACCTTATTGTATTTTCTAAGTTTCTCCACTTCTCCTCTACCCCCTCTCCGTCTGCTACCTTTTTGCCTAACATGTATTCTATGTCCTTCTTATACTTTTTTGCCACCTCCTCGTCCTGCAGCATCCTTATTTCAGATTTACCCCTTATCCTTAGTTTCCTTTTTGTTGCCTCTATTTTTTTCGACTCTATGCATCTAATTTGTACTCCAACCAGGAAATGGTTGGAGTCCACGTCCGCACCCCTATATGATCTCCCTTTTTTTTATCATTTTTTCATGTTTCGCTTGCACCAGGACGTGATCTATTTGGTTGGTCTCCTTGCTTCCCGGTATAATCCATGTCCCTTTGTGTATGTACTTTCGTTGGAAATGTGTGCTCATTATTTTCAGATTTTTCTCTATTGCCAGCGAGATCAGCGTTAGCCCATTATCATTACTAGTATCGTGCTTACTTTCCGCTCCTGTTATCTTCCTGTAGATGTCTTCTTTGCCCCATTATCAATATTATGTTGTCCTTTGGAATCCTGTCTATTACTTCCTCCAATATCTCTTAGTACATATACTTTATCTGTTCCTCTTTTTCGTTCGTAGGGGAATGTATATTTGTTATAGAGATAAACTTCTTCCCTTGCCTTATGGTTAGGATGCACAGTTTGTCCGATATCTCTTCAAAACTCTTTACATCCTGCTTTCTATTTGGGCTTACCAGGAAGCCCACACCAAAAAACCCACTTTGACTCCCACTTCTAAACAGAGCGTAGTTATCTATGGTTTGCACACCGTTTCCTTTGCAGTGTGTTTCTTGTAATGCAACCACTTCCATTTCATATACTTTAATTTCCCTTACTAAATTTTTCAATGCTCCCTCACCCTGGATACCCGTAAGGTTCCACATCCCAATTTTTATTTTCTTTGATCCTATACTAATTTTACTGTCTAGTTTCTCTGCGTTTATTTTGCTAGTTGTCCTTGCCTTTATACTCCCCTTGTCTGCCGCTAGTAGTTTTTTTATCTGGACGTTCTCGTTATTTTTCTCATCTGTTCTGTAAAAGCATTACCATCCGGCAATCTTTCATCCACAGTTCTTTTGTTACTTCCTGAAGGAATTCTTTGCTCCTTGTATTTTCCTTCCCCCTTGCTGTTGGATTCCTTAGTTAAATTATTCCGTCCATTTTTTACAACTAGCTTATTGTACCTTATCCACGCTCTATTTTCTTTTTCCCTTTCAGCTTTCATTTGTGGTATTAACAGCTTCCGTTCCTCACGTTTTTTTTTGTGGGTAGTCTTCATCAATCCATATATCAGATCCTTTTAAACTTTTTGATTTCCTCATAATCTCGGTTTTTTGGCGTCCTTAGTTAGTTTTAGTAGAATCATGCTCGATCTTCCCGATTTATATTCCCCTATTCTGATTGATTCACTTATATCAATTTCAGCCTTAACTGTGACTCCTAGGTTTTCCATTATTTTTACTATTTTTTTCTCTGTATCAGATCCGTCTTCATATTCTTGATCAGCTACCCCTCTCAACACTAGGTTCTTTCTTCTAAACTCTTTCTCTATATGGTCAAAAAAGTTTTTAAATATCTAAATAAAAACAAAATGGATAGTTTTAGGGAATTACTTGTAAATCATCAAGGAACGATTTAAAAATAGGAAACTTAAAAAAAATTAGTTGTCCCCTGCATCCATCACATATCCTAAGAGCATGTAATAAAGTCAACACATTAAAGATCATCGACTAAAGCAAAAATTAAATTGCAACCATCCACTGTTTCTTGAACTTGGGAGTTGACCTCAATTCTTAAATAATTTAGAATTGGTAGTAATTGATTGAAAAATGCTTTAAAATTTAAGGGATTGTTTGCCGTTACCCGACTAACCAGAATAACGAAAATAAGTACCAAAACGCCAGAGTCAAAGACCAAAGTAGATTCAGTAGACTATAAATGTGACTTTTATTACCATAAAATTGATTTGTAATTATAGGTATGTAAGTTTTTGTAGTACTCAGATTACTTTTTTTATTGTACTCATACTGTCTGCCTCTCTACACCACTTTGAGACATATTGAAGTGGCTATATTTTGAGTATACATGACTATAGTCTTCTAGTATCTTATACAGCTTGCACACTTTAGCAATAGTGTAGAGTTAACTAACTCTAGAGCTTTAAAATAGAGTTATTACTGCTAATGTATCGTAAGCAGAAAGTTTAATCAGGAATTAGTACTTTCGGAAAAAGGCTTAGCAAAGCTCAATACAGTTTGACTCCTTGTTTAGCTTCAAATTCCCTGGATTCCTATTTGTTTGTTCTTATTATGTCCATATTTTTTATGTCCTATATTACATCTAGGGTGTTTATATCTACTCTACTTTTCTGTAACACTTTTCATACATCCTCTCTTCGTATTCTTTCAAATGGTTTTTCAGGTCGATAAAGCATATGTGTATGTCTTTATTCTCATTAACTAGTTTTTCGCTTAGTTGTTGAGTTGTGAATATAGGGTCTTGAGAACTTCTATTTTTCCTGAATCCACATTGCGCCTCTTTCAATGTTGTGTCGATTATATTTTTTATTATTTTTGCAAATAGTTTTTCTAAAACATTTGATAACGTTATTCCTCTGTAGTTATTGCAGTTTTTCTTGTCCCCCTTCTTATATATGGATAAGATAATGTCTCTTTTCCAATTCTCCGGTACTCTTTAACATATCACTCATTATTTTATTTAATATTTTTACTCCTTCTTGTCCAATGTATTTTGTCAATTCCGGGGTGATGTCTTTTCCAGCTGTTGTACCTACTTTTATCCTTTTTATTGCCTCTTCTGTTTTTTCCTCTGTTATAATTTCTATTTTTATCTTTTTATTTCCGGATTGTTCTTCATTTTTATCCTCTTGGTTTTGTATGCCCGTATGTGTTAGCTCTTCGAAGTACTCCCTTCATCTATCCATTATTTTATCATCTTTAATTATTATGTTTTCTTCCTTACGTTTTACATTTGGCAAATTATTTTATTGCATGAATAGAACAATTTTTGATTCTCTCTATAGTTTTCTGTCATTTTATGTCCAAATCCCTTCCACAATTTTTCTTAGCCTCTTTAATTGTTAATATAACTTCTTGTCTTTTTTTATATTCCTCGTAATCGTTCACTTTTTTGTGTTTATGTACTTTTTCCATTTGTCTTTCTTGTTTTGTTCGTATTTTATCTTCTTTTAATTACATTTATTGCCAGATCAACAAATGTTATACTTAGCATTGATGTTACATAATGTACTTACCTGGGCCTAAATAACATATGGAGACTTTTGAATAACAGTTTCAGTGTATATATGTCCCGAGGTAGTTAACGTTTGAGGCTTATGTGGAACTGTTCGAAAAAAATTATAATGAAGCGGACTACTACACGCACTTGAGTTGGTTATAAGCTTTTTTGGACTTTTTTTAATGTGGTCTTTAATGGACATAATTTCAATGCACTTGTGTATTTAGAAAATTCCAGGGCGCGTTGACTGCGATTCGTAATACTTTGTTTTGAAACCTCTATACTTTTCGTATGGTGGAAGGGAGATTTGCGGTTAACTAGTGGGTCCCGTGTGGGGTTGCTAGTCCCCCATCGGGCGCCTCTCCAGGTGGCGGATAGGGGAACACCTCCCAGATATGGGTGGTACCGGGGAAATTAAATACCCGGGGTGGACCAAAACTAGCATATAAGAACGACTATAAGAACAGATAACCTTAAGCACGGAATAAATGATATTGAAGTGGTTAAGATATTGCGATGAGGAAGGTAACGGAAAACCACCTCATTACTTTTCCTAGTAAAATCATCATGGTAGCGAAGACTGACAATCTAAATGTTACTGATCATGGGTATCGGACCCCAAGATCCGGCAGGGGAGGAGAATGTTGGGCCTCCCAGGTCGTCATCAAGCGAAATCCCGACAGAACGAACACAAACAAATAGAAATACATTCTTGAAGATAAATAAGTCACCGGTGAAAATAGCAACATGGAATGTCAAAAGCATGTATCAAGCAGGAAAGGTACAAAATGTTATTGCTGAAATGAAACGGATGGACATAGATATTCTTGGAATCAGCGATACTCAATGGCCAGGGAACGGAGAATGCACTATAAACAACAACTACAGCGTTTATTACTCTGGTGGAGATGAACCCAACCACAGATATGGAGTTGCTACAATACTGTCAGATAGACTGAAACCGCAAGTTAAAAGCGTGATAAATTATTCAAATAGAATAATGTTGATACAACTACACTCTCACACCAATAACATCAATATTATTCAGATCTATGCCACAACAGCAGACAAAAACGACAATGAAATAGAGGAGTTTTATAATCACCTGGATATACTGATGAACTCCATCGCTAAAAATGACGTGCCAATCGTGCTTGGTGATTTTAATGCAAAAATAGGAAAAGGAAGTGTACAGGATTATGTTGGCCCACATGGACTAGGTCAGAGGAACGAACGTGGAGAAAAACTCATTGAATTCTGCCAGAACAAACAGATGGTAATATCTAACACATGGTTTAAGCTCCCTAACAGACGGTTATATACTTGGACCTCACCAGCACACACCAACGACCACGTAGTACGAAACCAAATCGATTTCATTTTAATAAATAAAAGATATAGAAATGCGCTTCTGTCCGCCAAAACATACCCTGGTGCAGACGTGGGATCAGATCTTACTCCAGTGGTGGCTACTTTTAAACTAAAATTGAAAATAATAAAAAGAAAACGTCTGGCTTCAAAAGTCAATGCCCGAATTTTAGAAAATGCTGCTGTAAAAACTGATATAACGAAATATATTAATATAAAATTAGAAACACTAAAGAATTCAAAAGAAACAACTATCGAGAAGCAGTGGCTAAATATCAAAACAGCAATAATAGACGCAGCCAACCAAAATTCTTCAGAAATAACCCAATATGCGAAACAGGAATGGATGACACCTGAAATCCTTAAATTAATGGAGACGAGAAGGAAATATAAAACATAGATGACAACAAGTATAAAGAAATACATAAGATTATTAAAAAGAAATTATAAAAGCCAAAGAAAATATATGACCGACAGATGTAACGAAATAGAGGAGCTTCAGACGAAACATGATACATTCAATTTGCATAAAAAAGTTAAGGAGATGACGGGAGCAGCAAAGAAGAGACAGAGAAATATTATGAAAGACAAGAATGGCAACATAATTATAGACATAACCAAGCAAATAGAAATATGGAAGGGATACATAAAAGAACTCTTTGACGACGACAGGACGTCAGAAATAGAAAGGGAAAATAACCAAATCAGCTCGGATAGCCCGGCTATAACGCTAGAGGAGGTTAAACATGCGATATACAACTCCAAAGACAATAAAGCCGTAGGCCCAGATAACGTACCTGTAGAATTTCTAAAGCTAATAGAGGACGAAAGTCTACACTTACTTGTAGATCTATACAATAATATATATAAAAAAGGGAGTATTCCAAACGATTGGTTACGATCGGTGTTTGTACCTCTACCCAAAAAGAACAACCCCAAAGACTGCTCAGAATTTAGAACAATAAGCATTATGAGCCATACTCTAAAGGTGTTTTTGAAAATCATACATAAAAGGATCTACAGAAAATTAGAGGCAGATATTAGCGACACACAATTCGGATTCCGAAACAACATGGGAACAAGAGAAACACTCTTTGGGATAAATGTTCTAATACAGCGATGTCTCGACATAAACGTGGACAAACCAGAGACAATTAAAGCTTTGAAGGACAATATTCATGCAGCCATAGCTGAAATAGAGCTGCATACAATCGAAAATGTACTCAAAAAATGGACCGATCGTATAGGCTACTGCATGGCTAGCCAAGGCAGCCATATGAATGAAGTTATATTCCATTATTAACCGGAAGGGTTGTACTTTCAAATAAAAAAAAATGGAAAAATATTCAGTAGTTTTTTATTTATAGCATTTAAAAAAAAGTTATATGGCGGACCCTGTATATGAAAATAACAGAGGCCAAATTAAATTTTAAATGAAAAACTTTTTAGATGCTTTTACAATTTTACTTTTGAGTATTAAAGTACATACTCAGGAAAATACAATATACCAAATTATATCTTACAAAATGACCACCTCGACGTTGCCTATTCTTTGCCTAATTCTAAGTTCTTTATCCAAAATTTTCGATTACAACGATTTCAACGAAGACATGTAGGATATCTTTGTTGAAGTCGTCAATTGTTGTTGTAAAATCGCAAAATGTTTATAGCCAGTTAATGTCGGCATGTCATAAATTACGCAACCAAGACTACTGCTCGGATTGTATGGCGGGTAGCGCCGTCCTGTTAAAATCACAATTGTCCCAGACCTCCATTCATAGTTACACCATTTTCAGTATCATCATTAGTGAAGTACGAGCTTATCACGCCGTCTACCCAAAATCTACACCAAACAGTGACTCGTTGGAAGTGCATTTGTTTTTTGTGAGTTACGCAAGGATTTTTCTGTAAGAATTTCTCGAGTTAAAAATGCGCTTCGTCGCTAAAGACGACTTTTCGACCAAACTGAGAATCTACTTTACGATGCTGCACAATACCGAGTCAATGTTTTTAAATTTTCCACGATAATATCCTTAGCTATTTTGGTTGTTTTTGTTTATAATTAAAGCTTCGGGGTTCGGTTTAAACAATCGTTAAGATTTTTGTGTGAATATGTCACATTCTTTTTCGTATTACTCATGATGCCGTTGTGGACAATATATTTAACTGTATTAGAATATAACGAGTTAAAGATAAAGAAATTGATGAAGAAAGCATCGCAAACACAAGAGAACTGATTGTGTCAGGAGACGGTACTGTAGTCAAAGGATTTTGTTGCAAAATGTAAGAATTTGGGGATAAAAGAAAAATAAAACCAAACTAGAAGAACGGCCCGAAACACGGATCACAGACTGCATATTTAATTACAAAGTTACGGCTGGCAGAAGTGAACGCTATCACAAAAATATTTTGATGTTGAGAAAAGTAGAATAATATAAAAAACATGCAAATTAAATGCACGAAGCAAATCAAAAAGGACTTACAGTTTCACGAGTTAAAAAGTCCATAGACAGAAGAAGATTGATATCCGTGACATTAAATCAAACGAATCAGGTAAATTGATAATTATAGGGAGATGCTACTGCATCTGCAATAAAATAAATGCATAGGTGATACGTAGACAAAATGTCAATGAGAGAGCCAAGGGACTGACAAAAAAGAAAAACTTATAGTAATACGGAGGCCACTTAGTCATTCTAATAACCACAGAAAATTCCTCACTGATGAAGAATTTTTCGTTAAGATTATAACTCTTTGTCTGAAAACTATTCAAATGCTAAACGCTGATATACAAGGACCTTACTAAAAAAATGTTGCAAAGGTAAATTTGCGATTTGAGTCAAGATAATAACAAGAGCTATAATAAACTAGCACGAAAAATTAGCCCAAAAATTATTCGAGGAATTATTATAAATATAATTAATGTAAGTAAATTCTCTGATCTTAATACATATCAATATGTAACGACAGGGGATTCACTCCTTATCAGTACAGTTAACCTTCATGCCGTCATCAACAGCAAATTTATTGGAAGGCCCGTTATTCAAGGGAGAATTATTATATCTGGTTATAGTAGATAACTTACTGCAAGTTGATATGTAAACATGCCATCAATGTATAAACCAATTTTTAAACTGCTAGCATATTTTTCTTAATATTACGTTTTCCAGACCGGTGGGATGCTGCTGTATTAATTTCTTTCAATTTTTTGTGCAGTTTCTGCATCAGTAGAAACTAATCCTTCTTCAATGTACTTTTTTCACAAATCGACATTTTAATTTCAACGTCCGCTATTTTCTGGCATCATTTGTTTAAGCATTATATTATTTCGCATATCAGATAAAACAAATTTTTTTAATAATCTTCTTGTTAAAGTATTAATTACAGGAATATAAATTTTTAGGTGTACAGAAGCATTTATAAAAAGAAATGAAGTAACATTTAAATTTTCATTAAGAATGGTCCGCTAATAATTATATTACAAGAAAGAAGAATTAAATGAGAAGAGAAAATTAAAAAAAATAAATAGTTTTTAGTAGAAAATAAAATGTTGGTATTAACAAGGAGAACCATTTTATAAAACAACACTTAGTTTAGGTTCCAGAGTCCCTAGAAAAAATTGTTAAAGTACGAAGGAAAGAGTAGATAAAATAACAACCAAAACTAATGTTTAATTGAAAAGACAAAAACAAATGGAACATAGCAAATACAGTAATAATTAATAGAGTAATAAATTATTGTAAACAAAAACAAATAGAATATTAAAAAGTCTTGCAAGAAGCAATAACTATAAAAGAAAATATAGAAAATTAAGTAACACGGAATAAAGATATAATAGAAAACAGATAGAAACTTCTATCTAAACAATGATACTAAAGAAACTAAAACAGGAAATGTTAATTAAATATAAAGCAGAGAATAAGATCAAGAAACTGAAGTATCTAGACAACATTAAAATACTTTATATTTGTATGAGAGTCGTCATTTGACTTTTGGCCTGTGAACATCGTATCGATTCTGGCTGAAGCAAAGTAGTGATTAGTTCGGCCGCAAGGCCTGGAACCTATCGCGCCTGCGATATTGTGTGTGTACATTTAATAGAAACATTTTTAACAGTTCATCTGTGCGCTGAATCATCTATTTCAGCGCTCGAAATGAATAATTCACAATCCTATAATTTTAGCACCGGAATTAATAATTACAATGGTCAGCCTTTACCCCCGCAATACCAATACCCTTACCAACAACAACAACAATACCAGCCGTCAATCCCAAATGCATATTCCCAACCAAATCCACTGCCACTTTCATTCAAATAATTTGCATCCTAATCAATATCAGCCAATTATACGAACATTTCCAAACACTCAACACAATTTTAACATGAATCCGCCACAACCTCACCTACAAAACGAATCCGCACATTCAATCACCTTACCGTCTCTGCCACTAAGTGATGAGTCTGCATTGGAAAATAGCGACACAGAGACATCAGAAATTCATGATTGGCAAACTATCACACTCAAAAAAACGGAAAAGAAATCCAAACTCTCCAACAATTATCCTACCTACTCAACAGGTGAGTACAAGCAATAAATTTAGAGTTTTACAAAATGACAATAACATACCAAATAATAACATCAATGATACCGCATCCAATATACCAACAATACCTAAACCGCCACCGATTTTTATTAATGGTGTCACTGATTATAATAAAATGATAAAAAATCTAACAGATGCGACAGAATCCGAAACTTACCGATGCACCGCATTACAAAACAATACCATAAAAATAAACACTCAAAACCCCGAAACTTACAGAAAACTTGTACGATATCTAAATAACAATAAAATAGTTTACCACACTTATCAAATGAAACAGGATAAGGCGCACAGAGTGGTGATGCGTAATATACATTACTCAGTCCCAACCCAAGAAATTATGCAAGAACTACAAAAGCACGGACACACGGTCCGTAACATAATAAACTTTAGAGACACAGAGTAACTAAACAACCTCTACTGATGTTCTATGTAGACCTCGAACCAAAGCAAAATAACAAAGAAATATACGAAATCCAGCTTTTAAATAACACGAAAATAGTTATAGAACCACCACATAAAAAAAATATAATTCAGTGTACTAGATGTCAATTATATGGGCACTCTAAGACCTATTGCACCAGGCCATATCAATGCGTTAAATGCGGAGGAAATCATAGAACACCCGATTGCAAAAAACCTAAAGACACAGCTGCTAAGTGTGCACTCTGTAATGGAGACCATACCGCCAATTATAAAGGATGTACGATCTGCAGACACTGCTTACCCCAAATAACCCACAACCTATACAACAACAAAATACATCAGGGAATAACCCACATACAGAAACGTTAAATCTTGTGTCCTACGCTCAACAAGTAAGTGGAGCAAATCCAAACAATCAAACTACAGATTTAGGAGCTCAAATGAGTGTTTTCCTGAATGAATTCAAATCAATGTTTTCACAGTTCATAAATCAGAACAGCATGATCTTAAGCATGCTCTCCACTGTACTAAATAAATTCAGTAATGGACATTAAATCAATTCGAATTGCCGAATGGAATGCAAATGGCTTAGCCAACCATAAAGCAGAATTAATAACTTTTCTACAACAAACCAAAATAGATGTACTTCTTATGTCGGAAACACACTTCACCAACAGAACAATGTTCAATATTCCACATTATTCCTTATACTGCACCAACCACCCTGATGGAACGGCTCATGGTGGCTCGGCCATAATAGTTCGTAATACTATACCACACCACGAGGAAACAAACCTTCAAACTGACAAGATACAAGCTGCAGTAATCCATATTACTGCTCAACCATGGTCCTTTAACATTGCTGCAATGTACAGCCCACCAAGGTACGGAATAAGCACACTTGAATATGAAGACTTCTTCAGGAAATTAGCAGGTAAATTCATCATTGGAGGAGACTGGAATGCTGAGCATGCACACTAGGGTTCAAGATTATGTACGACAAAAGAAAGAAACTTGAGATAAGCTATAACAAACTTAAACTGTTTTTATCTATCTACAGGGCAACCCACCTATTGGCCAACAGACGCAAATAAAATTCCAGACCTGCTTGACTTTTTTGTACTTCGAGGTATAGCACCTAATTATATCACCATAGAAGCATCCTGGGACCTTTCCACTGATCATTCACCAATAATCGCCAAACTTAGTACTCACATAATAAACCGTCTTAAAGTTCCAAAGTTAACATCGTCAAAAACCAATTGGCATATATTTAAAAACTATGTACATAACAACCTAAATCTGAATATTCGCTTACAACAACCGGAAGATATTGATAACACAATACATCAACTCACACAAATCATATAGGCAGCAGCACGTATAGTCACGCCCCCTGAAAAACTGGGACAGAAACCAGAGAATAACATACCTGTGCATATAAGACACCTTGTCGCCCAAAAAAGAAGAGCACGGCGTATATGGCAAAGAACCCTAAAGACAAAAATGAATATAAGAGATTAACACGACAACTAAAAATAATTCTCCACGAAACCAGAAATGCCACATTTGAATCGTACATCACTAGGTTATCAGCAGACGACTACAGTATCTGGAAGACAACCAAATCATTTAAGAGACCTATTCAGCACATTCCACCTTTAAGGGAAAACGACGGAAGCTGGGGAAAAACAGAGCAAGAAAAAGCTTCAACGTTTGCTGAACATCTTTTACAAGTCTTTAGTGCACCTGAACATAATAATAATAATGATGACGACCTCGTTAGAAATTCCTTGGATGCTCCTTGCCAGAAGATGCTGCCGATTAAATTCTTCACTACAAAAGAAGTTAAAAGGATGATTTCAACATGCAACAATCACAAAGCACCTGGCTATGATCTGATTACTGGTCAGATCTTAAAACAACTACCCAGAAAAGGACTTAGGATTTTGTTAACCATAATTTATAATAGTATCCTCAGACTAGCATATTTCCCGATTACCTGGAAATTTGCACAAATAATTATGATCAATAAACCAAGTAAACCTCCAAACAGAGTTTATTCGTATCGGCCAATAAGTTTGCTCCCGATCATGTCCAAAATCATTGAAAGGCTCCCACTTAAACGAATCTTTGAAGATACTGAAATACACACATTAATACCACCTCATCAATTTGGCTTTCGAGAAAGCCATTCGACAATACAACAATGTCATCGAATTGTCAAAACTATTCTCACAAGACTTGAACAGAAAAAACTATGTACAGTCGCATTCTTAGATATCGAACAAGCCTTCGACCGTGTATGGCATGACGGACTCCTATACAAACTTAAATCCGTCCTTCCCACGCCTTATTTTATCTTAAAATCTTATCTCACAGACAAATACTTTCAAGTACGAATTAATACAGCAACCTCAAACTATTACCCCATAAGCTCAGAAGTCCCTCAAGGTAGTGTTCTTGGTCCACTTCTTTATTTGATATTTACGGCTGATATCCCAACTACAAATACTACTACAATCGCTACGTTAAGCGAAGACCCACAAATTGCACCTAAAAATCTACAAACGCATCTTAATTAATTGCAAGTTTGGCTGAAACAATAGAAAGTCAAAGTAAACCATACAAAGACCACACAAGTCACATTCACGAACAGGATCACCATCTGCCCTGCAGTCTTAATAAACGACGAGCCGTTACATGAATCTACTCAAGTCAAATACTTGGGATTAACACTTGACCATATACTTACATGGAAGGCACACATTTCTGCTAAGAAAACCCACATAAACCTAAAAAATCGTCAAATGAGCTGGCTCCTAGCTCGCAAATCACAACTGTCAACAGAAAATAAATTACTCCTCTGCAAGTGTATCATAAAACCTATCTGGACGTACGGTGTCCAGCTTTGGGCGTGTACTAAGCCATCTAATACTAAAATTATGAAGAGAGTCCAATGTAAGATACTTGGAATGATCTTCGATGCACCGTGGTACGTTAGTAATAAAACCCTACACGAAGATTCTGGAATACCGTTTGTGCAAGAAGAAATTATCAGATTAACAAGGAACTACCTCTAACGGCTCCCTGATCACCCCAATGAAGAAGCCAGGCAACTATACATCCAACCTGTAATCAGAAGACTTAAAAAACAGTGGCCTACAGATATATTAAATCAACAATAATCAATAGTTAATTTATCGGGAGTGTTACCATCTCCCTTTCTGTATTGTACTTTAAGCACATTTACTTATAATCATCATTGGCAGGTTGTAAATATTTACCTCAATTAAAAAAAAATTGTATGGATACCAAAAAATAGGTTTTTGGTGTTATAATACAACTAACAAGAAATCAAACCTAAGAAAAACAAACAAAACATAAAAATTGTAGTCACAAAAATACATTAAAAAAATTAAAGACACAAAGATAGAAAATCACAAAATATAAAGGAGAACGCAAGAGAGTTAAAATGATTAAGCAGCAGTAAAATTTAATTTGAAATACAAACTTTTAAAATGAAAAAAAAATTTCTATGAAAATTAATGTGTTTTAATACTAACAAGCATTTTTTTGTTAAATGGAGTTTAAATTAAAGAATAACAAAGCAGAAGAAACTAGTGCTCTTAGTAAACATTTTTTTCAAAAAATAATTTGAATATTGGTACGTGTTAAAATTATCAACCTTGAAAATGTTAAGAAAAGAACTAAAAAACTGAAGAGTTCATGTTGGCAAATTAATATAGTATGTATAATTTAAAATTTTCAGGAAGTTCAAATAATGAATCCCTAGTTTAAAGAACAACAATTAAAATCCACATCATGCTGTATGCAATTAGGAATTAAAATATAAGGTTTTCGGAAATTTCCTGCTGTGGTTATAAACGCAAATAAATAAAATTATGCCACACGCTTTTTTAAAGGTAGTAATTGCTGTAATCTTCAATATAATACTACACAATAAAATAAAGTTACTAATCTAAAAGTTTCCCAAAGACGAACATCTACAGTTGGTACTAAGAATGAGATTCGAAATACATACATGAATACCCAACGATTAAAAATTGCAAGAAAGCACCTGCTGTTAAAAAGCTCGTCTGGTAATAAGACCAATGAAAGCAATTCTACTTTGGGTTTTTCCAAAATTTCATAAAATTTAATACCTAAAGCAATGTATGTAAACACTTTGGCCAATTATCCTTTTTCACACCTTCTTCTGTTTATTTCGTTGGTGATTATTCAAATTTAATTAGTTATGCCCTATAGTTTTAGACAATAAAACCTCTATCTCTAAACAATTTTTTTCCTGTCAACAAATTTAAAGTACTTTGTTTTATTTATTGTCATGTTGACATGTATTTGACAAACTTTTTGGGCGGCCACGACAGCAGTTGGATGTTTAATTGTAAGTAGTATAAATTTTGTTAAATATTAGTTTTTAAGACTCCTAACTTACAATTCGTAACTAAATAATACCTTTTCTCACTGCTCTGTGGTACAATTTCTATATTTTTAGTTTATTACAAACAAAAGTGTCTTTTTTTTAAGAAATAAAAAGCTTTTTTGTTGTCTATATCCTTTTAAGACAAATCAAACAATATTTGCATTGAATTTGATGTATACACACAACAATAATTATTTTTAAACATAATTTAGTTAATTAAGACTTCTCTAGTTCAGACTAAAGTTTTTTTTTAATCATGGCTTACCAATGATTCGTTTAGAATGGAACAAGCAAAATTAATAATAATTAGAAAAAGTATAACAAAGATGTATATTACAACTAAAAACGTAATTGGGCATGAATGATACATACATTAAATACAGACACTTGGGGAAGGCAGATAAATAATGCCCCATTCAAATAACAAACGCTTGTCTAAAACAATAGCAAATTATCCAAGTTCTTTATTTCTCCAACTCAAAACAATTTTATTTTTCAAATTTGGTGGTCCGGGGATAATAAGGCTAATCAAAACGGATAGTGGGTCTTGTTAGCCGTATAATGTCTTTTTCTATGTTGTTTATACCAATTAATTTGTAGTTTATTTTTGATTAGAAGACCTTTATGATCAGAATAAGCCCCAAAAGCAGACCTTTCACGGAAGTGAGAGGCTGCGGTTACCAAAAGTACGCCTAGATTTTGAAGAAATCACCGGGCCGACAATTTGTATTGTGTGAAGAACAGGAAGCTGACCTAGTGAAAAGAATAATCAGATCTGGTTCTTGAGACTAGAAGAATCTCCGTTTGCAAGCTTGGTAATATTAACCACGATTTTATAGTATTTATAAACAGACATTCTATGACTTCTAACAAAAATCTTAGTTTATAAGCTCCGCCAGAGTTCAACGACTAAACAAATTTGTAATAGATGATCATTTTTCAAAAATAAGAGAAATCTACAATGACCTTGATATGAAAAATCATCCGGACAGGAATAAAAAAATTGCAGTTTAACAGTTGACCAGCAATAGACAGTTCTGGCAAAGAAAAGTGCTAAACAAATTCATTTGCAGTCATCGGAATACGCAAAAATATCATCATAGGAGAATAAAAAAATAAAATTGTTACAGTTATTTAAAAAAAAACTTTCAAAGCTCTAATAACTAATTAACTATTCAAGAAGCTTTTGAAATGTAGGAAAGTACCTTTTGGTGTTTGCTGAAGTAGCTTGTACTCTATATCGATCAATTGTTGACATCACAGATCCACTCAACATCTCTTTGTGTTGATCATCACAAAAACACCACATAAACTTCAGCCACTGGATAAAGCCGTATACTAATCATGTCAACATTACTGAGATGATGATTTTTCTCATTTTTTGAACCAGAATACAGACATGGCGCGATTTAACGTTCTTCGCAATGTTTAATCTAGATGTACGACGTACAACAACATTATAAGTAGCTTTAAGGCAAATTGAATCCTAAGCCATTCAAAAAGAAGCTCCAGTGTAAACAGCACTTAATGTCATCGACAAAAAACGTACCGCTCTCAAACGTCCCTAAATTGTTGACTTCAGGATCACTCTGGGAACGGAACAGACGAGAAAAGTTTAAATTTGCGAGCAAACGTTCAGCAGACAATTGAAATGCCAGGAGTACAATAGACTACTACACCTACACCCCAGAAAGTAAATATGCTATATTAGATGTAAAAGCTCTAAGAGGAGCGGAAATAAATTTCGACCAAAAATTAGTCACGGTAGATACAAGATTCTATGCGAGAGTACCGAAACCACCAGAAAAGGAATACCAGAGGATAAAGACGGAAGAACTAAGGACAGAACAGAAAAAAACAGAATACCAGCATAAAATCAACGAATTGTTAAGACAACATGACAGAGAGGAAGAGCAAAGAGATCAATGGACGATAGACGAAAGATGGGAGAGACTCAAAACCACAATAATAAAAGCAGCCATAGAGGTATGTGGGGAAAAGAGAATTAGCCCAAAACAAAAAAGAAAAAAATGGTGGAATGAAGAGATAAAACAGAAAGTCAAAGAAAAGAAGAGGGCATGGAAGAAATATCTGCAGACGAAAAGAGAAGAAGACAGGCAAAGCTATATAACATTGAGGAACGAAAGAAAGGAAATAGTTAAGGAAGCAAAGAATATGGCATGGGAGGACTTTGGAAAAGAAATTGAGGAGAAATTCCGAGGTAACACTAATAGCAAGAAAGAGTTTTGGACGACAGTCAAACTAAGGGGAAAATATGGCAAAACAACATGGTGTATAAAAGATAAAAACGGAGTCATGGTCACAGAAGAAAGCAAAATCCTAGATACATGGAGTGAATATTACAAAGATAAATTTAAGGCAGAAGGAATAGAACCTGAGAGGAGAAACATAAGGCAAGCCTCAGCAGAAATGGAGGGTGAACAAATAATAACCACAGAAGAAGTAATAGAAGCAATTAACAGACTGAAATTAGGAAAATCGGCCGGAAAAGACGAAATCAGCCACGAGATGATCAAATACGGAGGTGAAAAATTGGGAGAGTGGATTCAAAGAATATGCCAACAAGCCTGGGATGAAGAAGTCATACCTAAAGAATGGAAGGAGAATATAATCGTCCCAATACACAAAAGGGAAATACTAATGATTGTGATAACTACCGAGCCATCTGCCTGTCATCATGTATACAGAAGATATTCTCGAGAATAATTGAGACACGGATCAGAAGTTACGTGGAAAATGAATTACAAGAGGAACAAGCGGCATTTCGAAAAATAGACAAACACAAGATCACATATACACTATAAGAGCGGCGACGGAAAAGAGATTAGAAGAAGGAAAACCATTATAGCTGGCATTTTTAGACATAAGTGCAGCCTTCGACAGTATACCAAAGAGGATTATATGGAAGGCCATGGAAGAGACAGGAGTACCCGACAAACTGACCAAAGTCACAAAAGCGTTATACAAAAAAGTAATAGGAACAGTCAGAATAAAGGGGAAGGAGTCGAAGAGCTTCAACATAGAAAAAGGAATCAAACAAGGAGACTCCCTTAGTCCTCTACTATTCATTATAATTATGGACCAAATTCTAAAGAAGAGTAAACAGAGATCACTTAATTTAAAATTGGGACACTGGAGAATGGAAGAAGTAAATCTCCAAAGCCTGGTGTATGCAGACGATATTGTGCTACTGGCTGACACAGCCAGGAAATTACAAGCCGGAGTCAATAAATGGAACAACAGTATACAAAATGCAGGAATGAAAATTAATGCAAAAAAAAAGCAAAATCATGAAAATTAGCAAACAAACAGGCAATGAGGATGAATACATGAATATTAGATGCGGACAGAACACCTTAGAAGTAGTAAAACAATATGAGTACCTGGGAGTAATATTAAGCAATGATGGGACATTAGAACAGGAAATAAGAAACAGAACATCAAAAGCAGCAAAAGCATACTACCAGATAAACACAACACTGGTAAATAAAAAAGAATTGAGAAAAGAAACAAAGTTACACCTATACAAAACAGTATATGTACCAACACTGATATACGGAGCGGAAACTTGGCCCATGCAAGACAAACACAAAAGTAAAATCACTGCCGCAGAAATGAGGTATTTAAGGCGAATAATGGACAGGACCAGAAGAGATAGACTGAGAAACATAATTACAAGAGAAGAGCTAAGTGTAGATCCGCTGATAGAGACCATACAAAATAGACAGCTGCAGTGGTATGGACATGTGGTACGTATGGACAGCAAGAGGCTCCCAAGGAGAATCATGGAAGCAAGAGGAGATGGGAAGAGAGGAAGGGGCAGGCCCAGAATGAAATGGATAGACAGTATTAAAACTGTGGTACAGCAGAGGGGAAGGAACATCGAGGAAGTAAAGAGGATGGCGCTCAACAGAAAGGAGTACCAAAAATGGATCCAGGACCCGACACCGTAAGGTACAAGGAAAAGGACAAAGAAGAAGAAGACGTTCAGCTTGATCAAGCACCAGCCAAGCATACTAGAGAATGGAAGAGAAATTTCATTTTACGAATTCATGCTAACATTAACAAAGACAGGGAAAAATTAGTTGTTTTTTCACAATGATTAATAAAAGAGAAACTGACTTGAGAAAGAGTGCAAGTACTTGACGTAATTTATTTCTTAACCATACTTTATTACTCTACCTAATCAATAAAATTAGGTCAGTTTTTAGTGTATTTGAAAATCTTCAAATTTGTATTTTTTGTGGCAGAAGTTGCTGTTGCTGTTTCAAGTTTCTAATTTGTTGCATAAGACGGATTAACAATGAAAACTGATTATTTGCACTATTTTCCAATTTATTTAAAAATTAGAAATGTGAAGCCCGAAAAAATCACATTCCTAGTAATTAAAGGCAAATTATTAAATAAAATTGTAATTTCATAGTTTGAACATAGCAGGTTAAGATTATGCCCCCTAAAATTGCGGGGTATAGAAGTGCTGCCTGCATATAGTAATTGGTTAGCTGAATTAGCTCTTACGTGCTACAAACGTGTATTAGAAGGCTCAAAATATCAAATACTAATCAATACGGCTATAATACCAAAACTGAAAGATAATATAGGATGCACGATAAGTAATAAAGTGCCTTTTGCTCCGAATATCCTTTCCATTAAACTGGTGTGCGGTGCTCTTTCAGAGCTCAATAAATAAAATGTCATTTGACTCCTAGTACCTTTAAATCTTACCTAATTAGAGTTCTAAATTTGATTTTCAATAATTAGTAAACAAGTTCCAAGCAGAAATGATAAAATAAGCTAAAATATTTATCTACATTTTGTCTCTTAAAAAATAAAATAAAATGAACAAACCAAACCACCAAATTACGTAACTGAGAGCATGTGCTATAATTATCATTATATATACCTTAAGGAAGCAATTTCAATTGGTGCCCCATAGCTGTAGAGTATTAAAAGCACCTAACGATAACCTATATTTGAAATAGTGAACTAACCTTTAGAAAACTTTCCTGGCTGGCTTTCTTCTTCTTTGGCACAAAGTTCTTTCCACGAAATGGAAGAAGGAGCCACAAATTAATATTCGTCCCGCACTGATCGAAACACAACCGGCCACGAAATCGACAACTACATTTATCGCTTAAAATGCATCGATAATCGCCTAAACGGAGCGTTCCTATTGGCAATAGCTGACCATCTGACCAACAACCCGCCAAGTTCGCAGGTGCAGGCTGACGCGAACTCCAACTCGACTTCACAGGTGGCTTGCAGATAACATTTAGGTCTGCAGGCAGTTTGCAGCGCGCCGTTTGGCACACAACTAACTTTGTATAAAATTGACGCAGACTAAAGTCAATAACAAAGCAATTTTTAGTTGCTATAACATTTAATTTTAAAGTTTATATTTTGTTCTCCTTTATTATAATTGGCACAAACTTTAAAGCGCTTAATGCATGGTACGATCATGATAAGACCATAGAGCACCCCAACTAAGTTTTTTAAACTTAATGTACCGAATATAAAAAAGACTTTTTTGTATGACATTCATTTGCCATTTACTATAATAATAACAATAATCAAATCAGATCACTACATGGATATGACAATTGCACTTTACATGTAGAGTATATGCTTCTTTGGGGTGGAGGGGGGCTCATTATGAAAAAGACTTACAGTTATATATTGTAGATACTTAGTACTAAATATATAATAGAGAAAAGGAAGATTTAGCGATTTGAAATGTTTGAGTCCAGACATTTGCTCACTGTTGTTAAGAAATGCCAATAGTAAAGGATTGGGGTGCATTTCTAGTCGCTGTAGATATTTTTTACTACACTTCTCTATCTCACACGTCACACTCCAACCCTTTCAAATTTCTTTCTTAGAACCATAGTGGAGTGCATACGAAGAATTTTTGATAAAATTATTCTAGTATTTGAATGATTGAATGCGATGCGATGCCATTTCACTGGATGCCATAGTTCCATGGAGGTTTTATATACCAGCAGTTTGTAAAAAAATTAAAACTTTTTGTTGCTATCCAGCATCCAATAATAATGCTTTAACTTAATGATGAGTTTCTTTTGTCGAGATATACTTTACGCAATCTTTTTGATATAGTGCTTTATTATCTATGTTAACTTCTGAAATTGTGCTTCTGCATTTTTCTGCGACTTTTCTAAACTCTTCGTACACATCATTCAGATTATTTTCGAGTAGCTAAAATCATGATTTGAAGTGTACCGGGGCTGGTAGGTATATCGGTCGTATCTAAAACTTACAGTACTGGTCACAAAGCGCTCTCTTGCGGGACTATGGTTTTAATAAGATGTAACTCCGATATTGGTTCTCCAAACTTAACTTGAAAGTAACGATCATGCAGGATAAATATGCAATGATCCGTTTTAAATCAAAACCTTTATGCTAGACCTTAACAAAAATTTAACTAACATTGGTAAAGACTGTAGAGTAGTATCTCTTGTCTTCGAAAGCCACGTTAATGTTGTCTGTGTATCTGTTCCTTGGTAGAATTTTCTGAAATCCAAATTGTTAATAGGAATTTTTTCAGTAATAGTCTTCTAAAGGATTTCGAGAGTAGTGGTAGCAGCCTGATGAATTTGTATACGCCGAGTCATTGATCGAAAAAATTCCTGATCGTAAAATGCCACTGTAAATTTGCATAATTAACTTAATGACTGTGGGCGGTATTTTTTTAGTATATGCCATTTGAGAGATTGTAGTAATAGTAATCATTAAATGAAAATATTTGACAGGGGGCCATAGCTAAAATGAGGTTTTTAAGTATTTTTTCTACTCTATTGTCTTCTTGCTTTCTGGTGCCAGTGGGCAAATAACTTTTTCTGGAGTTGAGTACCAAATACTTCCGCTTTCCTCATATTAGTAATTGAAATTAAATGCTGTTTTAGTCTATTGAGACAAGTAGTGGCTTTAAATAGAAAAATATTGAATTTTACCTGACGCCGTCAACCCATTAAAGTATTTTTCAAATATTTATTTTTCGATTCTTCTAACATTTTTCTCAGTTCTGAAACTGCTAAGTTGTATCTACTTTTATCTTCCGGTGATCTGCTATTTTGCCATATTCATCGGAGACGTCGCTTTTCATCAATATTTTGCTCTATATTTGGTGGGAAATTATAGTTAACTGTTTTCCTGATACCTGTGGTGTTGTTTTAATAACCGTCATCTGAGTTGATTTTGTAAAAATGTCAGCAGTATCTTATGTCAGTTCTTAGGTTTAATAGGCTATTAGTAATTAATCGTTCTTCTAATATACCTTTAAAATAACCCAGGTGTTCGCGCCAATCTCCTAATTATATTTATTTTTGAAATATTAAATTAGGGCCGGCTATAATTTGATTCCCTCTCATATATGTGAAATTTGTTATATCGGCCCAATTGACTGTCCAGCACGCGTGGCGATATGCCCGGGCGGTTTGAGCCGCACTCGTGCAATTGACTTTTACCACTTGCTTTGGCACGTTGATTTCGTTTAGTTCGCGCGACATTAAGCCTTTGCTTTATTCGTTTTAAACTTGCCATTTCAATTACGTTAAGTTCACGCGACTTTATACTTTTGCTTTATTAAAACCTGCATTTTGCATTTTTGTTCGTGACATTACGCATTTGCTTTTGCATTTGGCATTTTTTCGCTGTGCTCTCGCCGACAAATTATCAGCTCGACGAGGGAACCTTTATACCAGAAAGACGCCCCCGTTTCGTCTGCTGTGAAGATTGGGGTAGCTCGTCCTAATTTTTATCCATATCCTTCTCCTTTTCTTCTGGAAGCCCCCGGACCAACAGCAGAGAACCGATATCTGCGGGGAGCGCCGTTTCCACAGGTTAATGTTTTTAATTTTAAAGTTAAAGATTTGTTAAAGGTAAGTTGAAAACGATGTAATATTTAAACAAACTGCAGGTATACCTTGAATCATAAAAACTCGAGTAAATAGGGGAATTTAATTGTATCACTTGGCCAGCAAGTAGGGTAATTTGTAGTTACATGAGGTAGACAATATTGCTGCGTGATGGATTGTAGAATTAGTTCTCTTCAAAAGCAGATACAGGATCTCCAATGGGGATATTTAGCATTAAAGCCCCCCCCCAGCAAGATATATATTTCTTAGCGGTTTTAAATATTTTTAAGGGTTACTCAATTGGGTTGGTGTCCAGATGGCCAATAAGCTGTAAAGGTAGTCAAAGGTCTAATACAGTGATCTACATTTACACAACCTGCGTTGATTAATGTATTATGAATGTTATTTCGGGATGTTATTATAATCCTGCTCTAGTTGTGCTATTACTTAAGCTATGAATAATATTTGAAGTTTCTTGTTGGCCTGATGCTAGTTTGCTTGCGTTGCATCTCCTGCAACTAGTAAGATATTTTCTCAAATACATCACATATTCAGCTCTTCTTTCTTTTTACTATATGTGCTATAATTATGACTATCAGCACATTTTATTCATCATGACCATAACATTAACATCGCTTACACTGTTCAATTTTTCTGTCTTTTGATAAGGAGGTTCAACTTTTACGATTGAGTTCAGAAATTTGTTAATTTTATGCTTTTTTCTTGTTGTCTTGCAGTCGGAAGTCAATAAAGAATACATTTAGAGAGGACTTTTTATTGCGATGTTTAACAGCAATAACGTGTTTTATTGGTGTTCATATGACGGTAGTTCTTCAATTATCTCCTTTTTAGCGGCAGTATGATACAAATTTCGGATTACTACGCTAAGTGGCACATACTCTTACATTTTTATTTTCTTGTATTTTCAATTGTCTTCAGCAATAAGGAGCATTTTTGACGTCCTAGGCTAACAATTTTTCATTTACCTTCACTCATATTATTTCAAGGTGGTAACGTGGAACAATTTATGTGCGAATGCTAACAGTGAGATAAGTCGGTGCGGTGACATTACAAAAGTAAGATAAGCAAAACGATACTGAAGATAGGCAACCAAACGTACGTTAATAGCTCAGCCACACCACACTTAATATCAGCTGTCTTCATTTACTTCCTGTTCAAATATATAATAAACTTACATGGCTTAATATTGATGCTTGTCTCTCTTTAGATGACCATCAAGAATTTTTAGCAGAAGAATTATATTGGCTACATAGTATATACATGTTAAAAAGAGTGTGTGTACCTTTTGATGATTATAACTTTGCGATTCCGATGAATGAGATATTCTGAATTTGTTAGAAGTTAAAAATGTGTTCCTTACAGCAGTTGAACGTGAAGTTTTCAGAGTTTTTGCCTGAGTATCGTGTTGTACAGTAGAGTTGCCATTTCTTCTTTTATTTTTCCGTATTCTTAGTTTACTAAAATCATTTGGTTTTAAAATGGTTATTAAATCCTCACCCGCAACGCAAAAGACACTAAAATTCTGAGTAGTATCAAATTTTTAAGGGCAAACAAATGTCCAAGATAAATTTAGTTGCCTCCCGCTCGTCATTTCAAAATCGAAAATTAATTAAACACGTTACTTTTGGTCATTTATCTTATTAACAGCAACAGGCTGATGAGGCGGTGATTCTACAAGAAGATTGCGGTTGATCTGTTTTAGATAGTGTAGCATTTCCTATATTCTGTAGATAAATTGTACAAGCAATTCTGATTGCATATTTAAAAGAGAGGACAGAACCAAAAAAACTAATAAATATATTCGCAAACAACAGCAACAAAATTTATTCTGCATTTTGATTAGAGTTTAACTTAAAGGTTGCTTAACTATCCTTTGTAATTACTTCAAGTAAAAGTGTATCTAATTTAATAAAAAATTCTTTTTTATAGGAACTTGATATTACTATAAAAATAGCAAAAAAACTCTATCTTTGTGGAAAGATAAAACGAGATACCGCTAACGAGCAAAGCACTTTTGCATAATTTTAAGGATATAAAATCGAATACAGTGGTTGTGATATGCAAATAGAACGCTCTGGTCAGAGCTTTTTAATACGTTCAGAAACAGACATCTAGATAATACTTGAATAACTACTGAGTATTGCGACTGCATGTATGCTGGTTTGTGGAAAATGATGCACTAAATAAACATAGGTCGTGCAACTTCACCTTCAGATTTGCTGCTTCATATATGTAGTTTCCTCATCCAAAAATGTTAGCGATTTACGCGCGCAAAACACGTAGAATAAACCTTATATTTTTAGAGGTGAATCAAGCTCGTAAAGAAACGTCTCACTTATTGTATGTCGCGCAGATCCTGACTATTGTACAAAATATCGTTATGAAAAGGCCACAGTCACAGCTGTCAAACCGCAGATATGATTATGTCGTCCTGTACTATAATGTGTAAGTTGAGCATCCATTTTACATTATTATCAATCTTTCCCGTATTAAACAAACTACATCTAGAATTAAAGAAAAAGATCAGAGGATTCTTGCACTCCAATGATTAGCAATAGTAGAACAAGTATTCCGTTAAAGTCAAAATTGCAACCAAGCGAGTATGTGGGAGCAATGCCTTAGCGAAGACGGTTATCTCAAACGGCAAAAGTTTGAGGTGCTACTAGCCTTATGTAACATTGACGAAGAATAGTAGGTAGAAGTAGAAAGGCGACAAAACAAACAAGTGTTTGATTAGAAAAAAATCTTTTAATGGCTCTGTATATGGCATATGAAATAGTTTAAGTTTTAATATAAAATATCTCTGTAACTTAATAGTCAGAGTAAGAAATTAGACTCAAAATATCAATTTATAGTTATAGTAACAATAAACTAGAATAAGTGTGGTGCATTATTAAAAATCTGGTGTAAACATCACACGACTTTCCTTATTATATATTATACCGGGTCCATCGTCTCGGCCCTGCACTGCTCTCGTCTCGGAACTTGTTATTTTAAAAAAGGACGAGGCGCGAGTTCAACACTCGAAAGCTGATTAAAATAAACAATACAAGACAATAATTGACTAGTACTTAAAATTTTGCTGCATCACTGAAGACAACCGTGCGAGCTCGGCCGCACGGCCTTCCCAATTATCGCCTGCGTGCTCCGTACTAGCGGGCAAGCGCTCACACCCCCCCCCCGTCCTCCCGCAGTAGGCCAAGAAGCTCTCCGAGCGCGCTGTGATTGGTCCGTTTAATTAATTTTTAATCGGCTATAACTTATTTATTTGACCTCGGATCAAAAAATTTCATAGTAATTTTTTGTTCGTTTCGGTCTGATCCATCCGGTAATATAAATTTCCCGAAATTTTTCTGAACACCCGGTATATTAAAAATCCTGAGCTTCAATTTCTTTTCGAGTTCCTATTTTACCAACTTTTATTTTAAATTCATGTTTATCTCATGATAACAAATCATTTAATTCTCATAAATTTTTTCTATCTCCAACCGTTTAGATTCGCGACCGCTTTGCGACCGATTTTGCGAACTTGCGATCAAACGGCTCTGCCGATTTTTACCAAAAGCTTCGCACTGCGTCCCCTACCTACAGGTAACTGGCATACCAAATTTCAAGTCTCTAGCTCTTACGGTTCTCGAGATATCCTGTTTACTGACAGACCGACACACACACACACACACGAACCAATGGCCCAAACCAACTTTTTTGGTGCCCATAACTTCTTACAGGTACATAAATAATATAAATGTTATATTGAATTTTTAGGATATAAACGTCCCCGATCAACAAAGATTATAAGAAACAATTTAATTAATTAAATTTACTTTTAATTTTTTTAACTTTGGGAAAATTAAATAACAGACGGGAGGTGAGGTTATATCCTATAAGGTTAATAATGTAATTTTTTTACATTACAACCATTTATATTTGACAAAATGTATCTACAATTTTTTTAAATTGTTTAAAATATTTTTAATACATTTCTTCAATTCTTTGCTC
Organism: Sinelater perroti; assembly: GCA_036346155.1. Taxonomy (NCBI): domain Eukaryota; kingdom Metazoa; phylum Arthropoda; class Insecta; order Coleoptera; family Elateridae; genus Sinelater; species Sinelater perroti. Next base: position 13,615,464 of record JARFIY010000158.1, on the reverse strand, counting down.
CGCAAAGCGGCCTTGTTTTTGTTAACTAATTTAATAAAAAATTATAACTTAAAGACCGCTTCGTGGCCTTGTTAAAGTATACTTCTATGCACGAGATGGTAAAGCTTTCGAACGGTGTGCGTTGAGGCGCTTCGGGCCTTTTAAATATTGCAAGGTCTGCCTTCTTTCCCACTTAAATGCAGCCACTAGCATATAAATGTAAAAGGGGCTACTTTCTAGGCCAGTTGCACGGATTTTCTTGAATTTCTGATTGCGGATTCAAATTCTACGTCAAATTTAGCTGTCTCTTTTGGTTTTTCCAGAGAGAATCGGCGGCTAGGACATTTTATGTGCTATCCTTATTGTTTATAGAGGGTTTCTGCTGGGGGATAATAACATATAAAAGATGAAATTTATAAAACAACCTTTTAGTCTGCTAAATTCAAATCATTATAATGAGTTTACAATGACAAATTTTAAGGGATAAGGACACTATAATGAGAAGTGACGGCTTATATTGTTTGTAATTATCAAAATAAGTTTCAGTAACTGCTTGACGCTTGAATAGACTATTAGAGATAATTTTCTATGCTAAATTTATCCTTTGCTTGTGTTCGCGCCAATCTCAAAATTACCTTTAATTTTGAACTTTTAATTTAGGGCCGGTTGAGTTCCTGGTTCCCTCTTGTACATATTTGGAATTTGTGGTATCGGTCGAATTTGTCCGAGCACGCGTGGCGATGTATTGGCCACGGGCCGCGCATTTGGGACTAAACCTTCGCTTTTCGTTCGCGCGGCACTACGCCTTTGCCTTTGTTCGTTCGCACTGGGCTTTTTGGCTATGTTCTCGCTGCGTCGTTCTTTGAATTCATTTTGTGACAGAAATTTTCCGTAAGAGAATTTTTAACCGAGAGTTCGCCGGCGGTTTTAATTGGCAGCATTTTTAATTTTCTGCGAGGCTTTTCGTTAAATCTAATTTTCGGGGTTGAAATTTTTGCCGGCAAAAAACTCGATGCATTTTCTTTGATCTGGCTCGACGAAGGAACCCTTTGCACCAGGAAGGGCGCTGCCGTGCGGTTCTGCTGTGGAGATTGGGGTAACTTGTCCTATTCAAATAAAATAAAAAAATAAGCGACATAAAAATTTAAATATTTCCAATGCAGGAGTAAATCAAGTAAAAACAAAAATTATTATTTTCTAATTTATTGATGCATCATAAAAACACCAACAGACAAAGTTATTTTTCCACATAACTCTAGACCTAGAAATACATTTTCCTAAAGGATGGGCAGTTTTTAGGATTGTGATATAGTAAAGTGAAGGTAGTTGCGACGCCGCTGTCAAATATCTGTCCTCCAAGTGCTTTTTTAGGGGCACAAAACAGTGATAATTATAAGGCAATAAGTCTCGCCTACAGATAGAGCGTTTTAGTGTCATCTAGAACAATCAGTAATTAGCAGTCATTCTCGAGAAAGTGAAGAACGATGCAAATATTCTCCTCAGTCACACTGGTCTTAGCGCAACGTCAATGACCATTATTTTCGACTGCTTTTCATCCTCCCGAATTTTGTTTACGTTGCTCTAGTCTTTTTAAGGGTTTTTGTGCCCTTTTGTTGAGAGTAATTGCTAGCACTAAAGCCCCAAACGCTTATTGTGTCTACTAGCATACTACGACGTCACATACATCCACGAGTTTCTGACATAACTCAAACCTGCACACGCGCTGTGTTCTCTGGCAGAGGAATCTTGCTCGTAACCAGTCTGCCACAGTGGTGGTCCAACTGTGCCTAAAATCTTCTCAAAATTTCTAATGATTTAATGTCTTCTTTGCAAAAAAATGATAATAATTCGTTGCGAAACGAACAGCGGTATTTTTGCCCTGACTATAAACGTAGTAATGCGAATTACCCTACGGGGCGCTTCACTTTTTACACCCCACAATATGTAAAAAGTAAATTTTGGTTTATGTTTGATGTACCTTTGTATGTAAAATAAAGTTTATGATGATAGTATAATTTTATTTTCTGTAGAAAAAACTGCTGTTCAATTACCACTCTTATATAAAACCTTCATTTCTATGGCAGTACATAGCAATTTATTTTTTTTGCAATAAAAGCTCTCTTAGCGCTTAATTAACAATAATTCTAAAATAGGTCCTCACTTAGACTTTTATCACATTATAACTATTCTTTGTTTTACACCTCACTTAGTCTGTTAACTCAAAAAGTTTACGTTTCTTTAACCATCATACTATTCCAACCTGATCTAATAGCTAAATTATAAAACCAGTCTTCGTTCTTATTAGAAAATGTCTAATTTTATCTGCCGCCATTTCTATCCTTAGGTCTCCATGTATACGACTATTTATGACATACCAAGAAGTATCTACTATGCTCCTTAGCACCTTATCCTGAAAACGCTGTATAATTTGTATGTTGCTATGGCTAGGTAAGATATGCTTATACAATATTAACTGCTATTCATCTTTTTGAGCGTGATATTTAGTTTTTATTTCCTTCTTTTTACTGTGTCTTCTTATTTTGCGGTAGTAACATATGGAACTAGGGGACACAGGTAATTAACGGTTTGGTCTTACGTCACGTAAAGTTAACATGGACAAGTTTATTCTCATTCAGTTTTACAGTACAGCTTTCCTTCTGTCCATAGACTTTATCTATCTCCATTTGTAAATTGTTATTGTTGCTATTGTACCGATATCGTCTGCAAATGTAGCGATTAGGGTAATAGCAGTTTGAGGTACATCAAAAGTGTACAGTAAGTATAATATAGAACCTAGCACACGGTTTGTGGCATATCAGCTCTGATGGGTTTTAACTGTTGCTAAATGTTGCTAATCTAGCATTTCAGTAATTGATTTTAATCTTGTGTGGCCTTATCAAATACTTCGATGCTGCCCATAAATATTCTTTCCTTCAAACGCTTTTTCGATAATGTCGATGATCTGATAGACCTGGTCTAAAATTGCGTGTTTATTCCCAAATCCAAATTGATGGCCCGGAATTACCATTTTTATCGATAGGCTTTGATTTCTTCAGAAGCAACTTCTCATGCTGTTTAGAGATAACATAGCAGAGAGTTGGGTGTGTATGAAGTCACATCATTCACTGGTTTTCCGGATTTAAAGATAACCTTTGTAACCTTAAGCCTAAACGAAGCATTCATTAAGTTAGTCACTTTAACAATTATTTTTTGAAAAATTCTTCTGGGCCTTCTCCATTTATGAAATCTTATCCTTGAGGCTTTCTATACTGTAGGTTTTGTTTAATCTCCTCCACTACCCCTGTTGAAGAAGTCACATCATATAAACATGTATTCAACGCAATAATCTCAGCTTGAGAATAGTTTTCATTTGGTTGAGAAATTCTCTTAGATTCTCTTGTTTATCCTAATCCCATATTTCTACAGGTTTTCTCGGTGGTTGGATGTTCTAGTTTTTCCAGTGGACTTCCCTAATAAATTATTAATGTTTCATAGATAAGCTTGCTCATGTACTTTTTTATCTTCTTGGTTTTGCAACTTAACTGTTACGTCAGTTGGTTTAGCCTGACCTTATCTCTTGTCGCTCTGGTTTGATGCCAACTTGTTCCTAACTTTCGTTTTCATAAACAATTTTTCTAGTCTTTGTCTGGTCGTTTACTCCCTTTGTTCTTTGTTTGACCATTTCAATATTAGCCCGTGTGGCAAAATTTTCAGATTCCAACTCTTCAGGAGTTGTAAGCCTCATCTTCAAATAGATTTTATCGTCAAAAGCCAATCTAAAACTGCCACAGATCTGTTGGTAGTTTTAATCCTTCTTCAACCTTAACACGGTTATGAGAAATCTTCTTGGTTAGTATACATAGGTCAGTAAGTTCTAACTCCGGTGGAGAGTCTCTTGCTACTGAATACATTTATCCAGGTTGGCATCAATAGGTTTTGTCTCCAAGTTGTTTTAGGAGGTACAGATATTTTTTTTTGTTGAGCACATATCTGAGAGGGTAACTTTAATATTATAATTATGGCAACTGATTGCCATTGTAGATACTTACTTTGTCATGTTTGATGCTCTCATGTTCCTCCTTCTACGTTGCAATAGTCCATTGGTATTTAAAGCTAAATATAAAAAAATAAGAAGAAGAAGAAGTTAGAGTAGCTACAAAGAAAATAAAAAAATGTGGTCTTCAGTGCAAAATGCACAAAGAAAGGTAAAATTAAATAAATGAATTAAAAAGATTAAAAATAACGGCAGTGAATATGAACCATCGAGGACACATTGGAAGCAGAAATGCAGTTAAATATAAATATGATAAAAATTATAATAATGTAAAAGATAATCAAATAAACTATGATATATATTTAAAAAAAGAAAAAAGTAGACAAAAATATTCTTAGAATCATGACTTAATTATATCTATATAATTCTATTGTCTAATGAGAGTATTGTAGTGCAATTTCCGATGAAGTTTAGTTTTTGATAATCTAAAATAATATTTTAAGGGCTCCCTATAGATCTAATCATCTCCCAAACAGGCCAAAAAAGTATCTTTCGGTTCCTGTCTTTCAGGCTTCTTAAAATATTTTAATTAATTCAAAGTAACTTTCAAAATTAAAATTTCGTTGTGCTGTCAGAAATTTGTATAAAAAGTATGAGTAAAAACTACTAAAAATAACGTTTTTTAATATTTGCAGCATCAGCTATTATTCATCAAGCAACGTAATTAACCGGGAGCGCAGCCCGCGGCTGCAAAATTATCGGCCGCCTGTCCTCGCGCGGCAGATAAACTGAATCGAGCCGTGTTTGCGCGAGGCTTCAGATGCAAATCCCCCGGCGAAGCTTGAATTTTGCATGAGCGTATCTCTTCCGTATTGCATGTCACAACTTATGCTTCATGTTTCCACCAATCTTTCCCTCAAAGAGCTTACGTATCACTTTTATTTCGTATTACATATTCCGGACATGGCCCTAAAGACGTGCGCCGCGCGCCCATCAAATATAGATGGAGCTGCGACCCCGAGCTAGTTGGGGCAAAACGGTGCCAATCACGCGGCGCCCTCAATTTTTAATGCGCCCGATTTGCAAGGTGCCTGCGGCCGGGATTGTCGCGATTGATTGTGCCCCTCAGGAGCCTATCCGTACCTTCCATCGCGCGCAACAGATCCGGCTCGGAACACTTCTCTCCAGCCCGTGGAATCCAATTAAAGTTTTATTCCCTTTTTCATGCTTAAACATCTTAAAAGCTGCTGATTGTAAAATTCGTTGTATAAATTAAAAAGGAGTAGAGCTGCTTGAACAAACAAAAGTCTAATGTTTACTAATTAAATTTGCAGAGGGTCGACAAACACCAAAAGCCTAAATAATTTATATACAACCTAAATGTGCTAACCTTGTAGTTTCTACAATCTTCTTAATGATAGTTCTATCCAGATTTCATCGGGATTGTCCAAGAACTTATTTAAATCAATATAAATAACTTTTAATATACAAATAATTATTAAAACAATCTTGGTAAACGACTACGGAATTGAACATACCACGATATCCCCCAAAAATTCAATCAAAATGAGATTAGGTAGGTTTTACATAACTAGAAATGTAGAGCATGGTGCACAAAGAACTTTTTTTAGAATGCGTATTAGTTGCGAAAGGGCAGGTCAGTTACCACTACACACCGCTTATGAGCAGTTCAAAGAATTTATTTTCCGTAGCCATGGTGCAATCTAAATCAAACATCGCATTTCTGTTATCAAACAGTTTTTTAGGAATAATTATTCCATTGTTAATGCTCAACGTTTCTTCCGTCGACAGTTCCATCCTTTATCATAATAGAAGACTCGGATGACCTGAATTGTTTCACACAACCGTATTAGTCGTGAAGAGAAAATCAACTGGCCGTATCTTACGATTCGAACTCTACAAATTGTTAAATGAATAAGAAGATTGTGCTTCAACTTTGAGTCTGTCTCGTCGTTCACTAGAATAACGAATTTAAATTCTTTTTGTGCAAAATCATGCTGGTGTAATTGTGATGAGGTACATTTTTATTTAAATTATTAATTCAATAAGCAAAACTGTCGATTTTGGGCAGCAAAGAACCCACACCAGGGACCTCTGCTAAGGATGGCATTTGGTGAGAAGTTTTGAATGTGAGAATCTTTAAATCTTACTTTTTTAAAGATTAAGATGCTTTGCAATTTTTTGCATCCGCAAGCTCGACGTTTCTGGGTCAACATAGAAAAAATATAGTTCCAAGAAGACGGAGCCACAATCTATGTTTCAGTGATATCCCTTGGGACCCACGTTTACCATATTTGTGATAAATCAACATCATGAAAAGCATAAGTTCTCTCTTCAAAACCCACATTGGTTACAAGAGGCATAAAACTTAAATAGTTAATTAAGTATTAAATCTATTTTTTTAACAATTCCATTACATATGGAATTAAGAGATGATTTTATAGCTAAAACAGGTCTAATCGGAGAGTAACCAAGCTGGTTCAAGCAAGGCAGTACTCCACCAATCAAAATAATACGTGAAATTAGCTTTCTAAAAATTTTTTGGCAAGTGGAGGAAAAATGAGGTAAGATGCTGGACTATCTAATATCATTAGACTCGATTTTGCTCTCTGGGATTATCTAAAGCCACAAATATACGGTGTAAAGGTTTTAACCTCGAGATATATAAACGTAGATTGGCGAACAGTGGCGCATCCAAACAGATTTTGAACTTGGAAGCTTGTTTTAAATACAAGAAAGTATATCATTAACAAACATAGATTGTATATAAAATTTAAAATAAAGCTATGACGTGAGGCATGTTACTATATATAAATATAATGTTGCTATAACAAAAAATATGAAAAAATTAGATAAAATGATTGGCGACAAAGACAAAACTTTATATAACTGTGTGTGTGTGTGGTGTGGATTAATGTCTGTTCTTTATATCTTTATGAATTCGTGGGCATATTAGATTTGGTCATTATATTTCTTCATATTTTTCTACCAATAATCTATTGTTCCAATTTCCTTTTCCTAGCTCTCTTAAATTTTCCATAACTTGGTTCCATCATCTAACTTTTGCTCTTTCTTTCTTTATGCTATACTCTTGTCATTCTTCCTCTGGTTTCATTAATAGCTTCAAAAACACATTTTCTTTAAGTACCGTGCTCTTCAAAAGTATTGGCGATCAATAACATGGTTTTCAGTTTATCAGCTGGAGTTCTAAATAGTGCCGTGGTGTTGAGTCCATACCACTAACGTAAATTTTTGAGCCACGTTATTTTACGTCTTCCTGAGCAGCGTTTGCCTTTAATTCTTCCTTGAATAATGATATCAAGTAGTTTGTATTTATCATTCCTCATAACATGGCCCAGATATGTAAGTTTTCTTTTTTGATGGTATTAAGAATTTTCTCATTTGTGACCCTGCCAATCCATGAGATCTTCAAAATCCTGTATCTCAAAAGCTTCCAGCCTTTTCCACATTGCGTCCGCAACCCTCCATCATTCAAAGACATGCAAGAGTATACTGAAGACAACATTTTAATAATCGAATACGTAAGGGAAGGGAAAAGGCTCTATAGGTCAAAATTTTTTACATCTAATTGCCTGTGTTAAGTCCCAATTTTTGTTGACTTCGCAGCCAAGATATTTATGCAATATTTATACGATGTTGCATTCCTTTAAATTTTCCTAGGTCGTATTTAATATTTCGTTTTGCATTCTTTATCCCTATAATTTTTAATCTGTTTATCTCTTTTGCTATTTCCAGCATTTTATAACGTACCCATAATAATTTTATGTTCAAAGGGATTATTTTATTTACATTTCCCGTTTGTACTGTATAATTCTTTGTAGATTTCTTTTATATTCCTTTTTATTCTTTTCTCACCATAATCAATTCTATTTTCATAGCCTCAATCGTTATACGATGCGCTTTCCCTGTGTTTATCAGTTTTTGTTTTATTTCTATCCAGCAGCTTTGTATAAAATATGTACTTTTTGCTAATAATTTCATTTGTGTACTTTACCAATGGCTATCCAATTCCCTACATCCTGCTGTGAGTCCTGCTTTTGTTATTTCCAATATTTTCTTTTGAATATCTTGTTCAATTTTCATGATGTCAATTTAATGCAATATTTTTGTCTATTTTAAGTTCCTACTATTTGGTATTACTTCTATTTTAAGTAGATTTCAGTTGCAATATTTGCAACACTTGCAGTGTTAAACTTCAGAGATTTGTTTTTACACTTTTCATATTCTATTTACGCTAATTGTCGACGCTGACTTCAAGTAAACAAGATCAACAACACAATTTCTCCCCAGGATCGAAAAATGGAACGCTTATATTTCCAAATCGAACGTAGAAGACATGAAAAGCAAAACTTTTTGGCATTTTACGTTGTGGTTAGTCTTCCGATCAATTAAGATAATTCATATGGTACGCCTAATTCAACATTTATCAATTTTTTACTTAAAACTGACTTGATACTTGTACGTCTGTGTATCTTTAACAGTTTGGTTATCATAACCGTAATGAGCTATTGACAATTTCTGTAACCTATTTTTGTGAGAATTGACTAAGAAGATTGTCTAAAGGCAATATGGTTGCATGTAAGTTGATACGACACAATCACAACCATCCTAACGCTTTAGTAGCCATCGGTTACGACTGAATAAATTATTTTTAGTCTATAAAATTTAAATAAAATTAACAGAAACAAAGTTTAAAGAACAATTTATTGCTATGTACAAAGGACTATGACTATATTGAACGCCCCTTGCAGCACAAACGTTGATTCCGTCTGATTCGGCAATCTGATACTTCTAGGAGTCCACCTGGCGCATATGTGTCCGTCCGAAATTCTGGAAAGTTCGAAAGTTAGGTCTGTTCTCGAATATCGCCAAATAGACATAAATATCGCCTAGCGAGACGGCAGCAGCATTCTCAATTCAAGTGATGCGAGCGAGCAAACCTACGTGCCAAAGCTGTTATGTCTTAAATAGTGTGCTGTTTACCTAAATAGTTGTATGTAGTGTGTATATAAATAAACTTAATCTGTGTGACCTGTAAGTAAAATATATAAATAGCTTCAGTTAATTTTATTCACTACGTAAAAAACAGAAACATTACAATTCGTGTCATGTGTGGGTATTTTCGCACTTGTAACGTGTAACGTGAGTGGTAAATAAAATTAGAATAAATACAGGAAAGCATGGGGGGGACAAAAGTAACGCTTAACCTTAAAGTGGCCGACCTCAAACGAGAGCTAAAAGAAAGAGATTTAGAAATGACTGATAATAAAGCCCTATTACAGTTCCGACTTAAGCAAGCCTTAATTTTTATTTTGAAATTGTGTGTGATGTGAGCGCCATTCTGAGTGGGTTGAAAGCAGATTTGAATTTAAATATAGCTAATCTGAACTCTAATATGAATAATATAAGAGCAGATTTGAGCTCGGATATAGTCGGCCTGCAAGAGAAATTCTCCAGAACGTTTGAAGATAAAATAAATCAAGTTAAAATTATTGGAGCAAAAGTAGTGAAGAAAAAATAAAAGAAACTAAGAGTAAGTTGAGTTCACCGATCAAGATAACTTCTATTGCCTGAAGGGTATAATAAAAGCAGTCACAAAAATTTGACAGCAACTTTGTTGAAAATACAACCAAAAAAAGTTTGAGGCGGCTGCTGGAGCGAATGAATGGTCAAAAATCAAAAAGACTGCTACAATTGTTGCTCTGTGTGGAGATGCTTTCGATATACTACAAACTAATGAGCAAGAAACTTACAACCAGATTGTGAAGCGCCTTGCTCATTTGGGGGAAATTTAACGCACACAGCTTCAAATTGAGCACAAAAATACGAACCCCAAATAGGAAGATGGATTGAAATACTCCAGCAATACGACTTTGAGACGGAGTAGTCATCATAACGGCGTGTCTAAAAGACTGCATTTACTGTAGTCGTGCAGAGGAGAAAATGGCCCCAACGTTGCGAACGACTGCGACCAATGACTTGTGGCAACCTAAAAAGTTAAAACGTGAGCAGAAAGAAGACCCGACTTTAAATTGGAACGAAACACAACTGGACAGAAGCGTCTCTGCGTTCGCCAGCAGTAAAATTGTATTGGGTACAATGAGATTCCATCACCGTAGAAGACGACGTCTTACAGCGCGTGTTGGGGATCAAAGATTAACCTTAGACGAAACTTCAATTGTTGGTTCTAAAGAAAAGGGGCTCAGAAGTGTTGCAAGAACTCCATGATGGTGTGTCTGGTGCTTATATAGGAGTTGAATAATTCTGTAAAGAAGATTCGCGAGCGGTTTTACTGGATGAATTGTAAAAAAGTTGTTAGATTGGTGCCGAAAATGTATAGTATGTGCAACGGGCAACGGCCCGCAGTAGAATCCGAAGGTACCGATGAGATAGTATAACGTCGAAAATTCCTTCGAAAGAATTGCTATTGATATAGCTGGTCCGTTCCGTACAAATGTCGGTGGAAATAAATTGATTCTAGTGGCGACAGAGTATTTCAACAAATGGGTGGACGCCTATGTGTTACCAAATCAAGAAGCCATAACCATCGCGGAGGTGTTGGTAAAATAATGGATTAGCAGATTTGGGATGCTACTAGAACTACATTCAAACCAGGGTGAAAATCTCAAATCAAGAATGTTCACAAAAGTAAGTGAACTACTGGGCATCAGGAAAACCAGGACCACTCCGTTACATCTCCAGTCAGATAGAATAGCAGAGTGCATAAACAGAGCAATGAGGAAGTACTTTTCAAAAGCTGTCTCTGACCATCAATGAGATTGAGGCAAAACTCCCTATTTGTTCCTGTTGACATATCGTTCTTATGTCCATGAATCAAGAACCATCCAATGATTTCCTTGATCGTGAGCTGAAGCTACCATGCGACCTACTTTTTGAACCTGAAGAACACATAGTCAGGGAAAATTGAATTATTGGCCTGAGAAAAAGAATATTGGATATTCACGATACAATATCAATATCGCAAGTGACCGGATGAGGAATCGTTATGACGTCAACGCATCGAGAGCATAATAACTGAAATCGGCGACGTGGATTGCTCTCGAAACTTCAACTTTCCTACGAAGGTCCATACAAAGTGCTGAAGAAAATAAACCACGTCGTGTACCGAATCCGGAAATTACCCACTTTTAAGCCTAGGATCGTCCATTTTAATCGATTGTGTCCTGCTGTCGAAGCCGAAACGCCGCGGCCAGGAGATCTGATGTTCTTGAAATGTGAGGCAGGGTTAAGAGACTTCATGAGTTCAGTGAGTGGAACTCGGAAATTAAATGGTGTTACCAAAGGAATTACAAGATCTATTCCATGTACTGGCAAAATATGCTCTGGCGCATTGTGTGAGCTGAAGACGTCCTGAAGAATCGCCAGTGTATTTTGAGCGAAATTTGGTTCGGTGGGAAAATTAAGGAAACAACACCCAGAAGCCGGAAAGGCTGCATCACGACGGCAGGAATATCTACTACCTCGTGACCAAGGAATCTTCACAGGATAAACTGACTTATCGCACATTGTGGAAAAACTGATGAATATTTGGAATCTGGGAATACCGAAACTTGCGTGCGGATTGTATGGCCTCAACTGGAGAATAGTTAGAGACACGATAGAAAAACTGCTTTAAGATTCTGGCATCGACGTTCCAGTTTGCAGCTACCATTCGCAGAAGCCGGTAATTCTGCAGAAGACCGCGGACTGTTACTTCTATCTAACATCCCAATACAACAATGGTCAAGACTGCAAGTACCTCCAAGACCCACCCAAACGTCGGAAGAGAATGATCCAGAACGAATTATCCTTAAGGAGAAGAAATTGTAACGAATTTCTGAATGCCTCTTGTAGCATGACAACTAATACACATCCGCATTCTATTTCTTTCGGCAACCTGGCACTTCTAAGAATCTACCTCTCAAGCACGTGTCTGCTCGAAATTGTAGAAGGTTCAGGTACGGCGCCTCTTGTGTGTTTGCGTATGTCTTCTAATATCGCCAAATAGACTTAAATATTACCCAATGGAACGGTTGCGGCATTCAAAACTTAAGTGAGCAAACCTACGTGCCGAAGTTGTGCTTTATGTAGCCTGTATATAAATAACTAGCAAATTTACACGTTTTATTCATCATGCAAAAGTCAGAAACGTTACAATACAAATACAGAACATTCTTAATTTTATGTACTATTTAGTCCTTTAGAATACCAAAACTTTTGTGTAGTCTACCAATTAAAAGAGAAGATCTGGAGGACTGTGTAGTAACTCATAAACACTTTAAGATTACAGTAACTCTAAAGATAATAATGGTTTGCTACTATAAGGTGGTCTAATAGAAATAGTAACTACTAATAAAATTAAAGAAGGTAATACAAATATACCCTTCTGTTGTTGCTCAAATCTAGATGACTGTATATTTTTACTAAAATATCGGTTTTCAAAATCAACTATTGCAAAACAAATCAGGGATTTTAGAAATAAGTTGAAAGATATGGCCAAAAGTATGCGACAATTATAAAGTAAAACTAAAAGACTTGCAGATTCTTTGTTGTACCAAAATACATAGAGTAATCAATGATAATGGGAGGAAAAGTTAGGAAAAGGCGAAAACTACTATATTTGACGACCGGTGATTGATACAGTAGCTACAGCGAAAACTCAATGAAAAGATATTGATGCACTAAAACCAGTGGTCCAAAAAAAAAGAAAATTATGGGGAACATTGACGATGCTAAATTAAAGTCATGGTTATTAGCATCTTGAAGGCTAGTGTTGCAAGTTTTACGATACTTACATAATGGGGTGTTAAGAAAACACTTCAGTATTAAAAAAAAAACCTTACAGAAGGCCAAGGGTAATCCTATTAAATAAGCTGTAGAAAAGATGTAAGGAAATAATGCCAGAAGCACAAATTGTGTACATCTAGAAAGAGCTAATTGGAAAAAAATGCATCTATGAAACAACCCAATACAGAGAACCCAAAGAAAAGAAAGACAGTTGTATTTTTGGTCCAATTTCAAACACAGACAAACAGAATAAAACACTCTTTTTGCCATAGGTTATTTTACCAGTGGGTTTGAAGCGCACTCAACATAAAATTAAGAGTAATTCACGGTTCGATGCTACTTCTACAATCATAATGCACACAACCCAGGGAGAGTATAGCGATTTCCTCAGAGTCCTTTTCATAAAATACAAAGGCTATTGGTGGTTCTGAGGCAACACGACCTTAAGAAGGAAGCAGAACAACAGCTGTGGACAAGCGAGGCGAAAGAAAAGGTATGTCGCAAACGAAGACACTAATAATCAGCTGAACTCGCTGACACGGAGCCGCGAAGATTCTGGAACAACGAGTGGGGGGTACAACTTGCGTGGTGATTTAAATGCCTTTGTATATTATAAAATAATTGTTAATTATTTATTAAATATAACTGAGTTCCTTACAGTACATACAGTTCTATTATTATTATCACAAAGAAGTGACTTTACTGACGGTAATGCTTACATACTGTAGTAGAATTTATTAATTTATATGACTACACTATTTAGTTAATTCCTATATATACTGTAAGTATAAAAAGTAATGATAGTTGAAAACGCAATACCACAAATACATCAAATATGTACTAAACTCTTCAACTAACAGTGAAACAATATATAAATATCTGTAGACACATAAATTTGTGGAAAAATAAACAAAAAGTTTGTGTTATAAAATATATAGGGGTCGCTTTAAGAGATTTATAGCACCCCAACTTTCAGTATTTGTTAAAAAAAAATCTACGATATTTTCTAGGTTTCCTTTTTTTTGAAAACAACATACAATAACATTTACTGAAATAGAAACAATCACTGCATCATAAATAATATGAAAGATTATAAAAAAATATAAACCGCTAATATCCGAACCGTATTAAACAATTAAACCAATGTCAAGATCTTTTAGAACGCCATTTTGTTCAACTTATAGGCAAATATTCATATCACCACTAATGAAGTATATACTATCTTGTACAGTTTGTTAGTGTTATGCTTTTCAGGCGTTTCCAATTCTGGAGATGTCGCAATCTTCTTTACGCACAAAAAAATTAAATAATTTTTTAAATTATCTCGCCAAACAACTATCACATCTGCTCCGCCCAAGGAAAGGCGATTTCCGCAAATACCGGGCCAATTAGCAATTCTTGCCGAGGCAGTTGAAAAGCTGTAGCAACTCGAGCACGCATTAGGCATTGAGCATTTCAAGAAAACGCCTTACATAAAACTTTATTCGGCCATAAAGTTGCAGTCCCTGCTTGCCGCGTTAACTTAAATTCAATCAACTCGATTTGAGTTTAAGCATAAACATTTTGTAACCGCATTCAGCTGCAATGGTAGTAACTTGGCGAGTGCTTTCGTTTCATATTCGGCACAGCTTTCGGCGGCCATTACAGTCCGCTGGATTGAGTTATTAAAATTGGCTTGTCCTCATTGTACGAATTACATGAAAGCTTACTTACGAGGTGCGTTCAAGTTCTAATGTGTAATTTTTTTTTCTCAGCTGTGAGAGTAAGCAGAAGGAGGCGGTTAATTTTAAAAGGCGCGGGAAATCTTTCTAAATCTGCAGTATAGATGACAGAACCATACAATGTAGACAGGTCGAATTACCGCAATTTCAGTGAGTGTTGTTTTGTATACTTAAAATGGCGACGTTTAGTATTCAAGAACAACGTGTAATCATCCGTTTTCTCCTCTTGCGTGGTAAAACTCCTATCAAAATTTATTGCCAATTTAGTGAGACACTCCGTAAAGGTAATATATTTTTTTTAAATTTCTTTATAATCAGCAATCAGAATGGATGTACATTCTATGAGCTATTAGTATGTGTTTACGAGACTTGATGGGTAGACTCCCATTGGAGTCATCCCTTCTTTAGACGGTTAAGTCTTTTGGTCATTTCTTCTGAAGACGTCGATTTTGCGGATTTACTGTCAATGGTGCCAGGGTTTCGTTTGGGTGATGTTCTAGTGTGGTTTGATACTTGATGGCATATTCTTTGATTAAGTCTTTCACATAGGGGATGTCAAGGTCTGCGTGGAGTGTCTGGTTTGTCACATACTAGGGTGCGACTACCATGCTGCGGATGGTTTTCGACTGGAAACGTTGAATAATTTCAACATTGGATCGACTTGCACAACCCCAGAGCTGGCATCCATAAGTCCAGATTGGTCTCATAACAGCCTTGTATAACAGAATTTTATTCTCTAAGGATAGTATGGATTTTTTCCCAATGAGCCAGCACATCTGCTTCATTTTTAAGTCCATTTGTTTTCGCTTTTTGTTAATATGCGTTTTCCAGGTTAATCTTTTGTCAAGATGGAGCCCTAGATGTTTAACTTCAGTGGACTGTGGGAGAGTAGTACCATTAAGGGTTACTGATGGACATTCTTGGTGTTTTATTGTAAATGTGACTTAGTCTCATTTACTTTGATATTACACGTAAATAACCATTCTTCAATTTGATTTAAATGGATTTACAGTGCAGCTGATGCTGCTATTGGGTCTTCGTTACACGCGAGTACCGCCGTATCGTCTGCAAATGTGCCTATTTCAGTGGATTCCGATGTGGATAGGTCAGATGTAGTGAAGGTAACATGAATGTTGAAAATGTGCGTTTGAAAGTTTAAAGAAGGTCAAAAGTTATGTGAAAATAAACCGAAGCAGCCTCGACCACGAACCAGCCTGACCGAAACCATAATTGCGCGAGTGAAGCAAGTTGTTATAGAAGACCGTCGATTAGATGAGTATGCTAACGCTTCTAGACTTGGCACTTTCGTAGGATTTGTAAGGTCTATTTTGTACGATGACCTAAAAATGCAGAAAATGTTGTCGATGCTGATCGACAAACGCTAGCTTGCGCTGGTGGCAATATTTGAGAACATGTTAATACGTGATGTCGTCATAAATTTTTGATCATAAAGAACATCCTCCGTAGCCGCTCATTTTCCAATGAAGCCGCTGTTGCATCAGCGATTTTACAGTAGGCAAAACGCACCCCTAGCACTCTTAGCAGCAGTGGAATCATGGCGGTAACATTGTGAAAAATGTTTACGTCTAGACAGAAATTACTGTGAGAAGTAACAGAAGTTTCAACTTTCTTGGATAAGTACTTTTTTAGAAAAAGAGACCTTAGAATTTGACTCGTATAGTCTAAGCAATTTTTGCAATAATAAATACAAGAAAAAGGCATACATTCAATGGATAGGCACATATAAAAGGGGAAACTTGCAGTTAAGCTTTTCAGTAGAAAATATATCCTTCAGGTGGAGATATTTGGTATGCTCAGATAATAAATTGTAAGGTCTTATCGGATTAGGCAAATCAATATGTTTACAAGCAGTCAGTCATCCCTGCAAGGATTAAAAAATTTGAGGGCAACATACAAGCTGATATAAAAATAATTTAAAGTACTCAGAACTTTGACAGATCACAAGAAACCAACACTGTTGTGCGTACCAGGGCACTGCTAAATTGCAGACAATGAGAAAGTTGATGAGCTAGCACAGAACTGCCTCTGGGAGTACCTACAGTTGCCATACAAAACCGGGATAAGAGAATAGATTGGCAAATAAGATAAAAATACTGGGAAATATACCGGAACAAAGCCATAAAAGGATCATCTGCCAAAAGAACTGAAGAACTGTTAGTACAGAGCAGGAATCAGTTACTAACTATTATAAATCTCCTCACAGGGAATTGTTTTTAGAGAACACCTAAACAAACTATGTGTACAATGGAGACCTAAGTTGCGAGAGGAACTAGACACAGGCATTTATATCTTCTGTAAGTAGAAGGCTTTTGTTTACAAAAATTAGGAAACCAAGAACGTGACCAGAAGGATACAGCAACTATTGAGCAAGATACTTGTACAAATTGGTACAAGGGATAAAAGTACTGGAAAATCCTGTAAAGGAAATGAGAGAAATTCAATAAGTCCATGAAGCTGCAGTGCTACCAAAAGCAGAGGTCAAATAGGTCTCAATAAATATTCGGAAATGCCGACGCTTTTGGATATTTTTTCTATAAGTTTACAGTATGGTGCAAATATAAGTGTACTTTTAGTGATCATGACTATAGAATGCATTTAGTGATAGTACATAGTTCCCACATAAATACATATAAAACAAATTTTTCCTTTGCCCCAATTGCTGTTATATATTTCGGCTCCCCATAAAGCAGCGCACGCCAAGGGGGTAATCCGTTAGATGGGGCGAACACCTAATTCCCGAACTTCGCGCGAACAAATTGCTGCAACAGGGCTTGCGAATAAGCGCCCGGATTTATATTCTTAGCGGGGCTGACATAAATTGAAGCTTATTTAAAAATAACAGCGCGGGTGTCGCGAACCCTTAGCCGAATGCCGAGGCGACACTTCTGCCTCTTCTCGAGAGACATGTCCGCCCGTTCGCGCCCCGCCGCTCGGCGCTACATTGTTTCCGCGCCCACGTTTCCTCAAAAAGTGATTTATGAGTTTGCGGAAAAACAGCGTGTTTTGCCATTAAAAGTTTGTTTATGCGCAACGGAGAGCAGCGGCCTAATAGAGTGCCTCTGCCAATATCGGGCTTAAAATATTCGTTGCTTGTTTGTTGTAGGAAAGTTTAAACAAATCAGTCCGCATAAGGCTTAAGAATGTGTTTTCATATTTATCTCATTTATTTTTTTATATATAAACAATAAAAACCCCGTATAACTCCTCATTACTATAAATGAAGGAACAAAGAGAATTAGAAGAAAAATTACTCAATAGTTATATGTATATGTAGCCAGTAGCTGCACCAACTAAGATATTAGATTGGTGTCTTATACAGGGTGCGGCAAAAAGAACGTAAGTTTCTAAAATAGACATTAATTAAAAAAGCTGTATCAAAAACATTTTCTCTATTTCTGATAATGTCATTTTGATAATGAATGATTAAGTACAATGCCCATTTGGATGGTTATGTCAATAAGCAAAACTGTCGATTTTGGGTAGCAGAAAACCGACGAGAATGGCACCAAAGACTACTGCATAGTGCTAAGGTTACAGTATGAGGCGGCGTTTCGAAAGTGGGGATCACTAGAGCTCACTTTATTGAAAACAAATGACTACAGTAACAGTTATTTAAAAACACTATCCAGACTTTTACGGGCCAATATAAAAAATGTGGCTTTAACAAGATGGGGCCACAGCTCAAACGCAAGAGCATACATAATATCACGTTTTCTTGTTCACTGGTCTCTATGCTCACTAGATTTGTCTGTTTGCGGTTTATTTCTTCTTATTTTGCCTAGAAAATCTACGCTCTAAATATTTGTACGATAGACCAGCAAAAGAAAAAATTGTAACTGTTGGCAAGGGCGATGCAGAACAGAGACTCCGGACGTGTGTACAACAAAAAAGACATCGTGTTTCCAAAATAATTTTTGGTAATTAAACGATCAATTTATACTTACCAAAACTATGTTAAAGATTATTTTAATGTCAATAAAAAAATTTATATTTTCAATGAGTTACACTTGTTGGTAGAACACGCTCTCTTGGTGGCACTTGTTAACTTCTCTAGGTTATAAAGTTTTAATGTTACTAAAAATATAATCTTTTTCAGTGTTTTCGAGCTTAAGTTCAAATCAAATAAAAACTACCATGAACCTATATAGAGTTCAGCAGGGGTTTGGTATGCCATTCTAAAACATTATAACAAGTTTTATTTTGCCCAAAGATTACACAAAGGTTTCTCCAATAAAACGGTACTATTTTAAAATAAAATAAAAATTTCGTGCATACGGGCAAATTCGATGAACCCAATTTTTGATGACTTTATGCAATAACTGAGGTCTGTCACGAATGCAGCGTTCGATTTTTAATCATAATGCATCATTGAGTTTGTGGTTTGTTTGCATAGAATATAGATTACAAATAATCCCACAAAAAGTTGCCGGGGAGCAAAGTACTTTCACGAAGCAAAAGAATTAGTCTAATATCAGAACGCAAAGTATATCCTCAAAGCAACAAATTCGTAATGCCGAGCCGAGAAGCTTTCTCATAAACGTATTAGGGGTGCAAACCTACCCAATAACGCGAACTCTTCTGGGAGAAGCCACCCCCAAGCACAATCCCTGAGAGATAAAAGCGTGCTTCACACCAGTCCTACGCAGTTTGCTGCAGCTACTCAAAAGCCTTGGAACTGGCCTTGCCGCTGTCTAAAAGCCTTGGTTCTTATCGAATAGTATTTGCCGCTAGGCATAGAACCTTGCCAAATCGTGAGCCACCTCCGACAACGTGATCGTAGCCTATAGCCCCCAGGAGGACCAGAACCAATATCGTTCGTTCGACACCGGTATCAGAACCGCTGACCCCGTTTCCACCGACACCCTAGAAGAGGCCCACCAAGGACGCCGGCCACGGATCCTGAAAGAGCTGCTCGGTGAATCCCCATCTTCTGTGAGACCGGCACCGGCGTCACAGACTGAAGAACGTTTGCAGCGCGTTCTGCGAACACTGTTCGGGCCACCACCGCTTCACAAGAACTAACCCTTAGAGTACGCCGACGCCACGGGCACGACCCAACTGCCGGCTGGGACCTCAGCAATCTTGTGGCCATAATAAACTCTTGTTGTAAATAATGTAAAAAACCGTCTGTAAATAAAAAACTACATGTGAGGAATATTTGTTATACCGTCCCCACAAAGTAATCTAAAGGAGTTATACTGGAGGCCAACTAATAGTTGCATTTTTTGATATAATTCTTTCATTAAGCTTTTCTTTTAATATGTGACTATTCGCGCCAATCTCCAAATAATTTTATTTTTAATTTTAAAATAGGACCCGCCGTATTTTGGTTCCCTCCTGTATATTTTGAATTTGAGATATCGGCGGCGAATTTGCACGACCACGCGAAGCGCCTTTGCCTCTGCTCTCGCGGCCAGATTGGCCTTGCTGGTTCTTTTCGCTCGCTTTGTTTTGAATTTAGTTCTGATAGTTTAGAAAGCGGGCGACTGGCTTTAAATTTTCCGTAAGCCGAGAGCGTTTTAACCAGGAGTTCGCCTGCGTGTTTGATTGGTGAGGCCGAATTCGATATTTTTTCGACCAGATCAGCTTCTTCCCGGAGGTTTTTTTGTTTCCCGATTGTATTTCGGGGTTGAAGTTTTTGCCGATGAAGCTTGGTCCGATTTTTTTTACTTCTGACTCTGCGAAGAACGAAGAAGAAATCTTTGCACCAGGAAAGACGTTACCGATCAGCTGCGCTGTAGATTGGGGTGACTTGTCCTATTTTTTCACCCACACCCTTATTTTCTCTTCCAGGAGCAACAGCATAGGAAACCGATTTCTGCGGAAAGCACCGTTTCCACAGGTTAGTGTTTTAGCTTTAACTTTTGTTTTGAACTTCTTTGGCTGTAACAGTGACATTAGCAGTGTGACATGTGGCACCATCTTGTTGGAATCACATATCCTCTAAATCAATTTTATCTAAATCTGCCACCAAAAAATCTATTAACATCAGTCGGTATCACTCACACGTTACTGTAACTGTGTCTCCTACCTAGTTTTGAAAAAAATTATCAATACCGTAAAAAACACTATACAGTGATCTTTGGCGGATGCGATTTTCATAAATCTTTGTAAATTGTTTTCACATAAAAACCACAATTTTCTTTGTTAACATATCCAATTAACCAGAAATGAACTTCATCTAAGAAGATAATTTTTTGTCCAAAATTGTGATCTATTTCAAGTTGCCCTAAAACTCAAGCGCTCAAGCAGCAAAGTCACGCGTTTACGATGGTCCAGTGGCCCACTTCTTGGGTCAGCACAATCTTATACGGTTGAAAACCCAAATATTTTTGCAAAATACACCAAGTTGTCATTCTTGAGCACGATGAGGAATCGATCAATTTGGAGCTTCTGCGACTCTATCTCTTAGAGCAGCAATGTTCTCTACATTTATTGCATTTAAACGTCCTTGTTAGTATTTTCACATTGTGTAGAATAAAATTCCTTTCAATTTTCTCAACGATTTGACAGATAGCAAGCACAAAAGGGCGATTATGTTGACTTTAGGTTTTGCGAAGGCTATTTTGAGTGTGCACAAAGAAATGTCTATTTCATAAAAATTTTTGGACAATAACCAAACGTTCTTGACATCATAATGAATTGTTTCAACATTTTATTTCAAAATCATATCTCGAATTTCTCGAGCTATGGTTTCCGAAAAATTAATAAAACCTTAACAAAAACAATCAAATGTCTTCTCAATTTAAACATTGAACATGTTTGAAACATCGCTATTACCGTTACTGTGTGTCCATTTGTTTTAAAGTAGGGTCCAATTATACCAAATCGAGCTATTCCGCAACACCTATCTACTCTCTCGCTATGTGGAGAGCTTTGATAAAGTTCCCTGAATCGTTTTCTGACCGGTATCAGCAATTTTGTTTGTTTACAGCACTCAATAAGCAAAAAAGCCTCTCACTCGTCATTTTTTAAGGTTTCCAGCATCGGTTCTGCAAAAGTAAACCGCCTATATATAGTCGTGGCCGAAAGTACATTGTTCAGTCGACCACGTCTCTTTGGCTACTAAAATATATCAATCACTGCGCAAGCGCTACTTCCCCTACCACCAATGTTATACCCGTCTCAAAAACATAACACCTCTCCATCGGACTCATCATTAAGAAAATACTGCAACTGATGACTGAAAAGAGAGTCTTGTACTGCCTGAAAGTTTCTAGGGATCAGACATTGTAACGTAAGAACATAAGATAATGTTAGTAGAACTTTGTGTCAGCTGTAGTAAAGTAACAACCACACTTGTCGTACTTATATGTGCTATTCATGCTACAAATGATGTATATACAAGTAGATTGTTGCTTCTCGCATCTACGAGATTGAATAGTTCAGTAATTTCAAGTTTATCATCCAATAAACAGTGTTCGAGTATCCTCAATCTTTACAGCATGTGGCGAAAGTTCAAAGATACTATAAATGTACTTAATAATACAATACTAAAATAATGTCTACACAAATTATAGAATTAAAATTTCAAAAAACGACTGCGTAATACAGGAACTACCAAAGTATAAATTATATGTAAACTTTTTTTGTACTGAAGTGAAAAGAAAGTGAAAGAAACGCTTTAACTAATATAAAATGTCCCACAAGTCTATACAATTAATTTTTGTTGGGCTATGTGTAGAACCCTTGATCAAACCCTATAATATTCACATGTTTTGTTGATATACATTTGGTGAACATAATGCGTGTTTCAGATTTTGTAAAATATCTTTGTCGAATGATAAATATTCGATTTCCGAAAGACCACCAATAATTGAATTTTGGTATCGGCGTGGCAAAGACGCCACCAAAACCATCAAATTGTAAAAGAGAAAGGTGAATTTAAAGTCATCATAGAGTCGACGAAGAATTCTGTAAGCCTTGATATCTTACCTTTACCAAAAAATTTCATAATTTGATCATTTCAATTTTTATTAAAGAATTATTTATCGAAAAATAGTTGAGTACTCAAAGTTTTCAGAATGAGAATGAACGCAGAACAGTGACGACATAAAAGAACCAAAAGAAAATCTAAAACATAATAAAGACACTCCAATAACATCATTAAGAAATTAAGTTAAAGAGCTCGAAACCAAAACATCTTTTATTAAATCATTAGGTAAAAATTAGATCTTTTTACTTATAAAATACAAATTTATCAGTCGTTGAATGGCAGAGCAACCGAAAACCGATATCGATTTGCTATTATTCCAAACAAATTATAGAATTACATGGTTCTCATACTAGTGTCACTATGAATTGGAAGCGTTTGTAAACACTTACAATTACTATATATAGGGATCTATAAACCGGTAATCATAGCAGTAAGCCCTCTAACAGTTTGGTCTGCCAAATATACTTTGGTACTGTTGGGCTATATCTTCTGACCTATACAATCACTGCTCAGATATACATAAAGGAAAAATTATAGATTTGTTTTTCGAAATTACATAAAGTGCAGTTTTTGGTTTGTACAAGATGGCTCCAGAGTTCATCAAACTCAAAAAATGTAAACGCCATGTTAAGTGTCTTCAAGTTAAATATCATAACTTTGGATGCAATGACGAAGGCAGAATCAGGATTTAATTGGCCAGTCTATTCACTCGATTTGAACTACTGAGATTATTCATTATGTCTAACCAAAGATATTATATACCTCCCCCCCCAGTCCAGCACGTCCAAATCTCTATTTCTCGGAAATAGCCCTCATAATCTTCTCTATTATATATTGCATATTTTGTACAGCATGCATTTCGCATTAATACTTTTGCAGGACATAAAAATTATCGTTCGTGTAAATCAGTAAAATTGCATTTTTGTTTTTATCACACTCTGCAGAAGAAATATTTAAGTATTTTCATGTAATTGGTTGTTTTCTCCTTAAACAGAGCGGTATCAATACATTCTGACTTTAATTCAAGATCATAAAACGCTAAGGTTTGCGGATAGTTGAATTGCAATACGGAAGGCAACGCGGAAATAAAAATCGAACGCCTGAAAATGCCTGCAGTGCAAACTGAACAAACTGCAAAATGTAACCGAAGCCTGTAAAAACAGCCGCTAACATAGGGCGGCATGTTATCGGGCGAATTTTAGCAGGGGATAAAAGATAATATATACGTATATCTACCATTACGACCATAGAATAACAGGCCATAACGCGGAGCCGCATAAAATCACCATTATTAGCAGAACTTAAATCAGAAAGCCGTATCAAGCGATGATATTACACGCATTGAATCTGAAGCACGTCTTTTCTCCAGATGGATGGGTACAGAAAATGCAGCCAATTTTCTGAAAACGAGCGCAAGAATATCTCACATCTCTGTATTCTTACTAACATAAGCTTTATAAGTAGCTTATAAAGACGGAAAAGTTATTGTAAACAAACAGATACATTAGGTGCACAACTTAATTTCGAATATGTAGCTATTGATATTTATGTAGCGTGCCCGCTATGTAGTCACAATAAAGCTCCGTATGTCAGCCTTACAACGCACCTAACGTAAAAATCTCCGATAAAAGCAATGTCGGGGGGTAAAGCAATATTTGCAAAAACTTCCCTCCTATTTAGATTTCGAATAAAAAAAGTGGGGATAAAGATTGGAAAGTGATTTGTCTGGCTTTAGAAGAGGATTTGTTTCTTACAGGACCTGTATAAAGTTATTTCAACGATTTAAGTGCGGAAATTTTAACTTGCATGATGTAGTACGTCCTGGGTGGCTAAGATGAGAAATTAAATCAATTTAGAAAAGGATTATTGTCACACACGACTAGAGTGGGATTCACAAGGAAAACAGTTTGGCTATACACAAACTCATAGTTGAGAGTAACGGTAGATATTATGATATTACTATTGTTCGTGCCAATCCCCAATTACTTTTATTTTTAATTTTTAAATCAGAGCCGGCCCTATTTGGTTTTTGAAAATCAATTGGTAACATCTTAATATCAGATTATTTACGTTTCTGCAAAAAGTTGTATAGATTTTCAAACAAACTAATCATTGGATATCATCGATTGCTAACTTCACCAGAATTCTTATCGAATAAACGTTAACACCAGATTCTACATACAAGCACAGTATATTTACCTGCGTAATGGCTTTAAGTAATTTTTGTGAACACTACCCTAAAGATAAGGTTTATGTAAACCTATCGAAGTAGTAAAAAGTTGTTAAATAATATTTAAAAAGTTATTATGGAAGCAGTTCCCCAATGATGCATGAAAACGATTAATAAATTTATTATTAATAAATTTAGAAAAACATTTAACTGGTACATATGGTAAAGATATTTTTCTATTTGAAAAGTAATTTTTAATAAATGTATAATTTAAAAACCAAAAAAATTAAAAGAAATTTCCCGACATTCTTGACTTACATCTAATATACTAATAAATTCATACAAACTGTTTAAACTACTGTTGCCACAACAACAAGCAAAATAAACGCAGTTGTTCTGCTTCATTTTTCATAAAAATGTCAAGATGCAGAACAGACATGTAATTTTACAGTCTTATTTTGGTGGGAAGAAGCGTTTCCAAAACTTTTGGCCTCTGAAAAAACTATTTATGCTGTGATCAAAAGATGCAAAGACACTGGAACTGTGAATTGGTTCAAATCCGTATAGTAATCGGACGAAGTTGGTTATTTAAATGACTATCGTTAAAAATGCACTCAAAGAGAAGCTTGGACCAAAGTCTGTAAAGTGTGGTACATACTACTTTCTGGAATCCGGTCCGTACATTGAAGCAGAGTGGACGTGTGCGGGCCAATTT
Source organism: Sinelater perroti (assembly GCA_036346155.1). Lineage (NCBI taxonomy): Eukaryota > Metazoa > Arthropoda > Insecta > Coleoptera > Elateridae > Sinelater > Sinelater perroti. Next base: position 13,590,099 of record JARFIY010000158.1, on the reverse strand, counting down.
TACCTGCGATATCGCCGCGCCGAGCCGCAGTCTTTAAGGCCAGGCGTATTTATTTATTTAACAATTTAATACCTTTAACGCATAAATATACTATTGAATAAAACAAAGATTTTACCAATAAGAACCCTTGCCGAGGGGTTCTTTATTCAAGATGAGCAATCCTAATCTTAAACGAACCAGCTCTACCTTATCGCCACCTGTATCCGAACCGAATAGAAAATATTTATTTATATCCGAAATGTAATAACCAAAAATAAATTTTACGTTACGGAGAAACAAATCAAGGATGCCGGTAAAATTATTTATCAAGGTAAACTCGCTGCAGCAATAAAAGACATGAATACCTCTGTTACCGCTCCGCCCCAATCTGTAATTACTAAGGAGAAGAAAATAAAGATCCCGCCAATTTATTTGCATAATGCAGACAAATTGAAATTTCAAGAGATAATTACTGATCTTAAGGAAAAAGCTACTAGTGAATTTATTAATGTAGTTAGAAACAAACAATTAAGAATAAATCCCACCAAAGGTTCACCATAGAGGATTATCGAGAAAAGACTAAGCATTGCAGCGAGAACAATCTAGCCTACCACACATTTAAAAACCCAGAAGTTAGCAACTTATCTGTAATATCCCGAAACGTCCTTTTCTCCCTTACGGAAGATGAAATCAAAAACGAATTAACAACTCTAAAATATCCGGTACAAAAAGTAGCCAGATTATACAACAAAGACAGATATCTGACCCCACTATGCGCGGTGGATCTCGATGACACCCAAGAAGGCAAGGAAATTTTCAAACTAACAAAACTAAACCACAGCATAGTAGAAGTAGAGATACGAAGAAAGTCGAAGGAAATCCCCCAGTGCAAAAATGCCAACTGTCGCCACACCGTAACTATTGCCACTGCAAGCACGCTGTGTGAAGTGCACTGGCAATCACTTATTTACCAAATGCCCTAAAAGACCTGGAGATGATCCTCAGTGTGTAAACTGCTTGCAAAAGCACTCAGCGAACTACAAAGGTTGTAGTTATTACGCTAAGCTAACCCTGAACCAAACAAGAAACTTTAGCTCTAGAACTCAAAACAGATCATACGCCCAAGCATAATAGACAAACAAAATGCTACGACTAATGAGTCATCGCCCCCAAGACGTTTTGTATCCAAACCCAATGTTTCCACTCCCGACGAACAGCAATCATCAACCGACCTTATCTCTACAGTACTTAAGAAATTAATAGAACTGCTAATCCCCCATTTAGACAAAATAATTCCATTCCTAACAACATTATTACCAACATTGCTAGACAATAGATCAAAATAATCCTCCTTTAATAAATAATATAACAGTGACAAATTGGAATGCCAATGGTCTTAAATCTCAACGTTCAACTTTTATAGAATTCATGACACGACACAACATTGATATTGCGTGTATCACAGAGACACACTTTGTTAGCACCGAAAAATTCAGAATTCCTGGGTATCACCTATATCGGAAAGACCGAGAAGCTGTAATAGCATCAGGCGGAGTTGCAATTATAATTAAAAAGAAATTCAGCCACCACCTTCTCCATTTAGGTGATCTTCAAAATATAGAAGCCATTTCTATCAAAATACACATGAAAACTAGTGGCTCTTTAACCCTTACATCTGCATACGAACCCCCAAATAAACGGTTTGTTGAAGACGAAATTGGTGAATTGTTCAGCAGCAACGAGACCACGTTAGTTTTAGGAGACTTAAATGCAAAAATTAACATATGAGGATGCCGTGCTAGCAATCCAGACGGGATGAAGTTGCATAACATTATGGCCAAACACAGTATGTTAATATCAACCCCTGACGACTACACTTACCATCCATACCGAACAGACCATCAACCTGACATCTTAGATGTTATACTGCATAAAAATGTCACTTATCCAGTGTATCAAACAGTGGCATGTGAACTGGACTCTGATCATCTTCCTGTCATCATCAGCCTCCACAACACCCCTCAAATAATACCTCCACCGCCTAGCTTAGCGCATGGTAAAACTGATTGAGACAATTTTCAGTCGACCCTTGATCAAAAACTCCGTTGGATGGGACCACCTGAACTTTTCCCGGATATAGATAACGCCGTCCTGCAAGACACCTCAGCCTTACAAGCAAGTACACAAGAAACAACCACTCCATGGAAGCAAAGGAAAGTTGCCGAGCATATTAGAACTCTCAACTACATACTAATCTACTACATCTAATTAAGCGAAAGAATAGATATAGAAGGGATTGGCAAAGACCGGTTACCATACCTTAAAACACTGTACAACCAACTATGTAACTTAGTAAATAATGAACTTGACAGTCTAAGAATCCAAAGATACAATTCTTACCTTGAAGACACTAAACTCGGTGACCCATCTATGTGGTTAACTACCAAACGATTATTAAGACAACCGAGTATAATCTATCCTATGATATCAAATAACGCCAGATACTCCTCCGATGATGAAAAAGCCAACTTATTAGCAACTCATCTTGAACAAGCATTTACGCCCAATTTTGTAGAACAAGACGAACACTTCGAAATAGCTCCTACATCTGTCCAAGAAATTAAATCTTATATAACAATATTACTTAAGCGTAAGACCCCTGGGCCCGACCTTATAACAAATGAAATGCTAAAGCACCTATCAAAAAAGGCTCTGTCTTACTTAACCTCAATATACAACGCCTGTCGCAGACTAAGATACTTTCCGACAGCATGGAAAACTGCAAATGTGCTCCCCGTCTATAAAGTAGGAAAACCGAAGGAAAACCCTGACAGCTACCGACCTATCAGTCTCCTGTCAACCCTGGCCAAGCTCTTAGAAAAAGTGATACTTTCCAGATCACAAGATTACCTCCACCAAAATGATACTATTCCTTCTCTTCAATTTGGCTTCTGAACCCATTACTCGACCTCTCACCAGCTTCTCAGAATAAGTGAATCAATTGAAAGAGGGTTTGAAATGGAAGAATACACTGCGGTTGTATTTATAGACTTGGAAAGAGCTTTCGACAAGGTCTGGCATGATGGACTTCTATATAAACTGGGGATTTAAACATTCCAAATTACCTAACCAAAATCATTCACTCATTTTTCACTAATGGAACTTTTAGAGTCCCGATCAGCTCAACCTTATCTAGTTCTAAACCTATTCGGGCCGGAGTACCCCATGGCAGTATTCTGGGACCCACCTTAGTCAACCTGTTCGTTCACGACGTACCTACAGATCTCAACTCAACGCTGGCCATGTATGCCGACGATACTGCAATTATTACACAGAGCCTCAGTCTTGATACAGCAATCGTACTTCTACAAAACTCTATAAATACGTTATGTGCATGGTTTCAGAAATGGAAAATTAAAATAAATTCTGATAAATGTCAAACAAAACTTTTTACCCTCAATAGATATGAGCAAATTACAAAAATAAAAATAAAATAACAACGAAATAGATTTGAATCCAAAGGACTCAGCTGTTAAATATTTAGGCGTGCACTTAGACGGGAAACTGAACTGGGGGTTTCATATCAATAAAAAACTCAACGAGTGCTACAACAGACTGGGTGCATTACATCCCCTTATAAACCGCAAATCTCATCTTAGACCTGAGTGTGCTGTACTTATCTACAAAGGAATCCTCAGACCAATTCTTACGTATGCATGTCCAATATGGAGCAACACATCAAAGACAAACATGAAGAAACTCGAAACAATCCAGAACAAAGTACTCAGAATCGCCATCAATTACCCTTGGTTTGTGCGTAATAATCAAGTTCACAGTGAATTAAGTGTTCCATTAATTACAGAGTTCATTAAGAAATCCACTGTAAAGTTTTTCCAAAATCGAACCTTGTGTTCAAGTGCTACCAAATTAAATCTAGGCCAAAAAAAGATTCACAGGCGTCTTAAGCGTAAACTACCACAGGACTTAATTTAAATGTGGTATATAAACCCAACTCAATGTCAAATTAAGATACAAATGTAATTTATCAGTTAATCCCCACTGGATTAAACCTCAATGTATGTAGGGAATAACAAAGAAATAGGATATGGAACAATGGGTAGCTATGGAATAAACGTCGAACTAAATAACAACGGCGAACGTATGATAGACTTCTGCATAACAAATCAGCTGTTGATTGGAAACACATGGTATAACCATAAAAACATCCATAAAATCACATACGAGAACGAAGCACTAGGACACAAATCGGTAATCGATTACATCCTAATAACCAAAGGAATGAGATACGCACTACAGGACGTAAAAGTAATAAGAGGAGCAGAACTATCTATGAATCACAGACTCCTAGTAGCAGACACCCTAATCACAAAACCTACAAGAGTAATCGAGAAAAGTTATATAGGCATAAAAATAACAGAGTTGGAAACCCCCCAGACGAAAGAAAGATACGAGCAAACATTAACGAGGAAACTAAACGCACTAGAACTAGAGGAGCACCAACAAGAACAATGGAGGATAGAGGAAAGATGGAACCTATTTAAGAGAACCCTACTCCAAACGGCCCAAGAAATATGCGGAATAAAGATCAAGCATAACAAACAGAAGAAGACTAAGTGGTGGAACCAAGACGTAAAACAAAAGATTAAAGAGAAAAAAGAAGCATGGCAAATCTTCAAAAGAACTAACACAGAAGAAAGCAAAATACATTACTAACAGAAACGAAATGAAGCCAAAGAAGCAGTAAAAATAGCAAAGAGAACCACATGGGAGGAATTTGGAAGAAAAATAGAAGAAAACTATGTAGAGAACCAAAAACAATTCTGGAGCGTAATAAAAAGGCTAAAAGGATCCAAGCAACACCAACACAAAATATAACAAACCAAAAGTGAGATATAGCAACAACAACCAAAGAAGCCCTAGAAGTCTGGCAAATACATTACGAAAACAAATCCCACAATAACCTGGAGCCCAATGTTCAAGAAGCAGATATAGAAATACAAGAAGAACAGCAAACAACGCTAGAACAGGAAGATCAGGAAGAAGAAGAAGAAAATATAAAAGAGGAACAAAACAGGATGGCGGTAAAAACAATGAGAAACGGGAAAGCAGCAGGGGAAGATAATATCGCCCCAGAATTAATAAAAAAGGGAGGAGATATAATAACGAAGTGGCTGAAAACAATCCTTCAACAAGCATGGGAAACGGAAACGATCCCATCGGATTGGTAAAAAAATATAATAATACCCATACATAAGAAAGGAGCCACCACAAACTGTGAAAACTACCGGGCTATATGCCTGTCATCAGTGAGTTTAAAGATATACTCCAAAATAATAGAAAAGAGAATGAGAGCCGAAATAGAAGAAAAACTAGAAGACGAACAAGCCGCTTTTCGCCCAGGGAAACGGACGCAAAACCACATACATACTATTAGGCTAATCATCAGCAAAATGATAGACAAGAACAGATACCTGTTTCTAGCATTTCTGGATCTAAAAGCCGCTTTCGACCAGGTGCCCAGAGAACAAATATGGAAAGCCCTGGAAGAATTACAAGCCCCAAATTGACAAGAATAATAAAGAGCAGGAATAAAAGAACAATAGGAATAGTCAGAATAAATAGGGAAAAGCCAAAGGAATTTAACATGGGGAAAGGTATAAAACAAGGGGATAGCCTAAGCCCTTTACTGTTCATAGTATACATGAACAGTATAATAAGGAAAACAAAAATGAAAATAGAAAATCAAGATTAGGGTATTACAATATGAATCCTACAAACACACAAGACCTAATTTATGCGGACGACATCCTGGTAATGGCAATAAACACAAGACAGCTACAACGCAACATAAATATATGGAAACGAAACCTCGAGGAAAATGGAATGGAAATAAACACACAAAAAAGTAAAATACTACATATCAAGAAAAACAACAGAGAAGAAATAGAAGAACCCATTTTCCTGGACGGAACTCAGCTACAATATGTTGAAAAATATGAATATTTAGGCGCATATATAAAAAATGATGGAAGAATAGATGACGAAATAAACAATAGAATAAACAAAGCAAATAACATTTATTATCAGATAAACAACACCATCATAGGAAAGGAAGAAATAAGTACCAAGGCAAAAATGCACCTATTTAAAACAATATTCACCCCGGCTCTGACATACGAAGCAGAAACATGGGCAATAACCGATAAAAATAAGTCAAAAATAACTGTATCAGAGATGAAATACCTCAGAAGAATTCTAGGAAAGACTAGAAGGTACCGGATAAGAAACAACAGCATAAGGGAGGAACTGAACCAATACCCAATTGTCCACGAAATTGAGAACAAACAATTACAGTGGTACGGACACGTGGACCGCATGGACATCGAAAGATACCCGAAACTGATAATGGAGACAAGAATGGAGGGAAGAAGAACTAAAGGCAGACCCCGAATACAATGGGAAGACAATGTAAGGCTATCGGCTAGGTAAACAGCAAAAAATATGGAGGAGGTAAAAAGAATGGCAAGAGAGAGGAAACCTTATAGGGAATGGATAAGGGGCTCAACGCTGTGAGGCATAAATGGGAAATGAGAAAGAAGAAGAAGAAGTATGTAGTTTAGTTCCTATTTAATTGTACTGTAACAGCCAAGCCGTGTATTGCATTGTATATTGCAAAGCCAGCTATAATAAAATATATAAAAAACTTTCTCAGCTTGTAGCAAAAGGGGAACCGGGCGATAAGCTGCAAAGATCTTCTGAAAAAACATGCAAGAAAGAACCCAAAGAACCACTTGTTGTCTGACCGAAATTCACGTTAAAAAAATTAACCGTTCAAATAACAAAGTCTATTCGTGGTTACGTAAAGAAATACCTAAAATATTGGGAAAGTCGGGCAAACTGTACAAACCCGGGCATGTTGTCTGATGTGGTATAAGCTAAACTGACAAAGCCAAACTCGTTTTAACAGGCGCAAGAGTTAACATTTAAACCAAACCCGCATCGATAATATCCTAGAAATTTTTGTCAAGCTTCTTTCCGAGACTCTATTTTTACATCAAGACTCCGCACCGTCGCATAAAGTGAAAGCCTTCTAGCAATGCTTAAACGACGACGTGCTTCGTTTCATTTCAACTGAGGAATGACCAACTGCGTCGCCGAACCTGAACCCCTTGGATTATGCCATAGGGCATAAACTTAAAATAAAGGCGCGCACAGCTCACCAAGCAATTGTGGACGCCCTGAAAAAATCCCTTGAGCAAGAATTTCCCAACGGAGGCCATTCGAGTCTCAATAGAGGAGTGGCGCAACAGACTGCGAGAAACAGGAGAAAATCTGAAGTAGTGATTATGTTCTAAATAAAATATACGTACAAAAAATTTATTAGCGCACTAGATGTTACTTCTAGAATTTAATAGGCCAATAGAAGAAACACAAAGCACAAATTGCTTAAGAAGCAACGTTTATCCAGTGTAAGAACTTTGCCAATCACCATTTCAATTTTTTAGTAAATCGAGACACTTACAATAAAAAACGTTTTTTTTGTAATTATATTCTGCAATACTCACTATCACTTTTAGTTCAAATTTCGAAGTCCAAATGGTGATAAATCTAATTAGGAAGAGAGGTAAAGTCTCATTTGCTGGCTAATTAACTTTTATGGGGCTACAGAATTTTACTAAAAAGACAAAATATGTGATGGAAAATAGATAATTGTAATGTTAGACCTTTTGGGCATTCTCAAAATGTCCTCATAAGGAAAATCCTGTTAGGAGTTTCAGTATTGCCTATCAAAATTGGTTTAAGTTATAATTTTTAGCTTTTTTAGGAAAATTAAAGAAAAATCAACTTAAAAAGTGAAATAAATATCAGAAATAAGAAATCGAATCTACAAAAAGACGTCTAGTTAAATAAACATGCACTTGGTACATAATGAGGTAAATTATTAAATGATTTTTTTTATCTCCAGAAATTAACAATCAGAATATAACATTCTATAAGCTAATGAGCCAAGTGGCCAATATTATTTCAGTCTTCTGTTGTCAGCATGGTATAGAAGTGGTTGTAAGAGAGGGTTGCCGTGGAGTGCACGTCAGTCATGATGTTTGTTACTAGATTTTTGAATAATCTTGAAAATGAATGGAATTCCGAGGACAGTATGAGTCGTTTGCTTAGAAAGAATTTGGACTAAGCTCGTTGACGAATGGCCGTGTTTGATTTGTAGCACAACCTCATAATTAAATGCCATATGTCTAGATGGTAAGTATTATGTTCTTCTATAAGAGAAGTTTGTCTTCCAGTTGCAAATGCAACCTTCGCCCAAGTAGCCAGTTTAACTTTTTAAATCTCAGATCAATTTGCTTCCTCTTCTATGCGATATGGGTCTTCGAGGTGCGTAGATCATCGAGATGTAGTTCTAAACAGCGAACTGAAGAGGCTTGTGGGATAACGGTATTATTTATAGATACTGGTGGACAATGACCTTTTCTTTGAGTGAAAGTTACTTGCCTTAATTTGGAGTCATTAGTTTAATTTTCTACTTAGTAGTGATGTCTTGTAGAACCTTCAGATAATGTTGCAGATATAAATATGCTATTTCAGGATTTTTGGCTAGCAAGAATTACTCTATCGTCGGTGAAGATTCCGATTAAAGCAGTTGGTATAGCAGTTACATCTGTGGTGTGCAAAGGTTTAAATATAGGGCCCAATACACTTATTTATGGTACTTCAGATTTTATTATAAAGAAATCCTAACCTTCACTATTGACTTTGGTTCAAAACTGACATTCGCTTAAATAGGAATTGAACAAATTGACATGTGATGGCAGAAAAGCTTGATCTTGTGGTTTTGTTAGAAGCTGTATCTAGAAATACCGAAATACAGTATTTTTTCCAGTAAAGTGTTTATTTTTGGGTCGACACGGTAGCGTTGTTGAATTGTAGACTGATGGTACCGGAACATGAACTGGTAATCAGGAATTTCACCTAGGAGTGGTATCATTCTATAGAGCAGGAGCTTTTCTAGTAATTTGGAGATAGGCAACAGTAATCTTATGGGTATATACAATAAAAACGATAAAACGTCATTTGAATCTTTACCGGTGTCAGAAACTATGATTATATCTGCCAAATTTAGTTGCTGAGGCCGGTATTTTAGTAATGGGTGTACAAATAAGTTTCCGCCGTTTTCAAAAGATGGCGCCACCGATAAGATAACATCGAAATTGTGAGCTGTAAAAAGTCGTATAGTATATGTTGACATCTGGCAACAGTATAACTTTTTAATACCTCTGACTTAGTGCTAGCATCACTTAGTTTTCATCGTGTTAAGATGTCAAGTTTTGAGACAAATAAGCGTCATTTGCGGGAATTGCTAATTTACTTCTTTAATTTAAAGAAATCTGCAGCTGAGGCACATAAGCTACTCGTAGAAGCATACGGTAGTGTTAATTTGAGTGAGAGAAGTTGTCGGGAGTGGTTCCAGAAATTTAAAAGTGGTGATTTTGACGTAGAGGTCAAAACACGTAGTGGAAGGCCCAAAGTGTATGATGACACATAATTGGAAGCTTTACTGGAGGAAGATCCGTGCCAAACGCAAGAAGAACTTGCACAAGAGTTAGGAGTGACTCAGCAAGCTATTTCACAACGTCTCAAGGCCCTGGGTATGGTTCAAAAGCAAGGAAATTGGGTTCCTTACGAACTGAAGCCAAGAGACAACCACTACGACAACCCAAAGCGTAGGAAGTCATGAGGTAAGCCCGGGCATGCCTCTATTTCGATGGCCAAGCCAAACATTCATGGCAAGAAGCTAATGCTGTGCATTTGGTGGGATCAGCTTGGAGTAATCTATTACGAACTACTCCAACCTAAAATCAAACCGTCACCGGGGAACGTTACTAATAACAACTGATGCAATTGAGCCGAGCATTGAAGATTAAACGTCCACAATATGCCAAAAGGCATGATAAAGTCATTTTTCAGCATGACAACGCTCGGCCACACATTGCAAAAATCGTAAAGGAAACGTTGGAAGGACTGAATGATTGGGACCCCATCCGCCGTATTCACCAGACATTGCTCCTTCAGATTACCACCTATTCCGGTCGATGACTCATGGTCTGGCTGAGCAGCACTTCACTTCTTACGAGGAATTGAAGAAGTGGGTCGATTCGTGGATCGCCTCAAAAGACGAGCAATTTTTTAGACGGGGTATCCACTTGCTGCCCGAAAGATGGTCAAAAGCAGTAGAAAGCGATGGGCAATATTTTGAATGACATTATTTGTACCTTTTTTTTACAATAAATTCTTAATTGTTTATAAAAAAAAACGGCGGAAACTTATTTGTACACATAATAGTAAGACGGCGGTAAAGATGAAGGTGAGCGTCACAATACCTTTTCTTGGAAGTTCTTTCAACATTTTTAGCGTAATTTGATCGGGACCAAATGATTTCCTATTATTTAAGCGAATGATTTAGTGTTTGAGTTCTTTAGGGGTAAGTAGGCTAGAAGTAGATTAGAAATGCATCCTTAAAATGACTTGTGAGATGGTTGTATCAGTTTTATCAGCCGAAGCGTGACTTTGATGCTATCCTGGTCGGGCTTTTCTTTTATTCACAATTAGTTTTTTTAATATCTAATAAAATATTTATGATTTTGATTTGGGGTGCCAGGTGAAGAGTAGATCGGTGGGCTGCGTGTATGAAGAATTATGCCAAATTACCACAGCTTCGCCTAACTGAGCAGGAGTAGTGAGCTTTACTTTGAGGTTTGTGGTTTTATGGATTACGTTTCAATACTCTTTCCAGCCAGTTTTTACTTATGCCATTTAGTTTGCGATTTTATGGTTATTACAGTTAGAGTTAGAGATGCCAACGGTAACAAAGCAATCCAGAAGATCTGGTACTTTGTCCGTATTAGCCGGCCAATAAGTGAGTGTACCTGTTGATAATAAACTATAGAACCTGAGCCAGTTCTCTGTTCTTAGCGGTAGTAAGCCGAAATCCCCAGGGAGTGTTCTTACAGATGTAATCATTTCCTGCTATAGTTAAATCTTGGACTAAGCGTTACGAAAAATTCTTTGAAGGTTTATTATTTCGGGTTATGTCGAGGTGAACAATGGAATAAAGTTATATCGTAGGATAATGTCTTAATCTTGATTAATGTAGCTTTAATATTGTACTTCCTCCGTGGGGTGCATTATTGAAGTGGTTAGTGTAATAAAATCTATATTCAGGTATTTTAAAGTATTGGGTAGTGCCGTTGGCATTCTATAACGCTATTCGAAGGAACTTAGCCATTATTTTTGTCCTACTAACATGATTAGCATTTGTAAGACCATGTTGTTCTGTTGAAGAAGTTGATTAAACATGCTTTTGAAGTCTTCTAAAAATTTATTGAGCAACTAGCTGATGTTGTTTTTACTGTTTTTGTTGTGTGATTCTGATGCATCGTTCCTATTGTTATTAATTGGATTTGTGTATTTGTATCTATTGAGTAATGAAGATAGATGGTGGGGTTGCTGGTGGCTGACGCATTAAAGTTGAGAAAGTAGTAGCAGGAATGTAGGTTGGGGATGTTTTTAGTGTTATTGTTGTTTTTGTACAATTGATAATAGTAAACGCAACCTTACAATTTGTTTGGTGTGGTCCCCTACATAAAGCACATGTGGCTGATGGGTCTTTATTTCTCTTCAAATTTGCTGTGCTATGTGTTTCCCACACAGAGAACGTTTTGGTACGTCCATACTGTTGACATCGTGTACATTTCTCTGCTTCCTGGGAGGTTCAATGTGCCCAACACAATGTTGCAGTGTTAACGTTAAAAATATCCTTATTGTCATTTTCAGCTGGCTCTAGATCAACAAATAACGTGTTTAATGGTGTTTTATTTTTTTTTTATTAAGTAAATTGACAATATTTCTAACTTTGTGCCCAAGGATTGCAAGTTTATCTGTGATGTCTTGAGTGCCCATTGAATGGTATAAGTATTTAATTAAAACTCTGTATGTGTTTTCCTTAGCTGAAACGTATGATGGATAATGTTATGTTCTTTCATAAATTTAGAGTTTTCGGTACAAACCTGTGATATTGCAATTTATTTTTACAGTATCATTGGTCACACTATTAGTGGTGTATTGTTGTACCTCTACAACTTTCGCAAACTTTTTAGTCATTACTGAGTAGTTGGCTACTCCATATATAAAGATTGGAGGAGATCTTGGGTTGTTTCTCGATCGGCTTTCATTTGTGGTTTCTTCTGCTGAAAGAGTTAAAGAGATGTATCTATTAAGCAGTGGAATGTTCTCTGAGGCAGGTGCTTTATTTTAGAAGGTTTTCCGTCTTTTAACGTTTTCCAAAATTTGCATTGGGAGGATTTTCAATTTCTTTGTCACTGGTTTATGGCATTCCTTCTTAGTGTGCGCTAGTATCAGGGTGCTGAAATTGATCAAATAATTGTTGTTGCGACTGATGGTTAATTTGCGATCGTTGTGGAGTGTGCATTTGCATGTAGGTTTGAAACGGTTGTTGGTTGGGTCGGAAATATTTTGTTTGTGTGATTATTAGCAGAGACGGCACCGACTGGCATTGCATAAACCCAGGTGCTGGTGCAATCTGTGACATATAATTGAAAAATGTAGGGTCCCTTTCCGTAGAACACATTCTGAGCATAAATAGCAGTTAGGTTTTTAGCTAATACAAAATTAATCAGTTGAACTGATTGATTAATATTAAACCGACAAATAAACAAATTTTCCTGACCTTAAGCAAAGCCGCGGCCCGGACACTGCGCTATCACGAAAGTAATTGGCTCGCACACGTCCACTCTGCTTCGATGAACTGGCCAAACTATTAAATAATTAAAACAAATTTTAGGTGTTTAATAAAAGCTCAAAATTTTTTGTGACCATGAAGCGGATCAAACAACTACAATTCAGTGCACATAAGATCTTAGCACACCTCCAAGAGTTACCATATGAGGTGCATTAAAGTTATAACACCTCCGAATTTTTTTCACAGGACTGGGAAACGATAGAAACATGAGGTTTATTTCAAAATACGCACGCACTCTTTGTAAGTGCGTGACAGAAATGACAGCACAGCATGGTACACAGGACTCTATCGGCAGCGGAGAGGGTGAGGACTGTTTTTGATACTTAAAGTGGCAACGTTTTCATTACAAGAACAGCGTATAATCATTTGTTTTCCATTTGCGTCGTGTGACACCAATTGAAATTCATCGTCAGTTGAGTGAGACATGTGGTGATTGTGTTATGGATGTGTTTAATGTGCGTTTGTGGGTGCGACAGTTTAAAGAAGGCAGGACGTCGTATGACGACAAACCAAGACAATCACAAAATGAGTACGGAACCATCGCCTCCAAAGTTGGTATTTCCGTGCACACAATCCTGCATGAAGACCTGAAAATGCAAAAAATGTCCTTCATGTGCTGAACGAATGCGAACCGACAACCACAAGGCTAAGCGGGTAGCAATGTCTAAGACATGTTAACACATGATGCCGCCATGAATGTTCGATCATGAAGAACACTCTCCGTGGCCACTCATTTTTCAATCGCGCCGCTGCTGCATCAGCTTTGAAGTTGTTTAATTTTTATTGTATTACCAGCAGATCATTTCTTGTAAAAAATTTGCTATTAATATAGAAAAATGTAGATTTTGGTAACACCAAAACCGTCAAAGTTTTAAATTAAGTATACATATAGTAATGGTAGTTTTTGGTAAATTTTAGTCTACAATGGATTCTTCACTGTAATTGTTCTAGCTGGAATCTTAACGACTGATCTCTCTACGAAATAATAAGCTACAATACTTTAATAATGTTATGTAAGTTACAAGAACATTTGGTAAAGTAATCTTTAACCACTTTACATAGTTATACGGTACCTAGCAATATCTTAACATTTATAAGATAAAGTAGAGCATCTTATCAGTTCATAAGAGTAACTTATGTATAAGAACACTATCTCTAGCGGAATCTTCCCCGCTAAAAAGAGGAAAATGTAGCTTATTGGTGCTTCTGAATTCAAAATAAAACGGGCGTCTCCAAGGCCGACAAAGGCTAGGACGACGTGATTCCACAAATCTGCAGCAGGAAACAGGCGGCTTCCACGACACGACGATTTCCCAACTCCAGCGCGCCAGCTCGGATTATACGCATAAAAGTATAAACGAGAAAGTCCGATGGTATCGCGGCGAAGGAAGTAATGAACATGAAAGCATCCAAAATTGCACGTGAAGGGAATGGTACTTTATGGTGACGTGTGTCAGGCGCCTCGGGAAGTTTCGCCGGCGCGCGTAATGATGAAACTTTTTAAGGCGCTTTTATTTCCTCTTCCTCCCGACTCCCATTTGCGGCCGGCGCGGGGTTGCGTTTTATGGCGCGCGCGCGCGGATTTGCGTAATTTTTCCAAGTTTGCGGAGTCGCCGCCTCGACAGGGAGGGCGACCGGCAAATTTTGATTGCGGGAGCCGAATAACTATGAGCGTTAGGCAGCGTTGCATATGTTGATAAGACCCCGGCAGACAGAATATATTGCGACGGCATTCCACCCTAATGCTACAGAAAGTGGAAACAAGGCGGACTCCCGGGGGAACGCACTGCTCAGAAATCCATCCGCACCCAAGCGGCGTGCATCCTGCATTTGCATCGCAGTGATCGCCCCAGCCGGCTTGTCATCCTGAATCATCGGCCGATCGGGGGACGCGCCCCGCGGGAATCGCCGCCCCCGAGATTTTTATTAGTAGCCGTCAGCGGGCAGATGGCATCCGCGCGGCCCGCCGAGGAGAGCGCCGCTGCCCCGGGAATCGACCGGCGCAATTACGGCGCACAAAGGAAGCCGCCCGTAAATTATGCAAGTAGACGTTTCCAAATAAAGCGGCGGATCTGTCTGTCGACGTCCGCGCGCCGCGACGCCAACGTCGCTCGAAAAAATGCAATTTCCAAGCAATAAATTTCGAGATTGTATCGGCGTTTGATAAAAAATTCAGCTTTCCATCACGAGAGCTTAGCGGGTTGCGAGATGGCGGAAAGTTTACTTTTCAGCGGCCGCTTTATTGGATCGGAAATAAAACCGATAATTCCAGCATTACATTGTTTGCCAGGACCGGTAACAGCAGGCCTACAATCTGCAATAGCAGTTTGTCCAATCCAACCCTATAACGTTCTACTACTGTATTTCAGGAACGAACTTACAATACCACTGAAACTGAAAAATACACCGCAAACTCTACTAGCTTATAAATTACCTGACTAAACACTAAACTTCAACATTTCTGCCACAAAATAGTCAGTGGATTAAATTTTATACCAGCATAATCTGCAAGAACGTTAATTATTTTTACAGCAGTGACGCTCAAAAATAGCTCCCAAATTCTTAAGTTCTTAAGTAAGCTAATTTTAAAGTTGGTGTTGGTGACTGACCCGTGTGGGGTTTCTGGTCCCCCATAAGGCGCCTCCCCAGGTGGCGAATAGGGGAACGCCTACCCGATATGGTAGGTACCCAAAGCGGACCAACACCAGCAGCATAGCAGGTAATTTTCTCATAAGGAAATTAATAGTTCCTGTCGACCAAACATCTGCCAGGATAAACAAATTTCTTTTGCTGGCCAACAGCATCGGGTGGACGGGCCAGCAAGGGAAGGGTTCTCAATTGTCCTAGGAATGAGAAACCATTCCTAAAGGCGGATGAACCAAGAAATTGTCAATGGCATGTGGATACAGAAGGCAAGGAAAAATTTCTACATTAAAGACTGCACAGGTATCCTTAGTACAATGTTCAAAACAAAATATTTCGGGGTTAAAAGTTCCCCAATTGGATCTCCGAGGGAAACATTGGAGATCAAGATTATGAAAGCACCAATAATGAACATGAAGATTGAAGCATGGAATGCAAGAAATCTCTTTGCATCAGAAAAATTAGATAATATCGTAAATGAAATGTCAAGACTAAAAGTAAACATACTGGGAGTAAGTAACGCTAACAAACAATGACACATTCTATTAGTCGGGAACAGCAAACCAAACTTTTATGTGGTGTAGGAATGATCTTGAATAAGAATATTACAAGGTCTGTTTTGAATTTTGCGCCATACTCAGGCAGAGCCATGATACTTCAACCAAGAACACACACGGAAAGATAACCATCATTCACGCACCAACAGCAGATAAGCAAGAATATGAAGTTAAACAATTTTATACAGAACTAGATACTATCTATAGAAGCATCAAAAACAATGATATTATAATACTAATAGGGATTCCAACGCCAAGGTGGGTAAAAACAAAGTGGAAACACACACAGGAGGTTTTTGCTTGGGCGAATAAAATGATAGAGGAGATAAACTGGTAGAGTTTTGTCAGAACAACGATTTTATAATAACAAACACATTCTTCAAATTTTTAGAACGTAAATTGTATGCCTGGAAATCCCCTGCATATAGCCTGGAAAACAATAAGCAACCTCTATAAGAACTCAGTCAAGGTCTGAAAAGTTCTACTGGGGTTGATATTAATAAAATGCCAAAGCAACGATATAGACACTAAGCTCCTTAAAGATCCCAAAATCCATAACACAGTAAAACAAAAAAATAAACGAATGTATGAGAAAATTAACGTGCGAAACATGGATATGCTGAACGAGACCAACGTGGACGAAAAGTGAAAAAAAATACAAAACAAAAACAACCATAAAAACTCTGGATGACGGCAGAAATTCCCGAGCTTATGAAAAAGGGAAGGAACAGCAAAGATAAAGTAAATGAATATAAAACAATAGCAAAGAAAATTAAGGAACCTAAGGAAGATTATCTAACTGCTCAATGTGAGGAAAACGAAATACCAGAGAAGAAATTCGACTATTTCTAAGCACACAAAAAGATAAAAAAACTGATGGGATATAATAAAAATAAAACTGTTGGTAATTTAATCAGAGGCACAGATGGGGTATAATAACTAACGCGAGAGACAAATTAAAGAGATGGAAAGACTATCTCTCGGAACTCTTTAATTATAAAATACCTCCAAAATTGATCATGGAAGAAGCAACATCTTAGAGTATTAAGAACAGAAACAAAATATGCCCTAAAAATAATGAGAACTGGAAAAGCTGTTGGCACTGACAGAATACCCATAGAAATTATTAAACTTTTCAATGACGGCGTAGTCGATACTCTTTTAAACCTTTTCAATATCATTTATGAAAAGGGAGAAATTCCTAAACAGTGGTTCTCATCTACCTTTGTACTTATACCAAGAGTATGCACAGACTATCAAACTACAGCGCTCATGATACACACCCTAAAACTATTCTTAAAGATCATTCACAAAAGAATATATAGAAAATTGGAGGAAGATATAAGCAGTGCACAGTTTAGACTTTGGATTAAGCTACATTTTCAACTCTTTCTGGATGTGAATCGGGAGGTGTTTGCATGTTAGATTTTAAAAAGGCTTTCGATAAAGTAATACACCATAAATTACATCAACTCATAGTCAAGAAAAACATAGACTCAAGGCGACATAAGAATAATTGATAACCTATATTAAGGCCAAAAATCATACACAAAAGTTGAAAACCAACTAGCAGGAATAGAGATTTGCCGTGGAGTAAGACAAGGATGCAACCTATCCCTATTCCTACTCAACCTTTACAGTGAAGTTATTTTTAAAGAAACCCTAGGGGAAGAATCAATGGAAATAGTTAAACATAGTAAAACTATTAATAATATAAGGTATGCCGACGACACCGTCCTGCTAACAGACAATGTCAATGACAAGAAACACCTTTTAGAGAAACAAAATGATCGATGGTCTCAAAATAATCTTTAAAATACCAAACCAATAGTAATTACAAATTCCTCACAAAATTGAAATCAAAAAATGTACAGCCATGTAAATATCTACAAACCTGGATAAAACAGTCGGGTAAACAAACAAAGAAGATAAGATCGAGCCAAATCAACATTTATAAAAATGAACAAGCTATTCACCAGTGGGGAGATCGATATAGGACTTAGGATGAGGATGCTACATTGTTACATATTATCGGTGTTTATATATTGAGTTGAAACTTATAAAACAACAGTAACCACTTAGTGTCAATGAAACGAAGTGTGTATATCAGCATCTTGCATATCTGTTATTTCCAGATAGAAGTGACTCCCATATGTATATGCTGCAAAATTTTTAAACGATTTCATCTGCTGTTATGTTATTCTATAATTAAATTCGTTTTTTAAATACAATGAAAGATTCGCCCAGTGGGCGAATATATGAGAGCCTCATCCTTCTCAGTTTGCAGGCCGTGCTCCTCAACAGAGAGTTAAACCTTATCACCTACTATATAAATTATTATAATAACACAAGTTTGTATTTTAGCAAATAAATGCAAAGCAGAAAAAAGCACGTCATAAAAGTACAATTTTATAATTTCTATTTGGTATAATTAAAACTAAATTAATTTTAGCTAAACAAATTATCACGTGCAGCTATAAAATATTTTTATCAATCAAAAAGGATCACAATGGTTTAGCAAAGAGGCCCGCGGTGATGATTGTTCATATGTTAAACTTATATTTTAATTCACTTACAAATGACAGCGGAAGGCAGATTTTGTTAAATCTAATGACGAAAAGCAAGAAAAACGCGATAAAAAATTAGTGGAAGAAACAAGAGATTAGAAAGGAAGACGGTTAGATATCATGAATGATAGGGTAAAGCATAGAAGAAATGAAGAATTAGAAGAACAGAAAAGAAACAGATATAACAGTCGATCGGCTGCAAAGACAATCTTTCGATAATCACAGTTATGACTATATAATATTGACAATCTTAATAAACGGTATATTATTTTATCGGATTGTAACATTGCTCTCAAGCAATCCAAACACACTTAAAGCCATTCAGATATACTTCCACGAAAATGGATTTCAAGTCAGTTATCGTCTCGTAAAATATCCAGATCTCGATGAAAGAGTAAAGACAACACTGACAAATTTGCCGAACTAAGTCAATCATTGGTGCGGGACTTTAAGATGGTACACCCATTTGATCAAGACAATCCAAAAATCGAATTCAAAATGAAACTCATCACTAAACCAAACACTGTTGCACTGTCAACTGCTGAAGAAATTGCAGAGCTCCTGCCAGGTGAGACGACAGCCGAAAGAGACATAGTTATCCTGAACATTTCTGAAAATGAGTATTACAGATATCGTCTCCACATCAAACGGAATATAAAAAAGATACATCTAAAAGGCTGACTGTACCCTGTTAACAGTACCCTGTTGGCGCCTTTGTCATTTCAGAACAAACAACATTAAATTTTATCCCATTTAATCAACCTAAACTGAGAACAGAATCGTATCAAGGTGTGACAATTGTGACACTGAAGCTGGCGATGACCTTCAAAAAATTCTTCCAAGCAGATATACTGGCACCTTAAGATATATGACGAAGAAAATCGTTGGCCGACGTGAAAAACCTGATCTGTTCATAACAATGACTCACAACAAAGACTGGTTTTAAATCAAGAATAATCTTTTGACAGACGAAATTGACTTTGATCAATCATACTTAGTGTTACGAGTGTTCGAAATCAAAAAGAACAAACTGAAGGAAATTATCACTAAAATGCACATATTTAGAAGACCCAAAGCAATTGTCGATATGATCAAATTCCAGAAAAGAGAATCTAAGACGATGACAAACTAAGAATACCAGAAGATATAAATTTTATCGTAACCCAAAGCCCATGAAATATGACGGCAGCTTATGATCCATGGCCCACGTGGTGGAAATAGCTGATTTCCGTGTATGACAAAAAAACCCCACGAAGTATTGAACCAAAGGTTTTCCCAAAACGGTTATTCAATATATTGGAAAAGAAATCGAAGAACTTTCGACAAGAATAAAACTAAAATTGGCAATAAGTGCCATATAACCAATTCCTGGTTTCGATTTTCAATTTCCACACCAACGTAAAAGTCTGGTTATGTCAGAGCCGTAAAGGATTTGTACAGATATGAGTACAAAGGACAAGACAAGGCCTCAGCCGATGTTGCCGACAAAATCTAAAGACATGTTGAAGCTAGATGTGTATAGGCAATGGACGCCTTCTAGCGATTTAATAAATTTGAATTAAACTCTAGCAATCCAGTCATTTATCGCTTTTAAATTCACCTGGAAAACAAATAAAATCAAGAAAGAACTCCGGAAATGATGAGCCAATGTTGACGGCCTGTATGAAAGAGAACAAGGACCATAGAACGACCTTCAGCCAGAAGATAGAGCAATAGAAGACAGAGGAGATTAAAATACACTTCACCCGGATTTCCCGAAGCACCATGTGTATGAGAAGACTCCAAAAGCATGGAAGAAGAGAAGTTACAATCAGATATCTCCGACAATCGGTCGAATCTATGCTGTGAGTCACCAGCAGAAAAAAAATTTATCTTTAATTCCTGGTGCAAAGTCATTCAAAAATATAAAGACAGTCAATGGCAATATCTGTGAGACATATGAAGAAGCAGCCTGGCGTTTGGGTCTTACAGAAGAAAACAAAAAATGGGGGAACTGCTAAAAAAGAGCTTTAGGAATCAAATTGCCCAGGCAACTCTTTGCAGTCATTCTGGAGTATTGCTCTTCCGCTAGGCCTTTCTGTTTGTGGCAATTTTCCAAGATGATTTTATGGAAGATTATACAAACCATCAAATACCGCCATTTTACACAAGAGAGCAAAGCATTTAGAAGACTCTTCGAGAATTAAACTCATTTTTGACAATTTATGGAAGAGAAATGCTAGATTTTCCAAGACTCCATGCCCTCATAATTTTTGAAGAACACGCTGGAGTGCGAAAAACCATTAGAGGCGAATTGTTCACCGCAGAAGAGCGAGCAGCAATGAAATATGAAGCAAATGCTCAAAATTAACAATTGAACGACACGCAGAAGACAATATGCAAACAAGTCATTCGATCACTTCAAAAGAAGAATAATATTCATCCAAAATATGGAACGACATTCTTTTACAAATATTTGTTGAATTACACCAGATTGCAAAACCGGATTGCTCTTGCTGTCGCCTCTTCCGGTATCGCCGCTGTATTGTTGCCAAATAAAAGAGTGGCTCATCCGAAGATTCGAAATATCTTCCAGACAGCATTTCTTTCAAAAGCTCAATATGATCAAGCCGAACAAATACATTAGGCAAGACTAATCATTTGGGACAATCATTAATGATGAAGAGAGCAGCATCCAAATGCATCAACAGACTTCTGCAAGACTTGACAAAGAAAGAAAAACTATTTGGTAGAGAAAATGTAGTCTTAGGCGGTATTTGGCGACAGATACTTCTTGTTCTTCTCAAATGCAAACAGTCACAATGCCCAAAATGCTAATTCTTCGAACATACCCAAAAATATTGCTATACCGAAACTCATGTCGTTTAAACTGCGCTAACAGCCAGTCATACCACACGAGTATTCTCAAAGAGAACGTAAATTATGTTAATTGTGTTGAAAACCGCCCAGCAAACTACAACAACTGTTCCGTATATAATTCACTACAAAAGAAATTTTTCCTCACTAAGAGCAAGGCACAATCCTCCTTTACCCAAAAATCAATATCAAACAATCAAGAATTACAAAATCAAAAGAACTCTACACAAATGCAAGCATATGCAGCTTTCCATCAGCAGCTAAAAATAATTTTAAAAATCTGATTATTACGGTTGAGCTACTTCTTCTCTTAATAGTGTGGTAGAAATAACTGTAACACTTAAACCTGATAAAAATTTTACAAAAACAGCTTTTCACTGCTCGATAAGCCTCCTGCGCATATTATCAAAGTTATTCGAGAAACTGTCTTTAAACAAGTTAAACCCCACCATAAAAGAAAGAAGACTAAATGTAATTCATTAATTTAGACTTTTCCAGAAACATTTCACGGGGCCAGTCTCATCTATATCAATATCTTATACAAGACTTATTGTTGCTCGGGGGTGGATTGTAAATTATGCATGAAGTCAGTAAAGAATTTAAATAGTTCGTTTTAAATGTTCCCAACTATAATATAATCTTGCAATCTTTCAATGACTATAGATCATTATTAATTTCTCTTCTGTTTTTTTGACTATGCTGAAGTGTAAGACAGGAACAACATTACCTAATTTTGAAAGTATCTTTTATTGTATGGTTTGGCACGATCTTGTTTTATCTGTGTTTTTTTATTTAAATATAGGAATAAATCCTATACTGAAAACGATAAAATAATTGTCCCTGGTTGTAATACTGTATGTAACGCTTGACCACTTTCCAAGCAGCATCGCTGTAGCTTAAGTAGTCACCAAATGAATATAGGGTATTGTATATATTCCGACATTAGCTCTTTAATATAACTTTTGTAAGAAAAAAAACTATATTTTGAGCAAATTATGCTGAGAATGCGATGTCACACTCAATGAAATGGTGACGAGATAAGAACAAACGTAAACGATATATCGCGTCAGGTGACCTTCAACTCTTAAAATTATCGGCAATCTTCTCAAACAAAAATTAGACCTTTAGTTAAAAAAAAGCACAAGAATGTTCTGAAAGCAAATAAAAGTTGTTCAAAATGTTCAAGTACATAAAACCGACGATCTGATTAAACAATATCTAGAAGATGCTTATATATTTTAATCAATATGTACTTTAATACATGTGTGTTTTACAAGGGAAAGGTACAACTACAAACCTTCGATTTACATTATTTCAACAGAATATAACTTTCGCTTTTGTAAAGTGAAGTCCGGCTACAGATAAGAATAAAATTTACGAACAAAGTATCGTTAAGTCTGTACATCCCGAATGTTTCTTATCGAGGATCTGACACTTGCTCTTTCTAAAACTCGTACAACATCCAATGGTGCAAATAAGACTTTTGTTCTTCAATTCGAAAAATTTATTTCGTGCACTCTCAATTTACCGCAATAGCGTTTTACTCATCAATCTAGACACAGAAAATGCATAAAATAAGCACTAGAGCCACCACATCACTGCTAACTACGGAAATCAAGCACAAACTTTTGCATGCGATGTTGCTAAAAGTTAAATCGGGGAGAGTAGGCTTTTAACATAAAGGCACTACTGCATTTTAAGCTAAAATGTGCACAAAAGTTGAAAACTGTAGCCATACTGTTCTTGTAATGTATTTCAGCTTGGTCAAGCCTAACTGGATCATTTACATATCTTCACTTAATACCATGAACGAACAGACTACATTAGGTCAATAATTAACCCCTAAGTTGATAAAAATAAACAATCTGGTGGAATGGAGAACAGAGCAATAAAAACCAAGCAACATAGGAGAAAAAGAGTCGAAATTAATAAAAAAGAAATTCATGGTAGAATGATAACACCTTAAATTGCTTCAAAAACCTAAATAATGTTAATCCTTTGAATTCCAATAAACTTTTTCCTTAATGTTGATTTAGACTGAACATATAACAGATTTAACAGAAAAATAAAACTGTAACAATTCTGAGCTCAAATAAATTTAAGAAAGTTTGTGATTCTAAAATTAATTACGCTTTATGTTTGTATTACTGGGAAAAAACCTAAATATTTCACTAAAACTGGCTGATTTGAATAAAACTACAAAATACATTGGGCAATTCCCGCAAGATAACAACTACATACATACAGTTAGACTGACAAACATCAAAACAAATTGGTAATGTAGCTGAGAGCATACGTAGGTCTTAGAGGAACAAAAATTAAGAAATGATGACAAGCATCCAGAAGTGAAATCAAATGTAACGAGTTTACTCATTTACTTCACCAAAAATAATTTCAAAACCACACTACGAGCTTATTGAAAAAAGCTAAACAACTTAAAAGGGCAAAAACCCACCAATTACTATATAACATGGTACTTGGGGCAGCTGGAGCAAATAAAAACAAAAATTTTCGCCGAGCAACATTTTCCAACACTCAATAAAACTCTAAAATCAATAATAATGAAGTGAAAGTCCTTTAGGGGTTTTTGTCAACTTTCGCACTCAATAATGGCCTGCTTCTTTAGAGAAGTGCAAAAGAAGGCCAAAAAGATAAAAAAATTAAACAATCGAAGTATCACTTAATCATTAAAGATTTCGGACCAGACTAAGTTTCTGTAAAAATGGAAACAGAATGCTGATAAGGTCAAATGACGCTTTTAGTTGAACGATTTGTATCAGTCGCTTAGCAATAGTCATTTGATGCGGTGCATCATTTTGCACAACATTGAAGAGAGTACCATACTGTGATTAAATTTCTCGTTAGGGGGTTACTTAGTTCCAGTGATATTAAGTAACTTTTAGATTGTGTACCGTCAATCTCTGCCTTCACAAATGAGTTGAGTGATAAGTTATTGCGTTAAACGTGAGGTCAAGTGCACCTTTCGTTGATAGTCATCTCTGTTCTGTAAGTGAATATCAAAGTGACGAGTTAATAATTTAAGCAGCTGTGCAACCAGCTAGTAACGGATACAATAGACAACAATATTCTTATATTACCTTCTCAGATCAAACATTGCTTCAACAGCCGGGCAGCCTGAAGCATCAAATCAGCAGTGCCAATCACCCTCATGCTCTTAGTATCAGCAGCAGTCGCTTCTACCTTCCCAGTTACAATTATCAAAAAATTCATGCTAACTGCTGAATTGCGAAAAATGCGACCAGACAGAAAGTTAAAGAATATAGACGCAAACGACGGAAATAATGGACCACCCCGCCCTTATCGCAAGACCAGTAACAACAACCTTTATTACTGACAAATAAATATTCGGTACTAGCACAAGGCCCTACTAATAATTCACCAGCATTGGATAGACAAGTATAAGCTTTTTTCATTATAAAGGGACGGATTCGTTTGGGACGAGAAACCATCATCAACGAAGTTGAACTGCTTTCGGAAGAAAATGTCCTCAGCGAGCGTGAGATGTTGCAAGCAAAAGAACTGCCAGCAAGATTTCCATACAGGCGTGTGACTTCTTCATAAACAATTTCGTGCAGACACCGACTTTTGTCGACGGTTACAAAATAGCGACATGTAAACAATTTATAAACCTCTGTCGCAACAAAGGAGAAGTTACAGAGAACGAAGCAATAATTTTGTACTGCGGTTGCCTAGAGAAATATTGTAGTAAATTGAATGGCGCAAAGCGGGCGAGAAACAACCAGGGAAAGAAAAGGTGAAGCAACTATAGTAACTTCCAGAATTATGGCTGCAACTCCCAAAATAAAGTTTTACTATATAGAACTATAGCTTAAGCCCATTTAGATTTATAATGTACAATTGCGGAGTTACGCAAAACCGCGAATACAAAATTCCCGCAAAGCTTTCATTCTTAATAATAACACGTAATCTATTTATACCAGAAGAAATTGTAATTTAGATAAAAATAATAACAAAATTAATAATACATAAAAAAGCCTAGTTCAACAAACCAAAAGATATTCAATGGCTAAAATAAATTACACAAATTAGGCTATTAGAGTGATAGTAAAAGCAGAATTACAGTCATATAACAGTTTCTTCTTTATATTAAGAGCTAGTAATAAAATATAGTCAAAAAATGAATGCCAGTTTTCATTCCCAAACCTGGAAAACCCCCTAATGGTTACCCAAGCACCAGTTAGGTTTTCGAAATCACCATTACACAATCCAGCAATGCCATCGAATAACATACACCATACAAATTGCACTTCAAAACAAGATTAGATGTCAAACCAGCATTCGATAGAGTTTGGAACAGAGGGCTACTACACAAAATAAAAACAGTGCTGCCCTACAAATTCTGTCTTTTATTCCTTTTGTATCTCAATAATAGAAGCTTTCAAACTAAGATTGGTAACGATGTATCCCAGATAAACGCTGGGATGCCCCAAGATAATATTGTTGGCCTGATGTACTTACTCTACACATCTGACGTACCAATATCCAACCATACCGTGGTAAGCACGTTCGCCGATGATAACAGTTATTTATGTTTGCAACGACGATCCGAACACACTATCGAAAATGATTCAACTTCACCTATACCAAATTAAACATTGGTTATGCAACTTGATAATTAAGGTCAATGAGGACAAATCAGTACACGTCACATTTACAACGTAACGTCCAACATGTCCACCAGTCACCCTCAACATTCCACAGTTAAACGAAGTGAACTGGGAAGACTTCTAATCTAAAAAACTCATATCACCAAAACGTGCAAACAAATAGACATCAAAATACATGAGCTGTGCTGGCTTATAGAAAGAAAATCTCCCTTACTGCTAGAGAATAAAAAACTAATAATACGCCCAATCCGAACATATGGAAGCGTCAGCAATTTTAATCTTAAAATTATACAACGCTTTTAGTCGGAAATTCTTAAAAATATGTGAAATGCTCTATAGCATGTGCCAAACCGTACACTACATGTAGACCTTAAGATCCCATATGCAAAAGTCATCAAACAGTACGTCGTTAAAGACCACAATACCCTAAACTCACCCAAATGAAATAACAAAACCACTGACAGCAGATCCACAAACTTCAGAAAAAATGGCCAACGAATCTGACTAATTAAATATGGAAGGACACTAATGAGAGTCCTTCCAATAAGGTTCGAAGCTTGATTCTAATTTCTAATAAAGTTCAAATAAACAAAAAAATATTTTTATTTGAATCACATCTAAATTAATGGTTTGTGTTGCTTATTAATGAAGAAAAATAAATATTGAATATAGTTACCAGTGACTAGAGTCCTAAGTTTCGGCGTTGATAGTGTCGGTCTTACCTGAAACAAACAAAAAAAAATTAATACTGAAAGACAACTCTTTAATTTTGCAAAAATACATATTCTACAGAAGCAAACAAATAAGAGCCTTAAAAAATTACGACGATACACTTTCGCAGTAAAACGGAGGTCCATTTTATATTGCGCGCCTTAGTAGTTCTGTAATATTAAATTTCCTTTATTAACTTTATGCTTGTGCCTCCCGTCCCCACTTTATTTCGGAAGGCCCGCGCTCCTCCAACGAAAACATTTCCTTTGTGCTTAAACGCATTTCCTTCGGATTACGGCGGCACTACAAGTTTCAGGAATCAGAAGAGCGCAACTTACATGGCAACAGCAGAACAATCAGCGGCCCAGGCTGGGCTTGAGGCCCGCAGTGCTAATTCGTGCACAGGAATTGCACAGTCAGCAATTCATACCCGTGCCTAATTCCGGATTATTCATGCAAACTGCATTTAATGCGTTTGATTAAATTCGCGGATTTTCGATAGTCCGACCGCCGACCTTAGCTGCCCGGTTGGAGCTGGAGGATTAATTAAAGCCTTTGGGAATATGCAATTAAACTGCGATGCACGCCACGATTCTCTGCGTTTTTAGGTACGCTACGTGCTTCTTTTCCCTTAGTTTGTTTTACGACTAGTAAACGCGGCACGCTAGACAAACTTTAAAGCGCAATTTAAATTTTGTGCATAAAATAAAAGGCACACAGCCACTTTAGAGTTTAACTGGTTACCTCAAATATTTAGCTCCGCTTTCTAAAATTATAATCTACCTTTTGGCCTAACCTAACTAGAACATAGACTCTTAAATGGTATTTTCGATAAAAAAATATATCTAACTGGATCCAAACGGATTGATTTGCCCAAAAGTAGAAACTGTTTTCTAAATTAACTCTACTTAGAAGCTGTACTTCTCAAAGACAGCATTTTTAGGAACGTACGTTTGTAAACTCTTCGCTGTTGATCATCGCAGCCCCGTAGAACATCTTAAAATTCTGTTGACAAAATGAAAGAATTAATAAAAGACACATAATAAATGTAGATGTTGGTACATTAAAATATAGATATAGAGTAGGTTATGATGTAAAGTATTTCAAAGATGTAAAAGGCACGTTGCTGGGGTACGGCCATGTTCCATCTTTGTGGAACACACAAGTTTTGAATGAACTATTATGTTGACATAGGTAGCGGGTAGGTACTACTTTACGATCACGGTAAAGTATATACCTGCTTCAGGAACCTAGCGATCCTGCCTACGCGAGCTCTTGATTGTTCCTATCTCCTGAAACAGGGAGCAATCATGCCCTAGCCTAATTCCTTAACCACATTATATATTCCTACCTATCCTCACTCCCCTCACCAACACGCTTGGCCAGCGCGGTGAGTCATGGCTAAACACCTCCCAACAAAGTACGTTAGGGGAGGCTTACATCCGACGATAGATGACACAGCTGATGATGATGATTATGTTGACATAGAGAGTGCTGCAAATCAGAGCAGCAGATTTATTTTTGGCCAAACCTAGCTAATCAGATATGGAATTAATCGCTACTGTCAAAGCTATCCTCGCTCCGACGACCAAAACCACCAACGCTACTTCTTTATTGAGCTAGTGAGTTTCCAAAACCTGCAACCACAATGAGCTATGGTAATGTCTATAGGTGGGCTCCAGCGAACGAAGTCCTTTCTAGAGTATTGCCACATTATAAACAATAGCCCAGTTTGTTTTAGTAAGGACAAGCTCTTTCTTCTGAAGGTTGTTGTTTGGAAGTTTTAAAAGCGGGTTTTAAAGGGGTGGTAACTATAAAAAATAATCTGGGCTGCTCTAATATCATATATAATAATATTTTTCCGTGGTGCTTTTATTTTTAATAATGAGCTATTTTCAATCAGATACTGGCAGTATAATCACAACACATACAAAAAATACTAAAGAAAAAATTGTTTCACACTCCTATAAGCTAAACATTTAAGCTAACCATCTCGCTGAAAAAATGGAAATCTACTGTGATAAGGCTGGCTCTCCCATCAAAACATTGATGGTATAATGTCTTCAGTAGTTAAAGATTTCGGAGATAAAACTGCCCCACAATCCCATCTTCAGGTGGAAACTAATGGAGAGAGAAATACGTCTAAAGAAAGATTAATGAAAATGTGAAACGTTAGCACATTGTAGCGGAAAATTAGAAAATATCAATACATTGAATACAATAATATAGACTTGATTCGAATAACCAAAGGAAAATGACCACAAGAAGGCGACATGTGGAGTGAGAAATATCCTAACATGAGTAGGGCACAATCCAATGACAGGTCTTTATGATTTTCTCAATGCGGTAAATCTTATTAAATCTTCTATTCACAGGCTGACGGGGGTAGAGGTTGGTAATGAGTTGGTTAGTAGGATTTAAGGTGCTCAAATGAATATAATTCTGAAGTCGACATGGAGGGTTTGGTTGCTGACGTACCAAGGTGCATTGGTCGCGTATACGCAATATCGTTGATTGGAAAAACTGCAAGATTTTGGTATTTGATGGCTTACTGCAACCCCAAAATCGAATCCCGTAAGACCATACAGGTGTTAGGATGACTGTGCATAGCTACAGCTTGCTTTCTATAGTCAGTTGGGATTTACATCCAATTAGCCAATGCATACTTTGGTTTTTAAATTGAATTGCTGTCTTCTAGCTTTTTTTATGAGCTCTCCAAGTTAGTCTGTGGTCCTAAGTATTTCACCCCAGTTTTCATTGGGATGGGCTGATTGTAAATAATGACTTGTAGGCAAGGAGAGTGTTTAATAGTAAAAGTGATTTGAATTGATTTAGTGCTGTTTACTTTGATCCGCCTCTGATCGACCCAGATTTTCAGGAGCTTTTCAGATGCGTAATTAGCGTTGGTATCAGATGACATTATAGTAGTGTCATCTGCAAAGGTAGCAATTAAGTTATTGTCTGTGGTTAGAATGTCTTCAGTATATGGCTAAAGATAGAGAAAGAATCTGGAATAAAAAAACATGTTGATAAAGATAAGAGATGAGACGCATTAAGTTGGTCAGAATATGATAAAATTCTAGCAAAACTTATAAGGAGTTTTGGAGAAAAAATCAAAGACTTTACATAACCCAAAAAGAGCACAAGAATAAAGTGCAAAACTACGGCACAGCAGCTCTGATAGCAGATATTAAAAATTTTGACCAAAATCGTATACCGTAGAATTAAAAAAATTCTAGAACAACCCTGGCAAAAGATCAGTTTGGTTTCAGGCCGAGTTTCGGTACAAGAGAAGCAATAACAATCATAGAAAAGAGGATCGTAAAAGAAAAACCA
Organism: Sinelater perroti; assembly: GCA_036346155.1. Lineage (NCBI taxonomy): Eukaryota > Metazoa > Arthropoda > Insecta > Coleoptera > Elateridae > Sinelater > Sinelater perroti. Next base: position 13,559,951 of record JARFIY010000158.1, on the reverse strand, counting down.
ATACACATTTCCTTCACAAACCTAAAAATGGCTTTAACAACATGGAGTGACTAAAACTGTTTAAATCAATGAAAAAAATTAGCGTAAATTTCAAATATAGCAGAACTGTTCTAACATTACATGAGCAATAGACAGCCCTGGTAAATCTCGGGGAAGTAAGTAAAAAGCCGAGGATAGAGGCAAGGCTGCGTGCTTTCACACCTCGTTAGAACAACAAAGTATTAAAACTAATAAGAAGGACAAACTTTAATGAAAGATATATGAGACCTATTAACTCGATCTATCGCTACGTCACCACCATTTTTAAAAACAATTATAGAAAGGAAAGCTGAAAGAAAAGATGCATAAAAACTTTACAATGTAGCAGTCAAAATTAGTTAAAAATCTGGCCATGGACAGAAGAGCATGAATCCACTTTTCTGATTCACAACACTCAACATTAGCAAAATAGTTCACTCAAAATTTATGCGTGCCACGTAGACCGGACAGAGTCGACTCCCCATATGACCTGTTGCATCATAATTACTACACTCATTGCATATACCAACATCTACATTTATTATGTCTTTTATTTATTCTCTTTAGCAAGAAGATTCTTCAACGCAATCAAGAACACCTTTCTGGTAGAAAAAATACCGAAAAATTAAAAACAGTAATTTTCAAGGCACTTAAATCCTCATTTAGAAGTTTTAGACACGGACTCTTAATTTAAATCTCAGAAATAAGGGAAAAATACAAGAAAAAACTACAAAAAAAATAAAAAACAATACTTTCAGAAAAATCCTGAAGACAAAACCAATACAAGATACTGTAGAGGAAAGAGAAGGTAGTTCAGATACATAATAAGGTTTGAAAAAGAGAACATTGTGAGAAGAGTGTACGAAGCAAAGTCTTATAAAAAGAAGAAGAAAGAAAGACCGAGAACAACGTGGATAACTAAAGTGACAAGTGCGCCAGGAAAACGTACCATTAAGCATGAAGTCAAACAAAAGGCACAAGATAAGAAAGAATGGAGAGAGGTACGCAGACAAAAAACAAAGTGACTACAACTACAATCGCCTTAGATCCAACATTGTAGAAGGTTTTTAGATTAAGTGAGTAAATAAGTAGAGAATAGATTATCTGTGTCAAAAATAAGAAAAAATGATCAGATTGTTTTTTCCACAAAAGCTTTTACATTCCACAATGGTTTTTAGGTTGTCAACATGATGATTTTTTTTTATTGGTATTTAATCATTTTTCCAATGTAATTCTAGATATAGATGCCTGCTCGCTTCCATGTACTGACTTAGACAAAAGTATTACAAAAAGCAAGTTGTAAGTGTGTAACTTCCTTTGGTACAAAATTTATATTTAACTACTTAATAATTTTGAAGGCAAATTTAATATTTAGGAATTTCTTTGTCTAATAAACTTTTCTTGCACTTGAACCCTTCTAGCACACTTCCCCTTCGGTATAAAACGTGTGTTGAATATCTCAATTTATCATTTTGTACATAGTTTTCTTTCCAATATCTAGAATAAGGCAACAAGTGGCATACATTACAATAAATACACCATTTAACTCTATTCAAGAGTTTAAAAGATTGTTTTGTACTCATATTGTCTATTTTATCCGCCAGAGTGGTCCAGTAGTTGAGGCGCGGGCTGCGATGCTGACGGACCCTTCAATTTTCTCTGATGCCTGGCGGGTGGCCTACTCAGTCACTAAAAATAATTGAGTACCTGCATTCATTGAACAAGGGTTAATGGCGGTCGTCTTAGGCGCGGTGTTGCCACATCGCCCCGCATCAGAGATGGTGCGCGACGACCGGGCAGAGAACTAATGAAGAGCCTTAACCTCTCAGTTCGCAGGTTGTAGAGCTTACCATTACCATTGTCTATTTTATAACCAAGAGTTATTTACAATTTTTTATTTTTGTTCTTTATGTTGTACTGTCATTTTTATTAATATAATGATATATTTATATTCTGCTTTGTTGGATTTGTTAGTTCGTACTCTACTAGCATTACTGTCCTAAGTTATTTGTGCTGATTTCCATTTTGACAATGCAATATCTGGTCAGTTTTACTGTCTAACTTTGCTTTATAATTTTAATTCTCACTTTAGAATAAGATTATCATTTCTATATTTAGTTGCACAACACCCGTACAGGGTAGCAGAAGATACGCTGAAGAAGAAGAATTTTCTATATCTATCAGCATACATAAATATTTTAGTAAATAAAGTTGAATTGACACTTTTGCACAAACATAAAAAGGAAGAACCAAAAAATATAACAATAGCTTAAAGTGTACACTATCTCTTATGCGAAAGTAGGCCTAAGTTATGCAACTATGCTCCAGAAACCCGTGCGTTCATAGTGTGTATCTACAAAACCAGATAGCTCTACACTTTTCTGTAATGGCAGAGTTGGTAGAAGCTGTTGGAAATAATGCTCTTTCATGCCTAATAGCAAACTGTCAGCGAAAACGCAAAACAAGCAGTGACCAGCTACAACCAGGACTACTTAAATGTACGAACCAATGTGTCATATGCAGTAACCGATCATCTGATGGAGACCGACAAATAATAGACGCTGCTGTTAGAGAAGGAAAGTCGCATCGACAAACATACCATCCATATTTGGCGGAACGATCTTGCACCTGTGTCAAGTTACATCGAAATGGGTACCGTATGCACTCGCGAAACTTTAAAATTGGATGAAATGCAAGGAAACCATTTTTTCTATAGGTGAATTTTAGACCAGCAAACATGCACCAGAGCTCAAACGTCAGTCCGCAGAGCAGCGACACACAGAATCACTAAAAAGCAAGGCGGCTGACCGACAACTAAATTATCGTTGCTTCCTGTGCAATTACAGAACATCACAGAGTGATTTTGTGTTGTGGATACACACTATGAATGCAAGCCTTCTCTGAGACGTATAATATTTTGTGATAAGATTCCTTATTTTTAAAAATAGTTGCAGCTTATACTCCAACCCTCGTATCTAAGCTATAACAGAAATGAAAAAAAAATGTTAAACACCACTGTGAGCTAAGCACGCACATGAAGCCATATAGAAGGGTAATCCAAATTAAATTTTAGGATTTGAATCATCTGAACATGATTTTTTTAACAAAGCTTGTAGCTGTTCAACAATATACATTGTTATATAATGTAATTTTAACAGTTAGTACCTGACAAAATGCGAGCCGTGGTGGTTTAGTGGATAGATTGCTAGACTATGAAACCAAGAGTCGCGGGATCGAATCCCGCTCTCGCCAATTGGATTACTGGCATTTTTACGGTCCAGCTCGACTCAGGCTGCAATAACTGAGTACCTGGAGGCCAAAGCTCTGGGGTAATAATAGGCGGTCGGTACGTAGCGTTAGTCACATTACTACCCTTATGTAGCGTAGGCTCTAGATTGTAGCAGATCTATCCTGTTACGACCCCAAAGGGCCTTCAAGGCCTATTACAGGGAACTATTATTATTACATGACAAAATAAAATAACTTGAATGGTAATTAATAAGCACTTGAAATAAAACTAAATTTGATAGTCACTTAGACTTATGGCTTGATCACCAGAATTATTTGAAGGTTCATGTGTGTGGCATTTAGACATCACCACTATCATTTAAATATATGTATTATAGTAGCTTAAGTTTTAGCTGGGTATGGATACTTCCTTGAGCTAATTCGTAAAAGGTGGCACCGATGCAGTTGGTAAAATTTTCGTGAAAGCTTTTAATCAACAATGTGTTCTTGAATTGCAGGTATGTCTAGTTTGTAGTTGAGCTGTTGATTAGTGATGAACCAAGGAGCCTTGACTGTCATTTAAAGGATTTTATTTTCTAGGATCTGGATTCAGTTTAGATTGGTTTTTGTAAAAGTAAAGCAGTAAGTAAGAGTAAAGATTAATTGCGTATGAGCTTCATTCAATTTTTTTAGTGTATGGTATTTCCATATAACCCAAGCATTCCGCTGGATAGGATGGCCGTTGATTGTAATAAAGGTGGATTTTTTATGTTTCTAAGTGTAAATATTTTTGTGACACACTTAGAATGTTTGAGTGAATTGGTAAGTTCCATTCTTTGAACCATCTGCTTATGGTATCGGCAGCAAATTAAAGTTCAGCAATTGCTTGTTCTAAATGTTCATTCCTAGCTAGTACGACCGTGTCGTCTGCAAACATAACAGTCTGCATTGTGGACGAGAAAGTCAAATATAAAGATGTTAAATAAAATGGGGCCCAATATACTCCCTTGTCCCAAGGGTCCTTCTTTAAATCCAAATTGAAAAGTTGAGAGAACGCTCAATTTTATAACTTCTTCATTAAAACGGAGATAAATGAACTTTTCGAAAAGCTTCGAAGTGGTTGTCAATAAACTGATAGGGTTATAGCCGGAGAAATTTTTCTTATTTTTGTTTGGTTTGAAAAGCATTAGAATGACTTCATGTTTCTATACATTTGAAAAATAGACAGTTCTTAGACAGACATTAAAAGTTGAACCTAGGTATGACTTGTTTGGTATGATATTAAGTATTTCATCATATTCAGACGATTTATTTATTAGAAACATTTTAAATATGGAAGTAACTGCCCTGGGTGATGCTGGTTTGAAGTTTGCTTTCGTTATTGGTGGGGCATTTCTACGTAATTTTTTGTTAGGTTTTTAAATATTAGATCTGCATAGTTGTTAGGAGTGTATGTTTGTTCCAAATGGTCTGCGAAAGCTTTATGCTTTTCTTTAGAAACCCGATTCGCTTGGTTCGAGGTTACTAATATGTTTTTAGTAGACCTTTAATAGTCAAGTTATTATTCACCAAATTCTTGGTTGAGCAGTTCCTAGTTTTCTGTCATTTCTACCGCTTTTTGCTTACTTATCGTTGCTAATCGATGCTTCCTTTTTGTTTATACCTAATCATGGTGGCCGTGTCACTACTGCCAAAGATTATTTTGGTTGTGTGAGGTTGTTTGGTCTATTTGGCTAGGGGGATATTTAAGCCTTTGACCGAATATAACATGAAAGCCGTCTCAATTAACTGGCCCATTTATTAACCACGATCCAAGAATTTGCTTTGCTGGTATTAGTATATATAACGGGTAAGTGGTCAGAATCGAGTTCAGTGAGCACTTGTTGAAAGATTAGTTTGTTGAAATTCTTGTAGATAACGATGTCTAGCATATCTGGTTCGTGGTCATTTCTATACGGGTAGCACGCGGGTTTATCGGGGGCTTTTATTTGAAAAGCGCGTGCAAATTTTAAGCTACAAAGCTACTCAATATTGTATTTTTGAAATTCATGTCTTTTGTAAGAAGCTTGGGTTATTTCATATTAACTATGAAGGAGATGTCTTTATCCAGAAGTTGCTTCTTGGATTGTTTTTAAAACACATACCAGAGTTACAGTAGTACCATTACTTAGTTGTATTTTGGCTCCAACTCTCTCGAGGTTGGTAGTTAATCTTTTGGCATTTATGATGAATTATAAGGTGGTTTGAATATGACCGGGACTGATTTGTGGGTAAACAAGCCGCACTGTGCAGCACCTAAGCGACCTTGAGAGAGTGGAGCCACAACCTCCGTGCTTCCTTTTGCTTGGCTTAAAAGCTGTTGAGTCTTGTTTGGAAGTTGCTAGAGTGATGAGCGAAAAGAAAGTACTCCGGAGCGTTGAACAACGCAATATAATCAAATTCCCGGACAAAACCGCTGACAGTCACCACAAACCTCAACAACAGTATGGGGAAGAGTGTTTCTCACGGACCCGTGTGTTTGAATGGTGTAAGTGCTTCAGAGAGGGCAGAGAGCGTGTGAAGAATGAACCACATGATCGTCGGCTGCGAACATCCGTCACCGAGCCAAACATTTATAGTGCAGATGAGCGTATTCGTGATAATAGGCGCAGCACTATCAAGTACCTTGGAGCAATGCTGTTCATCAGTATTGGTAGTATAGAAGAGATCATGAACAATCACCTTCACAATCGCAAGGTGTATGCACAGTGGGCACGCACTTTAAGGGAGTGAAGGATGCTTGACTCTGGAAGGAAGTGCGTTGAAGAGTAACGTGCAAGTAAGTGTTTGGCAATTTGTTTTTTTTTTTGTAGAAAAATGACTTTCGGTCATGTTTGAACCACCTTGTACCCCTTCTGATACAAATCCAGCCTCTCGGTTTCTGCGATAGATCTGATATCCGGCATTGGTTAGATGGGTTTTACAGACGCATGTTGTATCGATGGAATGTCTCACAATAAATTATTTAAATAGATTTGATTGTGTTTTGATGTCGTTGGCATTCTAGTTAAGGAGTTTTGGATAAATTAGAGTTTTATTTCTGTGATCTATTGAAAAGGGAAAATTACTTGATAAAATTAATTGCCTGCTTTCTTGTATGAAGAGCTAAATCAGGTGTAATAGAGACTGTAGGATAATGTTGAATATAAGTGCAAAGCCATTATGACATCATATACTGTGAAGCATTGTACCAATATCATTCTGGTTAACTATGATGAAAATAAACGGTCAGTTACAGTTACGCAATGGAACTTTTAACTATTTTTGGATGAAATAATGTGCCACGTGAGGGTGTAACTCGTGATCTAGTGCAAAAGTTTAAAACCTTAATGACACAGCAAGCAGCGGACGTTCAGGTAACAATGTTGCTATAAGAAGTGATAAGACATCTAAAGAACCAAGCAAGTTAATTCGTCACCATCCTCAGCTTTTGATTATTTCATACGGCTTTGCTCAATGCGACCTAACAAAGGATCTAAATTTACAAGATTATAAAGTGCCATTGATTTAAGAATTTAAAAGAAAAGCTGTTGGGTCACACACGAAATACTGGGCTTAATGGATTAGCGCAGGCAGTACAAAGGTAGAGATGTAACGCAGTATAAAAGAACAGATAGGTTAAATGACCTATGTGCTGAGGTTGAAGAATATTAAGCTAAATATAACTGGTTCAATGTGCATAAGAAAATAAGAGAAATCACGGAAGCTAAAAAATCACGAAGCACCCACACCCTGGTGACATTCGATGGTAGATACGCGATGTCTATAAAAGAAAAGTTAAATATCTTGGAAGATTGCATCGCTGTTTTGTTCAAAGACGACAGGCGAGATATAGATATAGATTCTAATGTAGAACTTATAGGTCCGTACATCACCAACGGTGAAATAGCGTATGATACTAAATCAGCAAAAATGAATAAGTCTGTGGGTTCTGATAAAATAGCCAGCGAATTGCTAAAACTTTTAGAGTAAAGTAATCTTGGACTACTTGGAACAGTTGTTCAATAATATATATATAACACGGGTTGCATTCCAGCAGATTGGCTTAGTTCTCCTTTTGTTACTCCTTTTGTTTCTTCAACAAAGAGATGCAATGAATACCGCACTATTTCACTGATGAGTCAAATTTTGAAGATCTTTTTGAAGTAATACATAACAGGATTTACCAGAAATGAGAAAGTACCATTTCAGACTCACAGTTCGGATTCAGATGTGGATTGAGAAGTAGAGATGCACTGTTTGGGTAACAAATCCTTATTCAACGATGCTAGGACATGAATCAAGATGTTTTCGTATGTTTCATTGATTACGAAAAAGAGTTTGATAGAGTACAGCACGCAAAATTGGTGAACATTCTGAAAAAACAAGGTCTTGACAGTAAGGACATAAGAAAGAACTTGTCCTGGAACCAAAGAGCGAATATGCGTGTTGAGTCTGAACTGACTGAACATATGGAAATCTTAACGAGAGTCCGATAGCGCTATATACTATCGTCCTTAGTGTTTAACATTTATTCTGAAAACATATTCCAAGGGGCCCTACATGATCTTGACGTGGGTATAGTCATCAATGGCAAAGCCGTTAATAGTATACACTACGCGGACGACACGGTTATAATGGCACCCACTATAGAAGACCTTCAGGTACTGTTAAACAAAGTTCAGGTCTACGAGCGCTACCTATGTCCTCATCGTTAACAGCAAGAAAACGAAGTTTATTGCTGTAGCTAAAAACCCTCCTGCCAACATAAATTTGCTATGTTAATGATGACGGTGATCATAATCTGGAAATCAGCTGACGCATTGAACAAGCTCGGAATGCTTTCTACAAAATGAAATAACTGCTCCGCAATAGAAACATGAATATCAACCTACGTATCCAATTAGCGCGCTGTTACGTGTTCTCCGTTTTTCTATACGGCGTTAAAGCGTGGACACTCACGAATGATATGTGTAAAAAAGCGGAAGCTTTTGATATGTGGGTGTACAGAAGAATGTTAAGGATATCTTGGAAAGACAAAGTCAGAAACGAAATAGTACTGTAAAGGATGCGCAAGAATGTAAAGATACTGCAGGCAGTCAGAACTAGAAAGTTAGAACATCTCGGATATATAATGAGAAATTTCAAGTACGAGTTGTTGCAACTAGTAATTCAAGGCAAGATACAAAGCAAATGCAGTGTTGGTAGGAGAAGAAGATCGTGGTTCAAGAACTTACGCCAATGGTACAACAAAAGTAAGCGATCATTGTTTCGAGCTGCTGTGACGAAGGTTCAAGTCTCCTTCATGATCGCCGACCTTCGATAGAAGATGGCACAAGAATATGAAGAAGAAGAAGAAGAACCTAGAGGAACAAACTACCAGAAGCGCTCATTTTTCTTTAAGTAGTTTTAGGAACGTCACAATGGTCGTATTCTGGAGTGGTGCAAATCCAATTGCTATTCACAAAAAACCAATGCATCCCCAAAGATGCACTGCTTGGTGTGCAATATTGGCTAGAGGACTAGAGAGTCCGCATTTTTTCGAGGAGGAAGCTGACAACGCTGTTATTGTCAATGGTGTACGGCATCGAAAGATGCCAAATAATGAAACCAACTATTTGAACTCGAATGACTGACATGCGATTTTAACAAGATGGAATCGCATGTCAAACAACACGTGAAACACTCACTTTACTTTAAACCAAATTTTCTGGTCGTATTACCACGTAGAGGGATGACATCGATTAGCCACACTGGTTTTGTGATCTAACTCCATTATATCTTTCCTCTGAGGCTATTTGCAAGAGAGGATTTATATCTACAAACCTACTATGATTTTAGGTCGAAAAGAGAACATAATTGCTGCAATAGAGCCGCATTTATGAAAACACATTATGGAAAACATTTCACTAAAGGAATAATCACCTGTCAGCGGAGCCGTAGGGGGGTTTGACCGACATCATGCTAAGTCTGTACTTTACACTGGCAGCAATAAAACTGTTTTATTCAAAAAAACATCCTAAAGCTCAATTTGAACCACCCTTTAAAGGCTAAAACAAATACTAGAAACATAACAGTGAACCTGAAAAATGATGCGGTCTATAAACAAAGCACAGAACAAGCGTTGGAACGTACTTTCGGGCCTGCAGCGAAACGTCGAAGCCGCAATAAAATCCCCTGCAGCAGGCCCTAGGCGCGCCAACGACTCTATCGGAGCGTAAGTGGCATTTCTGAAATTCCTAGGCGATACTGAAACAGCCGTTCATAAATTCCAGCCCGCTCGCGGCTGCAGCGCCGGGAAACGCCGCCCGCAGAAATTCTGATTGCGCTGCAGTTCTCCGGCCTGATCTGCGTTTTCACCTCGACGCGCTTCCATCTGCGTTTGCCAGCTGACAGGGCATCCGCGGCGGAAATTTTAAGCGCGGCCCGGCCGAAGCAAAGCTTTTCGCGTCTTTACGGGGCTGAGGGAGAAACTGCTGGCTCGGCTCGGATGGGAATGCGAGCTCGCAGGTGGGATTTGTTATTGGCATTCCTGTTAGGCGTCCGTGGCGCAGCAGGGGAGATAAGGCCGGCGTTAACTGACACTTGGGCGGAACTTGCCGAGGATGGTATACGGAAATTTTAGGGGATTTAAAAATGGGGCTTCAGGCTAATTCAACTTGGAATTTTGTTTGTTTTACTTTCGATCAGCTTATCGAAATTTAATAATGATATTAATAAAAGACACATTAAAGTGCTGTAGTCAACAAAAATTGGTAAACATGTAAAATAGGACTTATACTTTAAAATATGTCCTTTATGAGCATGTTTATATAGGGTGAACAATAATAAGTGTCTATCAAAAATTAATGAGAGAAGGTAGATCAGCTTCACTTGTCATACATAATAATTAGCTAATTGAATTATTGTAGCAAACCATTGAGCACATGACTATCTAATTGTAAATTTGGAATTCTTGGCCTTCGAAGAAAGACTGTTTATTGTACAGAAATTTTATGACTTTGGAAGAAATTGTGTCATGGTCCGACGGGCCTTTAAGGAGTCTCCCTTAGACAAAAACAAAAACTTTGAAAGGCCTATAAGCAGGTGAGAAAATGTAAACAAAATATCGGAATAAAAACGTATGTCTGTAAAAAAAATTTCGCTACTTTTAAGGTGATTCAGCGATTTTGGGCAACTGGCAGTATCCGGGATGCTCAGCTAGCAAACTGCGACCGACCAGCTATGGCTGTGAAGTCATAGATCGAGGATCGATTCGGCGAGCAGCGCAACAATCAGAAATTAGCTATGGGATTGCCCAATGTTCTAGTAGAAGAATCAAGTCCATCAACTGCCGAAGCCGCACGATATCGAAAGAAGATTCCATTTGACCAACTCATGGTTGAAAAGTAAAAAACGGTTCGACTGGTGTTCTGAGAATTTGGTTTAATGATGACACCCATTTTTATTTCCATGGTTTGTTAACAAGTAAAACATGCGCTACTGGAGTACCGAAAATCCTCACCTTACAATTGTAAAGACTCTTCGTTCAGCAAAAGTGACCGCCTGGTATGCAACTTTAGGGAAAAATACTTTTATATTTCTTTGATGGCAATCTGACTTCTTAAAATTACCGCCAGGTGCTCGAAAGTGAGTTTCTACGGGAGAAAAGGGAGCCAAAATGCTCAACGATTACTGATTTATGCCTCATCGCACTCTGGACGTTCTTTACACTCTTTTGGACAATTTTTGATTTTTGGTGATGGAATTAAATGGCCGCCTGACATAAATCCACGTGACTTTTTCCATGGAGATACCTGAAGGATAGTCTCCAAGAACACTCGAAGATCTCCATAAAAAATTAAGTTTCGGCCATCAGAAGAGACACCCTTCAAGCAATAAATGAGGCTTTTGAAAGCTGCCCTATTTTGTTGTTAGTCAAAGTTCAGATTATAAAAATCTGTTAAACTAAACTTCAGAGTATGCTGAATGTAACATTTTTTAAATTTTGAAAATTAGCCAGCTACAGGAGAAGTTAAAAAATATTTTCCGATTATTAGCGCTCTGAATTGATCTTTAAGACAATTTCGGAAGCAACCTCAGTTCAAACCCCCATCATATATGATTTGTTACGAAACTATGTACCCCCTGAATCACCTAACCAACTGCCATAACAAATCTGAGATACCATTTTTATTCTCACTTTTCCATCTTGCCACCAATAATTTAAAATACGATTAATGTGAGACTTCACTCTACAAATTTATTCGTCAATACACCGTTTGAAAGACACAAAATTTTGACTTTTCATAAATCATATTTTTGCAAATTTATAGTAAACATTTAAAACGTCATTGTATAATGTGCGCGTGGCGTCTATAGACTGTGATATCCCATCGCTAGAGTTATTTTCCCGAACTCTTTCTTATCTGCAGCTTTTTTATTCATTTCATTATTGTTATTTGTTTCAAATCTTATATCACTTCTTCCTTCCATCTTTTCTTGGTTTTAATCCCATTGAGTTTACCTTCGACACCTATCGTAGTCATTTTATTGTTTTCCATACGTTACATATACCCTAACCATCTGACTTGTAGCTTGCTGTACTGCGCTATTGATGGTTCCTTGTATAATTTTTCTAGTTCTTTGTTTGTCCTTCGCCACTCTTTGTTTTCTTTATACTCGCCGTATATTTTATAAAATTTATGGCTCACAAATTGGCAGTTCTCAGCTTTAATGATTCGTATGTTATTATTGGTCTAAATACTATTTTATAAATCTGTATTTTTGCATCAAGTGATATAGATTTTGACTTCAGAGTAGATGTTAAAGTTTCTCTTGTCAGTCTTACTTTTGTTTCTCTCTCTTTTCTTCCATGATCTGGTATTTGGATACCCAAATATCTAAATATTTTCATTATCTCCATTTGCAGTGCTCTATCGACCTGTTATTTGACTACTAGATTTTGACTTTCTGTTATACTAGATTGATACTTTATCATCATGTGCTTTAATTACTTGTCGTTAATACGTAGTCCTGCTTATCTTGCCTTCTCGACTTCTGTTATTAATTTTATCCCTTCTGTTGTTTGCCATTAACACTATGTCGTCAACATATGCAATGTATTGTTGTTTTTGGTTAATTATGCTTCCCGTTCTATTTTATTTATTATTTTTTATTGCGCATTACAAACTTATATTAAAGAGAATCATTTCTGTCTGACTATTACTAACACATATTCCCGGTGCTCCCTGATGCCTGGCGAGTGGCCTACTCAGTCACTAAAAATAATTGAGTACCTGTGTTCATTCGAACAAGGGGTAATAATGGCGGTCGTTTTAGGCGCGGTGCTTGCCACATCGCCCCGCATCAGAGATGGTGCGCGACGACCGGGCAGAGAGCGCGAACGTATGAGAGCCTTAACCTCTCAGTTCGCAGACCGTGCGGCCACGCGGGGCATAGAGCCTTACCATTATTATTATTATTATTATTATTATTACTAACACATTTTGGTATATTTAAATTATTTCTAGCCTTATACAACATTTCTCTGTTTAGGGTACCGTGTGCTCTTTGAAAATCTATGAAAGCAGCATTTTCAACACACCTCTTGTGTTACCGTTAAGATGAACAGTTGGCCCGTTTTAAATCCTGCTTAGTATTTCCTCATGTTCTCTATAAAAGTTTTCATTTTGCGTCTCCAAAGTGTAACAAATATTTTGTAGGTTGCATCCGGTAAAGCTATTTCTTTATAATTATTGTATTTTGTCTTTTTTCATTTCTTGTAGATGGGGGTTACCATAGCTTCTGTCCATTCCTTTGGAATCTCTTCTCGTTGCCAAATTTGGGCAATCAACTTCTGTATCTTTACGGATAGCTGTTTTCCCTGCATTTGATTAATTCGTTTTATCTTCTATTTTCCTTTAGAACTCTTCCGTTTTTTTTGATTTTTTTTATTAAATTCCTTATAAGTGTATTTTCCGTCAATTCTCCTCTTTCCTTCTATTTTGTTTTTATTGTTTTGGATTATTGTCTTCCCACTATTTTTGGAAACATCTACTCCAGCTTTTAATTACTTTGTCTTTATCACCTATTTTTTCTCCTTTTTCGCTGTTAAATGATATTTGTGCGTGTCCACATTTTTTTCTTTTAAATTGTACTTCTTATTTGAGATTCTTATTCTTATGTTTTTAAAATGTCCTTCGATGTGTTCTGTCCGCTTATGTGCGATTGTCTCTTTGCCTCCCTATACGTTCTTTTTTTTTTTTAAGTTATCTATCTTCCTGTGTATATCATTTTCCTTTCTATTTTTGCTGTCTAAATTAAACTATCTAATACTTCTATCCTATTGATTTTTGTTTTTAGAACTTGTCTTGCTGTGTCTTTTCTAGTTGTCTTTAATGTTTTACCTTTATTTACATTTTTTTCTCAAGCTTCTATTTTACCCTCATATTTCTTTTGCTGTTCTTTTTGGGTTAGTCGTTCTACCTCGTATTTTGTATATTTTATAAGTTTATTTTGTATTAGTACGCGATCCACTTAGTTAGCAGTGTTGTTACCGAGGACTGCCCGAGTGCCTTTGTGTATTTCTCTTTTAAAATCAATGTTTTTTGAAAGTTCCCCCTTTTCGTTTCCATATTGTGGCCCCATTCGTATATTCACTGTCAATAGTGTATTTTTGCTGGCCTACTCTTACTCTCTTCCATTTATGTCTTTAATCTGTTTTGCATTGCCGTTTCTTCTTACAATATAGGAGCCTTTCAGTTAGTTTTCAATTTCATTTTATACTTTATCAGAACTACACTGTTTTCTTCTGTTATTCTTATTGTAAAAGCCATTTTTACTACTAATTCTAATTTCAGTTTCTCTTTCATAAATTTTTTAACTTCTTATTTTATGTTTTGCTTCTGTAATCGAGCTCCTCTAATTACTATATTGTTTTTCTTTGTTAATTGCTTTGATCTTCCATCTTTTTTCTAAGTTCAATATTTTTCGTTCAAAATGCGGTCACTGAGAAAGTTAAGATGCAACTCTAATTTTATCTCCTATGGAACAAACGACATTACTTATTTGGTGTGGCGGCCTTTTCGCCCTTGAACCGCTTATATCGCGGCGGCATGCTGGCGGCTGTGATGTCTGCACGTTTTGCCATCGCACACAAAACGGCATATGGGCTTTTGCTCAGCCGACAAGTCTGCATACGCCGTCGGCGGCACCTTTTGATTTGAAAGGTGCTGGCGAATGCAAATTGCCCGCAAAGACCTACCGCCAAGCCAGGCGCGAAGCCCGGCAACATTCGCAATCCGCAACGCGGCCAATTTGGTCGTGTTTTAACACCGCACATTCACGCATCGCAGCTCCGCCAACTTGGTCGTGTCTCAACCCGCAAGAAACTCGCCATCCGCAGCGCGACCAATTCGGTCGTGTCTTCACCCCGCAAGAACATTCGCTACCCGCAGAAACCCGATCCGCAGCGCAGAGGTGGCCACTTTGGAATTGCCGACGAAGCCGAAGCCGAAGCCGATTCAGGTGAGCGATTTGGCAATATTCGTTGGTGGATATCGGTAGCCGCCCCCATCCGCTTACGCGACGGCCGTTTAAGGGACGATTTGGGCCTTCTCGGTTGACGTTCCAAACGGGCCGTACTACGTTTTCACACCGCATCACGAGAGCGGCTATTTACACGCCATACCTCTCCATTATTTGTTACGTCAAGTTGGAATTTTCTACTAAAGAACGTTTTATATGATTTTGTTAACAAAACGGGACAATGATTTTTGTTTATTTAGCTGTCTTTGTAATATAAAAAAATAGTTACATTATACAAAGTTAGGTCCAGTAATTATAGCTATACTAGCTACTAGCACTTTAGTTCTAATATTATAAAGGTAAGGTATGTTCAGTACGTCTTGAATAAGCTTTCGTGTCAGTCTTGTATGAAAGTTGTTTTGATTTAGTTGAGTTGCCCTGGTACAAAACACAAAAGTGTTAAAGAAGTTACCATTTAGCTTTTTTGCATGGATTGCAGTTTCTTGAGTGTTGTTTTGGGTGCATTGTTCCATACCAGGCAAACGTAAATTAAAATAGGTCGAACTATCGACTTATAAAATAATAGTAAGCATTCTAAACTAAGCTGGAATCTTCAGTTGATTGACGGGTGCAATCCGTTAAGTCTAGTAAGACATTCGTTAAGTTTTCTGTTGATATGATATCCCCAGTTAAGTTTTGTATCGAGGTAGTCACTTAAGTATTTTACTGCAGTGTCCTTGTGATTCTATTAAACTATAGAATTATTTATCTAAATCGGTGGACACTGAGTAAGGATTGCATTGTTAACTGCAGATGTTGCCAGAGTTGGATTAACAACTACAGCCAGATCATGGACATATATGTTGGAAAAGGTAAGTCCGAGTATGCTCTCTTGGGAAGCTCCTGCTTTTATTGTGTTTACACTGGATAACGTAGCGTCGATCTTCACTCTGAATGTTCTGTCGCTCAAGAAAAAGTATATCATTTTAATTATGCAGGTCGGGATATGTAGCTCTATCACCTTATTTAGGAATCCTTCCAACCAGAGCTTGTCGCATGCCATTTCGAGATTCAGATACATTGCTGCGGTGTATGTCTCATCCTTGTACCTCTTTTCCATTAGCTCTGTGTTGGTCGGGGCCCAAGCTGGTGAGGCGGGATGTCCTTATTTTTTAGCAGGCCAGTAAGAATTACCTTTTCTAAAACTTGGTAATAAGCTAATGGGCCTATAGCTGTCGAGGTTTTCCTTGTCTTATGCAGATTTATAGATTGGGAGCACGTTTGTGGATTTCCATGATAACGGAAAGTATCTGAGCCTCATGCAGCAGTTGAATATTCAAGTTAGGCACGCTAATGCTTTATTGGATAGGCGTTTTAGTATTTTCTTGTTAATCAAGTCAGGATCTGGGAATTTGGGCTTAGGAAAACGTTATCTGATTTTTTGAAATAATACAGAGACCATATCTATAATCTAGTGCTAGTGGAAGCTTTATGTGGCATTCGTTATTAGAATTGGATCAGTTTCATCTTGGGTTGGCGTAAAGATCTGCTCTAGCTGCGTGACTACAATTTCTGATTTTTCTTCTATCAATTATAGGATAAATAACATTAGGCTGCTTTAACAGTCTTGCCACATGGTTGAGTCTTCAAGAAGAATTCTTTCAAGGTGACTATTCTAAGGCTATCTAGGTTTAGTTTGATTAAGTGATTTAATTTATTAATTAACATTATGAAATATGGTAGTCGAATCCTTTGCCATTCTGTTCTGCGTTTATTTTTTTATTTAATTAGTGTTGTATATAGGCAGGTGTCCAAATGTGTGGTGTAGAACTTATACGTTTACACGGCGTTGTAGCCTGTTGCGCGCACTCTTGTATAGCCATAGTGTATTTAGTTAATTCTTCATCAATGTCCATTGTGGTTTGTGCAGCCCAGTCCATTTCAGTTTGGTTCAAGATATTTTGGAAAGTATTCCAGTCCGTTATTTCGTCTGTCAGTTTAGGGATAGGTGATCTGATTGTTGAAAGGTCATAAAAAACATGATGACTAGGAGATGATCCGAGTCCATTTCATCTGTCACCATCTGTTGTATTGGTTTTTGTAGGTTCCCATGAAGAACAATGTCTAATATGTTAGGCTGATGTTCTGCTCTATACGGGAAATACGTATATTGGTTTGGGGCTCAAGGTAATGTTATGTAGTCTTATACTCTCCAGATTTGTTGCTGTGCATCCCCAGATAGTGTTTTTATAGCTAGTGTCTTTTAAGAGCATCGTAACCTCAGTGCTGTAGAATAAAGTGGTAACGTCAGTTTCAAGTAGTTATTTTATTGGGTTATTTGTATGTACAGATCAGGTCCATTGGGCGGTTACTTTCAGTGTATACTTGTATAGCAATGGCTTCTATGCTTGTTAAATCGCTGAGGTAGAGTTAGAACTGTTTTATTTTTTATTAGTTCGAATTGCGACACCTCCCAAAGCTCAATCAGCTTGTTGGTCTTTACGATATACTTGGAATCCTGGAATGCGAAATGTTTCTGAATCCATAAATAACGTTTCGGTGACGCATGCAATATCTGTGTTGTATCTAGCAAACAAAATTATAAAAGTTGAGCGTTGTGTTTGAAGACATATTGTCAATAAATTGACAACCTACTTTTAATTTACTACAGAAATTAAAATCAAATTTAAAAACTAGAGGTCAAGGCTACGACAACGGAGTAATATACCAGTAATATTGGTGTGTAAGTCGTTTTTTACGTACATTCTTTGGTTATGCAAACCATACTTTAATCTTGTCGGGGTGGGTTCAGCAGAATCTTGTAAAGAAGCAATAATTTTGTTAGATACTGTGCAGCAAATTTATAATTTCTTTAGTGGAAGTAAAAAAACCTGGGAGGTTTTAGAAAAACATTTACCAACCTATTTATTATACAGCATTAAAAAAAATGGTCAGCAAGGCTGGAACCAGTAGCAACAGGAGTTTTAAATTTAAAGTTTTTGTGATCTGCTTTGAATAAATTGGATTTAAGAAACTTTCCCGTTGATGCACAAACACACATATTTCTGCCTCTTTTTTAATTAATAAAATCGCAAATTTACAATCTACTCAGGTATTATAAGAGTATTAAGTAAATATGTTGTCTGTTAAGGCATTTAAGGATCTTCATCCAGCGATGATTTACTTGAGGTGTATTGGGATGACTGGATTACATTCCTCAGCTCAGCTTTCTTGTTGGTAGAGGGTCCATGAGTTGTACGATGAGATGGTTGTTATGTCCGGCTAATTTTGTAAGGTAGTCTAAAGCTGACTTTTCTATTACATCCGTCACAAACGGTATGCTGTGGTTCTCGTGTAGGGTTCAGTTACTTACGATCCAAGGTGCATTTACAAGGGCTCGAAGAATTTTGCTTTATGCTTGTTGTATAATATTTATATTTCTTTTATTGACGCACCCCCAGAGTCGGATACCATATTTTCAGATTAGCATAAGGATTATCGTCTTTATTTTCAGTTGAAAGTTTGGATTTAGGTCTAAGCAGCCAATACATCTGCTTGAATTTTAGATCACTATGATTCCTTTTTGCTCAAAGTCGTGGGTGCCAGGTTAGCTTTCTGTTTAGGAGGTGTCCAACATACTTAGTCTCTCTTTTAACCGACAGAGGGGTGCCCGTAAATGTTATAAGAGGACATGTAATTCTTCTAGTTGTAAATGTTACTCGTATAGATTTGTTTTCGTTTATCTTGATTCTCGAAAGGTCGGTCCAACCACTGAGTCGATTCAAGTTTATTTGTAAATGTAACAGTTGCGTCATGATGTGTGGAACATGTATCGCGGTATCGTCAGCGTAAGTAGCATAGAGATATTTTCTGGGACATCAAATATGTAACGGGGGGTACAGAAAGGACCAATGACGCTGCCCTGTAATACACCTGCTTTTATTGGGTGATATGTAGAGAGTTTATTGTTGTGTTTTACGGTACAGTAGTAATTGGTAAGGTATGATTGTATCAAAAGATAATAGGTGCTCGATAATCGTTGCTTTAATTTATATAATAATCCGACATGCCTTACTTTGTCGAAAGTCTGTTTGACGACCAGGAAAGTTGCGGTGCAGAACTTTTTCTCTTCGAGGCATATAGCTATCAAATTGACGATTTGGTGGGCTTGTTGAACTGTCGAGTGGTATTCCCTAAATCCGAAATGATAACTTAGCTTACTTAGCAAAAGCTTTTCAAATACTTTTCCAGGGAAGGGGTAACAGGCTGATTAGTCTGTATGAGTTAATTAAGTGTATTTGTGTACTTGAATTAAGTATCATTAGTACCTGTGCGTATTTCTATTGTATGAAGAAGTAAGTCAAGCTGAGCATCCGGTTGAAAATAGTGGTCGGAAGAACGACAGATTTTTTTGGAAGATCCTGTTATCAAATCGTAACCTGGCGCTTTATGGTTAGCTAATTTCTTAAGACTATTACTGACTTCATTAGGGGCAAACGACCTGATTGGTGGTGACAACTAGCAAGGAAGTTCTTCAAAGTTTACAGTTGGCACTTTGTCGAATGGTGAGAAAACTTCTGAGAGACAGTAAGAGAATTCTTCGGCTTTTTCGATATCGGATCTCTCTCAGGTGTCATCTTGTTTTTGTATTGGTGGTACATTAATTTAAGGACACATACATTTTGTAGTTCTCCAAATATAGTGATCTTTGTAGTTTTCGAAGGAATTTTGATGTCCTTTTAGTAGGTTATTGAGTCTTTTGGCCAATCTGTTGTAAATTCGTTTATTTGCAGGATTACAAAATCTATTTGATCTTCCTCTGACGTGCCTTTTCTCAGCAATTAGTCTACAAATTTGGAGGGTACTATGATAGTTTATGGTTGTATTGTATTGGATTTAAATGTAGACAGCCATGCTGTTTTCCGAATAAATTCAGTAAAGTATTGAACCATCTTGTCTTAATTTTTAGGTTCTTTTATTCTCTGTTTTAAGTTAATATTATCTTCAATAGAGTTTTGGCCTAGTGTTTGGAAAAAGGTTTTGAATTGATCTGGCGAGGGGGTAAGTGTAGTTTCAGGGTGAGGCATTAATTTTTACACATTTCTGCTTTGAAAAAATAGTGTTTCAATTTTGAATGCGTTCTCATGTCTATGGTTAACAAGTAGACCTAGATTAGCTTAACTATTTTGCAGACACTTTAAAGGGCATAAAATATACATTAAGCAAAGCTTCCGAAAGATCTTAATTTTTAAGTCACCCATGCGGTGACAAAAGCTCTCTCCTTCAGAACCAGACCGGCACCCGCGATTCAGGACGAGGCAGCTCCCCTCGAACGTCCAGGCAATTCAATTAACTGCGGATCGGAGCACGCAAAGGCTTTCTGCGCGCGGTTTGATCTCGGCTTATAAACATCCGTCAACTCGAGCGCTTATGACGGAATTAAAATGGAAGCAAGGATAATAGCCGACGCCGACGCGCCTGATCGAGTCGCGGGTCGCGCCCGCCCGGCAATTAAAGCGGCCAATTACTTTCGGATAATGAGGCGGCAGAATTTGCGCCCGCCGTTCAGCCCGCATTGTTTCGCGCTATTTTTGCAGCGCGCGGCTGCCCGGCGGTGCAGCAATTAGCTCGCTAATAAGATTGCATTCGCCGGGAACGTCCGGGGCGGGTTGCCCTGCGAATGCTCCAAGTTATTCACTTAGGCCATAAAGGAGAACGGAAACTATTTGCAGTAATCCCCCGGAGATGATCTTTCGCGACCCTTTTGTTCGGGCGTGGAAATTTAGCGTCGCCTTTATCAGGCCTTTATCTCGGCCGGGATTGCGTGAAGCTAGCTGAGAAAACCTAGTTATTGCTAGACGAGTGTCAATCAAGCCCGGCTTTCGCTCTGCTCCAATAATGCTTTTATTAGATTTCGTTCACTAGATTACCTTTTTTAGCATGGCTCGTATAGATCTAATAACCATCGACGTAACTTGATAACGCGGCAAGGATAACATCTACGAGACGAGGGAACGCTATTAAAAATTAAGATTAACTTGTTAACTTGAAAGGTAGCGGGTCAACGCACTTTTTTATATTTTATATGCTTCACTTTTACTCCCTCAATATGTTGAAAGTAATGGATACCCTAAAATTATTGGAACGCTGGCTTCTATTGGTTAATGTCGTCCATAAAAGACATGTATTGTAATTAATAGGAAATTACAACAACTAAAATAACAAAAATAATATGATATTTTGTTATCCTTGTATGGTGAGCATTATATCAGAAATAAAAAACATTAATTACAGTTAATCAATTTGAATCTCAACTTGCGCAAAATAATCTTCTGAGCGAAGTTTCTGGAGAAGCAATAACACAAAAAACAAAAACATTTTTTTAATTTTAGGATTTTGAAAGAAAAAATGGAGGCAAACCAGAAAAGAGCATTTCCAAAGAAGAATAACGGGAATTAAAAAGGAATTGAAGCACTTAAGAACAAGGTCAAACAAAAGTTATTACAGACTTCTTTCCTTCTGGGTTCTTGCAGCCATATTTTCTTCAACTGTCTACTGCGCATCCATCTTGCATTTCCATACAGCAAAAGTGTTTCTACTTGTTTTATATTTATTCAATTAATCTTTTACATAATTTTTACTCGTCTTTTCCTATTATCATTACTTTTGATTTATCTATATGCACATTTAGATTTCTCTCCTTAAAGGCTTCTGGTAGTATTTTAAGTTATGCACTAACCATCAGTTTATTTCTTGCGTATACAAGTAGATCATCAGCATACGTGCATCCTGATCTTGTTACCAATTTTATATTTCTATGGTCTACATGCACTTTCCTTGACTTTCTTTTAATTTTCTTTATTATGTCATCTAGTACAATATTAAACTGACCTTCCATGGTTATAAACTCTTCTGACTGTAGATTTCCTGTTCTAACACAGTTCCTTGCGTTTCTGTATATTTTTACTGTTTTTTATCAATTTTTTTCTTAAATTCTTTCATACTATTTTTCTAAATACCAATAAAATGCTCGCTAGACATCAATAAATGCTACGTACATTTTCTTGTTTGTTCTCTTTTCTATCAGCTGTTTTATTGTAAAAATTTTTTTTTTATTATGTAATTATTTAGCAATCAGAACAAGGTTACATTCTATAAGCTAAACGGTTAACAATCATTATAGATACTAACGATAAGAATAACATGATGAGGCTTGCATCCTACGATACAACCTACGTAATTACAGTTTTGTACTTCGAGAGTATTAGACTACACACACTACACACACACACACGAGTTTGTTGGCCATACCACGACACTCACACTAGGTTTATTGGCCATAGTTTCTTTAATCTTTGGTTGACCCTGGGTTCCAGCATCTGCTCCAGTAAGGGGTTTGAGTGAGCTTCTAGGGTTGCATGGTACTTGATAGCTCTCTCCTGGATTACTTCCTGGACCGTTGGGAGATGTAAGTCCATATGCAGCGTATTGTTGGATACATACCACGGCGCATTTGTAATCTGACGTAATATTTTTGATTGAGTACGTTGGATTAATGCGATGTTTGATTTGGATGCACAGCCCCATAACTCTACTCCATACATCCAGATTGGTTTTATAACAGTCTTATAGATTAGGGTTTTGTTTGCAAGCGATAATTTTGAATGTCTTCCAATTAGCCAGTTGAGTTCCTTTACTTTTAGATCTATTTGTTGGTTTTTTTTCTTCTTGAGGTGTTCCTTCCAATTTAGCTTATGATCTAGGTGTAAGCCTAGATATTTTGCCGTTTCCAGTTGTGGTATTTGTGCATTATTTATTACGACTGGTGGGCATATCGTTTTCGTTAACTTTGATTTTCCATCTGTGTAACCATTGTTGAAGGAGTACTAAGTGGTTTTGTAGGTTGGCCGATGCAGTTGCAGGATTTTTATGTCTGGACAGTGTAGCAGTGTCGTCTGCGAATGTTCCTATTGTTGTATATTGTGTCGTTGGTAGATCCGATGTATATAGGACATAGAGTAAAGGCCCCAGAACACTGCCTTGTGGAACGCCTGAGTTGATAGGGTGGTAATCTGATGTTACTTCATTAATTTTTATCTGAAATGTTCTATCGCTTAGATATGATTTTAGTAAATTATAGTATGCCAAAGGGAACGTTTGCTTAATTTTGAAGAGTAATCCGGGTGCCACACTTTGTCAAATGCTTGACTAATGTCGAGAAAGACAGCTGAACAGTACTCTTTGTTTTCTAGTGCTTTATTTATGGTTTGTGTAATGCGGTGTACTTGTTGCACGGTAGAATGAGCCTGTCGAAACCCAAACTGATGAGAAGGTATCCAATGTTGGGGCAGTAAGTCTTCATTAATTCGACGAAGTATGAGTTTTTCTAACAGCTTTGAGGTCACCGGGAGGAGGCTGATAGGTCGATAGGATGTAACGTCGGTTGGTTCTTTTCCGGGTTTTCCGACCATTATGATTTGTGCAGCCTTAAAGCATTTTGGCCAATATCCTAGCCTCAGGATTGCATTGTAAATATAAGTTAAGAGCACTAGGCCCTTTTTTGGGAGTTCACGCAGCATTTTGGCAGTTATCAGATCAGTTCCTGGGGTCTTCTTGAGGTTTAGCAGATTTATTTCAGATTTTATTTCGTTTGGGGTAAAGGGTTTAATTTCATGACGTATGTCAGGAGGGATGGAAAGACTTCGCTCTACTTCTTGGTTTGGTGCGCTATCAAGTGGTTGAAAGACTGAGGATAGATGTTCAGCGAAGAGTCTGACTTTGTCTCTATCGCTTTTTGCCCAAGGTTCGGTGTTGCTTTTTCTAATTGGTGGTATTTTGAATTTTGGTTTCCTAGCTTGTTTGATGGGTTTCCAGATAGAATCATCAGTTCGATTTAATTGAGTTACTTAGAACTCAAATTTCTCATTTCTGATTTCTTTGAGTTTTGTTTTTAATTTATTGGTCATATGGTTGTAGGCGTTTTTGGCAGCAGATGTATGATTTCGTTGCCAGTTAGCTCTAGCACGACGTTTTTCTGCCACCATTCGTTTAATTTTCAGTGGTATGTGAATGTTTAGTTGCTTTTGTGAAATGGTTGGTGTAGCTTGTTGCGCGGCTTGCTGGAGTTTTGTTATGAGTTCTTCAGTAGCTTTTTCAATTTCTTCGCATTCCTTGAGTCGAATGTTTAATTTTATGGTTTCGCTTAGAATATTACGATATGTAGCCCAGTCCGTTCTAGAGTTGTGTAATCTGGTTGTGAGTTTCTTGTTTACTATAGATGACCCAATTGTTAGTACGATAGGAGAATGATCGGAAGTTAGGTCATAACTGGGTATTACAGTAGTATATGCCTGATTGATTCCATTTACGACGAAGAAGTCTAGTAGGTCTGGTAACTTGTTTGCGTCGGTGGGCCAATAGGTTGGTGTTCCTGTTGATATAAATGAGTATTTTTGTCCTCCATTGACTTAAGGAGTTCTCTACCTTTCGTTGTTGTTAGGCGTGAGCCCCATCTAGTATGTTTACTGTTGTAGTCCCCTCCCGCTACGAATTTGTGACTTAGTGTTAGAAAGAATTTGTCAAAATCTGCTTTTTTGATATTATGTCGGGGTGGGCAATAAACTGCAGCAAGTGTCAATTCATATGGCAATGTTTGTACCTTGATTTTGGTGGCTTGGATAAAGTCTTCCTGATATTTTATTTCTTCATGGTGTTGAATTATTTGCTTGACAAGAATGGCTGTACCTCCATGGGCAGTACCGTCTGGGTGATTGGTATGATAGAGTTCATAATGAGGTATTTTGAAGTAAGTCTGTTGTGCGAAGTGTATTTCACTTATTAGCAGTACATCTATGTGGTTTTGTAATAAGAACAATTTTATTTCTTCTTTATGTTGCGTTAGGCCATTAGCGTTCCACAGAGCTACTCTGAGAAACTTACCCATAATTAGGCTAATTTATTTATTAGCGTGCTAAGCATGTTTAGAATCATGCTATTTTGTTGAATGAGTTGATTAAACATGGCTTTGAATTCAGTTAAAAACTGAGGGAGAGCGTTGTTTAACATTTGTGTTGACTCATTGTAATTGTTTAGGGGGTTGGAGTTGTTGGTTACTGCATTAGCGTAAGATTTATGATGTTGACTAAGATTCAGTGACTCCGTTTGCACTGCGGTGTTTGCATTATTGGTTTGTGGATTGGGGATAACATTTGTTTTTGATAGTTGTGGTGCGAAGGTTCTAGTCTTGCTTTGTGAATTATTTCTACGAATTAGTTGTTGATAATGATCACAACCTTTATAGTTGGCTGGGTGGTCTCGCCCGCATAATGCGCAGCTAGCTGGGGTGTCTTTGCGTTTTTTTGCAGTTGATTGTATTATGTGCTTCACCGCATTTGACGCATACGAAGGGCCTGTTTCAATACGTCTTGGTGTGGCCATAGAGTTGGCACCTCGTACACTGTACAATATTATTTTTGTCTTTATTCGGAGGTTCTATTATTACTACGCTATTTTGTATTCTTTCAATTTTATATACATCTTTGTTATTGTCTGCTGGCTCTATGTCAATGAAGAACATGTTTAAGGGTTCTTTGGTTATTCTATGCTTGGCATTTATAATATTTCTAACTTTATGTCCTTTATTTTCTAATTCTTCTGAAATGTCATTTGTATTCATTGAGTGATGAATGTGTTTGATAACAATTCGGTATGTTCGTTCCGTCTTTAATTGATGTGTGTGGTATATTATGTTTTGTTCCTTGAAGTATTTTGTTAATTTTCTGTATCCGTCAACTGTATTACAGTTAATTTTAATTGTATTATTGGCTAAGCTCTTTGTACTATATTGTTCATCTTCCAAATGATCGCGTATTTGGGTGAGCATGTTTGGAAAATTTACTACTCCGTACACAAAAATCGGAGGAGGTTTGGGTATTTTGGCTGAATCTGTAGTGATGCCGTTGGTAGTGTTGCTTTGTGGAGTGTCATCTATTGTATTTGTTAATACGCTATACTTGTTGGAGGTTTGTGTAACATTTCGTCACCATTTTGTTGTGCGTTCGTCCTTATTTTTCTGCGTTTCATAGCCTTAACAGTTTGCCAAGAGTTTTCTTTCGATGTTGTAGGGGTTTCCATTTCATCGTCGCTAGTTGAATACATTCTAACAAGTTGTTGGGGATTATTAGTTGGATAGGCTCCTTGAGGCTGGTAAGTGATTAATTGTTCTTGATTTGGAGGGGAATAATTACTGGGCCCTGATGATAATTGAAGTGATTGTGTGTTGTATGGTGCAGGAGTTTGACTGTTTATGAAACTTTGAGTTTGATACGTATTTGGAATTTGTAACTTTTGGGCACTTAATTGAGGTTGACACTGTATACTTGGTGAATATGGTTGGTTATATACGTAATTAAAGCCAGGTCCATTGCCTGCTGGAAGCATTTTGGTAATTTAAAAAGAAAGATTACCTAGCTGGATGTTTTCTTTCACTAGAAGGTTTTTAAAAGTGAAACAGTTGTTTATCACTTGAGTTAAACGTTGAAATTAAATTAATAAATATATAAATTTGCTTGACCTTAAGCAAGGCTACGGCTGCGGCTCCGCCGTTGTGATAACTCAGGTATAACTCGGCACGCACGTTCGGTCTGCTTGAAGGCACTAGCAAGAATATATTCTTATTGTAAAAATGTGGCCTTTTACCTCCTTCTCTTTCTAAACCCGCTCTATGATTTTTCTAGTTGTTCTTCTATTATTAATTTTAGTCTTTTCTCTATTAATGTTTTGTATATTTTGACCATTACACTCAGTATGGCGATTCCTCTGTAGTTTGAAAACTCTCTACTGTCTCCTTTATATATCGGCAGTATTGTTTCTAGTTCCTAGTCCCTCGGTATCATTTTTTCCTTTCATGTTTTATTGTACAGAACTGTTATCACTTCCAATCTTCGCTTCTCTAAATTTATTATCATCCCAGACGTTATTTATTGACGCCTTGCTGATTTTCTTATTTTTATCATCTTTACCACATTTCATACTTCTTCTAGTTATATTTCCTGTTGGTCATTGGCTTTCTTTATTTGCTGTATTTCCTCTCCTATTTATTTCTCTTCATTTGGCGTGATCACTTGATTTGTGCTTAGTCCAAAGTATTTCTACCAGCGCCTTATTATATTCTTCTCCTCAGTTAATACGTTTTTGTTTGTTGATTTTATATATCTCTTTCCATATTGACATTAACAGTCCTTTCGCTTCTTTAATTTTTACCCGGTGCTCTTTATTTATTATATCTGTCATTACATATATTGCTTAAGTAGATATTTTTTATTTCCTCATTCCATTTATCAGTTTGTTTCCTGCTATAGTCTAATTTTCTAATTTCGTAAGATTATTTTGATATCTTCATTATTATATCCTTTATTTTCCTCCATGCCGGCTCTAGTGATTTATTTAAACTTTTTTTAATTTCACTCATTTCAATCTCTATTTTTTCTTTTTATTATACTACTGCTCCTTTTTCTCATAGTTTATATATTCTTATTATTTCTTTTCTTTTAAACTTCATATTATCTATTTTTATTATGTCTTAATTTTTGTGTCATCACTAGGAAATGAACCGAGTATATTTCACCATCTCTTCTCAGTCCAGTATCTTTTATATCTCTTCTACAATTTCTATATATTACATAATCTATTAGGGACCTTCCTCTACTGGGATTTGGATATTTTTTATTGGAATAAAGTGTTTCTTATAACTAAGGTGTGCATCATACAAAAACCTATAAGCCTTAAACCATTGCTGTTTATAAGATCTTCTCCGTGTACTCCAGTTACTTCTCCTGTTCGGGCATTCTTCGTTCCTATGCGTCCATTAAAGCCATCTTGTTATCATCAGCCTTTCATTTATATCTTCTACCATTTTTGTTAATTTTTTAAAATTCTTTTTACGTATTTCAAATTCCTCTGATTTTTAATGCACTCTAAACTCTTCGTTTCTTTAGCCACATGATCTGCTCCCCTGTATATTAACATGCCCTCTTCTTAAAATGAAGTTTTCGTTATCTCTAGTACAATTATATTGATTTTTTCAAATTCTTCAGTCAAATTATGTTCCTTTTATGCTATGCATCTAATATTCCATATACCTATTTTTCACACTCTTTCTGGTGTGTTATATTATGTTTATTTTATTTTTTTTTATTAACCTTTTTTGTTCGGGTCTGTTGGATCAGATCGCTGATTGCTTTATTATTAGACTATTATTTGTTATTAGACTATTGGTCTCCGATAAATATTTACTGTACATTATTTTCAACATCTGTGTCTGTTACTTGAACCTAAAAAGTACTTTGGAGTCATTACTGTATTGAATAATTAATCTTTTCCTGGTTAAACACTTCTGTGTCTTGAGGTAACCTTCTATAAGCCACTGATTGGCTTCCAAAAACATTTTTATACCATTACAGCGCCTTTATTGTTTTGAACTATTGACTGCACACATTTTATGATTCTGCAAAGCAGCTTAGAGCAAATAAATTCAAATTCGACTTATTGTACCGTACATCGATCCAATTTTGAATCTTCTTTGCCTATTGAAGTGTTTTTACAGTTTGCTTACTGAAACGTTGCCTTTCTCCTTGTATTCTGTTGAACGGCTCAAATTTTGGCTATTTTTATGAATGTTAAAATATTTTAAATATAACTCATCTCACTTAAGACAACTAAAAGGTAACCAGCTATCGACTTATTACACATAACGTTAATATAACCATATTATAGTAAATTATTATAATATTGTTCCAGTTGACTCTCGGCAGCTGTGAGTGTGGCGATAGAGCAACGCTTAGAAATTCAAAAATTCTAGGCGCATTGTGAAGGAAGAACCTGATAATTTGTTCAACGCGTTGACGCAGAGTTGCATTTCTAGAAGTGAGCGTATTGGTATTTAAGTATAAAAGATCAAAAGAGGACAACTGCAGGCAGTTGAAAGCAGTTGCGGTCCATCCCCAGAGACGCAGGATGGTGAAAAAAATACTTACTTGCAAGATGAAATGAATAATCACTCACAGTTCACTGTTACTTCTAGCATCGGAATACGTGCCATTCATCCACAGTTCTTTCTACAAGTGACACATGTTATTACAATTCTGAGACAGAAAGGCTTTAAGAAGGAAACAGTGGTGTCTCAAATAAATACTTTAGTAATTTTTTTAGTGCCAAATTATAACAAAGTACATTTCGCATAGTTGTATAAGTGCCATCAGTGAAAATAAATAATTCCTTTGTGTTATTAAATAATCATAAATATCAGATTTGAGGTTTATCGGAACTACAGGGTGTCTGGTGGCAAATTAATATTTTTAAATACGATTATTTGAAAAAGTAATAAACGGTGCGGGGTGAGGGTGGTGCCGTTGGAATCACCGATCGTGCGGATTTGTCAGTCACGATGTCGCAGTGGTCGAGTGAGCATCGCGCGTTCGCTGTAGAGACATTTTTTAAGAGTAATGGTTCTTACGTAATTGCCCGTCGAAACTTATGTTCAAAGTTCGGTATTCGGCGAATACGTGATGGACCGAGTGTAAATTTAATTCGTTCGTGGGTGCAGAGATTCCGCGCAACTGCCTCGGCTATGAATGCCCCACGGCCAGGGCCCAGTCGATCTTTAAGGACTCCCGAAAACATTGAACTGGTTGAAAGCAGTTTACGTGAAAATCCGCGACTTTCAATACGGAAAAGAGCAGCCTTACTGGGACTTCCAACAGCGATTATTCATGAAATTTCAAGAAAGGATCTGAAGTTCCATCCTTTTAAAATTCAAATCGTTCAAGAACTGAAAGAAAGTGGCTTTGATTTACGCAAAAATTTTTGTGAAACGATGTTGGAGCGTTTTCGCACTGTAAATCCCATTTCTTTGGAGCGACGAGGCTCATTTTCACTTAAACGGCCACGTCAACAAGCAAAACTGCCGTTACTGGTCTCCAAGAACCCGCAACCTTCGATTGAAACATCAAAAACCATTGAATTGCTCCAGGGTAACTGTTTGGTGTGCCTTATCCATGCATGGGATAATTGGACCATTTTTTTCCAAAATTCTCGAGGTCAGGCGACGAATGTCAATGGTGAAAATTATCGACGCATGATTACGGATTTCTTTTTGCCAAACCTGTGAGCTCATCCATCGTACTCTTCACTTCTTTGGGGACATACCATGGCCACCGAGGTCGCCCGATCTAACTCCCATGGATTTTTTTTTATGGGGCTACCTCAAAGAGAGGGTTTATAATGACAATCCCCAATCTCTTGTGGCTTTAAAGGAAAATATTCGTCGAGAAATCAGCTCAATTGAACCAAGTATACTGCAGCGTGTGGCGCAGAACACAAGGCTTCGTTTTGAACAGTGTGTGCAACTCGACGGAAGACATTTGGATGACATACTCTTTAAAAAATGAAATCCGCATTTCTATTCTATCGTTCAATGCTCTTAATAAAACTTTGTGTCAATTATTACGTTTTTTATTTAAGTTTGAAAATATAAATCTGCCACCAGACACCCTGTATTTGAATAAGTTCGTATACAGAGGCAAGATAAGTTGTACAAATTAAAACTGGAGGGGCTAAAAAGAAACAGCGAAGGAAACAGCGTTTCAGGCCCTATTCGACGAAGATAAGAACACAAGCGTCTATCTGTTTAAAATCACGGGTTTAGATGCGTTAGTACAGAACATGTTAGAAGAATTCAAAGAATTAAGAGAATATTCCAGATCCTAAAAGAAAACCTTAAGCACAAATAAAATTTCAAAAATTCCAGAGAAGTATTACGCAAAATTACAATAAATTCTAAAGAACAGATAAACAGAAATGTTTTGTAATCAATACAGAAGGTTTAGGGATGCTTTATAAAGGGGATTTTCAGAAATAGAGGCAAATAGGGAATATATTTTACAAAAAGAAAATTAAAAATAGGCGCACGAAAACTTTCTGGATGTTTCTAGGAAGAGTTCAGGATAAAATTTAAAAGAAAAATTAAAAATAAGCCCAAAAGATCACGTTGGAGGTCTTAGGGCAGAGTTAAATAGTGTTTTAAGAGTTTGCGAAGAAAGTTAGAAGAGTAAGAAATATAAGCACATTAAGAAAGTTATGGTACGTAAAAACAACTTGCAACCAGAAGAAAACGCGTGAGACTTGTGGAGATCCGCTGTGTTTATGGTTGCGTCAAAAGCTACAGCAAGAAACGTAAGTGGGAATAAGAGCGGTACTAGAAGGGAAACGCTGAGGAGCCAAATCACAATGGGAGAAATCAGTACATTGAACCTACGATAAAAGAGATTTTTTAAAGTTAGAAGATGTTCTAGAGAATCCTCGGAGAACGCCAATGGAGCTGAGTCCAGGCCACGATTAT
Source organism: Sinelater perroti (assembly GCA_036346155.1). Classification (NCBI taxonomy): domain Eukaryota; kingdom Metazoa; phylum Arthropoda; class Insecta; order Coleoptera; family Elateridae; genus Sinelater; species Sinelater perroti. Next base: position 13,528,783 of record JARFIY010000158.1, on the reverse strand, counting down.
TAGGGCCTAGGAGCCACGTGTCGGAAACCAAGTTTCAACTGTATAACGTGGCATCAGAAAGACACTTTTTCGAGTAAAGTGTAAAAAAACGAAAAAGAAACGGTGCCAATAGCACCAGTTGTGTGCATCAGGAAAATTAATCTATAAAGCAATGTACAAAACTCAAAATAAGAAAAAATAGTCGACATTTCTGGTTCATTTGCAGAGGCGGACAAAAGCAGAAATATGCGCTCATTATTGTGGATTAAGAGTGATCCAAGGCGCAACTACATGTTAATTCTCCCACAATTGTTTTTACAAGTAACATAGGTCATGGTAGTTTGGAACAGAACGGCTTTTAAGGAAAAAGCAGTGCAACAGTCAACTTCCAGAAGCTGCGGGCAGCTGTGGCGGCAGAGCAGCTCGTAATTAGGTGATTTCTAGTTACGCCATAAAGAAACGTTATAGTAATCTATAAGTATTTCAGCATCTGAAAAACAATTAAACGGAGTAATGAAGCTGAAGACAGTTACGATGAAGTATACTTAGTAGCCAAGAGCTTGTATATTGTAAATATAATTAAGTTAAAATAAATAATTGAACCAATAAATCAAGTTGATTACAATATCTACCACTTAAAGCTTCGTTAACCTGTGATTTATATTACTAACATCCAACTCTCCTAGGTATTTCAGAATTGTTGGGTGAATAAATAAAACCCATAAACTATTCGGATTAAATCGATATTCACTTTTAAGCGGCTGAAAGGAAAACACATTTTTTGCCAATTTTTCCATTGTACTAAAAAATTCCGGCCAATTTCGCTACAAGCGGCTCCGCGGAATGATTCAATACCAAACATCATCATCGATATCTTTCATGTAAACAGGCGGCTGACTCCCAACGCTGGCTTAGGAAATAAAACAATCAATCAGGGCTGACAGCGGCAACACAGCCACTTGTTCCGCAAAAAGTGCATCTTAATTTCGGCATCGAGTTATTTTTCTTTACGTTTGGGACCGTCCATTAATTTTATTTTTGCTGCTAGAGCAGCAGCGACAGTGCTATGCTTTCAGCTGCAGGACGGGCGTGCTGGAGCTTTGCGCCCGAATTAGCTTCCAGTGCATTGAAAAATCGTTTTGGTTATCTTGTAATACAAATAAATCTGTTTATTTCACATTTACTTCTTTTAGTAAGTGAAAAGGAAGAACAAGTAAACGATATGTCTTAGAGTATCATCCAACCAGTATGAAAACAGGCTTGAGATAAAAGTAGTAGGTACACCGATTTCCTCAAAGTTATTAAATTGGATAAATAGAAAGCTATCGCAATATATCAATGATAACGTGGACCAAGTGCACACGTATGCATATGCCTGACCATAGACTTCTACAGAACCGTTATCTAGAGCAGAGTATACGTAACCTTTACAGTAAATCCGCTGCAGGTAACCGAATATAGTCGAAGTAAGAGATAGGCTCACAGTGGAAAGGAGCGACGAGTAAATGTCAATATTGTAACAAATTTCCATTAGCTGCTTGCACACGTGCGAAAACTCAAACATTATAAGCGTTTTTACGCCAGCATTTCAAGATGTTTTTTAGTCCCTTCTAGTAGACCACAAACAGGCATAAATATCACGGAGCAGTTGCAGGGAATTGAAGTGGCAGAAGCAAAGCGAGTTCAAGCGCGGGTGCAACATAAATAATACTACAGATTAATACAGTGTAATCCTACGTTATTAATTGTATGTTTTGCGTAAATAAATATAGTTAAGTAATTTTGATCGCCTGTAAGTAGAATAAGTAAGTGGTTTAAATAGCTTTGCTCGATATATAAGTTCCCCATAACGCTCTACCTGCTATTAAGGTTAGGCCTGCATTTTCTTTTAATATTAGAATTACGAATCATTTCTATATCTTGTTCTGCCGCTAACTACAATCAGAGATTAAGCTTAAATATCGCTTAACTCAAAACCGTATACACTACAATAGTACTAGTCATATATGTAGTAAATTTAAATAATGTTTCCAATCGGAGGCGGCATTGGTTTCACGCCTCCCGGAACACCCGCAATAATAAATAATCCAAATACTCCAATAAACACAGGCCTTACTTACAATCCAGTTCCTTAGCAATACCAATACGTACCGAATCAAACTCAATTTAACTCACAAACTCAATATGCGCCCCAAAATCAACCCACACAGAAGTTACTGTGACCTTACTAATGAAAATAAACACAAATGGCAAACCATCAAAAGAAAAAAGAAGAAAAACTCTTACACAACCTGCTCCTAGCACATCTAAAGTCAAGTACATTTTACAGGTATGAAATCCCATCTCAAACGGAAAATATTAACCAAGAATAAGAACAAATCTCCAACAATCAACAACTAAAAATTCCAAAGCCTCCACCGTTACATATACGGTGTTAATAACTACAATCAAATGGTAGAAAGTATTTCCAATATCTTAGAAAAAGAGCAATTTTACACTAAGACAATGGCCGGTGACACAATTAAAATTAATACTTTAACTTCAGATTCATATAGAAAGCTAACTAGACATCTCAAAGATGAAGCGATTGTATTCCATACATATCAACTCAAAGAAGATCGATCATACAGAGTTTTCATTCGAAATGTCCATCATTCCACACCAACAGATGACATTAAAGAAGAGCTTGTAAATCTGGGGCATACAGTAAGAAACATCCTTAACGTGCGCCATAGGGTAATCAAACAACTTCTGCTATTGTTTATGGTAGATCTAGAGCCCAAATCAAATAATAAAACAATATACAATGTTAATTATTTGGGAAACCAAAAGGTTTCGATTGAACCTCCTAGAAAGAAAAATATCATACCACAATGCATCCGTTGTCAGCAACATGGACATAAAAACGTACTAAAACAGACCTTTTTAATGTGTCAAATGTGGTAAAGGATATAACACCATCCTTTGTAAAAAAAAACGCCAAATACACCTGGCAAGTGTGTCCTTTGTGACGGGAACCACCCGGCTAACTATAAAGGCTGTGTAGTTTATAAAGACCTGCAAAAAGACAGAAACGAACCATATAAAGGCGCAACCAAAACAATAATAACAAAAACACCTGAGCAACAAATCAACTTAAATGCAAACGACTATCCTCCACTCCCACATCAAATAACTGCCTCCAGTGATGAAACTGCATGTATACTACGGAACAAGCCAACGTTTTCGCAAGTGGCTACAGAGAGACACAATGTCACATCTAATGAGCAACATTAGAACGTCAATGAACAGCTATCTAACTTCCTCGTGGAGTTCAAAACAATGTTTACGCAGATCATGAACCAGAATAACATGATTCTTAATCTGCTCTCTTTGGTCATCAATAAATTGGCTTAAAATCATTAAGAATCTCACTGTGGAATGCTAATGGTCTTACCATTCATGTGCAGGAGTTAATAACATTCCTACAGTTAGAAAAAATAGATATCTTACTTATATCAGAATCCCAAGCAACATCAAGAAACGCAATTAAAATACCACACTACTCTGTATACTTTGGTAATCACCCAAATGTCACCGCCCAAGGCGGAGCTGCTGTCATCGTGAAAAACTCAGTTGCACACTATGAGCTCCAATCTTATCGAACAGATAAAATCCACAGAGCCAGCATAAAAGTGCAAACTCAGATGTCCATGTGTAATTGCAGCAGTATACAACCCACCAAGATATTCCATTACCACTGAAGAATACGTAGACTTCTTGCGATCCCTCGGGAACAAATTTAGAGTAGGGGGAAACTGCAACGCGAAACACACAGTATGGGAATTAAGATTAATCATTCCTAAAGGTCGCAACCTCAGGAACGCAATGCTTCGTAGCAACCTTGACTATCTCTCTACAGGAATGCCCACTTACTGGCCAAGTGACCAAATCAGACTATCAGACTTACTCGACTTTGCAGTTGTTAGCGGTATTACACGTACGTACCTCATGGCAGAGCCCAATTTTAATCTATCTTCTGATAACTCGCCATAATCATCACCGTGACCACAACTATTATCCATAAGGATGGTCCTCCAGACTTTATTCCAAATATACGGATTGGGACTACTTTAAACTCAACTAGAGCAGACGATTAATCCTACTATTGGAATTAAAACCAAGCATGATCTGGATAAAACAGTTCATTACTTTACAACTTTGGTACAAAATATTGCATGGAAGGCTACACCAATTCCAGCTCCGGCTCCATCCGAAATTAGCAACATACCATTGCACCTACGAGAACTTGTTATTGCAAAACGTCGAGCTAGTAAAACATGGCAAGGAACCAGAAACGCACAAGACAAAACTGTGTATAATCGTCTTAGTAATCGGTTACATACAACACTACGCGACGTGCGTAACGAAACCTTTACCCAATACATCACTAAGCTTTCTCCTACAGACCGGATGGTAGTTGGGCTAGATCGGATAAAGAAAAAGCAAATATATTCGCTACGTACCTTGAAAACGTTTTTACAACTACACCATCCCAACCCCGATATTGTAGCTTTCCTCGACGCGACGTGCCAACTCTCAGTTCCACTGAAACCGTTTTTACCAACTGAAGTCTAAACCAAATACAATAATAATTAATAATTGTAAAGCCTCAGGCTATGACCTTATAGTTGGAGACATACTTGAACATCTTCCCAGAAAAGCAGTAGTTTTTCTAACTACCATATATAACAGCATCTTGCGATTATGCTACTTCCCCTTGCAATGGAAGTTCGCCCAGATCATTATGCGAGCTAAGCCTGGGAAGCCTCCCTCACAAAGCTCATCTTATAGACCAATAAGCCTTCTTCCTCTGCTATCCAAAATCTTTGAGAAACTACTCCTTAAGCGAATCCATGAAACAGTCGACCGAAACAACATACTTCCTCCCTCTCTATTTGGTTTTCGAGAAGGCCATTCAACAGTTTAATAAAGCCATAGTTACCAAAATCATGGAAATTTTTGAGACGAAAAGAGTTTTTACAGCAGCGTTTTTGGACATACAGCAGGCCTTCGATAAGGTATGGCATACGGCCCTTCTTTGTAAAATAAAACAACAACTTTTGGGTTAAGTAGAGTTGACTAGTCAACTCTACTTAACCCAAAAGTCATAATTCAGTGAACGGTTTTTCCAAGTCAAACTGAACAACTTTGTATCAAAATATTGCCAAATCAACTTAGGAGTGCCACAGGGCAGTGTGTTGGGTTCACTCCTATACCTCATCTATACAGCAAACGCTCCAAATACACCGAATGCATTAATAGCAACATTCGCTGACAACACAGCTGTCTTGACAGTCAATGATAACGCAAATGTAGCAGTGTACCAGTTACAGAGACACCTCGATCTACTAGGCGACTCGTTCAGGAAGTGGAGAATTACTGTTAATTATGCCAAATCAACTCAAGTGACTTTTACTAAAAAAAAGTCTGCTAGCCAACAACAATCAACAACACCCCATTACCAATAAGGACCGAAGTCAAATACTGCATCTTGACCATCAATTTACCTGGCTTTACGGCCAAACGCAAACAACTTGACCTCAAAACAAAACAAATGAACTGGTTAATCGGCATTCCTAACTTTCATTATCTAACAAGCTCCTCCTGTACAAGGTGATACTCAAACCCACCTGGACCTACGGAATTCAGCTCTGGGGTTGCGTCAAGGTTTCGCACACCAAGATACTTCAGAGGTTACAATCTAAAACTTTACGAAATCTAACAAGCACTCCTTGGTATATAACCAACGATACACTCCACACAGACCTAAACATACCTTACGTTGCTGAAGAAATAATACAGAGACTCTCAAGTGCATACCATCAAAAACTAGGTGACCATCACAATGAATTAGTACAACAGCTCGCCAACGTTCCAGCGTCCAGAAGACTTAAGCGCCATTGGCCACACGATCTTATATAGTGTAATTATCTGGGATACTAGCACTGGCTGGCCCCCACTCATGTTATAATATCAAATCATTTGCTCATTGCTCAAATTGAATAAATTGTAAATATGCGAACTTTGAATTAAAAAAATAGCTTTGCGCGTATGTGGACAGTGTGGACAGCCAAAACATTACAACAAACACAAGATGTGTTTACGGCTGGTTAAAATGCTTTCGCAGCAAGCAGGAGTTGACCGAGAACAAGCCTCGATCGGATCGGTGGTCGACAAACAGAACCTCAGACTTAATAGAACAAGTGCAATAATTGGTGGTAGAGATATTGAACATTAGAAAACTCACAGTACGTACCACTATACTCAAAGATTTGAGTAGGACAGAAGGCAAAATATGACCAGAATCCAACTTTTCTATAAACGATCGCTACAAAGGATAAAACCTATTTTTATCAGTTAGATATAAAATCAAAGCTAATGTGTCTCAGCAGTCGATTTGTAAGAAGTTCTTTGCTAACAGTTGCCACAAGCTTCATGAGTCAAAAGTGTGTTGTGAAGGATGGCGATTATTTTGAAAGTCAATAAGAATAAATTGTCTGTCTTCTGTTCTGATGCTATTTCACCGAGTAAAATTAGTGGCTCAGTTTATTAAGAAATTTTAATTATAGCTTTTTTGTTCTATTATACAGTTCTGTTACTACTTATGCTGCATACCCATTAAATTAATGTAAAAATATAAAATTTTTATAATACGAAATGTATTTTGACTGGAAGATAACCAGACGTAAAGTAAGGGAAATACAGTTCTAAATGGAGACTCGGTTCGTCCACAACGTTCCAGACTCCGCTGCGTGCTGCAATCTCCAAACGGGCGCGCAATCCGATCCACATAAGGTGCGGAAGCACGGGCAGACATCCCGGAGCCGAGGACTTAAACGCGAGCGCAGCGCGGCCGCGCCTCGAAAAAGCTCCCGGAGTGCAGAAAAGGAGCAAGAGGCGGAAATCCGGCGAAACTACTTAGCGCAACTCGATCGCGTTAAGCAGTTGCGCCGGCCAAATAAGACGACTGGCATCATAAGGACATAACTCGATAGTCGTGCGCGACTAATGCCATCAGCTCGAACCGTAATACGGTTCGCAATTATCTCGGAAGTTGAGAGTCTTATCTGCTTCATTATGGGAACGGCGCCATTCAAAGCGCGCGGCCGACCATGGGAACAAAGCTCGCCCGAGCAATTAGAAGGATGGCGGGCGAATCGGCGGGAAACGAAAGGCGCTTTGTTATTCAATTCCCACGAAGGGTTCGCACGTGATTCAGCTAACGACGACACACAGAATTTTAATATTTTACTGTCATATATAACCCTTGCTTCAGCTACTTTTTACTATGTATGGATATTAAGGACTTCCAGTTTGATTATTCGCGCTCGTTACTCTTCCTAACTCTCATCCGCAATATGGTCGCAGTTCGCAAGCACAATTTGGTAGTGAAGTCGTCTTGAAGAACCGCCAACTGTTGACTGAGGTGGGCAGAAAGTTAAAAGTTCAACTATTATGAAACGACGGCACTGTCTTCCTGAGATTCTTTTGGACAAAAAGTGAATTGCTAAAATTACTGCTACATCTTTCAAGATGCCTCTGAAGTATTTACAGTAATGCATACACAGTTTCTTACTTCTATGATAGTGCTGAAGCTTGTGAGCTGCAAAAGGGATGTTGTAGCGCCGAAGGCTTCTAAATATGACCAACAGTTTTATCAACTTGCTGGAGGTAATTGTCACATCCTAAATAGAGGAGGTGATAAATGGGCGAGAGTACGTTTTCCAAAAGAGCTTTCCAGGCATAACTATGCAACATATTTTTTTACCACTGATCCTTTGACTTGTAGCCACCCTTCAGCCTCAACTAAAATTTCATTGACTATTGAGTATGGGCTGTGGTTGAGGCGAAGGTTAATGAAAAGCATCGTAATACCAAGGGCAACTTAATGGCCTCAATCATGGAGGTAATAAAACATGTGGACAAGAAGTTGTGTCGGTTTAGATTTCAGAAAACGTCGTGACCACTGACAGAGGCACTTTAATGGTGCTAAGCTTTACATAAATAAATTGCATTTATTTTTGTTTGTAAAATTTTCAGATGTAACTCAACAAAACTTAATTTAGGCCTTTTTATAGTTCTTTATCATGAATTTACCCGAGAATTATTAAAACCAGTTGACATACATAGAAAGCTTATTATAATCAAAAGATACCTAAAGGGACGCCCAAAGCATTTATACACAAGGATGTTGAACTTGAACATAGCCGCAATTTAATAGCACAATTTGATCAAGAGAATATTTTGGAAATTGCCATATTATAAATTATTGTCATAACTTTTGTTAAAGTCAACGTTGCTCTAATTTTTATTTGCAAAACTTGTAAGAAGCACTTAAAAAATGCACCATAGGGCGCTAAAAAGTTTTGGAGTACTCTCAGATCATTGAGATTAATTTTTAATTTTTTGTTAATAGTCCAAACACCAGTGCATTTTTGCAACCGATGATAAAGGTGCAGTAGGGATTCTTCCAAGGTCTAGAAGACAACGTTTCTCTCAAAGTGGCGCGTTTAACAGAATATTGAAAAAATCTCTACAACATTAATTTAAAAATGTCTTGGTACAATAATGTGCGTTAGAGGTTATTACTATTACACGTTACACGATAAGTAAGATGTGCATCAATAAATTAGTAAGATAAAAATAAAATATTTTGGCCCCGGCAAGTGCTGTCACAGTATTTTCTGACTAGGGTTTTGCAAACAGCCAGCCAGGAATGGAATATATCAACTCTACTTTATAAAAAAATGTCACTAAGACTCACACATCCAAAAAAGAAAATTTTCTTTATATATTTTGAAACAATTGTTACAATAAAAGGTTTGAGTACGTTCAAGAATAAATTGAGGTTTATAAGAGAAGACTCTAGACTTTTTGATATTCTTATCTGGATGCTTTAAAATGAAAGCTAAATCGTGCAGTTATTCAAAATTGAAGGTTTCAAAAGTAGACGAATTAATAGAATTCCGAAAACTTCTCAGAATACATCCAAATGCTCTAACGACCTTAAAGCAAATGTTTAAGGAAGTTAATACTATAATTAAAGGCGACACTCAGATCCTGAACAAGTAATAATTTATTGATTGGGGCAATGTTTATAAAGTAGTCGTATTCCCATAAAATAAAATTATATATAATATTATGAGAAACTTAGAAGGAATCGAACTTCCACTTTAGAAATTATAACACCGATATTATTCAAATATAACAAAAAAAACAGGTCTAAAATAAAACTCAAAGTCAAAATTTGACTTTCTGTCGAGCCTAAAGGGATAATTTTGAGCATGAAAAAATAGAATCGCTTAAATCAAAGAAGAGCTTTTTTATCAAGATTTAGTGAGTCACTTGTCAAAGGTTTTTGATAACTCAGTATTATTTGAGCCTATTTGGAGACTACCAAAAAATGATCTAAAATGTAATTCTCAAAGGTCAGTAAGTTAAGTAAAAACATTGCAAGCAAAAGATTCCAAAAATATAGGCATAGATGACATCAAGTATATAATAAACCTATAGCTTCTGATATTACAATTATTACCTTTTTATAAAATTGGTTTAAGAAAACTAATTTTCTATTAGCCAGGAAAATATAGAGAAATTGAAATACTATCACCTCAGTATTTCAGCAGAGAATTAGGGGCGCTATTGCACCTAATGATTTATGGGGGTTGGGCGTCTAGATCTAGTTTTGTGTTTCGCCATACGGAATGTACTTTAAGCAGTGTCATTAAGTTTTTATTAAAATAATCTATAACTATAGCATTTGAAAGAGTATGACAAGCACTAGCAAAGGTTTTAGTAAATGTGTTAGCAACTTTTTCACAGTGAGATGCAACTCCATGCCTTCAAGGGGTAGACCAAGGTGACGCTCGAGTTTGGGACCGATATTCATATTTTTTTTCAATAAAATGAAAAAAATACAAAACTGACTTTAGACCTTTATTGTAATTATATTATGTATTTTTTTAGTAAAAAACTTGCACCCAGAGGACTCTACACGACATCGATGAAAGGCCTCCGCGGAGTGCGGGATGGTTGGCTGAACGCCACAATTTTCAAGCTTGAACAAAATTTTAAAAACTGCTTTGAAACAGATGATATTGTCTAACGTAGTACGTAGGGACATTTTAAAAAATGGTTTTTAAAAAATGTCGCTACTCTGAAGTAAAAGTCAATTTTTTCGACAAAAAAATCGTTAGAAAAATCTGCACCAAAAATTGAAATTAAAATATATTGCAAAACTCCTACGTACTACAGTAGGAAGAATGCCGACATACAAGTTCTGAAGAGGTATAATATAATTGCATGAATATTTCATGAGTTATAGCACCCGCCAACTTGAAAAATGTTTAGAGAAAACAAGCGTTTTATTTCGTACAAAAAACAACCGAAATAACGAGTTAGGCAGATGCAAGATAAACACGTGCTTTCAAACCATTTACCATAAACGAATCATGTTACTACTTTGTGATACTACCCTATTCCGTCGGTAACTATTATAGTACATCGGTTGCGTTCGAGCGCTCAGATGCAGTAAATCGGGGTTTTAACATATTGTAATATTTATGGCACACTTTTTTTGGCGTACTGAAGCCTCAAGGGCTTATTGTGCCCACTAACATGCATTTATTTTAAGACATTCACACACACACACACCCATGGGTTCAGCGAGACTCGAACTCGTGCGCGCCGGCTAGAGGACAGAGCCAACTGGTTGAACCATCTGAGCCACCGCGTCTCCATGGCAAACTTTATATAAATTAATCTTAAAAATAGACTCTCTAAGGAAAATTATAAGCCCAAAAAAAAAAAAATTAAACCCAAAAAAAATTTCTACCCTGGTCCTTAACAGCATTTCATTAGGTAAGTTGTGGCTTTTTCTTAAAGTATCAACGTGACTAATTTTTTTATATTATGATGAATATTGTTTTCAACATTTTTACTATAATTCCAAAGACGAATTCTCAGGAGTTTCTTGCGCTTACTTCAAACGTCAGAAAATGTTGGATAATCTGTGGACAGGCCGCTACTTTTTATTTTAAATGTGTAGCAATTTTCTCCATCAGTTAGGTAATTAATTTTCTGTTAAACCATTTGAGGCAGTCACTAGCAATATATCAATCTATGCATTTATGCAAAAAGTCATACAAAGTGGTGACAGCTAAAAGATCAGGCATATTATTTACCCCAGATTAATCTTTATCAACTAATAAGGTACTAAATAGTTCATATTTACTATTTGGAAAACAATATTCAGTTGTATCAAACGTAAGAGATGGTTGGTGTGGAAAAGGGAGAGAGTGACAATAATAAACCCTTATAGTATAAAATTCAAGTTTTGATATAGTTCCATTATTATCTTTATTAATATTGCTAAATACCAAACCAAATATTATTAGTTAAAATATTGTGGAAGTACCAAATTGCTTAACATTTAAAAAACAAATAAGAAAAGAGCTTACAACTACAATGAATAGAAGCTGGGTTTAGGTTATAAATTCAGTTAAGTTTATTTAGATTGAAATTACCGATGAGAAAAAATTTTGCGGTAATAAACTTTTTCGCCAGAAGTTTCAGAGTGCCAGAGTAGCCTTTAGTGGTTAATGTTGGAGAGAAGCATATTGCTTTGAAGATCAAAGAGAAAGAACTAAGTTTCGAACAGAATTATATTGACATGCAACCGTGGAGATTAGACATTTCTTTTCAGGAGCGCCTAGAACACCACAACCCAACATTTTACTAATCTTGGTAAAGCAATCCAACCTCTAAATATTAAAATCCAAGAATCGAAGTTTGCTGAGTTGTTCTTAGAACTTGTAGACCCAGATGCTTCATCAAGCGAGACTATCCGGTTTTATGTAACGAATGGTGCTCTTGCTTTCGTTCTCCTTCTTTTTTCTTTAAAATTGAAAGGCAAATATCTTAAGAATTCGTATTAGAAGAATGCTTTGTCACGACTCCAGTTGAGTTTAGAAAGCAGTTTGGATTTTATTAAGAATAGATGGAGTGCTTTTAGAATTCCAGGTCTGGTGTTGTTTATATTTTTCTTTAAATGAATTGTTTTCACAACTACGACATCACATGAAGCCCCAGAGAAAAGGGATCCAATTATCTGCGACATTGTTGTCCTGTAAAGTTCTGTCCTTGGCCAGCTCTGCAGAAAATTCTAGTACTTTATCAAATTATAAGACCTACGCTGATATAACTTCTTAAAGAATCTTAATATTGTTTGACATACTTAGTCAAAACGGTACAATCTTTTTTTAATTTAGCTGGTTCGCCTCTAGTTTAAAGTAAGCCTTAATTGGGGGTAGATCTTTCAAAAGTGGATTATAGCCAGGGCACACAAGATACAAATAGCGGCCTGTATTTAGCGCCAAGCAACTCAACGCAGTAGATGGCAGTCTCATGCAGTTCTTTAGCAACCCCATGACACTCGCAAACCCTTTATTTTTAAATATTCTAAGAAAACATTCACATCTATTCTTGTACAAAGTGCAATTCAAACTAAAAGCTAACAAACAACGAATAATGAACATTTGATTATTTTGATTTTTGACTTGAAGGGTTTCACAGGCAAGCAGAATTGCAAAACGGGGTAGTAAATTTTCAAAGATAGCGTTTATTATATAAATATTATAATATAATAAATACATTTAATGTGCAATTATTCCACAACGTGTTATTGCATCCTCTCGGAAAACTACACATTTAAAAACCGCACTCTCTGGCTAATGATAAAGGGGCGTTCTTAGAAATGGAATTGCTTATTTATTAGACTAAAGGGGAGTTGTCGCGAGGTAAGGGAGGCTGTCGTCATTGCGTCTATAGCGAAGAATAAGAATTTGAATATGGTGTGTAACACAAATAACAAGAAAACTAAGTAAAATAATAAACGAAATGGGGAAATACGAAATTCAAATCTTGAAAGTATTAGAAACAAAAAAGGAAGTAGAATAATAGATCCGGATAAAAAACTTGCACTCAAATACTAGTAGTGGGCTCAAAAAATGGTAGTAAGATAGAAGGATATAAATTCAAGGATAATGAAAATAAATTGAAATATCCAAGAACAAAGAAGAATAATACAAATAAACGCACCAACTAAGAAAGCGACAGTAGGCGACAAAGAAGTATTTTATAAAGACTTGCAGCGACTAGTTGAGAAAATGGAATTAAAAACTAACATGTTATAGCAATGGGAGATTAAAATACTCACATTGGAAACTAAAGATAATTTGGTCACGTCGCTAAGGCAAAAGATGGACTAGAAGGTGAAATAAAGAATAATGCAAAAAGGATGATTGGTGAACAATCATTCGTTAATACCTGGTTTAACCATATAAACGTTCATAAGATCACATATAACGCAGAAGAATTCGGGCATAAAATTCTGATTGATTACATAGGATATAATAGAAATGTGAGGTATGAAATAAATGATAAAAAGGTAACATATGGGACAGAGCTGCCCTGGGGACAGCGCACCTCCCTCGTGAATTAAAAGTGGTTAGACACAACCTAGAACAAAGGACAAAATATTAGAACGACGAAGTAAGGAGTAAAGTAAAAAAGAAAAGCAGGAAAGCTATATACAAATCCAAAAACAATTTTAGTGCGGTAAAAAAACTAAAAGAGAATAGAACAAAAAGTATGAAAAACAAACTGCAAAGAAGCATAAAAAGATTCTGGAAGCATGGGATCACCACTAAACAACAAAATTCAAAGAAGAAGAAAAAACCAAAGCAAACGGAAAATTTTACGATAACCAACAAAAATAAAAAGAAAATTATAAATATGAAGAAAACAAAGAAATAACAGAACAATCAATAACGGATTATTTGAAGAAGACCAGAAATGAAAAGGTAGCCCGTGAAAATAGAGTAATTCCAAAAATGTTAAAGTTTAGAAGACTTAAAATGACTGAAGGACTGAAAAATCATTCAACAAGCTTAAAAAGCTATGTATAGGGTATGATAGCCTAACCCCCGTGCTATTTGTAATGCATACGGACCAGATATCTATATTGTGCAACAATCAAACACCTTTATGGGCCACCGAAAGCTAAATCCAGTCTTAACACGAGACTCGTTATATATTTTAATTATTGTAATAAATAAAAACAACTAGAAAGAAAATTAGTAATGTGGACAAAGAAGCTAGAAGAAAAAAATATAAATATAAATATAAAAAAGTAATGTAATGAAATTAAAAAAAAACGAACAAGGATGTAAGCAAATATCAATACAAGTACAATGAAAGTAGTCTCAAACGTCCAACAACTAGGAAATTTGGGAGCGATAATAAGTAACGATGGAAAAATACACGAAAATATAAAGTAGCAAATAACATTGATATGGAGAAAAGAACGAGCACCGAAACATTTATATGGAATTATATAGATATTAACGTTATTATATGCAACAGCCTTGGACAATACTAGGTAATCATGGATAAAAAAATAATAGCATCTGAAATGAAATGTCTGCTATTCTATATCTTCTTGTAATAGAAAAAAAGTATTCGAAAAGAGCTAAATCTAAAACCAGTATTAGAAACGGTTGAAATAAAAACAGATACTATGGTATGAACACCGAAGTAGAATGACCGACATAAGATATCCCAATAAATACGTGGTATGGGATATGAAGGGGGTTTCAATGGGGTAGTGCATGCGTACCGCACGGTGCTGCATCCAGTTAGCATCGCATAGCCTCTCCTACCCAATTCCGACTCTCACCTCCAAGTAGCCTTTATATTAAGATAAAGGTGGTGAACCCCGGGAACCTGAGTAACCTCGCCGAAGATCTGGTATCCAAGCCAGGTGGATGGCGGGGTCAGGGCTGACGAGAGCGAGAGAAAATGGTCCTCCGAAAAGGGGTTGGGCGTGTGGGCCAACGACCCTGCCCGTAAAACAGCACTGTTAAAAACGCTACACAACAAAGATGGATGGATAATAGACGACAACAGCAAAGGAAAAAGGACAAAGATTTGATTTTTGGGACATGGAACGTCCTAAGTCTGCATAGAGTCGGAGCTATGCAACAACTAAAACGGGAAATCATCAGATATAGAGTAGATATTGCCGCCTTACAGGAGATAAGGTGGAAGGGTAAAGCTATAATGAACTTTAAAGACTTCACGCTGTTTAATAGTGGAAACGACACTTTTACCTTAGGCACGGGTTTCCTAGTCCACAGAAGCAAGCGTCATATGGTGAAAGAATTCAAACCGATTAATGAAAGGATCTGCACACTAAGGACAGAAGGAAGATGGTACAATATAACATTCGTAAACTGTCATGCACCAACGGATGTAGCAGACCAAGAGATTAAAGACCAATTCTACGAGGACCTAGAAAGGGTGGTCAGTACAATGTCAAGAAGAGATGTAAAAATAGTGCTTGGAGATCTAAATGCCAAAGTGGGGAAGGAGATAGAATATAGAGAGGCAGTAGGATAATACAGTATTCACCAGGAGAGTGATGACAATGGTGTAAGGCTAATAGATTTTGCCTTGAGCAACGGAATGATCATTAAAAGCACCTGTTTCCCACATAAAAGAATACAAAGGGAAACATGGCGGCACCCAGACGGAGTCACCAGGAACCAGATCGACCATGTACTGATAGAAAATAAACATTCACCAGACATCATAGACATAAGAAGTTGGCGTGGAGCAGAAGTCGCCTCTGACCATTTTCTGGTGAAGGGGGTATACAGACAAAAGTTTAAACAGATCTCCAGGAAACCAAAAGTTGAAAACAAAAGCAAGCAATATAATTTAGAGGTGTTGCAGCAAGAGGAGACCAGACTTAAATATGAAGGAAAAATTAAGGAAACAGTGTCAAGAAGTAACAAGCAACAAACAACTATAGAGGAAAAATGGCAAGAAATAAAAAATACAATCAACAGAACAGCCAAAGAAGTTTTGGGGGAAAAGGAAAAAAGGACGAGGAATTCCTGGTATGACGAAGACTGTAAGCAAGCACACGAGAGGCAGAAAGAGGCAGGGCGAAGAATGCTACAAAGATCTACAAGGCAAACAATAGAAAACTATCAAAATAGAAGAAGAGAAACGAATAGAATATGCCGAAGAAAGAAGAGAAGGTGTGAATACGAGAAAATAGAAAAAATGGAGCAGCACTATCAACAAAGAAATGCGAAGAAATTTTATGAAGAACTTAAAAAGAGTAAGCAAGGATTTCAAGCCAAAACAATGTTCATAAAAAATAAGGAAGGGAAGCTGATTGGAGACGAGAAGGCAGTCATGGATAGATGGACGGAATACTTTAAAGAAGAACTAAATGAAGACTATGAAAGAGATAACCAGAATTTAAACCAAGGACACGAACGGATGTACGGCCCCCACCTAAACATCGAAGCCCCAACACTGGATGAAACAAGAGAAATAATTACGCTCTTAAAACAACAAAGCCCCAGGCGAAGACAGCATAAATTCAGAATTAATAAAGAATGCAGGGAAGAGATGATTAAAAAATACAAGCCCTCGTGAAACAGATATGGGAATCGGAAGTGATGCCCGAAGAATGGAGTAAAGCCCTAATCTGCCCCATTTTCAAAAAGGAGATAAACAGAGGTGTGATAACTACAGGAATCTCCTCTTAATGTGATATATAAAGTATTCACCAAAAGTTTAGCGAACAGAATGGAAGTTTTCACTGAGCAGATAATAGGGGAATACCAGAGTGGTTTTAGAAGGGCAGGTCCACAGTAGACCATATATTTACAATCAGGCAAACCCTAGAAAAATGCTATGAGTACAATATAGATGTTCATCAGGTTTTTATAGACTTTACAATGCCCTACGATAGTGTGAAGAGAGAGTACCTGGAAACAGCGATGGGAGAATTAGGAGTCCCAAAGAAATTGAAAGGACTTATCATGATGACGCTGAAAAACACCAAAAGTAAGATTAAAATAGGTACGAATATGTCAGAGGAATTCGAGGTGACAACAGGTCTTAGACAGGGTGATCCATTATCTACGACCTTATTTAATTTAGTGTTGGAAAAATGCATGAGAGTCATACGAATCAACCCTGGAGGCTCGTTATACAACAGGTCAGTGCAATATCTAGCATATGCCGACGATGTGCTAATTATGGCAAGAACAAGTGAAGCACTTAAGACAGCCTATAGAGAATTAGAAAAGGAAGCACAATTAGCGGGCCTAAAAATAAGTGAACTTAAAACAAAGTACATGTTCCAATCAAGACAGGAAAGAGGAGGTCAAGACCAACGTCAAATGCAACTTTTTGGAAACAAACCGGTAGAAAGGGTACAGCAATTTAAGTATTTGGAAAGTATTTTAACCGAGACAAATGATACGAAGGCCGAAGTAAGAGCAAGGATAGTCTCCGGAAACAAATGCTATTATGGGTTACAAAACATTTTCAAGTCCCGCAACCTATCAAGATCGAGTAAATTAAAAATATACAAGACAATTGTTAGACCCACAGTAATGTATGCGTCCGAAACTTGGACTTTAACATCAGACGATAAAAACAGACTCCAAATCTTTGAAAGGAAAGTACTAAGGGAGGTGTTTGGCCCAATACAAGAAAGAGGAGAATGGAGAATAAGAAGAAACGAGGAACTAAAGCAGCTTTATAATGAACCAGATATCATAGCAGTAATAAAGAGTAAGCGACTGGCTTGGTTAGGTCACGTGCACAGGATGCAACAAGAGAGAACGCCAAAATCAGCATACGAGAAAAAGCCAGAGGGAAGACGATTAAGAGGACGTCCCAGAAAAAGATGGGGAGACGATGTAGAGGAGGATATAAAAGCCTTAGGAGTGCGGAGATGGAGAATGAAGGCGGAGGATAGAAAGCAGTGGAGAGATATTGTGGAGCGAACCAAGGCCCTTTAAAGGGCTGTAGCTCTAATAAATAATTAATTAATTAATGGGATATGAAGGGAAAAGATGCCGAGAAAGACTTAAAAGTATCTGGAAAGGCTACACTAGAGATGCAGCTATGAAAAGAGCAAAGCCTTTAAAACAAGCCAAGCTGCTCACAAAACTCTGAGACAGATATAAGAAGATATAAAGGAGAAGAGGAAGTAAGTAAATAAGTTAGCGTTTTTGGGTACTTTCTTTAAGGACGCCGCAAGTGCAATTGATACGCAATATAGCAATATAGACAACATTTTTAGGATCAGTTCTTGCTGACATGGTTCCAACAGGATGGGACCAATGCTCAAACTACTCAATCCATGACGAGGGTTTTAAATAAATTGTTCAACAAACGTCTATTTTCAAAACAATTGTTAAATTTAGATAGAGGATGTACCTAGATAAATCTAGAATCGTAAAGCACTCTAGAAGAAATAATCCCAGATGCTTTGACAGGCGTAATGAAAGGTATTCTCAAAAAAGCTCAAATTTGCAAAGCTTCAAGTTGCGGTCACCTTCAGAACTTATAAGTTATTGTTTAAAATTAAAAACAGAAATTTTTTATTGTAAAATCTTTCGTTACTTTTGAACCACCTTTAGTACAAAATTGTCGAGTGATTTTTAAGTGAAAATTTATTTTTCATATTTTTCTCTTGTATAATCAACTTCAACTTAGAGGATGACTAACGTTAAGATATTACGTCAGCTGTAGAGAAAACAAAGGACGGCGGGCGGCCGGGACGACGGCCCCCCTGGCCATATTTCACGTGCCCCTGTTTGCAAACAGAAATACATCAACGACAACATCAATTGAATCCGAAGTGCGCCCTGCAAGATATCAATATGCGAGCTGACGGCCGATATTCAAAGTTTTGATTTCGGGCGCGGGCGCCCCGGCGGCGGCGGATGAGCTGGCGGCCGACTCGCCGGATTTATGGAAGGAACTTTTAATTAATTAATTTCGCGTTCCGCGGCCCGGAATGGCCCGGGTAGTGACGCACGCGAAAATGTGCCCGCCCCAATTTGCAGCTCGTTTGGATTTGGAAGAAGCTCACCGTAATTTGATTACCGCCGGCCTGACGTGGAGGAAGAGGGGAAAACATTTGGGTAATGTGATACTCCGCCGGTCTCTCTGGATGCGTCAAATATCTGCTTCAGAAATACAGATATAAACAACATTAAGAGAACGCCAACAGAAAGATAAGAAATAGCGCACTAATCAAGAAATCGAAAGAAAGGTGAATTAGAAGTGTCGTCTTTATTAGATTAATAATCTCACTCCTCCTTTAGAAGGCTGTTACAATAACCTCAAGTTTAAATTTATTATATTGTAGTTCTTTCGCGATTATTGATAGTGTCTGAATTAAAGTTGTATTTTTGACGTTCATTACAAAAATGAGGCAACCAAATTTTGTGTAAAGCTATAGGGCTTAAGAAAACATTTTCTACCGGGTGGCACAAAACCTTTTTAGAGGGTCAAAAAAAAAAAAAAACAAACTTCGTGCGGGAAGAACTCCAACCTGGAAAACGGACGACCATGTGGAAAGTGAGAGGACTATTTTATATTAGAGAATTGAACAGAATTAATAGTAAATTACATTTGAACTGGTTTATTGTCCATCAGATTTTAACACAGATAGTGCGTTATTATCTTAGTCTCTGTCTGAAATAAGCCCTACGATTACTCCCGCCAACACCAATATTCCGAGATCACCTCAACCTTTTTTACCAGAGAGCGACTCTGAGTGCGAGAAGAAGTCGACAGTCAAGACCGGGGCTAGCGTACTTCAAACCCATCCGCAAGCACCGCCGTCTTGTGGAATTCACGATGTTAGAGCAATCTTCATCATCGCCGACCGCCAATCCCTAGAGTTATTTAACGATCGAGTAAAAAGTGAAGATTCCTATTATCACCAGCCTCTTCTGAAAATTTCAATTAGACCGGCAATAGCTTTCCCACAAGAAAGAGTACCCTCCCGTCGCCCTCATGGAGAAAGCAACTTGACTAATTTACGATAATAAGATCGGTCTCCTCAAGGCCTCAAATGTAGTAGATGGAATATTTATCAATCTACATCTGGAGACTACCGGTGACTAATTCGCTTCCCAACGGAAGCGAAGACTTATTACCACCTCTATCTGCTGAAGGCAGATAAATCTCTGCGCAACCGTTATGCGCAGCGTGGCAGAGCACATCTTCGAAAAGAAACTGAAGCAGGAGCTCCTGGACACCAACATCCCCATCCTAACCTTGAGGCTAATAAAGAAGGCCCCCTAGCGACACCGATACCACTCCTATTTCTGAAGCTTGAATGTAGCGGGAAGGGCATAAAATTTTCGCCCCACTTGGAGTCCTTGATTTGGATGTGACAGTCGATTAATCAAAGGAAAGAAAAGTAGTTAGTCAATGCCATCGTCGCCAGTGCCGGGCACCTACAGAGTCTGTCGCACTAGACCGAAATGCTAAAGTTCTAAATTTTAGGATATGGCCCACCAAGTTTCACCTACGCCGAAGCTACCTTCCTCGGCCACTATTGCCGAGTGGTTCTAAAACGTGGACTTCTCCACAGCAGAATATAGAAGTGTACACACAAAAACCCCCATTGAATGTTAGGGTCACGTTTAAGCTCCCATTTTTTGGAAGCGTCTGAACAGAATATCATATTCCTAAGACGGAGCTTACTATAGAAGTAAGAGTAGGAGCTTAGACTTAGATACCTTGTAAGCCGAGGGTGTAGATGTCATCAAATTGTTGTTAAAAAGGCGTTCTTATGGCCTCTTAGCCTCTTTATTTGCTATATTCCAGTTCTTGTGCCTTAAAAACCTATTTGAAAGGGCACAATCGTGGTCCTTTAGATAATATATACAAAGTGCATTCAAGTTAACACCTCTGATTTTTTTCTCACACACTAATCACAGGAAAACTGTGAAACTTGTGACGCTTCTCCATGCAGCCGTACAAATTTTTTACAACGTCGACGCCATGATTCCATGGCCGCTGCGAACGCTTAATTAGGAGTCTTCTTTGACCACCGGAAAATCGCTGATGCAATAGTGGCGCGACTAGTGAATTTGAGATCACGGACAGCCAAAAGTTGCTAAGAGCCAGGTCGGGTGAGTAAGGAGCATGAGAAATCACTTCAAAGTTGTTGCTACGAAGAAACTCCTGCGTCGCGCTCGCCCGATGCGCTGGTGCGTTGCCTTGGTGGCATTTTCAGGTCTTCATGCAAGACTGTGTCTACAGATCCCATGGAAATGCCAACTTTGGAGGCGATGTGTTCCACACTTATTCGGCGATCTCACAAAATAAGTTTCTCCACTCGCTTGATCATGTCGTCAAACCGGCTGGTACAAGACCGAGATTGTCTTGGTTTCTTGTCACACGACGTTCTGCATTCTTTGAACTGTCGAATCCACAAAAGCACATTAGACACATCTATAACACCATTACCACATGTCTCACTTAACTGGCGATGAATTTCAATCTGTGTCAGACTACCCAAATGGAGAAAACGTTGCCATTTTAAGTATCGAAACACTCCTCCTGTTTCTATCTGTTCCCAGTCATGAGAAAAAATTGGGAGGTGTTGTAACTTGAATGCACCTCGTACAGAAGGTAGTAAGCGATATTGTAGAACTACCCAGTAAAACTAATTTGAAGAAGTTAATTTTGATGTGTAAAAATAGTAACATTTACCGTTACAAAAATGTTTTATGATTTTTCTGACAAACGTAGTCAAGTAAGTAGTTAGTTATGAGCTCCATGTCAGTCTGATAATTGTGATATATTTTTTTATTTATTTTACTTATAATATAAATTACTTCGCCCTCATTTATATGATTTTATTAGTAATTATAATAAAGTAAAATATTCTAAAAGTATAAAAAATATTAAAATACTAGCAGTTGCACGCTAAAAGGTATTTTTAGCGTCTTAGGCTGACAATTTTTCAATCGCCTTTACTCAAATCTTTGAGAAGTGGGAACCTATAAATTTTTAATTAGATCGGCTTTTTCCCTGAATCGGGAACAGGGAACAATTTAACTTACAATCGAATCTCCGCTCGGCGAAAGCAAACCAAATGGCCATGGAAGACGCGCCTTTTACGTTCGGCAATGCAGTGGCCAATAGCTGCGGCTGCACGGTTCCATATGCTGAGCGAGAGCGGCTCCGACGTGCGTGCACGAACGCACGGACCTCCTCGCGTAAATCAATAGCCGAAACCACGCTACATGTGTTTGTTTAATTTCTGTTCAAATGTATAGATAAATCCGTACAAAAGATTTTAGAAGAGTAACTTCATTCTTTATTTAATACGGTAAGTTGTTTGGCCATTCTCCTTCATTTTTTTAAATGGCGGTTAGTAGCTTCACTACTTTGTTTCGATAAAATTCTAAGCTTTTGTAGTATTTTGCTTAACTATTTCCTTCAGATACGGAATTCAGAGGCGCTGTGAAGCGTCTAATTTAATACGAATTAGGGAGTAGTAAATGTATTTCTTAAAGTTTTGGACTGAAAACATTAGATAATGTCTGCTATTGCCTTGCTTGATGACAGGGATGTGTCCAAATCGGACGGATAATATATAACTTTATTTTTTATAGTCACTGGAGACTACCTTCCGATAAGTCAAGACATATTTTTAACCTTCATATCTTTTTTGGCTTCTGGTTACATGCAACTTGTATGTCAAACCTGGAGCCTTAGTTCATTAGTTTGTGGAATATTTTTATTGTTGAAGATGAGGCTGACAACCAAAAGCATTTTTAATTATCGAGATGCGTCAATAATCAAAATTTTTTATTACAGTGACAATCCACGAGATATTCATGAAATGCCTTTTTCCAGCAAAGTGCCATTGTATGATTTGTGCTGCGCAAAGTTAGTATCATTGATCTTTACTTTTCCAAGAGAGGTCAATGTGTTACTGTCACTTCTAATCAATATTCGACAATTTTTTGTGCCGATATTTGACGTACTTCAACTAAAAATCATTTGGTTGCAACAGAATGGAGCTACAGTTCATGCAATAAAAGCTTTGCTTTAATTGCTGCTTGATGTCGCTTGGTCTGTTCGCTCAGTGAATTTCGTTCCGCGTAACTTACTTGTGTGGGGATATCAGGCTCATTTCTCAGCATATTTTCGAAAGAGTAAGTATAAGCGAAGTTTGTTTTCTATGGTCAGTAGAAACTTTTTCTCAGTAGGCCAATATCTCTTTTTAACTTTCGCATACGTTTTTAACGTCTTCTAGTTCCATCAAACTCCCATTTCAAACGTCTGTCCAGGTGGGGTCTCTTAATTGCTCCGTTTGTTGTTAAAAGTATCTAATAAGCATGAGAATTGTTTCACTACGAATGTACAATTTTATCGTTAACATTACCTTTCTGTCTTTCCAACCATTTTATGATGAGGTTTAGATGGCTTTTAATCTAATAATCGCTATCGTTGTGTTATCGCTGCAGGCAAGAATTGCCATGTTGTTAACGATAGCTCACAAATCATTCGTTTGGCAGTTTTTGAAACTGCAGGATGCTACCCTAACAAACTTATGTCAGTACTTCTTTAACTTTAGCTGCTTCGTTACCTAGCCTTGTTTGAAAGTAGCGATTGGCAAGACTCACATTGGTGAGGAAGTAGTCGTTCGACTTTTTATGATTGCGTTGGGCTTTGTCAAAGGCTTGGCTTGCGTCGAGTAACATAGTAGTACAATATATTTTAAACTTGACTACTGTCTGGATGATGTTTGTTAAATGATGACACTGTTGCTTTGTGGGATACCGGGGCTAAAGTATAGACTTTGTAGTTATTGTAAGCAAACTGATAAAACGATGCGGCTTTATTTCGTTAAGAGGTTTTCTAAGCTTCAATATGAAGATAGATAATTAAGTTAAACATAATAGCCCATTGATAACAATTTTTAAGAACCGATGTCTTTCCTCTGATAATTGTTTTGTTATGTTTCGGGTGAATTATGTGCGCTCTCTATTGTTTAAAATCTTTAATGGTCTATTAAATTAAGTGGTCATTGATGGTTAGCAATTTCCGTAGATTTGAAAAGATTTCTTGCAAATTTGTTTACATAGACTGTTAACAATTGGCGTGTATTAGGTGACCAAGTGCCAAGGTTTAATAGTCTCTTACATTCATTGCTAATTGCTATTTTGACGTCCTTATTTTCTGAGTATTAGTTTTTTAGATTATCCATTTGTTGTTATGATTTATAGCCTGGAATATTCTGATGATAAGGATTAAATATTTCTGACTAGCTTGTTGGTTGTAATTAGCACCCTAAACATCAGGACATTTGTTTATTTTGTTGATAATAAGGTATAGTTTAAATAAAAACTATCTGAAGTGTCTGAAAGTCGTTTTGCTGCTAAACAACTACTGATTTTTGATTATATGCGTGAAAACTTCAGTTGGTAGCATTATTGTTTGCGATGTGTCTACATCGGAAGGATTTGAAAACGTTTATATATCAATTTCAATGCGTTTATCCTTTGGTTACCAGTAGCTCCCACATCCACTGCACGATAGCTATGGTTCACATAGTTTGAATGCCGAAATTGGAATCAACAACTTATTAGTTTATTTAGTTTGTTTTAAATAATGATCTAATTGGTAATGCCGCTCGTCAATAATTCCTTTTAAAGTAACAGTAGAGTTCAGATATTTAAACTACCTACTCAAGCAAAATAACAAAAAAAACCTCACTCTTATGCACTTTAAGCGCTTATTTTTTTTTTAATAGAACTTGTACCTGCTCAACAATATACATTGTTATACAAGGTATTTCTAACAAATAATACTTAACAGAATGAAATAATTTGAATGGAAATTAATATCCACTTGAAATAGAAAAAGTTCACATTCACTTCGGCTTGATTGTTGTTTGGCACTTAGTTTTCACCACTATCACTTTCATATATGTCTTGCGGTAGCTTGCGTTTTAGACGTGTATGGATATTTCTTTGACCTAGTTTGTAAGAGGTGGCACCGCTGCAGTTGGTAAGGTTCTTATGAAAAGTTTTGGTCAACTTCGCGATGTGTTCTTGAATTTTGGGTAGAGCTAGTTCATGGTGGAGCTGCTGATTTGTAATAAACCAGGAGCGTTGACTGTCATTCGAAGGATTTTATTTTGTAGGACCTGGATTCGATCTAAATTGGTTTTGAGGCGTTAGCCCATACCACACATCCGTAAAGAACTAAAGGACGTATTAATGATTTATAGAGAAGAGTCATACAGTCGATTCTCATAGAAGAATTACCTATTGATGAGTGGATAAAGTTGGATTAGTCGTGTGTGTCCCTCGTTCAATTTTTTTAGTATGTGGTATTTCCATGTAAGTCGAGTGTCGAGGTAGATACCAAGATATTTCACGGGCTCATCATTAGCATTCCACTGGATGGGATGGTCGTTAATTAAAATAAGAGATGGATTTTTGATTTTTCGAAGAGAGAATATTTTAGTGACACACTTAGAATAAATAATTGATAAATTCCACTGTTTGAACCATCTGCCTAGAATATTGGTGGCAACTTGAAGTTCAGCAATAGCTTGTTCTAAATGTTCATTCATAGTTAACACGACCGTGTCGTCCGCGAACATTGCAAGGTTTGTGCTGGGAACTGGAATATCGTACATGTAGATGTTGAATAGAATGGGACCCAGTATACTGCCTTGCGGGACCCCTGCGTGTATAGTTCTGGTAGCCGATAAGCTAGTGTGTATTTTGACCGCAAATGTGCGATCTTCAAGGAACGAAAATAATACAGACTTGATATACTCGGGTAATTGTAGATGTGTTATTTTGTATTTTAAGTCTTCTGTCCAAACGCGGTCGAAAGCTTGTGCTATATCTAAAAACAGGGTGGTAGCGTATTGTTTGCTTTCAAAACCTCGTTCAATGGTCTCGGTCATACGCTGAAGTTGGTGGCAGGTGGAGTGGCCTTCTTTAAATCCAAATTGAAAAGTGGGAAGAATACTCACTTTTGTGATTTTCTCGTTGAGTCGGAGATAAATGATCTTCTCGAAGAGCTTTGAGGTTGTTGTTAATAAACTGATTGGTCGATAGCTGGTGATTTCTTTCTTATTTTTGCCTGGTTTGGAAACATTAGAATAATTGCATGTTTCCATACATTCGGAAAGTATCCTATTCTTAGGCAGGCATTAAAAGTACTTGCTAGGTATGCTAGCGCTTTTTTAGACAGCTTCTTCAGTATTATATTTGGTATTTTGTCGCATCCAGGTGATTTATTTATCGGGAGAGTTTTAATTATAGACGCAAGTTCCCTAGGTGACGTTGGTTTAAAGTTAGCTTCAGCAATTGGTTGATGTGTTTCTATATAATTTAACACTATATTTTTAAATACTGGGTCTGCGTGATTTGCAGAAGTGAAAGTTTGGTCTAAATAGTTTGCGAAGGCTTCACATTTTTCTTCATCCGAGTTGTATATTTGTTGTATCTCGTTTGGTTGGCGCAGAATGCGTTTGGTTGTGTTCCACAAGCCCGGGTCGCTTGGTTCAAGGTTGCTGATATGTCTTTGATATGTCTCGATTCGGTAGGTGTCAAGTTCCTTTTTAATACGATGTGATAGATTGTTCACCATGTTTTTGGTTGAGGGATTCCTTGTTCTCTGCCACTCTCTTCGCAGAGTGCTTTTTTGTTTAATTAGGCTCACTATATGTTTGGGTGAATAGTGATCGATATTTACTTTGTGTTTATGGGTAGCTATGGTCGCCGCGTTTACACTGTTGGAGATGGTTTCGGTTATGTGTGATCGTTTCATCGATTTGGTTTGAGAATTGAAGATCGTTGGGATATTTAAGCTGTTGATCGAGTGTAGCACTAAAGATGTCCCAGTTTACTGGACCATTTATTAATCTCGGCTCTGGAATGTGTTTAGCAGGCGATAGTATAAACGAGATTATAACGGGTATGTGGTCTGAATCGAGTTCGGAGAGCGCTTCTTGAAAGATTTGTTTGTTGAAGTTTTTGTGGGTGACGATGTCCAATATGTCTGGTTCATGGTCGCTTCTATATGGGTAGTATGTAGGTCCACCTGGGGCTTCTATTTGGAAGGCGTGTGTAGATGTTAAGACATAAAGTTTATTTCCAGCTGAGTTTGTTGTTCTACATCCCCATATTGTATTTTTGGCGTTCAAGTCTCCTATAAGGAATGTGGGTTCACTGGTATTGAATATGATGGAGATGTCTTTTTCAAGAAGTTGTTTCTTTGGTTGTTTATAAACACATACTACGGTTATATTAGTACCATTGTTAAGTTTGATTTTGGCTCCGATAGTCTCGAGGTTAGTGGTATTAATTTTTTGGCATTCATGATGAATTATATTGCGTTTTATGATTATGGCTACTCCGCCAGATGCAAATGTAGCCTCTCTGTCAGCTCGGTAGATCAGATATCCAGAAATTTTGAGTTTGTCTAAATTAGTTAGATGAGTTTCTGAAACGCACGCTATGTCAATGGAATGTCTTATAAGGAATGACTTAAATAAGGTTATTTGCTTATTTTATGACATACCATAGTTTATAACAATTTATTTATCTATGAATAAGATTAAATATGATTTGATATTGATTTATTCATGTAAAAAAATTAAATTAAAAAATTACCAAATATTTGCAAACTTGTTTTTTATTTGTATATAAGTTCTGTTGCAGGGTTTCCTTAAAATAAATTAAAATTAAGAGATAATGTTTAAATATTCATAACTTTTTATACTACAATAACGAGTAACGTGCTTTGCTTTACTTTGATTATATTAGATAAGAATTTCAAATTTAAGGCCTAGTAGATTAATCACATCTAACATTTAAATTAGATTAATTTAAATGGTAATTTATATAGTTGTTCGGGATTGCTTTAATTTTAAATATTTTCATAAATAAACCGCTCCACCGATTTAGTATGTAACAAATATATAATTATTCTAGTGAATCAAGATAGTTAGTTATGTAGCCCTTACAGACAAACATTCCCTAATTTAGTGCATTCCCCACCAAACTTTCGCTTATTATTTCAAATAATTGTGAAGTAGACCACAGGAAAGACTAATTTTCTTTTATAACTCATACTTCTCAAAAGAATCCTAAAACTGTACAGTTTTCTAAACTTCCACAAGCAAATTACACCTTTATGAACGCCCAAGGTTCTTTCATGCACAATTAACCAACACCACTCAGCCTCTTATAGAAAAAGCCTTAGTTTACGCTCAAAATTCTTAGCATATGTGAAGATCAACATAATGGTTTCCATGTTGTTTCTGTGTTTAGCAGTATTTTCATCCTTAAAAATTTGTAAATGCGGAAATCTACTTACAATCTAAAAAATACCTTCAAATTGTAGCAATTAACCAGCCTGCCTGGTACCTGTTTTGCCCTTCAAACCTTTTGCCTGGGAAATATTTTTAAAACTAATTTTCAAATAAAATATCTCGCTTCCTTCCTCTAAAAACCTACCTGTTGGACATGATACGTTGACGGCATTATTGTTGTCTGGCTTAACAGACAAAATACGCTTTTGTATTCCCTTTTCACCTTAATATAAAATTTAAAATAATCCTTCTTTTCCAGACAGCCCCATAATAAAAAGTGCTTCCAGCGGCAAATTTCTATTCTGATTTATTTTTGAAACTCCAAATCTTCAAAGTGGACGCTAAGGCGTCACGAATTTTCTGATAATCAATGCAGTTTATCTATCGAACCGTGAGGATCTAAATACACATTTTGTTTAGAATATGTACATAGCATAACTGCCTGGGATGTACTTGAACTTACCTGAAATACGAATATGCTTTATAATTTTCTAAGCTCTTTAAAAATAAATAAAGTGAACCGGAGCTGTACAGCAGCAGATAGTGGTTTAGTCATCAAATTAGGTTCAAACAGAACTAGAAGTGGTTTACGACAGTTCAATTATCTCCCTTTCAAATCTTTGTTAATTTGGCGGATAACGCTAAGAGCTGCTTAATATATAGGTAGATCCATTCTGATTTACGAAGGTTACAACTTTGAAGATAATTTCAAGTACATTGACCAAGTATCTAACAACATTAGATCTGCCGATCCGAAACTAAATATGAAAATGTAGTTTAGTGCCGAACCTCTAGATAATTAATTTATTTACCTTTATATCTCGACTCGCACACATTTGATTAGAACAATCGTAAAAACTGAAAGGAACTAAAATCATTTGCCGAAAAAACTTGTACCAATGAAATAAATTTTTTATAGAAGCCACAAGCTTTAATTCTAAAAATACTTTTTTAAAAGAATGATTAAATTAAAATAAGAGCGACAAGGCAATAACAAAGAGGTGACCAAAAAGTTCTTGGGGGTAAGTAATTCAAACATTTGTTATCCAAAGGGAAACGAAGTCTCATCTCGAATGACAATATAATAATGCAGATGCTCCAGTGACAAAAAGAGAGAAGCAGACGTCCTAGACGAATATTTGTAGTCAAAGCACAATAACATGGTCAAAGAGTACTCAATCTGATCTACATCTAAAACTTTACTCATCAAGATTCGTTTAAAAAAACGATGTAGTTGGACAATCCTGCACAGCAATTTTTGCACGACTCACTTCAAGTGAGATTTGTTCTCTTTGGGCACGCCGTGATTTAACCGATGACCAGATGACGTCGCGCGCTTGGTGTTACCGCGAGAAGCTTAATAAGCTTGAAAACTTGGTTTCACTTTTTTTGTCTACTTAGCATGGTGTAAAATAAAGTTCTTCAACAACAAACACATGGGTTGCCATGAGTTGGTTCAAAGATCGGTTTCGAAGAATGAGGAAATCCGTAAATTTTGGCGGGAAGTACTTTAATCATTTAAAAATTAAGGATATAGTGCAATACTTTCTAGTACCCTATTCATAATAAAAAAACTCAAACCAAAACGTGGTAAATTTGTAACTTCACCTACTCGCCACATAAAGAAATGCGCCTTCGAATACTTTGTAGTTTACTTAAAGTGGTACGGTTTTACATGGTTATCAGTCATCAAGAAGACATAAATGATTGTAATAACCATGTAAAAAGACACATTAGCTCAACAACTAATTTTACTTTATATATAGTCAGAGATTAATACAGAAGAAGAACAAACAAGAAAAATAACATTAAAATGTAAGAAGAATTACGATAATTATTTGTATGAAACTTAGCACAAATAAATAATATTGTGAATCATATTCTGTATCATATAATCATAGCATTTATGTCACGGCTTGGAACAGAAACCTGTTGTAAGCCCAACACAACATCCTCCTTGTTCGTGTGTATTATTAGTTCCATAATGAAAACCCTTAACTGTAGTTTTTGTTATAATGCTTTTTATTGACCTTCGTCTCGACCATTGCCTATATATAGTAGTCGTAGGATGATGGCTACAAGTGTTAATGCACATTGTTTTGTAGCCTGAATATTTCTTGCCTTATGGGCTGGAATGCATACTGTCACTTAGTGGCCCCCTTTTCTATCTGGTGCTTAACAACTCTTCTTAACACGTTGATATAGCTATAGTCAGTCACTTTAAGTCTTTTCTCAAAGAAGTGAGACGTTGTGGCATTTCATTCACTGCTCATAAGCCCTAGCACCATCAGTACGCATGACGATAGATACTTCAGAGATATCTTGGCAGATCCAACGTTCATTTTGACGAGTCACTTTCCTGTTCTCAATAAAGTTCTTATAGTTCGCAAAGAATCTCAGAAAGTTAACACTGCCGTGTTTGATGTCGTTCATCAGTGCTTGGGCTTGTAAGTTACTGTTCATCCTGTTTTTCTCAGTTAACAGTTGGCGGTTCTTCTTCTTCGCTCAGGATCCGGATCGATCTTCTCTTTCAATTCGCGGACGAATTCATCGCTTCTTTCGCGATTAGATCGCTTGGCGTGAGCTACCCTGTTACCTCGCAGTTGCCTCCTCCTGTGTCTTACCGTAAATGTAATTGTAAGATTTTCAAAGCTATATTTAGTTGATCAAAATGCAACAGAGAAACTGAGCCTCTACACATCACCCAAGATAAGAGATAATTTATGGAGGTACCCTATGTGAATACAAAAAATAAATTGTATTAATTTAACATTTCGTTTTATGTCACTAACGGGGACTATAAATCAGAACCACAAATGAGACCTTATTCAAAAGCCATTAACACGCGTCGTGCGTTTTCTCTTTTGATGGGGAACGGTCGCGGCGAGCTCGGCCCGGGAAGCTCTGCGCCCAGAAATTAATGCATCGATCCAGTGCATTAACCTAAGCTGCATTATTAATGACAACTGATTAGCTCGGAAATTTAAGAAGATTAAATTGGCAAAAACAGGCACTCGGCGCTCCTCTCATTTAAGCCCTAAATTATGTTTCCTGTTATCTGTCGAGCGAACCGCCGCTCTAATGCCGCGACACAGCGGCCCGACGACAAAGGCCGCCACGACTTCATTGTTGGGCAATGGATGCGCGCCTATATATCTTCCTCATTTGTTGCGAAGGCTATTAAGAGCAATATGTCCCGCTACAAACAATCCCGCAAAAAGATGCCGGCCGTGTTATTGCGAGCGCGGGAAATTCATGGCTGCGTCTGCATTTGTGTGCCCGGCCATTTGTTGCAATATTATAAAACAATTCGGGCGAAAAGTCGGGCCCTGTTTATGCGCATCGCTCACTTATATGGCTTCGATTTTTTGCGACAATGTTCAAATCTGTATTGTTATACGTGACGGATACAAAATGCAATAATTAAAAGCGAAGTACGTGCCGACGAATACATTTCGGCGTGCGTGATTTATTTGGCATTGTAAAAACGGCGACATCGCTGCGTATAGGCTGATATCAGCGGCATATTAAAAATTTGCTTTTGGGAGGAGGCTAACTGCCTGTTCACGTACTGGAGTGCAACGCATTATTAAAAAGAGCAGATCGGGGAATGGACGCAACAAAACGTGTGTTGGGGAAAATAATTTGCAACATTTCCTCCACACCTTCAGCACAATCTTGTAAGGAAACTGAATATAATTATCTCAGTTACAGAAGAAACGGGAAAAAGAAAAGAATAGAAAGGGTAAAAACAGTAATATTGCTTTTCAGCATAACTTATAAATGCTGAAACATTTCCGAATATTACAATTGGTTTATTTATATCCTTATAGAGACACAGGCGAAAAAATTAATTACCAAATCAAGTTGTAATTCTGCTGTAAGTGATTTAGCAGAACCTTGCCTAAATCTTGACCAAGACAAGAAGAGAAAAAAGGAGACTCAAAAGAGAACATTAATTTGTGGAACGTGGTATATCTAAAGCTGGACAATCAAAGACATCAAAGTTATGCAAGAATTTGAAAAAAGGAATATCTTAGTCATAACCGAAACGAAACAGAAAGGAACCAGTAGAGAATATATAAATGGTATATTACACTGCTGGAGCGGAATCAACCAGAAAAAGAGAGCAAAGATCGGGGTAAGAATATTAATCAAAAGAGAATAGAAGAAGACACTAGGATCCCGGGAACCTATTGATGGACAATTAATAAAAGTAGAATTACAAGAGAGCGTACGGTCCAACAGACGATGGTACCATAATAAAAAAGGAGAGCTTTATGGAAAGAAGAAACAAAAAAAGTAAAAAATAATCAATAATTATAACAGGCGACCTGAACGGAAAGACGGAGGTAAAACAAACGATATGGTAGTAGAACGGTTGGAAGAAGTTAATAACAATAAATTATGTGAATCAGAAGAGCTTAAGAAAGCCAACGAATTCTATGAACATATAAGGACATCCATAAATATACATGAATACAAACAACACAAAACATCAAATCCATCATAGACTATGTCATAGTTAAAGTTAATACAAATATTAAAATAAACGATATAATAGTTAAAAGGAGTGCTGAATGGGGTACCCACCATAAGCTTCTGATATCATACATAGAATTTGCATGGCACAGTCACAAAAGAAGAACGAATGCTGAAAAATAAATAAAAACTGAAAATACACCTATTCAATGACGAAAAAATTAGGAAATTGTATAAAAGACAATTGGATGATAAACTAATTGAATAAATTGATAAAAATATTAACATATCAAGAATACCATAAAACAGACAGCTTCGGAAGCCCTACACAACAAAACAGGGCTATCAACAAACAAACAAGGAAATTAATGTAAAAAAAAACACCAAGCGAAAAATATCTGAGTACGAAGGCAGAAAAAAACTAGCGAGTACATAAAGAAACGAACAGAGAAACCAAAAAGGCTCATAAGCAAAAAAAATGATAAATGATAAAAAACATGTCAGAACACAGAACAATACATATTGGGGGTACAAGAAGTACAGAATCGGAAAACAATTATTGCATTAAAAAGAAAAAAGAAAAAACACACACATACATATATTTCACAAAACAAGAAGAATGCAAGATGTAGTATCGACAGCTGTTGACAAATACCATAGTTCCTACAAAGAAACAGCGACAACAGAAAATACCAGCGGACCAGCACAAACAGAACTTTGAATTGAGTAAGTGGAGAAATAGTAAAAATATGAAAAAACGAGAAGACTGCGAAATCGTAAACGAAACAATTAAGGGTCGTTTAGAAAAACTCCACAGAACGTTAAAAAACATTTTCAAGAAAGCTAAAATGGAGAAATTGCCAAAGGAGTGGACGGGAGTCTACATAATTTCTATATTTAAAAAGTGTGATTGCAGAAGGTGTTCTAACTATAAAGGCATTAGCATAATCTCGATTATACAGAGATTATACCGAAAAGTTATCAAAAAAGAAAAGAAGTAGACATACAAGATAAAACAAGAGACAACCAAGCAGGCTCTACAGCAGAAAAATCATGTCTCGATCACATATAGACAGTACGGCAGTTAACGGAGAAAAATAAAGCTTATAATAGGAAAGTACACAAAGCTTTCGTAGACATCTTAAACACTTACGACTCAATACCCAGAACAAATTTATGGAAAGCGATAGAAGAAAACCTGAATAAAGACAATAACGATAAAATGAGGACACAAATTGGGCATAAACTTTCAAATAGCAAAGGGCCTACTCCAAGAATGCTCAACGTCAGCGTCATTATTCAAACTCTGTCTAGAATACACCCTTAAACAATGGAAAAGAAATTGCGAAGGAATGAGAGTACCAGTACGAGTTGATCATTTATATATCCTATGCTTTGCGGACGACCAGGTAGTTATAGAGCAGGATGAAAACTCAATAAAACATACGTAAAAAGCTAGTTCAGACATCAATGTCCAGGAAATAAATTACTTCACTACAAGAGAAGAGGACAATGGTAAGTTAGAGGTAGATAAAAACATAAAGATTAGAGGTATGGACAAATTAAAATATCTAGGATGCATAATATCTGAAAATGCAACCTCGGAGGAAAAATAAAACTTAATTTAGTCCTCTGAGACACCCATATTACCAAAAACTCAAAAAACAAATGTATAAAACAATAATAGAAAGTATAATGACCTATTGAGCAGGAGCATTGGTATTAAATAAGAAAAACAAACAAAAATAATTGCAACAGAAATGTTGTAGAGTAGTCCGGAAGATCAAATGAAGAGATCAGAGATAGCATGTAGATCAAAAATGGCCTTGTAAGAAGATGTGAGGATATAACACTGATTAAGAAAATAACTTGTCGTGGAGATCGTGGAAAAATAAGGTAGATGCGACCATGGAAAAATAGATTTGTAAAATGGAGATTGGCAAAATAAAAAAATTGGAGAAAATGGTTACCTGTAAGAAATAAACAGAAATAGTAATTCTCTGTTCTCTAAGTGATAATCGCTGAGCTACAAGAGCAGGTTGCAGGGATGTTCTTCCAGTGTACTTCAGAACAAATACTTAATTATTTTTTAATTTAGACAGCTATACATGTTTTGCGATTTTTTGAAAACGCGACAGTAGTAATTTTATCGTCCATTAATCGGTGGCCATTTTCAAGAGGGCGGAACACAATGCGAATATTCTTCTCAATTACGCTAGTCCTTGGGTGAAGTCGCTTACCTTTATTTTCAACTTTTTTCCTTGTCTTAATCTTAATGGTATTGTTCCCGAATTGTGCCTTAAGTCTTCTTAAAATATCAGATACTTTTTTCGTTCTCAATAGCAAAAAAATTATAGTCTGTTATACAAAAGATTAGGGTATATTTGGATCTAAGATCATAGAGAATAAAGAAGCGGCTGTTCCTTCAGACACTTTTACCTTTAACGCTCAGAATCTTTCCGTTTACTTCAAAAAACATCTTCCAACTCACATTTCAGACAACTTTGTAGTTACACGCAGTAGTATATTTATGTTTTAGTTTTGTTTCATAACAGAATTACATATATTTTCTAATTTTTCTTTAGTCTCCAAATTAGTCATACGTAAAGACAAAAATTAGTAGTAATATGTATGTAAATTCCAGTTTATTATTCTTCTTCTGGTAATTTAAAGCCCTTAATGCTTTTTGAATTGTCTTAATTAGTATAATAATTCTTTTGATTAGTGTCTTTTACTATTTTCTACAGTTGTAAATGCAATATTACCACCATATTTAATAACAGATAATATTATTTTTCATGTTATTTTATTAAAGATACATTTTTAAACAATAATTAGAGTATAGTTTTGATATCCCCCATCCCATATCTCCTATCTCACATTTTGGACTTACCTAAAAATGTGCAAAGTTATTGATTTCTTTTATTCATAACTACAGGTTTTATAGTTTAAACCGACTCAAATACAATGTTGGCTGGTGTCCTATTCTTGTTGTCCAACTATTGACAAGTCCGCGAGGAAAGTATGAACAGAACAGCATACATTTTAACAGAGTGCAACATAGCTTGTTTTGGACACCACCACGCATTTTTTTAAAGTTAGAAAAAAGGCGCCTTCTACAAAACTATTAATAGTCGACTATAAGATATAAAGAACAACTAAAAAATACCAATGAAAATCTTGTACAAGGAAAAGGGTAAAGGTCTACCAGTACAGCATGAGAAAAACTTAATAAAAAACCGTTGCCAGTTAATATAATAAAATTTGACACGAGTAATAAAATTAAAAATAAATTCGAAGGTTTTCACGGGCGGCGCCTTCAAAAGAAATATTTTAGTACATCATGAAGTAAATAAATACCCTGAACCACACCTCCAAGCCACCACTATCGTAATTGAAGATTGGCTAGGACCGATAACTCTGTCAGCGGTTTATTGCCCCCCGAGACACGCAAACAAACAAGATCAGTATAGCAACTACTTAAATACCCTTGGACATCGCTTCATTGCTGGGGGAGATTTTAATGCGAAGAATATATACTGGGGTGCAAGAGTGACAACTACAAAGGGAAGAGAACTGTTGAAAGCCATAAATGCAAACAACCTAAGCCCTCTCACTACTGGCGAACCAACCTACTGGCCCTCTGACCCAGACAAACTGCCAGACCTCCTGGATTTCTGCATTGTTAAAAATATAAGTATGAATTACCTTCAAGCTAAAACTTGCTTGGACCTATCGTCTGGCCATTCACCTGTTCTCATCACCCTTGGTACACAAGTACTGCATATAGAAAAACCACCGTCACTTCTCAACAAAAAGACCGACTGGAACTATTTTAAAACTAGAGTCAATGAAGCATTGCAACTAGACTGTACCATTACAAACAGAAGAAAATCTCAGAGACGCAGTCGAACATATTACTCAAACTATACAGGAATCTGCCTGGGAAGCTACACCGAGTGAGCTAGAAACAAAACCAATCATCGACTGTCCAGTTCTAGTCAAAAAGAAAGTTGCCGAAAAAAGGAGACTGAGACGCCGATGGCAAACCACTAGAGCGCCGATTGATAAACAAAATCTAAACAGAGCTGCAACTGAACTCAAACAATTACTAAAAACTTAAAAACCAAGCAATACAACATTATCTGGAGAATTTATCTCCCACTGAAGCGTCCGACTACTCGCTGTGGAAAGCCACTAGGAAATTGAAAAAAAGGTCTATACAGCACATTCCACCTCTCCGTAAAGTAGATGGAACATGGACAAGAACTACTTCAGATAAAGCCCTCACATTTGCCAGTCACCTAGAAAAAGTTTTTTACCTTACCCAGTCGAAATTACACCAGAAGAAGAAAACCAAATCCACCAATTTCTAGTGGCGCCATTTCAAATGAGTCTTCCATGTAAACCTTTTAGTAAAAGGAAGTAACAACGGTAATTCAAAACTTAAAAACAACAAAGCACCAGGCTATGACCTGATAACAGGCAAGGTCCTTAAAGAGTTACCAGAAAAGGCATTACACTACTTACCAAGATCTTCAACGCAGTTCTCAGACTAGGGTATTTTCCTGAGCCACCATAATTCTTATCCCAAAACCCGGAAAACCACCAGAAGAGGTCGTTTCATACAGGCCAATATATACTGCCTCTTCTCTCCAAAGTGTTTGAGAAACTATTTCTGATCAGACTTCAACCAATACTTAAGAACAACAATTTATAGCCTCTACACCAGTTTGG
Organism: Sinelater perroti; assembly: GCA_036346155.1. Classification (NCBI taxonomy): domain Eukaryota; kingdom Metazoa; phylum Arthropoda; class Insecta; order Coleoptera; family Elateridae; genus Sinelater; species Sinelater perroti. The sequence continues at coordinate 13,491,291 of JARFIY010000158.1, read as the reverse complement.
CTTCCGCGAACAACACGGTACAATCGAGCAGGTCCACAGGATAGTAGAACTAATAAATAAAGCTCTTGAAGGCAAAAGCTACTGCTCCGCAGTGTTTCTAGACGTCAGCCAGGCCTTTGATAAGGTCTGGCACGAAGGATTACTTTTTAAATTAAAAAATATTTTTCCCGCTGACCTGTATCAAGTGATCAAGTCATATTTACTTAACATATACTATTCCGTTAAACTCCAAGGAGACTCCACCAGACTGTACAACATAAACTCCGGTGTTCCACAGGGCAGTGTTCTTGGCCCTTTGCTATATCTGTTGTACACGGCAGACATTCCGACTACCGGGTCAACAACAATAGCTACATATGCGGATGACACCGCCATCTTATCGACACACCCTGACTCTCAAACAGCTTCACACAGATTACAAATCCACCTTGAAAAGGTACAAGACTGGCTAAAGAAATGGCGCATCAGAGCAAACGAGTCAAAATCCGCTCACGTTACGTTTTCGCTAAAACGTGAAACATGCCCCAGTTAGTTTAAACGGACAACAGATCCCACAACAAGAAACGGTCAAATACCTTGGTATTCACCTCGATCGACGTCTCACGTGGAAACAACATGTCTGGGCAAAGAAAACAACTGGGGTTGAAATACAGATCCATGTACTGGCTATTAGGGTCGAAGATCAAAGTTATCGACAACCAATAAAATTCTACTGTACAAAGCAATATTGAGACCAGTGTGGACATATGGCCTACAACTTTGGGGCGCTGCAGCTAACTCCACAATCGATATTATCAGACGGTTTCAGGCTAAAGTGCTAAGAGCAATTATTGACGCACCCTGGTATGTGCCTAATGAGGTGATAAGACGCGATCTCCAAATAAGTTCGGTCAACGAGTTAATTACAAAAGTGAGTGCCACCTATCGCGATAAACTCAGTGCACATCCAAATGAATTAGCAAGTAACTTAATAAACAATAATGGTGAAGTGCGGAGGTTAAAAAGATTTAAACCCTCGGACCTACCCAACAGATTTGAATAGTTTAATCTGCTGATTTTCATATAACATACAACAATATTAATATTGTGAACTTAGTTTTAGGTTAGTATAGTTAATAGTCAAGAATACCTAGCTATTCTAGGAATGTTATAAACGGAAATTGCTATTGTAGGCAAGATCCCACAAGTCATTTAGATAATCATATTAATTACTGAATGCCTCATTTATTTGGCAGATTGTAAACTAAATAACTCAATAAAAAAAAAATATATTTTAGTAGATTTTCTTCCACCATCCATTGTGGATGAAACATTAAGAGTTTCTAAACTAACAACACATATCCAGGCAGCTTTAAAGGCTTTATCAAGCACTAAAGCATCATCTAGACTGGTATGGGAATGCACCAACGAACTCACTACACTGGCACGGTGAAACTGATATGGGCACCTAGGCATTGCGGTATCTACGGCAATGAGAAAGCCGATGAATTGGCTAGGCAGGGATCTAGTGAGGGTTTTATAGGCCCAGAACCTGCATTAGGAATTTTACAAAGTGCTGTCCGAAGCTTTATTAAGGAAAGGACACGCACTTATAATCGAATGTACTGGAAGAATCGACCAGGACATAATTTCAGCAAAACCTTCAAAGAGAGATGCAGAACTTCTTAATCTAAGTAGGTCACAGCTAAAGATAACCATAGGGTTTCTCATAGGACATGCGACTGTTAAAGAGCACCACTGGAAAATTGGTAAATTCAATGGTGACCTTGCATACAGAATTTGTAGCAAGGAACCAGAAACAGCCTTACACATCCTATGCAAGTGCAATGCGCTGTGCAGGAAAAGACATCACATATTCGGGAGACCGATCCTGGAACCGGAAGACTTGAAACACACTCTGTAAAGAACCTGTATCTGCTAATTCAGGGGACATCAATTACATATTGGTTGTGAATTTACTTTATTAGGATAATCACAATGAGCGATAGGCTCATGCCTTAAGTAGAAAAAAAACTAACAACGCGATGCACTAAAAACAATCACAAAGTTGGAAAAATAAGTCGACATATAAAATAAGCGCTAAAAATAGTGAAGGGCCTGCGAACTGAAAGATTAAGGCCCGGTCGTTGAGCACAATCTCTAATACGGGCAAATGGGAGAAGCACCACGCCTTAGACATCCGCATTATTTTGTTCAAAATGGAAAAAGGTAATAAATTATTTTCGGGTGGCCCAAATCTCAGGGCCAGGTCAGGTCGTAGCCCAGATCCATCTGCACTCCACCCAAGCACCTCAACCTCTCAACCACACTAACGCTTAAACCCTTTCTTACATGCACAGGGGCGGCATCTCTTGTGTTTTTCAGACTAAGAAAATATCTGGGTTGCTAGTTTATTTTCTTATTTTTATTTGTTACGAAATCTATTGACTCTTGATTATTTCTCAACTAAGTAACGTGTAGTATATAATTTCAAGAAAATATTGGAAGAGTAAAATGTTAATACGACTCACTTGATATATTTAGACATTTCTGTATCTACTTTCTTATTGTTATATCAGGAACACATAATTAAGTATTAAAGCTACTGCTATTGCTGCCTTCATAAAGAAACTAAAAAAATGACAATCTAAGTGTAGATATAAATTTTTCCACGACTGTGCTTCATTCAATAATTTTAGAAAACGCAGGACAGGTATGTCTAATAAACAAACACATGCTTTACTATTCTCAAGGTCAACACAGAAAATAGATTTTTGCGGTTCTCGAAAATCGGGATTAAAAAAAGTCCCTATTAAATTACATTGGAGGTTTTTAGTCGAAAAGCAAAGGCAGATTTTACGACCATTAAAATTCTTAAAAATTCTATGCATGTATGTAAAATATGTAGATAAAATATTTGATCAAAAACTTTTGAGTTGTTTAAACGTATTTGCAATCAAAAGAAAACGATTGAGTATAAAACATATTTGGGTCCGGCCATCGACAAACACATCCCAGACATAATCAAACGAGCGCGATGAATGCCAACAGATGATCGTTGACTAATGGAGGAATTGGGCATTAGCACTAATAGATAGAAGACCTGTTTCAGGTTTTTGCCATAAAAGCTGACAGACAAGCAATGAAAATGTCTGGACATTTCATCAGTAAATGTGACAATAACAGAACCATCTGGTTTTGGTACTATCAGTTTCATTTGGAAATCAAAACGAAATCTAAGAACAAATGATCATCTAAACCCGCCATTGCTTACTAAAAAGGTTTTTGTTGAAGTTTATTGTAAAAAATAGCGATTATTCTAAAGATCAATGAAAATAATTTGTTTGTATCTTCTGGTATCATTAGACATGCCTTATAGTTTTTAGTAAAACAACTGGCCTGAATACATTTCGCCCACGAAGGAAAAAAGATTTATAAATACTAAATCTACACCAACCGGCTAGTTGTCTTACAGTGATTAGATTTATGTTCGCAGCGCATACTATACAAAAATTATAAAACATTTCACTAAAGCAACATCTAGAATTTTCGCCTCGTCTGTTGCTGTAATAATTTTCTCACGAGCATCTAGTATTGTGACATAATAAGGACCTTTACCAGATAATACTGTCTTGCAAAACCTAAAAAATGGAATAAAATACATCAAATTTAAATTTAAAATTTCAAGAGAGATAACTTGCTTTCTCGTCCTGTACTTTTTTCTTAAATGTTTATCTCAAAGTTAGTTATATGGATGACAAATGTCTCTTTTGCAAAAAAAATATAGATTCACCCTAAAGCTAAATACAAAACTCATAGAAAGCATAACATTTTCAAAATTTGCTTATTACCAAAACACGTTTTACAATCTCACGTCTTTTAAATGCCCCACAATAAATGGTTCAGCAGTCCTGGCAAGCGTAGCTTAAATGAAGTGCTTAATTAGATTAACTGGGTAGGTTCTTGTCCAAATTATTATATATTTATTACTCTAACGGATTCTCTCTAACGCTGAATGAGTTTAGAAAATAAATGCTCCTATTCTAAACGTTAAAAACGGCACCTAATATTGGCACAAAGTCAAAAAAAATACAGGATTGCTCTTCCGCAATACCAATTATAAATGTAGCCTCAACAAAACTAGACCTAAGCAGCGTAAAAGAAAGATAAACTTCCGAAGCAAGGCAGCATAGATAAGACAGTATCTACGAGTTTTTTTGCAGGAAAAATTGATTAAAAAGTAAGAAAGCGATAAAGAGGATTATCGCTTCGTATTTCCAAATTTAACAGCAACTAATGTGAAGATCTACACCTGGTATAGTTACTAGTTCTATTAAGAGACTAACATAGCTAAGTAGTATATACAAAAATATCCTAAAATAGCAAGAATTACTGTTTTGGCATAAAAATACCACGTAAATACTCTCTTAATAGAGACGTTAACCTTTCCATAGTTCAAAACGAGAAAAAAGTTAGCGTTATAAAATTCGGGGTGTAAAAATCTGTTTCAGACTACAAACGCACCCTGTTGACTGCAAACGCAGCAATATATACGAAGTGCTTATAGAGAAAAAAGGGCTATGTGGGTTTTGTTGCAAAACTAAATGTAGAGCAAACACTCATAGAAGAGACAAGCTGACTGTAATGCCAAAGAGTGCTTTAGAAACAGAATGAACGCGCTGTGGATGTTTTGAGTAACAATAATTTGCTAAAACAGAATTAAACCTTCCAACTTTCAAAAAAACAAGAAATAAAAATTTATTTTACAAACTTTAACAACATGAAACTGTTGAAAAGATCAAAAGATAGAAAAAAAATGTAACGGGCGTATTAATTGGTATAATTACAATCGGACTTAAGGGCAATAAGTAATGCGGGGTACTAGTGACTCACGCCATTTAAAGATCATCTAGATTGACAGCTAAAATAAACTTTTATTTGGATCAAATAAGAATCAAATGAAAGTGTCAATTGGTTATCTAAATAACAAAATTTGGTTTATTGAAATTACCAGATAAGAGCCATTATTTGTAGAAAACAAAGAAACGACACTACTATCCAAGCAACGGCTGTGGTGCTTTGTATAAATTTAATATGCCAAGTGTTGATCTTTCATCCTAACTATTAAGAAGTCCTGAGAGTACCCGTTTTGCTTTCGAATCGCAAGGACCTGGGGGCTCAAAAGTGTGAGTGCCACTTATCAACACTTAACTCATGCCCTTTTAGCATTAGCCACTTTCATTTTATTTGTGGTAACAAAATTTATTATTTAATTAGCAGTAGCAACTTGAACTACGTTTTATCACACCTTTCTGACGGTTCGCCGAAAATCAACTTAAAATAATACTTGCGTATACGTTGATATTAATATAAATTCACTCAAGTAAAGCTGACAAGACCAAGGAACCAGCCAAACTTAAAATTCCATCCACTTCTATGCACGGTCTAGTCAACAACAAAGAAACAATCAACAATATTAAAACTCTAGCAAAAGAAAAATTTTTCACGCCTCTTACTTCTTCAATACTAAAAATACTCTAAGAAGCAAAGTTGACTACAGGAGATTGACTAAACATTACTTGGCAAACAAAACTAGATCTCACACAAATAAAAATTACAATAGTAGACTTCTGTTAGTATCTCTTTTGTTAACTTAGAAAGATATATAAGATCTTATAAGATAATTTATGATTTACTGATAACACGAACTACGAGCCTTTTAAGCAAAGTACCGGTGTGGTTAGTACCACTAGAAGAACACCCAGTAATGCTAATAGGGTGAAAGTTATTCCACTAAGGGTGCAATAATTTTTTTTTAAATTGTAAGATCAAACGGCCCAAAATTAAACTAATAAAACCATAGCAACAAAAAGCAGGCCTGTACCTATTAACAACACAAAACACTTTCACCATCTTGAGAGTACAGGATGCGCTAAAAGTATTGAGACACACCATTAATGTATTTGCGCCTTTCAAGTGCTTCAATTATTTTATTTGCATTATTTCATTGTCTTTTTCTATGTTTCCTCAAATTTTCATGCATTTTTTGTGTTTGGATGCAATGGTGGCTGCGACAAAGCACCGTGGAGCGATTTTGGACCTGAAACTGCAAGGAGTCTCGTGCGAGAACATCTCAAAGCTGCCCCGTCTCGGTTGGTCAACTGTCTACCGGATCATCCAACTGTACAAGGAGACTGTCAACATCAAGGACCGTAAAAGAAGTGGAAAACCGGTTACTGTTTCGACTCCTTAGAAGGTGAAGATCACCCGAGAGCAGATACCTCGAAATCCTCATCCCTTAATGCGGAAGATGAGCTAGCACCTAAAGATCTCACCAACTTCGATCAGAAGAATCGTCAAAAAGAAGCTGGGACTCTTTCCCTACCGTGTCAGAAAAGCAGATATCCTATCGGAACGGAACAATGAGACACATTCGCACTGCCTTCTCTGACAAGAAGCTGTTTACTGTGGAGGCGGCTTTCAACCTCCAAAAATCACCGTGTGCTTGCCAAAGCCACTAAGGAGACTGATCAGAAAGAGAGAATTGTCCACAAGGCAGCTCATTCCGAACAAGTGATGGTTTGGGCCGCGGTGTAATCTACGGGCAAGACCCCTATGCTGTTCGTCGGTCCCGGCATCAAAGTTAATAAGGAGTATTACTTGAAAGCCGTCTTGAAAAAGCAGATGATACCCTAGAGCAAGTCTCACTTCGGCGCGGACAATTGAATCTTCCAACAAGACGGAGTCCCTGTCCTCAAAGTGAAGATTGTCTAAGAGTGGTGTCAGGCTAATCTCCTCGAGTTCATTTCGGCTGCAGAATAGCTTGCCTACTTCCCCGACCTCATCCCCTTTGACTATGCCGTTTGGGAATATTTGGAGGGGAACGCCTACGCTCATCCCATCCCAATCTGGAGTACCTCAAAACACCCCTTCGCGAGGAGTGGGACAAGATCGACGTTAACTACCTCCGTGCCGCGATGGATGCGTACCCGTGTAGTCTCCGTGATGTCATCAAGAAGCGAGGAGACAGAATCAAAAATTGATCACAGGAATTTATTGTTGATTGTGAACAGTAAATTATACATTTCGTGCAGTTGCGTTTTTTTTGAGAAAGATTATTGATATTTTCCGTATATCAATACTTTTAGCACACCCTGTAATATCAACACAATATCCAAAATCTTACTCTTACTAAACCTTCCAAACCTTCATTAAAGAAGTTAAGCAATTCTTATTATCTACCACATCTTATGCTTTTTCTTTTTAATTTTTAACATATCACGGAATAAAAACTGCATCTCAAAAAAGATCTTAAAAAGCGCAACTAACCATATTTAAAAAAGTTATTTGGAGTCACTGAAAATAGTTGGATGTCAGAGTTACTAAAGATAGAGACACTAGAGTCGCATCAGAAGATATAGCCATCACAGTAAAGCGCAATTAACACAATAAACCTTGCGACAGTTGAAACTCAAATAAAAATTTACGATGACACTACTGTATTATCTGCTTATAAGCAACCTACAAGTAGCTTCTAAAACAAAACATCTCAACAATAAATTTAAAAAGCACCATATGGGGATTTAGGGTAACAAACCTGACTGGATCTTTATGATCTAACGTCCAAACAAAAGTTCCCGGAATCGCAATCCTGATTTACTGGATAATGATACACATAAGAACTTAAATAAGCTAGCCTTTCAATAAGTTCTCATTGAACGAAACTTGGACCACTTAACTATAGTTATCTGATTTATAACACTAGCAATGGGTTAGAAGGAAACAATTTTCGGTAGTGTTAAAAGATCTGTCAATAAAAAAAGAAACTTTTAAGGGGGGAATAAATAGAAGCTTGGTGGCTAACGAACCCACTTATATCAAAAACACATTAATAAATTTGAATCAGAAGATCCGGGCTTATGAAGATATTACGTCACCCACAATAGATACTTGCAATCTCGAGAGCACACACGTACAATTTCGACAAACACGAACTTGAAGCCTACACAAATCGCATAGAAAAAAGTTTATATTTCATAACCACAAAAATTCAGTATTTGAAAGTAGCCATAAATTTCCGTGAAGTACATTTACTAATTCTTTCTATAATCAAAACCTTCTCAATACACAACTCGTTGATTTTTAATAAAATACCTGGTATTATACTGAAGAAATTTGCAAAAAATCACTTGCAATTACCTTCAATCTTGCTAAGAATTGAATACTTTTACAATTTATTGAAAAGAACAATTATTCTGATCTTCCCTAAATCAATCAGCCTACTATTAATAACCAAAGTATTAAAAACAGCTATCTGTTTTAGACTTAACAAAGAAGTTGGACAACTAAATATTCTTCCACATTTCCAATTCGTCAAGTCTATATTATTCTCATCCATAAGATGAAAGTTCACAGTAAAAATAAGTACATCTCTATCTTGCACCAGAAACATGATTACAAAGGTCCAACAAGAAAGCACTAGATCTAACATTATTCAACGTCCGTATGTGTGACCTTCCCAACGTCAATGCAGATTTTGCAATGTTCTCTAACGACACGGTTATATTAATCAAACATTAATCAGAACGTGCAAATACCAATGTACAAGTCTCTCTTAATGCCCTGAGCAAATTGTTTAAGCAGTGTGACTTATAAATCAACTATACTAAATATGTTACTAAGACGAACCCGTAAAATAGCTGGGCATCTACTTCAACATTAAGCTTACCCGGAAAAAAGGCTAGAAAAATCAGTGAGGGGCCTAAGCGGCTACCCTAAAACTGAATGTACCACTTTACTGTCACTGATATGACCATTAGTCTTCTATAGGCGTGGAGTATGGGGCAACACATCAAGAACCAACCTACATCAAATCCAAATTTTGTAAAACAAAACCTTTGAGTAATAGTCAACATTCCCTGTCTCGCCACCAACCAGCAAATGCCAATAGTTGAACAACACACTGCAAAGCTAACCAAAAAAATTCAGTATTACGAATTAGGTCAAAGCGCTAAAAACGTAAGCTAAACCAAGTCATCTGTTTAAGAAATAAGTGGGTAAATAAATTTAGCGCACCCACAGTGAAGCTAAGCTAAGCTAAGAAAAGGGGCATAAATACAGTCCTAATATCTTCCCCGTTAATAAAAATTGCGTTCATTAAGAACAATGAATTAAGCACAAGAGATGCGTAAGGTTACTACCACTCCAAATACAATAAGGGTAAGAAATTGAACAAATTAATGTTGTTATACAAAAAGAAGAAACCGCCAAATACCATAAAAAATTAAAGTGATAAATCTCGAAAAACAGCATCTAACTGAATCTTGATATCCTTGCAATTTCTACGCAAATAAACAACTCAATGACCTCTAGAATTTCCATTTTATCCATATGTGAAAATACACAAAGCTCATCGAATCTTGAACGCTTGCCAAGATCCCAATAATAAACAGATCGACTTGACATTTCACGTCGATTAGCAAAGAGGGAATTGCCAACACTTCTGCGTAAACAGATTTTAAAAATATAACTATTCGTCATCTTTTTGCAGCTTTGCTTCCCATTTTTCAAGGTTACATATGAAATGGTTAATAGAGTGCAAATTCAATCCTTTTATTTTCCATCGCTTCCACTTTATCTACAACACGTTCGTGAGCGCGTGTATCTGGCTCATCTACTACAGAACGCGCAATTGGTTAAAAAGTCCGATGGCATGATGAAACAAATTCTAGAACGTTGCAGGAGAACATCCGAGCTTATTAGAGCTGCGCAGTGCAACGCGATCGTTTTCGAAATGTAACTGGAGTTTGCAGAGTAAACGATTCCTCTCATGTGAGACGGCCCTCGTACGTTCAATAACGACTGTTTGTGCTCCTCCTGCGCGACGATATGGCGATGATACGCCGTGTCGAATTCCAGCAGGAGCAGCAGAGCGGGGGCGCGTAAATTGGAGGCGCAAACACTAAGCACCGCGGTGGGGAACTATTTCTGGAGCACTCGTCCCGAATGGATTATTATTACAGACGGATCAGCGTAACATGTTGCAGCGCCGTATTATGGCGTCGCCCCTGCCTGCATCGAGATGACACCCGGCGCACACGCCGGGGTTGCGGAAGTGCAGCTCGTGGCACATCCGCGTGCGATCGCGGGCGAAAGCCATTGTTGATGCGCCATTTGAGAAATTGCGCCCGTTTAGGGGATTCGCCGCTGTGGGCAGCGAACGACAGCCATAAAGGCCGCCGCTGCGGAGAATCTGATAAAATAGAGGAAGGAAAATGCAAACAAAAATTGCCCTTTGCCGGCAAAGTAATAAGCTGCTGGTTCAAACGAGGCCGGTATTTGCTGTGGTTTCTGGAGATAAGGCACACTGGCTGGCTGAGCAAGAAGCACCGGAAGCTTGCATTTAAGCTAAAAACTTGTATGAATGATAAACTCTCCTAAATATTAAATTTTAAGTAAATCATTTTGAATATACTTTGCTTTCTTGCATTCGGCGTTGTGCGCCCAGGACGGAGCGTGAGCGGGCCGCTATGGCCCACTTTTCGGCTTCTGGAGGGATGCGAGCCCTGCAAATACCAATTTAGATGATCCTACTACTATAAATATTTACGCATGGCCAAACTTAGGTGTACAGTAGTCACTCTCAAAACGCAACAGGCAATTTGCCCTTACAGCCACAACAAACACTTTATTCTCAACCCTATCAGCAAACTCAACACCATGCCATCTTTCATCATTTGAAATTAATAAGAACTATACCAAAGTTATCCATAAAAGAGAAAGAGATCAGTATGATATCGATTTCCAAAATAAACACCCAAAACAAAAAGAATATTGATTTAATCTACCTTTTGCGTCCAATAGCTATTCAATTCTAAGCAGAGAGCGGTCATTTGACTTTCAAAATCAATCTATGCTTCTTCCCTCTTACATAATCACCCCTGGCACACTTCAACATCCGCAAACAATGCAAAGTAGCAAACACTGACAAACGTCAAAACACACAGGATGATAAAGAATCTGATCTTTCATTTTTGAATGATAATGACAGCCAATAAAAACATATATGGCAAACATTAAAGAAAAGAAAAATTCTTCCAACACAAAATACAATATACAACAAGTTAACCCACTCACTATTGATAACAGATATGAAATACTTTCACAAATTAGAAACAATACCAGCAGCACAGCTGCACAGGGCTTGTTCGCGCCAATCTCAAAATTAGCTTTAATTTTGAATTTTTAAGTTAGGGCCGGGTATATTTTGGTTCCCTCTTGTACACATTTTAAATTTGAGGTATCGGCCGAATTTGTCCGAGCACACGTTGCGATAGATAGGCCGCGGTTGGGCCGCGGGCACTTGGCACTTAACACTTCGGTCTTTTCGTTCGCAAGGCTCCACGCTTTTGCCTTTGTTCATTTGCATTTGGCCTTTTTTGAATTCTTTGAGTTCAGTTTGTGACAGAAATTTTTCGTAAGACGAGAACATTTTTAACCGAGAGTTCGCCGGCGGTTTAATTGGCAGCAGAAGTTTTAATTTTCTGCGAGGCCTTTTGTCAAAGGCTAATTTTCGGGGTCGAAATTTAGCCGGTAAAAAAAAACTCGGTCCATTTTCTTTCATCTGGCTCGACGAAGGAACCTTTTGCACTAGGAAAGACGCTACCGTTTCGTGTCCGCTGTGAAGATTGAGTTGATTTATCCTATTTTTTATCCATATCCTCATATCCTTTTTGGAAGCCCCAAGACCAACAGCAGGGAACCGATATTTGCGGAAAAGCGCCGTTTCCACAGGTTAGTGTTTTAACTTTAGATTTGTTTCAAGTTCCTTTATTCAAAATTTAAAATTACCTATACAGTCCATTATTCCGGCCGCACCAGGGATAGTCTAATAAACAACAAAGCCCGCCTAATAAACAACCTATTGTTGTAAATCCTCCTCCACTATACATCTACGGAGTAAACAACTATGAGCAAATGATTGCTAACTTCACCGCAGACATAGGACAAGAGCAATTCTACACCACAGCCCTAGCGAATGACATCATTAAAGTTAATATTCGAACTACAAACACATACAGGAAATTTAAGACTCACCTCTAAAGATGAGAATATAATACATCACGCACATCAACTCAAGGAAGACCAAACACAGAGCAGCCATGCGAAACCTTCATCACTCTATTCGAACCACGTTAATTACATACGAACTAACTACCCTTGTACATAAGGTACACAACATTATAAATATGCGACACAAAGTATCAACACACCCGTTACCATTATTTATAGTTGACGTAGAGACAAAGACAATAACAAAAAGATCTTTGAAGTACAATACTTAAGCAACATAAAGGTGTCTATTAAACCGTCTAGAAAGGACACCATGCCGCAATGTCTATGACCACCCCAAAACCTACTGCACTAAATCCTTCCAATGCGTGAGAACACAGTATCCCTGCATGTAAACACCCCAAACACGGCAGCCAGATATGTATTATGCGAAGAAAGCCATCCTGCAGACTATAATACAAGGGCTGCGTGATATATAAGAACTTCTAAAGATCCAAAAGCACTTTCAGCACTTCGATTCGTATCACTCTCTGGAATGCCAATGACGTAACCAATTACATTCCAGAAATTATACCTTTCTTACAACTCCAAAATACCACCATTTTACCAGTTTCTAATACCTATGCAACAATAAGAACAACAATTAAAATTCCACATTAACAGTCAACTTAGCCAATCATCCGGATGGCACAGCTGATGCTGGTTCAACTGTAATCTGTAAACTTTCGTGTATATTCCACCAAGATACTCCATTGCCACGAGAAAATGCAAGCCAACCTACTGGCTTAACAGTCTAGGTAAATTGCCAGATTTTTTAGATCACGCGGTTCTCACTAGCTCTACAAATACTTACTACCAAGCAGAATTTAGCTATGACTTATTTTCTGACCACCCTCCAGTCATTAGAACAATCAGCTTAACAATCATAAAAAAACCCTCCTCGAAAGCTTTGCACCAAACACATTAATCACGAAGTCAGTTAAAAGAAGAGATCAATCTCGACATCAAATAACAATGCACACGATCTTGATAAAGCTACTTATTGTTAGTATCTGACCACATAACACAGAAAGATAAATAAAACGCCATCCCGATTATAACCAACACTACATCGTCAGTAGATAGAATTTACCAAATATATCCGAGATCTTATCACTGAGAAACGCGGGGCAAAAAGACGATGGCTGAGAACTAGAGATAGACACGCCAAATACTCCTATAGCAGGTTTACCCAACAGCTGCATGATACCTTAGCAGAAGTCCGCAACAAAACTTTTAGACAATACCTCACAAACCTTTCACCCGATGACAACTCCATAAGGAAGGTAACAAAATATTTAAGCTCTCAACTATAATGATTTCTCTTACTAAAAATTCAGACGATACATGGTCAAGATCAGACTCAGAAAAAGAAACTATGTTTGCTGAACACTTTGTAAACGTAAAATTTGTGCACCAGTCTTTTTAGATATAAAACAGGCGTTCGACAAGGTGTGGCATATCGGATTGCTATACAAACTCAAACTACACCCTACCAGGCTCGATCGATTTTATCAAGTTAAAGCAAACTATGCATTGTCCGATTTCTATCCAATCACCGCTGATGTTCCGCAAGGCAGCCTCCTGGGTCCACTGTTGTACTTGCCATACACCTCGGATGCACCAACCACGGATATTACTGTACTTGCTACATTCACAGATGACACGGCTATCTTGTCAGTCAACAAATCACTAGAAGTAGCAGCAAAACATCCTCCGAGACACTTTAATTTTCTACAAGTCTGGTTCCTTAAATAGAAAATTACAGTTAACGCCGACCAATCTCTATAAGTAATCTTTACCATTAAACAAATTTAATGTCCACAATTTCGAATCAACAGCGCCGTAATCCCGATAAAAGCTGGGGTAAAATATCTCGACCTGCACCTCAACCATAAACTAACTTGGAGTGCACACATCAAAGCAAAACGGAATCAGCCAGCTCTAAAACGCAAGAAAATGGCTTGGTTACTTGAAAGACGCTCTCAACTATCCCTATCAAGCAAAACACTATTTTATAAAGCTAATTGGACCTATGAGAGCCAGCTCTGGGGCTACGCTAAACCATCGCATAATAAAATAATGCAGCGGTTCAAAACCAAGACTACCCGAGCGATAGCAAACGCTTCCTTGTAGTTTCAATGACATCTTTCACACCGATCTGAGAATCTCCTACGTAGCTAACGCTAAGCTCTCGTCTACTAACCGGATGTTACAAGACTACAGTCACCCTGGCCACCGGATCGTCTGCAGCAGCCCAACCAAGATTGAAATTATCTCCATCGGGAGATTAGCACGGGCTAATACTCCCCTCATGGCACTTCTGCCATATCATTTACTTAATACTCTTGTATTGTAAAGAGTAGATTGTAAATTTGCGAATGATAATAAAAAAAGTTCTAAGCAGTGAGACCAATGGCGAACAAGACACAAACATTAACAACACTGGAGACGAAATTCCAAGCCCTTGATAAAAATCCGATAAAAGTCCAACCTAAAAATCAAAATTTTACAGAACAATCATAAAAATGTTGGCAGACAAAAAAGTGAATTTCACACTCATCGACAGTGATGAGATGAAGTAGAAATTGAGAAATTAGGGCACTAGGTCACAAACATCTGAAATATTGAACAATATAGAGTGGAGAGGCAGGCGTGTAAATAGCCGTGCCCTCGCGGTGCGGTGTGGGGAACTAAGTACGGCCCGTTTTGAAAAGTAAAACGTTGAGGCCCAAATCGTCCCTTAAACGGCCGGCGCAAAAGCGGGTGGGGGTGGCTACCGATATAAACCGATGAGTAATTGCCAAATCGCTCACCTGTAATCGGCTTCGGCGGCGTTGGTTTCACGGTGGCCACCTTGTTGCGATGTCTTCGTGCCTGGAACACGACCGCACTGGCCGGGGTGCGATGCGAAAAGTCTTGCGGGGTTAAACACGAACGAAATGGCCGCGTTGCGGATCGAGTATATCTTGTGGGTTGGTTAAATGCGACCGCACTGGCCGCGATGCGGTTCGAGTATGTTTCTTGCGGGTTGGTTAAACACGACCGAATTGGCCGAGTTGCAGATCGAGTATGTTTCTTGCGGGTTGGTAAAACACGACCGAATTGGACGCGTTGTGGATCGAGTATGTCTCTTGCGGGTTGGTAAAACACGACCGAATTGGCCGCGTTGCGGATCGAGTATATTTTGCGGGTTGGTTAAATGCGGCCGCACTGGCCGCGATGCGGATCGAATCTTTCTTGCGGGGTAGTTATCTGCGGGTTGGTTAAGTACGACCGAATTGGCCGCGTTGCGGATCGAGTATATATTGCGGGTTGGTTAAATGTGGATAAAATAAACACGAGCGAATTGGCCGCGATACGGGTCGAGTATGTCTCCGGGACTTTTCATCTCAAAGGGTGCCGCCGACGGCGTATGCAGACTCGCCGGCTGAGCAAAAGCCCATATGCCGTTTTGTGTGCGATAGCAAAACGTGGCGGCAGATATCAAAGCCCCAGCATGCCGCCACGATACACAGGCGGTTCAAGGGCGAAAAGGCCGCCACACCATAGAGCAAAACTATTCTTTGTTAAATTAAGACCAGCCCCAACAGTAAAGACATTTTCAATGTCGAATATTTACAACAATAAAAAATCAAATTTGAACCTCACAGAACAAACATTTTCATCAACTATTTAAGATATGTGAAATGCGCAGGCAACCTCTTTTTGAAACAATTCATAAAAAAGGTCCCGTAAGAGTTTTCTGCAAAGAAAATATATGTGGAATGTTTTATTAGATAATTACAAAAAAAGCTTTTTGATTTTTAGACAGAAACACTAGTTACCTCCTACCCAGCCAGGTCTGTCGTATTCGCAACTACTTAATCTAAATTTTTTATCAGTCTCACACAACCGTCAAGCACAAGTAACCTCCAACAGCAATATGAATTCATAAATATAATGAAAAATCCATTAGAACCTCATAAGAGGTTGCTCACAAAATTTCATTAATGGACTGATTCTTAAAGCTTATTAAGTAAAACGTTAATAGAGTGCTACAAGCATCCAGAAGAACTAAAATTGATTTATTTCTAGTTACAAGATCGATGTATTGCTAGTTTCTAAAAAAGGCTACATTAAAGATCTGAGTTATATAGTTTATCAGGAACAGTGTGAGGCAGATTTGCTGTAACAACCAAAAGCTAACTTAAAACAACGGTTATAGCAGTGACTTTCTCCAAGCAACTAGCGCATCGATTGAGGAATAGATAGATTTGCTCACTATGTGCCAACTATACAGTAAAATAACATTTTGCAGACTATTTTAGAGCCTTAGGGCATCAACGGACCTGCTAAAGGCAACTATAATATATTAAAGGACGAAAACTATTTAAACCCTTAGAAAACAACAACTTAAAGCATCATTAGACGGGAGAGCCGAATTACGAGCTTTTAAATTCAAATAAACTGCCAGAACTGTTTATCTTTATTACCCTTTTTATAAAAGTTTACAAAAAAAGACTATAAACTGAGCAACAAGTACATAAGCTGAGATACCTTCAAGTCTTTTGTCAATTGAAAACTAACCTTCCAATAAAATCTCCAGAAGACAATGAAGCTGCTGTCAAGTTGTTCAACGCCTCAATAGAGTAGACAGATCGAAAGGCAATTAAAAAAAAATAGAGATTATTGTAGCGCACAATTGCGCTATACTAATCAAAGAAAAGGGTCAAGGTAAAAGAAAGCTTCAAAGAATTTTGGATAAGACAACGTCCATCTAAAAACAAACAACTACTCAATATAGTAATACAAGAATAAGTGCATCGAAGCATTTTTAAAAGTTTAACACCTACTGAAACCAAAAAGAAAACAACAAAAAACTAGAGCAGAGCAAGAAAACTTCGCCATCTATTAGAATTTTCAGAGGAAAATGGGCGGAGAGCGTCAATAAAAAGCTATATGTTTTTGTAAAATACAAGTTTTCCATCTACATCTTTTCGACTATGCCTATGAGGAAATAACTTTGCTGAAATATTGGAGATCCCGTATCAACTTCTAACTTGCGGTGAAGTTTTCAAAACACTTTAAAATCATTTTATTATTTAAAAAAAAAATTATTATGTGCGCATTAGTTTGGATTCAAAAGGGTGCACTTTAAAATAAAGCATGTACATTGAGTAATACAAAAAATTCCTCGGCACCTCATAAACATTCAAGTGTACACGATTATTGTTCTGCTTGGCCTACTTTGTTATTCTGTAATCCTACCTTCTTAACCGGCGCTTAGTGATGAATACGAAATAGAGTACACATATCTTTTTTCAACAAATTCTGGAGTATCTCAAGGCAGTGCTTTCAGACCATTGATATACCTCTAACAAAATGAAGATCTACCGACTACTTCCGATGTGGCAGTAGCAACAGAAAAGAGTAGTCAACTTACTCAGCAAAACGAAGTTAAGTATCTTGATAAGTTTTTACGAAAGCAGTTGGGAGTAACTTTACCAAAAACGCATTTGTTATTGAGACGTAGACCAAAGTTTTCAATGGAAAATAAACTCTTTTTATATAAAATAATACCCAAAGCAGTATGGAAATGTGGCTTAAAACGTTGAGGTATAGCTGCTAATCCAAAATTCAAGATCTTTGAAGACTTCTAGCACAAGTGCTGCATATAATAGCAAACGTGTCCTAATTCGTACCTATCTCGATCATTCGTAAGACACTTTCAATTCCAAAGGCAAAGGAGATTAACCGATATGGAGGTCACAGACAGACCACATCCTAGCAACGTATTATTGGACCTTGTGGCCCCTTATTTAAATTATATTAAATTTAGACATCAAGAAAACTCATCAGAAATATCAGGAACATGTACCAGAATGTCAAAGGGAAAGTGGAGATGCACGGATAATCTTCAGACACGTTCCTCATGACAAAATATAATAATAAAATAAAACAAGAAGATAGCCTTAGTCCACTGCTATTTATAACACTGATGGAAAAAATCTTATTAAACACAATAACAAAAACACAGCATCTGCAAACACAAATAGGACATTACCAACTAAGGCCAATCAAAGTAGACAATTTAATGTACGCAGATGACATAATACTCATAGCAGACACCCACAATAAAATGAAGGGACTGGTTAAAATATGGAGCGAAGAAATAGAGAATATGGGCATGGAAGTAAACACTAACAAAACAAAAATGATGATTATAAATAACAAAAAATCACAGATGGTAAGAAGAATAGAAATAAACGGGAATACAATAGAAGTAGTCGCAGCAGTAGAATATCTTGGCTCCCTAATAACAAATGACCGAAGAATAGAAGTCGACATAGCAAATAGAATGAAAAAGACGAGGAACATATACTACGCAATAAACAAACCAATATTACAAAAACAAGAAATAGACAAGCAAGTGCAATTGAAAGTTTATAACACAATAGCAAGACCAACATTAACATATGGTAGTGAAACATGGACCATAAACAAAAAGCACGAAAGCAAGATCAATGCTGGTGAAATGCAGTTCCTAAGAAGAATCGAGGGGAAAACCAAATGGGATAGAGAGACGAACGAAAGAATCAGACACACTCTAAGACAAGAAGGAATAATGGACTTTATAGAAAGAAAGCAACTAAGATGGTATGGCCACATAATAAGAAAAGGTGAACAATCGCTACTAAAAAAGATCACAGAGTCAACAAGAGAACGAAAGAGGAAAAGGGGTAGACCCAGAAAGAGGTGGACACAAAGGATCGAAGAAATCGGTATCAAGAGGGGCAAAACATTGGCAGACATGAAAAGAATGGCAAAGAACCGGAAGGAGTGGAAGGACTGGATCTCATATTCGACACCCTGAATGGGTACAAGGAAAAGAAGAAGAAGAAGAAGAAGAAGATTTAGTTTTTATTTTTAAAAGTATATTAGTAAGTTTCTTCTTGTACCCAAACAGTACAAAAGTCTAAAAAGTCCAACTTACATATTTTAAATAAATTGGGACGTTGAAAAATTTTCTTGTAGCTAACTGAAGCATAACAAAATCTCAGCCCCAATAGTGGCCAAACATTTTTTATATTAGGTTTGCAAATTTTTATAAAAGTGATTCAAATATATATTGTCGTTTTAATGAAGTATATGTCTACCTCAAAGCTATGCCACAGCTATAGTTCTTATGGTTACGTTTAAACAGATTTGTAATTATGGCCGAGAAGAAAATGGCCTTGTATAATATCAACATACTATTATCCAATAGCTGTAAACCACTGCACAATCGCTTTAAAAAATGATGCCCTTCAATCTCACAAGTGTATTGATAATGACTTATAAGACCTACCAGAAAGGTCGAGTAACGAACTACAATGCTGCATGTCAATAATAACGTGTTACTATTTGGGAAATAGACGAGTCACAAGCATATCTTATTATCACAAAAATACATTTATATGGACATAAAAATTTCTAACCATAAATTCGAGCATCAGGAAATTTAGAAAGGTTGCCATAACGATGCGAAGGGAAAGGTCATACTACAGACAGTCATAGATTCTTCACTATGCATCAAGAATTAAAAAAAAATAAAGAAAACAAAAATAAAAGTGGTGTTATCCCCAGGCAACTTGTTATGTGTGCAAATTAAACCTGGTTACAACCGCAGTTAATGAGCGACATATTGTACAAACTGAGCTGGAAAAATATGAAATCTACTGTATAGTCACAATTTGTCAACTTATTTATTTGATTTCCTACCCAAAGATTTGTGTAGATTGGACATATGTAAAGGTAAATGCTGTAGGAGAATGGGGGAGAAGACACAACTTTTATTATAATTTTGTATGTACATTGGCATTCCTTTTGTTCAACTTTCTTTCTTGTTTTACTCGTGTTTCTATAACTTTTGCCGTTTGCTGTTAGTTGGTCTTCTGCCATTCCAAATTTCTTTTTAAGGTACACTTTGGCTTTGAAGTTTATAATACAATATATATTTTACTTTGTTTCCCCGTTTTTTATTTTCATTCTTTCTGTAATTTGACTTAACTATTTCTACTGTACTGCCCCGCTATACCTTCTTTATCCTTATTTGTCAGTTCGAATTTGGCATTCGTAGCGCAAGGAAGTGCTAATCTCCGCGCGCGACGGGTCAAGTGATAACGCTTCCGTGATAAATTTAATTCTAATAATTTCATTTTATTGCAATTTTAAGCATATTATTTATTTGTATGCTTAATAATAGTCACGATTTGAAAACAATTTATATTAGTGATCAAAAGTGAGTCATTCAGTTTTAGTGTCAGCCATCATGGCTGCCACTAATCAACCATTCTCCATGCCTTACGCACAACCTCTAATGATGCAGTATCAAACACAGTATCCGCAGCTTCCGGGCAACGTGGTGCAACCCCAGTTCCAAGTAACACAACCTCACTATATGCAACCTGCACTCAATCAACAGGTAGGTCAAAATGTAGCATCACACTACGCGGCACCTATTACACTATGGCAACAACCCTATCATCAACCATCTACGTCACATCAGCAAAATTCAGAATGGACCCCGAGGAAAAATAAATGTAGCATGCAAGATGACGAAAATCGTATAGTGAAGCAAAAGGTCTCAGAAGACTCATCGCGGCTTAACTTAACAAATCGATTTCAAGCGCTTCCAGTATCAGATAATACAATGGAAGCAGACACACCCGCAGTTATAAAAACAGTAAAACCACCACCAATATTTATTTCGGACGTGCTAAATATCAACGCACTGACCGTAGAACTGAACACTACAACTGACAAAAAGTACACTTTAAAAGTTATAGGAAGAAACCAAGTGAAAATAATGGCGGAAACCACATATATTTACAGAAAATTAGTAGCTAGACTAATAGAACTAAAAGTACAGTTCCATACATATCAGATGAAAGAAGAGCGCAGCTTTCGCGTCGTACTCAAGAACATACACTACTCTATCGATGTTAATGAATTAAAAGCTGAGATAGAAACTCAAGGACATAAAGTTCTGAATATATACAATGTGAAGTACAGAACAATTAAACAGTCACTGTCAATATTCTTTAACGATCTAGCTCCCAACGAATCTAACAAAAAGATATATGACATTAAATATTTATTACATACAAAAATTACAATAGAACCACCTCATCACAAAAGAGAAATCCCACAATGCGCCACTTGGCAAAGATATGGTCATACGAAGAGATTCTGCACGCACCAACCTAGGTGTGTAAAATGTGACGCAAACCACCTAACCAGCACGTGTAGTAAATCAAAGCAAACCCAGCCAAAGTGCGTTTTATGTAACGGTTCACATCCCGCGAACTACAAAGGATACCAAGTTTACCAGGAACTGAAGCAGAAAAAATTTCCATTACCACGTCCTAGAGGGTTTGCACCGCAACCAACTACCGCACCCATACAAATGCCAAACAAAAGTGAAGGAACATTCGCTCAAGTTGTGTCAAATGGACAACAATCCTCTCACCATTTAAACGTGCCACAAACGTCTCACATTGAGAAACTGGAAAAAATTATGATAGAACTTACTGATAATCTAAAAACAATGCTAAATCTCTTCACAGTCATCGTCTCCAAACTGCAATAATGGCTCAAACACTCAATATTGCAGAATGGAATGCCAATGGCTTGTCAACACCCTAGAGTTACGGGCGTTTATTACTAATCACGATTTAGATATAGTTTTAATATCCGAAACCCATGTTACAGACAGAAGTTACTTTACAATACCCAACTACATTATGTATGACACACAACACCCTAGCGAAGCTGCACACGGAGGATCTGCAGATCTGCCACTAAGCATTACCAAACAGATAAGTACATTCATGAGCACATTCAAGCTACCAGCGTGATCGTAGAAGACATAAAAACAGAGCATTACACCCAATTCTTTAACACACTTGATCCACGTTTCATTGCCGGCGGTGACTACAATGCTAAACACCAGGAATGGGGTGCTAGAGTAACCACCACTAAAGGCAGGGAATTGCTAAAATCGCTCGTCAACAATAATTTCAATTATCTCACCACCAGGCAATCCACATACTGGCCTACGGACAGGGCTAAAATCCCGGATCTACTTGACTTTTGTGTTACCAAAAACATAGCACACAATTACCTAACAATCAAATCATGCCTTGATATGACATCAGATCATTCCCCAATCATAATCACATTAAGTACCCAAATACTTCACAGGCCTAGACCAATTAGACTCACCAACAAGAATACCGACTGGGACTTCTTTAGAATGATAGTCAACAAAAAATAGATCTAGGCGTACCCCTCAAGACCATCGATAAGATCGATGATGCAGTAAAGCACCTGAACCGTACTATGCAGCGTGCGGCATGGGATTCAACACCCTTTTCGGAAGCGAGCGATGCCCGCAATATTCTACCTATGGTAATAAAAAGAGCAATAGTCGAGAAAAGAAGGCTTCGCAGAATTTGGCAGAACACTAGGTCACCGAATGATAAAAGCAGGCTCAACAATGCTACACAAAATTTGAAGACCATGCTTCAAGATAAAAAAAAATCAGGCTCTACAGTATTATCTATCAACCCTCTCTGCTACCGAAACAACAGATTATTCCTTATGGAAGGCCACGAGAAACTAAAACAACCACAGCAAGCAATCCCTCAAATTCGGAAACCTAATGGAAGTTGGGCTAGGAGTGAGCAAGAAAAGCCGATACTTTTGCAGCACATTTAACACATGTTTTCAGCCCTTCTTCGCACTAATGAAGAAGGAGCCCAAATAATACTTATACCTAAGCCAGGAAAGTCTCCTGACGAACTGTCATCTCATCGTCCGATAAGTTTGCTACCTGTAATATCTAAAATCTTTGAAAAACTGTTACTCAGAAGACTCGAACCAATCCTAGAAAATCACGATCTAGTACCAGTATACCAATTCGGTTTTAGGAAAGACCACGCCACTATTGAGCAAATTCACAGGGTAGTAAACGAAATCAACCAAGCCTTCGAAAAGAAAAAATATTTCTCCACCGCTTTTCTCGATATAAGTCAAGCGTTCGATAAGGTCTGGCATGCCGGACTTTTGTACAAGATCAAGAAAAACCTGCCACACTTATTTTCAACTGACCAAATCCTATCTGAGCAGCAACTTCAGTAAAGTTTCAGTTAACATCAAAAACTCATCCTTTAATCCGGTGTACAAAAGCGTACTAGGACCTGTGCTACTATATCAGCAATACACCACAATCTTACGACCACGGCTACATTTGCATAGATGGAATCTGCACTCACGAAGATCCTATTATAGCATCAAGAAACCTGCAAACCTCTCTTAACAAGTGCAAATTGCTTGGCTCTGGTCGCTGTAAAGCAAACGAACAAGTTCACCCAAGTCACCTTTACACTCAGGAAAAACATGTCCACAAGTTACCCTTAATAATACACCACTTCAGCAAGCCTGAAGACGTCCGATACCTTGGTATGCACCTTGATCGCAGACTAACTTGGAAAAAACATATACTTACTAAACGAAAACAACTGGGCCTAAAGCTCAAGTTATACTGGTTATTAGGTAAAATCCAAGTTAACTTTATACAACAAGGTACTACTCTGTAAATGTATACTAAAACCAATTTGGACATACGGGCTGCAACTATGGGGAACTACAAGCAACTCAATTTGGAGATCTTGCAGAGATTCCAATCTAAAACCCTAAGGGTAATAGCAGATGCACCGTGGTACTAAGAAATGAAGTCATTCATCGGGACCTCCAGTGAAACTAGTGAATGACGAAGTGAAGACTAGAAAATCACACTATCTTGCTGTGAATTTGCTGGATAACAGCAAATTCAGTTTATAGGCTAAAAGACTCACTCCCTGGATCTTCCAGATCTACACTAGTTGTCTTATGTGTTAAATATTATCCTGTATCATAATAGTTCATAAGTAATTCTAAGGAGGAGCCTTCCACTGGGACGGCATCCGAGCTATGTACTCTTTCTGTAAATTCACCTGATTTACTTATTCGCTCATGAGAGTGTAATAAATTAAAGTTTAAAAAAATCCTTATTTGTTTTTATAATAACCTTTTTCCAGTTGTTAGCACCCTAACTGTACCTCCTTTTTATCTTACATATTTCATATATTTACGTACTTATTTTATATCTTTTAAGCAAAAACTAGACCAATAAGCCGGGCACTTTCAGCAATTATTCTAATTGTTATTTGGATTTCCAGCTCGTTTACTAAAAGTTTTAATTAAACCTCTGCGTATGTTACTGGTACAATTAGAAAAACAGTTTTTTGCTTGAAAAACTCCCCGTTATTTGTTAAAAAATTATCAACATGTTTTAGCTTGATACTACTTTACGTTTTCTACTAACTTTTAGGAAATTTGACTTTTGATTTTAAACTTTATCATTCTATATCTCGAAAACAAAGCTGATTAGAGGCTACCTATGAACTTTTTTTCTTAAAATTTATTAAAAAAAGCGACATAAATAATAATTTTGAATTATATACATAATAGCTATAAAAAAATTTTCATCCATTACTCTATAAGAACATTAAGCATATCAAAAAAGATAAAAGCATAAACATACCACTTGATGAAGTCAAATTTAGTCCAAGAAAGTAATTCCATACCTGAAAAGAAGAAACATACATATTTAGTATAGATAAAACCAAAATTTTTCTTATAGATAAATAGGCAAAATATAATAAAAGTCAATCAGGCCCGTCATGTTCCACATAAAAAACCACCAAATTTAGTCTCAACCCGCGATTTTCTCCACGACAGACTTGTGAGATAAGCGCCAATGTTTCCTGTTTGACTACGTTCCAATAGTACCAGATAGCTCCACCTGTTTCAGCAGCCGATTTGTTTCAGTCGCATTTGAGTGGCGTCAGTTTGCACAATGTCGAAAATTGAGTAATTAAATTTTTTGCTAGAGAAGATCTTAATCCCAGTGATATTAAACAACGTTTGGGTGGTGTGTGCGGAAAACATTTATCTTCATATTCCACTGCAAGGGAATAGATAAAGTATTTCTTTGGGTAGAGGAAGTATCGAAGGCGAACCACGTTCAGGTCGACCAGCTAACGAGCTTTCAAAAAAAAAAAAGAAAACGTCGCACTCAATAAAGGTGAAATGCAGCTCTGCAACACATTCTCTATGAGTACCTTCATATGGATTAAGGTTAGTTATACATAGGTAAGCCGATATTTGTCAATGGCTCAAAAACAACAACGTGCGGCCTATTGTAAATAATAACAAAGAAGTTCTTCAATCCACTGTTTATCATAAATCAGCGTCTAATGTTCTTCCATTTTTCATGATCTGCTGTATTTCCCATCCACTTTATTCCAGCGATTTTGTCGATGTTGTTAAATCCACTGTTACCGAGGATGAAACCAGGTTCCTGTACTATGATCTACTAATAAAAAAATCAATGAAAAACTGCTAAGCACGACAAAAGCAGCCCAATCTACAAAAAGAGCATGAAAATGATCTTTCAAGATTTAAAAGAAATTTTGGAAAAGGAAAAGAGTGGTGAACTTATAGTATTACGCTAGCTTTTTGCATAAAGCAGTGATATATCGAGTGAAACTGTTCGCACGATAACGTCTCTACCCATAAAGCCTGAATTATCCAGGTTGTGAAGGACTATAGCTTTGAGAAGCATTTCCGTCTACCCTGCAGCTTAGATCTAACTCCCAGTAACTACTATTTTCAAAACTGAAGAAAAACTTTCCAAGTAGAAAATTTAACAGCAGTTTTGGGGCTTTTGCTGATAAAACTTTAAGGTATTTATTCAAAAGTATTTATTTATTCAGTATAAATCAGCAGTCAGAGTACATTGTAATCTATAAGCTAATGTGGCGACTTAAGATATGTTACGTATCTTGCATTATGTTTGATGAAATCTCCTTTAGCAAAGAGAACTTTGGAAAAAACCAAATAACAGGTCTGCAGTCATCGAATTACGTCATTTTCTAACAGGTTTTAGTAGAAGAGAGGATTTGTATGAGTTTCAAGCTTCTTGTGGTAACTAACGCTCCTTTTATAGGTATGTAGAGATTTTTAAGTCGTTATAGATCCGCTTATTTGTGACATTGCAGGAGGACTCTAAATATTTTTTACTACCATCTTTGAATGACTTCGGTATTGGACTTACTAGCACATCCCCATAGTCCAATGTTATAAATCTATATTGGAGTAATTATAGTTTTATAAAGCAGAAGGTTATTCTCCAATGACTAGTTGGACTTCCCTCCTAGTAACCAATAGATTTCTTTTGTTTCATATCGATCTGTTTTCTTATCTTAGTAATATGTTGTTTCCAATTTAGTTTGTTATATAAGTGGAAATCCAAATATTTGAGCGATGCTATTTGGGGAATTCCGGTGTTGTTTAAATAAATCGGTAGGTATAGGTTTTACGTAGCGTAAAAGTTACACAGAGCATCTTTTGTCCATTTTCTAGGAGTTGCCCCCCAAAGTTATTTTGATGTCCTAAGCTAACAATTTTTCACTCGCCTTCTCTCAAATTTTTAATTGGATCGGCTTTTTTCCTAAATCGGGAACGTGAAATAATTTAACTTACAATCGAAGCTCCGCTCGACGGAAGCAAACCAAATGGCCGTGGCAGGCGCGCTGTTTGCGTTCAGCAATGCAGCGACCCGACAGTTGCGACTCCGAGAGCCATATTTGTTTACTTTCTGGTTAAATGTATAGGATGTCTTTGTTTACTACGCACGAACCTCCTCGTGTAAATCAAGAGTTGTGGACCACACCACATTTCTTTGTTTACTTTCTGTTATACTTCATTTATGAGTCCATACTTGGAGAGTGTTCAGATATTGTTGGAGAGATAAGGCCTGTGCAAAGTAAGGATCATCTGCGAATGTTCCCAGTACTATAATATCGGTTGTTGGAAGATCAACAGTGAACAACAAATATAACCTTGCCAAAGGTCTGGCTTACGTCTCTCTATTAATGAAGAGTTGCCATTTTACTTTCAAAGCGTTAAGATGTGCTTCATCGCAGTCTAAGTATGTGAAAGATTAAAGTGCCTAAAATAGCAACTTTAAAGCAAACATAAATCGTAAGTTATTTTTTTAATCTTAACAAAATAACCAAAAATTTAAAAAATGAAAGCCTAATGGAAGTTCGAGCGCGAAATAAGCGTAAATTTTACTTATTAACACCTCCACTAAACGAAGTGCAGAAACGCTACTCGTGGACACCAAATATTCCAACACATAACAAATACAACTTACTAGCTAACCTAGAGGCCGACTCAAACGATAACGCCGACGATAATCATAATCAACACAACACAAATGCAGATAATGTAACTGAAACTTCAACAAAACCTAGAATACCGCCCATTTATCTCCATAACGCCGCAAATCATATAGCGCTGACCTCAGATATCAAAAAATTAACAACCAGCGAATTCACAACTTTCTGTAGCACAAACACATTAAGAACAAATTTAACTAAAAAGGATGACTACAGAGCCTTAACAAAATATTCTAGGGATAACGAAATTAAATATCACACCTTCCAAAACCCAAACGGCAAACCTCTTAACGTCGTGATTAAAAATGTACCGCTATCTCTAACAGAACTAGAAATCTTTGCTGAACTTAGCAGAAACTCTGTACCAGTTATTAAAGTAACGCGCCTTCTAACTAAAAACAAGCAGATAATAAAAATGTCAAAAATATTTTCTCATTAAAAAGTATTCATCATTCAAGTGGCACTGTTGAACTGAGAAGAAAGCCATCTACCACCCCTCAATGTTACCGCTGCCAAGGTTATGGCCACACTAAAAATTATTGCACGCTAAACCCACGATGCGTGAAATGTGGAGGAGACCATTAACATCATCAATGCAAAAAAAAAACAGAAAAAGCACCTAAGTGTGCCAACTGTGGAGGTCCACACCCTGCAAGATATCGCGATTGCAGCTACTATGTCGAGATAATGCAAAAACGAATTAAAAACAATAGAACTAACAACAAATCCAGTATAGGACACAATAGAAATTATTTTGTCAACCCTAGCCGATCATATGCTGACCAAGTACTCTAAAAATGCAAATCAATTTGCCAATCCGACAGTTTAACCTGACACAAATAATCTAGCCAAAATCCTTATCGATCTGTTAATTCCTTCAATTAATTTGGCAATCTACCTTACTCAGGATCCTATACCTGAAATCTAGAAAAGTACAATCCTTAATAAGCAATATACTACAATCATGCACAGATCAACACAACATAGATGTTGCATGTATCACTAAAATCCACCTATCTGAAGCAAACACGTTCAAAATTTCTGGATACCAAGTTCATAGAAAAACAGCAGCAGGAGGGGTAGCTATACTCATTAAAAAGAAAATCATTCACAGTCCTATCGCAGACATTGATAACCTAACTCTAGAAACAATTGGAATCAAAATAGAACTAAACAATCAAAACCTCGCAGTAATAAACACATATAGACAACCAAACCAGAAGCTAGTGGAGGAAGACTTGAAAGCTACATTAAATACAACTAAACCACTCCTAATGATTGGAGATTTTAACTCCAAAAATCAATTATGGGAATGTAGAACAAATAATCCGGAGGGAATCAAAATGGAAAATTATGCGACAAAATATTCCTTCAAAATAATAGCCCCTGAGAAATACACCTACTATCCATATCGCAAAGATCACCTGCCCGACATATTTTACAGAAGAACTTTGACAAACCAATATACCAAAATGTAATAGAAGAGCTTGACTCTTACCACTTACCAGTAATAATCTCTTTTATGAGCACCCCACTGGTGGCACAACCAATACCAAGACTTATAAACGGGGTAGTAAACTGGGAAACCAACCTTGATGACCAGCTGAAATTCCCAACTAACCTAAGCAATAATGAAACATAGACAAAGCAATATTCAAATTAACAACGTCAATAATCAATAGCGTACACGAGGCAACACTAGCCTCCAAAACTAATAAAAAACACAACCACCAATATCTACCAATTGAAATTACAGAACTAATTTAAAAAAGTCAAGTTAGGCGAGAATGGCAGAAAAGCAGAAATCTGGAAACAAAACGCCTACTCAATAAGCTAACGCATACCCTAAAACGCGAATTGGATGAGCTGAGAATCAATACATATCAAAAATATATTGAAGATCTTCAACCAGGCGACATCGGAATGTGGAGAGCTACCAAGCGCATACTAAAAAATCTAACACTAACCACCAATGAAGAAAAATCAGCAGCCTTTGCAGCTCGTTTTGAAAAAGTATTCACTCCAATAACTACTTGAGCTCCAAACCACGCAGCATACATAATTAACCATATTGAAACTAATCTGCCAGTGATAACTGAACAGATAATTCCCACTACTCCTCAAGAAATTAAAACTATATAAACATTATCTGATAACTAACTTAGTTCTAACTCAGCTCACCAATAAATCCTTAGCCTACCTTGCAACAATTTACAACGCATGTCCCCGACAGGGATATTTCCAAAAACATGAAAGCATGCCCATATACTGGTATTTCCCAAGCCGGGTAAAGATAAAAAGATGACTAACAACTATAGGCCAATAAGCTTGTTTTCACTCTCAAAGGTTCTAGAGAAGATTATCCTAATTAACTTAATGAATGAAATAATGCCACTTAACATACTACCACCGTTCCAGTTTGGCTTCAGGAAAACATATTCAACTCAACATCAACTACAATGCATTTCCGAAAAAACAGAAGAAGGATTTGAAAAAAAGCTACACTGTAGCAATATTTCTCGACGTTACCCAGGTCTTCGATAAAGTCTGGCTAGACGGCTTAAAAAGCAAAATACTTAAGATCGGAATAGCCAACTACCTAAAAGCAATAGTCTTCTCTTTCCTCGAAAATCGAACTTTTGCTGTACGCATAAACTCCATAATTTCAGAAACAAAGTTCATTCAAGCAGGCGTACCTCAGGGAAATGTGTTGGGGCTGCTATTATTCAACATTTTCACATCAGACACCCCTACCACAGAGGCAACCTTAGCGACCTTCGCCGATGATACTGCAATCCTGGCACAACACACTGACCTCACCCAAGCCATAGAGAAACTGCAAACTGCAATACATCAAGTATGCTCATGGTATAACAGATGGAACATTCAAATTAATCCCACGAAATGTCAAGCAAAAATATACTCCCTAAGAAGAATCAGAAACCCTCCCAACATAGCGATCAATAACAACATCGTTCCTTGGAATCCAGCTGATGTTGCAGTTAAGTATCTGGGAGTACTACTAGATACACGACTTACTTGGAGACTTCATGTAAATCTCAAAATAAACCAAGGTTATGCGAGACTGGCGCAACTGTATCCCCTCATTAACAAGAAATCGTCGCTTAAGCCTAAATGTACCATCATGATGTACAAATCATTAATAAGGCCATTAGTGCTTTATGCATCACCAATTTGGAGTAACACCGCGAAATCCAACATAGAAAAAGTGCAAAGACTCCAAAACAAAATTCTCCGCAACGCAGTGAACGCACCGTGATACATCCGGAATAAGCAGCTACACTATGAACTAGACACACCTACAGTGCAAAGTTATATCACTGCGAGAGTCAAACAATTCTTCAAAACCATACATGAATGCGATGGCGCTGTTCATTACAATGTAGGCAGACAAAATACGCATTACAGATTAAAAACGTAAGTTACCACAAGATTTATACCTATCTGAACTTGACAGTGATTAGCCAAGTCCAATTGTCGAACTAATTTGTAAGGAAATTACCACAAAGTATAAATTATGTTACTGTTATTATTTACATTACTATTAATAACAATGTCATGAATAATATTGTAATTTATTATTGAACTGGCAAATAAACATATTAAAAAAATAAAAATATTAATGAATGTGTAATACGGTAGCACCGTTGAGATTTAGAGTGACCCCGTTGAAAGCCATATTGATAATCGGTCGAGATCAGTTGCTTTAAGCAATTATTTTTCTAAAAGTTCAGAAGCAGATGAAAGCAGACTAATAGGTCAGTAAGTTGTCTGGTTGTCTGTTTCGTCTGGTCAATTGGATTGAAAAGGTATGTAATCCAGTATTATATCTTTTCTGGGTGATTCTTTCAGTATCTTCACAATAATGAGGTCTATTCCAGGGTCTTTTCTAGCATTTAAATATTTATTTCTTTCTCAAGTTCTTTCTTTGTAACAGATGCTGCTGGTTCAGTTTTGGTATTGGCGTTTGTAGGTGGTCTAAAATTTCTTTGTCTGTAACATTAGTGTGGGGACGAGAAACTTTATCAAGATCATTCGCAGACTTTAACCTTTTCCTGATCATTTTTGACCCGTTCTCCCTAAATTGTATGTCGATATTGTTGGCTTTCGGGGGGATTTAATAATTTTCAAACAGAGTTATAATAGCGACTTAAACCCTTGAACGATTCTTTGTTCCAGAATTGTAATTATTCTTTGATTAGATTTTGTTCGGAGGTAACATAAATTCTGCTCTCGCTCTTCTCTTTTCCGATTTTCAATGGAATGTTTATAACGTTTTTCTTGTAAGCTATTTTTGGGGTGGCTTGTTGCACTGCATTTTGTAACAATTATGTTATATTGTTTACTATGTCAATTTTGCTTAAGCCTTTTAGGCTTAATTGCAAGTCAATATCTTTATTTAACTTCTTGTGATACTGATCCTAGTCTAATGATGAGACGCGTGTTAACTGTTGCGATCACTGTAATATGACCAGAGGATAGATTATAACTTGATTCTACATTGACGTAAGAAGAAAGTCTATTTAAAATGAAGAAATCTAAGAGAACAGGCAATTTGTATCTGTTTGTTGGACAGTATGTGGGAGTGCCTATGCACAAGAAGAAATAGTTTCCTTATTGTAATAATCTGGATAGTTCTCTGTTTTTAGTGGTAGATATACGAGAACCCCAAATAATATTTTTACTATTATAATCGCCTCCTGCCATCAATATTAGGTCCAAGGTAGGAAAGAATAAGCCAAATTGATTTTATTTTTAGTTGTGTTTCGGAAGCAGTACACAGCAGCAAGGGTTAGTTCGTACGGCAATACACAAACTTGAATCACAGCCGCCTAGAGGTAAACTTTTCATACTTTGGCATCTCATGATGCAGAAATAGATATGATGTATTGAAACACATTAGGACTATTATGCCCGGAATATACGGTCCAACCCTTAAACTTCTGGCGCTTACCCCGTACTGCATAATAAACCCGAACACATTTTACTTGAAGTGCCGGCAAGTGCGCCGAAACGAAAGCCCCGACGCAAAAGTTCTTCGATTGCCTTCGAACCATTACACTCGGTTTGTCCCAGTGTGATTGCCGGATTCGGAGCTGCCAGCGCCCGGAAGCGCGCGGCGTTCCGCCGGAGCGGCGAAATTAATTCAAAGCCGCATAAAACTGCTAACAAGACGCGAGCCCCGGCCGTAGCGTGCAATGGCGAGCCGGGCGAAATGCAAACTTGTGCAGCGGCGCTCTCGAAGCGTCGCCCGCAGCCATTCGCTCTGCATGTAATACCATTTGGCCCCTGAAAAGCGGTAAAGTTAAGAAAATTCGATTTTCAAATCCAATTCCTTTCGTATTGTTCCTCATTCCGTCGGCTTCCCTTTATTGCCGCTGAAAGGTGCCGGATCCGCGTCAATAACGTATTTTAATGTTTTCAAAGCTTATCGGGGAGGGTGTACGTGGGCGGATCGAAATATCTGCGCAATACCTAAAGGGCAAATAAGCTCAATTAAAAAATCACGTATCAATTAGTAAAAGTGTAGTAAAAATTGGTTTCATAAATAGTAACTTAAGTTGTGAATTATAAAATAATTTTTTTAAAACTTAAGTATATATTACAGTTTGAGTACCACATGGCGTTTGACTTTTTAGGAACGGGAATAAATGTTGAAGTCAGCCGGTTTTTTGGGATATCACTCGTCTCATATACATTTGTTTATATTTTAATGAAGATTTACAATCTGTTTTACATAGCAATAAGTAAATTAGCTTAGCAAGTTATAATGAAGGGGAAGTAATCCAGTGATTACACTCCGAATTAATTACTACTTATGTAATTTGTTTTACTTATAATAATTAATATTAATTAAATTAAATTAGGGTAGGCAGCAGCATAAATACAGGATTAGGCAGCTTGGGACAATACGGAGAAACGACACAGAACAGAAACGGGAGAAAAATGATTGAATTCTGCATAGCAAATGACCTAATAGTCGGTAATACTTTTTGGTACCAACCACTAGAAGAAAAGTACACTTATGTAGCAGAAGAACGAGGAGCAAGAAGTCTCATAGATTACGTGGTATACACTAGGGAACTAGAACAAAAATAGATAAAGTGAAAACAATAGTAGAAGCGGAACTCTCCACCCAACACAGATTGGTGAGAGCATTACTAAAGACATAAATATTACAGAAGAAGAGAAAAGAATACGAGAGAATACCAGTATATAAACTAAAAGATACTGATAGGGCAGAAAAGTACAAGAAAAGCATAGATGCCGAACTCAAAAATTTGAACTAAAAAGAAAGGAAGGGACAGTGGAAGAAGTATGGAAAGTATTCAAAGAAACATTGATAAAGAACGCCAGACAGATCTGCGGAGTAAAGAAATTTAAACAGGACACCAAGAGGACCAGATGGTGGAACGAAGAGGTAAAGAAGCAATTAAAGAGAAGAAAAAGCATGGAAAAATATATAGATACCAAAAGTCAAGATGACAAAGAAGATTATATAAGAAAAGAAACAAAGCCAAAATAGACATAAGAAAAGCAAAGACTCAATGCTGGGAAGAATTTGGACGGGAACTAGATGAACTATACACTAAAACAACAAACATTTTTGGGGAATAGTAAAAAGTTAAGAGGTAATAAAGGAAGAAGTAAGAGGAATAAGAAACAAAACAATGAATTAAAACGGAAATAACAGAAATACTACATGTATGGAAGGAATATTACGAGGAAAAATTTGAGGAAAACCGAAACCAACAGGAAGAACAAGATGAATACGAAGATACGGATGAAGAACAACAAGAAAACGCAATAGAAATCGAAATGAAGGATGTAGAAGAGGCAATTAATACACTTAAACTTGGCAAGACAGGGGGGGCAGATGGTGTCGAGGCAGAGATGATAAAAGTTATGGGCCCTGAAGGAAAGATATGGATACATGAAATATTTAAGAAAGCATGGAAAGAAGAACGGATACCGGAGGATTGGGAAAACAACATAATTATACCAATCTACAAAAAAGGAGAAACAGGAAAATGTGAAAATTATAGAGCCATCTGCCTTTACTCTACAGTATTCAAAATGTATACGAAGATTCTGCAAAAGAAACTCATACACTACATAGGACACAAGCTAGCCGATGAACAAGCAGCATATAGACAAGGAAAACAAACAATAGACAACATACACATAATAAGAAATATAACGGAGAGAACAATAGAAAGAGGAGGAGAGCTGTTTGTGACACTCATAGATTTAATAGCAGCGTTTGACAATACAAAGAGAAGTCACATGTGGAGGTATTTGGCAGAATTACAAACACCAACAAAACTCATCAGAAATATCAGGAACATGTACCAGAATGTCAAAGGGAAAGTGCAGATGAACGGAGAATCTTCAGACACGTTCCTCATGACAAAAGGAATAAAACAAGGAGATAGCCTTAGTCCACTGCTATTTATAACACTGATGGACAAAATCTTATTAAACACAAAAACAAAAACACAGCATCTGCAAACACAAATAGGACATTACCAACTAAGGCCAATCAAAGTAGACAATTTAATGTACGCAGATGACATAATACTCATAGCAGACACCCACAATAAAATGAAGGGACTGGTTAAAATATGGAGCGAAGAAATAGAGAACATGGGTATGGAAGTAAACACTAACAAAACAAAATGATGATTATAAATAACAAAAATCAGAGATGGTAAGAAGAATAGAAATAAACGGAATACAATAGAAGTAGTCACAGCAGTAGAATATCTTGGCTCCGTAATAACAGATGACGGAAGAATAGAAGTCGACATAGCAAATAGAATGAAAAGACGAGGAACATATACTACGCAATAAACAAACCAATATTACAAAAACAAGAAATAGACAAGCAAGTGAAATTGAAAGTTTACAACACAATAGCAAGACCAACATTAACATATGGTAGTGAGACATGGACCATAAACAAAAAGCACGAAAGCAAGATCAATGCTGGTGAAATGCAATTCCTAAGAAGAATCGGGGGGAAAACCAAATGGGATAGAGAAACGAACGAAAGAATCAGACACACTCTAAGACAAGAAGGAATAATGGACTTTATAGAAAGAAAGCAACTAAGATGGTATGGCCACATAACAAGAAAAGATGAACAATCGCTACTAAAAAAGATTACAGAGTCAACAGGAGAACGAAAGAGGAAAAGGGGTAGACTCAGAAAGAGGTGGACACAAAGGATCGAAGAAATCGGTATCAAGAGGGGCAAAACATTGGCAGATATGAAAAGAATGGCAAAGAACCGGAAGGAGTGGAAGGACTGGACCTCATATCCGACACCCTGAAGGGGTATAAGGAAAAGAAGAAGAAGAATATAATAATAATGCTATGGATCCACATCTGTAGGCCATCTGTTGTTTAGTCGTTTTCGTACTGGTGCTGGAACGTTTAAAGTAGTGGCTTCTTCGTTTGGATGTCCAGGTAGGTTGTTTAAGTAGGTGCTGGTTAGGTTCCGGATTACCTCTTCTGCAAGGGGTATACCTGAGTCATCATGTAAGGTTTTGTTCCTGACATAACAAGGGGCATCGAATATAATCCTTAGTATTTTGGATTGTAGCCTTTGGATGATTTTGGTATTTGAAGGTTTAGCCCAACCCCAAAGTTGAACTTCGTATGTCCAAATAGGTCGGATTATACATTTGTACAGGAGAATTTTGTTGTCAGTTGTTAGTTTCGACTTTCGGTCGATTAACCAATTTATCTGTCGTAGCTTGAGGTTGATTTCTGTTCTCTTGTTCATTATGTGTGCTTTCCATGTTAGTCTGCGATCTAATGTTAATCCTAGATATTTTTCACAGGAAGTCGGATACCGTTTATTGTTACTTCAGGACATTCAATATGTCTATTTGTAAATGTGACCTGTGCTGATTTCAGTTGGTTCACTGTTACTCGCCACCTGCCGAGCCAGTCTTCGAGGAGGTTAAGGTGGTGCTGAAGGTTAGCTGACGCCACTTGTGGGTTTTCGTTTGTAGCGATTAAGGCAGTACCATCCGCAAAAGTAGCGATTTTTGTGCTGGCTGTTGTTGAAATGTCGGCAGTGAAAGTAGGTAAAGGAAGCGTCCCAGCACACTACCTTGTGGCATTCCTGACTTGATGGGATAATATGTGCATGTTGCCAGATTGAATTTTGTTTGGAAATAGCGGTCGGATAGATAGGATTTGTGTAATAGATAATAGGGTGTGGGTAGAGTAAGCTTTAATATCTTTCTACTAGAGAACCAACTTATTGGCCGACAGACCAAAACAAGCTGCCGGATTTAATCGACTTTTTCGTGCTTAAAGGTATCTCACCAAACTACCTTAATATAACATCAAACTGGGATCTCTCTTCTGATCACACTCCCATAATTGCTACGCTAAATACGCATATCATTTGCTTACCCGACGCTCCTGAGCTCGTTTCAGCTAAAACAGATTGGTATGCTTTTAGAGCTTATGATGAACATCTCAATACCAATATCAACCTGAAACATCCTGACGATCCAGATGATGCGGCAAACCACATCACTTGTGTAATACAAGAAGCACCTTGAAAATCTACCCCAGTGACAAGTCGAGATGCACATACCACAAACAATACACCAGAAGCAGATGGCAAAGAAGTCAAAATCCTATTGATAGAAACATATACAATAGACTTACAAGACAACTAAAGTCAGCATTGCAAAAATCCGAAATGCTACTTTTGAAAACTATATTACTGCGTTATCAAAAGAAGACCATTCCATCTGGAAAGCGATGAAAAAATTCAAAAGACCAGTTGCCCATATTCCTTCTTTAAGAAAACAAGACGGTAGTTGGGGGAAAACTGAACAGGAAAAGGCAACTATCATCGCGGAGCATTTATCAACAGTATTTAGTCCACCTCAGGCAAACAACAACAATAACGATCAAGAACTTCTTGGGCAGTACTTTCCCAATGACATTGCCAATTAAACCTTCTTCCCCGGCGGAAGTAAAACACGAAATATCTAAAGGAAAACACTATAAAGCTCCTGGGTTTGACTTAATCTCGCCTCTAATACTTAAACAACTATCCAAGAAAGCAATAGTGTTATGACCACCATCTATAATGATGAGGTTATCTTACTATCCAGTAACTTGGAAGTTTGCGCAAATAATTATGATCTACAAACCCGGTAAACCACCACTGCTGAATCATACCGATCCATTAGCTTACTTCCAACTATGTCCAAAATATTTGAAAGACTTTTATTGGAAAAGTTTACAAAGGCATTTGATCTGAATAAAATAGTACCATCACACCAGTTCGGTTTCAAAAAGCATCACTCCACAATCCAACAAACACACAAAATAGTGAATGAAATACTTAAAGGTCTTGAAGAGAAGAAGTTATGCACTGCCGCCTTGCTGGACATAAAGCAATTCGACCGCGTGTAGCATACTGGACTATTATACAATTTAAAACTTACTCTACCCACACCCTATTGTCTCATATAAATGCCGTATTAATTGGAGCAATGGATCTAAATTTTGTTCTTCTAGAAGTTTTAAAGTTTCTATGTGAATCTCGTTGGGTCCAGCTGCTTTCCCATTTTTACTGCGTTTAAGTGTTTTTTCTATCTTTGTTTTTAAAATCTGCGGGGCCTGCTCGTATTCCTTATTTTTATCATACGTTCTTGGTGTGTCGCTACTAAATGCTGCTTGTATGTATGTTTGCATACCTGTGGAACCTCTTTTTCTTTTGTTAATAATTCATTGTCCTTATTTACTATGCTTAACATAGGTTCGTTTCTCTTCGAGTATGTTATTGCTTTTATTTTCTTATGTATTCCTTGACTATCATGTTTCTCCTGTAGTAGTTGTTATCCCTCACATTTTCCTTTTATTCACTCTTTCTTTGCTGTTTTTATCGTATTATTTTTTGGTTTAGTTTCTTGTATCTGTCATTATTTTTATTCTTATATGGTCTCGGTTTGTTTAGCAATAAAAGAATTTCTTCTGTCATCCTTGGTTTTTTGATCTGTCCATCGGCGCAACCTATTGTTTCTTGTTTATTTATTACTAGCGTGTTTAACTTGTTTCCAGGATTTTTC
This sequence comes from Sinelater perroti, assembly GCA_036346155.1. NCBI lineage: Eukaryota > Metazoa > Arthropoda > Insecta > Coleoptera > Elateridae > Sinelater > Sinelater perroti. The sequence goes on along the minus strand of JARFIY010000158.1, from coordinate 13,452,758 downwards.
TACATTTGTACTATATGCTTCGTCTAACTTTATTGTTGCAAATTCTTCATTCATTTTTCTTCTTGCTTGTATTTGTGTGTTCTCATCTTTAAGTTTGGTCATGTCGACATTTTTTCTGTTATCTTTTTTGGTCTTTTCAAATGGTCCATCTGACCTTCCTATTACAGAGTTATGATTCAAACTTATGTCGATTCCTGGGTATGTTTTGATTACTTTTATTCCGTTTTTAAACCTAGAGTTTATTAGGATATAGTCGATCTGATTTCTGGTAATATTATTTGGAGTGTGCTGTGGAGACTGCCACGTATATAGGCGTCTTTCTGGAAGTTGGAACCATGTATTTGTAATCACAAGTTTTTTCTCGTGGCAGAACTGTATTAACCTATCTCCTCTGCTGTTGCGTTGTCCAAGACCGCATTTTCCCACACTTTCTCTACTTCTCTCTACCCACTTTCGCATTGAAGTCATCCATAATTATAGTGACTTCGTTAGTTTAGCACGTCCGAGCAGTTCTTTTATTTTCTTATGAAATGCTTAAATTTCTCGATCGGGTTTTTCTAAAGTGGGGGCATAACACTAAATTATATTGATGCTTGTGGGATAGGCTTTAAGTTTGATGAGCATGGTTCTATCCGAAAGAGGAATAAAGGTGGTAATAGTTTGGTTCATTTTGTTGTCTAGGAGAATCCCTACACTATTTGAGTCCTCTCTTCGATTGTTGCCTGGGTAATAAAACGTGTGTTATTTGACAATTTTTTCCTGGCCAGCGCACTTCTTTGAATTCCAGGATGTTTAATTTTAGCCTCTGCATTTCTCTGACTGTATTGTTTAGCTTTCCTGCTATGAATAGGCTCCTGATGCTCCAGGGGCATTCCTTTTACTGTTTTCCACTTTCGGGTGGGTCCCATCTTTGCTCGCGGGTATTCTTCGCACCCCTTGACTATCTAAAGCCTGCCGCAGACTAGGGACCATTGGTTTCTTTTGTATTGCTATGATTGCTTCTTGGAAAATTAGTGTGGTAGTTTCCCCTGGCTTTCCACACCGCAGGATCACAACCAGTTAGTTTTTCCTTTATCTCTGCTTGTGGATGTCTGATATCAAGCCTTTACAGTACTTATTTACCATAGCCTTAATCCAGCTGCACCCCTGTCTCAGGCTAGTTTTGGCCCGCCCCAGGTATTTCATTTTCCCGGTACCACCCATATCTGGGAGGTATTTCCCGATCCGCCACTTGGAGAGGCACTTGATAGAGTACTAGCAACCCCACTCGGAAATTCGACGTCGATTACTTACAATGGAACTAACTGCACAACTAATATTCTTGCGGCTGCCACTGACTTCTCTGTATAGACAACGAAATTTACAATTGAAATGTAAATACGCCTGCCGACGCACGAGTAACATAGTATCGTCTTGTCTAATAAATCTAAATTTTGTTTGAAGCGAAACAATGGTTGGATATTAAATAGCGTAGAAAACGGGAGTAACAAGATTGTATTCGTACGAGGCTTAAAACAACAACTATTACAATATAAAGAGCTATCAGTTATAGCAGGTCACCTCTAGTCAACCTGTATCAACGTGGTGCTTCCTTTCCTTCAAAAGCTTTCTCAACCAATTTCTTAAAAGATAACATGTGGTACGTAATATATTAAACTTCCCTAAAAAATAGTAAAAGCTCACCAATCGAATATCATCGCAATATCATTGCGCGAAGGGTACAGTGGTATCCATGTCATGCAAGGAATCTGGCTGAGTTATCGGAATGAAATGAATTCAGTCCATTAAGACACTGTTTGACTACGTGCCAAAAAATATAAATGTTTATAGATAAGTGTTTTGTAAATTTAACCATTTATATGTCTTTTACTATTAAATGAACCCAAGGCCAGTTGATTATTTGCATTTTTCTTTCAAAGCACGTACTTATTGACGTATATTAAAATTTAACTGAATACGTGAAATCGAGTTATTCATATTCATATATATATTAGAATTCCTACATTTTTGGTTCAATAGCACCAATTAGAGAAGTATATCAATAAAGTCAGTAATTTTGATTCAATCATTTATGGTTATTCGATAAATTTTAGTCTTACCATAAGATTTTCCCATTAACCTGTTAAGGTAAAAACAGCGGGCACTTGTGTGACCCTTTGCAAAGCTACAGACTAGACAGTATATATGAGAGCGTCATAAGTAAATATTTAAATTAACTACACCCTTTGTAGACTAGCCTTTTCCAAATAAAAACAGTGAGAATAAAGGAGAATATTAAGAATATGTTGTTCCTATCTCAAACATTTTCCAAAAAATATGCCTTAAAAGACCAGTGAAACAATTCCTTGGCTTGAATATCATCTGGATAGGTAAAGTAAATATGAAATATATCAATTTCTTTAAATTAAATAAAGCATAATAAAAATACAAGAATTTAAAACATTTTTTCCAACGCAAATGTGTTCTTCTATTGATTAATTTAATGATATAAATAAACTATAACTGTAGGACAAAGAGTAATTTTGGACTGTAGCTGAGGGTGTTCTGTGTAACAGCAAATTCTAATTTTTTGTGGGTTAGGCAATTTTTTGTGACGACAAATTGTTGTGAAGCGAAGTAACACCTTAATGAACTCCAAAGGAATTTCAGCAGCCATTGGTTGGCAGTCTTTCTAAAAAAATGGCTAACAATACGATTATTTTCCTAAATCATGCAGGTACTAGACCATCATGTCTAACTGCTTCCAGTCTTTCTAACAATTATTTGGGTTACATATCCACTTGTTGTCTCCAAACTGCACCATTTTCCAAATTTTTGTGGTATTACGCCCTCCGTCGTGATAAACTTTCTATAATAATAAACTGTTAAGCAACAGGCAAATATATTTCTTGCTCTAAAGTCACAATACTGACTAAATAAGTGCTAATGCAAGATACGTTACGGGAAAATTGCAAGCACTTTTACGGTGATATCCTACTATTGTCGAGTAACTAGTGGCTTTTAAAAAACATATCCATTTCATACCTATATTTTCAATAAGCCAGTAAAGCAAGGCATTAAAGTTGTAATCATTTTTGGTCTAACAAATACATACACCCAGTGAAGTTTGTGAATATTTGCTCTTAATTGTCCTTAGTTTAAGTTCACAAGGAAAGCAGGTCTCAGTTTTGCAGGAGAAATTTAAAATTCATTTCAATGCATTGTAGACTACAAGTGTAAAATACTGCCATGGCATTTTTTTGGTTTAGTTGGGCGAATGTAATCCTGAGATCAGATGGCTGGCGGGTAGTCTACTCAGTCACCAAAAATAATTGAGTACTCGCATTCATTTGGAACAGAGGTTAATAATGCCATCAGCGAAGACGCGGTAAGGGCCTTAACCTCTCAATTTGCGAGTTACGCTTCTACGCGCGACGTTAAAGCCTCACTAGCGCCATTATACTACTTGCGTAGAGTCCACATTTTATCATAAAAAGTTAATCAACATTTGGCGTATTATTATTGCTTTTAGTATTTCAAAGAACTCTTTATTCCTTTACTGAAACTACAGTAATAAGCACAGGAAAATCATGTAAATACATGCTTTAGATTTACTCCTTATTGCCTCGAAAAGAGAGGCAAATCAATACTACATTCTTACTAAACGACACATTTTAAGTTCAGGAATTATTAGTTGGCACATCGTAAACGATATCAATCGATATAAGACTTGAGTAGCTCATAAAAAAGTTCATTTTCTAGTTTTCCTTTGCTCTCACATTTGGAAAGCATTAAACGTGCTATTGCTGCACATCATTAGACACTAATAAAGTAGATGAGTGTTTTTGGGTGTTTTGATTTTCTATTTTGCTTTTAGTTTTTACAAAAACTTTAAAATGGTTAGTAAATGAGTAAGAAGGTATATGGTGTAATTTGCTTCAAATTGGAAAAAACTACAAAAAAATTTAGCAGTCAGCCACTTTCACATCTTTCAGACAAACTTAAAAGAGCTGTCAGATAAGCTGACAAATTTCATTTAAAAAATCATATATATGATTGAGCTTTAAAGACGCTACTCTAGCTGAGTCGTAATGCATACAATTTATAGTCAGGATCTATCGTGCTTTACGTAAGATTAGGAATTTATAATACTCGTTTTATTCAATTTATAAAGAGTGTGACAAAACTTCCCTTGCCCTACTTTAAAGAGTTTTCGTTTAAAAATTTCAGTCGTAAACGTAATGTGGACAAATGAGCAACGCATTTTTGTTGTAAAAACTTACATCTACCAAGGTGGGTCTGTATATGTCGTTCAACGTGCGTTTTGTACTCGATTTCAAACTCCACTTCGCCAAGTAGTTTTTGATTGAAAGATGGTTACGTTCTGGTTAAAAAAAAACTTTATGCAAACAGAACCTGTTCACAAAAAAGAAGATAGACGACTTCAAACTACTCGAGTACTCGAAACATGTACGCAGTCAGAAGCTTATTTTGTAGGCACCTAAAAGTTTCGATCACAAACATGCGACTGTACTTCGGTTTTTGATAGCACTGAGAATCAGCAAGACCTTTGTTTTCATCCGTATAAGGTGGTCGTTATTTAAGGATTGTCAGCAAATGACTGGCAGGGTTGAATTGTGGCATGTGAAGTAATGATTAAAACTTTACCGAATAACGCGGTTGCTTTGTCTAGTGACAAGGCATATTTTTATTTTCTGGCTGTGCATAGTTATCGCGTCATGTTTAATACGTAGTATCACAAAAGGAATGCATCGGAATGTACTTTTTTGAAAAGGGAAATCGAATGGCTACCGTTATACTGAGGGAGATATAAGCATGCTCTAGAATTTTTTTTGCTGCAGTTTTTAAAGAACGTGGCCTGGAGTAAGTTTGGTTTCAGCAGAACGAGGCCATAGTCCATACGGGTCGAGGATTAACGCAAGATTCGAGCTCTTTATCTTTCTAAGTCGCGGTATTCTGCGATGATCTATGGGGTTTTCTCAAAGCCTATGCTTAGAAACATTGTTCGATGAACCTGCAAACGCTATAAAAGACAACCCGCACAAAAATTCATGGTTTACCTTAATAATAGTCGAAAGAGTTATGTGAAACTTGCAGCAATTTTGGATAATAATGATCACCACTTGACCGACATTGCTTTCAAAATCTCATTAGATAAAACTTCAATGGTAGTTTTTAGAACTTAAAAAAGTTAGTGTTATATGCTGGAAACTCGTTAGCGCGTGATATCATTTGATATCAAGTTTCTTATAAAGAGGCTCTGAACGCCATTATTTCATAATATTAAAATTATCACCTTAACAAGTAAGCCCTAATTGAAAATTTAAATAATAGTGTTAACAGGTGGATGTAAAACGGACTAAGTGTTACAAATAAATCAAATAAATTGGTATTTAATATGGCTTAATTGCTACGACCGAAGAAATCTGATAGCACCGTACGACAACATTAAATAACATAAGACAGAAGAAAAATATATTTAAAACCATTAAAAGTTACAAAGTACAAGATGAGAGGACATAATAAAAATATGTCAAACAAATACAGCAAGGGAACCCAGAACCAAAAAACATAAAAAAAAATACGAAGCGAATTTGAGAACTGATGAAAAAGCATGATGTATGCAATCTTTTATAATAACAAAAGAAAAGAGGCGGCATAGTGGAATAAATTAAGGTAATTAAGAAAAAAAATTATGCAAGAAATATATTAAGGACAAGAATCCAAAAATATCAAAATTATCAAACTCAACAAACCGTAGTCAAGGGACTAGTGAAGAAAGCAAAGGCAGACTTCTGGAAATAATTTGGAATTAATAAAGGAAATGGAAAATTATTATTCCAAATATTGGAAAAATTTAAAGAGAGAATAAAATGCAATATATATATTAAGAGCAAAGATGTTGAACTATTAATTAATGCAGAAGAAACAAAAAGAAACGGATAGAGTTTTTCAAAGAGGTCATCGGAGCTAACCCAATAACAGATAAAGAAATTATATCTCCCAAAACACCGAATTGCAACGAAGAAATTAAATATTAGTAAAGCAGAAAAATGATAACCAGGCGGGCTTTGGACTCAGTAAAGGCGCCCAAGATTGTTCTATTACGTGTGCAAATAAGTTTTCGGGGTTTTTTGATCAACAAAAAATGGAAAATTTCAAAAGAAATAGTTTATCGAAAGTATTGTCCCTCGCTATCTACACATTTTTGCCATCTCTGTGGCAATACATGAATACCGTGGCAATAAAACGACGCGTCTTTGAACGCAAACAATCCATCCAACCAATTATGCACTTCTTTGAACTTGGCCAAGTGTAGCCCAGCCAAGCTATCCGCCATTGACCGGAACAAGTAATATTTGGAAGGGGCCCGATCTGGCGAATACGGCAGGTGGATCCCGTTTCAACGTTTTGATGGTGGACGATGGAAGTGCGATGGCACGGAGCGTTGTCATACTACAATATCACTCGTTCGTGTTTCATGTCCCATTCTGGCCGTTTTTCGAGCAATGCGTGGTTCAAATTATCAATTGTTAACGGTAACGATCCCCATTGACAGTTTCGCCCGGTTTCAGCAGCTCAGAGTACACGATTCCTTTCTGGCGAACTGGCCGTGCCGTCGATGTTGGTGCTTCGCCAGGTGAAAGCTACAATTTTTTGGGTTTGAGATTCTCGCAGTATATCCACTTATCATCGGCAGTAACAATTAGATGCAGGAAACTCTTTCTTTCATCCCGCAAAGCAAAAAGTGGCTCTTCGATTTTCCATCTGTCTTTCAGTCAACTCATGCGGCACCCATTTTCCTTCATTTTGAATTTTGCCCATAGCATGTAAATGCTCGGAAATACCTTGGAAAGTCACGTTTAATGCCTCCGCAAGTTGATCTTGTGTTTGCGTATCATCTTCATTCAATAACGCTTGCAGATAGGCGGCCTCATTTGTTTTTGGTCTTCCGAGGCGCTCTTTGCCCGCAGTGTCGCAACCGCCACTTCTAAAACGTTTAAACCAATCTTCACAGGTAGCTTTCGATGGTGCGTGTTTGCCGCACGCCTTCTCAAGCAAACGACGTGCTTCAGCTGCATTTTTTTCAAGTTAAAACAGAAAAGCAAAGCTTTCCACAAATGCGGTTTATTTGATACAAAACTCGACATCTTTATTTTTGCGTTACGATATGTGTTGGTATTACGACTGGTTATTGTTAATAGATGTCCAAGCTATAAAAAACCACAAATATGTTGACTACATGTGTCGTTAGCGCTATCCATGTATGAAACCCATAAACTTAGTTGTGCACCTACTATCACAAAAACTAAGTTTATATAAAGAAACTAACATATACGTAAGAGTCGGACAGGCTAAAACACAAACATTTAGAAGTTACAAAGGAGTGTGACAAGGAGAAACCCTAAGCCCTTTATTGTTTCTAGTGGCCACAGATAGAATAGCTAAGTCACTAAGAACAAAAAATTTTAATGTAAGAATAAGCGAGTTTATGTTTGCCGACGATCTAATACTAATGGCCAATTTGAAAGAAGATCTTCAAAATAGTATTGATATATGGAGTAAGGAAATGAAATCAGCTGGCACAAAAATCAACGTAAAGAAAACTGCTGAACTGCTGAAAAGGGCACGAGGAAATAGAGGGGGCGATGAATAATGAAAACATTAAACAAACTACAAAAATAAAGTATTAAATTCTATAGGTAATCTAGAACCAGAGTTAAACAACTGACTAACAGTGATAACACTTTATGAAACATTACAGAAAGCACTAATATGGAAAAAGAGGTATCTAAAGAAGCAAAGGTAACACTGCAGAAATTAATATATAGTGAAAGCTTTTGAGATGAGGGTCTACAGAAGAATGTTAAGGATATCCTAGAAAGACAAAGTAAGAAACGAAATAGTACTGCAAAGGATGTGCAAGAATGTAGAGGTACTGCAGACAGTGAAAACCAGAAAGTTGGAATATCTCGGACATATAATAAGAAATCATAAGTACGAGTTGTTGCAATTAGTAATACAAGACAAGATACTAGACAAACGCATTGTTAGCATGAGAAAAACATCGTGGCTCAAGAACTTACGCCAATGGTACAACAAAAGTAACCGATCATTGTTCCGAGCTGCTGTCTGGAAGGTTCAAATCGCCTTCGATAGAAGATGGCACAAAAAAAGAAGAAGTATACATACAAACAACTATTATTTATGGTTGTCGGGCATGGGATCTCACTAAAAGACAAAATAGTACAATGCAGGCAGGCGAAAAGCTCTATTTAAGAATAATACGCGGAATAACACAAGAGAGTATAACATGTAATAAAATAAAAGAGAGTTTAAGAATTCATTCCTTATTGAATACCCTACAAAGACAGTTAAATTGATTTGGTCACTTTTGCAGAATGATTAACATCAAGGTAGTGAAAAGAATATGGGAAATGGAACCGATAAAAAATGGAAAAACAGACTAACTACAACATGAAATAAAGAAACAGCAAAATCACAGAGAGACTACCTAAGAAGAATCGGAGATATGAGCAAGGTATAGATTAAAATATAAAAAAATGCAACCTTAATACTTACGGGTATAGAAGAATGGATTGAATAATTGTTAATAATAATTGAATCATTACAATAACTTTCAGGTAATTATTTAAAGATTTCTACATGATCTGCAATAAAAACCCATTAAAAAGAACTGAAACGAAAAGAAATATGAAATGATGTATATGGCTGCATTCGTTGCCTTTTGCAAGCAATCCGCGAGGGCGGAAAGTTGCGGGGCCGCCGCCCCGCCCAAGTTAGCTGCTCCATTGCCGCGGCTCGCTCGCTCGGAGCACAAAAACTTATTAGCAGAAGCCGGCGCCCGGAATTTTTCCGATTAAAATTCAATTATTGAAGGCGGCTAACGAACTGTTAATTATAGCGGAGAAGTTCAGGGCTGCCGGCCCGCGCCATTGTGCAGGCGATGCAAACCAAATTAGGCGCGCACTTCCGCGCGGGGCACCTCCTCGCAGGCCGCGGCGAAACAAAGGACAAAAGTGCCCATTTTATTGCAGAAGTTGACGGAAATTAAACGGAAATCCCTCTCGGCGCCTCCGAACGCGAGACAAATGAAAACGCGCGGCCCTTATGAAACTTTAATCGGGAAAAGTTCGGAAATTTTCCATATAAGTGCGGCGGGAGACAAGGCATTAGGAACTCGTGGCGCAGTTTTTCTAAGGATGGCCCGAAATATTTCTAAATGCAGAATGTCGCTGAAATATTTTTTTAAATTCTCAGCCGTAAGAATAAGTAGAAAAATGCGGTTGATTTTAAAAGATAGTTCCCATTTTACTTTCGAAGCGTTAAGTCGTACTCGGTTCGCTCAGCGTAAGAAAGTGTAAAAGTGTGGTCGCTTATCGGGCACGATAAATGCGAGGCCGCTGGCCTTCGTATCTATTATAAAAGGACATTTATTAAAATAAGTGTATAATTCAAGTTCAATCAACATTAAGGGTATCTACAGACAACACAGGTACGATAGCTATGTAAGCAATTAAATAACATGTATTCTCACGGAAATAATCTAGAATACAACAATATTATAAATAATCAACCAATTTATCAACAACAAAACATGCAATGGTAGCCAACAATGAATACACCTCCACTCATAAATACACAACCACCGTTATAACAGCAAATATATGCAACACTTCGATAAATGGCCTCGGTAGGAATACCCACCATTGGCGTAGACAGAGGATATCAACTACAAAGGATGACGTCGACCAGCGAAGAAGAGGAAGAAATACAAACGAACAAAAATAATGAATGGCTAGAAATAAGAGGTACAAAAAGGAAAAAAATTCAAAAAGCAAAACCAAGCACTACTACTAATAAAATCGAGACTAACAATCGCTACGATCTGTTGACTCACGACGCAGGAACAAGCAATGAAAGCACAGAAGTCACTACAACGCCAAAGCCTCCCTCTATATTTGTACAAGGAGTAAAAAATTACAATGAATTGATAAAACGAATTCAAAACGTCGCAGAAACTGAACAGTATCAGACAAAGACGTTAGCTGATAACGTTGTCAAAATAAACTGCCTAATCCCAGAAACATACAGGAAATTGATTCGAGAATTTAAAGAACAAAACATTTACTACCACACATATCAAATGAAGGAAGAGTGGGCATACAGAATAGTAATTAGATACCTACACCACTCCACAAACCTCGACAACATTAAAAAAGAAATATTTAATTTAGGACAAAGTCGGAAATATAATAAACGCACAACACAAAATCACAATGCATCCCCTCAACCTATTTTTTGTAGACTGGGAACCCGCTTCAAACAAGAAAGATGTATTTAATATAAAAGGACTTCAGAACATGATAGTAGAAATAGAACCATTCCGCGCTTGTGCTTCGGAGCGGACGGTCGAGTGCCACGCTCCGATAATAAGTGCCCCAAAACTCTCTACCTGCTGCTAAGGTCAGGCCTACAATTTCTATTATAATTAGAATTATGAGTCATTTTATAGGTATTCCAAACTACAAATCCTAATTTGTTTGCGGTTGACTTTCGAAGCGTAAAGAACGTCAGCGATAAGTGTCGGCTGTAATACGAGTGTTAACCGTTATCATTGACCGTAAGGTCACTGATACCACAGGTATCATTCACTATTTGTTATTTTAAAAACAAATTAATTTAAATTGAACGCAAACAACCTCGCAAATATTTAAATTATAAAATATGTCCTATTCACAACCTAACTATAATTCATATCCAAACCAAACCAATCTACAACAGCAATTTCAATATCAAACCTGTAATGCATCACAACAAACTTTTCCTATACAATCCCAACCATGTACCAACCAAATCCTTACCATGGACCGATGACAAATATGTACCCGATAAATCAGCATCAACCCTCTACGAGCCTCTTAGCTAGTAATGTGACAAGGAACGAATGGCACACTATCAATTACAAAAAAAGACCCAGGAGCCCTGAAGACACTACAAATAATCAAAGGCAAGAAAAAAAAAACAATATTGGTTAGACAACCCAGTTGAAACTTCTAATACATATGACCCACTAAATATTTAAATAGACGACAACCAAACAAACACCACACAGACAACAATCGTTCAGAAGGACCCCAAACCACCACCTATCTACGTATACGATGTCAAAAACATTAATCCGCTAACGACACTACTGAATGAAATCGCCAAAAACAATTACACATTAAAAGCACTTAGCAACGAACAAGTCAAAATCCAAAGCAACACAAGTAAAATCTATACAACTATTATTAAACACCTTTTAGATAAAAGCACAAAATTTCATACTTACAAACCAAAGCAAGAACGAACATTCAGAGTAGTAATCAAAAATATCCATCACTCAACAGACATCGCAGAAATAAAACAGAACCTAGAAAATCTTGGTCACGAAATAGTTAATATTTGGAATATTAAACAACAATTAAACAAAACCCCTCTCCACATGTTTATTGTTGAAATGAAACAAAAAGACAACAACAAAGAAATTTATAAAACCACGCTATTCATGAACACAAGAATCACTGTTGAACCGCCACATGCTAAAAGAACACTGCCACAGTGCCACGGACATACCAAGAACTATTGCCAACAAACATCTCGTAGTGTCAAATGTATAGGAAATCATCCTACCAAAGAATGTCCGAGGGTAACTAAAGCTGATCAAGTTAAATGCGTAAACTGTGGCAAGGGTCATCCTGCTAACTATCGTGGATGCATAATATATAAGCAACTTCAAGAAAAACTCTTCCCAAGATTAAGAAGCGCAGTTACACACACTCGTACGCCTACTCAAAATTATAGAATCCCTGGGGTCACATACGCTGAACAAGCAAGACAAAATACTCAACCTCCACAAAACTTGGCTTCTAATGCAACCCCACAAACACAAGCGATGACCTTAAATCACCCGTCAAACGACATGGAAGAACTAAAATCCATGATGAAGAACTTAATTACACAAATGGGGACTATTATGAATCTCCTAACCACGCTCATTAGTAAAATATAATGGACCAACTATTAACTATAGCAGTTTGAATGCCAACGCTTAGCCTGCACGCCCAAGACGTCAAATTCTTCCTTGAACTCAATAAAATCGACATACTGCTCATAACAGAAACACATTTTGCCAGCAAAAGCTGTATTCAATTTCCAAGCTACTGCATATACAACACTAACCATCCCGATGGAACCGCCCACGGTGGAACGACAGTTATCATAAAGTCTAACATAAAATGTCATGAATTGGCTAAATATGAAACAAAACAACTCCAGGCTACTACCATCCACGTAGAAGACAAAACAGCAATCCTAAAAATTTCTGTCGTCTATAGACTCCCAACCATTCAACAAAAAAAAGACACTTACTCACATTTCTTCCAAAGTCTTGGTAACAGATTCTTCGCATCCGGTGACTTTAATGCGAAACATCAGGACTGGGGATCTCGTATTACAAGAACTGACGGACGCGAGCTACTGGCAGCTATAAATGTAAACAATCTACAATACCTATCAACTGGCGAGCCAACCTATTGGCCAACAGATCGCCGAAAGATTCCAGACTTAATTGACTTCTGTATAACTGAAGGGCTAAATACAAGACAATTTACAATCAAGTCTTGCTTTGAACTTGCAGCTGATCACTCCTCCATTCTAACTACATTCCGCTCAGAACTAACACAAATACAAACACGACCAGTCCTTCACAACACTAAAACGGACTGGGACTTATTCCAAACAATAATAACTGAACAATTGAACCTGGGAGTTTTGTTGAAAACCAAATATGATATTGAAGAAGCTGTACTACAATTAACTAGTACAATCCAACAAGCAGCGTGGAAAGCCACCCCTGTGATAAAAACTACTTATACCATCAGCTTCCCAACACTATTAAAAGACAAGATAATGGAGAAAAAGCGTCTCAGGAAACGCTGGCAAATTACCAAATTAAAGAAACTTCAACAACTTAAAAACGAATGCATACAACACTACCTTGCGAACCTTACAGCCACTGAAACCACCGACTATTCTCTGTGGAAAGCAGTTAGAAAACTCAAAAGGCCAATAGCTCACATACCACCTATCACCAAATCAAACGGCCAATTAGCTCGTACTAGTAAGGATAAAGCTGAAACGTTTGCTGACCACCTAGTCAACGCATTCCAACCATACCCTAGCCAGTGTCCGGAGGAAGTTACTAAAATAAACAACTTTCTGGAATCTCCATTCCAAATGAGCCTACCGATTAAACCATTCAAGCGCTGGGAAGTACAAGAAGTAATTAGAAAAGAAATCAACATCAAGAAAGCACCAGGCTTTGACCTTATCACTGGAAAAATTCTCCAGCAGCTACCTGAAACCGCACTACGAGCAATCACTCAACTGTACAATGCTATCCTCTCCAACAGATACTATCCAAGCGCTTGGAAAGTAGCACAGGTCACAATGATTCAGAAACCTGGAAAGCCACCCACTGATCATGCTTCCTATCGTCTCATCAGTCTCCTACCTATCATATCAAAAGTCTTTGAAAAATTGTTCTTAAAACGCCTTCAACCAACCCTAGATGATTTAGAATTGATACCCAAGCACCAGTTCGGTTTTCGACACTCGCATGCAACTATCGAACAAATACATAGACTTGTAGATCAAATTCATACCGACCTAGATGAATATCGACATTGCTCCGCTGCGTTTCTAGGTATTTCACAAGCGTTCGATAAAGTATGGCACTTTTATAAATTAAAAAAATATCTACCATACCAATACTATGAAATACTAAAGTCTTACTTAACGTATCGACATTACTTCGTTAATTATCAAGATGAACACACGAACCTCCACCCAATACTATCGGGAGTCCCCCAAGGCAGCGTGCTAGGACCTATCCTCTACTTACCCTTCACAACTGACTTACCAGCTACAAGCCTAACTACAACCGCCACTTTTGCTGACGATACGGCAATTCTAGCTTCGCACCTAAATCCGAATACTGCAACTTCCCATCTGCAAACCGCTCTGAATAAATTGCAGCAATGGCTCAAGGTATGGAGAATCTTGATAAACGAAACCAAATCCCAACATGTAACGTTCACCATGAACCGTGATAACTGTCCACCGATCTCACTTAACGGACAACAAATAAAACACGCAGACTCCGCAAAATACTTAGGACTCCATCTAGATCGACGCTTGACCTGGAGAACCCACAATTTTAATAAATGCAAACAGCTAAGGATACAATACAGGAAACTATACTGGATGATTGGAAGAAACTCTGTACTCTCACTAGAAAATAAGCTATTGCTCTATAAGGTGATTCTGAAACCAATACGGACCTACGGTCTCTCACTTTGGGGAACTGCTAGCAACACCAACCTGGCCATCATCGAGAGGTTCCAGAATAAAGTGCTTCGGGCTGTAGTTAATGCGCCATGGTATGTGCCGAACAAAGTGATTTTAAGTGACTTAAGTGTTCCAACCATTAAAGAAGAAATAGGGAAAATTGCCCAAAAATACAAAGACCGATTAACAGCACACCATAACGACCTTGTACATTCTCTAATGAACGAACCAGATCGCCCAAAACGCCTAAAGCGTTTTAAACCAAACGAACTACCAACGCGCTTCAATGCTGTTCTTGAACATTGAGCTATTCCAGACCCATTCCATTAGTTTATAAATTAGTTAATTACTTAAAGTACCTTCAATTCAAATCATTCGCTAGCAGTATAGAATAGTGTATTAATTATAGGGGGGGCTTACTGGAGCCTGAGCCTGCATGTCCATTAGCATGTTTTTGCACATTGCTTATAATATATACACACATATATAGGACATATTGTAAATAAAGGGGTTAAAAAAAGAAATAGAACCCCTCGCACAAACAAAAACAACATAATATAATGCATCGGGTCCAACAGTACGGTCACACTAAATCGTATTGTAATAATCTATATTTATGCGTGAAATGCGGAGGTCATCACAACACCGCAACGTGCACTAAAACAAGAGAAACCCCAGCAAAATGTGCATTATGTGGAGGGAACCACCCCGCGAACTATAGGGGATTCGAGTACTATCAAAGAATCTATAAAGGGAACACCAAAAACTACGGAAATGTCAACACCCCACCGATATTTACAAACAATGCTTATATATGGAACTTACAACAACCCTCACCTTCTCAACAAAGAAGCTACGCGGAAACAGTAAAAAAACACAAATAAAGGCGAAGACACAACTACTATACTAACCAAATTCTTAAATGAATTTAAAACATTATTTAATCAGCTACTACAAGAAAATACCATAGTCCTAAATAAGATTACAATGTTAATCAATAAAATTAAATAAATATGGCAAAGTCACTGCAAATAGTCCAATGGAACACCAACGGCCTTCCAAGCCACTAAGAAGAAATAAAAATATTCCTAGACAATAATTTTATAGACATATTACTGGTTAGCGAAACGCATCTCACAAATAGAAGTTACTTCAACATACCAAAATATAGATTTTATCACACCAACCACCTCGATGGAACAGCACACGGGGGCACCGCAATATTTGTCAAACAAACAATTAAGCACCATGAACTGCCAAAATACGAAGAAGAACATATTCAAACAACGTCAGTACTAATACAAACACTTATATATAGTCCCCACAACACAACCTAAAACGAGAACACATTGAAAGCTTCTTTCGAACACTGGGACAAAAATTCATTGTAGGAGGGGATTATAACTGGAAAAATGCGCTATGGGGTTCACGACTGACTACAACTAAGGGTACAGAACTAGCAAAAGTTCTCCAAGATAAAAACTACTAGTTCATTTCATCGGGAACACCAACTTACTGGCCATCAGACCCCAACAAAATTCCAGACTTATTAGAACTTCTTCATTACTAACAGCATAGCACCAACATACATAAACATTACACCAAGCTACGATCTGTATTCGGACCATAGCCCAATAATAGCTACACTAAGCACGTCCTCAATTTATAAGAAACACAAACCATATTTGCACAACTCCAAAACAAACTGGGACAAATATTACAAGACAACATTGTACTATTTACCCGACTGAAAGAATCAAAGGAAGTCGAGGAGAAATATAATAACTTTGTCAATGTTCCACAATAAGCCGCCAAAGCAGCCACTCCCAGCACCGAACACAAGAAATCAACCAATAATATACCCCTAGAAATAAAACAACTGGTATCTGTAAAACGAAGAGCCAGATCAACTTGGCAACGAACTAGAACACCAGATAATAGAGTTAAATATAACCATCTAAATAACAAGCTAAAAACCAAGCTGCACGAATTCAAAAACAACTCTACATACATTTCTAATCTTTCAAGGTTGGATAACTCCATTTGGAAGCCCATAAAAAAACAGTAGAAAACCTTTAACAACATCTCTCCCTTACGGAAATACTCAACATTACTAGGTGCATGGGCAACAAATGATAAACAAAAGGCCCACCTCTTCGCCGAGTACCTTGCAGCGGCCTTTCAACCCCAAAATAATGATCAGGTACAGGAAGTCGAACAGGTTCTAAGTACGCCTACACGAGCACAACCCTTAAAATTATTTACTCCAAAAGAAATAAGGGACGCAATAAATACCCTAAATCCCAAAAAGGCCTCTTGCACAGACCTCATTACAGCGAAAATGTTAAAAAAAAATTGCCAAAAAAAAAACGACTTGTAAAACTTCTGTACATCTTCAACGCAATAATTAGACTCGACTACTGGCCTACATCACTTAAAATAGCGCAAATCATAATGATACTAAAACCAGATGTCACATCTTATCGCCTGATAAGTTTACTACCCGCAATTTCAAAACTACTCGAAAGACTTCTCAACAGACTGAACACACACTTAAATTCACAGGATTGGATCCCAAACCATCAGTTCATTTGAAGACAAACAATACTGCACATCTGCATTTATAGATATTTTGACAAAAGTGTGGCACCCTGGACTAATATCAAAAATAAAAAGAATAGTTCCATCCTGCTACTTTAAACTGATGAAGTCATACCTACAAGAACGCCAATTTGAAGTGAGAGTAAACGAAGCTACATCAAACCGACAACTAGTCTTATCAGGAGTACCGCAAGGTAGCATCCTAGGACCACTACCATATGTCCTATACACACACGACTAACACTAACAACAACAGGCACCTTCGCGGACGACACTGCCATATTCTCAGCGCACGAAGATCCAGTAGTAGCCTCCTCAAATCTACAACACCATTTAAGCTTAATAAGCACATGGATGGAAGAATGAAAGATCAAGGCTAATGAATCCAAATCGACACAGGTAACATTCACCCTCACAAAAGGTACCCACCTGTAAACCTCAATCAAGTAATACTTCTACAAAGTGATAATGTAAAATACTTAGGCCTAACCTTCGACAATAAATTAAATTGGAAACAACAAATTAAAAAGAAAAAAACTCAACTCGATTTAAAAGCTAAAGAACTATCTTGGCTTATTGGAACGAAATCCCGATTGTCAATGGAAAACAAAATCTTGATCTATAAAATAGTGCTCAAGCCGATATTGACTTACGGCATAGAACTCTGGGGATGCGCCAGCAAGTCCAACACGGCAATAATCCAGAGAGCTCAATCTAAAATACTCTGACCCATAACGGATGCTCCGTGGTATGTCTCGAACCATACCTTACATATAGTTCTCAAAATCCCATATATCAGTGAAGTAATCGGAGAAACATCACACCAAACTCGAATTCCACCCAAATCCACTGCTTCATCTTCCAGAAAATAGAAGACTCAGAAAATGTTGGCCAATAGACATTAAATGAATATTTATACCAATGTACTAGCCATCTAATTGGCTCATAGATTGTATTCTTCTGTTGCCAATAAAGAATCATAATAATGTCAAAAAATTTAATGATATAATTCTGGTTGAATATATATAATATATATATATATATAATATATATATATATATTATATATATATATATATATATATATATATATATATATATATATATATATATACAAGTAGAATTACCGCCATTGCAGTGGGGGTTATTTTGCATACTTAAAGTGGCGACGTTTAGTATTCAAGAACAACATGTAATTATCCGTCTTCTCCTCTTACAAGGTGAAATGCCCATAGAAATTTATCAAAATTGTGTGAGACATGCGGTGAAGGCGTTATGGATGTTAAAAATGCGCGCCTGTGAGTGTCAAAATTTAAAGAAGGTCGAAAGTTGTGTGACATGTAAACTGAAGCAGCTTCAGCCACGAACCAGCCGGACCGAAACCGTGATTGTGCGAGTGGAGCAAATTGTTATGGATCTGTGCACGATGACCTGAAAATTGATGACTGCGAAAAGTTTCTTCAAAGCTTTTTCGAATACTGAGCGATGAACGAAATCACGGCGACGATGTTGTAAAGAATGCTTGAATGCACTCGTACATATTAACTGTGTACAAAACTCTTCAATTGCTTCCCGTCCTTTGCTTCTCTCTATGTTGTTCTTCTTTTCTTCAGTATCCTTTCCGTCATCTTCTTCCAAGTTTGTTCGAGTCTTCCTCTATTCTTTCCTAGATTTTTGTTTTCCCTTCTCTTTTGTTCTTCGCTAAGTACCTAGGATTCGCTCACAAACGTTAGTACTTGTCTATATTTTGCTTTTTAAACACATTTATCTTTGGCTTCCTTGGAATTTCCTTCTTATTGTTTATTACATAATATAACAATAAGATTTTTCCACTCTTTTCTTAATTTCTACTATCACCACTTTTGTTTTATGTTTATTTAGCTTCATCCCATTTTTTTCTAAAACCTTATTAGAAATTTCTAAGTTCTTTTGTAAGTCCTTCTCACTTTTTGCCATTATTACTATATCATCGTCAAAATCATCTTTTAAGATGTCTATTTCCTGTACGTTATTGCAACCGATTTTTACTACTTTTTTATTTATGTTGAGCATTTGTTTATAACTTGATCTAGAAATATTATAATTAACAATTGACTCAGTCCTCCTTCTTCGTTTATGCCTTCTTTTGTAATGAAGTTTCTAATTTGATGCCTATTGCCAATTTCTCTTTTCTTTAAAACACTCCACAGTTTTTTGTTGGGACTTTATCGAACGCCTTTTCTAGGTAAACGAAGGCTAATAGCACTCTTCGCCTCTGCTGTAATACTTTCTGCTTTAACAGTAATATATGATCTTGCATACTTTGTCCATTCCTGAAACCTCGTTGTAATTCTTCCAAGATACTGTCCACGATTAACCCAACCCCCTGATGCTTTAAACATCGTCACGTTATTTTTGTTATGTTGTTAACGCTGTCTGTCAATACTTGGCTTCTGTTCTTTTTTCTATACCTCGTTATATATTTTCATTCTTTTATGATCCACATTTTATATAATTTATTCTGGAGATTCATTTTCAGCTTTTTTATTATTTCTTGTAGCTCCTCTCTAGTTGTTATTTTTATTATCTTGCTTCAGTTTTTTCTTCCTTGGTTTCATAAGTGCCTAGTAGCTTTTGGAAATATTCTTCTTTTCCACCTACTAGTATTTTAGACTCCCAAGTTTGTAATTTTTTAAATGATTCTTAAAGCTTCCGATTTTTTCCTATCGTTTTCCACTTTCCACGAATTTTTCATATATATCTTTCACTGCTGCTGTAAACAATTTTCACTTTTCCTTTTCTTTTTATAAATTTTGTAGTTTTCTGCTATTCTATTAGCCAAATAAATTTTACTTTTATTTTCTATTTGATTTTCTCTACGCATTAAGCTGATTTTTTTGTTTTGTTATTTGTTTTGGTTACTTTACACACTTTTTAACTGTTGCAATTAACATATTTTTAAAATAATTGCATATCTGTTCCGTATTATTATTGTCTATTTTCCATACGCTGCCGTTTCAGTTTTTCTTTCAATAATTCTTTATGTTTCTCTGATATTTTATGTTTCTATTGTTTAACGCTCTATTTTTTTGTTTTATTGCACTGTGTTTGATATTACTGACTACTAGGTAATGGTCGCTACCAATCGCAGGTCCTCTTTTTACTGTTGTATCCATTATGGCGTTTCTGTTGTCTCTTTCTACTATATAGTCTGTTAATAATCTTGTTCTTTATTTTTACGACTTTGTTCTTTTTCTGTCTCATCCGATTCTAGTAAGCATATTTTTCTCCAAATTCCTGGTTTCTCGATTTTTATTTCTATTTCAATGTTTTTTATTAACATTTTGCATTTGCTCTTTTAACTTTCTATCGTTCAACCCTTTATTACTACATTATTCTTTATGTTCTGTCCCCATTCGTTCCAATCTGTCGTTCATCTCTCTAATCTCATTTCTAAATGCTTTTTATTTTTATTTTTGCGTTTCTTTATTTCTTCTTTATACTCTTTCCGATTCACTTTAGTTTGTTTCACATCCACCGTTCTTGCCTATTGTTTTGTCTAATTTATCCTGATTCTGTTTATTCTCTTTGGGAAGTGCATCACCTTATTGCTTTTTTGAAGGTTTTCTTATATTCTTCATCGCTTCTCCCTCGCCTGTGGAATAATCTTCGTAATTCAATTTGCGTTTTCGTTTTCAGGCACTTACAGGAATTCATACATGCATCTGTCTTCTAATTATATTTATGTTACCACACTTGTGGCTTGTGTTACCTACCTTACCACCGTCGTGTTGGACAGTGTGCCGCTATTAGATTTTCTTTCTTATCTAGTTTTCTTCCTTAATGTTCTACAAAATTCTAATTAACATACTGTTTTACACCTTCCGTTTTTTTTTTCCTACTGTTATATTTCATGTTTACAATTTCTGTGTCTACACTCACTCGATAAGGCCTAATTTTAGACCTTAATACAAAAAAAATTTTTTTTTATTTATATTTGAAAATTGAAATATTGAAAACAATATAACGCAGCATGGCTTTGGGGGAGTGAAAAACAATGGAAACCGTTGGCTTGCAGCAGAGTGCGAGCACATGTGACTTGGCCGGGCTCTTCCTCAAGTACTATACTACTGTGCACTTCTTATAAAGTGTCACTTCGTAGCATAGTAATCAAGCTACAATTACCATTTATCTTTGTTATTTGTGAACAAAACATTGACCAGAATACACTCAAAGCACATTTCGTAACGTTGAGTTGTCACATCTTCAAAAACAAGGAGATTTGCTGTTTTAGCATGATAGTACGTATGCACATGCTGTTGACTAGTCAATTTGATCGTCGTAACAAATGCTTGGTCAGTGAGACTTTCCCTATTTAACACATAGTGAGATGACACTTAAAATGTAGAACAAATATAAACAGCCATTGAGGTTTTCTTCTTTTCAGAATTTAATTGTCTGTCCTTGAACGTAAGTCTGCTCTTTTCTTTTCCACTTTATTATGATTTGTTCGGCCTATAGCCTTCTGCTTAATATTGTCTACCCACCTCCTGGATGGTCTTTGTACGCTATTTTATAATCTTAGCCTCAATTTAAGAATTCGTTTGTACATTTTATTTCTTTCTGTCTGACTGTGTGCCTTGCTCATCTACCTTTTGCTTCCGCAATTCTTCATATTACATCTTCTGCTCCAATTCATCTTCTAATTTCTTCGCTTGCATTTTATCTCGTAGGATTATTTCTAATATGTCACATGACAAATATTTCTCTCTTTAAGTTTATTGGTTATTTTGAATGTAATAGAAGTCCTGGTTTTTCAGTGGCTACCTATGTTACTAGAATTCGTCTGCTTATTTCGGCACTTTGATTTGATCTACTCTTCTACGTTTTCCAAGATCTTATTACCAATTCTGTATATTGTGTTTTCTGGAACTCCTGTCTTTCCTATATTCATTTCTTCAAATATTGTTCGCTGAACATCTATTGTGGTTTTCCAGTTTTCCAATAAGAACAATAGTAGCTACGAGACAAACGTGATTTGGGTACCATCCTTAAATGTTTAAGCCTTTTTATCCTAATTCAGAATTTTGAAAGTAACTTTGAGGACAGCACTAAACGATTAATTTACTATAATTGTTAACGTGTTCTAGAGTCTATTCTTGCGTTGTCCATAGCTGTTAAAAAGGCTTTAAAACAATGCACTGTTATTAAGTTATAATATCTGTAGGTCCTAAAAATATGGCAGTTAAAAATTACTAGTAAAGTTCATGTTCTAAATTAAGTTTGAAGAGTTATAGCGGTGGTTGAATTAAATTACTTTAAGTAAAACTACTTACATTAGTAGCCACAAAAATTCCTCATTAAATAAACGGCCAGAGCGCCAGAGCTTATCTGCGACCAAATCCTCTTGTACGCAATCCAAACATCAACATCTACAAACCCCAAGCACCCGACCCGCCATAAAAATACCAGCGCACGGTGCCGACGCCGGCTCATTATGCCGATGCGATTTTTATGGGCCCGCAAGTGCCATTTGCACAACAGTAATTTTTACGCGGCTATTGTTTCGGAATTGACCTACTTCACGTGCGCGGCGGGTTCTTAACTCCTAACCGGAGAAAGAGACGGCTTTATTGATATTTAGAATGCCCATAAAAGCGGAGAGCTCGAACGGCGGCACAATAAAACTTCATTGTAAAATACGAATTTTCCGAAAACAGGGCGTAATTTATGGCGGAGCGCCCGGGCGCTGTATGCATTTCAATCTCATTTCCGTCAGCGACGCGGAACCTGGAGACGTCTTGAGCGCCCGGCTGCTCGCCGCGCTGATCAACAATCTTCGGGCTAATGACGGCGGTTTTGGATTTTATGGGGTTATGTTTTTTATTTTCGGAACTGTAGTGGCAGTAAATTTCAAAATGTCAATAATTATGTTAAGGTTGTACAATACAGAGCACAACACAGCGAGACTGAAATTTTAGATTTTTAAACCAAGTGGTAGATAAAAATAATTTGTTTCTACTATCTTCTTGAATAGGAAATATCTGTTATCTCAAAATAACATAAATCAGGTGCATCCGCGTGAGCATTTACATGGTTATTTACAGACACTTTGAGAAGCGCCACATAGCGTAGGGTAAACATATTGCAGGCAGTCGAACATAGTCAATGTGAAAGTAGAAATTCTACTATAAATTGGGAGAAACAGCGAGGAAAACGCTTAAAATGTTAGTGCAGGTATATATGACAAAAATCATGAGTAGAAAGTGTGTTTACGCCTAAAAATATACTTATAACATTCGCTATGGGAAGAAAATGACTGATGATGAGATACGTTTGGGTCGACTAAAAAGCAGAGCTCTAGACATAAACTAAGTACGACAAATGCTAGTGACTGACTCTAAGACTCATAGCGAGGAATTGGGTATTGACAAAAACATGGTGCTCATCGTCGTCTAGGAAGAATGGAACAAACAAAAAATTTGTTCCCGATTTGTGTCGCACGACCTGATAGATGAACAAGAAGGTCAAGAGATTTTATTAGCGTATGTAACCAGAATCTCTAATTTTCGGGATCCTCACAGGGGATGAGATCAAATAATATCAGTTAGATCTGAAAGTCAAACGGGAATTGAGTTGATTGCAAAAATCTAAAGTCATAACAATGTTGATTGTTGAAGATAATGAACATCTAGCAGGCGTTCTGTGCAGTGCTCCGCTGTCACCAATAACATCACGTGCGATCCCGGTACTCGTGCCGGCTAGAAACATTTAGTATGTCAGTGCGCGGGTTGCATGGGCAGTTCTTATTTCCTAACTTTAGTGAGAACATTGCTCTACAATCTCTTCCCGAAAAGCTTTTCGGTCAGCTCTAACACCGCCATGCCCGCTGGCACCAACCATCAACTCCTTTGAGATCCTCAGAAGGAAAATATTGCAAAGCTAGTCGTTTTCAACTCCCGATAGGACACTTCAATCCTCCCGGGAGCGAATCCCCCGTAGTGCTGCAGGAGAAACAGGCCTGACCAGTGGTCAGAAAAACCTTACATAAAGATCATGTAGGCTTTCTGAAAGCCAAAAACGTAAGCAAATGAAATTGCTATCTAACTTTCCATAAAAAGTTTGTAGATGAAGATCAGGAGCCTCTCAATACTAGTCTACGTCCCCAACCATCATAGCATATTTTTCCTTAGTATTGCACACTGTTTTTCACACCTTCGAGTATTTCCACAATCATCTTTTTGCAAACATTACGATTCTGTAATAACATCACGGGCTGAGGAGGCAACCAATTTTGTCTCCTCTATTTCTCATTAATCTTTAACTAGTCGCGTGGGGTCAATTAAACCCCAAGCACCTTTGTTTTTGTCAAAATTCGACAAATATTCGGCGTAAGCGACTGTACCTTTCAGTAGCTTCCTAGCTCAGCCGCTCCCTCCTCCTCAGTGCTCTGCTAGTCGCGGCGTCACGCGGAAGTGCTTGGGGTCCAACAAACCTCGCGCGACTAATAGTGTAGTAAATTATTGGTGAGCATAATATTTCTTTTTGCAATCTCTGTATTATTTTTGTTTTGATTATTATTTTATCGATCTTTACAGGTAAAACATCACAATGGGTAGCTGTCATCACTTGACTCAAGAGGAAATAAATTCTATTCTCAAAGAAGGTAAAATAGATTCTTTCAACGAAAGTGATAACAAGTTGGGCGTAGAATAAATGTGTATTTATTAAGAAGATCATGATGCTGATACTCAGCAGAGTGGAGAAGAATCAGAAGATAAATCAGTGCTTCAGAACACTATCTAGGTAAGGACAAGAAAAGAGTCTAGGTAAAACATATATAAAGCTGGGGCTAATAGCCACTAATAGTAAAAGAAAAAGTTGAAAAATAATAAAATAAAATTAAACTGCTAGAAATAGCGGTCAAAACGAGAAAGTTAGTAATAACGGGTATGGTAGACGAAAAAGAGGAAGAAGAGAATGTTATAGTGGAAGAAATAACAACGGTTTTGGATAACATAGGAATCGAACTTGACAAAAAGAAAGATCTAGAAGATTTTAAAAGAATAGAAACACATAAAAAATGGAAACAAGACCAATATTAATTAAGCTTGGAAAATTTAGTAAAAAAAATTGAAATAATTAAGAACGGAAAGAATTGAAAGCGCACGAATATGTGAAAAAATAAAAACTACCCCGAAAAGGAATGGAAACAAATAATTCCATTAATGAAAGAAGCGAAGCAAAACGAATAAAAGACGCAGATAAAATATAATAAATTAATAATAAATAACGAAATATATAGAATAGAAGACGAAGAACGTATAAAACAACTTTTGACAGAAATAAAGAAAGAAAAGGAGAGAAATACTAATTATAAATAATTAGTCAGCGATAGATCCCTAAAAGAAGTAGCACAGTTACGCAAAATAACAAGAAACAACAGAGGCAACGCACAAGGCTATGGAAAATCGCAAAAAAGAAAAATAGAAAATGCATACACAAAGATGATTTAGGAATCAAAAATAATAGGCAAAAGGAGAAGAGGAAGATCAAAACAAACGTGTAATAAAAGTATCGAGAAAAACTAAAGAAGATATAAAAAAATGGATAGAGGCCAAAAGGTTAGCAGTGGACAGAAAAATCTGAAAAAAACAGGCTCGTGTCTATTGGTCCAAGGAAATGCTCAAGAAATACGATAGCGGTGCTTCAACAATCGTTTACAACATTGTCACAAATCCAATCTTGGATTTATGCGTACGAGCCCGAAAGTAAGCAGCAGTCAACTATATGGGTCTTCCAAGTTGAGCCAAGTCCAACCAAAATCGTTCGCGTTCGAAGCAATTCAAACCAAATGGTTGCCTGTTTTTTGGAAGAAGTGAGCAAGTCATAAACGTGGTTTTGGAAAATTGTAAAACAGTTAATTCTGAATGGTACAAAATCAATTGTTTGCCAGAAGTCTGGAGAAATAGGAAAAACCAAGGCCAGATTACTCTCCACCAACACAGTGTGAGCTCTCATACATCAACGCAACCAACTGGCTTTTTGAACACTCAAATTTTGAATTGATGGCGCTTGTCCTCCCTACAGCCCTGATTTGCCCCAAACATTTTTTGCTTTCACACGTAAGGAATAAACTGTATGGACAATGATTTTCGACGCCGGAAGTAGCGGTTAATGCGCCCAAAACCCATGTTTCGGAAATCCCTGATATGTTATGGAAAATGCCATAAAAAATTGATTCCGACAATAAAAAAAAATATTTTGGAACACGATAAAAAGGTTTCCAACATTATACATTTGTTTTTGTTAGCTTTTTGCAATAGATATCCTGCAACCCACGTACTTTTGCTTTAAGACTTCATAAACGGTGGTTGACTAGGCAGCTTGTCATTTAGTGTGCATAATGCCGTCATTATTCTGTCAAATCGAGATTGTGACTGTTTTGCCTAACCTATCGAGTGGTGGATTTTAGCCCCAAAAAATTCATCGCTTTGAACCATCACGATTAACAAGGTAACCTCCCGCCCCTCCCATTTTACTTTACAACGACCGCTTTATTACCCTACGCAGGTACTTATAATGGTCGAGTGGGCTACCCACTTGACATCAAAACCTTGGGAATAAACCACACTGTTCCTTGCAATAAAGCTTTAGCTAAATAATATTGAGTTACATATAAGTCGTGTGGTAAAGCGGTCGGTAGACTCTCTGTGATCCTGACAGAGGATAGGAAAGCAACTCGAGCCTTAAATTGCCCTACCCCCAAATATTAAGAGCAAATACACAAATAATTTTTTCCTTGATTCAACCCAATCTCACCAATCCGCCTAGTCAATGTGGTGAGTAACATCTAACATGTCCCCTACACAAAGCAAATATCGAATTTTAAAATTAATATACACCAGGTGAGTAGAGAAAACATCTCAGAATCTCACACCGTTGACAAAACGGTATGCTTCAAGCCTTCAGGGGGAGGCAATCCTATAAAACGACGCAAAACCTAACCAATACTGCATGTTGCAACATCTAACGTAAGGTCATTAGCTACAGAAGATAGAATAATAGAACTAGAACAAGAATTAAAAAGTAAACTGGATTAACGTAGGAATATCAAGTACAAAGAAGAAGAAGATGCATAATATTGAGAAACGGTCATGTACTATATTACAGAGGAAATGAAGATAAACGAATAGCAGACAGAAACATAACAAGTAAAGTATTATAGTACAAGAGTATATAGGAAAATAAATTTAATAGGCATTAACAATCAATGCACATGCAGAATAATTCAGGGTGAACCACTGATCACGATGACGAGAAAGTTGAGCAAATGTATGGAGTCATTAACGAGAATATCCTACCACTTCTATCTGATAAAGGTAGAAAAACCACTGCGCGCTTTTATGAGTACTAGAGCACGTGGCAGAAAAGCAGCTCAAAAGCAAGCTCCTAGAAAGCGGCATCTTTCTTCCCGCTGTAAAAAGGGCGAGGAAAAGCCCCCGGCGCAGCCCCATGCCACTCATGTTTCTAGAACTTGAGCGGACCAACAAGGAGAAAGAGATTTTTCACTTGTAAAGCATCCTTGTCTTGGTGATCAAGATTTGAGGAGCCAAGGAAAAGGAAGCCAATGAATCAGTGCCACCGTTGTCACTCTAGCCCAAAATGTGTGAACTGTAGGGAAAAACGTCACCCCGAGGACTAAAAGAAGCTCGGAAGAAGCATTCTTTAAGTCAGCTCTCTTTCAAGCTGAGCAGGCCAAATACCAGAACTGGGTCACCCTCATCAAATTATTTCACAATGTTGATCCTATCGCGTGCCTGGGAGCCGTGGTATTAGTCATGTTTGGCATGTTCAGTAGCCAATTTAACTTTTAACGCCTGGGCTTCCTAGAGATGTGAGGCTAAAGGCTTAGACCCAGACCTGTTTGCAAAGGATATTAACGTCAACGTGTAAACGTACTATTCTACAAGAAAGTTTTAAGGTGGTTCATACGATACATTCACCCTGTACGACCAGAGTTACGCAGAACTGGACAGCAGACGTTGCTGCACGATAACGTGGCTGTCCACTGTGCAATATAAATACAACAATTCTCGTCTCAGTACCAGTTCTCGATTATCCGCCGTATTCCACCGATCTAGTGCTTGCAAACTTCTTTTTGGTTGCACATCTAAAAACCGCATAAAGAGTGCACGTTTCTCCAACTTGGCAGCAATTTAAAAACCAATGACAACGGTTCTGTAATTCATTTCTAAAGAGGAATTTCCTGGCAGTTTCTAGAAGCTTTCCGAACATCACCAAAAGTGTGTTGTAAAAGATGGCGATTATTTTGTCAACAAAGGTAACTTATTATAACTTCACCTTTTCCAATTGGTATATATGTCTGTTTTGCAAAACATGTCTTATATAAATCCTAATTTGTTAAAGTAAACATATATGATAATTTTTCCTGTGTTCCGTTTGTTGTTAGTTTTCCAGAACTGGCCAGACTATTTGTACATGCATTTTTATCAGCTGCTTTGATTATATTGGATGAAGATGGTTTAGAAAGTAGATAAGATCAGATGTTTTGCATTTAAGTTTATTTAAAGCCATGGGCGCCAAATAAGTTTTAAGCCACCCATTTTTTTTGTTTAATAACCTATTAAATTATTTCTTTTAAATAATAAGGCTTAATCTTATTCTAACAAAGTTTTTTTAGATAAACCATTATATTTAGCTAACTCAAGGTTACGGGCATTTATCTTAATTATAAATAATGATTTAACAATTGTAACTGCTATAATTCTGTCATAAAGTTTAAATTATTAATAATGCAGATAATCACAATCCATAATGGTGATGTAGACAACTCACTCAAAACCATATAAAAGCACACATGTATTATAGAGTTTCTTGTCCAAACAAAATGTAAGCTATATGATAACTAAAAATTGAAAATTTACAATAAAAACTTTAGTAAAAGCAATAAAACAACAACATTAAAAATTTTTCCATATGGTTTCTCGATTTAAAGTTAATTTAATAGTTTTTTAAACAATACTTCTGTATTTGACATATATATTTGGTGCTACTTATAGATTCATAAGCATTAGATTCCAAATGCTAAAAATACGTGCTGAACATAACTGTCATACTTCTGTTTATTATTTAAAAACATTTCATATATTCCAAAGTTTGTAAATGAGATCAGGAGCCTGTCAATATTAGTCTACGTCCCCAACCGTCATAGCATATTTTTTCTTAGTATTGCACACTGTTCTTTTGATTTTCAGAACATCCCTGTGCGGAAAATTTACCTTCAAGTGTTTCCACAATCATCTTTTTGCAAACACTACGATTCTGTAATAACATCACGGGCTGAGGAGGCAACCAATTTTGTCTCCTCTATTTCTCATTAATCTTTAACTAGTCGCGTGGGGTCAATTAAACCCCAAGCACCTTTGTTTTTGTCAAAATTCGACAAATATTCGGCGTAAGCGGCTGTGCCTTTCAGTAGCTTCACCCGCTCCTTCCTCCTCAGTGTTCCGCTAGTCGCGGCATCACGCGGAGGTGCTTGGGGTCCAACAAACTCCGCGCGGGTAATAGTGTAAATTGTTGGTGAGCATAATATTTTTCTTTTTTAATTTCTTTATTTTTGTTTTGAGTATTTTATCGATCTTTACAGGTAAAACATCACAATGGGTAGCTGTCATCACTTGACTCAAGAGGAAATAAATTCTATTCTCAAAGAAGGTAAAATAAATTCTTTCGACGAAAGTGATAACAAGCTGGGCGTAGAAGAAATGTGTATTTATCAAGAAGATCATGATGCTGATACTCAGCAGAGTGGAGAAGAATCAGAAGATAAATCAGTGCTTCAGAATACTATCTAGGCAAGGACTAGAAAAGAGTCTCGATAAAACATATATAAAGCTGGGGCTAATAGACACTGAAATATCTATAATAAAACAGAAAAATCTGCAAGTGAAAGAAAAAGTTGAAAAATAATAAAATAAAAACTGCTAGAAATAGCGGTCAAAACGAGAAAGTTAGTAGTTAGGGGTGTGGTAGACGAAAAAGAGGAAGAAGAGAATGTTACACTGGAAGACTTTCAAAGAATAAAAACGCATAAAAAAATGGGAACAAGACCAACATTAATTAAGCTTGGAAAATTTACTAAAAAAATTGAAATAATTAAGAACGCAAAGAATTTAAAGCGCACGAATATATGAAAAAATAAAAACTATCCCGAAGAAGTGCAAAAGGAATGGAAACAAATAATTCCATTGATGAAATAAGCGAAACAAAACGAATAAAAGACCCAGATAAAATATAATATATATCGAAATATAAAGAAGAGAAAATGCAGAACGTATAAAACAACTTTTGGCAGAACTAAAGAAAGAAAATGAGAGAAACACTAATTATGAATAATTAGTCAGCGATAGATTCCTAAAAGAAGTAGCACAGTTACGCTAAATAACAAGAAACGACAGAGGCAACGCACAAGTCTACGGAAAATCGCAAAAAAGAAAAATAGGAAATGCGCAAAGAAAGATGATTTGGGAATCAAAAATAATAGGCAAAAGGAGAAGAGGAAGATCAAAACAAACATGTAATAAAAGTATCGAGAAAAAACTAAAGAAAACAGAACATCATGGATAGAGGCCAAAAGGTTAGCAGTGGACAGAAACATCTGAAAAAAAACAGACTCGTGTATATTAGTCAAAGGAAATGCTTCAAAAACCGTTTACTATATTGTCACAAATCCAATCTTGGATTTATGCGTACGAGCCCGAAAGTAAGCAGCAGTCAACTATATGGGTCTTCCAAGTTGAGCCAAGTCCAACCAAAATCGTTCGCGTTCGAAGCAATTCGAACCAAATGGTTGCCTGTTGTTTTAGAAGAAGTGAACAAGTCTTAAAAGTGGTTTTGTAAAACTGTAAAACAGTTAATTCTGAATGGTACAAAATCAATTGTTTGCCAGAAGTCTGGAGAAATAAGAAAAACCAAGGCGCGACGCCAGATTACTCTCCACCAACACGGTGTGAGCTCACATAAATCAACGCAACCAACTGGCTTTTTGAACACTCAGATTTTGAATTGATGGCTTGTCCTCCCTAGAGTCCTGATTTGCCCCAAACATTTTTTGCTTTCACACGTAAGGAATAAACTGTATGAACAATGATTTTCGACGCCGGAAGTAGCGGTTAATGCGCCCAAAACCCATGTTTCGGAAATCCCTGATTTGTTATGCAAAAATGCCATAAAAATTGATTCCGACAATCAGAAAAAATATTTTGGAAAACAATAAAAAGGTTTCCAACATTATCCATTTGTTTTTGTGAGTTTTTTGCAATAGATATCCTGCAACCCACGTACTTTCGCTTTAAGACTTCATAAACGGTGGTTGACTAGGCAGTTTGTCATTTAATGTACATAATGCCGTCATTATTCTGTCAAATCGAGATTGTGACTTTTTGCCTAACCTATCGAGTGGTGGATTTTAGCCCCAAAAAATTCATCGCTTTGAACCATCACGATTGACAAGGTAACCTCCCGCCCCTCACATTTTAGTTCACAACGACCGCTTTATTACCCTACGCAAGTACTTATAATGGTCGAGTGGGCTACCCAATTGACATCAAAACCTTGGGAATAAACCACACTGTTCCTTGCAATAAAGCTTTAGCTAAATAATTTTGAGTTATATATAAGTCGTGTGGTAAAGCGGGTAGCAAGTAGACACTCTGTGATCCTGACAGAGGATAGGAAAGCAACTCGAGCCTTAAATTGCCCTCACTCCCCCAAATATTAAGAGCAAATACACAAATAATTTTTTCCTTGATTCAACCCAATCTCACCAATCCGCCTAGTCAATGTGGTGAGTAACATCTAATATGTCCCCTACACAAAGCAAATATCGAATTTTAAAATTAATATACACCAGGTGAGTAGAGAAAACATCTCAGAATCTCACACCGTTAACAAAACGGTATGCTTCAAGCATTCAGGGGGAGACAATCCTATAAAACGACGCAAAACCATACCAATACTGCATGTTGCAACATCTAACGTAAGGTCATTAGCTACAGAAGATAGAATAATAGAACTAGAACAAGAATTAAAAAAAGTAAACTGGATTATCGTAGGAATATTGGAAGTAAGAAGAAAAGAAGAAGGATGCAATAATATTGAGAAACGGTCATGTACTATATTACAGAGGAAATGAAGATAAACGAATAGGAGACAGAAACATAACAAGTAAAGTATTATAGTACAAGAGTATATAGGAAAATAAATTTAATAGGCATAAGAATTAACAATCAATGCACATGCAGAATAATTCAGGTGTATGCCCCAACCACTGATCACGATGATGAGAAAGTTGAGCAAATGTATGGAGACATTAACAAAGCAGCACGAAATAATTCCACAAAATACGTACTAATTATCGGGGATTTTTTTTGAAAAAATTGGAAACGAAAAGATGGCAACGAAGAACGAATAGGACCTTTTGGCGTAGGGAAAAGAAATAAAGGAGGAAATATGCTAATCAACTATACAAATCAAAATAATTTTACTTAATGAAGACATATTTTAGGAAACCCAAAAGTAGACTGGACTTGGCAGAATCTTAACAAGACTATAAAAGTTAAACATGATTTCGTAACAACAAAATATAGTACTACATAGATACAAATATTATAAACTCTGTAAATTAAAAATCGATCATTGCATGGTAAGAGGTAAGGTACACATTGACGCAAACTTAGAAAGAAAAAATTTATTATTAGTAAGAAGCACAAAATCGACGTAGTGAAGCTGAAAAGTACTAAATGCGAATACCAAAAAATGACCCTACAACAAGCACAAACGATAAACACTAATAAAGATCTAAATATTTTAAATAAAGCGATAATAGAATGATTAGTAAGAACGTCTAAAACAGTGGCAGGAACACAAACCAATAAAATACAACGAATTAGTAAAGACACTATTACATTGATGGGAAAACGTAAAAAAATGAACAGCGATAAGAGAACAAATATGATTGAAGAAATCAACAAAGGCATCGATATCGACGGACAGAAGCTAAACCATCTGCGCTTTGCCGGTGATAACGTTCTAATAGCTACTGATAAAAAAGAATTGCAGCAAATGCCCCAAGAATTACATCACCAATAAAAACAAATTGGCCTAAAATTAAATACAATAAAAACTAAGTATATGACCAATCAAATAATACATGATAAAGAAAATGAAAATCCGAAAGTTGACAAATAATAGAGAAGGTAGATTCATACATTTACCTAGGACAATAACTTTATCAAAAGATAACTTAAAAGCTGATCTACAGAGTGGTATCCAAAAGCAGGACTGATTTAAAAAAAAATTTATTTATGGAACATTTTGGTACATCGACTTAATACTCTTCAAAATAGGCCCTTTGGACATCCACACACATCTGGTGGCGAGCCTTCCAGGTCGCGAAGGCTTTCTGGAAGTCGTCCTCCTGGATGCTGTTCAGCGCCCTCGTCGATGCCCCTTGAGCTGCCTCTTGATTCGGGGGAACAGGAAGAAGTCCGGCGGTGCCACATCAGAGCTATAGGGGGGGTTAGGCAACGTAGAAACGCCAAATTTGGCCAGGAGATCCCTCACAATCCACGCGCCGTGGCACGGCGCGTTGTCATGGTGGAGCTTCCACTTCCCCACCAGGTCTGGTCGCACGCGTGTGATCCGATTTCGCAGCCGTGTGAGCACTTTCATGTAAAATCTTGCATTTACAGTCTGTCCAGGAGGTACAAACTCCTTAAGGACAATGCCACGACGGTCAAAAAATGCAATCAACATCGATTTCACTTTCTATTTCGACATTCTGGCCTTCTTTTCACGGGGTGATTGTGCGGTGTGCCACTCTTCGCTCTGACATTTTGTTTCCGGGTGGTATTTGTAGCAAAACGTGATGGCGTATCGCTGCTCCAAATTTCGCTCCATCACAACTGATGACGAGGCGTACAATAGGAGGTCACTAAAACAGTGTTCCACACTCAACTAAAGTACACAGGCGACTGCCGCAGGTCAAAACCTGTTCCCAAGGCTCCCCTTCATAACATCCGGCCTTGCACACCCCCCCTCTATCGCTCCGCGTGCGCGGAAAAAAACAGCCCTACTACTTCTGGATACAACCCTGTAGATAGACGCATATCACTAACATGGACCACATTCGGTAAACTGCAAAAACTTTTGAAATCTCAAATACCGAACACATTACAAGCAAGAGTCTTTGATCAACACATGCTTCCGATATTAACTTATGGTACAGACACGATATGGTAAAGACACGATAGAAATTACACTCCGTGATCATATACCTAGCGATAAAATACGAAAAAGATCAAAAGTAACAGACGTGATACATCGATTGTGTAAACTTAGATGGAATTGGACAAGTCACATAGCCAGAATGAACGACAATAGATGGACACGTCGAATAACTGAATAGAGGGCACGAAGTCACAAGAGGAATAGTGAAAGGCCACAAACAGAGTGGACTGACGACATTAAGAAATTCGCAGGTATAGACTGGATGCAAAAGGCCAGAGGTAGACAACAGTGAAAAATTCAAGGGAGGTTTATATCCCACGATAGACGATATAGCTGTGATGATGATGATGACGACAAAAGCAAAGAAAGAAAAAAGAGAAATAAGCTAAAGGCACTAGAAGTGTGCTGCAATGAGAAATTTGTTATACTAAACGGCTAATTTTTTTATCATCAATTACTAAATTGCAAAATGTGTAAAATTGCTTTATAGGCACCTGAAGAGCATAAATGCAGACTTCTTAGCCATTTTTTATTAAGTTAAGTCCGTACATTTTAAGGACACCTAGCGTGGGGGCGAAGCAGAATTCAATTCCGCGGGTCAGAGTGCGCGAGGCCGTCTGGCGAAGTATCTTGCAGTGTAAATTTCATATTTTCATGCCTAAAGCATGCAACTGCTTTTGAAATTATAATAATTTACCTTTAGTAGCAATTTCAGGTGGCCTCCCCGCCGCGACCGGGCACAAATCACTCCACGACACATTTCTGGCAACACCAAAATTTGTGTCCGCTAATTTTAATACGCGTTTCGCGACGTTTTGAATATGACTGTTTTGTTGACCATAGCGTTGCTTACTGATAGCACATGCTCGCCTAGCCGGCATCGCTCGAACCTCATTGGTGCGAACGATGTCAGCTCTGTGTATATTGGCACTTGCAGGCGACGCAGCTTCGATGCTGTAAATTAGCAGGTGGCTTGCAAACGGAAAGCATTCTAAAGTTAAGGAAAAACAGGTGTCTTGATAGTGCTATACATTAACTTGCATTATGCAAATTTCTAGTGGGAGTGTACGCCCGAGCTTGCAAACAAAGAATTTAAGCGAAATGTACTATAGTTGTTAAAAAAGTACTTGCAAAAACAAAACTTAGAAGAATATGACAAAATACTAGATCACTGGCTTACAGAACTGAACTAATCAAACTAATCAAAGCAGAAGGAGATATTTACAGCACATTATTCAAGATAAAAAAAAAGCAACTTACACAACACTCTTAAACAAATTTTCTCCTGCAGAAGCCACCAGTTGTTTTATGCGTAAGATTATTAAGCAATAAATGGTCCCATAAACTCCATAAATTTCACTCCCGAATGTTTTATCTCTTTTTGTGTAAGGGAAAATTTGTATTTATTTATAAATTTGTATTCTAAAAATTACGAAGTCGGTTATAACTTTTTAAAAATGTTTTTATGAAGAGTGTAGTAAACCAAAGTTAACGTGCATTGGCTTTAAAAAAAATTAATAAACAAATAATCGTGGGGACTAAGTCACTGCTTACTAGCGACTTTTTAGTGAAAAAAATAGTTATACATGGAACAAGTGAAACTTTTTTATATTTACTTATTACAAGTAATTGTTATAACATTTTTGTAAGCATAAATGCATACTATTTTAATGGTAGAATTCATTCACGTCCACTGGTTGTACTTATATCTCATACAACTTTTTAGTAGTTCTTTGAGAATTTATAATCCAGTAATGATAAAATAAATAATTTCTTTCTACATGCACGTTCACAAGTTGGTTGTATTGCCATTGAACTGTTTGTCTTTTATTTTTACAAAAACATTCTTCTATTTCTTTCCTAAATATTTATTTTACAAATTACCTTAATTGTTTACTGTTAAAAGTAAAAAAATCATGGAACAATTTTTTAACATTTATTTTAGGTGACATTAAGTAATTGTTTTGACAAGTTACATAGCACGGACATGGTAAAAAACATTTCAGGGGATATTTTCTAAAATTAACATTTAGATTTTGACTTTATCTACAGGTTTCAAAGTGCATTCCGGGACGTCCTTAGGGGTACGCGTGCAAGCTCCTTTGACGGCACTTAGGATCCTATGGTAGTGTCCTTTGAGAGAGGATTTCATTTTGGGAATAGTAAATAGTCTGCTGGTACCAAGTCGAGACTATAAGGGGGTTGGGGAATCGTCGCGATGTCGTTTATCGTCAGTGACCTTGGAGTAAATTTTCATTGATAATGCTGTACACTATTATCTTATCAATGCCAATTTCATCTACGACCATGCGCACACTTAACCGACAGTCCAAATTCAGCACTTGACGCACATGTTGCACGTTGCCTTCGGTTCTTGAGGTCGACGGCCGTCCAGCGCGGAGCTTGTCTTCCACACTCTTTCAGCCGTTATTGACGAGCTTATGCTTCTTAAAAACTGCAGTTTGTGACATGTTTTCATCCTTGAACATTTGGCGAATTTTTCCCAACGTCTCCGTACCCGATTTCCCCAGTCCAACACAAAATTGTATGGTGTTACCTGCCCCGATTTCGCCGGGCTGATGTTACCTGGCCCGGAATTTTTCGTGCAACACAAAACCCTCCTTTGGAATTTGTAGTCACAAAGAAATGCTACCTGAGGCCGATCTTGTGGCGCCGTTTGCAGGAATGTTACCTGAGGTCGACTTTGTGGCACTGTGTGCAACACCGGGGTAATTGAACTGCCACCCGCGTCGTGCTAAGCGATCCCGAGTCGACCCGAACGCCACCGACCATAGCCGACACGGCATTTTCCAATCAGGGCAAAGACGCCCCCGGCGTTCACCAAACCTGGGCAAGCGGGCTCAGCGTGCTTCCACCCTGAACTCTGCACCCCACTAGCAGAGTGGGGCTGAGCCCTTAAAACCTGAGCAACCGAAGAATTTGGGCTCAGTCGTCAGCTCCTCCAGAAGAAACCATCAAGTGTAATCAGGCGAGTCCCTTTTGGCTTCTTTTGCTGCTCGCCGCCCAGATCTGCTGCTCGCTTTCCGGACCGGCTGCTCGCTTTCCGGACCGGCTGCAACGCTTTCCAGCTCCGCTGCCTGGTTCCGCCACCGGCCCCGCTGCTACACCTAGCTCGCGGCCCGTTTCATCGCATACTTTAAGTCGTAGGTTAAGTTCTTGTAAATTAGCTAAATAGGTTAAGTTAGCATAAGGTAGGTTAGGTTTGTAAGGTTGTAAATATAATTCTAGTTGTAGGTTGAAGCCGACGCTTCGTTTTTAGCCTTCCGTGCCCCACGCGTTGCCGGTCGTAGCGTCCCGACGCCCGATATATCACCGCTCGGGCCCGACCTGGTAACAATGGCGTACCCATGTTCAATCGTTCGCTCTATTTTGCGCTTACACCAAGTCACTCGACAGGGGTCCACTGAAACATGATCTAGCCTGAACAAACGCTCGCAGGCGACTGGCGCTAACGCCTCTTAAAGGTCACATCCCCCACTACCGAGTATGCGCGGTGCGAGCGCGCTCTGACATACAGTCACGCCAGAAAAAATTGTTCCCGATACTTTTTACACATGCCTTGGAGATTATTTACCTTGCACTTCATTTAATGCGAATTCTGTTGGTAATTCAAGTGCCTTAAATCTTTTGAACCTAGGTTCTTCTTCGTAAGACCCCAAGAGGTGTTCCGCTAATGCGCTTATGTATTTTTTCATTTACTATTGATTATCCTAAATCCTGACGAATTACTTCATTTGGGACGAACTCTGGGGCATTTACTAAAGAACTCAATGCTTTTGATTAAAATCGCTTTACAATGTCGATGTTTGATCTACTAACTGTTCCCACAAACTATATTCTATATAATCATATTGGCCAGATGATTGTCTTTTAAAGTAATATTTTACTCTTCAGACTCTAGGAGTCACTGCATTTTCCGAAATTTTAGACTTAACTGTTAATATTTTGAGAAGATGTGTTTTCTTTATGTTAAACGCCTGTACAGGTGCATTTCCAGGTACTTAACGGTTTCGTCTTGTGTCACTTGTTTGTCATTTAGAAATACGTTTGACTAAGTTTCTCTTCTGGTTGTAAACGTTACTTGAGTTAACTTGGATTAATTTATATAAATGCTATATTTTCTAAACCATTGTGTTAGATTATTTAGATGAGTCTGTAACTTCTGGGATGCTGTGTTTAGGTCGACATGTGATGATATCGCAGTATCGTCGGAAAACGTGTGACTATACTGCTTGATGAGGTCAGAAGATAAACAGTATATATGAGGAATACTCAGCACACTTCCCTGGGGAACGGCGGGTTTGATAGAAAATAATGTATGGACGACTGTGTACCTGTTAGTGATGTATGACTTCGGTATCTTATAATAGTCTGGTGGCTACGCCTTTTAGATTTTGAACAACAAGCTGTTGTGCCAGATCTTGTCAAAGGCCTGCACGATGTCGAGAAACATCGTCTATCTTAAAAGTCCTTCATAATTTTGTCTGCTACTCTATAGACTTGCTCTATTGTCGAATGGTGTTTGTGAAATCCATATTGATGATTGGGTATAATATTACTTCCCATAATTATTGGTGTTAGTTTTTGAAGTAGTAGTTTTTCAAAAACTTATTATATAATTAGTCTGTACGGCAACAGTTCTTCTTTAAGCTTGCAAGGCTTATAGATCAAAATGATTGACAACTTTCCATTTCTCTGGTATACAACAAAATCTTAGCACAGCGTAAAACAGTTGGGTAATAAAATTTCATCCTTTTTTTGAGAATTCTACCCGTAGCTAGATCGTAACCTGGGGATTTCCATGAATTTCAGTTCATTAGAATTGTGGTCTTGACTTCACTTGTTTTAAAGTGCTTGACAAATTTCTTGCTCTGTTTCTGAGGTGATTTGAGAAGCAAATAGACTAAAAACCTTCATTAAGTGTCTTGCAAAGACACAAACTTATCGTAGTCATTTCTAGCTCAGGTGTTGTCTCCAAGTCGAATAGGTGGCCAAACGTTGATGAGGTTGTTTCAGTCTTTTTGATGTTTTACAGAAATAGTTTTGTACCAATTTGTTTTCTATACTACAAATGAGTTTTTGAGCTCAGCTGTTAGTTTACTTAGCTTTTTAGTAGTTTGCCAGCTTCAATGCTGTCGTCGTATTTTCTTTTTGACCTTGATCAGATGAGGTGAATTATTTTTAATTATATTTTCCTGTTAAGTTGCTTGCTGAATTGTTTGATGAAAAGCTTTTAATGTTGAAACTAGCTTTTCATTGGATTTCAAAGGTCCCCAAGTGTTAATGATTCTTCAATTATTTCTCCGTAGTCATTTCAATTCGTGAATCTATTACTAAGGCTAGAAGAGCTTTATTTGAGTAATATTTGGATACTCATTGTTACTATTTTCGGCGAGTGGTCTGAGGAAAGCTCTAGTCAGGATTCTGCGTAATTTAGATGGGTACCTTTGACAATAAAGAAGTCTAATAGATCAGGTGTTTTACTCAACTATGATAGCTAATATGTCGGTTCGCCTGTGGATAAATAGTGAAATCTGTTTTTGGTAGTTCTCTTTAATAGTTGTCAGCCTTTCGCATTAGTTAATCTTGCCCTACCCCCTCTAGTGCTCATGTTTGCTGTTGTAA
Source organism: Sinelater perroti (assembly GCA_036346155.1). Taxonomy (NCBI): domain Eukaryota; kingdom Metazoa; phylum Arthropoda; class Insecta; order Coleoptera; family Elateridae; genus Sinelater; species Sinelater perroti. Next base: position 13,412,805 of record JARFIY010000158.1, on the reverse strand, counting down.
TTCTCACCTGATATAAACCTGTTTCTCAGTGTCTGGAAATAATCATCAATATGGTTTTGTTTAACGTTAGACAATAGGCTGCTGATATATCGAAAGGTAATTTACAATCCATGATGGTAATCGTAGTAGATTGAAGATGTCATAAGTTGTATGTGGGGAGTTTGTAGTGTTTAATTTTAGTGTTAACTGGGTGGACCAGCATGCGCAATACCGTCTGCGTATTATGTAGCATAAATAGTATAGTTTGGAACTTGTAGATAGCCTCTGTCCGTATAATGGGATTCGGATGTTAACATAATATCTATAGAGTGGTATATGAGAAAGGTGGTTAATTCGTCTTTATGACTGCTCAAATCGTTGGCATTCTATACTGCTATTTTAAACTGTAGGACGATAATTTATTTTTGAGACGACAATAGTTAGGAGATTTCTATCTGCTCCATTGGGGTTTTTAGCATTTTCTTAAGTTTAAGCGAAGTCATTAGATTTATTTTGCGATAGTGCAGAGCGTTGTGGAAATATGTTGCTACCATTTTAATTGTATTTGTCGCTGCCTAGGTAGTCAGGTAGCTTAATATATATTTTGTTAGTTGTTTATTTCTTAGAAAGGAAAACGTTTTTTATTGTATCTCTTTATAAACATGACAAACTTTATAATTGGCAGGGTGTTTTGACTCTCGAAATAGACACCGGCGGAGGTTTAGATACCCTACCTGCTTGTTTTTGCTGTCATCTTCTTCGCCTTCTTCACTATCGCTCAGTAGTTCATATCTATTTGAGGGGTAGAGCCAGTTGGCTGTGATTTTAATTCGTTTAACGTGATTTTACGACTTTTTATTGTTCCGTTGTCTTTTGTACTTTCGATTATTCGCTAGTCTGTAGCATCGGTTATTTCCGTTGGTTGTGACTATTGATGTCCTAAATTGTTTCGATAAGAAGAGCTTGAATTTTGTGCAGAATTTTATTTATTGGCGAGTGTGGATAAAATTATTGTAGGTAATTGCTGCAAATACTAATAGTTTTAATGTGCAATTGGTGGTTAATAGCCCTGATCAAATTGCATAGAACCAGTTTGTTGTAAATATTAAAAAGGTGTGACTTGAGTAGGATAAAATGCCATGATGGTTTTGTGCTTTCGTGTTTACAAATCAATTAGTTGATTAATATTAGACTGATAAATAAATAAATACGCTTAACCTTAAGGCTTTGAGTTCGCCGCTTTGATATTAGAGGTAAAATTAGTTTGTACACTCCCAGTAACTGATACAACAATTAGTAAGCTAATCTTGCGCGTTTCAGATGAAAAAAGGGAAAAAGTAAAGACTAATACTAAATTTTATTTATAATATTATTATCCATAATTATATATAAGTCACGTGTCTGTAAGAATATTACAAATTTGTTGATACTATAAATAATTGTAAAAGAAAAATAATTCTTATAGAATATTTTGTAATATATGTTAAATCTTATAGAGTATAGTCAGAACAATAATGATAATCTTCAATGAAGTGTTTTAAACATAACGATTGTTTGCTCCTAGAACATCGAATTATACCAACATTATTATAACCCTTGATTTCACAATGTGTTGCATATGAGTTACTAAAAAGCATAGAATTTTTGAAATTTCCTGGTCTATCAACAAAATAGTCACTATTGTAATTTAGTTATATTATTTCTAATATACAAATTCATGAACAACGATTTAAGAAGTGTCAGTTTTAGATGTATCAGCAACGTACTAGTAAAGCCAAGAGTTGGAAAATAAATTTCTTTTAACCATGTTTTGAATTGATTTACAAATTTTATGTTAAACAGATTTTTTATTATTAATGTTTTACAATTTTTAAGAGTAAACAAAACGTAATTTTAGCTGAAAAATATAAATGTTTGCAGGCCTGATAGAGTTTGTAAGATCACTGGTCCAAACTCTCCACCTGGTTCCTTCAAAACCAAAAATATAGGTGATAATTTACCTTCAGCTGAAATGATTTGGCTGTACTGTGTGGCTATGGCTAATTAAAAAGATATATTGTATAAGACATTAAAGTGCTTCTCTCCTTCCATAGCTAGTTTCTGTCTAAAATGCATTTCTATCCGCTCTGATAAGAATGAAATTAATTTTCAGCACCTAGTTCATTAATTTGAGAAGCAGAAACTGAACGCCTGAAAACGTAAAGTGTTAAGAAAAATATTTGGACACATCAAAGAACAAGGAAATGTATAGAGAAGTAGAACAAATGTGGAAGTTAAGCAACTAGATTACGATGGTTGGGCCATGTTTCCAGAATAACGGATAACAGATAGGCAAAAAAATTATGGAGCAGAGGAAAAAGGAGAAAACCGAAAGGAGGGCCGCGAAGGAAATAGGTTGGAGACATGCAAAGAAGATTTGAAAATACTGGGGATATAGAAAGATAGCGGAACCTAACCTTAAGTTATTGTCATGTACTATGAAATCAGAATCACTAACAGCTTTGAAATTTGCAAAATTGTAATTGCAAATTCTTCCAATTTTTCTTTTTGTACCACCTTGATTAATTTGATAAGCCTAGCGTCGCAACTGTCATTCAGACGAGACTTTCCTATATTTGTGTTGAACTGTTGAAAGAGATTTTTTCCCGCTCCTCCAATACTCTACAGCTTTTCTTTTGTATTCAAAATTTACTGGTTCCTCATTGTTCATCTATTGATCTATAGGAAACTTAAGATTGACAAGAAGTGAGTGTAAATTGATGTACTCCACAGTGCGAGCACTAGGTTCTTCAAATTCTTCTTGAAGATCTAAGGATGTTTCCGCTACTATTTATGCATTATTAGATGATTCCATTAAATTGAAAAATGTCATTTGGATGTGATTTTTTCAACTTCATTAAGGGTTTTCTTTGATATTAAAAATTTGAAAATTCGCAAGCACTAAATAAATACCATTTAACGAATTGACTCTCAAATGTAACACTAAAAATAGAAAACATAAAAGCGCATAAAAGTATAATACACAAAGAGCAAAAACCTTCAAAGGAATGTTGGTCTCATTGCCCATTTTGCTAAACTCTTTGAAAATGTTACACCCTAGCAACTAAAACCTCTAATGAAATAATCTCAAGCAATACCTGATCATCATTTTTGACCAGGAAAAACATTCTACAGTTGAACAAAAGTACAAGGTTGTATAACTAATTAACTAGAATTTAAAAAAAGTGTTTTTCTTGGTATATCTTTAAGCAAGGTCTGGCATCTACGACTGCTCTTTAAGACACAATCTTCCTTAAACGTATTGTCGTTTTTTGAGGTCATATTTAATAGGCAGATATTTTCAAGCGAAGCGTCAAGACGTATATTGGGTCCTACTAGTAAGGAATATTGTCGATCCTATTCTCCATATTTTATACACACCAGATGAACCACACGAAATACATTAATAGCTACATATAGCAATGCTACTACCATCATTAGCTCACATAAAAATTTACAAAAATGGCTAAAGCCAATGAGGCAAAGTCAATTAGGTTATATTCACACTGAGAAGAGACAGGTGCCCTCCAGCAAATCTAAATGACATCCAACTATCACAATCAGAATTTAATATTTAGAAGTAAATGAATGCATGCGATAACACAAAATTTATTTCTAACCCCCAACTCTATGAAATATATTACAAAGTAATAGGTGTTCGGGTTAGTTCTCATATCGGTAGATGTCTTATCGACAATTTTGACAATTTTGTAAAGCATGTGGTCGTTTTCCTTACATTTCATTTAATTATTCATTGCTTTTACGCGTCAAAAAATGGAACGTTTTAAATGAATCAAATCCTTATGGAAGCTCATGACGATGAAGCTTCATCGTGTCCCAACTGCAGATTTTGTATTCAACCTTTCAAATATAATAATTTTGATGTGATTAACGAAAAACTCTTAGCTCAGTCAAAAAAGTTTGAAGAAGTCCAGGCATTATTAAAGGAAAACCTCAGAGAATCTACAGATAGATTGAGATGTTGTTAAATCAGCAATTTTGACCGTTTATATACGATGGGAAAGATTCAGAAAAAAATGAGTGCTACGTAAATTTGAAAATTGCCTTTGCAAATAACTTGAACATTGCAATTTCTGTTTGATAATGAGAGATAGAAATGGACACATTTTAATAATCTTAAGCGCAAAAATTATGGATCAACTTTGGACAACCATCCAAAGGCGTAACATCGATGGCCACAAAGTTATGCTCTCTATCTGGCGAGACCAGAAGGGCGTGGTTTCCTATAGACCTAACAACATTACTAAGGACCGCTACAAACAACAATTACTCACTTTGGACAAAATTTGCAAAAGGCTGAAATGTGATGCCTTTGCTTTGGTAGTAAAAAGGCACTGGTAGAGCTCCAATGAGAAAGCCTCCCGCGCCACGTGTACTCTCTAGACCTGGTCCCATCAAACTACCACCCCTTTCGGTCAATGTAACACGCATTAGCAGACATACGCTTCCATAATTTCAACGGAATACAAAAATGGGCGATGAATGGATTGCCCCAAAAGATCGTACGGCATCAGCATGCTATATAAAAGATGGCAAAAGGTCATAACTAACGATTTAAACTATTTTGATTAATGTATTAATTCTTGTTAAATAAAAGTTTTCTTAACCAAAGCAAATGGTTAGAACTAACCGGAATACCTAATATACTATATTAAGAAACGCACCGATACGTCTAGCTTAAGCCACCTGATTACGTAAAAAGCGTTGTTGTAAAAAATGCTCCCACTTGAAAACCCAAATCCGCAATTTTACCCCCAAAAATGTATCCAAGGTATTCTACTAACCCAGCAAACTTTTAATTAATATCTTTTCAACAACAAAAGTTTGAAATACACGTGCGCCGAAAATTGGACTTAGTTAAAAATGTAACAAGAAACAAAGTCAATTTGAAAGTTTTAATTCGTTCCTTTGAAAAAATCTATTAGAAGTTTGGCAATGCAAACTACTTTGTTGCAAGGAAAAAAGAAATTGAATGGCTTTTCCGAGTACCGCAGAAGTAGCTTGCGATTTTTAGTGAGCGGCATAAATTTATTTAGAATTGAAATTCCTTTTATATATCGCTGTTTCCACACGAAGTACCAGTACATCGGATAGTTATACAGCGCAACACTTTTCAAAATGAAAATAAGTTTCACCGAGTGATTTTTCATGAAAAATTTTTGTTTAAATTAATATTGTTTTTTCTTAGAAAATTTAACAATCTATGGATGACCTTTACTTTTTTCTTATATTGAACACTATTTCTAACTTTTTGACCCAGCATTGCTCCAGTCTCCTCATAAAGGACAACCTCCATAGAAGCTCATTTTTTAATTGGGCCGCTGTTGCATCAGCGATTTCTCATTGGGCAAAACACATAAATACCCAAGAGTTTTAGTAGAATTCGAACTTATCAGGTCGCTTATCAGCTAACAATCAAGCGCATACGTTAGGCGCCCATGGGTAACCCCTTAGCAATTTGCAACAATAACTAGCTTTATAAGATTCTATCGATGGTTAGTCTTCCAATATCCTATCCAACTGGCAACATGCCCATTTTAGGGTTGGTTGGTGATAAACCAAGAGGTGATGAGTACCATCCTAAAAATTTGATATTGAAGAGCCTGGATTTGGTGCAGGTAGGGTTTTGATGTATTTCCTCTTACCCATAGAGGACTAAGGGATGTATTAGTGACTTGCATAGAAGAGTGATACATTCAGCTTCTATGGCAAACTTTTGATTTATAATTGGTTATAATTGAATTAATCGCTATAAATTTGGGTTCATCCTTAGCCTTCTATCAGATGAAATAGCCGTTGATTGTGATTATTGTTAATTTTTCTAAGTAAAAAAATCTTAGTCGCACATTTAGAATAGTTGACAGATAAATTCCACTGCTTAGTGTATTAGCAGTAATATAACCGGGTAGACTGCGAATGTTACAGGGTTTGCATTAATAATGGAGTGGTCCTAATATAGATGTTAAATAAAATTGGTCCCATTATGCTTCCTTGTAAGATCTTTATATGTGTATTTTTGGTAAAGGATGGAGATGTATTCGTTTTGACTACAAACGTGCAATTTTCTAAGAATAAAAATAACATAGACTTGATGTAGTTGAGAGTTTGGAAAAGTGAAATTCTATATTTTAAACCACCTGTTCACACGCGATAGAGATCTTGGGCCATGTATAAATTGGTTACGTATTGTTTGCTTCCAAATTTCCTTTCTGTGATCTCAGTTGATGAGTAACTGAAAAATAAAGGAATATTCAATGTATCAACTTGTTTGCTAAACTTGTCCGAATAAATTGGTTCCTAACTGGCAGTGTCCGTTTCACATTTTCTTAAAATTTAGGAAGTATCCAATCCTTAAGCAAGCATTGAAGGTAGTTTCTAGCACGGCAGTGCTATTTTTGTACATGTCTTTAGTATAGTATTTTATATAAATTGTATATAAACAGCTTCCCCAAGTAATTTTTGTTCAAAATTTGCTTTTGGGGTAAGCAGATGCGTTTCGCTATTATAGATAGTAAAATTTCGTGGTTTTGAAAACTAAACTCTCCCTTGAGTGACACAAAAGCTTTCCATTCTTCTTTGTCAAAATTACACGTTTTTGCTCCCGAGAACCTTGGAAGTATTTCCTTTGGTTACCATAAAAACCCATTTGGTTGCTTTCCATAAGCTTGGATTATTTTCCAGTTCCCAGTCTCTTTTGATCCGATAAAATAAATTATTGGTCATGCTTGTTGTTGTCCGATTTTTAATTTTCTTCTAATTTCTCTTCAGAGTATTATTTTCTTAATTAAAATTGGTATATGTTTGGGTAAAAATTTTCCAAAGTATATTTTTTGCTATAATTTACTTTGGGGCTATTTCAACACTGTTTTTAGAGGGTTTTGGTTAGGTGTAAGATTGTTAGGAGTCTAAAAACCCCTTGCACACTTGAGGCGCTGAACAAGCGTCTCATTTGATTAACACATTGGTTAATCTAAGCTATAAACGAGGGATGTAACTGGATCGAGTCTGGTTCAGTAAGCACTTGTTGTTTAATGAACTTTTATGAGCAAAGGCGTCCATTATCTCAGGTTTGTAATATTTTTTATACGGATAGTAATGAGATTTTAAAGTTTAGTTCCAGGTGAGTTTATTACTCTACACCCGTATGGTGTTTTCTAAGTTTAGGTCTCCAATAAAAAGGATGAGTTCGTTTTCGTTAAACCTGAATAAAATTTCTTGTTTTAGAAGCCATTTGTTAAGTTTATGATAAATTATCTTCTACTTTACGATGTCTACACATGCTGATTCGACTCCAGTGTCTCTTTGGTATTGAGTTACTTTAAGTTTTTTCAGTACGCATACTGTACCACGAAAATATCTTATAAGGTATGATTTAAACGAGATTTGTTGCAATTACAGATTCTTCATTGTACAGTTTTGATTCTATGGTCTGTTAAAAAGGAAAGACAGGGACATACTAGACAAAATTGTTTGATTTGTTCAACTAAGGGTTGGATTAGGTTCAAGAGAAACGATAGTAGGAGTGAGGGTTTGGGTACCGAGGAATTTGTTTTCAAGTTGATTTAAGGGATATTTGGTGGGAGACAAGGAGAGTTTTTCGTGTTGTTAACAGGTGCAGACTTGCTTTTGTTCTTACTGTTTTATTAATTTCATCCTGAGACCAAATGTCTTAATAATGTCTTTGCATGTTCTATAGCTAGCGGTGTGCTTTTTACTGTGAGTGGTACATACTGAGGGCTCCTGTTGCGGTATAAGTGAATCTTTTAATGTTGCGCATATTGTTTCCAATCTTCAGTAGTTCTTTATAAGGCCAATGTTTTAGCATCTATGATGTTGATGAGCTTTAGCAGTGGGCTTCCGTAGCTCCATAGTAACTATTTTCCGGTAAATTGGTATTGAATAATTATTTTGTCCTTTCGGTTACTGTAAAGAATACTGCATACGTTGGCGTGGGTATTCTATCCTAGTTGATAAGTCTTATACTTCGTGTTATCAATAAATCGTAAGCTGTACGTTCTTCTAGTATACCTTTTTCAGTTAAGAAAGTAGTGATTTTGTTTGCTAAGTAATGGCCAAATTGGTACACCACCTTTGCTTGATAGTATAATTTTCAGAGTTCAAAATTAAGTTTGCTTCTTTACTATCCGTTTGTTTTTGAATGAAACATGCAGAAAGATGGGTAGTATTTTAATTTTGCTTTAATCGGTTTAACTTAATGATCTTAGAGATTCGTGTAGGTAGTATTTTTTTATAAGAGATTTATATGTCTAAAAATTTTTTTAAGTGGGAGATCGGGAGGAAATAGTAATCTAAGTATCTTTTCAGACCGGACATAGTAATTCGTGCAATTTACTCCCAAGAGCAGCTGAGTATGCAAAGTTGTCACTGCTAATTAAATAACAGATTTTGTTAGCACAAATAAAATGAATGTGGTTAATGGCAGAAAGTTACTGCGTTACCAAGTGTTGATAAGGCGCACTTATACTTTTGAGCCGCCCAATAAACTCTCTTACGTCCTTGCCGTGTGAAAGTAAAACGAGAACTACTAGAAAGCTTTAAAATTATGCTTTGCTTAAGTGTTCGGATAGTTAGTAAAATTATATGAGAATCTACTAACTGTCCTCATAGATGAATCAAGAGATCTTAACAAGAGTCCTGTTAAAGAGTAGAAAAGTTTTGTAGATCCTGTACAGTGTTCCGAAAATAAAGTGAAAAAGAACTGCGGGTGTGCAACAAAGATAGTCTTATAAAAAAACACAATTATGATAAAAAAAAGTTCTGTTCGCACCAATCTCCAATTGTCTTTATTTTAATTTTTAAATTAGATCCGGTCGTATTTTGGTTCCCTCTTCTCATTTTGGATTTGAGATATCGACGCGAATTTGCACGAGCTCGCGGAGCGCTGATATATAGGCCGCGGTTTGGGCCGCGGATCGCGTTCCGCCTCTTGCTATGTTAGCGTTCGCGCTTGGCCTTTTGCCACGTTCGCGTTAGCCTTTGCCTTCGCTTTCGGCCCGTATGGCTTCATTTTTGAATTTAGTTTGTGATAGTTTGAATTTTCCGTAAGCCGAGAGCATTTTAACCGAGAGTTCGCCGGCGTGGCAGCAGAAGTTTTCATTTCTGCGAGGCTTTTTTAAAAGCTAATTTTGTGGCGGAATTCGATATTTTGCCGACCAGATTAACCTCTTCCCGGAGGTCCTTTTGTTTCCCGATTCCATTTCGGGGTTGAAATTTTTGCTGGTAAAACTTTGTCCATTTTTTTTCTTTGCTCTGACTCGGCAAGGAACGACGAAGGAACCTTTGCACCAGGAAAGACGCTACCGTTCGGCTCCGCTGTGAATATTGGGGTATCTTGTCCTACCTTTTTCCCACACCCCTATATCCGTTTCCTGGAACCCTCAGGACCAACAGCACAGGAACCGATATCTGCGGGAAAGCGCCATTTTCAAAGGATAGTGTTTCAGCTTTGGCTTTGTTTGAAGTTACTTTTGTTCAAATTTTAAAATTACTACACAGTCTACTTTTCGGCTGCAACAAATTCTTTTTATATGCAATCAATCTATTGATCAATTTGTCTACTTATAATAAGAATTTGATTGTACGATCTATAAATAATGGACATGGCACATTCCTGCAAGTGCTCTTCTATAATTTCTAACGTAGTGACTGGTGAATATCCGATTAATATAAATCAGAGCTTAAAGTAAAGATGCTTCTTGTCACCTCTGCTGCTACACGTACATACAGACGATCTTATTAAGAAACGGAAGAAGGAAGCACCACCGAGGCACCAACAGGAACAGTCAATACCTTATTTTTTTCTGATGACCAGGCAATTATTACGCCCTCAGAAAATTATCCACAAAGAGCGGTGGAGAAAGCAATAAAGTATATAATTGCAAAATTTAAAAATCGAAGACAACAGCTATGGCTTTTCTAGGAAAAGACAAGAAAAATTCTTGTTAACATTTGTCTGGAACAAGTAGCGCATTTTAAATATTGAAGATGTGAGGTGACCTGTGATTATGAGCAGAATGTTAATATTAAGGAAACGGCTTTCAAATAATGTGAGGAACGGTGATGAATAGGAAAACACTACACAAAAAAAATTTAGTAAATTTTGCAAAGCAATGGCTGAAACTTGCTCTAAGGAATCCAGGCAGTAGAAATAAAGCTTTCACAGTCAATCAAGGGATGCACAAAACAGACAGATTTAGAAACGACAATATCAGGGAAAAATTTAAAATATTCGCAATTAACGACAAAATTAGCAACTTCACAAAATGGAAACAACATTTGCTTAGAATGGAGGACAGTCGCCTGCTTAAACAAGCTCTACAATAGAATTCACCAAGAAGGAGTGACGTAGGATTTCCTATGAAAGGGTGAAACGTTGATTCAGAACAGGCCAAAAGGCCTAATCTGTAAAACTGATCGTGACAATTATGTGACTATTTCATCTTTAACTGTTGTGACATTTAAACCTCTTTGTATAACAGAACTGAAAACATACCAAAAAGCGTTCGAATTTTTTCAAAATTTGCAATGTTACAGTTATTTGCAGTTCCCTGGAGATGGACACCGTATGTCTAGATAGGCTTTAGTGTCACTTTACAGGTGTAGTCGTTTATTTTACATAGATAAGTCTGTTTTTGTCGTCAGTGTAACAGCATGACTGCAGTACAAGCAGACCTGGGTTTATTCCAGGGATTCAGATGCCTGACGGGTGGCCTACTCAGTCACTAAAAATAATTGAGTACCTGCATTCACTTCAAACAAGGGATAATAATGGCAGTTGCCAAGTAGTTGGCAGATCGACCGTAAAAATCAACTATAAATTTAGCCCTGTGTTTCCTGGCGGTTCTTCTGTATACATGAGTTTTAATTCTGAGTACGCATTAAATACGATATAAAATTCATTTTGAATTCATAGAACGGACCCTTATGCCAAACTCTGTCAAATGTTTGACTAGTGAAATAAATAGTTTGATTCACCACGTTACCTCCTATAGTAAATTATCATTAGTCTACGATTCTAATAAACAATTAAGTTTTACTTGATTTGATTGATTTTGTAAACTCTAGTAAAAATTTTTCAGCGTTTTAAGACTATGCTATTTGCCACCGCGCTGTCAGCTTTTGTTTTTTTTCTTATATTAGAATAGGACATTCTTATTTTGTGTAGGTGATATTGTAAGGATCAGGTCGAATAGAAAGAAAGATTTGAATGAAGCATTTGTAATACTTTATTGCTTAGCAACTATGTCTAAGAGAACGCGGGCTCTCAGTCGGCGTCAACATTATTGCATCAGAGCTAAGACTGCATCCCCGTTCCGAACGACGTTACCTCGATACCTCAGGACGCTGGTACAACTGTTTTCAAGCTCAGATGATAAGTCTAAACCAAAGTTTTAACCCATGACTCCAGCTGACATCCTGACAACTTCAACTATCTAAACCATTTGCATTTTTAAACAGAAGAGCTTGAACGTCCAGGCGGTGCGTCGCCCACGTATGGCCAACTGCCGGCGAGACCAAAGACCCACATAATTTGGTCAGCTACAGTTAATAAAATGTGACTTCCAAAATTTCTTCTTGTCCGAGTAAGCAGCAAAATTGATTACAATATTATTTTCCGATGTAGCTATCCAAGTTGCTTTGTAAGTAATACGTAATTTCCATAAATATATAACTGAACATGACAATTCCTATTTTATTAGTCTTACAAAAACTTTTTCACAGTTTTCTGTCTATCCCTAGTTTGCTAGCCTCTGTCTAATCCATAGTCTTCTCCCTTTCATACTATAAATCCTCTCTCCAATTCTTTATTTGTATTTATATTTATATTTACCTTGCTCTTTATTAATCTGCTTCTCTTTTTCACTCATTTTTCTTTTAAATCGCTTGGATGTTGTTATTATGTTCTTGCTTAAAACCTTCTGGTTGTAGGAAGTTTATTTTTGCTCATAAATGATCTGTTGAAGGCTAGTGTTACCACCCTCAATTATTTGAAGCTTTCTATCTGTTTTACATTTTTCCCATTTATTCTTATATTTGTCTTCTTGTTTCCATAACTTAGATTTTCTCTGAGTTTTCCTCCTTGCTCGCATTTTATTAGATTGTCTGCGAATGCATACTTTACTAGTCTGGCCGATCTTAACATTCTGTATCCTACATTTAGGGTTTTCTTATCATACCATTTATAATGATAATAAATATGGTTAAGCTTTGTTTTAGACGTCCTTTTACCTTAAAGTCTTCTGACTTTCGCATCATTTTCCTCGGTACCCTGCCGAAACTTTTTTCTAGATCAACAAATGCTAACCACACTTCTCTGCCCTCTCTTGGTCTGTAGTAATATAAATCAACATAAAATTTTCGGCTTTCAACAATATGCGTAGAAGGGTGAGTTTTAAAAATAAACACAATACTTGTAATCTTCTTTTGGAACCTTCTTGAAGTGTAGGTGTGAATGTGTGTTGGAAATCTCCGTTAAGGGCTTCCAAACTCAAAGCACAGCTTAATAACCCGAAAACAACAACATGATGCATCAAGATAGCGGTTATAAAAGCCTTTGCATTTATTTTCTCTTTTTCTAAGTTTAAAATAAATATTTTGTTAAAGCTACTTGTACGTGATGCATTCTCTGTAATCAAATAGATGGCCGTCAATTAACGTCTTTTTCTTTAGTTCTCCTTGGACAGTCTTTAGTTGAATTGCTTTCCGAGTATTTAACTCGGAGATTTTCTACAAGTTTTGGCATATCTTAATCATTGAGGGATTTTTAGCTTAGAGTTTCAAATTGTACGAGGCCATAAATAATTTAGTACTGTAAATGCCTGTTATTTTCTTTTTGCTTGAAATTGATGTAAAGCATCAGCAATAAAATGTTTGTTCTTTTGTTGAAAGTTTATATATTAACTGCATGACTTTCTAATTTCTTCATATTTAAAACTAACTCAAAAACCACTTTCCACTTTTGGAACTGTTTATATGTGTTAATATCTGTAGTTTAAATTTCAGTTTTTTATGGTTTAGGTATTTAATGACGTATTTTTCTTTGAAAGGAGTATCCCTTAATAAAATTACTGAGTGACGTTCTTTAAACTTACCACAAAAATAGGTGGTGGTTTTGATTTGTTTCTGTTATTATTTGTTGCGCTTATAAATGCCATTGCAAGAATTTTGAACGGTTGCTGGAACAAGGAAATACTTGGAAGATATATCTTGTTAGTTGTGGTTGCGAGCTCTTCGTTCAAACGATGGAAATGGTGGAAGTGGTCCAAAGGGCACGACGGTTGAATGGAATCTTCCGATCGTTGGTGCTACGATGAAGCATCTAGACGTTAAAGCTCCTTTGATGTGGTTGATTGCTTAGTAATAAAAATAGTGCAATGGTCCAGCCCGGTCTTCGATTCCGACAGCAATTAGCCACGTGCGGGCGACGGATCGTCTGAGCTTAAGAATGATTGTAAGAGCATCCAAAGGTATCTAGGCAGCGTTCTTGAAAACAGGTATTTTATTTAGTCCAAACACAACAAATTTGGGGTTGACTAGGAACCTATTTCTGCGTAGACATAGTAGGTAAATAATAAAGTATTACAAACTCCTCTCAAATCTTTGTTTTTATTCGACTGCATGCATATTATAGTCGGCGTCACTATTTAAACTGGAAAATCGTCTATTTTAGATTGCTTTTGGTAATAGGTGTTAGTCGTTTGACTCAATATTTAGTAATAGTTTATATTATATAAATCATTTAAATCCCGTTGTTATCGAGAATGTTTAGCAACGCAACTTTAAACTTTGAATTTCAAACATTCAATTAAAAAAGAACATTCAAAGCACTAAAAACGGCAATAAATTGTACTAATCAGATTCTCCTTTGGTTTCTAAGACTACGAGAAAAATTATTGCGGTCATAGACCGATTCTAGCTCCCTCTCCTAGCATACTAAGTTTGCTTTTGATTATCAAAAGCTGCGCATGCAAATGGAACATCTAACAAACAGTTTGTATTGAATTTTAATTTAGTGCTTTTAGTCACATTTATATATTCCAATATAATCCACTTTGCTGGTCTAGTAAAGAGAAATTTGTAATTTTATTTGCACATTCCAAATCTCTTTGATTTTCAGTTGGCTGCAAGAGAGCATTTGCTTTTATGTGTTGAGTAATGTAATATTTTAATCTGCAGCTATTAACCAGAGCAGGAGAGAGATAAAAATGTGCACATAATTTTTGCCCACTAAATGAAATTAGCAATTTTGCTTTTTATTTGCTAAACAACCGCAAATGCACAAAACACCCTAAGCGCCGCAGGGTTTTTGTTTCCAAATTCTATTATTTTTAAATAAATTTGCCTTTCAAATGACGCCGGCGGGCAAGAAGTGCAAAAAATTCGCCGCTGGCGGCGCGCGGAAGCCGCAGCTAATTTTTTATGAAAATTCATGTCTCGTGCGTCGCGCAAGGGCAGGGCTCGAAGTCCCGAGCGCGCCGAAAAACGGGTGGTTAGTTATTAAATTTGCTCCGCGGACAAGCGATAGGGCTCGCAGGTGAGGTGCGCGGAATAATCAGATTTGTTTCGCGCTGTAAGGAGTAATGCATCGAGCCGGTGGTGGTTCTCCCGGCGCGCCTAAATTATGCAGCGCGGCGGCGCCGCGGGATCTCACTAATAAGTTAATAGCTGCCGCCTTTGTGCGGAAATTGTCTTTGTATGCAAGTGCAGTTGCATAAGAAACCGCGAGACGATTCGGCAGGATTGTCTGGGATGGGAATTCGCCATTCTCTCGGCGGCTGCCGGCAGCCGCCTGAAAGCTCCCACCCCCGGCGTAATCGCTGTCCTTGTTGTGTAATGTCTGGAAATTCAGTTTGCCTGCGGTTTTTAGCAGAACGATGCATGCTTCAGTAACTTTGGCTATTAAAATAGAGACCTGCATGTAGAACAGGTAATTTGTGCACAGAGAGCGTCCTCATAAGAATAACACTTTCAGTAAATTGTTTGAATTTGAAACATAAGGACGTAATACTTTTGAGCATTACCTTTTTTATAATATAATAAATTGTGATTGTTTTAGGTCAAAAAAGTTAACCCAGAAAATCTTAGTTCAATCTGCTAATCAAATCTAACATATCGAATCTTTTGAGCATTTTCGCTTGGTAATTGGTGATGGCATGTTAAATATCTTCCTTGATCGCAGGGAAGAATATGTATCCTGTTGGGGTAACGTACTTAAGAGCATTGGGTATTATTCCTATTACTTTAAGTTGGGATTGTCATATATACAACGTATCAATCCTAAGCAACTGCACTGTTGGTAGTGACCACAGAATATTCCGAAGAAGGCTATACATTAATCTCCAATCACTTAGAGCTAAGAAACTGAAGGAAAATAAGTTGCTCTTTCAGAAAGAACTAACAAACAAGCTGACACTAGATAAAACAGATAATGTACCAGACATAAATAAACTTAACAAGCAGATCTCGTCGGAAATAATAGATATTATCAAAAAAAACAAGAAACCTCATAAAGAGACAAAGAGGCTTTAAAACAGAAAATGACTTAAACAAATTTTTTTTGATAAAGTCCCATTTTATTTGCAAACTGTAAAATTAATTTAGCAAATTAATTGACAATTACAGCTATGACATGCAAAAGAGTGCTCAGTAGCACTCTTCCATATATAAAATGTTTTCAGACCTAGTGTGACTGATGGGAATTTGGGTTTTTCTCATTTTGTAACCTTTGAATTGGTTTTTGTGTTTCTTTGTGTCATATCGGCTCCGTCTTCTTCTTTCGATACCGTTTACATCCTTTTAAGTTGATTTTTTTGACTTTACCCATTTTATCTTAGGCTATCCCCTAGTTCTTTTATAAATCATATGGTCTTCACATCGAAATTGTTTGTTGTCATTTATCTATGTCTTTTTAAGGCCATTTCAATCTGTTTGCTTGCAGTATTACAACAGTTTTTTCTCAAATGTAGATTTTCCATTTATGGTATCTCAAGGAAATGCCTAGAGGTATTAAGCTCCGAGTTAAGTTCAGATAATTTTTGATTTTTTGTGCTACTTTTTAGGTTCAAGCGTCAAATTTAGCCGTCTGTAAAATGCACGAACTAAATATTTTTTGTCTTAGCTTTAAATAGATTTTTTTCTTTGGACGATATGAAAACTAATCAACGTGAAGCACTCTTGATACCAAACTCATCTAAGAAGGCCAAACTTCCTAAAGTTGGCCGATACAATCTACGAAGCCACTTAAAATTAACGAATCCATAAATTTATATGAAAAAGTATGGAAGTAAGAGAGGCTTAAAACGGAGTCAATTGCGTCAAATCAGCATCAGTTTGAAGAGTAAAAACATATAGAAGAGGAAATTAAAAATGTTATAACTTAGAGAAATTCTAAAAGTCAGTTTTATTGAAAAATGGATTTAGCATGACCATAGTCAGCACGGAGCAAAAAATTACTCGCACAAGCACAATAAATTCAAAAAAAGCCTAAATTTGATGCTTTCTCTACTGTCATATAATACTTTTAAAATTTTTGGGGCACGTTGTTTGAGGTATTTTCCGTTATTTTCATGTCGCCGTTGTCATTAACTTGGCTTTTAACTCTATTTTGTTGTGCCACAAACTTTCAAATAGATTAATCTTCAGAGACTATTTCGGCCATACCAAAATTAAAATTTGTTATTTCTCTCTCCACGCAATAATTGTACGTTAGCAGAGTTATCTAAAAAAGCAAGATTCTTTTAATTGAAGACATTACTGAAGGACACACTAAATTTTAATTTATTTTGTGGTGTTGCCACACAAAGCTAAACGCGATCTGCCACCATACCAAATAGCGCACTACGAATGTTGAGTTTCCCATGTTTCACAATCTGATGAAAGAAATTTGGCATCTAAAACAAATGCCTTAATATCAAGGTTTGACCTGTTACAACAACGATTTTTCTTAGAAAAATTAAAAAATGACTGAAAGTCATTTAGATGAGAACGCATTTCTGCCACTCAAATCTGTCGACGTTTTTTCTGCAACGTTATCAGCAAGGGTTTATTATCGACGACGCGTTTGCGCAGCCCCATCCTTTGCAAAGAGCTTTAAATGGTGCTTCTACCTTTTTCTAATACCTGCGCCAGTTTGGCTACTGTTTTTTGAGAGTCCTTGGGTCCCTCACCACTGCTTGTTATATTTGTTGCGAGAGTTTGTTGCCGGGTCTTGGTAGATTTAATTGTCGAGTGCTTTATTAAAATCGAATAATAATCTACCTATCGACAAGGCTACTTTTGTGAGGTACTACGATCCTTTTGGCCGATGAGATGCTTGTGGGTAAAATCAATTAGGTTCAAGTAACACTAAACTGTCCGTAGGTGTTTAAGAATGTTATTTAGCTTCAAGTAGTCCACCCCTTCATATACAAGGTATATCTGGAAAGCAACGAGGCTGACAAATATATTTATAAAAAATTAAGATTCTTTAAAGTACCATCTTTCAGCATCAGTAAACCATTTCCAGCGGTTCTGAAAGTCTTGAACTGAAATTATTTTCAGAGTATCTGTCACAACAGCCTGTACATTTTTAACAGTCCCAAATTGGTGTATGTTCAAACTCGTGAAAAGTTGACCTATAATTCTTTTTCTGTTCGTTAGTTACAACCCTGGGAACCAATTTTATGCACATTGTTGAAAGTCTCACTTTATCTGCTACCAATCGAAGATGGAAGAATCCAATACCGCTTTCAACTTAGTCGCATTGCGGGAAGTGTGGAATGTTGATTTTTTATGTAACTTTTCTGCATTTTTCGATTGAAAATTTTTCAAGTTTAAAGCAAAGCAACTGAGCTGCATTTTTACCCGTGACATGACGCTCAAACAGTTCTCCACTTCGGAAACGATCGACACTCTACAAACGCTCAAAGGTAAATGAGCTAGGTAGGACCGTTTATCTAACAAACTGGTGGAATGAAAAAATTAAATTGAGTTTTGGCGAAAAGAAAACAATATCTAATACGACCGAAATCAAAAACAGAAGAGGACCACTTAAAGTACAAAGAAGCTAAAGAAGCTGCACGAAAGTCTGTCGCAAAAACAAAATCTACAATAAACTAACGCAGGCAAAAACTGATAAAGAAATTTTTAAAACTATCAAATATAGGAATAATTAATCTAAAGATATTTAACATAATAAATATATAAAAACCCTTTTAACCTCTGATGACGACATAAAAGAAAGGTTTTAAAAATCTTTTGAACGAAGAGTTTCCTCAAGAGTCACTTTCTTGCCTACCGCCTTTTCAAGGCCCCCAGAGAAGATAACACCAGAAGGAGTAAAAACTGTCATAAAACTGCCCAAACGGCAAAGTTACTGGGCCTGATCAAATACCTTCAGAACTGCTAAAAAGAAGTAAAAAGGCAAGCATTTTAAAGGTCACCAACCTCTTTAACATTATCCTGAAGAGAGGTAGAATGCTGGAGGCCTGAAAACATAGTGATCTTATTCCATTCTATAAAAATAAAGGTGACGTGACTCTATGCGGCAATTACCGTGCCATTAAACTCACTTTTCATGTTTTAAAAATATTCGAAAGTATAATAGCTAAAAGAATTAATAAATTGACTAATACTACACCTAACCAAGGTGTACTTACAAGTGGGGTTAGAACAATAGATGCCATGCATACAATTACAATTTTAATGGAGAAGTATAAAGCTCTCAGGAGAAACATGGATTTGGTTTTCATAGACCTCGAAAAAGCTTTTGACCGAGTATCAAGACAACTTTTATGGCAAGCTCTTCGCGCACTGCTAGTACCAGAATATTACGTCTACATTCTCCAAGATATGTACAACAATATCAAAACCAGAATTGTAAGCCGGGCAGATACCGGTAAAAATTTGGAGGTAAAAGTTGGGGTGCACCAATGATCTACTTTGAGCTTTTTGTTGTTATAAACTACGTCACGGCTCAACTTCAGAAGCTAACGCCTTGGACTCTGTATACGCCGACGATATGGTACTTGTATCTGAGTCACAGCAGGAAGTGCATATAAAACAGCAACTAGACCAGCTTTACTGTACGGATCAAAATGTTGGGCAATGGGCAAAACAGATGAACAGAAGTTCCACGTGGCGGAAATGAAGATGCTATCGATGGTCGGGGAGAGTAACCTGTAAAGACAGGGTTCGAAACGAATATATCCGAAAGACATTTAAAATTGAGAATACAGTAGATAAGATATCAGAAAATCGCTTGCGTTGGTGCAGGCATGTTATGCGTAGAGATTCTGACCACATGACTAAAACACTCATGGAGATACAACAACTAAAAAGAAAAGCAAGGCATCCGCCTTCGACCTGGATTGGGACCATTGAAAAAGATATGAAGACGAAAGCTTTAAAACCTGAGATGACTCAAATACGCCCAGGATGGCGAAAAAAGACCAGAAAGGCCAATCCTAAAAGAAATGGGACATAACGGCACGGAGGAAGAAGAAGACCTCACCAACAGTCAGGCTCAAAAATTTCGTTCCTTAACTCTCAGTTTAGTAAATGTTTTTTAAGGCTCAACTTTAATATATTTCATTAAAATCATCTGAATCACACGTAAAATAAAACTAAACCACGCCTACAGAGCGTTTCCAAATCATCTCTACAGTATGTGTAATAAGACGACCAATTCTCTTAAATAGAATGTGATTGTAGAAGAGCAAAGTCTTCAATGCCCGCTTGGAAATGCTAACGAGATGCACGAGTTATGTAAGTCAACTCATAAAGGAACTAAAAAATGAAAAAATAACCCACAGCTTAGCTTACATGTGCCAGGCAAAATTAAATTTAAAAACACTAAACTTAAAATATTGACTTTTCATCTAAGAAAATATAAATTAAAAAATACATAAATACAACAATTTAAAAATTTGTAAAGCTCTAACAACACACTTTTTTTTTGATTTAGTTATTGGCCGTTGCAAAATTTCAAACCAGAATTCCTGCAGCAACTGAGAATGTGGATGTGGATGCTGATTTTTTTGTTCAGGCACTAAAGCTAGAAAATAAACGGCTAGCATATTAAAATCCGGGAACGGTTTACAATTGCAGATTTCAATCGCACCCGCGCCAAAGTTACGGGAACGCAGTTTGTTTTGACGTGGTGAGCGGAGGCGCGTTCTTCGCCGTTGTCTATTGTGCAGCCGCCGCGCGATTAAATTTATAATTTCAGCTATAAATTGTAGTTGCCAGGAAAATATCCGGATATTAAATACTCCAGAATGTTCCTGAAATGCATCGCGGCGCTTTCGAGTGCCAGAGGTGTAATTGAATTTCAGCTGCCGTAAACAAGCAGCCGAGAAGGCGCTATCTCGAATCTAAGCAACCGCCGCGTCACAACGAGGACTTATTAAAACTGCGTGCTCGGCGTGCTCACGTGCATTAAGCCGATTAATAATGAAACTGAGCACTTATCCCGCCGAGTCCTGAGAGGTCCTGAGAGCGCTCTCGGCGGCCGGGCTCGTCTTGCTCCGCCGATAATGCAGCCGGCGCACGGGAGCGCGGCTTAATTGGACGGAAAGCCCCTCGAATCGTAAACAAATCAAACTTTTGAGCGCTAATCCGGGCGAAGTCGCGATAATAAAGTTGTTAGCTCCGAGTGGCTGCCGGATGGCCTGAATAAGTGGCGCTTTTCAGATTTTTACTCTTAAAGCGCTAGTCAAGTGTACACGGCGGCATCGGGTTGCCGGGAACTCAATTAGGCTTTGGCGCGCAAGCGGCGATTGTTTCCGGGGCTTTTTGAGCTTCGGCCCGAAACTTCGGCGTTTTGTACGAATTTTCTGTCTTTCAGCATTATAAATTTATCGCCACAATGGAACGGCTTGGGGCTTTGCGAGTCGAGTTTAGGACAAAAGAAATTTTGGACAATAAGGCAGCTGCTTATTTTGCACTTTAATAGAACCAAACTCAAGAACATGACGAAATAATTAAGGCCCAAATTTTGCTTAAAATGTTAAATTTAAAAAGTTCTTCTATCAGAAGTCATTTTAATCTTTATTACATGTTTTCAACATAAATATTTTTTAGACGTATCTTTTCATTTCTTAGCTAGCTGAACAATTTCTTATATTCAGCTTTTATTTTTTTTCCCAAATTTTTAATTTTTTATTCGCGCTACTTAAGTATTTTAATATTACTCAATAGTTGATCCTAATTAATTAAAAAACAATTTTTATAATCTTTTGTTCAAAAAATATTTTATTAAACCTAATTAATTTCTGACTCAAATTATAAGGTAATTACATTGAGTGAATACCAAAAGAAATGTTGAATTAAAAGGATGATGTACGAATGTTTGTGGTTTAAGTACAGAAAAGAACATTCAGATTTAGGATCAAAAACCAAAACCTCCACCAGTCTACATTCACAGTGTAACCGATTATAAGAAAATAATAGATAATTTCACCCAAGTGCTTGAACAAGAGCAATTTTATACTACGGCAACATCCAGTGATACCGTTAAAATTAATCCCTTAACTACATACTCCTACAGAAAATTAACGCAACATCTCGAAAACGAAAATATAATACAGCACACCTTAAGGAGGATCGAGCATACAGGGTGGCCATCCGAAACATACACCATTCCACCCAGATCGAAGTCATAACGTCATCATCATAAGGTCATCAAGTCACAAATATAATCAATGTTAGACACCGAACAACTAAGCAGCCTCTCCCACTTTTTATGGTAGATCTTGAACCACGGGATAACAATAAAAAAATCTTCAACGTTAAACATATTAACATAAGAGTATCAATCGAGCTCCTCCCGAAAGAAAAAGTTTATACCTCAAAGCCCGGCATGTCAGGAATACGGACACACCAAAACATATTGTAACAAACCTTTTATTTGCGTCAAATGTGGAGGTGGCATCAAACATCATAGTGCGTTATGGTTAGCAGCCACGGCCAATTACAAATGTTGCACAGTCTATCAGGACCTTCAAAGAGCCAAAAACACACCCTCCAAAGGAAAAGTAAATAAGCATCGCCCGCACCAAGTAACAAGACATTAACTGATTTCTCCTCTCCCAACGCCACTTACCAGTCCCTAACACAATCCTCAAACAATTACGCAACATCCAAAGGAATAAACCCACCTAAGGGGATCCAACATGTGAACTTCACATTCCCCAATCAATCTAATCATCTAAGCATAAGTACAATATAAAATGTTAACAGAAAATAAAGCCTCCCACTTTATAGACTTGAACCCAACATAAAAATTCAAGTTACAAAACATAGTATCATCACCTAGAAAGTTAACCATGCAAATTTTGTCCTCGAATTCGAAAACCCAATATGTAATTTCCCAACTCTTAACCAAAATACGATGATCTTAAACATGCGTCCTCAGTACATGCAAACAACACTAGCTTAAAATGACAACTATCACTACTCATTGCACTACTGAACGCCAACGGTATAAAAACCATGCTTCCCAAAATCTGTATCTTTCTACAACTACTTTCTCTCAAGCACTCATCTCAGATACGATGCAACATAGAACATTTCTAAATTCCTCACTATAGTATTTATTATGCCACACTCACCCAGATGGAACGCCAACGGCGGCTAGCATAATTTCAACTACCATAGTTCACCATGAATTACAACTATCTAATTAAAATTCAAAACACAATCATTCAAGTCAACACTTCCATATCCACTTAAATGACATTACACTCACGACATTTGCATCTCATCTGATCACAATATAAGTCAGTTACTTTAGATTGCTAGGAAACAAGTTCATCAGGAGCTACTGGAAGACAAAAAATACACCTGATATCGAGACTAATCAATCAAGAACCAACCTTAACGAACAATACAAAACAACACTGATACATCATCAACTGGAGAACCCACTTATTGACCCAGTGATCCGAATAAACTTCCAATTTACTAGATTACGCATCACAAACGGTATAGCACACTTTACCTAGAGTTACAATTTACCACGAACCATTTCTCCAGCATCGATTAAGCTCTTAGCACTCGAATAATCGCTAAGGATACTGCAATGCAAAACTACTGCGGTAATATACAACCCAAGACAATTTACAAACTACCTAGATGAAAAACAACTTTAAACTCAACTGGAGAACCACTTATTCCCAGGATCGAATAAACTCCGAATAGATTAGCAGTCAAACGGTATAGCCACCTCCTAGGCAAATCATAGCATTTATTACGCAATCTCCAGAGCCCAAAACGCCTCAAAGCCGGTCAAATATACATGGGATCAATTAAAACTACCAATACAACTAATGCTATTCGAATCAGCCGTAGGATCTCATGTCGCTATCAGTACTGGACCACATGTCCAAACAGCTGCCTGCGATCTGTGCTCCTAAAAGTACCAACGACCAATACTCGCTCAATCGAACCTTTATTAAAGAGCAGAGCTCAAAAATCGCGCACGACCCGAAGCGAACCCATAACAACTTGCACCCTTCAAACGCTACTGAAGTCCAGACTAACGATTACCTATCTAAACTCCAGACACCAAACTCTATGGAGGCACGAGAATCAAACAACCATAGTAGATACCAACAGGCAAATCCCACGCATACTTAAAGAACAGTACATCAACATTCAGCCGATAATTTACGCTATCCAAAGATCGACACGAATGATCCTCCTGCTCCCCTGCCAGCTTCATTTACTCATCGCGCTTCTCTCCGCTGAATGAACTTCTACACCAATAAAAGAAAAGCTCCCGGATACGACCTCATAGTAGGTGAATTATTACACCACCGCTCACGCAAGGCAATAGTACTTATCACCACCATCTATAACAGCATACTACGCCTAACCTACTTTCCGATGCAATGGAAGTTCGCTCAAATCATAATGATTGCTAAGCCTGGAAAACCGTCTCACCAATCCTATTCCTATCGACCAATAATTCTCCTTCCTCTCCCATCCAAGACATTTGAAAGACTATTCCTTAAACGAATCAAAGACACAGTTGACCTCGACCAGATCATACCTTCCTATCAATTCGGTTTCCGTGAGCACCAACTCGACGATACATCAAGGTCACCGAATCGTCACTCAAATAATGAAGTGCCTTGAAACCAAAAAGTTCCTGTACGACTGCACTACTAGACATAAAGCAGGCGTTCGATAAGGTATGGCACGAGGAGCTGTTGTACAAAATTAAACTTCACTTTCCAACCCAGCTCTAGTTGCTATTTAAATCATACCTTGCTGTCCGGCTACTCCGAGTCAAAATCAACAATACGGTCTCTGACTACCATCACATTACATCAGGAGTCCCGCAAGGCAGTGTACTGGGGCCACTCCTCTACCTACTTTACACTTCCGACCTGCCAACCACAAACGACACAGTGATTGCCACATTCTCGGACGACACGGCCATTCTAGCAGCTAGTGAAGCACCGCAGGTTGCAACCGATCGTCTTCAGCACCATTTGAAACTACTACAGGACTGAATCAATCACTAGAGAGTATCAATTAATACTGAAAAATCAGCCCAAATAACTTTTACTTGACGAGTAATCTGTCCACAATAACACCCCCCTTACCTGAAAATTGAAGTAAAATATTTAAGGCTGCATCTCGACGCAAAACTCACTTGGAGCACTCATATTGAAGCCAAACGAAAACAACTCAACTTAAAAGTCAAGAAAATGTACTGGTTGCTGGGGCCCGCTCTCAACTTTCCCTCACAAACAAACTCCTTCTATACAAGACCATATTAAAACCCATATGGATCTATGGAATACAACTTTGGGGCTGCACAAAGGCCTCTCAAATCAAAATATTACAGCGCTTCCAATCTAAAATTCTCCACTGGAGTACTAACGCGCCTTGGTGCATTCGAAACGATACCCTCCACACAAATCTAAACATCCCAACTGTTGCACATGAGATCCAGAGACTCACCACCACCAGCTCGTAGGGCACGAAAACAACCTCATAGATCAGCTGTCAATCCACCTGCAATATGTCCAAGACTCCATATGGAATTGGAATACAGACTCTCATCCACTAGGCCTTCTCAAATCATATAATATTACGAGATAGCTTGGCTATATCTCTCCACATGACATACTAACGCGCCTTTCTCGCATTTACTATCACTCAATCTAAAAGTCAGACTGTATAAACATGAAATACATAGAGATAACCACAGTTAGGCATCGATGACAACTATGATCAGCGTCCAATCACCAATTAGAAAGATCAGCAATTTTATACTAAACTACCACTAGCATGCAAACAAGCTTTATATACAGAGAGTTAGATGACAAATATGTTTTAGTTCAAAATTGAATTCTATTTACCATCACAAACTATGCTAGGTGTGCAAACAATGATTATTAATACATGTATCTCAGCACAGTCAATCAAACCACTGATTAGCTGATTGAATACCTCACCAAACAAAACAACTGGACTAAAGAACTAACATTTTGCTTGCACATCTGTTTTGTCCTAAAACCTCCAAAAAAATCTAAAATATGAATAAGTCATTCGCACGGTATTTTAAGAGAAACAAGCCTAAACGTCTGCTCCTAGCACATTTGCCATGACGTTCGTAGTTGTTTAGGTGATGAATTTCGCTGCAGTACAGCAAAGAAAAAGTTGCAAAAGTACTCAAAATGTCTCTGTATTTTCCCATTCGATAGTTTCCTTTACGGAAGATGTCGACTCAATTTGACTGTTCATATTTTTTAGTTACAAATTAATTACTAAAAGACACAAATCCGTTCCTAGGTACGATTGAAAGCTGCGATAAAATATCTTAGTCCATCAAAAACAAAAGAAAACAAATTCTTAAAGACAATTTTTAATAATCCTGAATGGACTTTGTTGTGTATGAGACATCAATTAGATGAAGATTAATAAAATTTGACAAACTGTAATTTTAGCGTTTGACTCCAGATTCTAAATTTTTTTCTCTTACTGCAACCTGACGCGGATGCTGATCTGAATAGCTTGCTTTCTGTTGTCTTAAAGAAGAAGGAGAATCATGGTGCGCCTATAATTGGCGCTTTGACCAACCTCATAATTGTAAAGGCCACAAACGACGGGGTTTACGTAATACTATCTACTCTTATCCTGATGTTTTTTGAGACGCAACTTTGCAGCCCAATCCCAAATTGGATTTAAGTACATTATGATAAGCGGATAACAATCTTGTATAAAATCAGCTTGACCTTGATGGACAATAGACTCCGGGAATGGAAGAAAGGCAACAGTTTGGTACCTTTGCCTTGATGATTTTCCTATCATTGTAAGCGCTCAAAGAAAGTTTCTTATCCAAGATCATATCAAGGTAGGTAATCTTCTTTTTAAAGATCAGGTTTTCCAGATTGATCTTCTCTAGTGATTTATTATCCGGACTCATTTTTATGTTTGGAGTACTCGGTTAACTCTTACAAAATAAGGGCGTGTCGATCGCCGCTTTTTATCTTAGGAGCCTGCCAAGTGTTTACGTTGAGCGCGTGTGATAGATATCGCGGTCGCAAAGTTCACGTTTAATATATATAAATTTTTTTATCGAAACTAAATTTAAATAATATTGCGGACTCTAATGCAATGAAATGTTACCTGCCGGGACTATACCCGATCCATCAAGCAACATTTCGAGCAACTGGAATAATTCACAACTGATACAGAGTCAACCACCGCCAACGCCCAACTTCTTAAATCATCAGCTAAGTCAAATACAACACTTTTCTCCCAAAATTAAACTACAATATATCCACCAATGCAATACCCACCTCAAATCCCATATTCAAAAACGGCCAACCTTAGTAGTACTCCTACAACAGCATTCTTTCAATCCGCTCAAACCAGCCATAATAATGTTAATGATGACGATAAAGTATAAATACAGGTCAAGTAACCAACGATAACAAACGTCCCGGGCAAATCATTAATAGAACAAGAAAACTCATTCGATTATCAAAATTAACCGAAAATATAACTGCAATTAACATATCAAACAGATACCAGGCACTTACTAAAACTGAACCCAATGACCAAACTGTAAATAATCCCAGTCCTCCGCCGGTAGACATCTACGAAATGACTGGCTTTAATGCGCTAACTAACAAACTAAACAAAATAATCAAAGGTGAAAGATTCATTCTAAATCGTTATCTAACAACAGGTGAAATAATCACTAGAACCATCGATGCATACAGAAAACTAATCACTCACTTACGTCAAGAAAATATTGTGCACCGTACTTATCAGATCAGACAAGAAAGAGTTACAGAATTGTTATATGCGACCTACACCACTCAATTCCCCCAAATGACGTCAAGGTTAAACTAGGTAAACTAGGTTACCCTGTAAGAAATTTAATACATCCGACATAGAGAAAACAAGGAGCCACTGTCGATGTTTTTCGTAGACCTTGAATTCTAGCCTAACAACAAAGATATTTATAAAGTAGAATTTATCGAAAATACCAAAGTCAGAATTTAAACACCCCGAATCAAGGACAATACAATACAATGTATACGTTCCCAAGCATATGGATACTCTAAGGCCTATCGCACGAAGCCCTTTAAATGCGGAGGATCGCATGACTAAAAATTGCAAGAGAACTAAGGATATTTCAGCCACATGTGCCTTGTGCAATGACGATCATCCCGCCAACTATAAACTATAAAGCCTGCACTGTATACAGAGATCTAAAAATGAAAAACATGCCTAAGCAATCAAATATTAGAATACCTGACATTAGTACCAATTCAGCATCTTCCATACCAACCACCCATCAGTCTGTGCATAATCTACTCCATAACACTCCAACTTATTCATAAATCGCAGCTAAAAGAACTAACTATGACTATGAAATCACGGACAAACTTACCGTTTTTGCAATTGTTAAATCAGAACGCTATGACACTAAACATGCTCACCACAGTCATTAATAAATTAATACAATAAAGGCTAACTCTATAAGAATAGCAGCATAAAACTCAAATGATCTAAAAAACCATATTCATAAAGTAACCCTATTTTTAACACTAACAAAATTGATATCTTACTTATTTCTGAAAGCCACTCTGTATCTTACACAGAAATAGAAATGCAACACTATAAATTGTACCATGCAAATCATCCGGACAGAACAGCACATGCAGGTTCAGCAATTATAATTAGATCTGCAATTGATCATTACCAATACCATTCTATATAACAAACAAAATCCAGTGCGCTCTGGTAAAACTAAACACGATGCCCTGTCCAGGCATATAGTTTCATCCGACAAGTTTCAAGAACTTGTAGTCCCACTCGAACATCACTTTCTTGTAGTCGAAGACTGGAACTCAAGTACACTGCATGAGGCCCCAAGTTAATTTCACCCCAAAGGGCGAGCACTTTTGTCACCATACAACAGAATAATTTAAATTACTTGTCAACCGACGAGCCAACCTACTGGCCAACGGACCTACACAAAATCTCTGATCTGTTGCGCTTCATTGTTACTAAGGGCATTTCCTATGTATGCAGCAAAGTTGAAAGTAACTTCGACCTATATTCTGATCACTCCTCTATTATAATAGAGTTAAGTACCAGTATTAATAGAAAACCTTACCACCAAGGCTTTGTCCTGCTAAAACAAACTGGGAACATTTTAACAATATATCGATAATAACACATAATTGTCACATAAAATGCACACACCTAGCGAAATTGACGAAACTGTTGAGTACCTTACACAGCTTATCCAAAAGCTAAACCACAAAACTGCCCCAAAATCAATAACATACTGCTACATTTACAGCAATTAGTAGCAGAAAAACGCAAAGCCCGTGGTAAATGGCAAAGAACCAGAAATCCTCAACAGAAGACTATACTAAACAATCTAACTCACCGAATTCATGATGCTGTCCAAGAAACCAGAAATGTAACATTTTTCTTTCTCACCAGAAGATCACATCATCTAGAAAGCGACAAAAAAGCTTAAAAGGTCTATTACCTAAATACCACCCTTAAGAAAACCTGATGGAAGCTGGACCCGATCAAATGAAAATAAATCAAATACTTTCTGGGAGCATCTGGCTCAAGTTTTCACCGCATTTCAATCTAATAATATAAATTTTAACACAGAAATTGAAAAACATTTTAAGCGGCTTGGGCAATTATCGCTACCCTTGAAACTAATTTCATCAGCTGAAGTACACAGAAAGATAAAATTGCCTAGTTTATTCAAAGCACCCGGCTATGACCACATAAGAAATATATTAAAACACCTTCCTAAAACGTCGGTTGTACTCATTACAACAATATACAACCGCATGCGTGCTATTAATTAATAATTAATATGATTGATAAGTCTGGAAAACGTCCGCAAGAAGTCATATTCTACCGACCATAAGCCTGCTATCCTTATTATCAAAAATCTTGCTGCTATATAGAATCAAACCTCCAAAAGACTTAATTCCTATTCACTATTGGCTTTCGTAAAGGACGCTCAACCATCCAGCAATGTTATTAAATAATCAAACTCATCAAAGATACCTTCAACGGAAAAAAATATGTGCATCAGTATTCTTGTATATCCAACAAACCTTTGACAATCTATGGCATAGCAGGTTGCTATATAGAATTAAAAGAAAGCTACCTCACCAAATTTTCCCCCTCCTAAAATCTTATTTAACACAAAAGCACTTCAAAGTCTAATTTGAGGGTATATTTTTAACCTATCAAACCATTAACTCCGCTATTCCGCAGGGAAGCGTTCTTGGTCTCTTTCTATACCTTCTCTATACAGAAGAGAACACCATAATTACCACCTTCGTAGATGTCTTCTTATTTTGATCCAGATTAAACATCTGAAAGGCTCCAGACACACCTAAACCTTCTTGAAAGTTGACTCGACCAATGACGCATTAAAGTTAAAAGCAACAAATCAAACCAAATTACTTTTAGCAATAAACGCTCCACATGCCCTCCAGTCACAATGTACAATCAACTCATCCCAGTAAAAACTGAAGTGAAGTACCTAGGACTTTACCTTGACCAAAGGATGACGTGGAAAGCCCACATAAAAGCTTAAAAACAACAGCTCAACCTAAAGACCAAAAGTATGTACTGGCTGATTGGACGCAAATCGCAGCTGACCCTTGAAAGTAAACTATTACAATGCCTGTATGGTCCTATGTAATTGAGTTATGGGAATGCAGTAAGCCACCAAAAACCAAGATACAACAATCGTTCCAATCAAACAATCTCAACATTCCGTTCATCGCAGAAGTCATTACGAATCATGCTACTAATAGCAAAAATCGCACACTAAAGCTCTCAAATAAACTCATGGCAGTATTTTACTCCCACCAGCCTCCAGTTAGAAGACTGAATAAACTATGGCCAGAAGACCTCACTGAATAAATCCTGGCGATCCGCCTACCCCTATCATAACATTTACTTATTACTCTGTAAAACTAAGAGTAGATTGTAAATTAACAATTAAGACAATAAAAAATTATTTTTTCACGCCTCACCTTATAGACGATTATTGTAATAGGTCCAGTTCCTCCTGAAAACTGTCTTGGCGCTAGATAACACCGTCTTATCTGAATTTTGGAAATTTAGTAAAGAATGTAAATGTTGTAGAGGAACGGCGACTTAAAGTCACATTTTTGATAACATCATGCTATCAAATGTGAATCCTTCTGGAAAAAAAGAAGCGGACTGTCGGCAACAGAATTTTAGTTGTACTAATCCATGATATCACCCCTTGTTGAAGGCTACGGTCATGTTAGTGAAGTCCACATCAGTATTTTGATTTCTATTGTTGCCTTCGATAATGTGGTTTGGCACCTAAATGAGTTAATGGGGAGTAAGTGTGTAATTGTAGCTTCTATTGCATGATAAAAGCTACAAAATAGCAATAATTTATATGTAAAATTAAAATAATTGATTAGAATAGGGCTGAAACTTCTAAGTTTTGGAATCAGTTAAAATAACAAATTGTGTGCAACTGTATAAGTTTCATAGATAGCTATATTTCTTAAACTAAAACAATTATTTTTGTAGTTCTATTTCACAAATAAACTAAGTGAGTGTAGCACTTTATCATGAAAATTATATATATTTATAGCTGTCAACATTTTAGTTTCATTGGCTGTGTTAAGTTTCACTTGATATGACGGTATTGCCAGCTTGGTAATTTAGAATTACATTTTTTACTGCAATTTTCATAAGACCGTGTCAAGTAAATGTTATGCTCTGGAAACAATTCATAAAGGGCAAACTTTGTGGACTAAAATAGATAATTCACGCAGAAAAAATATTTTACTGGAAGATTACAGATAATTTAAATTGCAATGAAAACAGTAGTCTTAAATCATCGGGTTTATTTTTGGGCTAATATACAAATTTTGTTTCTTAAGTAGTGCATCATCAATTCTCCAAGAATTTTCCTAGCGATAAATTTTCGTTGTATACCAATTGAGGCCCGATTGACTTTTTGGTATATGGATCAAATCTAGAGTATATAATATTATTATATTAAAAATTTTCTCTGCAATTTGTGCTCGTGTTCTATTTTATCTTGTAATTAGTAGTTTCTACAGCTCGTCAAATTCGTACTCTTGAACACAGTATCCTTGTAATTATAAATTGCTATTGTATTTGCAGATATTTTACTTCAAAATGCTAATGAACGTATAACTAAAAAATCTAAAAAATCTAATTTTTTTATCTTCATAATATTGATCTAAAAGCCTCACCAATCATTTTTTATTTGCTGTTATTATATCACACAATTATAAAACTGCCCCAAAAAAGTCTTTGGAAGTTACAATATAACAAAATTAGACAAAAAAGCGATTTTATGTTGTACTAAAAGGTTTCTAATTGTAAATGGGGTTTAGTTCAGAAAGAGTTTAATAGTACAACATATAATGACCTTCTATTATACAATTATATACTTAGAGGATATAATAGTTATCTAGTGAATGGTAGAGAAACAAAGTATCTTAATATGAATTATCGGTTGTTCGTGTCAAGTTAATAAAAAATTTAAGTCAATCGGATAGACACTTCGGCAGATACTGATAATCCCAATTATCTAAAACATCAGAGAAACGTAAGGTTTGTTGTGGCGACAAGTAATAAACAATGTCTAAGTATGGCTTAGCAACAGAACTGTTGAACAAGCAGAAGTAACTCAACCCGCTCATAAGTAAGGAAAGTATTTGAGATGTTCACCAGATCCGATGGAGGGGCAAGTAGTCTTCAACTCCAATAGTGCTATTTTTGTGGTTAATCTGTCGACGTCGAGTACGAACACCGTCCTTGCTCTAAATTATACTATAAATTCTGTACAGAACTTGCAGTATTTCAAAATGATTAACAGCAAATGAAAAAAGAATAGTTTCTTGAAGATAACCGTACGGTTATCTTTTATTCTGTTTGGATAGGATATTTAGATACTTTTATATATTCCATTTGATAAAACGTACCACAAGAAAGAATTTTATAAAATCCTTCTTAGAGTTGATGACGTTAGGAAATTGACCGTAAATTAAAATAAATAACTCGTGAGATCTCCGTAACACAGTAATAAATCGAGATGAGAAATTGCAAAGTCCGAAATAAGCCTCTCTTCACAACGTTAATCCAATGATTAAACGACCTAGGAAGCTTAGTACTACATATGTATTTATCATATTTCTATGACTCTTTCGCATAATAAACTGAGAGCCCTATTCAAAATTCCGCTGCGGGTAGTTAGTGACTATACTACTGGAACACGAAATGAGCTCACCGAGAAATTCAGACCTTAATGGTTGAAGATGTTTTCAGTGAAAGAACACTTCATTAAAATTGGTAAGACTGTGACGCGATAGACACCATCTGGGATGGTACTTATTTGTACTTCCCTAAAGCGCTAATTTCGCTTTCTGATGCGAAAAGAAAAACTGGTGTAGCGGCCTTTTCGCCCTTAAACCGCCTGTGTATCGTGGCGGCATGCTGGGGGCTTTGATATCTGCCGCCACGTTTTGCTATCGCACACAAAACAGCATATGAGCATTTGCTCAGCCGGCGAGTCTGCATACGCCGTCGGCGGCACCCTTTGAGACGAAAAGTGCTGTCGAATTAAAATTTCCCGCAAATGACCTACTGCTAAGCCAGGCGCGAAGCCCGGCGACAAACTCGCGCCGCATCGCGGCCAGTGCGGCCGCATTTAACCAACCCGCAATATATACTCGATCCGCAACGCGGCCATTTCGGTCGTGCTTAAGCCGCAAGACATTATTCGACCCGCAACGCGGCCAGTTCGGTCGCATTTAACCAACCCGCAAATAACTACCCCGCAAGACATACTCGATCCGCATCGCATCTCGGCCAGTGCGGTCGTGTTCCAGGCACGAAGACATCGCAACAAGGTGGCCACCGTGAAACCAAAGCCGCCGAAGCCGATTACAGGTGAGCGATTTGGTAATTACTTATCGATGATATCGGTAGCCGCCCCCATCCGCTTTCGCGCCGGCCGTTTTGGACCTCAACGTTTTACTTTTCAAAACGGGCCGTACTTAGTTCCCCACACCGCACCACGAGGGCACGGCTATTTACACGCCTGCCTCTCCAAAAACTTAATCTCTTAAAAGCAGTGACAGATACATCTTTGATCCTATTAACTTATGGAAGACTATTATGTCTGAACAATTAAAATGTTTGATCATAGTTTAAAAACGCGCGTAAAATTGGGGAAAAGTGCCATGTAGTGATACCTGCTTTTCAAACCAAAGTAGCAAAGCAACTAGTAACGAAACAGGCGAATAAATCACAACTTTACTAACTGTATTAATAGACTCTTAAAGTTTCATAGATAATTGTCCCACATGATTCATTCTAACAAGTAAGTGTATGCCTTGAATAACTAAAAACCTTTGCGTCCTGCAATTACGACGCCTTCGGTAAGCGATCTCAGTTATATTGAGGCGGCAGTGAGGTTTCTTGACTTGCTTGCGTTGATCGGCTTGACAGAAAATCATATTTTGATTAAGTTTATGATGTCAGCGGATCAGGCTGCAAATTAGTTTCCTCATTTTCACAGCTTTAATTCCATTTTATTTACTAAATTAAATAAATAGTACATGTCTCGATTTAGAGCTTGAAAGTTCTAAGTTCACACGAAAAACCAACAACCCAATTGAACAGTGCCTGATGTGGATATATGCGTCTTATCCGTCCCTACTTCGTTAAAACTTGGATGGACTAGCGTCAAAGCGGTAATACTGATCAGTATAAGCTAGTAGCTAAAATATTCTAAACTATCATTTTTATGGACCTCACATAGCTGCAGGATTCTTAAGCAAAATGAGGGCGCATTCCAAGCCTTAGGATGGCAAAGATACCGAACAGTTCGAAGATCAAAATGAGAATGCTGTGGGTGTAAACTCTCTTCTTAAGTGTCAGTCTCGGAAGTTCAACGCCTGAGATACACTTACGCATGCTGAAAATGTGTTGGGGATGAATTTTGAACTTTGTGGCTATAAACGCCGTCGAGACTCCGCCCACAATATCTTTTGCCGGTTTGCCCTATTAACTTAGAATTTATGCCAATATTCCTAGATAATTCACCAGATAAAATATTACATCCTCTAGTATGTTCAATTTTACACAATATGTAATAAATAATTGTGAGTAAATAATCAATTTTTCAGTTTATGTTTTCCCAAATATAAAAATAAGTAAATCACAAAGTGCCACGGGATTTACATTCAAAATTTGCACCTCCAATTTGCAGTCCCGTCCGGCGCAATTTCCTCCATCCACTGCGCGGCACAATCGGTTCGAGCCGCAATTAGCATGCAAAACGCGCCGCGTCGGAGATAACGCAATACCGGAGTATTCCGGCCCAAAAATCGGTCCGGTCCGGCAAGAAGCCGGCGCCGCCGGAGCGCCATAAAGCGGGAGAACGGGCGCGCCGCCGAACTCGAAGGGCAATAAAAGGCGGGCGCTCGCTGATAACTTTTTAGCGCCGTTTTTGCGCAATAATTATAATCGGAAAACAGACTTCCAGCTCCGGGCTGCGGGCAGGAGCGCCGCTGCAGCCCCGAACAATGCCGGAAATGCCGGATTGATTCGGCGACCCGCCCTAAATGCGCTTTCATGCAATATTTATGGATGTGCTGCGAGCTATGGAATAAACATTTCACTTACATGAGAGCTTCGCACAAAGGGCACGCCGTGCATAGCGCAGCTCTCGGCAGCTTTGATGTTGCAGAAATGTTGGGCTAAGATCTTAAACGCCAAAAGGACGGAAGAGCAGCTTTCTGGCTAAATATTGCGGAGCAAATTTGTAGACAATCGCTGTATCAAAGCATAGGTTTTAAAATAAATAGGCATTCAACGCAAAAGAATTTTTAAGCAGGCGCAGATGAAATATTTGCATACCCTATCTCTATTTTAGATCCACCTAAAGACATTAAGCTTTAAGCACATTAATCCAATCTTTAGAGGTTTGCCTAGAGTCTACGTTGGTATTCTATTGTAAATTGTATTGTCTTCCTTCAATGTTTCTTGCTATTACCACATTTTAGAATAAAACAACTTTCTCCGCATTTTACTCAAATTTAAATATAAGAAAGTAATGAGTGTAACAGCATGGCAATGAAGAAAGGAAGTAGTTGATTTGCAAATTATTGTGTATTGAAACCCGGCAATTGAAAATTTTTAGTTAGATAAACACATGTTTTGCTGCCCCCTTTCACTTTTCTCTACCACCCTCCAACAATTTTATATTAAGACTGATGCTATTCAGAAATATCTGAGACAACCCCATTGTTGACTAGGCACTAAAGTGGACACTGCTCAACGCACAGCTTAGGTTCTTTCATAGTGATGTAAACAATTATGGTTTTCGTAGACGAGTTTGTCGTGTAATTTAAACTTTTTGTTACAAACTCCCTCCAGCGATTTTGATTTTAATACTCAGTCCCCTCTGTGCTCTTCTTGGTTATTATAGTAAGAAAATCACTGTGTGCTCTGTTGCACATCTAAGATTTTATCTTCTAACTCCAAATATAAAAAGTGCCTTTATCTTTGAAGGCTAAGCAAATCACGCCTTTACTAAGTCTAACCAAAATGAATTTTATTAAACAAGAAGTGGATGCTGACGCTAAATGTAGTCTTTCGAGTGATCGAGTTGGCCGTATCCGAAGCTCCGACAACGGTGATGTTGTCTAAGAGTCTTCTTGTAAGGTTCTTGTACGGCGATAGAAATCTGCACAACTTACTTCTTTATCAGACCAGATTACCTCTAAAAACACATTTTGTACCAAAGATTATTGCTAGTTCCAGATTAAAGTTTTCCTTAACTCGCTCATTGCTTAAAGTTTCCAGCATTCCACATAGTACTATGTTGTAGTCTTTTTAGATCCTCTATAGGTATAATAGCAAATAATATCCGTTTCTATTTATTACGCGGTATCTCAAAAATTCCCGAGCTCTAGTCATTTCTGAAAAAATGAATAATTGAAGTAAAACACTTGTAAAAGTTGCTTTTGGCTGGTGGTTCTTGCGGGCTCTCGGAATTTAATATTTATAAAGCTTTTTATCAGAATAGATAAAGCTTTGATGCACTCTCTATATTGTCTTTCTTGTTAAAAGCTCAACATCGTTACTGGAGATGCTTAAAAAAGCTTTTAAGAACTTTGGCGATCCAAACATAGTTTTGACTAATTTCCACTTACCAATAAAGACCAATTAAAGACTATACCAAAATTTGTTGAGAAGTCCTGTGATGCTTGATATGCCTAAGGTCTATTACAACAGTTGGCTGCATCCTTGTTCAAAAGAATAAATTTTTACGTCAAGCATTCCATAGACTAAATCCAAGAACAGACAGTTTTTTAGAAATTTTCAAGACTTAAAGTAACTTATCTAGAATGGCCATTAGAAGAACAAAGATAATATTACGAACTGACAATTTCACTAAGAGTACATCTATTGTAAGATACAATAGATAAACATAAATGTTAGTTTTGTATTAAATATATGAAAACTCTAAACAGTTATGATAACAAAAGAATGATATACGTGGTGAAATATATATATGCTACTTCCAGCCAATTTTAAATTAAGGCTAATGGTGCCCTAAGTATTGCCCATGTGATGGCACCACATTCTACTTCAACAAATTTGAATTTAATTCACTTCTATCACGATAGATATATATATAGCGCTAAAGAACAATTGATTTGCCATTTTCTTAAGGAAATAGAAGCGATGATTATGTATATAAGTTCCTCCTCCCCATAACCTTTGGTTAATATAAAGATAAATACATTAACATTGGTGTGGCGGCCTTTTCGCCCTTGAACCGCTTATATCGCGGCGGCATGCTGGCGGCTGTGATGTCTGCTACGTTTTGCCGTCGCACACAAAACGGCATATGGGCTTTTGCTCAGCCGACAAGTCTGCATACGCCGTCGGCGGCACCTTTTGATATGAAAGGTGCTGTCGAATGAAAATTGCCCGCAAAGAGCTACCGCCAAGCCAGGCGCGAAGCCCGGAAACATTCGCACTCCGCAGCTCGGCCAATTTCGGTCGTGTCTTCACCCCGCAAGAAATTCACGTATCGCAGCTCGGCCAATTTGGTCGTGTCTCAACATCCCGCAACATTCACGCACCACAGCTCGGCCAATTCGGTCGTGTCTTCACCCCGCAAGAAACTCTCGTATCGCAGCTCGGCCAATTTGGTCGTGTTTTAACACCGCACATTCACGCACCGCAGCTCGGCCAATTCGGTCGTGTCTTCACCCCGCAAGAAACATTCACGCATCGCAGCTCGGCCAATTTGGTCTTGTCTCAACCCCGCAAGAAACATTCGCTACCCGCAGATACCCGATCCGCAGCGCAGAGGTGGCCACCTTGGAATCGCCGACGAAGCCGAAGCCGAAGCCGATTCAGGTGAGCGATTTGGCAATATTCGGAAGCCGCCCCCATCCGCTTACGCAACGGCCGTTTAAGGGACGATTTGGGCCTTCTCGGTTGACGTTCCAAACGGGCCGTACGACGTTTCCACACCGCACCACGAGAGCGGCTATTTACACGCCTGCCTCTCCAAACATCTTCCTAACAATATATTTGATTTGGTTATAAACATATGATACCAATTTGTAAAATACATGCTCCACTGTTATCTTGTTAGGGTCAGCATCATTATGAGCGAGCAGTTGGTGTCAAAAATAATCCAATACAAATGTACAAATTTATACACCAAATTTCTCAAACCCTTTAGATGTTAAAACTAAATGATAACAAGTCTTTCTGCCTTTAAAAAATATATAACCGTCCCGATATTATATGGCGCTTTATTGAAAGCAGCCATTTTGAAGTGTTGCAAGTGTAGGTAAATTATAAAACAAGAAAGTGCTTCATAGATGAGAGAGAGCAAAGAAACACGTGAAAAATGCCAAACGATGCAAAGATATATTGGTTATCATTTGTTTGCAATAAAATACATAATCGTCGAAAATTGTTTTTGTAAAACTGAAAATATTATAAAAAAGTTTGCAAATGCTACCGTAGTAGTTAAAATCTTATTACTAAAAATTATGCTTCATTATTCATTAAAAATTATTCTTCAAATAACAAAAAAATGCACAAAAAACTTTATAAAACTCAAAACAGATCCCTAAAATTACAAAAGATGAAAGAGAGTTGACACATTAAAACAGGAAGAGAAAGAAAGCATTTAAAAGTGGTCGATTACCTGTAAATACTATAAAATTTGGGGGAAAATATATTAAAAGACTGTATAATCTTTGTCTTTACAAGGGAGAGATTCCAGGTAATTAAAGTAAAGCCATATTAATTCTCTTATGCAAAGTTTAGATAGCTGTAGACCAATAAGCTCACTTCCACATATTCACAAGATTTTTTAAAAATATCAACCAATGATGTTGATTTTATCAAACAATTTTGGCTGTAATGATCGTTCAAAAACTATTTTTTCTTCAAAGAAAAAGTTATAAAATATCAGTTATCGCTTTACATAGCTATCATAGTATACCAGGACGTTTTTGAGTTGTGCTATACTGGATGTGAGAATTGACCATGGATACAGCTTTGATTAAAAACATCTATAAAAACGCTGCTTTTGAACAGTACAGTTACATAAAGATACAGAAAAGTCAATATGCGTAGAAATGTAAGACAGATACATCTATCATGAATAAGAAGTAATAATGACGAATCTAAAATATCAACGCAGCATTGAACAAGGGATGGACAGCGTATGGAAAGTTAAGTTACATAATAAAGAATCATAGATACTAAAAGCAAAGGTATGCAACTTATATATTTTTTTCGTGGTACTTTATGGGACAGAAAGTTGAGGCATCAAAAAAAATTCTCTATCATTAAAATAAACGTGGACAAATGTGCTATGGAACGTAAAATAAAAATAAAGAACAACTTGAACTTCAGCATGTTTTCTTCTGAAGAGAACAAAAATACTTGAACAATCCCAATTTTATTACTACCAGTGTAAAGTTCAGACTTGGCAATTATGCCCTTTAGGACTCCGTTGGCATGTAATCATTCTTTTGCGAAATTCTCTTAATGCTTTCCCATAACTGCGGTTCTATTTCAGGAATTACACGTCTAATGTTTTCTTTTAGTTCCTGGAATCGCAGCAGGTTTGTTGATATAAACCTTTTCTTTCAAATAGCCCTAGAGGAACAAGTCAAATGGGGTTAGATCTGTGGCATACGGCCCCTCTTGATACCACACGTTATTCAAGTTTAAAGCATTTTATTATTCAGATAACGTACATCATAAACAGTAGCAACGCCTTCAAAGAACTACGGGCCGCTATTTCCTCCAGTCCACACTGCACACAAAACAGTGGATTTTTGTGGTTGAATTAGTTGTTTTCAATAGCACGTAAATTTATACTACACCAGATGCGACAATTTTGACGATCTACAAAATCACTTACAGAAAAATGAGCTTCATCGCCCAATAGCCTGTTTTTATAAACTTGAACAAAAGTAATGTGCTGCTACAGAATATACGATGCCATAACGACTTTGTCATGTGTTTAGATATTAACTGTATAAATGCAAACCAACCTTGTTCGCAGAAAGCAAAAGGGATGCAATTCAAAATACAATGTTCAATATATCCAAAATTTTGAATAAGCCTATACAAAAAACGACAAAATGGAAAGAGAAATGGGTAGTCCACTTAGCAAGAGAGCGAGAAAAATCGTTAAAAACTAGAGGCTACAGGTATACAAACGCGATAAGCTGATGATATGAAACGCATGGCCTGTTCTATGGTAAATAGGAAAAATGTTCAGGAAGTATCAAGTTAAGGACTATGTCCAGAAGAGGATAGAACAGCGTTTAGAGAAAGAAAAAAGTAAATGTTCAGGAAATAGCCCCGGCAAATTTTAGGGGCGTAATAGCAATTATTTAGACCTCAAAAAGTAACACCAAATACTAACAGTGACTATCGCACATAAAAATCTAATTCTAAATAATTACCTCTCACAAAAGCATAAGATAAAATAATCTTGAATATACGTAAATAATTGAATTAGTTTTAGTAAGAAATTAAAGACAAATCAAAGCTGATTTTGCCGTACCACCCATACTTTTCCAAGCTAAAAATATTTTTCCATAGTAGCTCCATAGTAGTTCGTTCATGTCAATCTAAAAAAGATTTTTTAAAATAAAAATGTATGAAACCCATAAATGTATCTTTATCTATTGCTTAAGGCAAGTGAGACAAATTTTGCCTTGTATTTTCGTGAGTGCTACGCCTTGCTAACTTTACCTTTCTCTTTCTACACTTGCAGGAAAATGTTGGTGCAATAAAAGGAGCAAATATAATATATACAAATCACAAAGTGCAAAGAAAGGGAATATATAAGATCATAAGATCGTAAAATGGATAAGTTTTCCACACAAAATATTAGTGTATAGGAAACAAACAATTGGATTCTGTTTATTGATAAAAACTAAAAATAATTAAAGGTGTGGCACTCTATGATCATCTTAGCCGTAGCAATTCCAGAAACTAATGATTTAGTGAGTTCAACAATGGTTCGTATTTCACCTTAAATTGCAATTGAAATGCGCATTTAGTGTGCATTACGTGATGCCATAAGACAGCGTTGGTGTAATGCATAGTGCAGTGTTGTGAACAAAGTGGAAAGACATGGGAGCAGCAAATATGGTCGGTGATGGAAGACATGATTAGCACAGAGTTGCAGAACTATTCTGTTGTATACCGAAATTCAAAAGTGGCAATGACTGTGCTTGGAAGGGCAAAGGAGCTCAAGCTATATATTATCAATCATGTGTTCGACTTGATAATAGCAAACCCATGAAGCAGCTGATTAAAAGTTTCATCAGTACTCCCACGGAAAATTGTAATGCGTGGTCACATCATTGCCACCCTGCAGGTTCCTGTTGGCTCACTATATTCACTGGATCTTATGCCGAGCGACTACGCTTTATTTGATGCAGTACAAAAGGCTGTTTGCAATAAGAATTTGCCCTACAACAACGAGTTGTAAGTCGTGTGTGTCATAATAGACTCAAAGAAGATGACAAAAAGTAATAAAAAATATCTCACTATTTTCTACTAAAACATTAGGTGAGAAGAAAACAATTATAGTGCCAAGGATTTTTAAATGCCCTAAGTAACTAACTGAAGGTAATTTGTAGAACAGTTGTAAAGTTTTTTTAATTATAAAGGACTTTGCAGGTAATTAAAATGGTTAAAGCCTACATAATTGCATAATTAGAATTATTAATTTGGAACTTTTGTGACATTTACTTCAAGTGAAGAGTTGGAGTTTCTAACATGACACAACAACCTTTAATAACCAGAAGAGTTAAAATAACTCTTAGGTGAAGATTTTTATAATTTTGTCCCTTCTGAGACAGCCAGGAGAATCAGTATAATTATTGATTATTGTCCTGACAAATTTATTATAAGTACTACCATATATTGTATAACTCTATAACTTACTATGAGTCATTACATTTGGATGAACCTCTCAACTACGTGGTAACAAAATAATAAAAACTGCACTTTCTATTAATTACATGTCTGAAAATAACTCAAAGGAAATGATTTCAGAATTATTTTGTTGTCCATTTTCTGATAATTTACATATTACGCCAACTTAATTCATAATTTAAATAAATGGTATATAGAAGCATAAAATAAATAGAAAGTCAGCGATAGAAATAAAAGAACGAGGAAGAACACAATTTATGCTTGCCAACATAATAATGAACCGGTGCTACCAAACGAGAAGCTAGAAATTAAATCTAAAACAATGGTGTATTTGGGGTGTTTTGCATAAAAGACGTTTTCAATGGCAACCTTTGCTCAGTTCCTGAAAATCTCAAAAATCGCATTAACAGTTTCTTTGCTTCACTTCAACTAGAAGAGAGCTAATCCAGAAATCTAAAACAATTCTTGTGATCGAACTCCAACTAACAAAATATTGGTGCAAATTTACCAATTCTGGGTACGGTTAACTCACGAAACTGACTCAAACTTTGTATGGCTGTATTTTGCTTCTTTTGGCACAAAAAGACCAAGCCAGGAAAAATGTCGT
The DNA here is from genome assembly GCA_036346155.1 of Sinelater perroti. NCBI lineage: Eukaryota > Metazoa > Arthropoda > Insecta > Coleoptera > Elateridae > Sinelater > Sinelater perroti. The sequence continues at coordinate 13,370,108 of JARFIY010000158.1, read as the reverse complement.
GCTTTATTTTATCGACGGATTTTTAAATAAAGACAAGAGGGAAAATGATAAAAAGAAGGTTTTATTGGTGGTGACAATAAAAAAATGCGTAGTAAGTATCGATCGACGTAAACAAATAATTCTGCCTTTCTTTAAGTGCGGTGGTAAGCTTTAAGCAAGGTATTTAAAGAACCCCACCTTAATAGAAAAAGGGCATAAACGTAGTCTCCTAAACTTTTCTAATTTTGTGATATTTATAAGTAATTTAACAAATCATCAATACGTTGTTTAATTTAATCGGGCTGCAATTCTTTGTTCTCCTTTGTGGATTATTGAAAATTGTAGACTGTAAACTGAGAGGCGAGATCAACAATCAGACGAGGATGAAACAATTTCTTTAAAATATATAGGTACGTTCTATTTATTAAAAACAGAATTTAAAAACATAAACATTAAGAAAAAAAGGCTGATTACAACGTATAACACCTCTTCACCAAAACAAGCTTTACTAAATGAGACTTAAAAAATATAACATTAAAAATTAATAATAAACTACCTGATACTGCTCAAATGGCAATAGTTTTAATCTTTAATCTTTAATACTGTAATACACGTGCCTTATTAGTTAGATTATCTATTTATGGTTAAAAATATACAAGAATTATTTATTTTTAGAGTTAATTAGCTAAAACGCTTATCTCACAACTCAAACTGTGTCTGATAGCAATTAACTGCGCGACCAACCCTCGTACAAACTTAATTATCTACTCAGTTTGATTCTAGAAATCCGTGACTCCGCACCTGCGCACTAAATAGAGTGCTATAAGTATCTTTAGGGACATATGCCAGAAATGCCAAGAATTATTTTAAACTTTCAACATCTCTTCTTTCACGAAACATGCGCATGTCTATATGAGATAAGGCGAGGCTTCCCAGTACCGCAATAGGTATGCAACTTTTAATAAGGGTTGTCGAGAAATTACCTTATTATTTTGGAATTGTGTGTCTTCTGATGGTAGAAGAACTCTTGATTTGGTATCGAGTGCTTTTTAGATCTAATGATAAAATAAACAGAGACAATGAGGGCGCTTTTATTGGCATCCTCCTTCTCTGGGTTTAGAACAAAAATGACGACTGCCCTTCGTTACTTTTTACACTTAATATAGGGCTGCTTTTTTATTTTAAACACACACGCTGTTATTTACAGCCATATACTTGTAAGGATAAAGTCGAATAAAAAAAATTTAAGGGGTTACATCAGTCAGTAATTTTTTCCATTTTTTTTATTCGCTTAAAATATGTATTAACTATCTAAAAATGATATTCCATCACATTTATGAGTGGGAAAACTTTTAAGTGTTTACAGCTCATTTTCCGAGGTCCCTCCCAGCGATCTTAAATGTGTTAAAATTCCGCTGCGCCATGCGCAATATTTTGGAGTGTTTTAGCCAAGCTGGTTACTCTTTGTCGTAATGGGTTAATTAAGCTTTCTCAGATAAAGTATAAGTGGTTTTAGAAAACATTTGAAATCGACTCGGAGAAGCCATGACGCCGTAACGGCAGTTAGACCGTGGCTATGCTCGCAGCACGTTATCTGCGTAAGTACCTGGAGGTTTTACGATTAATTAATCACAGCATTTATCGATTTTTTTATCAAAAAAAAAAAAAACAAAAATAACCTTCAAAGGTATGCCGAATTTGTAGAAATTAATATTTTTTAAAATCCCCAGGTACTTCCAAAGAAGATCTCATATGGAATAATAAAAAAATTGTATTGGTGTTAGTGCTGCCTGGATATTGCTAACCTGCATACCGTTTTGCCCCTTAAAAAAGGCGTCTCTGGTGATTTACAACGCCATTTTGTTTTAAAAATCACAATAAAAATATTTTTATGCATCTTTTAATATGTATATAAACCTTTAAAACTTTGTTTTGATTGCCTTATTCGTAGTGGAGAAAAATTCCAGAAAATAGCCTTACTTTTCAGCGCTCCTGACTGATGTAACCCCTTAAGGAAGTTTGTAACAATTTATTACTTAGCACTATATTTACACAGACGCGTCACTTAACCAGTGCGCGCTGTGGGTTGGAGATAATAGTATCCCCTGTTTTCAACAACACCGCCCTGATATCTCGGGACACTCTTAAATTTATTTCCAAGCCCAGATGGCCCGTTGCCTACGTGCGGCTAACTGCTCTCAGGACCGAAGATTCGGCTTAGAATACCAGCGACCTGGAACATCTAAACTATTTTTATCCTCAAACAACAAACCACATAGAAGAAATTCTAATGTCTAGACTGCCGACTGAATCTACAATCCTTCCGACAACCTAGGCCTTTTTCATTATTCCAAGGAGTCCAAATGTGTCTTTTAAATATCTCTTTGTTCGAATTAAAAATTCTTACACAACAAAGCCATTGTTTTCTTAAATTGAAAGTGCTTTCTTGACGCTTCATCATACGGGAGATATAGGACTTTTAACACTTGGTTTCTTGCTACCAATAATCTCAATCTAAATTCAATGCCGTTGAGATGCTCCAAGGTTTTTGTAAAAGATCACCTTCTAAATTTAAAAAACTCATTATGCTCAATTTTGCGGTCTCGCTTCGAAGTACTTCGCTTACAGCATCACTTTTAATTTTGAATCAAGTTCTTGTTGCCCATAATTAACAAATATCATCCTCTGTTTACAAAAGATTATTTAAGATCTTCGGGTATTCATCTATGGACAAGCACTTGCCTCTCCTAATTTATTTTTTAATCCTTTCGCTGGCCGATTATCCCTACCTGTGAGTCCCTTTTCACCAGCAGAAGTATATAGGGGAATTAAATTAACCAGATCGTATAAAGCCCCGGGCTAGGACTTTGTAGTAGGAGAAGTACTAAAACACCTTCCGAAAAAAGCAGTAGTACTCATCACAACGATTTTTAATCGCATGCTTGCCATTTCTCACTTCCCTACTCAGTGGAAATACGCTAAAATAATCATGATTGCTAAACCTGGAAAACCTCCACATGAAACCACCTCATATCGGCCGATAAGTCTGTTGCCATTATCAAAATTATTTGAAAGATTACTGCTATACAGAATCAAGGAAATAACACAACCAGATGAACTAATACCGTCCCATTAGTTTGGCTTCCGTGAGGGACATTCAACCATTCAACAATGCCGTAGGATAGTTAACTACATCAAAAAAAAATCTGGAAGGGAAGAATAAGTGTGCGTCAGTGTTTTTAGATGTGCAGCAGGCTTTCGACAAGGTATGGCACACAAGACTACTGTATAAAATAAAAAGAAAGTTACCTCATCAAATTTATCTCCTCTTAAAATCCTACTTAAATGAACGACACTTCCAGGTTCAAGTTGACAACTCACTATCATCCTACCACTCCTTTAACTCTGGAGTTCCACAAGGCAGTGTCCTTGGACCCTTTTTGTACCTCCTGTATACCGAAGATGTTCCCACTACAGACCCTACCTTAATTGCCACCTTTGCAGATGATACTGCCATATTGTTATCACATTCACTAGAAAACGCTCCACCTGTCCATAAGTTACTATTTATAATCACCCCATTCCCATAAAAACTGAGGTTAAATATCTATGACTCCACCTTGACCAAAAGCTGACATGGAAACCCCATATAAAAGCCAAACGGCAGCAACTAAATTTGAAAACAAAAAATTTATATTGACTCATCGGGCGAAAATCGCAACTAAGCATCAAAAATAAAATTTTACTGTATAAAACCATCTTAATGCTTGTATGGACCTACGGAATCGAGCTTTGGGGATGTAGCAAGCCCTCCAATACCAAGATTCTACAGTCCTTTCAGTCGAAGACTATACGTCCTCTGGCAAACGCTCAATGGTACATCAGTAACCAAACTCTGCACCACGATCTCAGAATTCCTTTCATCAAAGATGTCATCAAAACTGCAGCTCGCACTAGCCGAGACCGCACATTGAACCACACCAATCAACTCATCGCCAACCTCTACAACCTTCAACCCGCAAATCGGAGACTCAAAAGGCAATGGCCTGAAGATCTCGTCGAGTGAATCTTGGAGACCCATCAGTGGATGGAGCCCAACACATGACATTTAGCAACACCGTCACATTATTTACTTATTACTCTGTAGACGGAGTAGATTGTAAATCTGCAACAAATTATCTAAAAAAAAATCCTTTCAGACGTTCTTATGTGTTTCCATACCATTCTCTTTTAAAACTTCCGGAATTTTTTTAAGTTTATTGTTAATATTTTATTTTCTTGTAATGTTCTCACAACGTTCTATTTAAACTTCTAATATTTTTTGCAATTCCTCTCAAGCTCTAGAATTCTCTTTCTTATCTACTCTTGTTTCTTGTATTTCAATTTTTTTTACTAAGTTTCTGGTCTGATTTTTTAAATGTACTCTTAATACTTCTGTCAAATGTTAGTAACGTTATTCTGTACAAATTTTCAGTCACTTGAAGTTTCTGAACTGTTCTTCGGCGTTTATTCTTAATTTTGCCTAAAACATGAAATTTTCCTCTAATTTTTCTGTGAAAATTCTATGTTGTTTTAATTTATCTCTTAAAATTCTGCATTAAGCTACCTCGATCCGTGGATTTTAACAGATACGTGTCTGGATTCTCCTCTTCGATGATCAAGGCTTTTTGAAGTCTTTTTTCAGTGGGTATTTCCTTGCCTATCGTCTTTAAATCTCGTTCTTCTATCTACTTTTAGTTACTGAGTCTGTTTTGACATATCACCTGTTGTAAACATAATTTTTATTTGTTACTAGCAATATATAAACAGTAACTTTTATAATTAATTGGCCGCTATCATCACTAATTACATATTTATTTTCACTTAGAATACTAATTAAAAATTTATTTAACCACAACTGTCTTCTGGAAAGTACGTGGACACTATTAAATACCCACGCAGCTTCACTCCAGAACTTTCGACCCCCTTGTGGCCGCACCGAATAGATTGATTGAATTCTCCTTTACAACCGATACCAGAACTACCCAAAATCATCCAAAACTTTTAGTATTATTTTGCAATAGGTGCACAAAGCTTATCCACACTTCATCCATAAAAGCTCGGTTTGCTGAAGTCGGTAGTTATTAACATAAGAATACTAAAAGTTCTATGAGATAAAAATTTAATTGCAAAACAGTAGGTCAAATTCTTTTTTGAGCTTCAAGTTTTAAGGTCTCCATTTTTTTCTTCTGAAAAGTATTTGCCCAAGAAAGTTCAAACTTCTGTTCTCAACGTAATTTCCTTTTAGGCGTACACATTTTTCACAATGTCGTCGTAATGATTCTATAGCTGTTGAAAACACTTCTTTAGGAGTGTGCTTCGCCTACTGGAAAAGGGGCGGCCACAGAGTGTGTACTTCATGGTCTGAAATTCTTGGCAGCATTACGTGTCAACATGTCCTTAGACATTACTACTCGCACAACCTTATGTTTATCGGTTAGTATCCGTGGAACCCACCATGAACTTCACAAATCCTACGGAAATGTAAAATTTAGAGGTGATACAACGCACACCTAATCGATGGTCTTCCATAACAACTTGCTCACTCGCGTAATTATGGTATCGGTCCGGCTGCTTTGTGGCCGAGCTGCTTCGGTTCATTGTCGACCTTCTTGAAACTTTTGCACCCACGAACATATATAACGCCTTCACCGCATGTCTCACACAATTGGCGATGAATTTCGAGCATCTTTAAGCATGCAGAACAACACTCACTGCAGTAGCGGTAATTCGATATGTGTACATTGTAAGGTGCTACCATTTATATTAAAAAGTTCAAAAATGTTTCCCGCGTCTTTTAAAATTAACCCCATCATTATACTTGGCTCTCGCTGCCGAGAAAAAAATTGGAAACTTTAGAACTTCTTTATGTTACCCACTCTCAAACATCTTTTAAAGCTTTGTATGGATTTTCCTCGTGTGCTCACAAATTACTACGACAAAACTGTCACAAGCAAACATTATCAACTATCACCCCGGATCCCTTCTTCCCGAATTACTTGGCATTATCTTCCGTCGCTCGCTCGTCTATGTGCCCCGCTCCGTGCTTTAAACAAACACGCGAAGTACGGCGCAAACAATTAAATTTCACGGAAACCGCCGAAAAGCGAGCGCCGCCGCCGCGCCGCGCTCGCAATGACTTTACTTAAGCTCATTATGTTAGTTCCCGGATACCCCAACTTCACAATCGGACCATTTCGGCGGCGCACAATGGCCCGATTTCAAGAATCCGCAGCATCTAACCTGTACAACTACTTCTTCCAATTAAGCGCCTTACACAAGCTACAATGCGCGCCAAAGGAGGCGGTTGCGTGCGGTTTCGTCAAGTTGTTGAGCGCGGGTGGCTCTGCTACTAAATTAGACGCTGCGGCGGCGGTGCCTATATTCGCTCAAGAATTAATTCCGGGCCGACATGCAAATTAATTTGCGCTGCGAATCAAAGCCGGGACGTTTGCCGTTACATCATTACGATTAGAGGCTCGGGTGAGATTTTTCTGGCGCAGGCTTCTTCGCCCATTATTTCAAAGCGGTAATTTGCAGATACTATCAATTTCAACAAAATATATTGTAAGGTGAATACTTTCTAGTTAATTAAAGCCGACAAGAAATTTAGAATATAAATTTAAATTATTCATTACAATTTCTTATTTAGTTGCTAATTTACTATTTATTCTTAAGATGGAATAATAACTAAATGATATAACGCGGTTATATGACACTAGGAGGGCATTATCGACTGACGGATCATCAGGAATCCACTCAATGAAGTTTTTCGGTCATCGTGTAGCCATTGCTGGTATATCTGCTGACATCGCAATGTGCATTGAGGAGAATCCGCAGCGTCGTCGAATGGAAGGAACTACAATACTTTGGTGTTCGATGGCTTACTTCTCCACATCTCTATCCTGTAGGACCATAGAGGAGGTAGGATGATTTTGTATTTGTGTATTGTGTTTGCTAGAATCAGTTGAGGTTGATGCCCAATTATCCAATGCATTTTGCCTTTAGAAACAGTTGCTGGCTTTTGGCTTTTAATCTAGAACCTACTCAACCATATCAACAATTAGTACACGACAAAATAAAATAACTTGAATGGTCATTAATAATATTAATTAATAATAAAATTTATAGTCACTTAGATTTACCATTTGATCACTAGAATTATTTAAAAGATAATTTGGCACCACTATCACTTAAGTAATATGTCTGGGGTAGTTTGAATTTTAGGCAGTATGGACATTTCTTTAATCTAATTTACAAAACGTGACACAGCTGCCGTTGGTACGATTTTCGTGAAGCCTTTAGCTAACTTAAAATGTATTTTTAAATTGGATGTATGCCTAGTTCGTAATAGAGCTGTTGATTAGTTGATGAACAAAAATCGTTGATTGTTATTTGAATAATTTCATTTTGTAGGATCTGAATTCGGTTCAGATTGGTGTTTGAAGTTCTGACCTATATGACATACCCGTAAAAATCAAAGGACGTATGAGTATAGTAGTCATCATAGGCATTCCACTAGATAAGATGACCCTTGATTGTAATAAAGGATGAATTGTTGATGTTTCTAAGAGAAAATATTTTCGTGGCTCATTTGGGATGATTAACTGATACGTTCCATTGTTTCAACCATCTGCTTAGGATATTGAGGGTATCTTGAAGTTTAGCATTGCATATTTTAGATGTTTATGTCTGCAAACATTGCAAGTTCTGCGTTGGAGACGGGAAAGTCAAATAAAGATGTTGAATAAGATAGGACCCAGTATACTCGCTTGTGGGACTCTTGAGTATATAGTTCTAGTAGTAAATAAACTTGTATGTACTTTCATGACAAACGTACACTTTTCGAGGAACGAGAACAATAAGGATTTAATGTACAGGTAATCGGAGACATATCATTTTGTATTTTAAGCCATCTGTCCACATGCGATCGAATGCTTGAGTAATGTTTAACAATAAAGCTATAACGTACTGTTTAATTTTAAAACCCCATTTGATGGTCTCGCTCATACGCTGTGGTTGGTGATAGGCGGGGTGTCTTTCTTCTAACCTAAACTGGAAAGTTGGGGGATGCTCAATTTTATAACCTCTTCATTAAGCCGGAGATAAATGACCTTTTCGAAAAACTTCAAGGTGGTTGTTAGTAAACTGGTAGAGCGATAGCTAGAGGCATTTTTCTTATCTTCATATTTTTAATTATAGAAGCAAGCTTTCTAGGTGATGTGCTTTTACGTAATTTGCTCTAGTTTTTAAATATTGGATTTCCGTGGTTACCGGAGGTGACGTATCTTCCAAATGGTTTGCGAAAGCTTTCCAGTTTTCTTCATCGGTGTAATATCTTTCTGCTCCTAAAGAAATTAAAGGTATTTTGTGTAGTTGACCTAGGATACATTTGGTTGTCTTTCCCTGATTTGTAGTTGCTAATATGTTCCTGGTATGTCTCTAATCGATAGGCGTCAACTCCCTTTTTTATAAGATGCGACAGATTATTCACCAAATTTTTGACTGAGGGTTTGTAGTTCTCTGCCATTCTTTCCGCAATGTACTTTTTGTTTAGTTAGGTTCACTGTATGGTTAGATCATGGTGGCCGTCAACACGTCAGCAATGATTTTAGTTACGCGTGAGATTGTTTGATCTATTTAGTTTGGGGTTCGAAGATCATTGGGAAGCCTTTGATCGAGTGTAGTATGCAAGATGTCCCAATTGACTAGGCCATTCATTAGCTCCAGCTTAGAAATTTGTTTTGCTGGCATTAGTATAAACGAGATTACAACGGGTAAGTGGTTTGAATAGAGTTCAGTGAGCACTTGTTGAAAGATTGGTTCGTTTAAATTTTTGTGGGCAGCTAGATCAAATATATCTGATTCGTGATCGTTTCTGTACGGGTAGCATGTAGATTCATCGGGGGCTTCTATTGAAATGATGTAAAGTTTGTTTCCAGCCTGGTTGGTTATTACATAGCCCTATATAGTATTTTTGGAATCTATGTCTCCTATAACAAGAGTTTGTTCCCTGTTATTCAATATGGTAGAGACAGCTTTATCAAGAAGTTGCTTCTTATGCCTTTTATACATACACATGTTAAGGTTACGGTAGTATTATATAGTATAATTTTGGCTCAAACTGTTTCAAGGTGGACAATGTTCCTTTATTAGCATTCACGATGAATTTTATTGCGTTTTATGATGATGCAAACTAGCCGCTCGGCCTGTGCGATACATCTGGTATGCGGCAATTTTAGGTTTGTCCGAATTAGTTAGATGAGTTTTAGAAATGCATGTTATTTCGATGGAATGACACATAAGAAATAATTTAAATAGAGTTAATTGTGTTTTCATGCCGGTGGCAATACAATTAAGGAGTTTTAATTGAATTATAGTTTTAATTCTGTGATCCATGAAAAAAGTAAAGGAAGAAGATTTTATAACACGAATTGCTTGATTTGCTCTAAGAATGAGAAAGTGAGGTCTAAGAAAGATGACAGGACAGTGCTGATTATGAGTGAGGTTTTGTGGTGTGGCGGCCTTTTCGCCCTTGAACCGCTTGTGTATCGCGGCGGCATGCATGCCTTTGATATCTACGCCACGTTTATTTCGCGCACAAAACCGGCATAAGGCCTTGGCTCAGCCGGCGAGTCTGCATACGCCGCGCGTCCTTTGTACGGAAAAGTGAGTTAAAAACGCTTTACCGCAAAGACCTACCGCTAAGCCAGGCGTGAAGCCCGGCGACATACGCACACCGCATCGCGTCCAGTATGGCCGCATTTAACCAACCCGCAACATACTCGCATCGCATCGCGGCCAGTGCGGTCGCATTTAACCAACCCGCAAGACATACTCGATCCGCATCGCATCTCGGCCAGTGCGGTCGTGTTCCTGGCACGAAGACATCGCAACAAGGTGGCCACCGTGAAACCATCGCCGCCGAAGCCGATTCAAGTTAGCGATTTGGCTTTACTTATCGGTTGATATCGGTAGCCGCCACCATCCGCTTTCGCGCTGGCCTTTTAAGGGACGATTTGGGCCTTAGCGTTTTACATTTCAAAACTCTAGTTTCACACCACGGGCCGATTTACTGCCTCTCCATTTTGGGCGATACAAAATTAATTTTAAAAATCACTATGGTAGGAAATTAATGAGAGGAGAAAAGTGTAGCCATATTTTTATTTGGTTTTGTTGTTGCAGAAGTTATGTTCTGGTGGCGTTTGCATTAAGGATTCCTTTATGCAAGAAAATATTTGCATACTCTAAAGTTAGGAGGGAGTGGTTTTCTCCGTAATTGGTGGATACTGGAGCATAGGTTTGAGGTTTATCACAGTTAGTATATGAATGACTTCTTTGTCACCTTAGACATATTGGTTATGGTTGTAGTAATTTTTTCTATGCCCGATGCGTTGGCATCTGTGAACTTTGAGGAGTTTTACGATTTTACGAGTGGAATATCTTTTTGATATTAAAAATTTAGTTTGCTCTTTCATTTTCTGTAGGGAGTACTGCACAAACGGGCATAGATGTTATGTTTTTGTTTAAAAGCCTTCAATTAAAATTCTTCGTGTATGTATTTTTTGGTTATAGAGGAACTTTCTTAACAACTACTGAAAAAGGTTTGTTGTTAGAATTTTGTTTGTCAAGTAATGTTTGTATAAATATAATACCTATGAAGACAAACAAGTAAAATAGTTCTACAACGACTTAAATCGCGTAGTGATTTTTACTAAAAAACATGAAGTCACTATCGTCTTGGTAGACTTCAATGCAAAAACTGGAGAATAAATCAGGCAGATATCATTGGAGATCGCAGATTAGCTGCATTCTGTCGAGAGAACCACCTGACTATCACAAATACCTTCTCAGGCTATCTAAACGTCGCTTGGACACATGGATATCACCTACAGATTCACCACGGAAAATCGTTCGAAATCAGATAGATTTCATTTCTATAAATAAAAGATTTAAAAATTCTATGCTGCCAGTAAAAACCTATCCTAAAGCAGATGTGCGCACGAATAACAACCTACTTCTGGGAAAAATAAGTGCGCTTTAAAAAAAATTCAAGCCACAAAATACAACAATACATATACACAAAAGTAAAATTGGTAACGAACAGATACGACAAGGAATAACAGAACAACCGGAAAATGAATTTCAAACGGTATATAAGACACAGGAAATTTGGAACAAAGACAAGGAAATACCAAAAAATGTACAGAAGGATAAGCTATAGAAATCGAAAAGATCGAGCAACAAAATGGATGATAGAAGACATTCTTAGACTAATAAATCTACTTTTTATCTTTGTAGGAGGTTTACGTGTAACTGAAGTTTATTCGAGTTGGTAACTGATGGCATTACTGCAGTATCATTTGCAAAGGTAACAATAAGGTACTGTGTGTGGTTGGGATGCCTTGAGTACAGACTAGATAAAGGAAAGGATCAAGGACACTAATCTGCGTAATACCGAAGTTGATGGTATGGTAGTTTGATAACAAACCCTCAAACTAGAAGTGTTTTGAGTAGAATTTTAAGAGCAGGAAGATATGGTGAGGTGGCTTTCTTTTGATTTTACACAATAACTCTGTTGAAAGCTTGTTGCACATGTACAAATATCAAGCCACTGTTCTGTGGCATTACTCGATAGTTGAATATCCTTCGTTCCTTAGCTCCCCCGAAAGTGTCATTTTCTTAATTCCGTATATCGTCAGCGTGGTCGCAAAATTGGCCTCAGGGATGGAAATACACCTTTTAATCTTCTTAGTTGCTTTTCAGATAGTGTGGTCTTCTGACGATAAGATAGAACTGTAGTGGCTAAATGTTGCACTTCTATTTTCTTCGATCACATTGCAAAGTCGGTGGTTTGGCTTGTTTAGTGTCTTGTTCAATTATTTCTGGGTCTTCGCCATTTAGCACGGCCCCCAAAGTTTTCTTTACTATAAGTTGTCTTACATATAACGAAATTTTGTAGATTTGGTATGCAATTTTATGGATATTGGAATAGCTTGCCAGACACCTTCTTAAGTAAGCTAAATTCATTATCATTGATATTGCCTTAAGTTTGTGTTAAAGGTACAAAATTTTAATGGCGTGGTTTTCTATGTAATATACTATATAACGCTTAATATTATTATTAAGAAGTGATCTCCGTCTAGTTCGAAAATGCGTTCTGTTTGGTTTTATACATATATCAAAAATACCGTTGATAACCGCAAAGTTCAGCAGGTCAAAAATTTTAAGTAGCTCCATCGGCTAGTACCTTGGCTTGTCAGCCGACAAGTAACGTAGGTTATGTTGCCGTATAGTACGAAAAAGTGCTCGTCCCTTATGTGAAATTATTCTGAAATACTAGGAAACATACTTGGACTTCCTGTTTAGTGCTACTAGAAAGCAAGGTGCAAGTAGAAGTAGAAATTCTTATAATATAGCAGCTTTAAAGGTATGTTCAAGTGGACAGTAGACTGTTCTATCAATTAGTGGCCATAGAAATAAGTTAACTCTTACTAAAGTGGATTTTGTTAGTTGTGTAGATAGTAATTGGTAATGATCTATCATAGATTTGATGATTATTTCCAAGTTCCGTTCCTTCTGGATGATGGGTATGGTATAACTTATAGTGTAGTATTTTTATTACTGTGTGGGATATAAAGTGGCTTTTGGAAATAAATTGTATATCAATTTTGTTCTATGTTAAAAATGGCGTTACTTCATGACTATGAGCCCATTTATTTTTTTACTAACTTTAGTGAGTATAGTGTTGTTCTGATTTTTAAATTCATTTGAGAAGATGGTAAGTTTGTCTGTAATTTGATGATTGTTGGTAGTTTTTATTGCGGCGATTTGTGAGTAAGCAAGAGACTTCTACAAAGGATCATATAAGGACTAATTGTTATTTGTAAAAGTTGATGTTTTTTTTTTGTTGTATATCTGTATACAGTGCAGCCTTTCTAATTAGCAGGATGCTTGCCGCTGCATAAGACACGTGTAACAGGAGTACTTCTAGTCTAGACGTGGGGTTCTTCGAATTTGACGAAATTTTAGGAATTTGTAAAGAAATCCTTAGAATGAACATGGGTTTGGTAACGTGTATATTGTATTGTGCTGTTCTTGATTGAGGGTGCTTCTAATTCATGCTTTTAAATGTCGTAAAAATTCAACATTATAAATATCTTCATCGTTCGGTTGGAGATCGAGGTCAGCATAAAACATTGGCAATGGCTGTTGCTAACTCTATATCGGTTATATATTAAGCTAAGTCGCTCATTCTTGATAACTTGGGGAGACATATAACAGTTCTGTAAGCTCTTTATTGTACAATCTGATAAGTATGGTGCACGATGTTTTTTTGGCGTAAGTAAAGAGATCAGCTTCCTGTATGCATCAGTAGTTTTTATATTTATCTTTACCGTGTTGTTAGCGGCTTGGTTCACTTTGTCAGTCATACCTCTAAAGTCTATAGCTCCGTAAATCTAGGTAGGTGAGAGACTGGAGATTGAAATTACATTTCATGGTTAGTCTAGTTTTAATTATTTACAGTTTTAGGGTTGCTTTCTGTTTCAGTGAGTAACTGAAATTTATTTGTTGTGCTGTATTAAGTTCATTTTGATTGAACAATTTTTTGATAATAATTTGTCATGAATGTTTTTTATAAGTAAATTCTTTATCTAAGTTCATACATCTGTCGTCAGCACCTTGGTTAATATGGTTAGATTGCACGAGTTGAGAGAAAACTCCTATATAAGCATTATTAAAGTTTAATGTGTTAACTTAAATATTGTTGATAAAATTAAGTTATTAAGATTTGCTTTTGGTACATTTGAGTTAAGCGGGAGTTTATTTGCTTTTGACTTACTGGATTTACGTAATTAGGCATTGATTGATCTTCTATTGTACACATCATTTGAAAATTATTGCGGCTGTTTGAGAAATTGTTGGATAAATCGAATAAATTTCAGTAGGACACATTTACCTACACAAATGTCTATGGAGAGGCAGGCGTGTAAATAGCCGCTCTCGTGGTGCGGTGTGGGATACGTAGTACGGCTCGTATTGGAACGTCAACCGATAAGGCCCAAATCGTCCCTTAAACTGCCGTCACGAAAGCGAATGGGGGCGGCTACAGATATCAACCAACGAGTATTGCCAAATCGCTCACCTGAATCGGCTTCGGCTTCGTCGGCGATGGTTCCACGGTGGCCACCTTGCTGCGCTGTCTTCTTGTATGTTGCGGGGTATTAAAAACACGACCGAATTGGCCGCTCTGCGGAGTGCGTATTGCGGGTTGATTAAGACACGACCGAACTGGCCGCGCTGCGGAATGCTTCTTTGCGGGTGTTAAGACACGACCGAATTGGCCGCGCTGCGGAGTGCTTCTTTGCGGGGTGTTAAGACACGACCGAATTGGCCGCGCTGCGGAATGCTTATGTTGCCGGGCCTCGCGCCTGGCTTGGCGGTAGGTCTTTGCGGGCAATTTTCATTCGACAGCACCTTTCATATCAAAAGGTGCCGGCGACGGCGTATGCAGACTTGTTGGCTGAGCAAAAGCCCATATGCCGTTTTGTGTGCGATGGCAAAACGTAGCAGCAGATATCAAAGGTCCGCATGCCGCCGCGATATAAAAGCGGTTCAAGGGCGAAAAGGCCGCCACACCAGTCTATGTTTTTGTTTTTTAACAGTACAATTTAAATAATATATAATCGACACGTCCTTATTGTGTAAAAGTCAACTAGAAACTATCACAATTTAAAACATCCACCAAATTTGTTCAATACCCAGCTAAATCAAATATAAACTGGAATTTCCTTTTTATACGCACCGCGAGATGAACGGAGGGAAGAGCGGTTTCTGAAGGTTATAGCTAGGGATGCCTAAAGAAAATTTCTCCTTAGGGCACTTCTTTATCCTGCATCGTAATGTCACTGCAAAGATACACTCGTCGGTTATAAAACGGATTATTATCAAGTTTCTCACGACGGAGGACGTAAAACGATTCGAAATTTTTAAGAAGACTAAAAGCAGATTGCGGGGTCAATACTCCCAAGAAGACTCAAATGCATACGTGACAAACACTTTTTAGAAAGAAGAGTACTAGTTGCAAATGAAGGTCTAGCGTGACAGAAAGGAATATTCCCATTCTTTCTAAATTCGATATCAAGATAGAGCAGACTCAAAATATCCCAGTGCTTCACGACAACGCCCGGCTACATACAGCTACCCAAACTTAACAAAAATTTAAGGCGTTGTTCTAGACTACACTTAAACACTCTCAAAAGCGTGGATTTATCGCTCTGCGATTACCATTTATTTGGATCACTTAAAGAAGCACTCAAAAAACAATAAAATCTTTGTTTACTCTAGGGTGTTCTTTACATTTTAAAGTTAAATCCGCATTCAGAAGGAGCTTTTTGATCGTTTAAATAAGATCAAATCAAAAGAATATTCTGCACAAGCTCTGCTGTAATAAAACCTTCCAGATCACTTGCGACAACAGTCGCGGAAAAGAATTTGAAAAGCAAATGTTCCCATCGTATCGCCTTTCCCGATAAAAACTTAAAGCCGATTATTTTAGAACCGCATCCCGTAAGCTCATCAAGCTTCCAAGTGTTTTCTGGAGTAGTTCGTGGGCACCTGCGTTTGCAACAGGCCCAAAAAATTTGTTGTCGCAGGCCCGCGTAATTTCGCTGCTCGCTACCTTCCACTCACCTCGCCGGAATCCGCCGTGTAATAAGGAAGCAGGCCAACTCACCTGGAAAATAAGTGCATCATTTAATATCAGGCGCGCGCAACAAAAACGGCTAACGACAAGCACACAGGCAATATACACTTTTATGTAACAATCAAGAGGATGGTTCTTGCCTGCAGCGAGGAACATTAAATGTAAGGATATTATGTTTTTCACGGGGCTCTCTCCGGATAATTATTAAAAAGTATGGGTATCGCATGACTCTTAAACGCTTTTTGCTGCAATAACAGTAATTCAGTCATGAATTTGCGATATGCGTTGTACACTGGCATTACTTTCTATTACAAATGTCCTAAAACGTGTGATACACGTGGGGTGGGTTCAAAGTCCGAAAAGTTATTAGACATAATATTCTATTGAGTTATAAAAACAAAATTGCCCTCTTCAATTATTTATATAATGGCAAATAACACTTTGAAATATTTGTATAAACAGACTAAAATTATTTGCGCGTATTTTACCATTTTCGCGTTGTCTGCCTCCTAACAAGAATATACCAAGCATTGATGAGAATTCCAGTTATGTGAAAGGGATTGACAAGATTTGCTTAAATAAAATGAATCTAGAATACTCGTGCACACTTTAAGAAATGTCAGAAATAAGTTAAAGTTTTGGATGAGTCATTTTGAGTTAGTTCATCTGTTAGTTTACTCCTGGTTTAAGTAAATGGAGTTATCTAAAAGTTCAAAACTTATTTAAGACATTCGAGACGTACAAGCTATTTAGAAATTCTTCTAATAGAAATTTCGTTAAACTTGATTGCATTATATGAATGTCTAGATAAATAGGGGTGTAAGAGATAGGTACTATTTAGCTGTAATATTTTCGCGGGACACCCCATTTTCACAAATGAGACTCAACAATCGAACATTGGCGGTATAACCGCATATAAACAATATTTTTGAAAGTTAAATATTCCAGGCTTAAAATAGTCCCCCAATCTATGAGTGGGGACAACTAATTAAGATAGAACACCACTAAGGGTAAGAAGAACATAAGAACCTTGCTGAAATCGAAAAATTAGAAAGCACAAAACACGAAATGACAAAAAATAAGCTAGATATATTTGTATTGAATGAAATAAGGTGGCCAAGGAAGGAAATGTAGGATAATTAATACAGCAGCAGCAAGTGCAACACAATACTAGCGCTAAGACTAATACTAGTAAAGAGAAAAAGAAAAGCAAAAAATAAATGGATTGTTAGCTTAGAAAAAGCCTTCAGCAAAGTAAAATAGAAGGTACTTTTGGGGACATATATACAGATAGAAAAATTATAAAAATTCTCTACTCAAAACGAAAAGCAATAATAAAGAAGTTAAAACTAATAGAGGTAAAAAGGGGCTTTCAAAAAAGAATAAGTGTTTTGCTAGAGTTTTTAACTTGGACATAGAAAAAGCACTGAATAAATTAAAATTAAAAAAGTAAACATGAAGGTCACAAAGGAGAAAAATACAGATGATAAGATATGCCGGATGATGTCACTATTTTATGAAAAAGTGCACAGAACTTTAAAATGGGTGGAGTGGAATTACGATAAAACAAAGAACACTAAAATAGAGATTATACAATACACCAACAAAACCAAATTTACGTTAATCAAGGAGAAAAGAAAATCTCATTAATTATAAAGAAATAGCTGATGAAAACATTTTTGTAAAGTATAACATTTTATATGAGTAAGACATGACCTGATTGAATTGAAGCTTTTAAAATCTGATGTTATAAACGCATGTTGAGAGTAAGCTGGGTAGGGTATACAGGATTATTAAGGCAGAAATAAGAGAAAAGGTGCAAAAGAGAAAAGATTATAAACAGCACAATAAATAAAAGACATGCTATTAGAATATTAAGAAGGAGAACATATTTCTTATAATGCTTTACGTTTACAGGATTTTAAAGTCAATTTCTTCTTAGGGAAACTGTAAGCTAGGTGTCTATGTTATTATTTAGCTGAAAAAAGGTTTTTAATAGATTGTCCGTACATTATATTTACTTTTATTTTACCTGATTGCCCCAGAAGTAACTTAATAGCAAGAAAAGTCCCAAAGAGCACAATAACTCTAAAGTAACCAAGTAGTGGAATGTTTTTAACACAATTAAGAGTCAAAAGATGTCTTAAAAGCAAGCTCGTTGTGCTATATACTATAGGGGTTTTACCACGCCAAGTAAAACTGTCTTTTTAGATTATTCTTATTTTTTTAAAAAAGTTGATAAGTGAACGACAGTTAAAGTACTTCAATTCAAAAACTGTGACATGCAAAGTTGTATTCTTGGAAAAAATTATTTTTTATTAAGTTATTCTGTTTAGTCTATTTTTTAAATATCATTAATAGACCTTCTGCTGGTGCATATTTTCCTTAATTTTTGTTCAAATAGCACCATTTTGGCACTTTTCACAAATTTTTATTTTTAGTATTTCCATGTTTATATGCTTATGACGTGTATTGAAATGTAAGAAGTAACATAAAGTAGAACAGGGGTCTGGTCATATTCTCTACTTAAACCGGATGTTAGGCGTTTGGCAGTAGGATGTACTAATTACTTGTATATCATCATTGCGGTGCAGAAGGCAAGAAAAAACTACTGCACTATTATCCCAAGAAATCCCCCCCTCATGGTGTAAAATATGTTACTGACCACACTCCCGTGTGGACAGTATGTTACTGGTGACAGAGTAACTGGTCATCGTACACAGTTTTGCAAAGGCTGGAAACCTGGAATGTTCGGGGAATTATTCAGCCAGGGTAAAAGGAGATCCTAGACAAAGAGCAAGCACACTACGATCTGAAAATATTGGGGAGCACCGAAACTCACACGAGAGAATCAAGATACTATACAACCCCGAAGGGCCACCCTGTGTACTTTTCAGGCTCAGAAAGCGAAAGCAAGAATGGTGTAGTTCTGTCTGTATCCCGAAATCAACGAATTGGTTCTAGGATATAACCCAGTGAGTGATCGGATATTAACTCCGAGGATCAATACAATGGTATATGCACCACCGTCCACCTCAACAGAATCTGATATTGAGGCATTCTACAACCAAGTCAACGGTACTCTAAAAATTCTAACAAAAAGAGATATAACAGTTCTGTTAGGAGACCTAAAGTAAGTAGTCGGAAAATATGGACTTAATACTGGAAATGAGAGGAACGAATATTGGCTACAGTTCTGCGCGAAAAACTCCCTTACAATTATGAACACCTGCTTTAAAAACCACCCTAGGAAACTATAGATAATGCTAGGTCACCGAGCACGTAATCAAATAGACTACATCGCCGTTGACAAAAGATTATGATTGTGTATAAGCAGCACTAAAACATATCCTGGAGCTGATTGTGGGAGTGACCACAAACTCCTAGTAGCAGAGATGTATCTTAAACTAAAAATATGCCAACAATTAGTTCAATCGACACAAAGGAGACTGGAACGTAGAGAACTAACACTATTCAGTGAATACTTTAAGACCAAATCAGGGAAATTTGCCATAAATTGCCACGACGACATCGACGACAACCGAAACAAAGTGAAAAATCTTATACTCTCATCACACAAGGAGAGCCAAAGAAAGGCCATCAGAAAATGAAAAAAACTAGTAAAGTCAATGTTGACTCTGCTCTTGCAGACTACCGGAAAGCTTCGACGAAGGTTCAACCTCTGTACCGCAGGGACTATAATGAATACCTGCATTTAGTCTGTCAGAAGGTTATGCTCAAAAATTTCAAACAAGAGATCTCTTCCTGAAAATTAGGATTATCACTCGAGAATTCAAGCCGACAACATGAGTCATAGATAATGATGGTGGATGACCGACATAAATCAAGTTACAAAAAGATGGAGATCATACTGTGAAAGTCTATATGCCGACTCTGCAACACGAGCTGCAAGTAGCGCGACTATAAACAAGCATTGTATGGAATCCGATATCCCCGAATCTGAAATCCGAGGTGCACTGCGCAAATTCAAAATAAACAAATTTAGAGACAAAATTTTTGCTGAACAGCTTAAACACCTAGGGGATAAAGGGGCAAAGATAGCGCTTGATCTATGCAATCAAGTCTGGAAAATAGGCAGGTGGTGTACTGACTGGAAAGAGTCCCTACTGCGTTTTCACTGCAAGAAAGGTTCAACAAGAACGTGCGGGAACTACCGGACAGTTGCACTTATATCTCATACTAGCAAGATAATGCTTTACGTAATCAACGGCGACTACAATTTTACCTTCAGTGACAGATACCCAGTAAATAGGCGTGTTTCGTAAAAGGTCGGGGCACAAGAGAACAGATTATGAATATGGTGCAAATAATTGAGAAAATTCGAGCGTTCAATATGCCAATACTAATACGCTTCATCAATTACTCGTTTAATTGCGTTGGATGGGATTGCCTGTGGACTATACTACAACCGAAACAAAGTGATAAAATCTTATACTCTCATCACACAAGGAGAGCCATTAAGAAAGGCGCACTCAGAAAATGTTTATTTATTAGGTAGACTGATAGTAACTAAATGTTACGAGTAATTGTTCATTGGATTTTATCCTTTATTTACTTAACCATAGCTGGAAACCAAAATAGGTGACAATCACTTTAATATAGACCCAAAGTTCAAATAGCTGTGAGCCGTAGCAAGAGAACATAATGATATAAGCAAAAAAATTAACGCCCGAATTTCAGCCAGGCATCCATGTTTGTACGGGCTAAACATTTCTTTAAAAATGCAAAGATATAAAAATCTGGTGTGAACATCACACAACTTTCCTTATCCTATTATTATTTGTATCTTCAACCGTTTAGATTCGCGACCGCTTTGCGACCGATTTTGCGACCTTGCGACCAAACGGCTGGGCCGATTTTTACCAAAAGCTTTGCACTGCGTCCCCTACCTACAAGTAACTTGCATACCAAATTTCAAGTCTCTACCTATTACGGTTCTCGAGATATTCTGTTTACTAACAGACCGACAGACGCACACAGGTGTCCTGAGGCTATAATTCGCCCAGTAATGTGAAAAACTCTGTAGGTCAAATTTCCGCCGATTACATTACTTTCCTTATTATAGGATAAGGAAAGTAATAAAAAACTTGGAAGTTAACAGAGCATAATGAAGAGCTGCTAAACAGATTTTAACGGAAAGTATCAAGAAGGATTCTCGGACCCATCTATAATGATGAATCAAACGAACTAAACAAAGGAGGTACGGTGAACAAGACATAGTAGGATGGATAAAAAAACAAAAAGTTAGATGGCTGGGACATGTATGGAAAATGTTAGAACTGAGAATAACGAGAAGAGTTTTGGTAAATAAATCAGATGGTTAACGAGCAAGACGGAGACCTCGAAGTAAATGGAAGCGTAATGTTGTCAAAGACCCAAAACAGTTAAAAGTGCAAAATTGGACCATCAAAGCAAGACGCAGAGAAGAATGAAAAGCTGTTGTAGAAGAAGCCCAGGTTCTGCAAGGATCATAGTCTTGTGTGTATCTTAATGAGGTTAGTTTTTAAATTGATTTACTAGCAGAATAATAAGGAAAACGAATATAGTAGTGTTATCTGCAAATGTAGCTACATTTGTTAATCTAGCAGTTGGGAAAATTTGGCTCTAATATGCTTTCTTACGATACTCCTCTATATATGAATTTTAACTTTAAGTACCTATCTTGATACCTTACACAAATGTGTCTTTCAGTTAAGTACGACTATAACAGTTTAAACTGATAGTTAGAAATTTAGATTATTTTTTATTTTTGGTTTAAATTGTTTTGGTGGCATTTTTTCTTAGAAAGTATTGAAACAGACTTGTCGGTTCAGATAAGGTAAGTGCGTCTGCCTTTTTCCGAAGATTTAGAATTATTACTGTTATACCATTTTCTAAAGTAGGTAAAGTAAATTTTATTGCTGAATTAAATATTGGTAATATAGCCTATATTCCGTTATTTTTTAAGTCTCGTAACATTGTTCCTCCAACCAAATCAAAACCTAGCACTGTTTCATGATTGGTCTTGATTTTAATTACTTTTCGATATCCGCAACTTGATTGCTTATGGGAAAATTAGTACGATGCGGTGCTTCCAGATAGTGGTTTATTTCTTTTTCTTCATCGTCAGATAATTCAAAAGAAATTAGTATAAAATGGCCCACAAACGTATCTGCCTTTTTCTTCATTGCTTCTGGCTCATTCTTTTCTTTGATTGGTGGAATAAGTAGTGGAAGTCGTGCTATTTGTCTAAGTACCTTTTTGTTTTATAGCAATAGAATACTCTCTTTTATAAATGTAATACTTTTTTTCAGTTGCTGTTTTTATAACTACATATACGTCGTTTGTTTGTCTCTGACTTAAGTAAAGTATTTAAATCAATAAGTTTATCTACTGTTGCTTTGAATATGTCCTAATTTCTTTTATTAGATGGTATTGGCTCTTTTACTGTATGCAAGATTTGGGAGAGTATCACTGCAATATTTGGCGAATGGTCCAAAGAGAGATTAAAACAATTTGGTTTTATACGTTCTGATATTTCCATTGATCAGATTGGTAGAGGAGTAAATTGTGGTTGACTTCAAATTGATATTAAAACAGGAAGGTGGTAAGAGTCCGTCTCTACTAAAAGTTTTAGGTAAATTGTTTTTTTTTATAATATTCTTATGTAAAATTATGTTTAAATTATTTTGTTGGTCTAGATGGTATGTGTCTTCGTCGAGTGCTGATATTTGTATAGCACGTGCAGTTGTAATCTTCTACAACTTGATTCTATCAGGGTTACTCGCTCGACAATCTCATGGTGTAGTCGAGGAAAATTAGTAAAAAAGCTTGACATTTTTAGCGGGAACACGTATCGAGACGTTACAAAGCGCATTCGATGCGTAAGAGCATCAGAAAAAAATGTTACCACATATTTTTTTGTTATAATGCGAGAATGCATTTGTGCACGCAAAAATGCATTTATTTGATGCACTATTTGCAAGCCCAAAAAATATTCTATTTCTCGCTTAATATTGGCCAAAATAAGCTCATTTTCGTTACTCGGAGGTGATCACGAATACGATGCTTAGAAAGTGCTCCGATGCACTTGGAGGGGCGCATAATCTTGGGGATGGGGGCGATTTTGGGAAAAACGTCAAATTTGTTTGTTTTTCAAGATTAAACTCACTGAATAAGGGTTTTTGGGATCTCCGCTAACGATGTTGGTTCTCAAATTAAATTCCAACGCATCGAAGTGAGAAAATGCCCTGGAGACACTTTGGGGAACGGATACCCTGGGGCACCAAAGTACGTGTAGACCATTTTTTCATTTGAATATAATACAATTTTAGTTATTTTGAAAAACGATGTTTTTCAGATGTTATTAAGAAAAAAAATTTCACTGCACACAGACAACCCTACCAATGTCACGTTTTAGCAGTATTAAATAAATAAGGGCTTTCAAGGTTTAAAAACTGTTTTTCAAGGTGTCATTTAAGTAAGAAAATCAAAAGTAATAAAATATCTTCAAGTTTGAATTTTATATGGTTTTCTTAGCCTTTCTCTTTTATCAAAGTAAATTGAAATTTTTAAAAAGAATTTTGAGCAACAGATAGAAAGAAAAACGTTACAATAATTAAATTTTCACAATCAATATTCTCTGTTGCAATAATAATTTTAAAAATATATATTCATTTTCCATCAGCTAAAAAATAAAATATATCTACCGTGTGCTGAATCGGAAACTGCCGAATTTTAAGAAAAATGCTATCAAATATAGACAGATTAAATTCGAAAAACAAAAAACTTTGAGCTGGTTTCCTAAAATCACCCCCATCCCCAGAATTATGCCCTCCAAGTTACCGGGCCACTTTCTAGGCATCATATTCGTGAAGAGCAAACCCAAAAACCCTTATATAGACAGTTTAAACTCAAAGAACAAACAAATTTGAGGTTTTTCCCAAAATCGCCCCCATCCCCAGGTTTATGCTTCCCTTCAAGTACATTGAGGCACTTTTTAAACATCATATTCGTTATCAGCGACCGCAAAAACCCTTATTCAGGCAGTTTAAACTTGGAAAACAAACAAATTTGAGGTAATTCTCTAAAATCACCCCCATCCCCAGAATTATGTCCCCAAGTGCATCGGAGCACTTTCTAAGCATCATATTCGTAATCAGCGACCCCAAAAACCTCTGACTAACGAGAAAGAGCTCATTTTGGACAATATTACGCGAGAAATAGAATATTGTTTTGGATCTGCAAAAAGCTCATCAAATAAATTTATTTTTTGTGTGCACAAATGCACTTTCGCATTATAAACAAAATATGAAGTAACATTTTTTCTCAGGCTTTTACGAATCGAATGCGCCTTGGAACGTCTCTCTCGACTAGTGGGTGACGTACTTTTGTTATAGCTGAACGTCTTCATTAAGTTCTGATGTATATAAGCAGCTACAACTTTAACTTGTCAATTGTTGTCTAGTTGTAGTCATACTGTAGTTGTTTCTAAGCTCGACAAAGTTTTTTTTGATGTTGCAATGTGTTTAACTTTCTTTTTAATGCTGATTGTAGTTCCTCCAGATGCAATTGCCTGGAAACTATATATTCAGGTATATTAAAATATTCATTTTTAATGAGTTGAGTTTTTGAAATACACGCTATATCTGCATTACGTTGACCAAAAAATTTATAAACAAGGGTTTTTGGGCCAGTTTACTATTGTTAAGTTATTTATTGTGTACATTTTATTTAAATCCTTGTTGAAGTGATGGTATTATTGTTAATATATTTGAAGTGGCTCTAATTAAGTTAGATTTAATTACTTTTATCAGTGGTTTGGATTCCTCGTTTGACTTTCAACGAGTCAGGTTGTGTTTGCCGGTGAGAGTTACGGACTTTGTTGAAAGTGCGGCCGCAAGGCCAAGTGTTAAAATAATGTTTAGTGGAACGGGACCTACCGTCCACTCATCGCAGCCGATAAGTTATCTACCACATCCAAATTTCGCTACTCCAATCTTTTCGAGCCAAGGTCAAAAACAACAGCTGCCTTTTCAACAAAATAACTGCAATGCAGGTATGCAACAATTTTATACGCCATCCTCCCAAGTTTATAAGCAACCCGAATGTGCAACCACTAAAGTCACTGAACCCCAAAATGCTTACTTAATCGAAACTAGCGAAAAAGATGAAGGAAGCAGTAATAAGTATTCCTGGTAAGTCGTACACAGTAACAAAAGAAAGCGCATCTCCAGGCGAACACCTGGATAAAAAGTCGCTACAGATAACCAAACAAATAGATTTGCACCTCTCAGACTTTGAAGAAAAAAATTACTGCCCATCTGTCTTTTTAGATGTGAAGGAAGCTATCGACAAAGTTTGGCATAAGGGCCTCCTCTATAAACTCAAGCTTGTGTTTCCGCATAACTACTACGAATTACTAAGATCTTATTTACTACATCGTACATATCAAGTCAAACATGGCGAAGAACTATCAGAGATATTTCCTATCTCCGCAGGCGTCCCTCAAGGTAGCGTTTAGGTCCGCTCCTATATCTAATCTACACTGCTGATCTGCCTACAGCCCCGGATGTTGAAGTAGGAACATTTGCGGACGACACAGCAATTCTGACGACACATAAAGGTCCTGCTCTGGCGTCTCAGCAGCTACAAAACTATTTAAACCTCCTGGAGGATGTGTCATATATTTTGAGTATAAATATGTACATAGTTCTGATCGTTAATGTATTTATTAAATTTTAAAAAAAATCAGTGGTTTGATGGTCGTTTTTACAATAACCGTTGACTTTGATTGACTTGAAGCTGCAGTTGTATTATTATATTATTGTATATTATTTATTGCATTTGCGTAGGTCTTATTAAGTGCTATTCTACCACATGTTCTGTTGAGTTTTACAGTATTGATAGTTTTTGTGTAACATGAACAACCTTTGGAGCTTGCAGAATGTTTTTCTCCGCAATTAAGGCATTGGAGTTTTAGTTCGGTTTTTTTATTTTTACTGTATTTGGTCCATTGTGGTTTGGGCTGACAATAATTTCTTGTACAGCCGTACCTTTGACATATTCTAAACTGAGGCGTGACAGTTGTTTTTTATAATACAATGTTCAAACTGTGTAAGATTAAATATGTGTGTTACATTATTATCTTTTACTAAGTCAAAGGTGCAAAACTTGATTGGAATTCGTTGTTTATCATACCGCCTTACGATCTTATTTATTGCAAATCCCCCATTAACGAGTTACTCTTTTACTTCTCCTTCAGATAATGATAGTGGTATGTTACGTATGACAGATGGACTATTGGATATGGAGTATGTAATCTTATACTGTTTTCTTTGTAAGAACACGAAAATTTTTATTGCTACTAAAATGTAAACAGTCCTTTACAGGAGTCCTCTGCTAGTCTTTTATCACTTATTGATAATTTGTGGCTTCTTGTACGTACAGATATTAGACAAAATAATGGAAAGGCTTGTGGAAGCCGAAACATCTTGTATTATTAAAGTATTGGTCCACCTTTAAAATGCAATTCAGCTTAAAGTCTGGACGAAAGAAACCAGTATAAGTCCTGAATAGTGGTGAGTGTAATTTGAAGCCATTCTTCACGCGGCATAGTCTTCAGCTTAGTTTTCCAAAACAGCCCACAGAGGCTCGATGATATTTAGGTCCGGGTCTAGGCGGGCCAGAAAAGATGTTGAACTTCATCAGCATGCTCTTGAAACCACGCTTGAACAGAACCAACGGTGTGAATGGGCGCATTATCATCCTGGAATATGGCATTCCCGACCTGGTTATCCAAAAGTGCTCTATTCAATGGGGGCTGCCGAATACAATGATATAGCGCCCCAAACCATAACAGAGCAGCTGCTATGTTCGACAGCCATATGGTACGCCTTAGAGGGTAACACGCGTCTAGTAGTGGGGAAGAAGGTAAAGAGTAGTTCGTCCGACCAAACGACACATTGGCAGTCCTGCCAGTCCTCCCAGTCCAATTTTTTTGAGCATTGCACCATGCACGTCTCCTTTGGGCATCCGTGTCTGTTATTAGGGGCTTGGCAATAGCAACATCCTCACGGATACCCATTTTATGCAGTTCCCCCTTACTGTTTTGGATGGCATTAGGATGTTTAAGTGTCGGCCGTTGTTTTCTTCTGCAACGTCACAACATGCTTCGGGACTCAGCGGTCTCTATCCTGCAGTTTCGTCTTTCGACCACTATTATGCTTCAGCGACCCTGTTTTATCGTTCATTGTGTGTGCAGTCATTACATTCGAAACCGTGCCTTGTGTTACACCACATGACGATGCTTGCAAATGCTCCAGTTAGACGGCCACTAACAGTTAGATCTCTTTGAAACCCTGTCATATCGGACATACTGATTTGAATTGTTTATTTCAAATACCAAAATTAAAATTAATGCATTTGTTGTTAAAATAAAAAGGCGGCATTTAATTAAACAGGACCGAAATACAATGGCCAAAGCAGATAAGTACTAAAAACAATTGCTGATTGCGGTGTTCAATCATTGATTTCTCGCTTCACGGTTGGAATAGCGGCCGAAACCGCGTGACACGTACAATGGAAATATAATTGCATCTGCAAAACTCCAATTGCCACCGTTTACTCTGCTCCGGCGCGAAAGCAGCGGGCGTCATCGCCGCTTCATTAGCATTCGGCCGCCGATAATCGGATAATAAATCAGGGCGGCAAACACGACGCGGCAGCAACCCCACAGCGGGCGCAAATCGGCGCCTGCCAATCAAATCTTCAGCCGCAACCTCTGCAGCTGCCGCCTGCATGCACGGTGCATTACGGCACAGACGTCGGGTGATTAGTCCGGACTAATCCGGTCCGAGCAGGCGCGCTTCCGTTCCGGGCGCCGCGGGCGCGTACTACTTGCGAATTGATTATCATTGAATGAGGTGGCCGAACATTGAATGCATAATTAGCGAAATTAATATTATTGGGTTGACACGCCTAACCCAATTAATCGCTGTCTATTAGAGCCGGAGGATTAATGGGTTCGGAATTAATTGCGCTGATTTGTATTGTATATCCGTCG
Organism: Sinelater perroti; assembly: GCA_036346155.1. Lineage (NCBI taxonomy): Eukaryota > Metazoa > Arthropoda > Insecta > Coleoptera > Elateridae > Sinelater > Sinelater perroti. The sequence goes on along the minus strand of JARFIY010000158.1, from coordinate 13,342,320 downwards.
CCGGCCGGCCGCCCCCGCTGCACCAGTCGGAAAGGCAGCGGGAAAATAATGAAAACGCCGATGGGCCGCGGGGCCCGCGCCCCGTGCCGGATCGCCACACCAGGGAAATTAGCGCGCCTCGTTTGCCGGAAAATGTGTGTTGTTTGCGCTTAATGCGCGTGTATTACATTTTTGAAGCGCGACTTGATTAGCTGATGCCGCGAGTGGATTGCGATTGTTGGACGAGCTTTATGGCCAGCTTGTTTGATCCGCAGTCCGAATGGCGCGATTGATTTGTGCGCTTTTTATGTATGCATTGGTTTTCCGTTGGCCGGGTTTTCTCGTTCGACGCGCCGATTACGGCTCGCGCGCTAATCGGCCTGGTTTTGAAAATATTAATCTCTGCTGTCGGAAAAATTACCACGGAAATGCCAAAAAACTATATTTTATGTTTTTTTTTATTACCCTCACTTTTTGATTCGGCTTATTGTGCCTAGTAACATGCAATTAACTAGCTTAATACTAAGATGTCACGTACACCCTTGAGTTTAGCGAGACTCGAGCTCGCCTTTACTGACTCGCGCACAGAGAAGCAAAGCTCGAAACCTTGAGGCCACGACAACAGCCACTATCTTCACTTAATTTGCAATATTTTTGTAGTAAAAATATTTATTTGAAATCTGCGAGTTTACAAGCGCTGGGATATTTAGAACTACACTGAACTATCTTTTCCTTTCCTGTGAGGACTTTTAGGTCTTGTAGTATTTTTTTGTTAGTGGATTGGATTGGAAACGTTCAGGATTTCTCCAAGTTAACTCTTTATCATGGTACCTAACACAATCCGCTTGGAAAAGGGCAGAGCCATTCATTCTAACTTTCCGTATGGTACCTCTGCATTTAGTAAATTTAATTGAGTTTAAAACGCCATTCTTGAAATCAGTCGCTTGGTTGAGATTTTGATGCAGAGTTTGTGCAACTACGATAGGATCATCATGCATTACAAGGATTTCCGTGTCGCCAGTACATGTTAATAGTTGTATATAAAAGCTTTCTATAAAGTAGGAGTAGTCCCAAAGCACTTCTTTGAAAGATTACAGATTCCATAGGGATGTAAAACTACATCTTCGAATTTACAGTTCTACAAGATACCATTTAATGATCAGGTAGATGATCAGGCTTAAATAATAGGCTTTAATACCCTTAGCAAAGGCCTGATTGAAGTTTTAACATGCTGCGTTATTAATATCTAGTAATCTGTGTATCCGTTTTATAGTAAAATGACAATTTCTAAACCCAAAGTAGTGGTCAGGAATCAGGTTTTTGTCGTCACGGAGGAAGTAGGAGTTTCTTGGATACTTTGGAGAGCAGTGGTAACAAGCTGATGGGTCTGTATTATGGGGACTCATTAAAGATTAATATAGCCAACTTAATAGCGTTCAGGGGCAGTTCTTTTAGTCCAGTAATTAAGTCGTTTTGTGGGGAAAGATTTGGTAGGTAGAGAGAACTGGAAAGTGGCCGTTGAGTAATTCTTTGCGTTATGGTCATCGCGTAAATCGTCCGATTGTAAAGATTAAAAAACTTCTTGAAGATGAGTAGCAACAAGCTCTGCTTTGTCCATATCAGTACTTGCCGATGATTCAGCTTTGTTGCAAATTGGAGGAATGTGCTGTTGTGGTGGCTTTCCAAAGAAAATATCTGATATCCTCGGAGGCAGTCAACCCGTTATTATAATATAGGCCTAGTTATTTTTGCTTTCCTTGATCAGGTCTTTTAATTTTCTGGTAGCTATGTTCTATCTGCGTCTGCCCTCTGTTGATCTGCTATGTTGCCATATTTTCAGAGACGCGTTTGTTTAGTACCAATTGAGTAATTGTATTTTATTGCTTTTCTGATAACTGCGGAATTGGCTGCGATAACATTTCAACTGCATTTTCTATGTCACTTGCAGTTTTTATTGGATATTGGTAATTGACTGATCTTATAAAATATTGCTAAAACAATTCCAGTTTTATAATTAATTAGAGACGAACATTTTGTTTTATTTACTATAGAGGTGTTTATCGCAGCTATTATGGGACTGTGGTCGGAAGATAAGTCGTGACATAACGTAGTGTCTAAATAGCTTTGCGGAAGAGCTTTGGTGGTAAAGAATGCAAAGAGACCGGGAATTTTTGCTGAATCCGTTGGCTAGTAGGTAGAGGAATGCGTAAACAGGTAGATTTGTGCTGATGCATAAACTCAATTACCCTCTGTTACAAAAAGAGATTCTTGATTGGCCCCATGCAATATTTAAGGATAGGTTAGAATTACAAAGTGCTGCATAAAGGATACGATATTATTTGAGTAGCATGTGAGGTTTTGGTGCGGGGTGCTTGAGTACGACTGGTTTGGTTCTGGTTTAGAATGCATTATCTGCGGTTCGAGTTGGTTATTGGGTCTGATTTGTTTCAACATATCTGAATCTAAGAGGAGAAAATCTTCTGTTTTTAATAAGTTTATAGACTGTGCAACCTCTGTAGTTGGGGAGGTGTTTTTCCAGTCAGAGCTTTTATCATCTTTCTTTTTAGTTCACCTCTGTAATTATGTTATTGGGAACATTCGAAGTGCCTAAATAGGGGAGTGTAGCCGCAACATTAGCATTTATAACATAGTAAAATTTTTCTTTTTATGCGGAGGCTCAATATTAACGACATCATTTAGTAGAGTAGCGATTTTAACAACACACTTGTTGTTTAGTTGTTTGAGGTCTACAAAAAACAATCGTAGGGTACGGTGCTTAACAGATATGACGCTCTTAATCTGATTCTTTGTCAGTAGTACGATAGAAATTTCTTATTACTATTCTAAAGGACTTACTCTTAGGCAGGACGAATGTATGTTTAATGACATGATGTTCATTTAGTAGTGTTTTTACCAATTTATATTTTTACATGTCTTAAGTAGTATCTTAATAATGTCATCTAACATTACTGGATGTTGAGAATCATTTTTATGCGGATGGGTATCAAGAAGCTTTAGTAGAGCAATTACATTTGCTACCAAATGTATAAATATAGGAGGAGATTTGGGTATTTTTTCTTTATATTCGCTTTACAGCGTAAAAATTGAGTATTACGATGAAGGGTGTCTGATGTTTCCGTGATTTTAGTTTCTGAGAATCGCTTGGTTTTAAAATGGTTGATGGTAGACAAGATATCTGCATCTAGAGTGGGGGCGAACAACGATGAAAGCATTTCGTTTTGCATTTGTTCCATTCTATTTCAAGTTGAGTATGCACTTGCCCATGACCGCACGGGTGAGTTTAACTGTTGGTAAATTTTCCAATTCTTTGGACTATTGGGAGCAACTATTTAAGATTTTCTTTTAGACTACTATTATAAATAAAATTGCTATTGCAATAAGAACGATATGTTGTTATTTAAGGCCACATTAAAAAACATTACAAAGTTTGGCATTGATTAAGTAAGGCAACCGAAGTTTTGTGTTGTTCTGGATTGAGACGATGGTCAAACTTATACAAATTTAAATTTGAAAAGAGCACAAACCAGGCTTTGCGGCCGGGTAGTTAATTACGCTTGCTTTGTTACCAAGTGTCGTTGTTAGCGTCTTTACTTCGTGAAAGTCCAGCGCGAACTGATCTGTCTGTTAATTCCTTTTTTAAATATTAACATATTTAGGTCTCCATGCATAAGAGGCAGCGTCCACTAGCATTCGAAGGACTTTGTTTTGAAATAGCTGCAAAATTTCCTTATACGAACAATTTGGATAGGAAGAGTTTGCTTTCTAATGTCTGCTAAGATATTCATCTGATCAACCAATACCTGATTGCTTTCACTTTGTGAAAATTTGTTTATGCCATGTTAAATGTTTATCCAGGTCTTGTTCTGTTTGAGGCAGTTGATGGTTGTTGATCGCTACTGCAACGTGCACTTATTTTATGTCATCAAACTCGATTCTCTATTTTAAGCCCCAGATGAGTCTGCTTCAGGCTGGGCTGTAAGCTTCTAGAGACAACATTTGAGTTGTTTATGATGTATATGTAGCGGTTGTAGTCAGCTTCAATATTGGAAGATCTGCCGTGTATATCTAGTATAAAGTTGGTCAAAGAATGTTTTCTTGGTGTACCTTTATTGTGAATTTAAAAAGACTGGTGGTTGCATCTTGCTCTTTGGTGACGTATCTGCTAGTGATGTCGTGCTTTAAGAGACGATTCATTTGGTGAGCCATCCAAAGTTTTAATTCGTAACACTTACATTACCAAGAAAATATGCGAAGTAATAAGAGTTCCGTTCCATACTGTTTCGTATCTGCTTAAACACACTATGAACTTGCAAATTAGTAGTGTGTCCATTTGGAAAGCCAAACTAGCGGGGAGGAATTATCTGCTAATCTTCAAGAATTGGTTTAAGGCACTTCAGTAACAATTTTTTCAATAACTTAGTAATGATAATCGGAGTAATGTTAGAAACAGGACTCGCCCTCAACTTTCGGAGGTTGAGATTTTTGATCATACAAAAGTCAAGTAGATCTGGTAATTTATTCTAATTAGTAGGCCAATAAGTGAGTTGGGCGACAATATGTAGTTAATATTGTTTTTTCTATGGTAGCTAATAACAGGCATCTCTTAGTCTGGTGCGTTTGGAATTGAAATCACCGGTTACCAAAAACCGGTTGCAAAGAGATTTGAGAAACTGATCGCAGTCCTCTTGATTGTTATTGTATTTAGGTCGACAGTATATTATCAAAATCACCATTTCTCTAAAAGAATCTTCTATGTTAACACTAATAGATTGAATGTTTATTAGTTTTTCTATTCCTCTTTTTGATTATGTTTAATGTTTTACTTGTGCCAACATGGTGTCCCAACAAATAATGTTAGGAGAAGGTTCACTATTTATTATCAGTTTTAGTTCTTCTATTCTGTTGTAATATGTGACTTACATTGCTAAGTAGGCTAACTATTGGTAAATTTTAAGTTAAGGATCCAAAATTATAACCGACAGAAAACGTCACGCAGCTAAAAATTTAAAATTGATTAACTGATAGAGGTGTGAAAATCCTTCATGTGTTCTTCTTATTATTCGCACTACCACTTTCAGCTTTTCAGGTCGCGTGTTTTCAGTGGGGCAATAATTTACCGCCACTACTGACTGACCTGCGCTAGTCATGCAGTTTACATATGCAAGCGGAGCTTGCCCCAACACGACATAAATCGAAGTGCGGCGCTTCTAGATAAAGAAACGCCGAGCGCAACAATTCAGCGAAGTGCATCTGCGTCGTAAAAGAAAAGCTACACGGGCCATAACTCGGCAGCAGCCTATTTGGTAATGGGTATTTTACAGCGTACCTGAGCAAACACACCCGGAATGGCCATAAAAGCAATGAACGCGCGGCCTGGGAAATATGCGGCCACGATTCAGTCATCGCGCACGCCGGCCTGAAACTGCTGTCATAACAAAATGCAAATCGGAATGGCTTTCCGCGCTGTAACTTCGACGAAGATCGTTACGGTTTTAATTTTATTCCATTACGCAAGATGGGCTTTTATTGAGCTGTGAAGGCGGATTAAAAGTCCTTGAATCAATTACTGCACAGGCGATACAAATCGGCAAAAATATTAAATCAGCGTACCCGGTAGTGCAATTTGGAGAAGTGTTCAAGTCAACTAATTTAATTTTCTTCATTTGTAGGTGAAATCCATGTTGTTTCAATATTAAATAAAATTTTTCCTTTAGTAAAGTACATTCAGAAGATTTAATCACAACTATCATACCAAAATTATCACTAAGATTAGTTGCGGTTAACTACTAGATAAAAGTATGCAAATCTAAGTTTTAACTGACTTGAAACTAACATACAATAGATAGAATGCATATGTTCTACTTCACGTTAAAGTCTAAAATACAATAAAAATAATAAAATAAAAATTTGTAGAGTTATGAGGGAGCGGAAAACTTTATACATAGATGTGTATCAGAACTTCGGGCCTGAAGTTTCATGATTAATATACTTTTCCTCCACTCATTTCTGTTGAGTGCTAGTATTTTCCAATTTGTGATTTCATAATTATGCAAATCTTCTTCGACAATTTCTCTCCAAGTTATCTTTGACCTCCCCTTTCTATTTTAACCTCCCAATTGAATTGCAATTTGTTAGTTGACCATTTGATAGCCTTGTTATGTGACCCAACCACCATAATCTATATTTTGAACCACCGTTTTTATTCCTGCTTCTTTACAAACTTTGCCATTTTCGCATTTGTTTTTTGCTCCATTCCTCTCCCTCCCCGTCTCGCAGTATTCTCCTTTCCTAGACCTCTCCACCAAATTAAGACTCAAATTTCATTAGGAAAAGCTACTACCGGTCCTATGATTGACTTATAAAAGTTTAGATTTGCTGCATATGTTAAATTACTTTCCCAAAGCAGATTCCTATATTTTCCCCACACTTCTCGATCATTACATCATTAACCCACTCAAGTTGTTTCCGTCGTACTCCTATGATAGTAAATCATTCTGTTTTTCTTTCACCAATATCAAATATTTGGATTTTTCAATACTGATTTTCAGTTCTACTACATTTAGTTGTTTCGCCACGTTCTCCATAATTGTTTTTAGTTCCTTTCTTGTAATTAATCTTAGAACTAGATCATCTGCGTAAGCTAAACACAGCTGATATGACTTTTATAGTATATTACTTTCTTTATTCCAATTCTTATTCAAACCATATCAAGTCTAATGTTTAATAGCAACTTAAATATCGGATACCCTATTTTAAACTTACATTACAGCTAAATTTATTTGATAAACTACATATAACAAATCCATAGGTCATTTGACATCAGACATCAGAATCTTGAACTGGAAACGCTGCAACATTTTAATATTTGACGGCTTGGTGTAACTCCGTAGTTGGATGCCGTAGATCCAAATCGGCTTTCAGATGGCTTTGTAAATGAAAACTTTGTTTTTGAAGGATAACAGCGAAGGCCTTCTAAAAACCTAGTTCATTTATTTTACTTTGATGGCGAGATATTTTCTTTATGCCTTTATGTGAGTTTCTGGTCAAGATGCATCCCTAAATATTTGACTTCTGGTTTGGCTGGTATAACTGTATTATTAATGGTGCCTTATAGACATCTACCTCACTTGTTTGTAAAGGTGATGTAGGTGGATTTATCGTTGTTGACGGAAATTCTCCACTTGCTGTACCATTCCTGCAGGAGGTTAAGATGATTCTGGAGGTTTTCAGATGCCGTGAGACATAAATCGTTAATAGCTAGCACAGCTGTATCATCGGCGAAGGTGGCGATCTTTGTACTGGATGTAGTAGGAGCGTCTGAAGTGTATACCAGATATAATAGAGGACCCAGAACACTTCCTTGTGGTACACTAGCAGATATGGGTTGATAGCTTGAGAAGTCGTTGACTCTGGCTTGGAAGGTTCTGTCGCTTAGGTAGGATTTCAGTAATAGAAACATTTGGCCGGAAAAGACTGTCTTAATTTTGTATAGTAATCTCAAATGCCATACTCTATCAAATGGTTGTTTCATATCCAAAAAGTCTGTAGCGGAGAATGCCTTGGCTTCTAGTGATTGCATGATTTTGGTAACAATCTTGTGGGTTTGCTGTATTGTATGAAAGCCGAATTGGTACGCTGGTATGATTTGGTGTAGGTCGACTGTCTCTTCTGTTCTTTTTGGCAATAGCCTTTCAAAAATTTTAGACAGAAGGGGAAGGAGACTTACAGGTCGGTATAATGTTGGCTCTGTGGGTGGTTTGGCGGGCTTGGCGATCACTGTGATTATAGCATACTTCCACTGGAGGGAGAAGTAACAAAGCCATAACAGGCTGTTGTAGATGGTAGTTAGCAGTACTAACGTTTTCCTGGGTAGATGGCGTAAAATTTGTCCTGTTAGTAGGTCGTAGCCTGGAGATTTATGGACATTGGTGTACTTGAATTCCTGTTGCACTTCGTCCGGAAAAGGATTTGATTGGTAAGGACATTTGAAGCAGCGCTTGTAAGAAGGTTTCGACTTCTGCTTGGTTATCATTTAGATTTGGCTGCGGTGTTGTAAAGACATGTGTAAGATGCTCTGCAAATACTTTTGCTTTATCAGTGTCGGTCCTGGCTCAAGTTCTGTCAGGTCTTCTGATAGGTGGGATCGTAATTTTGGATCTTTTAAATTTCCTTGTAGCTTTCCATATTGAACAGTCAGTGCTCGATAAATGGGTTATATAATAATAAAACGTTTCATTTTGGAATTTCTGAGGTCAGCTTGAAGATTGTGAGGTGAGCCTATTGTATGTTGTTTTGTCATTAGCGTTTCTGGTTCTCTGCCATCTACTTCTTGCGGCGTTTTTCAATTGCAAGGCCTAGGAATGTTGTCATATTCTATGTGTTGATTGTAATCGGCATGTGTAGCTTCTCGATCGGCACTTTGGAGGGGTTATGTTAAGTATTCAACAGGATACTTAACACAACTCCTTCAAAGTGAACTAGATGACGCTGTTGCGTCAGCAGGTATTTTAATTCATAGGGCAAGGTTGGTACGTTCGGTTAGTAATTGTTGAAATAGTTCCCAGTTTGTCTTCTTAGTGGTAAGCCTTGGAGGGCTGTCTTTTTGGATTATATTAGAGCTTGCTGTTATAATTATCGGTGAGTGATCGGAAGATAAGTCACAGTTGAACTCTATTTTAAAGAATTTATTGACGATACCTTTCGTGATCGCAAAGTCCAGCAGATCAGGGATTTTGTAAAGATCATTAGGCTAGTAAGTTGGTTCGTAGGTTGATAAGTAGTTTAAATTAAGGTTTTGTATGGCACGGTGAGATTCGCCCCTTCGGGGTAATTAGGCGTGATTCCCAAGTAGTGTGCTTAGCGTTCCAGTCGCCAGCAATTATAAATTTATTCCAAAAGTTTTGGAAGTATTCTTCGTACTCCTCATAAGTGATGCTGCTATGGTGAGTGGGTAGGTACTGGTTTCTAGTTATAATAGCGTAGTCTGGATTTTATTGGTTTGATAGAATTTCAATTCAAAGTGTTATAGAGCAGTTCTAATAATCGCTGCTGAACCTCCTTCTGTATATATGCAGATTTAACATTACTATGAAAGAATTAGAAAACAATTAATAATCAACAGTAGAAGTTGAGCTAAAAGCAGAAATTAAAAAAAGTCTACAAAAGTGACTAAAATTAGTTTAAACCGAGTTTGAAGTCTATCTAATTTTGTTTTCTAAAAGTCTGTTTAAAATAAATTTAAAATTAAAAGCTACATGACAAACTGTTTGCAAAAATTGTTTGGCTCCCAGAAGCATCTGCAATATTTTAATACATCCATCTTACAATTGTTTTATAATTTAAGAAAAAGAGGATTTCCGTTTCCTTTCAAAAAAGTTAAGGGAAGCTACAGCTGTTTTGGCATACTCCATCGATACACTCTCGTATTCCGTAATACGTCTATAGAGACCTCCATGCTTTTACTTCTTATGAATTTTCTTGTTTTCGTTTTAGCCTTTTGTGATAAAAAACACATTTTCCTACAGAAAACATATTTTATCTTGTGCAGGTTTGGAGCATCTCGATCTTATTTCGTTAGTAATCGAGAAATAGATGACTTAAACGTATTTAATTTTTTAGGGTTGCTTAAATTGGGCGCTTTCCCAATTTGTTTAACGTAGCGGGTACAAAGCAAACAAAATACGTTAATGATAAATTTAAGTTTATAAAGTTTATAATGCTATGATAATAAGCCAAATGTGAAATTAGTATTAAGGCTAGTCTGATACTACGTATTTTTAGTTGTTTTATAATATTCAGGCTCGAAATTTAAGAACAGAGTCGACGAAAAATTCGAAACTTTTTAGCTATTAGACCCATAGACGAACAAACTGCATTAAAGATGACGTGGTTTGAGCAGCCTATTATACAAGGAAAAATTGGCTGAAAAGGAGGTTCAGAGAGAAGAAGAACGTTGTGAATAAATCATTTGGGAGAGAAAAACCAGAATTTTTTTTTATATACAACAGCGGCTGTAAAAATGACAGCACTGGATATGCATTGAAGAGAAATATTGTGAAGTTCACAATTTGGCTTTCAAGAAATCACTATGCTACTTATAAAAAGTGCTCTCTTAATTGTTGTACAAATATCAAAATTATATTTGTTGCAAAATAACAAAACACCTATAAACAATAGTAGGTCCACTCCGTGCATGAGATTCAATATTGCAGCAACCGGATTATTAAAAATCAGTATCAAAAGTATTGTAAAGAAGAGTCAGTAGTAAAGAACATCTTTACAAATAAATATTCTGAACTTATTGTAATATTAATTATAAAATATTAGTAACAAGATAAATTAAAAATTTTTTTGTTAGACCTTTACGAAGACACTAAAAATATTCTAATTAAAAATCTATATAACAATCTACTACAATTATTTAAGGCATTAAATACTGATTCTAGTGCTTAAGTGAAGACTATAATACCAAGTGATGCCACCAGATGATTTGCTAGAACTCTCAGGATAAGCAGTGTGCTATTTGTGCAAGGTTGCGGGTTTAGTTGAAGGCAATTGTGGCCAAAGCGATAAATTATTGAAGCAGGTCATTATGAGCTTGATTGATTTAAACATCAATACGAGATTACTAACCGTGCGTGGAAACACAGCACTAAGTTACAAAATGATTTCGCTGTATATTGGGGTTCAAACGTTCAAACGTATGTATTTCAAAAGTCAATAAGGACTTGAACATAACAAAAATCTGTACAAAATAGATTTTGCATACTTTCAATTCCTAGAAGAAGCGTGTAGAAATATGCAAATAGTTGCTTCGGCTCTACAGCAGTCTTTAAATACCAAGTCACAGTAAACGCACCATGACGTTGAAAAATAAACATTATTTTGCGAATTGCTAATAGCCTTTTGAAATCGGGAAGGAGATCGGCTGATAAATTAGTCTTTTGTGCGACTATTCCCGGTGAGTAGTCACTGAAGAGACTTTGCCATATTCAGTAAGGTCGCTAAGGTAAATGAAGACGCTACATAACAATGCGCGGCAACATATTATGTCGCAACATCGCTAATTACTCTGCAGAATTTTGAGTACACCGTGTTTCTTACACTTTATATTTGCCAGATCTTGCAGAGAGCGACCACACACTCTGTTTAAAGCAATGAAAGAAGCAGTGAGCAGCAAAAGTTGTTCTCTAACGACCACCCTTAGTCGGTCGTCTACAAAGAATGGTTTACATCTACAGAAACTGCCTAAACAGCGACAAAGATGCATGCAGATTGAAGAGCATTTCTCTTCTGTAATAAAATGTGTATCCACTTCTTTTTGGTAAAATGTCAGTGAACGCCTCAAATAATATCGAATTGGATGGAAAAGGCAATACTCAATAGAAAAATTGATAATAACATAACATTACTGAATATGTAAAATAGAATCAATAGACCGAATTGTTTAATAAATAATTAATAATAATAATCCTTTCTCTCATTACGCGAGCAATGCTGGCTCACGTTGCCATTTCATTATTACAATGGCGTTTAATTTTGTGGCGCACGAGCCAATTTTGATAATTGTTTATGTGTTCCGCTTCGAAATTGAGACGCTGTCGGACATTGTCTGTAATAAACCAAACAATCGATTGCCTTTCGTATTGCCTTCTAACAAATGCAACGAGCCCCAAAAATAATTTAAGATACTCCGTGTGCCTCGAAAAGCTGGAGTTTGAAGCAATCAAAAAGTTTAAGTTCCGCATATGCGAAAGCGTCTCGACTTCTGCAACTTTATTTTGCGAATTATAGGGATAATATTGAAATGACTAAGTTTGTTAGCAACGGAGCCTGGTTTCACATGGCTGGATATGCAAATATTGAAAATTGCAAACTGTGGAGCACAGAAAACGAAATATGCATTATGAGTGAATTTATACTCTAAAAATATGGAGGTTCAATGCGTTACCTTTCGTAGACGTATAGTAGAGTCGATTCACTTTAACACTACTTCTAACTCAGAAATGTATAGAGACGTGTTCACAGTTTATTTGTTCCCAGCGGAATAATGTATTTCAGCAAAGCAACATCACTACGTATGCAACTTGTAGGACAGTAAAGTTCTTAGAGCAATTTCTTGGTCTCTACAGGACTATAGGCTTTTCGTTCCATAGATCTTTTTTCATTTGCTTATATTTGGTTAAAAACCAAATGTATAGATTGTAGTCAAGTATTTTATGATGTATTAAAGTTTTCCCTTAAATGACCCAATGCTTACATTTGGACCATACTGAATCTACATCCAAAAGAAACTTTTTGGCCGATAAACTAGTTCCGGATTGCAAGAACCAGACCAAAAGTGGTCACATGGTTACATTGCACAAATTATGACCATGCTAAATCTGCGCTTTAAGAAAGTGTTGCAATATCTCTTATGGTTTGGTCTGTCGACCGGTTCCAAATTGCAGTATTTAATTATTGAGGTTTTTAGAGAGTTTCTTAATAAGATTTACGAAACTGTTTTAACCAGCTTTTTAAATCGGCTGTGAATCAGAAAAATTTAACAGAATAGTAGAACAACTTTAGTATTTCGGTAATGGTAATTTCAACACTTCGATAATCTACAACACCAAAAAACATATTCCGACCATTAAAAAGAGCATAAAAATTGCATGTTTAAGACAACAATCTTAACGAAGACTAACATAAGAGGTAACTTTCGAACAAGTCAAACTTTTTTATTTTACGAATGTTGTTCCGACGGAAATTTTTCACATCAATATTCCACTGTTCACCTATAAACATGCTAAATCTATATAACTTTTGCTGTTTAAGCTGTAGACTGGTTTTGGAGTACAGTACTGAATTATTAGTCACAACAAGTCACTTTTTGTTGGCTAAAAAGTGCAATAAATAAATTAAGTACTTTTGGTCTTTGATAAGTTTAATAAATTAGCCCAAAATGGTAACAATGCAAAAACCTGGGAAAAACTATCAAACTTTTTTATTGTGTATCACCATCGAATGATACATTCAAAATTGAAACTGAAAAGAAAGAAAACGTTAACAGGTTCTATTAATACAAATGAATGTTTAAATTAGAAATCCTCCAGATCTTGGCCATTACATTACAAGGGCTTGGTGTGCTCCTTGCTACACTAGCAAAGTCCTCGGAATACTCTGGTTGGGCTCACACACGTATGTAGCATTTTTCTTTCGATGGCTATTAAATCAGGGGTAATGGAAACATAAACCTCATCCAATATTATTAAAAATAAAATCATATAAAAAATCTGATCCGAAAATATCACATATAAGAGTTACGCTAACACGAGATAACTTGGTAGTCGATGAGAGTAGACTGTAACGCGCATGCGTGAATATGTGGGTCAGTTGACACGCATAATTGCATTTGCAATGGCCAAGCGAGTGAAGCAGCGAAAATGTATCTAATTTTTAATAAAGATGGAAACTATGAGCACAACATGATTAAAGATGTGATACAAAAAATCTACCGAAAATGATGTGAACAATAAAAAAGCGTTAAACTTGTACGGGCTACAATTCAGAGCAATATAACAAAGGCAATTACTTGCAATTCCAACATAGGACTTTACAGAATGTTTTGAATAACGGAAGAAGTATGTTACATCCTAAAATGCGTACTTTGTGACTACGTCCAATTTTCTTGTATTTTCTATAATTTTTACTAAATATATAACTAATTTTTTTTTGTTTTGTTACCCAGGTACCTATTAGTCCCCCTACCATAGTAGAAAATTTTAATAACCTGAGTTTTATTATCACTCTGGTTCACAATAAATATATCTGTTTAAAACAAACAAAATATTCTATTGTATAGTTGCTAGTGGTCTCTCACTTGAAATACTCACTTGGTTACTATAGAACAGTGCGATCCATAGCTTAAAAGTCATGTCTTTGAAACTGAATAAATTGTTTTTAATAACCTGCAGCAAATGTAACCGAATAAAAAATTAAAAGGTCACCAACGTTAGAATTCAGAAAAACATAAAACAAAGTACTTTAAAAAGTCAAAATTCATTCCATAATAAAAAAACTATCCAACAATAAAAAATGTGGGTTCATCGGTAAAGAAAACTTTAAAGATTTACTCAAAGTGTTTTATGATAAAGGACGCAGAAAGGACTCTTGTAAACTTTTATTTAGTTCAATCTAAAATAAATCGCATGCCGTCCTGAGGTAGTGCACAAGCTCGGCGAAGTGCAAATATCTATTACATCAGATTGAAATGCAATCAACATAAGTAAAGCCTCTGTATTATCCACAGCGTACTTTGGCAATACATAGGTAAGACAATTAGTTACGTTTACTTCCGTTTTATAGACTGCTAAACGCAAAGCACTTTAAAAAACATTGAATTGAAAGATAAAGATTTAAGGTTTGTAATAAGTGTACATGAGATTTTTTTATACTGCAAAGTGAAGCAGGAAATATAAAGACACTGCGATCTGCAAGGCTAACCTCCATGTTTTCCCTAGTGATATACGAATCACGTCTTTAGAAATTTTAAATTTTAGAAGATTTTGATGTTTTATATGTATATAAATCGATCCTATAATACGTCCCCGTCCTCTAGACTCTCTCTATTTTTGTCTCGCCCAGATCTTTCTTTCCCAATGTTCCTCTTTCACAAATAATTCATTCAAAATTTTTTCTTAACAATTTATTTTTGTGCATCCTGTACCATATTGATTATTTCTATTTAAGTTTACATGCTTCCTGAAGCGTCTATCATTTGTTTAATTGTGTCGTTAGGTACTCTCTCTCCCACGCTCTTTCTTCCCATCTTGCTCCTCTCTCTCCCCTTCTTTTATCTCTCATCTAGATACTTTACAAGGTTTTTCTTAATGTAACTATGCTGGTTGTCGCCTCATAAAAGGCAATGCTTTTAATAATTATGCTGTAGATGTATTTTATTTCTTTCATTCCACCATATTCTATTAAGTCCTTTTATTGTCTTTCTTCCTGGTCCAATTTGCTTTTTAATCTTTTGCTCGCCTCGTTTACGTATCGCTGTTTTCACCTTTAGGTATTTGTAATTATTGCATATTGATAGTCTTTCTAAACATCTTATTTCAGTTTTTTCAGCTGCTGGACATAAATGCCTGATTATGACCCAATTCATTTTCGCAAAAAGAGTTTTGCTATTTCCAGAACCTTTTGTTAAATGTCGCCTTTTATTAATATTATGCTCTATATCCTCTTTGTGCTTCAGTTTCATGATGTTTCCTTAAAATTTTTCTATACAGACAGATTCGTGCATCTCTGTTCTTGTAAATCGGTGCCATATAATTTTTAGGTGTGGCGTTTCTATTTGTATGTGTCTTAAATACTTTAGTTACTATTTCAATTTAATTTTTTCACTTTAGCCCTTTTTACACACACCTTTTTGTCCTCAATTGATTTAGGACTTTCTCACTTAAGACTTGATTACTTTTGGTATTTTTAATTTTATTTATTTATTCCACCACATGTTTGCGCTTGTTTTACTCACACTGTACATTTTCCAACTGCTTGATTTGTTGCTTCACGCTTCGAATTCTTAATATGCTAATATAGTTATTCTATATCACCATATTGGTCTTTCTGTATTTTTGATCTAATCTTTGTATACAAAGATATGAGATGCCCTCTTTCTAGAACATTTTGACATTACTGAAAATTTAACAATCTAATATCAATGAAAATCTAACTATGTTCAACCAAAGAACTATTAAACATCCAGAACGTACAAGTTTGTCTGACCAAATCCATTTTTTATTCTCAATTAAGATATAGAGTTACAAAAAAGTCAAAAAATAAAAAATGAAATCGGTTTGGCAACCCACGAATTCTGAAAATAAAATTTCATGACTCAAACATCTTAAAATCCGCCTTTCAGTGATAACTAATAATAGTTAAGTGTTTAATGTAAATAACAATCGGAAATTCTAATTTCTAAGGTAATAAAGTGTTGAGTAAAGAAAGAAATGCCACAGGGACAGCATACGGCGATCGCTATGACCAACATTAGAAAACTTAATTTTATGCTTGAATACAAATTTGTTGTTGTCGGAATTTCACCCTATGGTTTCTCGTCAAAACAGTTGTGATGTGGATCAAAATCCATTAAATAGACTGATAATTTTAGCTGGAAAAAGTAAAACTTGTAAAGGTTCTCCTTATAAATGTATGATTTGAAAATATTAAGGAAATAGTAGAGCTCTATAATATTTCACCAAAACCAAAAAATGTTATTAACAACAGTAAAAAGAAAAACAAAACTATACTTAACCAAAAGGAATTTCTTTGTGCTTGGAGTCGCCATAAGAACTAGATTCGAAGTGGAAACTATCGGTTAGGTCCATTAGACTTGTTCTAATATTTTAGATTTCTCTAAAGTATTTGAGACTATTAATAGTATTATATATTTCGTAAAATTTTAAGTTCTTTTATATTTCAAACATATTTTACAGATATAAGGAAGTTGTGTATTAGGCTCGGAATTTTTCAAAATACTGGGGAGTTTTCTCTTGGTGGTTTAAAGTTGTTCGCACCAATCTCCAATTACTTTTATTAGGATTTTAAATTTTGGGCCGGCCGTATTTCGCTCCCTCCTGTATATAGCTTTAGTTATGATTTAAGGTAGCGGTGGCCATTTGCCTGCGTGCGCGGATATATAAATCGGCTGCGCTCTCTCTTTTGCTCGCTGCGTTTGGAATTTTAAGTTGTGATGTTTAGAAAGCGGGCGACTGCCTTTCAATTTTCCGTGGCCGAGCGTTTTGATCGAGAGTTCGCCGGCGTGTTTGATCGGCGGCAGAAGTTTCCATTTCCGCGTGGCCGTTTGTGTGGCGGAATTCGATATTTTGCCGACCAGATTGACGTCTTCCCCGAGGCCGTTTTGTTGCCCAATTGCATTTCGGGAGTTGAAATTTTGCCGGTGAGAAAATTCGGCTCGATTTTTTTTTGTATCTGACACGACGAGAAATCAAGAAGGCACCAGGAAAGACGCTACCAATCGGCTCTGCTCTAAAGATTGGGGTAGCTTCTTCTATCGTTTTATCCACATCCTTATTTCCTTTTCCTAGACTGCTCAAGATTACAGCACGAGGAACCGATTTATGCAGGAGAGCGCCGTTTTCCGAAGGTTAGTGTTTCAGCTTTGGGTTTTGTTTGAAGTTCCTCCATTTAAATTTAAAATTACCACTTTTGGCCGTAACAAAGGTGTATGTGCCAAATTTAATTTTTTTCTTCTAAAGCCCTTTAAATAAAGCTACATTTTATAAAAAGTAACAATCATTTTGCTGGTTTCTGCTTATGCGGGGGCAAATAAAAAATTACCATTGTAAAACCGGTTGGGCTACCCCGTTTTAGAAACTTGCTTTGAATATCCAAATGGATTATTTGATCTTCTAAAACAGTTGCGCTATAAGATCTAAAGTTTTAAAATGATTTGTGCAACGGTTTCTAAATTGCACGCTGGTAGCAGAAGGAGTCATAAGCACTCAACAGGAACGAACAAAAAAAATATGAAAATTAAAACAATTGGGTTTAACATGCTAACAAACGGTAGGCATATCTTTAATATATTTGTAGCTTAGAAGAAATGATTCAATTCTAGCTTGCAATTATACTATTAGACAAATAACCCTAAAAGATTCAAAAAGCGATTAAGTAAGAAAACATTTCTGTATATTTGACAGCTTTCCATCTGTTTGTCCTATTTATTTAGCAAAGCATCTTACGAGCTTTAGCTTTAATTTTTTTTTTTGACTAAAACAAGTCTAAAAAGTGATCAACTTCTAGTTCACTGGTAAATAAAACCGATAATAGATAATTCACTAGTAAAGATTTTAGTACGATTCTTCGCAGTTTTTCTCCTTGTCCAGTTCTAAAAGCACAAAATAAATTCTTGCGATAGGTCAAACGAGTTTTCACTTGCAAAATACCCATTTAATACTCGTATTGAATCAATTTTGATATTTCTTCTCCAGTGAAATCTTCGCGTTGTATTTGGCATATAAGTATCAGCTTTAACCTCTTTTCGTCGTCTTTCTTACGAAATTTATTGTATATGAATCTTCGTACGTAAGCCATGATCCGTATTTTTTGTGAAAATAAGTATTTCGGGAAAGAGTTTACCATGCAAGCTAATGCGATTGGGCTAATTATTGTGGATTTCTTCCGCTCTCTTTGTTTTCGTCACATGCTTCCGTAACCGTCGGCCATTCCATCAAACCGAGACTTCACCACTTCAAATTCAATAACTTTGAGGAGAAACAGTTTCACAAAGGTATATCTGCTAGACTAATGCTGGTGGGTGCGTACCTCAAATTTTCAGCTTTAATTATCTCATTTAATCTTTTCCACCCTATTGTAAACAAACGTTTCCCACTATTAATTTGCTCTGATCCAAGCGAAGGCAAATTTGTGGCCCATACTCTAATCATGCATCCCATTAACTCTAGTTTTGGAATAGTTATTTTCTTGACTGGGACGAGTGTCTTGGCAAAGACGACTTATACGCCCACCCACCCTTCAATTTCCACTCGCAAAAATACCACAGTGGAGTAGGCGAGTAGTGCATGCGCCTGTAAACGTATGTAAAGTTCATTTTCTTTTCTCACTCCCTCCACCAGTGGATAAGCGATAGATTTGTAATTGTTCCAAGTTCTTCGCTTTATGGCACTATTTCCAAAACGTTTCAGTCTTAGATTCGGCTAATTTCTCGCCTCGTTTTAGTTTATTTAGCTATGTTCATTTGGCGCATGATTTTTATAAGGAACAGGCATGGACCATCAAGATTGAATATTTTTTGGCCTGTAGATAGAAACGTCCATTTAGTAACTTTATCAGAAATTATGAAATTCTTTATGTGGACATAAAGTATCCTCCTTTCTCTGCCCACATGCTCCCCTGATCGTCGTCTCGGCCACTCGACTACTCGTCTGCTCGTGGTCTACTGGTTATCTGCTTGTCG
Organism: Sinelater perroti; assembly: GCA_036346155.1. Lineage (NCBI taxonomy): Eukaryota > Metazoa > Arthropoda > Insecta > Coleoptera > Elateridae > Sinelater > Sinelater perroti. Next base: position 13,323,338 of record JARFIY010000158.1, on the reverse strand, counting down.
TCTGCTCGGGAAGGCTCGACTCCACTAGTGGAAATAGCCAAGTGGCTGAATTAGCTTTTTCTAAATTTGAACGTAATTAGAAATCCAACTTCACATATAAATACTTAACAGGAATTTTCTCTTCAGCAGTAAAGTTAGAAATTACTAAATTGAGTAACTTACGTGTGTAGTTCTGCAGTTGTAAATTTTTGTTCTGATACCGTTTTTAAAGCACTTCCCTCAACTTCTCGTTCGATAGATAATAACCCATAGTTAATTCGTAAGCATCCCTTGCTGTTCCTAGTAGTTAGCACAGATAAAGAAATTTCTCAATTCCGCTCATCTGTGCATCTACATTAATCTTCTGAAATTGAGCCCAGAATTCTAACCAGTCAACCAATTCCTCTAAAAACTTAAAAACTTGAATCTTGAGTTCAGCGTTACCAGTTCCTTCTGTCACACTTTCAGCGTACTTCCCGTCAGGTTCTGGCATTAGCAAATGGTTTCGTACTTTACCTTATAGTCTTTCATCTCGTCAAATTTCTTATCCTCGTCGCTATTTAAAATGTTATCATTTCTCATTTGCTTCACCACCTTTAAATCTTCCTCTTGGAAACGCTGAAACACATCACTGAATAATTTAAACTTGACAAGTATCTCCTGCTTTTTTAGGTCCTTCTCTTTCAACAACGATTCCAAATCCTTAGAGTAACCGTCGAACTCTCTTCGTAGGAGCCTTCTTCCTTGTTTTATAGCTTACATGATGTCCTTTCACTCCTAGGATCACGTCGGGGTCACATTTAAGTTAAGAATGCAAGAATGTTAACCAAAAAACTCGATTCTCTATGATTTGGCGAAATATATGTCAAATAAGCTCAAAATACACAAAATTTGATGGTTTCAAGGCAAAAGAGGAAAATTTTTTAGTTTTATTTGAGTAATGACAAATTTAATTGTCTTTATCTAATCAAATCAATGGTTGCTTTCGTACGTATGAATAAATCATATTCAATAGAATAAAGAATACTTGATTGGTTTGATGATGAAATGAAAATTACATTCCTCAATTTCACCAAATTTATTCCCGACAGTTCAGAAATATTACGGATGACACCCTTTTACATTAAGGACCAGCTTTAAAAAGAGCAATTACAAAGACAACAGGTCGGAACGATCCCCGGGAAGATTTCTGTGGCAAGCGAGTGCAGCTCTAATTTGCCTGCCATCAACTCCGCATCGCAATTATACCACGTTGATCTGCGGATGTGCTCCAGCTGCAGCAGCAGAATCCCCCTAGTTAAATGTTTTCCGCGAGTTCCGCCACCCAACTTTGCGATGAACGGCATCGTCAGCGAAAGATTTCCATACTCGAGACTGTTGATTTAGTTCGCGGGAGATGAGTTTTCTGCAAGTTGCCGAGCCGATTTAATCCCGCTAATCCCTTTTTCTCCCGCGGGGCGGGGCGGCGGATATTCGAAATAGCGCAGGACGATGAAATATCGGCCGCAGCACGTACACTACATCACAAAGAGATATGCAAATGCGCGTATACCGGGCTGTAAATCGTACTCGGTCTGTTGGTTTTAAAATGGGGCTTAATCAGCTATTGTAATGGGCAAATCGGCTGCGAGCGCCGATCAGAGTATAACCTGTCATGTTCGGGAGGACACATTGTTTTGGGCGCGCTAATGCCATCTCTAAATCACCCCCTGCGCCGCAATCTGTCAAACGCGCGCTAAGGGCGCAAGGATTGCGCGGCATCTGGGCCGCCGCCATGTTGCGCCCATTAATTTCTGCCGGACACCTGTAGAATTAAGCGGGCCGCCCGCGGCCCACCGCCCCACAGAGGCCCGGAAGCTCGGACGCGAAGTTCGCAGGCAGGGCACGCCGCCGAGCCCGCTTCCAGATGATGCACGCGCCGATTTATTGGTTTATGCGAATGATTTCACCTTTTTTCAATTTCTGCTTTATCGAGTGTGCTTCGGGTCAGTTGTGCAGAAGGCCATAAAATCCGCGCTCGCAGTTTATTTTCATAGCGCAGCCTCTAAATAAATATTACGTCCGAATAAAAACAAAACAATCCGGGGATGATGGAGGTGCGCCCCGCTCGGAAACTACGGCGCCCCATTAAAGCGGCCCTCAGAATTTTCGGGGGAATTCTAACGTTTATTTTATGTCCTGTAGGGACATAAAAAGGGTCGGATTCTAATAATGTAGGAATGGGGAGTTTTATTCAAAACAATTTATAGCGGATAAAGCGGTGGTGATGTATCGAGGATTGCAGCGGGGCTGGTAAGGCTCCTCGGATGGCTTTTTTATTTATTTATTCTAGCCGAGATTACTAAACTGTAAAATGAAAATTTATTGGGCTATACTTCGCTCAAATAAAATCTGAGCAGGAAACTGCCATCAAGTAGTTTCAAGTCGACGAGGCGCTCTTAGTAGAAGGTGTATTTCTGTCATCGTTTTCGTTGTTTCGTTCTTTGCCGAAGAATATTTGGATACAGTCGTGTAAAAAATCACTAGTTGAAGGTAATTTTAACTCCTTTAAATTTATTTGCGAGGAATAATTCGTACAATTTTTTTTAAACTTCCAGCCCTTCAACTTGCCTCAGCCGCCCCGTTGCGCAGTATTTGTGCATGTTTGAGGTCTACCAGAAGCGACTCGAAAACATCTCACAACTCCGGGATAGAATGTCTAGAGAGTTCGAGTTCTCGCTAGAGGACAGGGCCAATTGGTTGAACAATCTGAGCCACCGCGTCCCCTTGTTACTACTTAATCTTTGCATCACCCAACTGAAACAATCTCTTTAAAATTCGTTGTGATTAATTTCTCTACACAAGGAGAACTTGAAGAAAACTAATAAATAATCTGTCAGCTTCAACACAGATATTATAGTAGTCCTGCGTCTCTTAACTGACAAGTCGTTTAATGCAGCCTTTAATTTTTCAACTACGACAACATAAACTTTATGATTTCAACTGTAAAAGTGCTAAGTGGAGGTGTCAATAGTCCGGTGATAGCGAAAGAAGACTGTAAGCACTGCTCAACACACAAAACTTGGAGCTGATCCACAATCAGGACAACGACTTTGCCTCCTGCAGAGTTGTAGCATAGTACAAGAAGCTGCAAGAGATCTACATCGGTACTTAACACAAGCCGATTATTTGCGTTGTAAGCATTATGGTAAAGTTGATGCGGGTGCCTTCTAAAACAAAGTTTAACTTTAAAGAAGTCACGCTAACAGATTTGTCCGCATCCTAACATATTCAAGGTTATTATCACATACTTTGGTTAAGTATTCAGATAAATAGTATTAAGAGGATTCGAAATGCAATGCACCGCGACACTCAATTTCTACAAAGACTTAATGTAAAAGAACCCTTTCGCGCAATATTACTATCCGAGCTGAGACTGTAAAGCAAAATAATATGGTACAGTAGAAAATCTAAGTACAAAAAATTTCAATTGAGGCGATACGAAGTCACCTAGGAGACCAGGTGGCAATCCGGATGCTGTTAACCGGCAACACTTTAGACACCAAGAGATAAAAATTACTTTCTTAGCAACCCCGTTCTTTCAACAAACTGAAAAGACTGCCTTCGACGAGCTGAGGGTCAGGCAGATTGAAAATTTCGACCAGGCTAAGCCTAATGAATGTGTAAGCAACCATAGTAAAGATTTTAGGAATATGGAAAAACATCTGCGTGCAAACTTTGCCTATGCCCCTAAATAAACGTAACGACCTGAAAAGCTTCAGTTCTTTTCTACATCATCATCAACACCCCCAAACTTATAATGCCGAACTGGACAGGAAACATCTCAGATGAGCTTATATGAGACCAAACAGGATTCTGACCTTACAAAACGTCTTATAGCCTGTAAAATTCGGCGCTACAGATGGAAAATCTTCTCCGAGACAGCGTTCCTGTGGAACGCATACATTAATAATAAACTAGACCAAAGCAACAGTCAACAGATCATCTTCATCACACAAAGCTCAAGCTTCTCTGAGACAAAAGAGAAACTAACTATTCTTTAACTTAGTGAAGCTTGACAACAGAACAACTTGCCGAGAGTTGAACGACACTAAACTACTTGGGAGTTACACCAAATCACCTTATCATTCAAAAAGTACTATACCAAGACAAGGAAAGAAATTAACTCCCAGAATAGTAATATTAGGAAACTAACGGGCAGCACTTGGAGCGTGAGCTACAATATTACAGACAGCAGTCGTCAATTACGGACCGCAAAATTGAAGGGTATCATTTTGACAAGGCAATAAATGACCGAAGTTATATGTGTGCCATTCATGGGAACAGTCACATTCCACATTCGTATAGATATGACAGCAACCGTCATTTACTACACAGCTGCCAACCTACAGCGTAGTAGTCTAAATCTAGGAATATGTATTTAGAACTCATTTGCTTGAGGATGCACAGAGAAGTGTAAAGATCTCAAAATATTTGATTAAAGAGGAGCTGGTTTCTGAAATCTATCTGCTCTATATGATGCTGAAGACCACAAACTAAATGAAACTTGCAGAAGTGACATCTGATCAGTTAATGCAACAGTAACTATAAGTGATCTGCTAAGTTGACTGTTTCTGGATAGCCCATATGCCCAGATGCCCTGGCCAATTTCTCTAAGATCAATGACCATATCAGTAGCAAAGTTTTAACATCCCTTCAGAAAATATAATTTTCAAAAACCAAAACCCCATAAGCACACTGAATTTCCATTTTTATATCTTTAACTTTCTAGCTATTCCAAAAGTTATAAACAATAGAAAGAATATTTTTGTTAACAACTAGCAGATTCCGACTACCTACAACACCTTCTAGTATCAAGCTGTTCTCTTAGGTAGCTTAAATTGTTGTATTTTACACATCAACACTTACTACAAATTTTTATATGAATATCTAGCTGGTTTTACGTAATAGAAGAAAGTATTTAACCCTAAAGGTATTTTAGGATCCCCAAAAGAATTAGGAAGATTTCAACCACACACTGAGTGTTTTGAAAAATTAAAAAAATTATTTGGCACCGTTTTATTTCAGGGTTGTACTTCTATTTAGATTTAAATACTGTTCGGATCAGGCATATCTATCATCGTGGTTATTCTTAAAGGTTTAAAAAGGTATTTTGAACACGTGTGCTTTAAGGGTGGTTTGAATACCGTTTCGGTTCGTGTATTCCATTTCTTGTATACGAGTGCTTCGAAAAGTATTTTGGATACGGTCAACGAAATGTAATTAGGATACTTCATGGCAGTTGACAGTGTCCTAAAGAAGAATTTTGCATGCTGTGTTATTTTAATAAGGGTTTTAAACATTTCAATCCCGACTTGGATGCTCTAAAGACTATGAACCCTATACGGTTTTTGTATTATGTTTTTGGTACCGCGAGTGTTCTAAAATGTATTTTTAACACTCAAGCACTGTCTTGAGTGTTTCAAACGAGAATTTAACATAGCTTTAGTTGAGGTATAGTATTTAGTGTCGCGGCATGTGTACTTTGAAGATGCATTTGATTTAGGTAGCGCACCTAATGTCGTAGGTATTCGCGAGTGATCTATAGGGTTTTTAAATACTCAATTTTCGCTTGAAAGCTTCAAAAAGTATTTTTGATACATCAGCACCGTTGTGGGTGCTATGAAAAGTGGTTTGAACACAATTTTCATTTGTTACAGTGTTGTAAGTACTTCGATTTTAGCTCCCCCGTGTGTGCTTTAAAAAACACTACTTTGGTTGAGTTTACGTATTCTAGTTATTCGAAACTGATCTGAGTAGTATACCAAATTACGTGCTTTAAAATACAAATTTATATCCCCTATAGGCCGCCATGTATACCTTAATAGTGATTTAGACATAGTTTCATCTAGTATATCGTATCTCAAGCGTCTCAAAGAATATTTTAGTCACTTGAAGACCATTGTGTTTTTTCTAGAGAGTTATTCAAGCATAGTTTCAGTTGCAGTACCATATTTAGCATCTCAAGCATTCCAAAAAGTATTTTAGATACTTTTAGATTCTGCTATATTTGTTTCAAAGATAGATTTGGACACCGCTTTAATTCAGGTATCATACCTAGTATCGCTATTATTAGTTAGTGGTCTGAGGAATACTTTGGTTAGCTCAAACCACCCGTAGGGTTTTCAAAAAATATTTTTAAATACACCGTAGTCTAGTATTTTAGTTACTGATTCGTACCGTAGTTATTCTTAAGTGATCCGAAAATGTTGTAGACACACTAATTTAGCCGTAAGTATTCTAAAGAATAGTTCTGATCCTAAAAGTATTGTCTGAATACTATTTTTATTCGAGTATCGTGTCTAGTATGGAAAATCACAGTCTAGTGTAGTCTAAAGAGTAATTTGGTTGCTATTTGAATTTGAGTGTTGTATGTAAGTGCTGTAAGTGGTTTTAAGAGTGTTTTGAATACTAGTATTGTTGCATGTGCTGCAAAGAGTGGTTTGTACATTGCTTCGGTTTGGGGTTCTTATCTAGTACTATATTGGTCGCTTCGTATAATATTTTAGACACTTTAATCCTGTAGTGAGCTTCCCTATCTAAGATAGACACTGAAACATCGTTGCATGTGCTCTGTAAAAATATTTGGTTGCAGCTAGAGTTTCAAAGAGTATCTTTTGGAGATCATCCCCTAACGGATTTGTAGAAGATTGTTTAGATGTCATATCCAAATCCAAGTACCAGGTTGATATGGTGCTTGTAATTTTTTCATCTGCCTTGTTTGTGACCCCTGTGTCTCGTTCTATTCTTCTAACTAGACTTTAGGGTGGTAAACTTATTCGGCCGTTTCATAGTCTAGCGTTTCTTTTCCAAAATTATGATTTGTCTGCTAGATCTGTCGGCTACATGTTGCACAGCTCCAATAACTTTGTATATACCTACACACTCTCTTTTGCTAATCAGTAAGAGTATGGAAAGCGCATTGTGCTCAGATGTTTGTCACGTTTTGAGTGAGCCAAAGTTTATTTATACACACGCACTGGGCGCAAATTTTTATCTGATACTACTCGAGTTTCAAGATCGAATGCCGATCATTTTTGGACGCCTTAAATAATGTACGCCCCTCGCTGTTTTAAATTAAATTAAACAAAAGAACTTTTAACAAATTTATCAAGTTTTGCTTAACTAACTTTCTAAAATAATAGAAATATTTAAACAAAACCATATTTATTCTCCACTATTGGATGAAACCATTAACAGCAAAACTAATTTTATCTTTAAATAAATCAGAGAAGTGCGCTAGAATTTGAACAAGGTTTGCTCTTCTTTATTATTAACAATTTTAACATTTTATTATTATATCGTCAAATATTAGAGCCAATGTAAATTTCATAAAGGAATACAAAGTCTATGTTTTCATCTTTTATAAATGTTTAAAGACTTTAAAAGCGTTCCATCAAAGACCTTTATACAACTAAGTAAGTGATATTAAAAGTTAGAGTAAAATTATATGTAGTTAAACAAAACTGCCACATTTGGCATTAATAAAAACATCGACAGCGGAAAATTTACAAGTTATGGCTTTCATAATTACCGTGGGCCACGTAATTTGAAACCTTTGATTGGATCTTTAGCAGTAAAGCCGAAATTGCCCTAAAAATGCAATTATCGGCGCTAAAGCCGGAAAATTAGGAAAATGGCCGAGGCCAGTCGACTTAATTGCAGGTGCCACGCATTAATTGCTGGCTAGCATGTGAAAAAACGCACGCGATGTGAAAATTCGCCCGTGCGGAAGATTGGCTCAATTTGAAGGCCTGCTAGGGCTGAAAGGCTTTCGACAGGAAACTATTTGCTTTTAGCGTGATTCAGCTTCTGCTACTTTTGTGTTTATAGTTGTTTGTTTTCTGAATTTTATGTTTGCTTGCAATATTAATATTTTTTTCTTATAGAAGGTAACTAATAAAGTTCTTGCCGTTTTTGCTTTGTCATTGAATGATTCTCCCTTCATTCAATGACAATAGGTATGTAATTAGTGTATCACGTGGTTTAAAAACCGGTTGGTCGATAGTAAAAATATCAGTCACTATAAAAGCAGGTCTACCGCGCACTTTCATCATTTGTAGCTCGAACAGTAGCGAAGACAAATTGAAGTGTCCAAGAGTCTCGTTCGGTGTTGTTTGCTTTACTACTTCAAAGTGGGCTTATAAGCAGCTGCATCGAGTCACCGAATATGTCAAGCGTTTGGGGATAGTGCTGTGAATGAACGTACTGTAAGGCATTGGTTTTAAAAATTCAGGTCAGAAGATTTGTCTCTTTGTAATGAACCTCGCAGTGGACGATCATAGGCCTTGGATGACGAAGCCTTGCAGGCGGCCATTGAGGAGGGCAGTAGTCTAATGTGTGCTGAACTTGCAAGACATTTTAACGTTTATGATGAAATAGTTAGACTTAATCTACACCGCTTAGGTAAGACGTACAGGTTGAGCAAGTGGGTTCCGCACACGCTGTTGGAAGTCCACAAGGGACAACGAGTGGCAGCCTGTATGTCGTTGCTTTCTCGCCACCGTACCTCATTCATATTCAATCGAGTCCCAAGCGTTCAAAACATTGGTTGTTACCCCAGGATACTGTCGCTCACAGCGCAAGATCACCTATTCACCCAAGTAAGATTATGCTTTGTGTCTGGTGGACAGCTCGTCAAGTGGTTCACTATGAACTGCTACCAACGGGCCAAACGGTCACTGTGGAGCTGTACTCGCAGCAATTGGAACGTATGCATCAAGCATTGCAGCAGAAGGAGCCAGCACTGGTGAATCGCAAAGGTGTACTCTTCTTTCATGACAACGCCAGATCGCATGTCACGGGGGTGGTCAGGGATACCGTACAGCGACTTGGTTAAGAGACTTTGTGCCATCCTTCTTACTCGCCTGACCTTGCGCCATCCGATTACCACCTCTTCCACTCCCTGGACAATTATCTTCGTGGGAAATTCTTCACCAATGAAGCAGACTTGCGCCAAGCACTCGCGGAATTCTTTGCGTCCAAAACCCCCGATTTTTACCGCAAGGGGATTGCACAGCTGGATGCCGATGGCGATTACTTCGAGAACTAACAATAGGCTACACTTTCTGTAAATCGTTTTCTTTTTGGTCATTAAAAACGGCAAGAACTTTATTGGTTATCTTGTACAATATTACTTACAGATTTGTTTAAGTATCTGTGTATTTGTGCTTCTTACATTAGTTTTAACGGTTGGGTTTCTTCCATTTTGCAAACTGTAACTTTTTTTTAATCTTCCTGCTATTCTAGATTGTCCATTTTGTTTCTTATCAACATCAGGAACTCAAATCTATCAGTTAGTAATTGTCAGTAAACTATTTAAGGTTTTCCTTTCTTCATTATCATTTAACTAATCCGTTTTCATTATTTTTGTTTTATTTTCATTCTTCTTTAGTGTCTCAATGTCTATTTCATCATCAAAGTCTCTTCGCAATATATTCTTTGTAGGTTTACGTTTTCTGTTAATTTTATTGTGTGGGTTTATTTATTGTCTTTCCCCACCTTCGTTCTCGGTATGCATTACATGCTTTATGTTAGTATCATTACCTTTAAGAATTAGATTTATATCTTCAGCTTCTTTTAGGATAATTTCTTTCTTGGTATTTTAAAGAAAAAGCTTTTAAAGATATGAATGTTTCAGTTATTATATTTTGTTTGGTAATTTCTTCTGTATTTTCAGCTTTAACGTAAACATGTGACTGGTTACACCTTTAGTCGTAAGTTCCTTTAGCTACTATCGCTTCCAATAATTATAATTAATTTCGTTTTACTTTTTCTTATATAATTATTGAGAAAGTGCGTTATTGGTCTTATTAAGTATTCTTTGTTGAATTCTGACTTACAGTTTTAATTGTATCGTTATTAATTGTACTATGTTTTGTAATTACTTTATTTTCTTCACTTTTAATGCAAATTTTAATATTTTATAACATAATTTCAGGTTACTCTTTCTCTTTTATCGTTTCTTTATAATTTTTTAGATATCTCTGTTCTCTCTTAACATTAATTCTTTTACCTCTTCCACTTTATTTTATATTGATCGTAAAACTTCATTGATCTACTATTTTCCTCTCTATTTCAACATGTTTTTTATTTCTCGCTGTTGCCATTTAGATTTGATTTTATATACTGTATTTTTAAGTGATTCCGTGTACGTTTTTATTTATTTCATCTGTGGTTCCTTGTACCTTTCCTCTATCCCCTTTCTTTTAAAAACGTTTTTATATTCTTCTATAGTATCATTATGTTTCTTTGTATATAATATGACTCTTTCTTACTGTATTTATTTTTTGTACATTTGTACTTTCTCCAATTTACATAATTGCATCTAACATGTTCATTACTGCCCTAGTATTAAATTTGCAGTTAATGATTGATCCGTTTTATTTACTTTTACCTTTTTTTGTATATAATTTTTCTTGTAAAAGGTATTGATGTTTCCAAATTTTGACACTAAAGATACCAAAGCTTTTTTCGATCAATATTGTCTGTGTTTTATTATTTTGTTTTATTAAACAAACAGTGACTAAATGATTTATGCCCTCAACGGAGGGCTTTGAAAATTAAAACGAAGATTTATTGACAGTGTTCAGAAGATGAGTTTTGATCAAGCAGTTGCAATTTAGCACCGTTTCTTGGAGTTTTACCCATCAAACTGTGGTCAACTACTCGCATCAGCTTGACTATGTTAGCAGGAAGCCCTAACAGCATCCGTATAATCTCGACGAAGAGCAAGGCAACAAGCAAATTGAAATCTGCCGACAATTGCTTAACTAAGCAGAAGTTTGAAGAGCTGGACGGCTGGACTGGTCTACAGTCCAGACGCTGCTATTTTCCGATCAATAGAGCACTTTTTGCGTGGTTGACGTTTTGAGTATTTTGACGAAGTTGAATTAAATTGTCAAGAATTCTTGAACTCGAAAAAGCGAAAATGGTACTTCGATTAGATCCTATAAGTTGTGAAACGGCAGCGAAAGATCATGGGGGATAACAGCCTTTATTTCTGAAGAATAATTGTTATTATTTTTGAATACATCTATGCATAAATATGTAATTTTTAATATTGGCCAAGCTTATCGACTTGTTATATTCTAATTTTACGTCTTTTCGTTATTTATCTTCTTATATTTTAATGTTTTTTCCTTTTTAGGCGAAAGCATAAATTTAATGTTTTTTTTTGTTAAATTCTAATTATTATTTAACTTTTTTTAATTCCATAAAATGTCTCAGCAATAATGTCATGACTAAAGTCTTCATAATTCATTACTTTGTTCTTTTGAAATATTATTTAGGCTGTAGCATTTTAATTCTATCATTGCATGCTTTTGACATGTAAACTTCTACTACTTAATCTCTAATACTCCACCTTTCTTTGCTTTTTCCTGGATCTTTCTCTGAGTCGTTCTTAAATTTTTGTTATTCGTATTTCAAGAAAGTTGCAGTTTTGTAAAATTATTTGAGTTCATGTCGTTTTAATATGCAAATTTCTATAGTTCTCAGAAGCTTCCAGGGTAATAAACACACATTTGCTTTAAAATATGGCTGAAATAAAATAATATAAATTTATAAAGCTTTTTTTACTTGGTGTCTGTAACATCACCTCGCAGTATTTTTGTTATAAATCTCTTTCCCTCATAAAAGTTAGGTATTATTTGCTCTCTTATTCGTTTAATTCATCCACAATTCTCCGTGATTTATTAAATCCTTAATAATAACGCCAAGCCAAGTTTGCGCTACATCTAAAAATGTAACCCACAAACCACGATAAACCCAGGCAAGGCCTAATTAACTCATAGGCTGAGTAATCTGCAACCCAGAGCTTCAGGATTTCAGTAATTTCCAACCCAAATTATAAAGCACCAAGTGTTGAGCTAAAAGAGGCTTCGAGCTACAGAATTCCGGCATTGTAGTGCATAATTGGTAAACCTTACGAGTTTAAGACCTACAAAACCATTCAACAAAACGATGGCTCTAAACGCCAGTATGGCATTCAAAAAATATTCTGTAACAATTAGTTGTTTTATAAAAAAAATTAATGATTGAAGAATGATTTAGCGAAATTGATAGCGAAATGATAATTTTCTTGTTTGTGTAGAAATTATTTTAAAATTTGATCATTTATAGCCAAATATGTAGCAAAGTTTGGAACTAAAGGAGGAGATGTTTCCTCATTCTTATCAAGTACAACTGTCAATAAATTCAACAATTAGCAGAGTAAATTAAAACGGAAATTTTAACACCAAATGTATAGCATACAGACCAACTAACCTTTGTGCTACGCTATATGTTACATTTTGCCAGGAAAGCACTTGTTGAACGACTTTTGACTTTTATTTCTAACAGTAGCTTTAAAGGTGAAGAGTTGGCGAATGATGTAATGTCGAGCGTAGATTTTGTAGGTTCTGATTTAAGTAACTGTAGAAGACATAACTACAATACCAGTAACACGTCTGAGTGTTGTAAAGATGGCAGGCTTGAATAAAATAAGTCAGTCCTCTCTATAACTAGTTTGCAGCTGCGGAGAACAGCAAGTTGAATTTTTTTTAGAACAACAAATCTATAATTTTTAGATCTTCATACAGAAAAAGAAATATCAGATTTCTCTAAAAACTTTGTCGACAACGAAATAAAGTGCGCGTTCTGATCTCCATCAAGCCGGAGGTTTTCAATGCTTTGACACGCATTAACCATGTACGGAGCAAATGTGATGCTGGAAAGACTTGAAACGGCATTAATGGTGTGTTTCCGAAACAACGTTCTTGTAAAGTCTCCACAAGTAAGTGAAAGGCTTCAAGGAGAAAGTACAGACAAAACAAAGGTTACCTTAGACAGTACTTTAGAAGCTTTCATAAATACTTTTAGAAAAGAAGACGGCTAAGAAAACAAAACAAAAATGATATGTAAAACTGAAGTTGACAAAACAAACATCACAAAAAGCAGGAACCCTAAAGCTTCTTTTAGTGAACGCACAGGTAGAAGGTAGAGTTTTCTGGAAGGCATTCTTTCGCGACAGAAACATATTATCATATAATTGGTTCTCTGAAGCTTTTTAATGGCAGAAATGTTATTAAAATAAAAGGTTTTAGATTAAATGGGCATTTGTTTTGATTTTCCCTCATTTATCTATGAAAGGTGCGGAGCACATTTGAATCGGTAGTGCGTCTTCCGAGAACGAAGTCGCTATGGAGCATTTTTCGGGAGCGAGTGGGTTTTGTGTGCCAGAATTTTACAAAAATAATGATTCGCCGATTATTGCTTATCAGAAAATGTGCGTAAGTTGGAAAAAACCGGTTCAACTATGGATAAACTTAAGTCGGGATGACCAAGGTCATCAAGTATGGCAATCCGTTCGCAAGACTCCTGACCTCTCTGTTCGTAAATGGGAAAGTGTTTTGAATGTGGCCAGAGCATCACTACACCGCATTCTGCGCAACAAAATGCGTCTACAATCCTATAAAACTCAATTTATTCAAAAAGTAAAGCCCAACGATGCTAGACAGAGGCTTCAATTCATTAACTGTGTAACTCAGCATTTCAGTTCATTCAACAACATTTTGTTTCGCATGAGGCAGATTTTCACCTCAATGGCCATGTTAACAAACAGAACTGTCATTACTGGAGCGTTATGAATCCACAATGTAAACATAAGAAACCTCTTTATTCATCAAGAGTAATTGTACGGACTGCAATGTTAGCGCGAGGAATAATCAGCTCGTACTTCTTTGAAGATGAAAATGAAAACCGTTTACAGTGATTTCAGAGCGTTATATGGAAATGCTGAATAATTTCCTGATACCCGCAAAATCTTGCTGGCTATAATCAAAGAGTATGGTTCCAGCAAGATGGAGCAACATCACACATTTCTAACACATCGCTGCCACGAGTTCATGAAATTTTTCCCCAAAAACTGATTTTCAAAAGAGGTGACCTAAACTGACCTTTACACAGCCTTGACTTGGCTCCCATAGATTTTTTCTTGTGGGGGACATCTAAATCAAGAGTATCCAGCAGCAATCCGGGCTCTCTGATTCAATTTAAAGAAAATATCCGTCAAGAAGTGACAGGCATTACGGAGACTACGTGCTGCGCAGTGCTCAGAAAATTTGCTTTTCGTTTAAGAGTGTCGCGAGTTTGCAGGTCACATTTAGACGATTCCCCAAATTTAAAAAATTAACTTCTTTGCAATTTTTCGTTAACATCCCAAACATGCAAATTTTTGAGAAACGCCGACTGAAAAATTATTGGTCTAGAGCACCAAAATCCTTAATCCTGCTTTAAAGATTCTTTCAGCAGTAGCATGTACTCCCATCGTTTTCAGAATTTAAGCATCGTTTTGCAAGTTTAGGTTTACTATTCCATGTATGTAGGATAATTAAACTGTAACTGTCACTGTGCTATTGCGTTGCGGATCCAGCACCACCTATTAACAACGTATATGCCGCCCCCGAATCCAATTATCACACTAACTGTGAATAAATCTGCTTCATACTCGCACACACATTTTGCCTGATAATCTGATGTCGTTTGTTATATAATAGTAGCTGACTAAAAAGTTATTTACGCCCCAATAATTCGCACCAAATATTAAACCAAGCAATCCGCCAAAAAATGCGTTTAATAATGAAGATATTTTTTAAATTTCCAGTAATAGATGGCGAAGCTCAACTTGTATTTTGCGTTTCTAATCAGCTTTCAGTGGCGGAGAGGGGCATGCATGGGTTGGCTTCAGGGCCGAGTAATTTCATTAACAGTTCTGTAACAATATAATGGGCAATCCTAGAGCTTGCGGAAAAGTTGGGGCATTCATACAATACGCCAAGCGAAGTTTTACAGTTATTTAATTGCTCACGTCAAACTGCAGCCGGGTAAAACAACCCCATTAAATGCTAAATTAGCGCTCGCCCGACTTGCAGCGCTCATAAAGGCGCAGGTACGCAGCAGGGCCGCTTCCCGGCGAAATATAAAATCCTGCAAGTGACGGCTTCAATAGGCGCAGCGCCGAATAAGTTTGAGGCGCGTCTTTATTTTAACGAGCCGGGCTCCGGGCGCCGCGCCTCGCAACATTCATTTCATTTATTCCTGCGCCATTCATTCGCCGGAATTCCAGCGCCCGGCCTTTTAAAATCGAATTTGTAAAAACATCTTGAAAGGCCGCCGCTTCCAGCCGCGCGCCGCGTAATGAAACTCTGACGAAGCGCCGCGCGAGGCGCCCGCGCCGTTAGCAGCCGTTAACGGCCGCTAAGGACAATAAATTGCGCCGGACATTTTAATATTGCTGTAATGAAAGACTCGCGGCGCTCAGTTTAATATCACATCTGACCTTTATCTAGTCGCACGGTCTTAGTGGAGCTCCGTAAATCCCGGGGCTTGCGCCGGAATTTACGTGCCTTAAACACATTAAACGTAAAGTTATTTGCTCCACATGAGCCGGCGCGCGGGCGGCACGAAAGCTCGAGACGGAGCTTGCGTAAATATTTGATCGCGCGCTTCATTACGACGCGCGCGGCCGGAAGGCCGATTCGGATCGCCATTTTCCAGGCGCGAGTGGGCAAGGAAATCGAGGCCGGGAACGCGCGGGCTCGCTGCGAGCGCGAGCGTGAAAAAACGGCGCTCCTATCGCGCCGCTCGCGCGTTTCTAGCGCAAATATCCAATCTAGCATTAAAATTCGCTCGGAAAGGCGATGCAGTGCGTGCACTGGCTCGTGTAATTGCAAATAGGAGCTGCAGCACGTAATGAATTCAGAGGACGCTGCCTGTACATTTTGTATTACCACACCAGCACTGGCCAAACCATCATTTATCCGAGTCGCCACAAAAAGCTACACAAGAGAAAACTGGTGCTGTGGAAATGTTTAGTGGAGAAAAACGTCCATGCTAATGGCATAAAGGTATTCAGAACAGTTGTACTGCATTGGTGTTTGTGCAGACTCCTCGAGGTAAATTGAGAATCTCATTATGCAATGTAGCCCCCATCATGGCCACCACCTTTTTGAATCGGGACTTAAACTTACTGCAAGGTAACACAACTTCCTCCTTGTCCGTATGTATCAGTACCACCATGATGGAGACCCTTAAGCTGTCCTTGATGTAATCATGCTTCTCATTGACCTTCGCTTTGACCACTCCCCCCACGTAATAGTCAAGAGGATTCCAATGGGACCAGTGATAATACACGTTGTTATAGAACCATACCTAGATCTTCCTTGTTTTGTGGGCTAAAACAGAGTCTGGCTGAAATACGAACTTCTCCACCCCAGGCTTGACAACTGTCTCCAGCACGTTAACATAGCTATCGGCAGTCAGTTTCAGGCCTTTCTCATTAAAGTGGTACGTCATGACATCCCTTGCTTCGCAAGCTTCAGTACCATCAGAACGATGGGAACTTTGCACACATGCCGATAGGCATCTTGGCAGATCTAACGGCCATATTGGCGATTCGTCTTTCTGTTCTAGACGAATTTATTTTCATGCGAAAATCTTGGGAAAGCAGCGCTGTCGTTCTTGCCGTAGTTCAGCAGTGCTTGGGCCTTTAACTTGCTCATCTTGCTTTTCGCAATCAACACTTAGCGATTCTTCGGCACGAAAGAACTATGGTGCACTGCCAGACTGACCGTCGACCTCGCCACGCCCATTCTTTCACCACGTCAACTATGCTCCAGAGTCCTATTTTATTTCTTTTTGAATTCCCGGGCAAATTCATCACTTTTCTTGCGATCAGATCGGTTGCTGCAGATCTCGTGGTGATCAAATTCTCTGTACTTATTGGCTGCTTTGTAAACTGTCGACAACTTTTGAGGCAAAGGAATTTGCATATAGCAGCTTTGAGGGCCTATTCTCTGCTCATTTTATTGACAACCATAGAATAATAATCCTGTGAAACTTGTGTTACCTAATAGGGGATTTCGCGTACCCATAAGAGAGCCTTTTGGCTTTCCCGCAATACAACCTAAAAAAATAATTATTATATGTACGAAGTATATATTAACAAACTAATAGGCGCTTTAATTATTTTCGACAAGCATGCGACGTATGGAGAAAGTGTTGTCAGGATAGAAAACTGGTTAAGTTAAATCACAACTTCATGGATGTCAACTAACAGTTCCATTTCTTAAAATTATTTTTCCCCAAACTTTCTCAATACATCCACAGTGGCATTGGCACTGTGACATGTGGCACTGTCTTGTTGGAACCAGATGTCCTCCAAATAAATTTTTCTCATTTATCTATGAGAGCGCGGGGCACC
This sequence comes from Sinelater perroti, assembly GCA_036346155.1. Classification (NCBI taxonomy): domain Eukaryota; kingdom Metazoa; phylum Arthropoda; class Insecta; order Coleoptera; family Elateridae; genus Sinelater; species Sinelater perroti. The sequence goes on along the minus strand of JARFIY010000158.1, from coordinate 13,306,078 downwards.
TTTCAATCAGTAGTGCGTCTTCGAGAATGTAGTCGCTATAGAGTGTTTTTCGAGAGCGAGTGGGTTTTGTGTGCCAGAATTTTACAAAAACAATAATTCAACGATTATTGCTCATTCGAAAGTAGACACGTAAGTTGGAAAAAACCAGTTCAACTATGAATAAACTTAAGTCGAAACCACCAAGGTCATCGAGAATTGGCGAAAACAAAGAGCGTACGGCAATCAGTTTGCGACAATTTTGAGCTCTCTATTCATAAACAGGAAAGTAATTGATGCAAGAAGTAAGACAGCCTTTTGGCTTTCCCGCAATACAACCTAAAAAAATACCAATTTATCTCGATTACCCTGTAGTTGATAGCACTGTCAATACTTATTACATGTCCGAAGTATATATTAACATACTAATAGGCGCTTTAATTATTTTCAACAAGCATGCGACGTGTAGAGAAAGTGGTTAAGTTAAATCACAATTTCATGGATGTCAACTAACAGTTCCGTTTCTTAAAATTATTTTTTCACCAAACTTTCTTGCAATACATCAACAGTGGCATTAGCAGTGTGACATGATGCACTGTCTTGTTGGAACCGTATGTCCTCCAAATCAATTTTGTCTAAATTTGGTCACAAAAATTTTTTACTTCAATTGGTACCGCTCACCACTCACTGTAACTACCTGTTCTACCTCTTTTTGGAAAAAGGATGGTCCGATGATATCACCATACAATGACTTTTTGAAGATGCAAGCATGTATAAATTTTTGTGGATTGTCGTCACACAAATAACGATAGTTTTGCTTGTTCACTTATCTTAACCGGAAATGAGCTTTTCTGAGAAGATAGTCTTTTTCCCAAAATTATGAACTGTTTCAAGTTACGATGCTACAAAGGCTTCTGTCCTTGGGCCAACACAATTTTATATGGGTGTAAACACAAATATTTTTCAAAATACACCAAGTTGTTCATCTAAGCCCCAATTTTTGAGCACGACGGGAAATCGATAAATTTGGAGCCTCTGCAACGCTATCTCTTATAGCAGCAATATTCCCTACATTTCTTGCAATTCGACGTCTTATTGACAGGAAAGGAGGACAGTGTCATCTGCGTATGTGCCTAAGTGTGTATTATTTATTGTGGGAACATCTGAGGTGTTTGGTCGGAGGTCAGAATAATGTTGGCCATATTTGATTTTGAAGAAGCGATCATTCAAGTACGATTTTAGCAAAAGGATTATTCATTTGGCAGTAGTTCTTTAATTTATTATTAATATATTAAAAATGCCTGTTTAATGTCTATAAAAGCTGCAGGGCAGTAACATTTGGCGTTGGGGGCCGCATTGATGATATTTACAAGTCGATGGCATTGCTGAATCGTGAAATGGTACCGCCTAAATCCAAACTGATGGCTTGGTATGCAGTTTTCCAGTATGTCACTATCATACAGTCTTTTGATTATAACTTTTTTTAACAGCTTAGAGAGTAGTGGCATCAGACTTATTGGACGGTAAGAGGCAACATCTTCAGCAGGTTTACCAGGTTTTGGTATTAGAATAATTTGAGTAAATTTTAACGATGATGGCCAATATTGGCATCTCAATATGGAGTTAAACAGGTTTCGTAGAAACGTTACACTATTTTTGGACAGTTCAGTAAGCACCTTAGCCGTAATTATACCCAGGGGCTTTGTTATTGTTTAGATGGCGAGTTTCATCAAGCACCTCAGTATAGGTGAAGCTTTTGATGGGCAGCGACATTTGAAGTGGCGTCTGAAGGAAGTCTTGAATCTCAAGATCGGGGGCAGTAGAGTAGGGGGTAAAAACTTAGGCAAAGTGCTGGGCGAAGAGATCTGCTTTTTCTTGATCTGGCTTAGCCCAGTCATTATTTGGGTTTCTTAAAGGTGGATTAACAGCCTGTGGTCTTTTATCAGCTTTAGAAACTTCCAGATACTGTGGTCGGCTCGAGACAAGGAAGTTAGATAGTGTTGAAAAGTTTCTTGCTTGTCCAGTTTCAGTTTATTCTTGAGGGCATTGGTTAGTCTATTAAATATCGTTTTTTCAGCTGCGTTTCGAGCCCTGTGCCATTTAGATCTTGCCCTCCTCTTTTGCTTGATGAGTTCAAGGATTTCATTGGGGATATTTCCATCCTGTCGTACCGTATTTAGAAGTTTGGGCGTAGCCCTCCAGGCTGCAGATTGAACAGTAGTGGTAAAGTGTTCTGTGGCTTCCTCTATATCATTAGGGTGCGCAGGCTGATGTTGGTTTAGAGATTTTCTTGCAAAAGCCTTCTGAATTCGTCCCAGTCGGTTTTTTGGTTGTATAGGGATGGTCTAGGTTGTCTTTTAATAATTGTAGTGCTAATTGTAGCAATGACTGGTGTATGATCGGATGATAGGTCAGTGCTGCTGACTATATCTGTATAGGTAGAGGATATACCTTGGGTGATAAAAAAGTCCAGTAAATCAGGTACCTTATTTAGATCTGTGGGCCAGTACGTGGGCTCTTCGGTGGATAGGTAGACATAGTTTTCTTCGTGGATGAGTTCATATAAAGCTCTGCGTCTGATAGTTATTAAAGAGCCCCAGTAGGTATGTTTGCAGTTATAGTCACCTCCACATATAAAGTTGTTGCCAAAATATTGAAAGAATGGCTTGAGGACGTCTTTGGAAAGTCTATGCCTGGATGGGCAATAATAAGCAACAGAGATTACTAGTGGATGTGATAATTTGTAGACTTGAATCGTAGTTGCTTGGAGAAACGGTTCTTCGTACTTTTCCAGTTCATTGTGAGCGATTGAGCTCCGTATTAATACAGCTGTGCCTCCGCGCGCTGTACCGTCAGGATGTTCTGTGTTATAGCATGTGTATTGTGGTCTTCTTAGAAAAGACCTGTCTGTAAAGTGTGTCTCAGATATAAGTAGGATGTCTATATTACTTAGCTTTAAAAATGGTTCAATTTCATAGATTTTTGACAGCATTCCATAAAGATATACGGAGTGAATTAGCCATTATCTTACAAGTTTACTTATGACTGTGGACAACATGTTTATTACCATGTTGTTTTGTTGCATCAGTTGTGAAAACATAGCTTTAAATTCTTCTAGAAATTTTTGTAGGGTTACATCTTGGGGTTGTGCTTGTGTAGTGTTTGTATTTCCTTGCACGGCCTGACTATATGTTCGTGGGTTGTGATGATTAGGGAAGATTGGGTGAGTTTGATGAAGTCGTTGTTGGAACATGTTTGATGTTGTGGATCGAGTTTGTAAGGATGTGTTGGATCTTAACTTATTTTGAAGTTCCTTATGTACGGTACAGCCTCGATAATTAGCCGGGTGCTCTCCGCCACAGAGAGCACATTTGGCGGGTAAGTCTTTTGTCTTCTTACAAGATCGGGTATCATGTGAGCCGCCGCATTTTACACATACAAATGGGCGGTTACAGTAGGCCTGAGTATGGTTATACTGTTGGCACCTCATACACTGTACGATTGTTGTATTTCTGTGTGGTGGTTCGACCTTTATAATTTGGTTTCGTAAAAACCTGAGGTTATAAATGTCTTTGTTACTTGGCGCAGGTTCCAAGTCTGCAAAGAACATTGGCAAGGGCATTTTTGTTATTCGGTGTTTAATGTTGGTTACGGATCTCACTTTGTGACCGTTCTCCTCCAGTAAATCGGCTATTTCTTTTGTGGGAACAGAGTGGTATAAGTTACGGATGACACGGTATGCTTTATTTTCCTTCATCTGATAGATGTGACATATGACGTTAGAATCTTTCATGTGTGTGATTAGCTTGCGATATATATCAGCCGTGTTGGCAGATATCTTAATTGCGTTATCAGCCAGTGCTTTAGTTTTGTATTGTTCTGATTATGCAGCATCTGTTAGTGCTGCGACCATTTTATTAAAGTCCGTAACTCCTTGCACAAATATTGATGGTGGTTTGAGTGTTTTATTTTGCTGTGTGTTTGATGTATTATCTATAGTAGGTATCATAGTGTTCGCTGATGCTGGTTGTTTAGATATTCGTTTATGTTTATTATTTCTGATACATTGCCAATCTTTACTTGGTGTATTAGATAATTCAATATCGTTTTCAGAATCTGAGGTATTCATGTTACTTATTGCATCGTTATTAAGCATGTTATTTGATTGCGTTGATGTGATAGGGTTATGTATCTGGAACGGTATTTGGGAAAATGTGTTTGGAATTTATGTGTGGGGTATATATCTAAGAAGCATTTATAACAGGAGATAGTGGTATTACCTGGCTTGTCGTCTGATTGAAATTAATGGGAGGCTGGAAACCCTGATGAGCGGTGGTTGGTTGTTGATAATAATAATTGCTACTATTGTAATTCATGTTGATGACTTGCGATTAGTTCGCTGGTGTTTCAAAAATATATAACGTAAAAATAATTTATATCAGTTGAGGTATACTGATATAGGTGACCCGAGGGTCAACGATTTCCGCGCGTTGCATTCACTTATCACTACGAGTTCGGAACACTTCCTTACTGCATGAAAGTAAAACGCGGAATGAGGAGCATTTAAGAATGTAATATTTTCGAAGAAAACTTTTTTTTTTGGGGCTCGGTGGCTCAGATAGTTCAACCAGTTGGCTCTCTCCTCCAGCCGGCGCGCGTGAGTTCGAGTTTCGCTCAACTCATCGGTGTGTGTAAATGTCCTAGCATTTAAGTGCATGTTAGTGGGCACAATAAGCCCTTGAGGCTCCAGTGCCTGTAAGTGCGCCAAGAAAGGAAATCTTTTACAATCAGAAGATGGCTTAGAATTCTACTTTACAAATATGGCTACAAGAGGTACAAACAATTTTACTTTAGATGCAATGAGGTTAAATTTTGACCAGGTATATTATTTCCCTAACAAGAATATATGACCACATGCCTCCAAAGCAACAAAAGTGATCAAAGAATATTTCAACAATGATTTTAAATTAAAAGCAATCTTAAATAAACCTCTATTTTCACCATAGATAATCAGCCGTATATTCTAGCCTATGATATTGATAACCAAACTTTTTTTAGGGTTTTTCCAACCCACTAAAATGCTGTGACAATTTGTAGTAAATTTTGTCAGGTTTTTCTTCCACTTACAAGTACCGAACAGGTACCACCATCGTACCAAATTAGCGCCTACCGGTCAAAACGCTTGATCACGTTATAGTACTTTATAAAATGTTTAGAAGCTTATTCTTATCTATAACTAAATATCTATCGTACAAAGGCATATAATAATGTTCTGAAATCTTGCAATCGGATGATCAAAGACGAGAACACATTTTGAGAATGTCTCCTCTTAAAAAGATTAAAGTCTAAGTTTTAAACCCATCAATAAGGTAAGTCATAAAGAAAAATATTTTCTTAACTAAAGCTGGCCAGTATATTATCTCGTTTTGAAAGAAATAACAATTTCTGCAGAAGATATTGCTTTTTAGATGCGATGTACTTAAATTATAGGTACTCAAACTATCACACAGCTCATTATGGCCAACCTGAAACACGTATCTGGCCTTTAAAACAATTATTATTATATTATCTTTCTGTACAAATAAACTGCTAGAGCACTGGCTAAAGCAAAAAGTTACTTCTGGGAGAAAACACAGAACCAAACCATAGCAATGCAAAAGTTTTAATTGTCTAATACTTTCTCACTAATCTTCTGGCATATTAACAAACTCTTATTTGAATCTAGAAATGTCATTGAAGTTTTTAAACAGCTTCCTTTATTTTGTTTCTTGTTTATGCAGTTGTGTTAGATGCATTACAGACCAATAATAAAACTTTTCCGTGGATCTCTAAATATTCGACTTACATTTACCATGTTATGAAAATTTCTATTTTAAACTTTAACTAGATGTCATGTACAATATCTCCTGTCATCCGACTATGATATTACCTACTTACTCGAAGCCGGCTTATCGATCCACACTGTGCGTGTAGCATAAAAGAACTCAAATCTTGCTGAACTCGGAAATGTGCATTCAGCAACTCTCTTATGCTTTCTTATTCTTCCAACAATAAAATCGAATTGAAACTCTACGTGATAAACCTACATGCCTAAAAGCAAGGTACGTCATTCGATGGATAACAATTGTTAAGTCGAATGAGAAATGTTCTACGGATTTGAGATTTTATGGTTGTTGGTAATAAAGAAAATACTTTATTAAAGAGTTTAAAGAAGTAGAGCATCCCAGATCGAATAAGCAACAATATTTTTCACTGCCGATTGATACACGTAGTAGCATCTAAGTAGGGATGCCATCAAAACTTTTTATTATTTTCGTCATTTTGTTTCTCGTCTCAACAAGTCCCCGGATCTAATTGTAATTGCGGATCAAATTGTACAATTATCCTTGCTTCGCGCTCTATGCTTCAGCTACCCGGACTGTCCTTTCTTAGATGTTTATGTGTCAAATTAACTTAGTTGTAGCTGAACGATTTTTCTAGTCTTGTTCAAGTTGTTTTTAAAAAAGTTATGCTAAGCAGATTCAACGTGAATGGAACCACTCTTCTGGCAACTTGAGGCTTCAGGCGCATTGGACTTATGTGAGGCTATCTTCCAGATGCAAGACCCTATTTTTCTTAAAACTACTAACAACCCACCTAGTAGTCGTACATTTATTTTAGCATATTACTTATATAATTCTGTTTTTATTTATATTTATTTAATTATTTAGCATTATACAACACAATTGTTGCCAATTTTCAGATTGCTGCATTTTAATTTAACAAGATTAATATGAAAAAGTTTGATGTGATTTTTGCAGCCAGTTCAAGTGTTCTCAGAAACTGCAATCTGAGTTGCGTGCGTTTAATACGGCAACAAGCAACCCAAGTAACTTGAATTGTCCCACAGCTAGGCGTTGCCGCAGTAAAACAGGTTACCAGTGCAGCACACTTGTTAAGCTGCAAGAAGCGATAACGTCTGATCGGTGCGGTGGCGGCGCTGCACCTGCACAGGATATTGCATATTCAGAAAGTAGGGTACAAAGCAGGTGTGTCTCCATATTACCACTTGTCAGCGCGGATGCATATCACTACAAGAGTAAATTGGTATCTACGTAGGTATTACACAAATGCTGCCTTATATCTTTTATCGTTGAATAAATTTTGTTCGTCAACTCACTCCACGTATAATTAAGCTAGAACAGGTTGGGTAGTAGATAATTGGAGATGATAAAGGTAACAGTTTAAGGTCAGGACAATACGGTAAAACGCCCAACAAATGTCTACACTTCAAGACTCAAGGTCAAGTCAAATAAAAGATCGAAAACTATTTTTAAACGAAAATGTCTTTTATTTATCGGCCATTAGCTTTAAAAAGAAATAAAATAGCCGAATTGGCTTGTGATATCAAGTAGAAAATAATCTCTGTCCATTGGCGAACAAATTCGGAAACAACACAGCTAAATTTTAGTAAAAGGGGGCTCAAACCGCCCGCGAAAAAGTTAAGCTCTGATTATAAAAAAAGAAATGCAGAAGTGTGTATAAAACCAAACGTTCAAGCTTTCGTTGCTAGTTTTTTTTATTTAACTCCTTTGTTATACAATCTGTCCTAATTACAAGGGACAATAAGTACTTAGCGTGACACATGTCATAATAATGAATGCAAGCAGCAGTAGAAACTGCCAATTGCTTAAGGCATGTAGAGTAGGGCTACAATAAGCCACTCTTTATAAATTTCACTAGGCATAATATACAAGTGAGTGGTAGAGCTTATCACAATTTAGATTATGCGTTACAGCGTGTTAAAAGTTCGTTAGGTTTAAATCGTTTTAAACCTTTTGGTTTATGAGGTTCGTCAATCAAAGTGTTCACTAATTGATTGGGATGTGTCAGTAATCGGTCTTTATATCTTTGGGCACTTTTTTCTATTTCTTCTCTGATAGTGGGTATACGCAAATCACTTGAGATAACTTTATTTGGCACATACCACGGAGTACTAACTATAGCATGCAACACTTCATTTTGGAATCGTTCAGTGATGACTAGGTTGGAGTTGCTGGCTGTTCCCCACAGAGAAAGACCATACGTCCAGATAGACTTTAACGTGACTTTATAGAGCAAGAGTTTGTTCTCCAATGATAGTCTAGACCCGCTTCCAATCATCCAATAGATTTTCCTGTATTGTAATCCAAGTTGTTTTCGTTTGTTGAATATATGGGTTTCCCAGGTTAGTCCAAATGGAGTCCTAGATATTTTACGGAATCGCCATGTTTCAAATTGTTGTCCATTGAGCGTAACTGCCGGACAGTTATCACGGTTCATGGTGAAAGTGATGTGTTGGGATTTGCTTTCATTCACCTTAATTCTCCATATTGTTAGCCATTGTTGGATTTTATTGAGGGAGACTTGCAGGTTGTGGGATGTAGTGGCAAGGTTAGTTTGTGATGCCAGGACAGCTGTGTCATCAGCAAAGGTGGCGGTTGTTGTTGTATTCGTAGTGGGAATGTCAGCCGTGAACAGCAAGTACAATATAGGTCCCAGAACACTGTCTTGGGGAACTCCAGGTAGAGAGGGCTGTAGATTCGTGAATTCGCCATGGTGTTTCACGTAGAAATACCGGTCTGATAGGTAACATTTTAGTACTTCGTAGAATTGATATGGCAGAAGCTTTTTTAGTTTATATAATAGTCCCAAGTGCCAGACCTTGTCAAAGGCCTGGGATACGTTGCTAGTGAAGATCAGCTTTTTAGAGATCGCGGCCTACAAGAAGTGACTAAACAGTAAAATAAAAATTGTGTGCGTTGTGAGAGATTAAAAACGTGTGTTGATATTAGAAGTGAACATATTGTGCAAAATAAAAACATTTTATCGTTGAGGCTAAAAGCTCAGCTTTCTATTTAATTTCATTTTACAATCATTAACCGAAATATTAGTTGTTTCAAAAGTTTTAACTTAGCTGCGAAAAATTTGATTTTTATGCATTTTTTGTTTCTTTGTGCTTATAGTGATGTAACAACTTTCATCTTTGTATTCCAGATGAGTTTACAAGAAAGCAAACTTCGAGTTTTGATCCGTCATTACTGTAAACAGGAACTTTCAACACGAGAGGTCTGGTATGCTAAAGTTAAAGGGAATCTAAGTCAGTCAAAAGTTTCAAGATGGTACAGGTGCTTAAATTCAATGATCTGAGCCTTGAAGATTTGTCTTGCTCCGGCCGGCCATTAAAGTTAGATAATGGTGACTTGCAAGCTGCGTTGGATGCCCAAACTTTATCAAACTCTTGAGATATGGACGCTAAAATTCGAGTTGGCAAATCAACGATTCACCGGTACCTTCAGCAACTTTATTTTGTCCACAAGAACCCCCGCCAAGATCCACGTAAGTTCACCGAACCACAGCCGTCAAAGGAGTCAAGATTTCCGCCAACTGCTCAACAATTCATTAAACGGTCGATTTTGGAACGTCAAAATGGGTATTTACGATCAATCATAATCGACAGAAGTGAGTTTTAAAAGGCCAAAATCCTCTGTTAGTTCCGCGTAAAGCTTGTTTTGGAAATTTGCGTGTGATGGAACTTTCAGGGTGCGCTTCATTTGGAGTTGTTTCTTGTTGAAAGTTCCCGTTTCCAGCAACATCAGATCAAAACGCAACTTTTGAAACAATTCAGTACTTGGATGTTAAATCAGAATCTTTACCCGCGTCCAACAAACTTATGCAAATAAATAATTCAATGCCTTTGGGTTGGATTAAAAAAAACAATTTCTGCCATAAAACCAACAAATAGAGCCATAAAAAGCTCAGATAACGTACGAAGTAATGGCATACAAAATATTTGTAGAAATTGGACGAACTAATTAAAAAAAAACTTATTGGCTTTTATCAAGACAATCCAGCACACTATTGATTCATAAGTAGCTACCCAGGAGAACAACCGTTTTACAAAAGTAAAATGCCTCTTATATTTGCCCAAAGCATTAATAATAACTAAAAAATAATTCATAACATTAAGAAAACTAAAAACCAATAAACTGTAATAATTCACAGTAATATATACCTAAAATTTAATTTTAACAGCACAAAGGTTGACCCAAATTAAATGTTCGATTAAAATTTTACATAAAACTACTTTTAAATTGAATTTAGCAATGAATTTTCATTAAGTATTTAAGTATATAATGCTCGGATGCAAATATTAGCTCTGTTTACAAAATTTGTTATTATGATTCTGATCAATTTTCTCAATAACACGTCGAATTTCGTCCTTGGTATCGTCAACTGTTTCTCGATTGCTGACGCAGACCTTGGATTTTCGACAACCCCACAAAAAGAAGTCGCTTTAATGCCATTTCGTAAAATTACAACGCGTTTTAACTCGTAATCACTACCATAAGGTCTTAGAGGCACAAGAACCTTGTAATTTTAAGAAACGAACTGGAAATTTTGGAGTTAGAATTTTGCGTTACCAAGTATTTTCTAGTTAATTGGTTTATTGTCGAATTCAGTGTTAATTGATATCGTAAATTCTTTATATACAGGATAATAAGATAATCTGGGTCCCTCGGACCCGCTAATAGATTAACTATAAGTTTTTTGGAAACAAAAATTCGGGTAAGTAATTTCCTAAAAGATTTTATTTCATTCCTTTTTAACAAGTTAAATTTTTCCTAACTTTTTGAGCTTACGTAAAGTCACTTTGTAAAGCTAAGTTTTATTTATAAAATAATCTTGATAAATGCTTCAAAAAAGCGGTTTTTGATCAGAGATACTGGAAGATAAGAATTTGTGGGCAGAGATTGATGATGCTGGTGCTGTGGAAAACGTTCAAGAAAATAAAAATGTGAAATAGTAAATGGTGTTGATCAATAAAAATATCATAAAATATTTAGTGGCCATGATCCAGAAAGTGAAATATACTGTGACTCAGTTAAAAATTATTAAGATGACAAACGAGAAGAAATTCTGAAGTATTCTACATCTGATAGCAATAACCCAACTTGTTCATATACGTTTCCATTAAAAAGAGCCTAGTATGGAAAGGACAAAACTAAATAGTCGAGGAAAGCACATTTGGTTAGAAAAATTCCAGCACCTAATGTTATAACTGTTCTGTCAGGTCTTAAAGGCCCAGCTCGCCAAAATCGCCCAATTACTCCCTTATAAACCTGGAAATTATTATTTACAGATGATATTCTCAACGTGATTGTTGAAAACATTAATGTAAAAACCGACCAACATTCGAAACCAACTGCAAATGAAACACGTCCTCAAAGTTCTACCACACGTAAATCATGACCTTTCCGAAACGACCTTTACGCGGAATTAACAGAGGATTTTGGCTTTTTGAAACCCACTTCTCATCCGACATTACAATTCGCTTCCAAAATCGATCGTTAAATGGATTGTTGAGCAGTTGGCAGCAAATGGCGACTCTTTTGGCGACTTGCGGTTCGGTGAGTTCATGTGGATCTTGGCGGGGCTTCTTGTGGACAAAATAAAGTTTCTGAAGGTACCGGTGAATCGTTAATAATTTGGCAACTCCAAGTTCAGCGTCCAGATCTCGAGTGCTTGATGAAGGTCGGCAACCAAAGCAGCTTGCAGGTCACTATCATCCAACTTTAATGGCCGGCCGAAACAAGGCAAATCTTCTAGGCTGAGATCATTGGATTCAAAACGCCTATACTATCTTGAAACTTTTGACTAATTTACAGTTCCTTTATGTTCAGCATGGCAAATCGCTTTTACGGCATCTCCTGTTGGAAGCTTCCGTTTCCAATAATAGCGGATCAAAACTCAAAGCTCATTTTCTTGCAAACTATTCTAGACTACAAAGATAAATGTTGTTACAATATTATAATCATAAAAAAAAATGCATAAAAATTAAAATTTTCCCCGGCTGAGTCAGGGGCTTTTAGAGCAACTAATAAGAGCTTTTATAGGATTTCTATGTACGCAAGGATTATTCAAGTCAGGCCATAAAAACTAAAGTCTCTATGGATAACTGACGACGTATTGGTCCATATTCCGTTGCACGATGTCACTAGCAAGTGTTTCATTTTTATTAGCATGTCTTTGTTTTGATTATGCCCAAATGAGCAAAAGAAAAAAGACCGCTGCAATTTTAGAACTATTTGGAGAAATATTCTAAAGAAAATTATTTTCCTAGATCCAATGTCATAATAGATGAAATGGTAGTACCTTTTTGAGAGAGATTTTGATTACGGATGTACATTCCTAACAAAACCATTAGGTATGAGTTGAAGGTACAAATACTAGCGTACAGTAAAACCCATTATATGGCAAATGTTAAAATTTACTCAAGAAAAGATCTAAAACCTAAGAAAAGCCAGCTTTCAAACCCAGCAGTAGTGTTATGCTTGATTGAACCTACTGAAAAAAGTAACCGTAACATTACAGCAGACAATTGGTACTCTTCAACTGAATTGGTTAGTGAGTTGAAAAATGTAGTCTTACCTAAGTCGACACTTTGAACCAGAATAATAGACAAATTCCCAAAACATTTTACCCTAATCAATGTAAAACTGTTGATTCTTCATTATTCGGATTTTTATCAAAAACCACGATTGCTTCTTAGTGCCAAAACGTGGAAAATCTGTTGTTTTAGTTTAGTAATAATTCTGTAGACACCAATACCAAGTAGACGGAAATAATTTTATATTACAACTCAATCAAAGTTGACGCGTCTGACGAAAAATGCGCCAATTATTCAACTGCACGAAGAACTAGCAGATAGTCATGCTATAATAAATATTGGTAGAGGAAATAATAGAGTTCTGTGCCAATTTGCTTAACAAGGAAAAAAATTTCTAGTTACAATTTTTTGAAAAACTAGGGCGAGAACTGAACAATTTCGAATATATAATTAAAATGCAACGCGCAAACTTCGCTCAATGACAGCAGATATGTTGAGATTATCGTGGAAAAAACTCTTGTACCAAAAAAAACCTGAAAGATCAAAGAGACTAAGATGTCGCGTGTGTCCACCTGGAAAAGATCGCAAAACGACCAACTACTGCGTGAGGTGCAAAATACCTAGGTTTGACAGGTGCGTATGCGGTTTACCCAAAAAAACATTATGAAAAGACAGTAAAATACTTTAAAATATCGAAAATACCGATACCGCATTATTATATGGAATTTGTAATCCGCATAAATATTAGCGAAATAGCCTGACATGCATCTTACACGGCAATCACAACACAATACGATCATACCGCACTTAACTGTTCATATGTAAACCTGCAAATTTTGAGAGCCGATATTCTTTGGATAGATAAAAAATGTTTTATAAAGTACTTAGGACTTGGAGTCAACACGTCAACAACAAACTTTTTGTTATATAAATCACTGCTTCAATCTGTGTTGACTTCCAATACGGAATGCTTCACACTTTAATATGAGTGCCAGCGTGGTCCCGTGGTTGAGGGACGGGCAGCGATGCTGACGGATCCGGGTTCAATTCCCGGTGCTCTCTGATGCCTGGCGGGTGGCCTACTCAGTCACTAAAAATAAAATGAGTACCTGCGTTCATTCGAACAAGGGGTAATAATGGCGGTCGTCTTAGGCGTGGTGCTTGCCACATCGCCCCGCATCTGAGATGGTGCGCGACGACCGGGCAGAGAGAGCAAACGTATGAGAGCCTTAACCTCTCAGTTTGCAGGCCGTGCTCCCACGCGGGGCTTACCATTATTATTATTATTCACACTTTAATATAAAAAAAATCAGCTCTTCTAAAAAGTTCTTTAAATTGCTTGAAATAGCTTATGGTTTGTGCCAAATTATCTAATCCTCCGAAAACTTAAAATAAATAAAAGAAAATTTATTCAAAGAAAAAAGAACATTGTCGACACCCTACAATGTAGCTATAACACCTTTATGCAATAATTTAAACTCTTCATAAAAATATTTGGTCCAAGACCTATTAACTTCAGATAAAGAGAACAATGAGCAATAAATTAAAGAATTTTCTCCATAACAGTTTAAATTAAGACATATTATTTATTATTACAACCATGCTGCTAAGCTCAGATGAAGGCAACAATGAGTACGAAGTTAAACCGATATATTTCACGCCACTTTAAATGAAGATGTGTTGCATATTTAATATCATAACAATGAATACCATACAAGATGTTCACATTTGTTTGTATTTCTAAAAGAAAAAAGAATATATAAACAGAAATAAATATAAACCAGAAGGTAAGTAAATACATTCGTGTATGGAAACGAAGTACCTATCAAATCATCCACGACGTGCCCGGCTTCTGTAAACTATGCGAGATGGATGCCAAGAGAGCTTACCGCACAATATAAACGCAAATACGTTAAAATCTGTCAACGCTACTTAACCGGTTCAACAATTAAGGTGTAGGAACGTGCGTTCATTATTATAAACCAGAATTCAAAAAGCAAAATAGAAGTAGGAACATACAAGATCACCAACGTGGAAGAAAGTTAAGATTCACCCTTTCCTTAAAAAGATGGGGGGTAATTGTCTTTACAAGAACCTAAAAATTACCTAAAAGAAGTACAGGAATTTACTGGCTTACAATCTCAAGCTGGAAATTCACACCAAGCACCGAAGAAAATGTTGGTTCAGGCAATTGATGCCCATATATGGTTGGCAAGGTTATTAAAGCCATTATCCCTTGGGTTTAGAGGTACTAAGACACCCTATTTACAACCCAGATCTTGAACTTTACTATTATTATCTCATTAGACCGCTCAGAGATAGCTTACTCGGTCGTCGATTTTCTATCAACAAAGAAGTGCGGGAAGTAACGCATAAATGGACGAACAACCCACTGAAAATCTTCTTAGAAGAAATACGCAATCTTGTAGACCTCTGTGTCAAATGCATCAAAAATAAGGAAACTGTAAATAGATTTAAACAATAAATTTCCGCGTAGAATTCTTTGTAATTTAAGCTACAAACAAAATTGAAATTTACAATTAAAGTTATTAAGAGAAAGCACCATTTGATAAATATCTGTAGGAGCTCTTTATAAGAAAAAATTACAGAGATATTTGCTTCAAAACAAACTATTTTACAGCGAGTCACGAGGGCAACGGCGCTAATTATAGCACGTGTACACAATGCCCGAACTTCAGAAAAAAATTCCCTTGTGCTGCCTCGTGCTTTGTCGCCGGCTTCGCTCGCGCATTACTTCGCCGCTAATTATTCATCAATTTGGAATACTTGGGCCGTCTGCCGTAATTAATTTCGCGCAAGTGAATATTCAAACGCCGCGAACTTTGCGCTTTATGGAAATCTTCCGCAAAAGTTCAAGTAAGCGCCGTGCTGCCCCTGATAGTTATTAATTTGCACCACCTGCTAGAGGAAGCCGCAAACAGCTCTCCTGTTGCTAGACGCGCCGCCACATCTGGCTTGATTAATTCATACCTAGGCCTTCGCCTTTTTGCCGAGCGCCTCATTAGGTCTTTAGTAGGACGAACGGCAATATCTTTAAAGGGCCCTTTAGGGGAAACATTATTCTTTCGGAAATTTATTTGTAGTTAGATGGTTAACTACTGGATGTTTCATACGAGATAGCTATTAAATTTTCCGATTTTTGTTTGTCGTAAGTAGATTCGTTAAGAAAAGTTTATCCCTTTTCTACTTAAAATTTTTTAAAAGCAATTTTTCAGGAGCCTTGTAAAAGTTTATTTTGATTTGGAGAAATAAAAACGTGTTGGGGATATAGACTGAGATGGGGAGGGAAAATTTTATTAACTTTCAAATTCCTCTTGTACAATACGGCAACAAGCTTTGTGTGACAAACCTGAAGTCTTTCAATAAGATAAATTGGTTGTCAGAAAGTTTCAGAATATTTTACGAAAATAAGCAAGTTGAAGAATGGTCATGTCAAGTTCTTGATGTTTCTTTCACAACTGCGGCAGACATCTTCAGGAGAAAATCTTCTAAACAGATGCGTATGGTCGGGATGGAGGCGGGGGCTACTGTTGACGTCACCGAGTTAGTTTTTCATGTAACTGGGTTAGCTTCTGACGTAAATTTAATCGTTGCAGGTAATACTCTGCATTAATTGACATCGTCCACTTTTTTACTGTATGGCAGTTTGTTATTAGCTCTTAACAGCAATGAACCAAGATTTAGGCAAATAGAATTCCTCGTCTCTGTTAACCTTCTGACAACCTCTGGTAATGGTCCTTATAATTAGATAAAACTTGTGTTTGCGTTGACCTCGTGGTCAAGATTTTCCAAGACATGTTAATTTTTCGTATTGATTGAAGGGAAGGTAACACTTGTGTTCCTTTATTTTGGCGGTAATCGTATGGCTCGTAGTTGCAATATAAACCTGCTCACACGAACATGGAATGTAGTATATCCCGTGGGTTGTTTGTGTGCTTGGTTGGGCGAAACAAGTCTCGTATTTTGGTAGTAGTAAAGATGATTTTTACCTTGTGCTCATTCATATTTTCCTATCCGGTCCATAACCTTGTTAATACAAGATAAAATAATTTTGCGTGCGTATCTGTTGGGTTTCATTGCTCTTCTTATCTCCATTTTTGAGTAGCCATTTTCTTGTAAGGTTTGTTCAAGATCTTCTAAGAATTGGAGTTGACTTATTCGCTGTGCCTGATCTACTAGGATGACTACGTAGTATTTTCTACAGATACAGATGACTGTCCCCAAAAATATACGGGCTTTTCAAAATCCACGAGGATGGTGTACCCCTGCAACCAATTGTCAATACCATCGCTAGCCCCAGCTGCAAATTGGACTAATACTTGTCCAGCAGCCTAACACCATGAAAACCAACAACACGATACATCAAAATACCACACGTAAAAGTTTTTGCATTTATTTGAAAAACAGTTGTATTGATAGTCATCTTCAACAGTTGTTCTGCTGTTATTTCAATCAGCCATCACCTTTATCATGAAAATCTTGATGCACAGTGACAGTTTTCCAAGTTTTAAAATTGTTAGTGATCCGGAAGTTGAAAAACTTAAAAATTTTACGGGAAGAGGATTAATTAGAAGGTAGATTACATTGCCTCCGAGCGAAGCATCTCAATTTTGGAAATTATTGTGTAGCATCTCGAGTAATCAACTTAGGGCGCTGCTTGGGATTAAACAAAGTACTAATTGATGGGTAGATATTAGCAATCCACTAGACAGTTTACGGGTTAAACGCACATTAAGTGTTCGGCAACTAACTTCCGGAGCTCGCCTTCCCGATCGGGCCGAATCAATTAAAACGCAAACAATAAGCGAACCAGCGCAGAAGTGCAGGTGCGGTTCGATAGGCCCGAACAACAGCCGGGCCCGACAGAACGCCCGAGGCGTTCTACAACAAACCCGCGATCCAATTTTATAATTTTCCTTGCTTTAATTAAAACCTCGGCATAATTAAAAGTTGTTATAAAAGCACTGGCAGCTCCAAATGCCTACAGCTCCTGAGTTATTACGTAAGGACGCAGTCCTGCAGCACTCCATCGGGATGCCTCATAATGCACGAGCGCCTTTATCGCCGCTCCTGCAGCGGCCCCGCGCGGAAAAATCGCCGGCCGCGCTAATGAACGAAATCCACGTTATTAAATTCTGCGATTAAACCACTACTCGCAACTCGGGCTTAATGAGGTGCCCCGTTTGATCGTGCTGCCATTGTTTGTTTTGCGTTTATTAATCAGGAAATTGTTGTATATTGATTGCGCTGATTATGTACTTACGTACTTTTTGTAAATGTTGCATTTAATGGTAAACAAGGGCAATCAATTCAAAAAAAAATTTGGAAAAATATTTTTTTTATGATTTCGGCCAGTGCCTTCAAGCAGAGCAGACGTGCGTGCCGAGCTATACCTGTGCGATCACAGCAGCGGAGCCGCAGCCTTGCTTAAGGTCAGGATAATTTATTTATTTAATAATTTAATTTCTCTATAAGCGTGAATAAAACCTACAAGTTTATTTACTATTAAATAAAATCTATAACGAGTTATCTAACAAGAAAACAGGAACGGTCTCGTAATTTCTTTGGCTAACGGTAAACTATGAATACTTTAACTAGTATTCGGGATGAGCGAGAACCTTAACCAAATCAATTCAAACATGTTTTTCAATCAACATGGACAGTACCCGCAAGTCATGCAAATGCAAAATTTTTAAAATCAACAATTTCAAACTAATTTGCCTTTTCCGTCGCCATTACAAGTCACTAACATGACAATACCGCAAACTGCTACGAATTATCAACCAAAGCCAAACCAGCAACAATTTAATCTGCAAATACCCACCTTTCAACCAACAACCAGCTCTTTTTCATCACAAAATCGTATGACAAATATTTAAGCTAATTTATACAATTTTGAGGACACGAACTCAGTCCTTGAAACGGCCACTTAATGGAAGAAGAGAGTGATAATGAAGATCCTCCAGAAACTTCCCATCCATGGCAAGTAATAAAAAAAAGAAAACGTTCCAATACAATAATAAAAATATTAAAGCAGCACCTGTGGTACCCACAAATAATCGATACAATCCATTAACAAACGAATTATCAGAAATTACCATTCCTAGTCTAAATAATACTCCCAAATCCCCTCCAATTCTTCTATATGGAGTAATAGACTAAAAAGATTATCAATGATTTATCGCAAATTACTGAAGAAGAAATTTATTATTCTGAAGCACTCTCAAAAGACACAATAAAAATAAATGCTAATACGTCCGAAACCTATAGGAAACTTACCAGACACCTTAATGAGGGAAAAATTGTACACCACACATGCAAATAAAGCAGGAGAGGGCCTATAGGGTGGTTATTAGAAATCTCCACATTTCAATAATTATAGAAGATATAAAAAAAGATATAGAAGCTAAAGGTCACACCGTTCGCAATATTATTAACATACGACATCGGATGAAGATATTTAGAGTTTAGAAATCATAGGAAATATACGAATAACTGTTGACGCCACATAAAAAAGCAATATCATACATTGTACAAGGTGCCAACTATATGGTCACTCTAAATTTTACTGTAAACGACCATACAAATGCGTTAAATGTAGAGGTGACTACAACTCCACACTGTGTCAAAAATCCAAAAGCACTCCAGCAAAGTGTGCACTCTGTGGAAAAGATCATCCTTCGAATTATAAAGGTTGCAAAATATATCAACAATTACAAAATGCAAGAACGAAATATAGAGGAAATAATCAAAATTATGATCAACCCCAAATTCCACATATCCAAACACCGAACCAATCAATACAACAACAACCAAGAACGGACTTTCGAACATATGCTAATGCTGCACGAGGGCTAAATACAGCAAATCAAGGTAATGACTTCAGTAGCCAACTCAACCATTTCCTTATCGAATTCAAAGCAATGTTTAATCAGTTAATCGCCCAAAACGACATGAGACTAAATATGCTATCAACTGTCATCAATAAACTAGTCCATTAATGGACATTTCATCTTTACGTATAGCTCTCTGGAATGCCAATGGTTTGGCAAATCACAAAACAGAAATAACTTATTTCCTACAAATTGATAAGATAGATATAATGCTTATATTTGAAACTCATTTTGCAGACCAATCATTATATAAAATATCATCTTACACGACTGATCATACCATTCATCCGGATGGAACAGCACATGGAGGAGCTCTGAAATAGCACATCATAAACTTCCTTCATTTCAAACCAACAAAATACAAGCTACTGTCAATGCTAAACCGAGAGTTGAAGCCCACCTAGACACGCAATCAATACTGACGAGTATGAAACAATGTTTAACACTTTGGGACCTCGCTTCATAGTTGGTGGGGATTGGAATGCCAAACATTCTGACTGGGGTCTAGATGTATTGCACCCAAAGGCCGAAATCTACTACGCCTCATAACAAACAAAAATTATTCGCATTTGTCAACTGGCCAACTGACCTAAACAAACTTCCTGATTTGTTAGATTTCTTTATCATCAATGGCGTTGCAACTAACTACCTTCATGTTGAACCTAGTTGGGACCTTTCATCGGACCATTCCCCCGTTATCATCACTCTTAGTACCCACATTATTATAAAATCAAATCCACCCAAACTAGTCTCTTCAAAAACCGATTGGACTAGCTTCCAACAATACATCAAAGATAATTTAACCCTGAACCTAGAGACATTGATATTGCTGCACAAAACTTTGCTAAAACAATACAATAAGCAGCCTGGATAAGTACGCCAATACCAACCACAAATAAACACAAAGTTACTAACACACCGCTAGAGATTCGACAGCAGATTGCACAGAAAAGACGTGCAAGACGAACATGGCAAAGAACTCGCAATTCTGTTGATAAAAATACATATAACAGGTATACAAGATTACTTAAAACTACACTACAAGATTTAAGAAATTCTACATTTAAAACATATATTACATCTCTGTCGAGAGAAGACCACTGAGTGTGGAAAGCTACAAAAAAACTCAAAAGACCTACTAATTACATACCACCATTAAGAAATCAAGATGGAACCTGGACAAAAACAGATCAAGTGAAAGCAAATGCTTTTGCAGAGCACTTAGCCCAAACTTTTAGTCCTCCAGAACTTAACTCTAACATAAGTATTGAGAATATCAATAATTCCTTAGTTGCACCATGTCCAACTACCCTTCCAATCAAACCGTTAACACCATCTGAAGTAAAACATGAAATTAACAACTGTAACACACACAAAGCTCCTGGATTCGACCTTATTACTGGCCAGATTCTTAAGAAACTACCGAAAAGGCAATAACAATATTAACTACTATTTACAATAGTATGATAAGACTTACCTATTTTTCCATTTCTTGGAAATTTGCCCAAATCATATTAGTACCTAAACTTGGTAAACCACCTAATTCAACTTCTTCATACCGTCCTACAAGCCTACTTCCTCTGCTATCTAAAATATTTGAAAGATTGCTACTAAAGAGACTGGAGACTGATATTAACCTGAACGAGATACTACCTAAACATCAATTCGGATTTAGAGAACGACACTTCACAATTCACCAGTGTCACAGAATCGTTAACGAGATCATAAGAAGTCTGGAAGAAAAAAAGGTTTGTCGCAGCATTTGTAGATATTGCTCAAGATTTTGACCGTGTTTGGCATAAAGGTCTTTTATATAAGCTAAAACAAATCCTTCCTACCTTATATTATCTCACCCTAAGGTCCTATATCAGCGATCGCTTTATCCAAAGTAAATTTAATAATGATGTTTTCACAATCCAGCCAATCGAGTCAGGAGTACCACAGGGTAGTGTCCTAGGACCAACTACTGATAGAACAACCATTGCCACTTTTGCAGACGATACTGCGATTTTGTCAGTTGACAATGATCCTCAACTAGCTACTGATTGTGTGCAAACTCATCTAGACAGACTTGAAGAATGGCTCAGTTCCTGGTGTATCAAAGTCAACACAGATAAATTTCAAAACTAGCCAAATCGACTGCCTAAATGTTCCATTAACAATACCCAGCTACCTATCCAAAACGAGGTCAAATACCTAGGACTAATACTGGACTCTAAACTCACATGGCGGCCACACTTAATATCCAAAAGGAATCACATAACTAACAAAATTCGACAAATGTATTGGTTACTTGGTCGTAATTCTCAATTGAAAATAGAAAATAAAATATTCGTATACAAATGTATTATAAAACCCATCTCCACATATGGAATTCAGCTGTGGGGTTGCACGAAGTCCTCAAATTCAAAAATTATACGACTGCAGTCCAAAATCCTACGCATGATTCTAAATGCGCCTTGGTATCTAAGCAATAAAACCATTCACGATGACTTAGCCATTTCTACAGTAGATGAAGAAATCGAAAGATTCAGCATCACTTATTTCCGCAATCTCTCAGGGCATCAATGAGGAGGTTATCCACCTAATGAATGAACTAGCCGTACCTACAAGACTGAAGAGGAAACGCCCCACTGATCTACAAAACTAAATTACTTGAGTATCACTTATATTATCTTTGTCATACATAAATATAAATATACGGAGAGTGGTCGCTGGATCGCTTTTGCCCTCATGTTGTACCTACTAATTATCCTATTTACTAAATGTTCTCATAGAACATATTGTAAATTTCTAAATAAACAAAAAAAGATTTTTTTAATCTCCGCCCAGTTGAAAAAAGAGGAGGAAATATTCCCAAACCTGGTCAGCCCCCTGCTTGGATATGTTAATTAAATAAAACTCAATGAAACAGAGATGACTCTTAAGTAGGATTGGTGAAATGATAACAACCATATCAAGAGTTAGGATAAAACTGTTTTGAAAAAAACATCCAAATTAAAGTAGCAACGTACAATTAGAAATAATAAAAAATTATTATAAAAATTTAGAATCAGAAAACAACAAGTAAGACCATGAAAAGGTAGGTGTATGAGATTGGAGTTAAAACTAATGAAAAAACAAAAGAGGAACTGCTAATACATTAGAAATTTAAAGATTCCATAGAGAACTTTATTATGTATCAAGGTCGCTACAAGCATTAGACAAAGTAATGGAAACACTTGTCAAAATCGGAACATCTTGTGTTAATATGGTGTTGGTCTAATTTTAGCACGTAACGCAGCTTAATTTTGCACGGAATAGACCGAAGCCATTTTTCATACATCACAGTTTCCAACTCAAATAGAAACAAAGCAGGTGAAAATCGGCGCAAAACCCTTCTTTTCAACACAGCCGACAAAGGCTCGATGATGTTCAAGTCTGGGAACAAGGCGGGCCAGGGAAGATCATGAACATCAGCATTCTCTTAGAACTACTCTTGAACAGGGCTAGCGGTATGGATGGGAGCATTGTTATCCTAGAATATGGCATTTCCGGATATCTGGACATAAAGTTTGCACCGCGATGTTACCCAAGAGTCTTCTGTACACTGCTGCTGTGACCCGACCGCGTAATGTGATACGAGGAGCTGCCGAATATAGCGCACTAGATCATAATAGAGCCTCTACCATGTTTGATGTTTGACAATCGGGGGTATTCGCCAGATCAACACGCGTTCGATGATACGGAAGAAGATAAAGGTTGACGTGTCCAACCAAACGGCACGTTACCAGTCCTCCAATGTCCAGTTTTGCGGGCATTGCACCATACACATCGCTTTGAGTATTCGTGTCTGTTATTAGGGGATTGGCAATAGCACCACGCCTATGGATACCTATTTTATGTAGTTTCCGTCTCACTGTTACACCGCAAAATGTCTGTGTTTTGCCCACAGATGCTCCAGTAGACGAGCACCTCTTTGAAACTGCGTCAGATCACTCACCACACCACCTCACTCTACTATTAGTGCATAGACTAAGCTACCGGGTACAAACAGTGCCTTGTGTTATCAGGCACAGTGAAAATGTGTCACGCTTTTGAAAAATGTTTCCATTATTTTTTTCAATATTTTTATACATCAGTAATGACAAGCAGGCAAAAATTACTTTTATTCTGAATATATGGTCTAGAAGAAGGGAATCCAAAAAACTAAACCAAGACATTAATGAATTGGTATTAATACCTGGAGATTTCAATGCCAGAGTAGACAATATCCAAAACGGCAAATGATTTTTGCGTCTTCGCGCGTTCTTTGATTTGAAGCCTCGGCATAAATATACGCGGCAAAATACTAGACAACAAAAGTGTACGATAAACTACATAATAACGAATCATGTCAGCTTATCTTCGTAGATAGTAACAAATAGAACATTAAATTCTACACACATTGGAGGTGACTATTCTATTAATGCGTAAACTACTGTTACATACACCGCGATCTAAAAATCTTGCTATAAAATAAACGGAATGGACACTGCAAGCAGAAAACGATTAGCTCATGAATCAAGTAGAAATCCTAAACACAAAGGTAACAATAAATAAATTGTGCAAAAAAGTAAAATTCACAAACTAAATTGGTTACTGGGAACAGAACAAATATACTCAAATCTCGGTTTACATGCAAATTGAAACTAGAGAAGAAAGATATCTACAAATACTGAACAGAGCTATGAATATCATAAAATCCTACAAAACTTAGTAAATCTACTGACTGTCGGGCATTCCTGTGGGTATTAAGAACCGGAGGGTAACATCGAAGCCCGTATAAAAATTTCGCAAAGAACTCAGGCCTCTGGCAGACGGTAACAACCCATTATTGTGAGTGCCAGGGCACTACAGATATCAGGCAACAGAAAAGCTGGTAAAGTTGCACAAAAAGTATTATCAATGTTATATATAGGGCTCAAACAGCTCTAGGATCACCTAAAGAAACAATACAAAGCTAGGATAAAAACAAAAAGCCTTTACAAGGGAACCGGCTCTTAAACGAACTGTAGAACTGTTAGCATAAATCAGAAATCAACTATAAACTACTATAGATTGCTTTCTGAGAAAACAACTCAACCTAAACAATGGAGACCTGAGTTGGAGACAATGTGGCAAAGAATGAAACTATCTTGTGCGAGTGTGAGATTTTAACTCACAAAAGGCAAGCTTTTTATGGAAAACCAATAATAGATCCAGAAGCATACAATAACTATACAGTAAGTGCTGCAAAAAAATGAGAGAAGCACAATACAATGAGGCTGCAGTGACATGAGGGACATAAATCAAATGGTTCTCAACAAACAAAAAAAAAACAACACAAAAAGTAACTTGAAAGATCAACTTCACATATAATGTAAACCACCTAAAGGAAGAAGAAGAAGAAAATCGATAAGATGCATACATATACATAATCTGCTCCTCTTGTATCGTAGTTATGCCTTGGCTTCTTCACCTGTTCCTATTTTAAGTTCTTCTCTTATAATTTTATGTCTTATTTTGCTTTACTTCTACCCCTCTGGCGCTCTTAGAAATTTTTTCTCAGCTGTCCACAGACGTTGCTTTTTATTTTTTGTCAAGACCTATGTTTCTGCTCCCTACAATAGAGTTTGGAGATTTTTAAACCTACAACTTTGTTCACCGGGTTACTTCTTTATTGTCCAAAAAGCCCTCATACAGAACCTAAAAGACATCGTGTTCAATTCCTATTATATTTTCTTGAGTATTTAAAATGTAACCTAGATATTTGCAAGTATTTACTTGTTCTAGATTTTTAAAACCCATTTTTTATATTAACTTTTAATTTCTCATTTTGCTATCACTGCAACTTTGATCTTCTATATATTAAGTTGTAGGTTGTATTGAGTCTTGAGCATGGAGAGTTAGCATATCAAACGACATCGCTGGAAAAAAGTACAGACATTCAAGTTTGTGTTCTACAGGTTTCTTGATTTTTTCTTGGCACTGAAGGTTTCATAAATGATATGAAAAGTAAAAGTTAGTCGGCCTTTTCTGCCTCGCTCTTTCATTTATAACAATCGTTTCAAAGATAAAATTTCAAGTTTTCACTCTATTAGTAGTTTCTACACAATGAATTGTAATTTCTTCTATTAGTTCTAGGTCATTCTTCTCTACTTCACATTTTCGTGCGGTGTCCTCTTAATAGTATTAAACGATTTCCTTAAATAAAACATAGGAAAGCTTTTTTGTCTTTCTTTAATAACTTTTCCAATAGCTGATGCAAAGTAAAGATGCAGTCTTCAGACCTGAAACCACCTTAATCATGTTGGAATTGGTTAACTTTCTTCTAATATTCCTTTATGTATTTTGGCAGCCATATATAATTAATAAAGATATACTTCTGTAGCTTGAGCAATATTAGTGTCACGTTTCTTATATATTGTAGCTGTATTCCAGCCTTTCGGAGTTTTTTAGTGTTCTGGGTAGTTTTGAGTATTTAACGTAGTTATTAACTTTCTACAGCTGAGCTTATAGCAGAAAGTTAATGAGTTTATCATCCTGTCTGTCTGTCTGTGTGTCTGGAGACACGATAACTTCCGTTATAATAATCGGATTCACTTCAAACGTGGCATACACACATCTTAGGTCGGTACCTTTCATGGAATTGGTTTTCAGCCAATTCCGTTAACGGCAATCGGAAGTGACCGTTACGATTTCGAAAATTTATGCCTGTCTGTGTGTCTGGAAACACTATAACTTCCGTTCTATCCAACGGATTCACTTCAAACTTGGCATACACACATCTTAGGTCAGTACCTTTCATGGGATTGATTTTCAGCCAATTCGGTTAACGGCAACCGGAAGTGACCGTTACGATTTCGCACCGCTGTAGAAAGTTTCCTTTACGGTATTACACCGTTCTTGTTCTATTTCTTTGTGTCTTAAATATTTTAACAGTTCTGGTCCTAGTTCGTCGCAACCTGCTATTTTCTCTACTTTTATGTTTGCCATTATTTCTTCAATTGCAGTTACTTATTTTAGCATTATTAAGGCCGCTTTTCTCAGAAGTTAACAATCTCTCAAAGTATTATGTATGTCCTTTTTTGTTTTTTGTTTGTTTTAGTCTTACTAATAAGGCATTCTTAAATTTAGTGCCTTGAAAAACGGTTTATTGTTTTAACTATAGTTCCTCTCCAATTTCCAATTTCTATCTAAGCTTTCTTTTTAGCCTTAATTGCGTTTTTTTTTTATTTTGCCACTTAGGGCTTATAAGTAGGTAGTTCTCTTAAAGTTTTATTTTTGCACAAATTAAAAAAAAAAACCAGCTAATGTATACTCGAGAATGACTAAAGTGTATGGTGAAAGTTGTATGAACCGTGGAAATTTTTACAAGTGGGTAGAACAGTTCAAAAGTGGTCGAGAATCAGTGTCTGACGAACACCGTTCTGGCTGGCCTATTGAAGTTTCAACTTCCTCACTTGAAACTCGAATTATCTCGAGGAACAGCGTAAAATTAACAGCCAATACTACTCAGATATGCTTTTGAAGAAGGTGAAGGCAGGTATGAGAGAGAAACGTCGTGGATCTTAGAGGAGAGGTGTAAAACCATTGATAAAATGGGCCGGGAGGTACTTCCTCTGATTTCCATTTGTTTGGTCCACTGAAGGAGGCATTACGTGGGAAGAGGTTTCAGGATAACGAGGATGTCAAGAAATTTGTGGGAAATTGGCTCCGACACCAAGGCAAAGAGTTCTTTGTAGCCGGTGTAAAAAAGCTAGTAACCCGTTGGGACAAGTGCATAAATGTTGATCGGGATTACGTCGAAAAGTAGGAAAAGTCTTATTTTGTAAAAATAAACAGTTTTGTCTCCAGGTCAGTTTGTTTCTTCAATTATTGAATGACCCTCATATAAGCCGCGGTTTTGGCCGCGGGTCGCGCTTTTTGCCTTTTTCTATGTTCGTGCATGCATCGTTGTTTTTGAATTGAGTTTGTGATAGTTTAAATTTCCCGTAAGCCGAGAGCATTTTAACCGAGAGTTCGCCGGCGTGTTTAATTGGTAGCAGAAGTTCTCATTTCTGCGAGGCTTTTGTTAAAAACTAATTTTGTGGCGAAATTCGATATTTTATTGACCAGATTAACGTCTTCCCGGAGGCCCTTTTGTTTCCCGATTGCATTTGGGGTTACAATTTTTGCTGGTAAAACTCGGTCTATTATTTTCTTTGCTCTGACTCGTCAAGGAACGACGAAAGAACCTTTGCACCAGGAAAGACGCTACCGTTAGGCTCCGCTGTGAAGATTGGGGTAACTTGTCTTATCTTTTTACCCACACCCTTATTTCCTCTTCCTGAATCCCCCAGGATCAAGCGCCGTTTCCACAGGTTAGTGTTTTTAGCTTTTTTAGCTATATATGTTACCTATCAGGAAGAACATCTGTGGAGATAAAGATTTTATTTTTCAGAACAATAATTCACCTTGCCATAGGTCAAAACAAATCCAATCCTGCATGACCACCAACAAAATCAATAGAATGTACTAAACAGTGCAATCCACGGGTTTCAGTTATGAGAAAAGACAGCAAACACAATATTTAAAAGAAAAATTACTATAAAAACTGAATTAGTCAAATGTCAAGTCCAGTATCGTTATATTTACAAGAACAATCTGTAGAAACTGGTGAATTCCATACCCAAACGGTGCCATTTGGTTTATCAAGAACAAAGGCTGGCCAATCAAATATTAATGATAGTTTAGATTTTTATTATGCAATTTTGTTATTTGCTTTTCATTCTACCAATCAATTTATGTAATCTTATAATTGTAATGACTTTGCCTTCCAAATACATTTTTAATCAAAGATTTTGTTTTAGAGTTGCGCATAAATTAACATTTATCAACAAACGGGTGCTGTCTGCGGCAATGCCTATGTGGAAGTTAGTGCTGTTAGACAGTAGGCAAGAAGTGTGACAACAAAAAATCCAATCACCACAAATCGATGTGACACGATGTGACACATGAAATACATAATTCACACCTTATCTATTAGTAAATTTAACGCAAAGGAAGCAAGACTGTACAGAACACCATCATATTTTAAAGAGATTATAAAACATAACTCAAATATTATATTGTACTATATTTGTATACTCTAGATTAGAGAGTATCGATATAGATATTGAGATAGATTCATGTTTGTCTATACGTTTTGTTCAATTATGATACGTACATTTCAAAACTATATTTAGATCACAATGGAACTGCTAACACTATGGTTTCGTGAGCTAATAGTGTACTTGATATAGCTGGTAGTTTAATGGTCTCTACGAAGAACGTTTCCTTCTAACCACAATTTAGAGACAGTAAGAACGTACTGATGTCTGTTTTTTGTGAAATATTTGTTGGCAAGGTATATGTATAAGTATATGATTTATTTTTTTAATTAGATGTTGCCTAAGGGCCATATAACTCTTTGGTATTAAATTTCGTCTGTTTAACATTTTTTTCTAAAAGTTCCTTCCACGGTAATGTCTATTGTTAGTTTGTTTGGTTTTTGGGCAGGAAAGTTTTTCATGTACCTCTATGATGTCTATTACAATTAGGTCGATCCTATCCTAGAGAATCCTTCTAGAAATTGAATTAAACTTCCAGAAATGTTTACTTTACTCCAATTTACACGCAGTTGACGGTCTGTCTACACACTCTTAATTGGTAGATTTTGATTCCGTTCTTAGTAATGCATTTGTATGTTTTTTAGTTACCGTTCAGTTGAATATTTAAAAATCAATCAACATCTAGATCTAGATAAACCAGCGAGAGAAAATGCAAAATATTCGCGCTCATTTTCATGCCGCTGTAAACTCGAAGTTAGCATCTGACCCAATTTGGCGGCCACGAACCCTTTGAGCGCGGGATTATAAAGGGGCGGAAATTTGCTTGCAAGTATACCTCAAAGATAAGGACGATTTAGTTCCAATAATCCGTTTCCGCTTTATGGCGCGCCTTAATAAGCCAGCCTGCAGTCGGAAAATCGCGAGGTTCGCTGATTGGGTCCGCGCCGATTTGCAAGCGGCGGTTAAGTTCCGATCGGGTTTCTTTAATTGGGTCTGTGGCAAATTGCCGACAAATAATTCGAGGTAAAACTTTGCTGCACTCGAAATAAAGCGGGCCCGATAGCCGAATGCCCTGTTGCTGGGCTGTAATTGCGTTCGCGTGGAGATAACTGTGATTCATTTCTGCGTGCGCGTACTTTCCTATGTAAAGTGCTTGCTTTGGTAATGTGCAAAAAAGCTAAAGTAAAGATCAGTGACACGTATGGCACCTTAAGTTTTGATAAAGCATAAGAATGTCAACGACAAGTCTAAACGATAGTCTAGGTTTAAAGACATTTAAAAAAAAATTCAGTTACGTTTCCTATAGGTCATCCCCCAACATCTGTGCATTTCCATCACGTATATGGAAACTTTTATATAAGCATTTTGTAAAAATCTATAAACTGTTCTATGCCACTTGTGCAGCAAAGCTTAATACATTGTTGTGTTCAAACTGATGGGTGCCTAAATTTCTTCTTTTGAAGAAATCAAGCTAACGAGAAGCACTGAATGACAAGTCTAAGCTATATTCAAAGGCATCTTGGACCAATACTTAGTTGTACCTAGTTTAGACAATCTCTCTCACCATCTGTGTGCTTCAGTCACCTCTATGGAAGCTTCTGTATATTAATTATGTAGAAATATCTATATGCTTTCCTCAAACCATCGACTGCCCAGAGAAAATTTTTAAGGAAACGAAGGTTGCAAAGCGACAAGTCTGTACTGTAGCGCATGTACAAAGACTTTTCTTAGCAATTATCAATTACATTTCCTCTAGATCTCTCCCAATATATATGTACTACCGCTTCCGTATATCCGTTCTGTAAATCATCAATCTGCTTAATATATTGTCGTGTTTAATTTTTTTAAGTAACCAAGCAAAAAAGGCCACAAAGCGACAAAGTCAATTATAAGGCATGGTCCAAAAGTCTTTCAGAACAATCTTCGGTTACGTATCCGTATCAGATAATTTGCTCCAAGAACTGTTCATCTTTGTAGAAGCTTTTGTATGCTCGTTTATAAATCCATAGACATTAATGTTCCCAAGCTACTTGTACACCAACGCCTCAAATCGTCGACTACCTAACGTTTTCTATCGAGGAAACCGAGCGAAGTGAGCAGAGTGGCAAGTTTATATTATAATGCATGTTTAAAGGATTTTTAGACCATTTCTCATCTAGATAATCTTGCCAACATCCGTGCGCTTCCGCCACTTTTATACAAACTTCTGTATATCCTGTTCTGTAGAAATCTATGGACTACATTTCAAGCCACTTGTATACCAAGGATTAAGACAATATTTTTTGAAGAATTCAAGCAAACAAAGACAAGTTTAAACTATATTACATATTCAGCTGCTTTTCAAGCCAATAAATTCAGGATACATCTCATCTAGACAATCCATATAACATCCGTACACCTTCGCCATCTCTTTGACCGTTTCTGTGTACACGTTCTGTGGAAATCTATTAACAATGTTCTAGGTCATTTATAAATCAAAGTTTATTACATAGTCTTTTGTTTTTTTGGAGAAGCCAAGTAGATCAAAATCGCAGAACGATAATTCTAAGCTAGAGTGCAGGTTATCCCCCAACCTCTGTGCATTTCCGCCAGCTCTATGGGCGCTTTTTATGCGCATTCTACTATGTTCCAAGTTATTTATACATCAAGGCTTAATACGTTGTTGTATTCAAACTGTTAACTGTACAGAGTTTTTTTTTGAAAAACCAAGCAAACAAAAATTACAGTGACATGTCTTTTTGGACCAACTTTCAGTTAATCTTCGTTAGATATTTCTGCCACTACTGCGGTGGACATCGTCAAAAACAAATCTTCTAAACAAATCTATGGACTATGTTCCAAGCCAACCTGATTCACAAGATTTAATACATTGTTGTCCTTAAGATTCGTAGTGCCAATATCTTTTTGAAAATAGACAAAAATGAAGATCATGGAGAAACAAGTGTAAACTATACTGCATATTCAAAGGCTTTTCAAACCAACATTCAGTTACATGTGCTCTAGATTAACTCTTTATTGTCTGTGCACTTACTGCAAAAGCCTCTGATAGAAATAATCTTACCGCGTTCTGTGCGACACTATCTACAACTGTTGGTCTAAGTCTGAATTGAGACTCTTGACGTTTCGTCCACTACTGCGGCGGACATCGTCAAAAACAAATCTTTTAAACAAATCTATGGACTACATTTTAAGCCAATCGTACACCAAGATTTAATACATTGTTGTCCTTAAAGCGTCGTGTCCAAAGGTTTTTTTTGGGAAAAATAGACAAATGAAGATCACAGAACAACAAGTGTAAACTATACTGCATATTCAAAGGCTTTTCAAACCAACATTCAGTTACATGTGCTCTAGATAATCTGCTTTATTGTCTGTGCACTTCTGCCACCTCTGTAGAAACTTCTGTATCTGCGTTCTGTCGAACTATCTCAACTGTGGTCTAAGTCACTTGAGCACCAAGGCTTAATATATTTTCGCCTTACAACCAACCTTACTTTTCAAATTTATTTTTTTCTTTTGAAGAAGCAAAGCAACGAGAGTCACAGAATGAAAAGCTTAAATTATACTTTTTTCAAAAACTCTCTCTTCTAATCCTTTTTTCTGCATAGCTTTGTCCACTTATTTCCTCTAGGATCTCCGAGGTCTTTTTCTCTTTCTATTCTCTAAGGGACTCTGTTCCATGACTTTATTTATCCATGTGTTTTCTGGTCTTCTCCTGTAGCCATATCATAATAGTCCTCGTTTGTTATTCTATCCATTTTGGTCAGACCACAACTTCTTCTCCAGTAATCTATTTCAGTTGCATCTCTTTTTCTTTTGTTTTTCTGATAATGATCCATACTTTCTCATATGTTATAATGCTTTGAATTATGGTCTCATATACCATTTCCTTTGTTTTTATTCGGATGTTTCTGTCCCATATTACTTGGCTCTAGTTGCTTGATAGCTGTTCTTGTCTGAACAAGTCCGTTTTTGACCTCTTACTCTGTTTTTGTGTTCTTTGATATAGTAAATCCTAGATATTTAAATGTAGGTGTTTTTTAAATTTTGGGGTCCTTGTCCCTCCTAAATTTATTTTTATTCTAGCTCTTCCACATTCTTCTCTCAACTTTCCTAATATATAGCTAAGATCCTCTCCATCCTGTGCCACCACCATCTGGTCCTCCAAAAACACAAAGTATATAAATATTTAATTCCATGGGGGTACTCCCATTTTTGTTTCAAATTCTTAAAGTACCTTCTAGAAATAGTTTAAATAGTGTTGGCGATGTTGGGCAGCCTTGTAATAATCTCTTGGATGTCTTGAAGTTTGAGATGAGTCAATTCCCAACTTTTATTTATATTGTATTTTCTGTATACATTTTTTACAGCTCTTTCCATCGTCGTCGGTATTTCCATCTTTCCATAGCTTTCCATAGTACGTTTCTAGGTACCATATCATAAGCTTTTTAAAACAGATGAAGGCCAAATAAACGCCTATATTTTTTTGACAGTTATAGTGTAGATGTGGGCTATACAGGATTTACCTGCTGGAAATCCATCTTGTTCTTCTATTTTCTCATAATTTTTTCCAATTTGTTTTTTATTAATCTGCCATAAACGAGTTCTACTGTTGCAATTACACTGATTCCTCTATAGTTTTCAGATTTATTTCTTTTTACCTTTTTAAAAATCAATGTCAGATAAGCTTCTTTCTATTTTTTTGGCGGATCTTTACCTTAGTTATTAAATTATGTTATGTTTAAGCTTTTCAGATCCCCCAATATCTGTACACCATTTCCTCTTTAGTGAAAGCTATTGCTTGGCATTTTTGTTAAATATATAAAATATGTTTCAAGTTACTTACACTTAATACATTGTTGTCTTCAAGCCACCGAGTTCCAACTTGTTTTGAAGGAACCAAGCAAGCAAAGGTTACAAGGGCAAGTTTAAACCACAGTGCAGGTTCAAAGAAACCAAAACAAAGATTACTTAGTGACAAGTCTAAATTATAATTTATATTCAAATTTTCAGTGCCATTTTTTGGATAATTTCTCCAAGATCTGTGCACTTTCACCGCCTTTATGGAAACTTATGTATACTTATTCTATAGAAATATATATAAAATATTTTCCAAGACACTTGTACTGGGTAACCAGAAACTTGTCCCGAAAGTTTTTTAGTGCCATCTGCAAATGAATGAGCAAAGTCATAGTGTTTTATTATTGTTTTGTAGACACATGTTTAACATTTGATAATTTACTATTATTAAAGTTAAATGTGGCCACTGCTAAGAGTATACTAACTAAGGAACGTGTCTTCATAATAAAGACTTATTACCAAAATGGCGAATCTTTTGCCGTAAGTGTAAGGCGATACAAGAAAAGTTCAGTAAAAACTCGATTTTGAGTGAATCGACTGTAAGTAGAAGTCTAATGAGACCTCAATTTACGAAACTAACTAATTAATTTTTTCTTTTTGATGATCAAGACTCACGGCTAGGTTTGAACGCAGTGGCAGTGCTGGTGATGACAGAGACCACCGCTAAGAATGTGAAAGCATCAGTTCAAGATAT
Source organism: Sinelater perroti (assembly GCA_036346155.1). Classification (NCBI taxonomy): domain Eukaryota; kingdom Metazoa; phylum Arthropoda; class Insecta; order Coleoptera; family Elateridae; genus Sinelater; species Sinelater perroti. The sequence continues at coordinate 13,272,133 of JARFIY010000158.1, read as the reverse complement.
TCGACACAAGGCGATTACGAATTTTGTAAATTGTCTTGAACATGTGGTTACGAGCTAAAGGTAGCATTTTGAAAATCTCGTTCATTAAATGCTAATATTTTGGGTCACAGTTTTTTGTAACTTTCCAACGCTTAAAACAATGTTGTCTTCAAACTGTCGGGTGCTCAATTTTTTTGAGTAATCCAAGTGGATGATGGTCATAGGATGTTCTATTGTAGATAAGTAAAACATCATCCTTCACTAGCTACACAGAATTTTGCTTTCAGCTAGCCTTATATCATGTTTCAGATATTCTCTTAGTATTTAGCGTGCATTGAGTAACGTATGCCTATCTTTTGTAGCAAATACATCCGTTCTTTTTCAAATTGACTACGCACATACTCTTCCACATACTTTGCGACTTGATTCTTGGACAAGATTCAATAATTTTGAAATGTATGTGGTTATCTATAGTCTTTAGTAATGAAGATGATCATAGATTATAGTCTTAATGCTGCCTGCAACCATATCTACTTTTTCAACTATTTCTTATATAGTGATACATCTTTCTAATGGCTCAATGTTGTCCTCATTACTCATAAATGTCCATATAGCTCATTCTATATTTTTATAAACATTTTTTGAATACCCAAACCTAAACTATCAGGGTAGCTGCACATAACCACTACAGACTACAAAATTTCAGTACAAATTAACATTTTGTTTTAGAGTTAAGCTCATTACTAAGCCAAATGGTATAGATTGTTATTAGATATATAAAAGTAACAAGGCCAAACTATAAATTATAAATTTTTTGAATATTTTTGTATGGTCTTTTGTGATTTATTTTGTCCTAAAGCTTTATTTAGCTTTTCAGATGCAAGAAAACAAAACCCTGGCCTGTCACACAAATTATATGACCAGCGCTCGTATTTTATTTTCCCTCTTTACTGTGTATTTCATATTTTAGCTTAGCATGTCCAATAAAAATAAAATTGCCTCTTTGTCGAATCAGTCCGACTTTGATCCCGTATGTCCAGTTCAGCGGCTCCTTTCAGTTTATTTAGCCTCATTTGAAAGTGATTCACTCTGCAGGCCAACAGTGAGAGTCCGCCGAACATCGCGAAAAATCTGTGCGCTGCCCTTTGCAACGACGTTATTAAATTTGTCGCGCAGCCGATTCCTGCCGGATATTTCAGATTACTTAATACCGGGCTGCGGGCGGGGGTGCCGGCGGAGCGGCGCGCTAGGAGCGGCCTCAAAGACCAAATTATTAATTTAATGCAAACGTGAGCGAAATAAATTTCGCGAACCGCCCGAAAGAAGCAGCGGCGGCCGGAATCCGGCAAACTTATCCGGGGTATTCGCGCACACGCGCTCAAAGGGATGCTCTATGCGTCTCGCGGGGCGCGTCAAAGGCTTTGTCGCGCCCGGGCGAAAGCGGCGATCATTTCTGTATTTTGTCTCCAGCGCCGTAAAAATTCGCATTAACAAATTACGGCCCGGCGCTCCATTTATCAGCCACTTTTATCTGCCCTCAGCCCCCGGAGCCTGGCCAAACTCATTACTTATATCGAATGCCCGAGATTTATTATATTTTGGAGCCCCAATCGCGCCGCGCTTAGGGCGGCGGCGTTTTTTGCGGCCGACGTGATTTCTTTCCGAATTAAACCCCGTAAAATGGCAGGTGGGGCGACGGGGCGCCGGGCGGGAATTGGAAAATTGTCGGTTTGGCTGGAACTGCTTAAATTCTTCTGCCTGGCGCTGGCGGTAATTTTTTGCCGGCGGCAAGTGTGATTTATGTGCTTCGGCGAAATTTAAAAGTCAATACACTAACAAAGATCGCAGAAGTGCTTCTGTAATTCGTTAAAAGCACTATAATCAAGATTTAATCTAATTAAGTTAAGGAATTCTTTGGATCTCGCTTACATGCTAAGCACATAACAGTGAATGTATGCACATACTCCGGTATAGCTTAGGAGATGGCGCAAGACATCAAAATTCCCTAAAGAATATACAATTTAGTGATCGCATGCCTTAAAAGCCTACAGAAGTTTTATTGAAAACAAACTAACGTGCTTAATTTAAAAATTAATCCACTACAAGTCAGACGAATTTTAACCAAAAGCGCAGTGATCACGCAATCTTCAAATACTTAGGGTAATATTAAGAAGGTAACCTATTGTACGACCATAATCATAAGTCAATAATGTCGCAACACCACACTTCAACAAATATGCAGGTTGTACTTTAGTATTTGGAAATCACCCAATCATTTTAAGGAGAAAGTCGCAACTTTTTACTGAAAGACTTGGTGTGGCGGCCTTTTCGCCCTTGAACCACTTTATATCGCGGCGGCATGCGGACCTTTGATATCAGCTACGTTTTGCCGTCGCACACAAACGGCATGGGCTTTTGCTCAGCCGAAGCATTCAAGCACCGCAGCTCGGCCAGTATGGTCGTGTCTTCACCCGCAAGAAACATTTCGCATCCCCGCAAACATTCACGCCCCGCAGCGCGGCCAATACGGTCGTGTCTTAACCCGCACACATTCACGCATATTCAACACCCCGCAAATATTCACGCATCGCAGCTCGGCCAATTTGGTCGTGTTTCAACATCCCGCAGATACCAGATCCGCAACGCAGAGGTGCCCACCTTGGAATCGCCGACGAAGCCGAAGCCGAAGCCGATTCAGGTGAGCGATTTGGCAATTCATTGGTTGATATCAGTAGCCGCCCCAATTAAGGGACGATTTTGGCCTTATCGGCTGACCTTCCACTACGGGCCGTACTACGTTTCCACACCGCACCACGAGAGCGGCTATTTACACGCCTGCCTCTCCATTTTTTGGTCCTTACGAGCCGGATTGGTATCGTATCCCACACCGCACCACGAGAGCGGCTATTTACACGCCTGCCTCTCCAGACTACCAGCACTGATGTTTTTTTTTTGTGAGTGACCAAGGACGATCAAACCATACGCCATCTAAATTATTATATCTGAATTTAAGGGTAATATAAAGGTTTTGATACATGTAACAAAATTATGATAAGCCGTATCTCTGTTAACAGAAAATTCCCCAGGATTTCTGTACTTGTTGTACCTTTTAGACATTTTTCACAATAAATTTTACTACAACTTTTTTTTACTTGAACGTGCTCTCGCTTTATTTTTACAGTAATTTATTTGAGCTTTCTTGATTGATAATATATATGTTGGCATGTGTATACTATAACTAATGCAGTAGTTCAAGAAATCACATTTTTGATAGCTTTATTTTGTGCAAGTTTTTAGTCATTAAAGTTGCTTTCTTTGCAAGTATGATATGTTCTTGTTGCCAAATCTGGTTTAATTTTGCATAATCAAAGACATTCGAATATAAAATCTTGCTTTAAACTTTCTTCAGACTGTTCTCCTATTTTGATCACTCTTACCATAAGACCCCATAATAAAGTAATAACTCATAATCTAATTAATTGATATGCAAACTAAATACTTTCAATGCCTAGTAAATGAAGCACTAACTTTAATCTTTCTCTAAAATTTCCAGAAAACATTAAAAATGCCTTCAAGTTATTTAATGATGTTCTCCAGCGGCCATGCTAGAATTTAATGCCAAAGAGACCAGACACTGTCACACTTTTCGACTGTCCTATACTAATCAAACAAATAAACTGGTAAAGACACCATAAATTGGCTTCATAGAAACTGCAAGAAATACTAAACAAAAATAAAAATAATTGTATCAAAATATTTTTTAAAGGCCTTTCACAGACCGAAACTACGTAATATCCTTTCTGAAAGACAACTAAAAAACTAAAGCAAGTAAGGAGACCGTCTCCACCCATCCGTAATCTCTAGATCAACTAGGCAAGACACGATAAATATAAGGCCCAAGAAGAAGAGAACCTCGCCCAAACACCTGTCCCAACTCAAAACACCTGCGAAACAATTTAAAGCCACCAAAGTTGGCGAAGTTATTAATACTTTAAACCTTAAAATTTAAAAGTTACCTGCTACTGGTGTAAAATACCTAACCCAACTCTTCAACGCAGTTTTGCACACTGGATATTTTCCATCCCTATAGAAAGTGGTTCAAATAATATTTATTTTACAACCAGATAAACCTTCCAATGAACCGAAATCTTATCGGAAAATAAGCCATTTGCCTATTGTAGCTAAAGTTCTTAAAAATCACCTACTAAAACAAATAATTCCAATTATTGACGACAACGACTTAATACCAGCTCATCAGTTAGTCTTCTGAAAGATACACTCTACAATTGAGTGGTACAGAAAGTTAATGAAGCTTTTAAGAACAAGCAATACAGTTCTGCAATATTTATAGACATCTCTCAAGTTTTAAACAGAGTGTGGAATACAAGACTTTTATACAAATTACGAACTCATGGGAAACAGTGTACACAAGTCCATTTCCGATAACTGCTGGAGTACCTTAAGGCAGTGTCACCGGGCCATCTGTTTATCTCTTATACACTACAGATTTGCTGAGATTACCAAAAATCATAACAGCAATATTCGCGGATGAAATCGTAGTCCTGGCCTATGATAAAGATTCATCGATAGCCTTGCAGAAATTATAAATCAACTTAATGCGAATGAAAATTAGTTAAAGAGTGGAGACTTAAAGCAAAAGAGTTCAATAACCTCTTAACCTTTACCACGCCTTTAGGTACTAATAAATAACAAACATCTACCCCAAGAAGAAAAAGTCAAGTATCTTGGATTATATCTTAACAAAAGACTTTCGTGGGGTAAACATATCTTCACAAAAAGCACACAGTTGGGACTAACTTTATACAAGATGTACTGGTTACTGGGACGTAAATATAAGCTCTGAATAGATAATAAACTCCTCGTATACAAGACTATATTGAAACCAGTTTGTAATTATGGTATCCAACTGGGACACAGCTGCCAACTCTAACAATGAAATTTTAAAACGCTACCAATCGAATATGTTGCGTATGATTGTGAACGCGCCCTAATTTGTGTGATTATTCGTAATGACCTACAAATGTTAACAATTAAAGAAGAGGTCAACCATTTCAGTGTTAAATATAGACCGTCTTAGAGCATTCCAACACTTTAGCAACACGCCTCATGGTTCTCCCAAATCAAAGTAGAAGACTATGATATGTGCCAAACAATTTGCTTACCAGATTCTCTATTTACATAATATTAAGATTAGCTTTATTTTATTTTTTGTTTTAAGGTTTAGTTTGTAAATTTCTTTTTGTACCCAAAAGCCACACAACACTTACAGATCTACAGGAGCATACCGCTGTGTATACTCCTACATGTCCAAATAATCAGTTCAAATAATTTTCCATATGTACATGTAGAGATTGTAAATTTGGAAGTTTGGCCATGTGGTTACTGAGCTCGTAGCTTACTTAATGACTAGACTGGTTGGACGTTTCCGTCACCGATCCGAGCAAACACGCTAGAAGATCAAGCGTAAGGTGGTCTTCCGTAAAGCCTTATGCCGATCTGGGGTGTAGACGTTTTACAGCGCTTTCTAACTCGGAACTGCCAGCGGATTGGACACATACACTTCCATATAAGATTATATAACTTAAAGCAAAGTGGTTCCGAACTCAAGAACTTGCCTTCGACTATTAGAGCTTTTTTCTGGTATTCTAGGATGAGCGAGTGACCTGATCCTAAGTTGCAGCCATTTAGACGGTTGTTAACTACTTGAGCATTTTATGCCACTGCACCCAGAGACCTGGGCTTTCAAAATGATCAAGTCCGCTAGTCCATCTAAGGCCCAGCTTGTTTCCAATGCAGTGGGTTGCCATATGGGTAAGCACCACAACGTCGACTGCAAGGAGTGCCCTTCCAGAGAAGCAACTTTTATGACAAACTGCTGACTTCTCGTCATCAATTTCAATACCTACCCAACTAGGTGGTTTCCAGAAGAATCAATAACTCAAGTAGCTCTAATAATAGGGTTAGTAATATAGAAAATAAATTTATGGGAAGACAGACCTATAAAGACCGCTAGCCGGTTCTAAGCTACCAGCATGCAACTTCAAGTCGAAAAGTCTGCCTGAACTAAGGACCTGGTCCTGTTACCATATTAATGAGGCTTGTAAACCATGAAAAATGTGCATGTCTGTTTAATCTAGCTGACGACCAACTTCGACCATTACTCACTGCCAAGGAGACACTTTTGAGACGCATCTAGTCTGGTAATTACCGAAAACATACTTCTGTACAAGTGTGATGATAAAAAAAATACAAGAACTCGTGCAGCACAAAAATGTTTCAAGCAATTTAAAGAAGGGAAGCCGACCTCAATGATCAGTAATGTTTGGGTCATCTAACAACTGTGCAGCCGCCAAAGCCGCCAAACTCAAAATACCCCGGACATTAGTAACACGACAACTTTATTTTCTCTTTAAAGTTAACAGGAGCTGTCGAAAGTTTCCCTTAATATGAGGGAATTTCAAACTTAACGCCTTGTACGCATGTCAAATATTCCTGAAAAATCCGTGTGGTGGTTATTTTATTCGACGAATTGACTTATGATGCTACTCAGACAAGCAACGCCAATGGTTAGACACCAGACAAGCGGCTGAATACGTGGAGTGCAAAGCATTATTAGTTGTTTGATGGAATTTTGCGAAAGTAATTCATATTGAGCTGGTGCAAAATTGTACAATCGAAATAGACTTTTTTGTGCTCAACCAAACTTCTGTCACATCAGGCATACACTTTGGGCCTTGTGTTTCCCGATCACTATCTTTTCAACTTAATAAGAGATAGCGAGCTTTTTCGCCTTGAAAGATACGGATTGGTACTGGCAGAGGATCAAAGGTCTTATTGATAGATGACTTTGAACTATACATTTAAGTACCCTTTATTTCAAAAATTTATTTTTGTTATTGTTAAAATTAAATTAAAAGTTTTTGATCACTTATAGTGCATGCGATTGTATATTTTTTCCAAAAAGTGATAAGTTTCTCTTACCAGCATTGTAGTGAGTTTGAATTTCACGATTACGAGATGAGAATTGGTGACTAATACCAGATGTGGTTGTAGATAGAACGTTGTAAAGAAACATCTTGCTATCGTTTAAAATACATCAATGAAACTGAAAGTTCTAATAAGCCGATATTAGGGGCGCAGACTAATGCACTCCTAGTTGCTATCAAACTTGAATTATTGATTAGAGTTTAGATATTTAAAAGTATTTGTTCTTGGGTTTTTATGCTGAAATACAAAAGGTACTTAAAAGTACAACAACACGAGATATAACAATAGTCATGGGTGATATAAATGCCAAAATTGGGGAAGGGAAAGTTGAAACAATTGTTGGACCCTATGGACTTGGTACTCGCAATGAAAGAGGAGATCATCTAGTCGAGTTTTGCCAAGAAAACAAATTCATAGTACTAAACACATTTTAGAAACTGCCTAAACGACGGCTATACACATGGAAATCTCCTGCAGACAACGAAGACAATATTGTTCGAAATCAGATCGACTACATATTAATAAATGAACGATACAGAAACGCAGTTAGATCTGTGAAAACATACCCGGAGCGGACGTATCTTCCGATCATAACCCCTAGTTGCCAAATTTCATCTCACCTTAAAAAGGTTAATATAAGGAATAACGAAAATAAACTTAATGTAGAACTCCTCAAGGCAACAGACCTACAACAAGTGTTAAAACAAAAGATCAACAAAAATCTATCAAAAATTAATACTGAACTTGAAGCAGGAAACAAAGTAGAACAACGATGGGTATCCTTCAAAGAATCAATCCTAAAACCTAGCAAAGAACTACTGAAAGAAACAAGGTATAAAAGGGAAGAGTGGATAACAGACGAGATTTGAACTTAATGGAACAAAGAAGAAGATACAAAAATCGAAATAAAAACATGTACCAAAATCTACAGAGGAAATACGAAGCAAAATAAGAGCAGCAAAAGAACAGTATTACGCTGAAAATGTAAAGAAATAGAAACCTTCAAATTAAGCATGACATGTTTAACCTACATAAAAAGTAAAGGAAATAGCTGGTACAACACGTAAAAGAATGCCAACATACTATTAAACAAGGAGGAAATATAATAACAGAAAATGCTATGAAATTGGTAGGTGGAAATAATATATAGAAGAATTATTCAGAGATCAGAGAGAAAACCCGAACATACACACACCCAACCAAGATATAGGACCAGACATAACAAAAAGCGAAATAATACATGCAATGAAAACAATGAAAAATCGTAAAGCCCCAGGCCCAGATGAAATACCAAGTGAACTCCTACAACTAATTGACGAAGAGAATCTAGATATACTGGTAAATCTATTCAACATAATATATAAAACCGGAATTATACCTCAAGAAATGTTAATCTCAACGTTTGTATGTATACCAAAGAAAGCTAATGCCAAAGAATGCTGTGATTACTGCACTATAAGTCTTATGTCTCACACACTAAAAATTCTCTTAAAAATCATTCACTCTAGGATACACCGGAAACTAGAAGCAGATATCAGTGAAACACAGTTTGGTTTTCAAAATGGAGTGGGGACAAGAGAAGCATTATTTGCATTCAACGTGCTTATTCAGAGATGCTTGGATGTTAACCAAAGTGTATATCTATGCTTTATAGACTATAATAAAGCCTTTGATAGAGTTAAACACGACGCACTCATAGAAACTCTCAAAAATAAGAAATTAGATTATCAAGATATAAGACTAATATCAAACTTATATTACAGCCAGAAGGCTACAGTACGAATAGGAAACGAAACATCAGAAGCAACTGAAATTCAAAGAGGTGTCAGGCAGGGTTGTGTTCTGACGCCCAGTCTATTTAACGTCTACTCAGAGGAAATAATGAAAAAAGCCCTGGAATCTGAAACTGCGGGAATAAAGGTAAATGGAAGACCAATAAACAACCTAAGATATGCAGATGATACCGTAATTATTACTGAAAACTTAGAAGATCTAGAAAGGGTAATGAATAAAGTAATTGACTATAGTGAGGAATACGGCTTATCACTCAATATCAAAAAGACGAAGTTTATGAAGATCAGTAAAAACAACAACAACGACAGCTTAAGAATTAGAGAAGAACAGATAGAAAGAGTCAAGAAATACACTTACTTACGAAGTCTAATTACAGAAAACAACGACTACACGGCAGAAATAAGATCAAGAGTAGAAAAGGCAAGAGCTAATTTTCTAAAAATGAGAAACGTCTTCTGTAGTAAGGATCTGTCGTTACCATTAAAAATACGACTGCTTAGATGCTATGTGTTTAGTGTACTTTTGTATGGTATGGAAGCGTGGACGTTAAATCAAGCCGCATTAAACAAACTTGACTCCTTCGAGATGTGGACTTACCGGAGGATTTTAAGAGTATCGTGGACGGATAGAATGACAAATCTGGAGGTACTGAGAAGAATGGGAAAGGAGAAGGAAATTACAAATACAGTCAAAGAAGGAAAACTCCAATATCTGGGACATATCATGCGTGGAGAATGGTACAACATACTACGACTTATAATACAAGGCAAGATCATGGGAAAAAGAAGCGTTGGTAGAAGACGAATGTCATGGCTGCGCAATCTACGAGAATGGTTTGGCTGCAGCTCTGGTCAACTGTTTCGAGTAGCAATATCAAGAATTAGAATAGCCAATATGATTGCCAACCTCCGAAGCGGAGATGGTACTTGAAGAAGAAGAAGTTCTTGGGTTATGGTCAAAATTTAAGAGCAAGTTTTAAAACTATTGCGTGGATAGCCAAGAACATCTAGATGCCGAATTTTATCAAACATTGATAAAAGCTTTCATGGCAGACTCATAATTTTGAATATCAAAGCGAATGTAAGAGAATGATTCAGTAGACTGCACCATAATTTTATTAGATACAAAATGGTTTTGCTATCGCCACATTAACGAATGGGGTATTTTAAATTTATTAATTTATTAATGCCTGATTTTATTAATTATACGTCACATTAAGCTAAAGCTAATTGGAATTTAGAATATTAAGACTTAAAATATTAATATTGACTTAACTGAAGGTGTTAGCATTTTTAAAAGTCTAGCTGCCAATTAATCTACAATAAATGAACAAAATATCCAATTACGCCAAATTTTAATCTAAAATTCTATTGAAAAGGCCAGGTTATATTGTAAAAAAATGTTTAAAACGTTATGTAGGTGAAAATGGCGTAGTAGAAACCCAATTAAAAAATAGTAAATTCATTCAGTTATCGTCAATATATTTTTTGTGAAATAAAAATCACAAAAAAAACGTAAGTTATGTAGCTTCACCCCTAAATAAATAAAATTAATTTTTTAATTAATTGACAAAACCTTTTATGCACGCGCAATCAGTTAACATGAAATTTCAGAAGTTACATCTCGATTTCTTATCCTTTTTGAAAATAGACTATTCGTGTGTTCAAGATTTGAAGTTTTGGGAAAGGCTAGGTCTATTTAGAATTGGGCAACAATTGACAAAAAATTGCATAGTAATAACAATTTGTATGATAAATCCTTATTTTGTAAATTGCAGCATCAAAATAGGGTCACATTCTTATTAATAATACCGAATTGAACAGGAAGCTTGTCGTCTGGCACATAAAATATGTTAAATAAGTTGGGTAACTTTAAAACCCAGCAGAATCTGTACTTGTCGAACTAAAGTTGACAAAAAGAAAAAAAATCATAGCTCTACTAGTGGCTTTTAATAACCGAAATGAACTACCAATGGATGTTGTCACAACGTTTTTCAAAAGCTTAACCATGACTACTATATTGAACAGATTTTATTATTATTTTTAGATTTACCTTATGTAACGTTTCAATGTAGAGCGTCTACCTCTTCAGGTGAAGTTTTGAATAATGGAAGCTGACCTGTAACAGAAATGCAAACTGTTAGAGATTTTAAGTTGTGTAGTACAGTTATAAAATAATAAAAACATTATAAAGTCGTTATAATTGTTAGTAATAAATAGTTTTTGGAAATAACAGCCATTTAAAACCTTTAAGGGGTCATATTAATAAATGTACAGCATTTTGCTTAATTATATTTGCATTGTTAATGAAGTACTAAAATTAAACAGCGCGAAATATTGAAACTATTGCTGAACGGGTAGAAATAAACTGTCATTCATAAAGTCATTCAATTTGTGCAGATTAAATTATTAACCCAAATTACCAGCATAATCACCAAAACGTTTATAAAAGCGATACTAATGGATTAAGAAGAATTGAACAAAAGGTGCACAACCACATCAAACTTAAGAAGTGTTTGATAGCATCTTTGATTGCTATGAAGCATGTATAATTAGATTAGATTCAGAAAGGAAGATTTAAAAAGATTATGTCTACACTAATAAATCTAGGAAAACTGATGAAGTCAAAAAAATACCATTTAGGTTATTGTATCTATTAAGAGCGGTCTGATTTGCCGTGCAATGAAAGCACTTCGTGATCGTCTTTGTGATATCCTTGCTACTCATGGCGATCACTTCAAAAGCTTGGCAATCTGATTTTGTTAAATATTAAATATTTATTTCTGATTAACTTAGTCCCTATTAGAATAAATTATTTTGTATAGTTTCCGAGAGGTTTTCATAAAAGAAAAAGGTTGCCGCCCATCCTGCGTCAAAGCAAAAGCAATGAATGGAAAATGCAAGATACTTATCAGTACTCTATATTTAGAGATAATTTTGGCTTTTAATGTCCATGTATTGAGTGTCACCTAAAAGATAAATAAAATCTCTCTGGTGGAGGATAATAATTTGTAAACATAAATGAAGAACTTTGAGGGATGTCTGAAAGCCCCTTTAATATTTACTACACTAAGTTACAAAATTTTCCTAGACATCCGGCAGTGTAAGACAATAGAGACTTAGGGAACTTTAGTGCAACTTTCTCCTGATCCGGAAAAACAGCCTCCATTTGTTTTGGAATAAATAATCCCCACCGTGCCTTATTAGGATGAAAGCTTTCAAATATTCTAAGCTTTATATAACCATCTGCTTTCATGGTTTTCCACTAATGACTCACTAACATGACTTTTTAGCGTTCCAGCAATGTCACCTGTATTTCAAGAGGGAGTACCAATCATATTTGAACGCTCTAAATACTTAGGGATAGTAAAAATTCGCATGGTTTTAAGAAAGGAAAATTAAAATAGCCTTTCACACCTGCACACTTACATAGTAGAAGCAACCAGCTTGTGTAGTTTATAAGAACATAACTGAAGCAGCATTGGGAATATGGGTAATTCTGCAATTATTGGTGTTCCAGTTTACATTTCTATTGAAATAAATTACATGTAAATAAATGTATAATTAGATGCACGATAATGAAAATACGAGGCGCATTCATAAAGTAAGGGCCGTTTGGTCACAGAAAAAAATGTACTCATAAGAAACAAATTTTATTGTCATATTTAGTTAGGTACAATCTTACTTTACTTCTCTACATAATCGCCGTTCACTTCTAAGCATTTTTCGTACCGCTGCACCAGCTTCTTTAACCCCTCTGCATAGAAGCTTGCCGCCTGAGAGTTGAACCAGTTGACAACGGCGTTTTGAGTCCGTCTTCGGTTTCAAAACGTTGTCCACCCAGCCATCAGGGGCGCAGACTAGTGCACTCCTAGTTGCTATCAAACTTGAATTATTGATTGGAGTTTTGATATTTAAAAGTATTTGTTCTCGTGTCATGGTCAAACTTTAAGAGCAAGTTTTAAACTATTTTGTGGATAGTCAAATGACGAATTTTATCAAACTTTGATAAATGCTTTCATGGCAGACTCATAATTTTGAATATCAAAACGAATGTAAGAGAATGATTCAGTAGACTGCACCATAATTTTATTAGATACAAAATGGTTTTGCTATCGCCACATTAACGAATGGGGCATTTTAAGTTTATTAATTTATTAATGACTGATTTTATCAATTATACGCAACATTAAGCTAAAGCCAATTGGAATTCAGAATATTAAGACTTAAAATATTAATATTGACTTAACTGAAGTTGTTAGCATTTTTAAAAGTCTAGCTGCCAATTAATCTACAATAAATGAACAAAATATCCAATTACGCAAAATTTAATCTAAAATTCTATTGAAAAAGCCAGGTTATATTGTAAAAAAATGTTTAAAACGTTATGTAGGTGAAAATGGCGTAGTAGAAAACCAATTAAAAAATTGTAAATTCATTCAGTTATCGTCAATATATTTTTTTGTGAAATAAAAATAATAAAAAACCGTAAGTTACGTAGCTTCACCCCTAAATAAATAAAATTAATTTTTTAATTAATTGACAAAACCTTTTATGCACGCGCAATCAGTTAACATGAAATTTCAGAAGTTACATCTCGATTTCTTATCCTTTTAGAAAATAGACTATTCGTGTGTTCAAAGTTTGAAGTTTTGGGAAAGGCTAGGTCTATTTAGAATTGGGCAACAATTGACAAAAAATTGCATAGTAATAACAATTTGTATGATAAATCCTTATTTTGCAAATTGCAGCATCAAAATAGGGTCACATTCTTATTAATAATACCGAATTGAACAGGAAGCTTGTCGTCTGGCACATAAAATATGTTAAATAAGTTGGGTAACTTTAAAACCCAGCAGAATCTGTACTTGTCGAACTAAAGTTGACAAAAAGAAAAAAAATCATAGCTCTACTAGTGGCTTTTAATAACCGAAATGAACTACCAATGGATGTTGTCACAACGTTTTTCAAAAGCTTAACCATGACTACTATATTGAACAGATTTTATTATTATTATTATTATTTTTAGATTTACCTTATGTGACGTTTCAATGGAAAGCGTCTACCTCTTCAGGTGAAGTTTTGAATAATGGTAGCTGACCTGTAACAGAAATGCAAACTGTTAGAGATTTTAAGTTGTGTAGTACAGTTATAAAATAATAAAAACATTATGAAGTCGTTATAATTGTTAGTAATAAATAGTTTTTGGAAATAACAACCTTTAAGGGGCCATGTTAATAAACGTACAGCATTTTGCTTAATTATATTTGCATTGTTAATGAAGTACTAAAATTAAACAGCGCGAAATATTGAAACTATTGCTGAACGGGTAGAAATAAACTGTCATTCATAAAGTCATTCAATTTGTGCAGATTAAATTATTAACCCAAATTACCAGCATAATCACCAAAACGTTTATAAAAGCCATACTAATGGATTAAGAAGAATTGAACAAAAGGTGCACAACCACATCAAACTTAAGAAATGTTTGATAGCATCTTTGATTGCTATGAAGCATGTATAATTAGATTAGATTCAGAAAGGAAGATTTAAAAAGACCATGTCTACACTAAGGAATCTAGGAAAACTGATGAAGTCAAAAAAATACCATTTAGGTTATTGTATCTATTAAGAGCGGTCTGATTTGCCGTGCAATGAAAGCACTTCGTGATCGTCTTTGTGATATCCTTGCCACTCATGGCGATCACTTCAAAAGCTTGGCAACTTGATTTTGTTAAATATTAAATATTTATTTCTGATTGACTTAGTCCCTATTAGAATAAATTATTTTGTATAGTTTCCGAGAGGTTTTCAAAAGAGGAAAAGGTTGCCGCCCATCCTGCGTCAAAGCAAAAGCAATAAATGGAAAATGCAAGATACTTATCAGTACTCTATGTTTAGAGATAATTTTGGCTTTTAATATCCATGTATTGAGTGTCACCTAAAAGATAAATAAAATCTCTCTGGTGGAGGATAATAATTTGTAAACATAAATGAAGAACTTTGAGGGATGTCTGAAAGCCCCTTTAATATTTACTACACTAAGTTACAAAATTTTCCTAGACATCCGGCAGTGTAAGACAATAGAGACTTAGGGAACTTTAGTGCAACTTTCTCCTGATCCGGAAAAACAGCCTCCATTTGTTTTGGAATAAATAATCCGCACCGTGCCTTATTAGGATGAAAGCTTTCAAATATACTAAGCTTTACATGACCAGCTGCTTCTATGGTTTTCCACTAATGACTTACTAACATGACTTTTTAGCGTTCCAGCAATGTCACCTGTATTTCAAGATGGAATGCCAATCATATTTGAACGCCCTAAATACTTAGGGATAGTAAAAATTCACATGGTTTTAAAAAAGGAAAATTAAAATAGCCTTTCACACCTGCACACTTACATAGTAGAAGCAACCAGCTTGTGTAGTTTATAAGAACATAACTGAAACAGCATTGGGAATATGGGTAATTCTGCAATTATTGGTGTTTCAGCTTACAGTTCTATTGAAATAAATTACATGTTAATACATGTATAATTAGATGCACGATAATGAAAATATTTTCAAGTGTGGATTTGGAAAAATTTTGAAATAAATGTCACCGACATAGTAAGTACAACTGTTCGCTTTCTGTGATTTCAATGAAGGAACGACTCTAAAAAATGTATTAGAGTGTTTAATACGATGGCTATAGCAAAAATAGTAATCATGAAATATTAAATCTTGACTTTAATATCAGACATGCGGATAAAAGGATAAAGGTATTATCTCTGAACATGCACGCTAATCTCCTTTATTCGTTGCTAAGCCACAGACGTACTTTGTCATAATAAATTTAAACTAATGCAGCCTTTGTTAAAGATATTTGCAACATAAAGCTTTCCATATTACCAATTTTTTATCTACAGTGGTGCATAATGGTTTCTTTAATATATAAAAAAATAATTTTAATGGAATCCACAAGTGTAATTTACATAGCAGCCGCTAACGATTTGCGCAAAGTTTTGAGGTTTTTTAAAGACCCTCTGTCCTAAAATAACCGGAGTGGCTCCATTTCAGCGAAATTAGTAGCGCTGTTTTTTGGTAAAAAATTAATCAATAAAGTGTCACCCTCTCTTAATAATCTGTAAAAATTGTATGATATTTGATGTGACAGTAATTTGTATATATCGGTCTAACAACAAATAAACAATATAGAAGCAGCATTAATTTCTCCTTTTAAGGTAGGCAATTATTTAACTCAAACAAACTTTTGTGAGTGGCGTTGACGATTCAGAGAAGGCAGAAAGGATGTGGTTGATGATGTACGTTCAATTAAAAGTATGATCAAAGGAAATGATAAAGACGTGGATGATATAAAAATTTCAAAAAAAATTTTAATAACATTTTTGAAAAGGAAAATTAGAATACCCACGACAATAATTAATTGCATTTTAACAAAAAACTTGCATGTGGCATCTGAATTTAGTTTGTTCCACATCAATTGACAAATGACCAAAATTTGTACTAAATTAAGCATTGTAAAAGTATGTTAGAAATATAAAAACTTCATTGACTCTTTAAGGTACATTTGGTGATGAAATGAAACCGTTTGACATTAATTGAAAACATTTACTGGTGTAGGACCATCAATCTTAACGCAATTGCAATAAAGTTATTTGATGCACTTCGTGAGCGTGTAGATTGTTGTATTTTTACCGAATTTGTACTAAAATTTCTTAACAATTTTTGTCAATTTTGAGACGTAGGGTATACAAATATAAATAAACTTCCAATAAACTTGCTTTTCGATACCTATAGTAAGCAAGGCTACATCGTTGCAAGTAAAAATATTGGGATATCGTCCAGGATTCATAAATCTAATTAGCAGTATATAAACTAAATGGTCTTTTTGTTAAATTTATAATTGATTAATTTATGCCAGGTCCAATCCAAGATAAAGGAAAAGGGTTGTGGCGTAAGGTATGCAGCCAGGAACTTGTAAAAAATATATAGGAGCAAATTAAAAAATTTCAATGGAAGAAACATCACAGGATAGGGAGAGAAGAAGTTCTGATTCTACACGACAAGCTAAATACTTTATCAAACAAAAAAAACAATAAGAGACGAATACAACAAAGAAAACGTAGCATAATGATCTCCACATTGCAGCAAAACAACAAGAAGTAAAAGGAGAAAACTAAACCATGATATAATTATCTTAACAGATACAAAAAAATAAAGAAAGGAAGGGAAATGTCTACACATTTAGAGTGATGTCGCTAATATTACAAAAGTAAAGCTAGAAATATCTGTTCTTATCAAAAACAAATGGATAAAGATAATACATTCATGAGAACAAATGGATGAAAGATTTATAAAAATCATGATGGAGATGTATGGACAAACAATGACGAAAGTGGAGATTTATAAAATACGTAACAATACAAGAAATGCAGACAAAGACTTCGACGAGCTTAATAATATATTGGAAAGGATAAACAAAACATACAAAATTAAATTACAGGTGCTCTTAACTGCAGGATCAGAAAAGCAAAGGGCGATAAGATTGTGAAAAGATTTGCAGAAAATGTGAGGAATGACAATACGCAGATATGCAGGGAACACAAATATAAAATTACAATTATGTTTATTAACACAGCGATTTCCATATCTATATACTTAGGAAGAAACTGTCAGCGAACAAAAATCAATTTTTAAATTAATATCAATTAGACAAAATGCAAAGCTAGAACCAAAAAATGTTAGAGTGTACAGACAATCCGAATGTGGCATTGGATCATCATTTGGTAATAGGCATAAAAAGAAACTATATCAAACTCTTCTTGAAAAAGAAATAAATCCGGTATTATGCGCTATACTCACAGAACTATAGGAACACGCAAAACAGTCTAGCATTTGAAGCGTTAGAACAAAAGGATAAAATAAAAGTGTTGCAAAGGTAACTTAAGCAAAATTACTATTAGCTAATAAATAAAGCACAACACACTGAAACACAATGTAAGATGTTGACATCTAGTAAGGTAAGAAAATAAAGAAGAAACTGAACAATAAGATAATATTTGAACACATATAGGTAACACACTAGAGTATGAAAGATCTACAGAAGTATGACGGTTAATTAAAGAAACACGCAGTAAAACAAGACTCAAAAGCAAAGATACTAGTTATACAGACATAACAATAGATTGTGCACTATACACAAAGTGTAGAAAAATATAAAACAATATATAGAAAAAGAAATGGCACTAAGTATAGAACACGCAGAATTAGGAATGAATACAAAATATGTTAAAAAAGCTATAAAGGAATAAATAAGCAACAAAGCATCCAGAACCGTGAGTAATTAAACAGAGCTATATGAAATATGGAAGAGTAAAACTAATTCAAATACACAAATATCAGAAAATCAAAAAAGGAAATTATAAAAAAAGCTATTATAAGAAATACACCCTATATATCACCAATATTTAATAAATGTCATAAGAAGATTAAGGAACTTATCGAAGACTAAGAGTTATTCCATTTATAGCTAGAATATTTGAAAAAGTAAATAAAAGTAGCTGCATGCTACCAGCAGGTGCGGATAGTCAATGACCTTTAGATATGAAGGTTGGCTGCAAAATAAGTAAGAATATCTGACGAATAAGTAGTCTTCGACCAAGCAGGCCTTGTATTTTGCCAACAGCCTTTTTGAGGATGGATGAGCGAACACAGGTGAGGGCACTCTCTTGTTCTTGGGTTAAGAATTGCCGTTAAAGGTGGATAAATCAACAAATCAGCGGTATGGGAATGTAAAAGGCAAAGGAAAATCACTACATTTGGGGTGCTAACTGGATATCCCTAGAACAATTGCAAAGTTAAAGTCAAAATAGCCCGAAGTCTCTAAACTCCCTTTTGATTGAATAAATCTAAGAAACAAAAAGGCTATTTATAGATATGACAGTTCAGGATCGGTACTTGGAACGCACAAAGTATGCTCCAAGCAGGTAAGACCGCAAACATAATCCAAGAATGAATGGATTGCACATTAACATTTTTGCTCGCATAGGTACGATGGTCAGAATTTGGAGTATGCCATCTGGATAATTACTGTACGCACCACCGAAATGATGACAGCGTACTAGGATTTATCCTTGTATCAGACAAGATAATAATAATGAAAATAAACGGAACATCATTTAAATTGAACATAATAGTTGCCTTTACATCAAAAGCGAAGAGATCTGAAGATAAAAATGAAAAATTTATGACGACCTCAGCAATACACTAGATAATACTAATGGTCAAAAAAAGCACTAATTTTGGCCGACTTTAACGCGAAGGTGGGCCAAGGTGAAAGTGAATATATATTTGGCAACCGTGGATTAGGTACCCGCGCAATGTAAGAGGGAGACGGTTAGTACAATTTTGTAAAGAAAAACAATTTTCTTCTCCAAACTATCTGCTGAACAAATAAGAAAAAATAATCAGAGACTAATAACAATCAATAAATTCCGAAATTCCATAATTCCAGCCCAAACATACCAAAGGGCCGATATATTCTCGGAACATACTCTAAAATAAAACTTAGATTAGAAAGAAAACCGAAGTAACAAGAATGCAAACAAACCAGACATAAGCAAATTAAAAGATGAATGGATCAAGAACATAGTTAAAACAAAAATCAATAATAAGGTGGTGGATATTTACAAAAATACAAAAGTAACAATAGGAGACAAATGGATGACTATAAAAGGCACTACAACATTAACAACTAACAACAACTTAATAATGAAGACCAGATCAAAGGAACAAGTATAGATTAATGACGACATAATGACAGCTGGTAAAAGGTAATGAATTTTAATGACAAAATATATAAAGAACTAAACAAATTAATTAAAATAATATCAAAGAAGCACATACAAACTGATTAAATGAACAATGTGCTTAAATAGAAGAGTTATAAATGAAGTATGAATATCCATGGAAAAGTAAAACATACCGCAGGCATTACCAAAGAGACCACTAAAACACTTTTATCAGATCAAAATGAAAAGACAATCTGGGAACCCGAAATGAGACTGAAAACCTGGAAAGAATATTTCAAAGAGGTTTTTTCAGAAGAGCAAAGGGCAGAAATGACAGCTGTCGATTTAGCTGATGGGCCAGGCGTTACCAAAACAGAAAATCTGTTGGCCCGGATAAGACTTACACCGAAATAATAAAGCTAATAAACAAAAAGCACCTAAAACCTATGATTGATTTATTTAATAGAATATATGAGATAGAAAGATCCCACAAGACTGGCTACCCTTCACCTTTATACCCATTCCTAAAAACATCATAGCCAATAAATGCCAACAACACAGATCGATAAGTCAGATCAATAGCGTGCTTAAAATTGTCTTGAAGGTCATATATTAAAGAATCTATAGAGAAATAGAAAAACATATTTTAGCAAGACACAATTCGGGTTTAGGTGCGGACTAGACACGAGAGAAGCACTATTTAGCCTACAGGTGTCAATAGATTCAATAGATTTCGCTAGAGTTTCTGACACAGTTAGACATCAGAAACTTGCAGCAATAAATAAGAAAAAAGACAAATTATAACGAACCTATTTTGGAACCACAATACAACAATTAGAACAGATAAATTAATATAATAACAGATAGATATACAAAAAGAAGTGAGACAGGGGCGCATATTGTCACTCTTGCTATTTAGTACATACTTAAAGGGACTTATTTAGAAAAAACTCGGAAGAACTAGATGTAGGCATAATAATAAACGGAGTGATCATAAATAATATCAGTTATGTCGACAACTCTACCATACTAGCGACAAGCCCTGAAGATCTGCAGAAAAAAATATGGCCTGGACTAAACACTAAGAAAAAATGGATTATTAGCAAAACGAAATCTTAATGGTGACTTTTTTATAGAAGATAGAACTCTATAGATAGTCGAAAACATCAATTGTATCAGCTACTATCTAACTGAAAACTGGAAGCGCTCAAATAAAATCAAAATCAGGGTAGAAAAAGCAATGAGCGTGTTCTATGGCGTAAAAACGATTATGCAGTCTCTCATTATAATAGCCCAATGCTCTACTATGGAGTGGAGATCTAGACTCTCACAGAATACTCCGTGAAACGCCTGGAAGCATTTGAGTACTGGTGTTAGAAGTGTATGCTGAGAATTTCATGGGTCCATCATGTTTCAAACAAAGGAGTATTACAGCGATCAAACAAGAAAAGAAGTCCTAAATAAAGTAAAAACGCATAAATTCGACACATAATAAGGAACGAGAAATAGGAACTTCTACAATTAATATTACAAAGGAAAATCGAAGGGAAACGAGGACCTGACCGCAGGAAAATTTTATAACTGACTGGACTATCTTAAGCTGCCCTGTTTAGATCGGCAGCTAACAAAACGAGAAAGTGTAAACTCAAATTTGAACTGTCGAAAGCTTCAACTAGCACGATGCAATTTATGCATGGATGAGTAATTAACGGTTGCCGTTGCCTGATTTGGCTGAAAATCAAACTTATGTTTTGTTTTGATCTGAAGTACTTGTGTACTAAATTTGGTGTCATTCAGAGCTTTAGTTTTAGTTATAATGATGACAGCCACGCACACAGACGGGACTGTAATCTCATTAACTACCTCTTAAGCGTTAGAAAACTTTCGATAGTTAATATGAGCTACGATGATCGTTAACATCCACTGAGGTTATGGCACCTGAAGAAAAACAATTATAAGTCAAATGCGAGAAAATATGGGGGAAGTAAGTAAGAACAATGGTGTTTTACAACTCGCCAGTTGGATAGTATTTCTGTCCACTACAAGTAATCGAAAAAGTAAACAAAAGAATACACTCAGAAAACATGTACAAAACCCCCTTTAAGAATAAAAACGCCGCCAGAAATGTGTAGACTCTAGATCCCAGAAAAATGCACTAATATAATAAAACGGGGGTACAAAGATACAAAAACAAAAATAAAAATCGGAAAACTAATGACTCAAAACAGAAAGAACTCAAATAGGAATGTACAGTATCATCATTATTATCTACTAGGAAAAAATCCGTATGCATTGCGTAACACTTGATATATAAAACTTTAAATACGAATCAAAAACTTTTAAAGTCAATGACCTTCGAATTTGCCAGACATAGATGAATACAAACAGTCGTCTTAAATGTATGTAATAATAATTATTTATTATATGTAGATGCAGTACTATAAGAACGGAATCGTAGGTGTATAAGACAAGGGATACAAATAGGAAATAAAGAACTCAAATAGTTATTACATGCTGACAACAAAGTGATTTTGGCAAAAACCGAACAGGATATGGAATATATGATTGAGCTACTAGAAGACAAAAAATAACAATAACAAAAAAAAAGAATGAAAATAAATTTTGACAAGACCAAGTATGTGTGCACAATAGAAGAACAAAACTATATAATTCTGAGACACCATATCATTAAATACTGTAATATTTTCAAATATCTAGGACGAATTATAACAAATAATAGCACAATAGAGGAAAATACAAATAAAAGGATTGAAATGGAAAGAAGGCAACAAAGACACTATATGAAATCATATGGAATAAAATGCTAACACAAAAAACAAAATAAAACATATTTATGAAAGCACCGTACAAAATATAACACTCCATAGCGAAGAAATGTGATCTATTGCCACAAAAATTTTGGACAAGGTAATATCAACAAAATTCCAGGAAACATAAGTGGCGTACCGAAAAAATATGGCAGGAAATAGAATAAAATCGTTAATTACCAATAATTTGAAAATTGCATATTAAAATGGAGAGAATGTTGGAAAAAAGGTATACTAAACACCACAAAGAAGACAACAAAGGAAAGACGACCTCTGAAATGGAAAGCATGAGTAGATAACATCATGGAAAAGAGAAATTCAAAATTAGAGAACTGAAGCGAACAAACCCATAGAGATAAAAAGTCAAAACCCGTATCTACTGTAACATCAAGTGATTTTAGCTTTGAATATGATAATTTCAATGAAGTTGTACACATTGTACACGTAGAGCCTTAAAAATCCAAAACATGGCGTCTTGTATGACAAGCGTTTTTATGTTGATATAACTTTCATGGAAAGAGAATCTAAAACATAAGACGCAATGATAATAAAAGGTTTGGAAAATAAATTTTTATTTCCCAAATTTGTTTTTTGGACACGTCTCGAACGCAACTTTTTGTGTACGGCCTCCTTTGGCCGCGAGAAATATGACGTCTCCGGGCCCTCATTCCAGCAGCCCATACATGCCGCCTTTGCGAAAGTTATTCGCGTGCGTGGAGCGTGTGACACCACCTGATCCCCTTCATAAACATTTCTGGCGATTTGCAGAAAAATCGCGCGTAGGCGCGCGCGCCGTCGTAAATCCTCGCGCTCACCTGTGGCGCGCGTGGGCGCGGGCCCACACCTTGCTCGGGCGGCCGTAAAACGAATTGGGCAACGCCGATAGGCCGCAATTGCCACCATTAATTAATCGCCGGTTTCGCGACCGCCGCGTGGGCCCGCTTAATTGAGCGGTACCCGAACGCGGCCCATTACGGCCCATGCCGCCGATCATCTGCGATGGTCGCCGCGGTCCTTGTAAGTGGGGTAATAAAGTTCACGTCTGGCCGAAACGAGCGGCCGCCGCCAGGTATGGGCATAGGCGCCCACCAGGGAGCGGATTTTGGAAAAGGCTCAGAGAAATTTGTCCAGTTGTGCAAAGTGGCGGACGAGTTGCCTTCCGAAGCCTACGCTCGGAATGAAATGTCGCGTTTCTGCCCGGACGCCTTCCTGGCGACAGTTTCGGGCGAAAGTTGTGATGGACGGCAACATCTAAAAGGAAATCTAGCCAGATGTTGTAGATATACGAAGTACGCATCAAAAGTTGGCGGCTGGACCATGTTCCAGTAATAATAAAACAAAAATGACGATGGTGTAAAATAGTGCCATCTTTGTTTGAACGTTCGTCAAAATTACACCAAGCGATTTGTTCCAATCGCATGGCAACAGTCACTTGAGCTGGTAGTACCGCATCATTTCGTACAATGTTAAAAATCAGATACCAAGCCGTAATCAAATTTCTCACTTAAGGTCTTAAAAGGATGGTGTGTACGGTAAATATGTACTTTCATATTCCACAATCTTCTTTGGACAGAAAGCATCAAATGCGAACCACGTGCAGGTCAGCCAGTTGAAGTGCTTTCAAAAGTCACACGCACTTAGGCTTCATTTGGATAAACTTGAAGATGTCCGTAAGAATGGGTAGCGTTGATGCTGGCCATGTTAGGCCACAACCCTCCAACATGGATTCTCTAATAGGAGCAAGCGCAGGATATTCACAAAGAACGTGCTCTGCCGCCTCGTACTCTAAATTACAGCCTCGGCAGGATGAGTCGCCTGCGAGGTCCATTCTGTAGATATGCTTTTTCTGTTAACAGTGTCCTGACAATATCCTCCTACAAGTCGCTGTTTGTGCTTTTAGGTAACTATTTGTAGAAGATCTTTGTCGTTGGATTTTGAATAGCCAACCTCGTATGTTGGCGTATCTTCATACTGACCCATCTACTACAATGTCAATTGTGAGTTTCTTGATTTATTAGCCCACAAAGTGCTGCTGATGATAGTGAGAGTGCTGGCTCACGATCACAGCCGCTCGTTATTATATAAGACAAAATGCGCTTTAACCCAAACGAGTTCCAAGTCATTATTTGTCGCGACTTGATAAAGAGTAGTCTGGTACTGGAGAATTATTTCAGATAAAACTTTGCAGCTGCTCAATGCCAGTAAAACAGCCCTGCTATCGCTAGAAATCCGTTGTACGCCCTTTCTTAAAATCCTATGGTGTCTTTCCCCTACTCTTTTGTCGTTAGAAAGATTTTTTAGCTGACCTTAGTGTCACCTCCTCCACATAGATATCTGGTGGAGGGAAACTCAGGCATGTTTCCATATCTACGCATTGCTCCCATAATACTCATACATGCCAATTTCTGAACGTGTGAGATCTTGGTTGCTGCAGTGAACTGTCTGGTTCTAGGCTACCAGATAACATAGCGTAGGTCTAATTATGGCAGTGTATAGCCATAGGACAACCTTTGGTAAAAAAACCCAAAGTTTGCTTATTGAACGGCGACATTGCCAAAATGCTATGTGCGCATTTTTGGTTTTAACTACTATGTGCCTTCCCCAATTTAGCTTTTCGTCAAGCATAACTCCTAGATACTTGACTTCACCTAAAGAGATAAAGGATGTTTGGAACAACCTGGGCACCCTATAGACTTCGACCTTCCTTTTTTTCGTAAATAGTATCATTTATGCCTTGAAGAGGTTGATCAATAACGAGCGTTCTATACAGCACTCCTCAGTCATTCCAAGTGCTGTTTGCATCAAGTTGCAAAGCACTTGTTTGTACTTGCCAGTGAGCAAGATAGTTATGCTATTGGCATAACCTACTGTGTAAAATCCTTCACCATTGAGTCTCTTGAGAAGGCTGTCTACTACTATATTCTATAGTAGTGATGACAGTACGCTTCCCTGGGTGCAGCCTCTAGATACTGCGCTTCTAATGGTCTTATCATGCATAATTTTTATATGGTACAGAAGTTGTATAATTCATTTTTGTCGAGTCATTTACCACACGTTGCCGATAGGCTATCAAAAAAAAGGCAAAAGTACCCTCTATGTCAATAAATACGACCAGAGTGGACATTTTGTTGTTCAGAAATCTTTCTATCCGCCCTACCACGAAGTCTAGTATAGGCTCCGTAGACCTTCCTGAGACGTATTCATGCTGGTTAGAGTGTAATAGACTAGTTACTGGCGCATCTGTTATTCCTCTGTCACAAAGTCTTTGTAGTGTTTTTAGAATGAAAGACATAAGGCTGATTCGACAATAAGATTTAGTCTGAGAAATGCCCTTGCGGCCTGGTTTTAGAATAAGGACTACTTTTACTTCCCCCAATTCTTGGGGATGTACCTTAAGGCGATACGGCCTCTAAAGATTTGCATTACATCCAGACTCCATTGCAAAAGAACTGGAAATATGCTATCAAACCCTGGCGATGTAAAGGGTTGAAAGGACGTAATTGCCCAAATTACTTTATTTTCATCTATCACATGGCTTGCTCCTTCCCAAACTTCCTCGATAGGAGAGGTGTTAGGAGTTTCGCCCCTCATGGGCAGATTTCCTACTTGGCAGTCAGTGAAGTGTGTATTCATGAGTACCTTTTTTTAACGTTAGTGGTATAAGTATCATTTTCACGTTTTAGATTTGCTGACTGCTACTCAGGTTCCTTTGAAAGTTAGGACTTTTCCATACTCTCTTTGAGCACCTTCATATGAATATGATTAGTGTCGAATGGGCGTTATAATATGTGAGCTGTTGTAGACAATTTTAAACTCCCTGTCTAAACAAAAAAGTACAAATTCTTCAATCCATTGTTACAGACGATAAAACTGCGATCTTGTATTATGATCCTTTAATAAAAAAAAAGGTTACTGTAATGGAACAGACCGAATGAAAAACAGCCATGAAAGACAAATATGGCTCAATTGACAAAAAAAAACATGACAACTGTCTTTGGGGTTTAAAGAGAATTTTGCTAGTTAATTTTAAGGAAACAAATACAGTAGCATAGTATTACGCCAGCTTAATACATAATTTAAGCGACATTATTAAGAAAGAGAAGAATCGCATTCCAAGTGGGGTTTAGAAGATTTTCTGTGTTTCCTACAACCAAGTCTAGCTCTTTCAAAACCGAATACAGAAGTTAGAGGTAAAAAAATTGACAATGATGAACGTTGGGGATGGCTGTTTTGCAGATAAAGCTTTAGGATCTCTTTCCAAGGACACTGTGGAATTTCAAAATATAATAAATGTGTTATAGTACGTGGGGACTGTATTGAAGAATAACTCTATCTTTTTTTTCACTTCAATAATACTACTGGGCTGAAAGATTTTGACACTTTATCTCGTAATTTCATATTTACAATTCAGCAGCAGCTTAATACGGCTAGTTTACATTAATATTGACTTAAACTGTAAACTTACAATTATGTCCTTCCAGAATTTGTATAAATATTGGACCTTTTATTTTAGAATAAGTTTGCTCCCTTTAGTAAAACAAAAATAAATTTGTAGAAATCTAATTGCATTGTATTACTTATAAGTGTTTATCTACTTTCTGAATTCCTGGTAAAATTTGTGACTACTTTAAAACCATATAAAATTAACTTTATAAAACTGATAATCTGGGGTATAGTGGACAGCACTCTAAGAACTATTGCACCCTCCACTGTACTAAGACTTCAGTGAAGTCCAGATTTCAAAGTGTCATATTAAATAGAATTGATTTCTCCCCGCAAATTATTGCTTTACTGCAATTGTGTGTTGTCGATTGCCATTATACAAAATACTGCAATGTGTTCAAAATTAAATTTTGTTCCTCTTATACATGAAAGTAATATACCAACTGCGATTTCCAATATATAGTCATATGTAATATTCTAGAGGAAAAGCAAAAAATCCAATGATCACCTACCGCAAGTAGAAACAAATTAAATTACTTCAAAGCATCTCAAGTAAATAAGTGTTGATTTTTCTCCAACTGAACATAAGATCTTAAATATAAAACACTGTTTATTTCTTTAAAAAATCTAGGCGTTCCATTATGGCATAAGAAAGACAATGTTGCAGAATAGTAATGTCCAACTGAAGTTTCCAAATGATCAACGCTACAACTGTAATAGGGGTGGCTCTTTGAGAAGTCAGATTTTCCTATTTAACTGACAAAACCATAGTATATAGACTTATAAGAGACTCAACTGAGTACCTTCGTTGTAGAATATTATAACAAGACAAATAAAGGAACACTCTTAACAGTATAAGTATTATTTCTTTTCCTAGAGCAACGTTCGTCTGTTCTCCAGAAAAGTGTCTAAGTAAATTAAAAATTTCTGTAGCAAAATACATTCTAGTGAGTTGGGCTCCTTTTTTACCCCCACCCTCCTATTTTTAAATGTATTTTTAACATCACTTTTGTCCCTAGAACTATTTCCACACAGATTTCTCCACTCAGTTATTGCTAAGGTACTCTTCAAAAGAGATGACAGTCTCAAGGCTTCTATTTGGGGCCTTAAAGAGATTTGCCCACTGTTTTTTCACTTGGTTTGAAGAATAAACATATTTTGTAGGTCGCAATAGAATTGAGCATCAATTTGTGATCACACAATACAACCAGCCTTCACCTCAAAAATCTTCGTCTTAACTTTCGTGGACGCACGTTCGTTTTCCTTTGGACTTAGAGCTCTCAATGATTGATCTAAGTATTATCACCGCCAGTATCTTTTGTTTTTGATTATTTCCTGGGCACTACTATATGTAATAGCCTTATGTGTACGTTGCATTTTTGCAAAACAAACATTTTACGCTATTTGAACATCTGGTTTCTCGAACTGTTGACTTAGTGTGGACAGTATATTGACTATTCTAATCGCTATTATTATTATTATTGAGAAAATCGTGACAAACGTCTAGGTCAAATACACACATTAACAGCCCCATCCAATAATCCAAATTGTGGTGATGGAAAATATCACTGCTCTTTACTTTTGGCAATTATAATATAACACTCGTGATGTGCTTCAATAAACTTTTTGCCCAATAATTTTCATTTCTGTTTTCAGAACTGAAACACCCCTTAAAATACAATAATTAATACAATAGTGACATTACCAAGAATGGTATCCTCTAGGAATCTTTCACCCTCCGCGAATGCTTCCCCGGTCGTTGTGAAATCCGCATTTAATTTTTTTACTTTAAATTATAAAAAAATATATTTTCTTAAGGATTTGTACAAAATTCCAAGATTCTTTCTTCTGCTTCTCAAGAATTCCATAATCTCTTTATTGTAAAATTTATTGAGCCTTAAATTCTCTAAGACTTGGGTAGACACTCTTTCCAGTACCTTCAATATTTTTCTTTATTTTGTTCATAAAGTCTAGCTTGTGTAATATCCAGTCCCACAAAAAGGTTCCTGCTAGCAGTAGTTCAAAGTTCTTATTTGCAGCCTTACACAAAAACAGAGTATTTAATTTTTGACCCCAAAACTCTAATCCCTGTTCTAGCAGAGGCCAGAGACCTATTTGTTTTTCTTACGACCCTTTCCTGCTATATCGCTAGAAAAATGCTTGGTCTAAAACATAAATTTAATGCTAGTTCCATCTAATTTAAATAATTGCAATTTATTTATAATAAACTATTTTCACTAAATGCTTCATATAGAAAAACTAAACAGAACATTATGAATAGTCTTAAAGTGACTTTGAAGACTAGAAATGTTTTTAAATTGTTCGGTTAAAATTCAGGTAGTCAGTGAAATCGTCAACCTCTACCATGTTTCCCTAATAATAAATAAACACAAAAAAGTTTTGTAGGAGACATTACACTAATAATAGAAAACAGCAGTCGTAAATTTGACTGCTATGTTCAGTTGAAATATGAACTTATTATGTAGTATTAAACAATCAAATGTGCTGTCATGTGATCGTATTTCTACATCGAGGCAGCTTAGCAGACAATAGATTTCTATATCAAAACACCAAGGCATTTTATAATTTTATCTTGCTCCTTGGATTATTTTATTATTACAGATACGAGGATAAAGCATAGACAACTTAAGTTCTTGAGAAGTCAAGACTCAAAATTAGTCTGCCCAAATATTCACTAAAGTTATCTCTTTCCAAATGAGCTTATCCGAGTCGCTACATTATGAGTAATTTACAGAAACCAAGCGTTCTACAATTCTTACATTTAAATCTTTAACGTACAAAGCTTAAACACTAAAACTTTTATATAAGATTTGATAAGAAAAACTCTTTTCCTGGTATCCATACTTGTAGAGTAGCAGAAATTGTTTGGGATTTATGGTGAATTAAAATAAAAAAATCCTAAAATTGCCAAACATACAATTTTAAAATATCTAATTGTTTTAGAATCAGCAGAGCGTTTGGTGAACACGCTTTATGCTAATAAGAGAAAGTGGATATCATAAATATTTAATCCCTCATAACATTCAATCGCTGGCTGCGTAATTCTAGTTGCAATTAGGTAAATGGCAAATCAATAGCGATACTACTTAATAAATTAATGGAGGCTTAGATAAGTAAGTCCGCCTACGAGTAACTTCAACTTGCGTTGTATTCCGTGTAAAAGATACGTCAATAGAGCGACTTTAAATGTATTCTCTTCTTTCAGTAACTGATCCTAAACGGCACAAGAAAACAATCTGCGATCACGTCATATTTTAGAGCTTCTTGACAACTGTTTTTCAAGCTGAAAGTGCTACTGAAAGGGCTCGGATTTGGCCCATGAAAAACTTATAAGGCAATCCAGTAGAATGGCGTTTCGAAAATGTGTCCAGCAGTTTTAGAATTGCTAGAAGAAGTATGCGCAATTCCAATAAGAGGATTAAAGTAACAGGTCTTCCAGTAAATACGAGGTGCGTTCGAGTACTAAGATCTCTAAATTTTTTTCAGGAGTGAGTGCAGATAGAAAGATGCGGTTAATTTTAAAATATTTTTAAATTTGTAATACCGATGGCAGCACCATATAATGTACACAAGTTGAATTACCATGAGTGTTGTTTTGTACACTTCAAATTGCGACATTTAGTGTACCAATCGAAATTAATCTCCAATTAAGTGAGACATGCGGTAAAGGCGTTATGGGTGTTAAAATGTGCAGCCGGACCAAAACCATAATTGCGCGAGTAGAGCAAATTGGTATGAAAGACCATTGTTTAGATGTTGCATGATGACTTAAACAGGTGGAAAGTCTCACAACAGTTAACGCGTGATGCCGCCATAAATTTCAAAACCACGAGGGACAACTCTGTGGAAACTCATTTTTCAATCGAGCTGTTGCATCAGCGATTTTCCAGTAGGCAAAACACACCCCTAAAGAAGTGTTCTCAGCAACCATGGCGACGACATTGTGAAGAATGTACATCTCTAGACGGAAAGTACGCTGCGAAGTAACAGAAATTTCAACTTAATTGGGTAAGTACATTTTCAGAAAAAAATTTGGAGACCTTAGAACTTGAACGCATCTCGTACGTTACTCTACCTTCTGAATGGTCCCAACATATAAATTTTAGTATGTTTTTAGCGGCATAAAAAAAGCAAAAATTATTTTTTTAAGGGGGCACTGAATAAGAACATAAGCCAGTTAAAATATTGGGATCATAGGTTCAGCTCAGAAAATATTAGCATAATATAATTCTAGGCAAATAAATATAATGTAAAAAATTAAAATAAATTTTCTCTATTAACAAACTATAAACAAACTTAAAAATCAGAATATTAAATAAAATAATTTTAGTAATTTTAGTGTTGCTCCCTCTACATCAATTATTATACTCGATTTAAGTATCTATAAAGAATACTCTGTAAATTAGGTGTTTCGTACCCAGCTGGCGATAAAGTATATAAATGGTGATACAGCTACTAATTTAATTAAAGCTAAAATTAAATGTACTACAGCAGCACCGAGCTCTGTTTACCGGCGCAGCCCCGTATTTCTTCCGGGGGCGTGCGGCAGTTTATGGCGCGTGCGGCAAAAACTGTAATTAAAACTGATGATATGTGTCGCAGTTTTACGAGCCAGGCAATGAGTTGCAATAAAACCGTTTAATAACGGATTACTTAATTAAGTCATAATAGAGACAATAACCGATTAATCGTTAATTGCAGTGGCGGTAGGCCGGGCGATGTTTGCATGCACGCACGTTGTTTTTATGGAACACGGGGCTTGTGCTCGGTATGTCAATGACGGTTTAAATTGATGTTTCGCTTCTCAAATTGGAATTATTGCGTGGAACCTTTCCAACATTGAACGTTGCTCTGCAATTATTTTATTCCATCTAAGATCGAAGTAACTAAAAACACATTTGGCACGTTACGCTTTACAAATACAAAGAGAAAGTAAGGCAAGTAAAACCACTAGCGGTACTCAAAATGTATACAGAAGTGATGTAAGTGGAAGCGTGTGTAGGAAACGGTGCGAGAAGTTTAAAACAATGATTTTAACTTAAAAGATAGCAAGCCCCGCGGGTGGCCTTTTAACTTTGATGTTGATGCTTTGAAAAGTTTCGATGGAAATAATACCTCCGCTACAGTTTGTCAGCTTGTAAAAGAGTTAGATGTAACTCATGATTATTTAAACCATTTTAAACGGCTGAGAATCTATCAGTGTCTTCAAAATCGCGTTATTAGGTGTAATATAAACTCCTCCATATCAATCTGATTTACTATAAGCTACAGTAATTCACCTTAAAAAGCTTCCGAGCCCAATAAATGTGTCATTCATCTACTGTCCTTCCAGATACAGCTTTACAAAACAAATATTTCAACCATTTATGGTTTGTTTTTTCTTCAGTAGTGGAAGATTTTAACTTCAAGCACGTGCACTGATACGCAAAAAACAGAGTGTCATATAAATTATCAATAGATAATAATTACAGGTCACTCCAACCTATTGGCCGTCTGACTCAGAAAATCACTGAGCTACTGAACCTTTTTAATAAAAAGGAGCTTGGACATAACTACATAGATATAATACCTAATTACGACATAATATCTGATTACTTACCGATAACAGCAATTATAAGCTTAACAATCATCTACAAGAGACCTACCGTTACACTTAGTAATAAAAAAAAACTGATTGGGTTTTATGTCAACATCATATTGATCAAAATCTAAACACAAATAAAGCCTGAAAACTTTAGGTGTAACTGAGCAAGCTGTAAATCAATTTATAACTACTATACAAACAGCAGGCTGGAGTTCAATCGCACCGCCTACCAACATTAAAATAAACCCAATATCCTACACAATGGAAATAGTAAAGGAAAAAAGACGTGCCAAGGCAAGATGACAACGAACATATAATGTAAAAGAGAAACTTAAATTCAGCCCGCTGAACAATAACTCAGAAATAAATTAAAACAAACATGCAACGAAATATACCACCACTACGGGACCAAAGAGATAATTGGATAAGGTCTAACGAGAAAAAAGTTTATAAATTTGCACATTATCTGACGCTAATTTTTAAGCTAAACTCTGATACCATGCAAACTGCACTTCAGACCAGAAAATTCTATTCTGCTGTGCTCTTAAATGCCAGAAAAGCATTCGACAGAGTTTAGCATAGGGGGTGACCTATACAAAATAAAAAAACCTCTACCCCAGAAATTTTATCTTTCATTCCTTTTGTATCTCAGTAATAGAAGCTTTCAAACTAAGATTATTAACGATATATCCCAGGTAGCGCAAATAAACCGGAGTATATTATGTACTTTATACATGCGACCTATCAGTATCCAACCATACCATGGTGAGCACGTTTGCGAATTATACAGCTACCCTTGATTGTAACGACAATCCAAATGCAGCATCGGAAATTCTTTAACTTGACCTAAACCAAATTAAAAGTTGGTTACGCAAGTGGGAAATTATAGTCAATGAAGACAAATCGGTGAATATTACATTTACAACAAAACGTCCAACATGTCCACCGGTCAACCTAAACAATACTTCCATTCCACCTGGGACTTTATCTTGACATGCGTCTAACCTGGAAAATTTATATCACTAAACAGCGCAAACAAGTGGGCATCAAACTAAAGGAGGTGTACTGGCTTATCGGAAGAAAATCTTCCTGATTGCTAGAAAATAAGAACCTAATAATACGTTTAATCTGCACATATAGTTGCCAACTATGGGAATGCGCCAGTATTTTAATCTCAAAATTAAACACCCTACAAAATATGCCAAATACTACGAGGCGCATTCATAAAGTAAGGGCCGTTTGCATGTATATAAATAGTGGCGCTTCGAAGCACAGTTTTACCACTGCAGCGCCATCTACTGACTCATTGCGAAGCTACAGCGTAATTTGTTTTGATTCTGAAATTGTATTGTTGTCAGTGAATGCAAAGAACAATGGCCGCGAAAATCGTTGATCCCGCCAAGTGTGAAGTGCGTTCTGTGATTCGTTTCTTATGTGCAAAAGGATCGTCGGCTGCTGAAATTCATCGGGAGTTAT
The DNA here is from genome assembly GCA_036346155.1 of Sinelater perroti. Classification (NCBI taxonomy): domain Eukaryota; kingdom Metazoa; phylum Arthropoda; class Insecta; order Coleoptera; family Elateridae; genus Sinelater; species Sinelater perroti. Next base: position 13,238,209 of record JARFIY010000158.1, on the reverse strand, counting down.
GCCTGGTTTACGGACCTACAGTTATGAGTGAAGGAAAGGTTAGACAATGGTGCCGTTATTTTACAAATGGCCGAACAAATGTCCATGACGAAGAGCGGAGTGGCAGGCCCAGTATCCAGACTGATGAAATCGTTTCACAAGTGGACCAAGCACTGCGATCTGATCGTCGATTGACGATTAGTGGCCTGGCTGACAAATTTCCTCAACTTGGACGCACTACTGTTTACAATATTGTCACAGAAAACCTCGCATACAGCAAATTGTGTGCAAGGTGGGTACCAACAATGCTCACCGACCACCACAAAGAGCAAAGAATGTCTAGTGGACGAAAGTTTTGGCCCGTTATCAACAAAATGGAGATGATTTGTTTTCTCACATTGTTACTGGGGACGAGACGTGGTATCCTACGCCAACCCAGAAACAAAACTGCAATCGATGCAGTGGCGACACTCATCCTCACCAAAACCGAAAAGTTTAAACAAACTCAGTACACAAGTCGAAAATTGATGGCTACAGTTTTTGGGACAAAGACGGTGTTCTTTTGGTTGATTTCATGGAACGTGGGACAACAATTACAGCTGACGTGTACTGCGAAACGCTCAAACACTTGAGACGTGCGATCAAAACAAACGCCGCGGAAAACTGTCATCTGGCATAATCCTCCTCCACGATAACGCGCGTCCTCACACTGCTGCCAAAACCATTGAGAAAATTCAAGATTTTCGTTGGGAACTTTGACCACCCACCGTACAGTCCCGACCTTGCACCTAGCGACTACTTCCTCTTCTTGCATTTTAAACGGTGGCTGGGTGGACAACGTTTTGAAACCGAAGACGGACTCAAAAACGCCGTTGTCAACTGGTTCAACTCTCAGGCGGCAAGCTTCTATGCAGAGGTTAAAGAAGCTGGTGCAGCGGTACGAAAATGCTTAGAAGTGAACGGCGATTATGTAGAGAAGTAAAGTAAGATTGTACCTAACTAAATATGACAATAAAATTTGTTTCTTATGAGTACATTTTTTTCTGTGACCAAACGGCCCTTACTTTATGAATGTGCCTCGTACATGGTGCCATGTGCCGAACCGCACACTACATGTAGACCTTAACATCCCACACTTAAAAGATGTTATCAAAGAGCACGCTATTAGACACCACAATACTTTGGAACCAAATGGAATTCTGGAGCCACTGACAGCTGATACACAATCCAGGCGACTAGCAGAGGAAATGGCGAAAGGATCTGACTAATTAAAAATGGAAGGACACTGATGAGAGCCCTTCCAATAAAGTCAAAAACTCTATTATTATTCTTACCAAATATTATTCTGGTTGCTAATAAACAAAAAATTAGGTGCATAACGTTTAGTTCTTTTAATTTCTAAAATAAATTGTTCCTAAAAGATACAAATAAATACAATATAAAAGACACCAAGCGCCAGCATCAGTAATTTCATAGATACAATAATACCTGAACCTAAAGCTAAATATTATCCAGTAAAGATGTTTCTTAGCATTTGGTAAGACTATTAGATTGTAATTTATTTCAAGCTACTACAAAGACATTGAATACCAACTTAAGTTATATATTTTTTTCAAAATAATGCCCAGTCGCTATTTGAATTTCGTAGAATAAAGACGTTGCGAGCGGTCTGCGAGATATCATATCAAGTGCCAAGCGATTAAGCGTGACCTCTGGTCAACTTATACTTTCAACTTTAAGTATTGAATAAATAAACTGTAAGTGACTATTAACTATTAATCAATCAATTAAATAACTTTAAAACACTAATAAATTAAATACTTCACAAACATGCTGCCGGCCGGCAACGGCTTTAACGGTGCATTTAACATGAACAGCCAGCAGCAAATGCATAGAAATCCTACACAATTACCGTTATTAACCAATACACAACCCCATTGTTCTTATCAACAACCACAATATCCATTCCTACCCCATCATTTTTATCGCCACAGAATCATCCAATTTCGCAAACATTCAGTGCACCACAATTTTACGCCTCTCACCACAACGGCGAACAAGTGAATCCACCCATTCAATATACAAGCGAACCTGATGATTCAGGAAATGACGAAGAAATAGAAACTAACCCCGTAATTTGTTGGCAACGTGTTACAAATAATAAACGGAAACGATTAACATCTCCACGCACAAACATCTAACACTCAAGACGAACCATTAATTATAGATGGAAACAGATTTTCAGCAGTAGCTGAAAACGTTGAAACAAATCAACCGATTAATAAAGAACAACAAAAAGTGGGTAAACACAAGCCACCACCAATCTTCATCCATGGCGTTCTCGACTATACGAAGATGACCGAAAGTTTACACTTAATAGCTGCAGAAGAGCAGTACACTATAAAAAGTCTACATAATAACGTAGTTCAAATCAATGAAAGAACACCTGATACATATCGCACACTTATTAAACATTTGCAAGATGCTAAGATTGTACATCATACATATCAGATGAAAGAGGATCGTCCTTATAGAGTCGTATTAAAACATCTACATCCTACTACCCCATTAGACGACATTAAAGAAGCCCTTCAAAAACTAGAACACACAGTACGCAATATCATGAATTTACAAAACAAACAACACAAAACCCCCTTGCCAATATTTTATGTAGATCTCGAGCCAGCTATAAACAAAGACAAAGCTACTGCAATAGACCTTTTGCTTGTGTGAAGTGTGCAGGTCCGTACGATACAAAAAGCTGTCAAAAAGCCCGTGCAACTCCAGCTACATGTATTCTATGTGAAGGGTCACATCCAACTAATTACAAGGGATGTTCCATATATCAAGAACTCTAACGAAAGTACCAGCCCCACAAGCAACAGCCAACTCTCCGACCTCCAAACTTAACAAAACAGAATTTTCCTCCATTACCACACCAAAACAGTCAGTCGATCACCAACCAACCAACAAATATATATCCAAACTACGCACAAGCAGTACGAAATCAACCCTCTTCTAGTGAAGATGTTAGCCTGAAACAATTCCTTGAAGAGTTAAAAACTATGTTTAATCAACTACTCCAGCAGAACAGTATGATACTAAATATGTTAACTACAGTCATTAACAAATTACTCCACTAATGGCTAAATACTTAAAGATTGCACAGTGGAATGCCAACGGGTTACAACAACGAAAGTTGGAAGTAGACACCTTTATACATCTCAATAATATTGATGTCTTATTAATCTCAGAAACACACTTCACCTCAAGAACTTATTTTACAATACCTCAATACTCAGTATATCATACAGAACATCCAGACGGCACTGCTCAGTTCAGCCATAATAATTCGTAATTCCATAAAACATTATCAATTACCTTCTTATTCCACAGACTACCTTCAAGGTACCATGATAGAAGTCGAGAGACTGCCAGCACCCCTAGTTATAGCAAGTGTTTATTGTCCACCTCGTCATGACATTACCAAACAAATGATACAGCCCTTCTTCGAATTATTAGGGCCAAAATTTCTTACCGGCGGAGATTTTAACGCCAAACATACACACTGGGGCTCACGCCTGACAACAACTAAAGGACGAGAACTGTACAAACTTCTAGAAGATAAAAACTATGGCTTTCTGTCAACGAGTAGCCCAACATACTGGCCAACGGACCCCACTAAAATTCCAGATTTGTTAGACCTCTTTATTACCCACGGTATGTCCTCAAATTACATGGATATTGTCTCCAACTATGATATCTCCTCTGTTTATACGCCAATAATAGCAACTGTGAGCTCAACAATACTATATGTAGAACCCAGACCTACCCTCAGTAATGCAAGAACCAACTGGGAAGCGTTCCAAGCTCATGTTAACGAATTTCTCGATGCAAACCTACGCTTAACAACAAACGATGACCTCGAATATGCAATCAATCACTTAATCACAACTATACAGGAAGCAGGGTGGAATGCAACACCACAAATTGATAATCTCAAATCCAATACACCAAATATTCTAACTGAAATAAGTGAATTAGTTAGAGAAAAAAGAAGCGCAAGAGCAACATGGCAGTGTAGTCGTAATGTTGCTGATAAAACCAGATTCAATCAACTAAATAATAAATTAAGACGTAGACTACAAGAAATCCGCAATGAAACCTTTAAATACTCTATTAACTCACTATCTATACATGACCTCACAATTTGAAGAGCAACAAGGGAATTAAACGACCCAAGGGACACGTATCGCTCCTACGAGATGAAGTGGGATCCTGGAGCAGGTCAGACAAAGAAAAAGCTGAAGCATTTGCGGAACACTTACAAACCACTTTTCAATCTAACTCCCATGAGCCTGATGAAGAAATAAAAACCTACCTAGCAACACCCTTACAAATGTCGCTTCCATAAGTAGTTTCACACTATAGGAAATTGAAACCCAGATTAGACTATTAAACAAAAACAAGTCACAAGGCTATATCCTTATAACGGAAATTGTTCTAAAACATCTACTAGAGAAAGGTCATCCGTTTATACAAACCCTGTTCAATGGAATCCTACGACTCACGTACTGACCATTGATGCTAAAGTTTGCACACATTATACTAATTCCAAAACCAGGCAAACCTACTGACCCAATTAAATCCTACCGTCCCATCAGCTTGCTCCCGATAATTTCTAAGCTGCTGGAAAGGTTAATACTAAAACGCATAAACGAAAGTGAACTTCAGGAAGAATGGCTACCAACTCATCAGTTCGGCTTTCGCATCAGGCATTCCACGACACAACAATGCCACCGATTGATCAGTACAATACGCTCGGCATTTGACGACAAGAAGTTTTGTAGTGAGTATTTCTAAACGTAAGTTGTGCATTCGATAAAGTGTGGCACAGAGGTCTCCTTTATAAAATTAAGAAATTACTACCACACAGTTATTACTTACTTCTACAATCGTATCTAATACATCGCTACTTTCAAACTAAAGTAGGTAGTGAAACATCTCAGATTAAAGAAATAAAAGCAGGTGTCTCCCAAAGCAGCGTTCTCGGGCCGATACTATATCTTCTATGCACCTAAGATTTACCGACCACAACGCAAACTCAACTTGGAACCTTCGCCGACGACACTGTAGTGCTCTCATGCCACGAGAATCCAGCTATCTCGTCACAGCTATTACAAGAACATCTTAACTTACTAGAAACATGTATGGAAAAGTGGAAAGTGAAAGAAAATAAATCAAATCTTCTCATGTTACATTCACCACCTAACGTTCAATGTGTCCACCGATCCTACTAAACAACATACCTATTCCGCAGACAACTGTAGTGAAATACTTAGGTTTACATCTCGATCGACGTTTGACATGGAAAATACATGTCAGTAAAAAACGTAAAAAATGGACCTACGTTGTAAAAAATTGTATTGGCTCGTTGACAAAAATTCATCTCTTACATTAGATAATAAACTACTAATCTATCTACTAATCATTCGCCCCATCTGGTTATATGGCTGCGAACTTTGGGGATGCGCTAGTAACTCAACCTTAAACATAATACAACGATTCCAGTCTAAAACACTTAGAATGCTGGCTAATGCTCCGTGGTATGTGTCAAACGTAACTCTTCACACTGACCTTAATGTGCCATACGTACAGGATGTAATAAAAGCAAGAGCAATGAAGCATCACGACACCCTAGCAAATTATCCAAACGTAACAATGCCTTCGCTAGCTGAAGCACCTTAATACAGAAGACTGAAAAGGAAGTGGCCAATAGACTTAAGAGATTAAATTAGGGGTGGCCTCACTGGATGCCTTCCTCTCATGACCTTTCTTATCGTTTGTACATAAAATTAGCTCATAGAATATTGTAAACATTCTGATTGCTAATAAAAAGTAATTCAAAAAAAAATAATAATAAAAAATTCCCGCCTGTACACAAATGGCACCATTTCAAAGAAAATGGGAGAATTTGGATAGACAAAATTCCTCTTTTAAAAACTTACAAAATTAACTTTTTGGTCAGGGACACTTCTCAAACATACATTGAAATCTTTTTTAAATATAAACTAAGATTGTTTGAAGAATGTATCAAAGAACTCCTGAGCGGTGGTTTGAAGTCAAATACAATGAGAGAAAATATAGCTTGGACCAAAAATAAATTCTGTTAATTCACCAAATAGAATTTATGCCACATCCTGCGACAATCTGAAACATGCATGCAGTATGCCATTTTAAAAATATCAAACTGATATTTAATATAAGACTGTTGCAATTGGTAGCTAGGCTTTGTGCTTCCTTCTTTACCACAAAAGTCTAAATATTTTAAGTTCGAGTGCACTTTTCATTTTGCATCATCACAAATTGTGCCAATCGTGTCTCATATTTTATATACGTAATATATCTTTTGCAGTTTCTAATCCATGTGTTTATTTACAAAAGTTTGCTTTAATTTAAAATATACAAAATTGTAAGTATATTTTTATAAAAAAAAGGATCTACAGCAAAAACAATAAAAATCCTACTAACGTAAAGACTTTTATTATATTTAATCAAATCGTTGATTTATAAAGATTGGAAAAAGTAAAATATTCAATGTTTTAGGAATAGTTGGGAGCAACTTCTTATGATCAATGCATTGCCATCTTAAGACATAGAAATTGTATTGGTGTTTAGATATAATACAGGGTGTCTGGTGGCAGATTTATATTTTTAAATACGATTATTTCAAAAAGTAATAAACGGTGCGGGGTGAGGGTGGCGCCGTTGGAATCACCGATCGTGCGGATTTGTCAGTCACGATGTCGCAGTGGTCGAGTGAGCATCGCGCGTCTATGTAGAGACATTTTTTAAGAATAATGATTCTTACGTAATTGCCCGTCGACAATTTTGTTCGGTATTCGGCGAATACGTGATGGACCGAGTGTAAATTTAATTCGTTCGTGGGTGCAGAGATTCCGCGCAACTGCCTCGGCTATGAATGCCCCACGGCCAGGGCCCAGTCGATCTTCAAGGACTCCCGAAAACATTGAACTGGTTGAAAGCAGCTTACGTGAAAATCGGCGACTTTTAATACGGAAAAGAGCAGCCTTTCTGGGACTTCCAAGAGCGATTATTCATGAAATTTCAAGAAAGGATCTGAAGTTCCATCCTTTTAAAATTCAAATCGTTCAAGAACTGAAAGAAAGTGACTTTGATTTACGCAAAAATTTTGTGAAACAATGTTGGAGCGTTTTCGCACTGTAAATCCCATTTTTGGAGCGACGAGCTCATTTTCACTTAAACGGCCACGTCAACAAGCAAAACTGCCGTTACTGGTCTCCAAGAACCCGCAACCCTCGATTGAAACATCAAAAACCATTGCATTGCTCCAGGGTAACTGTTTGGTGTGCCTTATCCACGCATGGGATAATTGGACCATTTTTTTCCAAAATTCTCGAGGTTCAGGCGACGAATTCAATGGTGAAAATTATCGACGCATGATTACGGATTTCTTTTACCAAACCTGCGAGCTTATCCATCGTACTCTTCACGTGGTTTCAACAGGATGAGCGACTGACACAGCCAGAGCTTCGATAAATTTGCTTCAGGAAAATTTCCCCCAGAAACTGATCAGTCGCTTTGGGGACATGGATTTTTTTTATGTGGCTACCTCAAAGAGAGGGTTTATAATGACAATCCCCAATTTCTTGTGGCTTTAAAGGAAAATATTCGTCTAGAAATCAGCTCAATTGAACCAAGTTTACTGCAGCGTGTGGGGCAGAACACAAGGTTTCGTTTTGAACAGTGTGTGCAACTCGACGGAAGACATTTGGATGACATACTCTTTAAAAAAATAAATCAGCATTTCTATTCTATCGTTCAATGCTCTTAATAAATTGGTCAATTATTACGTTTTTGATTTAAATTTGAAAATAAAAATCTGCCACCAGACACCCTGTGTATAGCTTTTGTGGCAACGGGTATTTCAACAAATTTTTCTTTAAAAAGTTAAAAAATTACTTTCCTGCTATCTGATAGCCTATATATTGCACCAACACAAGAAAAACATTAGTTTGTGTTATTTTCTTGTTATAATCGAAACAGATAAAAAAATTCAAACAGTGGAACTGAGCAGAATAATTAAATTACCGTTAAACAAAAAGACGTAAAATTTGCATATAAGGAAATACAACAAAAAAGTGCACAATATCGATTCTTAAAAAATGAGGGTTAAAAAGCCCACATAGATATATTATCACCAAACAACTCGCTCAAATTTTTAAAAATCAGTAGAATTATACGCAAAAATGGAAGTAGTATGCATTACTTAAAAGCAAAATAGCGAGGAGAACTAAGAAAAAGTGAATCAAGAAACTACGAAATAGCGACCACGGGATGATAACAGAAACTTGAAGTCCCATATTAAAGTGGTACGGCGGTTTGCGAAATAACAGCCCAAGGCTCAAATAAATTAAAACTCATAAAAGAGACGTATATTCAATGTAGATAAAGAACGCCTAATTAAAAAGAGAAAGGAGGAGAAAGAATGGGGAAAGAGAGGAGGGAGAAAAGAAAGTTGTAGGAATGGGGAGGGAAAAATAGAGAAAGTAAAGATAGGTGGTAAGAGGGAAGGAGGGAATAGGACCAGGAGGAGGAGAAAACGAGGCATAGAGAGAAAAGGAGGTAAAATAAAAAAGAAAAAGAAAAAAATTATAATTATATGTGCTGAAATATTGTGTTCCATGAAAACATTCTAAAATATTCCTCTTAGTATTTCTAGATCAGCACAATTAACGCAAACCCCAACCTGTATCATATAACATTGATATAGTAATCAAAGGCGATAAATCAATTTTTAACTGTAGGTTTTATTTAATCAAATAGTTTCTAAGTAGGAGGCGCATGTAAATTTCTAATTTGTAATTATCAATTGTTCCTGTTAAAAACACTGGTAGGCTGCATAAGATAATTTGCAAATTAATTTGACGCAAATAATTAATTATTTCAATTTGGAGTCGGTAGGTTCTCGACACCCGCCACCCCTCGTAAGGAGTTTACAGAAACAATCTAAATTTTATCTACACTAAAATTAAATTTTATTAAATAAATTAAGTTGACTGTAATCGTAAACAGAAACGCAAACTACTAGTGTAAAACTAGTAAATAGTAACGAACCACAAATAGGGACTGCATTAATTGTAACTTTATAAAATTTTTGATAAAAAATAGCAATGTATAAACAATTATTTGAATTTAATGTACTTTTAATGTACAGACGATATCTCAACAACAAACTGAAAAAAATTTGCTGTTAAAGCCATCGATGGTAAACGTTGAATAAAGAAGGAGAAATTAGGAGAGATAAAGAAAAGAAAAAAAGGTGAGGGAAGAGGAAAGGAAGGAGTTGGTGACAAAGAAAAGAGAGGGGAGGAAGAGGAGTAAGACAAAAATATAAGCATATAATTTAAACTTAGTCATGGTTAGATTCAAACATAAAAAAGCGATATTCTATTCCTTTCTTAAAGGCGTACAGGTGAAGCTTCTATCTACAGATTTTTGAGGCTCTTCAAGTTATTACGATTTTTTAAAACTTTTGTAATATAAAAATTTGGTTCCCGATAATGGCCCAAGGAATGACTCTCTGCGTTTGTAGCACAATTAAGAAAACTTTTTATTATAAAATATTTAACGCTCTTTTTTTCTTAAGAAAGCAAATACACTTTGTAATGTAGATAAGACGATTGAAACGTAAGACACGCTTTTAGGATCCAAGCAACTGCAGCGATATTTAAAAAAAACATTTATAGGAAAAATACACGTCCTAACTTTACATTCTTGAGAGAACTTAAATAATAAATTAAATAGCATTAATATAGTCGAATTTCTTCTGACATATAACTTATAGGAGAGGTCTCGCTTGATCGTCCTGCCGTTAACGCGTACTGAAGAAAAGGAGCAAATTAACCCTGGCGCGCGATTCGTGATCCAAGCGCAAATAACCCGGCGATTTAAGCAATAGCAGACCGTGTGCAAATTTGTATTATCAGGCTGTATATACTTGTCTGATGAGGCAGGCCTGTTTATTTAAGGTACTTGCACACGTGTGCGAAATAGGAGAAGGCGCTGATACACCGCTGGACATTATGGATTGTTCTAAGAGGCCAAAGCAGATATAGCGATTCGTCTACCAACACTCGATAAGACTAGATAATAGAGAAAAACAAATCACCCAAAAACATGTTCAAATAGAAGCGAACATACCACAGCAGTACATAAAAAATTATGCAAGCTTGACGGATTATCTTATAATAAAAAATATAAATTTAGGGAACTACGCGTGAATGCACAAATATAAAAAAAATTAATAAAAGAAAACACAAGAAACTATACTCATTCGAAAACTAACAAACAATACCACATTAAACTTGTAGATTACAAGACATCTCAGCTGAAGTTAAATCTAAAATTATAAATATATTTGCCGCTGTAAAAGGAAATAAAACGTGCTGCTCTTATTTATGCTTAAAAAGATGAGAACACTAAAGAGATTTATAAAATAAAAGAAATATTACTGATGCAAGGAGACATTGAGGCGTATAAAACACCAAAACACTTACTGCCATGCAAGAACATCTAAGAATTCAGTGATATCCAAAACAAAACAAAGCGTACACACTGTAAAATAGTGCATGCTATGTTTACAAAAGTTTCACGACAGCGGTAACCCTACAAAAACCACCAACTGAAAAGACCATACACTAAATACTAATATTAAAGCAACAAATAGCAAAACCATGGAATATAGGCAGGTAGTAGTTAATATATAATTCCTACAAATGACAAGAAGTTCGGAAAGCAGCATTTATCCCATACCATTGACGTTTCAAAAAATAATGAAGATGATTTTAGTAAAATAATTCTTCAAAAACATGAAACGCACCAGAACCATTGTAATGGCTGTAATAGCTAAAAATCGTAGAATACTGAAATAAAAAGCAAGTAGACTTCTGTAGCAGAAGTTATTAGTAGCATTAGAAACATACAATTGATCTACATCTGATATCAGATATACATTTAACAAATTGTTGTCATGCTCCACATCCATACAATACAAGAGGATATGTAGCAACTATAGTAAACAACTATATAATCAATTGTAAAATGAAGAAAAAAGAAGTTGCTAGCTTATCAAAACAAGGAAACATAAAGTTACTGCGGCAGTTACACCTTCTCCACCAAGACATCAAATAGGGAGGTACATAAGCTTCACTTATACGATAAGCGAAAAATTTGTTGTTGAAGAAGATTTCATCGTCGAAGATTCATTAGGGCTTCCAACTAACAACAAAAAAAAAACGCTTCATTAAGAGATAATGGCACTACATGAAGATTGACAATTAACTAGAAAATTCACCTACTAACTGATAAATAAAATTTTATATATTCATTTCTTTATTAAAAAGAATATCCACAAACGTTATGCAAATGAAAGAGGGAGAAGGCCCCACATTCGACCACTCACAAATTTTACTAACTCTAAGCGAAAGCATTATAACCATCCTTATCTCTTACTATAGAGTTGAATACTTCAATACTACAAATCTGCAGAATGTGCATCATTAGCTCACTAGTCGCTGCATACTTCGTAACAAAACAAATGTGGGCTTTGGTTTAGAAGCACGCGAACAAAGTAACCAAGAAAGGATACAGTACTGAACTAGCCTCTTCAAATATACGGTTCTCTGATAATAAGAACTTCATTTCACTATTACAGTATGTGACACTTCACTCTTTTAAGTGTTTTAATTGCAAAACTGTGGTAAACAAACCTTTCCAAAATGGTTACAATCCTAATACACTTATTAGCTTGAAATTTCTCATACACACATAGAGATCTGTTTAGCTCATGTCCCTCACCACAAGTCGATGCACGACATTACTCTGAACCATTCAAATGAATCCCATCATTGGAAAATTCGACCACAGGTTGTAGTCTGGAAGATACCGATTGTACAAAGCAAAGTGAGTAGGGTCAACCGGAACATTTTATGCTGTTCCTATTTAAGATATGAAATTCATGGAGTGCTTCATTCCCTCTAAATCCAGTCTAAGTGACAGTGGAGGAGGAGTCAGCGGCACTCTTCTTTACTATTGGTACAGTAGCCTTTTGTGATGGTTCTGAACTTAGGCAGTAACACTGCAATGTCTAAGTCTAGCGGTCGCTCTCACCCAACCGCTAATATGGGAATCCGAGTCTTAACCCAATACTAACAAGTAATTGAGTGAAAAAGTTTTAAATTGGAACTCGACAAAGGATAACTATAACTATAAATTAAGCAGCATGAAACAATACACTGCAAAATGACAATTGGCAACACCTACGCAAATAAAATATGAGAATTAGTAAATAATACTAAAGTTAGAAACAAGTGGAAAACATCTCGGACAAGGGAAAATAATAATAATAAAAATCTCACTTAATAATTGAAAAAAAAAATTTTACATACCAAAGTACAAATTATTTACTTTAAAAAGTCACAGAAAGGCCAAAGATAGCGAACACACAAATTCCATTCACACGGAAAAGAAATAGATCTTTGGCAAAATCGCAAAGAAAAAGCAAATGTCTGCTTTATACTTTGAAAACATCTTACAGCCAAATTGAAAAACAACAAAGCAACTTAGACCAAGAAAGAAAGAAATGGAATTAGTTGCACCCAAAGAAATAGCTAAAAACTGAAAGAACATACTAATCTTTAAAAAGCCTCTGAACTTGGACCTAATCGTTGAGAAATATTAAAAAAAATCAAAAAAGATATCATAAAACTGATATATCTAACGAACGCAACTTTTAGATTTAAATATGTGCCAATTAATTTTATGAAGGACATGAGAAGCCAGAAAAATATAGACCGATTTCACAGCTGTCCATGTTATTTAAACTATTTTTGGGAAGGCTCAAAATGGTAATTGAAAATAATAGGTTTTTGATCATTAATTTGGATTTCGTAACAAACATACCACAGTCGATTTTATAAAAAATACCAGAAAAATTCCTATAAGAGAAGAAAATACACTCAGCTAATTTTTGTGATCATTTCTCAAAAGACTAATTCTGGAACTGTTCCCTCTCCAATAAGTTCAGTTCTTGAAATCTTATACGTTACCTTAAACACTTAGATTGAAATAAAAAAATTATAAGCATTCAAAACCTAAAAGAATAAATACAAGGGTGCCTCAAGGAAGTGAATATGGTCCAGTACTGTACCTGTTACAAACATGTGACATTCCTTTAGCCGGGTACATCAAAATAACCACATTTACTCTTGATACGATAGTGTCAGCATCATAGAAAAAACAAGCGCAATCAATGGCATAAACGCATAAATAACTAGTAAAAAGTTAAACTAAATACTTAGAGCTAAATCTTGACGTCAAAGTAAAATAAAGAGAAAAATAAAATACTGCTCTACACTCAAGTGGTCAATATAGATATACAACTTTCATCGGTGGGTCTGTAATAAAGTAATTATGTTTGCCTTCAATAATTTCAAAACCAGAATATAGCAAATATTCCTTAGTAGATGAGGATATTGACCTGCACCGGAAAGTCCAGCTAAAACAGTTCAAAAAATGAAGATTGCTAGGGAACAATAAAAAACTGCATAGATCTTAAGGTTGTACTGTTCCAAAGTCTATTGCATGGGCTGATCGCTAATAGTGAAAAGCAGAACACAGTGTAGTAAGCAAAAATAAGACAAAAACCAAGATACACCAATGCAAAATTTAAACTCAAGTGTAACGTAGTAATATAGATCAAAAAACAATGCCAATCTTCTTTAATTAGGAGACAATTAAATATTATTTTAAATAATTAAAAGCGTTATCAAGTAAAAATTACTTAAAGAAAACATTTTTGTAATAGTACGTCAGAAGACTATCATGGCATTGCATGTTTCAATTCTGTCGTAAAAATATTTAGCACATACATACAGCTGTTAGAAAGAATCAAAATTCTAGAAAGTGTGTGGCTATCTGTTTGGTACTCATCTCTAAACCCCCTTGTCCCTAATCCCATCTCTACCTGTAACCTTGATTGTCCGCTACCCACCCTAATCACAACCAAATGGGATTTGTACCGCCGCCCGGCATTCCTATTCGAACCCCCGTGAGCGACGGAGTCGCCAGCCAGCTGACCAGGTGCTCTATTGCGTTGTGCTTGCACGCTGTCGCTGCCGTTTATACGTTCCGCCCCGTCCGTGGTGCCCTAGTACAACTGGCCAAGGAAAACCCATCCCCGGGTTGAAGCCACCAAGGAGGAGCATGCCAATGTCCGCCGTCCAGACTGCCAGAGACCGTTACGTGTAGTAAGTCTGGTTTTAGTTGTTCCGTCGTGCATTTGTTCCCAACAGCACTTTTTCCCCGCAGTCTGAAGAGTGCCGCCCACCATATTTGAAGTTATTTAATCATAGTTGTTTTTTTTTCTCAATTTTTTTGTTTTGCTTAATTGTTACTTTGTGATTAATTTCGTTTCGCCCAATATATAGTTTCGTTTTATTTCCTGTGTTGTTTATCGAGTTACTTTAACTGTGCTTAATTATCAAACATTCTTTTGGTCTTTCGAGCCGGATCGAATTAGTCCGGGAAAGCCAGATCATTTGCATTAAACAAAAAGGAATAAAATTAAGAACGAGCTGTGTAAATTTTGTTCTCTAGTTTTGCCTACGGTGCTGCGTTAGCCTTGCTGTTTTTGTCCAAGTCGACCCTTCGCACCCTAATTTGTTATCTGCGTTGGACCCTTTTGTGTTTTATGTTTTGTCCTTTCGCTTTACCTGTGGAAATCCGCTCTTGTTAGAATTAATTCTTTGTTAATTTTTGTTGAAAATGGCCCCGTCTAACAAACGCGAATTAATCGCTGCCAAAACCCTAATATAATAAGCGATTTGTCCGAGCTTACGCAAGCTGCCGCAATTGATGCATCGGTGCAAACGTTGTTCAAATTGAAATCCAAGATGCTCGACGACTTATACGCTGATTACAATGCAACACTCGTGCAATTAATGAGCCAAGCAAACGAAGAAGAGCTTGTTGACTTGGACACATTACGTAAACAGACAGATAACCAATATTTTAATCCACATTTTTGAGCAAATATTCCCTGCTCCAAGTCCGATCTCGTCGGGATCGAAAGTCAGCCAGTATTTCAATCAAAAACATCATGCCTTGCTCCATCTCAAGCCGATAAATAGCAGTGAGCTGCTAATCCCCCTCAAACCACGGCGCCCTCAACTGCCACTGTCACCATTACAACCAATGCTTGCGCTAGCATTAATTCAAATAACGGTCAATCAGCGACCGTACTGTTGTCTACCGCGATGGTAGAAATTCGAGATTATTCAGGCTCTTACAAGAGGGTAAGAGCGCTGGTTGATACTGAATCACAATCCAGCTTCATCAGTAAAGACTGTTTTTTGCGTTTGAAGCTCCCGCGATTGTCCTTTACCACAGTCGTGCGTGGTTTAGGTCAAGTACCTGTTAGAGACTCCCACAGCTCTACTTCCTGCATAATTATACCAATCGATACCAACTGCCCCCTGGATCTAAAAGTTATCGTCTTTTTTTAATAGCCTTTATATGCCAATAGTTTATAAGTTAATTGTTTATGTTGCATTTTAAATGTTTCTATTCGGTGTTGGCGTGTCTTTACGACACATAGGCCTCTTCTAGCTTTTTCCACTCTTCCCTAATTTTAGCTGTTCGCTGCCATAATGGACCTGCTATTTTTTTTATTTCATCGGACCAGCGTTTTCTTTGTCTTCCTCTTTTTCTTTTGGTTTGGAATCGGGGAGTCCATTCTGTTATGTGCTTTGTCCATTTATTTTTATTTTCTCTGAGCATGTGTCCTACCCACCGCCATTTGAGATGTTTTGTTTTAGTCACAACATCTTCTATTTTTGTTATGAGTCTTATGTCGTGGCTCTTTTTCTGTGTCTTTTTGTATAGCCCAAAATGATCCTCTCCATTGCTCTTTGACATGTAGTCAGTTTTTGGTCTTGTTTTTGTGTGTTTGCCCAAGTCTGACAATCATAGGTTAGTATGGGTAGTATACAGGTGTTGTATATTTTTCTTTTCATTGCTATGTTGTATTGTTTACTTTTTATAATTTCCTTGAGTGTCCAAAATCTCTTCCATGAGTTTGCAACCCGTCTCTCTATTTCTAGCCCCTACCCACGTACAATATAAACCCTTCCGAGTGGCCTCACCTGCGGGGTCTAAAGTTGGCCGACCCAGATTGGGCTTACTGCTGAGTGCATATGTTTATGCTTCGATATTGAGAGATGGTGTCATTCCGTCCGTGAAGTGGATCTCCCGCGGCCGTTAATGCTACCTTCGGTTGGCTATTGATAGGTTCAATGTCAGTTGCGCAAGATCAGACAATCAAACACCCCTTTTTAGCGTTCACGGAAAATTGTGAGTCTTTTGAAACGCTCTTGGGAAATAGAGGAGGTGCCCAATGTTGCAGCCAAATCCCCAGAAGATGAGCTAATAGAAAATTGGTTTTCCAAAACGCATTTTCGCATGCCGTCCGGTCGTTTTGGTGTTCGGTTACCTTTTAAGGAAAATAACCTCCCAACCTATGGAAAAACCATTGGAATGGCGGACAGACGTCTTAAATGCCTAGAGCGACAGTTTCACCGAGAACCAGTTCTTCGCACAACGTATAATTCATTTATGGCCGAGTACTTAATTATCAAACACTATCAAAAGCGTATATTAAATTTTGTAAAAAAATGATCAATGGCATGAAAGACAAACAGTAAATGATGCGAAAGTTAATTGGCGAGTATAATCACTGGAGATCATGGTACAATACTCAGAAATCTGAAGGTACTGGATGTTAGAAGCTAAAATTGTCCACTATATGCGTTGGTGGTACTTATAGCAATAAAAATAATATAATAATACTACAAATTAAGCAAATTATTTTGTTTGGCGATTAAATTTAGAAAAAATAAATATAATTAAAAAAAGTAGTAAAAAAATTCTTCTTTTTCTTGATGTTCCGTCTCCTAACGGAGGTTGGAGATCATCATGGCTATCTTCACTTTGTTTACAGCAATTCTGAAAAGTTTTGCCGATGTTATCCCGAACCATTCTCTAAGATTTCGAAGCCAGGACATTTTCCGTCTCCCTATGTTTCTCTTCCCTTGTATTTTGCCCTTCATTATCAGTCTTAGCACCTCGTACCTCTCGCCCCTCATTATGTGTCCCAAGTATTCTAGCTTCCTCCGTTTTATTGTTTTTATTACTTCTTCTTCTTTGCCCATTCTTTGTAGGACTATGGCATTTGTAATATGGTCCACCCATGAAATGCGAAGCATTCTTCTATAACACGTTCTCTCGAAGGCTTCTATTTTCTTGACTTCGTTCTGTCTTACGGTCCAACCCTCGGCTCCATATAATAGGGTTGAGAAGACGTAGCAGCGTAATATTCTTGTTCTAAGATTTAAGTTGAGGTCTCTATTACAAAGGAAACCTTTGAGCTTTACAAAAGTATTTCTGGCTATTTCTATCCTTGTCTTTATTTCTTTTGAGTGATTTGCATCGTTAGTTACCCATGTTCCTAAGTATTTGTATGTGTCTACCTTTTCTATTATTGTGTTATTTATGGTAATATTTGCATTAGCATTTGCTGTTCTAGTTACTACCATAAATTTAGTCCTGCTGAGATTCATATTTAACCCGTACTCCTTGCATGTGTTGTTCAATTTTTGTATTAGATCTTGTAAAGCATCTATGTTGTTTGTTATTATAACGGTATCGTCTGCGAATCTTATATTATTGACGATTTCGCCATTGATTATTACCCCTTCCTTGCGTTCTTCTAGGGTTTCCTGAAAGATGGCCTCACTATATACGTTAAATAATAAAGGCGACATCACACCCTTGTCTTACTCCCGGAGAATTTCAATCTCCTCTGATGTTTCATTGTCAATTCTAATCCTTGCTGTTTGGCCCAGTATAGATTACATATGATCTTGATGTCATTTTCATCCACATCTTTTGATTTTAAAATCTCTATTAGTTTTTTATGTTGGACTTTGTCAAATGCCTTTTCGAAGTCCACGAAACAGGCATAGATCTCATAGTTCATGTCCAAGCATCGCTGCATCAACACATTTATACCGAACAGCGCCTCTCTAGTTCCCATAGCGTTTCTGAAGCCAAACTGTGTGTTACTGATATCATAATCAAGTTTTCTGGATATTCTATTGTGTATTACTCTCAGAAATATTTTTAAGGTGTGGCTCATTAATGCTATAGTCCTGTATTCTGAGCACTTGTTTGCGTTCTTTTCTTGGGAGTACTACAAAAGTTGAGGTTAGCCAGTCTTTTGGTATCATGCCTGTTTGGTAGATTAAGTTAAATAGCTCAAGTAGCACATCTATTGTCTCTTCTTCTATCAGTTTTATTAGTTCAATTGGTGTTTCATCAGGCCCGACCGCCTTACCACTCTTTACTTGTTTGGTCGCATGTAGTACCTCGCTTTTAAGTATTTCGGGGCCTATTTTATTATTAGTATCCCACTGCGGTGTATTAGTTCTTTCATCGTTAAACGTGTCTTTTATGTATTTTGTCCATGTCTTAAGTTTCTGTTCTACACTCGTTACGGTATTCCCATTTTCGTCTTTCAGAATATATGATTGGTTTATTCTTCTTTTCCCGCCATATCTTTTACTTTCTTATGTAAATTGAAGTTGTCGTGTTTTCTTTCGCAATCTTCTATTTCTTCACATCTATCGGACAACCATTTCTCTTGCTTTTATTATTTCTTTTATATTCTTATTGATATTTCTGATACTGCGTGTGGGATTCTGTGGTCTTTGTTGTGTTTTGCTTTCTATCCATTAGTTTACCAGATAGGTACCGCATAGAGTGCTAAAGGTCTTATGAGGGAAGTGTACATCATAATTGCACATTCGGTTTTTAACTTTGACTTTCGAAAAAGATATATAAAGGTAGCAATTAATAGATGCAAGGTTGTCTAAACAAATACATAACAGAAACCAACAAAACAAAGAAGAGAGCAAAAACCTCAAACTATCCTTTTGATCTGAAGATAATTGCATATAAGGTCTTTATTCATAAATTAGATTACGTCGACAATTTGTTATTTAGATAGATTGCTAAGACAAATCAAAAAAACTTTTTTATTTTAAATAAATTATCCCTAATTATCGCTGTCATTTATATGTAAATAGCGTAGAGATTTTATTTTAATATATTTTTCCTATTTGTTCAAACTATACTAGACAAAATTGTTAATGTTCCGAATGTTAGTTCTCCAATTTTTGTTAAATTAAATGCGTTATAATATCAAAAGTTATAAGATCACTTCCAAAATGGTTTTTATGCTGCAGTGGCCTTCAAGTACGTAAAATAAATGTTTCTTATGCAGAAATTGAAATTAAATATATTCGATCATCATATATTGCTAATCCCCTTACACACCACAAATTAAATTTTGAAAATTTCAACCTTTCTAAAACTCTAGTAAGAATGTAAATTTTTAGTTATTGTAACTTTTGGACTAAACATGTGACTAGATTAGAATTGTCTTCTAACTGCACTTTAAAGCCATCTTTAATAACCCTTCTTTTCTTAGGTCTTCAGTAAACTTCCAAGAACACATTAATTCTAAAGTACTTCAATATCTCAAAGCAATAGAATTAAAACCAAAACTCAGCGTAGCCTTTCTTAAATATTTTAGATAAAACTAAACCGAAAAAGTTTGATTTTTAATATATTAAAATAATGATGATGATGATACCTGGGAATTAAGTACTTATTTGAAGTATTGACGACATATACATACTTAAAAAAAATGCTTGAAAATTCTGCACCAGGGTGTAGTACTCTTGAGGGTAAAAAAATTGTTATTACCGTTACCAGCTCTTGTGATATAATGCTACAATTGGAGCAAATCCAAAAAAAACTTGGGGTTGACTAATCTTTATCAAGAAAGTTAAAAAAATGAATAATTTTAATATGATAAATGTAACCAATGCAGTTACACTGGAGACATAACAAAAAAATTACCCCCTCTCTGAAATTTGCTCATAACCACCTAGGGTATTTAACCTACTATACTTCTTCCTATACAACAAAGAGAAAAACAACAAAATTTAGTTTAGTAAGGTATTCATAGTTATTAATGGTAAGGCGTAACCTTGCTGCTAAAGCAAGCTCCATTTGAAGCAGCCCCTAAAATAAAAACCCGGCATTTTTAATTTCCTTCTCAAGAGCTCACATGATGTTATGGGAGTTACTATCTAATACTCTGATTTATTTGCAATTTATGCTATAATGATATATTTCAAAATTCACATCCAAAGCACTAATTTGCATTCTCAATTAATTTGCATTTGCCTTTCTCAATCTAGTTAAGCCTGATCCTCCTGCCATTCTTATTGGTTAGAATTGAATATTTCTTTCTTTATGCACCAGATTATACAAAAATACAATATAATACGGAATGATACCGATTTTTAAGAGTAGCAAATTTAGTTCTATTCTCCCTTTAGTCGCAAATCAGTCACACTAAGCAAATTCACTGGAACCAAACCTAAGGTATTTATTTATCTGAAATATGGACAACTTTCGAAGGGCACATGAGAGAGTGTCATTAATGTAATTGTGCCTTGCAATCCAGGCAGATATTTCATCATCACAGTTCAGTTTGTGAACTGTTTGTTTGGTCAACAATACTCTTGTATAAGTGAGGGTGCTTAAAGACTTAATCATGATACGTTCAAGGTGTACCACGTATCTTAAAAATTGCAGAATAGCTTGCTTGACGAACATAGTGCTTTCAATGTAAAAATATGTTATATAATTCATACCTGACCACAACTAGGAGCAGATCACCAGCACAAGCTATTCGAAGCCAAAGGTACTTTCCTATCTCAAATGCTAGCCCAACATACTAACCAACTGACTCAAAAAAATCTCAAATCTACCGGACCTCTTTGTAACCTATTGAATTTTTCTAGCGTTCGTAGAAGTGGTTGTAACCTACGATTTGCTCATCATTGCAACAATAACTACTACGATCTGTTCAAGGAAGCCCAACTCTAGATTACATAACGATAATACAAAATTGGACGTATATCACAGCTATTTAGAAGATAATATCAACCTCAAAATTCGTCTAAACTGCCCAGAGGATACAGAAAAGCAACAAACTCAACTACTGTAAAACTGCAACAAGCGGCCATACAAGCTACACAAGCATCAAATCAAAAAATCACTCAACTAACACAGCATGGCAGTTAGAAACTGGCTGCCAAAACAAACTCTAATCGGTCAAGCAACAGACTCAGAGCAAAGCTAAGGGAACTGAGAGATGTCATTCAATACCTACATTACTAACCTAAGCAGGTATGACCACACCACTTAAAGACGCATAAAAAATATAAATAAGCCCACAACAATTCCTCCAATCCGAGTAACCAGCCCAGTTCTTGGCCCTTGAGCAAAAAGTAATAAGGAGAAAGCAGACTTGTATGCTTACCACCTTGTAAGGTATTTACTCTACACAGCACCAAACCTGAAGCAAAAATGAGGACGATTAAAGAAACCACTTAATAATTCACGCAAGATCACACCAGTAACCTCCAAGAAAATTGAAGATAAAATTAAACTGTCGAGCACCAAAAAATTACCGGGAATTAATTTTATATCAGAAAGAATGTTGAAAAAATTGGCAAGAACGGGGGTAGTACTTCTGACGTATTTATTTAATGCTATAATCAGGCTTAGCACTTGAAAATGGTTCAAATTATCATGATTCTAAAGCCTGATAAGGGTCCAACGAATGTCATTTATATAGAACGATAAGCCTGCTCCTTGTCGTCTCAAGATCCTGAAAAAATAGTCTTCCAAAGAATTAAAGACGATTTATTTACTAATAATTAAATTTAATTTTGTAGGGCATACTTGAAAATTCAACAATACCTTCGCACGGTGCGAATCATAAATGGGGCGCTAAAAAAATAATATGGCGTAACTCTTCTGCTAGATGTAGTCCAGGTTTGGGAACCCAGACCTGTTGACAAAATTTAAAAAAGCCTACCACTCAAATATTTCAACTTGATCAAATCTTAACTATTTCATAGACAGTTCCAAACTAAATATAACAGTGCAACATCCAGTTTATGATCAATAGCTGCAAAAGTTTCGCAGGGAAGTGTTTTGGGATTTTAAAAAGGCAGATTTACCAACAGACAAGAACACATACGTAGGTATGTTCGCAGACGATACGGTTATACTTGCCAAACATAGAAACCCGATGGAAGCTGCTGCCTATGTTCAAAACCACCTGAAGTCTCTTCTAAGATTGCCTCTAAAGTGACATGTAACGGTTAATGGTCAAAAATCCCAGCATACTACATTTACTCTCCGAAAAGGACAATTTACAGCTTTAAAAATAAATAACAAAGATATATCGCATGTGAAGAAGTCAAATACCGCGGTTTAACCCTTGATAGAAACACTGGAATACAAGTTGCTCATCATCAAGCCCATTTGGATTTATGGCATTGAGATATGGAGCTGTGGCAGTAAGTCTAACATAACAATCATACAAAAAAGTCAATCGAAAATCTTTCGAATGATCATAGATGCTCCCTGCTTTGTGTCAAATCTCATCATCCACACCGATCTCACACTTCTTTATGTTTCAGATGTCCGTTCATGAAAGAAGCAGTAAATACTACAATCAACTCTAATCTCACAGTAATGCTCTATAAGAGTGACTTAAACCATAGTGCTGACCATAGCAGAGTGTTCCTGGCCCAAAGATCTCGAGTAAGACCGTAAGGGTATCACCTCAAGATGCGGTCTTTACCGTGCCATACGATTATTATTTTTTATGTATATCATTATATAATGCCATAAAATTAACATAATGCATATTATGATTTCTGATAATCCGTCAAAAATCCCTGTAAATTACCACATTATAGGGAATTAACTTTCTGTCGTAATTTGAATTAATTATAGATCATTTCATCAAGATAAAATATTTTTGTTTAACATTAAGGCTGTTGGAACATCTTTGCTACCAGTTCAAGCTGGATTTGATGAGCAGGTAGATAAAAATAATTTTTATGTGGTAGTCATAGGCGTCGAGCGCCAACATCTGGCCCGAAGAAATTTTTTGACCGGGCCCTCAAAGTAAAGTATTTTCTGTATCTTTAAGTTACTAATTTCGATTTTTGTTTGTGTATGCACGAGGGTGTTTACGACACTTTGCGTAATTTAGGTGGGTTATGCCCTAGAATCAAGAATCAAAGATCACGAAGGTAAATTCCGATACTTAAAAGTAAATTTACATATTGCTATGTACACAACATGCACGTGCCGTAATACCTTCTTAAGCCATTGACTTATTTTTGAAAAAAGATTAAATTATAAAGTGACAGTAGGAATGATAACGATATTGAATCTAAACTATGACTGTGCATCAGCAAATTTCTAGATTTAGAAGAAAATATCTAGACCAGCTGAAAATTAAAATTCTATACGCTACTACTAAGAAGAATATTTGCTCCCTACGATTAATCGAGGACCAAAGAAATCTTTACAACGCACTATACATTGCATACCACAACAGCATTATATTACCAAAATCAAAAACATGTCACGCAAAATAATAAATGCAGCAATCGTTCATCTCTACAGTTTTTAACTTTATCTCGATGCCTGCGGTTAGAAAAGGAGCGGACTCTGAGTGTATGAGACAAAAAGCAACTCTTTTTTGTAATCCTGCTATTGTTTGGTATTTTAGTTATAATAATAATAATAATGGTGAGGCTCTACGCCCCACGTGGGAGCACGGCCTGCAAACGGAGAGGTTAAGGCTCTCGTACGTTCGCTCTCTTTGCCCGGTCGTTGCGCACCATCTCTGGTGCGGGGCGGTGTGGCAAGCACCGCGCCTAAGACGACCGTCATTATTACCCCTTGTTCGAGTGAACGCAGGTACTCAATTATTTTTAGTGACTGAGTAGGCCACCCGCCAGGCATCAGAGAGCATCGGGAATTGAACCCGGGTCCATCAGCATCGCAGCCCGCCCCTCAACCACGGGACCAAGCTGGCTTAATTTTAGTTATAACCAAAGGTAAAATAACCGTTCATGCATGAATTTTTCTAGTTGACGTTTATATATTACGGTAGACCGTTTATTTATATAACTTAGGTTTAACTCTCTTTACATTTACTAAGCGACATGCTTGTTAAAGTTAAAGACAAATTAGATAAACTAAACAAAGGGTTAGGGCTAAAAAACTGTTTTTTGTTGGAGTAAATTTCTATTCAGTTGGAGATTATATTATTCAGAACATCAGCCAATTAGGCATTACTGCTGAAGCGCTTAAGCTAAAGAAAGATTATATATTGTGCAATAGGACTTTCATTAACTTCAACAAGTACAAATAATAAAGAAATATTAAAATAAAATCATAGAATGGTATGGCCATGCATCAAGAATGCAAGAATTTAGAATACCAAAAAAGATAACGAAAGCTAAGGCAACAAGAAAAAGAAAAAGGAGAAGACCCAAAAAATCATTGATGGAAAAAATTGAAAAAATAGTGTTCTTAGAGGAAACAATGAGAGAATTAAGAGAAGACAGAAGACCAGAAAAGATTTAAAACTTTCGAAAAGAAGAATATAATAAGGCCCCTTCATAATAGCCCCGTGGTCACACCCTAGTCACGGCAACTGACGATGGTGCGCCCCTCTTTCTTGTACATTTATTAATGTATGAAAATTTGTCCAATGTCGATTGTTTTTCTCTTTTCTTTAAGATTTTTGGGCAGTGATTAATAACATAATCATTGTACAGATCCTCAAATTCAATAACTGAACCTCATTTGAATGCCATTTTAAGACCGTTGTTTCGATATCCTCCCGCTTTAATAGCAGATTATTCTTATCCTTCTTCAGGAAGCACATGTCGTTAAGTTTCTTGGATAGATCATTTTCTTGCTGTATGGACTTTTCAATGTCATTATTATTCATCTCCAGCAGTCGTAACAATCCTCATCCATAATTTCAAGGACCATCAGAAAGAACAGAAATCAACTAGTTCAAAAGAAGATTATATATACCAGTGTAAGAGTCTTGTTCTAGACACCGTTTATAGATGGAAGCACAATATAATTCTGCAAATGCACTATAAGGTGTTCGCTATCCGAACACGTGCTTGTCTGAAAATAAAAATCTTTCGCAGAAGTGTTTGTTGTCCGATTTGTTTGCAGCTCAAACTATTAGCGATTACCTACTTTATAAATAAAGAAAAAGATTACGATATAAAGTGAAATGTAGAACTGCAAAGTCGTTTATCCGAACAAATATATTCGATCTCGAATATCTTAGACAGATTTTGCTTCCGCACAAACGTAAGAAAAAGGGATGCACCTATGTAGCTCTTGAACCAAATTGCATGCTTCTGCATCATTGCTTAAGAAAATAAAAATGTTATCAGAACAAAGCATGCGCAGACCCTTAGAACCACGAGCCAGGAAAATTCTATCTCTCTCCCCCTCCCTCTCGATGCATCTGGTGGTAACTATAATGCGCCAGTAAATAAAATTCTAGGGAACAACTGCAAACGAATTTTTTCGTAATTGTGGAAGGCGCTATTCAAGTCGATCTTTGGAGCTACGCTTTGTTTGGTTCTCTTCGAGTTGGCTCTCATAGTATACAAAGGCTATTCTGTTCTGGACCTGATATTACAAGTGGAGAAAGTTAAAAACTTCCTGTTGTTTTTGCCCAAACCCTCTTCGAATTCTGTTAAAAACAGATCTGTTGGTAATGGGTCGATGACTATTTATGGATCCTTAGAAGGCGATGAATCAACCCCGGAAACGCTTTTTGTGAACTTTCCCTGGCAGTGTTTCTTGTATAAAGAGATTATAAACAGAAAATTAAATCGATAAGAAGCTAATAGATGAGGCAATCAACAAAAAAATTATTCCTTGAGTAAAATGTGTCTGCAGCGGGTGGGGTATTGATATTTGCAGTAAGAATGCGGGAATACACGCTAATTTTCAATTATGTCAAGCCCCGTCGCCAAATGCAGAATTTGGTTGACTGGAGCGGGCAAAAAGCTCAAGCGAGTGCTTTGTAGGTCAGTGAGCAGCGCGAGACGAAAACTTTAGCAGAGGATATATTAGTTCTCCGAATTTAATTATATCAAGGGCGGGCGCTGCAAGAGAACACTGAATCAAGCCGAGCATTTTAATTAGATCTAACTTCACAGTTAACATCAATAACAAGGAAAAACGATCCGAAGCCGCTATTTATAACGGCAGACGCTAAACATTCCGTTTAGCAAATTGTACTCGAGCCGCGGAATTAAACTCTAATTAAATTGTACGGCGCTTCGGCCGCGCTTTATTTATGCGGCTTAGTGCGCGCGCGGACGGCGCTGTCGTCGCCGAAGACGCCGACTTCGGCGAGGGTTGTTTGTGCGCGCCGCGTTTTTGCGCCGCCCGGGGTCGAAGGTGGCCGGCCTTTCTTTCATTGAAGGCCCGGGAGCGCCGCAAAAACTGCTATTAATATTAATGCGAACTAATCTGTTGACTTTCGGAACCCGTGTGGATTACGGGAGCGCCACTTTAGCAACAACCCTATGAAT
This sequence comes from Sinelater perroti, assembly GCA_036346155.1. Lineage (NCBI taxonomy): Eukaryota > Metazoa > Arthropoda > Insecta > Coleoptera > Elateridae > Sinelater > Sinelater perroti. The sequence continues at coordinate 13,211,540 of JARFIY010000158.1, read as the reverse complement.
TAATTCGTCCGGGCGGGCGCGCCGCGCAAAAACTTCGGGTGCTTAAAAGTTTCGAATATTAAAGGCTGCAAGTTAAGCCGCCCCGCACTGAAAAGTGTTCGAAACTCTGCCGAACTTCCTGCGCGAGGCACCCGCCAAAAATTCCGCCTGTTAAACAATCAGCAACTGTCTATCAGACATTTGCACGGGGCCGCCGGCAGTTGTGGATGCGACACGCCGCTAAATTTTCAGCAATTTATTTAATGCGCCGATATAATGTATTACAGCGTTGTTCGCCGATTTAATGTGTAATTTTCGGGATATTGCGCCGGCCATAGCGAAAATCAATTTACCGTCCGTCAAAGTTCAACAATGTGGGGCCACAAAGCCGGTTCATAATTTGGAGCTGCCAGCATAGCCGTAATCAGGACAGACCGGGCCTGAAAAACGTCAGGAAATTCAATCCATTATTGTAGGGCATAATCGGGTTTACCTATTGCTGCAATATTAACAGCCCACGCGTAGGCGGGTATAGAATAATATAATAAAGTTGTTTTTGCGGGCGCATTTTACATTATTTCAGCGACGGCTCTCCTATGCCTGATTTGCTTATTAGTTCCTGAAAATGCGAGACGCTGCCATTCTATTCTAAAATTATTATTACATTTTTCTTTGATTTTTTTTAAATTAAATTTTAACAGCAATCAAAATACACAGTATTCTGTCAGCTAGTTTGCTGGTCTACAATTTGAAGATCTTATCTCTAATACTACTTTATATGTCAGCTGGCCACTGTCTTTTTAATCTTCTTATTATAGAATCTTCTAATAAGGATTGCATCAAAGGTTTTGTGTGTTTCCAATTTTTGGTGGTTTATGACGCCTTTCTTATGGATGACCTCCTTGACAGTTGGTATTTTCAAGTCTTTATGGATCATTTCGTTTGTTACGTACCATGGAGAGTTAACTGTTATTCTTAAAATTTTGGACTGACAACATTGGTCTTGCTCGCACAGCCCCACAGCTCTATTCAATAAGTCCAAATAGATTTGATTACCCATTTGTACAACAGTAATTTGTTTTCTATGGATATCGAAGACTTTCTACCAATCAACCAATATCACTCTCTCTGTTTTAAATCCATTTGTTTCCTTTTTTGCCGATGTGATCTCTCCAGTTTAATTTGGAATCTATGTAAAGTCCTAGGTATCTTACTGTCTTGGTCTGTAGTATTTCTTGGTTGTTTAGATATATGGGTGGAATATGTTATTTGAATAGACTTTGACTGATTTACTTTAACATTCCACATTTTAGGCCAGCGCTCTAGGGCATATAGGTAGTCTTGTATTTGAGTGTTCGGAGGACTTCATTGTGGCTAGCCAGTATGTCAGTATCATCAGCAAATGCGCTCATTATGATAATTGGTGAGACTGGAAGCTCCAAGGTAGATAATGGAGAGAGTAGAGGGCCCAGGACACTGCCCTGGGCTACCCCAGAGTTGATTTGACGTATAGTTGAGACTTCTTGCTTTGCTTTTGTTCTAATTTGCCTGCCATTTAAATATGTTTTGGACAAATTGTAAAACTCTGGTATGTGCTGTTTAATTTTATACAATAATCCTGGGTGCTAAACTCTCTCAAAGCCTGGCTTACATCTAGGAACACTGAAACACAGTATTCTTTTTTGTTTAAACTGGCAAAAATTGTTTGCGATATACGGTGGCATTGTTGGGTCGAATGACCTTGACGGAATCCCAATTGATAGTCTGGTATCCATTCTGTATTGACTCTAATAAGTACTAGTTTTTCGAGCAAATTTGAAATAGTTGGCAGTAAGCTTATAGGACATATGATTTTGTACTAGGTGGGTCCTTAGCGGGTTTAAGAAATAAAATTATCTCAGCGGTTTTTAATTTTTTTTAATTGCATTAAAGATATACGTCAATAATACTATGCCTTTTTGGCAGTTATTTAAACATCTTTGCTGTTATAATGTCCATTCCCAGGGATTTTCTTGGGTTCAGGCGTCTTATTTCTTCTTTTATCTCTTTAGGTGTGACTGGTTGTACTGCTAGTACGGGTGTCTCTGATAATTTTATTATTTCCTCATCCGGATCATTTTTATGAGGCTGAAATACACCTGCAAGGTGTTTGGCAAACGCTTCTTTTTTCTCCTTGTCACTTTTTACCCACTGTTGTAGTGTTGGCTGTTCTATTAATTAATTATTAAATTATTAAATGGGGAAAATTGTTGCATCGTGTGGTCGGAGTTCAGAAACTCTTGACGTTTCGTCCACAACTACGGCAGACATCTTCAGAAGAAAATCTTCTACAAATTAAGTGACTGACCCGTGCGTTTTCGCTTTTATACTCGTGCGAGTATGGTAGGGATGGTGTTGGGGCGGCGTGGTTGACGTCACCGGGATGGTAGATGACGAGTTTTATTGTTATTTTGATATTTATAATCTAGTAAATTTAATGAGGTAATAGTTAATTCGACAAAACGTTCCTTTATTAAGTGAAAGTAACAACGGCATGCTGCAATTTCTAAAAACACATTTATACCAAGTATGGCCTGGTCTATAAATGTAAATGCAGAATTTATAAAAATGTAATTACTGTATTTTTCTTTTAAATAGACTGTCCTATCAATTATTGCGTATTTAAATTTAATATTAACATAAAAAACATATAATCATCCCTATTTTGTGGCTGCGACACTTCTGTATATTATACTAACACACAGACATTCAAATCGGCACACAAATATCTGACTTATTAAACTTTGAATAAGGAAGCGAAGTAAATCTGAAGAATTTTTAACCTACATTAACAATATCAAGTGAATTTTTATTTTATGAAGTCAATATGATAACTCCTGATAAAATAAAACTGTTTCCAAATTAATAAAGGTCAAAATTAAGAAAAGAAGCTCCAGAAAGAAGCTTTCTTTATAGTCAAGTATAACAATTTTGCCTTAGCAAATTGTTACAAAAAATTGGCAGGTTTCTTCTTGTAGTTGAATATTTTACAATATTTCAAGAACGGTGATCAAACCTTAATAAGCCTTGAAAGCAGCAATCACAGATATCTCAGGATTAAACACACGCTAATTGTCCGGCTTGTCACGCCAAAAAATCTAGCGATACCTTCATGCACTTAGCTTTGAATGAAGTCGTCCTTGGATTATTCTATAGGAATTGAAGTCTGAAAAATCTTAGAAGAAAGTGAGTTTGCAACCAGTTTTTTCAGAATCCACAAGAGAGTTCTGTCTAGGGCACAGGTAATTAGTGACTCCAATGAGGTTAGAAAACAGCCCTCGTCGTTTGATGAGGCCATTTTGAGAACAAGACTGTGCTTGACCGAGCTATAAGGGCTTGTACAGATTAAAGATTGTTGAACCACAACCTAGTAGATACCTTAAAACAAAAAACGTTTCTTCAAAAAGTTCGCATTGCCTTACATGTGATTTAACATTTTTTCTAGTTTTCTCAGTTCATTAAGATTTTTAAAAAGTATCAGCTCCATATGTACTCATAATAAAAATTAAGAAATTTGGATGTTCCAAAGCTACCACGGTTTGACATCTTAAACTCAAGTAAGATAAGCTTTATGCTCATGTGCGAATGAAACGTAGCACAAATTAACGAAATTTTAACTTGAGGACAGTGACAATGAAACCTGTTTTGACTTTACTCAGTTAGTCCGTAAGATTTGTCTCTATAACAAAAATTTTTTATTATAAAAATAATCCGTCCTATATCAATTGATTTATGTTTTGAAATGTTACTTAATAAATCAACAATCTATTGCGGGATCCTGCTATCAATTTAGTGATGAAAAGAGTTGAACTTAAATTTATTTCTTCATATATAAGTTATTGAGTCTTTAAACATTTATGTACTAAAGTACAGGGTGTCTGGTGGCAGATTTATATTTTCAAACTTAAATAAAAAACGTAATAATTGACACAAAGTTTTATTAAGAGCATTGAACGATAGAATAGAAATGCGGATTTCATTTTTTAAAGAGTATGTCATCCAAATGTCTGCCGTCGAGTTGCACACTGTTCAAAACGAAGCCTTGTGTTCTGCGCCACACGCTGCAGTAAACTTGGTTCAATTGAGCTGATTTCTCGACGAATATTTTCCTTTAAAGCCACAAGAGATTGGGGATTGACATTATAAACCCTCTCTTTGAGGTAGCCCCATAAAAAAAATCCATGGGAGTTAGATCGGGCGACCTCGGTGGCCATCGGATGTCCCCAAAGCGATTGATCAGTTTTTGGGGGAAATTTTCCTGAAGTAAATTCATCGAAGCTCTGGCTGTGTGTGCAGTCGCCCCATCCTGTTGAAACCACGTGTGTGAAAAGTACGATGGATGAGCTCGCAGGTTTGGCAAAAATAAATCCGTAATCATGCGTCGATAATTTTCACCACTGACATTCGTCGCCTGACCTCGAGAATTTTGGAAAAAAATGGTCCAATTATCCCATGCGTGGATAAGGCACACCAAACAGTTACCTTGAAGCAATGCAATGGTTTTTGATGTTTCAATCGAGGGTTGCGGGTTCTTGGAGACCAGTAACGGCAGTTTTGCTTGTTGACGTGGCCGTTTAAGTGAAAATGAGTCTCGTCGCTCCAAAAAATGGGATTTACAGTGCGAAAACGCTCCAACATCGTTTCACAAAAATTTTTGCGTAAATCAAAGTCACTTTCTTTCAGTTCTTGAACGATTTGAATTTTAAAAGGATGGAACTTCAGATCCTTTCTTGAAATTTCATGAATAATCTCTCTTGGAAGTCCCAGTAAGGCTGCTCTTTTCCGTATTGAAAGTCGCGGATTTTCACGTAAACTGCTTTCCACCAGTTCAATGTTTTCGGGAGTCCTTGAAGATCGACTGGGCCCTGGCCGTGGGGCATTCATAACAGAGGCACTTGCGCGGAATCTCTGCACCCACGAACGAATTAAATTTACACTCGGTCCATCACGTATTCGCCGAATACCGAACTTTGAACAAAATTGTCGACGGGCAATTACATAAGAATCATTACTCTTAAAAAATGTCTCTACAGCGAACGCGCGATGCTCACTCGACCACTACGACATCGTGACTGACAAATCCGCACGATCGGTGATTCCAACGGCGCCACCCTCACCCCGCACCGTTTATTACTTTTTGAAATAATCGTATTTAAAAATATAAATTTGCAACCAGACACCCTGTACAAGACCCTGTGTATAAATTTTTTTTGATAGTATTGAGAATAACTTCAAGTGATAAACTACTTTTTAAGGTTATTATTTTGAAATCATTAAAAAAATGTCAAACACTAATTTGGAGGTTCTTATAAACGCATGATATGTATGTAAAACAGGCCCGTGTACAGTGCTGATGACCACCAAACTAACAAATCACCATCGCTGCCGAACTGTTTGCTTTGGACAAAAAGCCGAACATGCCCGTGCCGGAAGCAGCGTCAACGATTTAATTGCTGTCGCTGGCGCAATTATGATTTTAATTTGTCGTCTGCCACATACTTCCCGCCGTAATAGCTCGGATCAGACAAATCACTTGTCACGTCAGTGACAACCGCATGAAAGTTGTTTGTCATTAGCATAACGAGCGCGTCTGCTCCAACGCCGCGATGAAGTGGCGAACAAACATTGATATGCAGGTTTTGAGTGCATTTGCACCTTTGCACGTGGCATTATTGGGGATGATACGCTTCAGTCGACGCAAGCGTTGTGTGCGTACTTTTCGAGTTTTGTAAATTAAAATTTTGCTCGACGAAAACACAGTTATTAGCGTGTTGGGTACTTAAGCCTAGTAATGTTAAAAATAACCGTATGGGTGCCCTTATAAATGTTCCACGACGTTCAGTAACATTAGAAGTACCGACGAATATTTCTAGTCGCTCGCTACTCAATTATTTTAGTAATTGAGTAGGTAACCAGTCACATATCTGAACCTAGGGTTGAACTTAAGCCTGTCCGTACTGCAGCCAAGTAACTCAGAGCTTGGCCACACTGGTGCTACTAAAGAAAGTTAAATACGAAAAATAAATTGTTGGTACAAGGACAAGTTGGGCAATACATTAGAATAACTAGACGTATCCGATACCCAAGAGTACGATAGTGATAAGAAACGGTCACATTTGATCTACTGACTGCTGACTCAATAATTAAATTAAATTAAAGTAATGAGACTGATTTTTTATTTACCGAAGTTTTTATTTTTTTCAAACATCAATGTTATCCCCTTCAAAGTAGTTCCCTTGGGCAGCTACACACCGATCGAGACATTGTTCCCACTGTTGGTAGCAGCGCTGGAAGTCTTCAACCGGTATGGTCATCAGCATGTCCGTTACACTCCTTTGGATGTTTTCTAAAGTCCCAAAATGACGTCCTTTGAGGTTTTTTCAGTTTAGTCACAGGGACTGAGGTCAGGTGAATAGGGGGGCTGGGGAACCACAGGAATTCTTAATGTTAAACGACGGTCTGATCTCACAAGCGTGTTCACACGTTCGATGTTTTCGTCGGTTTTGGAAGTTGAAGGCCTCCCTGAAATTCCGCTGTTCCATTTTGCGTGACGCACAATCAAAATACAACTTCGCTAATAGCAGTCACAAAAATCACGTAGTTAACGGAACGAGTTGAAACTCGCACTTAGCTATGGGAGGGTATTTATACACGTGCTCTATTAAGGGCAACAACGTAGCGTTGCCAGATCGCTTGCAGTGTTGCCAGTCTCATTACTTTTCTGCCACACCTCGTAGAAGTTTCTCTTTCTGAATCTAAAATACACCTCTTGAAATATTTTATAAATAAGATGACAGCGGAAACTTTGCGGCGTTATTTTAACTTTTGAACTACTAAAATGTTCTAGTCAGTTATCGATTAGCTTGCTGACGTACCACACTAACTTTACAGTGCTTTAAAATGTCGCACCATGCTCTGATTTTTTAAGCACTACTGCTTAGCACTTTTCACTAGCAGAAGTTCAAATAGCTTCACACTTTAAGACGTTATACATTGTCCAGCAGAGATGTAGTCTATTTCATCTTTTAAATTCTCTGACTGTTTCTACTTGTAGATCGTGGTAAAGATGAGTATTTATGGTATACCACAGAACATACACACGATAGTCCGCATCACTTTATTTTCAAACTTTTGAATCACCTTAACATTTGCTGACAGATCCACACAGTTTTTAAAATTTACGTACGCAATACCTTGTAGGTAGAAAGAAAAAATTTTTTTGTGATAAGCCAGTGCAAGTTCCAACGTTTTAATTGCAATTTGGACCGATTTTTCTCATATTCTCCTCCCATGTGAGATTTCCATCTGGTGTCATTCTTAGATGCTTGACTCAGTTGCAATAGGGAATGCCTTGAAATGTACTGATTCTTTTTGTTCGTAAATTTGACACAATGAGACTTAGTTTCATTAAGTTTAAAATGTTCCTTCTTGGCCCAGACATTTACACTAGCTAGAGCTTTTTCAGTTGGTTAGCCGCCCACGTAACCATTAACACTTTGTTTTGGGCAAGACACTAGTGTGTAATAGATAAAGTATCGGACCTAACACACCATCTTACATCACTCTTGCTTAACTCGATTTAGGCCCAGAATACGAGTCACCATGTTTTGCTTGAAAGAATCTCCCAAACAGGTACAGTCTGAGTAGCTGATTGTATACGGCTGGCAGAAGTTTATCCGTCTTGAGAAACGGACTAACATGCTAAACATAATAAAATGTTTGCACTACATCCAGAAATACCGGTATGCACAATTTTCTCTCTTCAAGCTATTGACTTGTAATTAAATGCATTTTATTGATCAGTAAATATTTATTCCAAAACCCAAATTGGTCTTCAGGAATAAGTTAAAGGTTAAAGACTATTAAGCACTAGTTTTTCAAACAGTTACAATACCTTCGAATTTTTTTCTCAGGACTGGGAACAGATAGAAACATGCGGTTTGTTTGAAAATACTTAAAATGTGTGGCATCGATTGAAATTCATTATCAGTTTAGTGAAACATGTGGTGATAGTGTTATGGATGTGTCTAATGTGCGTTAGCGGATGGGACAGTTCAAAGAAGGCAGAACGTCGTGTGACAACAAACCAAGACAATCTCGGCCTTGCATTATCCGATCTGACGACATGATTAAGCGAGTGGAGAAACTTGTTTTGCAGGATTGCCGAATGACTGTGGGACAAATCGCCTCCAATGTTGGTATTTCCATGGCATCCGTGTACACAATCCTGCATAAAGACCTGAACATACTAAAAATGTCCTCCAGGTGGGTGCTACAAATGCTGGCAACTTTGAAGTTATTTCTCATGTTCCCTACTCACCTGATCTGGCTTTTAGCGACTTTTGGCTATTTCCAACGATAAAAAACACTGTCCGTGGTCGCATATTCACTAGTCGTGCCACTATTGCATAAGAGATTTTCCAGTAGTAGACTCCTAAAGAAGCGTTTGCATTGACCATGGAATCATAGCGTCGACGTTGCAGGAAGATTACATCTTGAAGTGACACAAATTTCGCAGTTTTTGTGTAATTAGTTTGTGAGAAAAAAGATCAGAGGTATTATAACTTCAATCTACGTCGTATATGGTGTATCTATACCACTGCGTTTCGTTAGGGTCTTTTCTAGGCTTTAGAATCACAATTATTTCCTCACACTTCAGGATTTGGACACGTCTGTCAGTCCAAAAACACTACTAATTAAGTTTGCTATTGCTATTATTGCCTTCCAAGGTAATTATCAACTCGCCATTAATTAGGTCAAAACCATCAGGTTTATTGAAACGCATTTTGGTCTTGATCTCTTTCATTACTTCTTTTGGGACGACTAGCGGAATATGTTCTCTATATCTTATTGTTGGTTGTTGTTCATAATGGATATGGTTGAAAAGTGTAACCTGAATATTTCGCAAAAATATCGATTTTTCCTGTTTATTTATTGTCTAAATTGTTCCTTTGCGAATTAGTGACATCTGGGTAAACGGCCTTTATTCTCTTGGTGGTCTTTCCAGAAAGAGTAACTTGTTGTCAAGTCGTCAGTAAGTTCTTTGAAATGTTTTGTAGAGGTATTTTAACTCGTCGGCTTCTTGTTTGATAGCTAGTTTTATCGCTCGTATTTCTAGCACTTTCATTTCTAGGGATCGTACAACTGGCTATTACAATTCGTCAAAACTTCTGCCTCCAATTCTTTAAAGAGTTTACGGTCAGGTGTATGAAGGTAAAATTATACCGCTGGATAATTGAACGAAAAAGCACAAAAAACGGCGCCGAGAATGCGAAAAACAACAAGCAACCAGATAATAATAAGTTCGTCTTGCAGTACTTTGTACATTGTCATCCATGAAAACTTGAAGTTAACGAAGGTTTACGCACAATGGGTTTTCCATACTCGCACCGGTTAATAGAAGCGTGTGGAGGTGTATCAACAGTTTCCCCAAATGTACAGCGTCAATTTAGAGATGTTCTTTAACTATCTGGTCACATCAGACCAGTTTCAGTCGGCTATTAAAAAGTGAAGTCTTGCTGCATAAACTCAAAAAATTGTTTACAACAAGTGAGGAAACAATTAAATAAAATGACTCTAAGGAAATGTGCACCCATTCCTTCAATAAAAGATTAATAAGGAGAAAGCAATTGTAGTAGCTCAAATCATTTTTAAACGCCCCAAGTAGCATTGACAGTAAGTAGTAGACAATTCAATATTGACTGCTTCCGCTTTTTAATAACTTTCTACCAACTGGGATAACATTCTTTGCGTTTCAAGCAATTTTCGGCGATATTTCGTTTGTGATATTAATTCTGGACTTAATAGTTAGTTGGTTTTTTTTAAATCACCAAATAATTAATGTGTGTACAATATTTTTTGACCGGTCAATGCTTCAATTGTTGCTAGGTTTTGCAAGAATAAGAATTTTAAAAAAGGCTTCTTGTTGTCTTAGAGCTTAGACGGTACTTTCAATTTTTGTTTTATTTTTAAACGTTTGTCGGCTTTTCTAAAATCTAGATATCTTAAATAAGGGTACTGTCTCAGCATGGAGTAAGCTTTAAAGTGAACCTATTTTAGAATTTCTTATTAGGTTTCTCATACTTCAAGACTTGCTTCAGGATTTAAGTTGAGCTTTGATAGTGTTCGCTTTAAATATGTCTGCCATCAGTCTTTAAACTGGACTGTAGTTAAATCTACTTATTTTCAAGTTTTATTCAAACATGGGCTGTTCTACAAAGCCAGATCGTGATAAATTGAATAGCCGTTGTAATAAAAGTTCTCTATCATAGTGTGACAGACTTGCATTTATAAAGAGAGTCCAACAATACTACTTTGAGAAGTGTGTTTTAACGTAGTCTAATTTTGTTTTGTTTTAGTGTAATAATAAAAAAAAACATCAATCACAAGTATATTTAATTCTTCATAGAGTCACTCAATAAGTCCTAAGTAATAAAACAACAATTTTATGCAAAAATTCTTCTTTATTCATCAAAATAGTCTCCTTTGGTGGCGATACAATGATGCCAATGCTTCTTTAACATTTCGACGCCGCCTTTGTAGAACGATTCATCTTTGCCTTTAAAACAGACTTCAGTTTTGGTGATGAATTCTTCGTCCGACATCTTTTTGAGTTCGGCAAAGAGGTGTTACTCGCTGGGGCCCAGATATAGACTATACGGTGAGTGCGGAAGCAATTCAAAGCTCAATTAGAGCATTTTTGCCATTGTTTTGAGCGACTTGTGACACGCTGCGTTGTCTTGGTGAAACAAAATTTGTTTCTCCGCCAAATGTGGTCTTTTTTGCGATTTCGGCCTTCAAATGCTCCAACAATCCAATATAACAGTTTCTGTTGATTGTTTTTCCATATTCCATATTCCATATAGTCGAAGAAGATTATACCGCGTGCATCTCAAAATACAGAGGCCATAACCTTGCCACCTGACTGTTGCGTCTTTGGTCGCTTCGGACGGCTTTTTACCTGCTCCTCTCCTCTCAGCAGGCTACCTATTTGATTCCGGAGTGAAACTGTGGATCCATGTTTCATCCATTGTCACATATAGACGCAAAAACTACGTCGTGTTGCGCATAAATATGCCCAAACAGCGCTCTGAATAATCAATTCGTTGTTGTTTTTGTTCCGGTGTGAGCAAACGCGGCACCCATTTCGAAAACAGCTTTCTCATAGCCAAACGTCTGTGTATAATAGTGAAAGCACCTTCTGATATCTTCAGAGTGTCAGCTATCTCTCTCAATTTTACTTTGCGGTTGCCCATAATGATTTTTTGGTTTTTTTTATGTTTTCTGGAATAATTGCCTCATTTGGACGTCCAGGGTGTTCAGCATTATTTGTGTTCGTACGACCGCGTTTGAAGTTAGCAAACCAAAGCTTAACCGTTGTTTCGGATGGGGCAGTGTCCGGGTAACTTTGTCAAGCCATTGCTTTGCTTAAACGGTATTTTTTTCATTAAAAACCAATGATAAATCAACACACGAAATTGCTTTAAATCCATAATTTTGAAAATAACAAAAGTAGCATGACTTAAAGCACTGTAACTCTGTAACAAATTGACGAAATATCATGATATTTTGACTGTAAACTTTTGCAGGTTGGTATTATTGAAATATATCGATATTTCGTTAGAGGTTCCATCCAGTGGTCAAGTCCGGGACTTATTGAGTGATGTGGTATGTAGCTTTTAAATTTAATATTTTTAATTCGTTCTCCAAACTTCATATTATTGAGTAATAAATTTTTTAAAACACATTTTTTTTTGTTTTGTTAGTCTACATCTTATTTCTTGCTCTATACAAACCCCTATTTCTGAAATTTCAATTATGAGTCTAGTTGCTGAGTAAATTTGATAAAATGTTTTTTTTCTTTATTTTTGAGCCTTTTATAGTTTCCATGTTGATACTTAGATTACTTTAAAAAATGTATTAAGATAATTTAAACTACTGCATTTGGCAAACAAGATTTCCAAACATTATGTTTACTTTTAAAAATACGAAATAGAAAGGAACTTGTGGTTATCCTATTTTTTATCTTTCCTTTCTAGACGTTTTTATAAAGTTATAAGTAACGTTAGTAACTATAATATTTCTACTATTTAAGATAATATTTTGTGACCCTCATCGTACAACCTTTACCGAGAATAATGTAGAAATATATGTGTCAAAATTATTTTGGGTAATTAATTATTGGAAACAGTCTTCTAAATGAACGTTAATTTATGTATAGAAGTTTATAAATTTCTATATAATTTGGTGCCCCCGCATGGATCCTTATTTGTTCAGTGCTAATTAAGTTTATCGTAATTAGGATCCAGCATCAGAAGATATTCTCCTTTGTTCGAAGTAAAAAAAGGACTCAAAATTTTCAGCTTCAAGGTTAGCGAATAGCCAAGACAGTTACAGAGGAAAATTTGTTCCATGAAAATTAAAAAAGGGGGACCATCCCAGCAAAAGTTGGAAATTGCCCTGGAACATGATCACATCAATGAATTAGGTGAAAAAATTACAAAATAATGCTTGAACAAGCATTGATTAAAGGACAGTATCTTAAGGGTTGAACAAACTCAATTTAGACGTCGAAAAAAATACTCAAAAGATGGCGAATTAGGCTCATTGAGGAGTATCCTTAGCAACGGCTCATTGGTACAGACAAACAAGAAATGTGAACTTCCAAAAATTAGTTTTCCATGGGGAACACATGAGGTAATCACAGTTTAGAAAGATGAAGGATTTAAACCTGTCAAAAGTTTCAAATATTTAACACAAGCTAAGGAATCTAGAAGACTAGTGATATAGTAACTATCTATCCAATAACAAATTTCAGATGCTATCAAGTAACTGAAGTTCAACAAAAAGAATTGGAGACAAGATTTGCGTAAGGAAATAATTGGCCGTAGCCATAGGTGGAGAATAAAAATAGTTTAGGTCACCTAGATAATCAATTAGAAACAAATATTTAGGTATTAAGGACTTTGGGAATAAAATTCGGGGACAGAGTTGCTTTCTTGCACTCATTAGTTAAATAAGGCCTTACTGCATATATTCCCCAAATTTAGTAACAAAGCCTGTCTATATTTTCCGAAGACCGAGTTCTTAGGGAAGTTAAAGAGACCAATCGTCTGGAATTTGTTAAAAAGATTAATAAAGCCGATATGGATAGATTTAGCTGTAAAACGACTTAATTTTCATAACAGAAGAACAAAAACCTTTTGGAGAACCTACCGTTACCTACAATTACAATATAACAGTTCAGAATGCAGAAAGTAATTCCTCCGTAGATTTAGATAAACTGGAAAGTAAAAACTCAAACAGTTTTACTGTCTCTTGAGCAAAAGTCTAGTAAAGATTTATGTAACCTCAAAGGTTTTGGTGTCCAGAACCCAATAGAGATGCAGAAAAGCTCAAGATGAACAAACTGGAAATTCTGGAAGCAAGAGACAGATTCATAGTTAACGAGAATTGAAGGGTTGGTCTTTGGATGAAGCAGAATTGTTTAAGCTGCCTGGATCCAAATTGCAAATGAAGGGAGAACACTTCTTCCAATTCTTTGTCTGTACAAGTTGTAGACATTGAGTTCACTTTTGAACTTGCAAAGTATTCTGGACCTACAGTGGCTGAAAGGAATTTATCGTCGAAGTTACAGAGTTTTTCCAGGATTAGCTAGCGAATTAGGCACGTAACTAAAGCGGAAATATATAAATAAAAAATTATAAGTAACCTAAGTAACCATATTAATTCAATCTTGAGAACGGATCTCTCTCGTTAACTTAAAGATAAATTTAATAACGAAGAAAATTCTGAGTACAACAGTTATTTTAGGTTCTCCATTATTGTAGTAGACACATTTTTAAGTGACAACTATTCTTTGGATAGAAATTTGAAACTGCCTACAACGTTAGTAACATTTAGAACCTGGGTCACGCCCTAGACAGTTATATTAGGTATCTCTTCTTTCTGAGATCAACGTCTTCATTTACAAAACGACGGAAACATACAAAATCAGCAAAATAGCCGTTGCATTAACCTCGCAAATTGGCATCAAAGAGAATTTCGCGGCATTTGCGCGCACGAACTACATACATTCACCCCTTTAAATACCTGTCATGTATCCGCTGCGCTTGCTAAATATTTTATTCTCAATTAGCGCACATGCGTGCGCGCCGAAACGCGCATTATCGAAATTGAAAATGTAGCGGCGCTGTACGCCCGCCCTGCAAAGCCCAGCGGCTGCGAATATCGACAATTTCCATGTAAAGACAATAAAACAGCGGTGTTTTTGCAAACGGCTGCTACATGGCGCTCAAAGCTTCCAAATTAATGCAAACAATTGCATTACGGGCCTCAAAACCAATATTCTGTAGTATTGCAGGGCAATATAGGGAATTATGTTATAATATTGTTAGTAGACAATGCAATAGCGGGGGTTTCGGAAAGCTTTTAGGGGCTTTATCGCAAATGTTTGGTACTGGTTTTAGCCGCAAGAGGTATTCTGGTGCAGATTTGTGGTTCAAGAAGCCTTAAAATATAAATTTTTATTTGCTGTACTTACAGAGCAAAAAAATTTAATAAAACTTTCTCAAAAATAGGGGAGTAATTGGGAAAGAAACTTCTGTTTACAAAGATAATGGAGATATACAGTAAAGAGAAAAAGAGGGTTTTGTGGCGGTGTACTCGTTCACTAGATCAATTTCAAATAAATGTTGCCATGTAAATCCCACCAAATGTGAAGTGCGTGCAGTATAACGATTTCTGTGTGCAAAAAATGTGTATTGTTTACAGGCCAAACATCAGTGGTGTCGCATGTTTAAAAAGTAGCCGCCCACCTGTAATTTTGCAGACGTTATGCACAGTGGTTTACGCCACACCCTTTTGAGCTTTAATATTACAGGATGGCTTCATTCAATTGAGTGCCTCAATTTGCTTGACAATTATGCCGAAAGGTAATGTACTGTTGTGGGTTTTTAATGTGTGTAATAACGGTTCTGTATTTATGCGTGCCTGTCCTTGAAAATCAAAAAAAAATTTTTTTTTCGAATTGCCCTTATACAATAACAACAAATATGCAACTATGAGAATCTCTACTTTATTCTATCACCACTTGTGCTTAACTCGACCAAATTTGGCATCAGGTCGTTGCTCTTACGAGCTAGATATTAGTTCTGAAATCCATCCCGTACATAATACTACCAAAACAACTACTTAGAAGCACAAAAAAATCACAACTTAATAAGGTACCGCGCAGAATCGTCCGCTGTTTGTATGCATATGTGGCAAATCTGTCATAATGATAATTATGGTTTTTATAAGCAGCGATTCAGTTCAGCATCTGACACTTGATAAGTATGAGGCGATTCGCATTTTGCGCCGCAATTAATAAGCAGCCTTAAGCGGCAGCAGCCGATAGACATCAGCTCCAGATGAATCACCCAGGTAACTGTACCACGCGGCGTGACCCGGGCATTAACGAGGCAAAAAGCTGCTTTTGCATTATTTATGGCTGAAAGATGGCGGCGATTAAAAACCAATCGTCGGCGTTCTCTTTTTGCGAATTAGCAGAAACTCGATCGCAGCAAACCGTAGTCGCTCGATTTTGCAAAATTAACGTGGCAACGTAATTTCGAAACGACTTTGTTCAGACTCCCCCCATTTAATCCACCTGCACTAAAATTACCATAGTTGCAATTCGAAAAACCCGACAAAATAAAATAATAACAGATGGTATAACTTAACAGCGACTTCAAGAAACTGGGCCTCCCTAGGATATTTGAGAAGAGCTGGACCGACGAGAGCAACGACTGTGAGCCAAGCGCGGCCGAACTTTATAAGTGGGTGGGTTTTGAAGTTTTGGGAAGGTTCTGAAGCGCGTGAGAAGGGAGAATTTAAAAATATGAACAGCTTAGCTAGTTAGGCATTGTACAAGGTGCGGTCAACAGAGTTTTGATCGAGTAGTATAATACATCATTAGTAAATTATTCTGCTCGTAAAACGAAAGTCTTTATTTCTTTCTTTCTCTATCATTGTTTTACCCTCACGGTTCTCGGATATTTATATTCACCTCCTTGACCTATTCCTTCCATTTTTTCTAGTCTAACGCCATTTTGTTCATATCAAGTTAGTCGTAGTCTTCTTTGTTTCTTTGTTGTTTTTATTTTCAGTATTCTTTTCGGTAGTCTGTTGCTGTCAAATCTTTGTACATATATGTACCATTCTACTTGTTGTTTCTCAATTTTTGTGCTATACTTTCTTATTCTAATTTCCTTCTACTTTCTCCTTTACTGATGTGGTCTAGCTCCACTGTGGTCACTTCTTCCAGGGGTTGATTCTTATACATTATCTTGGTCTGTTTTTGTTCTTTCTTTTTGTTTATACATTTAGTTCCATTTTTAGTTTTTCTATTTCTCCTATCCATATTTTATCAGCTTCTGCATTTTGACCTTTCTATCTGTCATGAGCACTAGATCGTCAGCTATCTATTCTGATTGGTATCATATTCCTAAATCCCACTGTAGTCTGTAGTCTGTTCCTTCTTTGTTTCATATACTTAAGTAATCTATCCATTACTATTATAAATATATATGGGCATAGACTGTCTCCTTGTCTTACCCCCTTTCTGATGTTAAATGCTTCCGATCGATTTTAATTTACTTGCACTTTTGCTCGTGTGTTTTCTTATATTGAATTTATGATTTGTAATAGTTTCTTTGGTGTTCTTCTTCCTTCTCTATTTTAATATTTTAATAATAAATATTATTATCTGTTGTTTGCCTTTTCTCTCTAAATGGCGTTTGTCCATCTTCTAGTTTCTTTTTAGTTTGTTTTATATTATTGTTCTGTAAATTTTGTATGCACTATCGGTGATAGGCTGCCTCCTGTTTTGAATACAGGCATTATCAAGTTGTTTTTCCGTATCTGAGATAGAGTATTTCATTTTCATGCTTCGGGCATTATTTTGTGTAGCCACATTATTTCTTTCTGTCCCATATATTTCATTATTTTTGGGTCTTTATCATTTGCTTTGTTTATTTTCTTGTTATTGATGGCCGCTTCCAGCTGTTTAATGTCGATTTTATTTTAGTGCATTTAATGCTCCTATTGTCTGGGTATGACTACTTGTATTGGCTGTATTTTGTCATCTTCATTTTGCTCAAATTTATGTTTATAGTGCTTTCCGAGGTATTTGTTGCAATTTTCTTGTTTTTATCTCTTATGTCTGAGTCTGTTTTCTTTCTTCTTCCTCTTAGTCTTTTGATTGTGGTTCAAAATTTTTAGTTATTGTATTTGTACCGTTCATTTAACTCATTTCCGAAACCTTCCCATATTTTTGTTTGATTTTTTTATGAGAAGATTCCTTGTGTCTTTGCTCATTAGTGAGTGTATATTTATGCTTGTTTCTTGTCTCGTACTGCGTCTTTAACTTCCTTTGTCCACCAGCTTGTTCTTTTTCTTCCATTATTTATCGTCCTGTATCCGCATACTTCGTTTGCCGTGCTAATTAGTATCTCTTTTAGTGCTTACCATCTATTATCTATTGTCTATCTTCCATTTGTTTTCTTCAAATTGTTTATTTATGTTTCTATTAGCTTTATATGCTTGTTCTTCTTTTTATTTTTTATTAATTTATTTCTCTACGTTTGGTTTTCCTACTACTAGCCTGTGTGGTGTACCCGTTTCTTCTTGTGGTTCTACTTTTATTTCTTCTACGTCTTTTTCCATTTCCGCTGGGTATACTATGTAGTCTATAGTGCTTTTTGCTTGCATTTCTTATGCTACGAAAGTATAGCTGTCCTCATGTTTTTGTTTCCAGAAGAAATTTCCAATTTTGGTTTATTTGTTATACAAAATTGTATTATTTAATTACAATTTCTGTTTATTTCGTTTTTGCCTATTCCTTTATGTATATCTTTACCTATTCTACCATTTCAGTCCCCTATTATAATAATTGTGTATCGTTTCTCTTGCAATTTATCTGAATTCTGTCATTGCATTTTCATCTGTTCCTTTTAGTGGGATGTATTCTTGTACTATAAATATTTATTTTCACATACCTATCGTTATAGTTATAATTCTTAGTTATTGGATCGTAGCTAATAATTCTTATGTTTATTTCTTCTTTTACTATTAGAGTTACTCATTCTTTTGGCTTCGCTTTTGGTTCTATTCCTGAGCAGTATAAGCTATATCCATGTGTCCTTTTCTATATTTTTTGTTTGGGTTAAACCAAGTATATTTATAGGGCATATCTCTATTTCTTCTTATATAATTTCTTGTTTTTGTTGGTTATTGAGGTTATATTCCAGGTTGCTATCTTCAGATTTTTTTGTATTTATGTTCCGTGTTACTTTTTCTTTGCTTGTTTTTCGTTTGTCCTTTATCGTTGTCCGTCTTCATTGCACTAGTCTTTATATTCTTTTGAGTTTTGTTTATCCTATTCAGTTTTTTGAAATTGTTCTCGTATTTCTGTGAGTTCTAGTTATTTTTCGTAGTTTTCCTTCTAAGTTCTCTTCATCTGGTGTCTCATGGCTTATTCTTCTTTTTCCCGTCTTTGTTGTTGGTATTTCTTCAATATTCATTTTATTCGTGTTTTCTCCGCAGTTTGTCTTGCAACCCAGACTCTCCACGGCATAGATATTTCCATTGACGAATAGTTTATTGTAGTAAATGTTTGTTTTGTTTCCCTTTTTCTTTCTTTTTTTGGTATTGACCTATCTTTATCGTTTATTTGTTTTCCAATTTTTTTTATATTCTCAATATCTTCCTGTTAGTTAATATTAATTTCCATTTCGATTATCTCCTTGCTTTTATTTTTATGTCATCTATTTTTTCTTCCGTAGATTCTCGCGTACCGTATACTATAATATTTTTCTTTCTTATTTTCCTTTTAAGTTTTTCTACTCACTTTCTTAGTTGGTTTATTTCGTATTTCAATTTCTCATTTTTGGTTTTATTTTTATATTTTCTTCTTTTATTATTATCTTTTACTTCACTCTGTACTTCATTTAGTTTTCATTTGCCCTCTCTTATTTATTTTACACCCAGTTGGTACTAAAATTGTTGTCTATTAAGTAACTAATTGTATATTTGTTGCCGGTTACCTCTAGCCTCTTGACCCTTTTATATGCTGTTTTAATATCCCTTTTGGTATGACCTATTAGTTTGTCTTAAATTTATTTATTTATTTTGACTATTTAATAAAATATCACTTGAACTTTACTATGGATTATGTCAAGTTTCTTTATTATTTCTTCGATAAACTGCACTTTTGCACCACTACTTTTTTACACATTAGCCGCTAGCCTTATCAATGCGACTTTTTACTTTTCCTGCCAGTGGTGGAACCCTTCCTTGCGTAAAAAAAATAAATAACCCTTTAAGTGTTACTAATGAAGCATATACTGCTAAATTAACTAAATGAAGTTAGAGGCGTTGAACTGAAAAATAACAGGGAAAGAATTGTGCTACAAGAAAGACTGTTGTAAGCCCTGATTAATGGAACTGAATATTTGAAGTCGCTTGTAACATCGCGGATCTAGGAACAGAAAATTGTCAAGAAAATATTTCAAAAGTTGAAAATTAAAAATAAGCAGGGGATTTTTTTAGAAGTTTTAGAGAACAGTTACATGAGGACACAAAAAGAATATGAATAAAATTGCGTCCAAACACCTAGAGCAATTACATGCAACTATTTGAGGAAGTTCATTAGTTAGAAAAACTATAGTGAAGAAGTCATAGTAAGAACATAAATTGAAATTGTTTGTTACTGAATGAAATTAAAAGGAAGCATTGTCAGCGCAGAAAATCAGCTCAGACACAATGAGAGTTCCCAAAGAAAACCGTCTTTTGATAAGAGTATTGAAGAAAGTTTGTGGTAGTGAAGTGAGGCCGCAATTATTGGTGCTAACAGCAGACTATCTAAAATCCTATGTTGCCTGCATAATAGAATATCATGAGGGTATAGGATATAGGATATTGAGAAGACGTTTAAAAGTTTCAGAAACGGTTATATTAGATGGACTATAAAAGCACAAGAATGACGTTGCTTACATTTATGGTAAATGGGGAACACCTCCCTTGAATAGATTATTTTACCAATAAAATCTACTTAAGTTTGGAATTGGCACTTCTTCAGGACACATTGCTATTATTGAGAATCTCTGTATCCAAGACTGGAACTGGCATGTCCACGTATCTCGATATCATTTGCAATATTTTTAACATTCATGTTAAAAAATCGTTGGTCTATTGTAATTGTTAAATAGGCATATAGCGCAAATATATACTTTAAAGCGTTCAAAGCGTTTCTGCGAGTACCTTGACGTGTAATAATGTTACTTCTAACCCAAATTTTGAGTTTATTCTTGTAGATTTTGGATTAGTTTGGCGTATTTTTAGCTTTACATATGTACGCATTGAAATCCGCACCTCTATACAACAGCTAATGTTTACTTGACTCGCCATATCTGGCAAAAGTGCATGATGTTTCTTTTTCAAAGAGATGTCAGTCGTGTCTATACACACTTTCCTTGCAGGATAGGAAAAGAGTTATATGCGTTTAGAATTGACTCCTGACAAGAAATTTATCTTTTAGGTCAATAAATATCGACTTACTTCCAGAACTATAATTACTGTCGATTAAAGATACATTTAACCATAAAAAAAGAATCCAAACTATTAATAGGCTTCACTGTTATCCGATTCTTGGATTGGAGTCTTTTGGGCTATCAATTAATTCTGAGTGTATGTAAAAGTAGACTTTTGTTCTTATAAAACTACATTGATACCTATAGAATCTTATATACATGTCTATTAAATATTCAAAATTCACGATTAAGATTTATTGTTGGTTTTAACGACTTTGTTTTCCCACATTTAAATTTTCTACGCAATACATTTCATTTCTCAGTCGCGCTATTTACACCAAGGATCGTGTTTTAGCTATTTCTGTCAATTTGCTTCGTTTCCTGCTGATATCATAAGCAAAACAGATCAACGAGGTTTTGTTACGCCCTCTTACACAAAAAATTATTACATAATCAAATTTTTATAGAACTGTTGATAACGTATCACTCATTGTATTCAAATACACAAAAGTTTATAGTTGTCAAAATTTTTAGCTCCTTTATAATGATGAGATGATCAGCGTACAAAAATCTTTGATTTACTTTTACAGTTATTGGTATAACAATAGTAAGATTATCTTATCAAGGTACTTTAACCAGTACAGTCAAACCAAAAGCATACTTGCATAAACTTTATAGTTTTGCTATGTTCTTATTGAATTTTACCACTTAATTGACAAAAAATAAAATACATTTATCAATGACTATACTTTGATCACATCAGTTTCACATAATGTTTAAAATGTCCATAATTTTATTAAAATTGTGTTTTTCTGTGTTACTTCTTCCCTTATCCCATTGATATGATTGATGCTACATCCAAACTGTTAGTGTAGGTGAGAATCCCATTCTCTTTATTTACAACAGACTAGGTGGTCTATTAAATTCTGGCAAAGAATTATATATAACGTGATGTCGACTCTTTCTTTTTGTTTTAGCTTCCTTTTGGTGCTGTTTGACCTTGTTTCAAAATTAATAATTGCTGAGAGGTGCCTATTAAACTTTTGATAAATAAATCTTAGCTTGTTGTACAATATTGTTATTCAAGAGCCAATAAAATGCACACCAAAATTATGTTTACACAATTTGATGCGAATTGAAAGGGAAGCGGATTCTGGGCATTATTTTACTTCCCCATGAAGTATCTCCTACTTCTGTTTCTTTGTTCAATATCATATTATCATAGGCTAAAGTATCCATTTACGTTGTGCAATTGACTATTATCAAGTTTCTTACGCCAACGGACATAAAATTGTTTCAAATATTAAAAATTTGTAAAGTGCAGTTCGGAGACGATACCCTAAAAAAGTCTCAACTATCGCTTTTTTAGTGAATATCACAGTATCAAAATTTTAGAGAACTTAAAGCACAATTCAGAGATAATTTTCTTAAGAAAATTCAAGTATAAGTGTATTATAAAAACATTTTGGGGAACGAGAAGCAGTTGATAAGGAAAGTCGCTGTTGTCACTAGAAGACCAACGTGACAAAAGAGAATATTTGTATCGTTTGTCGTTTTCTCAAGAATGCCTCTTGATTAGGGTTTATGAAGTTGCTTTTGATATCCAAATAATCTACGAAAGTGCTCAGGTAATCTAAAACCGTTATCCTGCTTTATTACAATTTGGACTTCGAAATGGCGAAATTTGACGACGTTGTCAAGCTGGTATCACAAGCATTTTTTATGATTCACTCTCCTAAGTACTGCACTCACCAAAGGCTCTAAACGTATTTATTGAGTGCTGATTACAGCATCTTATTGATAAAGGATTTGGGATTGTTTTTTGCGCATAATTTAGGTTTTAAGTCAATTCTGTAATAAAAATAGTAATTAAATTGCTAATTAATACTTCTGAAGGTTTCAAACATTCGAATTTTAAATGATGTTAAGCGCCTTCCTAAAGACAGTGCATCTAATGTTTAAAAATTACGACATTGTTCGTGTTAGTCCCTATAATTTTTACCAATATTTTGATTTCTAAAAATAATTAAATTTGGCACATTTTACCTTTGAAGACCTTTTAATTGTAGTTTTAGTCAGTTGGGGTCTATTTTCTATGATATGGTATTTGAAAGGTATTAAAGCTCCACATATAGCATCGATTATTTTTGGTCACAAATCTTAAAATAGCTCTTTGCTGACTTTTGCTTTTCCAACAAGCTTCAAATTTGTCACTACGATTCTCTTAACACTTAAAGAAATTTAAAGGCTAAATAATTTAGAACGCACAAACCTAATCCACTAGCTGCTGACTTAACTCGACTTCGACTTTATTTGCAAAACATTTGCGGCGGCGCAGCCGCTTACTAAAAAGCGTTTTAGTGTTGCAGCAACATTTTCTCGCCGAACTAATCAGGCCCAGCTCCACAAAGACAAAGCCTCTTACGTGGCAGACAGGCAAAAAACGCGAGTTTGTTGCTTTACTCGCAGGCCATCAACCAAGAGCTGGCGGAAGTTTTTATAAACAGCGGCGGTTTGATTTATTAAGACGCTACATTAGCGGTCGGCAAGAGCCCGTTTCAACGCCGCACTGCGAGTGTTCCTTAAGAGCTGGGCGCTAACTGGCTCAATTACAGCGCGGCTAGAACTATCAGAATTATAAAACTCTTTAAATAGATCTACCTAATTAACACCAAACATTTTTGTTCGAATTGCCTCCTCTCTCTACTTAAATTCTCCTCTCGATGTCTGACTGTGATAAGCTAACTAGTCATAATTGTCCTAGAATTTTAATGTATAATTGAAGTTTTAATTTGATCACAAGAAATGCTTTGCTAAATTAAAGGAACAGTTGCTTAACAATTAGCAACCAAATTATTCAAGCGCCTCAATAAATTAGATAATGACCTTAAAGACAAGCTTCGTTCCTGCTGGCCATTAAAGTTGAATAACGAAGATTTGTTGGAAGATTAACCTACAACAAGCAGTCATAAGCTGACAGGTTCTTAGAGTTTCGTCCCATCAAACTGCGCTCAAATACTTCCATCAATTTTACTTTGTTCATAATAAGCACAGCCCAACTAGTGGATCGAAATCTGCCATCAATTGCTCAACAACCTACTTAACGATCGTTGCTGGTAACGGATTGTGATGTTGGATAAGAAGTGGGTCACAAATAATTCACCGATTTGGCAAGAAAGTCCTAATTTGCGTGTGATAGAATTTTGAAAGAGTTTTGCATTTTAAGCTTACGTCGAACGGTTGCGCTATCAATTCCGAACTCTATTTCCAGCAGTTGAACCATGTTTACGACAAGCTGAAGAAAAAGCATCCGACCTTAGTCCAACGAAAACTTGCTTCGTTTCAACAGGACAGTGGCAAACCGTACACTACCAAGAAGACAAAGAAAAAGTTTGACCAAATTAAAAAGCATGTCAAGAGCTACGCAAGAGCTCGAATGGTACTTTGACCATATCTTACAACTTAAATTGCGATAAAAAAAGTTTTATTTCAAAGACTAGTTATTATTATAAGGATAAATGTATGCATAAAATGTTTGCTTACGAATTTTGTACCTAACCAAGAAGATAAAGACAAAGCTGAGTGTGGGAAACCTCCATAGGACTGCATTAAAAATGCACCGATGGTAATTCTAGTTATATATCCATGCTAACTTTCTTAGTAGTGTACGGTCCAACAACACCCTATCAAACTGCCAGGAAAAGGAAACAACTTAGAACTCGTGGAAGGCATGCAGAAGCTACATAATGTCAGCTTGGATTAGGATTCGCCCTGAAACGTTTGATAAACTTCTTAACTGTCTGAACATTGAAATGACAAAAACAGAAAAGAGCAACTTTATAAACACCACAGTGCCAATCACCACCCAAAACAGGGTAGGATTTTTACTGTAACCTAACTTGAGGAAACTAGACTACAACTTAGTATCTTCGCCTATCGACATTTTAACTTCAGCAACCCATTTAAGAATCTCAACGCCAGTTTGCAGAGCACAAAGTTTAGAAGCACCCTACACTACCTAGATTGGCTTAATGGCAGAAATAGTGACACTATATTACGATTTAATTTCAATTATAATTAAATTAATTATCTGGAACACAAAAAACCTAAAGCTTCCAATTAGTTCTTCTTAGTTAGGGCAGGTAAATTAAACCGCAAAAAAATAAAACAAAAATTGTTTTGATACAGAGTAGGAGTCAAGGAAAAAATAGAAAAAATTGCACAAGTAGAGGACGTGAGAGAGTTACAAAGCAAGGGTAAATAAATTAACGATCGAACATGGCAAAATATTAATGTTCTTATTTAAAAATTTCAGAAAGTAACAAAAATTGAACTTCAGTATGTAAGGAACTGGACTGCAATTTACTAAAATTGCAAGTTTAGCATTTAATTCAACAGAAAGTTGGACATATGAAAACTAAATATAATTTTTAGATACAAAACAAATAAAGAATGGCAGTAATAAAATTATATGTAAGTACGTATGTGTTGAATATTACATATGGAAAGAGATATTAAAGAAACAAACATCAATAGTAGTTAACCTTCACAGAACAAAAAGCAATCCAGGAAACCTAATTAAGAAAAGAAAGTCTTGAATAATATTTAGGGTTGCAAACGCCTACATAGTAAAACCAGAAACCAACCGCAAGTTATGGTACAACGCATTCTTCAAAAGACAAATACGGTAATTAAATCTAGCAATTGCAGCGTGAAACTAATTAATTTTTCGGAGGTGGGGCGCGGCCCCTCTAAGCTCTCGACGCAAAACTAAGCGATTTTAATCGATAACTAATATTGGGTCGGATAATACAGCGTTTGGCTACAGCTCGAGTTAATCCCGAAGTAATTTTCCGATTTAGCGTTGCGACCGAGTTATCGGAACGAATTCAATTTAACTTCTGGAAACGTCCGAGCGCAAAAATTGTTGCTAATGTGGTTACGTAATTTGGCGAAATGTACATTTCGCTTAAATTATTCGGAGCTGCGTTGCTTCAAATCAAAGGGCGTTCTGTTCTTTGCACATAACTTGCGCCAAAGGTGACTTTGAAAATTGGCACAGCTTTCCATCCTGTATTCCTACAAGACTCTTATGTAAGAACCAATTAATAGTACTCACAATTGTTCAGAAAATTGTGACACACTAACACAGCATCAAAGTAAACTGAGGAATGATTCAAACTCTATAAAGCTACTTATGATAATCTGTATCATTGAGTACAATAAAAATAGAATAAGCTAATAATTCCTTAAGATTTTAGCCATAGCAAAGTACCAGGAAATGTAAGGTCAAAGCTAAACTGCAAAAAAAATTGAATAATAATTTTTCGCGTTAATAAGAAAACTGTAGCAAAGAGATGAATTTCTCTTATTGACACTAAGATTGATTATAATCTCATATAAATAGATGTGGCTCAAGAGTTTTTTTATTTTATTTTAAAGTTTGCATATTTACAATCTACTCAATTTGAGTAATGAGCATATGAGTTGATATTATAACATGAGTGGGGACCAGCCAGTGCTGGTATCCCAGGTAATTACACTAAATAAGATCGTGTGGCCAAAGTCTTCTGGTCGCTGGGAAGTTGGCGAGCTATTGTACTAATTCATTGTGATGGTCAGCTAGTTTTTGATGGTATGCACTTGAGAGTATCTGTATTTCTTCAGCGACGTAAGGTATGTTTAGGTCTGTGTGGAGTGTGTCGTTGGTTACATACTAAGGAGCGTTTGTTAGATTTCGTAACATTTTAGATTGCACCCTCTAAAGTATCTTAGTACGAAGCCTTGGCGCAACCCTAGAGCTGAATCTCGTAGGTCCAGATGGGTTTGAGTATCACCTTGTACAGGAGCAGCTTGTTATGTAATGAAAATTGGGAATGCCTACCGATTAACCAGTCCATTTGTTTTATTTTGAGGTCAAGTTGTTTGCGTTTGGCCGTAATATGTGTTTTCCAGGTAAGTTGATGGTCAAGATGCAGCCCAAGGTATTTCGGTCCTTACTGGTAATGGGGTGTTGTTGATTGTTGTTGGCTGGCAGACTGTGCGTTTGTTAGTAAAAGTCCCTTGAGTTGATTTGGCATGATTAACGGTAATTCTCCACTTCCTGAACCACTAGCCTAGTAGATCGAGGTGTCTTTGTAACTGGTACACTTCTACATCTGCGTTATCATTGACTGCCAAGACAGCTGTGTCGTCAGCGAAAGTAGTCGGTTTGGCAATATTTTGATACAGAGTTGTTCAGTTTGACTTGGAAAACCGTTCACTGAGATATGACTTTAGGGTTAAGCAGAGTTGACTAGGAAGTGTTGTTTTATTTTACAAAGAAGGCCCGTATGCCATACCTTATCGAAGGCCTGCTGTATGTCCAACAACGCCGCTGCACAAACTCTTCTCGTCTCAAAAATTTCTATGATTTTGGTAACTATCCGATGGTTCACTTAAACTGTTGAATGGCCTACTCAGAAACCAAATTGAGAGGAAGGAATTATGTTGCTTAGGTCGACTGTTTCATGCATTCGCTTAAGGAGCAGTTTCTCAAATATTTTGGATAGAAGAGGAAGAAGGCTTATTGGTCTATAAGATGAGCTTTGTGAAGAAGGCTTCCCAGGCTTAGCTCGCATAATGATCTGGGTGAACTTCTATTGCAGGGGAAAATAGCATAATCGCAAGATGCTGTTATATATGGTAGTTAGAAAAACCACTGCTTTTCTGGGAAGATATTTAAGTAAGGCTATGACCTTATAGTTGGAGACAAACTATAAGGTCATAGCCTGAGGCTTTACAATTATTAATTAGTTGTATTTGGTTCCAGACTTCAGTTGGTGAAAACGGTTTTAGTGGAAGTGAAAGTTGGCACGGCGCGTCGAGGAAACCTACAATATGGGTGTCATCATTATTGGGTTAGGGTGCTGTAGTTGTAAAAATGTTTTCAAGGTACGTAGTGAATATATCTGATTTTTCTTTATCCGACCTACCCCAACTACCATCCGGTTTTTTAATTGAGGGAATTACTGTGGTTGGTCGTTTTAATTTTTTTGTTGTTTTCCACACATAGTGATCAGTAGGAGAAAGTTTAGTTATGTATTGTGTAAAGGTTTCGTTACGTACGTCACGTAGTGTTGTATGTAACCGATGAGTAAGACGATTATACACAGTGTTGTCAGTTCTCGTACGTGCAATGGTATATTGCTAATTTCGGGTGGAACCGGAGTTGGAGTTGGTATAGCCTTCCATGCAATATTCTGTACCAAAGTTGCAAAGTAATGAACTGTTTCATCTAAATCATGCTTGGTTTTAATTCGAATAGCAAAATTAATCACCTGTTCTAGTTGAGTTTGAAAGTAGTCCCAATCCGTATATTTGGAGCAGTCTTGGAGGAGCATCCTTATGGATAATAGTTGTGCTCACCGTGATGATTACTGGCGAGTGGTCAAAAAATAAAGGTCGATAAAGTCGAGTAAGTCTGGTAGTTTGTTTTGGTCACTTGGTCAGTAAGTAGGCATTCCTGTAGAGAAATAGTCAAAGTTGCTGCGAAGCATTGCGTTCCTGAGGTTGCGACCTTTAGGAATGTTTATCTTGATCCCCATACTGAGTGTTTCGAGTTTCAGTTTCCCCCTACTATAAATTTGTTCTCGAGAGATTGCAAGAAGTCTACGTATTCTTCAGTAGTAATTGAATATCTTAGTGGGCTGTATACAGCTGCAATTACAAATGGACAAGCTGAGTTTCCACTTTTATGTTGGCGCTGCGGATTTTATCTGTTCGGTAAGATTGGAGCTCATAGTGTGCAGCTGAGTTTTTCACGATGACAGTAGCTCCACTTTGAGCGGTGTCATTTGGGTGATTACCAAAGTATACAGAGTAGTGTGGTATTTTAATTGCGGTTCTTGATGTTGCGTGAGATTCTGATATAAGTAAGATATCTATTTTTTCTAACTGTAGGAATGTTATCTCCTGCAGGTGGTTGGCAACACCATTAGCGTTTCACAGTGCGATTCTTAATGATGAAGCCATTTTATTGATGACCGAAGAGAGCAGATTAAGAATCATGCTATTCTGGTTCATGAGCTGCGTAAACATTGTTGTAAACTCATCTAGGAAGTTAGATAGGGCTCAATAGTTGAATTGCATCTACAAGTACAAACCAAAAAAGCTACGTGCTCTGTTTTTTTTTCTGGAGCTCTAAACGTTCCGTTGTAATGTAAAACATAATTTAGAGTATTGCGACGCTCACATTCAATGTTATTAATTGACGTTATACCCGTCTACCCATAAAATAGATGGAAGTTGCAATTAGTATAAGCACAATTACCCCTTAAAACTCATTGTTATTTAACGTTATTGAAAAAGAGTTGACCAAGACTTTTTTGTTTAATTTAAGACAAACTGTTTTCTACAACAACCAAAAATTGTTTATTATTAAATTCACAATTAAATTATCCAAAAACTGATAAAAATATATTTCTTAACATAAAGAGTGAAAAATAATGCAGTTCTGTCTTATATTCTTTTGTACCACAATTTCAAAGGTACAAAATCTGATAAATCATACATAACTAAGAAATATTTTGACACTATTGGAGACTGTACTTAAAATCACAGTGCACACAATCAAAAATATGCTTTCTATTCTTGGACGGTGTCCAAAAGTATTTATTTTCTCTTTACTGGGCACCAAGAACTTCTAAAAAATGAAAATGCGACATTTTGAGCATTACCTAGTACACAATTTGATAAACATTACCTCTAAAATGTTTTAAAAGTAAATTTGAACATAACTGAAAAATAAAGGAACTCATGTAGCCCCACAACATCGACATGCCAATTTTGAAACTATTTGGTGTGAATATTTTGGATTTTTACATTCACATCGTGTTAATTAGAGCTGATATAAACCATAGTTGCACTTAGAGTGATTAGAAACCTTACGATGCAGTTTTAGCGCGTTATTTTTAAAATAAAATTTGGTTATACTCACTTTGCCCCTCTTGTAATGTATCAATACAAGACCTCAAATAATCACCTTTTAATCTTTTATGAAGGACGTAATTAAATCAAAGTATAAACTATTTAAAGGGAGTACAAGTAAGTCTCCGTCGTTTGACAAAAGATGGTCCCACCCTTAAAATTGTCAGATGTAAAAGATGTATCGTAATGTTGGGCATCTGGCAACACCATATCCTTAAAATATTAGCGATTCCGTATCAACATCGCATAATTTTTGTCCTGAGAAAATGTCGAGTTTTGAACCGAATAAGCGTCATTTGCCGGAACTTTTAATTTACTTCTTTAATTTGAAAAAATCTGCAGTTGAGGCGCATCCATTGCTTGTAGAAGCATATAGCGAGGCTGCTTTAAGTGAGCAGTTGTCGTGGTGGTTTTATAAATTTAAGAACGGTGAGTTTGACGTCGAAGACAAAGAACGTAGCGGAAGGCCTAAAGTGTACGGAGACGCGAAAGTGGCAGCATTATCGGAGGAAGACTCCTGCCAAACGCAAGAAAAACTTGCAAGTACAGTAGGAGTGACTCAGCAAGCAACTTCATATCGTTTAAAATCGTTGGAAATGATTCAACAGCAAGGAAATTTGGTTCCATATGAACTGAAGCCGAAAAACTTTGAACGCCGATTTTGCACATGAAAAATGCTGTCTGCCAAGCATAAACAAAAGGGTTTTTTGCATCGTATAGTCACTGGTGATGAAAAATGGATCCACTACGATAACCCCAAAAAAGAAAATCATGGGAACCACGTGGCCATGTTTCAACATTGACATCCAAGCCGATTATTCATGGAAAAAAAACTGATGTTGTGTATTTGGTGGGATCAGCTTGGTTGCGTGTATTATAAGTTACTTAAACTGAATGAAATCATTACTGGGGCTCTCTACCGAAAACAACTGATGAAATTGAGCTGAGCACAAGGAAAAACACGACAACTGCTACTCCAGACACGACAAAATTATTCTTCTGCATAATAATGCTCGTCCACATGTTGCGGTCAAAACCTACTTGGAAACACTCAATTGGGAAGACTAGACATTGCCCCTTCCGATTATCACTTGTTTCGATCGACGGCAGCACTTCACATCATATTAAGATACCAAAAATTGGGTCGATTCGTCGATAGCCTCAAAAGATGAAGCGTTTTTCCGACGCGGTATCCGTATGCTGCCAGAAAGATGGGAAAAAATAGTTGCTAGCGATGGACAATACTTTGAATAAAACATAAGATTACGTTCATTCACAATAAATGCCCAATTTTTGTTAAAAAACGGCGGAGACTTATTTGTACTCCTTTTAAATTAGCTATTTGGTGATTTTTCTTAAATAACTTTTTTGCATTTTTCAAATTTAGGTTCTACGATGTCAATATATACAGGCTGCAACGAAAAAGTGATAATAGCTCTAAATAGAACTAGCAAAATGTAATCTACATTCTTAACTAACTCGATACAATTATATATGCGTGGTTATCGAAAATAAACATTTTATCAGTGGTTACTAAGCGTTTTTAAAATAGAAAATTTTGGCAGATTTGTACAATCTTTTGTACATCCATTTACATCAAAACGTTTCAAGACTGTAACCTATCGATTATGTAAATCGATAAAGAAGAAAGGGATCTTCTGTTACGGCAAACCACAAAATATGTAAGGACCAGGCTTAATAAACGGTGGATTAATAAATGTTGCCAAAACTGATGTAATTGGTGTTGAGAAAGAATTTGGTGCCAGTGCGGTACCTTACAAACGATGCATACAATTTTTGAACCCGTCAATCTAAAATTTGAAGCATAACTACAAATTTGTAATAAATATTTAGACTTAGACACCTACTTTTGAAGGCGAAAGCGAATTTAGAACCAAACGAGAGAGAAATACAGAAAGCTACAATGAGAAAGCGAGAGAGACCTCTTATAAGTCTTGGCAGTACTAACATAAAAACGTAGTCTAAAATTGCATTAAAACTTTTTAAGATAGTCGTAGAATCATTAAAAATACAGCAGAACACTAACAGCAAAATAATTGTTGGTTCTAGCTGCAATTTCTGATAAAAATAATAAAAATAGTCTTGATAATTGTATGCTGGCAACGATTTACCATTAATGCACACACTTTCTTAAATGCATTTAATTGTTCTGAAAGCTTTCAGTCATTTCAAAAGCGAATGCAACAGTTTGAGCCTTACAAAGCTTTAAAAATGTTCGTAATGTAATAACATAAAAGGTATCGATTGGCGGTTCTAATGACATTATGTTAGCAAGGGCTTACATCGGCTCCGGCGCTAATGATAGGATTACTTTCATGTCAATAACGCACTCCTAATGATTTTTTATAGACGCAGGCTACAGTACAATGATTTATCTGTTCATTTTATTTTATCTCGGCACACAATAAAACAAAAAAATTAAATGATTTTTATACGTCAGCTGTGAGCTGTTGACAAGTTTAGTTAAATAAATTATTTTTCTAATAAAATAATGGTTTTGCCATTTTCATTGGCAGAAATGTGTACGAACAATTTACTTACAATATTGATAAGACAAACAATCTTCATCAAAAACATTGAGCTACATACTACAGAAACTGAAGACTAATAATAATAAAGTCGAAAGACAAAGTAACTAACTTGTCTTATTGGTCTATACTTTGTCGACGGTCCAACATCTTTTTTTTAGCGATGTTTCTTTTGAGACACATCTCATGGCAAAATCTTGCGTTACAATTCCATACTTTAGCTTTTGAAATTCCCAGTTCGTCTTTTAGATGATGTTTGTTGATTGCAATTCATACACGTTCAAACTTTTCTGATATTTATTCTTCCAGAATTTAAATAACAACTTTCAATAGGCTTTAGCTCATCTTTAAAGCGTTTGCATTATGCCTTTACATATTAGGCGTCCGCGTTCACGCATGCGCATTACAGTCTATTCTCATAAACTGCCAGGTTACATCGAGGTCCTCAAACTGTTTTTATTATATTAACGTTAACTGAGTGTTTTGTGGATAGGCCACATGTTATCTATGGCTTTTAGTTCTAAAACGTTCACATTGATTACAACACGCATTAGCACTACTAACACTTTTTTCTTAGCTTTCAAGAGAGTTTGGCCATTTAACTACAAAATTTAAGATGTTATTTAAGAAACTAATGCAAATTTATAAACAATTTTAATAAACAACTTGATTTTGAGTAAACCGTTTGTTGTCACTGTACAATTGGTAAAATATAATTATAATATTTTGACTTAATTGGTAATGGTAACAATTATTGTAATTTTGAAAAAAAAAACAATTTGGACAACTACATCACACTAATTCTTCTTATTTAGCTTTTAATAAATATTTTAAAACATATTTTCAGTTCCACTGTTATCACTACAATCTATTATTATATTTTTACCTATTCTTTAATCTTCATCTTCTTACTCTAGATCACAACTCGATTTTATTGTATAACTGCAAAAATTGTGGTCAATTTTAAAACATTTGAAATGCAAGCATAATACATTACACAGCTGCCATGATGCTCCGTGAATTTTTTTTATAGAAGTTTCTTAGTTTTGCTTCAAATTAAGCCGTAAGGTAATTTTCGGAAGCTTCTACAAAACCAAATTTCTTGGGTTGTAAACTATTCTACATAAACCAAAACAAATAAAGGTCTACAGAAGCAACGCCTACAGAATTCGGTGTGTTAAAGAACTTTTCCATTCAAATTCTTTTAGTTTTTGCAACGTTGTTAGGTAGCATGCGGTCTGGTGTTGAAATAATAGGAAATAGCGTCTCTTCGAATAGCAAAAATTAGAATTGTTCGTGAATTGCTACATTGAGTTTGGTGGGTTGTGGACGGTGATTATTTTTAGAGATGGTAAAACCTCAAAGGAAGTAAATCCTTGTAAGCCAGCTTTTTCCAGGGATCTTACAAGGTCTGCCCGGAAAGTAATGCGCCCATTTTTATCTTAAGAAATTCGGTTCGTGCAATTACATAATATTCTTCGAAATACATTCTTCCTGCTTCAACACATTTGTTCCAACGAGATTTCCATGCTTTATATGCGTCACTGGGATGTCCTTTAGTAACCTCGACGTAGCCGCCTTGATGTTCTCCAGGGTCCCCAAATGCTGTCCTTTCAGAGATTTTTTGATCTTTGAGAACAAAAAGAAGTCGGGCGGGGCCACATAGGGACTACAACAATTCTTGACACACTTCCACTCGATTGTTCTTTTAGTCATCGGTGAGCACTCTTGGGACAAGTTTGGCGCGCACCTTCCGCATTTAAAAGTTTTTCGTCACAATCTCGTGCACATTGGTTTTTGGAATTTCAAGTATTTCTGACATTAGGCAGACACATAATTCGATCAGAGTTCAACAATTTGCACACTTTGTCAACCGAACTTTCATCTCGCGACGTTGAGGGCGACCTGATCGTTGTTCGTCGTCGACCTCCTCACGACTCCCCTTAAACATTTTATGCCACCTTTTGCACTGTGAATATGACATGCAGTCCTCCTCAAAAGCCTTCTGAAGCAACTCAAAAGTCTCCGACGACGTCTTTTCAAGTTTGAGGAGTTTTGAGAGTTTGTTCCATCTTAATTTCGACAGAGCACTCACATAAGGGTTCACTGAAACAGGCACTGTGACGCTCCAGGAGCTCGGAGCTGGCTGGCGCGGGTCGCGGTGTGTTTCTAAGACTCCCTCCGCCGTTCCGTGAAAGCGGTAACACTGTGCAACGGATAGTCGCGGTAGAAAAAAATGGCGCGCATTACTTTCCCGACAGACCTTGTACATCTGCTTGCCTTGAATTCCTTTTTCGTTGTAAATTGTTGTACAAAATTTGTTTTGTATCATCTATTACTAGTTAACCCAAACAGTCTGCCTTCGTGGCGTTCAAACAAATAAATAGCGGCAGAGACGCATTGACTTATTGTTGCTAATAATAAAATTGCGGTATTCTTCATTGAAATTGAAAATCTAAACGCACTCAGTTACACTATTTGAGTTATTTTCCAATAAATCTTCATTGCTGAAAAGCTGTACAAAATAAATCGGTATAGGCCAATTTGAAAACCCTCCCCTCCTTCAAACTAACATATAGTCTGGATCGATTTTCTAAGACACGTTTATAAGATACGTTGTATAGATTGATGTTCTAATTTTGCCAAGCAATTAATAGCTGTGTGTAGGAGGCTTTAAGCCTTAATCGTGGTTGTTAGAGCCAGACACGTCAATTTGCGTTGATATTTTTTGCGGGCTCCATCAAACAGATTGAATACGCCATGTAATCTTAGTAAGGCTCGTGTACAAAGTAATTTCGATAACGATAATTAAAGAAAAACATACTCGTTAAGTCTACAACTAAGCAACTGCTTAATTACGGAATAATTTTAGTAGTAACAGTTAGAAAGGACACAATTTTCAGGTTTGTAATCAAGTAACTGTTGTAATTTAAAACTAGCCACCAGATAAACGTAGTAAAGCTTATTTTTTAATGTCTCCTAACAAAAATTTCAAAGAAGCCGAGCTAAGATCGTTTTTTAACATGCGACCCTAATATCAAATTGTTGCTAGAAATCCGGACATTAAATCCGAAGTGTCTGAAAATACTGTGAACCGGATTTAGACAAGACAGATCGGATTACAATTAAAATAATTTATACAAGTGGTTTAAAACCTGCAAACAGTTGCTTGACATGAACAACTTATTCAAATACTGGAAGGAATACGCCTAGATGAAAAGGATATACAATTAATTAAGAACTTGTACTGGGGCCAAACAGCAACTGTTAGAATTGAGAACGACAGTACAGAAAAAATAAAAATAAAAAGAGGAGTGAGACAGGGATGCATTTTATCGCCAACTATGTTCACCTTATACTCAGAGCGTATAATGATGAATGCGCTGTACGGGAGAGAGGAAGGAATTAAAGTAAATAGGTCTCAATATGAACATCCAGAAGACGAAGTTTATGGTAGTAAGCAAGAAGAAAGACTTAAATGTGAGACTTACGATAGCAGGTAAAAACATAGAGCGAGTACAGAAATATAGATATAGACAGGTACATGAGTAAGAGAAGAATGGGATAGTGACATGGAAGTTAAGACAAGAATAGAAATGGCGAGAGACGGATTTAGAAATATGAAAGTAATGTTATGTGATAAAGAACTGAGCATCGAGATTAGTTAACTGTTACATACGGCCAATATTACTGTGCGACTTAGAAGCATGGAGTCTAAAGAAAAACACAAGCGCAAAAATAGAAGCATTTGAAATGTGGGTCTTCCGACAAATATTAAAACAGACAGAGCGATGTACCAATAATGATGTACCATGTCGATTTTCAGTTCAGTTTATGTAATGTCGATTAATCGAACAATTTAATTTGAAGACAGTCTCATGGTTTTATTTTAAACACTTTCTCATGTAGTATTAACAAAATTCAACTATCTGGTCAGAACCGTCTTCATGTAGAGTCTGGATGAATGTTAGACTGTAGTATCTTTAATGGAATTGATTTTGAAGTTCTTGTCTCTCATATAGTGCTGATAGATGACCGTGCTCATCCTTAACGTTGGTTAGGAACGAAAAATAGTTGCCAAAATTCTAAACTTTACCTGTGTCTCAATTTTCACATTATTTTCTCAAAACAAGATACATATGTGATTTCCTGAAGAAACTAGACTAATGGGGAACAAATTAAAAGATAAATATAAAGAGGAATATTTCTTATCTGGAAACAATATTTTTGTTGTAGGACTAAAAGGTCCATAACTAAATTATTTACAAATATTTAGCTGTTGTAATAGTTGTATCAAAGAAGAATGGACCAATTATGCACCTATATCAAACACCAATGTCTTCTGAATAAATGAGTTCTTTATGTATTGTGTGGACGAATATGAGAATTTTTATAATTAACTTAGCGAGACAATTCAGAGTAAGTTGAATATTTTATAGGAAGTGTTTCAAACCATCCTCACGGGATGTGTTCAACAAGCTGGAGCGACATCTCATGCATCGACATACCAACATGGCTAAAATAGAGTTATTTTTCAGCGACTATGTTACTTTGAAATGGTTTTGACCACCGGGCTCGCCCAATCTGATGCCAATTAACTGTTTTCTATAAAAAGAGTTTACCACAACAAATTAAAAACCACTAACATGTTGAAAGTACAGCGAGAAGTCAACAAATAATTTATTTCGGATGTAAATGGTAATCATTTGCAGCATATATTATGATGCTATTACATTTTACATACATCATACTCACCCTTGTGCAAGTGGCGATGCAATATCTTTATTAATTTTATAATTATTAAAGAAATATCAAGTTTGATGCTGAACGAAGCATTTTGTATATTTTGAAATAAAACGAAAATAAAAATTTTGATCCAAATTATATATTTAATAGCTGATCTGATCATGAGAAAGTTTATCGTGCAACAGAGCGAGGCTGCGTGGCCGATACTTCACAAACCTCGTTTTTAATAAGAGTGCCTGCAATAATTTCTTAATCGATAGAGATCCTCCCGATATAAATTAACTGTTCACCGCAAGCCGGCCCGCGTTTTGAGCCGAGCCATGCGGACGCTTAATCAGTGAATCAGTCGGGCGGCAACACGACGAATTCCAGGCAGCCAGCAACAAATGCGGCAGTTGGACACTTCACAGCTCAGATAAACACCTCAACTAATAATTACAGCTTCCGTCAGTCTCCTCTTAAATCCAACAAATCCTACTTTCTAACAAAGTGTTGCGAGCCAAGGCCGCCAACCCGCAACCGATCTACCGCTCGCGCCTCCAGTATCAATTCAGGGCACGGCACCTGTGGTGCCGTGTTGCTTAACTCAACCACAAATATTAGGGTCAAGCAATAATAACAATGACAAAATACTACAAATTTGTACAAACAGCAAGCAGTGAAAGAAAATAAAATTAGCTATTGGAGCATTGATTTAGTTTTAAAGGATTGTTTGAGGAATACAAAAAAAAATGTAAATCAGAAGAAACTGAGGGTACTATCCATCGTTAATGCAACTTTATTTCTATACTTATGGGAACAGGCGGATTCCCCAGCTACAGAATGCTTCGTCCTGTGATGCAATCTGTGAATCGACCAATTCTTTGATGTCTTCAAAAGAGTTGAAGCGCTGCTTAGACCAACCGTGCGTCATTAATCGAAACAAATAGTCAGCAAAGGGACCAATGTCTAGTTAATACGTTGGAAAGAGTAGGATCTCCCACTAAGGTGTTGCCAAATAGTTTTCCACATATTTTTCAACATGTGGCCGAGCGTTGGCGTGCCCAAAAATCATTTTATCGTGTCTTTCGATATGTTTCGGTCGTTTTTCTTTTAAAACTCGGTTTACTTTGATAAGTTATTGTCGGTCGCAATTCCCAATAATAATTTTGGCTTGCTTTAGCAGATCATAAACAGTCTGATCTTACCAAATACAAAGCATTACCTTCGAATCAAGGATGTTTGACTTTGGCATAGACGATAATGCTTGCTCGAGCATACATCTGATTATTCTGCACCTAGGGTTTTCATAATAAATCAATTTTTTTGTCTACAATAACAATACGTTGCAAAAACCTCTTTCTTTTGTGGCTTTGAAGCAGCTGTTGGCAGGTGGAAAAGCGTCTTTGGACGTCTCTTGGCTACAACTCACGTGACACCCAATTGCTTTTGGATAATTCCAATTGCCTTCAAAGGTTTACCGAAAGTCGATAAATCAACATTTAAGCATTTGACGTAGATCTTCATCGAATATTGCAAACAAAGACTTTCAGCCGCCTGTTTCTTAAAATAAAAGCAAAAAGCATTGCGTTTTGTTGGGCCTATCATATAACCTGCGCAAAATCGGCACCAAACAGTGACTCGTTGCAGGTACATTGTTTTCGTGAGTCACACAAGAATTTTGCGAACCCAAATGAGACAATTTTATTTGTTTACGAACCCGTGAGCTCTAAATGC
This sequence comes from Sinelater perroti, assembly GCA_036346155.1. Classification (NCBI taxonomy): domain Eukaryota; kingdom Metazoa; phylum Arthropoda; class Insecta; order Coleoptera; family Elateridae; genus Sinelater; species Sinelater perroti. The sequence continues at coordinate 13,172,974 of JARFIY010000158.1, read as the reverse complement.
GCTTTATTGCTAAAAATGATTTTAAAACTAAACTGAGATTCTAATTTATGGCGTTCTAATAATCAATTGTTGAATTGTTAGTGATAAGAGTTATCGGCAAGCTTAAGTATTGCTAGTGTAGTAAAATTTTGTACGCAGGTGCAGGCTTTAGATGAAGAAAGCCTTTCAAAATGACCTGTTGTCGTGCACGATGCTACGTCAATTTTTTCTGATCTACAGCGACACTTTAATTGACTATGGCAATTTTTTCACAAAATTTTACCCCACACTGATACTTACAGTATCTTTAGCCATTTGATCAAATTTTGCAATCCATTTTCAGGCAGTTGGTTTACTTGGTGCACTATTTCGACTGTCTCAGCAAATTTTTCATCGAATTTTCAATGCATTTTGACAATAGTAACTCCCTGTTTTTCGTAAAGCTTTCTATATCTATTAATCGGAAAAATTGTAAGTCATATCAGTCGACGTTCAATTTTGGACATTCATTAGCTTATTACATTTATAAAATAGAGCAAGACAGAGCCTATAGCGTAGTTATATAAAACATACGTTTCTACTCGGAAGCAAATAAAACTAACTCAACTCAAGAAACACAAAAATTCTTTCAAATTCCCAGATTACTAACTCAAATATCATTGCCAATACTCTAAGCAAGCAATGCTTTTATAAGAATTTAAAATCTATCGACCATCTTGTTACTACACACTAATAATGGCTAAGTATACACGGATAAATCAGATAAAAAACAGAATCTTCTTAGTCCGGTTTCTAAGTATTACAGGCAAATATGCCTAGAAAGAATTTCCGCCATATATCACACTGTCATTTCTTTGGCCAATATCACAATATACTTATATACCTTACCCGGCTCCATACAGCTGCCCAAACTTGTTAAATAATTGAGTATTTGTTCTAGACTACACTGGACAGTCTGGATATATTGTCTGCAATTACCATTTATTTGGACCACTAAAAGAGCACTTAAAAGACAGGAATTTGATAACAATGTGGCTGTCGAAGCACAAAACTATCTACTGCGTGGCTGAATCAGATTATGTAGGAAGCAGCTTTGTATTTTTTACCCAACTGTGAGAATAATAAAATTGCTTCGACTTATAAATACAGATTTCATGCTTTTAAACGAATTTTACAAGCGAAACTGTATTGCGTGGCTCGATCAATGAAGTCTACAATACAAATATTGATGGACCAGAGAAGAATGACAGGCTTTATAATTATTCCTAACATATTTCATGGTGAGTACAAAATGGATGCTCCACTCAAGGTTCTGCCATGGTGATGTAACATGTTGGTACTTTTTTCTCCTTTTTTCTTTACATTTGCAACTAGTAGTAATTAAGTATAAAATCGGTTAACTGGTAGTGATGCAATCGCCAAACATACAACTGGGGCTTTTAGAAAGAGCGTGTACTGCGAGTTGCAACTGAAAACAATTACACACATTCGCCAACAGGTAAGCTACTCATTGGGTTAATAATAGATTAAATATTCCAGATCTGCTGGATTTTATATATTTTGTAAATTTAAAATCTGAAACTAAACCACCCTCTTTGAAGAAATTCAAAATTACGATTAAGAAAAAAAAGTTTTTTTATTTTGCATAAAAAAATCGTATGGTCCAAAAATACAATACATTTTTCTTCTTAAGGTGCTGTTTTCTTATAGAAGATTAGGTTCGGCAAATCGTTCTCTATCTTGTGCTATTCTTAGCAGTGACTGTGAATTTAGACTAGTCCAATCTCTCACACTTCTCAACCATAAGCATTGTCTCATGCCTGATCCTCTTTTAACGTCAATTTTGCCCTCTATTAACAATTTTAGAAGCTCTTATCTTCTGCCTCTGTATATATGTCCAGTAGTTTGTCTTTCGTCTTTTGGCAATTTCAAGAATTTCCCTATCTACGTCCATTCTTCTTAAAACCGTTTTATTAGCAGTGTGTTCCATCCATAATATTTTGAGCATTCTACGCATTATCCATATCTCAAGGACCTCTAATCGTCGCATTAAACAGTACACTACTAAATACAATTAGTTCGTGTCGAAACTTTAGCATTACCAACAAAATTTAAAAACTTATGGAAACACCTAATTATGATAACAACGCAAAATTATTTAATCAAATTCATCGCACGGGAAAGCATGAACCACAACAAAAATTGAAAATATTCACAATAATGCAAACTGTATAAAAAATTAGATCTGCCCGAAACAGATCTTCTCGTTTCATTTGATTATTTGATAATTTGCACACACGAGGCTAGTCACCTTTCAGTTAAAGTAAAGTCTTGGACTCAATTACAACGTCCAAGCAGTTTGTTTGGACAAATACAAAATTACTGCAGCGTTAAAAAAGTCTAAGCATTGAAAATCCCGAAAATAATTACGGAGGGGAGGTAAAATCCTATTCTAAAAGAACATTGAGTTAGACAAATTGCATCAAACTTTCAAATGACAGGTTATCAAATTGTTATCTTTGCGTTGGCATAAAGAGAAAAAACTGAACGGAAACCAGAACTGTAACAACACTTCATAAACTAAGCAGTGGCTAATAGTCACTTTTAGTGATAAAATGATTACTCTTGATTGTCTCGATGAGTTTGATTACTATTGCACAAAGAACAGAAGGTTCTCGATATACGTTGAGTGAAAGCCGGTTCTGTAATGGCTTATACTGTATGTTACAAACAGAATAGTAATTTAAAATTTATCAACTATAAAATGAAGGCATTGCCAATATCGATATGGTTGTTTATCAATTTCCGGTAAAAAGTGCGCAGATCGCTGGACACAACTGGATTCTGTAACAGGATAACGCTGCTGCCCACAGTAGTGTTAGCGTTACCCAGTACTTCCAAGCAAAAATTATTTGATATGAAATATCTATCCAACTCACCCTCAATTCAATAAAGAATTCAATGATACAGCAATCCATCAATTGAGCAAAGATTCGTTGCTTATTTGGCAATTGCCCAATTGAGAATTCAACGTTAATAGCAGTTGCAGTTGAATTACCTTTTAAAGTCATTAAGTAAAAAATTTCATTAGTTGTCATTGAGGCCAAAGTTTTGTCATGTTAGTTTAGAATACACAATTTAAATTTTTCTGTAGTTTATAATTTTCTAAATAATTAAGCCTCATTAAATAAATATATATTATTATTATTAATATTAGGCTGAAAGAAAGATCGGGGCAAAATGAAAACGTGTGCGTAATTCTAAAGATAAACAAGACACAACATATTCACGAAGAGGGTTGGTGGAGCTTTGGAAACCCAGCCTAACACATAATTTAAAAAATATATTACACAGCTAGAAAGGGAAAACCATTATATCTCTCTAAAGGTTCAAAAGGCATCAAATTATAGTTTCTTCAATACGAAAATAACGTAAAGATCCGGGTTCTGAGCCAATAAAATAAAATATTAAAAGCATTCCGTTCTGAATCTGGTAAATTGCCAAATATAACAATATCCTACGGCTTCTGGAAAACAAAGATACTAATCATTAGAAATTAAACAATTCAGTGTCCGCAAGAATTATTCTGAGTGACAAGTGCATCAAATCACCAAATCAAGAATTTAAAAGAAAAATTCCTTTAAACGCCCACTTCCGAGTACCTGCTGTTTATTTCTGTATCTATATCTTACATACCGTTACTTTACTGTAAATTATAGTAGCGAATTATCTGAATAGCATCCAATTCATGTGCTTGCTGTATACCTCTGACATCCCAATTATCGAAAATGCTGTAATTACCGCATCCGATGTGATATTGCAGTATTCTCTGCCCTAACCATGCCACTATAACCTCGCATACGTTCAAGTCTCTTAATCAACGTAAGTAGATCGATCGTTAACGGATGATAAATATGTGCAAGTCATTTTACAACAAAAACGCTCATGAGCTCGCCAACAATAAAAAACTGGGTTTGGTAATCTTTCTAGGAGTGATCTAAAATACTTATAAATTCGGTGAATACTCCGTGGTGCCGTTCTGGCAAGTCTAAATATAAAAATACCACACGAAAAGTAAGTTGTATATGAAAATGCTAATGTAGATCACATTATAGATCCATTATTTACAAGAAAACTCAAAAAGCAGCGACTGGTAGATTTGATAAAATCATTTAACCAATTTAAAGAATACATAAACGTCAAAAATCAAAAAGAATAGATTATAATCCTAACTTTTACTGAGCAACTATTTGTATTTGGAGTCTGTATAAAGTAGAAGTTTGCTAAGTATATATCTAACATACGGCCTTTAGTGATTATGACTTTTATTTATGCTAAAGATCCACTACTGTACTCAAGAAAAGAAATAACCAGAAAAGCAACGGAATAATTATGGGGCACAAGATCTAACTGAGTACCTTTCTATTGGTTATTGTATAACAACATACAATGCCTTCACTAGAAACAAACCTATACTATTTTGGTCAAAATTTTTGCACAACAAGGCACAATGAACCAGATATTATATATTATTAGCTAATTATAACAAAATTATTAGTAGCATATAGGGTACAGATAAAATTCTAAATGAATAAAATATAAAAAAGACACTAAGAAATGACAACTCGTCTTATTTCAAAATTTTGTTGACATTAAAGTCCAAATACTTTTATATTACGACTCAGCAAATAATATTGAGACAGAAAATTGCCCTTTTCTCTAAAATAAAGAAACACGTGGCGCTAAAACAGAAATACTGGAGACTAAAAATGGCGCATGCTAGAATAGAATTAATTTTCTTAAAAATTATTAGCACTCCCATTTGAAACTTCGTGCACCACAGATTGAAATGCATGCCTAGTGCGTGTGTAAAGCCATAAAATAGCGTTGCGGGAACGCACGGAAGGAAAACTAATGAGTTATTTAGTAGTAGTCGTGAAGAAAACGTAAAAAATGGAAGTAGGCGATCATGGCGGGCGATAGGCGACGTAGTTTCCTTAAAACCAGAAAGTTCCTGCTTTGAATCTGCATACAAACTGCGCAGCCGCGAGTGGAAACGCAGCATCAAACCGTAGAAGTTTGTTTCACTGGATATCCGAGTTTAAAGACGACAAGGATTGTGCAGAGAAATGTAAAAGCAGCAGACTTCTAAAAAATACATTTATAAGGACTTAAAATTGACAAAGGGCTGTGTAAAATTGGTTCTGCGTACTCTCACAATTCAACATAAGAGAAACAAAGAAGCGTGTCGAAGTATTCTAACAGTTGTGCAGCTCAAATTCCTATACCTTTTTTGAGTGTCTAGTCAGAGCAGACGACTTATAATTTTAGCACGAGATGTCTGAAAAAAACGCCAATCTATATAAGCTATTTCTTCCAAAACAAATGGCGCGGCACTTTCTTTCTACACAACAATACGCAACCACCTATTATTTGGCATCCTACAGCTTTCTTGTACAGGTGTTAACTCAAGTGACTATGTTCTCTTTTACGCAGTGAAAAATACAGTGCGCAGTACGAACTTCTCTTTCAACGCAAATTTTGGTGGGCAATGGTACTATGCTATATCCAAAAGCTGCTAAAACCATAGCAGAGACTTTGAGTTCGACTGAGATATAGACTCATCAAAAAATACAATTTAGAATTTCTTACCAAAACTTCAGTTTGCTTCACAGATTTTGAGTTAAAAATTAGTAACAAAACTACAATAGAAACTTATTTATAATTTATATTGTTTAAGAATTTACAACCAGATACAGCAAAAGAAAAGCTAAACCACATGAAATAAGAACTTGTCTACGTAAAAATTGTAGCAATTTAAATTAGTTTTCACAAAATAGACATTGTAAAGCTTATTACTCATCCAGCTATACGTATCTTGAGGGTGACAAGTCAAATAGTTTTGGTATAAACGCTAAGTGTTGCATGTAGTGTAAGTACGTCACGGCAATATGATAGAAAATTATGAATGTGACAAGTGCTTAGAGAATAATATCTGCATAGTACTAAGAACAAATAGAATTTGGAAGTAATGGCAATACAGTATAGGAGTGTTTTCTATATAATACAATAGGCTTTATCATAAAAACGAATAAAACTCTTAATCTAAAAAGCCTTAATGACATTCTGGTGAGTTTAGTTTTGTCTACGGCAGAAGATCAGTTTAATAGTAGCAATTGCCTATTATAAAGCACAGAACAATAAATTTACAGATATGGGTTGATCAGGTCAGATTACTAACTGAACAATTTACTCCAAATCCCATCATTTAAGAAATGCTCTGGAAACAACTCCTTGGAAAAAAATATATTGCCGTGCTTTTGGACCTACTCCTATAGAGTAAACATCAGTCCTACTACAGTCAGAAGACGTTTCGTCAACAATGGACTTCGTGCTCGTCAAATGGCCCGCAAACCCTATATCAATTCGAAAAATCAGCGGATCGGAGTGAAGTGGGCGAAGAAGCACCCTGCGTAGAGTCGTCGTAGATAGGATAAAGTCATCTGGAGCGACGAAAGTGTACTCTTTCCCTTAAGAGACAACTCTCGTGCATTCATCCTTTGTCCCCCCTGGAACCTGATTCGATCCCAAGTAGTTAGCAAATACGGTAAAACACGGAGAAGGCAGCATCGCGGTCTGGGCCTGCTTTTGACTCGACAAGAAGGACCCTCTTATCCGCATTCCTAGCATCACAAACTGCTTTGTGTACATCAACATCCTCGACAAGGATTTACTGTCATCAGCAAGTAAAAAATTCTCTCAAGAATTTAAGTATCAATGGAAGTTATGGCCGTGCTAGTGTAAATCACGGATAGGTCACCTCTGAATTAAGTAAGGGTGTCGAATACTGTGCGTGTGAAGACAGGGGGAAACCCCGGGTGGCGGAATCCTTTCAGATATGTAAGATAGGTACAGAATGTTCCCGTGGACCAAATAGGGGAACTGGCAGAGGACAGCAATACCTGTCAGTACTGGTGTAAGGCAAAGAAATAATGAATTTGGACTGACTTACTCACAGAATAGCATAGACATGGCCAGAATGGCTGAAACGGTTATACTGCTGCGATAACGGAAGACAACGGGAAATCACCGTTATTAATATCCCTAATTTCTCCTTAAAGGAAATGAATACTGAAGAATTAATGCCCCCGAGTTGCCGGCGTCCCTTAAATGGGACAGAGGTGCGAAAAATCTCCGGAGTATGTCCAAAGACGATAAACATTCAAATTGGAACGTGGAATGTCAGAGGTTTAAAACAATCCGGCAAATTAGATAATGTTATTAAGGAGATGGAGCGACTCAAATTAAAAGTTCTCGGACTTAGTGAAATAAAATGGGAAGGAAGTAGCATGATTAGAGCAGAGAGCGAAAAAGTTATGTACTACTCAGGCAATATCCAACGACATGGACACCATGGAGTGGCCATTCTACTTGATGAAGAGCTATCGCAGGCTGTTACAAGCTTCGCGCTGGTGTCGGAAAGAACAACTATGACACAGATAAATGCAAGACCAATACAGATAAATATAATACAAATATAAAACAACGAAAAATGAAGATACAAATATAATCATGGGAGACTTTAACGCCAAGATTGCAAAAGGGCCAATACTGGGGATAGTAGAAAAGTTTGGATTAGGTAATAGGAACGAAAAAGGACATATAATGGTACAATTTTGCCAGGAACAAGAAATGGTGGTCACCAACACGTTCTACGGCTGTAAAACCTGCCCCAAGAATACTATATACTTGGACCTCTCCAGCTAACACAAAAGAAAATATTCAGAGAAATCAAACTGACTATGTATTGATTCACCAAAGATACCGAAATAGCATTAAGAGTGCCAAAACATACCCGGGCGCTGGCATAAATTCAGATCAAAATCCAGTAGTAGTAAAGTGATTAAAAAAAAATTCAGTAAAGAAATAGAAGTAAGAAAACTCAGGAAACCAAAGATAAAAAACAAAGGAGCTGAAAAGTTGAAAGTCTGGGCAAAGAAAGCAATCACAGGATAATGCCAACAGTGGAGGATAAGTGGAAAAGAAATAATACACCAGACTCGAAGAGAAATATTAGGTGTAGAAAAACAAGACAAAAAAGAAGTGGATGACTGAAAAAATACTCAAAATTATGGACAAAAGAAGAAAGTACAAAAACAATAATAAAACTGAATATGATAGAATTAATAGAGATATAACGAAGGAAATTAGATATGCAAAGGAAAAGTGGCTTACTGAGAAATGCGAAGAAATCAAAGAGTTACAGAGAAAGCACTATACCTTTAACCTTTATAAGAAAATGAAAGAGTAGACAGGAATAAATAGAAGAAAACAACATAACATTTTAATGGACGAGGGGAACAATATTGTGACCGAGATAAGCGAAAAGAAGAAAGTGTATAGAACAACTTTTCTTAGATGACAAAGTGGAGAAACAAGACAATAATTTAAAAAGAGAAGGGTCCTCGATATTAAAAGAGGAAGTTCAGAAAGCGTTGAATAAAGCAAAGAAAGGAAATGTGCGGGGCCTGACCAGGTGAACATATAAATCCTTAAAATTCTGAAAGAGGAAGATACGGACTTTCTGCTGGAAATTTTTAACCAAATATACGACACAGGATAATAACGAAAGAGTGGTTGAAGTCTACCCCACAACTCTCCCGAATAAAGCTAATGCTCAATAAGCCTCATGAACCAAGTATTCAAAAAGTTCTTAAATATCATTCATGAAAGGATAAGAAAAAAGAGTGACGAAACACTAAGTAACAACCAATTTATATTTAGAGCTGGTGTAGGCACCAGAAAAGGCGTATTTGCGTTACAAGTCTTAATGCAGAAATGTAGAAACATGCAGAAAGACATTATCAGAAGTTTCATTGAGTACGAAAAGGCGTTTGCCAGAGTAAGACGTGAACAACTTATTCAAATACTGGAAGGAATACGCCTAGATGGAAAGGATATACAGCAACTGTTAGAATTGAGAACGACAGTACAGAAAAAATAGAAATAAAAAGAGGAGTGAGACAGGGACGTAATATATCGCAACCCTGTTCAACTTATACTAAGAGCACATAATGATGAATGCGCTGTACGGGAGAGAGGAACGAATTAAAGTAAATGGTAAAGCAATAAATAATATATGATATGCCGACGACATCCTGTGGTTGCATAAACTCAAGAAGATATGCAAGTCTTGTTAGACAAAGTAAATAAAAAAGTAAAAGGTTAGACCTCAATATGAACTTCCAGAAGACGAAGTTTATGGTAGTAAGCAAGAAGAGAAACTTAAATGTGAGACTTATGGTAGCAGATAACAACATAGAGCGAGTACAGAAATATAGATACTTAAATACATGGGTAAGAAAATAATGGGATAGTGACATGGAAGTTAAGACAAGAATAGAAATGGCCAGAGACTGATTTAGAAAAATGAAAGTAATGTTATGTGATAAAGAATTGAGCATCGATCTACGACTGAGAGTAGTTAACTGTTACGTATGGTCATTATTACTGTACGGCTCAGAAGCATGGACTTTAAAGAAAGGGACAAGCGCAAGAATAGAAGCATTGGAAATGTGGGTTTTCCGGCGAATATTAAAAATCTCATGGATAGAACGATGTACCAATGAGAAAATCTTAAGTAGAATAGGAAGAGATAGAGCATTTTTACACATAGTGAAAAGAAGAAAAGTCGAATGTTTGGGCACGTACTAAGGCATGATAGATACGACCTACTACAGAAAATAATGATGAGAAAGATAGAAGGTAGACGGGGAGTGGGAAAAAGGAAGGTGTCGTGGCTCAAAAACATAAGAGAATGGACGGGGATCACGAGAGTCAGCACCCTTTTTAACATAGCAAGAAACAGAGAAAGATTTGCAGAAACGACAACCAACTTTCACTAGTTGGAGCGGCACCTACAGAAGAAGGAAGTTATGGAGTGGCCCTAGTCTTGGGATGAACTGGACAGACACACCTGCAAGATCAATTCTAAGAATGCAGATAAGAGGTTTGCTCAGCTGAAGGCTCGTCGACTTTATGACCTCCAGACTTGATGCAATCATCAAGTCCAAGGGAGCACCAACTCTCTATTAATTCCTGACAACTTATATTGGTAGCCAAAAACTATTTCTTGCTGTTTAGACATATATTTTATAGTTTATGCAACTCAATCATTTTATTGTAAATTGTGACGCTTTTCGGCATAGCAAATATTTTTTTTTGCTAAAAGATCATTGGTTTAGGTGAACTGGTGATGTCTAAGTTACCATCATATACTTCCTGAATACTGAAAAAAGTTTCATGACCATAGCTTACAAATCCGCCAAAAAGTCAAATAAAACGAAAAGCCCATCTAATTATGAGCAAGAGTGTAGCTACTTGTTGCTACATACCGCTCCTATTATATTGTATAACAAAATACGAGTTCAGTATGTATATAAGATAAACTATAGTGGCACGTGATACTATTAGATCGCGTTTCTAGTACACACAAAACGACATATCGTGAATTATTTGTGCAGTGCTGCAGGTGTAACTGTAAAAATAAATACTGAAAAATGTAGACGCAAACGATTTTGGACAAAAATAGACGACACGGTTTCTTTGGAGAGAGAAAGTTACTGCTTCCAACATCTAGATGAGGTTAACAGCATTGTATGCAAATTAAGCATCGAATATTGGAGCTGCGTTTTGCTGATTATCAAAATTCAAGGTCACAAGAACTGTGCTGAAATAAAAAAAAGTCGTATACCGGACTTGATATTAGTAAACGAGCAAATTGCATTTGATGCATTGGTGAGTTCAACAGTCCTGTATTACGAAACTTCAGATACTTAAAGATAATAGTAAGGGGTCTGTACACAGCAGGTTCCTATACGCTCAAGTATAGCAACAGTTGCTGCAACTGCTTCAACGGAAAAGCTTTTTAAGTATTTGCTCAAATAAAACGAGCTTTAGTCGAAGTGTATATGCATTGATATACGTACTCACTTCTTAATAAAGAATTAGTAAGGAGAAAACAATTACAGTGTCAATTAAACCCAAAAAACTAATTGAGCTGCTAGGCAATGGTAACCCACATATTACAAAAAGTACCGTCCGTATTATCCCAGAAAGGTAAAAAGGAAAAGTTGGCAATTCTGTTAAATATGCACAAAACCTGTATATTATCATTCTCCTATTTCATCATAAAAATCTGTATTAACTACATGAACAAATTGTAAACACGCCTTGAGCTTAGAAGTTTGCGTTTTAATTAAAAATTTCATAATTTTCTAATATTGATATTAATTTTTTAGTCACTTTTACTGGTTTTTGACTGAAAATTCTATATAATATTTTATTAATAAATAAATACTTTCTTGCTGCCAATCACTAATGCATATCGTCGAAAAAAGATGTCGCGACGTAAAAATCGAATTATGTTAAGAAGATTTAATTACGGCGACATCGTTGCTGTTGGCAAATTTATTTTTGCAGGCATAAATTTAATTAATACTTGTATCGGTTTATAATAATGAAACGGGTCGTCGGTTCGTTCACTCGTCGGAAACTCTTTAAAGAAACAAGCAGAAAACAAAAATTTATAGTACCTTGCCTTAAAATTTAAAACGCGTTTGTCAAATTGTACTTTAACAATTTGAGTTAAAAAACCAGTAATGCATATAATTTGTTAAACTGCACCATTTCAGACTTTTCCAGCAGGCCGCAGTAATTAATAACTGTGTTTCACCAAAGCCCTGCAACAATTAATCTTGTAAATTATGACGTAATGTTTAGCAATTCTAATTTTTGTCACGGGCGTAACATTGCAGGTAATACTTAATAAAATATATCATGAGCAGTCTTTCGGGCTGCAATGAATATTAATGGCAGACTGGCACGCCTTGTTTACATCCAACTTAGGGACAATTGGAAGTTTACCTTTAATGTACTACAGTTGTAAGTCAGGGCTAACAAAGTGGCAGATAATAGTATAATAATGAAATGTTTCGCTGTAAGCAGTGTACTAATTTTAGCCACCTGTAGCTGAAATATTCAGGTGCATGAATGATGATAAAGAGGCTTGTGAATTGTGTACACAACCATAAGCACAGTGTATAAATAATTCATTCTTAAATGTTGAATTTTATCAACAACATTAATTTAATAGAAAATATTTTTCCTAAATTGCATTTCCATATATTATTGAATATTGAAGTGTTGCACTGGTTATAGATAAAGGCATGAAGGTCTATTGTCAGGTTTTGTTGACACCGAGCACTGTGGCATCTTCGGTGCACATATCTGACTTCTGATTCGTTATAGATTTCAATTCGAAAAACTTACACACTAAGTGTGTAAACTTTCTTGTCTCCGCCGCAAAGCTTTAACATATCGCAACCATCAGCCCAATTTGGCTTTAGACCCAAAATAGTACATTTGTATCGACAACTCAATATCATTATTGAATACTAGAATCTCAAACCTACTTGTTTTGAATTACCATTTAATTAAGTCCCAAACCCTCAACGTTCTAAATGAATATATCATGAGTAGCAACAGATCAAAATATATAAAGAATTGGCTGCAAATAACAGTAGGATAATGTAAATCAAAATAATATTAACAATATATTCAGACTGCTGGCTGGTATAAGCACAAACAAGACAACTCAAGTACCTAGTAGAAGTTTTGTGCAGAAGGTAACTAAACCCACACTCATGTTTATATATCTCTTTACTTATTTCGCTAAACCAACATCATGAGCTGACGCTTTGGCACATACGGACACGACCATTGTTCGTCTGTCCGCGAGCAGGCGCAGGCGAGTTCGAGTCTCGCTAAAAACTCATGGGTGTATGTGACGTCCTCGAATAAGTGCATGTTAGTAGGCACAATAACCCTTGAGTCTGTAGTGCCAGTAAGTGCGCTAACAATAACCTACAATAAGGTAGGTTGGACTATGAAGACCTTCCAACTTTATAAACCTCCCGGGCCAGATAAAATATTCCCAGAACTCTTGCGGAAGGGGATAGAAATCTTAATTCCGTTCTTAATCAAAATCTTTCACCTAAGGTTAGCGAGAAACTACCAGCCACTGGCATGGAGACTTACCAACGTAATCGTTATTTCCAAACCAGGGCGGAAAATGTACAACCAACCTAAGACCTTTAGACCGATTAGCCTAATGTATTTTTACTTGAAGACTATGGAAAAACTGGTAGACGGGGTACTAAACAACACAGTCCTACATTGAAATCAACAGGGTAAATAATGTGACTCTGCGACACAAACCTAGTTAGCAGAGTAGAAGTGACGTTAAATAACAAAGAAATAGCCTTAGCAACATTCTTAGACATAGAAGGAGCCTTTGATAATACTTCCTCTAACTCAATAACCAATGCAATCCTAAGACATAACGTTGACCACGTTTTGAGCAATTGGATAAACTCCACGTTGAAGGGCCATCAGGTGCAAGCAAACTTGGAAGGGCAATCTCTCAAAATTCATACCACAAGAGGCTGTTCGCAAGAGGAGTTCTTTCTCCTTTTATGTGGAATCTAGTGGTAAACCAGTATTACTCAATGATGAAGATACTATACACAAGGTTACGCGGATGAGATTGTCATACTGATCAGGGGCAGAAATACAAGCATCATTGCAGAGCTAAGGAAGCTAAGGAAGACCTCAAGGTGAACCCTAAAAAAACCTCACTAATACATTTCACGAGGAAAAGAGAAGTAAGGCAATTTTATAATCTTACAATTTTCGGTGACAGTATACAGGTGGTCTAGCAAGTTAAAGATCAGGGAATCACCCTTGATGCAAAACTGAACTGGAATTCTCACCTGGAAAAAATAACTAACAAAGCCAACTAGCACTTGTTGCGAGCAGACGAATATTTGGGAGAACATAGGGACTGAAACCCAAAATGGTAATGTGGCTATTTACCACAACTGTAAGACCCATGTTATTGTTTGGCATATTAGTATGGTGGTCAAAACTTGAACAAAAAACGGCAGTCATTAAACAAACTTGAATACAAAGACTAGCATGCTTGTGTATGTGCGGAGTCATGAGCAGTACTTCTACAGCATCTGTGGAAGCACCTATAATCTCATTCCGTGGATATTTATCTAAAGGGAAAAGCTTTGATTGCAGCACATAAAATGAAATTCACCGGTATCTGGATTAGGCAAAATGAACGGTTTGGGCATAAACGGATACAGAAAGTGGTCAAAAAATATCATCCTAAGCATGGGTACTGACCACATCCTAACGATGTACTCATTTAAAAAACCTTTCAATGTGAGTTATAATTATGAGTGGGCAAAAGACAACCTCTCACAACTCGAAGTGAGCTGGTCTGGTATACAGACGGATCCGCACTGTCCAAGGAACAGGGAAGGGTATACATGGCATAAAACCAAAGGTAAACCTTAGCTTACCCTTAGGTAGGTACGCCACAGTGTTTCAATTTGAAATATTTGCGATAATGCAATGCATAATAGAGAGGTACACTCAACGACGCATTAGTATCCTATCTGACAACAAAGCTGCCTCTAAAGCGCTGGAGTCACCTTATATTAACTCTAAGCTTGTAAAAAACTGCCTAATCTATCTGGTCACCCTATCTGAGGATAACAAGATCAACTTCATTTGAGTACTAGGCCACTCTGGAGTAGAAGGAAACGAAAGGGCAGACGCACTCGCAAAAAACAGTACTAACACTCTATTTACAGGATCAGAACCTGTTCTGGGGATACCCAAATGTAGCATACGATCGGTGATAAAAGAGTAGATGCAAGGACAACACTCACCTCGCTGGGATGCCACACAAGGGGAAAGACTAGGAAAAAAGATAATTGAGAAACCTTCCAGTAGGCTAAGTGATGACGTACTCAGGTAAGACGGGTAGTAGGACTTATAACAAGACACTGCTAGCTGAAAAAATACCCCCATAGAGTAGAAGTAGACAGAAATGACACATTCTGTAGATTATGTGAAGAAGAGGAAGAAACATCCTCACATATAATCTTTGACTGCCCAGCACTATACCGCAAAAGGCAGGAACTCTTTAGGGCAAATTTCCGTGGCAATCTACCTAATCACGAGAACCTTATAAAGAACAACCTGTTAGTTGAAGGCACAGATCTTCCTTAATTAGGAGAGGAGCGCACACTTATGATAATCAATCAATCAATCAATCAATCAAGTGCGCTGAAAAACAGCATCATAGAAAAGAAGTAATCCAACCGAAAGCATTAGCAAATAACAGCATAAACAGCGATACTTAGAAATCTGCATCATTCCGTGAATACTGATAAAATCAAACACGAAATAAATAAGTACGACCACCTTGTACCTAATAAAAAAAAACTACTTATGTTTTTGATGATCTTGAATCTGATCTAAACAATACTGAAGCTGGCCGTAGAACCACTGACAAGAAAACCATAATTATTCATTCGGTACAACATGTTAGGCTTATGAACATCACAGAAATTATTGCATTAAACCCTCGATAAAATGTTGAATGTAGAGAGAAACATATCCCCATCGCCTGTGAGAAAGAAAAAAATAGATACTCCCTAAAAGTATACGTCGTGCGAAAGATTTCAACACGCTAATTGTCAGGGATACCAACAAACACAATTAAGTATTGCAAAACAATGCAAACTATTCTTATATTGCATCAATCCACAGCACAAATAGCCAAACTCAAAGTACTAATAAGAAAGACATCTTACCATTGCAGTTCCTAACCAATTCTGAGACAATGTTCACCCAACGTACGAACCAGAGCATCATCAAAACTGCCCCTAAGCTAGTTGACAAATTACAATAAAAAAATTAGAAAAGGGCAGAACTCAGCATCGTCCAGTAATAGAGTTATTCCTTAAACAACAAAAATAGGTAGTTTGCTAATATCAGAAATGCATTTCACAACATATTTTACTAGCCATCCCAATGGTACAACTCACGGGTCAACAATCCCATTACGTAATAGAAAAATTTTTAACCGAGTTTTTATAACATACTCTCATCAATGTCAATGGTTTGAACAGTTGGCTAGTTGTAGGAGCCTTATATAACCCACACATAGATTCATATGGCAACACCAACATGAAACATTCTTTCATAAATTAGAAAACAGATTTATTGATGCCGGGGACTGTAACGCAAAAATCCAATCTGGGGATCAAGATTGAGTACCATCAAAGGCCGACCACTTCTCAAGGCGATGTAAGCAATCAAATACTGACCATTTGACTTAAATAAAATATCTGATGCTGTGGATTTCTTTGTCAGCAAAGGTGTATCTTTAAGGTACTGTAAAATGGTACTGTAGGTGCACAAAGAGTATCTAACCATCAATACAGTTATTTTCACGTCTTAAAAAGAAAAGACGAAATTGGGTTTGCAGCTCATCAACTAACTAATATACACCATGCAGCCCATTTTGTTAAACACCTAGTCACAAAGAAATATCTGCTCTATTTTGTTAAAATAAATTTGTTAAATAAAAGGACAGCCAAAAAAAACAGGCTCAACGAATATACACATTATAGAAAGCTACCAACAAATTCAAACGACTTCAATGTCCCATTCCACCAATTCGTAAAGTTAGATGATAAAAAAGTCGAGCTGTTTGCGGATCATCTACCAACTATATATCAACCGCACCTTTCGGCTGCTACACTCGAAGAAAAAGTGAGATTCTAAATTGCCCTTTACAATTAAGCACAGTCATTCAGCAATAGTAAAAGAAATTATCAGTTGAAACAATAAAGAACCGTCAAAATTCTGAAGAATTGCCCTCAAGGCTATCACACCAATATTCAACGTTGTTATAAAATTACAGTATTTTCCAATTCTTATTCTAAAACTACGCAAACCTGTTCAAAAGCTAACTTATACCTTATACCTTATTACTTCTGTTATCTAAAGTACTGAAAAGATTACAGCGGAAAAATTGGCATCCATAATAGAAAATCAAAAATTAATCCCTTAAAATGGGTAATTGTTGTGATAGAGCCAGATTTCGAAGGAAATAGATATTATAAAGCGGCGTTCCTCAATCTCAGTCTAGCTTTTGATAGAGTTTGGTATTCTAGTTTATTGTACAGAATGAAAGTCACTTCTTATCTAAGTGAAAGGTACTACCAGGTCAAGCATTTAGAAATTTGTCTAGTCTTCACCTAATTTATGATGTTTCCCTAAGTAATGCCAAGAACTCCACTCTATCTAATATTCACAGTTGACCTTCTACACCATGAATACGTGCGGATGGAACCGCTCTCATTATGATCCTATTCCTACATAGGTCATCCTACAAAGTTGCCTTGACAACATAAAATTCACTCGCCATAACTTTCACTACGATATATGGTACTTCTCCCCCTTGGTCTTGGTCTTTCTGAGCAGCATACAAATTCGAATTAAGGGCGAAGTTAAATATATTATTTTTAGTATGCACCTGGATAGGCGGCTCACGAGGAAAGCTTATATTACAAAAGAAAGAAAAAACTAGAGTTCAAAATAAAGCAAATTAACTGGATTTTGGGGCACAAATCTAAGTTAGCGCTATATAAGAAAATGCTAATGTATAAATCGATGCAGGATACAACTGTGGGGCTATACGACCCATGAACATTTTTATAATACAAAGGTTTGAAAACAAGACTCGCGATATGGTTCGTCTTTAATAAAACTGTCCATGAAGACCTTAAGATTCTGTGGATTACAGACAAAAGCAACAGATACATAATTGACTATAAAGAGCATACATAATCGCACAAACGTGTTAGTGCCAAACTTATTAAACAATGCAAATATCGCTCGACGTAATTGGTATTCATTAGTAGCTATATGGGGATTGACTACTATAGAATCACATTTGTTTGTTAGCCACTCGGCTAGTTGTAAATATACAACTATTAAATAAACGAAAGACTATTGGATCTTCTTTTCTATTGCAGTGCTTGAATGGTTGGTGTGTTGAACACTCGTTTTTTGAACATGCCAAATATGGTTACGATCTGTACAATATTAGGCCGGTGACTATCTCTACGAAGTTTGTGGCGTTTGCAAAACTGAGAAAAATGAGTTGCCCAACTTTCATTATCAGATAGCAGTGTAGAGAAATCACGGGCTCTAACGACTTATCTGTTGCTATTGAATCGACATCAGCAGAAATGTGTGACAATGTCGCTATAGCTGGTTTATTAGATAACCAATGAATTATTTGCTGACTGGATAATAACTCAAACAGTTTACATGTCAGAAATGCTCACTTTTATCCGTAGTACAGCTATTGGTATATATAATTTTTATTCTAAGACCAACTAGGAAGATCTGATAGCTGCTCCCATAACTACAATTCTATATGAGATCTTCTCATAATATACATATTCATGATTCAACGATTACTAAAGAATCATTAAAAGAAATTTAGTTCACTACCAAAAAAAAATGTAATTTTCAGTATAAAAAGCTATAAAAAAATTGATTGGGATAAGTTAGGACAAAACTATTAAGTTCCTAGAAAGAAGCAGTAAAGTAACAACCCAATTTTAGTACGAAACATACTCGATGGCACTGTACAAGGATTTTAATAATATCCTCTTTCATGACTTCTATGAGTTTTCTAAAATTATTGAAAGTTAATGTATCAGAATTCAGTTTTGCCATCTTTCATCTGCCTCCTTTAAAAATGATTCGTAAATGTTATCAATATTGAGTGTTCTTCCTCTAGGTGGACTAATAATATAATCGATGGATAACTTTAAGAACTTTAAAACGTGTACAAGCTAGAGGTGTGAGGAATACCATTAAAAGCGGTACTTTACTACATTTTTTAGTGTAATATTGGGGCAAATAAAACAGAAACACATCCTGATGTAAATAAAGAAGTTCTGCTTCTGAGATACTCAAAAGACATTTTCCCATAGAACACCTCATAGTACCGTTTCTTTAGTTATCATCAAATTACTCTTGTCTGTTGCAATCAGATCATCAACTTTCTCACAGCAGAGGGCATAAAAAACAAATTTAAAAATTAATGTCCAGATCAGAGAAAACACAAATGAATATATGGCATAAAACAATTACTGAGAGGACGACAAACAACTGAGGATTAAAATCATTATTTAAGAAGTCTTACAGAAGTGGGGTGTAGAGAAATCATTTAGGGATAGTGTCTTTATACTCGAACTGTCAGACTCTATGGTCGTTCTAAAATACTGGTTCCCAAATGGCTCCCAACTCTCACTTATGGTTCCAAGAAGCTATCCACAAAAGTATAGCGGTCACACCCCGGTAAACTGTGTCGACGCATAGACATAACTAAGCGAGGGGCCATTAGAGGCAACCTTCAGAAATTTAATGGCTCTAGTGGTAACTGCAAGAGGGAAAAAGATTTTGCAGTATCAACTGCAGGTGGAGATGGACACATTGGTACAGTTACAGATTGAATATCAGTAGGCGAAGAACTGCTGAACTGCAATGTGGAAGGAAAGCAGAAGCCACCATTACCCTCTAATAGCAGCTTAATATGTATGAAGGAAGGATGTCACAATCGGGGGCAAAATTATCCAGAAGTAAAACAGTTCCCCAATCGAATTTCCGAGGGTGGGGGGACAGCTACAGAGAAACTCATCATTGATTGAAAGCTGCTGACCAATCCAAGGATTAAATAGCAGAAGAAGCAGAAAGAAAGGCTTTGAGAAGGCAGCACGCCCGTTCATCGTACCAAGATTACAAAAGAAATTGCTGAATTACATGGAATGGAGATTTTGCCACTTGTAGCTTACAGTTCTGATGTTACACTTTCTTATTATAGCCTATTTCGACATAAGGAACTTATTGGTTATTTGATAAAGTTGAAAAAACATGCTAAGAATTATTTGTTCCTAAGTCGGTAGATTGGCACCGTGACCAATTCGATAACTTTCAAAATGCTGGATAAAGGTCATTGATAATGAAGAGCCGTATTTTAAAAAATAAATTTTGATTAGCCCATAAAATCAAATTATTTGTATTAAGAAACTTTTTTCCATCATATATTCTTATGGAACGGCGTATTTTACGTACAATTCTTTGCACTCACGTCACGCATTTGGAAACTGCGATATGGAGCTTGGACGTTTGGGGTTATCACCTTCGAATTTTGTAAAAGAAAATTTTAACTTTCTCTAAGTCTCAGGCTTTTTACGGAATGCCAATAGCCTACAGCTTCTCCTTTGAAATCCAATAATCGACACCAAATTGACTGCTACCCTGTTAGATGCCCCTTGGCAAACACAAAGTAGATTTTGATAACACCAAAGTTAAATATCTTATCACTTCGTACGAAATCTCGTGCATTTAAAACACGTTTTAGAGCTTTGCCTTTAATTAATAAGGTGTTTTATAATTTTGAACCTCGTTATCCTACATGACACTGGTAACTCTGGGAAACAATTTGTTTAAAGATCAGCGGTTTGTAATCTATATGTCTCTTAAAGGGTTTGCACACCTGGTAGGCACATTGAGTGCATCTAAAAGGTGGTAAACTTAGACAAAATTCAAAAAATGATTTGAGAGTCGTCATACTGGATTTGGAAGAAATTTTGATTCACTTTTTACTATTTTTGTGTTTTTTCGATTAGACCAGAAAAAATTACTTTCTTTAGTTCTATTCGAAAATAAATTTTATAAATAGAACTTCGTTAGCATTAGTTTGATTTACCCTCTACTGTTGTAATTACTTTTTATTATTTCTTTAAAAATATTGCAATTTCAGTACCTTTATTTTACTAGTCGCTATTTAGCTTTATCCTAAATTTTGGCTTGCATATAGTATTTTAAAAGGCACTAAAACAATATCAAAAAATTGCCCGTTAACGTGGGATAAAAATAAGAGATATGAGTTTTCAAAATTGGAGTTTTCACAACTTTTCGCTTTTTGCAAAATAAAAATCTTTATTAGAATCGTGCAGGGAAAATATCTACAGCAATGTCTAGTAACTGATAAAAATTATTATAATTTTTGGAGGATCAGCGACCCCTTTGTTTCACGATGTTGCCGTTGAAACAAGATTAAGTATTTGGTATGTCCATGATAAGCTCTATCAGACTACTCAACCCTAGCTAGAAATTTCCTGACTTCTATGAAAAGAGGTGGTTTCGTACAAAAGGTCTAACAATGGTAACTTATGTCGTCTGACCTTAATCTTCTAGATTTTTATTTATGTAAGCTTTACCAGCGCCCCACAGAAGGAATTATTTGAGCACCGCAGGTTGGTTGGTAAGTACCACGATGTCAAAGCAAGAAGGCACATTTTGGATGCAATACCTTTAGGAAGATTTAAGTGTATGTGTGGCATAAACAATTTTTCAGAAGATGAAAAGCAGTTGAAATTAAAAGTGATGGAGTCGACCACCACGAATGAGGAGAATATTTGCATTGTTCTACGCTTTGTGGCAGATGACTACCGACTGATTGTTGATGAAATTGTTTTGACGACTTCTGGATGAAACACAATTTGCATATGGTTAAATATAACCCAAATGTACCTTTTACATTTTTATAAAAAAACTTATTTGTATTTTATTTGTTTTTGTATCAAAGTATATTTAGGGCACGATTTCATTTTTCTTTGAAATATTGCAATGAAGAACACTACAACAGCAAAAATGACGGAGATTCGATACCTAACGTTTAAGTGTTGTCACGACTATCATAAAACCTAGATTTAGTATCGAAAATATTTTAAAAGTTTGTTTGGGATAGCTGTGATGTAGTTCAACAGTTTAAGACGTAAATGAAGTTCTTTAGTTGCACATATTTGGTGACATTATTGATATAATAGTAACAAAAACTATGAGATAATCTCATCATCTTTATAGTGTATTGAGTTGTAGCATTTTATCAAATAAAAGGATTTGATGTGATGCTAATAAAATGAAAATCAAAGCTTATGTCGGCTTACTTGTTTCAATAAGAGTATTACAGGCACGAAAAGATTTTGTTGAGATGTGGTGGAATTGGAATTATACTGTCGGCCGATTTTTCTAGTTATATAATAGGACAATTTATAAGAAACACGACATACGTTTTCCAATTGGAAGTATGTCCTTAAAAAATGTAAAAAAACTTGTATTTCAGAGAACGGTTTTAAAGCGAGCGTGCAGAAAAGTTAGTCGACAAATGTAAGCGTAAATTTGCAAATTTGTTTACACAAACAGAAAAATAAACTAAAAAAGATTCAGTGATGAAGAGTAATTATAGATATGATGGATATGATATATGTTAACTATAGAAAACAAATCGTTTCTCGATAGTTGATTAATACGGCAGAATCAGTCCACAAATTATAGTTGATCGAACCAAAGAAAACACACTAACAGAAGCCAAACAAAATAAATTGGATTTTTGGTTTACAATGAGTATTTTGTTTGTAGTAAATATTTTTGTAGAAATATGATGCGCAGCAATTGCAAAACAAGCAAATGAAACTGTTCATTAACAGATTATATTAGTTTCAAACAACATCAAAATAAAATTACTAACTTTCTTGATGTAAACTGGTTTAATTATTTTATAGAACAACATATAACGAAAATTTAGTCACGGTTTTACATAAGATGTAAACGCGGGTGGAAATGGTTAATATTTTATTTGAAAATTTAAGACTCAAATAGAGAGCTAATGTCTGCAGGTAAAAACTGGAAATTCTTGAATTTTGGGATACCTTATTACCTGTAAATTACAGAATACAGAAACATGGACTTCATTTCGAAATATCAACTTCAAGATTTGGGAGACCTGCGAACTTTTTAATTTCCCAAATTTTAGAAGTCCATTTTCTTCTTCGTTCTCCGATAATGTTGTTTCATAGTTCTTAACACTACCACAAGAGAAATGTTAAGCTTACTCTCTTTGTAATTTATATTGAGACTCTGACTATATATGCAAATAATACCAATAAATGCTAATTCTTGCAAATTTGTTGTGCGTCTCATTTAGAGCCTTATGCATGACTTGCAATCAAGGAAAATCTACCGTGAAACCGCACTCGTTTGTTTTAGTTTACACGTGACGTATTGTAGAATTTGAGCCTTGTTATGTCTGCTATATGATATTGGTAACTCAAGGCCTACAACGGATACCGAAAAAATTAGATTCATTTTTTACCATTAGCGTTCTTTTGATTAGATTAGATAAAATTATAGTAAGTCTTCCATAAAGTTTTGGCAGTCCTTTCCTTCATATATCTATTCGAAAATAAATTTTACAGAAAGAATTTCGTTACCCTTAGTTTTCTTTTTAGTTCGGCACAGTTTGCAATTTAATTTGCTTTATCACTATAATTACTTTTTGTTATTTTTCTAATACAACACAATGACGTATATTGAAATGTAGGGCGTAACATAAAGTAGAACGGTGGTCCGGTAACATTCTCTACTTAAACCGAATATTAGGCGTTGGCAGCAGGACGTACTGAGTACATATATAACACCAGAAAGCAAGGGGAAACCACTCCACTATCTTCCCGAGAAATTCTATGAAAGTGAACAGAGAAAAGAAAGTGATAGGATGCGTCGTCGAGAACCAGATAACCTGGACAAGATAGTGGTGATGGGCGAGGTAGAAGGGAAAAGACCTCACATAATGTCACACAGGTTTTTCAGAAACACGACCTTCAGTAATAAAGTGTGCGACTAAAAAAAGAAGAAGGATTTTTCTAAAAATATTGCAGATTCAGTACATCAAGTTTGCTAATCAATATTTGGCTTCATCCTAGATCGCTTTTCCTTTTTGTGTTAGCGTGGGATAAAGCGGGAAAGGTATAGGTCTTCAAAATCGGAATTTCTACAATAATCGCTGTTGGAAAGATAGGGAATGTTTAGTAACTAGTGAAAATTACCATGATTTTTTGGAGAATCAACCAACCCCTTGTTTTACAACGTTGCTGTTGAAACAAAATTAAGAATTTGGTTTTCGCACGACGTGTTTCGACAGATTTTTGGGCCTTTCCTAAAAATTTTCCAATTTTTATGGACTAGTTTCATATAGAAGGTCATCTGATCTACATAAAATCTCAATTTCAGTAGAATGCAGATTATGCATATCTAAAATGAGTATCACAATGTGAAAACAAGAAGATATCACAAGGTGAAGTCGTCCAAAATTTTAAAACCTGAAGGCACAATTTAGAAAGAATACTCTTTTGAAGGCTTACAACTTTTGAAAGTGAGGAAAAATTAAAAATAAAAGTAATCAGTCGAGTATCAGCACGAATGAAGAGAATATTTGCGTTGTTACACTACCGATTGATAGTTGGTAAAATTGCTTTTGACGAAATATAATTTGCATGTGGTTAGATATAATGCACATTTTTTATTCAAGGCGTTCACGGCAACGATCGAACCTATACAGCTGCACAAATTAAAAATAAGTTCTGGATTACACTAAACACCCTCCTTACAGTCCGATCCTACCGCCCTGTAATCATCATTTGTCTAGACCACTAAGAGATGCAAAACTATTGCTCGTGTGACAAGTATCTTTATTTTAGGACAGTGAAATTAAAAAACTTCCGATCTACTAAAAAGCGGGTCTTTAAGTTAAAAGTTAGGTTAAAAAGTGACAAGGAGAAAGTAGAAGCATTTGCGAAACATCTTACAGATGTATTTCAGCCCCATGAAAATGACCTGGATGAGGAAATAATAGAAATAATAGAGACCCCCGCACTAGCAGTACAACCAATTAAACCAGTCACACCTAAAGAAATAAAAAAGAAATAAGACACTTAAACCCAAAAAAATCCCCGGGCATGGATCTTATAACAGCAAAGACGCTTAAAGAACTGCCAAAAAGAGCATAGTATTATTGACTATATTTTTAATGCAATCTTCTGAATTTACTACTGGCCGCAAAATATAAAAACCGCCGAGATAATTTTAATCCTTAAATCTGGTAAAGACCCACCTAGTACAAAATCATATCGTTCTATAAGCTTACTACCAACTATTTCAAAATTTCTCGAAAAACTAGTACTTGTTAACTTTCTACAGCGGAGCTTATAGTAGAAAGTTAATGAGATTATCATCCTGTCTGTCTGTCAGTGTGTCTGGAGACACTATAACTTCCGTTCTATTCAACGGATTCACTTCAAACTTGGCATACACACATCTTAGGCCAGTACATTTCATGGGATTGATTTTCAGCCAAATCGGTTAACGGCAACCGGAAGTGACCGTTACGATTCGCACCGCTGTAGGAAGTTTCCTTTACGGTATTACACCGTTCTTGTTAGAATCAATACAGAATGGATACCAGACCATCAATTCGGATTCCGTCAAGGTCAATCGACCACCCAACAATGCCACCGTATATCGCAAACTATTCTTGTCAGTTTAAATAAAAAAGAATACTGTGTTTCAGTGTTCCTAGATGTAAGCCAGGGTTTCGATAGAGTCTGGCACCCAGGATTATTGTATAAAATTAAACAACACATACCAGAGTTTTATAATCTGCCAAAACATATCAAACATATCTAAAAGACAGGCTATTTAGAACAAAAGTAAGCCAGAAATCTTAACTGAACGTCCAGTGAACACTGGGGTACCCCATGTCAGTGTCCTGGGCCTTCAACTTATCAATTATTTACCTTAGTTCTTTCAGTCTTACTGAATATCATAATGGATACATTTGCTGTCGATACTGTCATACTGGTTAGCCACAATGAGGTCCTCCAATCAAGCACTCAAATACAAGACTATCTAGATGCTCTAGAACACTGATATAAAAAGTGAAATGTTAAAGTACATAAGTCAAAGTCTGCTTATATAACATTTACTCTAAGAAAAAACCCGTGTCTACCCATATATCTAAACAACATAGAAACTCCACTTATTGTTAGATTCCAAATTAAACCGGAGATATCACATCGGCAAAAAAAGAAAGTAAATGGGTTTAAAACAGAGAGAGTTATAATGGTTGATTGGTAGAAAGTCTCAGATATCCATAGAAAACAACTTATTGTTGCACAAATCGGTAATCAAACTTAGACTTATGGACTGTGGGGCTGCGCCAGCAAGTCCAATGTGGAAATAATTCATAGGTGTCAGACTTAAATTCTAAGAATAATAGTTAACGCTCTATGGTACGTAAAAAACGAAATGATCCATAAAGACTTGAAGATACCAAAGGCGTCGTGCACCACCAAAATTTGAAAACACACACAAATCCTTTGATGCAGCTCTTATTAGAAGATACTACAATAAGAAGATTAAAAAGTCAGTGGCTGACTTATAAAATAGTATTAGAGATCTCATCACTGGATGAGGTCTGATCATGTTCTTTAATCAATATAAACTGTAATCTTTAGATTGTAGGCCAGCAAATTAGCTGATAGAATACTGTGTATTTTAATTGTTAATAAAATTTCATTAAAAAAAACGAGTGCTTTATTACCCGCTCTCAAATGAAAATTTTCTATCGCTTGCGGTTCCGGAAATATAATACCTCGGCCGCGCCTGCCGCCAAGCCAGAATTTGTCAATCGGGCGTTCGGGTCGGCACGGAAAGGCACGAAAAATTGTGTGACAGCAGCAGCAGCACTCATATTTTTTTATTTATGTAATCAGGAGAACATTTAAGAAAAATTAATTTGTATGTTTGCGTTGTTACAAAAAATTCCCTTTAGTTTTGATTTGCTTTCGTATCAACGTATATTTAGAGCACGATTTAATTTTTTTTGAAGTATTGCAATGAAGAGCATTGCAACAGTAAAAAGGAAAGATTCACTAAACCTTTACAAAGCCAAAAATGATGGTGTTTTCAAAACTATCACAAAACCTAGATTTAATATTCAGTTTAAATCATTAACAGGGTTTTTTAGTTGTTGGTAATAAGCTCAGTATCTTCACAGTGTATTGAGAGGTAGCATTTTGTCAAATGAAAAGATTATTTGAAACGAAGCGTTATCAACAAGAAAAAAATCTGTTGCGATGTAGTGTAACTAGGATTTCTTATGCTGTAAGTCAAGGTAAGACGGCAATTTCGAAACCGGGACAATTCGTAAAAACATACTCCAATCGGAAATGCGTTTACTTTGTTGCTAAAAATTCATCTTGTGATTGATGAACAAGAGAATGGTTTTAAAGAGAGCGCGAATATATGATAAATGATAAAAGATTAAATTTACAATTTTTTTATACATACAAAGAAATAAGCCAGAAAATATACAGAAATGAAGAGTGGCTATGGATATGTTGGGTATGGTGCAACTATTATGTTAATACCATAATCAGATGTTTACAATTATGGTTGATTAAATATCTGACCAAAGAAGACCAATGGTTTACAATGTGAGCATTTTTTGTGGTCGGCACATTTAGAGCATATAAAAGCAACGCCTAGGCGGAAATTATATGTGAAGTTTTAGTTAGTTCTGTTTTCTAAACTTCTACTGGTATAAATTGCATTATTCTTTGAATAATCAACTCTCCCTTTATTTTAGGATGTTGCTGTTGAAACAAAGTTAAGAATTTGGTGTGTGCATGATGTGGTTCATAACACTACTCAACCTTAGCTAGAAATTTATTAATTTCTATGGAAAAATGTGGTTTCGTAAAGAAAAATAGGGCTACCCAGGTCGTATAAACCAAATCTTTTAAATTTTCTTTTATGTTCACATTTACTGGTGTTCTATAGATGGAATTGTTTGAGTTTAATTCAGTTCAATAGCATGCAGAAGAGTATACATAGATAAAGTGATCTTATATGATATCTTCTTCTCTTCAGTAAATGATGTCGATTTTAACGATAAGATCGTTTATAAGTCAAGTTAAAAATACATTTTTGGTCATATGTCCACCATTTCACATTTTTGAGTCAGTGGGTCCATATTGTTGTAGTTGATGAAGATGGTATGTTGAACATCGCAATACCAAACATAATTTCTTTCACCTGCATACATTAGTAATAGTCAAGCAAGTTCTATATCTATGTTCTACGCCAATATGATTCAAATATCATTGCTCTTGGAAGAACAGCCGGAACTGTAACACCTGAGGGGGAATTAAAAATAAATTAAAATTATTTTACACGCCTTGAGGCGAACAGAAGAGGACTCGGTTTCTGTAAATTGTGGAAGGGATACCTAAACGAGATTATTACCGTTAGGTGACTTACACTACTGCTTTAGTAATTATCACTATGTCAGAGCAAGAAGTACTCTAATAAATTGTACAGCAAATAATACAAAGTAAAATCACGACGACGCCCAGCCCCATGCAGCTGCGTTTGACAAGAATTGAAGATTCGTTCTGGACTACACCAGGGCAATCTTCTTACGATCCGGACTCACCGCCCCCAATTGTCATTTGTTTGAGCTACTAAAGAAAGCATTTGAAGAGTAAATATTTAATGACATTTGTGGACAGTAGTACCTATTCGTTGGGTAAATTTATAATGCTTCAGCATTGTTTTAGTATTGCAGGGAAGTACAGTACAAGCACAAACTTGTGCCAAGTTCACTAATACTGAATTGGAAATATATTTGTAGCACGATTGTGGTGATCGTGAGTTTCTATAAATGTGGAGCGACTAGATGATGAAGGAAAAACTCAGCAGAGGTGTGAAAAACTTTTCTTTCAAACACAATCGACGAAAACGTTAAAATGGATAAGTGTGATCAAAACTGGGTGTGATGTTTAACAGTGTAAAATAAGCAAAGCTTACATTACACGCAAGGAAAGATCTATATAAATGCGACAATTTGAACAGCCATAGCCATCTTTACAATTGAGTACTTTGAAATCGAAAAAATTCGAAAAGAAAAGAAAAAGTGTTTGATCTCCTTATGAACGACAAACTGTCAACAAGTTTTGGGGGAAGAAGACGTCGTACATATAGAAGGAAATTCGGACAGGTCTAGTCTAAAAGCATTTAAAGCTCATTTAAGTAAGAAAAATGAGCCTGAAAAAAACCAGGGCTAAAGCCTTTTTAAGGACACAAGACTTAAATAAAGAGTGAAGGTCTACAAATAATGTTTTTCTGTTTGCCCTTTTGAGATAACCTGAGACTTCTACCTCGCAGACCCTTGGTTACACTTTGGTACTTTATTTATTATTGTCAACTTTAACATTTGCAAAATCCAAATTTAAAAATCCATGACATTTTCGTTCGTAGTTTTTAACACCTCACCACAACAAAAGCCGAATGGCATTTTTATATGCAACTAACCCTTATAAAAAATAATTTTTGTGTCTAATTCAGAGCAGGATTCGCAATCAAAGCAAATCTACCGTGGAACCGCACTCGTTCGTTCTGGAACGCAACACAAGTTGTTGGTTTAGGATTCAAATCGTGTTATGTCGAGCTGAGAAGGCACAGCCTCTTAACGTCCGTGCTGTTTCTGTTTTTGCTGAGTGAAACTATTTGGTTAAATTGGGTACAATTTCAACTTGCACTTATAATTGCCGTAACGCATGAGACAAGAAAGCCTCCAAATTACACAGTTGGTGATGAACTGACCAAACTGTCTACAGCAGATGAGAACACATTTCCATTGAAACGCCCACTTATGATGGATTTCGCCCAATTGAGCAAATTTAAGTAAAAAAATTGGCTACCAAATAAGACGCTACCGTCTGTAAGCTCGTTTTAATATATTCGAGCTTTATAGCCTCAGAACTATGGGAACACTAAAGTTTGTAGTTTACAAGATTTTCAGTACAACACAACCTACAACCTGGCATCCTGAATGCAGAGCAAAAAATATAGTCAAGTGTCTTTTTAGGCACATCTTGTATGATTATTTAATTGGATTAGCTTAAATAGCAACTTATTTGAACTACCGAACATCTTTACATCAAATACACCATATCCATTTATTTATAATTTACTAAAATATTTGGCGTTACAAAAATTTGTTTTACTTAATTCAACGTAATTAATTTTATTTTGATTAGCGAAATTGGAAGAAAATTTATCTGGTCTCCCCAATGAGTCTAGATATATCTATGCTAACATCTAAAGTGCCGAAGCAAAACTAGCTTACTGTATAATTAGCAATGTTTAATTGAATAATTTATCAATTACATGCTCTAAATTTCAGCACCTCGCCAAGTCGATGCATAATTTATTGGTTCTAATCCTACATGCTGAAACATTCAGTAACGTTGACAGATATGCCTGAAAAGCTCTAATCGAGACCGAATTGCTCTAACAAATTTAATTGCATGTATATCCAATTATGAGAGCTTTTCTGCTTTCGTGGTATCTAATTGTAGTTTGTTAAAAAGCTCGAATCATTTGATCTACTTGGAGGATCCACGACAAAGGAAAAAATAATGAATTTCATTAAATTTACGACTGGATTGGTCCGTGCCACTTTGAATTTTTTAGCTGCGTCGAATTCGGCACCTCCACCATTTTAAACTGGGGCACGTCTGTAAGCGACCCGACAGCTTTCGATACGCGGGGCGATCCGTCTCTGCCACTTGACCCAAAGGGTTTAAATCTAAGAAAAAGCTGATCAATAACAGCGAGAAGTACCTTTTTACAAGCTCAAGTGGATGCGGTTCCCTAATCCTGTCCTCGGCACCGGGGAGACGTTAATTCATGGGAAAGTGGACGGTTCGCGCACCATAAAGCGACCCGGCGACCGGCTCCGCTAGGGCCGGATCCTCTCGCCGCCAAATCGAGGAGACCGGGGCAGCTTACAAAGGGCAGGTCAACGCACGCCGGGCGGGCGACGCGCTCCCGAATTCGCAAAGTCGCTACGGCGGGTGGCGCACCTAATGGGGGCGAAGTAATCCAGCACTGTTTCGAGCTTTCACCACAACTTTCGCTGCAGCGCGACTACCCACTGCGGCCGCGGCGGCTCCGGCGCGCGGCAGTCGGGATCGCAGCGGCGCTCAGGCGAGCTCCCGGATTCCAGTCATAGTAGCGACGCAACTAGCGCAACCGCATGCAGCAACCACCGCGTCGGTCGCAGGATAACTGGGAGCCTCGCAGGATCCCATTCGATTCCCCTACCGCGCCGCCGGCGGGGCGGCTGGAGGGGGCAATTATTCCTCAGCATCTGATCTGCGTTGGCCATGAACTCGCCATAGTTTTACGGCGCGCTGCGAGCCGCGGCGGGCCGGCCCTGTATGTGCGTTGCGGAATTCATTGTTTGGCGCTAATTGTTCCTTGCGCCCGAACTGAGATGCGTGCAGCCAGGGGGCAAGGTCACTACGGCGCAATTAATTCGATTTATTCGAATGCTACAGCAGGCAAGCAAAATAATAAGAGAATAAAATCAGCAGAAACAATTATTTCGTCCAAATTAAATGCAGCCAACAGAATTTAACAGACGTAAGTCGGGTTTTGTTCTCGAATTCCAAAAATTGAGTAGAAAAAATGTACTTACAAAAATTGTTTAAGCAAAATTTATCAAAAAGTAGATTTGTTTATAAGTACGTTACGCTATCTTAAGATCAGAATTGGTAAAAATAAATTTTGATCTGGTTCTCCCAGTAGTAATTTGTGAAAAAATTGCTAAGTCAAAATTTAGAAAAATGTTAGTTTTGCTTTATAGGTATTAGGGTGGTGAATTGTAAGTATAAATACAACCGATGCGCGAAAAATATTTTAATGTATGCGGTACCATGCCCGGCAATCCGAAAATTGCTAGCGACAAAATTTCAGTAAGCAGACGTGCACCTGGTTGCGGCTCGCCGCCATCTAACCTGGTGCAGGCCAATGTAGCAACAGCTAAATGCTAACTACCTGCTTTTATCGTTCGTAAACCGGTCGCAGGTAAGGTTGAAACTTACCCATCTTGGGGACAATAAAGGCAAATATTTCCTATAATTTTGGTAGGTAAAAAAACAAATTTCCAATTAATTTGGCTGATTGTGGTCTGCACCGGCCGACCCTAAAGCCATTAAAAATATGACCGTTATAGGAAATATTTTTCCAGTATCCGCCACGTTATCGCTTCATTTCGTAATCAACCTTTTTGTATAGCATTCGATTGTAACTCTTCGGAGTTGGTGTTGCGTGTCTTTTACCCATACTCTCACGTTCATTGCCCTGTACACTCTCTGGTTTCACTTTTTCCTTGGCTTACTCAGGGTCTGATTAAGCCATAGGCTGCAGCTTACAACGCCAGGATTTGGAGGGCGCAAAATCTTGACATGAGTAAACGATAATGTGAGCTCAGACAGAGGAACGTTGAATAGGTTGTAACTATTAAACTTTGAAATCGTGCATTCATCGTTCATCGACCTATAAAAAATTATAGAAACATTTATATTGCAAGAGAAATTTCTAAATTTCAGTTGTGATTTAAATCCCTTGCATTCTGGCTTCCTAATATATTATTTACCTTTATAGGTATTGTGGTAACAAAGTTCAAGCATAAGGTTAGTATTATAAATTAATCTCGCAGTGCGTTTCACACAAGTGGGCACTAAGAAGAATGTTCAATAAAGATTACGGGTAATCCAAAACCCGCAAACAAATCATCAAGTGCAAACAAACACACCTAAATATCAGTAGCTATAAGCGTTTGCATCCCAACATACGAAATGCATTTACTAATGCTAATGTATTTAACCACACATGGAAAGTACCACAAACACAACCGATTATCCAAACATGCAATCATACGCAACTTATCAAATACAGCCACATAATGGTAAACACCATCCTATTGTTAACTTAACCGCTACACAAAATATTAATCTAGTAGAAACAAATGATAGTCAGTCAATTACAAGTAAAGATTCTGAAATAAATAGGCCGAATGACTTTCAAGCAGTGATGTCGCGTAACAAAAGGAAACATCTTAACGACAGTCCAAAACAGGACAAACAAAAACAGACCTCAGAACTTAAATTGCAAAACAAGTACCAACCCTTGCGCAACAAAAAGATCATAACAATACGACCACTTCAAATACAAAAAATAAGGAAAACGCCCTGCCATTCATCCTACATTTCGTACATAACATTCAACTGCTGTTCAAGTTGCTAAACTCGGCCATCATCAAAAAAGACTACGATTATCAGATAATGAAAGGAAACAAAATAAAGCCACAAGTACACATAATTGAACACGACAAAATAATTAAAACGCTACTGGACGATAACAAGGTCATCAGACACAGGTACATCTTAGATGATGACAGAGTTCGGAATACTACTGCGAAACATAAACCACAGCACTGAACACGAAGAAATCCGAGACGCATTGGTAGAACTCGAATACTCAGTGGTAGCTATTACAAACATTTATACATGGAAAGATAAGCCAATTTTAAGAAATCTATTCTTCATTAATCTGGAGAGAAAATCAAACAATACAGAAATATTTAATATATAGCCCTTGTTAAACGTGGTAGTACAAAAAGAAAAGTAAGCTCACGCAGTGCCCCAGGTGCTGGTGCTATGGGCAGACGAGGAACAAATGAATTTGCAAACCGGTAATTACAATTACAAAACCTGTTCAAAAGAAGGGAGTCGGAAAGGAACCCAAATGTGTCCTTTACGGTGGCTCTCGTCCAGCAAATGCCAAGATCTGTAGAGTTTACCTAGAGATAATAAACAGAAGATCTCAAACACCAAATGGAGTAGTCACGAAGATGATGCAACAGAAACGCCAGCAGCAGCTAAAAAACTCGAATCCAGAAAACCAGATTGTGACTAATCAACAAGACCTAAACTTGCCTATTTATAGTCAAGCTTTTAAGCTCCCCCAAAACAAAAAAAATTACTTAGCATACAGCCAAGCAGTTAATGGTAATGCAAGCACCAACAGTGCAAACCATTAACAGAACATGATGACATAATCTCGTTCCTAAAACATACCATGGCAAACCAGCAACAAACAATAATTCAACTGACAAAATAATATGCCTCTTAATACAACAAAAGCAAAACAATTATGGTACTTCGCCATAAAATAGCTCTACAGAATGCAAATTGCCTAGCCGTGCGTAGACAGGAAGTTCAAACTTTTCTCACTTATAATGAAATTGAAAATTCTACTAGTGACTGAAACATACTTTTCAAGTAATACGAGTATACCCAAGTTTATCTTATACCACACCCCACATCCAGATACTAACAGAGGGGCACAGCAATATTAATAAAAAATCACATCAAACACTACAAAATACAGAAGCATTAAGAAAACGACATACAGGCGACAAGTGTGGTGGTTGAGGCTTGTCTAGAACCCCTTAAAATCTGTTCAGTCTACTTCCCATTAAACTACCGTCCAGGCAAACAGAATATGACTGCCTACTTCAACATACTTGGAAACAAATTTTTGGGTGGAGGAGACTTCAACGTAAAAAACAAGGTTTGGGGTTTACAGATTACATTATACAAGAACTGGAACTCAGTCATTTATCTATCTATTGCCCCATGGACCCAGAAAGGTTATCGGATCTCCCCGACTTCTATATTATAAAAGGCATTGCACAAAGGTACCTTGGCGTTGAAACCAACTTCGATCTGAACTCTTATCATACACCGATACTAGTTACAGTTAGCTCAAACATAGTAGAAACACAAAAACCACCAACCTTGGAATTACTACAAACAATTTATTCAGCAAAATGTAAATTTATCCATTCCACTAAAATCAAAAACAGACCTAGAAGAAGCGGTTTGGGACGCCACACCGGAAATTTCCATAAAGAGAGTAAACCAAAAATGTCCAACTGAAATCAAAGAAATCTGACAATGCACCAGGTATCCCTCGGACAAGTTAGGATACATGGAAGCTTCATAAGAACCACATAATGCCATTAAAAATTATAAAAACCGCTCTTTTGAAGAATACCTTGACAACCTGACAAACACATCAGATACTGACTACTCTATATAGGCCACAAAACATCTAACACATATTAAAAATTGTATCCCCCTTATACGCAAAGAAGATGGGTCATGGTCACATACTGACATAGAGAAAGCTACAATTGTTACTCAACATTTAGCGACCGCATTCCTGTAACTACCTTCCCAAAATGCACATATAGAAAAATCCGAAATACGGCAAGTCCTCGAGACCCCACATCAGATGCCATTGTTACAAAATTCTTCTCAGTAAGAGAAGTACAATACATGATAAGGACAAACATAGATCCTCGAACGGTTCTTGGCCATGATTTTGTTGCACAACAGCACAAATTTTCAACGCAGTTCTCCGCACAGGGTACTTTCCAGCACAATGGAAGGTATCAGACATATCTTTGTTCATAAACCAGGCAAACCTCAAAATGATGTCATCTCGTACAGACTCATAAATCTGTTACCAGTCCTAAGCAAATTACGCAAAAATTTCTGCTAAAAAGAAGAAAATTATCTAATTCCTGAACACCAATTTGGGTTCAGAAAATAGCACGGTACTATCGAACAAAAGAGCAGGTAACCTTTTTAGATGTGAGCCAAGCCTTTAACAGGGTTTGTCATATAGGACTATTGTATAAGCTCATTGTACGGTATAGTGGCCATAGAAGTGTACTCGGGAGACCATTGCGCTTTTTGCGTACACGTCTATTATTGCAATGGCGATTCGATAGTCACAGCTCAACGATTATATCGTGCAGAATTTGAGCGCACGAAGGACGATACCATCAGAAAATAGATTCGAATGTTTGAAAATACCGGTTCGACTAAAATTTCTTAATGAAGGTCGCCCGCGCTCTGTTCGAAGCCAACAGATTGAAGAAGTGAGAGTTTCCGTCTCAATCAGTTCGCAAATGTAGTTAAGAACTTAACCAAAAAAAACTTACAACATACAAAATTCAGTTTGTTTAAAACCTGAACGTCACCAACTATCCTCTCCGGCTGAATTTTACAAACGAAATGCTCAACGTTTCCCAACGTTTGAAAACATTCTGTTTAGTGACAAAGCGAGCTTTTACTTAAATGGTCTATGTAAACAATCACAATTGCCGCTACTGGGCCAACGAAAATCTAAGACAGATATATGAACAACCATTACATAGTCCGAAAGTTATTGTGTGGGCTGCCATGTCTGGTGAAGGCATCATTGGACCGGCGAGGGCGAGAAACTTTTTGGTTCCACAACTGCAAGAGTTTGAAGGTTTTAATGTGGAAACATGGTTTTCATAAGATGGAGCCACTTGCCATACCTTAAACCAATCACTTGAGGTTGGCAATCAACTTTTTCCGGAAAAGTGATCTCTCGTCGAGGCACCATCAACTGGTTATACCCCTTAATTATTTCTTTTGGGTATACCTTAAAGAGAAAGTGTATGCAAACAAACCACGAGCTCTACTGCAATTGAAACACAATATCCCCATTGAAATGGCCGCCGTTTCCAGAGAGATGTGTAGACGCGCGGCGGCTAATTCCCTTGTTCGGTTAGAGGAGTGCCAGCAGCGCGAGGGTCAACATTCGGACAACATAATCTTTGGAACTTAATTTTCCAAAACTTTGTCTAAAGATTAAAAATAAAGAAATGTTTTTCTGACTTGTAGTGTTTTTTATTTTTGTTGAATTTACAAATACTCCTATCATTTCTAGACACCCTGTATATTATACTACAATCATACTGGAAAGAAAGATTTTTTGAGTTAAATATGGACAAGAAGTAACCGATTTTTTTATAAAAGCGGGAATACCTCAAGACAAGCGTATTAGGGCCCTATTTATATTTACTCTTCACTGCAGACCTGCCAGCGGATCCGGAAGCTCGCACAGCAACATATGCAGACGACAAGGTTATTATGGCAAAACACACAAATCCAAACATGGCTGCAAGAACCATACAGCACCATCTAGATCAGATCCAACATTAGGCGAGGAAGTGGGGAATCAAAATTGTGTAATTACACAACAAGAAAATCGCCAAAAAAATGTTGATCTGGTACAGGCTATAATCAGCGACTGATAGCCTTAGCGCTACAAAATGATCTGAAAATTCGAAAACCTAAGGCATGCAAAAATTTTACGGAAACGTGTTGCGGCAAAATATGTTCTGCGAGTACCAGAGTAGTGTTGCAGTTGCTGATGACTTGCTTCAGGCTACTACCAATGAACCAATCGGTTGAAAAAGATCATAATCAGAGATGAAACTTGGATCTATAGCTAAAATTAAAAAACAATAATTTAGTTACCTAATGGAAGTCTCCTGGTTTACTACGTCCCAAAAAGTGTCTGAGGTTCTGAGGTTCTTACTCTGAAGCTGACTGAGGCTACGCACAATGTTCTTGTACCATATTTAATAAATATTTAGATTTTCTTGTTGGTCTAATTGTATTTTTGTAGTATATGTCTTGATGCTTTCGGAGCAGATCACGTATTTAATATCATTCCATTTGTATGCCAGTTTTAATTGTGGTCACAATAGGATAATGTTTGGGACTGTCTGAGTACTTTTGTAGCTTATTCAATTGCATCTCGTCTTCTCACGTTAAGATTATTCTCCCCAAGCTATCTCCAAAATTTTGACAAAATTCCAGAGAGCTTTGGGTTCTTCCTCTTGAGAAATTTAATAATAATTCTCTGACCAACGACCGAAAGTACCTCTTGTTTTATTATTGTGTTACTGGCTAAAGAAGAGGCAGTACAAAGTATCCCACTTGTTTAAACACCCCTCCCTATAACCGTAAAACACGGCCCATAAAAAATCCCATTAATCTTGAATTCATTCACGTACTTTGAGCCGGATTTTTATTGCTAGTTTATTTCATTTATTCAGACTGATATTCGTTTTAATTCTATTTTTCTTATTTTCCCTTATTTTATATTTTTGTGTGAATCGTTACTATAATTGTTTCAAAACTGTTTCTCCATATATATGCCTTAGTTTCTCTTCATAATTTATTTTGTGATACCTTTGTTAAAGTTAATCTTAATTTTGTAAGAGTAGTCACTTCCAAGTTTTACTCTAACGTTGATGGAAAGCCCCTTTCAAGAAGTAAAATTTCTGTTATGGCTAAAATAGTGCCACTGTGGGCATATCTTTACTTGTACACAGGTTTTTCAAACTTTCTCCGTTATTATTCAACCCTTCTACCCTTCAATATGCGATTACAGGATTTGTCTTCGTGGCTTATTCGCGAACCTAGCATTTAGGTCTCCCATGACTACAACATCCTCTTCTTAGCCTTGTTAATTTTCTTTTAAAGTTACTCATAATTTTTTTACAAGTTTAGTTTCTGTTAGAACTGTATGCGGATTATTTATTTTATTACATATTATGATCGTATAATATCTACTAGTACTGTTATTTCTAATATGCAGTAACATCTCCCAATGCCGTTTATTATATTTTTCTTTAACATGTTATTTATTTCAACTCTAACACAATCATCCTGCAGTACGATTATAATGTGATTATGTGATTTATTCTTATTAAATTACTTTGAAATTTATATATATTTTCTATGTTCTAAAAGCTTTAGTAACATAAATTTTCTTTTAAGATTTTTAGTTTAACGCAAATTTAGTTCCTATATTTACTCTTATGTAGGAAACTTGTTATCTCTTGCTTAATGTTCTCTTTTTCAAATTTTATCTCCGTGTAAGTTACTCTTTTTCCCTTGGTTTGCAAACTTTTATTTGTTTTTATTTTTTAAATCTAATTACGTAGTTTAGCTTTTTCTTACTCCGATTCCACCTCTTTCTTTAGGCAACACAAACAACTAAAATACAGTAATATAATAATAATTTGTAGAGGTTGCCCTAATTTTAAGATAAATTCAAAAGCAAAGCAGAGCCTTTTGAATAAGTAATAAATAACACTAAACGACTTCGTTATTAAAAAATCAAGAGTATAAGCAGCATAATGATGAACAGCCAATATTACACGGATGAAACAAATAAAAACAGTAATTTTTATTTTAGACGCCTTTAATAGAATAGAGAACAACTAATGAACGTTGCAGGTAGAGGCCTGACAGACCCCTCCCCCTCACCCCATAGGGGCTGATATCAAAGCAAGAGGCATTCTCGTTTATTGGGAAAAACACTATTATTAAGTTACGCAAGACAGCATACGTAAGAAGTTTTAAAGCACAGTTTAAAGACAACACCCTTAAGAAAATTTGACTGTCCGAACAGCATAAACAATTGTTGGAGTAAAAACAAAGGTCTCCGACGTCTTCCAAGAATATGCTCATTGTTCGTCAGTCAAATTGCTTCTGTCAACTTTTGGACAAAACAAATTTCCAATTTGAAGAGTTATCTTGGTTTATAACAGGGCCCGCCCCCAAACAGATTTCCAAACTTGACAAAAATTAAGGATGTGATCTATATTACACACTAAAACGCTTTTTTTATAGTCTGAACTTATGCACTATGATTATTATGTGTTCATGCACGATTGGATGATGTCACAATCTTCTTCGTTTTACGATAGAAGGAAAAATATATTTCTAAATGAAGAGACTATGCAAAAAAATAATTTTGTGCGTTTGTATCGTTATAATGTTTTAATGAACTAAACAATAATAATTTTTGTTTTAGTTGACTCACCAGCCTCAGTTAATAATGAAGGTTCTTATATTAATCATCTGAGCATCACCTATAACAAATAACTGAATTAAAAAAGGAATTAGAAACAAAATCTAGATAACAAATATTTTATTGTCCCATTTCCATCTTAAAAGGTTATTATTAAACTCATTATTAGTTCTAAAACTGTAATTCGGTAGTCTAAAATTAAAAAATGTGTTGAATCAAACATGCATACAACTGATAGGTTGGTAATGTTGAGTTTAAAAGTTGCTATCAGTTGTCAATATTTGATATTAGGCAACTGATATACCTTTAAACACCTTTGGGAGTACGTAAAAAATAATTATATTGCGGTTTTATTAAAAAAAGCTTGTAATATTATTTTTATCTGGTGAAACCTTGACATTCGTAAAAGTAGTAACTGGCATTGAATCGAGATTCATAGAAATTAAGTATTTTAATTACTAGTAGTAGTAGAATTGCTCTTTTTTTTCTAATATTTACCATACATTGCTTTTTAACCGGTCGAAGACTTTATTAAAATTATTTGTTCTCCACTCTAAGTTTCATTCTATGATAATTCTCAAAGTATTGATGTGGTTATACACGATCGATTTGGTCTCAAACCCACTTATTTAGACATTATGGTTTGTTCAATGGCACATTGAATTCGGTTTAATAATATCTTTGTAAATATGTTATTCTTTTCTAGTGATCACATTCATTTAGGTTGGTTTCCTTTGACACTGACTAATATTCCTTGATTCCACACGTCTGATACATTTTATTTTTTTATGATGTAACTAATAGAGGATGAAGTATATTGGTTGATGTCTGCAGAACCAATTTATATACTTCAATTAGAAAATTATCAATTTCTGTAAATTTTTTTTTAATCTCTATTATACTGTTCTTTATTTCTCTCTTTGTGAGAAGAGTTGTATCTAATTCATGTCCAATATACTGCTGTTAATTTTCTTTATTGTTTGTAATTTTTATCACTAATATTATCTTTTTAGTTAATCTCATTTTTAAGGGGGTTAAGTATTTGGGTAAAATGTTCATACCAGTGTGCAACTTGCTCTTTTGTAGTTACTAGAAGTTTTCGTTCCTCACTTCTAACAGGTGGTCCGTTTTTATATTTTGAGTTAGCAAGTTGTTTAGCCGTTTCATATATTTCTCGCGTAGTGTGACACCTTGCTGCTCTTTCAACTTATTTAGACAGCTGATTTGCTCTATTCTTTTGGCCCGTCGTGCACTTCTTTTTATTTCTATTTTGCAATGTTATGTTTAGAAGGGTTATTTTATTTTCCATTTTTTCTAGGTATTATCTGAGACCCACGGCTATTTTTCTTTCTCTGTACCCTACAGCTTTTTCACATATTTTTTTAGTATCTCCCTGATATTTTCCATCTATTATTTACGATGTGTTGTCTAGAGTTTTACAATTCTCTCTTAGGCTAGCTACTAAATTCTTCTTTATTTCTATATTTTAATTTTGACATATTGTATATCCTTGGGGATAAGGAGTGGCAACAACAACTAGGCACGCAAACTTCAAACTCACCTGCACGCGGTATCCCCTGCTAGATAACTAACGAGTAACCATATCACCTGTGTAAAGAAAATGTTGCACCCGAACATGACTGTCTGGTACGCATTGAAGATTGGGCGCCGAAGGTTAATTACCTACTCGTCCTAAATTTAAGATTAGCAAAATCTCAGTAGAAGATAGCCGGACTGACTTATTGTTGAAAGCCTTTAGCATGAAATCAAGAACACGATTCGGTATATGGAACATTTTTACTCTTCTAAAACCTGTCCTACTAGCTCAACTGTCTCGAGAAATGGATTGGCTTAAGTGAAGTTAGGTGGCCGGGTATACGTCAATTCACAACTGCAGGTTGCAAAATCTTAATATACTCGGGTTTAGCAGAAAATAAGGACAGAATAAATAGAGTGGGAATACTAATGACAAAAGAAATCTGAAAAAGCTTAATTACATAGCTTCAGATTTTGGATAAAGTTATCGTAGCCAAATTGAAAACCAAAGCAACGTAACATTAATCCAGTGCTATGCGCCAAACAAACCTTCTAAATACGAAGAGAAAGAAAGATTCTACGAGGCATTAAATGAAGCTGTAAGACAATACAGAAAAGGTAATATACTATTACTAATGGGAGATCTTAAAATCAAAGTAGGCAAAACGATAAGAGTACTCAAAGACTAGGGAACCGCAACGAAAACAGAGAGTTACTCACAAAATTTTATCTCACAAACGATTTAGCTTTAAGTAGAACAACATTTTCACACACAACTATACATAAGAGCACTTGGGTGTCGCGCTAGAATACAAAAAATATAAACAAATCGACCATATCACTATTAACAGGAGATGGAGGCACTCGCTTCTTGATGCTAGTTAGTATTTTTTAAATTAAACTCCAAGTAGCGAAACGAGCAAGCACCAAATGCTCCTCTGTAAAATATAATTTGGAAAAACTTAAGAATCCCTTCGTAGCTCGTAGATTGGTGAGTGCAATTAGAAATAACAAATTACGATAATCAAGGGTATGGAGGGGAGAATAACAAAACCAACAGACATAATGTAATGTGGAATAAATAAAAAGAAAAATTGCACGAAACAGCAACACAGATACTTGGGATTAAACAAAAAGTAAAGGAAAAATGAATTACAGCCGAAACTTGAAAACTAATTAGCGAAAGAAAGCCAATGAAGAATAGAATCAATTTTGCAGTCCCTCCAGATGAAAAACTAACTCTGGTAACTTTACCAAATAAATCGTAGAGTCAAAGGAATGGCACGCAGAGATAAAAGAACATGGACTAAAAACAGGCCCAGAAAGCCACCCAAAAGAAAAATATTAGTGAAGTCCAAATAATCACAAGAAGATTGGAGAATAAAACAATAAACACTAATAAACCTCTAAGGAATAGTGATGGCACACTGATAACATCGTAAGAAGGTCAAATCAAAATTTGGGGAAACCATTTCTTTACCACACTGAGTAGACCACCAGAAGATACTATTACTATAGGACCAGAGCTGCCGAAATTACGAATAGACACAAATCAACCAAGCATACAAGAAATTAAAACAACTCACATAAAACTGAAGGACAGAAAACCCTCGGGACTTGACCAAATTCCTACAGAACTGTTAAAAATAGACATTTCGGAACAACCGCCTTTTTCAACCCAACCATCCGAGAAACATAGACCAAAGAAGCAATTCTTGCTAACTAAAAAAAGCCTAATAATTCAACTTTCAAAAAAAGGGGATCTTACACAATGAACCACCGGAGGTACAGAAAAAGACATGATCTAATGTATAAATAAAGCCAGAACTGCATTTGCAATGTTGAAAAACGTATGGAAGAGGCCAAATTTGTCAACAAAACTAAAAGTGAAGATTTTTAACATTAATGTAAAATTCGTTCCTATGTAAGCATGTGAAATATGGAAATCTTCCTTGGTAATTGGTAACAAAATTCAAGCATTCAGCAGCAGATGTTTACGGAGAATATTTAGAAACGAAGAGCTATGCAGATGCACAGGACAAACACATTTAAAAACCAAAATAAAAACTCGTAAATGGAATTGGATTCGTCACTGTTTAAAAAGAGAAGAATCGAACATATTAAGGATAGTTCTAGACTCGAACCCCCAAGAAGCAGGAAAAGTGGTCGACCAGGAACAACTTGGCGAAGAACCGTGCAGCAAGAGACTAGCAGCGGATAAAACATGGTGAGAGATTAAACAAATGGCTCAAAACCGTACACGAAGTAAGAAATTTATTGAGGCCCTATGCTCTACCTCATCTAATTCCCAGGTAGAGCATAGGGCCTCAATAAATGAGGGTTTGGTTAACGTATCTTTTAGGATAGGCTATTTTTTGTCTAATTTCCCTTATTAATAGGTGATGATCGCCGTCTATTTCCGCACCGCTTTTATTTCACATCCAGACGTAATTTTCTCCATTTTATACTGGTACTTGTGTAGTTCATCTGTTTTTTTGTCTTGGTATCTGGCGAGGTGTACGTTTATTTGTAAAATTATTTGTGAAAAAATGTTTTTCCTGGGCTGGACTGGATTATTTTGACTACAGAAGTCAATAAGCATCTCCCCATTTTCTTTTTTGGTCCCTAATCCTCGGACACCTAAGAGTTTCTCTATTCCTTCATTTTCGCTTAGATCTAAAGCGACTTAAAATTATTCTTACGAATATAGGTGTCCAGCATAACAAAATTATTTTTTGCACTAGTGCTCAATAGCAGACCCACTTTTTCTTCACAACTGTTGTTTTTATTTTCCTTTCTTGAGTAGAGAAAGTTTATTCCATCGTTTGTCGTCTCTCCAAAAGTGTTTTATCATGTCTCGCGCGACGCCAACGTTTTTATTTCTTGTACTGCTTGATGCAGTCTGTTGGCCTCCATTTCTACACTGCAGGTACCAATTCGTGTCTGTTTCTTCGCGCTAAAGTCGTCATCCTTTTATCCGACCGGTTATTTACTGTTTGAGATTTTTTTATCATTTAATTTAAGCTTTATGGATGATTAACCCATCAGCTGATTCTTGTGATGGGATTGCCATCTGTAGCATCCAGACATGTCTCGGGTCTACCGGTATTCGTTATGGTTATACCACCAATATTCGGTCGCTAGAACCTCGTTCGTTTTTTTAGCAGATGCTACCACGTGCAGTTGAGGTTGATATTTGAGTGCCTAGCTTTGGTTCCACTCCTTGCTCTGCAAAGACTAGAATATATTCCATGGAAACAGCAGCATCTCCAGTAAAACTCAA
Source organism: Sinelater perroti (assembly GCA_036346155.1). NCBI lineage: Eukaryota > Metazoa > Arthropoda > Insecta > Coleoptera > Elateridae > Sinelater > Sinelater perroti. The sequence goes on along the minus strand of JARFIY010000158.1, from coordinate 13,128,699 downwards.
AGTATATGAGGATAATTACAAATTAATTATTTACCAAGTAAGGATTTGATAATACTGCACAGAGTGGATTAAGAGCCTTAACACAAATATTTCTTTTTTACCCTCCTCTTTGGTGTTTGTCCTTCTCTGACTAAATTTGTTCAACTAATTTGATAGGAGATGTAATGATTATTGATTATTTAGCAACATCATTGACATACTGTGATTGCAATATTGCAAACAGCTTCATTGCAAAACTTACTTTGTTTTTCTGAATGTCATAGAACTTGTCCTTCTGCTTTAAATAAATAAAATCCAAACGGAGTTCTTTCTCATTTACCTAAGCTACAATTTAGTACGTGATAAAACTAGCACAAAACAACTTTAGCTTTGACAAAACAAAGAAGGAACTTTAGAACTTCAGGGAACGTAGTTTAAAAACCACTGTCATAATTCTGTCATAAGTTAGTATTTTTTTTAGTTTATTTCTTTACAACCTGTTGCTCACCAACATTCAGTAAGTACCTTGACATTGCATATAAATAACATGTTGGAAAATAACTCATTGATTATTTATTATAATAGATGCGATTTATATATGACTAATAACTTAACCTATTTGAACTAAACTAAACTAATTCTAGCGTAATCACTACTCTGTCACTGATGACATTACTTAAAACTTGCTGGAGGTTTGGAGAATTTAAATTTTTTTAACCTTGGTTTATCGTCCGATTCTATTGAGTGCTCCACAAGTGGATTGAGTTGGGCTCTAAGCCTACCCTTATAGCGGTTGCTATATTTATAAGTTTTATCGTTGATTGTCGAATTTCGAGGTCTTTTCGTATGACATCGTTTGGGACATACCATGACATATCAATAATCTAAGAACCTTGGAGTGGAAGCGTCTCAGAATATCGATGTTTGATTTGCTGGCAGTACGCCATTGTTGTATGCCATATTCCCAGATTGGTTTGATTATGGCCTTGTACAGTAATATTTTATTGAATAACGACAACTGGAATTTTCTGCCTAGAAGCCAGTACATGTTTTGTAGTTGCTTCCTTTTCATCTACATGTGTTTCCTCAAACTTAACCGTCTGTCCAAGTAAATTCCCAGATATCTGACGCACTCTGCTTGGGGTATCTGTTAATTATTAAACCGAACTGGTGGACAATTGCCTCGCCCAGTGGTAAAGGTAACAGGTGTGATTTTGTTTCGTTAACTTGTATGCGCCAATTTTTGCACCAGCTTTCCACTTTAAGCAAGTGGTTTTGAAGATGGTCAGCTGCTGTAGTAGGGTCAGGGTGTGATGACAGTAGAACTGTGTCATCTGCAGAGGTAGCAACTCTTGTTGTTGCGAGGTGAAAAGAGCTAACGTAAACAGCAGATACAGTATCGGGCCCAAAACACTCTCTTGAGGACTCAATTGATGGAGTATAAAGGTATTTGAGATTCACCATGTCTGACAAGAAAGTTTTACTTGAAAGGTAAGACTTTAGTATTTGATAATAGTCTGCTGGAAAGATGTCTTTAAGTTTACAAAAGTAGGACCTCGTGCCAGACTTTATCAAAGGCTTGTTTAACGTCAATAAAGTAGTAGCTTTTCAAAGACTTTTGGCAAGATCGGCAGCAGACTAATTAATCTATAGGACGTTACGTCTTCAACGGGTTTTCCAGGTTTGAAAATGAGAAAAATTGTGGCTACCTTCCATTGGTTTGGAAAATATCTTGTAACTGTTTCCGGTAATTCTTTGAGTACTTTTGCTGTTATGAGGTCATATCCTGGTACCTTATGGGGCTTTAAATTTTTTTGGATTCCTGTCTTAATATTGGTGCACTTGAACGGTTGATTAGGTGGTGACATTTGGAATGGGACCTGGAGACATTCTAGAACTTCACACTCTTCAGCTTTAGTAATTTTTGCATCAAATGGTTTAAAAACTCCAGATAGCTAGAACTTTTTCATGGTCGGGTACTATTCTCTAATTGTGAGGGTGTAATATGCTGTTATGGACGTTTGAGCCTCTTGGTAGCTTTCCAAAACGAATAATCGGATGCCTCTGTAGGTGTCAGATGTAGTAGTTAGTCTTACACTGCCTGGTTTTTAATGGTGCTAGATTTTTTAATTTACGCGTTGCCACACAGTGCTCGTTTCTCGTTTGGCTGTCGCGTTGATTGCCATTTCCTGCGAAGCTTCCGTTTTCTGCAATTTTTTTCGTCACTATAATAGGACAGTCTCAATTTTCATTATTTTGAGTTCTTTCTTTGGTGCAGCTTGTTATGTTTAGAAATGTAAAACGTCAATTTAGTTTATGCACTCTCCAACAGCAGTATTCAAAATCGATTTCGCGTTAACATATATTCCGCCCGCGCTAACTAAATGCTACACCAATAACGCTAACCCTCTGCGAATTTGGACAATAAATTAGCCAATTCTCTCCCGCAAATTCCGGCGAATCAAAAATTAGGCAAACTCGATTCGGGCAACCAGCTTAAAACCTAATTACCTGTTATTTGCCTTTGTAACTAGTTTTGCGCCGGTCTAGCTTGAAGCGCGCAAAATTTGTTTTGCGGGCGCACTTGAGCTAGGTCCCGGCGTGATCAAATATTATATCAATGTTTGCTTCTGGCCATGAATTAACCAGTCCTCAGGTAAAAGTTGGGCAAACACAGACGTTATTGGCTATAGAGTAATAAAATGTGGTTAGAGTTGTCGGGGCAAATGTTTGAACAATTTATTTATAGCGATAAAGTAATTAATTAGCTAGTAATGTAAGCACGCATTTGCAATTCTGTTAATAATATGTATTTATGCACATGTATAATAAATACAGAACAGTGCTCAGACGATATTATACGAGTGTCGATGGACAAGTTCTGTAATCTATGATATGCAACAAACAAAATTCATTAAGGATCATTACGGTTTGGAAAAAAATATTTTTTGAACCAAATTTCGTTACACAAGATTCATAGTTGACATTTAAAATCCATCTATTCTCAGCTTCGTCAAAAAATTGTTACGTTGTAAAGAGTTTTCTAATAAGAACGATATGATTTTAAAATAATAATGCATGATAATCCCGCTGGAAGTTTTATGTCGTCTGTCCAGCGCTTAGGTGGTCGTCTTCTGGATATTTTTTCTTGGTATGGTGTCTATTGTAATACTATTTTTGTTCGTCTTTTATCCTGGCATCTGGCCATATGGCCTGCAAAGTTTCACTTGAGTTCCGCTATTGTTTTACTCACATCCTTCATTTTAGTTATGCCTCTTATGTGTTCGTTTCTCTGCCGTTGTAAATAGTGTTTTTAAGCCCAATAGAACTTGAAATTGTAAAAAACAACACAAAAAATTAAATTTTAATCAGAATTTTTTTTTATTCGGTAGATCAATACAGGACATTAACATTTAAAAATGATTTCCGGCATATGGCATTCTGGACGTCCAATTTTGGGCCACTTTTTCGAGCATATGTCACGAATAACACGAACAATGCTAGCCTCCAAGGCGTCAATTGTTGCTGGTTTATCAGCATAAACCAGTGATTTCACGTGGCCCCACAGGAAATAATCGAGACGTCTCAAATCGCACGACCTTGGAGGCCAATTGACGGGTCCATTTCTCGAAATCAACTTATCGCTAAATTTTGATTTCAATAAGTCGATGGTTGCGGTCGCCGTATGGCACGTAGCGCCATCCTGTTGAAACTACATCTCGCCCGGATCAATGTCATCCATATTTTCAAGCAAAAAATCATTGATCATGGTGTGGTAACGATCTCCATTGACCGTAACGCGAGATCCGGCTTTATTTTTGAAGAAATAAGGCCCGATGCTGCCACCAGCGTGTAAACTGCACCAAACGGTGCATTTTCTGGATGTAATGGAGTCTGTAGGGTCTGCTGTGGATTGGTTTCACTCCATATGCGGCAATTTTGTTTATTAACAAACCCCTTAAGCCAAAAATGAGCCTCATCGCTGAACACAATTTTGCGATAAAACATAATGTCAGTTTTCAACTGCTCTAGAGCCCAATCGGCGAAAGAACGACGCATATGATGGCCTCACGGCTTTAATCTTGCACCATCTGGATCTTATACGGGTGTAGGCCAAGATCTTTGCGCAAAATTTTCCACGTAGTGGACGGACAGAGTCCGAATTCCTGCGACCGTCGACGAATTTATAAATTTGGATCTTCTTCCCCACACTTTCGTTTACAGCGGCGATATTTTCTTCAGCACGCACATTCCTTCGATGTGTTGTGTTATTGCATCATTTAGAGAGTATGTGGTATGAAATCTATCCACAGTTTGACGGATGCCTTGCTCAGATGAATGATTATGTGCGCCATAAAAATCATGAAGTCGTCTACAAGTTGTGCGAATCGATGATTAATTTTCAAAGTAAATCTGGATAATTTGGTAGCGTTGTTCAAGCGTCAATCTATTCATGATAATTTGCCAGAGTATACTATCATAAATGTCAAAAAGTGAGCGCAGTATGACGGTTCGTTTGACAGTTAGCCCTTTCGTAAGTTCTATCGGGCTTAAAAAACACGTTTTATTAGAGAAATTCTAATCATCCGCCTTTCCATAGCTTTCTGCATCGTTTGAAGCATAACCATTGATTTTTTGGTAACTGTCCAGGTTTGAGCAGCATACATCATGACTAGCATGCTCTTGCTCGTTAGGGTACTGCTTAGTTTGCTAAAAGCTGTTCATGCAAACCTTTTTCGGCAGATATAGTTTGATACATTTTCTATTCTTTGATTTCTGATGGTGATATGAGGGTTTTTATTGCACATGCCTTTGGTTTTTGCGATATTCATATGGAGTCCGGTTTTCCATGCTTGTTCTTCTAATTTTGTTAGCATTTGTTCCAGCTCTTCTTTACTTTCTGCGTATCGCAGATGATTTAGTCGTTTACCGTTTACTAGTATTCCTTTATTTTGCCAATCTAGTTGTTTGAATATGTTTTCTAGGTCCAAAGTAAATAACTTTGGTGACAAAGTGTCAGCTTCGCTTATGCCTTTCCCTAGTTTAATAGGTTTTGTGTTGCTATTGAGTTGTATAATGGAATTTGCGTTTTTGTGTGTGATTTGAGTATACTGACTATCTATTCTTGCATTTGCTAGTGCTTTCATTATTTCCCAGTGCTTCAGAGCATTAAATGCCTTCTGAAAATCGTCAAATGCTATATAGATATTCAAATTACAATTTATTGTTTTTTCTGTTAGGACTCTTATTGTCAAAATCTGGTTACATGTGCTATATGTTTTTCTAAATTCGGCTTGTTCTATTGGCTGACATTAGTCCAGTTTTGCTGTAATTCTCTTTGCAAGCATTTTTGTGAATATTTTGTATATCTGTGATAAAAGAGAGATCGGCTGATTTTTTGGGAATTTCACCTTTTTACTTCAAACATTCATTTAGTAGTTCACATATCTTCCTTAGTACTAAATTTCCACCATTTTTTAGCATTTCTATCTGGTATGGCGGCCTTTTCGCCCTTGAACCGCTTGTGTATCGTGGCGGCGCATGCTGGTGGCTTTGATATCTGCCGCCACGTTTTGCTATCGCACACAAAACGGCATATGGGCTTTTGCTCAGTCGGCGAGTCTCCATACGCCGTCGGCGGCACCTTTTGAGACGAAAAGTGCTGTCGAATTCAGATTTCCCGCAAATGACCGCTAAGCCAGGCGAAGCCCGGCGACAGACTCGAACCGCATCGCGGCCAGTGCGGTCGCATTTAACCATCCTGCAATACATACTCGCATCGCAACGCGGCCAGTGCGGTCGCATTTAACCAACCCGCAGATAACTACCCCGCAAGACATACTCGACCCGCATCGCATCTCGGCCAGTGCGGTCGTGTTCCAGGCACGAAGACATCGATACAAGGTGGCCACCGTGAAACCATCGCCGCCGAAGCCGAAGCCGATGACAGGTGAGCGATTTGGCTTTACTTATCGGTTGATATCGGTATCCGCCCCCATCCGCTTTCGCGACGGCCGTTTAAGGGACGATTTGGGCTTCAGCGTTTTACCTTTCAAAACGGGCCGTACTTAGTTCCCCACACCGCACCACGAGGGCACGGCTATTTACACGCCTGTCTCTCCACTATCAGAATTCTATTATCTCCTGATGCTGTGTTGCTTTTCATCGAGTTCAATGCATGTTCTACCTCTTCTTCTGTAATTTTGGGAAGTCTTCAGAACCTACGTTTATTATTTTTCTTTTATTTTCTTGATTTTTAACTTCCACTTTTGGACTGTACAAGTTTTTGTAAAATTGTTCTGTTATATGTAATATTGTATTTTAATCCCTTATTTCATTTCCATGTTGATATTTTAGTGCTATTACCTGTCTTCTATATTCATTTCTTCTGAGACTTTTTATTTTTTTATTATTTTCTAATAGCTTCATAACTTTCAGTTCATAGCATTTGTCGAGGTCTTTTCTTATCATTTTTCTTGTTCTTTGGCTAGGCTTCTAAATTCCTCGTATTTCTTTCTTGAAATAGCTGCTTCTTCACTTATTTTCTCTATTTTAATTGATTTTCTTTCGGCTACACTTTTTGCGGCATTGTTTAACGCTGTTGAGAATGAGGTACTCATCTTGTCTGAACTTTCTTTATCCTGGGTTTCGTCCATTATTTCTATCTCTCTCCTTAAACTTTCTTGGTACTTAGGGACATTTGCTTTCAGTACCTCTATGTCTATAGCATGTTTTTTCGGTTTGCATAATTTAGTTCTTTGTAGTTTAGTATTTATATTTGTTTTGGTTCGCAACATTCGGTTGCCTCAATCTTTTCTAGCGTCAAAATTATATTTTCTAACGTATTCTCCATTATTTTCTCGTTTCTTTCCTAGTTTTGCGTTGAAATCCCCTATGACAAAAGTATATGTGGATGTTTCTATATTAATTGCTTTCCTGAGGTTGTTGTAAAATATTTCTATTTCCTCGTTTTTGTAACTTGACGTTGATGCATAACATTGTATAGTTTTGATTTTATATTGTTTAGGACATATGCTACCCTGTCTGAAATATTATTAAATTTAATTATATTTGGAGCTGAAGCTATATTTATAGTAAATACTACACCTCGTTGACTTTTGTTGTCCAATCATTTGAGGTAGAATGTGTGTCCTGATTTTAATATGACACACTCCTTTCCTCTTCTTGCTATTTTAAAAAGACCAATAAGATTCCATTTTATGTGCTTCATCTTGTCTTCTACTTCGTATAATAGGGAGTCGTTCATTAAAGTCCTTGCATTTCCTTGTTTTTCCTTGTTCTAATTTGCGTGATTTGGTTCTAGTTAATGTTAACAAATTTTTGTCTCTCCCAGAATCCTTGAGGCAGACCCTTTTAAAGGTGTGGGATTTATCATCCACCTGGGGTACTATTCCGTCTGTTTTCGTCATTTTTCATGAGAGGTTTTTGGCCATAAAACGCACGCTAGCCAGATGGGTTGGCGAGTGGTTAGGGGGTAGGGTTAAGTGAGTGGGAGATTTAAAGGTTGTTCTCAATATAAGGGAGGTGGGAAAGAACTAAGATTCGTGTAGGTAGGGTCTTATCCCTATAGTAGACCTATCTTCGTCGGGATCACGAAGAGTGTCTACCCGCTACCTACCAAATAACTCAACCAAAAGGAATTTAAAAAAGTTAAATCATAACTTAACAGTTGCATTTTTGACTTATTTTTTTACTAAATTTTTCTTGAAATACGTAAATAGTAGGATTAGCAGTGTGACATGTGACATCGTCTTGTTGGACCCATATGTCCTCCAAATAAATTTTATTTAAAAATCTATTAACATCAATTTATAACGATCACCAGTCACTGTAACTGCATTCCCTACCTCGTTTTTGAAAAAAAAAGGTTTAATAACGCCACATGCCATAAACCACACCATGCAGTGATTATGTGCGCTAGGCTTCTTGTGAATCTCCTGTGGATCGTTTTCACACCAAAAACGACAATTTTGTTTGTTGACACATCCGCTTACTCAGAAATGAGCTTTATCGGAGAAGTTTTTTGTCCAAAATTATGATCCCTTCAAATTGCTCCAAAGCCCAAGTAGCAGTCACGGCGCTTACGATAATCTGGTGGCTTTAGCTAACACAATCTTATACGGTGTAAACCGAAATCTTTTCGTGAAATACGCTAAGGTGTAACTTTTTCTAATCCCTAATTCTTAGGCACGACAAGAAATTGACAAATTTTGAGCCACCTCAACTCTGTCTCTTACACCAGTACGTAATTTTATTAGTATTTTCGTATTGAAAAACCCTTTGTGTTACATTTTAGATTTAACATGACTGCATTTGATTTTGTGTCATACTGCCACTGAGGCTAAACACCAGCTTTTAATATTGAAGCTGCGGGTCAGACTCGATCATATAAGTGACAAGGAAATGACAAATATTTCTTAATAACGAGGGATTTGGGTAGCCTTCAATATTATCGGCAACAAAAAAATGAAAAAGCTATTAAAATTAATTTATAATGTACGTAATGCTTTAGATTTATCATGTAATAAAACGTGTGGATAAAAAGATAAAAGTTAATTTCCTTGTTTAATAAAAAGACAGAGTTACTTAACATTTTAGTTAAGAATTCCTAAAGAGAATTTCATCATAGTGTAATTTTGCACGCCCGCGTTATTAATCAATATCACAATGTTAGAGCAAAAAGTACCCTCGCCTGTTCTGTATTAAATAATTATCAATTTATTTTTAGAAGATTAAAATATCTTTTCAGCAGTAAAGGTATGGTTGTGAGATTATCCTTAGTTTGGGCCACTTTAAGAATAAACATTTAAGGCAAGCAGTCTTAAGAAAACTGTGTTTCTAACTTAGGAGAGTATGCAAAGAATATATTTGTGTGCTTGATCATTCACGATGCTTCAATAAATTGGAACAGGCTGATTATTGTTTATATTTAAATCTCTTACGTATTTGTTATTTAAAATAATTTATTAAAATCGCTTTAAAACTATTACAATGGTTATACCAAAGGTCACTGCAAATAAATTTTACATATCTTTGCTCCACGATGTAACAGCCCACAAGAGCTTTGGGTCTCCCATTTTTGTTTTCCGTTTTGCGGTTCGCGATAGTCACTGGTGTTCCAACCCTCCAAGCACCTATCTATTCTAGGGAGACTCGTTTTCTTTACATAGTTATGTCGAGCAATTAAACTCGTACCCTTATGTTGTTTGTTTTACTCCTTCTTTAGTGACTTGGCTTTCCTTATAATTTTCTTTATTCCCTGAGTTTCAAACCGTCCTCTACTTTCTCCATCCATTTACATAAGTTATGATCGTTTTCTGCATTTTTACCTTCTGGGTTCCGATTTAAAATTTTTGACTCTCCTAGTAGACTCCAAAGCACCACGTTTCCGTAAATTACTGTTGGTTGTATTACTGTCTTATACACTCTAACTTTATTTTTAACTAATAGCACTTTGGATTTTATAACATTTTTAACCCAAAGTAGTATTCATTTCCCGCTACTATTTGCGCTTTTAGCCCCTCTCCAATCTGATTGTTCCCATTGATGATTGAGCCCAGATACTTGAGGTTTTTTTGATTTACTTTAAATATCTCTTTTGCGGTTATCATATGCTTTGTCTTTCTATAACCAATTTTAAGCGCATATTATTGTGAAACTCCATTCTCTAGGAAAAAATTTCTTTTCCCGTATATCTTTAGTAAGTCTATATATCTCCTCCGATATCTTTGGGTTTCATATTTCACCAATTAATTTAATATTTTTCTTGTGCTTTTAGCACAGTTTCCATTTCTCCTCCTGTGGGAGGGTCTACTGTCTTCTGTTCACCGGTCTTTCCATAATGGTTCTACTTCTTCTTCACTAACAATTTACGGAAATATTCTTGCCATTTTCCTAGAATTTTTGTCTTATTTCCTATTAATTTTTCTTCTTCGACTTTACAGCTGAGTTATTAGTTGGAAACTTCTTCGCTGCTGTTTTGCCTCTTTGTAAAATCTTCTAATGTTGCGTTTAGCTTCATTTCCTTCTATTTCTTCTAGGTGCTTTCAGTTCGTGCTTTCTATTTTTCCTCTACATATTGCATTTTTCAACATTCTTGTCCTTGCTTCATTTCGGTTTCTAATCATTTGTTCACAGCCCTTACCATACCATTTATTCCTTTATTTTTGTTATTACTAAAAAATGGTCTGAATCGCAGTCCGCTGCCCTGTAACTCCGGTTTTTACACCTTGTATCCACTGAAACATGGCCTATTAGGTTTCTTACTTTCAGTTTACCGCTGTGGTTCCTTGTGCATTGATTTATGTGGAAACTGTGTACTTGTTCCTGTCATAATATTCCTGCTTGCAAAGTCTATTCTTATACCGTTATTATTAATATCTGTGTGTAGATTTCAATAACTGTTCTGGATATCTTTTCCTTACCAACCTTCGCATTCCAGTCTCCTAAGATAACTTTTATGCTGTAATGACTCATCTCACCAAGTTGCTGTTTTAATTTTGAGTAGGCTTTCTTAGTTTCTACGCACATTTATTAATGCAATATTATTGTTTAGCATTTTATTTTCAGTAGTGCTAGCCTTTTGTCGAATTACGAAGCTTACGTCTATTCTTTCCTTTTCTCCCTCACTCTAACATATTGTGAAGTTCTCTATATACACGATACGGTTATTATTTAGTCCGATTTCGTAAACTGCTAATATTTTCTAATTTTTTAAATTAAATTTTGCGGTCTCATATCCTTTTTATTATGTTTTGTCCTTCCTTTGCCTCACATCTATTGCTCAAAGCATTCTCTTAATTGCTATGTGTTTTTCGAGTTTCTAGCTATTTTGTCAGCTTGTTCTTATTATTTTTCAAAGTTACCCTGTAAATTGTTTTAGCTGGTTTATATATTCTTTTCCGTAGCTTGTACCATTAATAATCAGTTTATTATACCTTAGGTGCACTTTTTGTACTTTTGCTTTCGCGTATTTCAGATGTGGAAATGAGGTTGTCCGTTCGCTTAGAGTTTTTCTTGAAAATTTTTTATCAATGTAGATTTAAGATCTCAATTTTTTCTAATTTACTCCACTTTCAATTGCGTGTTGGTCTCCACTCCCGATTTTCTTATTACCTCTAGGGCTTTACGTTGTGCTTCTTTGTGTTTTTTATTTTTATTTCCTTATGTTTATATAATTATAATTTTTCTTTTCGATTTCCTTTCCTAAATATTCGATTTTCTATCCTATTTCATAGCTTATCCCCGTAGATGAGTGATTAAGCATTTGCTTAAGTATTTTAACTTCTTTGGCATTTATTTTCAGTTTTCCTTTCATATTTGTTAGTTTTTCGTGATATTCACAGACATATTTTTTTATATGTCTAACGATTTCGAATTGCCTTCATTTATAAACAATTTTGATAAAAGTAAATACTGTATAAGACAATTCATATAAATTTAATGATTCTGAAGCTGCGTTTTGCACACAAAAAAGCAAAATCATGTTTACTTAAATACTAGAGCATTAAAAACTTCGAAACTTAGGTTTATCTCGCAAATTAAAATGCACACTTAGTGTGTGCGTGTGTGTGTGCAAAAATAGACTATAATGTTACGTAATTTCAAGAGAGAGTTACACAGAAGAAAAGTTAAGTCATTCGTGGAGTACTGCGGGTGGTCGCTTCAAATATCATTGTAAGAAAGCAAAACTGTGTTTCGTTGGGTATCAAAGTTTAGAGAGGCAGGGTTGAAAATGCACGTAAGCCATACATTATCCAGCGTGAGCTCGACATAATAATGACAAATAGACAAATTAAACTTAATGCACTGACAGATGCAACATGAGGGTTTAAGGACTACAAACGTCTGTATACAATGGCTTCTCCATATTTTTTCCATTTACTAGAAACCTGTGAAAATATTTTAACGATTAGTGTAGCTCCTTAATAGTTACGAATGAACCACAGAAACATTAAAAAACTATGAACTGGCAAAAGAAGAACAAAATAAGGAATAAGAATTTAAAATCAGTTACCAAAAGCTGATATTACATGATAAAAGGTAAATGAAAAAGAATAGAGCAACATAACAGAAAATGTCAAAAGATATCTTTTGAAAAGATGCCAATGCTAATCGTATAACAAACTAAGAAAGGAAAAAATTTAAACGAATTTTTAAATGAAAAAAATAAACTGACTGAAAGTTACTAAAGTACATGGTCTTCAAAAGAAAAACGAGTAGAAAAATAATTAAAATAGAGGAAGAAGCACAATCAGTTAATATGGAACGAAAATAAGCTGTGAAATGCATATGGTGCATTCCTGTATACAAAACAACATCACTGGGAGGTAGATATACAATAAAATTGTCTTTATTATGATATATTCTAGATGCAAACAATCAGTACACAACGCCAAAAACTTTCTTGGGGTATAATGTGGATCTGACAATTAGTTGCTCATTGCAAAACTAAAATTAAAAAAATGGAAAACAATGAATCTCCGTTAGACTCGACGACACTTGATTAATCTTTATTAATCCATAAATAATAAAGAGAAAATGTGAAAAACAGTAAACAAAATTCGAAAATGCTCTTTGAAATATTATTAAAATAACTAAATCTGGAACACATCTTTAATTATTTTTTATTCTTTTTACTTGTGCTTTAACATCCAACTTTTACTTTATAAATTGTATAAGATTTGCATTTATTTTATTGAGGATCACATACAAAACGGTTCAAAATATGTATTATACTCGTCCAAAACCTTATACAGAGTTATTTTTTAACGGTGGCTTATAGCGTCCTTCACAAAATTTGATAGGAGAAATTCGTAAGGAGTTAAATCAGGGGAACAGGGTGGCCAATTTATTAACACGTCGTCTTTTTGCCCTCTGCCCCTTATTCATCTTTGTAAGAAATTTTGATTGAAATACTCTCGCACTTCTGTGGTATTATGAACGCCGATTCTGATAAAAGATGTAGCCATTACTGTCTTCATTCAACTGTTGTATAGGCTACTTTTTACATGCCTAAGTAAATCGCCGATAACGGTGGGCTTTTCAAATTTACATTTTTCTTCAAAATAGTAAAGGTGGCAATCGCCTTAAGTGACTCTTCCGCATGTTCTGTGCCTAAGATGTTCGGTCCCCCACATATGCACATTGTGCTAATTTATCATAAACCATTTAGTAGTTTATTTGTTGCTTTATGGATTTACAAATAACCCTGTATTATTGTTAGTCTACTGTTTAATTTGTAATAATTTTTTAAGATTGCTATAGTGTCTTATTATTAATGATCTATGAACTTCAAGTTTGTCTATTTTTTAGTTTGAGTATTTTTTTGTTTGTTCAAATTTTTGTTTCAATCGAAGTTTTATTTTCCACAATAAATTAAAATTTTAAAATTAGAGGAAACGCTAAAAGAATTGCCCTGTATATGGTATTTGCAATACAGATTTTTATATTTATATGCCGTAAAATTACTTAGCCACAAAAAGAATATGTCTCAAACATGGGGAAGGTTGTTTAAAACCTCGATTGCTGGTGATGTCCACTTGTATTGTTCGTTGGCTTTATAATCACATAGAAATTCGGTTTCTCAATCAAAGAGGCAAGTAGTCAATGTTAAGCAGCGACAATGCAAGGTCAATAAACAAAGAGGCGCGTGCCACCCCAATTATTTTTGCTGTTTTTATTGCTCACCACGCATTAAGCTTTTAAATTTTTTGATTGTGTTTACTCGCAACAGACGTTGTCTAATGTTTCGTTTCTTGTAAGAGTTTGTAAATGGTATTTCATAAATGGCGATTCAGAAAATAAAAGTACTTTGCTCAATATTATAATTTTCAAAATTAAAGTTTTGATCATAAATTTCTAGACATCGGATTTCAGCAAGTAATTTATTTTCTACATAAAGATAAAAAAGTCTTAAGTCAAAAAATAATCATCAACAAAGGAAAAAGCAGAAGAACTATTAGATCATCATTATCTTTTAGTTCACAGCAATCATAGACTTTTCAATACACAATTTGCACAGAAAACTTCAAACCAAATACAGAAATGCCGTTCGGGGATTTTGCAAATTCATTCATAAAGGACGCGAAGGCTGTGGCGCAGGAAATAATTTTCCAAATTCGTACGGCGCATCTAATTTTTCAACTCCATTACTTATACATAGTTCGATATCGCTGAAGCGCAATTCGCAGTTTTTAGCTGCACATCTCGTTAAAAATGTATAATGCACACTTTTATCATCCACCTGGGAAATTTCGCAGCATTGTGGAGCACGCGACGCAAATAGCGCGCTTTCGACCCTATTGCTATGCGGGCTTTATAGTTTTTTACAGCGAATTCCTCTATTTTTTGAAAACGCAACAAAAATTTTTAATTGCAAATCTAAATATTTTTTAATCCCATACATTTATTAAAAGAAGAGTGAAAGACGACCGATAGGAATAATGGAAAAAGACATGAAACGCTATCCAGCTGTCTTTAAAAAGGTATAGCAGACAATACACTAAACATGCAATTAAAATTTTAACAAGGCACGATAAAAGACCTCGTAAAGTGGCATAATTAGTCTCTCTGCGATCCATGAGTATGTCAGCCAGCAACAGGTACGCTACTGAGCGGTCAGTTGCTTAAATGCAACGGTAGGTACATATGTAGGTACAAATATATATTATACTTGTACATAGCAATAAAATGGAAAAATTGGTGTGCCGACATTTGAGTATCAATACCCGTTCTCCTCCGTAGAGTATGTTGAATAAAATCACAGAGAAAGAATATTTATTGTTGCGTCCAGGGCAATCTGATCCAAACTGGCAGCTTGTCCAAATAGCAATGCTTAAAGTAAATCTGAATTTGTCTTAGATTAAGGTAAATAAACGGCGCAAAATGCACCACATCGGCGCATAATCAAAATAAAAATGGTTTTGTGAATTTAGCGGGCTGTAGAAATTTAAATTTTATCGTTCTTAAAAGCGAATAGGCATCTATGCAATTAGACTCAGCTGACAAACAGAGATCAATAATTAATAAGAATATCGCTACTCCTCCTCCATCCGTGATCGGAAAAGAAGTTAGGAAGGAAATTAGAGGAAAAAAGGAACAAGTCAGGGATACATTTTTCCTTACCTTTGAGATCCATATTGAAAATTGTCGAGATACTTTTTTGCCTATTACAATCTACGTTTCGCAGCAACGAGGAGGTGAAAATTAGGCTTTCAATAGAAAAAAGCGATTACAACTCTCGGTTATCCTGCGACCACGATCGGTAAATTGGAAAACACAAAACTAAAATTATCGCTGTACAAATGCCAGATCCTTTAAAGTAAATAGCTAGAACCTTATATTTGTAGCGAACAACAAGCGAATGGCCCTGAACCAACAGGTAATCACAAATTTATTTCGGGAATTGAGATCTCCTTGTTTCCAAATTCACCAAGATTATAACCTATAGAAAATATGGACACAATTATTAACCTATCAATAAAACAAGTCACAATGCCTATCATGTTAAAATTTCACTTTGCAATGCTAATGGGTCAGCTCAACACAGTCAGGAAAGTTAAATATTCCTATTTATGTACTATATAGGTATGCTAACGGAAATGCTTATGCATTCTTCCTAGAAAGCTCCATGAAAGATTGCAGACCTCAAAAATTTTTATAGTACTACCATTGCAGGCGCTGAAAAGACAAATTAATTTTTTTTAGCTCCTTACTTTTTTCATTAAGGAAGAACAATTTATAACGTACCCACCCTAGATAACTTTTGCATGAAGACTATAGTGCCAATATTTCAGTAGGATGCTCGAGATTATCACTAACTCGGAGCAAAGAACTAGTCGCAGCAACCAAAGAACAAAATATATTATCTATACACATTAAAATCTAGACACAGGTTTTCAGATTTAATAAGACCCCAGACTTGCTACGCGTATGTATAGCCAAGAAGTGCCATCAAATTATATAAAAGTTAAATTTTCTTTAGATTTTTAAAACTATTCATCAATGCTTGTCACGTATAGCATTCAAGTACTACAAATATCAAACATCTTAACACATTTCGTTAGACACATAAACTAAGATAACATTAGATGTGTGGTTACCGAAAGGATATAATTATTTATTTAACGCTGTTAAACATCTAAGTTAAGCCATACAACAGTTTCAGATTATGAAAACCAGCAAGTTATAAAGTATTGGCATCTAGCCGTCAAACACAAAGTGACTTGAAAACCATTAATTTCTAAGGACAAGAGTAAGCTGGATAAAGGTTAAGAAAACCTTGTAATCCAATTTTAAAATTAGTCCAGGAGTAACTGGGAGACAAAAAGGGTCAATGTCATTTGAGTTGTCAAGCAGATATTCTGGCAGAATATGGACCAGAAGAAATCAAGAAAAAAACAATACCACAATTTAAA
Organism: Sinelater perroti; assembly: GCA_036346155.1. Classification (NCBI taxonomy): domain Eukaryota; kingdom Metazoa; phylum Arthropoda; class Insecta; order Coleoptera; family Elateridae; genus Sinelater; species Sinelater perroti. The sequence continues at coordinate 13,112,281 of JARFIY010000158.1, read as the reverse complement.
TTTAGTATTTCAAGCACATGGATCAATTCTCTTATGAGATTTGTTAAAAACCTCAACTCCAAGTAGGGTTTAATTTATAACTTAATAATGCCAAACATTCTTAAAAGGCTATCAAGAAAACAAGAAAACTACTATATAATCAGCTCTTCGATTACAAACATTATCTGAATAGTGAAAATCTAGAAAAAATAGTTTAATATCTACTAGTAGTTCGTTACCTTTCATATCCAAGTATAGCATAATATTACAATATATTACTATATAATCTTGATATGTCAAGTATATAGTTGATTAGACATGTCAGTTTGCTATATAGAATCAATAGAGTATAACAAATTATTTAATATATAAATAACCAACCAAATTTCTAAAAGAAAGTTGTGTATTTGAACTGTACAAGCTCAAGCATTTTAAAACCTGCATTATATCTTTTGTATGCAACTAGATTGTCACAAACATTTATTAGCAGATAATATCTTAATGTTAGATTCATATAATAACCCACATCTAGCATCATTAATACTACCATAAAATTTGAACCAAATTGGGAATTGGTTAAAGCGGAGACACATACAGATAAATGAAGCAAAAGTAATGCTAAACAACACACCATGGATTGCCTTGAATGGTTGCTTAACCTATTAGTCTTATCCAATAAAAAAGAAAATGTAAATTAGATTACAACTATGCCAAACATGTTGGTTAATAAGAAGGAAGTCACGCTAAGCCCTGGAGAGCAAGGTACTACTTTACAAAGCATCCGCAAACTCAGTATAGACCTATGGAATTCAGATTTGAAAAGCTGCTAGTAACTTTACATTGAAATTAGTACGGAGATATCTTACTAAAGTAATTAGAATGGTAATGGGCGTCCCAAGGAGTGTTTCCAAATTGATTTTTCCCATACCTGCAATAAGGTAAAAATAAGATTTATTTGATAGGTTTAACTGAGATTTACTTGGGTTTCTTATTAGTTCATCAATTTGTAAGTTATCTTCAAGGGAGTTGTTTTACCAACACAAAGACATAACGCTCATGCTGTAAGTTAGAGTTAATAATTTACTGAGCGTTATTAAAGTATAATAATTAGTAAATAATTTATTTAGGCAAACGCGCGACGAAAAATCTTCATCTTTGTGAAACAGACTAAAAATGGACACCGTCCTGATCATATACTAAATCACTGCGAATGACGCTCAATTATACAATGGAATTGTTAACCAAATGCAATGAGTTTTTAGGAAACAAAGCTAAGTATATCGGTATTCATGGTACAAACCATTGATAAGGTCTGGTAGTATAATTTACATAAAAATTAACAATGCTGAGTTCCATCCAGGTAAATGAATTCTTCTATTTCTTCTCTGTTGTTTTTCTTGATATGTAGTATTTTACGTTTTTGTGTGTTTATTTCCATTCCCTTTTCCTCAAGGTTTCGTTTCCATATATTTATGTTATGTTGTAGCTGTCTTGTGTTTGTTGCCATTACCAGGATGTCGTCCGCATAAATTAGGTCTTGTGTGTTTGTAGGATTCATATTGTAATACCCTAATCTTAATTTTCTAGTTTCATTTTTTGTTTTCCTTATTATACTGTTCATGTATACTATGAACAGTAAAGGGCTTAGGCTATCCCCTTGTTTTATATCTTTCCCCATGTTAAAAATGTTGAAAAATATGGATATTTAGGCGCATATATAAAAAATAATGGAAAAATAGATGACGAAATAAACAATAGAATAAACAAAGCAAATAACATTTATTATCAGACAAACAACGCCATCATAGGAAAGGAAGAAATAAGCACCAAGGAAAAATGCACCTATTTAAAACAATATTCACCCCGACTCTGATATACGGATCAGAAACATGGGCAATAACTGATAAACATAGGTCAAAAATAACTGCATCAGTGATGAAATACCTCAGAAGAGTTCTGGGAAAGACTAGAAGGGACAGGATAAGAAACAACAGCATAAGGGAGGAACTGAACCAATACCCAATTGTCCACGAAATTGAGAACAAACAATTACAGTGGTACGTACACGTACCATGCACCGCATGGACATCGAAAGATACCCGAAACTGATAATGAAGACAAGAATGGAGGGAAGAAGAACTAAAGGCAGACCCCGAATACAATGGGAAGACAATGTAAGACTATCGGCTAGGAAAAGAGGAAAAAATATGGAGGAGTTAAAAAGAATGGCAAGAGAGAGGAAACCCTATAGGGAATGGATAAGGGGCCCAACGCCGTGAGGCGTAAATGGGAAACGAGAAAGAAGAAGAATAATTAACAATTCACTATCGGTTCTATACTACTTAATACTAAAATTATACCTTTCTGACAAGTGCTACCAAGTTAAATTTATTATCATTCTTGCGAATTCTCATTAAATGTTTTTAGTGTGCCTCAAAAAGTCGTCCCCTCGGTTCCTCATTTTTCCTTATATATCACGGATTTGTCAGTAACAAAAACAGTACAATGGTCACATTTGCAAACGATATCGTTCTCTTTGTAGTCAATAAGGACCCTACAACAGCATCCCAATATATCAAGCATCACTGTAATCTCGTTGAAAAGTGGTTATCAAAGTGAGAACTAAACTAAACCAATACAAATCGCCATCACTACAAAATACGTTGCTTGCCCCCAAGTTGCCTTTTACCACACACCAGTCCCAATACAAAGTTATCTCACTGCTCTACACCTTGACCAAGGATTTGGCAAAACCCTTTAAATATTAGATGCCAACAGCTTAATCTATAACAAATGCGCTTTGTAATGTTTCATACCATACCCCCTACACAGACCCACAAATTCCTTTTGTATCGGAAAAAGTCCAGTTATTTACAACAAAGTACCACTTATAACTACGGGGTCATAAGCTAATAATCTAAGTCTAAGTCGAAGGTCAAACAGATAGTGACCAAGCAACTTACCACATTTAGACAACGACAACTGCGAGATTTAAATAAGAAAATCATCGATGGATGTTTTTCCTGCAAGCGTGTATATTGTAAATTGTCGTTTAAATAAATTTAAAAAAATGTAAAAGAACTTGTAAACTAAAAAATAAATTGCTAAGAAAAAATAAGCAAAACTAACTTATACACGTGCTAGAGGGTGCATAAATAACTCAAAAATCTGGTGTGAATGTCACACGGCCCTCCCTATTCTATTATTTTGGTAATTCTGGCAAAAATCCTGGGCTTCATTTTTTCTTCGAGTTCCTATTTTACCAACTTTTATTTTAAGTTCGTGTTTATCTCGTGATAACAAATCATTTTTATTCTCATGAATTTTCAACCGTTTGGATTCGCGACCGATTTTGCGACCTTGCGACCAAACGGCTCGGCCGATTTTTATCAAAGGTTTCGCACTGCGCCCCCTAAGTAACTTGCATACCAAATTTCATGTCTCTAGCTCTTACGGTTTTCGAGATATCCTGTTTACTGACAGATCGACAGACACACACACACGAACCAATGGATCAAACCAACTTTTTTGGTGTCCTGAGGCTATCATTCGTCCAGAAATGTGAAAAACTGGGTAGGTCAAATTTCAAAATGAAAAATTAGAGACAAGGCAAGATTTTGCAGTTTAATAGAAAATTAGAATTGCACTAGACATGAATAAATAAAAAGAAACAAAACCCGTTGGCGCGTCGCCAAAATAATAAAGATAATTTTTTTCAAAAAAATATAATGATAGAAGAGAATGCAGTACCGTCTAAATACTTTGATAAGCTTCTTAAGTAAACAATTAATAAGTAATCTTTAAGAAGTATTACGCTGTTGTATTTACAAATGCAAAGGTACAGAATAAATTTGCAGGACTTTAAGAATCAAAAATTATAGAAACCATTAAATCATTAAAGAAACTTCTAAAAAGCTATACTACGCGGAATGCTTCTTTTAAAATAAGAAAACCAATCTCAACAAAAGATATGTCACAATAAATGATGGATATAACTTTTTCCCGCCACCTCTGTTAAAAAATAAAAGCCTTATTTTTGGCAAAAAGAAAGTCATTAAAAGAAATAAATACAACCTGCTATGCCAAGGTTCAGATAGTTTCAAGTTTGGAAAATGGTAAACGAAATGTTTGGCTAGCACAATCAAATCCACAATAAATCCCTTAACATCTAAAATAAATAAAAAGTATGTACAGCAAAGGCCATTCAAGTTATGAATCAGATATAAGTAGCACGCAACTGTAATGCCAATTTTAGCGTAATCGCCAGATAGGTGATTGAAGAACTCGTAGTTATTATTTTTTATGTTTTCACCATTTTCTGTCAAGGTTAGGTTCACTTTCGTCTCTAGCATACCTTTTGATACTTCCTCCGTAGTTCTCAAATTGAAAACAAATTTTTCCAAAAGTTGCCCCAAACAGATATGGTGCATTCAAATCTGAAAGAACTTTTTGTCTGTTTTAATCTTTTGTCCAACAATCAACTTGGAAACTGTTAGAAACTTCAAAAATAAGTTAATCTAGAAACAAGACAATGACTATCTCAAATAACCTAAGAAAAGTAAGCCTCAAATAAGCCAACTTGGAGAGTATAAATATCTATTTTACAATTACTTAGAATAAGCAAAGAAAACCAAATAATTGAAATTGCAAGAAGAGTTAGATTAGCGTTAACGAACAACAACAAATACCTCAAGAAGCAAAGCAATGTGTCCTTCCGTATATGACGTACTCCAAAAAAGCAAACGTTTATGGAAAGATTAATAATAACTATGAGATAAGATAATATATATCTGGATTACAAAAATAACAAAGGTAAATAACGCAAAAGAAGAGGAGTAGAACTTACAAAAGACAATGTCAGATAACCATGCCAAATATGAAACACAGAGGTCATGGTCAATAGGTCAACCACAAATGTAATGGGGCGATGATCTAAGGAGAGTGGGAGATTTATACAGAAAAAGACATGCCAGAGACAAAAAATTACTTAAGAAAAGTTTTTGTCTAAAATTTTATGACGTAACTGCCAAGGAAAAATAAAAAGAAGCATTTAACCGCTACAGAAATGGTGGTTTCCAGTGAGCGATTCCTAAACATATTTTTTAATTGTGTAATGGTATAAGTAGAAAATGCAATACACCAAATAAAAATAGGAAAAACCCCAGAACCGGATAACATATATATAGAACTAATTAAACTAATAAACGAAGACAACCTAAAGATACTAGTTGATTTGTATAATAAAATATATGAAACGGGTAACATTCCAAATGACTGGTTGGAATCAACATCTATTACTTTGCCTAAGAATGCAAATGCGAAATCTTGCAATGATTACAGATTAATAAGTCTCATGAGCCATGCGCGTAAAAAAACTCTTGAAGATAATGCAAAACCGAATATATAGAAAATGTGAAGAAGTAGTGAGTGACAACCAATTCGGCTTCAGAAATGGAATAGAACGCGTGAAGCTCTCTTCTGCATACAAGTAATGATGCAGAAATGTAGAGATCAGAAAAAGATGTGTATCTGTGCTTTCTCGATTATGAGAAAGCATTTGATAAAGTAAGACACATCAAACTCATAGAATGTTTGGAAAACATTGGCTTCGACGAAAGAGACATAAAACTAATCAAAATCTTTATTGGAACCAACGTGCTAAAGTAATGGTAGAAGACACTGAAACAAACAAAGTAGAAATTAAACGCGGGTACGTCAAGGCTGCATACTGTCCCCAATGTTATTTAATCTCTATTCGGAAGTAGTTTTTCAGAACGCCTTACACAACTGCAATTTAGGAATAAAAATAAACGGGGAAACGATAAATAACATAAGATACGCGGATGACAGCGTACTAATTGCAGACAACCCTAGAGCATTACAACAGCTAATTAACAAAGTACACGAAGCAAGTTTACAAATGGGCCTAACAATCAATACTAAGAAAACAAAAGTCATGCAAGTGAGTAAAAATCCGAGGGGTATAAATTTTAAAATTGATGGCAACGCTTTAGAAGAAGTTGGAAAATTCAAATATTTAGGTTGCTGGTTAAACTCAGATCTAAACTCAAATATAGAAATAAGGAGTAGAATAGAAATAGCTAGGCAAGGATTTATAAAAATGAAAACACTCCTGACAAATAAAAATCTAAATTTACAAATCAGATGGAAAATGGTAAAGAGTTATATATGGTCAATATTGTTATATGGAACGGAAGTCTGGACACTAAATAAACACGAGATAGACAAACTGCAAGCCTTTGAAATGTGGTTGATGAGACGAATACTTAAAATCCCATGGACAGCCAGTATTACAAACCAAGAGGTACTACAAAGAATGAACTGTAATAGAGAAATTATAACTACCATAAAAAGAAGAAAAACCGCCTACTTGGGACACCTAATACGAAATAAAAAATATAACCTACCCCAACTCATCATACAGGCTAAGGTTGAAGGCAAACGCGGAAGGGGTAGAAGGAAAACTTCTTGGCTTAAGAATATAAGGCAGTGGACAGGCATGAATGTTCAACAAATATTTAGAGCAGCTGCAGAAAGAGAAACATTTGCCAATGTAATCGCCAACCTCTATTAAGAGAAGGCACGACAAGAAGAAGAAGAATGGTATATGCTATACTTATACATGTTAGCAAATAAATTAATACACCAAACAAAAGAATAAAGGTAATCAAAAAGAGAAGAATGGAAAAAATTCTTTAAGAAGTACCAAGACAAGTAATAGATAAAGCATTCAAATAAAATGCACACATTTTTACAAGACATACATACTTACGTTGTATTCATTCATAAAAAAATTACACGTTTTGGAAGGCAATAATTGGAGATGTTGAGAATAAAACATATCATATTTAGGACGTTTAAAAATAATTACTTCTCCCCGTATCTAAACCACGGTTGTGTTGCAGTATCCATTGCGCTATGTTGCTACATGATGACAGCAAATCATATTGAAACGCTCATAATGTGTCTGGCAGAACCTTCTATACCATCATCTATAAAGACTTGAAAATAAAAAAGATCTCAAACTCTCGTCACTGAGCAGAAGCGTATGAAGATATGTCAACAATTACCACAGGTGTACAGCCTAAATCCAAGATTGTATTTTAGCGTCTGGTTACAGTAGATGAATCACGGTTTTGGCACAAAACGACTAAAATAGAACACCAGTTCTTAGAATTCCAATCAGCTACAATTAAGATTGTGTATTTCAATACGAATGGAGATTATTTTTTAGAAGCAAGAGCAAATTTTGTCCCTTCTTAAGAGTTACCAGTAAGCAATACTGTGACTTCACGCCGCCACATACAATGGATATGCAAATCGTTATTTCAACATGACAATGTGCGACCATATTTTGGTCCCGTGGAGGTTTTCGGTTAGATAGTGATGCCTCACATCCGGTATTTGCTGAATAAAGGCCTAGGGGCTACTATCTATTTGTTCTTCTTCCACAATAAGCTTTAGTGGGCTGACTACAAGAGGTGTTGAGCTAGACATAAAAAATTCGTAGCAACTTTATAGAAACTAATGGAGCAACAACAAAAATGCATAAACATTAAAATATGTACTTATTTTCTCAGATTAAAAAAAAATTGAAGTGTCAATTATTGTTAAACACCCCAAACAACACGCAAGATAAGCATTAAAATTGGAAAAAATCTTAGGATAAAAATTATGGCCACGCAAAATCTCAATACAGAAAAAAATGATTAATTATAAAGTAAAGAAAAGCAAGGAATAATTAGAATTAAAGAAGTGGAACAGAAAGGTGTAGCTTCAGGTAAATTATCGACGTAAGCTATCCGCACACGTTTCAGCTAGAAGAAAATGGTCTTTTTGTTTCAGGAAAGCGAAAATTCATTTCTTACGTACTATATAATGCTTAATAATATAATAAAAGCTAAATGAATCAAGACAACTTTGTTGGAACTAAAAAATCTAGCATCATTTTAAAATGTCATGGGCTATTATTGTAATGATCTCAAAATTAGCATTCCAATAGCTGTGGAAATATACACAGAAATTTTATCTGCAGTGTTTCAAAACAGCTCATCATTATTAAACTTTCTACCTTGAAGGTTTCTCTTTAGTTTTAAGAATAGATAGTAGTCAATGGAAGAGGTAGAGTGGGTGAGGAAGCTCGTTAAAGCCACAGATCTTTGCAGCAACCTTTTTTACCGCGGCCTTACAACTAAAGGTGTTATTGTACAAAAGGCGGGCTGTTTAAGACAGTATCTTCTTTTCTTCGATAAGTTGGTGACCACTGTGTCCCTTCCTTTAAAGTCAACAAAATTCCCCTGAAATTCTAAAAGATCGTTATAATTTCAGTCACCTTGGACTTCCTTGGTCGTTTTTCATTCGGTCTGCACTATTTTTTTTATTAGGTTATTGGTTTCACCTCATCTAACACTTGATTGAAGAAATGTTCTCTTATTATGGCGATAGTTACAGGTGACTATTTGGTACTAACCTTATTTATATGAAGATGCTCACAGAGCTTGCGTAGCACAACTATATCAGAAAGTCCTGACCTTGTTTATAATTCTTTTAGTTTTAATAGTCTTGCAGAATCTTACGCCCAACAAGAGCGACGCAGTTGCATCGGAGCAGTGCATGCGGTCAGACGTGCTTGCCGCGTGCGGCGCTAAGTTGCGCGCTAACCCCGTGATGTTCCAGTCAGTTTTCCATTATTTCGGAATGGAAGATAGCGATGTTGAAGTGCCGGAGCTATTGTTCGAAGAACTTCTCATGCCAAAACCGGACTAGAAGACGATGTGGAAGAAACTAATGTGCCTCTATATCCACTATCTAGAAGTGTCGAATATTCTCGAAGGGGCACTCAAAAAACGATAAGGTAGGTCACCCAGCCGTTCAGCCGAATCAGCCGCTTTTGTCGTCCCAGCCGCCCCAGCTGCTCAAGCCATGCCAGCCGCCCCAGCCGCATAAATCAGTGCTGCTGCTCCACGACCACCTCCGACTGCCCTGACGGCGAGTGAGTTGAAGTGCATCACCGCTACGCAGAACAAACCAGGTGAGGATCAGTCAGGCTTCAAACGTGCCCGAAAAAGCCGTTTTCGAGCTTGAGTAAAGATGCTCTCGTCTTCACCCAAGCCGTCGACCACCACTGTCAACGCCTTCGAGGTCCTGAGCGACCGCGAAGAAGAAGGCGGCGAGATGCTGACTGCCTCCAACATCAGTCCCCGTCCGGGCGTCCCAACTCGCCCCGAGAACGCTTCCTAAGGAGAAACGGTCCCGCACACCATCCTACGGAAGAAGGAGGCCTGACCTGCAGTCCGGAAGGCCATCCACGAGAAACGGATTGGCCTACTAAAGGCCAAAAACATCCGGGATGGGATCAGCATCGTCACCGCCACCTTCCAGGACTACAGGTGTCTGACTCGCTTCCTGACTCCTTCCAAGATCCAACACGACTTTCATCAGCTAAAGGTGGATAAACCTATACGCAGTAATGCGTGGAGTACCGGAGAACGTAACCGAGGGGGAGCTAAGGCAAAAGCTCCTCGGTCGAGACATCCCTAACCGCACTGTTAGGAGGATGAGAAAGGAACCAAGAAACGCCCGATGCCGCTCATGATTCTAAAACTTGAGCGGTCCAAAAAGGGCAAATAAATATTCCAGGTCCGCGGCGTCTTTGACTTGGCTGTAATGGTGCAGCAGCCAAACAAAAGGAAGGTCGCAACCCAGTGCCACCGTTATCATTGCTTTGGGCATGCGCAGCGGTGCTGCCGCGCGGCTCCAAAGTGCGTAAAATGCGGGGACTCGCATCACCTCGAGCCACGTGTGCCAACTGCCAGGGTGCACACCCAGCCAGTTTCCGGGGATGTCCTGCCTTTCCCAAACCAGGACTCCGAGCCAATCCAGGTCGCAGCTATGCAGCATCAACCCGGAGGAATGCCTACGCTCCCCAAGAACCTCAACAAACACCGGGACTCGCCGGATGGTTCCAGAACTTGGACCCCACTACGTTCCTGGCATCCATCTGGACATCGTAGCGGCTACCAACTTCTCAAAGGTGGTTGCAGGCCTTATGACCTGCAGTAAGCAAATCAAAGCCATCCTTTGCATTTTCAGGACCGCCCGAACTACCTGGGTTCCTAAGCTTCGGCCAACCTGGAAGCGCCTAAAAGGCCACCTATATTCGACGCTAGGGCTTCTCAAAAATAAAAGGTTAAGGGCTTAGATTCAGATACCCACAAAATTCCAATGAAGGAAAAAACCAACTGACCAATCCGCACGTGGTTTGTCTTCGATGCTTTCACGGCTCAAACAAAATTGTTTTGCCCATTCCTTTAAAGTGAAATATAAAGGCACCATTGGAACAAAGACCATCTTTAGTAAAAAAATTTAATCACCACTCAACATTTGATTTTTAACATTGTTTAAAATAACACGGCACTACCAATTTAAGTGTCTGTTGTCTCCTAACTGAAACAAATCAGATACTAAAATTTTTATAAACATTTGACTAAAGATAATGCTATCTGCAACTTCCGCTATTTTGTTTCTATTATTACTGGAACATAGTCAGGACGAAAACTTACAGCGCTTACTTCGTAGTTCCAACTAATAATGGAACATAGATGTACTTCGGCTGCTTGTCTAGATTATCTCTAAGGAACAACAAACTATCCCTTTTTGGGTAAAAAGCGAGCGACAAGTAAATGGCGGAGAATAACCAGCCAGTTAAAAATGAAAGCGAATGCAGCTTAGTCGCTGATTGTTGCTCCCGAAGACACCAAATTCCCGGGAAAACAAAATTGAATTAAGACGCCGTGACAGGCAAAGCCGCGGCAACGGAGCCAACATGAAAGGTAAAAATTCTGGTTCGCAGAGACAAATTTCATGTTATATTTCCCTGGCACGCTTTGTGTTCTCATGAAAGCGTAATTTACTTTGTTGTGTGTAGAAGAAGCATTTGCTGATTATTTAGGCGTATTAGACATTAAGAATTCAGAAGGCCTTGCTGGCACAACGTATTTTCGGGAAAGGAGAATTGTGCAACACAAATATTTGCATAATTATTTTGTTTATTACATAATAGGTTACTATAGCTGGTAAAATTTTTATAAAACATTGTTTATTACAACATGCTAGAGTCGATTGCAATATAGACAGACAGGATCTACACTAAAGTCTTCCTCCAGCTTGTCCAAGGCGACACTGTTTTTATGTGGCAAGCAAAGCTCACATAGATAAACCTAAATCTAAATGATCAAATGACATCCCATCAGAAATTTCTAAAAATCACCGATTGAAGATGCATGAAACTGAAAAAACTGTGGCCATCTCCTATGGGCATGTAATTTCTATTTTACACAATACATTTGATCTAAAAAAATCTTATGCAAGGTAGGTGCGGCGTTTACTCAATCCAAAACAGGCACGTATTTGAGTACAAACTTTAACGAATTCTTTCGAGTTATTTAAGAGGAATCCAAGAAATATTAAGATGGCATTTATAACCTTGTAAATTTACTGTTACAAGAGAAACTCAAATGGATTGTATACAAAGAACAACCAACCAACAGTGTTTATATCGGTATTTTTGCTGGTTGATTATTTTAAAAAATTAAAAATTGCACTGGACAATATTGTGCAAAACTTCTTTACAAGATAAAAGCAGAAGTTTTAGAAATATGTTACAGGATGACTACGAAGCAAGTGCGACAATGCATCAGCTCATAAAAGCCTATCTTATTTGTTTAAACTTTTACCAATTTTTAAAGCTTAAAAGAGTTTACGTTGAAAGAGGATTTTGATAATCTTAAAGATTCACTTTAAGGCAGAATTTGAGTCACTAGAAAAACACACCAAAAGGTAAATAAGCAATAAAATAATAAATATTACTAAATATCCGCCAAAAATGCCTAGGACTCTTTAAAATTAATTATCTGAAACAAAGATATTATAATGCTCTATAAATGTGGTAAGTTCAGCTGTATTAGTTAGCAACTAGATGAGACCTGTAACTTTCAAAGAATTATCAAAATGTATAAAATATTTCAGAACACTTCAACCATCGTTAGTCAAAGAAGAAAAAAATTATTGGCACTCTTCCTCAAAATCTTGATTCATATGTACATATAGTAGGTTTCTGAAAGAAATGACTGAAAACAAAATTTTGAGAACTGTGTTTTGTTGGATACCGAAATTCAACAACAACGAGTAATGAAAAAGCCAAAAGAAGCAAGCGCCCGCAAATTGCGGGCAAACCACACATTACCCTGCGTGTCTTACTTGACAATGGCAAACAGGCGAATTGTATTTGATGCATTGGCAGATTCAATAGGTCTGCTCGAAAACATCTTGCAGTCCATCGTCACAATGGCCATGAACGCACCACTCAAAAGAAACGAAAACGTGTAAAATTGCAGTTGTTCAGCGAGGATCTAAAAACATTCTTTGGACGTTCGCTCCCAGTAGACAAATAATAGTTCTGATACGAGACGCTAGAAAGAAAACGCTAGTGTATGGCATAGCAGTACAGTGCAAGTCCTTGTCCAAAAAAGTCACAGCCTAAATTGTTTCTTTCAAAACAAATTGTAATTGTCTTTTGAGCTTAGGAGAAAATTTTGCTGATGGGTTAGCTCTCCGTTTTTTCTGTTTACCAGTAAAAAACATTGCGAGTCACTTGAGTGACTTTGCTAACATATTCAACAACATCGTCTAGAGAAATTAAGTCGTAAAGCGTTGTTTTAACAAGACAAGGCTGTACTACATATAGATCACCATACCGATACCATCTTGCACTCGACGTATCTTAGGCTACACCACTACTACCTGTTTGAAACAATGAGACGGCTCTCTACAAGTGTTTCTGTACTTAATTCAAAAATTGATTCTAGAAGATTTACAGAACAATGAAAAATGTGCAACGACATTGAAGGAAAATATATCATATACTCATTTCTTTAAAATAAAAGATTAATGAAGAGAAAACTATTGCAATGCCAATCATCTCAAACCCCTCATATGTATAAACTGTAAGATACACCAAAAATAGTTTTTATGGAGGTTACTTTTGTTACATAATGAGTAAATTAATTTCATCGTTGAAACAAACTGTACTTCAAAATGCTATAAAAAAGATTTAATTAATAGTAGACTTTTGTGAATGGTTGGTACGGCTCTAACGCCCCGCGTGGGAGCACGGTCTGCAAACTGAGAGGTTAAGGCTCTCATATGTTCGCTCAACGTGCCCAGTCGTCGCGCATCAGTGGTGCGGGGCGATGACCGCCATTATTACCCCTTGTTCGAGTGAACCCAGGTACTCAATTATTTTTAGTGACTGAGTAGGCCACCTGCCAAGCTTCAGAGAGCACCGAGAATTGAACCCGTGTCCGTCCGCATCGCAGCCCGCGCCTCAACCACTGGACCACTCTGGCCTTTTGTGAGCGGTTACCACTTCATAATGCTCTATGTGCGCACGATCTGCTGCATGGACAATACAGCGACGATATTTCCAGAATATCAGATTTTGTTGTAGCGACCGGTTCTGCGATTAGAAGGTTTTAGAGCGATTTTCATAAACCTCCGCCTTAAAATATTCCTATAGGAAGAAGCCATACGAAGTGAGATCCGGTGAGTCGGCTGGCCAAGCGATGTTACCGAATTGAATTTCACGCAGCACTCGAAGCAAGGTAGGCTGTAGCTTTATTTTGTTAGAACCAAACGTTTTTCAGTTAGAGTGTATCCAGATTCGGGGCAAAAAATTGACGAATCATTTCCATATACCGACTGGAAGTAGCACTGGCAATTTTCTCAAAATAGTAATAACCAATAACCTCAACTCTACTCACCGCACACCAAATAGTGACATCCTTGCTGTGAAGAAAGCTTTCATGGATATCTCGTAGGTTGTTACCGCTTTAATGCATCCAGATTAAGGTAAACGATTTTTTTCTGTAACAAAACCACTCAGGTTTGGAAAATTCTTATACAACAACTATCTTGTATAGATGAAAACGAAAGTTCTAGTGCAAAGTTTTTTATACACTAGACAAGTAAAGAGCAACATGTTTGCTCACAGATCGGAAGCCTAGGGTGTTTTCTACACTTCCCACTACAAAACCGTTATTGATAAAGTTTCCTACTAACAACACAATCAGCAAGCTTCGAGATGCTAGTTAAAAGGCACGTTGTGCGGCTACAATGGAGTCATTGTTCTATATGTTTGCTTCTACAGCAAACCCTTCTTTTCTTCGTCCTCAGCATAAACACTAAGTACCACTGTAGGCAAAAGATCTCTACTACCTTTAACTTATAAAATCATTTCTCCACTCTTACACTACCCTTGGTTTGTAACGCTCCTTTAGGTAATGAGCGTTGTTCAACTTAGTAGAATTCTACTCTTCACTGTACAATTTTTTAATTGCTGCTTGATACATTTATTGTCATTTTAATGTTATTGTTGACAAGAATGCACTTAGAAATATGTGGAAACATTACTTGCAGGCCTGTTAGAATTTATTTTCGAAGTACAGCTACTTTGTGTACAGTAAGTGGTAAGCAATAGCACGCAAATATTTGCTATTATTAGAAGAAGATAATGATACTAAAGATTGTGAATTATCCGACTAATTTACAAATACAGGCAGCGAATTATCTGATCGTTTGAGTGTAAGTGCCAATTCCAAAGCAGTTGTAAAGAGAAATAAAATCACTAAATAAGACAAAAACCTGATGTTAAAGGTGTTTTGTTTTGCAATATTATTTATTCTTAGGTTATCTACTATTGTTATAGGCCGATCTAATGGATTAGTAAATGTGTTTGTTCATGTAGTAAGTTAATTAGTAATTATGCAAGTGAGGTCACTGAATGACCCAACATGGTTTTCTGTATTACAAAATGTCCCTTAGTTATCGAAATGTTAAATAGAAAATGTTTATTTATATTCTCTTAATTTATTATACCTATTCTCTTGTGTTCTAAGTTTTGTTTAAAAATTTATGTATTTTGCAATCTTTGCATTTGTCCAGTATCAAATTTTATAAGGTAACAAGCGGCAAAAGGGCGCCAAAAGCGTCCTGTGCGGCTTGGTTGGTATGACTATCCATTCTCTGTGTTGAGTTCATCTCAATTTAATTAGAGCGATGTTAAGTTTTGTTACTATAAAAATATTTAACTTATAAAAAAGAAAATTTAGTGCATAAAAAGGAAAATCAATCAGATTTACGTGTTATGTTTACGTTCTACTTTCCAGATTTGTTCTAACTAAGAAGAAAACACAGCGATATTTCCAATTTCGATACTCAATTTCTTGATTTATCGATGACACTCCAATTTTGTACGTGTCAAATCCTAAATATAAATTTAGCGCATAATTTTTTCAACTGTACCAATCTTATGTTTGGTATGATGTAGTCCATATTCTACACTAAAAAAAGGTCCTTTTCTTCCTACAATTCACATTGTGTATCATCTAAACGCATCTACTGATTTTGAGCATAAAACTCGCTACTGCTACGAAATATAACTTTGGTACCATAGAAAAAAAGGAGAAGTTTTAGTTTGGGCCTACACATGTAGTGACATAATCTACAAATTTGCTCTACGACGTATAGAATATTGATATCCTCATGTAATGTTTGATTAGCAATATACCATAGAGCGTCTACCAGGGCACGATGTAAATTGCACTCAAATGTACTGGAATGTATTTATTTAAGATGGTTTGGCATAACCGTAAAGTTGCAATAAATAGATGCTGATTAGTTTATAAAACAGAGGTTTGTAAATTAAAGATAACTTAAGTTTTATCCCTCATGGCTTATATATCTGACGAAATTTTAAATTAAGATGCTGGTGTTTAGTTCAGATCAAAATATAGACCTAAATATTTGATTTCAGTCTTAACAAGCCTAAGCACATTATTAATAGTAACTGGGGGACAAAACGTCATTTTCGCCAATTTGGTGTTATTAATTTTTACACGCCATTTGTTTATTATCTTAAGGTGATGTTGAAGATTTTCAGATGTTAATAAGCTTTTCGTGAGTTGATACAACAGCGGTACCTTTCGCAAAACTGCCAGTTACGATGTCTTCATCGTAAATTTTAGGACACTCACGAAATTTATTTTTTTTTAAATAAATCGAGTCACAAACAAAATCATTGTTAAAAATATTTATACCATTCGCCTGCAATTCTTGCAAATGAATGTTAAGAAGTCAAACTTTACTACCTTTAGCGCCTATAACATCCTTTATGTGAGTATTTTGAGGATAGGAGCATTTAGTTGCACAACTCTCTCGTTTACGAGTATTCCGACCTAATTTATGCTAGAGCAGCTCGATTTGGTTGCAATTGTGGCATTTTGATGCCCACGCCATATTTTCAACTTCCCCCAGCCCTCCGTTATCCCAAGTATTCCTTTCACACTTTTGCGGAGTGCTTTGTTTCATTATCTTGTTGTAATGTAAACTTGCGTTCAGAAAGATGGGGTTCCGATGGCACTGCGTGGTCTTTTAATATTGTCAAGTAATTCTTCTTCCACTTTTGCCCTCCACCTTTACCAACCTTTTCGCTACCAAAGCAACCCTACAACACGATGGAATCTTCATCATGTAGGTATAACACATCTCTCGGTTGTCCTTCACCAGAAAATTTTGTAACAGAAGTCCGCCGTTTATGAGAAAATATTTCGAACTTTAATTTGCCTGTAAATAGAACTCTTTGTTAAACTTCTCTATTTTAATGTGCAGCCTCTTCTTCTTGATATATAATTTTACAAGAGGTTTTTTTTTGCGACACATACTTTAAACCTGCTTCTAACAAGCGACGCTTCACGGTAGTGTATGAAATCGAACTAGACCGAGTGAGATCAGTTTTTGTTGATTATTTCTCATGGTTGATTAACAAAACCACGAAGTGATCTTCATTTTCAGAAACTCTTCCTGGACCACCACACTTATTACAGTCACGATTTTGACCGGTTGCTGCGAACCGGCGTATGGCATACAGCACTGATGACTTCTATATATGCAGTTTTTTATATATTTCTCTGATTGAGATGCCTTCATCATAAAGAGCCCACACATGTCTTTTCTAAGTGGCCTACGTTTCCAATCCTGCACTGTTGAATTATGAGTCAAAGAATCCGGATTATGCTATTTGTGGGTAAAGATACAAATTTGTTGTTGCGTTACGAATTCATTGACAATAAATAAAGTGTCCTAAAACTTATAAACGGTAGTGTATTGAGTAAAGAAAGGAGTAAAAGACACTACCCTGTAAGGCGTCAGATGTGTTAGAATTTTATTGCCCTATTGAACTAAAAACCATTTACCAGATGGTTAGAATATTACCAGCAAATTATAAAAGCTTGGTGGTAACCAAGCTAACAAAGCTTGAGTAACATCTAAAAACATGCAGCTTTGTAACTTAACGCTATTGGGTAAGTTTATTGTAGTAGAAATGATAGTTGATAATTTGATTCTACTTTTTTACATTTGCTAGATCTTAATAAATTCAACAAACCCTACAAATGACAAAATGTCTGCTCTCATATATAGGACAGTTAGTTTGCGTGGTCTTCGGTTTACTACAAGTTCTTAAATCATATATTGTCTGGCGGAGTACGACCTGAATTATATATTGTTTTGGCAACTAGTGCGTTGAATAATTTCTGCCTTTTACCTTTTATTTAAAATGTTTGTTATTTATATAAAGCTCTTAGTCAATTTTGCGTTTTGTATCTTGCGGCTCGCACTTTTCAGTTCGATCTTGATGACTTCACTAAAAATTGGCTACCATTTTAATGTGGTAACAACGTTTAGTATGCACTTTCTTATACCGCTGTGATTTGTAAATAGGGGAAGCTTTTGAAACTTTCCTAGTGTTGCCATTGTTGTTTGTTTGCGTTATCCCCAACCTCTGTTTTAGATACTGGTTGCTGGTCAAAACATTTTCTGTCGATCTGTTCAGTCGTTTTCTTTTACTTGCCATAATTATTTTGTCGAATACCTGCTCATTTATTGATGGGGATGGATATTAAGGTGTTACATTATGAAAATAACCAAGAATTTGAATTTGACAATAATAAGTAAAATTCTAAGATTTTCTGATTATCTAATGGCCTCCGATACTGCTAATATTGTATAAATAGTTGATTTCTTAGTATATCAAAATATCGTTAAATACAAAATTGTCCCTGATTATGCATCTATTGTAAGTAATACTAAGTGAAACTCTAAAACCCCTATTCAATGGTTTACTGCTACATATTTTCTTCAAAACGCGATTAAATCCACAAATCACAAACTCATGTATAAAAAAGTTTTAGTAAACATTATGTAGAGTTTAATAACAGCAAGTGTGGAGAAAGATACAGACAAATGTCATTCTAGAGTTACTAAAACGAATTAAAAAAACGTAAATAAGAAAACCAAAGGAGGGAAGAGTTGGAAGAAGGTGCTGGCAGCTAACACAAATTTCATCTTATACATAGAGGGCTTAGATGGCACGGAATTTTGACAGGTTTAGGTAAGTACGTTACAATATTTTAACCAAAAAAATACACGTGAAAAGGACAAAATGTATTTGAACAACCAGGTTCTAGTGGACTTATCAATAGTAAAACCAAATATAGCAAGAAACTGTATAGAAGCTCTAACAGATAGCGGAAAATAAACTGCCACTAAACTAGGTATTATGGCATACTATAAAAATATAAAAATAAAGGTAACAAGACATCAGTTAATCCAGAGAACTGTCAAAAAATTTAACCATTTCTAAAAGATTGGTTGAAAGCAGATGAAATTATTTACCAGTGAACCTTTTCTGACGCTTATGAGTTATGAGTCACCTTTGATAAACTAGTGAAAAATATACGAGTGTATTTTGAGTATTTTGATTTTACTAGACTAATGTTCCTAATTCTACGCGAAGAAAAGCCAGATCTGAATAATTACACTTAGCAGTCGTTTTTCAGATTTATTGTAATCCTAAATCCCAAATGTGAGTTACAATTAACGTGTTACAGGAGTACAGTGAACTAGTTGCTGTCTCAATGCATGAAGCTTGATCAACTTCTTAAAAAATGTATCTTGTAAGTAGCGACTCTTAAGCACAATGTAGTGTAAACGCAGATATCAAGTATTTCTTATTGCAAAATCGTAACAAATAGTAAAGGAGAAGCAAAAGCAGTGTGGACGAAATATATCGATGATTTGTTCGGTGACAATAGAACAAAAAGGAGAAAGTCCGTCAATTTTAGAATTCGAAGTGGAGCAGGTTATAAAGACCACTAACATAGGAAGAGCTCCAGATTTAGACAAAACACGCTAAATTACCACAATATTGGGTAAAAATATCCCTGAAAGTAATACATGCCAGGATATACAAAAAATAGGAGACAGATATCAAGATACCAACAGTTTGGCTTTCGAAGTGGTTTTAGACCAGAAAAACGTAACTTAGATTTATTGTAGAAATCAACAAAAAGGCATATATGCATCTTTTCTAAGATATGAAAAAGCATTAGATAAATTTAAACACACAATCGTTATAAAATGTCTCAAGGCAAAAGGTAGGGATGTGTTTTTCTCTTTTTGTTTAATAGAGGCTTTCAAGGCGTCAAAATAAATGGCAAAATCGTAAACAACTTGAGGTACGCTGACAATACCGAGATAACTGCTGAATAAAGTCGTTAGAGAATGAGACGAATACGGTCTAAACATTAACATTAAAAACAGCCATGATGTTCTCTAAGTAGTCTAACATTTAAGCAAATGTGACTGTAAATGGATAAATCCTGCAGCAAGTTAAGAAATTTAAGTATCTAAGCAGTTAAATAACGGACAATCTTAAGCTCGAAGTGGAAATAAGATCTAGAATGAAACGTGCTAGAACAATCTTTCAATAATGAAGCAATTTTTATGTAATGGTACACTGAAACTGTAAGATACCCCATGATAAAGTGCTATGTCTATTTTATCCTTCTGTATGGAACGGAGGGGTGGACACTGAAAGTGAATACCATGAGGCAATTGGAGGCATTTGAAATGTGGGTATTCCGACGTTTGCTGAAAATTCCGTGGACAGATAGAACAACGAACAATAAAGTATTACGCAGAATGCAAAAAGACCGTAAATTAATCTAACAGCTTATCTAAGCCACATGGTGCACAATAACAAATACGAATTTCCCTAGCTAATAGTTAAAGGACGAATACAAGGTATACGTGGCTCAGGAAGACGACAAACATCATGAATAAAAAATAGAGAATGGACTGGTTTAAACATTGAAAACCTAATCAGAAGTGCAAAAAACAGAAACGAATTTGCTATGGTTATCGGCAACCTCAGTTAGTGAGAAGGTACCGGAAGAAGAAGAAGAATCTTGTATAGCACGTCTATTAGTAAAAATATGTTGATCTATGTTATATAATTATTAACGCACCATATACAAACGGCACTATCCTTGCTCTCTATTACCTGCTCCAGCACAAGCTATGTAATAGGATTTGTACGTGTGGCCAGTGATCTGAATTCTGTATTCTGTATAGGCATTTTTCAGCATTCGTTCGCTGCGCAACACAGAATTCGGCGAAAACGCTCGAGCGGAAGGCCCGCCTGCAGAAATAATGAAAGAGCGTAATACAAAGATGCCAGCCAAGCAAATTACATTTATCCCGGCTGCCCTGTCTTATCCGATGCGAACGCACCGCCCTGATCCCATCGAACCTTTTTTTAGATTTATGAAACGTGCCCTCGCGTTCCTCTACGTCGATTACGCGTTATTTATTCGGGCTAATAGCGAATGCGCCAGTTCAATCTAGTAATAGCAGCGGCGGCCGCACCGCCAGGCGCTTTACAGTTCATTTGTAAACAAGCGCTTTATCAGTAACGGCGCGCAGTTTTCTCTGAATTTATAATCGGCGGTTTGCGGGCTTTTATTTCGAGCAGCTCTCGGAGGGGCCCTAATTGCTGCGACCGATAGAGCTTGCCCTTTTGCGGCTTAACGAGGGGTATTTGTTTGATTTATTAGATGGCGGACAGATCACATGGCGATTGCGAAGTTGGTGGCATTACCACGTTTTAACGTGTAACGTTAGATAAAACAAACTATAGTTAAAGCTGTGGTTAACCACCCGATTTTCGTTAGTCCGCATTATGCTCACGCCTCTTGAAACGTGATATCTTTAGAACAACCTGATTTAATTAATGCTATGGACATGAATCATCAAACAATTGTGAAAAATATTAATTATAGGAATAAACTTTCATATGAACGTATTATCATTAGATACGTTATAACGACGCAATACTATGCAATTATTTCTAACAACCTTAGAATAAGTTCACAGTACCTTCCATGGGCTTCAATATAAACACTAACGCATCATAACAATCGTTTAAATCTTCCAAACTGAATCCGGCTGCAACGACGCCATTTTTAAGTGTATTTATCAAATACTAACTCAGCATATGCGACACTGTTCAAATGAGCCCATAAAATAAAATCAAAAGAGTCTAAGTCTTTACAATTAGACAGACTGTGCAACATGATCTTCTCCTTCGATACATCTGCCAGGAAAGCCATCATTAGGATACTATCTAACGTTAATACTGAAGTGAGCTGAAACTCAATCTCGAATTAGCTACAGTACAACCAACAGCATATTTACTGAGCTTTTCAAGTCTTGTAGTACAGCTAAATTGCCACAACAATTTCCGTTCAAACATTGATGCCCAACCTTGCTAATGATGATCTTCTGCCAGTGCAAGAAACTTCTACCCAGTTTACGAATGATTGTTGTGTAGAGTGATGCCATTTCTAGCAATGTTTGTTTTATTTATAAGGAAGACTGACAATAGAAAGTTCACAATGACAATAAAAACTCCATACGCAGTAGCAATTGGTAGAGATAATGATTTCATGTAGGATACGCAACATAGTCGCTTGAAGACACTGTATTAGTGTACCACTTACCTTAAGGTTGTACTGGGAGTCATCCTCAATTATTTTAGAACACATCCTTCCTATTTGAATGCAAGAATAAAACGCGTCAGTCCTTTGTGTTCATCCTTACCATCAAACTATTCTATTTTACGCAAATGATAAAATATTATTATAAAATTTGTTGGTTAATTGGTGTCTATAAGAGTCTCCTAACCATTTTCATTCACTGGTCTACATGTGCAAATCATCCGTTGATTTACAAGTTCTTCCGTGAAATGAAAGCACTAGAACCTTTTATTCTGTTAACTCTACTTATCCACATTAAAAGTAATACAAAACTTCAAATATGAGATACTTATGACATTAAAAAATACGATAACAAAGATGTGTAATTTTTTTACGCGTATTTATCATATGGAATATGCATTATGAGAAGAATATAAAAACGTAGTGTAAATGTTGAGCCAAATTTGAGAAAAAACTGGAAGAAAAAAATTTAAGCTATAAATGATCAGTAGCGTAATAACGAAAATTTAAAATAATCATTCAATTGTTATATATTCTATGGTTGGATGAGAAAAACACCTGTTAGTTAAAACCCAGTTCTTTGCTGTTAGCTCTTTCTGTTAAATCTAACAATAGTTTCACTTTGTCTATTTAACCGATAGCTAGAGTTGCCTGATATTGTTACTACTAAAATTCAAATTTGTAACTAAACCTCCCCATTATCTGGAAACTCGCTCTGGCAAAATTGAGATTGTATGTATCTCGGCGAGTTCCTGTACAAATCCCAAAAATAAAAGAAAGTCTAGCCCTGACTTGTTTTTTCTTCTTCTATCTTTTATTTTTTAGTTATCGAAACATGAGGCCTATGTACATATCAATTATTAATCTTTATTTCTTCTAAATTGCGCTGGGTAGGTTCCTGTTCATTTTCAAGGAAAATTAAGTTTAGGTTTACACATTCTGCTAAATTTACAAAATGACATTGCTTTAAATGCTCTATTTTTTTTTATATATGTGTCAGCTGGCTCTGCAAACAAGATGCAATACACGGCTATGTTACATGAATAAACTTATGACTAGGAGTACATTAATTTTTGAGAGAGGATTAAGTGTGTGCATTCACACCTCTGACTTACAACATTTGAGTTCTACTATTACTTAAAGCTAGTTAATCTAGAGTAGGTCCTGTGGTAGCTTACGCTTGATCCTAGAGTGTATGTTCTTTTGACCGAGGTTTAATTTAGTTGCACTTGTACACATCACTAATTTTTTAAAGAAGTTACTAGTTAGCTTGTGAATGTAGTCTGAGATTAGTGGAACACTTAACTCTTGATGTATTTGGCTGTAGCGTATGAACCAAGGGCAGTTAATTGCAAGACGTAGCACTTTGTTCTGCATAGTTTGAAGTTTCTTCAATGATGTTTTGGGTGCGTTACTCCAAACTGGGCATGCATAAGTTAATATAGGGCGGAGGATCGCCTTATAGATCAATAATGAGCATTCAGATCTAAGATGGGATTTTCGGTTGATCAGCGGGTACAATAGAATGAGTCTTGTGTGGCACTCATTAATTTTTTTATTTATGTGATACCCCCAGTTGAGTTTTGTATGTAAGTGGACTCCTAGGTACTTTACTGCGGCATCCTTTGGGTTCCATGGTATATCATCATTGTTTAGTCTGACTGTTGGGAGATGGGTGTAACGTTTGAGTGCAAACATCTTTGCTTGCGATTTGGTAGGATTGATTTTTATTTTCCACTTTTTAAACCAGTCACACGTTATGTTTACTGCATTTTGTAGTCGTTCTATTGTTGTTTCAATTGTAGCGCCCTGCGTTAGTATCGCCGTATTGTCGGCAAACATGGCTAGCGTTGAATTGTTTACCGTGGGCAAGTCATGTACATAAAGGTTGAATAAGGTTGGACCCAATAGGCTCTCCTGAGGTACTCCTGCCTTTGTTGTTTTGATGCTAGAAAGCGTTGCGTTGATTCTTACTCTGAAAGTTCTGTTGTTGAGAAAGGAACTTACAATTTGTATTATATAAGCCGGGATGTTCATCTTGATCATTTTATACAGGATTCCTTCAAGCCAAACCTTATCAAAGGCTCTTTCCAAATCTAGAAATATTGCTGCGGTATATTTCTTTTCTTCAAACCCTTTCTCAATGAGTTCTGTTAATCTAATAAGTTGGTGAGCTGTTGAGTGCGACCGTCTGAACCCAAACTGGTGAGGCGGAATGACTTCGTTTTCGAGTATAAAGTCTTGCAGACGAGTGAGTATCACCTTTTCCAGAAGTTTGGCTAGGGTAGATAGTAAACTAATAGGTCGGTAGCTATCAGGATTGTGCTTGTCTTTACCAGTTTTGTAAATTGGTAGTATGTTCGCAGTTCGCCAAGGTAGTGGAAAGTAACCTAGCCTCATACAGCCATTACAAATTGACGTTAGGTAGGCTACTGCTTTTTTGGATAGGTGTTTTAATATTTCGTTGTTTATCAAGTCTGGTCCAGGGGACTTGCACCTAGGAAGACGCTGTATGTATAGCCTCAGTTCTTGGGCAGTCACAGGGGTTATTTCAGTAGTCTCCTGTATATGAAGGTCAGCTAAAGTGTTTGCTATTTGGGTCGCAAGTATGGGGTCGTGTTCGTCTGCATTTGGAGTAAAGACTTTCTCTAGGTGCGCGGTCAATATTTCTGATTTTTCTTCTTCAGATGAGTGGGTCGTGTTGTTATCTACTAATGGATAAATAACATTTGGTTGTCTTAGCAATATTTTAGTTGCCTTCCACATAGTGGAGTCACCGGGATGAATATGTTCAAGGTAACTATTGTATCTCATTATTCGAAGGTTATCTAGCTCTTGTTTTACTAAATGATTTAATTTGTTATACAACGTTTTATAGTATGGTAGTCGTGACCTTTGCCATTCTCTTCTGTATCTGTTTTTTGATCTTATAAGCTTTATTATATAATCAGGTGTTATGTTGTGCGAAGCAATATTTCTTCGTTTCCGTGGTGTTGTAGCTTCTTGTGCGCTTTCTTGTATTGCAACCGTATATTGTGTTATTGCTTCATCGATACACATAGGAGATTGTAGCGGTCCCGTCCAGGTTAGTTTTGGTCTAGCTTTTTTGAAAAGTTGTCCAGTCGGTTATTCCATCAACAAGTTTAGGAGTAGGTGGCTTTATTTGAGGTATGTCATAGAACGACAAGATTACGGGTAGATGGTCCGAGTCTAGTTCGTTTGTTATCGTTTGTTGGATTGGTTTTTGAAGATTCTTGTGTAGCACAACGTCTAAAATGTCAGGCTGATAGTCAGCCCTATACGGATAGTAGGTAAATTCATTAGGTGCTGATATAAGTATGCAATGGTTCACCGTAATGTTGTGTAGCCTTATACCCTCAGGGTTGCTAGTTCGGCATCCCCAGGTGGGGTTTTTTGCATTTAGATCACCTAGTAGCATCGTAGGCTCCGTGCTGTTGAATAATTTACCTATATCGAGGTCTAATAGTCTTTATTGGGTTCTTTGTACGCAGAGATTAATTTTAGGGGGCGGTTACTACCCATGTGTACTTGTATGGCTACAGCTTCTAAGTTTTCTATATCAACAAGATGAAGTAGGTGATGTTTTATTTTTTTCTTTACTATGATCGCTACTCCCCCCGAGGCCTTATCAGCTACTCTATCTTTTCGGTGCACTAAATATCCTGGGATGCGGAATGCTTCAGTGTTAATAAAGTGCGT
This sequence comes from Sinelater perroti, assembly GCA_036346155.1. Taxonomy (NCBI): domain Eukaryota; kingdom Metazoa; phylum Arthropoda; class Insecta; order Coleoptera; family Elateridae; genus Sinelater; species Sinelater perroti. Next base: position 13,086,608 of record JARFIY010000158.1, on the reverse strand, counting down.
TTCTGTTACACAAGCGATATCTATGTCATAACGAGTCATAAAATCAATAAAAATGGAGCGTTGCATTTTAGACCATTGGCATTCAATTAGTCAAGGTTAATTTAGTAACTATTTGCTGTTTATTTGTCCATTAGTAGGTAGGAAGTATAGATGCTAATAATGGCGTTAGTTTTCTAGGTGTGGAATGAGTAATTCAACAAGTTTTGTTAATATAGTTGTGATAAAGTCAGTTGCGTTTTGAGATTCGCCCGCCTGGTTGGCATTAGCTTGGGGTGCACGTCCTTGGCGTTGACTAGGTGAGGGCGGCTGGTTTACATGGCTCTCCTGCTTATTTAAGGTTGCTTGTGCAAATGTCTTATTTGGTGTTCTGTAGTTGCTATTTGTTGACTGCTTTATCTTAAGGAAGTAGCTGCATCCTCTATAGTTTGCGGGGTGTTTTTCCAAACAGTTAACACACTGTGGTTCCTCATTTGGTTTTTTGGGGCAGTTATCATATAGATGGTTACCTGTGCATTTCACACATCGTGGCAGTAGTTGCGCGTGTGGCCATATAGTTGGCATTTTTTACACTGCGGTATTTCTGAAGATTTTCTTCGTAGTTCAACGTCAATTACGCAATAATTAAGTCTTGTTAAGCTAAAGATTTTCCTACCTTCCTGTGTATTTTCAAGATCCACCGCACAAAGAGGGATTGGATATCTATTCTTGTTATACAAGCGCGCAATCTTTTTAATGGGGTATTTTAAGGCTGTTAATTCGGTTTCTCTTTCTTTTTCCGTCAGTGATACAGGAATATTCCGGATAATTACCGAGAGATTATTTGTTTCTGGGTCCTTAAAAGTGTGATAACTTAATTTCATTTCACTGTAGTGTTTTGCCATACATCGATAATCTTCTATGCTTGTTAGATTTAATCTTAGTTGATTGTTTTTGTGGACTGTTGTAAATTCAGTTGTGGTTTTATCTTTTAGTTCCTGTAGTATTTCCTGGTAATTGAGTTTATCAGCATTATGCAAATATAAAGGTGGAATTTTTATTTTCTTTTCAACGGGTACTGGTATAACTTGCGTCTGCAGATTAGCTGTATCCATCGAGTTGATTGCCGCAGCGTGCTTGCCTTGATAGATAATTTTGCCAGCATTTTCGATTTGTTTTTCATTTAAATAGAATTTGTTTTTTGTAATTAAGTTTTTTGGCTCGAACAAATATTTTTTATTCGGTTCATATTCTGATGGCGATAAATCTCCACTGTTTCTTTTGTTATCGTTAGCGCTCATAATGGACAGGAACCCCTCCGCAGGGGTTCTATTATAGTGAATTTAGTACTTACTATATTAATTGTTGTAAGGAATGCACTATCACTAGTAATAGCCGCTAGCGGCGATAACACGCGATAGCCGTTGACACTTGTACTTTCGAGCGAGCGGAACAGGACACCGATCTTAACGCTGGGAAAGTCAAATCGCAACTCCCTGCTCTAATTTTAAATTATAGACTTTCTAAACACCAGATGAGATATAAAAATAAACTAAGAATTTTACAAACAAAAAAAGATAGCGCCCTAGCAGTAGAAACTAAGAAAAGTACAATAAAGGACTTTGTTAACTCCAATATTGCTTCGGATTTTGCTAAAAGCTCAAAATTAGGAGGATTAACTTTTTTATTCTATACTTTTCTGGATAGATGAGAAAGCGAACATAGAAGTTTATAAGACTAAACTAATCAAAGCCACATTTTAAAACTGTATGTTTTATTATGTTAAATTGTTTTGACTACATACAAATGTATAAAACTATCTAAACAGTTTGATTGTCCAAGAACAGCAAAGAAGAGTCACCCTAGAGGCAGCAGCTCAGACGCTGAACCAAGAAAAGAGCAACAAATGACTTAGTTCGTCCAATAACATTACGGAAAAGTAAAACACGATCGCTATTTACAAGAAAACAGCGAAGGATGAACAGAAAAAAAATAATTTGACACCTTCAATTAGCACATTTTTATGTTTTTTTGATTTTCATTCATAATCTTTTTGCAGGAGTCTCGCTCAAATAATTAAAATAAAATTTACAGAAACGTCACACCTGTAAACATTTTGCTTATCAAACGACACTAATGCGTTAGTTTATTGTTCTAATTGGAAATTTGCGAAAAGCACATTGCCATTGTGCTACAATCGATTCAATTGGTGTACGCAAAAGTTGCGAGTACCTTTTGCGGTATATTTAATGACTTCTAGAGAAGTCATTTATAGATTGCAACAACTGTAACAATGACTATTTAAGAAAAAATGCGAACGAAGCAAATATTTTAAAATGAGAGGCACTGTAAAAGGGTGGACTTTGTTTTTTTGGTCCTTTTGAGGGAGTAATACTTGAGTAAAGCAGGGACCAGGCAGTCAGAGTGCATAAAGTGGTTGGTCTTATAAAGATAATGACAATGATAATGGAGGATTAATGATTATAAAGGCAGAACAAACCAGAAGAACCACGCATTGAAGAAAGAGGTTAAAAATAATGAAAGAAGTAACAATAACGCTGCTCGTCGTGATGTCAAAAGAGTAGTTGGTTGTTTTACCAACTCCACTACTATCGAGAGAATCATTAGAGAAGTAAACATTTTTGTCCCAATTTTAATCAATTAGTGCACGATTAAAAAATTAAATTTAACCCAAAAGCTGAACACCAACTAGACATTACAAAGTCTGATTGGAGCAGTTGAAAAAGCAAAGTTTGAACCTGTTTGACATAATAATCTTAATAAAAAACGGCTTTACATGTATTTCTTTTAATTTTAATAAGAATGCTTGAGGTTTTTCTAAGAACCTGCAGTTATATTTGACGGTCTTGATTAATAGATAATATTATTCATGCTGTGAAAATCCCCCATCTATTCCTATGTTGTTCAATATTTGTCTTTGTTGTATTCTGTTGTCGTCGCCGACTGACTATTTAAAATAATTCCGTCGGTTGCAAATTAACACTACTTATTTACAAGTTTGTACAAACGTTTTACAGCAAATTAGAAGTTATAAGGAGTCCGGTCCGTACATTGAAGCAGAGTGGACGTGTGCGGGCTAATTTTACCTGCGATATCGCCACGCCGAGCCGCAGTCTAAGGTCAGGCGTATTTATTTATTTATTTAACAATTTAATACCTTTAACGCATAAATCTACTATTGAATAAAACAAAGACTTTACCAATAAGATCCCCTGCGGAGGGGTTCTTTATTCAAGATCAGCAATCCTAATCTTAAACGAACCAGCTCTACCTTATCGCCACCTGTATTTGAACCGAATAGAAAATATTTATTTATACCCGAAAAACTAATATCCAAAAATAAATTTTACGTTACAGAGAAACAATTCGAGGATGCCGGTAAAACCATTTATCAAGGTAAACTCGCTGCAGCTATAAAAGACATGGATACCTCTGTTACCGCTCCGTCCCAATCTGTTAATACTAAGGAGAATAAAATAAAGATCCCGCCAATTCATCTGCATAATACAGACAAATTAAAATTTCAAGAAATAATTACTGTACCACTGTAATTAGAAACAAACAATTAAGAATAAATCTCACCAGTATAGGGGATTACCGAGTAATGACTAAGCATTACAGCGAGAACAATCTAGCCTACCACACATTTAAAAACCGAGAAATTCGCAACTTATCTGTAATAATCCGAAACGTCCCTGTCTCCCTTACGGAAGATGAAATCAAAAACGAATTAACAACACTAAAATATCCGGTACAAAAAGTAGCCAGATTATACAACAAAGACAGATATCTGATACCACTATGCGCGGTTGATCTCGATGACACCCAAGAAGGCAAGGAAATTTTCAAACTAACAAAACTAAACCACAGCATAGTAGAAGTAGAGGTACGAAGAAAGTCGAAGGAAATTCCCCAATGTAAAAAATGCCAACTGTACGGCCATACATGTAACTATTGCCACTCGCAAGCACGCTGTGTGAAGTGCACTGGCAATCACTTATTTACCGAATGCCCTAAACGACCTGGAGATGATCCTTAGTGTGTAAACTGCTTGGAAAAGCACCCAGCGAACTACAAAGGTTGTAGTTATTACGCTAAGGTAACCCTGAACCAAACAAGAAACTCTAGCTTTAGAACTCAAAACAGATCATACGCCCAAGCAGTAATAGACAAACAAATACTACGACTAATGAGTCACCGCCCCCAAGACGTTTTGTATCCAAACCCAACGTTTCCACTCCAGACGAACAACAATCATCAACCGACCTTATCTCCACAGTACTTAAGAAATTAATAAAACTGCTAATCCCACATTTAGACAAAATAATGCCATTCCTAACTACGTTATTACCAACATTGATAGACAATGAATCAAAATAATCCTCCGTTAATAAATAATATAACAGTGACAAATTGGAATGCCAATGGTCTTAAATCTCAACGTTCAACTTTTATAGAATTCATGACACGACACAACATTGATATCGCGTGTATCGCAGAGACACACTTTGTAAGCACCGAAAAATTCAGAATTCCTGGGTATCACGTATATCGGAAAGACCGAGAAGCTGTAATAGCATCAGGCGGAGTTGCAATTATAATTAAAAAGAAATTCAGCCACCACCTCCTCCATATGGGTGTTCTTCAAAACATAGAAGCCATTTCTATCAAAATACACATGAAAACTAGTGCCTCTTTAACCCTTACATCTGCATACAAACCTCCAAATAAACGGCTTGTTGAAGACGAAATCGGTGAATTGTTCAGAAGCAACGAGCCCATGTTAGTTTTAGGAGACTTAAATGCAAAAAATACCATATGGGGATGCCGTGCTAGTAATCCAGACGGGATGAAGTTGCATAACATTATGACTAAACACTGTATATTAATATCAGCCCCTGACGACTACACTTATCATCCATACCGAACAGACCATCAACCTGACATCTTAGATGTTACACTGCATAAAAATGTCACTTATCCAGTGTATCAAACAGTGGTATCTGAACTGGACTCTGATCATCTTCCTGTCATCATCAGCCTCCACAACACCCCTCAAATAATATCTCCACCGCCTAGCTTAGCGCATGGTAAAACTGATTGGGACAATTTTCAGTCGACCCTTGATCAAAAACTTCGTTGGGTGGGACCACCTGAACTTCCCCCGGATATAGACAATGCCGTCCTACAATACACATCAGCCTTACAGGCAAGTATACAAGAAACAACAACTCCATGGAAGCAAAGGAAAGTTGCCGAGCATATTAGAACTCCCAACTACATACTTGATCTAATTAAGCGAAAGAATAGATATAGAAGGGATTGGCAAAGACACCTTAAAACACTGTACAACCAACTATGTCACTTAGTAAAGAATGAACTTGACAGTCTAAGAATCCAAAGATACAATTCTTACCTTGAAGACACTAAACCCGGTGTCCCATCTATGTGGTTAGCTACCAAACGATTATTAAGACAACCGAGTATAATCTATCCTATGATATCAGATAACGCCAAATACTCCTCCGATGATGAAAAAGCCAACTTATTAGCAACTCATCTTGAACAGGCATTTACGCCCAATTTTAAAAAACAAGACGAACACTTCGAAAGGCAGGTAACAAGCGCAATCGCAAATATGCAGTTACAGGATAACCACGAAATAGCTCCTACATCTGTCCAAGAAACTAAATCTTATATAACAATATTACCTAAGCGTAAGACCCCTGGGTCCGACCTTATAACAAACGAAATGCTAAAGCACCTATCAAAAAAGGCTCTGGCTTACTTAACGCCTGTCTCAGATTAGGATACTTACCGACAGCATGGAAAACTGCAAATGTGCTCCCCATCTATAAAATAAGAAAACCGAAGGAAAATCCTGACAGCTACCGATCTATCAGTCTCTTGTCAACCCTGGCCAAGCTCTTAGAAAAAGTGACATTTTCCAGATTACAAGATTACCTCCACCAAAATGATATTATTCCTCCTCTTCAATTTGGCTTCCGAACCCATCACTCGACCTCTCACCAGGTTCTCAGAATAAGTGAATCAATTGAAAGGGGGTTTGAAAAGAAATAATACACTGCGGTTGTATTTATAGACTTGGAAATAGCTTTGAACAAGTTCTGGCATGATGGACTTCTATATAAAATGGGGCTTTTAAACATTCCAAATTACCTAACCAAAATCATTCACTCATTTCTCACTAACAGAACTTTTAGAGTCCGGATCAGCTCAACCTTATCTAGTTCTAAACGTATTCGGGCCGGAGTACCCCAGGGCAGTATTCTGGGACCCACCTTATTCAACCTGTTCGTTCACGACGTACCTACAGATCTCAACTCAACGCTGGCCATGTACGCTGACGATACTGCAATTATTACACAGAGCCTCAGTCTTGATACAGCAATTGTACTCCTACAAAACTCTATAAATACGTTATGTGCATGGTTTCAGAAATGGAAAATTAAAATAAATTCTGATAAATGTCAAACAAAAATTTTTACCCTCAAGAGATATGAGCAAATTTCAAAAATAAAAATAAATAATAACGAAATAGATTTGAATCCAAAGGACTCAGCTGTTAAATATTTAGGCGTGCACTTAGACGCGAAACTGAACTGGGGGTTTCATATCAATAAAAACTCAACGAGTGCCACAACAGACTGGGTGCATTATATCCCCTTATAAACCGCAAATCTCATCTTAGACCTGAGTGTGCTGTACTTATCTACAAAGGAATCCTCAGACCAATTCTTACGTATCCATGTCCAATATGGTGCAACATATCAAAGACAAACATGAAGAAACTCCAAACAATCCAGAACAAAGTGCTCAGAATCGCTATCAACTGCCCTTGGTTTGTGCGTAATAATCAAGTTCACAGTGAATTAAGTGTTCCATTAATTACAGAGTTCATTAATAAATTCACTGTAAAGTTTTTCCAAAATCTAACCTTGTGTTCAAGTGCTACCAAATTAAATCTAGGCCAAAAAAATATTCACAGGCGTGTTAAACGTAAACTACCACAGGACTTAATTTAAATGTGGTATATAAACCCAACTCAATGTCAAATTAAGATAGAAATGTAATTTATCAGTTAATCCCCACTGGATTAAACCTCAATGTATGTAGGTTAGTTCTTATTTAATTGTACTATAACAACCAAGCCGTGTATTGCATTGTATATTGCAGAGCCAGCTATAATAAAAAAAAAAGAAGTTATAAATTTTTATACACAAGACAACGGTCTTGTTGCAGTTTGTTGGTCAGATCTGATTCTGTTCCGGTGGCGATGGCTTATATAGCTAGCTACCCTCCAATGTTTGGGGTGGGAGCGATCCCATTTTGTCACACCAGCGCATTGCATTAACTAAACGACTATCTAATATATTTAACAAACATAAAGATTCCAAAATGTATACAACTAAATCACGCAATTAACATACAAGTAAATTAACAGTCTTAATATTGAAGATTGCTGTCTTTAATTCTACAGACAAAAAACACAAGTGTAAAATGGACATATTAACGAGTTTGTGGATATTGCAAATCTCTGACAAACAATACATAATAAATAAATGAATATTAGTTTTCCGATAGTGCCAGACTACCAATCCAGATGCAGGTGATTGCAGAGTTTTCTTAGGATTTTCAAACCATAAAAATTGTGAGTAGGCTTCGACTAAGAATAAGCGGCTATTTTAGTGACACATAAAACTACAGGTTGTGATTTATGTACATGACTGTCTACTAATCACCAAAAAGATTCCGACGCACAAAGCTTATAAATACATAAATGCACAGAAATCATTCTGTTCTTCCATTTCTCACAAATAAAAACACATTAAACCCAAAGTGTATTAAAATGGGCGTTTTGCCAATCTCATCCACCGGGAAAAGCTACATTTAGCCAATTCACGAAAAATACTTCATTTGATACTAACATTTTATTTTTGTTTTTAAAAGTGTTACTTAACAGGTAGCAACAACTACTAAGCAACTATTTAGAATTGTACGACGACAACAAACTGCGATATTTGCCAAGATGTGGTAAGCGAATAATAAGCACCAAATTACAAGCAGTGCTGTTGCACACCTCCTTTTGCTGGTCGAAATTCGAAATTGAAGTTACTTAATTTGCTAAAAATTTTCCCAACGTGCAAGAAGAAACCTTTGCAGGTCGTAATGTTAAGCTTGTTGAGATAATATTCGAAAGATGTTACGAATGCTCAAAGTATTTTACTACTATAATTATTCCTCAACACTTCTAAGAAGCTTTTCAATTTATATGCAAATATTTTTAGACAGTATCTAATAACCGAAAATTAACGTTTCTTGTTCTCATATGCTTAAGAAGTTACGTTTAGTTTGTTTTTACTACAATTAATGGGGTTTTCTAACTACCATATAGTGTATTAATTATCTGTTCTTTTTAAATTCAATAATGTGTTTAAGTTTTTCACCTTAACCATGTCCATCGAGTGATCTAAAGTTATCTCTTGTGTAAGCATGTGGTTGATGACAATCAAAGTGCTATTGCAAAATGTGTTTCAAAAGAAAGTTTTTTATTAAAATAAAGCCTTTTCCACAACTCTAGGTCACTGTGGGAACACGGCCTGCGAACTAAAAGATTAAGGCTCTGGTATGTTTTCCTTCTCTGTCCGGTCGTGGCACACCACCTTCGATGCGGGGTGATGTTCGAGTTAACGCAGGTGCCCAATTATTTTTAGTGATTGAGTAGGCCACCCACCAGGCATCAGAGGGCCCCGGGAATGGAGCTCGGGTCTGTCCGCAATCGCAGTCCGCGCCTCCACGCTTGGGCCACTCTGGCATTTAAAATACAAACTTTGAAAATCATTTTTTAAAAATAATGTTATCTAAATGTGATCCTGCACACTAGCGACATCCTTTAAACGAGAAGCAAAATTTTTGAGGACTGAGCGGCACTAGTCTCCGCAATGGCTGCCATTTATCACGGATATTTCCTATACTTGAACCAGAGAGCCCGGATTGCTGCTATATTCCCTCAATTTAAAATATTCCACAAAAAATCCGTATGCTAGTTTACATAACCTTTTCCAAAATCATTTTTTGGGGAAGAAATTTACGAACTCGTGGCAGAAACATATTAGAAATGCTCCATCCTGATAGCACCATATTCTTTGATTATATTTAGCAATATTTTGCAGTTCAGGTGCCAAAAAATTGCTCAGCAGCTCCATATAACGCTCTGAAGTCACTGTTAATGTACGGCTCGTTTTATCTTTGAAGAAGTACGAGCCAATTATTCTTCACGCTGACATTGCAGCCCATACAGTCACTTTTGGTAAGTAAACGAGTTTCTGATGCTTCCATTGTGGGTTTGTAGTGCTCCAGTAATAGCGGTTCTGTTTGTTAATGTGGCTATTGAAGTGAGAAAGTGCCTTATCAGATTGAAATGCTCAGTTACCCACTTAACAAATTGAAGCCTCTGACTGCCTTCGTTGGGGTTCAATTGTTGTAACAAATTAAATTTTATGGGAGTGCAGACACAAATCTTTGCGCGAAATGCGATGCAATGATGATCTAGGCCCATTCAAAACACTTCCCGTTTACGAACAGATAGGTCATAGTCTCGTGAAGAAACTGTTGTACGCTTTCGTTAGGTCTTGCTTACCTTAGTCGTCCCAACTTAGGTTTATCTATAGCGAAGCCGGTTTCCTCAAATTTACACACCCATTTTCTGATTAGGAAAACACTTGGCACTTGATTTATGTTGTGCAAATCATAATGATTACTGAAACTTCTCCGTGCAATAATTCGGCAAATCATTGTTTTTGTAAAATCATCGTAAACCAAACGCACAGTCCGCTCCCGAGAAACTGTAGCGACTGCATTCTCGAGAGCGGCACTACCGATTGACATGCTCATTGCGCCCCTCTGGTGTAAGTCAATCAAATAGGAATTTTCTTTTGGAAAACCTAGTATAATGAGCAAATTACTGGTAAATCATAAAAAGCTTTGTTTCTTATAAATAATAAAAAAAAAATAATAAAAAAGCGTTGTTATGTTTGCTATAAACTTTTGTTGCACCTATACTGTCAATTGACTATAAACAATAGTTTCTGGTTTAATACATATGCAAAATTTTAATGCATTGCCCACAACTAGTCCAATTTACTCAGAGCAGCTCCTTGAGCGTCCGAAGTTTTTTAATTTTGACTGACCTTCCTTACACGTAACATAAATATTCATAGGCTTTCTTTGCTATATAGTTAATACAAACCACAATCATACTTTTGCCAGACAATGACAGGAGGTATTAGAAATCAGTGAATTTTTCTGCTTCCATAATTGACTTAATCCAAGCTGGTAAAGCAGTACTTTAAAAAATCATTTTTCTATTGATTATCTTACTTGTGAACGTTGGTTCGTTTTAGTTGTTATTTTCTAAGAAAATTCGTTAGAAAGCTTTATTAATTGACTTTCCATTTTATATACGCTTGTGAGATTTGTACTGGATAACCTTTCCAGTGTCTCTAAATGTTTTGCGCTCTAATAATTCGTCATTTCATCACCTTTGCTAAGTTGTAACTTAATAGGCGTCTTGTCCAATGTAGTAATGGAATAGTAATGCAAGTTAAATATACATGAAACCATAATCAGGTGCTGTAAACATAAAAGATAGATAAGAAAGAAGAGGGTTATGTGAAAAAATGTATATATCTCGGGCAGATCATTATAATCACAAAGAAAACCAGACTAGTGAAGTAATGAAAAGGATTAAATTGTTTTGTTATACATTAAAGAATAGAAAACTACCAACGTACCAAGTAAAAGTATTCAATTCAAATATTTTATATGGGACACAAAACCCTAGGCGCTTACTAAAAGTATTAGAACAATGCCAAACACTGATAAACTTATAGAAAAAATAAAACTGGATACGGGATAGGCACATGGCTCAAATAGGGAAAAAAGGCAGGCAAAAGTGTAGTAGATGGTAAGCCGAATATTGGAAGATCAGTGGTGTATCGGAAAGATGACGTTAAAAAATAGCTTAGATTGCAAAAACACAAGATAGGATAACATAGAAAAGCATTGGGGAAGCTTATGTCTAAAGATAGATGAATCAAAGAAATTGCCACCCCCTGCAGCCTTACGTTTGTCAATATTTGTGCTCTGAAGTAACTTTCCGCATTTTCAGGTCAAAATTTAAAATAGGCAGCCTTCCATAACAACTTGCTCCACTTGCGCAATTATAGTTTCGGTCCGGCTGGTTCGTGTTCTCGACCTTTTAACTTTCGCACTTACAAACGCATATTTTTAACAATCATAATGCCTTGGACGCGTGTCTCACTCAATTGATGATTACACGTTGTTCTTAAACGCTAAACGTCACCATTTAAAGTGTACAAAAAAACCTCATTATAATAGCGGTAATTCAATCTATGTATCCAACTTTTGTCACCGGTCAGAAGTTTCTATGGCCGTCGAATAAAGTTTAATAAATCTGTATTCGGTTTCTGCATTCCTATCAAGTCACGTGGAACAATTTGAACCTTTCTGGCGCTCTTGTTTATTTCGTTAGAATAAAGGCGTACACTGAATATGAGAGGTTTAGTCCCATTTGCAAGCTTGCGCTTGAACAGCCTTAAATCGACAATTCTGGCCCAATGTTTGATTGTCGTTTCGAGGGGTTTCGACCATTTTAAAGTTGGTGCATTTAAGGTCTTCGAACTTTTAATTTTTACAAGCTTAATTTAAGATTCACGAATATTTTTGCACACCGACCTGAAACATCACAACCGACCCCTGTTTACAATTCAAAGCTCTAACCATTTGTTGTTGCAAAAAATACCTATTTTATAAAAGCTTATGTGCATTAATTCAGGTGTGGCCAATATGTAGACCTGGTTTTTTTATATTTTTGAAATAATCATTGAAGTTTAAATGTATAATGAATGAAACTCTAATACATAAAAATGCAATATAATACTAATGTATCAACGAGCATTACTTACTAATTTACTGATTAGCTACACATGTAAAAGATTAAATTAATATACATAGGTATTTAAAATACTAAGCTCGAATATCGTTTTAAAGATGCTTTCATAAAGCATTTGCCATAAAATTCTAAATAACCTTTGTTAGGGTTTTACGCAGAAATTGTTTGTAACGAGCACTGCTGCTTTAAACCTCCCAACAAATTTATTAAGCAGTGCCTTGAAAATAAATTTCCAAAATTAAAGTATCCAAGGAGCATTTATTACGCTTCCAGACTTATGAATTTTCGCCTCACTTAGATGAGCGTTTAGTAGAATGCCCAAAGTTTTTGCAACTTCAATCAACACTCCCTTTGCGTTAAGACCTCTTTCAGAACTTTATTACTTGTAGCGTTATTCCAATGGCTTTTGTGTTTTTCTCGGCTGTATTAGTATATCTATTTGGTTTTGTTACTTTTCCCTTGCAATTTCAATTATTATTTTTTTCGTTATAGAGCCCTTCTATCTGCGTCTTTGTACTATAGATTTTTAAACATTACTGCACATTTATCCAATGATATTAAATGTTGGACGCAATAAATATCTGGAATGTACAGTTTATTATCAGTTTTGCCTTTGGATTTAAGACAACTTTTCTTTTTGAGCTTTAACATATGGGAACATTGCCAACAAGTGGAAAATTGTAATAGTGTCTGATAAAGATTTTGTCTAAACACATGAAAAACGTAGTTGTCCCAAACCAAAACTACAAAACAAAAAATATTGTCAAAATGATGTCATTAAATCTGTTAAAGGAGTTTAAAGAACAAATTGCTTACTTAGAGAAGCGTACATCTCGTGAGCTGTAAATGTAAAATTTAAAAATAATTTTATATATCTCTCAGAGTGTGGTCTTTATATGTTTGAATAGTAACAAAATGCATTGAACCTTCAGAATTTCGCTAACTGTAAAGAATCGGAAATTGCAGGAACTAAAGGCTAAGCTCCCGTAGTTTTTGGTCAAATTCTGAGTGTATAGTAATTAGTGACAAGACATATGTGATATGATACTCCCAACAACTACTAAGTTTAATTGCACAAACTATTTATTATGGCAGGTAATTTGTCCTTGTAGATTAAAAATCTATCAACTGGTATGTCGGTTGTATTTATGAAATACCATCAAGTTCCTATAATTTCTTAGCTGGATCTTAATTTATGCATCAACTACATATAGACTATAAAAAAGTATACGATAGTGTAAAGCAAAATAATGTTAAACAGATAATGAGAGGATTTGTAATCCCAGATTCGTTTTTTGAAAATGACAATATGGTAAACTAAGAAAAAATAATAAAACAAGGGACTAATTTAGTATTAGAGAGATGTATAAAACAGTGGTGATTAATTGTCTAAATAAATCCAATAATTTTAATACTGGGTAAGTTTGATCACAAGACTCAACAAAACTAGCGAAGAAATACAAACATGAATAGCAGCAAGAAACTACAACTCAATAAGGCATATTTTATTCAAGAAATATTAAGAAAATAATCTATCATACTATAGTAAATTCAAACATAGAGAAATCCATACAAATGAATCATTAGTTGGGCAAGTATATGAAGATCCGGATATATAGATGTAAAAATAAATTTTGCAAAAGAGTGAAAAGTCAACAAGTTTATTGACCAGAAGTACCCAATTATTCAACAACATTATTCAAAGTATGCGCCATCGGACTGAACACAGAAAAAGGGTCGGTAGATTCCGCATGAGCTCACTCAAGCACAAATGTGCAACGCAAGGACATCGCTTAAAAGCTTCTCCGTCGTCGTCTTGGTGCTCCATTTCTGGCTAAGGACAAAAAGGGAATGTTCTTCAAAAGTCAGCAACGCCCCAATCAGTAGCTTTTATCGGGCTAGCGAGGAACTTCAACACCACGTCCAAACCGATTCGCGCCAAAAGCCATACTTATCACCTTCAGGGACCGAACTGAACCGATTTACTAGGACTTATTGCAGACGATTAACGCCGAACGCTACTGCGAGCACTTGGACAAAGTCATCCTACTTCAAGACAATACCAAGCCTCAGACTACACGTCTGACCAAGGACAAGTTGAACGATATGGGCTGGGAGCTGTTCAACTATCCCCCTTACTCTTCTGACCGAATTTCATCTATTCTGGTCTCTTAAGTATTTTCAATATTTATAATTACTTCAGGTCACTTGTTGACTTATGACTCGTTCGTAAAACTGATTTTGACAACTACTAATTGCCACAATAGAAGGCCGAAGATTAAAACGGGTCGTAGGACACTTAATTTGAATAAAAAACGACCGTGGTCAAAAAATAGCGTATATTAAGTAAGTAGAGAGAGCAAGAAAAAATAGAACAAAAATATGGAAGGTATTAAAAGAAAACTGCAGGTAAAAATATAGAAAAGGTAAGATCTGGATAGAACCAAAGGAAAAAGAAGATTGCAAGCAATTTGTTCTTCTAAATTTAAAAACACAGTTTTACACGTTGTGTTCGTTAAAGTATGATTTAAGGCCTTTTATTATTTCAATTACTTATTATTTTTGGTTGAACCTTAATTCATAACTGTATCAACGATACACGCGCTGCAAGTTCAAGTCAAGTATATTGTTCGGTAACGCGGCTGCGGCCACCTTATTGCAAACTACGATTTATTTAAAGTAATCTACAGCAAGAAAAAGCACTCTTAACAACAGGTAATTATACTTTAAAATTACTACAACGTTTCCATCAGAAAATGGACTTGGCTTTAACTATTCTTTTAGCCAGCCCATGTATCATAATATACAGAGCCGACCTCAAACAAATGTCCAACTCACGCAATTTCCAAACATTTTAGAAAACCAACCCTTTATAAATAGTCAAATACCATTATCCTACACCACACAAGCAAGTCAACCTCTATCAGGACCAAGCAATTACTTCCACCCAAAATAGGAACAATTCATAGCAATAGTCTTCAGGGATCCACTCGCCTCACAACTCCCAGCATCTAATTAGATTGGTTTCAACGACAGATGACAAAATAGAAGACAATATCCTTTCTGAAGAGAACCTCTGACATATTATTAAGACGACTAAACAAAGGAAAATTAGATAATCCCCAAGATCCAACCTCCAACAATAAAACACCAAAACCCGGTAAATCACCCAAACCTTCTCCAATATTTGTTTACGGAGTCCAAAGCGGAGCAAAAATAAAGAAACAATTCGCCAAAGTAGCAGAACAAGAGTAGCATGTCACCAAAGTTAGGTAAACAATACAATTAAGGTCACAACTCCAGATACGTACAGGAAACTAATGCATTTTATGCGTGACAACAACTCTTCTTCATAGATCTGGAACTATCTGATAACAATAAAGACATATATACCATTCAACACATACTCCACAATCGCATAACAAAAAGCCACTAAGAACAAGCAGAAATATAGTACAGTGCATTCGCTGCCAAATATATGGTCATACCAAGGCATATTGTTCCCGCCCATTCGTGTGCATCAAAAGCAGCAGCAATCACAATACAGCCAGCTGAAAGAAAAGAAAAGACAAGCCAGCAACGCGTGTACTATGTGGATGTAAGCACCCGGCCAATTATATAGGATGAGCACACTACCGCAACTTATACAAAATCAGAAACACCATCACTAGACTATCTACTCTCCACTCCCCATCCGTAAACAGACAAAGTCACATACCCAATCCTAAGCATTCATCTACCTACGCTAGTATTACACAGCTCCGCAAACCCCTCCCCGAACACTTCTCTAAACAGCCCCTTAGCCTTACTTTTAACAAATTCCTTGAACAATTCAAATCTATGTTCTTCTAATTCATTCAACGAAACAGCATGGTTCTAAACATACTGACAATGCTATCTAGTAGACAAAACAATTGATAATTTCCTCCACATCTCACAGTGGAACGTTAATGGTCTGCTAAACCATCATGACGAAGTAATTCTATTTCTAAAACACAACTTTATTGATATACTGCTAATTAGCGAAACGCATTTCACGGAAAAATCGTATCTTAAAATTTCAAACTGCCAACTATACAACACCAACGATCTAGATAAAACTGAGCATACAGGAACCGCAATATTAAGAAAACAAAGCAAAAACACTACGTTCTTTCCAAATATGAGGAGAAATCAATTCAGGCCACCTCCATCAAGGTGCTCACCTTTACTTATAAAATAACTGTCGTGGCTGTCTACTACACCCCGAAGCATAATATCGAAAAAAAAGACTTTGAACAATTCTTTCGCGCCCTGGGTCCCAAATTTATATCAGGTGGCGACTGCAACACCAAGCACACCACGTGGGGCTTCCGCTTAATCACCACAATAGGTAGAGAGCTGTACAAAGTTATACAAGACAACAGATTCGCTTAACTATCAACGAAGACTCCCACTTACTGGCCATCGGACTTCAACATAATCCACGACCTTTTAGACCTCTTTATCGTTAACGACATATTACCAAACTATACAAATATCTCTGCAAGCTATGACTTATCATCTAATTGCACCCAATCGTAGAAACTATCAGCACAAACGTCCTACTTAAAGTCTTGCTCAAACAAATTTACAACGCCACAACAGACTGGGACAAATTTCGCCAAATTCTCCATGAAACCATCCACCTAAAAGTTAGCTTAAAATATCCATTTGAAGTAGAAGCTGCCGTAAACATTAATATTTTGCTAACATCGGCAGCACAGCTAGGTGCCTTCTTCAAGGTACAGAGGAAACTTGGAACATTTACCAATACCCTCCTAAAAGTTAAATTCCTAGTTGCTCAAAAGAGGAAAGCCAGAGCTTAATGCCAAAAGAGCCATCATTCATCAGATAAAGCGAAACAACCTAAAGCTGAAGGCAAAACTCAAAACCCTGAGGGATGACTCATTTAATAGCTACATCTCAATCTTAAACAGATACGACAATTCAATATATAGACTTATCAAATCTTCCCTAAAACCCCAAACTTCATCCCTACCAATACGAACTCTCCCTCTAGCACTTGGGTGGGGCAAGAGCTATAAAAAAAAGGCAAAATTATTTGTACCCGATGTTGAACTCCCTAATCTTTAACCACTACCTGAAATACCCCTTCCTACCATACTACTGATAGCAAAGTCAATTAATTCTAAGATCCCACGATTAAGTCTCAAGAAAGCACCGGAGGTGGACCAAATGACACCTAAACTGCTTCGCGAGCTCACAAGAAAAGGAATAGTGCTTCTAACATACATAGTTAACCCGTCTTCATTATTGGCCAAAGGAATTCAAGAAAGTCTACCGCTCTAAAAGTTTACCGTTGATCTCCAAACTCCTCGAGAAACCTGTGCTATGAATTATCGACCCTGAATCCACGGCAACTAAATGGATCCTGGATTACCAATTTGACTTCCGTAGATTTCACTCAACTATACAATAGTACCACCGCATCACACATGAGATTAATGTGGCGTTTGAGAAATCAGTTTATTGCACAGACATTCGCAAGGTGTTCGACATAGTTTGGCACAAAGGACTCAAACATAAAATACAACAAATCTTACCTCTTCAATTTCACAAGCTCCTGGAATTCTACCTAACAGACAAAAATTTTGAACACGAGTTGACGATGAAGTCTCAGCAGTGTATCCCATTTAATCTGGGGTTCCACAGGAAAGCATCCTGGGACCTTTCCTCTATACGTTATTCATCTCCAACTTCCCAACCACCCCAACCACAATTGTAAGCGCATATGCTGACGACACAATCATCCTTGACACCGCATTCCAGCACGTCCAAACCCACCTTAATCAACTTGAAGAATGGCGCAAAAACTGGAAAATAAAGGTTAACGAGTTTATATCAACCCAGAACTTTCATTTTACGCAAAGCCCTCCACTTCACTTGAACAATATTGAGATACCACAATCTTCAACAATGAAGTATTTGAGTCTTCGCCTCGGCAACAAGCTCACCTGGATAAAACACGTTATTAAAAAAAAGATACACATTGAGCTTCGAATCAAAACTTTTTTCTGGTTACTAGGTCGCTATTCCCCATTATCTTTAAATAACAAACTCCTGATCTATTAGGCCATCATCAAATACATTTGGTCCTATGGTATTGAACTTTGCGGCTGTGCTAGCAAATCAAACCTCGGTATTATGCAACGCTGCCAATCTAAAATCCTACGATGCACCATGGTACATCACCAACCATATGATGTACGATGACGTCAGCACCTCGTTCCTCAACACAGTAATACAAGACAGAACTACGAAACATCTCGACAAACTCCATCCATGGCAATCCTCTTCTTCATGGACTTCCGCGTCACCAAGTCATCAGAAGACTTAAGTTGAAGAGGACCCCTACCTGGATGGACTCTCATCACGTTATCAATGATCTCTATAAAGAGAACCCCCCACTGGTCTCACAACGTCAGTACCAAATTTATAATATTAGCTTACAGGATCTTATCTGATTGCCAATTTACTTAACAATAAAAGATCACCTAGAAGTGTTTCCAATAGGAATTTATTGAATATTTATAAAATGTAAATTGAAGAACACTAGTCAAACATCAAACACCTTAAGAATTTTATAAATTTACAAAAAACACATTTTAGCATCAAATTTAAATATTTAACAAACTACACAAGACTTGATGAGTAGCATTGCTATGAAAATGCATCATCTTACCTGTTGTGGTAACAAGGAGTAATGTAAGGTAAAAAAATTATTATAATCAAATTCTTCACTACAGAGGGTGATGAAAACCTTTCAGAAGTATAAAAAAATTAAAACACAGTTTTGAGGCAACTCCGTTCAGAAGGCTTAAGTGTCTGCATAGTGTAAAAAGTTATGAGACTCTGAGAAACCGTTCAAAGTGAAGGTCACTGTTGTCCTCTAAGGATCAGCGTGACTGAGGAGACTATTCCCATTGGTGACAATTTTACTTAAGTCGGGATAAGCCACAACAGCGCTCAAGCATGTACATGCGCATACACACACATACATCTGCCAAAACTTGATAAAAACTTAAAGATTTGTTCTAGATCACAGCCAAATATCCTCCCTACAGTTCAGGCTTATCTCTTTGCGATTATTTGTTATTGAACCAGCTAAAAAAATCACTCTGAAGATAAGAATTTCACGATGATGTTGCTATAAGAGCATTCGCGCACCATCGGTACTTTCATTTTACTATAGCGGAATCAGAAAGCTGCACATCCATTGCGAAAAATATTTTTATAAGCCAAGAGATTATGTAAAATAACAACTTTGTATGTTGGTAGTTTTATGATACTTTAATAAGTAAAAAAGCAATTCGGTTTATGTTTGATTTATCCTTGTAATAAACATTGTCTGATATTTTGATGCAGTTATTTTAAGTTGTTACTAACAATTTCTTATATGAGTTATTCTACGTATAGCTATAAAATTTTAGCTGTTCAGTTAGAGGAACACTTAAATTTATATTGGTAAAAGCTTACATTTTCATTATGATGTAGTAGTTTAAGATTATTACTTCTATGTCATGATTTTAACGTATTATGTTGGAGATCTTGTTTAGATGTCAAAGTAATAGCCCTAAAATTTTAATGTTCCCTTTGAATGAGCGGAAGAACAATATGGGTAACTAAACACTGAAAGCTGCAGCCAAACACAAGCAAGGAACAACAAGATTTATTTTACATTGCTAATGACAAAATGGGATTAAAAACGTTATGGTTACCAAAAAATTGTTTGTCAAAATTCAGAGAATAAGAAAAGAGATCAAATAGTTTGTATTTGCAAAACGATGATAATACATCGTGACAAGTTTAAGAGTGTAGAGGTTAACCCAGCATTGCAGCCAGCAGGACAAACTTTGAGGCTTGGTTATCCTGAAATACGGCAGCAAAAAAGCTCGCAAGTTTGATCCTGGTCAATTTAAGCTGTGACTTTCTATGTAATTTTAATGCTGCTTAGTGTTTAGAGGATATGGCTTATTGTCATCGTCAAATTATGTTTAGGTGGTTTTCGGGAGTTTCAGGGAGGAAATTTTAGTCCAAGTGATGCACCAGTTAAAAAGTCGTAAGACGTATTGCCTAAACAATACTGTGGTGACAAGTAAGATGATGTGTTCCTTTTAAATGTTTCACTTTAATAGACTGGTAGGTAACATCAGGTGGCTTGCAATGACATCAAATGCTCAGCAAACTTGAAAATAGTACACATGATTATGTCAACAACACTGTAACAACTAACTAAACGTATGATATGCCTACTACAGCCTAAAAAAAGCTTGGCTCTTTGAAGGGGGTTTACCAACCCGAAATTCAACAGATCTCTTAATACGGAAACACCGTGGTGCGAAAAACTTTTTTATTACACTCGCACAGTAAATTTTTAGTTATAATACATATTTTTAGCAATTTAACAGTGATACTACATTTATAATGGCTTTACTCATTTTTTCTATATACAGCGTAGTGGGCGAACAAAGAGCTCAGTTGGAGATGATGCTGTCTTAGGAAGAACAAGTTTGTACGTTAAAAGTGTTAATTTTATTAAATTGACTAAATTATTGTGAAAAGCTGCCAATTTTTGGCTGTAAAATAAGAGAATGTAACCCACAAAAGGCCACCTGTTTCTAAGAATCACAAATGCTGCAGTAGGCTAGAAAACAGAAGCAGAACCAAAAAATAATGAAAGAAAGTGCTATTTAGCACGTTAGAAGACTTCATAGAAAAGAATATTTACCAAAAAGTGTCTCCCTCATTATTAAACAACCAACTGCTGTTATACCAAAAGAATGCGGATGTCACAAGGTACTTTAAGGTACTTCAATTTACTTGAATATAAAGAATTTATTTTACAAGTTGATAATGCGCCTTGTCATAAGACAAAACTAATTTAATTATGCATATTTACAATCAAAATTAACAGATTTGGCTGGCATAATTCCTGGATTGCAATTCTATAGAAAATTAATAGCAAGAGACATCAAAAAAAAACAACAATAGCGGAAATAAGTAAATCTTAGTTCCAGATTGCTGTCGTTTTATGCTCAAAAAGTGAGAATTATCTATATAATACAATTGTACCTCCGCCCCCCCCCCATTGCATTTGTGACTCACTGCTGGTCAATATCATCAAAAAATATTTAAAACTAGTGCCTTATATGTTCAATTTTCCTTAATATTTGGAGTGACTCAAAATTTTGTTATACCATTGTATATATTCGAGAACGATAAAACGTAATATAACAAAAATTCTTGTAGGATTCTTGCAAGTTTAAACATTACTCACAAAAAAAACTTCTATAGCTATTAAATTATTTTTGGAGTTCTTTATTCAGTTCCACTTTAAGGTCTTGTCAATTATCTTATCTAAACTTAACTATAGCTGTCGTTTATAAGATTTTTGCTTATTATTTGACTTCTGCTTTGTTGATGTTAACCCCGTTGTAGCACTTTTTGTTTTTATATTGTTTACGTGAGGAAAAAAACTACGAATTTTGATTATTTGTGGCGATAAAATCAGTATCGTCGAAAAGCTAAAGATTATAAGGTGCCACTCCTTTAAATGTCTGCCTACTCACAAATTTCTTATGACATAAGTTGTCTATGCCCTTTTTGATTTTCCTCTCGTTTGTTATCTTTTTGTTTACTTGCTTTTTTATTTATAACCAATACACCTTTATATTACTTCGTATAGTACATCTATCAGCTTCTAAAGTTAGGTGTTGTCGAAGTTTTTTTCAAAATCTATGTATCATACTTTATATTTACATTAAAATGTCGTCAGACGAAAGAATTGTCTGTAAAAAGTAAAACAGTTCATAAAATACAGAATATTTGTACGTTCTGACTTAGTAAGTTGCCTAATCATCATTAATATTCAGTATTGCATGGCATGGAAACAGCATAACAATCGAGAAGAAAGCTATCGTCGTGTCTTCCAAATCTATTAGGATGCTTTTTTGATAGATGTTATCCAGTTTAGTTATGTTTTAGTTTGTACTCGATGTAGGGCTAGACATTTTCAATTGGATTGACGTCAAAGGATTGTAAAGGACAATCCATTAATGGTTCCAATGTTTGTAAGGTCTATATATGGTTATTATAAACACCTTTGATTATGGGCTCTACACCAATCTCGAGCAGCAAAGTCTTTTCAAATATTTTAACCATCTTTTTTGCATTCAATGTCTCTCTAATGTTAAAGAAATATAACGTTCCAAATCATCATACCCTAAGCAAACAGCTGAACAGGGTATTTAATAGGGCGCTAGACTAGTTTTTCTCCACATACAGACCAGAGCCAAGCTCAAAAAGACGCCTTCTTAGTACTAGTCGTATCAAAAGCCGTTAACGTTTTTAATTATTATCATCTAAATCGGTACAATTTTAGCCTCATTAGACGGTTTGTATTCTCCCAACAATTTTGTTATATAGTTCTCCTACTATTTCTCTTTTAAGATGGTATCCGAAGAAATTTGCAGGTGTCACTTGCAAACACTAGAAAACAAACACCCGTGCGACATCCCCTACGGAATAAAGCCAGAAGCGAGTGGAAATCTGTCAGCAGCTTCTCCAGAACTCACAGGACTTCAACTTCTGGTGCAGAATCGTGACCTTTGCACACAAAATCAGTAAATATATGCAGGTGACGCGCCGTTCCTCCAATAAGGTGGTGACACAAAAACACCGTTTTATTTCCCTTTGCGGAAACAACACTAATTATAAAATAATATCAATTGCTTCAACTATAGCAAAGCAACTGAGCGGCAACTACTAAAGCGTATTAAGGTCATATAAAAAATGAATTTGTTTATCCATCCATAGCATTGCATTTTGTAGTTAATATCATTACACTAAATATTGTTTATTGTTACTCTGGGGCTATGTTCCATAATATTTATGTAACATCTACATTTCTTTTTAATTTAACATTAGTCAGTGATTTATCAAACTAACCGTTCTGTAGTATTGACAACTTTGCCCACGTGGTTGCGTTAGAATATTGATTAAACCCACTATTTGAATAATTGTTGCGGCCGAAAAGTGTACTGTATAGTAATTTTAAATTTGAACAAAAGAAACTTTAAACAAAGCTAAAGCTAAAAACACTAACTTGTGAAAACGGCGCTTTCCTGCAGATATCAGTTCCCTGTGCTGTTGATCCTGGGGGATTCAGGAAGAGGAACTAAGGGTGTGGATAAAAAGATAGGACAAATTACCCCAATCTTCACAGCGGAGCCGAACGGTAGCGTCTTTCCTGGTGCAAAGGTTCCTTCGTCGTTCCTTGCCGAGTCAGAGCAAAGAAAATAATAGACCGAGTTTTACCAGCAAAATTTCATCCCCGAAATAAAAGTTCTGCTGCTAATTAAACACGCCGGCGAACTCTCGGTTAAAAATGCTCTCAGCTAACGGAAACCTAAATTAAAAACAAATCCAGGTGGGCCGAAAGCAAAGGCAAAGGCCAACGCGAACGTAGCAAAACGCCAAGCCCAAACAAAAGGCCAAAAGAGCGCGGCCCGCGGCCCAAACCGCGGCCTATATATCAGCGCTCCGCGTGCTCGTACAAATTCTCGGTCGAACAAAACTAAATATATATACAGGAGGGCCCTAAATATACGGCCAGCCCTAATTTAAAAATTAAATAAAAGGTAATTTGAATTGGCGCAAACAGTCATTTTTGCATTTCAAATTAAATAATCTCCCTTACTTTTTAAAATATCTGGTTATAACTCACGTGGCTCGTAACCCGTGTGGGGTTGCTAGTCCTCCATCAGGCGCCTCCCCAGTTAGTGGATAAGGAAATGACATAGATATAGTGGCTACCGGGGAAATTAAAAACCGGTGCGGGCCAAAACTAGCAACAGTGTCTGTCTTAGAGTGAGCGGCTGTAAAAAATAGGTGGAAGTGAGAACAGACTTTACCTTTGGTGTAGCGGCGAATGACAACAACGGCAAGAATAGTCAAATGGATTACTAAATGCGGTCTTGCTAGCATGGGGTTCTAAAGGCTATCAAACCCCTTATGAAGCACAATACAGAACCAAATAGAGATCCATGGAAGAGGATTTCGTTCAAACATGAACAGAAATTGGCTAGGAAGAAGAAAAAGAAAATATCTTACGTGGCTCGCTAATTTTCACTTTTGCTTATTTGCACTGCTTTTTCTGCTTATGGTTATAGTGTATTAACTTTTTCTATATAATGTGGTTAGTTGTTTCAGGAAAATGCTTCCCATTAGAATTATAGTTTTCTCTATTGTCAGTGGAGGTCCAAAACAGTTAGCTAATAAATTAGTTATTTGATAATTTAATAATTTACTTTAGTTGTTTCTTTCACACCGTTAATGTTTTGCGAAGAATTTACTAATATACTCCCGTTTATTTTTCTATGTTAATATTATATTAATATTACCCCTTAATATATTTATGTTACTTTTTTAGGTCTCTCACTGGGCTTTTTATACATGTTGTCGTCTTATTTGTCTTGGGAATTATTGTTACTATGTAATTTTAATATTTAATTTGTATTTTTACAATTTTGTTTGATACTGTCACAAGGTTACTGACAATAGTTTTTTTTATTTTTGAGTACAACGGTGATTTTCGTGTCTTATACTAATAACAGATTTAATAACTTTATTTCCCTAACTGTAGTAGATAGTTTAGCACTTTGATATTACGTTCGTACATTTCATGTTTAGATTTTAGCTTTATTCTTTGTAATCTTCTACCTTTTTGTTCAGTAAACTGTTGCCGTATGTTTTTCACGCTGATTGTCCTTTAAATAATAGTGTTTTAGTTTCCTTTGCTTTGCATTTTGCGGGAAATCTATTACTACCCCTATAGTTATTAGAAATAAAGCGTCACCTGTATTATATGTTTTAAAAACCACAACTCTTCTGTATATGCCTATAAAATTATATCTGATGAGTTTCTTCTGATTTGTTATTTGGTAAGGCGTTTAAAGGAAAGTAAAAAAAGTTTTTTTATTTTGACTTGCTAAAAAATTATATTAGTAAGGTGCCCTTAAAAAATTGCAATTTTTCTATTCTTAACACACAATTTTGACACCATAAATAATGATATAGCATAGGTAATATCATAAATTATATTGAGAATAAAACGTGAGATAAAATTTTTGGTCAACTAATCGAAGAATGTATAACATATTAAAATAATGGATATAAGCACTCTGTGCACTTTAAACGTAATGAGTTATCAAAAAAGTCTTAAACATTAAACAAATAGCGTTACTGGAAGACACAGAAGAGTAGTGTGCTGCGAGTTCAGTTGTGGGCAAAACGGAGATCCGTGGAAGCACACAATCATGGGCAGTGATAGCAGCGTAGTGTCTTTAGAGGAAGTAGGTGACTGCTTTAGGCATCCATACAAGATTGGTAACCGTATATAGGAACGCAGTACCCAGTAGCAATACTACCGTCAGAACCTCTCAGCAAGGGGACGCGATGGCTCAGATAGTTCAACCAGTTGGCTCGAGTCTCGCTAAACCCATAGGTGTGTGTGTGAATGTCCTAGAATAAATATAGAACCTCTCAGTAGATAAGCACAGATGTATGCCAGAGACACTCTTCATTACAACAGATGAACCATTGTTCTACAACGAGGCGCCGAAAAATAAACGCCCAAAAAAGCAAAGATCTGGGTTGTTTATTCCAAATCAAGTAGCTATTTATTTTTGGAAATGGAAGAAAATTTTACTAGCGGATTAGCTACCGCTTTGTGAAAGCTTTACTGGTGAGTACTGGAGAGACTTTACATACGTATTTAGCATCGCCGATACGGAAAATGGAGACACAACAAGTTGTTCTAACATGGCTGTGTTCTGTCTGATGTTATCTTTTGACGATGAGTTTCAGTTAGCCGTCTATAAGTGATACTGCGCTGCATCCAAAGAATTATTTGCAGCAAGTTTACGGAAACTACAGGAACATGTGAAAAGAAGATATATATTAAAAGGGAATACTTCTAATAATAAAATAAATAAACAAAAAATTAAAGAGGAGAAACAAATTGTAATATCGAACATACTTTTAATCGCACGATGAAGTTTTTATGGTTTATTTCACAGATCAGAATGATCTTAGATCATGTTGTGTCAGGAATTATAGCGTTGTTACAAGACGGTCAAGGACAACGTGAAACTGCAAGAATTATTGGTAAAAACCTTTTTGCCGTACAAAAAATGTACCACTGATTTGAGGAAACTGGCTTTATAACCAGAAGAACAATGTTCTGTCGCCATCTAAAAAGATTACCGTTATTTGGTGCTCGCAAGTTCGCGGAATAGAACAGCTTCTGCGATATAGCTGCGAAAGTGAGATGTAAATATTAGTGAATTGTCCATTTAGAAGAAAGCTTTGAGCTGTGGTATCGTCTTGTAGAAGGATGACTACTGGTCCAGCATTGCAACGCCGATATCAAGTTGCAAGCTTGGCTTTTGCCAAAAACCACCTGGTATTGAATAGCTATGGTAGGGTACTGTGTTCATATGAGTCTCGTTTTTACTTCATTGTATCAGACGTTCGTCGCCGAGCATGCAGAAAACCCGGAGAAAGATTTGACAGAAGTTTTGATGTTAGTTTTCACACAAAATGGCTCTTTCAAAGTTCACAGGCACATTATTGAGGTTCTACAAAATTATGTTAAGCCTTTTACAACCATTATGGGCGACCATGACATTTTAATGCAAGATAACGCTAGACCTCTGGTAACCAGAGGTGTCATCTTATGATGTGGAAATTAGGCGGTTTGACTGGCCACCGCTCAGTCCAGACATAAATCCTATCAAATATGTTTGAGGTGAGCTGGTGCGATATATTTTAAAGCATACGCCAGCTCCAAGTTCACCTAGGGTCTGAAAGAGTTGCTACTGGAGAGTGGAATAACGTGGACCAGAATGTAATCCTCAACTTAATTGAAAGTATGTCTCGTCGACTTCAAGCTGTCATTAACGCAAGTGAATGGAATACACGTTATTAGTGATAAGATTTTTTAGCGTTTTACTTGAATATTGGTTCTAGTAACAAAAATCGAGCTTCGGTTAAAATACAAATTTACTGCTTTTTCAAAATAAATAGTAAAAATAAATAAGATGCTTTCTGGTTTGGAATTAAATATTAAATTTAGCCCACAAAATACGGTACAATGATTTACAATTTACAAATATAAGCGTTTAACTGAAAATTCTAAAAATATATCACAACTTTAATGTAACTTGAATTTTTTGCTCTCCAGTGTACGCCTTTCTTATAGTTATATACAATATTCCTCTTATAAAAGTCATTTTATTCTCTTAATTTCAATTTGTAAAGAAATAAAATTAAAAAGCTCTGAAGTCTTGTTATAAATTAACACTTGTACATTTTGTTGTCAAAATAATGCGCTTTATAGCACTGCCAGTGCAAACGGGACTATTAAAAACGAAATGATATTTAAGCGTTTCGCATAAAAACACAACAGAGCTTTTTGCAGCACTTGTTGCGTTGGTTCTCTTTGATATTTATATGTATGACAGGCACTCGCATATTCGTATTTGTGCACTATTGTATACGGTAAATGCAACAAATGCCTTTTTAATTTGCATAAAATGAATGTGCAGCTTTTATATTACACATTACTCTAGATGTACAAAGGTTTTTACGACATTTAATTTAGTTACATCTGAAAATTTTAAGCAACTTAATTCTTAATACACAAATATTACTGATTTTCGATTACATTAATAATTTGGGGTAGTTAAGATAGTCTAAATGATAACAATAACGCACTGTGATTATATGGTCATATCTGTACATTACTCGGACATGGGAAACCGCTCCTTCACATTTTTTTGGCAGTTGCCATCGCAATGACAAAAAGTCAATATTTAATATCATTGCATAACCCGTTATAATAAAGTTCTTAAAAATAAGTCTGCTTAGACTATATCTACTCACACGTTACTGAAAATCCAGATATTTAATAGTTTAATAAGTTTGTTACGAGAAAAAGGGACGTTGAAAACGTAATGCATGCGCATTACCACTAGCAAGACTGAAACACCACCCCGGAAATATACTCTTACTTTCAATGTAAGCCTATCTCGTAGTTTAGCTTAGGGGTTAAAATTTTTGCTTGTATTGTTTTAGCGTTTACTTTTTTAATTAGCTATTAGTGTATAACCTCTACACGATTTGAGAGTAAATACAAGGCCTTTTAGATGAAAATCGTCTAGCTCAATAGGTGAAAATATTATGGAAGTTTAACCAAATTAACTATGCGCTTCGTACACGAATTGCCTTTTTAAAATTCGTAAATTGTATAGCATTTTAGAATAGCTACCTGGATACATTTTGTATTTTATTTTTGTAGAACATTTTGGAGCTTTTAATAATGAAAATAATTTTATAGTTCTCTGAAAGCTTTTTGGAGAGTCTAAGTTGTAGTTATTTATAACTTTGGATATAAGAAAGCTAATTTTGCAGGCAGAGAGGTTAGCAATCACCCTTGTGAGACAAATCATAAAACAAGTAAAAGTATAAATTTGATATACATGCCTGAATGGAGGGCTAACAGTAAAACTAGATACTTATGTACTTAAGAAACGTTTAGAACAACATTATAATGTCTCTCAGGAGCTTGAATGGATTCAAAATATATTAAGTACAAGCATAAAGGCGCATGCTTTCCCTTCTCTACTGATAGTAACAGCAGTTTACAGTCCTCCAAGACACTCTATCTGGAATGCTAAAAGCACAGCGTGGGGTTCCAGGTTAAATAACTCAAAATGCTTCAATCTACTACTCAGATGCAGTTGTCTCCACTGGCCAGCCTACCTACTGGCCTACTGATACAAACAGGCTACCAGACCTAGTTGATTTTGCAGTAACACGTGGTATAACGAATACGTTCACACAAATAGAAGCTAATTTCGATCTCTCATCCGACCACTCTCCGGTCATAATTACCCTAAGCACTACAATTATCTACAAAGAGGGTAACCCAAAACTATGTACAAAACTCACCAACTGGGCTCACTTTAGGAATCTGTTAGAAGCAAACCTCAATCTTGCTCTGCGAATTAAAAGCGCTGAAGATCTTGACGAAGCAACCGAATACCTGACGACAATGATACAAGATGCTGCTGGGCAAGCCACGCCTAACAATTGGTCATCAACAAATACACAACATTCCTCGCCACATTCGGAACCTTGTTGCCCAGAAACGGAAAGCACGAAAAAAGTGGTAAAGAACAAGAAATAGGCACGACAATACTATACAACGTGTTAATAGAATCAAAGAACAATACCCTCCAACACGACATCAACTACACAACGTGTTAATAGAATCAAAGGACAATACCTTTCAACATTATATTACTAATCTTTCACCTGACGATCGCACGTTGTGGAAAGCAACCACAAAGTTCAAACGATCAATTGCCACCATACCTTAAATCAAGAAACCGAACGACACTTGGGCCAGGTTAGAAGAAGTCAAGGCCGAAACATTCGAGAACATTTCGCTAACATATTCACGACACCACAATCCCAAACGAATACCGACAATTCTGAAATTATTTCATTCCTGGAGACTCCATGCCAATTGTTGTTATCAATCAAGCTATTATCACCAAGAAAAGTACGAGAACAAATATTAACCACCAATACCCGCAAAGCCCCAGGATACTATCTGATAATGGGAGAAGTCCTTCAAAATCTTCCTAGAAAAGCCATAGTACTCCTCACCACAATCTTTAACAGCATCCTCAGACTATGCCATTTCCCAACTCAGTGGAAGTTGCCCAAATTATTGCAATCGAGAAACCTGGGAAACCCCTTTCCCGCCGTCCAATCAGTCTTTTACCCCTAACATCCAAGGGTTTCGAACGGCTACTCCTCAAGAGAATCCATAGTGAGGTATATCTAGAGCACATAATACCAAATTACCAGTTCGGATTCCGCCAACAACACTCGACGATTCATCAAACTCACCGAATCGTTATTAAAATAATGGAGAGCCTCGAAACAAAACGAATTTGCTCAGCTGTATTTTTGAATATTCAGCAGGGATTTGACAGGGTATGGCACGCAGGTCTACTATACAAAATTAATCTCCACTTCCCAAGTAAATTATACTTGCTATTAAAGTCATACGTTAGCGACAGGACTTTTCAAGTCAAGATCAATAGCACTGTGTCTACTTATCACAAGATTACTTCTGGAGTCCCGCAAGGCAGCGTGTTGGGACCTCTGCTGTACTTACTATATACCTCTGATACTCCTCTTACAAATAACACATTAATTGCAACGTTTGCCAACGATATGGCTATTCTTTCAAGCAGCGAAAATCCGGAAACACTATAGAATATCTACAAAATCACCTCAACACCCTTCA
This sequence comes from Sinelater perroti, assembly GCA_036346155.1. Lineage (NCBI taxonomy): Eukaryota > Metazoa > Arthropoda > Insecta > Coleoptera > Elateridae > Sinelater > Sinelater perroti. The sequence goes on along the minus strand of JARFIY010000158.1, from coordinate 13,056,189 downwards.
AGACTGGTTCGACAAATGGAGAATAACAGTGAACAGCGATAAATCTATTCATGTTACGTTTACCAATAGACGCATTGTGTGCCCACCTGTATTATTCAAAAACACCCCAATACCTCAGAAAACTCGAAATAAACTATCTTGGCTTACATCTAGACCAGAAATTATTCTGGAACACGCATTTTAAAAAGAAAAGAAAACAAATAGACCTAAAAGTAAAACAGATGAACTGGCTGATGGGGAGACGATCTCAGCTCACCTTACAAAATAAAATTCTCCTATATAAAATAAAGCCCATCTGGTCATGTGGAATCCAGCTGAGGGGTTGTAGCAAGGCATCACATACCAAGATCCTACAGAGGTGCCAATCAAAAATTCTTAGAACCATAACCGATGCTCCATGGTATATCTCAAATGCAACTCTCCACAATGACCTTGGAATCCCTTATGTAGCGGAAGAGATCAAAAGACTGGCTAAATCGTACACCAATAAATTGGCAGAGCATACTAATCAACTCGTGGAACAACTGTCCGTCCAACCTACCGTCACCAGGAGGCTAAAAAGAAAATGGCCACAGGACCTACCTCCTCAAGATAATTAATTAATACTAATAAAAATAAATATGGGGCTAAGGCACGGGACGAATCCTCCTCATGTCATGTAATTAATATCATAACATTTACTTATCACTCATAAGGAGTAGATTGTAAATATGCAAAGTTGATAATAAAAAAATTTCAGTAACCTTTAGTTTGTAAATGCTTATAGAGATTCTTCATTAGAAAGCTCTATGCATGTCATAAGATTGCTGTCGTTTGTATAACTTATTCATACCGTGCACTTGTTATCTGCACCACGAATGTATTATATGGTTACTTTGAATTAATAAAAAAAGATGCATTCTAAGATAAATTGAATGAATGCCTTCCTTAAGCTGGATAAAGTCCATTAACATTTTTGGAATGAAATCACAACCACATACATAGCATGCATTCGACGTTTAATTAAAACCATCTTATTTTTCTAGCCCGTACCCCATAAATTATAAATGACATGAGAGACCGCTGTTTGCTCCTTTACATTTAAATGAGCCACATCATCATCTATACTACACTCGCCAAAGATCCGGAGCACGCTAAACTCGGTAATGCGTTACATATTGAATTTCATTTTATTTCTAGACGAGCAGGCAAATATTTCAGCAAAATGTAGTAGCTTTAAGGTACAGCACGGGGAGCGGCTCTTTATCGTGCTTAAGCACCTGCTTAATAAAAAATTCCGGGTTGTATGCAGTCCGTATCGATTAAACCGTAAACCGAAGGTCGCGGCAACTCCGGGATCTATTATTCATGAGCGAACTGTTCCAATACTGCGGGTTGTTTAAATTCAGCATTCTTAATTCACTTTTAATTCAATGCGTTAGAGCGGCCGCGCCGCGCGGCGGCGACGGCCGCAAAATAAACAAGATAAAGCGCCGAGCATCTTCCGCGCGGCGCGCATTCAATACATCCGAACCACGAAAAACCGAGCAATAAATTCGCTTCCGGAGTTTTTCAGCCAAATTCCCATAAACGCCAACAAAGGGCCTCGCCGGAGTAAATTTCGCAGATAAAATCGCCGCCATTAATTCCGGCGCGGCGGCATCAATCAGCTGATCATCGCGTGACGAGTAACAGCATCCGCCGAGAGCAGCTGAGTCGGCCGCGGAGTCAGCGCCGGGACGGCCGGACCCGGCGCCTTTTGCCGTGCGGCGCCCTGGGTCGACCCAGAAAATCCTCTTCGCATGTCAAGAACCTCCGTGCGGTTGCAGCGCGTTATGAATGAACTGCATGGAAGTACGACCGGCGTGTGACCATCAGCTGGAAACCGAGAAGAGGAGCGCCGTCCCTCTCTGCGCCCAGGCGGCCGAGTGGCCAGAAGGAGAGGCCGCATAATCTATGTCTTTGGGCGCAGAAATCGCCGCTGCAATATTCAAACCTGTCCTGCGCAAAAATTTCAAAAACCAGACCCGTCTTGTACAGTCAGCGGCGAAAGGGAGTTGACTGGCGTTAGTGAACTGCACGCAAACTTATAGCTCTGATAAAATATTGGAAATATTTATTACTGTAACTATCAAGTTATAACCAAAATCAAAAGTTTTTTTATACAACGCAACAGTAATTTCTTTTTTTTCATTTTAATGTTACTGCAAATTTACAATCTCAGATTTAGATACCATCCATAGATGATTCCTTAACACCACCTAACTCACTAGGTCTTCTTACTAGAGATTGATCTTTATTATCAGTATATCTCTCTTTAACTTTATTACCAAACAGAGCAATTACATCGTTTATGAAGCAAATTTGGAAATTCGTATAAAGAATTCGGTTAGACACACACCGGGGTACATCTGCTATCATTCGGAGCGTTTTTAGATTAAAAGGTTTGGAGTGATTTGGTATTGGTCGGTTTGCTGGAGCTGCAAAGCTCAATTCCGCAAGTCCAAATCAGTTTGGGCTAGTGGGTGGGTATTCTTCTCCCTCCTATCACTGAGAGGAACCCTAATCCATCCTACTTCATCTTAGTCCCTCCTATATCTTACCCCACGTGGAAGATTATGACCTCCCCCCCACCTCAATATGGCGAGTTTTAAAACAAAAAGATCTGGTCTCCAGATGGGAAAACACAAATCCAACCCTTTCAAGGAAATTCGCTAATAACCCTAAATCATTACTAGCAGACCAGGGTTTAACGGAACTTGAAAACAAACTACAAAACGTAAAATGGAACATTATTGGCTTCAATGAGGTGAAAAGACGAGGAGAACAACAAAGTGAAAACTGGTAATAGCTTCTATTATGCGGGTGAAGATGATAATTTCATAAGAGAGCATTCCTCACATATTGTTTTTATTTACAAGCGCTTTTTTAGATTATTTGCAACAAGAGTTTTTATGGCCACAAGAGTGCTGATATCCTGGCCGGCAGTTGGGTCGTGCCTGTGGCATCTGCGTAAGCTAAGGGTTGGTTCTTGGGATCCGGTGTTGACCTGAACAGCGTTCGCAATCGTTCTGCGGTCAGTGATGGAGATTTACCGAACAGCTCTTTCAGGAGCCATGCCCGGCGTCCCTCGGCGGGCCTCTTCTGGGGTCTCGGTAGCAACGGGGACAGTGGTTTTGGTACCGGCGTACTTCGGTGGTAGGCTCGCCACTGGTACCAATAGTAATTTATCGGAGGTGTCGACCGGATGATGTTGGTGCTGGTCCTCCCGGGGGCAATAGGCCACGGTGTAGTTAGATAAGGACCAACGCTTTTAGATAGCGGCAAGGCCAGTTCTAACGCTTTCGAGTACCTGCAGCGAACTGTTTTGGACTTGGGTGAGGCACGCTTTTATCAGCCAGGAATTATGGGTGAGGGGTGGCTATTCCTAGAAAAATCGCGCGATTGGGCAGGCTTGCACCCCCAATTTCCGGTTTCTGAGAATGCTTCTCGTTTGCTTTGCGGAAGCACTGCATTCCGATATTAGGCTATTTTTTTTACTTCGTGGAAGTACTTTGCATTTCTATAACACAAATGCTATAGTAAAAAATTGTATGTGAGAAGAAAATATTAACTAGGACAATATTTGTAATTTTAAGACTATGTAAGAGATACCGCTTTAAAGTTATACAGGGTTATACTGATTAGTAAATAGATCTATGACAAAGTAACAGTAGCTATCGTTGAAAATAACACGCATTACACTATTCTGTGCGGAGATTTTAATGCCAAAATAGGAATTAAGGCAGAAATGATGGCGGAGAGACAATGTTAGGCTTCTTACTTCAGAATATGTTTTAGATGAACAGTTTCTTCTAGAAAAAACCAAATAAAAGATGGATCTAGACAGGTCCATATAAAACGAGATTGATTTTATGATAACTGACAAGAAACACATAGTCAAAGACTAAATAAGTTCAGTATTGGAAGCGATCACAGGATGGTGAGAACGAAAATTTTAATTCATATCATCAAAGAAAACCAGCCCAAGAACTAAGAAGTAATACAAAACAAAAGAGACATGAGAAGTCAAAATACAACAAAAACTGAAGAGCTAAAAGAGAAGAACAAACGAATATCAAAAGCTATACGGAAAAGTATCATAAAATACAACACAAAAAAAATCAAGAAAACCATAGAAGATAATAAGCGCATGAAAGTAGTACGCAGAAAACTCAGAAACGGAGAAGAGATATTGAAATTAGTGAAATATTTCTATCAATTGCTCTATAAAAGTCAAAACGACAACTCAAAATTTAGAGCCAGACACGTTACCATCAAAAAAGGGTATAACAAAGCGAGGATCAGAATCACTGCCAGATGTTATCTTAGAAAAAACAGATTTAGCATTAAAGAAAGCAAAGAACAATAAGATATCTGGAGAAGATAATGTGATTACTAACGCAATAAAGATAGACGGTCCTTGTCCATTTAAAAAATAAGAGATTTTTGCTATCTATGCCTGTACAGCAATATAATGTTATTGTGGAACTGCTTCACAAGTAAGGTGATATAGCTGAACTGGAGAACTACAGATCTATAAGTTTTTTAAAGTCATTTGTACAAATTATCTACAAGGATTATAAGTACGAGACTTCAAAAATTAGACTTTTACCAAACATTGCATCAGACCGCTTTTTATGTCGGATTAGCCCATTAGTTCTAGTCTTTGTAAACTTCCAAAAAGCATTTGACCTAGTTGAAATTAAGGCAGCTATGGGAGCACTGCAAGAATGCCGTGTCTACTATCGACACAGAAGGTTAATATACAACATCTACAAAAATGCAGACATGACGATAAAACTACATGAGAACACCAAACGCATACCAATTGGAAGGGGAGTTAGACAAGGAGACACAATGTCCTGCAAGTTGTGCAGAATGTGCTTTTATAAAGCTAAATTGGAAAGAAAAAGGCTTAAACATAAACGAATAGAACCTAAAAAACAGATGATAGTTTTAATATTAGACAATCTGCACGATATTTCGTCAATGTTAAAAGAACTTTAACAGTTCAAATAAACAGCTCCAAGACAAAATTTATGACCAACTTAGTCTCTAGTGAGAACTTAAAAATTGGCAATGGTGAAGTAGAACTAGCGTGATATACAAATAAATATCCAGAGGCAACCAAACATGTAAGTTGAAGAGAAGAGTTACCGACGCCTCGGCTGCTTACTTTTTCAAAGGTGGTCTGCAGATATGTTTAAAAAGACAAGTTTTCAATCAGTATATGCTGCCGGTTATGACATATGGCGCCTAAACGTTAACTTTAACCAATGCAACGACTAAAAAACTTAAAACAACACAACAAAAAATTGAAAGATTGATGTTTGGCGTGCTCTTAAGAGGTCGTATTAGTGATGAAGACTTGCGCCGAAGAACAGGCGTGACTGACATAATCACACTGATAGCGAAGCTCAAGTGGAACTATTCCAGACATGTGTCCCAGATGACAGACGGGAGATATACAAAGAAGCTGCTTAAATGGAGGTCGAGAACTGACAAGAGCAAGGGAAGGCGCCCACACGATGGACTGATTATATCAGAAGAATGGCCAGTAACTGAATTCAGGCAACCCAAAGTAGAGAGGAATGGACAAAAATGGGGAAACCTACGCCCAACAGTGGACGTAAAGGGTTGATTGATAATGATGTTTAAATCAGTTTGGGGTCGATATTTTGTAGGTAATTTTGAATTTCTATCAAGCCTCGGTTATATTTTAAATTTGGTCAAGTTTAGTCAGGTCTTTTCGGCCTTACTGTAATATTCACAAGTAAGCTTTTGGTCTAAGTGAAGTACAAAATATTTTACTGCCGTTCTTTCTAAAAGCACTTCATTATTTAAGTTGACACTGCAACAGCTACATCGTCTTATTGTGATTCATCATTATTTACTTCCATAATCTAATTGATTTTACAACTTTTCGAAGGCTCTGTCAGATTTGTCTAATAATATGATTGTTGTGTCCTCGTCAAATTCAGCTATTGTATTATCTTTTGTGTTAAGCATATCGGCTGTAAAGATTGGAGAAGGGAATGGATCTAAAACAGTACCTTGAGGTACGCCAGATTTGTTAAGACGCATTATTTAATTTAACTTGAAGTTATAATTCACCAATAAGATACTATTTTAGGGGTAGGTATATTTGGCTGGGCAGATGCATTTTCATGCCAGACCTTGTCAAACACACCTTTCTTTTCATCAAGACTCTCTTTGATTTTATTTATGATTCGATGTATCATCTATCGTTGTATAGTGTTTTTCCCGGGAGACAAACTGATGTTCTGGGATTAGATTACTTATAGATACTATTTTTTTGAGTTTTGAATGCTTCAGACATTAGGACTAGTAACCTTATCGGCTAATGAGATACTAGTTTTGTGCGAATTTCCATTGAAAAGCGTAGTAGAACAGACGTACCATGTTATTATAAATTGTTAGTAATACAAGTGCTTTTTGGGAAAGATGTCTCAATATTTCTCCAACCACTGTTTGCCTTTTCTTCTTCGTTCATACTTAGTTAGTATTTCCTCGTTTACGACACGTGCCTGTAATAAAGATCGACCCCATGCTCTCCATACGGTTATAAACTGTACGTAGGGATGTTTGCGGACCGATGGCAGTCCACCATTCCTAGATTACAACAGTTGTAGGTTTAAAGCGGTGTCGCACAATAAGGCGTTTTGACAAAAAGTCTTCTCGGGGCGTAGTCTTCCGGGATGCACCAGAACCTGGTCAGAGTGCTTCAGCCTGCTCTGTAGCTCATGCCTTCCAACATCGTAGCACTATTGAGTGATTTCAATTAAGTCTACCTTTATGTAACCCCACAATACGACCCCTTTCAAACATCATTAATTGCGAATATCGCGCACGTCGGCGAACGCAAGGCATCTTGTTCAGTTCACACTAACCAAACATATACTACAAATAGTTTAGTTTATGGCAAAATATATATTTATGTTTCTCCCTAAGAGACCCTTGTACCTGCGAGGCCAGACCCGCGGAAATACCGTTACATAATTGGACCGACCCCATAAGGTAATTATGTTTTTATTATTTCTAGATTTACCTGTCCATAAAATTCCAGGAAAATTTTTACATGCCTTAGGGGTGGTGCAATTTCAATTGCAAACAGTGTATTTCATATTATTTTACTAAAAACAGAGTATTACTTGTATTAAGTATAGTATAGTCTCCCCAGCTGAAAAGATCAGATTAGAAGCTTTTGATATATGGTACTTCCGGAGAATGCTAAAAGTCTGAGGGGTAGATTGAGTCAGCAACAAAGTTACTTAAAGTAATTCAAGAAGAAAGGACCCTATGGAAGAATATAATAAAAAGAAAAGACATACGGACAGGGCATACAATAAGACATGAAAGCATACTGAAACCAACTATGGAGGGTACGATAAAAGACGGAAATGAACTAGGAAGGCTAAGATTACAGTATACACATCAGATAATAGGAGATCTGAATTACCAAATATATACAACCTTAAAAATATTAACTCCTAAAAATGTTGTTCGATAAACAAACTGAAAAGTTTGGGAAATTCTCATAAATGGTAGTAAAGAAAAGAACTGAGACCAGTAAAGCGGAATGTTATAAATATAAGAAAAAGTTTTAATGTTAGTGTTCTATATTGCTTGACGCATATTCTCTTTTTTAACTTTTTCTACCTTTTATCGCATATGTTTGACAGATATCTGGTTATAGGATGTTCAAGAAATGTGTAGTTTATTATATAGTTGATAGAGTCAGTTTTACTAACAAATTCTTAGTTATTTTTATCTTATATGGTGGTAATCGTTGCTATCTCTTTCGAAAATTCCACGCCTGTATTTCAAAGGCGGCAGACGTTTGTGCGTTCTGAGATATTGGTGCCCGAGGCGTTCGACGCTGCTTGTGCTATTTAAGGTCAGGCTTGCACTTTCACTATTAGTATTTATTTCATCGTTATCGGCGTTATCGGACAAACCAATTGTGTATATCTGCGTCATATCTACAATTTCGCAGTAAATTACTTCCCAGTAAAAATTCAAAATGCAAGGCAACAGCAACGGTCGTTCAGTCATACATTACAATGTGCCTTCAAATAATAACATGCCAATCCCATTGCAATCGCAATTTCATCCACAGTGGTATTCTCAACCACAACCTTAAATAATTGGCCCGCAACGGACCTCTAACCTGCTCTGGCAGCAACCCCAACAATTACACCCATCACACCCTGCAATTTTTCAACAATTTAACCCAGCGTCACAGCCAGCACCTAACTTTCAATCAACTTTTTCGGACTGGAATAGAGTTGAACCAATGCAAATAGAATTTCCTTCTTTAACAACCACCGGTACTTTAGATGCCGAGACTATATCTGTTACAAGTGAAGAATCAACAACCATTCTTAAACCAAACGACTTTCAGGAAATGAAAACACGGAGGCAAAAGAGGAAGCGACCTATTCCTTCAACAACACAACGTAACACTCAGGTTAGAACTCACGATCATGCTAATCCAGTCACAACAAGTAATCGATTTCAACACTTAACAAACTCAGAGGAAGATACCCCGACTACTTCATTGCAAAGCGAAATTAAAGGAACGATACCCAAACCTCCTCCTATATTTATACACTATGTTGCAAATATAATCCCACTTATAAAACTTCTTGATTCCCATCTAAAAAGATGATTACCAATATCAATCAATGTCAGGCGGCTCTATCAAGCTGCTAATCAAAACAGTTGAAAAATACAAACTAATTAAAAAAATACTAGATGAAAATAATGTCATCCGGCATACATTTATTTTTCCGGTGGATAACCCTTATCGAATAGTGATAAGAAATCTCCACCATACTACCGATAAGGAAGACATAATAAAGGCTTTAGCATCTCTTGGTCACCACGTCAAAAGCATCAATCTTGTTAAACACCGCACTAAAAAGACTCCATTAAATCTATTTTTTGTAGGCCTTAAACAACAAAACAACAAAGACGCTTACAATATCACCTGCATATTAAATGCGATCGTAAAGGTCGAGCCAAGAGATGCCAGTGTTACGGCCACACCCAAAACTACTTCACTCGCCCATTTAGATGTGTTAAGTGTGCCGGAAACAATGATTACAAATCATGCACTAAAAAGAAAGATGACGGAAGTAAAGCCAAATGTGTACTCTGCCTGGGACAACACCCTGCCAGCTATAGAGAATGCACGGTCTACAAACAGATTAAGAATAGAATATTTCTTCCTATTAGAGATAGATGCATCGTAACAACTCAGGCCCAAAAATCAATTAAAACCACAAATAGTGCTTTCCAAAACAGAACTAGTTTAGGTAAGATGACCTACGCAGATGGTACCAAAGTACCCCGGACCCAAGTGACCAACACAACCCCACTTCAGCAAAACTCCCAAAATTTCACTTAATACCCGAATGACATCGTATCCTTTATGCAACAAATAATAGACTCTCAGCGAGTCATGATTAACAATCTCATGGAAGAGATAAAAGACCTGAAAGATCTGGTGCGGCAATTAGTGGACAATAACCAGAAATAACGGCTCAACTCCTTACAATTGCACATTGAAACACTAATAGGCTGGTTAAGCACCGCCAGGAAGTAGAAGTATTTCTGTTAAACAACAACATTGATATTTTACTAATCTCCGAAACGCATTTTACCGAAACATCATATTTTAAAATACGCGGATACGATACATATAACACAAATCACCCCTCTGGCTCGAGGAGGAGCCGCAATTACAATCAAACATTTTATAAAACATCATGAAATCTCTAAATGCTACACCGAACTCATACAGGCTACAAGTGTAACCGTAGAAGACTGGATCGGAACATTAACCGCCTCTGCTGCATACTTTCCACCTGGTCAGTCTCCCACAAGAAATGCTTCGAAGACTACTTCTCTCTGGGCAGCAGATTTCTTGCTGGAGCCGACTTCAATGCGAAACACCACCATTGGGGATCACACATCTCTTCCTCTAGACGCAATATACTTTTTTCTATTATGCAATAGGACCAAGTTATCTGTCAACCCATCAGCCTACCAACTGGCCTACAGATACTGCAAAACTCCTGACCTCCTGGACTTTTTTGTCATAAAAGGAATTTCGCAAGGCTACTTAAACATCACACCATCTTACAATTTATCCTCCGACCACAGGCCCATTATAGCTACGATAAGCACCTCAATACTAAGTAAAACGAAACCGCTGTCTCTTACTAATAACAAAACAAACTGGAACTATTTCATAAGCATTCTCAAAGACCAGGTAACTACTAATATCCCATTAAAAAGTGCAAACGATGTAGAAAATGCAGTAGAATCTTTAACCCAGTCCATTCACTTAGCAACCACCAGAGCAACTCCACGGTCATTATTAATACAAACAAAATATTGCCGATAAACGGCGACAAAGTAGAGCACCAGAGGACAGACGTCGATTTAACATTGCCTGTAAAAACCTAAAAGAATTGATTAAGGAAACAAAACACAAATACATAGAGGAATACGTGAGCGACTGCTTCTGAAGATACCGAATACTCCCTTTGGAAATCTACCAGTCGCCTAAATCGACCTCAACAGCAAGTTCCTCCAATTCGCAACAAAAATGGTACATGGGCAAGCACTGATATGGACAAAACTGAAGTCTTCGTAACTCATCTCCAAGAAGTTTTTCAACCATTACCACCTGACGATGAACAACGTGATGATCATGAAGTGGAAACTATCTGACGGCTCCCTTACAACTCTCTCCACTCATCAAATCTTTCTCCTTTGCAGAAGTTGAGTCAATGATGCTTAGAAATACCCACTGTAAAAAATCGCCAGGATATGACCTAATTACTGGACGTATACTAAAAGAACTGCCATCCAACGTTACAAAAATGGTGACGATGATCTTTAATAGCATACTACGAACGGGTTTTTTCCGATCCAGTGGAAAATCGCACAGGTGGTCCTTATCCCAAAACCTGGAAAACCGGCCAACGAGACTGCTTCATACTGTCCTATCAGTTTATTACCACTCTTCTCCAAACTTCTACTGAAACGGCTTTATCCCATCCTTGACAACGAAAACCTGATTCCTGATCACCAGTTTGGGTTATATATAGAATAGCAGATACTATTAACGCAGCATTCGAAGACAAAAACTACTGCTCAGCCGTTTTCCTTGATGTCAGTCAGGCCTTCGACAAGGTCTGGCACAAAGGACTATTTTTAAACAAAAGCGGACTCTACCACACCCGTACTATTTGATCATTAAATCATATCTAGAAGAGCGGTATTTTCAAGTAAAGTTCAGAGAAGCAATCTCACATCTTTGTCCCATTAAATCCGGTGATCCCCAAGGAAGCGTTCTGGGACCAGTCTTGTACGTCCTATATACAGGCGATATAACCACGAATCGCGATGCAGTTACTGCAGCATATGCTGGTGATACGGCAATTCTTGTAACACATCATAACCCTATCATTGCTGCACAAACCTTGCAACAAAACCTCGATGATGCATGTAAATGGTTTAAAAATGGCGCTTTAAACTCAACTGTTCCAAGACCGTGCAAATTACTTTTAGTAAACGCCGTGGCACCACACCGGACATTAATATGAATGGTACTCTCCTTCCCCAAGCAGACTGTGTTAAGTATCTTGGTATGCACCTTGACAAAGGACTAAATTAGAGAACACACATTTGGACCTAAAACTAAAAAAGTATTATTGGCAACTCTAAACTCTCGCTTGCCAACAAACTACTTGTTTAGAAATGTGTGCTAAAACCAATATGGAGCTACGGTATCCAGTTATGGGGTCCGGCATCGTACTCTAATATAGAAATCCTGGAACGTTTCCAAGCTAAAACGCCCCGTATAATTACCAACGCACCCTACTTTGTTCCTAATAAAGAAATACTTAGACTTGAAAGTGCTAACAGTGAAAGAAGAAATCGTTCAGTGTAGTGCGAGATATATTCAGAGATTAGAAACACACCCGAATCCGTTAGCGTTAAACTTACTCGACAATAGTGCTGATGTGCGCAGACTAAAATGCGTTAAACCGCTAGATCTTCCCACAGTGTACTAATTTAAATGTTCATTATATAAAAATGTATAAAAAAGTATAATTTTAATTTAAGATAATCCTCGCTGCGTATTTTGTAGGTACCTACACCCTTCAAATAAAGCAACTAAGCAAAAAGTAACAATTAAACAGACGTTCATTAAAACGCCGGGGAGCTTCCCTCGAACACGCCAGCGCACGGAGGATCAGCAGCAGCCGAAACGCGTGTGCCGCGCAGGAAAAACTGTACGCGCCAGACAGCCGCAGCGCGTTATAAAATTGAGCAAGGTAGTAAAGCCGTGAAATTAAAGCCGGAATAAAATAACATTTTCACCGGTTTGCGCGCCGAAAAGCGTAAAGAAGGGCGCAAAGAGATGGCGCCGATGTGACAGCCGCCGCGTAATTTAAAAAAGCTCCAGATAACGTCAAGGCGGGCGCGCGCCGCGCAAAAAGCGCGCCCCAAATTCACAATTTCATGTAAACTTAATTTAGTGGGTTGTTGCTGCAAGATTGCGGGCTGTAATTTTTTTACCTTTCGCGTAATGAGGTCTGCGCTATGAAGGACAGCCGAAATTAATGGATGTGCGGTATTGTTGGAGCGCGCCGGGGCAAATAATGAAGTAGCCAGACAAAACCGACTCCGAATATGTTTATTGTGTTTTTGTTGTGCGGTGGGTTCTGCAGTAAAAACAAGGCAATAAATACTTGAAACTAAAAATGCTTTGAAAGAATGCAATAAAATATCTTTAGGGAAAACGGATATCTGTGCAGCATATTTACGATTATTGAAACTTGTTACTGTTACACCTTGTACAATTTTTGCAGAACCAAATAAATAATTTTTAAGCAATTTTGGTCTGGTTGTTCATTTAGTATCAGTCATTCAGAGAGCAAAATATATTATAGAATAATATGTTGCAAACAGACCTTCTTTACTATGTTATGATGTTCTTCTATTTCATAAATAGATAGCACTGGCTGCTCCTTCTTCGGCCATTCCTGTTGCTTCTCTACCGACTTGCTACTTTCCTCGATCTATCATCTGCTATTTTCTTTCTTCTATCCAGTTATCCAACCGGAAGTTACCTTTACGATTTCGCACCGCTGTAGAAAGTTTCCTTTACGGTATTACACCGTTCTTGTTGGTACAGTAGCCTCTGATCATCATCCTCGTTTTCTGCCATTATTATGGCGTCGTCTGCATAACAGGCGAACTTTAGTTCCTGATTTTCTATTCTGTATCCTCTTTTTGTTAAGATTGGAAAGCAGAGGGCTCGAGAAATCACTTTATCTAATGCCACTTTTTTCTGTTCTAACGATTACTTAGTTATTTTTTAGATATTTTTGATCTATTACATCTTTTATTTGAAGCCTAACATACGCCATCGTGAGCAATATTAGGCATAGATATGCTGGTACGTTCTACTCCGATAACTTTTCTTTTAGCTTTCATTATAAATAGCTACAATTAAAATAAAAAGACCTACCATTGAGAAAATCTGGAGAAATATGGGCTTAGAGGCAACTAAAAAAAATTATTTTGCAGATCATTTCGAACGAAGCTTTTAAACATATTGGTGTGGCGGCCTTTTCGCCCTTGAACCGCTTTATATCGCTTTGATATCTGCCGCTACGTTTTGCCGTCGCACACAAAACGGCATATGGGCTTTTGCTCAGCCGACAAGTCTGCATACGCCGTCGGCGGCACCCTTTGATATGAAAGGTGCTGTCAAATGAAAATTTCCTGCAAAAGACCTATCACTAAGCCAGGCGCGAAACCCGGCGATATACGCACACCGCAGCGCGTCCAGTACGACCGCATTTAACATCCCGCAACATACATGAAGACATCGCAACAAAGTAGCCACCGTGAACCATCGCAGACGAAGCCGAAGCCGAAGCCGAAGCCGATTCAGGTGAGCGATTTGGCTTTACTTTCGGTTGATATCGGTAGCCGACCCCATCCGCTTTCGCGCTGGCCGTTTAAGGGACGATTTGGGCCTTATCGTTTTACGTTTAAAAACGGGCCGTACTTAGTTTCCCACACCGCACCACGAGGGCGGCTATTTACACGCTTGCCTCTCCACAAATAAAGTCTATCGCAAGGTTGAGATTACCGCGGTGAGTACATGTTTAGATGACGTAGAAATAAAACCGACTTTTCCGAAAGAAGAGCGACGGAGACTAAACAAAATCAAAGGACCAACTTATTTAAGGCTTTATTTTGGCTTAAATACGTGGCAGTATGCCGGAAGGTTATCATGATTCTTAAATCCAGAAAACCAGTGAGTGGTGAAGTGTCATACACACCTATCTTTCTGCTATCAGCTATGTTTAAACTATTGTTTTTGAAGAGGTTGAAGCCTATTGTTCATAAAAAAATCTATCTAGACAATCAATTGGGATTTAGGAATAAATATGCAACTTTACACCAGGTTCGTCGAATCACTAATGTTATCGAAAAAGAAAAGAACAAGCTCGGCTATATTTTTGAAAGATGTGGCGCTTTAGATTGGAATTAAATATAAATAAATGGCTACATAAAAACTACAATCTATTACTAAAATGTTACATTACCAACAGATATTTTTGCATCGGGTAAGAAGACATTTATTCCGAGTTAAGACTCATCAGAGCAGTGCACTGGATCCCATTTTGTACTTACTATGCACTTGCGACATAGCTCAAGATGTTAATGCTCTAGTTATTGCAGGCAATACAGGTATTTTTGCAACTAGAGTTGGAGAGTTCAAAGCCAATAACGAATTATAAAGGGCGATAGATAGAGTTTATGCACGGACAAAGAGTTGGAACTTAACAATTTACTCAAAATAAGTCTAGTTATGTCAACTTTACGTATCGTAAAACTAAAGAGTCGCCATTGACTATAGACGGACTTGCAGTTCCAATTACTAACACCGCAAAATATCTAGGTGTGAACCGAGGTGCTGCACTGAAATGGAACTAATACATCAAAAAGAGAAAGAAAAACTAAACATCAAGCTTGAATATAAGGCTGACAACTATTGGCTTGTGCCAGTGACACCGACATACGTTTTCAGAATAGGGTGCTAAGGAGTATAGCAGTTACTCTTTGGTAAGTCAAAAATAATCATTTATATTGGGACATAAGAATGTAAATGGTGGAGGATAGGATTAGATAATTTTTTAAGAAGCACGAGGACCGGCTCATAACCACATCCAGCTTTAGCTCTCTTTTTAATTTTTAGTGCATGAAAGCTGCACTCTAAAGTTAATTTATTTCTTTGTTTAGTTTTAATTTTTATTTTACTTCTAATTGTGCTTGCTCTATTATTTTGCTCTTGCCTTCCTTTGCATTTATTTAAATTTCTTTGATGTGATTATACAATTACGGTTTTTATTAGGTTTTTTTGTTTTGCGCTGCTTGTAGCCAGTTCTTTACGGTTTTTTTTCTTAATGTCGTATACTCATCTCTCTGACAATCTTCTTGTGATACGTTTGTGTAATCTTTGTCTCCATTAAAGAATGCGTTTTGCCTTCGCAGTTTTTGTAAGACATTTTCTACTCCAGTTTGTCTTTTAATTTGTTCATTGGCACTTCTATCTCTTAAGATTATTTCTAACACAATAGGTTTTATTGTCTATTGACTTGTTTTTGGTTTTTCAGCTGATTTTATAGTTAACGACATGGTCTCAATGCTAATAATAGAAGTGCATACATCTTCAATTCTTTTCTTTTTATGTTGATTGGTATATTCAAGTTTTGAAGTGTAAATCTTAGTGTACCAGTAGCCGATGATGTCATTCGTATTCGTCTATTTATTTTTAAGGATTGATTTTCTTTACCAATTTTTACTGTGTGACCTAAATAGATGTTACTACTCTAAATATTAAGTTTCTGGACACATAACTTTTGCTCTTTCCTATTTCTTACGATGCCGTTTAAGTTCGCTTAACATCTTTTTTAGTTCTTCTGGGTTGGTACTCATTAGGATCATAGCATATGCAAAACAAAGAAGATTTATGTATGGACCGTCGATATTTACGATTTTTAGGCTTTCCTTCATAATAAGATTTTTGGACTTATTTTTTAAGATATTTGTTTAACAAAATATTCATTGCTTTAATTGCGACAGCACCACTCATCTGAGCTATTAAAAATAATGTTCAGCATCTTGGTATCATCAGATTATTATTTATTGCTATCTACGTTATCTTTAAAATTTAAAGTTAAATTAGCCAACTCTTGTAAATATTTTAATGTCTACAACATGCCGCTAAATAATTTCGGGAAGTGTACATTTGGGTATAGAAAATATTCCTTTCATGTTTACTCCAATCCAGAATTGAAAACCCTGATTATCGTATATCCTGCACTTCCTTAAGTTGTTTTTCTGCGAGGAAACTTCGATAACCAAAGATAAAATTGCAAATGAAAGGCAGCCCGCAGCGGACAGACAATAAAAGTTGGTTTTAATGGTCTAATATTTTTTCTGAGAAAGTAATTGCGCCCTGATCGATTCTGGCCGAATTTGCATTTAAATGTAAGGCGGAAATAAAGCCGATTGTGAGCTGGAAAAATAAGTTAATAAATTCTAAGACACTCCAGAAAAATTGGGCAATAATTTAAATCGAATATTAGAGGAATGACAGCTGTCGCGCCGGCTTGTATTGGATTATTCGCAGCCCTGCCGCGCGCCAAATTAGATTCCCGAATTTGCTTCGCGATTCCGTTCATTTGTGTCCTTTTTGTCTCGGTGCGCAGTCGGCAGGTCCGCGAAATTTTGCGAGTCTGGCGCCCGTTTAAATCAAAGGGCGGGCGCTGAGCCGCGGGGGATGGAATGTGCAACATATTTTTCTAACTATCACCTGGTAACTATTTATTGCTCTCTTAAACTGTATAAAAAATAGAAAATAAGCTACCACAATCGGAATAACGTGTTTACATTGAACTACGCTTTAAACTGGGCAAAATATTTATAGAAATATTTGAAATACTTCAAAAGCACTCATAAGGACTACATAGTATGCCTGGCCAGTTGTCTATGGCAGCACGCACCACATCCAGTAGAAAAGTATTGACTGCAGCCGCTAGAGCTGGCTTCCAAGGATCAAAATTAAAAACTATTTTTGAGCAAATTGTGCTCTTTAAAACTGCCTATATTTTGTAATCTAATGAATCGAGATTTGCACCACGAGACGGCTAATCTGCTGTTGGAAAATAAGGCGAGTTGTTGCCCAGTCAAACTTGAGTTGTGATCCAAGACTCACCTTAAAAAAGCTCGTAATTCAGAGGTTTCACTATATTTTCGAAACATACAGCGCCCAAAATTTTGACTCTCTTTCCATAAAAACTAATTTTAATTAATATATCATAACGTACTATACATAGAACCATTACAGCTGAAGAATTATTGAACAGAATTTTCTGTGGTCATCAAGCACGTACTTAGTTAACTATATTTTTGTTTTTTCCCTACCTTTCTTCAACCCATCTGTTAATAATTGTCTCGTGTCTTTTATACGAAGCTAGTCCTAGGTCTTACTTAATAATACGATAAATTAAAGTTTTGAAAATTCTAAAACATAATCATCTGCTTGCGCAAAGGATTTTGTTTAATTAGGGCACTTACCTAAATAAACCGAATTAAACGTAGCCTTCCAGATATTGGGCAATCCTCGACAGTCCCAGTCTTGTTAGGCAATTTTATATTTCTACACGCAAACATACGGCTAATAGCGTTTATTTTAAGATTACATGCTTATGTAATGCTATTACAATAATATGATTTTCTTAGCCACCCCACTCCATTAGTAAATAACTAAACTTGGCGGGAAGCACAACGTAACTTACAATTTATGCAACCCTATAATATAGTCATGAATATCTCTGTGCTGTGTAAAGTAAGGTAGATTTTATTTTGTAACAGTATTTGTCGGAATACTGCACACCGTCTCCGAAAACATTCAGGAGGTATTTCAAAACTAGACGAAAGCTTAGAGGCAGTGTATTGCCACTAAAAAAAGTTTTAAAAAGGGTTAATCTATATAAAATTGTAAATACTGAATTTTCCTCCTAAAAACAACCCAAAACTTGGTATCAGACATTGATATGCCTATACAGCCTATGTACTACGAGTACAGAAGTGAACTGTTGATACTAAACGTGTAATATTTTTTAGAAATAATTTTTTGATGCAAATAGATATAGTGACTAGCTGGCATTAAAAAAAATATTTTATAAAATGGCATGCATATTTTTTTGCAAAGTCTTAGGTGGCAAGGGATTCGATCAATCCTTGAGATGAAAAATCAATTTACCTTAAGCCTTTGAATCAAAATTCGTTTAATTATTATTTATAATAATATTATCAGTTATTTAGCCAATACATGAAAGTTGATTAAAAAATGATTGGATTGAGCAATGTATGTAGAAAACTTACTTTAAAATATGTTTAAAATGAAAATAGGTTTTTTGACTTGGTGTGGCGGCCTTTTCGCCGTTGAACCGCTTTATATCGCGGCGGCATGCGGGCCTTTGATATCTGCTACGTTTTGCCATCGCACACAAAACGGCATATGGGCTTTTGCTCAGCCGACAAGTCTGCATACGCCGTCGGCGGCACCTTTTGATATGAAAGGTGCTGTCGAATGAAAATTGCCCGCAAAGACCTGCCGCCAAGCCAGGCGCGAAGCCCGGCAACACTCACCATCCGCAGCGCGACCAGTTCGGTCGTGTCTTCACCCGCAAGAAACGTTCGCACTCCGCAGCGCGGCCAATTCGGTCGCGTCTTATCATCCCGCAGATACCAGATCCGCAGCGCAGAGGTGGCCACCTTGGAATCGCCGACGAAGCCGAAGCCGAAGCAGATTCAGGTGAGCGATTTGGCAATACTCGTTGGTTGATATCGGTAGCCGCCCCCATCCGCTTACGCGACGGCCGTTTAAGGGACGATTTGGGCCTTCTCGGTTAACATTCCAAACGGGCCGTACTACGTTTCCACACCGCATCACGAGAGCGGCTATTTACACGCCTGCCTCTCCATGACTTTTTTTGCAAGAAACTTCTGTTAGTAGAAACAAATATTATTTTTTACAACCAAAGTAATTTTTAATTGTTTTAATATATATGATTTCAAAGAAAATAGCTTTTCAAAATAATCATGAAGGTACCAAATTCCCATTTTATAATGATTTATGCTCCTAACGTCTTCAAATTTAAACATTTTTGCAAAAGTTGATGTTTTTGAGATTTTTTTAAATTTCAAGGGAGAATTATTCATTTTAGTTGACTTAATATATGTTATGATGTATATAGAAATATAACTTTATACAAGTTAGATACTAAAATTTTGCAACAGATCCTTCCAATTTTATTATGGCTTATTCCTTCACACTTTTGAGTAGATCAAATGTTTGAGATTTTCCGCAGTTATCATTTTTCAACCAACCTTATTTTCAATCAGCTCCTTATTGTTATATAGATTTTGTTTGGAAATATTTATCAGACAATTAGCAGTACGTGGTGCATATTCTGTTGGAGTTTTGCAGTAATATGGCCTCTGAACCCCATCTCTGACACTTTTTGCTACGCTATTCTTCTCCGTTTCAGTTAGCTGTAGCACTATAGTACTTTTTTGTAACAGATGTCTGTCTGAGCGACGACAAACACTACGACGTCAGAGCTAGTTTGGTTCTCATGGCTCTAAATTAGCTTTCTTCAGACTTTTTTATTCCAGTTCTTGTGTGGAGTGTTCCAAGTTATTACTTTTGCCTTGGTAAATAAAAATTCCTTAATAACAAACCTTCGCTACGTCAAAGTCAATAGATAACTAACCTAACGACCATATGGTCTCCACTAAAAGCAAAAAATATTTCCATGCTAATAAATAAAGGATTACTCATTTTTATCTAAGTGTGGGTTACATCATATATGGCTATGGACGGTGGAAGAGTAAAGATTACTGATCATGATTTTCGGATGCCAAGATCCGGCAGGGGAAGAAATAGTGGAAGAAATAGTGGGGCTTCCCAGGTCGTCATCCAGCAAAACCCCCACGCGACGACGACGACGACTACGACTACACCTTTCAATATATACAAGACAGAAATAAAGATCGCTACTTGGAACGTTAACAGCATGTATGAACCTGGTAAAACACAAAATGTCGAACAAGAAATGAGTAGGATGAAGATAAACATTTTGGGAATTTCGGAATCTAGATGGCCCAACACAGGAGAACATGCAATCAGAAAAGGGAAGATCTACTACTCAGGAAGCAACGATAGGCAGCATAGACACGGAGTTGCAATAATGGTCGATAAAGAAACAAATAAATCAGTTATCGGTTTTACACCTGTTTCAGAAAGAATTATTTTGCTACAGCTACTAACTTGTCATGGAAAACTTAATATAATACAAATTTATGCACCCACGGCAGATAAACAAGACGATGAAATAGAAAACTTTTATACTGAAATACAAAAGGTACTAAAAGTACAACAACACGAGATATAACAATGGTCATGGGTGATATAAATGCCAAAATTGGGGAAGGGAAAGTTGAAACAATTGTTGGACCCTATGGACTTGGTACTCGCAATGAAAGAGGAGATCAGTCTAGTCGAGTTTTGCCAAGAAAACAAATTCATAGTACTAAACACATTTTAGAAACTGCCTAAACGACGGCTATACACATGGAAATCTCCTGCAGACAACGAAGAGAATATTGTTCGAAATCAGATCGACTACATATTAATAAATGAACGATACAGAAACGCAGTTAGATCTGTGAAAACATACCCGGGAGTGGACGTATCTTCCGATCATAACCCCCTAGTTGCCAAATTTCATCTCACCTTAAAAAAGGTTAATATAAGGAATAACGAAAATAAACTTAATGTAGAACTCCTCAAGGCAACAGACCTACAACAAGTGCTAAAACAAAAGATCAACAAAAATCTATCAAAAATTAATACTGAACTTGAAGCAGGAAACAAAGTAGAACAACGATGGGTATCCTTCAAAGAATCAATCCTAAAACCTAGCAGAGAGCTACTGAAAGAAACAAGGTATAAAAGGGAAGAGTGGATAACAGACGAGATTTTGAACTTAATGGAACAAAGAAGAAGATACAAAAATCGAAATAAAAACATGTACCAAAATCTACAGAGGAAATACGAAGCAAAATAAGAGCAGCAAAGAACAGTATTACGCTGAAAAATGTAAAGAAATAGAAAACCTTCAAATTAAGCATGACATGTTTAACCTACATAAAAAAGTAAAGGAAATAGCTGATACAACACGTAAAAAGAATGCCAACATACTATTAAACAAGGAGGGAAATATAATAACAGAAAATGCTATGAAATTGTGTAGGTGGAAAGAATATATAGAAGAATTATTCAGAGATCAGAGAGAAGAAAACCCGAACATACACACACCCAACCAAGATATAGGACCAGACATAACAAAAAGCGAAATAATACATGCAATGAAAACAATGAAAAATCGTAAAGCCCCAGGCCCAGATGAAATACCAAGTGAACTCCTACAACTAATTGACGAAGAGAATCTAGATATACTGGTAAATCTATTCAACATAATATATAAAACCGGAATTATACCTCAAGAAATGTTAATCTCAACGTTTGTATGTATACCAAAGAAAGTTAATGCCACAGGCTGCTGTGATTACCACACTATAAGTCTTATGTCTCACACACTAAAAATTCTCTTAAAAATCATTCACGCTAGGATACACCGGAAACTAGAAGCGGATATCAGTGAAACACAGTTTGGTTTTCAAAATGGAGTGGGGACAAGAGAAGCATTATTTGCATTCAACGTGCTTATTCAGAGATGCGTGGATGTTAACCAAAGTGTATATCTATGCTTTATAGACTATAATAAAGCCTTTGATAGAGTTAGACACGACGCACTCATAGAAACTCTCAAAAATAAGAAATTAGATTATCAAAATATAAGACTAATATCAAACTTATATTACAGCCAGAAGGCTACAGTACAAATAGGAAACGAAACATCAGAACCAACTGAAATTCAAAGAGGTGTCAGGCAGGATTGTGTTCTGTCGCCCAGTTTATTTAACGCCCACTCAGAGGAAATAATGAAAAAAGCCCTGGAATCTGAAACTGCGGGAATAAAGGTAAATGGAAGACCAATAAACAACCTAAGATATGCAGATGATACCGTAATTATTACTGAAAACTTAGAAGATCTAGAAAGGGTAATGAATAAAGTAATTGACTATAGTGAGGAATACGGCTTATCACTCAATATCAAAAAGACGAAGTTTATGAAGATCAGTAAAAACAATAACAACAACGACAGCTTAAGAATTAGAGGAGAGCAGATAGAAAGAGTCAAGAAATACACTTGCTTAGGAAGTCTAATTACAGAAAACAACGACTACACGGCAGAAATAAGATCAAGAGTAGAAAAGGCAAGAGCTAATTTTCTAAAAATGAGAAACGTCTTCTGTAGTAAGGATCTGTCGTTACCATTAAAAACATGACTGCTCAGATGCTATGTGTTTAGTGTACTTTTGTATGGTATGGAAGCGTGGACGTTAAATCAAGCTGCATTAAACAAACTTGACTCCTTCGAGATGTGGACTTACCGGAGGATTTTAAGAGTATCGTGGACGGATAGAATGACAAATCTGGAGGTACTGAGAAGAATGGGAAAGGAAAAGGAAATTACAAATACAGTCAAAGAAAGAAAACTCCAATATCTGGGACATATCATGCGTGGAGAACGGTACAACATACTACGACTTATAATACAGGGCAAGATCATGGGAACAAGAAGCGTTGGTAGAAGACGAATGTCATGGCTGCGCAATCTACGAGAATGGGTTGGCTGCAGCTCTGGTCAACTGTTTCGAGTAGCAATATCAAAAATTAGAATAGCCAATATGATTGTCATCCTCCGAAGCGGAGATGGCACTTGAAGAAGAAGAAGAAGGGTTACATCAAAACGTTTACTATTAAATAATTATCAAAATTTTAAAAAATCCATAATGTATTAAGTTGGATATCTTTAGGTAACAATGGATTTATTAAACTCCCTTTTTGACAGGACTAGGAAGGCACTTATTCAGTGCCATATGTAAGAATCATACTGTACTTATATTTTATCTTAAATTTGCAGACGCATGATTAGAATGATATAATCTTATATTTTCTAAAAGTAAAATAGGCCGTAAATATCTAGCACCTTACTTAGAAAGATTGTTTTGTGAATTTAGGGTTTATATAAATTTAAATTTTATTCTCTTGGAAAGCAAAGAGCTAGACTCAGCTGACAGATGGAAATTAATAATTAACATGTCACCTCTTGATGACTTCCTTACTTGAAGGATTTGGGGAGAAGGTTGAGAAGAAAATAAGAAAAACAAGACATCGGAATAGATTAGATTGCCTTTTACATTTGGAATTCATATTGAAAGTTGTGAGATACGTTTTTGCTTCTCACAACATCTGTTGTGCTGGAACAAGCTTTTCTTGGGGTTTAGGATAGAAACAAGCTCCGTAGTGGCCAAGCAATAATGAAAGGTAAATAAAATAAAATAACTCAACCTATTGTCGTATAAACGTGAGATCACCAAAAGAACCGCCGGCATCGGACATTTTAAGCAAACAACAAAAAATGGCGGAGAAGCAACTGGTAATTTTCCCAGACAATCACCAACGCGAATCAGTGACTTTCGGTCATCCACTTACAGTGCAACAGAGGATAAATAGATTATTAACTAGGTTTATAAATCTACGTGTTTCCGAATTTATTTTAGGAACTCTATAACACTGTGCGGTAGCCTAAACAGAAATAGAAATGATTTTGAAAGTGTTGCATTTAAACAAGTTGCTATAATAACTACAAACAGTTTGTATGCATATATAATGTAGTGTTATCAGTAACAGAAATAAAATAAAAAATTTCTGAGAAAATTATACAAAAGAAATACAAATTTAATAAAACAAGAAGAAGGAGGGTAGCAAGAGTTATATCTTCAACATTTTGAAAAGCATATGACAAGGTACTTTAAAGTACCGTAACACTACACGACAAAATTGTATAAAGTTATTTTTGTGTAAATCAATTTTTCTTTTATTATAAAGATTCCATTAGTTTATCTTAAAGTATAACAGTGAAGCAGTCAATGAGTTATATAGGCAAATATTTTACACTTTGATGGAACTCCTCCTACAAAGCAAAACAAAAACTAAGAAAAACAGCTGTGTGTAATAAATATATTTACGGTAGAACAATAAATGAAAGATCGGAGTAAATTATTTATAATATACATTTAAATAACGTAATAGACTTATGATTTTATCACTCAAATAGTATAATAGATTTTTGAGTTTATATTACCATCGCAACATAGAACAATCATAGATTTGGGGAATTTATAAACCTCAAAACGGTTATTGTCGGTCAAAAACGTTTACAGATAACAATTTACCATCAAAATTCCTATCAATAAAAAAATTACGTGACATAGTTCTTCACCAGTTAGTACAAAAAGTTAAAGATTTCCTAACAATAAGCTGACAAGAAATAGCACTTTCAACTTTTCTTGATATTGCAAGATTCGATCAGTAATGTCAGCTGCGGTAAGAAGATGTAGAGTAGAAGACAATAAAACGGTGAAGATAAGTGTTGCAGAAGAATACCCGCAAGGAGCAAGGTTACTACGTTTGGTATAAAATCTGCTCGAAGACTCGAAAGATCCTCGGAAGTATGTCGACGATTTGGCAATACTCAGGACAATTTTACAATGCAAAGATTTGTGTAAGTGTATATCCATTAGCACCGTTTTTGAGGAGGAAAATATTAAGTTGGTTACAAATAGTATATTTCTTCAATAAACAATTACAAGTGAGTTGGAAGAACAAAAAACGCGTGTTAATCGTAAACTAACATATAGAAAAAGTTGTATTAAAAGGAGAAATATCTAAATTGAGCTTTGGGTAAAACACAAAGACTTATGCTACGTATAAGCAACTGGTTATAAACTTATGTGGTAAATTATAAGGCCAACTATGGATCGCTAGTATAGTGGCCTAAGTAAAACTGAAACGAGGCATGCTACAAGATCACCTCAACTGCATCAGTTAGAACGGAGGCAAGAGTGGCTGCCTATAAGTTAAAATGTAATGTGAACGGGCGGGTCACTCATAACAAAGAACGCGTTACTGAAAATGATCAATAGCAGCTGAGCGAAACTCTAATAAATCTTCTCAAGTTCAGATTGACTAAAATGGAAAGCCTATACATAAACACAGTTAGTACACAAACGAATCCAAAACTAGCACTAGAGTTGGGATACTTAGGAAATCTCAGTTTGCCATATGCACCTTCGGGGAAATTGCCGGCTCGGAGAAGAAATTTATGATATATACGTGTGTCTGCGACGACACTTAAACGAAAGCTGGGTTATTGTTGGCATGACCAAGAGTTGGGCTTCCTACCAGTTTCCACAACGTCTCAGCTTATAGGAAGCCATTTTTATCTTCTTTTTGGCCAAAATGCCTCACTTTAACTGTCATGCTGCAAACAACGTTCTTTACAATTCAAGTAAATATTCTATTTATAATAAGCCTTCATGGAACTTATTATTACATTGCCTAGTTTTATTCTTTTTATGTAAAAAACATTCTGTTCAATAATATTGCAGTTAAAAAGTATAGTTTTCAGTTTGATACAGATGTAGGCTACTAAGAAAAGTGACTGTAAAAGCAGACCAATTCATGTTAGTAACATATTTTCTTAAACAGAACTACTTCCCGACACAGACCATGCTGTATTTGCTACCAATTCATGCAAAGCATCGCTAACAAACACAGCTACCATCCCAATAACGAATGCTCAGCGGCAACTTCACTGCGTAAACATTTTACCGGCACAAGGGCCGCAAGTGCATGAAAGCAACTGTGGAATATTCAAAGCTACGTACATGATTTATAGTTGGTTGCAGTTGTGTTACATGATAAATTGTAATTGCCGCAAAATGAAGTGTAATCTATCAAAGTTTGTGTAGTTTGAAATTGTTAAACTTTGAGGGACAGGTAATCGTTTATGCCAGAGAGCTGTGCTCGGTGAATGGGGTTCAAAAATTGCTGCGGCGGCCACGTACTACACACGGAAGCGATTTATCAAACAGTAAACCGAAAAACTCGATCTAAGGAAATTTTTTGTTTGCCAGCCCTCTTTCGGCGTAGCCCTTTTTAGTATGTGCTTTGGAGTAAATAAAATATTCCGAATAGCCTCAGAGCTAAGAGAAGACAAGTGATTGGAGCAGTAAAATCTAGAACGACTTTTGAAATAAGTTAAAAGACCAAAATAATAGGTCTAGTAAAAAGAAATCCATTATTTTTGGATGGAATTGAAGGTTTCATTTAACATACTTAGAATGAACCGATTTAGGTCAAATATGCTCCGTTTTGTTCGATAGCTTGTTGCCATTTTGAAGGTAATTCCATTATGCCTCTCTCATAGAAGCCCTTGTCCCTGTTGACAAAAAACTGGGATAGTAGATTTTCACAAGCTTCTCTTGGGGCGAATTTTTCACCAGCAAAATAGTTCGCCTTGGACAGAAGCAGGTGGTAATCATTTGGTGTGAGGTCCGAACTGTAAGGTGGATGCATAAGATGTCTTGATGAAACACAATTCCTGTCCTAGTGGCCAAAGTTGGTCGCTTCTGGGCGATTGCTTCCTTGAAACGGTCCAATTGTTCACAGTAGAGGTTTGAATTAAGAGTTTGGTAGTAGGGAAGCAGCTCATAGTATATGATTTCTTGCCAATCCCACCAAGCGCACAGCAAAACCTTCCTGGTCGTCAATCCTGGCTTGGCCACCGTTTGCGCCGGCTCACCGCGCTTCGACCACGACCGTTTTCGCTTGAAGTTGTCGTAAGTGATCCACTTTTCATCGCCAGTCACCATCCGCTTCAGAAATGGGTCGACTTTGTTGCGATTCAGCAGCGATTTACAGATAGAGATTTGGTCCGTGAGGTTTTTTTGCGTTAACTCGTGTGGTACCTATACATCCAGCTTCTTTTTGTATCCAGCCTTTTCCAAATGGATTCCAAACGGTTTTTTTTGCAATGTTTAGCTCCTGGCCAATAGAAACAGTGCTTATATGACAGTGGAACTCGGCCATTTTCATGATTTTATCCACATTTCCGACAATTGGCCTTCTAATGCGTGGTGCATCGAAATTACCGGAACGTAATCGACGAAACTAAAACTGTGCTTAATTGGCTGTTACAGTATCAGAACCATAAACACTATTCACATTTTCAGCCACCTGGCTTACGTTTTCACCTTTGTCGAAGAAAAACTGTAAAATATAGCGTATTTCCTCTTTGCTAGTGTCCATCTTTAAGCTCAAATAAAACTGAGTCATCCATTCACAAAACTGTTAAGTAAGTTTTTTTAGTACGAAATGTCAGCTTTCTAATGCTGCCAGTGTAAACCGATCAGACTTTTAAAGCGCGAGATACAATTTATTAAAGCCATCTATTGGAAAAATAATGGATTCCTTTTTACTAGACCTATTATATTAAGTATGAAAAAAATGTTAAAAGATTTTTAAAGAATAAAAAGCGAAAAGAGGGGGACAAAATTTGTTGGGCACAAGTTTTTTATCCCACAGAATAAAAATTCTTTAATCAAAATAAGGCAAAAAATATTAAAATTAAAAATATAGCCTATTCACAATTCACGCTTATAGTAGAATTTTTTGTCCCTAGATCTCCACTTCTTCTACGTTTCCAAACTGAGTATTGCATTAAAGTTCCTAGATACAAAAGTAAGATAATGTTTGGAAAAAGCGACTTAGATAAACTTGATTAAAACAATGTAAAGTTCTGCCATCTTACCATGACCATCCGAATTAAATTCAAAGTAATTGGGTTTCCATAGTCCTAAAAATTGTACTTACGCATGTCTAAATTATGAAAGAAAGTTTTGCGATGAGTTGCCGACAAACTTCAACTTATTTTGTGGTTATAATTTAGATCAACCATTTGATAAAACTTTACTGTTCCTCTTTACCTTTTAAGTGCAATAAAGTAGCGATGCACAGATGACCTTAAAGCTCCAACTATTCTTGAACTTAGGTGTTTTATAAATGAGTGGACTTAAACAGCATTGATTTGTAGCAAAGCTAATACTGGGAAAAATATTTCCTATAGCGGCCATGTAATTGCTTTAGCATCGATCTGCACAGACCGTAATTATCTCGCGCCAAAATATTTAGGCATTTGGTTTTTTTACCTGGCAAAAGTATAGGAAATGTTTTTCCTTTTCTAGATTGATCGAGAAGGTCAAGTGTCGATTCTGACCTTCGACCAACTTAAGAACAAAGAAAGAATCAGATTGTGCATTTTTGTATCCTCGAGATCGTAGTTAGC
Source organism: Sinelater perroti (assembly GCA_036346155.1). Taxonomy (NCBI): domain Eukaryota; kingdom Metazoa; phylum Arthropoda; class Insecta; order Coleoptera; family Elateridae; genus Sinelater; species Sinelater perroti. The sequence continues at coordinate 13,027,654 of JARFIY010000158.1, read as the reverse complement.
TGTAACTTTTTCTTACATTTTTGAGAACTAAAATAAACGTATAGAATATAGACAGGCAGTTGCACCTACATACTGTATCAATTGTAATAGAAGTGCATGTACTTTAAATTTTATGTTGTAAATTAGTGCCCTTCTGTTAAAAGATGTGTTTCTATACTTCAGAACATATATATTTTAAATAAAGGTCAATTCAAGGGTAGTTCTTCTACTTATCTATTTACTATAAGTAAAAGAAATTAATTAAGTAAACCGAAAACCAACAGATGTGTTATATATAAAAGGAATTAAACATTACATGCAATTATTTTGTTTATTCAAAGCATTATCAAAATGCCAAAATAAACATTTACCTTTCTACATAATCTTCTGACTTTTAAACACATTTTTCTGACCAGATCTGTAGTGTTTTGATGCCACTGTTGTGGTTGTGATACCAACCAATCGTGCATGAACAATTTAACGACTACATTATTGCCACAAATGGGGCCAGATATTGTCGTAAAGTCGGTTAACGCATTGTATCAAAAATTCGAGCCTTTTACGTTAATATAGGAATTTCGACAATCATTAGTCGGTAGTCATCCTCAAGAAGGCTGCGAATACATAATCTCCTTAATCACGCTGGGCCTCGGACCATGTTGGTGTCCTTCATTTTCAACTGCCGCTCATCCTTCCAAAAATTGCTTTGCCACAATTACAATGAAATTTTTTAAGAATGCTGTCACATAATTATGTATTAAAATATCTTAATAAGCCAACAGACTTTAAATTTAAATTCATCTTCAATGTATTAAAATAAGACTAAAGTGTTACGTTAAATCAAAGAAATCTGAAACTTCGTCATTAAGAAAGTTATAAACAACTCTTGTAGAACACATCCCCAGATAGCACTCTATCGTTCGCTTTTATTTTTTTGTGTTAGACCAAATATTTTATTTTACTTTAAATGCAATATTACAATCTGCTCTCAACATTATTAAGTATTTGGTAATTATGATAGAAATGAAAATGTCACGGGAAAAGCAATCTCCCGGTGGAGGTTCTTCGGTCCTGATTGGGTTACTGCACTAGGTTCAGCGGCCATTGTCGTTTTAGTCGTTGTGTGACTTCTGGTTGACGGGTAAGTTGGTTTATGAGGTCGTTTGAGTTACCTTGTAGGTTGTTATTGCATGTAGTAAAAAGTCTCTTGATTTCACTTGTTACGTAAGGTACTCCCAAGTCAGCGCGGGGAGTTTCGTTGGTAACGTACTATGGGGCGTCTGCTAGCATTCGGAGTATCTTCGACTAGAACCGCTAAAGGATTTTTGCGTGTGACGCTTTCGCGTAGTCCCATATGTCCACGGTGGTTTCAAAATGGCTTTGTAGATTAAAACTTTGTTTGCCAAGGAGAGTTGCGAATGTTGTCCTAGTAACCAGGTCATTTGTTTTACCTTCAGGTCTAGGCACTTCTTTTTGTTTTTAATATGTAAGCTCCAAGTGAGCTAAATGGATACCAAGGTATTTTACCTCTATTTTAAGCGGGATGGGTAAGTTGGCAATTCTGGTTTGCGGGTATTCAGTACGTCTTGTGGTAAAGTTTGTTTGCGCCAATTTCTATCGATTAAGTGCAATTTTTCTTGTGGAAACTTATAGTCTTGTAGTGTCGTTAAATGAGTTTGAAAACGTTCTACAACCGTTTCAGGTGAGCAATCGACTGACAGGGTAGAAGTGCCATCTGCTAATGTCGCAAGGACTGTGTTGTCTACGGTTGGTGCGTCCGCAGTGTACAGCAAGTATAGCAGTGGTCCTAATACGCTTCTCTGTAGAACTCCAGAAGTTATTTAACGCAGGTCAGATACTGGACTATTTACTTTAACTTGGTATGTTGTCTGTTAAATATGATTTGTGTAATAGACACAATTCACAGACTTTATCAAACGTCTGTTTTATGTCTAGAAAGACTGTTTGACTATAGGCTTTTTATTATATAAACTGGTATAGAGGAAGCAGATAATCGAGGTCTACAATGGTTTTAAATCGATTAAATAGCAGTGTTTCAAAGACTGAAAAGTAGGGATTGTAGGCTTATTGGTCTGTATAATTTCGGTTAGATAGGAAGTTTTTCAGGCTTCATGTTTCCATAGTAGAGGACCGTAACAGAGTCGCAACATGCTATTACAGATTGTCGTAATCAAAGCTATGACTTTTTAAAGAAGATTTGCCAGTATTTCGTCTATTATGAGGTCATATCCAGGGGCTTTCCGTTTGTTGGTGTATTGAAGTTGTAAGATGACTAGCGGATGAGAATAGTTTAATTTTTAGTAGCAGTTGACAAGGTAGATTTAGGAAAGCTTCTATTTCTCTATTATTGTTGTTCTGAGGTTGTGGTGCACTGAAGACATTTATGAGATGACCAACAAATGTGTTTGCTTTTCTTTTTTTTAAGGATGTTCACTCTGTCTGCATGGGTTTGAATCCCACTTCTAACAAATCACTGTAATTTAAAAAGCTGAGAAAAGTGACGGAGGGGCGAAAAAAAACTTTTATTTTTATTTATGTAAAGCCAAAAAGACTATCAATGCTAATTTTATTTTAAAACCAGTTTAGTTTTCCTTACCAACTGGTAGTCGCTCATGCTTTTTCTGATTGATACGCATGTAAATAAAAGCAGAGCTTTCTAAAGATGAATTTTTAAATTTTTTTTTCTTCTTCGTGTTAATCTTATTACTCCCTGTAAAAACCCACTTTACACGACCTTATAAGACACGTTTGCGTTGCTATTGTTATTAGATGACCATAAGCGCTTTTGATATAAATCTTCAAATTAAGTTTCTTGTTATTTTTATTTGTAAACAAAAATCGACTAGGAGGGTCCATTTTCGATTTGCTCTATATCTTTGCCAGTCAAAATTGAAATGCTATTTAATTACATCCGTACATCCTATATGACATGAAATAGCCCGTCCTTATACTTTCATGAGTTTCCAAGATTTGATTATATATTTGGACACCATATCAACGATAAAGGAGTAAAGACAAATAGTCTCAGTTAACTGATTACTTCTACTTTATTTTTAAATGAATTGTAAAATAATTTATATACTTTATTGTTGCCTTATTAACGTTAATTGTTTTTTTATTGTATATTCTTTTGATCAGATATTAAAATAATTTTATTTTCAGTACGAATTTAAGGAAGCGACTTTTATTATTGCTATTATCCTATTTATTAATTTAAAACAATAATTGTAGACATTGCTTTTATATGAACACTGCGATGTACATATTCACAATATATATTTGATACTTACTAACAGTCAAAATCTAATCATGACCTGTCTACTGATCATACAGTCATTCTAACATTTAGCATTACGATCATAAGAAAAAAAACATTTAAAACTATGCACCAATACTGCAGATTGGGAATATTTCAGAATAAATTTAGAACGAGAGGTCAGTCCTGACATTAGAATAAAAGATGCCCAGGACTTAGACAAAACAGTTTAGTATTTGACTACAAAGATTCAAGAAGCTGTTTGGCACGCTACCCCTAATTCAACAAATATTCAGTATACAATAAAGAATATCCCTTGATATATACAAGACCTCATCATCGCAAAACGCAGAGCAAGAAAATGATAGCAGAAAAACAAAGACATACAGGATAAAAACTACTACAACAGGCTTACATAACTAAACTTAGACTTGACGACAACTCAATTTGGAAAGCAATAAAAAACTCAAGAGACCAACCGTAATGAGTTCTCCAATCAAACGAGCAGATGCTACTTGGACAAGATCAGACATAGAGAAACACATTTGTTGGTCACCTCACAAATGTCTTCAGTGCACCACAACTTTAGAACAATAAACATTAAGCCATTCTCATCCGCTAAAAGATAATTTTATAATGAAAATTTATATGTACAAAAACCTGGGATATCTGTAGAACATTGCCTTAAGATTCCAACTGTTTAATTTCGTAGAAATTTTTAACCCTACCTTTTATAAGACGTAAGTGCCGCAATAAAAAATCATAAAAGAGAAGACGCTATCTCTAGATGAATAAGTAATATGTTGCATGAGAAAAAAATGCGATCAGTTCTACCTACAGCGATGACGCGAAAAGAAATTTTATTAATATTGTTGTGAAATTTGTTAATAAAAAAACTTCTAGTTCGATAAAATGAATCATGTTACTACATTTAAGGAAATATCGACGATATGATAATACCTGTTTTGCAAAAATCTTTTCATATAATACCATAACTTATTAAGAATATTCTGAGCGTTGTAAAAAAGTACTGTGATCGATTTCCAGATTGTCGTGCTATTATAATAATAACTTTGCAGGTGCTGTAGCATAACGAAAAACAAAACAACAATAATAAAAAAATTCAATATTTATCCAGCTAATCAATCACTAAAAACACTGAAACTTAGTAAAAGAATCAAGGTATAACAAAACCATGTTAAAAATCTCGTGTAAAAAGCGTGTTATCTATGCATGCACTCGATCGCTAAGGACTCGCATTATTCAGTGAGTGTATTTTATTTACTTCAAATATGTTTCAGTTTCGACAACATATGCCTACTATTCAACAACAAATTCCATTTTCTCAACAACAATTATTGTACGTAAACCAGCCATTAATGCCCAACACTAATATAACCCGCACATGCAAAATTATCAAGGCAAACATATGTCCCTTATGTATCTTATACTAATAATATCCCACAATCCATGCACTGGCTACCATGGAATTCTAATGACCAGCATTTAGCACTAGAAACGATCAAAACAAACGATGACCAACCCCAAACGAGCTTTCACGATTGGCAAGTAGTGAAAAGAAGAAAAAATGTCTACGTTCCCCTCTTAATAACCTCGAAATGCAAATCCAAATCAACAATCACAACATATTTAATTTATTAAACAATACACACGAAGGTAACGTTATGAAAACAGCTAGAGAAGAGCCGCTAACTGTAGTTAACAGACCCCCTCCAGTTTACACACACGACGTAATAAATTATAACGCAATGATTACAAACCTGACAAAAATGTTAAAATCTGAGCAATACAACTCAAAAACACTGGCAAAAAATGTTGTAAAGATAAATACTAATAACTCTGAAACATATCGAAGACTTGTGAGACATCTCGAAGATGAGAAAATTATTTTTCATGCACATCAGATTAAGAAAGAAAGGCATTCAGGGCATTCAGAGTAGTAATTAGAAACCTTTACCTTATAGTTGATATCGGGATGATAAAAGAAAGACTAAAAGAGAAAGGACATAATGTAAGCAATTTAATGAATATAAGACACGCAACTTCGAGCCTGATAGTAACAACAAAGAGATATACTAATTTAAATCTCTATTAAATATGATTATCATCGTCGAATCACCAAGGAAAAAAGCAACTATAATTCAGTGTACTCGCTGCCAAACATACGGAAACAGCAAAACTTACTGCAGAAAACTATTCGCGTACGTAAAATGTGGTGATAACCACAACACAATGATATGTACAAAGTCAAAAAACGCTCCTGCTACTTGAGCATTGCGCAATGGACCCCACCTAGCAAACTATAAAAAATTCTATGTGTACCAACAACTTCAGTCAAAAAGAGGAAACAACTAGAATACAAGTACCACAAACTCCAAAGACACCACAATTCAACCAAACATAAACAGGGCGAACAGATCCCCAACTAGCTATCCCGCAGCCGTTGTTGGACAACAACACATAATGACATAAGGCTCATACAACACCCAAAATCAAAACAGCTATGATATTTCCTTGTCTCAGTTCCTTTCCAAAGTTAAAACGATGTTTAGCCAGTTAATGCAATAGAATACTATAATGCTTGACCTGCTCACTATCCTAATAACCAAAATCTCCCAACAATAGATGCACTAAAAATAGCTGTACCGAACGCAAACGGACTTTTGCAACGCCATTTAGAAGTAGAAGCGTTTTTAAACATCCAAAAAGTTGATTTTACAACTACCTAAACATCCACAACTACACAATTTATTACACCTACCACCCCAAAAACAGCTTATGCTGAAACTGCAATCATAATCAACAACAAATTATCACACTACAAAATGGAGAAGTTTAAAACAAATCATATATAAACCACAAATGTGAAAATCAAAGACCGGGTTGGAGACATAATAGTATTAGCAGCATACTGCCCTTCCCGGCATTCAATAACGCAAAATCAATTCAAAGACTTTTTCAAAACGCTAGAAGACAAGTTTATAGCAGATGGTGATTTTAATTCTAAACATCTCTTATGAGATTTACGCAAAGAAAAGGCAACTATATAAAACCATCTTATATAACAACTATAATGCATTAGCGACAAGTAAACCCACCCATTAGACAAGCGATTTGAATAAACTGCCGAACAAATTAGATTTTCTTATAACAAAAATATCTCGCCCAATTACATTCATGTTGCTAATTGATCACTCCGCTATAATACCTATCGGTTCCAGCAGTACTCAATACCAGAAATGAAATTGAGACAGCAATAGAACAACTAACACAAACTTTGCAGCATGCTTCTTGGATAGCTACGCCTATAAAACTAAAGCATAAATCTAACTAACTTAGAAATTAGACTGAAGATCAGCTATAAAAGAAAAGCAAGGCGGATCTGGCAACAAACAAGACGTCCAAAAAACATAAATACCACGCAACTAAAAAGATTAATAAAAGATCAAAAAAACAGAACATTCTACGACTACGAGAGAAACATCTCCCAGACAACACGATGACTACTCCTTATAGCGAGCAACTAGGAATTTGAAGAAACCCATCATTGCTATCCCTCCCATTATCCCTGACATATAAAAAGCAGTGGTAATATACAGAAATATACGAAATATACAGAATTCTACAAGATGACTCTAAAATTCTTAAATTCCTCAAATTACCACTCTAACTCCTTCTATCCATTAAAAATTGTACACCCAATGAAGTACAAATAGAAATCAGAAGCTTAAAAACATCCGAATTATTGCCAAGAAAAGGGATAGCAGCTATAATACGGATATATAATGCGATCCTAAGAACCAAATCCAATCCAATTCAACGGTAATTTGCTAAAGTTATTGTCATTCAAAAGCCAGACAAGAACTAAGAAACCTATTATAGAATATCTGCATTTAATCCCTGACCATCAATTTGGGTTTCGCAGAGAATACTCAATATTGGTACAACTTCATAAGATAGTGAATAAGGTAGAAAAAGATTTCGAGGAAAAATGGTCGTGCCTATTAGTACCCCTATATGTGGGCCAAGCTTTTGATCGAGTCTGGCACCCAAGAAAAAACCCTACAGCAACAGTACTATTTGCTTTTCAAGTCGTGTACAGAAAACAGATACTTTTGTGTTAAGGTAAACGGTAACTACTCACCAATTTACCCAGCCGAGACAGGTGTACCGCAAGGTAGTGTATTGGGACCAACATTATATCAATTGTTTGCCGCGAACTTACCAGCTACTTGTAATTACTACGTTTGCAGAAGACACGGCTGTATTATCTTCACACAGAGATCCATTTCAGGCATCAATTCATATACTAAATGCTCTGAAAGCATTAGAGAGCTGGACAAAGACTTGGCGAATCAAAATTAATGAAAATAAATTGGCATCAGTAGTTTTCATTCTCCTCAAAGTTGATCCACTCCCTATAACCTCAAAGAGGACATCAAATATCTCGGTATACATCTCTACAACAAACTTACCTAAAGAAAACACATACAGACTAAGCGCAAAGAACTGGATATCCGTGTGAAGAAGATGTTCTGGCTCCTCGGAGGAAATTCTAACTCGCTCTAACAAACAAGGTGTTGTTATATAAAACAGTGATAGTGTCGATATATATGGAAACAGTTTTGGGAATCGAACATCGAGATCTTACAACGATTCCAAAGCAAAACAATTCGCGCAATAGCAAACGCACATTACATAACGATCTGGGAATCCCATGGATTAAAGGTGTCATCAAAGATCGCTGTAGTAGATACAAAGATCAGATTAGTGATCACTTTAGTGTTCTAGTGACAAACTTATTAAATAATTCTGACGCCTGAAAGGAACAAAGTTTAGTAACCTAATAAATTAATATACAAGACTCGTATACCTTATATAATGACAGAAGGCCACTCATATGCTGTAAATAAATTTTAAAAATATTAAACTTATGTAAACATATGTACGTAATAAATGTTCTTAAAGAAAGTTATTTTTAGTGCAATACAGCTTTATACATTTTGGGAAACCTAACTTTCAAAATGCTCTAATAAAAAAAGTTTAAATTACACAGTAAACATTATAAATAATTCTGATAAAGTTAAGTACATGGAAAACAGAACTTTAGTAATTTATCAGTAGAAAACTGTTCCAACTATATCTTGACAGGAGACGTCTGGAAAAATTCACCTTTCAAAATCGTGTATAGTTAGAACTGATTCTCTCTAAAGTTGTACCGGAAGCAAATTCCTGACCCACAAAGCAATAGTGGTATCTAACACTTACTTCTAATATTGACGTCCTCGAGTACTTATAAGTGAGTTGCTTTGATTCGTGCCCAACGTTGTTATCAAAAGGGATCCTCAAAATATAAATCCAAAAATTCAGTTTACAGAGTAGTATCCATGCTAACAATTTAACAGTAAATTTTTTGAAACAGTCTATAATCTGTAGGGGTTGCAAAAGCATCTCTCCAATAAAATTCTTATCAGATTTTGATGTAATTATATTAAGTTTATTTTAATTTTGAGATTAGTATATAAGTACTGTTGGTTGTTATAGATGCTTTCTACTGAACACTTTTTCACGTGTTACGTAACTCATTAACTCATTTGCTAAACGTGCATTATATAGATTGCAAATAGAATAGCATATAAAAAATAAATAATAAATTTTTATTGAACAATTGAGTACTAAATTTTAAATTATAAGTGATAGCTCTAAAAATATAGAGCCAATATTAATATAATAAATATCTGGCAGCCAATAAGAGTAGACTGTAGCGCGCATGCGTGAACGAGAATAATATTTGGGAATTAGACGTCGGTGAACGAGCATATGCAGTGTGTTGCTGTCATATTTGCAACCATTAAACTAGAGCAGCATCAAAGTCGCATCAAATATTGCACGAAGCTAGAATTTTCTTACACAGAAGCAATTATGATCATTCACAAGACTTTGGAAACGATACAATAAGTACATATTACAAACGATCTTGAGATGTTTGAAGTTGAAAGTTATATATGTTTTGGAAGACCAGCAATAGTGGACCTGTATGGACTGCAATCAACAAGGATTAGCAACTGATAGCAAATTTAAAAAATAATTTTTAGCGGAAGATCTTAGCATGAAATATCTTGAGGCTAAATTTTTCCTGTCCCTTGTTACTAGAGTGGAAGGAAGACCGCACTGCACTTGTTAATGGCTTGTTCAGACTGTCAGTAATAAACCAAAAAGGTCGTAACTTAAGATGAAGCCTGGGCTTACAGCCACGATCTGGAAGCAAAGGCTTAGTTGCCCCAATAAAAGTCTTCTTAAAAGTGGTAGCAAGGCCAATTGTGAGATCTACATAAGAAAATAAAAATAAATTTTTAAATTTTTATCGTAAATAGCGGTGGAGTCGACCAGTTTGTTCAAATAGTCATGGATGGAATGTACAGACTTTTGAAGGAAGTCTTCCGAGGCATTGCTACAAACCTTTCGAATCAATACTTACTAGTTCTTCAGTGGGTAGGGTTTGTCTTATACCCATCCTTCTTTGCATGGCCTTACAGATAAAATCATGTAGAGTGAGATTTGGACTTTTCGGGTGCTTTCCTGAAGCTTGTGTCATCCTAGCCAAAGTTCTGGAAAAATCTGGTCTAACGATTAATGTACCATACACAAGGTATGGATGGATTTTTGAATCTTGTTACCATCATTCTGCATCACACGATCACTTTTGGTCGTGTTTGCATCCTCTCAACCATCATTTTGGGATTGCTAGCACGTGCCGCCATATTAATGGTAGTTATGATGATTATAATCGCCGTTATAAAATTCGGACCAATCTTTACGCAAATTCAGCACTAACTCCCCATATTGCGTTCTACGGTCACAGTCTTTGGGTTTCAGCTACTGCGTGTATTCTATTTTTTTGTGCAACACTGTCCGTACTGCGTGTCTTGTTGGTTCACTCTTACTAGCTCCTCAGACCGAAATGGGGATGCGTCTTTGGCAGATCCATTGGTTATCAGCTTTGCATGACACTTCTTGTCTCTGGGTATAATGTTACGTTTCCCCTTTTTGTTGTAACCACCATTTCTCCACAAGAACAATGCAATTTCACACTTCACATCGTACTGCGACTTTAACTCGCTTTTGAGCAGACATGCGGTCTGTCATCTTTGTTTATCTTGAATATACTAGGCCTCGCCGATGCCTGTATTATCGACGCGGGAAATACGAAATTCTATCTACTATCCTCTAATTTTCAATTCTTACCCACCCTGTACAGTAACATCCTGACAATTTAGAAATATTATTTTGCGTAATTATTTTAAATGAAATCTTTTATAGACAACTTCCAAAATGCAGATTGTTATGTAATTCAAACGTTTATTATATAATATTAATTTAATTTAATAAATTGTACGGGGTGTATACAAAAAATAATAAAAGCTATTTTGCAATTAATGTACTTACTAGTGGGATAGACTGGTGACTAAAATAAGCCGTTACCTGCAACAATGAAAAAAGGGTAAATATTTGCCCCACAGAGAATATGGGCAGTTCGCGCCCACGCCTTTGTTTATTTTATCATAATTGTAGTGAGCACAATCGCCAAAGTAAATAGCACGAGCCCGCTCCCCTTTTGCAAAAACTTGTTTACGAACCAGTCCGCGTAATTACACTAATGCTGGCCGGATAACGCCCGCAGAGCACGAATTTTTGATCAGCCGCCCCATCATTTAGTCAAGGCCCCAACGCGCGCCGCCACCAGCGCTACTTTTGCGGCGGCCGCGTTTTCAATAACCTGTAACGAAACGCACACTGCTGCATGCCCGGTGCAACCCAGCTATCGATAGCGAAAACCATTATTTAATTAAATAACGCAAAACGGTCGCGTGTGAAAATATGGCGAGAGCAATAGTTGACTGTGGGGGTAGGAATTGGGTTGCGAAACATTTATTTGCAGTATAGACAGGCAGAGCTGAAACTACCAACAAAAACTGTTGATGGGAAACATTTTCGCAAAGTCATTTTGGACCGAATTTGGAAAATAAAATGACGTTATCTGTATATGTCTCCTCTATCTTCAACATTTTCTTCTATTTTTCTGTAAGTAAAAAATTGTATCTTTAATTTTCCAGCAGCAACAACATTAGATCTTTTCGTTTTGTGCAACTAACTCATTACAGATGTTGGCAAGCATTGGAGCAATGCGTACTTTATTCTCGGTGGCATGAAAAATGCCGACACCTAAGCTTTTTAGTGACGCTATGCTTCTTCGTCTGGGACCTCTCTTATCTTTTACTTTGTTTTGAAAAAATAGTTCTAATAAGTTGTTTCTAAGAAAGTCTGATGCGTTAATGTGTCTGTCCGCGGGATTCTCAAGATGCATCGGTACAATCACACTTCAAAGATTTAGAGCTTTTTACAGGAAGCTTCAGTCGGACACTTAAATAGATAAATCAGCACTGTAAAAACAACATTACAATAGTCTAATCTTAGTTGACAAGGAAATAACTTATTGTGTATTAACTCTATTTGGCATTTGATATCTAGTGAATAATTTCAAGTTCAACTAGTTATTTGTGTTCTTCAAATCGATAAAACTCTTGAAGATCTAACAGATATACTTAAACTACACCGCAGAAGGATAGACAACAGAGACCTAGAAACATACTCATATAGCTGAAGCAACTTATAGATGAAAAAAGAAACTCTTGCATTGCCTATTTCCCGGTTTTATTTTTGTTTCTTAGTATTACCTTGTCTTTGCAAACTTTTCTGTATTACATCTACGAATGTATTTTTTTCTATTTCTTCACAATTTGTCCTTTTATAGGCACCATCTCGTTATGATATTATTGCAAAAGTGCGTCATTGTGTAACAAAAATAGAAAAAACGAATTTAGAAATAAACGTGGCTTATACCCTTTGTTCTTTACCAAATAAGCAAAAGAAAAATAACGTTAGCTTTTAAATCGTGTATTTGCATTTTTGAAGACATAGGGGAATAATGCTTTGAGCGCGTTCGTTCAAAAGACTTTTATGTAAATTTCTAGCCAGTTTGTGTTTTATATTTTAATTGGGAAGTGCTAATTCGAAGCTTTTGTTTCTGTTTTAAGGCACAAAACGTTTCGAAAACAATTTTTAAATTTGGGTTGTTTGGGTTAAATATAAATTGATTTAATGTACAATTACATCAGTATAGCTGCATCTGACTTAATTTTCATGATTTATTATAGAAGATATATGCATTGTGGTTTACAAGATAAAAATTGATACCGGCCTTTACGACTATTTTTTTAGGAATGCAGATTTTTCTTTCCTTCAATTCTACTGATTCTAAAAGGCTTAAAAGGTAATTTCCAATTTTTAAAAATCTTGACCTAACCTAGTCAAAATATATCTCTTATCCACCAAGGAGTTGTAAATAAAGTTTTATTTTACCCATGGTTATGTTATTTACTGGCTGTAATTCATTTTCTTATGTCATTATAATTCTTTGAAAATGTTTGTCATTGTGCGTACACATGGGCCAGTTTCAAACTTAAATTTTAGAATCTTATGAGTGAAAGTTACATGTAAATTTATAAGTATGAGGAGTTCAAGAGACGTGACATGTAGGCAAATTAGATATAAGAAGAGTGTTTATAAAAAAGCTTAACTTAAATAAATAGACGCTTATAAATAAGTTTGTCATTTTCCAAAGGTCGATTTGAGTAATGGTATTTTATGCTGTTTGGGTTTACAACTAGATATCTCAAATAGCAAAGAGATAATTAAAGAGAAATATAACTAACAATGTAAAAGTAATTAATAACTTATTAACTGAGATGTAAAATTTAAAAATATAACATTAATTACAATATGGATGTACCACCTTTTACATTTAATAAAATGACCCTGGTCCAACAAAATTAGGCTCACAGCGTACTAGCCAATGGAGTATAATGAGCAAAACCAATCTTTACGCTACTTGACCAAAGGCATATAATAAAAAAGCAGAAGCAAAACGAAAGTCCTGCCTGGAAGAAGAGATAATTCTCTTGCAGCAGGAACTTACTGAACTAAAGGAAAAACTTTCTACTGCTTCTGCAGAGAGTGGTAAACGGGTTTGTATGGATAAAAGAATAAGAATCAATCACCTTTTCCAAGTCCACACATCCTATTAATAATAATAAAAAAAAGGAGAGTCATCTTTTGCCTCTTATGATTGATAAGCAGGAGAACTTCAAGGAAATTTACTACATTTTGACCACAGTTTATTGGATAAACCAAATAAAAATGACAGTCTTATAAAAATAGGCTGAATCGCCCTATTAAGGTCTAGAAAGCCTTTTCTTTAGTAGTGAACAAATTAAAAAAAAACAAAATTGTAAAATTTGAAAATTCTTTAAAGAAAAGCTAATACGCAATTATAGTAAAAATGTTAACAATATCTATAAATTATATGATATTAAGTTGAATGAAGTATGTAAGAAATGTCAAGAATTGTGGCGAAGATACCAATCTGCGTTAATTGCAGCAAAACCAACCTATATAAAGATTATTCAAACCCAAAAAGTTGTAAAAACAACATTTTGACATTTTTATAGGAGGTATAAAATAACTAAGTTCTTACAGAAACATAGAGACAAAATTATAAAAAACTGCAGACTCTAAATTCAGAAAAACTATGTTTCAGAAAGTACTGATTATAAAAATGAGCCAAGCGCTAACGTTAACCGAATACAGAATATTAAAAATAATGTTTATATAGAACTGGAAACCAATGAACTAGAAACCAGTTGATGAAATGGTTCGTAACATCATGACCTGACTTGACGAGCAAAAGAAAAGAAAGAAGTTTAAAATTATGTGTTAAGTAAAAAGTCTGAGGCAACAAGAAAATGGCTTTTGTTCTGAAATCAAGTCTTTGAATATTGAAATAAACTGCAATTAATTCTGGATATTATTAAAATGATATTTGCTTGATATTATAAACTCTTTTTTAAAGTTATCTGTAAATACCCAAACTCCCCACAACCAAAGCCACACAAACCAAAAAAGCAAGTTTAATAATTAAAAATCAGTTGCCACAATTATATTATAAAATTTCCGATCATTTAATAAAGGGAGTACAAATAAGTCTCCGCCGTTTAACAAAAGATGACCCCACCAGTATGTTATGGTTGAAATTGCCAGATGTAAAACGTCATATCGTATAAGTGTGGACATCTGGCAACACTATAATCTTAAAATATTAGCGATATTATATTATAGATCTTATAGATAAATATTACATACCAAGCTGTATAAAGGCAAAGATTGATAGATAGAATAAACAAAGTCGATATCAAGTTTCGGGAGTGAATCAGATCAGTGAGGCAGATCGAGACGGGAGAACCAAGAGCTACTCGCACATGCGCAGACCGCACGACAGGAAAAGAGCGAGAATCGAGTGAGAGATCGAAGAGTTGCCGCTCTTATTTTGTGAGTCATTACTCACTCACTCTCTACCAAGAGCTGGTTCTTTTGAGTAACTCATGAGCGGATCTCTCATCTCTAATCAGCAGCACATAATTTTTTTTGTGCGAAAATGTCGAGTTTTGAGACGAATAAGCGTCATTTGCGGGAACTTTTGATTTCCTTCCTTAATTTGAAGAAATCTGCAGCTGGGGCGCACTGATTGCTTGTAGAAGCGCATGGAGAGTGATTTCATAAGTTTAAGAATGGTAAGTTTGACGTCGAAGACAAAGAACATAGCGGAAAGCCGAAAGTTTACGAATTCGCGGAATTGGAAGCATTATTGGGGGAAGATTCCTGCCAAACGCAAGAAGAACTTGCACTTACATTAGGAGTGACTCAAAAAGCAATTTCACATCGTTTCAAATCGTTGGGAATGATTGAAAAGCAAGGAAATTGAGTTTTATGTTAACTGAAGCCGAGAAACGTTGAACGCCGATATTTAACTTGTAACATGCTGCTTTCCACGCATAAACGAAAGCGTTTTTTGCATCGGTGAAGGAAAATGGATCCACTACGATAACCTAAAGAAAGAAAAATCATGGGGACCAAGTCGCCTTGCTTCAACATCGACAGTCAAGCCGAATATGCATGGAAAAAACTCACGTTTTGTATTTGGTGAGATCGCCTTGGGGTCGTGTATTATAAGTTGTTCAAACCAGACGAAACTATTACTGGGGCTCTATACCGAACACAATTGATGAAATTGAGCTGAGAACTCAAGGACAAAAAGTCGCCCATTGCTACCCCAGACACGACAAAATTATTCTCCTGCATGATAATGCTAGTCCACATGTTGCGGATCCGGTCAAAACCTACTTGAAAACACTCAATTAAGAAGTCCTACCTCACCCGCCGTATTCACGAGACATTGCTTTTTTCGATTATCATTTGTTCTGAACGACGGCATATGGCTTGTCTGAGTAGCACTTCACATCATATGAAGATACCAAAAATTGGGTCGATTAGTGGATAGCCTCAAAAGATGAAGCGTTCTTCCGTCGCGGTATCCGTAAGCTGCCAGAAAGTAGTGGATAGCGATGGACAATACTTTGAATAAAGCATCAGGTTCCGTTCTTTCACAATAAATGCTCAGTTTTTGATAAAAAACGGCGGTAGACTTATTTGTACTTCCTTTACGTTCCCACATATGTGCTCAACAAAGAAAATTATCCATACCTTATAAAATAACTTAGAGATTTAAATTTGGTGAAAACCTCAACGCAGTACTTACGCATTTGGAATCAAGATTAATTACTCTAACCGGTAGAAAATTATATTCAGCAACAAGAAAGCTTAACTGTGACTTCCACTCTAGTGGAGCACCGATTTACTGGCCTATAGATAGTAAGAAGATCCCAGGTCTGTTCTGTTTATTTTTCGCAAGGAGGATATCTAGTAACCATATCATAACTAAAGAAGATATGCTTTAACAAATAAGACAACTGAGTAAGACAGATTTAGATTGTATTTGGATGATACAGTCTAGTTGAGCATTAAGCTTACAACAAGGTTCGTTGGCAACATCGGCAAGAAGCATGGACCAATACTAAAATGGCCAAACGCGAAATGATAGCAGTGAACTAGCCGACAGAGATAAAATAATTTTGTTCGAAAGGATAAGGAAACGTTATCTTTAAACGAGAATGCCAAGAGATAAGATCAGGCTAAAAGCAGCTAATAATGCAACAGGTAAGTCGCGAAATCAAGACTATAAAGAACAAGACCTTTAGTAAGTATCTGGGCGAGCTGACCTATAAGGAGTATAGTAATTATTAAGTACACAAAAAGAAAAAAAATTAAATTCCAACATTGCACATTTAATCTATGAGAAAATCTAGAGAAATATGGGGTAGGAGCAAAGGCAAGTCTTTGTAGGACATTTGGAACGAACTAAATGAAGCTTATTGTGAGTGAGGCTACCACGTTGAATACATGTACCTCAGAAAAACTCTAAAATATGATCCTATAAATGAAAAAAATGAGAAAAATTTTAAGACAGAAATTGTCAAACTAACCATCTTAATTAACGCTTCATTGCAGCTTAAGCACGTGCCACTATGCTAAAAGATTACAGAAAAACCAGTAAGAGTGTGGTGCAGCACGGGTCCAACTCTCTATTACTAATTATCTCTAAACCATATCTGAAGTTGCTTCTGAAAAGATCAAAACCTGTTATTGCTAAAAAGTAACATTTTCGATCACCTGTTCAAATTTAGGAGTAAACATGCAACTTTAGACCAGGCCCATCAAATTACCAACATCATCGGAAGGCGTTTTAAAAAAAGATTTGCTCGGCTGCGTCTTGGGGCATTTTACAACCTCGGCTTGAAACTAAATATGAATAAATAGCTACACAAAAACTATTCTGAAATCTTAAGTTAACAAAAGCCCAAACATTCGACAAGAAGACACTTACGTCGATTTCAGACATTTCAAAGCTGGTGTACCACAAAGTAGTGTACTGGGTTCCATATTGTATTTACTGTACAGTTGCAACACACTTTAAACTACTAATATCTTGATGGTTGCATTTGCAAGCGGTACAAGTATTTTCGCATTTGGACTAAAAAGCTTGCAGCCAATAACTGCTTACCAAGGGTGATAGAGTTTATTTCCAGACGGAAAGCTGGAAAGTAAAGCTCAATGAGAATAAATTTGTCCATGTCAAATTTGCGTATCACAAGACTGAACACTTATCGTTGACCATCGCCGCATATGCGATTCCATATGCTAACACAGTAAAATTTCTAGGTGTGAATAGATGCTATACTAAGAGAAGTATGAGCTCAAACATAAGAGAAAGAACTAATACCAAGTTCAATAAGATAGTATTTAGCGACGGGCAACACACAAGTTAATGCTATACAAGACTATATTAACACCCCTTTGGATATATGTCTGCCAACTATGCAAATATGTTAACGACAGCAACATAGAACGTATACATTTTCGGAATATTGTGCAAGGCACACAATAAACGCTAGATTTATGTAAATATAAACATTTGCATCGAGACCTAAAGATATAAATGGTGGTGGATGAGGTTATACGATTTGCTGAAAAGCACGAAGATTGGATTTATAACTATAGCAACAGTGAGGCAATCCAGTTGCCGGATTAAGTTGGAATAATATGAAGGCTTAGAGGCGTGAACTTTTTGAGTTATTAGACTAAGTAAAATGCAAAGCAAAGCATAGAGCATGTATTGTGATTCTTGTGTGGTCAAAATCTAAATAACAAAATTGAGATAAACTATAAAACACTTATTGAGTTTAATATTGTATTAAAATGGAATTACTCGTTAGTCTACGTTGTACACTAGTTGCAATGTCATTAAACATCATTAAGCGTTTGCACGTCGTTACCACAATAAGCGTCAAAGGTCTGTTAGTTGGTCTCTGTCATTCACCCAACCACTTAAATACAAAATAAGCACAAAGGTTCTTTCAGATTACGATTTTTTCTTGTAAATAGCACTGTAGTGAAGAAAGTTCCGTTGTCTATCTATATATAGCAAGAACTGCAGTGCACTTTTCGGTGTCACAAAACAAAATCACCCTTAGTAGTTTAGAGACACTTCCAGGGGGAATATATATCGTGTCAAATTATTTTGGTCTTCAGAAATCAGAACAATCTTTAGATTGTAGCCAAGATTCTGGATCGAACTGGTAACATCAAGTCTGGTCCACAGTGATGATGGTCATATATAGTAGTGAAGTCTTCAGAGCTCTAGCCACTTTTATTTTTGTGCGTCTGACAGTTTGTGCGACACAACTTAGAACAGATGCCCAATTCCTTTTCCATCAATTGTCGATCTCGTCCCAATATTTGCCACACCCATCCTTTTACGTCGATGACCGACCCAAACATTACTCATCCTTAGCCGTTTCCTTATCGTCTCAAAAGCGATTAAACCAGCTATAAACACATTATCTGCTCACAGCTTTCGTCCGATATACTTACCCCAACATTTTATGCTTTTTGCCCTTGTTTTCCCCAATTTGTTGCTGAGCTTCTTAGTGAAAGTTTGCCTATGCGTTTAAAGTACTGGGCCAGAATAAAACAAATTGGTTTCTCAAGTAAAACAAACGTTCGCATCCGTGTAAAAGTAAACAGATAAAACCACAGGATTTGGACGATTGTAAAGGCCAAGCAAATTCGAAAAAGATGATACCCAAAAAGTCACAACCTTTGCTACTTTTGCTATTACGAGGGTAATTGTTAGAATTGTACATTGCGCTATGGTTAGACATATGTTAGCCATTGATGGCGTTTCAGCAAAATGATGTATCATTACTCTGGGGTGCGTTTATGATTTCTTGGATAATGTCAGTGCGTTCATCAAATAGAACGTCGTTTGACTAGTATGTAAAAGACAAAATTACAATTCTTGTCATTAAATCTCTGAAGGTCCAAGTATAAGATACTATAGAGACAATAACTGAAGAAATGTTAGTAAAAAATACAATTAAAGTAAATGGTATTGAGAATCATATTGTTAATATAGCCCTCATCAGCGGCTACGATCTTTTCGAGTGGAACCGTAAACGAACTGCAAGCCAACACAGCTTTTTCCTTGTCCATATGTGCCATTACTTTTACGCTGAGGACTCTTCAGTTGTCCTTATTGTTATAGTACTTCTTATTGACATTTACCTACATACTCTACATATAGTAGTCTAGGGGATTGAAATTGTGGTTGCAGGGTAGCCACAAAACGGGAAATTAATGGTAATACAAATTGCCTGGATTATTCATAACTTGCAGGCTCGAGCCCTATCTCCTCTATATAGGTCTTGACGACTGATATAGCTGTCGTCATCTGCAAACCTTTCTCAAAGAAGTGGAGAGCCATTACATCCTTTTTGATGCTCACAAACCCCAGCACCATCACAGAGATGGAAACTTTATATACATGACAGTAAGCACTTCCGAGATATCTTTGCAGATCCAACGGTCATTTTGGCGATTTACCTCCCTGTCCTGGATGAAGTTTTTTTGCTCGGAAAAATATATCCTATAACGCTCATATTTTTAATAGTCTATGGATCGGTCGGCGCAGACCGTAATTTTCCCGTGCTAAATTAATTGAGCATGTAGTTTATTTTACATGAAAATAATATAGGAACTAATTTTTCATTCCCTCCAAGATGGTCAAGTTACAACCCTTACCTTCAACCGGTTTACGAGCGGTAAATAATTCAGTTAGCATTTAGCCGTTGCAAAGGCTACAGGGTAGATCGCGACGAGCCGTAGCCAGGTACGCGTCTGCCTACTTAAGTTTGTCGCTAGCTATTTTGGCTTGACTGCCATGGTATCGCGTACATTAAAATATACGTTTTGCACATTATTGCGTTTATATTTGCAATTCACCACTCTAATATCTATAGGCCTGATCAGTCTTCTCTTTAAATTCGCGTTTGAACTTGTCACTTATCTTGTGATTAAATCACTTGTTGTGAGTTATCTTGGTGATCAGATTCTTTGTACTTCTCGTTTACGTTGTAAATGAGAGTTTTTTGTATTCAAAGCACGCTACAACTCGAACATAGCATCTCTGCGCTCATATGCTCGGCTTATTTTGTTGAATATGTATATATGTTGAATACCTAAAAAAATCAAGTTAAGCCATTATTTAATGGAAACCTTTATGTTTCTAGATACATTATTTACGCCCTTAAAGATTGCATGAAGTGCTACCTTTAAATGCCACAATTAATTTCCTTTATGCAGACGATTATAACAACGAGGGTGTACTAGACGCTTACGAAATGTTCAGCACAAGAGGCTCCGCTGGTATCTGCCGCAGGCTCGTAACCAACACTTCAGTAATGTCTGAGCGAATTTAGCTTTACGACTATCGAAACTAAATTTAGAAATGCCATTGTTTACCAAATACCCGGCTGCGTGTCAAGAGGAACACAGTTTTGCAACCGCAACTTTAGCGGGAACGCTCAGATGTCGCCGCCATTACAACCCGAGTTGCTCGGAGTTGCCGTGTTTACCTTATCGGAGTATTTTATTAAGACAGGTCGTCTCCCGGCAGTGCCCAACGCCCCCGCTCACTCGCTCGCCACAACGAAACCGTACCCTGCGCGAGGAGAGGAAGTCGTTCCGAAGTCGCTTAAAAACTTCTCCGCGCTTGCGGGCGGATATGCGCTTTTTGCAGCCGCCCGCAAAAAGTGGCCGGGCTTCGTCTCCTGCGTGGCTCGCGCCCGCTTTGGTCCTGCCATCTCCTGCTGCGTCCGGATCGGCCCTCGTTTGGGTAATTAGAAGACACAGCTACGCAGATCGGGTTATTTACAACGCAATTAGCAATTGCCGCCCCGCTTGTTTACGGCGGCTTCCTTTTCCAATTTTTCTAATAGAGCGCCTTTTCCCGGAATTTATGGTGCATACCAGAGAAAAATAAGCCGACGGCTTATGAGGAGCATCGCTTTATGGATCATCTAGCTCAAAAGTTAATTATACGTGTTTATAGGCAACTGAAGGCAAAAGTGGCTATAAAATGATGTAAATGGTTTAGGCTTAATCATGGTTCGTGGAAATTGATTAAAATGCGGCCATAAAGTTCAATCTAGTTGTACTTTTACTTCTAAAATTAACTTTACTTCGACATAACTACACCAAAATGGAGAAACTACAGAAAATTAATTAAGGGTCAATTTCTTCTTGTTAATAGTAAACCTGAAATTATAACCGTGATTTGGTAAGGACGCACAGCAACGACATCTATGCTAACTCGTTTGAATATTTATTTTGTGCTGTTTTGCACAGTATTTAGAGGTATTGGACATAATAATGGAAACACTTGTGAAAAGTTGGACATATGTTTGTTGCAGATAGTATGAACTATGCACTACTAGCAGAATGAGGCAATGTAGTTGTGGATGTTGTATAGGTGTGGTGTATATTCATCTTGACGGAATTGGTGCCCGTCTAGCTGGAGCATCTGCGAGCAAAACAGCGACGTTATGCTGTGTAATTTAAGGCACAGTCTCGAAAGCCATGACTCCATGACACAGTGCACGGTAAAACAGGCTCGGCGAAGCATAATAGTAGTCCAAAGACTAAGCTGCAGAGTATGGACCGCTGGGACTTGAAGCGTTTTGTGACGTCACAGAAGACAACACCGGCCGAGAAAGCGACACCCCAGTGTCATTCAAAACAGTTAAGCAAAAACTGCATAAAACAGCTATCTATGAGCGTATTACTATTGTCAAGACTCCAATAACAGACTCAAATTTTCAAAGACGACCTGCATAGTGCAATACCCACAAATACTAAACGTTGGAAAACTGGCAACGGGTCGTTTAATGGAACGAGTCACCCTTTATCATCTTTCTCACCACTGGACGCCTGTTTTTCCGGCAAACACTCTATAAAGTATACCTCTACCAGACTGTCAAACATGGTAACGGCTCTATTATGGTCTGGGGCTTTATATCATGGTATTCGGCAGCCTCCTTGTCACATTACAACTTTTGAGTAATCAGGTCCACCCAATGACATAAAATTTTTTTTTAAGCCGGAATACCATATCTCAAGTTGCTATTGCTTCCATTCACACCATTGACCCTCTTCAAGCGTGGTTTCAAGAGCATAATAATGAGATTCAACATCTTTTTTGGCCCTCCTAATCCCTAAATTTTAATACCATTGAGCTTCTGTGGACTGTTTTGGAAAACAGGGTGTGGAGTCAATTTCCACCTTCTTCGTCTACTTGAGCTGGAGGCTGTGCTGCATGAAGAATGGTTTCAAATTTTGCTTACTAATATTCAGGAGTAGTATCCGTCTATTCCGCCAGAATGTAAGCTGTTAAATGTTCTGACTTTAACAAGTCTTTCCAATATTTAGTTTTGTTAATTCTCTGGCATATTGGGTTGCTGCGTTGTTATCTTTATAATGAATGCAAAATTCCTGATCCGGTACGAGGCAGTACTTTTGGATAGTTATGTGAAAATAAATCTTATATATGTGAAAGTGTGTAAAGCAGATAATTTGAAGGTTGACAAGGAAGACAATCAGCCTGAAAGAGGAATAGCCTGTGTGACAATTTTGCGTATCTACGAACAAATCTAGGCCTTTCACTGCTCTGTCTCCAAATAAAACCTTTGCAAAAAAGAGAATAGGTCTATTTAAATACGATTTTTCGATCAATTATAAAGAAACCTTTATTATCAGAAAACTACACGTGGAAAAACTAATGACATAGACAATGGAAAATTTGATCGAGATTTGGGCAATGTTATCTTCACAGTTGAGTCTTCTATCTATTTATGGTTTCGTTATCAAAAGCGCGATTGGCAAAGAATAATAAGATTATTCAGCGCAGAGTAAAACAGTACATGTTTTGAGACGCCTCAATTAGAGAATTAGTTGCTTCTTTTTGTTTGCCGACAATTTAATGCCTACAAAATCTATATCATCTACCAAAAGTGCTCGCTAGAGTTTGCTGAATTTTTTTTTGGTTCTGACAAAGCAAGGTGGATGTTACCTGAAGATATCGCAGCAAACTGTACAGTGCATGGAAACAAAACAAAATGACATGACAAAATGACTCTTCAAACCAATAAATCAAATAAACGATCTTCAGGGCCCTTAATCCCCACATTCTTTGAAAGATAGGTTACGTTAATAAAGAACTTCAAAAAATTAGTATCCAAAGTAATACCAAATATTTTGACCATGATTTAAGGTTACACTAGATGTGAATTATTTGTCAACATCACCACCACTTGTTATAGAAAACTCAGGATTTGTCTTCAAACGGCTGATATGCAATATTTTGATATGAGAGGCTTTGGTGCAAACCCATAGATGTCCGTATGGGTTTCAGCATTACTTTGTATAGGTGCAGCTTATTGAATAGGAAGAGTTGTAATCGATGTCCAAGCAGCTAGTACATCTTTTGATTTTAATGTTGCGCTGTTTCTTTTCATTTGCTGAGGGCACTCTAGGTAAGCTTTTCATCAAGGTGTGTGCAACCCAAGATATTTAACAGCCGGGTATTATTGAACTCAGTTTGTGGACTGGTTGTTTGTCTGTTGGTGAAGGTGATTTACGTGGAAGTGTTGAAAGTTACCCTCCATTTAATAGTCTCGTAGTAGGTTAAGATAGTATTGTAGGTGTTCCGCTGCAATTTTTGGTAATTACTAGCTGCTAAAATGGCTGTACCATCCGCAAATGTAGTTATTGGTGGTTGGCAGATCGGAAAATAGATCGGGTAGAGAAGTGGTCTCAGCACGGTGCCTTGCGGAACTCCCAACGCAATTTGGTAGTAGTCTAAAAGCTCGCTGTTAATCCTGACTTAGAAAAATCGTTCTTTGAGATACGATTTTAGTAGTATATAGATCTAACTTGGAAGAAGAGTTTGATTTTGTACAAAATCATTTATGCCAATTCTTATCAAAGGCTAGATTTTTGTCTAGAAACGCGGGTGCACAGATTTTCTGGCTTTAAGACACTTTATAATTTGATTCAAAATCCAATGGCTTTGATGTATCGTCAAATGGTACTTACGAAACCGAATTAGTAAGGTTGTAAAAGGTGTTTTTTTAAGCCCAATAGAACTTACGAAAGGGTTAACTGTCAAACAAACTGTCATACTGCGCTCACTTTTTGACATTTATGATCAGTATACTCTGGTAAATCATCATGAATGCTACCAAGTTATCCAGATTTTCTTCGAAAATCAGTCATCGATTCGCGCAACTTGTAGACGACTTCATGATTTCTATGGCACACATAATCGTCCATCTGAGCAAGGCATCCGTCAAACTGTGGATAGATTTCATACCACATACTCTCTAAATTATGCAATAACACCAACACGTCGAAGGAATGTGCGTACTGAAGAGAATATCGCCGCTGTAAAGTGTGGAAGAAGATCCAAATTTATCGATTCGTCGTCGGTCGCAGAAATTGGGGCTCTGTCCGTTCACTACGTGGAAAATTTTGCGCAAAAATCTTGGCCTACACCTGTATAAGATCCAGCTGGTGCAGGAATTAAAGCCATCATATGCGTCGTTCTTTCGCCGATTGGGCTCTAGAGCAGTTGGAAACTGACCCGATGTTTTATCGCAAAATTGTGTTCAGCGATGAGGCTCATTTTTGGCTTAACGGGTTTGTTAATAAACAAAATTGCCGCATATGGAGTGAAACCAATCCACAACAGACCCCACAGACTCCATTACATCCAGAAAAATGCACCGTTTGGTGCGGTTTACACGCTGGTGGCATCATCGGACCTTATTTCTTCAAAAATGAAGTTGAAGCTCGCGTTACGGTCAATGGAGATTGTTATCGAACCATGATCAATAATTTCTTGTTTGAAAATATGGATGACATTGAACCGGACGAGATGTGGTTTCAAAAGGATGGTGCTACGTGCCATACGGCGACCGCAACCATCAACTTATTGAAATGGACCTGTCAATTGGCCTCCAAGGTCGCGCGATTGGACACCTCTCGATTATTTTCTGTGGGGCCACGTGAAGTCACTGGTTTATGCTGATAAACCAGCAACTTGGAAGTCAATATTGTTCGTGTTATTCGTGACATACGGCCAGAAATGCTCGAAAAAGTGGTCCAAAACTGGACGTCCAGAATGCGCTTCGTCAAGAACAGCCGCGGTAGCCTCGAAATCATTTTCAAATGTTAATGCCATGTATTGATCTTTCGAATAAAAAAATTTTTTTGGTTAAAATTTAATTTTTTGTGTTATTTTTTACAATTTCAAGTTCTATCGAGCTTAAAAAAACACCCATTATTAGCTGGTCAAGGTCTCCTCTTATGAAGAGCAAGCTTTTGAAGATATTGGACATAAGGGACATGAAACTTATTGGTCTGTAGGATATGAGTTGGTTGAAAAGTTTTCCAGGCTTAGCAATCATAATGATCTAAGCAAACTTTCATTAAATTGCAAGATTTCTCCTGCTATCGGATCATAATTTAGGGATTATCATAATCTGAGATTTATGTATTGAATTTGATAACAGACTTCAGCTGCAGAGAACGGTGCGACTGGTAGGTGTAGCTGACTCGAAACATCCACCAGTATTTCGATTTCGTTGTCATTGTTACTTCCTTGAGAAAGTGAATGCAGGAATACATTGGTAAGATATTCGCCAAAAGTATCTGCTTTTACGTTACCTGTTCTAGTCCAGCAGTTATCGGGTTTTCGAATTGGGGAAGTTATTATTACTGGCCTTTTGATTTTTTCTGTTGCTTTCCATGTGGTGTGATTAGAAGAAGAGAGTTGTAAAATATAATCTTTGAAGGATTCATGCGTGCTCCTGGTAATGCAGCATGCAATTGATGAACGAGTCTGATATAGGAAGTTTTATCTTGCCTGGATCTTGTTCTCTGCCATTTTTTTCCGAACTCTACATTGCTCTACAATGAGGTCTCGTATGTAGTAAGGGATGTTAGTTACATCTTGTTTGCTATGCAGCTGCCCGGAGCATGGTGATCAAGTACTGAGTGGTAGCATTGAGATCTCAACTACCTTTAATTCCAATAGCTATGATGAGATTTTCGCCCAGAAAGGTTCTGAACTGACCTTAATTTGTATATCTAGTACACAGTCTCAAGGATGTGTCTTTGACGATTTTACTTAACCTATATAGTAATGGTGATAAGAGTAATTAATAGAAAGGTTTTAGTTCGATTATGTTTTGATATAGTTATCTGCTATACTGTTGGTAACTACAGAGTCCAGAAGGTCCAGAAGTTGTGTGGAATGCTAGACCAATAAGTAGGTTTTCCAGTCGATAGATAGGTGTAGTTATTCTTATGTACTGCTCTTAGAGGGTTGCGTCTTTTTGGATTAATTAGTCTTAAAGCTCAGGCTGTGTTTTTTGCGTTCCAATCGCCTCCTGACAACAGTTTAATACTAAGAACCTAAAGAAATCTTCGTATTTGTCACTTAAAATACATAGCATGCCTCGGACGGCTGTATACCGCTGCAACTACGAGGTGCATTGAAGTTATAACACCTCCGAATTCTTTTCTTACAAACTAATAACATAAAAACTATGAAAAATGTGTCACATCTTGACGTAATCTCTCTGAATCCGTACACATTTTTCACAATGTCGACTCTATGACTCCATGGCCGCTGCGGACGCTTCTTTAAGAGTCTTCTCTGACCACTGGAAAATCGCTGATGCAATAGCGACACTACTAGTGAATTTGAGACCACGAACAGTGTCTATCATCGTTGCAAACAGCCAAAACTCGCGAGGAGCCAGGTCAGGTAAGTAGGAGCATGAGAAATTACGTATAAGTTGTCAACATTCGTGGCACCCACCTGGAGGACATTTTTCGCATTTTTAGTTTATGTGCACAGATAGTGTATGCTTGCACTTTAGATTTGTTCTGCTTGGTAGTGTTGGGCTTTGTGATTGAGAATTGTGTTTGTAACAGTCACAGCTTAGCTATCATTGGGTGTTCCATTAGGGTCGTTAGCATAGAATACGTTCTAACGTGGTATTTTTAATACTGCCCTGTTCGTTGCATGTGTTTCAGAAATAAGCAGTTTGTTTGTTTGTTGTAGCTTTAGGAAAGTTATTATTTTAAGTACGCAGTTAGTAATTCCGTTAGTGTTTCTAATGCAGTTTTGCAATAACTAATATTACTTTAATTACTATTGTTAAATGTGAGAAGAGGAGGGCCGAGATTGCTTGAGGTAGAAAGGCACCTTCTAAACGAAACATAATATAATAACATAAGCTTGTACTATACAGGTTTCTGGAAATGATCAGACTAATTGATTCTGTTTGATAACCTGCGTATCTCCCAAAGGACAAAGGCCTCTCGGCTTTTTCGGCATAATTTTTAGATGTAAAGTTGTCTAGTTTGGCTCTCCATGCTTTTAAACCTCATCATAATTTTGAGTGGTCCCTTCTTTTATTTGCTGGTTTTTAAAGGGTGGAGATAGGTACCCATCTGTTTACCTTGTCGTCCACTTTTTATTTTTTTCTTATCTTCTAACCGTATCCGATCTATTATGCTGATATTCAATATTAACCTTTCTATTCCAAGCTAAAAAATTATATATATAAAAAAAATTATGAGTGCTGCTGCTGCTGCTGTCACACAGGTCAAAGGTCAAATCGTTCGTGCCTTTCCGTGCCGACCCGAGCGCCCCCGAAGGACAAATTTCGGCCCGGCGGCAGGCGCGCCCGAGGTAATATATTTCCGGAACCGCAAGCGATGGAAAATTTTCGTTTGAGAGCGGGTAATAAAGCTCTTATACATAAAAAAAATTATGAGTGCTGTCGCACAGGTCAAAGGTCAAGGGTCAAAGGTCAAAGTTCAACTCTAACTGGGTTTACGTAAATGCGTTGTCATGGCAACGGCGTACGTCAATTATGTCAAACAGAGCTTTTTAATCGTGTTTTTATTTATTTTTAAAAACTACTATGCGAAGGGGGCTCAAGCATGTCGGAGTTGGACAAGCTCTCCGGGGGGCCGCTGCCAGATTTCGTTATATATATAAAAAAAATTATGAGTGCTGCTGCTGTTCATGCCTTTCCGTGCCGACCCGAGCGGCTCCGAAGGACAAATTCTGGCTTGGCGGCAGGCGCGACCGAGGTAATATATTTCCGGAACCGCAAGCGATAGAAAATTTTCGTTTGAGAGGGGGTAATAAAGCACTCGTTAATTGTAATAAAATAAAATTATTATCCATCAGAGATGCGAAAGAAATTCAGCTTAAGGAGAAAAAGATTTCTTATGTCTAGGACACTACATATTTAGGACAAACAATTTGGGGATAAAATAGAGAAAGAAATATAAAAAAGAAATATTAGTGATTAGAAAATATTTAAAAAAATAAAGTGAACCTAGATATAACAAACAAATTGTTCAGTATGTATATATCACCGACGTATGGAGCAAAAATACAAAATTTAAACAAACAAGATAAAGGCAACAAACTTTATCAATTTTTTTTAAAAGGACATACGTGCAACAAATAATTTCTTTGCACGGCAACCAGGAATGTCCAGCAAAGCACTGCAATCTTACACTTTATAATTTTTTCTTATAGGGATTTGTGAAATCACGGGTATCCGCTAACAAGCTACGCACAATTCTGGAAATGGCGAAAATCATACGCATTTTGGAGGCATCAAACCACACATCTGCAAGAGATATCAGTAAGTTTGATGAAGGCATAAATACATGCAGACTCAGTGCAAGTGAATATATGCCTTCCATCGTGTTACATACCTAATGAGAGGTTTTACTGATTAAAAGTATGTTAAATATTTTTATTTTGACCGATTACGAAACTTTCAAATTTCCCGCCCTTTATGGAACGTCCTTTATAATATTGTAGCATAAATTTTAGTGACGATTTACTTTCTTTAAATAAAATTAGGTTCAGAAGTCTTCTATAGATATGTACTAAACCAAGAGTCAAATACACTGGGAGATGTAAATCCCCTTTTTCTTTAAAAGTATTCCCTTTTTCCATTCATCTTTCATACTTCTTTTTGATTATAGTTTTGTGATATTCATTATAATTTTTGATTGAATTTTAATGTATTCTGTAAATATTCCCAACAGTCAATTTATTATACGTATATGATGTATAGTAAAAACGTTACTCCTAAAACTCCCCTGTTCAACTGACTGATTCTCGTTTAGCTGTTTTTATATCCTTCTTTTTGTAGTTTGTGTAAATAACTTGTGTAAGGCTGAAAGCAATCTTATGTCTTTTTTGTTGCTTTTTTATGTATAAGTAGGCTAGTAGGTGATTTTCACTAATCCGGACTTATTTCTTGTTCCAATCTCGTTAACATTAACTGTTTTTTCGACTGGTAATTGGCTAGTCATGTCCTGATATTAAATTTTTTCTACATTTGTTTTCTCTGTTTAACGGCATATAATAGTTTATATTAAATCGTTGCTACAAATATGATTCCGTTTTTTTTAGTATTGTATTTCCTGGCTATCCTCATTCTCTTAACCACTTTTCTCTGTTTATTTTTTTGTCATTTCTTTTCTTGAACCTGTTTCTTAAATATTTACATAATAACTTTTATACAATTATACCATTTATGCAATAAATACCAAACAAATTGCCAAAGATGGCATACAGATAGTTATATAAAGGAAAACTCGCTTAATTTTTTATTTCTTAAGCGTCCATAGGGAAGGCGAGGAACCTAGCTAAGTGAGATAGCGTCCCATTTAGCGAAGAGAAGCAACAACTACTCGGACAAATCGCAGGCGGATGGCGAGAAATGGGAAGCCACATTTGTGGTCATGAGAGAAAAAGAGGAAATCCATCGAGAACGAGCTAAACCTGCAGACTATAGTGTTATCATCAGGTAAAAGCTGATCTAAGAATATACACAAGAACAGCTATTTCAAAACGCGTGGTAATATCTGACACTATTTGCTCACAGAATCATGAAGGCACCGATGGATTTGCAAATTGAGATTTGGAGCCCTGAAAAAACGCTGTTAACCAAAATCGAAATTCGATTTCATTGGACCAAAGCGTATGTCGAGGCTTTAAGAAAATAGAGTAATATACGTGAATATTCATTCATGTCCAATGTTAGGTAGATGGGCATAGCAACTCGCGGTCCTGTCTCGTAAGAACTCGGAAACTGACGGGAAAGTCACCTACACCATGCACGTCCTGCTTACCAGGACCAGAGCAAAAAGGGCCCTATTAGAAACCGTGGAGATGGCCACGGACATGGGAGAAAATCGAAGGAATTTCCAGAGTGCGAGAGTGGTGGACAGCACTTGCAGCATTAGCGGAATAGGAATTTTTAGTAGGCGCGCGGAGGTTGGAAAAATTTCTATTAGTGTGTGACGCAAACTCAAAAACTTTAAAAACTAAATAAGCAGAGCCTGTGGCATATGTTAAGGCAAATTAATCTGTTTCTTTGTGCAGAATTGTTAAACGTTAGGAAGACTCAGAACCATCAGCGGTTTCAAGTCGCTTGCCGTGACTCGGGCTTCCGTGGTCCTTTCGGGTCTTTTACTAAAGCGAATGCCGGGATAAGGTTATCTATTACCATCTGAAAATAGCAGTCAAAGGCGTTAAGCTTATCCCAAAGAGATTATTTTCCAGCTCCTATAAGTAGTGGAACACAGTACCGAGAGTTATAATAAGAAGAAAGTCACCCCGGTACTGTATTTCTCGACATAACTAGGTTTTCAAGACAAAATGTGGCGCAAGATGGCTTCATTGCCCATTTTATTGTAAACAGTTGAGCTAGTTTTGTCCTTTAAGAGCAGAAGTTTCCAAATCAAAATTGAGGAGATGATATCATGCAAGAATCTTTTAAGGATTTTAAGAAGATGTCCGCCAAGCCGTTTACGGCGCTAGCTTAACATGTAAATCACACAGCGGTAATATTTAGCTTGCTCAAGTACTACCTGGCTGTGAGAAGGATAACCCGCCACATTCAAGGATCGCTTTGATCGCTAATGGATTAATCTCAAGAAAAGCTCAGCGGTGTTGTTAGCAAGAAGGATTAAAGAGAGAACGTGAGTTTACTCACCAACTTCGGGCGCGACATCTCCTAGAAGGGTAAAGGTATACTCCTTGGTGTAAACAAAAACGTCAAACTTACCTAGAGCTTTCACACAACAGGTGTAACTAGGATAGCAAAAGTACGCTCTGATACTACCAGAGACTAGACCTATCTTTATAAATCAAGTATACACTTTGCAAAACAGTCATCAGACTCATGATAACATTTGCAGCACCTATCCGGAAAAATGCTGCCAAAATACTGAATGCTAAGATGCATATTTGGTGCTTTCGCTAGGCCAGAAACACTAACCTCTACAAAAATACAAAACTCTCAACAATCAAAAAGTTTGTGAGAGTACAAGTAATGCAGTTGTATTAAAATACAAGAGACTACATTAACTCAACCGTTAGAACCCCAGAAAACTCTAAAATGTCACAAGTCCCCAAGGAAAATTATTTTTCTGTACGCGGCAACGAAAGCGACCTAAATGGCCAATACTACAAAGAGGTCTTCAGATAGCGAAGAGCAAGTTAAGGGCTAGAATTCAGGGACTTCTAAATAAATGAGTACAGCCAACCCTCTGTCTCTTCGTTGGTAGTCTCCGTTTGTTGTTCTTTATGTAGCCTTAATTTACTTTTTTGTTCGGTGCAAGTTGCTTGAAAAGAGTTCTTGTCAACTGCTTCGATTATGAAATACTCCTGTTATCATGCATCCATTTTTGTTGTTTTGCTAGTTTGTTGGTTTGCTTCACTCCCTTGAAACATCCATTGTTTGTTCTAATTACCAGTAGTGTCTTCTGTCAAGTCCATATTTATATCTGAAATACAGTCTGGTTTTATCTGTGTTGTAAATACTCTATGGAGAGTAGCTCACCAGCAAAGGCAGCCAAATGCTGCTTACCTAACTCTCTGCAGCAGTATAGTCTGAGTCTGTTTTTTTCAATAAAAGTTGGCTATCTATCAGATGACCTAAAATTATTTTCTGTTACTTTCTTGGTTAGGTCTTTCGATTTTTGGAAAGGGACTTATTTACTCGCTGGTACGTTTAGAAAATTCGTCTACTTAAATCACTGCGAAAGAGCCTCTTTCACCGTTTTACTCTTCCTTGCTCTTTTCTGTTTTATTGTAGCACTATTTGAATTGAAACTAAACACTAGTTGGTCTCAAAACTTAAACCATTTTATTAGCGTGATTTATTGACCTTTAGCTTTTTCGTAGCCTCATGGTGAGGTAGCCGTCCTAGATTTTCGTCGTCATATTTTTTAAAAAGTTTTAACTTGTCCAGAACACTGCGGCTGTCTAGTTAAAGCATAATGATTTTATTTCTCGAGAAAGACTGACTGACTGTCGAAATTTAAAATGCCCTAAAATTGGGAAATGGGTTTTTATAAAAACAAAACTAACCAATCGAGAGACAGATTACAAAAGCTTGTTATTTAAATAGGCTGACATTAGAAAGTAGTTCAATGAGAAAAAGTTCATAAAAGAGACTGATTAATATAACCAGTGTACTGTAGTTATACAGAAACAATTATCCATAAACATCAAGAAGAAAAATAGAGTCCAACTATAGAAGTTCTTCATTATTGCGCGCCCTTGAACCATCCACTTTGCATATAGGAAACACTTATTGATTTGGCTGTTGAAAGAACTTTGCTTCTTTCCAAAGCGAGTAGTTTTTATCATATGAAGCTGATCGCCCTTCTACGTATGTGGCAAGGTTATCGTTTTGAGGGTCTGTATCAGTTTTCCAAGCCCTATAGTGGCGCGATCTAATTTTCTTTTGTCTTTTGGGTATCTGCTCCATTGCCATATTTTTCATTTCGTTTTTGAGCTATTTCTTCTTTCAAGATTATCGAAAATTTTTGTTTAACTTGTTTTGTCGCGAGGTTTGGCAACACTGCCTCATGTAGTTTTTAACAAGATTTTCAACTACGTTCTCGATTTCGTGTCTTGTTTTCAGTAGTACCTTCAGGTTTACTTTTTCCTGGAATTGCTGTTTGAAGTATTCCCGTTTTGTTTTAGAGTTGTATAGTCTCAGCGGTTTATTTCTTTGTATGATAGATGAGGTTACAGTGGCTATTCAAGTTGGACGTTACCCTTAAATTTCTTGGCGAGATTCCTTTGCTCACAAAGGAGTCTAGAAGATCAGGGATTTTTGCAAAGTCTGTTGGCCACTAGGCTGTCGCATATGTAAAGAGGTCTAGATGTTTCTTGCGTCACTTGATAGAAATTCCTTCCTTTCCCTGGACGGAAGAGTCGCGAACCCTAGTGCGTGTACTTGGCGTTGTAGTCACCTCTAGTCAAGAAGCGATTTCCAAGAGATATGAAGAACCCTTTAAAGTCGTCTTTGTTGTGTTGACTATTAGGGAGATAGTGGACTGCACAAGCTACTATAGCGCAGTGCCAATTTTCTATTTGTATGCCAGAGGTTTGAAGAAAGTGCCTCTCATATTTTGGCAATGCGAAATGTTTTATAAGTTTTTTATGATTACTGCAAAGTGTCTTTTCGCTTGATTGTCTGGGTTTGTCTGTATCTATATATATCGACGTGGTTGTATTTCAGAAATATTTCTATTTCCTGTTTGTGCTTTTTCATTCCGTTGACGTTCCATAAGGCAATTTTATATAGTTGAACCATTTTAATTACCCATTTTAGTTACCAGGCTTTTGATGATTAGTTCGTTTGTGAGTTAAGTAATTATCCTCTGCTGCGATTCAATTGTATTTTAAAGATAGGCTGTAAATTGATTTTCATATGTTGGAGGATTGATTATTCGTAGAATTTCTGTTACTGTATTGTGGATTTATACTTGACCATCGTGGGCCTTGGTTTATAGGGGCCGACTGGCTCGTTGATGCACTTATTGTGGCTTGTTTGTCTTATTGCATATATTTTGCAAGCTGTGTTGCTCTTCTTGGGTTCGTGCTTGGCCTGCCTTTTAAGGGAGTGTTTTTTTGTTTATAATTAAATAATTAAATAAAAGATAGACTTTGCAGCCTTTATAATTGACCGAGTGGTTACCCTCGAATGGTAAACATTTGGGTGGTTTGCTGTCTTTCCGATTTTTAAAACATTATCTGTAGTCGCGATCGCCTGCGCACTAGGCGAGTTAGTGTGGGCGAGATCAGATATTTCTCGTATGGCATAGCATTGGCAGCGCTTACATTAAGAAATTTGGGATTTTATGTAGGGCGGTTCAAGTTTACCACTGCATTTAATAAGAGATACATGTTGTAGATTTCTTTGTTTGGTCTTTCTTTGCCAGGTCAATAAAGAACAGATTTTCTGGACGTTTAGTTTCTCGGTTATGTAAATTTGTGATTGATTTGACTTGGCTGTCCAGATTTTGTAAGACTTCTTTAATTTTTTTGGCCGAAGTAGTGTGGTGTAGATTTCTTAAAATTACTCTGAATGTTTTGCTTTTCGGGAGGATAAACGTATGTCTTATAACTTTGTTGTCATCTAGTACGTTCTTTATTATTTTGTACATCTCTACGGTTCTAATCTGCAGTTTTATTTTGTCGCTGCTTATTATTTTGTAGTACTATTTCTTCTTTTCGACAATATTGTTCGAGTAGACATATTAATGACGGAATAGCTTTGACAAAGTAGAGAATAAAGAGTGGTGGTAGGTCAGCTTCCTTTACTATATCGGTATCACGGTTCAAAGAGCTTACATCTTTTTTAACTTTGTCATAGCGTAGGGCTTCAATCTGTTGGTTACCGATATGTTTTGTGGTTAATTGTAGGTGAACATCGATTATTTCTTTTCTCTTTTGTTTTTTAATTTTACCTCTTTAATTAGAGCTTTTCTTTTCTTCGCTGTTTTATAAGAGGGTTTCTCCAGATCCCTCATAATTTTTGTTGTATAGGAAGGGGTTATCTGCATTTATTAATAAAGATGTCGGAGTAGCTTGTGTCGAATTGAGCTGTCTATTTGTTTTTTTAAATTAATAGTTGCAATGGTTCATTGTACATTAAAAAACATCCGATTTGGACTTGACCCTGGTGAGCATGTGAAGCATTGGGGCTTTTTGTGGTTGTTGATTGTATTGTCACGGTTGGCACTGGGGTTGCGATTGCATTTGTTGACCCAAGCTTTTGTGGAATACCTGTAAAATATCTTTCAATCAATCTCAACAACAAAAAGACCTAAAGAAGGTGAGGGCATAAAAAACACTTTCACGTTTCCTGTCTCATCCTCAGAAAGCCATTTAAAGTGGGAGAAATCTCAGGAATTATAAAATCACTATTACCAAACAAGGCAACAGGATGGGATATTATGATTGGAAAAATACTCAAATAACTTCTAAAAATCGGAAGGATTATATACAAGTCCATCCTCAGAACTGGGTCCTTTCCTACATAATGAAAAGTTACCTAAATAATATTAACACAAAAACCAAGCAAACCCCTAAGCAACGTTGAGTCTTACAAACTCATCGGCTTCGTACCTGCATTATCAAAGCTACTGATAAAACTGATGCTGAAAAAATTTTAATGACACATCCAGAAGAAATATATTTCCTGACCACCAGTTCGGCTTTAGAAAAAGCACTCTAGCGTAACTGACAAGTTCACGGAATTGTAGAAACCATTTGACAAGAAAAAATACTGCAGCGCAGTTTTCATAGATGTGAGCCAGGCTTGATAGCTTGATAGACTCAAGTAGAAACTGCAACATTATACTAAAGTTGCGCTTGGAGGAAAGTACTTCTAGATCAAGCTTGACTAAGAACAAACTGAGCTGTACCAAGTAAACACAGGAAAGTGTCCTGGGGCCCCCACTATCTTATCTTTACCTCCGATCTACCCACCAACAATAGCATTGTCACAGCAACATATGCAGATGACACTGCCGTCCTCTCAACACACTCAGATCTAATCGCTGCTGCTCAACAACTCTAGACAGATCTAGACAAAGTGCAACAATGGCTGCAAGGTAGCGCATTAAAGTAAACGAGAACAAATCTTCCCAGATAACTTTTACTAAATACCGATTCCAATCTCCACAAGTAAATATAAACGGCAACTTACTCTTTTATACAGATACAAATAAATATCTAGGCGTTTACCTGGATGAAGGCCTTACATGCCACATACATATTTGGAAGAAGAGAGTTCAGCTTGGCATAACACTAAAGCATTACTACTGCTATTAGGTAAAAAATTATTATATATAAAATAGTACTAAAACCCATTTGTACATGTGGGAGTCAGCTTTGGAGAACCGCCGTCAAATAAAACAAAGACATTCTGGAAAGGTACCGATTAAAAGCTATGCGATTAATAATCAACCAATCGTACTACGTCTCAAATGCTGAAATCCGCAAAGATCTAATAGCGCCCGTAGTCAAGGAGAAATTATAAAGTTTGGTGAAAATCATCTTCATAAACTGAAAGTGCATTCCAAGCCATTGATAGTCATTCTCTTAGACAACAGTGAATAAGTTAAAGGACTCAAAAGAATAAACCGTTCGATTTACCCTTTGGATGTTAATAATACATCGTTACATTAATTAGTACACACATATATTATTATATTATTTAAGTAAACACAGGAGGGCCGTTAAAGAACGATCTCTTCCCAAAACTCTGTACGTTCAACAAAATTACTGAATTATTAAATAAATACAATTTTTTATAAAAGTTAAAAATAAAAATAGAGGTTAGAAACGACAAAATAAAATCGATTTCTGTGTTAAAATATGAACAATCAAAGAGTACATGAAAGTAAATTATTTCGCACAACCGCTCTTAAGCAGACATTTAAAACATAATAGGAGAAATTAGGGCCAGTTCTGAAAGGAGCAGAAAAAGAGCAGAATAAAGCCTGAGACTGACGCAAAATTTAAGTGTTGTCAGCACGATGATAACACAATTTGCTGAAAGTACAGTCTGTCAGAAATAAAATCGGAAAGTAGGCCGACGGGAGAAGAAAATGATGAAAGGAATGGAAAGCAACAAATATGTACCGCCAACATCAAACGGAAACCTGCTTTGATGAAATGCCCACGTTTGCGAAGTGTAGTTGTGCCTAGGAGGGTTTCCCTACCTGATCACAAATGAAAGGCGACAAGTGAACTACTTTTTAACATCCAAATATGTGTACGTCAACACGGTATTTTATATAACATATATATTTCAACCTTTAAAAGTCTATAATATTTTTTATTCCATCCCCTTTGGATTGTCTAAAATTTGACGATAATGCAAAATCATGTTTATTATTAGTATTATTATACTAACATTTGGTAAAACCAATTTTTCTGACAACAATTTTGTTAATTATTTTTTATTACAAATTTGCTCGCATTTTCTATTACCATCTTAACATAACAAACGCCAAAACAAAGTTTCTTTGTGAGTTATCTAGCTTCTAATGGAAAGCTCCTCTTGAGCTTTACAAGCCCTGCGAGCCGGGCCGCAAACGGACTAGAAATATTTGTAAGCACGGGACAGCAAAATATTTCCGTGCTGCCGGTTTCTTCAAACACAAACGCGCCGCTTTGATCGCAACTTCGCTAATAATAAGCGGCAGGCATTTTTCCAAGGCATTTCAGCCGCAGCGGCAGGTCTCGGCGGCGGGGCGGCGCGGCCCCCGCGCCTTTGAGGCGGTTTCGGCAGCGAGGGTCAAAGCTCGGCTCCCCTTGTCCACTGCGCCAACCTTTCGCTCTCGTCCACGTCGGAACAATTTGCGCCATTAGGCCGCGAGCGCCTCGGCCCCAATTTGCATCGCCGTCGAGACGCTGGCGTCGCCGAATTTTGGGCCGCCGCCCCTCCGCACGAGGCGTAATTGGGTTTTATTTGGCGGCGGTTTGATTTTGCAGGCGGCGTACTTCTGTTTTATTGTGTTTGGCCCATGTAACTTTATTGCGGGCTTTACTGCACGAGTCTGGTTAATTGGCACTAAATTTGCAAATGAGAGCTTTTTGACAACCACAATACACATGAAATTATGAAGAATATTTTGTTTTTACTATTATAGTCAATGCAATAATCATAAAAGTAAAAAACGTTATCAGTTTTTCGTACTATTGAAGATTTCATTTTGTAAATCTTTGTAACGAAAATGCGATTCTGCCAGTTTGAGATTCTTTTATTAAGAGATTTGGATTAAAATAGTTAACTAGTCTTAAGTAACAGTCATAGTATATTTAATTTATTTAACAATAACTAAGAAGGAAACAAGTTATAAGTTGAAATTGGAACATCAGACTCTCCGACTGGAACAAAGAAAATATATGATCTCTAAGGAAGCCTATTAAAGCAACTTACCATTAGCAAATTAAAGAAACATAAAGCTTATAGTTACTTAGATCTACATTTTAGAAGGATTAAAAGAAGAAAATTTGTTTCAGTTGTCCATGTGGAGTTACTAATCCTCCATTAGGCGCCTCCCCATGTGACGGATAAGGAAAGACTTCTCAGTTATTTGTGAAACCGAAAAAATATATTATTTAGTATGAACCAAACCTAGCAGAATTTAACTTAAAATGAGCGGCTACAAACATCGTTTCATTATTCTTCAATGGTAAGTCACAAAAGGCAATCACAATTAGGAGTTTTTAATACGACGGTCCTGAATATGAGCATTTCTTAAAAAGGTTAAATGTGTTAAATAATAAATATAGAACATTATTGCATAAAAGATAAAAAGATGAAACATCAGCAGCGTGTATAAGGCAGGAAAGATCCAAAATATACCTAGTGTTCCGATAATTATACCTATCCTTGCTTTACTCAGCATTAAGATATATGTGACGTTAACTAGCGGGCGCAACTGTCAAGTCTAAAGGTTGTAAGTTATATTCTGTTTCTTTTTAAGTTTGGTTATTTACCAATAAAGTAAGGTAACAAATAAATCCGTATTGTTGTACTAGCAATGCATAAATACAGAACTGGAAAAAATGTGATCTTCTTTTCGAATTAGCTGTACGTTTGTGTATCGGATTATAAAATTGTTTAATGCGACTGAAGGTGTTAACGATCGCCCAAGATCTGAAAAACCACATTCAGGAGGTCAAAGCCGTAAGTGCCCTAATTAAACAAAATCCATTACGTAAGCAAAATATGTCTTGGGAGATACATTTTTTCAAAACTTTGGTGTATCGTATTATTAAACAAAAATTACAGTAGAGAACCCTTTTAACAACAAGATGATAGCATATTCCTTAGGTAATCCAAAGAATTATCTGTGTCAAAAGTTCAGAGAGGCCCATCATCCAGCAGCTGCGATGATTTGGTGGGAACTGTGTTATGATGGAGTAATTGACATTCATTCGTGTCAAAAAATGTTTTGGAACTTATAGTCAAACCTCTGAATCACACAATTTATTGAGGTGAGCCTTGGATCTTTTAACAAAATTTCGCACCCGCCCAAAAAGCACAATCAACTCAAACTTAATTGGGCAAAAACGTGCTTCACTTTCCAATGATTGCAGTTCTGGTAGCCCAGACCTACGGTAGGTTACAAATTATGAACAGTTTTAGAAGGCGTAGTTTATTTACAAAGACACCCTTATTTTTTATTCTTTGAAACGAGCTCTGATGTCCGCAGTAATTTTCAATAGATATAATGCATGCTAGCATAGATGAGTGACTCGGGTATACTATACATTAAATACAACTAAACATGTAAAGGTAAATAAGCTTGTTACAAACAGAATAAGATGAACATACCCGAGAAATGTAATGCTTGATAAGCTTGTTATATATTATGTAGGAAGAAATAACTCATGACATAGGAACGGGGTGGAAATAAATATCGTATATGATGTACAAGTATAAGTTCCCACACAAGAAGCAGGCAAAGATCAAATTGACAAATTTTATGAAGAACTAGTAGAACAAGTTATATTAGTTACTAAAAAACAAAAACGACTTTTTGGGGGCGATTTGAATGCAGAAACAGGACAAGCAGAGAAGAGAACATCATAGGAGGCCATGCATAGGGTGTTAGGAACATAGGGGGAGAGGGTACATTTGCAAGATTTCTGCATACTACAAACTGCCAAAAAGACGTATACTTAAAATCTTGTAATGATAAGCCAAAAAGAGTAATTTACAGTCAAATTAACTATAAGCTATAAGCGATATAAAAACCCGATTAGGTCAGCCTTAACAAATCCTGATGCAGGCGTACGAACTATCCAATTTTTTAGCAAAAATAATGATAACGAGAAAACGACACATGAGACAAAACAAAAACAAGAATAGAAAAACATAAACTAAACAAAAAAAAAACAAGAAGGAAGCTTCCAAACTATTGTAAGAAGAATTAGTGAGTATAATAAGAAAACAATAGAACTGTAGAGAACATCTAAAAAAATCTTAACAGATATATAAAAGACAAAAATATCGGAAGAAAAACCTAAAAGAAAGTAAAAATGGATGACAGAACACATGTTAAATATTATTGTTCAAAGACGCAAATATACAGACAGACACCAAGGAAAATATAACAAAACCTGCCAATAAACTAGAAGAAATCTAAAAAGTTAAAAATGCAAACCAAATTTAAGAAAATCATGCTACAAAGAAACGATATGCAACAGCAATTATAAATATGGGAGCGCGATTCGGAACTTTTTGAAGACGATCGAAGATGAATTAGATAGGATACGTATATATTCTCCAATAAAATATGACAAAGTTACTGGAGTAAAGAGTGATAACGCTACTGGTCCTAATAAAAACAGACTCATTGAAAAAAAGAATTGAAGCTTCCAAAAAAAGGGGAGAGAATGTGGCACACTAAGTCTAATAAACACCATTAAAATATTTCTGCGTATAATACATCATAAATTTTATAATAAATTGGAAGAGAATATTGAAAACGCCAAGCTTGTATTTCAGAAATGACTAGGAAAAATACAAGTTTTTTGGGATGCCACAAGGTAAATGACAATGTGTACATACGAGTAATTGATTTTAAAATGCATTTCATAGAGCAGCTTTGCATTATTAGATACCTAAATTAGCAACAACAATCGCGAGAATAGAATAACTTTAGCACCTTTACTCATATTTGCAAGAAGTATTGAAAGAGGCATTTATAAACTGCACGCCAAGAGTAGTCATAAACAAAAAAAATTATAAACAATTCCAGATATTTCTATGGTACGTTGGCGTCTGTCAATACCAAATGAACCCTTCCCCTCCCAAGGAGCTGTGAGAACTTGACGTAGTGGGGGGGGATAAGTATCCTTTATGACTCCGAGGGCGATGCTGGCGAAAGACTACAGTCTCCTGGTAGAGCCACCCATGCAAGTAAAGCCGAGGACGAGAGAGGAACTAAAGACAGCTCAATCCCCGAAGAGACACCTGCTTGCAGGTTCCACGGGAACGGGCCTAAAAGCTTGCAACAGACAGGACAGCTGTGGAAACCATGAGCTACCTTAGGCGAGAAAACTTCTTTCTTCAACTAGTCTTAGGAGATTCTCCTATCCTCTTATTTTTCCTATTAGGTTGCCGCCCTAGACAACGGAATCTTGATATTCGGGCCTCGATACTAATGGAAACGAGGGTTAGGGAATCCTTACCTTACAAATGGAGATAGTGATAATAAACTGCCGCGAATCTGGCTTTGGGCAGCCCCTACATAATTATAAATATTGAGTAAAGTAGACGAAACGATTTTACGCAGCAGATCCCAGATCCGGTCGGTGCAGCGGCTAAACAGGCAGGCTGATCCAAATCGTCACTTATCTACTGCCTTACATCTCTTGTAAATAACCAGGCAGGAATGTTGAAAAATGCTACTGGAAAGATACACCTAATGAGCGAAGAAAATATGTGTGGTCATAAGAGTTCTATAAAAACTAATTTATTAGAAGGCTAACATTAACTTTCTTGGACCCGGGCGACAATGATGCTGAAAGTAAAAACGAACATGGCGTAGAGAACGTTGGACGACTAACAAATCCGTCACGACTATCGAAGGCTTATAAAACATACAAGAACAGCAAGGAAGGCGACAGCACCAAGTTTAAAAAACTAATGCAACTAGTGTTAAACATCGACGGCATAATAATTAAAATGAATAAAGTAGAGGAAGCAAATGCAAATTAAGACTGGCGTTAAAAGTTTAATCAGCAATTTAGCACCTTGAGAAAGAAGGGGTGAATTACCAAAGAAAAAACCCAAGCAGGGAACAGAAGGTAAAGCACATGAGATAGATACACAGTGAGGCTGATAAGATCTTAGAGAAAAAACGGGTAGCCAATATAGTGAGGCAAAAAATTGGAAACAGTAATAATTGTGACGACCTTAAATCATTCACATATATAGATTAACTAGAAATTACGTTCAAGATTACAAAAGAGAATAGTAAAAACCCTCTAGATCTCTATAGATGATCGGACTTAGTAGTATTAGTTAACCCAGAAGAAAGCCGGGATAAGAAAATTGACCAAACTATTAAGAAAACGATTCCTTGAATTATAGTAAGTGCTAAGGGACCCTGACGAAGTGTACGAGCAACTTATATAGTTAAAATGCAAGAAAAACCGGCACAACAGAAAGAAAATGGCATTTGTAACAGAAATAGAGGTGATAGATAAAAGAGACTTGAGAAAGGAACTGGAAGTTATCTACCAAAATTGCAAAAAGAAAATAAAAATCGTCTCATTACAGAATCATATTAAACTGATGTAAACCAATAAAACAAACAGCCAGATTAAAGCCGTAATAGTTGAAGTTGAAGGCACCACATACGCAAACCTTCTCAAGATTGTAAAAAGCATAAAGCCCAACAAATCGAAGTCAAAGTAAACGAGGTTCAGAAAAACAGAGATGGCCAACTGATTAAAGTAGAAGGAAGCAGGGGGAAAGCAAATATCCTCAGGAACGCAATCAATAGCAAAGTCCGGGGAGTCCAGGTCAGCATAAGGAAAATCGAGACAATATACCACATCACAGGTATCGACGCGGATATAGAGGCCAAAAACATCCAGAAAGCGTGAAATGGATATACCCATCATGGCAGGCCAAGTAAGATCGATCAGACCGGTGTTCAATGGCAGTAATAGGGCCACAGTAGCAACTCATAAGGGCAACGAAAGAATATTAAACCAGGTGTCGCGAATAAAAATAGTTTGGGCTAGAATTGCAGTGAAAGGTTGTTGTAACTGCTGGAAAGTTGCCATATTTCAGCCGATTGTCTAGGTCCCAACAGGTCAAAGCTGTGTACTAACTGTAAGAAGGACCACATAATAGCAGACTGCACTGAGAAGTTTCAGCGCCTAGTGTGTAATACTAAGGGGAACAAAGTACTAACCACAAGATCCAGGAGGCCAGAATGGCCAAAATCAATAACGGGGCAAAACCTTAAATGTAAAATTCAAAATCTTACAAATAAACATCGGCCGAACAAGATCTGCTTATGATCTTTTACGAGCTACTGCCATCAAGTTAGACATACACATCATCAAACCGCCGGATAAGAAATTTAATGCTGCAATTATTATACCTAAAGAACTAATTCTAATTTGATGAACTTCTTGATTTGTAGCTGCACTCCTATTTTTTTTACTTAGGTCTTTGTCTTGCTTCTGTAATACTGTAAATTTTATATTCTCCTTCTTTTCCCCCTCTCGTTTCTTTCAATTTTTTTTTTTAGTTTTAAGACTTTATTCAGTATTGCGTCTATTTCACTTATCGAATGCTTTTCTTTTTTTGTAGTTTCTCTTGGGGGTTCTTCACTTATCTTGGCCTTTACGATTTAATCTTTTAATTCCTGTTTGTTCTTCTGGAGCTGTGCTTTAAGATCTTCTTTCAGTTTTCATATTATTTGTAATTGTTACGGTTTGTGATTTTTCTTACTGTACCGTATCTGCACCTTTTGTTTTTTCTGTGGTATTATTTCTAGAAGCCCGTTGCATTTTTTGGATATTTTTAAAAGGATAAAAGTTTTATTTCCTACTTTTCAAAATCTTCGATTGTTTCTGTCGTTCTTTTCCTCTTTATACAATAATTTATCATTCTTGGTCTACTTTTATCTTCTTGTATTTATTAATATTTTATTTCTTTGTCGTACTGTGCAGATTTTACGTTTGCCAACACTGCGACTTTTTTACACTGGCTTATTGGTGGGCGACTGTTGTTACCGATGAGAAAAAGTTGATTTATCGTATTTACCACGCTGATTAAAAGTAGATTGAGCCATTTCGAGTTATATTTAAATAATTTTACTTGCTTTGACGCATATTTACCTGTTCACTTCCCATAATATATTATCACGTATTTCTTTGGTAAAAGGATTTTAATTGCACTACGTAGTAGAACCGTACTTAGGGCCGTATACCTAAGCTAGTAAATCTAAGGAAACTAAAGGTATATACTATATTTCTCGTATATTTATTCGCAAAATTAGCAGCGTTCTGCTTGGTGACCCGACGGAGGAGCGAATGACCATTATTAAAATTCATTACAAGCATAGAGAATGCTTTTCCAAGACTGCCCACTAATTACGTGGTATTTTTGAAAGATGAAACAACTGCAAAAAAATTAACTTAACAATTTGAACCAACACGTTCGGTTGCAGATAACAAAAAAAGAACAGACCAACCTGGTAACGGCTGTTCATTTGAAAACATTGCCGCTGCAATCAACAGTGTTACGTAATGTTCAGAAACCTCAGTGCCCCATCGGTGATTGAAACTGAACTTTTTAAAAGTA
Source organism: Sinelater perroti (assembly GCA_036346155.1). Lineage (NCBI taxonomy): Eukaryota > Metazoa > Arthropoda > Insecta > Coleoptera > Elateridae > Sinelater > Sinelater perroti. Next base: position 12,982,702 of record JARFIY010000158.1, on the reverse strand, counting down.
CAATGCAGTGGATTTTAACGAAAAATCTGGATCTGCACTTATTGAAGATTCAGCTAACCCTTTCCACATTAGTAGGTATGTCAATAAGCAAAATTGTTACATTTGAGGCATAGAGAATTTTCGGGCCATTCAAAAATGTCTTATGCATACCCAAAGAGTAACAGTTTGGTGTGGATTTTGTGCCGGTGGAGTGCATGAGCCTTTTTTTGGAAAATGAAGCCGGTTATCAATAGTGAACGTTATCGTATGCTTACTCTTTAAAATAATGCCATATTTTTGTCAACAGCCTACATATAATTTTTTATGCTTTATGCTCCGCCCCTAGCTGTTTTGCCACAAGATAAAATTTTCACAGCATTTATACACTTATCTTATTGATGCTCTATCATTTCGATATTCTATTGAAAAATTATTGTGCCACCTGTACAAGCCATTCTTTTACAACATACATATTGTCTTATCATTCCGCGCTTGTGTTTCGGAGCGAGTAGTTGCGTGCCACGCTTCGATAGATAAGTGCCCAAAACGCTCTACCTCCTATTAAGGTCAGGCCTGCATTTTCTTTTGATATTAGTATTACCAGTTACAGATAGCGCTATCGCGTGAATATTGAAATGAAAAATGTCAAACATAAACCCAATGTTCGGTTGTAATTCAAATTATCCTATAAATCATGCACTCTCACCAACAACCCGAAAATGGGAGGGCAAATATAACCGCCAAATTACAATTATTCAATTCCCGCACAACCACAGAATTTTATACCGCCGACTTTTCCAGTGCATACCAATCAACGGTCGTTGCTACGACCTCCAACTCTTAACCTAACCTCCCAAGATGCAAATAAACCAAGCCAAAATTCCGCAATAAATGTATTTGAAACACCAGACGAGGATAAATCGTCAACAACCAACAATAATCAATGGCAAGTTATAACATTCAAAAGAAGAAGACTTACTAACTCCCCAACACAAATTAGAGAATTTACAATCAATAACACCCATAATAGATCCACTGCCCTATCTCAATCAGAAGACAATACCAATACCCAAGCTAATAACTCCACACAACAACCAAAAATAGCAAAACCACCTCCCCCATTTTTATATATGGTGTCCTTAACTACGTGCAAATGATAGCCAACTTATCCAGTCATAGAAAAAACAATTTCACACCAAAGCCTTAAAAAACAACACGATCAAAATTAACACCCACACCGTTGAGTCTTAAGAAAACTAGAAAGGTACCTGACGGTCGAAAAAATAGTCTACCACACATACCAGTTAAAAGAAGATCGGCCATATAGAGTTGCAATAAGATACCTCCACCTCTCTATATTAAGGGAAGAAATTAAATCCAAATTAGCGAACCTTGGGCACGACATGCAAAATATCATCAATATTCGCCATCGGGCAACAGAACCCATTACCATTGTTCATGGTCGACCTTGAACCAAAAGATAATAAAACAATATATGAAATAAAATACCTAAGCAACATGAAAGTATCAATTGAAGCACCAAGAAAGAAAAATTTAATTCCACAATGCACGCGTTGCCAGGAGAACCGGCGCACTAAATCCTACTGTACAAAACCCTACACCTGCGTAAAATGTGGTGGAAACCATAACAATCAAGTATGTCAAAAAGATTCTAACACGTCCGCCAAATGGGCATATATACCACACAGTAAATTATAAGGGGACTTACAAAGAATAAGACAAGGCTCAAGCAGAAGATCAATTAACAATCTCCAACCACAATTCCCAACATCACACTAATTTCCTCCCATACCAAACCAACCAACTTACCAACCTGCAACTCCCCCGAAATTATCAACAAACCGCAGATCTTTCGCGCCAGTAACTATCGACACTAACAACTCCAACACCACCAATGATCAATTAATTGGACAGCAACTATTACACATTCTCTCAGAATTTAATATGTTTACGCAATTAATCAATCAAAATAGCATGGTGTTAAACATGCTGTCAACTCTCATTTTCAAACTAGCTTAAAAATGGCTTCGTCAATACATTGGCATAGCATTGTGAAACGCAAATGGGATATCAAATCATATCCCAGAAATAACAATATTCTTACAATTGCATAAAAATAACATACTACTAATCTCCGAAACCCATGCTACGGATAGAACTGTCATTAAAATCTGAAACTATACCGTATATCTTACAAATCACCCGGACGGAAGCGCTCATGGAGGTTCAGCAGCGATTATTAGAACTGCTCTACAACACTTCGAATTGCAATTTTAACAGACCAATGAAATCCAAAGCACGCTATTACAACTAGAAACCAGTGCCTACCCACTCACCGTGGCAGCCATTTACTGCCCACTTTGGCATCGTATAACTTATGAGGAGTATGAAGAATACTTTGAAAACTTTGGGAATAAATTCATAATTGCTGGCGACTGGAACGCTAAGCACACTACTTGAGGATCACGCCTAATTACCCCGAAAAGGCGAAACCTCCTCCGTACCATACAAAATTTTAATTTAAACTACTTATCAATCTACAAACCCACTTACTGGCCTAGTGGATCTTCACAAAATCCCTGATCTGCTAGACTATGCGATCACGAAAGGTATCGCCAATACGTTCTTCAAAATAGAACCCAATTGTGACCTATCTTCCGATCACTCACCGATAATTATAAGAGCAAGCTCTAATATAATCCACAAAGACAGCCCTCCGAGGCTTACCACTAAGAAGACAAACTGGGAATTATATCAACAACTACTAACCGAACGCACCAACCTTGCCCTGCGAATTAAAACACTTGCTGATCTAGATGACGCAACAGAATACTTAACACGACTTCTTCAAAGTTCAAATCCCAATCAACACATAGAATATGACAATATTCCTAGAAACATCAAAAAACTTGTCATCAAAAAACGCCGAGCAAGAAGTAGATGGCAGAGAACCAGAAACGATAATGACAAAACAACATACAATAAGCTCACTCACAATCCTCAAACTGAGCTCAGAAATTCCATAAATGAAACGTTTCAATATGGAAAGCTACAAGGAAATTTAAAAGACCCAAAATTACGATCTAACCAATCAGAAAACCTGATAGAGCTTGGAGCAGGACCAACACTGACAAAGCAAATGTATTCGCAAAGCATCTTGCACATGTCTTTACAACACTGCACCCAAATATAAATGATAACCAAGAAGAAGTCGAAGCCTTCCTACAAGCGCCGCTTCAAATGGCATTACCGATCAAATCCTTCTCCCCGGCGAAAGTTCAACAGAAACTCAAGTACACTAATGTTTATAAATACCCAGGCTACGACTTAATAACAGGACAAATTTTACGTCATCTACCCAGAAAAACATTAGAACTGCTAACTACCATCTACAACAGCATGTTAGGGCTTTGCTACTTCCTCCTCCAGTGGAAGTATGCCATAATCACAGTGATCGCTAAGCCTGGCAAACCACTTACAGAGCCAACATCATACCGACCTATAAGTCTTCTTTCCCTCCTGTCTAAAATGTTTGAAAGGCTATTGCTAAAAGGAATAGAAGAGACAGTTGACCTACACCAAATCATACCAGCGTACCAGTTCGGTTTTTGTAGGCCGCACTCGACAATACAGCAAACCCACAGGTACCAAAATCATGCAATCACTAGAAGCCAAGGCATTCTCCACTGCAGCCTTTTTGGATATCAAACAACCATTCGATAGAGTATAACATTTGGGATTACTATACAAAATTAATCCGGCCAAATTTTTCTATTACTGAAATCCTACTTAAGAGACAAAACCTTTCAAGCCAGAATTAGCAATTCATTCTCAATCTATCAATCCATATCTGCTGGTGTACCACAAGGAAGTGTTCTGGGTTCTCTATTATATTTGGTGTACACAGACAATTTTTGTCAACAACGATATATCCATCCACATCACCTTCACAAACAAGCGAACTACATGTCCACCAATCACCATTAACAATACAGTTATACCAGTCAAATCAGAAGTCAAATATTTAGGGATGCATCTTGACCAGGAACTCACATGGAAGACTCACACAAAGGCAAAAAGAAAACATCTCGATATCAAAGTAAAAGAAATGAACTGGCTTCTTAGGAGGCGTTCACAGTCATCCCTCAAAAACAAAGTTTTCCCCTACAAAGCCATCCTGAAACCAATTTGGATCTACGGCATCCAACTATGGGATTGCGCCAAGCCGTCAAATACTAAAAACCTTGCAGCGTTTCCAGTCCAAGACTCTCCGTCTGTTGTCAAATGCCCTTTGGTACGTTACCAACCAAACCATCCACGAGGACCTAGAGATCGCATATGTCTCCAGCAAAATCCATAGACTAGCAACTTCCTACCAACACATTCTCGTGGGACACGAAAGCGAGCTCGTTCATCAACTATCCCAAGAACCAGTCGTGTCAAGAAGACTGCATCGCCAAATGGCCCCATGACCTCACACATCAGCCCAACCAGGCGTAAGCCTCCTATTTGGGAGTAACATCAATGGATGGACCTCCCTCAAGTTTTCTACTTTATCATACGATTTGCTTATTACTCACTTAGATTGTATAGAGCAGATTGTAAATATTCACACTTAATAAAAAAAATTCTTATTTCCTCACAAAATTCCTTCTAATTTTGAAATTGAATAGGTATATAAGTAAGTCAAGAGTTAAAAACAGAGATCTATCCTTGTAGAACTAATAAAATTCATTTTCTTTTTAAAACAAAAAGGTAAAAAAAATAATTTTAATATTCATAATTATCAAAAAAATAGTGCAATATGTTAGTAATATATTTTAAGTTTATTGTCCCTTGTATAAATATGAAACCTTTACAATGGCCCATTTAAGTTTATCGCAGCAAAAAATCGGCCGCACTACACATCTTCGCACTAAACTATCGCACGTAGTTACAACGTTTCCCACTCGCTCAATCCTGCACTTTTCAACCGAGCCGACCGGCAGGTATCGATGCCTATAATTCAATTATCCTGCGTGGCGTAAATTGGCCCTATCGGAACTTACTCGATTTAGTAAGTGCTGACGCAGCCCTAATCCCCTAATAACCGCGATACCTGCCTAATCCCAATTCCGCGCTTCTCGAGCACGAACAACTTGTAAGTAATTTTAAATGAGGGGAAAAATTACCTCGCGCGCCCATAAAGGCCTTGAAGAGGTCTAAGCTCGGGAATTAGCGTTTCGCGCGCTTCCGCAACTCTAACGGCCCAGCTACAGTAGTAATAGATATGGCGTACATTTTAACATTAAACTTAATTATAACTGAAAGTAAAAAAACTTAAAAAATATTTATATAGTGTTTGTTCTTAGACATAACTTTTGTTACAATATTGAGTGCGAAAACCGTATACATTAATAAAGAAAATACATATATAAAATATAATACTAATTTTAAGGCAAACATTTCACTTTATGGAGTTTGAAAAAGGCAGACATGATTGTTGAGTAAAGAGGGTTTGGCGTTTTTCCCCGTCGCAAAAGTAGCCATCAATACAACTGCCGTAACTATCTGTAAAGATCGGTTTAAATATTTTATAAACCTACTGGTGTCTTGGGAATTTTATATAAAAATTTGTTTGAATTTCTTACAACCTGTAAAGAATTATTAATAATCTCGCAAGGCCATGCTCATACCATGTGTTTGAGAATTAGAAAATATAATCTACCGACTTATATTCTAATAAATTTCAAGTATTTAAAAACTACCATTCGACTCCACATTTGTCTAGAGAGTATGAGATTTATGTAAGAAAAACATAAAATCGTCGTTACTTTACATGCGTATTCTGCTACCTAATTATTAAGTGGCGAAGCGAAGCGGAGACGGCTGGGAATTTCCAAATTCTGTTTTGACCAATCGACAGGTGACGAAAAAGGCTCGTTTGCTAGTGATTTTGAAACTGATTGGTCGAAGATCACCTAGAGGGTTCTCAAATTTGGGAGACTGCTTCGCCACTTTGCTATGCGTTGCAAGCTTTGCAGGTTTATTTCTACTAAAGTAGAGGTAGCTATATTTTTTGATGTTTTAAAATGCTTTTATAGAGTGGAATCGCTAAAAAATAATTAGGACCTGGTAGAATCTACAAAAAGGCATAGCATAAAAATTATAGTTGCCGGAAGCTATCTGTTAGATTTTTGGTTAATACTGTATATTTACAACATTGTTGCGCAGCAATTTCTATTATAAGTAGTCTGACGCTGGACTTTTATTTATACTTATTTTTATCTCGTGACCGTTGTTATCTCGCGTCAGCATAAATAATCATCTTGATTATTTATTTACGCATAGTTGCATCAGGTCTTAAGGAGCACATTAAAACTTATAGTGACATCAATAGCATTAATACGTTATGTCACTTTTGCTTCCCTTCCGTTTTTGTATCCCGTTTGCACTGTCTCTAGGGGCAGTGTTGCCGGTCACAAGTTCGGATAAAGGAGGAGCGTTGTGGCGTTAGGATTTATCAATCTGACACATGTAAAAAACAAAATGCTAAACACCGAAAGGCAAGATAAAAAATCAAATTCAAGGAAAATATTTCCGGGTGGTAATCCATACCTTTGAAAAAGGGAGTCTTATAGGATACGAAGGGGGCAATTTTGTTGTAAGTGATTTAGCAAAACCTAGCTTAAATCTTGACCAAAACTATAAGAGAAATAAAAAAAGACCCAAAAGAGACAACTGAATTGTGGAACGTGGAGTATCCAAGGCCGGAAAACCAAAAACAGCTATTCAAGAATTTAGGAAAAGAAATATCGATATCTTGGTCATAAGAGAAACTGAAAGGAAAGGAACCGTCATAGAAGATGTAAATGGTGCACTACACTGTTGGAAAAACAAAAGAGAATATGTTAATTAAGAGAAAATGGAGTAAGATATTGACAAACGACTAATAAAAGTAGAATTAAAAGCCTTCGAAAGAGAAATTATAATCATCGGAGCATACGGTTCAACAGATGACACCACCATAATAGATAAGCAAATCTTTTTTTTATACACTGAAAGAACAAATAAAAAAGTGAAAAATAAGAAGTAATTATAACAGATATAAAAGATGTCGTTAATGACAATGGAGAAAAACTAACTGAACTATGTGAATCAGAAAAGCTTAAGATAACCAACAAATTCTGCAAACTTAAAGACATTTATAAATACAAGTAATGCGCATGATTTTTGTCCGACGCGACTGTACATCGCAGCGCGCTCCGCGTCCGGGAAAAAGTAGTGGGAGGTCTACTCTTCTTAACGCGACCCGGCTTTTGACGCTCCGAACAGCCGGAGCGTCAGGAGCTCGTTCCGCGTGAAGCGTGTTTTTGCAAATTGTAACACGGCGCGATGAAGGAGTCACTCGAACAAAGATACGCGATCAAATTTTGTCTGCGGCTTGGGAAAAATGCTACGGAAACGTACCAGATGATTCAAGAGGCTTTCAAAAACGACTGCTTGTTAAGATCGCAAGTTGGAAGATGGCACAAGTCGTTTAAGGTGGGCCGATGAGCCCCGTTTCGGACGCCCATCAACGGCCAGGAGCCATAACAACGTGAAGCGTATCGTGCACACGCTTTGTCGTTTAGGCATCCGACAAGCGATTGAAACGCAGGGTGGCCCTCATCAGGAGGGACATCAAAGCCTCAATGAAACTCCACCACGACAATGCACCCAGCCACACGGCCTTCATCGTTGGCGATTTCCTGACCCGGAGCAACACCCCAGTGGTTCCCCAGTCCCCATACAGTCCCGACCTGGCTTCCTGTGACTTTCTTTGTTTCCCTGCGTGAAGAAAGAGCTTAAAGGAAAACATTGGGAGTCTGTGGGAAACATACAAGCTCATGTTACAAGACATCTCACCCAGCGACTTTAAAGGTGCCTTACAGGCATAAAAATCGCAACTGCGCAAGTGTATTTATGCAGGAGGAGAGTATTTTGAAGAGTTTTGATGATTTTTACAGATCGGATCAATAAATCAGTTTTTATAGAACCATGCCCATTACTTTCATAACGCACCTTGTATACATAGATACAAAGAACAGGAAACATTATAGTTAAAGTTAACACAACTATTAGAATAAAAGATATGAGGTTTAAAAGTGCTACCGACCATAGGTTTCTGACATCCTATACGGCATTCCTATGGCTGGAACGCTGGAGAAACAAAAAAAGAAAAGGATCTGAAAATAAACCTGTTTAATGACGAAAAGTTAGGGAATTGTATAAAAAAATATTGGATGGCAAACTAATTAAATTCCACTACGGGAAACTAGGAGAAAAATATCAAAATATCAAAAACAGCGTCAAAGGGGCACCTTTGGAAGCCCTAGAAGAAAAAGAACCTCAATACAAACAATACAGAGCTATCAGCGAACAGGGAGAAGAAATTTGGCAAGCATATAAAGGAAATAACAGATAAACCAAAAGACTCACAAAAAAATGATAAACATGTCAGAATATAGAACAATATATATGGAGGGTACAAGAGAAAAAGCACGTATAGAATTCATAAAACAAGAGTGAAAAGAGTACTACCGATAGCTATTGACAGAGAACAGAAGAAATGAAAGTCGCAGTACAGAATGATTATTTATATACTCTAACCAGGTAGCCATAGCGCAGGATGTTGAAGAATTGGGTTTTATGTTTAGAAAATTCAATGAATAATACGTTAAAGCTAGTTTAGATATTGACATCCGGAAAACAGAATACTAACTACAAGAGAATACAACACTGATAACATAGATGTAGACGAAAACATAACAATTAGAAGTATGGATAAATTTAAGTATCTAGGATGGATAATATCTAAAAAAGAAGAAGAAATCAGGATAAATCAAACCAGAAGTTGTATTTAAAAAACTCTATTCAGCCCTCTGAGACGCCCATATCAAAAAGACAAAATAACAATAAAAAGGAATGGATAAAATAGGCGAGGGAAAAAGCAGCGTCAGATATAAAAATCCTTAATTATATAAATGTCAAATGTCATCTTATACGATGACATCAGAGGAAAGTTGCCTAGTAGCGATCCTCAGATACTAATTAATAATAGTAAAGTCCAGAGTTTTACATCTATTTAAACGTCTGGTAATATTTGTAATGTCCAGGAAGTTGAGTACTAATACATTTGGGTAATTATCTTTTCTATTTACATAGTTAGTTACAGGTATTGGACAAAATAAAGGGAACGCTTGTGGAAGTTGGAACATCTTGTACTCGTATTAATGCGGTGTTGATCTGCCTTTATTACGCAATACAGCTTGAATTCTAGAATAAACCGATAGAAGTCTTGAATAGTGGTTAGTGAAATTTGGATCCATTCTTTATGCAGCACAGCTTTCAACTCAGGTGGAGATGAAAAAGGTGGAAATCGACGCAGAATTCTGTTTTCCAGAGCAGTACACGTATAATAATATTCAGGTCTAGGAACTGGGCGGGCCAGGGAAGATGTTGAATCTCATCAGCATGCTCTTGCAACCACCCTTGAACAGAGCCAGTGGTGTAATGAAAGTTTGCACCATTGGATAAACCTGCTTACTCAATAGTTATCTATAAACTGCTGCTGTTACCCGACAATGTAATATGCCAAGATTGACATGATATAGCGATGCCATAATAGAGCCGCCAGCTTGTTTGACAGTTGGGCGGAGGCAGTCCATATCGTATGCTTCAGAGGGCGTTCGCCACTTTTCCGACCAAACCATACGTCGCCATTTTTGTGGTTATTGCGCCATGCACGTCGCCTTTAGGCATTCGTGTCTGTTATTAAGGGCTTGGCAATAGCAACTCGTCGATAGAGGTCAATTTTATGTAGATCTCGTCTTACTGTTGTGGATGACACTAGAGTGTTTAGCTGCATCTTCGTATTTCGACACCACTATGCTTCGCCGACTCTGTGTATGCGGTTATAACTTTCAAGACCGAGCCTTGTGTTACACCGTATAACATCGCTGTTTTGCTCACAGGTTTTTCGGTTAGACGGGCACCAACAATTAGACCTCTTTGAAACTCGCTCAAAACGGACATACCGATCATTCTCTACAACCAGACTGCCTCATTCTACTACTTGTGCACAAACCATGCTACCTCAATCAAGAGATGACAAATTTACACAGTGCCCAATGTTACCAGGCACAGTAAATATAATCTTGACAACTGTTTCCATTATTTTATCCAGTACTTGTATATATCTGTTAATTCCGTCTCAAATTTATTGAAGTTATTATGGAGAGTTTGGTTGGAAACGGACCATTTCGCGTTGGAGATATTGCGAAGCTTTTTTAGTATCATAATATTCAAGGGTTTCGTATAGTCCCATGATCTTATTTCGTACGCTGATACTAGAATTGTCACTGACATACACTTTGTTAGCGATAGTTCAGTTGTTTTCTCCAGAAGATAATTGATTCTCTTTATTTTGAGCTCTGGTTTCTTTCTATTCTCTTGCGATATGGGTTTTTCATGCAAATTGCCGATCCAGGTACATGCCAAAATATTTAGCTACGCGGATAATTAAAATTTTTATGAAGTTCAAAACAACTGGATGAACGATATAGTGCTTTGTGGCAAAAGTTGTGACCTTGTTTTATTTATCTAGCGCCATTTATGGGATATCTAAATATTGTTAAGGTGATTTTGTAGAATATCCGAAGCTCGAATAGGGTCATCCGCATATGTAACTATAACTATGAATTTATAACATAGAAGGTCAGCTGTAAGTATTGTATAAAGAGTTCATAACACTACCTTGGGAAACATCTGTACCAGTCAGCTGAACACTAGATAATATATCCTTCACGTATGTAAACCTTAATGAAAAGATAGTATTGGTATGGCAGAGACTGATTAATTTTATAATGACGTAACAGGATGTTAGGCTCTGCCAACTACTCTATAAATCGGTTCTATAGTGAAATATTGTTGTCTAAAACCGAACTGATGTTGAAGGATTAATCTTTGATATTCCATTCTTCATCTCTTCTTGCGGTTCCTATCTGTTCCGGATGTTGGCAACCATTTGGGCTATTATAATTTTGTTGACTGCTGTCTTGAATAACTGTGTTGTGGTCATAGAAAACCATGTTCGCAGGTTTTTAAGCCATGATATCCTTCTTCTACCCGGACCTCTTTTGCCTTGTACTTTTCCCTGCAGTATAACTTGAAGTAGTTGGAATCTGTTTTCGTTCCGCATAATGTGTCCTAGGTACTGGAGCTTTCTTGTTTTTATTGTAGTCAGTATTTCTTTCTTTTTCATTCTTTGCAGAATTTCGTCATTCCTGACTCTCTATCCATGACACTCTTAACATTCTGCGATAGAGCCACATTTCAAATGCCTCCAGCCTTTTTCTGTTGTTTTGTCAGGGTCCATGACTCTACTCCATAAAGAAGGATAGGAAGACGTAGCATCTCAGAAATCTCATCTTTGAATTAATTGTTAAATTGTGGCTTTTGAAGATGGTACTCATTTTGTTGAACACGGCTCTAGCCTTTTCAATGCGGATCTTTATTTCCTGTGAGTTATCCCACTGGTCATTAATGGTGCTACCAAGGTAAGTATACTTTTCCACTTGTTCTATAGGTATATGGTTTATCATGAGTTGACATCTGGGGATATTATTTTACTGATGATCATTAATTTCGTTTTGTTTATATTGATGTCTATGCCCTGTCTCTGACTACATTCTGTTACTCTGTTTAATAGTACTTGTAAGTCCTCTAACTTTTCAGCAAAAATGACTGTGTCGTCTGCGTACCTGATGTTATTTAATCTTTCTCCATTTAAGAGAATCCCTATATTTGTGTTTTCTAACGCTTCTCTGAAGATGTATTCTGAATAAAGGTTGAACAATAGCGGAGACAGTACACAGCCCTGTCTCACCCTCTCTGGATTTTTATATCTTCGATGTTTTCTTCTTCTAATTTCATTGATGCCGTCTGATTCCAATATAGGTTTATAATAATTCTTAGATCTTTTTCGTCTAGTCCTATGTTTCTTAAAATATCTATCATCTTTTGATGTTGGACTCTATCAAAAGCTTTTTGAAAGTCTATGAAGCAGGCATATACATCGCAGTTTACATCCCTGCAACGTTGAATTAATACTTGAATGCTAAATAGGGCTTCGCGTGTTCCGACTGCGTTCCTGAATCCAAACTGTGTAGCTGCTATTTGTTCTTCGCATAGTTTGTATATTCTCTTATGAATTATTTTTAGAAATGATTTTAATATGTGGCTCATGAGGCTTATTGTTCTATACTCGTTGCACTTCTTAGCTCCTGGCTTTTTAGGTAGTAGAATGAATTCAGATTTAAGTCATTCTATAGGTATTTTTCCAGTGTCATATACATAGTTGAATAGATCTGTCAGCCATTTCACGTTTTCTTCATCTAGGAGTTTCAAAAACTCTGTCTGTATGTTGTCTGGGCCAGGTGCTTTGCCTTCCTTCATACTTTTTATTTGTACTTCTAGTGGAGAGGTTTTGGTTTATTATCGTGAAATAGCTGTTATGTATATTTTTTCCATGTTTCACTGATTTCATTTTTATTGATAATAATTTTCCCTTCTTCATTCACTAGTTTGTTCACAGTTCTCTTTTTATATTTCCCAGTCACCTCGTTAATTTTCTTATATATATTAAAAATGTCATGTCTCGCTTGTAAGGTTTCTATTTCCGCACATTTTTCTTTTACCTCGTTTTCTTTTGCTTCTCTTATTTTCAATTTTATTCTTCTATTAATGGTATTATATTCTACTGGATGGCTTTTTGCGAGTCTTCTTTTCTCCATCAGTTGTAGAATTTCATTTGTCATCCATGTCTTTTTCTTTACGGTGTCTGGTTTTAAGAATTCCTTTTTGATACTTTCCACAGTGTCTTTTACTTTTTTGACCTCCTCTTCTATATTTGATATATTGACCATATGTCTATTTATGTTTGTGTTTAATCTAATCTCGTCGTTTAACCTCATCTTTGCTTTATGTTTTATTAGTGGTTCTTTTAGTTTTCTTACATCATACTTATTAGTACCTTTCTTTCTTATTCTTTTTAATTTAACGTTAACTTTAAAGGTTCCCACTAATGGGATGTGATCTGACTGTATATCTGCACCTGGATATGTTTTTACACAGGTGCAACTGTTTCTGTATCTTTTATTTATCAGGATAAAGTCTATCTGATTTCTAACAACGTTTTCCGGTGAGTCTTTAGGCGATTTCCACGTGTAAAGTCTTCTTGGTGGAAGTGTGAAAAATGTATTCATTATTGCTAAGCCTTGTTCTCCTGCAAATATGCTTAGTTGGTTTCCACGCTCATTTCTTTCTCCTAACCCGTGCGGTCCTATGAAATCACCTTCCCGACCTTTTCCGATTTTTGAATTGAAATCTCCCATTAGTATATTTAGATCTTGTTTTGGCAAGTTTTTCAGTATATCTGCGATTTGAAAGTAGAACTGTTCTATTTCTTCGTCTGTGTGATTTGTCGTTGGAGCATATATTTGAATAATGTTTAATATTGTAGGTTTAGCTTTTATTTGTAGTAGCATGATTCTTTCTGAGATTGGTATAAAGTTTGTTACACTTTCTGCGATTGATTTACAAACTATGAGTCCTACACCATGTTGATGTTGCTCATTTGATGAACCTTAGTAATATACCCGATGTTTGTTTATATCGCAGTAACTTGCACCAGGCCAACTCATTTCGCTTATTCCCAGGATTTTGATTTTCAATCTTTCCATTTCTTGGATAGCATTGTTAATTTTTCCGGTTTGCGCCATTGTTTTTACGTTCCATGTACCTATTTTCATATTTATTTCTACCGACTGCTTGTTTTTCGATTTCTCGACTTCCATTATCGATATTCCATTATAACTGTCAATCTCTTCCATATTAACCTCTCCAGTACTTCAGACGAAAGGATCAATAGATAGATATGCTATAATTGTATAAGCAGGTTTATCCAATTTCGCATTGAGAATTATTTGGCCAAATTTCCATTAATTTGGGAAATACTGTGACCTTATGACAGTGTTAAATATTTGTATGGTAACCGTTATTGTCTTGCGGAGCAGTTCTTTCAGTTTTTTTTGCTAATAATGTCACACGCTGGTACTCTTGTATTATTTAAACTTTGAATCGCATTTATTATTTCTGCAAGTGAAAAGTGCTGAAATGGTGTGCTTAGTTATAGAAAAGCTTATAGGTAGTTTAGTGTTTTACTTTCTTTTTTCAATGTAGCAACATCTTCACAAATTAATGATATAGGGCATTTAAGACGTTTAAGTTTGTTAGTAGCTTTACATAATTTGCATTAGTCATGTGAGAAGGAGGACAAATTGATTACATATTCGTTAAATCTTCCAACTCCTTGGTTAATCCATTTAAACTATTTTTGTAGCTGGGTGCTTGGTTTGTTGCCAAATATTTTAACTTTCTTTTTCAGCAAGTTAATTACCTGCAATAGTGAAATGGACTGCATGGTGTATGGTATTTATTAAATAATTAGTTGCAAAATCAACTTCACCATTTGTTTTTAGAGATACTTGAATAATTGGATTGGCGGTTAAGAACCGATTTGAAAGTTTTAATCTCTAGATTGGATTTTTTGCATTATAGTACTACCAGCAATATATTTGTTCCCTAATTCTTGGAAGAATGTTTCATATTAGTGTTGCTGTAGCAGGGTAAAATGTATATGGCTGCTATCACTAGTGAACAGTTAGAGTACTTAAAGTTGATGACAGTAAGTACCTTGTAAAAGTCGGTTGAGAACTCTTCCATTTCGCTATAAGATTTTTTTATTATTTGTAATGATTGCCAAGTTGGGCGAGTAGCATAAGTTGGGTAAACATTGCCTCAAATTTGGTCGGAAATTGCGATAGTAAGATGTTGCTACTAATACCTTAAGTTTGGTTATCTAATCCACGGATTGATGCAATATGAGAGTAGCTTGCATTGTTCAGGATTTTAGTGCATACGTGCGGCGCAGTTATTGGTGTGTTGATTTTCCCTGTATGTTGTATTCTTGGAAGAGTAGCTGATTTACTTCTATTTAGTTGTATTTGTTAGTACACATTGTATTCCTTATAATTAGCCAAATCTTTGACGCAACGGACACTTGGCGGGAGCATCTCTTGTTTTCTTATAGGCTGTGGAATTGTGTTTCTCTCCGCATTTAACACATAGCAGGGCTTAACGAAATAAATTTTATTAGGTTTATAAGCCTGACATCTAGTGGAGAGAATAATTGTAATTCTGCTTTTCGGTGGTTTTATGGCTCTCTGTTTGTTGATGAGAGTAGGTTTGAGATCAATAAAAAGCACAGGTTAGGGTTTATTTGATGCTCTGTGGTGGCTATAGGGTGGTAGTGCTTATTTATCTTTAATTTTATCAGTGTTCACAAAATTATGCGAATTTCTAAATATCACCATGGCTTCCTTTAATTGATGTGTTGTGTATACATTTTTTGTTCTTGGCATAAGAAATTAGTTTTCTATATAAATCAAGAGTATTTGTATTTATTTTAATTACATGATATGTTAGTTCCTTTGTATAATGTTGGTTAGATCTTCAACTATCTTAGCAAAATTGATTTAGTATCTACTGAGTATAAAGTTTCAATAAAATATATTTATCTTTCACATTTATTGTTTTAACTTGGTGAACAGTAATCTATAATAGAGTGGTAGTCAGATCCTTTTTTTTATTGGATTAATGCAAATTTACAATCTACTTAATAAAGTAATAAGTAAATGGGTTGAAAGAAGTTCACTCGAGTCAGGGGCCATCCATTGACGGCTCTCTGAATTCACCTAGCTAGGTCTTCTAGCCATGTTCTGTTAAGTCTTCTATTTTCCATTGGTTGTCTGAACAGTTCACTGGTTAGCTCGTTGCTGTAGGTTATGCTTCGATTTTTATGTTTAACAGAGTAAGGACTGATGACGTCGTATATAAACGGTATTTTGAGGTCGTCGTGTATGGTGTTGTTGGAGACATACCAAGGTGCATTTAGTAACATCCTGAGGGTTTTAGATTGAAAGGTTTGTAAAATTTTTGTATTAGACGGTTTGCTGCAGCCCCATAACTCGACACCATATGTCCAAATAGGCCTAAGAATGGTTTTGTATATGAGGAGTTTGTTCTGCAGTGAGAACTGAGATCTACGATTTTTAAATCTAATTGACGTCTTTTTGCCTTAATGTGTGTTCTCCAAGTTAGTTTTGCGTCAATATGAAGGTCGAGGTATTTAACTTCTCCTTTGACAGGAGTGGGAGTGTTACTGAAGGTAAGAGGAGGACATTCGGCTCTTCGTGTTGTGAACGTGACTTGACACGACTTATCAACGTTTAGATTAATTTTCCAGTGCGTAAGCCAAATTTGGAGTTGATCAAGATAAGCTTGCAATTTTGCAGAAGCTCGTATCGGATCGAGATCTGTATAAAGGATGGCTGTGTCATCAGCGAACGTTGCTAGTAGTGTATCCTCCCTGGCTGGTATATCAGCGGTAAACAGTAAGTACAAGAAAGGTCCCAGAACACTTTTGGTACACCAGAGTTGATAGTCTGGTAGTCAGATAATGAGTCTTCGAATTTAACTTGGAAGTAACGGTTGGACATGTATGACTTAAGAATGAGGAACAATTGATTTGGTAAGTGTTGTTTAAGTTTGAAAAGTAAGCCTGCATGCCACACCCTGTCAAACGCCTGTTTTACGTCTAAAAATGCTGATGTACACATTTGTTTTGCTTCTAAGCTTTCTTTGATTTTATTAACGCTTCTATGGCACTGTTGGATAGTGGAGTGATTGGGTTTGAAGCCGAATTGGTGATTAGGGATTAAGGCATCTATATGTGTTACGTTTGCAATTCTGGTGAGAATAAATTTTTCGAAAATTTTGGACATTACAGGAAGGAGGCTTATTGGCCTATAGGAAGTGGTATCAGTTGGAGGTTTTCCTGGCTTCAGTATCATGATTATTATTGCATACTTCCATAGTATCGAATAGTAGCACAGGCGTGGTATGCTGTTATATATGGTTGTGAGTAATACAATAGCTTTTCTAGGGCAGTTTTTCAGTACTTCACCTGTAATGAGATCATATCCAGGAGGTTTATGAGGATTTAAGAGACTTATTTCTTTTTTGACTTCTGCAGGTGAAATAGACTTGGGTGGGAGAGACATCTGACAAGAATGTTTGTATTTCGACATCATCTTCATCATGGTTGAGGATATCAGGAGCGGAAAATACGCTAGCAAGGTGTTCTGCGAATCTGTTGGATTTTTCAATATTCGTCCGCGCCCAGCTCCCATCAGCTTTTCGTAGAGGTAGAATAGATACTATGGGTCTTTTGAATTTCTTTGTCGCGTCCCACAGGGAGTGATCATCAGTAGATAGATTGACGATGTAGTGTTCGAAGGATTCGTTTTTTGCTTCTTGGATAGCATTGTGGAGATTGTGCGTTATTCGATTTAAATAAGTTTTGTCAAGTGGATTCCTGGTAGTCTGCCACCTGCGGCGAGCTCTGCGCTTTGACCAATTCTCTAATATGAAGCGGAATGTTCTGATTGTTGCGGGTGAAACCATGGGGTTCTGGAGTAGAGGTCCAGGAAGCGCTTTGTATTAACGTAGTTAGGTACTGCACAGCTTCATCTATGTCCTCCTTATCTTTTAAGCGGATATTTAGTGATATATTACCGTTTGATATGTTGACGGAATAGGTTCCAATCAGTTTTTTTGGAAGACAGTCTCTGTTATGGCTTTTTCCATATAATACTGGTGCTTAGAGTTATTATTACATGATTGTGGTCAGAGTACAGATCTAAATCGAATTCAATATCACTATGTAGGTCTAAGATTCCCTTATTTATGGCAAAGTCTAACAGGTCGGGGATTTTATTTCGATCGGTCGGCCAATAAGTTGGCTCTCCAGTTGACAAATAGTTGAAATTATTTAGTTCTAAAACTCTCAATAATGTTCTGCCTTTAGGAGTAATCAGCCTAGAAGTCAGATCCATGCACTAAACATAAATCGAAGCGGTCATACTATAACCCAATCACACTCATTTGTTGTTTACAGTATTCTCTTAAGTTAGATAAAAAAAATTTATATTTTGTACGTAATATAATTTTTATTCCTTACCTGCTAATAATAGCACCTATTCATATTCACATATAGTTTCCACTGTATATTTATAACACATATGGACGTGGAACTCCTTTTGCACCAATGTCCGGGGCTTCTATACATAAACAAAAATTTGCGGCCACTTCCGGTCAAACCGGTCTCGAGATTTTCCGATCAGGCTGAATTTTGACTATGTACTTGACTTATGGTCCTTAGTTGAATACTGAAAACGTTATGTCTTTATCTATCACAGATCAAAAATTATAAGGGGTAACAGATGTTAGAAATGACAGGAATAGAAGCTGGTCTCCAGCTTGGAAGCTGCCTTGATCAAAAGTTATAAGGAATGACATATTGAAAGCTGGGTGCATGAAAAACCCTTATTGCATTGTTGTAGGACATCCCTCCTATGTTAATTCGCGTATGTAAATCCGGTAGGACATGGGCTTTCGAATGATACACCCCCCCTCCCCGTATGTCTTTAGGTTCAGTAGTTCTCGAGTTGAAAGTCGCGACGGACAGACAGACAAACGTTCGCACCGATTTCATAAGGCTTTCCTTTCAGGTTAAAAGCCTAATAAAGCGTTATGTCACTTCTAGAATGTACTCTACTAGTAAAACTTAAGATATGACATATTCGGTTTAGGGGAGGCCATTTTTTCTACAATAACCGCAAGAAGTGCTTTAAATTATTAAAAAGCGTATATTTTGATTTGCGTAATGCCCATGGTCTTGCGTAGATTAAAAACCCTGAATCAACCTTTAGAAGTGATTACTGCAGCGTATGGTTAGAACTCTCAAAGAAACTGGTAAGTAATAAACAAAGCAATTTCCAAACGTCTACACACGAAAACTCATTAGTACAAAAGGCCGAGAATTAAGATACACACTTAATAGGACCTTTTTCATTTGGTTATTCTATATTGGTTAAATGTTTTTTTCTTCCTTTTTTGCATAAGTTTTTTAACAGTCAGAATTATAATTATGTGAGCTAATATGATATTTTAAATACTAAGACATCAACCAGTCATTAGATGACTTGGTCAGCTTCTTTTCAAACGCCTGTTATTATTACATTCCAAGTATGGATAGAGGAGAATGTTGTTATGTCTAAATTAAATATAAATGATGTCATTATGGAATGGAAGTGCGATCACTCGTAAATTCAACTTAGATGCAGTTTAGGCCAAATGTCGCTTGTAATGATACAAAGTTCACCATCATGGAACTGTGAAACAACAAACACAAACTTCGTGGAGTGATAAATCTCGTTACATGATCTAGTAATTTGATGAATGTGTCCGAATCTGCCGGATGCCAGAAGAACGCTACTTATCCGCGTATTGTGCCAACAGTCAACTTTGGTAACACAGCCATCATGATTTTGGGCTGCCTTTTGTGGTTCAGCTTGGATATCTCAGTTCCTGTAACCGGAAGGACAAACGTTGAGAGATTCTGTGCTTCCAACAATTCTGGTAACAATTTGGGGAAAACCAACAGGACCACTGTTTTGCCCACATATGGTTTAAAAAGATGGTTCTTAAAAATATTTACAAAACCCGTCATTCAATTCCGCTGAATACCTCTGGAATGCATTGAAACATAGATTACGCGTCACGCCAAAACGCCCATCTTTAATAGTTGGACTCTGTGTAGTTATCATAGACGAATTGAAGGCAATTCATATGGACATATATCAAAAACTGGCGTAAAGATCAACATTTTTCCTATTAACACATGCCATATAAGTCTCCGATTTTACAACAGTGCCCGTTTAAATACTTTTACCTTATAATACAGTAGGTACCTTTGGTAAAAAACTATTTTATTTGCTTGCAACCACAGGCCTTATTCGTTTTGTTTTGTTTATAATTTACAGAAATTTGCAGAACAATGATAGCTAAGCAAAAATTTTACAAGTAGTAGTTGCGTGTTATTGTGAAACTGCGCAATTGCCATCAAACTACTCAGGCCTCATAACAGTATTCTCTGTTTCTAGGATACATCTTTGAGAAACAATTAAAGATGGCTAGCATTGCAGCCTTAGAATTATTTAGAGAAAGATTTGCTGTAAATACTAGTTTAAATGCCCTTTTTATTACGTCTTCTCTAATTAGTCTTTTGGGGGCTGGCTTTGCTCAGAAGCAAAGTTTCCATAAGTTAAGAGTTTGGCAAAATAAAATAATGTAATAGAACCTGTCATTTGCGATAATACTAGCTTTTAGTTCTTTTCTGTGCTATTTTTTCATTAATTTTCGATCTCAGATACTTTCGTTGTTGGTTCACAGTAATTTTCTTCACATTTATATAGTTATCAAACTTTTTGGTCGTTTTGATTGTAATCTTTTTGTGCTTATCTTTAGCCCTGTACGCTGCTGTTTCTTTAAATACTTTACTATATCTTTCAAACCATTTGTTGTCCTATTTATAATATTGATCAGCCGCATACGCTACTACTTAGCACTAGTAGAAGATTAATAAGTATTTTTCGCATGACTGTTTTCAACGCGAAGTTAAATATAGCAGTTGGCGTAGCATCTTCCCGTCTTAAGTCAATATTGATTACAAAATCAACCAACAGCTGCCCTTGTATTCTCACTTTGGTTCTAATTTCTAATTTTATTAGTTTCCTGGTATGCTAAATTTGTCTAAGCCTCTAAGAAATTTTGCATGGATCAGTGTGTCGCAAGTCTCTTGGAAACTTACAAATAATTGATGTAAGTCTATATTGTATTTTAAATTTTTTTTAAAAGCTGTCTAATGGTAAATGTTTGGTTAGTCTTCCCTTTATTGACTTTAAAACCACACTGGTAACTACTTGTTGCTGATTCCATCCAGTTGTTTAGTTTTCTTTCTATGAGTTTGTTTAGCATCTTGTAGTTTACATTTAGTAAAATTATACCCCTATAATTACTGCACAGCGTCTTGTCGCTACTTTTATGTAGAGAGCATATAACAGCTTTTCTTGTGGTATTACTTCCTGCTTTCGGGTGCTTCTTCTTTCATTAACATCTGTGCCTCTATCTCGTCTTTTCTTGTGGCTTTATAATTTTCTATTTTTTGATTTCTCACTTTTCCTGTATTGGTTAGGCATTGTCCTCATCTGGGTTTAATAATTTTTTAAAGAACTATATCTAACCCTTTATAATTTTCAGTCCAGTATCTATTCACTTTCCTTCCTCATTCCCACAGTTTCCATCTTGGTTGAAAACCTGATTTTTGTCTTTGTATTTTTTCTTGTGCTAATTTTCTCTTTTGAAGTTATTAACTTTCTCTTGCACAGCATTTTTACTCATTTATCTTTTCTATTTCTCTAACCACTTATTTCTTTTATTTTTCTTAGCTTACCACTATAATTATTCTTATTTCTCTCATTTTTCTGGTACATTTTCTGTGTTATTTGCCTTTTCCTTGTTCAGTTTTGTTTGTCTGTTCAATATCTCCTCTATGTTGTTTAAGTATATACGTAAAATGCGAAGGTGGCAAAAATACTATAATTCTACATCGATGATGAATTGACATAAAGTGTAGCAAGGGGTGGTCCACATATTTTTACATGAGTTGAAAAATCGATTCAATAAAGCTTAAATTCTACTCATAAAGCATAGTCTAGGAGCAGCCAGATTTTAACTAAGAACATTTATTGTCACTGAAGGTTAAACTTGAAGACAATTAATTATGTACGCTATAGGTAATCATCCAAAAGTTGGCACTAGCGGGTGATATATAACGGTCTACCCTAAATTGGTCCGACCAGAAAATTTAGTTCAAATCATTTGTAGGATGAAAAGTTACCCCTGCACATGTTTCAGTTTCAGTCTTCTAGATTTCCATGATTCAAATATATCTTGACGCAAAAACACGCAAATACACTCACCATATATCACATCCGCGAAGCGTTCACTTATGCTTCGCGGGACAGGCGAAAGATCTATGATCTGGTTCCAAAATTTAATCCGCGCGGCGGCCGGGGCGCGCTCGTGACAGAAATTAAAGTTTAAGGGCAGGAGCGACCGCCCGCTCCGGATAATCAAGGGCCGGCCGCGCGACGAACTCACCGGCGGCCCCTTTGTGCGCGGCTGGCCCGCCGTAATTAAAAAATGATGCAAGGAGAGCAGATGATAGAAGATGATAGCCCCGGAACGGCGCGCCGCCGCGCGGAAGACGGAGCGGGGCCGTCCCCGGAGCCGCGTCGGCTGGGAATCGTCCTCGTATTGTTCTTCGCTCCTTTGACTGCTCGCATTGCAAACATCCAATAATTGGAAAGCGCCTTATAAATACTTAAGGCTGGCGCAGCGCGCCAGGCTATGCATTTTGCATTCGTCGCCCGCCTATTATTTTTCGCGAGCGAGCCGTGCGTGAACGTGCCTGCGCGCTCGAGTTAGGCCCATCTCTTCAATTAGCTAATTGGGCGTATTTGTCGGCAGGGCTGCCGACTTTCGTTTGAATCACAGCCAAAAATGTATTAAAAAGGCGTATGCAACCCGCGATTTAATTAATTACAATTTTCGTAGCTCAAAATTCGTGTTTATTTGTAAGGCCATTATTGTTATTCTGTTTGCACTTCTTCTTCTTCCGTTATGTATTTCTCATGCGCCTATAATAGAACTAATGTAACTACAACTGCGCCTTACAGCAAAAATTTAGGAAAATACCCAGAAAACCTAATGACGGCACTAAATTTAGTGATTATCCTAAAATTCAACCGTGCAAGTGTTAATTGCGTATTAATCCGTGTTATTCGAAATAAATTATTTGTTCGTAGATTTAAACTATGTGAGCCATTATGGCCTTCTACCCAGAATCTGAAAGGATACTACCTCTGAAAATGCTGATTTCAATGGTCTTCTAAACACTTGCCATACTCAGATGAGTAATGATCAATCTCAACAAACACTAGAAATTTTCTCTTAGATACACAGCAAACACATTATTTCCAATTCTTTCAATGCTCAAGAACAACGTGTATCTGCCTTTTCACCAAAATTCATCTCCTATCGAGTGAGACATGCGGTGAAAACGATATGGATGTTAAAAATGTGGTTTCGTGGGTTTAAATAAATCGGTAGTTTAAAGTAGGTCGAGAGTTGAATGAACCGAAGCAGGCTCTGCCACAAACCAGCCGGACCAAAACTATGATTGCGCGAGTAGAGCAAGCTGTTGTGGAAATCTGTCGATTAAGTGCGCGTGCTGTCGCCTCTAAACTTGGCATTTGCGTAGAATCTGTGGAGTAAATTTTGCATGATGATCTGAAGATGCAGAAAGTTTCTTTAAGGTGGGTCCCATGATTTCTGACGGACGAACACAAATCTGCGGGGGTAGTAATGTCTTAGGACATGGTGACAGATTCCGGCCAAAGAGGACACTCTACGTAGCCGCTCATTTTCCAATCGAGCTACTGTTGCATTAACGATTCTCCAGTGGGCGAAAGGCACTTCTAAAGAAGTGTTGTCAGCAACCATGGAGGCATGAGGTTGACGTTGTGAAAAATATGTAGACGGTGATTGCGTTGACAAGTAACAGAAGTTTCAACTTTCTTGGTGAAATACTTTTTCAGAAAGAAATTTGGAGGCCTCGTAGAAGGCCAACTCTGCACGTTTCATATTCTCTTGACCCCTGTAAAACTCCGGCAGCGAGTGGTCTTGGTTGTTAAGCTGCACTTTATTAGGCTGACTTCTCATATATTAATTTGATACTTCGGCAAAATTTCTCTTATAAAGTTAGCACAGCGCCAGGTTTTACTCGCTACATCCGACAGGAAACGAAGGCCCTTCCGCCGCTGCAGCGGCGGAAAACTGTCAGATGACAAAAACAACCGCCTTTGTCTCGCAATACGTAGCGAGCCGGCAGCTCAAATCTGATTTGGCCGATTGCACGTAATGCATGTCAGCTCGGCGGCCTGTTTGCGAAAGTCGTGATCAACAGCAACATTATCACGTATCCGCCGCGCGGGAAAAGTGCCGCTATTTGCTTTAACTGATATGTGCTGGGCTTTCGGAGTATCGCCTGATTTTGAGCTAATACAGCGCCGGAGTGCGGATCTTTGTTTCCAGGGAATTCAATTTCAAATAACCGGAATCTGGCGAGAGCTTCGTTTCGCTCATCAATGAGCGGCAGTTCTGTCTGCGATTTGTAGACTTTTCCAGTTAGATCGAACTTGGCTCCTCGGCCTCCGGCCTTTATTAGCCCGACAAGCTCGGTCGCGAATAAACACGGCTGGCAGCGCTGCGAAGTAGCGGCGCCAATTATTTATTTGCGTTTTAAACAATTAGCCGTCTGTGCCCGTAAATCGCGTGCTGCTCCGGCGGTAATAACACATTAAGGGATAATTTAATCCTGACGAGGATTACTGCCTTCATTAAAGACTTAACTGAGAGGATGACGAAATGGACTGCAGGTCTTAATGCCCTGCTCTATTGTTGGCATATTCTTCAATGCCAAAGAAAACAACGTCTAAGAAAATACAAGATCATATTTTATCATTGCCAGGAGAAATAAGCGGAGAATGTGCACATGAATATAAAAGCCGGGGTAGTTGCAGTAAGGCGGCATTTACAAGTGCACCATAAATTTGTACAATTAAGAAAATGCAAATTAGACAAGAACCTAAACCTCGCTGTATTTACAAAAGCTAGCGCCATATGGTACTAAAATTAATGACCGGGAAGGCACAATACAGCTAGGAATGCAGTTATGCAGTAGAGAATTGTTTATTGAGCGGTTCGTTGTGTTTTAGCAAACAATATTTATCTTAGTCTTTACTTGCTTGTGAACTTATTATTGATCCGCATTATTGTTATTGTTGTTTCCTTATAAAGTAAAGTGCAAGCAAGTAGTGGAGGGTCAAATCCAAAATATATGAAGCCTAATTACCACCAAAACTGCTGTTATAGCAATCTTGGGTACGTAACCAACTATAACCAACCTCTATACCAAGTTTAACACAATCCTAACTTAGCCCTACATGGTTTCAAAATCGGATAGAAACTGTGGTTGTTTTTAATTATATGCATGCACCTGTAACTTATAAAAATAATCATTTAGAAATTCAAACAGTCAGATAAAGGTAGCGACACTAGAAGACCACAGCAATGAGGACTTAGGGTCACAAGTCAGCCAAGGAGAAGAAATTATTGAAATAAATTATGTCCAAAAAAATTATGTACAAGAAGCTAAAAAGTAAGACCCAGAGTGAACTCGCAAGTACAAAACATATTTCAAGTTTTAACGCCTAATACACTTTACGATAAAGAAAATGCTGACCAAGGGGATAAATAAATAGGAGGGGAGTTCAAGAAAAGGCTTATATCACGTAACAATAGTGGAGCTCATAACAGAATTATTATTGGAGCGCTAACTTAAGAAATTGTTGAACTTAGAAAATCAATCAACAAAGGCAATAGATAAGCGTAAAATAGAAACTTGGACTAAAAAGTGGGACGCAGCATCGTCAAGAAACGAAAATATCTTTTTATCCAAACCAAATTGACATATCACTTGTTTCTGAAGTTCACTTTACTCACCGTAATTATTTCAACATTTCCGGTCTCAGAATTTATGACACGCGCAGGGTAGTTCTAAAGGATAAATGGCTTATATATATATATATATATATATATATATATATATATATATATATATACTTATTAAACAAAACATAATACATTATGAAATTGCTAAATTTGATAAAGACCATATTTCTTCAAGGTTATAGATCGAACAAAGAAGGTTTAACAGAGTACTTCGATTCTTTACTTTTGAGGTTTATTTCAAGTGGTGATTACAATTCCAAAAATATCCATTGATATTTTAGATGATGCTCTTCCAAAGATAGACTACTGTTCGAAGTGATGCATAGTTATCTGTCCACGTGTAAACGTACTAGCCAAATAACCTAGGAAAAATTCCAGTTGCTTAGACATCTTTATAACTAGAGGCATTGGTAAGGTAAATCAAAAGAGCTTCGATTATTGTTCTGGCCGAACTTTAGTATTACTGTCCTAAGCTGATCGATCGTAGTTAACACTAAACCGCTACAGTTACATATGCATCTAACAAATTAAGAGCAATTTAGAGAACTGGTGAATGATAATGTTTCCTTAAAAGAAGCTCTAAAAATGGTAAAGATATTCAATATAGCATAGAAGTATCTAAAAGTAGGCAAACAGAGATATACCACTTTAACCATGAAAAAGTAGCTGAATAGAGGAGACTACGTAAACAATGGCAGAATAGGTGCTGTCCCGAAAAAAAGCTCAGATACAATAAAGCTTGCAGAAATTTTAAATGAATGCTGATTAGTTATAAAAATGAAAATTTTAAACACACCATGGAAAGACTATCGGCCAGTAAAGCTACAAGCTACTTATTGTAGAAGGCCTTCAACAGCCACAACAAATGGTAACAGCTATTTGAAATAAAGACAGGAACCGGGTAAAGAGAGATGACGAATAATTTTTGCTGAACACTTTGAGAAGGTTTTTACACCACTTGATAAAACACGAACAAAATCACATGAAAAAATAATTATTAACCCATTTAAATGCACCTTTTCAGTTATTGCTGAAGATGTGCCCAAATTAAAGTAAAAATAATAATCTTTCTCATTGCAAAGCGTATTTTAGAAGCTAAGAACTGGCTATCTTCCAGCATAGTTAAAAGCTTAGTAGATTTATGTTTATTTTAAAACCTATCAAACCCTCCAAAGAAAGTATCATCTATAGGCTTATAGACCTTCTTTCAATATTAAGTAGTTTTTTTTTGTAAAACTATTGCTTAAGCTTCTAATGTATACACTTTAAGAAACTGAAAATATACCAAATCACCAATTTGGATTTAGGAGAGCGTACCCTACTATTGAGCAAGTCCATCTAGGGATTTCTATTTTATTCTAAAGCCCTATCTGCATGAGAGATATTTCTTTGTAAAGTATAAAGAAGAACTAACCATTGTAGTGTATATAGCACGACTTTCACAAAAGAAAATTATGGGAACGTTTTTATGTCTTATACGAGGGTAGTCCTAAAAATAAGGTCTCCAAAGCACTGGGGCAGCAGGAAAACTTTTAGCGCGGCTGTTGGCCACACTGCCGTACTTGCTGCTTCCCCCGCTCTTAAACAAACCATTTTTTAGCCTACGGAAATGCTTAGTTTTGACTCGGTAGCCGTTCGTAATGGAGTTCTCGCCAGGTGTGGCGTTTGCGCAATTATTCGGTTTTTTAACGCAAAAGGCGTTAAATCAAATAAAATTTATTGCTAACTGATGGAAGCATAAGGAGATGTTAAAAACGTCCGTTATCGGTGTAGATAGTTTACAGGTGGTCGTATGAAAATTCACGACGAAAAAAAGCGGGAAACTGTGAATTCCTGACGAGACAGTTCCAACGGTTGAAACAATCATGTTAAAGATCGGGGGCATTATTTCCGATAATCTCTGCATTTCGGTTTCTGAGGTTTGTCGAAGCACCATGCATATGAGTTTGGTTGAAAAGTTGAAATATTGTGCACCCAAGATGGGTAAAAGAAGCGCTCCGACGCTTTCTCAACCACATGGCGGCGAGCTGATATTACATAATAATAATGGTAAGGCCCTACGCCCCGCGTGGGAGCACGATCTGCGGACTGAGAGGTTAAGGCTCTCATACGGTCGTCGCGCACCATCTCTGATGCGGAGCGATGTGGCAAGCACCGCACCATAGACGACCGTCATTATTACCCCTTGTTCGAATGAATGCAGGTACTCAAATTTTTAGTGACTGAGTAGGGCCCCGCCAGGCATCAGAGAGCACCGGGAATTGAAAACGGGTCCGTCAGCATCGCAGCCCGCCTCTCAACCACGCTGGCGTTTCTGATATTACATAGGCAGACAAAAAGTGCCACAAGGCCTATAAAAATCCATTGGCCGAAATGGCGCTTGTGTAGAAAAATAGAGAAATATTTACACTTAAAATTGTGTATCAATTATTAAAAATAAACTTCTTTATCTCTAAAAACTAGGAGCCCTTATTTTTGGGATTAACTTACTTACAGTGGGCCTAACCATCATTCAAGATACCATGACGGCTACTTTTGCCGATAATAGGCTAATCTTGTCTAGTATTAAAGATCCAGTGAGAGCAGCGTAGAAACTACAAGACAATTTAAAACTAATACAGAAGTGGTACATAAAGATAAACGAGGGGATATCGATTCATATGACTTTTACAAAAAAAGATACGTGGGTCCATCTGTTACATCAAATCAATAAATGATACCGCTTGCAATAAAGCCACATATTTGAGTATATATTTCGAAAACGAGCTGACATAGCAAACCCATGTTTAAAAAAACTGTTTACTACTACACCTCAAGTTTAGACACCGTTATTGGCTTATAGGGATTAACTTTCAGCTATCCTTGAACAACAATTTACTATATAAATCTATTTTTAGACCTGAATCGTAAAATACCACCATCAATACTATATATCTATAATAATATAATAATAATAGTAATTTTCGTAATACGACACGAAGGCCCTTTGGGGTCGTAACAGGATACGACACACAAGGGTAGTAACGTGGCTAGCGCTATGTACCGACCGCCTATTATTACCCCAGAGTTTGACCTCCAAGTACTCATTTATTGTAACCTAAGTCGAACTGGGCCGTAAAAATAGTAGTGATCGAATTGGCGAGAGCGGGATTTGAACCCGCATCTGTAGGTTTCGTAGTCTAGCGACCTACCCACTAGACCTGGTATAGAAAATAAAGTAAAATTATTCTTCTCAGGGTTTAGTATGTGCTAGAGAACGACCAGTTCAACATCCATCAATCGACTCCCTTATACAACTAGATACTACATCCACAAGTTTTTGGATAGCAACTTATTATTGTCGTGTATTGCTGAAAAGACTTGCAAAACACCACTCTGACATTAGAATTTCAGTTAAGATGAACAAAAAAAATACCAATCACAAAAAAAACCTTCAAGCACTTAAGAGTACTAAAATACTATAATAATGAAATATTTATATATGAGAACTACTACTTAAAAAAATAAATAGTAGTTTTATGATACATAACAGTCATTTTAGTAAAATATAAAACGGTAACTATAATTAGCGGGCGGAAAAAAGTTTAGAGGAAAAACCTCAAGTTTTATACTTTTAAATTTATGTCGCATTTGGTAAGTTTAGGTTCTGGCTTTAGAAGCTTTTAGAGTTCATCGTATTATTTTATTATTATATTCGTTATTTCTAATTATTGTATATTAAAATTTTCAATACCGTTGTCAATTTTCTCTAAAATGCAAGCCGACAGGTGTGCAGAAGAGTGCTGAAGATGGTACTAACGAACAAGAAAAGCATCTGAAAAAGAAGAGCTTGTCAATAAATCAACAAAATGCCGTAGGAACAACTACCGCGTTTCTTCAAAAACCAAGAGACTAGACGTAGTCAAAATACTCACCGGGGCCATTCAACGAGTTCATGGTATTAAAAAGAAACAAGATGTGTTTTCCCAAATTATTGACAGCTACACATGCCTAAGATTTTATGACAGAAGTCAAAAGGGGGAAAGGTGGCAAAATGGCAGCGATTTGTGACTTTTCCCAAGCTTTTGTCAGCAACTGCAGGTTGGCGTTCAATTTGGGCGAATACACTACGAGATGGTGCATCCATTTAGGGGTCGTTGCGGTTTTATTCAATAAATCAAGATTTTTGCTTCATGTGATGCCAAAATTGTTTGCACGTCCGATCTAGAATTATACTGCGGAAAACAACTGGATGCACCATTTTCAGCCCCAAATAGATTTTGTAAAGCGTCTAGTCAATCCGATAGAAACTCAAATTGGTACACAAACATATCACTCGCTGACTTTGGACGCGATTAAGAAAAACAAAGCTAAAATCCCAGAGAATTCTTGCCGAACAGAAACATGTATGTGGATTCCTATCTTTTTGGATTACAAAAGGACAAAACGTTGGTTTCCTGTGTACCTCGGAAAAATAAATCTGTAGTACAACTCTCACCACTACATCCTAGACTACAACGTAACGAAAGGAGGAATGGACACTGCCGACAAAATGTGTGGCGCTTATTCAGTTTTGGAAAAACAAAGAGACGGCCTTGTGTTGTTTTCTACAGTCTGATGAATACTGGCGGTATAAATATTCGAATTTTATTTAATTTCGCTTGTACAACAAAGGCTCCTAAGCGCCTAAAAACTTTTCTGAAAAATTTATCATTGAGCTTGGTGAAAAGGCACCTTATCTTTACATCAAATCTCAAAGTGAATTACGGTCTAGCTCTGGAACCGAGAAGAGAAGAAAGAAACCTTCTAAAACGGATATTGGAGAAGAAAACACCTTCAGCATCTGATATTGAGGAACAGATCAATAAAATATATTCAACTAGGTTTCTTTATTTCTTGAAGTGTTGATTGCTTAATTGTTCACATTGTTTCTTTGCAGTACTGTCATAGATTATTTTTTCATATCTCTATAGCAATTTATCCACATTTAGTGAAGAAAAAACCATTAACTTGGATAAACCTGAATGACGAAATTTCAGGACGCGCCTGCTGTAAAGTTAAGCATTTGGATCGTTTCCTGCCTTCTTTAATGGAGAACTTAATGTTGATTTCTTGTTCTTTAATCATTTTTCGACCGACGTACACGAACTAGTGCCTGCCCATCAACAAATAAAACTATTAATTTTATAAAAAGAAAACCATTCCGGCTATTTTTAGCACAGAAGGTGTACACTCATAATTTATGTTTGCTATATTAATTTATTAATAGCGTATATTAATGAAATCAATGCATAATTAATATTAGAAGAATTATTCTGCTACAAGCTTTATGGGAGCAAGGTAAGATTTTTCCTGTGAGACTTCCAAATCTATAGTTTAATATCGGATAATAGTTACTTAAAAAATCAATAATTCATGCATAAATATACATTAGAAAACTTCTAGCTACTTGAAGAATGTTAAAAAAACAATATAATACAAAATATCAGACAAAAAGAAGTCAAATGGAGGTTTAGATAACTGTACGCCTTAATTTCTCTTAAAGTGTAGCAAATCAAAGAATATCTGAGCAAAAAACAAGTTAAGCCACATAGTAGCGCTGTTTCCAAAAAAAAACAAACACCTTGTTTTATTAATAAATTATAATTAAAACAAATAATGCACCAAAAGTAAAGTATGTACAATTAGAACTTTACTTAAAAACGAAAGTTGTAATATATAAAATGAGAAAAAGTTTCTCAATGTTAGAGTTGTGAATTGAACGCAGAAAAGTACTCAAAAAAGCTAAGAAAACAATGGAAAAAGTATTATGGTAAGCAAATAGATAATGTGCTAAAGAAATTTTCAGATAAATTTAAAGTATAGCGCAAATTCAATAGAAACTACAATAATTTTTAAAGACAATGCGATCCAAATGTGTCTTAAAAAACAATACACATAAAAGAGATTTAAACATTGGATGATAGTAAGTAAAATAGTTGTATTAGAGCTATATATACTACATGTCTAAAGATAGATCGAGGTTTGTTCTCCAAATATGGAGGCGAATTTGAGCAACCGCGACGTAGCCTGGTAGCCTATGAAGATAGACTGTAATGTTCATGAACGAATGAGCACAACTTCACTGGCCGGATTAGTTTGGAGTTAAACACAGGTGAGTAAGCATAGTACCCAGCTTTGTACGAAGCTTAGACATTCTTTCCGCAAGTATGATTAAAATAGTTATTGGAAATGATGCAGTGAGAGCAGCCTAACGTGATTCACATTCTACAAGACTAACAGCGAGCAGAGCAGTCAAAACGGCTGAACGAATACAAGATAAAATCAATGAGGATCGGCGATTGATAGTCCGAGAACTAGAACGTCATGGAGATTACAAAAACTAAACCCGCTGCTGTCGTCAGAGTAAAACGCGACTTCTGACGCCGCTCAAAACTGAAATTATCTTTAAACTGGAACGCATTCCAGAACGTCAACAAGATTTAAATGAATACAACGAGATGGTTTACCTGGAAAAAATATTTTTAGATTTTTTCTATCTGATGATAGTTTTGACGCTTGCAATGCCCAATTCGGTTATGCGCCCATAGATGTGGAATAAACTTTGAATTTAGCTTTTGTAGATCAAGTTTTTCAGTTTACATGCAACGAATTATATCTTGGGTATTTCAAGATTCATTTTCATGAATCTCGCTGAAGATTTGCAACAAACTAAGTGCTTGTGCGACATTTTTCCTAATGATTGTTTTAACTAATTGGTTTTATTATCATCCATATCCACTCTGCCTTTTTTGAATTATCGATGGCCAACAATCACTTGTGTTTGTCAAAAATAATTTTTTCTGTGGGTAATTTAATAACTTAATGTTAATTCTTTGTTTTTTATTCATTCAACTACTGTCACTTATGGTAAACACATCATAACTTCTAGTAAACGAAATGTCATAAAATATGTTCCAACATATGGCGTCAGTAGCTTTGTTAAAATAGTGCTTTTTTTGCATAGAAGGTTCATAATGCTATTGCTTCCTGCAGAAGTAAGAATTAGATCTGAAAAAGCATGATACGAATAGTAGAGTTTTTTCTAACTACTTAAGCTGATTTTTAGAAAAATTAATGGTCAAAATTTGTATCTAAGTAGATATTTCCCTGACGTCCAAGGTTTTCGAACGGCTACTCCTCAAGAGGAGATCTAGAGCACATAATACCAAATTACCAGTTCGGATTCCGCCAAGAACATTCGACGATTCATCAAACTCACCGAATCGTTATTAAAATAATGGAGAGCCTCGAAACAGAACGAATTTGCTCAGCTGTATTTTTGGATATTCAGCAGGCATTTGACAGGGTCGCAGGTCTACTATACAAAATTAAGCTCCACTTCCCAAGTCAATTATACTTGTTATTAAAGTCACACCTTAGCGACAGGACTTTTCAAGTCAAGATCATTAGCGCTGTGTCTACTTATCACATGATTAATTCTGGAGTCCCGCAAGGCAGCGTGTTGGGACCTCTGCTGTACTTAACTGTATGCCTCTAATACTCCTCTCACAAATAACACATTAATTGCAACGTTTGCCGACGGTACGGCTATTCTTTCAAGCAGCAAAAATCAGGAAACAGCTATAGCATATCTACAAAATCACCTCAACAC
Source organism: Sinelater perroti (assembly GCA_036346155.1). Lineage (NCBI taxonomy): Eukaryota > Metazoa > Arthropoda > Insecta > Coleoptera > Elateridae > Sinelater > Sinelater perroti. The sequence goes on along the minus strand of JARFIY010000158.1, from coordinate 12,949,389 downwards.
CCTTCAAGACTGGTTCGACAAATGGAGAATAACAGTGAACAGCCATAAATCTACTCACGTTACGTCTACTAATAGACGCATCGTGTGCCCATCCGTATTATTCAAAAACACCCCCATATCTCAGAAAACTGAAATAAAATATCTTGGCTTACACTTATACCAGAAATTACTTTGGCTATGAGTGTTCAAAATAAAACAGATGGACTGGCTGATGGGGAGACGATCTCATCTCACCTTACAAAATAAAATACTCCCCTATAAAATAATTTTAAAGCCCATCTGGTCATATGCAATCCAGCTGTGGGGTTGTACCAAATCATCACATACCAAGATCCTACAGAGATGTCAATCAAAAATTCTTAGAACCATAACCGATGCTACGTGGTATATCTCAAATTAAACTCTCCACAATGACCTTGGAATCCCTTATGTAGCGGAAGAGATCAAAAGACTGGCTAAATCGTACACCAAAAAAATTGGCAGAGCATACTAATCAACTCGCGAAACAACTGTCCGTGCATCCTACCGTCACCAGGAGGCTAAAAAGAAAATGGCCACAGGACCTACCTCCTCACGATAATTAATTAATACTAATTAAAATAAATATGGGGCTAAGGCACTGGCCGAATTCCCCTCATGTCATGTAATTAAAATCATAACTTTTACTTATTACTTCCATAAGGAGTAGATTGTAAATATGCAAAGTTAATAATAAAAAAAAGTAGATATTTATATTTTAAAAAACATTAAGCTGTCTTTCAGGTACGATAAAAATAGAAGTATCGTAAAAGTAAAATTAAATCTGGAGTACCCTATAAACATCTTGACGAACATAATAGTTAGTTCCTATAAGTCTCAGATTTATATGATAATAAAAAAGATTAAAAATCAGTTAAAGAATCTGTACTGTATATAAGCAAAGTGCAATTAAAAATTTGCAGCCCTTTCTTAAAACAAAAATAAAAAACTGAATTTTAGAAGTTTTTGTTGCTTATATTTAACTTCGAAAATGATTTGCTGAAACTGCTAGAACGCAATAACAGCAAACCATCGCCTGCTTTTAAAAGCGGCGCGTCACCGCACACCCCCTCGGAGCATCTTTTCCGCAAAGCGAGGTAAAAAGGAGCCGAGCACGAAACAGAATCCTAAGCTCTGCAACAAAGCAATTAGCAGGACGAAATCCCGGAAATAAATAAATTCCTCGCGTTGCGCCTGCACAGCGCCGACACCGACGTCACGAACGGGTCATTTGTGAGGAACGCGGAGGTCGGGGCTTTCACCGAAAGCGCGCCTTTGATGCGGCCGCGGCGCGATTTTTCCGATTTTAATTCGCCGCCGGCTCATAAAAAATTATAATTTTTCCATTATGCTAATGGCGGCGGATCAGTGCGAGGTGAAAGAGGCGCCCCGTAAACTGCAGGAGCGCTTTCGGGGGCTTTTCTCCACATTAAGCTCTTTGTTTCGCGCATAAAGGCTGCTGCTGCACAGGGCGCGCCGCTGCAGCAATGAAAACGGCGAGTTCCGATAATTACCAGGTAGTCGATTGCATCCACTACATAAATTTGATTTTCAATTAAACGCTTTTTCAGAAAGAATAAGCTTCGCTTATAGCACCGCTTAATGTTATTTATTACAGGCAACTTTTAAAGTCAGTTTTAGTGTTGGTGCTTTTTTAGGGAGTGCAAACGTTACAATCAATTCAAACAACTAAACTTTATATTTCAGAATTTATGTCGTTAGTATTCTGTTCGATAATTGTTTTTTATAATTATTTTGTTCACTGTTTTAGTAATAAATTATATCTTACACAATTCTTACCTATTGGGATAGACTCTTCTGGGTGTCACGGTAAGAAAGCTTTATTAGGTAGCTTCCTTGTGTGTTTTCCTTAATCTTTTCTTTTTTTTTTATTGCTATATTTCTTACTAACTTGTAGTAAAGTTCTTTGTTTACAATTACAGTTGTTGCATCCGTTTACGTTCAGTTTAGTTTGCTTTCCATACTTCAATTACTTCAATTACTCAATAATTATTCCATGTTCTAACATTCCTAGCTTTCTTAACAATCTCATACTTTGTATTTCTTCAGACACTGATAAATTCTGATCTTTCTGTAATTTTCTTTTTTTGTCAGCTCTCTTGTAGTCACATCCTCCGATTTTTTAGCACTCTCATTTCATATTTACGTATGTAAGACCATTAATTACTCTTAAAGTTCAGGATGTTATCGCTTTAGATACTTCGTATCCTTTCTCTTAATTTGTTTTATATTTGATTCTCTATTTGGTTAGTATTATTTAATAAATATTTAGATTGGTCCAATTAATGCCGAATTCTACTCCCCAACTCTAACTTAAGTGTTTCTTCACTTTAAACTGCACCATATCTTTAAACACTTTTCTAAAATATTTCGTTTCAAATTTAAAATTTGTTGTAAACAATTTGTATGTCATCCCTACACACACTCAAACTACCTTGATCTTCTTCCTCACTATCAATGCTAGGAGGTCTTACAGAACGATAAATAGAAGAGAGTTAAATGTTCTTTCTTGCCTCGAACCTTAGATTAATCGAAATTTTATTATTATTAGGATACTTATTTCTTAAAAATTTTAACTTAGATTTAACAGTGGGTCCTCTGTTAAATAAAATGTACATAGCGGATTCACTAATAAACCAAAACAAAAATATAGGTACGTTTCCAGATGAAAATTAATAATTAAAATGTTACATGTGTTGACAAATTTGGCTTAATTGTAGACAACAAAGTAATCTAAAAGGCGCACATTACCAAAGAATCTACGTAAATAAATCTTAATATAACAACAAAGCCGGTTAATATGAAAAAGACCAAAACTTTTGCCGGATCACTAATTACTTATTTACAAGGAAATAAAACTCATCTGCATTTATCTTTAAAACTATGATAGTAAGTCCAACGTAAGCAAATAAAAAGTCTTTAAAATCATCTGCGATGCTCTCTAATTTGTGTTCACCTACGCTATTTACATTAATCTTAAGGTAATTTACATTTAATATATGATATGTATTGAGAGAAATAGCAAAGAAGTTAATTTAAAAAGAACTATTACTGGGTCTCACCAAATTTCCATTTTTTTTATAGATAGCTTTAGTTACTTCCACTAGATGTCTATACTTAGATCATGTCTCATATACAACAGAACAGCCATATAGTCACAAATATTTCCACAATTGGCATAGCTTATTGCAGTTTTAGAACAGAACAGCCTGAAGGAGGGATCAGTTAACAATTGAACTTTGAAAACCATACAACAAACTATTACTGACGGGCATTTTGAGGCTCAATTTACGTGGTAATATAAGTGTCTTAGGAAACTATTTGGGGACAGTACGGTCCTGGCCTAGAGTGAAAGGACAAATGAAATTGGTTAAACACAAATATGTTTAAATATGGAAAAATTGTGTCTAAAACATAAAAGGGACGTTGAGAAAACCAATAGAAGGGTGATTAACTACCACATAATAAAACAATTAAGGTAAAATTAGATTTAGATTAAAATAAATACAAACACTTTATTCATACTGATAAGAGGTTGCCTGGCTGAGGTTATCCGAGTATGTAACAATCGAAATAACTATTTGCACTACATTCAAATAGTATCGATATCAACCATCCTTTCTTAAAAATATCATCACTGTTCACTTCAAAATAAAACCATTCATAAATAAAAGACTGAAAACTAGTACCTAAATCTACAGTGGGCGAAAAGTAAATTTAAGAACGAGTCCACACGAGAAGGTCGGACCTCCAAAGCGTTGAACTGGGTAAAGACTCTCAAAGAGTACAAAATAATAGGCACTATGGAAAAACTAGGCGAAATATTAAAATGAATAGAAAATAAATGAACATAAATGAATAATAAAATGGAACAAGTAACTTCAGAAATGACTACAACAAAGCTAGAAAATAAAAAACTGAAAGAAAGCGTGACAAAACAGGGGCCAAAAAATTAGAGCAAATTAGAATGAACAACTTGCTAATAAAAGGAGTTATTGAGGAAGATGATAAAGAAAAAATAACAACAACGAAAAGATAGAAATAGTGATGAACAAAATGAGAATAAAGACGAACGTAAAGAATAAAATGGAAGAGGTTAGGAGAATTAGGAAATAAAATATAAAGGACCAAGATCAATAATAATAAAACTATCAAAGTATAATAAGAAGATTGAAGTAATGAAGAACACTAAAATACTAAAAAGAACAGGAATATCTATAGCTGAGGATTATTCAAAAGAATACAAGACGAGCGAAAACAATTAATAAAAGTAATGAAGACGGCAAGGAAAAAAGATCAAAAGCTACACCTAATATACAATAAACTAATCATAAACAACAAAATATATGAGACAGAAACCGGGAATACAGAAGAAGTCAGCAAGAAATAGGTAACACCAGAAATAATAAAAAAACAGGAAAGAGAGGGGGCTCCGAATTAAACTTTCTGTAAAAGCAGTTGGGGAAAGTAACAAAATCTACTATAGCAAAAAGCAAAGAAGAAAGAAAAGGAATGACAAGGATAATGACCATGAAAGAAAAACGTTTAATCCGTTTTTTGTCGAGAACGAAGAAATACTATAAGCTACACGTAACGTCACTTAGTGAAAAGAACATAGGGAGCAAAAAGTCACAAAAAAAGTAGAAGAGGAAGACCAAGGTAAAATAGATACAGCAAATAATACACTAGAGTTGAAGATAATGGCAGCATTAAGGAAGGAGCGGAAGGAATGGGTCCTAGCAGTTATCTCTTTAGCAGTTTTGCTACAACTCGTTTTACGCTCAATCAGAATTGTTTTTAGGTTGAAATACTATGGCACCACAGTCAAGTCGATAAGTGATTTGATCTAAATTTCACTGACGCGCGTTGTTATGCCAATCATTACGAAAACGCGTTTACAAGGGTCCAAAAAATTTTATTTTAGCAAAATACGGTGAACGGAGGAGGACGCAATTTATAAGCGTTGTAAGCGTTTCTTACACTGCGACTTCTTTAGTCATTATCAAAGTCAATATCAAAGCAGGAACTGTTGTCGCCGTGTTATTGTCTAAGTTTTGAAAAAAATTAAAGCGCATTATGAGAATAGAATATGTGTCATTGTTGAGAGGACGAGAAACAATAAAGGTTTTCCGATGACTAACGTGACTGAGGAGAACACTCATTTTTATTGTCCGCCGTTTTCTTCAGCTGCTTAACGGTTGCTAAAATTGCCCTTGTGGCCAAAATAAACCCGGCCCCATACAGCTACACAAACTCGACCAAAATTTAAGAGTTTGTTCTGAACTAGACTGGAATATCCTTCTCTCCTACTTAGATAACAGCATGTTTAACGACAATATTGGTGTCGAAGCATTCGTGTGCGATTGATTGATATTTTACGACAGCTAATTGTCTCTAAGTCAGAAGATTATAAAGAAAAATAAACTTGCATTTCACTTTCAAAAAATAATTTTGATTTGAATTTGATTCCTACGAATGAAAAATAAACTTTCTCTTATATTCCATACAAATAAATTCGACATTTGTAATTTTACCAAAAAGTGAGAAAAAACAAAGAAATGAACAATGTATATAATAATAATAGTGTAAATTTCATACCTTTAAATAAGCAGTGTAATGGAGTGCTGGATGCTGAACACCACAAGGGTTAGACCTGAAAAAATAATAAGTTTTATTGCGAATAAAAAAATATTGTAGTGTTTTTTAATAGTTAATAAAATATACTCTGTAGCACAAGAGTTATGAATATAATTATAATGGTTTATTATTATCTTGAAATTGCAGCACCACTGAAAACAAATTGGGTTGTATTTAAACTTTCACGTCAAATTAAGCAAACTATTGAAGTTCGAGAACCATATGCTTATGTCTGTCCAAGATTAGGTTATATCGTTCCTTTGCTATTAGACCTGTGGTATGTAGTAGTGTCCGATCTAAAATAAGCATAACAGTATTCTTAGCTATTCAAATTTGGTCAATTTTGGTCGACAAGAAGTACATTATCAACGAATTAGCAAATTTGAAAAAGAATGTATTGTTATTCCACATAAAGGGAGTGCTTTTTTTACTAGGCATGAGCAGAACGATTCGTCGCTATAGTTGTACTGTGATGCGAACATGGAACCAGTTGCTAAAAAGTTACTCTTCAAGGGCTTGCTATTGCAGACCCAGGCGACTTCAAGTGCTCTAGCGTAACAATAATAAACCATCAAATCTCTTATTGCCCAGTCTTCAGCTATTTAATGCAGGTATTTCTCAAAATAGCATGATCCCTGATGTATAGCTAATCTTTACAATTATTCTTTTACACCATGAACACATATGTAGGTAATACTGATTTGTTGGCGCTTCACTATGGCCTTATTCATGCATTTGCTATTTTATAATGTTGCCTTAGCAACATGCATTTATGGCTCAGTAACTGAAACATTAAAATAAATAAAACAAATTTAAACACCATAACGTTTATTACAAAACACGGTACTGCTCTTCAAATCCTTCTGAACAGGATCGAAATTCTAATTACGGAAAAAATAAAAATGTTGGTATACATCTGGATAAGTAGCTCAAATTGATAGCCTATATCATAAAAAATAGAAATAAATTATTGTTAAATAAAGTGTATAATTCAATGACACAAAATATTTCAAAGGTTTCAAAGCAAAACCCGTCGCGCTATAGCCAACGCGGATTCGTTTACCTTTCTATAATGACCTTAAGATACCGTGAATCAGAAACGAAATCAACGGACACAAAGTAAATTACGAGATGTATGAACAAAGTACCGAAACTGATTTTTTATTATTTTATTAGATAATGACAGTTACAGTTGGACATTATCGTCTTCAGCTTTGATACAGTTTGATACTGTTTCAAAATGATGTCCTTTGTGGTACATTTTCACACGTGGGAAGAGGAAACAGTCGGGTGAATAAAGGGAACGAAGAGCCACGGAGATGTTTTTACTTGCCAAAAACTGATTAATTGAAATCTTTGTGTGACAAGGCGTATTATCGTGATGCCCGACCTAGTTGTTCTTGATATTTGGTCGCACACGCATGACCCTTTTTCGCAGTCGTTCAATTACCTTTTGGTAGAATTATTGGTTAAGCGTGTGGTCGTGAGGCATAAACTCTTTGTGGACGATTTCCTGGCTATCAAAAAACATATCAGCATACTTTTGATCATCAACTTGCCCATCCTTGCTTTTCTTGGCCTGAGTGAACTTAGAGTGTGCCATTACTGGCTCTGGCAATTCGTTTCGTGGTCGTATTAGAATAATCAAGTAATAAAACGTTCCAGAAAACGAAAGCTATTTTTAATCCGCCCTAAAAGTCAAGGCACGTGTTTCTCCGGTTGTCCTTTTGTTCCAGCGAAAGGTTTTTCGGGGCCATTTTGGCGCAGATTTTTTGCATTCCCAATTCGTTAGTCAAAATGCAACTCTTCTCCAATTATTCCGTCAGCCGACGATCAGAACGCGCAATCTGCCGGATTTTGTCGAAATTAGTATCATTCCGTGCAGTTGCAGATCGTCCGCTGCACGGTTCATCTCCAATCGTCTCTCTTCCTTCTAAAGATAACTTAAACCACCGAAACATCTGCGCTCCTGACAAAACAGTATTTGCACAGCCCCGCTGAAGTTCTTCATACGTTTCTGTTGCACTGTGTCTAAGTTTGAAGCAAAACTGGACCTCACACCGTTGCTCGACCTTACTGTCACTCATCGTTAAAACGCACTCGCCAGAAACTATTATATTATTATATGGCATTGAGATCAAAACCCTCTCTTAATAAAAAATGTATTTAGTTTTTACTATATCGATGAAAAATAAGGGCTAAATCTATTTACTCTACACACCCAAATTAGTGATATCTTTGCTCACTAGAAGAAAAGAATATTGTCTAGTACAATTTCAATATAATGAGTTTAAAACGTCGGAGCAAATGTAAAGGTATGCAAAAGATATTTTCACTTAAGGTGCCAAATTTTCTTGGGACAGCTTTGGCTTTAGTCATAAAACTTTTGTATTAGAACACTCTTGAAAAGCAATATGCGGTAATATATAACTTTAAGTACGTTCTAGTGTTCTTATTTCTTAACTGGGGAATATAGTGCTTATATATAGTGCTACAATATCTCATTAAATTGAAAAGAACTGCAGCACACAATGCCATATTATTGTATTTCTTTTTTTATTTGAATATATTTGATGTTCTTTTTGTAAAAAAACACCTAAGCTAGATATGGAACTATTTGTTCACGAGGTTAGAGAGCTATTATCTTAAACGAACAGTACAGTCCGAATTGAAACGGCGTGCCTTTTACGCGATAGACAGTTTTTACCATCAGTAACAAATCGCTGTAGTATTGGTATTTATTTTATTTCGATCAGTTAATAAATTACTGAAAAGTGCATTTAATACGTGGTTGGGGCCTTTAACTTAAAAACCTTTGTTTTAGATTTAGTACATGTAAATTAATCTTCTCTATGCTTGGTCACTTTGACTCACGAATTTAATAATTAACCAAAATCTCATGACAGACAGAGAGATCAATAATAGTTTCGGAAAATATTTGCCTATTAAAAAATAATGAGGAGTGAAAAAAGATCAGCGTCACTTATCATACATAATACAAGGTCCATCCCAAAAGAAATGAGCCTTATTTTTTTTCGGACGCGAGTGTACATTCCGGCGTGCTCTGACGTTAGCTAATTAAAGTTTTGTAGCAGACTATTGATCACGTAATTATGTAATTGTAAACATAAAATCCTTAAGCTTCGAAGAAAGGCTATTTATTGTACAGAAATTGTACGAATTTGGAGGAAGATGTGTCTTGGTTCAATGGATCTTTGACAAGTATTTCTTATATAAAGACAAAATGTTGAAAGGATGATAAACAGATGAGAAAGAGATAAATAAAATTTTGGAATAAAAACGTACAACAGTCTGTAAATACTTCTATCGTTATTTTTAGGCTAATTTAGAGATTTGAGACAACTGACAGTGTTTGAGACGCCCGACTCGCAATTTCTGGCCATCCATCTATTGCTGTGATCCTACAAAATATTGAAAAAACTGAAGATTTTTTTAAGATCAGCCTGGTTTGACGAGCAGCTCAACAAGCGATTATCAGCTATGGAAGCTTTCAAACTATTCTGACAAAACATTTGAAAATATTAAGTCTCTTAGCTGCTAAAGCCACAAAATATTAAGAGAAGATTTCAATTTGTCCAACTAATGATTGAAAAAGCGAAAGATGGTTCAAGGAGTATTTTGAAAATTTAGTTTAGTAATTTTTATTTGGAATGTTTTAACAAGCAACAAATGCGCCACTGGGGTACTAAAAATCCTCACTTTGCAATTGTAAAGTTTTTCCTTTTAGGAAAAGAAACCACCTGGTGTGTAATTCCAGGAAGAAGATTCTCGCACGATATTTCTTTGACACAAATGAGAATTCTTAAAATTACCTCTGGATGCTCGAAGAGGTGTTCCTACGGGGAGCATAGCCAGCCAAAATGCTCAAAGCTTGCACTTCGAAGGTTTTTTCCACACAACTGGATAATTTTAGAACACACGTCACAGGCCTGGACTTTGATAATTTTGCTAGTGGCGGTATTAATTGACCACCATATTTCCCTGATACACATCCACGCGACTTTTTTTTATGAAAATATCTAAACAATCGGGTCTACAAAGGATCTCCACTAAATCTTAAAATAGCCATAAAAATAAAGTTTAGGCTATTGAAAGACACACCTTACAAGAAATAAATGAGGCTTTTAAAAGTGGGCTACATAACCTTGTTATTTTTTCTTTTTTAATATAAATTTTATTAGCAATCGGATACATAATATCTATAAGCTAATACGCTAACTAATACATTTGCAGGTAACGTGTTTTTGTTAGCGTCCAGCGCCCAGCGACGCTCCCACTAATTATTTAGAGGTCTAACAGCCACACTCTTCTTAATCTTTTGTAGCTTACAGGTTGCAGAAGTGCTGTAATCAATGGATTGGAATGTTTATTTAGTTTATCGCAATATTTGATGGCTTCTTCTTGGGTCACTTCAGTTACAACCCTGGTAAATCAGTAATCAAATCCTTCATTACGATCTTAACATTCCGTTTATCACAGAACAAAAAATCGCACACTAAATCGCACAAATAAACTCATTGTCTACTCCTACCAGCCTCCAGTTAAAAGACAGAATAGACTATGGCCGGAAGACCTCACTAAATAGATACTGGAAAAGTAAGAGTACATTGTAAATTAGAAATTACACCAATAAAAAAGAAAAACTTTAGTTGCGTGTGGGATTTTGAGGTCTCCAAGAAGTGTGTAGTTTGAAATGTACCAGGGTGCATTTGCAATTATTCTTAGAATTTTAGACTAACAACTTTGTGGTATGGCTATGTTAGACTGACAGCCACATTCCCACAGTTCAATACCTTAACTCTAAATCGGTATGATTATAGCTTTATATATAATTAGTTTGTTTTCTATGGATAAATGTGATTTTCTACCGATCATCCAGTTCAGTTCCTTAATTTTCAGGTCTATTTGTTGCCAGACTGAGATAGGTAAAATGAGACTAAGTTAGGGTCTCTGCTGGTTGAGATGATGGCCGTATAAACGGCGAAAGTTGGCAATTTCTGTGTGTCTGGTAGTTAGCATGTCACCAGTGTACAGTATTTATAGTAAAGGCTAAGAATGTTTCCTTGGGAATCCTTGAATGAATAACAAAGCGAGTGTGGACCTTTGCTTCAAATTCGCCTTTATGCAGGTAAGATTTCAACAAAGTATAGAGTTTTTTTGATTTCATACAGCAAGTTAGGCTACCAGACTTTGTTGAAAGCCTGGATTATGTTAATGAATGCGGTTGTACAGCATTTTTTACTGTTAAATACTTTCTTAGTTAGGTTAATTATGGGGTGACATTGCTGTACTGTTGAGTGGGGTTACTAAACTGTTGGTCTGGTATACTATCAAGTGGTAAAAGATGTTCTTCGATTCTCTTGAAGATAAGCTTTTGTAAAACTTTTGATATTATTGGCAACACGCTGATCGGACGATAACTTGATCCATTTGATTCTTACCAGGTTTTGGAATCATAATGGTTTGTGCTATTTGTAAAGCTTTGGGCCAGTATTTTAGTCTTAATACTGAATTCAAAATGTACATTAGTTTGACGAATCCTTTTAATGGCAGTTATTTCAGCATTTTAGAAGTGATAAAGTCAATAAATTCCTTGAGTTTTCTTCAAATACAGAGATTTGATTTCATTAGATACCTCCTAAAGAGTGATTAGTTTAATGCGTTCTTGGACGTAAATGGATGTAGTTACGTCTAGTTCTACTTGTTAATCATGTACAATATCGGGTTGCGTTTGACTCTTCAATAGGTTTTCTTTTTTCTTTGGGCTCATTGCCCAAGGACTCAGTAGTGTTGTGTATCAGTAGATACAGATTTTAATTTATTACTCAGGTGGTTGTATTGTTTTCTATTGTATGGTAAGTGCGACTACTGCCATATTTATCTAGCTCTATCTATCTTAGTTTTAAATTTGTGTAGTTTAGGAATCTGGTTTTTGCTGACAACAGTTGTGCTTATTGTAGCTAATATGGGATTGTGATCTGAAAGCAGATAGTAACTCGAAGAGATGTCCGTAAATGCCTTTATCACCGCTGGTGATAAAGAAGTCTAACAAGTATGAAGCTTTGTTTGCGTCAGTAGGCCAGCACGTTAGAGAAACCGTCGATATAAAGGAATAATTCTCCTGTTTTTAATAATTTTATACCTTTCGTTGTTGTCAGTGTGGATCCCCATAAAGTGCGTTTGCTGTTAAAATCACTCCCAGCTATAAATTTGGATCCAAATGCTTTAAAATTATTGGATTTGATATTGCATCGTAGCGAGCAGTAAAGTGCTGTAAATGAAATTGCATATGGGAAGTATTTCACTTTTACTGATAGTGTTGCTAGTTAAAATTTACATTTTAAAAACTTGTTAGCAAAAAAATAGCAATGTCTAAAAAAACGTGATAAAATTTGCTCTATAATTCAATTGTCTATTTTGCCACGTTATTTTAGGCTGATTGGAAAGTTTGAGAAAACAAGAAGTGTACTGGATGATAACTTGACAATACAATTTAGGCAGATCAATCACTGTGGTCACTCTCTCGGCCATAGAACAAGCTCTAGAGCTTTACAAACAAGAGCCCACAACTTCGCTCTCTAAAGACGTACCTCAACTCAGTGTGAGCGTGGGCTCACTGCACACCATCCTCATCAAGAAATTGAGTCTATTTCCGTATATAACTCAATTGCAAACGCCTCTGACCGAGGTCTATATTGGCAAAAATTTTACTTGGAGAAGGTTTGGATCAAAAAGTTAAACATAAAGCACGTCCATTTCACAGTTGAGATCTATTTTCACCTAGATGACTATATCAATAAACAAAATTACCGAAACTGGGGTAGCGAAAACCCACACTTGACCAAAGTTCGTTTGCTGCACCCAAAAATGGTATGGTGTGCAATTTTCCACTATGGAATTGTCGGCACACTGTTTCAAAATACGTGAAGGAAGAAGTTTATAGGAGAAAAAATTATTCTAATTGTAAAAGGCAAAAGATAAGTCAACCGATACTAGTTTCAACAAGAGGGAGCCACGACCCTTTGGACTCGGAGGATTTTTGAGATTCCCACAGAAGTCTTTAGAAAGAAGATCTTAAGTCTGGACGCTTTGTACTGACGCTAGGTATGGCTGTTCACTCGTTGCGATTGTTACTAAATAAATGATGTGAAAGAATTAACATACATATGCTAATAGGTTTTTGTGGCATATCAAATTAAAATTTGGGGGAGTTTTAAATTAAAAAGTTACTTTACTTTTTGAACAGGGCAGTTAATGTATTAATCAGCTATTAGTTTCTTATACTTTTTATTGCAGTTAGTAAACATTTAATTATTTATTATATGCTTGTCTTGTTATTCTTATTTAATTTTTATTTTTATTATGATCATAAAGGATTTCATATTTATTTATGACTTTCTCAAGAAATAAATGTAAGTAAAGTAAATAGAAACAAAAATAACGTTATATCTACTCTACAGTATATTAACTACTCTGTTATCTGAGTAGCATATGCAGCCTTTGCACAGCAAACAGCGGGAGCTGAAAGCCCGACGCACCGCTGCGAATCGATGCAAGTGCATAATACCTACGTCGCCGAACACTTAGCGCCTGATTTATAATACATAATTTACAACGCAGACGTTATAAATTGCCGGTACACGGGAGCGGCTGATAATCGAGTTTGGGAGTTAGAGACCGATAGCGATAGCGGATAATGACAGGCCCGCGAAAATTGAAACCGAACTGCAGCGTCGCAGGCCCGTGCGGAAAATGGGCCGTTATCTTTTATGGGGCTGTATTTTTAAACTTTGCGCAAAATAATCATTGGCTGCTGGAATCCGAACTACGGCGGCGCTTAATGGCGCCGTTCCCTTTATTTTTACAACTGGGGCTGATTATTGTATTAAACTTTCTGAGGGAGTTGCTGTAATCACTGCGGAACTTTTCTAATTTATCTATCTAGTAGTAGACGATGTAGTCACTTAGGAAATTGCATACGAAATGTTTAATTACGATTCATATTTTTGAAAAACTAATAATTTGATAAGAAATTTTACAAAATTCGTAACTTATCAAAAGTATTGTAATGAAAATGAGGAATCTATTGGATAAACTGTTCAACTATTTTAGGAAGTCTAGGGACAGGTATAGTTAAAGTTCTTTATAAGTAAACCAGAATTGCGTGATTTTAATCAATCTTGTAACCGATTTGCAGGACTGGTTCAGGCGCGGATGTCGCTGATGTTTTTTTATTCGTACAAGCCTAGTATGCCATAATTTTTTTTATTGGATTTCTTATGTCTTTGGCTAGTTTAAACAAATCGCGTAGTTTTGTTTTGTCACTGTAGGTAGTTTGCACTCCACCTTCTTCTTCTTCTTCCTCGGTATATTACCTTAATAAGTTTTTTTTTTGTTTCCATATGTTCCTATCCAACCAGTCTCCTTCTTTCAGATCTTTTTTCCGCTTTATTTTTTATGTTTCCCAATTTAAAGCTAGTCGCCCTCTTGCTCTTTCATCTCTTGGAGACCAGTCTCTAATCTTCCTTGGTACAACTATCTTTAGGCATTCATTTTACATGACCCTACAAACGTAGTGCTCGATTTTCTAAACTCTTAGTGATTGACTGTGTTACTTTCATCTCTTCCTATATTATTTTTGTCCTCATCCTATCTCTTCTGGTAGTTTTTAGACATCTTTTTAGTAATATAATTCTACTGCTTTAGTTCTATCTCAAACATATTTCGTCATTGGCTACAATTCTGCTCCATATAGTGTGATATTCTCTACTATACTATAAAACATCATTTTCTTTGTGTCTTCACTTAAGTTGTTACTCCATAGTAGTCCGTACAGATTTTTTGTTGTCGTTTTCCAATCATTATTTTTTTGGAGATATCCTTCTTATATTTGCCCTCCGAGCTTATAGTCGTTTATAAGTAAGTGAAATTGTTGCAGAATTTAATATCCTGTCCGACAAAACATTTAAGTTTCCTATCGTTCTTCTCACACACATGTATTCTGCTCTTTTGAAATTAATTTTTAATCCGCCTTCTTCAATTTCTTTTTTAAGTTTCCTTAACATAAATTCCATATCTTCCTCATCCTGTACAAATTTGATTTGGTCATCCCCGAAAAATAGTAAATGTAATGTGTCGTTATTTATTTCAAAACTCATTCCTGCGCATTTTCGATACCATGTTTTTGGCGTTTTGTTGATGTTGTGATTTCTTTTGTCACTTTATTTTCAATATTTATTTTTTTTGTTATTCTTATGTATTCTTCTTATCAGGTTTATACATTTTTTCTTATACCTATTTATCTCATCGCCTGCCATATCTTACATTTAGGTACATTATCATAAGCTTTTTCTAGATGTACACAGGTCATATGAGTGTCTATCATTTTTTTCTGTTTTTTTTTTTTATTAATTATGTTACGCAATGTAAGTTATCAAACCATAATTTTTTAGTTCTTACTTTGCTTTTTTCTAAATTATATTTCTCCCTTTTCCATTTTATTTTGTATTACTGTTAAAAATAGACGAGCTATGTAAGCTATGGAAGGGATGACTGCCTTTTTTTATATAGAAAAGTTATGTATGATTCTTACCATTTTGATGGGATGTCTTGTCTCTCCTCTATTTTGTTGAAGACTTTAGTTATGAACGTTATAATTTTGTCCCTCCATATATGAGGAGTTTTTATGTGTTTTGATTTTTGAACGCCAGACAGATCTGCGGAGTAAAGAAATTTAAACGGGACACCAAGAGGACCAGATGGTGGAACGAAGAGGTAAAGAGAGCAATTAGAGAGAAGAAAAAAGCGTGGAAAAAATATATAGATACCAAAAGTCAAGAGGACAAAGAAGGTTATATAAGAAAAAGAAACAAAGCCAAAATAGACATAAGAAAAGCAAAGAATCAATGCTGGGAAGAATTTGGCCGAGAACTAGATGAACTATACACTAAAAACAACAAACATTTTTGGGGAATAGTAAAAAAGTTAAGAGGTAATAAAGGAAAAGAAGTAAGAGGAATAAGAAACAAAAACAATGAATTAAAAACGGAAACAACAGAAATACTACATGTATGGAAGGAATATTACGAGGAAAAATTTGAGGAAAACCGAAACCAACAGGAAGAACAAGATGAATACGAAGATACGGATGAAGAACAACAAGAAAACGCAATATAAATCGAAATGAAGGATGTAGAAGAGGCAATTAATACACTTAAACTTGGCAAGGCAGGGGGAGCACATGGTGTCGAGGCAGAGATGATAAAAGTCATGGGCCCTGAAGGAAAGATATGGATACATGAAATATTTAAGAAAGCATGGAAAGAAGAACGGATACCGGAGGATTGGGAAAACAACATAATTATACCAATCTACAAAAAAGGAGAAACAGGAAAATGTGAAAATTATAGAGCCATCTGTCTTTCCTCTACAGTATTCAAAATGTATACGAAGATTCTGCAAAAGAAACTCATACACTACATAGGACACAAGCTAGCCGATGAACAAGCAGCATATAGACAAGGAAAACAAACAACAGACAACATACACATAATAAGAAATATAACGGAGAGAACAATAGAAAGAGGAGGAGAGCTGTTTGTGACACTCATAGATTTAAAAGCAGCGTTTGACAATATAAAGAGAAGTCACATATGGAGGTATTTGGCAGAATTACAAACACCAAGAAAACTCATCAGAAATATCAGGAACATGTACCAGAATGTCAAAGGAAAGTGCAGATGAACGGAGAATCTTCAGACCGTTCCTCATGACAAAAGGAATAAAACAAGGAGATAGCCTTAGTCCACTGCTATTTATAACACTGATGGACAAAATATCATTAAACACAAGAACAAAAACACAGCATCTGCAAACACAAATAGGAGATTACCAACTAAGGCCAATCAAAGTAGACAATTTAATGTACGCAGATGACATAATACTCATAGCAGACACCCACAATAAAATGAAGGGACTGGTTAAAATATGGAGCGAAGAAATAGAGAACATGGGTATGGAAGTAAACACTAACAAAACAAAAATGATGATTATAAATAACAAAAAATCAGAGATGGTAAGAAGAATAGAAATAAACGGGAATACAATAGAAGTAGTCACAGCAGTAGAATATCTTGGCTCCCTAATAACATATGACGGAAGAATAGAAGTTGACATAGCAAATAGAATGAAAAAGACGAGGAACATATACTACGCAATAAACAAACCAATATTACAAAAACAAGAAATAGACAAGCAAGTGAAATTGAAAGTTTACAACACAGTAGCAAGACCAACATTAACATATGGTAGTGAGACATGGACCATAAACGAAAAGCACGAAAGCAAGATCAACGCTGGTGAAATGCAATCCCTAAGAAGAATCGAGGGGAAAACCAAATGGGATAGAGAGACGAACGAAAGAATCAGACACACTCTAAGACAAGAAGGAATAATGGACTTTATAGAAGGAAAGCAACTAAGATGGTATGGCCACATAATAAGAAAAGATGAACAATCGCTACTAAAAAAGATCACAGAGTCAACAGGAGAACGAAAGAGGAAAAGGGGTAGACCCAGAAAGAGGTGGACACAAAGGATCGAAGAAATCGGTATCAAGAGGGGCAAAACATTCGCAGATATGAAAAGAATGGCAAAGAACCGGAAGGAGTGGAAGGACTGGACCATATATCCGACACCCTGAAGGGGTATAAGGAAAAGAAGAAGAAGAAGAAGAAGATTTTTGGTATTTGTCTCTATGATCTATTAAAAGATCTCAGTAACGCTTTATCCATTGTTGTGGTATTATAATATTTAGATTTATTTTGTAATTTTTATTGCCTCTTATCTTTTTGATTACCCTCCACGTAGCTGTTAATCTGTTATAGGCTATTGTGTTGTCTACGTCTATTCATAATTTTCTCCTGTACTCATCTTTTTTATTTTTTACTTGGTTTTTACTTGGTTTCTCAACTTTACATACTTTTGTCTTAATATTGGTGTTTTTTTAGATAGTTATTTTATGTATGCTCTTTTCCCTCGGTTAGTCTTTTTAATTCTTTCGAGAATTGTTCTGTCTTTTTTTCTAAGCCTAAAGTTTCTTCCGCGGTTTTCCTTATTACAATTCCTAAGTGAGTGTACCTTTATTCTGCGGACGCTTTCTTGTTTTTCTCTAGTTTGTTGTTTATTCTGTTTTAATATATCATTTTTATGCTGAATTGTTCCAGTAGGTCTGCTTTATGTATGGCTTCTCTGATTTCTTTTTTTAATTCTGTTAAGTTGGCCTGGTTCGTTTTTTCTTTTCTGTCTTTATATATGTAAAGTGACTTACAAGCATGTGATATTTGCTTGTGCATTCTGGTTGTCTGTAGGCTCTTACGTCTTTTATATGTATTTTCTTTTTTTTTCATAACTAATAAATCTATTACCGATTTTAGATTTCGTTGTGGATCGATCCAGGTGAATTTGTGAATGTTTTGGTGTTGCTTAAAAGTATTGGCCACGATACATTCCTGTTTTCTATATAAGCGAATCAAATTAATCCACTACGTCTTCGTCCTTTCTTCCCACTCGGTTATTTAGATCTGCTATTAATTCTTTTCTATTTGGTGTATCCTCTACTAATTCTGCCAACTTGTCAAAGAAGGTATCTTTCTCTTCCTTTGAAGCATTGTCGTTTATTGCGTAGGTTCCCAGAATTATTGTCGGTTGTCCGTATATCTTTATGTCTATTTTAATTATTCTCTCATCTATTCGTTCGAATGAGCTAATACATTTTGTCTATTTTCGCTTAATCCACTTTACCTTTGTTTAAAACCCCATTCGGGTGGCAAAAGGCAGAAAAGCTTTGTCTACCAAAAGTATATTTTTAAAGTCTGCTACAGAGTAATTAGTGATTATAAGGCTGAATGGACTTCCCACGGATACTCCGCTTTTCTATTAGTAGGACACGCTTTGCTAAACAAAATGACCGGATGTAAGGCATTGTCGGAAAAGCCATAATGTGTTATTTATAAAAATCCGATTAAGATGATCCAGAGCATTTCGTATCAGAACTTTAGTGAAAGGCGATGTCATAACAAAATTGACTAATAGTTTTCCCTTTTGCAGTTTCGATGATATCTGACAAAACGTGCTAAACTTTGAAGTAACTATTAGTAAGTATTAGACTCACTCGCAACTATATGGTTAGTTTATATGTAGAGAGAGCCATCAAGGGCACCCATGACTCGCAGTTGGTTTTTGTAAATTTTGAGGAGTCCGCATATTTGTAGCAGTAATATCTTTGATATAATCTTTAGCTTAGAAAAGTCATTCAGGGAGGAACTTTTAATAGGTGCTCTGTAAAGGTGTAATCAAAAATTTTTTAAGTTTTGGAATGGGACAGATTGTTGTAACAGTATAACTATTGTACTATTCTTGTTTGCCGCTGTTGTCCTTGATGTTATAAAGAACTTCTAAGTTTATTTTAGGCAGATTCTTTTTGAGAAGCTTATCGTGGTGTATATTGCTTTTTTTGTTTTTTTTTAATTTACAGTCTACTTTATTAGTATATTAAGTAAATAAGGCACTTAAAAAAGTAACATTGAATAACGTTTTACCTTTTTCTACATTTCATTTTGAAATAGACCTTGGGGATAAGTTTTAGCGAGCCTTCTTGTGGCGAAACCATAGCTCAATAGTAGAATCAATAATTACATTAGTTAAATAAAAAACACACAGTTGTCATTCTACCTTCGAGTCGTAAAGACGTACTAGTTCCGCTTAACCTAAGAAAGTGTATGAGTGGTCGCTTATCACGCGTGATAATGCAAGGCCGGTGGCCTGAGTGTTTAAGTAATTGTTTAACAAAATAAGTACATTCAACTAATTTAAGTAAGTCAGCTGTAATAATAATATAATGTTTTCCACCCAACAACAAATGCCATTAGCAATTCATGTTTGCAAGTCAACCAAATGCATATGTACTCAGAAATCAAATCTACACACCTATATAAATAATGCACAACCGACTACACAAGTTCCATTTTATTGTCATTCCGTACAAGTATCTATGGACGCTCACGACGTGAAAAGAGAACCCAATCCGAACCGAATGGAGGGTAGTTAAAAGAAAAATAATTTATATTTAGAAATCATTAACTAAAGCAAAAGCTTGCTAAATAAAGATAAAAGTAACTCACCTCTGGTACTAACAAATGTGCAAACTACTAAACTAAACCTCCACCAATTTATATACATGGTGAAATCGACCATAAGAAAATTATTGAAAGCTTAAAGCAAGCATTAGAAACTGAATAATTTAGTTCAAAAACCCTAGATGGTAATATTATCAAAGTAAATTCCAACACCGTAGACTCGTATGAGAAACTCATTAAAAACCTTGGTAGCGTTCAAATAATTGATCATACTTATCAAATTAAAAACGAAAGTACATACCGGGTTGTAAGCAAATACTTACATCCAACCATAAGTTTTGATCTCATCAAAAGCGAACAAAAAACAAAGACACACCGTACGCAACGTTATAAATATACGTCACAGGGTAAGTAAAAATTCTCTACCCTTATTCTTTGTTGATTTATAATCCGCGTCAGACTACAAGGAAATATATAACCTAATATTTCTATTTAATATGCAAGTGTC
The DNA here is from genome assembly GCA_036346155.1 of Sinelater perroti. NCBI lineage: Eukaryota > Metazoa > Arthropoda > Insecta > Coleoptera > Elateridae > Sinelater > Sinelater perroti. The sequence goes on along the minus strand of JARFIY010000158.1, from coordinate 12,929,049 downwards.
AGTTAAACCTTCAAGAAAAAAAACTAGTGTAATGTAATGTATCCGATATCAAACATATGGACATAGCAAAACTATTTCCGAAAACCATATCAACATGTCAAAAGCAGCCAAAATGTGGGGAAAAGGTTGCCAAATTTACCAGCAACTTTAAGCTCGCAGTAGAAACTCATCCAATGCAGTAAGGAACCAGCTATTCAATACTCCCAGAATGAACCATATCACCCACAGTAATACTTCCAACGTAAACAATCTGTTTTAACCTAGTTATGCTAACGCCACATTAGGTACTTAGCAAAAAATCATTGATAATGGACATTTTCAAGAACAAAACAACACTGACATCTCATTTTCGCAGTTCTTCGCCAAATGTTCAACCAACTAATAAATCAGAACAGCGTGATGGCTAATCTCCTTACTGTTAAATAAAATTTCCCAATAATGAAAGCACTAAGAATGGCACCATAAACCGCAAATGTCGATTAGAAATAGAAGTATTTCTTCAAATGCACAAAATCTACATCGTCTTAGTATTGGAAGTACATTTCACCAACTCTGATTACTTCAAGACTTACTTCACTTGTTATCCCGACAACACTGCCCATGAGGAGTTAGCAGTTATTATTAATAAAAAAATCACATTCTAAAGTAGAAAAATTTGAGGCCACTGATTTACCAGCAACATTACAATCAAAGGTTTAAATAGAAATCTAATTTTATCCGCAGTGTACTGCCTTTTCTGGGCAATTAAAGAATTCTTTGCAAACTAGAAAATAAATTTACAGCAGGAGTGGATTATAATGCTAAGCATCTTTTTTGGCGATCCAAGCTAATCGCCATACAAAACCTCCACTGGTAAGTCCACACACTGGCTAAGTAACCTGAACAAAATTCCAGATGCCTTGTACTTCTTTGTCACTAAGGATTTTTCTAACTACATTGATGTCACTTGCTGCTATGATCTAGCCTCTGACCATAAGGCAATAATTTGCACCATAAGTCACGGCTGTAATAAAGACACAAACAAAGTCCTACCTCTATAACAACCATACCAACTGGAACAATTGACCAAAAATTTATCACTAAAAATCCCATTAAATCCACTAAACAAAATAAAGGAAACAGTAGAAAATGCAAACTCGCTATTACAAAGGTAACCAAGAAACTAAGACGCCCTAAAGCTCCCATCTGGGCTTGCAGCAATGAAAAAAGAAACGTAACGATTTGGTGAATACCTTTCTAATATTTTCCAACCGCACAACTAGCAAGAAATACCGAATGATGATAAAAGATCCTTGATTTTTTGGATTTTCTCTCCCAAAGAAGTCCAAACTAAAATTAAATACCTCAACGGCAACAAATCTTCTGGTTACGGTTTAATTACAGCTAAATCACTCCAAGAACTTCCCAGGAAAGGAATCACTGCTCTTCAACTGCATCTTTGAACCCTGTATTACCCTATTCAGTGGAAGTCTATCGTCAATCTATGACATCAAAGTGGGAATATCCCAGGGAGTGTTTTGAGGCCTGTGCTATATTAGATCTATACCTTCTGTGCCAAGAAAACTCTTTGACAGCCACCTTTGCCAAAGATGCGGCCATTTTGTCTTCCCACATTGACCCAGCACAAACTACGATCAACTTACAAAACTCTATAGATGCGATGCAACCCTGGCTAAGAACATAGCGAATCAAAGTTAACGAAAATAAATCAGTAGCAACCACTTTTACTTTGGGATAAGTTAATACTAATCCAGTGAGTTTAAATGGCAGACATTACCAAAAAAGAGTTATGTTAAATAATTAAAGAAAAGTATTAGCATACACTAATTTAGAATACAACTGGACTTCATACCATAATTAGCTCTAAGAAAGTTTCCCAAAAGTTTCTGGTATTGTATGAACTTTACAAAATTGTATACAATAAGCAACTTACAAACGCAGACTATTTCTTCTAATTTTAAAGGCTTAAAGATTATAAAGCAAAGAGTTGAGGAAATAATTTTGTTAGACGCAGATAATCAAAAAGCTTTGCCTAGAGGGGCTCTTAGTAGTCAACATGTTGTGGACAAACGAACAAAAACTTGCATGTGCAATGATCACTTTGTGGTGACCGTAAAATACGCTTTTCGGATGAGTTTTCAACTTGCGCACCGATTAAAAATTGATTTTGTGTGCGTAGAGTTTTGTAGTGAGAAGAAAAGGATGAAGACGTCAGAATGCACAGACACCGAGAAACGTCATTATAGTAAGATTTTCCATTTTGCAGTTTTCGATGCAATCTGCGCGTAAGCTGCCATTGCTCTTCACTTGTTGTAGTTGTACTGTATTACATAATTTACACAAAAATCGTTTTCATCTATTTAAGATGGCTGTTACAAAGATCATGAGTGGCCTGAAAATGTGTGGAAACATTTGGGGAAGCATGCCACATGACGCAGTGGTTGTTCTTTTTCTTTTCGCCGGGTATTTCAGTGCCCAGTATTTCTTACACTGTTGTATATTTTCCCACGCATCATGTTATAAAATCATTTTAGTAATAAGTGGTTCATATTTACCTTCCAGCCTTTTTGTGGTCTACCTCTTTTACGTCTTTCTTTCGGTTGCCACCTCATTACTTTTTTTAGTAATCTATCATCTTTCATTCTATTTACATGCCCATACCATAATAATCGGCGTTTTTCTATTTCTTCTTCTATGTCATTATAATTTCCCATTACTTTTTTACACAGTCGTTTTTTTCTTTTTAACTTACAGGGTTGTATCCAGAATGAGTAGGACTGTTTTTTTCCGCGCGCGCGGTGCGATGGAGGGGGGGTCTGCAAGGCCGGATGTTATGGAGGGGAGCCTTGGGAACCGGTTGTTTCGACCTGCGGCAGTCGCCTGCGTGCGTTAGTTGAGTGTGGACCATTGTCTTAGTGACTTCCTGTTGTGACGCCTCGTCGTCAGTTGCGATGGAGCGAAATTTGGAGCAGCGGTACGCCATCAAGTTTTGCTACAAATACGACCCGGAAACAAAACGTGAAGAGTAGCACAATCACCGAAAGAAGACCAGAATGTCGAAGTCGAAAGTGAAATCGATGTTGATTGCATTTTTTGACCGTCGTGGCATTGTCTACAAGGAGTTTGTACCTCCTGGACAGACTGTAAATGCAAGATTTTACGTGGAAGTGCTCACACGGCTGCGAAATCGGTTAACACACGTGCGACCAGACCTGGTGGGGAAGTAGAAGCTCCACCATGACAACGCGCCGTGCCACGGCGCGTGGATATTGAGGGATCTCCTGGCCAAATTCGGCGTTTTCACGTTGCCTCACCCCCCTCCTACAGCCCTGATGTGGCACCGCCGGACTTCTTCCTGTGCCTCCGGATCAAGAGGCAGCTCAAGGGGCATCGTTTCGACTCGGTGGAAGCAGTCCAAGCGGCAACGACGAGGGCGCCGAACAGCATCCCGGAGGACGACTTCCAGAAGGCCTTCGCGATCTGGAAGGCTCGCTACCAGAAGTGCGTGGATGCCCAATAGGCCTATTTTAAAGCGTATTAAGTCGATGTACCAAAATGTTCAATAAATTTAAAAAAAAATCAGTCCTACTTTTGGATACCACCCTGTATATATTCTCGCCGCCCTTCTCCAATAATCCATTTCTAGTACTTTTAACTGTGCATTGTGTCTTCCACTTAACTGCCATACTTCTGCTCCATGCAATACTATACTCTGGACTATTGATTTATATATACGTTTTTCGAAGTCTTCCGTATATTTTTGGCCACAGAATTCCATCAAGAGCGCAGATCACTCGTCGTCCTTGTTTCATTCTTTCTTTAACTTCTATTTCATATAGCCTTTGCTTAGCCATCCTAGCTCCCAGATATTTAAAGTTCTGAGCACGCTTTTATATTCTCGCCTGTCTCCATAGTTATTATGTAATTTTCTTTCTCTTTAATTTTTTTTGTGTTACTTGTCAGTCCCCATTTATTATTCTTCTTTGGCTCTTATTATCATATATTCTAAGTCTTCTTCGTCTTGCGCTATGATAACCTAGTTGTCCGCGAATTGTAATGTGTAAACTGTGGAGTTTTCTTCTATCAGTATTCCCATTCTTTTACATTTTGTTCTCCACCTCTCTAGTACTTTATCGATACATATTTTAAATAATATTGGAGAAATACAACAGCCCTGTCTTAGTGCTTTTGTTATTTTAATTTTGATTTTATATAGATTTTGCACAGCTCTAACTAATGTTTTACTAATGCCGCTGTCTTTCAACACTTCCCATAGCTTTGCTTAGGGTACATTAAAGTATCCTTTGGTACGTCTAGGAACATTAGGTGTAGTTCTCTTCCAGTCTCTAACTTATGTATTAATAAAGTTACCTTAATGAGGTTGTCTACGCAAGACCTCCCGGCCCGGAATCCACATTGTGCTTTGACTTGTTGTTCGATGTATTGCTGCTCTATTAATTCTTTCACTGCTTTTCCAACCATTTTATCAAAGACATTAGTTACTGCAATTGCATGATAGTTTTTGCATTGATTTCTTTTTCCTTTCTTATACAGCTTTAACTAATTCTTGTGGTATGCCTCCGGGTCCTGCTGCTTTATCAGTTTTTTTTTGACCTTTCTTTATTCTGCCTTTATTTCGATATGTTTGTCCGTCCTTACATAATTCTTTTGCTCGTGAGCTGTGTGATATTCAATTCTGTCTTCTGTTAGCAACGCCTGGAAATACCTATTCCATTTTTTCATTCTACACTAAATAGTCTGTTCTTTCTCCTATGCTTTGCTTTCATATTTTTTATAAATCTTCATACTTGCGATATTCTTCTTCTATCCATGTGCATTTCACTTCTTTACATTTCTACTCTCAGATTCTTGCTTTTCTTTTTTAAGTTTCTTACTTTATTTTGCTGCTTCCTATATTTTTGCGATCTTCATTTAGTTTGGTATTGGGCTATGTTAAGTACAGATCTTTTTTATAATTGATTTCTTTTTTAACTTTCTCATTTACCCAATAGTTCTTAGATTTAGTTTTCTGATTACTTCTTTTAAAGCTTTCATCAGTATTTGTGCTTTCAAAGTTTTGGTTTTGGGAATTATTTAATCTATTTTGATATAAATATAATGTACTAGAATGTTCTAAGCTTATTATATTGTATTTTAGTTTTCTATTTTGTTCTTTAGTATTTTACGTGTTATTTGGAGCATCTTCTCCTTCTTTGTGTGAAAATATTATTTTGGCTTTAACTAAAAAGTGATTCGTTCCACAAGTAGGTCATTTTTGTGCTGCCGAATTATTATATAGTCTATTATTGACTTTCTATACGAAGTATACTTGTGCATCTCCTTATGCTTGTAAAATCGGCTGTTGATCTGTAAATTGTATTGTTAAAATATATTTATTAATCTTTCTCCATTGTTGTTTTTGATTTTTTCTCCAAACTCTAATAATCTGTCTAGTGTTTCCTATTTTGCAGAGTACTTCGTCTAACGTAGCGTAGAACTCGTTAGTATTACTACAGTCGACATATCAAGGTTACCTTTATAATCCTTTCGTTTATGCTTTCCTAACTTTTGATTGGTTTTTTATGTTACTTTTTAGTAGCTATGAAAACACCTCTTTTTTTATCTCTAGGGACTCCATTTCATATATGTATGCACTGGTCTATTTTCTCTATTCCTGTGCCTTTCTTTTTGGTCCCTGTCAGGGCTAATATGTCCATATTTATATACTCAGTTTTAGTAAAAACTTCTTGAAACTTATTTGATAGGCCTTGGGTATTCCATATTCCTATATTCATAATTCTTTCTCTTAGCTTGGCTCGTTTTCTCTCCGGTTGTTTAGTACTGGACTTCTTTGAAACTGGGTTTAGATAAGTCCAAGCAGAACTGCTCTCCCCCATATTCGTATCGTTTTATTGTTTTAAGGCCTAACGCAACTATCCCCTAATGGAGGACCTTTAACTCAGCCGCCTACTCTGGGTCAGACGCTGTCTGTCTACCTGTTAGTCCGAAGGAGGTATTTTATTTCTTCTACCACCCATATCTAGGAGGTTTTTTCTAATCTGTTATCTGAGAACGTGTCCTCTAGGAGTTACAGGCTTCCCAGAGGAAGTTGTTTTTCTTACATATGAAACGTATTTTTAGTTTTAAGACGCGTTAATAAGCAAAACTCGTTAATGGTTAAACATGGTCTACAAAATATCCATGACAGTCCTTTTCACATAGAACGCGCCACTTTTTGGAGTGCGATGAGTAAAGCCGGGGCATTAACTACTACTTGCTAAAGAGAGAAGCCAATGTGTTATTGACAGTTTCAAACAATATGTGGAAGTGATTCGACAATTTTTTACTCAAAATCATAAAGCGCCATGAAGCCACAGGCCATACAAGAGCTGATCTCTAAGTGTTGTGTGAGAAGTTTTTTGGACGCATAGTTTCTGAACGCGATGACGTTGCTTGGCTAGCCCGCTCACCAAAACTTCCTTATTGTAACTTTTTCTAAAAAGGTAACCCAAAGTCAATGCTTATAAATATAGCCCCCCCCCCCCAAGTCATAGAAAATGCAATATGTCGAGAAATCACTCGTTAGAAAAAGTTTAGTTTTATCTGTCATTTTTTTATTTAAGCTCAAGAAAATAGAGGGCGTTTTGCCGCACCCTATACTTTAGTACACGTTTTTTTATGAAAGCATACTTACTTTCAGTTATTTTATATATTAAAATCACCAAAACAAAAGAAGATAGAAAAATAACGTTATAATACTTGGCTTTGATTCAAGGCAATGCAAGGCTGAAAGCTCCTCTTTTTGGCTTTTTGTTAAAAAGAGGAATAAGGTTCTTCCGAGAGTTTAAGTACGTCAGTAACCGATGAAGCTGGTTATTCATATTATTCAGATCTGCCTTTCTAATCGGTAGAGATAGTTTAAGAGGAGGTAATTTTATTATTGTAAAAGGTATATGTAATACATATTATACCTGTGATATTTCAAGACAAGGAATGGGTGTTTTTCGGTCACCTAATATGTGTTCTGAATTGATATAGCCTTGAAATTGATTTCCATGCAAACTTACTAAGTGGCAGGTCTGCACTTAATCCACTCTTTGATATGTTGTCACATTTAGTTTAATGTTACGCGAGTGACCTGAAGAACGTGAATTTCGAGCAGAGAGTTAATTGTTAAGTTTTGCGCTAAGCTAGGAAAAGTCACTAATAAAACATTAAAAGAATGAAACATTGAAAGGATGAGAGAGCAGAGATTCAAGCCAATGGTGTTCCAGTTGAAAGCCTTAAATTGCTTTACTGGTATATTTTTATCCTTATCTGTACCATCTACAGGACAGCCATTATAAAACTTTTTTTTCAGTAGGTAGTGCGTACTATAAAATAAAGGTTTGGTAAAATCTGAACCACAGTCAACTAATTTTAAAGAAGGAAAGACTATTATATTTTATACTACTAAAGAAACACAGTTATTTTTTATTGAAATGAATGCCATGTTATATTGTTTCTTTTAAAGAAGCAAATGATATATATAATATTTAAGAGAAAAGTATTAAACAGCAATCCTACCTTGTTGTGGAACATTTTATAATTAATTGTTAAATAAGCTTATAAAATTTTATTATCGATTGTACTAGAATCAATCAAAAGTACAAAATGACTTGCCGACATACTCTCTTATTTCAGTAGAGTAAAACTCGATAACGTTTCGATGGTTTGGACAATTCTATGAATATCGTTTGTATTCTATGCTATAAATCGTTTCTCTATTGTTTTCTAGCTTCAGATGATTAACGGTTTTTCCTTAATGAACTTATCTATAATCAAAATAGGCTACTGTAATTAAGCGCCTTCCATCCACGCAGCTTTGTCTCCCTTAATGACCAAACCTTACGCGACGTAATTAGTTCTGCCCGTGCAACCTTTCAGGCCCGGTCTTGGGCGTGCACATCAGAATGCCGAAGCCAGCGCCAACCTTTCCGGGCGCCGCATTCGCCCCTGGAAGTAATTTTATCAGAGCGTGACGGCCCAAATTTGAATTCGAAAATATCGGCGCCCATAAAGATGGGGCGCGGCGCTGATTTCCGAAAGAGGTGCGCATCAATCATGTCCCGTGCGGGTGGACTTCCGGCTGCGCCCTGCGCCGGGCCGGCTCTGCAAACAGCCCCGAAGGAGACAGTGCGGGAGTAATTCGCGCGCCGATGTTTTGATATTTGATTGGCTCTTCCAGCTGTCGCGGCCCCGGCGAGCCGTGGATGAGGGCTCCGGCGCGTCGACGATGAGAGGGTGGATTTTTGGGCCCTTAATAATTTACTGCGATCTGGAGGGCGATGCTCCAAGAATTCTGGCTTAAAATAATTATTACGGCTCTGTGTGTACAGGGGGCTTGAAATTATGGCGCTTATGCTTACGACTCCGGAGGTGCATTTTTAATGTTGCTAGAAATGGTTTGCGCGGTAGGGGGTGATGGCGGGAGATTGTTGTGAATTCGCTCAGGATCTGAAAAATGAAGTGTGACTCAGTGTATCTGTAGATATATTATTTAAATTTTATCAAAAAATATTCAAGCTTGATTGGGGACTTTTTGGGGAGAATGAACTTTAATATGTCTTTTTTTAATTCAGTAAATTTGAACTACAAATATAATTAGAAAAAGAAACCAAGTTGGGTACTTCTGTAGCGCTAAAAATTCCGCCAAATGTAAAGTGCGTGCAGTAAAACAATTTCTGCTTGCAGAAACTTTTAACAGTTGCTATTTATCGTGAACTGTGTAATGTTTACAAACTAAAACTATTAAATAGTTTTGCATATTTAAATATACTCGATAAGACAACAAATAAGAGCCCATCTGTATTCCGCGATGAACTTGTGCAGTAAATTGACAAAATGGCCCGTTGTACTTATGAAACAGTGGCTTGCGTCGTACAGGTTTAACCATGATAGTGCACTTTTACATGTTAAGGGGTGACTTTGTTCTCAAGCTGGAGAGACGGCATTTCAAACCTAGACAAGTCTTTCAATTTACATGGAAAAGTACTATTTTAGTTTCTAATGTGTGTAATAAAGGTTCTGTATCTAAGCGTATCTATCATTGCTAACCAAATATAGGTTTCCTTATCCAATTTTAGGAGATGGCAGTATTCTGAAAATTCTTAGAAGCACCTGTGAAGACGACCATGCTTTACAGCAGCTAAAACAGGCAGTTGCTAACTTCCCCTGTCCATAGGATGAAGCTTATCTCGGCACCGTGCAGGTGAATCGGCTGCCTAGATTGAAAAAAGCGGCTCTGTGTATTCTGGAGAAGCCTGAAGCCATAAAAACGGTCGTTCGCAGGCTGGCAGTGCAGAACCCTTGGGTGAAGGTCCAAGAGAGGTGCATTTTCTACAATGCCAAAAAGGAGGAACCTGTTGATAGAAGTGGGGAGGCAGTGACTGTGATTAATAGCAAAGGAGAAAAACTCCAGGCAAATAAGATTTTATGGATGTCATGTTAAAGTTTAGATTTAGCAGATCGTAGGCCGGATAATTTTTATGCCGCCCTTATGTCCAAAGATCCATGACTTAAAATTAAACAAATTAACCTGCAATACTCCCAAGCGGTTGCGTTTATTCTACGCAGACAATCAAGCAGTAAGACAAGCATCTCCTCATTCATAAATTTTAAATTGTTAACTCGAAGATTTCTGTATTAAACAGTCTAAAAGATACTATTTTTGTGGACAATAAGCCTATGTCTTGTATTTTCGTTCCAGTGCATATTCAAACTCAACTGTTACTACACTGGAGTGGTCGTGACATTATCGCCGTTCAGAGAGGATGCATCTTTGAGAAGAAAACTGATGTTGTTTTAGCTTTAGACTACTTTTTGGGAGACTAGGCAAAATTACCCCCGACTACCAAGCTGATAAAAGTGTAAGTTACTGTGACGAGAAGGACAAACGTTTAATCATTGAATGTGGCTCATATATATGCACATCCCCTGATATGGGTAAGTCAAATATTTCTCAAGTAAGCATATAAAAATATAAAAATGTGAAACACCTTTTATCACAATTTGTTGTCAGACTGTATTTGATATTGCACTGGCTACCTCTAATATTTCTGAGTATATGGTAGACTGGCAAGTGTTAAATACAGCAACCCTACCAGACCACAGAGTATAAAATTTACCTTGAAGGAAATTGAGGTTGGGGTACGGTAGTACAAAAGTGCAAGGTCAACAGACAAGATTGGTGTATGGAGATTACCTGGAGGCTCAACTAGGGTTGCTGCTAACTTCTAATAAGGTCTCAGTTGTAGATGATCTGTAGAATACTGACCTTCTGCAAAACTTTGTCGTAGACTATTTTCAGCAGGCATGTCCTTTGAGGACAGTTTTAACTCGCAGTATCACCCCCTGGTGAAGCTTGTGAACATAAAATCTAAAGTGGGTAAACTGTTCAATAAAGCAAAAAAATAACGAGATCGACAGTCAATTGAGAGCTGTATGAACATCACCAAAGACAATTTAAAAAGGAAATAAGATTGAAACAGAGAGAATCATGAAAGTCTTTTTGTAATACAATCGTGCTACAAAAGATTCAGCTCGTCTTAACAAAATTTTGTCAACGGAACCGCAGCAATAGTCAGAAAGTCTAAAAAGTGAGGATGGTACTTATACCACCAACGTTGAAGGAATAGCGTAGGTACTCACTTCCTTCACTGCTAAGTCGGAAATCTGTTCATGAGGGGCGAAACACCTAGAAAGACTGGGGAGTAGCTAACAATGTAGTAGATAAAGATAAAATAATTTGGGCAACAAAGTTTTTTCAACCCTTTAAGTCAGCGGGTTGAATGGCACACTTCCAGCTCTTTTGCAATGGAGCCTGGATATATTGCTACCATACCCTTTGCGAATATTGAGAGGTATATTTTAAAGTATATGGCCAAGAATTAGAGACAAGTTAAAGTAGTCTTTATTTTAAAACAAGAACATTTTTCAGACCAAATCTTATCGCCCAATTAGCCTTATGTTTTTCTTTTTAGAGACACTAAAAAAATGTTGTGACAGAGAATTAAGAGAGAGTGCACTAGTAACTAGTCTACTACACTATAATCAGCATGAATACGTCTCAAGGGGGTCTACGAACTCTGCACTATATTTGGTAGTAGGGCGGATAAAAAGATTACAACAAAATATGCACCCTGGCCCTTGACAACGCGACCTTTGATAGTACTGACATAGTCCTTCGGCAAAAAGGTGTAAATGACACCTTACGAGAGTGGATTTTACAACTTCTGTATTACAGAGCTGTATAAGTTACCGCGGGAGAGAAGACTGTTAGAGGCACAGTATCTAAAGGCTGCCCCAGGGAAACGTATTTCACTCCTACTATGGGATACACTAGTAGAGAGCCTTTTTGAGCGACCCAATGGTGAAGAATTCTACACAGTAGGTTACGCCAATGACATAACTGTCTTGCTCACCGGTAAGTACAAACAAACGCTTTGCAACTTGATAAAAACAGCACTTACAATAACTGAAAAATGGCGTATGGAATGCACATTATTAATAAACTATTCCAAGGCAGAAATTATATTATTTATGAAAAAAAAGGAATATTGAAATCCATAGGGTGTCTAAACATTTCCAAACATTCCATACTTTTTTAGTATTTAATCAAGAACCCTTCTACCAATTGATGTAGAGTGCTCTAGAAGTTATACTTGACAAAAAGCTGAATTGGTGAAGATACATAGTAGTTAAAACCAAAAGAACGTGCATAGCATTTTGGCAATATCGCCGTGTAATAGGCAAATTTTTTTTTTGTCTGGTAGCCTAGAACTAATATCTCATACGTTCAAAGATTGGCGTGTATGAGTATCACGGGAGCAATGAGTTTCCCTCAACGGCAGCTGTGGAAGCATGTCTGAATCTACCTCCACTAGATTCCTCTGTGGAGGATCTGGCACTAAGGTCAGCTCTAAGACTGCAAGCAAAAGGACTTTGAAACGACAAAAAAGTAGAGGAAAAACACCATCGGATTCTAAAGAGGACCATACAGCGGATTCTCTTTTTCGAAACAAAGATGAATTTCCTTTCACCCGTCTATAAGTTTAAGAGTGATTCAAAAACGAGTGAGGGTACGGGATCTGGTATCTTTTCAAATGATCTAAAACTCCAACTAAGCATAACATTAATCACAATATTTCAAGCGGAAGAATTAGCTATAATGCAAAATGCAAATGTAATCCTTGAAAGGCGTATTAAGAACAAAACAATTAGAACTACTAGCGATAACAAAGTTGTTTTACTGGCATTGGACAGCTGCAAAATTGTATCTGGAATAATCCTCCAGTGTCAGACTACTCTTGATCAAGTTGTGGCAAATAATGTCCTGGAACTAGTTTGGGTTAAAGGGCATTCTGGCTTATACGGTACGCAAGGCTCGGAACAACCATTATGTGGTCCTGAGCTAGCAATCCCACTATCATCAGCCACACTCTGGACACAAATAAATTAAGTAACCCACTATCTTCATATGCGACAATTTCTTGAATGCAGCAATGAGTAAATTGCTCCCCATGTCTTCTATAGACTCGACAACTTCTGTCGTTGCTATGTAGGCACATTCTGGATTCGTCGGTGAATAATATCTGACTATAATGGCTGAGGTCCCAATCGAGATGTTTTCGAAAAAATTCCGGGCGACTTTGGGACAGTCAGCTTGAGATCCGTAGCTGACTTTTTTAGGGCCATGTTAGCTATCTTCAGTTGTTTTTCTCACTGTCCAAGCGCAGGCGACCACACCTCGGACCGGATTCAGCTCTTGCTTGAGGTCAACGCCAGTAGTATGTCGATTTCTGGGGGATATTGAGACGAGATATCGATCGTCTCTCTCTGTTAACCGCGCCTACGGCCGCCCCCTTGCCGGCGGACTTAGCTACCAGTTTCCCGGTATCGACGTCGCATTCTCGACACAGCTTTGGTTTATTTGCCACGGCCCTCTTGCTTGGGCGGCTGTGGTATCCATTTTGTTGCAAATCATTCGAGCACTTACTTCATTTATTTACTTACGTCAACTACGGATAAGTAACTGACGTAAATTACCAGATTGCAAGCGTACTGTAGGCCAACCACAGTCGTCGCGCACGTGTGTTCCAATTAGAAAGATGCGTAAAACCCCATTCGTGATGCATATTTTTTTGATTGCGTCATCCGATTAATGCAATAGCAACAATTTTTTAAAGCTCAATAATATTTATTCCATTTTTCTTAGACGGAAACAGGAGACGAAAATGCGTGTGTAGCTAGTGAGTCGATTTTTTTGCTCTCAAGTATACATAGTTGCTGGTTGTACAAAAATTTTCAGTAGCTGGAACACACTTGATGCACCGCTGAAAAAAAATTCCGCTGCATCAGTGGATTCAAAACTGGGGGCGTGCATTTTGCGGCACAAAAGCGGCCGCTAAATTAAAATCGGCGATCGATCACTCGCCCATTTACACAATCGAGCACCAAAATTTATATCAAGCAAAACAAACAATTTAAGGCACTTTATTAAATTACTGGGAACGTGGGCAGCGCAAACAGCTCGTGGCGGTTTAAAACAGCGGGTCCTCCGCCGCGGCTCCCGCGATAAGGGCGGAAATTTGAAAGCGCTCTTGAGCGCACGCACTTTTGCGTTTGAAATCGGAAGGCCGTCTAAAAATAAATTTGCGCAATAACGGCCAGTCTTGCAAAAGCAGGGCAAACATCGCGTTTAGGAAGAAGCACACAAATTCAAAGTAGCCATATGTGATCTAAACTGCAATTACAGCTATATCGCTATACAAGAGATTTGAAAGAGTAAATTAAGTCTAGCAAACAAATTCGGAAATGTGGAATAGTCAGTATTTTAAGACATTAAAGAAATTTAATGAAAACTGTTACTGATCCAATAGCTTACATTTTTGGTAAGAAAAAGTAATCTTTTGCAAAGACTCTATTTTTTCATTATTTATTAGCAATCGGAACAACATACGTATACTATATATACATATTCCATAAGAGATGATTTTAAAAAAATTCTGTATACCTTTATAAGACAAGACCTGATCAGGTAGACTATCAAATTTAAATATCAATGAATTTGAGACAATGTAAAATTTATACCCTTTCCATAAAATATTTTTTCACACCTGTCAAGGCGAAAATGAAAATATACAGTATGGTTGTCAAGAGCATTCACGTGGGAAATAACAAAAAAGAAGAAAGAAAATATTTTAGCTGTAGGAAAAGTCGATTGAAACACGTCAGAAATTGGAAAAATAGTCATAGAGGAAATTGATGAGAAAAGATTAGTGGTATGGTCATATGAGAAGCAGGTACCAAATAAATCACCACAAATAGTTTTGGAACTAAAAGCTCTGGGAGTGAAGGAAAAGAAGGCAACCATCTAGATACTGGAATCAAGAAGTAGGTGAGGCAATGGAAAACCAAAACTTAACTGATGAAGATTGGCAAGATAAAAACTTTTGGCACTTTAGATGCGAGAGTAGGCTTTCATCTATAAATAAATTTTCTGCATCAAGCAGATGGCTTTCGTTTACATCCATACATTGTTGCAAACGTTTTTTAACGTTGTCGTTCATGCGCTTCCGTAGGTCCCCATCAAAGGTTGCAACTTCGTCACCAATAGCTTGCTTGTGGTCTTGAATATTCATGATATGCCTCTGAAGCACGCAGTCTTTCAGGAACCCCCACAGGAAAAAGTTTGGTACACTGAGATCGGGCAACCGAGCTGGCCAAGCGATTTCGCCGAAACGAAATATAACAGTTCCGAACATTTTACGAACTACAAACATACTGTTTCGCGCGATGAAGGCTGGAAATATAGGTTTTTAGGGTCAATGCCAAAGCTGTCCTAATTTATGTTCAACAAAGTCGTTCAACATAGATTCATAACGTTCTGAATCAACGGTCACTGTTTGTATATTGTCATTTTCAAAGAAATACGGGCCTACAATTGCGAAACCCCGACTTCACACCAAATAGGAGAGTGCAAGGGCTTTTTATGCGGTTTTTTAGGGTTCACCGATGACCACGTTCTGTTTATTCACCCATCCAGAAACATGAAAATGTGCTTCGTCGGTCATTAGCAAATTATTAACCACTATGGTGGCGCAGAAAGCAATTCTTGCTTTCTTGTCTCTTTCGTTAATTTGTCGCACAACTTGTAATTTGCAAGGGTGGAATTTTACCTCTTTTAGCATTCAATTTAAACTTCTTCCACGGATGCCTAAAATGCGAGAGTTCTGGTACACCTAACAGTGAGGACTGCGTTCAACAGTTTCCCTCACTGTCTGCAGGTTCTTTGGCGTCCGCGCTGTTCGTGGAGCTCTATGCTTCACGTCTAACAAGGTACCAGTTTCTTCAAATTTTTCACCCAAGCCAATATGGTACTGCGAGTCGGTACGTAACTATGTCGACCAATATTGAACTGCCGTCAGTAGACACCTGCACACCGTGACAAAATTTGTTTTGTAATAACTACGAACACAGGTAACACGGTGTTGCACGTTCCAAAGCTCCATTGTGACTGACATACCGCTGCGGCGCACGTCATAAAATAGCGTTCTCCCTTCTACGATTCCCTCCCGTCAACAAGCTAGCGCGGCGGCGCATTATTCAGATTTGAATGTGTAAGTTGGCTCCACGCCACCCTGTATATATACACACATACATATATAAAAATAAGATATTTAATTAAAAAGAAACATGAGGTTCCAGTTACTTTAAGCTGCGCTTTACTGTTGTTCAGGATAAAGAGGAGAAAATAAGATGCGCACAATTTGTATATAATTTCCTATAAAAATTATATTATTAAGGTAATTCGGAAGTATGGCCCCAGCGGGGTTGCTAGATCCCCAACTGGGCGCCTCCCCGGGTGGCGGATAGGGGAATGCCCACCAGATATGATGGGTACCGGGGAAATAAAATACCCGGGGCGGACCAAAATCAGCATAGGTGACACAGGTGGCAACTTCCAAATAATGGATTTAATGGCTCCTAGATAACCATGAGGGGAACCAGGGATGGTGATAACCGATCGGCTGCCGGTATAAGTGGTCACACTCTTGCATGGTCAACAGCTTCGGGTGGAAGAACCAGCAGAGATACGGCACTCTTTTGCCCTCAGGTTGAAAAAACAGACCTTAAAGACGGAGGAACCAAATTGATGGTCAACGGCGTAAGAATGCAGAAGGCAAGTGAAAACCAGTGCATTAAAGATCTAAAAAGATATCCTTAGTAAAATTATCATCATCATTATCAATATGACAACGTTCAGAGCTAAATCTAAATCCGGAGTTTCAAGTTCCCCAATCGGATCTCCGGGGAACAGTTGTGAGCAGAGTTATAAAGTTATCAACAAATAATATAAAGATCGGGACGTGGAATGTAAACAGTTTACTGGCACCAGGCAAACTGCACAATACTGTAATAGAAATGGATAGACTGAAGATAGACATCCTTGGTCTAAGTGATGTTAGATGGTCAGGAAATGGTAAATGTACAACAAGCAATGGTATAATGTACTACTCGGGAAATGATGGCCCTCAGCACAGATACGGAGTTGGAATAATATTAAACAAGAAAGCAGCAACGGCAGTCACAACCTTCATACCACTCTCAGACAGAGTAATGATGTTACAGTTGAAAACAAACAACGGTAATATGAATATCTTCCAAATTTACGCGCCAACTGCCGATAAGGAAGACGAAGAATGCGAAGGATTTTATGCACAAATAGAAGAAATCTACAGAAGCATTAAGCGAAAAGATATTACAATCGTGTTGGGTGATTTTAATGCGACGAAAGTTGGAAATGCGAAAGTAGAAAGATGTACCGGTGGTTTTGGGCTAGGAGATCGCAATGATAGAGGAGACCGTATGATACAATTCTGCCAGGACAAAGATCTAATAGTCGCAAACACGCTTTTAAACTTCCAGCTCGCAGGCTGTATACATGGAAGTCTCCAGCTGATAAGCCAGGAAAACAGTAAGAAATCAAATAGACTACATTCTTTGTAATAATCGCTATAGAAATTCCATTAAGTATGCGAAAACATATCCTGGTGCGGACATTCACAGTGACCACAATCCAGTTGTAGCAAAATTACAGTTAGGATGAAGAAGATAATAAGACCCCAGAATGACTATATAGATACAAGACGTTTAAAGGAACCCAAAATATATAATATAGTTCAACAGAAAATAACAAATGAGATAAAAATATAAATATGCAAATAGACGAAGTCAATATTGATGAAAAATGGAACAAAATACAAAATGTACTAACATCTGTAACCAAAGAACACCTAGTAAGTAAGAGAATAAAAAGAAACCTTGGATGACACAGGATATTTTAGATCTCATGGATCTGAGAAGAAGGAATAAGCTAAATGTACAAAATATAAAGAAATTCATAAAACAATACAAAGTAAAATAAAAATAGCGAAAGAAAACACCTGTCTGAACAATGTGAAGAAATTGAACTACTACAAAGTAAGCATGACAACTTCCACATGTACAAAAGATCAAAGAAGTAACAGGATATAAAAAGAAAAGTGGCGCCAATAATGTCATCAAAGATGCTGATGGACATATACTAACAGATATAAAAGATCAAATAAACAGATGGAAGATATATATCCAAGAACTTTACAATGACGAAAGGCCGGAAAACACCAGTTTAGAAGTAAAGGACGAAAATTTTAAAATTCTAAAATCGGAACTAAATTATGCACTAGAAAACATGAAAACAGGCAAAGTTGCTGGCCCGGACGAGATACCAATAGAAATTGTTAAACTTTGTAACGATGAAACATTAGATGTTATTTTAGACCTTTTAACACTATTTATGACACTGGGCAAATTCCCAAACAATGGTTGCTATCTACCTTTATTTTAATTCCCAAGAAAATTAACGCAAGAGATTGCTCAGATTACCGAACTATTGCACTTATGGGACATATTTTAAAACTATTCTTGAAAATAATTCATAAAAGAATTTACAAAACATTGGAAGAAGGAATAAGTAACTCCCAGTTTGGTTTCCGCGCAGGTCTTGGAACGCGTGAAGCTCTCTTTGGGGTTAATGTGCTATACCAGCGATGCATGGATATGAACCAAGATGTGTTTACCTGCTTCATCGATTTCGAAAAGGCGTTTGATAAAGTGAAACATGGTAAACTACAAGAACTTTTACTTAAGAAAGGCATAGATAGGAGAGATGTGAGGATAATTAGTAACCTATATTGGGGACAGAGTGCTAACATAAAAGTTGGAACAGAAATAACTGAGGAAATTGAGATACGCCGTGGAGTGAGACAGGGATGCATCCTATCTCCACTTTTGTTTAACATTTACAGCGAAGCCATCTTTAGAGAAGCCTTAGATGAGGAATCTGCGGGAATTATTATAAATGGAGAAATAGTTAACAACATGAGATACGCAGATGACACAATCCCCTTAGCAAGCAACCTTACTGACATACAACATCTGCTTGAAAAGGAAAATGATCGCTGTAACCACTACGGCTTAAAAATAAATTTTAATAAAACCAAATGGATGGTAGTTACAAAAACTCCACACATTCAAGGAAACTTAAGAGTTGCAAACATATTAATAGAACGGGTAAAGAAATACAAATACTTCGGGACGTGGATAGAACAAACAGCTGATCAAACAATGGAGATAAGAACTCGTATAGAAATAGCTAGATCGTGCTTTGCAAAATTAAAGAAAGTACTTTGCAACCGAAACATAAACATTGGGCTCAGAATACGAATGCTTCGTTGTTATGTATTTAACATCATGCTCTATGGCGTAGAAGCTTGGACACTTAAGAAAAAGCAAACAAACAAAATACAAGCCTTTGAAATGTGGTGTTACCGCAGAATGTTGCGTATAGCCTGGATTGAAAGAATAACTAACAGAGAAGTTTTGACAAGGATGAACAAGGAATGTGAAATAATAATTACAATAAAAAAGAGGAAACTAGAGTACTTAGGCCATGTAATGAGAAATCCCAAATACGCACTGCTCCAACTCATCATGCAAGGGAAGATAAAGGGAAAAAGAAATGTTGGTAGGCCTAAAATGTCTTGGCTAGAAAATCTCAGAGATTGGTTTAATTGCAGCAGCATTGAACTATTTCGATCGGCCGTCGACAAAATCCGTATAAGAATGATGATAACCAACCTCCGTGAAGGAGAAGGACCATAAGAAGAAGAAGAAGGAAGTATGGCACAGATTTCTTCTTCTCCTTCATAGCGTTTCACATTCGCATTTGAATATACGCCTCTTCTAATTTGTATCTCCATAGATACCGATTTAGCATTGACTAAATGCAATTTAGAATTATTGTTTATCTAAAGTAATCTACCTATCTTACAAGGTGCTCATATTTATATTACCTTCAAGAAATTATTAATTTATGTCACTTTTTGCGTGTTTGGCGAAGGTTTATTTTTTTATCATGTTCACTTGTTTGTTTCCCATTTTTTACAAGATCTTTCCATAGCTTGCTATTGTTCTCAGGATGTCCATGTCCTTTTTGGTTCTTACACAATACAAAACAAAATACACAAGTTAAACATTTTGCCTTTTAGATAGGCATGTTTCTATTTCTTAAAATAAAACAAGACTTGCTGTAGCATGCCCATGTTAGTTTCGCTGCTCTTTTAATTTATTCTGTTTGGTTTTTCTTTCTTAACATAAATTTTTCTCATATTTGGGATAGGAATAAAAGACAATGCTTTCTTAAACAACTATTGCCTGTTCAATAATTAATTTATCTTTTAAAATAAATTAATTTTATCATCAGATCCATTAGACTTCTTACTGTCTAAATACCAGAGATGATAACCAACGCTTACTTTTTGTATAGAATCACCTTATTACCTTCAACAATCAGTTGTCTCAACATTTCCTTTAACTTTCACTTCCAATAATTTAAATAGTAAGTACACAAAAAACAGTATTCTTTAAAGATGCATGGCTCTCCTTGGGAAGCAAGATCCAAACACTCATGAAAATAATATTAAAGTAAATGTTACAACGTCGATATATATTCTTATCTTTTCTTTCTTATTGTATATATACTGGGTGTCCAACAAGTATATCCTGATAGAAAAATTCTATTACATATAATCCTTTAAACAAATTTAATTGAACGTTGGAGTACTAACACATAAAATGAGAAACTACAAAAAATTAGTACTCACAGTTCAAAATATGGTTACAGCCAAGAATTGAGGGTAGGTCTGAGAAAAATCTTTTCTGTAACATGTAACGTTTACAGGACCTAAGTTGGTAAGGAATCAACTGTAGAAAAATAAAGATTGTGACAAACTCGTTAAATGATTTTTTATAGATAACCTGCTAAATTCTTGATAATAATGAAAGTAGAATTGGTAGACCACGCACTATAAGGACTGAAGAGACTGCGCAAGAGAAGCTTTTCAAGAACATCCCATTACATCAACCAGGATTGCTCAAAATCATTTAAATATACCGAAAAGTACTGTAGAATTGGTTTTAAAAGAAAACCTGAATTTACTTTCCTATAAAAAAGTTCAATTAGATGATGCACCCAAAGTGAAAATATTTGGGTTAGCAATTTAAATCTTACAGTTAACTGGAGAAAAAAATGAATTATAGGAACAAGTGGTTCAGTGATGGATGTTATTTCGATTTGTCTGGATATGTCAATCAATAAAATTACAGAATATGGGATAGTAAAAACCCTCATTTGGCTAGAGCACGCTCACAACATCTACAGAGGCTTACAGTTTGGTGCCTATTTAGTTAATAGAGAATTGTCTATAAGTTTATCTGCCTATAAAGAAAAAACTCTGGAACCATCTATGGCATATGTCAAGCGTCAAGGTTGAGTCCGCTTATTTGGTTCCAACAAGACGGTGCAAGAGTCCATCGCATTGATGACACATTTAGCTCTGCCTCGAAAGTATTTGGTGAAAACATTATAGCTTTGGATGCAACAGGACAAACAGGAAGAGGAATTGATTGGTCTGCTTTTAGTCCCTATTTTTCTACCTATGGCAATTATTTATAGGATAAGAACAAAGATAAAATTTGTCGCACGCCTATGGATCGTCTCGAAGAGCGCCTCACAAAATAAATAAGATCAATTAGCGACGAAGAAATACATCGCGCAATTGATAATTATTCTGCATCACTCCATTGCTAGTGAGGTGAGTCACTTTAAAAATTTATTTAATTAGTTTTTAACCTTATATAAAAAATAAAATTAACTTGATTTGAATATTTATTAGAGTTTGTCTGTAATTAATTTTTTCGATCAGGACATACTTCTTGGATAACCAGTATATATTCTAGTTCGGCAATCTTGTGTTTATTTGCTATATATTCAACATTATATATGAAGCCATCCACTCTGTTTTCTTATAGTAACCTGGTCGAATCTAGCGATTTTTAAGTCTGTTTTTATTTTGCCCAATTCATACAGACCTATTAGTCCTGGACGACGAAAACCTAATACCTGATCACCAGTTTGGTTTTAGGAGTCACCACTCCACAATACAACAGGTACACAGGGTAGTTGAACACATTAACCAAGCATTCGAAAACAAGAACTCTTGTGCGGCCGTCTTTCTTGACATCAGCCAGGCCTTCGATAAGGTCTGGCATGAAGGCCTACTCTTTAAGCTGAAGCTGATGTTACCTTACACTTACTACCAAATTATAAAATCATACCTCGAAGATAGAAATTTCCAAGTGAAATTCGGAGAAGCAGTATCAATTCTCCATCCCATCGCATCAGGCGTTCCGCAAGGTAGTGTCCTAGGTCCGGTCTTATACGTTCTATACACTGCAGACCTCCCTACGAATGCTAACAATTTGATCGCAACCTACGCTGATGATACAGCGATTCTCTCCTCTCACACCGACCCTATTACAGCCGCTAGTAATCTACAGCAAAACTTAGACGCAGTAACCGACTGGTTCCAAAAATGGCGATTCAAAATCAACTCTCAAAAGTCACTACAAATCACGTTCACTTGGGATGCATTTAAACAAAGGCCTGACCTGGAAAACTCATATATGGACTAAGAGAAAACACCTGAATCTTAAACTCAAGAGTTACTACTGGCTCTTAGGTCGCAACTCCAAACTCTCTCTGAGTAATAAATTATTAATCTACAAAAGTATACTGAAAGCAATTTGGAGCTACGGTATCCAGTTGTGGGGTACCGCCTCACATTCCAATATCGAAATTCTGGAACACTTTCAGTCGAAGACATTACGCACCATCACTAACGCCCCCTACTACATACCCAACACGGAAATACGGAAAGACCTAAAAATGAAGTCAGTGAAAGAAGAAATTACCAAGTTTAGTGAAAAATACCTCTTGCGACTAGAATCTCATCCTAACCCACTAGTGACAGAACTAATTGATGAAAGTGAACAAGTGCGCAGACTCAAACGTTTCAAGCCGTCAGATCTTCCTAATCGTTTTTAGACAGATATAATATCCCTGCTATTTACTTATTATTAGTTATTAATTGTTGAAAGTAATTTCATTTGAGGAACGTCAAAGAGCGTTACCTCCCATGTAATTTACACTGCTATGTATTTCCATTATAGTAATATGATTTGCTTATTGCTAATGTAGCAGATTGCAAATAAACACCAACTGTTAAAAAATAGTTTTTATTTTTACCTTGTACGTAGACAGTCTGAAAAGTTTTAAGCCTCAACATAAAGATGGTCTACTCGTCAAAACCATTCTACTACTACAATTGTACATGCTTTGAAAGATACCTGTAAAAATGCAGCCATTTTCGACGCTTAGTTATTGTCTGACAGTCGTTTGTATCAGTCGATATCAGTTCTTTTGTAAAAATGGAAAAATCGAATAGCGTGCCGTACTTGCATTTTGAAAGCAATACGTCTATTCACATTAAAGCCGAGTTAGGCGTTTCTGGGGACTCTACCCCATCATTTGCCACTGTTAAAAGATGGGCAGAATTTACACGTTGTTGTACCAGTTTGACTGATGATGAGTGTTCGGGACGGCCGACTATTATGACCTCAACCGTTAACATCAAAAAAGTTTACCAAATGACATTAGACGACCGTCGAATCAAGACTAGAGAGATATCATAAGCTGTAGGGCATCAAAAGAACACATTTGTCATATGTTGACTAAAAAATTGAGCATGAGAAAGCTGTCTGCGCGTTGGATTTAGCGTTTGGTCACTTTGGACCAAAAATTAATTTAAATTAACATTTCCAAGGCCCTGCTTAAGCGGTTTCAGCGAAACTTTTTGCGTCGATTTATCACTGTCGATGAAATGGGTTCACCATTGCACTTCTTAGATGAACTAACACTCAAAACAGTGGACTGCGAAGGGTAAGCCTGCTCCAAAAAAGGGTAGAGGACGATTTCATCGGCCGAGAAGATAATTAGAACGTAAAGGCAACGCACCGACTTACACTTTGGCGGCCGCTTTGACCAAAGCGCCAACTACTATTTGGACATGTTAAAGAAGTTGGAGCATTTCTGGAAAAAATATATCGACCATGTTGAATATAAAATTGAATTTGAAAGAAAAATTGCTTCTGTGTTACGTTCAAAACTTTTCAGACTCTTCACGTATAGATATATAGATTTAGAAGTTTGAACCTTACGCTGGTTCAATAAGATAGAAAATTAAAGAGCGAAATTATCGAAAGTGAAAAGAAATCATGGACTCGCATAGGTAGGGTCGCCAGATCTCTGAAGTAGAACTGCTGTCAACCAGAATTGTTATAAAATTTTAACTCTTAACGCACTCTTAATTTTTTTTTATTGACTGCTTTATTTACAACTAGTCCTAGGACTAACAGGCAAATGTGATAGTTTGTAGTAGCATAATAACATAAAAAGGGAAAATCGCCCAGTGGTCCTTGATTTAGTAAGACTTTTTGCTTAACGGTTTTATTTTAGAGGATTAGTGGTAAACTGCCTATGAGTGCCAGACTCGTCAAATTCCTGGCTTACATCTAAAAACACTGCCACACAATATCGGTGTTCTTCAAGATCTTTTTCGATTACATCCACAACTCTGTGAGTTTCTTCTAGTGTAGAGTATTTGCGTCTATATCCAAATTGATGTTTAGGAATGAGTTCTTGTTTATCTATTACAGGCATTAGCCTTTTCAATATAAGCTTCTCAAGCAACACGAGGTAACTTCATGTGGTTTTTTTCTGGTTTATGCATTAACATTATTTGTTCAAATCTCTACTGTATTTGGAAGTACTATAATTTTGTTATTGAATTAAAATTTGTGAAATTGCCATTAACGCCTTTTTAGGCAGTTCTTTGAATTGTTTGGCTGTAATGAGATCGTAACCCGGCGCCTTTGTATGATTGACAATTTTGATTTCTGATTTTATTTCTTTAGCCGTAAAATGTGAAATGTTGTTTCATGATGACACGATTTGTCATTAATGATTATAGCAGAGCCAGCATGAGCGGTTCCATCGAGATGGCTTGTGTAGTATGTTTTATATTTTGTGATATTAAAGTAACTGTAAAGGGCCTGTAAAATGTGTTTCGGAAATCAATAAAATGTCAATCTCTTGCTCTCGAAGAAATAGCTCAATTTCGAGGCGACGCTTGGCAAGCCCATTGGCGTTTTAGTTACTATTCGGAGGGCGTCTATTGTTGGGAATTGCAATTAGCGTATTGAGTAGATTTAACATCATAGTATTCCGACTCATAAGTTGAGTAAACATTGTTTCAAATTTGCTTAGAAATTATTGTTTCCTTGTGTTGGGCTGATTTACTTATCTACTACAATACTTGCGTAGCTTCAGTTGTTTGAATTTGCAGTGCAGATAGCTGGAACTTTTGTTGTAGTAATTGGCGGGGCAGTGTTTGGTATACTCGTATTATGAGTTCTTTGAGTAACCAGGGATTTTCGTTAATTATATTGTAATTACTGATACACCTGGCAGCCTTTCTAATTGGCTAGATGTGGACCTTGCGAAAACGCACATTTGGCTAGGCTATTTTTTGTCTCTTTGCAATGTAAAGTGCTGTGCTTATTTCCACATTTCACCCACAAATAGGGTGCCGTGCAGTAGGTTCTGCTGTGTACATACCGTTGGCATCGCATACATTGTATAATTGGATTTTTCTTTCGTGGAGCTTCTATCGACATTAGATAGTTCTGTAAGTATTTGGTTTCGTATATATATTTATTATTTATAGCATTTGGTCACGTCCTTCAGTGCTTACATTAAGTTTAATATGGAAGATCAAACTGGGAATTTTCGGTATATTCTTCTGTTTTATTCTCACGCAGGAAAGCACGCAAAACAGGCTTGTAAAAATTTGCGTAAGTTTACGGGGACAATGCCCTACAAGAGCGTCAGGATCGGAGATGGTTTGCTAAATTTTTTGCTGGTGATTTTGACGTCAACGATGGCCCTCGCAGCGGAAGGACCATTGAAGTTGATGACGATCAAATAAAGGCACTGATTGAAGCGAACCCACAATCGAGCACTTACAAAATCGCGGAGATAATGAGTCTTTACCATTCAACTGTCTAGGACCATCTCAGGAAGCTGAGATTCATCAACAAGCTTGATCTATGCGTTCCGCATGAACTTAAAGGAGTCCGTCTCACCAGCCGCATCAATATCGCCGATACTCATCTCAATCGCAACAAAATCGACTTGTTTTGAAGCGTCTTTTAACCGGCGGTGAAAAATAAATTGTTTACAATAATACTCAACGTCAACCATCGTAGTATAGAGAAGAGCAGCAAGTTAAAACAAAATCTACAACTATTTTTTATCAAAAAAAGTTATGCTTTCAATATGGTGGGACTACAAGGGTGTGGTATTTTTTGAGCCTTTACCGCAAAATCAAACGATCTATCTTTTGTGTCCTGTCGTCAACTGGATGATTTGAATACATTTCTCACAAAGAAACGACCAGAACTGGTCAATCGCAAGAGCTATTATGTTCCATCCTGATAATACGAGACCACACACAAGTTTGGTGACTCGCCAGAAGTTGGTGCAGCTTGGATGAAAAGTTTTGGCCCATGCTACTTACTCACCGGATCTTGTCCCATCAGTTTACCATTTTTTTGCAAAATAAGTGAAATGGTAGATCTTTCAATACTGATGAGGGCATCCATGAAAGAGCATCTCATCCAGTTTTTCGCCTTCTACGAGCGCGGAATCATGCAACTCCCAGAAAGATGGCAAAAGGTCATCAATCAAAGTGGGCAATACATTACTTGATTAAGCTCTGTTATGCTATTAATAAATAAATTTTGAAAATTACCCAAAAATACGTCATGACTTTTCCGACAACCCAATACATAACTAACGAGAATAACAAAACTGGAGATAATTTCTACATGGTGAGAATAAATATATTATAAAGCAATTGCGTGGGTAGATTGTCCGGCAAGTGTCTATAAATATATAATTTGCAATATCAAAGACAAAAAGGTGTAAATTTTCTAAAATTCACCTACAAATGCATACAAAAATAGAGGCGCCGCAAGGTATTCGACAATGAGAGGGTTTAATAACGAATGAATAAAACAAAACATACTCTGCTCATACAGCTGCAAATGAAAGACGCAATTTATTATTCCATTAAATGGATGTGGGAATAGACACATAGGTCTAATAAAGAACAGAAAATGAAAAATATAAGAAATGTTGGGTTAAGATAAAAAAGGTTAAATTAATCGAGTTACTTATAACAATAAATGCTTAACGATTTATCGTAACACTGGCACAAAAAGTGTTTTACTGTTCAGAAGTCTTTTGTTTGTTGCATATTTGCAATTTTAGTTTTTGTATGGATTGTTATGCAAATAATTCATTTCGCTGATGTTTAGCATCACAAAAATTATGGATGTGGGAAATCAATATAGTGAAGGGCATTCTTTATTACTTTTAATATCAATGTGACTAGAAACTACTATTAATAAAGAAAAAAATTGTCAAATTTAATGTCGACTGTTTATCAGGAAAGATAAAATACTTATTTATTTAATTTAGCATTACTTTTGCAGAATAAATACATGCGTAATTGTAAAGTAGCAGAAATATGGCAATGACATAAAATATGACATTTTAATTTTTTCACTTAATCTTAATTGTGTTTTTAATTTCTTTGCTCCATCAAGTTGTTCTCCTCTTGGATCCTTCTGCTGCTATTAACCCGCGTGCGTTAGTACCAGCCTTGTATATAATTTCTTTAAATTTCTTCCATTCTTTCTCTATTGTCATGTTTTGCAATTCAGCTGCTGCATCTTGTATCTCCTTTGAAACCCCTTCTACATATACCTCCCTTATCTTCTGTTTTTGTAGTTTGTATATTTTGATAATTCTTGTTTCATTTTAAATAGATGCGAAGGCTTTCACGGCCGGTGTTCTGGTGCATTGTGTGGTTGGTTCTCGGGTTATAAGACCGTGGTCGGGGTTCAGAAACCCTTGACTGCGGCGGACATCTTCAGAAGACAATTTTTTTAGAATATTTTCTTCTGAAGATGTTCTTCGCAGTTGTGGGCGAAACGTCAAGAGTTCACACGATGCACCATTTGTTTCATTTTTGTTGAGTTCAGGTGCTTCTCTCTCATACTCTTTTCCTCGTTATTTTCTATTCTTGGTGCTAGCAGGTAGTAAACTGTCGATACTTCGGCACCCCTATATACTCTTACATTCTGTATGATTCTTTTTTTTGCTTTCCCTGTAATGAAATAGTCTAGAACTGATCTTTCATCCCTTCCAGGTTTTTCCCTAGTGTATTTGTGGCAGTCCTTATATTGATAGGACTTTTGTATCACCAATCCGTTTTGAGTACAAAAATCTATTAGTTTGTTACCATTTTTGTTTATTTTCTCCATAACTGCCCACCACTCTCTGTTTTCTATAGTGTTATCCCCTATTCTGTCATTGAAATCCACTGTAATTATAGTGGGGTTGTCTACTTCTTCATATACCATTTGAATCTCATTCCAAATTGTTCTTTTAGTTCATCGTATCGTTTTTACCCGGTTCATATGCTATTATTACATCCATTTCTCAGTTAGTTTCATTATTATTTTACTTATTGCTTCCATTCAACTAGTTTCTTTATGTACAACCTACCCCTGTTTCAGCTCCTTTACTCATTTTTACTTCACTATAAAATAAACCATGTTCTTCCACATTATTTCTCCCGTTCCTTTCTTTTTAGTCTCTGTAATTACTAGTATTTCAATTTTATGTTTCTCAATTGCTTGGATTTAATGTCAGATCGTCGTTTATATACACTTTTCCCCGGAGTTTCGAAGTTTGCTCTAGTTGTTCATTATCTATACTCTTATCCCTTTTACTATTTAATTTTACGAGACAGGTATTTTTTCCCAGTTTTCTTTCAGTTTTTTCTTCCAGTGTTAGACCCAATTCTCTTCTACAAACCCTCCATTTCTTTATTTAACATTTTTGTATTAGTTGATTCCATTGGATAATATTTTTTTTATTCTTTCATTTGCTATTGCCACTTCCTGTTTAAATCCATTAATTTATTTCGTAGCCTTTTCCCTGTTGCACTTTAGTTTTTTATCTCCTTTTTAAAATCTCTTTGTTTATCTCTTACTTTTAATCTTTTCTTGTAATTAGACAACCTAACAGAATATCACATACGACTTATGCAAAGTACCGCCCGAGAAGCTACACCTACTGAATCCAAACAGTATATTGAGAGTGATACCATATCTTGTCATATAAAAGCGTAGAGCAAAGAACAAATAGAAATGAACAAACAATATACAACGTATCAAACATCGATCGCTTAATAGGGAGAGCTAAGAAGATCTAAAAAACTTGCATATCAATTCCACCAATCAGAAAAGCCTGAAAAACATCAGCCACAACTGATTGATAGTGCAAATGTATTTACCAAACATTTTGTCCGCATCTACACAACTCTGCACTCAGGTTCAAATAATAATCAAGAGGAAATAGAAGATTTAAGCAGAAAATCAAACATATCAATGCTAATAAATCACCTGGCTATGATCTCATAACAGGACAAATTTTAAGTAACCTTGCAGGACAACATTAGTACTGCTCATTACCATCTATAGCAGCATGCTACGACTGTTATTTTCATTTCCGTGAAAATACATTCTAATCATAATAATAAACTACCAACCGAACCAATAAGCCCAAATACGCTAATGTCCAAAATATTTGAAGAACTAAAAAATAGAAGAGACTGTTGACTTAGACCAAATAATTCAAAGACATCAATTCAGGTTTAACAGTACAGTACGCTCACCAGATTGTTACAAAAATAGTGAAATAACTGAAAACTAAAAAAGATTGCATCGTAGACTTCTTAGATATTAAACAGGCTTTTAACAGTCACATATATTTTTTACTGAAATCTTATTTGTTTGACATAGATATTTAAATCAGAGTAAAGAATGATTTTTCTAATTATCGAACTATTACTGCTAGAGTACCGCAAGGTATCATGCTAGGCCCCTTATTGTATCTATAATATACTGAAAGTGGTCTAACTGCAGCCAATAATGAGCTTGTTATTTTTGATACCAACAAAGCAGTACTGTCTATTAGTGTTGTATCTCTAGTGGTATCTAAAAACTTTAAAAATCAACTTAATCTCTTCTAAAATTGGTTTAACAAATAGAAAATTTGCAAACAAGCGTAAAGTATATCCACAAGTAACAATTTACGATATAGTTTGTTACCTGGCCCCGATTTCGCCAGGGCTGATGTTACCTAGCCCGGAATTTTTCGGGCAACACAAAGGACATTCTTTGGAATTTATAATCCTAACGGAATGTTACCTGAGTCAGGTTTTGTGGCGCCGTGTGCAACACCGGCATAATTGACCTACCACGCCACGTCGTGCCAAGCGGTTCCGAGTCGGCCCGAACACCACCGACCATAGCCGCCACGGCGTTTTCTAACCAGGGCAAGGGCGCCGGCGCATTTTCCAATCAGCGCAAAGGCGGCCCTGGCGCCCCCCAACTCTGTACCCCACCAGCAGAGTGAGGCACGAGCAGAGCCCTTAAAACCTGAGCCACCAAAGAATTCGCTGAGTCGCCAACCTTTAAGAAGAAATTATCAAGGTGAGTCCGTTTTGATTTCTTTTGCTGCTCGCTGCCCGGACCTGTTGCTCGCTTTCCGGCCCCGCTGCCCGGACCTGCTGCTCGCTTTCCGGCTCCGCCATCGGCCCTGCTGCACGCTGCCCAGCTGCGTTACCGCCCCTGCTGCTCGCTGCTTGGTTTCGCTACCGGCCTTGCTGCTTGCGCTGCTGCACCTAACTCGCGGCCCGGCTTCGCTGTACCAGTTCGCTCTCCCAAGTCGCTGCCCGTTTCAGCGCATACATTAAGTCGTAGGTTAACTTCTTGTAAATTAGCTAAGTAGGTTGAGTTAGTGTAAGGTAGGTTAAGTTTGTAAGATTGTAAATATAATTATAATCGTAAGTTGGAGCCGACGCTTTGTTTTTTAGCCTTCCGTGCCCCACGCGTTGCCGGTCGTAGCGTCCCGACGCCCAGTTTATTACCGCCCGGACCCGACCTGGTAACAAGTTATACCAGTAAAGTGAGGTATTAAATATCTAGGAATAGATTTAGGCCAGAAACTCGTCCGCATAACCGACCTAGACACTAAAAAAGGACACCTTGACTTTAAAATTAGAGATATGAGTTAGTTAATTGAAAGGTAATCCAATGATTCTTAGAAAATAAATATTTATGGGTCTGTACAAAACCATCAAATACCGAAAATTCTACAGTTATTCCAGTACAAGATTCTTTGCTTGATGTCAAATGCTCCTTGATTCGTTATTAACCACATCCTCCATGAAGATCTGAAAATTGCATATGTATCCAACAAAAATTTAAAAATTGCTTTTATAAGAGACAAAAATAATCCTGGAAATCCACAACTTAAAAAACAGCCACTGAAGACTAAGGTGCTATAGCCACATGATTGGAACATTTATCTCAATCGATTAAAAGTAACACCAGTAGGTTAGTCTTCATCTCACGCGGTTTTCTCGTGACTCATTTATATTAATACAAGTAGATTATAAATGTCCACCTATAATAATAAAAAAATTGCTAACTTAAAATTTTTTATGTAATTTGCATACTAATGATGTGCCATTCGTTCGTTACATATATCCATGCTTGACCAATACAGTTTTTCTTGCCACCAACGATGTGTCTAATCTCTATTTGAATAGATACTTGTGCAGAGTTCATAAGGTGTTTTAATATTTCAACATTTAAATGTGGCACAAAGTACGGCCCTGGCCTAGAGTGAAAGGGCAAGTGAAATTTGCTCCAAAAAATATGCGTAGAAAAGGAGAAATAGTGCCCAATAAAATAAAAGGGTCGTAGGCAAAAATAAATTTACGAAGCAGCCGACACGAGAAGGCTTGAACCTCCGAGGGGTTGAACTGGGTGAAGACCCTTAACCCAAGAAAGCCATTACAGAAGAAGGCAATGTGAAACAATTAGAAGAACAGAAGATAAATTAACAGAAATGAATGACAAACTGAAACGAGTAACCTCAGAAATAACAACAATAAAGCTAGAAAATAGTGAACTGACAGAAACGGCAACAAAACAGTGATTGATGTAGATGAGAAAAAGAACTAACAATAAATGGACGCTAGAAACGGTGCTGAAGAAAATGGAATAAAAACGGACGTCAAGAATGAAATGGAAAAGTTAGGAGAAATGTAAAATGTAATAAAGAAGGAGCAGGACCAATAGTAATAAAACTATTAAAGTACAATCAGAAGACTGAAATAACACGGGGAGCAAAAAATCACAAAAAAGAAGGAGTCTAGGAAAAAATAGATACAGCAAATAATAAACAAGGGCAAAACACTAGAGGAGTTGAAGATAATGGCAGCATCCGGAAAAGAATGGAAGAAATAAGAGGATAAAAGAAAGGAGCGAAAGAAAGAGAAGAAGAATGTAGCACAGTCCATATTGGTTTTAAAACGATTTTATGTATCAGTAAACTTAAAGTTCAGATTCAGCAACTATAACATTTAATTTTTTAATTTAATGTTCAGTTGTTTCCTCTTCATCTAAATGCGAGTTCTGCAGGTTAAGTAGCCTAGATGTTAAGTACTTTACGCAGTCTGTTTGCATTTAGTAAAAATAATCTGCACTAACTTGTGATTGCTCATTTTAAAACGCCATTTTTTGAACCAGTCACTCAGATTACGTTGTAATGTTCATGTGGCTGCGATAGGATTATAACTTGTAGTAAAAATTGCAGTGCCATTAGCTCACACCAATTTTATATTAAGACTCTAGAACTTTGGACTTTGATTAAAATGTATAAAACATAATATAAAAAATAGTAATTATGTTGATTTGTAATATTTTGCTAATGACTCTTCAGCATGGATTCAACAATCAACGTTATCTGACCTTGCAAAATATTTGCGCACATCAGACTTTGTAACGCAAATGTTGTCTTCGCGCGTGCGACAGGCGCGATTCGGGGGCAGAGATAAGGGCGGCGCAAGGCGCGGAAAGACAGGACAATTAGCGGGGTGATAAAAAGGGGACTGTTGCGGAATAAGCTGCGGCAGTAAAATAAACACGGCCCTGACGAAGCGCACAGGTTGAAAGCGCCGCGCTTTTTATTGCAGGCGCAGGCGGCCGGGAGACATTAAGTGTTTATGCGAAGCACCGAAAAAACGCCACTAATGCAGCGCTCGCGGATAGTGCTGAAAAGATGAAATAATCATGAGGACACTTCAAGCCACGCAGTCATGCAGGCGGCACGCGGCTTTGCACACTGCACTGCGGCTCGGATTGAAACTATACTACATTGTGTACAGATCATTATAACGAGCTCCACGGAAGCGCTCGTGGTGCGGAGGCGAACTCTCCGAACTTGGCTGTTCCGCACTGTCGAAGGAGATAAAATGTTAGTGAAGGTCTAGTGTTTATGAGCCTCACCATGGAAGTAGTCAGACTTACACTCTTTCTTCTTCTTTTTGAAAACTAAAAGCGGTTCATCTCTTAATATTCAAAAACTTACTTGTGGTTGTGTCTTTAAATATTAATTTAAGCATTTTAAAGTTGCTCGTTTGAGCTGTGAATACTTGGCTTATCAAATTTACAAAAAATGAGATAAGTGTACAAAGTTTAAAATTTTTAGAAGGTAATAATTAGTAAAATGCATAGAAATACACATTTTCTCTAACAAGGTTTAAGATATTCATACGCAGGGCAATAGCAAAGTTTTGCTATATGGTGCAAGTGATGATCGTACTGTTTGAGTCTTGATTGGTGTTTGGAAGTTCCTGTACTAGGAGGTATATTTTGTGATGATATTGGCAGTTTCAAAGAAAAACGCTCCGAAGCTAAGGTACTTATCCTCATCTGCCACAAACAAGAATATCGCTGCTCTTAAAACACATTAGAATCATCCAAGCATTTGACCCATCACCGAGAGAACTCTTCTCTCTTGGGCATTTTTGCAATAGCACAGCCATCTTCAATTAAGAAGAGTTTTTTACTATTGGGTACCCTATGCCTTAACCGATGGGCAGATAGTAAAATGGATTTTGTGGGGCCATGAGATGCCCACTAAAGCCCAACAACGAAAACCCCCAACTGTATAAAATGAGATGAGTGTGCTAAGATCTTCAGTGAAATATGGAAGGGTTGATTCGACGACTGTTTTCAAAGGATGCTGAGAAAAGTATTTTAAAAAAATACGTGTACTACAAAAATTTTTGTATTTCCTGTATATGTATGCATAAAGAAATGTTTTATAGTGTACTTATCGGATAGGTTTACAGTAGTACCATTTTGAGAAAATTTAGCTCTTCTCTTGTTCAAGTCCTTACAGTTCTCCTTAGTGAGTAGACAGATTAAAACCCCAGTTACTAACTTCATACTCCCAACTGCTTTAATGTGCTCCAATTAACTATTTGTGAAATCATACATCAACATATTTAATGGGAAAAGCACTTAGTTGGGAAGAGTTTGTTTGTTTGCAAGGGTTACGCATCTTATAATGAATAATTGAGGTTTTAAAATAGAGCCTGGGGTATTGAAGCACTGAGGGCGATTTTCTATTTTTATTGGCTTACGGATAATTATGCTGGTAACATGGAAAATGGGAACGAGTATTTTCAATTTGAAACAATTAACGACCACTTTCTTTATTATGTATGGCAGACATCGAAGAATTATCTCTCCTCCGTACAGCCACAGATTGTATGCCTGTTCATTAGCTTTTTATATATTATTTCCTATCACCATAAGGTATTTCACAAACTTCTTAAGATTTGTATAGGTAATGTCAACATTTAGTTAGACAAGAGAGCTAACTATTTTATTGTTGACCGTAAAAACAGTTTGTGTATGTTGTTTGCTTAGTATACGCATTATTCTGTCAGTAACGCCGCTAATACAAAAACAAAAATAGGGTAAAGATAAAATTTAGTATTAACATAACGATTAGTATGAGTAGGTTGCCAGATAGAAAAGGATTTTTCCTTTTGTAGTTAAAGTAGGGTACTAAAAATTCTTCATAAATTGAGAAATAACGATTAGAGCGCACAATCTAGAAATTGTAGAAAGGATAGATAAGCAGGTGACAATAAAAAATGTTTCAAAGTGGGAATTCTGGTAAAAGAAGGGACAGATATAACGTAATAACAAAGAATAGCAAACAAAAAAAGGTATTTATACCAACATGGGTTGTAAAAAGAATCAAAACAATTAAAGTGTTAATTAAAAGTATTGAAAAAATTGTTCAGTAGAAGTACATACGTTCTTTAAAAGTAACGGAATATTTTTTTTGTGAGCCAGAGATTAACAATCATAGTAATAAATTTAAAAAAATTATCAAGCGATAGTATACTAAAGATGCCGATTAACAACAACAAGAGGCAGAGAAATGCTGAAAGTAATTTCCGACAGCGGATACAACTATTTGTCTACAAGCACTCCCACCTACTGGCCCATGGATTCCAACAAAATTCCCGACTTGTTATATTACTTTGTAATCAATTACCTATCTTCAAATTATATAAATATCTTTTCCAACTACGATTTAATATCATTCTGCAGTAATTGCAACTATAAGTGCAACAATAATACATAAAATACCTAAACCAGTGCTAAGCAAACAGTATAACCAATTTGGAAACATTTAAAGGGTACATAAATGAACATATAAACACTAATGTTAAGTTAAAAACGATAGAAGACGAGAGCAAAATGGCAGAGAACTCACAACATTATATATAGAAGTGAACTCAACCGACTAAACAATAAGCTGAGAAGTAAATTAAAAGAAAACTGCAATCACACCTTCCAAGCTTACCTCAGTTCACTATCAGTAGATGATAACACAATCTGGAGAGCTACCAGAAGAATCAAACAACCTAAAACACACATAGCACCCCTACAAAATCAAACAGAAACCTGGGCAAGAACTAATAAAGAAAAAACAGAAGAGATCGCTCAACACCTTCAATCTGCTTTTACTCCTAATTCAGAAGAAATTTATGAGGATATTGAAACATACTTAAATGCCTTGTTACAAATGTCATCACCAATACGTAACTTCACGAAGAAAAAAGTCCAGGAGGAAATAAACTACCTGTGTAATAGAAAATCCCCATGGTTTAATTTAATAACAGAGGCTGTCTTAAAAGAGCTTCTAGAAAAGGGAATACAGTATATCCAGTTACTATTTAATGGAATTCTTTGCCTTACTTACTAACCACTCCAGTTAAAATTTGCCTACATCATTCTCATCCTTAAACCCGGTAAACCCCCTAATGATGTTAACTTCTTTCGCCCTATCAGCCTTCTTCCGCTGCTATCTAAATTGCTTAAAAAACTAATCCTAAAGAGAATAAATCAAAGTGAAATACTACAAGACTGGCTTACAAATCATCAATTTGGCTTCTGGACTCAATACTCGACTGTCCACCAGTGTCATCGACTAGTTAATAAAATTCAAACCACTCTTGAAAATAAGGAATGCTACTCCGCAGTATTATTAGATGTTAAACAGGCATTAGACCGTGTTTGGCATAACGGACTTCTGTATATAATAAATAATAATACATTCCCTTACCACTACTACCTATTGTTATAGTCTTACCTTAAAAATCGTCACTTCCAAGTTATAGTAGGTGATGAAACATCACAAATAAGGCAAATTCAAGCAGGCGTACCTCAAGGTAGTGTGTTAGGACCTGTATTATACCTTTTGTATTTGCATGACATCCCAACTCTGAAACATAATGGGAACTTTTGCTGATGAGATAGCAATACTAACAAGTAGTGAGGATCCAGTCGTAGCAACGAATAGAACTCAAGATCACCTAACCTTAATTGAGAAATGGACACGCAAATGGAGGATAGAAATTAATGGAAATAAATCTTCTTACGGCACGTTTACCATCAAACGATCAACCTGTGCTCCAGTTTACATCAACGATCACCCCATCCCCAAGCGAACGAAGCTACTTACCTCGGCCTTCACCTTGACAAACGTCTAACCTGGAGAATACACGTAACCAAAAAAAAGGCAGAAGATGGGCATTAAAATTAGAAACATGTATTGGCTTCTTAGCAAAAAATCAATTCTCTTTTGGATAACAAATTACTTGCATACAAGACCATAATCCGACGTATATAGCTCTACGGCTGTGAGTTATAGGATTGTGCAAGCAATTCAATGATAGAAATTATACAACGATTCCAATCAAAGACATTACGAAGCATAACTGGAGCGCCATGGTACGTCTCTAATAGGACCCTCCACACCACCTCAATGTACCATACGTGAAGGACGCAATCAAGCAAAAAGCCATAAAGTGCCACGACTCGCTAGCAACTCATCCCAACGAAACCATTATTTCATTAAGAGAAGATCCATGACTCGACGCTTGAATAAGAAATGGCCAATAAATTTAGTGCAATAAAGAGGTGACTTCAACGGGAGTCTTACTCTCCACGACATACACCCAGTGATAAAAGTAGCTCATAAAATGTATGTTATATCTTTCTTATTGCTAATAAACTAAATAATAATAAAAAAGTATACTAAAGAATAATTTTGTTAAACGTTAGATGCAATTGTAAAGAAATTGTTAAAGTAGGATTTGCTAATGGTAATATTGACAAATATAATCTATACGAAAGAACCAAATAAAAATGGAAGTTGCCAAGGAATATTACAATAAGTAAATGTATGAAAGTCAAAAGTACATAAAAAATATACACAAATGAACCTGTACCTCAAAAAAAAATCAAAAAATAGAACTATAGAAGCAAATGACAAAAAAGTAGAGAAAAATCAAGCGAAAAGATACTGGAGGCCAGAAAAGATAAGAGTATTAAAAATAATTATATAAAGGCAACAAATTTACAGGTACTTTAGTCACAACATAAAATGTATAACTGCAAATCTACTCTACAAAACTGTAAAAATGGTACTATGTGTGTAACTAACGTTGCAAACTCCTTTTACAGTTGTAAACCGATTTTAAAGGCCAATAGCTCATTCGAACCGGTTTGTTACTAAACCCCATAAAGATGTTATATTTCGATTTAGGTCACGATTGCTCTGTTATAGACCAAAAAATAAGTTATTATAAAGTAACTAAACAGTTTGCGCCACCTATCGGTGTTTCACGCACTACGTGGCCAATTCTTGCCGTTAGTAAACGCATGCGGTACAACTTTCTACTAGTATAATCAAAAAAGTAACGGAAAGCATAAATCAAGAATTAAAATGCTATAAGAACGCTCAGAAAAACAAACGCAAATGCAAAAAACTAGCAAAAAATGTAAAACAGTCGCAGGAAAAAGAAAAAGTACCAAATGGGAATGTTGGAAGACACAGAAGAAATACATGTGAGTCAAAAGGTCAAATATGTATAACAAAAAGTAAAAAGGTTAAAAGGAGTGCCACAACCAAAATTAGTTATGCATAAAAACAAGGACTAGGTTTAACAAGAGATAATAGAAAAGTAGTCTATAGATAGACAGAGTACTTTGACAATATGCTCAGTAAAAAATATAGATAAGATCTCGGATAAGACTATGGTACGCATGAAAAAGTAACAATAATAATTAAGCAATTGGAAAACAATAAAAGTACATATACTAATGAAATGGAAGCTGAAATGATAAATTATGCAGGAACAAATGTTACGGAAACAACAACAGCAAAGATTAAGTGTATGGAAAAGGAAGTTATTGAAGTAGATAAATGGTAGAAGAAAAGTAAAGAGATAGAAAAGGACAAATAGACACAATGCGGGTTAATTAAAGTATAACGGAGAAAATGGTTGGGTCATTTAATATGGATACAAGAGAGCAGAATACCATATAAAACGCGAATACACAATTTGGAAGAAAACAGCAAAGATTAAAGCGAAATGAGGCCGACAAGAACATGAGAAGAAGGCCAAAGACCTGCATAGTGCTATTATAAGTTGTATCTTTCGTTTGAGGGGTTCTATGTATTAGGGTATGTCCCCCTCTTTCATCCATTTTATTTGTGTTCTTTATAGACAGTGTAGTGAAAACTGTTGAAAGGATTCTTTCTTATCATAGTGTCCATTGGGGCACATAACAAAAATATCATATTTAGATTGGTTTCAAGGAAAAGCAGCTTTTATTTCAAAAAAGGTTTCCTACAAAAACTTTGCTATCACTTCAAATCGTGCTTCCATCGAGCATATCATATCTCAGATAGAATTACCTATTAGCAAATCCTCCGAAAACAGGAAATAAAACCAAGTAAAGTGTAGACCTAATATCAAACCTTTCAAATTATAAATCTTAAAAGCTCCAAGACAATGCGAAAGTGTTAGAACCTTACAAACAGATCAAGGATACTACCAGTTATTCTCGACAACTTGGGCTATATTTGCTAAAATAATGGAAGTATCAAATACTGAACAATTAAAGGAGAACTTGAGAATAGAATTAAGATTCTTATTATTTGGACCAACAGAGACCTGTTCTAGAATTCACAAATAACGCTGTTATCCAAAATTTAAAAACAAAAATACTCTCTGACAGCCTATTGTCGAAAGCTTTGGTTTTCCTCCACAGAATTTACCCAAAAAGTTGGAAAAAATTTCTTAATCCCTGGCAGCTTTATCATATGTACGAAACTCTAATCGCTTTTTAGAAATTTTCATATCCTTTCCCATGCGTAAAGAGGAGGCATTGCTTAACTTCGATGTTTTTTTCCTGTTTATCAAACTTCTAAGCTCTGCAGCTTTGCATTTCCTAAAATTTACTTAGGTTTTAAAAGAGGACGCCCTCAAATTAATTAACCACTGCCTATCCACTATCCACTTTATCTTTCAAAACAAATTGTACTGCCAACCCAATAGTGCCCTTATAGGTTTCCACTTTTACCTATGATAGCAAACTATTCCACGACTGATTTTAAAATAAAGGTTCTCGTTTCCTGCCTGTTGGATAAAATGTATCGACAATAATTATCTAGCCTCGTGAACAAAATAAACGTTTTTAATTTGTTTCCTCCTACACAAACTTAGCAGCAACATCAAATCTACAATAGAAATAAAGCAAAACAATCTTCCCTACCTTGGACATATTGATAATATTTTTTTTAATAAGCGTTTCTATCACATTGTCTACAGAAAGCCTGCCCATACTAATCGTTATTTAAATGCCAAATCTTATCATTTCCCTGCTTAAATGCACTTAATAGCAAAATCCCTTAATATCAGACCCTTCAAGCTTCCTAACGCCAAAAACCGCCGTACTTGTAATAAAGACTACCAAAACTTTAATACAAAATGCTTATTAAAAACAGCTTTTTGGATTTACAATTTTCGTTTTGCAATATATTTTTGTCATTTAAAAAAAACCTGTTTTCATCAGTAGTTTCAGTAGCATTCTAATATTTAAGCTCATATATTTCTCGTTTACCAAAACGTAATGTCATACGTATAACTTTTAAACGTTTGTTGTCTTGCAAAACGCTTTCTACTTCTATTATTTTATATTTATAGATATCACGGTACTCTTCTTTAATTTAATTTAATTTAGTTTTGAGTGCTGATGTTTCTTTCTCTCATTTACCAGAGATTACCTTTTTACAGCAACAACTTGGTTTCTTTGTGTAATCTTTTATTTGTTTTCTTTTTATTATGAATATTTATGTTGCCTAATGTTTATGCTAGGGCTTTACTAATCTTTTCGTTTATATTGCACACGTTTTATATTTGATGCACATGTTTTTTTATCAAATTTTTATTTGAGTTTGATATATTCTTACCATTTTAAGGTCACTACCTGTCGTGAACTGCCTTGAAACACTAACGCCTTGTAGTTCTGTTAATAATCTATAATTGTTCCTGGTGTAGTCAGTCAACGGAGACTATTTAAGTGTGTCTCCTTTTATTGCTGTTTTTAAATAGTTTATATAAGAACGTAAATAATCGTAAATCCTCTTAAACTTATCTTTGTTTTTGAAATTACCTTTGTATTTTTCGGGTTTCTCTTGTTTTGTGCATACTTTTGTATTAAAAGAGTTGTTTTCTATTTTCTTTTTTCTTTTCCTTCCACCCTAAGGTGTTGGGTGCTCTGTTTACTTTAGGAGTTTCGTTCTGTTCCTTGGCAACCTTTTTGCTTGTTCTATATTTTTCCCTTTTTTTCTACCATGTTGTTAATCGTGGCCATCTATACTAACTTGGGCCTTTTCCGTTTTCTTTTCCCTTCTCCTCTTGTTTCCATAACTTTTTTTGATAACCGCTCTTTTCCCATTCTCTACACATGTCCATACCATATCAGTTGTTTTTTTTATATATGTTCCCAGTAGTGGCTCTGTTTCTAGTTCTTCTCTTGCTGTCTTTCAGATTCTCCCTACTATTCTTTCGAGATATCCTATTTCTGCTGCCGTTATGTTGCTCTTATGCTTGTTCAGGAATGGCCAACTTTCTGCACCATATGTTAGAGTGGGTATATAGATTGCTTTGTGCATGTGTAATTTGGTCCCGTCACTTAATTTTCTCTCATTAATTTGACAATAAACTCTTGTTGTTTTGAATATGTGGTTGAGAATGTCTTGCTCAATTATTCCCTGTTACATTATAATTGCCCCTTAATATTTGTAATAATTTACTTCGTCTAAGATTTTCCCATCATTCCTACATGTATTTACATGTAGATATAAATACTTAGTTTCTCTTTCAGCTTTTACTGCTAATTCTTATCTTTAAGTAAAGTTGATTTTAATACTCCCTTTTTTATTATTGAGCTTCGGGATTTTTTGGACCCTGTAGATACTAAAGTCCTAGCGAGCACGGCAAGCCATTTTTTAAAATATTTATTAGTAATTAGAATATTAGAATACATTCTATGAGCTAATTTTATGATTATCTAATTCTTGGACGTGAAGGGGATGACACCCAGTGGAGCCACCTCTATATTATTGTAGTAAATCCTTGGGCCATTTTTTCTTTAAGCGTCGGTTGTTGGGATCTTTTAGTGGATCTATAATTGGATTTGGATGAGTTGTCAGGTTGGCGTGATATTTAGTTGCCTTTTGTTTTACAGCATCTTTCACAAACGGAATGCCTAGCTTCATATGCAGCGTTTGGTTTGATACAAACTCAAGATCTTGGATTGACAGCGCTGATTTACATTTACTGTGGATGTGCTGGCGCAGCTCCAAAGTTCTAATTCATATAACCAGATGGGACGAATGATAGCCTTATAAAGCAGCAATTTGTTGGTTAAAGTGAGCTGAGACCGCCGTCCAATAAGCCAGTTCAGGTTTTTGATTTTTAGGTCCATCTGCTTTCTTTTGTTAGTGACATGTGCCTTCCACGTCAATCATGCTATTATTGGATCTTCGTTACAAACAATAATTGCCGTGTCGTCAGCAAAGGTCCCTATGTCACTATAGTTCGTAGTGGGTATTTTCATGTTTATAATAAGTACAGGAGCGGACCCAGAACGCTTCCTTGCGGCACCCCTGCTTATGTCGGAAGTCTCTTGCCCAATTCTTGTTTTAAATGAGCGATTTTCCTGGTAAGATTGGAATAGCAAGAAACATTGATGGGGAAACTGCTTTTTAACCTTGTATAACAATCCTCTGTGCCAGACCTTATCGAAGGCCTGGCTGACGCCCAAAAATATCGCTCAACACTATTTTTTTGGCTTCGATCGCTGTTTGTATTGTATTTATTATGCGGCGACATTATTGTACCGTAGAATGTTGTTGATGGAAACCAAATTGACGATTTGGGATCCAATCGACTTCTAGTTTATATTCCCGGATTCTTTTGTATATAAGCTTCTCCAGCAACTTTGATATTAAAGGGAGGAGGCTGATAGGGCGATAGGATTGAATTGCGTTTGGGGGATTACCAGGTTTAGGTATAAGAAGAATCTGGGCAAATTTTAATAGCATTGGCCAGTAGGTAAGACGTAAGATTCCATTGAATAATATTCGGAAAAACTGGAGGCCCTAAATCTGGTAGTTGATTTAGTAATATTGGTGTGATCAGGTCGTATTCTGGAGATTTATTGTTATTGAGGAATCTAATTTCTTCTCGAATTTCATTAATAGTGAATTTACGAATAGGGAGTGACATTTGCAACGGAGTACTAAGGTATTCTTCAACTTCATCGTCAGTTTCTTCCGAGTTTGGAGTAAAGACGGTTTCTAAGTGTTGTGCAAAAACATCTGCTTCTTCCCTGTCAGTTCTCTTCCATGTTCGCGTGTAATCTTGTAGTGGGGGAATATGCGCTGTAGGTCGCTCGAGATCCTTAGCAGCTTTCCATATTGTATTGTCTTGTGCGGAAAACGAGTTCATATATATCTGAAAAGTTTCATTTATAATTTTTGCTAACGTTGTTTTTAATTTATTATTTAGCTGATTGAATATTCTTCGATCATTTATGTTTTGGTTGCGATGCCACTTAGCTCTTGCCTTTCGCTCCATTATTTCACTAGGGATATTAGGTGATCTTATTTTTAAGTTTTGTGGTACTGGTGTAGCGTTCCATCCTGCTTCTTGAATGACAGTGATAAAATCTTTTGTGGCTTTTTCTAGGTCCTCGTTAGTTTGTAGTCGTACATGCATTCAAGTATTTTTTAAATTCCTCTCAATCGGTTCTGCTATTACATAGCGAGGGTTTTGGTATTCTATATATTATTGTGGCACTGATAGTTGCAATTACTGGAGAATGATCTGACATAATGTTATAATTAGATGTGACGTCTAAGTAATTTGAGGATAGGCCTATGACATGGAAATCAAGCAGATCGGGGACCTTGTCAGGAACTGTCGGCCAGTAGGTGGAAGTACCAGTGGAAAGATAATTATAATTCATATCATATATGAGCTTAATTAGT
Source organism: Sinelater perroti (assembly GCA_036346155.1). Classification (NCBI taxonomy): domain Eukaryota; kingdom Metazoa; phylum Arthropoda; class Insecta; order Coleoptera; family Elateridae; genus Sinelater; species Sinelater perroti. Next base: position 12,885,584 of record JARFIY010000158.1, on the reverse strand, counting down.
TCCCTTCCTCTGGTTGTTATTAATCGTTGGCCCCACTACGTATGTTTAGCGTTGTAGTCGCCAACTACAACAAATCTTTGTCCCATAGATTCAAAGAAAGGTTGCAGCATTTGTTTAGTCATGTTGTGCCTTGGAGGACAGTAAACAGCTGATACATTTAACGGTATAGCCAATTTGTCTACTTGAATGGATGCAGCTTGCAAAAAAATTAGTTTTATACTGTGGAAGTTCATGATGAGCAATAGATGATCTAATTAGCACTGCTGCACCACCATGGGCAGTTTCTTCGGGATGTTCCGTGTGGTATATAGGGTAATAAGGTATTTTGAAATGATTTCTTGCGGTAAAATGGGTTTCGGAAAGTAACATTATATCTATGTTGTGTAGATTTAAGAATGTTTCTAGTTCTAGCTTTTTTTGTTGTAAACCGTCAGCGTTCCATAAGGCAATTCGCAGAAACTGAGCCATTATTGTACTACTTTATTAATTACGGTGATTAGCATATTCATAATCATGGTATTCTGTTGTAATAATTGATTGAAGAGATTCTTAAACTCATTAAGAAATTGGTAGATTTATGTCTTGAGGATTTGAAGTTTGAAGACTTGTAAGTTGGTGCTGTGTTGTTTAAAGGAGTTTGAACTTTCTGGAAGGAGAGGCAATTTTAAGGATGTGGGTTTTATTAGGGGAGGTTTGTTTGGTTGATATTTTCTCTGGAGATCTTGATATACACTACAGCCTTTATAGTTTGCCGGATGCGCTCCACTATATGGTATGCAAGTAGCGGCAGTGTCTCTAGTCTTCTTGCAAATTCTGGTGTCATGTTGCCCTCTGCAGCCATTTGAATTAATTTAATTGGTTGATTTTTGTAAAATACACATTAATTTTAAAGTAGTGTTTTCACTTATCTTATATCGCGATGCAATGACTGTTAATGAGAGATGTTTCAGTCTCTAAAATAACTAACTTAATGCAGTAATATTTTTATATTACTACATAAGCTTGCTCCCCACTTCCATTTGTACTAATAAAACTATTATTCGAAAGTTATTCCCAGTAGTTTCTCACATAGTTTAGCCGTTGCGTGGATATGGTTAACTAGAACCATATGTGAGAGTTGGAAAACATCGGAGGGCCAATCTCTCAGAACATAGCAAAATAATCGACATTCCTAAATATACAGATGCTACTTTTCGATGTTCTCCTACAGTTCCTAATGAGTGTAACAAATTCATTAACTGTGACAACAATTATTATTTGATGAGCCCCCGTATGTTAGTCTTCGCTTTACACAATTTATACATAATTGCCTGTCTGTGGTATACTTGTTTTATCATTTTTAATATTGCAAACTACGTAGCTTATAACTGAAAAGACAAAATAAACTCGTGTTCTCCTGTGCTGAACATTGCTTGCAAGAACAATAACATTATTGCTAGCATAAAAATTTATTGCTTTACTTAGAAAATGCAGGCAACAGATAGCAATGAGACAATAACGCGACTTGTAGAGCCGCCAAAGAAGAATTTAATATAATGCTGTTAGGGAGCTAGAGCTTCGTAAAACAGCAATTTTGCTAGAAAGGCGCAGTAAGTGTAATTGGGAACAATTTTTAAATTAAAATAGGTGCTCGAAAATACCAACTTTTTTAAATTTTGCAACAAGGTAGTAGACGAAATATTATTTGAGACAGTAATTAACTGAACTTAAATAGAGTAACAATAATTTTTTGTGGGAAAATACCACAAGCAACTCATACTTTGTCTTTGTCAGCAATTCAATAATAGCCATTTCTTAACATTACAGAAATGTAACTCACGCTCGTATCAATAACACCAAGACTTTTAATGCTAAATAAGCAGCTACATGACTTGACATTTCTCAAAGGCTCTTTATTTGTTTAAAAGAAGATTTTGGCATTAAATACTAACGTGTGATAAGACTCCGAGTTTAGAAAAACAAGTACAGACTGATGATCAAAACAAAGCTGATTGCGAGGAAAGTACTTGCAACCGTATTTTAGAACACAAATGCAGAGCTTTAAATTAATTTTTAACCGAACTAAACACATTCGATGCTCAGTATTACTGCAATTTACTTATGAAAGTGGAAGCTGCTTATCGTAAGAAAAACACAACGTTTCAGTTAGAAGTATGTTTCTTCTCCGCACTGCTCTTTTAAAGGAATCACGTAACCCACACTTTTGCTTTAATTTCATTAACTCTGTAAAGTAATATATGTATAATTATTTGTAAATCAAAACAAGTGTTTAACAGCTGTATTATTACCTAAACCGCTGAGCTAAAACCAAAACTAGTTATTTTCAAATTATGAAAGCAAAATCAAGCATATCCGACTACATGATGAAGTTCACCTTAAGCAACGTTTTGCGATTGTATGAAAGAAGTGGTTATGGGTACTAAAATTTGTTTTATAAGTGCCATGAAGTGGAAAAATTAATATTGCAATGGTGCAAAGACTTGTTGAAATATAAAAAAGAGAAATGAAGACTTTTAAAAAGTTCTGATAAAAATAAAACGAAAAATGGAAGTATGATATCTGATTGCCTGGAAGGGGATGCGGTGGTGCATTCATTGTCAATTTTAAAAATTATTATAATAAAAAATTTTTACAGATTCTTTTTATTTTCTAAAAACTGAGTATAACCGAGCTTGCATACAAGCTGGCCAAATATAGTCTGTTCGAGCTTTTTAAGGCTAAAAAGATGATCGTTTGCTGAATAAAATGCACCAAAAGAAAGAAGAGGTGTGTAGAAAAGTAGCCTTGTATAATGTCTTATTACTACATATTGCTTTATTAAAACCATATAGTAAATGCTTAATTTAAATTTGATTTATCTCTTTAATTTGATAAAAAAAATTTATTTGTTGCAGACTCAAAAATTATTTTTAGTTGTACACAGTTTGTTTTTGTATCTACCACATATTTATTGCTATTTTGTTATTTCCCTTTAAACCGTACTTTTTTAATTTTTACTGCTTTTGATTTATTTATTTTATATGGACTTAATAGGTGTTTGCTACTCTTTCTATCATACCGTCACTTTTTTGTCATCTATAAACATTCTTTAGTATTCGTTATAGTCCTTTCTTTATGTTTCACTAAAATAATTTTTTTATATAGATGTAGTCAAGGTAATTTAAAATTCATTAAAGTTTTGTAAGACAATGGAAATGGAGGAGGTAGAGTTGGTGGAAGAAATGATAAGAAACGAAGTGAGAATTCTGAAAATATCGGAAATAAAAAAAAGCAAAGAAATTAACACTAGAAAAGGGGTACATGTTGATGTACTGCGAGGTACCAATAGGAATGAGAGCGGAAAAAGAAATAGGGATAATAATAAGCCAAGATCTTACAAATAAAATAATAAGGTGGGAGGGTATTTTAACAATTGCAAAACTTTAGAGCTTGGAATTTTGATAAACATAATCCACATTATTCCGCATGTGTTTGACTTGATAATAGCAGACAGTTCTCCACCATCCAAAAACTTTAGTAGGCTGTCCACAAGTGGTGGCGTGCAACATTTAACAGACGGTTTGCAGCAAACGAAAGAGACAGACATTAAAGGAAAACAGAAGATCTGTAAAGAGAAAACTATTGTATTGCCCGTCGCTTTCAAATGCTCGATGTATTTTGAGTAATTTGTATTCATTCAAGGGCAAACTTTTTTAAAAGATAAACATGTAGTCAGTCGATTAAGGGGTACTTTGGAATCGATTAGGAGAGTATGGAAGAAATTAGAAATTACTCGTACGTTAAAGGTCCAAATTAAATTTTAGTTATGCTGCTGTTCTAGTAAATAAATAATTTCGGTTATTTAAAGTTGACAAGCATAACGTGTAACTATTCAAGTATAACTTTCTGTGTAATTCAGTTAAACCAAGCTACACAGAAATGTAACGGCATGGTACATCCGGATGAGCTATCACCATTTGTCAAATTAAATTAGCTAAATATCTTTGATTCGCGTTTAAGCACGGTCATGCACGGCAAATTTGCAAAATTATTAATATTTGATAACGTCAAATGCATGGGGGCCATACATTACCATAAGCCAGCCGACGGAAGAGGCAGATACGCCTGTATCTGCAGAGTGCATCTCGACTGCGGGCCGCGCAGCCCGGCAGTTTGCTTTCCAGGGCATGTGGTTACGAGGTTCACTTAAGGAGTTGCAAATCACGGGCTGCATGTCCCAGAATGCCAACTGCACTTTAATGCATTTTAAATGTAGGCGCGTCCTCTCGGGATCCCGCAAAGTGTTTGCAAACAACTGCTAAAGTGCCATAACGCGATGGTTATTTAACAAGGCATTCGTGGCATAAATAGCAAACGGGCGCGTAAATAATTTAATTTTCCAGGGCATTCAGGTAAATATTAGTTTAACTGCTGTTTTAGAAGCTTCATAAAATCATATAAACTTAATAGTTCTATAAAATCTAACTTTACCACGCAAGACATTTAAATTTCACTACTTTTATTATTTGTCATAAATACTGAGTCGTTAAAGTGAATCCGGGATTATTTTAGATTGTATCGCAAAACGCCGAAAGGCAGTCTTATGCGCATGCATTATCCCCTGTTAGGTAACAACCACTTAGCTACACATAATCAACAACCGACTCTTCCCAATAAAATGAGCCGAAAATACGACCGCAGAGCTGCTATACACAAACTCCTTCGCGCCAGAAAATCGCCGACAGAAATTAGTTTGCCTAAAAAAAAACCCAAGTTTACGCTTATCCAAGAAGTAGAGGAAATGTGACCATCAAGAATAAGTAACTGCTGATACAGCAACTTACAAAAGGCGACCTGATCGCAAAAAAGTGATGAATTCGTCCGCTAATTGAAAGAAAGAACAATCGGCATTCTGTGAAGATCAAAACTGACCCCAGTAGTACACCAAGACCTGCACATCAGTTTTTCGCCTTAAGAAACCGTTAACTGTTGACTAACAAAAGCAAAATAGACAAAAAGCACGATAAGGTTGGCTTCCTGAAATTATTTTCAAACAAAAAAAAAACCTCGCCCAGGACAGAAGGTGAACAGCCAAAATAGCTGTTAGATCTACCAAGACACCGCTGAAGTACTTACCGTCATGTATACAAGGTTTTTCAGCTCTGTGATGATAATGGCGTTTGGTAGTAGCAAAAGAGATGTCACGGTGCCTTACTATTTTGAAGAAGACCTGAAGGTAACCGCCAACAGCTATGCCAACGTGTTCGAGACAGTTGTCAAGCCCTGGATAAAGATGGCCACTGGATAAGAGTTCGTATTCCAACAAAACTCTGTTCCACCCTACAATGCAAGGAATATCCAGCCATGGCCACACAATTTGTATTACCACTGATCCTCCGACTTGTGACACCGTCTAGTCTCGACTGTAATTTTCTTGACTACTACCTGTGGGGCGTGGTCAAGACAATACTAATGAAAGGCAGTATAAAATCAAGAACAACTTAACGGACACCATCATGGAGGTAATGACAACATTAACAAGGAAAACTAGATTCTGGTTCAAGAAGGAAGAACGAAGTTTTGCGAGTATTATACTCAAACCGTATTTATTGAAAAAATTAAATTCTTCCATATTTTTATGCTAGTTATAGTAATTTGCTTGTAGAAAATCAAAATGTAATGGAATGCGAATAGCTAATAAATATGTTAAATTTGAAAGAAAAATTAAAGATCAGTAGATAAAAACTAAAGTAGCACTTAAAAGGTTAAAAATGACGTATGTATGTACTAGCACTGTTAAATGGACCTGTTCTAAACAGATTTAATTATTATAGGGATTATATCTTTGAAGAAATTTAACTGCAACTAACGCCGTAGCATTCCGCACTATTACTATTAAATCACAGTCACGTCTCATTAGTGTACTTTTAGTTTTAAGTAAAAATTATGAGACAGATCAAATGTCTTGTAATCGCTGGATACTGGATTATAAAAAAAATGAGCAATAAGCTGACTAACTTATAATTTAAACACGACTTCAACCTACAGACATCCATAAATTTTAATGAAACTGAAACTCCCTTCTAGTGACACATAGTGAGGGATCAAGGCTACAGAACAAATTTACACACACAGAACTATATCTGCTCCTTGACTTCGTCCGAGTCAATTAAGAAACAAAACTATCTTGTCAGGAGTGTGTCAGTGCCTCATTTGAACGTCAGAGCATTGTTAACACATAAAATTATTGACAAAATCTTGATAGAATCAAATGATCTTTAACTACATACGATATAGAAAGAATGTTAAGTATTATCGATTGAAAAATCCAATAAAAAAACCAAACTTATCTTACAAATACTTCCGTATTTCTATTCAAAAGAAAAAATCTTTTTATGTTAGTATGTAGCAAAAAGACTCTAGAAAAATAAAGAAACTTAATAAACAATAAAGTAAGTCAAAACCAAGCAAGTACATCTATTCATTACCATTAAGGTGTACTACTAGCCTATCTATTTAAAAAAATAATACTTTAGTTGCGCTGCAGTAAACTTTATATTTAACACGTCACTCAATAAGTCCCGGGACTAAGTAATAAAACATTTTTTTGCAAAATTTATTCATCAAAATAGCCTCCTTTGCCGGCGATACAATCATGCCAATGCTTCTCTAACTTTTCTTGTCGCCCTTGTAGAACGATTTATCTTTGCCTTCTAAATAAGCTTTAGTTTCGGCGGTGACTTCCTTATCCGAGCCAAATCTCTTGTCACGGAGCATCTTTTTGAGTTCGGCAAAGAGGTGGTAATCGCTGGGGGCCAGATCTGGACTATACGGTAGATGCAGAAACAATTCGAAGCCCGATTCGTGCATTTTTGCCATTGTTTTGAGCGACTTGTGATACGGTGCGTTGGCTTGGTAAAACAAAATTTTTTTCTTCGCCAAATGTAGTATTTTTGCGATTTTTGTTTTCAACCGCTTCAACAACCTAATATAATAGTCGCTGTTAATTGTTTTTCCATGTTCCATATAGCCGATGAATATTATGCCGTGTGCATCTCAAAAGACAGAGGCCATAACCTTACCAGCTGACTGCTGCGTCTTTGGTCGCTTCAGATGGCTTTCACCGGCTGCTCTCCACTCAGCAGACTGCCGATTTGATTCCAGAGTTAAATGGTGGATCCATATTTCATGCATTGTCACATATTGACGCAAAAACTCTTAACTTATTGCGCATAAATATGCCCAAACAGCGCTCTGAATCATCAATTCGTTGTTGTTTTTGTTCCGGTGTGAGCAAACGCGGCACTCATTTCGAAAACAGCTTTCTCATACCCATGTTCAGTGAAAGCACTACCTTATAATATTTTCAGTGTCAGCTATCTCTCTCAACTTCACTTTGTGGATGCCGATAATGATTTTTAAGGTCTTTCAATGTTTTCTGGAATAACTGCCTCATTTGGAAGTCCAGGGCATTCAGCATCATTTGTGTCTGTATTACCGCGTTTGAAGTTAGCAAACCAACTTTTAACCGTTATTTTGGATTAAGCAGAGTCCGAATAACAGTTGTCAAGCCATTGCTTTGCTTGAACGGTATTTGTTTTTCATTAAAAAGCAATGATAAATTAACACACGAAATTGCTCTGAATCCATTGTTTTGAAAATAACAAAAGTAGCGTCACTTAAAGCACTGTATCTCGGTAACAAATTGACCAAATGTCATGAAATTTTGACTGTAATCTTTTGAAGGTTGGCACTATTGAAATATTATACCGATATTTCGTTAGAGGTTTGATCTAGTGGTTAGGCCCGGGACTTATTGAGTGATGTATTATATTTCTTTTATAAATGGCAAGGTTATAAGAATATTGATCAAAAATTGAAAGTAATAAAGAAAAATGTTATTCTTTTCTTCTATAAACCAATAATAAATGTATATGTACAATACACTAAAGTAATGCAAATTATGATGAATTAAAAATATACAAAACACAAAAATTCAAAGGACTGGAAAATTTTAAGTAAAAATCTTTTGCGGGTAAAGGTTGCTCTTCTACTGATAAAGATGAAAAGTATATCAAATTGAGTGAGCGATTCAACTATACCTACGCTATTTGCAAGTGCGGAGCCGTAGCCTTGTTTAAAGTCAGATGTTTTATTTTTCAATTTAACCGATATTGCCGATAAGAATAATTTTTATGGGTACTAATCCTGATTTTATAAAGAGCAAGTCACAAATTGTACGAGTAATCTAGCTTTATGCATTACTTGCCGATGTTCACTCCGGAAATATTTCCTACCTAACTGAGCACAACCTTCTATAAAAATGCAAAATACACAACAATAACAAAACTTTTGCAACAGCAACAACACTTGCAACATGAATTTTCTTAACAATATCAGCAAGCTGGTAACAGACATTTGCATAGAACGCTATCAATCAATGACAAAGAAATCGAAAATCCTTAGTGAGCAGTTAGAAGCGTTAAAATAGAGATAATTTCAAATAAAACACCTTTATTTGTAAATATTTAACTAACCAACAGATACAGTTCCTTAACTCTCAATGTAGAAAAACCCGCAATCACAAGCCAATCCATAAGCACCATCTTCTGATAAATATTGTATACGGGGTAGTCTACTGCTTAAATATGGCCAAAAAGTTAGCAGAAGTTATAAAGGAAGAACAGTATACCACCAAAAGAGTATCCAATGATACCGTCAAAATAAATTGCAATACACCAGATACGTACCGAAAGCTATCTAAACACATGAGAGAAAATAATATTATCCAACATACATATATATTAGCTAAAAAAAGAAACGGCCTACAGAGTTGTAATTAAATACTTACACTGTTCAATGGACACTCAAGACATCAAATAATTTCATCAATGGGTAAGCATGTATCCTTCTCAATTTCAGCCAAATCAAGTATCTGGATTTCCGCCAAACCTAATTAATTCTCAAAATCCAGTATCCTTCCAACAAGCAGGCGTACCTTACGCTAATCCCCAATTTATGCCACCAAATGCAGCGCTTCAAAATAATCATATTCCCTTCCAACCTAACCCTTTGATAAATTCAAATAACTTTAATTCAAATCCTGACGCTACCATAACTTTAATCAGAGACGACGAATTGAACGACAGCCCAGCGGTAGCCCCTAAACATGATTGGCAAACTGTCAATTCTTAAAAACGTTAAATCAACACAATACAATCCCCTGCTTTGATTCCCACTCCTGTGCATAACCGATTTAAATCGCTTGAAATTGTAACTAGAAATGATGACCCCAACCGGAATCCATCTGCTACGCCAGCTACACCTAAGCCACCACCAATCTTTATACGCAGTGTCAAAAATTATCAAAATATGATTACTAACCTAGCGAAAATTACAGAAGATGAAACATACCACACCAAAGCTCTAGCGCACACCATTGAAATCTACCGAAAATTAGTAAAACATCTACGAGAGGAACAAATCATTCATCACACGTACCAAGCGAAAGAAGACCGCGCTTAAAGAGTGGTGTTCAGGAACTTACACCACTCAGTACCAATCGAAGACATCAAAGACGAATTAACAAAAGCAGGACACAAAGTGCTCAACGCAGTGAACGTCAAGCACAGGATCACTTTCTTGTTCTTCATTGATCTCGAACCACAACTAAGCAATAAAGAAATATTTGATCTAAGATACATCAACAATACCAAAATAACAGTGGAAGCACCAAAGAAAAGACGTGATACAGCCCAATGTATGCGCTGCCAAGGGTATGGTCACTCCAACACCTACTGTAATCGACCACCCAACTGTGTCAAATGTGGGAGCCACCACGACTCCAAAATCTGCCAAAAAAACTAGAGATACGCCTGCAAAGTGTGCCCTTTGCTCAGGCGATCACCCGGCAAACTATAAGGGCTGTAGTGTTTACAAAGACTTAATCGCTCAGGACACGGCATCAGACGATTCCCTAACAACTCCACACGTATCAATTACTCTACTACGCTAACCCAGACCACAATCCCCAAATCAACCAACACGCTCAAGACTCAAAATAAACCTCTGTCCTACGCTCAAGCAACCAGCAGAACTACACCCAAACCAAAACAGCATGATTTTAATTCTGATTACCGCTGTCATCAGTAAACTCCCATAATGGTTAACATCCTTAGAATTGCATCGTGGAATGCCAATGGACTCCTCAATCACAAACAAGAAGTAATAGACTTTTTACATTAAAAAAATTGCATTCTCGTTATATCTGAAACCCAGTTCACCGAACGCACTGCCTTCCACATACTACACTACTCATTCTACCACTGTATCCACCCCGACGGCACGGCTCATGGCGGATTAGGAATCCTAATTAAAAATACCATCTCCCATCATGAACTAGCTAACTACCAAACATATAAGATCCAAGCTACCAATGTCCATGTAAAAACTGATAAGTGGGATTTGAATGTATCAGCTGTCTACTGTCCACCACGCTACACCATTCCTCTGATGAAAACGCAATCTTTTTTTCACTTTTGTAATCGTTTTATTTCAGGAGGAGATTGAAACTCAAAGCATACCCACTGGGGCTCTACACTCGTCACCACTAAGGGTCGCAACCTCGTAAGAGCCATAACTGCTAATAATTATACCCACCTTTCCAGCGGAGAGCCCACCTACTGGCCGACAGATCCAAGAAAACGCTCAGACCTCCTAGACTTCTACATAACTAGAGGTATACCAACGCAAAACTGCTTAATTACCTCGAATTTCGACCTGTCATCAGACCACACGCCTGTTATCCTCAGCCTATGCACCATCCATTATAAACAAACCTACGAATCCAACGCTGACTACAAGTCATACCGATTGGGACCAATTCGCAGAATACGTTACTCAAAACATAACTCTTGACATACGAATTAAAAACTCATCAGATATAGTTGAAGCTGTATATACTATATATACTTCACGACTCTCTTGCAACAATCCGCATGGCAATCGACTCTCAGTTCTGAATTTCTAAAGGCTTGTACCAAAGACACCCCGCTACACATCCGTTATTAGCGAAAATAGAAGAGCTACAGGGCAATGGCAGAGTTACGCCATATGGAAGACTTACACTATTACAGGAGGTTATTTAGGCAGCTTACTGCAGCACTAATAGAAAATCAAAACTCACCTTTGAAGCATACATTCAAAATGTATCTTCTGATGATCATAGCGAATGGAAGGCTACTAAAAAATTTAACACCTACTCCACCAAAGTCCCCGATAAGAAACCACAACGATGAATGGGCCCGCTCTGACCAAGAAAAACTACCTTCTAGTGCCCAAATGACGATATTGAAGCATTCCTTGACATTCCATGACAAATGTCGCTGACAATAAAACCCATTAGCCCGTTAGAAGTTAAATCTGAAATAACCAAACTAAAACACCGGCCAAATCTTAAAAATGATGCCATACAAAGCTAACAACAATCTATAACCGAATCTTAAACCTCTGCTACTTCCTTACTGTATGCAGAAATCATTATGGTACATAAACCTGGTAAACCTCCGCATGAAACATCTTCATACAGACCCATAAGCTTGCTGCCCATCTCGTCTAAACTATTTGAGAGACTTCTACTTAAACGAATTTAAGCAGACCATGACCTAACAACCTTGCTGCCTGACTATCAGTTTGGTTTTTGCGAAAGCATGTCAACGCTCCACCAAGTTCACCAAATAGTGAATCAGATCTCCAAGAGTCTAGAAGTTAAACAATACTTGGCCGTCTCCCAAGCGTTTGATAAAGTGTGGCACATAGGTCCCCTTTGCAAACTTAAAGCCATGGTTAGTAGTAACTACTACCTTCTTCTGAAATCTTATCTCACTGATAGGAATTTCTTTGTCAAACATAATGGCTCTGTCTCTCCCCACCACCTATACACTCTGGTGTCCCCCAGGGTAGCGTGCTCGGCCCGCTTCTTTACCTAATACACACTGCCGACTTACCAGTTCTGTATAACACTATCATTGCGAATTTGCGGACGACGTTGCTCTCTTCTCCTCCGACCATGATCCGGCAACCTCCTCCATAACATGCAAACCCAATTCAACATGCTCAGCGAATAGTACTCAAGTGGCGAATCATTATTAATCAAACTAAATCTGTTCATATAACTTTTACTAATCGTAGGGAAATCTGTCCATCTGTAACAATCAATGGTACTTCTATATCTGTAAAAACCGAAGTAAAATACTTAGGACTGCATTTAGACCAATGAATAACGTGGCAAAAACACATTCAAACGAAAAGGAAGCAACTGGATCTCAAAGTCAAACAAATGTGCTGCCTCATGAGACGCAAATCAAAACTTTCCATCAGAAATAAACTCCTACTGTACAAAACCATTCTGAAACGAATTCTTACGGCATCCAGCTTTGGGCCTGTGCCAAGCCTACTCGTTGAAAACCAATTCAAGTTTTCCAAAACAAAACACTCCGTGCAATTGATAACGCTTCATGGTACGTTAGCAACTTCGTGCTCCACCAAGACCTCCAAATTCCACACGTCACGTACGTAATCACTACAGTCTCTGCCACTTACCGACACCGGATTGCAGGAAATGCATCGATGCAACGATCTTATAGATAACCTCTACGGGGATGGACTGCCCATTAGAAGATTCAACAAAACCTGGCCTGGCGACCTACTTCCACACTACTAAATGCCGGTGAACCATAAGGAGAATTGTCAGTGGACACTTCCCTTTCCAAGTCAAAGACATACATCCTATTTACTTAATACTCTTAAAGAAGTAGATTGTAAATTTTCAATAAAAGTTACAAAAAAAAATAATATTAGCTCACTACAACATTGTATTGTACATACTAAAACCCAAAGAAAACTGAAAAATGTAATAATGATTTATACAAGATATTTCTAATCTCTCAATTTCAAAACTAAAACAATCAACCAAGAGCATGCCCGCTAAGTTCATCACTCTATTGCTAGAGTTTCACCCAAACAGTCATTAACAGAACGAACCATGCACCAGTACTGCACAACAACAGCGCTAAAGGTAACATCAGCCAGCTGCTCCACAAGTTCTTAGAAGAGTTGAAAAGCATGAAAATCGACTTACTCAACGGAATAGCGCGGTTTTGAGCATGCTCATTATGTTAGTAAGACAAAAATAAAAGCCAAGTTTCTCCGAATAACGTCATGCAATGGCAATGGAATTATTCAACACAAATAAAAAATAAAAATTTGTCTTAAACATAACTTTATCGATATTTTATTACTCGGTGATACTAACCATACCGACATATCATATTTTAAGATATCTGGATGTAGATTTCACGCTATCCATCCTGATAATAGCGGCCATGCAGAAAGTGCGATTTTAATTAAGAAATAGCAGATCATTATGAATTAATGAGTTATCCAAAGGACTGCTTTCAAGTCACATCTGTTACAGTTTATTTGCTGTCTATTGTCCAGCTTAGCATAACTTGAAAAAGAAACCTTTGGAGAATACTTTCAAGTTTTTAGTCTAAAATTTATTGCAGGAGGCAATTTCAATTGTAAGAATACGCTGTGGGGATCTAGACTTACCACCATTAATGACATAAAACTGGCCAAAGTTCTACACGAAAAAACTAAAGTCTTATTAGCAGGCGCATCCACCTATTGGCCGACCGATCCGATAAAAATATCCCATCTTTTGGATTCCTTTATTATCAGTACATATAGAACTTAACGTTTACCTATCAACGGACTATTCACCACTAATACCAACAATCAACACCATTAACATAAACGTTAAAGAAGTTTTTAAGTTACATGAATGCAGAAAACTAATCAGCGAAACCACACACATTAAAGCAAGCATCACAACCCTAAATGAAGTTGACCGCAAGACCTATAAATAATTTAACATCAATTTTTCAAAACGGAGCCTGTCAACCCGCTCCTTATATGGAGGTCCAAAACAGAAGCTCACATTGGAAAAACAATAAAGAAAAGATCTATCGATTGGCCCAATACCTCACTGAAGTATTTACACCTACTGATGACGTTCCACACCAAGAAATTTAAAACTTTCTCCTCAGTTTTTTACCTCAACCATAACATATTGACCTATCCACTCCCAAAGAAACAAAAATCATTCGCCTAAATAACAGAAAATCATCTAGATCAAATCACGCAAAAAGACTACTCTAACATAATATAAACCTGCAAGTGTAGTATCAACAATCTTCAAATTATTGGAAACATCCCTGCTATACAGAATTAGTCCATTTTTGGATGATGTAGATATTTGATCATCAATTCGGATTCCAGCAACAACACTCTAGGATTCAGCAGTACCACCGTATTGTCCATAAAATAAATATATTACTAGAAAATAAAAAGTACTGAACTTTAGTACTTCTAGATATAAGTCAAGATTTCGACAAGGTATCGCACGATAGCCTTCTGTACAAGATTAAGCTATTTTTATCACCAAACTTCAATTTGTTCAAGTCTTCTTCAAGCGATCGTCAGTTTATAACCAAAGTAAATGACAAATCCTCCGATTTCTTCCCAATAAAATCTAAAGTACTACAAGGTAATGTATTGAATCCCTGCTTTATCTGTTATACACAGCTGATATACCTACTAAAACAAATATCCTAATCGAAACTTTCGCCGACCATAAAGCAATCCTTGTTAATTATGAAAATTCTGTAATCGCGTTTTCCTACATACAAGATCATCTTAATGTTCTACATGATTGGATTAAAAAGTGGAAAATTAAAATTAACATAACCAGTATCTCCAAATAATGCAAACAATCTACAAGCTTCTTTACATTTCGACGAAAAACTGACTTGGAGAAAACACATAATAAAGAAGAGGAAGCAAATTGACCTGAGATTTAAAGAGTTATATTAATTATTGGGACAACGATTACATTTGTTAATCGAAAACAAGCTTCCATTATACAAGACAATTATAATTTTTAGACAGGCGTATGGTATAGCGTAGGGTTGCGTCAGTAAGTTTAATACTGCTGTCCTTCAACGAGCTTAGTTTAAAATTATCTTTGAATTAGTAAATGATCCATAGCACACCTCCAATCAAATGATTCACACCAACTTCAGCATTTCTTTTATTCCTGATCATCCAAGACCAAGCATCAAGCATCATGACGGACTTGCAGTCCACAACATTCCTCTCATACAACCGCTTCTACACCAGCACGATACCAGAAGACTGATACGATATGAGGCGGTTGTCCTCAGGTGAAAAGTACGAGAGCTCCTTATTGGATCGGTCCCTTCAAGACCTACAAGGATATTTGCTGTTAAGGTCATACGTTAGCTAAATATAATGTAGAATACTCTATTCTGATTGCTAATTTCTGTAAATAAAATAAGAAATTCGTCGCCAAGAGAGAGAGAAAAAATAATAAACGACCAAAAGGCTCTTAAAAAGAATTGTTTGATGTTTATTTTTCTCTAAAAATTTTACTCCCTCTAGACGGAAATTTTTCGTATTAATCTATAAAGCTGACCATGAGAATTAATGTAATTATAATTCTTTAGTTTTTAAAATACAAAGGAAAATGTGAAAAGTATGTCATAGGACTGAAAAGTAATCGTTTACTAATTTATTGATGATAAATTCTAAGCAACAATTTAAAAAAGAAAATGGAAATAAACATATAATAAAAAATAACAATTAGATAAAACATTTAAAATTGAGGCAGGTTATTTTGCTTATTTATATTTTTAGATGAATAACAGGTCCTGAAAGCTGATACAGCGTGAAATCGCCGTATATCCGCGCTGTAACATCCAACAGTCACAACAGGCCGGCCGATCGCGACGCAGTCGAAGAGTCCTGTCATCCGGAGATTTTTATCGCTGGAGCGTACGGGGTGCAGGAGGGTTCAATAAACCGAAGCACCTTTCGAATAAAATCAGGTTTCATAGGGCATCAGTGCGAGATTAAATCGGGGGAAAGCGAAAACAATAAGTGCGCGTTAGTGAGGGGCGGCGCCGGCGGAGCGCCGAATAAATTGAAACTTAAGCCCTGCTTTGATAAGGTGGGAGTTATGTCGTACACAGCTCAGCCATGCAAAATAAGGGCTGAGTCCGCCAGCATAAACATAAATTGTACTTTTTTGCGAAGGACGGGGCGTCGGAGTGGAACGCGCGGGTGGGGTGCTTGCGCGCCGCTTCTTAAAAGTTTCGCCGCGCGTAAGCCAGGCAGAATGGCAATGATCAAATTATTTAACCCTTGAAGTTTCGGGTTCCTTGTACCCGGCAGCTCTCGTAAAGATCTCGAAGAGAGAGGGCAGATGTCTGCAGCTGAAGTAAAAAGAGTTTATAATGCAATTTTGTTTGTTTAATTTAATGTTTTATATAAAAAGCTTATACAAAAGAAATAACTATAAAACAAAAAAACAACCAATAGTTGGAAACATACTCTCCTTCTGAATATCTTAGAACGGTAATGCTAAAATGTAGGATGTCCAGTATGCAAACTGGAAGCTAGTAACAGATTTTATTAGAAAGCTTTATCGATATAAAAGGAATCAAACTAGAGGGGTTAAAGCCGACTTCAGATGTTAAAAGACTGATACCACATAATGCAACACACAAAGGTTGTAAATAAAATAGTGGTGACATTGCCTGAAGATGATTCTATGTATATAGGCCATATGAAAAAGCGATTGGTATATGTATTGATGCATAAAGTACCAAATGAAGTCCCTGAAATAAGACATCTAGTAAATTTGAAACGAAGATCATAGTCTATCTGCTTTAACACATGGTAAAAATACAGTGATATATCACCAAAGTTAGTAAACTTGTTGACTGAAAGATGAGTCAGTGAGTTTCGCTTGGATCGAGTCACTACATTTGATTATCGTAGGTCGTCCTCCATTGAAATAATGCAAAGTTTTCTTATCATAATTGTTTATGGATTATTTGGAAATAATTTTATAAGTTAGGTGCAGTTATAAAGAATAAACTAAAAATGAAGACGCTGATTCGGAGTTGTGTGTTTTCATCTGAACAAATACTGTGATAAAAAATGTGTTCTTACAATATTGATGGCATTAACGAAACTTAAGAGGCTTATAAGCTCTTACTAACTAGCCAATATAATAAAGTCACGGTACAAACTGCCTACGACAGTAGATGCCGTTGCTGGACCCGATCCTGGTTAAAAAAATGGTTAAGAGTGTGGCTGCCCCTTGAAAAAGAATAAAATACTCAAAACGTTAAGGAAGTTTCAAAATGCGGATAGTCTACAACAATTAACGACAATGTACGAAAACGAAAAAAAACGTATTTGAAAAAGAAATAAACTAAGACTAACTTGCTAGAACACCACATTCTGGAATTCCAAAAACAACTCATTTCTTATAGGAATGATTGGCAATAAGATAGATATACGTTTATTGCAAGAAACTAAAAAGAAAGGTACCAGAACTATATCTTGTTTTACAGAAGTGTTAAAGATTGTAGAGCACAAGCAGGTGTTGGCATCCTTATGCACGAAAAGTTTGAAACCTTAATAGAACATGTAAATTACCTTAACTAAAATATACTGTTCATAACAATGAAACTGAGAAAGTCAACGAGAAACCACGAAAAAACGCGAGCAATTATTGATGAACTACAGGAAACATTAAACCAACTGCCAAAACGATAGTCTTCATAATGAGCGAGTTTAACTCGCAAATTAGTAATAAAATACTTTCAGGAGTCATGCAGAGATGCAATAGGAAATAGTAAACAATAAAGAACGTACTGATTGGACTATGCACACATATTGAGTTGGTAATTAACAGCCTATTTTTTTACCATAAAAACCAGCATAAACATACATTATCTAACAGAAAAGGCCAAAAATTAATGATTGACTATGTGATCACAAACCGAAACATATATCCTAGCCAAATACTTAATGTGTAAGCCTTGGCTACGGCTAATGCAGGAACGCAGCGTGGCATAGTTCTATGTTAATTCCACTTATAACGCATACTAAAAAAAAAAATTTTTTATCAAATATGGCACAGAATTACTAAGAAACGACAGTACAAAAACACTCTACGAACAAAGACTAACCGAGAAAATTGTTCAGATCCCTATCATTAATCTATTGAAATCTGTAATGGTGATTTGTTTATTATCAGGAGAAAATATAAAAGAGGTTAGTAATAGAACAAGCAACACAATAAAGCAAAAAAATCTGGTGTGAACATCACACGACTTTCCTTATCCTATTATTACATATTATACCGGGTCCATCGTCTCGGCCCTGCGCTGCTCTCGTCCCGGAACTTGTTATTTTAAAAAAGGACGAGGCGCGAGTCCAACACTCGAAAGCTGATTAAAATAAACAGTACAAGACAATAATTGACTCGTACTTAAAATTTTGCTACGTCACTGAAGGTAACCGTGCGAGCTCGGCCCCCCCGTCATCCCTCAGTCGGCCGGGTAGCTCTCCGAGCGCGCTGTGATTGGTCCGTTTAATTAATTTTTAATCAGTTATAACTTATTTATTTGACCTCGGATCAAAAAATTCCATTGTAATTTTTTGTTCGTCTCAGTTTGATCTATCCGGTAATATAAATTGCCCAAAACACTTTATGAACACCCGGTATATTAAAATCCTGAGCTTCAATTTTTTTTCGAGTTCCTATTTTACCAACTTTTATTTTAAATTCATGTTTATCTCATGATAACAAATCATTTTTATTCTCATACATTTTTTGTATCTTCAACTGTTTAGATTCGCTACCGATTTTGCGACCTTGCGACCAAACGACTTGGCCGATTTTTACCAAAAGCTTCGCACTGCGTCCCCTGCCTACAAGTAACTTGCATACCAAATTTCAGAGTCGAGTACGAGCAGTGTTACAGTGCAGACGTTCCTTGGCTTGCCTGATATCAGTGCGATACGCTTGACCTTAAAGCTATCCGTAGCTAATATTGTAAGTAAATTTTATTTTACTTATTCTCAACAAAACTAATACAATCTCGGTAAATGAATTAAAAATTGATTATCAAGCGCATAACAAGCGCAAAATAGACAGTTTAACACCGCCCGTTAATGAAGTCCAAAAACGGTATGCATGGACCACCCAAGATTTATTAACCAGTAATAAATTCTATCTGCCAGCCCATTTGGAAAATACATTAGCTGATGGCGAATCTTCCAACAAAAATGACTCAAACGTGTCCGATAAAACACAATCACAGCCAGAAACTCATAACATACCAACCATCAAAGTTCCACCTATCTACTTACCAAACACCTTAAATCATAAAGCCTTAATTGAAGACATGCAAAAACTAGCTGCTGGAACCTTCACAACAACGTATAACACAACCACATTACGAATCAATTTAACAAAAGACGAAGATTTTCGAAAATTAACCAAACATTTTACAGAAAATCAAATCCAATATCATACTTACCAAAACCCTTATGACAAACCAATTTCCGTAGTAATTAAAAATGTTCCACTTTCTCTGACAGATGAGGAAATCAAAACTGAACTAGCTAGTCAGGTGCCTGTGACAAAGGTAACACGATTGTACACCAGAGATAGAAAACCATTTACCTGTTTGTGCTCTAGAGCTAAGCAATAACGAGTAAGCGAAACGTATATATTCACTAAAAGCAATTTTTCACTCCGTAGTTACTGTTGAAGCTAGAAGAAAATCCAAGAATAAAGTGTTACAGTTGTCAACAGTATGGCCATACTAAAAATTATTGCAGTCTAAAACCAGTTTGCGTAAAATGTGCTGGTAATCATCTACATTCCGAATGTCAAAAGAGGCCAAACGAACCACCAAAGTGTGCTAACTGTGGAGGCAACCACAGCGCAAACTATCGTGGCTGTTCACACCATATTACACTACTAAAACAACGGACTCGAGCCCAACTTAGAAACTCGTACATCAATAACACACAGACCTTTGCAGATAAGCTTAAAAGCGGACTCGCCCAGAACAACAATATTACCTCCTCATCCACTCCATCAACATTACCCGACAATCTCATTCAAACTCTCCTTAATCTTATTACGCCGTACCTTAGCCAAATTAAAACATTCATTATTAGCACTCTCTTACCAATGCTTATCAATGGACCTTAACCAAAGCAAACCAATACAAAGTTTAACCATCCTTAACTGGAATGCAAATGGAATCAACAATCAGCGCTCTCTATTTATAGCCTTTTTAGCGAGATACAATGTGGACATCGCCTGCATATCAGAAACGCATCTTGATGAGACCATAAAATTTCGAATCACAGGTTATCATATCTATCGCAAGGATCGAAACTCCAGAGTAGCAGCTGGTGGCGTAGCGATCATTATTAAAACGAAATATGAACACATTCAAATTCCAGAAATTGTTAACTTAAAAATTGAATTTACCTCAATAAGGGTTAAACTTGATGATCAGAGTAGTGTAATAATTGCTTGTTCTACAGGCAGCCAAACACAAGAATTGCTGAGGAAGATATGAAAAGAATTTTTGACACTACTGAATCAGTACTAGTTTTAGGAGATATGATTTCTAAAAATACCCTGTGGGAATGCAGAGCCTCAAACCCCGAAGGTATTAAACTGGAAAATCTTGCCATAGCAAACACCTTCCAAATCTTGGCACCTGATGATTACACCTATTACCCGTACCGAGAAGACCACCAGCCTGACATACTCGATATTTTTCTCCTGAAAAACTTTGGTAAACCTATCTTTCAAAGTGTCATTCCAGAACTAAATTCTGATCATCTACCAGTACTGGTGTCATTCACCAACACATTAATCATTAAACAATCTACTCCAAAATTAATTAATGGCAAAATCGATTGGAACGTATTTCAAACTCAGCTCAATAGTAAACTCCACTGCCCAACACGATTACAAACAACCAAAGACATTGATGCGGCCGTGGACCACTTTACATCAACAATTCAAGATAGTGCTAAATTAGCTTGTACAACCACTAGATGGACTCATCCGACAAATTACAATTATCCTCCCAGATACATCATTAACTTAATCAAAAACAAAAGCCAGCTTCGGCGTGAATGGCAGAGAAACAGGAACCCAAAACTTAAAAATAAATTAAACAACCTAACGCACTAAATTAAAAGAGCCTACGAATTAATACATATCAAAAACACATAGCAGATTTCAGCCCAGGAAATTGGGGCCTTTGGAAAACAACTAGAAAATTCTAAATCAAAAGAAGAATTGCCAACGCTATCATCTGTATCTGATAATGTCACTTACACTTCCGACTCCGAAAAAGCAGCTGCCTTTGCTGATCATCTTGAAAACACATTCACACCTGCAATCACTTGCACGCCACTCACAACACACAAATCATAAACGATATTGAACGAAGGGTGCCAATTCCAGATGAAATTCAACCAACTTCACCTAACGAACTGAAGGATATTATCGAAAAGCTCCCGAAAGGAAATCTCCTGGCCACGACTTGATCACCAATACAATTCTTAAACACCTCACATTGATGGCTATAGCTTATCTATGTACTACCTACAATGCCTGCATGAGACTAGGGTACTTTCCAGAGTCCTGGAAACTTGCGCACATTCTAATGTTCAGAAAACCAGGAAAAACAAAAACAAAATAAGCAGTTACAGGCCCATAAGTCTGTTAACGTCGTTTTCAAAATTCTTGAAAAATTGCTTACAACCGCTTGCTAGAACACATTGAAAATCTCAACATCTTGCCTAAATTTCAATTTGGCTTTAGAAAAGGCCATTCAACTACAAAGAATCAGCGAGCTTATCGAACTCGGATTTCATAACAAACATTACACTACAGCAGTTTTT
Organism: Sinelater perroti; assembly: GCA_036346155.1. Lineage (NCBI taxonomy): Eukaryota > Metazoa > Arthropoda > Insecta > Coleoptera > Elateridae > Sinelater > Sinelater perroti. The sequence goes on along the minus strand of JARFIY010000158.1, from coordinate 12,863,723 downwards.
CTTGACATAGCACAGGCATTCGACAAGGTGTGGATCGAAGGCCTTAAAAAGATCCTAGACATAGCCATGCCTGTATACCTTAAAGCACTTATTTTCTCCTTTTTAGACAATAGAACCTTTGCAGTTAAAGTTAACACAACACTGTCCGAAACCAAAACGTGTCGAGCAGGAGTCCCACAAGGAAGCATTCTGGGCGCAGTGCTTTTCAACATATTTATTTCTGACCTACCTGCGCTTAATGCAACAATTGCTACCTTTGCGGACGACACTGCCGTATTTACCCAAGCGGACAATCTTATTGAAGCAATGCGATGCTGCAGAATGCAATTAACAAGTTATCTTCCTGGTACAAACTCTGGAACATCACCATAAACCCCGACAAATGCCAAGCGAAAATCTTCACTTTGCGAAGAATCAATAATCCTCCTTGTTTACGCATTGACAATACCGCAATTTGTTGGAATCCGAATGATGGTGCAATCAAATACCTAGGGTATATCTCGATACCCGTTTAAGTTGGAAATACCACATAAACCAAAAACTTACCCAAGGATACACTAGATTAAAGCAGCTATACCCGCTCATTAATCGCAAGTCTAGTCTCAAAATTAAATGCACAGTTTTATTGTATAAAACCTTACTACGACCTCTTATATTATACGCATCACCAGTGTGGTGCAATACATCGAAAACACACTTGCAAAAATTCAACGCTTTCAAAACAAGGTGTTAAGAATTGCTGTAAACGCACCGTGGTATATACGTAACACTCAGCTACACGAAGAGCTAGGCATCCTACCCGTCGATCAGTTTGCTAAAAGATGTGCGGAAAAATTAATCTTAAACTCAAGTGCGTGTAGTGGCGCGGTTCATTATGAACTCTTTAAAACGAACATTCATACCAGGCTTCAACGCAAATTACCCCAGGATATAGTGCTAACAAATCCTATTAACGAATAAGCCAATACCAACAAGTTAAATTATTGTGACCATTATTTTGTCACACAAGTTTTGTTTAGTGTTCTATTAACATTTCTATTACCAATGCTATGTATAACAAAAATGTTTGTTGATCTGGCAATATTTAAAAAAAAACCAAATTTCAAGTCTCTAGCTCTTACGGTTCTCGATATATCCTGTTTATTGACAGACCGACACACACACGCGCGCACACACACGCACGAACCAATGGCTCAAACCAACTTTTTTGGTATCCTGGGGCTATATTCGCCCAGAAAGTGAAAAACTGGGTAGGTCAAATTTCCGCCGATTACATTACTTTCCTTATCCTATAATAAGTCTTATTACTTTACTATTGTACCTCGTATAAGATAAATAATATTAACAATTTATTTAAAAAGTATCAATAATTATAAGCAATTTTTCTCAATAAACATTAACGACGATGACGTATTTCTTTGCTAAAATTTAGTTTTAGAAAGCTTTCTTTAATCCAATATATAGTTAGTTATACAATAAAACATAATAGTTAACTGATCAGAAAATTTACCATTTTAGCGATGTAGATAAGATCTGCACGAATGAAGTCGGCGTTGATGCAGAATTCTTTGCAGTTCATTGGTAGTTTTGCACGTATGACCTTTCACCACACTTTTTAGTTTACGAAATTCATGCGCGTGAACGAGAATAGTTATAAAACAATTAAGGCTGCGTCTAAACGTTCACTACCGAGAAACCGCGACTAACTAAAAATTCACTCATCAGCATATGCCAAATGGCTCATGATGCCATTTGTTTCCGTAGTCAAGGTGACAGACAGCACACCTGCATCGTTGCAGACTTAACACGTGCAGTCCTGATTACGAGCGATGGGCGTATCGCATCGGCTGGTTATTAAAATAGTGCAATGTATATCTTGGCTTGTAATTTCTTCAGATTTTTACGAATGTCTTTATGGAATTTCAAAAATATTAATAATAACTTGATTGTTTATAAAAATTGATATAATAATTTTTTGTACGCTTAAAGTGTATGCTATAATTTTTGTAGATAATAAAATAAAGGAAAGAGTTGAAAATACATATTAATAAGAATATTTTTGGGGGCTCTTTATATTAGGTATTGCACCATCTGTTCCAAAAATAACCGAAATGGCTTAAAAATTTTTTTTCTTTATAATTATTTATTTGCCAGATCAACAGTACAATTGTATTATACATGGCATTGTTAATATATTTAAAATGATTATTCTAACTTATGAGGTGACTTGATACCTCGAACAAATCTGTGTGGTTATTCATCATCGTCGGATAAGAATTGATCTTGAGGGAGTCTTCGTTTTACCCGGGAGTGAATGTTTCGTTTACCTAGGTTATAGTGAACTGCTCCTTCGCACGCCGTGATATTTTTGAGAAATTTATTAGTGGTTGTTTTAATGTAGTCTTCGATTGTTGGTACACCTAGCTCATCGTGTAGTTGTTTATTTCTAATAAACCATGGCGCGTCCACTGAGATTCTTAGGACTTTGTTCTGTAGTCTTTGTAGCTTGGTTATATTAGTTTTTGATGTTGTACTCAGATAGGTACCGCATAGAGTGCTAAAGGTCTTATGAGGGAAGTGTACATCATAATTGCACATTTGGTTTTAACTTTGACTTTCGATTTAATAACGGATATAGTTGTGCTAATCTTGCGTGGCTCTGGTTGAGTTTGGAGTTGATATGCTGGTTCCATGATAATTTGGTGTCTAGAAGTACTCTAGGTATTTTACTGGTTCATCGGGGGTATTCCATAGGACGATTTCATTGTTGACATGAATGCTTGGTGGATTGCGTATTCTCCTGAGTTTGAATATTTTAGCTTGGCATTTGCTCTAGTTGATTTGGATGTTCCAGTTGTTAAACCATTTACATACTTTGTTTATTGCTGTCTGAAGTAATTGAGTTGCTTATGTTAAGTCATTGCTTAGAGTGATAATGCCCGTGTCGTCAGCAAAGGTTGCTAACGTAGCGTTGAGATTTGGTATGTCAGATGTATATATATTAAATAATAGAGGTCCCAATATACTGCCTTGAGGGACTCCGGCTCGTATACGTTTGGTTTCTGAGACTTCGGTATTAATTTTAACTGCAAAGCTTCTGCTCTCAAGGAAAGAGAATAGTATTGCTGTAAGGTAGTTAGGTATTCTTAGTTTTAATAACTTTCTTTTCAGCCCCTCTAGCCAAACCTTGTCGAAGGCTTGAGCTACGTCTAGAAAAATGGCTGTTTGTTTTCATATCCGGTTTCTAATACTTCTACTATTCTCTGGAGTTGATGTGTAGTTGAGTGATCTTTTCTGAAGCCAAACTGATGTGGCGGGAGTATGTTAAGTAAAGTCACTTCATTGTTGAGACGAGTGTAGATTATTTTTTCTAACAGCTTGGATAAGGATGTCAGAAGACTTATAGGTCTATAGTTTTTAAGTGGTTTTGTCTTTTCTTGGCTTGGGAATAACAGTATTATAGCATGTTTCCATTGTTTTGGAAAGTAACCCATCCTCAGGCAACCGTTAAATATTGATGCAAGGTAAGCTAGGGATTTAGTTGTTAAATGAGTTAGCACAATGTTAGGTATAAGATCGTAGCCGGAGTCTTCCGTTTGGGGAGCCTGGCAATTAGGGATTGTAGTTCGTGAGGCGAAGTTGGTTCGATATGTTCAGTGACGACAGGTAAGTTTCTTTCGATGTAGTCAATTGTTGCTGCTACTTCTGTTGGGCTGCAAGTTATTTTGGTGTAAATACGCGTTCCAAGTGATTGGCGAACGCTACGGCTTTTCTGCGTCAGTGTAGTAGCTGTTGTTGTCATCTGTTATTGTTGGAATTTCGTTATTCTGTTTTAGGATTCGCTTGGTTGCTCTCCACATACCTGGGTCACTGGGTTCAAGCTCTTCAATGTATTTTTGGTAGGTGGTTATTCTTATCTCGTCTAGTTCTTTTTTGAGTTGGTGTGTTAAATGGTTGAGCGTTTGCTTGTCCAGTGGGTTTCTGCTTCGTTGCCATTTGCGTCTCGTTTGGCTCTTTTTTTTATGAGCTCTGTTATGTGGCTTGAGTGGTAATAGTGTCTCGCTTTGCTATATACTTTAGGTTTTTTAGATGTTGCATCGCGAACGCTGCTTACGATGGCTGTTGTGAAGTTGCTTCGTCAATATCTTCAACTGATATTAACTTGGATGGTTGTTGCAGATGGTTATTTAGAGCTATTTGGAATTTGTCCCAATTTATTGCTCCATTTATTAGACGAGGGGCCTGTGGGTTTATGTGTGGAATGGCTATAAAGGTTATTAGTACCGGAAGGTGATCTGAGTCGAGCTCATCGTTGACCGTTTGGTGAATTTCCCTTGAAAAGTTTTTATGAAAGACCATATCCAGGATGTCAGGCTGATGGTCGTTACGATTGGGGTAGTAAGTGTAGTTGGATGGGGTTGGATGGGGAATCCAAGCTCGGAGGAGAGTTGTTCAAGTTTGATGCATTCCGGATTGGTCGCTCTACAGCCCCATAGCGTGTTCTTGCAGTTTGGATCACCAATTACAAGGGTAGGATCAGTCGATTTAAATATTGCAAGTAGATCTGAAGGATTTAGCTTTTTTTTTGGTTGCTTATACATGCTAACTATTGTGCGACTGATTATTTAGAGTTATTCTGATACCGACGGCTTCCATGTTTGGTGTAGTTGGATCAGGTATGGGGTTGTGTTTGATCTGCTTTTTAACTAGTATGGCTACTCCTCCTGCCGCTTTCTCTGATATTCGGTCATTTCTGTAGACCTGATAACCTGGTATTTTGAGATTGTCTTCTGATGAGAGATGAGTTTAGTGAGACAAGCTATGTCCACATTATGTCTTGCTATGACGGAAATTAATAATGATCGTTGAGTTTTGATACCATTCGAGTTCCAATTTAGGATTGTTAGCTTCTCTATTGTTTTTGGTTCTTTATGGGCCATTGAAAAGGAGAGTGTATTTGTGATAAAAGATTTAATTTGAGGGATGAATGGGGTTAGGAAGTGTATTAGAATTTTGATTAAATTGTTTGGTTCTGTATTGTTGGTTTGTTGTTGTGACGTAGTTATTGGTTGTGATTATTGGAGGATTATTACGTAGCGCCTGCGTCTGCGATAAATTAAGCGGTGTTCCATGCATTTTCTGTATGTAGACGTCTGTCGAGGTTGGGTCGGTTTGCTGTTCGTTTTTGAAGTAATTCTAGGTGATGTTTACAGCCACGATAACTTGCTGCCTGGTTTTCCCCGCAGTTTGCACATGTTGGCAGTTCTTTTGGCTCTTTAGGACACTGATTATGTAGGTGTTTTCCTGCGCATTTCACGCAGCGGGGTTCAAGGGTGCAGTAATTTTTAGTGTGGAAATATTGCTGGCAGCGGTGACATTAGGGAATGTTAGTTGGTTTTTTCTTATCTCAACTGTTACTATTGAATAAAATATGGATTTTAATTTGAATTTTTTTTTGCGTCATCTACCGCGCAAACGGGCAGTGGTTGTTTATCTTTGGTAAGTAATCGCGTTATTTTAATTACTGGTAACGTTTTAAGTTCGTGTTCGAGTTCTTGGATTGTGAGCGAAATTGGAACATTTTTAATTACAACACTAAGTGGCTTGCTACTGGGGTTTTGAAAGGTGTGAAACTTGATTTGATTTACTCTAAAGTGTTCGGAAACTTTTCTGTAATCTTCTGGTTTGGTTAAATTTATTCTTATCGAATTTGTGTTGCAGAGTGTGGTGAACTCGCCTGTTGCTATCTTTTCGAGGTCAGCGGTCAGCTCTTTGTGATTAATATTGCTTTGTAGGTAGATGGGCGGAATTTTGATTGTTGGTGCAACAGTTTCAGGTTTCTTGTTAGATGCGTGTGCCTGATTGTCGTTTAATTTGTCTTCTAAACTAGGTGGCAAATAAAACTTGTTTTGTGTTAGTTTTGGAGGTACCCAGGTGTAGCGTTTCCGAAGTTCATTTATCAGCGGTGATATGGCTTCGGCTTTGCGTTTGTTTAGCGTTTGAACTTCCATTGGTAGATCATTGTTGATTGCGAGAGTATGAATTTTAGTAATTTAAAGGCAACTTACTGGTTTAGCTGCGATCTGCGGGTTAATATGATGTAAATTGTATTTGTAACGTAGGTACCAACTTGTTTACACTTCCAGTCGTGGTATACACGTCTTTGCGCTAACAAAGTCAAATGCGAACTCTTCGGCTTAAAAATGAAAGTAATCAAAAAATAATTCAAATAAACATTTTATTTATTCTTCCTCAGTAGAAGTACTCAGCAGAAGTGCAGCAACTTACTTTCGTTGATTAAAACAAAAATTTATTAATGATTTTTCAGTACCGAAAACTTCAAACGCGTTTTTTTGGAAACTACATTTTTCAATTCGGACGGACTCACAACTCGAACAAATCTTGACCGATTGACTTGAAATTTTAAATGTATATTTGTAATTACATTCTGCATTGAAATGCGAAGGATTTTTGCGATATATTGCATAGCTTTTTTCTATAAATAATTTTCTGGCGATTATATTGAATTTTTTTTAAAAAACGCGCAATTTTTGCAAAAATCGATGTATCGAAAAAATCCTACGTACTTCTATAGCTACTCAGATGTATAACGAAAAAAATTTTTTGGTCAAATTAAATTAAAATTGCAGGAGCAGTTGGTCCGGCGTTCACCTTTGGAAAAAAGGCATAATCGACAAATAGCTTTGCAGCCGTCATTTTTTTTATATTACTTTGAAAAAATTAATTATTATAGTTCATAACTTGTACAATAATAAACCTTTTTCAGAATTTTGATATATTTCATCGTCTTGCTGGAAAAAAATCCCAAAAATATGCTTATTTTTTCGCCACTACAGTGGTCTAACCCTTAATACAAAATTTCCTTTTATCGACAAATGCAGCTTAAGGAATGGAAAATAGTGGATAGTGAGCCAAATTCGATAAATATGATTTGGGGTAAAAAAAATGAATGACAATTAACAAACCATGAAAAGATGCATTCTTGTGCAAGGATCGCCAACTATCTGGTTCTTGATATTTAAGGCAAATACGACAAATATATATATATATATATATATATATACCGAACGCTTCAACACAACAAAAGTATATTCGTCATTAGCCGTTGTCCCATCTGGAAATAATTTTTTGTAGATAATCCCTTAAAATCGTAAAAACCAATAAACATCATATTGACTTTTGATTGTTCTAAACGAGATTTTTTTGATGTGTTTCATATAGTGATCGCCATTCAGTACAGAGATGCTTGGTTTTTGGATCGTATTAAAAGCATCACGTTACAATCGCTTTTTAAGAAATCTTCGTCTCTTCGAATGTCTCTAATCATGTCTGCGCAATGTTATGGTCATCCGTTAATCAATGTGGAACAAACATTAGATTTCGCTTCTTCAGACCATGTTTCTCGGTTAAAATACGAATACAAATTCCGTTTCCACAAATCTCGCTAAACATTTTTTTTAATCTTTAAGAATTCACGCAATTTTTCAACATTTTCTTCGGTCATCGTTTCATTTAATGAGCCCGAATGTTTATCATCATCCGCATTCTCTCGGCCTTTCTTGAATCGTCGATGTCACCCGAAAAAATGTGTTTGTGGATAACATTAAACTCCAAATGCGCTTTTAAACGTTTGGGGCGTTTTCATGGCCCTTTTAACCATTGTTAACACTAAATTTAATCTTGAATCTTTGTTTTCAAGTCGTATAACAATTTGTTCAACATTAAGACACAGTGGATCTATTTTGCAAATACCTTTGATTACGAATTGGGCATTACTATGACTAACACACACTTCGGCAAATATTTTGCCAATTTTCAGCCTCCAATTTCGTCCTATAACTTCACTAATGCAAATAGTGTTCATCTCTATGTTAACGGTGCGCGCAAAAGGTATGTGCGTTATATTTTCAGCTTAACTGCACAGCCTAGCAAACAAATATTTAAACACTTTATTTCTCAATATTCTTTTTCTACTAAACCCTCGGCATTGTCTAATCATAACGTTGATTTCTTTACAATTTCCTCCAATTAGAAAATATATTAGAATGTATTGTTCAATGACCATAAATTCTATACGTTTTTTTTGCTGAATATAACACTTAAATTTGTTTAAACTATTTATTTGACTTATTTCCAGAATTTGAATTAATTAATAATATTTCTATTTTGTTCACCACCCGACCACGGTGGCAACAACAGCGGCCACTTCTGTAGTAACCGCTAACTTCACGAGATAACAGTACCTTCATGGCGGTCTTCAAAAATTCGTCATAATACTAACTAAATTATGAAGAAAAACTTTTTATTCAATTGCAACGCCCCAGTATTGGTATATTAGTAGTGGGACAGAAAATCCCGTTTATATTTGACTCACCCACATACAATTTAGACAAGCTTTTGTAGTTTCTTCAATTTAAAAAAATAATAAAACAACAAAATTTGAGCTATGTGATCGTAAATGTGAAACGCAAATGAAAATAGCAAAAAATAAGTAGAAGTTCTTTAATTTTATTTTGACAGTCGCAGATTTTAGGTGCATTTCCTTGATCATGGAAACTGGCGATTTACAAAAAAACTGCCTTGTTTTCTACCATAAGTTGATGGTGTGGTGAAACTACTTTATTAAGCAACAATTACATACAATATGGCCCCTCTACGGGATAGAAGATCTTCAAAATGGTCGCGTAAGTTATTTACATCAGCTATGTTCAATTTAGATTAATGGTACATAAAAATAGATACATGCGGGCTAAATATCATCTCGATGGGGTACCGAAGAAAATAAATTTGCTTTTAACTTCTACACCATACGGCATCCTATACTAGCGATAGCAATTCTCATATATAATCGATTCGGTTTCACTTTATTACTATTTGAAATACAATAATAAAAAACAATGAATTAAAATCTAAATTTCACAATTTGATATTTCTATTTTAAACTTATACTTACACAATACATACCTTCCAATCTATTTGCATGAAAATTCTTTGATATACAATAATATAAAAAAGAAAAAATAATATAGAAAAGGTACACATTTACTTAAACCAGGATAATTTGGAATTGAGTAATTCAAAAATAAAGTAAATTTTAAAACTTTTTTTATTAGACATTGTATCAGATCAGCAAATCATGATAGTATATACAGTTGAGTCCGGTTATAGTAGACCCTGGACATAGCTGATTTTCGGTTATAGTAGACCGTTTACTAAGTCCCAGTCCCATATATACTACGCTAATGTTAAAAGAGTCCGGATATAGTTGACGTCAAGTCCGACTATAATTGCCTACCAAATATTGTTAAATATGAAATATTTTAAGTAAAGTTTAAAAAAATTAACGTTATTATGGACTGTTTTTGTTAATTCTGGTCAGTAACTTGCATGTATAGATATAAAGATATTCTTGGAACAATAGAAAGGTTTGGTCATCCTTTTGTGATTTTCAACATTTCTTTTGATTTGTTTGTGTTAACACTTTTCTTAGAAATTTGTCTCTTATTAAACTAATGAATAATCTGTGAATCGCCCTCAGTTCGTGTTATTAGTTTCATTCGGTCGGTCAACATGTCTAAAAGAAAATCTGTTGTGAACATCACACGACTTTCCTTATCCTATTATTATATATTATACTGGGTCCATAGTCTCGGCCCTGCGCTGCTCTCGCCCCGGGACTTGTTATTTTAAAAAAGGCGCTGCTCTCGTCTAACAATTTGTTAATTTAAAAAAGAACGAGGCGCGAGTGCAACACTCGAAAGCTGATTAAAATAAACAGTACAAGACAATAATTGACTCGTAATTAAAATTTTGCTACGTCACTGAAGGTAACCGTGCGAGCTCTGTCGCACAACCTTCGCCATTATCGCCTACGTGCTCCTCCTAGGCAAGCCGCTCCCCGTCCTCCTGTGATTGGCCCGTTTAATTAATCTTTAATCTACTATAACTTATTTATTTGACCTCGGATCAAAAAATTTCATTGTAATATTTGTTCGTCTTGGTTTAATATATCCGGTAATATAAATTTCCCAAAACATTTTTTGAACACCCGGTATATTAAAAATCCTGAGCTTCGAGTTTCTATTTTACCAACTTTTACTTTAAATTCATGTTTATCTCATGATAACAAATCATTTTTATTCTCATAAATTTTTTTATTTTCAACCGTTTAGATTCGCGACCGTTTTGCGACCGATTTTGCGACCTTGCGACCAAACGGCTCGGCCGTTTTTTACCAAAAGCTTCGCACTGCGCCCCCCACCTACAAGTAACTTGCATACCAAATTTCAAGTCTCTAGCTCTTATGGTTCTCGAGATATCCTGTTTACTGACAGACCGATAGACACCCACACACACACACACGAACCAATTGCCCAAAACAACTTTTTTGGTGTCCTGAGGCTATAATTCGTCCAGAAATGTGAAAAATTGGGTAGGTCAAATTTCCGCCGATTACATTACTTTCCTTATTATAGGATAAGGAAAGTAAAAATAATATTTGGGCCGATTTTAGGCTGAGACAGAACCCGATTTATATGGAAGTCAAAACAAATCTGAAATATGCTACGAAACAGAAAAGCAGATTAACGAGCAGCGCAACCAAACAATATAACACCAGAAACATGAGTAACATACTTCCAGAACTTATGTCATAACCCTGAAGAATACACAGAAGACCAAAAAAAATCCATTTAGTTCAGGATACAACAATATGCGAATTATAACAATAGCAAAAGTTCGGACTACAAAAGTCGCCTGGGGTAGACAATATTACAATTGAAATGATTTAATATAGAGGACAAAATATTCAACAGGAAATAACTAACCCGTTCCAAAAGATTATAAGAACGGGTATACTACTACATGAATTAAAGGCCAGTATTTCTATCTAGATATCCATATATAAAAAAGAAGAAAAAGAGAAACCCTAACAAGTACAGAAAACGATATACCAAAATTTTGGCTAAAAAAATATCCGATAAAATAACCAACCCCAAAAAACAAGAGTTTAGCAATAGGTCAACAGTGGACATCATTTATTTTACGTCGATTTAGATAAAAATCAGTAGAATTTAATTAGAAGAAAGTTTTCTCGATTTAACAAGGGCCGTCAATAGATTACGCTTTATCTATATAATCTAAATCCTAGAACTTAGCAACATAAATAAGACATACCAAAAAAATTAGAAAAAAACTCACCACTGCAAACAAGACGAGAATAAAAACTAGTTGTTGTCTACCAGAGGAGATCCAAATAGCACCAGACATCCGACAAGGAGATAGCTGTAGTCCGATATTTTTTAATATATAATCATGGACCGAATCATCAACAGAGTAAACCAAATGAATGCAAGTTACAGACTGAAAAACCGCTTTTTAAAAATAGTATGTTACGCAGAGATCTTGTAGTAGAAAATAAAGATGACAGAGCGTATTCTAAATGAATTTAAAATGAATTCAGAAAAATATAAGATGTGTATTTTTTGTGAGAAATTACAGTCAATGATTATCTTGAAAACCCCATTAGATGCAACGTATAATACAACAGGTATCAAGATTAAACTATCTGGGAGTAATCACATCAAGCGAACAATGTGCCAAAGAAGTAGTCCGGACACAACCCAACAAAGCAAAAGAAAATTTCTGGTAGTCTCAGAGATATCATCTGGACTAAAAAAGCCATAAGTAACAAGAGCAAAACACAAATCTATGACGTTTGAGACCGGTGGTACGTACGCCGCCGAAGCAATAGCACATACAACTGCTACTAAAAGAATATCGAGAACAACTAAACGAATATTTTAAGATCTATTAAAAGAGTTACACTTGGAAACCGGATAAGAAGTAAAAAAATAAGAGAAGAAGCAAGGTAAGCTAGACTACGAAGAAGATTTTGAGAGATCGCGTGGAAAAAATACCTGAAAAACAATTAGCGAAATTGGTATATTATTCGGCAGACCGCTAAAATGATGGAAGGGTAACCGGGCCTCAACATTATAATAGGAAAACCAACAATAATTAACAGAAGATTCAGAACACAATTCTATTTATAAGAAAAAAAAATTTTGCAACATCTACAGATTTGGTAGAAGGTTTAGGGGTTTATTGGTGACTAAAATAAAAAAATGATAATGATAATACTTAGTTAATAAAAAAAATTGTAAATATTTTTAATTAAACTGTATCTTAAGAAATTTATAACTTACATTTAAAGAAGTATAATATTCATATAAGGGTTGCTATATTACAAATCGTAGAAAAGCTTAGATCATAAAAATGGCGCATTTTTATTCAGTATAACAGTTACCAAATACATAATGAATATCTTTAAGAAATTTATTTTTATTTTTATAACAGCGCGTTTTTGACTATCAAAAGAAAATAAAATTTATAATTAGATTTGTGTTGGTTCATAATTTTTGTCATTTTGTTACTACGTCGCGGTTAACTCAATAGCATCGTCAAAACTTAATTTGCTAGTACGTATGTGAGTATTTATGCAACGTAATGACATCTTTGAACTACCATTCTTTTCAGTAGTCAGTTGTAAACTTGCAGTTCGCACCCTACCGCAGTGTTGCTCAATGTTTTAATTACTTCGTCAGAAAATGAAGTCTTGATTTGATTATACTTCCATAGGGCATTCAAACTAGAAATTTTGCAAAATGTTTTAGGAAACCCGTTAACCCGTTAACAACATTAATAGAAAAACAATATCTATTCTAAACTTTTAAAAATTCGGTAAAGCTTTGGTAATAAAATTAGTGGCTAGAGGAGTTACCCGACATATTAGAGGGCGCTAACATCTAGTCACCCAAATGTGAACCCCATCTGCATGCTGCACCCATTGCTAGACAACGAACGCGGCTCTGATGGCCCAGTATTAAAGGGTTCAGCCTGATACCAATCACTCATTTGAGGTACACGATTTAGATGAACCACGGAAGCTTCGGAAACGGACGGCCTGATCGAAGACAACAGGCATGAAATAAACTAATATTTGTCACGTAAAATATCACTGCCTTAACAGGGAATGAAATAGAAATAACAGGGAAATGGAAAATACTAGGAATATTAGAAACTAAAATGAGAGGAATGGCACAAGAGACTTGACAAGGCATATATATCCTGGAACACCATTAGGCAGCAGAATATCGAAAAGAGTAGGCATAATTCTAAACAATGAAAAGTGATGAAATGTTAGGTCATAAGTTCTAGGATAATAACGGTAAACCTATAGCTACAAGAAAAAGTGAACAGCCAACAGAACAAACCAATACAAATGCAAAACAAAAACGGACATATCATTATAATGGCAGATTGGAATGCTCACACGGAAATAATAAAGAAGTAGGACATGAAGCAATGGGAAACCAGGAAGTAGAATAATTGGAAACATTCTTTTTAAAATAAAACGATACACAAAATAACTATGAGGCCGAACAACTCGAACACAAGAGCGTGGTTGACTACATAACAATAACCAGAAGCATTAGCAGGACGTAAAAGTAATTAGACAGACTACTGGTAGGAGACACTTGAGTAAGAAAGCTAAGAAAACGACCAACAAAAAAATATAACAAAGTAAAGCTAAAAAGCTAAAAAAACCTAAAGATAAGAAAATAAGACGAGGGAACACTGAATACTAAAGGCATTAAAGACTTTGTGGGATTTAAATGAAAAATGGCATAATATAATTTAAGTAGACCCTAATACAAACGGCCAGTTAAGTATGCGGAACAAAAGTAGTAAGTCAAAATAAACAGAAGAATAAAACTCGATGGTGGAACGAAGAAGTAAAAAACAGAATTAAGCAAAAAAGAAGAAGGATAGATTTAAAAAAATAAACACAGTCAACTATATAATAACAAAAACAAAACCAAGCAAAAGACGCATTAAAACAAACAAAGAAAGTTTCCTGCAATAAGTTTAGGAAAAAATACAAAATAGCTATATAGAAAATCAAAAGCAGTTCTGGAATGTGGTAAAAAGATTAAAGAAAATCAAGTAAAACAAACATGAAACGTAAAGAACCAAAAAGGTGAGATGGAAATAACGACCGAAGGACTATTAAGTGCTTGGCAAAGAAACCTAAAAGAAAAAGAGATGGTGGTCAATATCTGGTGTAGCGGCCTTTTCGCCCTTGAACCGCTTGTATATCGCGGCGGCATGCTGGTGGCTTTGATATCTGCCGCCACGTTTTGCTATCGCGCACAAAACGGCATATGGGCTTTTGCGCAGCCGGCGAGTCTGCATACGCCGTCGGCGGCGCCCTTTGAGATGAAAAGTGCTGTCGAGTTAAAAATTTCCCGCAAAGACCTACCGCTAAGCCAGTCGCGAAGCCCGGCAATATACGCACACTGCATCGCATCCAGTGCGGCAGCATTTAATCAACCCGCAAGACATACTCGATCCGCATCGCATCTCGGCCAGTGCGGTCGTGTTCCCGGCACGAAGACGTCGCAACAAGGTGGCCACCGTGAAAACATCGCCGCCGAAGCCGAAGCCGATTCAGGTGAGCGATTTGGCTTTACTCATCGGTTGATATCGGTAGCCGTCCCCATCCGCTTTCGCGCCGGCCGTTTAAGCGACGATTTGGGCCTTAGCGTTTTACATTTCAAAACGGGCCGTACTTCGTTTCGCACACCGCACCACGAGGGCACGGCTATTTACACGCCTGCCTCTCCAATATCAATAAAAAAAAGAATTCACTTAAGAACATAACATAACACCAATAAATTAAATTAAAGGTAGCAGATCTCTATTTAAGGAACAGTTTGGTTATTAACACAGTGAAAGTTGGACAAAATCAATTAAAAGGATAATAGTGAATAGTAAAACATCTTTTAAGACTAGTCTATAGAATGTAAATCAGAAAGAAACTTTGACAGTATGTCCAAAACAGTTAATATTGTAAAAATATAAAGTAATTCAACGTTTAGACAACGTTTTTGGCTATTATAGGGTAGATAAACACATTACATATACGGAATACCTTTTTACCTTTGCAAGATATTCACAATAGTTTACGAGAAAGGTGTGCTAGGCAAATAACAAAATAAAAAGAGTTATAGGAAGAGTCTGCAGTTAATAGAGCAAATTCTAAAAGAATTAGTAAAAAAAATAATTATTAATACCTAGTAGAGAAGCTTTTAGAGCTAGCCTATAGCACGTAAGCATGGAGAAAAATTATATTCGACTAAGACTAAAACAGATATATCGTATTAGTATTAAAGGGAAAGGACGAAATGCAATGTTAAAGTAGCCGCACTGGTTAAAATCTAAAGAAAACCGTTATTCATGTTTTTACACTTTTTAATTTTTTTAATTTATTTTATATTCTTGTTTCTAGTACACACATAACAGAAAAACCTAATTAATGAATTTAAATGGCTACGTTAGATAAATTAATAAAATAAACTCAACAGTGATGTAGGGTGGGACGAATGTGAGATAGCAACTAAGAGTTTGTTGGGATTATAACTACGAGGCGCATTCATAAAGTAAGGGCCGTTTGCATGTATATAAATAGTGGCGCTTCGAAGCACAGTTTTATCACTGCAGCGCCATCTACTGACTCATTGCGAAGCTACAGCGTCATTTGTTTTGATTCTGAAATTGTATTGTTGTCAGTGAATGCAAAGAACAATGGCCGCGAAAATCGTTGATCCCGCCAAGTGTGAAGTGCGTTCTGTGATTCGTTTCTTATGTGCAAAAGGATCGTCGGCTGCTGAAATTCAACGGGAGTTATGCCTGGTTTACGGACCTACAGTTATGAGTGAAGGAAAGGTTAGACAATGGTGCCGTTATTTTACAAATGGCCGAACAAATGTCCATGACGAAGAGCGGAGTGGCAGGCCCAGTATCCAGACTGATGAAATCGTTTCACAAGTGGACCAAGCACTGCGATCTGATCGTCGATTGACGATTAGTGGCCTAGCTGACAAATTTCCTCAACTTGGACGCACTACTGTTTACAATATTGTCACAGAAAACCTCGCATACAGCAAATTGTGTGCAAGGTGAGTACCAAAAATGCTCGCCGACCACCACAAAGAGCAAAGAATGTCTAGTGGACGAAAGTTTTTGGCCCGTTATCAACAAAATGGAGATGATTTGTTTTCTCACATTGTTACTGGGGACGAGACGTGGGTATCCTACGCCAACCCAGAAACAAAACTGCAATCGATGCAGTGGCGACACTCATCCTCACCAAAACCGAAAAAGTTTAAACAAACTCAGTACACAAGTCGAAAATTGATGGCTACAGTTTTTTGGGACAAAGACGGTGTTCTTTTGGTTGATTTCATGGAACGTGGGACAACAATTACAGCTGACGTGTACTGCGAAACGCTCAAACACTTGAGACGTGCGATCAAAACAAACGCCGCGGAAACTGTCATCTGGCATAATCCTCCTCCACGATAACGCGCGTCCTCACACTGCTGCCAAAACCATTGAGAAAATTCAAGATTTTCGTTGGGAACTTTTTGACCACCCACCGTACAGTCCCGACCTTGCACCTAGCGACTACTTCCTCTTGCATTTTAAACGGTGGCTGGGTGGACAACGTTTTGAAACCGAAGACGGACTCAAAAACGCCGTTGTCAACTGGTTCAACTCTCAGGCGGCAAGCTTCTATGCAGAGGGGTTAAAGAAGCTGGTGCAGCGGTACGAAAAATGCTTAGAAGTGAACGGCGATTATGTAGAGAAGTAAAGTAAGATTGTACCTAACTAAATATGACAATAAAATTTGTTTCTTATGAGTACATTTTTTTCTGTGACCAAACGGCCCTTACTTTATGAATGCGCCTCGTATATGAGACATTGAGCTATTTCCCACATACTATCTCTAAAAGCCAGATTTTGAACTAAACGATGTACCTGCTGAAGCCGCAAAGATGATAAAAAGTAATACCGATGTGGGTAGCTACTAAATATGCTGAATCTACAGTTGATGAGGAGAAGAAGCTTTTAGATGGTATACATAATTGCTAAAATTATATAAATGCTTAAGGGGGAGAAGGGAAACCATTAAAATACAATGTTTTATGGAACATTGCACCTATTCAACTCTAGAAAGATTTATACACTTTATTTTGGTTTACGCAAAAAATCTACCATTCAAGCTTTGCAAAAAGCAGAAAAGAGTGTTAAGAAATGTAGCAAGCTTTAGTCCCCTTTAAAATAATAACAAAAAACAAACAAAAAGGGAAGTGGCAGAATATTTGATGGAATTTGATTGAAAGATAAAGCAAATATCGAAGTCAAAATAGTATCAAATATATTGTCACAATTATCTTCACAAATAATTTAGTATTAGTAGTACTAGGTAAAGCCTACAAATAATAAACTGTTGCAAAAGATCAACATTTAAATTAGAAAACACGAGCTAAGGCAAGCACTCAAGAGAATAGAAACAAGAAAGCGCTACGGCATTGGCTTTAACGTGGGCGGAAATGAGATACACCCAAAATAATATAAAATATTTAAGAATAACGCTGACTCACAGAAGCTGCCACCATCAGCACATGAAAAGCGTCTAATATATAAAGTCCAGCGAATGCCGAATGAGAAGTGCTGTTTGGCTGATATATTTAATTATATTGTATCTTACATGAATACTTAAGAAGTTATCTCTTTTAAAAGAGGCAATAATATAAAAAGGCAGTAATCTACAAAGAGAAATAAACATTAAAGTTTCACACATATGTATTCTAAACCCAAAAAATTGCCTCAATCAGCTCCTCATCATGTAGGATGTTTTTTAATTCAAATAAAATAGAAAAAACGGCTGCATGCATTGTGGTAGCACAGAACACATCACTTTTCATTACTTGATAAAGACGAGAGAATCTACCAAACTAATAAAAATACAAAAAACTAAATATACAAAGTAATTAATATAAAAGAGAAAAGAGAAAAAATGTGAAACTTTGATACACCCAAAAAGCGATCGATTGATTGATGTTGATAATAATTGGATAGTAGGAGTTTTCCAATAAACCTACGGAGGAAAGCTAAAGGCACTTTCTATAAAAGTGTGCCATTTTCTGAACAAAATAAATTTACTTTCGCTTCTTTGAGAATAAAAAGTAATCTCCATAATATGCTTCAGTGAAAGAGCTCAGTCAAATGTTTTATTGTATTTTCAGGTAAATTCGCTTCCCTCGTATTTTAATATAAAAATATTTTTATTAAAAGCGCTTTCAGCACTATTATTTTTGAAGCTCCAGCATATTAACAAGTACAAAAAATCAAAATAAGCAACTGCTATAGAGCTACATGAACGTTATTTTACAGGTTTGGATATCTTAACTATTAATTTGAGTTATATAATACTTTAACTAAGAAAAGCCGCTACTTTGTACTTTTTCAAGCAAGCCACAGAGCTTGCTCTAAAATTAAAACGCAACACAAAATTGTGAATACTAAAACATTACAATGCAGGACTTTAATAAATTAACATGCTTCCTTGTAGATTGCAAAGGGTAAATTGAAGAGAAATAATTAAAAAAAAACTTGTTTTAAGTAATTCTTAAAAATAACGCCCAGTTCAACCTACATGTAGTGTTACAGAGGCTTTAAGAAGAAATGTTTTTTAGTATCAGTATACATTTATCTAAGACATTTTGTTTTTGTACCATTGCTCTTAAGAATGATTTGTTAATTCTGTTACAGATGTGTGTAACTCTATACAAAGTGTCGTTCTATGTTTGCAATTCTGTCGTTATTACGTTCTGACCTATATATTGTCAAAATTCTTGTTGAACACATGCGACAACCTGGTTATTATGTCTTATAGTCTACCATGAAAGATCATTTGCCTCAATAATAACAAATATCTCTATAAACCTCAATTGGGCATTCCAGGGCGACCTTCTGAATTATTTTCATCCTTCCAGGACTGCATATTTTCTATTTTTACTAGAAGTATAAAGCAATATATAATTTTAGCTATCAAATGCCGATAGGTCCTTACCCGCGGCCTTAATCTGTCAACTCTCCAGGGAAAACTGTAGTTTAAAAAGGAAAACCGGCCTTTTGGGTTGTCGAGGCAAATCCTGAATTTTTTGAGTTGTACTACGGAAAAACTGAAATATTTTGTGCAATCCCCTATTAGGTAACAGAATAAACTAGTGAAGAGGCAGGCGTGTAAATAGCCGTGCCCTCGTGGTGCGGTGTGGGGAACTAAGTACGGCCCGTTTTGAAATGTAAAACGCTGAGGCCCAAATCGTCCCTTAAACGGCAGGCGCGAAAGCGGTTGGGGGCGGCTACCGATATCAACCGATAAGTAAAGCCAAATCGCTCACCTGTAATCGGCTTCGGCGGCGATGGTTTCACGGTGGCCACCTTGTTGCGATGTCTTCGTGCCTGGAACACGACCGCACTGGCCAAGATGCGATGGGGATCAGGTATGTCTTGCTGGGTAGTTATCTGCGGGTTGGCTAAATGCGACCGCACTGGCCGCGTTGCGATGCGAGCATGTATTGCGGGTTGGTTGAATGCGGCCTCACTGGCCGCGATGCGGTGTGAGTATATATTGCGGGCTTCGCGCCTGGCTTAGCGGTAGGTCTTTGCGGGAAATCTTAATGCGACAGCACTTTTCGTCTCAAAGGGTGCCGCCAACGGGGTATGCAGACTCGCCGGCTGCGCAAACGCCCATATGCCGTTTTGTGTGCGATAGCAAAACGTGGCGGCAGATACCAAAGCCATCAGCAAGCGCCGCCACGATACACAAGCGGTTCAAGAGCGAAAAGGCCGCCACTCCAACTAGCTTTACATAATCAACAACCTGCAATTGTCGACAAAATAAGCCTGAGCAGGGACGGTATACCAGAATCCCTGTGCGTCAAGGTTAAAATATAGCGAAGTACAGGAAATGTGACCACCAGCATGACGTAACTGATAAATTCGTCTGCAAATTAAAAGAGATCAATGAGGATCCTGGACGTAACATAAATTATCTGACAAAAGAAATGCAACTTACTGGCACCTGCACTACAATATTTCGTCCTGAGAAACGGCTAACTGGTGACAGAGAAACAAGATGGACAGGAAATTAAAAGCTCAAACATTCTTTTCAAAAAAATATCTAGGATGGAAACGTAAACGTCAAAATGACCGTAGATTTGCCACGACATCTTTGAAGTGCCTACTGCCACGCACACAAAATTTCGCTTCTGCGATAGCGCTGGGGCTATCCGCCGACAGCTATATCAACGTGCTGGAGACAACTACCCAAGCCTGGATAAAAGAGGTGGCTGCTGTTTAGAAATGCATTTTCTAATAAGACTTCACTTTAGCCCACAAAACAAGGAAAACCTAGGAACGACTATACAACAATTTGTGTTACTACTGGTGGCCAACCTCCTTTTCTGACTGTAAATCTCCATGACTACTACGCACGGGACGCGGTCGGGGCGAAGATCAATGAGAGACATCACAACACCAAGGACAGCATAAGTGCCTCCATCATACTGATCATTATGATTTACAGCTTTTGAAAAAGTGGATATCTACATTACGTGACAAAAATCACTTCGTGATCTTATAGTACCACCGCACAACGTTTTAAATGTTTCTGGATGCTGTTAACAAAAGAAGCTTATAATACCATATCTGTGACAAAACAATTAAATAGTAAAGAACGACTACTATAAACTGGTAGATCTTTTAAAACAATTTTGTATGGGTTTTGCATCAATATAAAAGTTGTTCCAAGTTACTTCTACTTAGAGGAGCTTTGGTGTTAAAGCGTTTATATCTAGTTCTACAAAACTTTCAGGAATCTAGGAAAACCAGGAAAATTTTTGCCTTAAACATAAAACTTAAAATTTGAACACAAGTTTCTCTCAATTTTGATAATGAGTGAAACAATAAATATTTGGATAAAGCGAAGTAAAATCAAAATAGTATACAAAAAATGAATTGAATATTGTTGTTAAAATATAGTTCTACTTTATATAATAGTAGTGACATTCCTATTTTTAATGATTACTTAAGCTTTTAGTTATAGGATGCAACTGTAATAGTGCCTTTTCAATGATAGTTCTATGCATATACGTCTGTAGTGCACCTCTTACACAAGTTATCGATTTAAAAGTATGATATCAAGTACCACTAAGGATCAAAATTGTAAAAAAACATCGTTATACTACCGAAACCAGACTCCCACATAGGGAGTTTAAAAAAGGGCACAAGAAGCATTTAGAAGTGTAAAATATTAATTTTAACCTTTTGTGTAGTAGACGTTATGACTCAGAGCATTAATAAAAATGTTAATAAGACCTTTAATTTTGTGATATAATTTAAGGCATTCTGCCCTTACCCAATTGATTGGATCTCTTTTCGATGCAAGAAATTTTTGTGTTCACTAGTGGTGAAGCAGGTTTAAGTCAGTGAGAGTCTATTGCCCTTTTTGTTATATTTAAGCTGGTTAAATTATTTTCTTAAATGGGATACTTCTGAAAGCAACGGATTTCATATTAAAAATATTTGCAACAGATTTTTGAATACCGTTTTGATCTAATTGAATTATAAATTCAACTTAATTCGTATTTACAGAGACTAACCGCCTAAATGAAAACGTAAAATTTTGACAACTGATGTGAAGTAAAAAAAATACCTTGGAATTGCCGTGTGTTGTGTCGGCAAGTCTCTATTATTTTCCAAAAATTTTACACTACCACTGATTAGGCAGATGATGGTAAAGACGTTTTGCGTCCATTTCGAAATTAATAAAAACAGTCAGTATTAGTGTCTTGAAGTGGATTTTTTTAATATATCATTTAATTAGCAATCAGAATTACAAGTCATTCTATAGGCTAATATGCTATTTTTTAATTACTAGGATAGTCGTGGTTGGTGTGAAGAGGACTTCTCCAGTGAGTTGCCCTCACTAATCCTGTTTCAGATCTGTTGGCCAGTTTCGATTCAGTCTTCTACCATTTTGCGCATCAAGCAGTGGGTGCAACAGGGGGTTGACGTGAATTTCCAGTTTGTTGTGATGTCTTGTACTTTTTTCTTTTATGGCGTCCCTCACGTAAGGAATTTTTAGATCATTGTGAATCGTCAGATTGGAGACGTACCATGATGCGTTCGTGATCATACGAAGTATTTTTGATTGGAACCTTTGAGTTTTGTTTAAGTTAGATTTACCCGCACATCCCCATAGTTCTGCTCCATACATCCAGATTGGTTTAATTACAGTGTTGTAGAGTAACAGTTGGTTTTCAAGCGTGAGCTTAGATTTTCGTCCAATTAGCCATTGGAGTTCTTTCATCCTCAAGTCAATCTGTTTACGTTTCTTATCTACATGTTCTTTCCACGTCAATCTGTTGTCCAGGTGTATTCCTAAATATCTTGCACTGGTAGATTGCGGTATTGGTATATTGTTAAAATATAATGGTGGGCATAACCCTTTTCGTAGTGTAAAATTTACTTGCACAGATTTTGTCTCATTAATTTTGATTTTCCATTTACGAGTCCATGTCTGTATTTGGTTTTGTAGAGTGGTCGATGCTATGAGTGGGTCAATGGCAGTTGAGAGAATGACAGTGTCATCGGCAAACGTACCCATTATTGTGTTTTCATTGGTGGGAAGATCGGCTGTATAGAGCACGTACAGCAGGGGTTCCAAGACGCTGCCTTGGGGCACTCCAGATTTAATTGGACGTTGGATCGACACCTCGTCATTGACTTTGATGCAATATTCTCTACTACTTAGGTAAGATTTTATCAGTTTGAAGTAGGTGATGGGTAGAAGTTCTTTGATCTTATATAGTAATCCAGTATGCCATACCTTATCGAAGGCTTTACTGCCATCTAGAAAAACTGATAGAAAGTATTCCTTTTGGTCTAATGCTTGATTTATTTGGTGGCTGATTCGATGCACTTGCTGTATAGTGGAATGGTTATTGCGGAAGCCAAACTGATGCATAGGTATCCAATCTTCTGTCATTGGGTCAGAGTTTATTCTTTGCAGGAGGAGTCGTTCGAGTAATTTTGAGATAATTGGTAACAGACTTATAGGACGGTACGATGATACGTCGTTGTGTTCTTTATCTGGTTTAAGGATTAGCATTATTTCGGCAATTTTTAATTGTTTTGGCCAGTAGTTTAGTCTTGCGATAGCATTGAAAATGTAGGTAAGTAAAACTAACCCTTTCCTTGGCATCTCCTTTAACATTTTGTAGTCACTTTATCTATTCCTGGAGCTTTTCGAGATTTAATAAGCTGATTTCCTTCTCAATCTCTTTCGGAGTAAAGGATTTGATCTTTGGTATGTTGATAGGGATATCAGATAAATGTCTGTCTATAGCATTGTCTGTAAGGTCATCATTAGGCGTAAATACTTCGGCAAAGTAGTCTGCAAATAGAACGGCCTTTTCCTTATCACTTCTAGCCCACTGTTGATATGCTATTGCAGTGTTACGGAGGGAGGTATTGGCGCCTTAGGTTTTTATGTTTTATAGGTTTCCATATGGAATTGTCGTATCTGTTGAGATTGGTAACATAATCATGGAATGACTTTTCTTTCATTTCTTTTAGTTGACGCTGCAGTTGGTTATTTAATCTGTTTAGTACAGTTTTATCTGCTAGTGCATGGGTACAGTGCCACTTTACCCTGGCTCTTCTTTTTCTGCTATAAGCCTCTTAATAACCGTAGGTATTATATACTTGTGATTTTGGAATTCTGTGTGAGGAGTGGCATGTTGAGCGGCCTGTTTGAGGATTTTTCTTAGGGTGGTTAGGACGGTGTCAATTTCCTCTGGAGTTTTCAGACTTACTCTCAATTTTATGTCTTCTTGTATCTTGTTCCTGTAATGTTCCAATTTGTGTTTTGTTATGAAGTCTGGGCGTTGGTTTTTATGAATAGCATATTGACTGATTGTTGCAATTACTGGCGAATGATCAGAGGAGAGATCGTAGCATGGTGTTACGTTCATATACGCTTGCGAGATCCCATTGGTTACATAAAAGTCCAAAAGATCTGGGATCTTATTGGGGTCTGACGGGCAATAGGTTGGTGTACCCGTTGAAAGGAAGGAGTAATTATTTTCCTGTATGAGATTAGCCAACTGGCTGCCTTTTGTTGTGATTAGTCGAGATCCCCACAGCGTAGGCTTACTATTATAGTCTTCACCTGCAACAAATTTATGCCCTAGTGTCTGGAAAAATTCCTTGAAATTTTCTTTTTTGATATTGTGCCGTGGAAGACAATATACTGCTGCTACTGTTAATTCGTATGGGAGTGTCTTTACTTTAATGGCTATGGCTTGTAAGTGATTAGCTACATATTTTGGCAGTTCGATGTGGTTTATAGAACTTTTTATTAAAATGGCGGTCCCAGCATGTGCAGTATTATCCGGATGATTGGTTATGTAGGTTGTGAAGTTAGGTATGCGAAAATATGATCTATCTGTGAAATGTGTTTCGCTGGCTAACATGATGTCCACTGAATTATGATGAAGGAATATTTCAACTTCATTTTTGTGCATTTTTGGCATTCCATAGGGCTATTGTTAGAAATTTAGTGATAAGCAGATTCATCACCATGCTGTTCTGTTGTACGAGTTGCTGAAACATAGCCTTAAACTCATCAAGGAATTTGCACAGACTGATGGAGGGTGTTCCTGTGTGATGTTCGTTGTGTTCTCTACTCTCAGTTGAGCGTAATGTATTTTGTTCGTTGGTTCTGTTATTTTCCACTGCTCCTGCATTACTTAAATTTTGTTGGATACTATTTGTTTGAGGTTGGTTTTCTGTATAGATGGCTGTTAACGGGTTGTGTTGAATGTTTAGTCTATTGTTAGCATTGTTGGATTTCTTTAGTAAGCCTTGGTAGAATTCGCAGCCTTTATAGCTAGCCGGATGAGGACCATTGCATAATGCACATCGTGCAGGTGTGTCTTTGTTTTTTTGTACAATTATTCGTGCTATGAGTCCCTCCGCATTTAACACAAACATAGGGTTTGCTACAATAAGCTTTACTATGACCATATTGCTGACAGCGCATGCACTGTGATATACCTTTAACTTTTGGGTGGTTCAATAGTTATTAGTTGGTTTTGTATTTTTGTATTTTATAAATATTTTTATTGCTTTGTGCTGGCTCTAGGTCAACAAAGAATAGGTTTAAAGGTTATTTTGTTATTCGTTTTCTTGCGTTCATAATATTTCTGACTTGATGTCCGTCTTTACTAAGTTCTTTTTAATGCTTTCTGTGCTAGTAGAAAATGTAAGTGCTTGAGTACTACCCTATAGGCTCGTTCCTCCTTCGGTTGATATGTATGGTGCACAATTTTGTTTACTTGCATGAAGTGAATCAGTTTTCGTAAGTATCAGAGGTATTGCAATTGATTTTATTGTATTGTTAGCTAGAGATTTTGTGCTGTACTGCTCTATTTCTATGATTTCATTTAATTTGTTTATCATTTGTTGGTAATTTATTACGCCATAGACAAAGATTGGCGGGGGTCGTGGGACCTTGTTTTCTACTTGTGTTGTGTTAGTTTCTTCTTCCATGGCATCGGTTAAATGGCTATATTTATTTTGTATTAAAATGTTTTGACTGTTGGGTATATTTAATTTTTCTTCGCTTGGTTTGTTTTACTTTTTGCCATGGGTTTTCTTTGGAGTTTTCTTTGGGGTTTTCTTCTGATTCATCATCGCTGGTTGAGGTCAGTCTGTAGTACTGGCGTTCGTTGTTTGATTGCTGCTGCTGAGTGGCATGGGAATGAGCTGGTGGGTTAATGTTCTGTTGCCGTATGGAGAAGTTGCTACTAGTCGGTATTGATTGACTTTGTTGTTGACAGTTATAGTACTGCGGCATTTGTGTGTTAGCTAATGTAACACCCGGTATAACGTTGTTCATTGGGATTACTTGAATGAGATTATTATATGGTACGCTATTTTGGTTATAATTAACTCCTGGGCCATTATATGCTGGTAACATTTTGAATTTGTTTAATGAAGTTTAATAGGTAAACACAGTTACCTTTTATTTAATTTCCTCGCAGTTTATTGAGCACAAAAATATTAAGCTGACCCCGCGGTCACGTTATCGTTCACAACAGCCGCTAGCCGATAAAACGACCGCACAAGTGATATCACCGCGGCTCGGTTCGCGCACGACCGTTCAACAAAATTAAAATTAAAATTTGTAATGAAAAGTAAAAATTTCCAAGAGCGACCCAAGAAAATATAAATTGGAACAGGTAAAATACGGCTGATCTTAAGCAAGGCTGCAGTCGCTGCCGTTGATGACGCAGGCACGGGCTGGCTTGTAGATCCGTTCGTTTTCCTTCAAAGCAGGAGGGTTAGCGTACACATCTACTCACTAGCAAGGTCGCAAAGCGAATGAAGTGGAATAAAAATAAAATTTAAATTAGGACTAAAAGTATATTTATTATCTCCTTTCATGTTGTTCCTGCTTTCCTATATATTTTTCCAGCCTTATTTTAAATGTTTATATAAACATATATAATACATATTCAGTCAGTCAGTCAGTCAGTAAGTCGTATAGATTTATGCATACACCCCTACCGCATGCACACAGTTAGTGTTGAGATAACTGCCTTCTTGTCCATATGTTATTACTTCGACGTAAAGAAATATTTATGAAACTACCCTGAAAGAGTCGGACGTTAAGAAAGCATAAGATAATTGTTCTCAATTTTCTTGACTGCTAACAAGATTTTTTAAAGCAGTTGCTGCATATGGTCATAGTTCGCTGGTGGGTAAATTTAAAGAAGGCCGTCTAAAACCGACTGTGGTGCCAGTAAGTATTGATGCCGTGTGCGAACTGATAAAGCAAAATCATCTTGTGACTTATTAAGAAATTGAGGTATCGTTAAGCATTTAATATTAGATATTGCATAAACATTTATAAATAATAAAGTCATTTTCTGATTGTGCTACCGGATTAATCGATATACTCAGTCGTATTCTGTCCTGACAAAGTCAGTACTGTCATCCAGAAATGCTCAAGAACATACACTTCACTTCATAACACTTACAGCAGTTTTCGGTAAATCCTGATCTTAAGCATATGGCGACAGTAAACAGCCATCGACTGTATGGTCTTTCAAGATGAGAAAACCAACAAAGTCGTGCGTACCGAATCACAAAGCATTGTCGCCTGTTTTTAGCAACCGAACATGGCGGAACTGCATTTAACTAATCGTTAACGTCAATTCTGAAGTACACAATATTTTGTTACTTAGAAATCTTTGAAAAATAAGGAAAGCCAACCATATTGACGATTGCAAGCTCAACAATCGCAACAACGTTTCTATATAAACGTGCATGCAGTCACGATGTAATCAAAAGCTGTTCAGCCCAAATATGTTTCTGCGGAAAGCAAAAATCTTGGACCTCATTTCGAAGTGGTTCTCGCTCAGTTCGATCAGCAACCGAGTGTTTCACCAGATCAGGCCAAAAACTTGCTTCTGTCCATTGGGTCAATCCTGAATCAACGTTACGAAGCATTTCACTATAGAGTTATGATGCGTTTTTGCCGAGGCCATTGTTGATGTCGTTCAGCAGTCTTCGCATGATCTCATGGTTTTGAGCGTCGGTGAAGACAGTCTCTGCATCGTTCGGATCTCATTCAAGCTCAGGTAGTGGACTCGTCAAGTCGCCGAACACGTCTTCTGTAGGGTTGTAGATTTCGCCGTTGTAGACCTCGCACTTTAGCCCCATTGCAGCGGTTTGAGTTGCAGTGTGGCCCAAATGTAACTCGCGAACGTTCTGGTTAACCTAAAACCGACTGTGGTGCCAGCAAGTATGATGCCGTGTGCGAACTGATAAAGCAAAATCATCTTGTGACTTATTAATAAATTGAGGTATCGTTAAGCATTTAATATTTGATATTAACATATATATATATATATATATATATATATATTAACATATATTAACGATCGCCCAAAAACAGGTTCGTGTCGAAAGAAAAGCTCAAGAAATACCTCAGTATATAATACTTCAGTAACCGTTTACAACATTGTTACAGGCGGAAAATCCTGCATTTAAGCATATGAGCTCGAAAGTAAACAGCGGTCGACTGTATGGGTCTTTCAAGATGAGAGAAACCCAACAAACGTCGTGCGTACCCGAATCACTTCAAAGCCAATTGTCGCCTGTTTTTTAGAAAAACCGAACATGGCGGAACTGTGGCTTTAGATAATCGTAAAACGGTCAATTCTGAATGGTACACAATCATTTTTGTTATTAGAAATCTGATAAAAATAAGGAAAGCCAACCATATTGACATTGCAAGCTCACACACAACGACGCAAGCAACTGGTTTTTAAGCACTCAAAACGGTGACTAGATGGGTCATCCGTCGTGCAGTCCTGATTTGGCCCCTAAAGATTTTTTTTCTCCACGTATGAAGAACAAACTGCATGGACAACGATTTTCGACGCCGGAATTTGGCGGTTGATGCGTTCAAAACCAGTGTTTCAGAGATACCTAATTTGGTATAAAAAATGCTATGAAAATTGGTTATAGCGTATTGAACAATGCAGGAAGAATATTTGAAAAACAATAAAAGAAGTTTTCAACATTAAAGATTTGTTTTTGTTAATTTAGTGCAAGAGATATTGTGCAAGCCATGTAGTAAAAGGGCGTTGTTTAAATTTACCGTCAGCGGAAGAAAGACTAAAAGGTACAATTAATCAAAACACAAACCAATAATGAAAAGTACAAATAATAAACAAGTCAATATTTATTTCATTCTCTAGAAAAATAATACAAAAACGTACAACTATTTTCGATTAGTCAGTCTGAGGCGTCATACCTAGTTCGGATTTAATATGAGTTCGGAGCAAAAGATGCACTATTTATCGTTAATTTCCTGCTACAAAAATGTAGAAAATTTAATTAACCGTATTTGTATGTTTTATAAATTTAGATACCTTAGATAACATTTAGTACAAGAAAGCATTGCAAGGGATAAAGCTAAAAGACAAAGATGTAATATTGAAACGTGCAAAGATAAGCTGCAACTTAGGTTGTCAGGATTTGGGGCGCAAAATTTTGAGTTGAGTAAACGAAAATTTAAACTCAATCAGAGAAACTTTGAAATAGGTTATAACTATTAAAGGTTCAAATCTACATCATTAACACCTAAGGTGCATCGAAACAGAATACATTCCAGAGTATCTTGAACGGCAGGATGCATGTGATCATAAAGTATCAGATAAGACACTTCCTCAGTTTGCAGTAATTATAATTTTGATAAGCTTGTTTAAATTTACCGTCAGCGGAAGAAAGACTAAAAGGTACAATTAATTAAAACACAAACCAATAATGAAAAGTACAAATAATAAACAAGTCAATATTTATTTCATTCTCTAGAAAAATAATACAAAAACGTACAACGATTTTCGATTAGTCAGTCTGAGGCGTCATACCTAGTTCGGATTTCATATGAGTTCGGAGCAAGAGATGCACTACTTAGCGTTAATTTCCTGCTACAAAAATGTAGAAAATTTAAATAACCGGTATTTGTACCTTTTATAAATAGCCTTAGATAACATTTAGTACAAGAAAGCATTGCAAGGGATAAAGCTAAAAGACAAAGATGTAATATATTGGAAACGTGCAAAGGGCAAAGTAAGCTGCAACTTGGTTGTCAGGATTTGGGGGCGCAAAATTTTGAGTTGAGTAAACGAAAATTTAAACTCAATCAGAAAACTTTGAATAGGTTATAACTATTAAAGGTTCAAATCGTACATCCATTAACACCTAAGGTGATCGAAACACGGTAAAAAATTCAGAATACATTCCAGAGAGTATCTTGAACGGCAGGATGCTGTGATCAGTAAAGTATCAGATATAGACACTTTCCTCTCACGTATGTGCAGTAATTATAATTGTCGCCATCGACGCCTTTAAGTCCAAATTGTCGCGCTTCAAATGTACAGCTGCAAGACACTTCCAACTCAAAAAACTCTAAAACACTCAAAGAGAAAGGCTCGATGACCCGGCCTTTTGTGTATAAATAATAAACATAGCTAGTTAGTGGCTTACAATACCATTCAATTTTTTTTAAATATGAGAGACAGTATTTCTTTTTCTTCTTCTTTTAGCCTGGTATCGTCCATTTTTGGATATAGGCCTCTCCTAACTCCCTCCGTCTTTGTCTGTTTTGTGCACTTTGCATCCATCCAAATCCAGCAGTTCTCACAATATCGTCCTTCTATCTCATTTGTGGCCGCCCACGTTGTCTTTTTCCTTCCATGGTCTCCACTGTTGTATGATAGCATTCCATCTACCATCTCTTTGTCTGGTGTTGTGTCTCGCAAACGATCATTTCAATTGTGCAATATGTGTTGCTACATCTTTAAGTTTCGTGACTCCTCTTATCCAAGCATTTGTTTTCATGTCGTTTAACCGTATATTTAGCATACCTCGCCCCATGGCTCTTTGTGTTTTTATCAGTTTGTCCATATTGCTTTTAGTCAGTGTCCAGGTTTGTGAACCATATGTCATAATTGGTAAGATACACTGATTAAACACATTGCTTTTTAAGTGTTGCGGTCTTTTCTTATTTTTATGTATGATAGTTTCCCGAAACCCGCCCAGGATAGTCTCACTCTTCTAGCTATTTCAGCAGTTTGGTTTTCTTTGTTCGGTCTTACTACTTGTCCCAGATATATATATATATATATATATATATATATATATATATATATATATATATATCTGGAACTTGTTCTATCGTCTTCCCATGTACCACTATATTTCTTGTGTCGTTTGTATTTGTCATCATTTTGATTTTTTCCATATTCATTTTCAGTCCAACTTTTGCAGATTAGTTTACTAGTTCTTCAAGCGTAATTTTCATATCCTCGTAATTTTTGCTTATCAGAAAAATGTCGTCCGCAAATCTCAGGTGACTTAGTTTTCTACCATTTATGTTTATACTTACGTTTTCCCACGATAGATTTTTAAATTTGTCGTGAGTTGCTGTCAGAGCCGAAATACACTTAAATGGAAAAATAAAAAAATTGAAATGTATAAGAAGATCAGCGTTAGTAAGCCCATATTCATTTAAAGAACAAAGTAACACATACAAAGGGTTATTAAAACAAGAAGTCGACGAGCTCAGTACAGACATGAACCTTGCCAATACAAATGCTATTTTAAAAGCAGCCTTAACAGTAGAAAAACGAGAATAAAAGGGAAAAACGACATAAAACTGCTGTTAAAAGAGGGGCGAAGAATGTTATCAGAAGGAAAACGAACTACTATAGAGTTCACAGAACTTCACAAAACCATTCGTAAAAAAATTAAAGAAGATATCAGAAACTCTAGCAACAATAAAATAGAAAAGGTTATAGAAAATAACCGAGGAATGAAATGTCTTAGGCCAACCTTAGGTAAAATACAAACTACATCTCTAAAAGACGAAAAAGGCATGGAACGAAAGGGTAAATACAATGTAACGAAGATTATTGAACGATTTTACGAAGACTTACATGCATCGAAAAAGGAACCAAGCCAAGTAACTGTACAAAAATTAAAAAAAAGAGTGACAAATGTAAATTCTGAAGAAATACCAGATATAGAAGAGGATGAAATTGTACATGCACTAAGTAACACAAAAACAATAAAGCACCAGGCAAAGACGGAATCTTGGTTGAGATGATAAAAGAAGGTAAAGAGGCCTTAGCAAAATCGCTTAAACATATATTTAATACGTGCTTACACAATGGAGCTATCCCTAAAAATTGGAACGATGCCCTCACAATTTTAATATACAAAAAGGGAGATAAACAAAACCTAAAAAAATATCGTCCCATTTCGCTATTGTCCCAGCTATATAAATTGTTTATTAGAATAATAAGCAACCGTCTAGCCAATAAATTTGATGCCTATCAACCTATAGAACAGGCGGGCTTTCGCAAAGGCTTTAGTACGTGTGACCATCTATTAACTGTCAGAACCCTAATTGAGAAATCCTGCGAATATAACTTGCTTGTCTATCTCAGATTTGTAGATTATAAAAAGGACTTCACTATCGAACTATGGGCAGTCGAACAGGCCCTAAATAACTGTAGAGTAGATTTTCGTTATCGAGACCTGATACACAACATATACAAGAATGCTACCATGACAGTACAGTTAGAAGAAAATACGAACACAATAAAAGTTAAAAGAGGTGTTAGAGGGAGATGTTATCTCTCCAAAATTGTTTGACACTGGAAGATGTTTTTAAAAATCTATCTTGAGAGACAGTATGTCACTCAAAAAATGTTTGTAGCAATTATGTGTTTTATAAAAGATTGATAAATGTAGAACTCATTAAACTAATTTGGTTGTTATATTTTGTGCACCGTGCAAACTTTATGAAAGACCGATGTTTCTAGCAACTGAGGGGTTTGATGATTTGCAAAACAACCATATGACAAACAATCATGACGACAACTCTAAACACAAAAGTGCATTACAAAGTTTATTAGTTTACAAAGAATCGACCATAACAGTCAAGGAAGGAGCTTTGTGCTGACAAAATATTTCTTTAAGATTTATTGAGGTTGTGAAATCTTCAGCTTGCTGTGGACTGCCAATTCATGGCAACACTAAAACGTTAGGCTCTGTAAGTTTAGACAGAGATTGTAAATACCAAGTATTACTCCATGATTGTAGACTCAATGCATACAGACCAATTAGCTTTTATGGTACGCTAGGTGCTGCCTGCAGGAACTTTTGTTAAAAAATTTTTAACGTTCTTTTATGGCCGTAAAAAGTAAACTGATGGCAAATACTGTAATGTTGGCCGTAGATTTTGTAGATCTTGGCAGAGATATGGAAATCACAGTAACTGGATCCTACAAAGGTTTTTAGGCTAGAATAGAAAAAGTAAACCTCTGGTCACATGCAACATGAAACTTTAGTTCCTCAACCAATAGATATCTTGCAGGACTCCTTATCACTTAAAACTTTGTCGGCTATAGAGTGCCAGTACTAATGCCAGTTAAGCATTATACAATTTGTATCAGAAAGTTCTTTAGGCTAAAACACACATCAACTTTGACAGCGATCAGACTAAGCTCAAACAGTATAAAGCAAATGTGATATTAAACTTGAATGACATTAATGGTGTGAAAATCAAAATTTTTCTGAACGACAGTCTATCGTAGCAAGACCATGTTATGATACAATTGATTCTTTGAATATCATTTTAGCCTAAAGGTTTGCTAATTCTAAACGCAAGAAAAGATATGTTTTGTGAATAAAAGTTTTTAGATTAAATGGACATATATTTTTATTGTTCTTTTTGGTGTGTGAACGTATTGAACATTGTATTGGTGTACGTCTGTGACAAAAATTTACAAAATTCATAAACGTTGTGTCTAAACAATAAACTTCCTTGTAAGTTTCCTATAACGCCCCAAACATGGAGAAATTTGAAA
Source organism: Sinelater perroti (assembly GCA_036346155.1). Classification (NCBI taxonomy): domain Eukaryota; kingdom Metazoa; phylum Arthropoda; class Insecta; order Coleoptera; family Elateridae; genus Sinelater; species Sinelater perroti. Next base: position 12,830,271 of record JARFIY010000158.1, on the reverse strand, counting down.
CACTTGGTACTTTGCTTTTTTTAAAAATGGAAACCGATAAATGCTTGAAATGAACAGTGAATATTAAAGTGATCGCAATGAAATTGGATGTGTAATTTTAATAAGATGGTCCGACAAGTTATACGATGGACCAGATAATGATTATATTGCAATTGAAATCTGGAAGCAGATTTTTACCAAGTTCTTAATTGTTGTCTTTCAACTTCATCGAAGTGTTTAAAAATAAGTTCAGGAACATTTTGTAGTTTTGAGATTCTCTTACTATTCACATGCGATGAAGTCGTCAAAAATCTAAGCAAAAGGCAACTTAAAGTAAAAGAGTCTGTTAGTTTGTCTCACATGCACTAGATAAAATAAGATTAGTACTTAAACATTTTTTCCCTTTCATCTCAGTTCTTTATTCATCCCCTGAATACATATTTCAAAAGGCGCTATGGGAAAGAACTAAAGGAATTAAAGTCCGTGAGAAAATTACAAATAACGTAAGGTATATAAGATGATTGTGTTATACTGGCGGAGAGCTTGAAATATTTTTAGCTTCTAGACAGCAAGACAAACGGAGAAAGTGAACAAATTGTACTAAAAAGTAAACTGGCATCGACAGATAAAAGCTTATGGTAAGTATACTCTCTCGATTTTAACTTGCAAGTATTGGTTTGGACGATTCAAAAGTGGCGATTTTGACACGGAAGACAAGGAGACAAAGTTTGGAGATTGGAATTGGAAGCATCACTCGATGAAAATCCATGCCAAATCTTTAAAAAATGGCGTATTTCTTGAATGTTGCTTTGTCGACTATCGGTGAAAGTTTCAAGGCAATAGGAACAATTCAAACCCAAGAAAATGAGAGCCAAAAGACGTCAAAAGCACGTGCAACAAATTGCGTCAAAGACATAAAAAGAAGGTTTTTTTGCATCGTATCGTAACTGATGACAAAAAATAAATTTACGAAAACCCCAAGCGCCGAAAAGTCAGATGTATGCCCGGCCAAATAATATCATCGACCCTATAGAGAAACATCAATAGTTCGAAAGCAGGGGGTAGTGTTCTATAAGCTGCTGAAACAAAACGAAACTATCAAACGACCGCAATACGTTAAAAGACTTGTAGTTTATAATTTTCTTAAAAATAAACAATTAATTTCACAAAAAATCCTTTAAAGTTAAATACAAGCCCTAATATTAAAAGCTTAAAAACAAGTACCGAATATTACATTAAATTGCAACCAATTTAAATTAATTCAAAAGGTACAACTTCAATAATTTTACGCCATTTAATGCAACGGTAAATTTCGAAACAAATATTCTTTGAAAAATTTTCTTTTCAAAAATAACTTACGTAAGAACAAACAGATTTTATATGTGATATTCTTGTTATGAGCTAATAAGTAAAAGTATCTGCACATATTAGAGCGGCTAGATGACCCTTCAAAGTTTGCGCTGCAAAGTAGGGAAACGTCCTCGGCAACTAAGTATAACAAAGGTTTATATTGCAGGTCCAGAGCCGAGCAAACAACAACATGTACAAATAATACTTTAATTTAGTTCGGGAAGCTGGGAGCTGCAGCGCCTGCCGCCCACCGACTCCAATTTCATGGCTGAAGTGCTACAATGTAATCGCAGAACTGAAAAATCAGGAGACAACGCCGACAAGATGTTACACGCGACTATTTCGGAAAAGTGGATCTAAATTTATTTACGTAGAGAACGGAATGGCTATCGATTTGCTACTCAACGTAACAAGCCGTCGCGATTTTATGGTGCGCCTGAATCGGATGGAGTAGATCCGGCGTCCTGATTTAATTGTCTATAAAAGAGCAGAGGGACTGTTTTATTTATAAGTCGCAGCCTGCACAGGCGTTACACGGTTAAGTGCACTCGGACAACTTGAAATTTGCAATTTATCAAGGTGCAACAATGTTGGCCGCCCGCGCTTTACGGCGCTGACCGATTGTATCGCTGCCTCCTTTCAGCAGGAGGTACTACAATGTCGCTGGAGACGCGTTCCAGACGTTGAAATAAAAATGAAGACGAATTTATAGTTGACCATATTTTCATTAATTTGAAATGCGGTTTAATGCTGCTTGGAGGGGCAACCAAAATTTTTTACCGTTACCAATTTTAAAACGAGCGAAGTCTGTTAAAAATAAAAAACCTTTTTTAAAATATAAGTAGAGTGGCGCTAGGCATTATTCGTTTTTCGAATGGCGTCAGCTTGTGTGAAGTATTATGTGTATAAATAAGTTCTCAGCTTCAGATTTCACAGGACGCAAATCACCGTTTACATGTAACGTATTAATCCGCCTTCTTACGGTTTTAAAGCCATGACATTTGGTCTTTCGAAATATCTGCGATTTGGCGTTTGATGCACATAACGTCAATAATCAGCTGTGTTCACGATGGCAATCACAAAAGAGCATATTCGATTTTCTATCCACTTCGCGTTTCATCTTAAGAAAAACGCTGCTGAAGCCACCGAAATGATTTGTGCTGCATATGGTGAGAATGCTGTAAGTCATGCAACGTGCAAAAAGTGGTACCAAAGATTTCGCGGGGGAGAGTTTAGTCTTGAAGATCAACCACGCGCTGAACGCACTCAAACATTTGACACGGATGAGCTGCAGACGCGTTAGGCTGGGAACTTCTCCCACATGCGGCGTATAGCCCAGACATGGCCCCTTTCGATTATCATTTATTCCGGTCGTTACAGCATCACTTGGCTGATACGCACTTCAAAACAGAAGAAGAAATCATAAAATGCATCGATGACTTTATCGTCTCGAAGCCGGTGAGCTTCTATCACCAGGGAATTCGCAAACTACCCGAAAGATGGCAAAAGGTCATCGATACCAACGGAGAATACTTTGATACTTAAGCTTTTTTTGTTTGTTTTTAATTAAAACTTTAATTTTGCAGAAAAAAGCTGAGAACTTATTTATACACTTAGTAGTTTGTTCCTGGCGCCGCTTGTGTGTTTCCGCAAATTTTGTAATGTGTGATCATAAGGAGCAACGGTTGTTTTTATGTTGTTTTTGTTGAAAAGAACTGCAGCTGGGACATCTCTACACGATAGTACTTTAGGAAACTTGTAAGTTTACAAATGGTTTTCTCGCTTCAGAAAGAGCGAAACATTAACTGAAAGCTTTCCAAATCTTGACTATCTTTCAAGGAGCAGAAATAAAAAAACACATGCTTATAGGGGGATAGAAATGCAGACTCTTCGTAGAGAAGTGGAAACTCCTTAATGACTCATTTTCTTGTCCAGAACCTAATTGGAGATGAATTGTGGAGCTATGGCTAATATCCAAATACAAAGCAACCATTAAGGAAATATTCAACTTCACAAAGACTTAAGGAAGTGCTACTTTTGTTAGAAAAGTTTTAGGACTAGACTCGTAATAAATCATTTACTCAATTTACCAACTAATGATGGCAAGTCTTGTCAAAGTAGACCCTTGGATTTCTTCGCACATCTGCGGCGTTTTTTGTTATAGAAGCAAACAGAGAAACTTTTATTCGAAATGCTTTTCAGCACGTCTGTCACAGTCACTTAGATTTCCGCAATATCTTTATGGAGCTCTTCTTTCAGTAAGATTTTCAAATGGAAAACAAAGATTACACGGTGATAGGTTGGGTAAATATCGGAGATATGGCAGAACAAAAATGTTACGTTTGGGCAGATTTCCGTTGCGTAAAATTTGGTGACACATCTCCATTTAATTTAAACTCTTCCGATGTCATGAGTTCAGTGGTTTTCCTTCAGCAATTGCCCCACACCGTCTTACACTTGCAAGATTATGTGAATTTGATGGGCAGCCAACTCTGGAACGTATTGCACTGAACTTCTGCCCTTCCGAGTTATTTTATGCCATTCAAAAGTATGGGTTGTTAAGCACTATCCCACCCAGTGATTTTACTTGAAAGCACTTCTATTTACACATCAGGTGACTGTATTACTCCATTACTTGTGTTTACATATTAGTTAAGAATTAAAAGCAATCCTGAAACATTTATGACGAAGGTGAAGTGCCAAAATTAACCAGAAAAAATCAAGACAGTGTTTTTCTGAAACACATATAATACTAGTAATAAATTGTGCCGCATGCGCCTGCCAACGCCAACAATTGTCCACGATAGGTGGCGCAAACTGTCAATGATGTTCATGATCATTTATATTTTGACCTATAACAGGTCAACCGTGACCTAAATCAAAAAATGTTGGCAACAAGCTGGTGGGAATGAGGTATTGATCTTTAAAATTGATTCATACCTGTCGGAGAAATTACAATATTAGTTACAAACAAACGCAAACACGTAGTTACGTTTTTGTAGTTTTATAGAGTAAATAATATAATTATCTTTAAATTTTAAAACAATTTTGTGAAACAATTGCTCAAAATTATAAGGAAGTGAAAACTAGCTTCTGCCCTGTAACAAGGCTTCGATACGTATAGCTGTCTGTCTGCCAGTTCTTGATCAAGAACAATTACTAATTGGACCTTGCCCACCTGGCTCGTTTTTATATCCACTGATAAAAATGCTTATAAAGATATGTGATTTAGTAATGCAAGCTGAAAGATAATACGCTGCAGCCTTTGTGTGGTATTCCGGATTAATATTTTTTTCCAGTGTAAAGACAATATTTAAAATATGTCGAGTTCAGTACAATTAATTACCATCTAGTATTTGTCGCAAAGGTCACCAAATACTAAAAATCTTCCAATTACATATGATAATTACAGTTGTGAACTTTTAAATAACCAATTTCAAGGTTTATGCACCAGCATTTGTAGTCTACCTTTATCTATTTAAATTTATGAGTCTATCTCATAGGTTCTTACATGTAAGCAGAAGAAGCATATTAAAAAATAAATACGAGGTGCATTTAAGTTATAACACCTTTTGGGTTTCAAAACAGATACAAACATGTGGTTTATTTCAAAATACGCGCGTTCTCTTAGTTAATGCATGACAGCGATGGCAACTTTGCACAGCACACAAGACTCTAGAGGCAGCGAAAAACGTGAGGACGGTTTTTGATATTTACAATGGCGACATTTTTATTACAACAACATTTGTTTTCTCCATTTACGTGGTGTGACATCGATTGAAATTCATCGCCAGTTTAGTGAGACATGCGGTGATGGTGTTATGGATGTGTCTAATGTGCGATTTTGGGTGCGACAGTTCAAAAAAGGCAGAACGACGCGTGGCAACAAACCAAGACAATTTCGGCCTCACACCAGCCGGTCTGACGACATGATCAAGCGAGTGGAGAAACTTGTTTTGGATGATCGCCGAATGAGTACCTGCACAAAGACCTGAAAATGTGAAAAATATCCTCCAGGTGGGTGCCACAAGTGCTAGCAACTTTGAAGTGAATTTCTCATGCTCTCTATTCACTTGACCTGGCTCCTAACGACTTTTGGTTGTTTCAACGATAAAAGACACTGTCCGTGATCGCAAATTTACTAGTCGTGCTACTATTGCATCAGCAATTTTACAGTGTGCAAAACACACCTCTAAAGAAGCGTTCCAGCAGTCATGGTATCGTGACGTCGGCGTCGTGAAAGGTGTGCGGCTGTAGGGAGATTACATCGAGAAGGGACACAAGTTTCACAGATTTCGTGTGATTAGTTTGTGAGAAAAAAAATGGGAGGTGGTATAACTTGAATGCACCTTGTATTATCCACTGTTTATCCCAACTTTTCTTTCTGATGATACTGAACTCCCTCCTCCTTATCTGAGAAGCTTACGAAGATGACGATGTAAAATGAAATACTGAGTTCGGCTCGTGCTTTTAAACGGAACAGACGTGTTGCTTATTGCATCATTAGTTCGCTTCCATGTTACCAGTGACGGATTTTACAGTGTACGCCACTCGCGTTGTGAAAAATGAACAGTTTCTGCGCGTGGAAACCTACGAGCTACCAGCGTGTTGTTGGAGCCCCACGGCCCTCACCGATATGGCCTGGTTTATCTAGTTTGCGGCTCCTCGCCGCCTTTCCTACAGCCACTTCTGCCGCCAATCCAGAAGATAAACAGCTAAAGGATTTAGTGTTAAACAAAAACCAAAATCTCTAAGCTTGTGAAAGTGTTTATAAATTAAAGCAAACATTTAAAGTCAACAAAACACAAGTAAATGGGAGCGCCATGTTTGGAGTGCCAAATTTTGGATCATAATACCCACCCACCTCACAAATAAGTGTTGACCAGGGCCATAACAACCAAATCTTATGCAGTACGAGCAACCATCACAATTATCTATACGACCAGTACACCAAACTTTTTCGTCTCCAGTACACTCCGCATCAAGCGCCATTAGCACACTCACTGCAAGTCAGCAGAATGAAAACATTACGATGCAGATAAGTGGAGTAAGAATGGCAAACCCAAAATTCAAGAAAACGGAATACGGATTCACTGCGCAATAAACAAAAAAAGCTAACTGACTATTGATTAGGTGCTCCCGTAACATCTGACAGGCACGAAGCACTATCAAAACACAAAGACAATTAAAGAAACGGTGATGCAGAACAAGAAGTTAAACTACCCGCTATTTTTGTGTATGGTGTCAACAATTTAAAACCGATAACAGCCCGCTAGATACCCAAGCCAAAGACAATTACTTTATTAAGTAGGTAACACTTAAACCACGATTTAATTAAGTTACGTAAAGGACTACAGAAACGTCACCAAAATCCCAGAGGGGAAATGTACGGAATTCTATTCCTTCCAGCACAAACAAGACAGAAATTTCAGAGTAGTATTATGCAACATGCACTCCACAGTCGACTTAGAAAACTTTCCAAAGAAACCAATAATTGGGCATAAAGTAATCAACATATACAATAACAGTCATAGGGCCAATAAAACACCATTATCAATATTCTTTGTAGAATTAAAACAAAACCTAAACGATAAAGATATATACGACATAGAATTCCGATTAAAACCAGGAAGTACTTTCGGGGCTCCACACGTGGGTTATACAATATCAAAACTGCCAAAAAACTATTGCTACAGAAAGCCAAGATGCGCCAAATGCACTGAAGGATATCCTACAAAAAACTGTGTAAGGAAAGAAAGAAATAAAAACATCAAATGCGTGAATTTCCAGGAAAATCATCTCTCAAACTATAGAGGAGGCTTCGTAGTAGCCAAAGAAATTAAAAAACGTAAATTTTCACCACTAATGTCTAAACAACTAAATTTACAATTGGTTCAACCGGATATATACAATTCCTAAAAAGTTAGCGACAGGCATTTATAACAAATAATGTCATTGCTATTATAATAATTTCAGAAAAACATTTAACCCAACAATTATTCATAAAAATACCTAAATATTCTATATCTAAACCACCCAGGTGGCACAGCTCATAGAGGCACGGCAGTGGTAGTGAAGAACTCGAAAAGGCAACATGAACAGCTTCAAGCTATAAATGTTATAGATCCAGAAGTCTATAGAGACATAACATTCGCAGTAGTATACTGTCCATTGAAGCACAAGATTAAAAAAGAAGGTTTTAACAACTTTTTTAATAACTTTGGATTACGTTTCATCTCTGGTAGAGACTATAACGCAAAAAATAAATAAGAGGGATCAAGATTAACTTTACCCCAAGGTAGGGAGCTACTCAAAGCTATACATGAAAATTACTTAAACTACATGTCAACTTACTTATTGGCCCTCAGATTTTAATTTCTCATCTGTTTGATTTCTGCATCACAAAAGGAATAGCAACCAACAACGATAACGCTACATTATGTTTCGGTTTATCTTCGGATAATTCGCCCGTAATTACCTAAATACAAAAGCAGAACATTGAAAACATCAAAACCGGTTTCAGTTTACAGTAAAGCCACTGACCGGAATAGATACAAGAAGCTAATTGAAACTAATGTTTATTAAAATATATCTTTAGAAACATAATACGTCGTGCACAATGCTGTAGAACATACCACTCATACCATACAATCTGCTGCTCGGACTGCAACCATTAACCACGAAAAATACGAAGACATAGAAGACTGTCCACCGCTAGTTGGAAAAATCCGAAAAAAGAAAACCGAGAAGAACTTGGCAAAGTACAAGACACCCAAGAAATAAGAGAAACTTAACAAACCAACCCAAGAATTGAAATCCTTCCTAAACAATGTAAAAAACCAGGCAGTATAAAATATATAATATTTCAGGTGTTATTGCACCTAGGCCAGGGGCTTTCCTTGGTCTCAGTTTGTTTATAACAGATGCTATTTTTCTTCTTAATATATCGAGTTCTTCATTGTAGTTGTCCATTGTGTATGTGATTTCTTGTTGGCTTAGATTTCCAGAGTATAATTGTTCGCAGTATTATTTGCATGTTTTTGTTATCTACAACATTTATGAACAATATAAGAAGTAAAATATAAGTTTTTGAAAATATAATTCCTATGTGAAAAGTGATGAACTCAATTATTCAAATAACATTTAAAAAAGAATGTCCTACAACACAGTGGGCGGCTGCGGCGCAATATTAAATCTCTAATGAAGAAGAATTGTCGTTAGAAATGTTATTTTGATCAAACTAGCTGTTGTGGGACTTTAGAGCGTAGCCCAATGAAGTCAACTCGTTGAGTGAGCAAAGAATTTGGACTGCTACAAACAACTGTCTGCCGGGTGTTGATTCGTAAAAGAAGCAGGTTATGTACCAGCTCTTCCAACAACTCTGGACGACCTGAAAAACCGTATTACAGCTGCGGCGAACTCAGTGACACAAAAATTTTTCATCGTGTATGGGATGAATCCCGCTATTGTCTAGATGTTACTCGTGTATCTGGAGAAGGCCACCTTAAACATTTATAAACTTGAATGTCAGTAATATTTGTTTTTTAGCGAGTATTTTACGGCCTATGCCGTTTCTCGCATCCCAAACGACAGTAGTCTTTGTCATTCCATAATCCTTCTTTAAGGTTCCTGTCTCTCTTGTCCTCTTGCACTTGTTTTTTCTACATATCAGAAGGTCTGTCTCGCTTTCGTCGTCCTGGTAGATTCCACTTTAGTATTCAATTTGGCCATCTGCTTGCGTTCATTCTTTGTATGTGTCCATACCATAAAAGTCTTCTTTTTTCTATTTCATCTATGGATGTTGAGTTTTTCTGCATTTTGTTTCTTATTTCTGCATTCATTATGTGTTCTAGTCTAGTCACTCTATATCTTCTTCAAAGGAAATTTATTTCAACTGCATTTATTTGTTGTCTATGTCTTTTGGACAATTCTCATTTCTCCGAGCCGTATATTAGTATACTTTGCACTATGCTATTATAGATTTGACCACAGCAACGAATTTAGTCTTTGTATAGCTTCTCTAGTCTGTCTCATCCTACTCGTGATCTTTTTTTTTTAATTTGCTTCTGATATATTATGCTCACATTTTACGATTGTATTTCCGTATATTTTCAGATCGTTTTCACGGTCTTTTGTTAGATATTTGGTTTTTTTATAATTGATTTTCAGACCATTTACTTCATAGGTGTCTACAAGCTTTCGCATCATATATTTTATGTCATATATATATAATCGTCTTCTATTGGTAGATCCATATATCTGCATTTTGCTTTCCATTCCTTTAAGATGTATTCTAAGTATATTTGAAACAAGGTGGGCGGCACCCTTGTCGTACTCCTTTATTTGTTTTAAATGGATCTGAGATTTTGTTCGAGATCTTGATAACATATCTCTGATCTTTATACATTTCCCTGATAGTGTGAATATAATGGTGGTTAATGTTTGTGGTTCTAAGGATTTGAAGCAGTTTTTGGATACAAACAGTATCAAACGCTTTCTCCAAGTCTAAAAATTAAATGAGAGTCTAAGTTCTTTAGTTTCCCATTTTGGAGTATTTGCTTTGTTCTTCGCTTATTGTTATTTCTTGCTCTACTCTTTCTTTATTATTCTTCCATACAAACTTCCTACTGGGGCTAACACGCTTATTCCTCGATCATTTTTGCAGTTATTCCTTGATCGTTTTTATGGATTGGCGTCAAATATCCTACCTTCCAATCATTCGGTAACTCATGATGTAAAAGACATCTATTAAATATGCAGGTGAGGATTTCGTATGTTTTAAAAGGTGCGTGATTTAATAATTCAGCAGGAATATCTCCAGAACCAGGAGCTCCTCCGTTTTTTTGATGATCCCTAACAGCTTCTTTTATTTCCTTTTCTGTTATTTTATTTAGGTCTTCTAGGTTTGTTGGTTGTCATTTTTGTTTTCCTTAAATATATTCTTTCCGGTCTTTCGCTAGTGTCTGCGAGAAATACTATTGTAATTCATCAGTGTTTATGATGTTGATATTATTGCCTTTATGGCCGTTCCTAAGCTTTTTAGTAACATTCTATGCTTCTTTGATTTTTGTTCCACCTATTCCACCTATGTGCTGTTCTCAGGTAGCGGGTAGGTACTACTTTACGATCACCGTAAAGTATAGACGTGCTTCAGGAACCTAGCGATCCTGCCTACGCGAGCTCTTGATTGTTCCCATCTCCTGAAACAGGGAGCAATCATGCCCTAGCCTAATTCCTTGCCTCCATTATATATCCCTACCTATCCTCACTCCCCTCACCAACACGCTTGGCCAGCGCGGTGAGTCATGGCTAACCCCCCAACAATACGTTAGGGGAGGTTTACATCCGACGATGGATGACATAGCTGATGATGATGTGCTGTTCAATTCTTTTACAGTTTTTCTCCCATTGTTTGTTTGTTCCTTAACTTTGCTTGAATTCAAACAGAGCAAATACAACATAATGTCCCTAAAGTGATGAACCTATAGATTTTTTGCACAAAATACGATTATCTGCAAAACTACACAATATCATCAAAGGTACTGCTCAACAAGAAAACGAAAAACTAAAAGACGCTATGCATGACGCGGCATTCGAGGCCTTGCGAGAACAATAACGTCATTCAAAACGAAAAGGAGAAGATTGGCTGAACGATGAAGTTGACAAACTAATAACCGAGAAAAAAAATGCTTCTAATGATGGCTAGTAACGAATAACGCCAATGACCAAAGAACTTATCAACAAAAAAGAAACCAAGTAAATCAGAAGGTTAAGGAAGTAATATTTGCCACTAGTCTTAATTTTAAATCGTAGACTTACAAAAGAAATCGCATTCTTAAACAGCTTGAACAAAAAACTATGTACAGCTCTATTTTTAGCACAAAACGAGTTCTTGTCAACTTTTTTTTTGGATTAATGCAAATTTACAATCTACTTAATAAAGTAATAAGTAAATAGGTTGAAAGAAGTTCACTTGAGTCAGGGGCCATCCACTGACGGCTCTCTGGATTCACCTGGCTAGGTCTTCTGGCCATGTTCTGTTAAGTCTTTTATTTTCCATTGGTTGTCTGAACAGTTCACTGATTAGCTCGTTGCTGTGGGTTATGCTTCGATTTTTGTGTTTAATAGAGTAAGCAATGATGACGTCGTGTATAAACGGTATTTTGAGGTCGTCGTGTATGGTGTTGTTGGAGACATACCAAGGTGCATTTAGTAACATTCTGAGGGTTTTAGATTGAAAGGTTTGTAAAATTTTTGTATTAGACGGTTTGCTGCAGCCCCATAATTCGACACCATATGTCCAAATAGGCCTAAGAATGGTTTTGTATATGAAGAATTTGTTCTGTAGTCAGAGATGAGATCTACGTTTTAGTAACCAAGACATGTTCCTCACTTTTAAATCTAATTGACGTCTTTTTGCCTTAATGTGTGTTCTCCAATTTAGTTTTGCGTCAAGATGAAGGCCGAAGTATTTAACTTCTCCTTTGACAGGAATGGGAGTGTTATTGAAGGTAAGAGGACATTCGGCTCTTCGTGTTGTGAACGTGACTTGACACGACTTATCAACGTTTAGATTAATTTTCCAGTGCGTAAGCCAAATTTGGATTTGATCAAGATAAGCTTGCAATTTTGCAGAAGCTCGTATCGGATCGAGATCTGTAGAGAGGATGGCTATATCATCAGCGAACGTTGCTAGTAGTGTATCCTCGCTGGCTGGTATATCAGCGGTAAACAGTAAGTACAAGAAAGGTCCCAGAACACTTCCTTGGGGTACACCAGAGTTGATAGTCTGGTAGTCAGATAATGAGTCTTCGAATTTAACTTGGAAGTAACGGTTGGACATGTATGACTTAGAGACGAGGAACATTTGATTTGGTAAGTGTTGTTTAAGTTTGAAAAGTAAGCCTGCATGCCACACCCTGTCAAACGCCTGTTTTACGTCTGAAAATGCTGATGTACACATTTGTTTTGCTTCTAAGCTTTCTTTGATTTTATAGCACTGTTGGATAGTGGAGTGATTGGGTCTGAAGCGGAATTGGTGGTTAGGGATTAAGGCATCTATATGTGTTACGTTTGCAATTCTGGTAAAAATAAGTTTTTCGAAAATTTTGTACATTACAGGAAGGAGGCTTATTGGCCTATAGGAAGTGGCATCAGTTGGAGGTTTTCCTGGCTTCAGTATCATTATTATTATTGCATATTTTGATTGACAACTTGTGGCTCAAGAATCTACTACACAAACTAGCGCTTGTTTATCTTCTTACTACATTTTTTCTGAATTTTTCTATTTGATAGCTACTCTTTGAAACAAAAATATTCCAAAATATGTGTATAGTATTCCTTCAAGGTAATGTATTTATTTACATAATCTTTACTGTTAATGTTTGCAGATGATATGACATTGCTTTCCACAAATACGAACTCTTAAAAATCTCCAGTAACTTATATCTCATTTTTCTTAAAGGCTACACACTTCAACGCAATATATTTTTTTAGTTCTATGGATGGACACTATATAAATAGTAAAGGATAAAACAAAATGCCTTAAGTTGACGCCGGATTGAAGGCTAACATGGAAAACTCATCACATAACGCATCAAACAGAAAACACAAATTAAATTAAATTACGACAAATGAATAATAGGGCGCAAATCCAAATACTTGACATAAAATAGGATTTATCTGTATCGAAACTATAAAACAAGAAAATTATGAACAAGTTTTAAAATAAAATGATAATGATTGTTATCTGGTACCTCGGCAATAAAAATAGTGTGCAGAATGGAAATTGAAACCTCTTCACAAGATATTTAAAGAATCTTCCTAGATATTCAGACAAATAAAATAGTTTTTTGTATATTTCTTGGGCAATAGTATAAAGCTTAACCAGAAGGTCATCTAAAATACAGGGTGGCATAAAAAGAATGCATGTTCTTTAAATAAGTGTAACTTTGTTGGTTTTTTATGCAAAAAGCACCAAAACAATATATAACAAATGCAGTTTTGATAGGTATATAATGATTATTTAACTACAGAAATTATATTGGAAGAACAACGTCCATTCCTGTTGCAGACACATCCGAAGTCTTTCCTCAAAGTTTTGAATTAACATTTCTTCCGTCACAATTGAAATATTTCCACGAATGGAAATTTTCAACTTACATACTGTACGAGACTGCACTGACGGACAACTCTAATAAGTCTGGGGGCCAAGGGACGTCGTCTAAATATAAGGCTACATATTGGAGAAACATTTGTCGAACAACTAGCATCTAAGCTCTTGCCATTTAGGCTATGGCTCCATCTTTTTGTTTTTTTATACTAAGCCATAAGCATCACAGTTTTAAACGCACAATTTTGTTGTAGTTACTCTCACTGTAACTATTTCTTCAAAAAAATAAAGTTTAACAATCTTCAATTTTAAAACTCCATTCAAAACTATAATCTAAGTAATTCTCGTGGGTTCTTTCCTGTTCAAAAACGACATCATTTCTTATTGTCATAATCATCCCATTGAAAATGTGCCTCATCACTAATTTTTACAATTACATTATCAGTAGCAATACTTTCTAGTAATCTTTCGCCAATAGTCCAAATTGGAGTATTACGACCAAGAATCGTCCCATTACGAGCAACATTGAGCTGTTAGCGAAAGGGCAATGAACAGTAACAAAGAAATCAATATTTACAAAAAAAGAAACTGCTAGTCGGAGAAGACGGCATATACCACGTTCCACTGCGCCATAGTTGTTAAAACTAAGCTCTCTAAACTACCTACAAGTGTGTGGTGGTCGTCGTTCTTCCCCTTACCCATTTCGACATGCATTCTTTTTGGACGAACCGGTATAATTTTATTTGTTAAACTAATCCTTATGTGATTTTCTATTAGTGGACACTGGATTACTTTTTGCTTCAGCAGTTTGCCTGTTGCTATATAGAACAGATTATACAGGGTCGTTGAGGTAAATCCGAAATTCCAGATGTTGTGTTGTGACAAAAGACCATCCCCTATTAGGTAACACAACAAGTTAACTTTACATAGTTAACAATCTGGGAGAGTTGATAAAATGAGCTAACGTTAGTGTGGCGAGATCGGCGGGCAGTTTTAACAGTGCACCAGGACCAGCGCTATAATTATTTCGTCCTAAAGAACTTTCAACTTAGAGAAACAAGATGTATATAAAGTTAAAGACTCGAGCACTGCTGAACGACACCAAGCACGGCAGCGCTGGTTTTCTGAGATTATTTTGGGACAAAAAGAACCTCATCCAGGAGAGGAAGGTGCTGGCGCTTGTGAGCAGCGAAGAGGCCGCTGAACAAGAGTACGCATTCCAGCAAGACTCCGCTTCAGCTCACAAGGCAAGGAAGGTTCAGGTATGCAGAATGTAGCAATTTGTATTATTACTAGTCCCCCAACTTGTAGCCACCCTTCAGTCTTTACTGCAATCTCCTTGACTACTATGTGTGGGGCGTGTTCGAAACGAGGTCAATAAGAGGCATTGTAGCACCAAGAACAGCTTAAAGGTTCCCATCATCCAGGTGATGACACATATGGGTAAGGAGGAAGTTGTGTTAGTCTGCAGAAGGTTTAGGTCTCGACTCGAGAAGGTCGTAGCTGCTGATGGGTGCTGAATTCAATAATAATATTCCAACTACCATTTATCTTTAATTGGGTCAAGTTCTAGTAAATAATTTTTTCTTGTATTTTTCAGTTTTACTTAAAAAATTTAGTCCTATCGTGAAAAAAGTGATTCAAATTGAAAAACCGTATATCTACAATTTTTAGTCTATCTGAACACAAATTTAAATTTACAACATTTTTATTAAAGCGGGTGTTTCGTTTGTTTAGTAAAGGTTTTTGTTTGTTTTTCTTTTTCGCACGTTTCTGTAAGTAATTACTCCATAATAATATCACAAACAGCTTTTTTCGCTCAGATGCTTCAAATAACTACCTTTGTAGCTCTATGCATATAAATTGAGCTACTTTGTAACTGCAAGCTCAAAGCACACGCTTTGGTGAGCTGTAGCATATTATCGATTAGGAAGGCATAATTTATACAGTCTATCGCTCTAACTGCCTTTGTTTCTGTAACGCAGAATCTCATATCAATGAAACTTGTTTAAGAGAGCCTCCGCTAGGAACCAAAAACCCTCCCCGCGCCAAATTTACCGAACTGCGGGGCGCGGGCCCAACACGCGCGTTCCGGTGACTTACTCCCTCGCGGAATTTTAATTAAGCCCGCAGTTAAAATCCTGAAAAGTTCCGGCCAGATCGGCCCGTTCGATTATAGCTCGGACGTGGGCAACTTCGAAAGCGCTCCCGTTATTACACCTATTACGTCAAAACGTCTCTGTGTTAGCTTTCCTCCCGGGAGGGTTCTTGCGCTCTTATTTATCAAACGCGGGCGTTTCGGGCTCAAACTTCGGCCTTAAGTGGAAAACTTGATTTTTAAAACGAGCGATCGGGCGGCAAGGCAACGACCTGCGCCCGAGGACCCTCCGTGCATTACAATTTTGGAATTTTCGGCGCAATCGAGTTGCCCGGAATCAAATTTGTTTTTGCGAAAATGCAGCAAGAATTAGTTCATACATTAATTATTTTAGATTTTTTTGTAGCTATGAAATTTCTATCGTAGTCTTACCATGTGCCGCATAGGGTTTGATTATTTAAGGATTTAAAATTGTTGGAGTAACAAAAAAAATTGATGATGCTTTACAAACCCTATAAACCCAAAATTTAACAGTAGATTTTAAAAAGAGGGTGAAACCTATGGACTGCCATAAGAGTATTTAAATAAATGCAAATATTAAAGAAATGGTTAAGGAGATCAGATGTAAAAATGAAAATTTTGAATTGTTGACCTGTTTTTTCTACTGCGTATAGAGCAAATGAACGGATTGCTAAATAAGAAATGTTAGGTTTTTTGCTTAATGTTAATAATAGCAAAATCCTACGAACACAAAATGTTCATATAAAAATTCTCATATAAACTACATATATAGATCGCTTTAACATTTGTAATTTGTCTTAATTATTTGTTGTACTTTATTTTCAAAAAAAGTAAATCGCTATTATTATTGGTGTGATTTTGTGGTGTTTTGGCTTTTTGTTAGACTTTAGGAATTATAAATTTGATCAGTAAGAAAGGAACAATTTTTGATTAATGACTTTGGCTTCGAAGAGGTGAAAAATAAATGTACTGCTTGTTAATAGTTTATTGGCTTCACGTCTCTTGTAAATTTTTTACTGCGTAAATAGATGAGGTAAACAAAGGAACAAAAATAGCCAAGTTGCAAACTACATCATTGCTAGGATAAAGAAGTGTGGAAATAATGTAGAAATTTGAGTTAAATAACAAATACAGCGAATCAGATTTACGAGAAAGCCCTTCTGACGTTCAGTTGGACTTTATACCTACCCTTCTAACCAAATGGCTTGGCCTTAATTGGTTTAGATCTCACAATTTTTGTGGGCTGAAAGTTTTTGGATAAAAACTTGGTTTTATTTTTAACATTTATGTTTATTTAGAAGATCATTACTAATTGTAAAATTAACGTCAACAAGAAACCTTAGCAGTAATTGACTACGCGAGAAGATTTGTTATGGTGTCACAATTAGATTCGGCTACAAAAGGATAATTCTGGGCACTATAAAGGAAAGGTCGATAAAGGTTACGAAGAGGTTGCACTCATCCTCGGGGAAATTTGATGTAGGGCTTCAGTCCCAGCTCACTATGTCTTGATAAAGAAAGAGCACGAGAAGATACACAGTCTTTTAAAATCGTACAGCAGCAGAAAGAAAAAAGCCAAAATTAAAGCTCAAGTTCAAGCTTCAGCAAGCAAAAAAATTTTGCCATTGCTGCAAATGCACTGACTACAAAAGTTTAAGCTAGAGAGCGGACTTTCCTCTGACTAAAAAACTGCAAGATGAATGCCCAATTGGTTTGCATTGATCTGCGAATCACTCGCAGCTAAATTTAAAAAATGAGAAGAAAGGAATAAGATCTAGTGTTAAGAATAGCGCGAATTGCCAAATTTTAAGAAAGTAAGCAAAATAGATGCGTTTCAGTTGCAGATGAAGACGAAGTGGTAGAAGAGGATTTTGAAAATCCCCAATCTCACACCAAAGAAGAAGAACCAGACATGTCGGATCCTCCGCCGTCAACTTCAGCCACACGCCAAACCAGAATCAAGCTTGAGACGTTTGCTAAAGCATGTTGGAACATGTGGAATTCTTCATAGACCTGCTGCCACCCTCAAGTCAGCATTACTATACGACTTTGCAGAGTGAGAATACTAAGAAGGTAGCGGAAGGTGAAAACAAGTTAAGAAATGTGCTGATTCGCCGATTATGGTAAATGTAAAGTTCAAAGAAAGCAAAGAAAACTGCGACAAAATCTGTAGAACCAAGTAGCCGGAGAAAATCAAGCTTCAAGGTCTGTACTTTGATGGGAGAAAAGACAAAATATTGGTCATGGAGGAGACGAAGGATGACAGTTCCAGTGCAGATCTAAAATGGAAAAACATATATCGATGATTCTAGAACAAGACAGTGTGTACCTCGGGTATCAAAAAAGCTCTGCTAACTTTTCTGAACCGATAAAAATATTGTTGTATTCTACGGTACAGCGGTTTGGTGCGACGGAACTGCAGTGAACAAAGGAAATTTAAGAGATTTTATTTGTTTACTACAGAATGAGTTTGAAAGATCTCTGTAGTGGGTGATATGACAGCTTGACTCTAACGAGCTACCACTAAAGTGCATTATGAGTCATCTCGACGGAACAATAATGGGTACTCATGCATTTTCCTTACCTATAGACAAGAGCTTGGTCAATTATAAGTAGTAGTTCGAAGAAAATTTGAGAGAAGAACTCTGTAAATCTCAGTACACACCAAAATATCTGTGGAATATACGCCAAGCTGTTTCTTCAGGTGAGTGTTACACCAAATCTAGTGACGCAAAGTCCTGAGAAACTTTCTGATAGCCAACAAAGTGATTTGAGTTTAGATAAACAGCACTGATCATTTGCCGTCTTAAAGAAAATCTTTTTATCATTAGATGTGGTTTTACATTAAATGTAATCTAAGCATTACGGATGCTTCCATTAACCTATGGTGTACTCTTTTGTTCTTTCAGTACCCCGGCAGTAATTTGACGGTATGGTCACTTTGCACATTTGAAGAATCTGCTAGTAACCATGTTCGCAGACAAACAGAAACACATTCGAGAGTGAAGTGTGCGAAGAATTCTTCGATCAAAGGGCCACTTCTGCAAGCATGCAAGTTTAAGATTTCAGAAATTAATGTCAATATGCAACACTATATTGGACTAGCAGCATTGTGAAGTTTTAAAACCACTCTTATATAACCCATCTGTCAAGCAAAGATTGGAATCAGGGTATCAAAAAAGACTTCCCACTTATTCCACGCACTTTATACTTCCCGTGCCACATCCAAGCGCTTGAGAAAGTTGTTACGGAGGTTTTTGGACAACCATGCGGGGTGAAGCTCAAGATGAAGCAATCAGAGCAACAATTCGAAGCTAAGTGAATTCAGGGCTACAAAGTTGACTAAGGACACAGGGTCTAACTCGCTATGCAACCAGCCCTTCGTTCTGGATAGTTCATTAAACCAGCGAAAAGTTATACTCAACTGTATCGTACTATTAAAAATTGCTAAATTTTAAGGCTCTTGTGAGAAATGAAAATAAAGTAGAAAAATTTTGAAAAAAAATCACGAATGATATATTAGTCAATACACAACTTCCAAAGGTAAATTATTTTCATTAAACAACATTTCAAAATCTTCATGATTTTTCTTTCCATCCTGTTGTGCGACTTATTTAGACTCAGTTTCTTAGATTTAGGGGCTATATGCAGCCTCCTATCAATTAAGTAAACATTTTGATGTTACACAGATGAAGGTTACCGCATACACTTACGAAAAACGTTTTACTCTATAATAAATAAAACTTAAAGACATCCCGTGGCTTCTAAGAAACATTTCGTTTGCTTATATAAATAAAAATGCTCTGATTTACTAAATAAGCACTTAGGTCGTCAATTTAGAAAGACAGAATTGAAATAAAGAAACCTAATGCCCTGAAATCATTTGAGCAACCTAAAGGAGAACTGAAATCTGAAGGCCACTGCGTCACTAAATGTAGAATCCAGAGAAAATCAAAAACCACAAAAACTCAAACTTCAACTAATAATAATGGGGGACCAAACTCCAAAAACGGAAAATGTTCAGCCAAATCATCTAACCTCGCTTAATAATAAAATAGACGCAACAAAACAAGAAATAGCAACAGGAAACCAAGAAAATAAGTGAATAAAGCAAGAAACTTAAGAAAGTAGTAGAACAACAAAAAGGAAAAATTGAATCATTAAAAAAGGAGATACGAAAAAGAACCTTAGTTATATAGGAAATACCCGAAATCAAAATAAAATAGCAGAAGAATTAGTTGAAGCAATAATACAAATATTTACAAAAATGGAAGCACCCACATCAAAAACAGACATAAATTTTATATACAGAACAACAAAAAAGACTGAAGTTCTAGAGATTGTGAAAAAACTAAAAGAAATAAAAATTGGGATTAAAGGAACATATGAACAAAAAGAGCTGGGAAGCTAGGGAAGATCTAATGTCACACCTTAAAGAAGCCAGAAAAAAATAACAGGATAAACGTAAACAATGAAGCCTACACGGTAAAACAATTGCAGAAAGCAAAGAAGAGAATACCAAACAAATCGCAGAACAGAAAAGACTTGAAAGCAGGCTTGCCACCAACAACAAGTGCAAGAATTGAAAAAGACCTGAAGAGGATAAAATATTAAATTTTAGAAAACCTGCTTCAAACACTACAAAAAGCAAACCCTTTGAAAACTCAGAACAACTTAAAGAACTATATAAAATAAAGAAAAAGTACCTAAGCTAATAGATGACGACCACGTTACCCCCGCTACTTAAATACTACTGAAACAAATAAAAACATAATTTTCTACAGGAGGTTGGAAAAGTAGCTACCCACCCTTTCCAGAAAACAAAAGCGATTGTAAAGGTTCGAAAAAACAAAGAACTAAAAATATATTTCTGAGACGTCAAAATACTCTACAATCACTCGTTAGAATTCTAAATAAATATAAAATAAACTTAATAGCAATACAGAAAATAAGGTGGGAAGGAAATGAAGCCTTAGATACCAAAAATTTTATTATATTTTATACTGGCCACGAATTAAAACATGTTAATTGTTCGCGCCAATCCACAATTACAAATTAGGGCCGTATATTGGTTCCCTCCTGTATATTTTAAATTTGAGGTAACGGCCGTGAATTTGCACAAGCACGCGGAGAGCTGATATATAGACCGCAGTTAGGGCCGCGGGCTGCGGGTCGCGCTTCGCCTTTTGCTCCCCCTCTCTGCTATATCTCGGCTATCTGGCCCTTGCTTGGTTCTTTTGGCTTCGTATTTCAATTTATTTGTGATAGTTTTAGAAAGCGGGTGACAGGCTTTAAATTTTCAGCAAGCTGGGAGCCTTTTGACCGAGAGTTCACCGGCGTGTTTGATTGGCGGCAGAAGTTTTCATTTCTGCGAGGCCGTTATTGTTGAAAGATAATTTTGTTGCAAAATTCAATATTTTGCCGGCCAGATTAACTTCCTCTCGGAGGCCCTTTTGTTTCCCAATTGCATTTCGGGGTTGAAATTGTCGCCGGTAAAACTCGGTCCATTTTTCTTCGCTCTGACTCGGCAAAGAACGAAGAAGAAACCTTTGCACCAGGAAAGACGCTACCGATGGGCTCCGCTGTGAAGATTGGGATAAATTGTCCTATCTTTTTACCCACACCCTTATTTTCTCTTCCTGGATCCTCCAGGACCAACAGCACAGGAAACCGATTTCTGCGGAAAAGCGCTGTTTCCACAGGTTATTGTTTTAGCTTTAGCTTTTGCTTGAAGTTCCTTAGTTCAAATTTAAAATTACTATACAGTCCACTTTTCGCCCGCAACATTAATGGAACTATATCCCTAGTAAGCAACCAAATAAAACGTAGTACTAGACTTCAAAGTAATAAGTGATAGGATAAAAAGTATCTTTTCCATCTATAGTTTGATAAATTCATATGCGACAACTGAGTACAAATGTGGTGCGACAAAAGAAGAATTTTAAGAACAACTAGAATCAGTTTATAGAAAGTACCCTCCAAACGATATAAAAAAGTACGGACGTCGAACTCCGGTTCCACAGATTTCCGGGGCTTCTATACGTAAATAAAAATTTTTGGCCACTTCCGGTCAAAACGGTCTCGAGGTTTCCCGATCAGACTGATTTTTGGCGTGTGGATTTGACTCATGGTCCTTAGTTGAATACTAAAAACGTCATGTCTATCTATAACAGATCAAAAATTATAAGGCGTTACAGATAATGACAGAAATAGAAACTTGTCTTCAGGTCGGATGCTGCCTCGATAAAAAGTTGAAAAATAAAAGGACGGACATACGACAATTACCCTCTACATAAGACTTCTCATTTTAATGTTTAGAAGCCTAAAATTCTCTTAGGAGATCTAAATGCTAAAGTAGGCGAAGAAAAGATCTACCACTCAACAATAAGAAAGCACAGCTCACACCCTAAAAATAACAACAATGGAAGAAGACTAATACAACTAGCAACTTTAGTGAATATGGTTATTGCTGAAACACAATTTCTGCATAAACTGATTCATAAACTTATATTTTAAAATACCTGATAAGAAAACTCTAAATGCAATAGATCACTGCATTATAGATGTAAAGCACAACTCAAAGTGCAAGATGTCAGAAAGCAAACAGGTACAATAGTGGAAATTCTTTTTCACCAATGTCCGGGGCTTCTATACATAAACAAAAATTTGCGACCTTATGTCTTTAGGTTCAGTAGTTCATTGACACATCAAATAGTTGAAGAAAAATAGCATTGCTACTTAGAGTGATGGCAGAAACAGCAAAAAGCATACTGAGCTATAAAAAACAAAATAAATTAGTGGTTTGACGATGAATATAAAGATACTACAAGAAATAAAAATAGTGTATATTTAAAAATGTTTTAGAAATATAATCGACATACGAAAAGAAAAGAGAAAATTACAAAAACAGAAAAAACCTATTATAAAAAAGAATTTAAAAAAGCAAAAGTACCAGAAAGCAAGTAAAAAATTTTAAACAACATAAGAAAAGCGTTTAAACCCAGAACCAGATTGTGCAGGGATAAAAAAGGCAACATAATAAATTAAAAAAGAAAACGAAACATTACAACGGTGACAAGAACATTGTGAAGACACATTAAATCAGAATGAGAAAATTTAGAGAAAACAATAAAAATGAATGAACAAATGTTAAGAGAAGACATGAAAAAAGAAAATTGTCAAGTACCATCAAGAAGTGAAGTTAGAAAAGCAACCCAAAAACAGGAGAGCAACAATTCGCCGGGATCAAACAACTTTCAAACTGAGCTATTCGAAAAAGGTGAAAAAGCTACAAAGGAACAAATACATCTTATAATAAAACAAATATGGGAACAAACCAAAATGCCTGATGAATGGCCCTTGATATCATTTGCCTCTACATAAAAAAGGCAGCCAACTAGAATGTAACAACTACAGACCAGTAACTTTCTTGATATACTATATACAATATTTACAAACATTCTCCTAAGCAGAATACAACTACAAGTAGAGACAGAAATCGGAAACTATCAATGTGGCTTTTGAAAGGGAAAATCAATGACAGACCAAATAAGTGTTCTCAGACAAATTGTCCTACAAACCTGACAAAGGGATATTAAAACCCGCCACCTCTTTCTTGACTTTAAAGGCGCATTCTTCTTCTGTAGGTCCTGCTCCAACCAGTAAAGTTTGGCTGTCATTTCTGAAAATCTTTCCCTGTTTCTTGATATGCTAAAAAAAATGCCGACTCTTGTGATCCTCGGCCATTATTTTATGTTTCTGAGCCATGCCATCTTCCTTCTTCCCACTCCTCTTCTACCTTCTATCTCTCCCATCATTATTTTCTGTATAGATCGTATCTATCATGCCTCAGTACGTGTCCCAGATATTCGACTTTTCTTCTTTTCACTATGTGTAAAAGTTCTCTATCTTTTCCTATTTTATTTAAGACCCCCTCATTGGTACATCGTTCTATCCATG
This sequence comes from Sinelater perroti, assembly GCA_036346155.1. Lineage (NCBI taxonomy): Eukaryota > Metazoa > Arthropoda > Insecta > Coleoptera > Elateridae > Sinelater > Sinelater perroti. The sequence goes on along the minus strand of JARFIY010000158.1, from coordinate 12,806,752 downwards.
AGATTTTTAATATTCGCCGTGCTTCTATTCTTGTGTTTGTGTCTTTCTTTAGAGTGCGTGCTTCTTAGCGTACAGTAATATTGGCCATATGTAACAGTTAACTACTCTTAGTCGTAGATCGAAGCTCAATTCTTTAACACATAACAGTGCTTTCATCTTTCTAAATCCGTCTCTGTCTTAACTTTCATGTCACTAACCCATTCTTCTCTTACTCATGTACTTAAGTATCTATATTTCTGTACTCGCTCTACCTTGTTACCTGCTACCGTAGGTCTCACATTTAGGTCTCTCCTTTGCTTACTACCATAAACTTCGTCTTCTGGATGATCATATTGGGGCCTAACCTTTCACTTTCTTCATTCACTCTTTCTAACAAGGCTTGCATATCTTCTTGATTTGTGCAACCATAATGGTGTCGTCGGCATATCGAATATTATTTATTACTTCACCATTTACTTTAATTCCTTCTTCTCTCGCACAGCGTATTCACAATTATATGCTCTCAGTGTAAGTTGAACAGGATTGGCAATAAAATTTATCCTTCTCTCACTCCTCGTTTTATTTTTATTTCTTTTGTACTGCAATCTCAATTCTAACGGTTGCTGTTTGGCCCCAGTACAAGTTCTTATTATTTGTATATCCTTTCCATCTAGGCGTATTTCTTCCAGTATTTGAATAAGTTGTGCATGTCTTACTCTGTCAATCGCATTCTCGTAGTCAATGAAACTTATGATAACGTCCTTCTGCATGTCTCTACATTTCTGTATTAGAACTTGTAACCCAAATAAGATTTACATTGTGTCTACATTAGCTCTAAATTCAAATTGGTTGTTAGTGTTTCGTCACACTTTTTCCTTATGCTTTCATGAATGATGTTCAATAACACTTTTAATAGTTGGCTCATGAGGCTTATTGTGCGAAATTTCTTACACTTTTTAGCTTTAGTTTTCTTCGGGAGAGTTATGAAGATAGATTTCAACCAATCGTTTGGTATTATCCCTGGTATTTCCAGCAGAAAGTCTATATCTCTCTCTTCCAGAATATTAAGAATTTCTCTGTTCACCTGGGCAGGCCCTGGAGATTTCCCTTCCTTTGCTTTCTTCCGCGCTTCCTAAACTTTCTCTTTTAATATCAAGGGTCCTTCTTTTTTTCAATTATTGTCTTGTTTCTCTACTCTGTTATCTAAGAAGAGTTGTTCTATATGCTTTCTCTATACGTTCATCTTTTTGATTCTATTTGTCACAATATTGTTATCCTCGTCCATTAAAATGTTATGTTGTTTTCTTCTATTTATTTCTGTCGTAGCTCTTATTTTCTTATAAAGGTTAAAGAAATCGTGCTATCTCTGTAACTCTTCGATTTCTGGGTAAGCCACTTTTTTGCATATCTAATTTCTTTCCTGATATCGCTATTAATTCTATCATATTCAGTTTTATTATTGTTCTTGTACTTGCTTCTTTCGTCTATCATTTCTAGTATTTTTCAGTCGTCCATTTTTTTGTCTTGCTTTTCTACCCCTAATATTTGTCTTTTCCACTGTTGGGATTGTTCTGCGTTTACTTTTCTTTGCCCAGTCTTTCAACTTTCAGTTACTTTGTTTCTTATTTCTGGTTTCCTGAGTTTCCTTACTTCTATTTTTTTATTGAATTTATTTTTCTTTTTAACCACTTTCATCGTGAATTCAAACTTTACTACTACTGGATGGCGATCGGAATTTATGTCAGCGCCCGGGTTTGGGTTTGGCACTCTTAATGCTATTTCGGTATCTTTGGTTAATCAACACATTTGATTTTGCTGAATATTTTCTTCCGTGTTAGGTGGAGAGGTACAAGTATATAGTCTTCTTGGGACATATTGTAAAACGTGTTGGTTACCACCAGCTCTTGTATCTGACAAAATTGTACCATTATGCCTTCTATTTCGTTTCTATCACCTAAACCAAACTTTCCTACTATCTCCGGTACTTGCCCCGTTCCAATTTTAGCGTTAAAGTCTCCTACCATTATGTTTATATCGTGTTTGTCGTTTTTTTTATGTTCCAATTCTCCATAAAACTCTCCAATCTCTTCAATTGGTTTCTTCGCAGTATTATATTTCTTTTCCTTGTGTCTATCTGTATCATTATTGTTCTTTCTGACACCGGCGCGAAGCTTGTAACAGCCCCCATAGTCCTTTATCAAGTAAAATGGCCACTCCATGATGTCCATGTCGTTCGGTATTGCCTTGGTATACATAACTTTTCCGCTCTCTGTTCTAATCATGCTACTTCTTTCCCATTTTATTTCACTTAGTCCGAGAACTTTTAATTTGAGTCGCCCCGTCTCCTTAATAACGTTATCTAATTTGCCAGGTTGTTTCAAACTCCTGACATTCCAATTTCCAATTTGGGTGTTTATTACCTTTGGACATACTCCGAAAATTCTTCACACCCCTCCCCATTTAAGAAGGCCAGGGACAGGGCGGAGAGGACCCTGATCACGAGCTGCTGGAGATGGCTACGAGCGTGGGAAGAAATCGAGAGACTTTCGGGAGTGCGCGAATGGTGGACGGCTCTTGCGGTTTTTGCGGAACGGTCGCGAGATCATGGGTTGACGGGAATTAGTGATGGGCGCGCGGGGGTTGGGAAAATAAGTGCTGATGCAAGATGCAAAGTCTCAACAATTTAACAGACACTAAGTGCGGCGTAAGTTAGGGTATATTAGTTTGTTTCTTTGCGTAGTATTGTAAAAGCTAGAAGGACTCGGAGCCATCGGCGGTTTCTAGTCGGCTGTCCTGACTCGGGTTTTTGTGGTTTTCCCAGTCCTGCACTAAGACGAATGCCGGGGCAGGTAAAATTTGCGGCCACAATAGTTTTAAGAAAATTGGAAATTGTTAAAATATAGGTTTTGCGGAAAATTGTAATGTGGTTGTGATAGTGCTGGTGTAGTGCCGTAAGGCGGAGCACCAGACAATTTAAATTAACATTGCCTGTAATGTTTTTGTATAATATTCTTCCAATAAATTGTATGTGTCATTTAAGAGACACCGAAAACTCGGAGCCATTAATTCTTTAGTATTCATTTCAATTAATGACAAACTAAGGATGTTAATAACAGTGGTTTTCCTTTGCCTTCCGTTATCGCAGTAGCATAACCATTTCAGCCATTCTGGCCATGCCTATACTATTCTGTGAGTAAGCCAGTCCAAGTTCATTATTTATTTGCTTTACCCCAGTACTGACAGGTACTGCTGCTCCTTCTCAGTTCCCCTATAAAGGTGCATATAACAGTATAATTAGACAAAAACTATACACAGCAATAAATGAACTCGAAATAAGAACAATGGACAAGGTAGAAAACAAAGCACGAACATAAAACTTCGACAAGGTTATGCACGTTATTAAATATAATCCTCAATAAAGCAGCAATCGAGACTACAGAAACGATTTTCAACAAGTTATCCCTCATTTTTGCATAAGCGATCACAGTGATGTAATTGGAAGATCAACAAAGGACTTTAAAGAAACCTTTTCACCCTTTAAAAGTGCAGCGAAAGAAATGGAATTAATATTAAATGTGTTCAAAACTAAATACATGTGCATGAACAAACAAAATAGTAAAAATAGTGCGAAAGTGTTTGCGATAAACAAATATCGACGTGAAAAAGTGCAAGGAATTGTTTACCTTGGTGCGCTAATTACAAGCAATAACAATAATAATGTTAAAATGCAAAGAAGGACAACTTTGGCCAACAAAACTTACTTTGGACTGGCAAAGCAACTACAAACGGGCCGGATATTTAGAAAAACCCAGCTCATAACGTATAAAAACCTTAATTTGACCAGTGTTAACATGGACGACGAGCACCAAAGATGGAAACAGTCTAGAAACATTTGAAAGGAAAATACGTAGAAGAATCATAGGACCTATACAGTAAAATGGAGAATGGACACCCCGATACACTCATGAACTATATAACACTTTCAGAGAACCAAACATAATTAACATTATCAAATCCATCGGATTACAATGGGTAGATTATACAGTTCGGCTGAATGAAGAAATATCACTTCAGAAAATATTTAACAGTACTCACTCCTTTAGGAAAATGAACTGTTAGACGTCTAAAAAATAGATATATAGACAAAGTAACACATAACCTGAAAACATTACAGATAAGAAACTGGAAAGACAAAGCAAAGGATATGAAAACATTAAAAAGAATTGTCGAGCAGGCCAAGGCTCACAGGAGTTTGTAGTGCAAAGGATAGTCTTGGTGATAACATCTTTTTAATAAATTGTGGTAAAATAAAGAATCACCAAATTTAATTTTTCAAATGTAAACCACCCTTAACGTCTTCTGAAACCAAGAGCAAAGACTCAACGATATAAAGGAGAGAATTAAAAATGGGGTGCATGTTGGAGCCCTAAAAAATTTAAACTCCCAGAATCCTTCCCGATAAGCGTCTTAAAGCGCTAAGCGGCGAGCGTTCCGGCCGATCCTAGTTTAAGGTGAGGCGCAGAACAAAGAGCAAATTCCCTCTACAATGCATCATCCCTTTCAGCAATAAATTCGCGCCGCCTTGGTCCGGGTAATTAAAGAAGCAACACAAAGCCTTATTATGTTTTTCGGCGCAGATGAACTTCGCGGCAATTTCCTGCGGGCGACGGGAGGGGCGGCATAGCCCGCACACGTCTTCATCTGCAAGCGGCCCGCGGTGGCCGGCGCCGCGCAGCTGGCGCGGACGTCGCGGGGATGTAAATACGGAAAGAATCCGCCGAGACGACAGAATCGGGATGGTGCCTATTGTGTCCCGCCTTGCGAGCCCGAAATAGCATTAGATCTGTGTTATAACAGATTTTATGAGCGAGCCGAACGCTGCGAGCCCGGAAATGGGGTTGACGGCGCAGGGAAGTAAAATATGCAGGGGAAGCGCTCCGTCGGAACTTTCTCTGCCCTTACTTCTGTTTGTACGCGACTTTATGTTATTGTTATTGAGTACGTGTTATTTACTTAGGGAATGACTCGGCGTCGCTTCCGAATAACGAGAAAAATTCGTGCGGTTTCACAGGTGGCGGGGGCGCCTGCCCCATTCGCTCGAGCCACCCCACCCGCTTGAAACCCGACTAAAATGGATAAAGCTCCTATATGAGACATGGTTAACAAGATGCGAGCATTATGGAAATTTGATTTAAAGTCATCTTTTTATGCACGTGACGAATCGAATTAAAACCTGCAAAGTGCTGCTGAAATTCTAGATTTGACTGTACGCATCTTCCCTTCGCAGGAGCAAGCAAATGACACCATGAATCATGTTGCATGAGTAACATACTTCTAGTATTATCAAGGTGGCTGCCCCTTCCGAACGTCCCTATAAAGAAGCAGTTACTCCCTTGCCATTTGCCAGGAAATAAAAGCTCAGTACGGATGAGCTTTCCTATAATTGAATGAAATTTATGAGTAAAACATGACGGTCACAATTTTGTAGTTGTCACTTTAGATTAGAAAAAAATTAAATTAAAGTGATTCACAGATGATGTACATAATAAGAAATGTGGCAAATAAAAAATCTTAAATTCGTAACGTGTTTTAAAGAATTAATATAAAATGTAGATTACTGATGAAAAACTATTTTATACACAAAAAGACCTAAGACTTCTTAAAATATTTCATGTTATAACCCTTGCAAGATAAACAAAAGCGCATTTAAATTTTTTTGTACTACTTTAAAACCATTAATTGTTTAATCAAAGAGATGTGCTATTGTTACGAATTTCTTCAACATTGTGAAGTTTTTTATGGTTTTTATTTTGTGTGGTATAAAATTTTTTACGGTAATCCTGTGTTGTATAAGTATAAGAGCATTGGTGGTAATAATGGTAAGGACCTAACGCCCCACGTGGGAGCACTGGAGGGTTAAGGCTCTCATTTGTTCGACTTTACTGCCTAGTCGTCGCGCACCATCTGTGATGCAGGGCGATACTGAGTAAGCCACCCGCCAGGCATCAGAGAACTGCGGGAATGAAACCCGAGTCTGTCCGCATAGCAGTCCGCGCCTCAACTGCTTGGAGCACTCTGGCAATCATAAAAGCTTTAACTTTCTTTTATTCAAACTGCATATTTACAATCTACTCTTAACATGAAAGAGTATTAACTAAATTTTATAGAATATAACTGTTATGTGGAGAGCTCTAGCCATCGCTAGTCTCCCTAAATTATACTTCAGTTTTGGTTGGGTTGCAGTACGAGGTCCAGTAGCCGTTGTCGTTTGCGTCTTCTTGTAATGTCTGGTTGGTTAACGAGCTTATCGATAAGCTGGTTAAGATGTCTAGCCAATTTATCACTGTACTTGATCGAGAGTCTCTTAATTCCACTATTTACATAAGGGACTCCTAAGTCGTTATGAAAGATGTTATTCCTTACATACTATAGAGCACTGGTTGAGCATGCGGAAGGTCTTGGATTGAAATCTCTGAAGGTTTTTTGTATGCAACGCTTTGGCGCATCTCTAGAGTTGAACTTTGTAGATCCATATTGTCTTGCAGAATGGCCTTATACAGTTTTTGTTTGATAAAAAAAGTTGTAAATGTCGTTGTCATTTGTTTGATTTTTAGGTCTAACAGCATTCTTTTGGTCTTATCATGCGTGCTCCAATTAAGCTTTTGATCGAGGTGCATGCCAATGTATTCCACTTCATTTTTAACTGGGATTGGGGCATTATTAATGCTGGTTTGAACACATTCGGCACGTCTCGCAGTGAAGGTTACTTGCGCTGATTTGTCGGTATTGGACGTAATTTTCCATTTATGGAACCAATTTTGTAGCAAGTCAAAATAATAAAGATGTAGTGCTAGTTTAGGGAACTGACTGATCGAATATCGCAAGTATAGTGTGATTTGTGGTTGGAAGCATATGATGTGTAAAGCAAGTATAGCAACGGTCCTAGAACGCTATCCTACGGAACTCCAGACATGATTTTATAGATATCTGCCACTGCGTTGTTTATTTTGACTTGATAGGTTATGTCTAAGACGTAGGACTTGAATAGTAAGTATAGCTGACTGGGGGGGGAGGGGGGTACAAGTGTAGTTTCTATAAGAAGCTGCTATGCTACACTTTATCAAAGACTTGTTTAATGCCCAGGAAGACCGCTGGGCACACATTCTTGTTTTGCATGCTTTCCATTATGTGTGTAATAATTCTATGACTTTGGTGTATGGTAGAGTGGCCTTCACGGAATCCAAATTGGTGCGATGGAATAAGTTGATCTAGGGCTACAGCTTTCCTAAGGCGCTCGAGTAGGAGTCGTTCAAGGATTTTGAAAAGGGGGGTAGGGGGCTTATTGATTTGTAGGATTCTGGTTGGGTAGGTCGTTTACCAGGGTTAGCAATCATTACTATCTAGGCATGTTTTCACAGTATAGAAAAGCAGCAGAGTTGAAGTATGCTGTTATATATTGTGGTAAGCAGTACGATGCCTTTCCTAGAAAGGTTTCTACAACATTTCGCCAAAAATTAAGTCATACCAAGCGCTTTTCGCACATTTGTTAGTTTTATTTGTTCAAAAACTGTTGTTGGTGTGAAGGGTTTGACTGGAAGCCACAGTTGGCACGCAGTATCAAGAAAGTATTCAGTTGTCTATAATCAGCATTATCTTGTGGTTGTGGTGTTGTAAAGACTTCATCTAAGTGTTTCGCAAAAGCGTTGGCTTTATCGGTATCGGATCTGGATTTTTGATCGGAAATTTGGCCGCTTGAATTTTTTTGTCGCTTTCCATATCGCATAGTCATAAAGAGAAAGCTAATAATGTATTGCCTGAATGTTTCATTTCAAGCTTTCGCTAGCCCACTTTGTAGTTTATCCGTAGTCTGTTGTCTAGCTCTAGTTCTTTGCCATTGTTTCTTAGCAATGAGGTTTCGTTAGTGCTGAGAAATGTTGTTTGTTGCGGGTGACTTTTTGATTTAGAAGTGGGTTGCCATACAGCTTTTTCTATAATTGTAGTCAAGTGCCGGGTTGCTTCGTCAATGTCTTGGCCATCTTTTGTTCTGATACTAAGATTAATTATTCTAATCAGTGCGTTTATTGCATTATTTCAAAAGCAGTTCTTTTTGATGACCGTCTTGCTGATGTTTATAATAATTGGTGTATGATTAAAGAAAAGATCAAAGCTGATTCAGCTCGTTGGTAAGTATTCATTACGCCATTAGTAATTGCATGTTCGAGTAAGTCTGCCAGTTAGTCGGGCCACTGGGCCAGTATGTTGGTTCACCAATCGAAAGGCAGATATAGCTGATTCGTTGGACTGTGGCTAAAAGATTACGTCCCTTCTTGGCGGTAAACTTTTGAGCCTCAAGCTGTATTTTTGGAGTTTCATTGTCCCTCTGCAATAAATTGTAGACCTAGGGTTAGTAGAAATTCTTCAAATTCTTCAGTTGAGATGAAATGTCGTGGTGAATTGCAGACAGACACAACAACCAGAGGATAAGAGAAAACGTCCATTTTTTTGCACTTGCAACTTGCAACCAACATGAGCTGTTTCGTCTGGATGATTAGCAAGGTAAGTAGTATATATATTTCGGTAGTTTTTCTTTCGGTTGCATGGGTTTCCGAAATCAGTAGAATATCAATTTGTTAGAGTTGTAAAAAGGTAATTATTCCAGAGATGTGTCGGGTAATACCATTCGCATTTCAGGTGGCAATACGTAGGTACGTCGCCATTTTTATGCTATTTGACTAATTACTGTGGACCGCATGTTGAGTACTATGCTATTTTGATTTATAAGTTGCAAAAACATTACTTCAAATTCTACAAGAAGTTAGAATATAGTTTGTTAATGTTGTTTTGTCCTGTGTCCCTGTTATTAAGGAGAAGAAAGTTGTTCATGATGGGGGTGTCTCCTTTTGGCGCGAGTTATTTGTTAGTGTTCTTTATATTGCATTTCTAGGTCTTTATATATAGTGCACCCTTTATAGTTGACCGGAGTGTCCGGGTATTCAGAAGTGCTATGCATTGCACCGCATTTAACGCAATTATAGGGCCTATTGCAATACGTTTTAGTGTAGATTGCGAATGGCAATTCTATAGACCCTTTCTTCTTTAAGTTGTTAGTTATGGTGTATTATATTCTCGTTTCTAAGATGAGTCGTAAATTTTCTATATTTATCTGAAGTTAGGGCGTTAACTTTGACTGTATCACTGGCCAAGTCTTTTGGATAATGTTGCTCTTTGTCGATAACGTTAGAGATCTCATTAATCATCTGATTATAATTGTTAACTATATATAAATGTATAATGGTGAAGGTTTAGAAATTTTTTTGGACTGGATTGCTGGGGGACCTGGCTCAGGGTTTCTGTTGTCGCTTTTTATTTAAGAGAATACTTCATATCTGTTAGAAGTCAAGGTTTGGCTAGAGTATTGTGTATTGTCTGTTGTTTGGGAGTTTCTTCTCCTTTATTAGCACCCGCTTGCCAGCTTGTGTTTCGAGTTCATTGGGTTATTTTGATTGTCATTATGAGTCTTGACAGCGTTCCGTTTTGATATTTATCATTTGGAAATTTATAGGCTTATTGATTTGTTTGCGTTGCTGGGGTTAGTATTTGGATAAGGATTTACTATGAACGAGGGGGTATTGAGGTTTGATTTTGAGATGCGTTTGTAAATTCTGGGGTAGTTTGAATGTTGTATAGTCCTTGCTGCTGTACATGTGAAAGATTAAATGTGTAGCCGTGATTTTCTCGGGAAATTTGTGTACTAGATGCAAAAGGGCCGGGGCCGGGCGGCCGGCACCGCATCCGTTTCCGGCTGGATACAGGGATTAACGGCTTACATATAAAATAATATGTATGATTATACGTAGTCAGAATTAAATTGAAATTAAAATGTATAATAAAAAATAAAACTGGAATAGGCAAAATGCGGCTAACCTTAAGCCGAATTGCGGTTGCTGCCGCATTGACAGCGCAGGCACGGGCTGGCTCGCAGATATGCCCGTTTTCCTTTGAAGCAGGAGGGTTGGCGTACACATCTGCTCATTATCATAATTGCAGGGCGCATTATAAAAAACATTAACCAAAAATTTTATTTCAGTTGAAACATATTAGTCATCCCAGCTTAAAAGCTTTATATGGCTGCAGTCACAGGATAACAAATTTAAGGAAATAGGATTTTGTTTTAGATTTCATTTAAAATTGTTGTACCTTCAATTAATAAAGCCTTCTTTTTTGATTTAAATAGTCGAGTTAGGTTTTGTTAAACCACATCACAATATTCTCGATTTGTTTCTTCTGGCACACATTTTGTTCATTATGTGTTTGCTTCTCCGATACTCAAGCTCCCAGATATGCTTTAAATTAAAATTTTCTTAAGTTATAATTTGTTGATATAGTTACTATTACGGATATAAACAGCCATAAAAATAAAATAACTTTGTTTAAAGTAATGAGCGCATTGTCAAAGGTTTGTTCTAAGAAAAGTTAGGCAAATGAACAAAAAAAACAAAACATTAAACTGCAGTTATCAATTGACTGTATAGCATTATCTTGAGCAGCTAAAGCGACTCATTATATTTTTGACTATGCGCTTGTTTTTTTTTTTGTAAAAACCTTAGTAAATGTTCTTTTAAGAACCGATAAAATCAGCTATAAAACTTTTTAGTGTGCATTATCCAAATAAACTCCCTCTTTAGTTTTAAAAGAAGATTATGAAGTACAGAGCGGTCCGATGGTGATAAAAATAATATTAGACGCAGGTAGATTGAATGTTTTGCTTAGAGGATCGTTAGTAACTAACCGAGAGCTTTTGTTGCCGGAGCGTACGTACAAGACAATGACTCTGTTATGGACGTGCTTCCAATTTTGGCATCAAGCCTCTATGGTCCATTAAAAATCTATTGCGTAATTTTAGAAACATTGTTTTTTAGTAATTGGGGCGTGCGATGAGAAATTCTGTTTTGCAGTATTCAAAGGAATCTACACACAAACTCATCTGCTTTTCACTTGTCAGTCGTACTGTACGACAAATTTTACACCAGGACTTATGTTTTTATCTATACAAAATCGTTGTTATACAGAAATGTTTTAAATAGGCTTAGAAAAATCGCTTACATATGTGCGGCAAAATCTTGAAAACATACAACATAAAGCATCTGTTTTCTTTGCCGAGAAAGCACTTTTCCATTTGTCAAAATGCGTTAAGAACAAAACTTTGGATATTGGAGTAAAAACAACTCACGATATATTACTGAAAGTTTTTCAGCAGAGAAAGTATCATTGCTCGGTGTGGTGGATGAAGTTGATGGATGTGAATTATTTTGAGGGGGGAAATCAATGCTCAATATATAGAAAATATGACATTTCATTGCACTGCATCTCGATCTACTCTGATTAGAAAACGTTTGGCTACAACAAGATGAAGCAACGGCCCATATAGCAAAGGCTTTGTTGCTTGGTTAACCCACTCATCGGATTTCGCCCAGTGTTATTTCTTCCTAGGGCGATATTTTATGGCTGAGCTTATAGGCATTGCACTTTAATTGCAAAAATCTGACAAATACTTTGATACAATATTATTTAAAGCACTCTTACTCTCAAACTAATCTGTACATTTATTTGTAATATTATTTTTCAACTTTAATAAACATCTCTCTAACTAGAGAAAATAGTTGATGAGAGACATTAGCAATACACTGCAATACAAAGGAGGCGCCTAAACCATGCACGCTGTACTCTTCATCCATTATACTTTTACCTCCGTAATAAGGTTCATGCCAGTCTTTAACTTAGGTCCAATATGTAAGATGTTTAAAGACAAATTATTGGTATAGTAAAATATATGATAGCGGGTAATTATTACTACCAGATTTTTTTATAAAAGACATTACCGTTTACTTTTTTAAAGGCCATTTAATCTTTTTTGAGATGAAGCTTCAAAGACAATATTCTTATTTCTTCCATTGTCCGTTTCTGGAGGTAGATTAGAAATTTCGGATGTTTTCCTTATTCTTTGTCTTTCACATTAGTTTGCCTTATACGTGGTTTTATTTTTCTAAGCGAGTTATTCTGTTAAACTTTCAGCAATATTACGTCACATCTGCTTTGTAGTTCCCCAAACTTCTACATAGTTATCTTAAACCTGAAGTGAAGGTTCTTCTGAAGTCCTATAATGCTAGTAGGACACAACTTTTTGGTATTAATAACCAGCGCCATTGACGTTCGCAAAAGAACTGTTTTCTAAACTTAAGAACTTCTAGTTGTGCTCAATAAACTCTTATTTTTATGTTCAGTGCGCAGATTTTTTTCTAATGCGGTCTTATTACGTATCAATTCTGTTTCTGCTGTTGCTGCAGCTTATATGATGACCACCAACTGTTAAAAGGTGCTTTATTAGGAAGTTGTCTACTTCTACCTTTAACTCTTTTAATTTCTCTTTTAAACTACCCAAATTCTGTTCTCCAGCAACTTTTTTTTAACTCTCAAGTTTTTGACATTTATCCATCTTTAGTTTATTTTTCAGATTTTAAAATGTTCTACGTTCGCTTTAAATTTTTATAAAATTTTGGAATGCTTTTTCGTCTTTATTTTTAATTTGTTTTCTCAAACTCTGGAAGTATCTTTTAAATTTAGTTTTATTTTTTGCATTTGCCATTTTCGTGCTTTGTTTAAGCTTTTGAATTGATTATCTGAATCTACCCTTGCTTTATGCGACTCTCCTTTAATTCTATAACCAATCTTTAATAATTTTTTTTGTTTGTCTATAACTCTTTTTCAGGTTTGTTTTTATATCTGCTTTGTAACTTTCTTTTTAATTATTTCAAATTACTAAAGCAATGTTATCTCAATAATTAGAGATTTCGAATGTGTTTTAACTTTCTTACAAAATTCTTTTGCTTTTAGTGTTAACCATCTCAAAGTTTGGAAGTCTTTTTCTAATTTGCTAATATTTTTTTAATCGTTTTCTTATGTTTCACATTAAAAAATCTAGATTCACAGGTTGTTGCTTTCGATCAGAATCTATCACAGCTGTTTTGTATTACGGTGTATCTACTGTCGCCTCTAACTGTTGCTCTACTAACCCACTTTTTATTTCCGACACTTTTAGTTTTTATAATTTGACTTACACCAACATGGTAATTTATTTAAATAGTTTTTTGTGTTGTTATTAATACTATTTCTTATTTGTAACAGACTCGGTTTATGAATACGATTATTTTACTTAACAATTATTTATAATGTGCAAAAACTACTTCTACAGGCCACTAGGAGCAACTGTTTGCAACTTTTCAGGGAGTTTCTTGTATACTCTTAAGCACCCACATGCTTGATTCTAGAACCTTCGCGGTTTCGTCAACTCGACGAGCAGATTACTAGAAAAGTTCTTTCTGTATTCTTTGATATTGAGGAGCTTTATATGTTTTAAATTTCCTTTTTATTTTTTTAATATTCAAATTGTATTAAAGAAAACACTGGCAGCCCTTACAAATATGTACATGCTTTTACAAATTAATTTCCATCTATGTAGACGACGCAAACGGAACGTCTAAAATGCATATACATATAAAAAATATGTTCCTTCATGCTTTACTTTACGACTTTATGTATTTATATAAATATTTATACATGACGTAAGCCTCAAAACATTAAGCATTTTTGTAGTTTAGTTAGCTATAAAGTTAACTAATATGCACTAGTTTAAATTAAATAAAATGTTTCTTATGTTTAGCAAAAATTTAAACCAGGTTTAATAAACAATGCAAGTGACTCTATAGGAACAAATAGAGACTTTTAAGGAAGTGTTCTTTTAAAGATAACTCGGGTGCTACACCTTTGTATTAGGAGTACCACAAAGTCTTCATTTTTCAAACATTTAGTTACCACAAATATAATATTGTTACTTTAATTGAACGAAGTTTAATACTAATTATAAGTTAACTAATAATTAATATTTATTTTCATTTAGGTTAAACTTTCCTTTAGATCATTGAAATGTTCGAATATTTGAAGAACACATGCGACATTGTATGTTACTTAAATTTTATCGTAGATTAATAGCATCTGATGCTAAAAAGAAGATCAACAGTATGTACCTAATAGTTATTACTGTAAACCCCTGCTTGATGTAGCTTGCAAAATTTTTCCAGGGAAAATTTAGTCACAAAGATAAACTTAAATTTGGTCAACTAAGCATTGTTAATTACAAACTTTTTATAGTCGTAGTCAAAGACGACCTCGGACAATTGTTTGACGAGATTGTTAAGGAAATTGTAGATTCTTGCCCAGTATTACAAGAACATTTAAAGCCAACTAAAAAAATCAACAAAATGGATTCTATATGCATTTATAGATACTCAAAAATATCAGAGAATTTATATCTAGGATTCTTTGTCATCAAGGCAAAAATTAATAACTTCTTGACCGCACCATTACTAGTAATAATGCACAAAATAAAAGACAGTTGTTATCTGTTGTAGTCACCGAGAAAACTTTAACATTACATTTACAAACATAAAGTTCTTCTTACGGCAGGATATCTCCGGTTTGGTGTACTTTGAATGGTTAATGATAGAAATATCTAAATAAAGCGCATTTTGGAACAGAAGATGCATAATCATTGAAAATGATAATCCTGTCTCTCCTCAGAAGTTGCACCACGCATTATTTCTTATAGGAAAAATATACAATAATTATGATAATGCCCTAGTTCATTTTTTTTAGTTCTGTCTATGAGTTTCTGCAAACAAGAAATACGAAAGCTTATTGAAGAGTAAGAGTAATCATTATATATTCTAGGTCCAAAACATCTTGCCCTATAACAACTTGGTCGTGGGCAAAATGTAATAAAAATAGGTTTTGATCATAAACGGAAATACTTATGACTTTATCTTTCATAAGGTTAGTCAAATCTGTGCTAACTCCTATCTTTTATAACGCTTTCCATAATTTTTTTAAGATCGACTCATCTGCTCTTTCTAGATTTATAAAGGCAAGGTGCACTCATATTTTTTAAATAGCTGTTGGAGTACGAAGAGATTGTCTACACACGAGCAAAGGGGGTAAATCCATCCTGGTCTTCCAGAATTTTTTGACCAACTTCTTCTCTTAATTTATTTTGTATGCACTTACTGAACAGTCTACTAAATCTGCTTGTCACGCTTATTCTTTGATAACACCCTGGATTTTTTTATTTCCTCTTTTAAATAAATTTTATTACAGTAGTTATTTAGTAATTTACAGATTCTTTCGACTAGAGTATTACATCCATTTTTAATTAATTCTACTGAAATTCCTTCAGATTTCACAGATCAACCTTTTTCATCTGCCGTAAGGCTTGTTTTCTTTTATTTTCTGTTATTTCAATTTATTTACTGGGGTTTCTTTAGTATTGTATTTTATCCTGCACATATTTCTTCCTCTTTTCTACTAGTTGTTCAGTATAAAGATTCTTTCAGTCCTTTGAATAATTAAATTACACATTTTGTTATTTGTGTTTCTTTTTACTTGTCTAAATGTTCTGTCTTCCCTGTAATCAAAAATAGTTGAGCGCACTTGCAATTTTATGTTACTTCTCTCAATACTTCTATAGCTAGCGCTAGCACCAATATACTATTCCTTATATTTTCGTATTCTGATTCTATATCATCACTATTACTGTTCGTTCTGCAAAAAAACTTGTAATCTTTAATGTGTAATAGTTTTTCAGTTTTTTTACTATAAGTATGAACACTCCTCCTCTAGCTCTGTCCTCTTTTTTAACACTAGATCATATACATATATAATTGTACTACTTTTTTTTCTTGGTTTATGATTATTTCTTTATTATAATTTTCCATTGTTGTGATTATTTTGGTTATCTTGTTGGGTGTGATTCCGAGGCTTAGTTACGGTTTTAAGAGCATTTTAAATTTTTTTAGATAGTGAGGGGTACTGGCCCACCCCCGACCTTTACATTTAGAGGACTAGGGTTTTCTGCCAAAAGGCGAAAGTGACGGTTTTTAGGAGCCAGAAGTTCGCTCTTCATCTCTTCCAACAATAATCTATTACGACTACAGTTAGAGAGTACGACAGGTATGTAGAAGTTAGGGTTTGCTAGCAGAGTTGCTAAGTCACAGAGGCTTTCCTTGAGATTTGTATATGATATCAGATATGCTTCCAAGCACATATTTAAGCCGAACTACTATAAAGTGATGAAATAAGTCGGTCGTTGTTATTTGATTAAGATAGACTGTAATGTACGCCAAATTTTGCAAAAAACTTAAATAGCGACAATTGTACTACAAGCTCAACAAAGAGTGTCTCATAAATAGATACCGTAGCAAAATAACGACCTAAATAGCATATGTACAGAATCGTTAGATACACCTGTCATCACTACAGGATAATAATTTTGAATTTGTTTAGTTGAAGCCTAAACCTGAATCTTGCTGAACGCATATAGGAAAACATGGACATCGCTGTAAACGCGTGACCAAAAATAAAGACGAAACATTATTTTTCCGAAAGTAACACACTAAGGCATTTCAAATCAATCGTAGAGGAGCACACAGATTCTTTTCTTTCTTCAAACGTATAGTTTTTTTTTTTTTATTGAAACATAGTACATCAGCAATCAGAATTACAAGAGATTCTATGAGCTAATTTGTTGTTAAAGTTGATTGGCTTGATGAGGTTGGCACCCATTGGTGCTTCCTCGCAGTTTCCTAATCCTATTGATTGAGGATGATGAATTCACACTGGAGGATTCACGTTAGTTTGTAGGTCCCAAGGCCATTTCCGCTTTAATTGCCGAAAATTTGGTTGTAACGTAAGTGGTTGTATAAGGTCGTTTAGATGATATGTAAGTCTATCATAGTGTCTGGTTGCCCGTTCCGTAATTACATCACGCACGTATGGTGTGTTGGAGTCGGTATGTAGGGTGAGATTTGTCACGTACCATGGAGCATCCATAAGAGTTCTTATTATCTTGGATTGGAATCTCTGGATTATGTCTACGTTAGAATAGCTAGAGCAGCCCCACAGCTCACATCCATATGTTCAAATAGGACGTAAGATGGTTTTATATATAAGGAGTTTACTCTCGATTGCTAAAGGTGATTTCCGACCTATTAGCCAGTACATTTTTTTAATTTTCAGATCCATGGCTTTGCGCTTCTTCTTTATGTGTTGTTTTCAAGTTAGCCTTTTGTCCCAGTATAATCCCAGATACGTCACTTCTTCAGATTATGGTACATCAATGTTGTTTATGGTAACAGGAGGGCATATTCCCCTTCGCATTGTAAATGTTATTTCAATTGACTTATTTTCTTATTCTTCTATTAAATGTATGTGTTCCTTCAGTAATCTTGTAGCAGCTAAAGGGTCTTCATTGCACGCGACGATGGCAGTATCATCTGCGAACCTTCCCATTTCTGTGTACGGTGTTATTGGTAAATCAGCAGTGAAAAGTAAGTATAGGACTGGGCCCAAAACGCTGCCTTGGGGAACCCCATCGGTAATTGGCTGTAGTGTCGAGATTTTGTTTCCGAATTTTACTAGGAAATAGCGGTTTGAAAGGTAGGATTGGAAAAGGAGATAATATTGTTGCGGAAATAATGCTTTTATTTTAGCCAGTAACCCTTTGTGCCACACCTTATCAAAGGCTTGTCGGACGTCCAGGAATACTGCCGTGCAGTACTTCTTACTTTCAAAAGCTTTCTGAATTACGTTAGACATGCGGTGGCACTGTTGAATAGTAGAATGATCTCGTCTGAATCCAAATTGGTGCTTTGGGATTCAATCATCCAGTGGTGTGTCTTTATTTAACCGACTTAATATCAGCTTTTCTAGGAGTTTGGCAATTATTGATAACAGGCTAATTGGGCGATAAGATTGCACTTCATTTGGCGGCTTACCAGGTTTCAATATTACTATAATTTGCGCCATCCTTAGTTGCGGCGGCCAGTAGGTTAAGCGCAGAATTGCGTTAAATAATGCTAGTAGTTGTCTTTCCCCAGTTTCTGGTAGCTGTTTAAGGATAGGACCAGTTATGAGGTCGTAGCCTGGTGCTTTTTTGTTGCTCAAGAATTTTATCTCCTGACGTAATTCACCGATTTTAAGATTTTAAGATGTGAATGAAAGTTGTAGTGGGGCTTCGAGGAAGGTGTCTACTTCTATATCTATTGTTTCAGAGTTAGGTCTAAATATTTCTGCCAGATATTGTGCGAATAGGTCGGCTTTTTCTTGGTCAGATCTGGCCCACGTGTCGTCTGTGTTACGTAGAGGCGGTATATGTACCTGTGGCCTCTTGAATCCCTTTGTGGCTTTCCATATACTGTAGTCGTCCTTGGAAAGAGAAGTTACATATTGTTGAAATGTGTCGTTTTTTACTTCGTTCAGTTTTCGTTTAAGTTTATTAGTAATTCGATTGTACTTTGTTTTGTCGTTTCTATTATGTGTTCGTTTCCAGACTGCCCTAGCTTTCCTTTTTTCCTTAACCAGCTCCATCACTTCTCTTGGGAAGTTTTGTGAGCTGGGTTTTCTTTCCATGCGCGGTGTAGCATACCATGCTGCCTCTTGTGTAGTAGTTATAAATTTGTTGATTCCACTGTCCAACTCTTCAGTCGTTTTTAGGCTTATATTAAGATCAAGATGTTGATCCATATACTCTTTAAAGGCGTTCAAATCTGTGCGTCTGTTACATAACATTGGTTTGGCTTCTTTTCTAATTACTGTAGCACTAATAGTAAGTATGACAGGTATGTGGTCAGATGATAGATCATAACTGGATGTTATGTCTACGTAGTTAGATGAAACTCCTTTAATAACGAAGAAATCTAACAAATCCGGAATTTTGCCAGGGTCCGTTGGCCAGTACGTTGGGCTACCTGTTGATAAATATGTATAATTATTATCAGTTATGAGTTTATTAAGTTCTCTGCCTTTTGTAGTTATCAGTCTACTGCCCCATCTGGTATGCTTCGCATTCAAGTCTCCGCCAGTTATAAATCCTGACCCTAAGGAGTCAAAGAATGGCTGTAGCATGAGTTTGGCTATTTGGTGCCGAGGGGGGCAATATGTTGCCGCTATTGTAATTGGATTTGGTAGTCTATTTACGTAAATCACTGTGGCCTGTAAGAAATTTTCTTCGAATTTTGGTAATTCGTGATGTGTTATTGATTCACGAATGATAATGGCAGTGCCTCCATGTGCCGTACCATCCGGATGTTCGGTGTGGTAAATAAGATAGTGCGGTATTTTTATGTGGGTTCTTACAGTAAAATGGGTTTCTGATATAAGGAGGATATCAATGTTGTTTATACTGAGGAAGATTTCGATTTCTTGTTTTTTTGATTGGAGGCCGTTGGCGTTCTAGAGTGCAATTTTAAGGAATTTGGCCATTATCGAACTAATTTATTTATGACCGTCGTAAGCATGTTCAAAATAATGCTATTTTGTTGTATTAGTTGATTGAACATACCTTTGAATTCTTCTAAGAACTGTGTGAGTGTTAGGTCTTGAGGTGATTGAGGTTTATTTGTGTTTGTTTGTTCACAGTTAGTATTTGGTATTTTCCAGTAGTTCTTCACTGGCAAGGGAGGAAAGTTTTGTGGATTTGTCTTGTAAGAGGCATGTGTGTTTTTTTGTGTTTGGGTGTTCGGTTTTATTTTGTTTGGAGCTTTTGGTAGATTGAACAGCCCTTGTAGTTTGCGGGATGTGCACCATTGCAGAGTGCACAAGTAGCAGGGGTTTCCCTTGTTTTTTTGCATGTAATAGAATTGTGCGATCCGCCACATTTAACGCAGGCGTATGGCCTATTACAATATGACTTTGTATGGTTATAGTTTTGGCATCTTGTGAACTGGACCAGGTTCATATTTCTGTGGTGCGGTTCAACAGAAATTTTTAAGTTTTGTAAGTAATTTATGTTATATATGTCTTTGTTGTTGGTGGCTGGCTCCAAATCTACAAAGAATAGTGGTAATGCTTCTTTAGTTTTCTTATGTTTTATGTTAGTAATGTTTCTAACCTTGTGATTATGAGTAGCTAGTTCAGCTGTAATATCATATACTGGAATTGTAGGATGTATGTGCCGTAGGACCACTCTGTATGCACGATCCTGCTTGATTTGGTAAGTGTGGTAAACGACACTGTTTTCCTGGAAATGTTTGACGATTTTTCTGTACACATCCGGGGAATGCACATTAAATTTGACTACGTTATCAGCCATACTTTTGGTGGTGTATTGTTCCTATTCCATAATATCCTTCAAGCTGTTTATCATTTTCTGATAATTGTTAACTCCATATACGTAGATTGGAGGGGGTTTGGGTATTTTATTTGAGTTTTTGTTGGCACCGTTATCTTGATTATTGTTTGTTACGTCTGTAACTTCTGGTAAAATTGAGTATTTGTTAGTTTGTGTTAGATTAAATGATTGTGGTGGATTTTGTGTGTTTTGCAATTTCCTTCTTTTTCTTTTTAGGTTATTAACTTTTGCCAAGCATTTTTTGTCTGCAATGTTTTCTTCTTCCTCTGCGTCGCTAATAATAATTTCCATTGGTTTTTGTGTCGTGATTTGTTGATGCAATGGTTGGACTTGAGGCGGCATTACAAATTGAGACATTGAAGAGTGACCATATTGATAAGGTTGGAATGTTTGTATTTGTGGCGACATTGGGTAGCTATTGGGCATTAGCTGGCATTGCTCAGGTGTTATTTGTTGTGGGTTGTTATTTGGGATAGATGGGTATTGTTGGTAAAAGGATGCGTTTTGTTGCGTTATTGTTGGGTTGAATTGTTGCGTGGGGTTGTAGCCATTGCCAAATGGCAGCATGCTATTAGTTTTACTTACATGCATGCACTGAATTATGTAGTAAACAATACAAAAATGAAAACAGTTTATTCCAATTAATGCACTGGTTTATCACTGCTCGAGTTCACTGTACGATAGCGATAACATGCAGCGCGCACGACTTAGGCATGTGCTCGGCTTGAGCGCTCGAACCGTACTAAACGTATAGTTGGCAATAAAAAATCATAGCACTTAAATTAAATTGTTTAAGTTATTTTATTTTAGTGTTTACTAGAAAACTACAAAATTTTATTGTTTTTATTAAAGCTTTTTTATCTCACACTTTTAATATATTGGGTAATTTAATGTGAATTACAAAAATGTATTTATTGGCCTTAAGAAAACTCACAATAGATTTCAAAGCGTGGTTTAAAAAAGTAAAAAAAAGAAACATTAACAATTATATTTGGTGTTATTACAATATGTAACTGGCGCTATATGTAATTTGGCTAGAGTTACCAACAGATAAAATTAAAAGTGTAACCAATAGTGAAAAACTGTAATATACTGCAAGTTTACCAATTTTTGGTTAACAAAACTTAAATGTGGTAACGATTGAGAGAGCTAAGTTATCCTTAAAGTTTTACTACAAAGTCAATGTGCAACACGTTTTTTAGTACTTATTTTTATAGTTGTTTGACAATTTAATAACGTGCACGTTTTATCGCGGAACATGGTCATCGAACTGGAGGCTTAATATTTCCATATGCCTATCTCTGATACAAGGCGGTATAGCAAACAAGGTGCTTAAAAGAAATATATTATTACCCCTTAGTTGTAGCTAACGCAAGTGCTAGATTATTTTTGATTAATAAATACGCCTCTAGCCAAGCACCTAACCCCAGGATTGAACCCGAGTCCATTAACAGATACCTCAACGACTCGACTAGAAGCTGGCTGGACAGTTCAAACGTGACCATGTTATCTTTTCAAATTTACCAATTTATTTATTTAAATAACAATTAGCAACTGCATTCTTTAAGCTATTTTGCTAACTTAAAACCATTTAAAGAAGCCCTTCCCTGTATTGATGAAGCTTCTCCGTCGAAAATACCTGTTGTACCTAATTTCAGGTCTATCGGTCACTTCCGTTTCAGTCTTGTTGTTTCTGTTGTATTCTGTTCTGTACCGTAAGCCTATATTTTCGCTTTTTAGTTATATATTTAGTCCCATCGTGCCTAAATTTCTAAGTACTTTATACTTGACCTTCTCGAAAGTTCTAAATTATTAATGAAAACTGGCGAACATTGCTGTTTTTCTGTAGCTAATGTAAGATGTTGATTCACTTTTTAATTTTACATTTTTAGGATAGTCTTGAAAATTCAAACTCACTACTACCTGGGGGGTTGATGTGTGGCGTTATTGTTTTGGCATTTTTTAATAAATTGTGGTACTAGAACCTTGATAATTAGCGAGATGTGGACCTCCACACGGGGCATACGTTGCTAAAGTTTCCTAGATTTTTTATACCTGTTAGTATTGTGGAATCAACCTCACTTAACTAATATCTAAGCGCTTTTGTATGGTCAAACATTTCTGGGTCAATCCAATTTAAGTTTGTTTTTGCAAAGATCTAATTGCTTATGTATTCTTATTTTTGTCTATAAAAATATATTCAATAGTTTTTAGATTGCCTGTTCTTTGAGTACATTATGCTTCTCACTTAATATTTCATTAACTTAAAATGACAAAGAAAGTTATAAGAAAAATTCTGTGCTAAACTTATTTATCGATAGTTGTTTGTCATTTTGAGAAGCAATACGTTTTACAGTTTGCAACTTTAAACAAAGTTAGTGCTCTTGTGGACGAGAGCTTGACATATTTGTCGTGCATCAAGTATACACCCTTAGAAAATCATTACAAAAAAATTATTTTGCAGTCTCAGAAGGGACCACTTTGACCATCGGTCTTTGATAAAGACAGCTATAATCTACGATAACTAGTTAACTCGAAAAGAATCAGACAACTACAAACTTGAAATACAAAACCTATACATCAACCTGCTATTTACCAGCTTCATAGTACAATTTAATATTCATGAATTTCGAACTGTTTACATAGCACAGGAACTAAAAGTGTTGCCTTCGCTAAAATCCTGTATATACATTACTATCATTTCTCTTATTCAACTCAGGGAATAGAACAGAACTGGCCGTGATACTAGTAAACATACTCAATTATTCCAACAAATTTAGCAAACGATACTTAAATGTTAATATTATGAATAAACTATATGTTTGGAAAGTTTTAAAAGTAGGGTTTTATCATATTAGTTACTCTACTCTGGCAATAGTATGCATTTTATTTTACGTAGGGCTTCCTAAAAGTATATTCAAGAGAAGTATGTAGCTGGGAATGTACAATTGTCCACAGGATTCCAGCTAAGCTTGTTTAGATAACTGGAATATTTGTAGACTGAGTCTATTTTAAAAAAATAGTCATATAGAGCAAAAATTATTGAATATTTCCGGTAATTAAACACACATAATTATCAACAACTTTTTAATCATCCGTTATCTAATGGGGTTTAAAACGTAAACATTTTTCTACAGCATTGGATAAATATTGTGAATAGTGAATTTCGATAGAGTTCATGGAGTCATTCTCAATTTTATGCGTTATTTCCGATTACTGCCTTGTAGGTTTACTTTTGAAACTTCGATACTATTTAGCATACACTCACACGATAAACACTTACAATATGGTGTTGCTCTTTTATCACAATAAAATTTGAAATAAGCACCTTGCGTTAAACTATTTTAGTTTTGAATTATGATGTGTTTCAAAAATGTACTTTATTGATATTGAAAATTAAAACGACAATAAGTTTATATCAAAATAAATGTGTTGTGCCAAAAAGCTTGTAGCTTTTGAAAACAAAACGGTGTTTTCCTGCCGACCACTGAAA
Organism: Sinelater perroti; assembly: GCA_036346155.1. Lineage (NCBI taxonomy): Eukaryota > Metazoa > Arthropoda > Insecta > Coleoptera > Elateridae > Sinelater > Sinelater perroti. Next base: position 12,783,044 of record JARFIY010000158.1, on the reverse strand, counting down.
AACAAATACTGAAAATATTACTATTCGTGGTACTATACAAAACTGTTTTGCCATTGAGGCAACGTTTGACCTTTCATACTACACAGAGCAATCTTGTACAATGAACTTTCTTGTACTATAATATCGTGGATGAACTTATGTTATGACTTTTTTGTACGTAAGATGCTCTAAGAGAAAAATTGTGTTTATGTACTCATTCCCAGGCTTGATATCACAAGATAAGTAATCCAAATTACAAAATTTACCAAACTTAAGCAGACTTTCTCTAAATTACTGACTTTAATTCCTCTTTTAACAAAATGTTCTTTGGATCACAAATATTGAACAAGAAACAAATTTGTTCTTTATCCATCTACTTTATAGACACAAATATTTTGTTATTTATTGACCAACTTGCTTTTCTCTTTCTCACATTCTTGTGATCTTTGTAATTATAAAAAAAATGTATTAGAATTCTTAGCATTGTCTATCTACGGCTTCGAGGTACAACAATGATCACCAGCTAATCATCAACGTTATTTTTAAATTCTTTAGGAAGGAGGTATTTAAGTCTTTTTTTATGATATCAACTGCAGATTTGTTAGCTCGCGTTTTATTAGTCTTTGTGATATGTACTGGTGCAATAACAATTCATAAAGTGTCTACTAATCTCAAATTGTTGTTTAGTGTCCCATCAGGTAGATATTTTTTAAATATGACCATTAACAGGTTTGGTAGGTATGTACCTCAATTTTTTTCTTAGCAAGAAAAAATGATCTTACTGATATAAAAACGTATTTCCAAAAATGTTCATAAGTCGTCGTACCGAGTTTTGTTTGAATATTATGAGGTTTTAAAACTCCCAAAAAGCTTACAGATTCAGATATTCATCCGATTGTTAGGATAGTTCCCTAACTCTAGCAGATATAATCAACAAACTACTAAAAAAGAGACTTAAAAACGCCTTTTGGGCTGGAGACTTCGCAAACGCCAAATTTTGTCAGATTTCTAGAAGATGAAGCTTACTCTCACCACTCTATACATAATCCTGTACATTGGTTTGACTCACATCTAAAACGGTTGTATATTTTTAATTAGATGTATAGGTATCGAATGTGTTTAAATACTATATCTTTTAACAATTCAAAGTTTCCTAAAATATGAGGCTCTGGAGAAAAGGAATATTCTTAAATAGCTTTTTAAACTTAGGAAGTTTTTAAACTCATACAGTAAATTTGCTGAGTTATTTATTAAAAACGTGGTTTTATTGGGATAATACTAGGAACAACAGTATTAATGTAATCGTGACAACCAAAGAATTGTTACTTGGTTACTTATAACTAGAATCTTTTCTAGTAAACATTAATAAAATAGTACTTTATCAATTTTTGTCTTTCGGTGCCATATACTCAGTTGATGTTGGCGATTATCGTGGGCTATATTGTTTTGTTAGCTGCCGTTCTAGGGAAGTTGAATAGTCCGAACTATTGTTGCAAGTTTTTCAGCCATTAAATTTTCTTGCGGCCAGGTCCTCTTTTTCGATTTTTCTCTTGTAATATTAATAAAAGTGTGTATCTTTTATTCCTCATTGTATGTCTAAAGTATTTACATTTTGGGATTTTTCTTTGTTTAATTGAAATATTCTTTCGTTGGACACATGATGAACCCATGAAATTCTCAGCATATACGCCTGTAACACCAGCACTCAAATGCTTCCAGGCGTTTCTTAGTGTCTTTTGTCCAAGTCTCCACAGAATAGTAGAATATTAATAATATATAGTAGCGTAAAAACCGTAATCTGGTTTTGATATTTAATGAGAGCCTGCATATTATTTTTTCAAGCGAAAGAATGCGCTTCTTACTTTTTCTATCCTGATTTTGATTGCCTTTGAGCGATCCCAATTTTCGTTCAGATGGAAGCCGAGATAATTAATATTTTCGACTCTTTATAAAGCTTTATTATCTATAAAGTCAGCATTATTGTTCCGTTTGCGGATAATTATAATTTTTGTTTTCTTAATGATTAATTCTTTACTATTACTATTCGGTCTACCAGCGTCTGCAGATCCCCAGGGCTTGTTGCTAGTCGTCAGCACAACGTATATTATTTCTGATTACTTGGTTTACTGTCATGTCTACATTTAGTTCTCCCAAGACTTCTTTCTCTAAATAACTTTTCGGACTATATATTAAATAGCAAGTGTGGCAATATTTATCTGTAGTGATGTTAATTCCTTTGTTCTAATTGTTGCATGCTGTTTTTGTGTATTGTCTTTCTTCTTTGTCAATGCCAATTTTTTCTAAAATTGCTACATGTTTCTGATTTCTGACTGTATCAAAAGCTCTAACAAAATCTATACTATACTATTCACGCCACGCGCTATCTCTATTAAAACCTGTAGTCTAAATAGTATTTTTCCTGTGCCCAGTCGGCATCTAAATTTGAATTGTCTGTTGCTAATATGTTCTTCTATTTTTTATATATCCTTCCATGTACGACATTCAAGAAAATTTTAAGCATGCTACACATCAGACTTATAAATCTGCGCTCTTTGCATTTATTGGCTCTGCTGCTTTTGATGATGGGTGTAAAGGTGAAGGTTAGCTAGTCTTGTGGAATCTTTCCTATCATATATTTGATTGAACACATCAATCATGGGTTCCAGGTGCTCTTCGCTTATTAGCTTCATTATTTTGGTCTCAACCGGGCCAGACGCTTTTCAATATTTCATGCGTCGTATTGCTGCCATCACTTCTTTTTTGTTAAAGCACGACCTACCATATGCATCGATAGTTGTCATTTCTTCCTTCCGTTCGTCTGGCAAAACCTCTTTAACATATTTTTTTCGGGATTTCAGTTTTATTTCAGGTTCCCATATTATCTTTCTCTTTTGATCTCTTAGAGGTATTTTATTCGTTTTTTTTGTAGTATTTGCGGCATGTTTTACTTTCCGGTAGATAACTATAGAGTCGTATTTCCTTTTCAACTTTTATATCTTAACACATTCTTTATTTATCCAGTTTATTATGCTTCTTTAATTAATTCTTCTTAGTAATTCTTTATTCAGTTATTACACTACCTTATACACAAAACTAAACTTGAAAAGCAAAATAAAGTTATACCACAACCACATATATTAAATATCAATCTAAAAATAGTCTAACATAAATCCTAAACATTGACGGCAATTTTAAAAATGCAACGGAACGTGCGAACGCATTCCAAGCGCTTCAGCTGCAGTTTCAATACAACCGGCCCATTCCGGCCGCACATTCCGCTTATTGCAGCCGCTTGGAGATATAAAATATGCCTAAAACATCTTGGCAATAACACGCCCCGGCAATGGCGATACATAACGAGCACCTTCTGGTTTGCTATCCGCAATAAATTCAAATTTGTGATTTTAAACACGTACCCCGGATTTATTGCCGGCAGCCTTGTCGCAGTAATTCGCAGCCTTTTCTAATTGTAATTTATTTTTGCAGGAAGGTGATCCATTGTCTGGTATGCGCCTAAAGATTAATTACTCGGCGGCGCTGCGCGTCCGCTGACGTTGATGTCTTTACCGACTTTTAAGTAGGTATCAGTCCAATTAAACTAAAAGTTATTTAAATTAGACGCCTATGTTATGTAATGAAACGATAGTACGATAAGCATGATATATCATCTACAAAAAAGGGTAAAAAGTAGATTATCAATAATAAAATTTGCGTCATGTGACATAAGGAGTGAAAAGTAAGTAAATTCATTTTATAAGTAGAATTATTTTGGATATAGTCAAATAAATCTTAAAAATAAATAATGAATATTTTAATGTGTTATTAGTTTAAGTCGACTGTGTGATAATTAACAACAACCACTACAAAAAAAGTGAAAGCGCACAAGGGTAAAACGAGGTTCAGGATTTACTTAAAGCACTTTCTGGTAATGTTAAAAATAGAAATAAAACGCAAGGAGTATGTAGAAAACATCAACAAGAACAAACAAAAAATAAAAAATAAGAACATATGAGGTAGCTAGAGATGAACAAAATAAAATATGCTGCCACTAACGTAATATTAGAAAATCCGTGAAAACAAATTAAAGTCAAAGGTACTTTAGAGTAAGATAAGGGTCAGAGACAACAAAAGTATACTTAATAACATCGGCCATACTACAAGGTAGTATACTAGGTCCCATTTTGTACCTACTGGTCACAGCCGATCTTTCCACAAATGAAAGTATAACCACAATCACGTTCATATGAGTCGCATCGAAATTTAACTGAAATCAAAAATTTACTATAGCAAAATATCTTTAAATGGAAAAAAACACATTATAATAGAATAATTATGCCTACTACAGACAACGTTAAGAATTTGATACCCACTATGATAAAGGATTGACGTGGGTCACGCGCATAGGAGGAAAAACGCAAACGACTGAAGGTTAAATTCCAAAAACACCATTGGGTGCTAGGTAGGCGGTCCAAGCTTTTACTCCAGAATAAGTCACTTTCGTAATATGTTGTATTCAAACCAACAAAGACCTACGTGTTGTAGTTTTCATTGAAAACTTTCACGGGAAGTTTCAGGTAATGCTCTTTGGTTTGTGACAAATAAAGATAGTCACGATAATCTAGAAGTGAATTCAGTAAGTAATGTGATTGTGGAGTGCCGTGCATTCAAAAACGTATTGGCAATCAACTTTTTCGATATCATTCAGTTAGCAAAACGGCTAAAGTGTAAGTTGCAAAAGTAGGAAATTAAATAAAATAAGAAATAGACCAAATGGCAAAATAAAACATAAAAGTAAAATAAAATTGGAAAGCCAAAAATGAAAAATGTATATGGGAAACAAAAATGAAGAAAACTACAACAGTGATTAAAAGTGGAATAAACAGAGGAAAAAGAACTATAACACTCATGGAAAAGTTTTTGTCAAAATAACAGAGTACAATACTATCTTTGAAAGTTCCATCACAACCCAATTTATCTCCAATAAATTAGTTGCACTGAAACGTAATGTAAATATACGTCATAGAAATACAAAACCGTTACTATCGCTGTTACGGTTGCATAAAAGTCCAATGAAAATTAAAAATAAATTTGACGTTAAATACTTAAGTAATATATAGGAAAAAGAGAACGCCATACCACAATATACACTAAGACATATCGTAATAGGTCCTTTAACTGTGTTAAATGTGGCGAAGAAAATCGCACCTTAGCTTTAAGCGCCTTAGGCCAAAAAAGGCATAGAGCTAGTTTTCAGTTTTTCAGAGATCTAGAAATATATTATTTAAAACACCAATAGACAAGATGCACATAAGAAAGTCATCTCCAAGTATAGTTTACTTCTGCCTCCTCCATAATAAAACCGGCAACTTAGGCACTGAAACTATGTACCTTCCTGCCAGTACAATATATTATCCTCTCAGCAAACACTCTTTAAACCAAACAATATCAACAGCATTAACGAAATTCTCTTTAGCTCCCTTAAATAGTTCAAAATAATATTTGCACAGCAAATAAGACAAAACAGCATGGTATGAAGCACAATCTCCACAGTAAAGTACAATAAAATAGCGATCTCAATACAAATCGCTGTCTGTATAGCGTCGGGCAATGTCAAAGGCACGCTGATGCTCAAAAACATCTTTTATTATTAACTAGATTATTGTTGCACAAACAAAATACAAACTGCAAAAATAAAAATTGAAACACAACATTATTCTCTGGTGGTTGCAATCCAACCCGACATCTCATTTCCACCAAGAAATATAAAAATTTTCTTGTAACGTTAGACCCAAAATTTATTCCTGGAGGTGATTGGAACTTCAAATATACAGCTTGGAAGGTTCAGTGACTAGCACCCCAAAAGGACGTAATTTTCTAAAAGTAATTCAACGACACAATATAACTACCTCATGACCGATGAGCCAGCTTATTGACCTAGCGACACATATAAAATACCTCATTTATTTGACCATGTAGTCGTAAATGGTTTAGCAAATACCAAGTTGAATCAAACTTAAACATATCCTCTGACCATAACTGCAGTCGTTGCACCCGTCAGCTAGACAATCATAAAGAAGGAACCCACTTTAAAGCTGCGCACCAAATATGCTGACTAAAACCATTTTTACAAATGGCTACAAACTGAAATTAATCTTGCTTTTAGAATAAAAATGCACAAGAACCTAACCTGATGAAACAGCACAGCATTTGATCACAACTATATGAGATACTGCATGACAAGCTACTCCTAATACAATAAGATTTCCGGTTATATAATATAGGAGGAGAAAACAATGGCAAAAGATGAGAGATAGATGGAACAAAACTTTCTTTAACAAGTTTACTGATCTACTACAAACAATACTACTCAAGCCTGCTATGGAACAAATAGTACATCATAAAGCTCTTATAGAAGCTCTATATAGAAGGCAACAAAAGTATTTAAGTGCCAAATTGTAATAATCCCTCTTGTTAGAATCCGATGAGACTTGGTCTAGATTAGATAAAGATAAAGTAATTAAATTTGTCAAACACCTAGTTGATGTCTTTAAAGCACTGCAATCACAAGACAACAATAACGACAGAGAAATAGAATTCTTCTTTGTCGTTGCGAGTCAAATGTTACCCTCACTCAAAACCTTCAGACTAATACAAGTTTAATTAATCTACAGAAAGTCTCCGGATATAATTTCATAACCAGTGAACTACTGTACAACCTTTACAGGAAAATTATTGCATTTGTCACTACAATATTCTATAGCGTTCAAGAGCTTTGCTACTTTTTTATTTTATGAAAATATGCTTAAATTCTATAAACAAATGCCCTTCAAAAAATTTTTAAAGGCTTCTAATAAACGCATTAAAGACGCTTTAGATTTCTCCAATGTCACTGAACTATACACACAAAACTATCACATAATGGTAAGGCTAAAAAACAAGTGTTTGTCCAACAGTCGTCTTAGACATTTGATAAAATAGGACATAGCGGATTATTATACAAACTCTAACTGCACCCCTCCAGTGACGTATATTTAGTTATGCCTAACAGAGAATCTGTGAAGTTAAAATGAACAACTCAGTGACAAACTTCTATAAGATCATCTCTGGAGTTCCGCAAGGCAGCGTTATGGGCCCACTACTGTACACGCACTATACTTTAAACGCACCAACATTTACGGGTGAGATAATCATCCTGCCAGTCAACCGGTCACTTAAAATAGCAATCGAACACCTGCAGAGGTATCTCAACTCATTACATATCTCGTTTCACAAATGAAAAATTACGAGCAACGCAGATAAATATGCCCAAATTAATAATAAATTGAAACATATCGAATACTCGAAAAACAATATTAATAATTCCAATACAGACTGAGGTGAAATACTTAAACTTAAAGCTCAAAATATGACATAATTTCTTAGGAATGTGTGAATAAAGTGAGAGGGGGACGCGGAATTAGCCATAGAATGTTAGTAGCAAAATTCAATTCTTATGGAAAATGAAAGGCAAAACAAACAGAGGAGACAATAGAGTAGAATACAGAAAATAAATTTTGTAATTCACTTGTTACAGCATAAATCGATAAGACTTATATAAGACAAGAGTTGATCAAGAATTCAACTACGAGGATGACGTAAATAAGGTATACGAACATAATAAAGATTGTATAAAGGAAGCATTCGGAGAAAAAGAGAGGGAGAAAGAGGGAAAGTATTGACCGCACCACTATAAAAACACCCTGGAGGAATTAAAAAACAAGAAATACCTATATCATGAATAGTTAAGCAAGACGGATGAGACTTACAGAATTATAAGAGTAAAAATAAGAAGGTTAGAAGGCTAATATACAAAAAATGTGGACGCATTAATGCACTAACATAGATCAGTACCTTGGGAAAACAAAAACAAATATATCATATATAGATAACTAAGCATCGACAAAACAATACAAAGACTTGCTAATAGAACAGAGTTTATAGAAAGTGTAGAAAAAGAAACAAGAAATTTAGAGAACGAAATGCTAAAAATAACACTCTAAAAAACTCATAAAGCAATAATATCGTAAAAACAACAAATTTGGGGGACCAGGAGATATTGCGTCGGAACTGCTCAAGTGCGGCACAGAGAAACCATGGAGAATGCTTTCGCAGTTACTTGAAAAGTAATTAACGACGAAGGCCTACCAAAATAATGGAAGAAATATATTTTACATATATTTTTAAAAAGAGAAAAAGAGCCAAATACAAAAACTAAAGAGGAATCAGTGCCATTGCAACAGTATCATGCATTTATAGCAGAATAATGAGACAAGATGGAAAAAATTCACTAGGAAAAATATAAAAAAAACAAGCTGGATCTACAGAAGGCAAATCCTGTATAGACTACATCTACACTATACAGCAATCGTCAAAAAAAAGAAAAAATAAAGACATACCTAGAAACGTATTATGAAAAGTTATGACATGGATAGAAATACCGATGTCGATGATAAAAGCTGTGAAAAACAGAAAATGAAAGTATCCCTGAAGAATAAATATTTTGCAGAGGATCAGATGGTAGTGGCGCAGGACGAAGAAAATCCTAGTTATATGATAAAAAAGCTGAAAGAAGAATATAGAATACTTGGAACGAAATAAATTTTTAAAAAACGGAATACTTAACAACTAAAGAAGTAAAAGACATCAAAATCGGAAAAAACTTAAAATAAAAAGAACACTTACATTAACATATCTAGGATTTATTATATCAAAGAACGCAACAGCGGAGGAGATCAAGCACAGACCTGGTTAGACAACAGCAGCTATCAGGCAACTACACCCGGCAATATGGGATAGAAATATCCGAATAAAAACAAGGAAAACAATATATAAGCCTATAGTTAAAGGTATTATGACATATGCGGCAAAAATGTGGATCATTAACAAGAAAAATAGTAGAGAAAATGTTGTGATCTCACCAATTAGAAAAAAAATTCAAATCGTAACAGAATTAATCAAGTTTATAGAAGATAAAATACTATTATGGTATGGTCACACGAGGAGATCAGAGAAAAACATGAATAAATAAAGTCACGCAGGGAAAAGAAAGCAAAGAAGATCCGGAGGATTAGAAGAGAGAACCTGGAAAAACAGGCAAGAATAGAAAACCCGGTGAAAGAAAGGGGTGCTTGGAAAACTTCTGCAAGTATCCTTTTCGAACAAAATTTTGTTCTACAAAATTATCCTGAAACCAATTTATTTCTGTCAGATTCAATTCACGGTTTGGGCCAAAGCGTCGCAATTAAAATCCTGCAAATTAAAGACCTTCCGAATACTGGACGACGTTTTCTAGTACGCAACCAAAGACACCTTTCACTACGATATAGGAATTTCTTATGTAGTCCAGCAAAATCAGGAGACTTTACCGGTTGATAATGAATTCCTCAACTTTCTTTTTGATTGGCAAATAGTTTACAACACATGTAAACCAAAACAAGATTAATAGCAAATTCTAAGAAAAAACTTATTACAAACTAAGTTACAGTGTAAGAGATCCAAAGTTTTTATTCATTGGCTTTAACATGTTTAGAAGAGACAACAATAAACAAAATAGCATAAAATCTAAAAATTTAAATTTCACAAATTTGCTCGTATCTTTATAATATTCTTTTAGAAACAGAACATAACCCCACAAACATGAATACATCCGTCTACAGTACTTCGCTTATAACTAAAAATGATAATAATAAATAATAAGTAGGGAATAGGAGATTTTTGAAGCAAGCAATCGTGGAAACATAAATTTTTCCAGAAGCAACTCCATAATAATCCTCCATGCAACTTCCAATACATTTATGCGCGTGTTATCCTTTAAGCTGGGGGCGAAAATGAAATCGCGACGGAATATAACTGCCACGTACAGGATGTTATTGTCCGCTAGGTGAAAAATATTAGATTCGGGCCACACATCACGCGCCGAACGGCGGCGGATATAATGGGGTAGCGATTCCACCCCGGGGGAGATAAAATATAAATAAATTGAAGGCGGGCGCTTATTTATGTTGCTAGTGGCGCTTCCGTCTGCCACAATAATGCGATGCATTCGTGGACGCGCAACTTATGTCGCAGATAAATGCCGGCGAAGTGGCCCAAATAAGCGGGACAATAAAGAAGGAAATTCGGGAATTCCTCGCCTTTGTTCCCGCCGCCGCCGAACTTACAAGCAAGCAGATCGGAGAGTGTAACTAACGGATCGAATTAGCCGCGCCGTGAATACAAAAACGCGCCCGGGCGGGGCACAAATATTGGGCCGCGGCGGGAATTAGTGCTGACTCGATACTGCCCTTTACGAGGGCAAGAGAAATGAGCGGGACAAAGGGCTTTCACGAACATCATCCTTCACAAACTAAGTGGGGACAATCTACTGGGAAGCTTATTTATATAGCGCCCTGAATGTATAGGGTAGGAAAACTTGGCGTATTTTTTCTTTAAGGTCACGCTTTACTTGCTTATAAAAATTGACCAAAAATTTTTGATACAAGAAAATTTTAATTGATCTGATAGTATAAAAATTTGCATGTAGTAATGGAAAACTGAAGAAGTGCTAGAAAATAAAACCTTCAACTCACCTAAGTTGAGACACCTAGGCGATACTAGTACCGTCACGTCGATTTCGTCACAAGACAGAGTTTTATTAAAGTTTGGTGTAGTAGATCTGACCATAAACGTAATAAAAGTATAAATTAGCCCTCTAATACAAGCCACAAGAAAAGCAAGAACCTTAACTAACGGAATAGTAAAATTTTAGTTAAAATAACTCGCCACAAACGGAGAACCAAAGCAGTCTAAACGGTTGAGGTTAAAGCGGATCGCGTAAGCGGCCTACGAGGGGTTGACGCCCAATAGAGCAGTGATGATGCGCGAAATGGAGAGGATGGAGCAATAATATTCCAATAAATAAGTGATAATATAAAACAGATAAACAAAAAATAGGTGCTGCGACTGCACAAATAAAACAATTAAAAGAAGAGAACCTAAAATGACAATACATAGGATAAGAAGGTAGGAAGCAAAAAACTAGAAATAAATAAGGAAAAACGTTCTAGTACTAATTGGTATTAATGATGAGGTTAATGAGAACGAGGTGGCGATAGAAGATACAAAAGATAGAAGTCAACGTTTACAAAAAGACAAAGGTCGACGAGGTAAAAGAATCAGGAAATATACCACGGATAGGAACAAACCATTACTGTGAAAACTAATAAAAGAAAGCACAAGATTTGGAATATTACAAAATGCAAAGATCTAAAGGTACCGATATTTGGATAAAAGAGGACTATACTAAGCAAGTGCAAGAGAAAAGAAGAGTGTTGATAGCACAAATGAAAAAGGCTAGGGGAAAAGATATAGAGCCTTCATGAGATATAATAAATTAATTATAAATAACAAAGTATACGGGAAGATAACAAATTAGAAAGGAAACGCTAATGAGAAAAAATCGAAAAAGTTATAGGAAGGTCATCAAAAGAAAAAAGAAAGCTTGGTGAAAAACATAAAGGCGGAAAGAACACAAAAGTGGACAACGAAAATTAGATGTGCGATATGATAAGATCACTAGTTATGACATGGAAGTTTTGATAAAAACGCGAAAGAGGATTAATATGTAGAGGAAAAGGTGTAAAAACTGACCATGTGTAAATATAGGCACCTCCCAAGGGCATATAGGAGGTGCTACAGACTGCTGGCCAGTACCGTAGACGGCACCACTTGTTGATATAAGATAGCAGTGAGCAGTTGGAATCTTCTTTTCAAGTAGTGTGGATGCAGTGTCAGTTGTTGTGCGAATTGGAGTTGTTCTGGACTGCAAACCTTTGACAGGTATGTCAAATTGTTTGTTTTCATGACCTTATGATTAGTTTAAAATAATTTCACAGCGATATCCGGAAAGCAGAGATTCTAAGCTACTTTAGAAGCACGCTTTTACTTAGTTTACATGTGATATTGGCCGTCTTGCTTAGGTGGGGTTGGTGTAAATATAGGTACCCTTTCTTGGTATAAATGTATGGCCCTCCCTTCAAATGGGGGCCCATAATTACACCATCCTTTTTCTTAAACAGCATAAATCATTTCAATAATTTTGTTACGGAAAACAGCAATTTGGATTTTGATAGGCACAATCAACATAGCAACAAAAGTATTTAGAAAATAACTCTGCAACGTCCTTACACTGAGGTTTATTTATTTTATTTATTTATTTTTTGGAAAACCAAATGTATAACATATATTATGCACATTACCCAATATATTATAAAATAAAGCTAACAAATACTTTGAGGTAAAAGAACCTTAAAATTTTCTTTGATGTAATAACAACTTCATTCGTAGTACTCTGCAAAGATTTCTTAAACTTGATAAAAACCCCCGAGCAAGCAGTTCAAGAAGCAAGGCTTGGGAGAAAACTGTTCTTAAATGCAGAGCTCAAATATCAGTTAGGTTTTTATCTACTCGTGATAGAGCAAAAATTATTTTGGTCCACTTTGGCAGACCTTAGAAGAAGATTTACTTGCCCAGAGAAGTGGCTTGATAACTCCTTTCAAAAACGGAAAAGCAGGACGAGCTTGGGCTGACATTTTTCTTGAGAAACAATTCGGAAACCTTGTGAAACATCATACGCCAGAGCTTTGGGTTTCAATAAAGAGAATGTAACAATTCTCTTTCACCTATTGGCAAACGCTTTCAACAAACACTCGCATCCAGCAGATCTGGTGCATAACGTGAACTAAACGGGCCTGTCCGTTGTCCAAAGCAAAATTTGCAAAGTGACAGGAATGGAAAAAAACAAATTTCAGCTTTAACGTCAACAGAAAGAGGGGCTACAATCACAATTATTGCAATTATGAACGCTTCGGGTCATTATATCCCGCCAATAATAACTTTCTCGAGAAGAAATATGACTGAAGCCCTAATGAGAGGCTGCCTTAATGGTGCAATTAGTAAAGCCTATCCTTCAGGATGGGTTCAAAACAATTTGTTCACCGAATGGTTTGTTCACTTCATCGAGAAAACATGTCCTACTGAACAAAAACCTCTTCTACTCGTATTGGATGGTCATTATATCCATGTTCAAAATTCAGATCTGGATTGACTAGGTCAAAAAGGACAATGTAACTATCATCTCACTTTCTCCTCATTTCACCCACAAATTGCAGCCCTTAGATGAAACATTTATGGAGCCTCTAAAAACGTACTATACCGAAGCAGTGAGTGTATAGTTGCAACAGAATGGGCGTCCCCTCATACCCCATGATGTTATGGAGGTTTTTGGTCAAGCTTACAAGCTTCAAAGTAACTGAGTTGTGCCCTATAGACCGCTACATTTTCGCGCTGATTTTATAGCTGCTGAGTTGGTTGCAGAAAAAACTTGCTCCATATTAGCAAATAAAATTTTAGATTCACGTACTCTTCCAATTTATTTCTCTGAACCATCGACATCCACATCTCCTTCGAGTTATCCTAATATACAAGCACATCAGACTCTAGCAATGCTAATTGATTAGGCTGCTGAAACACCGCAATGTTTCCCGTGAAGTTCAAAAGCAGTTTCTGATTAAGAAGAGGACCACTACTCGGGACGTAAATCAGCAAGGGACAGCCTCATCACTGGATCAGTTGACCATAGTTGTTTGACAAAAGTGCTCTCAAGAAGAAGTCGTTGAGTTTTCCTGGGGCTAAAGACCGGCCAGAGGGCAGGCGGAAAGACCAAAGGCCTTCCGAAAAAGAAACTTCAACCCACAAAACGATACGAATCCTCATCGAGCTCATCAGACTCCTGCGACCCTCTCCTTATAGACAGCGATGATGACCTATGTATTAACGATGGGGATAAATCAGACTCGAGCGACGCAACTTGCATCTTTTGTGATGAAAAGTGCTCTCAAGACACTCGCGAAGAAGTGCGGGTTAAATATGTTATGTGCTAAACGTGGGCACACTAAGACTGTGCCGGAGATGAAAGATCCATTTATGTTTGCGATTTCTGTATATAATTTTTGATTTGTTTATTTAAAATTTTCAAATATAAAACTTGTGCTTGTATAGTTTTTTATTATTTTAACCTGTTTTAAAACATTTTTTAAATATTCGTTTTTCAATTGAAATAATTGATATTAATCATGGTTTTGCCTCCTCTCACTTAGTAAACTTGTTACAGTTGCTAATAAAGGTCAGAAACCTAGAATTTTTCCAAATGAAGGTAATTTTAGTCAAAATATAGGGTGCCCATATTTACACCTTCTCTACGAATTTTCAAAGCAAAAATATATACAAAAGAACAAAGAAATCGACGGACAGAAAATATGTTCACCAAATTAGTCATATGCTAATAGAAAAAGATTAAGTATAACACATTTATTTTAAAAAATGTTAAGGAAAGGATAATATGAAAAACAAAAGAGCTATACTTGAATTCATAGATTTACAATTTGCTTCTGATACAGTGCAGAGAAAAATTAACTGGAAATTAACTATTTATCTAGTAAATTAATAATAAACAATAATAAGATATATGTTAAACAAGGCGCCACTTAGGTCCTTTGTTATTAAAAATTTTAATGGGCAAGTTAATTAAAAATATAACAAACGAAGAAATTAAAAATAGGATAGAACAAGAATCAGTAATTTGAGAACATGCAATTAAATGTAATTAAAATAAAGAAAGACAAAATGGTAGGGGCAAGAAAAAATCGGGGCGTCCAAGAGAGCAGAAGTAGGGAAAAGAGAGAAAAAACGATAGGACATATGAGGAAATTAGCTGCGAACAGATTGGAGTGAAAGAAATGTATCAATAGATAAGAAGAAAAAGCAGCAAACAAAAAACATATCCGACGCTCTACAAGAACATAAGGAATACAGAAGAAACGAGGAATATAAACTAATTTCTTGTTTCAAAGCAATGCAATAGCCGGTGCTATTGAAATTATCAGATATTTTCAATGGATTAATAAAATGATGATTTTAGTTATAGGTGTGCGTTTTGATAATAAGAAATCATTATTCTAAAATTTTTTGATGCATTAAATCAACAGTAGTAACATTTATAGCACCCCTCGCCTATAATTGTTATTAAATTAAACCGCACATCATGTCATTCTACTGGCCAACCTTTAATTTACTTACTGTCCAAAGTACAGTAAATAAACAATTTTGTTCCTTATTGGAGGATACCTGCAGATTAACGCTGCATAGCAGCGTGGACGCAAAAATGTTACACTCAGCCCAGCAAGGGCCAGCAAATTCCGGCCGGAACATCTGTCTTCTAGAAACACATTCCTTCCCTATCACATTCCCAGCCTTTACTTAACAAATTTAAGCGACAGTACTGAAACATCAGTTAATACCCCAGCCTGCATACCTTCTTAGCCAAACGTAATGCCGTCTCACATGCATAACAGTCAACTAAAGTAGAGTAAGTAAACAAAGAAAGCAACACTCAAATGATCGTAGAGATCTTTGCAAAAATAATAACCTGCAAAGCTTGCAACGCATAGCGAAGTCGCGAAGCAGTCTCCCAAATTTGAGAACCCTGTAATCTAGCTGACCTTTGACCAAGCAGTTTCAAAATCACTAGCAAACAAGTCTTTTCGGTCAGCTGTTGATTGGTGAAAATAGAATTTGGAAATTCCCAGCCGTTCTCGAGTTATTTCCCGGACGGACGGACGGAGAGACAGACAACATGAAGATAGTAAGTGACTCCGCTTTGCTTCGCCACTTAATAATAAGAAATAGCAATTAAAATTTACTGTATGTGATTATGGAGAGCTTCAAAAAACATCAACATAACAAACAAACATTCAACCTTTACTTCTAACAAGTCAAGAATTTTTTCTTTTTTATTATTAGTCACTTTTAATTCTTAATTATTCTAAAGTAGTAAAAGTCAATCCCATTACATTAGAAAGCTCAGTTATAAATAATTATATATTTTTTTAATAACAAGACTCATCTCACTAGCATAATTTGCATAAAATGTCTTAATACATCTATACATTTGAACAGAAAGTAAACAAAGAAATGTGGCGTAGCCTGTGCTCTTAATTGACAAGAGGAGGTCCGTGGGTTGTGCATGTACATCAGGGCCGGTCTCGCCCGCGGACATCTGGAGCACAACACAATTGTGCGGCCTGCGAATCGGAAACGCACACGCAATCATTGCCTAATGCAAAAAGCGTGCCTACCACAGCCGCTTGGTGTGGTTCCGCCGAGCGGAGCTTCGATTGTTGGTTAAATTGTTCCACGTTCTTGAGCCAGTTAAAAATTTATACGTTCCTATCTTTGAGGAAAGGCGCTCAAAAATTGTCAGCCTAGAACAGCTTTTTGCGGGCAACCCCTTGTACTTAACTATATACAAAATGTGTAAGAAGCGCAGTGTCTTAGATAACCGAATTATTGCTTTTATTTATTTACTGTTAAGACATCGTAGTCAAATGCATCAACCGTTCGACCACAAACTGGCTCTACATATAATTTTCAGTTACCCTATTGATTTCATTTATAGAATTATTTGAGGATTTGAACTATGCGCCGCGTTCTGTGAATATTGAAAGACCACCAGAAACGCCGTAGATTACCGAACTGGGCTTTAAAGAACATAGCAGATGATGTTGATGTTAGAAAAAAAAATATTGAGCGATAAGGCCACTTTTCTTTAAATAGTTTTTATCGTCAAAATTTTCACATCTGGAATAGTGAACAAGAATGCATTGTTTGCTGTTTTTCTTGTTTACCCAACAAACTGCTATTTAAAAATTCTTCTCTAATTGTAGAGTAATACTTAATATATTTAAAAAAATAATTATTGAAACTGTCTAAAATACGAAATAAAAGGCCGCGTGTAAATAAAAACGAATACAAGTATGATTTTGTACAATATTTAATATAAAAATCATGTTTATATCACTGACCAATAACAAAAAATTGATTTAATCAACTATTTGCAACTTATAATGTTGTCTACTATATCTATAGAGAGGTCCAAATTAAGCTTCAAGGCGTTTTTCCAGAATAAAAACAAAATATTGGAGGGTAAAGACTTGCTTCAAGTTGTACTTCAAATTTTGTCGGTTAGAAATGTATAATGTTGTAGAGCACTTTAAGGTTTAATATAAAAGCAATGGGCTCTCTTTTCCCAATAGCCAAAGCGACCAAAATGGTGGATAAACGATTGAGAGTAGTGAAGGACATAAGGATGCAGAAGAGAACCTACAGCATTAAAAGTCCTTAGAAATGTCCTCTAGTAAAACCATTATGGCTGCGTTCCAAACAAAATATTTGGTGTTTGAATGCCAATCGAATTTTCAGAGGGGAGGGGAACGTTTAAAAACAATGTTATGATAAAAAGTAAACTATAGTTGGATAGAGAAATTAGAGTATGCACATGGAATGTCAAGACAATGACACAAGCGGGAAAGATAAATAACGATACATAGGAAATGAAAAGGATGAAAATCGAATAATGGAAATTAGTAAAATAAATTGGTTGGGGTCTAATTAGTGTAACATAGAGTATATTATTCAGATATATATATATATATATATATATATATATATATATATATATATATAGTAGTGCGACCTAGGCATTAATATCAGTCAAACAAAATTACTGGTCATTAGTAAAAGCAACAACCAAATCCAACCAAAAACGTCTTAAGAGAATCAATAAATACTCCTATCTTGGTACGACTCTTAATAACCAGTAGGACAACTCTTAAAAAATATCGTATTGAGAAAAAAAACAACTTTTAATAGTAATCCCTAGGGGACCCTGTAAATTCTATAGGACGCCTGCCCAGATGCCGAATAGGGGAAAACTCGGTAGATATTCCGGGTAAGGGGGAAATAAAATTCCTTTGACAACAGGCAAATAACTATAGTTCGGTTCCCATCTTGGAAGCCTACAACCAGCGTTTGTATCCAAACTGGGCGACTGTGGGGCAACGGAAAACCACCTTGAAATTATTCCCATGAGAATCCCCCAATCGGATCTCCCGGGGAAACGTATTGAGCACAGTCAAAAATGAAGAACTCACTATAGCTCTATGGAGAATGTAGGAGGTTTATTACAACCGGAAAAGATCCATATATTAGAACAAGAACTTCAAAGTAATAACGTACAAATCACGGGAACATGTAAAACCCACTGGAAGAAATCAGGCCAGCACACATCTATAAATAACAATAATATCTATTTATTGGGACATGATACACTGGGTAGAAATGGGGTGGCAATAATTACATCCAAACAAATTGCCAAACATGTTATAGGGTACAATCCCATAAATTATAGAATGATTAAGATAAACACTAAACCCGTAATTATGAAAAACAACACAAACAAATGCCCCTACTAGTAAACCATTTGAGGAAACCATTGAGGATCTTTACACAACCTTAGAAGAGGTCATAAACTCTATTCCAAATAGAGAAATGCTATCATTATGGAGAACTTCAATGCGAAAGTGGGAAAAATAGAAGACAACGCATATATCAAAAACAACAGGAAAACCTGAATTAGGGCAAACAAATTAAAGAGGAAAAAGCTTATTAAGTCTACATTAATAACAATTTGGCAATAACTAATTAAAAACACGCAAGACGTTTATACACCTGGCAATTGCCGGATAGCAACTATCGTAATGAGATAGATTACCTTCTAATACGCACACGTTGGTGCACTTCAATGAGCAACGAAAAAACATATCCTGGGGTAGACTGTGGAAGTGACCAGACTACTGGTCGCACGAGTCGCTACAAAACAAAAAATGGCATGCGAAAATATTTTGTAAGACAAATTAAAAATATCCAACTCAGATAAATCATTATTTGAAGAAACAATTCAACAGTTGCTAGAAGCTTTAGCTGCTGATTCCCCAAAACACAAATCTGTAGAAAAACTGTGGGAAAAAACAAAAACTATAACATTCAACGCAATTAAGAAAATACCAAATAACTCCAGGAAACAAAAACGGAAACCATGGCTAACGGATCGTGCATGGGAACTAATCATAAGGAGAAGATAATTAAACAACACGACTATAAATGAGGAAACTAAAATACATAGATATAATAGCTTTACATGACATAGAGAGCGTGTAGAGAAAACCAAAACAACCATATGAAAAATATATGTAGAGATTTACAAAAAAAAAACGCAGAACACTATAATACTGAAGAACCCCATATGTCAGTTAAGAAGCTATCTCACAATTTTAAAGCAAGAACATGGAGCATAAGAAATGAGAAAGCTAAAGAGTTAGAGACATATATTCTAAAAGATGGAAAGATTTCTGTAAAAAACTGTTGAAGAGCAATGAAATTAACATAGAGAAGACATCATATGACAGAAAATGATAAAAAAGCACCGTATATCTTAAAGAGGAAATTGAAGATGGAATAAATAAGCCAAAGGAAAACAAGGTTGTTGGATGCGATGGAATTACAGCTAAAATTATAAAAAAACGAGATTAAAATTTTCCAGATTACATGTCAAATGATATGGGACACTGACGTATAGCTACAGGACAACATCCATCCTACTTCTCCTCCATAAGAAAGAGCCAAAAGGCACCTGCAGTAATTACAGATTAATTGCAATAAGTTTCGTGCTAGCAAAATACTACTAGAAATTATCAGTCGTTTATTGGCCGATTGCATTTCGGGAGTTGGAATTTTGCCGGAGGAAAGACTTGGTTCGGTTTCCTTGTATCTGACCCGGCAAGGAACCAAGAAAACCTAGTCGCAAACTTTACGCACATCAGCTGGAGGAGCTGAAAGTCGCTTCCGATCAGCCCCGCAGCGAAAATTGGGGTAACTTGTCCTTTTTTTCACCTACACCTTTTTTCCAGTTTCTTGATCCTCCAGGAGTACAGTACGGGGAGTGGATTTCTGCAGCAGAGCTTCCAAAGGTGAGTATTTCAGCTTTTTATTTTTGATTAAAATTCCTTTGTTTAAAATTTTAAAATTACGATGCAGTCTACTTTTGGCCGAAACATGTTCATAACTGCAAGATAGTGAACCATTACATATATCTGAGATCTCTGATTACTAATGACAGTGAATGTGCTTTTGAAATTAGAAGGCGCATAGAAATAGCTAGAAATCTTGTCACAAAACTAAATAAAATTTGGGCTGATCGTAACATCACTATTAATACTAAGAAAATGCTTATGAAAACGCTGGCATTTCCCATACTACTCTATGCTTCAGAAACGCGGATAATACGAAAAATGGACTCGAAACGAATCGAAGACTGTCAGAAGAACTAACATATTCATCATTGAAAAAATCCAAGAATCTATAAGATTATCGAAACCCATATGCGGAAGAATTACAAGATACTTTGCCCATGTTTAACAAAGAAATTCAAACAATTTCAAAAGATTAGTTGTAGGGCAAAATTCAGGGATCAAGGCCGCGGAAACAACCATTAAAAAGGTAGACAGACCAGATCAAAGAACAGGTCACAAGAACAACCCGAAACAGAAATAGATAACAAGATATCGTAAAAAGAAGCTTGCAGAACAAGTAGTTCTTGGTTATGACAGAAGCTTGTGACGGAAGAAGAAAAACTCGATATTTAAAAGTCACTATTTAATCATGGCCACAAAAGTATGATTATTACGTTGTTTTTTGTCTTGAAAGATTTTGAAAGTTTCTTGGACAGAACAGTACAAACATTAAATTCTTAGAAGACAGAAATATTGAACACTGATATTGAGTAAAAGGTCAATAGATATTAGCTTTTACAGAACATACTGCAGAAAAAGGTAGAAGAGGAGTAGGAGGGCATTAGGCTAAAAAATTTGGGAACATGGATTGGCAAACACACAATAGAATTATTCAGAGCCGTAGACAACAAAGTATTAGTGGCCAGAATGGTTGCCAATATCCGGACCTTAAGAAGCAGAATTTGCACAAACATATTTTTAAATTAATCAAGAAAGCACGGATGTTTCCCAGCAAGATTTATTTGTTTTGTGGCTTATTTATTGTTTAGATCACATTTTTCAGAGGCTACTTGCGCATAAGTTAAATATTTGCCAGGTAGTCTGTTTAGATTAAGTACTTGATTTGGTGTAACAGTGTTTAGAGGTTGCTTACGTATATTTTTTTATGTTTCGGTTTGACTCTCGGAGGATAAAAACGTACGGCGGTCTGATTCTCCGATATCTGAAATATTCGAACACGGGTAGGCCCTGAGAGGTCAAGTGCATACGATAGTGATAAACGCACCCATTTAGGCTTTACTAAATAGTGTAAGTTTATTTTAAAATTCAAATTTCAAATTTTAAATAACTTAGACTAAATCAACAAATGTAACATTATGCTTACTTTCCCAGCGGGTAATTTGAATACAAATTACGGATACAAATCAGCCACCAAATCAATATCAAATTTTACAATTACCTCAAGGTAGTCAGCATTCCTTTCCACCTAACCTTATATACCAAACCTCCTCACCTAAACTAGCCATGAACACTCCTTCTACCTAAAAGTAACAAGCTAATATTTATCTACCTAAACAAATAACCCAGCCTCCACTGATGAGAATGCAACCCAGAAAACAGCAGATAGTAGTCACCCATGGCAGGTGATCAAAAAAGGCGAAAAGTCAACAAATCTACTGAAAGTATAGTGGTAGACCAATTCTATCCAAGTACCATTAACAGATACGAACCTATTGCGCAATCCTCAAACGAGGATCCGACAAATCCAATGCAAATAGATAGCAATGACAACACTACAAAAACTCCTAAGCCACCACCAATTTACATATACGGTGTTACTAACTTCAATCAAATGCTACAAGATATTTCTACAGTTCCCGAAGTTGAACAATCCTACACAACAACGCTAGGACATAATACGGTTAAAATTAATGAACATACATCGGGCACGTACCGACGACTTATCAGATACTTAAAAGATAAAAAAGTAATCCACCACACGTACCAACCTAAAGACGAACGCGCATATAGAGTAGTTCTTAGACATCTACAGCGTTCAATACCCACTAAGGAGATTAAAGCTGAACTTGAACAAGCAGGACATAAAGTACGGAACATAATAAACGTATTATACAGGACAACTAAAGATCCGCTTCCACTTTTCTATGTAGATCTTGAACCTAGGGAAACCAATAAAAAAATATTTGACATTGAATTTCTCTGCTATAGCAATGTTAAAGTAAAACCACCAGTGTACAAGATGCCAAAATTATAGCCATTCTAAAACCTACTCTACCAGACAGTATTAGTGTGTTAAATGCGAGAAACAGCATGACTCAAAAACGTGTGAAAAACAATTAAACAAAAGGTAACTGTGTTTACCTATTAAACTTTATTAAACAAAATCAAAATGTTACCAGCATATAATGGCCCAGGAGTTAATTATAACCAAAATGGCGTACCATATAATAATCCCACGCAGGTAATCCCAATGAACAACGTTATACCGGGTGTTACATTAGCTAACACACAAATGCCGCAGTACTATAACTGTCAACAACAAAGTCAATAAATACCCACTAGTAGCAACTTCTTCATACCGCAACAGAACATTAACTCACCAGCCCATTCCCATCCCACTCAGCAGTAGCAATCAAACAACGAACGCCAGTACTACAGACTGACCTCAACCAGCGATGATGAAACAGAAGAAAACCCCAATGAAAACTCCAAAGAAAACCCATGGCAAAAGTAAAACAAACCAAGCGAAGAAAATAAATATACCCAACAGTCAAAACATTTTACTACAAAATAAATATAGCCATTTAACCGATGCCATGGAAGAAGAAACTAACACAACACAAGTAGAAAACAAGGTCCCACGACCCCCGCCAATCTTTGTCTATGGCGTAATAAATTACCAACAAATGATAAACAAATTAAATGAAATCATAGAAATAGAGCAGTACAGCACAAAATATCTAGCTAACAATACAATAAAATCAATTGCAATACTCTGATACTTACCGAAAACTGATTCACTTCATGCAAGTAAACAAAATTGTGCACCATACATATCAACCGAAGGAGGAACGAGCCTATAGGGTAGTACTCAAGCCTTACATTTTACAACTAGCACAGAAAGCATTAAAAAGAACTTAGTAAAGACGGACATCAAGTCAGAAATATCATGAACGCAAGAAAACGAACAACAAAAGAACCTTTAAACCTATTCTTTGTTGACCTAGAGCCAGCACAAAGCAATAAAAATATTTATAAAATACAAAAATACAAAACCAACTAATAACTATTGAACCACCCAAAAGTTAAAGGTATATCACAGTGCATGCGCTGTCAGCAATATGGTCATACTAAAAGCTTATTGTACCAAACCCTATGTTTGTGTTAAATGCGGAGGGACTCATAGCACGAATAATTGTACAAAAAAACAAAGACACACCTGCACGATGTGGATTATGCAATGGTCCTCATCCGGCTAGCTATAAAGGCTGCGAATTCTACCAAGGCTTACTAAAAAAATCCAACAATGCTAACAATAGACTAAATATTCAACACAACCCGTTAACAGCCATCTATACAGAAAACCAACCTCAAACAAATAGTATCCAACAAAATTTAAGTTATGCAGGAGCAGTGAAACATAACAGAACCAACGAACAAAATACATTATGCTCAACTGAGAGTAGAGAACACAACGAACATCACACAGGAACACCCTCCATCAGTCTGTGCAAATTCCTTGATGAGTTTAAGGCTATGTTTCAGCAACTCGTACAACAGAACAGCATGGTGATGAATCTGCTTACCACGCTGATAAGTAAAATTCACTAAATTTCTAACAATAGCCCTGTGGAATGCCAATGGCCTTCTACAGCACAAAAATGAAGTTGAAATATTCCTTCATCATAATTCAGTGGACATCATGCTAGTCAGCGAAACACATTTCACAGACAGATCATATTTTCGCATACCTAACTTCACAACCTACATAACCAATCATCCTGATAATACTGCAAATGCTGGGACCGCCGTTTTAATAAAAGTGCTATAAGCCACATCGAACTGCCAAAATATGTAACCAATCACTTACAAGCCACAGCCATTAAAGTAAAGACACTCCCATACGAATTAACAGTAGCAGCAGTATATTGCCCACCACGGCACAATATCAAAAAAGAAAATTTCAAGGAAATTTTCCAGACACTAGGGCATCAATTTGTTGTAGGTGGAGACTATAATAGTAAGCATACGTTGTGGGGATCTCAACTAATCACAACAAAAGGCAGCCAGTTGGCTAATCTCATACAGGAAAATAATTACTCCTTCCTTTCAACGGGTACACCAACCGTCAGACCCCAATAAGGTTTCAGATCTTTTGGACTTTTATGTAACCAATGGGATCTCGCAAGTGTATATGAACGTAACACCATGCTACGATCTCTCCTATGATCACTCGCCGGTAATTGCAACAATCAGTCAATATGCTATTCATAAAAAACCAACGCCCAGACTTCATAACAAAAACACAAATTGGGAACATTACAGGAACAAGATACAAGAAGACATAAAATTGAGAGTAAGTCTGAAAACTCCAGAGGAAATTGACACCGTCCTAACCACCCTATTAAACATCCTCAAATAGGCCGCTCAACATGCCACTCCTCACACAGAATTCCAAAATCATAAGTATATAATACCTACGGTCATTAAGAGGCTTATAGCAGATAAAAGAAGAGCCAGGGCAAAGTGGCACTGTACCCATGCACCAGCAGATAAAACTGTACTAAATAGATTAAATAACCAACTGCAGCGTCAAATAAAAGAAATGAAAGAAAAGTCATTCCATGATTATGTTACCAATCTCAACAGATATGACAATTCCATATGGAAACCTATAAAACATAAAAATAAAACACTGCAATAGCATATTAATAGTGGGCTAGAAGTGATAAGGAAGAGGCCGTCCTATTTGCAGACTACTTTGCCGAAGTATTTACGCCTAATGATGACCTTACAGACAATGCTATAGACAGACATTTATCCGAGATCCCTATCAACATACCAAAGATCAAATCCTTTACTCCGAAAGAAATTCAGAAGGAAATCAGCTTATGAATCCTCGAAAAGCTCCAGGAATAGATAAAGTGACTACAAAAATGTTAAAGGAGATGCCAAAGAAAGGGTTAGTTTTACTTACCTACATTTTCAATGCTATCGCAAGACTAAACTACTGACCAAAACAATTAAAAATTGCCGAAATAATACTAATCCTTAAACCAGATAAAGAACGCAACGACGTATCATCGTACCGTCCTATAAGTCTGTTACCAATTATCTCAAAATTACTCGAACGACTCCTCCTGCAAAGATTAAACTCTGACCCAATGACAGAAGATTGGATACCTATGCATCAGTTTGGCTTCCGCAATAACCATTCCACTATACAGCAAGTGCATTGAATCAGTCACCAAATAAATCAAGCATTAGACCAAAAGAAATACTGTCTATCAGTTTCTCTAGATGTCAGTAAAGCCTTTGATAAGGTATGGCATACTGGATGACTATATAAGATCAAAGCACTTCTACCCATCACCTACTTCAAACTGATAAAATCTTACCTAAGTAGTAGAGAATTTTGCATCAAAGTCAATGACGAGGTGTCGATCCAACGTCCAATTAAATCTGGAGTGCCCCAAGGCAGCGTCTTGGGACCCCTGCTCTACGTGCCCTATACAGCCGATCTTTCCACCAATGAAAACACAACAATGGGTACGTTTGCTGATGACACTGTCATTCTCTCAACTGCCATTGACCCACTCATAGCATCGACCACTCTACAAAACCACCTAGACCAAATACAGACATGGACTCGTAAATGGAAAATCAAAATTAATGAGGCAAAATCTGTGCAAGTAAATTTTACACTACGAAGAGAGTTATGCCCACCATTATATTTTAACAATATACCAATACCGCAATCTACAAGTGCAAGATATTTAGGAATACGCCTGGACAACAGTTTGACGGGGAAAGAACATGAAGATATGAAACGTAAACAGATTGACTTGAGGATGAAAGAACTCCAATGGCTAATTGGACTAATATCTAAGCTCACGCTTGAAAACAAACTATTACTCTACAACACCGTAATTAAACCAATCTGGATGTATGGAGCAGAACTATGGGGATGTGCGAGTAAATCTAACTTAAACAAAATTCAAAGGTGCCAATCAAAAATACTTCGTATAATCACGAACGCACCATGGTACGTCTCCAATCTGACGATTCACAATGATCTAAAAATTCCTTACGTGAGGGACGCCATAAAAGAAAAAAGTACAAGACATCACAACAAATTGGAAACCCACGTCAACCCTCTGTTGCACCCACTGCTTGATGCCCAAAATGGTAGAAGACTGAAACGAAACTGGCCAGCAGATCTGAAACAGGATTAGCGAGGGCAACTCACTCTTCACACCAACCACGACTACCCTAGTAATTAAAAACAGCATATTAGCTTATAAAATGACTTGTAATTCTGATTGCTAATTAAATGATATATAATTAAAAAAAAGTTTGGTATACCGGATTACTTCATAAACTGAAAAGGCTTCTTTCTAGCTATTTTTATCTTCTCATTAAGTCCTATCTTACTGACAGATATTTCACAGTTAAATACAATAATAAATTGTCCAACCATTTCCCTGTCAAATCTGACGTCCCTCAAGGTAGCATCCTTGGACCCCTCCTATACCTAGTGAACACAGATGACCTACCTGAAGATACAAACACAGTTATCGCTACTTTTGCCGATGATACCGCCATCCCATTGACGCACGAAGATCCTTACCTAGCAGCCGCAAATCTCCAACAACATCTGAATACGAATGGCTTCCTAAATGGCGTATTAAAATCAACCCGACGAAATTAGTGCAAATAACATTTACCACTTGATTCAACGTATGGCCGCCAGTCACTTTGGATAATGTAGAAATTCCCACAAAAACAGAAAGTAAGTACCTAAGGTTACATCTTGATCAGCGTCTTACATGGAAAAAACGTCTCTAAACCAAACGCCAGCAATTAAACCTGAAGTTCCGCCAGATGTACTGGTTATTAGGAAGAAAGTCAAAATTGGCTATATCAAATAAGCTGCTGCTTTATAAAACTATCTTGAAGCCCGTTTGGACGTACGGGATTCAGCTATGGGGATGTGCCAAACCTACTCGTAGTAAAACGATTCAACAATTTCAATCAAAAACCCTTCGTGCCATGGTATGTAACAAATCAGACAATGCACGAGGATTTCAGCATTCCCTTTATTACTGAAGAAATTCACCGATTTACTCAGAATTTTCAAGAAAAAATTAGTAATCATCCTAGTGATCTAGTTCACCAACTGTCTACCAACCTCTTCCCAGTGAGACGACTAAACAGAACCTGGCGTTGCGACCTGAGAACCCCCTAAAGCAATAGGATTACCGTAAGAATGCTACTGCTGAGTGGTTTCTCTTAACACTGCTTATTTATTGTCATCACATTTACTTAATACTCCATGTAGAGTAGATTGTAAATTTACGATTGTTAATAAAAAAATTATTTATAGGTCTTCTGGGCGGATTTTTTGCAGATCTTTGTAAAACTAACAACCTTTGTGGTTATCTAGATGATTGTGTTAACATATAGCGCATTTGGTTAGGGTAGAAGAAAGTATCTTACAGTGGGAATATTATGCTTAATGCATACTTAACACACACGTATGGTTTAGTGCAATACTATGTAGTATTGATGGCAGCACATACATTGTGGGCGTTTCAACTGCAATTTTGTGTTGATTAAATATGTAATAATAAATATTTTCTTATTTTCTTTAGGCTTAAGGTACATTAAGGGTTCTTTTGTAACACGATGGTGTATATTAGTAATATTTAGTACAGCATGACTAACAGTAGCCATTTCTTTTATTACTTGTGTGGACATTGAGTGTAGGTATCTAAATTTAGAAGAGATATCATGCACACCAAATCGATGGTCTTCCATAACAACTTGCTTCACTTGCGCATTCAAGGTTTCGATCCGTATGATTCATGGCAGAGGCTGCTTCGATTCATTGTCACAACTCTCGACTTTTTTAAACTTTTGCAGCCACGAGCGTACATTTTTAACATCCATACCGTTTTACCGCATGGCTTGCTGAAAACAACACTCACTGCAGTGGCGGTAATTGAACCTGTGTACGTTGTATGGTGTTGCCATCCATATTACAAATTTAGAAATAAAAAATTAAACCCATCCTTCTACTTACTCTCTCTCTTGAGAAAAAAAATTAGTGATCTTAAAACTTGAACGCACCTCGCACTTACAAACATCGTTGTAATGTGGCATCCATTTGCAGATTTATATTTTCTCCCATCCCTTGCATCCGAGCGCTCATTCGGCGCACACCTAGCATAGAGCTTTTCATAACATAAGCAATAACGACGCATAAAGCTTTACTGTATTCGGCATTCGGAGACTTGTTAGGGGCAGCGCCGTAAAACGGTATTACCTACAAGGTGCCTCAATATGCAGGGGTAATCTGCGCGCTTGATGATCCCGCCCTGTGCCGCCGCGCGATAAAAATGGGCATTTAAATCGGCCCCAACAAATGGGCCGCGGAAACCCACCGAACGCGTTCCGTTCATCAATTTGCGTAATAACGCCCTGTGCTCGGAACACGCCGACATCAAAGATGGGACAAATTGGAGAAAGGCGCGCCGCCGCCGCTGCCGGCGCACAATGCCGGCGCGCTTTGGAAATCATAAACCGTTTAATAAAAACTTTAGATTTCGTCGGCTTCGTAATTGATTCAGCATCGGCTTCTCGTCGCGAGCCCCGGCGGCCCGGCAGCGGCAGGTAAAAATGAGATGAAGAGCCATCGTCATAGCAATAGGAACCCTTTCCGGCCGGAAGCAATTAGTAAAATTGAGCACCTCGCAGATCCGCGGAGCGGATTTAATCTGAATGATGGAGCGGCAGCTCCGGGCCGCCGCGCGACAGCCCCGTGTCGCCGAGAAGACGACAACACAGAGCACGAAAAGAACCAGACAATCTGAAAACACTGGGTGCTCTCGAATACATGACAAATGAAGGTGTTTCCATGGAGACGAGGGGTCACGCCGCCTCCATCCCGGCGAGGGCCGCTGCAGATCGCTTTTCCGGCCCTCCTTGGCGGTGTTTATTTTGGGGGTGACACGGGCCGACGTGCGGCCACTTTCACCCAGGCGCAGCTTCGCACGGCTATACATTAAACAAACCGGCCAGTTCTTCTTTCCTCGATTTTTAGCAAAAATTGCTCCATGGCTATCGATTTCCGGCTGTGTGTGTTGCGCTTGGCGAGCCTTTTGTAACTATGAAACAATTTGGGTGCGTTTTAACCCATTGTGCTCTCAAATAGGGAATAGACTAAATTACGTCTAATACACGCATCACATGTGAATGCAATAGGTTTTGTCTTTAATATTTTAGATGTTGTAGTTCCCTATAATAAGCAACAACAACAATTTTATTTATTTAATTTGATCAGCAATCAGAATATATATGAATGTATGATCATATAAAGAGAAAAGAAAATATACAATTATAACCGTATGGCATGATGAGGGATGTACCCTACGAGGGTACCCCTACGGTCTTACTTGAGATCTATGGACTAGGAAAGCGGGAATATTTTATGGTCGGTACTATGGGTAAGGTTTACTGAGGGGTTGGAATCGATCATAATATTTACCGCTTCTCTCGTGAATGACATTTTGAACGTAAGAAACGTTGATGTCGGTGTGGATGGTGTGATTTGACACAAAGCAAGAAGTACCTCTCGACCATTCGGAAGATCTTTAATTGACTTCTTTGTATGATGCCACGTTGGAATTATTGGTACAGCCCCATATCTCAATGCCAATTGGACTTTATGATCGCCTTATAAATGAGCAACTTGTTTTCCAACAACAGTTTCGATTTTTATTCTATTAGCCAGTTAAGCTGTTGAACTTTTATGCAGATTTGTTTTACGTTTTTTAACGATGTGTCTCATCCACGTTAGTTGACTTATCGAGTAACTTGCGCTATTTCTTTCCTATTAATTTTCAGAGCAGGCATTTGTCCTTTTAGCTAGATGAATATTGTATACTAGGATTTTTATCTACAAACTTTTTCTTATTTTGGCAAATATAACCGTATCGCTTGCGAACGTAGCTATTTATATGTTTCTCTCTGTTGGTCAATTTTCTTTGTAAAACGTGTAATAGAAGGCCCAAAACACTACCCTGCGAAACTTCTGCAGTTGTTAAATATAAACTGAATGATGCACTGTTATTTTTGTTAGTTTGGAACTATCTATTAGATAGATAAGATTTGATTAAGATGAAATATTTCCGTGGTAATTTTTTTTAACTTTTGTTACCAGGCTTTGCCAAACCTTATCAGCTGGTTTAGATCGAACAGAACAGCTACGCGTTATTGTTTTCCTTCTAGTGCCTCATTTATGATTTAACACTATATGATGGAATTGTTACATTGTCGAATGTGCTTCACGAAATCAAAATTGATGATTGGGAATCCAGTTATTGGTAAATGAATCGTCCTTGATTATTAAAAAGTCAACTTTTCAGGATCTTAGAAACGACAGAGGGCAGACATGTCGATCCATATGAGGTGATATTCGAAGCATCCTTACGGGCTTTAGAATTATGATAATTTAAAAAATTTTCAAGTTATTAGGTCAATAACTAAACCGCGTTAAATAAATCTATCAGAAGTACTTTATTCTTTCCTTTATTAAATTATTTAAAAAAAATTTCTGTTTTGAGGTCAATTACTTGTGATTTTTTGGTGTTCAGGAATTTAATTTCACTTTCAACTTCCATGGATGTTACTGGTGTGATCAATTGGGTGTCTATTCTATTTTTGCATCTGGTTTAGTGATTTGACCAGATGATCTGTAAGTCTGCTTTTTGCCTATCGCTTTTTTTCAAAGTCCAAGAGCTGGGGTGGTTACTAAGATTGGAGAAATTGTTTTTGTGGACTTATTTATATTTTTTATGGGTGTGGCCGCACCTACTTTGGTTGGTGATGTATATTTAAATGATTCATCACTCAATTCCTTTAGTTTTGCTTTGAGTCTATTGCTTAACCAATTGAAGTTTGTTTTGTCAGCCGGTTTTCGACTAGGATGCCAGGCAGCTCTTTCCTTGCACTTCTCTACTATTATTTTTTTATTTCCAAAGTTATGTTAGACGAACAATTTTCCTATTTACGTGGTGGTGTAGCTTGTATTTCGCTTGTCGCATTTTTAAGATCCTTAATTTTGTTGCTTTTTATATCTTCTGGTCACTTTAGACGAGTTTAGAGGCTGAGGTTTTCTTCTAAATATCTGCGGTAGACGTCCGAGTTCGTATTATTGTTATGTAACCTAGGGTTGAGTTTCCTTCAGCAGACCGTGGTAGTTATTGTTGAAATGATGGGTGAGTGATCAGACACTAAATTGTAGTTTGCTTCCATTTTTACGTAAGCAAGAAAACAATGACAGATGTATCATCTCTTCGTTTGTCCTTCTTTCTAAACGATCCTCATTGTCTTACCATCAAATATTCTTGTAACATTTTTCCTTTCAAAACTTCTACTCTACTTTGTTTGCTTTTGTTATGTACGTACATTACATATGCAAAAGTAGGTCTTAAGGCTGTCTTAAATATCACCACTTTAGCACTAGGTAACATTATTAATTTTATTGTTAGCGTTTTCGTTGTGTGGCTTTGGTATTATAAAAGCAGAGTACTCTCTCACTGGTCTGGTATTTTACGCGTTGATTTTTTTTATTATCTTCTTTTTAATTCTAATGCCTCCTATCTTTTTCAGCATCAACCTAAACAGGCATTAGATCATCCTGTTTCACTCTTGTTTACACTGATAACAGTTTATCATTTGTCAGTTCTCTGTTTTAATTTTTCAGTTTTCTTAAACGTACTGTACTGTTTGTGCCTTCCTTATTCCCGGTTTTCAACTATTTTATTTTGGACAATCTTTTCTTCTCTAATTTGTTTTTGTACTTGTAGAGCCATTTACTTTTATTTTAATTTTGATAGGGTTTCTTTTGCTGATGTTTTAGTTGTTTTCATATTTCTTCAAGTTCCGTTGCCTCTTTCAGGTCTATATTTTTCTTTGGAATGTTATTTGAGACTCTCTATTTCCTAACCTACTAACTTTGCGTCTCCTGTTTATAATTCCGCTTTACTTTTTTCAATACTAATTTCTTATTACATGTCAATTTAAAAGTTATCTCAAATATCCAAAATATACTATTTACGACACGCAGCACCCGGACGGGACAGCTCATGGAGGTACTGCAATAATCATAAAAACAGCAATAAAACATCAGGTAAACAGAAATTATCAACATGACTACCTTCAAGCCACTAGTGTCACCGTCCACGACTGACTTGGGACAATTACAGTTGCGGCTGTCTACTGTCACCTAAGCATACAATAAAACAGCAGCAATACACTGAGTTCTTTAAGACCCTTGGATACAGATTTATTGCTGGGGTGATTATAACGCTAAGCACTCCTGGCGGGGTTCCAGATCTCATATTCCAAATCCAAAAGGCCGCCAACTGTATCAACCAATGCAAGTAAATAACCTCTTTCCGCTAACAACAGGAGCGCCATCATATTGCCCTACCGTTCGAAGAAAGAAACCGGACGTAATAGTCTTCTGCGTGATAAAAGAATCATGTCTAGATCTGTCATCCGATCATTCCCCAATAATTGCTACATTAAATTCTCAAGTGACACAAAATCAGAAATCGCCTTATCTACATAACAAAAAAAACAAACTGGGACACATTTAGAGAAATACTACTAAGAGAAAACAATGATAACTTAATTTTAAAAGCAAAAGAACAAATAGAATCAGCAATAGAGGTACTAAGTTGCCTAATACAAAACGCTGCGTGGAACGCAACGCCAGATAGCAAAACAGGTGAAAATCAACACTGTTCTAAAAATGTTAAAACAAAAATTTCTGAAAAGAAAATTAAGAAAACAATGGCAACTTACTCCGCATGACAAAGCCAAACTAAACAAAGTTATAAAGGGGCTAAAGAAACTCCTGGATGAAGAAAAGAATAAAGCCATACAAGGATACTTGCAAGGGTTAACAGCAACGATCGATACAGAATACTCGCTATGGAAAGCAACGAAGAAAATTAAACAGCCACAACAGTTTGTTTCATCAATTAGACTATTAGATGGCAAATCATCTGCAAGCAGTATTTCAACCCTTCCCTGCAGAAATAACTGAAGAAGAAGAACAGGAAATACATCAATACCTGGATGTACCAGAACAAATGGAACTGCCAATCAACAAATTTAAGATAAAAGAAGTCCAAAGCGTAATAAACAAAGATCTAAACGCTAAAAAGGCCCCAGGGTGGGACCTAATAACTGGACGAATACTAAAGGAACTTCCACCTGAAGTAATCAAAATAATAACTATGATATTCAAAGCGGCGTTAAGACTGGAATACTTCCCGTTACAATGGAAAGTTGCCCAGATTATTGTGCTCTTAAAACCAGGAAAGGACCCAGAATAGGTAGAGTCCTATAAGCCTCCTACCTATACTATCAAAGGTTATGGAAAAGTTATTGCTTAAAAGGTTAAAACCTATTTTACAAGAACGATAGATAATTCCAAAACATCAATTCGGGAGCAACATGCAACGGTTGAGCAAATACACAGGGTCGTGCGCCAAATAAATGACGATATTGAAAATCAAAGGTACTGTACGGCTGTTTTCCTAGACGTTACAAAGGCTTTTGATAAGGTATGGCACCTTGGGTTGCTATACAAGATCAAACAAAAGCTTCCCCACAACATTTCCTACTTAAACAACTAGACGAACATACGAAATTACATACAATAAATGCAGGAGTTCCACAAGAAAGCATATTGGGACCACTACTGTACCTGTTGTTTACAGATGATTTCCCAGTATCAACAAATATAACCATTGCCACATATGCAGACGACACAACAGTAATAGCATCCCATAAAGATCCCAAAATTGCTTCTAAAATTATTCAAAATCATCTTAACAAAACGGAGCTCTGGCTAAGGCGCTGGAGAATAAAAGTTAATGAAGGAAAATCAGTACAGATGAAATATACAACAAAAAAGGAGACATGCCCACTAGTAACCCTTACCGGAAAACAAATACCGCAGAAATATTCGGCAGATTATCTAGGAATGCACTTAGACCGTCGACTAACATGGACAGCGCACATCTGGATTAAAAATAGCAGCTTAGTTATAAACTTAGTAAACTGTACTGGTTACTAGGAAGAAAATCTCAGCTCACCCTAGAAAATAAAATACTAATATATAAAGCGGTGTTAAAACCAGTGTGGCTTACGGAATCCAACTGTGGGCACGGCTTTATTCAAATATCGATATTATCGAAAGATATCAGCTAAAGTGTTACGAATGATAGTTAACGCACCGTGGTTTGTTACAAACAAAATCATTAGGACGGACTTAAAAATACGAGTGGAAAGAGGAATAAAAACTATGGTGCTAAATATAGTGCAAGACTAAGTGTGCACCCTAACAGGTTGGCCAAAAGGCTACTAACAGAACAATCAGACATACGTAGGCTTAAGAAGTTTAAACCAATGGACCTAGTAACTAGATTTAATTAAACTAAATTTAAAATTAAAATTAAAATTAAAATTAAAATTAAAATTAAAATTAAAATTAAAATTAAAATTAAAATTAAAATTAAAATTAAAATTAAAATTAAAATTAAAATTAAAATTAAAATTAAAATTAAAATTAAAATTAAAATTAAAATTAAAATTAAAATTAAAAAAATTAAAATTAAAATTAAAATTAAAATTAAAATTAAAATTAAAATTAAAATTAAAATTAAAATTAAAATTAAAATTAAAATTAAAATTAAAACAAATCCAAATTAGGGTGGCAGTATAAGGGCATGAGCTATTGGGCGATTGCCGACATGTTACATTGTATATAGATATAAGATTTACTTATTGTTCATAGTTTGGACAGATTGTAAATAATCTGGGAAAAAAATGTCAATTTATATTATAATATAATCCGTTCCTCTTTGTGTTCGTAAATTAGTTATTTGCTAAACATTTTGCTCTTTGATTAAGACGTGATCTATTTAATTTGTTATCTCTTCATTTGGTGTACTCCGTCTTTCTTGTGTATGCCACTTCTTTTAAAGTATGTTTTTACCATTGAAATTTTTTTTATTGGTGAGAAACTGATACAAACCTCATTGTCATTAGTATTATCATGAAAAGTGCGCCTGCTGATGGTTGCAAAACAAAACTATTTTTTTATTGCATTGTTATCCTCCAGCCTTAGTTTAAAATGTAGTGTTTTAATATCCTTATCAAACCGGTATTTCTTTTGTTGGAGCATGTATATTCACTATTATCATTTTTCTTCTTCATTTTTTATTCTCAAATTCATTACTTATAAAAAAGTTTCCTTGACATTTCATATACCCAGGGTTATTTCCCTTCTATTATTATCTTTGCCTTTCATGTACTAAACTTTAAATTTTGTTTTAGTCATATCTATTTATGTGGTTTGCCCATACCATTGTATCTTTTGTATGTGAGTTTTTTTAACAAAATATTATATTTGCGGCTATCGCTGATAATTGTATTTATTAATCTTTTTACCTCCGAGTTCTAAGTTTACATATCGCTTACAACAATATATTTTTGGTAGGCTGCCTTGGCTTTCTTCTTCTTTCTTTTCCAATCGTCAGTCTTTTCTCTAATTTTTCTATGTATTTCTTGTTTTTTTGCTGATAAGTCATTGGCGATATATATTTTGGGGACTTTAAGCTTATTTTTATTTTGCATTACCTTGAGTTTTTCATTTTACTGCTCTAGTTTAACTACTGTTATGTTCTCTCCCTGCTTCTGTTTTATCTGGTACATTTTTTATTCTTCCTTGATTTCAATTAGTTTCTACAAGAATTGCCGTATTTTTGTTCATCAAAGACAAATGCTTTTATCATTATGTTTGCATTTGTTGCAAAACAGCTGCTTTTATGTTGCTTTTTTACAACCTCATCCGTTCAAATTTTGGTTAGTGACTCTCACTTTGTGTTACATAAACTGTTCCTCATGACTGTGCCCTTTTTGTTACAATACCTTGCAGCTGCGTTTTGTTTAAATTCTTTTAACTAATCTCTATGCTCGAGTGAATTCAAATCCTTGTTAGTTAAATACACAAAAATGGTGAAGAAAATAAGTGTTGATAGAAACTTCTAGACACAAGTTTAGTTTGACCTTAACACAACTTTTTTCTTGATAATAATTGCTGTTCTTAAAGCAAGTGAATTCTCAAAGAAACATTTTAAACGTTTTAAACATTAAAACGACCAACATCAAATGAAAATTAATAGCTACACAAAACGTCGTGGTCAAATGTTGTCTATTAAAGGCTTTCACTGGTATTAAAGAAATTAATTAAGGGAAAGCATTGACAAAAAAAATTGAAAATACTACAAAGAATCCCCATAATCCCTTTCAATTTAATCTTTTAACAAACATTGATGCGAAATCGTACTTTAAAGGATAGGCCACTGATTTATGTGTTCGGAGAATCCAATACAATTAACAGGACAATGTCTTGGTTATATAAAAATAAAACAATTGGTTGCGATTAAATAGTCGTTTGCGGTAATCTTAAACAAATAAAGGAAAAAGGCAGGTATATTCCTTTCAAAGCTCTAGAGCGGCTAATAAATGCCTACACCTACACCTTCTAGTGGTAATAAAAGCGCACCTAGGGCTCAGGTGGCTAATGTAGGTGGGGTCTGAACATTGCCGGACTAAGCATAGCTTATCAGTAATAACTGATAATTCCTTAATCTTACCGCTACAAAACCGCCCTCAAAGGTACAGCAACCAACGAAAAATCAACGACATTTACAATACAATTAACAAGACAATGTCTTGGTTATATAAAAATAAAACAATTGGTTGCGATTAAATAGTCGTTTGCAGTAATCTCAAACAAATAAAGGAAAAAGTCAGGTATATTCCTTCCAAAGCTCTAGAGCGGCTAATAAATGCCTACACCTACACCTTCTAGTGGTAATAAAAGCGCACCAAGGGCCCAGGTGCCTAACGTAGGTGGGGACTGAACATTGCCGGAATAAGCACAGCTTATCAGTAATAACTGATAATTCCTTAATCTTACCGCTACAAAACCGCCCTCAAAGGTACAGCAACCAACGGAAAATCAACGACATAGACCGTAAAGAACAAAAAGAGAGCTACCACATTATCAACCTTATTATTATGGTTATCAATCACATCCCCGGCGAGCTTTAACTGGCCAGGGGATGTTAAAAATCCCCGGGCAAAAATGTAAATTATCTACACATACATAAAATGTTAGAAGCTCGATAAGAAACAGAAACCTGACAAATGTAATACACGAAATAAAAAAATTACGAATAGACATATTAGGACTGAGCCAAGGACACGAAGTAGATATTATGAAAGATTATCGTGTGCAATAAACAATGTGGTGTTTTTTATAACGAACAAAGGTCTAACAAAATATGTAACCGATTCTATAGCACAATTAAAAAATTACGTTGATTCAGTTGAATTCAAAACAGTTGAAAGTTAATCCTACTAGAGATAAACCTGAAGAAAAGTTGAGGGAATTTCACAAACAAGCGGACATTGTACGAAAAATGACGAACTCGCGTGATTTGAATATTTACATGGGGGTTTTAAAGCGAAAGTGAAAGTAGCTAAAGTTTACATTGCAATGGGGCCTGGGGATTGGGAGCAATAAACGGAAGGGGATGAGCCTGTTTCAATTTTGTAAAGAACAAATCTGACTATAGTAAATACGTGGTTTTAATTAGTAATACAGGCTTTGTATAAAACATAGTTAGATATCAGATAAATTAAAACCGGACAAACAAAAAGTCTAAAACAGCGTGTTAAGAGCAAAGATGTATTTATGAAAGCATATAAGCTTTGACCACAATCTAGTAGTAACTACAGTATGACTGAAAATAAAAAGATAATGGTGAAAACAACATTTAAGAAGTTGCAGTGACGTTATGATTAAAGAATATCAACAGACCATTATACATAATTTAAGTAATATCAGATAACAAAAAAAAACTAAATCGCACAGAATACAGAAGACAAAAAGAAAAATTATTAACAAACATAAAGAATTAAGTATACTAATAACTGGTAAAGTTAAAGCTACGGACAAATAGTTGATGTGTATGTAGTAGATGTGATCTACATAAAACCAGAGAAGTGTATTAAAAAATTAAAGAAGCTGCAGGTTTATTTAAAGAAAAATCTCAAATAAATTGAGAGTTGAACATTGGAAAAATATATTAAGAAACTATTTAACACAATCTCCGTTACGCTGTTTATACGTTTTTTTTCAATTGCAGATCTGTGATGGTGTAGGTAGAATATAGAAGACAGACGCATTATATACTTATACCTGAGTTGCAAGATGGTGTTCTACAAATAAGGGGGATTTATTCCAGTACAATCTCTAGAGAACTGACTCGCTAGTATAGTGTACGCTAAGTGACTGTATTTAGTACCACACATGACAACCGCTTCTATCACTTGCAACGTATCCAACAACTATTACAAGTGAGTTTTCTTCCAAAAAAAAGATGTGCCCTTGATTTTTGGGATAGGCTACCACTATTATGGTATTTCTAATGAAGCAATCTTTGCTAAGTTTAAATCAACCTATACATTGGTTAAGTTGTGTTATTTGCAATAGCTCGGTATTAGTATTTGAACTGAAATTGTTGGTAACTATCTAGTCTTCCAAACGCCTCAATGAGCTAATGTATGTGCAGTTTCTGAAGGCTACTCTGCCTTTATTGTTTTGAAATATACTATTGATAGTGTAACGGGCAAGGTAATAGGCCGAACCAGCTCAAACGTCAACCTCACCTGCAAGAGTGGTGGCATAGGCCACCCGGTACACCCTGCTAGATAACAGACGAGGCTCTGGCGACCGAGTAACAGCGGTATAACTGTAAAAACATGCTCTGTGAAAATGCTTAGCAAAAATAAACCACTTGCGAACACGTCTGGCAAGCGTGGCGTTTTAATGCCCCCAAGAAATAATGAACAGACACAAAGAGAAAAGTCCCTCAGTCCGCAGCAGTCCTGGAACCCTTGGTCACGACAGCAACCAAGCAGGGGAAAGGACAGAGGCTGCTAAGAATACCTGCGTTAGGAAAGGCTATCACAGAAAGACGAACCTGGCAATAATGGAAGAAGAACTGAAGCAGATGAGATGGGACACAATGGAGCTGTGCGAGATCAGAAGAAAAGGCGAACAATGCATAACATTAAGATCAAACAATGTACTATTCTACAAAGGAATAAATGAGGAGGAACAAGAAACCATCGCAGGTGTTAGCTTTATAATAAATAGAAAGATAACTAATAATATCCTAACATATAATGCAAAATCAAATAGAGTGGCATATATTATTGTAAAAATAACAAGACACTGTAAACTAAAAATTATCCAAGTTTATGCCCCAACATCCACATATGAACAAGAAGCAATAGACACCTTCTACGAAGAAGTAACCGACGCAATAAATGAAAACCTATGTCATTATACTATAGTCATGGGAGACTTTAACGCCAAAATAGGAAGCCAATTAGACCCCAACGAAAATAAGACAGGAAAATTTGGACTAGGTACAAGAAATGAAAGGGGTAGCACATTAGTAAATTATCTAGAACAAGAGCAATTATATGCTATGAAAACTTTCTTCTACAAGAAACCTCATAGAAAATGGACATGGGTTAGCCCGAATGGTGAAATAAAGAATAAAATAGATTTTAAACTATCCACAGAAAAAAAATTGTAAAAGATGTAACAGTCATAAATAACATCAACACAGGAAGTGGCCATAGAATAGTGAGGGCGAGAATAGAAATAAACAAGAAAATGGAAAGTAAAAGATTTACGACAAAGAACAGAAAAAAATAGACACGCGAATACTACGAGAAAATAAAACAAAATATCAAAATGAAACAAACAAACCAATAAAAAGCCATGGAGATTTAAGTCATAAAAACATAGATAAAATCAATGATTATTGATAAAAACCATAACAGAGGCGGCACAAAAGGTAGCTAAAAAGAAAATAATAAGAGCGAAAAAATTTGGAGCAAGAAAACGGAACAACTATTCGAAGAAAGAAGAAAGTTACTAAGAGAGGATAAAAAAAACAATTCAGTACATAGAAACTAATAAAACGCTGAAAAAGCAATCAAAGAAGACAAACGAAAACAATTGGAACAACAGATAGAACAAATAGTAGAAGAAAACATAAATATGAAAGCAATTAAAAAATCCTAGGAAAAGTAACAATTAACAATCTAAAAGATGAAAGTGGGCAAGAAATAAAGGATCGAGACGAAATACTAAGAGTAATAGAAAACTACTATCAAAAACTGTACGAATCAAAAAATGATATACCAGAACAGATGAAAGAAAATGTAAAGAGAAAAGTTCTCAACGTCTAACGGAAGAAGAAATTATATCAACTCTGAAAAACATGAAAAATAACAAAGCTCCAGGCGCAGATGAAGTGCTAGTTGAATTAATAAAGGAAGGAGATGAAACAGTTACACAAATTTTAAAATTACTGCTAAATAAGTGCTTAGATGAAAGACAAATACCAACCAGTTGGAATAATTCCGTAACAATACTGTTATTCAAAAAAGGCGACAAGAAAATGCTAGATAACTATCGGCCAATGTCAATATTGTCGCAGATATATAAGCTATTTACTAGAATAATAATCAACAGACTAGAAAACAAACTGGAAGCTAACCAACCGATAGAACAAGCAGGTTTCAGGAAAAACTTTAGTACAAGTGACCATGTGCTAACGATTAGAACGCTTATTGAGAAAGCCACAGAACATAATCTAACGCTTTATTTAATATTCATAGACTATCAGAAGGCATTTGATAGTATTAAAACCTGGGCGATAGAAAAAGCTCTGAACAACAATAGAATAGACTATAGATATACACAGCTAATAAGATCGATCTATAATAATACGAAAATGACAGTAGAGTACACCAAGGCGATCCAATCAGTCCTAAACTATTTAATGCGCTTTGGAAGAGATCTTTAAAGAGCTGGATTGGGATAAGACAG
Source organism: Sinelater perroti (assembly GCA_036346155.1). Classification (NCBI taxonomy): domain Eukaryota; kingdom Metazoa; phylum Arthropoda; class Insecta; order Coleoptera; family Elateridae; genus Sinelater; species Sinelater perroti. The sequence goes on along the minus strand of JARFIY010000158.1, from coordinate 12,741,776 downwards.
GAATAAACATAAACGGAGAGAGACTACATCACTTAAGATGTTGTTTTAATATCAGACAATATAGAAGACATCCAAAAAATGGTAAACGATCTCAAGAAAAAATCCGAAAGGGTGGGACTACAACTAAATGAAAAGAAAACAAAATCCATGACAAATGACCATAACCCACTAGACATAAGGATAGAGAACAAAACACTTGACTATGTAGAAGAATAAAGTAATTGATATAAAAGAACATATAGCAAGCCTAAAATGGAGATGGGCTTGACATACTACGCGTCAATGGAGACCCGGGTTGGGAAAAAGATCAAGAGGTAGACCTCAGACCAGGTGGAAAGACGACTTAAAGCATACAGCCGGGCTCACATGGACAAGAGAGACACAAAACCGAGAAGAATGGAAAATGAAAGGGGAGGCCTATATCCGACACTGGATGTAAAGAGGGCTAAGAAGAAGACGAAGATTGATAGTGTGTCAAAGTTATGTGGCTGATGGATTAGATAAGACTTTTCTGTTTGGTAGTCGCTTAGTTACCGAATTTGAACTATTTATACTCTTACCTACGTGGTCACTTGAAAAGCGATTTGTATTCTGAACCAGTTCTTGGTGTATATACATTTATGTAACGTATTATTGTAGTCTGTGGCACTATTTGAATATAGCTCATAAGATTTGAATATGTGGGTTGTTAATTCATGATGCGATGCATGTAATATAATGTTGAGTGAGTTGTGAGTTTCTAGACATGCTCATATGAACTTTTTGTTTCTCTTCCTATACAAAATCACATTTGGAAGTTTTACGCTATAGTAAATATTCACCCTGTATCAGCAAATTTATCTCAACATGTATGTACCTTATGCACAAGCACACATACAATGCTAATTTTAGATACTAATCGTTGCTTTACATTTACCAAACCATGGTATTTTTAGGAATAATACCGATTATACAGAGTAGCTCAAAAGCCACACCGATGGTTTTACTATTTAGTAACTTGGTTTATTTTCCAACAATTTTATTTACTTTCAGGCATAAGAAAATGTACAGCCTAAATATTCGTGGGCATTATACATGAAAGGTTGCATGTTTTAAATGACTCCTTTTTTAATTCACACTTTATTACAAACCGCAGCCGTCTAATTTCTACACAAACGTTATCTGTCAGTTTTAAGAGAATTCGAGGTCTGTTTATATAAACTATTAAAGACAGAACTATAAAACAAGGCTCTTAACTAACGTACTATGGCAGTATGACAAGTAGCTTCATCTGGTGAAACCGCATATCAGGTCTGTCCTGACCACGCAAAATTATTGAATTTGACAATAACGATTTTCTTTACCGTTGTTCCATTAGCGGGGTTCCTTTAGAAGAACTAAGGCGCTAAAATTAACTATGAGTAAACTCTTAAATAAGTAAAGTAAGTAGTAAAAGCTAAGGCTTAAAAATCTGAGGTGTTTTTTTGGACGGATTGTATTTTAAATGAAACTTAAATAAAAGCGTTGAAATATCCGGCTAGGACAATTATAAACATTTTAAATCCTAACTTTCTTCCACACGATCGATACAATTCTGTTTTCTAGTAGAACCTGGACGATCATGTGCACCACCCTATTCCAGAAAACGTCTAACTAAACCACAAATAGTTGATGCATTTCTAACATTGAAATATCGGGGGTAAGCTTGTTGTGTTAATTTTTAAAACAAAATTAGATAATATAACGCACTGCAAAGTGAAGTATGTGTCTATAACAAATTCCACAAATTTTAAAAATAAATACTCTTATTATAAAACAATTATAAACATTTTAAATCCTAGAGCGACTTTTGAGCCACCTTGTACTAATCGTAACTTTATAATTTTTTATATATATTAATAGTCGCACTTAAAAGAATACTCAGGTATAATAATACAATAAATTTGCATAATTACCAACAAAAGTTCCGTCTAACGATCACCTACCAATTATTAAAATCATTATTTAGATTAGTAAAGACTGAGCTACTACACTATTAATATGTATAAAAATTGATTATGTATTATGCAAAGCAATGAAGAGGTTAATATAGCCGAGTTTCATTTGCCCCACCAGCATGTAAAAAGTGCGACCGCCGAAAACCATTCAACAGTCTGGCATCGCAACCTTACAACCCTTCTATGTTTACTCACGAACGCTCCCTTGCTCCAATAAATACGCTTACAGAGCAATTCCGTCTAACGATACGAGCGCATCACCTCGTTTATTCATTATTTACTGAATTACGCTAAAATTTACTGCCGCCTTTAACGCAAATGCAGCCTGCGATAAATTTAGGGACGAACGGGGCCGATTGACAAGATGGAAACTAAACGTCGCTTATTTTGCAACATCTGCAATCAAAGTAAACAAAATTTGTGCAAAAAATTACTGTAAATGTTTATGAAGCTTTTCTTAAGAATTCATTTTGTTGTTAATTGTTTACATCTTTTTCTAGAAGGTTTTACGCTTATGTTTACTTTTCAAGAAGCTTCTTCAAATTTGTTCTTTTTTTAAATTTATATTAAATTTACTTGATTTTATTTTGTTTCATATTTATTTTAAAATATTATTTCTAATGCCTAATTAGGATTGGAAAGGAAAACCAAACATCTGAAATTAGAAGAAGAATAAGAGCCACCTGGTCAGCCTTTGGGAGGCTACAGCATATTCTCAAAAATTCCGATATTCCCAATAGCCTGAAAAGAAAGGTGTATGAAACATGTATACTGCCCGTGGCAACCTATGGTTTAGAGACGGTGACGGTAACCCAGAAGAGCGCCGAGCAGCTAAGAGTTTGTCAAAGAGCGATGGAGCGCAGAATGTTGGGAGTGAGTCTAAGAGATAGACTGAAAAACGAGGAAATAAGGCGTAGAACGAAAATACCCGATATAATGCAGAGAGTAGCTCAAGCAAAGTGGCAATGGGCGGGACATATAGCACGGCATGAACAAACCGCTGGACCTCAAAACTCTTGAGATGGAGGCCCCGTTTAACGAAAAGAGGTGTAGGAAGACCACCAAAAGATGGAGCGACGATATCCGAGACTTTGCGGAAGAGATTGGATCCAGAAGGCTCAAGACAGAAATGCATGGAAACAAATGAGAGGCCTACGTCCAACGATGGACGGTTGCTTAGGCTGTAATGATTAATTTCTAGTTTATTTGTTCAATTATTTAATTCTTTTTTAATTTTTATTTTTATTGTTCAAATTTTGCCAACACAAACATTCCAGGAATTATTAATTTCTATTTTTAGAAGTAACTTATCGTTCTAGTAGCATTACTAATGGTCTGATATCTAGAAAACCGTTAGACGTAGAGAAGGCGACTTGTCGCAAGATAGAGAAAAAGGTACACGAATCAATAGAGCTATTAAGTGAGCAGTACTTTATAGAGTGCTGCAAAAGTTTACGAAAATTTTTGGATAGTGACTTTGGATCAACTGCGTACCTTTGTAGATGGTTCAGTATTTGGACCAATTTGTCGTACACTTTTAGCGTATGTATAAGAACTTTATTCAATTTGTATAGTAAAGAAATCTACCAAAAAGCACTACAAGGAAAACAAAAAGTTATTGCAATTAACCAAGAAATAGTGAACAACTTGAGTTACACGCTTGACACGGTGATAATAGCAAGCAACTTAGAAGATCTGAAACACCTTATCGACAACACCAATTTAAACTGTAGCAAATACGATATAAAGATAAATATACCAAGAATCAAAACAACAGAAATATTTTCAACATATTAAAAGGATCAAATACTACAAATACCTAGAGACATGGTTACACGAGCCATGCGACCAAACTGAAGTAATCAGAACGGAAACAGAAATCGCCAAGAATGCCTTCAATAAAATGAAAAAATCCTCTGCAGTCGAGACATCAATAATAATGTAAAACTACGATGCTCCGCTGTATGGAGCCGAAGCCAGGATTATGAAACAGATTCAAACATTACAAAAATTGGGGCCTTTGATATCTGGTGTTACAGGAGGATGCTCGGGTTTAGTGGACAGAAAGGGTAACAAGTGTAAAGATATTATAACGATTAGGGAAAGATTATGAGGTCATGACAACTATTAAGAGAAGCAAACTTTAGTATCGTTATTTAGAAAGGGAATTAGAGACTATTTGGAAACATCACGCAAGGAATACAAGGGATTAATCAGAAGAACGCTAACAAAATCTAAAAGTTTGCTTTGCAAAATATTAAATATTTCTAATTTTTTTAAAACCTAAACGAACTCTGGTCGGCTGACCAACATAAAAAATCGCATCCTTACTAAGTTCGTTTACGTTTACACTTGGCTCTGTGCACAGTCTCGTTTTGATTTTCCATTTTAATATTCCCAAAGAAAATGGATGCTGGATTCATAGAAGCAAATTATCGAAAATTTTTCAAAGTGGCTATTTTTATGGTAAAAGCTTTTTTATCTTCAAATAAATTGAGTTTACCATCTGAAAAAATTATAGAAACTTGACATATAAGATATTGCTAATCAGTACTTGTTTGATTAAATTTAGTTTACGGGCGACAGTGATAATAGCAAGCAACTTAGAAGATCTGAAACACCTTATCGACAACACCAATTTAAACTGTATAATACGATATGAAGATAAATATACCAAGAATCAAAACAACAGAAATATTTTCAACATATTAAAAGGATCAAATACTACAAATACCTAGAGACATGGTTACACGAGCCATGCGACCAAACTGAAGAAATCAGAACGGAAATAGAAATCGCCAAGAATGCCTTCAATAAATGAAAATCCTCTGTAGTCGAGACATCAATAATTGTAAACTTGAATGCTTATGGTACTGAAGGATTATGAAATCAGCTTCAAACATTACAAAAATTGAGGCCTTTGATATCTGGTGTTACAGGAGGATGCTCGGTTTAGTGGACAGAAAGGTTAAAAGATGTAGTTAACGATTAGGGAAAGATTATGAGGTCATGACAACTATTAAGAGAAGCAAACTTTAGTATCTTTACTATCTAAAAAGGTTTAACTTAGAGGTCCAGATGTTTTCTCTTGATTCTAATGCGTGATGTCCAGGTGATTTTATAAGCAAAATGTGATCCTAAATATTTGACTTCTGCCTTATATAATATAGTAGCATTATTGATTGTTACTTGTAAACATGTGCAATATTTTTTGATAGATATAACCACATTTGGAGGAGATCGAGATGATTTTGCAGATTTTGAAATGCTAGCCCTGATAATTACTTGCTAAATTGTTCTATAGCCAGCGAAAATGGCGAATTCAGTTGCATGTGAATTTGAAACATTAACAGTATACGTTAGTTAATGTACGCTATTATGTGGTACACCAGCAGTGATCTAACGATAATCAGATACAGCGCTGTTAACTTTGACCTAGAAGCTTCTCTCAGGCAATTATAATTTGAGCAGCAGGTATACTCGGGTTGGAAAATTAATTTAATTTTTATGGCAGGCTCCTAATCCCGACTTTATCAAATTACTGGTTGATATTAGAAAAAGCTGCAGTACAAAATTGTGTTGGTTCTAGCGATTCCGTTATTTTGGCGATATATTGCTTTGGCGTAGTGCTCAATGGTGGTTACAAAAGCCATTTCTCTAACAAAACTCTTCAAATACTTTAATTATCAATAAGAAAAAGCAATGCTCTTTTTGATTGCTAATTGAAATTTATTCAAATCAAAACAATGGGACGTCACAAAGTTGATCCCGAACTAAAGAGGCACGTTCGACAATTTTTGAGTTCAAGTAGTCAGAATTAAGGATCAATTTAGTACTTCAAGAGTTAACTCATCAAGGCAAGTAAAAAACTCATCTGTAAGATCGAAAATTATGACAAAAATACGCCGCAAAAGAAAGATTTTTAACACCAAAACACCCGATTATTCGCAAACTTTTAAATAAATACCTCAAGAAGTTGGATAATTGGACGAATAGAGAGAATCCCTAGTCAACAGAACCCCCAAGAAAAAGAAGACAATTAAACCAAAAGTTTGTTTTGACGGCCGCTAACATCGCCATAAGAAAGGCCAAGCCATATGGTTTTTACAAGATTTTGACAACTAAAAGTGAAAGGAAGTCCATTCTTCTACTTTTGTTTGCATCATCCGTTGTCATGACAACGGATAAGGCTTGGTTTCGGTTAACTAAAGTCAAATGCCACAGAAAAATTCAATATCAATTAAGAGAAGTGAACGATTTTGAAACTTGCAAAGTTCTGCCAAAAAAATCGTTCGCAAAAGGATTCGTTGTGTGGACGGGAGTGTTTTACAACGGCAAGACTTCTACCGAATTCTAAAATCAATGGTAAATACTACTATGACTCCATTTTAAAGAAGTTCTTGGCTAGAGATGCTCGCCGATTCTATCCAAATGGTGACTTTATCTTCCACCTGATGGATGCCCAAAAGCGCAGATGCCCATTCGATGAATTATTTAGTTTCGAGTTATCTTAAATAATGCCTTTGGAATGTCAAAACTCAAGACACTGGTGGCCTTAAAAGGACTCTGAAGAATGCTTGGACGGAATTGCCTTAAAAACGCATCAACAAAGCGCCTCAGAATAAGATAGCTCATATCGGGTATTAATAAAATAATTTGCCCACTTATTGTATCTATAACCCTCTGTATGCTGTTATAGATAACAATGAGCAGTAATGGTAATTTATATAAAATTTATCCAAAGCTAAGATCAAAATCGGAGGATTTATTAGGATCTGTGTATTTACTTTTCTGATTTATGCCAACAAACAAAAACGACTTAGCTGGGAGAGATAATTGACGTGGTATATTGAGCAAATCTTATATTTCTTTATAATTAGCGTTTACAGCCAGTTATGGAGTTATGATTGCAAAACCATTAAAATATACTAAACCGATGACTATCGCAAAGCCAAGTAAAATCTAAAAATTACGTTTTAATAATTCGGAAGAAATGTGTTTATTAGGCAAAGTAACGTTATTTGCATTAGGGATAGTGAGTCGTATTTTATTTTTTACTTACAAACAGCGCTTTATTTAAGTATATTAGATACATGGAGTTTTGAAAGAAGATTTAGCATAGCTAGAATTCAATCAACAAATTATTAGCAAAAACATATAAACAATTGGAGATAAACAAGTTGAAATTAAACATTTTGTTGCTAATAGGCAACGAAATAAAAATGTAATTTTTACATGCGGTGGTCAAATTGCACCGACCGTTATCCAGCCAATTAAGAAGCTCAAGCATCTATCTCGAACACTATCGGATTATTATAAGCAGCAGTAATTTAGAAAATGATCCGATCTGCTGTTTGTCATAGAAAGAGAACCCAAGCATATTTAAACTACATCTAATTAAGGCGTTCTCGCAATATCAGTGAAGTAGAGTAACAAGCTGTTCATGCAACGACAGATTCATTTCTAGTTTAAGTAATTTGCTAGCGTTTTCGTTGAGTGCACTTGTTAATCATGAATAAGCAACAACGCGACTTATGTGGCGAACGTATCGTAAATGACACAAAAGAGGCTTACAAACACTAAAAATGAGAAAATATACCGAAAAATACCTTCTACAATATACAAAAATGATATGATACCAAGGATGAAGCAAAAAATAAACAACAACCGGGTGTATTCTAGCCATAATATGTAAGTTACAAAATAAAATTTATCTAAAACAATTATTTTAAAAAAACCTGCGTTTCTAGTGCCTAGCAGCCAGAAAACTTACCATAGATTCATCAACTGATCTTCGTGACAAGAAAATAATAACTCAAAAATTTATTGTAAAAAATTGGCTCTATAATTATGCCAACAGTCAGAATTAATTAACTATAAGTATAGACGATTAGATTTACGTCCCCCTAAATTTTTGTGATGTATCTCGATAATGTTTTCATATCATAATGAGAATAAAGCCTCAATTGCTTACAAAATTAAACCAAAAGCTAAGGTTTCTAAGAGGTATTTAATTTGGCAGGCTATCGATGAAAAAGGCGAAATAACGGTTCCATTTATTATTACTTGAAATATGATAATCGCAGTTTATTTAAAAAGTGACACATTAAAAATTGCTTTTCTACAGTAATGGCATAACATTTCTGGATAAGCTTTAAAATGCAGCATAACTCCCTTAAGCTCAATCTGCCGAGGTCCCCTAAGTTTTTTGCAAGAAGAAATCGCTAAAATGTTAAAAAACGCATCAAACCTAAAGCAATTTTAAAAAATAATGAAAGGAGAAATATCTCTCAAAAATTGCGCTTGAATCAGGTCTTGCTCTAGTGGATAAGGTACTAAATAATATCATCAGAGTTACGTGCATATTCTCATATATTTTCACAATAAAACTTGTATTTTGTCTAACTTCTTATTTTTGAAAATTTTCTTTATCATTTCGGTTGCAATAACATACCAAAAATGCCAATTATGGAATTTTATCTAATCAGCCAACGCAATAAAGATACCCCATACTTTACCATGTCATATGCCATAGAGATCTAGGAAAATATTCAATCTAGCGTTACCTTCGTAGCATATTTCTTAAATTAATACTTCAAATATTAATATTAAATACTGAGCTTAATTTTGCCAATCAGTTCAGCTTGCGCATTCAGCCTTAGTAGACGTATTCGCTGAGCTTGCAGCTGTCGCTGTGTCCGCAATTCTAGTTTGGAAAATTAAGTAGAGGACGTGCCACTGTCCCGTGTTCGTTTTAATTTCAATAAATAAGGAAACGTGATAAACACAATATTAAGTTTAAGCAACAGAACGGCATAGTGGTAAGACATCCTAGTAAAAATCTGTTAACCAGGAGTATCCTTCATTATTCAGACTACACCATCTTTTATTAATCAACAAATGGACCAAATATACACCAACAATTATTATTTACCTCGAAACACACACAAGTGAATCGGTCTAGAAACACTCAACGTAATTAAAAAAAAAGATATTACACAAAATGTTTTCTGCGCTGTGCATCCAAACGAACGATAAAATGAAAGTTCATACCAAAAGGTAAAACATACAAAGAAAAAAAATGTAAACTTTAAAATCACACTTTAATCATACACTTAAATAACAACTACTTCAAACTCCATAATAGCATCGAACAAACCACCAAAAAAGCAACTTTAGCATCAGTAATCTATCTATGTTTGTATGCGACGTAGTAAATTTTCAAAAAATAATAAAGGCATTACAGGATCCTGTATAAAATAAAAACACTAAAAATTAACTATAACACTTCAGATAATTAAATATATTAAAGAAGAGCTAACTATTAACTGACTCAAAGTAAGCAATATAATTAATAGTAGACAAAGGAAAACAACGGAACTGTTAAACTTGTTCTTTGTCAAGCAATAAGGAAAGGCATAGATTTATAAAATTTAAAATAATATAGCACTTATAGCACCGAGAACAGTTAAAGGTTTAATAAAATGTAGGAAGTGTCAGCAGTACAAACATACTAAAAAGATTGTGTTAAACCGTTTCCTTGGGTGAAATGCGGGTAATCACATAGTCCTGTCAGCTGCAAACAGTACAGGCACCTTTGCAAAGTGTGCTCTATATAAACCCAGTATAAGGGATGTGAATGTTACTACAGACTTTCAAAACCTCGAAATGGGAATATCGGATTGAATACCCGATCAAGCCAAGTAGCACTTAGTCACGCAGCAACTAGACATTCAGTCGCTAACAGTCCAAACAATAGGAACAGTACGGTAAATTTCACTGAGAAGCGCAGAACAGAATCCACCAACTGGAGATGATCCGTCAGCTATAATTAATACAGTTATTAAGAGAATTAAAAACAATGTTACCCAGACAATAATGCACGCCCCAAGTGCCATTCTCATTAAAACAGAATTAGCTGCTACAATCTTCAATATTTGACAAAGAATACTCGTAGAAACAGTAATTAAAGTAAAAATTTTACAACATGACTTAACGATAGCAGCAATGCACTACCCATTTTGACACATCATTAAGAAAGAAAATTTTAGTGAATTCTTTGTAACACTGAGAATTAAATATATCGCAAATAGAGACTATAATGGTAAATATATTTTCTGGGGATCTCTATTGATAACACAAAAAGGCAAAGAACTTTATAAATTGTTACTAAATAAAACAGCATTATTCGTATTTATCACAAGCGACTCCTACTTATTGGTCAACGAATCTAAATAAGATTCTGTGTCTTCAGGACTTTTTTACCACAAACATAATCTCCGCACTACACTTGCAAATAGTCCCAAACGCTGATCTCCCATCACCTGTTTGCTCTAAAAAGGTACCCCACATCTAAACTGCACAACATAAAGGCAAATTGGAAAAAGCATAATCCTAACGTAGAACAAGTAACGAAGTTCAATCTAAGCCTTAATATATAAGATCTAACTAATATTCTTAAACAAGCAGTACAAATTGCCGCATCACAGAATGATGCACAATAAACATGTAAAAACGTACCCATAGGGTTAAGAAAAAGAGCTAAAAAAACAAAAAGCCGGAACAGAACCAATTCTAGTAACAAACATGAAAGCAAAGAATTAAAAGATCACTAATGTGTAAAACACCTTACCAGTTTAAATCAATTTGGTAATAGTGTACGTAAGCCCATAAAGTTAATAACGAAACTCAAAACATCTGTATCATCTATACGGAATGAAAGTGGATACTATACGCACACAGTGATACTGACCAAGCAGTGTTTTTTTGCAAAACATTTTAGCAACATATTCACACCCTATGACAAATCAACCTGATCCAAAAATAGAACAAAAAATCGTCAACACACTCAAGAACATTCGCCTGATTTGAATATTTACTCCACAAGTCATTAAAGAAGATGTAAACCTTTTAAATACTAAAAAAGCACCAGGAGTGGATAAACTAACAACAAAAATAATAAAAGAACTTCCTAGGAAATGAGTGGTACAATGCAATACTCAAATTTAACTATATAACTAAACAATTAAAAACAGCTGCGGTTATCTTAATACCAAAACTAAGAAAGGGTCTAAAAATAACATCACCATATCGACCAATGTACCTGCAATATAAAAAGTCTTGAGCGCCTATTACTGCGAAGATGTAGCACCTGACGACTGAACACTCCTCTCCTATTTTAGATTTGAAAGTGGTCATATGACCTTGCGACAGACCCACCGAAACATTTAGTTTATTAATGAAGCACTTTAAAACAAGGAAATCTGCACAGTAAGCTTACTAGACGTTAACCAAGCCTCGCATAAAAAGTTTGGCATGACAGTTTGCTGATTAATCGAAATCAAATGCTACTTACCTCTAGAATTGCCTTCAAAATTCTCAAATCGTATTTTAGTGATTATGCATTTAAAATAGGAGGGAATCAAGAGATGACAGAAACACGTAAAATAAAAGCAGAAATTTTACAAGACCGTGTACTCAGACCACTTTTGTATATGCTTTACGCATCTGATCTACCAATTACTATTATCACTACCATCGAAACTTTCGTAGACGATACAGTGATTCTTGTCAAGGTTAAGAATCACAAATGGCTGCTACTACATGTCTGTCTAAAAAATAGAAAATAAAAACCAACGAGAACAAGTCTATGCAAGTCACTTTTACGCCGAGAAAGGACCCGTACCCATCATACCACAGCCAACACAGACAAGTATTTAGGCTTTCATTCAGACAGTAAACTAAATTGGAAAGAACATATAATCAAAAAGCGAAACGGCTAGATTTTAAAAAAACAAACATGTGCTGGTTGATTGAAAAAAATACATTTATTACTAGAGAACAAATTACTACTACATAAAACCGTCATCAAACCCTTGTGACTTTATGGATCTGAGTTTTGGGAATCCTAAGGTGTCAACCCAAAATACTATAAATAATTACAAATGTACCTTAGTACGTCCCTAACAAGACAGTATACGATGATCTCAACGTACCCGGCATCACGGATGTTATTAAGAAATAAAGAAAATCCATAACAACATTCTGCTTCATCTAGAAAAACGCAATGTTAGACATCTGAGAAGAAGTTGTTCAACAGATTTATTATTATGTCATAATACAGTAATTATTTAGTACTTAAGCAAGCAGATTCAGTTCATAGAGTTGTAAATACTGATTGCTATTAAATTAAAAAAACCTAGCCAATTAAAACAATTTCTTTTAAATTAGCTATGTCTTCATAAACAGTCTTCTAAATCGAATTTCTAAATTTTAAAGGTTCTGATAAGTATCGTCTTTCAATAATATAAAACTAACTATCAAATTCTCATTGGGAAAAAATCCCTCTTTGAAGCATTGTCAATATTAGCAGGGTAATGTTTCAGTCTTCTTTACTTTTGTAATATTTTATTTTATTCTTTGTGCCGTTTTCTTGGTACTATCACTCTTGCTTTATTATTGAGTGTGTATTTAATACAAATACTGCTGTTGTGTTGCAGCCTGTCAGCGGGGTCACAGGTGGCGGATAGTAACGATCCTCAGATATAGAGGTTAGCTGCGAAATAAGCAGAAGTTACTGACGAATAAGCAGTTGTCCGACGAAGCAGACCAAGTAATCGCCCCCTACATATTGCCAAGAATCTTTTCGGGAAGCGGAAGAGCAACCATAGGTCAGGACACTCTCCTGTCCTGGGAAAGAGAAATCTCCCCTAAAGAAGAATAAGCCGCCACTAAATGGTCAACTGCATAAATATGTAGAAGCCAATGGGAAACCACTGCATTAAAGATCCTGCATGGATATCTCTGGTAGAAAATCGTCATGGCTAATTTTAAAGTTAAATATTTTTTAATAGTCCCCTAATCAGATCTTCAAATTAAATAATTTTGAATAACGCTATAAAAAATACCATAAAAATTGGTACATGGAATGTGAGCAGCGTGTACAAATCTGGCAAGTTGCATATTATAACACAAGAAAAGCAGAGAATAAACATGAACATTATAGGTATCAGTGATAAGAGATGGCTAAATAGTGGTCAATAGCACACAATAAATAGTAATGTATACTTTTTCAACAAGGACAAACCTAATTACAGACAAGGAGTCGCAATAATTGTAAATAAGACATTGCAAAATCTATAATTAACTTTATCTCTACGTCAGGCGGGATTATGCTATGACAAATGCAAACACAAACCAAGAAATAAGAAATGAATTTAATTTAAACTTATGGCTCTGTAGAAAACAAAACGCATGGAAAGATAGAGTCCTTTTACAAACTGATAAACACTATATTGAAATCAGCAAAGACTCGAGTTATAACTATAATTTTAAGAGTCTCAACGCTAAAGTTGGTAAAGGAGAATACGATATATATATGAGTAAATACGGACTTAGCATAAAGAACGAAGGAGAATATGGCCTAATGCAGTTCAGTGAATAACACCTTTTCCAAGTTATCGAAACTCCGGCTTTGTACTGAACCAGAATGACTATTCTCTGATTAATCAGAGACACAAGAATGTAACAAAAGTGTGAAGACTTGCCTAGGGGCTTACATCTGATCATAATCCTCTAGTAGCTAAAATGGTCATCAGATTGAAAAGACCAGCAAAAGGCAATAAAAGCAAAAAGATAAAAGAGCAAGAAATAAAATGGAAACACAAAGTAAAACAAATAATAACTAAGAAATACACCAAGATACAAATAGCAAATAGAAGGAATTCAAAACTGTGATAATGTAACCAAGCGAGATAATACTATTGATACAAATCATGGCCGAGTTGTCAAAAATAACAACAATAATGAATATAAAAATATCAAAAAAAATTAACAAAAATGATAACAGCAAAAGAAGAATGGTATTGTTTAGTACGGAATAGTTATTAATTTATTATTAAGAATAATTGTAAGGATTATCTTATTTCAAGAATTAAGATTCTCCGGGCAAGTTGATTGACATATTTATAAGTCTAAGTGGTCGGTAGGTTCTTTTCAGGTAAATGACCGTTGTCGTCTCTTTTTGTGTTAAATACATATTTTATGACCCTATTTAAAAATATAATTATGAGTTTAAGACTTGTCAGCGGGTCCTCTCGCCATTAAGCTGAACAAGTGCAGCCGTCTGCCTTTTTGCAGGTAATTTATTGACCCTGATTTCAAGAACCCACCCCTTGAATTTGATGTTACTCACTTGCCGATTCAGTTTGTAATAGTTAGGCAGTCGTTAACAAGCAACCTCATCTACTAATGCACTCGAGCGCATTAGCAACTTTGTATTTTTGTTTAACTTCAGTCAACATTAAATCGTTATTTAGAAATCGTAGTGTTTGATTGAAGAAAACACCATCGCAAATAAGGGGATTTATTATTGCAATTTTTCCCCCTATTAACTATCGCGACAAACTAGCCGCGGTAACAAACATATGGTCCTTCGAGCCGGATGTTAAATCAACAAGTGAATCTGCAAGACGCAGAATTAGCTTGCGAAAACTTTGAAAGAGCTCAAATAGAAATAGATGTTCTTATTGAGGATCCCGATGAATCAAAAAAATATCGCTTAGAATTCGAAACAAAATATTATGATACCTATACAATAAGTCGGTCACTTACAGCAGCTCATGCTCCAAAATCCGTACCCGCTGCACAATTAATTTCAGACAACTCGATTAACTCATTTCAAGCTAATAATATTTGTGATTTTAATATACCCAATTCAATCAGTTTGCCTAAAATAAATATACCAAGGTTTAGCGGATCATACATCGAGTGGTTAGGATTTTACGACTTTTTTAATTCGGTAATCAATGAAAATAATCGCATACGGGATGTACAGAAATTCTTCTACCTCAAAGGTTATCTAACTGGAGAGGCCGCTGGAGTCATATCGGTTATAGAATCATCAGACGAAAACTACGCAATCGTTTGGAACTTATTGAAAAATCGTTACGGCAATAAGAAAATCACACGCCAAGGACATGTACAAGCTTTACTTGAGTTACCATGCATGTCCAAGAACACGCTTGTTCGGTCATTAGTTGATCAAATTCAAAAACACACTCGAGCTCTACAAGCATTTGGAGAACCGGTCGATTCTTGGAGCACTCTAATAATCGTAATCAATAGAGAAAAATTAAATAATTCCATTCGCGAGAAATGGGAAGAATTTTCAAATGAAATGCCATCACCTACGTTGCATGACTTGCTCACCTTCTTAGAGTGCTCAACTTGAGGTCAATGCATTAGCCCAATCGGAAAAGGAAAGTCATATTTCCTCAAAATTCAAACAACAATCTACTTCAACAGCAACTACTCATTGTCAACACTGTAAGGGTGATCATTTAATATCATCTTGCAGCAGATTTAAATCTCTATCTCCACAAGATCGCTATCAAATTGCAAAAAACATTAGTCTGCGTCTAAATTGTCTTCGCAGCAATCACAGATCAAATCTATGCACGTCAGGTAATTGTCACAAATGCAACAAAAAGCATCATACTCTTTTACACTTTGAAACAGCAAATCAAAATAATTCTCAAGTTATTGTAACGGAGGCTGATCCTCCGCACGAACAAACTGCTCAATCTACCTCTAGCATGCTCGCCTTCAATCAGAGGCGCTTCTGACTACCGCTATAGTAGATTTTGCGAACAAAAATGGCCAATCTATGACTTCTCGCGCCCTTTTAGATGCAGCTTCCCAAGCCCACTTTATTGCGGAACAAGTTGCTAATTTTTTGAATCTAAAAAGACAGCAAGTTCAAATCAATGTCACTGGCATAGACGGCACTGCAACAACCATCGAGCACAAAGTGTCAGCTATGATGAAATCTCGCTTTAGTAATCATCAAAAATATCTTGATGTTCTTGTAGTATCACACATTACTAAACTCACCCCTTCGCTGCAATTAAACCCATCACAATTTGAAATTCCCAAAAATATCGTTTTAACTGACCCGGAATTTTACGCTCCACGCACCGTCGACATTTTCATTGGAGTTAAATTATTTTGTAAGCTCTTATGTATAGGTCAAATTAGATTAAAGAACCAACCCCTTGCCATGTTGCAAAAAACACAACTGGATTGGATCGTTGCTGGAGAAATAAACAGTGCTCTTTCGTGCACTAAGAACAGCATACAGTGTCATATTAACGTCAACTTTAACCCTTTGGACAAAATGCTAACTAAATTTTGGGAGATTGAAGAGGTCCCACTTGTAAACCCGCTTTCCGCCGAGGAAAGTGCATGTGAAGCGCATTATAAGGCCAATACCTTTCTCTGAGGGTAGATATGTTGTTAGACCTCCATTAAATGAAAAGAAGGGTCTACTAGGCAATTCTTATGCAGGGGCTCTACGCTGCTATTTCTTATTATAAAATCGTCTGGCAAGCAATCCCGAACTTAGTAAGGAATACTCTACCTTTCTAGAAGAGTATAAATCATTGAAACACATGTCTGTCTCAAAGAAACTCCACTGAGGGTTTTGTTCTTCCCCATCATGCAATTGTAAAGGATGACAGCCTTACAACAAAGTTTCGTGTAGTATTTGACGGTTGGGCAAAGACATTAACGGGTATACCCTGAAATGATACATTAATGGTTGGTCCGGCCTTACAAGACGATTTATTTGTTCGCTTTCGTGTGCACTTGTTTGGTTTATCGGCACACATGGAAAACAATGTATCGTCAG
The DNA here is from genome assembly GCA_036346155.1 of Sinelater perroti. Lineage (NCBI taxonomy): Eukaryota > Metazoa > Arthropoda > Insecta > Coleoptera > Elateridae > Sinelater > Sinelater perroti. Next base: position 12,725,111 of record JARFIY010000158.1, on the reverse strand, counting down.
GTCTTGGTACATACCAAGCATGCCTTATATCAAAAAATACTTTATCGTTTCAATGAAAAGGACAATATAAATAAATACACTTTAAACACAGTCACTTACGGCACTTCCAGTGCCTCCTTTTTAGCAATTCGCACTCTTCATCAGTTAGTCGATGATGAAGCTGATCATCATCCTATAACATCGGTAACACTAAAAAGGGACTTCTATGTTGATGACTTACTTACGGGAGCCAACACACGGGCTGAAGCTGAATTTATTCGAGATGACTTATCAACGCTACTAAAAAAAAATGTGGCTTCTCGCTTCGAAAATGGGCTTTAATGACCCAAATTTATTATTAAATCACCCAGAAAATCCTAACAGTACTCGCATCCTAATGCGACGATAAAACGTTAGGTATTCAATGGAATTCTCGAGACGATACGTTGTTCTACGCTGTAAATTTATTCGAAAATGATAAAAGGGTTACCAAACGAGTTTTATTATCGCAAGTATCCCAGCTCCTTGATTCTCTAGGTTTATTCGGTCCTGTCATAGTCTATGCCAAAATAATAATTCAACAATTGTGGAGGGCGGGAGTAGCCTGGGAGGAATCGGTTCCCGCAAACGTTCATACGCTTTGGTTAGAATATAAAGCTCCGCTCCCGCTAGTAGAAAATTTTATCGCTGCGTTGTTAGTCGGCGAACCAAAATTATAGAACTTCACGGTTTCTGTGATGCAAGCGAAAGGGCATATGGCGCTTGCTTCTATCTGCGGCCTATTAATGATAAGGGTGAACTGTGCTTTCGTCTAGTTTGCGCCAAATCTAGAATAGCTCCAGTAAGGCCCCTTACAATACCTCCACTTGAATTATGCTCTGCAGGTCTGTTAGCACGCTTATACACGTCAATAAAACGCGTATTTATGGTCTGATTCACCTATAGCTCTTCATTGGATAAATACTGAGCCTCATTTGTTAAAAACGTTTGCCTCAAATCGTGTAGCGGAAATTCAAGGGTTGACTCAGTCGCGTCATTGGCGTTACGTCTTTTCTTATGACAATCCGCGTATTTGGGGTCTCGCGATCAAACTCCCTTGGAATTTATAGAATCCTCTATTTGGGGATCAGGGCCTGCATCGCTTGTTGATTCGGAATCATCCTGGCCGACAGGAGCCTTAAACGCAATCGATATCCCAGGGAAACGTGGAGTTACCACTCCGGTAACCTGTTTAAGAAGCAAATTTATTGAACTTGTTCGGATTCCAACGACCTTCTCCGTTTGACCCCTGGCCATTTCCTAATAGATGGTCCATTGACTAACTTAGCCGAAACCTATTCAAGCAATGAATCAACCCATCGATTGTCTGCATGGCAACACGATCAAAGAATAAAGCAGCATTTGTGGAACATATGGCAAAGTACTTAAACCTCCTCATCACTAGGTTCAATTGGCTACGCAACTCCCAGAGCGTCAACATCAAGGATATTATGTCGATTAAACAAGATAATCTTTCGCCTCTGGCCTCTTTCTTGGTCGCATTGTTGCGGTTCATCCCGGGGAAGATGATGCAGTGCGCGTATTTAGTGTGAAAACTCCAGCTAATAAATTCCGTAGGTGTGTTAGACAAGTGCTCTCTACCTAATGAGTGATCCCATTAACTTGTGTTGTTTGTTGAACACTTTGTTCAACGGGGAGAGTATGTTTAGTATGGAATAGTTATTAATTTATTATTAAGAATAGTTGTAAGGATTATCTTATTTCTAGAATTAAGATTCTCCAGGCAAGTTGAGTGGCAGATTTATAAGTCTAAGTGGTCGGTGGGTTCCTTTCAGGTAGATGACCGCTGTCGTCTCTTTTGTGTTAAGTACAAGTTTTATGACCCTATTCCTATTCCTCTCGTCATTAAGCTGAACAAGTGCAGCTGTCTGCCTTTTTGCAGGTAATTTATTGTCCCTGATTTCAAGAACCCACCCCTTGAATTTGATGTCACTCACTTGCCGACTCAGTTTTGTAATAGTTAGGCAGTCGTTAACAAGCAACCTCATCGAAAGTCTCGACTAATGCACTCGAGCGCATTCGCAACTTTGTATTTTTGTTTAACTTCAGTCAACATTAAATCGTTGTTTAGAAATCGTGGTGTTTGATTGAAGAAAACACCATCGCAAATAAGGGGATTTATTATTGCAATTTTTCCCCCTATTAACTATCGCGACAAACTAGCCGCGGTAACAAACATGTATAAAAATAAATGCAAAAGGATAGAAGAATTACAACGAAATATGATAATTTTACATAAAAAAGTATAAGAAGTTATTCATCCTGTAAAAACGGGTCTAAATGAATTTGAATTTCAAAACTGATTAATAAAGCAAATATTCACATAATGGTAGACCTATTCAATACTGTATGTACAACAGGAAATTACCAAATGACTGGTTAATATCAACTTTCGTAACCCTCCTAAAAAGTTAAATGCAAGAGTATGTACAGACTATCGTACAAAAAGTCTCATAAGCCACACTTTAAAGGCATTTTTTAAAACCAGACACAATAAAATCTACAAAAAATTAAAAGAATATTTGGGCGAAGCATAATTTGGCTTCAGAAATGGATTAGGAACAAGAAAATCGATGTTTTCACTAAATATCCTTATGTGGCGATGATTATATGTGAACCAAGATGTATATCTCTACTTCATTGATTATAACAAAGCTCTGACAGTGTTCGCCGTAATCAACTCTCTTTAATGTGTATTTCGAAAAGGAAAAGTTAACGGAATACCGATCAATAATATATGCGCATGACGCAACGTTAATATCTATCAGCCTTGAAGATTTACAGGCAATACTTAATAAAGCAGTAAAAGCAAGCGAAGAATATGAAATATAAACAAACCAAATTTATTATAGTAACGAAAACATTACGAAATAATAGAAATATCTATACGTAACGAACCTACAGATAAAATAGAAAAACGCAATTATCAGGGTACACTTTTAAATAAAAATATGATTGCTCAGTAAAAAGAAGATCAAGAATAGAGAAAGCCAGAACAATAGAGAAAGTTATTAGTGGCAGATATTTTGGCTTAGAATTACAGATAAGGTTATTAAGATGTTATGTACTGACAGTCTTATATTACGGAATGAAAACACAGACGCTAAAGCAAACAAATATCAAACATCTGGAAGCATTGGAACTATGAATGTGCAGAAGGATATCGAGATTACTGTGGGTTGGTTGAGTAACGTATATCGAAGTATTGAGAAGAACAAAAGAAGAAAAAGAAATCATAATCACCATTAAGAAAAGAAAGTTACAATATTTAGGTCATATAATGAGAGGAGAAAAATGCTATTTGCTTCAACTAATAATTGAAGGGAAGATCCAAGAGAAGAAGACACTCATGAATAAATAATTTAAGAGACTGGTTCAGCTATGATGATTGGCAAGCTTTGGAACGGAGACGGCACTTAAAGAAAAGAATAAAAATACAGTTAAAAATTTCTTTTTATCAATACAGACATTAAAATCTAGTAATTTTTACAGGGACTTCTGCTTTGCACGTTGCAATAAGAAGCCCGCCTATACTCAGGCCATTTCTGCTTCAGCATCTGAAACGCGACGGCAAAGCCAGATGAAGAGGCGCCCATAAGTTCGTTATACAGTAATCTCGCGCGCAGCAAAGCAGATTTGCGGATGATGCAAGGCCGCGAAGCGCAGAACACGGAATGTGCTTTTTGCCTGAGTGGGTGATTATGATGCGCAATTAGTCTCGGGGCCTCCCGGTGACAGGCCGTCTGCCCGCGCCTTAGGTCTGCACGCATGCAGATCCCGGGCGTCGAGGTGCAAACGGCGCCGACATGAAAGGGGCCGAAACGCGCAAATCCCGGCGTATCAGCCAATATAACTCACAATGAGCGGAGCGCAGCTTCAGCAGCCACTACACAACATCTTTAATACATCAGGAAGGTGATCAATATTCAAAGCAGAAGGTGGAACACAACGGCGCCATTACGCCATGGAGCCCTAATATAGTGTTGCTCGGCGGCGCACTCGCGGCAATTCCTATACACACGCTCCGGGGGAGTAATCCACCATCTATCATCAAATAAGCGAAGGCCGACAATGCGACATGGCCCGCGGGAGCGCGCGAAGCCGCCCGGCCCCGCGCAGTAATCTGAATAATTACTTTTGCGCAAAACGGCGGGGGATGAGACGGCTTTTCGGAATTGATATGACGCCGAAGGAATCGGCGGCTCCGGTGACTGCAACGGGATTAATTCCACTTCGGGCGCCGCGCTCGCTTCTCGACTCCGCCGTTTCTCATCTAAATATAGCCGGCTCTGATTTTAATGCGGTGCATAAATGCCCCATTTCACTACGGGATTGTTGCGTAACCGGTTGTATGACTTGCGGTGCCAGCGAATGGGCATAAATTACAGTTTTTTAATTCCCAACATCTATATAGAGGTACTTTATCGAAAAGAAGAAATTTGGAATCATCCACAGGAAACCAAAAGTTAATTTTCCTCTATCGTTCATCTTACAAGACCATAATGGACCAGAGGAAACCACGAAAGCAAGAAACGTAATCCTAAGCAGAACCATAAACAAAAATTGCACCCCATCCCCCGCTTCAGAAACCGTACATAAAAAGATCAGAAAAGCTTAACGTTAAAACCCGCCACTTCGACATCTGTTGCATCTCAGACATCTGGGCCCCTTTGAGGCAACAAAAGTGGCAATTACTCCGCAGATCTACCCTGAGGGCAAACTAACCCTAGAACGTCCGCAGCAGGCACAACAGGTAGTCAAAAAAATTTTTTAATGGCCCAGGTAAGCACATGAAGAAATTATTGTTTGCAAATGTTTCTACTGGAAAAAGCACAAAAAATTGGAGCTGCAAAAACAAAAACAAAATATCGATGCTTTATCATTATTTCAGGGGAAGTTAAGAAACTTACTAAAGTTCATCCATTGTTAACCATTGAAAACTATCATTTGGGAACAACCTTAAATGTATGGTAAAACGTTTTTAAAGGAATCGATCGCTCTTTTTTACTCCCCTGGTGCTATTCAATCCTAGTCATGTTGCAACGATCCAAAATTAATCGTACACTCTAATACATCGGAATGAGATCTGAAAAATGGAATTTTCCCCACTTCTAATTATTTATGTTGTTTAAATAGACTCTAAAGTGCTGTGTCACTATACTGCTTTGTCAATTTTGACTGCTTGATCCACGAAACTAGAGGTGTCTTGTCAATTGAACAAATTTCCCCTCATACCATAACAGACAGAATTTTGGTAGCAAAGGGGTTTTCAGCAGGGGCGCTCAAACTTTGACAGTGTATAGCAGCCATATTGGTGAAGATACGGCTGTTAAATTGGGAGGTTATAGCAATTAATGTTGGGCAAATCATCATGGCATGTTACAGTGTTGAGCAACGCGTACAAATCATTAAACTTTATTATAAAAATAAGGGCTGAGTTCGAGCTACGTTCCGTGCGCTACGTGATTTTTACGGTGCACACAATCGTTCTGTTGAGTCGATTATTCGTTGTTTAGTGGACAAATTTGAATTAACTGGTTCAGTAAACAATCAAACACCCGTACGTCGCCGAAACGTGAGGTCTGCAGAAACCATTGCTGCAGTGAACGAGAGTGTGCAGGATAACCCGAGACAGTAGATTCCTCATCGCGCCCAAGAACTTAGCGTTTTACAGTTTGGCGAATTTTGGGTTGAGACTTGAGCCTACAGCCGTACACAATTCAATTAACCCAGGAACTAAAGGTAAACGATCGTAGGCAGCGTCGAGAATTTCGTGAATGGGCTCGTGAGCAGTTGGAAATGTACCCCGATTTTGGACGGACAATTATTTTCAGCGACGAAGCTTATTTTTTGGATAAATGTCAACAAGCAAAATTGTCGCATTTGGGAAAATAAAAATCTACATGAAACCCATCAGTTGCAAATGTATCCAGAAAAAGTCACTGTTTGATGTGGATTCAGGTCCGGCGGGGTCATTGGCCCGTACTTTTCCAAAATAAAGCTGGCGCAGCTATAACTGTTACCAGCAAGAGGTCGATGATAACCAATTTTTCTTTGACCTAAATTGGAAAATATAAATCTCAACGATATGTGGTTCCAACAAGACGGTGCTACGTGGTAATGGATCCTCTGTACGACAAATTCGACGGCATGGTTTCGGCGACATCAACTAGCCACCGAGATCGTGTGATTTAACGCCATTAGACTTTTTCTTGTAGAGCTACGTTAAATCACGGGTCTATGGGAATAAGCCGCAGACGATTGATGCTTTAAAATTCAACATAACCATTGACACCAATGATATCGAGCCCGATTTATGCGGTCCAGTCATCGAAAATTGGACCTCTTGGATACGCGCCGATTAACCGAACCGCGGCGGCCATTTGGCCGACATCATATTCCATACATAATGTAATTAAATGCTCTTACAAAGAAAAAATAATATCTCATACACAACTTGTTTTATTTAAATTTAAAATTTGAGCGCCCTTAATGGAAAACGCTTTATTTGAAAACGAAGGGCGCACATGAAGTATTTTCTGTCCACATCCTGTTATTTTAGCAATTGTCGCTCTTTTGGTAGTAAACAACTTCTCATTAATAAAGAGAAACCTTTTGCAGCACATACTTGTAGCTCATTATTGAAGTTGACTACAACCGCTGTGCAATTGTCCTCCCTTAAGAGTTGATCTTGTAAGGTTTCAGGTTCAGCCTTCTATTAAAGATTCCTTGCACCGATGATCATCTTGCAAGAGGTTTTCCTCATCAAGACCCTTGGATTTAGGCCGACTTTGCTGTTTCTGGATGTGTCCACAATACAATATATTCTATTTCATAGATGACGACCTTCATAGTCAAGTTCATTGAACCGTTTAAATGCTTTGAGCATGGTTTGCTGAAGAGCAGAGAGCAAACAAAAAATCGACGTTCTCCTTTACGATAAAGTTGTAAAATGGCGTTTTGGTTATTTGGCAGTATAAACAAACTCTAAATAAACAGGAATAAAACTAAAATATTAATATTAGTACAGAAGAATAATGGATTTAGCAGAAAAATTAATTTGCCGTTTTTAAATTTTTTTAAAATTTATTGGACGTTTTACAATCTGTCTCTGACATTTAGAAAGTGGTATAATCTTTGACATGCAAAACATCACAGAAATTGTCCATTAACAAATTTTTTAATTTAAAAAGAAACTAATTTGACTTAGAGTTAATATCACAATCACTGAAATTTATTTGGTAGGTTTCATGTCAAATCTTTTGAGTCTGGGATTTTCTTCTTCTTCTTCTAGTAGATGCTCGACCAAAGAATTTGTAACGTACTCTGTATTTCCTTTTATCTTCATTAATTGTAGGGATACCAAGATCCCGACGTATGAATTCGTTTAGTACACACCATGAGGCATGAACTACGGATCTCAACGTCTTAGCTTGAAAGCGTCCAAAATGTCTATACTAAAGTTGCTTGCTGCTCCCCACAGCTGAATGCCGTAGGAGCAGTCTGGTCTGAGTATGGGTTTGTATAACAGTATTTTGCTCTCCAGTGATAGTTGAGATTTTTGTCCTAAAATTCAATACATTTTTCGATATACTTCTCCCAAATGTTTGCGTTTTATCCATATGTGGGTCCTCCATATTAGTCTTCTGTTTAGGTAGATTCCTAAATATTTGACGCTCTCAGTTTGTGAGACTTGCTGGTTATACAGCGTAAACGGTGGGCAGATACCGCTTTGTGTTACAAATGTCAATTATATTAATTTTGATGCAACACTTTCTGAACCATAGTTGTAGTAGAGTCAGATGGGCTTGGAGGTTGTGGGATACCATATTCATGTCCTAATGCGATGCTAGTACAGCCATATCATCGGCAAATATTGCAGTGGTTGTTTTTGTGAAGTGTGTAGATCTGCTGTATACAGGAGGTATTGTAGGTCCCAGTACACTGCCTTGGGGAACGCCTGAATTTGTTTGACAACCTAAAAATTTGATCAAAAAGTGTCAGCTAGGTATCATTTGATGAGCTGGAGCTGGAGATAATTTGTTCTTAGTTTTGGAAAGTAGACCATCACAAGAAACTTTCTCAAAAGTTTCTGACACATCTATAAATACAGCCGCACAGTACCTTTTTGCTTCAAAGTTTTTGTTTATTTTGTTAACGATTTTATCTATTTGTACGATGTTGCACGATGCTTCCTAAACACAAATTGGTGGCCCGGAATTAGGTGGTTGTCCATTAACATAGGTAATTCTATTTAATAGCAATTTTTTAAAAACCTTAAATAATATCGAAAACTCACTAATTGGTTTATACAGTAACATATTTTTTAAGGACTATAAAATAATTGTGGCAACTTTTCACTGTGGGAGGGATGAAACGTAATCGTAACGCTGCATTAAATAAATGTGTAAGAAATTTAATTTCTGAGATAATATCGTATTCGGGTGGGTTCCGTGGGTTAGCTTGTAAATTGCACTGGTTTTTCCACTTATAATAATATTTTTAAAAGGTAGGCACATTCGAAAGGGAGCATCCAGGAGCAGCTGTATTTTTTTGAGATTTCCGATGGAAATAGCTGGAACACCTGAGTTATGTGGTTTGTAAAGCCCTGTGCTTTTTCTTAGTCACTTCATGCCTACTTGCTATTGTCATTACGAAGTGGTGTTTTATGTTGCTATGGCCTTTTCAGCTTCTTCATCGCTTTCCAGAGCGAGTAGTCAGTAGCTTTTCTTGGAGGTAGGAATTTCAGATAGTTTTGTATGTACTGATCCTTAATGCTAGTCAGGAGTTTTTTGAGTTCAGCAGTTACTTGATTTAGACTGCACTTTTCTGTCTGAGTGCCTTGTTGTTTGCTGTCTCCACCAAAGTTTGCGTTTTCGGTAATTTTTTGTTTTACTATTATAGAACACTCTGGGTTTCTGATATGTTGCTGGTTTTGCGGAGTTGTTTGCCAAGAGACTTGTACCACTTGGGGAAAATTTCTATTGCTTCAGTTAGTTTATCTTCAGATTTTAGATAAATATTTAGTGGCAGATATTCGTCCACTAATTCCGTATATAAATCCCAGTTAGTGTGCTTACTAAGCAGGGTCGGTGTTTTTTTGTAATTAGCACGTGTGTTCCCATTGTTACTATAATGGGCGAATCATCTGCTGACGAGTCTTTAGATACTTCCGGTTCAACCCCTTAAATACACAAAAATCTAGAAGGTTGGCATTTTCGCAAGATCTGTTGGCCGGTATGTTGTAAACCAATATTGTTTATTCCTTTTACTAGTTGTCTACCTTTAGTTGTTATTAATCTGGATTCCATTCTACGTTTTAGCATTAAAATCACCTCCTGATATAAATCAGTTTCTAGAGTACGGAAGCAGCGCTCATATTGTTTGTTTTGTGCTTCAGAGGTCCTGCCTAGCCTTCGATCACAATTGTAGTTGGATGAAGGTGTTCGCAATTGTATTCAGAAAATTCATAGTAATTTATCAAAGTTTTACATGAGTATGCACCACCATCAGGATGTTGGTGATATAAACTGTATACCCTGAGATTCTTAAATAGCTTTTTGTCCGTAAAGTGTGCTTCGGCTATGAGCACGACATCGATATATTCGTTTGCGAGAGAAGATATTATGCCATTGCTAGTTTTTGCGACGAGTGTCGTTAGAAAATTCAATATTGTTCCTATTTGTTCTAGTAGTCCTTTCATCATTATCTTTAGAAAGACTTATGTCGTCATAGGGGTTGTTTAATAAACTTTGTTGTGGTTGAAATGTGTTGTTGGAGGTCATGAAATAATTACCTCCACTGCCTGGGCATATGTGTGTTGGCGGTTGAGATTGCTGCGCTAGATTCCGTGCCATAACTCCAAGTTGTTTATTTCTTAGTGGAGGAAACATTCTTTGTTGCAGCTCTTTGTACACGGGACACCCTCTATAGTTGGCTGGGTGATTTTTGTTGCAGTTGACGCATCTTACGTCATCTCTTCCATCTTTCCGAGGTCATCTGATTTTCAGTACGTTTAACACAGCGTAAGCTTCTATTGCATACGTTTTTAGTATGGCCAAATCGGTGACATTTAGCACCCCAATGTGCGTTTTACGAGGGGTGGTCTAATTGTAACCACTAAGTGTACTAGTTTGTCAATCTTGTAAATATCTTTGTTATTGTTTGTTGGTATTACTTCTACAAAGAATATTGGCAATTTTTCTTAGTAATTCTCTGCTTAATATTCCTGATATTAGTGGCCTAATGCCTATGTATCATCAGTTCCTTTTTTATTTCGTCTGTGGTAGTAGTTGGATGTAGGTTTTTAACGACTACTCTAAAGGTACGCTTCTTTTTGGATAAGTATAAAACTTTGTATTTTTCTCTGCTAGTGCTTTAGTTATAATTGTGTATTTCTCAGACGTTTCAGACGGTATTTTAACTTCATCATTGCGGAGATTTTATATTCATTTTTAGCTATTGTTTCTAGCAGTTTAATTAAGGGTTCGATCGTTATGAAGTCTGATAAAAAAATCGGCGGAGGTTTAGAATATGCCTTTGCAGGTACCGAGTTTTGAGTTTTGTTCTTCTCTGGATTGGGATTGTCTAACAGGGCATAGCGAGTGGTAGGATTTAATCAATGGTTTATGGTTTTTGCTTTCTTGGCCTAGGAAAGCATTTCATCGTTAGCGTTTTTTATTATCTACTAATTTCCATTCAGGGTCTTGAGCTGGAGAGGATGCTAGTTGCAACTGCTGGTAGACTAAACCATTTTGTCTAGATGAATTCGAAATTGGATTTTTTGGTAGTTCTATTACATCATTTATAGAGAACTGCGTATACGGACCTTTGCCAACAGGCTGCTGCTGAGGGCACTAATATCTTCGTGAAACATATGATGGTTGGAAATTTTCGCTGAGTTCCATAGGACAAAATTGCCGTCCGAGGAAAATAAATAAAGCCACAACTTCAAAAAACTAATAGCAAAAATAGAATTACTAATAGTGATTAACACCAGATGATAAAAATGAAAAGGAGCAACTGCAATAATAATAATAAGAAACATAGTAAAGAATACAGTGGATGTAGGGATAGTAAAAAAACAACAAATTATTAAGTTAGAAACATAGAATGCAAAGAGTACAAATAGTAAAGAGAGTAAGTTAATATACAAACTAACAAAGATAAATATGCGTTACATAGCAATTCCAAAAACAGAAATAAAGGTAAAGAGATTACAAAACTATCAAACTAATATTGAATATACTGATCAGAAATAGAAATTAAAAATGCCGCCAAAGCGAGAGTAGCAACAAAGTAATGGATTTAGCAGACCCCAATGGAAAAGTCGGCAACAAAAGCCAAGGACTGGTACTTAGCTAAAGACGAAGAAAATAAAGCAATTACTAACAAAGAGAGAATTATTGAGTTTTGTCTAAAAAACACACTTAAAATTAAGAACACACTTGTAAAAAAGGACATATACAAAGCAAGAAACAAGTAATAAATAGAATGACAAATCAATAATTGACTAATTTCTGTTAAAGAGTTAAAAAGTTAAAAGGAAACCCGAAGTAGGAAATGATTACTTTTTGTTAGAAATGAAAATTAAAATAAATTCGAAAGGAAATGATGAATTTAAATGCTATAAGCTAGAAAATAAAAATAATAAACGTTTGGGCGACGGGCAACACGAGGTTGCCGCGTAGCGCTTCGCCGCGGAAGGGTCCGTGGATACCTTTCTCTTACTAGGACAGTGTGTGGTCCGCACCTTCCACGATCACCGCTCGGTCACCGCACCGCCAGGGAGGATGACCAGCGAGAAGGTCAATGCCGCTGAGGGCCCGGGAGGGACCCCAATTTCCCAAACGCGGCCCGATGTCTCGGGCAGCCAAACGTTTGGGCGACGGGCAACTCGAGGTTGCCGCGAAGGGTTCCCCTAGGCACACACACACTGTCGCCCTTACAACATAAGAGGACGCACACAGCAATAGTCACGAATCCCACTGAACTGTTTATTTATCACGCAGTCCTTTTTTTTCTTTCCTTGAAAGCAGCATACTGGCGAAAACGTCTTGAAGGCTCAACGGACTCGAGTCAAGTGATCTAGCGCTCCAAATTGTCTCTAAGGCCCCGCGGCAGCGCATCAAAGAGAGGGGGGCAGCGCCTCTAATTAGCGGTGGCGCTAAGTTAAGTTTTTCTTGTAAAGGCGCACGAGCGCCCGGTAGTAAAGCGCCCGAACAATTGGCAAGGTTTCGTTGAGCCAATTTTGAATCGATTTTGATTGATAATAAATCCGCGTATGTTCTTTGCCACTAGTAATTGTTATATTACGTTTTACAGATATAAAATGTGTATATACATTTGCTTCTTATCAGACCGATAAATTTAAACTCAGATAATTATGAGTATTTTTTAAAGCTTAGCTAGTTTTACCTAATGCATAGTACGTAATTAGCTTTTTTATTACTCTAAATTCTTTTTGTTCTTAGTAATACCGCTAATCTGCCACTTATCTGACTTTTATATTTATTATTTGTTGTTTATTCTATTACTTTTAAGGATCAATCATTCCAGAATCGAGCCTACTGTATAGCATACAGTATGTCGATCCCAGTCCCGACCCGAGCCCTGTTCTCGCTCTGATCTAGCTCCGGTCCCGCCCGGGCTTCGGTCGCGGACCCAACTTCAGTGTCAGCAACGAACATCCAGCCACAAAAAATAATTGATTTATCAAAGTATACAAAAAAAATTTCTCTTTTAATTGGATATCAACAAGAGGGCACTGGGTCTCTATAAAATTAAAAGAAAACAAGGAAATCTAAAAAATGGTTTTCATATTATAAAAGAAAATGCAAATAAAAAAAGTGCACACAGCAGAAGTAGAGATTTAAGTTAAGAGAGCAAGGGGGAAAGACTAAAAACTTTCCAAGAATAAATTTGCATTTCCATCAATAAGTATAGAAGCATAAAAATAAACTTATGGTTTGGATTATTGTTAGGAAAGAAATGTTGGGCTACGTACAACTATCTATTTCATCCATATAAACTTGAGCAATAAGAGTAACTGTAATTTGTGTAATAAAAGTATAAATATTTTAGAAAATAGAAAGAGCAAAGCAGGGAAAACATGAAGATACTAAGCGCAACAAAGAGTACATTACTGACTTGCGATCAAAGTCAAACGCAAATTAAACGCGCCTAGTCTTTACTACAAAATAAAATTAAGCGTTGGTAATAGTGCAATTTATAATTTTGTTAAAACTTATCTGGTCGGTGCAGATACAGTCTGTCTAGCAAGAGCGTGGCAAGGATTACTCAAGATTGGTAAAATATGTTTTCACCCACGGACGTAACATTTCTCCTTCATGCGTTGTAGCTAAAGAGTCAGTTGCTGTATAAATTTTGTTGAAATAAACAATTTAAAATCCAATTGTTATTTTGAAGCGCTATTCTGGTGTTTACACCTAAAACGATCACAAATTATGCAATTCCTTGCCGCCAAATTTATAGAAAAATTAAGATCGTTCGTTGAACTTAGTTTAGTTCACTGCCGATAAGTTCAATCCTCGTTCGGAAAGACCTACCACTTTTTTACTAGCCAGATTGTTAATAACAGTAATGTTTTATTTATCACACTTTCAATCCAGACGGGTTAAATTTTTATCTTTATCTATAAATATCTAGTGAATACATACAAATCAAAGCAGAATTCACTTAGTTACGAAAACAATTATAAATAATCTTATAAGAGTGTTTACAAATACGGAATAAATTAGTAAAAATCCCGTAACTCGGTTATAATTAGCAAATAAGCAACTCATGTTATTTTATCTTATTGTATTTAAACTCTAAAAATAAAAAAGTGCTACTCAAATATTGCAAATATGTTTTATAAAAGTAACTAATTTGTTTTATTAAATTATATATCTTATTCTTGCGGTGGCTTGGCCGTCAATGATCGTTGGCTATCATATTTACTATGGTGGCGTTATTGACTTCTGATCGGAATAATTGGATGGTCGTCTTTCCGTATGATTCTCGTAAGTTCTTCAGCCAGGAAGAACTCTACCTGGTCCACGTTCACTGACTATTTTTCTCTGTATGATTAAATGAAGAATCTCATATTTTTTGGGGTGTTTTGTTATGTGATTGAAGTACTGCATCTTTCGCTTTTTATAGTTGTAGCTATTTCCGATTCTTCATTCATTCGCATGAGTACCTCGTTACTACTTATTCTATGTATCCAACTTATCTTTAATAACCTTCTGTACACCCACATTTCAGAGGATTGTAGTAGTTTATGTGTGACTTTTGTTAGTATCTACGCTTCTACCATACAATAGAATAGAAAAGACATAACACCTCACCATGCTCATTCTTAGATCAATTCTTAGGTCATGAGTACATAAGTAGCATCGTACAAGAGCATCATCTTAATGAATGCTGCCCTTGCATTGTAGTAGACTTTGCAAAATTGTTAACTAAGAATAGTAAAAACGTGTGCTGTTACGGCAGTATTTAGTCTATACTCAAAAATGTGTTCACCGCATTGTTTTTCTCATTTTTTGGTCTAATCGTCTATAGATTTAATTTCGCACTGGTATCATATGTTTCCGTTGCGTACTGTGTACACATATTTCTATTGTCTTCATTTGTATCATTTGCATAATTTAGTGATATTTAAGAACATATTTTTTCATATTATCCTATTTAGGGTCCCGAAACGCGACCAGCTTCGGCTACTTGACCTTGTAAGTTTTTTTTGTCTAAATATCTTACTATTAGATTTGATCGATTAGTTGTTTATTATAGCAATTTTTCTTATCCAAATAATAGCTCCTAACGCTGCTAAACTGCTTCTATCAGCACTAAAATATAGAATGTTGCAAATTTAGCCATATGCAGTTTGCTTGAAAATATTTTTGTCCGAATTATTAATAACTCTCTTCAAAAATCAAGTTAGCCCTGTTGTTCTCTTTTCTTAAAGACTATTGCTAGATTGTGCTAACGAATTCCATCGCTTTCAAGTTCATCCTACCTAGTTACCAATTAAAAAATATCTGGCCATTTCAAGTTATAATGTATCTATATTTTAGCCGTAATTAAGTCAATATAATAATAAATAAATTAATTTCTCTTGACAAATTTTCATTAAAGTCGAAAACAATGCTAACGAAAGAGCATTTGCCTAAAGTTTCTAATCATATAAATTAAATGCTTTCTTAATATTATAGTTCGAAGTAGAGGTGCTACTTTAATCAGCTGATTTGATATAACGTCAAGAAGGAAACAACAATACAAATGTATGATCAATTTTAGTTGTTTCTATCAGTTAATAACAATTGTTTGTCTAGCTTTTTTCTATTCATTTACCAGTATGTAAGAGACTACTTCGGCATTAAGTTTTCGTTTTCCTAAATCGTCGCATAAATTTGCGATAGTCTTCTTTCAATGCTGCCTTATGCATTCAACATCGGCAGCGGTATATGATGTTGATGGGTGGTCGATTTTGGGAACGTTTTACACCGAATAACTACCCTATAAAAATCACTTGTATGTTCAAAGATATGGCTTCTCGATAATGCTTTGACAACATACACTTGCTGTATCATTTTTACTAGGAGTTTCTCCTAGCTTAACGCAGAACTTAATGTTAATTCTCTGCTCGCAATCTCCATTTATTACGTAACTCATGTAACCAAACAGTGAGTTACCAAGTACAGTCCTGTCACCTAGCGAGTTTGCACGGAAATGCTACAAAGACCATATCTATTCAGAACACATATTAAGTGACTGAATAAAGTAATGATTTAAAAAATCAGTCTTGAGACTTTTCTGGTAAAAGCTGTATTGGACAGTTTTCTTATTTGTTCATAATTGCCTTTTTCATCACATATAAAGGCGATAGACTTTAATCAAGCTTTAATTAAAAAGTACATATAAATAATATCGTCAATAAATTTGCTTTACAAATCAATTTTATAGAAGAGGTCAAAGTAATTGTTGTAATAGCAGAGATCACTCATAAACAAAACCACTTTTCAAAAAAAGTTGTGGTGTCAGCTGTGGGACACGCAAAAATCTCGTTTTGTAGGAACTAAGTGTAGGGTAGCTACTTAGTAAGCAGATGTTATTACTTTTAATATAAATAAATGAATAAACTTTACTTCAATTACAAAATTAATCAAAAAGACGGGAGCTAAAAGAAGAGTAAAAAAGTTAGTTTTATAAAAATTAAATTCAAGAACACTAAAAAATTGATCAAAAAAATAGAGGACAGACAATTGTCACTAAAGAATTTTAATTAATAATACACTTAAAAAGACAAGATGCTTGACAAAGACCTAGATATTTACAAGGTCTCCATTTAGTTATTAGATGATGATAATAATAAAACATTGCAGAAAATAGAGATGAATACAAAAGACGCAGGAAGACGAAAACAGAAGTAAAGGACAAATTTGGGAAACAGTTATAATTTTACGTATTAGCAAAATAAAATAATTTTGATAAAAACTACGCTTTACCTTCCTACATAATCTCCTTAAAGGAAGCTTACTGGGTACCATTAAGCTGGCATTATTTAAAACTCTATCGTGTTCTTTGAGTATTGTAGGTCTTAGGATCAAAGCACGATAATAGCACACTTTCAAATTAATAATTCAATTGTGTGTTACAGTTTTTTCTAATATTGTAGCGACTTTAGTAGCATAACCTGAAAGATCGACTCAATTAGTAAAAATACTGCGACTCTCCGAGAATACGAGCGGTGAGCTTGTGTCAAACCAACAACAAGAACTGAAGTACAAAGATGTATGTGGAATTTAAGAGAAAGAAAAGGTGAAATTGTGCAAGAAGGAAGAGCACAAGATCTTTTTTGAACAAATAGAAGACTGTCACAAAAGCAAAGCTTTATAATGAACTGTCATGAATTATATGGCCCCAATTTGAGCCCGGCGCTTTAAGATTTGTTTGGGATTTTTGTAATTTGTAACCATACGCGCACATGTTCTCAATACACAGGGTGGTAAAAAACCGCATGTTTTTCAAATAAATGCAATGTATTAACATCAAAACAAACTGTAAAAAATGTATCACATCCGAAACTTTACTTCAAAGTTTTTCATCACACTTATCTACATTTCTTCTGACACAGTTGCAATTTCGTCGCAAATAGCAACCTTCAGCTCGTCTACCTTACGGCGATTTCTAACGTGGATTTTGAAATTGCGGTAACCTCAAAGAAAAAATCGTAGACATTACCGAAACGTGAGGTTACGTGTAGGAAAACACTTGTAGAACAATTGGCATCAAAGCTCTTGCCGTGTGAAATATGCCTGTATCTTGTTAAAACTATATTTTCTCCATATTGACCGATACATCAAAGTTATGGCTGCAAAAAGTTATGTAGCACTTTCACATAGTGCTGTAAAGTTACTGTTACTATAGCCTCGTCTTCAAAAAGTAATATTTAGTGATCCCTAATTTTGATACTCCGCACCGATCTGCAACCTTAGCATTATAAAAGCTCCTTGATGTAACTCGTGGGTTCTCTGCTGAACAGGATCAACAGTTTTGTTTATTGACATATCATCCAAATAAAATGCGTTATCGGCATTTTTTCAGGCATTATTTTACAAAATAGTTTGAGTTGGATATAATCACCTTAGAACAGCTTTTGAGCAATTGTAATTATAATTTCCTACGGGTAAAATTACCACTCGGCGTATAAGATGAGCTGTAGTGAGGCAGATCCAAAGTGAAGAATGTAAAATTTGATCCATCGGAGTATTTTCTACGATCATGCATTACTTTATCTTGCGTAATATTAAAGAGTCGATGGAAAAGAAGTTTAATAGTAACAATAAATTAGTTTTTTAAAAATAAAAAGATATTCTCTACGTTCCACTATGCCATGACTACTAAAACTGCGTTTTCTAAGCTACTCACAGGAGACGTGTGGTAAACTTCCATCTTCCTTTTCCCACCTGCTGCCTATTTCAAAAATATGCGTTTCTGCACCGTCCAGTATATATATCTACTACCCTTTTTTCAAAGATAAACTTTTAAGTTTCCTTGATGGCACTTGTTTTGATATGAAATTAGTAGATAATGGTAGACGAAAGGGGGGCTTTTTAATTGCACGAATTGGAAGAACATTCATTTACCAAGAAGCACAAGTAAGCGAGTCAAATTTAAAATGGTAGTGGTTCTTCTAGTGCTTTGGTATCGTACGATGAGATAACCAACCAAACCTACTATTTAAAGGCTTCAAAAGTCTTTCGTAAATTGTATAATTGACTGCTTGATCGGAACGATTGTGATATCTACCAATTCCAACATGTTCTGACTTTTCTTAAAATTAGTTTTGTTTTTAATATAATAAAATCAAAAGCGACGAATTTGATAAAGATAATATCAATAAAAGACCTCCAGTACTATTTTCAAACCTGCAAAATTTAATTGAATGTCTTTAGAGTAGAAGGGCAAAATATATCAGCTCATTTTTTTTTAATAGAAGATAAAATGTTATAGTCTAATAAAATGTGTTATATTGATTGTGTATTGTTATTCAAACATAAACCGTCAATTTAAATTGCGACCGAGCCGCTCGGCTCCACGTAAAATTGAAATGGAAAAATCTAATCGCGCTCGCGCTAAGGAGGGCTTTCTCGGCGGGGCTGTTAATACGCAATCGACATCCGCATCACCTTCGCACCGAGGCGAGGGCGCGCTCCCCGTCTGCTGTCAAGGGTAGATTAGTGCCGGAGCTCGACGGAAGGGGTTTTACTCGGACACAGGCTTACCGGCTTCCCTTTTTGTTGGTCTTTTTACAACGGAGCGCGGCCAGGGGTAATAAATAGATGGAACTGTTTCCAGGTAGGGCAATTTGGGTTTTGCAAGGCGCCCATTTGTACGTTTTGGCTGCGAACAGCCTCTAAATGCGTTTCGGCTTGGCTTTGCTCCGCTTATTCAGATCGTATACTTGCTCGCGTGCTTTGACGCTCCGCTTAAACAGCGTCGGCCAATGGCAGGCGCTGATGAGCTCTTCATCGCAACAGATCTTACTTAATCAAGCAGATCGCCGCGTTTGAAAGTTTTAAGCCGTTTTAAGTAAAAAAATTATACATCATTTTTTTAGAAATTAAAACTATTCGACTCGCATTTCAAAAAAAATTAAGGAAGTATAGTGTCTACAGAAGACCTACCTAAAATCTAACTTCATTTATCTTGTACTCAGCATTCAATTTCCGGTACATCTCAAAAAATGTATTTGTAGTTGAAATGGTTAAAAAGGTAGAAGAAATAAATCTTTTGTTTGTATTCAATCCTTCATAAGTCCATTATTCATATTTATTTTTTACTTGTTATTTTTAACCCTAGTCCTACCAAGATTTTATTCTAACATGCCCTACTAGGTTGTGTCTTATAGATATACCTCTGTGTGTATATATGTTTTAACTTTATCTACGGAGTGAATCAAATACAAATCAAAATCTTATTTTTAAACATTGCGAAATAAACAAAAAAGAGAAAAATAGGTGTGCCCAAAGGGAATTTTCTTTGTGAGGTATCTATTACTATCAGCTCTTTAGTTATCATCAGGATGTCAAAGTTAAAGATACCTTCGTCACCTTACCAAGTTCCTCACGATAGAAGTTGTGAAACCGTCAGAAATATTAAGAAGCTTTAAAACTTTGTTCTAAAACAACCCCTTTACGAATACCTAAGTGAAGGTGTGACATAACATTTTTTTGAGAAGTTCAAAAGTTGGAAATGGTTATCAACTCAAGGAGTAGTGTGATAGAGGAGAATATGTCCATTGTTCGCCCGTTTTCTCGAGGATTAAATTGCTTCTAAAAGCTAAGATACTATTTAGACCATCTAAGATGTTATTTTGCTTCAAGACAATTTCTAATTCTATACATTTGCCCAAGCGCTAGTTAAAAATTATAGATACGTTCTAGATCTAAAATACCCTCCGTTTACTTCGATTTTATTCCTCTGCGTTATCATTTGTTTGGACCTGCTCTTTGCGGGAAAACATAACGATGTTTTATTTTTTTAATGGTAAAATAGAACTTTCTGCCGATACTGGTACTTTTTTTATTGCAATTGGGATCAACAAATTGTAACATTTACTCAGACGACTCAAACTATACCATTTAATATGATTTATTACTAGCTATCCTGCTATTTTCAGTAAGTTAATGTTGCAAAGCTAATATTTTTAATATGTGCAAATCAATAACAAATAAATCTACCCCACGAGCTTTAACCAGATTGGAAAAGACTAAAGTCCATTTATTACTTTTGAGTTTCACCGAAAATGCGTGTATAATTTAAAGAAGAGTGTTGATTCATTCTTTCTTCAATTTACAGCAGATACTATTTTTTATTTTCCTTATCGACAGTACAGTTGTGGTGCATTCTAAATAATAATATGACGTAGCAATTTTTTTTAGTTGCGTAAAATGCTAAAGTCAATGCCTTTAAAACTAAATAAATATCTTTTGATATATCGTCGATTGTTAGATAAAAATTTTGTAGCATTTAAACATCAATGTGGCTAGAAGTTCTTAGCTGGTGTATAATTTGTGGAACGCAACATTAACCAGGTGCGTTCAAATTGCAAGGTCTCCAAATATTTTTCTGAAAAAGTAGTTATCCAAAAAAGTTGTAACTTCTGTTACTTCTCAAAGTAATCTCTCGTCTAGACGTACACATTTCTTACGATGTTGTGGATATGTCACCATGGCAGCTGAAAACACTTCTTTAGCGGTATGTTTTGCCCAATGAAAAATCGCTAATGCAACAGCGGCTCGATTGGAAAACGAGGGGATTTTTTTGCACTTACAGGCACTGCAGCCTCCAGGGCTTATTGTGCCCACTAACATGCACTTATTCTAGGACGCCGGCTAATGGACAGGCAACTGCTTGAACTATCTGAGCTACTGCGTTCCCAGGGATGGCGGATAGTATCGTTCATGGTCCGAAATTCATGGCTGCATCAAGTGTCAGCATTTCTTGAGACATTTCCACTCGCGCAGTCTTGTGTTCGTCGGTCTGCATTCGTAGGACCCATCTTGAAGAAACTTTCCAGATTTTCAGTTAATTGTGCAAAATGGACTCCACAGATTCCACAAATGTCAAGCTTAGAGGCGATATCACGCACACCTAATCTACGCTCTTCCATAACGACTTGCTCCATTCGCGTAATTGTGGTTTTGGTCTGGCTGGTTTGTGGTCGAGGCTGCGTTGGTTCATTGTCACACAACTATCGAGTGTCTTTAAACTTTCGCACCCACGAATGCACATTTTTAATATCCATAACATTTTCACTCCGTGTTTTACTTAATTGGGGATGAATTTGAATGGGCATTTTACTACGCAAGAAGGGAAAACAGACACGTGATTCTTAAACACTAATCGTCGCCATTTGAAGTATAAAAAACAACACTCACTGCAATAGCGGTAATTTGACCTGTGTACATTGTGTGGTGTTGCCACCTACATTGCGATTTTAGAAATATTTTCCGCGTCTTCTAAAATTAACCGCATCTTTTTACTTATTCTCACCGTTAAGGAGAAAATCTGGAGATCTTAGAATTTGAACGCACCTCCTGCATTTCTTCTAAAAATGGATTTGCAAAGTTCTTTATTTAAGTTTTGCGTTAATTTTTCTAATCTTTTGAGACTTTTTAACTATAATGTGCCACAGAATGAATAACTAGTTCCCCTATTGCAGACTCACCAAATTATCATTCCATACTTATTTGGTCTTCCTAGTGTGGGGACGATATAACGAATATATTTTACATATTGTTGGTATTTACATACGCTTTTTTTACATTATTTACAACAAGAGTTTATTATGGCCACGAGAGTGCTGAGGTTCCGGTCGGCAGTTGGCTCGTGTCCGTGGCGTCGTCGTACGCTAAGGGTTAGTTCTTGCGATCCGGTGCTGGCCCAAACAGTGTTCACAGGACGCGTTGCAATCGTTCTTCAGTCGTTGACGCCACTGTCGGTTTTACGAGGCGCCCCTCGTCGAATCTCTTCTGCCGTTCCTTGCCGGGCCTCTTCTGTGGTGTCGGTGGCAACGGAGACAGCGGTTCTGGTACCGGCGTTCTTCGGCGGTAGACTCGTCACTGGTTTCCGGAGGCCATATGTCGCGGTCAAGTTGTTGTCGGAGGTGGCTTACAATTCGGTAAGATCCTATGCCTAGCGGCAAGCGCTGTTCAATGAGGTCCAGGTCTTTCAGATAGCGGCAAGGCCAGTTCGAAGGCTTTCGAGTAGCGGCAGCAAACTGTCTTGGACGTAGACGCTTTTATCCCCAGAGTTTTGAAGATTGCGTGATTGGTTTCCACCCTGGTTTCTAGGAATGCTTATCGGCTCGGCATTACGCTAATTTGTTCTGCTCAGGAAACACTTTGTCGAAATTGGAATTTTACATCCTGTAGTTTTTGTCCCTCAAGGCAGCAATCTAGAAAGATTCTTGATCTTTAAAGTTGCTCGTTGATAGGTAAGATTTAGGAAAGCAATATTTTACAAGTTTTCGTTAAACATTCCTACAGGTTTGAATAAACACCAACCTGTCGAGTTCTGGTAGTTTTGTCATTAAATGCTCAAAAATCACTTCAACAGAGTTTGTCGCATTTTGAACTGTAGACATCGATCATGAATGTTGTTGGACGGCCAATCACAGAAACTCTGATGGGATCATGTTTTCTCGAAGAGAGCTGCTAGGGTGGCCCAGCCTCTGTGCTCGGGCTGCTGCTCTACGGCTTCTTTGGTCGTCATCTTCGGCTGTGTTGGCTTTTGAGGTGTTTCTCCCTTGGCCGCCGCTGCGTAGCTGCGTCCTTGGGTCTGGGTTACCTGGCGGGGAACTGGCTTCGGGAATTTAGGGCATCCCCGGAAGCTGGCGGGATGGGGGCCCTGGCAGTTTGCGCATTCTGCGGCTTCGTGGCTTGCACCCCCGATGGTGGTCTTGCCCGCATTTGACGCACTTCGGGTCGGCGCGGCAGCAACGCTGAGCGTGGCCGAATCTCTGGCATCTGTGGCACTGGCTCACGAAATTTGGCTTCTTGTGTGGGCGTTCCACCGTAACGTCCATATCGAAGACATTTTTTATGTCGAATATGGCTTTTCCCGCGTCGTTCCGCTCCAGCTCCAGGAACATGAGCGGCATGGGGCGGCGGTTGGGGCCTTTCCGCATTCTCCGCACCGTTAGAATTTGGATTTTGCGGGCGAGGATTTCTTGCTTCAGGTCCTCTTCGGTGGCGTATTCCGGGACGCTTCGCAAAACGACCCGGAGGGGCTTGTCCTGTCTTAGCAGGTGATAGTGGTGCTCTATACGCGCCTCGTCTAGATAGTGCGTTAGGCACCGGTAGTCATCTGGGGTGGCGGTGAAAATTGAGATGCCATCTGCCACATTTTTGGCTCTGGTGAACCCAATTTTCTCTCCTGGATGGCCTTCCTGACAGACGGCCACGTTCTCTTTGGCCCGCAGGATTATCGGGGAACTCGCTCGAGTGGGAGCAGTCGATGAATTTGAACGCACCTCCTGCATTTTTCGGGGACTGGGGATTTGCAGGAAGTTCTGTCATCTCAGACTTTTGCGTTAATTTTTCTAATCTTTTGAGGACTTTTAAGCGGTAATGTGCCACAGAATGAATAACTAGTTCGCGCGCAGATTGCAGACTGCACCAAATTATCATTCCATCACCTTATTTGCGTCTTCCGTAGTCGGATGCGGACGATATAACGATTGATTTTACATGGATTGTTGGAATTTACATACGCTTTTTACATTATTTACAACAAGAGTTTACCTTGGACTGAGGTTCCAGTCGGCAGTTGGCTCGCTGTCCGTGGCGTCGATCGTACGGTAAGGGTTGTTCTTGCGATCGGCTGGCCCAATGACAGTGTTCGCTATGGACGACAATCGTGGCTTCAGTCGTTGACGCCACTGTCGGTTTTACGAGGCAGCCTCGTCGAATCTGGCTTCTGCCGTTCCTTGGCCGGGCCTGCTTCTGGCGTGTCGGTGGCAACGGGCGCGGTCGTACCGGCGCACTCAGATTGGCTGTACGACTCCGTCCACTGGTTTCAGGCCATATGTCCGAATCAAGTTGTTGTCCAGGAGGTGGCATCCAGGATTCGGATAGAGATCCCCGATCCTAGATCGGCAACGCTCCTGCGTTGCCACAGAGCGTCGCTGGTCTTTCGGATTGCGGTCGAGGCCATTTCCGCCAGCATCTCTTCGAGTAGCGGTATCGAGTCTGTCTTGGACTGGCGTAAGGCTCGCTTTTATACCCCAGAGTTTTAAGATTGCTTGATTAGGCCGGCTTGCACTTTCCCAATTCCCGGTTTCTAGGAATGCTTATCGGTTCGGCATTGCGCTAATTTTTTAGGCTAATTCTTTTACATCCGTGTAAGTATTTTGCGTCCCGTCACAGGCAAATCTAGAAAGATTCTTGATCTTTAAAAGTTGCTCGTTGATAGTAAGATTACTGAGAGAAAGACAATATTTTACAAGTTTTCGTTAACACATTCCTACAGGTTTGTAATAAACACCAACCTGCTGAGAGTTCTGGTAGTTTTGTCATTAAATTAAAAAATCACATCAACCGAGTAAAGTCTATTTTGATAACATAGACATCGGAATATATAAAATTTCCATATAAAACACCCAAATATCATAATCTAGAAATCTGAACTATTATCAAATGGTTCCCACAAATTTCCAAAAATGCAGCTAGCTTCCATATTATTTAAAAGTAACTTTAAAAACGAGCTGAATGCGCTAAATCAGTATACATATTGGATGTTTCGCATTGTTCAAAATCCATATCATTAGAAGATCAGTCATTTGGGTACTCTTTAACTTCGCTATAGGTTACATATTTACCTATCATTTTAGTCACTATTGTAAAATGCAACAAACAACTCCCATCTAGTTAGCAGTCAACGTCGGTCAGTCATAACTTTTTTAAATTTCAAAAATAAATAATAATTCAACAAATCTGTTTCTATCGAAAGAAATCAAAATATTATATTGCTTACTAGATTGTAATGTCAACTAAATAAATAGAATCAAATAATAGACCCCAAAAACGGATAATGCATCTGTTTATTTAATTAATTAATTAATTTACAAATTAAGTGGTGTCAATATTCTTAAGCCTGTAGCATATCAACAGTTTGATTTACAATGTACAAGCATTTTTAGAGTCAAATAAGCTTGAAAGGCAAACCTTGGCGGAATGAGGGTTTAATATATGTCTACCATAGAACTACCTCCATTTGATTCATAGAATATGTGAAAAAGTGTTTATTTTAGAAACTTAGGGTTGCAGTTGTAGAACTATAATAGATTACTATTTAATTCCAAACAGTTTTATGATCTAGATAAAATTATTTTCCATAGACACGACGTTTAAAAAAATATACGGAAACTAGTGATTTTATAAACAATAAGTAAGTACGCTGAAACTAGCTGGTGGTTGTAAAGCGAAAGCTTGAAAAAGTGGTAATATATGAGACTTGACAAATTCAGTTTTATATGGTCAAGACAAACATTGTTAATGCAAGTTCTGTTAAAATAACTAGTGATCTGAATTTAATTCCAAATGACAAAGTACAAATGTCTACGAATATTAGACGAAAGAGAGGCTTAATCAGTAGCGTGGAAGGTACATTATAAATATTTAGAAAAAGCAATTAGATGAGCAATAAAGAACTAGAGCAAAAAGGCAATAAAATAATTGATATGGAGCTGATGCAGACAAAGACGGAGAAAACAAAGAAAAATTACGAATAAAATAAAAAATCAAAAGAAGAATTATTAAAAAGAGATTGCGAGTAGGTGACTGGAAAAAATTGTTAAATGAACAGAAATTTAATCTCAAACGTGGAAAAAGACGAAACATCCTGATCAATCAACTGATCAACAGCTTAACAAATTATAAAAAATAAACTTTAGGCCTATATAGGAGCAAGTAAAACGATTCTTATTGATAATAAAACTAAATGAACAGTAAACATTTCTCAAATGTGTAATTAGAAAGTTAAGCAGTAAATATGTTTATTAAGTATTAAGTATTAACATTTATATAGAACACAATTTAACGTGGATTAAGAAAGCAACACAGACATAAATTGGGAAAGCAGCCAAAGAAGAAGCTAGTAAATGGAATAAAGTTGCAATCGCCTATAACAAATTATCACCCAAAATAAAGCCTGTGCATAGGATAAGAGAAAGTAGTGAGTGATAAAATAGCTAAAACATTAAAGCTTAAAACAACAAATAATTCATATAAAGAGAAAAAAAAGAGTTCAACATCGAATAGATCATCGTGTGGTTGAAATACTGCGGACAAGTGAAGTGCGAACAAGTTTGCCTTTTCTTTATCGCCCTTGGCCCGCTCAAGTGCTGAAGGGAGTTTCCGTATTCGTAAGGATGGAGTTTGGGATTTTAAAGAAGATAGGTCTCCATATTGATTTGTCACCTGTTTAAGGTTAAGATGCAGCTATTAAATGAATCATCCCTTAGAGTTTTAACTTTTGCCTTCAGCTAATTAGTGAGGTTGTTGAGTTTCGTTTTATCTAATAGATAAGGTTCCTTTGCCATTGAGCTCTGGCTTTCCTCTTCTGAGCAACTAGGAGTATAACTTTTAGGAGGATCTTTGTGGGTGTTTTGAGTTTTCTCTGTACCTTGGAGGGGTAGCTAGCTGTGCTGCTAATGATAGCAGAATATTAAAGTAGTTTACGGCAGCTTCTACTTCGAGTTGATATTTTAGGCTAATTTTTAGGTTGATGCTTTCATGGAGAATTTGGCGATATTTATACCAGTTTATTGTGGCGTTGTGAATCTGTTTGGGGAGTCTTTGGGTAGGACATTTGCACTGATAGTTTCTACGTGTGGTTGGGGTGTGATCAGATGATAAGTCATAGCTTGCAGAGATATTTGTGTAGTTTGGTGATATGTCGTTATTGATAAAGAGGTCTAAGTGGTCGGGGATTTTGTTGGGGTCCGATGGCCAGTATGCCGAGGTCCCCGTTGATAGGTAGTTGCATTTGTTGTCTTGTATAAATCTGTACAACTCTCTGCTTTTTGTGGCGATTAAGCGAGAGTCCCACGTGGTGTGCTTGCTGTTGCAGTCGCCACCTGATATGTATTTGGAACCCAGGGTGCAAAATAATTGTTCAAAGTCATCTTTTTTGATGTTATGCTTCGGGGGCAGTAGAGAACCGCGACAGTTAGTTCATAAGGAAGGGTGAGCACCTTGATAGAGGCGGCCTGAATTGATTCCTCCTCATATTTGGGGAGAGCGTAGTGTTTTATGCTTTGTTTTATTAATATAGCGGTCCTTGTATGTCCAGTTTTATCTGGATGGTTAGCGTTGTATAGCTGGTAGTTTGGAATTTTAAAGTACAATTTTTCCGTGAAATTTGTTTTGCTAATTAGCAGTATGTCGATAAAGTTTTGTTTTAGGAATAGAATTACTTTGCCATGGTAGTTTAACAGGCCATTGGCGAATTTATCCATTGTTTTGTTTGCTAATTAGCATTGTCAGCATGTTTATAATCATGCTGTTTTGTTGGATGAGTTGGAAGAACGTGGATTTGAATTCTTCAAGAAATTTGTTATGAGTAAGGCTAAAAGACTATTCAGAGGGCGTTCTGGGAGGGGTTTGCGGTGCCGTGTAATATTAGCGTAGATAGGTGAATGCAGAAGATTAGATATGCGAGTTTGTTTGTTTATGGTTGGGGAGCGAACAGTAGATGGTCTAGTAGTGGTTGCTGGCGAGTCTTTTTTCTTCTTGCAGCTAGCTGTGCTGTGATCGCTGCTGCATTTGACGCACACGAATGGGCGGGAACAATATGCCTTGGTATGACCATATATTTGGCAGCGCATGCACTGTACTATATTTCTGCTTGTTCTTGACAGCTCTATTGTTACTCGATTGTGGAGTATGTGTTGAAGGGTATATATGTAAACTGTTATCAGATGTTTCCAGATTTCTGAAGAATTTCATTAGTTATTATGTGTTTCTCTTTTTGCGTTCATGATGTTTCTAATTTTGTGTCCGTGTTTGGTGATTTCTGCTGTTATGTCCTCGAGTTAAATCGAGTGTTGGAGATTTTTAATGACCACCATAAACGCCCGTTTATCTTTTGGTTGTTAAGTGTTGATGAATAATAAAACGCGCTAGTTTCCTGTATGTATCTGGAGTATTAGCTGTGATTTTAATTGCATTGTTTGTCAAACTTTTGGTGACATACCGCTCTTTTTCTGCTACTTCGAGTTTTTTCTTCATTTCTGGTAGGTTTTTGTGATACATTTGGTTCTGGTGTTTTGTTGTTGGAGGTTAGATCTTGGGAATTATCTAGAACGGTGTATTTGTTGGAAAGTAGTAGTGTATCCCACGATTTATTGTTTGTCTTTTTCCAATTTTTCTTCGTTTTGTGGTCTTAATAACTTGCCAGGAGATTTCTTTAGAAGGGATATTGTTTTCCATTTTGCCATCTGTCGTTGAGACCAATCTAATTAGGTGCTGGGAGTTGTGAGGCGGGTAGATCCCCGAATACTGCATTGCCATGAAATGTTTCTGATTTTGGGAAAAGTAATTGCTCGGTCCTGATAGACGTTGACTTGCTTATGTGGTGTAAGATAATGGTATTTGACTGTTTATAAAGGATTGACCTTATAAAATGTATGAAAATTGCAGGAGTTGGACATTTGTTGAGGTTGGCTCTGTATATTATGATACATGGGATGGCTTAAAGAATAATTAAAGTCAGGTCTAGTTTTTGATGGAAACATTGTAGTAATTTTAAAATAGAATTACCTGTTGTTAGAAAGGTCTTTTTCTTGAACTCACAGCGCGTTTATTGTTACGTTTTGGAATTCAAGCGCACACAATAACAAATAAGGAAGTATTAAAAGAAGTATTAGAAAAGGACCTCTAATAAAAGAGAAGAAAGATGATATCTACTAATTGAAACTCTAAAACAATTACATAATATGTGTATAAATAAGTTCTCAGCTTTAGATTTCACAGGACGCAAATCACCGTTTACATGTAACGTATTAGTCTGCCCTCTTGTGGTTTTAAAGCAACGACATTTGGTCTTTCGAAACATCATGTGATTTGGCGTTTGATACACATAACTTCAATAATCAGCTGGGTTCACGATGGCAATCACAAAAGAGCATATTCGATTTTCTATCCACTTCGCGTTTCATCTTAAGAAAAACGCTGATGAAACCACCGAAATGATTTATGCTGCATATGGTGAGAATGCTGCAAGTCATGCAACGTGCAAAAAGTGGTACCAAAGATTTCGCGGGGAGAGTTTAGTCTTGAAGATCAGCCATGCGCTGGACGCCCTCAAACATTTGACACGGATGAGCTGCAGACGTGTTAGGCTGGGAACTTCTCCCACATGCGGCGTATAACCCAGACATGGCCC
Organism: Sinelater perroti; assembly: GCA_036346155.1. NCBI lineage: Eukaryota > Metazoa > Arthropoda > Insecta > Coleoptera > Elateridae > Sinelater > Sinelater perroti. The sequence continues at coordinate 12,695,612 of JARFIY010000158.1, read as the reverse complement.
CTTTCGATTATTATTTATTCCGGTCGTTACAGCATCACTTGGCTGATACGCACTTCAAAACAGAAGAGGAAGTTCGAAAATGCATCGATAACTTTATCCTCTCGAAGCCGGTAAGCTTCTATCACCACGGAATTCGCAAGCTACCCGAAAGATGGCAAAAAGTCATCGATGCCAACGCATAATACTTTGATAATTAAGCTTTTTTTGTTTGTTTTTAAATAAAACTTTAATTTTGCAGAAAAAAGCTGAGAACTTATTTATACACCTATTAAGAAATTGTTGGAGGAAATAGTGTACCAGGCAGACCATCAATGCAGTATATTATTATAAGAAATTTACATTGTAGCAGTTAAAATGAGTAATAAATTTAACGATGGACATAACAAACTTGAAACTTAACAAAAAAAATTAGCTGTAATAGCCAAAGAAAACAAAATATGAGTGCAGAACTTGAAAATGTGACGCCGAACAAGTTAATATCTAAATGGAAGCATAAACATGAAAGATGCTTTGAAATAATCCCAGAAAAACCCTAATTGACAACATACTAGAAATCCTCCGAGAAAGGAGACTTGGGAAAAACAACGTAGATTGCTATTTATAGAAGGAATTGGACAATCTGGATTAACAACAAATAACAAGAGGAAGTAATCACCTCAATATCTAAGGGTACAAGCGGACCGGGCCAGAGCGGGCTATGAATCACGTGCAATATCCCGGTATATCTAAAATAAGCTAATCTTCCAAATCATTCCCCGAATCCTTATATCCCCACGTTCCGAATTTTTTGGGCGAAATTAATCAAAAGCGAGTTTGCGTTTGACTGGAGCGCGGCAAAAAGCATAATCAGTTGCCCCTAGCGGGACTTCGGAAGCGCGAGCGAATTATTTGCGTTGCGTTCGCTGCGCCTTTCATTCCGCCCGGCGCCCTTCGCCGCCAATTTATATCGCCGGCGAAAATGAAACCGGCCCTTTTTGCCAGTCGCCAGCGCCTCATAAGCCCGCAAAAAAAGCGCATAAATTCGAGTTTATAAAATACGGCGGCCCGTCTAATTTCATAAACACGTCGGGTGTGTTTGTGGAGCAAATAGCTGCTCGATAGCGCGAACCCGGGGCGCGTTCGCTAAAGGAATCAAATTTGAGCACTTCTTTGATATGATAAATTGCAGGCAATTGCGAGCGCGAAGTCGGCTCCGAGCGCCGCGCTGGTGCGCTTCCGTGGACTGAAATAAACGGTTTGATGCTTATAGACTGTGAAAGAGTTCATATGAACTTTGATTAGAATAATTATAATAAAATAAAATTTTAAAAAACTAACTCATTGTAGCAATAAGGCTATCGATGTAGATAAGTCACTATTGTAGTTTGTGAAAAAAAATTACAACCTACAGTCCGTATGGTCATTTGGTAAAGAAGCACCGCAGTGTCATCTATGTCAATTCCTTTGAATCTTTATTTTGTGTTTTTTTTGCGCTACATAGTGTACTAACATTTTTTATTACTAACTTAATTTTGTGTACTAACAAATCCCGCTGTCATATTCTTACTGTGTCTTCTAAACAATACATAGCGTACAATAGGTGTACGTTATGAAGCAGGCGGAAGAGGATGAAAGACGTCGTCTATGGAGCCTCAAAGCTGAAACATTGGCTAAAGAAATAAACAACCGCAGAAAATTCAGGTCCTCCAGGTTGGGGGTGTTTGATTAAGTTAGCACCTTACTTATCGTAAAACAATAATTAATGTTTGCATCCTAAGAGAAAAAACGATTAAATAATTGAAAGAAAATACCAAGACTGGCGACATGGAACATTAAGTCATAGAACAACAGAGGCCAAAAAATAGGAAAAGAGCCGAGAAAACAATATCGATATATTCGTTTAACAGGAAATAAAGAAGAACGGGAAAGGACAGTCACTATATTTTGGTTTACAGTGAAGTATCTAAAGATACATAATCGCAGGAAGGCGTAATATAGACAATCAAAACAAATTACAAGGACTGCATACAGGGCTGATCATCTGATTAGAGTATACGCACCAGAAAACTGCAAACCGAAAGAAGGGAGAAGATTTTTATAAACAACTGCAAGTCCTAATTGACAAAATATCAAACAACGAAATAATAATTGTCAGGGGTTACTTCAATGCCAGAATAAGAGACACACATATAGGAGGGCTAAACAAAAATTTAATAAAAATATAAGAAATAAGAGCCGTGATTTTTGCATCACAAATGATATAGGAATTAATAATGCATTTTTTAAACAGAAAGAACGATATAAATATACATTTGAAAATACACGACGTCACCGATCCATGATATATTACGTAATAACAAACAGAGAAGTACATGTGCAACAAATGCTGGACGTAAGCACTTTGAAATCATCTAAAGTGATCACTATTTATTACTATGTAAATTACGAATGAAAATAACATACCGCGATAAATAATCAATGAAAAAACTGTAAACAAAAAAAGGCAGAAAGTTTACAAGACCAATCAATTAATGACTCTATCAAAGTAAGTAGGAAAACAAAACAATAACCAATCCAATAAATGACGAAGGAAAACGACCAGATCAAGGTAAAGGATAAAGCACTCGGAACTAAAATTATAAATAAAAATAAATAATGGGCAACCAAAACATTATGGTTCACAAAGAAAATTAAGCAAAAACAATCTGAAAAATTTTTATATCAAATAATGAGAACTACATAGAATATAAAAGAATAAGAAGGGAGACTACGAGTTGGTATGAGAAACAAAAACAGTACTGGGAGAGATTGACAAAAGCATTAGAATCAGATTTCTATGGACAACAAAGACAAATAAGGGGGTTTATAAGACAACAAAGGAGTGAAATGAAGAAACTGATGAAGAAAGAGATGTGAAAGAGGCATTACAAATACGGAGGCAGCAGACCGCTTAAACAACTTCAAAGCCCAGATTGATGGCAAAAAGCAATAATTATACTGATTTTTTTTTAGAAAGGTGATCTGAAAGAACACCATAACTGCAGAGGAATAAACCTGCTAAGCACAGCATTAAAATTAACAAAGAGAATTGAAACAAAGCAAACGAGAATGGTGTAAACCATAGAGGAAACTTTCGACCGCGCTGCACACTATGACATGACTGAATGAACAAAAAATGAATGAGTTTGGAAGTGAAGAGCCAGTCAGAGTAATGAAGGATGCTAGTGTATGGTTTGTCATCATAATGATCAGCTTAAAAAATGCTGTCGAATGATATGCTACAAGCACATACAGTGTTAATTTAAAGTTTGAAATCGAAATACCATTAAAATCGTTACGTAGTATTTCAAAATTTTGTCACCATAATTATCAGTGTCAAAAATGCTGTCGAATGATATGCTGCATGACATATGTGAGTATAATGAATTTTCGAAATTGTAACGGTCACTTCCGGTTGCCGTTAACCGATTTGGCTGAAAATACCATGAAAGGTACTCACCTAAAATGTGTGCATGTCAAGTTTGAAGTGAATCCGTTGAATAGAACGGAAGTTATAGTGTCTCCAGACACACAGTCAGACAGACAGAATGATAATCTCATTAACTTTCTATAGCGTTCCGCAGTCGAAAGTTAATAAATGAAAGAGCACAATTGCAAGAAGCGCAGCAGGGATTAAGAGCAGTTTGATAATGTAATGATGTCATGTCGATAGTAAAACAGCTAAAAGAAAAGTCACTGGAATGTAACGCACCAGCATATCTATGCCTAATAAGTCTCATCAAGGATTCAAATAAAGGACGTAATACATTTGTTAAGCCAGCATGGTTCCGTGGTTGAGGGGCGGGCTGCGATGCTGACGGACCCGGGTTCAATTCCCGGTGCTCTCTGATGCCTGGCGGGTGGCCTACTCAGTCACTAAAAATAATTGAGTACCTGCGTTCACTCGAACAAGGGGTAATAATGGCGGTCGTCTTAGGTGCAGTGCTTGCCATACCGCCCCGCACCAGAGATGGTGCGCGAGGACCGGGCAGAGAAAGCGAACGTATGAGAGCCTTAACCTCTCAGTTCGCAGGCCGTGCTCCCACGTGGGGCGTAGAGCCTTACCATTATTATTATTATTATTATAATACATTTGTTATGTTATAGAAATATTTCGTTACATCTAATAAACACTGTTAAAGATAGTTACACATATAACAATGTAATCGTTAAAACAGAAGACGAGTTTACCAACCCCATAAACTATGAAAGCGGTCTTAGACAGAGAGACTTCTTGAGTCCTCTGCTGTTCAATCTGGTAATGGACGAGATCATCAAGAAAATCAAAACAAAAAGAGGATACAAAATGGAAGATAAGGATCTAAAGATCATTTATTACGCATACAACGCCATAATAATGGCATAAATAAGGACAACATTCAAAGACTATCATAGCAATTTCAAATTACTTTACCAAAATATAATATGATAATATCCAGTTAAAATACAGAATGGTGCGAGGAGCAAGAGACAAATCGCCAGTCAGGAGAAGAGCGATAGGGCGTTTTAGAAAACGATGATGCGATAATCTGAATTAGAGGATGACCAAAAAAGAACAGACAGTTTTGTCTATTTATGATATAGAAGAAGACAACGGGTGCAAAGTTCCTGGGGCGATACGAGGCAGCGTTTTTATTAAATCTCGCAAAAGGACCGACAATGACATATACAGCAGTCGTAAAATATGCGCAGAAGTAAGAGGTAGTAGTTAAGAAGTAAAGGAATATTTGAAAGTTAGGAATAAATGATTTAGTGGAGAAAAAAATAACCCGATTTACAACAACGAAGAGGGTAAAACGATTTTGCATCACTTTGAAGACAAGCCAGGGCTTTTGTTGCACCCAAATAAAACTCTGCAAACAAAAAACTCGGGCTCCTCTAAATACCATTCGAAGTCATCTACACAACAAAAAAAACATTTTTATTTTGATCAACTTTGAAGATACATTTATTATCAGAAAAACAAGTGGAAACGCGATTGGGTGTCTACTTTCTGGGATGGTCTTCCTTATCGAAAGCGTGGTCAGCGAACTGTAACTTTCAGTGTACAATAGGTAAAGTTCATGTTTGGATACGCTTCTGTTGACGCAGTTTTGATTGCCTCTTTCTATTTAAACCATATTTTACAAGCACCATCTAACAGAAGTGTTTAATAAAGTTTACTAAAAAGCTTTTTGGTTCTGACAAAACGAGTTGGGTTGTGCAAGAAAACAATGACACTAAAAACCGCAGGAAAGTGTAAAGTCTGTAAAAACAACAAAATAGGGCCACTACTATGAAATGACCGACAATGTTCTAAGATGTTAAACTTTTTTAAGAAATAAAAAAAAGCTCAAAGAAAAATCAATATACACAGTGGAGCAGCTGCCATTTGAAGTTAAATGGCAATCTTTGCCAAATTATTGTGCTGAGAACCTCGTAGAAAGCACAGAAAAACGGTATGAAGCTTAGACAGCAATAGAGGTGATTAGACCACATATTAGATAATGGTGCAGTAGTCCATAATGTGTTCTTTAATAAAAGAGAAAAATTGTCTTTAGTTTTATTTTTGAAAATTAAATAATGAGAATATTTTTGTCCTGACGCGAATATACGTCAGAGGGCGCTGGAACCGGTTGGAGTCGGTGGAGGGATATTTGACATTAAATACGCTCCGAGCGGCAGTCGCCTACTGGCTTCTGTTAAGGCATGATCACGCGCGGCCCGGACGTCTGAAAAGAAGTGTGTGCAAGCTTAAAATGCAGCAAAGCATTGAACAGCGTTACGCATTCAAATATTGTGCTCGCCTTGGAAAGTCTGGTTCAGAGAAGGCCGGGAGAACGTGGAGGACGAACCCCGCACCAGTCGCCAATCAACCTCAAGAACTGGATACAACGAACAACGTGTGCGAGATTTCCTAAACTTGGACCGGCGTTTACGTATTCGTTTTATCGCGGATAAGCTAGGAATCGATAAAATGGTTGTTCACAAAATTATCGTCGAGGACGTTGGGATGAGAAAGATTTGCGCCAAGCTCGTCTCGAAAGATTTGACGAACGAGCAAATGCAAAACCGTGAGGCCGTTTTGAAACATCTTTTGAAACGCATTGAAGAAACCCCTCAGTTTTTTGACAATGTCGTTACCGGAGATGAAAGTTGGATCTTTGGGCTCGTAACCTCGAAACAAAACGGCAGACCACCGAATGGCACACTACACAATCGCCTCGGCCAAAAGCAATGCTGATTGTGTTTTTCGACAAGAAAGGTGTGGTTCACTTGGAATTTGTTCCGGAAGGGCAGACAGTCAATGGTGCCTTCTACGTGGAAGTATTGAAAATATTGAAGAGACGGGTCAACCGAGTGCGACCAGAAATTGCCACCGATTGGAAGCTTCATCAAGACAATGCGCCATGTCACATCTGCTTTGTGGTTACAGTGTACCTGACGAAAAATGACATCACAACGATTCCCCAGCCTCCCTACAGCCTCGACGTTGCTCCTGCAGACTTTTTCCTCTTTCTCAGAGTGAAAACCGCCCTCAAAGGACGCCACGACGGAACCTTGATGCTGTCAAAGCGGCTTGCACGCGTGCTCTGAAGGATGTTTCAGTTGCTGACTTTCAGGGAGCGTACCAAGCGTAGAAAATTGCCTGCAAAAGTGTGTTGACGCTCAAGGAGCATACTTTAAAGACTACTAAAGTTTTGTAGTGATATCTGTAATAAACTTTGTTTTGTGGATTTATTCTCATTACTTAAAATACAGACCCTGTATAATTACAATTACTTTATTATTAAACAAGCTGTATAAATTAGCAAAACTCCGCTAAAAAGCCACCATTAAAAGACTTACTTTTAGATATAATTCAACCGTATCACGTAAACTAATTTTTATTTTCTTTTTGTAAAAAGCTCTTATGAGCATAATAACCTGGAAATTAATTGTTACATATTTATTTCACGGCAAAAAGCCATACTTTAAGTGGAGGTACTTTATTATTATCCCTTTGTTGTAATGATAATGTAATATACCAAATTACACTAATAGTTATTTTACTTTCCATAGATAAAGTACAGGGTGGCACAGAATTTTCTTATCATTTTGTTTGTTGAATGACTTTTAAACAAAAGAGAATAAATAAACAAAGCACACATAAAGGGAAAGCTTTTTATTGTGCTTTTTAAAGTTGTAAGATCATGTCCGGTAAATGGCATTTTTTTGAAAGCGAGCATTCTAACCGCATCTTTAGAAACACTTGTCAGTGTTTCTAAAGATATTACCGTTATATTTTGTCGGGTCTTTTTTTTAAGCTTTAATTAATTTGGAATTGTTAATGTGAATTCGGTCCTTGAGACAGCTCTAAAGAAAACATCGTAGCCTATAAATCCGGTAAACGCCTTGAGAATCTTATATTGTATAACCATTTTTCGAGATGAACGGATTGGGAATGTGTTGTCTTAGAAAATATATTGTGGCTCCAACTTGCTGGAACCATAAGTTATTATTATCAGGTAAACCTTGATAAGAAATTCCAGCATTGCCCTATGGCGTCTGAACAGCGTTCTCTTCGTTTTCGAAACCTCTCCTTTGTTAATTTAAGGTTTATTCTACTCCACCACCGGTATTCTTGTTTGCTAACAATTCGGCTTAGGTAAAATATGTTCAATTGTCCAAATTTGCATCATTTTTCAAGAACTTAGGCAAATTAAATTTTATGCGAGAAAATTTAAAATTCCTAACAAACCGAAATATTGTCATTTAAAAAAACCGTCTTTTGGTAGACGTTCTGGCTTAATCGACAACACTGCCGTCTTCGTTTAATTTTCATATTTTTTTCAAATGTTTGCTTTTCCTATGGCGTGTTGCAATATTGCCATTTTGATATTCAATAAGAAAATTGTAATAAAATACAGTGAGTATGACCAATTTACTGCAGTTACTAACGCTGATGGTGATACCGATATGAAAATTGGAAGTTTGCAGAATTTTCAAAGTTGTACAAAATTATATCCTCCTTGAATACAATACTTCCGATCTTTTCGCATTTTGTGTTCAGTATTTGCTTACTCCCATGTGGGGTTGCTAGTCCCCCATTGGGCGCCTCCCCAGGTGGCGGATAGGGGAATTCCTCCCAGATGGGTGGTACCGAGGAAATTAAATACTCGGGGCGGACCAAAACTAGCATGACACAGGGCAGCAGTTGTGGCATTACTTTTATGGGGCTACTGAAGATTTACTTCCTTAAAGGCCCATTTTAGACCAATCTCAGGCGAGGGTCACATATTGACCTAAACGGTTGGGACGCTGCGGTGCGGAAAGCAACGGAAAACTACCGCACTAAATGCATTTTGTTTTAAATGCTTCCCAAGATAATCACATGGCTGAAAAATCAAAACAATTGGCCGTTAGTCCGGGGCAATTCAGTGAAATGGTGCGAAGAATCTCCAGTCAGCCAATCAAGGGAATCAAGAGAATATGTTAGTATACACAAAAACAGAGTCAGAATTGCAACATGGAATGTACGCAGTTTATTCCAAGCAGGAAAACCCGAGAAACCCGATGGCCTAACTCAGGGAAATGTAGTACCGAAAACGGTGTTATATATTGATTCAGGGAACACTGAAACAGAGCATTATAATGGAGTTGGTATCATGCTAGACAAAGCAGTAATTAACTTTATACCATATTCGGATAGAATTATGATGATTCAGCTACAAACAAACTTAGGTAAAATGAACTTAATTCAAATATATGCCCCCACTGCTGACAAGAAAAACGATGATAAAATAGAACCTTTTACGAAGAAATTCAGAAAGTACTAAAATTAAGAAAAAACGTGACATCACAATAATAATGGGGATTATAATGCAAAGATTGGAGAAGGAAGCTATGGAGATTACGTAGGTAAATATGGATTAGGTGAGAGAAACGGACGAGGAGAGAGAATGCTGCAGTTTTGTATAGAAGAAGACCTTGTGGTCACAAATACTCTCTTTAAACTACCAAAGAGAAGATTATATACTTGGAAAGCACGAGAGATCACACAGAACAAATAATTAGAAACCAAATAGATTACATTCTAGTTAACAAAAGGCGAGAAACAGCGTAAAGGCTGTAAAACATACCCAGGTGCGGATGCAAATTCGGACCACAATCCTGTAGTCATGAATATGTATATTAGATTGAAGAAAAGGCGACAACAACAAAACCAAAATAGTTACATAAATACACGAAGGTTACAACAACCAGATATACGAAATTCTGCAACTAAGATGATAAACCAAAACTTCCATAAAATGCAAGAAGAAAATATTAGTAATTTAGATAAGGAAACAAAATGGTCTAAAATAAAAGAAACAATAGTAACGACACAACAAGAAACCTTGGGAGAACACAAGAAACAGATGAAGCAGAAGTGGATGACAGAGTAAATCTTAGCGCTAATGGACGAAAGGAGAAAATTTAAAAATAAAAATGAAATAAAGCATAGAGAAATACATAACATTATTAGAAGCAAGATACGTGCAGCAAAGGAATCCTGGATGGATGATAAGTGCAAAGAAATAGAAAAGTATGAACGTAAGTATGACAGCTTCAATGTTCACAAGAAAATAAAAGAAATCACTGGTATTGCACACAGACAACAATCGGAGGTTAATGAAGGATGACCAAGGTTCTTTAGTCATAGATACAGAATCAAATTCAAACTTATGGCAAAAGTATATTAAACAAATCTTTAGAGATCAAAGAGCAGAAGAACGTAGCATTACAGCAGCAGAAAACGCACAAAAAATAACATGTAGTGAGGTCAACCATGCCATAAAAACCGCAAAAGCTGGAAAAGCAGCAGGACCTGATGGTACACACTGCGAACTGTTAAAACTATTAGATGAACAGTCAGTTTCAATAATTGTTGACTTGTTTAACGATATATACCAAACAGGGGTTATCCCACGCGAATGGCTACTTTCCACCTTTGTCCCCATCCCTAAGAAACCCGGAGCGTTTAGATGCGATGAGTATCGACTCATAAGCCTCATGAGTCAGGTACTAAAAATATTCTTAAGAATCATCCACACCAGGTTATATAGCAAATGTGAAGCGGAAATGTCAAACACACAATTCGGTTTCCGCAACGGAACAGGGACCAGAGAAGCCATATTTGCTCTTAACATCTTAGCACAAAAATCTCTAGATGTATACCAGGATATTTACATGTGCTTCATAGACTACAACAAAGCATGCGACAACGTGAAGCACGATAAACTAGTTGATATTTTGCAGAAACTCAACATATACAAATAATTATCAATCTCTACTGGGGTCAAACTGCAAAAATAAAAGTGGATAACTCTCTCTCCGAGGAAATTAATATTCAAAAAGGTGTCAGACAAGGATGTATTCTCTCACCCATGTTATTTAACATTTATTCGGAATATATATTCCGTGAAGCGTTAGAAGATGAAAGTTCAGGACTAATAATAAATGGGAAATGTATCAATAACTTTCGGTACGCTGACGACACCGTTTTGATCGCAAGCAACCTAAAAGACCTTCAGATACTGGTAGATAGAGAATCTCAAACAAATAAAGAATTTGGGCTTGGTATTAATATTAGTAAAACAAAAATGTTAGTAGTATCTAAAAGAAACACCGCAGACAGTCAGCTGGTCATAGACAATAGGATTATTGAACAAGTTCAAAACTACAAGTACCTTGGCACGATAGTAAACAAAAACATCACACATAGAGAAGAAATCTTAGCAAGAATAGAACAAGCAAGGGCAGCCTTCATGAAAATGAGAAAACTACTGACTGCTGAGAACCTATCGTTAGCATTAAGGACAAGAATGGTCCGTTGTTGCATATTCCCAGTGCTCTTGTATGGTCTAGAAGGTTGGACTTTAAATAAAGAAACTTCAAAGAGACTTGAATCTTCGAGCTATGGATTTATAGACGACTATTGAAAATCTCTTGGACCGACCGAATTACGAATCAGCAGGTTCTGGGTAGGATGCGCAAAGAATTGGAGATCTTACCTACCATTAAGAAAAGAATATTAGAATTCCTAGGCCACATTTCCCGCAATTCTAAATATGAGATATTGCAGCTCATTATGCAAGGCAAAATTGCTGCGCGAAGAGAGTCGGACGTCGCAGAATCTCTTGGTTACGTAACCTACGAGAATGGTTCAATCTTACATCAGCCGAACTATTCCGAGCAGCTATATCAAAGGTCAAAATACCCATGCTGATCAGCAACCTCCAAGGGAGAAGCTGAGATTAAGAAGAAGAATTTGCTTACTGTTGGAAATATTTGAATGTTGTATTTTAATACACAGAAACTGGGCACGGTGCAAACCATGTAGGTACGTATTTAAACTGTATTGGATTTACTATTTTATTTTGGAAAGCTTTATATAGCCCAATATTTATAAAGCTTAATTATAATGCTAAAAAAGGCAGTTGGAGTAAACATCTTAGTAATATGAAAAACGTAAAGCCTATTTTTAAATTTATTTGCTTCAGAAGAGTCGAAAGATAATTTAAAAAAACTTTTATTGCAATACATAATTATAACTTATAAACGACCCCAATGTTTAAAAATATAATACGCTCGATAACAAGATAAAAAAATCACAGAGCAAACTAACGTTTTATCAGGTTCCAACTAACAAAAGTCAGGAGAATACAATACAGAAAATGCATGTTATAATGCAATATATCGTGACAAAACTTCGATTCGAAGAAATCTTAAACAATACAAAATCACCATATTTAAAAAATCAAATCAAATCATTAAATATGAGAATAAATAAATGGTAACATAAGCGTAAGCAATAAAAGAAAAATTAGAACGATTAGAAATTAAAGAAATACAAAATAATATAGTAATGCAAAGATTAACCATGGACATTGAATGTAACAGAAAATTGAAGGAAAATGTGTCAAAACTGATTAAGAAACTGAAGAGTGTAGAAATGCAAATTAAACGGGTTAATAAACAATGCACAAACATTGTTTGATACAACTGGAAAATTTTTGTGATAAAAAAATGATTAAAGCAAAGTAACAGAGGTAAAGAAGAAAATAATAAATAATGACATACGAGATGTAATCAAGAAATAAGACCAGGAAGAAAGTAGGTTTAGAGAAAATAGTTAAATATAAATTTAGAAAATTTGCATAGACCAATCACAGTGGAAATGAGAATAGAAAAAGAAATAACTAAGAAAACCTGCAGTTATACTCGACAACTCAAAACATTAACTTCAAGAATAATCTTGAGGGACGGATATAAGAAATATGACAGATTGTACACCAAAAAGAAATGCAAAAAAGGAAAATAAAAATAAAGAAAGAGAAAGGACAAGCATGAAATTTGGCAATTATAAAAATGAAGATAGAAATAATAGTAGCAAGACATATGGTATGGTTCAATTAGACAAAACTATGCAATGATTTAGAATGTTGTAGTGCAAAATTAGATGCGCAGCATGTATTATAAACTAAAAATAAGCAATAAAAATATATAATGAAAGTGTATAAATAGAATTAGAAAAAGAAGAACGATAATGAGAGAAACAAAAATTAATTTTGAGGTTATTTAACAACAGTCAAGACAGAAAGTAATGGAAGAGTAAATGGAGAGTAAAAATTAGTCAACATCAGGGGCGCTGGTCAAATTTGGAGGAGAAAAAAAATAATTACTAGCGTAGATAATTAGATTTTTATAGAGAAAATCAACTTAATGTTACAAAACATATTTACGAGCATAAGAAAACATATCGAAGAAGTAAAAGTAAAAAAATAAAATAAAAAAGGTGAAAAAAGTTATAAAAGATGCTAAGGTGAGAAGAAGTTGAGAATTTTGCAGCGATTATATCTACCAGAAGGAAGAATGCTTTCTTGTATACTTGGCATCAGTAATATTTCTTCTTTCAACTAAATTTTGAAATGTTGATCTAATAGTGTTCCTGCAAGTTACTACGCATGTTATAAAATTATTTAAATTCGTTACGTTAGAGCAACACTTCGCTCTTTGATAAGGGATTGGTAATACCGTAAGGTAATCCCCGATTCCTTTTTGGCATATTTTAAAATGTATTAATTAAAAGCAATTGGAAAGCTCAATTTTTCAACTTGAAGAAATATGGAACCTATATAACAGTTTTTATAGCTATTGTGTTTGTTAGAATATATTTACCAACCCAAGTATTAATTTTTTTATTGCTATTTGATATTAAAACTAGTAGTAGGGTTTTAAATTTAAAATATGCTTTTTATAGTGTTTTTAATTTTATATATAAGAAGTAGATTGGCTTCATAATTAAATTTAGTTGTAGTTGGAGCATCTAGTAACAACGCTGCATATACGTGGAAGGCTAATCGTTTGGAAAACATGATGCACCAATTCATAACATCAAATGTCAACAATTCTACACAGAAGAAGCAGACAAAATCCTCCAAAGAATTTTGTTTTATATTTGTAGGTTGCGATATTCTACTTTATAAACCAAATCATCTCTTATTTCAAATTTTCTTAAAAAACACATATTTCTTTAATATCAAGAAGAAAATATGTTGGCATTAATTATCACAACTGTTAGGACTCATACTTAATAATTTAGTTTTGAATGTCGAAAAAGATTTTTATTAAAGTACCTCTTAGAGTTTAAGTTTGTAAGAAAACTCCTTTTGCCACCAGAGCCGATCTCAACAAGATGGGGTACCTGACCTGATTAAAATGTGTAGATTTCTTATAGCAACAAATTTTGGTTTTACAACAGGTCCAATCTTGCACATCTTTGATTTCCAAAATCACTCGTGTTAAAATACCAAACAGCACTTAAAAATTGTACCGGTTACGATCACGGAGGGTAACTTAGTGACCCATCCAAAAATTATTGTTATGGAATATTTTTTATATTGTTCTAGGGGAAATGTTATTACACAATAAGAAACAATGTGAAACTCGACTGTAAAAATCTTAAAATCACAAAGTTGTTTTTAAACATTCATTACCATTTTTAAGAAAAAACTGCCGTTGGGGTTCGAAGATTAATGTCTCTCTTATTTTGATCCGAGGTTAGATTTCAGTTAAAACCCCTAAAACACTAAAATACCACATCCAAACTCAAACACCCAATTAGTCAAAAAGGCAACTTATTAAATTATTTTTATAAACCACTAAAGAGAGTCGGACATTTTATATATTTTTTAGGGTTTTATAAAAAATCCAATAAAAAAACTGATAATAAATTAGATAGATTGCATCAGACCTAAAAAATTATAAAAGTCTTACCTAGAAAAGCGATGATAAGTTTCCTCTTTTAAAGCTTCCAAAGCTTCAGGCTGCAGGAAGAAATCTGAAAAAATAGTTTTACGTTACTCATTAGTATTTATGTTGCGATATAAAAATATTGATAAATCACTACAGATGAATTCCGCGCTTGTGCCGTTTTCCGATATAGAAGTGCCCGAAGCACTCAAAATTCTACTCGATTGTAATTTATTAAATTAGCGGTTAGTTCCTCGAGTGTTGCGGTAGCGCACATGAGCGGAGATATTATCTTCATTTAAGAAACCATAAATCTTAACAAAATGTTTCCATCAAGCTGCCGAAATCTTTTAAAAACAATTATCAATATTAACCCATGTAAATAGTAGAAAATAATTTACCAAACACAAAGTATCACTTAGAACAATATACGCAGCCATTTCATAATTACCAGCCACAGATTAATATAAACATATTAACCCTCAAACACAACAAATGCAATTACAGCAACAACAGTATTAACTCAATTCCCGCCAATAAATAATAATATTAAATTATACCATAATTAAATCTATACCATTGGAACACTGTTCAAATGCAAAATGTATTTGTGCTACCACACAAAAGGAAGGAAATAGTACAGTGTGCTTGCTGTCAAAACCTAGGCCATACTAAAGTGTACTGTCGCAGACCTTTCCAAAGCATAAAGTGTAGACAAGGACACCCAACATCAACATGCACCAAAATCAAAAATATTAAACCTACATATCTAAGAAAGACCACACGGCAAACTATAAAGATCGTCCATAAGAATGTATATAAATCTGGGTATCCACCTACGCAAGAAAGAGGATTTTAGAACCAATCTAAAACAACTCAAACAATAAAATAAAAGCAAAACTTAAATAGTCTAACAAGCTTATCGTATACCCAAATTGTATCAGAAAAGAATTTCGAACAATGGCAGTTACCAACAACTTACAAATCTCCAACAACAACGGTTTGAGTGACTAAAGCAGCTACTCCTAAACAAGTAGAAATGCAGTCAAAACTCACAGAAAATATTTCCACAATGTTAAACTTACCCACTGCTATAGTCAACAAACTAGCAATCTGAAATGTCAACGGGTTCTGTCACAACGCGCAAGAACTTAAAGTATATATCAAGAAACACAAAATTGACTTCATTAGAATACACTTCACCGGGAAAAGTTGTATTAATATACCAAGCTACCAAATTTATGGAACTTCCTATCCAAATAGAAATGCACATGGAGGTTTAGCTGTAATAGTAAGAAAATGTATAAAACGTTAAAAGACCAATCAATTCAAAGAAGAACGTATCCAAGCCGCAAGTATTGTTGTAGCGAATTAGAATGGCCCACTAACATTAACGGCAGTATATTGCCCGCTAAGACATAAAATATCTAGTGATCAGTTTGCATTTTAATATTCCAGGACATAGATTTATTGCGAGGAGGCTATCATTCGAAACATTACCACGGGGATTCTAGACTCATTACCCCAAAGAGCAGAGCTCTTTGTAACTCCAAGATAGACAACAATTTAGGTTTTATAACCAGTAACCATCCAACTAATTGTATCACAAAGGACCTATCACAAGGATAGAGTAAAGCGAAGTCATGTTTCGATTTATTGTCTGACCACACTCCAATGATTGTCATTATCAGCACTAAATATTGGAAGTAGAAAGACTATTATCTCTTTGTAACCAATACACTGACTAGATACATTTTAAAGAATAACTTACAGTAACTTTACCTTCTCAAATTTCTTTAAAAACAAAAAAAGATATGTACGTGGGGATTAAATAATTCAACAGACATACAACTGGCAACAAAAAATGACACAACATTATTAGTTAATGATGAAAGAGATTAGTGATTATTCGCTTTGAAAAGCCACAAAGCGGATAAAGCAACTTTAAACCAGAATACCTCCAATTCGTAAAAACAATCACAGCTCGGCAAGAAGTAATGGCGAAAAAGCGGAACGTTTGCAGAACACAGTTTTTTCTGAAAATTCTTTGGACGAAGCAGATGTATATCGGTTCCTAGAAACCCCAATTAAATGGCTAATGCCATCAAAGCGTTCTCACCTAAAGAGGTGCTACATGTAATCAAGAAACTGAACTCAACAAAAAGAACTCAATCTTAAAAAAACCCAGGCTATGATTACTAGACAATTACTAGCTTAAGACATAGCGGTCATGACAGCAATCTTGAGAACAAGGTACTATCCGCAACAATAGAAGTTAGCTCAAACAATACCGATTTTTAAACCAGGTAAACCATTCTACAAAGTGGAATTACACAGGCCCGTCAGTCTTCTACCAATAAAGGGATTTAAGCATGGATACTTCAGTTCCAAGTACCCCAAAAAATCTGACAACCATTCAAACCCATTAGCCATCAATCTACTGGACAATAGAATTAAAATAGATAGATTACAAAGAATTAATCCTTTAGACTTAATCTAGAGGTAACTTAACCTTATCTTATGTTTAATTAATTACTTCAGTTTATATGGTGAAATAGCAAAGGTCAAAGCCCAATACAAATCAAATATTCTGTCATACTGATTACTCAATTTTCTAGTAAGATGGGATTGTGATGTTACAAATAAAAAAAAATACAGGGAAAAATTGTCGTACTAATTTTAGTTGGTGGTGGTTTTTCTGAAAATTTAATTTAAATAGATTATGAATCGAACCATTTCTGCCTGTGTTATTTTTTCTTATAATTCCTACTTTTAAAATAATACAATCCACAAATTCTTCTGTTGTTAATTTTCTAACTTGACAATCTTTGATGTATTTATGTTATATCATCTTAAGATCCGCTCCTTCTTTATATGCATGTGCATTTATAAAACTGGTATTCAGCTTACTTTCCGGTTAGCTGCAATATTTATCTTTTCCCACTTTATTTCTTTGTTGCTGCTATTGAGATACTACAGTTAATGTGGTGTTTAAAACATTAACCTGTCAGCCTCCCGTAAATATTCAATATCTAAAATAACCAACAAATGAAACAGAGAAATTTTTTACAACTTACACTTAACCTCGAACATTACAGTGACTATTTGGGACATACCCACTAACATAGGATACTCCCATTCACTATCCTATCCATTTTCCGGTTTCTAAAAATTTCCTTAGACTTGGGTCAACGTAAACACAACAATTTGAATTAACAGACCTTATTTCACTCAAAACTCCTTGTAAACAAAGGTTACTTTTTAATAAGTAGGCTGTAGACTTCTTTAAACTCTGAAAATATAACTTCAAACTATATACAAATAACATATTTGCGAGACCACAAATCGTCAATGTTCAGGTTGGGTTTTCAAAACACCACTGTAGAACAAGAGCCCAAACTGTGCTTTCAATTCTAATGCAATCGTTGGGCCTGTGAAAGACTGTCGGGTTTTGTACTTTACTTTCATTTCTTCTGTCTTTTCATTTGTGCGAAGTAAAATTTTCTCAATTACATAATTATTTATAAAAATTGCAAGAAACATCTATTTTATGCACAGCATTTTTAGCTTTTTACTAAATTGTCAAACAAAGTAACTGTGTGTTTAGAAAGCTCCGGTACTAAAGTTCAATTTGGGCCACATTAGTTAACTTTAAACACAAGAATTCGGCAGAACAGTTAAAACAGATATTTTGACATCTAGATTGAATAAGAATTTAGCATATTTTACCAGTTCGGTAAGTTAAATTGGATAGAAAGTAGTTGGATTTGAGGCTAGAAGTCATTGTGAATAAGGATAAAAGTTGCATGCAATTAATAAATGAGGAAATATTTAAGTACTAAACAGGGTCCACGCATAAATTTTTCAAGATAGGCAACCCATTCTACGTAAAAGAGTACATAGTGGCATACATACACTTAATCAAGTATAATGTAGTCACTGATATAACTGAAATGAAATGGGAAAATGTACAGTTGAAAGAAAAAGTCGAAAATCAAAGCAAGAAGATTGCATTTCTTGAAAGAGAGATAAGAAAGAAAATTTTGTGGTAAAGAGGGTGATAGATAAAAAAGAGGAAAAAGAAAATGCAATACTAGAATAAATAACAACGGTTTTGAATACTATAGGAGTTGAACTCGATAAAGAAAAGTATCTACATGACTACCAAAGAATAGGAATATTCAAAGAAACAGCAACAAGACCAATTTTAATTAAACTCAGGAATTTCAGTAAAAAAATGGAAATAATTAAGAAGACCAAGAATTTAAAGAATACAAATATACGGATAAACGAATATTACCCCACAGAAGTGTAAGAAGACCGGAAACAATTAATTCCATTGATGAAAGAAGCAAAACAAAAAGGACATAAAACACAGATAAAGTAAAATAAATTAATAATAAACAGCAAAATATATGGAAGAGATGATGAAGAACGTATAAAACAACTTCTGACAGAAATGGGGAAAGTAAAGGTACAACACACATTTTAAAAGATCAGTCAGCGAAAGATCACCAAACGAAGACCCCCTACTGGCTCAGTTCAGTAAAATAACAAGAACTAATAGGCAAAAAAAATTAAATATGAAGGATAAGGACGGAAATAGAAGCAACAACAAAGGCAATGGACAAGGATATAGAAAGAAAAATAGGAATATGGAACATTAGAGGCATGAGAGGAAAAGAAATGGAGCTAACTGATGAATTTGAAAGAGCCGGAATTGAAATGCTAATAGCATCAGAGACTAAAAAGAAAGGGATCGGAATAGAAGAGCTAGATAAGGGACATCTGATAGTATGGAGTGAAGTAGATATGAAGATATTATAAGTAAGTTAAATAAATGGGAAGCAGTATCTGATAAAATACTACCAATTAAATTTAAAAACGCAACACAAGAAGAAATTATAACAGCAGTATACGGACCGAATAAAAATGAGAGAGTACAAGATAAAGATAAATTCTGGGAACAACTATATCGACCAGTAGAAACAGCCAAAGGGAACATTGTGATTACCGGAGATATAAATGCGAGAGTAGAAAAAAGCAATGGCACACACAAAGTGATTGGAAAATTCAGAGTAGAACCACGAAATAACAACGGCCGAAGACTGCTAGACTTCTGTGTAGTACACGATTTAATAATTGCAAACACTTTATTCGAACACAAGAACATCCACAAGTACACGAGACCGGTACCAAGCATGGGAAAATATTCTATTATTGACTACATAATTGTAGAAAGGAAAAACCGAGTAGTAATAAAGGACGTAGTAGTCAAAAGAGGATTCGAAATAGGCAGTGACCAAATGGTCACTTGGCATCTCGTGGGTTCTCTTTCTTGTATTCTTGTTTTATGTCTGTTATTACAAAGTAGTCCTTGTAATACAAGAAAGAGAACCCACAAGATGCCAAGAAAGAAACAAAAAAAAGCAGAGAAACAATTAGAACTTATAAGCTGGAGAATGAAAAAATAGCAAAAGAGTTTAAAGAATACACCGAAAGAGAAAAAGCAAAGATTAAAAATGAAATAGATAACAAAGACATGGAGGAAAAGGTATGTGGAACTTATAAAGAAAGCAAGGATAAGAAACAAACAACGTGGTGGTCAGAAGAAATAAAAGAACAAGTTAGAATTAAGAAAGTAAAGTGGAGAATCTACATAAGCAGCAGAACAAAAAAATATAAAGAATACAAAGAACAAAGAACTAAAGTCAAAAAATTAGTTAGAGAAGCAAAACAGAAAACATTGGAAGTGTTCGGAGAAAAACTAGAAAAAGATAGCAAAAGTAATCAGAAACTGTTCTTCAAAGTTTTAAAAAACCTAATAAAAAGCAAAAATACAGATGTGATCGCAATAAAAAATAAAAAAGGAGAAATATTAAGAAGTGAGACCGTAGTTATGCAAAGATGGAAAAAATACTTTCAAGAATTGCTTGAAATAGAAACAGATCACGTAAGAGGAAAATCCGAAGAAACCGTAAATGAAACAACAAATAGAACAGAGCAAAGAGAAGACGAGAATGGAATTATTAAAGAAGAACTAGTGGCAGCGATAAAAGAAATGAAAAACAGGAAGGCACCAGGCAATCACAGAATCACAACAGAAATGATACAGAACACAGGAGAAAATGAACTACAAATACTACTCAAAATAATTAATTAAGTCTGGCAAGAAGAGAAAATACCTAGAGAATGGGAAATCGGATTAATTTTTAAAATACACAAAAAGGGAGATGCAATGGAATGCCAAAATTACAAAGGTATAACCCTACTCAGTACCCCAATGAAGATATTTGAAAAAAATAATAAAAGTGAGACTAAGGAAAGAAGTAGAATACAAATTATTACAAGTACAAAGTGGGTTTAGGAAGGGGAAAGTATACAGGACCATGTATTCACAATTGAAGAGATCATAAACAGAACTTTGGCAAAAACAAAAACAATTTACCTAGTATTTATGGATATGAAGAAGGCATTTGACCGACTGCCGAGAGCTAAAAAATGGGAGTGCTTAAGAGAGAAAAACATAAATGAGAAATTAATAAGGATCAGGAAATGCATTTGCAAAGAAACAAGAAATAAGATAATTAGCAAGAATGCAGAGTCGGAAATTTTTCACATAAATGAAGGAGTTAGACAAGGTGGATGTCTCAGCACACTACTTTTCATTATCTTCATGGACCATTTAATACGAATTGCGAAGACAAGAACAAAATCCTTGGCTGTTATATCCGAATGTGCATTTGTAGGCGATGTAGCGTTAATAGTGGGAAATGAGAAGCACCTTAAGGAAAATTTGCAAGTGTGAAATAACGTATTAAGCCAAAACGGAATGAAGATGAATAAGTCAAAAACTAAAATAATGGTAGTAACAAATGAAAAGAAAAAAAGTAAAGATCCAAATAGATGAAGTAAACATAGAACAAGTGAACAACTTCCAATACCTAGGAGTAGCTATAGATGAAACAGGAGAACAAAGTATAGAGGTGAATAGAAGAATAGAGTCTGCCAACAAAGTGTATCACGGACTGAGTAAAGGCCTTATCAGTAAAAAAGAAATATCAAGAGAAAAGAAGATGAAGGTGTACAAGGCAGTATTCAGATCAATTCTTACTTTCGGATGCGAGTCATGGGTGCTAGCTGACCAAGATAGAAATAAAATAAGGGCAGTTGAGATGAAATATCTCAGAAGAGTAAAAGATATAACCAAGCGTGATAGAATTAGAAATGAAGCAATTAGAGAAGAACTAAATAATGTAGAAGACTTTATTAAAAAAAGACAACTGGGATGGTGCGGATACCTACAAAAGATGGAGGAAAAAGCGCAGACACAAATGATCTGGGAATCCAATGCAGTAAGTACAAGAAAAAGAGGAAGACCAAAACAAACTTGGAATGATGCAATTAAAAAAATAAGAAGGGAAAATCATGGACAGAGGACAAAAGGTTAGCGCAAATAGAAAGATATATATAATATATATATATATATATATATATATATATATATATATATATATATATATATATATATATATATTCGGATAGTTTTCGATTAATTATGTTTAAACAACTTAGTTCCCGGGATGAAACGCGTCTATTTTGGGTAAATTCTCAACGTTTCGGCATCGGCTTTGATGCCATTTTCAAGAGGTTAGCTCTTCACTCGGGGTCTCAATCTGCCTACTCCCCAAGGAGACCTATGAGTCTTTGAATAAGATTGACCTTTCGTGTGACCTGCTTGATCTTTTATAGGGCTGGAAGTGAAAGTTTGTTTGGCGGGAGATGCGTTGGGTTGGGGAAAGTTTGTAGGATTAAGAGTGTTGCGTAATTGGCGGTGCGGAGTAATAAGGGATTTCCATATGACAGGTAAACGTTGGCTGTCATCTCTTGTGTTGAGGCACTGTGGGCGTTTTTCTATTTCAATTGCCTCACTTACTATTCTGCTGGTAAAATGAGAAATGGGGGCAATAGCTTTAGCCCCAGAGAAATTAAATTTGTGGCCCGTTTCTTTGTTGTGTTTGGCAAGTGCCGAACCATTATCGCCTTTCCGAACGGCCAGAGAATGCTCGTATATTCGGCTAGATATTTGCCGATTTGTTTGACCTATGTAGGTCCTTTTGCAGTCACCACAAGGTATTTCATCTACTCCTTGGGATTCATTGGGGCAGTGATCCTTTGCTGAGCGAATAAGTCCAGATTTTTGGTTATTGGCCGTAAAGACCGTGCGGATATTTTGCCGCATTAGTATGCGGCTTATTTTATCGGTGATGCTTCTGATGTAAGGTAGGAATGCTTTTTGTTGGTCAAGAGGGTTTTGGGATTGAGAGTTAGTGTTTTTATTTATATTTTTGATTATATTAGTTAAGGATTTGTTGGAATATCCATTTTGCAGTAGGGTGGTGGTAATGGATTCTGTTTGGTGATTTTTCGTATCGGAAAGTCTGATGGATCGGGTTATGAGGGATTTTGCAACCGAATGGATTTGGGCAGGTTGGTGATGGGATTTGGCATTTAGGTACGGTTAGTGTGAATGGGTTTTCTGTAAACAGTGTAATAGCTGTCATATATTATATATATATCATATATATATATATATATATATATATATATATATATATATATATTGCCTCCTTCAGCCCCAGGTAAATGAATGAACAAGTTTCTAGGTGGAACTCTAGACCTTCTGTTGACCATAAGAGTGTCTTCCAAATAGTGTCTTCATCTTTACCCAAAATGGAATTTTTTTTGTTGCTATTGAGATCGAATTACTCATTATTTTTAGGCCATACAACAGAGGGAACTTTGTCTTTAAGCAAAACATTGAAGTAGTGTTCAATATTGGCATCATTTTCCAACACACAATCCTCATCTTCACTTTCTGATTCATGTATTTCCAGTTCTTGCCGCACATGTCCATCAGTGTCGATTTCTCCATCACTCTCACCCCGATTACTCCTATTTGTCTCACTACTTCAGCTCGAATTTCATCGTTAGTTATGAACAGTGTCATACTGCAAAATAACTGAAAGGTAAAAAGGAGAAAACAAGAAAAAGCAAACCACGAGCAGAGAAGAAAGTTTGAGAAAATCTGTCACACCGACACTACTGTGGGGGACTAGCGGTATTCTACAAGCGGACTGGCAGCCATTATTACGAAAATAAACGCACAACTCATCTTCTCTGGAGGTTTGTGTGCACTGAACGCTCGAGGAATACTGACGTGACAGGTACTGAAACCCAGAGCATGCAAGGACACCAGTAACGTTAGCGTTTACGCAAAAAAGGCGTTGAGGTAATGAGGTCACCCCACGGTTGTGTCCGAACGTTAAGAATATATTAGACTAAGATCATTACATTGTAAAACATCTAACTACAATTTCCTTTTTCAAGTTTCTTACGACAGAGGACGTATGATATAAGAAGATTCAAATGTATGCGAGACATGAGCAATTTTAGGAGAATAAGAGGCAGTTGAAAATGAAGGTAAGTGACATCTCGTAGACCAGCGTGACTGTGGAGAATAATCGCATCTCGAGGATGGCCGCCAATGAACCATTGCTAAAATATTCTTACACCGATATATGGGTGCTACAAAACTCACATCTGTTCAAAAAACGTGAGAATTTCTAATCCGAGACGTTATTCTATTTTACAACGGCGCTTATTTCATTTGAAAAAAGAAATTAAGGATTTATTTTGGACTATCCAGGAAGAGCCTTTTTTATTTCGAACTTATAGCTTTGCGATTATTATTTGTTTGGTATACTAAGAGAAACATTTGGAGGACAGAGGTTTGACAACAATTTATCTATAGCTAGAATATTTAAAGTTATTTAGAAATTATATAATACAATCCTTTAAGTTATTGAAGTTTTCACATGAGCAACGTAGTATAGCAAAAAAAATGAGCTCCAATAAATCATTTACGTTCATCTAACTCTATATTTATTCGGTGCTATAAAGTTCGCTCGGCACTTCCAGCAATTAATGCCAGCATTCGAGCGATCGCCAAACACCGGAATCTTGGATTCGGTGTTCACTGGAACAAATTTAACGCCCGTTAGGCCGACAGATTGTGGATGTAATGTTTATTAATTGGCGCTGCAGCGGCAGCGGCGGTACAATTTTTTGGAATTCCGCTACACCTGCTGCGATCGAGCTTAATTAATTGAGTTTATTAATTACAGTCGCAGCTCGCTTAGTGCTAAACCCGGCCGTTCCGCTCAGATACCTTATTGTGCCACTGTATTTTTGCCGGGTTTGCAGCGCACGCCGCCGAGCTACTGCCCTAGTTGAGCGTAGCCTGCGCGTTTAGCGGATGTCCATTAACTTCAAAAGTAATTGAACCTCATCAAATCGCTGAAACAAAGATGTTAAAATGCACACGAATGTGTTGTGCATATAAGGTTTCCATTGTTACTAAAACTAATCTTGTTGAAATAGAAAGTGGATTCGACCACATGCCTATTGTAGCTTAACCATGCTCATACAGATCAAACTAAATTAGCAAAAACCACGCCCAATAAAATCTATATACATATTGCCTATAATACAAAGATTTATACAGAATGATCTTTTGTTGGACTAAACCAAAAAATGCTGTATTTTATGAACTGCTACATTTTAAAAAATGTTTTTGAAGATCACATGCATTGAAGACTGTGAGGAAAGGTCTAATTCCAAGACTAATTTTATAATTTTTAATGTAAAATTGAAATACAAGAAATAGATGGTCTAAATAGAGGTGTTTTCATTAGGTGGTAGGGCTGTGCTTAGAAACCTACTGTCGCATTTAGTTAAAAGTTACACAAGTCACATGATGGACGAGCAAATAATTAATATTATATTCTGCGTTAAACTAGGATAACCCCCTACTAAGACATGGGATATGCTGCAACAAGAATATAGTGATAAGGTATTATCGAAAGCGGTAAACAGCACAAAAATTTTGGTAAAATAAAATTCAGTGCAACGTCACACTGTTGCAAATGCAAAACGTGCAAGAAGACCATCGTGATACCATGCGCGTGATATCAAAGGAACTGAAACTAAATAGGGGTTCCTGTTAATATATTTTAATGCAAAATAGTCCCTCCTACACTTAAACATAAAGAAATCAAACGAAAAATATCGTGAAATAATGCAGCAATCCAAACAGATGTGGGAGATGTGCTGAAAAACATGCAGGATAAAGTTTTATTTGCTCTTTCACGGTCTCCACAAACGGTGCAAGATATGCATAGTTAGCCGAACGAACCACTTTGATAAGATCTAGAACCATTATTAGTTGGTAAAGTAAATAAATAATTTTCTACAGCTTAGACAGTTCGAAAATAATCCATATTTAATTTTTCGTAACACTATCTCGGATTTTTTTTGTCCTGTAGACTCTTTATCTATGAGTATTTTTGTTCTGCGAAGTACAGGGTTATTTATAATTTTTTAAAGCATAAAATTAGATTACGATAATCCTTTTGTAGATGCAGATAGAAACCGTACAAGTTTTTTTATAGCAAAATCCAGCGGGCACAATTAACACAGTTTGTTGCTAGAAGACAGCAGAGCAAATATTTTTTTCATTTTGTTTTTACCCACATACAGAAACATCAAATCATGTGTCCTATGCTCAAAAAGTAAGTGGTGCAAATTCAAACAATCAAACTACAGATTTAGGAGCTCAAATGAGTGTTTTCCTGAATGAATTCAAATCAATGTTCTCACAACTCATAAATCAGAACAGCATGATCTTAAGCATGCTCCACTATACTAAATAAATTTAGTAATGGACGTTAAATTAATTCGAATTGCCGAGTGGAACGCAAATGGCTTAGCCAACCATAAAGCAGAATTAATAACTTTTCTAGAACAAAACAAAATAGATGTACTTCTTATATCGGAAACACACCGACAGAACAATGTTCAGTATTCCATGTTATTCCTTATACTGCACCAACCACCCTGATGGAACGGCTCATGGTGGCTCGACTATAATAATTCGTAATAATATATCACACCACGAGGAAACAAACTTTCAAACTGACAAGATACAAGCTATAGTAATCCATATTACTGCTCAACCATGGTTCTTTAACATTGCTGCAATGTACAGCTCACCAAGGTACTGAATAAGCACACTTGAATATGAAGACTTTTCAGGCAGTTAGTAGGTAAATTCATCATTGGAGGAGACTGGAATGCTAAGCATACACACTGGGGTTTAAGATTATGTACGACAAATGGAAGAAACTTGAAACAAGCTATAACAAACTTAAAATGTTCTTATGTATCTACAGGGCAACCCACCTATTGAACAACAGACGCAAATAAAATCCCAGACCTGCTTAACTGTTTTGTCTTTCAGGTATAGCACCTAATTATATCACCATAGAAGCATCCTGGGACCTTTCCACTGATCATTCTCCAACGATCGCCACACTTAGTATTCACATAATAATAAACCGTTCTAAAGTTCCAAAGTTAACATCAACAAAAACCAACTGGCATACATTTAAAAATTATGTACATAATAACCTAAATCTGAATATTTGCTTACAACAACCAGAAGATATTGATAACACAGTACATCACCTTACACAAGCTATACAAACAGCAGCATGTATAGTCACGCCTCCCTCAAAAAACTGGACAGAAACCAGAGAATAACATACCTGTGCATATAAAACACCTTATCGCTTGGAAAAGCAGAGCACGGCGTATATGGCAAAAAAGCCGCAACCCTAGAGACAGAAGCTGGGGAAAACAGAGCAGGAAAAAGCTTCAACGTTTGCTGAACTTCTTTCACTAGTCTTTAGAGCACCTGAACATAATAATAATGATGATGACGACCTCGTTACAAACTCCTTGGAGAAATTCGAAGAAATAAATTAAACCAGCTGCTAAGGTAGACCTGAAAATTGAGGAGCAGCTCAGTGTCCTGATCGGGCTAATGCGACCCGGACTGAAGCTGCAACTTCGTCGCTCATGAGCCTTGTAGACGAGGCCACGAAGTGCGAGAAGATTTGGCGCGAGGGCCCCGCAGCATCCTCGCAGAGCTTCGCCCCGACGAGCTTCGCCTCGCAGAGCGCCTTCACCGAGGCGTAACAATCCGCCTCCCTGCCACTACTGGCCGGGCCGTCACTTCAACAGAAGCTGCTCGATAGTACGGTCGGGAAACGCGGGCGCGTCGGGCGGCGTCCCTCACCCCGAGCCAGCGCATGCTTCAAGACCGGCCCGGACCCAGCGGGGCGCGCGACGACATGGCCGACAACAACATCAACCAAGGCCCGCAGTAAACATGCTAAAAGCCCCGCAGTCCGGCAACCAGCCCCGTCTCAGGCTAGTCATCGACGGGATCGAGGTCGCCACCTTGCTGGACACCGGGAGCACCCACAACCTAGTCCATCCAAGCTACGTGCGCCGGATTTTACCATCGGGAGAGGCCAGGCTCCTCGGGACCATCAGTCAACAACAGGCCCAGATTCAAGGCGAAGCCCATATACAATTCACCGTGGGAGGTGCAACCCAGCAGGCCCGATTTCTGGTGGTTCCCGGCCTGGACTACTCAGTCATCCTCGGGCAGTCCAGGCTTCAGGACAACAAGGCGGTCCTGGACTACCAGCAGCAAGCTGTCCACTTCGGTGACCTTCAGCGGCGAACCGCTTATTGGGGTCCCGCAGACAAAACGCCTCAACTTCCGCAGTCTAACCTGCCGAGGAACGAGTTCCCGCGAGAGCACCTTCCAGCCTTCCGTCAACTGGCCCTCGACTTCGCTGGAGTCATGGACAAATCTCAAAGGTCCACCACCACGGCGACGACGGCGCACGTTATTCGTCTGCGTGACGACACCCCCTTCCGGCTGCCACCGTATAGATGTTCGGCGGAAAAGAAGAGGCTCATCGCTGCCGAAATTAACGTGATGTTCGTCGAAGGGATGATCGAGCCCAGCACCTCAGACTACAGCTCTCCCGTGGTCATCGTGAAGAAGAAGGATGGGAATCCTCGGTTCTGCATCGATTACCGACGTTTGAACGAATTAACAAAGGGCGAGAGCTCTTCTCTCCCTCTAATTCACGAGACCTTGCGCAACCTGGGGACTGCTGGACTTGAAATTGGGGTATTGACAGATCCCGGTCGACCCCGCGTCCCGACATCTCACGGCGTTTTCTACTCCCTGACGGAGCCGCGTATCAGTTTCGGGTAATGCCGTTTGGCCTGAAGAACGCTCCAGCGACCTTCCAAAAACTGATGACGCAGGTGCTTGCTGCGTACCTCCGCGAGTTTTTGTTAGTATATTTAGACGATTTGGTGGTATACTCGCGGGATTGGGCCGAACATTTGCGACACCTAAGGTTGGTGCTAGAGCGTCTTCAACAACACCGGCTGCGACTCTCGCTGGATAAATGCGCGTTCGGTGTACGGGAAGTGATATACTTCGGACACATAGCGAGTGCCGAGAATAACCAACCGCAACCGGAGCATTTGGAGGCGATACGGACCGCTGCTCCGAGATGCAGGCGCCCCTAACCGACCTTCTGGCCAAGAACCGATTCCGGTGGACCCCGGAAGCCGCCGCCGCCTTCGAGCTGCTCCAAACCAGGATGGCGCAACCATTGGCTCTCAGCCGCCCGGACTTCACGGCCCCCTTTATTTTGCAAACCGACGCCAGCGGAGTAGGGTTGGTGCTGTACCAAGAGGACGACCAGGGACGCCGAATTATTAGTTACGGCAGCCACCGACTTTCATCCACCGAGGCCCGGTACCATGTCAACGAGCTGGAATGCTTTGCCGTGGTCTGGGCCACTAAGAAGTACCGGCCCTACCTGGAGGACAAGCCCTTCACCTTCCGCACGGACAGTCGGGTATTATTATGGCTCCGGAAGTTCAGGGACTCCAGTACCAAGCTAGCGCGCTGGTCCCTGTACCTCCAGGAATTCTCGTTTGCTATCGAGCACTGTCCGGGGCGGTACAACAAACTGCCAGACCACATGTTCCGCAACCCCATTGACAACCCCGAGGGATACGACAAGGACAAAGACCTGGATCAAATACTGCCCCCGCCCCCGGCCGCCGAGCAGCCTAATCTAGGTCTACCACCTGCCTGTGCCATCATCCAAGTCGCCGAACTGCTGGGGCACGTGCAACAGTCTCAACGCCGAAATTTACACAACCAGAGACTGCTGACCCAATACGCCGACATCCAGCAAGAAGGCCCCAAAGCCGCAGCCCAGGCCAGAATTCTAGCCGAGTACACGGTACACGATGGGTGCCTTTGGAGACAAGGCAAGGAAAGGCGCCAGCTTATCGTACCCGCCGAAGTTCAAGAAGCCTTGCTGTATGCGCATCACGACGACGCGACAGCCGGCCACCCTGGAGCACCCTGCGCGCTATTAAGCGCAACTACTTTTGGCCCCGCATGGAAGAGAACGTTCGTCAATACGTTAGAGCTTGTTCGACGTGTGCTACCTCCAAGCGAAGACAGCCTCAGCCCCAACCGCCGCTTCGACCCCATCCGCCTACCAAGCCGAAGTCGTGCCCACCGACATTATGGCTCCCTACGCAAAGGCACCCCGGGAAAACAGGTACATTTTAGTAGCCACCGACCTATGTAGCCGATGGACCGAGGCAATCGCGGTGCCCAACGCCACCACAAAAACGGTTACATCATGGTTAGAGGATGCGGTGTTCCGCCGATTCGGGTATCCGCGGGCCGTGCTTACGGATAACGGCCCTCAATACAAGTCAATCGGATGGGAGGCCGTGGGGGGTGTCTGCATTGGACAACGGCTATTTTTCACCCCCAGGCTAACCCAGTCGAATGCCGAAATCAAGAACTTAAGAAGGGGATTCGGGTTCGGCTCCAGGGAAAACACCCAGAGCGGTGGGATCTCTATATCGGCGAGATCCTTTTTAATCTAAGGACGCGCGAGAACGCCGCCACCGCATCAACGCCATCCCAAACGCTTCTAGGGTACGAGCTTCCCCGACCAGGAGAATGGTGCCGCCCCGAAGGCGCTGACCCCACTCAAAATGAAGATCGCCCAGCGAGAATACAGAAGCTCCACCTAAACGAGCGTAGATACAGACAGAGATACCCGGTGACCCCCGGGTCGCCCACTTTGGTATCGGGTAGGGGATTCGGTTCTGGAGCGGACCCGGGCTCTCAAAAAGGGCAACATCGATCCTACGTGGAAAGGCCCTTTTAAAGTTATACACGCTGGGACAAACCAAGTGTATTGGATCAAGCGCAAGGGGGGGAGCGGCCTACCACGGTCCATGGCACCAACCTCCGCTACGCCCCAGGCACCGGCCCACGTTAACAGAACTCCGGAAAAAAACGCCGTGGCGCCTCCAGAGTGGAGGGGGGGGGATGTTACCTGGCCCCGATTTTGCCGGGGATGATATTACCTGGCCCGAAATTTTTCGTGGAACACAAAGCCCTCCTTTGGAATTTGTAATCACAAAGGAATGCTACCTGCGGCCGAGCTTGTGGCGCCGTGCGCAGGAATGTTACCTGAGGCCGACTTTGTGGCGCCGTGTGCAATATCGGGGTACTTGGCCTACCGCGCCGTGTCGTGTCAAGTGGTCCCGAGTCGACCTGAATGCCATCGACCGTAGTCGCCACAGCAATTTTCCAATCAGGGCAAAAGCGCCCCCGGCGTCCACCAATCCTGGGCAAGCCCTGCATTCCCCAAAGGGCTCAGCGTGCTTCCACCCTGAACTCTGCACCCCACTAGCAGAGTGGGGCACGGCTGAGCCCTTAAAACCTGAGCACCAAAGACTTTGCGCTCAGTCGTCAGCCCTGCCAGAAGAAACCATCAAGTGTAATCAGGTGAGTCCCTTTTGACTTCTTTGCTGCACGCTGCCCGGACCTGCTGCTCGCTTTCCGGACCGGCTGCTCGCTTTCCGGCTCCGCCGCCCGCATCTGCTGCCGTCCCTGCTGCTCGCTGCCCGGCTCCGCCATCGGTCCTACTGCACGCTGCCCGACTGCGCTACCGCCCCTGCTGCTCGCTGCCTGGTTCTGCCGCCGGCCCCGCTGCTGCACCTAGCTTGCGGCCCGTTTCATCACATACTTTAAGTCGTAGGTTAAGTTTTTGTAAATTAGCTAAGTAGGTTAAATTAGCTTAAGATAGGTTAGGTTTGTAAGGTTGTAAATATAGTTCAAATTGTAAGTTGAAGCAGACGTTTCGTTTTTTAGCCTTCTGTGCCCTACGCGGGAAGGGGGGGGGGTCAAACCCCATACCTCTAGCACTAATTTATTGTCAAACAGCGTTGCAATCTACAGCGCCAAGTTCACATACTGAAAGAAACCGGGTTAAAATGGTACTTAACTATAAATGAGGACTTTTGAACACAATTTTAGGTCAGATTCCGTAAAAATTAGTACCTTTTTAAAAGCGATATTAAATGTCTATCCATAAACCTAAATTTTACCGTTTTAAAAATTACCAAATTTAACTATAATAATTGGAATGTTCTCTTTTAGACCCACTAACCTTAAACGAAGACAACAATGATCAACAAGTTAAAGGATATCCGTCACTCCAATTTAAATTAAGATAAGGTGTATAAAATTTTAATAACACAACCATGTACATCATGAAAATTATTAAACTGACATTATAAATAAAAAAGCTTTCCATTCGCTTACCGGATTGACTTGTTAAAGCTACGATTACAACTTTTCCAAATTTGCTTTGCGTTCTACTTCGATACACACAGTCGTTTTGAGCTTTCACTTCTACATAGGCCAGTTTGTTAGAATTAATGGTTCTAATGTTGTTTTAGTTGAAGATTAATGCTGAAAATGGTGAAATTCACGTTGCACTCCAGTCGCCGACTCGCTTTTAATAAATTCACGAATGCAAAACCCTTGCGCCGCGCAGTAGTCATCTCGCTGACAACTGACATTATTGCGCGGTTATACGCTAGTTCTCAACTTAAAAGCCAGTTTAATTTAAAATCCAGCAAATGTTAATAATAGCGCGCTTTAGTTTCTGACGTTTTTAAAGTTTTTTCTAGCACTATTTACTCGCCTCCTACCTTCTTGTAGGCTTTCGCAAAGCCCACGTTTTTTATTTATGATGCCTGTACCAAGCAATCTGTTCCCAATTACTTTATCTGCCATTTTATGACGCGTCTTATAAGGCGTGTTGTTACTCTTGTAGTTTACTCGATAATACTGATGCAATCTCACTTTAACTTTAATCCGTTCTTGCAAATTCTGAAAATTCCATTACACCTTAAATATATTCAAACATATTCAAGTAGCTAATGAATCAGAACAATATGATGCTCAACCTACTTACAAGAATGCTAAATGTAATATTCCACCGAAAGCATTAAAATATACGTTAGGGAACGTAAATGTGTTATCACCACGTTTATTACAAATTAAATCTCCAACGTTTAAGATCAATATGCTCTTAATCCTGGAAGCACATTTTATCGACCCTGGTTATTTTAATATCTATAATTCTCGGACATACTTTATTTGTATTCAGATAATACCCATGCGGGGTTAGCTATTATTATTCTTAAAAAAAGCGTGGGATTGCCATTTTCTAATCGGACGCCTTCCCTGGAAGATCGGTGAATTCTTCCCAGATATGGGTTGTAGTGACAAAATGACCAAAACTGATATAACAAAAGATAGCCACTATGTTATTATAGAATAAAAGTTATCACAGAATGGTTTGATTCACCCCAATGGTTTGATATCAAATAGTCATAAGCGGCATACACCTACTGAATGAATGGTATGAAAAGCAACGGAATACTACGCATATACTATACTATACTATACTTTCCAGAAAATTAACACCATCGTGGTTAAAAAAAAATCTGGAAAGGCCTTGACTGAAATCAAGGTACTCAGAGAGCAACTTGCACTACTGCAGACCAAACCAGAAAAAAAACAATAACTTCGGTTAAAGAAAAAACACTTATCGCCATGGAGATAGACTGGATCATAATAGGAAATAATCTCAATGAGAAAAGAAAAGCAAATACGTAATCAGAAAAACCAGGAAATAGTCCAGAGGTAAAACTACCAAAATCAGAAAAACTACAAGTTAGTAAAACCCCCACCAATCATAATAAGTAATAGAAGATTAGAATGAAGTCAAAGCTAAACTGCCAATTAATAAGTTCATCTGCAACACCAGATCAAAGTGAATGTTAGCACTGAACCGGAATATAGCGAGTTAACATAATTAATAAATAAAACCGATCTAGAATGGCATGCATATGAGAACAAAACCAGAAGATCCATACGAGTAATGGTAAGAACTAATAAGGAATGAGCTTAAAGAAAAAGGATTTAAGCCATTAAAGGTGATTCAAAAGCCAAAGAAAATAAAGAGAACAACGAGCGAAAATATATCTGATTACCACTGTACATGCTTGAGTTCAAAAAAGCTGAGGCTATAAATAAAATATTCGAAATACAATATCTGAATCACGTAAAAGTAAAAATTAAGGCACTAAGAGGCAACGAAACTCATTTCGCAATGCAAAAAATGTCAATGATTCGGACATATCCGGAAATTCTCGAAGCGTAGTCCCACTTGTGTCTAATGTGCAGGTAATCAGTTGTCAGTGATATGCACTAAGACAAAAGATACCTCTGCAAAGTGCATAAGCTGCTCTGAGGCCCATCCTGCCAGGTGCGGCTAAAAAATTTGCATGTCTTCAACTTGTTGCTTCAGAAGTTTCTGTATTACCCTAGTATGGCATACAATTAGCGTCCAGAATCTATGACTTAATTCCGATTGATAATAAAGTTAACAGAAGAAAATATGATGTGCCCATAGATGCCAAACAAATATATAATTTGTAATTATATATGCACAACTATTGTCTTCTTTTTCTAAGTACATGCGACTTTATCTTTCCCACTTGCTTGGTTACATATGGAATTACTAATTATTCTTCTTTTATACTTAGTTTTTATTTTACTTAAAGATAAGATACCAAAAATATTTATTTAATATTTCTTTTTGACGAAGCAGACTTTACTGAAACATATGGTTTTTACTAAGTGTGTACAAGACTTGTAAGATAATTTTATTAACAAATAAAAATATTACTATTATACAATGTTTTTGACTAGATAAGTCACACTGCGAGCGATAAGCTGGCAGTAGCAAAGCCAAATAGAAAACACAGTGCGTTTTTTTGGTGTGTCAAGTGTATAGTTATAACATATTAGTAGATAAATAATAGCTGGAGCATTTTAAAAAGGAGAAAGTAGTTTGAAAGAAATTTCGGTTTGAATAATATAGAATATATATAAATTAGAATATAAAGGGTCTTCCAATAGAGACTTCCGAACATTGACAGTTGATAGCGACCATATTGTTGAAGCTACATCTGTCGAATTGGCTGTCATTTATTCAGTGTGTTTTGCCAAATGACCATGGACGGATATAGCGTTCAACAGCACATGCAAATGATAAACTTGTTTTATCAAAGTGGGTGTTCTGTTCGGGCGAGTATTCGCAGTGTAGTGGATAAATTTGAGTCCACTGATTCAGTAAACAATCAACCAACACCCGTACGAAGACAAAACGCAAGATCTGCCGAAAACATCGCCGCTGTCCGTGAGAGTCTGCAGGAGAATCCGAGGCAGTCGACTTCGCGTCGCTCACAAGAACTCGGCCTTTCGCAGACTACAACTTGGCGAATTTCGCGTCGTGACTTGGGTCTGTACCCGTACAAAATTCAACTGACCCAGGAGCTGAAGGTAAACGACCATAGACAACGAGGTGTGTTCGCTGAATGGGCCCTGGAGCAGTTGGAAACTGATCCTAATTTTCATCGAAAAATCATCTTCGGCGATGAGGCCCATTTCTGGATGAATGGGTATGTCAACAAACAAAATTGTCGAATTTGGGACGATTCAAATCCACATGAGATCCAAGAGCATCCAATGCATCCCGAAAAAGTCACTGTTTGGTGTAGATTTTGGGCTGGCGGCGTCATCGGTCCATATTTATTTGAGAACGACGTTGGCCAGGCCATCACCGTCAACGACGAGCGCTATAGGTCGATAACTACCAACTTCTTTTGGCTTGAATTGGATGAGATGGACACCAACAAGACGGTGCTACGTGCCACACAGCTCATGCCACATTGGACATTCTGCATGAGAGATTTGAGGGCATGGCGATCTCACGTGGAGGTGATGTGAACTGGCCACCGAGATCGTGCGATTTGACCCCGTTAGACTTTTCTTGTGGGGTTTTCTTAAGTCGCAGGTCTATGCGAATAATCCATAAACCATAGCGGTCCTCAAAGCCAACATAACTCATGCCATCGGTCAAATTCAGCCTGATTTATGCGCCAAAGTTTTGGAAAATTAGACATTTCGGATTCGCACCACCCAACGAAGCCGCGGCGGACATTTGCACAATGTTATATTCCATACACAATGGCATCGATAGGCCTTTCAAACGAATAAGAAATTTCGATGGTATCTCACACACACTTTGTTTTATTTAAATTTAAAGACAGGAAGCGCTTAATGAAAGACCATTTACATTGTATTATCGCAAAAAAATTTTATTTAAAGACTGAGAAGTTAGTAACCAACAAAAAACTTATGTTTACTTTTGGTCTTACACTGTGTATACCGTTATCCATGCGCCAACTGCCTGTAAATCAAATTTTCCTACTCGTTAAGTAACATAGGGGTTCTTGAGTCTAATAGCTGCCCAATAAATGGCTCAAAAAATATTGAGAGTGTTTAGTCAATACCATGCTCAGTATGGGATTACTCTGTCCACTGTTTTAATTTTGGCCACCCCACTAAGACGTATGTTGCCCAGAGTCTGACAACCATGGTGTAGTACCACAAAATCATTTTTTTTTAATTCCTGTGTTTTCCCAAACATTCGTCTGCCCACAACAAGGGCCATTACTGCTTTGTTTATAATGTTATCCATATGCGTGTTTCAGTTAGTTTTGTATTTAAGTTAATTCCTAGATACTTAACTTTCTGAACCACCTGAATACTTCCACCAAAGATTTTAAGGTTATAAAATAGCCTTAACTCTTTTCTTTGGGCGAAGAGTATTAGTGATGTCTTGCTAGGATTTACTTTAGGTTTTGCAACAAAATTTAAGGGGTATCTAATGCCCTTTACATTAGTTCTGCAATGATGTATTGGGATCACAGCAACAAGAAGTTGTTTAACATTTTTCAGAAGTCAATGTTTAGTGTGGAATGATGTACAACTTTATGTTTCCACAATTAAATTATAGCAAAGCAAAAAAAGACTAATAAAGGGAGTGGTGGTGGCCCATACCTTCAGGCAGAAAAAAGCTTAGACTTTACCCCACTTGACTTTTTTTATTTTTAGACTTTGTAAGGAAACATTCTATTCATTCTTGAATAAGTCTATTTTTATTTCAGCAATAGTAGACATTTGTACAATTTTTAATTACAACAAATTTAAAAAAAATTTATAGTCCTAACTCGCTAACCACTACAAAATTAAACCCGTTGTTTATTTTAATTTTTGTTTTCCTACCATAATTTTGGGTATAGTTTTTATAGTAGTTAGTAATTTCAGAAGATAAATGGGTAATCAAGACGTAATAAACCCGTCCGCTTTACCTCCGAAAAAGGACATAAGCGCCGGTATCTTTATGTGCTCAATGCATTTTGATAACGCTCCGAATCAACTATAACCCTGGTAAGGGAATACTTCAGGATTGCGAGCTGCCACATATTTCTTCCGGCGGGCAATTTAAAGAGCTGCTCGTGAAAGCTCACTAAAGCCGAAAGGGCCGAAATTATGCTTCGCCGCCATCCACTCCTGCGGCAGCGCGAGCGAAACGAGCGCGCGGCCATCGAGAGGTGCGCCCGCCGCCGCGCTATTAATTAAATTGGGGCAACTATCCCCAGCCAGCGCGGCGGGCGCCGGCCCGAAGAACCGGCCGGTGCTTAAAATTCCGGCTAATTAACATCTGGCCCGCTCCAGACTGCGTCGAGAGGCGGCCGGCCTGCTCGGAGGTGCCCCGGGCTGAGGAGCCGCTGCAGTCAGCGGTTCTAAAAATACCGCCGTTAACGAGCCGCCCTCGGTCGCCCAAGTGCTTCAAGTTCGCAGCACCTCGCAAACTTTTAACAAGTTGTGACCCGCGGTGGCTAAACGACTGCAACATCTGAAAAGCCATTGACGAGGAGGTTGCAGGAAGTTGGCTGATTTTTTGCTTTAAGTCAATTGCGTTAAGGAACTGGGATCATAGGAAAGGTCCGTTTGAAATGCCAACCTACGTAGTTGCAGTTATACAATTCGCCACTTTTAGAATTTAACTTTTTTAAACTTTATTTTTAATTCTGTCTGCATGGTACTGCTATAATCTTTTAAATGAGTCTACATCTATTAACATTCCCTATTCACCTTTTACTTTATCGCATAATTTTTGTATAAAACAAAAACTTATTTCATTACATGCTCATTATTCAGTTTTTATATGTATACTCTATATAAATGTAAAGTAGGCAAAATCTAATTCGTTACTTTAGGTAGAAAGTTTTTTCGGTTATTTTCAAGTTTCTTCTATTTCCATGTATCTTTTTGGTTTCAATACTATTTTTATATGTTTCCTATATGGGTGATTTAACGATGGTAATGGTAAGACTTTAACGTACCACGTGCGTTTATGGCCTGCAAACTGAGAGGTTAAAGCTTTCATAAATTCGCCGTTGTGCCCCAGGTCGTCGCGCACCTTATCTCTGATGCGGGGCGATATGGCAAACACCGCGCCTTGGACGACCGAAATTATTACCCCTTGTACGAAGTAAATGCAGGTACTTAATTATTTTTAGTGGCTGAGTGGGCCAACCGCCAGGCATCAGAAAGCACCGAGGAATGAACCCGGGCCCGTCCGCACCACAACCCGCCCCTCAACTGCGAGACCACGCTGTTTTTTACCAAAATATGTTACAGCAGCACACACTATTTCTTACTAGTAAAACGCTGACGCAACTTTTAAAAGTAAGGCTGTTTTTCGACTTTGAAATTTATTGAGCTTAGAAAAAGTCAAAAATTAGAACTTTGGAATTTTGTTAGGCCAAACTTGGCTTTCTCAAACCTTTGTAGTCTAAAATTTATCTGACTTCTAGAACTACACACTTAAAATTAGTTAAAACTTCCACGTGCATGCTAAAGTACCGAAAAAAGTTAGTGAATTTTAATAAAAGTTAACATTTTTACAATTTCTTTTCTTAATAATAGTAGAAACCTGTGGCATATAAGTTGGGTCAAATAGCCTAGCAGAGGTGATCAAACATCTGCAACGATATTTTCTTTAGGACGGCCGGCTAGGCAGAAATAAAAATTTAAAGTTATCAATTTTTGAATTTGGAAAGAAAATTTAGGGGGTAAGGAGTGACGCCAATATAACCCAAATGTCAACCTTACCAGCATGTGGTACCTCTGCTAGACAGCAAACGAGGCTCTATCGACCCAGCACCAGGGAATGTAACCTGGTCCAGCTGTCCCATGGCTAGGAACTCACCTTTGTTGGGCTAATTACCCACAAAGGCAAATTTCGTAATTCAGAGACCAGAAGACAACCCCGGAAATGGACGGGTCACTGGGCGACAAAGACGGTATGAAACTAAGACAAGAATAGGAGTATGGAATGTTAAAGCACTGAACGGAAAAGAAGGTACAGAAGAGATGAAAATAAAAGCACTAGGTATATGTAAAACAAAGAAGAAAGAAAATGGAACACAAATGTTAACGAGAAGGGAAAAGAAAGGGTAGGGTTATACCAAATGCCAGGTTGACCCAACGATTAATAAAATCGAAACCAATAAATCGAAATCAATAAACAGTCCTTAAAAGATCGGCGCTGTTAAACACAAATTAAAATTAACCTCTAGAGTTTATATTTAACAACCTTCGTTAATAAATT
Organism: Sinelater perroti; assembly: GCA_036346155.1. Classification (NCBI taxonomy): domain Eukaryota; kingdom Metazoa; phylum Arthropoda; class Insecta; order Coleoptera; family Elateridae; genus Sinelater; species Sinelater perroti. Next base: position 12,656,412 of record JARFIY010000158.1, on the reverse strand, counting down.
TGCTAAGTATATGATGGAAAATTTATTTATCACTTTTTTAAAGAGAGACAACAGTACATTATTTTCATTCTTCCAGAACACGTACTTTGATGAATATTTTGTATGTTACATATGCAATCTCTATATTTTAACATTTTGTCAGTAATTCCGTCTTTTTCTAGGAACTTTTAACTTTTGAGATGTGTAATTGCTTCCACATGTCTTTTTTCTTTGTCTGTTTTTTGTCTCTTGTATGGTGTTATCACGGTATAAAGTTATAAACTAATTAATCCATATTTTCTTAGTGACTTTATGATCCATTTCGATATATTCCTTGGCATCCTGTTTTTGACTACATGTTCCCATTTTTCGCTTATAAAAACCCTTAAACTTTATATATGCTTTTTAGTAATTCTCATTGCTGCCCCTTATTGCAAATAATAATATTCTATTGTGGAATACTTGACTACGAAATTAAGCATGGCCAAAGTTCTTACACCAAGAACCCTGTCTGACAGTTTTTTTCTTATACATTTATGAGACCGGTCTAATCTATTAAAAGTAACATAATTATTTATCAACTCAGCTTATTTCGCTCGAAAAATATCGAATTTTTCAGGTTAATGTTTTTCTTTAGGTTATCATGTATATTACACAGTAAAAAAAACTTGCGTATCTTTTTTTATAGTAAAATTTTCCGTCAAACTAGTAGACGTTTAGTTCACTTTTTGGGATGAGTTCGAAGCATTAAGACGTACTCGATTCGCTAAACGTAAGAAAGTGCCAGTGAGGTCGCTTATCGGATGCGATAAATGCGAGGCCGCGCGCCTGCATTTATATTTTTAAAGAGGTCAATCTTCAAAAGAAGCCTACTATTTAAACTACAATCAAATAATTTTATTAATGGGTAAGCATGTATCCTTCTCAATTTCAACCAAATCAAATACCTGGATTTCCGCCAAACCTAATTAATTCTCAAAATCCCAGTATCCTTCCAACAACCAGGGGCACCTTACGGAAATTCGCAATTTATACCAGCAAATGCAGCGCTCAAAATAATCACATTCCCTTCCAACCTAGCCCTCTGATAAATTCAAATAACTTTAATTCATATCCTGACGCTACCATAACTTTAGTCAGAGACGACGAATTGAACGACAGCCCAGCGGTAGCCCCTAAACACGATTAGCAAACTGCCAGTTCTAAAAAACGTAAAATCAACCATCAACTAACAATACAATCCCCTGCTTTGATTCCCACTCCTGTGCATAACCGATTTAAATCGCTTGAAACTGTAACTAGAAATGATGACTCCCAGCCTGAATCCATCTGCCATGCCAGCTACACCTAAACCACCACCAATCTTGATACAAGGTGTCAAAAATTATCAAAATATTATTACTAACCTAGCGAAAATTATGGAAAATAAAACATTCCACACCAAAGCTCTAGCTAATAACACAATAAAAATCAATGCGCACACCATTGAAACCTACCTAAAATTAGTAAAACACCTACGAGGAACAAATCATTCATCACACGTACCAAGCGAAAGAAGACCGCGCTTACAGAGTGGTGTTCAGGAACTTACAGCACTCAGTACCAATCGAAGACATCAAAGCCGAATTAACAAAAGCAGGACACAAAGTACGCAACGCAGTGAACGTCAAGCACAGGATCACTAAAGAACCACTTTCCTTGTTCTTCATCGATCTCGAATCACAACTAAATAATAAGTAAATATTTGACCTAAAATAACGGGTGTTTTTTATAGAGGTATAAAACTTTAAGTTGGCAACACTTTTTTAACTGGCGGCCATTTTGTCAGCTGTCAAGTGATTTATGTTTAGTTTGGTTTGCATTTCTACATGAATAGACTGACGTCTGAACAACGCTTCCAAATTGTGCAAATTTATTTTGAAAATTATGGTTCTGTTCGAAGTACGTATCGCGCACTCGTCCATTTTACGGTCAACATAATCGTCCATCAGAGCAATTAATTCGTTTAACTATGGAACGTTTTCGCACCACGTTTACTCTAAATGATAATACGCATCCACAGAGACGTCATACAGTGCGTACAGAAGAAGTCATTGTTACTGTAGAGCGTAGCGTAGAGGAATACCCGAATCAGTCTATCCGCCATCATACACAGGAATTGGATATGTTCCATCCGCTTTATGGAAGATTTTGCAAAGATCTTGGTTTGCGCTTACAAATCCAACTCGTGCAAGAATTGAAGCCACACGATCACCTAGCAAGGCGTAATTCGGTGAATGGGCCCAAAACAAGATTGCGTTGATCCCGATTTTCATAAGCGAATTTTGTTTGGATAAAGCTCACTTTTGTTTGAATGGATACGTCCATAAACAAAACTGCCGTATTTGGAGTGATGGTAATCCTCAAGTGTATGTTGATACACCGTTACATCCAGAAAAACTGACTGTTTGGTGTGCTTTATGGGCTGGTAATCATTGGTCCGTACTTCTTTAAAACGATGCTGGTCAGAACGTTACAGTCAATGGTGACCGCTAAGCCATGATTACTGACTTTTTCGTTCATCAATTGATACAACCATGAAATGTACGGAAGCTGTGGTTTCAACAAGGCGGCAACATGTCAAACTCTGTCAATTGATTTATTGAAGGAAACGTTTGGAACTCATAGTTTCACGTTTCGGACCCTGAAATTGGCCTCCAAGATTGTGCGATTTAACCGCTAGAGACTATCTTTTGGGGATATAGTCGCTAGTCAGCGATAAGCGAACCGATTGACCGATGGTGTAGGACAACATTCGCCCGTTATTGCCGATATACGAGCACACAAATGTTGAATAAGTCATCGAAAATTGGACCAGATTAGACTACGTCCAAGCCAGCCGTGGCGGTCAAGCCAGAAGTCATATTTAAATTATAATGCCAGAAGATTATCTTTCGAATAAATAAATTTCATGTCAATTTAACAATTCATCTTTGTTTTATTCCATTAAAGTTCTATACCTAAAAAACATTTACATCAACAATACCAAAATAACAGTAGAAGCACCGAAGAAAAGAAGCGATATAGTACAATGTATGTGCTGCCAAGAGTATGGTCACTCCAACACCTACTGCAATCGACCACCCAACTGTGTCAAGTGTGGGAGCCACCACCACTCCAAAATCTGCCAAAAAACTAGAGATACGCCTGCAAAGTGCGCTCTTCGCTCAGGCGACCACCCGGCAAACTATAAAGGCTGTAGAGTTTACAAAGACTTAATCGCACAGCGACACGGCATCAGACGATTCCCTAACAACTCCACACATATCAATTACCCTACTACGCCAACCCAGCCCACAATCCCCAAATCAACCAACACTCTCCCGACTCAAAATAAACCTCCGTCCTACGCTCAAGCAACCAGCAGAACTGCACCCTCCCCCCAACAGCCAGCAGACATAGGAGAACATCTAACTTTATTCTTAAATTAATTTAAGACCATGTTCACCCAGATATTAAACCAAAACAGCATGATTTTAATTCTGCTTACCACTGTGATCAGTAAACTCCCATAATGGTTAACATCCTTAGAATTGCATCGTGGAATGCCAATGGGCTCCTCAATCACAAACAAGAGGTAATAGACTTTTTACATTAAAAAAATTGCATTCTCCTTATATCCGAATCCCACTTCACCGAACGCACTGCCTTTCACATACCACACTACTCATTCTACCACTGTATCCACCCCGATGGCACGGCTCATGGCGGATTAGGAATCCTAATTAAAAATACCATATCCCATTATGAATTAGCTAACTACCAAACACATGAAATCCAAGCTACCAATGTCCAGGTAAAAACTGATAAGTGGGATTTGAATGTATCAGCTGTCTACTGTCCACCACGCCACACCATTCCCTCTGATGAATACGCAATCTTCTTTCACTCTCTTGGTAATCGTTTTATCTCAGGAGGAACGCAAAGCATACCCATTGGAGCTGCAGACTCGTCACCACCAAGGGTCGCAACCTCCTAAGAGCCATAACTGCTAATAATTATACCCACCTTTCCAGCGGAGAGCCTACCTACTGGCCGACAGATCCAAGGAAACTGTCAGACCTCCTAGACTTCAACATAACTAGAGGTAAACCAACGCAAAACTGCTTAATTACCTCGAATTACAACCAGTCATCAGACATTTTTTTTAGCTTTAGATAAAGCTATACAATACTTTACGACTCTCTTGCAACAAGCCGCGTAGCAATCGACTCCCAGTTCTGAACTTCTAAAGGCTTGTACCAAAGACACCCCGCTACACATCCGCCAACATATTAGCGAAAAAAAAGAGCTAGAGGCCAATGGCAGAGATCACGCCATATGGAAGACTTACACTATTACAGGAGGTTAACTAGGCAGCTTCCTGCAGCACTGAAAAAACTCAAAATTCCACCTTTGCAGCATACATTCAAAATGTATCTTCTCATGATCATAGCCTATGGAAGGCTAGTAGCAAAAATTTAAAAGACCTACTCCATCTAAATCCTCGATAAGATACCACAACGATGAATGGGCCTGCTGACCAAGAAAAGGCGGAAACTTTTGCAAACCATCTATCCCACGTATTTCAAGCATCAGAACCACCTCCTGGTGCCCAAAATGACGATATTGAAGCATTCCTGGACATCCCATGCCTATGTCGCTGCCAATAAAACCCATTAGCCCGTCAGAAGTTAAATCTGAAATAGCCAAACTAAAACACCATAAAGCCCCGGAATACGATTTAATCACCGGCCAAATCTTAAAAATACTGCGACACAAAGCTGTTGTACTCCTAACAATAATCGATAACCGAATCTTAAGCCTCTGCTACTTCCCTACTGTATGGAAATGCCCATAAATCATTATTGTACATAAACCTGGTAAACCTCCGTATGAAACATCTTCATACAGACCCATAAGCCTGCTGCCTATCCCGTCTAAACTATTTGAGAGACATCTACTTAAACGAATTCAAGCAGACCATGACCTACCAAACTTGCTCCTGACTATCAGTTTGGTTTTCGCGAAAGCATGTCAACGCTCCAAGTTCACCAAATAGTGAATCAGATCTCCAAGAGTTTAGAAGTTAAACAATACTCGGCCGTCTCCCAAGTGTTTGATAAAGTGTGGCACATAGGTCTCCTTTGCAAACTTAAAAACATGGTTAGTAGTAACTACTACCTTCTTCTGAAATCTTATCTCACTGATAGGAATTTCTTTGTCAAACATAATGGTTCTGTCTCTCCCACCACCCTATACACCCTGGTGTCCCCCAGAGCAAATGGTACTCCAAGTGACGAATCATTATTAATCAAACTAAATCTGTTCATATAACTTTTACCAGTTGTAAGGAACTCTGTCCAGCTGTAACAATCAATGGTACTCATATATCTGTAAAAACCGAAGTAAAATACTTAGGACTGCATTTAGACCAACGACTAACGTGGCAGAAACACATTCAAACGAAAAGGAAGCAGCTGGATCTCAAAGTCAAATAAATGTACAAAACTTTCCATCAGAAATAAACTTCTACTGTACAAAACCATTCTGAAACGCATTTGGTCTTACGGCATCCAGATTTGGAGTTGTGCCAAGCCCACTCGTTTAAAACCAATTTAAGCGTTCCAAAACAAAACACTCCGTGCAATTGTTAACGCTCCATGGTAGGTTAGCAATTTCATGCTCTGCCAAGACCTCCAAATTCCACACGTCACGGATGTAATCACTACTGTCTCTGCCAATTGACGACACTGGATTACAGGAAATCCAAACGATTTCACCGATAACCTCTACGGGGATGGACTCCCCATTAGAAGACTCAACCAAACCTGGCCTGCCGATCTACTCCGACACCACTAAGTGCTAGTGAACCATAAGGAGAATTGTCAGTGGATACTTGCCTTTCCAAGTCAAATGCATACATCCTATTTACTTAATACTCTTAAAGAAGTAGATTGTAAACTTCCAATAAAAGTTACAAAAAAAAAACTCTTTGGGATGTGTTTTTGCACTTATTGCTATACCCAAACAGTTTATGCAATGTTTAAAATTTTTTGTTTATAGTAGCTACGCTAAAGACCGTTAAGAGTTCTCTGAGTGGTATCATTTAGACGATCAACGGTGGATGTATGCATCAATTTTTTTATTGAATTTTTTTATATATAAAAGAGGCGATTATATCTATTTTAGCTTTGATGTAATTTAAATGCGTATAGTTTGCATAAGCTACAAAAACAAGACGGAGAAATGTAGATGGTAATTTTCTTAAACAACTTATGACTAATTATGACCATCTTGTAAATTTTATTAGTAAAGTCTATTACTGAAAGTTCCAACAAAAAGCTCGTGCCATTAATTGGTTGTATTTTTCCTTAAAGTGAAAAGAGAAACTAATCATAGCAGGAATCCTTTAACCAAAGCTAACAATTAGAAGCATAAAAATAGCGTCGTAACCACACTATATTAACTGTCTACTGCTGGAGGCATTGGATTAATTAAAGTACCTGACCAGATTATAGGAAATATTTTTCTTTTGGTACATTCACCAAGATTTATCAAGGATCGATTCTCACCTTCGACCGATTTAAGAACGACAAAAATAGTTAGATTGCAGTTAGCCGTGGTAACGCGCGCTTCTGCCTAGCCAAGTTTGCCGATTTACACGAATATCGCGTACACTAAAAGATCTCTTCGTGCATTGGCAGCGTCTTTATTTACAAGTCACCACCCTAATACCTATAAGATGCTCATAAGACAGCTCAGACATCAAATTGATGACGATTGGTTCAGTATGTATAAGATAAAAATACTTTTTTGGATATTTAGATAATATTTATCACCAACAGAGTTAATTAGATACAGTAAATTCTAATTTCAAAATGTTCTAAGGCCAATCAATCGACTACAGAAAAGGTATTCTTATTTTTGAGGCGCTAAAATACCTTTTAACCATTTCAAAAGCAACAATTTAAGAAAATACTTCTTAGAATAGGTAATAACAAAGCATCGCCCAACAAAAATTATTGATTTAAAATTTAGAATCAGTAAATGTAAGAGACCATCAAAAATATAATTTTAACCTTTGCAATCGAGCTCGTGAAGGTGGCAGGAGCCGGCGACCTGCGCCCAGCCGCCGCAGGGCCGTGCGGTGTCAAAGTGAGGCGTTCGGGCCATATATCAGGTTGATCAGGGCGAATCAGGGAGTTACATGTCGGTAGTTTATCGGACTACACTGTCGCATTATGGTGTTGCACTGGAGAGAAGTTTCAGTCATCAGCAAATCCCGGCTTATTCACCACTTAACCCATTATTCGGCTTTTTCCTATGAAATTGTAAACCGTTCGATTTGAGTGACACGGTAATCCCGCGCAGGCCGGCCGCCCCTATCGAGCTTTGTTCGGGTATTTAGGAAGCGAAAGCTGCTTTGTCGCGCTGTAGGTTTGCTGATATCGGGCAATGCTTATGGATTACACTCATACGGCTGAAATTAAATACAGCTCTATTTGTTGTCGACGAAAATATCCTTGTGTTTGGTTTGCTGCGCATGCTCTATAAATATAAAAACTTTTAATGCCGTAAAGTCTAGGGCAATCAAAAACAACACCTTAATGCAGGCTGTCTCTAAAGTATATGTGACGTTTTTTTTTGCGCTATTTTAAGATTTTTAAAACAAAATTTTTGTTTATGTTTTAGAAAAGTGCAAAAGTTGACAAGTTTTTGTGATAATTATCATCAAAAACTTTTCACCATCGCTAAGACCACTTACGTCATTGTATATCGCATCGCTATAGTGAAGGCTTATTATTCGATCGTCGGTTACAAAAGGAGAACTTCGGAACAGATTCGGACCGCATTCTAAAATGAATGACAACACACTTAAGAGTACAACCTACCAAAAACATGTTTTGTAACAAATTTATAAAAATTATTTTTTAAATGATTTTAAACAAATTACTTGTGACATCTGAAAGAACTAGAAGTGTCCTCCAAGTGATCACCCGGCCACTGTCACCACTCTAGAGAACATTGAGACGGTCAGCAATGTCCACAATCAGAGCCCTATAACTTCTCTGAGATGTGCAAGTACTAGCACCGGAATATCAACATCAAAACTTTAGAATTTAGGGTACAGAAAACTCTCATCTGTCTGTGTTACGCCCTCTACGCTCCAAAATGTTAGTGTGTGGTGTGCAATTTTCTACCATAGAATAATTGGTCCCATTGAAACAAGAGAAATTTTGGCGCTCTTGGTTTCAACAGAACGGGGTTCCTGCTTATCGCACTCAAGAAAACCTGAAGCTCATCTTTGGTCATTTTGGAGATCGAATTCAAGTGTCAGAGATGAAGACAGGCCGAAAATGGCATCAATCGGCCAAATTGTTGACCAGATCTAAATCCTTGCAATTTCTTTCTTTGTTTTAAAGACCGGCTGTACAAAACTGAGACCAAGATCTTTGAAGAGATGAAAAATACTGTCGAAATCGATATCAAGGTAATTCTAGAAAACCGCCACTGCTCAATGTTAGCTTTTGAGACCTAATATTAAATTATTTCTTTGTCACAATGTTTTTAATAAAAAGAAAAAAAATTATTTGTATTGATTGTTTGGTTGACTTTTAATAAAAATTTATTACTTATATAACAAAAAATAACAATTAAAACATTAACACCAAACGTTTTACCAAAGCTGCACAGTTCTTATAGCATTTGTGAATTTTTCACATAAACGAAATTCTATTAATTTCGGACACGTTAAGAACAATTTAAATAAAAGCTTTAGTAAATTACATTATGAATACCGAACCTACTTGCAAAGCAACATTTTGCAATTTCTAGCTTTAAAAGGTTTTCCGAATTGTATTAACTTGTGATATGAATATCTGCATAAAGAAAATAAATTACTTTGTAGTTTTACTTTTACTTTTATTACTAGCAAAATTTCCGAGAAATTTTGAGCCATCATTGCAAAATAAAAATTATAATTGCCCAGATATGCGATGCGACCCTTTTAGAAGTCTTTTGTTTGATTTGCTTATTATTCTAGTATCTAAATAATTAGAAATATTTTTTAAAATAAATTTTCCATTGCTATTAAGGTAAATTTTCTTTCGATATGTATTAAGCTTTGATGAGAGCCTTTAACTGGGTTGACAGTGTCCGTTTGATTTTTGCAGCATAAATACGACTGAAAAACGATTTTACGTATCTTATCATAGAGTTTACCACAATTAAAAATAGTTTTATAGTATAATAATTCTATAAAACCGAAATATAAATGTCATAAACAATCAACAATTTTTCTAACAAGTCAATATTCGATTGTAGCTAGCAACGAGTGTCTCTATTACTCTTTATGCAATGCTATAGATAGAACAAACTAACAATGTTACGAAAATCAGCTGTAAAATACCCGTTTTAAAAAAACAAGATGTCAACTGAAAGAGTTATAGAATCGTAACAAAATATCTTTATCGCCCAATAATCCCACCGAAAGATGTAGATAACGAAGCAGAAAATTTTATCCATGCACTGTAGAACGCTGGCAGATTACCCAGCATACTAAACCCCAACAAATTACTAGTAATATTCTCAGAAAAACCAAAACTGACGAGAGATAGTACAGGGTAGCTCGACGACATTGTTCTTATCCTTGAAAATATTTTTGGTGTTGCTGTAGTTATGATATCACTTGATGGACTTGATTGGGCTAGTGAATTGAAACCGTCCACGGCAAGTTTCGAATTTTTTTCCAATTATTTTCCCAAATATAGTAAAATCGGAATAATAAGTTATAATAATCGAAACCAAAGGGCAATAAATATATTTTTAAAAAAATTCCGCCTCGCCTAGATTAATAAAACTTGATGAGATCAGTACTAAAAATCACCCTGATTACAACGATATGTCGATCACGTCGATGCGGTGCCAATTAACGAGGTTACTCAACTTTCAATTAAAATGGACGAAACGTTCGTCGCACCCCACGCTCGTGCGCATAGAGTCGCATCATTGACCTTGTCATATAATAAAGTTTTTTCCATGGTGCATCTATCAAGGTTATTTTAAAATGAGGGAAACTTCGGGAACAGTTCCAAAATATGAATCAAAAAACGCATCGATACGGGGAAGCTCCTAAATGCAGAAAAAACACGATTCTGATACTGTACTAAGATTAAGAATAGTCTGCGCATGCGTCTTGGGCTAGTACCGCTCGTCACGCATGCGTCTAACTAAAGTGTGAGATCCCTATATGTGCAACAATCAGACGCTGTTACCACCGGAAACAGTACCGCAGTGATTAACGCGTCGAACTACAAGACAACAATAAAGTAGGGTGCCAGAGGTAAGTGATAATAAACCCTGATTCGCTAATATTAATGGAACGAACGTGGACATGGGCTAAAGGGAGGTTTTCTTATTTCGCACAATAAACATTGGCGCGATTTTTCAATAGACAAGTTGGCTCTTTGGAATCGAGCCGACCGGGTACTGGGAAAGCTCACGCTGTACAATTGGAGTTAGAGGGGTTGCAAATAATTATGCTACTTCTACTAGCTCGTCAGTTGCTACCAGTAGCTGTGCGAGGAGTTTGGGTACTTCCGAACAAACAGGCTGTATACCGTATCAAATGTAAACATAATAATGCATACACCAAGAGAATCTCCCAGTCCAAATTATCGTTTACGAAGGAGAAAATAATTGCCTTTGAAGCGAATACCGGAAAATTATAAGACATGCATCTTGTATAGGTTAAAACTGTAATAACAAAAACCTGGCTGTATTTACAGCTTACATGAGGATTGAGTTTCTGAGTTTCTTAGACATTCAAGACTTTACAATCCTCTAAAAGCAGCCAACAATCAAATACAAGACGAACTGGAAGACATACAAGGTTTGTATAAAAAGTATCGGGAACAATTTTTTCCTGACGTGACTGTTCTGTCGGAGTGCGCTCGCAACGCGCATGCTTGGTGGTGAGGAATATGACCTTTAAGACGCGCTAAGCGCCAGTCGCCTGCGAGCGTCCGTTCAGGCTAGATCGTGTTTTTAGTGGACCCCTGTCCAGTGACGCGGTGCAAGCGCAAAATGTGGCGAACGATTGAACAGCGGTACCCCATCAAATTTTGTGTTGGATCGAAGAAATTTGGTACGGAGACGTTGGGCCACAAACTGCAAATTTTAAGTGGCACAAGCTCTTCAAAAATGGCCGGGAGAGTGTGGAGGACAACCTCAAAAACCGACGACAACGTGCAACGCATAAAGTGCTGAATTCAGACCGCAGTTAAGTGTGCGCATGGTCGCAGATGAAATTGACATTGATAAGATGACAGTACACAGCATTATCACTGAAAATTTGGCGATGCAAAAGATCTGTACTAAACTTGTCCTGTAGGTCCTGATGGACGACCAAAAGCAGAATCATGTGTCTGCTTGCGAAAACCTTTTGCAACGCATTGAAGAAGACCCAGGCTTTTTGGGCGATTTTCAACCCCCTTGCACTATTTTCTATTCCTAAAAGTAAAATCCTCTCTTAAAGGACACCACCATGGAACCCTAAGCGCCGCCAAAGAAGCTGCCACGCGTACCCTTAAGGATCTTCCGGAATCTGCCTACCAGGGAACCTTCGAGTCGTGGAAAAGCCGCTGGCAAAAGTATGTCGACACTCAAAGATGTACTTTTGAAGAGTTTTAAGGTATTGTAGCAATATCTCAAATAAATCTATTTTTTCTAAACTTTTTCCTATATTTTATACAAACCCTATAATTTAATCTAAAACTGCATGTGACAGCACGATGTTCACTGCGTATGAAATTATAAGATGATCGATTCTATGACAAAGAATTGAAGGTGTTAACTAGCCGATCACGACAGGAGTTTGATAAGTTAGTTGCTGCTGGTCCTATTGAAGTCAACCGTCCCTAGTTCAACAGTTATTGGTGTGTATCTCATGAATCTGTGCACGAACGATTCAATTTTTAGAATGGCAAACGAGTAAACCTTCCATACAGAACAGTTTGCAGATACATATACAAAGCACAAGATAAATTGATAACGTTACTTGTCGCTTAACGTAATCCAGCGATAACAATTAATCAAAAACGGAACTGAATCTGCTTGGGCACACTATGAGCTCGATAAGAATAAGTTAGCTGCTGTGTGGGACGGCACGTACTAGTACCTCAGCAACATAAACAACCCTTTCAAGACTCAGACATAAAGATTGTAGAAGCACAAAAAAACTATCAAACCAATGACTGCAACAAAAAATGGATTTATACTACTCTGTGAAATCATGAGTAAAGATTGGTTTGATCAGCTGCGCTTAAGGGTACAAAGTTATGATTCCCCCGTTGACATTGAAGCAAATCGTTTCCATTTTTGCAAATCAGTAGGTTACATTGTTGAAAAATTGAAACATGTATTTGCCGGACACAATACCGACCAAGTCAGTTCTAACATTAGCATACTTTGCAAAACGGGACACTTGAGATGATGGTAGCCCACGTGCTGGTAGAATGTTCAATGTTGTGACTAAAATCAACAGGTCGAAGGCAATGGTCGATTGAAATTGCCTGAATTCCCACAACGACAGGGTGAGTTTTATCTTACGCAGGATTTAATTTTTTCACAACGCCCACGTTTTGAGTGCAAAAAAAGTTGCCGTTATTATTATTAAATGAAGGGTTTCGATTTGTTTCGCACACATCTACAACAATATCAAGGGCGACTGCAAGAATAAAGTATTCGAAGAACGGGTTTTTGTTGTCAAGGCCTATTACCTGGAAATTTGAGGAAGTTTAAGGCCAAGTTTGGGAGGGACAACATAATGGCCAAAATAAAAAAAAGATAAGAAATATATTTTTGAAATTTGGCATTTTTAAGTTTTTACCTTTTCACATAAAAATCAAGGATGGTCAATAGCTTCAAAGACACCAAAAGTGTGAGCACAAGGATGCTAAAACTGGTCGGCCAGTGTCTGTGACCACCCCGAAACTGTAGAGGAGGTCCGCACTATTTACGAAGCGCAGGCGATAACTTCGTTAAGAAGAGCGTCACAGACATTGGTCATGAGCCAAACAAGTGTCATCAAGATCTTACACAAAGAGTTGGATCTGTTTTCCAACAAGATTCAGCTTCAACAGTCACTGCGAATGAAGTGTTGATAGTTATCGATGAGGATGAAATCGACATCAAACACATCCATTTCACCTACGAGGCATACTTCAGTTCACTCGCTATGTTAACAAACAAAATCAGCGCTATTGGGTTACCAATAACCCGCATTTGGAAGTTGTTCGGCCACTATACCCGCAGAAGGTGAGCTTCTAGTGTACCATCCCATTGCGCAGAATACATAATCTGACCATTTTTCTCACGAATATGTGAATGGGTCCGTTTACCGCGAAGAGATGCTGGAGAAGTTCATTTCGATTGCAAGACAGAAAAGAATTATTAACGAATACTGGTTTCAGCAGGACAGTAAGACTTCACTGCCCTTTCTGGTGAGTTTGGGCACCAAACCATCAGCCTTAACGCCCTCCGAAAAGTAGGAGATGGGATTGAATGGCCAAGTTTATTATTGCGATTAATTTTGTAGGGTTATCTGAAGTATAGGGTTTACACAATGAAGCCAACAAACATTGAGGAACTCAAGAATCGCATCTCTGAAGAGACCATTCCAGATGACATCAGAAATCGCACAATTCTGTCATTTGAGAGTCGCCTTTAACACGCGATTGAATTGAATAGAAGTCACATCAAAAATATGTTGCCCTAAATTGCAGACACTTCTTTTTAAAACCACAAGAGAATAAAAATCATTGATACTTTTTGTGTACTGAATTTTTAAAATTTTGCCTAATATAAAACTCACGCTTTATCTTCTCTAGACCTTAATACACCGAGCTTTTACTATTAACTATGGCACGCAAAATCGTACTATTATAACCATGCATATAACAGAATGTGCGTCAGCAAAGAACCAATAAATCATCCTTGGCAATCCGTTGTTCGTGAAGGCTAAGATGGAGTCCAGACACAGCAAGTCAACTAAGTACATACCATAACTTCTAATTGAGCTGGACAAATCAGGTACTGAAATTTTAACTAAGTTAACAACCCAAAGCTGCTTACACGTATTGTCACTAATCTGGTGCGTGTCGTATGGCAGATATGTGGTCTTAAATAGTCTAACAGCATAAGAGTTCCTAGAAAAACGTTTCCCGGAATTTGGTCTTCCAGCGTATGTTTTAGATGATCATGATGAGCAAGCTGAAGACTAAACTGTAAAAGCGTTGGCTGATAATAGTAAACCAAAGCCAATTTTTTCGAAAAGCTCTTACCAGAAGAAGATCTATGTTTCCAATTCCATTAAACAAGCCCGTTGGAGGCGAGATTAAGTTGAAAGTACCTAACGATAAATGCAATACGTCAGATTGAATTAATTAACATTTACAAGTGGTACCCGTGCTCAACTATAATAAAACGATCAAGCAGTCAGTAACTGAAATTGTCCCTTTTAAACCAATCACTCGACAGCAACCATACAACAAAAGACAAATAATTTATTCTTACCATCACAAATAGAACATTTGATACCAAACATGGGGCATACATGTTTAAAAACCAATGACGAACTCGGTTAAATTCAAAATATATGAGGAGTGGGAACTGAAAATGTATAAAAATTTGCACCTGAGTAACAAAGCCACAAAAGGAAAAAATGTCCAAGCTTATGCATATCAAAACGTTTCTTCGATCTAGATTTTGGAACTATTCCCTAAGATTTCCTGACCTCTAAATGACTTTGGTGGATCCGCCATGGGAGAAGCTTTATAAAAAAACCTATTCTGCCCCTAGGTATCCATGTTAATTGAAAATTGAATAACTTTGCTAATTAGTGACGTATCGATATGATCGGCATATCATTGTGCAACACTTTTTATATTTTGCAGTTTCCAACAATCGAACTAGGTTGAGAAGGAGTTGGCATATGCTTTGAAGTAGCATGCAACTTTTTACATTGTTTTGGTACTATAGACAGTAAGCACATTACGATCCACTACCAGGAGCTCGGTCGTACTTGATTAACTATAAATGTTAGAATACTCAAGTACTCATACAAACAACAGATATAAACTATAAATGAATCTGCTTCAATTATGATGAGAGTGTCTTAGGGTATATAGATTTCTATAACATGTTGCAGAATGGTTATTTAAAAATACCAGAATTATCTGATATAAAGGGTAGAAAGCTGCGATATGGCTTTGTTAGTGACGGGGCGTTAAGTTTGACAAAGGACTTTCAGAAATCTTACAGCAATTGGCAAGGGAAAGAAAGATTTTCAATTACCGCCTCTGCCATTCCCACAGAATAATTGAAAATGCCTTCGGCATTCTAGTAACAAGGTTTGTATCATCATCATTATCACCCATCCTGTCTTCTCCACTACTGGACAAAGGCCTCCTATAGTGTCTTCCATATTTTTTGTGTATATAAATCATATTAATATTCAACTCTGCAACATTAAAGATGCAAATAATGGTTAGCTGGCTAGGAGAAGGTGAAAGAAATCATAAGAAGCCTAAACAATCACAAGACTCTGGAATAAGATACTCCAATACTTAAGCATGGAAATGGAAAGCAACATGTACAGTCTAATTGAAAAAATCTGGAAAAATAAAGAAATGCCTAAAGCCTGGAGTACAGCAATAATTTGCCCTCTACACAAATACAAAGCTAAATAATGGGTGTAAAATACTAAGCTCAATAATAGTAAGAAGGATAACATCAATAATAGAAAGGGTGGTAGGAGACTATCAGTGCAGATCTAGAAAAGGGAGATCCACACTAGATCAAATCTTTGCTATAAGGCAGGCAATGGAAAAAGTTAGGAAAAGAATTTTTATTTATTCTACCCATTTAGAGACATCAGTTAGGCATACGACTCGATTCAAAGGTCACAGTGATATGAAATATTAAATATATTGCAAATTCCGCCAAAATTAACAAGGTTCATTAAAATGCGTCTAAAGGATTCACAAGCGAGAGTAAAAGTACAAAAGATTTTACCCGAAAAATTTAAAATAAAACAAAGGTTGAGACAAAAGGATCATTTATCAACGAGTTTATTTAACCTGACATTAGAGTGGGTAATTCGACAAGTAACAGCAGTAAGAAAAGGAAATATAAAGAACAGAACTACACAAATCCTTGCATATGCTGGTGACTTGGTTATTATATAAAAAAACAAGTCCAAATTACAAGAAGTGTTTATACAGTTGGAAGAAGACGCAAAAAAGTAGGTCTCAACATAAATCAAAATAAATCCAAATTCATGATAGTATATAGAGGAGGAAGAGAAGAACAAAATCTGATAATAAACCAAAACGTGAAAAGGTAGGCACATTTAAATACTTAGGGGTGGTAGTGACTGAAAAGAATATAATTTAAGACGACATAGAAGCGACATTAGCAGCCGGAAATAGGTATTTTTCAATAGGCATATTTCAATCGAAAGATATCTTTCGCAATTAAAAAGTTATAGTGTATAAAACAGTTGTAAGACCAGTTGTAATGTATGGAGCAGAGAAATGGAAAAAAGAAGAAGGTGAGCTAAAGACGTGGGGAAAAAAGCTCAGAAGAATATGATGGAAAATAATGAGTAGCGAATAAGGTACAATTTCGAACTGAAACGGTTGTACAACAAGTGAATACAATTAAAAGTAATAGAGTGGGGTGGCTATGGCATTTGGATAGAAGGGAAAAGGGGTTTCAAAGGTAAGAGACCTAAAGGAGACCGCGGAAAAGGTGGTTAGACAAAATAAAAAAGAGGTGAAAGAAGAAGTTAGCAAAGCCGATGACCAGGCGCAAGTCTGACTAACTCCCCCTGTTAGGAGTTGCGCAGTCTAAAAACTCGTAAGAGAGGCCATGCCCTTTAAAGGGCCATCAAACAGCCAAGGAGTAAATAAGTAAATAAATGGTTAGCTGTACAGTTCACTATTTATTACACAAAATGTTCCCATTTTGAAGGCGAAGGGATAGAAAATGGTACATTTACAGACGAAATAACCGAAACCATAAATTAACAGGAAAGAAAGATGTCGTAGCAGGACAATTGTAAAAAAAATAATTTACCAAAAACCTTTACTCTCAATTTACTTGGTGCATGTCGTATGAATAAAATGCAACAACAAGGTGAAGTAAAATCAAGAAAATAAATTAACTTACTGTTTTCTCTTGCTTTTTGTATACCTAAGATTGAACTGTGCTGTGCTGAATCATATATAAAAGGAAGTTATTGTACGAGGTGCCTTTAAGTTCTAAGGTCTTCAAAGATCCGGCTAATTTAAAAGACGCGAAAAATATTTGCAAATTTGTAATATAGATGGGGTGCCATATAACGTACACAGATCTGCCACCTTTGAAGTGAATGGCGACGTTTAGTGTTCAAAAACAACGTCTAATCTCCCGTTTTCACCTTTTGCGTGGTAAAACGCCCATCGCAATTCATCGCCAACTGAGAGAGACACGCGGCGAAGGCCTTATGGGTGTTAAAATTGTGCGTTGGTGAGTGCAAAGTTTAAAGAAGGTCAAGAGTTGTGTGACAATGAACCAAAGCAGACTTAGCCACGAACCAGCCGAACCGAAACCATGATTGCGCGAGTGGAGCAAGTTACTATGGAAAACCGTCGATTAGGTGATGCGTGATATCGCCTCTAAACTTGGCATTTTCGTAGGATCTGTGGGGTCTATTTTGCATGATTATCAAAAATGCGGAAAATTTGTTCAAGGTGGGTACCACGAATGCTAACCGACGAACACAAGGGTGCGCTGTTGGCAATGTTTTAGGACATGTTGATACGTGATGCCGCCATAAATTTCTGACCATGAAGGACACTCTCCGTGGCTGCTACTTTTGCAAGCTAGCCGCCGTTGCATCAGCGATTTTTTAATTGACAAAACACCCTTCGATCAATGTTCAGTAATTTTGCTTTTTCTACTGGGAAGAGTTTAACGAACTCGAGAAAAACAGCTTCGGCCTTGAGGGCACAGCATAACTACAATCCAAGATAAACTGAGGAGTTAAATCTTCTGCCATTTCGAAAATTACAGTCCAGA
This sequence comes from Sinelater perroti, assembly GCA_036346155.1. Lineage (NCBI taxonomy): Eukaryota > Metazoa > Arthropoda > Insecta > Coleoptera > Elateridae > Sinelater > Sinelater perroti. The sequence continues at coordinate 12,638,289 of JARFIY010000158.1, read as the reverse complement.
AATTTTAACTGCACATAGGAAACTTTTAGACACTTTCGATTTATGAACTTTGCAGGTAAATTTGTCATATGGTACAAAAAATAGTGTTGGCACGTTTTTGTCGACAAGATTTTTTTAACGATTTGTTCCGCGTTACGCAACGCAAAAAAGAGATCCCTCGGTAGAGGCGCAAAAAGGGGATCAAGATAATTCCCGGGCTCGGCAGCGCGATCAGGTTTATCGACAACACATCCCCAATTAACGTTGTTATGGTGCCGAAGACTGCCTCGTCCGCGCCGCGGGCGTCGGTCAGGGGCGCGCGAAGAAGCGGTGCCAAGCAACACGTTTGCTGGGGGCGCTCGCATTATTGTTTACAAGCAGCGATCGGCCGGAGCCACCCTCGCAAAAACCGCCGACCTCAGCCAAAGGCGCTAAACGCCGGCCGACCCCAACACGGCTGCCGCATTGCCCGCGCGTGCCGTTACGCCGCGGCCTCCCCCGACGGGCCATTAGCGCGACTTGCGATTTGGGCAACCTCCGCTGATCAGACGCTCCGGAGACGTTGACTCCGCCGAGCCCCGGGGCCGCACCGCCGAAATCGAATTTGAGTTGCACCTGCCGCTACATTCCGGGCGGCTACCAGAGGTTCTCAAAAGTGTCTGTCTCTTGTTGGAGCACTGAAATTAAATGCGTGTATTTGTGGAATTTAACCCTTGGTTTTGCATGTATCCAGCACTTTCGTGTAATAACCGACCAAGTAGATTTTTCAAATAATTTTGATCACTATAACAATTAAATGAATAAAACAAAAATAATTAAGATAATTAAAAAGTTATAATGAAATCACTTATAAACAGCGAAACTTTAGCTCAAATATAAAACCCATTTTGAAAAAAGGGAAAAAAGTACAATACACTATGTGCAGGTAACGTATGAAGAAACAAAAAATCGAAACGGCGGGATTCTAAGAGAATTAGCAACATTCAATGAAATTAAGATCGTCAATACCTTCTTTCGGAAAAAAATTATAGGTAGCTTGGTGTAGCTTAGATCCCTAATAGACTACATAGTTGCAAGTGAAATAGCTAATCAAGTACCAGACGTACGAGTCTGATCATTTTATTTTAATAGACCACAGGAACATGAACAAAAAACCGACTAAAACAAACAAGGAAGAAGTTTACAAAGTATAGGATGATTGCAAAAGTTCGTGTCCGATTTTATAATTATTACAATATTTTTTATTGTAAATAAAAGGTTTTATCAATTAATTATATAATCGCCATTCTTTTCCACAATGGCTTTCCAACGATTTACAAGTTTTTCTATGCCATTCTTATAGAACGAGGTCGATTTGTTGTCAAAAAAGTCTGTAAGGTAGTTTTCGACAGCTTGTTCAGAACTAAGTCGTTTTCCATTTAAACTGTTTTGTAAGGAGCGGAACAAATGAAAGTCTGAAGGTGCAATATCAGGCGAGTATGGAGGATGCTGCAGGACTTCCTTTTCAACTCCTGCAATTTTGCAGCGTCTTTTGAGCCACATGAGGCCTAGCATTGTCATGGTAAAAAATGACACCCTTTCTGTTGGCCAAAACAGGACGTTTTTCACGAATAGCAGCATCAAGTCTGGCTAAATGTTGACAGTAGATGTCTGCTGTTATTGTTTCCCCGCGCCTCAAAAGCTCAAAATGAATGATCCCTCTGCAGTCCTACCAAACACACAGCAAAACCTTCATTGAATGCAGACCAGCTTTTGCGACAGGATCTGCACCTCCGACGGTTTGTTTCCATGTGCGTTTTCGTTGCACACTGTTGTAAAGGACCCACTTTTCATCGCCTGTTACCAGTCGACCCAAAAGCGGCTCATTTTCGTTCCGTGACTAAAGTGAAAAAGCCACGTTCATTCGGTCTAATTTGTTCCTTTCTGTTAAACAATGCGGTACCCAGGTATCAAGCTTAGAGATATAGCCAAGCTTTTTTAAATGGCGAAACGCGGTGGACTTCTCAATGTTTAGCCTCTAAGCTATGTCCTCAGTCGTAATTCTTGAATGTGTCTTTACTAGAGTACGCACAACGTCGTCATTAACGCCAGAAGGTCGACCAGAGCGATGTTCATCTTCCATTGAAAAATTGCCTTGCCGAAACAGTCCATACCACTTTGTGAGAGTTCTCAGAGTAGGAGCACTGTCTAAATAAACAGTCTGAAATTTTTTGAGCCGTTCCAACACTCAGGCCCCTCCTGAATTCATACAGCATCACATGCCGCAAATGTACTTTTCGTCTCCCATTTCCATGGAGCTACTGCACGAGCACGTAAACTTTTTAAAGCGCTTTTTTGCAAGAAACTGGCGCGATTCTATGTATATCATTTACAAATCAAATGACACTCACACACCTCAAAACAAATGCGCTATTTCCTAGAAGCAACGTCATCTATAAAATCGGGCACGAACTTTTGCAATCATCCTGTACATATTTTATAAATCGTAAGATATTTCTTCCAACGTAAACTAATTAGCAAATGCGGAAGCCAGCGAGGATATTGAAGTAGATGAAAAATATATAACATCAGATATAAAACAGCAGACTAGGAAACACTTGAAAGAAAGAAGAACTAAGTATTCAAAAATACAGGCAACTGTCACAGAAGCAAAACAGAAAATATACGGAAACTTTCTAAGCAATCCAAATAAAGGAAACAAAAATATTAACAATATCAAAGGAAATGAAACCAAGCAAATAGTAAAACGTAGAAGAGGTCTATCTAAGAGATTAAAAATGATTTACATAGACTCCAGAACATCGCATATAAAATTATTAAGGCCCCAGAGTTTGGCACATAGAAGAAGAACAACAATGAATTTAACACTATGGAACAACACGATTAGATAAAGACATACCCAACGAAGTTCCTCACGGAAAGTAACAGATATAAAAATTTTGTAGTAGGTAACACAGAAATGCAGAAAGTAGAATGTATAAAGAATTACAAAAATAGAAAATCAGAAGAATCGAGCGATATAAACATGAAATTTAAGAATATTGCTCTTATTTAGTACATGTTGGAAACAAAGGAAAGTTACAAATAATTGGTTAAACGCAAAAGTTATATCAATATTTAAGAGAGGAGATCGAAACAAAACAAATAATTGTAGAGGAATAAGTTTATTTTTCCTTTTCTTTCTCCATTTCCGTCAAAAGTTGTTTTATACGTTCTTTATTTTCTCTTCAATATACTTATTATTATATTATTATACAATTTATTATTAATTTGATATATTTTATCTGCACCTTTTGTTCTTTTTGTTTTTCTTCTTTTATCAATGGAATTAATTATTTCCACTTCTCTTGCATATCTTTGAAGTGGTCTTCATTTATCCATATATTCGTGCCCGTTAAATTCTTTGCCTTCTTAGTTAGCTTCATTTTTTACTAAATTTTCCAAGTTTGATTAATATTGGTTTTATTCCCATTTGGTTATGTGTCCCTATTCTTTTGAAGTCTTCTAGATCTATTTTTTGTCAAGTTTGACCCCAATGTTATTCAAAACCGTTGTTATTTCTTCCAGTGTAACATCGTCTTCTTCTTCTTTTTTGTATACAACTTCCGTTATCACTAAGTTTCTTTTTTGACTTCTCTTTCTAGCAATTCAATCATCTTTCCTTGTTTTTGACTTTTTTTAGCTGCGCATTTTTTAGATATGTCAGTAGCTACTTGCCCCAGCTCCATATCGATTCCATCTAGCCTGTTCTTAATTTGTTTACACAATTCTTCAAAATTATCCGTATTGCTTTATTGTCTGTGCATATGTCACTATGTATTTTCTAGGCCGAATGTGTTGTTTATCTTGAAAAATGTATGCATGGTTTTGGTTAGCGTTTTGAATATTTTCTTGTCTATTTTCTGCATGCAACTCTCAGCCCTTATTACAATCGCTTCTAATCCCAAATGTGACTACTTTATTTTTAAATGTGGAAATGTTATGATTCTGTTCGATCCTGGTGTCAAGAACTTCTAATTTAATTGTTCTGCTGTAATCTTGCGTATTAGTTGGTTCGAAGTGGTTTAAATTAAATTTTTGCATCGGAGCTTACAAACACATGTACACTTAGTATGACAACCAGCAATAAGTTCATCTGTAATTTTTACAATAAGCAAAACTTATAATAGACACTATAGGTATACCAAATGGCGTGAAAACGATGACAAGATATTACATCCAATGATGAACCACATAAAGGCAACCTAAAATATTGTTTGCTTGATAACAAATATAAAATAAGTGTAAATAAGAACATTTAAAATTTATATGGCAGGTCTGATGGTTTATGTCTATTTAATGTTTATGTATGAGCGCTATTGTCTAGTAGATTTAAGAGCAACGCATTCGAATGGAATTCTAGTTGACTTAAACATTTTGCACTGTATTTAGTTATCACATCTTTCACTAATTTCACTTTTAAGTTACTGTGTATGCCTGGATTCCTCATCAAGTAGGTGGCATTACACATTACACGAAGGACTTTAGACTGAAATTTTTTAATTATTTGTATGCTGTGTCCCATGGTTGGACACCATACGACCAAACTGATTTGAACACTGTGTTGTAGACGAAAAATTTATTAGAGAGGAATAAGATGGAAGATCTGCCAAGTAATCAATAATATTTTCTAAACAATTTGACAAAATTCGTCAAATTTCGAAATGTGGGTTCTCCACGTCAGGCGCTGATAAAGACGAATACCAAAGTATTTTAACTCCATTACCTACGTCAATGGGATATTATCAATACCAGCGGTATGTTGGTAAAAGTTATGTGAAAGACTTCGTTTCGTTTAATTTTATGCTCTATTTTTTGACCCATTGCACGACTGCGTGCAGACTCAGATCGTTATCTGTTACCGTAAAGACTTTGTCATCAGCAAATATTGTATTGAAGGAATGTTGATTGGTAAGCATATCAGCTATGTACCTATATACAAAAGTGGACCAAGGACGCTGCCCTGTGGTACTTCTGACTTAACTAAATGAAGAGTTGTTAAGTATTGATCAAACGACGAATGCACTAGTGGAGAAATAACCCTTTAGATTGTAGAGCAGGCCTGTGTACCACACTTTGTCAAACGCCCGAGTCTCGTCCGGCATTTTGTGGCATTTTTAGATTTAGGGTTATGATCATCTGTGCAAACTTTCATTGAGCTGGAAAACATTTCAAAGGCAGAACAACATTATGCAACATAGTCAGCATTACAAGACTTATGCGGGGAAGTTTCTTAACTAGCTTTTCTGTAATTGTATCATAACTAGGGCTTTTTGGAGCTTAGATTGGATCAAATTGTATTTTATTGTATAGGGGGAGTGAGTTAGTGTGACATCCAATGCCTATTGTATTTCAATTACTTCATCTATAGGAATCTGCAGTGGGTTTGGCAGAAATAATTTTTCTAAATGTTGTACAAAAAGATTACATTTCTCGTACTAGTGTGCCCATAAGCCATTTCCTTTTTTAAGAGCAGGAATTGGTTTCTTTTGGAATTTTATATTTTTGATCGCTTTCTACAGTGCGCAGTTTGTGACTTCTGTTGTATTTATATTTATAAGGTATTCATTAAAGATCGCATTTTTTAATCGCGTAATGATTTTTTTTAATTCCTCTGTTGCTTGGTTATAGCGACGCCTGTCTGAGGGGTATTTGAAGCGTTGCGTTGCCAGATCTTTCTAAGTCGTCGTTTTTTAACGATTTTTTTCAACTCTTATAGGGCAATACACTTGCACACTTTTGTTTGCGGGTTGGGGCGTTGCTTCCCAAGCTGCATGTTAAAGTCATATGGTAAAATATTGAACAGCCCTTTCAAGTTCCTAATTTATTTTTAAATAGATTTGCATGTCCAGGTTGTGGTGGAATATGTGTCTAAAATGGCACCAATTTATACTTTTGTTATATAGTTGTAACGGTTTTTTCGCTTTTGTTATCATAGAAAGAAGACGTTGCAATTAACGCGGTGTGATCTGACTATAAGTCCCAGCTCAATGTTATTTGAAAATAGTGGGTAGTAATACCGTGTGTAACAAAAAAGTTAAGGAGTTCTGGCAAGTAATTTTAGTCGGTAAGCCAGTATGTGGGATTGTATGTTGATAAGTGACTTAAATGTCTCTTTTACATTACCAGATAAAGGGCCCTTCCTCTGTCAGGTGAGGAGAGGCAAACACCCCAAAAAGTGTGCTTAGAATTGTAGTCGCCACTGCTACAAAGCGATTTCCTAAAGAGTTAAAATATGCGGCAAACCCTTGTTTATTGGTTAAATAATTAAGAGGAAACTATGCAACTGATAGTAGTAACGAACTATAACAGTCTTATTTCAAGGGGTGTAGCTTACAGCTAATTTTTTCTAAGAGCAGGTAGTTAATGATGTTTGATATGCTTTTTAATCAATACTGCGGTACCATTTATGACTAGTCGGTCCTGAGTCCGAGTGATTTGACGAATACAATTGACAATTATAAATATTGAAGTTTGTCGTGCTGCTAAAATGAGTTTTAGATATAAGAAACATATCAACGTCATTGTGTTTGACGAATGTCTCAACCTGACGTTTGTGATTTGCGAGGCTATTGGCGTTTCATAAGGTAATTTTATAAATTAGAGCTGTTTCTGTTCCTTAATTCTCTTTTAAGTAGGCTAATTTGTGTGGTGAATTCATTACTAGTTTGTTGATGTCTCAGGATGATCTGCTGAAGTAAAGGTGGCACCTCGTTTTTGTGTTGGCTTACTGCTTGACTGTACAGTATTTGCTGAGAATGAGGATCTAATGTTTGATTGTTTCAGTTTATTTGGTGTTGGAGTTGGCAAACAAAGGATTATTAAATTATCTGGTTTGAGGTTTAATGGTTTTGCTATCTCTGTTGTTGCTGCGTTGTTGGCGCATGGCGAAGCTAGGGTTTATATGATGTTAAGATCTTGTTCTGAGAAGATCTAAATAGACCCTACAGCCTTTATGGTTGGTGGTAGCCTAATCTGGTACATAGGTGGTTCTAAAATCGAGATGGGTACCGGAGCAGGAATATATGCTGAGGCTCCCAGGGTAGAGCTAAGCTTTCCTCTGGGTCAGTACGCTTCTGTCTTTCAGACAGAAATATGAAACGGCAAGAGGGCTTACACAAGCAAGCGGATTTATATTATATCAGACAGCCAGGCAGCTTTAAAGGCTTTATCAATGACTAAAGCAACAACGAACTCAATGCACTGGCAGAATATAATACGGTGAAACTGCTATGAGCACCTGGGCATTGCGGTATCTACGGCAATGAGAAAGCCGATGAATTGGCTAAGCAGAGATCTTGTAAGGTTTATATCGGCTCAGAACCTGCTTTAGAAATCTCACGAAGTGGTACCCGAAGCTTTATCAAGGAGAGGACACCCACTTATCAACGAATGTACTAAAAGAATCAACCAAGGTACAATTTCATCAAAACCTTCAATAAGAGATCTTGCCAAAAGAGAGCTGCAGAACTTCTTAACCTAAGTAAGCCACAGCTAAAGACAACTGTAGAGTTTCTCGCAGGACATGTGACTGTAAAAGAACACCTTTGTAAAATGGTGACCTTGCATACAGCAAGGAACCAGAAACAGCTTTACATATCCTATGCAAGTACGATGCGCTGTGCAGGAAAAAGTGACATACATTCGGGAGACCAATCCTGATACCGGAAGACTTTCATACACACCCTGAAATGACCTGTATCTGTTGATTTAGGAGACATCAATTACATATTGGTTGTGAGTAAGCACAATAAGCCATAGGCTGCATTAAACATAAATGCATCAAGAAAGATATACCCTAAAAAGAAAAAAAAGTTAGCTGTGAAAAAGTATGTTTTACATAATTAAAAAATTTCTTTTAAGAAGAAATAGTCTAAACAGAAAAACCCCCCTCGGCGCCTACTGAGACTGTCACGAAAACAGGTAGACAGATAGGGTACATTATGGTGTCTAACATACTGCTATATGACCTTCATCGTCAGTTCAGGTCTGGTTGGAACTGATTTATTTTTATAGCGTCTAGACTTTATTGAGATTGTTATATTCGCTCTCAATTTTGAATGCTGATTCCATAGCGCACATTAAACGGGTGATAATGCTGCTATGAGAGTTTGAATCATTGCACCCCCATTATATGCAAATAGAGGTAGTGAACTATTGAATCCAATGCAATCGCTTTTTTCGCCGATTGGTAGATACTCTTTTTGACATGTCTTTTTTTGTGTTGTGTTTCTGTGAGTGCAATAAAGTTAGCATTAAAAAAAAACGAAGCCACTTATAAACCGCGAAGAGTACAAGCTTGTCGCTGCCAAACAGTATCATCCAGTCTTCGCAGTGGTTCAACTTATCATGAAAAGTTGTGAGATAGATAAGAGGAAGACCTGGTTTTAGGAAGCAAATGCAACGAACTTTAAAGCAGTGCTAGCAAAGACGATGACCTCGTCACAAAACTGTTCAGTACCATCGAGTCTGATGACGATAGCAACACTCATGAAAATTTTACAATTGATAAAAAAAGGCGAGCTTCAAATTCATCTATTGCAAAAATCAGAAAGTCCGTTGCAACAAAGCTGTAACGATAACTAACAAATTCCAGAAATCTGAAAGTCAAAACTGGAGAAAACAAACGGAAAGAGATGGTGACAAACCCAAAAAGGTCAGCAAAATCAACAGATTTGTTTACGAAGCATTCCGAGAAGCAAGAAAAAAAGGTGACACAATCTGGATGACAACTACAAGATGGGCAAGAGAGTTTGCCGAGAAAGAATGTTTAGACTTTGCTGCTTGTGACGTTTAGATAAAATATCGTATTTAATTGAGGCAAATAACTACATTTGTCAGAAAGGTAAGATGCCAGATGATGAGACTGATTTGATGGTCGAGTCAGTTAACTTCGTCCTGATCGCAAAGAAAAGAATAACAGAATACGATCTAGATCAAGTACTGAAAGCCAATCATTGTTTATTTACATATGGGATGATTGGTCAAAAAATTCTCTCAAATGTTGGAAAAACAAATACACCAGTTTAAAACGAAAGCTCCAATTCGATAACACACTCATACAATATATTTATAGTGTGCATAACAGCTGGCAGAATATATTTGAAAATGCATCTTATTTCACAAGAACAAAAACCACTGAAACAATTTTATCTCTTTCAGAGAAACAACGTAATTAAACAGCACTCAGTTATCTATAATCAGATTTCCACAGCACGATTCATTAATATGTGAAAGAACGCATGGTATAAGGCAAACTAGCTCACTGATCATTCAGAGCTTTTTGTTGCACTTGAAGATTTTCTGTTCAAACATAATGAGATGCGATATCTGTAAAAATAACAAGCTAGCACTCATTCGATGTGCTTGATGTAAACAATACCATTGTTTAATAATTAGCAATTTGGTTTCCATTACTGTAACAAAATACTTTATTTACGTTTGTTTTTCATACATGTTGTATGAAAAGGAGTATCGGTAATAAAAACGTAATTTATACGTATTTCCATTTCAAGTGATTTGCAAGAGTTTGCTATGATATCAAATTTGTTTCATACTTTTATTACGTTAAATAACCCAAGAACCAGACCTGAGTGCTTGTTGAATTTTATACGCTGAACACTTTGATGTGCTTTACGTTTCCACTAATTTTGGCGGGAATCGCAAGAGGCACAGAGGTGGGTTAAGCAAAATAATTTTCTTGAGCCCAGAGTTTAGAAATCTTCTGTGTAGGTAACTGTAAATACGGAAATATTACCTCAACAGCTTTATGTAAATAATAAAAGTATATGTCGAATCAAATATAAACTGTAATTCTCTTTTGTGCACTGTGAAGTAAATGGGGCACCTTCTGAAGTGAGAATGACGATGTCTGAGAAAGAAGTACCTCCGTTCGTTGGATAGCGAATTATTATCACGTTTCTCATTACAAAAAGCTAAAACTGTCTAATATTTTGAGAAGACTTAAGGCATAATACCTTTAAAAAAATTCAATATATTATATCAGTGGCACAAACAATTTTTGGAAACCAAAACTCACTAATGTCGCCTAAAGTTCTGTGTCTAGATCGGAAAAATCCAGTAGATTATCAAAGACTACACAATACTTATAAGTAAAAAATTCACAAACTGTGATCTTTGATAAATGAATATGGAATAAAACGAGATGAAACCTTTTATTTGTACAATTTTTTTTTATTTAACACGCACTAAGCGTATACATTGCAACTAGTAAATACTATCTAGCAATTTGTTCTTAATAAATTCTCACTTAAATTCAAGTTTAAAGTCTTAAATCTAGGTAAGTCTTAGCAGTTGGTGGATATACTCCCATTGGCGCACTCCACATATGTTAAAAACACTTCGTTCACATGTTTTAATTGCTCAAAATTCACTTAACTTAACTTACACTAGTTCAAAAGGCTTTTGCCTTTTTAGCCTACGTATAAGTCCACTGTTGTCGAGTAATTGTAGCACTTCGACATTCACATGTTCATGTAGTCTTGTTTCGTGTTTTTTCGCAAACCGTTTAATTTCCTCACTGACCATAGGCACTTTTAGGTCCCTGTGGATGTCTTCATTTCTAATGTACCATGGAGCGTTGACGATGCTGCGCAGTACTTTGTTTTGAAAGGTTTGAATAATTTTTACATTAGATTTATTTGTGCATCCCCACAGCTGCACACCGTAAGTCCAAATTGGTTTTAGAATTTGTTTATACAACATTAGTTTGTTATTCAGAGACAGCTCGAAATGTCGTCCAAGCAAGCACCACATTTTTCTGAATCTAATGCAAAGTTTTTTCGCGTTTTTTCTTTATATGTGCTTTCCACCTGAGCTTGGCATCTAGTGTCATACCCAGGTATTTAGCTGTGTTAGCGTAAGGAATTGTTTGCTGATTGATCACTACAGGCAAGTAATCAATTCTTTTATTGGTGAAGTTTATATGAGTAGCCTTCGCCTCGTTTAGTTTAATTCGCCACTTGTTGGTCCACCTGGTGACGTTGTTGACGGCTAATTGTAGTTTATTAGTAGCTACTTCTATTTCGTTGCTTGTGGCCAGTAATGCAGTGTCGTCAGCAAATGTGGCTGTCGTCACTCCATCACTCATGGGAATGTCACTAGTATAAAGCAAGTATAGAACTGGCCCAAGGACGCTTCCTTGCGGTACACCTGCGGCAATAGCTTTTAGTTCGGAGTATTCTTCGCCATATCTCACTCTGAACTATCGGCCAGAGATGTATGATATCAGAATGTGGCTCATCTGCCTAGGCAGAAATTTTAGTTATTTTGTATTCGAGGCCCTCGTGCCATACTTTGTCAAAAGCTTGGGCCACGTCAAGAAATATCGCTGCCCATATTTCTTTTTCTTCTAGGGTTCTTTCAATTACATCAGTGATTCGGTGCACTTGGTCAATGGTCGAATGTTTGTTCCGAAATCCAAACTGGTGAGTTGGAATGAGCTGCTTTTCTTCAATAATTGGCTTGAGGCGTTTCAGAAGCAGTTTTCGAACAGTTTGGATATGTTTGGTAGTAGTGAAATCGGGCGGTAAGATGCTTTCTCATTGGGTGGCTTCCCTGGTTTGGGATCATAATAACTTCCGCAACTTTCCACTGCAGCGGTACGTACTGTAGTCGTAGCGCAGCATTGAATAGATGCGTAAGCTTCATTATACCCTTTTCTGGTAGTTCCTTCAGCAGTTGTCCACTTATTAAGTCATAGCCGGGGCTTTTTGGCACTGAGATTCTTTTGTATCTCATTGTAAATTTATTTTGGAGTTACTGGCAATATGGCCCTGTCCTCCTGTTGTTTATCTCTGGTAGGTTCTCATTGTCATCAGCTGGATGTGGTTGGAATGTATTCGCTAAGTGTTCAGCAAATATTTCTGCTTTTTCCTCGTCTTTTCTAGCCCATCCGCCATCATTTTACGAATGGGTGGATTATGATTATGAGGCCGCTTTAATCTCCTTGTGGCTTTCCAGAGAGAGTATTCGGTATCTTTATCGTCTGTTAGTCCTTTAGGAATTCAGTGAACGTTTCATTCTTAACAGAACGGATCTCTTCTTTGAGTTGTTGGCTTAGCCGGTTTAGCAGTTGTTTGTCTGCCGGAGCTCTGGTTTGTTGCCATTTCTTCCGTGCTTTTCGTTTCGCTGAGACAAGTTCTCTGATCTCCCTAGGGTAGTTCACGCCAATTGTTTTTCTTTTGGCTCAGGGTATTGCTCCATGGCTTGCTGCAGGTCGATTACAAACCGCTCTGCTTGTTCATCTAGCTGCTCAATTGATCTTAGTGGAACATTTAGTTTGATACGCTGTTCTACTTCTGCTCTAAATCCATCCCAGTCAATCCATTTGTTTGTTAGTGATGGTGAAGATGATTTATTGATTATTGTTTCGCTTAGTGTCAGGATAATGGGGGAGTGGTCTGATGACATGTTGTAGTTATCTTCAATACCAATGTAGTTGGAAGATACGCTTTTCAGTATGAAGAAGTCTATCAGATCTGGTATTTTGTTGCTATCTGACGACCAGTATGTTGGTTTGCCAGTTGAATGACATACGCATTTAGCTTGCTTGATCGCTTCATATAGCTGTTTTCCTTTAGTAGTGACAAGTCTGGATCCCCAGTGGGTATGTTTGGCGTTGAAGTCACCTCCTAATAGGAAGTGATCTCCTAGCTCTTGGAAAAGCCTTATAAAGTCATCTTTTTCTAGTGCGTACCTTGGTAGACAGTATATTGCAGCAACTGTATAATCCTTGGACTTTGTGAGGATTTTTACCGCTGTTGCTTGTATTTCGCGAGTGTTGTAGTTTACTTCTTCATAATGTTTTACGTTATCTTTTAATAATACCGCCGATCGACCCCTTGCTGTATTATCTGAATGGGGGGTGTAGTATAGTTTGTACCCTTTTATATTTAACTAGTTTTCCTTAGTAAAATGGGTTTCAGAAATTAGGCAGATGTCTATTTTTTGATCCCAGAGGAATAGTTCTAATTCATGGTCGTGCTGGAGAAGCCCATTTGCATTCCATGCTGCTATTCTAATTGACATAGCCATTTTTATTTCCTAGTTATGGGCGCGACCCTATTGCTATTTTCTAGTTTAGTCACTCTAGTTAAGATAGACTTTATGGAATCTTCTTGCTTTTCGAGTTTTCCAAGAATTGCTTGCAATGTTTTGTTGATTACATCCATATTAGCTTCTTCGATCTTGCCTTGTTGAGTTTTACCTTTTGCCATTCGTGCGTATCTGGTACCTGCTGAGCTATTTTGCACAGCCGTACTAGCCTTAGGTAAGGTTGGAAAATTTTGCAGCGTTTTCTTTATTGGTGCCGTTTCTTGGGCATTAGTTGTTCTTCGGTTGTTTCGTTTGTTTTCTTGTAGTGTTTTTCCCTACGTTTTTGAAGTTCCTTTGCGACTACGCACCCGCGATAGTTAGCCGGGTGAGCTTCTCCACAATTGACGCATTTAGCATTTTGCAGGTTTAGTTAACTTGCAGTCCTTAGTAGCGTGAGGTCCTGCACACTTTACGCACCTTGCCTCTTTGTGGCAGAAGGATTGGGTGTGTCCATACGCCTGGCACTTTTTGCAATGCGGGATAAGGGTTGTTTTCTTACGTAGAGGTTCAATATTTACCCTCAATCCTGCAATCATACTAATTTTGTGAATATCTTTAATATCTTCTGATTTGTCAAAATCTAACATGTATAGAGGCAGTGGCTTAGTGATGATGCCATTCTCTGTTTTCGTTTTTTTCCTAATGTTAGTAACATTTGCGATTTTAAATCCTCTTTCTTTTAAGTCTTCTGTGATCATTTTTATTGAACACGTCGGGTGTATACCTCTGGCCATAACTTTTATGGGTCGGTTTTGTTTGTCTTCATAGGTGTAATATTCGACATCGTAATTGCGTAGAGTTGAGATCAGACTACGGTATTGCGTTTCATCTGAGACGTTGATCTTAAATACATCATTATTCATAGCGGTTACTCTATAACTAACCTTTGCTGCTTGAAATATGTCATGTACAGTTTCGTATTCTTTTATATTCACCAGATTTATTGGTGGAGGTAGGGGTGTTTCCTTCTCTTTCGACTTATTGTCTGATTGTTTAGCGGTTGTTGATTGCTGCTGTGGAGAGATCTCCGGGGACGCAATTGCTTTACGTTTTTTATGTCTTGATTTATGAACTATCCAGTTTGTTTCTCTGTCTAATTCTTCTTCGTCGGTGTGATATTCGACATTTTTATCAGTTACTTGCTCTGCTTTGGGTGCCGCCACTGGGTTCTCGAGTCTTTTTACCCTTTGCATTAGCTGGTTGATATTATCCTGTAGAGTTTCGATGGTTGCGAGGGATTGTTGCCAAGCATTCCATAAATTAAGCTCATTTTGAGTTTTTAATTGATGCTCTTGTACAAGAATCTGGTTTTGGTGAGATAATAAAGCCTCAGCTGGTGTTGGAGGTCGTTGTATTAGCGGGAGATTATTCATTCTGTTGCTGTGTGCATATTTGCACTGCTGCAAAATGATTAGCTTGTTATCTTACCGAGCAGAGTACAATCACATTTTCAGGCAGTTGCACTTTCTCGGCAGGATCCTTATCACACTTCAGTTCGCGTTTTACACGTACTCGCAATCTCGTATTAGATATCACTGCTAGAGCGGCATCCAACACGTCTTCACTCTTCAAAAGTAAAACGAGTACTATTTGTACAAATGATCACATATTTATATAACTATTTATGTTTATAGAATTCTTAGATACTTGTACTTGTAACAGGTTGTGGACCACATTCTGTTGTTCACCGGGTATTTTTGCATTTTTTGTATGCACAAGATGTTTTCGAACAACCACCCTTAAAATCGCCTTTAACTGATTTTCAACTTTAAGTGAAACAACAAAGTTAAATACAGCTGTGAGTTAATTGTTAGTGTTAAGGTTTGCTATCGTAACTTCAAGGTTTTACAACAAAATTGTTCTAAGGATAACATTTTGTAACATAATTTACTATTAAATCAAGTTAGGCGCTAATAAGCCGAACGATGTCTCAACCTAATTGGAGAAAAGTATCGCTGGTTGATTAGGCTTTGATGCCTTTGAAGGAGTCAATTGTAAGAATAAAAATACTCAGTTCCTCTTTCTTCAATGTCAAAATATTTGAAACAACGTTATTCATTTAGGCTGTAAGTAATAGCTGTACTTCAAGGCCATTGAATAAACAGAAATTTAATATTAACGCACATAGCAACTATTTTAATTTAAATCCAGTATTTGTACTACTGCTTGTTTTAGAAGAAAAATCTCTACTGACTCCAAGTTTCTAAATTGCTGACGCACATAAAGTGAGACATTCATTAAAATAAATATTAATATAATGCCAAACCTTATAACTACATAAAGAGTGAGAGGATTCAACTGCATTGAGTTCTTTGATTTTTGTTTTATCTCTTTGTAAAGACAAAATAGCGACATAAAGCGATATAAATACGTAAATTCTTAAGCAGAATAAAATTCTGGAGGCACGCCGCGAATATCCGGATTAAATTTAAATGTAACAGTCATTAAGAGTTTAGCCAAGTTGTGTTGGACTTTAGTGTTGGACCTGTATTGACCCACTGCTAGGCATGGTTTACAGAAGAAAATCCTTTTTATTGTTATTGGAAAAACGGTACCATTTGATTATTTAAATGTTTACTTGCTTTTTAGTCACTGTACAACTCAATTAGAATTCGCATGGTAAAAGTTCGTAATTGAGTTTAATTTAGTTTTCCAGTTTCAAGATATTAATGAAGTGTAGTAATAAATTTTGTCAAAATTATAAAATTATTGTATGAACGAACTATTTTCTGCTTTACTAAAAAGCATCCTAGAAAAACCACAAATAAAAATGGCAGAGTACTTTCTGTAGATACGCTTGGCATTTAAATTTATTAGGCGATAAAATAAAGTGCTCGCAAATTTTTTGCACGACTAAATAAGTCGCATATCAATTTGGTAGTGCTTAACAAGTTGTGTTACTGTTAGGTTGTTCTTGGATCCTCTAATACTTTCGCTAAAGAAGGTCTTTTATCACTCAATGATGTTGTGACAATATTCATCAATTTGTAGTCCTTTAGTAAAAGCGATTTACGACGGAGCACTGTATCATGCCCCTTATCTAATTCAATTATCTTCACCCTCCTAACGCACACTTTAAAGTTTTAAAAGCCCTACTGTTCCTTTTTAGTTTGTACGGGTCCATATTTAAAAGTTTTTATTTATATGACGGTATTAAATTTCTTAAATATAAGGCATAATAATAATTACGTAAGAGTATGCTCCACTGTGTAAAAAGTTTGTTTATCCTATACAATGTACTATTGCTGTATTTCTCCAACCACGTTATACAGACTACAAGCAATAATTGCAGTAAAAGCTTATTTGACAACCACTGCAAAATATCATTTGGAAAAAATGGAAAACCACGTTAAAGCATAAAAAGGTTAAGAAATGAGGAGGAATAGACTTGACATACTAGTGAAATAAAGTAGCCAAGAAAAGCAGATGTGAAAATGGTGAGTATGGAATAATTAACGTAGCAGCACATAGCAAGAATTTTAGAAAATCACAGTTATTGTATATGTACATATGCTAATCATAAAGCATGAAGAGAAAAATAAGAAAATCCTACGAAGAAGTAAAAGAGCTGACTAAATATGTTAAAGGAGATGAAATGATGTTAATAATACAAGGAAAATTTAATGAAGCGATAAGAGAGAATGAGTAAGTCAACAAATGCAAAAAGGAGGGAAGAGAAGAGAGAAGATGATATAAGAAATTTTAGGTTGAACACAAAAAATGGAAATGTACCTATAAACAAAAAATGATATCAGATAGATTATATCTCAATAAAATATATTAATAATAACAACCTCAATTTAATAATAAAACCGTGTAATTTAAAATTCAAGAACTTGTAAAGAGATGTAAAGACAAAGATATGACAACTGAAGAAATCATCAAACAAAAATAAAAGTAAAGATTATAAATAAATATTCCAACAAGATATAATACCAGATAAAGTACAGCGAAATTAAATAAAGACATGGCTAATCGCAGAAATTTCAGATCTAATAAAAAGACAAAAACTATTTTAAGTTAACATAACACAGGGACAACCAAAATACTGAGAAATGTGTACTAAAGTAAGGAGAAGAAGTACGGGAACGAAAGTAGGGTGCACAGAAAAGGGATGAGAAAATACTAAATTTAATATTTTTAAAAGAAAGTTTGATACTGTTTACAAAAATATAAAATTATTTTATAGGAAAAGAATCAAGTTAGTATAGAACTTGAGGAAAAAATGAATGTTTGGGAAAATTATACAATCAATGTCAAGAAACATTTCGAGATCAGAATACAATAGACAAAAACATCAGCGTGAACAACATAATAATAATAATGGTAAGGCTCTACGTCCCGCGTGGGAGCACGGCCTGCGAACTGAGAGATTAAGGCTTTCATACGTTCGCTCTCTCTGCCCCCGGTCGTCGCGTACCATCTCTGATGCGGGGCGATGTGGCAAGCACCGCCCCTAAGACGACCGCCATTATTACCCCTCGTACGAGTGAACGCAGATACCCAATTATTTTTAGTGACTGAGTAGGCCACCCGCCAAGCATCAGAGAGCACCGGGAATTGAACCCGGATCCGTCAGCATCGCAGCTCGTCCCTCAACCACGGGACCACGCTGGCACTGTGAACAACATACTAGCGGAAATAATTAAAAACTTTGAAGATGAAATTTAATATACTGTATAAACTAATCTTGGTCATATATAGAATAGCAGTTGTACCAAACGACTTCAAAAACAACATTATTATATCAATGCCAAAAGAGAGAACAAGTAATAAATGTTAAGGCTATAGGACGAAATACCTAATATCGCTATGGTAAAAATACGTAGTAGAATAATTTATAAAAGGAATAGAAAAAAAATATCAAAGTATCTTACAGAAGATTAATTTGAATTTAAAAAAATCAGGCACTCGGAAAGCAGTACTATCACTACCCTTATTAATACAAAAAAAGACTAATAAGCTAATATAGCATTTAGAAATATAGAAAATACAGTCGAAAATGAAAGACGGCCAAAATTACCAAACATTGGGGTCAGAAGGAAAAACATAAAAACAATAAGTGGCTTCTATAAGGAATAAAGAGCAACTATCTCGAATGGGCAAACACAGAAAGAAACAAAAATTAGAGGAGGTGCTAAACAAGGCTATTGCCACGGTTATTTAGTGATTTAAAAAAAAGTAGACAGGAATAAAAATACAAAGAAGAAAAATAAATATGTCCAGATATGCAGAGACTTAGCAGTGCCAGCCGAAAATAAAGAATTTAAAAGATGTGCTTATTAAAATGAACAAGAACCTACCCGAAAGACTATAACATGAAAATAAGTAAAAAAACTAAGATGATGGTAGGCGACAAAATAAAACCTTGTTTTTCTTGGCTTGTCCTGTTTCTTTTTCCTATTCTTTAAGCGTTAATAGCTTTTTTGGGAAACCTCTCTTCACCCATTCTCATAAAACGTCCGTACCAGTTTAATTATTTTCTTTTTTTTTGTATTGATTAGTGCCTATATTTGTAGTGAGTTCTTTATATCTAGGTTTATAATCTTTAGCAAAAATTTAAGAAAAAGAAAACGTTTTTAAAACGTATTATAGAAATAAGAAACCCACTAACGGGGCACATATTAAGAGATTCGGGCATACACAAAACAACTGTGAAAGGCATGAACGAAGACGAAAAATGGAGAAAGGGGGTCAAAAAAGAAACAATAGGTAAAAGAAAAAGGAAAAGGAGTGAAAAAAAGAGAAATAAGAGAAAAGGAAGGATTGAGAGAGAGGAAAGATAAAAAGAGGGAGAGGAAGAGAGAGAAAAATAAAGAGAGGAAGAGGAGAAATAAAAAAGAGGAATGGACGAGGGAAAAAGAGAAAGAGGAAAAAAGGGGTGAAAATGAAAAAGAAAAGAAAACCTAAGAGGAGAAAAAAGAGAGAGAGTCAAGCAAAAGTATAGAGAGGAGGGAGGATAAAGAAAGGCGATAGAAGAAGATAAAAGAGGTTACATACAAATCATTTATTCCAAAGTGCCACCTTTATGTTCTAAAAAGTCTTGAAATCTTTGTGCTAATTGTCTATGGCAGCATGCAATACATCCATCGGACTCAACAGTCGTCGTCATTTTTTTTGCTTCTTTTTTTTTGAAGAATCTGTCAGTTTATGCAACTTTCAACTTTAATAATTGACAACCCTATGTTATAATTGACCGCCAGAGTGGTCCAGTGGTTGAGGCGCGGGCTGCGATGCTGACGGACCCGGGTTCAATTCCCGTTGCTCTCTGATGCCCGGCGGGTGGCCTACTCAGTCACTAAAAATAATTGAGTACCTGCGTTCATTCGAACAAGGGGTAATAATGGCGGTCGTCTTGGGCGCGGTGCTTGCCACATCGCCCCGCATCAGAGATGGTGTGCGACGACCGGGCAGAGGGAGCGAACGTATGAGAGCCTTAACCTCTCAATACCATTATTATTATTACTATGTTATAATTATACATCAATAAAATGTAAATACTATTGGCAATAAAAAAAAGAGTTTAGGTTCTGCTTGTGGTACGCGCAATTGCCCAACAATCCAAATTGTTCTTGTGGTGGGATAATATGTAGAACCCCAACAAACGAGTTTACTGAAACGAAATTAACATCTGGCCTAATATAACCTCCTTTAGAACCAATACAGTGGAATTTCCTAGTCTCTTTCGGCAAGCTGCTATAAAAGTCATAATCACCAGAATTGTGGCATAATAAAATTCCAAATGGTTCTCGTTGAGATAAGAATTTTTTATTTGATCCACTACGATTTTTTCGATATCCCAAACCATCTCAATGATTTATAACGCCGTTTGGGTGCATGCCAACTACTTATTCCAGTTCTTGTGCCCGACATCCATAAAATTACTGCCAAATCTGAATCACAAGCAATGGACATACCTAGTTAATCTTCGAAGCCATTAAGCATCCAGTGGTTTCCTGCAAGAACATCGCCGGTTCAGTCCCATAACTTGATCTGCAATTTTAATTAACCCACAAAGAAATAGACGGAAAGCCATTAAGACGACGATAATTATTCAATCCGCCAACGTCAAGTAAATCATGTATTGACAGCCGACGCTGGCGAATCTCGTATGTTGTAAAATAAAATACACGCTCCTAATATACGACTGACAATTAATTTGGCCGAACGCAGAATTATGCCAATTCGAGCCTCTAAATCAGCGGTTGTAAAACGGTTTTAACGACAGGGGAAGGTTTTTAAGAGAGCCCAGAGTTTATTGCATTCGTAACGTCATTTCATAATTATAATTTTGGAACGAAATATATATTTGATTAATTTTCTTTTGCAAAAAAATTAAAACTATTTAAACAGGTCATTAAATTATTATTAAAACAATTAAATATTAAACAACATAGTATACGCACACAAAACAATTTAAAAGTGTCATAATAGCAAAATTTTACCATAAAGAAGTTCTTGAATTCTGGTCAATATCTAACAGAACGTTAGAACTTAGTAGTATTACACAAGACCCAAAAATTTATCTCTTTGATTTTGTGATAATTTATTTTTTCATGGAGTTCGGCTAACTTTACAAGTCCACGTAATTAAATTTGCAGAAGTTCCTGAGTTTTAGAAGTAAAACGACCAAGTCACAATTAATGAGAGGTGTAAAATAGTAAAAGGGATGTTGATTTATAACAAACGAACAGAAATAACCGAAGAATATCGGTTACTCTGGTTCGGAACTGTACAAATAGAAAGAGGAAGTGAAGGATTGGAACTGATAATAAAACCGAAAAATAGAAAGTGTAGTAAAAGAAAAGTTCGTATTGTTAAGTATATTAACAGTAGCCGTAGAAATATAGATATACTTCTGTTATTATATGGATCAAACAAAAATGCAATAAAGAAAACAAAAAAATATTCTAAGATAATTTACAAAAAGAGATTAAAATAATGAAACACATAAACGGAGAGTTAAGAAAAGTTAATAAGTGAATTAAGGAATACCTAGAAACACATGGAGGAATAATAAGAAACAACAACATATTCTAAAGTCTAATACAAAGAAATTTATAAATATAGTGTAATTAAAGCAAAAAAAATAATTTTCTAGTAAGCAGAGAAGACAGTAAAGTAAAAGAAAGTTATCAGGAGCTAATACAAATGAAACTAAATAAAAATATAAAGGAAAGAAGGATAAAGAAAAAGGGAATTATCTAAAATAGAGCATATGATTATAAGCAATAAGGATATTAATTGTATACTTGGTAGATAGTGAACATAAAGCAAAAAGTGAGACAAAAGAAAATTAATAGGAAATAAAAACTTACAAATCAAAACCAGAGAAGACTACAAAAAATATAAACATAAAAAACGAGATAGGAAGCAAAGGAAGACAAAGTGAGTAACATAACAATGAATAAAGACAGTAAAAGAAGCGTTATGAAAAAGCAATTGGGATAGTAGAATATGTCCACAGAATAGACGAAGACCGACTAGTGAAACAGACCTTTCCTGTGTCTTTCCAGTTTTCTCTGTCTATAGCTTGTCTTTCTCATAATCTTCGGCTTCTTTTTTTAAGTCATATTTCCATCTAATGCTCGGCTGTCCTATATTTACTTTTTCTATTTGCGGTCTCTATACTGTTATTCTTTTTGTCCACTTTTATTGTCTATTATTATGACGTGTTCAGTCCACTGCAATTTCAATTTAGCCACTCTTAGAATGACCTCCGCCGCTTTTGTATTTTCTCGTATGGCTTTGTTTGTCATATGATCTTTGAGACTAATGCCTAACATCGCTCTTTCCACAGCACGTTGTGCTGCGTGCAACATTTGAGCGGACGTTTTTGTCAGTGACCATGTCTCTGATGCACATGTTAAGTTGGGGAGTATGCACTGGTTGTACACCTTTGTCTTCATGAACTGGGGTAGATCTGATCTAAATACATGATTTGGCTTTCCAAATGCAGCCCAACCCAAACGCATTCTCCTTTTTTATTTCATTTTGCTGGCTATCGAAGCGAAATCCTGAATTTTGTCCCAGATACACATATTCATTAACAATTTCGAGGTTTGCACCTTCACATGTTATCCTCAGATTATCTGTGTCACAATTGGCCATTTTCTTTGTTTTTCGTTTATTGAATCTTGGTTCTAAATTACAAATATCTTCTTCTTCTTCTTCTTAGCCCGTTTCGGTCCATAACTGGACGAAGGCCTCCTTCATTGACTTCCACTTGGTCCTATTTTGAGCTTCCTGTATCCATTTCAATCCGGCCACTTTTTTTATATCGTTGTACCATCTATAGGGTGGTCTTCCTCTGTTTCTTCTATATTCCCACGGCCGCCACTGAAGCATTGTTTTTGTCCATCTAGTTTCTTGTGTTCTGGCAAGGTGTCCGGCCCAACTCCATTTCAGATTTGCTATTGCTTCAATAACATTTATCACTTTTGTTTTCTCCCTAATCCATACATTAGTTTTTCTGTCACGGAGTGATATGCCTAGCATTTTTCGTTCCATTGCTCTTTGAGTGGTTGTTAATTTGTGCAAGTGGGTTTTTGTTAGGGTCCAGTTTTCGCTTCCGTAGGTCATTACAGGTAAGATGCATTTATCAAAAACTTTCGTCTTAAGATGTTGGGCAATATTTTTGGAGTTCAAAATAAAACTAAGTTTACCATAGGCTATCCGTGCTAATCGAGATCTTCTTTTGATTACAAACATATAAACAAATATATCTGCCAGTAGTAGAATACGGATCTGAAAACTGGATACTTAACAAGAAAAGTAAAAATAAAATACAGACTGTAGAAATGCGTTATTTCGGGAAGATAGCAGGTAAAACTAGACTCGATAGGATTAGCAATACAATACGAGAATCATTAGAGGTAACACCACTCGAACAATCACTAGAACAAAAATAACTTAAGTAGTTTGGACATGTATTTCGCATGAATGACATGAGACTGGCAAAGCAAGTTAAGAAGGCAAGACCGGGGGAAAAGGATGGAACAGGACGACCACAGATGCAATGGCTGGACTACATATACAAAATTGGCAAAAAAAGAGAAAAATCAGAACAAAAACAAAAAAAACTGGCTAACAACCGACCAGAATATACAAAAATATACAAATGTACAAAACCAAACGCAGTAAGGCAAAATAGGAAAGAATAAAAAAAGAAAGAAAAAAGAAAGAAAGACCTGTAATCATATTCTTTGGGCGGCTTCTGTAATTTCGTTTACCATCTCCTGCAATTCTTCGAGATCCGCAGATGCATCAAGGTTCATCGAGAGTAGTTGGTACTTGGAACTGATGCTAGTGCCGACAGGACGTCGAACCCATGTTATTCCGAAGAGGTTGAACTTGGATTCGGCACTTCCAATGCAGATGGTCCGTCGTCCACTGAACTGGCAGCTTTCAATTCTTCTCGCTGAACAGTAATTTTTTCACAGGTCTTTGTACATATAATCGTGCCTGTTGTAGACGACGTCTGGCCGTTAGCACAGAGGAGCTTGAGCTTGTGAGTGTATTGATAAGGGCGGAAATCTCAGTTGCAGCAAGTCGTGGGTTGTTCCTAGCGGCGCGAACGATGTTCCGATCAGTTGCGCGAGTGGTCGCATGGGGTCTTCCGGCTATATTGTTCTGCCTCATTCTTCCTTGCATTCTCCGACGCTTCAGGATGATACTACTGCTGCCTAGGTCACCTCAAATTGCTGTGCAACTTATTTTCGTCCTTGCTGCCGGCCGATCAAGATCCTAGGCAGAAATTGACAAGTTTCCGCAACCTCGGTGTTTTCCCATTACTTACAACAACATAGAATAAATATACAGTAGAACCAACCTTTAAAAAAAATATTAACCAAAAGGTAGAATTATAAAAAAAGCAAAAATTTGATAAATCGAGAAAAAATCGAGAAATTTTCTCTGATTTTCCCAATCATGCCATACTTAACCTGCACTCTCGAGCACATCGCGTGCATCACGTCGTAAAATTTCAAGTTGTTTTGCCGTTCCTGAAAGAAGTTACAACAAAAAAAAAACAAAATATAATTTTGGCTAGCACTGTATATGTAAGACGAAAAAGCATCTACTATAAAATTATTTATGTAATTATATAAACTTCAGAATCAGCTATTAAGACAGTAATTTATTTATATTTGCAATATTTAAAACGCTTTTTTCTTATCGTTTCTAAAAAATTTGCGTTTATATTTGAACTTGTATATATACTTGTACAAAAAAATTAAAGAAACAAACAAGCCAACATTTACAAAAAAGATGCATAAATATTTTAGTCTAAAACAATTTAGTTCTACGAAAATGGAACTTACGGGCAAATATTAAAAGCTTTAATATCTGTCAACATGCTGTTGACCAAGCAAAAGTTAAATCAAAAAGCACAACTTTAAATCTTCTTTTTATTTGAAAGTTTTAAACTGCAAATTTGGTTTCTACAACAATATAACGTGTCAAATCGTTCACGGCTGATTTTATTTCGTTACATTTCAGAGTGAAAACACATTTTTACATTTCTTTTTCGAATGCTCTCCTGGATATTCGTTTGGTGTGGTATTATTGACATGAGCGCACACTTCCTGCATCCAAAAAGCGCGGATTGTTATTTTGTGTGTAGAATAAATATAAAGGGTTTAATCTACACGTTTTGCTATTTTAGCCTTCGCTGTTAGCTACGCTGGTGACGCTAACAATTTATTACCATAAATTACACTGCTATATATTGTTAAATAAATATAAACAGTCACTACTTTAATTGCAAACAGTATGCTGTAGGTTATAGTTATTCTATTTGCGCTTTTTTCTGTGTACATTAAAATTTAAGTAAAGTTACGAGAGAATTTGTAATGTACTCAAATTATGCAAAAAAAGTTTGACATGAGTATCGCACGATACGGTACTGGTGGTGCCGTAAAATGGACTGTATAGGTAATTTCAAATTTAAATAAAGGAAGCTTGAAACAAAGCTAAAGCTAGAAACACTTACTTGCGCTTTGCGCAGAAATCGGTTCCCTGCTGTTGATCCTGGGGGGTTCCAGAAAAGGATATAAGGGTATGGGTAAGAAAATAAGATAAGTTACCCCAATCTTCACAGCGGAGCCGAACGGTAGCGTATTTCCTGGTGCAAAGGTTCCTTCGTCGTTCCTTGCCGAGTCAGAGTAAAGAAAAATGGACCGAGTTTTACCGGCAAAAATTTCAACCCCGAAATGCAATAGGGTAACAAAAGGACCTCCGGGAAGGGATTAATATGGTCGGCAAAATATTGAATTTCGCTACAAAATTAGCTTTTAACAAAAGCCTCGCAGAAATAAAAACTTCTGCTGCCAATTAAACACGCCGGCGAACTCTCGGTTGAAAATGCTCTCGGCTTACGGAAAATTTAAACTATCACAAATTAAATTCAAAAAGAACTACGCCTGCGAGAACATAGCCAAAGGCAAGCCGGAACGGCCAAAAGCACGAACAAAAGGCGAAGCGCGAACGAAAGACAAAGCGTGGTCCGCGGCCCATACCTCATATATCAGCGCTACGCGCAGGAGGGATCCAAATACGACCGGCCCTAATTTAAAAATTAAAATAAAAGGTAATTTGAGATTGGCGCGAACAGGTACCATAACAAAACCTTGGGGGATGCACTGGAAGTTGTAAATGTTGAATCAACATTGATGCGCGTTAGTGTGAAGGATGAAACTAGGAAACAAACTATGGGAAAACATTAAAATAAGACATTATTGCGATAAGGATGTGCAATATCACCTCTTTTCGTTATGTGTGTGGAGAGATAATTTTAGAGAGATGGAAATAGAAACGGATGGCACCATCCTTCGTTTGATCAAGTGTTTATAGTACTTAAGAAAGATAATATTTCATATATGGTACGAAAATTAGTTGAAGAGTACAAAAAGTGAGGGCTGGAGCTAAATAAATAAAACGGAATATTTATCACTAGGATAAATAGGTAAAACCACGAAATAGAAACTTGGGAAAAATAAAAGGTCCACATAAATAAGAATAGCATGGCCAACAGTTCAGTGAAGAGTATGGCAATAAAAAGAAAACAAGTCGTGAGAGTACTTAATCTATTAGTGTGAAATAAAAACATAAGCAGAGAAAGGAAAGAAACAAAATATAACAGTATGGTAATAGTATAGTAACATATGGATCGGGGTTATAGCAACTAGGGATAAAAAGATAACATTGCAAATGAACTACTAAAGGCTTCAGCAAAATTTTAGAATCTTATAGAGTTCTAAAGAAAACAGTAAAGAATATAATGAAAGTAGACTGATGTGGTGTAGACTGTTCAAAGAATGGTGGAAAGGCGCATTCCGAAGAAAGCAAGATGAGAGAGGAGCTGGAGGAAGAAAATAGAAGAAACTATAGAAAAAATGGGGTTAGAGAAAGAAGAGTGGAGAAATTGGAAGTATCTTCGTAATCCAATCAGATCAATCCAGTGTCCAATCTTTATTGTCAACAGCTTGATGCAATATATGCTATCTTAGAACAATGATGCTCATGTATGGTCAAGAAAAGGAGTTTTGATGCAGGCAGATGTCGCCAGATCACATACGGTCCAAAGGATCCGGAAAAAATTTGAAGAAACTCGATAGAATTCAACTGTTACCTCACCTTATTTTTAACCATCATTTTCCAACATTGGTTTATCACCTGTTTAGATCAATGGCTCACTTTACCAACATTCAAGTAGTATAAAAGTGTTTTTGACGATTTGTAATTCCAAACCACAAGAATAGTACCAAAGAGGTAGAGAAAACTTGACACATAGATAGATAGAGGCCACACAAAACAATTGGTTTAAAATTACGTAATTTATTTTTTACATCATAATTTCTCATATACAAAATCATGACAAGAATCGATTAAGCCTTCTTAAATTATTATTAGCCAATTAGAAAGCGGATAAATAAAAAGACGCACTACTTTCTCCTAAATATTTAATAATAATAGTGTATCTAAACATACTTCTTACTTTTCAATGCATTTGTTTTGTAGCTATAACTTTATTTAGTTCTTATCTATACCGTTCCTTTTGTTTCTTATTTTAAAGCAGTCTCTTAACATTTCTTTAGGTAAACCAAATAGCAATAATCCAATTTTGCAGAGCTATTGTCTTGACCTATTCTTTTTTGCTTCTTGCCAACATTTAGTCTTAAGTTGTCCACTACTTCCTGGCTTTATGTTTTCCTTAATCTGCTTCTTCCTCTTTTTTGCTGTGATCTTGTCTCTCATATTTTTTGTTGTCCTTTCCTTTTCCATTCGCTTCGTATGTCCAAATCATCTTAGCTCTTTGAGATCGACTCTACTTCCAATTCCTTTCTTATTTTGTCATTTACAATTTGGTCTCTTCTAGTAACTATTTTTATATATCAAAGGAATCTTAATTCCATGATTTAAATTTTGCTGTCTACTTACTTAGTTAGAACCTAACTTTTACATTTGTACCTCAGTATTGGTTTGAATATGGTTTAGAACACTATTTCTTGTTCTTTAGAGATCTGTTTTTCCTAATGAGTGTGTTTTTTAATGCATGGTAGACCTTGGTTGCACTTTCTAGTCAATCGTTTATTTCCGAATCAATTTTTTCTTCCCCCTATGTCTTCACTCCTAAATACTTAAATGTTTGGACTTTTTAAATTTTTCTGCATTTATCAGCAAGTCGTCGGGTATTTATTTCTGATACTTCTGTTACTTTCATGTTCATGTAGCCCACTTTTAGTTTTTTAATTTTTTCTTTATTTCTTTTAGAAAATCGTCCGTTGCTAAGTTGAATAAGATGAGGCTAAAATTCCTCCTTGTTTTAGTTCCTCATTTTTATGAATTTTTCAGAGTGTAGGTTTTCACGTAGGTGCTTGTGTTACGCACCGAACAAGTTTGTCATTTAACTCTCTTCGTTTTAAGCTGCTCCACACTAGCTCCATTTTAAAGCTATGAACAGCCAGTCAATAAATGGTATAAATATTTTATCTGATATAAATTTCTTTCTTAGTTGTTTAACTAAGAATATACGATCGTGCAGTCATCGACTCTTCCTAAAGCCATACTGTGCGTCCTCTAGCTGATGTTCCATTTCTTTTATTAAGTGCTTTTTGAAGTACCTTTATATATCTTTTCGTTTGATCTAAACATCTCAATCCATCTGACACAAGTAAAGCAGAGGCCAATGAATTTTCTAAAATAAAGATACCACCTATCTTCCTGCGCGGTCCAGTCAACTATCAAGAAGTTATGAATGATATCAAAACCATTGCTGATGGAGTTTTTGACTGCTCTCGGCTTATCATTACCTTATCAAACGAAAACGATTACAGAAACTTAGCTAAGCATTACTTGTCAAACAAAACTAAGTCCTAAACATATTAAAACACTAATAACAAACCCCTTTCGGCAATTCTTAAGAACGACTTTCTTTCCTTAACCGAAAAAGATTATACAAAGAACTTGCAGCTTAAAATCTCTTTATAATATAAATTACAAGGTTTTTAAACAAATAAGGAACGCCTAAAGTCAAACAAAATTTCAAAATCAAAAAGATATTTCACTCAATAATTGATGTAGAGTTACGCAAAATTAATCGTAAAACTTTCCAATGTCACAGAGAGCAGCGCATCAAGCCCACAAAGAAACTACTGCAGAATATAGAACTAAGATTCCGAGGAAGTTATTTGTATACTAACTGTAATAAACCGATGCTCCGGTATGCACCAATTGCGGAGAAAGCCCCGCTTACTTTAGGGGACGCACATATATTCTTGCATAAAAAAATCCTCAGGGAAACGTCTCCATGACGTAACTTTTGCAACAACAAAACCGGATAACCAGCCCGTATCTGTTAGTAACGTGATAAACTTCTTTCCTTTCATAAACAATGAAAACACTTTCCTGTCCAACGCATTCAAAAACTAATTCTGCATCACCCATACCCAACACTATCCTATCGTGTTTTTTACATTTCCTTTAGCCTTTCATAGAACAAATCAAGCAATTCCTATTATCAAGTCTTCTTCCTTCTTTTTTTAATGGACCAAATAATTAAAACTCCTTAGTTGGAATACCAACGGTATTAAAACATAATTTACTTTATTTAAATCATTTCTTGTGAGACATTTTATCGACGTAGCATAAAACCTGCCGGATATCAAATCTACCATACAGACCGAGAGGCTAGATTCGAATTAGAAGGTGTAGCTATCATCACAAAACTCAATATAATTTATCATAAATGCCAACACTTTAACACCATCAGCCTCGAGACAGTTGGAGCCAAAATCAAACTAAGTAATTGCACTACTGTAACCCTAGTATGTGCTTATAAACATCTCTATAAGTAACTTCTCGAAAAATACATCTCCACCATATTTAATACTAGAGAACCCAAGCTTCTCATTTTTCCCCAGGTGTTGAAGTCCACTATAGGACGTAGACCATCCTTGAATTTTTCTGTTTTTACAATTCAACGGGGATTGGGCAGTTAAACGCCACGCTTGCCGGACGGGTTACGATATGAGTAAGGAGAATAACTAACTCAGCTGAAAACAAACTTTATGATCTAACATCTACTCACGCTTTCCAAATAAAAGTCCCCGATAAACCAACATACTACCCTTATACAAACAACTACGAACTAGATATACTTGACATAGTTGTCCACAAGAATTTCAACAAACTAATCTTCCAAGGAGTGCTCATTTAACTCTATTGAGACCACTTACCTGTAATAATCTCGTTTATACTGACATCAGCAAAATAGATTCCTAATCCGAGATAATAAATTGGCTACTCAATCAGGATATAATAGGTGTATAAATAAGTTCTCAGCTTTTTTCTGAAAAATTAAAGTTTTATTTAAAAACAAACAAAAAAAAAGCTTAAGTATAAAAGTATTCTCCGTTGGCATCGATGACCTTTTGCCATCTTTCGGGTAGCTTGCAAATTCC
Source organism: Sinelater perroti (assembly GCA_036346155.1). Taxonomy (NCBI): domain Eukaryota; kingdom Metazoa; phylum Arthropoda; class Insecta; order Coleoptera; family Elateridae; genus Sinelater; species Sinelater perroti. The sequence goes on along the minus strand of JARFIY010000158.1, from coordinate 12,608,194 downwards.
CTGGTGATAGAAGCTCACTGGCTTCAAGACGATAAAGTCATCGATGCATTTTCGGGCTTCTTCTTCTGTTTTGAAGTGCGTATCAGCCAAGTGATACTGTAACGACCGGAATAAATGATAATCGGAAGGGGCCATGTCTGGGCTGTACGCCGCATGTGGGAGAAGTTTCCAGCCTAACGCGTCTGCAGCTCATCCGTGTCAAATGTCTGAGGGCGTCCAGCGCGTAGTTGATCTTCAAGACTAAACTCTCCTCCGCGAAATCTTTGGTATCACTTTTTGCACGTTGCATGACTTACAGCATTCTCACCATATGCAGCACAAATCATTTCGGTGGCTTCAGCAGCGTTTTTCTTAAGATGAAACGCGAAGTGGATAGAAAGTCGAATATGCTCTTTTGTGATTGCCATCGTGAACACAGCTGATTATTGAGCTTATGTGCATCAAACGCCAAATCGCATGATGTTTCGAAAGACCAAATGTCATTGCTTTAAAACCGCAAGAGGCCGAACTAATACGTTACATGTAAACGGTGATTTGCGTCCTGTGAAATCTGAAGCTAAGAACTTATTTATATACCTATTATTTAATTAGAATGCTTAAATATCCCAATGGTTTTCAAACACCAAATAGATGAAACAATCTCACACAACCAAAATCATCTTTGACACGGACACCATGACCACGCATAAATAAAAAATCGATCGTTATTTACCCATACATATAGTGAACATAATTATGCAAAAAAGCACATTGCGGAGGATATGGCAGAGAACTAGGAACCCCTCAATCAACAATTTTGTAAAAATCTGTCCTATCGTATAAAAAGGGAATTTGACGTCTACCGATAAGAGGCATACCAAAAACATATTACCACGCGATCTAGGCCTGTGGAAGGCAATCAAATGTAGCCTATGTCAGCCACACAAAATATCTTTAATCTTTTCAGGAGCACAAACATGTTCCACAGATGAAAGAAATTTGAAGCTTTCGCAGACTTGTTGGAACAAACGTTCGCTTCCGTTAACCATGCAGATTCAATATTTAAAAATATAGCAACAAATTGCATAGAAACACACAAGCCAATTGCATAAGCAAACTTTAAACCAAAATCACCCAGGAAACTTGCTTCTATAATTAAAATTCTCCGTATAAGTGAATCACCTGGATATGATAAAATAGCAAAATATCATGCTAAATAAATTTACAAAAATAGCATTAGCATACCTAGCATCAACTTGTAATGGCTGTCTAAAAACTGCCTACTTTCTGAATATATGGAAACATGAAATATAAGTTTACTAACAACTATCACCAATGACTGAGACCATCGAATGAGGTTTTGAAGGACAATGATAAGTTACAAGCTTATTTTTTGACATAGCTCAAGCCTTAGATTGCGTGTGGTCAGATGACTTAAAGTAGAAATTTACACCCCTTTAATTACCCGAATACATTACATACTTATAGTTTTTGTTACTTGAAAACTGTACGTTTGCCGTCAAAGTATGTATAAGTTTATCTATTATTACAGCTACACACGCAGGGGTCCCATAAGGGAGTATACCAGGCTCATCTTATTCAACATCTTTATGTTTAAGTTTTCCGTCTCCAACGCAGACCTTGAAATGTTTGCAGACGACAAGGTCTTGCTAACCAGAAATGAACATCGCCGAACTTCAAGTTGTCACTGACATCCAAACCAGACTGTTCAAATAATGAAACTCATCAATTAACCATTTCAAGTGTGCCACAAAAATATTAAAACTTAAAAACATAAAAATCTATGCCTATGATGAATCCGTATCTTTGGGTATTTGCCTCGATATTTGGCTTATAAGAAAATATTATGTATTATAGAAACTGAATGAGGATCATGCGTGATTAATCTAACTTTACTCAATCATTTTTTTTATAATTTGTTTATTAGCAATCAGTAAGATACACAAACTATAAGCTAATGTCATATATTGTACAATACTTAACATATATGTACACTAAATAACGTGAAGAAGTAAACATCCAGCGATGTCACCTCAGATAGACAGGTCGAGCGGCCATTGACGTTTGAGTCTTCTGTTTTCAGAAAGTTCTAGCAGTGGATTGGGATCGTAGTTGAGTCTACTGTGGTATTTAACACTGCTTTCCTGGATAACCACACTCACGTAGGGGATTTTTAGGTCCATATGTACCATGTACCATGGTGCGTTCACAATGTTTCTCAGAATCTTGGATTGGGCTCTTTGTATTATAGCTGTATTTGATTTGCTAGCGCAACCCCATAACTCTATCCCGTATGTCCAGATTGGTCATATTACTGCTTTGTAGATTAGTATTTTATTATCAAGCGATAGTTTGGATTGACATCCAAGGAGCCAATTAAGTTCTCGTATTTTTAGATCTAGTTGTTTACGTTTTTTTGATATGTGTAATTTCCAAGTTTACTGTCTAGGTGTAAGCCTAGATACTTGACAGCTTCACTTTGGGGTAGCGCTATTTGATTCATCGTTATTGGTGGGCATTGACCTTTTCTGAGTGTGAAGGTTATATGTGTAAATTTAGCTTCATTAACTTTGATCTTCCACTTATTTAGCTATGTTTTAATGAGATTTATATGTGCTTGGAGATTGGATGAAGCTGTAACAGCGTTATCATGTGTCGAAAAAACCGCCGTATCGTTGACAAATGTACCAATAGCTGTTTCGTCTGTCATTGGAAGATTGGCTGTGTATTGCAGATATAATTTTGGGCCCAAAATGCTCCACTGCGGGACCCCAGAAAGTATGGGATGACGGTTGCTCAATCATAAAAAAGAAGTCTTCCATGAAAATCGAATACATGAGTTTACTATACAAATTACTCATTCGTCCTTCGACATGGGCGTGTGATATGGACCAACACTTCGAAACAATTTGAACAAAATCCAAATCCTGCAAAGTAAAATTCTTCGAATAACAGGCAACGCTCCTTGGTTCATCACTAATCAATAGTTCCACTACGAACTAGGCATAGCTACAATTTAAGACCACATTGTTAAGTTAACTTAACCTTTCACGAAAATCTTACCAACTGCAGCGGTGCTACCTTTTACGAATTAGGTCAAAGAAGTATCCATACCTGCCTAAAACGCAAGCTAAGCTAAGATCAAATTAACTTTCAAATAATTGTAGCGATCAAACGGTAAGCCTAAGTGACTATGGACTTTAGTTCTAAAAGGAGTACAAATAAGCTTCCGCCGTTTTTTATCAAATATTGGGCATTTATTTTAAAAAACGAACCTTATGTTTTATTCAAAGTATTGTCTATCGCCATCTTTCTGGCGGCATACGAATGCCGCGTCGAAAGAACGCTACATCTTTAGAGGCTATCTACGAATCCATCCATTTTTTGATATCTTCATATGATGTGAAGTGCTGCTCAGACAGGCCATGTGCCATCGATCAAAACAAGTGACAATCGGAAGGGGCAATGTTTGGTGAATACGGCGGGTGGGTATGACTTTCCAAGTAGGTTTTGACCGGCGCCGTAACATGTAGATGAGCATTATCATGCAGGAGAATAATTTAGTCATGTCTGGAGTAGTAGTGAGCACGTTTTTCTTGGCTCAATCTTATCAATTGTGTTCGGTAAAGAGCCCCAGTAATGGTTTCGTTCGGTTTGAGTAACTCATAATACACGACACCAAGCTGATCCCACCAAATACACAACATGAGTTTTTTTCCATGAATATTCGGCTTGGTTGTCGATGTTGAAGCATGTCCACGTGGTCCCCAAGATTTGCTCTTCTTTGGTTTCTCGTAGTGGATCCATTTTTCATCATCAATAACTATCGAATGCAAAAAACTTTTTAGTGTATGCTTGGTCCGGTCCTGGGCACAAGTGTAGTAAACACAGCTGATTTCGCGTGTTCAAATAAAAGTGATTTTACAATAATAAATTCAGAATCTTAAGGTAAAACACCCTGCAATTAGTGTAACAAGATAGCAGCAAGGAAGAAACATTGGAGTAAGGTAGGGAAAGACAATTTTAAAGCCATTTATAACGAAATTTAAAAGACGGCAAGAAGCGGACGACGACCTCTGAGGAGCCGATCCGGGTCAGCCGCTTGGCGCGCCATACATATTTTACGCAGAGTAACAGGCCCGGCCTTAAGTTTTTTCACTTCAACTGTCACGGTAAAAATTATTAAAACCACTCGTAGAAATGGAAGAAAACAGTACAGAACCACAGAGTATGACGAAACTTTTACAGGAAATAAACAGAAAATTAGAAAATATAGAAGAAAGTAACGGGAGAATGGAAAAGAAATACTATAAATTTCAGGAGGAACTCAATAAACTAAAAAATGATAACGCAAAATTCAATACGGAAAATAAGTCCCTGAAACAGGGACTTTTACTGCAAGAAAAAAGAATCGAAATGTTAGAGAGGGAAATTAGGAAAAATAAAATAATCATACACGTAGTGGAGGAGCAATCAGAGGAGAAAGATATACTTTTAAAAGAGAAAGTAAGAGTAATTTTACGCGATATGGACATAGTTATGAATATGGAAGAGGAAATAACAGAGATAAGAAGATTAGGAAGTGAACAGAAGGGAGGAAGAAGACCAATAAGTTTAGAGTTAGGAAGCTGGAATAAAAAGATAGAGATTCTAAAATCAACAAAAAAACTAAAGGGCACCAAAATCTACCTAGAGGAAGAATACTCAAAAGAAATCCAGGAACAACGGAGGGAATTAATAACATGAATACAATATAGGCAAAATGGCTACCATGCCATCCTAAGATATAACAAACTGGTAATAAATGGAGAGTAGTTACACTGGATAGACTAAAGCAACTGGATAAGCAGGACAGAATGAGAATGGATGATGATAAAAGAGGGACGATCCGGAAAGTGTGGCAGAGAAAGAGATCCCAAAAAAAGGAAGAACTATGAGCCAGAGATCTCCAGAAAGTAACGATGAGGCGGAACTACGAGAAAAACTATTCAAGATAACGAAGACGAGTAGATTTTCAAAAAACGAACAAAAGTAGTTACAAAGCAATCTCCAATGACGACTGAAGAAGAAACGGCTAAGAAAAAGGTTAAAGATGCAGATATGAAGAAAAATACAATTATACAGAAACAGCAATACAAAAACAATACAGGAACACAAGACATCAACGAATTATGATTCAATAGCAAAAGAAACAGAAACAGGAAAAAATACGAAAAACAATACCAGCAGTAAAGAAAGACGTCAATAAAGTAAACATAGGGACATGGAACATAACGGCGTTAAACGGAAAGGAGATAGAAATAACGGAAGAAATGAGCAAGTTCAAAATAGATATTTTAGGGATAAGCGAAACGAAGAAACAAGGAAAAGGAAATATAAAGCTAACGAATGAGTATACGTTATATTACTCAGGAACAGATCCGGGACAAAGAAGTAAAGAAGGAGTAGGAATAATTATCGCCGATAGATTAAATAGAAGAGTAATAAAAGCAGAAACAATTAATTCAAGAATAATGGCAGTAGAAATGGACCTGGGTCAAATTTTCTACATAATACAAATATATGCTCCAGTAGAGGAGCAGAAGTAAATAAGAGGGAAGAATTTTATGAACAACTACAGAGGACAATAGACAGTGAAAGAAAAGAGTAACAAAATACTGATAATAGGAGACTGGAATGCTAGGGTAGGCAGCAACATAAATACAGGATTAGGCAGCTTGGGACAATACGGAGAAACGACACAGAACAGAAACGGGAAAAAATGATTGAATTCTGCATAGCAAATGACCTAATAGTCGGTAATACTTTTGGTACCAACCACTAGAAGAAAAGTACACTTATGTAGCAGAAGAACGAGGAGCAAGAAGCCTCATAGATTACGTGGTATACACTAGGGAACTAGAACAAAAATAGATGAAGTGAAAACAATAGTAGAAGCGAACTCTCCACCCAACACAGATTGGTGAGAGCATTACTAAATGACATAAATATTACAGAAGAAGAGAAAAAGAATACGAGAGAATACCAGTATATAAACTAAAAGATACTGATAGGGCAGAAAAGTACAAGAAAAGCATAGATGCCGAACTCAAAAAATTTGAACTAAAAAGAAAGGAAGGGACAGTGGAAGAAGTATGGAAAGTATTCAAAGAAACATTGATAAAGAACGCCAGACAGATCTGCGGAGTAAAGAAATTTAAACGGGACACCAAGAGGACCAGATGGTGGAACGAAGAGGTAAAGAGAGCAATTAGAGAGAAGAAAAAAGCATGGAAAAATATATAGATACCAAAAGTCAAGAGGAGAAAGAAGATTATATAAGAAAAAGAAACAAAGCCAAAATAGACATAAGAAAAGCAAAGACTCAATGCTGGGAAGAATTTGGACGGGAACTAGATGAACTATATACTAAAAACAACAAACATTTTTGGGAATAGTAAAAAAGTTAACAGGTAATAAAGGAAAAGAAGTAAGAGAAATAAGAAAGAAAAACAATGAATTAAAAAACGGAAACAACAGAAATACTACATGTATGGAAGGAATACTACGAGGAAAAATTTGAGGAAAACCGAAACCAACAGGAAGAACAAGATGAATACGAAGATACGGATGAAGAACAACAAGAAAACGCAATAGAAATCGAAATGAAGGATGTAGAAGAGGCAATTAATACACTTAAACTTGGCAAGGCAGGGGGAGCAGATGGTGTCGAGGCAGAGATGATAAAAGTCATGGGCGCTGAAGGAAAGATATGGATACATGAAATATTTAAGAAAGCATGGAAAGAAGAACGGATACCGGAGGATTGGGAAAACAATATAATTATACCAATCTACAAAAAAGGAGAAACAGGAAAATGTGAAAATTATAGAGCCATCTGCCTTTCCTCTACAGTATTCAAAATGTATACGAAGATTCTGCAAAAGAAACTCATACACTACATAGGACACAAGCTAGCCGATGAACAAGCAGCATATAGACAAGGAAAACAAACAACAGACAACATACACATAATAAGATATATAACGGAGAGAACAATAGAAAGAGGAGGAGAGCTGTTTCTGACACTCATAGATTTAAAAGCAGCGTTTGACAATATAAAGAGAAGTCACATATGGAGGTATTTGGCAGAATTACAAACACCAAGAAAACTCATCAGAAATATCAGGAACATGTACCAAAATGTCAAAGGGAAAGTGCAGATGAACGGAGAATCTTCAGACACGTTCCTCATGACAAAAGGAATAAAACAATGAGATAGCCTTAGTCCACTGCTATTTATAACACTGATGGACAAGATCTTATTAAACACAAGAACAAAAACACAGCATCTGCAAACACAAATAGGACATTACCAACTAAGGCCAATCAAAGTAGACAATTTAATGTACGCAGATGACATAATACTCATAGCAGACACCCACAATAAAATGAAGGGACTGGTTAAAATATGGAGCAAAGAAATAGAGAACATGGGTATGGAAGTAAACACTAACAAAACAAAAATGATGATTATAAATAACAAAAAATCAGAGATGGTAAGAAGAATAGAAATAAACGGAATACAATAGAAGTAGTCACAGCAGTAGAATATCTTGGCTCCGTAATAACAGATGACGGAAGAATAGAAGTCGACATAGCAAATAGAATGAAAAGACGAGGAACATATACTACGCAATAAACAAACCAATATTACAAAACAAGAAATAGACAAGCAAGTGAAATTGAAAGTTTACAACACAATAGCAAGACCAACATTAACATATGGTAGTGAGACATGGACCATAAACAAAAAGCACGAAAGCAAGATCAATGCTGGTGAAATGCAGTTCCTAAGAAGAATCGAGGGGAAAACCAAATGGGATAGAGAGACGAACGAAAGAATCAGACACACTCTAAGACAAGAAAGAATAATGGACTTTATAGAAAGAAAGCAACTAAGATGCTATGGCCACATAATAAGAAAAGATGAACAATCGCTACTAAAAAAGATCACAGAGTCAACAGGAGAACGAAAGAGGAAAAGGGGTAGACCCAGAAAGAGGTGGACACAAAGGATCGAAGAAATCGGTATCAAGAGGGGCAAAACATTGGCAGATATGAAAAGAATGGCAAAGAACCGGAAGGAGTGGAAGGACTGGACCTCATATCCGACACCCTGAAGGGGTATAAGGAAAAGAAGAAGAAGAAGGTGTAAGCTTGGCAAGCAGCATTTTAAATGTGCAACATCGGCGTTCAACATTTCTCGTCTTCAGTTCATACGAAACCCAATTTACTTGCTTCTAAATCATTCTCAACGATTTTAAACGATATGAAATTGCTTGTCGAGTCACTCCTAATGAAAGTGCAAGTTTTTCTTTCGTTTGGCAGGTATCTTCCTCCACTAATGCTTCCAGTTCCGCGTCTTCGTACACTTTCGGCCTTCCGCTACGTTCTTTGTCTTCGACGTCAAACTCGCCGTTCTTAAACTTATGAAACCACTCTGACAACTTCTCTTACTTAAAGCAGCTTCATCATATGCTTCTACAAGCAATCGACGCGCCTCAGCTGCAGATGTCTTCAAATTAAAGAAACAAATCAAAAGTTTCCGCAAATGACTAAAAATTATGTGACGCTGATACAGGATCGGTAATATTTTAAAGTTATGGTGTTGTCAGATGTTCAATGTTACATCTGACAATTTCAATCATAATTTACTCGTGGGGTCATCTTTTGTCAAACGGCGCAGACTTCTTTGTATTCCTTTCATTTCAAGTGGTTATTAATTACCATTCAAGTTATTTCATTTTGTCATGTAATAATTATCTTGTATAACAATGTATATTGTTGAGAAGATACAAAGTTTGTTAAAAATGATAAACAAATGAGTAGCCAAATAAAACTAGTAAAATATTTTTAAATCAAAAATGCAAAAAAAGTTTGAGTAACATATATAAAATTTAATAAAAATCCCTTTTTGACAAAATAAAGCTAGACTAACTTTTGATGTAATATAAAAGTTTAAATCTCATATTGCAGTTTCAAATATATTTGCTTGAATTACGTAAACATAGTGCATGTGTTATGATACAAACGACTAAAGCACGCTTGCTATGTACGAGTATAATCAGGCTGCACGAGGAGAAAATGCAAGCGGCTACATCTAATACTCTTTAAAAACGCTCGTGGCTTTGAGCGCGAGCGGTGCCGGGATTGAATGCAGGCTTTTGAATTTGTTATTAAAGCTGCTCGAGAGTTCCTCAAGTGGGTCGCGGCAGAATTACCCACTTATTATCTAGCAGTTATAGCGGAAAACAGCTGCAGTTGCTAAATCGTCAGTTTCGTTAGCTGCACTTGCTCCGCTCGCAGAGAGCGGCTCTAATTCGCGCTGCAGCGCTCCCCGATACCGTTGCAGCTTTTTACAACGCAATAATTATTGCGAGGCAGTTATAGCAGGAAGCTATGCTCACGATGCGATAAAGCTTAGATAAAGGACGCTTTATTTGCGCTATAACTCGGAGTCGTCCTGCAAGCTGGCGGACTTGTTTTTCTGCAATTATTGGCTGTACAGCAGAAATGACATCGTTGATTTTTACAAAAAGTTTAAAATAAAGCACATTTTTATTTTAGAAAATAAATTGAACTGAGATAATTTCAACAATAGATGAGGTTTTATGGAAGTTAACATAAAACGAATATTCCATGATGTTACAGGATAAGTCTAACAAAACAATAAATACATTTACGAAACACAAAACAAGCATGTACACCTTAAGAACGCAAAGCTAGTGATAATTGGTGACGTGAACCAAGGACTACCTCTTTTAGTGATTGTTACTGATATTGCAGTTTGTTTAAAAGATGTAATATTTTTACAAGTATGAGGTAAGTTCAAAGTTTAAGGTCTTAATTTTTTCCAGTAGTGAGAGTAAGTAGAACGGTGCAGTTAATTTAAAGAAATGCGGAAAATATTTTTGAGTTTGTATTATAGATGGCAGCACCATGCAATGTACACAGGTCGAATTACCGGCATTGCAGTGAGTGTTGTTTTGAATACTCAAAACGGCCACTTTTAGTGTTCAAAATCAACGTATCGTTCGTTTTCTCCTCTTGCATGCTAAAATCGTCAACTGAGTGAGACATGCGGTGAAGCTGTTATGGATGTTAAAAATATGCGTTCATGGATACGAATGTTTAAAGAAGGTTGAGAGTTGTGTGACAATAAACCGATGCAGCGTCGGCCACGAACTAGTCGAAACCATGATTGCGCGAGTGGAGCAAGTTGTTATGGAAAACCGTCGATTAGGTATGCGTGATATCGCCTCTAAACTTGGCATTTTTGTAAGATTTGAGGAGTCCATTTTGCATGGTGACCTGAAAATGCGGAAAGTTTTTTTAACGAATGCTAACCGACAAACACAAGGCTGCGCGAATGTCTCAGAACATGTTAGCATGTGATGATAAATTACCTGCAATGAAGGGCACTCTACTGTGGCCGCTTATTTTCTAATCGAGCCTCGTTGTATTTGCATTTTTTCAGTTGGTAAAACACACCCCTAAAGAAATGTTGTGAATAATGCGTCTAGACGGGGATTACGCTGAGAAGTAACAAAACTTCCAACTTTCTTGGGTAAGTACTTATTCAGAAAAAAAATTGAATACCTTAACACTTTTAGATTTTTAAAATGATTGGCAGTCCCTCAAAATAATGTCCCCAAATGGCGTTGGTGAAACGCACAGATTGAAAGTTTTTTTTTTTATTTTACAGTTTTCATATTTACAATCTTCTCAATTTGAGTAATGAGCAAGTGATTTGATATTATAACATGAGTGGGAGCCAACTAGTGCTGGTATCCCAGATAATTACACTAAATAATAATGTGTGGCCAATGGCGCTTAAGTCTTCTGGTCGCTGGGACGTTGGCGAGCTGTTGTACTAATTCATTGTCATGGTCAGCTAGCTTTTGATGGTATGCACTTGAGAGTCTCTGTTTCTTCAGCAACGTAAGGTATGTTTAGGTCTGTGTGGAGTGTGTTGGTTACATAGCAAGGAGCGTTGTTAGATTTCGTAAAGTTTTGATTGGAATTCTGAAGACTTGGGCCGGCAACCCCAGAGCTGAATCCCGGAGGTCCAGATGAGTTTGAGTATAACCTTGTACAGGAGCAGCTTGTTAGATAATGAAAGTTGGGAATACCTGCCGATTAACCAGTTAATTTGTTTGTTTTGAGGTCAAGTTTTGCGTTTGGCCGAATATGTTTTTCAGGATTGATCAAGGTATTTAACGGTCTTACTGGTAATGAGGTGTTGTTGATTGTTGTTAGCTGGCAAACTGTGCGTTTGTTAGTAAAAGTCACTTGAATTGATGTGACATGATTAACGGCAATTCTCAACTTTCTGAACCAGTCGCCTAGTAGATTGAAGTGTCTCTGTAACTGGTACGCAGCTACATCTGCGTTATCATTGACTGCCAAGACAGCTGTGTCGTCAGCGAATGTTACTATTAATGTAGATGAGATATAAGAGTGGACCCAACACACTGCCCTGTGGCACTCCTTGGTTGATTTGGCAATATTTTGATACAGAGTTGTTCAGTTTGACTTGGAAAAACCGTTTACAAAAATATGACTTTAGGATTAAGTAGAGTTGACTAGAGAAGTGTTGTTTTATTTTATAAAGAAGGCCATACCTTATCGAAGTCCTGCTGTATGTCCAAAAACGTCAATGCACAAACTCTTTTTGTCTCAAAACTTTCCATGATTTTGGTAACTATCCGATGGCTTTGTTGAACTGTCGAATGGCCTTTTCGAAAACCAAATTTAGAGGGAGGAAGTATGTTGTTTAGGTATACTGTTTCATTAATTTGCTTAAGGAGTAGTTTCTCAAAAATTTTGGATCAGAAAAAGGAGGCTTATTTCTATAAGATGAGCTTTTCGAGGGAGGCTTCCTAGGCTTAGCTAGCATAATGATCTGGGCAGACTTCCATTGCAGGGGGAAGTTCCTTTTCTGAGATGTTTAAGTATGTCTCCAATTATAAGGTCATAGCCTGGAGCTGTAAAATTATTAATTAGTTGTATTTGGGTCCAGACTTCAGTTGGTGAAAACGGTTTCAGTGGAAGTGAGAGTTGGCACAACGCCCCAAGGAAAGCTACAATATCGGGGTCATCATTATTGGGTTGGGGTGGTGTAGTTATAAAAACTTTATTATTATTAAATTATCCGATCTAGCCCAACTACAATCCAATTTTTTAATTGAGGGAATTGCTGTGGTTGGTCGTTTTAATTTTTTTGTTGCTTTCCACACAGAGTGGTCAGTGGGAGAAAGCTTAGTGATGTATTACGTAAGGTTTCGTTACTCACGTCGCGTAGTGCTGTATGTAACCGATGAGTAAGACGATTATACACAGTTTTGTCTTGTGCGTTTCTGGTTCTTTACCATGTTTTCATAGCTCTACGTTTTGCAATAACAAGTTCTCATACGTGCAATGGCATATTGCTGATTTCGGGTGGAGCCGGAGCTGAAGTTGGTGTAGCCTTCCATGTAATATTCTGTACCAAAGTTGTAAAGTAATGAACTGTTTCATCCAGATCATGCTTGGTTCTAATTCGAATAACAAGATTAATCGTCTGCTCTAGTTGAGTTTGAAAGTAGTCCCAATCTGTATATTTGGAGCAGTCTTGGAGGAGCATCCGTATGGATAATAGTTGTGCTCACATCGATGATTACTGGCGAGTGATCAGAAGATAGATCGAAACTGGGCTCTGCCATGAGGTACGTACGTGTAATACCGCTGACAACTGCAAAGTCGCGTAAGTCTGGTAGTCTGTTTTGGTCACTTGTCCAGTAAGTGGGCATTCCTGTAAAGAGATAGTCAAGGTTATTGCAAAGCATTGCGTTACTGAAGTTCGACCTTCAGGAATGATTAATCTTAATCCCCATACTGTGTGTTTCGCGTTCCAGTCTCCCCCTACTATAAATTTGTTCCCGAAGGATCGCAAGAAGTCTTCGTATTCTTCAGTGGTAATGGAATATCTTAGTGGGCTGTATACCGCTGCAATTACAAATAGATAAACCTGAGTTTGCACTTTTATGCTGGCGCTGTGGATTTTATCTGTTCGGTAAGATTGGAGCTCATAGTGGGTAACTGAGTTTTTTACGATGACCGCAAATCTGCCTTGGGCGGTGTCATTTGGGTGATTACCAAAGTATACAGAGTAGTGTGGTATTTAAATTGCGGTTCTTGATTTTGCGTGGGATTCTGATATAAGTAAGATATCTATTTTTTCTAACTGTAAGAATGTTATTATCTCTTGAGCGTGGTTGGTAAGACCATTAGCGTTCCACATTGCGATTCTTAATGAGGAAGCCATTTTTAAGCCAATTTATTGATGACCGAAGAGATCAGATTAAGAATCATGCTATTCTGGTTCATGAGCTGCGTAAACATTGTTTTGAACTCCACGAGAAAGTTAGATAGCGTTGGCTTGTTCTGTAGTAGATCTGCAGTTCCATTACTGGAGGTAGTTATTTGATGTGGGAGTGGAGGATAGTCGTTTGCATTTAAGTTGAATTGTTGGTCAGGTGTTTTTGTTATTATTGTTTTTGGTTGCGCCTTTATATGGTCCGTTTCTGGCTTTTGGCAGGCCTTTACAAACTACACAGCCTTTACAGTTAGCCGGGTGGTTTCCGTCACAAAGAACACACTTGGCAGATGTATTTGGCGTTTTTTTTTACAAAGGGTGGTGTTATGTCCTTCACCACATTTGATATATATATATATAATATATATATATATATATATATATATATATATATATATATATATATATATATATCTGTTACAATATATTTTGTGTGTCCATATTGCTGACAACGTATGCGTTGTGGTATGATATTTTCTTTCTCGAAAGTTCAATCGAAACCTTTTGGTTTCCCAAATAATTAACATTGTATATTGTTTTATTATTTGCTTTGAGCTCGAGATCTACCATGAACAATGGCAAAGGTTGTTTGGTTACCCTATGGCGCACATTAAAGATGTTTCTTACTGTATGCCCCATATTGACAAGCTATTATTTAATATCGTCTGTTGGTGTGGAATGATGGACATTTCGAATGAAAACTATGTATGATCGATTTTCTTTGAGTTGATATGTATGGAATACAATTGCTTCCTTTTTGAGGTGTCTATTTAGTTTTCTATACAAATCTGAAATTAAAGTGTTAATTGTGTCACCGGCCATTGTCTTAGTGTAAAATTGCTCTTTTTTTAAGACATTGGAAATATTTTCTGCCATTTGATTGTAGTCACTAATACCATATATGTATACCGGTGGAGGCTTTGGAATTTTTAGTTGTTAATTGTTGGAGATTTGTTCTTGTTCTTGGTTAATATTTTGCGTTTGGGATAGAATTTCATACCTGTTGATTGTAGTTGTTTGATTAACTTTAGATGTGCTAGGAGCAGGTTGTGTATGAGTTTTTTTCTTTTTTTATGGTTTGCTATTTGTGTTTATTTTCATTAGTAAGGTTACAGGAACTTTCGTGATCCATGTCTGTTGAATTTGTGTCAGAATCCCCATTTATTTGTGTATCGTCTCGATTGATACTGTTTATAGATCTCTTAGAATGCTTATTATAATTGAGCTGTTTAGCCTGGTGAGGCGGGTTGTTTGAGGCTGTATTAACAGAGGTGGGTTGATTTTGGGGCGCATATTGAGTTTGTGAGTTAAATTGGGTTTGATTCGGTACGTATTGCTGAGGAACTGGATTATAGGTAAGGCCCGTGTTTATTGGAATATTTGGATTATTTATTATGGCGGGTGTTCCGGGAGGCGTGAAACCAATGCCGCCTCCGATTGGAAACATGATTTAAATTTACTACATATATGACTAGTAATATTGTAGCACATACGGTTTTGAGTTAAGCGAAATTTAAGCTTGACCTCTGATTCCAGTTATCGGCTGAACGACACTTGACACTTCAAGCTAGCGGAGCGTGATGTGCACGTCCTTGCACCTTGAAAATCAAATGCGAACTGAGATTGAAAGGTAAGTGAGACATTTGTGCAGTGAAGCTGTAGACAAAACGGAAAATCATGAAAAAGAACAATGAACGGTGTGTTTTTTAAAAAAGGAATAGCTGCTTTTGAGTAGTTGTGTGTGGAAACGCAGCATTGCGTTACAAAACTGTGTTTTGCTGGTTATAGAAATTAAAAGGACTGTGCTAAGCAATTTAAAGTGGGGGCGTTTATCAAATGAGCACAAGCTATACATAATGATAAGCAAATAAATTACATATAGTGGACTAGGGATTATTACAGGTTTGATTTTGACTGTGAAGGTAACAAGGGGTCAATTCATCAAAAAGAATTAGAAGAAATGATAACAGACCTAAACGAAAAGGCCAAAGACATAGGATTAAAAATGAACAGAGGGAAAACTAAAATAATGATAAACGCTCTAGTAGATGAGATAGTTGATATACAGATTGACGGGGAAACTTTAGAACAAGTAGGAAGTTATATATACCTTGGACAATACATCTCACTACAATCGGATAATCAAACAAAAGAAATAGAAAGGCGAATAAAACTTGGTTGGGCCGCATTCGGTAGATGGAAAGAAATATTTAAAAGTAACATAGACCAAACACTAAAGACTAAGTTATACAACCAGAATATACTCCTGTTTTAACCTACGCAGCAGAGACATGGACGTTAACGATAAAAATATGCAAAAACTGAGGGTAGCGCAGAGAGGAATGGAGCGGCAATGCTGGGAATCAGTCTAAGAGATAGGATGACAAATATATGGATTCGAAATAAAACAAAAGTAAAAGATGTAATAGAACATATATTTAAAGGAAATGGCAGGGCGGACATATTGCCAGACTAGAAGATAAAATGGACGAAGACATGCTGCAATGGAGACCAAGAATAGGCAAAAGGCATAGAGGCAGGCCCTCCCTCAGGTGGACTGACGACATCAAAAGAGTAGCAGATTACAATTGGATGCAGAAGGCGAAAAACAGGGACCAATGGAAGATGCTTGGAGAGGCCTACGTCCAACAAAGGACTGAATTGGGCAGATGATGATGATGATTATCATTCATCAAAAATAAGAAGCGTGTGGATGTGTATCAATAGTTGCTAGAAACCTTTTTCAACGTTCGGCTACAGTAAACAAATCATAGTCCTGGAATATCATGACAGAAACAAAGCGCCAATTTATGGAATGTCAGAAATTGGAAGTTTTTTCTTCAAAAAAACTTTATGTTTTCTGGATTTGAGGTTGCTAGCGTTTCATAAAGCTAATAGTAAGAATTTACTTATTATTAATTAGTTTATTTATAACAGTAGACAACATCTTGAGGATCATGTTATTTTACTGAATTAATTTATTATGTTCCTAAAACCAAAGCCTTCTTTTTCTAAGTCTTTCTTTATATCATTTACTGAGATTTAAGGTTTAGTATGTTTAATTAGCACTCTGTACGATCTCTCTTTTTTCAATGAATACGTATGGTGTATACTGTTTTTTGCTTGCATAAATTTTATTAAAATACTGACTGACTTTGATTCATTCACATTCTGGAGTATCTGGGATGCTGTTTGGGGATCATTATGTGATGCAAGGATTGCGGTATCATCTGCATATGTTGCTGTCAGTGTTTGAGGTGTTGTTGGCAAGTCCGCTGTGTATAGAAGGTATAGAACAGGACCTAGAATGCTGCCCTGAGGAAAGCCTGCTTGAATTGGCCTTATGGATGATTGTGCGTCTTTAAATTTGATGTAGAAACTTCTATCCGACAGGTATGTTTTTAGCAGCTCATAGTGTTCTGGTGGTAGTGCCTTCTTTACTTTATATAACAATCCGGTATGCCAGACCTTGTCAAAGGCCTGGCATATATCTAGAAATACCGACGAGCAGTACCTTTTTAGGTGAGATCATGATTTATTTTTGTGACTATTCTATGCACTTGCTCTATAGTGCCATGACCTTCCCGAAAGTCGAATTGGTGTCTTGGTATAGCGTTGGTCTAGTATTGGTTTTATCTTGTGCAGGAGTATCTTTTCAAAAACTTTGGACAGGATAGGTAGCAAACTGATCGGTCGCTATGAGGTAACCTCTTCTGGGTTTTTCCAGGCTTTAGTACCATCACAATTTACGCCACTTTCCACTGATCTGAGAACGTACGTAAACGAAGGGTGGCATTAATTATGTAGGTTGTAAATTTTATTGCCTTTTCTGGAAACTCTTTTAGGACTTTGGCTGTAATAAGGTCGTAACCTGGGGCTTTTTTGAGTTAAGACCTTTTATAATAGCTCGGACTTCACTAACTTTTACAGGTTTTATAGGTTGGCAGACGTTGTTAGGCTCATTGAGGGTTTGGTGTATAAGTGTTTCTTCATTTAGGTAGCAGGATCTGTCGTGTGATTGGAATACTAAAGTCAAGTGATCTGCGAACGTGTTTGCCTTCTCTTGATTAGTTCTTGCCCAGGTGTTGTGTTTTCTAATGAGTGGAACTGGAAGCTTTGATGTTTTCAGTTTGTTCGTAGCTTTCCATAAACAGTAATTGGTATCCTCTGTAGGTGTTAGCTTTGTAAGGTATTTTTGCAATTGTTGGTTTTTTATTGCGGACAGAAGAATTTTTAATTCCCGAGTAGCTTAATTTACTCCGAGGATTTCTTGTGGTTTGACAGATTCTTCGTAATCTTCGCTTTTGTTGTAGTTTTTGTTGGATAATTGTGGGACAGGATTCTGAAACTTGTTGAGTTTCGTGGTCTGGAGTAGCCTCCAAAGCCGCATTTTGTACAGTCTGGTTAAAATGTTCAATGGCACTGTATAGATCGTATTCTGTGTTCAAGGGGATGTCTAATTGTATTTTTTCTGTAATTAATACCCGAAAGTAATTCCAGTTAGTATTTCGAGAAGATAGTGTTGCTGGCTTTTGGACTTTTAGTACTTCTGTACTATATGTAATAAGCACTGGTGAGTGGTCAGAGGACAAGTCCCAGCAAGCGTGAGCTCTTAAGTAGTTTGACGAGACTCCTTTAGTTACACAGAAGTCTAGTAAATCTTGAATCTTGTTGAGATCTGATGGCCAATGTGTGTTATTGTACTTAGGTGGTGTAAGTTGTGCTCTTCCATTGCTTTGTACAACTCTCTTCCGCGAGTTAATGTTACTCTTGATCCCCATATTTGATGTTTGGAGTTGTAATCGCCACCGGCTATAAACGTGGGCCCAAGTGTATTGAAGAAGGATGCAAATTGTTGTTTTTTAATAGTAGGTCGTGGCGGGCAGTATACAGAAGAGAAGATGATATCTCTGTTTTTCTGTTTTTCTCTTTTACTGCAATTGTAGTAGCTTAGAGATATTCGGATTGAAACTTTTGTAATTCATAATGTTTGATTGAGGATTTTATTATGAGTGCGGTTCCTGCATGAGCAGTGCCATCAGGATGAGAGGTCGAGTATATTGTATACCTTGGTATCTTCAGATAAGAGTTAACTGTGGTATGGGCTTCTGACATTAGCATTATATCTATGTCGTGGACTGATAAGAAAGATTTAACCTTCTGGCTATGTTGAGCAAGGCCGTTGCCGTTCCATAGAGCAATCTTTAGTGTATTAGGCATTGTGATTCATTTTGCTGATCATGGTGGTAAGCAGGTTGAGTATAGTGTCCATTCTTTCCATGAGTTTGGTCATAAACGTCTCCAGCTTGTTATTTGTTTGTAGTTGAGATGGGATTTGCATGGGTTGTTGTAGAATATTTGTTTTATTGTGATCTGGCATATTGTTTGATGTTTTTCGAGCATACGATACACCTTGTTGTAGTGTAGATCAGACAGCCTTGGGCGCAAGGAGGAATATTTTCTTCTTTGTATTTCTTTTGCAACTATGCAGCCGCGATAGTTTGCTGGGTGGCTGCCCAGACAGTTAATACACTTCACATCCTGGCTTTTAACTTTTCTTTCACGTTTGGTGTTCACCTGCACATTTAACGCACTTTGGTGTTCTGTTACAGTAATTTTTTGAGTGACCGAATCTTTGGCACATTTGACATTGAATTATTTCCCTTTTGATTCTTGGTGGTTCGAATCTCATTTTAGATTTCATTAGAAATTCTATGTCGAAGATTTTTTTATTGTTGTCGGACTGTTTTAGTTCTACAAAGAACATTGGTAATGGATTTTTGGTGATTCTGTGTCTGATATTATGAATGTTCAGAACATTATGTCCTTGCTTATTTATTTCAGCTGCTAATTCTTGGATATCAGCTGTGGGGTGCATATCCCGTAGTACAACTTTGTACTTTTTGTAGTCCTTTTGTTGGAATGTATCAAATTCCGTGTTTTTTTCTTTAAGGATTTTCATAATTTTACAATAATCGGTAGTTTTGTTTAGTTGCACCTTTGGTTGTGTGTTATTGATTAGTTTGACAAGGTAATTGTCTTTGGCTTTTTCTTCCAACATGTCTGTTAAAGGTTTCAAATTATTTACGCCATAAATAAATATAGGCGGCAGTTTTATTTCTTCTGCCTCTTCTTCAGGATTAGAATCGGCGAGAGGTTGGTATTTATTAGAGGTAGATGTGGCTTTAAGCCAATAATCAGATATTTTTGTTTGCTTAGGATCGCGGAGTAGTTCGGAACCATTACGTTTTGTTCTTCGTGCGTTTGGAATTGATCGTCGGGAGTTGTTGATTTGATTGTTGCATTAAGTATGTAGGATAAGTGTGTTGGGACTGCGAAGGAATTTTGATGGGTGGTTGTAGAAGTTGAGATTGAAATTGTTGTTGCGGAGGATATGAACCAGGATTGAGATGCTGATCAATTAACATCAGTGTTGGGGAAGGGTATTGATACCCGTAATTTGGCACGCCATACATGGCGGTCTTAATTGTTGAGCACTTGCTAGAAGTTCGAATTTTATATAGGTATAGGTGAAATATGTTAGTTATATGTACAAATATTAATGTATTAATTTAAATTTAGAAAGTTATCGGTTGACCTTTGATTAGCTATCGCTCGCCGGGCCGGCAGATGAGTACACCACACAACCTTGCGGAACGAAAGTCAAACCGCAAGTCCCTACAGCATTAAACATTTGCTTTTATTAGTTCTTCGCAATAGATGTCCTGCAGCCCACGTATTCCTATGGCTGCAAGAAATAGACGCCTGAACGTGCTTGGGACCAACCACGAACGTAATTTACAAAAAGCCAAACTGCAATTCTGGTTTTATTTAGAAATAACTGCCGCTACAGTGCGGTTGTGCGCTCGCAACGACCAGCGAGCGCCAAATAAACTTCGGCCCGGGGCGAATTCCAAAGAAAGTTTGCCGCGAAGAGGAACTGACAAATTAAGGCTAACACAAAATCGATGGCCGCTTACAGGGCCGTTAAACGTTACAGTTAAATCTAAGCTGCTCCGGTGTTCCGGGTGACAGCGGGAGAGGTGTCGCAGCAGACGCGCGCCTCGCAGACGTGCACAATACCTGGGGTGCGCCCGCCCCCACCAAACTATTTAATTTAATAAAAACAGCGGCCGCTTATCTAAACATGCGGAAGCGGTGCCTTGCGGCGGGCAAAAACCTAACGGCATGAAAAGTTGTTAGCCCGCAGTGCGACTCGAACGGGGGTGTGAAATTTTCAGGCAGATCTCGATAAATAAGCTATTTTGGCACATACAATAGGGATTTTACGACAGTTAGGTTGTATTTAGTAACAGGCCCAGTGTTAAGAATGCAAAAAGGCTAATCGCAAAACTCAATTCTTTATGTTCTGGTGAAAATCTGAAATACACAGAATTTAGTGCTTTTAAGGCAGAATGAGAAATTTTTTACTTTTAATTTTGTAATGGCAGCTTTAATTAATTATCTTTACAAAAGAGAACTTTGATTAATATTTTGAAAATTATCAATGCCTGTTTTCTTACGTATTAATGAATTGTATTAACTTCATAGCTCCTCCATGAAAAGGGTGAAAATTTTTTCGTAACGAAAAGCTAAAAATTAAATTAACAGAAAAAATATAAAATGTGGACATTTGGGAAAAACTTTTTTTCTAGCTTTACTTTAATTCCAAAGAGGAAAATAATAAGGAACAAAAAACAAACAGAGCCCCATTTAGCCACACGTACGTGAAATCCGCTATTGCTATCTGACAGAAGCTTTCACTTTTCTCTCGCTTCTCATCGTGGTAACAAGTGTACAGATTGGAAAGTGCAGCGTCGTATTTGTATCTATTTTTAAATGAAAACGCCTTTGAACACTACGTACAGTTTCACTTCTCTCCATTTTTACCTTGGTTAGACATGTAACTCAGTCGGATTTAGGTATCAAATAAAGTGGCCTCCCAATGGCCATTTAATTCTTTTGGTATTTCTTCCAAGTACCAAATCACCTCCTTTAATCTCGTAACTTATTAACGTAGTTTAATCGAAATTGCATTATCTATACCACTGTTATATTGCATTCGAAAAAACTTATACTCTCAAAAGGATGTAAGAATAAAGCTAGGGCAAGATATCCCAACTTTTAAAAATCTTCGCTAACACACGTGAGAGGTCGAGTATTCATTGCCTCCGCGATTGTTTGAAGAATAGCTTGAAGTTTCCCAAAATTAATCTTACCTTACCCTACTGTCCGTTTTAGCATATCCTTCGTCATGAATATAAGTCATTCTCACCATCTGGAGGTGACAGGCGAAAAATGAACTCAGTTCTGGTAATATTGTCCTTACTTTGAACTGAACTGTTGGCGCCGTTATTCGAATAAATTACCATACATTCGGTCTTCTGTACTATTCACAAAATTTGTTCCAAAGCAGCAACGAAATTGGACGTACTAATATTCCTCATAATTTCAAAGTAGGCTGCGCGATACACAGCACGTAAATCAGCAACCAGACCTACTCCTCGTTCTTTAAAATAAGTGGTCCAGCTAAATCAATCCACACTATCTCAAATACCTCTGCGTCTCTTATACGATTGAGTTAAAAGATAGCAGGACCTACTTCAGTTTCCTTAGAAGAAAATCCCTAACAGCCGTACATTATGCTACGAATCGTGCATCGTGTTCGCAAAATCCAATATTTTCGTCGTAAAATTGTCATCGTAAATCCTACACCAGAATAGCAATAGGATTGGCGAATTTCACATACAATTTGTTTTAACTTTTCTTTTTTATTAGTACGGGAAAACGATAATCACTTGAATCCTTGTGACAGATCAAACAAATCTTCACCGACACCTCTTTTGTCCTCGTATATCTCCAATCCAATAAATCTCGATCTTTCTTCTAGAGTGAACTCTTTACATTGAATTTGTTGTATAAATATTAGCTCTACACCATGAACCTCATTTGCGAAAAGAGATCTTGACTTCTTTTTGTCGTCTTTCTTGTTTCTTCGTCGTCTGCTTGTCTGCTCATCGTATGCTCTACTCTTTGTCATCTACTCGTCTGCTGGTCTGCTCACTGTCTGCTAGTCTCCTCGTCGTTTGTTCGTCTCCTTATCGCCTGCTCGTTGTCTGATCGTCCTCATTGGAAAGCCACATTTTACGTCCTCGTGTCTGCTTGCGTGCGTGTGTGCTTTCCTGAAAACCTGCGTACACGCAGCGGGCTATGTGTTGTTCTTGCTTCTTGTTAGCGTCGTGAGCGTTAGGCTTCTTATCTTCCAATTCATTTGGAGGAAAGACTTAACTTATACGTTATCCTGAATATAGCTTTTAATAATCTCGAGTTTCTGTTGAATTTCCACTTTATTTTCAAAGAATAACATAAGAAGGCTAAGTATAGTTCTAGGCGGGTCGTTGTTGCTACTGTCATGCGTAGACAAAGAAGTTCGTTGCTAATTGTCTTGGATACACTTGAGTAGGTTTGACTTTACGGGTGGAAATAATCAACTAGCGGGGTCAGCCTTCTCCAAGTTCAAACTTTTTAAAGCACCTGAATAAAAATACAACTTCTTATATAAACTTTTGACAGGAGTTTTTTCTTCAGCGAATAAGTTGAAAATTACTACATTGAGTAACTTGCGTATCTAGACCTGCAGCTGTAAATTCTTGTTGCCATATAGTTTTTAAAGCATTTCCTTCGACTTTATATAATTCTCGTTCGATGGGTGATAACCCATAGCTAACTCGTAAGCGTCCGTTCCAGGTTCTAGGAATTGGCGTAGGTAAAGAATTTCTCGCTTCCTGTGCATTCTTGTTATTCTTCTAAAATTGAACCCAGAATCCTAACCAGTCAATCAATTCTCCTAAAAACTTTGACACTTGCATAAATGGGAGCTTAAAATTTTGTATCTTAAGTGGAACTTGAATATTCTCGCACCTCACCTTATATTCTTTTATCTCATTAAATTTCTGATCTTTAAAGTAACCATCAAACTCCTGTGGTATGGGCCTTTTTGCTTGTTTTATGGCTTCCGTAATGACTTTTCACCCCTAAAATTACGCCGAGGTCACCTTTTGTGCCAAGAATTCAAGAATAGTGACCGCAAAATTCGATTCTTTATGTGCTGATGAAAGGCTGGAGAAATAATATATCAAATAAGCTCAAAATACAGAATTTGATGGTTTTCAGACAAAATAAGAAATTTTTAACTTTTAATTTTGTAATGCCAGTTTTAATTATTTTTGCAAAAGAAAACTTCCACCAGCATTGCCTGCTTTTATTAATGCCTACTTTCGTATGTTTGAAGGAATTGCTTTATACAGAACTTTGTTCTTTAGAGATAATTAACCGGTACATCTTACACATAACTTAGTCTCTAGTTGTTTTATTGTTCCAGATAAGTGTTCTACATGTAAGTCGTCAGTTAAGATAAAAGTTTAGATATTTACATCTTTGTTTATTTTTTTAACTAAGTTTTGATTTTATTTAAATAATATTATAAGTAACATGATACTACATATATCCGAGTTATTATAAAACGTTATAATAACTGTACTATTGCCAAAGGTGTCTGTTAGTATTTATAGTTGAAAAATCAGAAATGTGTAGTAGATGCAGTGTTGATGCAAATACGCTTTTTCGAATTAATAGGAAAGATTGATGGGCATTCTTCTATTAGCTTCTAAGACACTCTAGTAAGAGAGGGTCAGATTATGTTTTCTACAGGAGTTGTAAGTGCCATATTTTAGCAAGGCTTTTAGAGTTATAAAAGTTTACACAATTTAATTAATTAGTCCCAAAGCAGCGTTTTTGTCCTAGATTTGAGCTAGCAAAAATAAATACACCATTTTTCTTCTGTTCGTTGGTTAAAGCTTTGGGAACTAATTAGTTTAGAACAGTGTTCCCGTATCTGCAATTCCGTTGTGACGATTTTATGCACAACAAATTTTGGAAGTTCCACTTCATCTGTTATCAATGTAACACTCAGATGTCGGTCAGAGTTCGAAACCATTTTCAGCTTGGCCACAATGTTTAAAGATGTTGATGGGTACCCTCCGCTTCACGACGGCCTCTCTTCTTTTTCTGAATGCTTTGTGCTATCCAAATAAGTTCTGCAGATTCTTCGTCATATTTTTGCATTTTGTAAAGGCTTAAAGACAAATGATCTGACCGTTTACTAGACAGCCTCACCAACTGTCAAACCCAAAGGCTCTCTCCTGTTTGATATAAGAAGACCAGTCTCTTTATATCCCGGAGTACCTTCTACAAGCTACAATTTAGTGATATAAAGAAATTAAATACGTTGTACCTAATTTTCCGCTATAAGCTATAAATATAGCACATAAAATACACTGGCCGCCGGTTTCCTCTGGAAAAAACAAAAGGGAAAGCCAACTTTGGCGTAGAATCTGAATCTGCGATCAGAAATTTAAGAAAGTGGCCTACAAAATAGCCCCTTTAAAAATTAGAAGGCTTTGCAGATGTCAGAAATGACAGAAAAAGGACCAGCGCACAAAGCGCGCTTTTCTATAGTATCCAATTGGTCGAGTTGGTAACGTGTTTGCTTCGAGATTGTGGATTTAATCTCTTTGGTGGTTCTTGTCTTTTTGCAGTCTTTTGCAATATTGGATACATTTAAATGGGGGAGAAGTTAGGGCTGGCAATTCTTCCAAGGCACCTCAAGCACACCACTTTTAAGCTTTATCATCTCATGCATAACAAGGCCCCAAAGCGGTCTGTATTGTATCCGGTCATTTCTGTTCAAAGTTATCGTCTTTACTTCTTTCCACGTCTTTTTTTTTGTGCTACGATTTTCTAATTATATTGTTCCAGGTCTCCTTAGGTTATCCTCTTCTCTTTTTTCTTATTTTAAGCTTCCTATGTAATTTTAGTTAGAGTATTATTTTGCATTCCCCATCATCCTAGTGGTCGCTGTTCTATAAACTCTGTTGTAGATTGTATCTTCAATTTTTCCCTTATTTGGTCGTTACTTATTCTGTCTTTTCTTGTGGCTCCTTTATTTAATTTTACTTATTTGTATTGTACTCTTTTCTCGTTGTGATATTACCCTTGTTTTGTACCCATACGTTAGAATTGGTCTGTATATTACTTTGTTTGTCATAATTTTGGTCTGTTTAGTTATTTTTTTTATTTGTAAATCTGCTGCTTAGTGCATAGCATATTCTGTTCGCCTTCTTTATCTGCCATTTTTCTCTATACTTTGTTTTGCTGTTTCTTCGATTATTATTCCTAATATTAAAATTCGCGAACTTGTTCTAGTTTATTTCCTTCTAGCTATATATGTAGTTCTTTATGTTCCCATGAGATTAGCATTACTTCTGTTTTATGTTTATTTGTTTCTATCCCATATTTTGTTCCATATAAGTAGATTGCTCTGTAATTCCTGTATCGTTCGCAAAGGCACCTTCAGTAATATCTACCATTGCTAAGTTTAAATGTCCTGTGTACATTGGGTTCGTTTTCTGTCTGTTTTTTTGAATAATTTCATCCGTTAAAATTATGAACAATAAAGGACTCAGCCCTCCTTCTTGTCTTACTTCTATTTTAGTAATTAAGCTGTCAGATTTCGTATTATTGCTAATTATGCAATTACGTGTTTTCTTTTAACTGCTCTGATTATCTTGTCGTTTATATTTATTTTTTGTGGGGTTTGGCATATTTCAGCTATAGAGACTCTGTCAAAAGCTAATTTAAAATATACGTAAAATATAATTATATCACTGTGTTAAATAAACAAAACTAAATAATTTATTTTTTAAAGTCAAAAATTAATAAATTAAATTAAATCACATATTAGGGTGGTGTAAAAGACTTTTAGATTATTATCAGTTAGCTTTAACTCTAAATAAATTGTTGTTGTCAATACGTTATGCTATAAAATGTAGTTAGTAAATTATTCTCTTATTTATTAAAATTGGATTTAAAAAAGTTAGCAACGTGGCTAATTGAAATGTAGGAATTTTGTTCATTTTCCGATATTACAGAAAATTGGGGCAAAGCACCTTTGCCGTCGGTGCGTTTGGTGGTAAAGATGCAATTCAGAGCGTAATATTTAATTCATTAATTAATTATTATTATTATTTATTATTACTAGTTCATTAATGTATTGGTTAAAATATTTATTAGCGGTAACACCAGTCTTAAAGTGCCACCTCAATGTGGACAATCATTTAAGACTGTCGAAATATCTCCAGCTATAAGCACCCGACAATTCTCGCAAAAGTTTGAATCATCTTAATGGACAATTATCCAAAGTCAGCAGACCATACAAATTTTGCTTCAGACATTAATCCCCAAAATTTCGAGTTTCTTCGCCAAATTATGACCAATGATAAAAAATAAATTTATTTTATTAAGCTAAACAAATAAAACGAAGCGTTAAGTAACAGATAAAGTTTGTTGAAAACTTAAATGTTTGGAATCTAAAGTTATATTTTACGTTTGCGGAACTGAACGTCCTACCATCGCCGCCAAACTTTATTGTCAACGCTTAACAAAATAAATATTTTAAAATAACGACAACTTAGTACGGTCAATTGAAGACTTGTGTTATATATGGTTAACCCTAAACCAGATACAGTTTAAAATAGGAATCAAGATTTTACTCTACCCTATCTATAGTCTTGATTTGGCATCAACTGATAAATGGCTTACTTCTTGGGCTAATACCACATTATCGATTTTTATAAAAATCTTTAGGTAAAAATTATAAGAGTAATACTAACGAAGCCTAGAAAGCTGAGCTCGTAGATGGTGTATCTATCTACTCTATTTAAAATATAGTAACATATATTTCTCACATTAAACAACCGAATTTTTTTTCTTTTCTTCCAGTTCCGTCTCCTCTCGAAGGTTGGAAACCATCATTGCAATTTGCTGCTTGTTCACAGCAGCTCCAAACAGTTCATTTCTACTACAACCGTACCGTTTCCTTAAGTTTCGTAGTTAGGAAGTTCTTCTTCTGCCCACACTTTTGTTTCCCTTATTCTTTACTTGTATTATAAGCCTCAATAACAAATATTTCTCTCCTCTTATTATATGGCCTAGGTATTTCAGTTTTTTTTTAGTTTTTATTCTTTCACACTCATTCCCCATCTTCAGCAGTACTTTCCTATTAGTTACTTTTCCCGTCCATGGTATCCTCCACATTCTTCTGCAACACCAGATTGCGAAACCTTCAATGTTTTTGATGTTTGTCTGTATTAAGGTACATGCTTTACCATATAATAACATAACATACATTCTAAGATTTAAATTGATATCTCGCCAGCACAAAAACCTTTCCATTTTAGTAAACGCTTGTCTAGCTATTTCTATTCTTCTTTAATTTCTCTAGTTTGTTCATTTGTTTTAGTGATCCACGCCCCTAGGTATTTGTATGATGCGACTCTGTCAATTTGTATATTAGAAATTATAAGATTGTCATGGACATTTGGCTTCTTTGATATTACCATCAATTTCGATAGAAGCCACTTTTTTGGAATCACCCGTTCTATAGATTGTGTTAAATAAATCTACTATTATGTCAATCTTGTCATTATCTATGAGTTGTAACAGTTCTAGAACCTTGTCCGGTCCTACAGCTTTTCTTTTTTTGTGTGCTTTTAATGGCGTTTTCTACTTTGCTTTTAAAAATTTTCGGTCCTGTCTCATCCGCTGAAATTTAGATTTTTGATCTTTCATCTTTAAACAGTTCTTTTATGTACTCGATCGGTTGATCGAGATAAAGAGGTTTCTTTAGCTTATCTTTTGATATTTGTTATTTCTGCTTTCGCATTTTTCTATTTCTTTGCAGTTTCTATTAACCATCCCTGTTTGGCCTCCTTAATTTTCATTCTGGTTTTTCGATTTAGTTATTTGTACTTTTCTTTACTTTTAACTTTATATCCACGCCTTTCCCCCATCAGGTTGAGAATTTTATTTCTCATCCAGTCTTTTTTCTAAACCTCCTTTAGAGATAAGGTGCCTTTTCCAGCTTTTAGATGTGCCATCTTTCTGTTCCTCCATTTATCTGGGACATTTTCGATGTTTTCATTTTCTTCTTTGGTGTTCCTGAGATTGTAATTAACTTTTTCTTGTGCATTGTTCAATATCCTTGCTTCTTTCAATCGTTTTACAACTATTTCTTATCTGTTATTTTTGCTTTTTAAATTCTTCAATCTTATCTGTTTCGGGGTATGTTTTCGTTGATATAATAGAATTTTTGAACCTCCTCCTGATTATTACGTAGTCTTTTTGATTTCTGGCAATGTTTCGTTTATTATCCTTAAGTGATCTCCATGTATTTTGTAACTTAAAGATTATATTCATTATTACTAATTCTTCGTTCTGACAAAATTCTATTAATCGTTCCCCTGGCTTATTTCGTTGACCCAGTCTATATTCTTCTGTACATTCTCCCGTTTTAACCTTCTCAACTTTAGCATTAAAATCGCCCACAATTATGGTGACCTCTTTTTTATATATAATTCAGAGCAGTTTCTAATTACTCCCAAAACTTTTCATTTCTTGCTACACCTGTATAACGTTGATTTTTTCTTTATGAGATTCGATCTGTACCGTTATGATTCTGTCAGAGTATGGGATACAACTTGTTACTGATTTGTTAAATTTTTTTCTACTACAATGCCAACATCATATCTGTGTGTTGTGTCATCATTTCCTGAATAGTAAAGCGTGGCCTTTGTAGTTGCACATTTTTCAGAACTTGGCCATTGTATATTACTAATACCCAGCATGCTCAACTTTAATTAAAAATTTTTTGTATTACAGTAATACATAGTATATAATTTAAAAATCCCTCCATAAACTATAACGATAACACACAAAATACCCTGGCCGGCGGTTACCTCTGGAAAAATCAGAAGGGAAAGCCAAATTTGTCATAGAATCCAAATTCGCGAATTGAAATTCAAAAAAAACAGTTAAAGTGGCCTAAGAATACCCCCATTAAAAATTATAAGGCTTGACAGATGTCAGAAATGACAGAAAAACGGACCTAACTAGCCAGCGCACTAAGTGCGCCTTCCCGTAGTGCCCAATTGGTCGAGTTCGTAGCGGGTTTACTTCGAGATGCGAGGTTTGTGGGTTCAATCTCTTTGGAGGTTGCCGTCTTTTTGCAGTCTTTTGCAACATTGGCTACATTTAAATGGGGGAGAAGGTAGGGCTTGCACTTCTTACAGGGCGCGAAGCGCCTTAACGCACACCGCTCGAAAGCTTTACCATCTCATGCATAGAAGTATACTTTAACAATCTAGCAAACAATAAAATATATCAACATAATATTTACACTTATAGTATCACTAATAAATGTCGACAATAATAAAACTAAAGGAAAGACAGACCGAAATTACAAAATTCAAGAATTACTGTGGTGCAAGCTGCGACAAACGTAATCGACGAAAGTTTAGTTTTCTAATACTGATAGTTAGTATTACGGTAGTGCTCTCGTTTCAAACTTACTAAAGTAGTAACCTTTTTGAAAAATAATTTTATTGGAATACCCTCTTTCAACACCTCTTTTCATACTTAACTTCATTTATCATGAAACAGCACCTGTACGGCCAAATAACTGAGAATTTGTATTACTAAGTAGCACAATTGGTTTTTTGTGATTTTAGATCTTCCCACCGTAGTCGAGAGTACTAGACACCACCGAAGGTTTCTGTAAATTTCACTTTGGCAAAACGCGATGAGGCAAAATTTCTAACTTGCACGCTATGCTGTTGACTGTTAAATGCAACACAAATAGGTTACAAGTTCTACTCATTATTTTACTCGGTATGGATAGATTTTTAAAAATATCATTAGAATCACATATGCATGTTATTTATCGAAAGGTTTGGTCACAAGAAGCGCTACTTTAACATCTAAATAGCAAACTTCCACAGAAAAAACGTAGTCAATAAAACTATAATTAAATTTGTAAATTCTATCAAAGGAAGAGTGATGCAGATCATAATTCTAGAAGACATTGTTAAGACGTTGCTTATTTATATATAAATTTTTGTCACACAAAAATACGATTGTTTTTGAGATAATGTCTTTAAAAGGAGTTTCCCAGTTAAAATGAAAACTTGATGAGACATTAAAATATGAAAACTTGCGTTCCGATCCTCTTTGGCTTCTTAAACTAAATTGTCTTGCTGGTATTTTCTAAAATATTACAATAAGAACGACTAATAACATTAGCGAATTTATAAAAAGTTGATTTTGTGGTCGACTTCAGTTAGAAGAAAGTATAATTTGTCTCAAATATTACAAAACTCATGAAAGTTTGATACCATAAGTTCTGAATTAGTTTGTTAATTTAAAGCTTTGCGGCTGCTTTCCCAAAGAAATTTAAAGCTACAACGAGTAATAAATTTATTTTTAAACATTTTTTTCGACATGCTAAGAGTGCAACAAAGAAATGTTAGTTAAGTGTTTTACGTAAATTGCTGAAAGAAATTTTTTGCAGGTAAAATATATATAGGAAAGTTAAATTAGGCATATACAAACAGGCAAAGAAGGAAGTCGGTATTTTCGATCAATAGACTTCCTATTATTTATCACGATACATTTATTATGACAAAGAGAGTTTTTGGTCCCATATTTGTAAACGCTCAGATGGTACACAGTATATTATATACACAGTAATAATATGAATATGAAATACGCCTATACGAATGAGAAATAAATTGGTAACACCAAAAAAACACAGACCATTTAATCTACATTCAGCATTTTTGTAAGACTTGAAATATTGAGAATTCAATCTTGTGACTACCCACATAGCACGAATATATCTGCGAGACGGGTGGGTGTTTAAAATTTCTTTTCTATCAGGTGTATTATTTAAATCTCGTCGATCGCACCGGCGCCAACGTGTTGGTATGTCAGTAAGTTGTTTACTAGTACATCAGCGTTTAACTATTGGATATCACTTAAACAACGTAATAAATAGAGGGTAACAGCATGTTAGGCTTTTACGGCTTCAGCCACCTGAAGCAGTACACGAAACGGTGTATATTAAATGCTGGGAGGACAGCGAGTGGCAAAAGCATTGATAAAATAACGTTAAAATTTCTTCAATTATAAACCACCATTTTATTTCAAAAGTATAAAGACTTGTTTTGGCGCTGCTGATATTAAATGTTATTAGTAATTAAATGAAGGCGGCAAGGCCGCTGTACGAAGCGGAAGTGATAAGTCAGTAGTAATCTTACATTATATTTATCTACTTTATTACTTTTCACAATGGCATACACTCAAAATGTTTTGAAAATGCAATTACTACATTCACATTTACCGTTGAATCATGACCTCAATTCCCAAATACAAGTAACCTAACAACCAGAAGCGCACTTACAACCAATGCGTATGCAAAATGCTATATCTGTATTACAGTTAGCCTTGGCTAAATCTTCCTCAACAATAACGATAATCTTTCTCTTATTATTTTTCAGTCCTGGGACTGGTTTGCAGCAGCTCTCCACTTCTCTCTGTATTACGCTTTATTTTTTATTTCTTCGTAGTTCTTACTTATTGAGTCTTCGATTATTTGTTTGATAAATTGACAGGGTCGACCTCTTGGATTCTTACCATCTACTTGTCCTTCAATAATTGTTTTTAGTAATCCATTTCCATTGAGTCCACATTTTTCTTTTGTCTTGTATTAGTTCTAGGACTTCTTCGTTTGTTTTTCGTTGTATTCGAGAGATCTCAAATGCTTCTATTTTATTTCTGCCCGCTTTTCCAATGTCCAAGTTTCGCATGCATACAGAGTTATGCTCCATATGTGTGTCTTGATATTTAGTATTTATTGATATGCCGTTGGATGTGAGCTGTGGTCTTTTATTACGGAATGTTCTTTACGCCTAGTTTATTCTACTGTTATTTTTTCTTGCGCATCTACCATCTCCAGTGATCAAACTTCCTACGTATGCAAATTATTTTACTGCTTTTATGATTTTTATATTTTATAGTGATATCGTCTATTATTGTGTTCTGTTCTGAGAATAGCATTACTTTTATATTGTTTTTGTTTATTTCTTGTTGTGATTGTTTTGAAAAATGTTATCTATTTCAGTATTTGTATCAATTATTTTTCTGTTACTGCCAGTAGGGCTATATAGTCGACACATCCTTGTCTAACTCCTCGTCTAATTTTTGCTTCATCTTGTTCTTCCGTTGGTATAGAGTGGAGGAGGTATTTTATTGCAACTTTATATGCCCGATCTTCCTTTAGCTGGTATGGGTGGTGGACTATTTTTTCGACCGTGAGGTACTTTTGTAGCTTTCGATAAGAGTCAATGGTGTGGGTGTTAATTTTGATCATGTTGCTTATTAAGGCTTTGGTGTGAAATTGTTCTTTTTCTATAACCCTAAATAAGTTGGCTATCATTGGCTCATAGTTGGGGACACCATATATAAAAATGGGGGATGTTTTTAGTATTTTTGGTTATTGTATGGAGGTATTAGCTTGGGTATTGGTATTGTCTTCTGGTTGAGATAGGGCAGTGACTCTATTATCTTATTGAGTGTAAATTCTATAATTTCTGTTGGAGAGTTGGTAATCAGAGCATCTTGCACATGGCTTTACAACACCGCAGCCAAATATAAATAATAACCAAGAAGAAGTCGAAGCCTTTCTACAAGCGCCGCTTCAAATGTCCTTACCAATCAAATCCTTCTCCCCGGCTGAAGTTCAATAAGAACTCAAGTACACGAATGTCCATGAATGTCCAAGCCACGACCTAATAACAGGAAATATTTTACGTCATCTCCACAGGAAAACATTAGTCCTGCTGAGTACCATCTACAACAGCATGTTACGGCTTTGTTACTTCCCCCTATAATTACAATGATCGTCAAGCTCGGCAAACCACCCACAGAGCCAATATCATACCGACCTATAAATCTTCTTCCCCTCCTGTCTAAAATTTTTGATAGACTATTGCTAAAAAGAATAAAAGAGACAGTCGACCTACACCAAATCATACCAGCCTATCAATTCAGTTTTCGTAGGCGAGATTCGACAATACAGCAAACCCACAGGATTGTTACCAAAATCATGCAATCACTAGATGCCAAGGCATTTTGTACCCTAACCTTTTTAAATATCAAACAGGCATTTGATACAGTATGGCATTTGTGATTACTATACAAAATCAAGACAGTCTTTTCCATCCAAATTTTCCTATTACTGAAATCCTACCTAATCGATAGAACCCTCCAAGCCAAAATCAACAATTTATTCTCAAACTATCAACCCATATCTGCTGGTGTACCACAAGAAAGTGTTCTGGGTCCTCTATTATATCTGACGTACACTTCAGACGCTCCTTCGCCACCTTCGCCGATGACACAGATGTGCTATATATTAACAATTCATCTCGCATAGCATTTGAAAATCTCCAGAACCACATTAGCCTCCTCCAGGAATGATACAGCAAGTGGAAAATTTCCGTCAACAACGGTAAATCCACCCTCATCACCTTTACAAACAAGCGAAGTACATGTCCAGCAGTCACCATTAACAATATAGTTATACCAGTCAAACCATAAGTTATATATTTAGGGATGCATCTTGACCAGAAACTCATGTGGAAGACTCACATAAAAGCAAAAAGAAACATGTCGATATCAAAGTAAAAGAAATGAACTGGCTTTTTGGAAAGCGTTTGCAGTTATCCCTCAAAAACAAAGGTCTCCTCGACAAAGCCATTCTGGACTGACGGCATCCAACTATGGGGTTACACCAAGCCGTCAAATACTAAAATCTTGCAGTGTTTCTAGTCCAAAACTCTTCGTCTGATGTCAAATGTCCCTTGGTACGTTACCAACCAGACCCTCCACGAAGACCTAGGGATCGCATATGTCTCCAGCAAAATCCATATACTAGCAAATTCCTACCAACACACTCTCGTGGGGCACTAAAACAAGCTCATTTATCAGCTATCCCAAGAACCAGTCATGACAAGAGGACTGCATCGCCAATGGCTCCATGACCTCGCACATCAACCCAACCAGGTGTAAGGCTCCTGTTTGGGAGTAACATCAGTGGAGGGACCTCCCTCAAGTCTTCTACTTTATCATACGATTTGCTTATTACTCACTTAGATTGTATAGAGCAGATTGTAAATATGCACTCTTAATTAAAAAAAAATAATAAAGAAAATAAGAACCTTGTTCTTCGACATATTCAATAATTGGTGATTGGTGTTAGTACGAGGGTAAGGTGAAAATTTCTCGCCCTGACACAGAGATGGTGCTGCAATCGGCAAACAATTATGCTTCCTGCTTGGGTGCATATGTCATTAGTTCGTATGACTAGTTTCAACTTGTTCGCTCAAGTAGTTTGTGTACACGAATTTTTTCAGTAGACATGTTACATGTTTTTTGTTAAAATGGATAAACTTGAATATCGTCCGGTTATAAAATTCTTCGTTTTGGATGGATTAGCCCCTAAGGAAATTCATCCGAAGTTGACAAAAATTTACGGGAACTCTGCGCCTTCCATGTCAACTGTTAAAAAGTGGGCAGCTGAATTAAAACGTGGTCGCACATCCCTCGAAGATGACCCACGAGAAGAACGACCAAAAACCGCAACCACACCGGAAACCATCCAAAAGTGCATGATATCGTGTTGGACGATAGGCGAGTGAAGGTGGGTGAGATAACTGAGACTGTGGGGATATCGGAAGAAAGGGTGCGAAACATCTTGCACGAAGAATTAGGGATGCGAAAGCTCTGCGCAAACTGAGTGCCGCATTTGCTAAATACCGATGAAAAGCAAATGCGCAAACGATTTTAGCAGCAATGTTTGGACCGATTCAACAGGGATCCGACCGATTTTGTGCAGCGATTTGTCACCGTGGATGAGACATATGTCCACCACTACACGCCAGAAATGAAACAACAGTCCAAGAAGTGGGTGGACGCCGGTGGTTCAGCGCTAAAAAAAGCGAAGTCGATCACATCTGCCGGAAAGGTGGCCAGCGTATAATTGGGATGCAAAAGGGATCCTGTTAATTGATTATCTGGCAAAAGGCAAAAAAATGACAGGCGAATATTACTCCAACCTTCTTGGTCAACTGGATGCTAAAATTAGCGAGAAGAGGCCTGGCTTGAAGAAGAAAAAAATCACCTTTCACCAGGATGCGTTGGCGATGGGAAAACTGCGGGATTTGGGGTATGATTTGCTCGGCCATCCCCCCTATTCTCCTGATTTGGCACCCTCAGACTGAGTACACAAATACAACATAAACAAAACCAACTAATGATATATTCTGGATATACTGACGAAGCATATTTAGAATACATCTGGACAAACTGATCAAGTTAGACGCGTCGTTAAAATCAGTTTGTAAATTAACAAAATCTATACAAGAAACTATTTGTCAAGGTACTCTCTACGCTCATGCACCACACATTGAAGGTGGAAATCGCCGAGGCTACCAGAAGACAGATAAAATTGATCCTAGTAGCGCAAGACCTCAACTGAATGGTATTAGGTATCGAGAAGTATCTTAATAACCTTGCTGTGTTAGGAACTACTGATTATTCATTGTAGAAAGTTACCCGAAAAATTAAATATTATTATAAACAATACCTTCTGTGAAAGATAAAACAAACAACTGGAAAAGTAAAGGCAAAGAAAAACCGTTGCACAAGAAAAAAGCAAAATCTATAATTTTCCAGAAGCACTCTTTCAATTGGAACTATTCTGTTTAGGTACCATCTCTTCTAGTAAGATTGGTTATCATCAAGACTTTGAATTTAAACAGGACAATTTTTACTAGAGATATTCATATAGATCTTAAATGCAGTGGTTTCTATTGCCTTTTGCATTCCCAAACCATTGACCTTTTAAGTTCTTCTGTCTTTAGGAGCGATTTTTCACTCCAAAGACAAGAAAGTGCCTGGTGTTCTGTTTACTATCTACCATCAAAACGAGACTGTTGGCAATACGGAGGGCGTTTACTTATACCAACTATCGTTCTGTAACTAACAGAGACTACCTGGCACCCTGTGCTAGATATTCCACAAGCTATACTTAAACAAATTAATCCAACAAAGGCACCCGGTTGGGACGTAGCTACTAGTAAGGTCCTACAAAAAAATAATACCTAAATGTGTGCAAGTAATAACATTTATTTTTAACGCCATCCTAAATATAAAATGGCTCTAATAATTACGATACCAAAGTCGAAGAGATGTTAAGCAATATATACCTGCTTGTTGATTCTATCCAAGATGTTTGAAATACTACAACTGAAACAACTTCAGCCAATACTGGAGGAAAGAAAACTTATACTCAACCATCAGTTTGGACTTCGAAACTAACACAACACAACAGAGTTGTTGTATGTATTTGTTTAAAAGATACATAGAATTGTAAACAAAATCAGCGCTTTTATGAATTAACTAAATCTTATCTGGAAGGCAGATGGTTTTTGGTGAAGACCAAAGGAGAGCTGCCAGATTTGCACCCTGCTGCTTCTGGTGTTCCACGGGGCAGCGTGTTAAGGCCAGTGTTATATGCAATCTGTTAGTCGAGATACCTACACAACCAGTTTAACAAATACAGCCACGATTGCTGATAATACGGACATATTACCATCAGCCACCGATCCGGCCGCTAATAATTTACGGTATAATCTGAAGCTGGTTAAAAACTGGCCAAGTAAATAACTCCAAATCGGCACGCATCACGTTTGGCGTGAGAATATTTACATGCCCAGCAAGAACCACTTAATAATACCCTCATTCCACAAACTGAAGACGCGAAGTATCTGGGCCTGTATCTCGAGCAACGGCTTATTTGGCGCAATCCAAAAAGTTCAGCTCGGAATTCAGTTTAACTAGATGTACTAGCCGTTTTACAGGAACTTACAAAACTATTATCAGGGTTATCTGGACATATAATGTAAAACAGTGGACTACTGCCATCACCTCTAACATCGACCTCTTATAAAGGTTTCGAATTAAAGTTCCCAATTATGTAACACAAGTTATCTTAATGTTGAACCTGTGCGAAAAGCAATAAAGCAATAGTGAATGAGATGTGTTCATTTATTAGCTGCTTAATTTTTAGAAACCAGAAGGCTAAAACCTTTTAAAAGTTTGAGGTGGCCCAAAATCAGGCTGAGGTTTGAAATGTTTATAACTGTTTTAATAATTGCCTTGCATTATTTTTTATTCTTGTAGTCAAGATTTAGAAAATTTTCTACGGAAAAATATGCCACTTTACAGCAGTTTTATTTTAAAAATTAATATTCAATCATTAAAATACAACGAGCTTCCGTCGAAATTTCAATGTCATAAATGGATCTAAAAAATAAGCGATCATTTAGTTGGGTGTTCTAGGGAGCAGGGTGCTGTACGTGATTATCCGCGTTCTTGTTCAATAAACAGTCAGAAACATCGACGCGAAAAAATCTAGCGAGCTTGATATGGCTCGAACGTTCGAGCAATGCGTTTCAAAATCGTTAAAGTTGTATGATTTTCAGCGACGCCTCCACTATGCTGTTAAATTTTAAGAACTAACCAGAAACCAAAACAAATTTATTCACCGTTGAACGAGGCGCACTCCTATCTTAATGGTTATGTCAACAAACAGAACTGCAGGTTTCGGGCTAGGGAAAATCCAAGAGTTGCTCACCAACTAAACTTTACACGCTTAGGCGCACAATGCACATTTTTAGATCTTGCGTCTTTGATGAAGACACTGGTGAGGTAATAAGGGTAAACGGGGAACGTTATCATTAAATGCTTAATAATTTTGTAGGATTTGCGATGTAAGGCAGGCCTGATATGTGGTTCCAGCAAGATGGAGCTACTTGCTGCACTGCTAAAACCACAATGCATTTTGTAAAGAATTATAATTAATTGGCCGCCACGGTTCTCTGATTGGACCCAAGCTTTTTTATAAAATAAAGTCCTGAAAGCTTACAAAATTAAGTGACAACAGTTATTAGACCACTGGCGTAAAATTTGCCCATTCTCTATTAGCTTGTGTTTTTAAATTTTCTGTATCTATAATTAAGAAAATATTTAGTTGATTAAGCTTAGTGCATAAAAAACAAATGTCAAATTCATTACTTGATTACAAAATCACTTCCATGCTGCCTTGTATTGGCTTTGTCATAATGAAGTCGCTCAGCCAGAAGGAAGAACAAATATTACTATAAATCAGATTCCCAAGAGGGTTGCTGCAGCTCATTTATATATTTAATTTAGCAGCGGCAGTTCCACGGCTGCACAAAGGGCCCATCGATTCGAGGAGCACAACAAACAAAACTCTAAAAATTAAAAGCCCCCGGCCGCCGGCTAAGAAAGAGGACGCCCGAGCGGAGCGGAATATGAAGCGGAAATTTAAAAACCGGCGGCATTAATAAACAAACCAGAGCCAGGCAATAAGAACAAAATTGAGGGAGAAAGTCGGTTGTACTTCGGCTAATGAGCTTTTGATGATCTACGATGTCGACGCCGCACAGCCGGCGCGAGCGCCAATCGCACTGAATTTAGTTGTGACAGACGCACTAGCATTGACACTAATAGTTGCCTCCGGTTAAGTGGTCCGAAAATTGACGTCTGCGACGCTTACGTATGTTCATTTAACTCAATTTGTATTCCGACCGAAGAGTTGTTTGAACATTTTAGTGAAATTGACTTTGGACGTCTCAAATGAAATTAGGCTTCGATCCGGCGCAGCTTCAGGTAAAAGCAAATTTGATCGCTCTGCCTGGAAACGGAGGCCGTCAACAGCAGGCCGCCGCGGCGCCCGACATTTTTTAAGCGAAGAAATCGCCGGATTCCCTCTAAGTGCCCTAATGGAGGCGCTGGAGGGCTTCCGAGCCGCTAATACCTCGCGACGAACGCCAATGGGTTTATTTTTAGCAAAGCCTCTCCCACGTATCCGAGGCGCACGAAGAGTCGGACCGGTTTCCGCGGAAACTGAGCTGTCCCTGGGTTATTCTCACACTCGCTAACGAGTGTATCCTGTGTTTGATGAACCCGGTGAGTAAGGACGGGATTGTGCTGCAGGTGTGGATCGATCGAGGAGATAGGGAAGCGGCGCTGGCCGCCGATTAACGCTCATTACCGGTGGAGGCATCGATCACTGCCACCGACTCGATTTGCAGATGCAGGGCTTACTATAAAATTTCATTGAATCAACCCCTTGTGTAATTTGAATAACCGAAAATTAATTTCATAATCAACATGTTTGGGCAGACGATAATCCTCATTATGCTGCCGAATTCAAAATTAAAGGGCGTCGAATTTAAAAACTCAATAAATCAGTCA
Organism: Sinelater perroti; assembly: GCA_036346155.1. Lineage (NCBI taxonomy): Eukaryota > Metazoa > Arthropoda > Insecta > Coleoptera > Elateridae > Sinelater > Sinelater perroti. Next base: position 12,568,497 of record JARFIY010000158.1, on the reverse strand, counting down.
ACTTTTCATGAAAGTAGTTATATTTAACATAATTGTAATCGATAAAATCCCCCATTTACGTATAAAACACAATGTTAAACATAAATTACTAATAAATCTCTTACAGATGTCTGGCTCGATGCCTATGATTAGGCGTATGATTTCCGCCTTCACCCTGTTCCTTATCTGGAGCCAAATCTACCCTTTAAATGCTTATAATTCCCCCGCCGTACAACAAGCGTATGCACAACAAGACCAATCCAATCCCCAAATTTCGTACATATCTTAAAACTAAATTCTTTTAGCATTCCTAACATACCCAATTAATACACAACTAACTCAGTCTCACCAAACAGGGCAATCTAGTACAAATCATGACGCACCAAGTGGTTATAACCTTGAATGCGTATATCTAACAGATATTTCGGGCGCAAATTCCATAGACATAAATAATTAAAGCACCCATGAACGCTAACACACATCAAACATGTGTGGAAAACATTCAGAAAATGGAAAAGAAACACTTCTTCCGGATATTCTAAAACTCTACCAAACGTACTTACAATAAATACGTAAGACACAACATATAATGCAAGTCAAGAACATGGTACTACTAATCCCCAATTAAAAACTCTAAATTCTTTGCCAATTTATATTCAAGGGGTGAAAAATCACAATCAGATGATTGAAACCTTTACCAATTTCCTAGAGAAAAAACAACGACACAATAAAACTTAATATCTTTACCACAGATTCTTACAAAAAACTTGTGACATACCTTAAAACGGAATAAATATTAGGTTGTAAAGAGAGTTCTGTTACAGCTGCGAAAAATTTAATTTTTATGCGTTTTTTGGCCATTTTTTGTGCTTATTGTGTTACACCAATCTTCATTTGCATATCCTAGATGGCAATCGACAAGTTTGAGCTCCGGGTTTTAATCCGCTATTGCTGGATGCTGGATGTTAGATTTTTCGCAGCTGTAACAGAACTTTATTTACAACCTCGCAATATATCAACTTATCAACTAAAAAGGACAGAGACTATAGAGTTTTCATTATAAATATTATCATTACATTCCGAAAATTAAATCAGGGTTAACCAAACGCAGACATAGCAATAAATAATATAAACTTTTGGCACACAGAATTTAAGGACTTATTATCACTATTTATAATCGACCTTGAACCGAACGACAACAACAAGAAGATCTATGATGTCAAAGTATTTATCGAACCGCCTAAAAGAAAATATTACACCGCAATTCACCCACTGCTAGAACTGCGGACACATAAAAGCATATTGTAATAAATCTTTTGACTGTGTTAAATGCGCAGGACAAATACCCAAAACTCACTTGTTAAGTGCGCCCTTTGCTACGGCAGTCATCCGACTAACTATAAAGGATGTTCGGTGTACAAAGACATACAAAAAAGTCAAAATGCATCACTCAGAGCTACAGCAACTAATACACAATAACAAAAAAAATGTATACGTCAACAATTTTGTTCCTCTCAAAAATCAAACATAACAAATAATACAATTTTTGGTTCTCCACAAAATGCGGTCTTCTATTCGCGAATAGCCGCCAGGAATAACAATACTGCACTGGTTTAAAATTGGATAAAAACTAACTGAACATTAGAGCACAGCTCTCCAACTTTCTAATGGAGTTCAAAACAATGTTCTTAATCAAACAGCATAAAATTAATTACGCATTTTTCTATAGAATGCCAATAGACCTACAAATCATATACTCATTACCTTTCTTCTGGTAAAAAAATTGACATATTGTTACTTTCCAAAATCCACACAACTTTGAGAGTAGTAATAAAAATCCTAAACTGCAGCACGTATTTAACTAAGGATACGGACGGAACCCCCCACGAAGGATCAGCGGATATAATAAAAAAACTCAATTGCCAATTACCAACTGCAGTTGTACATAAGAACAAAATTTAAGCTTTAAGTATAAAAGTGTAAACTCATAATGTAAATTTAGTAACTGCATCAATCCATTGTACCCGCAGCACTCCATTACAGTCGATGTAAATCATTTAGCAATACATTTCTTGTTGGAACGGTAAAATTACATCATGGGGATCATAGTTAACTAATTATAAAGGAAGAAATTTACTACGGGCCGCGCAAAATCTCAACCTCAATTTTTTTTCTATCAGAAAACCCACTTATTGGCCTGGCGACCAAAATTTTGCAGTGGCATAGCACAACTATGATTTATCTTAGTAACTTATTATGGAAAAACGCTGAATTAGAAAACAGTGGCAACGAACTAGAAATAAAATCAACAAAACTGTAAATAACAAGTTTATCTACCGCTTGCATGAGGTCTTAAGAGAGGCACGTAATGAAGCCTTTTAACAGTATCTTGCTCTGCTTTTTCCAGATGACCATTTAACATAGAAAGCTACAAAAACTTTAAACGTTCCATTATAACGATTGCAACAATTAAAAAAATAAATGATAGTTGGGCCAGATCAGATCAGGATAAAACCAACACCTTTACTGAAGACCTCGCAAACCTTTTTGTGATACCAGCAGCTTCAGCGAACGACAATCCAACAGACATTAAAACTTTTTTGGTTTTCATTAGTTCAAAATCAAATACGGGGAACTAACGCTCGTAGAGCTCCTGGCTACGACTTACTTGTAGAAGAAATCCTTCACAACCTACCTAGAAGAACTCTCACCCTTTTGACCACTATCTACAAAGATATTTTGCTACTGGGTCATTTTCCGACTCAGGAAAAACATTGCTTACGTTATTATAATTACCAAGACTAGAAAGCAATTAATACATCCTATGTTCTACAGACCTACAAGTTTTTTACCTAAAATATTAGAAAATCTATTTCTCAAAGGAATTAAAGAGGCCCTAGATTGGGACCTAATATTTTTATCTGACCAATTTGGATTTCGCAGTATACTAAAAACATTGACTTGTCATAATAATCATGGAATGCCCTGAAACCAGAAAAATTAGCGTCAGGATATTCTTAAATATTCAACAAGAGTTTGTTGAGGTCTGGTATAAACTATAAACTCAAGTTACACTTTCCAACTCAGCTCTATAGTGTCCTCAAGTTCTATCTAAGCGAGAGAACTTTTGAAGTTGATATTAATAATTTAGATTTAAGTTTAACACATTATTTCTTCAACCACTTCTTTATCTTCCAAACACAGCCGATACTTCACTCAATACATCGTCATAGCTACGTTTGCTGATGATACAGCAATTTTATCCATCAGTGGTACCCCAGCAGCTGCAGCAGAACATTTACACCAATAAACGCATTATGTGCACAAAATTAACTATCACCAATGCAGCAATACCTATTCAACCCTAAGTCAATTATATCGGATTGCATATGAACCAAACACTAAGCGTGAGCATATTAAAGCAAAAAAAAATACATAAATATCAAGCTTAAACAAATGGACCGGCTCATCGACCTGCACTCTCAACATTCCTTGTAGAACAAGCTCCTCCTCTATAAAGTCATCTTAAAATCCATATGGACTTACAGGATACAACTTTAGGGCTTTGCGAAAGCCTTCCATACAAAAAAAAACTTTTACAATCGTAGACCTTACACACTAGAGTAAACGCCGTATGGTATATCCGAAACGACCTACAAATACCACCATGAGTAAATAAATCTACAGATTCGCAAGTGCCTATTGTAATAACCTAGATGAACACCCCAACCAGCTCGTAGAACAGCTTACTATCTACCTAGTAGTTTGAAGATTGAAACGTTAGTGGCCACATGACTTAGATTTTTTCCAAAACTGGGTGTACCCCTTTCATGTTACTTTACCTTCTTACTATTTGCTTATTACTTTAATGGAAAGTAACTTGTAAATTTGCAATTCATTAAATGACAAAAAAAAATTTATTAGCGTACACCTGTAATTTCTCAGACCCCCGTAACAAGAAACCATAGCATGTAAGATCGGAGGACCTTGACAGCCATTCCTAGACACCGTACAAAAAAATCATTCGTTTCGGGAATTTTCGTGAAGTAAGTCGGTCGTCTCGCGCAAAATGTGACTAGTCGCTTCATTTTGGTACAAACCAGAGATCGCCAATCTCCACGGTTTTAAAAGTAAAGTTATTCTATTACCAGACGGTAACTACAGTCCTCTCATCATCTTAAAAAAAAACGCCCGTATCACCCCACCTGTCTAAAAATCATAGTCTATTTTAGTTGATGCATCGCATCCTCTTGGATTATTCGAGAATTTTTTTATTTGTTGACTAACCCACTCAAGTGCAAATCGCCTTCGTTAGTCAAAATTATTTTTTTTGCTCCCAGTCTTTTTGCAACCCACTCAGCAAATAGCCTTCGCTTTGCATAATCAGGATGCTTAAATTGCTGCGTCTGTTAGATTTTATACGCATATATAGGGATCTTCATACAATTCTTTATGTATTTTATGTAATGAAATTGTAGGAATGTCCAACTGCCGCGAATGCTGGTGAATAGATTTCCCAAGACTCACAGTGACATTTTATTGCACAGCAATTTGTTGCTTTGTTCGACGAGATCAATTTCGCGCAGGCGCTTTCACTGTTCCTACTGAGCCAGTCACCTCAAACTTCCTCATTAGTCTTCTAACTGTAGATCCGTTAGCTGCATTATTTCTCCCGAGAATTGCACTTCGTAATATCTGCGTGACACTTTTATCCACGACAAAAACGAACCAGAACAAACTGACATACTGAGAAAACAAAATGCTAAATTAAATAAACAAAAATGATAAGAACAGACCTGTTAACTTCAAAACAAAAAATGGCTCTTGACTCTTGCTGGAACCCCTTAAACACAATCTTTAAATTATGCAAAACGATACAACGCTGCTTGATATTATAAAGCATTTAAGAGGAAATACTTAAAAAATATTGAAATATGGTAATACACACATATCACAATATTTGTTTGTGTTTCATAGCCCAAGGCTGTTGGCTACGTTTGCGAGATTCTCTTTTGCCGGTTAGCTGGCATACCAGAGGAGTGCCAATGGATTTTTTATTTTATCCTTTTCTTGTTGAGGACTAGTTATTCTAAAATCTAAAATAAATTTGGTAAAATGCAGCATGCCAACCTGGTGTCTGGTACTAGCGTTACATATCAAGGAATAATACCGTTGCCATACTTGCTTTACACATCAAATGCTCCAACCACAGACCACACTATACCTGCAATAATTGTGGACGACACGTTCATCCTGTCAGTCAATCAGTCTCTTTAACTAGCAGTACAACATCTCCAACAACATCTTGGCTTGCTACAAAACTGGTTACATTAGTGGAGAATTACGGCCAATACCGACAAATCTGCACAAGTAGCTTTTGCCACGAGATGTGCTGAATGTGCTCAAACTAGCATTAATAATACCCTAATCCCAATTACAAATAAAGCGAAATAACTTGACATGCACTTCAACCAAAAGCTCGCACATTAAGACCAAAAGAAAGCAGCTAGACCTAAAAATCAAAAAAATTACAAGGTTGCTTGGACGACATTCATAACTTTCTTTATCAAACCAAATATTACTATATAAGGCTACTCTGAAGCCAATATGGACCTACGAAGTTCTAATCTGAAGACGCGCCAAAGTGTCGCGTACAAAAATCCTTCAAAGACCTTCCGCATTCTAACCAATGCTCCATTGTACGTAAGGAATGACACCCTTCATAATGATCTAGGAGTTTCCTACGTAAATAGCGAAATTAAAAGGCTTTTGACCAAGTGCAGCGATAAATTGGCGGGACATTCTAACCAGCTCATCGATCAGCTCGTTAACCAACCAGACATAAGAAGATTCAAATGACAATGGCCACTGCCCTTTGTACTACAACCCAACCAAAACTGAAGTAATTTTTGGGAAAACTAGCAATGGCTAGAGCTCCCTATATGACAGATGTATTTCGTAAAATTTACTTAATATTCATTTACGTTAAGGATAGATTGTAAATATGCAGTTTAAATTAACAAAAGTATATTGTACAGTTAAATAATATTGAAAATTAAGAGAAAATCCCAATTACCAGACTTTTTACCAAGAGTCATCCATTGCATAACAAACGAGCCGGCCACTTACAATTCTCTTTGCAAAAAGACGAACAAACCCCACCATCATTTTTTGCGCTCGTTTATGGAACAGATAGCAAACAAACGTAATTAAATCTGAATTTATGTCCAGCAGCTGCTCATACCCAATTACGTTCTTCGCCAGGCACGCAACTTGCCTGGGAGTTTCGCAATTAACGCAAATCACATTATCGGCTCAAAATCTTCGCGTTTTTCCTTATATAGCGCATAATAAGTTGGGCATCGTCAGCGCCAAATGTTCATTTAAGTAATTAAAAGATAATTCATGTGCCGAAAGAAACAGAATATCCAAAATCGGTAGAATTAAAATTGAAATACGGCATATATAGCAATTATAATGAAAATTTTCTGTACAAATTAGTACGCATGGAAGTACGACAGTTATGCAAGCGTAAAATTAAAAATAATTGTGATGATTTCGAAATAACGCTCTAATTGGGCTATGATCAGTAAGGACCTAAATTTTCCAATAAAATATGTATTTTACGTGTTAAATACAAAATAACTGCCGATCCTTGAACACACAAAGCCAATAGTTATCTTACAATTATATTATTAATCACTGACGTTGTTTTAGATTTGTCACTGTAATAACAGTTTCTTTGAAAAACCAATCAGTAATATTTACAAATAAGACCACAGTGCAATTCACATTAAGCCGTTAGTGGACCAACATTTCCAAAATTAGAGTATTATTTTATTAATATCTTTTTATTTATGTTTTGTGTTAGATCTTCGTAGCGGTATATTTTCATTATTCGTGTTATTTATCCTGTAAACATCGTTTCTGCTGTTTCTTTCTATAAAGTGGCCTAAATTAAACGCCGAATATAGACCTTACGATTTTTTTTGTTTTGTGGTCATAAGTGTCGATTAGTAAATATGGAACGTTATATGAACGATCAGCGATTTATTATTGTTAAAAGTAAATTTGGTGAAAATTGTGCGGAGACAGTGAGGAAACTGCGTAGAATTTTTGGTCGTAAGAAGGCGCCAAATGCATCGATTGTCTGAAGACTGATTATAAAATTTGGTGAAATTTGATCTGTAATGGATATAAGATTTCGCGAGTATCTGCAAGTGGTAAGGTCTCGTGAAAAATTGCCACAGTTAGTCTCGCTGCAAATCCTAAAACATCAACTTGACATCATGCACAATTGGAAATTTCGAAAAGCTTCCCATAGCAAATATTCCCTAACAATGTTTGGTCCTGGAGGTACATAAATATTTTGTAATAATATTTTCCTCGATTTTTGTTTACTGGATAATTTGTTAGATGTTGATCAACTTCCAAAACGACCCATGGAGTTATCATAACCTTTGACCACGTTTGAAATGTTTGTTGTTGTGAGTTTTTCTCACTGATATGTAAGCATTTCTCCCTTTTTTAGTTTTTTCTTTTGCAGATCTTTTGGCACTTTCTTTCTATTTAATGTCAGGGTCAAAAACGTGTCAGTACTGTTTTTTGAAAGTATATCGCTAAGTTTCAAGAAGATCTTGATCGATCTGTATATCTGTTGGTTTCCCTTGTAATCAAATCTATTACTTCAGAGTTCCAGAAATATTTAAAGTAATATAAGATATCTGATTCTGTTGTTCAAGTTTCAATTTACACATAGTATTGGTGAACCGATTATATCTTGGAGGACGGCGTTGTGACTCTCTAATTTAATTCAACAAATTCTCTAAATGGCCTGGAACCTTCATTCTCAGAATGAGAATCGTTATCCGAAGATTTCAACAAACCATCTTCAGGTCTATTATCATTTACTGATTCACTAATCCTCGTCGGTATCATCCCTGGAATTCTATATTTGAAGTAACTGTATTTACAAATAACATAACAATTACAACCCAAATTTATACGTAGGCAATGACTAGAAGCATTCTGCGACCAGTTGGCCTAATCAAATCAGCAAAAGTTTTAAATAAAATCTATTGCTGGTTCTGTAATAAATATTATTGTTTCCAATAAAACTAGCTGCATATCTATTTTTTTGTTAGCCACCACTTGTAGACAGTTGATGGTAACGACATTTGGAAGTAGCGTAAGCTTCCTAATTTAATTCAACAAATTCTCTAAATGGCCTGGAACCTTCATTCTCAGAATGAGAATCGTTATCCGAAGATTTCAACAAACCATCTTCAGGTCTATTATCATTTACTGATTCACTAATCAAGAATTCCTCGTCGGTATCATTCCCCGATTCATACATTTGAATAATAAGCAAATAACCCGAAATTTAATTCTTAGGTTGTACTAGAAGCACTCGTCAGCGACCGGTGCTAGTAAATACAAAGTTTTAAATAAAATCCAATGCAAGGAAGTATAAGTATTATTGTTTCCATAAAACTGCTGCATACTATTTTTTGTGTGATACGCCACCACTTGTAGACAGTTGAGTAAAGCTCATTATAGTAGGAGAACTTCTTATCGCACAGTATGTCGAACAAAGCGTAATTGTTTAAATATAAAGCGTAAGGGAGCAGAATATACCCGACAACTTGTAAGGCGGCAACGGTGTCGATATTGACATATAAACGGACATTGTAACAAAATATGTCTTTTGTGATTTTACAACATACATTGGAGTGTGTGAGTTTTATTACCAATTATTTGAAATGCTCCAGCCACCAACAAACAATTGATCTTTGTTATGAATAAACAAATCCCAGCCATAACTTCTTGCAACCACTGTGTTGTCATTCTATAGACTAGAGTTTTTCTACGACCAGCTGCACATAGAATGCCTCCGAATCTACGTTGTACATCGGTAGCAATTGTTGGCATAGTTCTATACGTTCCTACTGTCGCCTTGGTGCACAAACTCTCATCTTAAAGTAGTCATGGATAATGGTATTAAAGCCTTGCACAATAGTCTTTTTGTATTTACCATTACCTAGCCGGAAATACGACGGATAAGGTGTAGTTTACACATATTTGCCTTCACAGCACAGTTTGACATTTATGAATATTGATATTTAGCGACCCAGAGTTAGCACAGTTACGGCTTTTACTAATCAAATGTTAAAAGCAGTCATTCTTGACGTCAAAAGAAACCACGCTGTCCATCGTTGTTTAAGATTGTCTACTTGCAAGCAATTTTTTCAAATTTTTGTAATTTTTTTGTGCCTCAAGCTGACACAATCCACCAAGCAGTGTGACATATTTTTTATCCGTACTATCTATAAAATCTTTTTAACTCCATGATTAAAATAATCAAAAACCTTTTCAATCAAAATTTTTTAAAAATGTACGATTTAACATCACCAATCTTTTTTTTTATTGTTGCTAAACAATTCCATAAGCTCTTTTCGTGTAAATAACTACAGATTGTACTCAAGTCCTATAAAGATTGTTTTTTATTGGCATATATACTTCACTGTCCTTTAGCAGAATATGTAGTGTTCTGTACCAAATCCTTTGCTAGATATTACTGGCATTCTAAAAGCAATTTAAATTTGACCCTAAAATACAAAACATACTAACTTGGATTTGACAAGCTCCTTTATATCTTTTGCTGTTGCTACACGCATTTACTGTAGCATATCGAAGCAAAACTTATTGTGCTTTTGCACTTTACTCGCTTTTAATCATTATATATTCCAGTTTAAAGCACTAGAAGTAACATAATATTTAGGTAGTTTTGAAACTTCCAGGTGTTGAGGGGTTTATGTTCCAAAAACTACGTTTATCGTTGTCACAGTCGTTACTTGCACTTAAATAATCACTGTTTGCTTCAAGATTTTCTTAGAACGCGCTTATTATTTTTTGATTTAATAACCTTAAATTTTTTGCTAACACAAAGTCTACAAAGTTGAATCGTCTAAATAGACTTTAATACAAATGCACTTATATACCATTCAAGGCACACAACCTGCTCATTTGCTTTGACGACCGTGATTTGCATATGCGTTCGCATATGTATACAAAAATTATTTCCGACATCAGGAGTAAGCGACCGCAAGATTCTAAGACACCATGAACTCCCTAAATTGAGTCGGGAGTACTTACAAGCCACCTAAATAATTAGAAAAGACTATAAAATCGGTAATAAGAGTTAGTAATACTTTCAGTCACTGAGGAACAAATTCATTTCAGGTAGGGAACTTCAACCCAAAACATCCCGATTGGGCCTAAAGAACTTACTCGCCTCGAGACGGAGCTCTGAGACAAGTCTTTAAAGAAAATAGGCTAAACTATATGTCCACAGGCAAATTGACATATTGGCCTTCAACCTGGCAAAAATCCCAGACCTCTTGGATTTCTTCATCACAAAAGGCACTGGTCACGCACTTATGTACGTGGAAGAATGCGTCGACTTGTTCTGAAACCACTCTGCGGTAGTCTTAACCATAAGTACAACCCTTATTACCAAAAGCAAAAAACTTCAGCTTTACAACAAGCACACAGTGAACAGATAGAACAAGGACTTTCACTAAATATTCCTCTAAAAACTCACTAAGATATAGAAGAGGCAGTTAAAAACTTCACAACCATCATGCAACCAGATCTTAAAAGAGCGAGATTCGCTTTAGAGGCAACTGTTAAAAGATAGAGAACAAAAAATTCCCGACCAGAAATGGCCGAAATATGGCAATTTCCGGTCTTACCGGAAGTGATCTGGATCCAAAAAAAGTGCACCCTTTTAAGGCCCTCCAAATCCAATGGTGAAAGAATTTTTAATCTAACTCTTACCGTTTGGCCTGTACAAATGTTATATACAGTGTAAATGCTATAGACGCCCCCCTCTATCAAAACTACCACTACCCATAAAACATCATAGATAAAATAAACAAAAAAGGAGATTAAGAAAACTAAGGCAACAAAGAAGGTATCCAGCAGAAAAATTAGCATATAACAGAGCGGCAAGGAATTTAAACATTTAATTAGAGAATACAAAGTCAACTGCATTTAGGAGAACCTCAAGGATAAGCGGCCACAAAAAGCACTAAATATTCACTTTGGAAGGCCACCTAAACCTCTAAAACAACTGCAAAAATCAGTGCCACCTATCCGAAGAGAAGACAAAATATAGACAGAAAACGATGCTAAAAAAGCTGATATCTTTGCATCATACTTCAAGAAAGCTTTACTTTCCTGTCAGGAGACCCAACAGAGAACATAGAAGAGGAAGTAGATAAATCGTATCTTTTCGTGAACGAAATTAAAACCATGATAGACTGTCTATAAATCAAGAAAGCACCTGGATACGACCTAATCACTGAAAATACCTTGAAGAAATTGCCCAAGAAAGGGAAACTAATGATTACTTTCATCTTCAAGGAGATACTAGGATACAGGAAAAAACCACCTAACGACACTGCCTAGTATCGATTCATAAGTCTCCTCTTTATAACAGCGAAATTGGTCAAAAAACTACTTTTTAAAAAACTAATGCCAATTATTAACGAGCATGAATTGATACCCGACTACCAGTTTGGATTTAGCAAGCGCCATTCAACTATCGAACAGGTGCATCGAATAGTAGACACCATCAATACCACTTTTAAAAGAAAGAAATAATATGCAATTACTTTTATAGATGTCAGTTAAGCATTTGATAAGGTTTGGCACAAAACCTATTTAAGGTAAAAAAAAATTCCCGAAAACTCTGTCTTATCATAAAATCCTACATGAGGAGAGATATTTCCAAGTTGAGCTATAAAGAAAAACTTTCAAAACTCCACCCATTAAAATCAGGAGTTCCTCAAGGCAGCGTCTTGGGGCTCATTCTTTACATCTTTTATACCGCAGATCTGTCTCACAGTGAAGCCTTGATAGAGTCTATAAATGATCAAAAAAATGGAGACTAAGAGTAAGTGCTAGCGAAACAGTCCAAGCCAGCTTCACCAAATGTCAAAAAATATGCCCACCGGTTACTCTTAGAGGAGTGCTAATACAGCAAACCAACTCAGTCAGATATCTAGAAATGCACCTAGTAAAGATCTGACATAGAGAACGCTTATATGGAAAGATAGAAGAGAATTAAACCTTAAATTGAGTAAACGCTATTGGTTACTAAAACAAAAGTCCTTCTTTCGCTAGTCAATAAACTACTACTCTACAAAGCGATTTTTAATATATGGAACTACGGTGTTCAGTTGTGGGGAACCGCATCTGCCTCCAACCTAGCCATCCTTAAAAAGTATTAGTCCAAGACACTTTGGGCTATAGCTAATCCCCCCACAATGCGTCACCAACGCTGAAATCATCAGCGACTTAAAATTAGTGCAATGAAGGACTGTATGGTGAAAACGAGTGCAAAGTATTTGGATAAATGAGAACTCCACCCTAATGTGGTCGCGTTGAACCTATTAGATAACAGCAGACTAAGAAGATATTATGTTCTCGATCTACTATTTCAATTTAAATAGTATATATTAATGATAATAATAAGATACAAATAGCATACATTTATTATAATTGATCTCACATTTACTACCAAAAAAATTAAGGTAGACAAGTTAGTTTAGTTCAACATTTTACAACCCCACTCATAAATCTATAATAACCTAACCTTAGCAGTTTAAGATAAAATAGAAGAATAACTTATGTCAGATATGGCCGAACAGATATCAATGGACACCTACTTCCTTGTCACTCTCAGCACTCGCTAATATTTTCTTATTGCTAATAGCGCAGATTGCAAATTGTAATTTTTGACAATAAAGAAAACATCGCTATAATCTGTGTAATTTCTTTTATTCGTAAAGTAGCACAACCTGCCCTAAAATAAAGCAAATCTCTGATGTGAAAAAAATTGTCCAAAAAAAATCTAACATTTAAAACAACCAACTCCAAAACTGTGTTTATAAGTAAATCTATGTAGTATTACTAATGCTATAATTTCTTGAATTCAGAAATTTTAGAAGCATACAATAAGAAATCCATCTTAGAGTCTGGTGAGCTATGTACTGTATAGATTCTGTTATATGAACAGTTCTTCTGTAGCATGGTTTCAGTACAGTTAACCACCACCACAGTTTCTGCTAGAAGGTTTTCGTGAGACCCTTCAGACACTTTCTCGTATCGACAAAAAGTTTTGGATCTCTATAGCATTTTTTCAGTGTTCAAAGCTTACCGTGCTTTGTCGACTACTGTCTAGTAGTTTTATTAACTTGTACCTGCACTCTTTCCTTTTAAGTTCTACTGTGCTTCATAACAAAGATAAAATTAACTTCCCCCCTTTGTGGATTTCTTTTTAGTGCCAATCATTTTTAGAGTTGTCTAAGCAAGAAAAGTTTTAATTATTCTGCTAGACGAAAAAGTTTCTGTTCAGTCACATAAACATTTTATTCTTTCGAACAGTTTCAGTAATAATTATAAATAAAGTAACATTACAGGCGCCCTTTACATCAAGAAATATTCCAACCGAGTGTTCACTTATCCTCAAACCCTCTCAGTTCTGCTGTGAGTTTTTGGATCGCCGTTTCGCAATATTTACATGATTGACATACATGATAATTGTGTTCTTACTTATTCTGTGTTACGTAGGCGGTGTAAAAAGTTTTAAGCTTTAGTAAGGTAAAGATGCCCCTACTCGTCAAAACCATTCTGCTACTACAAGTCGATACCAGTATATTTGTAAAAGTAAGAAAATCAAATACCTTGCTGTAGGTAATTATATAAATGTGAGAGACAATACGCCAACGCAAATTAAAGTCGAGTTAAACGCCGCTTACGGGGACTCTGCTTTATCATTTGCTACAGTGAACAGATGGACAGCTAAATTTAAACGAGGTCGTGCCAGCTTGGCTGACGATGGGCGTTCGGGACGGCCAACAAATGCAACCACCATCTATAACATCGAGAAAGTTCACCAAATGGTATTGAACGATTGTCGAATCAAGTTTAGAGAGACGGCAGAGATTGCGGGCATATCGAAAGAATGCTTTTGTTATATATTGACTGAAGAATTGGACATAAAAAAAGTTGCCCGCGCGTTGGGTCCCGCGCTTGTTCACTTTAAACCAAAAATTCATTTGAATGCACATATATGACCCAGTTGCCTTTTAACTTTCGTAGAGTAAACAGGCTCGCTGCTCCATTATCTTCGAAAGTGTTGTGTACCACACGGTGATAAGTTCAATTGCTTGAATCGATATCTGAATTAAATTCACCACAACATCCTGCCAACTGTACGTACACATTATTTTTATTGTGCATGTAATTACATAAAGCAATGTTTCCAATTGGAAACAACTACGGCTCAAGACCGCCTGAATTCGGGCATCCGCCAATAAATACTCAACCTGCCCCAGATAATTACGGTTTTACAATTCCCTTATCTAATCCGCAAAGTACCCAATATCAGTCACAGCTAAATCAATATGCCAATCAACCAATTCATCAAATTCTAGACTCATCTCAAAATCAAACAATAATACCTCCCTCTTACGTACCCAATCCTCACGCAACCCAATATCTACCAGCAATGCAAATAACCTCAACATACATATGTGCGTAGATAAAATAATATATGACAAAGATGACTCATCACACACAAACGACGATGATATTCAAGAAAACTCTCCACAAGCTAAACACAAATGTAAATCAGTCAAAAAAAATAAGTCGCCTACCAAAAAACAACACACACAAAATCAACCAAACAACCACTACCAATCGATATCACAAACAACAAAGAACAACGACAATTCCACTCAAACTCCCGACAATCAGCAAAAAAAACTCCTAATCCACCGCCAATTTTTATTCAGGAGTGAATGAGTACAAAAAAATGACTGATAGCATCAGTACTGTAATAGCTACAGAACAATACTATGCAACAGCGTTAAAAATTAGCACCAGAAACCCAGACTCATATAGGAAACTCACGGCATACCTTAGATGAGAGAACATTGTACATCATACATATCAACTCAAAAAAGAAAAGGCATACAGAGAAGCCATTCGCAATCTCCATCACACTGTTTCAATCCAACTCATTAAAGATGAACCAGCCGAATACGGTCACAAAGTACGTAATATTATAAATATCTGTCACAGGTTAACCAAATTGCCACTGCCGCTGTTCATGGTCGACCTAGAGCCCAATGACAATGACAAAAAAATCTTTGACATCCACTACCTAGGTAATTTAAAAGTACGGATCGAACTACCCAAGAAAAAAAATGTTATACCGCAGTGTCTGCGATGTCAAAATTATGACCATACCAAGACGTGCTGCAACATTCCCTTCACCTGTATTAAATGTGATGGAGACCACGCTACTTATATATGCAAGAAACCACCGAACGCCCCAGCCAAATGTACCCTTTGTGGAGCCAGTCACCCGGTCAACTACAAAGGGTGTTCTGTGTACAAAGACTTTCAAAGAGTAAGAAATGCCTCATTCCGACAAGTAATGAACAAACCATAAGCAAGACAGGCGCTACCAAATGCCAACAAATTCCCTCCCCCCCACCCCTAAATCATCAAAATATCACTAACGGCGATTCCCTCAAAATGCAGTAAGCTATCAACAAGCAGTCATAGGAAGAAATGTTAACTCATCAACCAATGCTAAACCAACGAATATTAATGAAACACTCTCCAACTTTCTTGCAGAATTTAAAGCAATGTTCGCACAGCTAATCGGCCAAAACAGCATGGTCCTCAACATGCTTTCAACAATAATCAGTAAAATAGCATAATAATGGCGAACTCACTTCGAATTGCAACTTGGAACGCCAACGGCATTGCTAATCATGTATCTGAAATAATAACATACCTACACCTCCAAAAAATAGACGTCTTACTAATCTCGGAAACCCATGCAACCACAAGAACAATAATTAAAATACCAAACTTTACCATTTATTACGCGAACCACCCAGATGGCACAGCTCATGCTGGATCGGCCGTGTTAATAAAAAATACAATCGTCCATTACGAACTTGAACATTATCAATCAGACAAAATTCAAAGCGCAAAAATGCAAGTTAACGTTCTCCCTTACCCACTAGTAATTGCCGATATCTATAGTCCACCCAGGCATACTATCTCTTTTGAAGACTATGAGGACTTTCTTCAATCCTTAGGCTCAAAATTTATTGTTATGGGAGACTGGAAATCCAAACATACAGCATGGGGTTCAAGAATTACTACTCCAAAAGAACGCAACTTACTTAAAGTAATACAACAGCATAACTATAGTTACCTATCAACAGGTGAGCCAACGTACTGACCTAGCGACCCACACAAACTCCCAGATCATGCAGTTGTTAACGGTATAGCAAGTACTTACACTAAAACAGAATCCAATTACGATCTATCCTCTGACCACACCCCCGTTATTGTAACCCTAAGTTTCACGATTATCAGAAAAGAACCTCCACCAAAGCTTTGCACCAAACATACCGATTGGACTTTCTTTCAAAGTTACATCGATCAAGAACTTCAACCCAACATTGGTATACAAACTGAACAAGAAATTGATGCAGCAGTCCAACACCTAACTACAGTGATACAAAATCACCCAATCTAGCCTTTTCCCGAGATGAAATAACCAACATCCCTCTTTATATCCGAGACATCATCACCCAGAAACGAAAGGCAAGGAAGAAATGGATGAGAATAAAAGACAGACAGGATAGAACTTTCTATAACGGACTCACCCACCAACTCCACGGGCGATAGCAGAAGCTCATAATGAAACCTTCAGACAATGCATCACAAAACTAACACCTAATGACAATTCTACATGGAAAGCAACCAAAAAGTTCAAACGACCGATTGTAGCAATACCCCACATAAGAAAGCAAGATGGTACTTGGGTTAGATCTGACGAAGACAAAGCAAACGTATTCGATGAATACCTTGACACCGTTTTCCAGACACCACAGCGACAAGACAATCCAGATGATAATGAAATTGACTCCTTCCTTGACGCCCCGTGCCAGTTATCATTACCACTCAAATCTTTTTCACCGGCGGAAGTTCTACAACAACTTAAACTAACAAATTCAAGAAAAATTCCTGGATATGATCTTATAGTAGGCGAAGTTCTTAAAAATCTTCGTAGAAGAGCCATACGACTACCCACTACAATTTACAACAATATCCTACGACTCTGCTATGTCTCTACTACATGGAAATATGCCCAAATAATAGTGATTGCTAAGCCTCGTAAACCACTTACAGAACCACAATCCTACAGACCAATAAGCCTTCTACACCTCCTATCCAAAGTCTTCGAACGAATCCTACTTAATCGAACAAAGACGTTGTAGATCTCGACCAACCTAAACCAGAATACCAATTCGGATTTCGAGAATCCCACTCAACCGTCCATCAAACACATAGAATCATTAATCACATATTGGAACGTCTAGAAACAGGAACTATATGCACGGCAGCATTTCTGGGCCAAAAACAAGCATTCGACCGAGTTTGGCATATAGGACTCTATTAGATTAAACTATATTTACCAAGTCAGGTGTACCTACTGCTTAAATCATACCTAGCATATCTAATTTACCAAGTAAAAATTAGTACCACAACATCCTCCTATCACCACATAGGTTCTGGGGTACCACAAGGCAGTGTCTTGGAACCATTGTTATACCTAGTTTTTACCTTAGATGTTCCAACTACATCAAATACAGTGATAGCCACGTTCGCTGCCGATACAGTCCTCCTATCAATCAACAGATCACCTGAAATAGCAGCAGAACCCCTTACAGTCCCACCTGGATTCTTTACTTTTCGTTTTCTAAATGGAAAATTACAGTTAACAGCGATAAATCCTCGCATGTAACATTCACTACTCAACGTACCGCATGCCCACAAGCCAGAATCAACAACTTCCTTATCCCAATAAAAACAGAAATAAAATACCTGGGGATGCATCTAGATCAAAAACTCGCATGGAGCACCCATATAAAAGCTAAGAGAAAGCAACTAGACTTAAAACTTATGCAAATGATGTGGCTACTTAGTATCCGAACTTCTAATCTAAGCCTATATGGACCTATGGAATCCAACTATGGGGATGTGCCAAGGCGTCACACACAAAGGTTCTACAGAGATTCCAGTCAAAGATCATCCGCATGATAGGCAATGCTCCTTGGTATATCACAAACAAAACCCTTCATAACGACTTGAACATCCCGTATATAGCCGGCGAAAGACCCTGCTTAAGCGGTTTCGGCGAAAGGCGTCGAACTTTTTGCGTCGATTTATCACTTCCAGTAAAACTTATGTCCGTCATTACACCCCTGACACGAAGGAACAGTCAAAACAGTGGACTGAAAAGGGTGAACCTTCTCCAAAAAAGAAGAAAACGGTTTCAACTGTGTTTTGGGATAATCAGAAAATTATGTTCATTGTACTAAAAAAGGAATAACAATAACGAGGTCTTACTACTCATTGTTATTGGAGCAGTTGAAGGCAGCAATAAAGAGAAAGTGAGTGTCCATCAAGACGGTTTACACTTCGGTCATGGCCAAAATTCACGAATTGCAGTTTGAACTGATTGACCCAGCATATCCACCAGGTCTTGGCTCCAAGCGACTATTTCCGGATTCCTAAACCCAAAGTTTTTTCGGAAGACAGATTTTTATTAAACGAGGAGGTCATTGCAACCGTAGACGCCTATTTTGCAAAGCAAGACGCCAACTATTATTTGGACGGATTAAAGAGGTTGAAACACGCTGAAATGTCTCGACTTTGACAGAATTTGACAGAAAAAAATACTTGCTTCTATGTTAGGCTCAAAACTTTTCAGACTGTTCACGTATGTTCTGATATTACTCGACTCTACAGTATAAACACCACCCTTTAAGACCACAACGGTGTTTTCTAAATAATTTTTAGGCCCTCGTTATAGAGAAATCTCAATCCAATTTTTATACTTACTGATACACTAAAAATAGCAATTTGTTATAATTTTTTCCGTTTACACTTTACAACAGATATTAAAATTATAGATTGTCTAAACATAACAATCACTACTCTTTAGTCTACGTTATGGCCTTTAATGATTAATTTAAAAAATAAATATTGCATTGAGCGCTCATAAACCGCGTACTTAAATTTTATCTTTTCTATAAAGTCGTAAATATAATTACTTTGCAGAACAGTTTTAGCTAGAACCGTTTACTACTTAAAAATGGGGATTGGCTGCATACAACTTTATATAATTAGAGACAGTCAGCAGCATGCCTTGGCCATAAACTGTTAATGTTCCTGTTATAGATTTTATTGCACATAATTAGCTTCTGCAAGAAATTGTAGAGGTACCTCTACTTAATTATCTTCATGCAAATAATTAATCATCTTGATGTTAATATGCAATCATATTAAATTTTAATCCCAACAAGTTTTATAGTACACGTGTTGGAATATAATTGCATTCACATATTGATTAAATTGCGGACACATTTCGTCCAACGAGAAAAAAATTAATACCTTGACTAACAAAAAATTTAGGATCATTTAACGGTAAAAATAAAGTTAAGCTTGACAATAACAAAATAAACATTAACTAATTAAACCAAAATTCTGACTGAAAAATATGAATATAGCAGAGGAACTTACTCAAACTTCCTCATAGTTGACAAAGTCAATAAAATACAATGGTAAGGCAAATATAAACCGAAATTTATTTTTCGCGCGCAGTGAGTTTAAACAAAGGGCTGCCTGAAAGAAAACCTCACACTACCGCTTCTTTGGTAAATATTACATTACAAAGACAAGAGTATATTACATAACAGGTTCATGATGGAGAGTATCAAACGCTTCTACATTTTAAGAGGATTTACGGTACATTACAGGAACAACATCTTTAATTTATACACGTGCTATAAACAAACTCTGTATTCGAAAATAAAGACTGTCGACGTCACCCGAGAGTCAGCGTGACCGAGGAGAATGTTCGCCTGTTAACTGTTGCTGAAATTGTTTGACTCCCAGGTGTTATCTTACTTTACGACAACGCCCGGTCCCATGCAGTAGTCCAAACTTGACAAAATATTAATGATTTGTTCTAGTCTACATTTTCTACTATTGGAACCTATCATCCTGTAATTCTAATTTATTTGGACTACTAAAAGAAACATTTGGCATTAACTAATGTCACAACTATTTTAGCTTTGCGATAGCGGAACTACTTATAGAAAGTATTGTCACGTAGAGGAGTAAGAAAGTGCCTTTGGGAAGCAACCCGAAGATGTCAAATTTTAAACTTTATTTAAATCGTAATCAAAGCCATAATTTTTATATTATTTTTTAATAACTTTTACAAAGTACTTGTATTAGTACGTTCTGATCAACATAATCGATAAGCAATTTGGTTCTAACTTAAAATAATTAAAATAAAAACTTTAAACTAGGTCTTAATCATCAGTCTGATAAACTAAACTGCGTATACTATCGCCAACGTAAGCACTATGATTTGCTTTGAAACATTCACTAGACTAACTCAAAGGACTCGATCCCCTTGAGTCTTCTCACTTATTGTGCATTATGAAGGAGCTGAATAGCCTGTATTTGTTATGTTAAAGAAGCCGTTATTCGTGACTTCTGACAAACTTAAAAACAAGATGGTCTACAGTCTTTACTATAAAATCTCGATGGACATTACTGTTGAGACAGTACCATGGTGCATCTACGATGTTCCTTAATATTTTGTTTTAGAATCGCTAATTTATGAGAATGTTGCTCTTACTGACACAACCCCAAAGTTGTATACCATATAGCCAAATGTACTTTAAAATTTGTTGTGTAGATAATTTGGAATTTGATTCAGTTAGTCAATACATTTTTTACAACTTAAACCAAGTTTTGCCTTTTTTTAACGTGAGCTTTCCAGCGTAGCCTCGTATTGAGTGTCATATCCAGGTATTTTGTCGTGTAATAATGGGATTTGGACAAGATTAATTCTAACGGCTAAATGTTAATGCTTTTTATTGGTGAACAGATTTACTTCCGTTAAACTTGATCCGCCATTTTTTAGTCCAGGTGTTAATGTGGTTCACAGATGTTTGGAGTTTGCCAGTGGCTTTTTCGTGATCATGAAAAGATGACGATAGTTTCACATTAAAGTTTAGGAAAACCAGTATAGAGTAGATAGAATACTGGACCTAGTAAATTGCCTTGCGGTACTCCTGCGTTGACTTCTTTTCAAGTCAGAGTAAATACCTTCTTATCTTATTCTTAAGCATTTTTTAGACAGATAGGATTTTAAAATTTCTAAATATTGTTGGGGTAGCAATACATCTAACTTGTGGAACAAACTTTTATACCAAAAACCTGGGCCACATCCAGAAAGATAGTAGAGCACCCTTCTTTCCTTCCAAGAATTTTTTATAAAGTTTGTGGTTCTGTGCACTTGATCAATAGTTGTGTGACTTTCGGTAACGCCAAATTGGTTATAAGAGATTAAAGTCTTTTTCTTATTCTTGATTTTAGTAGTTTTAGTAGTTTTTCATAAAGTTTTAAAATAATAAACAAAAGTATGAAAAAGTTTATTGAAAATTTTCTTGGCTTAAGGATCATCATGATCTCTGCTACTTTCCCTATTTTAGCAACATACCTTAGTTTAAGTAAAACTTTGACAAGATTGGTCAGTTTTATAGTGGCTTAAAAATTTTACCGGTGATAAGATCGAAACCCGGAGCTTTTTTAGATTAATGTTAGTCAATTTTATTTTTTGGTGAAACTTCTTGCAATTGTTCTGTCCAATCCTGATCATCTCCTTAATTTGGTTGGAAAATCATTCCCAAGTGCTCTAAAAATCTATAACTTTTTGATGGTTATTACGTGTCCAGACACCATCTATATTTCTGATTTATTAATTACGAAGAATAGGTCTTTTTATATTTTTAGTGACTATCTAAAGAGAATAGTCCGTTTTGCTATTATTGGTCAATTCACTTAAGAAGTTGCTCATAATTTTATTTTTAATACGTAGGATTTCCCGTAGTTTTATCCACAGGGGCTCTGGTTTGATGACATCTACTACTTAGCTTTCTGTTTTCTCAGAGTTTGCAATTCTTTTAGGATAATTATTTTCTTTACCTTTTATTTAATTGCTGGTGGATTGGCCCAAGCTGCTTGTTGCATGTAAGAAGTAAACAGTTCTGTTTGTTTACTAAACTGTTCTTTTTTAAGTTGGGCGGAAAGATTAATGGAACCTTCAAGATTTATTTTAAAACTGTTCCAATCTGCCAGTTTGTTTAAATGAGTCGGCGGACTTTCTTTACTGATTATACCGTCACTTAATGAAAAGATGATCTAAATTCATATCCCATTTGTTTGCAACATATAAGTAATTAGAAAAATCTATATTTCTGGCTTTTAAGAAAATCTGATTACTGATTGATGTAATGCTATAATAAATATTTCACAAATTTTTTTGCAGCTGTGGTCTGTTTTCCTGTGCCTAATATTCCATTTCTTGCTGGATTCCCTTATTATTAGTGCACTACGGCCTCTTGCAGTGTCATCCTGGTGGATGATGTGGTAGACACTATAACTCTTAAATTTGGTGTTCAATTCCTTAGTGCAGTGAGTAGCAGCAATAAGACATATATCTATTTTTCTACGTAGAAAACGTTCTGTGGTTTATAATTTAGCTATTGCTCTTTAAGCGCGATATTCCAGCTTGATACGATTATCCATTTTACTGAAATTTTTCAATATTAATTAGAACGTAGATTCAAATAACGATTTTTGTTGAGTTAATTGCTTTTCAATTTGTTTCTGTGGCTTTTCAGATGCCAGTTTGCTGTAAGTCTTTGGTTTAGGAGAATTATCTTGCTTTGATTTATTTTTTGTTGTGTATGAATGTTCAAACAAATTTGTTTCTTCCATTTGTTTATTCTTTTACGTCTGTATTTCTTTTGCTACCATGTATGTATTTTGGGGAAGCTTCTTTGCATTTCTTGCATACTGTAGTAGTGTGATTATCCGTGAATTTTACATATCTAAGTTTTTTACGTAATATTTCTATGCTTACATTGCGACATTAATGTGTATTCCTAAGGGGTTGAATTTTCATTAGAATCCTCATAATTTCGTTTATTTCAAAAAATTTCTAGTATATTTATCTTGTCTAAATGACATTAACTTTATTCTGAATTTTAATATCTTTGTAGTTTAAGTATTTTGTATCTTCTTTTTGGAGTTTATTAACGATCTTTTCTGGATTACACAAATGCTGAAGCTTGGTAGTCATCACCTTCAAAGGTCTATTTTGTTTGTTTTTAAGAGTACCATGAGTACTCTTTGTCAAGCAGAGCTTTCGTGAAAGGTTGATAGCACTCCTTTTCTTGTTATTTATTATATTAATAAAAATTATTATTCAGATTGCTTATGAGTTTATAAATTTCAGTTATTGATCCCGCTCACAATTAATTATAAGTGGCGGTTTAAGAATTTTTTGGTTGTACTTTTTTAATTTCTAACACCTTTTGCCTGTCTTGTAAGGGGAGTGAGTGAAATATTTTTTTTTTTATTCTGTACTATCACCAACTCAGTTTCTTTTGCTAGCTCTTCTTCGTCCGTAAAGTATTCCCTTGTTACCCCCACCCCTCCCCGAGATATAAAAGGATGTTGAGCTTAACTTTTCTCTAACTTTGTATATCTAGCGTGCAACTCAGCAATCTTCTACACTTAATCTGTTATTATAATAGGATATTATTAGCTGGTATCTATTTATCGCTTCTTTACTAACTAGAGTTTCGGCGCGATCTTCACCCTTAGTAAATCAAACAAATTAAGAGAAATAATTTAAAAATATTCATAGTTAGTCAAAGACTAACACCTTAATCTTTGTCTGTTGTTCTCTACAAAATTTTATATTAAGATTAACATTTTTTCCAAATGTTACACATTAATTACTTTCACGGACTCTTTCGGCAGCAATTTGGCCTTTAGCAGTCCGTTTTTTTGCAGTTTTACTTGTCACAGTGTAAAAGTAATTTCTTGCTCCGTTACAATAAATGTTTCTCTTAAATCCGTTTTTCGGAAAAAAAATTCAGAAAAAAAATTAACTTTTTACCATCTCTAGCAGGTCGTTCTTTAAAAAAAGTGCAGTAAAGGATAGTCTTTAACACAGTTTTCTTACTATTAATCATTTGCTCACTTAACGCACTCTAAGACAGTGTTGTATTAAACATAGTGATACTAGTGATACTATTCGTATTTATATAATACGTGTGTATTAAGTGAGACGCTTTTGATTAGCTCATTTTATCTAAAAAAACGCGGGAATTATTCTCCACATTTTACACACCAAAATTATTTATATTTTTAGATTAAAAATGTTTTTTAACTAAATTACAATTAAAAGTCAATGGTATTCCTTATGTTATGGTTACAACTGTATTTTTCGAAAGTAGTGTTTACCCGTGGTAAAAAATACCACCTGATTCTATCTGTCCTGGAAAATCTGTAAGTGTGTGGCTTTTATGAAATTTTTTGTTAAAATTCCTTAGGGAACAAGTGGGATCTTCGGAGATGTTGTTTTTGGTTGTTGATTTATGTACTCATTGTAATCGTACGGTGTCATGCCTGTCAATAATGTCCTCATCCAAATTGGGAGATGCTCCGCTAGAGTTACTGGGATTTTTTTATCTTGATGGGGACTCACGCGAACAGTTTACATCAGCGTCGTTCCTATAAGAATTTTTGTTGCTAACAAGAAATTGTTAGGCGTTTTCTAACTGGCATTAATCTAAAATACAACGGCAATATTATCAGAAACATATTTAATGGTATATCTCTTTAAATCGCGTATATCTTAAAGCCTAAGGATATTCACATAAAATACACATAAACTACAACACAAAACTAAATGAAAATACTGAGAAGCATATTTCAGTTGCTTTGTTTTACTTAAAAGATATCTCTGTAGAAAAAAATTGCGTTCTACCAGCCTTCTGTTAATAGCACAAAATGTCACAAGCTCTAAAAAACTGTTAGACAAATTAGCAAGTGTGCGTGTATTAGAGATCATTACTACACATTTTAAAAGAAGTGTTGAGATATGTTAAATCTGAAGAGAGTTTTGCATTATGAAATGCGTAGATCAAATTCTAGGAGAAGCTGTTGGAAACGAAATTGCTTTAAACAGGCTAATGATTAAAAGCATGAAAATAGCGTTATTCGCCAATGATCCTGATAAACGTAAATTTCTTCTAGGGATAAGGTTTGTAATAAATCCCAATAAGTTTTGCGGATAAAAAATTGCAGAAAACTTTAATAGAGCAACCTATAAACAGTGAAAACAAAGTAAGTTAATTATGACATGCTGCAACCACTGCACTTGAGGGAAAAGAAAACAATATTTTGTTCTCCACTTTTATCTTCATTTACTTTTAGATATTAATTAAATTAAAATTAATGCCACCCCAAAGCGTTGTGTTTCAAGATAATTGAGTGCTTTGTCACCAATCGTAAGAAAACTACTTGCAACAGCATTAAAGTAAAAATTAACATGGTTTTCAAAAAAAAAAAAAATAATGTAGAAATAACAGTCAATAAAATAAGTAAAACATAATACATCGCGATTTCATTAATTTTTTTGAATTCTAATCAATCTACTTATTATAAAAACTTCTCTGAAAGAATTTTGAGCCTAAAATTGCTTAGAGAACTTTTAAAACTCTTTTATGCTGCTTGTTTAAAATAAAATAAAACAATAGTGGCATTCCCAAGCCCTTGGAGATACTACCAAAAGCCCTATTATCACATAGAATATTCTTATGGGAAACAGTTTTATCTTCCTTTCGAGTGGTGAATTGATACATAATCCATGCCTTTAAACGGAAAGTTCAGAGGAGTTATATCAAACTAGGTACAACGAGCCCTAAAAATAGTGGAAAGGTAGTGCATAATTAAGAACTCTTGATTAATACGAACAAGACTTTGATTATCTCATTAAAACTTAGAAGACACCTTTAGAATTTGAAAGAAATCAGAGAATAGTCAATATTTATAAAAAAGGCAAATACTTGAACGCCATAGCAGACACCAAACTGCCCCTTGATTTTCACTTGGGAAAGATCATCTAGAAATTATTTTATTAGCTTGTAGAAGAACAGTGGTCAAAACTTAGAATTTGAAGCCAAAGACAGTTTTGTGGGTACACATAAAAGTGATTGTACCAACAATCACATAGACATCTATCATCTATTGCCATAAAAGCTAAAAATAGTGATAATTAACAAATTGCAGAAATTAGACAAGCTTGCGTAAGAAACGCTGCTTCTATGCTAACTAAATCCTTTCCAATTCACAATTTAGGTATTGACAGCAATGTATAGAATAAAATAAATGACCAACGGAACCAACACCGAAATCTTTAACATATGGGAAGAACTGGTTTCTTAACGTGCAATTCGATAAAATCCACCAGTTTGGGCTTAAGACCTGGTATTACTACTACCGAACAGGGGTGATAAAGTATGGTACAACAATGTCTAAAAAGAGAACGAAAATCTAGAATCGGGGTGTTTGAGGTAAAAACAAAGGACTTGAACCTGAGCTAACTCATCTCAACCTTCCAAGCTGAAATAATAGCCAATATAATACGTATGGTAGTAAAAGGGTTTGAAACCAGATAAATATCTGCCTAACAGACAGCTAAGTGGCGTAAATGCTTTGGAAGGCATTGAAACTTGTAATTAATTAAACAGAGGCACTGACAGCACTGGTTGAGCGTAACCAAAATTTGTTTAGAATAGGTATCAAAACACCAATGTTATAAAATTAACGAAAGGGTTAACCAACTTGTGAGATCAGCTATTGAGCAAAGATTTATAGCTTTCAACCCTACAAATAAAGATCATTATTTAACTGCAAAAGGAATTATCGGAGACATGCTGAAGGAAAAACATAAATCCTACTGACAACAAGTACACGAACACAGACACTCTGAACCGCTAATCTAAAAAAATCTAAAATTAGGCAGAAAAACGCTGTTGTCTTAAGCAGCATCTTAACATAATGCTTATTGTTAATGATACAACTTATAGGGCGTGGGAAGAAAACAGACAAACAGCACTACACGTTATTTGTGAATATCTAGCTCTCTGGTCCCAAAAATTAAAGTAGATCGAAGCTCATTACGTAGAACCGAGAGAAATAGCGGTTGTAACCGTCAATCACAATCTAAACTTCTTTAGCCTTAAAAGTCTGATGGAATAGGGTAATTCATGGATTGCAATAAGCCTATAGCTTCAGTACAGTGGTTCAAAACCATACCCAGAAAAAATTCTGCTAAAAGAAAGAATTTGTAGTGTCGGCTTGTGGGTATAAAAAATTGCTAATAATGAGTTAAAAAATCATAAAGAAATGGCAATTGAGTTTTTTATGATAAACTAGCATAAAAAAATTTCCATGGCTATATTGTGACGTATGGTTTTGTTATAATAAAAATATTATCACAAACATTTAAAACCATCTGCAGCATTTTGTAACACGAACTTCAACTCATATCGTGTATGTTACAAAAGTCGTAACAATCGATTGCTTATTTTTCATCGGTGTATGCGTCTGTGTACTAATACGTCCACTAGTACATTAAAAAATTTTAAAGCCAAAGATAATTTAATGTAAATAGGGAACAATACACTGACACCAAAACAATGAAAGTTGAGACATAAATTCTTAAACGGTTAATTATAACAGAACCTAAACACCGCGGCGCAGCACAATAACTCATTTATTTTTTCATTTCCGCTCAGATGCCTACCTCCAATAACCAAATGAATAAATTAATTGCTCGCACTGTCATGTCGCTGCTATCTATAATGACACTTGCAGAATGCATTAAGCAAGTGAATGGAACGCACGGCGATCTTATCTGTGCCACTTGTGTCATTTAATGGCGCGCAGCAAACAAAAAGGCCGCTCTGTCCTAACCCAGGTCGCGCAAGCCGCGCCGAAGAATTTATATTAATGCCATAGTCACAAATAATTGCATTAATTCCCGTAAGGTTATTTGAACTATTTTTTGCAATGCTGGTTAGATTTTAATTAATTCCCGGCAGCGCATTAAGAGCAGAATGACGCATTGTGTATTGGCCACGCCACTTGTTTTGCTTGGAAGTGGTGCATTTATGGGAGCGTTAACACATTAACGTATTAAAAGCTAACCGCTAGCAAATTGCGGGGTTCATTGTTTTAACTGGAAACAATATAATAGAAAAATTAACTCGATTCTCATATAGTGGTTGTTAAATACACTAGCAAGTATGCGGTTGTTTCATTAGAAGTTGCGGTTTGTTAGAATAAAATTGCTTTTCAAAAGGAACAAAAATGATGACAAGAGTCTCCTACATTTTAACAAGTTATAAAATATACGAAGACTGACAGTTAGGTTGGTAATATATTTTTTGTGGTTTTGTGATAATCTGACAAACCAGCAATGAGTGGTAGCTGCGAATCACATTTAGATTGAATGTTGAAGCATTCAAGTGACATTACGGATTTAAGGAAAAAAACGATGATAGTGACAAAATTTAAAAATAACTTGTAATTTTGCAGCTATTAGATCACACATTTTAAAAACATAAATTTGAATTATCTGCACGTTAAATCTAACCTAGATCTACGTTCCGACTACTCCTTTATTTTAATTACACTTGGCATTCGAGTACTCCACATAGGGTAACTACCATTTCTCTCCAATAGAAAGACTGACTGGGACCACTTTAAAGACAAGATACAAAAATAGATACCATTAGAAACACTACTATAATCTAAAGAAGACTTACGAAAAGCAGTTGAACACCTTAATCAAATAGTACACGAAACTGCATTAAAAACGACTTCAAGAGAAACTCAAACAATAAAAATAGATGACTACCCAATGTTAAGGTCAAATTTAGAAAAAATGAAAACTGGGAACACAGAGCTCAATTGACAAGTTAAACTTTAACCGAGCAACAGATGAGCTCAAACTACCCCTTTTATAACTAAAAAATTAATCACTGCAGCAGTATTTGGAAAAATTATCACCCACTGACGCATCTGACTATACTTTATAGAAAGCAACAAGAAAGTTGTCAAGTTGTTGCATCATAATATAGATTACCAGTTGCTCGAGAAAATTATATTTACTGATGCAGAGCTATTTTCAACTTTAAGAGTTCGTAAACAAACAAAATTGTCATATTTGGGGTTAGAAAATTTTTCTAGCAACTCGTTAAAATCAAATGCACCCCTAAAGAGTTAGTGCATGGATTGAGTTTTGACCAGATAGCGTCATAGGCCCACTCTTCTTGAGGATGATGCTGGAAATGCTGTAACTGTAAGCTACGATCGTTGTTGTTACATGATAACCCAGTTTTTAGCAATAACTGGGCAACAGAGATCTAGAGTAAATGTGGTTACAGCAAGACGACACCATCTACCATAAAGCTCGAGTAACAGCAGATTAGCGCACCAACTGTTTTCTGGTCGCTTAGTTTCATGAAATGCTGACACCAACTAGCCAGCAAGATCTTGTGCATTAACACTGTGCGATTTATTTTGTAGGGTCACTTAAAACCAGCAGTCTACAAATAGCTGACAACCTCAAAAATGATATCGATGAAGTTGAACAGAATAATTGCAAAATTGTAAAAGACCATTTACCAGGCAAAATTTTTTACAATTTTATTGGGCTGTGGATAGTGAACTGGTTTACACGCATGTCAATTGCTCCGTAAACAAAACTTAAATTGCGAGCCTTTTACGAGATAAATTTTCAAGTAAGATAATTTATAAGGAGAATAGCAGATTGATATTTATGCTTAAAAAGAAAACGTTCATTAAGTGGGATAAATTAAGTGATAACTTGTAAATACTAAATAATAAGTAGGCAAATAAAAGTACATTTAACGTCTAAATATAAGGGTACCGGATCCAAACGGTTGACTTTGGTAATAACAATTTACGCTGTTTGGGCATGTAAATAAGCAACCCAAATTGCAAAGATTATTTAAAAGGTGTTATGTCCAGTAAAGTAAATTTTAAATTAAAAGTTAAATTAAAGATAAAAAACAAAGGCGCAAATATAATAACGTAAATAAATGAGAATAAATGAAGTCAAGCAAAATTAAAGATCAATGAAACAGATAGAATTGAGGAAATGTTTCAACAAATACAAAATTAGATGTGATAATACAAGTACTGAAACAAATGGAAGATGAAAATGTAAAATTAAAAACTGTGGTAGTAGGACAAGAAAGGAGAATACCTAGTCTAGAAAAGATCAAGAAGAAAAATGCATAATAAAAGCAGTAGTGGACGAGGAAACAGAAAAGGAAAACGAGACAAAAGAAAAATACTTACAATAATGCAGAAAGTGGACACAAACACAGATATGAGGAAAGATGTAGACCAAATAAGAAGATTAGGGAGATATATAAAAGACGGAAAAGCTAAGTACAAGAGTAGCAATGTTACAAAGTACGAGAAAACTTAAAGGGACAGACATTTAGATAAATGAAGACTTTGAAAGTGCAGCAATAGAGAAAAGTGCTAATACCTCATATAGAAGAAGCACGGGATAAGTGATATAGGGCGCAGATAAAATATAATGTGACAAAGAAGATTCAATACAGTTTAGAGATGTGGAAAAGAAGAATTCTGCTAAGAATATCCAGGGAAAAGGAGGTAGATGACGTATGGGAGAGACACAAACGCAGAAATATATAAACTGTATAACAGATCAAGCATAATTAAGGTAATTAACGTACCACCAACATAAGAACAAGATGGCACCTTGGCGAGATCCGATATCGAAAAAGCTCTCAGAAGTTTTCTGACTATTTGACGAAGTACCAACTGTAAATTCTGGGAAATGGCTTGGATATTCCTTGTTACTTATCACCAGATATAAGATCGTTTACCCCTAATAAAGTGGGTAATGGTATTAAAAAATTAAGTGACAATAAAGCGTCAGGTTACGACTTAATAACAGCACAAATCCTAAAGCATCTTTCAAAAGAACTGTTGTTCTTCTAACCAATACCTTCAACCGAATGCTCAGTCTAACTTACTTTCCGCACAGGTCCTAATGACACTTAAGCCGGGTAAACCAGCACGTTTAACTAGCTCATATAGACCGATCAGCCGGTTGCTCCTCCCTGAAAAATTATTTGAAAAGCTCCTGCTAAGTAAACTACACGACGATTTAGACATAACCACAATAATATTGTCATCAATTTAACTTTAAAGTTTCGCTCGACTTTTCTTTTGTATGTGTATGGTTTTGTACTTTTTTCTTGTGGAGCCTGAATTATAGTACTGTAATTTTTGGTAGAATTTTTACATGGTCATTATTTAGTATTTAATTTCGTATGTAACTAAACTTTTATTTTGTGCTTGTGAGACATAATTTACTTGCATATTTGAACAGCGATTATTTATTGAAAGTTACTGCAAGAACTGATAATTTTGGACACCGGAATTGATAATTCTGTTCTACTTGCATAAGCACAATATGTTATCCGTTTTGCACAGGAGGGTCTTGATTGAAATAAGCCATATCAGATCATTGTTTTTAAATTAGTTGTATGGGTTAGTTGAATTAATATTTCAGCTCGACCGTAAGGTCCTTTAAAGCCAAAATAAGTGTGAATATTAAAAATGCAAACCTGGCCTTAAGCAGCTTAGGCAACTGCGGGCGCCTCGTGCAACGGTATCTCAAGGCTCACACGCTTACGTTCTCCCTTCAAAATACAAGTGCAGAATAAGCTAAGGATAATAAGGGGAACTTGTTAACTATTTCGGATAAACTGTACAATAAACTTAGTTTATATGAAGTTTAGTTTCACTTTCAAATTATTGGATAATCAACAGCTTTTATTATTTCTATGAAAAATTTGTCATTATATTATTGGGAATTCGCATTGCACACTCGCGGAATAAAGACGTCTGTGAGCGGTCTGCGAGATTACAAGTGACTTGAGGTCAACTTGTGATATCAACTTTAAAAATTTAATAAACTGTAAGTGATTTTTAAATTACTTATTTAAAGACTTTCAACTACAATAAAATTTATGTTACATAAATTAAAATGCTGCGCGGCAACGGCTATAACGGCGCATTTAATACTTATAATCAGCAGCAAATTATTGGAAATCCTATGCTATCACAACCATCACTATCCCCGCCTATTATCCATCTCCCCAGCACCAGCAAACCCAATACACAAATCACCCGCCCCCTAATTCAGCATTATTGTCCCCACAATACCGACAATTTCCCCAGATGCCACAGACACAACTTTCTACACTTCAATTGAGTGCAAAATCTTCATCTCAACTAATACAAAATAACAACACCTCTCATGAGTATTATGAAGGTGATGAAGAAGGAATGGAAACTAATCCTGCTAATGTTTGGCAAAAGGTCAGTAAGCGAAAACAATTAGACAAGTCAAATACACAAACGATCAGCGGGAAAGAAACACTAATTTATGCAAATAGATACACACCCCTAAGCCCAGAGAATGAAACAAGCGATGACAATAATAAACAATGGCAACAAACAACTACACCTAAGCCCCCGCCCATTTTCGTTCACGGCGTTTTAGATTTCAACAAAATGACAAAAAATTTACTTTACGTTGCTGAAGAGGAACAATACTCGACCAAAAGTCTGCACAATAATGTCGCCAAAATTACTACAGCTACCCCTGACACAACCACAAGATGATCAAACACATGCAGGAAAATCAAATTATACATCACACGTACCAGATAAAGGAAGATCGCCCATATAGAATAGTTCTAAAACACATACACCACACTACTCCAACGGATGATTAGCCCTTAAAGAAGCAGGACACATAGTTATAAACATTATGAATTTAAAAAATAAACTAACTAAAGATTCATTACCAATCTTTTATATAGATCTTGAACCAGTCACTAATAGCAAGGAAATCTACAACATAAAGTCACTTCAAAATGAACATGTATTATTTGAACTACCAAAAATAAACAAAGGGGTACTAGACCATTTGCCTGCGTAAAATGTGCTGGACCGCATGACACAAAAACAAAAGCAACCCCAGCAAAATGTATTGTTTGCGAGGGACAACACCCAGCAAACTATAAAGGACGCACAATTTATTAAGAACTGCAAAATAAATATCAACCTGATAAGCAACACACAAACGTAAGGTCGTTAAACTTAACATGGCAACACTTCCCAGTCTTAGAACAACAAGATAATCACGACACTATCAACCGACCAAATCCTCCACGTCTCACCTATTTGTAAATAGTACAAAACCAGCCAGCCGAAGACGATCAGTCTTAAACAATTCCTCGATGAATTTAAAACTATGTTCAATCAACTACTACAGCAACACAGCATGATACTAAACATGCTGACTACAGTGATCAATAAACTAATCAACTAACGGCTAAATTTGCGTTGTGGAATGCCAACGGGCTGCTTTAATGGAAGTTAAAAGTTGAAACTTTTCTACATACGACTAGCATAGATATTTTGTTAATCTCAGAAACCTGCAATACAACATTTAAAAATATCACATTTCACCATATATCATAGAGAACACCCAGACGACGCAACCCATTGTGGTTCTGCTACAATAATTCGCAATACCATCAAACATCATGAATTACCAAGCTTTCAAACAGACTACTTGCAAGGTACCATAATACAACTAGAAAACTTCCGATGCCAATAGTAATTTTCGCCACAACAAGCTCATGGCAGATAACAGTTGTAGTTTTCTATCAACGGGCAGCCCAATATATAGGCCAACTGACCTCAATAAAACACCAGATCTGCTTGACTTCTTCGTTTACCCACGGTATGTCCTCAAACTACATGGACATCGTTCCCAGTTATGACATTTTATCTGACTATACTCCTGTAGTAGTCTCAGTAAGTGCAACTATACTTTACAAAGAACCCACACTTATTCTTGGCAATATAAAAACCAACTGGGAAACTTTTGAGTCACATTTTTTTCTCATTCTTTAACCCTCATTGCGTCCAGTATTGGGCATAGGTCTCCCTCAAATTCTTCCATGTAGCGCGATTCTGTGCGACTCTCATCCATGGCAGTCCTGGTACTCTCTTAATGTCGTCTTGCCATGTCATTATTGGCCTGCCACGCTGTCTCTTGCCTGTCCATGGTCTCCATTGGAGGATTTTAACGTTCCACCTACTGTCTTTGATCCGAGCTGTATGTCCTGCATATTCCCATTTCAATTTCGTCACTCTTTTCACTACATCCGCGACCCCAGTTATATCTCTTATCCATTTATTTCTTTTTTTGTCTCGTATTGTAATTCCAATCATTGCTCTCTCCATTGCTCGCTGAGCGACTTCCAGTTTTGTTTTTACTTGTTTCGTTAATGTCCATGTTTGAGCGCCGTATGTCATTATGGAAGTATACATTGGTCATATACCTTAGTTCGCAAGCGTTGGGGTATTTTGTTGTTTTTAAAATATTAGCTAGCTTTCCAAAAGCTGCCCACGCCAGACGTCTTCTTCTATCTATCTCGTGTTCTCTGTTTTCCTTCCTTAATGTTACAGTTTGTCCTAGATATATATACTCGTTGACATTTTCTAGGATAGTTCCATTTATGTTTATTTGTGGGTTCTCAAGACACATTGTCTTCGTCTTATTCAAATTTACTTTTAGACCTATTTTCTTAGACGTTTTTTCTAATTCGTTTATCATAATTTGTAGGTCGTTTTTGTTGTCTGCAAATAGAACTACGTTTTTTTTCCCATTTATATTAATACCCCTATTTGACCAGTCCAGATTTTAAAAATTCGTTCAAGTGCCAAATTAAATAATTTTGGAGACATTGTGTCTCCTTGTCTAATACCTCTATCAATTGAGAATTTATTACTATATGCATGTAATTTAATTGTTGCTGTAGCGTGTTTGTATATATTACTTATCAGTGCTGTATATCGGGAATCTATTCTAGCACAATTAAGTTCCTTCATTATTGCCCAGTGTTCAACGCAGTCAAACGCCTTCTCATAATCAATAAAAGCCATGAACAAAGGCAGGT
Organism: Sinelater perroti; assembly: GCA_036346155.1. Classification (NCBI taxonomy): domain Eukaryota; kingdom Metazoa; phylum Arthropoda; class Insecta; order Coleoptera; family Elateridae; genus Sinelater; species Sinelater perroti. The sequence goes on along the minus strand of JARFIY010000158.1, from coordinate 12,533,365 downwards.
TATATTCGATGGATTTCTCGATTAGAATTTTAACAGTAAGTAAATGGTCACAGGTACCATATCCATTTCTGAAAGCTGCTTGCTCTACTGTCTGATAGTCATCTAATTTTTGTGATAATCTGTTAGTCAAGATCTTTGTTAACAATTTATACATTTGAGAAAGTAGGTTGATAGGGCGGTAATTTTGTAATAGTAATGCGTCCCCTTTTTTAAAAAAAATTACTATCACGGCGTTATCCCAGTTATCTGGTATTCTCTCTTGTTGTAGGCACATGTTAAATAGGATTTTTAGCTTGGGAATTACTATTTCTTTGGCTTCTTTGATCATTTCTATTATTATATTATCATCTCCCGACGCTTTATTGTTTTTCATCGTCTGCAGGGCATGCAAAATTTCGTCTTCACTGATCTCCGTCATATCCTCAGATCCTACATTTACTATTTTAGAATTCTCTTTTGGCCCCTCAGGTTGTTTAATGTACGACCCATATAGTGTTTTATAGTATTTCTCCGTAGTTTTTAGGATCTCGTCTGTATTTCTTATTTATGTTCCGGCGAAGTCTTTCACTACAATGATTTCTCGTTTCCCGTATCTTCTTTTCAGGCACTTCATGCTTTTGTTGTCCTCTGTTACTTGCTCTATTTGTTCTTCATAGAATTTTTCTAAATCTTTTCTTATCATACGCCTCGCTTCTTTTCTCACTTCTCGATATTCATCAGTTGCATATTTTCCTTTTTTACATAACTCTCTTCTTTCTTCTATTTTTTGTTTTGTTTGTTGAGTAATTTTATTAGGTAGCAGATAGGTACTCCTATGCGATCCCGGCATGGAATAGACCTATTACAGGGACGCGACCCTGCTTTATGCGAGCAATGATTTGCCCCTACCTCCACTTCTAGGGAAAATCATTTCTACCTTACACCTACCCATCTCCCTACCTACCCCATCCCTTACCAAACTCGCCAACACGCAATGCAAGCGTGGCGTTTTAATGCCAAATACCCTCATTCTCTTTAACTATGGTAATGTCAGCATCCAAAACAAAATTACCCCAGGTGGGTAGAGCTCAAAGCTCAGAATCCACACTGATCTTTTAGTTTGTCCCGAAGGATTCTGGGGACAAGACACTGATACATAAGAAGAAATGTTCACTCCTGGTAGCCACCTATAACTGCAGATCCCTACTAGATGATTCACAACTATACGATCTGGAAAACGAAGCAAGTAAAATTAATTGGGACGTATTGGGACTTGCAGAAGTAATGAGAAAAGGAGAAAGCTATATCACTCTACCATCAGGAAATGCACTAATGTATAGCGGCCATGAAAGCGACAGTCAAAGAGGAGTAGGTTTCCTTGTTAAGAAATCAATAATACCAAATATTATTAGCTTCAAAGGAATATCTGAACGAGTAGCGTATATGATCACAGAAACATCAGAGAACTACCGCATAAAAATAATACAAGTTTATGCACCTACTTCAGCATGTACTGACGAGGATGTTGAAATATTATACGAGGACATTATAAATGCGAGGAAAGAGGGAATGTCTAATCTTGATATAGTCATGGGCGACTTCAAATGCGATTATAGGTCATATAAAAGAGGAGGAAGAATACATCGGAAAATATGGATTGGGCGAAAGAAACTCAAGAGGAAATATGCTAGCAGCTTTCTTGGCAGATCAAAAATTGTACGCCATGAACACCTTTTTCAGAAAAAAGCCCAGCGCAAGTGGACGTGGATAAGACCAAATGGGCAGACCAAGAATGAAATTGACTATATACTCTCATCCAAAAAGTTAAGCATAAACGATGTCACAGTCTTAAATTCATTTAACACGGGAAGCGACCATCGGCTCGTAAGGGCAAAGGTTACTGTTTAAAAGTTTAACAGATATAAATATAGATATAAAAGAACGATAAATGCCCAGACACTCAAACAAAACAGGGAAACCTATCAAAGGTACATACGACAATCATTGCTATTAAAGGAATATAATGACAACAATCTAAACCAAATATCTCGTGATCTGACACTAGCATTAACAGAAGCGTCGGAAAAAATCACAAAGACGACATGCCAAAAGATAAATAAAATTACTCATTGAATCACATATAAATGAAAATATTAACATTTACCTGGCATTAAAAACAAACGAAGACTTAGAATATGCAACTAACCATCTAATGACAACTATTCAGGAAGCCAGTTGGAAATCAACACCTCAGTCCTACAACCACAAAATCAACACACCTAACATCCCAACTGAAATAATGGAAATAGTAAGGGAAAAAAGAAGATCAGGGGCAGCCTAGCAGCGTAGTGGGAACATTGCAGACAAAACTATATTTAACCAACTGAATAATAAACTAAGAAGAAGACTTTAATAGATTAGCAATGAAACTTTTTAATTCTACACAACCATACTCTCTGTACAAGATCAGTCAATGTGGAGGGCAATTAGAGGAATCAAACGTCCCAAAGAGCATATACCACCACTAAAAAATGCAACAGTATTATGGGCGAAAACTGATAAAGAAAAGGCTGAATCCTCCGCGCTGCACCTTCAAACTACCTTTGAACCCAATTTTAATGAAACAGACCATAAAGTTGAACATTATTTAGAAACTCCATTGCAATTATCACTCCAAGTAAAGAGTTTCACTATCCACGAAATTGAAACTCAAATAAAATTACTTCCAACAAAAATCTCCAGGACATAACCTTGTAACAGGTATTATATTAAAGCATTTATCTGAGAAAGGACTTCGTTATCTCTAAATCCTGTTTAATAGAATACTGTGTTTTGCATGCTGACCATCATTACTCAAATTTGCCCAAATTATCTTAATTCTTATACCGGGTAAACCTCTCACCCAAATAAAATCCTACCGACCTATTAGTTTATTCCGATAATCTCTAAGCTGCTAGAAAAATTAATATTAAAGCGCATTAATAAAAGTGAATTTCAAAGTAAATGACTACCAGATCACTAGTTTGGGTTCCGATCCCAGCATTCAACAATTTAACAATGCCATCGATTAACACACATAATACGCGGTGCACTTGAAGACAAAACTTACTTTTGTGCAGTATTTTTAAATATGAGTTCTACATTTGACATGGTTTGGCACAGAGGTTTATTGTACAAAATGAAAAAACTACTTCCATACCATTACTACCTGCTTTTGCACTCCTACCTGGACAAACGATTATTCCAAACCAAACTCGGTAACGACACATCTCAGATATATAGAATTAATGCGGGTGTCCCTTAGGGTAGTGTGCTCGGGCCTCTATTGTACCTGTTATATACAAGTGACCTTCCTATCACAGAGCAAACAAGTACAGGGACGTTTGCTGATGACGCAGCAATCCTGTCGTGCAATGAAGACCCGAACACAGAAACCGAACTACTCCAAGAACATATAAACCAGCTCGAAAAGTGACTAAACAAATGGAAAGTAAGGATAAACGGGAATAAATCGGTCCAAGTCATGTGTACAACGAAACACTCTGCGTGTCCGGAAGTGTACCTAAACAATACACCGATCCCTCAGGCAGACGAAGTCAGATGTCTAGGTTTGCATCTCGATAAACGCTTGATGTGGAAATTTCATATAAGAAAAAAACAAAAAGATGTAGATCTACGTCTAAAAAAATTGTATTGCCTCCTTGGGAGAAACTCAGCACTTGCCATAGATAACAAACTGTAAATCTACAAAAGCATAATTCGTCCCATCTGGATCTACGGCTGTGAATTATGGGATGCGCCAGCAAACCAATAATAGAAATAGTACAACGTTTCCAGCCCAAGACCCTGATGATATCCAATGCTCCTGGTTTGTGTCAAATGCAACAATCCACAACGATTTTAACATCCCATTAGTAGCCGATTTTATAAAAAGAAAAGCTGAAAAACATCATTACGCTGTTGAAAATCACCCGAATATAAGTCAACGTCCTAAAGTAGGAGATTTACCAGTGGGTGCTTTCTCATGACTTTTATTAAACATTTTAATAACATAAAATTAGCTCATAGAATTACTGAATTTATTCTGATTGCTAATAAAATGGGTTAATAATAAAACAAATATTAGTGGGGAAATTGAACGAAACAAATGAAAGATATTGTCGTAAGCTTTTATCTTTAATTGTCTAGAGAGTGTATAATTCTAAATATAAAGACAAAAATAGAAGATATAAAACATGAGCACAATTCGAAAAAAATCCATTTGGCAATCAATGGCAGGCAACTTTTATTATACACATTAGACACCTACCGTTGTACATTAATTTTCCAAATAATCGCCATGCTAATTGAGGCACTTGTGAAATTCTTCTAAGAAAAACTCTCCCACCTGAACATAGAGCTACTCTGTAACAGCAGTGTCATCGTTAAAGCAGAGCAATGCAAGCCATTGTTTTACGTGCCTTTTTATCACTCTTTTGCACAAAGTTGTCGCTGACTACAAATGGACGGCTATTTCTTGCCTTATCGTGCACGTTAGTGGATCCATCTTTAAATATACAACCATAAATATTGCAAGGAATCGCAGTTGAAAGCAGAAATCGCATTATTGCACGCAATTCACATTCGGTGAAATTTTCGTTTAGTTTCAACGGACAAGTACATTTTAAACACAACCTTGCTCTTCCACTCCGCACTGCCTACTGAACTACTAGGTACAGCGCTACGGGATGGCAGTCGTTATGTACAAACGGAAATTTTTTTTGAATAGCCTCCACAGCTTAATTTAAAAATAAAGAAAATGGAACGATTTACAACATCATAAAAAGCTAAATAAGAAGAAAATTTGATAATGATTATTCGAAAATTGAAATCTTACGTAATCTTCGCTGAAGCTCGCATCTATTTAGCATTCCTGCGTTATCGGCGTTTAATCAAATTACAGAATGTTTGTTGGTAATCTAATTATGTCTAGTTTTTTTTAGACGTAGGCTCTTAGCAAATCTTTTTTGTAGAACTTTATTTATAGAGGTACCTGAAAAGCTTGCTGGTAGAAGTGAGTTCCAATAACATTCAATCATTTTATGCCTGTATGAGCTACGTCTAAACGATGTCCAGCTTGCAATCCGCACTTTCAGCCAATTTATGCCCCCTAATTTGCATTGAAGTCCGAATTAATTAACTAGCGTTTCTCGGAAAGATACATTGACCCAGCTGAACTAGTTTTTGCGCGAGGCAAAAGCGGCGGCTCCATTTGACAACCAAAGACAGACTGCGACCGAACCGGTCGAAAAAGTGCGTTATTATTCGACCGTAGGCCGGCCGCGGGACACCCCAAATTAATGGAACGCCAAACTGCGCCGCTTAATTAGCGTTTTTGAGCCTAAAAATCGCCCTCTTCTAGTCGCGGCGCGCCGATCTACCATCTTTCTCTGCTTGGTTACGCCAAATTTATAGTGGTCGCAATTAATAGCTAGCTCAGGTAGAGGTCTAAGCTGAAGCTGCGCCCGAAAGTTAATTGACCCAACAGCGAGTTGGATATCTGCCAGGGGCGAGCGAAAATTAAACATCTATCGGACAGCTAAATTAGCAAAACAGCTCGGCGGCGAGATAATAAATCAATTATATTGGTAAAATGTACATGAGCAATTTAGATAGCTCTGAAATAATGTACAAACGGCACCAGTCGACAAAACTGAATACAATTGGAACGTTAAATTTGACAAATAAAACACAAACAAAATTAGAGCAACTGTAGAATTGGATGTGAAATGTAATACTAACAGACTGAAGAGGAAATATATACAAGGAATACAAGGATAAAACACAGTTCAACAAAATGTATTATATTTTTTGTACTGCGCTCAATGATTCTTAAGAAATTGAAAAGAAACATGATACATTCATTTACATAAGGAAATAAAGGCAGTAAGAATTTTTAATATAAGCTGTAATGTGGCAAATAAAAATTGTCACATAATGTTAGATATAGTAAAAATAAGAAGCATCTATACATCTTTACATTCCCCTTCTTGTACTTCACTTTGGTCCTTGGCTCCTTTAATGGCTACAGTTTTCTAGGTTTTTCTTTCGCTTCCTTTTTATATGTTTGTGCTTCAAATACTTCAATAAAATATACTCTAATAAGAGTATTTTTCATTTTTTCAATTCTTGTTTTCTCCTCAAATTTTTATAAGAATCTTAGTTGCATGTTTTTTTCTATTTCTCTAGTTTTGTATTATGATTTAAACCTATGTTAAGGTTAGAATCAACACCATTTCGAATATCTTCGTCTGTTTATCTAAAAACGTGTTTTTAGTTCTAAACTCACTTGTTTTAAAGTATTTCTTAATTTAGTTGTCATTTGAATTTCGAACGGTAAATGTGCGCTGACACGGGAGTTATCAAGTGACTGCAAGATAATCGGAGTATTTCATACTAGTAATAAAGATTACCTTCTTATTTTATTGAGGACCAGTATTTAAAATTTATATTTTACTGCCGGAGGCCTTAAGAACAGGGCCAATAGCCCACGTACAAAATTACATCCTACAAACTTAAATATGTATAATGGTTAAAACTCTCTAACACCGTGTGCACCTATGTCTTTCAATACACCAATGATGCAACCATTGCCCGCTCAACAACATTACCCACAATTTAGTACGACATATTGTTCACAACCCTATGTCACTACACAAATAGCAAATCAAACCTATAACCAAGCTCTACACTCACAATCTACAAGTTCTCTTGTCACATACAGTAAGAAACGATGTAGGACCATAGAATCTCAAATTGAATCTTAGAACGAGAATTACTGGCTAGGTGATCTTATACTAATTAGCAACCGGTATCACAATCTAGAAGGAAAGGGCATGGGCCAGAGCACCCAAATAAGGCAAGAGAACGGAGAACCGAAGCCACCGCCTATATTTATAACAAATATAAAGAATATCAAGCCACTCACAAAGCTACTTGAAGAGATAGCAAAGAAAAATACACAATAAAATCACTATTTGAAGATCAAGTTAAAGTACAGCCGTTGGACAATCTATACTACTATTATTAAGGCATTAAGTTACCAAGAAGACCGAGTTCCATACTTATAAGCCCAAGCAGGAAAAATCTTTTCGGGTAGTACTAAACAACATACCACTGACAAAAATGATATCAACCTCAGCTTACAAGAAAAAGGACACGAGACTATTAATATATGGAACATAAAGCAGCATAAAACCAAAACAGAGCTCCTCCTATTTTTCATAGACCTCAAACCAAAACCAAAGGACAAAGATATCTACAATATTAAGCTACTTTTAAATGCGTGCGTAGAATTTGAGCCCCCGCACATCAGAAGAGAAATTCCACAGTGAATGCGGTGCCAGAGGTACGGGCATACCAAAAACTACTGCAACAATTCCCCACGCTGTGTTAAATGCGCGGCCAACCATGCAACCTAAGAAGATTAAAACGAAGAAGTTATCTGTGCAAACTGCAATAGCAACCACCCTGGCTGTGTAATACACAAACAGCTGCAACAAAAATATTCACAGCATTAAGGGAAATACATGAACGAATTAAAAACCACTATGAATAAACTTATGGAACAGATGGGGACATTACTCGTAAAGAATAATAACAAATTTGAACACTTTGATCATCTATTCAAAACACTTGGAAACAGGTTTCTAATTAGAGGTGACTATAATGCTAAAAACACTATATGGGGTTCAAGAACAACCACAACGAAGGGAAGACAACTATTAGCCCCCATGAAAACTAACAATCTCAGTTACGTTTCCACAGGACAACCCACCTACTGGCTTAGCGATCCAAACAAATTACCAGACCTATTGGATTTCTGTATCATTAAAGGTCTTAATACTAGAAAGTTTTGAACTTAGCTCAGATCGTACACCGCTTCTGATAAACATGTACGCTCAAATACTAGAAAAGTCAAAATAACCCTCTCTCTATAGCAAAATAACCAACTGGGATATATTCCGTAATATACTAGACGAACACATCAGCTTAGACTTTCCACTTAAAAACAAAGCCGATATTGAAATAGCAGTTGAAACATTAACGAAAACAATTCAAACAGCAGCATGGCAGTCAACACCCGACCAAACGGAATTGCATATTCAAGAAATAGTTCCAATCAACGTCAAACAACTAATATCGAGGAAAAAAGAAGTCCGAAATAGATGGCATCTAACACACTACCCCGACGATAAAAGGAGACTAAATAAAATTACAATAGAGTTGAAACAAGTGTTAACAAAACTCGAAAATGAATTAATGCAAGACTACTTAAATAAACTAGACCCGACACAAGCCACGGATTATTTACTGTGGAAGGGGACCACAATAGTGCCTGTAAGAGCCGAAGATGACAGCTAGTTAAGAAGCAGCATGCATAAAGCAGCCGCATAATATTGAAACCAGTTTACAAGATGAAAACGATATCAAAAAAAAATACCATATCAAATGAGTCTACCACTTAAGCCTGTCACAACTACAGAAGTCAAAACAATAATCCATAAAGAATTAAACACCAAAAAGGCTCCAGACTTTGAATCTTATTACACCAAAAGTCCCCAGAGAGGTCCCCTAAAAATGCATAAAAGCTATCACCTATATCTTTAATGTAGTTCTAAGACTGCAACATTTTCCAAATCAGTTAAATAATAATGCTACCTAAACCGGGAAAGAAAACCAAGGCAATTGAAATCATATAGGTAGATAAGTCTGTTGCCCTTCTATCTAAAGTTTTCGAGAAACTCTTGATGAAACGACTGAAACTAATTATAGACGAGAAAAACCTAATTCCTAACCATCAGTTCGGTTTCTGTAAAATGCCCAGAACAACCGAGCAAGTGCACCGAATTAGTAAACAAATAATGCAAGGTTTGAAAACCAAACAATACTGTTCGGCAGTGTTTCTCGACGTATAGAAGCTTTCGACAAGGTATGGCACAAAGGAACTATGTTATAAAATGAAATTACTACTACCATATCAATATTATAATATCCTAAAATTTTTCTTAACTGATAAATGCTACATAAAATATCAGGAAGCATTCTCAAACTTGTTCCCAATATCAGCTGGTGCCCCACAAGGTAGTGTGTTGGGACCAACACTCTTTCAGATTTACCACAGATCTACCAGTTTCCGAGACAACATTCACTGCCACATTTGCAGATGATACTGCTGTTTTGGCATCATATACAAATCCTACCTCTGCTACACAAAATCTGAAAGCTCATCTAAATGACATCGAAATTTCGTTAAAAAAGGGGAAAATTAAAGTAAACACAGGAAAATCAGTTCATGTCACATTTACTTTGAGAAGAGGAATCTGTTCTGTGACCTTGGTCTTCACCTGGATAGGAGAATGACGTGGAAGAAACACACGTTTAGTAAACGCAAGCAGCTAGGGCTTAAATTTGCAACAATGTAGTGGATGTTGGGTAAGCAATCACGGATGTCACTAGAAAGTAAACTTCTGCTATACAAATCCATGTTGAAACTGATTTGGACGTACGGGGGTACAGCTAGCAATTCCAACTTATAAATCATCCAAAGATTCCAGAATACGGTGCTTCGCATTATAGTTAGTGCACCATGGTACGTGCCAAATATTCTAATTCATAGTGATCTAAAAGTACCTTCAGTACGCAATAAAATTAAAAAATTTAGTGTAAATCACAGTGCCAAACTTCAGGAACATCCTAATAATCTGGCAGCCACACTGTTGAAGCTACAACCAGACGCTTAAAAAGGTTCAAACCGTCGGACCTTCAAACGAGATTTGATTAAACTATAGCAATGTAAAATAATTTAAATGTTATAGAATATCATTGCTTAAGTTTACTTAATTAACCCTATAATGTATATGAGTTTAAGTTAGTGTTAATTACTTAATAATCTACTATGGAGAATCTTCATTGGAAGGCTCTTTACTCGTTATTAGGTTGCTGTTATTACTAGAACCATTAATCATATCATATACCCATTATCCGTAAGGACAGATTGTATAAATATTTTGAGTCTTAATAAAAAAAATTTCTTAATTTTATTTTATGTAACTTTATTTTTACTGATACACATTTTTTTCTATTCTCATCATTTTTTCATATCTAAAGCTTTTAGACCGCTATTATACATTATTAGGTTCCCATTTAATGTTCTTGTCTTGCTGGTAATTAGCGGCAAATCGTCTATATATGTCTTTTTATAACTTTTATATTCTCTATTTTTCAGTTACCTCTATTGTATTGTTTTGAAGTTATTTTTGCTGCTTTGGTTCAATCATCCAGAATACAACCTTCTCCAAATCTCCTTTCAATTTTGAACATTAATAATTTGTTATGCTTTACTCTGACCAAATTTTTTGTTTGTCTGTATAGATATGTTATTCGATTATTCATCTTTTCATTAAATCCACTTATTTTATAGAATTCTTTACATACATCTTCTATTTATTTTATAGAAAGCTTTTGTTGATCGATGAAGCATATATTGAATGAAAATTGCACCTGTCACGCCTCTCTAAGGTCTAACAGCATATTATGAGTCTTCCAGACATTCTTTAAAAACGCCTCAGCCCTTTTTCTAATATTCCAGCGTATGCTTTGCCTGCTACGTAATACCCCCGTAGTTATTGCACTCCTTTATGTCTCTTCTTTAAGATCCTTATAATTATTCTGATTTGCTAATCTTCTTTAGCTTTTCCTCTATTGAGGGCTTCATTTATTGTTATCTTTAATATTTCTACTATTTTACCATTTCCTTCTTTTAGTATGTTGCCTGTTGATGTTGCGGAAGTGTTGACATAAGGTTTGATAAATGCCAAGCACCCACGCAAATAGGCTAGAAGAGTGTATGCTTCAGAGAATGACTCAAATGAGATCGAACTGAACTAAATCTACGCAAAGAACCTTCAAGTATGAGAGAATGGCGTAGGAAATTAATTAATTTTTACAGCAATTCAGTAAAAGTCTCAATACATAAATGTGATCAACTGAAACTATTCATCTCAACAGCAATAGCTGTCCAACGTTAAACGACGGATAAATACAGAAACAACTCCACAATGATTTTGTTTACCGATTTAATTTTAAGAATGGAATCCTGGAGTAACATGAAAGGACAAAAATTGTCTAACTAAAGACAACTTTTCAGAAAAGAAAAATGTAAGTGTTCTCCAGACCAAGTTCCTAGCAAAATACACTAAGAAAACAAGTCATAGTTATGGATTGGAACGCACAACAGTACCAAATCAAAATAAAATCCAAAACATTTTGTAACACCCCGAAAAAAGAAATCCGCCACTTTTAAAGTCACTAACAAGATATTAAATTTAAAAATTAGACATAAAAAACGTTTTATGTTCTTTGTCCATAACCATCTTCTTTTTGTGTAACTCGTTGAAGAGCAAAGGGCGTTTTAAAGACTGAGTAAACGGCTTGGCTACTAGAAAACTTCTTTACTAGGTTTTTTCAATTGTTCTCGTCTTGTACTATATATTTGGTTTGTCTAAAGTCAATAGCTTATTTTGCTACATTTCTGTTTAATTTTCTTATTGAATGATCTATCTATTTCCATCCTCCTTTTTTAATTGTGATTTTCCTTTCTTATAAACTAACTGTTGCGACTGTCCCCTAAAGCACAACATCGAAAAAGAAGGCTTTGAACAATTCTTTCGCACTCTGGGCACCAAATTCATATTATTAGGCGACTACAACAGCAAGCACACCACGTAGGGATCCTGACTAGTCACCTCAAAAACCAGAGAGCTGTACAAAGTTGTACAAGACAACAAATACATCTACTTATCAACGGAAACACCGACATATTGCCCACCGGACCCCAACAAAACCCTCGACCTCTTAAACCTCTTTATCATTAACGGCATATCACCAAACTGTACAAACATATCTGCAAGCTATGATTTATCATCTAGTCACACTCTAATCATAGGAACTATCAGCGCAAGTGTCCAACTCAAAGACTCCTCTGAACAGATTTACAACGTCACAACAGATTGGGACAAATATCGCCAAATTTTCCATAAAAAAACTTGTGTTACGAATTCTTGACTTCTTTGGCTTCCGCTGATTTCACTCAACTATAAAACGGTGTCACCGCACCACACTCGAGATTAATGTGGCGTTTGAGCGGTCAACCTACTGAATATTTCCCAGGCGTTTGACATAGTTTGGCACAAAGGACTCAAACATAAAATACAACAAATTTTACCTCCTTAATTTTACAAGCTCCTGGAATCCTACCTAACATACAAACCGAGTTAACGATAAAGTCTCAGCAGTGTATCCAGTGCAATCTGGGGTTCGAAAGGGAAGAGTCCTAAAACCTTTCCTCTATACGTTATTCACTACCAACCTTTCAACCACCCCAACAACAACTGTAGGCGCATACGCTGACGATACAATTATCCTTGCGAGGCATACAAATTCAAACACGTCCAAACCCACCTTCATTAACTTGAAGAATAGCTCAAGAACTGGAAAATAAAGGTTAAGGAGTCTAAAACAATCCAAGTGAGTTTTACTTTACGCAAAGGGCTATGCCCTCCGCTTTACTTTAACAACATTGAGACACCACAATATTCAACAATGAAATACTTGTGTTTTCAGCTCGACAACAAGCTCACCTGGAGGGAACATATTATAAACACATCGAGCTTCGAATTAAAACCCTTCACTGGTTACTAAATCGCCATTCCCCATTATCATTAAATAACAAATTTCTGATCTATAAGGCCACCATCAAACCTATCTGGTCCTATGGAATTGAACATTGGGGTTTCTCTCCATAAAGAAGACCCCTCACTAGACAGGCCCTCACAATGTCAGTGCCACATTTATAATGTTAGCTTATAGGATTTTATGTATTATGATTGCCAATTTACTTAACAATAAAAAATAATAAAAATTTTTCGTCAATTGTCACTGATTTTTTGACCAAAAATCAACTTTTTACTTGATAATCTCGCATATTTACCCGTTTTGGCTTCTAGTGGCTATTTTATAATTCTTAAACCGTATTTGACCATGAAAGGAAACGGTTTTTCATCAAAAAGAGCATTCGACGCTCAACGACAACCAATTTTAACGTTATTCCATTCAACAATACAAGTCATTTTATACACTTTTTCAACATTAAAATCCTTGTATTTCTGTTGAGAAAGAATACTTTGAATAAGTAAAATGTGATTTGTTAGAATTTCTTAACTATTTTTATTGTTAAGGGATTTTATTTATTTTTGGAACAGAGAGTATACTAATGATTCAATGCTCGGGAAATAATCAATCAAATATATAGCGGCACTTTAACAGTTTCTTATACAAGAACAATCGCTTCACATAAATAATCGTCATACTTTTTATTCGTTATTTTTATTACCTCTTCTAGCGGAATGAAATTTGCATTGTGCCAGAAATTTCATTTTTTTCTCATCTATCACTGTACACTTAAACACTTAAAGTCTGGTAATCGAACCAAATAACATAATTAATTGAACTAGTAGAAATTTAACTTTAGCTGTCTTTAATACAAAATAGCTTCAAAGTTTTCTTGTAATGTTCCCAAAAAAATCAAACGTGGGCTGATTTTGTTATATTCTCCTCCAAAGTTTAAATTGAAAATGCAAAATCGAACTATGAAAATAGTTTGTAACTTCTCACAATCCGCCCTGCAAAATTAATATAGGAGCGCACAAGCAAATGCACCTCCTATATTCATATTACATTAAAAATTGAAGGAGCCTTCCAGGAATTGCTGCTTCTATATGAATAGCATTCACGAGTTTACCAGCAGAAAATTGAAGAGCCAAGTTAAATATTCCGCCCGGCTTCTGCCCTGTCTGAAACTTCCCTCCTCCTGCTGCAAGTTGGAAACAAAAATAGAGCAATTGCTAGTAAACAACCGGGACGAGCTGAACTACAAAGTTCAAAGTATCGCAGCGTCGCTTCTTGTTCATTTACCATTAAAAATGAAAGTGCCAGTTCTAATTATTGAGTTAAGGTAATCTCAGTAAATAAGAATGTTCACGGTTTTCCCAAAATTACCGAGTCTTATAATGCCAAATATTACAATACAATAAAAAATCTATATATTTAATAAAATGGTGCAAGGCACAAGGGGTCTGTGTTGCAACCGCTTTTGTTCTCTTTTTCCTAAGGCATTTAATTTAAACTGTTTTCTATTGTCACAAGAAGTATATTTTAGGATGTATCTAAAATTATGAATGATTTCAAACAAAACAACTATAAATGTTATATACTGTTACTACCTAACCTAAAATAATACATCTCACCTTGCTCAATATGTAGAGAGGATAAGGGAACAATTTCCGTAAATAGTCAGGGTAAAGGAATTCGGGGATATGTTAGGATAACAAAAATAAAATTTTCATTTAGCATAGGAATTACTTTAATTTAATTTCGGTTTCGTATAATGGATGTAGTAAACAGTATAATTAGAGAAAATATGAGACATTGACTAAGTAAATGCCTTCAGTTTTAAACTTTATCAATAGATTATCAACATTAATGGTATGATCTTTTTAGTAGTTAGAGGTTCCAGAGGTAAAACTGTCCACCAATTTAATCTCCAGATGGGAAAAATTAATGAAAACAGAAGTACGTCTAAATCAAGAAGAATGGAAATGTAGAACGTAAGCACAATGTGGAAAAGTGGAAAACCAGAAAATACTAAACATAAAATAAAATGCAAGAACGCAAATTTGTTCGGAATAAGTAAAGTCAAATGAAATAAGAATAGGCTATGATGACGAATAAGTGGAGAAAGTATATGAAGAAACAAAGGACATAATGGAATACGTCAACAGAGAAGTAAATTAAAGTATCATTATTGGGGAAGAAGTAAAAGGTGAAATTGTGGGCTAAAGAAATGAAAAGAGATTAATCTGGCAGAGCTTTGGACAAAGCACTAGTAGTAACAAACACTATTTGACCGTTCCCCACGAAGAAAAGAAACATAAAAAATTTTTTGGTGATCTGAGCAACGATTACACATTTAAGTATTAAAAAAAAGTAACAATATGTTAAGTAGATCAATTGATCAAGAAGATACAAAAGAATAATTAGAGTTTTGGATGAACGACACGCAAGGAAAAATTAGGTTGATACAAATAAGACATAGAACACTAAGATAATACATAGTTAACGCAATGGACGAAATACTAAAATTTAAAGATGGGCACTCTGGATCGCAAAGGATTATTATCCAGATAACTAAAGACAGAAGAAGTGTAATAATCTACAAACAAATAATGGACAAGAAAATTACTGGGATCGCAGAACAAAATCAATAGAAAATGTACTAAAGCAAGAAGAAAAGTAAAAATAAGTAAGTTTGCTTTTCAAAGAAGAAAAATCCATAAAACAATAAAATCTTTCTTCAAGAAGATAAACAAGAATCTTAGGAGTAAAAGATAAAACAAGAAATATTCTACTGGAATAAAGTGATACTGGAGAAAGGTGGAAACGCTACATATAATGAAGACGGCAAAAAAATCTTTCTAGAACAATACGACCAGGTCGATGAAGATAAGAAAGCTGTAACTTAGAGGTAAACTTTCCTAACTACTAAATTAGTGATACCTTTATTATGTGGAGAAGGTTAAAACAGTTTTATATTGCAAGCTACTTATGACGTGAATGATCTTAACATATCCTACGATTGTTTAACTTTTGTTTAATCTGGAAATGATCCCATTTACGACATGCTTGCCTCTTAGCAATGATGGAAAAGTAAGCTCAGGTTGTGTTATGTTTGTATGATAAGTAAACGTTTATTAAAATAAAGCAAAAAAGAGAATAGGGTTTTAAGAGATAAATTGCTAATCAGTTTAACTTTATCGGCTGTAATAGAGTTGAGCGCTTCTAAATCTATTTTTAACTAGTATTTGGTTTATATAATGATATTATACAGTAATTTATCATTTTTATTGTTTGAAGGCTAATAAAATTGAATAGGAACAAAATCATGTTTCTAACACCCCCAATACTGGTTTAGAGTACAGTGATGGCCTCTCGTCCTACTATGACTTTCAACATTTTTTGCTGCAACAAAGGTAAGCATTTTGAACGCATAATAATATGATTCTCTGACTTTCTAACAGCATTCATGTTGCTACTTTCAGGTTAATGAACTTTTTTTGGAAAAAAGTACCTCATGACATTTCTGAAACCTTCAATATCACCAAATGAGAGTTTACCAAGATCTGGTGTCTAGATCTCATTTTAACTCAACAGTTTCTACTATAATGATAATATTTAATTTTTCTGAATTTTTGGTTAGACTTTTTTTAGTAATTTTGTTAGCATTATTGTGTGTAGATCAATGATATCTTTTGGATCAAAGCAATGATAATATGTCCGACTGAGGTTTAGATTAGGATCCGCAATACCACCCTGCAACTTCAAAAACCTTTAGTACCACCAAACCAGAAAAACCAGAGTCGAAACCAAGGTTTAATGTTCCAATAGAAAGGAAAACCTAAAATAAAAATTTGAAAGCAAATAAAAAAGTAGGGAAGGAATAACAAATTAAACATGGAGTTCTTGTGCCAGGTCTTTACCTGACATCTTCATGCATGTCATCGTGCACTAATAAGTGTACAAAGAGTATCAATTAAAGTAAAGGCACAATATCTTTAATAATCTTTATAAACAAGGTAACAGTAACTATTATGAACGCCAGTTCGTAGTTTCTTGGGTTTTGAAAAGTTACATTATTCGAAAGACAACAGATAAATGTTTCTAAAAGAAATTTAACCTTAAGGTATTTCTTTGTAATGCATGGCAGTAAGATTGAAGTGCGGATTTTTTTTAATATGCCGGAAATTGCTGTGAAAACTGCATTGACCAAGAAAGTTAAAGGGGACTTTATACTGCCTTATTATAGAGAAAGAAAGCAGCCAGGCAAAAAGCTGTTACAATAGAGAAATGCCTGTCAAAAAATATTTAGCCGATGAACTTAACATAAAAACTGTACTCATTGTACATTGAAGATTGCGAACAATAGAAAATTCACGACTCAGAGATAAGCAAAGAATAATTCTACAGTCAGATTTTCAATGGCAAATTTAATTTTCATTCAAATTGCCAGCGAGTGGTCAATGTGGCAAATTACGACAATGATAAACTATTCCAACGAAGAACGTAAACAAGAGTTTGGCAAAAGAAAAACTTGAATATGACGGAAGAGATTAAATAAAATTTATTCGAAGAAAGCTGTCTTCTTAATAATTGTTATAGTGATCGGGATGCAGAAGTGTTTACTAACATCTTTCTTGATAAACTCATAATCATTTTATTTGATAAAACCGTAGACTCTTCAACTAAATATTTTAAATTTTACTAATAGAAAAGCACCTAACGCCATATGGGTTAAAACGATCAAAAGACGAGGGGTGGTGCGGCCGGAAAAGTGGACTGTATAGGTAATTTTAAATTTTTAATAAAGGAACTTGAAACAAATCTAAAGCTAAAAACTAACCTGTAGAAACGGCGCTTCGTCGCACATATCGGTTCCCTGCTGTTGGTCCTGGGGCTTCCAGGAAAAGGATATAAGGATATGGGTAAAAAGATAGGACAAGTTACCACAATCTTCACAGCGGAGCCGAACGGTAGCGTCTTTCCTGGTGCAAATATTCCTTCGTCATTCCTTGCCGAGTCAGAGCGAAGAAAAATGGACCGAGTTTTACCGGTGGAAATTTCAACCAAGAAATGCCAGAAATAAAAAAACTTGCGGGAAGAGGTTAATCTAGTTAAACACGCCGGCGAACTCTCGGTTAAAAATGCTCTCGTCTTACGGAAAATTTAAACTATCACAAACTGAATTCAAAAGAACGATGCCTGCGAGAACATAGCAAAAGGCCAAGCCCGAACAAAAGCGCGTACAAAAGGCGAAACGCCAACGAAAAAGGCAGCGCAACGCGTGCTCGGACAAATTCGTGGCGGTATTTCAAACCCAAAATATATACAAGAGGGAATCAAAATACAGCCGGCCTCTAAATTAAAAATTCGAAATAAAAGGTAATTTTGAGATTGGCGCGAACAAGGGGCTTATAAGTTCTTGTCCTGTATTTTGTCCTAAACAACATAACAAGTGACACTAAAGAACTGACTAGCTGGTTAGATAACTACGAAGGACAAAACAAAAATTCTATTGTCGTGGGGGGGGGGCAATTTATGGTTACTGAGAATATTGTTTTAATAAAAATAGTTAACACGTTTTTTCTCATAGGGCACTCAAGAGGTTTACTCAGTGATTGGGTGTGCCAAAAGGGAATAGCCATGACGACCCTTGGAAAAGACCTAGAAAATATTTTAAACTCTTGTTTACTGCTAATCTAAAACAGAATAAAGAGTAAGAAACTTTAAAATCAGTTGGATAAATAGTACACCTGCATTTAAGAAAAGGTGAGAAACCCTTTACTACAAGATTTCCTTTTTGATAAAAACATTTCCCAGACAATATCCGCTCAAAAAGTCATAAGTAGTACCAAGTGTCGAGACTTACTTCTAATATGGGTACCAAAATGTTTCGATTATCTTCATGATAGCCTCCCTCGCTCACCACACTACTATCGGTGGCGTAAAAAAAGATATATATTTTTTAAATAAATAATAAGTTTTCCCTGTTTATTTTCTAGTTTAGTTGCGTCATATAAACCCCCCCTCCCTATTCTATAAAATTTTAAAGACATAGGTCAATGATAATAAGCTTAATAATTTAAAAATGAATTTAGTTGCAGTCCAGGAACCAAAAGTGAGCAAAGCAACAGGGATTAACCAAATTTAGGAGAAAGAAAGACTAATAATCTATATACCCAAAAAGGATACAATTGGAAACTACGAAGGTTGTCGCATAATATCTCTAGTAATACATATTTTGAAAATACTGACAAAAGTTATATATTGCAGAATTAACAAAATATAGAACAAATCCTAGTAGATCAGTTTGGTTTCTGGAATTCGGTAAAAAGGAAGCAACAAGAGCTTTACGGGGTAATCGTAGATAAAAGGATGACGAAAAGAAAACCAACGCGCATTGCCTTCATAGATCTAGAAAACCTTCCGACAATAAATGAAAAATATTGGAATAAACTTCAGAGACATAAGAATTATTCTAGCAACAAACAAAAGCGACAAGGAAATAAAATAACCTTTTTCAAGGAGAGAAGGTTGTTAGTATTGATAGCAGTGGACAACTTTTGAAGACATTTGTCTGAAAGCAAAATCTTAAACGGCAGCAATCGATAAAGGGAAGAGGCTAGAAGCTTTTTAGATGTGGTGCTATAGGCGGATGCCAAGAATAATCTGGATCGATAGAATAATAAATATGAAAGTGTTATAAAGTAGGAAATAAGCGAACTCTAATAAAAGAGACAAAAAAAGGACGAAACTTACTAATTGGACATACAAAACGCCTGAAAAACTACATAAAACAACTATAAAAAAATAGTTGAAAGATGAAATACATCAGGCAGACTGCGAATGCTTTGCATGACGCAAATCATAACAGACTACAATATAACAATTGTAATAAGTTAAAAAATTGTTTATGAATAGAAAAGAATAAAGAACTCTGGTGTTGCATTAAACCAATCAGTAGTTATGAGAGACAATGAGTAACAATCTTTATTAATTTCTCTTATATCTCGTGCACCAAGATGAAAAACCACAATCGCAGGTCCAAATTTCGCAGCATTTCCTTTCCAGATAAAAACATGACGGGCGCTGTAATGGAATAATTATTGCGGAAAGACGCGGGCCGCCGCTTTATATCAACCAAAATTTCCCCAATTATCCGCGCATCACTTGTTCTCGTGTTTCCGCGAACCTTGAGCCACCATTACGGCGAAGAAAGCCCGCGCGGCGGCCGGGGCTTCCCCGAAATGAATTCCCATTAAACAGCCATTAGAGTAGGCCGCGCGCTGCGAAGAAGTGTTAAAGGGGGGAATTTTTCACTATTCGTGCCCTATTACCGCGACTTAATCCGGCCATTTAGTTAATTAGGCCCTGACGAATTAAGCCCTTAAAGGATGATATCGCGTCATTACGCGGACGCCACTGGCGCTTTAAATTCTGAGCACGGCGGTCCCACGCCCAGCCGCGTAATTTGCCACCAGCCATTGCGTAAAAATCGGTATCTAATTGCAGCGCGGATACTATTACGCCTCGCACTCGCACTTACCTCTTGCGCCAGAGGTCGCTGATGGGCGCCCGGAGAGATATCATTAGGGGAATCGGAGACCGGTGCTTACCTGAAAAAATAACACACAATTAACTTCATTTCCAGAAAAACTGATTAGGAGATAATAGAGAAAGAGTAACACCTTGGCAGAAAATCGAAATCACATCGCTATTTGTAAGCCGACTAAAATGAACTAAATGTTGGGTTTTCCTCTGTTAATGAGATTCTACTCTTTCTTAGGAGAATAAAAGAAATATAAACAGGAATTTGTTATTTATGCGCAATGGTGATGTGTCTGAAGATAATTTCCTCCTTAGAGTACCTTTGCACTTCCATTTCTTTGATTAAAGGGGAGTAAAACTAAATTTTGCAAAAAATTGATTTTTTTATTTTGCCTAAATCAATCATTTTTCAGTCATAGACATGCATCTTTGTTCCCAAGTAAAAATTCGCACTAGATATATTCACAATGAGCTCCAAACGCGGACGAGTTATTCTAGCGCTCTTAGCGGTTTGGAGCGCGCGCGTCTTCCATCGGTTGTAAAGAACATGCCAGCACGCATGAAGGTGTTCAAGCCCTGCAAGCTTCTCGGCAACCCTTGACCGAGGAAGAGCTTCTATACGGCTCAGGGATAGCAGACTAAAAGGTCGATTTTCCTTAACTTAAAACGCGTTTTTCTCGAAATCATGTTGACAGCATAGCGTTCAGTATTTGTTCTACCGACCTGATTCAAAATGGATTCTGTTCAGGAAACGTGTCTGCATCACGTGACGCAGGCGTTTTGATACACGCCATATTTTTTAAAACAATTTACTACAGAAATTTACACGAAATTTTTTTTAAACGGCTGCCATTTTTTTCTAATTAAAATTTTCCAATTTTCCTACGTCACGTAATATCTATGCACATATATGTAAACACTTTTTTTAGTTTTTTAATTTTAGACGTCTCATTTTGCCGCAAACCTGTCAACGCCAAAGGGGTCATTTTAAAAAGGCGCCATTTTGGACCAGCCGTTGTAAAAAAACATGGCGCCCTAAAAAATAAAAATTTTGTATTGTATTAACTTCATATAATAAACGTACTAGGTTTTATGCTGATTGATTAAGTCGTTTTTTTAATTAAAAAAACAAAAAACACATCGAATTTCAACATTTGCAGTGTTACTCCCCCTTAATATCACTATATCAGTTTCGCAACGAATTATTATTAAATTTTCCATACCAGAGGCCGTAAAACCGTCCAAATTTTTGAAAGGGTTATAGCACAATATTTGGAAGGACTAAAATGAGGACCAGTGTTACCCAAATGAATATTCGTATTGTTTGCCTATTTCTCTAAAGCCACCACCGATTAATGGTCGCTAATATTGTTCTAAAGTCAGAGAATTCTTTTACAGACACTCAAATTCAACAAAAATTCCTATTTACACATTTAAGTTGCCCAGCTAATAGATTGTTTGATGGAAAATTAAATTTGAAATCACTCTTACAAGCGTAACTCTTAAAATAAAAAAATTATTACTGTAAGCGGTAGAACTATTTATTAATTGCAGAAACCAAAGTAAAACGGAATAAATGTAGCAACAGTCTACAAGTTTTATTTCTAAATATTTTTTTTTATTTAGAAATTTGCAATCTGTTCTATGAGAACATTTAGTAAATAGGATAATCAGTAAGTACAACATGAGGGTAGAAGTGATCCAGCGACCACTCCCTGTATATTTATATTTATGTATGACAAAGGTAATATAAGTGATACTCAAGTAATTTAGTTATGTAGATCAGTGGGGCGTTTCTTCTTCAGTCTTCTAGGTACGGCTAGTTCATTCATTAGGTGGATAACCTCCTCATTGTGATGCCCTGGGAGATTGCGGAAATAAGTGGTGCTGAATCTTTGGATTTCTTCATCAACTGTAGGAATGGCTAAGTCATCGTGAATGGTTTTATTGCTTATATACCAAGGCGCATTTAGAATCACGCGTAGGATTTTGGACTGCAGTCGTTGTATATTCCAGATGGGTTTTATAATACATTTATATAGAAGTATTTTATTTTCTATTTTCAATTGAGAATTACGGCCGAGTAACCAATACATTTGTCGAATCTTGTTGTTTATGTGATTGTTTCTGAATATTAAGTGTGGCCGCCATTTTAGTTTAGAGTCTAGTATTAGTCCTAGGTATTTGACCTCATTTTGGACAGGTAGCTGGGTATTGTTAATGGAAAAATTTGGGCAGTTGATTTGTCTAGTTTTTTGTTTCATTTGTGTTGACTTAGCGGCATTAGCTTTAATACACCAGGAACTGAGCCATTCTTCAAGTTTGTTTAGATGAATTTGGACACAATCAGCAGCTAGTTGAGGATCATTGTCAACTGACAGGATCGCAGTATCGTCTGCAAAAGTGACAATGGTTGTGCTATCAGTAGTTGTTATATCTGCCGTAAATACAAGGTACAAGAATGGTCCTAGAACACTACCCTGTGGTACTCCTAAATCGATTGGGTGAATTGTGGAAACATCATTATCAAATTTAGTTTGGAAAAAGCGATCGCTGAGATAGAACTTTAGGATAAGATAATAGTAGGTAGGAAGAATTTGTTTTAGCTTAAATAAAAGGCCTTTATGCCAAACACGGTCAAAAGCTTAGGCAATATCTAAAAAACCTTTTTTTCTTCCAGACTTCTTATGATCTCGTTAACGATTCTGTGACACTGGCGAATTGTAGAGTGTCGGTCTCTGAATCCGAAATGATGTTTAGGTTAATATTAGTTTGCAGTCTCTTTAGTAGCAATCTTTCAAACATTTTAGATAGCAGAGGAAGTAGGCTTATAGGACGGTATGAAGAAGTTGAATTAGGTGGTTTACCAGGTTTAGGTACTAATATGATCTGGGCAAATTTCCAAGAAATGGGAAAATAGGTGAGTCTTATCATACTATTGTAAATAGTAGTTAATATTGTTATTGCCTTCTTCGGTAGTTTCTTAAGAATCTGGCCAGTTATAAGATCAAATCCAGGAGCTTTGTGTGTTTTAAAATTGTTAATTTCATGTTTTATTTCAAATGGTGTCAACGGATTGATTGGGGGGGGTCATTAGACATGGTGCAGCTAAGGAATTATTGATATTCTCAATATTGATGTTAGGGTTAAGTTCTGGAGGACTAAAAGTTTGGGCTAAGTGCTCTGCAAAAGCGTTTGCTTTCACTTGATCTGTTTTTGTCCAGGTTCCATCTTGCTTCCTTAATGGTGGTATGTGATTAGTAGATCTTTCGAGTTTCTTTGTAGCTTTTCACACTAAGTTATCTTTTCTCGACAGAGACGTAATATATGTTACAAATGTAGAATTTCTTAAATCTTGTAGTGTAGTTTTAAGTAACCTTGTATACCTGTTATATAAATTTTTATCAACAGGATTGCGAGTTCTTTGACATGTGCGTCTTGCACGTCTTTTCTGTGCAATCTGCTGTATAATCTGTGGCGGTATGTTAGTAACTTCTTGTTTATTTGTGATTGGTGTTAGTGTACTTATCCAGGCTGCTTCTTGTATTGTATTAGTAAAGTTTGTACAGCAATATCAATGTCTCTAGGTTCTTTTAGTTTCATGTTCAGGATTAAATTATCTTCGATGTATCGTTGGAAGTTAGTAAAATCAGTTTTTGGAGAGACTAATTGGGTGGATTTGATTTTGTAATAATGTGGGTACTAAGGGTGAGGATAACGGAGGAATGGTCCGATGAAAGGTCTCAATTAGGTTCAATATGAAGGAAGTTAGTTGCGTAATAGATCTGGAACCCCAGTCAGAATGTTTGGCATTCCAATCTCCACCAACTATGAAACGACGTCCCAAAGTGTTAAACATTGTTTCATACTCGTCGGTATTGATTGCGTGTCTAGGTGGGCTGTAAATCGCTGCTGTGGTAAAAGATCTCGGTTTAGCATTGACATGAATTACAGAAGCTTGTATTTTGTTGGTTTGAAATGAAGGAAGTTCATGACGTGCTATTTCAGAGCGTATGAGTATTGCAGCCCCTCCATGTGCTGTTCCATCCAGATGAATGGTATGAAAATTAATATAAGATGGTATTCTAAATACTGATCGGTCTGTAAAATGAGTTTCAGATATAAGCATTATATCTCTTTTATTAATTTGTAGGAAATAAGTTATTTCTGTTTTGTGATTTGCTAAACCATTGGCATTCCAGAGAGCTTTATGTAAAGATGAGATGCCCATTAATGGACTAGTTTATTGATGACAGTTGATAGCATATTTAGTATCATTCTGCCTTGGGAGATTAACTGATTGAACATTGCTTTGAATTCGGTGAGGAAATGGTTGCGTTGGCCACTGAAGTCATTATCTTGATTTCCTGTATTTAGCCCTCGTGCAGCATCAGCATAAGTTCGAAAGTCGGTTCTTGGTTGTTGTTGTATTGATTGGTTCGGTGTTTGGATATGTGGAATTTGGGGTTGATCACAATTTTGATTATTATTTCCTCCAGATTTGGTTTTTGCATTGTGTAACTGTTTATATATTTCGCAACCTTTATAATTCGAACGATGATCTTTTCCACAAACTGCACACTTTGCTGGAGTGCTTTTGGATTTTTGGCACAATGTGGAATTGTGGTCACCTCCACATTTAACACATTTGTATGGTCGTGTGCAGTAAGATTTAGCGTGATCATATAGTTGGCACCTTGTACATTGTATGATATTGCTTTTTTATGTGGCAGTTCAACAGTTATTCGCATATGTTCAATGAATTCTAAACTGTAAATATCTTTATTATTTTTTTAGGTTCCAAATCTACATAAAATAGCATTAGTGGTTGCTTGTTAATTCGATGTCGTATGTTAATAATATTGTGAACGGTCTGACCTTTCGCTTCTATGTATTTTTTATATCTTCGATAGGTATTGAATAGTGGAGATTTCTGATAACTACCCCATAGGCCCTTTCCTGCTTCATTTGGTATGTGTGGTGTATAATTTTTTCCTCATTAAGGTATCTGATATGTTTCCTATAGGTTTCGGACGTATTAGTATTTATTTTTATTGAGTTGTTTGTGGGTGCTTTTGAATAATAAGTTTCTTCTTCAGTAATTTGTGATAAATTATCGATCATAATTTTATAGTCTATTACTCCATATATAAAAATTGGAGGGGGTTTAGGGTCTTTGGGAGGATTATTTGGACTAGGAATGGTAATTTCTGATGATTCGTTTGTTAATGGAATGAATCGATTACTTGTGGGTACCACAGGTGTTTCTTCAACATTTTTATTAGCTATTGTATTGGAACGTCTTCTTTTTTTATTACTTGCCATGTATGGGAAGTTTCTGGAGGATCTTCATTATCACTCTCTTCTTCCATTAAGTAACTAGTGGCCGTTTCAGGGGCTGAGTTGGTCTCCTTAAGCAAGGCTGCAGTTCTGGTGTTGCGATAGCACGCACGTCTGTATATATATACGTCAAGTATAGAGTTTTTTCTTGCAAACACTTTCACTAATGAATACGATTTGTATGTGCTTTATTATACGTATTCACCCGATTGTAAATGTCTTCAAATTATAAAAATGTAATATTTTTTGTGGGGCACAATTTTGTCTTGACAGTTGACGTTTACATTTTTGTTGCCAAGAAATTTTAATTTGGATTAAACGGACTATAAGATAACAGCTGCAATTACAAGAAGAGTACATCAGCAAATCTGCTTTGCATCTACATATGGCCTCATACACACTACCAAAAAAATTAAGTGTGCCTCCACATGAATTTGTGAATACAAGGGCTTTTATTTAACCAATCCTAACCTGCACTAAATATTTTGCATAACAATAATATTTTGACTTTATTTTAAAAAATAAAAAATGTAGAAAATATCAATTGATTAGATTTACACTATAAGAAAATTAATAAAAATCCTTACTTAATTAATATTCTCATCTCCTAAATTTCCATACAATATGAAGAGAAGCTTGTGTGGAACAGCATATCAACACCAATGCGCTGAAGTGAAATTGACGAAGCTAAAGTATTTTCTGCTAAATATTATTGCACAGAAGAACTAGTTTTAAATAAGTTTACTGACTTTTATATCCATACGGTAGTCTAAATTTGTTTGAAATACTATATATTCAATTATCATACCGATTTTTGAAAATATACAGGATGGATTAATAAAAATTAGCTTTTTTAGCAACACACTTTATTCACAACATAGTTTAAAGTACTACTACCCAAATTTTAGCATATTGATCATCTAAATATTACAGTTTTCGTTAAAAGTGCAATATTAATTTAAAAAAGGCACTAAAATAATGCGATTTATAAGGATATGCAAAAGCCCACTTGTGAGCCACAGCAATTAGTCTTTAAACTTTACCCATGCGACTTAACAATCTCTTTCGTATGGTGCCCACCTTGCTATAACTTCAAGTATGAAAATTTCATTTCTGTTTAAATATTAGACCAAGCTTTATATAAAGCAAACAACTACAACGTTAAAACACTTTAAGGGACTCAAAACCCGCTACCACTACTGTCGGATTCACCAAAGACATCAGAACTGTTAGATTGCTTTGTTGTCAGTCAAATTTTTAAAATTATATTAAATTGTGGCCTCCCTTCAGACCGCACAACTTAAAAACAGTAGGGACGATTATAGAAATAAAACTAGCGAAACCGCAAACTTAAAAGTTAGTCTTAGAAACCACAAACAGATAGAAAAACATCTGGAGAGTTAATTTATTATCTTCAAGAAACAATTAATTATGCTACGCACCCCTCCCCAACCAGAGACTACAAAAATATGACAATCATATCTTTAAAAAAAAAAACTTATTGTTAAAAAAATAAAAGCCAGGGCGCGATAGTCCAAGTTAAGGAAAGTTCGTAGCAATTCACTTCATGTCTACATCTCTAACTTCAACTGATAGAATAACACTATTTGGTATCCGATCAAAACAAAGCTAAAACTAGTGCAAACTAATTTCGAAATTCGTAGGAAAAATCCTACACCATTTCCGTGAGCACCAAGCAATAAAGAATAAATTGACCGCTTTGCCGAACATCTTGGTAAAGTTTCTACTCTAAACAATATCTGAAACAATCCTCCATCTACTATTGATTCCATAAAACTAGTAACTAGTAAAAAACAAAGCTGAACTCAATTGTCTAAACGTGAGCAAATCGCTCGAACTTGACTTATAACACCAATATGCTAAAAAAACGCCCAAAAAGAGGAAGTCAAATGCTAACCTATTTATTTAATGTTATTTTTGCCTCTATAACTGGTCCTAACAATTAAAGACACTGGAAGTAATTATGATAGTTAAATCTAGCAAAAATCTAAGCCATGTATCTTCTGACAAGCCTTTAAGCCTTTCAACTCTTATATCTAAGTTACTAGAGAGATTAATAATCCACCGTGTCAGTCCTATCTTGGATACGACACCTAACCATCAGTTTATATTCCGTCAGCACCGTTCAATGGTCTAATAGAGTTATCGTGTGACCCATGCAATAAGCAAATACTTCAAAGGTAAAAAATTCTGTACTTCCGTATTTTTAGACATCAATATGGGATTTGATAAAATGTGGCATGAACGTCCGCTTTATAAAATTGAACTAGCACTCAACAACAGCTGTGCAATTAAAGCTGGAGTTCCTTAAGGTAGTGTATTAGGCTCATCTAACCTACCCATTACAACTAATACTTTATCTGGAACTCTCGCTGACTACACAGCCACTCTGCCAAGCTCAGGAAATTCGATAAATACATCTAAATGCCCAGCGGGGTTGCTAGATCCCCAACTGGGCGCCTCCCCGGGTGGCGGATAGGGGAATGCCCACCAGATATGTTGGGTACCGGGGAAATAAAATACCCGGGGCGGACCAAAACTAGCATAGGTGACACAGGTGGCAACTTCCAAATAATTGATTTAATGGCTCCTAGATAACCATCAGGGGAACCAGGGATGGTGATAACCGATCGGCTGCCGGTATAAGTGGTCACACTCTTGCATGGTCAACAGCTTCGGGTGGAAGAACCAGCAGAGATAGGGCACTCTTTTGCCCTCAGGTTGAAAAAACAGACCTTAAAGACGGAGGAACCAAATTGATGGTCAGCGGCGTAAGAATGCAGAGGGCAAGTGGAAACCACTGCATTAAAGATCTAAAAGATATCCTTAGTAAAATTATCATCATTATCATTATCAATATGACAACGTTCAGAGCTAAATCTAAATCCGGGTTTCAAGTTCCCCAATCGGATCTCCGGGGAACAGTTGTGAGCAGAGTTATAAAGTTATCAACAAATAATATAAAGATCGGGACGTGGAATGTAAACAGTTTACTGGCACCAGGCAAACTGCACAATACTGTAATAGAAATGGATAGACTGAAGATAGACATCCTTGGTCTAAGTGATGTTAGATGGTCAGGAAATGGTAAATGTACAACAAGCAATGGTATAATGTACTACTCGGGAAATGATGGCCCTCAGCACAGATACGGAGTTGGAATAATATTAAACAAGAAAGCAGCAACGGCAGTCACAACCTTCATACCACTCTCAGACAGAGTAATGATGTTACAGTTGAAAACAAACAACGGTAATATGAATATCATCCAAATTTACGCGCCAACTGCCGATAAGGAAGACGAAGAATGCGAAGAATTTTATGCACAAATAGAAGAAATCTACAGAAGCATTAAGCGAAAAGATATTACAATCGTGTTGGGTGATTTTAATGCGAAAGTTGGAAATGCGAAAGTAGAAAGATGTACCGGTGGTTTTGGGCTAGGAGATCGCAATGATAGAGGAGACCGTATGATACAATTCTGCCAGGACAAAGATCTAATAGTCGCAAACACGCTTTTAAACTTCCAGCTCGCAGGCTGTATACATGGAAGTCTCCAGCTGATAAGCCAGGAAAACAGTAAGAAATCAAATAGACTACATTCTTTGTAATAATCGCTATAGAAATTCCATTAAGTATGCGAAAACATATCCTGGTGCGGACATTCACAGTGACCACAATCCAGTTGTAGCAAAAATTACAGTTAGGATGAAGAAGATAATAAGACCCCAGAATGACTATATAGATACAAGACGTTTAAAGGAACCCAAAATATATAATATAGTTCAACAGAAAATAACAAATGAGATAAAAAATATAAATATGCAAATAGACAAAGTCAATATTGATGAAAAATGGAACAAAATACAAAATGTACTAACATCTGTAACCAAAGAACACCTAGTAAGTAAGAGAATAAAAAAGAAACCTTGGATGACAGGATATTTTAGATCTCATGAATCTGAGAAGAAGGAATAAGCTAAATGTACAAGAATATAAAGAAATTCATAAAACAATACATAGTAAAATAAAAATAGCGAAAGAAAAACACCTGTCTGAACAATGTGAAGAAATTGAACTACTACAAAGTAAGCATGACAACTTCCACATGTACAAAAAGATCAAAGAAGTAACAGGATATAAAAAGAAAAATGGCGCCAATAATGTCATCAAAGATGCTGATGGACATATACTAACAGATATAAAAGATCAAATAAACAGATGGAAGATATATATCCAAGAACTTTACAATGACGAAAGGCCGGAAAACACCAGTTTAGAAGTAAAGGACGAAAATTTTAAAATTCTAAAATCGGAACTAAATTATGCACTAGAAAACATGAAAACAGGCAAAGTTGCTGGCCCGGACAAGATACCAATAGAAATTGTTAAACTTTGTAATGATGAAACATTAGATGTTATTTTAGACCTTTTTAACACTATTTATGACACTGGGCAAATTCCCAAACAATGGTTGCTATCTACCTTTATTTTAATTCCCAAGAAAATTAACGCAAGAGATTGCTCAGATTACCGAACTATTGCACTTATGGGACATATTTTAAAACTATTCTTGAAAATAATTCATAAAAGAATTTACAAAACATTGGAAGAAGGAATAAGTAACTCCCAGTTTGGTTTCCGCGCAGGTCTTGGAACGCGTGAAGCTCTCTTTGGGGTTAATGTGCTATACCAGCGATGCATGGATATGAACCAAAATGTGTTTACCTGCTTCATCGATTTTGAAAAGGCGTTTGATAAAGTGAAACATGGTAAACTACAAGAACTTTTACTTAAGAAAGACATAGATAGGAGAGATGTGAGGATAATTAGTAACCTATATTGGGGACAGAATGCTAACATAAAAGTTGGAACAGAAATAACCGAGGAAATTGAGATACGCCGTGGAGTGAGACAGGGATGCATTCTATCTCCACTTCTGTTTAACATCTACAGCGAAGCCATCTTTAGATGAGGAATCTGCAGGAATTATTATAAATGGAGAAATAGTTAACAACATGAGATACGCAGATGACACAATCCTCTTAGCAAGCAACCTTACTGACATACAACATCTGCTTGAAAAAGTAAATGATCGTTGTAACCACTACGGCTTAAAAATAAATTTTAATAAAACCAAATGGATGGTAGTTACAAAAACTCCACACATTCAAGGAAACTTAAGAGTTGCAAACATATTAATAGAACGGGTAAGGAAATACAAATACCTCGGGACGTGGATAGAACAAACAGCTGATCAAACAACGGAGATAAGAACTCGTATAGAAATAGCTAGATCCTGTTTTGCAAAATTAAAGAAAGTACTTTGCAACCGAAACATAAACATTGGGCTCAGAATACGAATGCTTCGCTGTTATGTATTTAATATCATGCTCTATGGCGTAGAAGCTTGGACACTTAAGAAAAAGCAAACAAACAAAATACAAGCCTTTGAAATGTGGTGTTACCGCAGAATGTTGCGTATAGCCTGGATTGAAAGAATAACTAACAGAGAAGTTTTGACAAGGATGAACAAGGAATGTGAAATAATAAATACAATAAAAAGAAAACTAGAGTACTTAGGCCATGTAATGAGAAATCCCAAATACGCACTGCTCCAACTCATCATGCAAGGGAAGATAAAGGGAAAAAGAAATGTTGGTAGGCCTAAAATGTCTTGGCTAAAAAATCTCAGAGATTGGTTTAATTGCAGCAGCATTGAACTATTTCGATCAGCCGTCGACAAAATCCGTATAAGAATGATGTTAATCAACCTCCGTGAAGGAGAAGGACCATAAGAAGAAGAAGAAGACATCTAAATCACTTACAAGCATGGATAAATAACTGAAAAAACAAAATTAACGAAACAGATAACCTTTACACCAAAAAGGGGTTTTTACTCTCTAGTTTTTATCAACACAATCATTCATTTACCGTTAGCAGTATGTTTTTTGAGATAACACCTAGATGAGAAACTCAATTAGAATGAACGTACATCTAAGAACAAGAAACAAATCAACCTTCAACGAATTGCATTGGTTACTTGAAGGAAGATCCCAATTGTCCATCGAAGATAAAATCCTGATCTCCAGGGGAGTCCTCACGCCCATGTGGACCTAAGACATTGAGCAATGGGGTTTTGCAAGCAAGTGTAATATAGTAATCCTCCAAGAATGCCAGTCCAAGATTCTTTGTCCAGTGGCCAGCGCATAGTAGTACGAGGCGTGTGTAGGTTCTAATACCTTCAAATTTTTTTCTTAGTAGCAAGAGTTAGTAAAAAGTAAAAGACGCGGGAAATAATTCTGAAATTGTAATACAGATAGCAGTTCCCATACAATGTACATAGGTGGCATTACCGCTATTGCAGTGAGTGTTGTTTTGTATACCTTAAATGGGTTTTACAAATACTGATTGACAAACGCAAGGCCGCGCGGGTAGCAATATCTCAGGATATGATGACAGGCGATGCCGACATGAATGGTGCTTTCTTTTCGTCATTTTGACAACTGATGAGACGTGGATGCCATTTTCTAATCAAGCCGCTGTTGCATCAGCGATTTTCCGGTGGACAAAACACACCCCAAAAAAGTGTTCTCAGCAGTCATGGAATGACAGCAACGACGTTGTGAAAAATGCACACGTCTAGGCTGAGGTTACATTGAGAAGTATGAGAAGTTCCAACTTTCTTGGATAAGTAGCTTTTAGGAAAAAATTTGGAGACCTTAAAAATTGAACGCACCTTTTTGGCCTTGTGAATTACGTCTATGTGCTATTTTTCTAAATTATTTTTTATTTCTTTTAAAATGTATAAGACAAATAATAATAAAATAATTATTTGATCATCTAGTGCCTGCTATTTGTGTCCGCTAGACAAATGGGAGAAGTTATGACACTTTGATTACTTATTAAAAAGACGCCCGAAATACAAAAGAAAAATATTTTAGAATTGTACCTGTGTTTAGTAATTTTTTGGAAATAATAAATAACACAGATCAAGAACAACTATAACCATATATGCTAACAGAGTAAAAACTAAACGTAAGAAACAAATTCAAACATAATTATTATTCATTAACAACAAAGTATATCATGTTATGTAGCATTATAAAAACACTTGGAAGCTTTTTCCATTAATTTAGCCATATTTTCTTACCAGAAATTTTTAAATTCTTCGGTAATTAAGCATTTTGTAAATAATATTAAAGAAAAGTATAACATTCTTTGCTCTCGCTCTCCATATAAATTAGGTTTAAAACCAACAGATTAAGGTTCATCCATAAAAGAAATTATTGGTTACTTGAATAGTAAGATTCAAAACTATTTTAGTAGGCATTTAATTCGTTTTTGATTGTTAAATTTAACAACTTTTGATAGCTACAGCTCTTCCTATTTTCTTCGGGCAGCGTTTGATTAGCATTATCCATTATTGGTGGAGAGGCAGGCGTGTAAATAGCCGCTCTCGTGGTGCGGTGTGGAAACGTAGTACGGCCCGTTTGGAACGTCAACCGATAAGGCCAAAATCGTCCCTTAAACGGCCGTCGCGAAAGCGGATGGGGGCGGCTACCGATATCAACCAACGAGTATTGCCAAATCGCTCACCTGTATCGGCTTCTGCTTCGTAGGCGATGGTTCCACGGTGGCCACCTTGCCGCGCTGCGGATCTGGTATCTGCGGGATGATAAGACACGACCGAATTGGCCGCGCTGCGGATCTGGTATCTGCGGGATGATAAGACACGACCGAATTGGCCGCGCTGCGGAGTGCGAATGTGCGGGTGTTAAGACACGACCGAACTGGCCGCGCTGCGGATTGCGAATTTGCGGGTTATTAAGACACGACCGAACTGGCCGCGCTGCGGATTGCGAATTGCGGGTTATTAAGACACGACCGAACTGGCCGCGCTGCGGATTGCTAATGTTGCCGGGCTTCGCGCCTGGCTTGGCGGTAGGTCTTTGCGGCCAATTTTCATTCGACAGCACCTTTCATATCAAAGGGTGCCGCCGACGGCGTATGCAGACTTGTCGGCTGAGCAAAAGCCCATATGCCATTTTGTGTGCGATGGCAAAACGTGCAGATATCAAAGGCCCGCATGCCGCCGCGATATAAAGCGGTTCAAGGGCGAAAAGGCCGACACACCAATTGGGTATCTTCAAGTTTTGCTTCATTCATGTTTTCTACTACCATACAAGATCTACGATCTTGCCAGGTATCTGTGAACAAAAATGGGGAAAACGGAAATAGCAAAAACGTTTTACAATTTAGATAGAAAAATTAAGTAACAATATAATAGATAATGATAAAATAATTTATCTTGTGAGCTGTGCAGTGATGAAAGCTTTAAATCGCAACTTTATAAGGTTTATCAATGAGGCAGAAGCTTTACGAAAAGTAGAAGCTCTGTAGTTTAAATGGTCAATGGACCAAGGTAATTATTGCTTACATTCTATAGGTCAGCCAAATCATCGAATTTCATGACCGGAATTACAATTTTCGTAAGGGCAAATATAAGATAAGTCTGGAACGGGAACAGCCATATGGCTGTGAGAAGGAAATTTGCGGTTAAACTTTTCACTAGAAAAATATGCATCCATTTTTAAGTGAAAAGCGCCAGTCAAAATAATTTAAAAGCTTATCGAAGTAGGCCAGTCAATATATTCACAAACAGTCAGGGATCCTGAAGGCGCTATAAAGCTTAAAGGTATTATCCAGGTTACTATGGGAATGCGGTGAATAACTCAGGACTCTAGCAAACCGCAACAAGTTAATTCTTTTGTAAGTACCAGGGCACTGGTGGATCTGCAAGCAACGATAAAGCTGATGAGGTAGCACAAAAAGGAGCATTGATTTCATATATAGGCCCCAAAGCGGCTTTGGGAGTACCCAAAGTTATAATATTAAGCCGGGGAAAAACATAAACAATGCTGGGAAAATGAATCAAGACAAAGATATGGAAAAACCTTTATAAAAAGACCACGTAGTGAAAGAAGACAGAAAACCATATCTTGTGCGAGTTTAAAGCTTCCATTTGCAGGAGGCAATTTATTTATAAAAAATTAATAAAAAATACAGAAGAATCCTGTTCAGTAAAGGACTTGAACAGACTACCATAAGGAACAAGTATACCGGAAAAAGTGCTGTACGAAAAATAAGAAAAGCGCAGTAGGTACACGAAGCTACAGTACTGCCGGAGATCAAATAGATCTCAAGAAACAAAAAAATGACAAATGGTTGTCGAGGTTAAAGATATAAGGGGCAGGAAGGTGTCATTCCAAAAAGAATGCTAAAATGGATATGTACTTCAAATTGTAAACCGAGTCAAGTTACCTCTATTGATAACAATTAATTAATTTGAACCGAGCATTGAAAGTCAAAAATCTAAAACACACCAAAAGACACGGTAAAGCGGTTTTAAACCACTACAAAGCTTAGACACGGCTTTAACTGACACAAAGTGCATAATTAAATTAAAAAATCCAACTCACAAAAATATAAAGCACTAATAGGTAAAAGAATAATTACAATTCAAACATCCTTTTTCTTTTCTCTTGATTTCCGATAGTCCGATTTATTGTTTTAGTTCCTCTTTTAATTCCTCCAACATTTTCTATATTATCCATAACCACAATTAATTTCTCTCTTGTTGCCTTTTTTGCCACTCTGCTCCAACATTCGTAGAGCAGACTGGGCAACCCATGTAGAATTTTGAGTTTTTGGCCTTCTCATCGAAGACAATTTTGTTTTAAAAATAATAATTTTTTTTATGTTGATTTAAGGGCCTATGCTCGCCAGGCGGATTGCAGAGTCATTTTGGTATTTTATTTCCTTTCTATCCAATATATTTACCAAGCATTCCCTTATTTGACAACTAAGGGCGCGTTTTCTAGGGATTACAGGTTTTCCCGAAGGAAATATTTAGCTAAGTACAAGATGATAAATTTACATCATGTTTATGCAAACATGCAAAGCGATTTACACTATTTAACTATGTGACCATTTTTTTCAAAGAAATTAAAAATAGTTATGAGAATCATTTTAGACATTTTTTTAATATGCTAAGATTTCAACAAGAGTAAAAAATAAACTTTAAAAAAATTAAGTGATGCATTGTTGCAATTAGATATTTTCGCCAGAATCCAGTTCTGTTCTGGACTAAAAGGAAACAAGAACATACTAGACACGTTATATTTATGCAACTTACGTTTCTCGTTTATTACTGTCATCAAACGAATAAGAAAAGAAGTCGCCTCTAGCTTAAAAATGATATGATAGCATAAAAATATGAAGAGAGCTTTTGACAAACTTGAACATACGTTATATTAATATTTTTTACGTTTTAATTTGTTTTTGTTTCTTTCACAACTGTTTCTTTTTATGTTCCGCAACTTGGAAGGGCAGTCGTGTTCGTTTCTGAGTTTATCACATACATGTTTTTGTTTGAAATATTTTTACGTTGCTAAAGACAAAAATAAATGTCTTAATAAGGTGTTTCTGTTTATCTTGAGAATTCTTTTCAATCTTCTGGGTAATATTGAGCATTTAATCTGTTATGAGTGTTAGTTATTGATACTTTCTATTAGTGATTTATGTTAGCTTGCTGTTTTCACATTAGAACTGTTAAATGAACAATTACAAAGATCATAAACAGTAGATTGATAACACCACAATTTTTTTTTATTATAAACCCGCATTGAAAGTCGGTATGTTTATAATAGTTCTGAAATGTCTTTCTTAGAAATAAAATTTTGAATGTACAAAATATGTTCGATGTTTTCCCAGTGCTGATGTAAATATGGATTTATTCGCACTTGGTTTTATTTAGACTAGCACTTTCATATTCTCCTTGTTGACGCTTGAACCAAAAATTTGTATTGAAAGTTATGCACCATTTCCGACTTCTTACATTTGCAAGCTTTTTGGAATCTAGGTTTTGAATTTGTGTCTTTGGTACAGTTGTTAGTAGTTTGAGACAATGGTATAAAATGTGTTTATGTTTTTTTTTACTTTTATGTATAAAAATACAGTAATGACCTAAATTTTATTAAAACCTGTTATTTTCTTTGTATTTCGATTAAATTTCAACAAACTGACATGCAATTATCACGGTGCGTCTTATAGTACTTAGACAAAATACCGCCCATTTATCTCTATAACGCCCTAAATCATATAGCGCTGACCTCAGATATCAAAAAATTAACAACCGGCGAATTCTCAACCTTCTGTAACACAAACACATTAAGAATAAATTTAGCTAAAGGGGATAACTATAGAATATTAACAAGACACTTTAAGGATAACGAAATTACATATCACACTTTCCAAAACCCAAACAACAAACCTGTTAATGTCGTGATTAAAAATGTATGGCGATCTCTAACAGAACGAGAAACCTTTGCTGAACTTAGCAGAAACTATGTACCAGTTATTAAAGTTACACGCCTTCTAACTAAAAACAAGCAGCCGTGACCAGTTTGTGCAGTGCACTTAAAAGATAATAAAAATGTCAAAAAAGTATTCATCATTCAAGTGTCACTGTTGAACTGAGAAGAAAGCCATCTACCGCCCCTCAATGTCACCGCTGTCAAGGTTATGGTCACACTAAAAATTATTTCACGTTAAACCCACGATGCGTGAAATGTGGAGGAAACCATTAACATCATCAATGCAAAAAAAACAGAAAAGGCACCTAAGTGTGCCAACTGTGGAGGTCCACATCCTACAAGATATCGCGGTTGTAACCACTATGTCGAGATAATGCAAAAACGAATGCAAAACAATAGCACTACCAACCAATTTGGCATAGGACACAATAGAACTACTAGCCGATCATATGCTGACCGAGCACAAAATATTACAGCAACTAATCCCAACTCTAATAACGCAAATCAGTCAGCCGATCCGGGAGTCTCACCTGACACAAATAATATAGCCAAAATTCTTATCGATCTGCTAACCTTTTACCTTTCTCTAGTAAAAATTTTATCACTAATACTATCCTTTCCTTACTCCTCAATGGATCCTAAACCTTAGCAAGTCATAGAAAATCTAACAATCCTTAATTAGAATGCTAACGGTATACTAAACCAAAGATCAATCCTTATAGCATTTTCTGCCAGACACAACATAGATATTGAATGTATCACTGAAATCCACCTATTTGAAGAAAACACGTTCAAAATTTCTGGATACCAAGTTCATAGAAAAGACAGAAGCGCCCGAACAGCAGCAGGGGGGGGGTAGCTATAATTATTAAAAAGAAAATCATTCACAGTCCTATCGCAGACATTGATAACCTAACCCTAGAAACAACTGGAATCAAAATAAAACTAAACGATCAAAATCTCACAGTAATAAGCACCTATAGACAACCAAACAAAAAGCTGGTGGAGGAAGACTTAAAATCTGCATTCAATGCAACCGAACCTATACTAATAATTAGATATTTTAATCCCAAAAATCAATTATGGGGATGTAGAGTAAATAATCCTGTGGGAATCAAAATGGAAAATTATGCGACAAAATATTCCTTCCAAATAAAAGCCCCTGAGAAATACACCTACTATGCATATCGCAGCGATCATCTACCCGACATACTAGACATTATTTTACAGAAGAACTTTGACAAACTAATATTCCAAAATGAAATAGAGGAACTTGACGCTCACCACTTACCAGTAATAATCTCGTTTATCACCACCCCACTGGTGACACAACCAACACCAAGACTTATAGACGGGCTAGTAAACTGGGAATCCTTACGAACCAACCTTGATGACCAGCTGAAATGCCCAACCAGCCTAAGTAATAATGAAGACATAGACAATGCTATATCCAAATTAACAACGTCAATAACCAATAGAGTGCACGAGGCAACACTAGCCTCCAAAACTAATAAAAAATACTACCACCAATATCTACCAATTGAAATTACAGAATTAATTAAAAGAAAATTTTAGAGAAGCAGAAATCAGGAAACAAAACGCCTACTCAATAAGCTAACGCAGAGCCTAAAACACGAATTGGATGAGGTGAGAATCAACACATTAAAAATGTATTGAAGATCTTCAACCAGGCGACATTGTAATGTGGAGAGCTACCACTTTAAGTGTAGAAAACACAACACTAACTACCGACCAAGAAAAATCAGCAGCCTTTGCAGCTTATAATAAAAAAGTATTCACTTCAATAACTACTTGCGCTCCAAACCACACAGCATGCATAATTAACCATATTGAAACTAATCTGCCAGTGATAACTGAACAGATAATTCCCACTACCCCTCAAGAAACTATAACTATAATTAACAATCTTCCGAAGAGAAAAGCCCCTGGACATAATCTGATAACTAGCTTAGTTCTAACTCAGCTCACCAATAAATACTTAGCCTACCTTGCAACAGGGGTATTTCCCAAAAGCATAGAATCATGGTTCTAGGGAAGATCATCCACTCCCACTTAATGAACGAAATAAAGCCACTTAACATACCACCACCATTCCAGTTTACAGGAAAACATATTCAACCCAACATCAACTACAATGCATTTTCAAAAAAATAGAAGAAGGTTTCGAAAACCAAAGCTACACTGTAGCGATATTTCCCGACGTAGGCCAGGTCTTCGATAAAGTCTGGCTAGAAAGCTTAAAAAGCAAAATACTCAAGATCGAAATAGCCAACTACCTAAAAGCAATAGCTTCTCTTTCCTCGAAAACTGAATTTTGCTGTACGCATAAACTCTATAATTTCAGAAACAAAGTCTATTTAAGCAGGCGTACCGCAGGGAAGTGTATTGGGGCCGCTATTATTCAATATTTTCACATCAGACGTCCCTACCACTGAGAACTTAGTGACTTAGTGACTTAGTGACCGCGGATGATACTGCAATCCTGGTACAACACACCGACCTTACCCAAGCCATAGAGAAACTGCAAACTGCAATACATCAAGTATGCTCATGGTATAACAGATGAAACATCCAAATTAATTCCACAAAATGCCAAGAAAAAATAGTTTCCCTAAGAAGAATCAGAGACCCTCCCAACATAGCAATCAATAACAACATCGTTTCTTGGAATTCAGCTGATGCTGCCGTTAAGTATCTGGGAGTGCTACTAGATACACGACTTACTTGGAAAGGTTATGCGAGACTGGCGCAACTGTACCTCCTGATTAACGAGAAATCATCGCTTAAGCTTAAATGTACTATCATGATGTACAAATCATTAGTGCTTTATGCATCACCAATTTGAAGTAACACCGCTAAATCCAACATAGAAAAAGTGCAAAGACTCCAAAATAAAATTCTTCGCATCGCAGTGAACGCACTTGGTACATCCGCAATGATCAGCTACACTATGAACTAGACACACCTACAGTGCAAAGTTACATCAGTGGGAAAAAATTCTTTAAAACCATACACGAATCCGATGGCGCTGTTCATTACAATATAGCCAGACAAAATACCATTACAG
Source organism: Sinelater perroti (assembly GCA_036346155.1). Taxonomy (NCBI): domain Eukaryota; kingdom Metazoa; phylum Arthropoda; class Insecta; order Coleoptera; family Elateridae; genus Sinelater; species Sinelater perroti. The sequence goes on along the minus strand of JARFIY010000158.1, from coordinate 12,493,300 downwards.
ACTAAAACGTAAGCTACCACAAGATTTATACCTATCTCAACCTGACAGTGATTAGCCAAGTCCAATTGTCGAACTAATGTCATAAATAACATTGTAATTTATTGTTGAACTGGCAAATAAACATATTAAAATGAAGTACGTTAACATCATCTGGGTGTGATCTGGTAAGTCTCACACGATTGAGTATACCATGATGACAGTTGTCATTGTTATTATATAGAATTATTTTAAACGTAAAGCTATTTTAGAAAATGGGCTAAAGCCTTGAGCACGAAACCATCTTGTAAGGCAACCAAAATGAGCAGTCACCAATTACACTCTCTAAATAATTAAACTTTTTTAGGCAAGCTACTTTGCAAGTCGTGAAGCACTGGAAAGTAAATAGAAGAGTCAAGAAGTACAGTGTCTCGCGAGAATGCCCGTCTCACAGCACCTGATTGTTCTTAAGAACTGGGCTCTGGGGCCTTTCCATAGATTTACACTATTAGGAGACGCTTACAGTTTTCCGGGTCTCCTCCAAGAAGCCGAAACAATGGGGAGGACAAAATATTATTTATTATTATGCGAGAAGATCATCTAGAGCGACGAATCAAAGTTTCTTATGTTTGGCACGTAAGGAATCATGTATGCAAGGTGCCCTTAGGGTATCGAGGATCCAAAGTATACCTTTTTAACAAGACGTGCTTTTCCTCTCGTGAAGTGCCCTTTCCTTTATCCCCCAACTGTATGCAGTATGAGTTGTGAAGAAGCTCTGAAAAGCCACATGTTGCCGTGGGTAGGCTAGACTTAACATAGGGCTTTCAGATATCAGCAAAATACTGACCTGAATCATCATAGCAAGAGTGTCATGGACTGATTCCATAGCCGCCATGTAGATCTTCTAGACCGGCTAAGCTAAAATCTCGATTGTGGAATAAGTTGGAGAAGAGCCTGGTACGTTTATAGGCATCGAATGCAGACGAGAAGTTTGACTGGTTAAAGGCGGATTGAGAGGGTATTTAACGGAATGTCAGCAATATCTTCATACCAACTACAAGTATCAAGCACTAATTGATGTAAAGAGTCATATGACTAGTATTATTTCGATTATTCATGACCTGTTAGGTTTTGTTTAGTGCATTGTTAATTTGTTATATTTGTCCATTTCCGGAGTTCTAATAAAGTTGCCAAATTTCTGCAAATAAAATACTTGATTTTTCCAATTACTTGCTGATCGTATTTTCTGAATGATTGTGCATAAATAAAACCTATTTGTAGGGAAACAAAATGACCTTGTGTCAAAACTTGCAAAAACAGGGGTGTCAATAGACTTGTTGAGTGAAATATTTAATGTTTAAATGTAATAGAATGTTGTGGAACGATTGCAAAGAGGAGACACTATAACAAAGCGCACCAAATTATTCCACAAGATATGGATTTATTTTTCTTCATTTTCCTTTCTCTTATCATTCTGTTTATTTCATCTATCCATTTTATTCTGGGCTTGTTTCGCCCTGATCTTGCTTCGAGCACTTGTTTGGGAATTCTTTCTCCATCAATTTTAAGCACATGTCCGTACCAACCCAACTATCGGTTTTCTATTCTGTTGTTTATTTGGTAATAGACGTTGGTTGCGTTTTCTAGTTCGGTTGCTGATTTCCGCATTGTTCGTTCCGTTACTTGAGATGATTGTACCTAAGTATTCATACTCTTCTACTACTTCTAGTATTGTTTCCTTGCACCCAATTCTAATATCCTCTTCATGTTCTTTGTTTGTTATTTTCATTATATTACTTTTTGATATAGTTATCTCCACCCCTTTTTCTTTTATTTCGTTGTGCCCATACGTTTATCGCTTTTTGTAATTAACGCTGTTTGTCAGTATATTAAAAAGTAGAGGCTCAGACTATCGCCGTGTGTGTGTCCAGTTTCCTGTCAAACATTTTTGAATATTCTCTGCCTATTCGCACTCTCCCATATACTTCTTTGTATAACTTTTTAATGTCTGTTTTGAGATTAACTTCTAATTCATCTAGGACTCCCCAGAGTTCCCTTGGGACTGTATCAAAAGCGGATTTAAAGTCTATAAAGCTAGATATAATTTGCCGTTGCGTTCTTTTACTTTCTCGGTCATATTTCGTACTGTGGAGATGTGGTCTTAGGTTTGTCGGTTGGATCTGAAGGCTGCTTGTTCTTCTTCGAGTTTTTCTTTTATTTCCTCTCTTAGTATTTTGCCAGTAGTCTAAAATATATTTTGAGTATTACAGAGGACAGGCATATAGCTGTGTAGTTTTCGCATAATGTTTTGTTTCCTGTTTGTGTATTCTGTTCATTTTCCAACCCTGCGATATTTCTCCTTCTTCCCAGGCTAGCTGACAAAGTTTTTGTGCCAATTCTTTACTTTTCGCCTCCATATTTAATCATTTCAGAGCTTATTTCACCTTCTCTAGTTGCTTTGCCAGTCTTCATATTTTTGATGGCTTCGATTATTTCCTCCATGGTAATAGGATTTTTATTAATACCTTCCTCATCTCATATTTTCACTTTTTCTTGTTGTTTGAATTTATTCTTATAATACTTCTGTCGTTACTGTTGCTAGGGTGTTTTTTTTAACGTTTCTAGCTTTCTTCCTTATTATCCTCATAGTCTTTTGATGATCCCCCAGGAGTGCTTCCTATTTTTTTAGAATTTTGTTTTAATATTATTTCCAATTTTTGAATAATTTTTGTTTCACCTGTTTTACTATTTCTTTGCTTTATTTATTTTTTGTTTCATTGTTTTCATTCATTGTGTATTCCTTTTTTTAATTTTTGCTTTATTTCTTTGTTTAACAGTTCTTCTTCTTTGTGTATTTATTCTTTGTTTACCACAAGCTTTTCCTGTTACTTTGCATATATTCTTCTTAAAACGGTTTTGTGTTGTTGTGATATTCTAATCATTGCAGCATTCTTTCTCAGCCTTTGACATTCTCTTCGTATGTTTGTATGTTTGCTGTTTGTGTGGTTCTTCTTTAGTTTGTGTACATTCAGCTTTTCGTACACTTTGCATTTTTGCTTCTTAGGTTTATTGATGTTTGCGTTGGCGATTAGAAATCTATGATCTATATTTATTTCCGCCTCTGTGCAACATTTCTTCTGTTTTGTGTATTATAAGTTACATGGTCGATTGCACTTTCTACATTTCTGTCTTCTAAACTAAAGATTATTTTGTAAATTTGTTTATAATTATAGAACAAGCTCCCTATAAGCGGTTGGTTCTCAGTGCAGAAATTGATCATTCTCCGTCTGTTTCTCTTTCTCCCCCGTACCTCCCTATGGTTCCATGGGATCTACTTGCATCGTTACCTGTTCTTGCGTTCTAGTCTCCGATAACATATAACATTGCCCTCATCACCTCTTGCTTTATCTATCATACTTTATTTTGTAATGTTTGGTAGAACTGATCTTTCTTGACGTTTGCTGCATCTTCAATGGGTGCACATATCTGCTTAACATTTACCTTATTTTCGAGTTGTAGCTAAATGGTTATCATTCTGTTGTTGACTGCTTCCCAGTTTCTTACTTTATTGTTAAGGTATTCTTGTAATACCATTCCGACTCATTTTTTTTCTCCCTTCTGTTGTGCCTGAGTATTTTAATATGTGGTGGCTGCTTAGTGGTTGCCCCCTTACCTTTTACTCTGATTTTACTTAGTCCGAGAATATTCGACCTGCATTTTTGCATTTCTTCGGTTAGTTCCTTTTTTACCTGTTATTTTCTTAATGTTCCAAGTAGCCAGTCTCGTCCTATTTCTCGCCGGTCGTCGTCCAGTCTTCCGTCCTGGTCCGAGGCTTTCTAAATTACTATGAACCATCTTATTCATGTAGGTGGTTAGCTCGACGACAAGCCCTATTTAACCTCTAGCGACAAGGGGCCGGTTTGTACCCACCGGCACTAGGTCGCCAGAGCCCCGTCAGTTTCTAGCAGAGCGCACCACGTGCAGGTGATGTTGGCCTTTACACTCTCAGACGGCTTCTTAAGAGAGTTAACTCTAGAATCTGAAACTAACAATCCTTTAATTCTGTTTTCTTTTTAAACAGATGTATCACAATTTCTAGAAAAAGTCTTATAGCAGAAAAAATTATCTTGAGTAAGTCAATAATTTGGAGTCAAAAGTCATAATTCAGCACACCTTAATTGATTCTAGCATCTTTAGATTAACACTCCATATTTTGTTTTTGAAGCTTCAATAGATTGCAAACCAAATAACAAAGCATTTACTATAGTAGTTGGAGTGTAACGTGTTTCATGTTTGAACTTATTGAAATCACATCACTAGCATACCGTTGCAACTCTATGACTTGTTACATAAAAATTCAATCAGGATAAACGAGTTTAACCTTCCATCTGCGGCCTCTACGCGCCCTGCGATAAAGCAGAAGGCTCGCGGGAAAGTGAAACACCTCGTTACTGGGGCACGAACGGGCTCATGAATGGGGCGCTCATGAATAGCCCGTTCAATTAATTTTTTAAATTAACGGCGCGGGGTAATTACAGCAGACGTCGCGCCATAAAAGCACAAAGCCGCCTCCCGAGGCGGAAGCAGCCGCGCGGGCAGGGACGTCTTCATCAATTAGCCGCTGGAACAAATCGCGCGCGGCTGGGCCTCGCCGCTTCCTGGACCCGGAGTCACAATAAATAATCGCGGAGTTCATAATCCGATGGACGGCTTCGGTTTCTCACGGTGGCCGGCCTTGGACCTATCATCCGGTTCCCCGCCGTTGGCTCTGGCTCGCGACCAGCGCTGCGCAACCTCGCCGGCATCTCGGAACGGGGCCTAAGAAAAAAGGAACTGGAAAGGCCTGATATGCATAGGACTGTTACTGAGACGAGTATTAATTAAGCTTCTGGGTAATCAGCGTAAAAATCGGTACTTGCAATTTTAAATCGGTATCACGCGGCAGATAACATCGTCAAGGTGTTGGTCGTTTAGTTTCTTCTACATGAAGATAATTAGCTATATAGTTAAACACTTATAATATATATTATGTTCTGATAGAAATTATTGACATATAAATCGCAAAATCAAGAAATTCGTTTAACAAATTTATATTTAATTTGTTTCTTGATTGGCAATGAAGCTTATTAAATTAATTAACATGTTAAAGAATTATAAAAGATAATTCTTGTAATAATTACGCAGCTATTTTAATGGTCTTTTGTGGAACATTCACGGGAGTTAAGTGGTACATCATAGATAATTAACATGTTAAAGCCAGGTAGTCAGTATAAATAATCAATAATTGAACGCAAAGCCTCAGTCCAATGTTCTGAATTAAACAGATAAATAAAAAATTTTCACTGGCTAAAAAACATTGACTAATAAAAATTCTAAAAAACACTAAAATCGTACTTTCTCTAAAATATTTCAAAAGATAAATCTACACTGCGCGTTATACTCAATTTTAAAAATACAACTTATACAGCAATGATAAACTATATCAATTTATCTTTGTTTTTGTCTCTCTCTTTTGCATATTTTTTAAAATTCAAGCAGCCTTGTGTTTTATAACAAGATTTTTTCAAAATAATTTGTATTCTATTGTAGTTGTTCAAAATGCAACACTTTATTTGCAAATTTTTAACAGTTTTCTCTTGCATTTAAAAAACAACTTTTCTAATAAATATGCAGTACAACCATCAAAATTTTAAGTTTTTATTAACCCCATTTTCTAGGTTTGACATAATAAATGTTGTTTGTAATATGCAGAGTACGATTTTACGCAGTTTTTGGCCTAATCAATATCCAGTCTTTAGAAAAAAAAAAAATTACCCTAAAACTATGGTATAAAGGTTTAATAAAAGACAAACCAAGTTAGAATTTTTATCAACGTTTAGTTTGCTTAATTTTGTGCTTTCAAAGTTGGGCTAGATGAGCAATTCTAAAGCTTTTTTTGGGTTTATTCGCTCAGCAAAGGATCACTGCCCCAATGAGTGTATGAAATACCTTGTGGAGACTGCCAAAGGACCTACATAGGTCAAACAAATCGGCAAATATCTAGTCGAATATACGAGCATTCTCTGGCCGTACGGAAAGGCGATAATGGTTCGGCACTTGCCAAACACAGCAAAGAAACAGGCCACAAAATTAATTTCTCTGGGGCTAAAACCATTGCCCCCATTTCCCATTTTACCAGCAGAATAGTACGTGAGGCAATTGAAATAGAAAAATGCTCACAGTGCCTCAACACAAGAGATGACAGCCAGCGTTTGCCTGTCATGTGGAAGTCCCTTATTGCTCCGCACCGCCAATTACGCAACACCCTTAATCCTACAAACTTTCCCCAACCAAATGCATCTTCCGCCAAACAAACTTTCACTTCCAGCCTTATAAAAGATCAAGCAGGTCACACGAAAGCTCAGTCTTATTCAAAGACTCATAGCTCTCCTTTGGGAGTAGGCATATTGAGACCCCGAGTAAAGAGCTAACCTCTTCAAATAGGCATCAAAGCCGATGCCGAAACGCCGAGAATTTTCTCAAAATAGACGCGGTTCATCCCGTGAACTAAGTTGTTTAAACATAGTTAGCCGTGGGAACATATTCGAACATTTTATGCGACTCTACGGGAAGGAAACTTTAAACTTAACTAAGTTATATTCAAAGCTTACGTAAAGCCAAACTTTTGAGTGACTTTGAATTCTTAAAATCCTGCAGAGACCAATAGGTGATACGTATTGGTTTGCGATTAAAACGTCACCAGAAATCATCCACCATCTCCTGTATCCTTAAAAAAGCAGAGCTATCTCTGCTTAGAAACTCCAACCATGCTACCCGTAAAAACCTCTCCAATACCAATCTGGAACTTTATGGCCTTTTCCATAAATTAAGTTCCTCCAAAATTCATCCTATTGTCTGGGATGCTTTCTTTAGGATTATACGACAAAGCGTCGTGCATATCCGAAAAGAAAACCAACACCCAGAAACGCAAACTTTCCAAGTTGTGCCAATGTAAAATTCCCAATACCCAACCATTCCTAACCAACACGATGGTACATAACCTTTCTGACTCCCCTGTAAGCAACCTAGCTATTCAGGCTCTGGAAAAAGGTTTTAACTTTGCTGTAACAATTGCTGGCCAATGAAACCAGGCAAGATGTAGCCAAAGTGCTACGTACAGTCGAATTACCAAAACCAAATATCAAAGCCTCCTAATTACGCGCCTTAAAAGCTCTAAAAGAAAATAATAATATTACAATTTTACAGGCAGATAAGGGCAACGCTACAGTGATCCTAAATACTGCGGACTACATCGGTAAGATGCACAATTTACTTAAATCCTCTGGTTATCGCCATGTACCTAATAATCCCACTACCTACCTCGAAAAGAAAAGCAAAACCCATATTACTAACTCCAACCTATCATCCAATACCAAGAAACTCCTCACACTCCGAGAAAAATCGTCCAGAATTCCCAAATTGTATTGTCTCCCAAAAATTCACAAAAAGAACATTCCTTTACGCCCTATAGTTAGTGCGTTCAGTTCTCCAAATACCTTGCCAAGACTCTCCAACCTCTCACAGAGCCGGCATCATCCTACGTCCGAAACTCCTATCATTTCCTAGAAATACTGAAACCCTTCCCTATACGTAAAGGTGACACCATGGTTAGCTTTTATGGCGTTTCTTTGTTTACAAACATCCCAATTCCTGATAACCTACAGTTGTTAAAGTCAACGTATAATATAAATAGCAATATCCTCTTCCTAATAAACCATTGCCTATCCAATACTTACTTTACCTTCCAAAATAAATTTTACCGCCAAACTAATGGTACTCCCATGGGTTTCCCACTTTCACTTGTCATTGCTACCTGCTGGATACGATATGTCGATGACACTTTTGTTATCTGGCCTCATGGACATGATACCCTTCCAGAATTCCTTTCCCACCTCAACCAAATCCACACTAATATCAAATTTACCATGGAAACTGAACATAACAATTCCCTTCCCTTCCTAGATACTCTCATAACAAGAAATCCTTCTAATGACAGCTTTTATTACACTGTCTACAGAAAACCCATTCACACTAACCGTTACCTAAATGCCAAATCCCATCAACACCTTGCCCAAATCCATTCGGTTGCAAAATCCTCATAACCAGATCCATCAGACTTTCCGATACGAAAAATCGCAAAACAGAAATTAAATCCATTACCACCACCCCACTGCAAAATGGATATTCTAACAAATCCTTAACCAATATAATCAAAAATATAAATAAAAACACTAATTCTCAATCCCAAAACCCTCCTGACCAACAAAAATCATTCCTACCTTACATCAGAGGCATTTAACTAGTGAATGATCTTGTTAGGGACGGTAATTAACATTGGATGATCATGCTCTTGTTTGCAATATTTCATTAAATAATTTTCTATATTCATAGAGGAACTGACCAAGACCTAGTACTTCAGGTTAAGATCTTAGGACTTCTCAGTAATATACGCTTGCTTGATTGGTAGGAAATTGGTTATTTCGTTGAGATAGTAGGGGAGGAAATTCTTGCTACCGAAGATTGTAATTTTTTTGTAATTCTTAATAGATTGTACATCTTTATAAATATTTGGACTTTTATATTGATTTTGACTACATTATTAATTAATTATTTTGTCATAAATTGTTCTTCTTCAGCAATATTGGAGAATTAAGTATTTGTATTTATCTATTTCTTTTTTTAGAGCTTTTAACCAACGATTGTCTGTTGGGGGTATCATATTTGATTCTAACCTCATCAGACTTATAAGTTGCTATGATTATTTAATTATGCACTTTTTCGGATGTAGCGACTGTGGTTGCAGAATGTAGAATATTTTTTCAGCTTAATTGCTTATTTACAATCTGTTAGAAATTAACAATAGGTAAATGTTTTCATTAATAGTTTACAAACTAAACTACTATTGGTTTGCCAAGAATAATCTATTAATAATTCTCTTTTTTATAAATTAGTTAGGTTAAACGTAAGATTACATATGTACATATATATTTTAAGTATGTTAGGTACGTACAACAAATAATAAACTAGTCAAGCATGGTAGGTCAGAGTGTCTAATCGTTTTAGTAATCTGATTTTATTTTTGGGGGATTAAATGGTTGGTATGATCTCGATGGAAGTGAAGATGTCGAATAACTACCCCTATAAATGTCGAGAAACGCTACTGCAATTTTTTCAGCAGTCCCATCCTTACTTTTACGTAGTAATCCCTAACTGTAGTCGTAATAGTATGTAGCTAACAAGGAAGGGCGAAAGGCGAGTATACGGCGCCTAAAAACCTTAAAAGAAAATACTGGCCCTCCAGGTTGGGAAGTTGAGATGTAGGAATCAGAAACCCCGCACTTGTAAAAAACAGTACTGCTGAAAAAACAAGCCTCGGAATCGGACGGATAATAGCTTGAGACAACAATTGGCAAAAAACGGATGATGAGATTAGCTACCTAAAATATACAGGAGATAAGTAATAAAATGACACAGCAGTTCTATCGGAAACGAAAAGAAAAAAAAGAAAGGAAGAACTAACAGACTATTTATAAATTTGGTCTGGTGTAGAAAGAGCTGAAAGAGCAGCATCAAGTGTTGCTATTTTAATACACAAGAAACACAGGAACTATATTAAAATCTTCAAATGTGAATCAGGCAAAATTATAACACTAGCAATATACCTTTATGGATACGAAACTGTAGAAGATAGTTTCTATCAAAACTTAAGAAGGGTAATGGCAAATACAAAAAGCCACCAAGAAATACATAGTTCTAACTGAAACCTTTTGCACACAAAAACATACATAAATAAACGTGGGAAAGACCTACACTAGGACAAAGATCAATTATTGATTATTTTTTATAAAACAGAGATCATCTATAAAGATTCAAGACTGTCGAGGGCCCAATTGTGAGTCTGATCACCACATTTTCGATTTAAAAATTATTTGGCCTTTTAAAAACAACTTTAATGTACCAGTACAAAAATAAAGTAGAATATAAAATAGAAAAGAAGAAAAGTACAACTTATACCTATCTTCAGAACACGGTATCAAACACTATATGAGGTTAAAGAATGGACTTAAAACTTATGAGAGAGTAGATGATATAGAAAAGATATATACCAATATCAAGAAAGCATTTGAGACAAAGAAAGATTGATAACAGAAGAGAAGAAATTACATGACAGGTGGTTAACTAAACAAGCTCGTGAAAAAAGAGAGGAATAAAAGAAAAAATAAGTATTTAAGAAGAAGAATCAAAGAAATAAAAACTAGTATTTGAAATAAAAATTTTAAATAAGAGGATCCCTGCTACAGAAACCTGGAAAATAGGCAAAGAGCTGGAGACAAATAATGCACAACAATCTGAACAATTAATAAGTATGAGGGAATGGAAAAATATTATAAAATTTTGCCGACAGAAAACCGCGACGAATATAAGGAGATGCCACATACAATAGAGGAAAAAGAAGACTACAACCTAGTAATAACCGAAGAAAAAAGTAAAAAACATATTATAAACATAAAAATTCAAGATCACCAAGACCAGCAATATACCTACAAAACTAGTGAAATATGGAGGAAAAAAGTTATAAGCTGAATAAATGTGTTAGATCAGTACAAATCCCCAAGAATGGAAAAAGCCTATATAACACCACTTTTAAAAAGGGACATAGAAAGGACCCTGATTGCTACAGAGGCATTAGTGTTACTGGTAGTATCAGTAGGTTGTTTAGAAGGATACTTCAGGAAAATGTAAGAGCAAATGTTGGCCACAGTGTAAGTGAAGATCAGAGTGATTTTATATCAGGTCGACAATTTTTTTATACTACAACATATAAAAAAATTTCAACGGGATAGGAAATACATCTCGCCTTAATTGACCTTGAAAAAGCATACGATTCTATACCACAAAATAAATTTTGGAAAGCCTGGCTGAACTAAACATGAATACACATTTGATAGCTATTATAAAAGAACTTTATAACAACAATACATCCTACGTAAAAAGGAGAAAACAATTACCAACATCGATATCAATAACCAAAGGACTTCGCCAGGGATGTGTCTATCACCAATATTATTTAATCTTTACGTAGAACTAATATTGAGGTAGTGGGTATATCGGTAAATAAAACTATCTCTTTACACTAAATTTTACGGACCATCAAGTACTTATGGCGCAAGAATTATTCGATCTGGAATTTATGCTGAAAAAGACAAAGACAAGAATAGGCCAATCAATAACAGAATCAGTTCTATGTTATGAAAGTGAGATCTGAGTGATAAATGCAGAAATAAAGCGCAGATTACAAGCAGTAGAAATGGATTATTTGGGACGTAGTGTCAGGATATCTAAGCTTCAACACATACCCAATGAAGAAACTAGACAACAGATAAAGGCAGAACAAACAGTTGGTAGAATTGAAATGCGCGGTTTATGTTGGTTTGGACATCTAATGAGGATGCCGGAGAATAGATGGCCACAACGAATGTTTCACTGGCAACCTCCAGGTCAAAAGAAGTAAGGACGACCAAGACGTTCCTAGAATAAAGGCATAACGAAAGCGATGGAAAATCGAGACCTAAACGAAAATGTATGTATATATCAAGCTGTTTCCTTTTGGTGAATATACGTTTTTGCCAAGTAAGCAGTCGGTGCAAGTGCACATCTTTCATTTTTGGAATGAGTGTACTGTTAAATGTTACTGCTGGGCATATCCCTCTTCTCAGGCTAAACGTGATGCATGCTGGTTTGGAGTTATTTACTTGTATTTTACATTTTCCTAATCAGTCCCTGACCCGATTTAGTTTAATATATATGCAACGATTAGGATGGCCGTGTCATCAGCAAATGTGGCCATAGTTGTTAAATTGGATGTAGGCGTATCAACTGTGTAGAGAGTACATAGCACTGGACCCAACACGCTACCGTGGGGAACACCAGAATCAATGGGGTGTAGTTCTGACTCTCTTGTCTTTACCAAGAACGATCTGCCTTCTAGATACGACTTGATTATTTCATAAAAATGGTGTACCAGTACTTTTTTAAGTTTATAACATGCCGAACTGTCAACTGCTTTTTCGACGTCTCAGAATACTGCGGAGCAATATCTTTTGGATTGAAAGTCGTCACTAATTTTACTTACAATTATACGAACTTGTTCTACCGTCTATGTTAATTTCTAAATCCGAACTGATGATTTGGTATGAGCTCTCTTTCCTCTAGTATTGGCCAAAATCGTTTTTGAACAGCTTGGATAGGACCGACAACAAGCTTATGGGTCTATATGATTGTTAATTGCTTGCATTTGTTTCAGGCTTTGGGATCATAACCATTTCAGCTACTTTTTACTGCCTGGAAAAGTGTTTTATCTTCAGAATGGCGTTGAAAATAAATTTCTGTGTTAATTCTTTCAAACCTTACAGCCAGGCAACTTTTTAAATTAATTTTCGTGCCTAGCTCTATTTGATCTTCTTTTGACTTGCCAGCGCTTTCGTAATATGTGTTTTCAGCCATTTTTTCTTTAACGATTATCGGACATGAATCCTTCATTTGTGATGCGTGAACATCGGGAGTTGCTTACCAAGCAGCTCCTTGGATGGTTTTAGTTAATTCCCAAACTACGTCGATCTATGCCTTCTTTTGACTTCAGAAGTATGTCCAGGTTGATTATTTCGTCCAGATGTGTTCTAAATGTGTCCCAATCGGTATGTCGTAAACATAGCGTTGGATGTCTTTGTTGGCGTTTTATCTACGTATATATAATGACTGCATAATAATCTGAAGATAAGTCATGCATTGTTAAATATTTATACCTTTTGCTAGTGCAAAATATATGGCGTCAGGTATCTTCTGGGGATCAGTTGGCCAATTTGTGGAATAAAAATCAGAACTGATAATGTTTGTCGATTAAATTTAGTAACTAAAGTTTGTAAATGCGATAACAGAGCTTTTCGCATCGGTGAATACAAGAAAGAACATGGGGTCGTTCAAGGCTCGTTAAATTTTAATTAAATTGAATTTGACTAAAACCTAGTCCTGCAAAACAGGCACATGTTCGGAAATTTAAAAAGAAAGCTTGCGAGAATGGTGCACCCCATGAAATGAAATTATTAATGGAAATTTACTCAAAGTTTTTTCCACAGAACATTGAAATGCAGACGAGATTGAGACAATCTTAACTTTTTCAATTTTGGTGTGCTCTTTAAGTGAAAATTTAAACTCGCTTTCAGTTTAGTTGTGCTTTGATAAATACAATTCTAGTTTCCTACAAACGCGGTATGAATTAAGTAAATTTGCTAAAATAAAAGTAATTTAAGTATTGATTCATTTGACAATTTCATTTAAGTAAACAAAATAATAATTTTGTATTGCTTTGTCTTGTAATAAAGGCGAAAATTTGGTCTGCTTTATTTACGAATTGTATTTAGTTTAGAATAACTTTTTTGCTTAACGTAAGCGCTCCTTAAAGGGCATTTTTATATGTAGCGGAATAAAACAGATTAATAGTGTGTTTACGGATACTTCAATAGCTTTTAATATCGATAAAGTAATGCATTAAATTTTGAAAAAAATATAAAAACCCATAAAAATGCAATTTTGTATTATGCCCAAAATAACTGCCAATTCTAAATTTATTGTTAAGGTTCTGAATCAAAATCTCTCCTTTACTTCAATTTCTTCTGTATATCTTCTTAGCCAATAACAGCAGTCATTTAATATTTATTCAAAAGTCGAGATACTATCAATCTCTTAATTTTAAGTATACACAGACAGCCCAATAAAAAATTATTTAAAAATTGCATTGGAGATAGCTGAACAAATAGTAGCTGTGGGAGATCTAAATTTTTAACATAGAATGTGGGGATGCTGAGCCACTAATCCGGAAGATAACAAAATAAGTATTCTGTAACATACAACTTTCAAGTTATGACAATTATAGTTATGTCCCCTGTTAATGAAATAAGACATTTTGGATGCGGTTTTATAGAAAATTTTGCGAAGCAACTCCATTAAAGGGTAATATCAGAAATAAATTAAAACTATCTACCTGTTTGCTTTTCTAAGTACATCTCAGATAAGACAACTTCCTACAAACTTTTTTTTATTACAAGTTTATTGCCAGATCAACAAATGACAGTTTGTTATACATAGCATTGATAAATTAGAACACAATAACTAAATTATAATAGAATGAGACTAATTAGCAGTCTCATGGGTGTGTAAAAACAATAACGATTAATAATAAAATGATTTTAATATAACAATATTGACCATAACAATATGATTTGTTGTTTGCGATTGGATATATCTTGGTAACCTCTTTCATAGTTATTGTTCAGTTATTTGTAGAAACAATTAGTTAGTAATAAGTTGTTAGAACATTTTTTAATAAACTCTTCCACGTATAATACGCCTAGTTCTTGATGTAGTTGTATGTACCATGGTGCGTTAACTGCGCTTCTCAATACCTTGTTTTGAAATCTCTGCAATTTTTGTATGTTGTTTTTGGAAGTAGTACACCATACAGGTGATGCGTATAGTGCCAGAGGTCGTAGCAGGCTTTTGTACAAAAGTACTGCACCTTCAATTTTGAGTGTTGAATCTAGTCTAGTATAGCTTTGCGTTAATTTGTGATTAATGTGATATTTCCAATTTAACCGAGTGTCGAGGTAAACTCCTAAGTATTTAACTGCAGAGTCATTTGGGTTTCAAGGTATTACACTATTGTTGATATGTACATTAGGGGGGTTATTAATTATTCCATTGTTTGAATCAAGAAGACAGGCTGTTTGTTGCATGTTGCAATGCTATCACTGCATTTTCTAGTTTGGTCGCTTGAGTAAAAATGGCCGTGTCATCGGCAAATGTTGCTAGCGTTGCTGTAATTTCAGGTATATCTGAGGTGTATATGTTGAATAGGATTGATCCTAGTATGCTGCCTTGCGGAACGCCAGCACAAATGTTTTTGGTTTCAGACAATGTTGAGTTAACCCTAATTGCAAAGGTTCAATTTTCCAGGAAGGAGAAAATGATGGCTTTAAGGTTAGTAGGCATATCTATGTTTAGAAGCTTCTTTTTAAGACCTTCGGTCCACACTTTGTCGAAAGCCCGTGCGATATCTAAAAATATTCCTGTGATATATAGTTTGGTTTTGAAGCCCCGTTCGATAAGTTCACTTATTTTCTGTAATTGATGACAGATTGAGTGACTTTTTCGAAATCCAAATTGAAATGTGGGTAATATGTTGAGATTTTCAATACTGTTAATCAAGCGTTTATGTATGATCTTTTCTAATAATTTAGATAGTGAAGTTAAGAGACTTATCGGTTTGTAGTTGTTTACTTTTTTCTTGTCTTTTCCTGGTTTTGCGAACATGATTATTTGTGCATGTTTCCATGATTGTGGGAAATAACCCTGTCTCAAACAAGCATTATAAGTGGTGCTTAAGTAGGCGAGTGCTTTATCTGTTAGGTGTTGGAGGATGTTGTTTGTGATGAGATCATGGCCGGGAGTTTTCTTCTTGGGTAGTGTATCTATTATACTTTTAAGTTCGTTGGGTGAAGTTGGTTTTATGCGATCCGGTATAGGTAAACGTCGTTAATTACTTTCATAAGATAAGTTGGCGTGCAGGTAATTGCTGGAGTGAAGGTCTTTTCGATGTGTGATGCAAAAGCAGCAGCTTTTTCGGTGTCGGAACTATACTTTTCGTTATCAGTTTCTGTAGTTAGTGTGGAATTTCTTCTCTTTGGTGTTATATGTTTTTTGTTGTTTTCCATAACCTTATGCCTCCTGGACTAAGATCAGCTATCTGTTGCTTGTAACAATTTATTCTTATGTTGTCTCATTCCCTTTTGATTAGGTGTGTAATATTGTTGAGGAGATTTTTGGTTATGGGGTTCTTGGTTATTTGACATTCACGTCAAATTTGGCTTTTGGTTTTGATTAGTTCAATTATGTATCTCGGGGGATAATTGTAGTTTCTCGGAATGGTCCTTTTTTGTAGTTTGCAGGCTAATTTTGTACTGCTTTGTATCGATGTGGTAATGTGGTTTATAATTGAGTCTATGTCTTAGGTGGTGTGGAGGCTTTTAGAAAAATGCAAATTGTCGTCTAATAATTTTTTAAATTGATTCCAGTCTATTTTCCCGTTGATAAGTTTTGGATTGGGTTATTTGACAGATAATGTATTTGCAAAAGATACAAGAACTGGAAGATGATCAGAGTTGAGTTCTGCTATGACATTTTGAAACACTGGTTTATTAAAGTTTTTTGAAGTACAATGTCGAGAATATCTGGCTGGTGATCAAATCGGTAGGGCTAATAAGTGTACTCGTCAGGAGTTAAGATTTGGAATGCGTTGTTCATTGTAAAATTTTCGAGTTTTATTCCCTCTGGGTTAGTAGCTCTACAGCCCCATAATGTGTTTTTAGAATTTATATCGCCTATGACCAATAGTGGTGCAGTTGTATCAAAAAAATTTTCAGTATCTTCTTCGATTAGTTTTTTGTTTGGTTGTCTGTAAGCACTTATTATTGTAACGTGGCTCTGATCATCTAGTGTAACCTTTATCGCTGTTGTTTCAATTTTTAAATTGTCGATTTCAGGAACTCGTGTGTGTTCGAATTTTGTTTTTATAAGAATCGCAACTCCTTCTGCGGCTACAGTAGAAATCCGATCATTACGATAAGTGTAATATCCTGGAATTTAAAATTTGATGGTGTCGTCTAGATTGGTCTTTGTTATGCAGGCAATGTCAACATTATATCGGGCTAAGAAGGCTACGAATAGTGAACGTTGGGTGTGGATTCCGTTCGCGTTCCAATTAAGGATGGTTAAATTTTGTATGACTTTTTTATGTTTATGGTCCATTGAGAAGTAGCGGTAACAGAGTATTTGCGATAAAGGATTTAATTTGACTTAGATAAGGTGTTATTAGGCCTATGATCAGTTGTGTGATGTTATCGGGTATTGTTAGTCCATTAGCTGAAGTGGTTGTATTGTTAATTGGATTTAATCCACTTTTGAGTTTTTCTGCAAATGTCTGCGTGTTGTTTACGTTGGTATATTTACGATGGGGAGCACTGGTGGTAGTTGGTTGGGTTCTAGTTCGTTGCTTTAATAGCTCTATGTGGTGCGGGCATCCCCGATAGTTTGCACTGTGGTTTCCTCCGCAGTTTGCGCATATTGGTGGATCGCTAGATTTCGTTTTGCAGTCTGTATGTAGGTGGCTGCCAGCACATTTGACGTATGTTGGTTTTAATGAGCAGTAATTTTTTGTATGCCCATATTGTTGACAAAGGTGGCATTGCGGTGTTTTTAGTTTTTCTTCTGGCTTCTACTGTAACTATTGAATGGTACATTGAGGTTAACGAGTAAATGCGTTTGGCTTGTTCATTTTTAGTTAAATCTACTGCGCAGACTGGCAGTGGTTTTTTGTCTTTAGTATATAAGCGAGTTACTTTTATTATTGGCAAGGTTTTAATGAATTCTTCCTTTATTTCCCGGTCGGTGAGGAAAAGTGGAACATTCTTAATAACCACTGATATCGGTTTGTCGTTTGTATTTTGATAAGTATGGTACTGTACCTTGTTTGTGGTAAAATGTTTTGTTAGTGTTCGATAGTCTTCGTTTTTGGACGGAGTGTAGTTGTGTTGTGAGATATTGTAAATGGTCCGGTAGAGAGTTTTTGTATATCTTCTATTAATGCTTTATGGTTAACAGCATTATGCAGGTATATTGGCGGCTTAACTTGCTCGGTGCTCGATTGTGTATTTTGTGGGCTATCATTATCCGAAGAATGTGTGGGTGCTATGGCTGTTTGCAGATATGGCGGTAGATAGTATTTGTTGCTTGTTAAAAGATCTTGGGTGGTCCATGCGTACCGTTTCTGCACCTCATTGATAGGCGATGATAATTTATTACATTTGCGTTTATTTTGCAATTGATAATCCATTTTTAAAACATTGTTGGCGATTGTTAACAATATTTAGTAGAAATAAGTAAAATAAAATCACTTACTGCTTGCAGCGATAAGCGTTTATGTCAAGCGTGTCCCACTGTTATCGGAGCGCATGCAAGGCGTCCGATATCAATAGTCAATAGTCCGATTAATTGAAATATTTTTCAGGGGCGCTTAAATAAGAATCTCAAAAAACTCGTCAAAAGGCTATAAAGGACTTAGATGCTACTCTTTCCAATATTACAGAGGCAGAATGCTTATCAATCACAACCTTATTATGACGTTCATAGATTATCTACAGTTTCCCTTCTTCTCTTCTGCCTTATATTTTTCTCTTTACGGCCCTTCCAGTTTTCTTGTTAGAGATCTCTTTCTACCATTACGTTTGTTATACAAGTTTCTTTGTAGCATGGACGTTCTCTTCTCTTGAAAAGTTTTTTCGGCCACCTGTGATCTTGCATCCTTTCTAGATGCCCATACCAACGAAGGGTTCTATTCTTTAGGTTCCTGGTAATGGATGAAGTTAGTACCATTTCTTTTCATATCTTTTCTGTTATCCATCTTTCTCGCTCGTAATTTGTAGGCATCTTCTAAAAAAACCTAATTTCACCGTTCTTATTTTGTTTCTCAAGCTTCTGTTACTGATCAGGTAACTCCCCCATGCAAAGTAATTTATTCAATTATGCTATAAAATATTTTTTTCTTAGTTTCTTCGCTTACGTTCTTGTTTCATAGAACACCACGCAATGCTCTAGTTGCTGCTCTTCCTTGCCCGACCCTGTTGCTTACGTCTTCTTTTATTGATCTATTAGCCGAGATAATTGAACCTTGGTATTTATAATCTTGACAGTGTCGAAATGTCAGATCTAGGTACACTTTCACATGCGTCCGCGTTTTACTTTCACGACGTAAGGAAGTGTTCCGAGCTAGTAGGGATAAGTGAGTGCAACAAGCGGATATCGTTGACTCTCGGGTCATCTATAATCAGTATACCTCGGCTGATATAAACTATTTTTGCATTTTACACCAGCGGACTAGTCGCAAGTTATCAAAATGAATTGCAATAGTAGCAATTGTTACCATCAACAGCCAATAACCTTTCAACAGGGCTTCTAGCCTCCAAATTATTTCAATCAAACGACAAGCTAGGTAATACCATTATCTCCTGTTATAAATGCATCTTATGTACCTAATTACTAGTAAACATACCCCACACGCAAATTCCAAACACATTTTCCCAAACACCGTTACAAATACATAATCTTATTACATACACGCAGTCAAATAACAAGCCTAATGACGACACAACAAATAACATAAATATCTGACTCTGAAAGCGATATTGAAACTTCTAATACACTAAGTGACGATTGTCAACGTGTCAACAATAATAAAAGTAAACAAATATCTGAACAACCAGCATCAGTCTGACCCACACTATACATAATAACAGATACTCAACCCTCACAAATCTTACTGATGCTGCTGAAATATATAATACAACAAACTAAAACGCCCAAAACACCTCCAAGTCTTAGTACAAGGTGTTACGGACTTTCATGAAATGGTCACAGTGCTAACAGATGTTGTAGAATTAGAACAATACAAAACTAAAGCACTGGCTGATAACGTAATTTTGATCTCTGCCAACACGGCTGATACATACCGTAAACTAATCACATTCATAAAAAAATCTAACGTCATGTATCACACATATCAGATGAAAGAAAATAAAGCGCCCTCGTTATCATCAATAACTTACACCACTCTGTTTCTACAAAGTGAAATCTGTAACCAACATTAAACATCGAATAACAAAAAATTCAATGTTTTTTCAGATTTGAAGCCTGCGCCAAATAACAAAGACATTTATAACCTCAAGTTTTTACAAAACAAAATTATAAATGTCAACCACCACACATACTTAAAACAATCGTACAGTGTGTGAAGTTCCAACAGTATAATCAATACTAAGGCCTACTGCAACCGCCGTTCGTATGTGTAAAATGCGGCGGCTCACATGATACCCGATCTTGTAAGAAGACAAAAGACTTACCCGCCAAGTGTGCTCTCTGTGGCGGTGATCATCGGGCTAATTATTGAGGCTGTACTGTACATAAGGAACTTCAAAATAAGTTAAGATCCAACACATCCTTACAAACTCGACCCACAACATTAAACATGTTCCAACAACAATTTCATCAAATTCACCCAATCACCTCTAATTCCCACAATCCACGAACATATACTCAGGCCGTGCAAGAAACACAAATACTACTCAAACAGTCCCAAAACGTAACCTTACAATTTTTTGAAGTTCTTTTTTTTTGATATTGTATCGAGGAAAAATGTATTACTGTTGGCACAAGTTGAAAAAGTAAAATAAGCACTATAATGAATGTGGTCTGAAGTGTAGCTTTCTCATAATTAGGGAGAACGTAATGTCTGATGCTTTGTTTTACTAAGATGGCGGTACCTGTATGTCCAATTTTATCGGGATGATTAGTAATAAGTTTTATAATTTAGGATTTTAAAATAGGATTTTTCTGTAAAGCGCGTTTTATTTATTGGCATTATATCGATAACGTTTCGTTTAAGAAACAGGGTAAGTTCGTCTTTATGGCTTAATAAGCCATTGGCGTTCTATTGTACAATTAAGAGAAATTTACTCATTGGTTGATTTATTGAGTAGCATTGTAAGCATATTTAAAATCATTCTGTTCTGTTGAAGCAATTGGAAATAATTGATTTAAAGTCATCTAGGAACTTGCTGAGAGTGAGACTTTGGGAGTTTAGGGATGGGACTTGAGGGTTTTTTGTTGGCGTTTTTTGGATTCTAGTAAGTTGCGATAGTACACGCATCTACGATATTTGGCTAGATGATGTCCCCCACATAAAGCGCAAGTTGCTGGCGTCTCTTTGCTCTTATTGCAGCTTGATGTGTTGTATTCGCCTTCACATTTTACATAATCAAATGGTCGAAAGCAGTATATTTTAGTGTGGTCAAATAGTTGGCAGCGCATGCATTGTACTGGGGTTCTGCTGGTTCATGATGGTTTTATTGCTATGTTGTTGTTTTTTAAGTATCTGCGATTTTATGTTCTATTGATGGTTTAGAAACTTAAACATGTAAAGTACTGCTAACAGGCTAGTTGCGAGCACATGTTGGCAAATGTTTCAGTTGTTGTTATTGTGCTCGGTAATGACGAAATTTACTTTTATTTATCCGGCTGCGTCAATAACCAGAATTTTTGGGCATTAGGTTCTAGAACTCCTCATTAACTCGATGAGCGACCTCTTTATACTCAGCATAAAACTGTTTCATGTGATGTTAAGGAATTTGGAATCATAGGGTCGTATTGTTCTGGGAAAGTAAGACGCATGGAGATTGTAATATCTACCCGTTATATTCTAGAACACAAAATGTGTAATGGTACGAAAAAAGATTAAACAGAATATTTGTTGTTCTTTCTATTGTTATTTTTAAACTTGATCATTTTACCATCGATTCCGGTCCGTACATTGGAGCAGTCCCAAGGACAAACGTATTTACTTACTCATCTTTGCTATAAAGGGAATTTAATCAGGGCCCAGCGAACGCATCCTCAAGTGCTGCCAGGAGCGCGCCCGCACGGAGGGTAAACTCTACGGGGGCGACCAAGGCTTCAACAGCACCTGCGAGCCGGCCCTCTCCGGCCAGCAACCGGTGCCTTTCCCCAGCGAGAGCATCTTCAGGCCGGTTATCCTGGAGGGCTTCATACTGGCAGCTAGTTCCGATTTCAGTCTCAAAGAGGAAAGACGTTAAGAGCAAGTGTTCTGATATCTTATCAAGTGACCCGCGATATCGCGAGTGCACATTTATTTACTTATTACATTTTCAATTTTACAATATTAAATAATAATAATTTAAGGATTTAAATACGGATTCAACCAAAACCTAAACGTTTTTGGGGCCGTATGGCCTTTCCTCCACCTCCAGGAGGGATGAAGCCCTTTCAAACGGCATCCCCAATTGCTACACAATGGACTAATCAAGACCAGAGGTACAGCTTTCAGAGCCAACAAATACCAGGTAACTATCCAATACAGTCACAACAACCATTTTATCCCCAAGCCTCTCTACCAAACAATTACATCCAATCCACTATAATACCCCCACAAATAGAATCAAATAACTGGACTACAGTCCATAAAAAAAGAAATAGAAATGAAACACACGAACCTGAACTTAAATCCAAACAAATAAAGGGAAACGACTACTGGCTCAACCCGACTAACCGCTTTTCAGTCCTAGCGGAAGAAAGTTTAGAAGCTCAACAACAAGACGACAGCACTGAAAAGACTTCTACTCCTAAACCCCCCCCCCCCATTTTTTAAATGGGGTTAAGGATATCACACCTTTAGTTCTTGTACTGGAAATCATCGCTAAGCAAAATTATGACATTAAAGCCTTCGCAAATGATCAGGTTAAAGTGCAACCAAAAAGACCCGACCACTACAGAGTAATTATAAAAGAATTGAATGTAAAAAAAACTGTATTTCATACATACCAGCCAAAGGACGATAGGAACTTCAAAGTAGTACTGAAAAACTTGCATTATTCCACTAATATCGATAATATTAAGGCTGAAATTGAACATTTAGGTCACAATGTAGCTAATATATGGAATATCAAACAATATAAAACAAAAACACTTCTACCTATGTTTTTTGTTGAACTCAAGTCTGTTCCCAACAATAAAGACATTTATAAGGTGGAGTATCTCCAACAATGCAAGATCAAATTCGAACCGCCCAAACATAAAGGGGAAATAGTGCAATGTACCAGATGTCAAAGATATGGCCATGCAAAAAACTTTTGCTACTTAAGACCACGATGTGTTAAATGTACTGAAGACTACTCTACCGAAAGTTGTACACGAAAACCCAAAACAAAATCTGCAGATGTTAGTTGTGTTCTGTATGATGGAAACCACCCCGCAAACTATAAGGGTTGCACAGTCTACAAAGATTTACTTAAAAAACAGTTTCCGCCTCTTCGGCCTAAACGGTACACCCCTCCCATAGAAATTAAAAGTTACCAACAAACACAGTCGGAACTATCATACTCAACAATAACCAAAGCTCAAACCCAGCAATTTCATACTACTAATAACGATATACACAATCAATCTTACCAACAATCTAACGATTTATCCGAACTAAAAAATATGATGAAGGGCCTATTTGAACAAATAGGTACCAGGATAAACCTTCTTACTGCAGTGCTCTCCAAACTCAAATAATGGCTCAGTTATTAATAATAGCATTGTGGAATGCAAATGGGCTCTGGAAACATTCAGAGGAGCTAAAAATATTTATACAACCACAACCTTGATATTATTCTTATCTCTGAAACGCATTTCAGCCAGAAAAGCCATTTTAAAATGACAAATTATTCCATTTATTGCACCAACCATCCAAATGGCAACGCAAGAGGCGGTTCAGCAATTATAATAAAAAATTCGATCAAGCATCATCAAATAAACAATTACTGCAAAGATTACTTACAGGCCACCAACGTAGTAATTGAAGATTCCACTGGTCCCCTAACCGTCTCGGCTATTTACTTCCCTCCAAAACATATAGTAAAACAAGAACACTACGAAAACTACTTTGGGACACTAGGACACCGGTTCATCGCAGGTGGTGACTATAATTCAAAACACACCGATTGGGGCTCCAGGTTAATTACACCGAAACGACGATAATTACTCAAAGCATTAGAGAAAAACCGCCTGAAAAACTTATCTACTGGCGAACCCACATATTGGCCATCGGATAGACGCAAAATACTAGACTTGGTGGATTTCGCAATTACCAAGGGCATTCCTCAAGGCTTTGCCATAGATAAATCATGCTCTGACTTATCTTCAGACCACTCCCCAGTCTTGATTCACAAAAGCGATAAGTTCAAGTACACAACCAAGCTTATGCAACAATTACACAAACTGGAACGTCTTCAGACACTCTATAAACGATAACTTACCGTTAGACATCAGTCTTAAAACCGAAGAAGAAGTTGAAACAGTCGTCAAATTATTTAACGATGCAGTACAACAGGCAGGTTGGTACGCCACTCCCGAACCACCTGATGTAAATAAAATCTACGATTGCCCCATAACAATAAGACAAAAAATTCTGGGGAAAAGAAGATTCAGAAAACAATGGCAGAGACTAAGAACTCCAGAAAGCAAACACCTATTTAATGCGGCAGCTCAAGAAATAAAAGAAATACTTCAAAAGAACAAAAATGAATGCATTAAAACATTCCTGAGCAACCTAACACCTACCGAAAGCACTGACTACTCACTATGGAAAGTGACCAAAAAGGTTAAGCAAGTAATACAAGCTTCACCACCAATCAGAAC
Organism: Sinelater perroti; assembly: GCA_036346155.1. Taxonomy (NCBI): domain Eukaryota; kingdom Metazoa; phylum Arthropoda; class Insecta; order Coleoptera; family Elateridae; genus Sinelater; species Sinelater perroti. The sequence goes on along the minus strand of JARFIY010000158.1, from coordinate 12,468,925 downwards.
ACTTCAGAGAACTTGGACCTAGAACAACGAAGAAAAAGCAAATGCATTCGCAGAACACCTCTCTGATGTGTTCCAGCCACATCCATCGGAAAAAGCACCAGAGGAAGAGAAAGAATTAATCCACTTACTAGAAACTCCATATCAGCTCGAACCACCAAGAATTAAAATTGGGGAAGTTCAAAAAGTCATTAGAAATCTGCAGTCTAAAAAAGCTCCGAGTTATGATCTGATAACTGGGAAAATCCTCAAACAGCTGCCCTACCATGGTGTCAAATATCTTGCGCAACTGTTCAATGCAATATTGCGCATAGGATACTTCCCAAATCAATGGAAAGTAGCACAGATTGTCCTAATCCCCAAACCAGGAAAGCCGTCTAATAAGTTTACTACCGGTAGCAGCCAAAGTAGAAGAAATAATACAAAGAAGACTCTCGCAAATACTTGACAATATCGATGCAATCCCCAACCATCAGTTTGGCTTTAGACAAATGCATTCTACAACAGAGCAAGTACATCGTGTTGTCAACAAAATCAATGACGCGTTTGAAAATAAACAATATTGCTCGGCAGCCTTTTTGGATATAACACAGGCTTTTGACAAAGTGTGGCATATTGGACTGTTACACAAACTGCGATCAATATTTCCATTAAATTATTTCCTTCTTCTAAAATCCTATCTCCACAATAGACATTTCCTCGTCAAAGTTGGCACTGTTCTCACGAAACTCTATCCGATAAGTGCTGGGGTACCACGAGGCAGTATACTTGGGCCATTGCTCTATGTAATATATACGGCTGATCTTTCGACCACACCACAAGTGTTAATAGCGACGTTTGCTGATGATACAACAGTCCCAGCCACTGACAGCGATCCAACTGATGCCTCACAAAAACTACAACTGAATTCAATACAAACATGGTTACAGAAATGGAGAATTAAAGCGAGAAACGTGTCCCCCCGTTAATCTATACAACAAACAATTACCGCAACAAGACGACGTAAAATACCGTGGTTTGCATTTAGATAGAAGACTCGCCTGGCGGAAGCACATTCTTACAAAGCGAAAACAACTAGGTTTAATTCTCACCAAAATATACTAATAGGGCGATATTCAAAAACATCGAAAATAAGCTCCTCATCTACAAAGCTATTATTAAACCAATCTGGTCGTACGGAATTCAACTTTGGGGAACCGCTTCAACATCAAACATAGAGATTCTAGAACGTTTCCAATTCAAAGTGCTCCGCATGATGGTTGATGCACCGTGGTATGTGGCAAACGCAACAATTACGCACGATCTGCAGATCCTAACGGTCAAGGAAGAAATTTGCAATTATAGCACAAAATACAAATCTCGACTCAGTGTGCACCCAAACGATTTGGTAACAAATCTTATGAATCAGCCATTAAACCACAGAAGGCTTAGCAGGTTTACGCCCAATGATTTACCAAATAGATTTTAATTGCATTTAAGTAAGTTAGTTTTAGTTTAGATGTAAGTTTAGCTTCTAAGTTATTTTCCCATCAATCACACTTTTATATATGGAATAGTGCTACTGAGCACTGTTTTGCATGTCATAGCTGTAATTGTCAATTAATTTGCTAAATGTATTCTTACAGTTTACAAATGAAGTGGGACTATAATAATAAAAAAATTTTTTTACCAGGTCCCTGTATTATAAAACCTGAAATTTTGAAGACTTGAAGACAACTTGGTTGAATCCAGAATTTATATTTTTGCATATTACCTGTTAGAAACATAAATATAGTGTGTTCTAGATCGCTAAATATAATAAAGTACAACGTAGACGTATATGATTAGTAAAGCTTACAATTTACAACAGTGAAATTGCTAATACGTTCCCTGAGTACTTGTGTTTTCATTAAGACTCATCACAGGCTGCAACATAGCGACAAAGGAAGCAAAAGCAGAAAAAGCTGGCGTGCTGACAGTACCGCCGGTATTGCACTCGCAATTATACCTCCCAGAAATGGCTGCCAACCGACTAAACAGGCCGAATGTGATTTTATTAAACCGGGCTGCTGTCGCTCTATGCAAGGAACCTCGGCGTGCGGCCGCGGTGTTTGAACAACTTTCGCATTGTTTTTAATGCGGTTCCTGCCATTGTGCTCCACGTTTCAGCGGGATAATTATTTCGCCGGGAACACGAAGCGGCTGAATGGGGGGAAGCAATTTTTCGCAATTGCGCTGTTATTCTTGCCCGCAAATTATTTAACGGCCACTTAATTTGATTGCTTAATAACGGCCGCGCTGCAGAGCTAGAAAGGAGCTGGCGCGTCGGCCGCGTGGAGACACTGCCGCGCTAATTATCGGCGGCCGCCTGATTTATTTCAGCGCTTTTCAGGCCGCGGAAAAACGCACGCCCATGCTCAGTATCCGGCACAGCAGCTTGTTGGGACAGTGCCGTAAATTATGATCAAAGGCAGCGCTCAATGTCCGATAATATTTAAGCTTTATGGTACTGGTGCACGTTTTATGTTGCAAGCCCGGAATTTTTTACATACCACTTAATTAACAGGCATCCTTACATTTACGGCACTATTATAAATGTAAGCTTTTTGCTATTTTAATTATTCAAAATTGTAGTGCTATAAGAAACATTAATTTGGAACAAAGTTTTTATATCTAAATAACACAAGCGCTAGTTATAAATAAATATAAACTATTTGACCGGAGACAACAGTATACACTGAAGAATTGACTGTCATTCGAAAATCTGTAAAAATGCATGTCAATCATCGTTTATCAAAAAAAATTCTCAGATTTAAATTTTTCCTGTTTCATCACTTCAAATTATCTCATGAAGAAGTGTCAAGTTTGAGAACGTCGTATATTTCGGGACATTAGGAAATTTAAAGTAATGAGCTGCTCCAAGTTTGTCGCGCCAAGAATGAAGCATGTTACAAGTTCTGATTTAATAAATATACGGCGTGGAAAAATCTGCTTGAGCCTAGAAGATCAAGTCGCAGCAACCAAATAAACGATTAATTACACGACGACCTATCTAAATGTAATTTCTAATAAAAATCAGATTAGACTACTATCAGTAAAATATTTTATAGAACAAAGTTTACAAATTGGCGAGTTTAATGTTAATTTTCAGTGTAATAATAAAAGCGTCCCATTCTTTGTAGCATATAGCCATTTCTTCCTAAAGTAATAAAATCCGTTTCACGTGGTGGCTTGCTCCTCATTTTTTCGTTTTATTATATTTTTCCTTTTAGAGTTGCTGATGAGCTTTTGCTTCTTCTACTCTTTTTATTTATTCAGTTCTATTTCTTATTTTTTCTTCTAGTTCTTAACGTTTATTTTCCTTAAATCTTCAATTACTTCAACATATTATCTAATTTTTAGCCTCCCTTTTGGTCTACTTCTTCTATTAATTTTTGTAACAGGCTTAGGTCTTCTTTTCTCCTAGCCATCTAATCCTTGAGCTTTCAGTACCTTTACAATCTCTTTGTCTTCCATGAGCTCTAGGAGTTCATAATACATAAATTGTCTGTGATCCCCATTTTCCATACTCTTGAGCTTAATTTTCGACCTTAATACTTTCCTTTCAAAGGCTCTCAAGTTTGTCTTTTTTGTTTATACAGGACATTATTTAGGCAACATATAGCACCGTAGGTCCAATAAGTGTCTTGTAAATTTTTATTTTAGTTTTTACATATATTTTCTGGTGTTGGTAAACTTTTTGGATTTTACTTTGGATTTCTGTACTTCCATCACTATATATGTTCTTTGTACTCCTGAATATTTAAAAGCTTATAATTTTTTAAAAGTCTAATTTTCTATGATGCATCGTGTGGTTGGTTCTCGGGTGATAAGGCCGTGGTCGGAGTTCAGAAACTCTTGACGTTTCGTCCACAACTGCGGCAGAAATCTTCAGAAGAGAATCTTCTAAAAATTAAGTGACTGTCCCGTGCGTTTTCATTTTTATACTCGTGCGAGTATTAAGGGATGGTGTTTGGGGGCGAGGTTGACGTCACCGAGATGGTAGATGACGTGATCGGGCCAGCTGCTGACGTCAATCGGGACGTTGCAGGTAGTATTTCTGACGTCAGTCGCTCTTTCGCCTTATCGCGGTCTGTTTTTTGCCCCTTGAGAGCGACAAACCAAGACCTAAGTAGATTAAATCCGTCGTACCTGTTAAAATAGGATAGCAAAAATCCTCAACAAACACAAAGTTCGCATTTGGGTTTCGGTGAATAAGGTTGTGCCTGAACGCTCGAAATATCAAGTGCTGTGATAACCTATAAGTGTGAAGGCCGCAAGGTCGCTGCAATCAACGTTTAACTCAAGTGATAAACAACTGTTTCACCTTTAAAAACCGTAAGAATTTATAATTTTTAAAACACATTATACCTCGCAAAGATGTTCCCAACCAGGAATGGGCCCGGTTAAAACACCAATATGTATAATTACACCCTTATGCAGCCATCTACATTACTTCAAAATAAAATACCAGCACAAATGCCGCATGCACACAATTACCAATTAAATCCAGCAGCTATAAATATACAACTCCCACAATTTTACCAAAATCAAGTAACAACAGAACAATTCCCACCACTTCCTATTAACTTCGCTCCTTTAAATAACATACATAATAACTACAACGACACAAAATCAACGCACGAAACTTTCGATTGCACGACCAGCGAAGACGAACAAATGGAGAATGACTCTGAAATTACAAACTCTCATCCCTGGCAAAACGTCTCAAACAAGAGAAAAAGGTTTAAGATCCAAACAGTCTCCGTAAATCCCCCTCAAACTATAACAACAAACAGATTTCAATCACTCGCCGAAGCAGATACTAGTACCATTCAAACTCATACTAACAATTCGAACAATATGAAGAACAATACTCAGCCGCAAGACCCGAAACCACCCCCAATTTACGTTTATGGAGTTACCAACTACAAAGCTATGACCGAAAATCTATCCCTTGTCACAGATAACGAAACTTACTACACTAAAACCTTCCCAGATAATACAGTAAAAATAAATGCACGGACACCCGACACCTACAGAAAATTAATCCAGCACATGAAGGACGAAAAAATAGTATATCATACTTACCAACTAAAACAAGACAGGGCCTATAGAGTTGTCATACGCGGTCTTCATCATTCAATCCCGTTAGAAGATATAACAACAGAACTAGCTGAAAAGGACATAAAGTCAGAAATATCATCAACCACGGCACAGAGTTACAAAAATCGCTACCACTATTTTTCGTCGATATAAGTCCGCAAAGTAATAATAAAGAAATTTATAACATAGAATTCCTACAAAATACAAAAATAAGAGTTGAACCACCAAAACATAAACACTATAATACAATGCACCCGATGCCAGGCCTATGGACACTCCAAATCGTATTGTATGAAAGCATACAACTGCGTTAAATGCGGCAAACCACACGATTCAAAAAGCTGTAATAAAACCAAAGACACCCGGCTACCTGTGCACTATGTGGCGGAGGGCACCTGCCAACTACAAGGGCTGCACAACTTACAGAGATCTATTAAAGTCCAGAAATAAACACAATCCAAACCTCACAAATAAACCAATCCTCGAATTACATTCAAGTACAAATCCAGCTTTTCAACAGATAACACAACAGCCTCCTCAAACTAGAGGTAGTTATGCCCATGTAGCCGCAGGAGCAACAAGTAATCAAAATAAAATAATAATAATAATGACAACCTTACTAATACAATGCAAAACTTTTTATACGAATTTAAAACCTATTCAACCAGCTACTAAACCAAAACAGCATGATTCTCACCATGCTTACCACGGTCATAAGCAATTTGACCAAACAATGACCTCCTCAATTCGAATAGCTGCCTGGAATGCAAACGGGCTATCAAATCACGTTCCAGAAATCACCCTATATTTAAACTACAATAAAATTGATATTCTCCTAATCTCTGAAAGCCACTCAACTGAAAGAACGTTTATCAGAATCCCATACTACACCATTTACTATACTCATCACCCTGACGGTACGGCGCATGCAGGCTCAGCCATCATAATTAGATCGACTATTAACCACCATGTCCTCCAACCCTTTAAAACAGCCAAAATCCAAGCGACGTTATTAAAACTAGAATCACTTCCTAGACCAACTACTATTGCGGCTGTTTACTCCCCGCCACGACACAATATCACGACAGAAGAATATAATGACTTTTCAACTATCTTGGAACACAATTTATAGCAATCGGAGACTGGAACTCCAAACATACAACATGGGGTCCAGATTAATCACACCTAAAGGTCGCAATCTGTTCCGTTCAATACAACTAAACAACCTAACTTATATTTCTACGGGAGAGCCAACCTACTGGCCCACGGACAGGAATAAAATTCGGACCTACTTGATTTCGCTATATCAAAGGCATATCAAATACTTACATTGATATTAAGTCTAGTTTAGATCTATGCCATGACCATAGCGCCATAATATTAACCCTCAGTACCAATGTTATCTACAGAGAGCCAATGCCTACCTTGTGCACAAAAGATACCAATTGGCAAATGTTCCAAAACTTAATAAATGAAGAAATCAGACTGGATCATCGTATCAAAGAGCAATTCGAAATCGAAGAGGTGGTACAGCATCTAACGAATACAATACAAACCGCAGCATGGAAAGCCACTCCTCTAAGGAACAAAGCAAACCAGGAAATGATAATATTCCTCTGCATATTAAAAATTGATCACAAAAGAAGAGCACGTGGAAATGGCAAAGGTCAAGAAACCCTCAGGACAAAACTGACCTTAACAGGATAACACACCAACTCCACTCTGTTTTAAACCAAGCCTGCAACGACACCTTCAAACACTACATCACGAATCTATCCCCCGAAGACCATTCGTTGTGGAAAGCAACAAAAAGAATTAAGAGGCCAGTAATGCAAACCCTACCCATAAGAAAACCTGATCGAAACTGGGTGCAGTCAAACATAGAAAACATAGAAAAGTGTTCTCTCCAGTCTCAGACAATGACAACCAAGAAATTGAAAACTATATTAACGCCCCCTGTCAACTATCACTGCCCGTTAAGCCTTTTACACCAGCAGAAATTCGAAAGCAAATCAACAATACAAATTCGTACAAGACCCCTGGGTATGACCTCATAGTCGGGGAGATCTTAAAACATCTACCAAGAAAGGCAATCGTGCTATCAACTACCATATTCAACAGCATCCTTCGATTATGCTATTTCCCAGTTCAGTGGAAACACGCGCAAATAATTATTATTGGAAAACCAGGTAAACCACCTACCGAACCTTCATCGTACCGTCCAATAAGCCTGCTGCCACAAATGTCAAAAATATTTGAAAACTTCTTCTCGACAGAATAACCCAATCAACACTCACAGACGACATAATCCCTGAACACCAATTTGGATTCAGACAAAGTATTCCACAACACAGCAATGCCACCGAATTGTGAACAAAATCAAAGAAAGTCTCGAAAGAAGAAGATGTGTCGCGGTGTTCCTTGACGTACAGCAGGCCTTTGATAAGGTTTGGACCAACGGATTATTATATAAATTAAAAGGCATTTTCCCAGTCCCATATACCTACCTTTTAAAATCTTACCTTAATGAAAGATCCTACCAAGTAAAAGTAAACAACTCACTCTCCGACTACCACCAATTAAAGCTGGAGTGCCCAAGGCAGCGTCCTTGGGCCACTACTCTACTTAATATACACTGCTGACATTCCGTCACAGAGAGCACTATGATGGCCACATTTGCTGACGACACAGCAATCTTGTCGTCCGATATCGATCCAGCAAGAGCTTCTAATAAACTGCAAGATCACCTAAACGAACTACAAGACTGGCTAAAACGATGGAAGATCCAGGTCAACACCGAAAAGTCCGCCCAGATCACGTTCACCACAAAACGAAGCAACTGTCCACAAGTTAACATAAATAACACTCTGATCCCACAGAAAGCCACATTCAAATATTTGGGCCTACATTTAGACCAGAGACTCACATGGAAAGAGCACATTAAAGGCAAAAGGACACAATTGGACCTAAAAGTGAAGAAAATGAACTGGCTACTAGGCAGGAAATCTCAACTATCTCTGGAGAACAAACTGATCATCTACAAAATAATTCTAACACCAGTCTGGACCTACGGTATCGAACTGTGGGGATGCAGTAAGCCCTCCAACACAAAAATCCTACAAACCTTTCAGTCGAAGACACTTCGCATGATGGCCGACGCTCCCTGGTACGTGTCCAATCAAACCCTCCACAACGATTTTGGAATATCCTTTATAAAAGAAGTCATCAACCACCACGCCAACAAATCCAAACAAGGCAGCACCAACCACAGCAACCAACTCATAACTGAACTATACACCCAACCACAAATTGAAAGAAGACTTAAAAGACAATGGCCAGAAGACCTAGTTAACTAGGAGAAAGTGGAGAACCGTCAAGGGACGGTACCCAACGCTTGCCATGAACCTTGCCTCATATTTACTCATTACTCTGTTAGTTATAGGATTAGATTGTAAATTAGCAAATGAGTAAATAAAAAAAAAAACAAACACAAGGTAGACACCATCTATACTACCACCACCACCAAGATATGGGATTTACTTAGACCAGCCAAAGATACAAGAAAGCCACAGGATACACCCAGAGGTATACTGCATGCCTTGTTCATGTGGGCAAGTCTACATTGGGAACAATTACTACCAAGATAAAGGAACACAAACGTCATCTACGTCTTAATCAACCCGATAAATCAGCAGTTGCTGAACATGCTTTGGAAAATCCTAACCACGAGATAGAATCTGCGCAAACAAAAGTTTTATCCAACTGTAGGAATTACTACCCGATATTATACAGAGAAGCGGTGGAAATTTATAAATACAAAAATAATTTTAACAGGGACGATGGATTTAATCTACCTAGGTCTTGTTTTGTCGCTCTCAAGGGACAAACAGACTGCCATACGGCGAAAGAGCGAGTGATGTCAGAAATACTAATTGCAACGTCCCGATTGACGTCAGCAGCTAGCCCGATCACGTCGTCTACCATCCCGGTGACGTCAACCACGCCCCCCCAACACCATCCCTACCATACTCGCACGAGTATAAAAGCGAAAACGTACGGGACAGTCACTTAATTTTTAGAAGATTTTCTTCTGAAGATGTCTGCCGCAGTTGTGGACGAAACATCAAGAGTTTCTGAACTCCGACCACGGCCTTATAACGCGAAAACCAACCACACGATGCGCCATAACACCGACCGTGAAAGCCTTCGCATCTATGTAATTTTCTATGCTGATTTCCTTGATTTCATCAGCTTTTTCTCTCTTGCTTTAATGTATTTTGCTTTTTTATTGTTTATTTTGAGTGCAAGTTCTTTCAACATTTTTTTAAAAATTTTAGTTAGTCTCTACCATAATCTTGATATCGTTGGCATATGCTATCATTTAAGTCTTTCTATTTCTTATGGCCTCTTGTATATTTATTTGTCTTATTGACTCTTTAATTGCCATATTAAATAGCGTTGATGTTAATGTGTCTTTTTAATAAATTTGTTTGTCCTTTTTTTATTTTCACAACGGCCTTTGAGTTTCTCGGCGTGCTTTGGATACAGCTTCTCATCTTTCTTGTGATTCTCATTTTCTTTAGTATTTTTCTATTACTTTATTCGAATGCCTGTTTGTAGTCGATAAATACCATATGTAGTTCCATATTGTATTCATAGAATTTTTTCAGTAATTGGAATATAATATCCAAGGCGTCTATTGTGAACGTTCCTGGCCGAACCCTTATTTGATGATCACCAATTTCTCTCTTTGCATATTTCATGAGTTTCCCCTGTAGCAGTGATATAAACACTTTATAGGTTGGACTTAACACTGTAATTCCTCTATAGTAGTTGCATTGCTGCAGGTCTCCTTTTTTGATGTTGTTATAATTATTCCATTTCCCATTCAGTAGGCATCGTCTCTCTTCTCCATATTTTTAAATTATATTACCTTTCTTGTAGCTTTTTCCTCTATATTTCAACAGCTTCCGTTTATGTCATCCGGAGTCTTACCGTTTTTTTTTATTTCTCTTATAATCATTTACCGTTTCCTTATAAGTTGGTTCTTATATTACTTCTATTTCTTCATTTATTCCTCCTTGATTGTGGTTATCATCTTTTTCTGTCGCTTCACATAGTAGTTTGTAAAAGTATTTCGTTGTTCTTATTTCCATTATACTCAATATTACCATGTTTATCTTTTAGTCTTCTTGTATGTGTCTGTTTCTTTTTTTTTGATGTTCGATTTGTTTATAGAATTTTTGCATTTTTATTCTTATAGCTGATCTATATATCCTTCATTATTCCTTCTGGCTACTCTTTCTTCTTTTGTCTGTAGATCTTCCGTGCTTCATTTTTACTTTAATTGTAGTACCCTGTTTTCGTGCTTTTCAGTTCTTAACAATTTTTTCTTGTTTAATTCTTTTCGTCTCTCATTTGTTAACATTAGATGTCATACTATTTATTCGTCTTGTTTTGTTTATATCCAATTGTTCTTTTAAAGCTCCTTTCTATTATTTTTTAAATAGACTTTCATTCGCTCTCTATATCTGCTTTCTTTTCAATCTTTTCTATTTCTTTATTGATTTTTTGTGTTCTTTTCTTCCTTTCTCGTTGTTCTCCATATTCCTTCTATTACATTTCCGGTGTTCTTTTTCGTTTCGGTATGTTTATTTTAATTGTGTAATTAGTAAGAAATCAGTTTGCATTTACACCTCAATATGTATGTAATTATCTTGCTTTGCTTCATTGTTGTCAGTATACGAGGGGCTGCCCGCGAAAAGATATTTTTGGTGTCTAAACTACCAATTGTTCACCCGCCTTTCTTCAAATTTTTGCAAGGTAGGAACATGGAACAATGTCTTCACAATGATAACAGCGGGATTAATCACTAATTCTTGATCATATGTATCGTTACCTCATTAAGGAAAGCCCTTAAGATGTTCTTGATGTTATAATGCATCTCGTAGACCTTCGCCACGACTATGCTCCACACGTAGTAGTAAAGGGAACTGCAGTCAATACGAGAGGGTGGTTACAAATCGGGGGATTTTTCTCGCTGAAATATTTACTTCCACCCACTAGCCACCTCCTCTATTTAAGGCTTAAGAACCACATGTTATATAGTTGTTGAAGGTTAACTTCAAGCCTTTCTTAAAAAATTGAACGCCGTGACATGCAGCCCAGCCCCAGCACCAGCATAGAGGCGAAAAACTTTTTTCTTAACAAAGCTATTTTGGCGATTCACCTTCCCATCCTGGACTTTGTAAGAACTCAGAAAGCCAGCGCTGTCATGCTTAATGTCGTTTAGCAGTGCTTGGGCCTTTAGTTTCTTCTTCTTTTTGTTTTTTTCAATCAACAGTTAACGATTCGTTAAGATAAAAAACTTGTAGTTCAGGTTCTAGAGCATTGCTAAACTGACGTCGATCTTGCTTTTCAGAATTTTTTAGTACTTTTTCGATCTGCTTCGGGTGTCTGAAATTGTCAAGATCGCACAAAAGAGAAGATACAAGCAAATTACCTTTATGGGCCATCAAAATAAATTCCATTCTTTACAATACACTTTCAGTAATGTTTAATCAACTTTGAAAACTGTTAACAAAGGTCCCGCAGAACTGTCGTCATGCGTTCTTGGATTATCATTACTCAAAAAATAGTGCGTCTTTTATAACAATCTTTAGGCAGAGATACCGAAAGAAGTCTCCAAGCGCCAAATCAGAAAAAAATTTGCTTTCTGTTTGTCTGCTAGCCTGCGCTGCTCAAATACATGTTTGTGGACGATAGAGTACACCATATACTAGCTAGTGACCAATTCGTCCCCCATTAGCCATAGAGATTTTGTATAGAGATGCGCGCGTAGCTCATTCCCTTTAAAAAAGCGCCTGAATCAGTCGTACGCACACTTTCCGCTCATGGCCCGAGCATTTTTAATTCTTTTAACTGACATGTCATAGGTTTGTAGCAAAACTCAAAATTTAATCATTTGATTTATTAGATTGTAAATCTGTCTTTTGCACTGACTACGTTTGACTGCCCACAGCAGATTTATCCTGATGCTCACAAGTACTTTACGTTAGGTGTCTCTGAATAGTCATGCGCGTGCGTGCGCACTTGACTTATTTTATCATGTAGATATCGATCATTCAGAAAGCTTTTTAGACACACATTGCAACTATTTATTTTCATGAAAAACAAGCATGTGTACAGTTCGTTGTGAGCCCTTTCACTTCCCTTTTGGTAGATTGCTAACACAGTAAATTTTTGTATAAATGATTCCACACACATACGAGCTCTATACCAAAAATATAGAACCAACATTAATTTAACAAAAAATGCAGCTGTGATGTAACCCTCTACTGGATGCTGGACTGATTAGACGAGTGAACACATGTAACATGTGACCGTCGCGTTTTCAGTCACCAGCACAAATTTACAGCAAGTTTTATGCGGCGCTAAAACAAACACATAGAGCAGCTGTTTAGATAAATCAGATGTTTTTTGGAAAAGATGCACAAAAGTGGTTTACATTTTGGAAGTCTTGTATAGTAGTGATGAGTAGAACATCGGATAACGTGTTTAAAGTCCAGGTACTAGAAGATTTATGAATTCCAAATGTATTTGTAATTTTGATGTGTCGTTTTAATATTCGTTTCGTGTCTGCTGTTATTGCAACTGAAGAAATATCGTAGCAGAGTTGCGCATTACTTGTCTAGATTTTGAAAGGGGGGAGGTTCCATAACATAGACCAGATTCAATACAACGAAGCAGTTATTTAACATACCAACAGAAAACTATGTAGAATTTGTAAAACAGTGGGAAAATGTGTGATTTTAATTTTTTATATTATATAGACTAATACTTTAAAGACAAACTTTGTACATTTACCAGCAATTTTGGTAATCTAACTAAAAGTAACGTTCTAACGCATTTTAAACTGCCAATCTCACGAAATGTAATAACTGAGAAAACAATTACCCAAATAAATAAAATCAAATAAGGCTCTGTACTAATAGAACAAATTTATTGCCGCGATTTTGAGGCACCAAACCTCTATTCAGCTCTAACAAAAAAGAGATTATGTAAGTGCAAAAAACTGATTCCGTATGCGGAACGCAACAGTTTCGAAGGAACGCGCGCTTGTTTGATGACTGCTCGAGTTTATTTGTAAACGCGGCTAGAAACACTAAGCTTCCTGTAACCCAACTTTAATTTGATTTTTCTGCTCAAAGGCACGCAACCAATTGCTTAGTAGGGTTCACGAGCGCAGTTGTAAATATTACAAGGAACATAACATCCAACTGGAAGATACGATAGATTAAATTAATGTACAGTTACATTAGATCCAATTATGTTATAATTGTTCTATAGCCGGTTTAACGCTTTTAGACATTTTTTATAGTGCAAGGCGTACAATTTAAAATTTATGGAAAGTTCTGTTTCAATCGAAGTTTATTGGAAGCGGCTCCGGACAGCATTGTTTAAACTGTTTTGGAAATTTACATATTTATAAGTTTTATTGCGTTATCTCTTTTAGTCTGCTGGCTCATATTTAGGCTGCTCACGTAACTATTCTGGAAAACTAGTACGCAAAGCGAATTTTTTAAAAGCATCTGCGTTCTGAGTTGTTTATAACTCAATAAAAAATTGATCGAATAAAAGGACAAACTCCACTAGATAGCGTGCCCCAGCTAATAATCAGAGAAAGTGCCAATGAAAGTCGTGTGCCAATATTTACAAAATAATTGACATTCGTATCAAAGCGGACACAATGTACAAACACAATGAAAGCAATCGATAGCTAACCTATAACGTAATAGTTTTTTAATTTAGAGATCCCCATGTAATAAGCATTTAGCGTTTCTGTTTCAAACACAGTCTGAATAAGTCAATTTAAACCTATGTGCCATATACAACTTAAAAAGGTATAGTGACATATTGGAAAAGCGCGCATTTTAACAATTTGTCCTTTGCCTTCCTTTATTTTATAATTGTCATGATTTCTATATATTTAATTTCTCCTTACCGAAGTTTTGGACTCATTCTAGCTATGCGGTCGTGCTATTGTTATATTAAACATTTGCAGACTAGTGGTAATAATAAGGTGTATTCTCTTTACTTAAAAACATTTGAAAATAATCTTTATTTCTTTTGGAAAGGAATTTCTTTCAGGACAGTAGGATTTATCATATTTTATGACAAATTTGGTAAAAGACTGATTAATACATATTAAGAAAAACTCGTTGTTGGAATGTTTGTTTAACCTACATTAATTGTACTCATTAATCACGTAATTTAGATTATACCGCCTGTTAGATGTTAAAAATTAATAGTTTTTTTTTGAATAGTAGGTACCTTTGATCATATTTTCTACGAAGCAATATTATTTTCAGTGAGAAGTTGTCAAATAAAGTACAATATCTGTAAATAGACAGGAAGAACAATTTTATTCTCTTCATGAAGAAATTTCTTGTTTAATTAAACAAGAAGGAGTACGCGAATAATCTGCTAATATTAATCCTGAAAGAATTTCCAAATATAGCATCAAAGCTTGAACATTGCAGTAAAATATAGCGCCGAGGTAAACCTTAGTGTAAATTTTCAGAAAACGGGTTTTGCTTAAAACACAACTATAGAAGAACTCAAATATTAATTATTTCTTAGATCTTAGATTTAAAGCTAATTTAATATTTTATGTACCAAAATCTTTTAATTAAAGACAAATAATTTTTATAGCTACTTAAGCCACGCGTGGTGCACTGGTTTGTGCCCTGTTATGGTCAAATCTATGGTCAGGTTGCTAATAAGGTAGTCTAAAGTAAAGGGTGGTTTAAATTTTATTGTTAGAATTTTTTAAATCAAACAACAAATATTGGAACAACCCAAATTTGATTTCTATCAGTGTAAGGTACAGACTTGTTAGTTATCTAAGAAATATGTCGACTACGACTCAGCTGGCATGCGATCATTCCTTTAGAGAAGTTTTCCATAAATTCAGCTCTATTTGAGCATTTACACGTCTAATATTTTCTTTTAGCCCTGCAATCATAGCAGATTGTTTGACATAAACTCTCTCCTTCAAATATCCCCAGAGGTAAAAGTCTAATGAGGTTAGATCGCAAACTGTGGTGGTAAATTCATGTCATCGCTCTGCGAGATAATACAATTGGGAAGTTTGGTTTTAATTAAAGTGAGCGTTTAGCATGGCGTATGACGTGATTCTATTTTGTTACAACCAAAAGTTATTCAGATTCATATCGTTGGTTTACTTTAAAAAAGTTGTTTAGCAATGATATCATAAATCATTGATAGTAACAGTGTGGCCAGTGGAGAGGCAGGCGTGTAAATAGCCGCTCTCGTGGTGCGGTGTGGAAACGTAGTACGGCCCGTAGTGGAAGGTCAGCGTATAAGGCCAAATCGTCCCTTAAACGGCCGTCGCGTTAGCGAATGGGGGCGGCTACCGATATCAACCAATGAATTGCCAAATCGCTCACCTGAATCGGCTTCGGCTTCGGCTTCGTCGGCGATTCCAAGGTGGCCACCTCTGCGTTGCGGATCTGGTATCTTCGGGATGTTGAGACACGACCAAATTGGCCGAGCTGCGATGCGTGAATATTTGCGGGGTGTTGAATATGCGTGAATGTATGCGGGGATGCGAATATGAATTTATGCGGACTAAGACACGACCGTAGTGGCCGCGCTGCGGGGCATGAATGCTTGCGGGGCAAAAGCCCATGCCGTTTGTGTGCGACGGCAAAGCGTAGCTGATATCAAAGGCTCGCATGCCGCCGCGATATAAAGCGGTTCAAGGGCGAAAAGGCCGCCACACCAGCGAGCTTCGTCTTCAAAAAATACAGCCCACAAAGGGCACGTAAATTTTTGCTACCCCAGATGCGACTATTTTTATGATTTACAAAGCCATTTTAAGAAGAATGAGCTCAATATGATCTTTCTTGCAAAAGTCAGCATGAACTGATGTGTTCCCTAAAATCCAGTTTTCAAATGTACGACGTTTCTGGTATTCCGTTTCTTTAAATTCCTGTGTCCATTTAATTTTCTAGGCTTATAAATGTACTTCATTTGTTAAAATGCGTTTCGTAATTAAATTACTATAAACGGTGACGCATTGACGTGCTTGATTCTTCAAGCACACTAACACTTATCAAGCAGAATTATCACCTGAATGACCGTCGCGTTAACAGTGAATTATCGCTTTAGCAATAATCGTAGCATTTGTATAAAAATGTCGCACTGGATCAAGAATTGAATGGTTACTAGCATATTATTGCTCCAAAACAATGGTCGAAGTATCCTTCGTGTAACTTAAGTAATCGCTCTGTATGATATTGATGGGTTGCTATAAAATTGCTGATTTCGCTAACTGTACAAATACAAAATTCCAACGTTCACCTAATACAAACAGTGCATAACTTAAATGTAAAGCTCAATTTGGATCACTTTATGAACTAAGCCAAGTTAGAGGAATGGAAAACAGCTCAACTGCAGATACAGAAGCCCTAGTGAGTTTACCCATTTACACTTAAGTCAAAGCTGAGGTATAGGTGACGGTCTTTAGGCTAAAATACAATAAAAATTGGTAAAACAGTTTCAGCTTTTATTTATGCTAACATACTGAAAATGTGCAATGGCACTGCGCCAGCTAGACAGAATTTGATCGACATGCTCTTAGATGCTATTGGGTAGAAAACCCCATCTGGCACATACGTGGATATAATACTGGCAGAGTTACTGAAGAATATATAAGAAATCTTCCCAATTAAAGTTTAAGTCTAAGAACCTAAGAACAGATGACGTGCTGTAATTAAACAGACATCAAATTAGACAGACGATTTTCGACCATTATGACTTACGTAAGTACATCCGTGCAATATATTATTTAAAATAAAAAATTCTTATTTCACTAAAACATTTGCTTAAGAAGAAGGTGAGTTTTCGAAAGGATCTAACTAGAAAGACCTGTTAAGAAGACTACTCAGTCTGATAGAGACAGCAAATCTTTTTTCAAAAAAAGTGACCAGATAACTACAGCAATAATCCTTAAGGCTGCTGTAATTGTAATGCTTCATCCTTGTTATATTTTACGTCTTCCACACTAAAGAAATAAAGTACATTTAAAAATTGTTATATTATCTTTACTTTACAATTGTAAGTCTATCAAGCTTTACATTTACTTATATCTTATGTAGAGTAGGTTAATAGAGTGCAAAGAAGCTTTGCATAGCTTTCACCTTATAAATGCAAAGATATGATTACACATTTGTTTATTTTTCCAGTTTTTATTTTTGTATTTTTTTTTAATTTGGAAATTGGGCAAATGGTGTATTATGAAAAATTTGAAATCCTTACAGAACAAAGCAGGAAAATCTCTTTTATGGCTGTATAAAAAAATTTTATTGTTGGGAACAATATTTTCCATAAAATTATATTGTTACTTTACGATTTCAAAACGATCTCAGTTTCTGGGACAGTACAACTCACATTCGCTGATAGATCACGCTATTAGTTGAAATATCAATCATACGAAGTAAATTTTTATATGATTGATAAGGTGAACCAAGTATAAATAAGAATTTATTTTACACACACGATGAAATTGAGAGGTGCGGCTTCCAAGTGTTCTAGGAGAAAGGTTTCATCTTATGTTACTTTGCATTACTTTGTATTTAGACAGTATTATGATAAATTTTTAGCCACAGAAGACTGAATACCATCCAAAAATTTAAGAACACTTTAGGGGATAATACTCTCAAGGAAACTTAAGGTCACGCAGTAGCATATACGTTTTTTGACAGAACGAAAATCAGTTGAAACTGAAAGCTATTGGCGTTGACCGAGAACCAGCTGTACTTTTTGATTTTAAACGAATCTGCACATTTTATTTCATGAACGCCATACGATGAACATTTGTTGTACTTTATCATACTTTACAACAGTGTCTAGGTCCATACAACTGCCTAAACTTGTCATAATATAGAGGACAGAGGTTAGAAGAGATTACTGCTGTAGAAGCTTTCATGCGCAATTGGCTGCTGCCACAACAACCTTTATTTTGTAATATCGGGATCAAATAACTATTTATCCGTTAGAGAAACTTGTTTTCGGTTAGGAGATTAATAGAAAACATCTTTATATGTTTGTATTTTTATACATTTTTACATTATTATTATTACATAATCCTAACATAGTCCCCAATGTTTTAAGGTATAACGGCCATATTTTAGCTAGAGCACCTAGTTAGTACCTGCTAATTTGGAGCAACAGATAGAATTTAAATGCCTAATTCAGATAACTGGCACGCAAGAGCACACTCCCACTTCCGCAAATATAATTGGTACAAGCACGCACTTAGTTATTTTATTGGTAGCTTGAGGTGGTGCAAAATCGTAATTGCGATTTATTGCGGCAAGTAGCGGTTTGCATTTCTTCTGGAGTATTTACGATGCTTCCATCTGCCATTACTCTGGTGTGAGCTACCAATGCATGCATAATCTGAAAGTGGAGGGCATTTATCCTAGTTAGAATTTAAAAACTTAGCCGGTACACGCGATATGTAAATATCTCAGAAAAGCGTTTCTAATAGAATTGCGGCCAAGTAAGCTAACGAAGCCTTTCAAAGCTTTGGAGAGGTTAGAAAACGCCGTTTGGTCCAAACCTCGATAAAAGAAAAAACCAACCTAGACCTCCTCGCGGTAGAGGACGGGCATCTGTAAGAATTTAGATGGCTGACGTAAATGGGGACTGAGTGACTTCAATTCTAAGCATACCCATTGGGGTTCGCGATTGGTTACTCCCAAAGGAAAACAACTTTATGAATGCATAAGTAAAAACTTTGGGTTTCTCTCCTCAGGGGAACCCACTTATTCGCCAACCGACCCCAACAAAGTACCCGATTTGCTGGATTTGTGCGTCACGAACGGTATTTCACCAAATTATACCACTGTAGAATCAAATTATGATCTCTCTTCGGATCATTCGGTAGTTATAAAACAACGTAGTAGTATGTTATATAATAAATACACAAATTGGGATACTTATCGAAACTACATTGAAATAAACGTTAACCTAAATATTAACTAAAAGAACCAGATGAGTTAGATCGAGCTACAAATTATTTAACTGAAATCATACAAGAAGCGGTTAAGTGTTCCACCCCCCAAATAGAACAGCACCAAAATATAATTAACATTTCCATTGAAATCAAGAGATTAATAGCAGAAAAAAGGAGAGCAAGGTCTACTTGGCAAAGAATACGTAACGCAACGGATAGAAACAAATACAACAGATTAACAAACAACTTAAAAGCTAAGTTAAAGGAATTCCGGAATGATAAATTTAATGCATATATTTCTACGATATCCAAAACTGACTATACAATTTGGCGAGCAACTAAAGGATTTAAAACAAGGGAATGGGCCAGATCTGAAGAGAAAGCTAACACATTTGCACATCATTTTAAAAAAGTCTTCACTCCTCACTCTATAGACACAAATAAAGAAATTGAAGACTACCTTGACTCAGCACTACAGCTTAGCTTTTCAATTTATATATGCTAGCAAAAAATAAAGCACCGGGAGCTGATAAAATAACAGGACAAATATTGAAAGGGCTTCCCAAAAAAGGGTTAATGCTAATTACTACAATATTTAATGCGGTATTCCGCCTGTTCTACTGGCCCAAGAAATTAAATTTTTTTTTATTTACTCATTTGCTAATTTACAATCTACTCCTATAACTAACAGAGTAATGAGTAAATATGAGGCAAGGTTCATGGCAAGCGTTGGGTACCGTCCCTTGACGGTTCTCCACTTTCTCCTAGTTAACTAGGTCTTCTGGCCATTGTCTTTTAAGTCTTCTTTCAATTTGTGGTTGGGTGTATAGTTCACTTATGAGTTGGTTGCTGTGGTTGGTGCTGCGTTGTTTGGATTTGTTGGCGTGGTGGTTGATCACTTCTTTTATAAAGAATATTCCAAAATCGTTGTGGAGGGTTTGATTGGACACGTACCAGGGAGAGTCGGCCATCATGCGAAGTGTTTTCGACTGAAAGGTTTGTAGGATTTTTGTGTTGGAGGGCTTACTGCATCCCCACAGTTCGATACTGTAGGTCCAGACTGGTGTTAGAATTATTTTGTAGATGATCAGTTTGTTCTCCAGAGATAGTTAAGATTTCCTGCCTAGTAGCCAGTTCATTTTCTTCACTTTTAGGTCCAATTGTGTCCTTTTTGCTTTAATGTGCTCTTTCCATGTGAGTCTCTGGTCTAAATGTAGGCCCAAATATTTGACTGTGGCTTTCTGTGGGATCAGAGTGTTATTTATGTTAACTTGTGGACAGTTGCTTCGTTTTGTGGTGAACGTGATCTGGGCGGACTTTTCGGTGTTGACCTGGATCTTCCATCGTTTTAGCCGGTCTTGTAGTTCGTTTAGGTGATCTTGCAGTTTATTAGAAGCTCTTGCTGGATCGATATCGGACGACAAGATTGCTGTGTCGTCAACAAATGTGACCATCATAGTGCTCTCTGTGACGGTAATGTCAGCAGTGTATATTAAGTAGAGTAGTGGCCCAAGGACGCTGCCTTGCGGCACTCCAGCTTTAATTGGTTGGTAGTCGGAGAGTGAGTTGTTTACTTTTACTTGGTAGGATCTTTCATTACGGTAAGATTTTAGTAGTAGGTATATGGGACTGGGAAAATGCCTTTTTAATTTATATAATAATCCGTTGGTCCAAACCTTATCAAAGGCCTGCTGTACGTCAAGGAACACCGCAGCACACATCTTCTTCTCTTCGAGACTTTCTTTGATTTTGTTCACAATTCGGTGGCATTGCTGTGTTGTGGAATACTTTTGTCTGAATCAAATTGGTGTTCAGGATTATGTCGTCTGTGAGTGTTGATTGGGTTATTCTGTCGAGAAGAAGTTTTCAAATATTTTTGACATTTGTGGCAGCAGGCTTATTGGACGGTACGATGAAGGTTCGGTAGGTGGTTTACCTGGTTTTCCAATCATAATTATTTGCGCGTGTTTCCACTGAACTGGGAAATAGCATAATCGAAGGATGCTGTTGAATATGGTAGTTAATAGCACGATTGCCTTTCTTGGTAGATGTTTTAAGATCTCCCCGACTATGAGGTCATACCCAGGGGCCTTGTACGAATTTGTATTGTTGATTTGTTTTCAATTTCTGCTGGTGTAAAGGCTTAACGGGCAGTGATAGTTGACAGGGGCGTTAATATAGTCTTCAATTTCTTTCTTGGTTGTCATTGTCTGAGACTGAAGAGAACACTTTTGAAAGATGATCCGCGAATACATTGCTCTTTTCTATGTTTGACTGCACCTAGTTTCGATCAGGTTTTCTTATGGGTGGGGTTTGTATTACTGGCCTCTTAATTCTTTTTGTTGCTTTCCACAACGAATGGTCAAGAAATTTAAAATGGCAGAAATTATATTATTACTGAAACCTGGAAAACCACCGCAAGAAGTCTCATCCTACTGACCTATAAGTCTTCTGCCAATTTTATCCAAATTGCTAGAAATCCTTCTTCTCCAAAGAATACGTGCAGAACATAAAGAAGAAAATTGGGTACCTAGACATCAATTTGGATTTCGTCATCAACATTTGACCGTTCAACAGTGTCACTTTTTAAAGAAAAAAAATATTGTTCAATATTATTTCTTGATATTGTTCAAGCGTTCGACAAGGTGTGGCACAAAGGATTTTTATTTAAAATCAAAACAGTACTGTCCCACAAATACTTCCTCCTCCTGCAATTCTACCTGACAGAGCGCAGTTTCCATGTTCCTCATGGTAATGCAACGTCAAATCCCTACAGTATCAATTCAGGTGTTCCTCAGGGAAGCGTGCTAGGTCCCATGCTATATATACTGTACTACGCTGATATGCCAAAAATGGAAGATACATTAATTGGAACCTTCGCAGATGACACGGTCATATTAGCAACTGACAACGACCCCGTGGTAGCCAGCCAATTGCTCCAGCGATATATCTTCTTAAAATTAAAGTAAACGAGTCAAAGACATTAAATGTAATATTCACATTAAGACGTTAACAATGCTTCCAGATCACAATCAATAACTCATTGGTACCACAAGTCACAGAAACCAAATATCTAGTGATGCCCCTAGATTCCATACTAACTTGGAAGATACATAATTAAAAGAAGGAAAGAAATGGATTTGAAAGTCAAGAAAATATTGGCTATTAGGCAGGAAAACACCATTATCTATTGAAAACAAAGTCTCCATCTACAAGGCAATTATAAAACCGGTATGGACCTATGGTATCGAGCTGTGACGATGCTCATGCAAATCAAACATCAACATTATTCAACGCTTTCAATCAAAAACCCTACGTGCTATCATTAACGCCCCCTGGTTCTTACCCAACCAGACAATTCATACAGACCTAAACATACCCTTGTAACAAGGTCATAGAGAAAATGGCAACCAAACATCAAAACAAACTGATATCACATCCAAATGTCTACGTCCAACCACTACTGGAAGCTAGGCAATCTGAACGACTAAAAAGAAATTGGCGGTGCGATTTAACAGCACCATCTCATTAATTAATGTAAATTAGGTTAATTATAACTTAATAGCTCAGATTAATGTACGTATGTAATATGTTATCTGTAATTCTTTTGTCAAACAATATATTGTAATAAAAGGGCAAACACCATTGGATGTCACCTTCACATCTCAATACGGGTCCTACAGTTACCTCATAGAATAAATTTAATGTAAACTGTTCTGATTGCTAATAAATGACCATAATAAAAAAAATCCCTTGATATTTGTATATCATATTTTATCATTTAGTCTACTGATTTATGTTATTTTACTTTTAGTGCCTTTAAACTTCATGTTGTAATTTTAATTCCTTTTTATTGCCTATCTTTCTTTTTATTAATTTTATCCTCAATTGTCCAATACATTGCTTTAGTCGTTTCTTCAGTTTTCTTTATTTAATTTAACACCTCATCTCATGTCCACCTCAATATTTTTTCTTCTACCAGTAAATTGTTTGATATGAAAACAGTATCACTATTTAGTTCTTTATTCATAATGATGAGTTTTTTATTTCTTATGTATTTTTTTAACTGTAATTCAGTTATTGAGTAATTGTTTCTTACTTTCACCTTAATCCCCATTTTATTACTGATAAATTGTTCTCATCCTTTAGCTAATTGGTTCTCTTTTTTCACTCTTTTTACTACTATATTATTTACAATTTTTTACTGTATATATCTTTAATTCAATTATTTTTTCTCTTTTTCCCTATTTTCCTTACGCCCAAGTTTTAAATTTATTATTCCCGAGTTAGATTTTTATTTTCTTCTATTGCCGTTTTATGTTTCTCTTTAAATTGCTTTTTAATAGTTTTTTGACTGGTTGTAAACACTTCTGCATTTCTCTTCCTCGCTTTCATTTTTTTTTGTACTTTTGACTATCTTATAATTTATTACTTTTGGCTTTTCAGTGCTTTCCCTGTGTATCACTTTTTCCTTTTTCCAGTAAATTTAGTTTTCGCAATTTGGTCTTAATCTAACTTTACTTCCATTACACTGCATACACTCTCCTATTTTTACGTCCGTTAATCGTTGAAGTAGATTACTTTAACCTTTCTGAGCGAAGGAGACGTATCTCAGTAGCCGAATCGCAACAGTTCCATTTACTATCAGTACAAAGTCCATGTAATGCTTTTCTGGAAGATTTTCTATAAATTTCTCTTTAACTTGTGGGTGCAATGTTTGAAGCATTTGGATTTCTTTTGCACTAATCTTACATTCGACATTTCAAGTACTTGACCATTTCTGATATTTATTATGTTTTTCAACTAACTAGAGTTAGTTGGCTAACTTATATTCTAACATTCTGCCACATTATTTTCAACTAAAAAGTATTTTGATATCCTTGAATATCTTTTTGTAATTTTTTTTATTTTTTTATTTACTTACTTTACTTAATCCTTATGCCCTTTTTACCGTTAGGTGTAATGCAGGTGGGAGAAGAGTTTGTTATGTTGCTGTATATTTTTCTTTCCATGGTTTTCTGTCCTGGGCTACTTGTTTTATACCTTCCCAGTTTATTCCCTTGTTTGCTGCTGCCTCTCTTATTGCTTCTTCCCAGGTTTTCCTTGGCCTTCCTCTTTGATTTTACCCGGCACTCGATTCATACACTCTTTTCACTAATCTGTTTTTGGCATCGACACATGACCAAACCACCTTAATTGTCCTTCTATTTTTTCCATTATAGGTTTTATCTTTAAGTCTTGTCTGTACTTTTCATTTCGAATTTTATCTCTTTTCGTTTTATTTTGTATCCTTCTTAGGAACCGCATCTCCATTGCATTTAGTCTTATTTTATGTTTTTCTGTCAAAGACCACCATTCACTACTATACATTATTGACGGTCTCACCACTTTTTTACTACTTCTGTTTTTATTTTTCTTGGTACTTCTTTCTTTCCTAAAAAGTTCGTTTTCAGAGTATTGTAGATTCTCCCTGTTTTCTCCATTCTATCATTAATTTCTTTATCTATTTTGCCGTTGTTCTCGATTATTGATCCCAGATATCTAAAACTTTCTACCTGTTCAATTTGTTTTTCTTGTATTTTTATTTTGTGTGTTATATTCTCTCTGGCCACTACCATACTTTTAGTTTTCGCTATGTTTATTTCAGCGAATATCAGTTCGTTTATTTCTGTTTGTTCCATTTGCCAGTATCCCAATTTTATCTTCTTCATCTTTTTCATTTTCATCACCTCGTCTAGCACTATTGAGAACAGCAAGGGCTTAGCGCATCCTTGCTTTACTCCTATTTCTGTTACGAACTCTCGTGACTCTTCATGTAGTCCTACTACGTTTTATTACTTGCTTTTTTCGACTATTTCTATCGTTCTTTCCCTATTTCTGATATTTTTAGTGTTTCATATCTAGAGTCTATTGCTATTCTGTCATATTCTTCTAACATCTCTAAAGCCACATTATTTTCGACTAATAAATTTTTGATATCCTAATGATGAATATTAAATCTTGTGTAATTCTCTTTAAAACTATTTTATTATTTAATATATAAAATGTAGAATGTCTTTGAAATAATTACATATTTTTACTTTAGTTATCTTTTAGAGTATCAACTTCTAAAACTGGCACATCTTATGTCTAAAAGTAACAAACAAAAAAAAACTTTCATTATGGACACCTTTTAGATTAAAATATTTGCCTGCATGCTGGAAAGTTGCAGAAGTAATTATGTTACCAAAACCAGGAAAGCAACCTAATGATGTCAAATCATATAGACCAATCTCTCTCCTGCCCGTAGTCTCAAAACTCTTTGAGAAGCTACTGCTCAGCAGGTTGAGGCCAATAATAAAAAATAATAACCTAATCCCAGATTACCAATTTGGATTCAGGCAAAAGCACTCTACAATAGACCAAGTACATAGAATAACTCACGTCATTGAACGTGCGCTTAGATGTGGCACAATTCTTCGATAAGGTATGGCACGAAGGACTAATACACAAATTAAACAAAATGTTACCAAAACAACATGCTGACATATTAGCATCGTACGTATCAGAGAGACTATTCAGGATCAAACAAGAGGACGTATACTCTGACCTAAAGGAGATCAAAGCAGGGGTGCCACAAGGCAGTGTGCTTGGGCCCATTCTATACCTACTGTATACCAGAGACTTGCCAGTGTTAGAAGAAGCAGTCATTGCTACATTTGCTGATGACACTGCTCTTCTCGCAGTGGATCAAGACCAGGAAAGATCAGTTAGTAAGCTCCAGACAGCAAGCAATGCCATAGTTGATTGGACTTGGCAATGGAGGATCAAACTTAACCAGCTTAAATCTGTACAGGTAAACTACACTAACAAGAAAACAGCCGACCCACATCTGCTAGATATTAATGGAACAATTATACCATATTCGACTACTGCAAAATACCTCGGCATGAATCTGGACGTCAAACTTAGATGGAAGGAGCATGTAAAGAAGGAAAGAACTGAACTAAACTTAAAATACAAACACCATTATTGGTTGATAGGAAGAAACTCAAAACTTTCAATCTCCAACAAAGTACTAATCTACAACCAGATTCTAAAACCAGTGTGGTTATATGGTATTCAGCTTTGGGGCTGCGCTAGTGACTCCAACATTTCAGAACAAAGTGTTGCGTAACGTAGTAGACGCTCCCTGGTATGTACGCAACTCAGATATCCACAGAGATCTCCGGATTCCAACCGTCAAGGAAGAGATTAAAATGTTTGCTAGAAAGCATAAAGCCAGGCTTCACCTACATGTCAACGCAGAGGCTCTTCAGCTGCTGGACAACCAACACCAAGTCCGAAGATTGAAGAGGAAAAAACCTGATCTTGTGTAATATGTTGTGTACAAAAGCAGAGCACAGTGCGCGAGTGAAGTGGAAATAGTTTAGAAGAAACCTAGAAGACATCATTGGATAGACTCTAGTCGTTAAGTATATAGTTTAAGATTTATTAGAGTAAAATTAATGGTTAGTCTCTAAAGACTAGTTTTAATTACAGGCACAAAAGTGCTATTAAAAAAAAATTATGGACACCTACATTTATAACATTGACACTTACGAATGCCTAGACTTATCCCTATAAGCATCAATCTAAACAAAATCTGCATTATGAGAATATTTTATAATGAGGACTTCAACGAACAGGCATTTTATATTCTATTACTACAAATTATTTCCTATTATAAACATTTAGATTTCATAAAATAAATATATACTCTTACTTGAATGGCATACAATTTAAGTTAATATCCTTGTAGGTATGCAAGTAGCTGTTAATATAACGTCCTGGAATTTCTGGTAAGTAGCTTATTGAAGACGTCAATTACAGTTCCCTTTAAGGATGAGATGCCGTTTATGTACTTTTAATTAAACCTACTAACTTAATCGCCTTTCTGAAAATCAAAGAGTTTGGCTGTACATGTTAATGGCAGTTTTACTGCAACAGTTCCTTTTTCTAGTTAATTTTATATTTCAGGTAAGGCTATCAGAAGGAAATTAATTATTAGTGAAATATTGGGATCGTTGCACTTAACAAAAGTAAAGAGTGTGGTAACGGAAAAATGGTTGAACGCGTTATGATAAAAAAGCGATTATTTAGAATCTGTATTAAAATACAATAAGTAAAGTTTATGGAATACTGCATAAAAATGGCTTGTTTGCAAATAGGAGGAGCTATCCTGCGAAAGTTAGTCGGATATTACTGTTTGCAGTCAAAAATCAGCATTGGTTATCTAAATCTAATGGTAAATCGAGTGGTCTAATCCATTTAAGTCTCTGAGTTTGTGCACTCTTGTCAAGTAGGTCTACTGAGTAGATGTTAGTGTAAAAGAATATTTTGTTTAGGTTTGCACTTGCGGGTTTCTTCGCGCACTGTATTACTTTTAAGTCTTCTAAAATGTTTGCGTGGCGTATATAGAAAGGTGCGTCCCACAACGCTCGTAACGTTTTATTCTGAAACTTTTCGATGATTTGAATGGTTGAAGAAGCTGTTGTGCTCCATAACTGAAGACAATATAGTCAAAATTGGTTTAATGGCGACCTTGTAGACTACAATTTGTGTGAAAGGGATAACTTGGATCGGCGGCCGATTAACCAGTAGTGTTTCAGCATTACAAGATCTAGTTGTTTGCGTTTTTTTCAAAGATGCGTTTTCCAGGTGAGTCCTTTGTCTAGATGCATTCTTAAGTATTCTATTTTAGTGACGTCGACGGGGAGTTGTTTAAAAGTACGGGCGCTGTAATATCATTACATTTGGTGAATGCGATGTAGGCTGATTTTTGACTCTCCATTTCTGGTCCATTTTTCACTTTGTATAGGTGTAATTGGAGAAGTGTGGCAGCAACTAGTCGTCGGCGACAACACAGAGTGCAGGTTGATAGGAAAATCCGCTGAGTAGAGAATGTATAACATAGGGCCCAAGTTACTCCCCTGCAGAACGTCTGCCTTGAATAGATGCAGTTCTTCTATGATAGACTCTAATATTGTGGCTAGTAATTTTTCGAGAGTTTACCGTTATTGGCAAAAGACTGATAGGTCTGTATGAAGAGACTTTATATTACGATTTATCGGGTTTCGGGGTGAGTATCATTTGCGAGACTTTCCATTAAACCGGGAAGTATTCTAGGCGTTGTAAATTATAGTGAGCATAACAGCTCCATTGAGGAGAAGATTTTTGAGTAACTCTCCAGTGATGAGGTAATAGCCAGGCGACTTATTAGGTTTTAAAGTGTTTTTAGCATTTGTCTGATTTCTCTGACTGTAAAAATGTTCGGTAGTGGAGTCATTTGGTAAGGGGCTGATAATGTTTCTGTGATTTCTTGTACCTCGTCTCTGGTCATTTGGGAGGGTAGTGGTTGGAATACTGTCCTGAGGTGGTTAGCAAAGGTTACCGTTTTTCTTTCTCTGTTCGTGTCTCTGTATCTTGTCTTTTTATAAAGGGTATAGGCTGCTGCTGGCGTTTAAACTTTTGTTGCTTTTCACAATATTTAGTCGGAGTCCGCTGCGGCACTCAGCTTAGCCCGATACTCTTGAGCTTTTTTATTAGCGCTTTTAGTTTTGAGGGGGCTGCGTCGTATCGCCGTTTGTCTGAGGGACAATGTGTAGATTGCCAAATTTTTCTTAACCTTCTTTTCTCGCCTATTTTTTTATTGTGAGGGGGCATTGTTCTTTCGTTTTCTTGATGGGTATATCCGGGGTTGTTTCCCAAGCTGCATCTTGTATTAGTTGGGTAAATCTGTAAATTGTCAGTTCTATGTCAACAAAAGTTTTTAAAGAAATGTTCAGATTCAATCGATTATCCAGTATCTTCTGTAGCAGTCCCAAGCACTGAAGTGCTTACAGTAGCTACTACTGGAGAGTGGTCTGAATGTAAGTCCCAATTTGGTTTAATCTTTAGGTAACTAGATGCTATTTCTTTTGTCACAAAGAAGTCAAGAAGATCAGGTAACTTTCCTGGGTCTGTGGCCCAGTAGGTGTGTTGGTAAGTTGATAAATGGCTGAGATGGAGTTTTTAGACCACTTGGTATAGTGTTCTTCCTCTACCTGGAGGTGACAGTTTGAAGCTCCACAATGTGTACTTCAAATTATAATCTCTAACCACCAGGAATCTGCTTCCGTAGAAGCGAAACAGTTGTATAAAGACTTCTTTGTTTGGTAAATAGTTTGATGGGCAATAAACAGCTAAAACCAGAAGTGGACCATGCCAATCATTTACCGTGCTTGCTTATAATCTTTTTTAAATTCTGGCAGTTGTTATTGTTTAATTTGTTTTCTAATGATGATGGCTAATTCACATTCGGGTGGTTTGTTGTGTAAACAAAATAGTTCGAAATGTTAAAACAGTTTCTGTTGGTGCAGTGCGTGCGATATTATTGTGATGATACCGTTTCCGTTCCATAACGCTATTTTAAACACTTACGCCATTTTTCCTAGTTAAGTCGCTTCTAAGTAGCTTAATTTGTTGTGTCAGGTCGTTTACGGTTTGCCGTTGAGCCCAAATAGTTTGCTGCATTTTTATTATTACTTGTATTAGGTTGTTACGTTGTTGTTCGAGTCTCGCTCGGCCCCTGCGTGTATGTGCTTTAAGTGTGTATGTATGTATAGTAGGCACAACAAGTTATTATGGCTGTAGTGCCGGTAGTGCGCGAATAATAAAACAAAATGTAAGTGTTAGTAATAAATAAAAAATGTAAAAATGGTAGCCAAAGTTTAAAAAAATAGCGGATCTTGGAAAGCGTAGTAGATAGCGCAGTGCGGTTTTGACAATTCAGTAGCTAAACGATGTTACCGCTTTGATCGGCAAACCATATACAGGCAAACTATTCAGCTAGGAATGCCACATAGTATGTTGTTTGTTTCACGCAACAGCATTTGTGGACTACCACAATTGTTTTATTCGATGTGATATTACAAAATTGCCTTAAGGTTACAGTGTAGTTTGAGAACAACTTTTAATCAGGTGACAGGGTTTTTCTATGTAAAAAACTAATCAAACGCAAATAGTTACCTAACCCTACTACAAGATAGCGTCTGGTTTAGTGTGTCTACTTAATAACATCAATAACATTAGTAATCTTACCTTCATGCAAAAGGGCAGTGCAATGTATATGTTCACTTGATTATTAGGAGCATAGGTTTGTTTGAACAATCTACACTACGGTTTATTAAAATTTCAGTACAATTTAATATTGCATTGAAAATTTCATATTAAATTAAGCACACTGTAACTAGGAACCGGTAATGTTTGACAGTTGATCCAAGTATCCCCATATTGTCAGATATCCTTGGTCGATCTAAAATACCATCCCTCACTATCTTAAACCATTGGATAAAATTTGTAAGACTTGCCAAATGATACGCCATAATTAAGCGAAGGTTATGTTCATCGCCGTCTCAAAATCTACCATCAGTTTCCGGCTTTGCTATACTCGTTACGTACGATAAAAAATGTTCTGACTAATCCTACTTTCAAAAGTAGTAATTAGATCTACCACACACACCATGTAATTAGCTATAAATATCTTAAAACTATTATTATTTGTGGATATAATTGAATTACGAAGGTTCATTTGTCATAAACCAGGCCAATCGTTTGAACTATACGTATTAAACTAGATGCGAAGGCTTTCACGGCCGGTGTTATGCTGCATCGTGTGGTTGGTTCTCGGGTTATAAGGCCGTGGTCGGAGTTCAGAAACTCTTGACGTTTCGTCCACAACTGCGGCAGACATCTTCAGAAGAAAATCTTCTAAAAGTTAAGTGCGTTTGCGCTTTTATACTCGCCCGAGTATGGTAGGGATGGTGTTGGGGGGCGTGGTTGACGTCACCGGGATGTAGCTGACGTGATCGGGCTAGCTGCTGACGTCAATCGGGACGTTGCAGGTAGTATTTCTGACTTCACTCGCTCTTTCGCCGTATCGCGGTCTGTTTTTGCCCTTGAGAGCGACAAACCAAGACCTAGGTAGATTAAATCCGTCGTCCCTGTTAAAATTATTTTTATATTTATAAATCTCCACCGCCTCTCTGTATAATCTTGAGTAGTAATTCCTACAGTCACTTAACTTTTAGAAGATTTTTTTCTGAAGATGTCTGCCGCAGTTGTGGACGAAACGTTAAGAGTTTTTGAACTCCAACCACGGCCTTATAACCCGAAAACCAACCACACGATGTACCGTATTAAACTGCTCTTCTTCTCTTTTTCTTTATTTAAACGGGATTGTGTCCTGTGTATTTTGTTAACTATTTTTGGTGTGTCTCTTGCGTTATTAAGATTCAGCTATCCTTCCAACGTTTTGAAGGTCTGCTTACTGGTCTACGGGTATCAGGTCGTTGTGTTTTAGCCTATTTAGATAATTGTTCTTCGGGCATCTTTTCCACGTGATCTTTTTAAAACCTCCATACCACATACTGTATTCCTAGTTTTTCTCTTATTTGTTTACTTCTTATTTGGCCTCAAGTATAACTCCTTTAATAAATCTTAAAATTTTTATTTCAGTTGTCCTCAATATTTTTTTAGTAGCTACTGTTTCTGCTCTTTCTGTTTCGGCGGTGTAAGCGATGGTCTCACACATATCTTACAGATTCGTGTTTGGCTCTCCTTACTTATTTCTTTGTTAGTCCAGATATCTCTGAGGCATCCACCAATTTTAGCTGATTTGTTAGCTTCTGCCCGGACTTCTTCTTTGACAGATCGTTTGCTTGATGTGGTTACTCCCAGGTAGTTGAATCTTAATACCTGTTGTATTATTTTGTCATCTATTGCTAGTTTCCAGTTTGTTTCTTTATAATTTTTTGATATTTCCAGTCGACGTTGTTGAGTTCTAAGGTTTTGATTACATCGTCTAAGCATACTCTGTCAAATGACTTTATTAAATCAAGAAAATATGTGAACATTGGGTTATTGAATTCTATTGATTTTTTGTAAGCTGCCGTAAGATAAATCTTTGCCATTTATTTTTGTTTTCGTGTCCTTTGGTGAACAGTAATGTCCGCTTTTTAGTTTTACACATTTCTCCTTTTCTCCGGAGTTCTTCATCTCCTAATGTTCGTATGTTAAATGTGGCTGTGTTCCACTCTGTTCTTTTTGATCTTTGTTGTTTTGAGTTCTTTCGTCTGAGTAGTACTATCAAATTTTTTCTCATAAAAAATAAGGGATCAATATTTTGGGGGTGAAGGTACCACTGTTTTGTTTATTTTTCGATAACAATTAATTTTATTTTTTATTTATAAAACTTTAAGGATTCTCTAAAAGCAGTTTATAGATAGTTTTTACCTCTTGAAAGTGCTTATAGGTAGATTAAAAAAATACACTTCTTTTATTTTTGGCGTTCTACACCATATCTAAGTTTTATTGAAATTGGTGACGGACGCTTCGATAGTGTTCCTTGTAAGAGAAAAGGCATCTCTGAAATGGGAAACATACGTAAATAATATCACAAAAGAAAAAATTTTAAAAATAAAGACTGGGAAAGCAGACAACTATGAAAGCTTAAAAGGACAAATCGATAGAGGAATGAGTTGAAAAAAAAGGAAGTATAAATAAGATTGGGTAAGCACATGTTTATACAGTCAGTTAAGTAAGAGCGTGTTCGGCATAATTAGCAGTTGGTAAAGGGTATCGCCCTAATTCTTGAGTCGTAAGTCAATGGAACAAACCTTTGCTCTTGTTGTTTTGTCACAAAATATTCAGTTAGCACTACATTTCTGCCACGTACGCGTCGCGTTACGCGGCTGTGTTCCTCTGTATCCACCCGAAAGGTCCAAAAATGTCTTGTTTAATGGTTGCCAAGTACATGAACAAGTCAAAAAAATTATCAGTAAGTGTGTGCAGCAATGTAAGCAAACAAAAACGGTCTTTGACTTGACGGAATATTGCTTCGTAAACAAAGTGTCCCCTAAAGTCAAAAATCAGATCGTAAACATAAAGGTGTAAATATATCTGAACCCATCTTCGTGTATATGGTATCAAATGCCGTAGTACAGTGAAGAAACCTGTCAGATGAAAATCATGCGACGAAGCGACTCGCTTGGACAAAGGCCAATATCGACCGAAATTGGAGAAATGTAATTGTTTAAGGGATATGTTATCGTCTCACTAACCTGTCAACCTCAATTAACAGGTTGGTACAACAAATCAGGGGCTATATCACTTTGTAATTTTTTTTTCAATTTTTTATTGGCTTAAAATACGTTAAACATTCTCAGATTCGAATAAAAAATTTTTGCATGAAAAAGACTCGGAAATATTTGTAAAATTAATTTTTCCGGCGTTCGTAAGCACTATGGCGAAGAAACTCAAACTTGATGTTGATAAGTGTGAATGAGTCTTTTGGGTATCGTTTCATTGATTTCATGACCATGTTTACTGCATTTTCACAAGTGGTGATATGTAAAGAGTGCAAAGGCGATGTATCGTTTTAGGAGGGGAGCAGACGTAGGCTTAGGTCAAGAATCATAGTAAAAATTACAGCATTCCCAAACTTTAAACGCGTTTTTCTCGAAATCGTGCTTTTGAAAGCGGCGAGCAGCAGAACTCGAATAGTTTTCATCCGATTGACTTAAAAATTGAACTGTAACTTTATCGTGTGATTATCTAGTGAAGTACACACGATTCTTACAATTGGACAACAGGATTTTTTTTATAAACAATCAAAGTCGATTTTTTGTCGAAAATTCGAATTTTTTGTTAAGGGTCTCGCCAGTTTGAGAAAAACATTCCTAAAATTATGATCGTGTGTACTTCATTAGCTAAACTCATGTAGTTTATAAAAAAAAATTATGTTTCCTCATGGTGATCCAAGGGACTCCTACTGCTCGCCGCGGCGGTTCTTTGACAAATTTAGTTTTGTTCATGCGCTCCTACAGCCGCCATTTTGCAACAAATTTGCAACGATTTTTTTTTACTCCCAAAGAGTTGCTTAATCGATTGTTGTATTGGTTGTTCATGATTATTATAAAAGAATGGTAAAAAAATCTTGAAAAAAGGCTTTTTTCGGGCTCCAAAGCGATATAACCCCTGAAAGACCCAGTGAAAGTGCATCTTTGGTGCTCCTGAAAACTGGATTTTGGAACGTTGCATCTGTTTACGTACAACCTAAATGCTCCAAAAATATGTGAGATTTATAAGAAATATTTGTTACCGACTGCCGAACGTTGGTTCATCAAAAAAAAAACAAGGACTGGGTCCTGCAAGAGGACAACGACCCCAAACACCGCAGCAAGTTTTGAATCGAATGGAATGAGCAGTCTGGGACCGTTACACTTGATTGGACAGTCGCCCAATAGAAATCCGATTGAGAATTTATAAGCATACATCAAGCACAAGCTTAGTGGAAGACAAGTGTTCACTTTGAAGTAGTTAACACTAAAAATTCGTCGCATTTGTAAATCCTTGTCGGATTAATACGCCATCAATTTGGTCGAAAGCATGTTTTGAAGATGCCAGTCAGTTATCGCACGCTGATTACGTTTTGATAGAATAGCATCTTTGTTCTGATGTAGTACAACGTGCCCGTAAATTTGAAAATATTTTTAAATAATTTTTTCTCCACATTAACCCAAAGATCTTACAATAAACATGACACTAACTAAAAATAGAAATAAAAGTGCCTAGTCTGATACTATCTTAAAGCATTCGTGCCATTACTAAACAACTTTACATTATTAAAGATTTATAGAGATGTCTTTACAGCATAACTATTAAAAAAATAAATATATAAACTTGGCAGATATTTCCAGGTGCAGAAAATGCTAAGCCAACTTCAGGATACTGAAATAGACTAACTTTTGCAAGTACATTTCAGAGCGACAACCATGAAAGCAATACTGGGGGCATATCTCCTAATTCCACCGAGTGGAAGTAATGAGCTGTCGATATGAATTTATGGCCGGCATTAGCTGGAGCGGCCAGCCTTTTCATTCTAATCGGCGCAGGAAAAATGCAAATAGGAATGATTAAGCGGCCGGGAACGCATTGTAACGCAGATAGCGGCCGTGTCGCTTTGTTTTTCCGCTCGCTTAATTAGGCCGGATTTTTCCCGGCCTTAATATCGGAGCCTTACTAATAAGGCGATATATTCGCCGTGGTCGTCGCTCAAGTGTTATTGATAGTTGCACTCGAGGTAGCCAATTATAAGCGCCGTTTATAGGAGCGAGCCGTGCTGGAATTCAATTTGCGCACTCGCTGCCTTATTTCGCTACTTACGTACCAATCTGGCATTCGCCACGGCCGGCGGCAGGGTCGAGCCCAGAGCTATTGCAGGGGAAATAAATTAAGATGACTTATCTGTGAGTCACATCCTCCCATGAAAGTAAATCGCATTGAAAGATACCTTCACACAGATTACTGCATGCTGTTGTTGTATTACGACTGTCTCAAGAGCAATATAAATCGCATTTTTTCGCTTTTGTATTTCCCCTAGCAGTTTTTCCTTCTACGTTTGCCATTTTAGAGCGTTTTTCTGGGTTTTTCATTCCTTATATATTGAATATCAAATTCAATAAACTATTCAAATTTATATATCTGGCTTGTTGTTTAGTCATAGTAAATAGTCATTTGTCTACTTTAAAATCCATTTCAACAGTTGCCTAAAATTATGAAGCAAATGCACTCGGGCCATAAGCAAAGTTTACGATATTAAGTCAATTGTTGACGTCGATGTGTGTAAGCTTGCATTACCATAGTGGAGAATAATCCGGTGTCGTGGGATGGGTTTTTTTTATTTCTCAAAGCAAATTACTTGGACGGTCTGTTACAAAAATGTCTTTGTTATAGGGAAAAATTCCACAAATTCTGAATCCTGAGGGTATATTTGAAGGTGTAAACGCCACAGGATACGCAGATGCAACTATTTCAAGTATGTCGCATATGATCGTTGTAGAGGCAGGATGCTTTACCATCCAAGCGTCGCAAAAGGAATTGACATTTCTCTTCAACGCACTATGTATGGTTCGGTCCAGTGGCTAAAGATGATGAGTACAATGAGGAGGAAATGTTAGCATTATTACACCGCTATCTTTAGCGTAATTTAATCTATCGATGGAAAAATGAATATCATGATTATCGAGCAATGATCAGCAAGGATGATCCTTTAAACTCTTGGCACGGTTAAAAAATGCTCCACAAAAGTGATGAAATGTTTCTTCCTGAAGGTTTTCTAGTCCCACGACAACCTACTAGGCTATTGCGGATAAAATGGTTTTTAAAATAAACCCTGGAAAAACAAAAATGGCAAAGTACAGTTTCCGCTAGCAGATATTGCTGTGGCCAGTGTAACAAAGATGTCATGGCTCCTACTTTCTTACAGCCTGGGCGTGCCATAATTTTGTTCGCTTTCCGGACGGTAGTGATCCCCGTTGTCCCAATTTCGAATGTTTTAAGGTCGAAAATAACATCTTAAGGAACTCAGTAACACTTTTTTTGTTGTAGCTCTCCGCACGGGTTAGGCTAGTTGCCTCTGGTGTTCTGGGTGCAGGGGTAGGAAGTCGCTTTAGAAAACTGGTAAACCAATCAACTCCAGCTTGTTTAGTTTTCGTCCAATTTGCAGGAAACTTGAGATTATTGGCCAATGCTAGTTGATATGCTAACTTCCTGACTTTTTAGGACTAAAGTCATAGTATGTGTCGGATGTTTAAGTTGTTTTTCAAATGCGTAATTAATAACCTGTCTATTTTTGATGTAACCGACTGAAGCTGTAGGTTGCAGCAAATTGCTTTCTATCTCTTCAGCAGACATTTTAGCACAATATCTGGTTAGCGTACGGTAATTCATATTATAATCTTTAGCAACTCTTCGAATTGATTTGTTTTCGCGCTTTATTGTATGAATCGCCCCAAGCATTACATCAGGAGGTGTGATAACCAACCCGCATGACAACCATACCCGGTCTCTCCTACTTTCGGGCTCACACACATAAATTCTAGATTCGTCACCTGTGACGATGTTTGAAACAGAGTTGTCGTATTTATTGGGTTTTTTTTGACCGATTAACACTAATCTTTTCTTGAGCGATCGTTGACAACAACTTTGTCACGGTTAACCATAAGTCACATAACGATCTTGTTTTATGAGTTCGCGCACGGCATCGATGTTTGCTGGCATTATAGCCGGTTAAGGACGGCCTTCTTTAAATTCGTCCGCCAGTGAACTACGACCATAATTGAATTCATTGATGTACAGTGACTCTGTGTGGAGCTTCATCACCAAAAGTCGAAGAGAGTTAATCGACGCACTGCTGTTGAGATAATTCATATCGAAAGTTGTGAGAAATCATCACACGAAAATGTTGACAAGTTCATTCTCTTTTGGGCAAAAGAAAATTTTTAGCTTAATGAAAATAAAACAATTAGTGCCCGTATGACAAAATGTATGCCGTCAAAAATATCAAATGGTATGATCGCAAACGTCATGTCGCACCTAGCACACGCAGCGTTGTCAATTACAATAGATATGGTACAGTCCCTGAAAAAATTATACAAAAAGAAACAAAAAAACTTTAGTAGCAAAATACAGCACCTTCTAAATGGTTTGGAGCATAGTATTGTTTGTCGCGTACTTTTACTTTTCACACGACACTCACTACTAACGTCACTCTAAAAGTATATGCCTTACACTGAACCTATCAAACACTTCAGTTGGTAAATTATTAAATTAATTTAAATTACTCATAATAAACAATACACTCTTAAACCCTTGCTTTCAGTCTAGGCTTCGACTTGGTGACTGTGTATGTTTGTATGGAAGATATTTAGCTTGCAACGTATTATAGGCAAGTTTGAAACCGTAAATCTATATACGTATAAGGTTATATAGCTTCCAATAAAATTTCACTACTGCAATATAAATAAAAGTACACTTCAGCACAATTAGACTGCAGCAGCTCACTTGCAATTCTCATCAGACCGGCGCGGGCCGCTTCCAATTAGCGGCGCTTTTTTGGCGAGGTTTTGTGCCGCAGCGCGACGCTCGCCGGGTTCTCTCAATTACGCCAAGCTTACATTCATCGCAGTTGTTTAAACTCCGTAATCTAGAGAATAAGTTGCTAGGGCGGGCGCAAGTATTGCGGACTAGCCGAACGCGAAATTAGCGCTGTGAGAATGCTCGGCGGCCAAATCGGCATGAATGATTCCTGGAATTATTTCGCTGAGATAAGTGAAAGGGACTGGCCGCTTCTGGCGGCTTTTGGCCTTAGCTAGCCAATTTGCGCTTGCAGGATGTGAAAGTAGCAAGCCAGGGAACAAGACTGGAAAGAAAAGGTTATCTGATATCGCAAAAGCGAAATATTGAACTATTTAGAGGGAATTTGGTAATTTACTAGACTCGCAATGATATCAGTCGTACACGCGATTGTAATATAATTTTTTAGTTTTTCACTAAACGACCCTCATATATAAAGCATCTAGAGATATATTAGTAAGGTCGTAAGCACTTTTTCTGAAATATTCTTAGAATTGCCGCATTTAGTAAAAGAAAACAGTAAATTATCATCTAACTCAAGGTACTTTATTTCGCTGTGCACAAGCACCAATAAAATGTAGTGAACTCTGTCACCACTACTTTCATCTGTTTTTAAGAGAAGCAATACCACCCTTAAGCTATGTATTTATGTATGACCGAATAAATTGTTCCAATAAGAACAATATGACTTTAAAATACTTCAGATACAACCAAACCTTTTATGTTATTTTGAAAATAGTCTATTACATTATGTTACGAATAACACATCGTTTCAGTGTCCACCTCGACTTAGTCCAGACGAGCAATTCGATAAACTCGGGTCTAATGTCACGAATGCAGAGTTCGATGCTCAGTCTTAATGCATTAAAGGTTCGTGGTTTGTTTGCATAAACTATAGATTTTAAATAACCCTTCAAAAGATAATTTTGAAGACTAACTAACAGCTGCATTTCTTAAAATTATCCTTTTACCAAGCTTTTTTGCAATACGTCAATATTGACATTAACAGTGTGACATGTGGCACCGTTTAGTTGAAACCACATGTCTTCCAAATCAATTTCATCTAAATTTGTCTACAAAAAAACTGTTAACATCAATCGGTACCGCTCACCAGTAACTTTAATTATATCTCCTACCTCGTTTTGGGAAGAGAATGATCTGATGATGCCACCACGTCATAAACCACACCATATTATTTGTGTATCAAGGGTTTGTTGTGAACATGTGGATTGTTTCACAACAAAAACAACAATTAACCAGAAATTAGTTTTATCTAAGAAGATAATTTTTCGGCCAAAATTATGATCCGTTTCAAGTTGCTCTAAAGTCCGAACAGCAAAGTCACGGCGCTTATGATAGTCCAGTGGTTTCGGTTCTTGGCTCAATGTAATCTTATACAGGTGTAAATCCAGATATGTTTTTAAAATACGCCAAATTGTCGTTTTTTAAGCCTTACTTCTTCTCTTACAACAGCAATGTTCCCTACATTTCGACATTTTGTTGGTATTTTTGCATTATGAAGAATAAAATCCCGTTCAGAAGTCAAGTATGTGGACCACAGGTTTGGCAAAGAGCACGTTCAGTGTTCACAAATAAAAGTTTATTTTATAAATTTTTTGGACAATAGCCAAACGTTCGTGAAATGTGTATTTAGCCATAATGAATTATCAGAGTATACTAAACACAAATGATAACTAGTAGCAGATAATGTTTTAAGAATGGATTAATATTTCATAATAAAATTACATAATTCTTATTAGCAAACCCTTTACTAATGGTTGAAAAGAACAAAATTTATGTAGAATTAAAGAGGATTTTATAAATTTTTCACTTACAGCATCACCTAAACCTACTGCAAGATTGGACTCGCAAGTGGAGAATAACAGTAAACAGTGAGAAGTCAGCTCAAGTAACCTTCACTAATAGACGATTTTATTGCCCTCAAACTACTTTCAACAACATTGCAATTCCAATCAAGTCTGAAATCAAATATCTAAGAATGCAAAACTCAACTGGAGGATGCATATCAAAAATAAGAGAAAACAAATAGACTTAAATGTGAAGCAAATCGTACTGGTTAATGGGAAGACGTTCGCAGCTATCGCTATCAAATAAATTATTATTTTATAAGATAATCATAAAGCCCATTTGGACTTATGGTGTTCCACTTTGGGCTGCGTGAAAGCATCCCATACAAAAATACTCCAAAGGGTTCAGTCTAAAACGACTGATGCACCATGGTATGTAAGTAACGAGACCATCCATAATAACTTGAAGGTCCCGTATGTACCATCCGAAATTCAGAGACTTGCAAAAGCATACACCCACAACTTACCAGGACATGAAAAAGACCTCATAGGGCGCCTTGTAAACCAGCCAGCCGTTGTAAAAAGGCTCATGCGTGAATGGCCACAAGACCTAATTTGCTTAATCGATTTATATTAGCATATTCTCCCCTAGGTTGATGGCAATGGCTTGATCCTAGATCATAACATGTATTTCTAGATAAGAACAAATTTACTTATTACTCAATTTGTATAACATGAGTAGATTCTAAATATGCAAATACAAATTTTAAAAAAAGAATATTCTTAATGTAGCCTTTATTAATTAATATATCAGTTTTTTAAGATTAATTAAACTTTTAATTATTTTATTTAACAGATTTATTAGTATTGGTCTCTTCCTGTTAGCAGCAAAGGTGCCTATTTTCCTTACTTCACTTGCTTCTACATTCAAAGTAATATTTGTTCCTATTTAAGTGGCACACTTTCAATGTTCCTCTTTGTCTGCTCATGTGCTTTTTCCTCTTTATCCTCTATGTCTTGTATTATTACGTTATTTCTTGTTATTTCAATCCTGTTTTCCTGATTCTCAAGCATTTGCCTTAATTGCTTTTTTTATTTTTTAGTATTTTTAGTTCTTCTGTGATCTTGTCTGGTTTACTATCTGTTGACATTATTTTTTCACCTAGAAATTTGAATATTGTGTTTATCTCTTCCATGTATTGGTATTTTTATTTCATTTTTATCCGTTATCCGCAATTTTTAACAACTATGGTGTCTTGTAAGCATTTAGGCCAAATGCTTACTCAGTTCTTCTGTCGGCACGCAAACAGGCTGACCCAATTTGTTAAATACTGCCGTATTTTTATTCCGGTCCTGCAATTTTATTTCAATAATAAATAAACCCACAAGTACCTGTTACGCTTGGAAATATATATTATCTTAGTCTTTATAATTATATTCTATATTACTTATCAATAATGTGTGTGGTTCTTTACCAGTGCTTGTTTGCACAAAATGTTTTTAAATTTATCAGTAAATTTTCAAATTATATTCAGATCGAAATCATATCTCTTATAAAAGGCGGTGTGTTGGTTCGTCACACTTGCGCGGCCGTGTGAAAAGCATTGGTTGCAAGAGTAACGCGTGCAGAGCCACGCGTAAATACACGAACGATCGTCGCATCTTTAAAGTACCCTGCAATTTTAAAAACAAATTAAAATTAAGTTGTTTATCATATTGTTTTAGTTTTTCTGTTGTTTTTTTTTGCAAATAAGCATTCTTTGGTATGAAACGGGTGCAAACAGCTGAATGCAACAGAAATTACATGAGAAAACGAATAAGTGAGCAGACCGCGGATGAAAGGGCAGCAATAAATAAAAGACGACGTATAAAATACCAAGCAAGGCAACTGCGACGTTCTCAAAGAACACCAAAAGAAATAGCAGCAGGAAACCAAGTAAGGCAACAGCAAAGTTTACGAAGATTCCCGGAAGAAATAGCAGCAAGAACCAAGTAAGGCAACAGCGAAGTTTACGAAGATCCCCGGAAGAAATAGCAGCAAGAAACCAAGCAAGGCGATTGCGACGTTCTCAAAGAACACCGGAAGAAATAGCAGTAAGACCCAAGTAAGGCAACAGCGAAGTTTACAAAGATCCCGGAAGAAATAGCAGCAAGAAACCAAGCAAGGCAACTGCGACGTTTTCAAAGAACACCGGAAGAAATAGCAGCAGGAAACCAAGTAAGGCAACAGCGAAGTTTACGAAGATCCCCGGAAGAAATAGCAGCAAAAAAACAAGCAAGGCAACTGCGACGTTCTCAAAGAACAACGAAAGAAATAGCAGCAAGAAACCAAGTAAGCCAACAGCAAAGTCTACGACGATTCCCGGAAGAAATAGCAGCAAAAAACCAAGCAAGGCAACTGCGACGTTCTCAAA
Source organism: Sinelater perroti (assembly GCA_036346155.1). NCBI lineage: Eukaryota > Metazoa > Arthropoda > Insecta > Coleoptera > Elateridae > Sinelater > Sinelater perroti. Next base: position 12,426,560 of record JARFIY010000158.1, on the reverse strand, counting down.
GAACACCAAAAGAAGTAGCAGCAAGAAACCAAGCAAGGCAACAGCGAAGTTTAGGAAGACCCCCGGAAGAAATAGCAGCAAGAAACCAAGCAAGGCGACTGCGACGTTCTCAAAGAACATTGGTAGAAATAGCTGCAAAATATTAACGATTACAGAAAGTTTGTAACACTTGCATTCTATATAGTAGTCAAGCATAACTGGGTGGATTTTCTAGTAATACACAACTTTCTAATATTTATTTTATTCTGCTTCATAAACCTCAGATTGTTTAAAACTGTTTGAGTAGACAAATAGGGAAAAATCTGGAACAAAAAATAAACCAAAGTGTTTTCTGCAAAAAATTAATTAAAATCGAATATCAAATTTAAACCTACAGTAGTCATACAAGTTGAAGATGTATTCGTTAAAACATCACATTGCAAAAATTTAATTTCACCTTTTGGCTTTCAGACAAAACAAATTCCAAAGCAATACCGCAGCGCTATTCGAAATTCCATTTGCAAAATCAAACACATTACCAGTCGCAGATCGAACACACATATGACAAATGCACGCTAGTTTCTAATACATTATTCATTGGTTTGTAATATACCAGATCTCGGATATTCAATACAACAAAAAACGTCACGTGTCGCGCCGGGAGGAAATGGAATACCTCCAGCATGCATTTCCGATGGCTGGCGGATAAGCGCCGCGGAGCGCTCCAAATCCGGGCGTATATTTATAAAAATCTAGATATGACAAGCGCGGGCGCTTGACATGTAGATTCGGCCCAAGTCGCGAGCTCTTTGCGCTGCGATCTCCTCGGGACTTCGGGACTTTGCAGGCTTTGCGCTAGAAATAGAGGAGCTCCGCGCGCCCGCCTTCTTGCTCGCTGCACTTTCCACGTTGATCCGGGCGAGCGGCCCCCGTCGACTCCGGGCTTAGGCGCGAACTCGCCAAGGCTGCCCAGTAGGCTGCCGAAGAGTAAATTATGCGCTAATTATGGGAATCAGCCCCAGCTCCGGGCGTCACGCTGCGGCTAAATTAAGGCCGCATCAGCCTCGTTTGCTGGTATTTATTTGAGGTTATTAACATCCCCCTAGAAAAATGGAGTATGTGGGCTTGATTTATAGGAGATGCGTTAATAAGGCGGCAAGCCTTGGGAGTAGAAAATGCATATCTGAATGAATGGGCAGCTCAATGGCTAAAAAAACCGCTTGAACCGGTTAAATTGATCGTTATTTGCATTCCTCTATTAATGGTGCTAAATTACACTATTTAGTTTGAACATGATCACAATGACGGAGCAAATTTGCGTGACTCGCTTAAAAATTAAAGCAAGTTAAATTATTGTATGTGATATTTATAATCTTAAAGTTATTTTCAAGTCTTCAGGTAAATTTTCAAGAGACAGACCTATTGCATTTGATTCATTGTCTGTTAGTCATTAATGTCTACGTGTTTTTTTTTTCTAAGAAAATGGGACGTTTGTAAGCAGAAGAAGAGATTAAGATATTTGTAGAAGAGAGTAGGCAGAAGGAATATTAAGGGTATTTAAAAAGGATTCTCAAACGAGTGTAAAACAACTTTTACCAGCTACAGGGCAAGGTAAAAGTTCAATTGTGAGGACGCTGCATAGAAATAGACTCTGTTCTTACCATATCCAACCAGTTCAAAACTTTTTCTTTTCACTGATTTTGCTCCACGACAGCGCTTGTGTGATTAGTTAATTGAACACGACTTTTCTCAAAATAGCATAAACAACTTTTACAACGAACATGTAGGGGCACTTTAAAGTCCACATGAAACTACAGAAAATTTCTTTCAGCATCGATTTACGATTATTGTTTGGGCTGGGTTAGTTGGAAATGCTGTGATTTGACTTCTTTGTGGAAAACCTAAATAATCAAATATATCGCCAGCTTCTGGAAGAAGGCTTGTCAGAAGTTATGGACAAAGTTTCTGTAAAAGCTAGAAATAGGATCTGGTACTGTTTAAACTTGCTTAAACAATCAATTTCATCATTGGTGGATTGGAAGGAATAGCCCCATAAAATGGCTTCTAAGGTTCGCTAATCTCAATCTTTTGGATTTTTTTTAGGAGTCAAGTAAAGTCACTTCTGTATGGTAAAAGTAAACCTGATTCAGAGAAAACATTACTGAAGGAATTTGGAAAGCTTTGCTTTTGTTTAGAAACTATAGGAGGTTACTTTCAATAGCTTTAGTTTATTTTAATTTTAATTTATCTTTATTAATAATTTTTAAATTATTTTAAATAATTTAATTGTTTGTTCAGTTAATTCAAATTTGTTTTGTCATAAATTTATTATTTTACTCAAGTAATAGCAATGTCATTCCGAACTAATCTTTTAAGTACATGTCATCCTTGTCTACATCTAATGTCTTTGATAACAAAAGTTACAATGATAAGGAAGAATGAAATGTTAGAACAACCAAGCACCCACAAAGACCCCTAATTTGCTTTACCGATATCTTAAAAGCAGTGGACCTATGTTTACTGGAACTACTTTGCTTAAAATCTTTCAAATAACCTATACACAAAGCTTTGGGGCGTCCTCGTAGGACACCCTGCATGTATGTACAATCAGAATAAATAATATAAAAGAACTATGCGTTTCAGCTCGTTTTTTTACAGTAGTTTGGCTCTTACTATTGGTCAAATTTGTGTGGCAGATCGGTGGGTTTTGAATGTGTGTTGTCTGCTGCTCCGATATTTCAGCCAATTTTGGACAGCATATCGAGCTGAAAATAATTACAAGAACATTTGGCATTAAGGATAAAAATTGCCTGCACTAAACCAACCGAAATAAAGGTCGACCCACTCACTCTCGGACGATCAGAGAGTAGGCAACCCACCGTATCTATAAGAAATAAGACAGTATAAACTGAAAAAAAAAATAAAAAATGTAGAAATTTGGAAATAATAATCCCGAGCTGATCGTAGCCCAACCTCCAAGAAGTAGATTCGGGTGAACCTATTTTCGCAGCTCAATCAATAAATAGAAAGGTAAAAAGATAAGAATAATAGAAATTAGGGGAAAACAGATAGTCACGACTATTCAATTGATGGTATGAAAAAAAAAGAAAAACATGTCAAGGACCGACGACAAAGAGATATTTACGAAAAGTAAGAAAACACCAAGGACCTCAATTAAAACCGATAAAGTCAATTCTAGCAAATTAGATGAAATACTAAAAATGATAGGTAAATGAAAGATGAAATGGGGGGTATAAAAAATTAAATAGAGGAAGCAAGAAATGACCAGAAGACTTTCATGAAGGAAATCAACAAAATCAAAGAAGAAAACAAACGGTTTAAGGAAGAGAATGAAAAGATAAAACACGAAAACGACGAGATAAAAAAAGAGATTAAGAAAATAAAGAACGATTTGGAATGACTAGAGAAAGATCAATGTGGCCATGAGCGGAATAAAAATCGTCACAAGCAACCCAGACACGCTGCAGAGTGGAGTAGAGAATTTCATACAACAGCATTAAAAAAGCAATCAAATCAGGAGAAAAAACTCGCGCAATAGAACTATAGACTAAAATTGATAAAAAGAAAATAATGGAGAATAAATCGAAACTGAAGGAAATTAAAACCGAGAAAGTATACATAAACGACGATCTAACAAGAGCTAAAAAGGAAAAGCAATGGAAAATAAGAGCATTTGCACAAGAAGAGATAAAAAAGGTAGGACAGTTAAAATCGGTTATAGTAAAGTGGTAGTAGATTGGTTAGAGCGGAAATGGGACAAGAATAAAAAAACTAAAGTACCGAAAAGCATCCCCAAATACGAGAAAGAACCAAGCAATGAATATGGACATAATAAAGAATAAAATGGCGAAAGGAAAAAAAAATACTAAAGATAATAAGTACGAACAAAAATAAATAAGAAGCTGTACCAAACTGGGTGTATATGAGGAGGGGAGCAATAATAAATTTGGTAGCGGAAATGAACATATACAACATAGAAATAGGAGTCTTACAAGAAACGCTTCTACAAAGAAACACTATTCAAAAAGTAGGAAATTACGCTCTATTTGCAAGTGGGAGTAACCGCAGGAGGTTTGGAGTAGGTTTTTTAATAAGAAATACGTTAGAAGACAAAGTTAAAAATTTTGACCCAAAATCAGATAGACTGTGTTTGATTAGGATCAAGGGAAAACACAACACTATTACCATAGTGAACATCCATGCGCCAACCGAAGAGAAGGAAAAAGATGTGAAAGACAAATTCTTCAAAGAGCTCGAAACGATTATAGAAAGAATCCCAAAACAAGACACGAAAATTATAGTAGGTGATGCAAATGCAAAAGTCGGAAGAGAAGACATAAATACAGAAATAACAAGAGGGGAAAGTAAACACAAAGTTAGTAATGACAATCTTCTTCTTAAGTGCCGTCTCCTCTTAGAAGATTGGCTATCATTATGGCTGTTTGTATTCTCGACGTTGCTGCTCTGAACAATTCAATAGAACTGCAATTGTACCATTGTCTCAGGTTACTCAACCAGGAGATGCGTCTTCTTCCTCTATTACTTTTACCCTGTATCTTCCCTTGCATGATATTTTGTAGGATTTCATATCTTTCTCCCCGCATCACATGCCCCAGATACTGTAATTTCCGTATCTTAACTGTATTCAATACTTCTTTTTCCTTCCCCATTCTTCTGAGTACCTCACCATTCGTCACTCTGTCCACCCAGCTGATTTTCAACATTCTTCGATAGGTCCACATCTCGAATGCTTCCAGTCGATCACTGATGTTTTTCTTCATGACAATGGACTCAAACTAATAGCATTTGTAATGGAACACAACATGAAAATAATAAGCACACACTTCAAACGAAAAGAAATATATAAAGGGACATGGAAGGCCAGATACAAACCAAATAGACCATATTTTAATAGCTGAGGATGCCGCAGAAATGATAAAAAATGTAAGAACGTTTAGGGGCGCTATGGCAGACTCCGATCACTTCCTGGTTATACCAAAAATTAGACAAATGTGCACAAGAAAACAAAAGCTAACGAAAAGGAAGCTAAACCTAACATGGACGCAAGAGGAAACACTGGATGGATGAAAAATGCAAAGCAGAACTTAAAGAACAATTAAAATTACGGCAACAGATGGTACGGACACAAAGGAAAAAGAACATCAGAACCTGAAAACGAGAAGCCTTAGAGAAAAATATAAAAGAAATAGAAGACAAGTTCAATAGGAAGGGGGTCAAAAATTTGTTACAAGGATGTAAAGAATATCAGAAAAGGAAACCAAGAAAGAACTATTTATATCAAAAATTAAAATGGAGATTTGGTGGGAGACCAAGAGAAAAGTAGTCAAGTATAGAAAAAATATTTTAACGGTTTATTAAACAAAGATTTACAGGAAGAAGTAAAGAAAATGCATTATCAAGAAGTGGCAGGAAACAAAGGTAGCATTAAAGAACCAACAATGCAAGAAATAGAGAAAGTCATAAATAAGACGAAAAATAATAAGAGCCCATAAGAAAGTGGTATTATGACCGAAAACCTAAAATACGATAGGGAATGCTTAAGAAAGGAGGTGCGTGAGCCCATAAAAGAATTTTGGAAAGCGGAATAAATGCCCCACGAATAAAACAAAGCGATAACAGTACCTATATTTAAACAAGGTGACAGAACTAAATGTTGTAACTATAGAGGCACTGCTTTATTAGGCACTGTTTACAAAGTCCTGGCATCCCTAATAAAGGAAGTACTATAAAAATATGAATATCTTTTAGGTGAATACCAACCGGTTTTCCGACAAAACCGATCACTAACTGACCTGCTGAAACAGATACTTAAAGGATGCTACGAATACGAAATTCCAACCCATATGTTATTTATAGATTTCAAAGCGGCCTATGATTCGATAAACCGGGAAAAATTGGCAGAAGCTCTAAGAGCATTCAAACTACTATAAAAAATAATAACTTTGTACAAATGACCAAATGAAGAGTTTACAGTGAAAAGAGGAGTTTGTCAAGGAGTTTTATTTAATCTGATATTGGAGAAAGTAATGAGAGAAAACGGAGTAAACAAAACAGGGACGATTTTTACCAAAAGCCACTAATGCCTGGCGTATGCCGACGACATTTTGTTAACAGCTAGAAGTAAAAAGAAATTAAGAGAAGTGGAGGGACGATTGACCAGTGCAGCAAACCAAGTAAGTCTCCAAATTAATGGAAAAAAGCAAATACATGGAACTTAAAACCAACAAGGATCAGAAAGAATAAAGAACTTAACGATTGAAACAGAAAGTGGAGGAGAAGTAGTCTTTGAAGAAGTGGAAGATATATGTACCTGGGGGTGCTGTTAAATAACAGGTGCGATTAAGAAACAGAAATTAATCTAAGAATTGCTAAAAATAACAGAAGGGTAGGTGGTCTGAAAAGCAAAGATACGGTTATACAAAAGACCGACACTAACGTACGGCTGTGAGACATGGACCCTGACAGAAAAAAATTGACAAAAAATAGAAAGGTGAGAGAGAAAAGTCTTACGAAAGATTTTTGGTGGGAAAAAAGTGGAGGACGTATGGGCGAGACGAACGAATACAGAAGTGTATGAGCTGTACAAGGAAGCCCCCATAATACAAGTAATAAAGGCTAGAACACTACAGTGGCTGGGGCATACGGAGAGGTTGAACAATAACAGAAGTGTAAAAAGCATGCTTGGAAAATACTGGCGGGAATAGAAGAAAAGGTCGCCCAAGGAAAACGCGGAGAGAAGCTGTTTGGGAAAACCTGCAAGAAAAAGGTGTTAGAGAGTGGAAAGAGAGGAAAGACAGGAAGAGATGGAAGATCTTTAGAAAGCAATGGGCCTAAAGTGCCTGTAAACGCTTTTATAAATAGTGGCCAAATTTGTAATATATAACTGTATGAGTACTTGTTGCTTTATAATGTTTATGAGTAAACTCGAATATGACTTAGTACTGTATTGTGTTTTTATTTTCTTGTCAAATTGCTTTTAAGTGCATGTTCGCGAGTTTGATATTACAAGTTAATTTATGGTTCTAATTTTTCTAAATTCCTTCTAAATATTTAAAACATATGTTGATGTGGACAATTTCTAACCGTTACAGCGGCCTCCCGTGGCCTTCGGTCTGGGAGCCAGCGAGCGGACTGGGCGGATCGACCCCGGGAAATAACGCGGATATTGCAGGAGCGCCAATTGTGCAGAATTCTTTTCTTAGGGCCGCCACGAGCGAAATTAGTTTCTGCTTTTATTGGAAAGTGATGCCGGCTGATGTGTGGGTCTATGACATGCAATCCGCGAGCGGCCGCCAACTAAAATATAAAATTGCGGCTTTATGAGATCCCGAAGTTCGGGAAAGAGATTTCGCGAGCAAAACGACGATTATCCGCGCAAACCCGCGCGGCTGAAAGTTTGTTCGTCAGTTTATTTACAACTTTTTTGTTTTGTCGGGCCCCGGGGAGCTGCGGGAATCCGGAATATTTATAAATGGCGGTGGCAGTGAAGCGGCGAAGCCGCTTGTTTGCAAAATTTACATTGTTTTAGAGCCCTTTGTTTGCTTTGTTTGTCGGAAAAGAACCTCGCGCGAAACAATAGTAAGACCACATTTGTCTATGTATGTAGGTTTTACTGCAACAGAAAACTCTCGGTTATGAAATGTTTAGTTAACAAATAGACCACTAAGGGGAAAATTCTGGGATATAATAGTGAAAGAATAGTAAAAAGTGTATCAATAAATAATTTTTCTCTGTACGTTTAAGGATACTGAACTTGTATTATTGCTTTGCTGTTTGTCATGGTCTACAATCGCTGGCATAAAAACTACTAATTTTAAACCTTAATAAGGAAGAACGGGAAAAAGGAACAACGAGATAATTAAATACATAATCTGATTTGTTATTGTAGAATTGGGCTTAATTCATAGAGAAATGTGTTTAGCAGACCTGTACAAATTTAAAGATAAACATTGCAAAAATACAAATTAGTGTTTTCCAAAGACATGGTAGACAACATGCTCAAATGCTTCCTTAAAAGCAACTACAGAGGTTAAAGTCATGCTGGCAAATGTTCCAGCCGATGTTGTGTTCAGTAGTGACAAAACTCATTGAGCGTCAATGAGCAGAATTTTCGGAATCAGGCCCAACAAAATTTTCTACGAAATCTCGAGCAACCTCTGCATAGTCATAATGCAACTGTTTGGCATGCTGTTGGGGAGTGACTACCAGATCTATCCGTTATGTTGCCCAGACTCAACAAGTATGAGAATGCATTATTGTAGTTCCAACAAAATGGCGATACCGCACACACGGCGAGAATTTCTCGAAAAGTTTTGTGACAATTTTTTCCCTGCCGTATCATCTCATTACACGGGAACATTCCATGGTCGGCTAGGTTATCAGACCTGCCCCCTTGGGATTTTTTTCTGTGGGGACACTTGAAAGTGGAAGTCTTTCAACGTGGATTGCGGACTATTGAGAAATTAAAAGATGCTATTCTCAACTCGAGAAACAACGCGGATCCTTAAGCTAAAGCTTAAACATTTAAACGATATCATCTTCAAAACTAGCTGATGATTAAATGGCAAGCATTCTTCAGTGTGATGGTACAATAAAACATTGAACAGAGTTTATGATGTGTTTTTATTGCTTTTTCGAAAAGGGAATATCATTCTACTAGACCCTATGCAAGCAATATGTTGCAAATACAAATAAATTAAAAAAAATTTTTAATTGCAGAAGGGGGTGTAATTATGTGGTGAGCCTGCCCTTTGCGTGCGTATTTGAGGAATGTAACTATAACACGTTGTGCATGGTGTGCAACTTATTCTAGCAGTTGTAGCGCCTTCGTGCTGACGGTAATGAACTGATAAATAGCTGCCAATAGGCGACAGGACACAACTATCCATTAGGTGACTAGTCATAACAGCCAGCCTGTTGCGCCGCGGATACCTGTTACATGCAACGCCCCTCAAAAACGCGCGTCCGTGTCTCAGTCCGCACGACCCGCAGATTTTTCAGCGGCGCCCTGACATTTGCTAATATCCCGTTCCGTGAACGCACGCGATTTGTTTATGGGCCGTTTGGAATTAAGGGCCGATAAATTACGCTTAGCGCGCTCTAGGAAACAGGGCGCTCTTCGGCCGTGCAATCTGAAAGTTGGGGCAAACGGCGTAATTGCGTTTGCCGGCGAGCCTGCAGTTTATAAGCGTATATTGCATTTGCGGTTCCGGAAAGCACCTGGAGTTTATCAAAGTTTTCAACCTGTAACTTGCTGTAACAAGCGCTATGATTGTGGAGTTAACGTTTTTCATTTTGCGGCAAACGGTTGCGGGAGCAGCTAAACCATTTTGTTCATAAATGCTTGCAAGCTCGCTCAGATGAAGATTAATTGTTGCTCGTTATATTTACCTATATCAATTATTTCTTTAAGATAATGGAGTGGGGGATTCAAGAAGAGCAAATCCAATTCAAATAAGAAAAGGAATGAACACAGCAAAGAAGTGGTCGTACTGCTTATAAGATTTACTAGGAGATTATTGTGAGATTCTAGACTAGAATGATGCTTCTTGTTACGCTCGTAAATGACATATTTCACATCATAAAGTATTTAGTTAGATATACACCACGATTCGATGGCATCCTTGAAAGGATTGCTATGTTGGACTTGGTTACACAACCCCATAGTTTGATGCCATAAGTACATAATACCTTGATAACTGCCTTGTAGATTAAAATTTTATTTTCGAGAAACAGTTGGTATCTTCTTCCAAATAACCAGTGGTCTTTTACATCTGAAGATGCATTTGCCTGATTTGCGTGTCGTCAGCAGAGATCCCACTTAAAACATTAGTTGTGGTGGGTAAATGAGATATATACAGAATGTAAAGTGGTGAGCCTAATATACCACCCTGAGGAACTCCAGCTTTAATCGTAAATGTTAATCTTGATTTTGAATACGATTTAAAAGGGTCGAAACATTTTTTTTTAATATATATTAGCTGGCTCTGCAAACAAGATGCAATACACGGCTATGTTACATGAATAAACTTATGACTAGGAGTACATTAATTTTTGAGAGAGGATTAAGTGAGTGCATTCACAGCTCTGACTTACAACATTTGAGTTCTACTATTACTTAAAGCTAGTTAATCTAGAGTAGGTCCTGAGGTAGCTTATGCTTGATCCTAGAGTGTGTTCTTTTGACCGAGGTTTAATTTAGTTGCACTTGTACACATCACTAATTTTTTAAAGAAGTTACTAGTTAGCTTGTGAATGTAGTGGGAGATTAGTGGAACACTTAACTCTTGATGTATTTGGCTGTTGCGTATGAACCAAGGGCAGTTAATTGCAAGGCGTAGCACTTTGTTCTGCATAGTTTGAAGTTTCTTCAATGATGTTTTGGGTGCGTTACTCCAAACTGGGCATGCATAAGTTAATATAGGGCGGAGGATCGCCTTATAGATCAATAGTGAGCATTCAGATCTAAGATGAGATTTTCGGTTGATCAGCGGGTACAATAGAATGAGTCTTGTGTGGCACTCATTAATTTTTTTATTTATGTGATACCCCCAGTTGAGTTTTGTATGTAAGTGGACTCCTAGGTACTTTACTGCATCATCCTTTGGGTTCCATGGTATATCATCATTGTTTAGTCTGACTGTTGGGAGATGGGTGTAACGTTTGAGTGCAAACATCTTTGCTTGCGATTTGGTAGGATTGATTTTTATTTTCCACTTTTAAACCAGTCACACGTTATGTTTACTGCATTTTGTAGTCGTTCTATTGTTGTTTCAATTGTAGCGCCCTGCGTTAGTATCGCCGTATCGTCGGCAAACATGGCTAGCGTTGAATTGTTTACCGTGGGCAAGTCATGTACATAAAGGTTGAATAAGGTTGGACCCAATAGGCTCCCTGAGGTACTCCTGCCTTTGTTGTTTTGATGCTAGAAAGCGTTGCGTTGATTCTTACTCTGAAAGTTCTGTTGTTGAGAAAGAATTTACAATTTTATTATATAAGCCGGGATGTTTATCTTGATCATTTTATACAGGATTCCTTCAAGCCAAACCTTATCAAAGGCTCTTTCCAAATCTAGAAATATTGCTGCGGTATATTTCTTTTCTTCAAACCCTTTCTCAATGAGTTCTGTTAATCTTATAAGTTGGTGAGCTGTTGAGTGCGACCGTCTGAACCCAAACTGGTGAGGCGGAATGACTTCGTTTTCGAGTATAAAGTCTTGCAGACGAGTGAGTATCACCTTTTCCAGAAGTTTGGCTAGGGTAGATAGTAAACTAATAGGTAGCTATCAGGATTGTGCTTGTCTTTACCAGTTTTGTAAATTGGTAGTATGTTTGCAGTTCACCAAGGTAGTGGAAAGTAACCTAGCCTCATACAGCCATTACAAATTGACGTTAGGTAGGCTACTGCTTTTTTGGATAGGTGTTTTAATATTTCGTTGTTTATCAAGTCTGGTCCAGGGGACTTGCGCCTAGGAAAACGCTGTATGTATAGCCTCAGTTCTTGGGCAGTCACAGGGGTTATTTCAGTAGTCTCCCGTATATGAAAGTCAGCTAAAGTGTTTGCTATTTGGGTCGCAAGTATGGGGTCGTGTTCATCTGCATTTGGAGTAAAGACTTTCTCTAGGTGCGCGACCAATATTTCTGATTTTTCTTCTTCAGATGAGTGGGTCGTGTTGTTATCTACTAATGGATAAATAACATTTGGTTGTCTTAGCAATCTTTTAGTTGCCTTCCACATAGTAGAGTCACCGGGATGAATATCTTCAAGGTAACTATTGTATCTTATTATTCGAAGGTTATCTAGCTCTTGTTTTACTAAATGATTTAATTTGTTATACAACGTTTTATAGTATGGTAGTCGTGACCTTTGTCATTCTCTTCTGCATCTGTTTTTTGATCTTATAAGCTTTATTATATAATCAGGTGTTATGTTGTGCGAAGCAATATTTCTTTGTTTCCGTAGTGTTGTAGCTTCTTGTGCGCTTTCTTGTATTGGAACCGTATATTGTGTTATTGCTTCATCGATACACATAGGAGATTGTAGCGGTCCCGTCCAGATTAGTTTTTCGTCTAGCTTTTTTTGAAAAGTTGTCCAGTCGGTTATTCCATCAACAAGTTTAGGAGTAGGTGGCTTTATTTGAAGTATGTCATAGAACGGCAAGATTACGGGTAGATGGTCCGAGTCTAGTTCGTTTGTTACCGTTTGTTGGATTGGTTTTTGAAGATTCTTGTGTAGCACAACGTCTAAAATGTCAGGATGATAGTCAGCCCTATACGAATAGTAGGTAAATTCATTAGGTGCTGATATAAGTATGCAATGGTTCGCCGTAATGTTGTGTAGTCTTATACCCTCAGGGTTGCTAGTTCGGCATCCCCAGGTGGTGTTTTTTGCATTTAGATCACCTAGTAGCATCGTAGGCTCAGTGCTGTTGAATAATTTACCTATATCGAGGTCTAATAATCTTTTATTGGGTTGTTTGTACACAGAGATTAATTTTAGGGGGCGGTTACTACCCACGTGTACTTGTATGGCTACAGCATCTAAGTTTTCTATATCAACAAGATGAAGTAGGTAATGTTTTAATTTTTTCTTTACTATGATCGCTCCTCCCCCGGAGGCCTTATCAGCTACTCTATCTTTTCGGTGCACTAAATATCCTGGGATGCGGAATGCTTCAGTGTTAATAAAGTGCGTTTCTGTTACATAAGCGATATCTATGTCATAACGAGTCATAAAATCAATAAAAATGGAGCGTTGCATTTTTAGACCATTGGCATTCCAATTAGTCAAGGTTAATTTAGTAACTATTTGCTGTTTATTTGGGTCCATTAGTTAGCAAGGTAGGAAGTATAGATGCTAATAGTGGCGTTAGTTTTTCTAGGTGTGGAATGAGTAATTCAACAAGTTTTGTTAATATAGTTGTGATAAAGTCAGTTGCGTTTTGAGATTCGCCCGCCTGGTTGCCATTAGCTTGGGGTGCACGTCCTTGGCGTTGACTAGGTGAGGGCGTCCGGTTTACTTGGCTCTCCTGCTTATTTAAGGTTGCTTGTGCAAATGTCTTATCTGTGTTCTGTAGTTGCTATTTGTTGACTGCTTTATCTTAAGGAAGTAGCTGCATCCTCTATAGTTTGCGGGTTTTTTTTCCAAACAGTTAACACACTGTGGTTCCTCATTTGGTTTTTTGGGGCAGTTATCATATAGATGGTTACCTGTGCATTTCACACATCGTGGCAGAGATTGGCAGTAGTTGCGCGTGTGGCCATATAGTTGGCATTTTTTACACTGCGGGATTTCTGAAGATTTTCTTCGTAGTTCAACGTCAATTACGCAATAATTAAGCCTTGTTAAGCTAAAGATTTTCCTACCTTCCTGTGTATATTCAAGATCCACCGCACAAAGAGAGATTGGATATCTATTCTTGTTATACAAGCGCGCAATCTTTTTAATGGGGTATTTTAAGGCTGTTAATTCGGTTTCTATTTCTTTTTCCGTCAGTGATACAGGAATATTCCTGATAACTTAGACTTAGATGATAACTTAATTTCATTTCACTGTAGTGTTTTGTCATACATCGATAATCTTCTATGCTTGTTAGATTTAATCTTAGTTGATTGTTTTTGTGGACTGTTGTAAATTCAGTTGTGGTTTTATCTTTTAGTTCCTGTAGTATTTCCTGGTAATTGAGTTTATCAGCATTATGCAAATATAAAGGTGGAATTTTTATTTTCTTTTCAACGGGTACTGGTGTGACTTGCGTCTGCAGATTAGCTGTATCCGTCGAGTTGATTGCCGCAGCGTGCTTGCCTTGATAGATAATTTTGCCAGCATTTTTGATTTGTTTTTCATTTAAATAGAATTTGTTTTTTGTAATTAAGTTTTTTGGCTCGAACAAATATTTTTTATTCGGTTCATATTCTGATGGCGATAAATCTCCACTGTTTCTTTTGTTATCGTTAGCGCTCATAATGGACAGGAACCCCTCCGCAGGGGTTCTATTATAGTGAATTTAGTACTTACTAATATTAATTGTTGTAAGGAATGCACTATCACTAGTAATAGCCGCAGGCGGCGATAACACGCGATAGCCGTTGACACTTGTATTTTTTAGCGAGCGGAACGGGACACCGATCTTAACGCTAGGAAAGTCAAATCGCAACTGGGAAACATTATAAAAGTGCTAGTTTAATTTTATAGAGCAGACCTTTATGCCGTACTTTATCAAATGTTCAAAAATACAAAATTTTGTGGACGATTCAATAATACTATGAAGCCGTTGAGCAGTGTTGATGAAATCTAAATTGATATTCAGAATCTACTGAATTTGCGATAATACCATGTATCGGCTTAGAGGCCAACATTATTGCTGCATTTTGTTTTTCTAAAAATGTTTTCGAATGAACAATAATCTAGTGAGTTAAAAGATCTTTTTATTACCCTTCTACGTACTCTCTTGTCCAAGCTACTAGTAAACTGACATTGTGTATAATAGCAAGAAAAATGTGTTGTGAATCATTCTTATGTGCTTTGTGCGTATCGTAAGTAGTTTGGCTATCTGAAAATAATGTTCAGCAGAATATTTGTAGAGTCTGTTGTCAGCAGAATTGCATGCTATGGTTGTAGCACCTCTGGAGTTATACGTTCTCAGTGTCCAAAATGCAAAAGAAGCGCTGCCTGCGCTTCTGTGATCGATATTTTCGCTAGCAATTATAAGGGTTGTATGCCCCATCCATTGTTACGTGTTACCATAAATGATAAAAGGAGACTGTTGCTGGAGTCAAACTATACGAACATCTTCTAAACCAAGGCGTACTTTTTATAGTATCTATACTCATCTTATTCCGATTAACTTTGCTGATGCACTCGCAAGTACACAATTAATATACAATTAATGTAGTCTCTAAACATACGTCATATGATTTACTCTTTAATTGATAGTTACTTTTAGAGGTATATAATGCAAATATGTATCTATACTGTGTGCGTGTTTAATTGAACCACCACAAAGATACATATAATTTTGCTTATACTGTTTATAGACCAGTTATGTACTTATGATGCAGAAAATATTTTTAACAGAACAACCCTCACAATTCTTTATTTATTGAAATATAAATTTTTTGACACAAGTCGAACTACTAAATACACAACATGCACCATGTAATGATACGGTTACGAATAATAAAGGCAAGGCAAATGTTGCTGTTAGGTGTTGTTTTTTTCTCCTATAAAAACTTATAAAGAAAAATTAGCCATCCTCATGTTATCTTTAAAGACACTGAACGCTTTTTAATACGTTGGACTTAGGTGAGCATTTAACTATTAGGAACTTAAAAGGGAAATTCAGGAATTTTATGACGTATTGGCAAATGCAACGTATGCTAAAACCTATTTACAATAGCATTTCTTTAAATGCTACATTTTTAATAAAAATATTATTTATGTAATATGTTAAGGAAGATGTAACATTAAATTGTTAGGTATATGTCAACATGCTGTGTATTATCGATCTAACACGAGTCAAATTTCCTATGCCTGGTTAATAGCACTCTTTGTCGTTTGGAATGAAATAACTGACGACACTCTTCTTTTACTTTTTAAAAATTAGCAAACTAGCGTCCAGCCAAGATGAGTGAGCTATTGAGTGGAATAGATAGTAATCTAGTGGTATAGGGTTTAGCCTTATTTATCTGCAGCAGCACGTGATACCTTGATTTCATCCCTTTAAGATAGCTCACCTTCTTCCAAGTTAAGGCAATAAATGGTAAGGGCTCGAAATTTAGAAATCCGCTCAGAGTAATAGATACCTTTTTAATTCAATTAGTCGTAAAGCGTACTTTTGGCTTGAAAACCCGTAAATTTTACACTTTACCTAGAGGGGATCTTAGTGGTCAACTTGTGGACGAACAAACAAAAAGCTTATACATTTAGAACAATGACTTTATTATGGGAGTTCTCGTTTTATTTTCGCCGTGTAAAGACGTGAATTGAACGCGGAGATAATAAGAGTGCAATAAGTGCGGCCGCAAGGCCGGGCTCATTTTATCGGTCTCCGATAACCTCGGTTTCGCCGTACGGATTAATAAATTTTAAAGTTACGATTTGTTGTGAAACTTACATTTTACTTATAATCTATCTCAACATAACAAGTTCACAATGCAAAACAGCGCTGGATCCCAGCAGGTAAATGCAAATAGCTACTTCCTTCAACCAATCCCAAATTATTCTGCACCCATCAATGTGCCTCCAAAAAATAACACACAGATGTTTCTACAATCGCAACCCCAAGTACAATGGCATAATCAATCACATCTGCAACCAAATCCACAACCCGTGTTTACCACTCAGTGGCAGCAACCACAACAAGCATACCCGATGTATCTTACTAATTACCAACAGACAAGTACGCAAATCCAACCTACAGCTTTGCCCTACTCTGCTCAGATGGACTGGAATAGAGCGGAATCAATACAAGACGAAGCTCCACTGATATCAAACTCTCAAAAATACGATAACGACAACATTTCAATAACAAGTGAAGAAACAACGACCCCTTTAAAGCCAAATGATTTTCAAGAAATAACTCGAAAACACAAAAGAAAGAGAACTAATACTCAACCAGCAGTGCCAATTGACAAAAATCCAGTTGCCACTAGCAATAGATTTCAAATACTAGCAAGTAAGGAAAACCCCCCGACATCAAGCACCTCAACTGAAACCAATGCCAAACTACCGAAACCTCCTCCAATCCACATACATTATGTAACAAACATAATTCCTTTACTACGACTTATTGAAACACATATAAAGAAGGATGAGTACCAATATCAAGTAACAGGAAGGAGGCACTGTAAAGCTCCTGATTAAGACAGTCGAAAACTATAAAAAACTAATCAAGATTCTTGACGAAAATAACGTAGTCAGACACACATTCATCTTACCCGAGGATAAACCATTCAGAGTAGTGATAAGAAACCTGCATCACACCACAGATAAAATTGACATAAAGGAAGCGCTAGAGGCATTAGGCCATCAAGTAATGAATATCACAGGAGTCCAGCATCGCACTAAGAAGACCCCACTAAATGTATTCTTTATCGATCTCAAACAACATGATAAAAATAAAGAAATTTAAGAAATTACCTCTCTATTAAACGCTATCATCAAAAAAAAAGAACTGGCACAATGTAAAAGATGTCAATGTTATGGACACACTCAAAATTACTGCACTAGACCATTCCGATGTGTAAAATGTGCCGGATACCACGACCACAGAACATGCTCCAAGAAGAAAGGTGATGGAAGCAAAGCAAATGCGCACTTTGCCTAGGAGAACATCCTGGGAACTATCGGGGATGTCCAGTCTACAAAGAAATTAGAAATAGACGTTTTCCTCCACTCAGGAATCACGGATTTACACCAGTACAGACTCAAACTCCAGCCACTAAACCATTAGTAGCTTCTCAAATAAATAACAACCCAGGTCTCAATAATACGGCAACAAGAACTTATGATCCGCACTCATACGCCAACAAAGCTCAAGTCAACCACCACGATCTACAAAATATTCCGCAATACTCAAACACTATAATATCTTTTGTGCAACAGACAATAGACTCCCAAAGAACCATGATAAACCAGCTCATGGAAGAAATACGAGATTTAAAAAATCTAGTGACTCAATTAGTGAACTCTAAGAATCTGGTCAACCACCGCTACGAAACTGAAGCTTTCCTACTACAGCGTAACATTGGCATACTATTGATCTCCGAAACGCATTTTACAGAACACTCCTACTTTAAAATTAGAGGTTACAACACCTTTAACACCAACTACCCCAACAATACAGCTAGAGGGGGCTCAACAATATTAATAAAACACCATATAAGACATCACGAGACACCAAAATACTGTTCCGAATATATCCAGGCAACCACAGTATCAACAGAGGACTGGATAGGTCCCCAACACGATTTGGCATGCCGAGGTGACTTCACTGACACCTTCCGGGCATAGCCAACCTGATAGAGGAAGAGTCACTATCGCAAAACGAGTATATACGCCATCTCACATAGGTCAACCGATTTACTGGCCGGACTGGACTTCTAATGCGAAGCATCCCTCGACCTGCTCGACTTTATGTGGTCAAGGGCATACCCAAGAGGAAGAATTCTACTAGACCTATCATCGGACCATAGCCCGAGCAACTAAGCGCAAATAAGTCAACACTATTAAGTCAACACACTAGAACCGACTGATCCTTAACGAATAAGAAAACACGACCTGCTCGACTATTTCATGTGAGTACTACAGGCAATACCAACTAGTTCCCACTGAACAGAAGAAGATCTAGTGGCCTAGAACACTTATCCAAACGGATCCATAGCCCGCCTCAATAGCGCAAATAAGTACAACACTACCTCAAGTCACACAAATTAGAACCTCCGATCGATATCAAACAAGATTGCTGAAGAAGGCGAACGACGGATCTGGCACTATCAGATTCAGAGGACAAACGTAGACTTAATACAGCTCGACAACCTTAACGAACTTATATCCAAGCAAACTGAATTCCTCAATGAGTAAGAAGACTATAGCAACGAAAAGCCGACTACTGAAGGACACAGACTTAATAGACCTAAAACATATTCCATCCGGACCGAACATGGGCCAGCACTGACAAAAATAAGGCAGACACATTTGCAGCCCACCTTCAAGAAGTGTTTCAACCTCTACTTTCTAACGATCCCCACACAGACGCAGAAGTGGACAACTTACTACAGGCCCCAAATCAACTTACGTTTCCCATCAAACCTTTCACTAGGGCTGCAGTTCAAACAATGATTGATAGAAAGACTAATTGCAAAAAGTCTCCTGGACACGACTTAATCACTGGTCACATAATGAAGGAACTGCCTCCTAAAGCTATCTGTATACTCACGCTTATCTTCAACAGTATTCTGCGTACAGGATACTTTGCGTTACAATAGAAAATTGCTCAAATAATACTTATCCCCAAACCTGGAAAGCCCATCAACGAGCCCAATTCATACAGACCTATTAGTCTGTTACAGCTATTCTCAAATCTTTTTGAAAAATTATTTCTGAACAAGCTCACCCCCACCCTGGACGACGAAAACCTAATACCTGATTACCAGTTTGGTTTTAGGAGTCACCACTCCACAATATAACAAGTACACAGGGTAGTTGAACACATTAACCAAGCATTCGAAAACAAGAACTATTGTGCGGCCGTCTTTCTTAACATCAGCCAGGCCTTCGATAAGGTCTGGCATGAAGGCCTACTCTTTAAGCTAAAGCTGATCTTACCCTACACTTACTACCAAATCATAAAATCATACCTCGAAGATAGAAATTTCCAAGTGAAATTCGGAGAAGCAGTATCAATTCTCCATCCCATCACATCAGGCGTTCCGCAAGGTAGTGTCCTAGGTCCGGTCTTATACGTTCTATACACTGCAGACCTCCCTACGAATGCTGACAATTTGATCGCAACCTACGCTGATGATACAGCGCTTCTCTCCTCTCACTCCGACCCTATTACAGCCGCTAGTAATCTACAGCAAAACTTAGACGCAGTAACCGACTGTTTCCAAAAATGGCGATTCAAAATCAACTCTCAAAAGTCACTTCAAATCACGTTCACTAAACGTAGAGGAATCGTCCCTGATGTGATAATGAACGGCCGAGTTCTACCCCGTACCGACAGTGTGAAATATCTTGGGATGCATTTAGACAAAGGCCTGACCTGGAAAACTCATATACGGACTAAGAGAAAACACCTGAATCTTAAACTCAAGAGTTACTACTGGCTCTTAGGTCGCAACTCCAAACTCTCTCTGAGTAATAAATTATTAATCTACAAAAGTATACTGAAACCAATTTGGAGCTACGGTATCCAGTTGTGGGTACCGCCTCACATTCCAATATCGAAATTCTGGAACGCTTTCAGTCGAAGACCTTACGCACCATCACTAACGCCCCTACTACATACCCAACACGGAAATACGGAAAGACCTAAAATGAAGTCAGTGAAAGAAGAAATCACCAAGTTTAGTGAAAAATACCTCTTGCGACTAGAGTCTCATCCTAACCCACTAGTGACAGAACTAATTGATGAAAGTAAACAAGTGCGCAGACTCAAACGTTTTAAGCCGTCAGATCTTCCTAATCGTTTTTAGACAGATATAATATCCCTATTACTTACTTATTATTAGTTATTAATTGTTGAAAGTAACTTAATTTGAGGAACGTCAAAGGGCGTTACCTCCGATGTAATTTATACTGCTATGTATTTCTATTATAGTAATATGATTTGCTTATTGCTAATGTAGCAGATTGCAAATAAATACCAACTGTTAAAAAAAACTTTATTATGGTCGCACAGTGTGCTTGTGCTCGATAAAAAAACGATTTTTACGGGTATAAATTTAAAATTACTGTTTATGTAGTGAGAAGATCTCGGAGTGCGCAAACCCCGAAAAGCATTGAGGCAGTAATGTACACCAATTTGTAGAAATTTTTGACCAAGAGAAAGATGATTTTCCTGGAGTCTTTTTTAACATGATAATGTTGCTTGGTCAGCTTTTTAGCCAGATTCTCCTTATGTGGTTTTTTCATGGGAATATTATAAGGCTGAAGTTTTCATTATTTAAGATTTTTCAAGTCCCCAAAATGCAATGCTTTCCCAACATATATTGAAAAACGTAGGGAAAGCTTTAGAACACGACTTTAACTACTATGAAACAAAAATGATAGGCACAACTTTGCCTTCGCACTCTTTAATTTACAAATTTTTTCTGCTTCCTACCGCTTTGTTTTTATTTTAGCTGAAAAATAGGGAGAAACTTTTGTCCCGCCTATAAATTGTGAGATACTAAATGTATGGTTACGCTAAAAGCTATTGCACAAAACTTTGCTTGGGTCGTTAATGTAGAGAGGAATACAATTAATGACTAAATAAATAAAAAATAAAGTAAATAGTTTTACTACTATTAACCATCAGATTTAAACAAAATACTCGACGCTATAGATTTAAAAAGCCAAAAAAATAATTTGGTAGCAAACTAAGCATTGGAAAATTAAAATTTTTAATAAAAATTTGAGTAATTTTTGTTGTTTCCAAGCAACAACCAGAATTTGCGGTAATAACAACAACAACAAACTAAAAAGCTACAGTAATCCGTTATACCAATTTAAGAAGTTTGCAGTACATAGGAAAGAACAGACGAAAAGGCAGACATCTTTGCTGTATACTTCTTTAATATCTTTCAACCTCATCCAATAGCAAGACCCCAAAAAGAATAAAAAACAGAATATCTAATGTTCAATTCCTATTACCCACTTTTAATCATAGAGAAATAAGGTCGAAAATTAAAAACTTCAAGGTAAAAGGGCGCAGGGTTATGATCATATACTGGCAAGTCGTTAAAGAGTTGCCTAAAAGAGGAATAATGACAATTACACAAATATTTGATGTAGTATTAAGATTGTAGAAATTTGATTAAATAATTTTTGTAAAAAAACAATAGATTCTCCACATTAAAACACTTCATATAGGCCGATATCACTACTACCAGCATTATCGAAAAAAACTGAAGCTAATAACCGAATGACTAATATCAGTAATAAAAAAAATATGAATACATACTTCAACATTCATTTGAGTGTATATACTATATACAAATATACTAGTAATTATGTGAGTAGACTTATATTATCCTATTATGTTAGTAACACAATTTGCTAGAAGGTGTGAATATCGCTCAACGCTTAAATGAACAACAAACTGTTATTTAGTGATTAGTAAATACGGGCGACATTTTTTTCTTATGTTATAGCATCCTATACCATCACATTTGTTTGTTAGTCTTAGGACTAGTTGTAAATATAACAGTCAATATAAAAAAATAGCAAATGAATTCCTTTCAAAAAAATTCTACAAACTACGCTTTTTGATAGCTCAATTGTTACAGAAGTTTATTTAAAATTAACTACTTTTATAGTACCCTAATTGAAGTACCAGTAATAGTTATATTATTGATGGTTTGATCGGATATAAAATAACATATCGAAAAATACTTAAAACAGCTTTATCTTCATCTTATCATGTGCTTTTAAAAGCTCCAAAGCATTGCTGCTGAACGTTTAGGAAAAGCTGTTAAGTTGTCTAACAAACAAGTTGTACCAATGAGCTTATTGTCTGAAGTTTCACTGCTGACGTTTTCTTATTGCATACAAAAGAAACTAAAAAATTAAATTGTATAAAAATATTATTTTACTCTAATAAATAGTTTCCCGCCTTTATAATAGCACTATTTGTCTGAAAAATTGTTTTAGTATTTTTTCAATGTTTTGTATATCTGGAAAAATACCATTTGTTATAATAATAAAATTTGCAGATTATCTTTAAAAATAAATATACATTCCACCTCATCCAACATATTTTTATTAAGTAGCGCAAAAACGCATGTTTTTAAAATGGGTACTAATTGGAAATAGCTGCTCTAAAGATAGAGACAGGAAAACACATGGGAAAGGAAACTACGAGATAGTTACTTAAGGTACACTTTCCGGGTCGCAAAGGCAAAAAGTCAGAGCTGAAACTCCCAAAATGGGCATCTAGGGAGAATTGACAGGATGCGAAGGAGGTGATAGATGTAGATAAAATAAATCTACAAATTTCCGGGGTCTAGATGATGTTTTATATCACAGGATGTGCGATACACTTAGAGATAGACATGCCCTGGGATTAATATCAAGGTTTGGAGACTAGTGTTACGTTTCTACCGAAACTTGAGAAAATACGACAGGATGAGGCTAAGGTTCTAAGACAAATTAGCGCGGTGTTTCTTTCACTGAAAATTCTTAAAAAAATTGCTTGATGGACATATCGGGAATGATGTATTAGTCACTCGAGATCTATATTAATATCATTACGTATATAAAGCAAAAATATCTCCAGAAACAGCATTATATCAGCTTGTTACCAGAGTAGAGAGTGCTGTAGAAAACAAAGAGGTGCTCTTAGCGGAATATTGAGGCAACATATGATTATACATCCCTAGATTCAATGATTAGACCATTGGCACTTGGCAAAACAAGCTGCAAGTAAATAAACTCTATACTTAAAGAAAGATTAGTGTATGTAGCACTGATGAGTAAAAATGATGACTCGGGTTGCAAGAAAATGTCCGTAGAGAGAGTTCTGTTTCCTTTACTGTAGAACTTTGTAATAGGCTTAGTCATACTATCTCAATAAAGATTTAACAATACACTTAGGGATAGTATGCACAAGGCCCTACGTTTGATTATAAATTGGTGAGATCTAAAGAGACTAAACATAATCTCCTCAAAATCTACCACGATAGCACTCACAAAAAGAAAAAACCTAGAGAGACTGGGACTTGTTAGACTCCAATATGTAAAAACTAAGTTTATTAGAATGATCTTCGACTCAAAATTTCACATGGAATCAACACATTTAAAAAACCAAAATAAAGGCGGAGGCGACACTATGGTTAGTCAAACGAGCTCATGGAAAAATATAGAGTCTAAAATCATAACTTATACAGCTGATATACGTCACTGCAGCAAAACCCATAATATGGTGGACAAAGAGGACGCAAAGAATTGCTGTAACCATACTAAGATGCAAAGACTTGATTGTCTGGTAATAACGGACATTATAAAAACAATACCAACAGCGGTAATGGAGACACTGCTAGATCTCCCTAATCTCAATTTTAAAATCGTGGTTGAGGGAGAATTGGCTATTAATAGACCGCAATGTACCCGGACGTAAATAATGAATAAAGTTGGGTTATCATAGTGGTTATGAGAATACACTGTATGATGCCAAAATTTGCCATAAAAATATATTCACAAAATAAGTAACAGAAGCAGACCTGAAAAAAGTATCCGGTGTACGGACTGATCAAAGGCCGGATTTAAAAAGAGAGTAGGCTATACTGTGAAAAAAGAAAGCTTGCGATGCAATAGGCGAAATAATTTAAGGGCTTATCAAAATATATGAATCAACATACTCACAGACATTCGGGCATCCCTGAAGGCATTAAATAACCCAAAGGTAATATTTAGGCTAATATGGGAAGAGGCCACAACTCTTGTGGGTAACAGGGTACTGTGTAATTACAGGCGACGAAAAAGCTAATAAGCTAGCACAAAAAAGATTGATCAATTTCATATATCTATGTGTTCTCCGAACCAACTTTGAGGGTACTTAAGAAAAAAGACAAAAGTGGGTCAGAGAACGGGTTGGGAAACAACAGAAAGATACTCCAAAAATTTATCGGAAAAAACATGGAAGAACCTTTATAAAAGAACTATCTCGTAAATGAACTAGTAGTACAAAACAGAAATATTATAGGTCTTTTCACAAGACACTGTTTTCTCAGAGGACACCATAACAAAATAAGGTTGTACAATGCAGAGCTAAGTTGCAAGCAATATAGCAAGAATCCAGAGACAGCCGTTTACATTTTTTGTGAGTGTGATGCTTTAACTCACAGGAGGCAAACTATTTATGGAAAACCAATAATGGTTCTGGCACAATACAGCAACTATTTAGTAAGCAACTTGTACAGAATTGTACAATGAATAAAGATACTGCAATTAGTGCAAGAAAGGAAATGAAAGAAGTACAATAAGTCTGTAAGGTTGCAATGCTACCGGAGACATAGAACAAAAGGCTCTTAATAAAAAAAAGTGCTAGTTGGTTTGGCGATTACTGAGTAGTTCAAAGGGTTTATTTTCAATAACCGTGGCGCAGTAAAACGCAGAACTTTGCGTCTTTCCCTGTCAAGCAGTTTTTTAGAAATAACAATGTCGCTATTGACATTCCCCGTCTTTTCCGACAACAGTTCAACGTTGCGCATGATGGGAAGATCCCTGACCGTAGTAAGTTCACAAATTGAATGTCAAATGGCCGCTCCTATACGACATAGACTCTACAAAATGTTGTAAGAGTGAGAAGGTCGATTATTGAAGTTTTTGGTGCTCCACTAATCCTGTCTCTGCTCACTACAGCGAAAATTTATCCGAATACAACTGTGGTTGTTTAAAAACTGATACATTAGGATTTTGTCTAACACAAATTGTTTCGTGAAATAATTCTTATGTTAATAAGAAAATGTCGATTTTGAGCAGCAGAGAACCCATGAGAATTATATCATAGAGCTCTCCATAATGTTAAGGTTACAATATGGTGCGACATTTTTAAATTAGGGGTTGTCAGACGTTACTTTTTTGAAAAAGAAGAGGCTACCGTAACAGTGACTTTAGAGCACGATAAAGACTTCTAACTCAACTTTTAGCGTCTGCAACTTCAACGTTTGTGGGTCAACATGGAAAAAATGTGGTTGCTGCAACACGGAGCCGTAGCCCAAATGACAAATGCTTTGATGTTAGTTCTTCATGTAATTTCTGACGATGCGCCTCGGTCCTCAAAATCGCCAGATTTGTTTATCTGCGATTTTTCTTTGGGTTACTTCAAATCAAAGGTCTGCGTTCTAAATCCTTGTACAATAGAATAACAGGTTACAATTCGTAAAAAAACTGAATCCATATCGCAAGTGCCGCAAGTGCAGAATTTTGATGAGAGGCTCCGGATGTATCCACAGATAGAAAGACGTCGTTTTTCTGATATAACTTTCCGTAATTAAATAGTCAATGTATACTTAGTGAAATTAAATTTATCATAAATCTTTTGATGTTAATAAAGATAATAAAGTTTACGTTCCTTTTTGCCACACTGTATAATTAAAACCCTTACTAACAATAATTTTGATTCTGATGTAATTAAATTGGACAAAATAAAATGCCTTGAGAAGATTTAGAGACCAAAAGATTGAAAATAATTTGTATTTTTTGTCGCCTTTCTTGTTGCCAGCATTCTTATAAAGGGGTTTCCAATAACAACGACATGATTTTAAAATATATAAAAGATGAACTATTTTAAATATAATTAAATATTTTTATATTATTTTGAAGTACAATCTATCACATTAGGTTTTGAATGACACACCTCGACTTCGTACAGAGGAGCAAATTCGATGAACCTAATTTTCGATAACTTTAGTAATAACTCGGGTCTCATATCACGAATGCAGGTTTCCATATTGAATGTTAATGCATCAAGGGTTCGTCGTTTGTTTGCAAAACTACAGATTTTAAACAACCCCACAAAAAGTTATCTAAAAGGAGTAAAATCACAACTTGATGGAGGCTAACTAACAATTGAATTTCTTGAAATTATCCTTTTATTAAACTTTTCTTGCAATACGTTAATAGTGACATATAGCACCGTCTTGTTGGAACCACATGTCCTTCAAATTAATATGATCTACATTTGACTACAAAATATCTGTTACCATTAGTCGGTACCGCTTACTAATCACTGTAACTGTATCTCCTACCTAGTTTTGGAATAAACATGGCCCGATGATGCCATTGTGCCATAAACTACAACATACAGTGACCTTTTGCAGATGCAGAACCTTTTTCTGAATCTTTTTTGGATTTTTTTAACATATGCACGTAACCAGAATTGAGCTTCATCTGAGTAGATAATTTTTTCTCAAAATTATAATCATTTCATGTTGCTCTAAAGCCCAAGCAGCAAAGTTACGGTGCGCAGGATGGTCTAATGGGTTACGTTTTTGAGTCAATACAATCTTATACGAGTGTAAACCAAAATATTTGTGCAAAATACGCTAAGATTTAATTCTTAAGCACGACGAAGAATCGATAAACTTGGAGCATCTGCAACGCCCAGCAGAAATGTTCTCTATATTTCTAGCATTTCAAAGTTTGTTAGTGCTTTCGCATCGTGAACAGTAAAATTTCTTTTCGACGATTCGATGAATAGCAAGCAGAGAAGAGCGATTTTGTGAAACATAGGTTTCACGAAGAGCGCCTTAAATGTTCACAAATAAACGTCTATTTTTATAAAATTTTTGACAATAACCAAACGTTCTTGAAGTGTGTATTTAGCCATGATAAATATATACTATACACAAGTGACAGCTAGTGACAGTTATTTTAACTTTAGGCATGGTTGACATTCCATATCACAATCATACCATTCCCTTATTTTCTTATCTATTTTCTGCATTGATATCTACTAAAAGATAGCTGCGTTAACTGCACTCGAATTTTATTAAAATCGTTCCAATGTCTTTTGGTGGGCGGCAAAGTCGCGCCAGGGGCTGCCGCAGCGCATCAAATAGTTGCGAAAGCAATTATCTAACTGATTTTGGTTTAAACTAACCAGCGTTAATGAGTTAAAAGCACGAGCCAAATTAAATTTGCATCGATTTCAGCCCTGCAGCGAGATTAAAAACAAACCATCGCGACTGCGGTTTAATTTTGAAATGCGCCCCGCGCGAGTCTGGAACCGCGGCGGCGCGCTCCATTTTTGCGTCAAAGGGCGGGCCCTAATTTGATCTGCCCGGGCTACCTTAATAGTGTTGCCCTTATAATAGATAAGTTAATACAGGTCAAATATTGCAGCGGCCCTAAGTAACGGCTGCCCGGCCTAATTGATTTGCGGCAGGTGACCAATAGCTCCGATGACCCAGTCCTGGGCTTTTGTCCGCGCCCGCCGCAATTCGATTGAGTGACGTTGCATGCAAACCTGGGGTTTTGAGTCGGGCCCGGCGGCTGAATGCTGTCCGTGTTTAGCTACAGGCAGCGACAATTTGAATATGTCTGCGGCTTGAATCGTGTCGAAGCAATTAAACAAGTAATTGACTAGGCTGGGAGGGATGACAATGGGACAAAAGGTACCGGAGAGACGGATTTAATTTGATTTGACCTTTTAAAACCGATAACAGGCGCAAAACTTCGGTCTAATCACATTAGCAGTGCACGCGAATTTGAATTGAGAAACATTAAATTTCGTAAATAAATTTGTTTAGGACTTTTAATTTAATTTTCAGGCATTTACATCTAACTGCGAAAGTTCGTGCTTAACTAAAAAATACATTACATCATTTAGAAGAAATTTTATTGTTGATTAATGTACAGGGTAGTCTATGTAAATCAGGAGAATAAATAAGCAAAAATTATCATTCAAATACAAGAAAATTTAAATTTATTTACATGAATCTCAGCACAACCTTCTGAAGCCGAGAGCTAAACCTGCTGCAAGCAAACACAACTTCCACCCTGTCCATACGTGTCTCCATGATGGAGACACTTAAACCATTCTTGGTGTTTTGATGCCTCTCATTAATCTTCGCCTAGACTACGTCCCACACGTACCAATCAAGGGAATTGCAGACGGGGCTGGGGGTGGCCACAAGTCGGGGAACCAGTAATAATACAAACTATTGTGCAGCATTGTCTGGATCTTCCTTGCTTTATGAGCGGAATCATGCTGGAACACGTACTTCCACTCAGCGGCTACTTCCTTTATCCAAAGCTTGACACCTGTCTCCAATATGTTCTAGCGGTCACGTTCTAACCTTCCCCAAAAAAGTGGAGCACTATAACATTCCCTTCACTGCTCACAAGCTCCAACCCCTTTTCAGAGATGCATCTTGGTAGATTCAACAGTCATTTTGGTTATTTACTTTTCTATTCTGCATGAAGTTGTTTTCGCTCGAAAAATTCTCAGTAGGCTGCGCTGTCGCGCTTCATATCATTCAGCAGTGCTTAGGTTTTTACCTTCCTGTCCATCTTGATTTTTTTGGACAACAGTTGGTGGTTCCTCAAGATAAAAAAACTTGTGTTGCAGGCCCTGATGCGCCGCCAGACTGATCGTTGAGCTATCCACGCCCATTTCTTTTGTCAGGTTAGTCATGCTCCGCTCAAGATCCTGATCGATCTTTTCTTTCAATTCACGCCCCAATTCATCACTTCTTTTGCGATTAGATCGTTTACTGTCCGCAGTTACCTCTTTTTAGTGGTCAGGTTCCCTATATTTCTTAAACACATCGTTAATTTGGGTCTTTTGTAGCCAAACCAAGCAATAATTTCAATCAGCAAAGAGATTCGACTAGATTGTTCATTAAGCGAAGTTAACTTGTCGTATTATTTAATAAGGGGTTGTGCATGAGCATCCGCATCCGATCCGATGACCTTTCCAAATTTTCGCAATACAATTTAAAAAAATCCGGATTTGCCTCAACGACTCTGCAATGGATTTTGTACGTTAAACAAATTTATGGAAACCGGGCAGATTTTTTCCATGAAACTAAACTCTTATCATTCAAGCTAATCAAATAAAAATCTGCAAAAAAAGATCTTGTAGTGTGGAATGTGGTGGTGTCGATTTCCCACTTTAATTCTTTCAATTTAGCAGCGTATGCACCGGTTGGGTGTTTAGGCATTATTGCATTAAAGAATAATTCCTTTTAATTAAGGCCAAACCCTTTTTGTAAATTTTTACATCTATTGTAATAAAATTCTTACAGTAACTGTTTATTGCAATTGTTTTTCCAGATAGAGGAAGCTTGAAGAAAAAAATGTTCTACGATTTTATCAAGCAGACCTTTATTAGATGTAAGACAGTTTTTGCTACAAGTTTCTGCACTTTTGACTACTTGATTTTAGTTTCCCTTTTGTTGTATATTGCTATATAAAATCTAAAGAAGCATTTAATAAAAATCAAGAGAAGAGAGATCATTAACGTCGGTAAAGCGTCTAAAGAGGAGCTGATCATCTATGTAAAATCACAATTTCTAAATCTGCCAAACCATTTTTTCTCAATTCTAAAAGCAGAAAATGGTCTAAATAGACAGCTTAAAATGTTTCTTTGATGCTACTCCAACACTATTTTTTCCGAAACTTTTTTTCTATTTGCTATTTCAAAAAAAAAGTTTTGCTTATACTAATTTATGTTACTATCTGTATTGTGGTACAGCAAACAGTAAAAAGATGCCAGTCCCTCTATGCAGTAATGTTGCTTCCACCTATGGAAATCGGGCATCATTTTTTGCAAGCGTCTGGTGTTAGAGCACATCACAATTCTCCTTTCATCAACGCAGCTTTATATTAAATTATTTTTCATGCTTTCTATTGAGTTTAACCACATTATAATTTTTAGTTAGCGGTTCTGTTAAATTTGGTCTACCTACTTAACAAATGCACTATTATCTATAGTAATATGCTTTAATATGGCGGATTTTATAGTCTTCTGGGTCAATCGACTAAAGGCCCTGTATGTAAGAATGCAGAAGAATTTTTTAATAAAGCATAATGAGAAAATAGTAATAAAAAAGTTAATGGCAATGAGAAATTCTTAGTATAGTATTGTATAATAGAAGTTTATAGTTAATTGACAATTTAAACTTCCCGATAATCAGTACATTTCCCTATTCTTCAGATTTAACTGTCTGCGTCTTTCTTGAATGTGGTTTTCTATGTGAGTCGTTGATCGAAGTACAGATACTAGTTTTACCGGATGCTCAGCCTGACTTATTTCCCCGTGCAAAAGAAAAACCCATATGCCCTAATGACACGTAAGCCCGGTAAACCAACACCCTTAACTAGCTCATATAGACCGATCAGCCTGTCTGAAAAGCTATTTGAAAAGCTTCTTCTAAGTAAACTACACGACGATTTAGACATTACCGCCCTGATATGAAGTCATCAATTTAAATTTAGCGAACACCCCTCGACACTTTAACAAGTCGACCAAATCGTCAATTTGATAGTTATATGCCTCGAGGGAAAAAAGTTCTGCACCGCAGCTTTCTTGGACGACAAAGTGTGGCAAGTCGGATTATTACATAAATTAAAGCAACAACTATTGAGTACCTTACTATATTTTACTATATATATGATACCGCGATACTTTCCGCACATCAAAACGCAGCTATACCTACACTATATCCACAAACATACTTGAACCGATTCAGTGCTTGGACCTACCTTTGGAGAATCAAGATGAACGAAAACAAATCTCTAAAAGTAACATTTACATCTAGAAAAATTATATGTCCTCCTATAACATTTAAGGGTAGTCTCCTGTCGGTAAAATTAAAGACAAAGTATGTTGGACACTACTTCGACAGGCAGCTGACCTGATCTTCATATCTTAGAGCAAATATATTGGCTGCCTAGACCTTAAACCAAGCTCTCAACTGAAAATAAAATCCTGCTATATAAAGCAATCCTTATGCCATCTGGAGAGTGCGCAAAAAAACCAAATATAAATATACAACGAGCACAAAGCAAATTTATTCGAGTCCTTGTAATTGCACCTTGGTTTGTAAGTAACCGAACCTTACACGGTGACCTCAACATACCGTTCGTAACAGATGTAATAGGAAAATCAGCTTCAGACTACTTTGCAAAAATACCCGAACATAAAAACCACCTCATCCTATAACTCATAAGCCCTCTACCAACAAGAAAGCTGGGTACACAATGGCCTATAGACCTAAACTATTTTTTTTTTGTTATATTAACTTTATTAACAATCAGAATATATTCATTCTATGGGCTAATATTATGTAATTAAGTATTTGAACTTCGGACTTTACTGGATGGGGCTCCCATCGGCGTTCTTCCATATTTAGTTAGTCAGGTCCTTCGGCCACTTCATCTGAAGTCGTCTATTGAGAGAATCTGCTGTCAGTGGCTCCATAATTTCATTTGGATGGTTTTCAAGTGTGATTTGGTGTTTAACAGCAAATTGTTTGATAATTTCTCTCACAAAAGGGATATTTAGATCAGTGTGTATGGTGCGATTTGACACATACCATGGTGCATTTAACATGTTTCGTAGGGTCTTTGACTGGAAGCGCTGTATGATGTCAAGATTGGAATTTCTGGCGCATCCCCATAACTGACATCTATATGTCCATATTAGGCGGATTATAACTTTATATAGTAGGACTTCATTCTCCAACGTTAATGGAGATTTTCTTCGTATAAGCCATTAGACTTTTTAACTTAATATCCATTTCTTTACGCTTTTTCCTTATATGCGTTTTCCAAGTTAATCGCCTATAAAGATGAAGTCTCAGGTACTTAACTTCTTGTGATTGAGGTATGGGTATGTTGTTAAGAGTGACAGGTGGACATGTTTAACGTTTTGTTGTAAAAGTGATGTGCGCTGACTTGTCTTGGTTAATTTTTATTTTCCATTTATCCAACCATTCTTCAATTTGATTTAGGTGATTTTAAAGCATCGCTGAGGCTGTGTTCGGATCTTCGTTGCATGCTATGATCGCGGTATCATCAGCGAAAGTACTAATCATGGTATTATTAGATGTTGGCAGGTCAGAGGTGAAAAGTAGGTACAGCAATGGAGCCAGGACACTACCCTGTGGTATACCTGCGTTTATTTGCTCTATCTGGGATACATCGTTACCGACCTTAGTTTGAAAGCTTCGATTAGTGAGGTACGAATGAAATAAGCAGTAGTATTCGTGTGGCATAATTTTCTTTAATTTATATAGCAGCCCTCTATGCCAGACGCGATCGAATGCCTGTCTCACGTCTAACATTACTGCAGAACAGAATAGTTTATTTTTAAGTAAAGTTTGTATTGTATTCGTTATCCGATGGCATTGTTGGATCGTCGAATGACTATGTCTAAATCCGAACTGGTGATTGGGTAACCAATCCTCTTGCAGCGAGTTTTCTTTTATTCGCCTTAGGAGTAACTTTTCCAGCACCTTTGATATGACTGAAATGAGGCTTATGGGTCGGTATGAGTGGATTTCATTGGAAGATTTTCCTGGTTTGAGGATTAGGAGTATTTCGGCGAATTTTAACTGCAGTGGGCAGAATGTCAGCCTTATAATAGCATTAAAGAGAATCCTCAGAAATTTGATACCCTTCTTAGGTAGATGTTTTAGTATAATTGGTGTGATGAAGTCTTGTCCCGAAGATTTTTTGTTTTTTTAGAATTTTTATTTCATTTTCTGGAATAGTAAACTTTCGTATTGGCAATGCCTTCTGGAAAGGGGTTTGTAGCTCGTCTTCTATTTCTTGGTTTATTACATTAGAGTTTGGTTTGAATACTTCAGCCAGGTGATGTACGAATGCATCATGAATAATTGTTGAGCTTATGGTCGCGATTATTAGCGAGTGATCGGACATTACTTCATAATTGGATGTGATATTAATATAATTAGTTCCAAGTCTTTTTGTAATAAATAGGTCTAGGAGGTCTGGGATTTTGTTCTGGTCAGTTGGCCAGTAAGTTGGATTTTCCGTGAATAGGAAGTTATAGTTGTTATCTGTTAATAAGCCATACAGCTCCCTACCTTTTAATGTTGTTAGTCGTGAGCCCCAATGTACATGTTTGGCGTTAAAATCTTCACCAATTATGAATTTCTGGCCTAGAGAGTCGAAAAATGGCTGTAACATCTGTTTTATAAAGTTGTGTCTGGGTGGGCAGTAGATATCTGCCACATTGATTGGAGTTGGAAGCTTTTTGACGTGAATTATCGTAGCTTGCATAAGTCAGATTGGTATGATGGTAGTTCATAGTGTACTATTGAATTTCAAATAATTATTGCTGATCCACCGCGAGCAGTTCCATCGGGGTGTTGGGTATGATATATATTGTAGTGTGGAATTTTAATATATGATCTGTCAGTGTAATGTGATTCTGACACAAGTAAGATGTCTATGTTATGGAGTTTTAGGAACATCTCTATTTCTAGTTTTCTATGTACTAAACCGTAGACGTTTAATTCTGCTATCCGTAGGAAGTTGGTTATTATTGGATTAGTTTGTTAATAACAGTAGTCAACATGTTTAGGATCATGCTGTTTTGCTGCAATAATTGTTGAACAAGTTTTTGAACTCATCCAGAAATTTCTGGACACTTAGGTCTTGATTTTGTACGGGCTGTTGTTTTAGGTTGTGCGCATAGGATGGTCTTTGGGAGGGAGAAGGTTGGTTGGGTAGGTGTTGATTAGCTTGTTGATTTGGTAGCATTGGAAAATTGTGTTCTGTTATTTGGAAGGGCTTAGTGGTTGGCAGGTGGTTGTTTGGATTGTATTTTTTCTGCAGTTCTTCCAATCCTTATAATTTACTGGGTGAGATTTTCCACATAGTATGCATGAAACGGGTGTACTTCTTTGTTTAGTGCAAGTTTTCGTGTCATGAGGTCCGGCGAATTTAACGGTCGATTACAGTATGCTCTTGTATGACCATAATTTTGGCACCTTGTGGATTGCACTATCTCAGAATCTTTTCGTGGAGCTTCAAAGAGTACGTGTTTATTGTCTATAGCTCTGACATTATAAATATCTTTATTGTTTTCTGATGGTTCAAGGTCAATAAAGAATATTGGCAGTGGTTCATTATTATATTTGCCTTTAATGTTTAGTATATTTCTTACGATGTGACCTTTTTCTTTAAGAGCGTTTTTAATTTCTGCAATAGGTGTTGTGTGATGTATATGTTTCATAACTACCTTGTAGGGGCGGTCTTGTTTCATTTGAAATGCATGATGAATAATGTCGTCTTCTTGCATATATTTTATTAATTTTCTGTATACATCAGGGTTTAGTGCGTTTATTTTAACTAAATTGTCTGCTAAACATTTAGTTGTATATTGCTCTACTTCCGCTACGTCTAATAACTTTTTTATCATCATGTCGTAATTTATTACACCGTGCACAAATATAGGTGGCGGTTTAGGTATAACTGGAGTTCTTGTTTCCTTATCTATTTTATTCGAATTATCTTCTGTATTACCAAGTATTGCGTATTTATTTGCCGATGCATATTTTGTTTATTTGTTATTATTTTACAGCTGATCATCATATTTAGTTCGTCTTTTACGTTTACCACCTTTGACTTTTCACCATTTATCGATAGAGTTCTCATCATTTTCATCTGATTGATCCGTGTCGCTCTCACTTTTTTCGGACTGAATTGACGACGTTGTTGGGATTTGATCTACATTTTTTCGGAAATTCAGTGTTCGATTTGATAATGCATGATACTGACCACTAGGGATTTGTAACGTGATTTTGAATGCCGTTATTTTGTTGTGAAAATTTTTTAAGGGTATTTAAAGGTTGGGATTGATTAGGCATCTGCATTAGAGGAATTCCATTTGGAAATTGCTGCTGGTTATGCGTGTAGTACAATCCATTTTGGCCGAAACCGGCCGGCAGCATTTTAGCTGCTCGAATTTGTTATTTAGCTTATTTACACAATTTTAGAAAAACCTGACTATGTATAATTAGATATATTAAATTTTATATTTACGGTTTGCACGATTTACTGCTATCAGCTCAGTCACTCGAAGACGCGGCTGCAACGAAGGCACGGGACAGCTTGGCACGCACCT
Organism: Sinelater perroti; assembly: GCA_036346155.1. Classification (NCBI taxonomy): domain Eukaryota; kingdom Metazoa; phylum Arthropoda; class Insecta; order Coleoptera; family Elateridae; genus Sinelater; species Sinelater perroti. The sequence goes on along the minus strand of JARFIY010000158.1, from coordinate 12,391,231 downwards.
TCGCACAGCTTGAAGGCTCGGCGGATAATTCTAAACTGATGAGGAATGCAATTTAACTCATCTCAGTAAATCTCAAGAGAATCATCGCTGGATAAAGACCCTTACATGCCTCAACATAGAATATATGTGTGTAGGCACAGAGACACATAATATTAAAATAGTGGATAAAAAATCAAGACCTGCACAATATTCCAATACTTGGGCTTACTTTTAAGTTTAGCAGGTACATTCAGGGAGAGACATCAATGAAAAGATTATCACTGGAAAGAAAGCAACAATATACCAAAAAGGGAACATTACATAGTACGGTAAAAAACATATTATTCTATACAGAAGGGAAAAACGCAAGAAATAAAATAAAAACAGTAAAACTAAATGAGAAAGTATTGCAATTTACAAAATTGGACAAGCTGAGAACCAAAAAAGTCTGAAGAAGAAGAATGTCACCTGCTCAATCAAGAAAACTTTAGAAGATAGAGGTCTTCAATGATATGAAGGACCGACTATTTCTTGGGAAGACTATATAAAAACGGTTATGGAGAAGACAGAGATAGATGGATATGGAAACAGAAAACAATAAACCATGTGAGATAAAAGCTGAAAAAGAAAAAGAAGAAGAAGAAGAAACAAATTAGTATCTGACTGTGTATTTTTGAATGAAACTAACAACTTCAAGAAAATATAACATATAAATAAATAATGAATTTGAATTTGTAGGATGACAATAATCGAAATATAGCAATTATGGTGGCGAGTAACAATCCTCAGCATCCATTGGAAAAGGCACCGGCTCTAAATTGCGTGACGTATGTGCGCCGTCGAAGGGCCGCTTAAATAAAGGACTAAACAATTTGGGTGCTTTGACAGATTGCGGGCCCGGAAGCCGGGGAAACCTCAAAGGCGGCGCTCGGAAGTGGCGGCGTCCGACCTGACAGATTTGACCAATCAACCACGAGGATATACGATGACAGCGTCTCCAGCGGCCTCTACTTAACCTCGCTCTTCGCGGGATTATTACTTCGCTCTCGAGCGACTTTCGTACTCCTCGCACGCTCGCCTGTATATTTGTCAACTCGATGCTTTATGAAGTTGCCCCGAACAACGCTGAAAAAGCGCGGAAATTGTTTCGCCGAGCTTTCGGACTGAATCGCGCGGAAGCTGACAAGTTTAATTTGTTTCGCGAAGTTCGCGGCGGTACGCTGGCGGCCTGGAAGATTAACTTGTTTGCGACTGCTTTGCTTGTGTGTGTGCGGGGACGAAGGCGCATTAGGCGGATATGAGCTGTCTGTGGGGCACGCAGGAATGCCGGAAATTTTAGCGCGGCGCGCACTCCCCCGTGCGCAAATTCGGGCCCTCGCCGCTGCAAAAAAGCCGGAGCTGCCCCTGTGCAGGCGTTAATTATTTTGGCCTTGTTTGCCCTGGCGAAATACAAATAGTTGCGAAATTGCTTTTAGAAATTTAATACAAATACCTGCGTGCAGCAAATAAAATTGATTTAAACTTCAAACTCCAGCAAAAACGCTGCAGAATAAATAGACAAGCCAAAACTATAAATTAATGTGCGCAGCTGTTTTCAGCAGGTTACCATAACTGCATAAATATAATTAATCTCCCTATCAATCTTCAACTGCCATTTTTAAATATAAAATTTATTAATATTTTGTATTAATGGCATCCATAATGTTTCTTTTTATGATGTTATCTGGTACTGTTAAGCAGATTCACGTCTTTTTCTTCTTTTTCTTGCTCTTGTTTATATTAGGGGGAACGAAAAGTAATGTCGTTTTCTTACATTAAATTCAAACAGATAAATTTTTATTTTTAATCAATGATGTAATCACTCTCGTTATCAACATTCTTTTGCCATCTAGTGTGCAAGTTTTTAATGTCGGATCGATAAAAATTAATTGGTTTTTGAGCAAAATATGGATATGGCATTTTGGACATCATCCAAATTAATTCATTATTTTTTTCAGGGTTCATTTTGCGCAGTGCGGTCTTGCATTATTGTGTTGCAGAATAACGCCTTTGCTGTTGACAATCGCTGAGCACTTTTCAATTAAGGATTGATTTATCGATCCAATTCTTCACATCAAAAGTCTGAATTCATAGTTTGTCCAGGTTTTACCACTTCGAAATAAACGAACCCGTAAATACTTTACCAAACACACAAAAGCGCTTTTTGGGGTGTAAACTTGGTTTAGTTGTACTTCGTGGCGATTCATTCAGAGAAAGCCACTGCCTTTTACCTTTTCGATTATCATAGAGAACCCATTTTTCATCTTCAGTGATCAAGCGATCAAAAAACGCTTCTGTGTTGTGCCGTTGAAACAATAAGTTGCATGTGGTAGACCGGTTAGCTTTGAATTCTTCGGGCAGATTATGCGGGATCCAAACACTTGTTCTGCGTACTTTACCAATCTGCTGCAAATGTTCTTGAATGGTTGACCAAGGTTGGTTAAGAGTGTTTGACAGTTTCTCGATTGTCTGACACGGATTTGTTTATACTTCCACCCTTAACATGTCATTGTCTAAAGTTGTTGGTCTTCCTGATGACCACAGAAACGACTTTTACCTTCCGGTTTCCCTATTAAATAATTGATATGTTTCTAACTATATGGAACTTATAAAACTATGATCCATTGTAGTAAATTTGTTAAGAATTTCTTTCTTTAATAGAAAATATATAAAATATATTTTAAAAAAGCTATTTATCTATCTATTAGGGTAAACATTCATTGTCGAATGTAAGTCTCCTTTATTTATCTTTATTCTTCTCTATTATTCATCCATCTAATCTGTGGTCTTGTTCTATGTCTTTTACGGGTTTTTTACGGGTTTCACTCAATCATTCCTTAAGTCAATGTGTTATATGCCCGCCCAATTTCATCTCAATATACATAGATGTTGTATGACATCTGCCATTTTCTATCTTCTTCTAATCTCGGTGTTGATCATACAATTTTAAAGTTTAATAGTCAACATTCTCCGCTCCATCACACAAAATGAAAATCTCATCTAGCGCACCCATTGGACCGCTCAAAATCAAGGCATCTTAAATTTTTTTTTAATAGCACTTTTGTGCCTGTAATTAAAACTAGTCTTTAGAGACTGACCATTAATTTTACTCTAATACATCTGAAACTATATACTTAACGACTAGAGTCTATCCAATGATGTCTTCTAGGTTTCTTCTAAACTATTTACACTTCACTCGCGCACTGTGCTCTGCTTTCGTACACAAGATCAGCAGGTTTTTTCCTCTTCAATCTTCGGACTTGGTGTTGGTTGTCCAGCAGCTGAAGAGCCTCTGCGTTGACATGCAGGTGAAGCCTGGCTTCTGTGGATATCTGAGTTGCGTACATACTAGGGAGCGTCTACTATGTTACGCAACACTTTGTTCTGAAATGTTTGTATGCTCTTCATGTTGGAGTCACTAGCGCAGTTCCAAAACTGAATACCATGTAACCACACTGGTTTTAGAATCTGGTTGTAGATTAGTACTTTGTTGGAGATTGAAAGTTTTGAGTATTTTAAGTTTAGTTCAGTTCTTTTCTTCTTTACATGCTCCTTCCATCTAAGTTTGACGTCCAGATTCATGCCGAGGTATTTTGCAGTAGTCGAATATGGTATAATTGTTCCATTAATATCTAGCAGATGTGGGTCGGCTATTTTCTTTTTAGTGTAGTTTACCTGTGCAGATTTAAGCTCGTTAAGTTTGATCCTCCATTACCTGGTCCAATTAACTATCGCATTGCTTGCTATCTGGAGCTTACTAACTGATCTTTCCTGGTCTTGATCCACTGCGAGAAGAGCAGTGACATCAGCAAATATAGCAATGACTGCTTCTTCTATAACTGGCAAGTCTCTGGTATACAGTAGGTACAGAATGGGCCCAAGTACACTGCCTTGTGGTACCCCTACTTTGATCTCCTTTAGGTCAGAGTATACGTCCTCTTGTTTGATTCTGAATAGTCTCTCTGATATGTACGATGCTAATACGTCAGCATGTTATTTTGGTAACATTTTGTTTAATTTGTGTATTAGTCCTTCGTGCCATACCTTATCGAAGGCTTGTGCCACATCTAAGAAGATTGCCAAACAAACTTGCTTTTCTTCTAGCGCACGTTCAATAACGTCAGTTATTCTATGTACTTGGTCTATTGTAGAGTGTTTTTGCCTGAATCCAAATTGGTAATCTGGGATTAGGTTATTATTTTCTATTATTGGTCTCAACCTCTTGAGCAGTAGCTTCTCAAACAGTTTTGAGACTACGGGCAGGAGAGAGATTGGTCTATATGATTTGACATCATTAGGTTGCTTTCCTGGTTTTGTTAACTTAATTACTTCTGCAACTTTCCAGCATGTAGGCACATGTTTTAATCTAAAAGCTGCGTTGAATAGGTAGGTCAACATAACTATACCCTTTCTGGGCAGGTGCTTTAAAATTTCTCCAGTTATGAGGTCGTATCCTGGAGCTTTCTTTGGGTTCAGGTTAGTTTTTATCTCATCTGCTATTTCTTTTGGCGTAACCGGTGTGATATTTTCAGTTCTTTGATTTTCAATATTAGTGATGTCTTGATTTCTTTGCCCTAGATTAGGAGTAAATATCTCAGCCAAGTGTTCTGCAAATAACTCTGCTTTTTGCTTATTGCCTTTGGCCTATGGTCCGTTATTGTTTCTAATCGGAGGAGTAGAGGTCGCAGGTCTTTTAATCTTTTTGGTTGCCTTCCTCAGCGAGTAGTCAGTTTCTTCGTATGCTGATAACTCTTGTAGATAGGTGCCTATAGATTCTTCTTTAAGTTTTTGGATTTCTCTTCTGAGTTGTTGAGTCTTGTTAATAAGTATGGTTTTATCTGCGGGATCCCGTGACTGTTGCCATCTTCTTCTAGCTCTTCGTTTTTCTTTGACCAATTCTCTGATCTCAGCTGGATAATTTACACCTTTGGTTATATGTGTAATCTCTTTGGTGTTGTTGTATGTCGTTGTTTGGATAAGGCTGGTGAAATTTTCAGCTTCTTCTTATAGCTGGTCACTTGTTGTCAGACTGATGTTCAGGTTAATGTTGTTTTGAAGGTCAATCTGAAAGCTTTCCCAAGCAGTAGTTTTGTTTGTGAACGTAACTCTAATTACTCTTTTTATTATCTTTTCGCTTAGTGTTAGTATAATAGCCGAATGATCAGAATCCATATCGAAGCTCTCTTCCACTTCTGTATAGTTGGGGGATACTTTCCTAGTGATGTAGAAGTCTAGTAAATCGGGGATTTTATCGGTATCAGTAGGCCAGTAGGTCGGCTTTCCTGTTGAGTGGCAGTTGCAATTCATCTCTTTAATTGCTTTGCGTAGTTCTCTTCCTTTCGTTGTGGTTAGTCTGCAGCCCCAATCTACATGTTTGGAGTTGAAGTCTCCACTAACAATGAATCTTTCTCCTAAGTGTCTCAGAAGAGTCAGATAATCGTCTTTTTTGAGGTTATATCTTGGTAGGCAGTATATGGCGCCAATTTTTATTGTTTGTTTTGTTGATTTAATTTCAACCACTGTTAGTTGAATATTGGCCATTTTATTTAGTGTTCCCGTTGGGCCACTCAAAATCGAGGAATCTTAAATTTTACAATTTTGACCTACGAAGCGGGGAAAAAGTCTCGCGCGAGATGAGCAAAATTTTTTGTCGGTGGATTTGTGATTGGGAACAGCGATTTAAAATATAAATTTCTTTTAACGTACCCATTGTTCCATCCTGTACGTCTTGTTGACTGCTCACGCCTCTTTCCGATGTTAAAGCAGGTAACACATCAATCTCAAGTTCTTGCTTTTCGGTTAGATCTGAATACTGTCTGCAATCGTCCGAATGCTACCCACCATAGGAATATTTTTCTAGCCAAACCTGATTTTAAATTCTTTTCTTGAAAGGTCAATCTTTTGTCCTAATTATGACTTCACTTTATCTATTATTTCGCTTTCTAGTTTTATGCCTTAGTTGTTTTCGTCAAATATTTTCTTAAACTTACTTTCGGGCATATTTTGTTAGATTTTGTGTTTAACTTAAACACCATCTTTTGTAGCTCCTTATTATGTGATTAGAATAATATCACCTACAAATTTCAAACGACTCAGTTGTTTTCCATCTATCGTCACTCCTTTATTTTCTTATTTTAGATTCCTAAACAAGTCTTTGTCAAGCTTTGTCAAATCTATAAAAGATGTCAAATGCTATCAGCAAAGTGATGTTTGTGGATCACAGTGATGGGGTGTCCTACTAAGCACTATTTGAATATTAAGAAACCTGTGATTTATAAAGACCCTTTTTTCTGTATCCTTTTTTGTACAGACCACTCAGATTTTTCCAGATTCTCAATTTTGGGCTGCTTGTATTCAATTGTAACAAAATATTCTTTTAGTATCATTGTCCCCTTCCATTCTTTCAAACTCCCCATTTGATAAGCTCGCTGGACTAATTTTTTATATTTTGGGCTACACGTCTGCTTCAGTTTTATTTGAGTTACACAGCTCTCTTTACAATGTCGTGCATTTCCATTTTTGATCTGATCTATTTGTCTGTTTTTTGATCCATTAGAGATATTTCTAAATTTTACTTTTCTATGATCTCTTGACTAATTTGAAATTTATATACAATTGATTTGGTTTCAGCTCTACATAATTTTACTTTGAGTGTGCACTAATGGTGCAACTATGTAGAAAAAAAAGTATATCTATTGCCATGCAGCCTCTTAGCTTTCCGTATACACGTCCTGTTGGTTTTATTTGTTCTTTGATCTCTATTTCGTAATTTTGTTCTTCCAACCTAGTTGTTCTAATATTAACATAAATAGTTTGATGATATTGCCTTGGCATACTCCTAAAGTAATGTTGGTTTTATTTTTGTTTTCATAAGTTCGTGCCCACAGTATAGCATTCTTGTAAGTTCGTGTAACAGTAATCAAGCTGTTTGTTTTAAAATCCGTATTTCCATTGAATCTAGTGTTGTCCCGTAGTCAAGAAAAGTTATTTAGATAAGTATTGTTTTCTTTATTAGAATCTAGACAGATTGCTCTAAAATTTCTTAAAGACCGTCTCTTTTACTAGTTGGTAGAAATACAGCTTGCAAATTTGCAAGAAGAGCAAGTTCTTAGTGTTTGGTCTGTAGTAGGATATCTGTGTAAGCTCTATAGATATCCCTTGTTGTATAGTTTGCATAACTTTTCACTCACTGAGTTTCTTCTACATTTCAACATTTATAACAGTTTTCACTAGGTGCTTTTCCATTTTTATGTATCATGAGGCTTCACAGATCTTGTCATTATATGCTAGTGAAATATCTCCTGAGTTTACCTTAACTCTCTTCTTTGTTTAGTTCAATCAGCTAAGTTCAATTTAATACAATTTTTTAACTATTTTTAATATTTATTCCTTACTGTTTGTTCTTATCTCTTCTTTATTTTTTAACATAAAGATTTATTTTTGTATTGTGCTCGACGGAATATTCGCCATCCTTTACAGTGTTCCAATAGTTACTTTATTAGTTTTGTTTTAAATGTTCTAATGTCCTATTTTTTTCCTTGATGTTTTACTCATATTGCCTTATTATCCTTACATAATTTATTTTAGGCTGTTGATAGTGTTCATTACTCCAGTAGTATCTTAGTTAATTATTTAATTTTTCAGGCCTTGTGTACTTAAAGGTTTTATATTGTTTAGCCTCCCCATATTTTTGGTCACAATATTTATGTTTTCTTTAGCATTCACATCTTGGACTCTTTTACTCAAGTTGTTTTCCTTACATATCTTGTATATACCTAGATGTTTCCCCTTCATCTATTAGATTTTTGGGTTGGTTCTAATTTATTGTTGATTTAGCTGGCCGATCTTCGCTGGTAATAACATCAACGTTACTAATAATGAGTTCTTCTGTGCTAATTATTAGTCGATTTGGTTCTGAAACTTGCTATTGAGACTTACACAAGTTTATTTTCTGTTATCGTTTTTTTTAAACGTTTGGGATAATTGGGTGGCTAAGTAATTCTATCGTATTTTTGCCTAACTCGTGTGTACCAATGAATATTTGTAGAATATATTGTTTACCGAAAGTAGTAGTCTAGTGGATAGGTTACTAGACTACAAAACCTAAAGATGCGGGTTCAAATCCTGCTCTCACCAATTTGATCATTGGCACTTTTACGAATCAGGTCGACTGAGGTTGCAATAAATGAGTACCTGGAGGTCAAACTCTGGAGTAATAATAGGCGGTCGGTACGCAAAGCTAGCCACATTACTACCCTTGTATACCGTAGGCTATAGATAGTAGCAGACCTATCCTGTTATGGCCCCAAAGGGATTTTGTGGCTAGTTGCGGGAAAATGTTATTATTATTATTAGTTTACCCACCCTGTTATTAAAATTTTGTTTCCCCTATAAATACATACTGAAAATATGAAATGGTGGAGTTCTGGAAAGATCATCGCAGCATTTCTTAACTTCTTTGCTATCATAAAATTCTGTTGGGAAATAGACTAGGACTACTTCAATCTTTATTGGTTTATTTATTTTCACAATAACAAGAACTACTTTATTTGGCGCAGTTTAAATTGCCATCACATTAATTTATTATGTATTGGAAAAGTTACATCTCTGCAGATTGAATTTGCTTTATTATTATTATATAACGTGCAACCCGTTGCTAACGTAAAGCATGTTTTACTGTTCCTCTGCATTTAGCTCAATCAAAATGTATTTAACCTGCCTCGATTTACTTTATTTTACGAGATTCCTAGTCTATGTCCAAATGGGATAGATTTAGTATTGTACGACGCAATTTTTATTACCTTTTGACAGCTTCGCCTTGCCTAAGTATTTTTCGCACACTGCGTTTTCTTTACTTTTCTCTTGGTTTCAGACTTTTCCGCTGCTGGAGATTGAGAGCTAATTACAAGATTTGTCTTTGATGGACAGACATAAGAATTCACTATGGATGAAGAAATTAAGCAAAGTGATAGTCTCAGCTCACTGCTATTCATCCTAGTTATGAACACGGTGATTAAAAATAATAAGCAGAAAACCAAAAAGTTAAAGATAGTTCATCGGGACATGGAATCGGCGGAAATCTAAAACATGGTCTACGCAGATGATATTGTAGTTTTAGCAGGAAGTAGAGAACAACTATAGGCAGGAGTGAACGTGTGAAAAGAGGAAATAGAAGCAGTTAAACTAAAAATCAACATCAAAGCAAGAATACCAACCAGCACAAAGAATTAAATTAGACAATGTAGACATAAAAATATATGAATATCTAGGAATAACAATATCAAATGATGGAAAATAGACAGCAAAATATTAAATAGGCTGAATAAACTAAGTCAAATATACTACGCTACAGACATAAGTATAATAGGAACAACAGAAACGAAGCTACACATATAAAACCAGTACATATATGCTCCAATTTTGACCTATAGGGCAAAGATCTGGACTATGCTAAACAAGCACAAATCCAAGATAAGTAAGGGAGAAATGAAAAAGTAGTTGGGAAAACAAAAAGAAATAGAATAAGAAATACAACAATTAGAAACCAACTGCAACAAATACCGCAAGTAACCACAATAGAAAATAAACAGTTAAAATGGTATGAACATACAAAAAGAATGACAGAACACCGAATTCTAGAAGCAAGAACGGAAGGTAGACGACCAAGCGGTAGCCGAAGAAGTATATCGACAGACAACACCCAGGAAATGTCAGGAAGGAAAGAAAAAACAAGGGAAGAAGTTAACAAATTGACCGGAGGCAGAAAAAACTATAGAAAATGAATAAAAACACCCAACGTCATTTAGGCAAAGAGAAAATAGAAAGAAGAAAAAGAAGTGTTTTATGATTAAAAGGATTATGATAAAACACCACGCTGGCAAATACAGAAAATATTTCAATACCACCTTGTTAACGAGTCGGTTATTGATTCCGCCTTATAATAATTAGAGTTGGCATTCAAGATGGTGCTCAAGAAAACATTGTTACATTACCTATAGGTGTAACTTACGTCGCTATCAGCATAACCTCCACGTACTAGATGACCTTCGATTTATTTTCTTTAAAGTTGCTTTATTTTGAACTTTGCAAACTAGTGGAATTTCTGTATTTTAGCGGAGTTATTGGAAACTTAAAAAGCCACAATTTTTTCATGAAGGTTTTGTCCTTTTTAAATTTGTAATCCTGATGATGACAAATGAAAACAAACGGACAACTTGTATGCATCAAATGTACAATCAAAAGCAAGCATACTGGCCCATCTTAAATTTGATATGGTATTGCATCGGTACCCATAAACGTCTAGTAATCTTTGATAAGACGCCATTGTGGTCGACTGGTGAAAAGGTAACGATCTTCTGACCGGGTCTGGACAAATTTGCATATTGGACTTAAGTTGCATATTAGTATACATAATGGTTGCAGCAGCAGTGTTTACAGGATAAAAAAAATGATAATATCTCAAATCTTTTGGAATTTTACTTTAGATTACTGTTCCAGTTTTACAAACATGTGCTTATTGCTTTTGATACTACTTGCATCAACGTTGGTTTCAGACGATCTTTTGATAATGTAGCTACTGCTTTATTTACAGTTCTTGTGTATACGCAAATAAAGCTCTAAAAAACGATTTATTAATTGGAGGCACAGAAAAATTGAAAAAGAGATATAAAACTAAAAGCGTTATTAGATGAAACATTTTAGTACACCTACCAAAAGTTAATATAAAAAGCTCTGTTGAAATATACTTTCCAACGTCATCACGATAAAAACGTAAATTTATATAGAATGCCGTGCTAAGAAATAAAATTAAAATTTCGTTAGATAAACCATATCATCTATATTATAAGACATTTATGTGCTTTTCATAGAGAAACATAGGTTATAAATGTTATTAAATGCAACCAATACAACGTTGGATATTGAACTTCTTGGGTTGAGTAACTTCTTTAAAAATTTCTAAATGATTTTACTTCTGCCAACCCCTAGTATATTTAGGTAAATCTTGTCTTATATACGCATATCCACATTATTAGTTATTTTGAATGATAAAAAAGTAGTTCTTTCTTGCAGCGGAAATTAAGACATGCTGAGGATCAGGCAGCACAGCAACATTGAATTTGTTAAATAATATACATTCGGAATTAGCTGAGCACCAAACTAGAAGTAGTTCCCTTATTCTTTTTCCCAATATTTTTATAACGTTGGTAACAGTATATAGATTACAGAAATATTGTTTAAAAGGAGTCAAAAATATTGTTAAAAATACAATTTTACTTCTTTAACTTTTGTGATAAGTTGCAATTATACTATTAATTTAGAGGAGCATCATAAAACAAAGATTAAACTAACCAAGTATAGAACACCACATACAAATAGCTCATTTCTGTAACTTAGGGTAATATAACAGATTGGTTAGAGATAGTATACTACCTTCATAGTATATAAACATCTGTAGAAATGGATATAACTTAGATAGAGGTTACAATAGAAAATGCACTGATAAAACATTGAAAAAACAAGGTAATTTACAAAATCATTGACTACCTTAATTAATGCGTGAATTCTTATCATATATATCAGAGATATATAAAAGAGATATAAGATCTAAATTTATATTGAGGAGCCGTGGTGGCTTAGTGGATAGATCGCTAGACTACGAAACCAAGAGTTGGGGGGTTCGAATCCCACTCTCGCCAATTCGATCACTGGCATTTTTACTTTACGGCCCAGCTCGACTCGGGCTGCAATAAATGAGTATTTGGAGGTCTCAAACTCCGGGGTAATAATAGGCGGTCGGTACGTAGCGCTAGCCACGTTACTACTCTTGTGTACCGTAGGCTCTAGATTGTAGCAGATCTATCTTGTTACGACCCCAAAGGGCCTTCAAGGCCTGTTACGGGGAACTATTATTATTAATTTATATTGATATATTTTGTTTTACTGCCAATTACTCCCTAATGATAATGATAATGTCGAACTCCAGAACGAAATTACCCCAGGTTAGTAGAGCGAACAGCTCACAATCTAACCCTGATGCGTCAGGCAGCCCCAAGGATTCTTGGGGGGGAGGGGGCAAGATTTCGACTTTGAAATGTAACCATAAATCAATACAGATAAGCAAACTATGGATTGCAACGTACAATGCTCGTACACTCAGAACGGATGATATGATTATAGAGATGGAAGAGGAACTAACAAAATCAATTGGGATATTGTTGGAATAAGTGAAATCCGAAGAAAAGGAGAAGAATGGATTAAGCTCAAGTCAGGAAACACGCTAATACACAAAGGCGGAATAGATTGAACCACGGTAGGAATCGGACTGTTTGTTAACAAAAAATGGACACCATATATAAAAACCTTTAAATCAGTATCAGAAAGAGTTGCTTATATAATTCTAAAAATTACGGCAACAATAAAGATCAAAGTTATACAGATATACGCCCCTACTTCCTCCTACACGGACGAAGAGATGGCATTGTTCTACGAACATCTAAAAATAGCTATGCAAACGGATCCCTCAGGTTGGACCATCGTTATGGGGGACTTTAATGCCAAATTAGGCAAAAAACAAGAACCCGATGAAGAATACATGGGTAATTTTGGAATAGACCAAAGAAATGAGAGAGGAGACATGCTAATGAATTTCATGAACGAGCATAAACTATATGCTATGAATTCCTTCTTTAAAAAAAGACCCAGTCGAAAATGGACCTGGATATCACCATCCGGAAATACAAAAAACGAAATAGATTATATTTTGATAAACAAAAAACAAAAAATAAATGACGTCACCGTACTAAACCTATTTAATACGGGGAGTGACCACAGACTGGTAAGAGCTATACTGACTATTAATAAAAGAACAGAAAGAAAACAATGAATTGGGAAAAAAACAAACAGTTAGCTAATGATGATATTGATGACAAAATACTCACAATGGATGAAGTAAATAATAAAATAACTACAATAATTAACACTTCGATAAAAGAACTACGGAGAATTATACCACGCAAAAAGAACAGAGATATTATTAATGCAGATATCAAGAGTCTAATGGAAAAACGCAGACGACTAGCAAAGGAAAATAAAAGAATAACAGAGGAATTTAAGCAAGTGAATAAACAAATAAGAAAACAGATAAGAGTACATAGAAGACAAATACAAGAACAACAAATTAATGAAGTAATAAAGAAAAACCAAGGAATGAAAATACTTCAACAAAAAATGAGAAAGAAAGAAACGTACGCATTACGTAACAAATATGGTATAATAATCCACGACAGAGATGAAATTCAAAAAATTATAGAAGAGTTTTACACCGAATTATATGAATCCAAAGTACATCAAGAAATAGAAGACAATGCCATTAGAACTAGAAAGATTCAAAACGTGGGATCCGAAGAACAACCCGATATAACCATAGAAGAAGTGAAGAGCACTATGAGAGAATTCAAATTTAATAAAGCTACAGGAGATGACGAAATATCAATAGATATGATCAGAGAGGCTGGGAATAATTTAATATCAAAAATAGCAAAACTATTAAACAGATGCTTAAAAACAACTCAAATAGCCAAAACCTGGAAAAACTCAAACGTCATATTATTATACAAAAAAGGAGAAAACACAAAACTTGAAAATTATAGACCCATCAGTTTATTGTCACATTTGTACAAACTGCTAACGAAGATTATTACCAACAGACTAGGAAGAAAGCTGGATGAGTATCAACCCCGGGAACAGGCGGGATTCAGGAAGGAGTACAGCACTAGAGACCACCTATTAACAATAAAAATAATCATCGAAAAATCAAACGAATATGGATTCCCCGTATGCATGGCCTTTGTAGATTATGAAAAGGCGTTTGATACCATTGAACACTGGGCAATATATAGAGCATTAGCAAACAGTCGAATAGATCAAAGATACATACAACTCATACAACAACTAAACGAGGGAGTCACAGCAACATACACATTACACGCGAAAACTAATCCAGTACCACTTGCAAGAGGAGTGCGATAGGGTGATACACTGTCGCCGAAACTCTTTACCCTAGCACTGGAGGACGTGTTCAAGAAGATATAATGGCCAGATAAAGGAATAAATGTAAATGGAGAGCGGCTTACTAACTTACGCTATGCTGATGATATCATACTACTCGCGGAAAATTTAGAAGACTTGAAAGAAATGATCATTGATCTAAATAGAGAGTCAAACAAAATAGGATTAAAAATGAATTTAAGAAAAACAAAAGTAATGCACCCTGGTCCAGATGTAGAAATTAGAATTGACGATTCTCAAATTGAACGAGTAGAAGAATATATATAACTAGGCCAAAGAATAGAACTAGAACGAAGCAGTGAAAAGAAGGAAATAAAAAGACGAATAAAAAGTGAATGGAACGCATTTGGAAGACTATCCTTCATTTTGAAAAACACAAAAATAGATTAACGCCTGAAAACAAAAGTATTCGAACAATGTATTTTACCGGCCATGACATATGGAGTAGAGAATTGGGCAACAACAAAAAGCAACATAGAATCAATGAGAATAGCACAAAGGGGAATGGAGAGAGCAATGTTAAATATAACAAGGAGAGATAAAGTTAGGAATGACAGAATAAGAGCAATTACAAAAGTGACAGACATTGGTATTAAGATTGCCCAATTAAAATGGAGTTACGCAGGACACGTGGCGAGAAGTGACAAAAATAGATGGAACCGTAAAATAATTGAATGGAGACCGTACGAGCATAAGAGAGGAAGAGGACGACCACCTATGCGTTGGTATGATGATTTTAAACGTACAGCTGGACTAAATTGGATCCAAATCGCACAAAATCGTGATAGGTGGAAGGAGTTAGGGAAGGCCTACATCCAAAAATGGATTTAATTAATTACATAATTAATTGGGCTTAGGAGAGAGATATTGATATATCAAAATAACCTTCAGTTTTTTATTTTATGGTTAATACCATTCCCTACTCCAAAGACTGGACATTAAATGTTATGCTTATGCTTCTTTAGACTTCATATACAACTAAGAGTACTATAGTTATGCTGCAAGAAAGTTGAACTCCACATCATTTTATTACGGGTCCTACAATTCTAATTGCAGGACTCTCAAAAAACCGAGCAACGTGCCACGTATCACTAGATTCTTGGTTGCTGCCGCCGACGTCTACAAACAGATAATTCTCACTAGACGCTAAGTGTTTTCTTTGCTTGTTTTTGTGGAAGTCTACGCATTTTGGAAATTATTAATATAGTCAGTAGCCTTATGAATGCAAACATTTTATTCATTTTCAACAATCCTTTATCTATTTTTACTCTTTAATCTTTACGCCGCTACAGAGTGACAACAAACGCTAGTTTTTAAGCGAAAGTGTTGGGAAAATAAACTGGAAATAAATTACTACAAACTGATAAATTGATCTTTTCCTCCTCTATAAACAACAAGGATAGTACATAAAATCCCCTAGCCGCCGGTTGCCTCTGGAAAAAACAAAAGGGACAGCCAAATTTCAAGTAGAATCCGAATCCGCGATGATAAATTCAATAAAACAATTGCGAGTGGCCTAAAAATAGCCCCTTTCACATCTATATGCCAGTGGCTACTGGGAGAAGAATGTAGGACTTGCACTTATTACAAGGCGCAAAGCGCCTCAACGCACACCGCTCGAAAGCTTTACCATCTCATGCATAGAAGTCGACTTTAACAAGGCCGCGAATCGGCCTTTACGTTGTGATTTTTGTTAAATTAATTAAAACATAAACAAAGCCGCGAAGCGGCCTTGTTAAAATATTGTAATAAAATATGTAGTTTTAAAATAAACTTCAAGGTTTTTTTATGTCCTTCTGCTACCAGTTCTAGTTTATAAAAAACAACATCCAACTAAAAATTCACCCTAACAATAGAGAACAATTAAAGAAGCTGTAGAAGCTAAATGATATAGTTGAATATCACTTTTAGCATTATTTAAAATATGTTTAGAAATATTTTTTTAAATATTTCCAACGAGAGCATTATCTATGTAAAGGTCTATTACGTTAGAGATCATAATAAATTTGTAAGCGACTTAAAAGCAGTCGATTTCTAAATATTTAAGTAATGATAGCAAATATAGCATACTTTGTGCTTACCTTTATACTTTTAAAGGTTTACAGTGCACGTAAATCAGTTGAATTGCATTTTAGAGATTATAAACAACCTGCTTTTACATAATAGCATGCTGCTGCACTGAGGTCGGCAATATTTTTGCTGGTTGAGTTCCCAACTTAGCTGAGAGGTTGTAGCGCTACAGCTCATGCTGTTGGGATTACACCCTGAGCAAATTTTAGCATTGTTATCGTCAGATATTGTGCTCAATAATTTCCCATTCTGTAAACTCAACGGCAGCTTCATAAGGCCTCTCGTAATGCTGCATTATGTTGCCGGATCAAAATTTGGCAGCCCCGCGTAGCCGCGCAGTATTTGAATTCGAATGAAATTGTTCGTGACGAACATAAAACATTTTTTTTTCTCAATAGCATTACCTTTGCAACTTAAAAAATTAAATATGTTTGCTAGTTAAAAGCATTTCAGTTCGTGGCCGAATCGATAAGCTTGTTTGTTTCGACGCGGGTAATTGAGTATCTATCTGCGTTTATTTGAACGTGGAGTAATAATGCAGTTGTTTAGGATATGATGATTGAATCAAACAGTGAGTGCAGATGAGTAGAAGTTTTGACCTTCGCGCCACCAAAAATAAAGCGATCAGTACGTCAATGGTGAAGTCACAATGATCTGTTACTGCATGGTCTAAAAATTCTTTAGGAGTTTTTAATCAACGATGAAAAAAGAACTAAAATAAAATTAACCTTTATTTAATTTTACCTGGTTTTAAGGCAAAATCTGCATTGAAATACCAATGAAATAGTAGCACATAACAATCGCCTCCTCCGCTACAACGCAGTATTCAATTGTCTAACAATATCTAGACGAACAACGTTAATTACAATTCTTTACTGTATTATTTTTGTTAGTTTTATCTTTAAAAGGCCAACAAAGTAAATTTCCTTAGCTCTTCGAACTGATGGTATAATTCAAGTTAACTTTCGGGCAATTAGCATACCATAACAAATCTCAAAAGCAACAATCATAAAATTTATTGCCATATAAAGAGTTTCAAATAATTTGTTCATTTTATCCATTTTTATAAAAACGTACATGCGAAACTACTATTAAATATTTTTTTGTTATTTTAATAACTAAAGGGTACGTCTTTGTAGTTGTCATGTCATTAATAATCATAAATAAAAATGTAAATGTACGTGCCAAAAATCTAGGAGGTGACACCCTCACCCCTGCCCAGAAATACCTGACTTACCATCTGTTTACCCGAAAAACCTGCCAAGCTTTTTAAGGACTTGGTTAGAGGCAGCCGTGTTCAACCCCACAACTTTAACCTCCGTTTTCTGCCCTTACATTAATTTTGAGCTGTTAATAATAACTAATTTATATTTTTCCCCTCTTTCATTAGACACCAATTTTGTTCTTCTTTTGCGATTACTCTTGGCTTATATTGCTCTTACAAGAATATTTAATGTGTAAAAACATTTATGGGTTCATATTTTGTATAAGCAGAGTAAGCTTCAGGTTAAAATAGCAAATTACGATAAAAGTTCTTGCTATCCTGTTAAAAGTACTAGAAAATGTATTATGAATATTAGAAATATTTAAATTAAAAAATTATAGGCTAAGAAGGGGCAACTTCTAAATGCGAAAACCGAAGATTCATTCGAGAACTGCTTAAAAGCAGGAAGAAATATCTTTCCAACTTGCTGTGGCAATATCTAAAGAAATTGATCGACCTTTCAGTATTATAATCGTAAGAAGGAAGCTCAAAAGAAGAAAACATGGCTGTCGGAAAAACCTCATTTATAGTGAGCTCTACAACAACATTTAACTGAGGAAGACTGGACAAATGTCATGTGGCCAGATGAGTTTAACTTTAAGATATGCTAAAAAGACATTTTATGATTATTCTCAACTTTTAAATTATAGCGATAGGTATATTTTATGCTCAAACACGTATAATAAAATAATGTTTAATTTCATCAGTTGTTCAGGTGTTTGGCACCCCTGGTGTTACTTATGCGAAGCAATAAGTGGTGTCGATTACCTACCCTAGTAATAGTATACAATCAAATATGAAGAGGGTAGGTTTTTAGTGATATCAACCTGAACATCAACGTATTTCAGTAAAATATCTGCCCTGCCACAAATCTGCAAATAGCATGCAGTGGATTCCAAGCAATCAGTGCAGCTAACTAGTTCAAACCCCAGATCTAAACCTCATTTAGTATCTCTGAGGCACACTAACGCAGAAGTGACATAGAAAAAAATGTCAAATAGATTCCACTGGAGAAGCGGAATAACCCCTGAAGGGCGTCGGAAGCTAGATAGGGTATACCCAAAGAAATAACTGTCGTTATTAAATTGAAAGTGGCCAACAAGAGATAACAAATATTAAAACAAAATTGGTATACTTTTTCTCCAATACACACATATTTTCTAGAGAGTCGTTTTTATAAAAGCCCTTATTATACCTATTTCTATAGCTGTACTAATTTTGTTAGTTTTATTAAATTTGCTGACCTATATACAATTTAGATCACCACATTTTTGGGACTGTAAAAGTGTTAAAAAAAAATAACAATAAAAATATTGGCATATATTGGTCTACGATATTGTTCCAACATCAGAAAATTTAACTGTGTAGATACAACCAAGTCAAACCCAATTAGAACCCTTGCAGGACTTTCATCTGCTGCATTGACAATAAACGTATATCAAGTGCCTTCTTAACCGACACAGCTTATGATAATCAACGTAAACAAAAATACTAGTTCTCAAATTAAGTAAACATATTAAAATAATGCTAACTCTTTTAACAACCATAGCTTCTAAACTGCCCTAATAATTTAAATTTTTGAAATAACAGTGTGAAACGCCAACTACTCTACCAATTACAATCAAAGTTTTAAGCATTTATTGGCCACCACAGCTTGGACGTTCTACTTGCATTTGAAACTCACTTCACCATTAGGGGCTACCTCAGAATACCAAGGTTCATTTAAACGTTCCGTAAGACACTACGAGCTAAATAAATATAACTACAAGCACATAGAAGTAATAAGTGTTGTAATCCAAAATTGGATAAACCAAATTACAATCTCAATACTGTACGGCTCAAACATGCTATAGAAGGTTAATACTATTAGAAAACTTTTTATCGCTGGCAAAACTACAATGCTAAACAACAGCAACGGGGTTGAACACAAGTAATCTCAACTATATCTCTACTGGACAACCCCATCTACTGACTCACAAAAGGAAAATTTCGGATTTGATTTTTGTATTACCTAAGCATAATGTAAAATTACACAAGAATAGAATAGTGTTTATATCTCTCGTCGAAATACTACGGTATTTTAAATATAGAAACCTCCTCTAGTCGTTACAACAAAAGAACAGACTGAGACTTATTTAAATAGTTAATAAGTAAAAAAAGTAATTTAAAAATACTCACTAAAAACCAAAGAAGCCGTTTATAGAGCTGTAGAATACCTAAATCGCATAGTTCCTAATACTGCCTATCAATAAATGTTAAATGAAATATTTAAAAAACGGAGGCTCTGTAGAATATTTTTTTATTTAGTTGTATATTTACAATCTATTCGGAGTAAGTGAGTAATAAGTACATTTTATAATAGCTACATGACATTGCTACATTGTTATTCTCCCAGATAATATTAGATTAGTTTTGATTGTACTATGTGGAAGTGTCCTGTCGTCAACTCCACTATAGTCTGCGTGCAACTAGTGGATGGTTGGATAGTTGATTTACAAGGTCATTTCTATGTTCTGCAGGCTTATGGATGATAGCGCTTGCAAATTTCTGTATTTTACTGGCAGCATGTGAGATTTTAAGGTTGGTATGTAGTGTGTCATTTCTGCTATACGATGGTGCGTTTGCTAACATTCGAAAGGTCTAGAATCTCTGCAATATTTTGGTGTGAGAGGTTTTGGTGCAACCCTATAGTTGAATTTTGTATGTCTATATGAGTTTCAACATTAATTTTTATAAGAGCAACTTACTGGATAGAAAGTCTGTACATTTTTCTGATTTTCGTTGTAATGTGGACCGTTACCTTCCATTTGTTAGTCCAGTATTTTAGTAGCTCAAGGTGGTGTTGTAGATATTCTGCTGCAATTTGTGGCGTTTCGTTAGCTACTAAAATGGTCGTATCATTCACAAATGTAGCGATCATAATGTTATTAGTAGTTAGCAGGTCAGTCGAGCAGATCGGGTAGAGGAGTGGTCTCAGCACGCCGTTCTGCGAAACTCCAGACGCAATTTAGTACTAGTTTAATAATTTGTTGTTAATCCTAAATTAGAGAAACCGCCAATATACGAATTTAGTAATATATAGATCTGACTTGTAAAGTAGAGTTTGATGACCTTATCAAATGTTTGCTTTTAGTCCAGAAACACAGCTGCACAGACTTTTCTGGCTTCAAGACTCTATAATTAGATTTACGTTGGCTTTGATGTATTGTCGTGTGGTACTCACAAAAACCGGATTTGTAAGGCGGTGTTAGTTGGTCAAGGTCTACCGTGCTTGATTCTTATGAGGAGCAAGCTTTTGAAGATCTTGAACGTAAGGGGGAGGCTTATTGGTGTGTAGGATGTCGGTAGTTTGTGAGGTTTTCCAGGATTAGCAATTATGATAATCTGAGCAATCACTGAATAGAAAAATAGGTGAGGATAGAGTACTATTGTAGATAATAGTGAGAAGCACTAGCGCCTTGAGTGGAAGATGTTGCAAGATTTCTCCTGTTATCAAATCATAACCTGTGGGCTCTTCCGGGATTTTTATGCTGAATTTGCTGACGCACTTCAGCTAGAAAGAACGGTGCGATTCGTAGATGTAGCTGACCCGGAACTTCCAGGTATCCAAAAGTAGTACGACTGATTTTTTTAAAAAAAATTATTGAACATTTTGGTACATCGACTTAATACTCTTCAAAATAGCCTTCCAGGTAGCGAAGGCGTTTTGGAAGTCGTCCTCCGGGATGCTGTTCAGCGCCCTCGTCGTTGCCGCTTGGACTGCTTCCACCGAGTCGAAACGATGCCCCTTGAGCTGTCTCTTGATCCGAGGGAACAGGAAGAAGTCCGGCGGTGCCACATCAGGGCTGTAGGTGGGGTAAGACAACGTGGAAACGTCGAATTTGGCCAGGAGATCCCTCACAATCCACGCGCCCTGGCTCGGCGCGTTGTCATGGTGGAGCTTCCACTTCCCCACCAGGTCTGGTCGCATGCGTGTGATCCGATTTCGCAGCCGTGTGAGCACTTCCACGTAAAATCTTGCATTTACAGTCTGTCCAGGAGGTATAAACTCCTTATGGACAATGCCACGACGGTCAAAAAATGCAATCAACATCGATTTCACTTTCGATTTCGACATTCTGGCCTTCTTTTTACGGGGCGATTGTGCGGTGTGCCACTCTTCGCTCTGACGTTTTGTTTCCGGGTCGTATTGGAAGACCCAGGTTTCATTTCCGGTGACGACATCGAGAAAATGTTCGTCTTCTTCCAAACAGTTCAGTATTTCTTGGAAAATCTCAACACGCAGTTCTTTTTGCTCGTCACTCAACACTTTCGGCGTCACTTTCGCGCACACTTTTCTCATCGACAAATCCTCTGTTATGATGCGTTGGACTGTTTAACTAACTAATTTAATGCCCAACCGTCGATCAGAGTTCAAAAGTTGCTTAACTTTCAGCACATTGTCGTCCGTTCGCGAGGTTTACGGACGCCCGGCGCGTTGGTCGTCCTCGATGAACTCCCTCCCCTCCCGAAGCAACTTGTGCCACTCAAATATCGAGGAACGGCTCATGGTATCCTTCTTGTAGGCCTGCGTAAGCATGTCCTTGGTTTCGGTCGCTGATTTTCCAAGTTTGTAGCAAAACTTGATGGCGTACCGCTGCTCCAAATTTCGATCCATCGCAACTGACGACGAGGCGTCACAACAGGAGGTCACTAAAACAGTGGTCCATACTCAACTAACGCACGCAGACGACTGCCGCAGAACGAAACCTGTTCCCAAGGCTCCCCTCCATAACATCCGGCCTTGCCGACCCCCCTCCATCGCTCCGCGCGCGCGAAAAAAAAACAGTCCTACTACTTCTGAATACAACCCTGTATATTTTGATTTCGGTGTGATCCTTATGTCTTTGAAAAGGTGGAGGTAGTAATACATTAACAAGATATTCGCCAAAAGTATCTGCTTTCTCCTTATCTGTTCTAGTTCAGCTGTTATCGGGTTTTCAAATTGGTGGTACTGCTACTACTGGCTTTTTGAATTTCTTTGTTGCCTTTTATATGGTATGATTAGAAGAAAAGAGTTGTAAAATATAATTTTTCATTGCGTGCTTCTGGTAATAGGGTATGCAATTGATGAACGAATCCGTTATAGAAAGCTTTATCTTGCCAGGATCTTGTCCTCTGTATTTTTTTCCAAACTTTACGTTGTTCTAAAATGGGGTCTCATATGTAGTGGGAGATGCTAGTTACTTAGGGAGTGCTCTTTGTAGGAGTAGGAGCGGCTTGCCATGCAGCTGCCTGAAGATTGGCGGTCAAGTATTGTGTGGCAGCATCGAGATCTTGACTATCTTTGATTCTAATAGCTGAACTGATCCCAATCTGTACATTTAGTACAAATTTTCAAAGGTATATCTTTGCTAATTATAGTTGTACTTATGGTAATGATCAATGGGAAGGTTTTGGTTCGATTTTACTTTAGTATAGCTAATTGCTATACCGTTGGTAACTGCATAGTCCAACAGATCCGGAAGTTTTTGTGGATTGCTAGGCCAATAGGTAGGTTCTCCAGTAGATGTTTTTGTGTATTGCTCTTAGGAGGTTGTATCTTTACCAATTAATCAGTCTTGAGTTCCAGGCTGTATTTTTCGGATTTCAGAGGCGTCCTGCTAAGAATCTGATGGCTAGACAGCTGAAAAAATCTTTGTATCTGTCATTTGAAACAGTATGCTTTAGAGAGCTGTATACTACTGCATCTACAAGCGAGTATGGGAGAGTGTAAATTTAAACGCTTGTACTTTCTATTTTTTCTATTTGGTGTTGGACTTCGTGATGGAGAATTGTATTTTTAAGAATCATGACTGAGCCACCATGGGCTGTTCCATCAGGGTGGTTAGCATAGAATATGTTGTAACGTGGTATTTTTAGTGATATCCTATTCGTTGCATGAGTTTCAAAAATAAGCAGTATGTTTACTTATTGCAATTGTACAAAAGTTATTACTGCGAGAACGTGGCTGGCAATGCCGTTAGTGTTCCATATTGCCATATACAGTAAAGTTGTTATTTTGAAGCTAAATTGTTAATAACGATGGAAAGCATGTTTAATATTGTGCTTTAGCTTAAGTGTTGAAGGAACATTGTCTTGAATTCGAGAAGAAAATATTATAGCGTCTCGGAGATGTCCATTTGGTGGGCAAGATTTTGCGGGTTGTAATTTCTTTGATCCCAAGTTGGAGGATAAGTAAGTATTTTTTATGCGTTATTGCATTGACTTGGAAAAGGAAAAAATTTGTTTATGTTTATAGTGGGAAGTGGTTCTGGCAGATGAGTTTTGTTTGTTACTCCTCTGAACAGCGCGTTTCTGGCTCTTTGCAAGTCCTAATAAACTGTGCACCCTTTGTAGCTAGCCGCATAGCCTCTACCACATAAACCACACTTAGCTGGGATGTTGCATGCTCAAGTATTGTGTCCACCGCCGTATTTGGCTCGGGTAAAATGTTTATTGCAATATTTTTCGTATGTCGGTAATCTTGGCGTCTCAAGTATTGGGGAATAGTATTTTTCCTTCTGGGCTAATCGATCGAAACAATTATATTACTAATATGTTGTATATCAAATATTTTCTTGTCTTCGTTAGGTTTAAGGTCTACCATAGAGAGCGGGAGGGTGTGTTCAGTTACTCGGTACGTTTATAATGTTGGAGACTTTATGGGGTGCTATTGGGAATTGAGGATTGAGTTGGTTTTGTTGTTGAGATATCCTTGAGCGCGTGATATACTAAACGTAAAGCCTTAATTTTCCGGTGCGATTTGATTGTTAATAGATGGTTTTGGCGCCGACGTGTCGAAGCTGTGCGTGTTTCTGTTCAGAAATATTGAATATTAAGTGTTTACATTTAATTAATAAACTAAATATGTACGTACGATTTTGATGTTATTTCAGGAATATAAAGGAAAACTTTAATAAAATTATTAACTTGTGGTACTGCAATTTTCAAGATAACAGAACGCGTTTAACATGTATTTACTTCGCACAAACGAAATACTGTCTGTAGAATCTAGCAAAAAATCCGATCACACGTCTACAAAATTAGATTCAACAGAGCAGCACGAGGCCTAAAGAATATGCTTCAAGAACCCAAAAATCAAACGTTTTAAATCTACTTATGAAGTCTTATTTTCTGTGGCCTGCGATCTACAAACGACTCTATGTTGCAGACTAATTAAGTCTACCAATAAAGTGGTTTAAAAGGAAGGAAATACTACTGACAAAAATTTGCAATGTTGAAATACAAACTTCCCACTTTCCATCTCAGTGGAAAGTTGCACAAGTTACATTTAGCAACAAGGTCAGAATTTTCCTAGAGAACAAACACTTAATCTATAAAGTGGCACTGCAACCCAATTGGATCTGTGATACTATGAGGTACAACGAGCACGTCATATTTCAAAATCTGCAAAATTTCCAGTCAAAAACTTTACAGTACGTTAAAAACCCCTCATAATACGTAAAGATGGACTGTGCACCATATGAAAGCTGAGAAAAAGGAAATGAAGTAAAATACTGGACACTATGCATTACTCAGATTTAAACGATTTGATCCTCAATACCTATCTGCACGATTTTAGTTCCTATTATATTCGGACCAAGTATAATTAAGAGAGAGTTTCTCACAGGAGGGATGTACTAAGAATACCTCTTTTCTATTAATTATTTTAATGCCTTCCTAAAATCATTTCCCTTCGTTTATATATTTTTAAGTCTTAGAATTACATTTGAATTTTTGTCATACGGAGTAAGGGAGTTTTAAATCCAGCGTTTTCTATTTTTTGTGAAAAGTAGGTCTTCTTTTAATTCTCATAAAACATTTGACGTTGGTTGCAAAGGCTTTCCCCGTCAACAGCAAATTAACAGATAAAAGTAAGTGGAAACAGCTTTGTATGGAGCGACTTGCCAAAGGATGATGTTTGAGAACTTCAGAGGCAAAGGAACAAATTGCCCCGGAATAAAAACAGTTTACGAAACAATCCCAACGACCCGGGGACAAACTTCGGCGGCCAACTTTCGCAATTAATCCGCCCTTTGTCCGCCGCGGCGCTGCGGGCGGAGGCCAGCCAGGGGCCCGCGCTTCTTTCAGCGCCCGCAATCTTACGGCCGCCTTTCAGCGCTGACTGACGCTTTACAGGCGCCTGGAACGCCCGCGGCCGCTGCAATTGTGTATTGCCGGCTGCGGACAATTTAACACCGCTAAAAATCACGGCAGCCGTCCAGTTGCGGCGGCGGCCTGAAATAGACAAATGTCCGAGCGGCAATGCTCGCTGACCCGCTGGTAATAGCAGCGTTCATTTTACCGGTTGACATATTGTTACACCCCGCTGTTAACATACCTAGCCCGCCACCTCTCCAATTCATTACTGCATAAATTGGATCTGATTGCGGAGACCGCAGTTGCAGGGCCGCCCGCGCGGTCAGCCGCTGTAATCTGGAAAAACTTTTCATATTACATGCCCGGGCGGATGCTGACGAAGGTCACGATTGCAGAAAAGTGGACCGCGCGCTTCCTCCGCGTCTGATTTACAGCCACCTCCCGCTGAAAGATTGCAGCAAAAAGTTGTTGTGACGCGTTATCAATGAGATGTCCAACTTTATTATTTTAGCCATCCAAAATACCTAATACTTGCTTTTCCTAATCTATATATTTTAACGTTCCACTTTTACGTTATACTTTTGATTACTTTTTAGCTTGTTCATAAAATATATACAGTGCCGATCGAAAATATATTAACTTTTGGTATTTTCACCATAACTTTTTTATATGCTGATGAATACTTCAAATTTTCAAGCGTTTTGATTTTTTTAAGCGCCTGTTGAAAATGGGGTGCAAATAAGTGAAAATCGCCACTTATTGACTTTTGAAGAACTCTTATTTGCATTTTTAAATAATAATGGTCATATCAGGTATGGGCAAGCAGTCTGGTTCCCGCAAAATATCCCTAGATATCCATGGCGCTCTTGTGGAAATTGAACTGTGCTGCAAGCTCACGGAGGGTTGGACCTTGGGCACGACCATTGGCAACCGCCTTCTTTTTCATCTCTTAAAGCACTGGAGGATTCAAGGTGGTGTTGAGAAAAGGTCTAAGGTCGGTCGAGGCTGTTTGACAGGAACATCATCCAAAGTTCCGCCTCACAGCAGTCGGTATTTCTTGCCGATTGTGTGACTTAAACCCAAAACCATCTGTTTGTACTATCAGACGTCGCACAGACACCCCAAAGATTTGGCCAAAAATCAAAAAAATTAAGTTGATATAATTCTTCTTCCTTTTGTGGTTCCTATTCGTTGCTGGATGTTGGCAATCATCATGGCTATTCGGGTTTTTTTTTTAACCACGGCTTAAAAGATCTTGGCATACCATCGTCTTAGGTTTTTCCACCATGATATGTTACATATCCCGCATAGACATCTCTTTTCTATTATTTTTTTATAATATCAGTTGTAAAATATCAAATCTTTCGAGATTCCGCATGACCCAGATATTCCAATGTTTGCCTTTTTATTGTGGCGATTACTTCTGTCTCTTTTTATGATTTCTAGAACTTTCCTGTTAGTTACCTAGTTGAACCATGCGACTTTTAACATTCGGCGGTATGTCCACATTTCAAATGCTTCCAATCTTTTGCTTGCTGCCTCTGTTAGGATCATGACTCAACTCCGCGCAAAATTACAGAGAAGACATAACATCTGGGTAATCTAATCTTCGTATTTAGTTTTATGTAATGACTACATAGTACGTTTTTTATTTTTATAAATGCTGCTCTGGCTTTGAGTATTCTGCACCTTATTTCTGAAGAGTGGTTTAATTGTTTATCTATCGTGCTCCCTAGGTATGTATATTTTGTAACTCTTCCTATTCTTTGATTGTCAACGTTAGTTGTCCATATATTTTATCTTTTGACAATTTCATGATAGTCCACACTTCTTACTAGGTTGATTAATGTTATTTAATATAGTTTGCAGATACTGTCGTCTGTGTATCTTATATTATTAATGGTTTTACCATATACTACTATTTCAATGGTATTATTTTTCTGTAACGATTCTTTAAATATCTCCTCCCAGTAAAGATTGAATAATACTGGAGACAAAACGCAGCCATGCCTCACTCCTCGCTGTAGTTTTATTGCATTTGTGATTTCAGTATAGATTAGTCGTCCTTTTCGTCTATGCCTACTTTTCCAGAATATCTACCATTTTTTGGTATTGTAGTTGATCAAAAGCTTTGTGATAACCTATAAAGCAAGCATACATGTCACAATTGACGTCCTGAAATAGTACTTGTACACAAAATAATGCTTCTCTTGTTCCAACGCTTTTTTGAAATCCGAATTGCGTCGTTCCCACATAATCTTCGCACTTTTTATAAATTCCACTGTGTATTCTTTTAGTAGTATCTTTAATAGCCTCTTTAATTTTTTCCCATGTGGTTTCTGTGTCATTGGATCTGATATCTTTATTGTTTTGCATTTGTTCTCTAAATCCTTCCTTACTATTCGTAGATTCCTGATTTGTTAGTTCAGACATGTCTAGCTCTTTGTGGTATGTAGCTCTTTTTATTCTTTTCAATTTAATTTTCAGTGTTTCTATTACGTCTGCCCCCGGATATGCTTTCACTGCAATCATGATATTACAAAATCACTTATTGATTAGAATGTAATCTATCTGGTTTCTTACGATGTTTCCTTCCGTATCCCCTGGGCTGCGCCACGTGTACGGCCTTCTGGGAAAAAGCTTAAAAAACGTGTTTGTTGCCACATTTTCTTCTTCTGTATAGAATTAAACTAACTGTTTTTCTCTTTAATTCTTTCCTTTTGTGTGTTAATTTTATTTATTAAATTGTTAAAAACTATTGTACCTTGTCTTTGGTTCGGTTGATCGCACTTGACCGTTCTAAAATCCAAGAGAAATACCTCCAGAAACTTTCCTGTAAAAATTAGTTTGCACTAGTTTTTTCACAAGTTTCCGAAGAAATAATAACTAATTCAAGCAGTAGATTATTGCAACGTATAATATCGCATTCATAAAACTCGTATCCTGCGTTTAGAGCTTTTCTTATTCTTTTTATACTCTACCACCGAGGTCGTTAGGTCTAAATTAGAGTTACACAAATATACATTCAATATACGAATTGACGAGTCATTTGCCCAGCTGGGATCTTTCACAGCACTGATGGCTTTGAAGGCGAACTTTAAAGAACTTTCAGAAGAGGCAATAAAAAAATTAACAGAATTTCTTGGCAAAGTGAGATTGAGATGGCGTACGCCCAATCATATCAAGCCATTATTCTTTGAAAAAATACGAATTGGCTAAGCAAAGTGCTCACTTTCCAGCTCATCCTCTTCCTCGGGGAAGGTCAGTAGTAAATTTTGCGACTTGCTCAGAGCGCTGTAGGAGAAGAAAGACTAGTCTTAAGATCAACTACAGTTCGGCGGAGTTAACTTACGCAGCTCAAATGCAATTGAGGACCTCCGAAGCTAACAGTGCAGCTTTTGTAGACAAAAATGTCGATTTCGGTTCTCCTTTTCGAGTTATTAGATGCAGACAAGCCTTATCAGTTCCGCTTCCATCTTTATCTTTATCAATGATGGCTGGGGTAAAATTGACAAAGCAACAAAGTTGAACAAAAAGAGAAGCTCATTTAGGATTTATTCAAGAAAGAATTGGGCTGAATGTTGACAAACCAAGGCCAGGCAGCGGCAAGTCGAACAACGGTAACACAGTTCGCAAAGTACGAAAAATCATCTGCTATTACTAGCATCGATGTGAACCCTATAAGAAGATTAGACTTTATTCTCTAAACAGCGACGAGTGATTATGACATAAATGTAGAGCCTTTCGCAACCTATGACGCTGAAACAGCCAAATTCTATGTTGAAAATATCATTGGTACCCGACGAGCGTTACTCTCCATAAGTTTCTGCTTCGTGGCTCTATTATTATTGAAAAAGCATTATTACTTATTGGTCAGATGTCTGAACAAGCTTCAGAAGCCCGAAATAAGAAATTAAGGCAACATGGTGAGAAAATCCGTCAACAGACTAATCTTTAGAAGAAATGTTTTTATGACTGTGACAGTTCCTCAGAGAACAGACGCAGAAGAAATGGGCACGTCGTAACTTGATTTTGATATACATGATTCGGTTGTGAGTCTTAATTCTTAACTTATACTAACATTGTGAGGGTTAGATTCCTCATATATTACATTGTACATTTATTTGATTTAATACATATATTGCTTGTTTATGAATGTTATGTATTTATTGACGTAAGTCCTGTGAGAGTCTTCTTTTTAGTCTTTTATGTTTATCCTTTTGACCAAGGTTATACGTCACTGCACTGTCGAATTTACTTACATTATCAAAGAATTTGTTGCACTGTTTATTTATGTGATCGAGTAGAGGCGGTAAATTTAGTTCATTGTGAATTTGGTCATTCCGCACAAACCATGGCGCATTCACTGAAATTCGAGCAACTTTGTTTTGCAGAACTTTTAATTTTCTGTAGTGCGTATTAGATGCATTTCTCCATTTATGACACGCATGTGTTAATATAGGTCTTAGTATTGTTTTATATATTAGCATAATGCACTCTAGACGCAAATGTGATTTTCGATTTATCAGTGGCATAGCACTCACTTAGTTTTTTGTTCACATGGAAGCCCCATCCTAGTCTGGTGTCCAAGTAAACGTCCAAATATTTGATTGCTGAATCCTTGTTGTTCCACTCAATCTTATTTTGGTTTAATTTTATGATTGGTAAATTCTTTATTTGCTTTAGGGTAAAGATTTTTGTCTGTGTCTTTGTTACGTTGATTTTCATTTTCCAGTTGTTAAACCAGTTGTGCATCTCATCTAGGGCACTTTGTAGATAGTTCACTGCTACTTGGAGGTTTTCACTTTGTGTTAAGATAGCAGTGTCATCCGCGAACATAGCCAAGGTAGTATTGTCAGTTGTTTGCAAGTCGTGCATGTAAATATTGAACAAGAGTGGTCCCAGTATACTACCTTGTGGTACTCCCGCCAATATTGGTCTTTTATTTGAATCGACAGTATTCATTCTCACCGAGAATGTTCTGTCTTTTAAGAAGGACAAAATTACGTTATTCAGTTAGTCTGGGAATCCCAGTCTTATTATTTTGTACCTTAGTCCTAGGTGCCAGACATTGTCGAAGGCGTTTTATAGGTCGATAAATGCTGCTATAGTGTATTTCTTATTCTCAAAGCCTGTTTCTATCAATTCGGTAATTCTCATTAACTGGTGTGTTGTCGAGTGCTTTCTTTTAAATCCCATTTGATGATGAGGAGTGATATTACGTTCATTCACTATCTTTTGGATCCTCTCATGTACAACTTTTTCCAATAGTTTAGAGAGTGTTGAAAGTTAATGCTCCACATCACCGACTTTCAGATCTACCTAGAAGAAACACTGAAAAACTGGAAGCGTAAATGCGAGGGTATGGGAGTGCCAGTCAGAAACGATATCGATACACGTTGTGCTACGCAGATGATCAAGTGGTTATAGCGCAAGATGAGGAAGATTTGAGCTTCATGATGAGAAGACTGAGCGAGGAGTACGAAAAAGTGGGGTTACAGATAAACTACAAGAAGACCATGTATTTAGCAACAACGGAAGAAAAGTTGGAAGACCTACAAATAGAGAAGGATATAAGAATAAAAGCCACAAACAAATTCAAATACTTTGGATTTACAATAACAGACAAGGCAAGAACGGAAGAGGAAATTAAAAATAAACTGGGACAAACAAGATCGTGTATTAGACAGCTGCATCCAGTAATATGGGATAGACAAATTACGAAAAACACAAAAACGAGAATATACACCACAATTGTACAAAGTATAATGACGTATGGAGCGGAAGTCTGGGTAATAAACAAGGGAAATGAAAGAAAAATAAGAGCGGCAGAAATGGAATATTGGAGGAGGTACTGTGGGGTAACCAAGATGGAAAGAACCAGCAATGAAGAAATAAGAAGAAGAATGGGAGTAGAGACAGACATAATTCATAGTATCGAAAACAAAAGACTGGTACGGACATGTAAGAAGATCGGATGACAACAAATGGATCAAACGAGTAACAGATTGGAGTACCGCAGGAAGAAGAAAGAGAGGAAGCGATGGGAAGGAGAGGTTTAGAGGAGAATGACTGGCAAGAACGAGAAGCGTGGAGAACCTGGTTGAAAGAAGGGAAACGGCGGTAGCTGTAGAATCCTTATATATATATATATATATGAAAGTCAACTTCTAGGCCTGTAACTTCTCGGACTTTTTTACCACTTTTGTGAAATGTTAATATGTGAGAATGTTTCCATTCATTAGGAAAGTATCCTATTCGAAGGCAGAAGTTAAATATATTTGTTAGAATGGAAAATGATTTTTTGGTGAGCTATTTTAATATGCTATTTGTTATTTGATCTGGACCTGGCGATTTTTTGTTGGGTGGTTTTAAAATAAATTTCTGAATTTCTGCTGGCGAAGTTGGTTCTATCTCTATGGGGTGTTGACTATTGAAACTATTGTTTGCTTCAATTACTTCTTGTTGCTGGTTTTGTACGGTGTTTGCGTCATTGGGTGTAAATACTTTTTCAAAGTGTGATGCTAGAAGATTAGCTTTCTCTTCGTCAGTTGGTTGCATTAATAATTTTTTGGTAGCCTGCCACATCGTTGCGTCTCTTGGCTGGGACTATCCAATATATTTGTTGTATAAATTATATCTATAGTTGTCTAATTTTATCCTGACTTGGTGAGTGAGCTGATTATAAACATTTTAAGGTGTGGTCGTCTGATCCGTTGCCATTAACGTCTGGTTTTGTTCTTTAGTTTAATTAAGTCGGCTATTTCGATTGGAGTATGGATACCATTGAGTTTTTTTTTTGCTTCCAATGTGTTAGTGCTGGTAGTACACTTATTTTTACTGATTAAGTATACTGGTTGACTGCCT
The DNA here is from genome assembly GCA_036346155.1 of Sinelater perroti. NCBI lineage: Eukaryota > Metazoa > Arthropoda > Insecta > Coleoptera > Elateridae > Sinelater > Sinelater perroti. The sequence goes on along the minus strand of JARFIY010000158.1, from coordinate 12,358,824 downwards.
CATCATATCGCTAGTGGAATGAATAGGTCCAAAGTTTTTGATATTTTTGTCAAGTTCTCGTTGAAACATATTCCAGTCCATTTTGCCTTCAATTAATTTTGGTAATAGGGGTATATGCAGTAGTTTGCTATAGGAGAGTGTTACCGCTAAGTGATCTGCATCAAGTTCATTCAAAACTATTTGGTAGATAGGTGTTTGAAAGTTTTTAAATAAAACGACATCCAAGATATCCGGTTTATAATCTGTTCTGTAAGAGTAGTAAGTATAGGGGCTGATATTTGTATGTTGTGGTTCGTCAGTATTTGATTTAGCCTGGCACCATTCGGGTTATCAGCTCTACATCCCCAGAATTTTTGTTTGCAATTTAGATCCCCAATTAGAAATGTTGGTTTATTTGATGCTAGTCGCATGAAATGTTCCACCCAAAAAACATTAACAACCATAGCAAACATGACGTAGTTATGAAGAAAATTGGATTTTTCTATTGATTATGGCTCGAATATCACTGCATCATGAGAACTGTTAGTTTTACCAATTTTATGATGGTTTCATTCGATTGAGAAGGCCGAAAACGTTGAAAGCAATAGCAAGCAAAAAAATATTTTTAAATTTCTGGTTAAAAATCGCATATGTGTTGAAAATGGTTAAATATATTGGCTTGGAAATATTTCCATATAAAGACCAAAAACCATAAAAATGCCTTGTTCTTTGAAATAAAAAGTTTATAAAATTTTGCCCAGTTATTTGGGGTATCTGGATCATTGTAAGTCGCCTGCTGCCCCAAGCACCAGATTTCCACAAGAAAGCACTAAAGTGGAAGTGCCATAGCCCCTAGGTTGTGTCTCCGGCCTTGGCACAAATCCCTTTAGGAGAACTATGGATCGTTATTTGTATGAGGACATACTTAAGAACACGCTGCGTTCATATGCTTATGCAAACATGGACAGAGACTTCATTTTCCAAGAGATCCCAAACATCATACAAAGCAAGTCCAGGACTAGTTCACTGCCGTCGTGTGACTCTCCTCGACTAACCTCCGATCTATATATTATCGAGGGTCCTTGGACAAAGCTGGAATGTCGTCTAATTGACAAAAATGCTAAAAATACAAATGAGAAATATACCAAATTCAAGTAGGAATGGAAAAGCATTCCCTTGTTCTTCATCCATAGTATTCTGGACTCTATGGCTCTCAGGTGCCCGGCCATTATTGATGTTCAAGAGTTAAGCTATTACGTATTAGACTGTTGTTCACTTTTAATTGGCTCACAAAGATTTCAAGTTATTCCAGTGTTTCTATTTGACTTTTTTTTTCGTTTTGATCATTTTTTGCTGTGCTAATAAAGTTTCTTCCAGTTAAGTTCAGTTTCGTTGTTTTTTCTTAAAAAAGATTCTCTGGAAACGAAAAAGTTATGGTAAAAATACTAAAGATTGATATATTTTTGACCAGTACTGTAGCTACGTTTTTTAACAAATTTTATTTATCAATTCTATTGCATTCATATGTTTGTTTTATTTCTTTTTGGCTTTGATCCCAATTATTCTCTCAAGTAAACTGGACAACGATATTTTGGCATTGGCTACATAAATAAAAACATTTAATGTGCAATTGAATACCGGATCTAAAATTACACCTCTTTGTACAGCACCAACACATTTTTGAATACTCATGCATTAGGCAATTACAAAATGATGCATTGAGAACTATCAGTTGCATTAATTGATTGCATAGTATTACTTGATTATGACGTTTTGCCTTCTTTTTAAATTGCTTTATGCTCTTTTGGGATATAGATGTCTTGATGTAAGTCTTGATTCCTGAAATATTTTGATGTGTTGACTATTGATTTTAGAATTTTTGATTGTGCTCGTTGTATTATAGTTATACTGTACTTGGTAACAAAACCCTACAGATTGATTCTTTAGATTCACATTGATATTAATTACTGCCTTAAATATTAGGATCTTACTTTATAATGATATTCAAGAGTTTCTGCTAATCAGAAAGTTTAATTCTCTCATTTTAAGCTCTTTTCTACTTTTTTATCTCATTTATGTGTTCTTTCTAGTTAAGTTTAGTATCGTAATGGATATTCAAGTACTTAATCTAGACATTGCAAAATATTTTCCTTTTATCAGTGGAAAGTTTCTACTAAATTGTATTTTCAGTCTCTTACACCATTTGTCAATTTGGAAAAGATAGTCTTGAAAGTTTGCAGAAGTTGTTAATGTATCTTCATGGGCAGATAAAATAACTCTATCATTTGCAAAAATACTTGTTGTATTGAAACCTGACGTATTCCCGATTCAAAACTAACGCTAACACGCTTCCTTGTAAGACTACATATTTAATGGGTTGTACTAAAGAAATTTTATTGTTAACTTTGGTTTTAATGTTTATCTGTTAGATATAACTTTTGAAGGTAATAAAAAGAATTTGGCAGTGATTGTTTTAGTCCACGCATCGTACACCAAAATTGACTTAAAAAATAGGACAACTCCATATGGAAACCGAATAAAAACAAATAATCCAAAACAACAGTTCTTCCGATACGTAGATGCAGAACACCACCAAGCTTTTGGACGGAAGGAAAAAAGCAGATTTATTTGGAGAGTTCATTTTGGAAGTCTTCACTCCACATCAAATGCAACCTAATATTGAGCATAATCAAGAGGTTACTACACCCATTCAAGTCCAAAAGCATATATCCCAAAGGAGGTACCTGATGAAATCAAATCTCTGCATTTGAAGTAAAATTTTGAAGTTGACCTCATCACTTTAAAATGCTAAAAGAGCTGCCAAAAAAGGATTCGTCAAACTAATGTACATTTTTAACGCAGTATTACTAGAATACAGGAACCAAAGTTTTAAAAATAGCAGAAGTTATGATCGCAAATCTCGGTAAAAATGAAATGGATGTTCCAAGTTACCGCACGATCAGCTTGTTGCCAATAATATCATATGTCTTAGAAAAGCATATTCTCAAGAGAATCAAAGATTTTTACCACTTGATGGTATACCAGATCCATCAATTTGGCTTTGGGCAAGCTTACTCAACGGTACAGTAACGTCACCGCATAATCAGCCTAATCAACAGAGCATTTAATTGTCTGGAAGAAAAATACTACACTTTGTTGAAAGATTACCTACAAAAACGCGTACTTGAAGCAAAGGTCAACGAAGCGGCGCCCAGTCGCTTTGTTATTTATTAAGGGGTACCACAAGGAAGCATTTTTGGTCTTTTTTTTCCACGTTTGCAGATGATACGGCCATCATTTTAATCAACAAAGACCGTAACTTAGCCTTATTCTACCTAAAAGAGTATCCGAGTCTAAACGAGAATTGGCAAAAAAATGGAATTCAAGGCAAATGAAGCTAAATCCACTCATAGCACATTTATTCTCCCTAGAAGCACATGCCCTGATGTAAATTTTAACCAGATATCTAGGCTTGCACTTAGACTTGGAACTGAGCTGGAAATCACACATAAAGAAGAAACGCCAACAAATAGATCTGAAAAGCAAGGAACTAAATTGGCTGGTCGGTAGAAAGACACATTGGTCGATAGAAAACAAACTACTTATATACAAAGCTGTAATCATACCGATTGGGACTTACGGTATTGAACTGTAGAGATGCGCCTGTCAGTCCAATATAGCCATACTATAAAGAGGTCAGTCTAAAATCGTTACAAATGCACCCTGGTACGTTTCAAACCATACACTCCATAGAAACCTCAAAATCCCATACGTAACTGAAATCACTCAAAAAAGAGCCATCAAATATTGTGACAAACTAAATGATCACCCAATCCACTGATTGCACCACTTCTGCAATTTGTAAACAACAAAAAGTTAAAAAGACTATAAGCGTCAGATCTCTAAATAGCCGGAGAGAATGACGTCGGACGGATTACCTGCAAATGTATTAATTAGCATATTACCTTATAGATGTTATGTATCCGATTATTGATAAAATCAGAAGCATTTACATAACTCTAAAGTATCTCTGACACCATCAAACTATACTTTATTTGATACGTAAACGATGTACAAGTTACTTTTAAGTCCACATGAGGCCTACCAGCACATTGCCCAATACCACCAATTCGTAAATATCGTCTATTGAAAAATCAATCTTTGAGCAAGAAGACATCGGATGTTCATCTGCATGCTGAGATTTAATCCGTCACTGTTTATTACAAAACTAAAGTAAGTACACAATAAAATGATTAATTATTCGAAGTAAATGCCATCACCTTTTATGGCCATACGTCACCTTTCAGTGAGTTTTCAGAGTTGGTCACGACACCATTCTTTTGGTTTAGACGCAAAAAATGTCTGGCATGGGCTTCGACTACTTCAATACAAGTATAGGAGAGGAATGTAGTAAAAAATGTTATATGGAGACGAAAAACAAATCAAGAGATTATACGGACACAGTACGTCAAAGCGCAAAGGCTAAGATGGTTGGGGCATATTAGCAGAATTCCGGAGCACATATATAGTGAAAAGTATTAGAAGAAGAAGAAATGAAAGAAAAAGGAAGACCGAAGAAAAAATGGTTAAACGCAATGACGTCGGACAAAAGAAGTATCGGTATAACCCAGTGGAAAACGGCGGTACAAAATAGACCCCAGTGAAAATAATTGTTAACAAGATTGAAGAAGGATAGTCGTTAGAATCTATAAATCATGAACCTCAACGGCTTGTAGTATATATGTGAGTATTTAGAAAGCTCATCCAAAGAACTGGAGGTAAACAAAAAATAAAAAAGTAAAATGGAAAAATGTAATCAATTTAAAGCTATAAATTTCCAAAGCTTCTAAGTTGCATTATTATTATTATGTCTATTGAAAATAATTAGGAATATGTACGTTAATGTTTTAATATTATAAACAAAGGGGGCCCCAAAATAATTTTTAAATTTAATTATTTGCGCAAATTACATTCAGGCTGCTGGGCTGCAGCGCGCCTAAATTTCGCCCCCATTTTTGCACTAATAAAGCAAACAGCGTCGAAATCCAGCGAGCGCGCTTACGACGGAACGCCGCTAATGGCGCAAACCCGTCAAATTATTCACCATCCGCTGAATAACGGAAACGCCAGAACTCGCTGCGAAATTACCATCGGCTGATAGAGCGCCAGTATAAAACCATATGCGAGCCCCGCGCCCACGCGCCGCGCTAAGCCCCCCGCTGAAATATGGGGTTTGTACAAATTAAATGAGTTAGAAATGAGCGTTTCGGCAGCTCTTCTTCTGCGCTCCATCTAGGCGCCTTAAGCGGGGCCATTACTAAGGAGCCGCCGAGGTGGAAAAGCGGCGTCGCGCGTTCGGGGAGCGAAAGCGGCGCTTAAAATTGTCAGTTTGGGTGGTGTCTCAATTACCGCAATTTGTCATGTTGAATGTTCCAAAACCGAAAAACAGGGGAGGTTCGCAAGGCTCCATCTAATGCCGATCTGAAATATACAATCACTAAAACCCTCTTTGCACAATAATAAGTAAAGATGCAATTAAAGCTATTTTATTTGTTATTAATATAAACTATAAGAATTTATTAGAAAATTAATTTAAGAATAATAATGAAGAACAACCTCTTTGTTCTTACAGTTTAATAGTTAAGTAATTAGGATCTTAACTAGAAAAGTTTTGTTAACATTTCTTGCATTCTTTTTCCAAATTAATGCCTAAACAGGTTAAGAAATAATAGAACAAACGCAACTTTTTAAATTAAATAGAAAGCTAGAAAGAAGCTAAAGAAAGCATTACATACGTAAATATTTTCAGGATACATAAAAGACAATAAAAAAAATATATTATCTACAGTAAATACAAAATAAATAATGCAGTTGTGCCAGTATTTGTCATAATAAGAAGAAACACAATAATTATAAGAGCGTTCCATAAAAGGCACCCCATTTGAATCAGACGACATTTTTTGTTCTGAAGTTGGCAAGCATTGGGTATTTTGGTTCCTTTTTTGTCATAGAACAGTTTACTATGGAGCAACTTGTCCTTTATTGTTAAAACACAGATTCGCTTTAGTGCGTGCCGAGCTATACCTGTGATATCGCAGCAGCGGAGCCGCAGCCTCGCTTAAGGTCAGGCGAATTATTTATTTAATAATTCAATTTTTGCTATTTGAAGATAAGCCTGAATAAAACCTACAAATGTATTTACTATTAATTCCACGCTTGAATTTCAACGAGTAAAGTCGTGTACGGGCTGCTATTTGAGATAAATAAGTGCAACAGAAAAATAGTAAGGTCAACTCCACAAATTTATTTTAAAAAAACATTTATCTATAGCTTATCGTGTTTATAACTTAAAGTTACACAAAATAATTTCCAAACAACATACAAGCAGCAAGTAAATTATATTTACTTAACAATGTATCAGCCACTGAACTACGTGCAATATGCACCTCCACATACAATCTTAGACCCTCATCGACACCCACTTCCACCAATTTCAAATACACAAATGCCAACAAATTCTTCCCTTTCTCAACCAGTTCCCATACAAGTACCGGCACAAAATACAACCTTATCCAGCAGTCAACCAATAAACAACAATTTTCCAAACCTCAATATAATGCAGCCGCAAACTGCACAGTATTCTCACTCACAAAATACACAGACTCATGGCAATTTCCCACCAAAAACCGAAGTAGATCTCATGAGGATCAAGATGCTACTTCTTCAAAGAAGGATTATTGGCTCGGTCTTAGTAATAGATTTGCCCCACTTGCAGATGAAAACATGGACCACAATGCACAAATCACTGAACCCAAACCACCACCGATCTTCATCTCGGGCGTTGAAAATATTCAGCCATGAATTACCTTACTCAATGAACTGGCTAAAGATAAATACACGTTAAAGACACTGTATAATAATCAAGTTAAGGTACAGCCCTCTGAAAGTGCGATATATACTGTGCTAGTAAAAGCACTTGCAGCTAAAAACACCGAATTTCACACATATAAGCCTAGACAAGAAAGAACTTTTCGTGTAGTACTGAAGAATTTGCACCCAACCACTAAAGTACAAGACATTAAAACAAGTTTGCAAGAGAAAGGACACAAAATAACAAACGTTTGGAATGTGAAGCAAAGAGGATCAAAAATTCCATTACCACTACTTTTCTTAGACCTCGTACCTAAAGATAATAACAAGGACATTTACAAAATAGATTTGCTACTGAACACCAAAGTTCAGTTTGAATCACCGCATGCCAAACGTGAAATTCCACAATGTCTGCGTTGTCAAAAATTTGGACATACAAAAAATTATTGTCAAAATAAATCACGTTGTGTTAAATGTGCTTCAAACCACTTAACTAGCGATTATCTTAGAAAGGTTAAAGATAACAATGTCAAGTTCGTAAATTGCAATGAAAACCACCCGGCAAACTATAGAGGTTGTATAGTTCACAAGCAAATTCAACAAAAATTGTACCCACCACTACGACCACGCCATATTGAGCAGAGATCTGTTCAACCGGGCATTACGTTTGCCCAAATAACTCAAGAACATATCAGAACTCCACAAAATCAGCCAGAAGTACCATCACCAAAAAACGAAATAGACGATTTAAAGCAAATGATGAAAACCCTCATGGATCAAATGAGTACACTTATAAACCTCATGTCTAATAAAAACAAATAATGCAACAACAGTTAAAAATAGCACTCTGGAACGCCAACGGCCTGTGCCAACATACACAGGATATCAAATTATTTATACAAACCTATAATTTAGACATTCTGCTCATCTCTGAAACTCACTTTACCAATAGAAGTCACATAAAAATACCAAATTATGACATATATAAAACAAACCACCCAGATGAAACGGCACATGGAGGGTCAGCAGTTATAATCAGGAAAAATCTAAAACACTACGAACGAGCTGAATACAGACGCAACAATATCCAAGCCACCAATATCAGTGTTCTAGATACCCTAGGAGAACTATCAATCTCTGCTATATATTGTCCTCCAAGGCATAACAACAAATATGAGCATACCTCAAATATTTTCGGACCTTGGGAAATCGATTTCTGGTCGGAGGAGAGTTTAATGCGAAAACACAATATGAGGATCCAGGCTCACAACTACCAAAGGGCGAGAACTATTCAAAGTTATATCCGCTTATAATATGACTTATCTATCAACATTTCAGCCAACATACTGGCCATCTGACCCCCATAAGATACCTGATCTTGTCGACTTATGCCTAATCAAAGGTCTTAACTACAAAAAATTTGATGTTAAGTCCTGCTTAGATTTAACGTCGGACCACACTCCAGTCCTAGTAAATATGAATACACAAACTGAAGAAACCATCTCTTTGTAGCAAACGGACAGACTGGGATTATTTCAAAGAAAAACTGGACGAACAAATAACTCTTGAACTGCCTTTAAAAACTCACTTCGACATAGAAAAAGCTGTGGCAGACATCACACAAGCACTACAAAGTGCAGCGTGGCAAGCGACCCCAGACGTAGACGAAGAACGAATTCGAGAAGAACCCCCAGTACTGTTACAGCAAAAAATCTCCGAGAAACGAAAAGCTCGTAAACGATGGCATATTATGAGAGCCCCGGAGACAGACAACGGTATAATATACCCTAGCAAAAGACCTCAAAAAACTACTGTGTAGGATACGCAATGATTCCATACAAAATTATCTTAAAGAACTAACACCAACAAACGCAACCGATTACTCTTTGTGGCGACTCACTCGTAAACTAAAGTACCAACAACATCTTCTACCTCCAATACGAACCAATCATAACACATGGGCAAGAACGGATCAGGAAAAGGCCACTGTTTTTGCCGAACACCTTGCCTCAGTTTTTCAACCATATCCATCTCAATTAACTGCTGCTGAAGAAAAAGAGTTACTGAACCAGTTCGATGCTCCCTTTCAGATGTCTCTGCCTGTTCTTAAAGTTTCACATAGTGAGGCTGAAGCAATCATACACCACGAGGTTAGCACTAAAAAGACACCCGGGTATGATCTCATTACTGGTGAAATTATTAAAAAGCTATCCGAAAAATGTATTAAAGTATTGGTACAAATATTTAATGCTGTTATCAGACTTGAGTACTTCCCATGCCATTGGAAATCAGCTCAAGTCTTAATGGTCCTTAAACCTGGCAAAAATCCAAATGCAGCTACGTCCTACCGACCAATAAGTCCTCTTACAGTCCTCTCCAAGGTACTCGAAAAACTCATACTTAAACGACTGACCGACATCATAGAAGAACATAAACTTATACCCCCACACCAGTTTGGCTATAGAGCACAACACGGAACTAAGGAACAAGTCCATTGAATAACTAGGCAAATCCGTACTGATATGGAAGACCGCCGGTACTGCTCGGCAGCCTTTGTTGATATAAGCCAGACATTTGATAAAATTTGGCACCTCGGACTGAAATACAAACTTAAGCTCTTGCCCCTACATCCGTACTACTCACTCCTAGCATCCTACCTTTCTGACAGAACATTTCAAGCAAAGTATCAAGAAGCCTACACGGATCTCTATCCTGTGCAATTCGGAGTTTTTCAAGGAAGTATTTTAGGACCCATACTTTACTCACTGTACACAGCAGACCTACCTCAAACAAATTATACAATCACGGCTACATATGCAGATGACACGACTCTTTTAGCATCACATCAGGACCCTATTTCTGCATCTAGATATCTGCAAAGCCATCTGAATCTATTTGAAAACTGGTTAATGTAACTAAATCTACTCATATCACCTTCACCCTTCGCAAAGAAATTTGCCCTGCAGTTACACTTAATAGAACTCCCATACCCTAAAATGATGTAGTCAAATACCTCAGACTACATTTAGATGGAAGATTAACTTGGCGTGCTCACATTTTAACTAAGAGAAAACAACTGGGTTCTAAATTTCATCAAATGTACTGGATGCTTGGAAGGAAATCGAACTTATCCATCTAAAATAAAGTCCTTAGATCTTTTGTCAACTTCCCATGGTACGTACCAAATGTCTTACTCCATGCTAACTTAAAACTGCCTACAGTTCGTGAAGAAATCACTCGATTCAGCACTAATTATATAAAGAAGCTGACCTTTCATCCCAATGAGCTAGCAAACAACCTGTTGCAAGAAGAAGACGATTCAAACTTTCTGATCTTCCCACCAGATTTTAGTCACTTGCCTAGAACTAAATTGCCATATCTCTAAAATACTACAGGGGATGTCCACTGGGACATTACTCTACATGACATGTTATTCCTAGAATAGTCTTAGATTAAGCACACATCAATTGTATTTATAGTCTCCACCGAGACTGATTGTACAAATAAAAGGGGATATAAACAAAAATTGTTAAAACTTTTTACCAAAGCAGTAAAAGTGCCACGCAAACAGTACGAAATGAAGCACCCAACGATCTACAGTTCGAAGACTAATGAGACAGTTTGAGACATCTGATTCAGTAGCAACGCTATGTAGTCTGACAGAGCAACAAATTGCTGTTGTGCAAGGCAATGTTACTTAAGCCTGCTGATCATGATAAGCGGAATCGATTTGCTGATTGGGTTGTGGAAAGACTGGCAGCGAACGCAAATTTTAGAAAAAAAATTCTTAGTGGTAAAACCTATTTTCACTTGAGTGAGTTCATCAACAGACAGGACATTCGAATTTGTGGAAATTAAAATCGCCAAGTAATGCAGGAGTGTCAAATACATCTACTAAAAACGATTGTATGGTGTGGTGCTTGGGCAAGTGAGGTGATGGGGCTATTTTTCTAGGAATATGATTAGGGTACTTCAATGAAGAATGTCACCATAACATGATATCCAATCAGCAGTGGCCTACCTTTGAAGATATTGAGATGGACAATCTCTGGTTTCAGCAGAATGGAGCAACCTGACATATATGTGCGAGACAGTTGCCTTACCCCAGAAAAAAATTTCGCAACGAGTGATTTCCGTACATGTGACCAGCAATGGCTGGCGGTCCTGCGTTCTTACCCTTTCTGAGTTCTTCTTCGTCTTCCATGACGGTTTTAAGATCACAAGTGTACGCTAACAAATTCTGAAACTGAAGGCGGGAATCATACGCGTGATTGAAGGCATCGGGCCAGATATCCCCTGAAAGAGTCATCAATAATTTTGAGGAACGCATAAACTCATGTAGACTCGTGATAAACATATGCCTGACACCCTGTTACATACGTAAATGGGAGGTTTTACTGATAATAACTATGTTAAACATAACCGTGAAAATTTAATTACTTTACTGGATTTTCAAATTTTTGACTTTTTATAGAACATCCTTGCAAATAACGATGACAAAATAAAAGTAATTATAATAGTAAACCTGATGCTATGAATAGATGTTAGGGTTATAGCAATCTATGTCCCCATCTTTAATCCTTCCCAGAGAGTGGTTTGAATCATTACCCAGGTCGTTTCTGTAATGTCCAAGACCAAATCCATTGATAAAGAAACCTCCCAACTGATTCATCGTCGTCAACTAAGATAAGTCGTTCCACCCGCGCTTTTTGACGGAATGCCATTAAATATCGATAAGTTTCTTTTCTTTTGTGAAACTCCTGGTTATCACAGTACAATAGTGTCGAGCCCATATCACTGCGTCTACATCTTTGATTAGCCTTCTCATCCTTATCGCATCCTTTGACGCCTGATATGCGGTCACATATGTATTTCGCTTCTCTAGTCGATAGAGAGACTGCTAGCTGGCGCGTTGTAGTTCATGCTGTGGCATCGCCTGCAAGAAGAAACACAAAACCAATTGTTGACCTCGCGTGTCTCTACACTCTGCAGTCTGTATATAATAATCAGCCAATTTGAACACTGGCGTAGTCCTCTGGTAGCGAAGCGATAGTAATTCGTTTCTTTCAAATATTTCAATTACTCGAACACGTTCTGCCTGCTCGCGATGCCATGGTTAAGAAGGAAAGTACACGCATGACTTGTCTATCTGGTATATATTTCATATCTTCTCCTGTCGCCGGTGATTGTTTTTTGGACATCGTTATAGTTCTGCCTATTCATGTTGACAATATAACACAAGCATCTATTTTATCATGTTTTATAAATTTTTAGTATAAAAATATTGTAATACCAATATTTTGTATTACGCTTTGAGGTATTGGTCCAATTCTTCAAACTCTGAAGTGATTATCACATGCGATGTTTTGATTATTAACTTGTCGCTACATATAAACAGAACAGTATGACTTCATTAGAAGTTCGGCGTACATAAATGCATCAACATGAATTCAAGTGGTATCAGATGCAAATGGAGCTTATGGTTGTTGTCTTCATATTTATTCAGACCATTATCATCATAAATCAGCGTCTAATGCTTTGTCGTTGGACAAACGCCTCCCCTAATTGATTTAACTTTTCACGATACGCTGTATCTTCCATCCAATGTAATCCGGCGATTTTGTCGATGTCGTCTCTGCAGCGTGTACGGAGTCTTCCTCCTGATCTTTATCCTAGTCTCGGACCTCCACCCTGTCGCCTTTCTGCTCCATCTTCGGCCCTGTCTTCTCATTAGATGTCCAGACTACTGCCACTTCAGTTTTGCGATACGAGATATCAGATCTTCAATTTTTGTTTTGTTTTTGATCCACACATTAGTTATCGCATCTTGTAATTTTATTCCAAGTATAGATCGTTCCATACATTGCTGCGTCAGCCTCAGATTTTCCAGATCCGTTTCTGTGAATTAACCATGTCTCTGCTGCATAGGTAATTATGGAAAGAATGAGCTGGTTGTACACTCTCGTTTTTAAGTGTTGCGAGAGTTTTGACTTGAATACGTCTATCAGTTTTTCGTATGCGGTCCACGCCTATCTTGTTTACCTGTTTATTTCTTTTTTTGGAAGTTCTCAATCATAGTAATTGCCCAAGATATATGTATTCACCTACTGCTTTTATAGTATTGTTATTCAGTTGGATTGATATTGCGTCATAATTGTCATAATTTTCTTGCTTATATTCATCTTTAATCCAACTTTCGGAGTAGCTTCTTGCAATTCCATAATTAGATTTTCTAGTTCTTGCCTGCTATTTGCTAACATTATCACATCATCTGGAAACCTTAAATTTGATAGCCGTTCTCCGTTTATGTTTAGCCCCGAGCTTTTCAATTGAGTGACTTAAAAACGTCTTCCAATTAGTCCGTGAAAAGTTTCGGAGAGACCATCTCTCTTTGTCTGATACTCCTTTTTACTAGAATGGAGTTAGTATCTTCAAAGGTCATATTTGCGTTTTCGTATACATTTCTGATCACTTACATACACCTATAATCAACTCTATACCTTCTCATAGCTTTTATCACAGCCTAGATTTCGACTGTCGAGGCCCTTTTCGAAATCAATAACGGCCACATAAAATGGTATTTTTTTTTAATTTATTAAACTGCTAATTTACAATCTTCTTTGTATTAAAGTAATAAATAAATGGGCAAAAGTAATTATTCAGACATGCAAGGGTTCACCCAGTGCTGCATCCACTTATTTAGTATTATATTAATCTCTAACTAAATCATGCGGCCACTGTCGTTTTAACCTTCTGACTGTTGGTTGGGTGGTAAGTTGTTCTATTAATTGGCTGGTATGTTCTTGGGGCCTATTTACTAGGTGCTTGCGCATTTGTGGATTTCATCAGCTATGTAAGGAATTTGTAGGTCAGCGTACAGAGTATAATTTCTGACATACCAAGGGGCGTTAGCTATAATACGTAAAGTTTTAGATTGAAATCGTTGCAATATTTTAGTATGTGATGCTTTTGCACACCCCCATAACTGGATGCCGAATGTCCAGACTGGTTTCAAGATGACCTTGTATAGTAGAACCTTATTGGATAGGGAGAGTTGGGATTGCCGCCCAAGGAGCCAGTCCATTTGTCGGAGTTTGAAGTTTAATTGGTCCCTTTGGGCTTTATATGTTTACACCAGGTGAGTTTTTGGTCCAGGTGTAAACCAAGGTATTTCACGTCAGATTTAATTGGTACTGGGGTATTATAAATCGCTAATTGTGGACACTGAACACATTTATTGATGAAAGTTATTTGGACAGACTTGTCACAATTGACTGTAATCCTCCAGCGTTTGAACCAATCTTCTAATAAATTGAGGTGGACCAGTACGCTGCCTGTGGTACTTCGGCAGTGATATTATAGTGATTTGATACTGCATCATTAATTTTTACCTGGAATTATAGGTGGCTCGAAATGAGTATCTTCAGTTTATAGAGCAAGCTCTTATGTCAGACTTTGTCAAATGACTGCACAGAATTTCCTGGTTTCTAAGGTCTCCATGGTTATGTCAACAATTCTATAACTTTGATGCACTGTCCAGTGGTGTTCTCGAAATCCAAATTGTTGTGAAATTAATAAATCTAAGTATAGGCTGTCTTTTAAGGAGCAGCTTTTTGAAGATTTTTGACATTAAAGGCATGGGTCATATGAGTCTATAGGATAAAGGCTGTGCGGTTTGTTTGCCAGGCTTAGCAATCATGATTATTTGTGCATGCTTCCTTTAAATAGAAAAGTGACACAATCTCAGAATGCTATTGTAGATGGTAGTAAAGAAAACTAGTCCTTTTCTAGATAAGTTTAATGTATTTCTCCTACTGTTAAGTCGTATCCAGGGGCTTTTTAAGTTTTGGTAGTCTGGATTTGTTTTCGGAATCGGACAAGGTGTATCAAGAAATTCTTCAATTTTTGTAGCGTCGCCACTTACTGGAGCTGTAGGTGTAACGAAAACGGTTGCTAAATGTTCAGCAAATGTATTAGCTTTCTCCTGGTCTGACCTAGCCCAGTTATTGTGGTGGCTTTCCATATACAGTGATCGGCTGGGGAAAGCTGAGTAATATATTGTTTGAAGGATTCGTTGCGTGCATTTTCTAAAGCCTTATGCAGTTGATGCGTAAGTCTGTTGTAGATAATTTTGTCCGCCCTGTCCCTAGTTCGTTGCCACTGTTTTCTAGCCCTGCGCTTTTCCACAATCAGGTTTTGTAGATGGCGAGGAATGTTGTTAATTTCTAATGTATTTCTGGGTTTACTAGGTGTTGCTTGCCAAGCAGCATTCTGTATTAGGGTTGTAAAGTAATGTGTGGCCTCTTCTAAGTCATGTGGAGTTTTAATTCTGACTTTAGAATTAAGTTCTTGGTCAAGTAGTGTTCTGAAGAGGTCCCAGTCTGTGTTTTTGGAGCATAATCTTACAGGGGGTTCCTTTGTGATTACTGTTGTACTGAGAGTTACCAATACTGGCGAATGGTCTGCGGATAAATCAAAATTAGACTCTGCTTTGAGATATGTGTTTGCTATACCTTTGACTATTGCGAAATCGAGTGTCACTAGGCCAATGTGTAGGCCCTCCGCTACTGAGGAAATTGAGGTTGAGCTGGCGAGCTATCCGTAAGAGATTTTTGTCTTTCGGGTTAATTAGCCTAGATCCCCATATTGTATTTTTGGAGTTCCAGTCCCCTCCAACAATGAACTTGTGCTGAGAGATTGAAAGAAGTTCTGATTTCTCCAACGGAGACAGAATTCCACGGAGGACAATAGATTGATGCTACCACTAGTCTAAAGTCACGAGTATTTACTTTTATGCTTGAGGCTTGACTTTTTGCTGTTGTATAAGATTGGAGTTGGTGGTGTGCTATTGATTTTTTTATTATAACCGCTGCACCTCCATCCGGATGGTTAACTAGGTATGTGGTGTAGTTTGATATTTTTATTACTGTTCTCAAAGTAGCATGAGTTTCTGAAACTAGCATTATGTTAATTTTATGGATTTGTAGAAATAATATTACTTCTGGAATGCGGTTTGTGATACCGTTAGCATTCTAAAGAGCAATATGGATTGGTGAGCCCATTATGCTAATTTATTGATGATGCTGGAGAGCATATTTAAAATTATGTCGCTCTGGTTGATAATCTGGGAAACATTGATTTAAATTTCATTAGGAAATTAAAAAAATTTTTAATGTTTAATTGTTGGTGATTATTGGTGGAGACTGGATTGGTATTGCCGGGGGTGACTTGAGAATAGGATAGTAAATTATTAAGTGGAAAGACAGGGACATAATTATTTATGGACTTCGATTGAGTTCTGAGCGGAATAAAGTCATTTGTATTTGGAATCCTTTGTTTTCGCTGGTGATTTTTAATTGGCGGACTTTTAAATAATGAGCTTCGATTTCTTTGTAAATCTTTATAAACTGGGCATCTCTTATAATTGGCAGGATGGTTGCCGAGGCAGGGAGCACATTTAGCAGGTGTGTCTAGTGATTTTCTGCACACTGCGGTATTATGTTTACCTCCACATTTGACGCTTCCAAAGGGTTTATTGCAGTACGCCTTTGTATGTCCATAACCTTGGCAACGGGTGCATTGAGGTGTAATATTTGTTTTTCTTCGGGGCTCAACAGATATTTTAATGTTGATTAAGTATTTGAGATAATATATATTCTTAATGTTATCTTTAGGTTCAAGGTCAATTATAAACAGTGGCAAGGGTTTCTTTGTTGCCCTCTGCCGTACATTCATAATATTTCAGGCTTCGTGTCCGAGTTTGTGTAACTCTAACTTTAATTTCATCAGTCAAAATCTACTCTATAAGCTCTATCTTCTTTTTAACTGATAGGTGTGGTGAATTATTTCCAGGTCTTTAAGGTGTGTAACAAGTTTTCTATAAGAATCAATAGCATGAGTATTAATTGTAATTATGTCATTGGTCATTGCTTTTGTATAAAACTATTCTTTTTCTATGATTGTAGAAAAATTGCTGATCATTTTGTTGTAGTCTTGCACCTGTAAATGTAAATTGGCGGGGGTTTAGGAACTTTTGATTGTTCCGTAGCAATTCTGGATTCTTGGCGGTCTTTAGTTGTTTCGTCTTGCGAGAGAACTTGGTATTTATTAGATGTGTTTATTTGCGTTATGAGGGTTTTCCGAAGAAATGTTTCTCTTTCTTTTTTTAATGACTTCCCATTTGTTTTAACTTTTGTAGTATCCTGGATGTTTGCATGATCTTGAGTGTTATTATCGGAAGTACTTTTGTCGTCTTGAGAGGTTTCGTTATCCATGATTCTAGAATTTGTGTCGGAATCAGTTAAGTAATATGTTACTTCAGGATTGTCACTACTTGATGCATACTAATTAGAGGTAGATTGCCTTGCCTGTTGGGATGGTTTGATTGGGTGTGCAACATTTGCGGTGGAATCTGGAAAGTTTGCTGAGAATAATGAATTTGTTGAGTATTGTAGGGATTATATGCAAGCTCCCGTATTAGCGAGATAAGATTGACTATTGAATGTGGAAGTCCTCGGAGGCTCGTAATTGTAGCCACTCCGGTTAGGAACATTTTTCAACGTCGAATTACATGAAATAGGTAAATTTATACGTTCAGTGTTTAAAGCGCTGAATGAATGTATATTTGGTTATCGTGGTCGCTAACCTTAGGTACGCTTATCATACGGCTGGCACTTGTCACTTTAAGATAGCGGAGCACTGATGCGCACGTCCTTATTCTTTAAAAGACAAATGCAAACTCAAATGGAAAATTGCATTCGTAAAATTTCTCGATAATTTGTCGCACCGTGCGGATGTGATCGATGCCTAAAGTACGCTTGCTCTGGTGGTTGAAAGACGTCTAGCTTGTCCGCCACTATTATTTTTGAAAATAGTTTATATAAATAAGACAGTAGTAAAACAGAACGATAGCTTTTTATATCTCGCTTGTTTCCTTTTTTAAATATTAGCACCATATTTGCATTTTTTCCGTTATGAGGTACTTCTCCAACATCTAGGCAATGGTTGAATAGCTTTTCTAAGTGCTTCAAGATTTTGCTTCCGCTAAATGTGATTAGCTCGTTTATTATTTTATTTGTCTGCTTGTTCTTGTCTAGTACTGTAGGGTTCAATTTGTGAGAGAATCTCGTGTTTGTTTGATGTTCTTGTAGGGATGGATCGCTGTCAAGGTTGCTAGTATTTGTATCCAATTCTTCGACCAAATTTGCATTTATGAGGGTATTGAAGTCTTCGGGGTTAAAATTGTTATTTGCTGTATTCATTATTTGCTGGTTTGTGTTATTTTGCACCGCTTAGTAAAAGAGAGTGGTTGCGGATTAATTTAAAAGGGAGATGACTGGTATGGTTGATAATGCGTGGGATATACGGGCTGTGGATTAGGTTGGCTGTTGTAATTATTTTGTTGTTGAGTAAATTGGTATTCTTATTCATTAGAAATACTAAACTTAAAACCGTAATTTTCAGAGGCTACTGGTGCACCCGAAGGCCCGGGGTCGCAGCCGTTCTCCATTGGAAACGTAATACTCACATACTTCTGTTGCAGTAATGGATTTAAATTGAACATACAGTTTGGAAGTGGTATGACACGGGCTATCAATAGATGGTTTGATGCTCGGCACTTCCAAAGATAACAGGGCGTAGAAAACGTGCTTCATGGTAACTTTACACGTAAAAAGGTGGTAAAATAATTTAACAAAGAGTACAGACATTTATAAACAGATGTCTTCGAACTATATACAGATTTTTTGACCTGAAGCAATTAGCAACGAAGACGACGGAAGAAGAAAAATATAAAAACAATTAATAGACGTAAATGCAGATAGATAGATCATACCCCCAGAAAACCAACAAAAAGTATAATAAAATAAGCTTTGGATTATTACAAAATAAGAAAAAGAAAAAAAGATAGCGGAAAAGAACAATTCTAGAAGGATCACAAGTGAAACTAACTTGAGAAGAAGCAAAGAAATAAAAAAATAGAGAAAAATGGAACATATTAATTAACAAAACTGGACGGACTCAAGACAGTGAGTGGGACTAGCAAACTTGGCACAGACATTACTATATACTATTAAAACGCCTCTTATGCCGTCCTTTGCTCCAGCTTGGAGCTATATGATGTATGATGTTGTGCTCTTTCTAATGTTTGTAATTCAAAGTTACCGAACTAATTAGGCTCTGTACAATTTTGTTGATGCCTTGTATATTGTCCAATTCAGATGAAGTCTTAAAAAACTGTTTGTTTAAAATTACACCTATGGGGTAAAAAAATTTAGCATTTTTGGAAAACCCGTATAGGAACAATTTTCATTTATTTTATTTTATTGGATAAAAAAGTGAGGACCAAAACGCTGTAGATAAACCGCCTTTAAAGAGAGTTTGGACTATCATTCGCTTTCTGAAAAAAATTCATCGCTGAAGATCAATAAGTGCGTCAAATCTTTTCTATGTTTAGAATAAAATATGCTCATCAGTTTAGAGCAAACATAAATACAAAGAGAGGCTTTGTTTAATTATATAAAATTATCAAAAGTCTTAAGACAAACAAACTACTTGTTATGTTTTATGAAATATCATTTAGTGTTCCAAACATTAATAAAATCAATATCTTAGTTATTCTAGTTCTATGATAGCTTATACTATTGTGTTTCATATTACTCTTATCTGCATAGAATTATTATAATAAAAACTTACTTATTTAGTTTCTGCTGAAACGTCGAAGTATCCTGTTCTAGTGAATAGACCTTACCTGAAAAAAAACAAATATTTTAACAACAATCGAAATTTTATGAACAAACTTTTTATCAAAGATAAATTCACCATTTTAAAAAACAAAATGCAATACTGCCCTGGAATGGATGATTCATTTTTGTACAGATAATTAATTGCTTTTCCGCTGTAGCGTGAGCGCTTCATTGTGCTTTCCCCTCGTATCTTCAGCTCTTGCCGAATTGCCGCGAGGGTAGCAAGCACGATTGCGTCATCAAACAGCGTCTATTTCGCGACTGTATTGAATGGAAAGCCCAAACTTGCCGAAGAAGCCGGCGCCAAGTTTCCAATTAGCAGCGCAAAGGTATCCGTGCAGCAGTCGCCGCCCATATTTAATTAGCAGCGAAGTACAATTTTGCTCCCGGTTTCGCGCCGACGAATGTGAAACGAATTAAATCGCGGCTGATTAACCGCGATTAATGCGGCCCCACATCCGGAACTTCCGGGGCAATTTATTATCTTCCGCGGGCCGTAATGAAACAAACTTCGTGAATTGTTGCTCAAAACTCCGCGGGCCGTAAAGCTTCAAATTCTGGAATGTAATTTGTTATTAGCCCCGGTTGCGCCCCTTTGTTATGAGTGCCGACTTTGATGCAGCGCCGCTCAAAATAATTCCGCCCCACGTACGGCACCAGCAACGTAACGCAATAACCGACTCGGCGAATTTCCGAAGGGCGCGGGGCATGGCTCATGCCAGTCCGCCACAATGCAGGGCTTTATTTAGAGCGGCGCTCTGCAGGCCGAATGTCCCGCTCCGCCGTTAACCGTCATTAATTCATTTCAATGGTAATTGGCGTAGTTAATGGCAGCGCATGCAACTGTTCGCGAGTCAACTGGAAATCTGCCCCGAGCCTGTAAATCACGAAGTAATGACCGCTGCGCTCACAAATTCCAATAAGCTGACATTTTTCCGTAGACTGCAGGTCAACTCAATAATTTTTGTTGATTTGTTGTTATATATGATAACCTGAAATCATATAATTTTTATATGTTTTGTTTCTTAGGATAAATAATGATATATATCTTTTAATTGTATCTGTATTTATAGTACTTTAATAGTTCTGATCTACGAGATGAGTTTAAGTTCTAAGGTCCTCAATTTTTTTCTCAACAGTAAGAGTAAGTAGAAAAATGTGGTTTATTTTAAAAGACACTAGGAATATTTCTGGATTTGTAATATACATGGCAGCACCATAAAATGTGCTCAAGTGAAATTATCGCCATTGCAGTAAGTGTGGTTTTGAATACTTAAAATGGAGGCGTTCATGTTCACGAACAACGTATAATCATCCGTTTTCTCCACTTGCATGGTAAGAACTCTATCGAAATTTAAAGAAGGCCGAGAGATGTGTGACTATAAACCGAAGCAGCCTCAGCCACAAACCAGCCAGACCAAAACCATGATTGCGCGAGCGACACATGTTGTTATAGACGGCTTTTTCGTAGGGTCTATGGAATACATTTTTCATGATGACCTGAAAATGCGAAAAGTTCCTTCAAGATGGATCCCACAAATGCTAACCGACAAACATAAGCTACGCGGGTAGCAATACTTTAAGAAATATTGACAGCCATAAATTTGCTACCATGAGGCGCTGATTTTCCAATCAATCAGCGATTTTTCAGTAATCAAGACATGCTCATAAATAAATATTCTGAGCAGCCATAAAATGAAGGTGAAGACGTCGTAAAAAATGTATGTCTAGGCGGAGATTGCGTTGAAAAGTAATAAAAGTTTCAACTTTCTTGGGCAAGTACTTTTTCAGAACAAAAATTTTAGACCATATCACTTGAACGCACCTCGAATATTATGGCAACTATCGTAATAGTTCTAGGTTTAATTATTTACTGGATTTGTAATATAATTAACGCATATGTCATAAAATTGCAATTGATCGTGTAACGCACACTTTAACCCAATATGGAGTAATCTTACACACAATTTAAAGATATTGACGAAAAAGGTAAGAAGTGCAAAGTTAAAAGTAGTAGTAAAAGTGGGAAATAAGGTAAAAATACCACTACCAAGAAGAATAAGTTAAATTTTTCCTATATATATTATTAAACATGTACTTGCGGCCCCCAAGAAGTCGACCAGAGTAAGTGCGCAGCGATAAAAGTAACACGATAAGAAAGTACAGTTTGAAACAAACAAATAAATAAAACTACAGCGCCTTGATGAAAAATTAATTTAGAATTAACAAAGTATCGATTCAAATAGAGACAAGAAAACTACTTACCGCAAGGCAAATTTAATTAAGAATGAGTCAAGATAAAGGCAACAACGGGAGCACGAAGGTAAGAGTTAGAACATTCGTGAGATCCAGTAGTCTTCGAAGAAAAGAGTACGCAACAGATAACAAAGAATATATAACCGATTAAGGAAAGAAAAAACGCGAAAACAAAGAAAAGGCTGAGAAGGCCAAATCTCCAACAAGAACATAAAAAGGCCACCTATAAAACAAACGAAAAAATTGATATAGATGATGATAACAGCATCAATATAAAGTCTAAAATTTAATTAAAAAAAAAGGAAAAAAGAAAATTGAAAAGAAGAAAAAGCATAATAATAATACGATTATGAATCTTTGGAAGACGAGTTAATTGAAGAGATGACATTACAAAATCAAAAGAAACACAAGAACTAAAAGATGGATATATACTATGTTCGTCAGGAGTGGAGAATACAGAATGGGGAACGGGTATGGTAAGTCCAAAGTAAAAAACATAAAAATAAGAAATTTGTGACTAACAGGCTATTACTTATGGAACTAAATTGGTGTGATAAACACAATACTTTAATAATAACCTGTGGACCAAATAGTAACGCAAATAAATAGGAAAAAAGATGACTTTTTTCAAAAGCTTCAAAGGGAATTATACTATGGAATAGGAAATACTATAATCATGGGTGATATTAATGGAAGATTAGACAGCAACAATAAAGATATTTAAAGGTATATAGAGCCATAGTGGTAAAGCAATTAAAAATGATAATGAAAAAAGACTGATAGACCTATGCGTGTCCAACGTGTTTATAGTCTAACTTTTAGAATTATGTTTTCTTGATTGTGGTTTCTGTATATGTCTTAGTCTTTCTGTTATGTAATCTAATAATTTGCTTTTTGTAGATGGAGCAAAAACTGATAGTCGCTATAATTAGGTAATGATCCAAGAAAAAATCGTAACTTGGGATGATATCCGTTTAGGGTGATAAGATGCCACCTATTATAAAAAAGTCTAGTAAATCAGGAGATTTTTGGGGATCGCTTGGCCAGCAAGTGTGGGAGTGCTAATGTATGGAAGAAGTTTTTATAGTGCTCTTTTTTGATGTTGGAGCATTTTAAATTTTATAACTATGACTTGTAGGTGGGCTGCTTTGCATTTAGGCAGAATAAAATAGTTGACAGATTTCTTTGTTATTTTGGCTGTTCTAGCACGAGCAGTATTATCTGGATGGTTGTTGAATAGTTATATAGGTTAAAGTAGGATCTATGAAATGAGTCTTTTCTATTAGCAATATATCCACAGAGTTATTATAAAGGAATATTTTAATTTCCTGTTGCTGTAGAAGGCCGTTGACATTACACTGAGTTATCTCAATAAATTTAACGAATTTTGATCAGCGTTGAAAGCATGTTTAATATGCTGTTTTAATGCATTAATTGCTGGATCATACATTTGAATTCTTCTAGATATTTGATCATAATAGAAGAAATATTGTCATCATCATGTTTAGCGCCTGATTGGTGTACATTCAAGTTAAAATTATGTCCAACTGTTGCTGCATTCGCAGAGGTAACATGTTGCTGCACCAATGATGTTTGAATCGGATTTGGCCGTATAATGACGGTCACGTATGCTTTACTGGATGTTTAGTATATTGTTTGTGTTATTAGGCTTTTTCAAAAATCTGTGAGAATATTCACATATTCTGTACTCTACAGTTACAAGATGCACATTTAGCTGGGGTATTGTTACTTTTCTTGCAGTTGGCCGTGCTTTGTGTTCATTTGTAAATGTCTTGATTGCTGGTAGTCGGTTTTAGATTAGCAAAAAATATGTTTAGTGGCTCCTTTGTTACTTTACTTTTCTCATTTAGTCGCGTGCGAACAGTGATAACCGCAGGGCCAAGCGAACACATCTTCGAGTGCTTCCAGGAGTGCGCCCGCACGGGTGAACTCTGCGGCGGCGACCAGGGCTTCAGCGGCGCCAGCGGCACCAGCGGGCCGGGCCTCTCCGGCCAGCAACCAGGGCCTCTTCGGCCAGTAACCAGGGCTTTCACCCAGCTAGGCATTTGTAGGTACTTCTACAGAATTCCCGTTTGACTTTCGAAAAGTAAAGAC
The DNA here is from genome assembly GCA_036346155.1 of Sinelater perroti. Classification (NCBI taxonomy): domain Eukaryota; kingdom Metazoa; phylum Arthropoda; class Insecta; order Coleoptera; family Elateridae; genus Sinelater; species Sinelater perroti. The sequence continues at coordinate 12,334,861 of JARFIY010000158.1, read as the reverse complement.
GTTAACCGTACTCAGGTATCGTTATCTTTGAAAGTTTGAAGCACTACGCGACACATTGCGATAAGTGCAATATCAAAATAAATAAAATAAAAATCATAATATTATACTAAGCCAAGCTGGTCCAAAATTTACCTTAGGAAACATGTTCCCCAACTCACAACAGTACCCACTTTTAGGGTACGGAATACCTAACACCCAAAACCAACCACAGCAATAATCATCACAAGGATATACAATTCCCAATTCTCAAAATCAACTATGTTGACTTATTGTACCAAATTCGTAACAATTCCAAATAACTTTTCAACGCAACAATCGTTTCAAACACAACAACTTTCTCTACCAATGCAACAAGTATATCAGAATCCTACTGACCAAACCACCCCCAGTAATATCTTAAAACCCGCAAAATTCAACCTCCAAACTATATCCGATAACGGCAGTATGAACGCTGAATGGAGGGACCAGGAGCAAAAATTGAACTACGAAGATATAAACAAAATAAATCCGTGGCAAACGGTCCCAAAACGCAAGAGAGACAAAACAAATAACGAACCTCATACACCTACAACTCCACCAACCAAAATACAAAACCGCTACAGCCCGCTTATATCCGCGAACGAAGCGAATCAACTGAAATAAATGAAAATAATGTTCTTCAAAGGACACCAAAACCATCTCCAATATTTATATATGGAGTTAAAAATTTCAAAAAAATGATAAAAAGTCTTTCCCTAGTGACAGAAGTAGAAACATATTACACTAAAACCCTCCCCAACAATACTATTAAAATTAATGCACACACGGTAGATACATACAGAAAACTAATTCGACACCTAAAAGACGAAAACATCGTCCATCATACATATCAAATTAAAGAGGTACGGGCATATAGAATTGTTATACGACATCTCCACCACTCCAAACCGACAGAAGACAAAATTAGAATTGGAAAAAGATGGACACAAAGTTCGCAACGTCATAAATATTAAACACAGAGTAACCAAAGAACCCCTTTCGTTATTTTTCATCGATTTCAAACCTCAGCAAAATAATAAAGAAATCTTCAAACAAGAATTTCTCTGCAACACCAAAATAACTGTTGAGGCTCCAAAAAAAATCACAGCATAATCCAATGCACTAGATGTCAATCTTATGGCCACTCCAAAACCTATTGTTTAAAACCATTCTACTGCGTAAAATGTGGCCTACCCCATAATTCAAAGACATGTACAAAACTCAACACCACACCTGCTAAATGTGCGCTATGCAGCGCTGCTCACCCTGCAAATTACAAAGGTTGCGATGTCTACAAAGAATTAGTAGCAGCTAGATACAGAAGTTCTAGAGGACACCAACAAACACAGTCTCAACCAACCAATTCTCACGATGCTCACACATGCTCAGAACTCCAAACATACAACCAACCACAACTTCACATCTTCATCAACGAACGTACGCACAAGCAGCGAGCCAAAATAATCAAACAGAACCACAATTAAATTTAGAAAATCAATTGTCAGTACTTCTAAATGAATTTAAAAGTATGTTTGGACAGCTAATAAACCAGAACAGTATGATTCTAAATCTACTAACCAGTTATTGGGATACTACAAGCATGAACAATTTAAACATACTTAGAATTGCAACATTGAATTCTAACGGCCTGCTAAATCATAAGAAGGAAATTATAACATTTTTAAATATAAATAACCTGACAACATTTAACATACCTCAATACTTCACATACAGTACTCCCCACCCAGACGGCACTGCCCATGCTGGTTCAGTATTACTTATTCGCAAATCTATCTCGCATCACGAATTACCCAAATTCCAAACAGACAAAATACAAGCGACCAGCGTCAAAATAAAGGCCAGTCCATAACAACTCACCGTCACCGCGATATACAGCCCGCCACGGCACGCAATATCTACAGATGAATACAAAGACTTCTTCAGCACCCTTGGTACTAGATTTATAGCGGGGGCAGACTGCAATGCTAGACACACGCACTGGGGGTTTCAACTAATTGCAACAAAAGTTTGAAATCTACTACGGGCAATGAGCGATAACAACTAGTAGCGGTGAACCCACTCACTGGCCAAGTGATCCTAGAAAACTCCCTGATCTCTTGGACTTCTTCATAACAAGAGGAATAGCAAGAAATAACTGTATAACAGAATCTAACTACGACCTCGTATATGTCCACACTGCAGTGACGACCAGCATAAGTACTATTGTTATCACAAAATCACGCCCACCTAAACTAACCTCGAAAAACTCTGATTGGTCTTCCTTTCAGCAACACCTAGAAAAAGTAAATCTCAAGCTGCGGATCAAATCCACTACAGACCTTGACGAAGTACCGCAATACTTCATTCAAGTAGTTGAAGAAGCAGCTTGGAAATCAACTCCACAACATGAACAAAATACAACAAATATGACGAATATACCACTACACATTCGTCAACTGATAGCCGAAAATGTTGGAGACCAACGTATCTACAATCGGTTAAGCCGAAAACTGAAAAAAGCCCCCACGAACGTGCAAAATAATACCTTTGAACATTATATTACCAATCTATTTGCAAATTGCTACACACTATCGAAAGCTGCAAAAAAGCTAAAAGGAGCGCAGACACCTGTACCCCCTATCCGTCAAACTAAATGGCGAGTGGGCTCGTTTTGATAAAGAAAAGGCAAACGTTTTTGCCTCACATTTAACCAATGTCTTTAAAACTGTGCCAGACCATATTGACCAAGAAATAGAAAATTTTATCGACACTCCTTGTCAAATGTCTCTGGATATAAAAGCCTCTCCCATGGAAGTACAGGAAGAAATCAAATTCCTAAACATACGCAAGGCCCCAGGATATGATCTCATCACGGGATATGTTCTAAAACACTGCCTAAGGAAGCCCTTCTTCTCCTAATAACCATATTTAATAGCATGCTTCGGCTATCGAATTTCCTACAATATGGAAATATGCGGAATAATAATGATCCATAAACCAGGAAAGCCTCCACAAGAACTGTCGTCTTATAGATCCATTAGCCTACTACCCATCGCTAATAAGGTTTTTGAAAGACTATATGCTGATCATGATTTCCTAACTATACTCCCCAATCACCAATTCGGGTTCCGAGAACACCATTCCACAACCCAACAAGTCCACAGAATAGTTAACACAATATCACGAAGTTTTGAAAACAAGAAATTCTGACATCTCACAAGCCTTCGATAAACTAAAAAACTCCCTATCCCACAACTACTTACTCTTCCTTAAATCATATCTAGCTAACAGGCACTTCTCTGTTCGACATTCAGATCATCACTCGAACTTCTACCCTAGTAGCTCTGGAGTGCCCCAGGGTAGCGTATTAGGACCACTGCTTTTCCTCATTTACACCGCAATATACCTGAAACTGCTGACACACAAATAGCTTCCTTTGCTGATGACGTGGCAGTCATTGCCACCGACGAGAATCTCACAAAAGCCTCGGCGAACTTACAAAGCCACCTTAACGTACTTCAAGAATGGTACACTAGAGGGCGAACTAAAATGAACTCAGCTAAATCAGTGCACGTTACGTTTATCATGAGACGGGTAGTGTGTCCACCTGTAACGATGAACAATAAGCAAATTCCTGTAGGGACAGAGACAAAATACCTCGCCCTTCATCTTGACCAAAGGCTCACATGGAAGAAACACATCCAAGCCAAAAGAAAACAACTTGTCACAAAATTCCGACAATGGTTAATTGGCAGAAAATCAAAACTCTCACTAAATAACAAAATACTGATTTATAAAATTGTACTGAAACCTATATGGACATATGGCCTCCAACTCTGGGGATGTGCGAAACCGTCATCCATCTGTAGTATACAAAGATTCCAATCCAAAACACTAAGAGTACTTGCTAACGCTCCATGGTATGTGCGCATACAAACACTTCATACCGACCTGAATAATGAGTGCCTCCTGCAACATGCAGATAGCTCACCACACAAACGAGCTAATAGACCAGCTCTACACCAATGGCCCACCCATACGAAGACTGCACAGAATATGGCCCCCGGACTTATTACCATAATTAAATAAAAACATGAAAGAGAAACATTACTGAACGTTTCTCTTGCAAGCTACTAGCCTATAACATATTTACTTAATACTCTATACAGATGCAGATTGTAAATGAGCACATTGTCAAATATAAAAAAAACTTTTCTCATTTAAGATATTTCTGACTTTTTGTCCTTGGTTGCTAAGTTCATGGTTCATTTCTTTTGTCTGACGAAAAACTCAAATTTTTATAAGGACTTTGTATGGTCGGTTTTGCTTATATTGATATGTATGATAAACTATATCGTTTTTCCGCATGTAATGTTGTAATTGTGTCTGAAAACTACAGTTGATTTTTATTGTACTGTCAGCTAATGTTTTGTAGCATATCGCTCAATTTATGATATATCTTTGAGTTTGTTGATCATTTTTTTATAGTTTAACACTCATAGACAAAAACTGGAGAATATTTTGGATTTTTGTTGTCGGCTTGTTTGTCGTTAGATATTTTAGCTAAATTTATTATTCAAAATACTATTGTGGCCCTTGGAAAGTTTTATCTTTCTTTTTTTTTGTCCATTTTATATTTTGCAACGGGTTTTTGTTTGCAACTTGTTCAGAGGTTTCATCATCAGTTGTAGAAGACGTACGTAGAGAATAGTAACTGATAGTTGTTGAGTAAAATGATCAGGTGGATTTACAATTTGATATTGTGATACATTGTTATTAGTATCACTTTATGTTGGACAGCCTGTATAACATTATTAATTGGAACGTATGCCTCGTCGTGAATAACACCTGGACCATTGCAAGCCACCAGCATGTTTGGTTTATAATATTGCGTTGAGGTTATTGTTAATACAAATGGGTTGTACTTATCTTAGTATTTTAATGATTATTGTTGATAGCAGCGGTCACTTATTTGATAACAAAACTTTTAAAGACACTTGCTTGCGCTACGTAATTCAACTGAAAACTTAGTTTACCTTATAGTCTATTCTGTTTGTATTCATTTGCTATGTGAAATAACTTTTCAAAGACTATAATGCAATGATAAACGTAGGTGGAAATAAAAAATTAAATTGAAGCTTTTGCCTCATGCATTGTTGCAAAATAGATGAAAGAAGAAGTATATCGTAGCTTCAAATGCACTAAAGGCTGCATCGGGAAGTTGAATTTCAAAGGAGAAATGCGAAATACAAGCTTTTATAATACAATGGTATACACGACACACAACTGAAATTGCATAAGGTGAATTCTCACACACTTTCTATGAATATTTGTACCTCAAAAATGTGGCTATTGCTCAATGGGACGAGACTGGAAACCTTCCATAGTGTTCGCTGCATGGCGTTCCAAGTATTTAGTTGTCAGGGGCGACATTTTTCACGTCCTTCCCAATTAATGAATTCCGTGCAGACACATTGTGCAACGTCGATTTGGTTGCGTCTCACGGTGATATTTTACTTGCGCAATTAAACCCAGCCACATGTCACGACTTCTTTGTTCCAGCGCGGCGTCCGTCGGCGGTATTAATCACCCCAAGAATTTCCGTTTAATAAAACAAACACGCTCAGCTAAATCACCGCTAATTAGCCAATAAATCCCATCCCGCCCACCAAAGGGCGACATTGCAGTGGCCTCGCCGCGGAAGCGGAAAACTGCAGGCCCCGCGTCGCATCCTGCCGAAGGATGGTGGCGGCCGCAGTACCTCCTCGGCCCGCCGATGGGGTGAAATATGCGGCGCGACGCCGCTTCGATAAAAATCACTCGCGCTCTATTGGAGTGCGTCCGCGCCTGATGAACATTTATGGGCCGGGATACATATTCAGAGAGCGAGTCTCGCTGCTGGGCACCTGCATATGTGCGTGTTTCATGCATGATGCAAGCCTTTAAATTGTCATGCGATATGGTTCTCGTCGGCGTTGAAAATATTTGATCACGTATTTTAGAATGGGGCTTCGACGAACTATTGCAGCACTTATACCATCTTTTTAACATACTATTGTATGGTTGCTCTCTTCTTTACAAATCAATTATAAAGCTGTAGGGAGCTGTAAAAAATGTATAGAATCTGAAGGCATTTACTTAACTCGGGGTTCAAAATGTTTATAACTGTTTTAATAATTGACTTACAGCACTATTTATTTTTAGAAATTGTAGTCCAATTTGGAGAATTTACTATTAACAAATATGTCACTTAAAGCCTGCCAAAACTGTCCATTTCTATTTTGAGGATCAGCATTGAATCATTGCCACACAACAAGCTAACTGTCGTCATTTCATTGTTAGAAATGAACCTGACTAATCAACGATTTGCGTTTAGTTGGATGTTTTATGTAACAGAATAGTGTATGCTATTGTCCACGTTTTGGTAGACCATATTCTACTAGGAAACAGGACATCAACCGTGTCAACGAAACTATGAATAAAAAAGCAGGAACATCGATCTGAAGAAGATGAGTATGGTCCGAACGTTCTTGTAACGCAGTGTAATGTCGGTAAAGTTGTATTCTTTTAAAAGACAGTTCATCCTGCAAATTTCCAACTACGCCTCCATTATGCTATTCATTTCAAGAATTGACTAGAAACCAAAACAAATTTATTCACCGTTAAACTACTTAGAATGACGCGCATTTACATCTTAATTTTTTGTTAATTAACAGAACTGCAAGTTTTCAGCCAAGGAAAATTTAAGAGTTTTTACCAACATAAACTTTGCCCACTTAAGTGCACAGTATGATTGGTGTTTCTTTCCAATTTATTTTTAGACCTCCTTTTTCGAAAATAACTCCGGTAATGTAATAACGCTAGAGAAGAACGTTATTATCAACTATTTTAACCAAGATGGAGCCACTTGTCATACTGCCGGATCCGCCATGCGTTTGGGAAACGATTAATTTTTTAAAGAACTGAATTTAATGGGCTCTTAGACTTCTTTGCATGGGACTACATAAAAGAGGAAGTTTTTATAAATAGGCCTCGAACTCTTGCATAATTGAGAGATAACAGTAATGTAGTAGTTAAACGACTACAGCCTGAGAATAAAATTATTTAACAATAAAAAGCTAATTGCTAAATTAAAAAATGTATTAGCAAAAAGAGTCAAATTACACTAAAAACTGTATGATAAAAAGCTTAATTACAATAAAACTATAAATAGGACCCTTTTTTGTTGTACTTCAACTGGATTAAGTAGTTTCTTCGTCTTTTATTCAGTTAGCTACCTATGTAGAATATATTGTTAATTAGGTACATTTGTCAATGCTTGATAAAAGAATGATTGTCCTACGATGAAATTCTAAAGTTACTTTTTATTTAACTAGTAAGGTAAACCTCCATAATGTTAGAATATGGGTTACAGAGCAGCCACATCAAATTTTACAGCATGGGAGAGACTTCATTTTCTAGCAGGCGAGACACCACCCTATTGGCTGAAAGTTCGAAAGTTTTAAATATTCAGATTCCACAATGATAAATCGGCCCTATAGGACCTAACAATTCAAATAAATGCGAAGGCTTTTACTGATGGTGTTATGGTGCATCGTGTGGTTGGTTTTCGGTCAGTTTTTAAGCCGTAGTCGGAGTTCGGAAACTCTTGCCTTTTTGTCAAAACTGCGGCCGACATCTTCAGAAGAAAATCTTTTTTTTAGAAAAAAGATGTCTGCCGTAGTAGTGGAAGACATGTTAAGAATTTTCAAACTCCGACCACGGCCTAATAAAACCAGAACCAATCACACGATGCACTTAACGATTCAGCTTTACGCCACTACCCTCCAAGGTTGCCTGACCGCATGACAACAGCAGTAGATTCAAATATGTTCGCAAAAATTTGGTACGAATTTTGCTATCGCCTGAACATTTTCTTTTATTATTATTTGTTGTTTATTTACAATCTACTCTTACACGAGTAATATGTAAATTATTTATAATTTATAATTTTATAACATGTCATTGGGGGGATCTTGGCAGCGCCTTACTCCCCGTAGGCTAAACACCAAGTTATTCTGGGTAGTTACACTGGAAGGTCTTGTAGCCAATTTCGTTTTAATCGTCTGGTGATGGTTAGCTGGTTAGACGGCTGTTCTACTAGCTGGTTTTTATGTCCTGCCAGGTGGTTCGTGTATATTCGAGCAAGCTTCTGTATCTCTGCGGCTACGTATGAAATTCCTAGGTCTGTGTGAAGGGTTTTGTTAGAGATGTACCATGGGGCGTTAGCTATTTTGCGAAGGATTTTTGATTGGCTTCGTTGCAGGATCTTTGTGTGGGAGGCTTTAGCGCATCCCCACAACTGTATACCATATGTCCAGATGGGTTTTATGATGCTTTTATATAATAGTAGTTTATTTGTCAGTGAGAGTTGGGAGCATCTGTCAAGGAGTCAGTGCATTTGTTTAATTTTAAGGTCTATTTGTTTTCGTTTAGCTTTGATGTGAGTGCTCCAGGTTAGCTTATGGTCTAGGTGTAGTCCAAGATATTTGATGTCCGTCTTCTGAGGTATCGGAGTATTGTTGATGTTGTTTAGTGGGCTTGCAATACGTCTATTTGTGAAAGTGATTTGCGAGGATTTGCCGCTATTGACTGTAATTCTCCATTTGTTGAACCAGTTTTGCAAGATGTCTAAGTATGTTTGTAGATGGGCTGCTGCAGTTATTGGGTTTTCGCCTATTGAAAGGATAGCTGTATCATCGACGAACATTGCAAGTACAGTATCGTCAGTTGAAGGCGTGTCGCAAGTATATAGGAGATACAGCAGCGGTCCCAGTACGCTACCTTGCGGTAATCCAGATGTAATTTCGTGGTATTCGGAAGTTGTGTTATTTACTTTAACTTGGAAAGTCCTCTGGGTTAGATATGATTTTAGTATGAGGTACAGCTGATTTGGAAAATAGAGTTTTATTTAGTATAACAGACCCGTGTGCCATACTTTGTCGAAAGCCTGTTTTATGTCTAGGCATACAGTTATGCAGACGCGCTTGGTTTCTAGAGTCTCCATAATGCTGTTAACTATTCGGTGCCCTTGGTGGATAGTAGAATGATGCTGTCGGAAGCCAAACTGGTAGTTTGGGAGAATATCATGTAGGTCGACAGTTTCATGGATTCTCATGAGGAGCATTTTTTCGAATATTTTTGACGTGAGTGGTAAAAGGCTGATGGGTCTGTAGGAGGAGGGTTGCGTAGGAGGTTTGCCAGGTTTAATAAGGGTAATGATTATAGCATGTTTCCACTGAGTGGGGAAGTGGCAGAGTCGTAGAATGCTGTTGTAGATGGTTGTAAGTAACACTAGGGCTTTTCTGGGGAGGTTTTGTAATACATCTCCTACGATTAGGTCGTAACCAGGTACTTTACGTGGGTTTGCTAATTTAATTTGCTGTCTTACCTCGGCTGGTGAGAATAGTCTCAGAGGTAAGGACATTTGGCAAGGCGCGTCAAAGAATGCGGAAATGTCGGTGTCACCGTTGTTTCCTACCGGTTGTGGTGATGAGAATACAGTAACAAGATGGTCTGCGAATGAATCAGCTTTTTCTTTGTCTGATCTGGCCCATGTATCATCGGACTTTTTGATTGGAGGTATCGGTGCTATTGGCCTTTTAAATTTTTTTGTTGGCTTCCATATCGTATGATCAATAGGTGAAAGATTCGTGATGTAATGCTGAAAGGTGTCGTTTCGGGCTTTTAGTAGTTCAGTGTGGAGTTGATGAGTAAGTCTATTATATATGGTCTTGCTTGGCCTTTGTTTAGTTCGTTGCCATTTTTTTCGTGCCTCGCGTTTTTTTGTGACGAGGTGCCTTATATGACGAGGGATATTAATATCTGCTGAGCAAGTGTTTGTTTCACTGAGTGTTGCTTGCCATGTCGCATTTTGTATCATTGTAGTTAAATATTGGGTTGCTTCGTCTAGGTCATAGGCGTCCTTAATTCGGATAGTTAGATTAATCTCGTAATCCAGTGTGTTTTTGAAGAGGCCCCAATTGGTGTTCTTGTTGCAAAGTTTTGGGGATGCTTCTCTGGTAATAATGGATGTGCTTAAGGTAATTAGAATGGGAGTATAATCTGAGGACAAGTCATAATTAGATTCCACTTTGGTGTATGTGTTTGCTATGCAGCGGGAAATAGCGAAGTCTAATAAGTCGGGGATTTTATTTGTATCTGTAGGCCAATAGGTGGGTTCTCCGGTTGATATGTAGTTGCAGTTATGATTTTGTATTGCTCTGAGTAGGTTACTCCCTTTCGGATTGGTTAGTCTTGAGCCTCAGGCCACATTCTTGGCGTTCCAATCTCCTCCAATGAGGAATCTCGCGTCAAGGGATTTTAGCAGATCTGCGTATTCTTCAGTTGAGATAGCATGTCGTGGTGGACTGTATACTGCTGCTATGGTCAATGGATAGGGTAGGACTTGAATCTTTATACTGGAGCTTTGAATTTTGTCGGTTTGAAAGGAGTTACATTCATGGTGGGAGATTGAGTTTTTGATAATTACCGCTGATCCGCCATGTGCTGTGCCATCAGGGTGGTATACGGAATAGTGCGGTATTTTAATAACTGTTCTGGCTATTGCGTAGGTTTCGGAGACGAGTAACACATCTATATCCTGTAATTGCAGAAAACAGTTGATCTCAGGTATATGGTTTGATAAGCCATTGGCGTTTCAGAGAGCTATACGGAGGTGGTTGGCCATTTTTAAGCTAATTTGTTTATAACAGTGGAAAGCATGTTTAAAACCATGCTGTTTTGCCTGATAAGCTGTGCAAACATTGCTTTAAATTCCGTTAGGAAGCTAGAGAACAATTGGTTGATGTTATTCTGCTGTTCATTGAAGGTATGAATAGGGGGTCTTCTGTCGGGTGATTGAAGGGAGAGAGGTCTGTGGTAAGGATGATCCATAGCTTCTGGATTTTGTTTGGCGTTTTGTTTAGGAAGTGGTGGGAATTCGGATATATTTGGTGGTAACTGGTACGTTCTGGGTTTGTTTTTGATTCCTTTGAGTGTTGGGTTTTTGGCTCTTTTGATGTCTTGATATACTGTACAACCCTTGTAATTGGCTGGCTGTTGTCCATTACATAAGGCACAAGTGGCTGGAGTATTGGGTTTTTTTTTGCAGGACTGCGTTTCGTGGTTACCGCTACATTTGACACAGACAAATGGTTTATTACAGTAAGTTTTCGTATGGCCATACTCTTGACAGCGGGTGCACTGAGGTATGGTTTGTGTTTTCCTGGGGGGTTAAACCGTGATATTCATATTACTTAGATGTTGAGCGTTGAAGATGGACTTATTATTTTATTTAGGTTCTAGGTCTACCATGAACAGTGACAATGGTTGTTTGGTTACTCTGTGACGTATGTTAATAATATTGCGTACTGTGTAACCAAGATTCCCAAGTTCTTTTGTTATTTCTGAAACTGGTATGGAGTGGTGAAGATTTAGAATGGCTATCCTGGATGCGCGTTCTTCTTTTAATTGGTAGGTGTGATGAAATATATTTTCATCTTTAAGGTGTTTGGTGAGTTTTCTGTATGAGTCTATTGTGTTGGTGTTTATTTTAATTTTATCGTTTGGTAAAGTTATTGTGTGGCATTGCTCTTTTTCCAGGATTTTAGTAATATTTTTAATCATTTCGTTATAATTGTTTACTCCATGGATATAAATAGGCAAAGGCTTCGCCATTCTAGGACTTTAATTATTATTAGGTGTTTGCTCTTGACAAGCGTTTTCTGGTTGAGTTTGTGAGAGGATCTCGTATCTGTTTGATATGCTATGGTAGGAATGGGTTGTTGATGATTAAAGAGAGTTGGTTATTTTCCGTTTTTTGATTTTTTGCCATTCATGTTTCGTATTTGTCGAGGTATCTTGCGTGTTGTTGGGGCTGTTAGTATCTGAATCCTAGTCTTCGATTAAATCTGCATTTACACGTGAATCTCGGTCTTCGTGGTTGAAATCATTGTTGGTGGCATTCATTATTTGTTGGTTTATTCCATTTTGTGCAGTTTGAGAAAGAGAGAGTGGTTGCGGATTGAATGAAAAAGGAGATGACTGGTACGCTTGACAATTGGTAGAATATCTGGGTTGTGGACCAGATTGGCTGTAGGTGTTTTGTTGTTGAGTAAATTGATATCCTTGTACATTTTCAGGGGCTGCTGGGGCTCTCGGAGGCCCGGGGCCGTAATTGTTTCCATTGAAAACATGGGTTAGTACATACTTCTGTTACAGTGATAGACTTCCGATATTAATTTTAAATTTAAATTATGCGTACAGTTTTGAAGTGGAGTGATGCGGGTTATCAGTAAATAATTCGACACTCGGCACTCAAAGATATCTGAGCGCTGCTGTCTTGCTTACATTTTGAAAGTCAAATGGGAACTCACTAACTTAATTAAACTTTTTTTTACAAATAAAATTCTGAGAATGATAATTAATGCAATATGTGACAGTGCCAGTTGTCATATATACACTTATAATTTGCTATGTAAAAAAATTTCAAGATTAGCCCTGTAATAATAGGTGGTTCAAATATAACTGGGACTGATTTTTTATTATAAAAAAAAAACTGAATTATCAAACATTTACTTGCACATGTCAGTCTCCTCTTTGGAGTCAACACATTTTTTTCAACATTGTGGAAGCATTCTAATGTCCTTTTCAAAAATGACTTTCGCTTGGATCGTATCTATTTCTTCTTGTCTGTTGTCAGACGGTCTGAGTAATATGCTGCATTGACTGTTCTAGCATTGGTCAGAAAGTCTGCCAGTGAACGAAAACCATTGTCACCACTTATTCTGTCCAGCGGTTTCTCCGCGCTCTTTTGGGTTTGGGAGAACTGGTGTGTCGTCAGTTGCGTGATGACTGCTGGGACACGGGAATATGTTAAAGTAGTGCACCCACGTTTTATTAGTGGTCACTATAGACTTTAAGAATGCATCACTTTCGTCTTAAAACTACTGTAGGAGACGACTGACAACTTGCATTGAACCATTTTGTTCACGTCCGTCAAAGTGCAGATGGTTTTTCACGATGTCTTTTACACTGCCAACATTGATGGACAGCATTGCTCTAAGTTTCTTGATAGTGCTGCACCTGTTTTCAAAATAAGTGCATTTGCACGATCCATGTTTAGCTCGTCGACGGATGTTTGTGGCCGACGCGCTCTCTACCTTTTCTGAAGCACTTAAATCACTCAGAGTCAGACACACGGATTCGTGAGAAGCACTACTCTACAGTTGAAGTCTAATGTAAATTTCAGCGGTCGAATCGTTTTCTCCAACGAGGAATTTGATCACAAGGCGTTCTTTCAAGCTCTGTTGAACCTTGTGTTCGCACATCACTCTAGCAATTTCCAAAAAAGGCTGAAACGTTTTAACTCGAGCAGGATGGAGAATCAAGGTTGCACAACTGCTGTTCAGTGCGGTTTGTTTACACACAAATCAGCGCTGTTCATATTTGAACCACCTTGTATAAAATTAATCTTAACTGCTCATGATTATTATTTTTCATAATATAAACATTTTAAATCAAATCATTATTTTTAAAGCACCTTATATTAACACCATACCAACAATAATGACTTGTTTTTTATCAGCAAAAACAGCATTATTTAGTACCTTCATAACTCCTGTTACAAAATCAAACCTATCCTTACTTTAGACATCATTAAAATACTTATGACTTTTGTATAACTTCGCCGGTTAAGTGACGGAGACTGTAATGGATGCAGCTTTACAAACCTACCGCCTGTCCCAAGCCCGTAAAAGCAGGAGTAGGAGATGTAAAAAACTTAGGCTCAGCTGGCCCGGCTGACTGCATCTAGTAAGAGCTTGAAACGAGTATTATGGTAACAGGTGGCAAGACAAAAGCACAAAAAGGAACGCCATCACAGCACTAAGCGCAAAAGTGTAAACATCATGCAGAAAGAAACGGTAAACTACTGCATATATAAGTCCATTCTCAAGAAAAAAGCAGTTGAAACGTAATATAACTTTTCCTGTTAAATTTAATTTCACAACCGGCATTTTTGGAGAGGCAACATGAAAAAATTAAACAAATAAATATTAATATCAAAAGAGTAGCCCAATGGAACGTTCGTACTCTACTGAAATTCGGAAAACAGAAATAAAAAAGATGAATATAGAGATAATGGGCATATATAAGATGAGATGACCACAAAAAAAACAATTTCTAGAGAGAAAACATAAGAATAATACACGGAAGTGCAACACCCGAAAGAATAAAATGAGTACGAGTGATGATGAATAAAGACTTTGGTAAGAGGGTAATAGACTCTAGAGAATACAATGAGAGATATTAACAGTAAGACTACAAATAAAACCAGTAAATACAACGATAATAGTAGTGTACATGCAAACAACTAACCACAAAAATGCAGAAGTAAAAGTAGTATTTGAGATACTGAACGAAACGGTGAATAAAATAAAAAAAAAGCGAAAATGTCATCATACTAGGAGATTGGAATGCCCTTGAAGGTAAACAAAGAGAAGAGAACATAGTAAAAAAGTATATATTGGGAAAAAGAAAAGAGATAAGAGACTTATCAAATTCTGTGCTCAGCACAAACTGATAAAACTATTTTAATACCACCCACGAAGAAGATACACGAATCAAATTAAAGATATCGGAAGCTATTCTAGTCTGGATATTGACAGTGACCTTAATATAATTAAAATAAAATGTAAGCTACAACAAAAAAGATTAAGAAAGAATAAATAAAAAAATAAAACATAGAAATATTGCGAGACAACCAAACAACACTAGAAAGGTTTAAAAAAAGCTAGAGGAAAGTAATACAAAAGTAAGGAAAAATACTAACAAAAACATAATAAAAGCAATAAACGAAGTGATAGGAGCAGTAAAGCAAAACTCGTAAAATAGTAGCTTACACAAGAGGTGATTGAATTAATAAAAAAAGAGGAAAGCAGAAAATATAAGAATAACAATGCTAAAGACGGACAAGATAAGTACAGACAACTACAAAACAAACTAAACAAACATACAAGTAGAGCAAGAGTTGTTCTCCACAACTGTTCTGTTGTTCTCCAAAACTTTAAAGAAATACAACATGAAGTGAATAAAAAAGACATCGAAAATGCATATAAGAAAATAAAGAAGTTATTCAATAAGAAAAGAAAACAAGTCATGCCATACATAAAGACAACGGAACTATTGTGACAGATAACAGAGTGGTAAACAAATGGAAACAGTATATAGAGAACTTATATAAAGATGACAATATACAAAAATAAAGAATAATTAAGAAATAAATGATGATATGAAAGGACCATCGATACCAAGAGCATAATTCGAAAAAGCAATAAAAATCCTAATAAGCAAATAAGCACCAGGAAGCCTTAGTCAAAAAACAAAATATTTGTTTTATGAATTAACAAATACAATATATAACACAGGACACATCTCAGATGACTTTGCAAAGAGAGTTATAATAACAAATCTCAAAAAAGGCGGCAGCCAAAGGTTTTAAGAAAACAGAACAATAAGTTTAGGAACACATGTTTCAAAAAAAATAATAAAGATAATATACATAAGAATAAAAGGTTGAAGAAAATCTAAATGAGGACCAATTCAACTTCCGTGAGAACAGGCACAAGAGAAGCGATAGTAGCACTAAGAATAATTATATAAAAGGCACTGAAAAAAAAACAAAGATTTATGCAAATTTTATCGACAATGAAAAAGTGTTTGATATTGTCAAATAGGACACAATGTTTAAGATACTAAAAAAACATAAGAGTAGACTACATTGGCGGAAATCTTGTATCCAAACCAAAAAAGCAATAACAAAATTAACGAAGAGGAAAGGTAAATAACAAAAAATTGGGATAAAAGAGGGACAAGGATGCACACTGTCATCTCTACTGTCTAACATATACATACAAAAACCATAGACAAGCTAATTTCAGAAAATACACTAGAAGAAGAAAAAAGTTATGGTATGTAACAGATCAATATACAGAACACATACGCATATCAAGATAAACACTGAATAACTACTAAATGTAAACGAATTCACATATTTGAGCAGCAATATTAGCAGAAATGGAAGATGTAGAAAGAAATAAGAAATTTAATCCACCAAATAAAGAATTTTTTTAACAAAAAATCTAGTCATCTCCCTACAACGAAAATGCATTTTGCAGTCCTTTGTATGGTGTGTTGCACTGTATGGTTGCGAAAGCTGGATCTTTGGAGTATCAGAAAGAAAACAACTAAAAGTATTGGAACTGTGGTGCTACAAAAGAATATTTAAAATTAGTTGTATGTAAAATACAACAAATGAAAAAGTCCTCAAAAGAATAGGCGAAGAAAGGAAATTGACTAAGACAATACAAAAAAAAGATGTCAACTTATAGACCATATCCTACGAGACGAGGGCATACTGAACAAAATCGTAGAAGGACAAGTAAAAGGAAAGAACCGGAGAGGATGACCACGGCTGAAACATATCAAACAAATGATGAGTGATGTAAACGCAAGAATCTAAAAGAAACTGAAAGGAATGACACACGATTGACGTATGCGGAGAATGGTTACAAACCAGTCGGAAGACTGAAAACGTTATGTTTCTTGAGAAGTTTGGTTATTTACCAATGGAATAGGATAACAAAGAACACCGTATTGCCGTAATAGCATTACATAAGTGTGGAACTGCAAAACGTGTAACCTTTAAGATTCTGCATTTTTTCGGCATTAGTCATATGTTTGTGTATTGGGCTATAAAATTATTTAATGAGACTAGCGGTGATGAAGATTGTCCAAAATCTGGAAGACAACGTTTAGTTCGTCCTATTCAGGAAGTCAAACCGTACGTGCCAGAATTAAACAAAATCCTCTTTGTAAGTAGAAGAATGTCTCATAAAATGCAAATTTCCAAAATTTTGATGTCTCATATTATTAAACGAAACCTAGGACTACCGGGTTTCAAAATACAAACGGGATGTTTGTTGCCAGATGCTTTAAATAAAGGTAGAAGAGAAAAGAAAAGAGGTCGTTGATTGAATACCCGCATGGTAGCCAGAGAAAAAATTTGCTTACGGATGAAAAGGAGTGGAAGGGGTATACGCTAGCTCCTTAAAAGAAGCATCTTAGCTAGTACCAAAGATCCAGAGTGTCCATCTGTTCGCGCCAATCTCCACTCACTTTTATTTGGATTTTAAATTATGGCCGTCTTTTGGTTCGCTCTTGTATACGCGCTTCAGTTTTGATTTGAGATAGCGGCGGCCGATTTGCCCGCGCGCGGTGCGCGATATATAAAGCGGAGGACTTTCGGCCGCGGCGCTGGCTCTTCGCTTAAATTTCGCCTTAAATTTTCCATGGCCGAGGGCGTTTTGACGGAGAGTTCGCGGCGTGTTTGATTGGCGGCAGAAGGTTCCATTTTCGCGTGGCCGTTTCGTTGAAACGAAATTCGGTATTTTGCCGACCAGATTATCTTGTTCCCGGGGGTCGTTTTGTTGCCCGATTGCATTTCGGGAGTTGAAATTTTTCCGGCAAGAAAACTCGGTCCTTTGCATCTGACCCGGCGAGAAACCAAAAAGGAACCTTGTTGCACCAGGAAATATTGGGGTAACTTGTCCTATCTTTTCACCCACACCCTTACCTACTATTCCTGGATCCCCCAAGATTGCAGCACAGGAAATCGACTTATGCTGGAGAGCGCCGCTTCCAAAAAGGCCTTAATATGGCAATGTAAGTGGACACCTTTAACTCAACACTGAAAAAACTTAAGTTAAAGATATGCATCAGATTTGCAGAAATGGGTGTCTTCCAACTAGAGTGGTTGTGGCCTTTATAATCTCTACTGCCTATTTTACTTGCTACATGTTGCGGGTGAATATATCTATAAATATAATAGCAAGGGTGTAATTCTTTGACTAAGCAGAACAAGGAGGACACTGAAAAGTTATTTCAACTTACATCGTTGCCCGATTATGGGGTTTGCTACGAATGGGACTCTAATGTACAAGGGTTAATTTTGGGTTCCTACTTTTGGGGGTATATTGTAACATCTATTCCGGGAGGACTACTTGCAGAAAGGTTTGGCCCCATAAGAACGATCGCCGTTACGGGGTTCGCTTCAGCCGCCCTCACTTTTCTCACCCATTTAGCACATTCGTGGCACTACGTGGCTGTAATCGCTCTACGCATCATTCTTAGATTTGTGGGGGTATCAGATGCATGTCCAGGTGGCACCTCCCAATCAAAAGGAAAAATTTACGGGGTGGAACGTTGGGCACCATGGTGACTTGGCCTACGCTAGGGTCGATTATAGAAGTGTGGGGTTAGAAATAGGCATTCTTCGTTCATGGATTAATTGCTTTGGTTTGGTGTTGCTTATGGATGATTTATGTCTCCGATTTGCCAGAAGTGCGTCCCAGAATAAGCGAGGACGAGAAGATTTTTATAGCTAAGGGTCTAGGAGATAACATCAATAAAACTTGGGCGCTGCCTCCGTATTGGAAGATGTTTACTTTAATACCTTTTGGGACCTAAACTTCTTACACTTCGGAAACCTTTGGGTTTGTAGCTCCTCACAGCCGGCTCGAAGTTCATGTCCGAAGTTTTGGGTTTCAACTTGGGGTACTCGGGTGTCCTGGCTGCTCTGTCCTACCTAGCCAGGATACTAGCCGAGTTTATTTTCGGTTACATAGGCGACGTCATCCGTAAGCACCAGTGGATTAGTGTAACGGCAACTAAGAAATCTTTTGTGACTATATCTCATTTTCTACCAGTGGCTTTAATCACGCTGTCTTTAGGTCTGAATGGCACATTCACAATCACTAACCTACAGAACAACCAGGACCTGGCCCCAAACTTTGCAGGAGCCATTTACGGTATAATAAACTGCTTTGGGGGCAGGATCGGATTTATTACCCCTGAAATTACCGCTTCACTTACCGCGAAACATAACGGCTTGTGCGAATGGCATATTATCTTCTCTATTGAAGGGGCTGTTTACATAGCCACCGGAATAATATTCATAGTTTTTGGTAGCAGCGGGCAGAAATTTTGAAACCCGATTTTGACTCAACCTCAGTACATTGGGAGAATCGAAAATCCAGCGTTTAAAGCTGCCGGAAATGTCGAGGTTAAAGTCCAAGATGCACAAAACACCAAAGTTTAGGGTTGAGAAATGGAGAGAAAGGACACCCTGATTGTGATGTTGTGTTTATTCAAAATTCAAAAAATTTAAAATTCAAAATTTGTAGGATATTTGTTAATAATAGCTTAAAGAAAAAACATAAAATTGACAATGTTTTTGGTTTTTAACATATTATTAATAAATAAATTTAATAAGAAATAAAATCCGATCGGCTCCGCTGTGAAGATTGGTGTAACTCGTCCTATCTTTTCAGCCACACCCTAATTTTCTCTTTCTGGATCCCCCAAGGTTACAGCACAGGGAACCGATTTATGCTGGAGAGCCCCGCTTCCAAAAAAGGTGAGTGTTTTAGCTTTGGCTTTTGTTTGATTTAAAATTGCGATACAGTCTACTTTTGGCCGTAACGCCATCATTAAGCAACTTTAATGGCTTGGTGGGGAGTGTGTTATAATGAACTGATTGATATCCATCGGTATATATGTTCTGGAAGGTGTAGTGAAACCTGAATGTTACACTTTTTCGAGGTAAGCTTTGAATCTTTTACCAAGACTCTGCACCCTCTCACAAAGCACGATCAGCTCAAATTTGGCTGAGCAAAAATGCGTCAGTGGTAGAGGATTGGCCTTCTGGTAGCCCAGATCTCAGCCCGTTAGTTTACAAATAATGGGCAGTTTTGCGGGGCATGCTCAAAAAGCTTCTTTAAAGCGAGCTCTGATGGCTGCAGTCAATGCTTTTCTAATGGATGTGGTGCGTGCTGCCATAGACGAGTGCTCTGGTCGTCTTAAAGCTTATGCAAGGACTAAAGGTAGCCATTTTGAATAAACCCGTTGTAATTATATCCATTAATAACCAATTAGTAAATCCAAAATGTTATCCAAAAACAGTTAATCGTTTCAGTTGTTTGTTCTAGTGAGTGTGTAGCATTATTTACCGGCATATTTTATTCCTCCTTGGGGATCCATAATAAAACATATAAAATTGTCGGTGAAGGTTTTACGAGTTGATAATTTATTGATGGCTGGTTTAAGTCTAAATTTAATTTTGGGGTATACTAAACATCTAAATGGATTTGACTAGCACTACTGAAGCCATAAATCAATTCAGTATTAAATTAAAAGTCGGAGCGATGAAATGTGCACTGCAAATCAGCTATGTGCATGTAGTTATGATGCAGCAATATAAATGCATGAAATACGAAGTGCATTCCTCCGGCGGAGGGGCGCTCAGCATCCGGCGAGCATTCCTAAATGCAGAAGGAGCTTCATAAAAAGTCCATTAATTCCCCCAATAAAAAGCGGCAGCCTCGCCGAAATTGAAATCGAAAGGTGGTTTCGGCTCATACCAGCCGCACACAAAGCTCATCAGAAACTCCATCAGACCCATTTACCCCGAGTATTAAACTAAATAATTGAGAAAAGCCGTCCGCGCAGTTTTTCTCGAAGGAATTCAATTTCAGGCCGGCGCGTGGGGCGGGTAACAGGTGTCGATAACTCGCGCCGCTCGATCAGCCGGCATGCACCGCGGGCGCGGCCCATAAATTGGGGCGCGTTCATTTGCATGGAGTATGCAATTTTGCGCGGGTCGGGCGCGCTGAATGATAATTTCGGCGGCCGCGCGCGGGCGCCTGTTTACGGCGCGTTAACGGCTGTTCGGCTGCACCTTCTGCGGCCTGATCGAGCACCTGATTATGGCCGCGCGCCTCTGTAAATAGGGCAATTATTTGTGCAACTGCTATTTTAATGCGGATTGGGCAACGGCAAATTGCTGTTCTCCATTCTAGCCGCGAGCGCTCCTAGGTCGAGGACTGCACTGTATCATTGAGCGTCTTGTTGGCCACCTGTTCAGACAACAACGAAGTTGACTCTAACTACGTAACATGCCTCCGGATCTCGATTGTAGGTTAATGTTGTATCAGATTGATATTATAGAAAGTATTGGAACTGTAGCTAGCGAGCTATCTAATTGACTCACTAATAAAGCTTCCACACCAAACTTGTATTTGGTATCTCCGATGTTCTTCCTCCTCTGTGATCATAATTGCAGTTGTCATCCATTCTTGTTTCATTGTATCTTAAAACTTACCAATTTCTTTCTTTTGGCTTGTTTTTATGATTGTTCTTATTTCAGTCCATGATTTGTTTATGTTGTATCGATTTTGCATTTGAATTTTGTCACTAAGAACTTAAGCAGCTCACACTGTTTTTAAATTTCTCTTTTATTGGAACGTGGGTTGCACGATATCTATTGTAAAAACTAATAAAAACAAATGTTTAATATTGGAATTTTTTTTTGTTTTTCCAAATATTCTCTCTGGTGGCCAATGAATGCATTGTTGCATACGCTAGAACCAATTTTCATGGCATTTTTGCCATAACGAATCAGGCATCTCCAAACATGGGTTTTGAACACATCAACCACCTCTCCCGTTTTTTCTTCACGTGTGGGAGCAAAAAGAAATCACTAGAGGTCAAATCAGGACTGTGCGGCGGATGATCCATCAATTCGACGTTTTGAGGGCTCAAAAACCCAGTTCTTTGCATTCGATGAGTTCGCATTGCCAGAGTGGAAAATGATCCGGCGTCGCGTTTTTCTTATTTCTCGGAAGACTTTTGGCAAAAAAATGGTTGAGCATCATTTAAAATTGACTGTTGTACGATGCTATAAAACCAGAGTCGCGATATGTTCAGTTTTTCCAAAACTTGACTCATCTTGGAAGACCCATACAATCGACAACTGCTTATTTTCGAGCTCAAACGTATGAATCCAAAATTCGTCACTTGCGGCGATGTTGTAAACGGTTTTTGAAACACCGCGATTGTATTTCTTGAGCATTTCTTTCTACTTCTTTATCCGGGGCCCAACGTGCACATAATTTTTGACAGTTAAGTGTTCACGCAATATCAAAGTAGGCTAGTCATTACTGATCTCTAAGGATGACCGCGTTTACGACCGTCACTTGACGATCATGGTTTATCAGTTTCGGCATTTGCTGGCATTACAGCCAATTTTAGACGGTCTTGTTCAAATTCATCCGCCAGCGAAGCTACGACCACGATTAAATTTATTTAACCAACAACATACAGTGGCTCTGTGTGAGGCTTTATCACAAGCAAATCAAAGTGAGTTGATAGACGCACTATTATTGAGAGCATTCAAGTCCAAAATCGTAAAAAATTATATCACAAAAATTATCATAGTTTTTTTTTTTTTTATATTTTTTCGACGGTTAGAGCATAAGCTTGTGTTAAATTATATTTAAGTCACTAGTAGAACTAACATGATTTGTTTTAAAATGGGTTTTATTGCTACCTCATTTTTATGATGATTATTACTGCGGGAATAATACAACACACCATACTGCGTGTGGCATTTTTTTAGCCATTGAACTTGATTGATAGCAGATACATCTATTTTCATGCTGTCTATTTTTGCAGTAGCATTAAGCAGCTTTTCCGCTTTTTCAAAATTCGATCATAAAAGTAAAAATGTGTGTATGAGCGCTCCGATATTTGAACCTCACTTTAGACAGCATCCAATTTATAGTTACTGTCGAAAATATAAAAATTGTAAAATTAAAAATAGTACTAAAAATGGAAAGAGGGTAAATACACCAGTACTAGAAAGAATAAGGTGAGTTGGCCTCCAATAGGTCGAATTGGCCAACAAGTAGGCAGAGGGTGATAAGAGTAACACAATAATTAAATACAATGTTAATCAAATAAATAAATAAAACTGCTTTAAGTTGAGGAAACGTCACTTTAGAATTAACAAATAACTTTCAAACAAAGAAAAAAACCATGATACCTCCACGCAAATTTTAATTCAGAACGAGTGATGGTGCAAGCAACAAGGGGAGTGCGGAGGAAAGAATTAGAACATTTGCGAGATCTAGTAGAGTTCGGAGTGCCCCAGCGAAAGGAAGGAAAGAGTACACAACAGGTAGCGAAAATATACAACTGATAAAGGGTAAAAAAAACGCGGAGACAAAAAAGAGATTGGAAATGGACAAACCCCTCGGGTACATCACCCACAAAACTCACAGATAAAAATGAAAGTAAGCTGGATAAAATAGTGCTGATGTTCTAAAACCTAACAGTAACCGTAATAAGAAAAGAGTCATCTGAACAAAACACAGAGTTAAAGGAGTTAAAACAAGAAAACGAAAGCATGCACACAAATAAAGTAAATGAAACTACAAGAAGTCAAAACAAGAATGGAACAATTTGAAAAGGACAGGGAAAGTAATAACGTAGTGGTAACGGAAACGAATATAACCTCAAACAACACAAATGATCTAAAAGAGGAAATGGAAGAGAAATATGTTTATTAGAATTGGCTATTACACAAGATAGCGAAGAAATTATGTATAACTAGGCAAATTTGAAAAGTATGGTAAAGCAAATATTCATAAACAATAATTCAACAAACTAAGAACGTGCAATTAAAAAGCTATTATAACGACAGTAAAAGAAATTAAGAGAAAAAGAAGAAAGGCAAAGACTGGGTACAATAAATTGACTACAGAAAATAAGAAATGGAGATGAAGTATTCAAAAAAGGGGCACTACTTAGAAGAAACCGCAGCCCCAAAAGAAGGATCGGAAAAAATTAAAAAACTAAATTGCAACAACAAGAGTGGAAGAAACAAGGACATGCAACAAAACGAAACAAGAAAAATTATAAAAAATAATGAAACAAAAAATGCGGCGAGGATATGGAATATAGAATTGAGAATTGATATAGACAATAATAACAGCATGCAAAATCTAGTATAGAAATATTTAAAAAAAATGGAAAAAAAGAATAATAATAAGAATAGAAACTTGAAACTTTAAAAGATCTAATGGCAATAAACACGAGTGAATTAAAGCGATGAAAATAAAAAATTGCAATGTCTTGGAATAGCAAGAATTAAAAAAGCAAAGATGTATAAGAACTAAAAACAGGATATGTAATATATTGATCAGGAGTGGAGAATACAGAATGAGGAGCGTGGAAAAGGCCTAAAAGATAATTCAGATAAAATAAAGAAGATAAAAATTAGAAATTTGTGAGTGAAAGACTGTTAGTTATGGAATTAAATCGGGATGACAGATTCAGCAATATCTTAATAATAGTCTATAGGCCAAATGTTAACGCAAAAAAAAAAAAAGGATAAATATTTTCAAAAAGTTGGGCAATGACAATAAATGTTGAAAAAAAATACTATTCACAATCAAAAAACGAAAATTTAATATTTGTGCCATATTACATACAATGGCAAATACCAGATATTACAAATTATTATGCAATATCTGATCTTAGGACTATGTAATCCACCAGAGTCGTTTAGTATAACATAGAATTAACCCTTCAGTGACATGCAAAATAAAGATAGCTATTATGATAAACAACCTCTGACAGAGAGGTTAAGCCAAGAAGAAGTAGACTCGTCTGTAAGCTATCATCTTGACGGTAAATGTGATAGTTTCGATGTCATTTGTTAAACCAGGTATAATATATGAGGCAAAGATTTATACTAAATGTCTGGTAAAAAAAACTAGCCCTAATTAATATTGGCATGACTAATACGTATATAAACCAGAAGAAAAAAAAATACGTAATCGTTATTAAATATTTACACTATAAAACTCCAAAATATAAATTAAGGTTTAGAAAGAATGGGTTTTCCTACAAAAAAAATATCAAACAAAGATTTATCAAAGATCGTTTCGCTAAGCAGGTCATGGTACTGCGTTTGATGAACTTTGAAGAAGTTTTATATTTTGAATTTGTGCCCAATGCCTCTGTTACCAATGCCAAACTTTATTGCCAGCAGTTGGACCGGGTCTACAAGTTGAAAGAGAAATACCTGACTTTGGACGGTTTGAAGATTTTTGGCATCTAGCTTACAGGCCAGAAGCTGGCCCGTCTAATTACGGCCTTTTCTGTTTAACGAAACATTTCTTCTTCGGTTTTCGGTTCTGATCATTTGATAAAGCGTGTCAGGTGTCCTTCAATGCAAAGCAGCTGAAGTGGTACTTTGATCTAATCCAAAAAATTATAATGCATCTATTTCGAAAAAGTTTTTGTAGTTCTTGAATAAGTTCATTCATAAAAATTGTTTTTTTTGCAAGTGATGCAGAACTTTTGGGACAACCCAGGGTGCCGGGTATAGACTTTATCAGAAGAAACAGACTTTATAAATAACCAGTCAAGGTATGACCCAAAAACTATAAAGTTCTAAATACGCGAAATGTACGGAGTTAGTGCACACAAGGTCCTCTGGTCGTACTTTATCCTGTTACGATCTTTCTTGTGTTAACCGAGTTATACTTAACACAGCACCTAGCTATTCAACGTTGAATGTTGGATTCCAAAAAAAGACTTTATGTACCTTAGCGACGTATTGTTATTTGTAGCAGTGCACTTGACACAAATTTATAAAAAAATTCTGAACACTTGCAAAAAATTGGTTTATATGCATTTTTATTGTTTTTATATTTTTTGAAGCAAAAATTTTTATTATTGGATTAAAAATAAAAATGAATAAATTGATTTTTGATCCACTATTGCAAAAAGTGAAATTGTCAACCAGAGATACTGCAAATAGTTAACTTTGTCGATCGTATGGTTCTTACCCTAGTTGTTCAACAAAATCGTATTGATAAGAAAATTTCTATTTGGTGCAATAGTGACAGTACTGTGTATGTTAAATTAGTTCCAAATAAATAAGTCGTAAATAGCAAATAAAACAAAATTGACTTTAACAAATTTTTCGCAAATATTAAAGAACTTTTTTCAGCCCACTAGAGTATAAACGTAATTAAAAAATAACACTTATAATCCCCTAAATAATTTTTTACGTTTCATATTACGTTTACCTCCAAGAGCTTAAATGCGTATGTTAAATGAAAGGGCTGTAGGACCCAGAGAGGTGCTACCTGTAGGCTGCATCTGAATTCACACAATTCCACAAAAATATTTTGTGTCGTTTTGTTTTTCTCCCCATTGCAGTGAATTAAATGTTAAATGCAATTTACTAAAAAATGGGTCCCTTTGAAATACAATAAGTCAGTTCAATAACGGCAAGCACACTGATACTAAAGCATGTAATACATAATTACACAAGAGCTCGGTTACTTAGCCCCAATGAGCTGTGCCCCGAAATAATAACTGCACTTCCGATTCGCACTCCCATCGCCGCTGAAATTGCATCTTGGCTCAGGTGCCTCGCGCATTAACAGCAAATTCCCATTTAGTTGTCGCGTATAGTCGAAGTTCTTAAAATACACCAGTTCTTTCTAGAACTCATTATATGATTCTGAAAAGTTCTGAACTTTAAATGAAGTTCGGGTGCTTGCCAGCCATATGGAGACAAATTTCGATACTTCTCCGGCGGAATATGACAAGCAGGAGTACGCAGTTTGCTGCCAAGCGAATCTGTAATCTGGCTCCCGACAGCCCTTCGTTGCGCTTTATGCTCTTAACGGCAGATATTCCGAGTTCTAGCGAATGTGCATTTAATAGATAGGTTGTTTATGGCCTTATGCTAGTTTGCTTGTTTTTCTGAGATTTATCGCTATAAAACTTGTTCTCAGCTACCCAAGCAAAGCATCCGAAATACGAAGTAATACGAAAGATATTTGAATTTGGGATAAAAATATTGGGCGTCATCTCTGAAATGTTGCTATTCAGTTGAACATGATGTTTTTTAGTCGAATATAAAATAAGTATTTTGTGATTTTTAATTAAGAACTAAATAGTTACAATCTGATAAACACTATAGGTAATTCATATTAAGTTACAGAACGACGAGAAAGATACCTGATGCTAAGAAGTGGCCAGCAAAAGCTATAAAGCAATTCTAGCGCTTTCGTCATAAAGTTAACTAATTTTTTACAAAATTTGATTTATTGTATACTACAGTAAATACAAAACAAAACTAACGCAACTTCAAATAATTGCGTTTCAAATAAGCTCGTGTTTAAAAATACCACTGTCAACAGTAAATCTAGTTATTGTTCTGTTTAAAAGAAGAGGAAAACAATCAACAATACCAGGACCTCTACTATGGAGATCCTTAAAGTGATTAAAATGAGAGCTGGTAAACAAAACTGTTAAAAAATAGAATGATCAAACCAACAAATGTGTTAGAAAATATGAGAAGTATCATTCAACGCTATTTTCATAGTGTGGAACTGAACTAACATGAAGACCTTGCTGACATTCCTTCAAGAGCAGCATTTACAACATTAAATTTTTTGACGGTCCACCATTTTTCTGGCAAAGGCCAATACTGGCAATTTAGTAGAAATGGTAGGAATTGGTTGTGAAGGTGTTTTTCTAATCATTTGTAAAATAATTTTGTTCACTAGACTGCAAAATATTGAAACCAGAACCAACTCGTGTAAGACGCGCAGAATTTTGACCAAATTTGTGTTGAGACACGATGAGAACTTTAAAACTTAAATGAGACTACAACGTCGATTAAGGTACATAACTTGCTTATTTTGTGTAGAAGACTTTGAAATGACTACTCCAACTTGAGTTTACACTAAAAAGGAGTGCCAAGGTAAATAAATTTATGTACACGCAAACTGAATGTTGAACATTACAGAAAGTTATGATAGAAAATGTGGTAGTGCTGGTACAGCATAGTATAGTATATTAACAAAAAGCAGATATTTTCAGAAGAAAATTCTCTAAAATTTTTCATAAGTTTCCAAACTTCGACTAACAATTCGAGATCAAATCACACAATGCACAAAAACTCGGACGTTAAAGCCACATTATTTATCAAAACGTCAAAAAAATTATAGAAGTCTAATAATAAAACCGAGTTAATAGCAAATATGACAGAAAAATGTCAAAAAATATTTCAACGAAGGAGAAACGATAATAAAATGTTGTCAAAACCAGAGAGTATGAATGCTTAACTACAAAAGTTACTGATTAGTTTGGCTGAGCTTGTACTTACCCAGAAGTACAATTGTACTAAAGCTGTTGGTAAATTGGCCTCGTTGCAGATTAATTACTTAAGTTATTTATTGCAAATAAACCCTTGCGTGCTTTATTTATCTCCTTTTCTAACTGGTTTTTGTAATTTAGTAAGCTTATGCATACTTTTTGTATTGTTTCTATTAAAGCTCCATGTAAGCTTCATGATTTTGTATATTTTATTTTCTTATTAATACTAGTATTACAAGTAAGTGTACTTTAATAAGTCCTTGCAAACAAATAGGTAGAAAAAGACGAGAATTTCAAAGCAGATGGTATTTTGACCAGTTCTTAGGCGTCTATTTATTTCAGTGAAAATTAAAAAGAAAATTTGAATTGGATTAACAAGACTGGATGAAAAAAAGCAGTAGTTTATAATAGTGCAAACAAACGAATTTTGTAGTTATTTGAAAAAGTTCTGTCCACCTAAAGTGCCAAGTTTTGCTCCTTTGTGTAAACTGTTTTTTATTCACATGGAAGTAAAATTTACTCTTTATGGAATCCTAATTCTTTCCATTCTTACGTTGTTTTTAGCCTACTTATTTTTAATACATTTTTTTCTAAGTCGGGGAAGGTATTAGAGATGAACTAATTTGAATAAGTGCAGATGAACTTCTAGGCGACAATATTTTACACATCCTTGCCAGAAAGAATACATAAGAGGTATCGCAGAACCGTGTCTTAAACTATGTAACAGCCTTGAGAAAGATTAAAACTTCTATTGTGATAACGAATATTTTAGTATAAGCATCGGCAGCATTGTTGCCTAAAAAATCTGATATTAAGAAAAGGCTCCATAGGTTCAAATTTATCCAAATATTAATTTTTTGACTTTAACTTTACTGGCGAAATTGGTGGTTTCTACGTTCAGCCTCTGACCTCAGTCTTAGCTTAGAAGGCGGTGGGCCATATAGGTCATCTCTGTGTCATCTTATAGAGAAATCAAAATCTTCTGGCGATTAAGATGGACATTATTGTCGATCTTATAGTTGTAGAAGCTACAGACTTTGAAGTAATAGTAGCTTTGTATGTTTTGATAAGTGATAAATTCCTTTATCATAGCCATGTCAGTGTCAACACGGAGGTTATTGCATTCTACAAGTTACAGAACGTCATTTTGGATATCTTGGAGTCTCTTGACATATAACTTTGCAGCCCAACCTCAAACCGGTGCCGCATATGTCGCGATAGGGAGAATAGCTATTTCATAGAGGATAAACTTCTTTCGGATGTACATTCTGAAAATCTAATGCTCATCTCGTCTCCTTTACCTTGATTGATGTATGCTCTCTAAGTTAGCTCTTTTTCACAACCATACAGAGAAGTCTTCTTCTCCAACGTTTTTCTCATCTTATAGTTGTCTTTTAGTAGAGAACAGGACCATCGAGCCCTTTTTAGAGTTGTTGCTTAAATTTTGTCTTTAACATTAATCTTTTAGAAGATTCAGTTCGTTTTATACTCATCTTGGCAGCAAGACTGATCTTAGTGAATTTGACAACACCGCCATGCATACTAGAGCAGTATAGCAGAAAGCGTTGTCGACATGTCCCAAACATAAAAATTGTAAGGCGTCAGAGGTAAAGCGGAGCTTTAGAAAACGCCAGCTTGGAGTTATCTCTTTCTGGAGGGAAAAGCCCGTACAAGTCGGCACTTCGACTGCAGTGAAGGCTATTTTGTACACCAGACGTTTTGTTTCACCTTATCGAAGATTTTACTAACGCCAAAAATGGAGTGGCCTAAGCCTAATTCAAATTAACTCTTCAAACATAGTTGAAACACAACAGCTGATACGATACTTATCGGCCGATAGTCCTGGGGAAAATATTCTGACTTTCCAGGCTTGAGGATCGTAATAACGCCTGCCATTTTATAAAAGATTGGAAAATAAAAGAAATAGAGGATAGAATTAATAATGGTAGCAATGCAAAGGATTGCACTTTTAGGCAGAGCCTGCAGCGCGCGGTTTTAAATGTCAGCCAGCTTTGCGCAGCTTAAAGCTTGAATGAAATAGAACAACTTGCGTATCGCCGGATTAAGATTTTTGCAAACTCTCTACCCCTACAGGTAATCCGCAAAGAGGTCGACACTGTCAAGGTGGTCAAAGTTGGCGACGTCGTAACAAAAACCTTAGGCTTATCTCGTATGGTGCAAACGACGGTACATAAAAAAGAGCGGTTATTAATCTCTTATTTTTGGAATTCTTTCGCAATGAGCTGCTAATACTACGAACAGAATTATACTAATGTTTATAGGTAGTGTTTTTCATATGCCGACTGCAGAAAAATATATCGACGTGATCTGCTCAAGAATTACCCTGTCCATTAGCCAAGTAGAAAAGTATTTGGCAATAAGTAAGCTAATATCTGCTAGCAAAAAGATCTATCATAACGTAATAAAAGAATTAACTAAGTACAGCGGCCTATTCCTAAAAACATTTTTACGGTTTTGAAAATGTAGGCTGGACTTGTTAGACATTATATTTTTAATTTATTGTTTTACACAAATGTTGATATTTTTAGTAAAAAAAAATTAACAGAATTTTTACAAATCTTCGTTAGTGGTACATCTTGTAGGAAATATTTGAAATGCCATTTAAAGGTGCAGACAAAATATTTGACGTTTAATAACGCTGTTGAGTCTATAGAAAAGATTTAAAATGCAAGAGCCCAGTAAGAGAGACAATGGAAAGCAAAATTTATAAAGATTAAACATAATAGCAAGTTAAGTATTTAATTTTAAGAGCTTTACAATTTGTTTACTAAACGCTATGTTTTGTGGAGTATACAATAAGAGACATTTATTATCTCTTCGGCTGCGTTATTAAATCTACGCTTTGCGGCACTAAATTAAAATTAATCTGTTAAAATTGACGTTTGTTCTTGGAATAATGACTCTAACAGCAGAAAAAAAGGCCAAACTTTAATTTTAAACCATTTAATCAAAAATCGATATTTTCCGTATTTTCTGCTGTCCTTCTTAATTAATTACGTTGCTTTATTACATATGCAACTGGCTTTTAAACTATTTTATTACTGAAACATATAAAGTTAAACTTAAGTGTATGTTAAAGTAATATTTTTTTGTTTATAACAGGTAACCGGTGCAGTAGATATCTAAATATTAAATATCTAATATTAAAAAGGCCCCATAGGTTCAAATTTATCCAAATGTTAATTTTTTTACTTTAACTGGCAAAATTGGAGGTTTCTACGTTTAGCCTCTAACCTCAGTCTTAGCGTAGAAGGCGATGGGCCATATACGCCATCTCTGTGTTGCCTTATAGGGAATCAAGATATTCTGGCGTTTAATACGGACAATTTTGCCTATCTTATAATTGTAGAGGCTACAGACGTTAAAATAATAGTGGCTTTGTATGTTTTTATAAGCGATAAATTCCTTAATCGTAAAAATGTCAGTATTAAGACGGAGGTTATGGCATTCTACAAGCTACCGGACGTCATTCTGGATATCTTAGAGTCTCTTAACATATAGCTTTGCAGGTCAACCCCAAACTGGTGCTGCATAAGTCATAATACGGATAATAGCTATTTTATAGAGAACAAACTTCTTTCGGATATACATTCCGAGTGTCGAGTGCTCATCTCGTCGTCTTAACCTTGGCCGATGTGTGCTCCAAGTCACCCTGTTTTCACAATCATACAGAAAAGACCCCTTCTTTCAACGTTTCTCACACATTAAATTTGCCCTTTAAAGGAGAACAGGAGCATTGAGCTATTTTTAGGGTTGTTGTTTATTTTTTATTCATCAGTCTTCCAGGAAATCCTATTCCTTTCACACTCATTTTGGCACCAGGACTGCTCTCAGTAAGTTTAACAAAACCGGCATGCCTACTAGAGCAGTATACCAGAATGCGTTGCCGACATGTCCCAGACATAAAAGTTGTAAGGCTATTGGGGCAGGACAGAGTCTTGGAAAGCGGCAGTTGGAGTTGTCTCTTCTTTAATTCACTTTATTGAAGGTGTTTCTGGTATTGAAGAAACTATCACAGTAATTTACTTCTTAGTATAGCACTCTATCGCCCCCAGAAGTTGGAGAAAAATAGAGTGGCCTAAGCGGAATTCAAATTAATTCCCCGAACACAGTTGAAAAACAACAGCTGACCGGATACTTATCAGCCGATAGTCCTGGGAAAAAGATTCTGACTTTTCAGGTTTGGGGCCGTGATGACGTTTGCCACCTTTTAAGAGATTTGGAAGTGAAAGAAACGGAGGACAGAATGAATAATGGTAGCAATGCAAAGGATTGTCTTTTTCGGGAGAGCCTGCAGCGTGCGGTTTTAAGTGTCATCCAGCTTTACGCAGCTTGAAGTTCGAATGAGCTAGAGTGCTTGTAAATCGCCGGATTAAGATTGTTGCAAGGTTTCTACCCATACAGATAATCCACCAAGAAGTCGGGGTAGTCAAGGTCGGCGTCGTCGTAATTAAAATCATACTAACGAAAACATTAGTCTTATCTCATTTGGTGCAAACAACGGAACATGGAAAAGAGCGATGTTTAATTTTTTATTTTCGGCATTATTTGGAAATGAGCTGCTAATGCTATGCACAGAATTATGCTAATGTTTACAGGTAGCATTTTTTATACGTCGAGTGATCTGCTCAAGAATTACCCCGTTCATTTGTCAAATAGCTGAGTATTTGCAAGTAAGTAAGCTAATGTCTACTAGTAACGAGATCTGTTATAATGCAATGGGGCACTTAAATAAATACAACTGCATATTACTAGAAGCTTCTTGGCGGTTAATATGTTAATATTTTTAGTAAAAAAAAGGAAGAGAAACTTCGTCAATGGTAGGAAATATTTAGAATGCCATTTAAAGCTGCAGACAAAATATTTGACGTTTAATAACGCTGTTGAGTCTATAGAAAAGGTTTAAAGTGCATGGGAAATAAGAAAAAGACCAATGAGAGAGATAGTGAAAAGCAAAATTTATAAAGATTAAGTATAATAGAAAGTTAAGTATTTAGTTTTAAGCGCTTTAGAATTTGTTTACTAAACGCTATATTTTGTGGAGTATACACTAAGAGACATTCATTATCTCTTCGGCTGCGTTATTAAATCTATGCCTCTGCGGCACTAAATTAAAATTAATTTGTTAAAATTGATGTTTGTTCTTGGAATAATGACTCTAATTTATAATAATGCAGATAAAAGAGGCCAAACTTTAATTTTACACTATTTGTTAGAAACATGAACCTTAATCAAAAATTGATATTTTCCATATCTTCTGTTGTCCTTTTTAACTAATTACGTTATTTTATTATATCTGCAACTGGCTTTTATACTATTTTATTACTGAAACATTTAAAGTTCAGCTTACGTGTATGTTGAAATAAGATTTTCTTGTTTATAACAGCTAACCAGTAGAAATAACTATTTTGTTACCTTCAAGTAATAGATTTGAAAATTTAAAGCCAAGGCACTTCGCAAGCAACCCATTGTACAGTTTCCTATCTATAACAGAACAAATTACAGGTATTTAGAAAATAAATAAGTAATTGAAATGCAATTACTAAGATAGCCAGAAAATATAAGAGTAGAATATTCCCAACAGAGAATGGAAAAGTAAAAAAGTAGTAGTCACTCCAGTAAAATATACAAGGTGTTGGAAAGGCTATCAGACACGATAAAATATCAAGAAGAAATGGTCATTCATAGAAGAAGAATAGAAACTATAAGTAAAAATTCTGTTATTTAAGTAACTGGTAGACAAATAACTAGAATTAAAAACGCAAGTTTAATTAAAACAAAAGCGTAGTAGATATGTTTAACTCTGTAGCGGATGCATTAAATTTAAAAGCAAATATAGTGCACTTGAAAAAACTTACATACAAACAGAGTAAGATGTCAACAATAGTTAGGTGAGTCAAAGCGATATAAAAAAAGCAAGAATAGAACGAAAGGAACACAATATATATTTTTCACAAACAAGAAAAGAATATAATATAATAAAATTAATAATAAAATAATATTAAAAACTAAAGGTAAAAAATAATTGTAAGAATAAAGAACAATAATTATTAACAAATAAAATACTAAATGTAGAGAGCATGGCGCTAAGAAATGATAGAAATAAGGAAGTAAATACTGAAACAATTAAAAGGGAGCAAACGTAATTGCTAACAAAATAATAGAATTTTAGGTTAATATAAGATAAAGAAACAAAATAATCAGAAGAAATAGAAAAATAATGGGTGCAAATATAAGAAATAACAGAAACGAAAAAAATACATGAAAGTCAGGTGCATGGGACACGTTGAATCAATTGAACATCATATGGAGCTAATATCGAGTACTATGATAGAAGTTTGTTCCATCTAAATGTTTATTCATTAATTAAAGATTTTGATGACAGATATGTGGGCAGCTGTTCAGCATTCCTGCACTGCAGACCAGAATAATACGTAACGCAACAAAAAAAATCTTTTCAAAAATTTGGATTTTCAATTATAAACAGGCTGTATAATTTTGATATTTTGTAAAGCAGAATGCGCGTGTGCTTCAGAAATTCCTGACCGTTTTTAAAGAACGGAAGGCGTTTTTAATGAAGAGGTATTTCTTGAAATATTATCATATAAACCCTTGCGTTTTGACCTTAGCGGATAGGCACTTTTTTGGGATCGTAGGAGCTTTTTAAGATGCACCTTATAACTTCATCTGTAGATCGACGTAGACTATTCAGAAGCGATACTAGAAGAACGGAAACAATTAATACCGAATCTGAAGGAGGCGAGAGGAAAAGACCAAAAAGCATACGTAAGTTACATCAAATTAATAGTAAATGACAAAATATATGAAGTGAAAAATTAGATGAAACAGACGCCAGAAGAAAGCAAAAAAGAATTACCAGCGGAAGAATCAAATAGCAGCAGGCAAAACAAAAGGACGACTCAGATAAGGTCCCCGAAATTACGCTCCTTAGAGAATCAACAAAAACTAAAGGAAAAAGGAAAGGTCGGAAATAAGGACGAACACCCTGACAAACAAAAAGAAATGAAGGAAAAAGAAGAAATAATAATTGCTACATGGAATATGACGTTACTTAACTGGAAAAGAACTAGAATTAATAAGAGAAATAAAAGACAAGAAAATAGACTTAATAAGTGAAACAATAAAACAAGGCAGAGGACTTTACTATTCAGGAGAGCCAGAAAACCTTAGAGCAAAGAGAAGGTAGGAATAATGGTAAACAGAGAACAAGAAAACAGAGTAATTAAATACGAAGCAGTATCATCCCAAATTATAACAATATATATAGAACTAAAAGAAACGATAGCGATAACACAAATATATGAAGAAGTGCTGAAATTCTACGCAGAACAGCAACATGAAATAAATAAAATAAGGGAACAATATCAGAAAATTTTAGCGATTGGAGACCGGAATGCCAGAGTGAGAAGAGATGTAAATATAGGAAAGGAAGTTTATGAAAAATATGAAGAGGAAATATTAAACAGAAATGGCAAGAAAAGGCTAGATCAAGCGACTTTGATAATTAGAAATACGTTTTGGAAACAAAAAGATAAAGAAAAGTACACTGTCGTGGCAGAAGAAAAAAATCCAAAAAGCATGATCGACTATGTAGTATACACCAAGAACCTCGAACAAGAAATAAAAAACATAAAGACAGAAATAGAACCAGAACCATCGACAAATCATAGGATGGTCACAGCAACAATAAAAGAAAGTGTAGCAAGGACGGAGGAGAGACAGAAATACTACAAAATAAAAAACGATTAAAATGAAAAACAACCAAGAGAAGTACAAAAGAGGAACTGATAAGAAATTGAAAAGTTTGGAGATCCTGAAGGAAAAATGGTTCCTAGAAGAAAGGTGGGCCACATTCAAAACCACAATAAAAGAGGTAGCAGAAAAAGTTTTTGGAACAATCTCACACAAACAAAAACTAGGTGATGGAACGAGGATGTAAATACAGGGATTAAAAAAGGGCATTGAGACGATATCTTAAAGAAGGAACAGGACAAGGAAGATTATATCAAATTGAGTAAAGTAGTCGAGAAAACGGTTAAAACGCAAAGAGAGAAGACTGGGAAAAATTCGGAAATATATTGCAAAAAACTCTACAACAAATAACAGAGGATTATGGGCCAAAATAGGAGCGATAAAAGGAGAGAAAAGAAAATAGAGGAATTAAAGACAAAGAAAATAAGATACAGACATCCTAAGGGTATGAAAAGAATAGTACAAAAACAAATTTAACTGTACAACAGATAAAGAAGAACTAAACAAAGATTAACAAGGAGAAGATTCACGAAAGATAGAAAACATAAGAAAGGAAGAAGTAAAAGAAGCGATAAGTAAAGTAAAAGCAGGAAAAGCTGGAGGGAAAGATAAAATGGACCCTGAAATGATAAAATACTTAGGGAAAGAAGGTGTAGACTGGTTTTGGAAAATATGTAAGAAAGCTTGGAAAACAGGAAATTCCATAAGATTGGGAAAACAACTTGGTGGTACCAATTCATAGAAAAGGAGAACAAGTAAAGTGCGACAACTACAGAGCTATATGCCTTGCACCCATCAGCTTCAAAATTTATACAAAAATAATAGAAAAAAAGTAAGACAAACAGTAGAAAATAAGACGAAGAAAAGCAAGCCGCATTTATACCAGGAAAACAAACAAATGACAATGTATTTAGTTTTTATTTGACATAGCGGCGCCCAATTTGCCCGCTTGCGCGGTGTGCTGATATATATATGCGGCTTCGGCCGCGCCTTGCTCTCTTTCGCTCACTTCGTTTTTGATTTTAGTTGTGATAGTTTAGAAAGCGTGCGACCGGGTTTTAATTTTCCGTGTCCGAGGCCGTTTTGACTGAGAGTTCGCCGGCGTGATTTGTTTTGCGGCAAGAGTTTCCACATCTCGGTCGCCGTTTGTTGAAGGCTGATTTTATCCCGGGATTCTATATTTTGCCGACTAGATTTTCCCCTTCTCGGAGGTTGTTTTGTTGGGGGAAAGACTCGGTTTGGTTTCTTTGTATTCAACCCGGCGAGGAACCACAAAAAACTTATTCGAAAACTTCGGACACAACCAGCTGAAGGGCCCACATTAGGAAAGACGCTTCCGATCGGCCCCGCAGCAAAGATTGGGGTAACTTGTCCTTTTTTCCACCCACACTTTTTTCCTTTTCCTTGATTCTCCAGGAGTACAGCACGGGGAGCCGATTTCTGCAGCAGAGCGTCCGATTCTCAAAGATGAGTTTTCCAGCTTTGGCTTTGAATTGAAGTTCTTTTGTTTAAAAATTTTAAAATTACGATACAGTCTACTTTTAGCCGAAACAATGTCTTTACTTCTTCTTTGCATTGTTCAAGACCATTGGCATCCCATAATGCTACACTTAGGAACCTAACCGTTAATGAACTAATTTGTTAATTAGCGTTGTTAGCATGTTAGCATGGCATTGTATTGAACTAATTGATTGGATATGGCTTTAAATTTATTAAGAAATTGAAATAGTATATTGTTCATGGATTTTAATGTACATATCCACATGTTCTATTTATAAGTAAAGGTTAAATCCAAAATTTACATTGTTTGAGGTTGTTGGGTTTACAGAACTAACCTTTTCTGGATAGTTTTCCTGGACTAGTTTGCATAATATTCGCAACCTTTTTAATTCGCTGGATGGTCGCCTCCACACAATCCACAAATAGTTGGTGTTCCTTTGTATTTCTTACAGCCTAAAATACTATACGACCCTCCATATTTTATGCACATATACGACCTATTACATTCAGACTTGGAATGTCCGTATAGTTGACATCTTATAACTACACAATATCGTTTTTGGTTTTGTGAGGAAGTTCAGTCTTGAATTTTTCTTTCTGTTATTTGCTGGTTAAGATTAACGAAAAAGGATTTAAAGGGTTTGTTGTAGTTGTGTGTCTATAATTTGTGATGTTTCTCACCTTGTGTCTCAAGTTTTTTGACAATTTAACTGCTGTATTTGCAGCTACACAGATGTTTGATAACTACTCTGTAGACTCGATTCTCTTTCAATTGATAACTGAGATGAATAATATTTTATTCCTTTAAGTATTAAACATTAATTTTATGCAATAATGCAATTGATCTTGATAATGTTATTAGCTAAGCACTTCATTTTCTAGATAGTTTTATAGTTGCACTACCAGTTTGAATTACTTTGTTACTTCATATACGTACACAAGGGTAGGTTTTCTAATTTTTAAGGTAGAATCTGTCTTTGTTGTTTTCTTCAACTGTTAGTGCCGAATTTGTTATTGGTTATTGTTTTATTGATTTCGTAAGTATTTACAAATATTATAATCTTCTTTAATTTTATACTTTTTATTTGTATATATAGTTAGTTTGCTGTGTATCATCTGGTTCACCTTCATTAGTTGATGACATTCTTATAACTTGTTGAGGATGATATCCCAGCTGTGGTGGATTGGTAGATGTAAAAGGCAGTAACTGATACTGTGTTTACTTTATGGATACTTGAGTAGCCACTTCATATGCTTCATATGCATATTTGTCTGGTTATGGATATTGCATCATTTAACCCAACATTTGGCCTAAATCCAAATTAATTTTTTTGAATGTGTATTCTATGATTTTTCTTAACTTTTTTATCATTTCAAAGTATATTTTAGTTACAATACTCAAAAAAGTTATTCATTTATAATTCTGGCCTCTTAAATCTTAGTCAACCCTCCATAAGTCATAACCAATCAGCAACTCTACTACGAACTAGACATGTTCACAGCAAAGTTAAATCAAAGCATTTCACGCAAACCTTACAAATGCCCTGTATGATAGTGTATATTGTTGGACAAGCATATAGTTAACAAAATTTTTTAAAGATTTTAAACATTCAAAATTAGAGGAAGCAAATTTCAATTTCTTTTAACTTTTTATTGTTATAATTGGCACTTACAGCCAACCTCTTTTATTGATTCCCCAACTAATTAAGTTTTATTATAGTAGTAGTGCTTTTACATTCTTGTTTTCTTTCCTATTGCCTCGTATGGAAGTTACATTTGAACATCAAGGACAAAGGTGAGCATTTGCAAAGTGTAATTGTAATGCCAGGCAGCGCAGAGCGCCTTTTATTTAATTAAATCCGCAATTCACGTAGAAAACAGGTCGAGTTACGTGCAGCCGATTGGGCAATAGGAACTGGCAGCATAAAACCAGCCGGCAGGAAAATGCCGGCTGCAAGAATTACTGCAGAGCTGCTAACTTAATAATTGCAGCATCTGCATGCAGCCGGATGTGCTGAACACACATAGTAACCTTGATAGTACGTTTGCTCTCCATCAATTTGTGAATGAAAAAGTTCGCTTTCGAACGGCCCCGCGGATGCAGATTTCCCAACCGCGCCGAGATTAAATCGGACGCACAATCGTGGGAGCGGGCCCGTGAGAGAACGGAAAAGTGCAACAATCGGCAATTAATTTCCCATTCGCTGTAATTAGCTGCGTATAAATGCGCTCGCGTTATGATTTATTCTAAATGCATACGGATCGGCCGCGCCATTGTTCGCGGCGGGCTAATTGCGCAGGGTCCCACGCTAATTTGCATCCATCGGGAAAAATGAGCGCGATGCGGCGGGCGCTTGGGAACCGGCGCCGGGGCATTGTCGCCGGTGGCTGCGGAGATGAAACGAAAGCTTCCAGATCGGGCCGAGACGCGCAATTAGGATGCTGCGGCCGAACGGCGGAAATCACGCGATCGGCGCCGCTTCATTCGGCCCATGCGTTTTTTGCAACGGGGCTCCGGTGTTTCGAAGCTGCGGTGGGTTAGATGTAATTGTCGGCAATTTGTCGACTTTCGGTGCGAAGACACGACTCTCGAGCTGCTGCGTTGTTGGAGGTACCTTTAGGCCAATTAGTCTTAAATTATACAGATCGAAATAAAGTTGTATAAAGGGAAAAATATATAAAAGTACAACTTGGCAGTTTAATTACCAGGAATGTACATATCGGAACATATTACAAGAGGCCATATGCTTGGGTGAAATGTGGAGCAGCCCACGATACTAAGATTTGCACCAAAACCAGGGACACAAAACACATCTGGTTAATTACAAGCGCTGTTCAATTTACCAAAAACTACAAAAAATATATAAGCCAAATAGTTAACAATTAACTCGAAGACCCTTTCATTTTCAACCAACAACTCCCTAGCTAACTGCAATTATCGAATCCAACCTACTTACACAAAGCCTCAAGCCAACTCTACCCAAACCAAGATTTGATCCTCCATCAATTCCTCGATGAATTTAAAAACTTGTTTAATCTGCTTGTTTAACAAAATATTGTAATCGTAAACATATTAAGAACGCCAATTAACTACACCATAAAAACTTGAAAATTGAAATCTCAGAGCATTATTTCACTAACAAATCGTAAAAATACCCTGCCGCATACGGTGGTTCGGTAACATTTATTCGCAATTCCATTGCCCATTCTAAGCAACCAGAACACAAAATAGAATTCTTGCAAGCCATGATAATCCACGTTGAAAAGCTCACAATTTTCTTAATTTCTGCCATTTATTGTTCTCCAAAACACAATTTAACCGACCAAACGCTGCAACCATTTTCTGACACACTAGGCCAAGAATTTTTAGCAGATGGAGACTTTAACGTCAAACATACCCATTGGGGATCCAGTTTAACAACAACAAAAGGCAAAGCATTCTTTAAACTTATTAAAAATAACAATTATAATTTTCTATCAACTGGGAGTTATTTATCGGCTATCTGATCCAGCTAAAGTCCCAGATCTTCCGCACTTTTTCATCACCAAAGGATTATTTTTAAATTACATGAATGTCACTTCCAATTATGTTTTTATATTTGATCATTCCACGATTATGGCCACAATTAGCATAAGTATTATCTACAAAACACCTAACCCTTCGATCAGTAATAGAAAGTCTGACTGGAATACCTTCAAGGCTCACATTGAACATCTCGACAGTAACTTAAATCTAAAAGTCACAGAATACCTAAAATATGCTACTAACCATTTATAACTACGGTACAAAATGCGGGCTGGACTGCCACATCCCATCCAACAAGCATTAAAAATTATAGTCCCAATATTTCTAATGAAATTATGGAAATCATAAAAAAGAAAAAAGGGACAAGTGCACAACGACACCGCACACATAGTGTTGAAGATAAGAGAAGGTTCAACTAAATAATAAACTTAGAAATAAATTAAAAGCTGTCCGAAATAAGTCGGCCGAAACTTATTAACTATAATTCAATTTAAACACCCAGGACATTAAAAGGTCACATAACCATACCTTACTAGTAAGCCATCAATGACCTTAATGGCTACAATCTGACAAAGAAAAAGCAAAAGCATTTAAAAATCACTTAGAAGGCGTTTTTCACCCCAATTCTGATCCACCAGATTTTAATTTAGATCACTTTCAAGAAATTGAACACGAAATACAATGGTTAAGAAGCAAAAAGCTCCGGGCTTAAACAATTACCTAAACACGGACTAAGATCTTAAGTATTACCTACTAGCCGATACAATTAAAATTTGCACAAATGATTTTTATTTCTAAACTTAGTAAACCTCCTCATAAAATAACTTCCTATCATCCCATCAACCTCCTCTGATTGTTGTCAAAGTTGCTTGCGAAATTCGTCTTACGGCGTATTAACGAAAATTTTCTGTAACAGACATAGCTGCCTAACCATCAATTTGGCTTAACGAACATAATTCAAACTGACTTACGTACTAAGAAATTCTGTGCCGCTATCTTCCTAGATGTAAGGCAGGTTTTTGAAAGTAAAGTATAAATGGTCACCTTTTAAACTTAAAAAAACCTTTCTTCGTTGATATTATTTTCTGATACGGTCGTATTTTACTCATAGAACCTTCCAAGTTAAAATTGATAAGAAAGTATCCCAAATTAAAGACGTCCATGCCAGTCTACTCCAGGGGAGTATGCTAGGGCTGTCATACCTACTGCAGGTAGTCTGATCTACCTACTGCAAAACAAACTCGAATTAGCACATTCGGTGACAACACCCCCATACTCATGTGTAATGACCCAGTAGCAGCATCAGTCTTTTTACAAACTTACTTATTAAATCTCAGAGTAGTGGCTAACTATGCGGAGAATCAAAGTAAATGAAAGTAAATCAACACACATTACATTTACGACCAAACACCAAGCTTTTCAAATATTTGGGTCTACATCTTGATAGTAAATAGACTTGTAGACTGACAGCGAACTGGTCTTACTGAAAGTGCTTCCACTCACGCCATGATGTGCCATATCATAGGCTCATAGAATGTGCTACTATTCTGGTTGCTTATTGAATTTTGGTTAAATAAAAAAAATAAATATGAAGCGCTGCTAAAACTTACATATGGGTCTATAAATTTTTATTTGGTTATTACTGAGGTTTTCTTATTTCCTTGGATTTAAAGAGAGCGAAGGAGAGTTTAGAACAATTAACATAGAGTAAGAAAAAAAATCCATATGTGGTTGCTAATACCCCATCAGACGCTTTCTTAGATAGTGGAAAAGGTAATGCCCAGCAGATCTTCAAGCTCCCATCCAAGGCAAAAACCAAAATAGTAAATACATAAACGATGCTGAGAATATCTGGGCTCAATCAGGCTGCTGAAGTAAGAAGAAAAGAGTTATTTATAGTCATACAATATACAAACGTTAGGTTAATAGAATTAAAAGAAGAAATCAACAATATTAAATGGAATATTAGAATAAGTGAAGTAAGACGAGGGTACGACAACGTTTAAGTCTTAGTTAAAGACACACTGTTCTGTAAAGGACAAGAAGGTGAAATCGAAAGTAGGGTAGGTTTTCTAATAAATAAGAGAACAAGTGGAAGTGTGACGCCGTTTAGGACTGTCATAATATATATGATAATACAGGTATCCATAAAACGTATGCTTAAAGTGATACAGGTTTATGCACCTACCAAAAACTACGACGATGAAGAAGTAGATCAACTGTAGGAAGAAATAAATTATTAGATTACGGGAAATGCCACAAAATATCTACTAATCATAAGTGATTTCAATGCGAGAGTAGGACAAAAACAAAAAAAGAAGAACGTATTAGTGAAATTTTCTAGAACAACAGCAAATGTATGCTAAGAATATTTTCTTTAGAAAGAAAGATAATGGCAAGTGGACGATTAAAGGATAAAGAGTCAGTAAAATAATCATCAATACCAAAAATCAAATAAAATAAAAACACAAAAATTAAACAGCACAACAAAACAAAACCAAATAACAGCAAACAAAAAAATACAAAGTACGATTAAGTAAAAAACTAATAGAAACAGCAATGAAAGACAAAGATAACTTATAAGAACCCAACAAAAAAATAATAATCAAAGGCAA
The DNA here is from genome assembly GCA_036346155.1 of Sinelater perroti. Taxonomy (NCBI): domain Eukaryota; kingdom Metazoa; phylum Arthropoda; class Insecta; order Coleoptera; family Elateridae; genus Sinelater; species Sinelater perroti. Next base: position 12,291,283 of record JARFIY010000158.1, on the reverse strand, counting down.
TAAGGGGCAGCACGAACAAATGTGTCAAGATTTCTAATAGTAGAAAGAACAAAAAACAGAGAAAAATTCTATAACAGTGAAAAATAAAAATATAGAATGAGATGGAATCAAAGGAGCGATTGAAAGCTGAGGAAAAACAAAACAGTAACAAGAGGATAAAATGCAATTAGTTTATTAAGAGACGCAAAGAGATCAAAATAATATTTCCAAAGAAGTAGAAGGATTCTACAAAGAACTCTGTAGAGCAAGAACGTGAACAACATCACAAGTACAGAATCAAAAGTAATAAATCCCAATTCAGAAAGTATTTCTACAATTGAAATATATAAAACAGGGACAGCGCTAAAACAAATAAAAGAAAATGGAGTGCCAGGTGAAGAAAAGACAACAGCAACTACTACAACTAAAAATATTTTCGATCAGTATCTGAAAAACGCTCTCAAATTGTATAATAATTAGAAGATTACAAACCAATCACAAATATACAAACTGTTCATAAAGATTATAATGAATACAGTGACCAACGCAATGGACGCTTACCAACTACCAGAGTAGGTGGGTTTTCGTAGTATTCACAGTACTTAAGGTTACTTTCAAAGCCTAATACAAAAATCTAGAAAATACAACTTACCCTTTGTCTTGCCTCCATAGATTATGAAAAGACGTTCGACTTAATAGAACATTGAGCTATAATAAAATTTCTACAAAACAGCGCAGTTGATTCGAGATGCACTGAGTTGATAAAAATGGATTGAAAGGAAGCAAAATGTAGAAAGGCTAATCCGAACAAGAGTAGCTTTCGTAAAATAAATTGGTCAAAAACATTTACAGAGATAACAAGATAATCGTTAGAACAAAAGACGGATTTACCTTACTCATAAACTATATAAGCGGCATTAGACAGGAAGGACTCCTTAAACATTCTGCTGTTCAATCTGGTAATGGATGAGATCATCAAGAAAGTCAAAACAAAAAGTGGGAAAACGACGCCATAATACTGAGAGATCAGTGCATGATAAGTAAAAAACCAATAAGATGTAAACTAGTAGTCAAAAAAAAAGTATGTAGGCATCATGTCATGTTTATCAACAAAAACCAAAACGAGTATATATAAAAGTGTTATAAGACCTTTCATGACATATACAAGTGAAACAAGACCTAACACTAGCATAACACAACGACTATTATAGACAACAGAAATGAGAGTACTTAGAAGGGTTATAAATTAAACATTAAGGCATAGAGTAAGAAGTTAAAATATAAGGCGTATATGTGAGATAGAAAGTAATTGAATAAAAGGAAGAAAAACAGAATGAAACGATCATATAGAAAAAATGGCAAAGGACAGAGTCCTGAGAGTAGCAAAAGACAAGTCGCTAGTCGGTAGAAGAACGATAGGACGCTCCGGAAAACAACTGTACGATGATCTAAATTAGAAGATGATAGAAGAAGAAACATCCATATTATATTTTGATTTAAATTACTTTTATATTAAAAAAATCATTTATTTTCCTGTAAATCAGTAAATGTGTAATTTGAGAAGTTATTTAAGTAGCAGGCCGAAAATGAAATTCAACTCTTAAAGGGGAACCAGCTCTGGCGATATTACCACCTGCCGGCAGACGCAACCTCCTCAAAGGTATGAATTTTAAGCTGAAATCCCGGCAAAAATGAGACACAATTTTCCGGACGCTACAGCGATTTGCAGCTTAATTATAATTCAGGCGTAATTGCAGCAGCTGCCGCGCCGTCGCGCGCCTCGGCGTCCTCACTTTTCTGTAGGCTTCGTTAGTGTTGTTCCTGGTAATTAATCTGATTCAGGCAAATCCAGATTGATTATTGTTGGCAGCGCGAGCCTAAGGAGGCGCAATTACGCCGACGCCGGGAGGCGCGCAGCTCCTGCAGGAAGGCTCGAAGGACGCGGCGGGACTCGGCGCAATTTCACTACTAATTAGAGCTGCTTTCGGAGACAAAAAGCCCTAATTGCGCCGTCTCGAGCTGCAGCCGGCCGGAATTCCTCCGCAGCGCCAAGTTCCAGCGCGTGGATGTTCGGATGCTTTGCATAAATCAGTACAAAAATGCTTGCTCAAATGTTGCAGCCCAATTAGGCGCCGCTGCAAAAGTTTTGCATTGATTAAGCAGCGCTTAACAGCGAAAAACAATCTCAAAGTTGCTACTACTCAAGATTGAATTAAGGAAACTTAATTTCATCGCAACTAGTTAGCTCTAGAATAATGTTGGCTTAAAATGATACGTCTAGTGTAAGATTAGATTTATTTTGGATGGAGGCATTATGTTGCAGAGGTAGCACTTTTTGTCGAAATGGTTAACCTAAATGTCATTGACAGGAGAACGTTTTTGGTAACTGGTATTCTCAGGCTATCCAACTCCCACTTACGGTTCCTTGTGTCACATCTGGGGCAACTCCATTGGTTTGCAGGTTGAATGTGATGCCAACCAGATATCTCAAAGCCTGGCAATTCTTCCAATTAAGCAGGGTTTAACACCCTAACATGTAAAATCGAAGGAGGAAAAGGAAAAACAGCAGAATAAAAAATCATAGAAATATAAAACACCCCGTGGTGGAAACCTGCATCTCAAAAGAGTGAGCCCTATCAGATACAAAGGAGGAGGACGTCTGCACGGAGTTCCAGTTGTAAACCTCAGCCAAGAAGAAAATCAAACATAAAATTGAAAAATAGCTAAGTTGGATAAGAAAGGAAAAAGGAAAAGAAGAATCATAAGAACAGAGACTTGAAACATGCAAGACTTAGAGACCAAAAGAAAGGAAGTAATACTTTAAATAGAAAAAGAAGAATCTTCATATAGGCGTACTACCAGAAATCAAGAAGAAATGAAGCCAGTTAATAATCGAAATATAGCTACATACATCTATGGAGAGGAATAGCTAAAGGCGAAAAAGAAAAAAGCGGTGTATCAGTATTAATCAAAAAGATATGGATAAACGTGTTACAAACGTAGAATGAGTAAATGAAAGAATGATAGATATTAGTATAATATTACATGAACAGGATATGACAGTTACAAGAGTATGTGCTGTAAATGACAATGTGTACGTAGATGAGAAGGATGAGTTTTGTAGTAGTCGGGAAATTGTTAACAACCAGAATAATTTGATAGTAATCGGAGGTCAATATAGAAATAGTCAACATCTTTCTTTGTAAATATACTTAGCTCTATACAACACAAAAGTTTAAATATTTTAGTGATATGGTAATTGTGAAACGAGGCCGAAAAATAAAAATTAAAGATGTAAAAACATACCGCCAACCAAATTCCAATTCGTATCCCCATATGGTTATAGGAATGTTTGTAAGAGAACAGCAACTATCAGATACTATGACAAAAATGGAATAAAGAAGTTAGAAAAAATAAAAGAACCAAAGTCTACAATCGAACTGTTATGACAGGATAGCATCAGAAAACTATACCAAGGTAGATTAAAAATGCACTTAAATGAGAGACCAAAATAAAATTCAAACGATATATACGAGCATATAAGAACACGCGCTCATAAGAGAGCACGGAGCTCTGGGAACAGAAGTAAAGAAAAATAAGAGAAAAAAAATGCTTTAGCGGAAAATTAGGGGAGAAGACTACAAAAATAATTTAGAATCGCTAAGCAAAAAGCACCAAAATTTAGAACAAGTGTAACAACAAGTAAAACCGGAGAAAACTAAACAAGACCAATGCATGCGGAAACAAATCCAAAGAATCATGTAGACTAATTTGCAGCTTAACAGAAAAAACAAGGAGTAACATCGAGCTAAATCTAATAACACCGGGAAAATGAAATACCCCTACAGGGAAAAATATATGACAATTCAAGAAGATACCAAAAGAAAAGAAAGAGTTATAGAAGAAACAGAAATAACAGTACAGGATGTGACAGGGGCATTAAATGGCTAATAAATCAGGGGGACCGAGATACCTTAAAATAGATTTAGTAAAGTGTGGTGGACGTAAAATAATAAAAATAATAATAAAATGAAAAAATCAATTGTGGTATAGGTACATACATACATAAGGCGCAAAAAGATATGTCATAGCTAAAGAAGGATAAAGATATTATCAACGATGGTGGGACTATAAGAAAGACTTATAAAAGACAAGATAGAAAAATATATGAAAGACTCGGTGAAGAACAAATGTAGATTTAGATCGGAAAAATCATGTATAGACAACATCCACTGTATCAGACAAATAATCGAGAAGAACTGATAAGTCGCACAACCTTTGTATACATACACAAGACATACGAAATGTTCAAATAAAAGCAGTAAGACGCAATGAACACTTAAAGATAAATGGGACGAAGTATCTAAAACGTTATACTAAAATATTAAGTCAAAACAATACAATTATTTAAAATATTTAAACAAAGCTGCACAATGTCAGCTCTGTTTTTTAACATATACGGTGAACAAGAATTATAACAATGGTATAAGAGATACGAAAGAACCGAAATACCTATAAGACACAAAATACCAATTAATTCTGGCACAAAATTGAGAAATAATTGATATACTTGCTATGAAAATTAAGAAGAATACTACGTAAATTAAAAAAAATCGCATACATCCGTGTTAGAAGAGTCGCACGTAACTTACAAATAGGACATGAAAAAATAAAAGCCTATGCAAAATACAAGTAGTTGTTTGGGCTCTGTAACATCAAATGCGGCTAACGTAGTCACACGTAGAAGATAAAGTGAAGAGAAAAAAGGCAACAAAAACATTGCATAGACTAGTCTGGAATAAGAAGCTCAGTAAAGATACAAAAAAAACATTTTTAGAGCAACATTAGAAAGTAGAACGACATTTAGAGAGGAAATGTGACCTATGATAAGCAAAATAACAGATATAATACAAAGTTTAAAACAGATAAGAAAATACAGAGTAGATCTAGAGATAAATGTAAGTAGAGACGTTTGTGGACCCAAGCCCAAGGAATGAATGACAAAAGGTGTCCAAAGGCAAAATGGATTAATTATCTAGAAAGAAAAGAAGACAGCATCGAATAGCAATTAAATAGAAAACGAGTTTTCAAAAAGATGTTGACGAAAAAGCCCACAAAAAGATGTGAAAGACAGATATTGTGAAGTTTGAAAACAGCTAACCCACAAAGGAAGGAAAACCAAAGAGAGGAATATACTACACATTTACTTTGGAAATTTTAATTTAAACAGCGCTTGATAAGTGCACCATTGGAAAAATCATAATACGTTAAAGATGAAAATTATTATATTTTATTTAAGGAAGAACAATTGAAGTTCAGTTATTCTATTAATAAGGCCCGACAAAAGTGTTACTGAAGTCACTAGTCAATCTTATTCAAACATTTGGAATATATACCCCATGTATAGCAACAATTCTTCTCATTTCCAAAAAAATTTAGGATACATTACCAGCTGGATAACATAAATTTACTGTTGCTTCAGGAATTCTAATAGTCAACCTACATTGTACTTGCATTACAGTTAGAGCAATTTTATACATTGGATTGATGTCAAAATGCCAAAAACTTATCAGTAATTCAGTATCCACAGAAGACAAAGAATGGAGGCACTATTTGGAAAATGTGAAGTATAGCTGCTACATCATCATTTTCCTTGCTTTTTAAAAGACAACAAACAGAGTGTTGTAAATCCACATAAATTAATGCTGAAACATATGATCAAATATAATGTGTGGTGCCAAGCTAGAAAGTGGTTTGAACGAATTTGGCGTCGTATAAATTATAATAAGAGTGCAACCCTGTCCTAGATTGAAAAGGCAAGTAAAATTTTCTTCAAAGAAACATACTTAGATATGGAAAAATAATGTAATATAAAATAGAAGGGACGGCGAGAAAACCAAGGAAAGGGTATTTACTCTTTTCTTGGTTTTCCCACCACATAACAATAAAAATTAAGGTAGATTTAGGTTAAAATAAATACAAATACACCTCATTTAAGTCAGCTGTGTATACAACAATAAGATAATAAAAAAAAATATTTGCGATAAATTCAAATAAGGTAAATTTTAAAAATTTTCCTAAAAACACCGTTCACTTGAAAATAAAACCAGAGTGGGCGAAAATTAAATATACGATTGAGCCTACACGAGAAGACGCTTAAAGCGTACAAGGCATTAAAGAAGAAGGTAATATGGAAAAATTAGAAGAGATATTAAAAAGTATAAAAAGCAAATTAATAGAAATGGACAACGAACTGGAACGCGTAACCTCAGAAATAACAATAAAACTAGAAAATAAGGAATTGGAAGAAAAAGTAACAAAACAGGGCGAAAGAATTGAATCTATGGAAAATAAAATTAGAATGACGAACCTGAGAATAAAGGGAGTTATGGATGAAGACGAGGAAGAAGAAATACAAGGGAAAAAGTGAAAATAGTATTGAGCAAAATGGACATAAAGAATAAAATGGAAGAAGTTAGGAGAATTTGAAAATACAATAAAGAAAAAGCAAGATCAATAATAATAAAACTATTGAAGTACAACAATTGAAAGTAAAAAGATAAAAGCATTGATAGATGAGGATTACTCAAGATAAATGGAAACAATTAGTACCAATGATGAAAGCGGCAAGGAAAGAAAATCAGAAGGCGTACCTAAGATTCAATAAATTAACAATAAACAACGAACCGGAAACACAGAAAAAGTCGGCAAATATAAAAGAAACAAAGAAACAGGTAACATCAAGCATAAAAGGAAAGTAAACATAAGGTCCCCGAAATAAAAATCTCTGGAGGAACAGATGAGGAACATAACAAAAACTACTTTAATAAAAAACTAAAGAAGGATGACAAGGATAATAACCCAGGCAAAAAAAAGGATTAAACAAGAACCGAGAAGTACTACTGGAGCAAAAAACGAAGAGGAGAACTACGGAAACGAATACAGCAAATAATATATGAGGAAAAAGAAAAGGCAACACACTATAGAAGTTGAAGATATTGGCAGCATCTAGAAAAAATGGAAGGAATAGGTAAACTAATCCAAATCCCACACCCGAAAGGGCAAAAGAAGTTAAATTATTATCATGAACAAACTGAGTACATTATGTTCTTCTTCTTCTTCTTCATTCTTCTATCATTGGTGTGGCGGCCTTTTCGCCCTTGAACCGCTTTATATCGCGGCGGCATGCGGGCCTTTGATATCTGCTACGTTTTGCCATCGCACACGGAACGGCATGGGCTTTTGCTCAGCCGAGACATTCACGCATCGCAGCTCGGCCAATTTGGTCGTGTCTCAACACCCCGCAAATATTCACGCATCGCAGCTCGGCCAAGTTGGTCGTGTCTCAACACCCCGCAAACATTCACGCACCGCAGCGCGGCCAATTCGGTCGTGCTTATCATCCCTCAAATACCAGATCCGCAGCGCGGCAAGGTGGCCACCGAGGAACCATCGCCTACGAAGCAGAAGCCGATTCAGGTGAGCGATTTGGCATTACTCGTTGGTTGATATCGGTAGCCGCCCCCATCCGCTTACGCGACGGCCGTTTAAGGGACGATTTTGGCCTTATCGGCTGACCTTCCAATACGGGCCGTACTACGTTTCCACACCGCACCACGAGAGCGGCTATTTACACGCCTGCCTCTCCAAAAGACTAATGCCTGTTCCTTCCTCAGTTGGTTATGTTATTGCTTATGTGATCTTATAAAATGTAGTTTTTATAAATCTCAACACTTACCCTAAATATTGTGCCATCTAAAATTACCTAAAGCTCAAAACAGGCAAAACAATTTTTTATAATAATAATTTAATTTATTTTAGCCACAATATCAGAACAGCATCATAAATTTTTTATTTTTATAAATTTTGAGTCTAAAACTTTTTGGTTTTGCTATCTTGGCCATATAGAAGTGCAGATTATTAAAAAAAAAACCTAAAAACAATTAAATTTGCAATCTTTTGAGATATTATTTTTGTGTTTTTATTTTGTATTAAGCGTTATACCTGTGTGTGCCTCCTTTATGAAGTTTAGTAATTAGTTGTTGTAATGCTGTAGGATTTATTTTAACTCCTAGATTATGTTTAGTTCAGCCATTTTGGAGAGTTATTTTAGAATAAATATTAAATGACATTAAAGGTAATATACAGCCCTGACGTACATCGCGTTTAATTTTTATTTACTTCCATATACCTTTACCTTAGCTTATTGATTTTAATTAGTTTTATATATCATCTGTTTAGTGAGACAGTATTGCATGCGGGTGCTGTATCTTACTTTAGAGAATTCTGTCTTTTGCTCGGAAAAGCACAGATAGTCATCTTTTTATCGATCTCTGAAGGCCCTCGCCTCCATATCCTTAAGATCTACTGGTTAAATAGGGTATGTTGACGATATATTTGTTATTTGTCCACTTTCCCATTTCCTTTACTATTTAAATAAGACTTATACCAACAAGTTTATAAGAGAAATCTAACAAAATAATTCTTCCCCTTTCTTTAACACTCTCGCAACAAAATGTTAAATCCAATCATAACCCTATTTAAATCTACTCACTTGTAAAGCCACTTGTTACCAAATCCCTCAAACTTTCCTAATAACTTTAATACAAAACTGATATTTCCAAAAAGTTCCTTCTTCTTTCTTCTTCTTCCCGTGCTTTATCCGTTCCGGATGTTAGCTATCATCAATGCAATTTGTACTTTGTCTACTGCTTTCCGGAATAATTGTTCCGTGGACATATCGAACCATTGCCGCAAGTTCTTTAGCCAAGATATTCTCCTCCTTCCTGGGCCTCTTCTTCCCATCACTTTTCCTTCTAAAATGAGTTTCTCATTATGTGTCCTAAATATTCTAGCTTGCGAGATTTTATTGTTATTAGGATTTCTGTTTTTTTATCAATTCGTTCCATAACTTCTTTGTTAGTGATATGCTCTGTCTATGGTATTCTCAAGATACGTCGGTAGGTACACATTTCAAATGATTCCAGTTTCTTCTCTGATGCTTTTGTTAAAGTCCATGACTCAGCTCCGTATAGTAGCGTCGAGAAAATATAGCATCTCAGGATTCTAATCTTGGTTTGCAGGCTTAGGTCTCTACCGATCAAAACTTTTTTCATTTGAATGAATGCGGCTCTTGCTTTTTCTATTCTTGTTCTTATTTCTGTCGAGTGGTCCCAATGTTCGTTTATACTGGTTCCCAGATATGTGTATTTGCTAGTCCTTTCTATCTCAGTATTATTAATATATAATGTTGCTGGTAGCGTAATGTTCTTAGTGATTGTCATGTATTTTGTCTTGCTTGTGTTGAGGGTGATTCCGTATTTCTCACATGTTATATGTATTCTTTCCATTAATAATTGTAGACCTTCTACGTTTCTTGCCAATATTACAGAGTCATCTGCGTATCTGATGTTGATTAGTTCACCATTGATTAATATACCTTCATTCACATCATGTAATGCTTCTTTGAACATCTCTTCCGAGTAAATATTAAACAGAGTCGGTGAAAGCATGCATCCTTGGCGAACCCCTCTAAGGATTTGAATTCCTTCGGTGGTATTATCTTCTATTTTTACATTCGCGTTTTGATTCCAGTAGGTTGGCTATTATTCTAGTATTTTTGTCGTCTATCCCGGTTTTCTAATATTTTAGTAGTTCATGATGTTTTACTTTGTCAAATGCTTTGCTGAAGTCTATAAAACATAAGTGTACGTCACAGTTTACGTCCCTACATCTTTGGATCAATACATTTAAGGCAAATAGTGCTTCCCTTGTTCCCAACGCATTTCTAAACCCGAATTGGATTTCGGTCAATTTTGATTCGCATTGTTGATAGATCCTGGCGTGTATAATTTTCAAGAAGATCTTAAGGGCACAGCTCATCAGACTTATTGTTCTATAGTCTTCGCATTGTCTCGGTGTTGTTTTCTTTGGTATGGTTATAAAAGTCGACTTAGTCCAGTCCGTCGGGATCTCTCCAGTGTCGTATATTAGATTGAATAACCTAGTGAGTGCATTTATTCCATCTTCATTTAGGAGTTTTAAAATTTCAGTGGTTTTCGCCTTTTCTATTGTTTTCATAACTTCATTTTTTGTTATAGGAGGTCCGGTTTTAGCCTCTTTTATTTCGTGTTTTTCTGGACGGTCGTCTGCAAATAACTTTTCGATGTATTCTTTCCAGGTTTTTAATTTTTCGCTTATGTCTGTTATTTCCTGTCCTGTATTATCTATTAGTGTGTTAGTTGTTTTTCTTCTAAATATTCCAGCAGCTTCTTTTATTTTTCGATGCATATTAAAGCTGTCCTGTGTGTTTTCTAGCTGTTCTATTTCTTGGCATTTATCTTTCAACCATTTTTCTAAATAGTTCCTAACTTTCATAAAAATTAACATTTTAAAACTCACAACCTTGTCAACTCAGTAGAAGAGTTCTTGCCTTGCGTTAAATAAATGACTGATTAATTAGGCTGCATACTGAACAAACTATATAATAAAATAGCTAACTTTATTTGTGCAGCTAAGGATTACTACCCCCGCAAATCCCAAGGAGTTTATAAAATGTAAGATGACTTAAATTCAGCTTTAGAATATTCTTCCTCAATAAAACACAAAATACCGGACAATATAAATGTTATTACTATGAGTGTAAGATGCTGAGTTTACACGTGGATTGTCACTACCCCAGACTATTGCATTCAAAAGTTTTCTTTGCGTAATCGCAATTGATCGTCCGTTTTTACAACAAACTTGAATAGTATTAATACGTTGCTGTAAATTATAAAACTGCGTGATGACCTTTCTATGAGTTTAGATACCAACTACATAAATTAAAACTTTCTGCGTTCGCAGAACGCAAGTGGCGGGCAATTCTAATCCTAAGTTTGATTTGAATCACCCTATACTTTGTAGTGACTGCGACAGAACCTACATTCTCAAAGGAACAGATAAATATCAAAAAGAAACCGGTCGTATAATATATGTTTCCAATTTTAAAACACTGACTTCTGCCATTCCAGCAGTAGAATTATTCGTGAGGCTGTTGGAATAAAAAACATTCTTAATGTCTCAACACTCTAGTAAAGGTTTTCCTGTTATTTGAAAATCGTTTATTGTCCCAAGTCATCAGTTACATAACTAGTCAAAATAAATTTTTTACAACCTACACACTTATGTTTTGTATCTGGGGCTTTTTCCATCTGTTTTATAGTAAACTCTATTTCACGTTTTGATGTACGTCATTCCATTGCTTCTTTCTGATGTTAATTTCTTTCTGATTAATTTAACTAACTTGGTGTTTAGATCACACTTTACTTGTTGTTTTATTTTTGTATTTTGTTTTATCTACATTTGACTTTTTATAAGTTTATTCACTATTCCGTTAAGCTGAATTTACATTTTTATTACAACTAAATGATGGCCTGACACATTGTAGAATAGTTTTGTAATCTTAGTATATCGCTGTGATATCTTCTATTTTTGAGTAACCTATGTGCTTTCTGAATACGAGCTTTAAGAGGAGATTCAAGTATATATTCTAATAATTGGTAATTTAAGCCATGTGTCAATTATTCCAAAACCTTTTTCTTTGCAAAACTGAATTAGCTTTTCTTTGGGTGTCTTTCCCCTGTCCAACATTTTTCTATAATATTAGGTTGTCCCAAAAATCTTGGCGACTGTAAAAAATTAAATTCTTATGATTTTCTTGTGCTTATAGTGTTGTAACAATCTTTATCTTTGTACTCCAGATGAGTTTATAAGAAAATGAGCTTTAGGTTTAGATCCGCTAATGGGAACTTTCAACAAGACCGTTGGAAACCAACTCAAAATGAAGCACGCTCTCAAAGTTCCACCGCAAATCATGACCTTTTTGCTGAAACGATTTTTACGCGAAACTGACGGAGGATTTTGGCCGTTTGGAACCCACTTCTTCAGTCGATTGTGCTTGGCCAAAAACCCAATTCTCATCCGACGTCGCAATTTGCTTAAAAAATCGGCTGTTCAATGGATAGTTGAGCAGTTGGCGGCATATTTCGACTATTTTCACGGCTTGTGCTTCGATGAGTTTTCGCGGATATTGACGGAACTTCTTGTGGACCAAATCAAGTTGCTCAAGGTGCCTATGGGTTTTGATTTACACACTCTAAGTTCAGCGTCCAGGTCTTAAGTTCTTGATGGTTTGGCGTTCAAAGCAGCTTACAAGTCATTATCATCCAACTTTAATAGCCGACCGAATTGAGGCAAACTTAAGGCTAAGATCATTAGATTTCAACTGTCTGCACCATTTTGAAATCGCAAATCTCTTTTACGGCATCTCTTTTTCCCCGTTTTCAGAAATTGCGAATCAAAACTCGAAGCTTCGTTTCTTGCAAACTTATCTGGAATACAAAGATGAAGGTTGTTGCAACACTGTAAAAACAAAGAAACAAAAAATTCATAAAAATTAAATTTTTCGCAGCCGAGTCGAGACTTTTGGGACAACTCAGTATTTTCAACTTTACCTTCGCCAATTATTGCATCAAAATTGTTCACTATAATATTTATATCATGTTTTTTTGTTAACATTAATGTCTCTAAACTGGAAGTAAAAAATTTCAGTCTTCGTATCGGTTTCATCTGATGTAAATATTTTAATTTATGTTCTTAGGCTTCCCTTTCAATTGCAGAATCAGGACTATCAGAATATAGTACAAGGTTTTGAACAAAATGACTCAGTTGATTATTTACAATTATTACCACATAATTCTAGATTACTTTGGTTAATATAAAATTTTATCATCAGACGGTTGAGTTTTGGATGTCGGACGGCGCGGACGCGAATTTTATAGCAGGTGGCGTTATATAAATACCGTATACGGGCTATACCACACCAAATGAAATTCGTAAATTTCAACGCGACGTAAAACGTGCATATAAAACAAAGCGGATTTAGTTGCGAAAAGTTAAGAAAAAAGAGGAAAGCAAAGGGTTTGTGTGCAGCGTTCTGTGATTTTACGTGTACAATGCAGTGAATAAACCTAGAGCGGACGACAACGAACGGCCAGCGAAAGTGTGATAAGCGAACGGTGCAAGTGCGGATAGCGATAAAGGTCGCGGTCAACGCAGTTCAGAGGAAAGATAAACAAATAAACAAATAAGCGTGCTATAAAACTTGAATAAATTTTAGGGGATCACATTTGAGAGCTAACTGGATGGAAAACACAAACAAAAGGGAACGGGAGTTAAATAGCAGCACAGAATTGGACCAAGAACTCTGTAGAGAAAGCAAGAGAAAAAACATTAACAAATCCCCCCTGTTAAAAATCACAGGATCAGCGAATACCAAAATGTCGGAAATAAGTGAGCTGAAAATAATGTTTGAAGAGATGATGAAGGAAATAAAGGAAAACACGAAAGCTAACAAGGAGCTTAGAGAGGAGTTCAAGAAGAAGGAAGAGAAGTGGGAGCTAGAAAAAGGCTACCTAATCAAAAGAATAGAAAAGCTGGAAGGAAAACTAGAGACAACGGAAAAGAATAGAAGGAAATGCAATATTGTAATAAAAGGGGTTGAATTCGAAGGGCAGAATAAGAAACAAGTGCAGGCCAAAGTAAAAATGTACATACCATAAAGCCAGCACTAACAGTAGTGGAGATGGATTCTTGGAACGAAAAACAGGAAGTAATGCAAAACAAGAAATCTTTGAAAGGAACAAGAATATACACTGAAAACGATCAAACACAGGACGAGAGAAGAATACAAGCGGAAATCAGGAAAATAGCAAGAGCGAAAAGAGCAGAAGGAAAAGAGTAAAACTGGATACCAGAAGATAATAATAGACGGAACTTGCTACAAGTGGAGCGAAGGAGAACAAAGAGTCATAGAAGAGACTCCTCCTCAAAAACTAAGCACCCAGAAAATAAAAACAGACACAAAGATGACGAACAGAGCAAAGGACACGGACACGAGTAGAGAAACGAAACAAAAAGAGGAAAGCAGGAGTATATAAAATAGGAACATGGAACATCAGAAGTATAAACGGAAAGGAGGAGGAACTCATAGAAGAAATGGAGAAACAAAAGCTGGATTTTATGGGAATAACAGAGACAAAGAAGAAAGGGCAAGGACATACGAGACTACAAAAGGATATTGGATGCTTTGGTCAGGAATAGAAAATCTGAAAGGGCACAAGCGGAGTGGGTTTAGTGGTACACCCTGGCAAAATGGAAACAATAATAAATGAAAGGTATGTAAATGAAAGAATAATGGCAGTAGAAGTCAAACTAGGGAAAAGAAGAAACATGGCAAATGATTGTGGCGTACGGACCTGATGAAGACGAGAAGTGAAATAAAAACCAGTTCTTTGAGGAATTACAAAAAGTAATAGATACGAAAGGAAACAATATTATAATTATGGGGGACCTAAATGGAAGCGTAGGAAAGGATAATAGAGGCATAGAGAGAATTTTAGGAAGACAAGGAGAGCACAAAAGAAATAGAAACGGTACGAAAATTGTAGAGTTCTGCGTGGCAAATGATTTGGTAATAACGAACACAAAGTTCGTACATAAAGACATACACAAATACACAAGGGTGCAACACAGTAGAAACGAGAAATCAATTATAGACTATTTTCTAGTGAACGGGGAGAAAGATGTTAAGGTGAAGAGAGGACCGGAAATAGGCAGCGACCACTACCTACTCCAAATGGATATGAGGGTGAGCCAAAAACAAGCGACAGAGAAACATAGAAAAATAACTAAGGAGAAAATTGAAAGCCACATGTTACAAGAAGAACACATCAGGAAGAAATACCAAGACATCCTAAAAAAGGAGTACGAGACAAAAAATACCAGACCAAATATAGAAGATAAATTGAAAACTATAAAACAATGCATGATAAAAGCAGCGCGCAAATGTTGCAGAGTGGCAAAGGTAACTAACACGGACTTTAAAAGAACGGCATGGTGGACAACTGACATAAAACACTGGTAAAAAAGAACAAAGAATGCTGGCGCAAATATCTACAAACAAAATTGGAAGAGTACCACAATCTATACAAAGAGAAAAGAACGCAGGTAAAAAACAAGGTGAAGGAAGCAAAACAGAAAGCGTGGGAAGAATTCGGAAACAAAATGAAAAAAGAATTTGACGACAACCAGAAACTATTTTACGGAACTTTGAAGCAACTGAGAAAAAGAAAACTACACCCACAAAAACATCAAGGATAAACAGGAAATGTACTGACAAAGGAAAACGATATTATGGAAAGATGGAAACAATATTTCGAAGATTTGTTGGCAGCAGGGAAGAACAGAGAGGATTGGAAAAAGAAGAGGGAGGGAAAATACTGACTTTGAAAAGACACGAACTCAACAGGGGAAGATAGCGCAGAAGGCAAAATAACAAAACAAGAATTGGATATAGCAATAAGGAAACTCAAACTAGCAAAAGCCCCAGGCATAGATGAAATTACCCCAGAGATGGTAAAATACATAGGAGAAACAGGCAAGGAAAGGTTACTAGAACTATACAACGACATCTTAGTAGCAGGAAAAGTACCGAAGGAATGGAAAATAGGAATCATAATACCCATATATAAGAAGGGAGACCGAAGAGAATGCTGTAATTACAGAGGAATTTCCTTACTAAGCATCCCAGGGAAGGTATTCGCAAGGATTCTAGAAACTAGACTCAGAGACAAACTAGATAAGACAATAGAAGACACCCAGAGTGGGTTTAGAGAAGGACGGGGGTACAAGACCACATATTTACAATCAGACAGCTAAGTGAAAAGGTCATAGAGAAAGGGGAAGAAATACATCTCTGTTTTATAGATCTGGAAAAGGCCTTCAACAGAATAGAAAGAGAGACAATATGGCAGTGTCTAGACATAAATTACAGAGAAGTAGCAGCAATTAAAGCACTATACGAAAATAGCGGAAACATAATAAGAACGAGACACGAGCAGTCCGAGGAATTTAAGGCCAATATAGGCCTACGACAGGGATGTGTACTCAGTCCGTTGCTATTTAATTTAGTATTAGAGGAGGCAATAAAAGAATGCAAGAAAAAATAAGAAGATACCATGTAGGAAGCTGGAATTTGGAAAAAATCTACATATCAGAATTACTTTTTGCTGATGATATGGTTATATTCGGAAACAGTGAGAAAGACCTACAAGAAAATATCAATGTATACAACTTAGAACTAAAAAAAAAACATGAAGATAAACGGAGATAAAACCAAAACAATGGTAATAGCACCAGACAAGAGAAGACATCGTATATATATAGAGGGAAGAAAATTGGAACAAGTAGAGAAGTTCAAATACCTAGGTGTATGGATACAGGAAAATGGAAAACTCGATGACGAGATAAATGAAAGAGTAGGAATTACAGGACGACTATTTAACTCCATAAAGTCCTCTTTTCTAGGAAAAAAGGAAGTACCAAATGACGCAAAAGTAGAAGTATTCAAAAAAGTTGTAACACCAATACTCATCTATGGCAGTGAATCATGGACAACAGTGAATAAACATAGGAGCAGGGTCGAAAGTACGGAGATGAGATTCCTGCGTAAAATAGAGGGCAAAACAAAGAGAGACCACATCAGGAGCACAACATTTAGAGAAAATTTAAAAACTAAAGCGGTAGCGGTATCAGTGCAAGAAAGACAGTTAGGTGGTTGGGACATATAATAAGAATGGACAAAAACAGAACAGTGAAAAAAGTGTTTGAAGCAAGACCAAAAGGGAAAAACAGGATAGGAAGACCGAGAAAAACATGGAAGGAGGAACTAAAAGAGGCAGCAGAATCAAGAAACATAAAGTGGGAAGAAATTCGCACAACAGCAAAGGATAGAAAAAAGTGGAGAGAACTGTGCAAGATAAGCCCGAATCCATAAAGCACAACTCAGCTCAATAGCCTTACACCGAAAGGTAGAAAGGTTTTGGATTAAGTTAAGTAAGTTATCATCAGACCTAAAGGGTTTGAAGTCCCGATATCTTACTCCGCCGGATCCTAAAATTTTTGTGTAAACTATGTTTATCTCTTGTTTTGCATTTTCTGCTTTCTCTGATATAAAAGCCCTAAACATTTTATGTGCATGTTTTATATATTTGGGTATTATTGACACCCTCTGGTTACTCAAAAAATTCGCCGCATTCTTAGGGCCATTGTTTTATTGTAAATTTCTTGGATGGTAGTTCATCGCTGCTTCCGATAGATTTCATGGGTAAAGGGGTTCCAGTTTCCTTAGTTCCCACTGTCTTCTCTTGTATTTACAAATCATTAAATCTAATATTTGAAAGTTTTTCTCTTTGTTTATATAGTCATAACGAAAGACTACACCTACTAAAATTATATATTTATTTGTTTTGATTTCCATTAAATTTTTAAAGAACAAAAATTATGTTCACTACTACATATAAAGATCGGTTTGATGAACTTAAACTAATTAAATTAATTTAATTTTAGGTATTAAATAATTATTAGTTTTTTGTTTTACTTTACCCTTAGCACTGACGTTAAATTGCTTAAGAATCATCTCTATGTCTTATTTTAAGATAATAAAAATAAAAAATAGAAAATAAAAAATACGCCAATTTTTGTAAAGCTGCTTTAAACTCTTCTATTGGTGTAACACGATGCCACTTGTATACAGCCGCCTGAAGGAGTATTTTCTACCGAGTATTGCGTCCAAGAAAGCATAGTCGGTTGGCGTAAGAAAAACGGTGTATCAGTATAGTCCGGCGTTTCTTTTCCGGAATTTTGTGCCAAAACTATAATTTATCTGTTATAATGTCACATTGCCAATGCTTATCTGCTTTTATGGTATTCCGCTTTGTTCACAGCTGTACTCGCAGCACTATACAAATGTCTTCTGTACGTTTCAACAATGCAACCCATACCAGGCGCATAAATGGAGAAGTAGTATACAGACATTTAATAATATATAATATACATAATTATATATAATATATATAAAAAAATAAATAATAAGTCGAGGTGCACATACTTTCTCCCTTTTTTATTTTTTTGCCAGTAGGCACGATATTTAAAGAAAGATACGTTTTAAAAATGGCACTTTATATTAATTTCTGTATTTGGAAACAATTCTTCCATTATAATTACCATTTTG
Source organism: Sinelater perroti (assembly GCA_036346155.1). Taxonomy (NCBI): domain Eukaryota; kingdom Metazoa; phylum Arthropoda; class Insecta; order Coleoptera; family Elateridae; genus Sinelater; species Sinelater perroti. Next base: position 12,273,192 of record JARFIY010000158.1, on the reverse strand, counting down.
GATTACTATGTTTATTATTATATTGGGTAAATTTTATTTAAAAAAAATGACAAATACAGGAAGTGTAATAATTTTTAAATGCCAGTATTCTCCCACTATCAAAGCTTTTTATCCTCTTTGATAAATTTCAACGACGTATGTATATGCGTTGTTTCCAGAAATTACCCCTAATTATAACTTTTAATCTTTTTTCGAGAGAACTATTAATTCATTTACTGTCATATAAAATAAATGTATATTTATAAATTGAAGGTGTCGAATTTTGTACTGCTTATACTTTTCAGTTTCATTTACTATTACTAATGCGTCAAAACTGAAAAATATACTACCTCATTCTTTATGTTCTTAGTTGTGAAGCAAGTGACTTAGGGGGCATTTGCTAGCAGGCAAACATAACCAAAGTGATCAAAAGTCTGGTAGTTCTAACAAAAATTTATTGATATGTTGCTGCAAAAATGTATGCCGTCAAGGGCATCTATTATCCGCACCATAAATAAATGGGCTTCCGATAAAAACCAAACATTGGAGCAAGTCAAAACGCGTTTGACGGACACCAGGTCATGGTCAGTTACCAAGTTGTCAACAACGCTGGTGTTTCCAAAACTAGTCTTTAGAGGATTTGGACTAAGGATTTGTCTGGTCAAAAAAATTGGAAAATTGGAAATCTTCTTCGATACAACTGTCGACTTTGGCTATCAAAGCGAATCATTGCCTAAAAAAGTAGGTTACCCCTCTACCGACTCCTAACTAAAAACAAGTTGGCTCAGTGGCTAGGAGATGGTAAGATGCTTAATAAGAAAAAAGTTCAGGAAAATGAAGGAGATGCTGATTATGGCAAAAAATTTCGATAAAATTAGTTTCTAGCATCTCTGCAAAGAAAAATTACCGTCACTAAAAAGGTCTACAAGTCATTACTTGAGACATATCCCGGAATGAATAGACAGTAAGGGTATAAAGTTCCTTATGGTTGTTTATAATAATATTAGGCCACACAAAGCAAAGCTCGTTACAGAGTATTGGTTGAAAAAAAAACTGGAATATTTGGAGTCATCGCCCATATTTACCTGATGTGCATCACTGTGATTTCAACTCTTTGCGCCTTTCGCAAAATAACATCTTTAAGGGAGTTATTATGCTATCTGAGCGGTGGGAAACTGTGGAAAATCCAATAAATTAATAATATAATAATAATAAGCAACGAACCAGAAACCAAGAGAAGTCGGTAAATATAAAGAAAACGAAGAAACAGCTAACATCAAACATAAAAAAGTAAACATAAGGTCCCCGAAATAAAAATCCCGGGAAGAACAGCTGAGGAACATAACAAAAACTACTTTAATAAAAAACTGAAGAAGGAAGGAAAGGATGGCAAAGATAATAACTAAGAAAAAATGGATCAAACGAGAACCGAGAAATACTACTGGAACAAAAAAAGGAGGGAAAGACCACGAAAAAATGAATACAACAAATAATATATGAGGAAAACGAAAAGCAAAATACTAGAGGAGTTGAAGATAATGGCAGCATCTAGGAAGAAATGGAAGGAATAGGTGATCCGACATCCAAGAGGGTAAAAGAAGTTAAATTGTAATTTAGATTATCTTGAACAAACTCGGTACAATATGTTCTTCTTCTTCATTCTTCTATCATTCGCTAATGCCTCTTTCTTCTTCGGTGGGTTATGTTCTTGCTCATGTGATCTTATAAAATGTAGTTATGATAAATCCCAAAACTTACGCTAAATATTGTGCCATCTAAAATTACCTAAAACTCAAGATAGCCAAAACAACTTTTTATAATAATAATTTAATTTATTTTAGCCACGATATCAAAACAACATCATGAATGTTTTATTTTTATAAATTTTAAATCTAAAAATTTGCAATCTTGGTCATGTAATAGTGCAGAAGAGTATTTCTTTTACTTTTGGCCTGAGCTGTACAAAAAAAAACTAAAAACAATTAAATTTGCGATCTTTTGCGAAGGTTATGTAGAATATTCTTTAATTTGTGTATTTAAAACATACCTTCTCGCAACATTTATAGCAGTCATTTTGTGTGTACTTTCTTGTTAGGGCGCCTTCTCTAGACGAGGCCGGTGATTACATTGACAAATCTTCTAAGTCACTCTTCCCTGTTTATTACAATCCATTGTTTTATGTTTTCTAACCACAATGCTTTTCTTCTACCTCTTCCCTTTTTACCATCTATTTCTTTCGTGTGTTGCAAGCTGAGGTATCCTACATTTTTTTAAAAATGACCTACATAGGCTGCCGTTCCTTTTTGTTGTTGATATAAGTTAGCAATTTATACGTTGTAGTAGTTCTTGGTTTGTTATCTTTTCTATCTACAAAATTTTAAACGTACGTTTCATTAACCACATCTCAAAAATCCCGATTTCGTCTGCATCGTACTTGTTTATTATCAAAGCTTCAATTGAGTTGTAAACTATAATATTTATCAGATTCACTTACCTCGTCATTTTAATTCCACTTTTGTTGCACATAATTTTGAGCTCGATTGGCATTCTTAGTATTTGTGCATTTTGTATTTTCTAAAGTAACATCATTTGTTGCAAATATAAATTTTCTTGGAATCCTGCTTACTTATATTACTTTTGTGTTTGTATTTTGCATTAAGCGTTACACCTGTGAGAGTGCTTTCTTTACGAAGTTTAGTAATTAGTTGTTGTAATGCTGTAGGACTTATTTTAACTCCTAGGTTATGTTTACTTCAACCATTTTGGAAAATTATTTTAGAATAAGTATTAAATGACGTTAAAGCTAATATACAGCCCTGACATACATCGCGCATAATTTCTATTTACTTCCATGTACCTTTACCTTAGCTTGTTGTTTTTAATTAGCTTTATACTGGGTGTCCAATTTTAAACGTGGCACGCAAATATCTTGTCGGGAAAGCCACCAATCGACAAGTGACCTTAATAAAAGTTGTTGGGTTTGAAGGGGGCCGCCCGGCACCGGGTTTGGCACCCTGGTAAGGCCCTGTGATATCCAACTTTTTTTAAATAGGAACCTCTATTTTTTATTCTAGTATCTGATTCTACTGGAAAAAAATACTTGAACAAAAATTGTTAGAATTCCGCCCTTATACGGGCCCCATTTGAATGTTTTTTTCCTAATATCTCGTTAGAGGGCAACCAATTGACAAGTGGTCTTGATTTTGATTGTCTGTTGTATGAGACCAGTGTGGATTTTCTGTATTATCAAATTCAATATTTTTACTGTTCATCTTTCGCTTTTCTTACACTTAAAGAAAACTCTACTATAATCGTTTTCAATCCATACAACGTTCGTTCTATGTTGCTTTGGAAACTGTTATCAACCCACATGCAAGGATTAATTCAACTAACTGGTGTGATTATACTTTACTTGTTTTATTTTTGTATTTCTAGTTTTATCTACATTTGATTTTTTATATGTTTATTTACTATTCTTTTAAGCTGAAGTTATACTTTTATTATAATTAAATTATGGTCTAACGCATTGTAAAATAGTTTTGTGATGTTAGTATATTGCTGTGATATGTTTTATTTATGAGTAAGTAATCTAGGTGCTTTTTTACTACGTGCTTTAAGGAAAAATTTAAGTATTTTACGAATTGGCAATTTGAGTAATGCGTGTTTCCCTTGTCCAATATTTTTCTTTAATATTAGGTTGCCCCAAAGTCCTGAGTCAGCTGCGAAGAATTAATATTTATGCAAATTTTTTTGTTTCTTCGTTGTTACAACGATATAAGCACGAGAAAACAAAAAATGCATACAAATTGAATTTTTCGCAGCTGAGTAAACATTTCTGTTACAACCCGGTATTTTCAACCCCAACTTGACCAGTTACTTCTTATTGTAATACTTATATAATGCTTCTTTTTTGAAGTTAATGCCTCTAAATAGTAAGTACAAATTTTTAATCTTATCTAGTTTTATCTGATGTAGGTATATATAATCTAATCAAATATATATTCGTAGACTTTTCTTTTAATTGGAGAGGCAAGACTCTATCAGAATGTAGTAGGTTTTAAATAAATTGACGGCTAATTATTTGAAATTATTATTAGGTAATTTAGATTGTTTGAGTAATATAAAGTTTTATCATCAAGTCAAGGGTTCAGAATCTGCATTTTTTACTCCCTGATCCTAAATTTCTATATGAACTATGTTTATCTCTTGCATTTTGATTTTTATGTTACAAGAGCTCTAAACATTTCATGTAGATGTATTTTTCCGCCCGAATATTCTTGACACCCTCTGGTTACTAACAAAAACCTGTCAAAGAGTTAGGGCCATAGTTTTATTGCATTTTCTTGGATAGTAGTAATGTGGTGGTTTCCGTTGTTCTTTGTATCCCAATAATGTTTCCAATTGCAGTATCTATCGCTGCTGTCGATAAATTTTATGGGTAAAGTTAATTCCACTTTCTTATCTTGTACTCATATTGTCTTCATATTTTTCTTTATGATCAACTTTATTGGTTTTCCTAATTTGCAGTTTTCATGATTTGTTTGTTTTAACAACTTCTAAAATTTGTAATAATTGTTTATGTAGTGCTTCTTGGAAATAAACAACAATTGTTGCGTCAATAATATCTTCATACTTGGAAATTTAAAAATGATGTGAACTGTAACAGTTTCCTCTTTATAAATCATTAGAGGTATTTCACTTCAATATTCACACACTTTTGCAATTGCTATGCCAATTTCTGTAAAGCTGCTGCAAACTCTTCTATTGGTGTAGCACGATGCTTCTTATAGACAGCCGACTGAAGGAGAACTTTCTACCGGGTTTTATTCATTGCGTCAAAGAAAGCGTAGTCGGTCGACCTAAAAAAACGGCGTACCAATATTGTCATGTTAACCGACGTTTCATATCATAATCATAATTTATCTGCTATAATTAGGCCTTAAGGAATATCTCACTGCCAATGCTTATCTGGTTCTATAGTTTTCCACTTTGTTCACAACTGTACTCGTAGCACTGTCGCAATTCTTCTGTGCGTTTTAGCAGCGCCATCTGCTTACATTACATGTCATATGAGTGTGAGCTTTCACAAATCCATAACAGGTGTATAAATAGAGAAACAGTATTAATAGACATTTATTTTGACAGATAAATTTCATTTCTGTTCGAGTTGTAATTTAAAATAAATCGAGGCGCGCGTACTTTCCATTCTATCTTATTTTTTTGGCAGTAGACAAGATATTTAAAAAATGACATGGGACATTACGTATATTTCTTCATTTGGGAATTATTCTTCTATTGTTATGTTTTCAGTTATTTCCCCTTTTTGATTTCAGTGCTAGTCATTTTATTTGAGAGACCTTTGCCATTTTGGATTGATAGGTACTTAATTTTGTACTGCTTATGGCTTAAAATTGCAAATTGTATTATGGTACTTTATTTTAATAGACAAAAATTTATAATGTCTTCGGTGAGTAAACCAAAATCAGCAATTTTTCGTCAAAATCGGACGTATATCGGATAGCCATCAGAATACATTTATGATTTGCTGTAAAAAGATATGCTATCTAGGGCATTTTCTATCTACATTGTCCATAAATGAGTAGCCCAAATAAACAAAGGGCGTACTCTAATTGAAGAGACCAGAGGAGGGGCTCATCGCGATAAAGACCAAAGATTGGAGCAAATCAAAACGTGTTTGGGCGAAACCAGATCGTGATGATCAGTTGTCAAGTTGGCCATACACGCTGGTGTTCCTAAAACTAGTTTTTGGAGGATTTTGACTGAGAATTTGTGAGACCAAAAAGTTTGGAAAGTTTGTCCCTCACAATTTGACGGAAGAGCAAAGGCAAGTTCGAATCAACATGTGCTGTAATAATGTTCTTCGATACAATTATTAACCTTAGCTATTGCAACGGACTTTCGCCATAGATGAAAACTGGGTATCCTTCTACCTAAAGCAAATTGGCTCAACGGCTAGAAGATGGTAAGACTGCTTAACGAAAGCTAAAGAAAAATTTTAGGATAAGATGCTGATTATAGCAACGAATTTTGATGGAATTACTTTCTAGCATCTCTGCAAACAAAAGATTACCCTCACTAAAAAGGTCTACAAGTTATTAATTGAGACATATCTCGGAATGAATAGAAAGTAAGGGTGTAAAGTTCCTTATCGTTGTTTATAATAATATTAGGCCACACAAAACAAAGCTCGTCACATAGAATTAGATGGAGAAAAACTGGGGAACTTGGAGCCATCCCCCATATTTACCCGATGTGCATCACTGTGATTTCAACTGTTTGGGGCCTTTCGCAAAATAGCCTCTTCAAAGAAGTTATCATGCTTTCTGAGCGGCGGGAAACTGTGGTTTTAAAAAATGGCATATTATATTTAATTACCAAAAATCAGTCGATGTATCCTTTAAACTCTTTTAAGTCCATTTGCAATAACAGCCCTGATTTTTTTTATTTTGTTATTTTGACCCATTTAGTAAGGCACGTCTGTGAGGCATTTATGTTGACTTCTTCAATCCATAAGACAATAATAATTTTATAGGTGAGTTTTTTTTTATTAGATATTTGCCAGCTCAACAATTTACACTGTTATACAAGTCATTGATAGCAAAGTATGTAATACATAATATATATTGAATAGCATAAACGGTGAGTATGTCCGCAAGAAAGTTTTATTATTGTTTACTTTGCACTACGAGAGCACTAGGTGTAGAATCGACCACTTGTATTAATTATCATCACTATAGTCACTGAGAAATATATCTTGGGGTAGTTTTCGTTTTAGCCTTGCGTGGATGCCACGTTGTCCCAGTGTAGTAAGCTGCACCATTGCAGTTGGTGAGATTGGCATGAAATTTTTTTAGTAAGTTTTGCTATATGCTGCTCAATTGTGGGAATACCCAGTTGGTAGTGTAGCTGTTGGTTTGTGATGAGCCAGGGAGCGTTGACAGCGATTCTCAGGATTTTGTTTTGGAATACTTGGATTCTGCGAAGATTCTTTTTCGATGTGTTGCCCCATATGACACACCCATAGAGGATTAATGATCGTAACAATGATTTGTACAGGATAGTGGTACATTGAATAAGTAAGTGGGTAGAGTTGGATTAGTCTCGTGTGCCCTTCGTTTAATTTTTTGAGAACATGGTATTTCCAGTTGAGCTTGGTGTCAAGATATATACCTAAGTATTCAACGGGTTTGTCGGTGGCGTTCCACTGAATGGAGTGTCCGTTAATTGTGATTTCTGATGGGTTATTAAATCGTCTTAATGTGAAGATTTTTGTGGCGCATTTGTCATAATTGATGGATAGGTTCTATTTCTTGAGCCACCTACCGAGGATAGTGCTGGCTTTTTGCAGTTCTGAGATAGTCACTTCTAGGCTTTCGTCTTTGGTTATTATGACTGTGTCATCTGCATATAATGCAAGGTTAGCGTTGATGGTAGGGAGGTCCCGCATGTAGATAATGAAAAGAATTGGGCCTAAGATACTGCCCTGAGGTACCCCTGCTTGTATGTTTTTGATGGCAGATAAGAATGTGCGAATTTTGACTTCGTACGTGCGATTATCAAGAAAGGAGAAAAGTACGGATTTGATGTAATTGGGTAGTTGAAGTTGTAAGATTTTATATTTTAGGCCGTTGATCCACACGCGGTCACAAGCTTGAGCTATGTTGATAAACATAGTTACTGTGTATTGTTTGAATTCCTAACCTCTTTCAATTGTTTCCGTAACGCGCTGTAATTGATGGCAGGTAGAATGACCTTCTCTAAAGCCAAATTGATAAGCTGCTAGAATGTTCAGTCTAAGAACTTCGTCATTTAGTCGAGAATGGATGACTTTTTCTAGCATTTTCGAAATAGTTGATAATAAACTAATGGGTCTATAGCTTCTGATATCTTTCTCATCCTTCCCCGGTTTTGGGAACATAAGAATGATTACATGTTTCCATATGTTTGGGAAGTAACCTATTCGTAGACGATCGTTGAATGCTGTTGTCAAATACGCTAATGCTTTCTTGGTGAGTTTTTTTAATACGATATTGGGTATTTTGTCATTGCCCGGCGATTTCTTGATTGACAGGGTTTTGATAATTAAAGCAAGTTCCGTGGGTGAGGTTGGTTTGAAGATTAGTTGCGGGATAGGTTGGTGTGTTTCAATAAAATTGGTCACTATGTTATTGAAAACCGGGTCCATATAGGTGTGAGTAGTGAATGTTTTCTTGAGTTGATCCGCAAAGGCTTCGCTTTTTTCTGCATCAGAACTGAGTATTTGAGTGTCCATGGTGATCGGAGGTATTTCGTGAGGTTGGCGTAGTATCCGTTTGGTTGTTCTCCATAGTCCTGGATCTTGTGGTTCAAGATTGCTGATGTGTTTTTGGTAAGGGTAAATTCGGTACTCTTCAAGTTGGTTTTTGATACGGTGAGATAAATTATTTACGATGTTTTTTGTTATGGGACTTCGGGTTTTCTGGCATTCTCTTCTCAGTAAATTCTTTCGCTTGATTAAGTCAGTTATGTGTTTAGGTGGTAAGTTAACGGTTGTGCGTTTTCTATTTTCCCTCACTGTAGCCTTATGGACGCTGTCAGCAATGCTTTTTGTTATATGTATAATTGTTTCATCTATATGGGTTGTTGATTGGAGATTGTTAGGGTACTTGAGTTGTTTGTCAAGATACTCGCCGAAGGATCCCCAGTTGACTATCCCATTAATTAGTCTAGGCTCTGGGGTGAATTTTTCTGGTGTTATTAGAAATGAAATGATAACTGGCGGGTGGTCAGAGTCTAGTTCGGGAAGCACTTGTTGTAATGCTTGTTTGTTAAAGTTTTTGAGAGCAAGAATGTCTAAGACGTCGGGCAGGTAATCATTTCTGTAGGGGTGGTAAGTGGGTTCGTCAGGGGCTTCTATTTGGAAAGCATAGGTTGATAACAGATTGAAAAGTTTGGTACCAGCGGGGTTTGTTGTTCTACATCCCCAGATGGTATTCTTGGAGTTTAGGTCACCAATGAGCATGGTAAGTTCATTTGTAGTGAAGATTGCTGGAATGTCTTGTTCTAACAGTCTTTTATTGGGTTGATTATAGACACATGTGATGTTTACTATTGTGCCGTCTTGCGCTTTAATTTTCATTCCTACTGTTTCGAGATTTACAGTGTTAATTAGATGACATTCGTGATGTATAATTTTACGTTTAATAATGATGGCCACTCCACCTGATGCAATGTTGGCATTTCTGTCTGTGCGGTAGATTTGGTAACCAGCTATGTTGAGTTTTTCTGCACGATTTAGGTGCGTTTCTGAGACGCATGCTATATCAATGGAATGCCTTGACAAAAAGGACTTAAATAAATTTAGTTGAGTTTTGATGCCGTTTGCGTTCCAATTTAGGATTTTTATTTGAGAAATTGTGTTGATTTTAGGGTCCATTAAACAGAAAGGGTAAAAGATTAGATAAAATAATTTGCTTAATTTGTTCGATATAGGGTTGGATTAGATTTAAGAGAGGTGATAATAAAGTATTAAGTAAGGATGACGTTTCCGGTATTGAGGGGTGTTTGTTCTAGATTGCCATGGTGATGAGTTAGTTTGTGGTATATTACGAAGAAGATTGGGAAAATTTTCCATGTTGTTTACGGGTGGATGGTGGTTCTGTGTTCCTGTTGTTTTGCGAGGTTCGTTTCGACGACGTTTGTCTTGATAGTTCACTGACTCAGTGAAATATTTGCAGCATCTGAAGTTAGCTGAGTGATTTTCCCCGCAGTTGGTACATATGGGAGGCTCTTGGGGCGGTTTATCGCAATTTATATATAAGTGATTGCCTTTGCATTTGATACATCGTGGTTTAAGACGACAGTAATTTTTAGTGTGCCCAATGCGCTGGCATCTATGGCATTGAGGGGTTTTATTACTATGCCTTCGAGGTTCTACGGTAACTATTGAGTGAAATATTTTGGTGATGTTAAATATTTCATTTGCTTTTTCATCTGCAGTGAAAAGGACTGCACAGGCTGGCATCGGTGCTTTATCTTTATTGAGTAATCTGGTGGTATAATTGGTAGCTTATAAGATGTGAGTTCTTCAAGAATGTCTGATTCAGTTAATGAGGGTGGAACGTTTTTAATTATTACTGAAAGAGGTCTGCTTTGTGATTTTGAAATGTGTGGTGTTCTATTTTGTTTTCTATATAATGTTTAGCTAAAGTTCTATAATCTTCCTGGGTTGTTAGGGTAATTTTTAAGTTAGTGGAACTTAGAGATGTTGTGAATTCAGCTTTGGCAAGGGTTTTTATGTCGCTGATTGCTGCTTTGTGATTAATTGGACCATGCAGAAAGATAGGTGGAATTTTAATTTTGGGTGGTTCTTTGGTTAAGTTATCCTTGTCTTCAGCAGAGGGTTCCAGATAGCTGGGTAAGTAATATCTATTTTTTTAAATTAGAGATGTGGGTTGCCATTGATATTTTTTTTTGTAAATCGGTGATCGTTGGAGATAGGTGATCTGAGTTTCTTTTGGACATGACGATTGAAGCGGTCACCCCCAGAATATAAAATGTATAGATGAGTACATCAAAACTGTTTACCGCTTAATATCTGCCGCCTTGTAAAAGGTACCTAAAAATAGCAAAGAATTTAATTTAAAAAAGTAATTACTTTATTAGTTGCCAAAATAATTAAATTTCTGTAAAAAGTAAATATTGCCATCAAATGAATAATATGAAACTTTAAAAATGATTCCCACAGTTCATTAGACACAGTCGAATTTTTCTGTCAAAATTCTCGACTTTTTCGTATATCTGTGGCTCAATTTCGTCGATAACTCTTAGGGAAAGAATCGCACGGAAGTTCACGTCGCTGATTTAGTAGATAAGTCACACATTAAATTCTTATTCCGACAATTCCATTGTTTCATGCGTTGTATGACAAGTAGCGCCATCCTGGAATCATAAATCATCAAAATCGATGCCATCCAAATGAGGCCACAAAAAATCCACTATCTTGTCATAATAACATTCACCATTGTGTTTTCTACCTCGTTTTCCAAAATAACGACCCAATCATTTTACCAGCATTAAATGCACAGCAAACTGTTATTTTTTGAGTATGAATAAACCACTTTTGATGATTTTTTATATTTCAAATACAACCATTATACTTGTTGACATACATACTAAGGTAAAAATGCGCTGCTAAAGTTGATTTTCCTTGCCAAATTGCCGTAACTTCTAGTACCTAATTGGCAAGTATCCGCCAAGTTATCGTCTAGTTTAGTTTCTGAGTTAGCTGAATTTTGAATGAGTGCAAATATGGATTTTCTACTAAAATCAGCTGCATTGTAGTTTTTGAAATGTTCAGTTGCAGTGGCTCACGGAGCGCTAAGGTTTCGGAACCTTCTATGATGAATTGTAGTGAATAATAATAATCATTACACGCTCTTCCGCTGTATAGCACGCCATTTTAGCTAACTATTATGTATTCTACAAAATGTTGCCAAGCAGGGAAAAATAGCGCACAATTTAAATTCTGGGACATCTACTAAAAGGTGTTTTTTAAAACCCAATAGAACTTACGAAAGGGTTAACTGTCAAACAAACTGTCATACTGCGCTCACTTTTTGACATTTATGATCAGTATACTCTGACAAATCATCATGAATAGATTGACGCTTGAAGAACGCTACCAAATTATCCAGATTTTCTTTGAAAATCAGTCATCGATTCGCGCAACTTATAGACGACTTCGTGATTTTTATTGCGCACATAATCGTACATCTGAGCAAGCCATCCGTCGAACTGTGAATAGATTTCATACCATATACTCTCTAAATGATGCAATAACACCAACACGTCAAAGGAATGTGCGTACTAAAGAGAATATCACCGCTGTAAACGAAAGTGTGGAAGAAGATCCAAATTTATCGATTCGTCGTCGGTCACAGGAAGTGGGGCTCTGTCCGTCCCCTACGTGAAAAATTTTCCGCAAAGATCTTGGCCTACACCCGTATAAGATCCAGCTGGTGCAGGAATTAAAGTCATGAGACCATCATATGCGTCGTTCTTTCGCCGATTTTGCTCTAGAGCAGTTGGAAACTGACCCGATATTTTATCGCAAAATTGCGTTCAGCGATGAGGCTCATTTTTAGCTTAACGGGTTTGTTAATAAACAAAATTGCCGCATATGGAGTGAAACCAATCCACAACAGACCCTACAGACTCCACTACATCCAGAAAAATGCACCGTTTGGTGCGGTTTACACGCTGGTGGCATGATCGGACCTTATTTCTTCAAAAATGAAGCCGGAGCTCGCGTTATGGTCAATGGAGATCGTTACCGCACCATGATCAATGATTTTTTGTTTAAAAATTTGGATGACATTGATGCGGACGAGATGTGGTTTCAACAGGATGACCACAACCATCGACTTTTTGAAATCAAAATTTGGCGATAAGTTGATTTCGAGAAATGGACCTGTCAATTGGCCTCCAAGGTCGTGCGATTTGACACCTCTCGATGATTTCTTGTGGGGCCACGTGAAGTCACTGGTTTATGCTGATAAACCAGCACCAATTGACACCTTGAAGGCCAACATTGTTCGTGTTATTCCTGACATACGGCTCGTGACAATGCTCTAAAAAGTGGCCCAAAATTGGACGTCCAGAATGCGCTTCGTCAAGAACAGCCGCGGTGGCCATATGCCCGAAATAATTTTTAAATGTTAATTTTTTGATTAAAATTTAATTTTTTGTGTTATTTTTTACAATTTCAAATTCTATCGGGCTTAAAAAAAGCACTAATTATTTATGACAAAATTGCCGCTATTCCTCGATAAATGACATGATTCAATGGAGGTATTCGTAAACCGTTTACATTTGGTGTTTCCAGAAAAATTGTATGCATCATATGCAAAAGATAAATCTTCCTCGTTTTCATGGATCTCCAAAAGTGTCCAATTATATGCATAGAGCGCTTTAAAGCACCTGAATAACCGGATTAATTCACATTAATAAAAAAGATAAACGCTGTAAACAACATAAACGACTGTCATTTAGGTTACTGAAATTTGAAGAAGGAATAGTACGGGTGACCTATTAAAATGCGGTACACATACGTATAGACTCCACAGCAAGCACGTATTTGCAAACCCATTTTCGCAGATACGTTCAAGAAAACGTGTAAAATAAGAGAACGCCATACATAAACTAAAAAACGACTTTTTAAAATGTGAATAAAAATGTTCAATTCGACTATATAGTTGTAATGCTATACGCATATTTAGTTTTTTCTTATATTTTTAGTGTATCCCAGAAGAAGTCGTGAATGTTAGGGTTTTATATTTTTTATAATAATTTTTAAATTTTACTTCATCAGACAACACGTGATCTGAAGTTCAAAAACATAATATTTCATCATTGTTGTTTTTTTTGAAAATTGTGCTTATAACTAGTATTTCCATAAATATTCTTTCAAAATCAAACCTACCCTTACTTTACATATCACTAAGATATCTACGACATTTACATTCGGTTGTAATTGTCAAGTCTTAAAGTTGTAAGTTACGTTGTACTTCTTGTCAAGTTTAGTTGTTTAGCAATGGAGAAAGGTAACAAAAAAACCCGCATTTCTGCAATAACATTATAGTTATACAAGTATTAGATAAAATAATGGAAACACTTTCCAAAAGTGGGACATCTTTTCACGGTGGTTGGTAACACTGTGCACTGCGTAAATCAACCATCTCTTGTTTGTTGCAGGTAGTATAGACTGTGCACTAATAGTAGAATGAGGCAGTGTCGTTGTGGACGTTGTGTAGGTGCGGTGAGTGACTTGACGGAGTTTCAAAGAGGGCTAATAGTTGATGCCCGTCTAATTGAGCATCTGTAAACAAAACAGCGGCGTTGTGCGGTGAAACACAAGGCACGGCCCCGAATGCCATACCGAAATACACAGTACACGGTAAAACAAGACGGACGAAGCATTATAAAGGTCAAAAGACGAAGCTGCAGGATATAGACCGCCGCAGAAGAAAATAACGGCCGAGTAAGTGACTGCAAACTTAATCAACACCTAAACACCCCAGTGTCATCCAAAACAGTGAAGCGGGAATTACAAAAAATGAGTGTCCATAGGTGTGTTGTTATTGCTAAGCATTTAATAACCAACGCGAATGCTCAAAGGTGATATGGATGGTCCAATGCCCACAAAAATTGAACGTGTTTGATCGGACGAGTCACTCTTTACCCTATTTTCCACCACTGGGTGCGTGTTTGTCTACCGAAAAGCCTCTGAAGTATACGATATGGACTGTCTCCGCCCGACTGTCAAACGTGGTGACGACTCTATTATGGTCTAGAACGCTATATTATGGTTTTTGGCAGCCCCCCTTGTCACGTTACAAAGTCGAGTCACAGCAGTAGTGTATAGAGAACACTTGGGTAATCAGGTCTACTTAATAGTGCAAACTTTATTTCCAGACGGGAGTTCTAACACAATAATGTTCTTATTCACATCGCTGGCCCTGTTCAAGAGTGATTTAATGAGAATGTCGATAAGGTTTAACGTCTTATCTGGCCCTCCCAGTCTATGTGAGATGTCTTGAAAAAGAGAGTTTAGGTTATGGAGTTAAAAGATGCATAGTCGAAGGCTCCTTCTATGTCCAAGAAGGAACATAGAAGGATCTCTTCGTTGTCCAGCGTTTTCTCTACCCTCCAAGTGAGGTAGTGAAGTGCTGTTTCAGTTGAGAGAGCAGCTTGATAGGCAAATTGGTTCTCATATAGTGGATGGTGTACCAATATACCTCCCGTAATGTGCTTAACAAACAGTTTTTCCCACGTCTTAAGCAAAAAAGACATAAGACTAAATTGGTCTGTAACTCTTTGCCTGCAAATAGTGGGCCCGACCAGGCTTTGGTATAAATACCACTCTGGTAAGTCTCCATAATTTTGGTAAGTAGTTTAGGGCCAAACTAGCTCTGAGTACCATGCCGATCTTTATCATTAGAAGTTCCGAGCCTTTCAGTTATTATACGAAGATCTTACTACCTCCTTGAATATGTACGTCTTGTTTGATGATGATTTTATTCTTAGGCTTTCCCGATTCTTTATTGTTCAGTTGCACATGCTTTGTTATCTTTTCATTTGTCATATATGCCGCGTGCTCAAATCTGCTTAGAGCATCCTGCAATTTCTTTTTCAGTAGTAGTGCAACATCTTCTACTAAAGCTGCATATTGATGGCGTCTGTGATATATAAGGTTTTTCAAAGGTGACTTTAGGATTCTTAATGGTTGTAACTATATAATGTTTATTTTGTGTTTTATATACACTAAGGTAAGTTATATACAAATCTGTGGCCGCGCTTTCACAAAAACAGAGGATTGGTTTTATAAAAAATTTATTATAGAAATGGTTAGTCCATAAAAGAAGATCATAGCAGAAAACGCGTCTTTTTTGATCCTTTTGTACCAGTAATTCGAAATTTAGTGAAGAAATTTGGAGAAACTGGATCTGTTTACAACAAACCACATTCAGGAAGACCAAAAACTGCACCTTCTGCTGACAACATTGCCCTTATATAGGAAAGTATTGCAAATGACCCATCAACATCAATTTTAGGGCGATCTCAAGCATAACGCATTACTCAAACCAATTTATGAAAAATTTTACACAAAGACTTACATTTACATGCTTACAAAATTCAAATAACTCAAGAGTTGAATAAGACGGACCATCGGCAAAGCAGAAACTTATTAGTTGGCTGTTAGAACAAAGAGGAAGAGATCTACATTTTGTGTATAAAAAAATCTTTAACGATGAAATTAATTTTACATTAAGCAGTACAGTAAATAAACAAAACTGTCGCATTTGAGAGGAAGAAAACCCTCGAATGATTAACGAACAATGACTTTAGGCGCAAACATGTACCATTTGTTGAGATTTATGGTCCGGAGGAATCATTTTCTTTGAGAACAATCACGCCAATGCGTTATGGTACATACAGAGCATTATAATAAGATACTGATAATGTTTATGTCCAACAAGATGATGCTACATGCCATACAACACAAATACTAGATTCCCTAGACGTGTTATCTTTTAGAGCTTGATATCTTTAGATAGATAAACCAGCAAAAATTCTAGCTCTAAAAATATCATCCGCTCTGCTATAAGGAAGAGTTTTATAAAAATAAATTTGCCTCTTAAATTATTTTTTCATTTTCTAGTACAGTAGTTTAGATTTATAGAAGAACAAACTAATTATACAGTCAAACATCAAAGTAACAAGCGACACTTTTAGCTATCAAGCAATCACTCGCAGCCATTTATAAAACAATCCTCAAATATCGCCGCAAACGGGCGTTTCGGCCTGGCGCTGTCATAATCCCTTTTAATGCAGCGGCGCCGAGCCCATAAGACAAATTGCATTTGTGTTTTCCGGATTGGCAGTGCAGCGAGCGCTGTTTGCACCGAAGAAATTAAAACAGACAGCCGGCAGCTGCGATATCTGAAATCGATTTCCATTTAAATATAAAATTGCATTCGCTGCTACTTGTTGATTTTGCATGCGGCCGGCCGGGCCATTTCATCGCATGCGATGCTTAAATTTGTCGCATTAAAGCAACATGATTGTGTCATCGTTCGTGTGCGCGCGCCCTGGGGCTTTTATTATTTTACGAGAGCGGTGACGAAATTTGCAAGTGCGTTTGGCACTTGGAAGAGCAAATTTGCATTTTATGAAGGCCCTAGAGAAAAACTATTAGCTGCAAAAGAAGATAGAAATTAATATTCTCTAGTTTTCGACATTCAATTTCCGCAAGCCTTTTTCATCGCATTTAGCTATGTGTTCGTTAGTCTTTTTCTTCTTTTATATCTTTCCAAGCCTTGTCTTAACACTAAGTTTGTGCTTTTATCTTACTCATCTTCCTACATCTTCTAGTCACCTTATTCTGTAAGATTTTACTACTTGAGTGGCATTAGAGCTTCCGTATACGGGCATTATTTCCACATTTGGTCATTGCTTCCATTACCACTACCTTTCTATTCTTCCTTTAACGGGTCATCTCAAAATTTCTTTTCAATATTTCGAGTTTTTTTTTGATCAAGTTAGTTTAGAATCCATAATTTACATCTGTATCTTACCACTGGTAGGGCAACAGCTTTATATATTCTATGTCTATCTCGCCGTTGTTGTTTCTTCTGATCTTCGTTCTTTGTTCTTGGAGTAAAAGCTAAATCTTTGACATAAACAACAGACACAAGTTTTTGGTCCTAAACCTCGGTTAACTAATAATTTCTCTAATGTATTTATTCCCCTGCTGATTAACTTGTCCATCATTTCGGATTGATCCATCTTCTTCAGCGCCTTCTTCTCCTGGTTATCAGCTTCGTGTTAATTAGTCCCGTGGTCACACTAGAGTTTCTTTAGCTCTCTTTGCTAGCGAATATAACGGTTGATGATTACTATTGTGTCACCTGTAAATAGAGAGTGGACAATCTTGATGTGCACAGCACACTGCTTAGATAGGTAAATAATGGTTCTCAACATTTTTCCGTCTTCCTTTTGTGATTCACTTTTAAAGGTCCAAAATAACCCAATATCACAAATGCGAATGGTCCCTCCGGCACCGTTACCACACTTCTGGATGAGGTACCACCTGCGGTAAAACTATTTTGGCCTCCTTATGCAGCAATCCAAACATTTATTTGCAATTTTTTTATATAATTTCTTAGTCCAAGTATCCAGAATTGCTGTAGTAGCTCTTTACATATCCTGTCAATACCATGATGTCCATATATCTTATAATACCACCTGATAAAGGGTTAAGTGAAGTGATGCGCCACTTAGTCATAACTGGCACATTAGGAGACTTACTGATGACGGCTATTGACGCATACGACACCATCCTTTAAACACGGAGAAAGTCTCAATAGACGTAAGTGCTTCATTTTCCTTATAACTCACAAATCTTGTAGCTGATTACTGAAGCATTCTTCTTGTCTACGAAGAATCTGCAACCAAACTGCCTTTTTATTTCTGGCACAGTAAGGCAATCTAAAATCTTATCACCTTTTTCACGGAATCTAACAACCAGACAACATTGCTTACGAACTTCAAGATCGTCTTTTTCTTTATCTAGGCATATTCTGCCTTCCTTAGGCCACTCTTCTTCGCGCTTCATTTGCAATATTTTTCTTGGTTAGAACCCATCTCCACCAACACACGTTCGTTAACTTCAGTATTTCGATAATCCGGTATGCTACGTACTACTTAAAGCGACTAGGGTGGATTCTACAAAAAACGTTTCGGGAATCCGTCCACATCACTGTCGCGCTGATCTTCAGATTTAAGTTCTTCTTAATGTGATCAGCTAACCGGATTCCCACTAAAGCGACTTACATCTCCACCCTCGAAATGGACACCGGCTTAATTGGTAAGACACGCGATTTGTCTACCACAATGTTGACGCAAGTTCCGCTCAACAATCTTGCTTTCAGATAAGCCACTGAACAATAAGCTTATTGACTGGCATGACAAAAGACAGGCAACCGGCGGTCGTCGCATTTTGATATTTGAGGAGCATAGCATCGTTTGAACCTTGCATTTGGGATCTTTACAACCTGACCCAAAAACTGCATTTTACTGCTAGGTCAGATGCCAGCTGCTCGTAGCATTTAATGAAAGTCGTCCAAATATCTTGAAGCTGTGTTTTTCTTTTCACTGTCAAATTGGCTAAGAATCCAAGAGGGTCGAACAGCCTTATGACGAGTCTTAGCCGATCTCTTTTTGTAGGTAGTTTCAACGTTTTGAAACAATGTACTCGTATTGAAGTACGTCGGCCTTTAAATCCCAATGCAATCCCAAACCCTATCTAACTTATCATCCAAATTTGCATTAGGAATTGAACTATTATCCAAGGCTACCCCTTTCAGCACATCTTCGTCATTGGAAAGCCATCCCCGAATTTTAACTCCACCACTCTTATTTTATAATCTTTTGATGGCCGATTCTGTTGTTTCACATCTATTCAGATAGTCATCAACATAATGAAGGTTGATGATGGCATCTACTGCTTCTGGATGTTGCTCCTGAAATTTCCATGTATTCCTATTTTTGATCCACTGGGGCTGGAACGGTAAGCTGACTGCTTCAAACATTATAACGTCCATCGAATAAATATTAGATCCACTCGTCTTTCGCCCTCAACAAAAAGCGTAATGCAGCGACATCTTTCTGGCAAAATCCCGACCACGTGGAACATATCCCTAATATTTTCACCATTGACGAAACGTTAGCAAAACGTTAATAAGTAAGAACATCAGATATGGTCCCTGAAGCTGTCTATCGTTAAGACTCATTCCGTTGATTTACTTATGACAGTCGAAAGCGATATTAATTTCCCAAGTTTATTTGGGTTAGTTCTTTCAAAGCGTGTCGGGTACCAGATTCGACCACTTCTTTCTTCAACTTTATGGAGTAGTAGCTTGTGGTAACATCTCACGTATTTTTCAATCTTTCCTTCGTACATTTTTGCTAATAACATCCCTGTTCATCTGCTTCTCCGAAGTTCGAAGTCTTCGAAAAGCAATGGCTTTTACTTTCTGGCAACTTTAGGTCATCGTTCTTCCATAGCATACTTGTTTCCCAACAACCATCAATGCGCCAGGTTTTCGTCTCCATCAGTATGACAACTTTTTCGTCATCTTTGAACTGCGGTAATTTCTTACTATAGACGGTCTCAAGGGCATACAGTCTTAAACTGCTCCTTTACAAGATCATGCAGGGTAACATCTGGGTCCGCGCCCACAGCAGTCAGGGAGATATGTAGGTTGGTAATAGAGCTTTTGCTTCTTCCATGAGCCATTCAGCCAAGGTAAGTTCACGTAGTGATTGGTGTATTCCTAGGACCCTCAACATAATTTTTTTTACTAACATGTGAGCGTCATCAACTCCTATCACAATTACTGGCTAGTTAGGCAACATTTTAGGGAAAGATACACTTTCTAAATGTTTTCACCTGTTTAGCAGCTTGTAAGATGACATCGGTTGTACCGGCAGATTCTGCCCCTGCTAGTTTCGCACATTTACCAGCTCAAATTACTTTTTCTTATCGATACCGCGTATTTTTTTGATTACCTTGGACATATTGTCATGGTAAGACCTTCTTTCCAGACAGTTGATGTGCAGAATTTTGCGCTTTTCATCGACTTCAAGGGATAATGCAACATCCTCTTCGATCATCATTAGCGTAGCTCTGTCGTCAAAGATGGCCAACTAAACTGGAACAATATAATTTGAGCTCAATACTTAAACGCATTTTTGGTACAGACAATACTAAACACATTTAATTATTTTCTGTTTTGATATTAACATTCTTCTTTTCTGCTAAAATGGAACTTGTAGCGTTGTCATACTTACTTCTTGCCTTGTGGAGTAAGTGGTGATAATCTTTTGCCATAAACCGTCTGCGCATATTTCTGAGCTTTGGAACGCTTGCCCTTATCCAGGCATGGAAAACAGACTCGGTGTTTCTTGACGGCATCCTATCTGTCTCAGACATTCATCTTATTAAACTTGCTGCACTTCTCTAGATTGTGCGCATTATTATAACCTAAGGGACAACTAGAATCAATCATAATCATAACCTGACTCTTCGACTTTGTTTGATTCTGGGAAACAGCTAAGTCACACATGAGAATTGCTGCGGAGGACACCTTGTCCAAAACAACAACTCTTTAAGATCAGCATCCTTTCCCGTCTTTACAGTATGACGATCCCACTTTAGCTGAAGATGAGTGGTAGCTTCCTTTGAAACTCCTCCACAATCTGGGGGTTCTTTAGACACATCGGCAAATCCAGTGGTTTTTCCGTGGTCCACAAATTCTTGGTGGCGACTAAAAAATTTACAAGCGATTAGAAATCCTCCGTCGATGGTTGTGTTGGCTTTCTTTCTTCCAAATAATTTTTTTTAATTTCGTTTAGATTGCGACAAAACCCTGTCGACTCCTTTAAACGGTCATAG
Source organism: Sinelater perroti (assembly GCA_036346155.1). Classification (NCBI taxonomy): domain Eukaryota; kingdom Metazoa; phylum Arthropoda; class Insecta; order Coleoptera; family Elateridae; genus Sinelater; species Sinelater perroti. The sequence goes on along the minus strand of JARFIY010000158.1, from coordinate 12,252,194 downwards.
AAGGTTAGCCATTCGTTAGGATTTTCATTGAATTTCGATAAATTGATTGCCCCAGACTTCCGAGCTACAAAGTGTCTTATGTCACTGTTGGGCCTTTTGTCTGCATCGCTGAAGTTATAGCGTCGGCTACCTGCGCACTTCTTATCCGCTGGATTTTTGAGGCTAGGTTTATAAAATGCATCACACTTACAGCTGCTGGTGACGTCGGGAAATACGTAACTTTATTCTTTTCCCCTTGATCTGCTTGCCGATCGATCCATGCTGCCATATTAACATCTCCTGGTGAAGTAGAGAGAACATTGAATCAACCGTCTTTGTATCTTTCGTCGTTTTCAACCTCTGACTGAACTTCCACAAGGTTGATCTCGCCAGCAATACGAGATAAGTCTGCATTTTCTCTAATTTCCAGCTTCTTTCTCTCTGCTTCTGTCGAAACCTTCTTCTGCTCTGCTTCCGCCGCAATCCTATGCTATTTGATTTTGAGCTTTGTTGGTCTCTGCTGTTTACGAAGTGCCGTGCGCCCTTCTCGTTTTGTAGATTCGGAACGAGCAGCAGAATGATGTGAATTGTGACGAGGTAGTTTTTCCTATTCGCAGCATTCTGCCAAACCCTGCCGATTCCATCGGCGTTTTCTGCTTGTTACGGGAGCACCGGAGCAGGATTTTTCCACCTAAACATCGCCAGCAACTTTGGAACCTCGAGCAGCAGCAGCGGCAGTGTCGGACATTCTTCTTGTAAACATTGGCGTTAAAACCTCACAAATCAAAACTGATGCCACAGAACTGATTCTTTTTTACTTTAAAGTGCCACTTGTTTTTAACTAATGTTAGTGCTTGAAGGAAAGAGATGGAAAAGAACGCAGAACTCGGGGCGCTACAATTTAACTACAACAAAATGAACCCACCAAACTCTGCGCCTGACAGTCACATCTAAAATCTCGTGGTTCTCAAGTGCATTTATTGTTATTCCACGTGACTTTCTTTAGTCCTACAGATGTGCTTGGTTACTGTTATACTTTTTTCTTTATGTATTCCTTAAATATTTTCATTTCTGATGCGTGTCTGCCCTTTAATATCGCATTACTTTCAGATTAGGATGTTTTCTTTTATGTTAAGTAGCATGGTCCATCAGTAGATGCTTTTATATTGTTCTCTAATGATTGATGTCCTTTTATTCCTAAATCAATGTTTTAAGTTTGTTTCTATAACCTTGTATAATTTATTTAATTAAGTTTGTTATTGCTATATTTTCGTGTTCTTTTGAGCTACAAGATATCTCTACTTGGTTTTGTTTTTCACATTTTTATTTTTATTAGAAAGCCATCCGAATCAGCATCTGATCGCTAATAGCTTTCTATGTTTTTGATATAGTTTGTATATTTATCTTCTATTAATATATTAATTGCTTTATTTACCACATTTCTATCTAGAGCTCCTCATATTACCCTTATGGAATTCTCGATGTGGGGAGTATCTCGATACTATTTTCAGATATCTCTTCACCACAAAGTTAATCAAATTCTTGCTCTTGTCGTTACTCAGTATTTATATGTATGGCCAGCTTGCACACATTTTTCCTATCCTGGTATTGATATCTCCTACCACGCTTTTTGTCTTCTTCTTAACGGTTCTTGGTACAGTTGATCTACCTTTTCATATTATCTGTTTTTTAGTTTTTCCTCTTTTTTTTAATTTGCTATAATTCGAGGGCTATTTTTTTTCAAGGTCCGGTTGGTCGCTAAGGAAAGCTTCGGGGAAAATCCGCTAGGTCTGTGCGCAGACGTCTGTAGTTGGCCCGGGGAACGCGTCGATTCTGAGTACGCAGGGAGCACATAAACATGGTTCGAAAAATAGAGGCGGGAGAATTGCGTTCAGTCATTCGATTTCTGAATGCTGAAGGAAGCAATGCAGCTGAAATGCATAGGCGAATGGGTAAAGTGTACGGAGAAACGTTCATGAGTGACAGAAAAGTGCGGAAATTGCGTAGGAACTTTGATGCTGGACGCACAGATGTTCATGATGCAGGCGGCCAGGGAAGGAAGCCAATGTCAACCGATGATCTTGCTCAGCGCGTGGATCAGACGATTCGCGGAAATCGCTCTCCAGTCTATCCTGTTGAAGGTAATGTACTTAAGGTAGTGTCTTACGAGGTACGTTAAAGTTCTAAGGTCTCCAAATTTTTTTCTGAGAAAGTACTTGCCCAAGAACGTTAAAATTTTGTTACTTTTCAAAGTAATCATCGTCTTGACATACACATTTTTTACAACGTCGTCGCTATTATTCCATTGCTGCTGAGAACACTTCTTTAAGGGTGTGTTTTGTCCACTGGAAAATCGCCGATGCAATAGCGGCTCGATTAAAAAATAAACGGCCTAGGACAGTGTTTTTCATAGTGGGAAATGTATGGCGGTATCACATGTCAACCTGTTCTGAGATATTGCCACCAGCGCAGCCTTGTGTTTGTCGATTAGCATTCGTGAGACCTAGCTTGAAAAAAACTTTCCGCATTTTTAGGTCATCATGCAAAATCCCATGAAAATTAAAGACGACATCACGCACATCCAATCAACGGTCTTCCATAACAACTTGATGCGCTCACGCAATCGTGGTTTCAGTCCGGATGGTTCGTGGCCGAGGCTGCTTCGGTTCATTGTCACATAAATTTTGATCTTTAAACTTTCGCACCTATAAACGCATATTTTTAACATTCATAACGCCTTCACCACATATATCGCTAAATTGGAGATAAATTTCGACGAGAGTTTCACCGTGTAAGAGAAGAAAACGAATGATTATACATTGTTCTTGAACACTAAACGTCGCCATTTTAAGTACGCAATACAACACTCATTGTAACAGCGGAAATTTGACCTATGAACATTGCATCATACTACAATATTAAAAATTCGGAAATATTCCTTTTCATTAAAATTAAGCGCATCGTGCTATCTACTCTCTCGCCGGTTTCGCGTGTCATATCTGTCCCTTACAAAAGATTTCTCCATTGTGTTTGGTTCTGCACACTCTCCTTCTTGTACATTTCTTCTCCTTTCGTATCCTTTAATTTCGGCTCTTTCTCGGCCTTACCATTTTTCTCCTTTTTGGAGGCATCCATTCCACATCCATTTTTGGTATTTATCTCTCGACCATTCTTTGCACAGATCCATACCAAATCAGTTGACTCTTTCTGTTTCTTCTGCTATCTTGCTGTTGATTCCATAATCTCCCTTATTCTTTCGTTTCTCACACTGTCTATTCTTAATATCCCTGCTATTTTTTTAGGAAGTCCATTTTTAATAATCTCAGATTACTTTTGTTCTGTAGTGTCATTTGCCATACCTCCGCTCTATAGCTTTTTACCATTGTATTATATATTTGTATTTTTGTTTTTCACCCCACGATATGCTCTTTATTACTCAAATTACCTTTTTATTCTTTTAGTTCTTTTATTTATTCTTACTTTCTTTTTCTATCTTCGTTCTTAAGTATGTGTATTCTTTAGATTTTTTTATTATTCTTCTCTGTCCTACTTTAATATCTGAGAAAAGAATTTAGAGATCTTAGAACTTAAACATACCTCGCAGATCCCACATTATTCTAATTTACTTAGCGAAGATCTAATCGTCGCTGACAACGTTATAATTGGTACATCTTCGTAACCATATTATCCTTCCACTATTCACGCTAAGCAACAACAAATTTATAGAACACAGAAAGTTTCAAAAAGTGGGTAGCAATTTGGAGAGACAAAATAAAACTACATCCATAACATCAAAATTGATCAACGTCGAGTAACTTTTAATAGAAATCGTATGCCTACAAAAAAAATGTCAAATATCTTGGCAACACACTTATTTGGAAAGCACGTGTAAAAACCAATAAATTACACATCCGTGTAAAGGTATCTTGGTTTCTTAGACGGAAACCTCAAATTTGTTTAACAAACATAGTGTTGCTATATTAAGACAATGATAATGCCGGTACAGACATACGTGGTGTGCTATCAAACATACTAATGCTTCAATACTTTTAAAGAAAAAAACTGCTTATTACACAATGATCTAAAATTTCCGTGGATTACAGACGCAAACCACAACTTCTACAACAAAATCCAAATCAGTGATCACCACAGTGTATTAGTAACAAATAAATGAAACATAGAATACTAAAAAATTACATTAAATAAAGAAGATAAATTTTCAACACCTTAATATTATGTACATAAGACTATTGATTTTTTGGTTATCGTCCTATAAGTAAAAACCTAATTAAAAATGGCCGATAAAAAATATTTAGTTTTATGAAATTTATGACATCATATGCTTTTTAAATTTGTAGTTAGAACAGCCTGTATATCTAAACTAATCAAGGCAAAGTACAAAAACGGTAGCTATAAAGATTCTCCCCCTGAAAAGAATTCTGCCCATCGGCGGATATCGCAGCCGGGATAAACGAGTTAAAATTTTATATTCGCGCTAAAGGAGTCGTCTGTGCCCGCGTGTTCAGCAAAGTGACATCTACTTAGGATAAAATAATACGGGGCTCATTTATTTTGCGCGCTCGAGCGCAATGTCGCAAAAATGTTTCGTCGCCGCTGCAGCGCACAATAGCGGCGGCGCACATAAATCGATGCGCGCTATCTACGGCGGAAGTAATTTGTAGCAGCGCCGCGATTATTCATTAGCAAGGGAGTGTTTGCGTTTTTAATTGTCCCCGATCTCCCGCTGATTGCGAATCAGCCGCGAGAAAGCTCATTTGGCGCGATCGCGGCGGCTTTATGCGGCGGTTCCGAAATCCTTCCTGAAGCCGGCTGCGCCTGCTTTCAGTGGTGCTTAGAATGTTCTGCTTCGGTGTGCGCATAGCGCGCTGCAGTTATTAAAAGTCGTCGCTGCAACTTCACTTCATTGACGCCACAAGTTAAATAGAAGTTGCTTCTTTTGCGCTTGGAAGATAAAAATGGTACAATTTTTATCTTACAGTTATACCCACTTTTTTTAACAAACAAAACTTATTTTTGCATTTTTCTGGGAAATAACTTTTAGGAAAAAATAAAAATGCTGCTTTCCGCTTGAAGAAATAAGATTAAGAGCTATACGCGCCAAAAGTTACAGGAGAGCAATACCAATAAAAAGGTAGACAAGCAGCTGCAACCAATAATACACGCTTTTATCCTATTGCGTCACTAGCCAAATTTAAATTAATAATTGGAGTTAAATAAATAATACTCATTTTTTTCTGTTTAACTTGTGCCAATTAACTTAATCACATCTTTATTTTTAAAAGTTTTTGTCGTGGTATTTACATTGTTCCAGTAATTAAAATTAGGCCATATTGAATGAGTGTAGGCACAAAAATAACAAACGCGAGATATAAAACAGCGGAAAGAGAAAAGAAACGGAAGCACAATAGCGAGTTAATTAGAATTTAGTGGGAAGGATTGTGGTCATGAAAATAGAATATTAAGGAATAAAATTGCATGAGCTAGATAAGATAAAGAAAATTTATTAGCGGCGCACTTTCTCACACGACGACGGCACGCTAGGCAACATTTCATATAGCCGTGAGTGTAGTGGGTAAATAAATACAAAATTAAAAGGCACAAGTACAAAAAATTCCTATAAACGACCAAAAGCTCAAGCGCAAAATGAATTACGACGAATATCCCACAGTTGAAGGAAAGAAAAATAGAAGCGACAAGGAATATGATGAAGACTTCAAGAGAATCAAGGTCATATACTTTCCAAAAGAAAATAAACAAAATCAAGATAAATTACACAAATTAGCAGATATGGGTGTGAATGAAAAATAAAAAGTAAAGAAAGAAACGTAAAACTAAAAAATGAGATTAGAGAGATCAATGATAGATTGGAACGAATTGAGAGAGAAAGTAGGAAAAATAATGTAGTAGTACAGGCATTAATAATAGAAAACCGAAACTGAAGAAAATGTAACGAGACTAATGTAAAATCTGGAAAGGCAGCTTTCGAAAGCAAAGCATGCATGTGACATTGTGACTTCCTCATCTCGAGTCAAATGAAAGCTATAAATCTGAAATATAAAATATCAAGGAAGATGCCAATCTAAGATATCTACTGACTAAATATGAAGTAAGTCGGTCAAGTAGTTCCGGAGATATCGTATCGATAAGCACACACACACACACAAACAGACAGACAGACAACAAGATTGTTCTCGCATTAACTTTCGCCTACGCCTTACAGATTTTTTAAAATTAACACAAAAGAAAATTAGGGATAGAAGTGAAAATCAATACGCTAAGAAATTGGGGAAAATGAAAAACGTGCTTCCTGAAGTTGGGTAATACAAAAAAAAATAATAAAATAATAGAAAAAATTAATTAAAAAAATGTTGTCAGTGAAGATATGTCTAAAAAGGACAAAGAGACGCAGTGGAAAATTGTAAAAATTGCATAAAACGAAAAAGAGATAGAAAAGCAAGTCACAATCGATCATAAAGTGTTGGTGCTAAACAACTAGGTATTTCAATGGCACCTAGACAAGGAATTATTAGAACAAACTCCATCAAGTGACTAAATATATAAGATAGATATCATAGGCGAGAAAACACATTACAAAAAGAAACAAACAGTAGAACAAGGACGATTTATGGAACTAAAAAGGAAATATGAATTCTAGCGTGAGGTATTAGAAGCTTACATGAAAAGACGGTTAATGAGAGGAGGGATTTGAGAAAAACAGTTTGGCTATACTAATAATAGAACCAAATAAAAAGAAACAACAGAGGAGAAAGACGGAGAAGAACCACGCACTGGTATATAACGGAGTAAAGAACAAGGAGCGTGCAACAGCCGGACAACTATAATGACGGATCAAATAAAGATGAGAGATAACAAAAAGAGATTTTTGTACAATATAAAATTCAATAGCAACTAATACCTTTTTTGAACATAAAGAATTAAACAAATACACAAGAAAAGTGAGAAGTAGAAGGGAAAGACCAATAATAATAGATTATATATTTGTAGAGAGAGAGATACATAACAGAAAATAAAATAAAGAAAACGACAATGTAATAAAACAAAAGTGGGTTGATTATGCATCAATAGAAACAAATAAATTCAAAAATAAAGAAAAATCAGAGCTATATAAATAACTACTGGGAAAAAAATTAAAACGACACTATAGAAAAAATATAGATAATAGTAATGTCGAACAAATATGGAGTTATTTTAAAATAACTCTAATTGAAACAGTTAAAAATGCGTGTGGAGTAAGCAAAACAACTAATAAAATAAAATAAACAACTTGACTAAATCAAAAAACAAGTAAAAATTAAAAACCATGAAAATTATAAAAAAAGTTGGTAAAGTTGTTTATAGAAGCAAAGAAATGAGAAAAACGAACACAGGAAAAAGAAAAATAATAAAAAATTTGAATCTCAGCACATTCATTATGTCAAAAATAAAAGTGGCAAAATATTAAAGACGAAAAAGAAATAATAAAAAAAGCGACAGAGTAATAGTCTGCCTACTCAATGCCATTTCAGGAAAAGAAAAGTTATATAAGACCACATATTTATGTTAAAACAAAAATGTTTCAGCACAGCCTTCAATGACCTAGAAAAGTCATTCGATAAAGTCTCAAGGAAAAAACTGAAATAATTTAATGAAAAAAAGAATTAGCAATAAAATTCATGTATAACAGAACTGATTTGAGAAAATAATGTTAATATAATGATCTACAAGAACATGGACTCATAGAAATTTGTTATAAAAGATGGCTTAAGACAAGCAGGAGGGCTGAGTCCATTGTTGTTCATAATATTTTTAGATAAGATCATAAATAGATACACAAAACAAAAAAAGTTTATATGGGTTACAATAACTTGCAGAGAATAGATATTTTAAAAGAAGCCTTTAAGGGTGGTAATAATGGCAAAACTTGAAAATGAATTGTAAAAGAACTTAGAAATTGGATTTGAAGTTTTAGAAGTTAAATACAAATAAAACAAAAGTGATGATAGTGGAAAAGAACACGTAAAAACTTACTTAAAAACAAGAAAGAGAGATTAACAACTCAGTTAAAAAACATTAAAGCTTTATTATGCCCTGAACAGCAAGTATAGTAATAAGAGGAAAATTATAAGGAAAACCAAGAAGGATGTGTTTAAAGTCGTAAAATGATTCGTCTTGGTGCTAATCCTGGGTACGTCCTGAAAAACGGAAGAGTAAGGTACAGACTGAAATGAAATACTATCAAAGAGTGAAAAGAACTGCAAAAAAATAATTAGAAGAGAGCCATAAATACAACCTACACTGGATGGCATTGAAAGAAGACAATTGAGTTAGTAAGGCCACTTCTATATAATAGAACTGGTTAAACAGACATGGAAAGCGAAAATTAAGAAAAGAGAAAAAAGTCCAGACAAACTTGGCAAAAATGAATAAGTTACTGGAGAAGAACGACACGACATGAAGAGAAACAAAGACAAAAGAAACAGAAAGCAGTAAAAGAGTTTTATATATAGTTAATATGTAATTTAAAATGCAGTATGTAGTGTATTTTGTGTTTTGAATTGTGTTTCAGTTTGTTTTATTATCACCCTACACCATTCTATAAACGGGTAACGATTATATACACAACGGGTGTTTATTTCTTATGTGCAAATGTTGGCAATCCATAACTCTCACATTAACATGTGTCAAGCCGGTTTTTTTACATTTATTTAGCTTGGTCCATGACAATTTTAGCCATGGAGCAATACACGCCAACATATCTGCGACAGAAACAATAATTTAATTACGTCGTAACTTTGGAATTCGTAATGGTTCTAAGAAAGTGCCATTTGTTGTATTGTAGTTAATTTCAAGAAAAATTACACTCTATCGTCTTCAACGAAACATCCATGTGTTCGTACCAGCCCCGTCATTGCAGTTATTGGAGTGCAAAAATGTTGAGAAAGATCCAACCACATCAACACGTTGTTGGGCCAACAACTGAATCTGTTTCACAGCACTTCTTACAAAATTCTAACGACAGATCTTCATTTACACGCCTACAAAGTTGCATCTAAAGCCAACTGGTCGTGCTTCTCGTTATCAATTTGTTTCTTGGATGCTTTTTCCAAGCAGATTATGTTCAATACTGAAGCAGCTTTTCAACTCGAAAGTCACGTCAACAAGCAAAATTTCGAGTTTTGAAAATCCTCCAATTACTCACCAGACAAAACAACATCCGAGAAAAGTGAATGTTTAATTCGGTTTTAGTCGGCTGGTGTAATCGAGCCGTATTTTGTTGAAGATGACCAAGAAAATTCACTAACAACAACCGGAATTTGTGATCGCAGCATGACTGGAAACTTTTTGTGGTCCGAGTTGCTTGGTTTTAACTTGAATAACTATTCGTTTCAAGAAGACGGTGCCACGTCACGCATGGCCTTGGAAACAAATGGCTTATTAAAATCAACATTTGAAAATCGTGGCCGGTTAATTGGCCTCCATAAAGTTGCTATTTGACACAAGTGAACTATTGTTTGTAGGGCTACCTGAAAAACAGTGTTTATAGCAACAACCCACAAACTGAAGCTTTGAAAGATAGTATTTATGGTAAAATTGTCTATATTATGCCATATTGTCATGTGGATGACATTTTTTTTAAGTGTAATTATCATGTACCAAATTTTCATGTGATATAAAGAGCACATATTAACAATTTTGAACTTTTTTCCTAGTTACTGGGCGAAACTAAGTGATTCGAACAGAAAGTCGCATGCTGCATCCAGATATGGCTTCAGTTTTTCTTTATAATATATACTTTTTGAGAAATAGGCAAGTTTATCACTTACAAAATTTGGTAAATCGCGGAAAAAGTACTTATTTCAGTATACTCGTTTTACTACATAGACTTCTTGTCTTTCTTACATTTATATGATGTTGCTGACACTCGTCTTCTTGTCCAGTGCATTCTATTAGTGTAGTCGTGATCTCAGCAGCGCAACTTGACTTTTGGATAGATTAAGGTCTCTAGCCAGGTTGTTTGACCTCTCTTGTGAGACAATATGGGATTCATTGACGATTAAAATTATTATCTTCATCTTTACAATGTACTTCTTCATCTTGTTCGTCATTATGCTCTAAAACATATAATTCAGAAAGACCAGGTCGCATAGCAGAAAGTAAATTGGGATAAACGTTTGATTCCTTGCTCTTTACAGAGAAACCTATTATTTTGGTGACACTAAAGTAACAATCGTCTACAAGATCCTGCTGTTCTCTCCAAATCATTGGCGCTTGAGGGAGTTCAACGCAAACCTCGAAGCAGTCCAGACGCCACGCGTGTGCTCTATCAGCTTTACGGTGCAACGTTCGACCTTTAGATAACCATTATCCTTAACTTATTGTGAGTAATAATTTAACAATTATTTTTGTTTATTGTTAAAAGTTTTAACCACGGTCGTCTATCAAACTTCCTCTAATAACAAAACCAAAGTGCAAAATCAAGCGCTCAAACGCAAATCTGATAGTTTAACGCCACCCGCCAACGATGTGCAGAAAAGATACCTCTGGTCAAAAGATAAGCTACTAAAGCAAAATAAATTCTTGAAATTATTTCACAACGCCGAAGACGAAAGCCTAAACAAGTCAAGTGATAATGCAGCGCCTCAATAAACAACAGATGCTCAAAAAGTTAAAATACTACCAATCTACCTGCCAAATCAAATAAATTATACTGCGCTTATTGCAGACACTTCGATCAAAGGCACATTTACAACTCTAAATAATCGAAACTCACTTCGAATTAACTTATCTTAAGAAGATGACTATCGCACTCTCACATAGTTTTATAAAGCTAACGAAATTCCCTATTATACTTATCGAAATCCCAACTGCAAGCCACTATCAGTAGTAATAAAAAATGTATCGTTATCCATCACCACAGAAGAAATCAGCGAAGACCTAAAAGCACTACCTAGCATTAATGTAACACGATTGCTAACGAAGAACAAAAAACCATTATCGTGCAGTGGAACTAACGAATAGTGACGAAGGCAAAAGAATATTTAGTATCAAACAAATGTATCACTCCATAGTCACGGTAGAATTGCGAAACAGCACCACAAATATACCCCAATGGCACAGATGCCAGAAATTTGGCTACACTAAGAATTATTGTACCCTTCCGTACAAATGCCTTAAATATGCAGGTTCTCATAATCACGCCGAATGCAAAAAAAACAACCAAAGAAAAACCGACATGCGCAAACTGTGGTGGAGACCACGCAACCAGTTATCGGGGATGCAGCCACCACAAAGAACTCCAACAGAAACGACTCTACAACAAAAACCTCAGTCAAATCAACTCTAACAACACTATTCATAATGATAATCAAACGTATGCCAATTGTGCGAAAAACCTTCTAAACAATGCTCCACATACCTCAGCTAGCACATCACACCTACCGCCCGAAACTCCCTCTTCTAACAATCTCATCAAACTCCTGACGGACCTTATAACGCCATTCTTCCTCCAAATCAAAACCTTTATAATCAACACTATTTTACCCCTCTTCCTCGATGGATCCAAAACCGCAACGAATTATCAACATTTCAACAATCCTTAACTGGAACGCCAACGGCATAGCCTCTCAACGCTCTACATTTATAGCCTTCCTAACTAGGCACCAAGTCGATATAGCTTGCGTCACAGAAACTCATTTGACTGAAGGTGAACCCTTCAAAATCCCAAGATATCGTGTCTATCGCAAAGATAGAAATGGCCGAATAGCATCTGGTGGAGTGACAATTATCATTCAACAAAACCTCTCCCACAATCCCATTGACGGTCCCCTTGATAACACACTAGAAACCACAGGAATTCAAGTCAAATTATGCGACACAAGTGAACTTACCATTATAAGTGCCTACAGGCAATCAAACAAAAAATTAATTGCAACCGACATCGGCACTCTATTCAGCACTTCTCAACCTACGCTGATGATAGGCGACCTAAACAGCAAACTTGTAAATTGGGGTTGCCGAGCAACCAACCCAGCTGGTATTTTACTAGAACAACACTCAACAACCTACCGAGTACAAGTATTAACTCCAGATGAATATAGCTACTACCCGTACAGATCCGACCATCAGCCAGACATACTAGATATCATTCTTCAAAAAAATTTTAGCAAATCCATTACACAAACAATAATCCCCGAGCTAAATTCCTATCACCTGCCCGTACTCATCTCCTTCAACAGTTGTCCTAAACCCAACCCTCCCCCGCACGATTAACCAATGGACCAATAACACGGAATCTCTTCCAAGCATCATTGGATCACAGCCTTACCAAGATGCAACCCCTTTCTAATCAAGAGGATATTGATGCAGCAGTCATGGAAATTACAATAACGATCACCAACGCTGCCAAAACAGCCTCCACAAACAAACCAAAACGTCCCAGACCCGATTACAATATCCCTCCTCAATACATAATTAACCTAATCAAGCAACGAAGCCAAACTAGGCAAAGTTCAAAAACCCCAGAAGTTAAGAGACAATTGAATAAACTTACCCATCAACTAAAGTGTGAGATGGACGAATAGAGAATACAATCGTACTGCACCTACATCGCTGCAATCGGCCTCAGGGATGTGGAAAACTACGAAGAAAATCCTAAAAGCTCCACAAGAGATACTTCCCCCCAAAACGAACCATACCACCTTATTGACCAATAATAAAAAAGCCGCCGCATTTGCCAATCACTTCGAACGAACCTTCACGCCTGAACTATCCTGCACTCCAACCCAAATGTTACATATAATAAACTTCATAGAAACACATGTCCCCACTTCTGCCGATTTTACTAATCCCACATCACCAAAAGAACTTGCTAAGATTATAAAGACGTGATCTAAACGTAAATCACCGGGACACGACCTAATATCCAACCTAGTTTTTCATCCCCTACCTTGCCTCTCTGATAAATGCATGCTTGCGCCTAGGCTACTTCCCTCAAAGCTGGAAGCAAGCACATGTGCTCATGTTCGCTAAACCTGGGAAGAATAAAGAACAAATGTCAAGTTACCGACCGATTAGTTTATTGACTACCTTCTCCAAACTTTTCGAAAAAGTCATTTATTCGCGCCTGCACCAAGCCACCATTGCTCTCCACATTCTCCCTTCTTTCCAATTTGGTTTTAGAAAAGGGTACTCGGCTTGTCATCAGTTACAGCGAGTCAGCGAACTCATCGAAACAGGTTTCGAAAACAAATGCTATACTGCTGCTATCTTTCTGGACATCGCCCAGGCATTCGGCAAGGTTTGAATAGAGGGACTCAAGAAAAAACTCCTAACTCATGATATCCCACGTTATTTTCTGACCATAATTTTCTCCTTCCTGGAAAATAGAACCTTTGCCATTAAAATAAATATCACACTCTCTGAAACAAAACCCATACGAGCAGACGTACCATAAGGTAGTATATACAGTATATACACTTCCGATATTCCCAAGATTCCCGCAACACTTGCTACATTCGCCGACGATACAGCCATTATAATGCAAAAAGTAAACCTAGAACTAGCTATACAACATCTGCAAAATGCAACTGATACCTTCAATAAATAGCTCAAAAACTGGAACATCAAACTCAACCCCACCAAATGTAAATGTAAGATTTTCACTTTTCGAAAAATGAACAGCCTACCTTCTATTATCATCGATGGAATTGACATACCCTAGAATCCCAGAGACTCAGCTATACAATATCTTGGATTGTTAGATGAAAGATTAACCTGGAGTTTTCACATAAATCAAAAACTAACGCAATCTCACACCAGACTCCGACAATTGCATCCCATTTTAAATCGTAAAACCCCACTTCAACCCGAATACACCATCCTACTATATAAATCCCTCCTACGCCCCCTGGCACTCTAAGATTCTCCTGTCTGGAGGAACACGAGTAAAACAAAAATGTTCAAACTTCAACGATTCCAAAATAAAGTCCTACGAATCGCCGTTAACGCTCCATGGTTTATCCGAAACACACAACTTCACCAAGAATTGGGTGTCGCCACAATTCAAGACTATATGCTCTCGGCACTAGGGCCTTCTCTTCAAACATTGCCAAATGTAAAGGAGCAACTCGCTTCAACCTTGGGCAGCGTAATATTCATCACAGACTGAAGAGACAACTCCCTCAAGATCTTATCCCAAATGAACAAACCTAGCAACAATCACCTTCAAGTTTCCGATATGTTAAAATCTAATGCAAAGTTAATTGATTCCAATTTCACTTTCTTCTTTAATGGAAAATTATATTGACCCATTTACTTTTGTCTACAGCTGTTCGAAATATGTTGACGTTGTTCGTTCCAGCCCTAGGCCTAAAGTTTTTTGTCTACCATGTACGTCTTTGTCTTAGCTTCTTTTCCCTTAAATTTAGCCTTGTAAACATACTTGTAAAAGTTTGTACTTTTCCTGTCGCATAACGTAGCCCGGGAAGTTAAATTTTCTTTGTTTGATAACGTTTATTAGCACTTTTCTCTACCCCATATGTTGTAATACTGCAACAGTAGGTGTATGGTATATCCATGATATTTGAAGCATCTTTCTGTATTACCAGTACCCAAAGACCCCAATCTTCCGCCTCGTATAATAATACCACAACGAAGTAACATTGGAGAAGACGTGTTTATACTTCTGGACTTAACCCTGGATTACATGGAACTGTTTCCAATTGCTAAATGCTGTTCTTGCTTTTTAATATGTCATAGCACATATTCTTGTCTTACTGACAGTTTGATTTCAATTTTATCGAATGTTTGATTTTAATATAAACAAGGAACCCGGTATGACGCAAATTGCGTCCTATTGAAAGTCAAACAAATTATTAAATTAATGAATTCCGCGCATCGCTCGTGGTGCGTAACTACACTCAACTGCTTTAAGATACTACTCTTCTTAGTAAAGGCAGTAACTCTCTGGTCGTGTTAATTGTGCTTGCTTGGCCAGAACCTTTTTGCGTTTATGCAATGCAACTGTTGCATCTTCAAACAAATTGATTGCGTCAATGTTAGTAACTTTAGGCATGTCGTCAGATAGCTTAACAGTGTTGGTTCCTTCTAAATTTTAATAATATCGGACGATCGAATTGTTTGCGTCAATCAACTTTTCTAAAATTTCGCATTCGGTTCGATCGAGCGTTTTTATTTCGGACGGTGTTGGTAGAGGTCGTGACTTGAACTCTTCGATCACCCTACCGTACGCTTCTTGCACTGCACCAACATACCAAGAGAACCACTTTTGAAAGTGCGCATCTCATTAGCGAAAAAACGCTTTCGCAAGTCGTCGCCATACTCATTGACTTTTGCTCAACGTCATTTTTTATCGGCTGCTCTGCCATTTCTGAGATTAAACAAAAGAGTTAGTTAAACAAGGAAAGAAATGGTAATTATAGTTAAGTGTTAAATAGATTAACAAACGCACAAAATGGGTTAATATTAGTTCGAGTGTTAAAGTTGTTTGTTTATTGAATTTACAAAATACAATGTTTGAACTAAATGTGCCTTTGAAGCCACGGATCTTTCCTTGAATGTCTGTTTGTTCAACCCTGATTTTAACAGTCTTAGCGTTCTTGGCACGTGATAGCCATGTGTACAATAAGCCATGAGTAAATTCAGGCGCCGATAAATATATGACAACACATTAAAGTGATTCACCTTGAGACTTGTTGATCGTCATGACAAAATCTGAACGTAGAGGGAACTGAACAATCTTAAAGTCGAACGGTAACATGGAGTCTGATGGCCGTCACTTAATCCGTAGAATAACGTATTTAGAAACTCAGGTGGAAGTTCTGCGACCATTCTTTCATCAACGATTGCGTCAATGTCACCAAAGAACCAGTGATTTTTTTAATGGTTTCCTTAGTCTTATTACAATCTTCATTACGTGGTGTCAAAATAGCTCGATCGATGATATCAGGTTTGGCTATTGCTTCATTGATATTACCAAATACATACTCAATTATATCTCCAGTACGATGATTGATTCAGGCAATTTTACCAAACCATCGCGTATTGTTTCTAAGGTCCCGTTACCGACCTTCAGTAAAAAATCGGTAAACCATTTGTGTTCTGGTCGTGGCAGTCTCATTTTTTGAGTTAGTTTGTACTTAACGACTTTGTTCCAATGTTGATAACTTGACCAACTCGACTTTGATGTACTATGACTGGCAAAGCTTGTCGAAAATCTCCAGATGGAACAATCATTTTGCCACAGAACGGTAAATGTTTCAAATCATCGGATGCAGTGCCGCGACAAATATTGTCGACAACCTTCAATGCGTTGATCGGTATGCAAGGTACCTCATCAATAAATAATGACGAGTCCGAGCGTATTTATGACACCGAGTTATTTCAGGCAGACCAAATGCATTATGCAGTGTTCGACCACCTACAATAAGTGACGCTGCTATCCTGGTGTGAACAGCTGCTAAATATAAAATTCTTTTAACTTGTAAAGCAACAATCAGAGCCTCTTGGCAAATGTTTTGCTAGAACCTGCTGTAGCGTCGATCCAGATTAAATTTGATTGACCTGTTATTGCTAAGTAGTGATTTAACATTTGGTCGATTTTCGGCGTTTCTTAGGATTCACAGAATATAGCCGTGAAACTATTTTACTGCCTTTAACTTTCTTCTTCCATTACTTATTTTTGTTATGCCAAGTGAAATTTTGTGGAATATCGATATATGTCAAGTGACAAGGTCGCTTTGGTTCTCATATAGTTTTGAATTTATTTTCTTGGGTAAAGATTTAAGTGTAGTCTAATTAATGTTCTAGAACATATTCTGTTAATACACTAGGTGCGTTCAAGTTCTAAGGTCTCCAAATTTTTTTCTCGGCAGGATAAGTAAGTAGAAAGATGTGGTTAAGTTTAAAAGATGTGAGAAAAATTTCTTTCGGCACCATACAATGCACACGCGCCAAATTATTGCCATTGCAGAGAGTGTTGTTTTGTATACTTTAAATGGCGACCTTTAGTGTTTAAGAACAACATGTAATCATCCGTTATCTCGTCTTGCGTGGCAAAACGCCAATCTAAATTCATCGCCAATTGAACGAGACATGTAATGAAGGGGTTATAGATCTTAAAAATGTGCGTTCTTTTAATGCAAAAGTGTAAAGAAGTTGTGTAACAACAAATTGAAGCAACCTCGACCACGAACCAGACGGACCAAAACCATGATTGCGCGAGTGCAACAGGTTGTTATGGAAGAACGTCTATTAGGTGGGCGTAATATCGCCTTAAAACTTGGAATTTTCGTAGGATCTGTAAAATTAATTTTGAAATTTCAGAAAACTTCATCAAAGTGAGACCCACGAATGCTGACCAATGAACACAAAGCTGCGCAAGTAGCAAAGTCTCAAAACATGTAGACATGTAATGCTGTCATCAATTTCCGACCATAAAGGACATTCTCCGTGGCTGCTCATTTTCCAATCGAACCGCTGTTGTATCAGCGATTTTCCAGTGGGTAAAGCACACCCCAAAGAAGCGTTCTCATCAGCCATGGAATCATAGCGATGATGTTGTAAGAAATGTCTACTTCTAGAAGGAGATTACGTTGGGAAGTAACGGAAGTGTCAACTTTCTTGGGCACTTTTTCAGAAGAAAATTTGGAGACCTTAGCACCTCACTTATTCCAGTCTCTTTTCCTTTTTTATCTATTGTATAGCATTTCTTATCTCTGATTTAGTTATTTTATGTTTGACTATGCCTTTTATCAACGTATGTTTTTGAATTTCATTGTCTTTAAACAATTTTTACGCCTTACATATGAAATATTCTCCATAAGATCTTTATAACTTTCCAAAAGTCAAAAGACTTACACTTTTTCAGGTCCATTTTTGTAACGCATCTCAGTAATATAACATGGCTTCAGGTACTGTCACCCATCATTCTGGTAGCAACTATAACAAAATTTTAGTTATTTTCTAACTGTTCCTTCAAATGGAAGGTGTTGCCAGTCTCATTAATTTTCTGTTAAACTTTCATATAAATAAAGACAATTACAAAGTCTTGTTATGTGTAATGTTATATTCATCATATCAAAATACGAATGCCAGTAATTTTAACGTTCGAAAACAATGAAAAGACAACACTTCTTATGCAAAGCGTTCCAGTTGTCAAAACTCTCACAAAATGCTTTAATTATTCAGCCCGAAATTATGGGCGGGGCGCCCGCCGCGCGCAAGATGCTTTTTCCGATAAGCCAGATGTTGCCGCTTATAAATTTTCTTTTTGCGTGTAATCTTCTTGCGAACTCAACGAAATTAACATTTAGAGTACTTCGCACTCGAAAAAACAACTCTAAGCTGCGCCAAAGCTCCTTGCGCTGTTTACCTCCCATGATGTAAATGTAACTCGAATGTAAATGCAGCCGGCGCTTAGAGCGCCACTTAAATCCGCAACAAGTGCCGCCTGCCAAACTCGCCACTAACGCGACCGCCCTCGAAGTGTTAAGATTCCGGATCGGGTTGGATCGAACGCCCGAAACACCCGCCATAAACAACTTCAAACCATACCGCCCGCGCAATAAAAGCAAATGGGCGCCGGCTTGCGTTTCTTTGCTGGCTCCGAACAAATCATACGGCGGCGGATTTTATGAGCTGCAGTTACCAAAGCACCAATTCAAAGCCTTGTCGGGCTGGTTAAGGTGAAAGATTTACTTAAGTGTATTAATTTCAAGGAAGATTTATTTTCTATAAGAAGTAAGTAAATTTTCAAGGAATTTATCATACTGATACATTAGAGAAGAATGTAAAACATCAATACAAAATTCAAAGCAGTACTTGCTAAAGGATAAAATAATGAAAGACAGAATATCTCATTATAGGACGACAAAAACACTCCAAAACCCTTTAGGGAAGTTTTCGAGACAGATAAAACCAGTGTGTAGTACAACGTACACGATAAGCACAGCCATAAGAAATTATCAAAGTTATTATTAATAATATGAGTTACATTAATAATAAAGTAATAAAAGAAAGGAATTTAACTTTGCTAGTAGATGTTGTTTCCGGTTTCAAGCCTAGGTAAAACAAAGCATTATGGCATGAAGTTTGGGTAACTCACCATATATAAAAAAGACAAAATTCTAAATGTTAAAGTGTGGGATGTAAAAGTCGCCACCATCTTAAGAAAACTATCAGGTAATAAATTGAGAAACTTCTGGTGGTTTGTTTTCCGAATTTGTTGTTTCTTATAGAATCTTTGGTCAGAATGGAATATGTTCTGTAAGAAACTTTATCAATAAAGTTATATACGTCGAATTGCGTCCCATTTGTTTTTCTAGCACAACGTTTCTCCTCTTTCCCTAGTTTAGAAAGTTTCCGAAAAAATTTTGGACACATAGTTTCAGCCGAAGTTGGCCAAAATCAACGGTGTCCTATGTATATAGAATTGAATGGATCTCTAAGTGTTGGGTTACTACAGCTGTGACAACCATCACTTAGTATTATCAAATGGAAATACTTGGATGCCAACTTTACAAGAATATAATTTTTTGTTGCGTATCTTTCACGAGATGCAAGTTTTAAAATGGAGGAATGTGAATGTAAAAGTGAAACTAGCGAGCCGAAACGAATTGATTTATCTCGGATTTACTGACAACAGGGAACATCATTGATATATATTTTAACACGATCTACAAAAATTGATCACGATAATTTTTATGGTTTTCAAAATTTATATTACTCTAAAATAAAACAAACTTTTTGCTTCTCTCAAAACAATTCCCATGAAAACAATATTTTACATAAACTGCTTATCATCAATTATCAATTTAACGTTAAGTTTTGTAAGAAGTAGAACACCTTATATTTTATTATTACGCAATGCTCGCTTGAAAGGCAAATTTAATATGACTGCATTATATGTGGTAATACAAGATAATTGGTAATCTAAAAATCATAAAGTGTAGCAGAAAATTTTCTAAATATTTAAAGATAATTAAATTGTACAATACCGGTCAAAAATATATCAACCTTTAGTATTTGTGCCATAAATTTTTCGTTTTTGTGTTCTTTGCTGAAATTTCCAGGAAATCTTTCTCATTGTATTTCACAACCCATTTATCAAAAACACAAAACGAATCAAAGGAAAAAAACTTTATTAGCACAGTAAAAAATATGATCAAAATACAGCAACGGAACAAACATCAAATAAAAACACCGGAATAACTCTAAATCACCGGGAATCAACGAAAAGTAAAAAACAACAATATAATACTTAGTAGGATGACTCTTGCCATTAATGACGACTTGGTACTTGCATGGCATGGAAACTAAAGGAGTATGGATGAAGGATAGGGGATGTTTTACCATCCCACCTCGGGTTGGGCATACTGCTCATCTGCGTTTTTGCTATTTCTGACAACCAGATGACGGTTCCGCTCTAGTAAGAGGCGCTTGGTGATATTTAGGTTTTGAGATTGGTTGCGCCAGTCCAGAAGAGTCACATGATTGCTAGTGAACCAATCCTGGGCTGGCTTGGGATAATTGTCCTCTGCTCATGTTCTGCATGGCATATGGGTGCATAGTATTTTTAAGGATGTTTGCATGCAGATAGCGATCCATAATTCCGTGTATTATCCTGAGGAAACCCGAGCCAAGGCCGAAAACACAATCCCAAACCATGACACTTTCGCTTCCGCGCTTGAACATGACAATCTGGTACTTGGGGTTGAAACGGGTACCTTCGGGACCACAAATCCACTGAAATCCATCAATTCCAAGTAACATGTACTTGCTCTTGTTGCTCCAGAGCATATTTTCCCATTCTTTCCTCGTCCATTTCTCTTGTTTTCTTGAGCCCACTTCACGCGTGCTTTTCTGTTCTTTTTGGAAATAATGGGCTTCTTGACCGGGCGACGTCCATTAAGTTCAGCTTGTTGTAGCCGACGTTTGATGGTACGAACGAATGTCAAATAAATGGTGAGAAATATCGCCTGTCGTGAGGCGACGTTTGTCGCGGGACATACCGATAATCTTTCTGTTGAAGGGTCTTGAGGTACTCATAGAACTACGGGCCTTGGACTACTTTAGAACGCCACCTTAGACCTTTATTGCTTCAGGAAAAGGAAAATGGTGCTCTAGTGGAGATTAAACTGAGCTAAAACCTTACGGAGAATTCGACTTTGGGCACAACCATTATCCATTGTCTTCTGTATATCTGGGGATATATTGCGGGAGCGAAGCTTCTTACCCATACCTGACGCGACCGTTGTTATTTAAAAAATGTAGAAAATGTAAAAGAATAATAAAAACCATGCTAAATTCGAGTTCTTCACAAGTAAATAAAATGATGATTTTCATTTATTACAGTGATTTCCACGCTATTACCAGAAAGCTGTTGAAAAGGTCAAAATTTTCACTGCATAATTGAGAAAAATTTAAAAATATCAGCACATAAAAATTTATGGGGCAATATCAAAACTGGACATATTCTTAAGCGGTTCTGTAACTAAATATTTATTATAAAAGACATAAGTATACTTTTTTAGTTGTTTCAAAATGATTTACATATAACGAAAAAATTCTGTCATAAGTTTTTAATCGTACTAATTAATCGTATTAAGAGATCTACTAGAAACTGTTATAAAACTTACTTACATAAGTTACAACAATTACATAACATAGACTAGTTTGCTTCTATAGTAGTTATAATTCTAACCTGACTTTGAACCAAATGTCTGAATGTTTCGGAAGAGACAGCAACTGAACCTTTTTGAAAAATTGTATATTCTGCTTTTGCAAATGCAAACATTTAGCGTGTAAAAACAGTAACTTGAAATAATTATCTTGGAACTATTGGCGCTTATTTTCATGTAAGATCTAACTTAAACTAATTTACGGCTATAACACAATAAAAATATTACGTAAGAGTTGAAGACCTTATAAATCGTTTATTATGATCTAAAAATGTTACTTAATTTTAGTTAAATATAAAAATAAACAAAACTCCGGGTGTTAAACCAATGAGGTAGAAAAGTGCTGCATTAGTCATCAGTTTTATTTTAATAACACTGATAATGAAGCAAATGTTGAAAACAATACAAAGGTACTATCTAGAATTTTATGTACCATAATGTAATAGTTTAAACAAGGTCAAGCTAAGGTTGACGCAGCAAGTAAAGCAATAATAATATAATAATTAAAGAGGAAATACTTACATAGACATTTAGTCTACAAGATTATTATAATCATTATGTATAAGTGAAAAAAAAATTATGGCTAGTATTAGTACTAAATAAAAAATATCTCCAAAATAAATTCTGATGGTCAAATACGGTACTAATAATAATTTACGTACCAACCTCCACTACAAAGAAGACGAAATAGGGAAATATATAAAATTATAGTGTCGAAACGCGAGAACCTAATCGTATTAAAAAATAGCAAAGCAAAAGTAAAAGAAATGCAAAGAGGTAATGAGATATTAGGAAGTTATAAATTAGAAAATAAAATAAAAGAGATAAAAGATTATTGGAATTATGTACAAGACGCACTAGTAATAAGCAAAAAACTTTTCCAACGTCCCGTAAGAGGAAGATACACCTGGAGAAGACCGAGCGGAAAGAAAATATACCAAATTAATAATATTTTAATAAAACAAAAATTTTAAAACCAAATAGGTGACTACAGAAGTTGTACTAATATTGACAGCATATCTCGTCCTAATAAAAAAAATTGCAAATCAAAAAATTTACAAATAGAGAAGTACCTGGTTGAAATAGGAATACTCAAAAAGAAAACGAAATGCAATAACAATTTAGCAAACTAATAGATTACAAAAATATGATCAAGACATGTAATACAGAATTAGGAAAGAAACGACAAAAAATCAAAAATCATGAATGGCAAAAGAAATAATAGACAATATAGTAGAAAGACACCAATACAATATAAATACGCGAAAGTAAAAGACAAACAAAATATAGATATTAAAGAACAAGATAAACAAGGCAGCAAAAAGATAAGTAAGCTCTGAAAGGTAAGAAAAACAAACAAAATAATAAAGTTCTCCAACCATTCGACAACAAAGATTATGAGAATAAAGAATAAAAACAGAGAGTGGAAGACAATTATTTAACAACTAGGTAACAAAGGTGTATAAAGAAATTATATGAAGAAGAAAGTATTAAAAAGTATATATAAAGGGTGTTTTTTAAGCCCGACAGAACTTGAATTGTAAAAAATAACAAAAAAAAAATTAAATTTTAATCAAAAAAGCATTAACATTTGAAAATTATTTCGGGCATATGGCCACTGCGGCTGTTCTTGACGAAGCGCATTCTGAACGTCCAATTTGGGCACTTTTAAGTTTAGCTAGTATGTCACGAATAGCAATAAAAGCTTCAAATTAAAAAATTGTTGCTAGATAATCAGCATAAACCAGTGACTTAGGCCACAGGAAATAATCGAGAGGTTCAAATGCAGACCTTGAAGGCCAATTAAAGTCAATTTAGAAATCAACTTATAACCAAATTTTGATTCAATATGTCGATGGTTGGTACGAATTGGCAACGTAAGCGCCATACTGTTAAAAATATGGATCGCCCGAAATATAGATCAATATTTTCAAACAACAAATCATTGATCATGGTGCGTAACAATCTCCATTGACCGTAACGAGTCCGGCTTCATACTTAAGAAAAAAGGTCCGAAGATGCCACACTCTGAAAGGTAAGAAAACAAAAGATGCATTTAAGTTCTCGAACCATTCGACAACAAGTCTGTTGAGAATAAGAATAACAACAGAGAGTGAAAATTTTTTATTAACTAAGGTAAAAGGTAAAATGACTCATCGCTGAACACAGTTTTGCGATAAACTATCAGGTCAGTTTTTAACCTGGTCTAGAGCTCAATTGGCGAAAAGAACGAAGCATATGATGGTCTCGTGGCTTTAATTTTTATCATGGATCATATATGGCATTAAGTTTGATCTTTGCGGAAAATTTTGGCCATAGTGGACGGACTGACCCCAGTTCCTGCGAACCGACGACGAATCGGAAATTTTGAGTTTTGCTGGCCGTTTCGTTAAGCGGCGATATTCTCTTCAGTCGCAGTTCCTTCGTTGCTGGTTTATCAGCATAAACCAGTGACTTCAGTGCGTATGAAATCAATCGAGAGTTCGTCGGATCGCTTGCTACTTGGACGCTATGTGCGCCAAAATTCACGAAAGTCAACTATAAGTTTCGCGATTCGATGAGTGATGTTTCGAATCTGGATATTTGTAGCGCTTGCGTTGCAATCTATTCCCGATGATTTGCCATATACTGATCATAAATGCAAAAATAGATCAAGTGGCATTCGTTTGACGTAAACGCATGAGTCGGCTTCAGTTTTGAAGAAACTTCAAATCCACACAATGAATGAACCAAAGAAAGGAAGAAAATATTGGAATTAAAATTATTGCCGTTATAGATGTCTAGAAGGATTTTCCCTTTATAAATTAGAACATATTGTTCTTATACCAGATGGAGCAGTCAAACTGCACGATTCTAAGGAGCTTGTATGGGGGACGTGTGTGGGAGAAGAAGTAGGTAGTGAGCTTCACATTTCGCACACTTAGAAGTTAGTACTCAAGCAGCTAGGATCGGTGAACAACGAGGTTTCGCTGTTACAGCGTTTTAGTAAAAGGTCGAAGCTACGTACGGACACAACGCGCGATACTCCTCCATCTTTATCTTTGGCCTCGTGTTTCTGTCCCAAGTAAGAAAGTCATTTCTGTCTAGACTAACAACTTACAAACAGCGGGTCAAACAATAAGAAGAAAAGTGGTAGTGCAAGAACTGTTAAGACCCCCGAGAATGTGGAGACTGCACAAGTAGCGATTACAAGAAACCCTATGACAAGCGTCACAGTGTTACTCTCCGCTTTTCGACTCGAACCGTAAGATAATTTTGCATGATGCCTTACGCCTATACCCGCATAAAATGCAAACAGTCCATCCTTTAAAACCCAAAGATTGCTTTTTGTGAGCACATATTACAGCTACTTGAAGACGACCCACAGCTCATTGATAATCTAAAGATGAGCGATTAATCTCATTTCCACCTTAGTGAATATGTCAATAAACACAATTTTCGCTGTTGGGCTGTTGCCAACCTTCAACAACTTCACACGCTCGGCCTCTCCATTCGGCCAAAGTTACAGTCTGGTGTGCAATCTCTTCGAATGGGATAATCGGCCCGTTTTTTTCAAGGATGATGATGGCCATGCAGTTGCTGCGAGATCAGCACGCTATGTTCAAATGCTGAAAACCTTCTTTATTCCAGAACTTCAACAATTTCCTGTAAATAAAGGCACTTATTTCCAACAAGATGTAGCAACTAATCACACAGCTAGGGTGTTAATAAACTTTCTGAAAGACCTTTTCCCGATTTCCTCATCAGTAGGAATGGGAATGTCCAGCGGCCTTCAAGATCGCCAGATCTAAGATTATTTTTTATGGAGATATCTCAAGTCGACGGATTATGAAACTCGTCCAACAACTGCACTGGAATTCAAAATGCGGATTGAAGAAGTGCGGCGAAACTACGACATGCCAGTGAGAATTTCCGTATGAGACTCAGACATTATGTACAAAATGATGGTCGCCATCTTCGTGGTGTGATATTCAAAAAGTAAAACTTTTTTGATTTTATACCATTTTCTATTTGTGCTCTTAACATTTGTTGCAATAAATGATGAAGAAAAAATGTTTAGTTTATTTTTTAATACCTACAATCAATGCAGTTTGACTATCCCACCTTTGTATATGTATATAGTATACTTATACACATTCAGAGTAGATTATAAAAATTTAAAGAAAGAGACTTTAGAGGTTCTTACGAATTTTAAGAATTTAACCAATTTTATTCGTCCGATATGAATCGACTATACAAAAATGCATTACTACCACATCAGATCATAAATACGTGCATCAACAATATACACTACTGGTGTCTAAAATTCTGGGATTGAACATCTACCTACTAGGGCACAATTTTGATAATGCTTTACTACAGGGTCAGCAATACTGTTGGCATTTGTACAGCTATGCCGCTTCTTCTTATGGTAAGGGAAGATTTAAGTATAGAGTAAGTTGAAGAAATTTATGTATGTACTTAAATCAAATAAAATTAACACTGGATCGAATAAGGTTAAACTTTAAAAAATCTGTAAGCTGATCATTTTAACTGGTAAATATTGATGAAAGTAAATTTGGAACACCACTTACTATGTATTTAAAAAGAAACATTACAGAACAAGAATTTTTAGTTTCATATAGGGATAATTAGATTATACAGACGAAAAATTATCCATAAATTTTATAGTCAACTAATTATACTGTAACACATTAGTAAC
Organism: Sinelater perroti; assembly: GCA_036346155.1. Lineage (NCBI taxonomy): Eukaryota > Metazoa > Arthropoda > Insecta > Coleoptera > Elateridae > Sinelater > Sinelater perroti. The sequence goes on along the minus strand of JARFIY010000158.1, from coordinate 12,225,794 downwards.
GTTTAGTTAGCAAAAACTGTATCAGAATATCACATTAAGTGAGGTAAAATTTGTATAAAAAGATACTTTGGTATATTTGACAAGGAGAATGCTGATATGGCAACATTAGCACTAACAAGGACGCATGTTTATGGCATTCTAGTTACATGTAATATTTGACAAAAAATTAAAGCGCCCCTAGCAGTACCTTTAGGCCACATATGAAGCTAAATATAGTCTGCAATATTAAGAAACAAAGGATTACGTGGAAAAAGACACTTAAATATTCACAAAATATAATTTTTATAAAACTTTTACCGTTTCAAAGGTATTAATACAAACTATTTTTGTGATAGTGTAGCACTTCAGTTAATAAAGCGTGTGGTGTTAGGGTATACAAGTACTCATTTCATTATAACTGTTAAATGTTAGTGTTCTCTTTTTTGAATCTGCACCCGGTGACATTTTATCAAATCTGTGTTCCTTGGATGATAGCGATATATTTTCAGAATTTATTGCAGAAATTTGCCCTGCGTTGAATGTTTCTTGTCTCAATAAAATGGCGGAATTTGAATCGGTAATGAAAATATGCAAAAAATCAAAGAAGTAAATGATTCTACAGTTAATTGCAATTAAATATGGTGGACAGTGGCACAGTCCAGTATAAACGTAATGCACAGAGTAAAGTTGAATAAACATACTGAGACCTGGTTAGATAACACGATAATTTGGGCTTGGTAATGAATTTACCACTAATTTCTTAATCAAGTCCTAGCATTCACAAAAAGGTTAACATCTGATGATACTACTAAGAATGCTGATAAAAATATAACTTTTATGAAAGCCTGACTGGACCAGAAAGTCCAGACATACAAGCTACTGCAGAAGGTTTTGCCAAGCAAAATTAGTGCACACTTACAAAGAACGCCAAAGTACATTCTGATACTTGAAAGAACTCGGGTGATAACAAAGGAGACATATTTCCGATGACGAGTCTTAGACCAGAACGGAAAACTGTCTTTACACAAAACAACAGCAAACACCACGTTAAAGCCAAGCCGCCTGTGCTGACAAAGCCAATACTTTCGGTATCTATTGCTGTTCACTGTGACTGCTACCTTCGCTGACGACACAGCAATACTTTCCACCCATGAAAATGCGGACAGTGCAACTTACAACTTCCAACAACACCTCAATATAATCAGTACATGGTTAGATAAGTGGCGCATAAAAATTAATCAATCAAAGTCAGCCCTAATAACATTTACTATAAAAACCAATATTTGCCCGCCTGTCAGGATTAACAATGCTCCAGTACCGGTAAAAACCGACGTAAAATACTTGGGACTACATCTTGATCAACGGCTCACGTGGAACAAACACATACAAACTAAGCGCAAACAATTAAACCTCAAATACCGTGAAACGTACTGGCTCCTCGGTAGACATTCAAAGCTATAGATCCGAAAGAAGCTGCTACTCTACAAAACGATGCTGAAACCAATTTGGACATTTGGTATACAACTTTGGGGATGTGCTAAACAGACCAGAATAAAAACACTGCAACAATTTCAGTCAAAAACCCTCCGCGCAATTGTTGGTGCGCCCTAGTTTGTAACCAACCAAACAATCCACCAAGACCTAGACGTCCCATTCGTTGTCGATGAAATCAAAAGATATGCGATGAATTACCACCAGAAGTTAGATGCAATCCACTAATTCGCCAGCTTTCCACTGATCATTCACCAGTACGAAGGCTTAAGAAAACTTGGCCTGAAGACCTCACCAACATCCCGTAAATGGTGCTCCTAGGGAGTGTCATCAATGGATGACTTCTCCTTTCACTGCCTCCCCTAGCATCACATTTACTGAATATTTTTGTTAAGTAGATTGTAAATTAACATTATTGTCAATAAAAAAATCTATTGCTGTTGTTTTGTTTAAAGTAATACGAAAGACCAACCAGATCTCTCAACAAAACCTCAAAATATACCGATCAATTAATATACCAACATAAATTTTAATATATGGAAATTGAAAAATACGAAATACTTAGATTTTTGAGTTGACAGTTAAGCAGCAGTAAATGTTATATGGTAAGGCTCTAACGCTCCGCGTGAGAGCACAGCCAGCGAACTGAGAGGTTAAGTCTCTCATATGTTCGCTCTCTCTGCCAGGTCGTCGCGCATCATCTCTGATACGGGGCGATGTGGCAAGCATCGCGTCTTAGATGACCGCCATTATTATCTTTTGTACGAATGAACGCAGGTACTCAATTACTTTCGTGACTGAGTAGGCAACCCGCCAAGCATCAGAAAGCTCCGATAATGGAACACGAGTCCGTCCGCATCGCAGTCCGCGCCTCATCCGCTTGCACCATTCTGGGGATGTAAATGTTATATATCAATATATAGTACAGCTCTACAGGCCTAGTAGTCCCATGGCTTCAAAAGTTTTTATTGCTTTTTTCCACTATAATTTGTCTTCATCCTTCTTTTGCCATTCATTCACACCCACAAATAACAGATCTTCTCCCATTGATGCCAATCATCTTCTTCTTGGCCTTTCTCTTTTTCCCCTTCGCCGACTTTAAGTATTTTTCTAACAAGTCTATTGTCCGGCATCTCCATCACATGATCTAATCACCTTAACCTTTGTGTTTTTGCCTTTTGTCCGATATTTCTTTTTCTACATGGTTTTATAATTTCTAGATTTGTTCTTCTTCTCCATCTCATCCCTTCTACTTCTATTTGCCCATATATTTTTTGTAGTATTTTTCTCTCCCGTATGCCTCGCTTCATCTGTTTGTTGATAATCCAGGTGTCGTATCCATACAATACAGACGGTCTTATTATCGTATATTTTATTGCTTTCCTAGATAAGCTTTTAGACTTTAACAGATTTTGAGGTCTCCTGCTACTCCTACTCCTCTTTGTTAATCTTTTGTTTATTTCAGTTTCTTCCAGTGTTCATTATTGTCACTCCTAGATATTCAAACTGTGTTACCTTATTGAAGTTGTATTTTTTGTTGTCTGTTGTCTTTCATTTGGTTTGTTTTATTTCTTGTCTATGTGCTGCTTTCATTTTCATGTACTTTGCCTTATTCTCATTTATAGTTAGTCCATACTCCTTTGTTTTAAACATTTGTACCAACTTCTTTTTTTCTCGTCATCATCGCTATGTCATCTGTTGTTGTATATTAGTCCGTTTCTTTAAATTCCACGTTCCCTAATTATTATTTCTAGTATCAGATTGAATAGGATTGTCAAAAAAAGGCCCCTCTGTCTCAACTGCCCCTTTTCTTCAAATTCTTTGGATAATCTTTCTTCTGTTGGCGCTTTATTTGTGGTGTTTTGTAAAGTCATTTTTATCAGCTTAATTAATTTTCCAGACTTAGTTTTTCCAAGGGTTCATATAGTTTCATTCTTATTATAGAAAAATATGCTTTTTTGAAATCAATAAATAACTATGCAAATCTAGATTTTGATCATATGTGTTATGTAATATCTCCATTACAAAAATCTGGTCTATTGTTGATCTTCCTGTTCTGAAGCCACATTAATATTCGTCTAGTTCTTTTTGTATTTTATACCGTCTATTCCTAATTATTGTTGCTAATACTTTGTAGATTTAAGAGTGCTGATAATTATCGCACACAGTCCTATCGTTTTTTTTTATATAGGAGTCATATCACCGCTGTCTCTCAATGGTTGAGCATTTTCTCTTCTTGTTATATCCTTTTTAATAAGTGTGCAATCCTTTTTAGTATGGTAGTCTCCTCTTCCTTCAAAAACTTTGCTGGTATTCTATTTTTCCCTAGAATTTTGTTGATTTTTAACTTCCATGTTACATCAACTATTCCTTCTTTCGATGTTTCTTCAACTCTGGTTTGCGGCGGCGGATCTTCTTCTTCCTCTCCGTTTTTTGTTCTTCATCTAGTGGATTTTTGAAATAGTGTGCTTATATTTATATTTAGTTGTACTTTACTCTCTCCAATTAATTGTCCTTCACATAGTATGTTCTGTCTGTATAACCTTGTTTATTTTTATTTGCTTCTTGGTAAATTTTTTATTTCTCTGTTTACTTAATAGTCCTTTATTTTCCGTAGGTTTTTCTCCATATATTCCTTCTTCTGTTTCTGACAAATTTGGTTTGTTTTCCTTCTTGCTCCATCGATTATGCTTCTGTTTTTTATAGTGATATTTTTAACAATATTATCTTTGCTTCGCTTCTCTGTTTTAGAACATTTACGCATTCATTTTTAAACCAACATTTTTATTTCTTATCCCCCCCCCCCCAAACATGTTTTATGTTCTTTCCTTATGACTTTTTTACATCTATTCCATTCTTCTTGGATGGTGTTCGTTTGCGGGTTACTTTCCAATGTTTTTGCTAAACCTTGGTTAAATTTTTCTTTCATTATGGTGTTTTTTAATTCCATTTTTTTGTCTTTACTTTCGCTCCCTTGGGAATTTGCATGCTCTTGCATGCTTCTTCTCAATTGCCACGAGTATATCTGGCTCCTTGTTCTGCCATCAGGTAATATCCATGTTACTTTATGATTATCCTTGTAGCCAAGGGATTGCCTAATATCTTCGTGTTCATTTCCATTGCAAATTGTATAAGCCTGTTTCCACTGGAATTACTTACTAAACGTTTGCTTTTCTCTCCATTACTTATTCTATATAGTTTCTCTACTCCCACTTGCGCGTTTAGGTCCCCTATTAGTATTTTGATATCGTATATTGGGATTCTTTCTATAATTTGTCCTATCTCATTATTACATTTGTTTATAGGGTCGCAATCTTTTACTTTGGTTGGGGTATGTACGTTTAGTATGCTTATTTTTCTGTATCTCTCCCTTATTCTTAGGGTGCATATTCTATCTGTAATTTCCTGAAAAACTGTTATCAAATTCTTCATCCCTTTGTTTACTATAAAACACCCCGTAGTATTTATCCTTCCTACTTTTATTAAAAATAGTATAGTCATCCACTTCTGAAATTCCCGCTTTACTTAATTATTTCAAATTGTATTTTGTCATAATTGCTGTTAGATTTTTTATCGCTCCTGACATTTTACGTTCCTATTTTGATAATATTTATATTCTTTTTCTTGTTGTGTCCATTCGTTGTCCTTATTCGTGTTTGGGTCGTTTTCGCGTCCGCTTGCACGGGTTGTTGCTGCTAATTTTTTGGTATGTCTATTCTTATCAAGCTTCCTCCTCCTTCCTGCGACCATCCGTATTTGATTCCATTTACCTCCAGCTTACAATATCCTACTCTTGTTTTTTACCATTGATCTTTTCTTCTCGAGCTACTTTTTTTATTCTGAGTTGTACCTTTCCCTTTTCTAATGTAAGATCGTTATTTATGTAAATATTGCCTGTGAGTTTTCGCTTTAGCTTTAGTAACTATAGTTTGTGTTCAAAATTTGCGCGCTTCACTAACATGATTTTCTCTTCGTTTTTCTTTACTTTAATGGCTTCGTCCACTTTGATTTTCACATCTATATCCTTTTAAGAGTAATAGGCACTTTTTTTTAACTTTCAATTTCCCGGTTGCTCCTTATCGAAAGCTATCTCTTTAATTACTATATTATTTCTTACATTTCTTTTTAGTGTTATTTTAGTTTGTTCTCCAAGTTACGGATCTTATTCTCCATTTTTTTTTCTCTTTTGCCAGATTTTAGCTTTTTTCTTTAATTCTTCCTTCACTTTGGCGACGTCTGTTTTCATATCAGTTATTTATAGATCAATTTCTTTCTCTACCACCTCTTTTATTTTGTCTAGTTTCATTGGGATTGCTTCCATCTCTTAGTTTTCAACTATTCCCGTCTACTCCTTCTTTCTTGCCCCCTTTTTAGTTTGCTGATTTGATGGGGTTCGTATTGTACTCGCACTTTTAGCAAAAGTTTTTATCTGTTCTTGCTCCCTTTTCTCAAATTCCTCCTGGTCTTCTCCGTTGTATTAGAACTTTTATACTAATAACATTGTTAGCTCTTTCTCTTCTTTTTCCATTTCTTTCTTTCTTACTCATTTGTTCCTTCCCTTTGCAGTCTATGCCACCCCTTTCCGACCTTGCCTTATAAAAATGCTTTAATCTGGCAAGTTTCTGTTTCATCCAATGTTATTGTAACTTACTTTTGCCCGTATATTAACACTGTCTGAATTTTAATTTCTAAATTTTCACTCTGTATTACTCTGCTTTTTCGTTGATTTTTATCTCGCTTATCTACCGCATCTTTATTTAATCTGCACACATTTACCAATTTTATTTTTCACATTTAGAAAACTTAAAAACCATTTTAATTTCTCTACCTGTTGACGAAGCCTGTTTATAGGTTATTGCGTCAAACTTCTTCCAAGCACTAAATGTTGCAATTACATGTATTATTTTCACAAATATAATATTGCTTTTCTGAATTCCTAATATTTTAGTCTTTATGAATAAACCCCTTTAGCCTTTTTGCTATTTTCTTTAAATATTCTAAATGTATCATTTTATACAAAGTTATATGCTATCTGTTTTTATGTATCGATATTTATCATTAAAAATTAGAGCTGGAATTGGAATTGAAATTAGGAGCAACAAAATTTAGTCGAAAGTATATCCTTTTTGCATAGTTCCTACGTACACTAAACAGTATTTTAAAAAAAATAGACTGAACACTTTAGGAAATGTGTTTTCTGCAATAAGTATACTGTCAGTTCACATTATCATATGTTTTAAAATTAAATTAGTTAACGATGTAAATAATACTAACTACAAATTAGAAAACAGTGTCTAAATTAATACTTGACAAATTAGAAAACGTTTTTTCACAGGGTTTTATTATAAATTTCTGTTAGTGTGATTGCTAGCGTATACAATTTTTTATAGCAATTCATATAATTTTATATGAGTTAAACTAAAATAGGATATGCAATAATTAATTTTCTGTTTGTGTATTTCTGTATTTACTTCAAATTTTGCGCCTAATTAGAATTGAACTGTAACTTTTCTTAGAATTAGTTAACTCCATCTAAACATTATACGATAAGATAGCCCGAACAACTATTTTGCATTAATAGTGTCTTAAATATTCAAAGAGTGGGTGTAGGATAGATTCCATTAGATTTACAGCGAATTGTTCTAACTAGGATTACTGTATGGATATGTATGCGTATATTTTGGGTTTTATTATGAAACTAACACGCATTTGCAAATGCTATGCATTTTAGTATTAATACGTAATGATTTTGTAATTTAGCTAGGAATAATTTACTTGATACAAATATTGCTCTCCAATATTATTATTAGGTATAATACCGCAATAGACCATAGAAAACTACAGATTTTCAAGGCCTAAATTTGATGCTCTCTCAAAACCAGGGTTTGTTTATCAAAGTTTTATAAAAAAGTGTTATCGGTACCATTACATTGTTTAACAAACACTAACATTTTTAACTTAACTTAAAATAAACAAAAACATTTGTAATAAATTGCTAAGAATCATTTAGGCTGTAGTAGATATGCCATTTTTTATTCTCTTCTAATTTTATGTAGGCTACCAGCCTGTTTCTATCCACATGGTCGTGCGCTACTAAAAAGCATATTGGGCTGACCTCGGGCAGATTACTAGCCTAACGCTTAAATTTAGAAGAAGAAGAATGTACTCGACAAATCGGAAAGGCGGTTGAATGTACATTGTTCAATCAAAATAATCCAGACACGTATTACTAACTCCTAAAATAAATGAGTAAGTCGTAGAAGCTCAGCAAATGTTGACGTAATTTAGTTATCAATTGCCACGGGAATAGGGGTATAAAATATTTATTACTTGATAATTTTTCTTAGTGGCATAGGCTTAAGAAAAAAAATGAGGTTTAAACGAGCCAATTGTAATAACAAAAATTAGTATCATGACTGTACGGGTTTCCATTTGCCTTAATTTATCTCTAAATGTTGCTTGTTACCTGAAGTCGTGTAAATAACGATGTTGCTAAAGCTATGAACTAGTAGAAATGTGTAATTTATAGTGCCAAATCATGCCCTACCATGTGACAGTCTAATGGAAGTGAGTATGACGAGTACTTGGAAAGCGATACTCGCTAGAATTTGTAGTGCCAACAGTCAAATTTGAAAGAAATGACTGTAGCGTCACCCACCCTGCAGTGCGGAAATGTTTTTTATGCAATAAAATGGGTCGTTTTGTAATGAATATAAATCTAAATAGAGAAGGGTAATAAGGCATTTTAGTCAGTGTCGTTTTATCTTTAATTGAAACACAAGGAGGATGGGCAGATGGACTCTAATCAAAAATTCGGGTACCCAGAAAACCCTATGTCAATCGAAAAGCAATATTGTCTAAGGAACCAACCCGGTACGACCTCTCTGAACAAAGTCGTAGGTCTTAGAACTTAGAAAAAATAGGCTATACCGCCAATAAGGAGAGTCGCACAAAAATGATCTCGGTGTCTAATGACAGGGGGCAGTTTGATCTAATAGGATTTATTGCGATCACAACCTAAAACTGATTTTGGCCTTAGCTGCTGACCTTAGGACTTGACCTGACAAAGTAAAACTACGAAGTGCTGCACGATGACAAATGAGCTTTTAAACAAAACCCTAGAACCTCGCGACACCAAATTCGGTGAGTTTCAATGAATGCCAAGAAAGCGATCTGAGATATGTTTGTAGTTTTTAGTCTATTAAGACCTGAATTTTTAACAATTACTTAAAGGATGTTTGGCTTTGAGAGGCGTTGTAACATGCGCGGATCGATTATGTCACGCAGTTTATGATCAAACTCGGCAGGATCAGAGTATGCATTTATTAGAGCTGCTGCTATTCTAAAGTCTTTGAACATGGTTTTCAATGATTTATTTGGAGACCAACGGCCTAAATACTTAAAGGTATTTTTGATTCTTGTGTTACCTACTTCAACTATATAACATATTTTGGAAACAAGCCTGCTTCTATTAGTGTCACTGAGCTAGGACGTGCCGCGTTGAAGGAGTGCAGGCATTTCTACAACGACGTTGTTCCTAATCAAATCATCACTTACGTTATCAAAACTTTGATCTACCACTACTATTAAACCAATTCAATCCACCTTGCTGATAAAGTTTAGCATCGTTAACAGAACCTACCCATATTCCAAAGATATTAAAGAACCTTCAATGGTTGTTATTGCAATCATAGGCTTAACAAAGTTTGTACCTCTAAAGCCATATGTTTTACGCTGAAAAGAGTAATTCTTATTATGCGGGAGGCCCAGCGTCTATAGGGTTTTGCTCATTCTCCTTTGCTGATGACGGCTAATCTTTTATACATAGTAACGCTTTTTGTCATACAAAGCTTATAAATAAATTGTTTACGAACAGTCACATTTCAGAACAGAGTTTATCTTATCAAACACTTTGGGATGAACTAAAACACTAATTTTACCTTCAAACCCCAATATTTATATCGCAAAATTCTCTGTCTGTTTAGCAAAATGAGTAGCCATTTCTTTAGAGATATTCCAACACTCGACTAAAATCCTCTTCTACAGAGCTAAGTGCATCATCAAAGCAAGAGAACACTCACACTAGGTGATTCTACCAAAAATTTAAAGTAGATGAGCGGAAACTGTTGATTAGCTAATATACATTTGAAGTAGTAGAGGCTTCTTCTTGATGTTACGTCTCCTAACGGAGGTTGGAGATTATCATGGCTATCTTCACTTTGTTTACAGCAATTCTGAAAAGTTTTGCCGATGTTATCCCGAACCATTCTCTAAGATTTCGAAGCCAGGACATTTTCCGTCTCCCTATGTTTCTCTTCCCTTGTATTTTGCCCTCCATTATTAGCCTTAGCACCTCGTACCTCTCCCCCCTCATTATGTGTCCCAATTATTCTAGCTTCCTCCGTTTTATTGTTTTTATTATTTCTTCTTCTTTGCCCATTCTTTGTAGGACTATGGCATTTGTGATATGGCCCACCCATGAAATGCGAAGCATTCTTCTATAACACCATCTCTCGAAGGCTTCTATTTTCTTGACTTCGTTCTGTCTTACGGTCCAAGCCTCGGCTCCATATAATAGGGTTGAGAAGACGTAGCAGCGTAATATTCTTGTTCTAAGATTTAAGTTGAGGTCTCTATTACAAAGGAAAGCTTTGAGCTTTACAAAAGTATTTCTGGCTATTTCTATCCTTGTCTTTATTTCTTTTGAGTTATTTGCATCGTTAGTTACCCATGTTCCTAAGTATTTATATGTGTCTACCTTTTCTATTATTCTGTTATTTATGGTAATATTTGCATTAGCATTTGCTGTTCTAGTTACTACCATAAATTTAGTCTTGCTCAGATTCACATTTAACCCGTACTCCTTGCATGTGTTGTTCAATTTTTGTATTAGATCTTGTAAATCATCTATGTTGTTTGTTATTATAACGGTATCGTCTGCGAATCTTATATTATTGACGATTTCGCCATTGATTACTACCCCTTCCTTGCGTTCTTCTAGGGTTTCCTGAAAGATGGCCTCACTATATACGTTAAATAATAAAGGCGACATCACACAGCCTTGTCTTACTCCCCGGAGAATTTCAATATCCTCTGATGTTCCATTGTCAATTCTAATCCTTGCTGTTTGGCCCCAGTATAGATTACATATGATCTTGATGTCATTTTCATCCACATCTTTTGATTTTAAAATCTCTAATAGTTTTTCATGTTGGACTTTGTCAAATGCCTTTTCGAAATCCACGAAACAGGCATAGATCTCATAGTTCATGTCCAAGCATCGCTGCATCAACACATTTATACCGAACAGCGCCTCTCTAGTTCCCATAGCGTTTCTGAAGCCAAACTGTGTGTTACTGATATCATAATCAAGTTTTTTGGATATTCTGCTGTGTATTACTCTCAGAAATATTTTTAAGGTGTGGCTCATTAATGCTATAGTCCTGTATTCTGAGCACTTGTTTGCGTTCTTCTTCTTGGGGAGTACTACAAAAGTTGAGATTAGCCAGTCTTTTGGTATCACGTCTGTTTGGTAGATTAAGTTAAATAGCTCAAGTAGCACATCTATTGTCTCTTCTTCTATCAGTTTTATTAGTTCAATTGGTGTTTCATCAGGCCCGACCGCCTTACCACTCTTTACTTGTTTGGTCGCATGAAGTACTTCGCTTTTAAGTATTTCGGGGCCTATTTTATTATTATTATCCCACTGCGGTGTATTAGTTCTTTCATCGTTAAACGTGTCTTTTATGTATTTTGTCCATGTTTTAAGTTTCTGTTCTACACTCGTTACGGTATTCCCATTTTCATCTTATATGATTGGTTTATTCTTCTTATTCCCGCCATATCTTTTACTTTCTTATGTAAATTGAAGTTGTCGTGTTTTCTTTCGCAATCTTCTATTTCTTCACATCTATCGGACAACCATTTCTCTTTGGCTTCTTTTATTTTTCTTTTTATATTCTTATTGATATTCTGATATCGTGTGGGATCTGTGGTCTTGTGTTTTTGCCTTTCTTTCATTAGTTTAAGTATCTCCTCATTCATCCATCTCTTCTTAGCTTTCTTTGTTGTCATCATGATGTTTTTACCGGCATCCACAATTGCTGTTTGTATGTATTTCCATTTCTCGTTGACATTTTTTGTTTGCTTAATATTTGGTTTTGCATTAGTTAGGTTGCTGTTGACTTGTTCTTCTACTTTTTTACGTATCTCCATATTTTTTAGTTTTGCGATGTCAATTCTATTGCTTAACTTTGTCTTTTTTACTTTTTTAAATTTTACTTCACATGTTGCTACTACTGGGTTGTGATCCGAGGTGACGTCTGCCCCTGGATATGTTTTTGTTGATCTTATAAAGTTTTTATATCTTTGGTTTATGAGTATGTAATCTATTTGGTTCCTTATAATACCCCTTATCCCATCTGCAGGAGCCTTCCAAGTGTATAGTCTCCTGTTTGGAAGTTTGAAAAACGTGTTCATTATTGCAAAGTTGTTGGTTTGACAGAACTCGACTAGTCTTTCCCCTCTTTCATTTTGTGTGCCTAGTCCATATTCTCCTACACAGCTATCGATGCTTCCTCGGCCACTTTTGCATTGAAATCACCTCATAGAGGCACATAAGCTCAATACAAAGCCTATACTACTCAACGTTAGTTACACCCCCAGCTCTGACGACCAAACATTAACAGTATAACTAAACACACACAAATTATTTAGAAGAAAATTTTTTGAAAAGCAAAATTTAGTTTTAGCTTACGTATAAGATAACACTGAACATCAAGCAGGACATAACGGGAAATCACCACGTCGTAGCATTCTTCTCAATAAGTCAACACGCTATGATGGAATTTCTGAAAGTTAAATATTTTGGAGTTAAAACAGACCCCCACCGGATCTTCCGTGTGGATAACAAACGAAGATAAAACTCTACCAGTAGTAAGAAGAGTGTGGATATGAAACATAAGGACTTTGTGAAAATGCGGGAACATAAGACAGAAGGTGAAATGAAAGAGGAGACCAACTATTCCAATTGTGTGCAAGGCACAATTTAATAATTACCAACACACTTTTTAAACATCACCTACCTAAACAATACACGAGAACAATAAAAGACAACAAATATATTAGATATTGGTAAAATAAAAATAAAAAGCTTTTAATAATTTATGCCAACAGAAGAATTGGGGCAAACGTTTACATTTCTCAGAAAACAAATTTCCACCCACCTCAACGTGGGTATTTAGAAAGAGCAAAAAACCCAAGGAAAAGTTGCAGGCTTTCAATTTCTATTTGTTTAAACTTTTTGAAGTATTCGCATGCCGGCCCCGCTCCACCAAATTTTGTTCATTGCAGTTGTTGCCCAAATTGAAATTTAAAACAAATTGCGCAAAAGGTCATTCATGGCAGAACTTCGCCGGGGCTTTTAAATAAAATAAAGGCTAATCCCTCGCCGGGCATTACCGCAACTTTCAAATTAAATGTTCGCTAGCCATTGCTCAAAGTAACATCATTTTCATTTGCAGAACACTAATCCTCGAAACCCGCCAGCTTACAGCTGCAAATAATAAAACATGAATGAATAAGCGCCGCGTAAACACTTAAAAGGTATCAGGCCTTCGAAAAACGTTACGTGTAGGAGTGCTAAAAATGTAGCAATAATTAAACTGGTTGCGAATTTATACACAGCCCAGGCGAATATAACGTGGCAACAGCGTTCTGTTATTAAATTTATGCAGGCACTTAATTACGAACATTGTAAAAAGGGTAGACTTTAGGCCGTAGCGCTAAATAATCTTATAAAATAATTTTCCATAATGAGTTTCGGGCAGATGAATCAAATATAAACCGAAATTATTTTTTTAATTCATTAAGGCATTTTAAAATTACATAAAAAGTAATTTTGCATAGAAAAGTGTCTAGTTTCGAAACAGATTTTTCCCAAGGGATAGGTAGTTTTCTGATCCCATTGTTGTAAAATAAAGGTAGTTGTAATACCAGCCTGTGGTGTATGTAATTAATTAAAGTCCAACGCAGACGCCATAATTCTTATACTACACGCTAATTTACTCTTCAATTCATGTTAACAAAATTATCTGAGTTACCACTTGTATTCAACCTTTATTAATGACATGACTTTAAAAAAGTATTCTTTGTACTCGGTTTACATTAACACAAGCTCGACGAATGATAAATGAACGGACAAGCAAAAGACAAGTTTCTTAAAACAAGAACAACTAGAACATCCCAACTGCACTATTTCCTCATGGACATAACATTTAAACATGTGTACCATAAATGGGGCAAGGGAATACTACATCTACATTTCCCCAACTTCAAAATTATTTTAAACTACCCAACAAAATTCAATTAGGAAAACGAGATGGTTTACGATGACTCAGTTAAGGGTATTACCTTAACCGAGGTGATGCTACGGGTGTTCTTGGCTCTAGTTGAGGCTGTGCGTCTGGATCTTTAATTTCCTGTGCTTTCTCTGTAGCTCCTGGAACGGGGACTTTAACTTCTACTTGAGTTGGTACGTTTGAGTGTATCAACGAGTGTACTTCAATGTGTCGTTTGTACTTGTAAGGTAAGTAACAGGACTTAGAACTTTTAACACACGCCCAATGACCACTTTGCCTGGTGCTTAGAAAATTTTTTCTCCACACTTTCTGGTTAATGTTTAGAGTCTAAGATTTGACACGTTTCTAATTATTTCTCATGGAACTTTGCGTGCACCTCATCTCTGAAAGGTTCATTCAACGGTCTTCCTTTCTAGTCTCGTTTCCTGGAGGAGCTCCACTCTGTTAATTTTCTTTATCCATCTATTATTGTAACCGTCCTTCTAACATGGCCGGTTTACCATATTAATTTCTTTTCCTCGATGGTAATGTGAACAGTAGTCAGATCTTCTCCTTCTACATTTGAATTCTTCCTCTCAAGTGACTTTCTGTATTTCTAATTCTGGTCCAGTCGTGTCAACTGCAGGACACTTCTCAAAATTCCATTTCTGTGGCTTTTATTTTTCCTCTTTTCTTATTAATTATCCAGTTTGGAATGAGCATACTTCTGATAAACCACATGTGTTATATAGTATGTGTTTTGTAATTCTTACATATGATCCGTGTTCCATAGAATTTTTGATTTTCACGATATTGTTGACACATTTTTGATGTCACTGTCGATCTATAACCTATCTTTATTTCTTCGAGTTAGAAACTGTAGATGTATTATTTGATATAGTAAAGCCTAGGTATTTGAACATTGATGAAGTCCTACTGATTTCTACATTGTCGTCTATTTCTAAGTTTTTTACCTCTTCTTCTGTAATCGCTAAATATTTTCTTCTTACGCCGGTAAAACTGGCACAGCTTACCAATTTTCGACATAAACTCTGGTTAACCAGACTGGATGAGGATGTAGACATCTGGCAGCTCGTTATTCTTCGACGTTACGGTGGCGATACTCTTGGCGTTTATCGCAAGTACCTTCTGATGCTCCGTTGCAATTAGGTTTACTTCGCATTTAACTTATTCTTCTGATATTGCCAGGCCGAACGATGATCGTAAACAACGCATCTGCATTTCCATAATCCTTGGTATAACAATACTCAATATCGTAACAGAACTGTGACAGGTACAACGACCAGTGGTGCAAGCGCGTAGCGGCGTACGGTTGCAGGTTACTTTTATTTCCAACGATGGCCAGTAAAGGACGGTGACCCGTAATCAGGACAATCATCCGGCCGCATAAGTACTTAAAGTACTTTTTGAGTCTAAAAATAATGGAATGGAAGTAGCGCTTTTTCATATCAAACAGGATTCTGGAAGCGTACGCTATGGGATGTTCTTTACCATCTGAATTACGATGGAAAATGCGTGGCACAGTATTCCAATAGGGACGGTTGGATTATGTTAAGTAAGGAGTTCTGCTGACATTTTTGATTTGAGATCTTCAAATGCTTTGATCACCAATTCCAATTTCCTTCTTTTTGTGTGAGATTGTAGAGGTTTGCAAGCATTTGATAAAAATCGCACAAACTTCCCGTAAAAGTTGATCAGCCTGAAAAATAAAGGTACTTGGGAAACAACTGGATGCTAGACTGCATGGACAGTTTTAACTTTTTTCAAACTGGTGGGCATCGCTTTCTTAGATATATGTCTTAGATACTAAATTTTTCGTTACAAAAATTTACATTTATCCTTGGACAAGCAACAAATAAATTTTTATATATAACTAAAATAGCTTTTAGCGTCTGAAGGTGATCCTGGCCTAACTGACCACTGCATAATCTATCATTAATGTAGAATCCGGCCATTAGAATCCCTTCCATGAGTTTATCCATAAACTCCTGAAATATGACTAGGAAGAAGGCGATGCCCTGTGGTTGGGCATTGTACCGCCACAGACCTCAGTGTGTGCTAATGACGAGGAACTTGTTGCAGGTTGAAACTTCAACTTACACAAAAGATCTTGGATGGCGTCAAAAGCTTCTCCCGAGTAAGTAAGAAAGGTGTACTTGGACGGATACAAATTTGGAAAGCCAATTTCCTTCCATAATCTTCTATTTGGCATTTCCTTTCCACGGCGGTTGTTGTGTTCCATTTGCTGAGGATGGCAGTTCGCTTTAACATTTAATGTGATGACGTCGGTAGACGTCTATAGACATTTGGTAGACATAACGGTTATGCAATATTTGTTGCTGCTATTTGGAAAGGCAGTACTTTTGAAGTGTCAACGTTTTCTGCATGAATGCCAGACGGTATCCTTATGTAAACACTCCTTTGTTGTGATGTGTGACTTTAAACCATAATTTAACTTTCCTATGTGATACCGTTGTCAAAGGACTTGGAGGTTTGGAATATTTTCTGGTCTTAAACTGTGGGCTGTTTGTTCCTGTTTAGAGCTTTGACTTGGATACTGCGTTAGACTTGGCTGGGTCATGTTCAAGTGCGACTTGTACCACTTCCTCTAGTTTCACATCATCCTCATTCCCAAAACAGGTTTTCTGTGATGCTACCCTGGACAAATTGTAGACAAACTGATCATGGAGAGCTTATGAATATCCGTAAACTTGTACGTAGTGGGAATTTTTTAATTTATTTACCAGATACACGAACACTAATTTACCTTGCTGCTGTTGGCGGTTGGCAAATCTGAATCGTGCTGGGCTTGAAATTTGCTTTCAGGACTACGCCGAAATCCTTGGGGAGTTTGGAGACTGTGTTATCCGGTGTTACTAGGTTGAATATCGTGTATAAAGTGGCTATTCCAATACTGGAGAGGAAGATTGCTTTTTTTCCGGTCAATTGCATTAGCCACTAGAAAACTGTCAAAAACTTTGACCCAAGTTTTAAAGTCATTAGACGCCGACTCTAAACTAATTAATGCTCCAATAATTCAGATTTTGAATTACTGTAAACTGACACAAAGAAACTGTTAGTCAACCATACACATCTAAAACTTCTGTGAATTTAAACAATGATAGAAACCTTATTGCTTAGGGGATCCCATTCTCGTCACCAAAATATGTGGTGAATGCAATTAAACTCAGATGTCATATTTTTTATACCATACGGTAATCTACTTTGCTAATGACTCCAATTCAAGTTAACAGAATTTTGTCAGTTACCAACTAGATTAAACTTTTGCTAATGGTACGACCTTACATAAGTGTGCTTTGCAATCGGCTCACATTGACACAAGCTTGACGAATGACGCGTGAACAGACAGGCGAAAGACAAGTTTCCTAAAACAAAAACAACGTGGCTGCTTGCTGCACATGGATATAATATTTAAACAAAAGATATTTTTGGAGTCCTAATCTGACAATTCTTCACTCGCCTTCCCTCATATTTTTGCAAGGTGGGAACGTATAAAATTTTAACTAGAACGGTTTCTTCTTGGATCGAAAACATAAAAAAATTTAACTTACAATCGAAGCTCCGCTCGGCGGAAGCAAACCAAATGACCGTGGCAGACGCGCTTGTTGCGTTCGTCAATGTAGCGGGCCGGTAGCCGCTACCAACCTGCCATTCTGCAAGGAGTGAAAGTATCCCCGACGTGCGTGCACGGAGGCACGGACCTCCTAGTGTAAATTAAGCACCAGACCGCGGCACACCAAAAATTTATATTAACCGTTATATTTACTTTCCATTCAAACGTATAGGTTGCCTTTGTTTACTACGCATGGACCTCCTTGTGTAGAACAAGGATCTAGAACCACGGCACATCTCTTTGTTTACTTTCTGTTCAAATATATAGATAAATGTGTACCGTGACTGGGAAAAGGGGAATTACACAGCCAATCACACCGACACAAATCCTTCGTCCTCCAAGTGCTTTTCTTAGTGGATAAAAATAGCATCTACAAGGCGGTACGTGCAAACTGTAGGAAGGGTGGTCTAATGTCCAAAACCAATTCTTAATTTTTGCCAAGTTTGGACAGCTCTATATGAACGAACGTTGTAGTAAAATAAAATAATATCCCGGATTACCATAGAAACCATAGAAACAATTTTAATAACCGTAAATCTTCAGTCATCTTTGAAAAAGCAGTAAAAAATGCTAATCTACTGCTCAGTTATGCAGTCACTTTAATGATGTATAATTACTTTGATAGACCACAATACAGTTACTGTGATTTTCATTGGATGAGAACTCGCTCTTACTTGCTGTCTTAGAACTTTTCTCGATTGAACCACCGCACTCTTCATTTACGGTTATCGTGCAAAATTCACTGTTCGTTAAAGGTTATATTCCGGTTCAAAAAGGATTGTAACAGCTAAGCATCGAGGAAGAGAATAGGTTTGTTGCATTTTCTTAATTTATACGGAATCTACCTTTCCAGTTTTTTACTTTTTTAATACCATAGAAATGACGGGTTATGATTGTTTTTGATACATTAGAACTCTTTGCGAGGAACTGAATAGAAACGATAGACTCAATTTAATTTCTATCAGTAATTCATCTTTATCAATATTGAAAGTCGGTTGCTTACCAGTTTTATTCTAACTTAAAGTGTCTTTCCTTAAAACATCATAGCGTTGGTTCGTCGCAGGTATTTTCGCTCAACACTCCATTAATGTCTCTTGGCGCTGTCGATGTACCTAATCTTTGTTTTAAATTGAAACAGAGCTTTTGTGTAAGGAAAAATGATTTCAGATAGACAAAGATCAGCAAAAATGTGAAATGTCTATTTAACTTGTTTTTTACTACTACGTTACTAATACAACTGTTTAAAAGTTGATAAAAAACTTTATTGTGTAAGCTTCTAAGAGTAAGCTTGAATGCAATGAAGTTTGTAATCTAAAACTTGAACAAGATAACTTTAATATAATAAAACCAATTGTCAATTATTTGTCACATTACACATAGTCATAATATCATCAATATCAATTACATTATATAAAATTTTCCCTACACAATGACTTTGCAGGTCATAAAATATTCTTTCTAAATTAACGAGCAACAAGAAAACACTAAATTATTTTAATTAGCATCCTCATAAATACTGTTACAAAATTAAAGCTACTCTTGCTCTACATAGTATCAAGATATCTGTGATGATAACATGCGGTTGCATTAGTCAGTTCTTAAAATTAAAAGTTACATTATTTTTGTTAAGTTTGGTTAGTTACCAATAAAGTGGAGTGACAAAAAATAGAATAAGTATGGAACTAAAATAAATGTAACCTTTAAGACCCTGCATGCTCTTGGTATTAGACGTATGTCTGTATATCGGGTTTTAATGGTTTGGTGGGAAGTGTGTTATGATAAAGTGATTTCATTTTTATGAAAAAAAGCCAAAACTGCAGCCGACGTGTACCAACAAAATGTTTTAATAAGTGTAGTGAAGCTTTAAATCTTTCAGCAAGACTCCGTAGTCGCCACGAAGCGCGGTCAATTCAAACTTAGTTGAACAAGAATGTGATTTATTTTCTAACAGTAGCAGATTGGCCATCTGGTAGTTCAGATCTCGATCCACTAGGGTAGTTTTAGAGAGAACAATTTGCTCAAGAAGCCACCCTAATGTTGATTAAATACTTTTTAAATGGATGTGGTATGTTCTGTCATAAATAAGTGGCTCGAATATCTTAAAGCTCATGTAGCAGCCAAGAGTGGCCGTTTTGAATAGTAACCATTTTATGAATCCTAAAAATATCATGCAAATACAGTTAATCGTTTTATTTTACTATTCTAATCAGCGTGTGCTAGTATTTATTGGCATACCATGTATTTAACTTAATTCTACGTTCAATCTGACCAGACCTATACTTACTTTTACTGCTGGTATACCAACCTCACCATATACATAAAAGGGAATATTTGCAGATGATACTGCTGCCCTTGCGTGGAACAAAGACTCTTTGAGAGCTACAAATCAACAAATAGAGTTAAAGTAAATTAAAAAAGTCAATACATATAACTCTTACTATTCAAAGAGATATATACCGTCCTGTTTCTGTAAGCAGCATTATTATGCCACAATATAAAGAAGTGGGATACTTAGAGTGGGATGGGACTGTATTCCCTAGAGGAGATAGTAGGCGGCTATTAACAGCGTCTGATCTAAAGTAGACGGCTGAATATATAGGTTAACCTACAAAGAGGTTTCGACGTCAGGCCTAAGCATCCCAACTCATATAAAAGACGAAGGTGTTTGGAGGTGCGTGGCAGGATAAAAAATTTAAATATTAATCCCGTGTGTTAATCCACACTAATGGACACGGGGGGTAGTGTCACCAAACAAAAACAAGAAGAACAAGAAAATTAATGAAAACTCAAGTTAGCCGCGTGATATATATGAGGTTGTAAAAATAAGGATAAAAAAGTCACAGAAAAATTCAAAAAAATGAGCACTGATGTATTAATCATAAATAGAACCAAATCGTAAGAAAATGGGACTGAAGACATTGGTATTCCTAACAAGGAAGAACAAAACAGAGCCGCTGTAGTTGTTTTAAAGAAATATAAATAAAAGAAACATTAAAGAATAGGAAACAATAAATAAACAAGTGATAAAAATTATCCTAACAATTTAAGAAAGAAATATAGTCACACTAGGCGTATATGGACCAACGGATGACACTCCTCTAAGAGAGAAGGAAAGATTCTTAGATACATTAGAAGGCAAAGTCGGGACAATGAGCAAAAATAAGGAATTAATTCTCACTTAAAATATAAATCGAAGAACAGGTTGAAAATAAAGGGAGACATATTAAAAGATACGGTGAAGAAATAGTGAACAAATTATTACAAATGATTTTTAACGGCATAAGGACATTTAAAAATACACATAGCTTCAACAAAAAAAGGACTTCAAATCTATAGTCGATTACTTGATAATAAAAAGATGCAATAATTAAACTAAAACGAGAGCTAGAATGCGGAATTGGGCATAGATTGTTAGTAGCAAAAATTAAATTTCCATGGAAAAATAGACGGACAAAATAGACAAAGGGTACAACAAAGAATAGAAATAAAGAAAGTAAATTAAAAATTTACTTGTTACATGATGAATCGATAACAGACTTATATAAGACAAGGCAAAATTAATAGATTTCAACTACGAGGATGACGTGCAGAAAGTATACGAACACATTAAAAAATGTATAAAGCAAACTGGGAAAGAAGCACTTGGAGAGATAGAGAAAAAGCATGGAGCGCACAAATGCCTATATCATAAATGGCTAAACACTCAAGACGAGGGAGGCTTACAAAATTATAAGAGTAAAAATAAAGAGGTTAAAAAATAATATGCAAAAAACAATGAAATGTGGAAACAATGCACAAACATAAACCAGTACCCTGAGGAAACAAAAGGCTCCGAATCTTGAAAAGTATTAAAAGAAAAAAGCATACATTATATATGGATGATCAAGAATAGATTAAAACACTATAAAGACTTGTTTTACAGCACAAAGGGCAGCGTTCACAAAAAGTGTAGAAGGAGAAATAAGAAGTTCAGAGAACGAAATACTAGAAATAACACTGAAAGAAACTCACAATACGACAATGTAGGTGAAAAACAATAAATTCGGAGGACCAAGTACGTACAGAAAAGTTATGGAGAATGTTTCGACAGCTATTTGAAGAAGGAAATAACGATGACATTAATTTTTGAAAGGAGGAAAAGAAATAAATGGAAAACTACAGAGAAATCAGTGTAACTGCAACAGTAGGATACGTTTATGATAGGATAATAAGATAAGCTGGGCTTACAGCAGGTAAATCCTGTATAAACCACTACACTAAGCAAAAAAAAGAAATAAAAAATAAAAACTTTTATTTGGCTTTCATTGACCTTAAAAAAGCCTATGGCACGGTACTTAAAATATGCTATGGAAAGCAATGGCAAGAAAACTTGAACAAAGTATACATAAAAGTTAAGAATCGACTCATTTGAAATTTCAAAATCTCCAATAAATTATTACAAGGCTGTCCAAAATTGTCAGTGCTGTTTAAACTATTTTTAGAAGATACTCTAAGAATTTGGAAATAAAATTGTTAAGAAATGAGAGTACCCCTAAGAAACAAATATTTATATACTATGTATTTTGCGGACGACCCGGTAATTGTAGCGCAGGACGAAGAGGATCTTAGCTACATGATAATAACGTTAAAAGAAAAATACGGAAAAGCTAAAACAAAAATAAATTAATAAATTAATAAAAAACTTTAAAATTGAAATACATTTCAAAATAAAAGGAACAACTTCTTTCAAATATCTAGAATTACCTATTAGGTGTATAAATAAGTTCTCAACTTTAGATTTCACAGGACGCAAATCACCGTTTACATGTAACGTATTAGTCCGCCCTTTTGCGGTTTTAAAGCAATGACATTTGGTCTTTCATCATGGGATTTGGCGTTTGATGCACATAATCTCAATAATCGGCTATGTTCACGATGGCAATCACAAAAGAGCATATTCGATTTTCTATCCATTTCGCGTTTCATCTTAAGAAAAACGCTGCTGAAGCCACCGAAATGATTTGTGCTGCATATGGTGAGAATGCTGTAAGTCATGCAACGTGCAAAAAGTGGTAGTCTTGAAGATCAACCATGCGCTGGATGCCCTAAAACATTTAACACGGATGAGCTGCAGACGCGTTAGGCTGGGAACTTCTCCCACATGCGGCGTATAGCCCAGACATGGCCCCTTCCGATTATCATTTATTCCGGTCGTTACAGCATCACTTGGCTGATACCCACTTCAAAACAGAAGAAGAAGTCCGAAAATGCATCGATAAATTTATCGTCTCGAAGCCGGTGAGCTTCTATCACCAGCAAATTCGCAAGTTACCCGAAAGATGGCAAAAGGTCATCGATGTGAACGGAGAATACTTTCATACTTAAGCTTTTTTTGTTTGTTTTTAATTAAAACTTTAATTTTGCAGAAAAAAGCTGAGAACTTATTTATACACCTATATATCACAGAACACAACAACAGGGAACAGACTTGGTCAGACAAGGACAGCTATCAGGCAACTACACCTTGTAATATGGAACAGAAAAATCCAAATAAAAATAAAGAAAATAATATATGAAACCGTAGTTAAAAGAATTATGGAATATGCAGCAGAAATATGGATCATTAGTAAGAAAAATAAAGAAAAAATACAAGCAACTGAAATGGAATGGATAGAATAACAAATGTGGATATTAGAAGAAGAATGAAAGTCGAAACGGACTTATTCAAGTTTATCGAAGATAAAAACTGTTGTACGGCCACGTGAGGAGATCAGAAAACACATGGATAAATAAAAAAATACGGAATGGAGTCTCGCGGAGGGACAAAGTAGACGAAGTTATGCAGAAAAAGAATTAGAGGCAAAATAGTAGGACAACAGACAACAATGGAGAACCTAGTTAAATACGAGGTACTTGGAATTAGGATTACATTGGGACAAAAGCTAACTTATAAGCAACGCCAAGCGGTGAAAAATTTGTACGATTTAATATTAGAAATCATCCCTAGCAACAGTAGTCGAGGCAAATTAGTAAAAAATCCCAAAGTCTTTAAATTTTTTCTGGGTACACGTATCGAGATGTTCCAAGGCGCATTAGATTCGGTAAAGTCTCAGAAAAAAATCTTATACCATATTTTTTGTTATAATGAGAAAGTGCATTTGTGCACGCAAAAATGCATTTATTTGAGGCATTTTTAATGCTCGCTTAATGTTGACCAAAATAAGTTCAATCTCGTTACTGAGAGGTCTTTGGGGTCGCTGATTACAAATACGATGCTTAGAAAGTGCTCCGATGCACTTGGAGGGCCATAATTCTGAGTTTGGGAGCAATTTTAGGGAATAATCTCAAATTTCTTTGTTTTCCGAATTTAAACTATAAGGGTTTTTGGGGCCGCTGATAACAAATATGAAGTTTAAAAAGTGCCTCAATGCATTTTGGGGAGCACAATCCTGGAGATGGGAGAGATTTTGGGGAATTACCTCAAATTTGTTTGTTTTTCGATTTTAAACTGTCTGTATAGGGGTTTTTGAGGTCGCTAATTGCGAAGATGATGCTTAACTGCACTTAGTGGGGCAGAATTCTGGGGCTGGGGCAATTTTAGGGAACCAGCTTAAAGTTGTTTGTTTTTAGGTGTTAAACTGTCTATGCTATGGCTTTTAGGGTCGCTGATAATGATTTTGACCCTCAAATTAAGCTCCAATGCACCAAAGTAACTAAATTTTCTGGAGTACTTTAGAGAAAAGACACCCTGAGCCAAAGTACCAAAAGTACGAGTAGTGCATTTTTCATTTGAATATGATTCGATTTGAATTATTTTCAAAAAAGTTTTTTCCAGATATTATTACAAAAAAAAAATTGCCTGCACACAGACACCCCCAGCAGGGTGATTACTTATCAACAGTATTAAATAAATAGGGGGTTTCAAGTTTTTTCAAGGTTTACAAACGTTCTGTTTTCAGTAAAAAGTGAAAGTCAATATTTTATTTTTAGTAAAAAGGAAAATCGTGTTTCAGCGCATGTGAGTTTTGATTAAAAATGTTCAGTGATATGTCGGCTATTTGAGTAACCAACATTCGTCAGCTTGCGATGATTCCCCAAAATCGCCTACAGAACCAGGACCAAGACGCCCCCCCTGCCCCAAGTGCAATATTTGTGTTTGGCGACCCCCAAAACCCCCGAGTAACGGGATTTAGCTTATTTTGGCTAAAATTAAACGAGCAATAAAATATTCTTTAGGGCCTGCAAAAACTGCGTCAAATAAATGCATTTTGGCGTGCACAAATGCACTTTCGCATTATAACAAAAAAAAATACGTACTAACATTTTTTTCTGGGGTTCTTACAAATCGAATGCGCCCTGGAAGGTCTCAGTATGTGTACCCAGAAAATATTTAAAAAATTTTTACTAATTTGCTTCAATTACAGATAGATTGCCTTAGCTACTTGAAATACAGACAATATCTGGAGGTTTCCAATCAAGACATCGGGAACTATTATGGATACTTTATATCTGATAAATCTTATTCCTTATACAGACTCTTATTATAAAACGAGCAACCAGACTAATAAATCATGCAAACGTTGGCCATTGACATTACAATATTCGGAGATTAAGGCCTTGGCACCTACAAGTTAACGTGAATTGTCTAGAGTGAATTTCTTATTTTCAACTAACAGGTAGAGGTAATGGTCGGGTAACAATAGTAAGTACGTTCTTCATTAAATCAACTATCTATATCAACAAATTACCTCACAGAAACCCTTGTGATTCTGAGTGTAATGTGGTAACAGTGAAAATGGCATAACCAGAATATTATTTCCATAAAACTGAGTAGTCAAAATTAAGTTACCAAAAAGAAAAACGAATACCCATAACTTTCTTTACACTGAAAATAGAAAACAGCAAGCTCAGTAATTAATCTAAATAATTTATTATATAGAAACATTAAATTAAAGCCTCCCTTTCGTAGATGTTCTGCATTGAACATGCAAATTGTGGAAAATCAGATTAAGTACAAAGTTTTGTTTTAATAAGCTAACTAACGATGTTGATTACTTCCACGCACGCCTTGCGAACAATGACTAGAGTAATAGGAAAACCTAATTGTTTTCAAGAAAGGTTGACAGCCAGCGGCTGACGCACTTAATCCTTCCGAGCCGCTTCCCGCTGCAAATAAATCTACGTATTTGCGCCCACGCGTCTCAAGACCCGACAAACCGCGGCAACGTTACTTAAATAATTACATCGCGCTGAAGCTGCGAAATCTGTTTGAACCGGCATAATCCGGAAAATGTGGGCCTCCAAAGCCGACAATAATGCAGCCGGTAATGGCAACACGGGGATTACCGGGTTTTTGCCGTATTCATTTCTAGAGCCGGAGGCCTCCGCCGGCGTATGTGGTGACATATCGGCCGCTCTTGGCATTTCACGTGCAGGTCCGGGCATTTCAGGGTAATTGGGAGCAAATTTAATTGTCTTCAGTAGCTATCAACGTTATCTGCATTTTTGGAAATTTACGGAAACGCAGAAACCCCTCCTGCATGGCAGCCTTGACGTGTGCGCACATTTCTTTGAGTATGAATTAAGTAACAAGATAGTTATAACTGTTTTTGTTTGTACCTATACTTACTTTCAAGGTGAATTCATTTTTGCATTTTTTATTTCTACTCTTTTGGAAAAATAGCTGTGTTGTAAGGAGCAGAACGGATAAATTGATGACGAACAAAGAGTTAAAAAATAAAAATGAGGTAATTACCACGGATAAACAAAGAAAGAAAAACTTAAAAATAAGAATCTTAAAAATACAATAAAAGGTATGTAAATTAGCACAGGTTATTAAAGAAATGAAAAGATATAAAGTGAAATAATGGGAATATGTGAATGTAGATGGGCAGGAAAAAGAGAAGTTAATACAAAAGGTTGTTCTTTTATATACTTGGGCAAACTAGAGGTAGCAATCATGAGGTTGGAGTTGGAATAATTCTTGGTAAAACTGCTGAACAAATGCTTGTAAAATAGGAACCAGTCAGTGAGAGAGTAATAACGATCACATTACAATGTAACCAGAAAAAAACTAACAATAGTCTAGTGTTATGTCCCAATAAATGTTTGTATATATCAACAAAAAAATTACAATTTACTAAATAAAACATTACGTTCCATTAAAAAGAATAACACAGTAATACTGATGGTCGATATGAATACAAAACTGGGAATATATGGAGAAGGCGTGGTTTAGAAACAATTTTTTTTATTTACAGCATTTGTCAGTTCAACAGTCAAGTGTTATATATAACAGTTTTGATATAGAATAACTATAACTAACCTAAGCCTCTGTCGATTGTATTGATGGTCTAGTCTTCTTCCTAGGAGAGAGGATATCTTGTGGGAGTTTTCTCTTTAGTCTTCTATGGATGTTTCGCTGTCCAGTGCAGTTGTTTATGGTAGTAATAAAATTCTTGGTGGTCGTGATGATATATGTTTGGTGACACTCCAAGTTCTTGGTGTAATTGAGCATTGCGAACAAACCAAGGGGCATTCACTGCAATTCTCAGTACCTTGTTTTGGTATCTTTGTAGTTTTAGGAAATTCGTCTTGGATGTTGTGCTCCAGATTGGAGATGCATAGAGAGCTAGGGCTCACAGAAGAGATTTGTAAAGAAGGATGGTGCACTCAGGTTTAAGGGGGATGTTGTGGTTTATGATGGGGTAGAGTTGTCTGAGTCGGTTATGGCACTGAGCTAATTTCTGATTGATGTGATAACTCCAGCTCAGTCTAGTGTCAAGAAACACCCCTAGATATTTAACTGCTAAGTCTTTAGGCGTCCATGGTGTAACTCGTCCAGCTATAGTAAGAGAGGGGAAATTGGTAAATCTTCTTAATGTGAAGATTTTGCATTGACTTTTCCTGGGATTAATTATTATGTTCCTTATGTTTCCTATGGCTCTTTAAGCCATTTGCAATATTTATCTGTTGCGTTCTGTAATTGTTCGATTGCTAGCTCTAGGTCGGTATTTTGCGTTATGATGGCCGTATTATCGGCGTATGTGGCTAATGTTGCAGGTATGTTTGGTATATTCGAGGTATATATATTAAATTTTCAAATCCTGCTTCGATGTGTTTGCTAATCCGTTGCAATTGATGGCAATAAACGAAAACGGCGAGATCTTCGTCAAAATATGCGGTGCACATAATCTAGTGGTAGAGGTACAGTTTTTGCACATAAGAATATTTGGAAAAACTGCAAGGTCTCATTGCTACAGACATGTAAAGAAACATTTAAGTTTGTAAAAACAGCAAAATCTGCCTGGTGAGTGATAAAATATGAGACTAGATTAAATATAAATCGAAACAAAAATATAAAAGTTAATAAAAAAGAAGAAAAAAGAGGAAAGCCACAGGATAAGTGCAATAAGATAAATGATGAGATGAAGAAGTCGGTAAGAAGAGACAAAAGAGAGTATATAAAAAACATAATAAAGAATGTATATAGAAGCTGACGAAGATAGCAGAGAGCTATTTGCGAATATAAGGAGCAGAAAACATAACATCATTAAAGATAAAAATGGCCATATCTTATGTACAGAAACATAGTAATTGCAGAGATGATGTGAGCACTTTTAAGAAATATTAAATAGCGAAATAAACGATAACCCATAAATAAAACTCCAAAGTAGAGAAAAATTGACAATAAGGGCGGAATTTCCACCAAAAGATAAAATTGCAACCGCGAACAAACTGATGAAAATACGTAGCACCTAGCGTGGATAATGTCCACTTAGAAATGTTAAATGTTAAATTGATCTTATAACAAAATGCTTAAACCACTGCTAGAAAAGATAGAAACCAAAGAAAGCTTTCCTGTGGAATCATACAAAAGACGTGATTAAATTCCCAAAGAAAGAAAGTTTAAATAATAGTGATAATTGGAGGGAGATTACATTAATAAGCATTGGAAACAATTAAGAAAGGAACAGGGTGGATTTAGAAAAAACAAATCATGTGTAGATCAGATCTCACTTATAATAATAGAACAATGAATCGAACATCAGTCCTACTTATTTTAGCTTTTATAAATCATCAAAACGTTTTTTTTTTGGCTTAATTAAAGAAAATATATGGATTGCTCTAAATAACAAAGATTTTCCGGGAAAAAGTACAAAATTTAATAAAAGAAGGTGATAATAACTAAAGATGTAGAGTGATACGTAATGGTAAAACGCCAAGAACTTTCTAAATCCAGGCGTGATGCAAGGATGCATAATATCCCCATTGTGGATTATTATTGTGCTAGATGACATCTTAAGAAGTAGGCAAGAGGGAATAAGATGCGGTTTTAACCAGTACACTTGAATATCTATATTTTGTGGATAATTTGTGTTTGCTAGCACATAACAGTAAAATCACCGAATGTTGGACTACGTGTTAATCAAAAAAGATAAAGGCTATGTGTGTTAGTGTAAAAAGCCCAAAAAGCCTTATAATAGAAGGTAAACTGATAGAGCAATATCTAATGAGTATGCTGTGCTTAAAGACATTAATTAAAGAACAACTACAGCGAGATGTGTAAACTTCTATAAAGTACGACGTGCTACTAACCTAACTCTACTGATCAAAACAAAAGTGTTTAATGCTGTAGTAAAACCGGTGCCGCTATGTGGTTTTGAGTCGTGTTTATTAATTGATTTCTTGAGAAATATACTGAGCATATTGTAGCCTGAGACTACTACTGATAAAGAACTATGGGATAGCACTAAATAGACAGAAATAGGTCAAAAGATTAAGAAAAGGAAATGTGGCTGATTAAGATGCCCTAAGTAAAAAAGGACAAAATTTGTAAACAAGAGGACAGCCGAAAACAACGTGGAGAAGAGCAGTGAAATCTGAAAATAATAAATCAATGGCTCAGCTAGGGGAATTAGCAAAGAAAAGACAAAGTTGGAGAAAGTTCTGTTACATTATATGTTCCACATAGGGATAATGAGATCATAATTACAATCATCATTATTATCATATGTAGCACTTAGTAAATTATGTGTCTCTGAAGGGTGGCCAAAATTGAAATCCTGATTTAAATTTATAATAAAACGACTTTCGAATTGGTTTTATGGTTGGAGTTGTAATAAGTATTACATTATATCTGACAAATAGTCATCTTGGCTTTGAACGCAGATTTTGTTGTTTACAATTATTTCCCACATATTATAATTAATTTCATCGATTGCATGTCGAAGTTTGTTTGTGAGGTCGTCAGCTATTTGTAAATCTTGGGTATCAAGCAACCTCACAAAAAGAAATTTCACAGTGTTAACTCACACATTCTTACGATTAGGAAATTGTTGCTCGAGACGTATGACAAGTGGCGCCATCTTGATAGAACCGCATTTTTTAGATCTATGGCGCCCACTTGCTACCAATAAAACTGAGTTTTCATGTAACAATATTGATTGCCATTCACAATTTTTTTTAAATATAGGCCTATCACATTACCTGCCTGATATCCACGCCTGTTGAGGGTGCATTTTCTATTTATAAATTAGATTAGAATTTTTCTTACCCCAAGTATGACGCTTTTGGTTTATATGTATGGTAAATCCGTCGATTTGAAAATCTGCTTTATTGCCAAAGATGATTTTTTTAAATAAACTGAGAATCTACTTTATAATGCTCCAAAATATAAATGACAAATTGTCGATGGTGAGAATGGTCAACAAGCATAAGCTATTGCGTCGGTTAAATTCTATACTTCTGATATGTACATTTGTAGTGCACAACACCCAGTTGATGTTGGATTTGTAGCGTTAATTTGATTATTGTATTTAGCTTAAATTGTTTGTGATAAAAAAGTCTGATAGACTGTATAACATATACATAAGACCTAAAAAATATTTAAAAAATTAGGACAAAGAGGAAGTAGAAATTGGATTAAATCACAAACTTATTAAATGCAAATTAAAAATAAAAATTAAATATAAAAGAGAAAATAAGAGAATATATCGGACTATCAATACACAAACTTAAGAATAAGGAAACAAAATAATCTCAAAACGAGGCAGAAACAGAATCTCAAAGGTGAAAAGGCAAAAAAATCAGAAAAAAACGCTAGAAGGAAGATGGATGTTTTTGGAGATAGTGCTGACAATAATAGAAAATATGAGCAAAGTAAACACAAAAAACACTTACAATGAAATACAAATCTTAGATAAGAGAATGTTCTGAACCAGAATACATAGACTAAAAGGAAATAATATGAAATAAACCAAACTCATAAAAAACAACCACGTACAAATACAAACTAATAGAAAAAACACTAGAAATTTAAAAAATATAATAGGGGTATCCCAATTAAATGTAGAAGCTGAAAATACACTAACATTTATATTGAAAGAAAATATTTCATACACTTCACAAAAACCACATACTTTCGTTTTATTTCTCATCATAATCTCCGTAAGCGTTGACATTTATTCCATTTTGAGAGTAGCTTAAACATCTCTTTACGGTGCTGCCCAGTTTTCATTTGAATCTCGAAGAGTAAAAACGTTCCGTATTGCTCTGATAAGATATCAAGAGCAATATGTCAAGTGCAAGGCTAAGGCCAAGTCATAAGTGATTGATAGTTTAAAAGTAAATTAAATACAAAATTCCCTAGAGGAACTTTCTTGGATTCGACAAAAATGGGAAACGGATTTATCAACAAATTAATTTCACTCAGGGTTTTCCAATAATAGATCACCAAATTTCACTCTTAAGGCAACTAAGTCTAACTCAGACGCCTACTCAGTGGCCCTCACAATCCTTTACAATTACAAACAATACCTAACCAAAACAATCCATACCATGCTCAACTACAAAACCAACAGGAAATAGTAACATCTATGCAAACAAACAATAGAACTGACTGGCAGACACAAAATCTTAGAAAAAAAACGTAACTCAGAACAGCAACGTACAATTAAACAAAAAACTGGACAACTGGTTAAATGCTCTAGGAACCTCAGAGATTTTAGCCACTTGCAGAAGAAGAAAGCAAAGAAATGACAAAACAACAGATGCAAGAAAGCCACCCCAAATTTTCATACCCAAAATAAATAACTTAAAACCCTCACAGATGTGCTTAACGAACAAGCTAAAGACAAATTTACCATAAAACTAACGAAAAATACTCAAGTGAGTATTTAACTAAGCAGCGCTGACGAAAACACGGAATTCCACTTTTTCCAACTTAACCAGAGTATACCATTTGAAGTAGTCTTACGCAACATGCATCCTACAATAGACATCAATACACGCGGTAATCAGTACCCACAACTTTTGACATAGAACCCGAAAAACCCCGATATCTATATTTTACATCCAAATGAAACAAAATGAAAACAACAAAACAAATCTACTACACTGAATATCGAATGAACCTTAAAATCAAGTTCAAACCCCCTCATGTTAAAGGAAAAGAGTTTTAGTGCCTCAAATGCCAAAAGTACGGTCATACAAAGAATTTCTGTGATAAAACACCAAGATGTGTAAAATGCGCAGGGATCACCTAACAAAGCACTTCGAGAGAAAACAAAGAAGTTAGGACGTCATATGCATTAACTGTCAGAAAAACCACTCTGCTGGATGTTTTCTGCTTTAAGAAACAAACAGATGGTCCAACCTTGTGTCACATGCTCTCATAAAGCTATAGAACAAAACATACACCAACAACAAGTCATTAATCCCCAATCTAACCAAAGGTACTATGCTAAACCTAATTACGACAGTTTACAATGGCTGTCTTTATTAAAATATCAATCTGAAATGTCAACAGCTTGGCACAACAATGCCAAGAAATTACAACATTCTTAATGAACCATAAAATGGGCATAATGTTAATTTCTAAATCACGATTTACTACTAAACCATATACAAATAGCAAAAAATACACTATCTATACAACCATAGCGCGGCGCAGGAACTGCAATTATAATCAAAACAGCAATAAAGTACCAGGAATTACAAAAATACTACTAGCATCTCGGTAGTATTAAACAATAGAGAGGTCATCTAAGGTCTACTGCCCCCAAACACACCATTAAAAGTAACCAGTTTCGATCCTTATTCAACACCCTTGAGCCTAGATTTATAACAAGAGTGGGGATCTCGAGTCACTAACGCTTGGCAGAGAATTACTGAAAGCAATTAGAAGTAGTAATACTGAATTTGTTGACTGGAGAATCAACATACTGGCCATGAAACCCGCTAAACAGTTCTGACTTGTTAGATTTCTGTATGGTAAATGTAATAGCAATAAATTGGTTCTCTTGTCGTTCACCTATCCTAGTCACAAACTGTACTCAAGTAATAAAACTTTCCAAAACTTCTAGAATTTACAGCAAAAGAAAACAAACTAGAGCTACTTTAGAGAATTAGTAGATGAGAAGTTAAATTTAAACATTCAGCTGAAAACAGCAAGAGATATACATGAGGCCATAGAACATTTGAACTCTGTTATACAAAATCAGCATAGGACTCCACACGACTCTCCAGATCTAGAGGATCATGAATCGGATCAATAACTGTTAAGCAAAAAATAACAGAAAAGAAGAACTCCAAAGAATCTGGCAAAATACCAAACTCCGCTTAACACCCTAACGCGCAAATTAAAAAAATTACTGTATGAACTAAAGAATTAGGGAATCCAAGATTTTTTAATAAAGATAACACCTATCGAGGATACAAACTACACCTTGTGGAAAGTTACAAAGAACTATAAGGACCTCAACTACCAGATCTAGAGGATCCACTGAATTGGCAATAATGTTAAGCAAAAAAAAGAAATTTGTAAACACTCCAAAGAATTGGCACAATTACCAAACTCCTTAACACTAAGCAGCAAATTAAAATCCATGAACTAAGAATTAGAATCAAGATTTAATAAAGATAACACCTATCGAGGATACAAACTACACACTGTGGAAAGTTACAAAGAAGTTCAAAAGTCCTCAACTGAATTTTCTACCGGTAAGGACTTCCAAAAAAATTTCCTAGTTACGACCTGATAAGAAACAAAATCCTAAAAGTACTACCCGAAAAGGGCTTCAAAGCCTTGCAATTTTTGATCAACGCTCTTTTTCGACTACAAAATATTCTCAGAGCAATGGATACTACAATACTAATGATTTTAAAACCCGACAGAAGTTTATATAGGCTCCTTGTACTGTCGAAAGTGCTCGAAAAGCTTATCTTGTCTAGACTGAAATCAATCCTTAAAGAACACGAACTTTCCAAAACATTAATTCAGTTTTCGTAATAGTCATGGCACCATAGAACAGTTACAGAGAGTAGTGATAAATAAACAATGACTTATTTGGAAAGGGTGTAAATAGCTCTCGTGTTGCGTTGATACTTAACAGGCGTTTTGGAACGGTAAACCGATAAGGCTCATAAGTCCAAAAAGATGGAAGGCAGGCTTAAATACGCTTCGTGATGCGGTCACACGTGGCCGCTATTTGTCGAAACCGATAAGGCTCAAATCGTCTAAACGGCCAGCGCGAACGGATCTACCATATCCACCGAAAGTAAACAATCTCACCTGAATCGGCTTCGGCTTCGTCGGCGATGGTTTACGGTGGCCACCTTGATGCGCTGTCTTCTTGTATGTTGCGGGATGTTAAATGGCCGTACTGGACGTGATCGTGTCACATAGTTGTAAGCACGACCAAATTAGGCCTCGAACTATTATGCTAACCATTGCCGAGCTGGTTTGCGAATATTCTTAAACCACCGAATTGCGACCACTGTATTGTCGCTGACACATTAACCGTTCTGTGTTCACGCAAACTAGCGCAGATGCTACCGCCGGCATGTCGCCGCGATATAAAGATTCAACGAAGGCCAACACTATAATTAAAAATTGTACTGCAGCATTTCTAGAAGACAGGCATTTGATAAACTGGCAAATGGCTGATGTCTAAAATTAAAACTTGCCGGGCTTTAATATATCAAGTCGTATCTAAACAACAATAATTCCAAGGAATTTTACAAATTATCTAGCTCAGTTCCACAAGTGAACGTTCACTTTACTCCTAGGCGATATTTCAACTACCAGACAGACATTGCTACTGATGTAGAGTGTTCATATAGATCACAAACAGCATGTGCTTTAAGAACTGTTAAAATCAAACATATTTAAACAATTGGCGAATAAAGGCCAAAGAAGTTAAATCAGCCCACGTGACGTTCTTACTACGCAATAAGACTTGCCATCTAGATGTTTTACACCGTAAACAACTTCTTCAAGTAGACAGTGCCAACTAATCGGGCATACATTTTGACCGAAAATTAACTTAGCGAATACAATTAGGTCTAAAATACAGGCAAACCTTTTGGCTCTTAGGGCGAAACTTCAAACTCTTAATTGAAAACAAACTGCTGCTGTATAAAACAGCCCTCAAGTCCCTATGGACTTACGAAGTTCAGTTGTGGGAATCGGCCAACAACTCTAACTTGGGGATACTACATCGGTTTCAGAACAAGGTTATTCAGAACATCGTCAATGCACCTAGATGCGTTCCAAACTGCATGATACAAGACATCCCTGTGCTTTCAGTGAAAGAATTAATAGCGTCTTATAGTGCTAAATAATTTACTCAATGTTATTTTTAAATTACAGATTGTAAATATTTGTTGTTAATAAAAAAAAATGTGCTGCTGCTTGTCAAATTGCTTAAAATATTTCACAGTGGTGTTTTGTAATCCCTTCTGATTCGCAAAGCGCTTCCTCGCCAATAATTTTTTTGACGATCCGAATAAATAAAAATCCGACGGTACTAAACCTGGACTACAAGAAGGATGTTGCAAGACTTCGAAATTCCGCTGTATCAAGCACAGTTTGGTTTGATTTGACGTGCGGGGTCTTGCGCCATCGTGCAAAAGTTATCTCCTTCGCGTAATAGTCTCGGTCTTTTGCTTCTAAAGACTGTATTCAATTTCTGGAGAGTTTCACAGAATCTGCCATTGTTAATGGTTGTCGCGGTTCGAGTATTCACACAGCGGTAGGTTTTCACTACCCTTGAACACGGTGGTTATAGCTTTCCGGGCAGATGGTTGAGTTTTAGATTCTCTTTGAACTGGGAAAGATGGACTGTTGTTTTGTCAATGGGGTGAACTTACACTTGTAAATCTAGGTTTTGTCTCTAGTAATGACGTTTTAAATGAAAGAACCCCCTTCTTGTTAGGATCAGGTGAGAACTAAAGCACTCATTCGATTAGTTTTTTTCAGTGTCTTCATAAACACAACTCTTAGGAATGTCAATCATTTCAGAAATTTTACGAACTTTAATGCGACGACCTTCCCTAATCAAACGTTAGACAATTGTGCAATTGTCATCCGTATGTGAGGTTCTCGGTATGCTTATTTTCTTCTCCGGGTCATTTTTTGCATCAAACGCTGACTTCTTTTCGGCTCAAAATGTTTGGGCCATAAACGCCTTCTAATCTGCGATAAATTTTGTTCTGATTACTTCCTTCAGTTAGCAAAAATCTGGTAACCCTACCAACCTCTTATTTTGAATACTATGCGATCCAAACTCTACTACTACACGTATAAACGTCTCTAGCCATGCATTTGACGGCGATGTTGTGCATGCGCAGTTTGTATAAGTCACATGTACCTTTAAAATCGGACACCCTTTATATTGTACAAGCAAATATCAAAAGTTAACTCCACAGAGGAACATAAACAAAGAAGAACAATTAAATTATCAAAATCGACACAGAAAATCAAAATTGGAAAAAGCAAGTAGAGAAGACAAAATAGTCCCAGAGATAATTAAATTATTGAGGGAAAAAGAAATAGAGTAGAAATGAACTATACGTAAAAAAGACGAGAAGAATAAAAATTAATAAACAGTGGAAAAATAATTTATTAATACCAATATATGAAGAATAGATTCCATTGTATAAACTAACACTAAATTGTTTAACTCAAACATATTACAAGTTATACACAAAAATTTTAAAAAGGAGAGTAGGAAAACATGCAGAAGCAACAGAAAAATAAGATTTTAGAGCAAAGAAATAAACAAGTGATTATATATACGTATAAGAAACATAATAGAAGAAAAAATTGTACTTTACATTTATAGATTTTTTTTTAATATCAACTTTGCATATTTACAATCTACTCCTTATGAGTAATAAGTAAATGTTATGATTTTAATTATATGGCATCAGGGGGATTGGGCAGTGCCTTAGCCTCATATTTATTTCAAACTAGTATTAGTTAATTATTGTGAGGAGGTAGGCCATGTGGCCATTTCTTTTAGCCTTCTGGTGACGGTAGGTTGAAGGACAGTTGTTCCACGAGTTGATTAGTATGCTCTGCCAATTTTTGGTGAATTTAGCCAGTCTTTGATGACTAGATTGTCATTGTGGAGAGTTTCATTTGAGATTACCATAGCATCGGTATGGTACTATAGGATCTTGGATATGTGATGCCTTGGTACAACCCACAGTTGGATTCCATATGACCAGATGGGCTTTAAAATTATTTATATATATTTTATTTTGTAAGGTGAGCTGAGATCGTCTTTGTAGCCAGTTCATCTGTTTTATTTTAGGTCATTTGTTTTTAAGCGTGTTTCGGAGTAATGATCTAGATGTAAGCCAAGATATTTTATTTCAGTTTTCTAAGGTATGGGGTGTTTTGAATAATACGGGTGGGCACACGATGCGTCTATTGGTAAACGTAACATGAGTAGATTTATCGCTGTTCACTGTTATTCTCCATATGTCGAACCAGTCTTGAAGGATGTTGAGGTAACTTTGTAGATATGCCATAGCTGTTTCCGGATTTTCGCTGCTTGAGAGAATAGCCGTATCGTCGGCAAACGTTACAATTAATGTGTTGTTTGTCAGAGGACTATCAAAAGTATATAGTAAGTACAGTAGAGGTCCAAACACGCTGCTTTGCGGGACTCCAGAAGTAATCTTGTGATAAGTAGACACAGTGCTATTGATCTTGACTTAAAAAATCCTGTCGCTAAGGTATGACTTTAATAACAAGTATAATTGACTTGGGAAGTGGAGCTTAATTTTGTATAGTAGACCTGTTTCGAGGCTCTCCATTATTTTAATAACGATTCGGTGAGTTTGATGAATCGTCGAGTGTTGTTGACGGAATCCGAACTGGTAATTTGGTATTCTGTGCTCTAGATCTACGTCGCTATGGATTCTCTTGAGGAGTAGCCGTTCGAAAAGCTTGGATGTCGACGGCAAGAGGGTTGTGAAGGAGGTTTTCCAGGTTTCTCGATTGCGATAATTTGGGCAAACTTCCACTGGGTTGAGAAATGGCATAGTCTGAGAATGCTATTAAAGATTGTGGTGAGGAGTACTATGGATTTTCTAGGAAGATCTTGAAGGACTTCTCCCACTATCAGATCGCATCCTGGAGCTTTGTGAGTAGTGATGGCTAATATTTGTCGTCGTACTTCTCTTGGTCAGAATGGATTGATTGGTAGCGACAATTGGCATGGAGCCTCCAGAAATGAATTAATTTCAGAATCGTCGGTATTCGGTTGGGATTGTGGTGTCGTGAAAATGTTCGGCAAATGTTTCGACCTTGTCTTCCTTTGATCTGGCCCTAGTGTCGTCCGGTTTCTTGATGACCTAGATCTTTTTTAATGACCTCCGTTGAAATCGTATGATGAAGATTTCGTATAGCCACTCTATATGACTTTTCCTCCTTAAGTTGGTAACTGTGGTTATTATGTTTTCGTTCTTAAGATGCGTTTTGAGTTTTCTGTAAGAATCTGACGTGTTGATGTTGATTTTGATCGTGTTATTCAATAACGCTGTTGTGTAATATTGTTCTTTGTCTAGTACTGCATTTATATTTGTGATCATTTCGTTGTAGTTATTTACGCCGTAAATATAAAAAGGTGGTGGTTTTGAGATTTTAAGTTGCTGAGTACTGATGTTTGGTTCAGGTTTGCACTGCTGCTTGGAATTTGTGAGAGTGCCTCGAATTCATTGGAAGTAGTTATAGGAGTCATTTGTTGATTTGTTGAATGTGGTTGCGAGTTGATTTTATGTTTTCATCGTCCATGATTACATAATTAGATTCATCACCTTCCAATGGGTTTTTGTTTGAGATTGGGTCGTTGGATTTAGTGCGGGTAACAAAATTAAGTACAAGTTGGTATGGATTAGCATTATTTGGCTGTAGTGGCACGGATGTGTGGGAGTTCTTTGTATAGGAGGGGGGTATTGGTTGTCCATAAGGCGCAAATGGGAATTGCGAATTTGGTTGGCTACCGTATTGGTTAGATTATTGATTTCCCTGATAATTAGGGAGACTGAATGTGAATCCGTAATTCTCGGGAGCGGGTTGCATTAATGGGCCTGGGGGGTCCAGGACCGGTACTATTTCCCATAGGGAACGTGTAATTGTTGATTTTTAATACTTTTATATACACAGAATTAATAGATTAATATAACCAATAATGTGTTTGTACATACGAATTACTAGCTGCAATAAGCGTATTTATCGCTTATCAATTGAGAGGCACTAAATTTAGTTGACCTGCACTTGGGGCTTTCGAAGGTAGCAGAGCGTAGTCGATGTGCTTATCACTCGAAAGTCAAATGGGAACTATTTATAGATTTAAAACTACAAATATCAGGGCAAAAATTAAAAGAATTTGAAATATCTAAAGAGATAAAACAAGAGGATAGGTTATATGAAAGAACAAGGTCAGCAGTTAAACACCGTGATAGTCTTATCACATAAATGTAAAACCAGTTAAAAGAGTAGCCTTTACTATGCGGAGGTGTAATACTAAGAACAAATACTAAAAATGCAAAAGTTAGTAAACGTATAAAGCGTAGAAATGGTTAATATAAAATTTAAATAAACATAAATAAAACAAAAACAATAATTGTAAATGAAAAACATACATACTTCACAGAAGGAAAAATGTGTAGGGTATAAAGTATTCAAGGGTAACAAACAAATATAAGAAAATATGATTAACTGTTATTATACAATCGTGTTGTCATTTCTTTTATTTACTGTTAATTGAGTTAATTGCGGCTCCATTGATTTTTAATAAATTTACATAACGTGCGCTTATTTAATTACATCTTACATTACAGCAAATGTTGCAATCAAGCTTATTTTCTACAATTATATCATTACTGTAACTGCTAGAAGGTAATATCTGTATTTATCTGTGCATTAGTTATTCATTAGTACAAAATGCCATTTATCTTCAGCAGAATAAATATTATAATAACCAGTGCATTAATAAACAGTGTGGACACTGCAAAACGATTTTAATAGCAACTGCAAAAAGCATCAAGTTGAATCAATTATTTTAATTGCATATCAGGCAAAGAAGAAAAATTAGAAGTAAAACTTTTGAAATGTTCTTAATACTATACAGTTAATAGACATATAAAGCAAACAAACTCAGTTCCTGCGCTGTAAACAAAGGCACGTGTAACTATTTTGCAAACTGCTGTTTTTGCAAAGAGATTTGACGCGGAATTTTTGTGCCAATAATTTATAATGAGTGTTGCAGAACAGTAAGTTTTTAGGAAAATAAAAGGAGTGATCCCAACTTCATATCCAACGATTGATTCCACATTACAAGTTTGGCTGTTGGCAGAACCATTCTGCAACTCAACAGTGCCACCATATTACACATTTCATTAATAGAACCTTTAAAAATAAAGAATATTGCTCACAATATTCTTAGTTGTGGGTTGTTACATAAATAAAAAGGTAGTTACCGATGTTCTTTAAATTATTTGGAAATTCTGTACAAGGGTAAATCGCGATATAGTGCCTATATATTCAATTAATTCTAGTCTCTCAAGGCAGTGTCTTAAGACTGCTGTTTATTTGTTGTTTACTTCTGATTTTCCAACAACCGATAGTATCGTAATGAGGACGTTCGCAGATGATACTGTGATCCTTACTTCACACACAAATGTCAGCCAAGCTTCATCACTCTTTTACTAATATATGAATACGCTCTGAGTACGACTTCAGAAATAGAGAATTAAAATAAATGAACAAAAGTCATCCCATGTGACTTTTGCGCTACGCAAGCAACCATGTCCACTGATTTATGTATATAAACAACACAGAAATTCCTCAGAGCCCCTGGTATGTCACAAATGAGCAGATCTACGAGATAAAAATCCCTATTGTAAAGGACGCCATCTATGATAAAGCGTTAGTTACTACAAGAAGCTTGAAGCTCATATTAATCCTCTGTGATATCTGTTAGAAAATAATGCAACGAAAGACTGAAATGGAAAAAATACTTACAATTTTATTCCATGTGTCGAAGTTCTTTGGACGACACATGCTTTACTTTGCGCTCTTCCTTTTATGTTCTCTATGGGGATCATCTTAGTATAACATCCAGCAATAGTTAGCCATCATCGTAGTAGTCCATTTTTTTGATACCTTCTTTCCATTTCTTTGATGTCCTGAGAAAATCTCTTACGCATCTCTTCGCTGAGGGCACCCAGATTTTCAGGAAAATAGTCCAAGTGTGAATTTAGAAAGTGAACCTTCAAGCTTATGGAACAGCCTAAATTTTTGTACTTCTGCAGCATGTTATCAATAATTGATTTGAAGTTCGGATACTTCTTCTTTCCCAGACACTTGAAGGTTATTCCAGTTTTTTTCTAGAACTTCCATTTTTTCTCAAAATTATCTGTGAAAATTTTCCGCCAGGATTAGTAAAAACACCCTCTTCTAGTTTGGCGGTCGATAAGAGTGGAAATTTGGTGGATTTTTGGTAAGGCTATGAAAAATTACTTCATCAAGGTTAACTTGATATGTAGAGGTGGAAGAAGAACTTTATTTGGATCTATGAGAGCTTTTCAGAACACATTTTTGGTCCCAGGTTCTAATAAAGCTCTGAAAAACTTTGCTGTTTGTTGCGTGGTACAACTGTACGACTTTTCTCCATTTTTCTAAATACAAGTAAATTAAAATCTCAGCTTTACATGATATTTTGCGCATACTCGTGTCGAGTAGTTCTAAACATGGCTTTGTAGTGCACAATACAGGTATTATTATATTATTTTCTGAGTTTTTGTATTTCTAAATCTCTAATATCATTTTGCACTTTTAGTTTGTTGCAAGCGGACGGGGTCTACAGTTTATTTATTAATATTTATTTTATTATTTCCGTGCGTCGCAAACCAACAATTAAACAATAGTAGCTGCTCTAAATGCAATTTGTTCAACTGTATAGTTTGACGTATGCGCAGTTATCACCAGGTTAGCGTGCCAGCAAGAAGGACTCCGGCTAAGATAATCTATTTAAGTAGAAGTGACTTTATGCTTTAAGTTTATTTTGTATACAACTTAAAATAAGTTTTACTCAGCCAAACGTAGCAGTTGAATACCTCTTAGCCCAACTGTTAGTTACACCTTTTACTAACCTTCTTGTTGTCTACAATAAGTTCCTTCTTTCTTTGATATAAGTAACGCAAGCCAAGGCTTATTACGCTAGTATTCCATCAAAAAAAATATCACACTATTGAATCCAATTACTAACTCCTCAATTATCAGAAGATAATTCAAAAGGAGCAAAAAATGCACATAAAGATAACGCAGTTATCAAAGGAAATCTCGGTCAACTAGTAACAGATCTAAAATGCTTATTGATAACGACGAAAATGGCAATGAATATTCTCAAACTAACAACAGTAAGAAATCTACACAAGGCTAAAAGCACCGCTTATATTTACCTGTGTTGCAGCCAATGTCAAAAGTAAGCCAACAAAGACAAAACATACTCAGAAAAACAATAGCAAAAAATACAATTAAAATTAAATCGTAGTTTAGAAACATGTAGAAGTAAATTATTTAAGAAACTAAAACATTTAAACATTATAAACAAAGTATGAACTTTAAATTTATAAGTAGAAACAAAATAACGATAGAACTTCATTTTTTTTTATTTAATAACTTCAAATTTGCAAGCTACTTTATATTACAGTAATAAACACTCAGTAGGAAGGTAAATTAACATGAGGGAGGTTTAGCCAGTGCTAGACCCCAAAAGAATACGTTAGTTCCGAACTAAGTCATGTTACGAATTTGTAGATTTCTTCAGTTATGGTGATATTTGTATGCAATAATATAATATAATATGTAGGGTCCTCGATTGGAAACACTGGAGTAACTGGAGTAACAGCCCCAAAGTGACCCATAAGTTCATATAGATTTTAGTACGACTTTATAGATAAGGAGTTTGTTCGATAAGGAAAGTTAAGAGTACCGGACAATGAGCCAATCCATTTGGTTAAATGTGAGATTTAAGTATTGCTCACTCTATTATTTTTTGGCCCAGATATAATCTGAGGTATTTGAGTTGGGGTTGAAGTACTGGTGCATTATTGCCGGTTAATTGTGGACATAAAGTGCGCTTGTTGGTAAAGATTATTTGGGCAGACTTCTCAATATCCATCGAGTGAACCAAGTTTAAAATAGGTCGAGGCAATTTTATAAATGTTCTGCTACAGCTGTTCGAGTGTCGTTGAAGAGTAAAATTGCTGTATCATCAGCGAACGTATCTATAACCGTTGTTTGAGTGATTTAAATATCGGCTGTGTATAGAAGATAAAGAAGTGGCCTTAGTACACTGCCCTGTTGTACACCAGCGGTAACGTGCTGATAACTTGGAACTGTATTATCAATTTTAACTTGGAAAATTCTTTCACTTAGGTAGGACTTAAGAACAACACAAACCCGGCTTGGAAAGCGTAATTTGAGTTTATAGAGTAAACCTTTATGTCAGAGTTTATCAAACTCTTGCTGAATATCTAAGAATATGCTGGGGCAAACATTTTTGGTTTCAAAGCATTTGATTACTGTGGACAATGAACCAAAAATGTCACGATCTTCTTGGTGCATTGTCAAATGGTGTTCTTGGAATCCAAATTGGTGGGATTAAACTACTAGGTCTAAATCTTTAATTTTTTAGGAACATTTTAGCTAGGAGAGGCAAAAGACTTATAGATTTGTAGAATATAAGTTTTACTATTTGCTTTTCAAACTTAGTAATCATATTAACGCGAGCATGTTTAATCTGGTTTGGCCCAACTACCATTAATTTCTTTAATTGGCGGAATCACTACAATGGAACGTTCAAAGCTTTTGTGACTTTCTATATTAAATGGTCATCTAGAGAAAGCTGTGTAAAAAAATATTTTGTTGACAGGTTTTATTACGTCCCTGTCTTAAGATCTCATGCAAGCACTGGGTAAGCTTGTTATATAAAATTCTGTCAGTTTAATTTCTAGTTTGTTGCCACTATTTCCTAGCTCGGCGTTTCTCCAAAATCAAATCTAGGATATGATGGAACATAGTACTAGTTTTAGTTATATTTGGGGGATTTAGAAGTTGCTTTCCATGCAGAGTTTTGTACAAGAATTGTGAAGCATTCAAACGCATCTTTAAGGTCTTGCGTAAATTTAATTCTAAGCGTGGGATTGACTTCTTGTTCAAGTAGATTAATAGGTAGTTTATTTTGGTCACTAAGCCAATAAATGGGTTCTCCGGTAGAGAGCAAATTGAGATAGAGATTTTGAGCGGTTCTTAGTAGGTTTTTTTCTTTAGAGTGAATTTATCGTGACCCTCACAATGTATTTTTAGCGTTTCGATCGTTTCCAACAAGAAATGTATTGCTAAGCGATGAAAAGAAGTCCTGATAATCACAGATGGTAATAGAATGCTGTGAGGGGCAGTAGATTGATGCAACTACTAAATTAAAATTACTGATTTGTATTTTATACTTGAAACCTGAATTTTTGCAGTATGCCCGACTGCAGTTAGTAATGTACAATGGAGTTTTTCTTATGATCGCTGACCCTCTAGGGGTTGCTTCATCCGGATTGTGAATTAAATACGTGCTGTGGTTTGGCATTTTTATTACTGTTCTTAAAATTGCGTAGATTTTGAAAAGTAACAATACGACAGTTTTATGGACCTGCAGAAAGGCAATTACTTCCAGTATATGATTTGCAAGATCACTGGCGTTTTAAAATGCAATGTGTAGTGATGAAGTCATTAGTATCATGCTGTTTTGATTAAGAAGTTGTGCAAACATTGTTTTG
This sequence comes from Sinelater perroti, assembly GCA_036346155.1. Lineage (NCBI taxonomy): Eukaryota > Metazoa > Arthropoda > Insecta > Coleoptera > Elateridae > Sinelater > Sinelater perroti. Next base: position 12,181,223 of record JARFIY010000158.1, on the reverse strand, counting down.
AATTTCGCTAAGAAGTTAGAGAGCTATTCACTAATCTTCAGTATTAGAAGCCTGTATTATTAGTGATATTTCATTGATTTTTGAAAAAAAATGAAATCGTTGACGTTAGGAATTCTTTGTTGTTGTACCTCTGAATGATGCATTCAGACTTATTTTTAGTTTTTTATATACCGAACACCCTTTATAGTTAGCCGGATGACTGCCGTGGCGAAGGGCACGCTTAGCAAGTGTGCTTTGGTTTTTTTTTGCGTACGGCAGTGATAGATTGTCTTTCTAATTTAAAACAAGCAAAAGATTTATTAGAATATGCTTTTGTGTGTCCGTAGTCCTGGCAGCGGGCGCATTGCGATATAATACTCTTTTTCTTGAAGGTTCAATAAATACCTTCAGAATGCTTAAGTATTCGACATCGTAGATCTTCGTGTTGTTGTCCTTAGGTTTAAAGTCGATTATAACTAATGATAATAGATCCTTACTTACTCTGTGTCCAACGTTGATAATATTTCTTGCTGTATGTTCGAGTTTAGCTAACTCCGTGTTAATTTTTTCTGTCGGAATGGAATAATTAATATTTCTAATGAAAACTCCATAGTATCTGTCCTTTTTTAGTTTATAAGTGTGATATGTTATTTTTTCAAGAGATAGACAACTGGAGCACGAGCACTCCTTCGTTCATTGGTAGACGCCCAACAAAAGAAGTAAGTGCATAAGGCTGAGGAGGATTGCAACAAGAAAATAAAAAGAAGCCAAACGGATACTAAAAAATGCGATCAATAAACAAAAAAGCTGTCATAGTAGAAATTATGCGAGGAGATAGAAGACCACATGTGGGGGAAAGGCTACCAAATCGTCACAGGAAAACTTGGACTAAGGACTCCAATAGCACTGAACAAGGAAGAGCCACAGAAACAAGTAGACAAGTTATTCCCAAAACATCTCATAAGAAAATGGCAGGTGATAAATGTAGCGAAGGAAGAAATACCTCTATTCCAAGAAATAGAAACATTAGCTGCCGCGAAAATGAATGAAAACAAAGAAAGTAGCAAGACCAAACAACATCACACCGGAAATAATTAAGAAATTAACGGTTAAAAACTTAAAGACAACAACTGAAACAATAAATTATTGCCAAAACGAAAGTTTCCAAATATCTGGAAGACCACCAAGCTAGTTCTTATTGAAAAACCAAAGAAAGAACAAAACACATCGACCAGATACTGACCTATTTGCTTATTAGACGTCGAAGCAAAATTATTAGAAATAATGATTAAAAACAGGCTTGCACAAGAGACGGATGAAAAAGAAACCCTTCATGAGAACCAGTACGGATTCAGATTAGGTAAATCGACGATTGATATACTTAAAAAATAATGAAAATTCCAGCAAAAATAAAAGAAAAAGCATACAAAAATAGAGAATTCTGCGTCATGATCACACTAGATATCGAAAACGCTTTCAATTCCGCGCTATGCGAAAAAATCACTAAAGCACTGGAAAGAGCCAACTTTAGCAAATACCTCAGACGAATGTTGCAGTCATACCTCACGGACAGATACATAATAAAAGCAAATCAAACAAAAATAAAAACCACATGCTCTGTACTTTGACCGATTTTGTGGAATATTCCTTACGATGAAATAATACTCAGAATAGATATAGATCGGAACGTTAGTCTCGTGGCATATGCAGACGATTTAACTATTATAGCACGTGCCAAAACAAAACCCTAACTAGAATACCTCGCTCAATACGCCACAACTAAGTAGCACACACAAGGGAGGAAATGGGAATTACGCTAGCCCCATAGAAAACAGAAATGGTCCTCTTGGCTGGAAGAAGAAAAATAAAATACATACAGATAAAAGTTGCAGACAATATCATCCAAAGCAACATGGCAGTAAAATATATGGGCATATACATAGACAAGGATGCAAGGATGACAACGCATATCAAAAAGATATGCGAAAAAGCCAACGAAAAACTAAAAAATCTATCAAGGCTGCTATCGAACATGGGATGCCCAAGGCACAGGAAGAGGAAAATACTAACATCAGTGATGTCCTCAATAATCTTATACGTAGCCACTATCATATAGTTGCCATAGCAAGAAGCCCTGAAATTCAAACATTCAACTTAACAGGAAGTTGGCAATAAGAATAACTACGTCATATAGAACGGTGCGCTAGCAGGATTACCACCTATAAAACTGAGGGTGAAAGAAAGAGCGACGACACACAGAGAGTGGCAAAACACGTGGGATATGTACGACGGCTGGGCTAAAATCTTTATTAAAAACGTAATAAATTGGAATAACAGGGTTGGGGAAATGGACTACCATATAACACAAGCTTTACGGGACACGGTATACTTGGATCATATCTGCAAAGAATAGGGAAACAAGAGCATAACCAATGTAGGTATTGCGATAGAGAAGATACGGCGGAACAAATGCTCTTCCGCTGTAGGAAATGTATTCAACGGAGGGAGACCACAAACAGGAAATGCGGAACCGAGGTCACAACAGACAACGTTGCGGACCTACTTTTAGAGAGCGAAGACAACTGGAAGACGTAGTACAAAGAAATAATAAGGGAAAAGAAGAGAGACAAACACAGAAGGGAAGAGGAAAAGAGACAACAGTAACGACAGCGCGTATTTTTGAAGCAATGCCAAAGGCGGATTCTAAAGATACCCGGCTTAAAGAGTAGGGGTTTTAGTTGGTAAGAGTCCGACACTACTTGGTAAATAAGATCCATGACCGGGTATCCATAAAGAATTTTCCCTCCACATGAAAAAGAAGGTATGGTGGGGATGCTAAAAGAAAGTTTTGGAGCATGTACAAATTTGGTAATTTGATTGGATTTGTTGCTATGCGTATGCTTGTCTACAGCGGGAGAATTATAAGCATTTTTTGCATTTAAGGGGTAGGTCTGGCTGTTAGTTGCAGTAGTGCCAGATAGTACAAAATTGTCACTCCAGAATGAGAACATGTTTCAGTAGTAAATTACATCCAATATCAATAAGTTGTACCTACGGTTTTAAAGCTTTGAATAAATGCTTATTTGTTTGTGTTAAAAATTATCTTTGGGCACTAACACACGCAAGGCACCTGATGCTTAAAGATAACGCATACGCACGTCCTTTTTAAAAATCAAACGCGAACTGGTAGAACCTTATAGAAAAAAGGAAAGATTAATGTGGTGAAGTAGATATTAAGATCTGCAGTATAATATTCAACCGTATAAAATGTGAAGGGTAACAATTCGGAAACGCATACCAAAAATAAACACTAGCAAAATTTGCTCTTGTGGTAGGCGTTTATGCAGCCAATTATAAATGTTACGTACATTCTGCAACTACAATTCAACAGTTGTTGCGGTATCTCTCCAATTCTACATATTACTAACTTGAGAACTAAAGGTAGTGGGCTGCTAAACGCTCAGAATTGCAACACTAAGCGCAAATAGGTTTATTAACCACAAACTTGAATTAGTGGCATTCGTGCAACTTAATAAAGTAGATATCATGTTTGTATCATGTTTAATCTGCGTTCCTAACTGTAATATATACAGTACATTAAAAATAATCTATACATGGGGCTAAACAGTTCTTATCCTCAATAATATTTTTGAAATTTAAAATACCAAAGTACCAAATCAAGCAACTAACGTACAAATGCGGCATACAGCGTATAGAGAATGACTTCTTTCAAACTCTAGACTAATAATTTGTTACTGTAAGTAACTGGAATACCTAAACAAGCACTAGAGTTTTCGATTAATTACGACTAAAGCCAATAACATATAACCACTATATACACCTTTCGGTAGATAAACTTACTTACTGGCTCACTGGCCTTCAAAAATATTAGGTCTGCTAATCTCTGCAAAATTAAACTTGGCCAAAATTAATTTTTTGTTAAATAAAACTATAATCTAGCCTCCAGCAATAAATATTCTAAATCCTAACATAATAATGAAACCATTAAATTTCATTTTAAACGTTAAATTAACAGACTAGGGGAAGTTCCAAAAATGCATTCAAGAAAACGTTCATCTAAGACTAAGTATAAAAAAACTCAAGACGTAGATCGTCTAGCAGAAAATATCGCCGAACTTATCAAAAGAGCTGCTTGGTCCTCTATGCACAACTGTAAAAAAGTAGATGTAATAAATAATAATATGCTATTTTAAATACAAGAGTTAATTGCTGAGAAAAGAAACACAAGGAACAGATAAACTTGATCGTATAATCCAAGAGACAAGTGTACACAAGCATTGTGTAGCAGACTGGTTAGAAAGTTTATTAAAATCCAGAAAGAACATAAAAACTCAACTTTTTATGAATAGACTAATTAAGGAAGATAATTCTATATGGAGGGCCATAAAAATGTTTAAAAAATTATATTAACCAGTCCAAAAGCCCACGATATTAAGACACGATTTGCTAAACGCTCTTAATTAGAAATCTTTGGATGTCACTCCAGATCAAACGTTTCAGCTATCCATGTGAGCTTTGATATTATATTGCTGAATATCTATAAAGTACCAGACTGATATATAATAGTTTCCAAATGAATCAATTTTCTTAGGAACTATGTCATTTTTTCCACACAATGGAAACACACAAAGGTTATTATGAAATCAAATTGATTTTCTTGCTGCAATTAGTAAACAGACAATTTGAACAGCTCCTACAAAAAAGTTTTAAAGAAGATATAAATTTGGTTACTGTTATACTAAATCATTAGTTTGGTAAAACTCAACGTATTTTTAATCAATGGAGTTTTGAGGAAAAAGAATTTGCGCCGTAGTATTCTTAGACTCTTTAATAAGATGTAGCACATATGCCTACAATACAAATTAAAGCAAACTACTTACAAACACCCCTACTATCTGCTAGTATAAAGTCATACTTAAGTCACCGTTATTTTACTGTGAAGGACAATATTCTAAAAGTAATATATCAGTTAATAAAACCAACAATACTACAAGAAAGTATCATAGTATTAACTTTTTTATACTTCTGACATTCCCAAGAGCAAAAAATATCTCTATTCGCTGAAGATACTGATATATGATTTATTTAAGTATAATAATAATAGGGAAAACATTGTTTACCTAAGTAACTAGAGTAATGGATTTGAAATCAATAAATGCAAGAAACAACTAGGCACCATGGTCAGTAATAAAATAGGAGGAAATCTTGATTATAAAGAAACCAAATATTTGGTCATCACCTTTATGTCGATCAACCTAACGAAACAGCCCTTTAAGAAAAAGTATTTAATATAAAAATTAATTTTTTGTTTTTATTATTGTAGAAGATACTACTCACATTTATTTTTATGGATTTGTCCAAGAAAACAGAAGTAGACAACATATAACAAGCTAAATTTAAAATTCCCAGACCTCTGACCAATTTACTTTTTTAATAACAGACACCATTAAAACCAGTAATCTAAAGTGCTAATGTATATCAGAAAATAAATATCAGCCATCAACTACTTTTGAAAGAACAAAAGTTCAAAAATAATTTGGAAGAACCTTAAGGAAGCATTGGCAATTAACAGAAGAAGCAACCAGCAAAAAATCAAACGTGGTATTTGAAAACATACAGTGTTATCTAGGTGACATTTACAGCTTAAAGTAAATTTACAGAAGAATTTATGCACCGAATTTGCAAAATTAATGGGTTGAACGTCTAAAATACATCATGTTAAACTTTTGTGAAAAGTATTAAAATCAGAATTAGATGCATATAATAAATAAAATCAACAAATATACCTAAAGTTAACGTAATTAGTTAATTAATATGTAAACTGGAAGAAATCAATATTTTTACAACGAAATTAACGAACGATAACACGTTTTACAAATTTCTGTATTTAATTAAGAGAATGAGGAAATTGGAAATATTATAGTCATTTGGAAGTTAAGAAAGGTTAAAGATTTTAGAGGTTTGAGGCATGGAAAATATTACAACACTTTTAAAAAAATGATAATATCCGGGGCAGAGAGAAGAGGAACAGTTCAGGAAGAAGAAAAAGTAGACATAGAAATAGAAGAGGTGATTAGCTAAAACATATTAAACAAGGAAAAGCAGGAGGTAGAGATGGCATAACTCCAGAAATGATAAAGAATGGGGAGATAGAATATTAAAGTGGATAAAAGAGATATGTCAACTAGCCTGGAAAGGGAAAAATACCAGATGACTGGGAAGAAAACATAGTGGTACCTATACACAAGAAGGAGATACAAACGATTGCGGCAACTACAGGGCAATATGCCTTTCTTCAATAGTACAGAAGATATATTCAAGAATACTAGAAAGAAGATTACGAGAAGAAGTTGAAGAAAAACTATGTGAAGAACAAGCCGCTTACAGGCCACAGAGGCAAACACAAGATCATATCTTTGTACTAAGAACAGTTACAGAAAAGAGATTAGAAAGGGAAACCCTTTGTATCTAGCATTCATAGATATAAAATCAGCATTTGACACAGTACCCAAACAAACAATATGGAATGCGCTAGCAGAACTAAATGTATCATACCCACTACAACAGGCCATAAAAGAGTATACGTTAATGCAAAAGGAAGAGTGCGAATTAAAGGGAAAGAATCTCAAAGCTTTGAAATGGAAAAGGGATCAAACAAGGAGACTCACTGAGCCCCTACTGTTCCTAATAGTAATGAATCAGATTATTCAGGAAGCAAAAGAACCAAGATTCAATGTGAAGGTAGGAAATTGGAATTTAGAGCCCATATATATACAATGCCTCATATATGCAGACGACATCGTGCTTCTAGCAGACTCAACTAGAAAACTACAACTAGCAATAAACAAATGGAATAGAGCGATAGAAAGAAGAGGTATGAAAATAAACACAAACAAGACTAAAATTATGAAAATCGAGAAAAATGATACAAACGAAAACACAAGAATAATATGCAATGGGAAGAACTAGAATGGGTCAATAACTATGAATATTTAGGAACGATAATAAATAAAACTGGCACGATAGAACAGGAGATTCTGAATAGAAGAGATAAAGCAAGCAAAGTATATTATGCGATTAACAAATCAATAATAGCGAAAAAAGTAAGCATGCAAACAAAGCTTAGGGTATACAAAAGCATATACACACCAGTATTAACGTATGGGGCGGAGAGCTGGACAATACAAGATAAAACCAGAAGCAAAATTACGGCGAGTGAAATGAAATATCTAAGAAGACTAGTAGGTAGAACAAAAGAGATCGCATACGAAATACAATAACCAGAGAAGAAGTAGGTCAGCAACCGCTAATACAAGAGGTAGAGAAGAGACAATTACAGTGGTATGGGCACATAGTGAGGATGTCAAGAAATAGAGACCCCAGAAGAATTCTAGAAGCAAAGCCAGAGGGAACAAGAAGCAGAGGAAGGCCACGAGAAACATGGGAACAGAGCTTAGAAAAGAGGGTAGAACAGAGAGGAAAACACCTAAGAGAAGTAAAAAAAATGGCAGCCAACCGGAACAGCTTCCGGAAGTGGTTAGAGGACCCGACGCTTTACGGCATAAGGGAGAAGGAAAAGAAGAGAAGAAGTCAAATAAAACTATAATCTAGCCTCCAACAATAAGTATTCTAAATTCTAACGTAATAATGAAACCATTAAATTTCCTTTTAAATTAACAGACTAGGGGAAGTTCCAAAAATGCATTCTAGAAAATGTTAATCTAAGACTAAGTATAAAAAAACTCAAGACCTAGATTGTCTAGCAGAAAAGAACGCCGAACTTATCAAAAGAGCTGCTTGGTACTACAAGAAAGTATCATAGTACTCTTTCTGTAACTTTTTTATGCTCCTGACATTCCCAAAAGCAAAAAATACCTATATTCGCCGAAGATACCGACATATGATTTATTTATTTATTATAATATAGTGTAATATATTGTTTACCTAAGTAACTAGAGTAATGTTTTGTAAATTACAATAAATGCAAGAAACAACCCGAACCACCATGTCAGTAACAATAAAAAGCTAACAAATCTTGATTAGAAAGAAACCAAATATTTTGGTCATCACTTTCATGGACGGTTAACCTAACACTAACACCCCCTTAAGAAAAGCATGAAAATGTATTTAAAATAAAAATTATTATTTTTTTATTTTTATTATTGTAGAACGTACTACTCACATTTATTTGTTATGGATTTGTGCCAAGAAAACAGAATTAGACAACACATAACAAGCTAAATTTAAAATTCCCAGACCTCTGAGTAATTTACTTTATTTATTTAACAACCAAACAAAACACAATAATCTTAAAGTGCTAATATATAAGTTATAACGTAAATGTTAGCCACCAACTACTTTTGAAAGAACTGGTCATAAAATTAACTTTGGAGAGCAATCCTTGGAAGCATTGACAATTAACAGTTTCGCGACATATCCAGTACATAAAAATCAAAGGTGTATTTGATAACATACAGTGTTATCTCTAGTTGGACATTTACAGCTTACAATAAATTTACCGAAGAATTTATGCAGTAAATTTGCAAATTAATGGGTTGAACGTCTAAAATACATCATGTGCTATTTGACTTTTGTGAAAAGTACGCTAAAATCAGAATTAGATGCATATAATAAATAAAAATCCACAAATATACCTAAAGTTAACATAATTAGTTAATTAATATGTAGACTGCAAAGAAACATATTTTTTTACAATTAAATAAAGTATACGCCAACACGTTTTTACAAATTTCTGTATTTAATTAAGAGAATGAGCAAAGCTTGCAAATATTATAGTCATTTGGAAGTTAAGAAAGGTTAAGCGTGTCTTTAGAGGTCCCTTGATATATCGGTAACAAAATTTTATATGGAGACTCTGTTGTTAATAACTAAATGGTACTTAAATGTCCCTCTAATCACCAAAACGGATATACTGCTCTAAATATAAGTAAATGTAAGCCTAAAGTTAAATAATAAGGTAATGATTTAGTAATAATTAAATCAGAGCATATCCTTGTAACAATAAAATGCTTTATTGTTATGCTGTTGCAAATTATAAAACAATTATTTATTCTTAGATCAAAACTTTTATAAAAATATATAGTCCTTTACTTCTAATAAATTTAAAGTACAAGATAAATTTTCATTAATTTTAATGAGAACTGTAATAGGCTATTATAAGAAATAATTTTTTCATCTTTACAGTCCTTGGAAAAACTGCGTAAAAATAATCTTGTTGTTTCAGAAAATATTGATCAACTCTTAGACGGACTGTGCACAAACCAAAATATTTGTAAAGGTAGTTTTATAAATGCGCAACTAATTTTTTTCTATTTTTTACTAAAATAAACTTCTCCCAATATAATAATATCTAGGGCGCCCTGTATGTATCTGAGTAGTTAACATACCCATATGTTTGTTGTAATAATTTATGAACTGTAGGAAAGAAATTTGTTGGTTGCTATTATTGTTTAGTCTTTTCAATATTTTGTAAATTAGAGTTGCAAATTTGACAAATCCATTAATTTAACATGTAATAAGCCATTCTCCTTTTAAGTGCACATAAACCTTTTGTCTATAACTTTACACTTTCTTCTTGCCCTGATTATAAACAAATCCATTATAAACTTGGTACCCAGCTAAGTTACAACAAAATCAGCCTTCTGCACATAATTTAAAATTTGCAAACGTATAACGATTTATCTACTTAAATCTCTATTTTGTAACCCCTTTGGATGAGTTTGTCAAAAATCTATTTATTCTATACATTTAACCACTGACTCATAGATGCTTTGATTTTCGTTTGGATTTTAGGAAGCCCAAAAGCTTGTAGTTAGTACAGGGTGACACGTAAAAACAAGACCTTTTAAAATAAAAATTTCGGGGTTCAAAGAAAATTGTATTAAAAAAAAGAGTAGTACGAAAAATTCACAGAGAGCTAAATTTTTACGATCTGAAAATTACATTAGTCAAATGTCTCCTATTTTTGGCCACGTACTCCTCCATTCTGGTGATCAATTTTCGTGCTACCCGCTCCAGTAAGTCAGTAAGAATCGCATCAATTTCCTGACGTATTCTCGCCTTCAGTTCATCAATTGTGTGAATTCTGTGGGACAAAACTTTAGCTTTGAGGTAACCCTATAAGAAGAAATTGCAAGCAGTTAAATCAGGTGACCTTAGTGGCCATTCAACGTCACCAAGTCGAGAAATTACGCACTCTCCGAAAACTGCGCGAACAGAAGCCATGAGGCTCAAGCAGTGTAGGAAGTGGAGCCATCTTGTTGAATCTAAGTGTTTTCATTCACGGGATAATTAATCTCAAGTTTTGTGTGAGGAAATTTTTAATAATTGTCACGTTGTGAAGAATTGACGCGTTACCAGCGTCATTCTCAAAGAAGTAAGGATCGATTATTCCTTTCGAAAAATGACTCACCAAACCGTAACTTTTTGGCTGCGTAAAGGGCGTTGATGCAACAGTTGTGGATTGGTACCGAACCAATATCGGCAGTTCTGTTTATTTACACTCCTGTCAAGGTAGAAGTGGGCTTCATCTGACATCCATAAGTTTTCCACGAAAGTGCGGTCGTCGGCAGTCATCTCTAAAAACGTTTCTGTAAATGTTAACCTTTTTGCGTAACCAGTAGGCAGAAACTGCTTAACAATTTGAATTCTATAGGGGGAAAAAGTTTAAGTCACTGCACAAAATTCGGCGGAGGGAACGATGAGACAGTTCAAGGGTTCGCGCATGTCTCCGTGCAGACCGGTTTGGGCTTTGCAAAATACCTGCCACTGTCTTGGATCTCGGATGGTCTGCAGGTTTTCGGTTCAAAGAAGAATCTGTTCTTCAACGCTGAAACCCACAAACCGATTGCATTACGAGATGGAGCTCGGTCGATAGCACGAAGATAAAATGCCCCCGAAATGCCCGTTGCACAGCTACGAAACTACCGTTTAAAGTGTAATACGCTTTGATAGCGAAAGCGCGTTGTGGGCCAGTCCAACGCTCCATGACAACTAACTTTAGGTTTCGATGGATCGGAACATAAGGCCGGAGGGGGGTACCCAGTGTGACCACCCCACCAACCACCGCTCAAAAGATCCCGTGTTTACGCGCCACCCTGTATATCAGACTTTGTCAAATTTTGTAAAATGAATCGTATCCAAGTTTGCTGTTTTTAGATAGAACAAAATTTTCATTTATGTGTATGGACCAAAAGCCATATAACACATTTTCGATATGTATGCCCACTACAAAACTTAGGCTAGTAAATGATTTTATTTTACTAAAGATTGTAGAACAAAAACAGCTGTTATGTAACTAAGTGGCGTGAAAATGTTATTTTTTTGTTAGATCTTTGATAAAGACTCATTGAGATGTGTTATTAGGAGATTCTACACCATGCGGTACATTAGGACTACAATTCTTATAACAAACTCTTATAAAAGTCTACAGAAAAAGTTCTTAGAAGTGTTCTATCAATGAGTCACATGGGCTCAAAAGATTATACACCGGTAATAATTGCGATTAAAATATTTAAAAGAATCGTATTAGGATTTACTTACGTTTAGTAAGCTGTTGCATTTATTAGTATTACCCGTTTCTTCTTACCTGAAAAAAAAAACATTAATAAAACATTTTTTTATTAATATACAAAAATATAATCAACAAAATATTAATAAGTATACAAAACTTAAAGCACGTGCACAGAATTAGAGTTTTGAAATTTTTCAATAGAAAAATATTATGCTACAGTAATTTTGTAGTAATAAACGCATTTCCTGTATAACAAATTAAAACAAAAACATTTAAAAATGTTTGAACTATCAAATTTATAAGAATAAAAAATTGTAATTTAAAAAAACTTAAACTAAAGCAAAATATTCGGTACTGTAGTAATAAAATACAACGAATGAAATTAAAATAAAGAAAAATAAGGCGATTTATCTCTCAAAACCTTTTAATTTTTTATTAAATAATATAACATACAAACACAACAGAAGTAACGCAAATGCCAAATATTTGTGATATGTCGATGCTGTAAAGGTCATAGCAAAATTGATAAATTGGACAGGCACTTAAATAACAGGGTTGCAAATAATGTGATTATAACTTAGTCGAGAGACTATTGTAAAACAGTATAAGCGCTAGAAGGATGTGGGCGGTACTACCTAGAACTCAGTGTGCGGATATATAAAATCTGCTATCACAGTGAGGTTTTGTTGCTATGTAGAACTTAAGCCTTGTACATCAATTGTAGATGTCGTAGGCCATCATTACGTTCTCGTAGAACTGGTGGAAGATGGCTCTCGTCTATTGTTGAACCCACAGAGTTAACGAGACATTCTTGTCAAGAACCATCGATAGCTTTAGGTAATATATTTTATTATTGAGTCGGTCCAAGCAAGTGAAGCCCCAAACCCAAACATCAAATAGATTTCAAACATTATCGCAACTTCAAACCGACGATAACCCAACAACAAGTGACAACTCTAATGACAAAACAAACAGCCAACATAACATTCCCAGACCTCCCCTATCTATGTATACGGAGTTGCAGATTACAAAAAGCTGACTGACAGCTTTGCGGTTGTAGCTGTCGACGAAACCTATCACACTAAATCCCTTCCAAATAATACCGTTAAAATCAATGTTCACGAACTTAGCACCTATAGGAAACTTGTACAGTACATAAAAGATGAAAATATTATACATCATACGTACCAATTAAAGCAAGGCAGAGCATACAGAATCGTAATAAGAGGCTTACACCACACAACAGAAGTAAATACGATCCAAGAAGAATTAGCCAAAAAGGGACACAAAGTGAGAAACGCAATCAATGTTAGACATAGAATAACACAAGAACACCTGCCACTCTTCTTCGTGGACCTTGAGTCACAATATAACAACAAAGAAGTTTACGACATCGAGTATACCAACAACACAAAAATCAAAGTCGAACCCCCAAAGCATAAAAATACTATAATACAATGCATGCGGTGTCAAGCGTATGGACATTCAAAAGCCTACTGCACGAAACCTTACAACTGCGTAAAATGCGGAGGTCCCCATGACTCTAAATCATGTACAAAATCAAGAACCACCCAGCAGTAATGCTTATGTGGCGGTAGCCACCCTGAATTATAAAGGATACAATGTATATCAAGAGCTATTAAATACAAGAAATAATAACACAACTCACCCAAGACCATTCCCAAAACAAACGACGCTCCACCCATACCTCCCCAATCATCAGAAATTTACAAAATCTTCAAAACGAACGACCTATGCACAATAGCTTCAGGCAATGTGAATTCACTCAACGTTAATCAAGATATTACAACTCATGCAAATTTCCTCAGTGAATTTAAAAACCTCTTCAATCAACTCCTTAACCAAAATTCTATGATCCTCAATATGTTATCTACCGTCATGTCAAAAATACGCATCGCCGCTTGGAACGCCAACGGCATAACTAATCATATTCCAGAAATAACCTTATTCCTTAATTATAATAAAATTGATATCCTTTTAATTTCAGAAAGTCACTCAACTGATCGCACAGTAATCAAAATCCCTTATTTCTTGACATATTTTGCACATCATCCAGATGGCACTGTCCACGCAGGTTCAGCAATTCTCATAAAATCAACTTTGAAACATCACGTTCTTCAACCTATATCACATCCCAAAATACAACGTACCTTACTAAACCTAGAAACTCTTTCCTGGCCCCTTGTAGTAGCTGCCACCTATTCCCCCCCCGCGATACCAAATCTCCACTCAAGAATATAACGACCTCTTCCTGACACTTAGATCACGATTCTTAGTTGCGGGAGATTGGAATGCAAAGCATACGTCCTGAGGGGTCTAAATTAATAAGGACAAAAGGGCGCAACTTACTTGATTCAATACAACAAAATAATTTAAGACAGTTATCTACCGGGCAGCCCACGTTTTAGCCTACCGATAGGAACAAACTTCCAGATCTATTTGACTTTGCGATAACCAAAGGTATCTCTAACATTTACTATAAAATAGAATCTTGTCTGGATTTGAGTTCTGATCATAGCGCTATTATAATAACGCTAAGTAAGCACACAATATCAAAAGAACCACTCTTGACTCTGTGCACAAGAAGAACTGACAGGGAACAATTCCAATACTTGGTAAATACCAACATTCAACTAAACTATCGGATTAAGGAACCGACTGAATTAGAAGAAGTAATTCAACATTTCACGACAGTCATTCAAGATGCAGCCTGGAAATTCACGCCCTCGACCACCAAAACCACACACAAAACTGATATACCCTTGTACATAAAAGTAATAGTCATCGAGAAGAGAAGAGCACGAAGCAAGTGGCACCGATCCAGAAATCCACTCGATAAGACTCGCCTCAATAGACTAACTCATAAACTGAGAAAGGCCCTACAGCAGAACCGGAACTACACTTTCAACCTCTACTTAAGTAATCTCACGCCTTCGGACCTCTCGCTCTGGAAAGCGGCTAAAAAGCTTCAATGACCAATAGTTCCTAACCCCCCTCTAAGAAAACTGGATCGAAACTGGGCCCAGTCTGACGAAGAAAAGGCTGAAGTACTAGCCAAACATTTAGCATCTGTGTTTACTCCACTTCCAGGTAATAATATAGAAGACGAGGAAATAGAGAACTATCTCAGTGCAGCCTGTCAGTTATGCTTGCCAATCAACCCATTCACACCTGCAGAGGTTCTAAAAGAAATTCGACAAATTAAACCATTCAAGGCACCAGGTTGAGACCTAATAATCGGAGAAGTTCTGAAACATCTACCTAAAAAATCAGTAGTTCTTCTAACCACAATATATAACAGTATACTGCGTCTATGCTACTTCCCAATCCAATGGAAGTATGCATAAGATTATAATGATAGAAAAGTCGGGAAAACCACCTACAGAACCAACCTCGTATCGGCCAATAAGTCTTCTGCCAACAGCATCTAAAATCTTTGAAAAACTGCTTCTCCATAGAACACGTGAAAGCACACCCATTGATGAATTAATCCCTGAGCATCAATATGGTTTTCGAAAAAAGTACTCTACTATTCAGCAATGTCATAGAATAGTCAATACAATTAAAGACAACCTAAAAGACAAGAAATATTGTGCCCCAGTTTTCTTGACGTCCAACAGGCCTTCGACAAAGTTTGGTACGAAGGTCTTTTATACAAATTAAAACGATCATTGCCCAGCCAAATATACCTCATCCTCAAATCCTACATCCATGAACGTTACTTCCAAGTTAAAGTCAATGCCTTTCTATCTAACCTTTATCCGCTATGCTCTGGTGTCCCCCAAGGTAGCGTCCTTGGAACGTCCCTCTACCTAGTCTTTACTGCGGACATACCTGTAAACAATGATATCACTATGACCACATTCGCTGACGAGACGGAAATCCTGACTTTTCATGTAGACCCTATTCATACTTCGGAAAAACTACAAAGCTATCTGCAGACACTCCAAACGTGGTTAAAAAAGTGGAAAATTAAGTTAAACAACGAAAAATCTACACAGATAACCTTTACTACAAGAAAAGGTGTATGCCCACAAGTGATGATTAATAACTCACCCATTCCAATAAAACCTGTAATCAAATACTTAGGGCTACACCTCGACAAAAAACTAAACTGGAAGGAACATATTAAAGCAAAAAAACCCAACTAAACCTGAAAGTGAGACAGATGAACTGGCTGATAGGTAAACGATCAAAATTGTCATTGGAAAACACACTTAGCATATACAAGATGATTCTCAAGCCCATATGGACTTATGGCATTGAACTATGGGGATGCAGCAAACCATCAAATACTAAAATACTTCAAAATTTCCAGTCCAAAACACTCCGCATGATCACCGGAGCTCTATGGTATGTATCCAACCTAACCGTCCACACCGATTTTGGAATACCATTCATCAGCGAAGTAACTACCGTCCATGCAACTAAAGCAAAACAACGATATGCAGCACACACCAGTCTCAACATCAATTCTATGTACCGCCCTCCGCTTGTCGAACGCAGACTTAAACGAACGTGGCCAGAAGACCTAATTAGGGATTAAAAATTGAAGAACTGTCGCTGGATGGTACTCAATACAAGTCACAAATCCAACATAAAATTTACTAAATACTCTATTGTTGAGCAGATTGTAAATAAACAAAATAAAAAAATTATTATTAAACGAAGTTGACACACAAGAAGGAATAAGTTTCGCATTATTTCGGAGAAATATCATAGGTTTGCGCTACTTGGTCTTTATCAATATAAATGTCACAATGTTAAAGATGGACTTTTATCACAAGTGTAGAAGTCTAAATTAAAGACCCAATTAAATAAATAGCACTTCCAAAACTACAGCACTTAAAAAATTATTTAACAGAAGTTCAGCAGGATGAAAGTTATGCTAATATAGTAATAGGGTACAACAGTAAAGGTGTTATTAGTCACGCTGTACTTGCAGTTGAAAGTATCAGTGAGACTTACTAACAACACTTCTTTGATTATTACTTTGTCCAATTATGTGGTACAAACGTCCACAATTCCTGAGTGATAACTCACTTTACATCTTGGAAGATCCCTATATTTTTCCCATATAATCTCTCCATATCATAACTAATTTCCACAATTGGAAAAATTATTACAGACATTTAAACTAAATTTTTTTTTGTAGAAAGTCGCAAACTTGTGTGATTTGTGTGTAAACAAGCTATACTACGCAGCAGCTATACTACATTCAGAGAGTGGAGCGATAACCTCCACCCTCCCTTTTGCTCGGGTTAGGACATGTTCCGTCTTGTTTAGAAGTTGCTAGAGTGATTGGTAAACAGAAAGTATCGCGGAGCGTGAAACAACGCACTGTGATCAAATTCCTCGTTGAAGAAAATGTCTTGCTGAAATTCACCACAGGCTTCAACAACAATATGGGTGTTCGCGCCAATCTCCAAATTATATTTATTTTAAAGTTTAAATTAGGGTCGGCTATAATTTTTGATTCCCTCTTATATATATTTGAAATTTGTTTTATCGGCCCAATTGTCGCGTTGCTATATGGCCGGCGGTTTGGGCCGCGGGCCGCGCAGTTGCCTTTGTGCACTTGCATTGGCACTTCGGTTTCGTTTAGTTCGCGCGACTTTATCCTTTTGCTTTATTCATTAAAACTTGCATTTCGCATTTCGTTCGCGGCATTACGCTTTTGCCTTTGTTCACGTTTTGCATTTGGCCTTTTTCTGACTGTGTTCTTGCAGGCAAATTATCCGTAAGTCGGGAACATTTTTCTTTTTAACCGAGAGTTTGCCGGCGGCTTTACTCGGTCCATTTTCTTTCATCTGACTCGACGAGAGAACCTTTTCACACCAGGAAAGACGCTACCGTTTCGTCTGCTGTGAAGATTGAGGTAACGTGTCCTAATTTTTATCCATGTCCTCACATCCTTTTTCTTCTGAAAGCCCCAGGACTAACAGCAGGGAACCGATATCTGCGGAAAAGCGCCGTTTCCACAGGTTAGTGTTTTAATTTTAGATTTGTTTCAAGTTTTCTATTCAAAATTCAAAATTACCTATACAGTCCACTTATTCCGGCCGCACTAATGGGGAAGAGTGACTTTTGCAGACCCATGTGTTTGTGTGGTATAACTGTTTTAAAGAGGGGAGAGAGCGCGTGGAGAATAAATTGTATGATCGTTGATCACTTAGCCAAACATTGTGCAGACTCGCTTATTTGTGAGAATAGGCGCAGCACTATCAAGAAACTTGAAGCAATGTGGTAGTGTAGAAAACATCGTGGAAAATAAACGGTGGGTACCACGCATTTTGAGGTATGTGTACAAAATGGTTGGCATGCAAGCTGCCAGTGGCCTCCTACAGCATTTTTATATATATAGTGACCACCAATGCAACATGGGTGCACTACTTCATTAACGAGTCTTAGAAGTCATCACGCAAATAGCGGCATACCAGTCTTCCAAGCGTAAGAGAGCGCGAAGGACCCGTTTGGCAAGAAAAGTGGTGGCAACGTTCTTCTGGGACTGGCAGGAATTATTTATGTAGACTTTCTGACGGATGCCAAAACAGTCAATGCAGGTTATTACTCAGACCTCCTAGTAACAGACATAAAGGAAAAAATACGAATGAAACGAACCAACCCTCCTTCAAGGCAATACACGTATTATAACGTTGTAGCCCCAAGTGATTTCTACTTGTTCGTAAGGCTTAAATCAGACTAGCTGATAACGTTGTCGTCATCCAGACTGTTCGGGAATGGATCCGTCACCAACCAAAAGTTTTTTTTGAAAGATTTATCAGGATGCTTCCAGAACGGTGAAAAAAATATATTGACTCTAGAGAAAATTAAAATGTGCAGGTAAGTGTTTCAAAAATTGTTTTTTTTTGTAAAAAATCAGTTCCGGTCATATTCGAACATCTTCTATTTCTTCTAGTATTGAGTTCTGGACTGTTGACAAACCATTTAATCAAGTAAATTTTAAATTCTCTCTTAAAAACAGCTATTTTTGAAAATAATCTAATTTAAATGCTTTAGCCTGTAAAAATTAAACCTATTAGGTCAAAGTGGTTTACAACTGCAGCGAACATCTTCAGGTATAAAATTCTCTTCTAAAGATGTTTGTCACAGTTTAGGGTGAAACGTCAAGAGTTTCCAAACTCCGACAACTCCCTAACAATCCAAAAGTCAATCACACGATAGAAAATCGTTTAGAATACTGCTAAGAATTTCTTGAGTGATTCAATATGTATGGCGCTACTCCGCATATCTCTTCATTTGCGTAGCCCCAAAAGTGATAATCATATGGAGCAAGATTTGGACTTCTTAAAAGTAATTCATGGAGCCTGCGCCCTCCCAACGTCTTGAAAAATGTTGGTCTAATCACGCACACACGGTATAGAAAAATAAAGGTCATACTGCATGAAAATAAAGTCGCTAATGTTATCCCAACCAGATATCGTGCGCTACACGTAATCTTTAAGCATCTAAATGCAGCGGTCTGCGTTCATAATAACACGTACAAGATATAATCGGTAGTATTTTCGTTATTCGAAACCATACGGTCATTTCTGGTGAACTTTGTATCATCTACCACTTGACACCCAATGATGGTATTTATGACGATTGATGAAAGTGTGGACATAGAGTGCGGTCTCATCACTCTAGAGGATGTTTCTAAATAACCCAGGCCAATCTTTATGTCAAGCTTTTGTTAATAAGGAAGGGTTTACTGCAACGACCATGTAAGACTGCTACGGATTTTGTGCCATTATAGAAGTAATGCACTTCCTTGCAACTACACAGAAAAATGTTTAATGATGCGAACAATTTATTAGCAGTTGACGTACAACGTTTTTCTCTTTTTTTGAGTTCTATTTACTTTCAAATCTATCTGCTAACATTGAGTTTTAATCCACCTAAAATTATAATTGACGATAACGTTTCACAACCAAAGTTTTGTTTTTCTCGGTCCAAATAAGTAAAGAAAATTTTATTATCCAAATAAGTAATATCGCTTAAATTTACAGCTAAATTTTGACTAAATACTTAAAAGTTTGTACTTGCTCTATTTCTTTCCCGTTTAGCTGTGTTGATATGTCTATATCTTCTTTCCCTATCACCATTAATTTAGTTTTATCCGCATTTATTTTTAGATTTCTAATCAGTAGAGCGTTGTTTCATGTTGCAGATCATGTTAATTCTTTGCGTAGATTATTAAATCGTCAGCAAATACGCTTTCTGCTATTTCCACAATTTCCATATTTCTAAAACCCACCTTCAGTTTCTTCACTTTTGGCTTAGTTTCCTTTATTATGTCGTCCATTATCAGATTAAATAAAGCAGGGCTAAGGACTCTTCATTGTCGCAATCCCTTTCTATTTGTAAACTCTTCCGATTGAAGGTTACCTGTTCTCAAGTACTTATTGTGTTTTATACATACTCTTTATACTTATAATCAACTTGTCATTTACTTTTCTCCTTCTAAGGCTATTCCATACTATTTTCTTTGGTATGCTATTAAATGTCTTCTCTAGGTCTACAAATACTACGTATATTTTATTTTCAGTGGATTTTTCTATTAGTTGTTTTATTACGAATATATGATCTTGTACTCTTTTGCCTTTTCTAAATCCTCATTGAGAATTTTCCAATTGTGATTCCGTTATTTTCTCTAATCTCGCAGACAATATTCTTTTATATATGTTTGCAATTATAGATAACATGGTTAGTTTCTTATTACTTCTGTTTTTATTTTGTCGCTCCACCAACTCGTTTGTTTGGTAGTTTCTCGTACTTCTTTTGCTGTTATTAATATTTTTTTTCATCCATTTGCATATTATTTCAGTTGATGAGTCGTTCATCTTTTCGTTAATTTTGCTCATCTTTGCTTTCACTCACGCGTTATATGCTTTTACCGTCTCTTCTTCTCCCAGTTTGTATGTTTTTATTTTTTCTTTGACTTCGTTTTTCTTCTTGCCCTTGTCTTGCACTTACCTGTAAATTTCTGTTCTTATTACTAGTTTTGACGACAATAAGTAGTGATTAGAATATATTTCTGCCCCTTTTTTCACCCTTGTTCCTTTACTTCATTTCTAAATCTTCTGTGTATAATTATGTAGTTTATTATTGATTTTTCATTTCTGTTCACTACTTCTCTTGTATACTTGTGTATATCTTTATGCGCGTAGAAGGTGTTTGTTACTATGACATTGTTAAATATACAAAAATCAATCAATCCTCTGCCATTATTGTTTTCGCCGTGTTTTCCTATAGCTTCTTCCGATTTCCCATTCATCGTGCCTAGTCGTGGATTGAAGTCCCCCATTATTATTAATATTTTATTAATTTCACCTATTCTTTTTGCTAATTGGTCCCAGAAGTCGTATTTCTTTTTTACCACTTCATCCTCATTGGGCCCGTAAACCACTACTAATGTTGTTTTTGCTTTCCATTTCTATCTTTAAGATTCTCTCCGAGATCGCAGCCCATTTGTTTATGTACTTTGAGTTCTCCTCTTTGATTATGCAGCCCACTTTTTTCGTTGCTTTGTGGGTCTTATAAATTCCGTTGTAGATTATAATATTTTCTCCTTCCAGTTAAATTTCACTTTTTTCTTTATTTTTAGTATGTGTTATCGTTAAGATATCCAAGTCTACTTTATCGAATTTCTCTTCTAACTCTTTTTCTTTTCCTGCTAAACTTCTGATGTTCCAGATAGCTACTTTCTAGGTGACTTTGTATATCTTTGTCTTTATTTTCTTATTTATATTTTGTTCTTTCTTATTACTGATTTTTTTCTATTATTAAATCCATTTTCGCATCCATCTTCGTTGCCACGGTCGTCAGCTTGTATTCGGTTTTTGTAGTCGTATCTAGTGTTTTAAATAATTAACAGTTTTCGTCATCTTGTGTTTCATTTCTTCCAAGGTGCCTTCTACTTTATTCTATCTCCATTCTTTTACATCAATAATCAATTTATTATAACCGCTTTTAACATTTCTTCTTTGTTTTCTCTCTTCTCCAGCTCTCTTTCTAATCTGTGCATTGATTTCCCTTTCTCGTTTTGTTAAATCGTTACTAATATATATCTTGTCTCTGCTTGAATTCTTTAATTTTGCTTTGTTCCTTATTACCTCCATGTTATCTTCAAAACATTCTAGTTCGATTAAGCACATCTTTGGTCCTATTTTATACACTATTTCTTTCATCCACTTCTATTTCTTCACTAATAAATTTTTCCATTATTTTTTTTATTTCTATTGGGTTACTGGAGTACACCATTATACCTTGTACTACTATATAATTTTGTTTCTTTTTTTAAGCCGTTCCAATTTCATATTATTTTTATGTAGCTCTTTTTTAATCTCTACATAATCCCTTTTTATCCTGGTAACCTCATTTTTTAATATATCATTTTCTTTCTTTATTTCTCTTAGTTTTCTATTGTTTTCAACCTGTTCTAGCTTTATTTGGTTTACATCGAGTGTCACTTGTAGTAATTCTGAGACTTTATCTAATTTTTCCTTTTTTGATGCTGTTTTTATGATGATCTGCATGTCTTTCTGTTTTTGGCGGACGTTTTTGTTTCTACGTCACTGCCCTCCTCTTCTGTTCAATTCTTCCTTTTTTCACCGTTCGTTGACTCGCCATCCGTGTTAATCATTTCTGTTCTTTATTGTCTTGGATGCCTAACGTTTCCTCCAATCGTCTGTTTTTTAGTTTTTGCTTTCACACTTTTCACTTACTTTCATCAAAATCCCAAAGAAAACACTTTCACCCGTAAAACTATCCTATTCATAAGTTATCAAGTCGTACGGCCTACCGCGTGATTCGTTTAATTTAATAATTCTGCCTTATTTCCTTTAATTTTCTTGTGCTTAATTTTTTTGGAAATATACTACTCTCTCTATTTCTTTATCACATAATGTATTACGTATTCTATAAAATTTTTCGGAGCATGTCTAGCTTGTTTATTCCATGTATCTATTTTTAAGCATGCGATTCTCGCCTTTATTTACGTCTCTCTTAACCTCAACTATTTCTTAATTATTGTTAAATTTACTCACTACTCCGCTAATGTTCGGTTTATTCTTTCAATTTTGATAGTATTATCCCTTAGTGTTCCTGTCTGATTACTTTCTTGCATTTTAGTTAGCAAGATACGGCCTCGATTAGACTTTAATATCGGAGCACCAAAACACAATGTTGCCCTCACTAACTTTCATCAGTAGTCTTCCACTAAAAGTACATATGGAACTTTCTTTTTGTTGGTTATACTGCATTAATCACGTTCAACTGCAGCAAATGAACTCTTTTATTACGCAGAATTAATCTTTTAAGTGCTTTTGATAATTTATTGAGAATAATCAAAAGTAGACCGAAAAATCCAAAATGCATATACTACAGCTATACGTATTTAGGTATTGTGGGACGTGTAGAGGGTGCTATCAATATTTTGCTACATAGAGCAAGGTAATCGTGCCACTTTTTAACAAATTTAAGAGCGTTAAAGTAGGTTCCAAATTGCACTGCATGCAATAGAACGATCTCTGGTTGATGGATGTTCCTAATTTTGCTTTTTGACTATTGACAACTGCAAAATTCTTATTAAACGCATAGGGGTTTTCCGATACTATCTAAATATAGTTATAATATCGAAAGATAAATTTCTTTTTATATCAGATTGTTAAAGCCCGATAGCCTGCTACCGTCAAATAAAAGAGTGCTTGGATATTCATACACCAGAAAGTCATCCCATTTTATGCGATCACTGGGAAGTATTGGTTCTCTTTACAGACACAAACACAAACGCATACAAACAGATTACACAACTTGTGATGCCACAAGATGCTTAATACGTTTGAAAATGAAACGCTTCAGTGTATGAGTAATATCGTAACAAATATTCAAATCATTTAAGAAGCAGGCTGAAGGAGAGAAGGTTTTCTAATGGTCTAGTATAATGAGCTTT
Organism: Sinelater perroti; assembly: GCA_036346155.1. Classification (NCBI taxonomy): domain Eukaryota; kingdom Metazoa; phylum Arthropoda; class Insecta; order Coleoptera; family Elateridae; genus Sinelater; species Sinelater perroti. The sequence goes on along the minus strand of JARFIY010000158.1, from coordinate 12,157,713 downwards.
GAGCAAAAGTAGAAGAGTTGCTTTGACGATTGATCCCTCACAGTCAGTAAACTGAAATGCATATAAAGTGGTGGAAACTATTTTAAAGAATTATCAAAATTAAAGGTGTTTTACACTATATCTAAAGATAAGAGCACCACTAAAATGGCACATATCCTATTTGTGAAAATAAAATATATAGCATAGTTCAATAAACTTATATTGGAAGCTAAAGTATTATAATATATATGCACAATAAAAAATATATTTAAATTTTTAAAGGAAAGTCTAGTTGATAGTACAATATTTTTAGAAAAAAAAAGAAAAATTTATAACCTGATCGATATCTATTGCAAAAAATTAACAAAACAATTGTTTAATGTTGGAAACTTTTCAAAATATTCTTCCTGATAGTCAATATATTGCTGCATATGCTGGAACCAATTTTTATAGCATTTTTTCCATTAAGAATCAGGTATCTCCAAAACATGGGTTTTAAACGTATCAACCGTCTCTTCTGGCATAGAAAATCGTTGTTTGTTCTTCACATATAAAAACAAAAAGAAATCGTTAAGGACCAAATGAGGGCTGTACGGCGTATGACCCATCGATGTTTCGAGTGCTCAAAAAGTCAATTGTTTGCATCGGTGTGTGTAAGGTCGCAGTGTCATGGTGGAGAATGATCTGGCATCATCTTGGAAGGCCCATACAGTCGACTACTGTTTATCTTCGGACTCACAAAGCCAAGATTCTTCACTCGTGACGATGTTGTAAACGGTATTTAAAACACCGCAATCGTATTTCTTGGGTATTTATTTCGACCAAGTGACATAAATCTGTTTTTCAGCGATCGTTGACTTATGCGAGATTCAACGCGTATACTGTTTTTTCACAATTGAATATTTATACAATATCAAATATATGATAGTCATACCAATGCCTAGCGATAAGTTAAACAGCGATTTTGGTTCATCAGTGTTTATCAATGTTTTATGGTACCACAGTCGATTTTGGATGGCTTTCTTTAAATTTCTTCTCCAGTGAACTACGACCACGATTAAATTTATTGAACCTACGATGTACACTGATTCTGAGTGGAGCTTTATTGCAAAAAGTCAAAGTGAGTTGATCGACCAACTGTTGTTGAGATAATCCACGTCGAATGTCGTAAAAATCGTTGCATGAAAATATTTACCAGTTAATTCCATTTTTTAGCCTAAAGAAAAATTTTAACTCAATGAAAACGAAACAAATATCGTTCGTACAGTAAGACATTCTGGGTACGTATGCCGTCATAAATATCAAAATGTATAATGCAAACCACATATCGTACCTAGCACACGTAGGCTTATCAATTCGCAATAGATATCAAGCAGCCCACGTATATCCTTGCCTTGTCTATGCTAGCATTGAAATCACCGATTAATATATATTTTTATTAAAAAAAATTTCAGCACATTGTTATTAACCAAACAATTAATTGCTGTAACTTATACAATGTGGGCTTTAATGTTAAGACGCTGTTTTAAGTTGCATTATTAGCTGTCTCCCTTATTGCTTTAATAATGACCCAAAACGTAAAACAAGTTAATCCGCATTTGCATAGCCGTTAAGTCGAACGATAAATTTAGTTGTCACACCTCGTATGCGGCGGGTCCGAGCTCGGGGCCGCGGTGGCGAAATGCACCAAAGGGCGCGCGTTATAGCCGCCCGGCCGCCCTTATGAGATACCCAACGTGTTTATAAGGCGATTTCATCGCGATATTGTTGTCGTAAACGCCTCGGCCGCGCTGCTGTAAAATTCTGAACTGCATGTATGAGTTTTATTGCGCTAAATTAAACCGCGCCGCCGATGAACGCCGCCGCGCCGCAGAGGCCTAATAAGCCGTAAATCAAGTACCTCGCCGATGCCCTGCTTAGGCCGCGAACGTCGCGCGTTTTTTCCGCGGTTTCAATTAACGAGACGCATTTATGGCCCAACCTTCCGAACATAAATAATCGGCGCTTTCTGATTGGAAAGATTACCTCGGCGTGTATTTTGCATGGCAGTTTAATAAACCCTTGTCAAGACGGGACGGTGGCTGCCGTTGATTCAACTGCGTAACGAAGCCGGGAGATTAATGGCCAATTACTGATTTTAATGGCATCAAAATGATCGCACACGGTGGAGTTTATTTTTCCAAATTCGCGCTCTGTGCATCAAAAACGGCGCTAGAAGTTGCAAAATGTCACCATAAAATTTAATTTTCATCGCTTGTTCTTAGTTTTCCTATTTAGTTTGATGTTCTAAAGTTGTAATTTCATACAATTTAGAGTAATTTTCTATCCATTGTATTGATAAGAATCTAGTAGAAAATCTAGTATGTAACATCAAAAAGCCGATCTTTTTAGTTTTGGTGATTTACGCAGTAATAAAATAGAACTCTACAAATAGTTTTTTGCCCATTTGTCGTCGCCTTCTCCGGAGTCAAACTTAAAAGATAAAAAGCATTTACATTCTTACAATTAGCGCAATTCAATTCCTAATACCTAGAGAAATATAGAATAACAATATGATGCTTCAGCTAACTATGCCATGTTGGTTCTTGTTACAATCAATACCGAAAGCTTTTTGAACAATCTAATACATTCTGTACTTTTCTACCTACAAATTAAATTTAATAATAAAACCCTAGAAAGTAACAACTTCGAACCGAACACAGGATTTTATATTCCACAATTTAATAGTTAAACTAAAAATGGGTTGGATAAATGTAGTAACTGCTATAATCATCCTTTTGTTTAGTTACAAAATGTATCACGACAATTACTCACAAATACATGAGTGCCAATAATATACTCAAACCAATCAGTAGCCATTCATAGATATCAACCAGCAATCAAATCAAACACCACCGACATTCCCACAAAGTTTTAATCATCTTCCACCTTTAACACCAGCACGGCAGGTCGGTGCAAACCATATCAATAGTAACAATAACAATTTTAAACTATAAAACTATAGAAGGTAATTTAGCTTGTGAAGACTAATCAATGCCCAATAATTAAACAAAAATCAAAATAAACACCACTGGCAAATGGTAACTAAAAGAAAAAGAGCAAAACTGAAATTGATTCTCAAATTGAAAAAGCAAATAGGTTTGAAAATGTGTCTGAAAACAACGGCAATACGTCTAATAGTCAAAATTCTATAGAAAATAGAATCAAAACCTCCAAAAACTTTTATATATGAAGTTACAACCATGACTGACAACACAGCATAAGTAACAGAAGAAGAAACTTTTACTACCAAAGCAATAGCAAATAGCATTTTAAAATAAACCCCACTACCTCAGAAATTCATAGAAAACTTGTTCGTCTTGTGTCTGTAGAGGAAATTGTGTACTACACTTATGAACTGGAACAAGACAGAGCATACCGTGTAGTTGTGCATGACATACATCATTCTATTCTCCTACCACAAATTGAAAGAGATCTTGAAAAAAAGAACACAAAGTTTCTTACATTATTAATGCAGACATTCTTCTTCTTCTTATGTCGCCCTCTCCTGTCGAAGGTTGGCGATCCAAATGGCGATTGTAGTTTTAGAAACAGCGGCTCGGATGTACACCCGAACCACCTTCTCAGATCTTTTAGCCAGGAATTTTGGCGTCTTCCGACCGATCGTCGTCCCTGTATTTTTCCCTCAATGATAATTCTTAATAATTCGTATCGCTCGCCTCTCATCACATGCCCTATGTACTGTGTTTTTCGTTCTTTTATATTGTTCGTTGATTCTCTATTTTTATTCATTCGTATTAGAATTTCGCCATTGGTTACCCTTTGCATCCACGAAACACGTAGCATCCGTCTGTATAAATACATTTCAAAAGCATTTCATCGTTTCTCAATGGTTGGATCTAGCGTCTAGCTTCTTGACATTATTTCTTTTTGGATTCACTTTTACTATTTATGTTAGTACCTAAGTATTTAAAAGAGGCTACTTGTGCCACGACTTCTCCTTTAATGCAGACATAGAGTTACTAATAAGACATTACCTCTATTCTTTGTAGATCTTGTGCCAAATAACAATAATAAAGATATCTTTAAATTAGACTTCCTGTATTACTTTAAAATTAGAGCAGAATCATTAAAGAATAAAACCAGCATTGTACAGTGCACAAGATACCAAGACTATGGGCACATGAGAACATACTGCAGGAAACTATTTAAGTATGTTAACTGCAGAGGACCATATAACATATTAAATTTAGCAAATCTAGAGAAATGCCAGAAATATGTGCGTTTGTATTAGAAATCATCCAGCAAACTGTAGGGGCTGTAAAGTATATCAAAACTTAATGAACAGCAACGGTCCACTAAGATCAAACAAACCCAGTCCTATGGCATAAATTTTTAGAAAGAATTCCCTAACGCATTGCAGTACAAACATTTCATCAAACAATAACGAAACAGACCTAACAAGCAGACTCACTATATTTCTCTACGATTTCAAAATTATGTTTAATTAATTACTTAACCAAAACAGCATAATATTAAGCATGCTGACAAGTGTTATCAACAATTGAACTCAATAATAGCCATCTCACTCGAAGTTGCATAGTACAACGCAAAAAGATTAGCCACCCATATATGAGAGCTGTTCCTTAATATAATCGACATAGTTCTAATTGCTGAAAGCCATTCAATAGAAAGTTTTTAAAATATCGTACTATTCCGTATATTATGCTAACCAGCGAATACCAGAACCATTCATAACTAATAAAATTAAAGCCACAATCACAAAAGTAGTAGCTCTTTCCTGGCCTTCTGGAGTAGTCGAAATATATTGTCCATCACGACCTGCTATAGCCTAGGATGAATACTTTTTCCACAACTTGGCCTGTACTTTCTGGCTGCCGGTTAGTGGAATGTTAAACATGCATCTTGGGGATCTAGGCTTATTACCCCTAAAGGTAGAACATTGACAGTAAAGTTCTAGAACAAAATAATTCCGCCGACTACAAAGCCAACCTACTGGCCGACTGATTTAAGAAAAATTTTGAATCTGCTAGACTTTGCCATAACTAAGCAAATTTCAGAAATACTCGGTGCAATTGAATCTATGCTTGATCTACGAGGGCGTTCTGAAGAGTAATGCTTGCGAATTTTTTATTCGATTCTCAATATCGGTTGAGGTATTACATGCCATGCATATTACTTGGTCGACTTTCCCGCTTTGCTGACGCAAGTTGCAACCTTCTGCCGCTAGAAGGCGCCCAATTGTAGCATGTAACATGGCAGTGTGTAACGCAACTATGTCGGTGCGTGAGAAACAGTTGCAGTCGACTTTCTAAATGCAGAAAACGTGCCTCCAATTGAAATCCATAGAAGAATAAAAGCTGTACGGTGATGATTGTATCGACATCAATAATATGCAACGCTGGGTTGTTCGTGCTCGTAATGAAGGAAACTGTGGTGCTAATCTCAACGTCTGTGGCAGAGCTCGGAGTGGACGACCCCGCATATGGCAACCGACGAGACTCATCGGAATCGGATTGATAAATTCATCAGAGAAAATCATCGGATAACACAGGCACAGCTCTCAGGTAAATGTGCCATATTACGAAATCGTGTACAGGTCATGATTACAGAACTGCGGTAGAGAGCACTCTTGATATAAAGCAAAAGAGATTAGACATTTGTCAACAATCAATAATTTCTTTTGCGTTTTGAGCGTAAGCGTGATGGGTTCCTTAACCACATTGTCACAGGTGATAAAAGCTGGGTTCACCATATTGACCCTGAAAACAAGAAACCATTAATGGAGTTCAAGACCATGCCATCAGCAAGCAACGTCATGCTCACACTATTCTGGGATGTTTAAGGTGTGGTCCACTCCGCAAGGTATTGTAAGACTCTCAGAAAATTGGCAGCATGAAGAGTTCGTTCACACATGGAGTACTTTCTCTTTTAGCATAACAATACCAGACTACAGACGAGCGCTGTGACATCTGCAATAATCCGATGTCTTGGATTGACTGTCATCGATCATCCTCGATACAGTCCCAACTTAGCCCCACCCGATTTTCATCTTTTTTCAAAACTTAAAGAACACCTTCGAGGAGTTCACTTTGATAGTGATGAAGCGGTGCAAGCAGAGGTAAGGTTGTGGCTCCGTCAACAAAGTCAAACATTCTGCAGTGACGATATCAACAAACTGGTCTCTTATTAGCAGAAAGGTGTTCATCACCAAAGTGATTATGTTGAGAAATAAATACGTAGACGTGAAAATAAAAATATAAAATGTTAACAAAGTTTGTTTTATTTAAGATTTAAGTTTTCACATAAAAAATTTGGGGGCATTACTTTTCAGCACGCCTTCGTACTTTCTGCCCACAGTCCTATAACAATGCCTCTAAACAATAGTATTATATGGAAGTAAACCTTATACATTCTTTTAAAAGGTAAAGATGACAGATAAAGTTGACCAGTATCTAACCACGTTAATTCAAAGCGATTCGTATAAGTCTACTCCTGACGATCACATATTAGTTCGAGAGAACCACGATGTTCCACTTCACACCAAAAAATTGGTTACTGACAAACATGTAGCTCGATAGAGGTGACAGACAACTAGAAGTCCGCTTGACGAGATCTATTTTAATCGAATAATGCGCAAGAAGTTAAAAACAAATCCTTTAAAAACCATCTCGCTAACCTATCTAGTGACGATCACTCACCGTGGAAAGTGACAAGCAAATTTAAATCATCTGCAATATCGATTTAACCATTAAGAAGAACTGATGGCAGCTGAGTACAAACAAATACTGAAAAATAAAAAAAAATACTAAACACCTTGGTAACGTATTTTTCGCTCCAGAGAACTACAACAGTGATGATGAAATAAACACCTCTTGTCGTTTACCACTCAAAGCTATTTTTTCAGAAAAATAAAAAAATAGGTCTATTAAACTTTCACAAAGCTCATGAATGAAGAAACGATTGTGTTACTGGCAACCACATGCAACTGTACGTTGCGATTTTGTTGCTATCCTATACCATGGTAACATACTCTAATAATCATGATAACGAAACCTGGAAAATCTCCAACTTATGTTAGTTTATATTGGCCAATAAGACTCCTACCTGTTATGTCCCGAGTTTTTGAAAGACTTATTCTCGCCAGAATTGCAGATACGAGGTGTGGCAGAAAAGTAATGAGACTGGCAACACTGCAAGTGACCTGGCAACGCCAAGCTGTTGTCCTTGATAGAGCACGTGTATAAATACCCTCCCATAGGTCAGTGCGAGTTTCAACTCGTTCCGTTCACTACATGATTTTTGTGACTGCTATTAGTGAAGTTGTATTTTGGTTGTGCGCCACGCAAAATGGAACAGCGGAACCTTTTATTATAGACGTCCTTGAAAGGCTCAGAAAAAGGGTCATTCGCGAGAGACCAGACATTGCAAACAAATGGATGCTCCATCATCACAACACCCCATGTCACTCTGCCCTCTCCATAACAGAATTTTTGACCTCAAAAGGCATTCCTGTGGTTCTCCAGTTCCTCTATTCACCTGACCTCAGTCCCTGCGACTTTTTCCTTTTTCCTAAACTGAAAAATGTCCTCAAAGGGCGTCATTTTGGGACTTTAGAAAACATCCAAAAGAGTGTAACGGACATGCTGAAGACCATACCGGTTGAAGACTTCCAGCTCTGCTACCAACAGTGGGAACAACGTCTCGATCGGTGTGCAGCTGCCCAAGGGAACTACTTTGAAGGAGATAACATTGATGTTTGAAAAAAATACTTTTCTGCCACACCTCGTATTACAAATATCGATGCTTAATTCCTAGCTACCAATTTGACTTCAAACCATAAAATTCTTAATAAAATTAAACAACGCTTAGTTGCAGAACAAATGTGTACATTAGCATTCCTGCATGTAAACTAGGCTTTGGCAAGGTGTGACATGCGTGCCTCTTTTCAAACTAAAACAACTACCTAGCCAACTATTCCTTACCTTTAATTTATAATGGTCCAACCGTTACTTCCAAGTTAATCTCAAAGACTTCCTATCCCCGCATCAGTCTATTAAGTCTGGCGTACCTCAAGGAAGCGTACTGGAATTCTTTGTGTATTTACCATTCACTGCTGATATACCAAATAACCAAGATAAGCTACTAGCAACATTTGCCGATGATACAGCCATGCTTGCCACAGATCTTAATCCGCTAGAAGCTTCTGAAAAATTGTAAAACTCGAAAACTGGCTTAAGCTTTGCAGAATTACTGTAAACGCTGATAAGCTCTGTCAAGCCATTTTTACTACAAGGAGTGCTAAATGCTTTCAAATTACTTTAAATAACATTTGAATTCACGTTAAAAAAAAGTTGAATAAGTTAGGGTTTATCTTGACGAAAAATTGACCTGAAAATCGCACACTAAAGCCAAAAGATGCCAGTTAAACTTGAGATTGAGAAGCATCTCTTGACTAATAAACCGAAGATCCCACCTTACATTGGGAAACAAACTCGCCATAGACAAGATAATATCGAAATTGTCGAATTGTGACAGTATAACGAATATTCCTCGCGTATAGTTTTTATTTACAGACGCTTTTTTACATTAATTACAAGACTTTATTATGGCCACAAGAGTGCTGAGGTCCCGGCCGGCAGTTGGGTCGTGTCCGAGGCGTCGGCGTACGGTAAGGGTTGGTTTTTGCGATCCGGGGGTGGCCCGAACGGTGTTCGCAGGACGCGCTGCAATCGATCTGCAGTCGGTGATGCTGCTGCCGGTTTCACGAGGGATGGAGATTCGCAAAACAGCTCTTTCAGGAGCCGTGAGCTGCGTCCTTTAGTGGGCCTCTTCTAGGGACAGATGTCCGGGAATTAATATTCTTTGGCGGTAAGCTCGGCACTGATTCCGATAGTACTTTTTTGGAGATGTCGATCGGATGATGTTGGTGCTGGTCTTCGTGGGGCCCATAGACCACGGTCATGTAGCTGTCGGGAGTGGTTCACGATTCGGCAAGACCCTATGCATAGCGGCAAGCACCGTTCCATGAGAGCCAATGCTTTTAGATAACGACAAGGCCAGTTCGAAGGCTTTAGAGTAGCGACAGCGAACTGTATTGGACTGGCGTGAGGCACGCTTTTATCCTCCAGGGATGGTGCGTGGGGGTGGCTCCTCCTAGGAAAGGTCGCGTGATTGGACAGGCTAGCACCCCCCAGTTGCCGGTTTCTGGGACTGCTCCTCGGTTCGGCATTACGCTAATTTGTTCGCTTCGCGCAAACACTTTGCGTCCCTATATTAGGCTAATTTTTTTGCTTTGCGGAAGTACTTTGCGTCCTGACAAATTAAGAAACTGTTCAATCAACTACTAGAAAATGGAAGACCAAAATGACTTAGCTAGAATAGGTGAATCCAGAAAACCAATAATGGATTTATTAAGTAGATTTTAAATATTTTATTAAATTAAAAAAAAAGAAAATAATGTAAATTATAGAAAAGTCTACTGAGTTTAATAAATACACTTAAAGTTGTTTCAAAAGTAAAATAACAAGGAAATGCTCAACAATTTAGTGTTTATAATATCATGCCAAGTATTTGAGCAGTTGTCGTTAGTATGTATTATACTAAATTCTTTTGGACTGGTTGGAAATGTTCCATCAGTAAACTTTACAACATTTTTTTGTCTAGTCCACTGTAGATCGATTTACCATTTCTCGGTGTAATTTACTTTTCCTCAATTATAAAATAGTTGATGCGGGATTATTCCAGGAGTGGGTATGGCTATCCAAAATAGCCATGCGTGATGCAGTAACCCTTATTTCAAAAAATGGTAGACCTATACTAGAAAAGGTTGATACACAATCCATTGTATGTCAGACAAGGAACCTATTTAATATAAAATAGGTTTGTTTCTAATACCGGAGAATTGTTTCGGAACTGGACTGATGATTTGTTGACGATCATGTCGGGATAACGGAAGGAACGAAGATGGAGAAGACAAATTATAAGAGTTGGTAGGTAGAACATAAGATCTTGGAGCCAAAAACAATAAGAAATTATGCAGAGTAGGCAATACACAAAATTGATATGTGCCGCATAACAGAGATACAATATACTACCGTCGTGTTAAAAAAGAGAAACAAAGGTAGAAATATATAAGACCTAAAGTTAATTGGTATTAAATATTTATAACAGAAAAACACTTTTAATTTTTTTTAGAATAATATAACTTAAAGACCTTGAAAATGACAATTTAAGACTTTTTGTGCCGATGAGAAAAATTTATAAAAAAGTCTTAAAAGCACTAGCTGTTCCATTATTTAAAAGTATTCCTGATTAGTAACACTTAAAAGAAATAGGCGATATAACTAAAGTCGATATCTAAAGCCGACATTCATTGGAAGTAAAAAAAAGATTAATCGTAAGCGCCACAATTGTTGCGTTTTAATTTATTTATACAAGCACTTTGTAAAATTTTTAAATGTTTTTTGATCAAATTGTACCACATAAACTAGACAGTATACACTAAAATTTTCAACAATGTCCCATTTCATTCTTACTCATCTCGTATTAGATCTAAGCTAGCTAAATTAATGCGCTGCAACATTGTTATTGGGTCAGTTGTTCTCATGTAATTTGTTTATTTGATTGTGAAACACTAGCACCAACGTGTGAAAGACTTAACATTCTCTTAGTGGCTCATTTTTAAAATTTACACGAGTTTTCTTGACTATTGATGTACAAGGAGAAGTCGTCCAGGTGAAATTTTAACATATGGATTTTGAGGAACGTCACCTTGATCTCCTTGAATCATTTAAACTTAAGGCCATTATCCAGTTTGATCTGCAGTGCAAAACCAAGACGTATATGAAAATCATTTATGATAATTTTTTAGGGCTAACCACTAGCGCTCTCACGATATTCAAAGCTCCAACTACTGTCTTCTCATGTGTTGCTCGTTTCCATTGATAACTGACCTAGTGCAATTGCTTAGCTTGTAGTTGAAAAACGCACAAAGGCATTGGAAAATACAGTAGGATGGTTTCGTTCTGCAGATAGCTGTAATTAACTTGAAATCAGCTGAAATGCACTACTGTTAAAAGTTACAGTCGATAAGATACTGCATTACACGTTTCAGGCAGTCATTAATGCTGGTTATCTCTTTAGAATGTCAACCTTTTTGTGTAGAAAAACACACTAAAACGAATCAAGATCTGAGTCCAAATACAATCACCATTGTTGGTGGTTAGTTACAATACCATGCTCAGTGAACAAATCATCAACGGAAGCACAGTACATTACATTAAGAGTTTCTGTGACTGTCGGCTTTGGGCCTGCTTATCTTTAGTTTCTTTATGGTTAGATGCATCATCGAGAAATATTCTGAAAAATATGAGTACTGTTCATTGGTAGTCAAACTCATCTAACACACTCAATTTTTACTTTTCATCAAGCTTGTCATGGTCTTCTTGTTCACTCATATCTATACTTTTGTTTTGAACCATCTCCTGAATCTGGTATGATAATTGCGGAAATTAGTCTCGCAAATGTTGTACATCCCAGCCATCTTTTTAAAGAAGATACCTATTTTTGTTGCTGATGACTTGGAAAACCCCTCTAGACTAACCACTTTGTTAAAGTCGTTTTGACTGGCTATCATTGATTCTTGAGAACTGGTTGGTTTTTACTGGCTTTATCATCATTGTCTTTGCTATTATTAAAGGTCTCAGTAGGCAGTGGAAGCACTGGATGTTGATACTGTACTGGCTTTAAAGCTGTGGCACAGTAATGATAGTATCTTTTATGTTTTACAATATTTGATACCACGCTTACACAGAAGTAACACTACGACCCAGTTGGACTGTCCGAACAAATTTTTGGTTTAGTCCAAAAAACAGGACGAGTGAGCTTTAATGTATATTTTTGACACAATTGAATTAACTCATTAAAGCCATGTAGCAACTTCGACAAGCTCCAGTAGGATACTAGTCCTTTGGCCCGCTCTTAATGACTATATTTAGACCAATGTTTTAGAAATGAAGATGATATGCTTTGTGAAACGTCTCTGACAGAGGAAGCACGTCATGGGTTGTTTTGCTTTGGCCAGGTAAGATTTCTTCATGTCAACAAATTGACCACAGACTACACAGAACTTTGAAGCATCTGTTCGCGCCAATCTCCAATTACTTTTATTTGAATTTAAATTAGGGCCGGCCGTATTTTGCTCCCTCCTGTATATTGAAAAGGCGGCCAATTTGCAGTGCGCGGTGCGCGATATATATGGCCGCGGTTTAGACCGCGGGGCGCTCGCCTGTACTCTCGCACCCTGCCTGGCCTTGCTGGCTCTTGGCACTTTTCAGCTCGCTTCCTTTTGAATGTAGTTGTGATAGTTTTAGAAAGCGGGCGACCGGTTTTAAATTTTCCGAGTCGAGTGTTTTGACCGAGAGTTCTCCGGCTTGTTTGATTGGCCGTAGAAGTTTTCATTTCTGCGAGGAAATTTTGTTGAAAGCTAATTTTTGTGGTTAAATTTGATATTTTGCCGTCCAGATTAACCTTTTCCCGGAGGTCGTTTTGTTTTCCGATTGCATTTTGGGGTTGAAATTTTCCGATGAGAAAAACTCGGTCCGATTTTCCTTTGCTTTTGACCCGCCAAGAAATCATGAAGAAACCTTTGTACCAGGAAAAACGCTACCGATCGGCTCCGCTGTAAGATTGGGGTAACTTGTTTTATCTTTTCACCCACACCCTTATTTCCTCTTCCTGGATCCCTTAGGATCAACAGCACAGGGATCCGATTTCCTGCAGGAAAGCGCCGTTTCCGCAGGTTAGTGTTTTTAGCTTTGCCTTTTGTTTGAAGTTCCCTTGTTTAAATTTAAAATTACGATACAGATTACAGATATATTAAGGGTGGGTCGCTTTGCTTTTTTAAATTGTGAGAAAAACGGTTATAGTTTATTTACATAAGTAAAACACAACTGTCTTTGTTTTTATTTTTCGCCTACTCATCCAAGCACTTTAATTATTTGTTCTGTTTTGTTTTAAATTTTCAATTGTGCAAGAGGTAATATGATTCTGTACATTAATTTGATTTTACTAAATGGTGATTTGATATATTCATTTAAATAAAATAATAGGTGTATAAATAAGTTCTCAGCTTTAGATTTCACAGGACCCAAATCACCGTTTACATGTAACGTATTAGTCTACCCTTTTGCGGTTTTAAAGGAATGACATTTGGTCTTTCAAAACATCATACGATTTGGCGTTTGATGCACATAACTTCAATAATCAGCTGTGTTCACGATGGCAATCACAAAAGAGCATATTCGATTTTCTATCCACTTCGCGTTTCATCTTAAGAAAAACGCTGCTGAAGCCACCGAAATGATCTGTGCTGCATATGGTGAGAATGTTGTAAGTCGTGCAACGTGCAAAAAGCGGTACCAAAGATTTCGCGGAGGAGAGTTTAGTCTTGAAGATCAACCACGCGCTGGACTCCCTCAAGCATTTGACACGGAATTTCTCCCACATGCATCCAGGGTGAACGGTTGCAAACAGCGTTTGTTCTTCATGTTAGGAGCAGGTGCAAATATACATGGCCACCGTAGAGTAGTAATTCTAAAAACCTCTAGGAATATGGTGAATTTCAAGAAAAATGGAAAATACTCCAGGTGGGTAAAAACAGAAGTCCCAAATCCTACACCTTTAAGAGAAAGATCGGCTTCTAGAATTCTGGGGAAGAAAAAAATTTGCATACTAAACGTAGAAACCCCCAAAATAAACAACATATCATTATAGCAACATACAATTGTAGACCATTAATATATGAGACACAACTCTAAGACTTAGAAAATAAATTTAGTAAAATAAAGTTTGACGTTCTAAGACTAAGCGAAGTAAGAATACATGGAGAAAACTTAAAGATGTTAAAATCAAGGAATGTCTTCTACTATAAGGGACATAAAAGTGTAAGTCAAGGATTAGGATTATTAATATACCAGAAATTAAAAACATACGTCCGAAATTACAATGAAACATCAGATAAAGTGGCATACGGGGTACTACAACTATCAGAAATATACAGTGTAAAAAATATCTAACTATATGCGGCGACATTGACACATGATAATGAAGAAGTGGACATCATGTACTAGCACATTGAAAAAATCCTATCAAGAGATAAATGTAACTAATAATTGGTAACTTTAAGGCAATCATAGCAAGACAATTAGTAGAAGACGAGCCATACATTGGGAATTATCTATCAGGAGAGAGAAATCAAAGAGGCCAAAGACTATGTAATTTTTTAGAAAGCCAAACAATGTATGCAATAAATACTTACTTTAAAAAACAACCTCAAAAAAGTGGACCTGAATGAGCCTAGATGGGAAGAATAAAAACGAAGTAAACTATATCTCTTTATCCAAGAAAATATTGTAAAAGACGTATCAGTTCCTAACTCATTTAACACCGAAAGCGACTATCACTTGCTAAAAGCTAAAATAGAAATAAAAAGACCAAAAACAAACTAAGAAAAAAAACAATAGCCCAGACATGGCCCCTTCCGATTATCATTTATTCCGGTCGTTACAGCATCACTTGGCTGATACGCACTTCAAAACAGAAGAAGAAGTCCGAAAACGCATCGATAACTTTATCGTCTCGAAGCCGGTGAGCTTCTATCACCAGGGAATTCGCAAGCTACCCGAAAGATGGCAAAAGGTCATCGATGCCAACGGAGAATACTTTGATACTTACGCTTTTTTGTTTGTTTTTAAATAAAACTTTAATTTTGCAGAAAAAAGCTGAGAACTTATTTATACACCTATTATATATTATAAAGTTTAATCTGTTACTTTACCTATCTTTAAACATTTTTAAAAGCATTTTATTTTTAATTTTGAATTGAGACAAATCCCTAAGAGCAATTTAGAATTATTTTGCTGAGAATCGACTAACTGAATTTTAAAACAAATTTAAAATCAACAACCAAAAATTAGTAAAGTAGTTTGTTGTTAAACCATTTAAAAGTCAGTGTAGACGTGTTATTAGTTGAAAACATCTAAAAATAATTTCATAAGCTTAGTTCCTGTTTCTAATTGGATATGTAGACGCAAGAGTAATAGTATCATACAGGGTATAAAACAGCGCTTTAATAAAGAAGTCAGGAATACCATTGAAGAAATATTGATACACTTTTGGGCAGACAATAATATAAGAATCAACAACACTTACTTTAACCATAAAATGCACTACAAGTACACATGGAGTCATATTAGTAACATAATACCAAACCACACCAGATTTTTGATAAACTGAACTAGTGGTAACAAAATATTACTAGTTAAAATATACTTAAGAATACAAGAGATAGAAAGACTCAACCAATATATAAGGAACAGTTCAACAATCTAAATGATTTAAGTATGCAGCACCTATATCAAAGTCAATGAAAACAACATTTTGAATAAAACAAAATAGATAAAGTGGAGAACACAGACAAATCTTATACATACTTAATTCCACCAGGGAAGCTTTAGAAATTAGAAAATAAACAGTAGCAAGACCCCCATAAATAAAACATGTTTATTTTTCTGCAAAAGTAAAATAATTAACCGAAGAGAAGAAAATGGCATACAAATTATAAATCGGCACTTACCGTTCAAAAACGTAAATAGTGCAAAATAATTAAAAACGGAGTTAAAGAGGAAATGAAAAACACAAAGGAATTTTGCTTGCAGAAGTTTTCGAACGACCTACGAGATTCCCACAGTCAACAAAAACAAATTTGTGGAATGATACAGGATTAAAGAAAATAAGTAAAATAATATATATCAAACTCTAAGTTTAAAGAAGAAATTTGGTTGAAAAATTTTATAAAATTATACGAACATAGCCAACAAGTAGGAACACGATGCATTACTGAATATAAACTAAGAAGTAGTTCAAGAAGAATATACAGAGGCCAATACAAAACTCAAATAATAGAAAATCTCCTGGCAAGAACAGTATCATTAATGTTGAAAGATGGAAGAAAAAGTTTAACTGCAAAAATTATAAAATTAATATATTACAAGGTGGTTCAAATATAACCGGAACTAATTTTTTACAAAAACAACTTTCCAGCATTTTCTTGCACTTCTCTTCAACGTACTCCCATCCGGAATCAACACATTTTTGCCAACGTTCTGAAAGCATCTTGATGCCTTTTTCAAAAAACGCTTTGGGTTGGCGGTGTATCTACTCCCGAATAGTCTAGATGACAGCGTAGTTGCCTGTAAATCGCATGCCTTGTAAGTCTGATTATCCATTTTGCAACAAATTTTCAATAAAAAAATTTTTCTTACTCCTGAAAAGTTGCTTAATCGATTGGTGTATTGGATGTTTATGATTATTATAAAAGAATGCTAAAAAACACTTAAAAAAAGCCTTTTTTTCGTGCTCCAAAGTGATATAACCCCTTAAAGAAACACTACCTGTTTTTCACTTGTCTTCCGTTTGGATCAGATCTTTTCCTTTACGTTTGTTGCCAGGAGGTTTAAGTGAGGGGCGTACATTGTCTTGAAGAAAAGCTACCCGCTTTCCACTTGTCTTCTGCTGAGATTGGATCTTTTCCTCCGCGTCTATTGTCAGCAGGTTTAAGTAATCAGCTGAATTGACTATCGTGGCATCCGTCAAAAAGTCTACATAAATAACTCCCTGCCAGTCCCAGAAGAACGTTGTCATCACTTTTCCTACCGAACGGCTCTTTAGTGCTCTGTTGAGTTTGGGAGAACTGGTATGCCGCCACTTGCGTGATGATTGCTGGGACTCGCATTTCAAAAATATATCACCGTTTTCAAACTGCTGTAGAAGACGACTGTCGGCTTACGTGCGAAATATTTTGTTCAGATCCGTCAAAGTGCGTAGTACCCACCGTGCATTCACCTTGCGATAGTACACTACCAACATTGATGGATATCATTGCTCCGAGTTTCTTGATAGTGCGTATTGTCACGAATAAGCGCGTCTGCACGATCAATGTTTTGCTCAGTGATGGATGTTCGTAGCCGAAGATCATGCGGTTCATTCTCTACGTGCTCTCTACCCTCCTTGAAGCACTTACACCACTCAAACACACGAGCCCGTGAGAGACACTCTTCTCCATTCTGTTGTTAGAGTTTGTGGTAAATTTCAGCGGACGAGACTTTTTTCTAACGGGAAATTTGATTACAATGCGTTGTTCTACGTTCATCACTCTAGCAGCTTCCAAACAGGACTAAACAGGTTCTAATTCGACCAGGAGAAAAGATGAAGCTTGTAGCTTCACGTTTTCAAAGTCACACAGCTGCTCTTTGTTTACACAAATCAGTTCCGGTCATATTTCAAGCATCTTGTACATATAACAAACACTTGAAATGATTATAGGAAGAACATTGAAAGACTATAACCAAATTGATGATATAGGATACTATTGGATAGTCAAAAATTTACACCGAAAGTTTTTTTGGCTTCATCTGTAAACCAATCGGGAAGGTCATACTGTTTTATTATTGCTTTGTAGACATGTGTTTAGCACTTGATAATTTGCTAATACCAAAGTTAAATATAGAAGAACGTGTCTTTATTTTGAAATGTTATTGCCAAAATAGCAAATCTTTTGCTGTAACTGTGAAGAAATACAAAGGAAAGTTCGGCAAAACCTCAACATTGAGTGAATTGACTGTATACTTACCTTAACTTATAAAACTAAATAAATTGATTTGTTTCTTCTTGATTATCAAGACTAATGGCAAAGTTTGAACGCAATGGTAATGTTGGCAATGACAGGACGAGTGATGTCAGTGACTACCCCTAAGGATGTGAAAGCTGTAAAAGCATTTTACCACCCACATGAAGAACTTCAGCTCATTCAAATATCTCTCGATCTTCACTTTAAATTATCCTCAAACAAGATCTGCACCTGTTCCCTCACAAGGTACAATAACAACAACCGTTAACCCAAAGCGATTTTGACTTTGCAAACGAAGTGTTGGAGCGGGTCAGTGAAGGCTTGTTCAAGTTCAACGGGTTAATTTTAGTGATCAATGATATTTTCAATTGGATGTCTATATAAACAAACAAAATGATCGGTTTTAGGTCAATAAAAATTCATATTTGACAGAAAGTTGCCTTATTTATCCACGAAAAGTTAGTATATGGTGCTCAATCGCTTATAGTGGTATTGTTGGGCTATGCTTTCTCACAAAATCAAGGATAAAAATAATTAAAAAAAAATTATTTTACATTATTGGTTCTAGCAAGATGGAGACACTGCATATAGCAAGACTGATAATTTAAAAATAATTTGAAAACAGACTATTGGCTACAGGGGAAGTCTCTCTAGAAGCCTAAAGTAGGCATAGACTGGCCAAGCAAATCGCCCGAGTTGAACTAATGGAATTTCTTTCTGTGGGGTTATATAACTGAAGAATCATATCACAAACTAAAACTAAAGGCACCAGTCAAGACATTTGGCACAAGTCAATTATGGCTTTTGGAAATCGTCTGGAACATGTGAACGCTTTGAAAATCTCACCCACTAACGCTAATATGTTGCTATTATAAATATTTTGTTGTTATTATAAATATTTAAAAACCAAATTTTGAAAATGTTATAGTTTTTTGTAATTAATTTTTAACCTTCGGCGCGAGTGTCTAGCCATCCGGTATATCCAATCCAAAACTTGCAAATTGAGTCAAAAATCGCAGAGAAAAGTGGAACCATTGCATATCGAGGATAGACAAATCTAGTCAAATAAAACTATTCAAAGATCACATTCCGAGAGGCACTCAGCCCAAAAAGACTCAATAAGAGATGGAAGGCCAATCTGGAATAATACAAATTGTAAGCTTAATTTGTGAAGAAGAAGAAAAGTTAAGAAACAATCAGTTAGCAACCTCGCTCACTATTAAATTCAAATTTTAATAATCTCCGCTTCTTTTCTTATCAAATGTTTATAAATCAGAAATAATTCCCCAACTAAATTCTATATTTAAGTATTCCATACCAAAGTTAGCGTTTAGGTAAATTTCCCGATAAGCCAGTTAAAATGATTGAGAGGAGCCCGGGCGCTCGTGGGTTACGGCAAAATTCCGACGTATTTATGAGTGCGCCTAATAAATTTTAAACTTTTATGAGATCCCTGGCAAATTGCGAAAATCAGCAGGCGCGGGGGCGTTCCGTTTGAAGCTTGCAGCGCAGCAAATTACCTATAACATGTGGGCGTGGAGTTTCCTTAAAGGAATGGAACACAGCGGCCGTATATTGCTTTCTTAAATTGCGTCGTACATATTTAATACAAAGCAATTCTGACGTTCCATGTCTTTATAACAGTCGGGCCTACTTGAACAGTAACGACTTTGAAATGCTAATGAGAGCTTCAATGGTAATGCCTCGCGGATAACAAGGGAATTTGTAAAATTGAGAATGCTACCTGGCAGGCAAAAAGGGCAATTCGTGTCAGTTACTTGGAAGTAGGAAAATAAAGGGCAACGTTTCTAGCACAATCCTTCGCACTTGATAAACATAATGTTCAATCAAATTAATCATTTAGTTCAAGTATTTAAAAATATGTGGTTTAGAGAGCTCTAATTACGCGCACAACAGAAAATATTGCAAGAGTATATAAAAGTGCAGAAATTAATGCAACAACTCTTTGTAAAAAAGTAATTTGAATAAAATTGTGTATTAAAACACCAGTAAATTAAAAATTTGTTAAAATACTAATTTTAAGTAGTAAAATTATTATAACTAGTTAGAGTAATCAAGAAAATCCCAATTTTTGGGCAAAAACTTATTATGAGAGAGAAAGCCCATTTTTATTTTAATGGTGGTGTTAACATACAAAATTGCCGAGCTTAACACTGTTTAGTGTGGAATTCGGACAAAAATTGTCACTGGTCCTTTCTCTTTTGCTGCCAAGACACACGATTTAAACACTCATGTAGTGTTAATTGAACAATTTTGATGTAAACGATATTTATTTTCAAAAAGACGGTAGGTAATAGCGGTATTACCATAAACAAATTTAATCTCTTGTTCAGAAGATTTTCGTTGACTAATATGACATATTTTTGTGAGGATACTGAAAAAACTACGTAGAAGTTATTCAACAACATTTAAATCATTTCTATCAACTTAGGCGAGGTTGTCTTGTAAAATATCATAAAAAAACAAGACGTGCAAGTGACACAGAATTTGTTATAAATCTTGTTTTCAGACACTATGTTATTGGTAGCATTTTGGTGTTAAACATTTTTATAGATCTTTCCTATATACATAATGCATTTGAGAGGAAGGAACAACTTCTTTTTTCAATATTACGGCTCTTCTCTTAGTATATTTTGGCTAAAAGTTTCTTAGATTAGTTATAATTTTTAATTAATAAGACAAGATTACAAGTTTTGGTGTTAATATAGACACGCATCCAAGTTTTGTTGCTTAATTCCTTCATAAAGTTCCCAATAGTTGAGAAAAAATACAAGTAAAGCATAAAATGGTGAGAAAGACCTCACCATAGTGAAATACATCCAAAAACAGTTTTCAATCAAAATTTTATATCTGTATATTTATATTATGATGAAACAGCAGCAAACATAATATCAATAAATTTAGAAGGCGAAGGTAAAATGAAGATAGAGAATGAACAGCTTTACATTATTAAAAGTGCTTACAACAGAATAATAGGAGGAAAGTGAAGAAATAAAAGATTTGCTAATTAAAAATGAAAAATATGCAAATACTTTACACAGTGCGGTAAAATAAGAAGTGATATCGCGTAGTGCTAAGGTGTGAGTAAATTATAAGACCCCGCGCAAGTTACGCATGTAAATCATGCGTATATAACAACAATGGTCAAAATAAGGTTAAAAGATTGAAGAGAAGAATGCTAAGAAGAATATTCGACGGGAAGGAAGTAGCTAAGAAAACAAGATTAACAATGAAGCGATATGGCTTAACAACTAAACCAAGCATAACGCAAGTCATAAATGCATAAACGTTTAAGGTGACTGGACTACTCACAAAAGATAGAACTGCATAGTGCCAAACCAACTAATAAATAGGACGATAAAGGGTACCCAAAAAGTAGAGAGTCCTAGGAGGACATGGATAACAGCCGTAGTAGAAAACTTCCAAAAGAGAATTTTGACTTGTTTGGCTCACTGCGTGAACATAACGAATCAGAGTAGTACAATAGTCGCTATTGAGTGTTTCTCGGAAGCGGACTGTGCGTTTTGTGTGACAGAGTTTTACAAAACTACGATTTAGCGATTATTGCACGGAGAAAGTTCAGTAATCATAATTTGTGTAAGATAAATCAAGTGCCAAGTGTTTTCTCATCAGAAAATGGGTGCGATTAAACTATCAATAAACCTAAGTCGAGACAACCAAGGTCGCCAAGAACTGACGAAAACGTAGAGAGCGTACGACAGTCCGTTCGCGAAATTCCTGATCTATCTGTTCGTAAATGGGCAAATGTTTTGAATGTGTCTAGATTATCATTACGCAGCATTTTACGCAAATAATTGTGCCTGCGCCCTTATAAAATTCAATTGGTGCAAGAACTGAAGTCCAACGATGCCAGTCAGAGGCTTCAAATCGTTAACTTCGTTAATCTCAATTTACTCAACAACATTTTGTATTCGAATAAAGCAATAAACTGCCGTTACTGGAGCGCTATAAACGCACAATCCAACCAAGAGAAGCCCCTTTATTCACTAAAACATGACTTTGGAGCGTTATGTTAAGATCTTAAATTATTGGTAAATAAATTGCAAAATTTTATTGGCTATGGTCAAATAATGTGGTTCCAGCAGGATAGCGTAACACTACACACTTCTAACATGTTTCTGTCGCAAGTTTGTAAAATTTTTTTTTTCATAAATTTGGAATTTTCAGATCCTTGTAAAAGGTTTTATTGCTAAGGTGCCAATCAGCAATGACCATGACAAAAAGAGTTTTTCTTTGATATCTTTGCAGAATTTTGATATTTGATGTTTTCCCACAGCCCCATAGATAAATACCACGTACGCTCACACTGGAACAATAGCTATCTTATACACTAGCACTTTATTTTGTAGCCATAACTTTGATTTTCTCTCTAGGAGTTAGTGCATCTTTTTCACTATTGAGTCCAATAGCTTTCTCTTTTTTGTAATGTAGATTCTGCATGTTAAGCGAGTGTCGAGGTACATGTCGAGATATTTAGTTTTTTCTTTAATTGGGATTTGTATATCCTTTAGTGTGATAGAATGAGCAAACTTATGTTTATGGTAAAAGTGATAGCTGTGAATTTATTTTCATTGATTTGTGTTCTCCACCTGTGCAACCATTTTTGAATGTTATCCAGACTACTTTTGTAGAATAGCCGATGCTTATGTTGAATCTGAGTGAGAAGCTAATATCACGTTGTCCTCTGCGAAAGTGGCCATCTTTGCATTTTTATCGCAAGGTAAGTCAGCTGTGAATATCTGATATAAGGTTGGCATCAGAACGCTACTATGAGGAACGCCTACTTTTATTAGGTATAATATCTCAATTTTTCAAGGTCCATTTCTATTACATCGACAACCCTGTGTATCTGCTCTAATGTAGAGTACCCAAGTTGATAATGTGTAATTAGTGCTTTTTGTTCAAATATAATTATCATCCTCTTTAGCATTAACCTTTCTAATACCTTGTGCCATGCACATTATTGCTTTGTAGGGCAGTTTCTTAAGTGGTTTGGCAGTAATTAGGTCGTACCAGAGAGCTTTTATGTTGTTTAGATATTTAATTTTAGCTTTAAAATCTTTAGGGGTAAAGGATTGTATTAGTGGGCTTAGTTATCAAATAGCATGATGGTAGTTTATAATCACTTGTCCTTGTTTAGATGTATTAAGTGTGGTTTGAATATTTGAATATTGTTGATAGGTGTTCCACAAAAAGTTCAGCTTTCTCAACTTCAATTGCTGCTCAGAAGCCGTCGACCTTGCGAATTGGTAGAACAGGATTTCGGACATTTTTTTAGTTTCTTTGTTGCCTTCCAAAACTTTAATTAGCGGAGGAGGTAGGTTGCCAACGTATTCATTAAATGTTTTATTTTCCATTTCTTTAAAGCCATTTGTAACTACTGGTTAACTTATTTAGGTTATTTTTATCTATGGGGTTTCTCGTTTGCTGCTAGATTCGTCTGGCTCTTCTTTTATCGTCAATTTTGGTTTTAATGTATAATGCGTAATTTTTAATAACTTTGGTTTCTTTGTGACTAAGCGGCGGTGTTGCGTAGCAAGCTGCGTTATGAATATTTGTTGTTAGGTGTTCTATTGCATTGGCAATTTTGTCTTGTGTTTGCAACAAAACTTTAATTGTTGTAATGTCCGTGAAGTGCTCCCTGATCAAGTCCCATTTGTGTGATTGTTGTAGAGGGAATGATTCTTTTGCTTTGTAATAATAGAAGTGAGGATCGTGACTATTATAGTTGAATGATCTGAAAAAAAGTTAAAGAACGTTTCCACTTAACTTGAAGATATATATGTATATGCATATATATATATATATATATATATATATATATATATATATATATATATATAGATATGTCGCTCTGTAACAAAATCCTTATCTACAGAACCATAATGATACCAATCTGGTCCTATGGAATAGAACTTTGGGGCTGTGCTAGCAAAACTAACCTCGCAATCATGCAACAAAGTATATATATATATATATATATATATATATAGATATGTCGCTCTGTAACAAAATCCTTATCTACAGAACCATAATGATACCAATCTGGTCCTATGGAATAGAACTTTGGGGCTGTGCTAGCAAAACTAACCTCGCAATCATGCAACAAAGTAAATCTAAAATCTTAAGATCTCTCGTTGATGCTCCCTGGTACATCACCAATCAGATGATACACGACGACCTCGGCATCCCAATGCTCAATACGGTAATACAGGTCAGAACCAGGAAACATCTTGAAAAACTTACCACCCATGACAACCTTCTTCTCTAAGAACTTCCACACCATCAAGTCATTAGATGCCTCAAGCGCCGCTGGCCTACAGACCTCCACTGAAGAGGGCCCCACATGGGCCCAACACCTTAGCACTATTTTCTAGGACGAGGACCAGTCACTGGACGGGCCCTCATCATGTCAATTTATAAACCAAAATATTAGCTTAAAGAAATACATTGTATGGTGATTGGTAATGTAATAAATTTAAAAAAAAAGAAGAGGTGACAGACTGTTCTCTATGAGACCCTGATTTGACTCCTGTGGTTTTTTTCTCGTGAGAATATTTTAAATCAGTGTACTGGAGCAATCCGTGTTCTCTAGTTCAATTAAAAGAAGATGTCCGTCAAGAAATGGCAGCCATTACGGAGAAAGTGCGGTGCTTTTTGTTTTTTGTTTAAAAATATGTAGTGGGTATGCAGAAACACTTAAATGCCATAATTTCCCGCAGTCTGCATTTTAATAACAAATAAACGTTTTTTTTAAACATATGTCTATCTTGTGTTTTATAACTAACTTAAAAAGAAACATTTTGGGACACATACAATGGTGAAGAAAGAAAAGACCGGTCGTCCTAGAAAAAAATTGTAATAGATAGCAGCTCTACAATTAACACTAAATGTGTAAGTTAAAAATACACATAACAATTTTAAGCGAGTTACCTAATTCTGCTTTGGCAAAATATGCAAAGTAACGATCCGAAAATGTATTTATCACAACCACGATTTACTCAACTCCCTTACACCTTGCAACAGCCAGTGTTTGCAATTCAAAAATAATTCATAATCCTAACTTTCTACAATTCGCACAAAAAAATTCTTATACCCCATCAGTTTAATAAACAAATTGCATATCAGCATCTCCAGCTTTCATTAACACACCTCTATTTGTACCAGTAAGTAATCAAGCTTATAACCCTCAATTAACTAACAACACACAGTCAATAACTGATGACGATGCCGATGAGAACAAAACATAAAACCAACACGTCTGGCAACAAGTTAAAAAGCGCAAACGAAACATTAAAAAATCTGCAACACAACAAGTAAATGAAAACCCGACTGTATATCAAAACGGATAGAATCTGTTAGCCAATATTACTACCGACAACAAACCGCAAGCAACAGAAGTAAGCGAGATGAAGAAAATACCTAAACTTTTTCCAATATTCACATTTGGTGTTACAAATTACTCAAAAATGCTTGAAAACCTAACAAAAATACTAGCAAAAAAAAACGTTTATTATAAAGCTTCAGCAAACAATACAATTAAAATCAATACATACACTCCCCAATCACAGAAACAATTAATCACACATCTCAGAGTCGAAGGAATTATACATCGCACTTACCATCTGAACGAAGACAAGGCCTATAGAGTAGTACTAAGAAACATACATCATTTTCTAGACACTGAAGAAATCAAAGGAGAATTAAAAAAGCAAGATCATACGGTATGAAACATCACAAATGACTCACATAGAGTAACAAAGGTACGGCTACCTATGCTCTTTCTAAACTTCAAACTTGTGGACAACAATAAAAAGGCATATGAAATAAATACATTGATCACCAAATGATAGTGATGGAAGCACCATGTAAAAAAATTGCAATTAAGCTGTGCACCAGATGTCAATCTTATAGACACAGTAAAAGCTACTGCACAACATTACTTATGCGTCAAGTGTGGAGGGGAGCACATCACTACCACCTACAAGAAATCGAGAGATTTTCCCGTTAAGTATGCGTTGTATCAAAGACCACACCCAGCAAACTACAAAGGGTGGCAGGTATACCAACAACTGCAGTTAAATCGAGGAAAATCAGCTGTCTCCTTAAGAATACAATGTACCGATTACTGCACATCGTGTATACTCTGTAAGCGTAAGTGGTCCAAACTACTCGCAAATCGCGCCAAGCCCTCATAACAATAATCCAACCTAAGATAATAAAAATAACGATATTTCACCGTCTCCATTTTTGTCTAAGTTTAAAACTATAATCAATCAACTTACGAACTAAAACAGCATGATGTTAAATCTGCTTATTACGCTAGTTACCAGAAACTAATAATTGATTCTCTTCGAGCATGGAATGCAAATGGGTCAACAGAGCATCGATTATTAGTTGAACTATTCCTAAAGGAGCAAAAAAGTTGCATCTTATTGATCTCTGAAACTCATTTTATAGAAAGGAGCTATTTCAATATCCACAATTATACTGCATACTACACCAACCACCCCGGTGGAACAGCTCATGCTGGTTCAGCAAACAACAAAATATCTCACTACGTCATGGAAGCGATTGTAACTATCTACAGGGCACTATCATCAACGTCAAAAGTCCAAATAGTTAACTAATATTAGCATATACAGTCCGCCAAGAGACTCTGTAAATCAGTACAAGGATTTCTGCAAAAAACTAGGCAACAGGTTTATAGCTGACGGCGGGGATCAAAGCTAACAACCACCAAATGGCGAGAATTACATAAAGCTACGGTGGAAAACAACTATAACTTTTTATACACTGGGGAGCTCACATACTTGCTGGCTGACTTAAATAGAGTACCTGTTGTCGTAGATTTCTTTGTTGCTAAAGGCCTATCTCCAAGATATTGTAAAGTGGAAATGTTCTTTAACTTACTTTCAGATCATTCAACTATAATAGTCACAATCCTCACTTCTATTATTACAAAGCAAAAGAATAATTCCCTCTACAACAATCACACAAATGGGACTTGATCAGGAAGCACTTAAAAGACATTACAACAATTAAAGTATTGTTGAAGACAGAAGACAAAATTGCAATGCAATAGAACACCTAATAACAAACATTCATAACGCAGCCTACTACGCAACACCGCCGCTTAGTCACAAAGAAACCAAAGTTATTAAAAATTACCCATTATACATTAAAACCAAAATTGACGATAAAAGAAGAGCCAGACGAATCTAGCAGCAAACGAGAAACCCCATAGATAAAAATAATCTAAATAGGTTAATCAGTAGTTACAAATGGCTTTAAAGCGATGGAAAATAAAACATTTAATGAATACGTCGGCAACCTACCTCCTCCGCTAATAAAAGTTTTGGAAGGCAACATAGAAACTAAAAAAATGTCCGAAATCCTGTTCTACCAATTCGCAAGGTCGACGGCTTCTGAGCAGCAATCGAAGTTGAGAAAGCTGAACTTTTTGTGGAACACCTATCAACAATATTCAAATATTCAAACCACACTTAATACCTTTAAATAAGAACAAGTGACTATAAACTACCATCATGCTATTTGATAACTAAGCCCACTAATACAATCCTTTACCCCTAAAAATTTTAAAGCTAAAATTAAATATCTAAACAACATAAAAGCTCTTTAATTACTGCCAAACCACTGAAGAAACTGCCCCACAAAGCAATAATGTGCATGGCACAAAGTATTAGAAAGATTAATACTAAAGAGAATGATAATTATAATTGAACAAATAGCACTAATTCCACATTATCAACTTGGGTACTCTACATTAGAGCAGATACACAGGGTTGTCGATGTAATAGAAATGGACCTTGGAAAATTGAGGTATTATACCTAATAAAAGTAGGCGCTCCTCATAGTAGCGTTCTGATGCCAACCTTATATTAGATATTCACAGCTGACTTACCTTGCAATAAAAATGCAATGACGGCCACTTTCGCAGACGACGCCGTGATATTAGCTTCTCACTCAGATTCAACACAAGCATCGGCTATTCTACAAAGTAGTCTGGATAACATGCAAAAATCACACACAAATCAATGAAAATAAATTCACAGCTATCACCTTTACGTTAAAATACAACTTCGCTCCTGCGGTCACACTAAATGGTATACAAATCCCAATTAGAGAAAAAACTAAATATCTCGGCATGTAGCGCGACAGGCGACTAACATGGAGAACCCTCATTACAAAAAAGAGAAAGCTATTGGCTGCATTGGTCAAAAAGATGTTCTGGTTCCTAGGGAGAAAATTAAAGTTAAGGCTACAAAATAAAGTGCTAGTGTATAAGACAGTTATTGTTCCAGTGTGAGGGTACGGGGTGTTTACATCAAATATCAAAATTCTGCAAAGATATCAAAGCAAAACTCTTATTGTCATGGCCAATGGTGACTGGTACATTAGCAATAAAACTCTTTATAAAGACCTGAAAATTCCAAGGATCAGAAAGTTAAAAGACGTGTAATTACCTATGTGAACAGAACACACAGGAACCTCAATATGTTAGTGCTGTATTTACTAGACAATGCTAATATCACTCAAAGATTAAATAGACTTCAAACGTTAGACCTTACTAATTAATAAGTGTTCTATTAGTATGTTCAGGGAATCGCCACTGGGCGTCATTATCTCCTCATGACAAAGTTATTCAGTTTAGTATTAAAGTATTAGGACAAATTTGCCTGTTAGCCTTACGGCTAGTTAATTAATATACTTCAACAGATTGACATCCTATTGATTTCGAAAACTTGTTAATCACCCAGATTAAAAAACATAATTTATTATTGTGAACTAAATAATTATTTTAACAAAGTATAAAGTGCAAAAATAAAAATTGAAACAATGCCTCACTTCCAGATAATTGCATCTATCTACAGTCCATTCTAACATCTCATATTTACTGAAATTTTTTAGCTAGAAGTAATTGGAACTCTATTGGCTTCGGGCTCAAGAGTTACCACTTCAAAAAGACGCAATTTTCTAAAGATAATTTAACGATTACTTCTCGAGCGATAAACCAACTTTTGGTTTTGTTTAACTATGCAATTGTCAGTACCTTAGGAATACTTATTCCCGAGGTGAATCGAACTTAGACCTATGTGCTGATCATATTGCAGTCATCATAACCATCAGATTGACAATGACTAAAAAACCCCTTTTAATATACCAAATATTTTTTTCCAAAATTAATTTTATCAGAATAAAAAAAAACACAGTCTGATTACAATTATACAAGATGCTGTCTGACATGTCACTTTTAATCCAATCTACACTCCAGCTGTGTCAAGTAACACTCCTCGCTATAGACGAAAAGTCATTTTTAAAAAACGAAGGGATAGGAACAATAGAAAACAATAACAAAGAGCCACAGATGTACGGGATAAAAGTTTTTTCAAACGGTATAATAACTTAACAAAAAATGCAAGCTTTCAATTGTAACGATCCCTCCTAACAGAAAACCCGTTGGTTCTAGATCGGACACGGATAAAGCAAATATATTGAGCTGACCTTTTTAAAAAACCACAATCAAAAACAAAAATAATGGCAGAGAAATTAAATCCTTCCTCGACGTTGCAGGTCAAGCCACCGCTACTCAAACCCTTAACACTAAGAGAAATATTTCAACAAATAAAACCAGAAAATATACGAAAAGCCCCCAGGTATGATCTCATAGCTTGTAAAGTACTGCACAACTACAATATACAATAATATTCTACGACTCTGCTTTTTCCCAGTTTTATGAAAAATGCTCAGCTTGTAACGATTGCTAAGTCTAGAAAACTGCCTACATAACCACAACCCTACAGACTTTTTTCTTGTTCTTGCTTTCAAAAAGTTACAAAGGATTTCCACTTAAACCCACTGAAGACATTGTAGATCAAAACCAACATATCCCATTGCACCAATTTAAATTTCATGAATATCATTCATTCATACACTAAAGTACTGAATCATCGTTTACATAATAGGAAACCTAAAAAACAAGAGCCTGTCCAGCATCTTCTTGAACATAAAACGGGCACTTTATGAAGTATGACATAGCGGACTGTTATACAAACTTAAAATGCACTTTCGCGGCCAACTTTATTTAATCATACCTAACAGATAGAATCTATAAATTTAAAATGAACAATGCAGTATCAAACTTCCACCAAATCACTTCTGGAGTTCCGCAAGGCAACGTCAGGGGCTACTACTATACCAGCGCTACACTTTAGATGCACCAACCACATTTTTGACGACATAACCTTATTTTCAGTCAACTGGTCTGCTGAAATAGCAATTGGACATCTACAGAGGCAATATTTAGAGACAATCTTCAAGGCCACCCTAACCATATTATCTAACAACTTGCTAATCAACCACCTGTTACGAGACAACTGCAACCACGACAATGGCCCCAAGAGGTAGGTGTTGCAACCCAATCAGAGCTGATGTATTCATCAAGGAGACTGGCACTGGCTACAGCTTCCCAAGTGACATTTGGAATACGAGTAGATTGTAACATATTTTCTCTAATGGCAGCAACTTGGTAACAAACATGGCGACCGCAATAACTCAAAATTTTATTGCACCTATTGAAGAGCGCTTTAGGAGCTGAAAAGCCAAGCTCGCACTCAAAGGAATATTGTGCCGACACTGTGGACAAACCGTAACATAATTCTGCAGCCGCTGCATCCGGGTAAACACAGTTTGCATGTGAATACACCCTGGGCTCGGACACGGCGGCAACTGCAGTATGTGCGAATTGACAGAAATTTGCCATTACGATGGCTCGGGCGCGGTGTTTGCAAGTTGGTCTAGCTGCTGCAGTATCAGTTTGCGCCATCGCTAATCCTTATCAGTCTGTTTGACGATCCGGCGCTGCCACTGCATGGCCGCCGGCTGCGGGCATCCGCCGCACAGAGGCGGCTTTGTGTGTGCCCCTGACAACCTCCGATGGCTAGCTGGCCGCGCGGCGCCCAGGTACAAACGGAAGCCGCGCTGCAGCTTTTTGCGCTTTATTTGTGGCGTGCCCCGTGTATGGAGCCGGCCCATCGGCGACAGGTTAAACGCTCTAAAACGCGGACGGAATTAAACGGCGCGTTACCCCACTAATAAATGTGGTGCACGCTTTGCGAGTTTCAAAGCAGCTGGTCCTGTCTCTTTGTCTGCTTGTTATACGCTCTTCACATTATTTATTTATCATGTGCAGCATACGAGTCTAAATTTAGACTTGCAGACTGCAGCAATGCATAGAAAGGCATCCTTTCGTTGTTGCAGTTGTTTTTGACGCCACTGGGAAATTGTAAAAAACAGCTATATCTTTTCGGATAACTAATTGCTTGCAGTTTAAGTTATGCTCCAACCAATAATTATCTAAAAGGTTTCGTTATAAAAAGTTCTGCTACTGAACTCGGTAATTTGAAACCAAAATAAAAAGTAATAATTGGTTGGAAAAACCATGCATGATGTATAATGGAGACATCTATAATTTTAAAAATAATGGTTTCTCCCAGTCTAAAAGAAGCTTGTAGTTGCAACTCAGAATTTAATACAACCAATTCCTTTGATTCCTTTGACGGCATAAGTGAGTTCAAAAAGATTATGAAAAAGCTAATGGAACAAATGGGGACAATCCTAAATCTACTAACGCCTCTAGCTGCTAAAAGCAATAGATCAGCATCTTAAAGTGGAATGCCATCGGCTTGCTACACTATAGTGATCAATTTACATCATTTCTTACAAATCAACACATATATGTTCAGGTAGAAGATATTTAAAAATTCCTTTGTATGCGGTTCATTCAAGTCAATATCCTGATGGCGGAGCCTATGCTGGTACAGCTGTAATTATGAAGAACCCAATTAAGCATTATCAACTCTCTAAATATAAACAAGCGCTTCTCCAAGCTAGCACATTTGCTACTGAAGACTGGATAGAACCATTAACGATGTGAACAGTACATTGTCTTCCTAGATGTAATAAGCTAGGACTAAGCTATAGGCTACAAGTAGGTGGCTCCACCTTAACATGGTGGGGAGCTAAGTAGCCTTAATGACCCCGAGAACAATGCTGGTGGGATATTACAGTCTCCTGGTAGGGTCACCTACGCCAGTCAGGACGAAGACGAGAGGAGAAACTAAGGACAGCTCACCCTCAGGAGACACTTGTTAGTGCCATGGGAATTAGCGCACCCGAGGGTATCTGGCTACCGTCGCCTGAACGCCAGGCATCGCGATAAATACCGTAACCGCAACCCGTGCTCCAGCAATTTCTGGAGGGCGTACCAGCGGTACGTTTCACGGGGACCTGCGACCGGAAGGCTTGCCTAAACCGGCTGGTCTGCAAGGACGACACCTCTATAAAAAGGATGAAAACACCTCTAAAAACCTGTGGGGCATCGGATGCACCCTATAGTATTAAAAATTTCCCCTAGGAAAGGGCGTCCCCGAGGAGCGACTTATTCTCTGTCTCAACTAGTAGAAACGTTATGGAGGACAACAACAAAAACGAATAACGAATTTGGGACAACACAGAGAAAGAAACGCCTCAACAGCGTCTGAAGATGACACTGAAAGAAAAGATAAAGCTCTGGCAACTGAATTACTGGAAATACTAGATGCAATTTTAAGATTGTCAAAAGACCTAGAAAAGCGGGTAGAAGAAAACCCCAACACAAAAAGAGAAATCAAAGAAATATTCTCAAAACTACGAAGAAACACAGACATTAAGGACTGGCTAGGGGAGTATAAAGGGAGGGAATGGAAAAACAGACCGGAAAAGCCGACACACAGAGTAATGTCCAAACCAAGGAAATGGCAACACAAACGGAAGCGTGGGACGTAGGCCACAAACCAAACCAGAAAATCACATTAGACGATATAAAAATTTCGAAAAATGAAAGAGCATCAAAAAAGGACTGGGATAAAGAGACATACGCCAGTACTAAAGTTAAATCGGGCATTTCACTCCAAACAAAGGATGAAGTTGTAAAAGTAGTAATAGTAGAGCGAGGCGACCTCGACACAGAAAAAAGCATATAAAAATTATATAACAACAGATTCCCTAAACTCGCAGAGGTAGCAGAGAATTTCGAGGTGCTGGAACAAAGCACCCGCACTGGTTCAAACAACGCAATTGAGCGCTCAAGCCAAATGGTAATCAAAATATGACACAGGACAACAGATAAAGAAATGTGGGAAAACCCAAAAAGACCTCACTACACCATATTAAAAAAATGAGTTTGGAAAAGATGAAGACGGTGGAATGGGTTTTCCGCAATTCAAAAACGAATGCTACAATATACACAACGACAACCGCAAAAAAAAATAAAACGCTACGGGGCACAGACTGAACCCTACAAAGGAAAGAAAAACATATGCACTAGTTATAAACGACAATGATAGCGACTATAGAAAAACCCAAAGGAAAGTAAAAGCAGCAATAAGTGACATACTAGTCAGCAATTTCATAATAGGGCTTAGAAGCACAAGGAATGGCAAACTGCCCATTACTGCTAAAAAAAAACGAAGAAACGATTGAGGAACAAAAACAGTAATAGAGAAATTTCCGGATCAACTAACAACTAGAAAAGCAGGAGGACTGGGGAAAACGGAAACTATTTATATAAGAGGATTTAATCTAACAACCAGGAAAGAAAAGATACTGGCAGCTTTAAAAGAGAACCGAGAGCCTAGGACAAGGACAATATGCCGCCTAATGCTGACATAACGCCAATGAAACTAGGGCTGCGACGATAAGGACTGCCAAAGAAATCTCAGATGAAATATTAAAAGAACCGCATCTACGTGTAGGCCTAGTCAACTGTACCCTTGAAAGAAGAATTCAACTGAGAAGATGCAGGAAATGCCAGACAGAAGACAACTTTGTTACAACTGCGGAAAAACAGGACACATGGCAAAGGACTGTGAGGAACAGGAGGCATGCTTGCTTTGCAAAAAGATAGGTCACAAAGCGGGAAGTAGAGAATGCCCAGACTTTAACACAGTCCTGATGAAAGCAAGAAAAGCACGAACTAGTGACACCCAGAAAAATACCAGGCCCGCCGTGACAAGACCCGAAAACCAGGCAGGTCTACAAAATTACCGCACTGAATATTAAAACACCACAGAAAGGCGTTGGCTGCGGCAAGAAAA
Organism: Sinelater perroti; assembly: GCA_036346155.1. Taxonomy (NCBI): domain Eukaryota; kingdom Metazoa; phylum Arthropoda; class Insecta; order Coleoptera; family Elateridae; genus Sinelater; species Sinelater perroti. The sequence goes on along the minus strand of JARFIY010000158.1, from coordinate 12,123,825 downwards.
AACCGGTAACCAAATAACATCCCGGGGAAAACGACAATCTGAATCGCTGCCGAGCGGCACATGATCCGATGGATAAGGTTATTGAAGAAAAAGGCATAAATATACTGACAGGGCAAGAACCTAATCAAAAAAGAGGTGTAAAATACGTCTGTGATATAAACTGTAATACCTTTCCATACTTAAAAAGGACACACCTGTGATAAAATACTCTAGCCAAATTGGATTTCTGTATGTTGAGATAACAAACATTGTAGTTTACTTCTGCTCCTTCTCGCCGAATAGACCGAAATAGTTTGAAGTCTTCCTATATGAATTGGAAAATAGCATCAAAAAACAAAATAAGGAAGTTATCCTTGGATGGGTCTGAAATACCAAAACTCTGATCTTTGGATTTAATATTACGAATGGACACCAGAAACTGCGAACAAAGGAAGGGAGTGTATTGCGGCTAGAAGACGGGCATTACGCAGACGCAAATACCCTGATAGCGCTCGGGAGCGCGTAGCTACAGAAGCGTACAAGTTAGCTAAATAAGAACTGAAAAAAGAAATAAGGCAAAAAAGCCGAAATGCGGAGACAACTCTGTGATGACCTGCAAAATGACGCGTAGGGGAAAGCGTAACTGATTGTGACGAACAAGATGCGTTTTCAACCTAAGACAATATTGACAGAAGCCAAAAAAAAAACTATTCCTTCAACAACTCTGGTGGTTAGAAGAAATAACCCAGATTAAAGAACAAAGACCCCAGGACCAAATAGCATACCTCCAACCGTCATGAAGACTGTATCTACAAAAAGATCGGAACTAATTTGCAAAATCTTTAATAAATGCTTCTCGATGATAATCTATCCATAAATATGGAAAAGAGCCAGGCTAGCCTTAGTTGAAAAACCTGGACACGTCTGCAGCAACAAAAAATTTTAAACCCCTATGTCTCCTAGCTATTTGTGGTAAGATGCTGGAAATCATCATAAAACAACGATTGGAAGCTGAGTAGTTGGAGGGAAATATTTTCCACAACAACCAATGAGTATTTCTCTGACAGCCCAAAAGATGGAGCTGCTTATCTTTACTGGCGGACGCAAACTGAAAAAGATAGAAATAGAGGTAAAAAGAACCAGTATACAAAACCAAGCTGCGTTAAAATATATGGGGGTCTACTAAAATCATAATCTAAAAATGACTACGTACGCAAAAAACCTATGGGAAGGCTTTTATCATGGCAGCTACCTTAGCTAGAATAATGCCACATAGTGGCAGACCGAAGAGTGGCAAACAGCTGTAACATCGACATTACTATACGACGTGCCTAGATGGCACAGAGCTATGAAATATAGATACTACTGTAACCTCCTAGAAAGGTTAAACAGAAAACTGGCGATTCGTGTAACATTGGCATACCGCATAGTGATAATGGAGGCGGTATTGGCCATGGTGCGAATGATACCTATTGAAATCATGACAGAGGAACGTTTAGAGATCTATAGAAGGGGCGTGGAGCACAGAACCGTAGCAAGGCAGTGAGAAGTGGAAGATAAGATGGGAGTAATGCAATGGATGGACAAAATCGTTTATACCAGACGTAGAAAGCTGGCATTTCCGGAAGTAGACCACTTCGTCTCAAAAGCCTTGGCAGGGCACGGGGTGTTCTTTGTCTAAACGAGACAATGACGATTGCAGGCACTGAGGCGAAAGGGATACGATAGAGCACACCATCTTCTATTGTAATAGGTGGGTCAAGGCGCGGGACATAGCAAATAGGAAAAGCGCCACAATCCTGACGACTGAAAATGATGGCACGGTTATGCTCAAAAGCAAGGAGAAATGAGCGGTGGTGATAAAAATACTTCTAAGCATAATAAAGACGAAAGCTGAAGAGGCGAAAACTATGTAACGGGCGCACCCACCCGAATTAAATGCTTTTCTGACGGTTCTGGGGTGGCTTCCACCGCCCAGGAGTAGATTCCGGCAGTACCTTCGTTGATAGATCGCAAGACCCGTGTCTCCATGGTGGATTTCGTCTTTACAAAAAAAAAATATGTAGGTTAGCTGCGGATATGTTGCATAAGCAGTCCCTAAACAAATACCGCCAAGTGATTGCCGGTATAAGCAGTATCCCTTCTGTTTTACCAACAGACACACTGTGGATGGATGAGGAATGTAGAAGGCAAAGAAGAACCACTACATTAAGAGTCCAAGGATATCTCTAGTACAATCATATAGCTTTTAAACAAAAAGTTTACTCAGATGCTAATCATGGTGTACGGAAATCAAAAGTCGGCAAGGAAGGAAACTCACAAGAAGACCATAGACCCTCCCAGCTAGTCATCAAGCAAAATCCCTGTGAGAAAATTAATAACACATCTTATAATACCAACAAGGGAATATCGTATAAAATTAGCACCTGGAATGTCAAAATATTGTATGAAGCAGGCAAGAATCACAATACAATTGAAGAAGTGGGAAGGTTCAATAGACTTGATAGGCATTAATGAGATGCGCTGGACAAGTTCAGGAGACAGTCACATTTATTACTCAGAAAATACAAAGAAGAACGCAAAAATGGTGTAGGTATCATTGTAAATACACATATAGTCAAACAGGTTGGGAACTTTATTTCAAGGTCACGATGGAGGAAAAGCAACAAAAGCACTACTTTTATACTATTATATAGCGAAGAAACGAGGCATGTTATTACAAAAATTAGGGGCAATACAAGATTAACAGAATTAGACTTTCCAAGGAGAAGCTTGCAAATTACTAGAGAAGGTAAGTGGTGCACAAGAAAAATATAGCAATAAATGCAAATTTGGAAATTGCACCTTCAAATGGTACAGACATGTGGAAAGAAGGTCGGAAGAGAGGTGGCCTAAGAATATACTACATTAAACACCACGAGAAAGACAACCAAGGAAAAGGTCTTTAAAACAGAAAACATATATAAATTACATCACAAAAGACAAATTTAAAAATTAGAGACTGGAAAAATAGACAATTGCAAACGTATTGTTAATGTAAACGTTAAGCATTTCTGCCACATTCCATTCTTTTCCTCCACCAGATTTAATCAATTCGTTTAAATTAAAATTAGTAAACGTTTCGTGTGAATGAATAATTAAAATTTTTGACCACACTACATGAAGATCGCATGATGGTTATGAAATGCTCGCATGATCCCTTTGCCCTGACAAAATCTGGGTCAGCTCAACCCCAACCCTCAGTCCGGGACAGTTAACGCCATGAAATCCCGAACACTGCAACTGCATTTCAGATAAGGCCCCCGACGCCGGCGCCCGCGCCGAGGCGATGATCGGCTGTTCTGGCGCTTTGGTTATCCATAAGCCCCAGCAGCCGGCGAAAGGTTGCCCGGTGCCGATTCGAGTTAACGTGTAGAACACAGGATTGCGCTAATCGAGCGCTTTCGGCTGCTGCTGGCCGACAGTACTTCAGCGCCCGAAGCCGGATTAGCTATCAGAGCTTTGAAATGAATTTCTTCCGCGGAACCTTAAATCGGCCGCTATTTGCATTCAGGCCGGGCTTCGCAGTCGCTCGCTCATGATCAGCTTACCTGGCGGGGCCTTCGGCCCTTTGAGGGCGGATTGCGCTCTTGTGGAGCGCAAACTTGGGCTGGCCGCATTGTTGCAGCAATAATGCGTTTTCCGTCCAGTACGTACAGTTGTTAGTACTGGTCGATCGCCAAAATACATTAGTTTTTGGCACTTAACAAAAGATTTATAATGATATTTGGGTCACATCTGCATGCAGCTGACATTCCTCTTCTGGGTCTTGCTCATGTACCATTTGATTTCTGGAAGGGTGGATTTGTAATTTAAGATTCTTTAAATATTTGAATCGCCCTTAAGATACTAGAGTCATTTTATTTAATATTATTTCTGTTTTCCACTTTTTACTTTCAATCAGAACTTACAGTTCTATGAGTCAAACTGTGAGCATAAAGCTTATGAAACTTTTTATTGGCGTGGTCAGGCACTTTACAATGAGAAGTCCCCTTTAGTGCTCTTTTAGGTCGGTTGTCCAGTGCTTTTAGTGTCTTTTATTGAACTGAGGTTCCTATCAGTAGTTGAAGTGTAGGTTTGGGTGATATTCTAGTCTGCTCTGATGCCTATTGCGTTTTTCTTTAATGACTCCTTTAGATAAGGTACATTTAATTACTTGCAATACATAGTGTGTTTGTTAGTATTCGGAGTAACTTTGAACGAATTTTCTGGACTATCGATATATTTGATTTGCTTAATTCCGTTGACACAAAGAAGTTTAATTATTGTCTTGCAGAAAGTTAATTGGGTTGGAGGGTAGTGCTTTTTGGAGTGGGTGGTCACATCAACTGTGTTGACAGGAGGTGAATCAGGATAACTGGTCCTCACAAGGTACGCAACTCACACTTATGGCTCCCACTGTTGCACCCCGAAAAACTGCAGGCTAAACTAAGTGGGGGTAACCAGATATGGTAAACAATAGTGAGGTGCAACAGCTTTACTATAGATTGGATAAATTCAATATTTATCACGTTAGCAAAAATAAGAAACCCAAAAACCTGCGGCGGCTGCAGGCTCATAAGCTTTATGTCGTATATAGTAAAAATATTTTTTAAATTAATTCATGCAAAGATATAATAAATGCAAAACAAATATCGGATACTACTAATTGGTTTTTTGTAATGGTTTTGGGACCAGAGAAGCATTATTTAGTTTCATTGTACTCATGAGTTTAAATTTTATTCTTAAACAGTAAAGTGGTGCAACAGTTAAATGATAGTGAGAGGTCGGAAGGTCACTTTAAACCCATTTGTCCTAGATCACTTCACCGGTAAGTGGAAAACCACTTTTATTGCCGCGCGGAATGAATTTTACGCAGCCCACAACGAATGTAGCGTTCGGATGCTCTCCTAAACAGACACCAATTATTAACAGCAGACACAACCTCTTTATCCACTCCAGCAAAATTATTTTACCTTTAACCCTGATATCTTACAATCATAAATTGTTTTCTTAAATACACCAGCTTTTACTTCTGCATTTAGTCAATATTCTGCACTTGTAGCTACGCCGCTCAAAATAAAATCAACATAGCAAACTTCTAACGAAAATCAAAAAGTAACGCAGAAAAATACTCACGACTGACAAGTAGTCAAAAAAACCGATCTTACGAAAATCTACAAATGAGTTCGAATCAGTTTTATTTAAATACACACAACAGATTTTCAGTATTTATCGACAGTGACGTTAATATGAAGGAAAATCAGTTAACTACCGCAGCTACAATTCAAACGAACTAAAACCACCTCTAATATTTATATACGGCGTAACTAATTTTACAAACATGGTAGACAACCTAGCGAAAGTTACTGATGATAAAACATCCCATAGCAAGGCTCTAGCAGATAATACGCTTAAAATCAGTGCCCTCAGCATTGATACATACAGAAAGCTAATCACCCACCTAAGAGATGAAAAAATAATTTGCCACACCTGTTCCGTGCACATCTCTAAACCCCCTTTGTCCCTAATCCCATCTCTATCTGCAACCTTGATTTGTCCGCTTGCCCACCCCTAGTCGCAACTAAACGGAATTCCGCTGCATGGTATTCCAATTTGAACCTTTGTGAGCGACGGAGCTTGGCTGGCCGCCAGCTGAGGCTGACCATGTTTTGTACAACACTGACTTTTGTGCATTCCGCACCCGTCCGTGGTGCTCCAATATATGTGGCCAAGAAAGTTGGCCCCGAGTTGAAGCCGCCAAGCAAAACACGCTGACATCGTCTCCTCAGGTTGCCATAAAATGTCTTTTTTAGTTGTTCCGTTCTGCATTTGTTCCCAGCAGCACTTTTCCCGTAGTCTGGAGGTATACTTTACACAGCTCGGTTTTGTTTTTTTGTGTTTTCTTTTTAACTAACTGTGCTTAATTATCAAACAACATCTATCAACTAAATCAAGAGAGATCCTACAGAATTGTCATAAAGAATATTTAATATTCAATTCCAATTGATGATATACAAGCGAAATTGGAAGGGATAAATAAAGAACCTCTTTCAATGTTCTATGTCGATCTAGAACCCAAAGAAAACAATCATAAAATCTTTGGAGTGAAAGCCATTTATAGTACAATAATAACTGTTGAACCTACTGAAGAAAAGTGGAATAATACAGTGTACTAGATACAAATACTATGGACACACTAAGATATATTGCACTAAACCATTCAACATTAAGACAAGAGATGCCCTAGCAGAATGTGTACTCTGCGGCCGCCGACCACATGGCCAACTATAAAGGCTGCAAGGCCTATCAAGATTTCTCTTAAGAAGTAAATCAAGCCTCGCATTCCAATATGATTCTAATGCCACAAGATTATGCCTAATTTGAATTAGAACAGAGCATCAAAAAGAAGTACTTAAAAGCACTAGAGAGACAGTTCAACTCCAAAGAAATACAAACAATGAACAAACAGAAGTATAACAATATGAAAAGCAAAAGAAATGAAAGAAATAAAGAGAGCCATAAAAACATTGAAGAAATAGGAGGTCCCAGAAAATAATACTAATTATAAGAAACAACAAACTGCAGATCCATTAGCCTCATTTCATCTACATATAGTATTTCTAACACCAAAAAAAGAATAACTAACATTTGAATGACAACCAACCAGTAAAATAAACAGGATTTAGAAGGGGCTTCTCAACAATGGACAATTTGCGTACCATTAACTAATTAATAAAGGTGCCAAAAATATAACAAATCACAACACCGAACTCTTGGGGATTTTTCTAAAGCGTTTAATAGTTTAGAATGATTTAATGATTCAAGTTCTAATCCGATAGGGGATATCGATAAAGTATGTAAGAATCTTAGAAGAATTATGTAGAAACGTTAGGCAAATAGAAAGGATTTTAGAATTCAACGAGGTATAAAACAAGGGGACTCTCTAGTCCAATATCTGTTCACGGCAACTTTAAAGCTTTTTTAGACTTTTTGCAACTTAAAATATGAAAATATGTCACCGAGATAAGAAATTAAAAGTTAACGAATGATGTAATCTTGTTGTCAGAAAGTAGCGCATCATTAAAGATAGTGCTGGAGAAGTTAAGCAAGAAAGCGGAAAGGTGGGTCTAAAAATGAACTCTGGCAAATCCAACTTAATGTCGAATAGACTATCGAAGGATAGTAAAATACCTAAAAGAAACCACCTACCTGGAGCAAACAATCGCATTTGGAAATAAAACTGAGCATGAAGTAAATACAAGGATAGACCTAGGCTGGAAGTGCTTTTGGTCTTTGAGAAACACCCTAAAAATAGTGAGATTTCTATAACTTTAATATGATACCATCTACAACATATGGCGCCCAAACTTGGACACTAAAAAAGCTAAGTCAAAAATTATGTGTTACGTGGAGAAAGATATATGTTAAATTCAAAATCAAGAAATAAGAAATAAAATGGACAAGATGCATTGTAATTTACATATATGCAAACAACTAAAATGAAACTGGACGGGTGACGTAGATCAATTTCAATCAAAACTATAGGCGCAAAAAGGCAAATAAAGGAGAAAGGCCTTTGCCTCTATAATAATAGAGAAGTTTAATCTTTGCAAGTGCATTCTATTTTAAATTCTTTCTTGTTGTTTATATTAGACTGGATGTCAATATAAAAGATATTTAGTAGCAACAATTCTTAGTTATTTTGTGTCTCATGTTTGTTATGTCTCGTATCTTGTGATTCAGTTCTTTCTTGATGTCTAAGATATGCATATGTGTAATGTATATCGACTCGCAGGTGTTTAATGATTCTTCTGTATGTATCAAACATAGGTATATTCAGTTTGTTATGATTGGTTATTTACTGATGTTTCGTGGTTATCATTTTGTTTGTTGATTATTTGCTCATTTACTGACGGGGGGAAAATTGAAGTGCTACATTATGAGAATAACTAGAAATTGGAACATTTGTATTCAAAAAGGGGCAATTTAATGTAAGATTTGAAAGTCATGAGCGTAAGATTTGCTGACTACTAAATACTTAGCACTTTATGTTGACACTATTGTGTCAATAATTACTCGCTGGGTTAAATTACTACAAGTGGAATTTAAATTACCGATGATTTAAAATAAATTAGATTTACAATTTATTTAAATTCATTAACACCTCTATTAGATATCAACAAATCAGATTTTCGTACACTTTTAGCCGTCTTAAGCCAAATCCAAAGATTTGTTTCATTAAAACAATACCAATGTGCTAAATAGTATGGTTTTGTTATATTTTAATTTGTTGTACAATACTACATTAACGGCCAACATTGCTATGGAAGCTCAACAATGCGGTCCTCTTGTTTTATTTTTTTATTGTTAATGTAAACGTAATCACAAGCTGAGAGGTCCTTTAACAATTCGCGGGCCCTTTGCCGCGCTGTTTTAGCTTATCTTAACTCGGAGCCGCTGGGAACGGCGGCGTCGTGGCCATTTAGTCTGTGCGCTGCGTTATTTTAGCTAAAATAAACATTTTGCTAATTAGAACAAAACCGTTGTTGTTATCTCAACGCGCAGTTTAGAGGCCGTTCGCAGGATCGGCGCAGTTTTTTCTTTTCAAGAAACGCGCGCTACAACCACCGCTGCAAATTTCAGTTGTTTGGTACGAGGCGCAATCAAACTTCTAGTTTACGCACATAAAGCTGCAAGATGCATTTCTATATTAGATGATCAAACACGACATATGCAGTATTAAATATTCTAATCTATTAAAAATGGAACAAAATAGAAGGTCGAGCAAAACAAAGTCTTCCGTCAAATTTAATTTTGTTCTTGTCGACATCAGTTAAAAAAGGCGGATGAGTAATATATTGCCCCTAAAACATGCAAAAAGTGTAAAATATTTTTCTAAGGACGTCTGGCATATCTATCAAGACTGATGCTTTAGAGTACCGCATTATGACTAGTACCTTTATTACAATATTTACAGTTACCTTAATAAACTCTACCTTAATAATAATGGGCCTTAAAGTTTTTTTTATTTATTAGTTCTAAGGCGCTTTTCCTCACTTTATCTTCCAGACTGGCTTCTTGTAATTGTGGCCTGTATTCCCTTACAATTCTTTGATTATAGTTTTGCGACGCTTCTAGGCTTACAGGCGTCAGTAATGCCGAGTCGTTTTTGACTTTTTATGCGTTTTATCATTTTTCACTATGTCGTATTGCCAATACATCTATTTACTTTTTTCAGAAAATATTCTTTGCAATCTTTATTTCTATTATTTCTCTTTCTTTTATACTTTCAAAACTATTGACTTGAAGTCCATATATATTTTTTCTTCCAGCCCGCAGGATATTTTTGATGTTTTTTCGGTCCAACTTTTCAGTTTAAATTCTCTTTTGCTGCTTAACAAATGTGTTTTTATGCCACTATACCTTTTTTCTGTAGCAAAATTTGGCCTCTAATCTAACTGTAGAGATCTTGCAAAATCTTTTTTAAGCTTTCAATGTTATAGTCGACTATTTTACTTTTTCGTCTCATTGCGTTTGTATCCAGGCAAGCAAATAAACCTTGACCATCAGAATGTGAAGGTAAAAGCCGCATTCTAGATATTTTAACACTCACATCTAAGATTCCAAGTTACGTCTATTGCTTATCAGTAATATATAATAGACTTTAGCTGTTTGGCATGCCCTACCCACGTATATTAATGTATTTATTTGTGCTTAAATTATTCAATTATTATTTTTAAAAAATTTGCCTGGCGGGCCTCTATAATCTTTTTTCCATTATTATTCACAGTAGTTACTCCGCATTTTTCTGTTACACAATCATGTAATTGTTTGTTATTTATCAGCCGAAGCATGGTCATTTGGCCCCTATATGGCCATGAAAACAAAATCGTGGCTTTTCAGTTTCACTTCAGCTTGAAGAATTGATTTCTTCCTAAGATTTGATAGACTTTTTGTTTTTCTTTTGTGTAAATTGCTACTGTACTAGACTTTTAAATGTATTAAATTGAATAACATATTGTACGAATAAAAACCTTATTGTCGACTGCTGGCAAACCTAAGAAAAGGTCGGTTGCCACAAGGTTCTCGAACGATTGTCGGAAGTTTAGAGCACTCACAATAACTGAACGGCAAGTAAACATGTAGATGTAAAAGGAAGGTTTCAGTAATGAACCATGAACATTCCAAATTCAAGTGTATAGGTATTTCAGAGTTTTCCAAAAATAGTTGAGGAAGGTTGCAAACAGTTGTGGTAAAATACAGTTCGTGACTGAAGCGCCCTGGGGAACAGACCGGCGCACAGCAATAAATAATTATTATTACTGTGCAAATAAGTAGTGCCGGTATATTGTTAAATTAAAATAAATTATCAAACCCCCAAAACGAGTTTACTGCGTTATCAAACACCACAGCTATATGAACTTAAAAAATATTTCTCGGCAATATAATGTCATATAAAGAGGTTGGTAAATTCTTTTTGTTTACTGAAAAATATTAAAAAACAGCTATAGCGATAGTAAAAAAATATCAATATCAATATCAGCAACTCATTTACTATTCATATTAATTTCTAAAGTAATTTCAGACTTCAATCGTCTCCGGCCAACTTATTAAAAGGCCCCGCATAAAGACAGTTATGTGTTATGGTTAGGTTACTTTACACTACCAGAGAGAATTAATAAAATTATTTTAATATCACATCCGCCAGATTACCTTAAACGATCAGCTTTTAAGGCTTGTTAACGTACATTAAAAAGATAACTTAAACTTATTAGCTTATTATCACCAGTAGAAAAAATTAATTTCAAATTAACAAGCAAAGTTTAGAAAGGCCATCCAATATTATAGTATTTATCAAAAATATTACTAGATCAAGGTTAGATAAAGGCTTTTTACAGTGTATCATAAAGGCTTTTGCTTAAAATAATTAATAATCTAATATTTTTAAGTCGCTATTCAAAAAAATATGTTATATTAAGCACGAGGGTCTTGAACTTACTCGACAATTTAATCAATGAAAAATATAAATAAACTCTGTATCTGTAGCAGCTCCCTTATCGTTATATTATAAAATTGTCACTTCTGGTGAGAACAAGTTTCTTTATGCCGTTCAAAAATGAATGAGGCGGCTGCTAGTTTAAGAAAATTTTAGCAGTTCCAGTGATGTCCTGCTTCATGTGACGATTATCACAAATAAATTTATTTACATAGCTTTCATGCTGTCTATCAAGGGCTAAACCAATCAAATTTTTTCTTTCGCTTCTTTTCTACTACCTAACAGTACTGTTATCTACACAGGCGTTGTCATAAATAGTACTCATTGTTCGATTCATGTGAATAGACGCATAATCTTGAGCCGTTGGAAACCCAAATAAAACTATCAGACAGTTAGAGAACACTACAGTAACTGTTCAACGGAAAACCGAAGTGCCATTATTTAATGATATTAGCAAGTACTTCACTTTATCTCTCTTTGTCTCGGGCTACGTTAAATAATTCCTATACTCCTAAGCCAATCCAATTTCCCAAGTTTCCAAACCACGACATGTTTGGTCGACCTATTTTTCTTTTATTTTACCCATCGTGATACACTAGAGCACGCGGTATTTACAATTGCGCACCATATGGGCAAAGTATTCGGCTTTACAATGTTTTATGGTTGCTAATAGTCATCGTTCTTTTTTAATTCTTCTCACCACTTCTTCGTTCGTAACCCTAGCTATCGCGGTTTACATCTCTTTTCTTTGGCGAAAAAGAAATCACTACATCAGGGAAATAAAAACATAGCGAATAAGATGGCTAGGGCATATAGAAAGAACAAATAGAAATAGAATCATAAAGATAATAATCGAGTGGAAACCAGAACAGACAAGGCCACGAGGAAAACCCAAAAATAGATGGAAGGATGCAGTATTGGGAGATTTAAGAAGAATGAACGTAGTAAACTGGAGGCGGACCGCGACCAACAGGAAAGAATGGAAGAAAATAGTAGTAAAAGCAAAATCAAACAAGGACATGTGAAACGGAAATCACAACTAAAGGCACTAATCCAGCCAAAAAGGATTAAAAAGTCCATGAAAGGGCGCCATTGATACCTCCCAGGAGGAATTACGGCGTACATACATATCGGGAAAAGTAAAGTATCTAGGAATCGTCTTCGATTTTAAACTTACTTGAAACCGTCAGATTGAGAAAGTGGTAGACAAATCGGTGACAACTCTAGCAGTTGTCAGACGGATGTACTACAAGCCATGGAGGCTAAAACCAGGAATGGTGCACTGGTGTACACAAGAGTGGTTAGACTCTCTCTTACGCACTCAGCTTTGGTCTGGCGGCTCAAAATTACCCAAAAAACTACCAAACTAAAACTAGGCAAGGTATAAAGACTTGCCTGTTTGGCCATTACAGGGGAGATGAGAACCACGACCACTGCAGCAATGGAGACTCTTCTAGACCTCCCACCTCTGCTTATAGTGATTCAGGGGGAGGCAAGATTGGGTCACTACAGGCTGCATCATTCACTGTACAAGACCTTAACCTCTGCTTAAAATGAGGAGGGACCACATGACCTCAAAAATATGCGACGACTCTTTATTCAAGGTGATCATGCAAGATCGAGGCAGGAGCGAGACTTTTAGACAGGCAATTGCACCTGGTAGCCTAATCTGGTACATAAATGGTTCTAAAACCGAGGTGGATACCAGAGCTGAAATATGTGCTAAGGCTCCCAAGGTAGAGCTAAGCTTTCCCGTGGGTCAGTACGCTTCTGTCTTTCAAATAGAAATATATGCCATACTACAGTGTGTGCGTGAAAACGGTATGAGGACCTACAGGAGCAAGCGGATCTATATTATATAAGACAGCCAAAAGTTTAAAAGCTTTATCAAGCACTAAAGCATCATTTAGACTAGTTTGGAAATGCATCAACAAACTCAATGCACTAGCATAATACAACACGGTGAAACTGTTATAGGAACCTCGGTATTACTGTATCTACGGCAATCAGAGAGTCGATGAATTGGCTAGGCAAGGATCTAAACTTTATCAAGCAGAGGACACGCACTCATCGTCGAATGTACTGGAAGAATCGACCAGGACATAATTTCAGCAAAACTTTCAATAAGGGATCTTGGCAAAAGAGAACTGCAGAACTCGTTAACTTAAGTAGGCTACAGCTAAAGATAACCATAGACATTCTTACAGGATATGCGACTGTTAAAGAACACCTCTGAAAAACTGACAAATTCAATGGTAACCTTGCATGCAGACTCCTTACATAACCAATGCAAGTGCGATGCGCTGTGCAGGAAATGGCAAACTTCATTCGGGAGCCAATCCTGGAACGGGAAGATTTCCAGACACCCTGTAAAGGACTAAGCTGCAGTAAACATAGATCCATCAAGGAAGACATACCCTAAGCGAAGAAAAAAAACCCTAGTTATCTATAGGATGCGGAGCATTCGGTGATACATCCATATATCAAATGACTTTGTAGTAGAACCGACTATATATAGCATTGAACCATTCTCTACCGAATGTCTATGTCAAGTTGTCTGTTGTATAGTAATTGTTTCATTTTATTGAGGACGTTTCCGGCTATTTGAATTCTGATTTGAACTTGTGGATCAATTTGTTTGCCATCTAAAAGGAGTAACTTGTTGTTTATGAAATTTTTATCTACTCTCGTCATTTTGTTTTTGTTTTTAATTTTATGTAAGTATATTCATCGTTTACCTTTCTTAATAAGTGGTTTAGATCCTTAATGTTATCTGTGAGAATTTCCATGTCATCAGCATGATATACAATTGAGGTAATCTCCGTTAATTTTTCTTCTTTTTGGTTTATCGGTTAAGGCTGTTATAACGCCAATCTCGAAACAAATATTAAAAAGTGTTCTGTCTAACTCTTTTATTAATGTTCAGTTTTTTTGTCTTAATGTTATTTATTTTTATGGTCTCAATCTAGTCGAAACATATTTATAATAAACATTTTCTTTGAAAAGAAAGAGAAAAGAAAATAGACGTATAATTACAGATGTCAGAGTTGTAAAAAAAATTTTAAGGGGAAATGACCATAGATTGGTGAGAGCACAGTTCAAGATAAACAGGCATAAAGGAAGCTCATAAGACCAAAAACACATAGAATAAACAATGGCGCTATAGTAGAACATAAAAACGAATGCCAAGAAGAACTAAGACGGAAATTATGGTATAATCAAGAAGAGAAAGAAGATACAATAGATAATCTAACAAGAAAATTATAAGTGCTATTATCCAAGCTGGAACATATGTAACAAAAATATAAAAAATAGAAACAGGAACATGGAAAATAAAAAGATAAGCAAAAAAAAAACGAAAAAGTTAATAGATGCTTAGAAAAAGAGAAAATACCTACAGGAAGGAATAACGCTATCGTGGTCTTAATATATAAAAAAAGGCGATAAAACACTGTTAAAAAACTATAGACCGATTAGTCTGTTGTGTCAAAGTCACAAATTACTAACCAAAATAATAACAAATAGATTGACACAGAAACTTGACTCGTACCAACCGCCGGAGCATGCTAGACAACATACAATCATACCGAAACATAATTGAAAAAACCCCACGAGTACAACAAAGATCTATACCTTGCTCCGGTTGATTATAACAAAGCATTTGACACAATAGAAACGTGGGCCATTCTCAAATCATTTTAAAACTGTCGTATAGACTCAAGATCTATAAAGCTGTTGGAAAACATCTATAGAGGAGCAACCAGCACGGTGAGGATGCACGAAAACACCAAACCAATAAAGGGAGAAAGAGGAATCAGACAGGATGATGCAATTTCACCAAAGCTGTTCACACTAGCATTAGAAGACGTTTTTAAAAAACTCCATTTGAAGAAACAAGGTCTAATGATAGATGGTCGGAGAATGAACAACCTAAGATTTGCAGATGACGTTCTAATATCCAATAACGGAACAGATCTGCAAGAAATGCTGAATGAACTACAGGAACGATCGGAAGAGATCGGATTAGCAATGAATATGCGAAAAACAAAAGTTATGCAGATCCCAAAAATCGGCAAAAAGTAAAAATAAAACCAGGAGACAACGACATCGAGAACTTAGACAATTACATATATCTGGCCCGAAGAATAACTCTAGACAAAGATATGCAGAACGCAGACTTACAGCGAAGAATAAAATTGGCATGGGCGGCTTTTGAAAAGTTAATACATATATTCAAAAATACAAGTAGAAAATTTACCATACATATGAAAACACAAGTATTACAACAATGTATTATCCTTGTACTGATATATGGGACAAAAACATAGGCCCTTACAAAAAGAACATTACAGAAAATACAAATATCACAAAGAAATATGGAACGAACAATACTGAAAATATCACTCTAAAAGACAAAATACCAATATAGAGAATCAGACAACTAACAAAAATGGAAGATATAGGTTACACGATAATGAAAATGAAATGGAGATGGGCCTGCCATATAGCCCGAATGGAAACCAACAAATGGACAAAAATTACTACCGAATGTAGGCCATGGATAAGGAGGCGGAGCGTAGGTAGATGATATTAAAAAAGTAGCGGCGAAGAAGTGGATTGCAAGGGCACTGAACCGCGACAGGTGGAAAGAGATGGGGGAGGCGTGTGTCCGCATGCGGATAAGAGACGCTGATTAAAGATAGAAGAAAGCTCCTTTATGATACGTAGATCTTTATATCCTATGTTTATACTTATAAGTTGTGTTTAGATTAATCTGAATTTGCCTTCCAAGGAAAGCTACTTCTTCGCGTTTCTTGGATAATTATGAAAAAAAAACGCACGCCAAAATTATGAAGGCATTATCGGCAAGTAACTATTAAGCAAATGAGATAATTGGCTCTGCATGCTTTAAAAGTGTTAACTACAATCTTGTCAACAACGATTGATGCACCGCAATCCACGCAACCAGGAATACTTCTTCCTGCAGCTGCACTTTCTTATTAACGATATGTTATTAGTCTTCTGAAAGTAGCTCTTCGGAGATTAACAAGACGATAATTGCGGCGTGTCTTCATTGGCTTTTATTTCTAAGTGCGATTTTTACGTGTGCGGAATAACATAATTAATACGTGGAGCGGCGCGTACTAGATAACTCCGTTCCCATAAAATTTAATCGCAAGCTTGCTAACGAAGTGCAAGTCTGCCTACGTGCCATATTCTGCTTGGGTTGTTTTTACGTTGGTGAGAAATGATTTCCTTTATTAAGCACCTACGAATTTTATCGAAGCCATTAATTATATTTGACCTAAGACACATATTTTACTAAGTAACACAAGAACATTTCATCGAAAGGACTTTGTAAGGCAATTTGATTAAACTTAGTATGCAGAATTTATAAAATGCTTATGATTTTTGAGGCCGAATATTGTTATGCTAATATGGAAATAAATGTATCTAACGCAACGCTTATAATAACTCATGCATGCCACATTTAAACAAACACCGTCACATATGTACCACATAAACTTACCGCGATTCTGGATAAATAATGCTGAATTATAATTTTAAAACATCAAAGGATTCAGCGGCTGGTTTTAGAGGCGAGTGGTTAGGTTTGCTGCTGTGAGAGTGCTATCGTTACACGCACCGCTTGCAGTAACCTACTGATTATTCCGTCAGCGGTTTTATTTATTTATAGTTACAAACATCAACCCACTGCGACGCTAACAAACATTTTCAAATATTAATGCGCCTGTACGTACGTCTTCAAATCAAACTAACATGTTATATGTACCGCATGGAAGCAATTCTATACAGTCAGCGCGGTTACAAATACACTCTAACAGCAAATAAATAAAACAAATTGTAGTTACTTCCAAACAGTATCAAATAAATGACAGTTTGGGCTATCAAAACTAACGCAATGGCACAAAGTTGTCAATACGCAACGACAACTAATAGTCAGCTCAGATAATTTAGTTCCAAAATGTAAATTTTACTTCTTCTTTCACCCCTTCTTTGTACCTTTTTGAGAACCACCCATTTTCTCCAAAGCTTCCAGTTTAATGCCATTTTCTTTATCTCTTCTATTGTTTTCACCCTTTCCTGCATTTGCTATCTGTTATAAAAATATTTTCCTGACCTCCCTCTTTTCATTTGCTGGTCAATTTGTTTTTCATCCTAGTCCTGTGATCCAACCAGTTTAGTTGTCTTCTTAGTATTCGGTTAATTATTGGTTTTTGCTTACTCATCTCTCTGACCGCTTTGTTAGTAAATCGCATTTTGTTTTTCCCGTGTGGGGAGTGTTCTGCATAAATGATTCTATATAAATTCATTCAGAATACAACTGACGCTTAGAGACCCTTGTGCTACCAGAAATAAAGTGAAAGTGTTTTAAACTATTAAAATCAGATATTAAATTTTTGCTGGAAATTTTGCGGTAAGGAAACTCATGAAAGACCTCTAAATCTTTGTAAAGTAATTGTTTGCTACACACTTTGGAGTCACTTTGGTGTCACTGGGTCACGTTTTATGCGTGCAAATACGACTATCAAATGGTATAAAAACATGCCAGAGAGCCTTTTAACGACCAAAATTAATAAAATTGGGCTTAAAAGTACTTAGTTTTTACAGGACAATACATTCTATCCCGCACAAATTAAAATGGAGTTTCCGCTTTAATTATTTTCTGGTCAAATAGTGTCTAGTTAGCAACATCGATTCCCCTGGTTCAACAGATTTAGCCGCCCGCGATTTTTTATAAAAAAGTGCCCAAAAAAGTTAAAATTGTATTATGTTTTATATATAATTGCTAAGTCTAAATAAATGATAAAAACTACTTTAAAAACCCAAAACTAGTCTCAGTTAAATCGATAAAAACTAATATCGAATAAAGCGCTAATGTAAATTGCAAAAGGGGAATATGAAAAGCGTTTCCAAGATTAGATTAAACGTTGGTGTACGTATAACGCAACGAGATAAGATTACTTAAAATAAGATAAAATTAATTTGAATAAATAAATAAATTTCTCGGGTGAGCATGACACCTAGAGAACGCGTCCCCAGGTGGCGGATAGGGGAATGCTCGGCGTTACCGCCGGGTAGGAGGAAAATAAAATACCTCCCGCCAACCAACAGGTCGGAGAAGGAAATTCCGTTATCAAACCCCTGGTGCGAGCATCTCCGACATATTTGGAGCCGAGGTCGTAGACAGTGCTGGGTGCTTGGACTGGAGGACTCCAGAAGGGATGGCGGGGGAAGAGCTCTGATGTGCCAACGGCGGCACTCACACCCTGGAAGAGGGTGGAAGAGTCTTGGCGTCAGGTGGTACAAACACACCGCCAAAACAAAACAATCTCCTAGTATAAAAGCACAACACAAAAGAAAGAGTATAACGGCCAGGGCGTACCCCGTAAGCGACGGTAAAATGCGATCACAGGCGAAAAATGTTAAAGCGTCCTTTGCAAGCGACGATCAAGAGGTAGCGCAAATAACATGCGCATAGATACATGGAACATCGGTTCCGTGACCGGATGCAGCCAAGAACTGGCAAATACATTACATAGGCGAAATATTAATATATGTTGTGTACAAGAACTTAAGTGGAAAGGTTCAAAATCTAGGAACATTGGTAGGAACTATCAACTATTGTATAACGGCACATCAACAACAAGGAACGGAAATGGCATCATCCTCGACAAATTATTAAAGTAGAAAGAATAAGCGATAGATTTATGTATGTAGAATTAGCTCTAGATAACCAACCAACTTTAAATGTAGTCTCAGTATATACCCCTCAAGTGGGATGTGACAACGAAGAAAGAGATCTGTTCTGGGGAAGCCTAAAAGACCTTTTACAAACCATACCCTTAGATGAGAGAAAACTAATAGCAGGTGATTTGAACGGACATGTGGGTCTAAAAGCACTAGGAAACCCAGTCATATATGGAAATTTTGGGTATGGCACCTCTAACAGCCAGGGCCATCATATAATGAACTTAGCGACTCAATTTGACTTCCCGATCGTCCAACACCTATTTAGTAAAAAAAGACCAACACTTAATAACCTACAAAAGACAGGTCCATTCTGGCAACTTCAAGGACTGTAAAGTAATACCAGGGGAATCACTAACCACACAACACATGCTTCTTATGGCCTGTTTGACAATGCCAAACTGGAACCAAAAATAAAAATATCAAAAATGTAAAGCCCGCATAAAATGGTATAACATACCAAGTCAGAAGGCACTTCTTTCATTGCAAAGGCTGATGCATACTTGAAAGACACGCTACAAGACTTCTACCAGTTTTTTCTGAAAACCGCCAAACAACCTTAGCTGCCACAAAAGGGAAACTAAGGATTAATAAGGATCCTACTTGGTGGAATGAGAATAATAAATCTCAGATAAGGGAAAAGAAAGTGTATTTCAAGAAGTGGCAGAAAACAAAAATGGGCGCCAATCGGCTAGAATACAACGTAATGAAGAAGAGAGCTAAGAAATGTGTTGCAGTAACAAGAGCGTTGACCAAGGAGCACTTTTACAAAAAATTAGAAAACGTAAAAACAGACGCGAAAATATTTAAATTAGTTAATCTTCAAAATAATCAAACATAACAAATATATTAAAAATTCATCCGGTAAACTGTTAACCACAAACAAGAAAATTAATAAGAAGTAGCAGGAATACTACCAAACACTTCCTAACGAAGAGTTTCCACAGGAACTGCTAACAGCACTGCCATGCACTGAAGGACTAGTTAATGCAATTTCACCTGAGGAAGTCAAAGTAGCTATCTAAAAAATAAAGGATAAGAAAGCCATGAGACCAGACAAAATTCCAGCAGAACTATGGAAAAAACTAGGAGATACTGGTGTAGCATGGTTGATTAAGCTTTTCAACGAAATTCTTATAACCACCAAGGTACCAGATATGTAGAGAAGCAGTAACCTGATACCTTTCTATAAGAATAAAGGAGATGTTGCGGACTGTGGAAATTATAGAGGAATCAAGCTATCCTCTCACACCTTTAAGATCTGTGAAGTATTCTCGTAAAAAGGCTAACAAAAATATCCACAGACGCAATTCACTCTGTGAAAACACTTATGAAAAGTCTCGCAAACAAGACCTCCACATGGTTTTCATCGACCTCGAAAAGTTCTGCGAGAGGTTATCTGACAAGGACTTAGAGCACAACTAGTGTCGGAGCATTATATCGGGCTCCTTCTGTACCACATGTATCTACAAGAGTGGTCAGCTCATCAGAAACAAGTAAAGCATTTGAGGTCAGAGTAGGTGTTCATCAGGGCTCGACTCTGAGCTCTCTACTATTCAACCTGGTAATGGACTATCTCACTTCAAACATACAAAAACCAGCACCGTGGTCTAGTGACGGTATATGCCGATGATGTAGTTCTTATAGCCGAATCGTTGACAGAAGTTCAATCAGACCTGACGACGTGGCAGGAGTCTTTGGAGAGGAGAGAGTTGAGAGTCAGTAGACAGAAGACCGAATGTATGTATTGCACATTTCCGGAGCTAATATCAGTGCCATACCATGTCCAGCCTACAAAAACAAACCTCTTAACAGAGTTGAAGAGTTCAAGTATTTCGGATCCATTGTAGCACTAAAAGCCTACGTAGAGAGAAACATACACAATAGAATCCAGGCAGCCTGGCTGAGTAGTTGTCTGGCATTCCATGCGACTCCCGTATACCGATTAAAGCCAAGGGCGACGTTTACAAAGGGCAGTAAGACCAGCTATATGTATCTGAGTGCTGGCCGATGAGGAAGACAGATGAACAGAAAATTCACACCTCAAAGATGAAGACGCTACGCTGGTCTGGTGAAGCTTTTAAAATGGATAAAATAAGAAATGAATATATCCGTGGTACTTTTAAAGTCGCTAAGATACACGATAAACTTTGGGAAAACCGCTTGCGCTGGTACGAGCATGTGATGAGGCGAGATAATGGTCATATGACTAAAAGAGTCCTGAATATAGAAGACGGCAAAAGAGGCTGTGGATGACCACCAATAACCTGGCTACGAACAATAAAAAATGACGTAATAGCGAGCAATACAACAAAAGAGACAATTCACAACCGTACGGTGTGGCGCAGAAACTAGGAGGCTGGCCCCAAATAAATTGGGATAATAGCCAGGAGAAAGAAGAAGAAGAAATAAATCGCTTGTGATTTATTCAGTCACCTTACCTTTTCAACAAAGCAATATCTACAGATTTTTCTAAAGCTTTCGACCATTTAAACCATGACATGCAAGCATCAAAAATAAATACGTTGGTTGCAGTAGACAACGTTAAGTTGGATATACTCCTATTTACAGGATTGCACTTTTCAAGTAAAAATTTGAAAGTGTTTTGGTATTTGTTCCAATTCCTCAGGAATTATTGCTTGGTCTAATTTAAAATCTTTAAAATGAAATGCTACAATTTAGCTCTGTATTTACTCATTGCAATAAATGGTAAAGTTATTTATAAACGTAATATTGTTAATAATTTGAAGTATATTGATCAACCATAAACTGTTATTTATCTATCGTATTCGTTATATTATTGATAAAAGACTACCAAATGCTGGAATTTGTTTTTAGAAACTATAACCGAATGAATCCATTTAAATAATAACAAATAAACGAACAATAAATAAAAAAAAATTTGTCGCATAAGTTGATTTATATTTTGCTAAGCATTAGCGGTGTTTCGGGTTTGGATATGATCTGATATTTCCATGTGGTGTTATATTATGGCAGCCGCAACACAGTTTTATCTTTATGACGTCGTCTAATATCTGTCTATCTAATTTCTGCATTATTTTCGACTTCTTTCCACTATTTTCTAGATTTACTTAAATGTTTTGCCACGTTTTGCCCTATTTCTTCTATTATCTTATTCAAGGTTTTTTCTTTCTATCTACTATTTCTTCCCTCAATTCGTTATTTGTAAGTATTTGTTTTGTTTCCTATAGTTGGAAATTCTTGTGGCATGTCTAAATGAATTTAATTGTTTTTTTCTCAATTTTTTGTGATGTTGGTTCTTGGTACAGATTAATATATATCTTTTTGTTTGTTAAATGATTGACTTTTGTAATGTTTGATATTTTTTCTAGATATTGTATTTCAAAAGAAGTGAGTCTATTGTTATATTGTGATTATCTTGACTATATGTCTACTGAGTATAATATTGTTCGTATCAATATTTTGTTATATAGGGTGAGGCAAAAAAATGTTAACATTTAATGGGTGTCTAATCACTTTAAATTGCAAGGCAGGGATTAGGTTACAGTATTTCAATTTAGCACCCATCCCTCTCAATTCACTTATGGAGTCGGTCCATTGTTGTTTGTAAGGCCCTTTGGGCAAAAAGATGTTAACACTGTATGAAAGACTAAATCTTTTTTTCGCAGATTAAAGCATATCCCGATATTTCATTGAGGAACGAAGGAAGACAGCTGCCGGGATGGAGGTCTTTCAGTCCCCAAGCATCGTACAAGAAACATTCAAGGCCTAGGCCGGACGGGATGTACCATCGCGCCTGACAATTGGTAGGATCTACGAGAACGATTGCAAGGGGAACAGCGGTATAAAGAGATCTGTTCAAACTGAAGAGAATATCATCCTCGTCCAGGGAGCGATGGTAGCCAGCCCAACCAAGTCCACGTATAGACTTCCTCTAGAAACTAACATTTCGCAAAGGTCACTGGTTAGAATTTTGCATCGCGATTTAGGAACGAAGCCATACCACTTGCAGATTGTGCAGCAGTTCACAAACGCGGACAAGCAAGCACGTGTGAGTGTTGCACAAATTCTCTTGAAATAGTGCACATGGAGTTTGACATTCTGCTCATGTTTTCTGACGAAGCAACATTCCACATGAGCGGACGTGTGAACAAGCACAACTGTATCATCTGGGCGACCGGGCACCCGAAGGAAGTTCGAAAGCCCATGCAGAATTCCTCCAAGCTGAACGTTTGGTGTGCCGTGAGCAAATTTGGAGTAATTAGACCCTTCTTTTTTGAAAAGCAGACCGTCAGGGGAGAGAATTGCCTTGTCATGCTCAGCACATTTATAGAGCAGAACGTACCACTTGCCATTTTCAGCGAGGGTACTTTTAGCAAGTCTTTTTACAGTCTGATGGTTCGAGATTACCTAAACGGCACGTTCGGTAAACGCTGGATTGGTAGAGGTAGTCCTCCCCCATAGCCAGAATGTTTGCCCGACCTGACGCCATGCGATTTTTGACTGTGGGGCATGGTCAAGGATCGGGTCTATGCCAGCACACTTTGCAACTTGGACGACCTTAAACATCGCATCACTCACGTCATCGCTGGAATTCCTGCCCAAATGGCCCAGGGCCTTACAAACAACAATGGACAGACTCCATAAGTGCATTGAGAGGGATGTGTGTCAAATTGAAACCCTGAATATAATGTTTCGTTGGTTTTTGTTTTTATTTATTTCCATTACTTCAGTTTTTCCTTTGGAATCGTTGCAATTCTAATAATTAGCTTGCATGTTAGTAGGTAAAGAATGCCTTGAGGCAGTGAGTGCCAGTAAGTCTTAACGAAGAAAGTTTGTCTGCATATTTCAATGTATAGAACAGTAGTAAGGCCGGTAGTAATTTATGCGAAGAAAAATATGTTTGACAAAAAATATTTTGAGAGAAAATAATAAGGAAGATATTTGGAGAAAAGAAGTTAAATGAGGGTCAGTTTAGAAAACTAACAAACAGTGAAATAGAAAAAATCTAGGGTTATGAAAATATAGTTAGAGTAATAATATCCAGAAGGAATAAGATGGTACGTACACAAACTGAATGAGTGACCAAGTACTAGTTAAAAGAATGAGAAATAACAAAATGGAGAGAAATAATCGAGGACAGGACAGAATAAAGAAAATTGTCAAAGAAACAAAACATAACAACCTATAAAAAGAACGGAAGTATAAAGTGGAGAGTCGTGCAGTGTAATTTAGAGGCGTAGCGGAATGGAACAGTGTAGTGGAGTGACGCACAACCAATACATCGACAGTCAAGGGAGTCCTATTGGGGGTGGTTTTACCTCCTACAGGAGTGTATAATTTCTATTATTGTTATTATATTCCAATAAATCTAATTGTGCATGTCCCAAGTTTTTGTACACCACTTTGTTTTTAGTGATTTTTATAGCAATAGACTCAATTAATCTCTTTACTTCACACCCCCGTTTACTAAAAAATGCTGTAATTTTTGTTTCATGCATTTCTGACACTTATCTTACTATATTTTATTTGTGCTAACCCTTGTCGAAGGCGTTGGCCACATCTAGAACGGTTTCTGAGATGGTGAAATCTTTTCCATTACCCGAAGGTGTTGATGGGTAGTGGAGTGGCCAGGACAGAATCCAAACTGATTATCCAGAATCACCTGGAGATCTTTAACTTCTACCTGTAGCCGACTGTAGATGATCTATTTTACCAATATTTCTAGAGAAATTTTAAGGCAGGAGATCGATGAAACGGTAAAACGGGAAAACGTGCTGGTTTTCCTAGACATAACGACATCTGTAACTCTTCAGAGTTTTGGAAAGGCAGAAAAGCTGAGGACAACGTTGACGATTGAGATTATTCACACCAAGCCTTCTTTGGAAGAGCCTATGGCACTGTTTTGGCAATGCCGTCAGGTATGAGAGAACTTCTTCGTAGAATGTGGTTTTCCGATGGTCCAACGAGACGAGTTGGGCCAATTTCGGTATAGTCGAGGGTGCATTGACCTTCCAAACTTCCAGCGAACGCTTCGACTTTGTAACCGATACTAAAAACGACACGGTTGTTTCTATAATGTCAGGCTCATCGAAAACCTAGGCTTCCTTTCCTGTTCGTTATTGCGGTGCTCTGTGTCAGAGTTCTTAATAGGTATAGTCATTTTCTGGCATTTCCGTTGGCTGTCGAGATGGAGAGACCGCCGAGGTGATGAAATCGCGTATAAAGGCAAAAATACGAGCTACTGCCTTTTCTAAGACTTTATCAGAGCGAATGAATGCGATTTCAATATAGAGAGAATTACAAAAGCAGGAAATGGTGGAATTAACATTTTAACATTTTTTTATTTGAGTCTGGTTAATTTCTTGATGATAAAAAATCAAAGGAATGAAGAGTCTTACTTTGAAGCATTATTGATCCCAACTTTAAAACTCTAAGAAGAGTTAAAAGCATGTGGCAATCCATAAGAATAAAATGAGGCGTGCTCCTTGCAGTATTTGTACAAAACTTCACAGCCACAGTAATAATATTCTACTTATTCAATTGGACTAGGTAGTAGTTATTTAATTTAATAATATGTATAAATTAGATTACAAGCTTTTCTTTATAATTCAGCATGTACAAGTCATAAAGGCCCCAAGCTCAGTATATATTTTCAAACTCATTGATTCCTTTACAATTTCTCTCCACTGGTCTTTTGGTTTAGCTTTAATCTTCCGGTTTTCTACTAAATAATGTAAGAGTAGATCTCCTGCCGTATTCCCCAGTTTACATAAAAACTGTTTCCTCTGTTGTGATCTGCATTAAATTTACTAATTTTCAGATGACATTCAAGTTCAGCATACCTTCGTACAGTTCTTTGGTCGATGGTGCCATAAGTCTATCGACAATCTATGTATATGTAGTTTATTATTTTGTTTTATTCATCGTTACTAATCTCCATACTACATACTCATTTAGTTTTTTTGCGTATATAAAGGCCAACAGCTTTTATAATTAATACATACAGCCTTGATTCCTTTTTCGTGAATTGGTTTTAGAGTTGCATCCGAAAGAAAGAAACAAATACACTTTTCTTGGAGACACTAAATAGAAATTTTCGTTTTTAACATCTAACATGACGTATAATGTAACACTTTGTATTTCCATTGCTATATGTAGGTATTGAAAATAACAAAAACACTTGTGGCAGTCGAAGCATCTTGTATTAATACGGTATTGGTCCACCTTTAGCACGAAATACAGTTTGAATTTTGGACGAAAAAGATCGACACAAGTCCTGAATAGTGGTGAGTGAAATGTAGTCATTTTTCATGCAGCGTAGCCCGTAACTCAAGTAGAGACGAAGCAGGTGAAAATTGACGCCAAACTTCGTTTTCCAAAACTCAAACATATTTAGGTGTGATAACTGGGCGGGCCAGGAAAGATAATGAACCTCATCAGCATGCCTTGAAACCACTCTTGAATAGTTTGCGCTATTGGATTGTCCTGCTTACCCAAGAGTTCTCTATACACTGTTGTTGTAACCCGAGCGCATAAAATGACAAGGGGGGCTGCGGAATACCATGATATAGCCCCTAGCATTATTATAATATATCCGGCGCTATGTTTAACAGTCGGACAGAGACAGTCCATATCGTATGTTTTAGACGGTCTTTGCTAGACATATAAGAGTGCAGTGGTGGGGGAAAAGGTAAAGGATGACTTGTCCGACCAAACGACACATTGCCAGTCCTCCACCGTCCAATTTTTGTGGGAATTCCACCATGCACGTCGTTTTGAGCATTTATGTTTCCACCTTACCGTTTTGGGTAATACCGGGGTGTTTAGATGTCGATTAGGTCTTGTAGTTACTTTCTTGGCCGTTGTTTTCTTTTGCGACCTCATAAGACGCTTCAAGATCTGGCGCTCCCTATCCTGCAGCTTTGACTTTCAACTACTATTATGTTTTGCTGACTTTTGAGACTGTACCTTGTGTTACACTGCATAACGTCACAATTTTACTTATAGATGCTCTAGCTAGATGGGCCTTAACAATTAGATCTTTTTGGAACTCCGTTAGGGCAGACATACTGTTCACTCAGCACACCTGCACAACCATACTGCCATACTTTGCTAGTAGTGGGTATTCCGTACCACCCACAACAAACAAAAAAATTGACAGTAAAAATATGTCTTAATTTTGACAAGTTCTTCTGTTATTTTATCCAATACATGTATAATTTAACATTCTTTATAATAGCATAAGGTTCTACCCAAACCTTTATACTCTTAAACAATTTTCCCACATTTCCTGCTTTAACTAAGTTGAACAACTAAAGAGTAATGACGTATTTATCTCAATATAGTGTCTCCATTTAGACAGGGTGATACAATATCACCAAAACTCTTTACGTTTGCCCTAGCATACACTTTCAAGATTCTTTCATGCAAACAAAAAAAGTAGATGAAACATATCTGAGCCATTTGAAATTAAAACAGATAATGGAGAATAAAAAGATGAGAATGTGGAATTAATCTTAGCAAAACCAAAATAATGAGTAAAGACAACATCCAGATTATTATAGAGGAAAAACACATATGTAACGTAAACAACCTGGGACACAAAATAACCATCTCCCTCTCTCTCTCCTCTCGGTTTTTACCACCCATCAAGGGTCTTCACCGACTCAACGATTTTGCTCCAGTCTGTTCTATTTTTGGCATTTTTCCTCCAGTTATTTACATTGAGCTTTTGGAGGTCTTGAAACACAATGTCAATCCACCTACTGGGCGGCCTTCCTTTGGGTCGTGTTGTTGTTGGCGTGCTATTAAATATCCTCTGTATTGGGGTGTTGGGTGCCATTCGCGCCACATGCCCTATCCATTGTATTCGCATACGTTTAATGACATTAACTATGTCGGGTTCGTTATATATGGGATCCTAATTTCTTCATTGTGTCGTCGCCGTCATTCTCCCCCTTCGTTAACTGGTCCAAAAATTCTTCTCAGTATTTTCCTCTTGAATATCCTTAACCGCTGCTCCTCTTTTTTAATTAACGTCCACGACTCGCATCCATAAATTAGTATTGGTCTTATTATTGCCTTGTATAGTCGTACTTCCGTTTTCTTGGATATTAATTTTGTCTTGAAAATATCATTCATTGCGAAATAGGCCCTGTTAGTTGTCAAGATTTGGGTTTTTATCTCGTCAGTTAGATCATTTGTTTCATTGCTCACTGTACCCAGGCATTTAAATTTAGTGACTCTGTCTATTCCTGTAGTTGTAGTTACTTGTTCTGGCTGTTCAATTTGTCTTGATATTCATTCAGAATGGGGTAGTAAAGCGCAATACATGGCATCAGATCCAGATTATGCCACATAGCCTCTCCTACTCAATTCCTACTCTCACCTTCACGCGGTGAACCCTGTCAACCTGAGCAACCCTACTGGAGATCTGGTATCCAACCCGGGTGGAAGGTAGTGTCAGGATCGAACGAGAGAGGGAGAAATAGTCCTCCGAAAAGGGGGTTGGGCAGGGGTTAACTACCCCTGGGGAGGAATCCCTTCCCGGAAAAAAGCCCTAGTTAAAAACACTCAACATGAGCCTGGGACTGGACGGACTAATGGCAAACGACAAAAGCGACGAAAAAAGAACATTCTACTAGGAACATGGAACGTACTAAGTTTATACCGGCCAGACCACTACAACAACTGGCAAAGGAAATAACTAAGTACAAATTAGACATCACGGCAGTTCAAGAAACAAGATGGCCCAATACTGGAGATATTATACATGGGAAATACACGCTACTGTATAGTGGAAAAGAAGATGGACGCCATGAAAGTAGAACAGGCTTTGTGATTAGTAATAGAATCAAACAGCACTCTCACACAGATTATGCCCAATTAGAATTAAAGAGAAACTGTATAATATAACAATAATAAACGCATACGCTCCAACAGAAGCGGCAGAAGAATAAGAAAAACAGGAATTCTACGAAGCCCTGGAAGAAAGCATCGATAGCACCCCAAAGAAAGACGTCCTCATAGTACTGGGCGACTTCAATGCACAAATAGGAAGAGAAGAAACATATAAACCAACAATTGGGAACCATAGCCTACACCGAGAAAGTAACGATAATGAATTAAAACTGATTGAACTAGCGGCAAGCAGGGGTTTAATAATAAGCAGTACCACCTTCCCGCATAAGACTGTACATAAGGGAACCTGGAAATCAAACGATGGAGTAACGGTGAACCAAATCGATCACGTACTAATCAACTTTACAAACCGCACTAATATAATAGACGTGAGAACAATGAGAGGCGTCGATTGTGACAGCGACCATTTCCTAGTACAAGCAAGATTGCGACAAAAGATATCAAATATCAAACGTCAAAACACAACCATCAAAACAAAGAGATACAATTTAGATAGTCTGAGGGACCCAGAAACCGAAGAAAGATACCAAAGAACACTAACGGGGAGAATAGAAGAAGAACTGGCAAGCGAAACGGAAACAGAAGAAGAAAACAGCGACAAACAATGGGATGTTATAAAGGAAGCGATTAACAAAACGGCTGAAGAAATCCTGGGTACAAAACAATTACAAACAGACAAATGGTTTGACGATGAGTGTAGACAAGCTATAGAAGATAGGAAGAAAGCGCGCATGTCAATGCTTCAACAAAATACAAGACAAGCCAACACAAACTTCGAAGAAACCAGGAAACTAGCCAGAACAATCCTAAGAAGGATAAAGCGAGAACTAATAAACCGAAAACTATCGCAAATAGAGGAAAGGATGGGAGAAAACGAAATAAGGAAAGCACACGAAGAAATAAGGTATTTTAGAAGAGGTTTCCAACCCAGTACAAACATGTGTAAAAATAAGGAAAGAACTGTAATGATTAACAAGGACGATATTGCCGAAAGATGGAGGGAATACTTCGCTAATTTACTGAGCACAGACAATGAAGAAGAAGAAGAAAATGAACAAGAAAGCGAAAACATAGAGGTAAATAGAGACGAAAATGAAGAAATACAAGAGCCGGAACCCACATACGATGAAATCAGGAACACTATCCGCAAAATAAAAATGCATAAAGTACCAAGGGAAGACAACATACCAATAGAACTACTGGAATCCGGAGGTCAGGAGTTATAGAGGAAGATACATGAGCTAATCCGAATAATATGGAAGAACGAGAAAATGCCGGGTGCATGGAATATAGGAATCATATGTCCCATACATAAGAAAGGGGACAAGACTGTATGCTCCAACTACAGAAGAATCTGCCTCCTCAACACAACATACAAAATCCTGTCACACATACTACTGGATAGACTGAAGCCACATGTGGAGAGCAAACTGGAAAATGATCAAGCCGGCTTCAGAAAGGCGAAGTCAACAACAGACCAAATCTTCATACTGAGACAAATAATGGAAAAAGCAAGAGAGTTCGGAATCGACACACATAGCATCTTTGTAGATTACAAACAAGCGTATGACAGGATGAGACATAGAGCAGTAAAACAAGCCCTATAGACCTTTGGCATACCACAGAAACTAAAAAGACTAATAATAATGACTATTAAGGATGCACAATATAAGATAAAGGTAGGAGGACAGAAAACACAGGCCATCAGTAGTAAGACGCACTGTCCCCCATAATATTTAACATGGTGCTAGATATTGCCGTACAAAAAACCCCTACATGGAATGATCATCTATTTAGGAATCAGAATCAGATATTGGCTTACGCTGATGATATAGCCATAATCAGCACTAACGAAAAGGACGTAACCCAAACGTATAGAACTCTAAAAGGCAACTCGGGAAAGATTGGACTCACAATGAATACAGAAAAAACAAAGTACTTACGAATATCAAGACAATATAACCATCGGTACAGAAAATCAAAGTGGAAATACCTCGAAGAATCGGTTTATCGTGGGACTCACACATGCTACATAATAGAAACATACCTATAAATCTAAAGAGAGATGTATTTAACACATGTATTATACCAGTAGCTACAAATAGACTGGAACCATGGCTCTGACAAAATCTGCAAATCGACTAGGAATAATTCTATGGAAAGCTATGGAAAGAAGGATGTTAGATGTCATGAAACGTATCTCAAAACTGAAGTGGAGCTGAGCAGGCCACATCGCTCGGGACACTAACAGCAAATGGACATCAAAGATCACCTAATGGAGAGCCAGAGAAACGAGGATAGGATAAAGGACGACCGCCTATGAGATGAATCGACGATATGAGAAAAATAGGTGGAAAGAGATGGTATCAACAAGTTCGGGATGGAAAGAAATGGAATAATTTGGAATAAATGACTAATAAAGGAAAAGTGTCACCATTCCAATCTTAGGGTGAAAGTGGTTAAGATAGAATGAACTATCAGTTTTATTATTGATATATGTAGTTCTGATATCTGAATAATTTGAAGTGATTGTGTAATGTTCTAATTGGTTTCAGCGGAAATTATAGTAACACATCAACTACAATGAAAATTGCGAGTCATTGCACAACATAAATATAAAATAGTTTTGAAGTTTTTGAACAACACTTTAAGTGTTTACACATTTTCTCACTACGCAGCGAATTATTAAAAAATCGAATGCAATAAATTCCAGGATATTACACACCTCAGTGGTAATATCAGCAATTTGCCTATTTAATGTGCGCATTCTAACGTAAACGCGCCAATAAAATAATTTGTTTACCGGCTGCAAAGACGTGTAAGAAACGCAAAATTACCAGTTGGAGCGAGTAAGCCAATGATCGTACACAGGTTAACTCGAGTTTTTCTCTGTGCCTAGCCGCTTCGCCCCGGGCTGCAGTCAACAAACTCTGGGGCGTACGCTGCCGATTATCCTCTCAAACTCCCATTTGCGCGCCCATCTCCTTCGCGCCAAAGCGGCCGCTGCTGGGGGGAAGCGAGCGGCGCTGCGGCACGAGAGCGCGCACAGGATCATCAATGACGAAAAACTGCGAACCGGTCATTAACAAGTTCCACGTACGTCCATCTCCGCCCGTGATTGATTAAAATAAGCCGTTTTTGAGCGGACGGCCCGCATTTTGCTTTATTTGCGCTTCCGGCTGCAGCGGAGTCTTGCCGATGACCTTTCGCCGTCCGGCGCGAGCTTTACGGCCGCGGCAGGAGATAAATAACGGGGATAAAAGGTTAATTGGCGATTGCCATGCAAATCGCGATTTGCATCGAAAGGATTTGCTAATATGTAGAAAAGTATCGGCCGCTATCGGCGCGCAGTGCGATTTTCCGGATTTTCCGCATCGATGACTCACATAATTATTGTAATTTACATTTAAAGCTTTAACAGCGCCGCCGGGGCATTTGTCGTAATTTCGCCTGTCCGGCTAAACAGTATTTTAATAATATTCATAAACAGCGTTACAAATGGCCAATTAACAGACCGATCGCTGGCTTACAATGTACGAGGTGTAACGTTTGAACTTTATGGCGGCGGGGATTTGCTGCAACATTAACGAGTAGTTTTTTATTCAATTCGAACAAATTTATTATTTGTTGTCGTCCTAGAAGCAGCGCTCACTTTTAGTCAGAGCGGCTGTTTCGCTTTATTTTAATTTATGGCTCTTCGTAATTGCTTTGCATGCAATCAAGCTTTAATAGCGTTTTAATGTTAGCTTAGGTGAAATAAAAAATTCTGTTATTTAATATAGTGATTTAAATCGCAGATTTTTTATTTATTCTTCCACAGGAAATTTAGTTTGTAAAGGGAAAATAAAATAAACGACCACATCTTCTCTATCAAGTGTATACACATATTTTATCTACAGTATTCGTGCTTTTAGTCGTTTTCTAGTTTTATGTCATCAATAATCATAATGGGAAACTGTATATACAACATTTTTGTTTTTGCAGTATGGTATTTGAGTGATCATTTCTTTTTAAAAATTATCTCATTTATTTATTGAGATTTTGGAACGGTAGTGAACAAACGTGCAAATTTACTTAAATTTACTTATTTATTATACATGTACTCGTATGTATACAACGAACAACACATTACTGATGTAAACACAACTTTCATTTGAATCTACCTGCTTACTTTACTTCTACCCGACAGTCCCGCCGCGCGATATTTATCTCCTATTTGGCCAGACTTCCAGATCTTCGCGTATTCACTAGAATGATCGCGCCGATTCTAGAAAGCATGACGTATGTCGCCGACCTGTTTGGATGTCTTGTTACGGCGGTCATTTGGATATTTATTACACTGCCCCCTCCTTAACGATGATTCGCCCCGGATCATTCTCTCCCGCTGTTTGGATGGGTTATGGAGGTACATACAGTCTTGACCTTTGTTGCATTGAAACATCAGATAGAAGTAACAGTCCATGGTCTTCCGCAGAATTACCGACTTTTGCAAATAGTAGCTGTAATCGTCGATGCCAGAACCCCGAAAGATTCCTAACTATTTTCTACTCAAGGACGTCCAACCCGCATGCAAGTTTCAGTATTACCAAGTTCCAAACATTTTCATTCAACAGATAACTGCGTAGCTTCGTCAATGTTTCTCACAATTTGCGATAAGTCGGTTTGTCCTGTGACGATTCTTTGATGACAAGGTAGTAGATATTTTTGCCGCCGTAATGCTTTCCGACTTCTGGGCGCTGTTTCTTTAATTCTTCCACCGAACCAATTTTTGGTCAAAATGCTGGGGATTCCTCTGGACATCTTCAAATTATCATGCATATTTTGCATGCATCGCACGTTGTCGTGGATTTCTACCATTGTTTTGTCAAGTCACTGACGTAGTCTTCCCCGACTATTTTTTTTTCAGGATTATTTCCAAAGAATAGGTCACGTGGTAGTTTCAGTTAAGGACCAAAGGAACATTGGATGTTGTTCTACCAGTAGATTCATAGGCAAACGGGCCCAGTCTCGTTGATAGTCAGATACGACTCTTGAAAGGTACTTTCCAATTGTCCTGTTCATGCGCTTCATCATTCTATCTGACTAGGGGTGCAACGCAGTTGTCCTGGTTTTCCTAATACCCAGTAGCTAGCATACTTTCGTGAACACCTTAAATTCGAAATTTCGAACTTGGTCGGAATGTAGTTCTAGCAGCACTCCAAATCTGCCGATTTATTTTTTTACCAACACCTCCGCGATGGTTGTGGATTTTTGATTTGGCAACGCATAGGCTTCCACCCATTTGCTAAAATAATCTGTCGGCACTAGAATAAATTTATTTCTACTACTAGGAAACAGACCAGCTATGTCAATGGCAATTCTCTCGAAGGGACTTTCGACGTTATACTGTCTCATTGATGCATTCGGCTTCTTCTGTTGCACATACCGTACATTTCCGGAACCACTATTAAAAATCTTTACAATTAATCTAGTAGAACCGCGCACAATCCTTCTCCAAAGAGTTGGTAATTTTCATATAAACTAGAAACACCTTTATGGGGTTGCTTTAACACATCTACTTTGAGACCAACAACTGGGGTTTCCTCTCAAATCTATCTTTGCCCTCTAGCGCGCGCTGTAAGACAACATCTACGGTAATGAAATTCTATCGTGCTAAATACGATTTTACTGTTGGCGAACATGGGGCCACTTTTGTCTAGTTGGGTCTTATACTTTCAGCTTCTTTCTATTCCCAGACATAATTCATAGTTGGGTCTTTCTTATGGTCACGTTTTAGCTCGCTAGGTTGCCATAAGTCTTGGTCACAATTCGCAGCGCAGGGGGCATTTTTCTCCGCACAACTACAGTGTTGGTGTCTTCTGGATAAGGTCTTCTTGACAAAACATCGGCGTTGCGATGGCTACTCCCAGCTCTATCCTCCGTCTCAAAATCGTACTGCTGGAGCCTTTCTATCCATCTTGCTACTTGGCTTTCCGGATTTTTAAAGTTCAAGAGCCACTTCAGCGTAGCATGATCAGTCCTCAAAACTAACCTTTTGCTATTCAAATATTTATGAAAGTGCTTCACAGACTTGACAACAGCAAAGACCTCTTTCCTAGTTAAGCAATAGTTGCATTCAGGCTTTGATAACACTTTATTAAAATAACCGATGACTGTCGCTTGGCCATTTTGTAACTGTGTCAACACGTTTCCAATTACCACATTACTCGTATCTGTACCTAAAATAAACTTTCCTTTTAGCTGCTGGTAACTCAGTATTGATGCAATTACTGAGGTACGCTTCTGATTTTCGAAAGCTTTCTGACACTCTTCGCTTCACTTGAAACTTCGACCTTCTTCCATTAATCGAGCTAGAGGCTTTGAAATGTTGGCAAATCTAAACACATAACGTCGGTAGTAAGTGCAGTCACAGGAAACTTCTAACATCCGTACTCTCATCACTTTCTTCCCAAAGAGAAAGCACTTTTTCGGACTTAATTTTAGATTAGCGCTTCTCAGTCGTTGGAATAGTTGCTCAGTTCCCAGTCCCTATGTCATCGAGATACACCAAACATGTTTTCCAAGATTAACCTGTTAACATTTTGAAGGTCGAAAGGACGTTGCAAAGTCAAAATAGCATTACTGTAAACTGCCATAACCCAGACCTAATAGAAAATGTTTTTTCTTTGTCTTTGAGATTGATTTCGACTTGTTAATAACCGCTCTTTAGATCTAAGGTGGAAAACCATCTGGATCCGGGAGGTAGCGGGTAACTATACTTCTTTGTAACATCTTTGAACCGACGGTAGTCAACGCAAAATCTGGTGCACCCGTCATTCTTACCTAGCACCACGAGTGAAGTTCACGGGCTTGTGGAAGGCTTAATAACTCCATCTTTTTCCATATCTGAAATTACCTTCTTGGCTTCTTCTTGTTTGACTGGTGGTAATCGTCTAGCACTGTGCCGTATGGAAATAGCACCGCTGATGTCTTTTTGTAACGCACGGTATTTATCCTGACTTTTGAACCCTGTCGCCTTGATTTCGGTGCAACAGATCTCTAACTTTCGTTTGTTGAGTAGAATATGGAGAATCACTACTTTTAATTCTTCAGATATCTTTTCTGATTTGGCTGGATGCTATCAACTTGACAAACCACTGAAGAAACCAAAATACAATTAGCGAGGATTGTGTGTTTCTTCAAGGTCCAGGGATACTCAATCATATTCATTACCGGTACCATGCTAACATTTTGAATCAGTGTCTTCCCAACCAATATCCTCTTTCTGGTTTTCTTCTCATTACTTGACTCGATAAGGATGACCTTTTTTGCTAAAGATCGCAATCTAAAACTTGTCCACCACTAATTTACTGCGAGCCAGTGTTTGAAAATTTGGATAGCTGGAAAATGTATTTCAGATGAGCAAATAGCCTAACGAACGAATACTTCTGGGGATGTTATTACCATATTTGTAAACCTTCGATACTGTTGCGACCTGGCGCTACTAGTTAAATTTTAATGTTTCACGAACGGTGTCATAAGTGTGTTGTAAAAGATGATGATTATTTTAAAAATCAATAAAAGCAATTCGTTTTCTGATAACATTTATCGAGATTCTTAGACATACGTATACGTAGAACGTATAACGCTTTACGTTTCTATATTTGTATTTTCTCTTTTACTTGATAGTCACAACAACCTGGTAATCAAATTATCTACGACTCATTCTATATTTAGTATATTTATGTTCATGTTTCTTATTTCAGCAATGTTTTTTCTTTCCAACTGTTGGATACTTTGCAAAGAAAAGATAGATAGCTAGACATGAGGAAAGTTGGTTGGCCAACAAATCTATTTAAATTTTTTACAATTTGCATTAAATTTTAAGACTTACGCATCAAATATGATATCGGCTAAATGCCGATCAGTAAAGTTTTCATAACGGATCTATTCTAGCAATTGCACGTCTGATGTTTTCTTTTAGCAGGTTTTTTAACATAAAGCCTTCTTTCAAATAATCCTAGAAAAAAATCCAATAGGATTAGATTGCAAAAGCGCAATGGCCAATCGATATCACCCCCTGCAAGATAAGACGGTCAGGAAATTTGGTTTGAAGTAAAGTGAGTGTTTCACATGGGACATGTGGCTCCATCTTGTTAAAACCAAATATCATTTAAGTTCAAATCGTTGATTCTATTGAAAGAAGCTGTTTAAATTTCCTAATAGTCTACGCCATTGATAGTGATATGGTTGTCAGTTTCATTCTCAAAAAAGTATGGGCCAATAAAATCCACAAGGCGCTCAAGGCATGCATTTTTGTGTATGCACTGATTTTTCTTAAATAAAACATGAATTTTTACTCCCCTAGATGCAACAATTTTGACGATTTGCAAAGCTATTTAAAGAAAAATGAGCTTTATCGTTCATTATGAGTAAGCAGTACCAACTGCTGTATTTTATAAAACCCAATTCACTAAGTTTTGGTAGTCCTTCATCGACTTTTTTATGTGTAGATTACAACAACAAATTAAAGTTTTCACCGTTCACATAACGTAAAAGCCGCGCAATTCAAAGTCTAAATTTCAATTTGGATCACCCTCTATACAATTTTTGAAACTGTAATTGTAATTCGCATGTATAAATGAGGACAATTTTAATAACCGGGCCGATTGGTAGTTGTATGTCGCTAAGTGAACATACGTAGTGTATTACTGTTGCTTTTACTAAATGCCAATCTGTAAAATTTCTCCGCATAAATTATTCGATTGGTTTAAAAAACAGTTTCAGGAGAATTTTAAAGAGTTTAACATAAACACACACATGGTACGGATGCTTTAGAGATGATCTGAAATATGTTGGAAGTTATGGGCGTTCTGGTAGATCAGCAACGAGCGAACCTGTAACGTTCACGGGTTGCAATTAACAAGTATCGACTTAAAAAAAAAGGGAATTTCAAAGGTTATAGCCTGTAAAATTTGAGGGGTGATTTTGGCATTTCCAGCTGTTATTAACCGAGCAGAACGAAAATAATTCTGAGTTTGCGAATTACTTGTTTTAGACTGCTACCAACAAACCAGTTCCCTCAAAAGGGTTAAAGCTAGAGGTAAAATATAGGCCGATCATTTCAATAAAAAGTAAAACAATTCTATAACATCACATAATCGTAAGACACCGTGAAATTAGTAAGGGCAAGAAAGTAGTGATTGAGAAGCTAATGGGATATATGGGAATCAAAAATTAAACAGTTAAAGAAGAGTGGAAAAAAACTTAATTTTGGAGTATAAATGTGAAACTCAATAGAACACTGGTTTTAAATTAAAAAGAAGAGAAAGTATTGCTTTTAAAATTTTGTATATGTTTTGTACTGTACAATTATTTTGTTCCACTAAGAATGTTATTTTGCACTAACATATGTATGGCATATTTACTAGTATGTAAAATTCGTTTATATAGCTCTTAGTGGAATAAACATATTAAAGAGAGACTTTTTATTAAAAGACACTTGCAAACTACTTCTGTTCTATAAGTATGTAACAATAACCATCTTAGAAATCATCTCTGTATTTCCCCCTTTTTAAAATACTTCTTTAGACGGCATGGTAATTATTTCTTTAAAATACTGAGTCCACATTGTTCTATTGTTAGGTTGTCCCAAAAGCTCTGTCGCCGAATCAAAATTCAAACATTTTTTCTGGGTTTTTCAGTTTTTTGCTATTTTTGTGTTAGAATAACATGCCTGATACTGGTTACGAGATCACACAGCTTGAAATCCGACTTTTGTTGCGCCATTACTGGAAGAAAGGCATAGATGGAAAAGTTGAAGTTCTACCGCATTCAGCCTATAGGCCAGATTGTGCTCCATTCGACTATGGCTTTTTCCGATCATTGCAGCACTCCTTGAGGCCGTCGATTTGATGAACGCAAAGAAGCATGCCAAGAGTTCTTTGATTCTAAGGCCGCATTTGAATGGTACTTCGAACAGATCGAAGCTTGCAACGGTTCGTGTGGACAATAATCTATAGCCTTTGAAGAATAGTTGCTGTTGTTATTGAATCGGAAGTTGCATAAGTTGGCAAAGTTGTGGACACAGAACTTTGGGACAATAGTATTTCAAAAAACAGTTTGTCGAGGTTTTTAAGGATAATTTGAAGCTGCAATAGGTTATGTTACTAAAATCAAGTTTGATTCGCGAATGTTTATACTGTTTGGTGACAAAGTTTAGTTTCAGAAAACAGTTTGTCGAGGTTCTAAATAAGTAAATTAAAACATTGAGTAGCAAAATGCAATATGGGTATTATAAGTTCATCTTTGTTAAGAGATTTATAATATATATGATTAGCAATTGCTGTGAAAGACCAGTGAATATTCAATTTGACTATGATACTGTTTGGTGATTCAAATTTGTTATCAGACATATCAACAAATAAGGCAGTGACCAACATGTAGATCTAGTAGAGATTTAAAGTTGAGAAATTTCTAGTAAGGTCATTAAGCGCACCTCAAAGTTAGACTTGTCTGAGCACAAAATATTTGCCCAATATTCCTCTATTAAATGTTAATGTTATATAGTTCACTGTAAATGAGCTTTTTTATTCTCTTCCAAAAACCATAACTTGTTCCTGATTTTGAAGCCTTTTAGTTTTGCTTTTCCGAGTTTTTTTACGTCCTTAGTATTAAAAAGGCGGCCAATCTCTATAAACATCATGCCAGCGGCCACGAAAAGGTTTCTCTTGTTTTTCAGCAACTTCCGAATTAATTTTAGGTCTTCATGTTTAAAACGTACTCTTTTGGTCCTTCTTTGTTTTATTACTAATTGTAAGTTTTATAGACCTTTAAACAGCCAACAAATACATTAAAATTTGAAATTTTAACCTAAAACTTGTTCTGCTTTTATAAAAAATGAATTTATCGTTTCTTTCTTCTAGCCGTTTTCACTGTATAATAATCAGTACTTAAAACTCCGTTTACGTATCAGTAATAACGAGGTACTAGATAAATGTTTAAAATTCAAAATATTTTTGCATAATGCAGACATGTTCCAAGCTTTACTTGGCCTCATGCATATGCATCATTTACATTTTAGTTTATGATTATTGGCAGCATAGTAACAAGAACAGAAATACCCTGTTATTTAAGTGTAAAGATAACATGCAAATATGAGGGTATCTCATACTTTTGGCTACGACTGTAAATATTACAACACAATATGCTTAAGGAAAATCCATCCAACTAAGTCATTCTCATTGAAGATGGCGGAAGTTGGTCATGGTCGTAGTGAGGTCTTCTAGAGACTTTGGATGCATTAGGATTTCATCCAAATTATTTCATATATTATCTTACAAGCTTGCAGCGGTAGGCTGTTGCTAAATAAGGAATTAGGTCTTTATGAAATGTTTCGTTAGTGCTGTTCTGTGGTGCATCTGCCTTTGAATGGATAATTTTAGATTGAAACGATTGTAATTTTTTTGTATTTGACACCCAAATTGGTCTAAGTTTGATTTTGCAGAACGGTGCTTTATCTTTTAGTACAAACTAAGATCGTCTGTTTATTAACCAAGGGATTTGTTTTAGTTTTATGTTTATGAAAACTTTTAATTGAGATTCTCATGTTGTTTATTGTTGCTGGTTTGGACTCTAAGCTAGAAATGTATTTAAAGCTTGTTAATTGCAATTCTCCACTTGCTAAAACAATTTTGAAAGAGATTAACATGACTTTGATAATTGATAAGGGCTAGAAACAATTTCCTACATTTTACTTAAAGTCTATTAAATATTTAAAAAGACAAATTAAAATATTTATTTCTTGGTATGGTCCTATACTTGACAGCGCATACACCAGAGGCTGGCTTTCCTTGTTGCTTCAACTATAATATTAATGTTACCAAATATTTAATATCATATCATCAGAAGAAAAAGGATTTTTGCTAAAAGGTGAAAAATGTTAGTGATATTCTGTTTATCGTGTTCTAGAGCAGCTCACTCTTTTTTATTTCGTGGGTTTTGTTTGGTTGTTTGAGTAACTAAGATGTCTAATAAAAATCTGTACTCCCGGCCGTCTTTTACTTTGTAATTGTGATAGATAGCTTTGTCGTTTCTAACGTTAGTTTTCAGTTTTAATATTGTTATTACTTATCTATTGGTGAAAATTGTATCAGCCATACTATTAGCGTGAATAATTGCGTGTACGATTTCTGATGTATTAAAACTGTTTGTTACTAATATATGTTGTTTTGCGGTTACTTCCATAGTTTTAAAAATATTTTTTGGCTGCATGGTAAATACTAGGTTGTCCCAAAAGTTCTGTCGCCAAGAGTTCTTTGATTCTAAGCAGGCTGAATGGTACTTCGAACAGATCCGGAAGCTTGCTGAACGGTGGCAAAAGGTGATGGACAATGATGGGCTATACTTTGAAGGATACTTGTTGTTGTTTTGAATAAATTTGTGCATAAATGTTTGAATTTTGATTCGGCGACAGAACTTTTGGGACAACCTAGTAGTTTTAGCCCTTATCAGTCACACCTTATTAAAATCCCGCGCTGGTCATTCTGGGTGTATCACACCACAGCGTGTTTACAGGCTTATAAAAAATTGTAGGTAGCATAAAAAAAATATTTTGTTAAAGTTTAAGTCTTCCTCTAAGAGACTGTATGGTATAAAATTAAATTTAAGATAGTTAAAAAAATTCTTGAAAAAAAATAGTCAAACTGACTTTTTTCACTAAAACTAATGTAACTTTTTTAATTTTTAAGATATTTCAATTTTCCACGCGGTTTTGCAATGCTGAAATGATGCCCATTCAGCTGATATGTTCTGTTTTTTTTGGCCGTTTCAAAAAGTATATTTATTTTGAAGACTGAAGGTATCCGTGTGGGGTTGCTAGTCCCCCGTCGGGCGCCTCCCCAGGTGGCGGATAGGGGAACACCTCCCAGATATGGGTGGTACCGGGGAAATTAAATACCCGGGGTAGACCAAAACTAGCATATCAACGTGCAGCAACGTGAATATTAGTTCGTATAGGCGGATGTCAGGAAGACAGGAACGACTATAAGAACAGATAACCTTAAGCACGGAATAAATGATATT
Source organism: Sinelater perroti (assembly GCA_036346155.1). Lineage (NCBI taxonomy): Eukaryota > Metazoa > Arthropoda > Insecta > Coleoptera > Elateridae > Sinelater > Sinelater perroti. The sequence continues at coordinate 12,082,088 of JARFIY010000158.1, read as the reverse complement.
GAAGTGGTTAAGATATTGCGATGAGGAAGGCAACGGAAAACCACCTCATTACTTTTCCTAGTAAAATCATCATGGTAGTGAAGACTGACAATCTAAATGTTACTGATCATGGGTATCGGACCCCAAGATCCGTCAGGGGAGGAGAATGTTGGGCCTCCCAGGTCGTCATCAAGCGAAATCCCGGCAAAACGAACACAAACACAAATAGAAATACATTTTTGAAGATAAATAAGTCACCGGTGAAAATAGCAACATGGAATGTCAAAAGCATGTATCAAGCAGGAAAGGTACAAAATGTTATTGCTGAAATGAAACGGATGGACATAGATATTCTTGGAATCAGCGATACTCAATGGCCAGGGAACGGAGAATGCACTATAAACAACAACTACAGCGTTTATTACTCTGGTGGATATGAACCCAACCACAGATATGGAGTTGCTACAATACTGTCAGATAGACTGAAACCGCAAGTTAAAAGCGTGATAAATTATTCAAATAGAATAATGTTGATACAACTACACTCTCACACCAATAACATCAATATTATTCAGATCTATGCCCCAACAGCAGACAAAAGCGACAATGAAATAGAGGAGTTTTATAATCACCTGGATATACTGATGAACTCCATCGCTAAAAATGACGTGACAATCGTGCTTGGTGATTTTAATGCAAAAATAGGAGAAGGAAGTGTACAGGATTATGTTGGCCCACATGGACTAGGTCAGAGGAACGAACGTGGAGAAAAACTCATTGAATTCTGCCAGAACAAACAGATGGTAATATCTAACACATGGTTTAAGCTCCCTAACAGACGGTTATATAGTTGGACCTCACCAGCACACACCAACGACCACGTGGTACGAAACCAAATCGATTTCATTTTAATAAATAAAAGATATAGAAATGCGCTTCTGTCCGCCAAAACATACCCTGGTGCAGACGTGGGATCACACTACAATCCAGTGGTGGCTACTTTTAAACTAAAATTGAAAATAATAAAAAGAAAACGTCTGGATCCAAAAGTCAATGCCCGAATTTTAGAAAATGCTACGGTAAAACTGATATAACGAAAGATATTAATATAAAATTAGAAACACTAAAGAATTCAAAAGAAACATCTCTCGCGAAGCAGTGGCTAAATATCAAAACAGCAATAATAGACGCAGCCAACCAAAATTCTTCAGAAATAACCCAATATGCAAAACAGGAATGGATGACACCTGAAATCCTTAAATTAATGGAGACGAGAAGGAAATATAAAACATAGATGACAACAAGTATAAAGAAATACATAAGATTATTAAAAAAGGAATTATAAAAGCCAAAGAAAAATATATGACCGACAGATGTAACGAAATAGAGGAGCTTCAGACGAAACATGATACATTCAATTTGCATAAAAAAGTTAAGGAGATGACGGGAGTAGCAAAGAAGAGACAGAGAAGTATTATGAAAGACAAGAATGGCAACATAATTATAGACATAACCAAGCAAATAGAAATATGGAAGGGATACATAAAAGAACTCTTTGACGACGACAGGACGTCAGAAATAGAAATGGAAAATAACCAAATCAGCTCGGATAGCCCGGCTATAATGCTAGAGGGGGTTAAACATGCTATATACAACTCCAAAGACAATAAAGCCGTAAGCCCAGATAACGTACCTGTAGAATTTCTAAAGCTAATAGAGGACGAAAATCTACACTTGTAGATCTATACAATAATATATATAAAAAATGGAGTATTCCAAACGATTGGTTACGATCGGTGTTTGTACCTCTACCCAAAAAGAACAACCCCAAAGACTGCTCAGAATTTAGAACAATAAGCATTATGAGCCATACTCTAAAGGTGTTTTGAAAATCATACATAAAAGGATCTACAGAAAATTAGAGGCAGATATTAGCGACACACAATTCGGATTCCGAAACAACATGGGGTCAAGAGAAGCACTCTTTGGGATAAATGTTCTAATACAGCGATGTCTCGACATGAATGTGGATTTGTATATAGGATTCATAGATTATGAAAAAGCCTTTGATAAGGTAAAACACGATAAGTTAATAGCAATTTTGAGACAAAAAGGCTTGGATCCTTGTGATATCCGCATCATTCGTAATCTTTATTGGAAACAACAGGCGACGATCAATGTTAATGGCCAGTTGTCCGAAAATATTGAGATCCTTAGGGACGTTAGACAGGGATGGGTACTATCACCTGCTCTCTTTAACATGTACTCTGAGTGTATATTCCGGGAGGCTTTAGAGGACCAACAAGGAGGGATAAAAGTGAATGGGCAAGTGATCAATAATCTGCGATATGCGGATGACACTGTAATAATAGCTTGCAATCCCGACGAACTACAAAACATGCTAGAAAATATCAACAGAGTTAGCAAAGAGTATGGTCTCAAAATGAACTGTAAGAAAACTAAATTCATGGTCACCAAGAAAATAGGAAATAATAACATCAACAATATAAAAATAAAAATCGAAAACACCGAAATCGAAAGAGTGCACAAATACCAATATTTAGGGACCATAATAAACAGTTGTAATGACCAAGCTACTGAAATCAATAGAAGAATCGAAATGGCGAGGGCAGCGTTTGTAAAATGAGGCAATTCTTCTCTAATCGCAATCTCTCGCTAGATCTGAGAATGCGCATGGTACGATGCTACGTCTTCTCGATTCTGTTGTACGGAATGGAGGCTTGGACCCTTAAACAACAGCAAATGAAAAACTGGAAGCCTTTGAGCTCTGGATATACAGACGCATACTTAAAATATCATGGACAGAACACGTTTCCAATGAAGAAGTCCTCCATCGCATGAACAAAGAACGAGAGTTACTACTGACATTGAAAAAACGCAAATTGGAATATTTCGGACATGTCATGCGAGGTGAAAAATACTGCTTGCTGCAATTGCTCATACAGGGCAAGATCCCAGGACAAAGATCGAGAGGCAGAAGAAGGATGTCGTGGATGAGGAACCTCCGGGAATGGTTTGGATGTTCATCAATAGATCTATTCAGAGCAGCTACATCAAAAATTAGAATAGCTATGATGATTGCTAACCTCCGATAGGAGATAGCACTTTAAGAAGAAGAAGGTACCACTTTTATAAAAAAAATGAACAACTCATTTACACACAAAAATAACAATTTATTAATTAATAAGTTGATTTAAAAATCAAAAAAAAAATTTATATAGTATTTAACGCATATTAAAAAAATATTGTTCATTATTTATTAATTATTCTATGCCAAAAGCACATTCAATGCACATGTACGCTTTATGCGTATCACACATCTATTGAAGGTACGATGGACATATTGCGCATCTTTTTTCTTTGTCTAGCTTTTGACGCTCATTTTGGGTGGGAAGACGGTACTGCAAATGCAAAATATTTGCAATTCCAGCTTTTAAGTCCTTACGTATAGATGTGATGGTATAGCGTTCTTGCAAGTGCGCTTTCACCAAGTATAAATACAACTTTTCTAGGCACGACTGTGCCGTTACTTTGGTATATATATCGTGTATATTGTTTTTACATTTCAACAGGATCCTAGCATTTACAGCAGCTTGATCCAACATGCCGAAAAATACTCTCATAGGCCATCGGTTCGTCCTACGGCTCACTGTGAACGATTGGCATAGCATGTCGAAACAGTCAGTTCCACCCTTATTTTTATTATAAACCTGAACTATATTCGGCTTTCCATCTGTGTCTTTGTTATCTCCATGTAAAAATAAAGTTAGCAGAAGAACAATTTTATTTCTTTTCGGTGAGTAAGATAAAAGCGTTAGTTTCCGTCTATGCCTTTCGTCCAGTAAAAAATTAAAAAAGGCAGAAAAAATGCTTGAATTTTGATTCGGCGACAGGACTTTTGGGACAACCTACTAAATTGGTTACTTGAAATTCTGATCCCAGGTAGCAGTAATTGTCCTTCAATCTGATGGTGTTGAAACATCATATACTGGTTTATTGGGTAGTAATTATTACATTTCACAAAACAACAGTTAACTTGAGTGCACTTAAAACGGTGAACAGCATGTTTGCTACAAAAATCACGCGAGAATTGGTACTGACCTAAATAGGAAATTTATTTGTAGCCATTGCACCTCTATAAGGTAAAAGTTTTAGTATAGTAATGCATCACAAAGTCATACTTCTTTCAAGTGAATTCATTTGTAGTCAATGGTGAACTCTACCGGCTATACTTGCAAAAGATGCGGTCTCAAGAAGATGATTCTATGGTTATATATAATTTCAAAAGTTGTATTAAAAACTTACAGAGTGGTAAGCTTCAAAACCCTCTATATTTAATTAAAACGGTTGGTTACAATTTTATTTATTTAGTATCCGTAGCACCCACCAAAATTAATCTTATAAATACTCACTTCAGCAAGATATTAACGTGATAATCTAATAACAAATTTGTTATATTCTACTTTGTAGGCTTATTAAAATATGAGGGTTTGAATTACTTATATTATTTATTTGTAAACAGTTCAAGTAATTGCAATCTGGCAAACGATAAAGCTCTTATATCCATTTTCATTGATTAAGTGCTTTTAGCACAATTTTTTCTTCTTTGATAATTTAACGTTGGCAAATAATGATGGAGTAATTAACGTATTTCTATTTAATACCTCTATTATTCTTCTAAAGTTTTGAAAAGCATTTATTTCCTGTTTACGTTAACACCCCTTGCACCAATAGCGAGAGCGCATATTCAGTTAGTCTGTTTGCAGCAGAACAAATTGCCCGGCCAGCCCTCATTAGCCGCAAAATTGTCAGCCTAACTACCGGCTCGCACTTAGCCTTTTTCATGAAACGTATTAATCACACACCTTTCATATGCTAATAGACCCGCAACAAGTTCCAAACTGACCATAAATAACGTCTGCAGGCAAGCATCCATCGCTAATGCAGCTAAAACGCTGCCCCGCGGGGTAATTCCTGATTATTCACGCGTTTTCCTAATATTATGCGTCTCCCGTTTCTTCTTCTGCCCATGAGCAGATTGCTGTGCTGCCGTAATTGCGCAGGTGCGTAATTATTTCCTGTTTTGTGTTCTGCTGGTCTCTTTACATTACCATGTAGGCCTTAATTGTATGCGTTTTTGTGTTACTTTAGTCAGTTTCATATGATTTCCTAAACATGCGCTAAAATTTTTGACAGAAACAGTTGTAAGCCATTCTAAATTTGGTAGTTTTAAGAAAATAGAGTACTATTTGTGTCTCTATATAAAGCGACATGTTTAAAAATAAAATAAAAGTGGCAAAGAATAAATTCCATGAATAATAGTAAAGAAGTTCCGTAACGGGGTGCAATGGTTTTACTTCAAATAACAAATTAATGTTTAACTTGCGCGATTTATGTACTTAAAAGAATACCAACTACTGTTTAGCGATTATTGAGATTATTAATATGCAAGTAGAAAGCAAAGATGATTTGGTAATGTAGTTCTTCCTTGTAATTACGTTATTAGGAGTTTTATATTATTAAGTTTATGATCTTTCCTTTGCCAATCAAATTTACTTAAAAACAGCATAAATGAGCCCAAATATACGAAATATTAAAAAAGCTGAAGACTAAAATAGTTCTGGCACCCAGCACGTGAACATTTTCTTGCTCTCAAACTTTAATCTTCCAAAACAAATGTTCTAGGGCAAAGGCATTGGATATCCTGTCAAGGTAATGTAAATGTTGGTGAGTATTCAGAATTTGTATTATAAGCCAGTATTTTTGCTTTATTTCCTCAAATCGCCTCTGTGGTGTGCTACCCCTGTTCTCTTATATTAAGGAGAGACTCTATGCTTCTGAGCAGGGTCCTTAAATACACAATACTCGTCACGCGTATACAACTGCTGATTTCTAATTTTATATTTCGTCCCCTAAAAAAATTGTTCTGCATTCTGAAACGACTTAAATGTTATTTAACTATCCTCTACTCCCCGGTAAATGTTGAGATTGTTTTTAAAAAAGAAATAAATTGTTTCTGAGATTCCCACAAGTTCATTTTTAGAAAATAGGTAACAGTTCGTAAACAATTGCATATGTTAAAATAAATAAAAAAAAACTAGGGCGTGTAGCTAAATTTCCCCTCGAGAACTAATGTGGCGAGCATGGCGTGCTAAATTTATTCCAGAACATTGTGTCAGCCTAATACAAGATATGTGCAGAGACGTATGTACTAGAGTCAAAATCCTAGCAGGTATGAGTGATACATTTGAAGTGAAAGTGGAAGTTCACCAAGGCTCGGCCCTGGGCCCACTTCTCTTTAACCTGAAGATAGATCTTACCAGAGACTTTCAGGGTCCACTTTTATGGTGTATATTATATGCTGATTACATAACAGTATTTGCCAGAAGTGTCAAAGGTCTACAAAGTACACTGAATACCTGGGTAGCTGCGCTTGAAAAGTTTGGCTTACAAGTGAGCAGAAATAAAACAAAATATCTAGAGTGCTGCTATAGCGAGATCACGTCTCCTATAATCAATGTATAATCTGTATACCAAACACCTGTGCCAAAAGTCCCTAAGTTCAAACACCTAGACTTCATATTGACTCAAGATACTAACGTTGATGAAGATGTGGTCCACAGAATAAATGTCGCCTGGTTGATGCCTATAAAACCAAAGGGGAAGGTATATAAAATGGCAAAATTAGACCTGCAATGCTGTATGGTACCGAGTACTAGGCAGTTAAGAAATCTTATGAACAGCAGTTACTAACGAAATTAGGATGCTGAGATGGACGGGAAGAGTGACAAAAATAAAATCCGTAACGACCATCATATTAGAGGCACTTGCAAAGTACTGAAGGCCGTCTTTGCTGATATGGGCATGTGATGAGGCGCAAAAAGGACCACGTAGTTCAAGTTGTCCTAAACATACCAGAAGAATAAGAAAAGAGGCCGCCCACTTATGACTTGGTGGTCAAAAATCACTAAAGACCTAGGGGAAGCCCAAGCGCCAAAGGAGACAACCCAGGATAGAGCATCCTGCAGACGTTTGAGGAGACACGACCCCTCTTGACATGGAATATGGAAATGATGAAGATTAATAGTAATCAGCACTAACTTTCTGTATAATATATAAGGGCTTGTTCCGCAGATCACGAAGTGCAAATAATGTAATTTGCACAAATAAATAAACCTGCTATTTACAATTTAAATAAACAATAAATTTACTACCACTAAGCTTTTCATTTTTATGCTAGGCTACAAGAAATTTGTAATTTAATCCTAGGTTTATCTGTCTATGCAAACAATGGTTCTTTTGCTCGGTGAGGCAGCGAGTAATCTTATAAGTAATGGTACTAGTTTTTTTCTGCCTTTATTTACTTTGCTTTCAATGTTAATATGGCATAAATTCTAATAAAAAATTAAAAATTTACTGGAAATTATCACATCCACGTCTTATTACCCGCGGAATATGTAGACAGGCCCTAATTTAGCAAAATTTTACTTTTAGCGGTATTTTACGACAAACTAAACAAGCACAGTTTAACTGCCGTAAAACGTTGACACAATAACATAACAATGAAGATAAATAACTGTTGATACGACAAGATCCCGTGAAATTATGTTGAGTGATTCAAAAATGACAAATGCATCAACTGTATATAATCTCTAAAACGATGCAAAATGTAAAAATCCAAACCTCCGCACTGATTATAGTCTAGTGAGGCGTTTTGTATAAAAGAGTGGGGAGACGTACTTTTTTAACATAAAAACAAAAATTAAATCCAAGAAGTTCCTAAAAAATTTTCCAAGCTTCTAGTGCTGACCGTTTTTAAAATAGCATTAAAGAAGACTATCTTTCTCCACAAGACCAAAAGACTTTAGATTAGTTCTACATTTAACGTATAAAGAATGGCCTGCTTCAAGTCTGGATCTGATCACATAGATGTACTAAACACACAATCAGAAATAATTGGAAATGTGAGAAACGCAACTTTAAATACACTACATAGCGTCATTCACGACTGACTCCAAGTGCACATGGAAACACGTATTAATCATAAAAGAAAATATTTAAATAACACGTAATTTTTGTAATTAGTATACCTTGTTAGGTATACTGCGGTATAACTTTTCCTTAAAATACCTAGCCTATGAGATCTATTAAATTTAAATATTTTAAAATCTCCTTCTTTTGCATTAATGTAGAATGAGGCAACATATACAGAACAAATATTTTATTAAACTGAAGTGTTAATGTCGATTATATTTAATCAGTGTAATACCATCATTGCTAAATTCGTAGGAGCCATCAAATACCGCCAGTGAATTTGTTTATGTTAATTCAAGTGACGGAGAGCTCTACAGCGCGCAGCACTGATAGAATATTAAACAGCGTAATATCGCCAAGAGATTCGCTCAGTAACAAAACCAATTAATAATCACAAGGGATTGTGTCTGAAGAATATAAAATACGTTTTGAAATTTCTAAAACTACTTTTGTAACAAGTCAGTCATTGTTCCCACCACATGACAATTGTTTTAAAAACGGACAAATATCTGCATAGTATCAGTGTTTCAAATATTTTAAAAATAACTGCAAAATTTGATGGACGGTATACTAGCCAACCATTACGTCATTATAATTGGTGACTTCAACGCTCAAATAGAGAATGTTTTACTTAACGCTGTCGAGCAGCGCTTTTATAAATATATTACCAATTGACAACGGAGACCTGCCGATTGACTTTCGCGCCCGAAACAGAATGACAATAAACAATACATTTACAAAAATACACTTACAACAAGCACAAGGTAAACAATCTATCAAAGATTATATTATAACTAGCGAAAAATTTATCTTAATTAAAATATTCTTTGTAAAGCCGTCAAATTTAGCAGCATTAACACTAATTAAAACAAAAGCAACAGCCTAAATATATGGGAAAGTGCAACTTAGAATCCTTACAAGGCGACAGTACAAAATATCTGCACTTAGAAAAATTTAAAAGAAAACAAGTTAAGCTAAGATTAATAAACAACACAATAACAATCCAAGAGTTTGGGAAAAATTAAGAGTCCATATCATCAAGCTTCCGAGTACCATATTGACAAAGAAAGGTCAAATCCCACTAGACACACAACAAAACTCCCTTAGTTTAGGGAAGAATTAAAGCAAATCACAAACAACAAGGAGAAAGTATTTCTATGTTTCAAAACAAAGGCACCAAAATGTAAGACAATTAAAAGGGAATATATTGGAAATAACATACGCAAAATATAGAACAAGAACCATATAGAAGAACGATGAAAAAGAGAAAGCGAATGTAAAAGAAACCATCAAAATACACACAACCAATAATAAACAATGGGAAAACTACTACTTTGAAAAGAATACAAAGAATAAAAATACGCTTTAGTACAAAGAGCATTACTAAATAATTAATAAAGTGTTTTCAAAATATACAACGTACAAAAAGTATTCAATAATAGAAAAGCCCCTAGAAACGATGTAATAAGAAAAATATATAAAGAAGTACTTCTAAAAGTAAAATTAAGCAAACTGTTTAAAAATATAACGAAACATGGTACTACTAGAATGGGAAACCAGTATAACAATCTAAATATTTAAATAACTCTGAATATTACGGTGTAAATTATAAATCAGAAAGAAGATAACAGAACAAGTAATGTCGTTTACATAACTAGGAATAGAAATAATTAGTAAAAAGTGATACAGCAAATCTTAAAAGCTATAGGAATGCCAGGATATCTGAAAGACATTAGCTGAAAAAATATATATGTAAGAATAAAAAGCAAGACAAAATGTTACGAAGACACTTAAAATAATACCAGCAAAATCAAGAAAAGGTGGGTAAAGAAGGTAAGAAAAAGACGAAAAGAGTGAAATGACTAAAGAGCCAGTGATACCAAATTAATCACAATAAGTGACCTACGACCAAAAGCGACAAGCAATCCAAGTCGATCACATAAAAATTAGCTAGAGATTTGGGTTTTTATATCTACAGAAACTGAAACAAAGCAAAAGACTAGAATTGATAAATTGGAAAAGAAGATCAGAAAGAAAAATTTAATGATTCTGAGTATAGTAGATCAGAAGGACAAAAATGATAAAATAAAATAAAAAATATTAAAGATTGTGCAAGAATTAGATGTACCCATTGATATAGAAATGTATGTAAGAAGAAATAAAGAATACAAAGCAAAAAAGAAATAAATACTAATTAAATTAATAAAAGATAATACAAAAATAAATAATTTATAGAATAATAAAAGCTTGAAAGGGTAGACGTATAGATCAGTAAAGATTATCTGCCAAAAAATACGAAGAAAACGAAAGCTGCATATTTCTCAGTTGAAAAGGGAAAGGAAGAAATATATCTCAAAAGATACGAAAACAAATAGTGAATAATAAAGGATACAAAGGGCAAGAAAGGTATAGGAAACATAGTGGGAGAGATATAAAAGAACAGTTGAAGCTAGAACTAAAAAAAATGATATCTGTAGTTAAGGAAAGCATTAAAGATAACAAATACGGCAATGTGCTGTATGTAGAAACATTAAGCAATGAAACAAATAGGATCATTAAAAAATATTGGAAAATAAGAAAGAAAACATAGTAAATAGAGATACTTGGAACCACAAATATGGATGTAGAAGAAATACCCAGCAAAGAGAAAAACCAGTATATGATGGTAAAGAAAGATAAAGAAATTGCAAACTACAAAATCTGCAACAAAAAGAAATATTTCAAAACGAAAACCACCAGGAAACAGTGATTGGATGATAAGTACAAAACAGAATTAAAGCTACTAATAACTGAAATCTAACAAACGGAAACAATGCCAAAATCTTGGAATATACCTGTATATATTCAAACATTACAAAGAAATTACTCAACTAAATGTCACTATAAAATATCGACAAGCTTAATAAAATAAAGAATAAAAGAATATGCAGAAAAAGTATTGCCAGATTACCAAGAAGGCTACAAAAAGACTAGATCAACAATAGAATAAGCCTTTTTATTAAAACAGATTTTATATGGCTGTTATGAATGTAACGTTTGAACTTATATGTTGTTTATTGATTTCAAGTACGCGTACGGTAACATAAGTAGAACACAGTGATGAATTCAAAATAAAAATAGGATTAAGGCAAAGTGACCCGCTATCATGAGTTTTCTTTAACCCACTATGTGATAATTTAAAATAGAAAAATAATTTTATTTGCTAGGAGGCACAAGTGTCTCGCATACGCTGCTGATGTGGTTTTATTGACAAGAAGCAGTGCAGGAAGTCCCAAAACAGTTAGTAATACTGCAAAAAAATGGGCTTACAATTCAATATAGAAAAGACGTAGTTTGTCGAACTCAGTTGCAAAAAGAGTAATTGTAGAAAACAAAATCCTAGAATTAATAAACAAAACAAAGTAGGGAACTACCTGTACCTGGGAGTCTTTGTGAATAATAAATGCAAAGTAATAATTGCACAGTGGGACTAAGTAAAATATTAATATCAAAATAAGTATCCTGAAACACAAAATTCGTAATTTGCAAGTCAGCGCTAAAGCCAATATTAACCTTCGGGTGTGAATCTTGAGATATATAAAACAAAACCATGTTTCATTAGATTTCAGATATAGTATATATATATATATATATATATATATATATATATATATATATATATATATATATATATATATATATATATATATATATATATTATATATACAGTAGCCAAAATTTTATTGACCATATAAAAGTTTCATTTAAAACAAATATGCTTTGGCCGAGGTCACTATCTGTCTGAGTTATGTTTGCAAATAGAAAGTACTGTAATTTGGTGTAAGGACAGCATGTTGTAGGAAACGTCGTCGACGGAACTGGACAAGAAATACCAAAACTCGCCAAAATCGATGTTTTTTGACTTTTATGATTTCTTTGCTTCTTCATGCTTTCTTCGTTTTTTTGCTGTTTTTATTGTATTTATTGAAGAAGCCGTAACATAAGCAAACGAAAGCAGAAGGCCATATGGAGAGGCAGGCAAAGCGGGCTCACCGTCGTACAACTCACCAAGCAAACCGTATCCCAGATATTGCGCCGCTAAATGATCAACGGAGGAGTCAAGAAAAGGTATATTCCTGGAAGATCAAAGATCACTCAGCTAACTGATAGAAACTGCCTGCGCATCTCAAGGGACATCACGCGCTAGTCCGCCACTGATATTCCCCGCGAGTTAGAAGCTTTTGGAAGTCGTCTTTCTTCCACTCGCACTATCCGCTGTCGCCGCCAATCCTCTGGATTAAATTTCCACCACCCCTGCAAGAAACCATGGGTATTTTCAAAGAATCAAGAGGCCAGAATCTACTTGGCGAGGGCGCACTTTAATTGGACTTGTGCGGATTGGGATAGGATCATTTGGAATGATGAGTCAAAGTACACTATGTTTGGGACTAATGGAATCAAGATCGTTCTATGTCCCATGGGCTCCAAATTCCATCCTAAGTACATATTCCCCGCCCAAAACACGGCGGAGGGCCGGTGTTAGTCTATGGGTGTTACTATTTTGCTGGAATAGGCCTCATTGTTCGAATTCAAGGCATAATGGTTAGATCTGTCTATAACGCTATCTTCAACAACCACTTGCTTCTATGGGCACGCCAGAAACATAAAAAAGAATTCACTTACTAGTAAGACAATGACCCTAAGCACACAAATAAGACGGTCATAGACTGGTTCCAGCGTCGTCGGATCGACTGATTCAACTGGCTTAGCTAGAGCCCGGACATCATCGAACACCTTCGGTATGAGCTAGAGTGTAGCTTGGTGGGACAAAAGGCCAATAACGAAGAGGAAAGTTCTCTCAGGTGAAGACTGCTTGCCTATTGTATATTTTCAATTATAAAATCTTATAGTTGATAAAATATTAAAGTAAAACCATTGCCTACTTCTATTTATCGTGCAATTTTACCAACAGATAGCTCTATGACCGTTCTAGCAGTAGTAGCAACACAAACTGCACAATATCTAAGAAAACCACCTTTCAGAAGTAGTTTGTTATTTTTTCTTATAGTTCCTATTTTACTTTCGAATAGGAAAGACGTATCTTGCGGTTAAAAGTGCTAGTGTTGGCCGCGCGATAATCCGCGAAATCGGGTTTTATTTATTGCTACACATATTTCTAAATTTTAAATTTAACGCTGCGTGTTAAATTAATCCTATATAACTGAACGAAGCCGCAGCAAAGAGTCCTTTATGGCCTACCACCAGCCTCCGGGAGGGGTGCAACCCCCCCAAATACCACCACTAATGCAATCATCACTATTGACACCGGACCAAACCCAGATCTTCTACAGCCAATTCCACCAAACACCAGGTCATTTTCCACTTCAAACGCAACAAACTCAAACATTTTATCCCCAAACCTTTTATCAAACCCAACAAAACACTCATTCCAACGTACCCCCGCAGCCACCAGAAAATACTAATAACTGGACCACAGTTTCCTATAAAAGAAATAGAAATCTAGATGAAGTGGAAATCAAAAATAAACACCCTAAAGAGAGCGAATATTGGCTTAGCCCACCTTCAACATCAAATGGCTACTCCAATCTAAACATAGAAGGTGACGATGCACAACATGAATCAAACGCTGATAACACTAATGAGAAAATCTCAAAACCTCCCCCATTTTTGTAAATCGTGTACTAACTATTGCACCGCCAATACAACTGCTAGAAAAAAAAGCCAAACAACAATATGATGTTAGAGGTCTAGTCAATAACCAAGTAAAAATTCAGCCCAAAACACCTGAATATTACAGAATAATAACAAAAGCTCTGACTGAAAAGGGAACGGAATTTCACACTTATAAACTAAAATAAGAGAGAAATTATAAAGTGGTGCTAAAAAAGCTACACCACTCCATCGACTGTAAAGATATCGAAGGTGAAATTGAAAAATTAGGGCATGAGGTCACAAACATTTGTAATATAAAACAATTTAAAACTAAATTGCCTCTCCCAATGTTTTATGTCGAGAATTTTTGAGGTAGAATACTTGCAGCAATGCAAAATCAAGTTTGAACCCCCAAGGGCAAAAAGAATTATTCCGCAGTGTGTACGCTATCAGCGTTACGGACACACAAGGAACTTCTGCCAGCTACCCGCTAGATGTGTAAAATGTGCAAGCGATCACCTCACGGAACAATGTCAAAGAAAAGAAAAATCCCGCGATGTCCGCTGCGTCCTGTGTAAAGGAAACCATCCTGCGAATTACAAAGGATGTACTATATATAATCTACAAAGTAAACATTTTCCAACCCTTCGACAAAAACAGTGCATACCACCCCCACAAATTAGACAATACCAACAAATACAACCGGGACTATCGTATTCACAAATAGCTTCAGTACAACAACAAAACTTTGAACCTGCTGTAAATCTCCCACAAACAACAAATACTAGCCATCCAAACCAACAAGCAAACGACATACAAGAATTAAAAACATAATGTTAAAGCTATCAGAACAAATAGGAACAGCAGTCCTATTAACAGCAGTCCTTCAAAATTAAATAATGGACAGACACTTACAGCTTGCCCAATGGAACGCCAACGGCGTGTCACAGCACCTTGAAGAATTAAAACTATTTATTACTAGTCACAACATTGATGTGTTACTTATTTCGGAAACACATCTTACTGATCGGAGTTTTATCAAAATCCCAAATTATGCGGTTTATACCACGAACCATCCGGCGGGAACAGCTCGTGGCGGCTCTGCCATAATAATCAGAAACACAATCAAGCACCATGAACTAGAACAAGTGTGTCAATTGGGGATCTAATAGGACCCTCAACCTCTCGGCAGCGTATTTCCCCCTAAAGATGCTGTTAAAGAAGAACAATTTACAAACTATTTCAAAACCCTTGGACAACGATTCATTGCGGGCGCTGATTACAATGCCAAGCACACTGACTGGGGTTCCAGAATTACAACGACAAAGGGACGCGAACTAAACAAAACTCTTGAACACAATAACTTGCGGCACCTATCCACGGGAGAACCCACATATTGGCCCACGGACCCAAACAAATTTCCTGTTTTGGTGAACTTCTGCGTAACAAAAGGAATGAATCCAACTCATGCCAATATAAAATCCTGCTTCGAACTTTCCTCTGACCATTCCCCAATTCTGATCACCCTTACCACTAAACCCCTCAAAAAAGAAACAACTCCTAAATTAAGCAATAACCGTACAAATTGGAACACCTTTTGGTATGTCGTAAATGTTGAACTAACCTCAAATCAAGTTATTCAATAATGTCATTCAGCGGGCATGTTGGAAGGCCACGCCAATTATATCCGATACAGTCACAATTCCTGGTTGCCCCTCAATTATTAAACAAAAAATTCTAGATAAAAGAAGACTTCGAAGAAACTGGCAAAGGCTGCGTACACCTGAAAGCAAACTACTACTCAACAGAGCAACTCGAGAGCTACAAGATCTTCTTAATAAAAACAAAAGCGATTGCATCGAAACATTCCTTAAAGACTTATCACCCACGGAAGCGACGGATTATTCCCTGTGGAAGACAACAAAAAAACTGAAACAACTAAAACGATTCTCTCCGCCCATCCGTAACCTCCAGGGCAGCTGGGCAAGAAGCGATAAGGAGAAGGCAAACGTATTTGCTGTACACTTAATATCTGTGTTCCAGCCACATCCTTCAGAAAATCTCCCCCAAGAAGAAGACAACCTCACTCAAACACTGTTTCAACCGTACCAACTTGAACCGCCTATTAAAAAATTCAAAGCTGCTGAAGTTCATGAAGTCATTAGCACACTCAACCCTAAAAAGGCTCCGGGGTATGATTTAATAAATTGTAAAATACTCAAAGAGCTACCTGCCGTCGGTACACTGTACTTAACTCAGTTATATAATGCAGTCCTTCAGAATGGTTATTTTCCATTCCAATGGAAAGTGACACAGATTATACTCATCGCAAAGCCTAATAAACCCCTCAACGACCCAAAGTCTTATCGACCGATAAGCCTTCTGTCTATAGTAGCTAAAGTTTTCGAAAAGCTCTTAGTACAAAGACTAATCCCAATTATCGATGACAAAGAGCTACTACCATCCCACCAGTTTGGTTTCCGAAGGTTGCACTCAACAACTGAACAAATCCATCGGGTAGTTCAAACAATCAATCAAGCCTTTGAAGGCAAGAGCTACTGCTCTGCTGCGTTCCTAGATATATCACAGGCATTTGATAAAGTGTGGCATACGGGACTCCTATGCAAACTAAGAACACTCCACCCCCTGAACTACTTCCCAATCCTGCAATCCTATCTCCTTAATCGGTACTTCCTGGTTAAATACGAAACTGTAACCACAAATATTTTTCCAATCAACGCTGGTGTACCCCAAGGCAGTGTTCTCGGACCACTGCTCTATCTCTTATACACAGCAGACCTCCCGACAATACCAGAAATCACAACAGCTACATTTGCGGATGACACCGTGGTTCTGGCTACTGACAGAGATCCAGTCGCAGCCTCACAAAAACTTTAACTGCAATTAACAAATGGTTAACAAGCTGGACAATCAACATAAACGAGTCTAAGTCAACTCAAGTAACCTTTACCCTAAGTAGAGATACGTGTCCCACGGTTCAGATAAAGAACAATCCTTTACCGCAAAAGGAAGAAGTACAGTACCTTGGGTTATATCTTGACAGAAGGCTACCATGGCGCAAGCATATCTTCAGTAAGCGCAGGCAGCTGGGTTCAATTTTAACCAAGATGTACTGGCTACTGGGACGTAAGTCGAAGCTATCATTAAGCAATAAACTCCTTTTATACAAGGCAATTCTCAAACCCGTATGGAGCTGTGGGATTCAACTTTGGGGAACATCTGCCAACTCTAACTTGGAAATACTAGAACGCTGCCAATCTAAAGTGCTGCGCATGATTGTGAACGCGCCCTGGTTCGTGTCAAACACGGCTATCCGTAACGATCTTCATATGCCTTCAGTGAAAGAAGAAGTCAGCCGTTTCAGTGCTAAATACAGTGACCGTCTTAGTGCACACCCCAACACATTAGTAATGGATCTTATAGTTCCCCAAAATCGCAATCGAAGACTCCAAAAATATATACCAAATGATTTGCCTACTAGATTCCCTACTTAATCAATATTAAGTATTATTTTGGTTTTAAGATCTAGTTTATAAGTTTACTTTTATACTCAAAATCTCAAAATTCATCTAGATGACTATTGTTACAGAAGCATACTACTGGGGATGCTTCTACATGACCAAATAATCTATCACAGAATTTACTAAATGCAACTTGTGCAGATTGTAAATAAATTGGGATTTCAATAAAAAAAAAATTTTTTTCTTATACACGTATTACAGTCAGTTAAAGCGGGCAGATACACCGCCCTTCCCTCCTTTACTTTTTACAATTTTATACCATTAAGTCTGTTTAGGCTAGTACTACAAACGTTAGTTGTGGTACTGAAAATAGCATTTAGTAGTGTTGCAAATATGTGCGTTCATGAGCAACGTTATCAAAAGATCGACATACTGGAGCAATACACAGCACCTGCCTGTGGGAGTACAGTATTAATTATAAAATGCAGTTCAAATTAGTCCATACTTATCGTATTATCCCAATAGAAGTGCATTTTTTTTATGTAGCGGGTTCTTTAAAAAATAGACTATATACATCATTGCATACTTAGTATAATTTCCACAAGTCAGATATTCCGAAAAGCAAAAAGACAATCTGTGGGTTAGGGTAGAATATTCCTGGTACAATTTGTTACAAGCCACTGTATATGTACACGAGTAAAATCCGTTATCTATACACGGAATCAACAGGATTGAGTTTAATATTTTACACTTAGGGGTTGTTTAAATAGAACAAAATTTATTAGTTGTGCAACATTGCAATAATTTTATAAAATTTTTGAAATTTTTTAATTTTCCCTATAATTTTTTACAAAATCTTCCCATTAAAGTCACGATTATCGTTTATATTTTTGTTTTTGCTTATTAACTTTTGCGCTATATTCAGTAACATCTAACTAATTCAATTTGTTATACGTTTGTGTCAGAATTTAATTTTTATTATCTCTCACCAAAATTTTTAAGTTATATAATACATTTTAATCGGTTAGAAACATTTAGTAATGTAGCTTATTATAAATTTTATTATATTTAATGTCGTTTAGTTTTCCACAATTTAAAAAATAAAATGTGTAAAAGATTACGACATAAAAACGATACAGCCACACGTTATGAGTATGTGAAAGATATCGCGTAGCGCAAGAAATTTATTGCAGAGTACGGAGGACATAATAGAACAAGTCACTCTCGATGTTCGTTAATTAAAGTTGATGCTAGACACAATTTGTTTACTAAGTGGAGTAATTTATTTTTGCGCTAGTTAGCTTCTGCTACGGTTAGTTACATAATGAACTAGACAGCACAACTGGGTTCTCCTTCAAGCCAACTTATTAAAACTTGCTGTGAGTGTACGGCACGCCATTATTCCGCTTTTTGCCATTCACTATTTAAATTTCAGATTTAACAAATGACAATAATTTTCTTTGGTAAATTGGGCAATTTGTTAGGAAGACAGTAGAAAGCAGAGTATGCCACTCGCAAAATTGCGCAAGTTGTGTGTTTTTTTAACTGTTGCTTGCACAGTGTTTCAGCGTGGGCTTTGTTAATGTTGCAAAGTGTATTACCCATATTAACCACAGATAATGCACATAATCTTGTTATGAGTGTTATTATAATTTGTAACATTAGCTGACATTGGCCGATTAATGCTAACATTTCCCAATAAAAAGCAAAAAATGCAATTGTTAATTATCCAATAAGAATACGACAATCGTGTGGAACAGTTGTTGCAATATTTTATTACGTAGCAAACTGAAGAAAACAATTTTTTGTATTTGAAGAAATTTAAAATATTATTTTATTTTATTTATTGAATAACAATCAGAATTACAATTCTATAGGTTATTTTTCTGGCTAAGGGGTTAGTTAAAACAATGCCTAATGATTGTTATGACGAGGCTTCTCCAGTGAGAAAGCCTTTTTCGCTTTATTTAAGGTCTATTGGTCAGTTCCGTTTCAGTCGTCTGTTGTCTTTGTTTATCAGTAGTGGGTTGGTGTGCAACTCTAGTCGTTAGTGATGTCTTTGATTTCTCAGTTAAATGATCTCCTGTACTATTGCATATGTAGATATTAATGGAATATCTGGCGTCAACCACTGCTTGTAAAATTTTCAATTGTGTTCATTATTGAATAGCCATACTGGAATTGTTAGCACATCTACGCAATTCGATGGCTTTGTATAACAATATTTTGTTTTCTAGCGATAATCTTGATTTCCTACCGAGTACCCAATATAAATCTTTTATTTTGATGCCAATGTTTGTGTTCTTCACCTTATCTCTCTAATTGAGTTTGTAGTCCAGGTGTAATTCTGTGGGATTTCTGTGTTGCTGACATAGACGGGACGACATTTTTGTTTATTTAAAGCAACTGTTGTGTTGGAATTTGCTTGTGTTAATTTTGATTGTCTAGTTTTAGAGCCAAGATGCTAATTAAAAGAGATGTTCTTGTAGGTTGTTAAATGAGTTGCCAGAACGACAGTGTTATCTGCAAATGTGCCTGTTATTGTATAATCAGAAGTTGAGAGGTCTGACATGTGTACTAGGTAGAGTAGCGGCCCCAGGATGCTACCCTGCGCAACACCAGATCCGATAGGTTTAAACTGCAAAGTTTCGTCTTTTACTTTGATCCTAAAGAGGCTGTCTGTTAGATATGATTTCAAGAGCTTTTAGTGTGGTGTCGGAAGAGACAATTTAGTCTTGTAAGCTTCCATGTCACACCTTGTCGAGAGTCTGACTGACATCTGAAACAACAGCAAAATCATATTTCTTTTCCTCCATGGCTACATTAATTTCATGTACTTACTCTGTACAGCTGTTGCATCGTTGAGTGTTTTTGGTGGAAACCAAACTGATGATTCGTTGTAGTGGTAGCTTTTCTAGAAGTTTCGAAATGAAGGGTAGTAAGCTAATTGATCTATATTTGGAGAAATTGATTAGTTTTTTCTGGTGTTTAGATTTTTAGCTTTTTTGGTCAGTATTGTAATCTTAAAATATACTTCAGCATCACAATGTCTTTTTTGGGCAGTGGTTTATGTTAATTCCTAGTGCATTTTTATTGTTTGAATAGGATATTTTTTTTCCTTTAACACACAGCTTTTATACTTATTGATTGATTAGATTAGTACTGTTCAGGTCATTTTGTATGGTGTAATCTGGTATGTGGCAGGTGAGGTAAAAATAAATAAGCTTTTTTCTATTGCTTTTAGCACAGGTTTTAGTTTAGGGATGTTGCTTCTGTGGCATTTTGCCCTTGTTATTCTTTCTCTGCAATGAGTCGCTTGATTTCCATTGAATATTGTTGATGATTTTATTAGGAGAGTGGTTTGTTTGGCCGCTTTTTGCAGCTAATTAGTCATCGTTTCGTCTATTGCAATATGGTGTTACAGACTACTTTTGAGGTTTAGATTTTATTACATTGTTTATGAGAGTTCGATATTCATCTCAATTCGTTTAGTAGTTGTAAAGCTTAACAGGTCTATTTAAAATTTATGACTGAAGTGTTGATAGTTGCTATCACAGGACTATATTAAGTTATGTTGATGAAATTCTGCTGGTTATAAAAAAGTCTACTATTGCAGGCCCAGAAATTTATTAGGATTGCTCGGCTAGTATATTGAGGTACCAGTTGAAACGAAAAAATAGTTCTCTTCATGCAATACGTTTTCTACCTTTAATTGTTATAATCTGGAGGCCTTACTGTGTTTATGCTGTTATAGTCACTCCCTGTTATGAATGTTGGACCTAATGTTTGAAAGAAAGTTTGGTAGTTTGTTTTTTAAATTGTGTCGAGGTGGCCAATATACCGCAGATACAGTTAAGTTATGGGAATTTTTTTACTTTTATAGAGCTGGACTTTAGATGGATTTTTGTATTTAGGAAGTTCATAATGATTGATAATTGATTTGTTGAGATAGCAGTTTCTGCATGAGCTGTAGTATTCGGATGTATAGTATGATATAGATCGTAGTGTCGTTTTAAAAATGTTCGGTCTGTAAAATGCGTTTCACTTATTATCAAGATATCTAATAAGTTGTACTAAAAAATAGAATTATTTCATTTTTTGTTGTGTCACTCCGTTGGCGTTCCACAAACCTATTCTTAGAAACTTAGCCATTATTTTATTTTAGTCATTAACAAAATTATCGTATTTATGATCATATCCCTTGCGGGGTTGCTAGATCCCCCATAGGGCGCCTCCCCAGGTGGGGATAGGGGAATGCCTTCCAGATATGGATGGTACCGGAGAAATAAAATATCCGGGGCGGACCAAAACTGGCATGACGTAGGGCAACAGCTACGACATCACTGTGTTGTGACCACTGAAGAATGACTTCCTTAAGAGCCCAACAACAGAGACTTCTAGGCGACAATCACTTCAGGTTAATCGGCTAGAAGACTGCGATGGGGAAGGCAACGGAAACCACCCATTATGTTTTCCATAGTACAACTAACATGGCACAGACTCAAGATAATAGATTCGTTACTGATCATGGAGATCGGACTCCAAGATCCGGCAGGAGAGGACATACTTCAAAAAGTAGGGCCTGTCAGGTCGTCAGCACGCGAAATCCCTACATTTTCAATAAAAACACACCTGTCTTGAATACCTACAGACGAACTACTAAGATAGGTACATGGAATGTGAAAACCATGTACGAAGCTGGTAAAATACATAATACCATCAAGGAAATGACAAGGCTATCCGTAGATATTCTGGGGATCAGTGAGATGCGATGGACTAAATTAGAACAGTGCTTAATAAACGAACACAATATTTACTACTCAGGAAACACTAACGGTGAACATATACATGGAGTTGGCATTATCCTTAACAAAACAATTAGCAGATATGTTACAAACTTTGTCCCAATCTCTGAGAGAATACTTCTAATTCAGATTAACACCTTCCCGATCAAAACCAATATAATCCAAATATACGCACCAACGGCTGACAAACCCGACGATATAATTGAAACATTTTATGATGATCTGAATAACGTCATGAAGAAAGTAAAAAAGAATGAACTGACATTAGTAATGGGCGACTTCAATGCCAAGATAGGCCAAGGAAGCTGTGGTGAATTCATAGGACCGTTTGGACTGGGAGAACGTAATGAACGAGGAAATCGATTAAGTATTTTTGCAACAGAACAACAACTAGTCATCACCAACACGTTCTTCAAGTTACCACCAAGATGCCTATACACTTGGAGGTCCCCAAGATAACCCAGAACACGTCGTCAGAAATCAGATCGACTATATCTTGGTCAATAAAAGATACAGAAATGCAATAACAGCAGTAAAGACATATTCAAGTGCGGATGCCAAATCTGACCATAACCCTCTTGTCGGCACGATAACACTCAAATTGAAGAAAGTTAAACAACAAGCGAAGAAATACGATTTGAGGAAACTGAAGGATAAAGATATAAAACAAGAAATACAGCAACATATTAAAAGAAAAATCAAAGAAACAGATATAGCAGCCGACACAAAAGAGAAAATCCAGAAGCTTAAAGAGACAAATCAAGAAATTCTTGACATATATTTACGCCCAATGAGAGCGAAAAAGAAGATGTGGATGACAGTCGACATATTGAATATGATGGAGGAAAGACGGAAAAATAAGAACAAAGACAATACCAGATACACACAAATCGACAAAGAAATAAAGAAAAAGATTAGAGACACCAAAAACGCTTGAATGGAGGAAAAGTGCAAAGAGATTGAATCACTAGATGGTAAACATGACTCTTTCAATCTGCACAAAAAAGTGAAAGAAGCAGCAGGATTACAACGACCAAAGAAAACCGGATGCTTACAAGATAATGGGGGCAATACAATATTAGATGTAAATGAAATAAAAACAGTTTGGAAAAACTATGTTGAGAAGAACTTCGAAGATAAGAGAAACAACGATAGGTAGCACAGGACCGGAAATTACTCAAGAAGAAGTGATAGCCGCAATAAAAGGAATAAAGGACGGAAAGGCGACGGGGCCAGACAACTTTCACGCAGAAATTCTAAAAAACATGGAGAACATTGAAATTAAATGGCCCACGGCCATGTTTAATAACATATACGAAACAGGAGTAATCCCACTTGAATGGCTTAAATCCACATTTATAACCCTACCGAAAAAACCGAATGCCAAAAAATGTGAAGACTATAGAATTATTAGTCTAATGAGCCACCTTCTTAAAATAATGCTAAAAATAATACATAGGAGGACATACAAAAAATGCGAAGCGCAACTAGCTCGCACACAATTTGGCTTTCGAGACTCATTAGGTACAAGAGACGCTCTTTTCGCCATTCAAGTCCTCATACAAAGATGCAGAGACGTGAACTGTGACGTGTATATGTGTTTTGTAGACTATCAAAAGGCTTTCGATCGGGTCAAACACGACGAGTTAATATCAATCTTAAAAACAATTGGTCTAGATAATAAAGATCTACGTATCATTAACAACATTTACTATAACCAATCAGCAACTATCAAGATAGATAACCAAATGACTGAGGAGATCAAAATAGAAAGAGGTGTGAGACAAGGCTGTGTGCTATCTCCGCTACTCTTTAACATCTACTCCGAACACATCATGAAAACAGCCTTAAAAGATACTGACGAGGGAATACTCATCAACGGAGAACAGCTGAACAACGTAAGATACGCAGACGATACAATTATACTGTCAGATAACCTAGAAGGCCTACAAGCCCTAATAACACGCGTAGCAGAATCAAGCCAAAAATATGGTCTAAACTTTAATATACAAAAAACTAAATACATGGTCATCAGCAAGAATCCAATACCACCGGGACGTCTAATAGTTAACCAACAACAGATAACACGAATTGAGAAATACACATATCTAGGGACAAGTCTAAACGAACAATGGGATCATTCAACTGAAATAAAACAAAGAATTGGAAAAGCCAGGGCACCGTTCATTAAAATGAACACAATATTCAAGAGCCACGACCTCTTAATACCAATAAAAATTCGTTTACTGAGATGCTACGTATTCGCAGTGCTCCTTGTACGGGGGAATCTTGGACGCTGACCGAGGCTTCTACCAAGAAGTTAGAGGCGTTCGAAATGTGGTGTTATAGACGCATCCTGATAATCTCATGGGTCGACCGGATTACAAATAGAGAAGTACTGCGTAGAATACAGAAAGACTGTGAAATAATCATCACTGTCAAAAAACGTAAAATGGAATACCTGGGGCACATAATGCGTAACGAACATCGATATGGCCTACTGCAACTCATCTTGCAGGGAAAAGTGTACGGAAAACGAGGCCCAGGACGCAGAAGAATATCATGGCTACAGAACCTAAGGAAATGGTTCCCTTTAACAACAACTCAACTTTTCCGTACAGCAGCCAATAAAGCTAGGATAGCCATGTTAATAGCCAACATCCGAAACGGATAGGCACTGCCAGAAGAAGAATGATCATATGTTTTGTTGTAGCAATTGATGAAACAATCATTTGAATTCTATAAAAGTTGAATTAGTACATTTCTGATATTCTCTTTATTTTTTCATGCCTGAGGACAGATGCGTAGTGGATTAATCTGGATGTGCTGAGTTATTTGGGGCTATCGAAGAACTGTGTCTAGAAATTTGTTGGAATTTTTAGAGCAATGCTGGTAATACTCACTCCCTTTGTAATTAGTCGGATGTGCCACACAAGACACATGTCGCTGACGTGTTTTCACTTTTTTGCACATTTTCGTACCATGAGCGCCTTGCATTTGGAACATAGGTAAGGTCTGTTGCAGTATGATTTAGTATGCCTATATATTTGGCATTGTGCACACTGACCAATGTTATTTCTTTTCTAAATTATTTAATTTTAATAATAATGGTACGGCGGCTCTAACGCTCCACGTGGGAGCATGGTCCACAAACTGAGAGGTTAAGGCTCTCACATGTTCGCTCAATAATACTAGTTAAAATTTCTTTTATTTGGTATATTTATTTGTTGTATTTTGTAGGTTTCAATTTGATAAAAAACATTTATCTAATACTTCACAAAGATTGTTATCATGTTTGCATAGTTCTTCATGCCGAATACGAATATTGATGCAGATTTTAATATTTTTTTGTTGTTTCTTCTGTATCTAATAAAAATTTTTTGCCAATTTTCAAAATATCAACTGTTTTTTCTCTTTATACTGGTTACTACTTGCCACGAGCTGTCTTTGTTGCTATTCTCTAACTCTTTATCACTTATTGATAACACTCCTCTTATTTTTTGTTTGTTTCTTTGTTGTATTTGTTTGTAGTATTGGTATTCACGTTGACTGTGTAGCTTTGTATTACTAGTATTAGAGATGGTCGAGAATGTATGAACAAATAACTTTGTATTATATTCTTTGTATTTAATTTGCCTGTTGTTCGTGATATAATAATAAAGCTCCCCTAGGGAAACATGTATTTGTTGGTTTTTAACATTTATAATTAATTTTTTTCTCTATTTGTAAAAACAGATAATAGTTTTATCACTTTGTTTGCTGTTTTATCTACGGTTCTTTATATAGAATATCAGGCTTGATTACACTTTAAAATCCAAACCAAATTTAAAACTTAAAAAAATATGTCTTATAGAGTTTAGTAGTCCCTGAACAATAAAGCATTGAATGACTGGCAGAGAGATTATCTACTAACAATATTAAAAAAATACAAAATAAATTAGGATAGTCACATACTAGAAAGTAACTTGGATTAAAGCAAATACAGCTACTTCACTTCAATATTGAAAATGGTACAGAGATATTCTAAACAGTAAGTTTACATTTATATGATACAAAGGGGCTTCCTTTGTGGAGAAAATTAAAATTATCTTTTTAATACGCAAACAAACATGTTAAGTGTAGAGGTTTCGTGTGTTTAAAGAACTCGTAGCCACCGAATTATAAATTTATCTCCAACATTGCAACCGGTTCAACTTTCTAGTAAAGTTATTCGTCTGCAAATACCTTAATCGTCAACTAGCATTTAATCTTATAAATAAAATCAAATATTTTCCCGAAAAACAATAACAAACACTCTTCCCTGTTCTTAGACGTGGAGGCTATTTTTTGCATGCTGTTATACGAGCGTATTTTTAATCTACAGCGAGCATAAAAAGACTCAATGAGAAATATGGACTGTCGATTGAACTTTTGAGAGAGGCTCTAGAATTGCTTGTAGGTGCTTTTTAAGTCATTAGTTAACAAAATTTCTACATCTTCGATATTCCATAAAATGACTACAGATATTGCAATAATTTCCATGTTCAAATTTAGAAAGTCAATAAAATGTAATTATAGATGAAGAAACGAAGTACCTAAACGATACTTGATGTGCACTATTTATTGTTTATTGCTATTTTTAATTATGTTTCTGCAGAAATTAATAAACTCCTATTTATAGTACTAATACACGTTATGTCTCTGATAGGGCTAAAATGTTGCCCACATCTAAGCATAGTTCACCTTGTACATCATTAATTTTTAGTAAATATTTATTATACCATTTTTAATTAATTCTTAATCACAATTGTTACTTTTTATTGTATTTTTATCAAATAGAGTTAACAATAATAAATGAATGAAATGCTACCGATAATATTAGTAGACCTTACGACTAAATCTGTTATACCGTTTACTATGTCCATTCTATAACTTGTATTTTGTTCGTTTACAAAGTACGTTCATAAGACTTGTTACTGTAGAAACGGTTAAATTATTAAAGAAAAACATTCCGTTCTCTTTACTGCACGATAAAAAGTTTTTTTATATAATTTTTCTTTTTTATTTACTTCTCTTTTCTGTTTGTTGTAATAAATTCTGACTCTTAGTTTTTAATTATATCTACCTTACGTAATTTACTAAATGTGCTTTAGCAGAAGCCAGGGTGTAGTATTATGACTTGCTGCTTACTAAGCTACTAGAGTGAAGCAGACTCATTTTATGTTACTAACTAAATTTAATTAAATTAGTAAATAAAAGAGCAAAGAACAAAGACTGTAATATTTTCATAGTTTTTACACAAATACACAAAAAAGTTTGCTAGAAAGCCAAGGAAGGTTTTATTTGCTTATAAAATACGAAAAAGGAAACTAAGAAACATAAAGTAAGACAATAGAGAGAGCTATAAATTGTAATTTACTTATCAGTAATAAAAATACAAATAAAAAGGTCATTTATTTATGTAGATAGATTCTAGAGTATCTGCGCATAGGATTGTTATTTGGGTTTAGAAATAAATATATTTTTTTATATTTATTTTTCAACTTGCTATTCAATTTTACTTATGTGTTTCAAGTACTGTTGCAATATTTTTTTATCAAATATTTGCTTAATATCAAATTTTGTAGCAAATTTAGAAAAATGATTTAATTATAAAATCACTTGTTGGATAAAAGTAAAAAGAAACAAAGTAATAATAAAAAAAATTAACTGCTACTTTTATAGTTATATATAGATTTATATTTTGATTACTACTCTGATATAGTGATAAAAGTAAAAGAGTTGACTTACTAGGTGAAGAAAATAAAAATTGTTTATGCTTTGCAGAAACCTCCGCTATATAAAATAAGCAACACCAACTACGATCATACCAAATATTTATTCCAATTAATTGTTATAAATAAAAGAAAGTAAGTGCATTTGAGTTACCTTCTCAGAAACATAAAATGATATCTAGTTGTACTAAGTGGCATAAAAGTCATCACCCTATTAGAAGATGCTCTCATTTTTGCAAATAGTCATTTCATTATGACTTTGATATTTGTAAATTAAACAGAAGTAGAATACACGTTGACAAACCATAAATGACTATAAATCTGAAGTGCGTAAAATAATTGTATCAATGTGAATTTCGTCATCGAATCCCTGGTCATGTAGCAACAACTGGACTAAACACATATAGCCACTTGTCTTGAGGAGACTGGCTTAACATGGGACAGTAGCAAACGTAACCACCCGCCCCCCTCTGTAATCCCCCCCCCGACCAGATGTTCAAGAGGACCCTCAAACATTAACGTAATTGTACATTAACAGCCTGTCTTTATTGAAAATTTTGTTGCTTTTTCACTATGAAAATTTATGGAGGTGTTGCCGAAGAGTTGCTCTTTCGAATCGTACAAATTTTACTATGAAAAGTTGTGGCAAATTTTGGAGAAATATCCCGAACTTCAAACTCATTTTTCATTACAAAGACAGGTGGTGTGGCGGCCTTTTCGCCTTTGAACCGCTTGTGTATCGCGGCGGCATGCTATCGCACACAAAACGGCATATGGGCTTTTGCTCAGTCGGCGAGTCTGCATACGCCGTCGGCGGCACCTTTTGAGACGAAAAGTGCTGTCGAATTCAGATTTCCCGCAAATGACCTACCGCTAAGAAAGGTGCGAAGTCCGGCAACATACTCACACCGCAACGCGGCCAATGCAGCCGCATTTAACCAACCCTCAATATATACTCGATCCGCAACGCGGCCATTTCGGTCGTGCTAAACCCCGCAAGACATTATTCGACCCGCAACGCGGCCAGTTTGGTCGCATTTAACCAACCCGCAGATAACTACCCTGCAAGACATACTCGATCTGCAACGCGGCCAATTCGGTTGTGTTTTACCAACCCGAAAGAAACATATTCGATACATCGCATCTCGGCCAGTGCGGTAGTGTTCCCGCCACGAAGACATCGCAACAAGGTGGCCACCGTGAAACCAACGCCGCCGAAGCTGATTACAGGTGAGCGATTTGGCAATTACTCATTGGTTGATATCGGTAGCCGCCCCCATCCGCTTTCGCGCCGGCCGTTTAAGGGACGATTTGGGCTTTAGCGTTTTACTTTTCAAAACAGGCCGTACTTAGTTCCCCACACCGTACCACGAGGGCACGGCTATTTAGACGCCTGCCTCTCCAACAGGATTTTGAACAAAAACTGATGTCACCATCGAGCAGAGCAGATCAAAATCTATCGATTTATATTTTTCTTATTATTTTTCTAACCTCCTTCCTACGCCTACGAGAGTGTTGAACACAGTGCGCTCCGGCGAAAAATGCGCCGCGAGCGCCGGGTGGCCTGTTCTCAGTGGACGCGCCTATCTATATATCTAAACTAAAGGAGAACATCCGAGAAAAAGTGGAGAATTTATCGCACTTGGTGGATAATATTTTCGCGACTTAATAGTAAAAAATTAAAATTTTAAGTAAACGCAATCAACAAACAGAACTAATTCTTTTTATTTCAAAACAAAGTTACTGCCCTAGGAAATCGAGTGATGATTTTTGTGCCATTCTGTATTACACATAAAAAATATTTAAAAATTAGTGATAAGCATGTTAGGTACCCCCTGTAGTCGCCCTTACCTATTTACTCTGTGGAGCTTGAAAAGCAAATATTAACTGAAAATTTTAATAATTCTATCTGTTTTTGAACTGAAATTTACTTTCTTCTCTTTCTGTTTTGGCCAACTTCCTCTCTCTCTTCTTTATTTTCCCTTTACCAATTTACCTCTTTTCGTTCCTTTCTCTAAGTTTCTATATCTTTCTTTCCTTCTTTTTTTTCTCTCTCTTTGCTTTTTCTTCCTCCCATACTTTTGTTCTCCTTTCTGTCTGCTATTTTCGATCTCCTGCCTCTCACCCTTTCGTTACCTTTTTCTCACCTTCTCCTACCTCTTTCTCATTTTTGGTTTATTTTTTACCTATGTGCTATTTATTCTCCTTTTGATTGATTATAATTGTATATAATATAAAATTTGGGTTGTATTTAGTTTTGAAGGGTAGACTAAATACTAGAAATAAAATAATTATTTAATTTTCAATCCAATGATAAGTTGCATGCTGAAATATTCAGTTTGTATAAAATTAAGGAAATTTTTACTACTCTATCCTTACCTCAATTTCCTATTAATCGATCACCTAATACAAATAGAAAATACGTTTTATTTCAACATGGTGATGTATCACATATTTTATGTGTTGACAGCTGTTTTATCGCTACATTACCATTTTAAAATGTGAATCGAGTGAGAAAAATTTAAATTACGAAAAGACACATACTTTTTCATTTTTGTCCAATAAGTCGCACGCTAGATTTCCCTTATATTACAAACCGGCAAATTCTTGCTGCTACAATATTAACAATTGCTAAACACAGAGACTAAAAATTCGTTCTGTGTCCCGTTGCCTATTGTTTCTGAATTCCGAACACAAAAGAGTGTAATTATTAATGTCGTTTTTAAAATCACCTTGACACTCTCCACTCTTTTCATCTTCTTATCGGCATAATTTCAAAAAATTCCGCCTTAGTGAGGGTCTACGTCATATAAGCAACATACGCTTAATTATGAATATCTATATACTGAAATATTTTAGTATTGTTGTAAAATAGTAAACTGAAAGTTAGATATCTCTAATAATATAAACCACATAACAATCAAATCAAAACACATACAGCGTGTGACAAAAATTTACAGAGTTTATGTACAAACTAAAAAACAAGTGATCCAACAAATTAGTATCTAGAAGTAATGAAATCTAAAATAAAGCACTGCTAAAATATAATAAAAAAATTATGGCTGTAATTATTTATAAGCAAATCGTAGACAATAAAAAAATGTTTGTCAATACGTTCGTAGTTATCATCTTCTATATAATGGTGTCTAGAGTGGTAGCCCTACTAACAGTAGGCAATTCTAGAGAATTTACCATCTAAATGGTGGACGTAAGAATATTCTTCAGATATATGTGGTAAAACAAAAGTAAAGTATGTCCCAAAAACTAATAAATTTATAGAAAGTTCACTTCAGAGAGGAGAATCAATTGAAATAGTCCACTGAAAAATATGCCCACCAACAAATTTCGTTAACATGTTTGATAAATGACTATTTTCTTTTCTCACACACTTTCTCACGCTTTCTCTCTCTTTATGATAAAAAATATTCGCTATCTCAAACATTTCCAAATACTTCTAATAAGGCGCAGAACTGGGAAACCTTACAAAGTACCGTTCAAGAAAAACATAATATCCAAACGAAGATGCTTCAAAGTTCTTATTAAAAAAATTATTTTTGAGAGAAATACACAAGAATATTAGAACGGCTCACTAACAGTATTAATATTTAAAAACGGAGATACATATAATCTAGGAAACAACTTTGTTGTAGAGTTAAAAAACACTTAAAAAATGAATTGGAATATCGTTAGTATAAATGTCAATGAGTAGTAAGGTAAACTGCTTCTAATATATAACACACGCAAAGGTATTTAACAAATATTAAGTGACCTTCAAATAAAATCTCAAAATAAAAGAATAAATTTAAACAAAACTAAAAGGACGACAATAACATTAAAAGTAGACAATTTTGATAGAACGCTAATCTAGAATCTAGACTCAGTCAAACAGTTATAAAGTTTTAAATTAAGATATTCAATACTTGTGTGTTTATAGCTTAAGTGGGTAGATTAAGCAGTAAACTAAAATAAAAAACGCAGGATGGAGATAATTGTTAAAATTCTTACATGCATAGTCGGGTCCCCTACAACTGTTTGTAGCAGAAAATACCCTTAGATAAGATAAAGAGATGGCGTAGAAGCAGGCGAGTTTAACATAATCTACTTTTATAAACACTAATTGATATAAGAACATTAGCTTCCTTAAAGTCACAGTGCGATACAATGGTAAAACGCAGCAGTCAAAATTTAGCACAATAATGTGGTTTGAATTTAGCACGAGTATAGTACCGGCAGATAATGGACCAGCTGTGTTTTACATTAAACCGAAGCTATCCTTTAATATACTAGCCTAACTACCATTGCTTAACTTACAAATAAATCAGGCGTATCTGGCTAGGCTAACGGAGTTTATAATTACGTTCATGTAGTCGAACAGCACATTTCTTTAATTTAAACAATATTTTTTATAAAGCCTGCCTCATTAGGATGCCTAAAATCTCTTATTGATATATCCTGCAGAAGGTAATCTTTAGAAAAATTAAAATTACATATATTTACATATATTTTGTTTGATTTTGTTACTTAGTTGTGGGTTCAGTTTTCACAAAACCTTAAAAAAGGCTAAAGGCATTAGACTACATCGACGAATAGTTAACATCACTATTACAAAATATCATATATTATGGAAAGCTTTATCGTACAAAAACAATTGATTATTAAACTCTGTAGCAAACTTTGCTCAACAAACATACACGAATTCATATTAGTAAATTCCAATTCAATACATGTTTCTATAACGTTCACCAATAACGATAGCCGTTTTTCCATATTCATTTCTAAAGAAATAACACACTCATTATTAAAATTATATCACAAAATAATTTCTTTTAAATGCAGATATTGATTTTCAATATTCAATATGGACAATTTTCTTTATTAGAGTAAACCATTTCATACAGCCATTAATTTAATTATAATTATAAATAATAAAATGAAAGTAATTAATTATAATTAATAAATAAAAAACAGATTCTGTAGATTATTTCTAAGAAACATTAATCCATTTATGGATAACATTGATCTGAAGACTGAAATCGAACATCTAGGTCATACAGCAATCAACATTATAAACAACAATAACTACACTTCTTACGAAGGCGTAAAAGTAAATTATATAAACAAATTACTATAAAGACATATTGATTAATGTATTGCATAATCAATTAAGTCACCCCATCCCAAAAGACATGTGTCTTAGTGCCTAAAATACCAAAGATTTGGACTTACTAGAAAGTTTTGCTGCCATAACCCAAGATGTGGAAAATCTATTTATAACCATCTAGCCAGTCAGTTCCAATGAAAAGAAAAGTGTATAACCACTCACAAAACTACAGATAAACTGTAAGGAACTTGAAAAAAAGAAATTTCTACCATTGAGAGAACGACAGTTGAAAATCTCAATAACAGAGACATGCGCATTAATTAGTCCCAAGGTGCAATGTGGCCCACTCTATGCTGAATTAATTAAACCAAACAAACAGCATATTCAAACAGCAATTATTATTATACAGGTCTTTCAAAATTATGATGACGAAGTTAACGAAAAAATTGGACACCATTTTAAATCTTCTGATTGCATTGACCTCCAAGATCCCATAATGGCTAAAGTACTTTGCTTTATTGTCTTCACCTAGATAGACATGCTAATTTCAAAGGCGCTCTACAAACCAGATATACTTACAAATTGCAAAATATGCAGTATATAATATATACCACATACATATACAAAACAAAACAATTTCAAGAGATCGAGGCAACTCTATTCTCAGTTGAATTAGGCGTCCCACGGGGCAGTGTCCTTGGGCCAGTTCTATACCTGCTCTACGTAGCTGATTGTAAATTGACTTCGACTACATTATTAATCGACGATATCAGTATTTTTATATCTAACAAAAAACCAATATCTAAACCAAATCCATGTGTGGCTTAAAAGTAGCGTGTTGACGCTAATGGAACAACATCTGCACATATGTTATTCAGGATAAACAAGCATATCATAATTAAGCACAAACAACTATGCATAAAACTTCCAAAAATGGTTGACCAGGAGGAAATTTCAATTGGCACTTAAAAAGAAACTTCTTATTAAGAATATTTGGAGGCATGGAGTAGGTTTTCGCAAGTGCCTCAGATACAGAAATTGTGCAGAGACTTTAGACAAAAATGTTTTAATTATTTATTGACACACCATAGTTCGTCACAAATGAAGAGATTCATCGTGACCTGCAGTTAGACACTCTGAAAAGTGCTAAGTGTAGAAACTGCTTCCAAGTTTACCCCAATACGTGCTAATGTTAAGTTACTGGACACGTCCGCCACAAAAAAAGACGTATTCTGTAGATCTACCCAATACATTTTAAGTGTATATATTAAGTATATAACATACATATATCTATTTTTTTTTAGTTCCCATTTAACTTTCGAGTCATACAGACATCGACTACGCTCTGTTATTTTTGAAAGTGCCAATTGCAGGTCAACTTAATTCAGTGTCGTTCAATTGATAAGGATAAATATGCTTATTACAGCTAGTAAATCGTATGTGCAAACACATTATTGGTTATATTAATCTATTAACTCTGTGTATACAAAAATATTAAAAATTAACAATATACGTTTCCTATGGGAAATGGGTACGGTCCTAGACTTCCAGACCCGTTAGTGTAACCAGCTACCGAGAATTACGGATTCATATTCAGTCCTCCTAATTATCAGTGAAATACGGTAGACAACCTAATTCGCAATTCCCATTTGCGCCTTATGTACAACTCCTTCTCCTATACAACGAACTCTTACACATCCGTGCCACTACAGCCAAATAATGCTGATACATACCAACATGTATCCGCAATAAATCCGACGACCCAACCTCAAACAAAAACCCATCGGAAAGTGATGAATCTGACACTAATTCTATAATCATGGACGACGAAAACAAAGAATCAACCTCGCAAAAATCCAGACCCGCGTGGCAAACACTCAAAAAACGAAAAAGAAACAACCCGCAACTACATTCAACAAATCAACACACTACTCCTATAACTACTTCCAATGGATTCGAGGTACTCTCACAAATTGCAAGCAGCAGTGCAAACCTGAACCAAACATCAAGTACTCAGCAACCTAAAATCTCAAAATCACCACCTTTTTATATTTACGGGGTAAATAACTACAACAAAATGATCACAAATATAAATGCATTACTAAAAAAAGAACAATATTACACAACAGCATTATTGAATAACACAATTAAAATCAACACCGACACGTCAGACTCCCACAGAAAACTCAAAACGCATCTTAAGAACTAAAACATAATACACCACACGTACCAATTTAAGGAGGAAAGGTCATATAGAGTGGCTATACGAAATCTTTATCATACGATTTCAACAGAGGTCATTAAAAAAGAATTGGGTAAATTAGGACATGAAGTTTGCATTATCATTAACATTCGTCACAGACTAACTAAGCAACCACTACCATTACTTATGGTAGACTTAAAACCTAAAAATAACGTAAAAAATATCGGTAATATCAAGGTCATAATCGAGCCGCCTAGAAAGAAGAATACAATACCGTAGTGCCTTTGTTGCCAGGATTACGGCCATACAAAGAGTTATTGCAACAAACCATTTGCATTTGTTAAATGTAGTGGCGACCACAAAACTTCCACCTCTAAGATACCTTAAAATACTCCAGCCAAACGTGCTCTTTGTAGCGTAAACCACCCAGCTAACTCAGTGTACCAAGACTTACAGAGAGCCAGGAATGCCCTATTCAGAGGAACTTCGAATGTAATGCGTTCACAAGAGATATTGAATAAAAGCGAATTCCCCCCACCTCAAAACCATATTCACAACGTAAACAACGACACTACAAAATCCTTGCAAAATAAACTATCCTACTCACAAGTAATAGCAGGAAGAACTGACAACCTTCAAAATAACGATCAAACATCCTGTATAAACCAAATGCTTGCTAACTTTCTTAATAAATTGAAATCAATGTTCTCCCAACTAATTAGTAAGAACAGCATGGCCTTAAACATGTTCTCAACAGTTATTAATAAATTAATATAAAAATGGCGACTTCGTTGCTGTTGCTGTTTTGAATGCTAATGGCATTTCTAACCACATCCCAGAATTAATCTCATTCTTGCAATTGCAAAATATTGATATATTATTAACTTCAAAAACCCACGCAACAACAAGAACAGTAATAAAAATCCCGTTCTATACCACATACCTTACTAACCACACCGATGGTGCTGCGCACGGTGGGGCAGCAGTTGTAATGAAAAATACAATCAATAATCACGAATGGGTGCGTTATCAGACCAATAAAATTCAAAGTACAAGCATAAAGGTGCATACTCTCCCTTCTCCACTGATAATAGCAGCAGTTTACAGTGCTCCAAGACACTTTATCTCTATCGAAGAGTACGAGGAGTTTCTGCAAATATTCGATACAAAATTCATCATAGGAGGCGACTGGAATGCTAAAAACACAGCGTGGGGTTCCAGGTTAAATAACCCAAAAGGCCGCAATCTACTGCGAGCCATTGAAAACTTCATATGCAGCTATCTTTCCGCTGGCCAGCCTACCTACTGGCCTACCGATACAAACAAGCTACCAGACCTACGTAGTATAACGAATTCGTTCACACAAATAGAAGCTAATTTCGATCTATCATCCGATGACTTCCCGGTCATAATTACCCTAAGTACTACAATTATCTACAAAGTGTCTACACTTTAGGAATCTGTTAAAAGGAAACCTCAATCTTGCTCTGCGAATTAAAAGCGCTGAAGACCTTGACGAAGCAACCAAATACCTGACGACAATGATACAAGATGCTGCTTGGCAAGCCACGCCCAACCCAATAGGTCATCAACAAATACAGAACATTTCTCGGCACATTCGGGACCTTGTTGCTCATAAACGGAAAGTACGAAAAAAGTGGCAAAGAACCAGAGATAGGTACGACAAAACCTTACTCAACGGACCTACACATCAACTACCCAATGTGTTAATAGAATCAAAGAACAATACCTTCCGACATTATATTACTAATCTTTCACCTGACGATCGCACGTTGTGGAAAGCAACAAAAAAGTTCAAACGATCAATTTCCACCATACCTCCCATGAAGAAACCGGACGACACTTGGATCAGATCAGAAGAAAACAAGGTCGAAATATGTTTGCTAACATATTCATGACACCACAACCTCAACCAAATACCGACGATTCTGAAATTATTTTATTCCTGGAGGCTCCATGCCAATTGTCGTTACCAATCAAGCCATTCTCACCAAAAGAAATACAACAAATATTAGCCACCAATACCCGCAAAGCCTCAGGATACGATCTGATAGTGAGAGAAGTCCTTCAAAATCTTCCTAGAAAAACCATAGCACTCCTCACCACAATCTTTAACAGCATCCTCAGACTATGCCATTTCCCAACCCAGTGGAAATTTGCCCAAATTATTGCAATCGAGAAACCTGGAAAACCTCCTTCACAACTCTCTCCTCGCCGTCCAATCCGTCTTTTACCCCTGACATCCAAGGTTTTCGAACTGCTACTCCTCAAGAGAATCCATAGTGACTTTACTACCGGGCGCCTACCATGCGCCTTTAATTCAGATACTTAGCGCCACCACTGAATTAGGAGCGCGCGCCGGCGGGTGGTGCCGCGAGACAGGGTCAGCGCCAGACTTGACTCGAGTCCGTCGAGCCTTCAAGACGTTTCGCAAGTACGCTGCTTTCAAGGAAAAGGGGACTGCATGAGAAGGACATCGTTTTGTGCGGATCCGTGACGATTGTTGTGTATGCGTCCTCTTTTGTTGTAAGGGCGGCTATGTGTGTGCCTTGGGGAAGGGGGAGCGATCGTGACCCTTCGCGGCAACCACGTGTTGCCCGTGGCCCAAACTTTGAACGCCCGAGTCTCGGGACGCGTTTGGGCACTTGGGGTCCTTGACCAATCAGCGCTCCCGAGCCCTCAGCGGCCATGACCGTGTGGGATAGACGGTGCGGGGCACGCACGTGTCCAGGTAAGAGCGCTCTCGTTGCGTGCGAATAGGTACCTCGCGGCTTAGCGTAATTGCGTTCGCGCTTCTGCGGCGTTGCGACACATTTGGTTTGTATTTCATTTATTATTGTTCTTCTATTATAAGTTTGGTATTTAATTTAAGTTTTACAACTACCAATAAATCTTACTCTTGCCCCGGCTTTCCTCTCAAATCGCGAGAGGTTGTATGTCTAGGTAAATCCTTTGTGTTTTTATTGTTTGGACCTGCTCTCACTCAATCCTTAACTAAAGCGGTAATTTTAATTAACTTTAGCAGTATCTGGTTACTGGATTGTATAGGGAATTAATAGTGACGTAGATCTAAAGCACATAATACCTAATTACCAGTTCGGATTCCGTCAAGAACACTCGACGATTCACCAAACTCACCGAATCGTTATTAAAATAATGGAAAGCCTCGAATCAAAACGAATTTGCTCAGCTGTATTTTTGGATTTTCAGCAGGAATTGACAGGGTATAGCACGCAGGTCTACTATACAAAATTAAACTTCACTTCCCAAGTCAATTATACTTGTTATTAAAGTCATACTTTAGCGCCAGAACTTTTCAAGTCAAGATCAATAGCACTATTTTTACTTATCACAAGATTACTTCTGGAGTCCCACAAGGCAGCGTGTTGGGACTTCTGCTGTACTTACTGTATACCTTTGATACTCCTCTCACAAATAACATGTTAATTGCAACGTTTGCCGATGATACGACTATTTTTTCAAGCAGCGAAAATTCGGAAACAGCTATAACATACCTACAAAATCACCTCAGCACGCTTCAAGACTGGTTCGACAAATGGAGAATAACAGTGAACAGCGATAAATCTACTCATATTACGTTTACCAATAGATGCATCGTGTGCCGACCCGTATTATTCAAAAACACCCTGATACCTCAGAAAACTGAAATAAAATACCTTGGCTTGCATCTAGACCAGAAATTACTCTTGAATACGCATATTAAAAAAAAAGAAAACAAATAGACCTAAAAATAAAACAGATAAACTGGCTGATGGGGAGACGATCTCAGCTCACCTTAAAAAATAAAATACCCCTATATAAAATAATTCTAAAGCCCATCTGGTCATATGGAATTCAGCTGTGGGGTTGTACCAAGGCATCACGTACCAAGATCCTACAGAGATGCCAATCAAAAATTCTTAGAACCATAACCGATGCTCCGTGGTATATCTCAAATGAAGATTTGATAATAAAAATAATCTATTTCTTCACTTCAGTTTTATTTTAATTTAGAATTGCGACAAAATAACGTATATGTGTTAAGTGTCTCCCGTGTGGGGTT
The DNA here is from genome assembly GCA_036346155.1 of Sinelater perroti. Taxonomy (NCBI): domain Eukaryota; kingdom Metazoa; phylum Arthropoda; class Insecta; order Coleoptera; family Elateridae; genus Sinelater; species Sinelater perroti. The sequence goes on along the minus strand of JARFIY010000158.1, from coordinate 12,042,974 downwards.
GTTAGTCCTGTATCGGGCGCCTTTCTAGGTGGCAGATAGGAAAAGTCCACCAAATATGGTGAGTACCGGGGAAATAAAATGCCCAGAGTGGACCAAAACTAGCAGCCGAATAGCTTCCGGAATAAGCGGCTTCCTGTAACCCGCCAACAGTCTATATATAATAGAATGGACTAGCAGATACAGATAGGGCACTCCCTTGCCCTTGATGTGAGAAATCAGAACAAAAGGTGGATGAACCCAGAAATAGGTCAACGACATAAGAAGTTGGACGCAACTTTTAATGGTGCTATATTAAAGGCGTTCTTTTGAAATTTTTTCATGTGGTAATTGGCGATTACAGGGCTAAGTAGGCTACTCGCTACTACTACATCTTCTTGTTTGTAATATACGCCCAGCCATACAAAGTAACTGGACGTAAGACACTGTTGAAATAGCTATAAAATATTGTTAGGGCGACGTCAACAACGGCTTCTCAATGCCATCCTTATGATTCGCACAAGCACAAAAGCGAAAAGACACGGAACAGTAACTTAATTTTTTAGATGTTTTCTTGGTAGGAGTAATGATTATTTAGTATTTATCTAAAATTATTTTGTTTGATAAGTATCTGTTCAGTAGTTAGTATAGAGATAACTTGAATCGATTTATAGTTATTAATGATTGTTGTATTAATATTTAAAGTTGATTGAGTGAATGTTTGATTGAGGAATGGACATTTAAACTGAAATGTTTGCGAACTACCAAATGGTAGTTGCTGTTTGTATCGTGCACACCTTTAAGCCACCTTTAGCCCTAATCCCATCTCTACCCGCAACCTTGACTTGTCCGCTTGCTCACCCTTATTCACAGCTAAAAGAGATTTTACAAAATGACCACCGACCCAGCAGTCCAAGTTTAACCTTTCTGAGACACAGAGCGTAGCTGGCCGCCAGCCGAGGCTGACCAGGTGTTTGTACCAACCCCACAACGCGCTTTGATTGCGCGTTGTCGGTTGCCTTTTTTGTGTGTTCTGCACCCGTCGGTGGTGCTTCAATGAGTATACATCTGGCCAAGTAAGAACCCACCCCCGGATTTGACGCCGCCAAGCCAAAGCACGCTGACATCCGCTGCCAAACTATAAGAGAACGTTACGTGTGGTAAGTCTCTTTAGTTGTTCTGTTGTGAATTTGATCCCAACAGCACTTTTTTCCGTAGTCCGGAGAGTTCGCAGCTGATCTGCCGCCCACCGTATTTTAATCCAATTTAATTTGCTTAGTCATGTTTTGTATTGTCTTTCATTAATTTCTTTGTTGGTTTTTATTCATTTTTATATTATTTTGTTTTTAATATTTATTTGGATTTAATATATAGTTTACACAGCTTTGTTTTGTTTTTTTTTCTGTCTATGTTCTATTTGAATGCGCTAAGTAGTAACGCATATTTGCTTTCTGATTTTGTACCCTCTTTTTGGTATATACACGTTTCTACTACTATTCAAGATTTAGCACTCCTACGGTCTTACAAAGGATACTTTTAGTTGAAGGAAGCGTAAAATTTGGAGCATAAAAAGAGCGGAGTTGTAGAAAGAAAAGACATTCGAATTCAGGATCGGGCAAATAAGCTATAAACACTTTTACGTCCCATGTAAACAGTTCTGGAGCACTTCGAGCAGGCGCATATATTTAAAATAAACTTTCGAGAACTTAATAATCCGAGCAGAACAGCACGCCGAATACTCGAACATTCATTGTTAACACAGACCTTGCTTGTAAAGTATGGGAATCGTTATTGGCAATCGCTTCAAAAGTTTCGCCGCCCTGAAGTACGATTTTTCCCGCGCCGGCTCCCGGCCCCTCGCCCCATCGCGCGCGCCAGCCGCCCGCGCGCTGCGCGAGCGAGACGGCCGCCCCTACGTGCGCTCGGCGGCGCCGGGAATTTTTCGCCGGAGCTCTGGAATTTATTTTAACGGCCGCATTAGCTGGCGTTTATAGAACCTACAGTCGCGTAGTGACCCTCGTATCTAAGAGTAGTTTGAATATTTCGAGGATGTAAATCGAGTTTTGCGAGGCTTAACTGCGTCGGTCCTAAATGCAATTTCTGCCCTCGAAATTGAAGACCCGCCAGCGGTGTAGCTCAGCTGGAGAAATCCACTTCTTCTATTTATTTATAGCTGCTGAAGCAGCTCAGTAGTAGATTGTAATTTTATTTTAACAGTTAAAGATGGTATCAGAGAAAACATATTGATGGCCTCTTTTAAAGCCGCAAAGAAAATTAAAGAAAAACTATCAGTGTATTTTACGAAGGTAGGCCACTAAACGAGTCTTATATTCTTCTTCTTTTTTAATCTTATCCCGTATGTCCTATTACAAATTTGAGGTTTGCGTTTCGATCCATTTTCAATAGGTGTTCCTATCTCTTGCCATACCTTTCACTTCTCTTAATGTTTTCCTCCGCCTATCTTGGTTAGGTTGTCGTCCTAGGTTTCCTTGGCTTTCCACTCGACCTTCTACTTTCTATTCTCACTTCATATGTTTGTCATTCGCTGAACATCCCAGTCACTTTAGTTGAATATTTTCTATTTTGTGCATTAAAGGTTCTTACTTTAGTTTTTCTCTTGTTATCTGATTTCCGATTCTATCTCATCTCGTCTCTCCTTGTATCTTTCTCAGGTATCGCACCTCCGTTGCTGTTATTTTTAATTCTTGTTTGTCGATTATGATACAGCTTTCAGCTCCATATGTAAATATTAGAATGTAGACTGTTTTGTAAAGATGTAGTTTCGCTTTTTTACTGACTTCTCTTTTCCCTATTACCGTATGATTGATTTGGTAGTACACTTAGTTTGTTTTGTATACCCTGTTTAATATTTCTTTATCTATCTTTTCGTCTCTGAAAATAGTTGTTCCCAAGTATTTGTTCTAGTATTAATCCGTTTAGTTTTGTTCTCAAGTTTTCTCCTTGGTCTACTTTCCTTTTTGGTTATGCTTACGACTTTGCTTTTGTTTCTATTTATTTCCTGTCCCCTTGTTTCTACTTGTCCTTTTTATTCGTTTAGTAGTTGCTCTAAGTCTCTTTTATGGCTGGCGAATAGCCATAGGCGTAGACCAGGTTTTTATCTGTACTGGTTGCATGTTCCAGTTACCGATTTTGAGCATTCTTGTATTTCTCTTGCATTTCTTTATTATATTGTCCATTACCAAAACAAACAAGAGTGGGCTCAGGCTATTCCTTTGTTTTATTTCTTTCTTCGTTAAAAAAAATGAGCAAATTCCATTCAATCTAACTGCACCTTCCACATTCTTATATTAGTCTTTGCCGTATATGGTGTCTCGGTACCATGTCGAACGCTGACTTTAAATCTACAAAGGCCAGGCATAAACTTTTACTCTTTTCTATGTGCAGGGTGAAAATGTGGTTTTGCGTTTGTCTTCCTGTCTGCAAACTGTTTGGTTTTCCTCTAATTATTCCTTGACTTCTTTCCTTAGTTTTCTTTTTAGTCTTTAAGTAAACTTTTAACGCTACTGGTGTAAAGCATATTGCTCTATAGTTTCCTGGTTCTACAATGTTGCCCTTTTTATGTACTAGACTTTTTCCCAATCTTTTGGTATTACTTCGGTTTCCCAAGCTTGGCGGTATGTTTTAGTGAGCCATTTTATCACACTGTCCCCCATGTTTTAGTAGTTCTGCGGCTACTTCATCTTTTCCTGAGGATTGTTTATTTCTTAAAGATTTTACGGCTAACTCTAGTTCTTCTTGCGTTATCTGGGTTCCTTTTTCTTCCCGTTGCTAAAAATTTGCGTTTCCTTGCAATGTTCCATTTTCCATTTTTCATAATTGTGGAATTTTCCTTCATAGTATTTTCTCCAAGTTTCAAGGATTTTTCCGATTTCTGTTTTGTATTATTCTCTGTTTCGTGTTATCTTTGGGTAGTTAATCTCTGCTGGAAGAGCTCACAATATCTTGGTTCTATGTATTTATCTTATGATTCTGCTAATTTAATAAATCACTAAATATATTACTGTCTTAAATCAGCTTGATAATAGTTTTACTAATCGTCACCAAGTGGTTGTTGCCTCCAAGTGCTTATAACTTAGTTGGTAAATAATAACTGCGTCAGTAGATCATTCTAAGGAAGTTGGAGAGGCAGGCGTGTAAATAGCCGTGCCCTCGTGGTACGGTGTGGGGAACTAAGTACGGCCCGTTTTGAAAAGTAAAACGTTGAGGCCCAAATCGTCCCTTAAACGGCCGGCGCGAAAGCGGATGGGGGCGGCTACCGATATCAACCGATGAGTAATTGCCAAATCGCTCACCGGTAATCGGCTTTGGCTTCGGCGGCGATGGTTTCACGGTGGCCGCCTTGTTGCAATGTCTTCGTGCCTAGAACACGACCGCACTGACCGAGATGCGATGCGAAAGTCTTGCAGGGTGGTTAAACATGACCGAATTGGCCGCGTTGCGGGTCGAATGTATCGCCGGGCTTCGCGCCTGGCTTAGCGGTAGCTCATTTGCAGGAAATCTTAATTCGACAGCACTTTTCGTCTCAAAGGGTGTCGCCGACGGCGTATGCAGACTCGCCGGCTGAGCAAAAGCCCATATGCCGTTTTGTGTGCGATAGCACAACGTGGCGGCAGATATCAAGGCTACCAGCATACCGGCACGGTACACAGGCGGTCCAAGGGCGAAAAGGCCGCCACACCAGAAGTTAAAAAGCCTGATTATTTCGTCGCTGAAGTCGTTTCCATTATTTGTGACAAATTCAAAAATGTGGCATATAATTTAGCCAACAACATAGTTTATGAAAATCTGAAGTTTCAAAAATTGCTTATGCAACGATGAGCATAAATAGAGTTTTATATACTTTTAAATAAATACAATAATATCCACTCGTGTTGATAAGTGGGTATAGCTGTAAAATTCTGGCATAAACTTGATTTAAATTTTTGTTGTCAGACGTGTATCCATATGAACGCTTAAATATATTACCGCTTTATTTCACAGATTTTAGGGGATGGCGGTTTCTAGTATAATAACATTGGGATGATCCTGACTTTGTTTTTTTTTAATATATTAACTATAATCTAGTGGTAGCAAATTTCAGTAGAAAATATATGATGCTGGGAAGCAATGGCTTCTATCGAAGAGAATTTGGAATTAATTAGCCGCCGCTTTAAACAATTCTGCACTACTGTATCCAAACCAATCTTTAGATTTCTCAGCAAAAATAGCCTAGGCCTATCCACGCTTTGCTTTCCTCGAATCATATCTTGTACAACATTATTAATTGTGCCAATGTGTACTTCTGACCTTACATTACATGTTACAAATAATCAAGTTTCTTCTTTTTGATAGCTACCAGGATTTCTGATCTATTTTACACCCTTTCAATAAGCTTTTAATTTAACACTTTTTCTGCATATGACAGTCGCAGAATTCTTCTATATAACTAAAGCTTAAAACTCGCCAGTTTGTTTGGACGCATTTCCTTTAGTGTCCAAGCCTCTAATCTATAAGAGAAGTGGAAAAGTCAGCACCGAAATATTCTCAAATGAAGTATCAGGTTTATTACACAGCATTATAAACGATATGCGTGCCACCTCACTACGTGTTCTGATCTCTTTGACTTGATTTATGTTTGATATTATCTGCATTCCCACATATATACATTCAGTCCTTCAACGTTTTCATTCAGCGATAATTATGTATTTGATTTTGTTTAGATTTATCTTAAGCGCATATTCGTTACAGTATGCATTAAGACGTATTACATTTTGCAAGTCGTTGATATAGTCCAACATTATTACGGTATCTTCAGCAAAACGTAAATTGTTTCCATTTTGTAATTTAAATTTGGTTTAAGTATAATCGTACTATCGTCACATCTATATATTTGCATATACATATAATAACCATCTCTCGGGGGAGCCTGTAATCCCTAGAGAGCGCGTCCCCGGGTCGCGGATTAGGAAGCGCACTTCAGATATGAAAGTTAGAAAGGGAATAAAATACCTCCCACGGACCAACTTGATGGATGTTAAAAGTAACCATCAATACTAAAATGGAGCGTTAGAAGATGGACTTAGAAACGGTCTATTGACAGATTATTGTGGGCGATATAGAAATATTCTAGGCACGGCCATAATATTGGGATAATGTCATGCAACCTGGCTGACAACCCGGCTGCTCCAAATCCGAATTGAACAACGAGAAGTATGCTACCGGCCACACGAATGTAGGAAACAAGGCAACACGTGGAAACTATGCTACTGAAACTAATATCCCTTTTTCTATAGAACTCAGAAAAGAAATATCAGTAAACACTTAGAACATAAAAGATTTAATAATTCACACCGGAAAACTAGCCGTCATAGAAACAGAAATATAGAAATAGAAAATTTAAATAGCAGGCCGTGCAGAGACACATTGGACAGGAAGTGGATACTTCAAAACGAGCAACAACGACTACATATACTTTTCAGGTGGAGACGCACCAAACAACTATGCTGGAGTAGCCATAGTAGTCTCCACAAAACTATAAAAGACCATAACAGACTTACAAGCAATAAATGACCGGATCATCCGGATAAAACTAAATGCCAAACCACATAACATAAACACATCTGCCGCATAATCCACAGATACTGAAATTGAAGAATTATATGAAAACAACCGCCCAAAGCATTCTTTAGCAAAGACCTCGCAATATTATGCGGCGATTTTAACTCCAAGGTAGAAGAAACAAAACAAGACGATCACATTAGACACATAGTAGGCAAATTCGGTATCGGACAGAGGAAAGTCAGTGGAGAATGCTTACTAGAATTTGCAACGGGAAACGGCTATACTATTATGAACACTGCATTTAATCATCGTATCAGAAGATTGTACGAATGGAATAGCCCAGGAGAGAACAAAAAACCAGATTGACTATCTCTTAACAAAAACTCGATGGAGGTCCTCCTGCATCAACGTAACAACATATCCAGGTGCAACATGCGGCTCAGACTACCAACTACTAGTAGCAGCGATACGTATTAAACTTAGAAATGTTACTGAACACCAACATAAGAAACTTTTAAGGATAAAGAGCAAAGATCAATTTCTCAATCACTTAAAACAGAAGGAGCCAAAATATAATATCAACTGATCCACCGAAGAAATATGGCACGATATTAAGAACAAGCTGTTGGAAGCAGCCAATACGAACATGACCAAAGCGCAACCCAGACAAAAACACTGGATATCCGACAACACGCTCAAACTAATAGAAGAACGTAAATAAACAGCAAAAACCGGATTACGTAGAGACGAAGACAAGAACAACTGGCAAAGACTAAACTGCTAAATAAAAAGAGCATGCAAACAAGACAAAGACAACTACTAATTTGAGATATGTAAAGAAATCGAGCACTCAAAAATCAATCTTCAGACCTCTGTCGAAAAATGAAATTTTTAACGCGCGATTTCAAACCCAAAACCTGAGCGATTGAAGACCAAAAGGAGCAAACAAAAACAGATATATACGACATAACAGACACATGGAAACAGTACTGCGAACTCTGGAAATCTAAGCCAACAAGAAATCACATACAATGGACAACTAAAATAAGGAATGGCATATTAAGAAGAGAAATAGCATCTGCTATAAACAAACTGAGACCAAGGAAAGCTCCTGGCCAAGATGCAATAATAGCTGAAATAATCAAAGCAGCGGACCAAATAGAAATTGAAGAGCTACACACCTTATGCAACAAGATATCGCACACTTAACAATGGCCTAAAAAATAGACTGCAGTTATGTTTATAATGATCCACAAAAAGGTAGTATCACTAAATGCGAAAATTACCGAACAATCGCATTAATATCACACACCAGCAAGATCTTCTTTCACATAATTGACTAAAGACTCAAAATCTAAGACCTAAATTCACAAATATCAGCGGAACAAGCAGGTTGTATGGTAAAAAGAGTCACTAGAGATCATATAATGAAACTGAAACAACTAATAGAAAAAGCCAGGGAATTTAACATCCCCCTATACATCTGCTTCATTGACTATCGTAAGGCATTCGATAAAGTTAAATAGCACAAACTATAGAAAGTATTAGACAAAATTGGAGTACTTTAACATATAATGTTTCTCATAAACAGCTTATATAAAAATAGCACAAGCAGAGTCACATTGAACGAAATGCTATCCGACGATGTGGGGTCAGGCAAGGCTACATTCTATCGCCGCAGCTTTTTAACATATATGAAGAAACTATAATGAAAAGAGCTAAAGAAAACTTTAAAGGTGGTTTCTCAATCAACGGACCAAAAGTAAACTACTTAAGATACGCCGATGATACGGCTCTGCTCGCAAGCAACGAAGAAGAACTACAAGACATTATAGAACGGGTAGAAAGAGAAAGTTCTAAATTAGGAGTGAAACTAAACATATCTAAAACAAAGATCTTGATTATATACAGACCACGTAACAACAGACTCGACATACAACAAATAAACAATTACGAAGTAGTACAACATATCTGGGGTCACTAATAAAAAATGACGGTTCAACAAAAAAAGAAATCAGGAAGAAATGTAAAATGAGACTATAACGGCTATGAAAAAATTAACAAGAATATAGAAAGACAACAACATATCGAAGAAAATAAAATGCAGACTGATACAATGTTTAATCTTCCCTATACTAACATAGGGCAGCGAATTCTGGATTCTCAAAAGAGAGAAAGAAAATTGATGTTTCAAAAATGTTCTGTTAGCGAAGAATGCTGAACATCTCATGGACAGAACATAGAACAAATTTATCGACACTCCAAGAGCTTAACATTAAAAGACGGCTGTCGAGCGAAAACAACTCAAGATTTTAAGATACTTTGGACATATTATGAGGAAAGAACTTGACAACATGGAAAAATTAGTACTACAAGAGAAGGTAGAAGGAAAAAGATCCAGAGATCGATTACCTACCAGATGGGTGGATCAAATCACAAAGCTAACCTGAAAATCTATCCATACACTCACAATAGAAGCACAAGACCGAGCAAAATGAAGAGAAGAAATTTCAGATGCCGCAGTGGCTACTACATTTCTTACTGGGAATTAAGACTGAGGAGGAGGAGGAGGAGGAGGATAATAACCATTTGTTTGATGACGGTATTAGTTGGCAATGCTTGTACACGTTGGATTTCGTTTGTAAGTTCATCAATTATTTTTGTATTGCAAATCTTGAATTTTAGGTAATTCCCCAAAAAGAAGCCTTACGGTATTAAATTACAAGGTTTTGCTGGCCAGTTGATCTCGATGTTTTATAAAAATACGTGACCAGAAATTTATTCTTGTAGTAAATCAACTGCTGGTAGAGATTTATAACGGAAAACACCGTCATGCTAGAATTGCATTTATTTCAGTGTTATCCACTGCTTTTTACAGTTGCGGCATTTCCAGCATCATTTTCGAAGAAGTATGAGCCTATCACCCCACCTGCCCAAAATCCATACCAAACAGCGACTCTTTGAGGATGTATTTGTTTTGCATGAGTTTTGAGAGGACCTTCCTAGCTTCAAACGCGACAATTTTGTTTGTTTACGAACCCGTCGAGTTGAAAATACGCCTCATCGCTAATGATGATTTTTTGATTAAACTGAAAATCCAATTCATGATGCTCTAAAAAGCAATTGGCGGATCGTCGACGGTGAAAATGGCCAGCAAGCTTAAGAGCTTGTATTCATTGAATTTCGTATGTATCAGGTTACTAGTCTAGTGAATATTCGCTGAAGAGATGAATCTTCTCGAAATGCCTAATTGTATTGCAGGATGCCGAATCGAAGTTTTCGAATTTGCAGCAACACTTTGATTAACTGTCGAAAGCTTACCCTACTCCAATACTCACTGATCCAACTTTATTAAATTCTGTAATCAGTTCGATGATTTTGATCAAAAATTCTATAGTCTTCTTATCGTTTCCGCATTTTTTGGAATTATTAATAATAACTCACCGCTTTTTCGTAAAGCATTCTATATGTAGCAATCGGAAGAATCCCTAATTATATCTAACAAAGCATCAGAGTCAGTGATCGGAAACAAAAATGGTATGAAGACTATCCTTAATATCCCTAAAATAGATTTTAAACCAGTTTTTTAATTTCTGTGGTCCCTTAATTTTAGTCTGCATATTGCTGCATAATATGAACTTTTAATGTTAACATTATGGTACAAACTGGAATAAATATGAGAAAGCACACCGTTCCAAATGTAGTTACTTTAACAAGAAATACATATTTAGTAGCCATTTTGCTTAGCGGGCTGCCTCAAACGATATTTACTACCACATTGCATTATCTTACGATGCTATAAAACTGTAAAAGTTTTAAAGTAGCGTTGATGGTAAGCATCAAAAAGCATTTTAGCAAGCACCGCTTCATTAACAAAAAGTTAGCAGAATTTTGCATCAAGAATGTAACTAAATATTTACAAACAACAAAAATTAGCTAATGATTTAAGAAATAAAATGACTTTAATAACATTCTATGACAAAGAATACATACCTTTCGAGAAATTAGTGTTCATCTCTTATTGATAGCCAAAAAGAATGTGGAAGTATAGCAAATAATGCTGTTGGAGCACCAAAAAAGTCTGAACAATTTACTGAAATATCTATAGTAGGTTACCTTTAACAATTTTCTGTTGACTACATATTTAGCAAAAATTTCTCAAAAAAAATAATTTAAAATTGCGTTAGCTGCTTTTGGCGATCGAAAAATTTTGAAAAGGTTTCTTGTAATTTGCACATTCATACATAATTGACAATAAATTTTGTACTTCTAGTAAAAGAACCATTTCTTATCCATTATTAAACTTTTCATATTAAAAAGTCAGATATCAAATTTTCTTCTTTTTCTTCTACTTTTATATATAAGCTATTAAGCCTCTTCCCAACCACACTGTCGTGCGGTACTATGAAGCATGTGGGTGAACTGCGGGCAGGTGGCTAGCTTAACCTGTTAATATAGAAGGAGAATGTGCTTTACGACTGCCAAAGGCGTTTGTTTGATGATCGGGGACCATCTGTTGTCTTTAACCTGAGGAATCGAACCCAGGGCCACTGTGCGACAATGTGACAAGCCGGGGCCTTTACCTCACGGCCTCATGAAATCTTTAAAATGTAATAATTTGACATGGCTAGTAATTTATGAGGTCATTATTATTATAATTTAAAAATATTTTTATTATTTATTTAATAGCTCTTGAATAAACATTTGCTTGAAGCAACGCGCTATTGATGGGTTCCTAAAAATTGAGTAGCGCTCATTAACAATTATTGACGAACGACTGTATAGACGTCAGCGCTGTTAAATGTTGTGACATGACAAATGGCCTTGTAAAGCAGAGGAATATCGCTGGAACTACTGGAATGACATGAGTTGCTTGGCAAAAAAGTGTGCGCTAGTTTGAAATTGCGCGTGTTAAGTTCTAAAATAAGTTACAATTTGAAAGAAGTGTGTTAATCATTTTTTATTCGACACAAATCCGCCAAACTGCCACTAGTTACGAGCCCTGAACTCAGCAGCGTTAATCATTGAAATATAGGAATAGAATATAATATAATTGTACCATAAGCCACATTCTTAGAGCCAGAACTACATAGTCTATGTGGAATTTTAAATAGATGACACTATAAACTTCAGCCAATGTGTGAAAACTTTTTTTAAAACTCTGAGTTTGGTTATAAAATGATACTAAACTAGTTTTTCCTCCATACTTTATTAATCGGGGCTTATATGGTCTTTTCTGGCTGATTTTTCTAGTTTTACTTTTTGGATCACTTTTTGCACCCCTGCTTCAGTTATTGCTTCTATTTTGTCTACTTTGCCTTCCTGCCCTTACTCTGCGTCATTCATGTTAATTTTTTCCTGGTCTGATTTTGAGTGCTTTGAAGTTTTTTCCGTAATACGTCTTTCATGTATCAACTATTTTATCTTCCTCCGTTACTAGGTCTCCTTTTTAGTTTCTGATTAAGCTTATTTACCGTATTTTTCTCAGATTTTTAACTATGTCCTAAACTCGTTCTTGTTTTCTTGGTTTTTCCTGGTTTTCTTTTATTTCTATAGAGAATTTTCCTTATTTATCAATTTTTGCTCTTTCAACTTCTTGTTTCGCTTTATTTCTTTTTCTAATATAGTTTTGTCTGTATTCTTCTTTGCCCTTACTTAGTATCTTTTCCAAGACACTTTTTTCTCTGATTCTTTCTTGTAGTGTGTAAGTCTATTATTTTGTTTGTTTTTGATTGGGACCTATTTTTTCGGTTTTGGGTACTTTCTTTGTTGTTTTGGTGTCTGCCATCTTTCCTCTATGTTCCATCTGTGGTCCTCTTGTTCTTTGCTGTCGTAGAATTCTAGATTTTGCTCTAGTTTACTTGGGTATTTGATTCTTAATTTCTCGACTTTAAAATTTTGGTATTCTATTGGTAATGCTTATGTCTACAATTACCAGTTTGTGATTTGGGTTTATGTCAGCCCCTATTAGTACTTTCACATCTAATATAGCGTATTCGGCTTCTCTTGTATAGGTGACGTAATCTGTGGTGCGTCTCTGTTATCTGCTATGAATGTAATTTTGTTTATTTATTTGTGGCTGAAAAGTAACAATTTTCAATTAGTATTTCGTTGTCTATGCAGAAGTCGATCATTGTATTTCTATTTCCATTTATTATCCTACCACTGCAATATTTTTCCAATACTCCATATCCTTTTCCTAGAGCTCCACCTACTTGGGCGTTCCAGTCTCCCATAACCACTGCATGTTTGTTTCTATCTCTGGCTTCATCGATAACTTTCTGTAAACTTGTGTAAAACGCATCGTTTCCATTACGTGGGCATCCTCATTTGGTGTACAGATCTGTGTAATATAATTGTAATAATACAGTAATAATATTACAGGTAGCTGCACATCCCTTGTGGTAGCAACAAACTTCCAGTTTCTTCTTTAGTAGAATAATAAAACTTATTTAGCATTAGTTTGCTAATTTGCTGATGAAGTAAGTAATTTAAAATACCCACGTAGTTATACATTACTAAAGTAAATAGAAAATACTAACTGAAATAAAATTTCGTATTGTACGAGGGGGGAGGGTAAAATACGGATTCAGTCCCAGCAACTATTTGCTCTAGTAGCAACCCATAAAATTTCATGCTGTGGGAACATTAAGAGCATTATAGTAATTTTTGTTCTATTTTATGTATTATATGTTAGTTCAGTTTTGTAGTTTTTTACTTGTTCAGTTGTCAACGGGCATTATCACATTCTATAAAACTTTTATTTTTAACCGCATAACTTTCTATTGACATCGTCTTTATCAACATTCTTAGATTGGTATACGACATATATCCTTACAAAAAGTTAAAATCTATTTACCATAGTGTTATCAAACATATTATTCTTGAATATCCTGCAGGAGGTCTGTTTGATTTTGCAACCTTACACACAATATCATGTTGGAGTTTATTTAATATCAGATGCTTAACACACTTTTTGTTTTGAACCTGTATCATCTACAATTTCACGTAATATGAGAAGTTTAAAATGCAGAACAAATTTTAAACGAATACATTTGTAGATTTTGGAGAGAGAAAATAAAAAAGTTAATTATCAATTTAACGTTGATACTTTAGCATCGGCTTATTACTGTTTATTATAGAAATATAAAAATTAAATAAATGCGATCAGTCGACGACCAACCTTATACAGCTGAAAAAATTTTATAAGAGAGTGAAGAATTTGAAAGTAGACCTCCATTATTTTTAACAATTTTTCTTGCGACGTGCAATATTTAACGTCCACACACTGTGTTTTGAAGAACATTAATTTACTTTTTTGATGGAAAACGTGATGTATTGATAAAGTGATAGAGTAAAGAAGTACTATCTAAATTTATTTGAATGGTCTTTTGCCGTGATTAGTAAGTTCATTTATTTGGGAATTCAAACTCCGTTATCGTTATTGAAAAAATTGACAAGGTCAAAAATAGTTAAACAAGTTTGTTCCCAAAATTAAAGCCAAATAATAATAATAAATAAATATCTTAAATAACACAACTGCAACGTTATAAAGTTATAATTAAAGCAGTAAATAGTAACAGTTTTGAAGCTATTACACCAGACAGCAGAACTGCATCAAATTTACCGGTTTGTATGCCAGTAGAGTCTGTGCAATAAATAAAAGAAAAGATATTTTCCGTGTATGCTACAGCAAGAATCAATTAGCCATTTATAAGAATATTAAAATTTATAAAAAACTTGAACAAAGGAATATTCTCTTAGTAAGACCTGAAATCAAATAAGGGCAACAACAAAGTAATATTTGCTTTCCTGATATATTCTTTGTCTGCTAATGGATTAATTATTTAAATAACAACACTGATGTTACGGCTACAAATTCAAGTCACTCTAAAAATGGTATTAATAAACTAAAAAGTCATTTGAGCAAATTGCGTAGTTAATGTACACAATGATAAATATTGTACCCAAAAAGACCAAATAGAATAAACTCAACTAATGGTTGTGGAGCTGTTTGAAATGCTAATGTCCTAGTCAACCACAGCTTTGAGTTATCAGTTTTCCTTAATGGGTTAGTTTAATCTATGTAATATATTACAACCAAAACCTACACATTTTATAAAGAATCACAACAATCAAAAAGCCAACTAAGCATTAAGAAGTTCACAAAATCCACAAAACACACATTTAAGTTACAAATATTATGATCAAATCAAGAACTGTATAATAAGCGGGAACTAATAAGTTTGTCTTTATTTTGTTGTCCTTTACGTCACTATTTGAAAGAAGAGCATTAGGCTAGGTGCGTTGCCCTACTAGACAAAGTATATTTGGCAAACAGGAATTACTATAGTATTAATATACATGGGACATAAGATTCATAACTATCAAAGGTTGAGAATCAATAAAATGTGTCGATAAATATAATGTAGATACTTTGCATAATGACCTGCGCCTCTAGTGGTAGGAATAGGATACTCAATACCATTAACTTTTGTATTATTAAAAGCATTCCTACTAGTTATTGTATAAAAGAACATAGTCTTGAACTTCTCTAGGATCATTCTGTAATGATAGTAACAGTCGTTTGTAACATTATCAATGATTAACAGTCAATAGTGTCGGCTAACATAAAAATAGAACTTACATAAATAATTGATTGTAGAAAGAATAAACATTTTCTTTTATAAAAAAAACTAAGGTGGACCTGGATATGTCCAGATGAACAGACTCGAAATAAGGTAGAGTATATTACGTCATCACATAAAAAAATTATCATAGATGTGACAGTCTTATGTAAAATTATTACGAATAGTTATCATAGATTAGTTCCAGGTAGGATGGTGATGAATGTAAAATCAGAAAGACAAAAACTTACAAGACAAGAGAGAAAGGCAATAGGCACCTGCACGCTAAAACAAAATAAAGAGAATACCAACTACAAATAAAGCAAGAGCTACCTGCCGATCTACATAAAAAGCCTATAAATGAAATAAGCAAACTTATAACGGAGACAATTAGAAAAACAGACATTCAAGTAGCTAGAGAAGAGGACAAAAGAAAAGTGCAAAAAGTAAGTGAAAAAGCGAAAAAGATAATGTAAGAAGAGGACAGTTAGTAACGAATAGAGAAAGGAATTCAGACGAGTATAGAGATCTAAATAAGAAAATTAAACAAAATTTGAAAAGAAACATCAGAATATATAGCGAAGAAATAATTAAAACAACAATAGAAAAGAATAGAAGTCTCAAAGCATTAAAAATAAATCTCTCGTATGGGAAGAAAGAAATAACAGTATTGAAAAACCACAAAGAAGAAACAACCACAAATACAGATGAAATTACGAAAATAGCTGAAACGTTTTACGGAAATCTGCATAAATCAGAAGACCCAGAAAAACCAAGAAGAATAAAAGTCAATTCAGAGAAGACACCCAAGATAACAGTAGCTGAAATAAAAAATGCACTTCTCCGAGAGAAGATTGAGTAATTATAAAACTAATAAAAGAAAGAGGGGAGACGCTTTAAAAACAAAATTTTCATATTATTCAACAAATGCATAAAAGGGTAAAATACACCTTCATTCGTAACAAAATTAACAAATTACAGACCGATAAGCTTATTATCACAAATGTGTGAACTACTGTCGAAAGTAATAATTAAGAGATTAACTAATAAGCATGACTTCTATTAGTCATCCAAACAAGCTAGAATTTGTAAAAACTATGGAACACTAGACCACTTGCTAACGCTCAGAGTCCTAATAGAGAAAACTGCAAAATATAACCTACCTATACACGGAGCGTTTTTTGATTACGAAAAAGCATTCGATAGAGTAGAGCACTATAATAGACGCTCTTCAAAACGGAAGAATAGACTCCAAATACTCTATCTTAATCCAGAACATATACAAGAATGCAACATTTACCGTTAAGTTACAAAAAGAGTCAAAGCAAGTAGAAATAGGAAAAGGAATAAGACAGAGGGATAGTATGTCTCCGAAACTGTTCACATCTGCATTGGAGGATGTGTTCAAGAGGCTAAAGTGAGAAAATAGGGAAATAAACATAAACGGAGAAACAATAAACAATCTAAGATTTGCCGACGACTTGGTGCTGATCACAGACAAAATTGAGGAGCTGCAAGGGATGCTGGAAGAACTAAACAAAAGGGTAAAAAAATAAGATGAGAAATGAATAAAAATATATACATGTGAAGTATAATAGGAGAAAAATAACAATAGACAACGAGGAAATAAAGGATGTAGAAGACTACATTTACTTAGAACAAAAAATAACCAAAGCTAAGCTAAACCAGACGGCAGAACTAAAGGGTCGTAATTTAATATATCTCTTTGTAGCTTTCTAATTATATAACTCAAATCTGCGCCTAAGCAAAACTTGGATTATCCTGATATCATTATTTTATTTTTAAAATCGTTATTAGTCGCGTGCGAACAGTGAAACGGTGCGGACACTAGGTGTACGCTCCGCTATCGGTGCAACACAGCGATAACCCCAGGGTTACAGGGCCAAGCGAACACATCTTCGGGTGCTTCCAGGAGTGCGCCCACACGGGCGAACTCTGCGGCGGCGATCAGGGCTTCAGCGCCTTTCCGGCCAGCATCCAGGGCCTCTCCGGCCAGTAACCAGGTCCTTCACCCAGCGAGGGCATCTGTAGGTACTTCTACAGAGTTCCGGTTTGACTTTCGAAAAGTAAAGAAGTTAGCCGTACTCAGGTGTCGTTATCTTTGAAAGCTTGAAGCACTACGCGACACATTGCGATAAATGCAATAACCTAGTGCGATATCAAAATAAATAAAATAAACATCATAATATTATACTAAGCGAATGTATAAATTTACCTCAGGGAACATGTTCCCCAACTCGCAACAGTACCCGTCTTTAGGGTTCGGAATACCTAGCCACCAAAACCAACCCCAACAATACTCATCACAAGGATATACAATTCCCAATTCTCAAAATCAACTATGTTGGCAGCAATCAGGACTTATTGTACCAAATTCGTTACAATTCCAAATACCTTTTCAACCGCAACAATCGCTTCAAACACAATAACTTTCTCTACCAATACACCAAGTAAATAAGAATCCTAATGACTAAACCACCCCTCGTAATATCTTAAACCCCGCAAAATTCAACCTCCGAACTATACCCGATAACGGCAATATGAACGCTGAATCGAGGGGCCAGGGGCAAGAATTGCAGAGCGAAGATATAAACAAGAGAAATTCGTGGCAAACGGTCCCAAAACGCAATAGAAACAAAACAAACAACGAACCTCATACTCCTACAACTCCACCAACCAAAATACAAAACCTCTACAGCCCGCTTACACCCGCGAACGAAAGCGAATCAACTGAAGTAAATGGAAATAACGTTCTTCAAGAGACACCAAAAACACCTCCAATATTTGTATATGGAGTTAAAAATCTCAAAGAAATGATAAAAAGCCTTTCCCTGGTGACAGAAGTAGAAACGTATTACACTAAAATATTCCTCAACGATACTATTAAAATTAACGCACACATGGTAGATACATACAGAAAACTAATTCGACACCTAAAAGAAAAAAACATCGTCCATCATACATATCAAATTAATGAGGTACGGGCATATATAATTGTTATACGACATCTCCACCACTCCATACCGACAGAAGACATAAAATCAGAATTGGAAAAAGATGGCCACAAAGTTCGCAACGTCATAAACATTAAACACAGAGTAACCAAAGACCCCCTTCGTTATTTTTCATCGATCTCGAACTTCAGCCAAAAAAATAAAGAAATTGTTGAGGCTCCGAAAAAGAATCACAGCATAATCCAATACACTAGATGTCAATTTTATGGCCATTTCAAAACCTATTGTTTAAACCCATTCTACCGTGTAAAATGTGGCCTACCCCACGATTCAAAGACATGTACAAAACCCAACATCACACTTGCTAAATGTGCGCTATGCAGCGCTGCTCACCCTGCAAATTACAAAGGGTGCAATGTCTACAAAGGATTAGTAGCAGCTAGAAACAGAGCTTCTAGAGGACACCAACAAACACAGTCTCAACCAACCAATTCTAACAAACACATGCTCAAAACCCCAAACATACAACCAACCACAACTTCACATCTTCATCAACGAACGTACGCACAAGCAGCGAGCCAAAATAAGCACACAGAACCACAATTAAATTTAGAAAATCAATTGTCAGCAGTTCTAAATGAATTTAAAAGTATGTTTGCACAGCTAACAAACCAGGGCAGTATGATTCTAAATCTACTAACCACGGTTATTGGGAAACTACAACCATGAACAATTTAAACATACTTAGAATTGCGACATGGAATGCAAACGGCCTGCTAAATCATAAGCAGGAAATTATAACATTTTTAAATATAATAAGATTGACATTCTGCTTATTTCTTAATCACATTTCACCAACCTGACAACATTTAACATACGTCAATACTTCAGATACAGTACTCCTCGCCCAGACGGCACTGCCCATGCTGGCTCAGTAATACTTATTCGCAAATCTATCTCGCATCATAAGTTACCCAAATTCCAAACAGACAAAATACAAGCGACCAGCGTCAAAATAAAGGCCAATCCATGACAACTCACCGTCACCTCGATGTACAGCCCGCCACGGCACGCAATATCTGCAGATGAATACAAAGACTTCTTCAGCGCCCTTGGTACTAGATTTATAGCGGGGGGAGACTGGAACGCTAAACACACGCACTGGGGGTCTCGACTAATTACAACAAAAGGTCGAAATCTACTACGGGCAATAGAGATAACAACTATGACTTTCTAAGTAGCGGTGAACCCACTCACTGGCCAAGTGATCCTAGAAAACTCCCTGATTTCTTAGACTTCTTCATAACAAGAGGAATAGCAAAAAATAACTGTATCTAATTACGATTTTGCATATGGTCACACTGCAGTTGCGACCCAGCATAAATACTATTGTAATCAGAAAATCACCCCCACCTAAACTAACCTCGAAAAATACCGACTGGTCTTCCTTTCAGAAACACCTAGAAACAGTAAATCTCAAGCTACGGATCAAATCTGCTACAGACTTTGACGAAGTAGCGCAATACTTCATTCAAGTAGTTCAAGAAGCAGCCTGGAAATCAACTCCACAACATGAACAAAATACAACAAATAGAACGAATATACCACTACACATTCGTCAGCTGATAGCCGAAAAACGCCGCGCTAGACGAATTTGGCAAAGATCACGAAATGTTGGAGACCAACATATCTACAATCGGTTAAGCCGAAAACTAAAAAAAGCCCCCACGGACGTGCAAAATAATACCTTTGAACATTATATTACCAATCTATCTGCAAATTACTACACACTATCGAAAGCTACAAAAAAAAAATAATAAAAAAACCGCAGACACCTGTACAAAGCCACCTTAACGTACTTCAAGAATAGTACACTAGAATGACAAACAAAAATTAACTCAACTAAATCAGTGCAAGTTACGTTTACCATGAGACGGGTAGTGTGTCCATCTGTAACGATAAACAATGAGCGAATTCCTGTAGCGACAGAGACAAAATATCTCGGCCTTCATCAAAACTCTCACTAAATAACAAAATACTGATCTATAAAATTATACTGAAACCCATATGGACATATGGCCTCCAACTCTAGGGATGTGCGAAATCGTCATCGATTCATAGTATACAAAGATTCCAATCCAAAGCACTAAGAGTACTTGCTAACGCTCCATGGTATGTGCGCAACCAAGCACTTATACCGACCTGAAGATCTCATTTGTCACAAATGAAATTTCGAGAATGAGTGCTTCCTACAACATGCAGATAGCTCACCACACAAACGAGCTAATAGACCAGCTCTACACCAATGGCCCACCCATACGAAGACTGTGCAGAACATGGCCCCCGGACTTATTACTATAATTAAATAAAGACAGGAAAGAGAAACATTACTGAATGTTTCTCGTGCAAGTTACTAGCCTATAACATATTTACTTAATACTCTATACAGATGTGGATTGTAAATGAGCATATTGTTAAATAAAAAAATCAATAAAAAACTCGTTATTATTATAAAGCAGAGAACGCTGTGGACAGCGAGCGCGAGTGGATGGGGGGACTATAACGCCAAAAACCCACTTTGGGGATCCAGACTAACTACCACCAAAGGCCGAGAACTGTTTAAGACGTTGCAGACACACAACTATGGCATATTGGCTACTGGTGAGCCCACATACTGACCGTCAGTTCCAAACAAGATTCCTGACACAGTGGACTTCTTTGTCACCAAAGGCATCTCCTCAAGTTACTGTAAAGCGGAAACCTGCTACGATCTTCTCTCTGATCATTCTTCCATAATCGTCACATTGAGCCCATCAGTTATAACCAAACAAAAGAAACTCTCATTATACAATAGACACACGAACTGGGACATGTACAAAAAGTACCTCACTGCCAATATAGAAATTCCAGCTAATCTAAATACACCAGACTAAGTTGACTTAGCCGTGGAGCACTTTAACAATATCGTACATCAAGCAGCTCAAATTTCTACGCCAACCGAACATCCCAAAGCAGAGCTTGGAAACTATCCCTTTTACATTAAATCCAAGCTTTCCGAGAAGAGGGGAGCTAGGAATGTATGGCAACGAACCAAACATCCTGCGGACAAAACCAGACTAAATAGGCTAACCTGAGATTTCAAACAGGCACTCCAAGATTGGAAAAATAAAAAATTTAAAGAGTATGTAAGCAACCTTTCTCCATCTGCACATGAGCACACACTATGGAAAGCTACTAGCAAATTTAAACGTCCAAAAGTGCATATACAACCGATTCGTAAAGATGGTGGCACATGGGTTCGAACAGATGACGAGAAGGCCGAGCTATTCGCGAACCACCTCTCCGGTATCTTTTAACCTCGCCCAGTAGCAGTCCCTCATGAAGAAGAAACTGAGATTCTCGACTACCTACAGGCTCCTTGTCAATTAAGCTCGCCTATACAACACGTTACACCTGCTGAAATAAAACTTGTAATTAAACATTTACATAACGCACCGGTCTACGATTTAATTACTGCTAAAGTCCTTAAAGAATTACCTCATCGAGCCATAATGGCTCTCACGCATGTATTCAATGCAACTTTACGATTGCAGTATTTTCCAATTCAGTGGAAATTTGGGCAAATCATTCTTATCCTTAAACCGGGTAAACCCGCTCACGAAGCCGCTTCCTACCGGACGATAACCTTACTCCCATTACTCTCAAAAGTTCTAGAAAAACTAATCCTACAAAGATTGTTACCCATAATTGTAGATCATGAACTTATCCCACAATATCAGTTCGGATTCAGACAGCAACATACTACCATAGAGCAGATACATAGAGTTGTAGATGTCATTGAGCAAGATATTGAATAAAACAAATACTGCGTGGCGGTCTTTCTTGATTTCAGCCAGGCATTCGATAGAGTCTGGCATCCTGACCTATTGTATAAAACCAAAAAAGTACTGCCCCACCAATACTACTTTCTTATCCGATCATATTTAAGTGAAAGGCACTTTCAAGTTAAACACAGCGACAGCTTGTCTAGTTTCCATCAAATTAAAGCAGGAGTTCCCCAGGGCAGCGTCATGGGACCTATCCTATACTTAATTTATACGGCAGACCTCCCTCATCAAGACCAGGTTGTCATTGCAACATATGCGGATGATACGGCATTATTAGTATCACATAGCAATCCACATCAAGCCTCCGCCATACTTCAACATTACCTTACCACACTGCAGGAATGGCTCTGCAAGTGGCGCATAAAAATAAATGAAGCAAAATCGACCGCCATAACTTTCACCACAAAGCACGGAACTGTTCCCCCCGTCTTCCTAAATGGCATCCAAATCCCAACCCAGGACGAAACAAAATACCTTGGCATGCATTTTGACAAAAAACTCACATGGAAAGCCCACATAGCTAAAGAGAGAAAGGAATTGGACATCAAAATGAAGAAAATGAGTTGGCTCCTTGGTCGAAGATCACATTTATCTTTAACTAACAAAGTGCTAGTGTATAAAACAGTGCTAATTCCAGTGTGGACTTGCGCCATCTAACTGTGGGGCTGTGCAAAGTCGTCGAACACTGCAGTTATACAACTCTAGCCAACGCAGAATGGTTTGTATCCAACCTAACACTTCATAACGACCTTAAAATACCCTGGGTCAAGGACGAAACCACCAAACATCCCAATTATTTAGCACGCAACCTACTTGACCACGCCAATATCACCAGACGCCTAAATCGATGTAAAACATTTGACCTTACCAACTAGTTTTAATATTTAGTTTATCGGGGTCCGTCACTGGACGGTTTCCCGTCTCATGTCTTTGTAATTCTTCAATCACATTTGCTTGTTAGCCACTTGGCTAGTTGTAAATCTGCTGTTTACTAAATAAAAAAAAAATTATAAAGCAGAATGTATTGCTAAATTAGTTTTTATGCATATTTAAAATTTGGTGGTTGTCACTCAAATTTGTAATGTTTTTTTTACTAAACTTACGTTTTGGGGTAATTAAAAGGGGCAAAACTTTTATTTTTTCGATTAGTAAAAGCTTTTATTACTCAGACAGTATACTTCAATCAAATTTTTTTGAAAGTTACTGATTCTATATTCGGTTTTATCATAACGCATAGCTATTCACAAATATTACATCACATTTTTGTTACTAAATGCAGTTAAAAGTGGTGCGGTGTTATGATAATTAAATAAACGGCACGATAATTGCAGCAGCAACTATTTCAATTTGGAAAGCAATGGCAAAACTTCCTGCCACCACATATCGCCGACGCAAAAAGGGAGCGCCGCTCGCGCAACTAATGCAGGACCCTTAATTCCCCCGATCGCACCCTCTGATTAAACCGCAGAAACGCGCTTAAACGCCCCGCTTAGCCATCATGGCCTACAATATTGCCGTTTGAATTTCTACAACGCCGTGAATTCGCCTTCTGCATTATTACGTCTCCTGGCTCATATCCCCGTATAATATTGATAGATAGACCCAGATAGCGTTGAAGATAAATGACGCCGTGTCCCCTACAAATTCCGTCTGTAGCGGGCGTCATAAATTATGAGGCGCGAACACTGCCGGATTAGGTTTTCACTTTAAGATCGAATTTGATTTAGCCCCGGGATTATTTTTTAACAGCCCCGCCTGATTTATCTGCTGCTCCGCGGGCTGCGTTGTCTCCACGCCGGCCTGTCTTTGCTAATATGGAATTCGCAGCGGGCGCTGAACAGGGCCGGGCCGCGGGACCCGACCGCAGAGTCCCTGCGCTGCTAAATATTGCCAAGACCGCCGCTTATCCGAGTTTCGTACAGAAATTGTAAACATCTTTATGCGCCGCATGATTTATCTCCGCAATTTCTGGGCCTGACGAGAGCTTGGGCTATCCTTATTGGCTTTTTGCACTGGATTTTTAAGGTTGGCTTGGAGACGCGACGTTTGAGTGATAAATTTGCTATATTTGCTTAAGCATGAGTTTAACATATAACGGCATGAATCCTGAAGGGGAACTGAACATTCACATGCCTTATTGGATCGAAAGCTCTAGAATCTAAAATGTTGGTGTCAGAGCTTGTTAATCAATGCAGATTGGAGATCAAAATGACTTCAAACTTTAACCCTTTTAACTAATTATCCTTATTTCTACATAAAATCATTTCTCTCTCCAAGTTTAATAATAAATTTTTGACAACCCCGAATTTTGTTCCTCTTTAAGCAATGTATTGTGTTCTTAATCAGTCAATCCATTTTGTGTTTGGCTGTTCCCTATTGCTCTTCCCTTTTCAGGGCTTCCATTATATGACTTTTTTTGTCTACTTTTCGCCTATTGCAGCAACGTGTCCCGCTAATTACCACTTTTGTCTTACCATCTTAGTTACTACTTCTTCTGCACCTGTTTTCTGCCTTAGCCGTGTGTTCCTTTTTTGTCACGCATCGATATACCCAGCATTACCCGCTCAATTCCTCTTGAACCTACTTTAATTTTGTGTACTATTGCTGTTGTTAATAGTCACGTTTCTGTACCATACGTCATTACTGGTATAATTCACTGGTTACAAACTTAGGCTTTTCGGTAATTTTAGAACTGTCCTCTAAACACATAGCTTTACCTTCCAAAATCACTCCGCTCTTGTTTTATTCCTCTCTTTGGTTCTGCCGTCTAGTGTAGCTTTCCTTTGGTTATTTTTTGTTCTAAGTGTGGGTGTATTTAATAGTGCACGTTTTAGACTTTTGAAAGGTGCCCGATATTTTTTGCTACATTCAAACTCTTGGCTCTTCTATTTGTCGTCTCAAAGGCTTGGCAATGTTGTCAAATTCAAGCATATAATAAATGCACAATCCCAAGAAACTTCTGATCTTATGTTTATCTTTTGGTTCTTAATATTCTTCAGGGCTTTTAACTTTTTCTGGATTAGCTGTTAAATATTCATCACTGACTACATGCCTACATGCAACTTTCTTATTAAAAAGGCATAATTTCAAAATGGTAATTTTCAGTCACTTGAATTACTGCTATTTCAGGTAATTTTCATATTATTTTACAGTCATCTTGATATTCTAAGCAAGTTTTGTAGAATAATCCACTAAGAACTGTTTCTGTTGTTTTTTGAAGATCAAAGAAGTGCTGCAAAAGTTCAAATGGTACAATCACGAATTGGTTTAAACCCATATCCAAAAAAAGAAACCGTACTTCCTTTGTCCTTAGGATAAATTTTGACTTGCTATCCTCCATTTAATTTAATTTAGAGGTGCATTTTGAGCCGGTTAGGGTATTCAACGTATTATTAGTGCGTGGTAGTGAATAGCTTTCTTCGACGGTAGTCAACGGAAAATCTGCTGAACCCATCATTCTCCTTAACCTCTGGCAAAGTCCTTGAACTTATTGAAGGTTTAATCACAGCATCCTTTCCATATCTGAAATTATTTTTTCAACCTTTCCTCACTTGGCTAGTAAAAGTTGTCTGCTACTCTGTCATATGGGAGTGGAATTTGTAGTGTTTATTTTGTGATATATGATATTTTGCCTGTTGATCCCTTTATTATAATGGAACACATTTTGATTAAGGTACAACAGATCTTTAACTTTTATCTGCTAATCAGGACCATCACTAATTTCAGTTTATCAAAATTTGACGTCAGTTCTCTTATATTGCCAAGTCTCTTAGATGCTTTTTTGGTAGGTTTAAATTGCAGTGTATGTGCGAGCATTGTAATGGTTTTGGTTTGGCCTACCTCACCCCTAATTGTCTTTCCTAATTGTTAATGCCATCAATAAATATTTATACAGCTAAAAGTAAATGCAAACAAGGTTTTGTTGTAGATTGCTTTCAATTGCCTTATCTTTTTAATGTTAATATTCATGTGACTAAACTTCTTTCTATTTGGTAACCTGGCGTGTATCATAATGTAATAATCTAAACTGCTTCCACAGGTTTTGGCCAATTACAATATTTTAACCTTTTTATATTTGTAAAAATTATGGATAGGTAATTCATTGCGATTTTGGCCATTGTAATACAGATACAGAGCACTAGGAGATTTTATTAGATAATTGGTAAATCTATATAGTGATGCAAGATAAAGCTTTATACATACGATTACACAGCACAGGTAGCATTAAAACTTTTGAAATGCGGGACTTTTAACTATATCTACAACTATACTGAAATTGTACTGGCTATAAGTTTGCTAGCGTAGATGATTAACCAGAGGATTGTTTGATATATATTCAACTTGCCACAGAAGAGGAATAGAGTTTACGATTTATCGTAATGTCTGTAATTTGTTAAATGCTTTTTTATACAAACTTTCTAAATTTTTCAACTATAAAATTACTAAATATTTTCCTTATCTATCTAGAGTATTGCCCAATTAACATTCCTTGCTACTTTAACTCTATGATTATGAAGAAATGTGCATAATAAATCTCTGCGCTACAAAAGATGATTGCAGATTTAAAATTTTTAAATTATAATAAACACTTGAAGAATAAAGATTGTTACATTTTCTTTTCTTAGTAAGCCTTTAAAAGGGGGTTCTTTTTGGCAGTAGCTTAATTTTATTTTCAGAGGTTAGACATGATCTTGACATCGTTGAAGTATGGTAAGATGCTACCAGCACAATTTCCTTTTAAAAGAGTTTACCTTGTTCTTATAAATTAAATCCGTAGTTTGAGTTGTCAGCATGTTGTACCTAATAAAGAAAATCGAGAAAGTTTTCGTAACATTTGCTAAATTCCTATGTCTTCTTTTTCTGTTGCCTTCTTACTAACTGAGGTTGGCGATAACCGTAGCAAATTTATCTCAACTTTCCTCACTTTTGATTACGTTTTTGACGTTCAAAGAAGTCCATTTTTAGTATTTTTTATCCAAGATGTTTGTAAACTCCCTGAGTCGGTTTTACAGTCAGATAAGTAAGAGACTGTGCATAATTAACAATTGGTAACAGATATCGCCCTAATTCTTTTATGAGTCGATAGAAGGAACCTTTGTTCTGGATGCTTTGTCACAAGATTTAGTTGGCATTGGATTCTCGTTAGAGAAACGCGTGAAGCACCATGTGCACGTCCGCTACGA
Organism: Sinelater perroti; assembly: GCA_036346155.1. Lineage (NCBI taxonomy): Eukaryota > Metazoa > Arthropoda > Insecta > Coleoptera > Elateridae > Sinelater > Sinelater perroti. Next base: position 12,015,765 of record JARFIY010000158.1, on the reverse strand, counting down.
GACTGTGTTCCTCTGTACCCAACTGAAAAGCCCATACGGCTACTAAGTATATGAACAAGACGAAAACATTTATCAGCAGCGATATAAGAAGACAAAAACGGTCGACGACTTGCCGGCACCTGGCTCAATAGGCAGAGTGTCCTCTAAAGTCGAAAAACAGATCGTAAACTTGTCTTTGCAGAACCCAGGCTAAAAATTGCTTTAAGGAGCAGCAAAACTGAAACAAAAAGGTGTGCATATATTGTACGTAGCTATCCAAACCCATCTTTTTTCACATTCCATCAAATGCCGTAGTTCAGTAAAGAAACCTTTGTTAGAGAAAATCATGTGACGAAGCGACTCTCTTGGACAATGGACAATACCAACCGATATTGGAATAATGTAATTTTTACAAAGTTTCTGTTTGGGGATATGTTGCCTGTTAACTAAGAGGTTAGTACAGCAGAGCGTTAAAGTAGATCTTTGGGGGCGCTTCTCAAAATTGAGTTTCAGAACGTTGTATTTGTTTACATACAACGTAATGCCCCGAAAATACTCGAGATTTATAAGCAATATTTGTTACCGACTGTCGAACGTTCGTTCATCAAAAAAAATTAGGACTGGATTCCACAGGAAGACAAAAACCCCAAACAACACAGCAAGCTTTGCATCGAGTGGAAAGAGCAGTTTGGCATCGTTACATTTGATGGGCCGATGCAAACCTGATTGAAAATGTGTGGCTATACATCAAGCACAAGCTTTGCGAAAAAACAGTGTTTACGTTGAAGCAGTTAACACGAGAAATTCGTTGCAGTTAGAGGTCCTTGGCGAATAAATACGCCATCAATTATCGATGCTGGTGGTAACTCATAGAACGTACTCATATATTTGAAAATTTTGGTTTTTATGATGTTAATACTTAGATCATAATCTTCTGCTTCTCTGATAACTATTAGCATTTATCATGATATTATCAAAGTACTATTCTGACGCCTTGATAAGCCCCTTTCAGTGCCTCTTCGGAGTACAAATTAAACAGTAGCAAAGAAAGAACACATCCCTGTCTTACCCCTCTCTTTATATCGACTAGTTTAGTGAAATCTCTTTAATTTATCAGTTCTAAGAACATAATCTTTAGTCATTCATGAATTACAGGCAGTCCTTTTACCTTAAAAATGAACTCGCGCAAAATCTGAGCCACTCGATATGTCAGGTACAGCTTCCCAGGAACTACAGCGCGAACGAACTGCACAACAAGCGGTAATTCGGAGAAAGGTAAGTGCCGGCGCGAGGCGCCGAGGAGGCACAAATGTCCTCCTTAGCATCCGAGGCCGGCGCGTGTCCCGACTTAGGAAATGATCACGTCCGGGGGATTACGAGGCCACGATTTTGAAATAAAGTGCTCCCGGGGGCGGCGATACGATCGCTTCCTGGCACTGACCATATCAAGCTGTCTGCAGCGCGAGGGCTGACGTCGTCCGTTCATCTCGGCGCGCTATCTGTCTTCCCCTCCGGGCGCGGCCTCGCCAAGATAAGCACGGCGAAGCATGAGGAACCAATTGCGATCAAATATTAATCTAGCCGAGAAAACAATGCGCTCGCAGCTAGATTGCAGGCCGATATGACTTTATGGCGGCTCATTTAGCGGGGGCAGCTTTCTCAGATAAATGGCCGCGCTCCGTAAGATACTGCCGGAAAAACAGAAGTTTAATGTCTTTGTATTTGGGGATGCTGCGATAATTGCCCATTGTTCGCGAGTGTTTGCATCGCATATATCTCTGAATAATAGGCTTTCTCCATCAACCCCACTTTAGCAGAACTATCCATGAAGTTAGTCTCGCATAATGCAGAAGCTCATTCCGCGGAAACAATAGCTATCTGCCCGGCTGTAAGAAATAAAACAAGGAGCAAAAAGCTCGCAATTCAATAACTACTAACTTTCACTATATAATCCATAAAATACTTATGCTGATTGTACTATCATGTTATTCAAGTCGGGTAATATAAAAAGCAAAGGTACATTTACTAAAATCTCTCAGATAAATATTGGAAAGTAAAGAGCGTAAGGTATATTAAACTGTTCCTTATTCCACATTCCTAGTTTTAACTTTGATTCTGAAATATAAAGCAGAAATCCTTCAGCAAATATGTGCTTCGAAAACCTCTTACAAGACATAGATAAAAACACCTTTAAGAAGAATTTTTAGCGATTCAAGATATTCCTTTGAATTTTAGGAACAAGCTAACGACAAATTCTTTATGCCTGGCACAACTAACTAACACTAATTGTATACTTCTAATGTTGATCAAAGTGTGTTAAGAAAGTTGATAAGCCTATTAAAATACTGTAATTATAGATTGCGGCTTGACGACAGGTTATTAGTTTTAAAGAATATAATCATAAACAAATAAGTGCTTCTAAAAGAACAACTAACGGAAGCATTGCAGAATTAGACCTCTTAAACTAAACCAATTTTTTAAAGTAGAGAAAGAGTTTTAGAAAGTTAAAGATGCAAATGCAATAGTTCGGTTGAATAACCAGCAATTAAAAAATACTAAATAAAAAGCTTATTCCTCCCTCTCGCCATAGCAGGAGGATTACTGCAGGTATTAAAATAATAACAATAAAAAGCACACCATTAGTAGTAATACTCAAAAGACATTTTAAAATATAATAACTGAAATATATAATATATTAAATAAAAAAATTTAAAATACTAATTAATTTTAAAAAATCCAGCATTTTGAGAATTTCAGGTGCTGTTCTCCCCAGGTTTAATGGTAAATGCTTTTAAGTCTAACACGGCAACTTCAACCATTACATCAAAAATAGAGGAGAAGCTTACAACATTTTAAAATCTATTAAATGTATTTGACTAGTTTACCAAAAAAGTGCTTATTGTGCTAACAAACATTTAATAAAATTTGTTATACATAGCATAAGAGGCACAACTTGCAGTATATACGATCCTAACAGCAACCTTAGCTCATGTAAAATTATGATCAATGGGTAAGTTACAGCAGCATTTGATGCAAAAGATAAATAATTGATAGTGTCCAATTGTAATAAACACCAACGGTAATCACCATCTGCCAATGTAAAAAAAATTACACTGGAGTTGTAAAACTTTTTTTATAGATAAGCGAATAATTTGGTTTTGCATTTATTTTAGAGATTTGAAAGTACAAATATTAGATTCAACTTTGGTATTTAATATTTTTGGGTCCCTACCCTTTCTTCTCTTGGAAACTATAGCTTTGGAAGTTCATGGTTTGTTAAGCCGTTTGTAGCAATAGAAAAGCTTGAGAACTGCCCCAAATATTCAGTAGATAACACATTAGTCCTACGACAAAAACACTTTCTTAGTGGCTAATACGATGTTGTAAAAGGATATAAAAAAAGAATTAGGAGAGGTTGACATTATAGAGCCAACACACAATGGTAGTTTAGCTCTAGTGAATGAAAGCCGACTAAGATATTTGGGCTCGCTTCTGACTGGCTACTTTATAATGTATATTAGACTTGGAGCAATTACAGCTTTGCAAGGTGCCAACTGGAAAAATAGCTAGATGAGAACCCTGGCAATTGGAACAAGTGGTGAACTCATTCCGACCGTTTTCCAATCTTTAGAATGGCAATCGGTTCCATACTTAGCCCACTAGGCTCGGACTTTAACAGAGCTGCGCGTGACTGAGCGCTGGCAACGACAGTGTTTTTGGCTATATCAGCTAAGCCAAAGACGCCGCTCAGATCAAAAATCTCCTCGCTGTTTTGCCTTGTCCCGCTCAAGTTTTATAAACATGGGAGGCATCCGTTGTCGGTGAAAGCTCTTCCTTACTTGTCTTACAATTAGAGTAGACATGTTATGTTTCAAGATTTCAAGTTTTAATCCTTCTTTCGAGATGTGAGATAGCTTGCCAGACGAACTAGATTATTCGAACTGAGGTTTTATATTTTTCTCTCTGTCGCTGAATAAGTCAAAAGTGGCGGCAATAAAGAGGGGAGCGAGCTAATACAAAGGTGCTATTTGGAACAGATTTGGAACCATTCTGCTCTCTGGGGTTAGTAACTTCTCGGGTTGGGTAGCTCTCCGGCAAGGGAAATGGAGACGACCACTGAATGTGTGCTGAATGAGTTGGCTGCAGAAGCGGAGAGAAAGGTATTCTGGGTCTGTTGGGTTTTCTTTATGAAAGCGTCTTGATGTACTTCAGAAATTGTTCCCTAAAAACTCTACGCTCGCTACGTTAGTGTCCATAGAATTGAAACGTTTTTTTTTTTATTTAATACAACATTTACCATCTATTTAATGAAGTAACAAGTAAATGTGATCAAATTAGCTAGCTTGAGTCAGGAACTATCCATTAGTTGTTTTCTGGATTCACCTCCCTAGGTCTTCTGGTTAAAATCTTTTAGGTCTTCTATTTTTGAGTGAACGGTTGAACATTTCATTAATTAGCTGATTATTGTAATTCATGCTGCAATTTTTATGATCTAAATACTGATGACATATTTTATAAACAGTATTTTGAGATCTTCGTAAGAGGTGTTGTTGGAAACATACCATTTGTTAACATTCTGGAAGTTCTTGGTTAAAAAGTTTAAATTTTGATAGTTTACTGCATTTCCAAAGTTCAAGATCATATATCCAGATGAGTTGCAATATTATCTTGTATATGACGAGTTTGTTTTCTAGTATGAGATGGGATCTTCGGTTTATTAGCTAAGATACTTTTCTTATTTTTAAGTCTAATTGGCTTCTTTTGGTTTAATATGCGATTTCTAGGTTAATTTCTAATCAAGATAAAGCTCTAGATATTTAACATCTTTTTTAAGGCGAGAACATTTATTTCTTCCAGTAGTGAAAGTGACAGGATTGATTGGCATTTAAATTGCTTCTACAGGTATAATACTTAAGCTAATTTTCGGTTTAATCAAGATTTTTTTTAATCAAGTTTTGTAATTTTTCAGAAACCCTTATTAGATCAAGACCTGCGACAAGGATGGCAGAATTATCAACGAACCTTGCTAGTATCGTATTTTGGTTAGCTGGTATATCAGCGGCAAATAGCTAATATAAGAAGGCCGCTAGTACGCTTCTTTGGGGTACGCCAGACTTAATAGGTTAATACTGAAATGAAAAGTCTTCGAGTATAACTTGAAAGTAATGGTTAGACAATTATAATTTAAAGCTAAGAAATAGTTAGCCAGGTAGTCGTTGTTTTAGTTTCAAAAGTAAGCTCTCATACCACACCCTGCTTTATACCCAGAAAAGGCACATCTTTCTTGGATTCTATTAATGATCCTATGACACTTCTGGATAGTGAAAGGGTTAAGTCTAAAGCCAAACTGGTGATTATGAATTGTGATCGATATTTGTTATGACTACAATTCTGCCAAAATTAAGACTTTCAAAAACTTTGAACATAATAAGTAAGAGGCTTATTAGCCTATATGAACTAATATTAGTTGGAGATTTCATAGGTTTCAGCATCATGATTATTAGAGCATGTTTCCGTAGTATCGGATAGTAACATAGTCGCTAAATGCTGCTGTATATGGTTGCTAGTAATACAATCGCTTTTTTAGGGTAGTTTTTGGAGGATTTTACCTGTTATCAGATCATCTTCAGGAGCTTTGTAAGAGTTTAATAGACTTATCATTTTTTTACTTTTTCTAGAAAAATAGTTTTCAGTGGTAAATGACAAGGAATGTTTGTATTTAGAGTTGATATTGTAAGTCTCTTAAATTTTATCGTCGCTTTCCACAGTGAGTGATCATCGCTGGATAGGTTAGCAAGATAGTTTTCAAAAGATTCGTTTTTAGCTTCTTGAATTACCTTGCAGAAGTTCTGCGGTACTCGATATGAGTAGGTCTTGTCAAGTGGATTTTTAGTTGTTTTCCATCTTTGTCGAGCTATGCGTTTGACAATAACCAACTCTTTGGTGTGTAATAAAACATTGTGGGTCTCTTAAACTTATCTGTGGGTTGCAGGGGTGGTGGAATTAGGGTGTTTGGATACTAGACAGCTTTTCGTATAGTTCTTTGAAGCGAATGTTACGGTTATGTTGTCTTTAGTATGTTAACGAAAAAGGTTTCAATACGTCTTTTTGGAACAAAGTCTAGGTTCAGCTTATTTCCATATAATACTGATGCTTAGAAATGGAATTGGAAGCAAATGATATATGCAGCCGTGGTGTGAACGCACACGTGTGCTCATTCTGTCTGACTTATGGACAGTTTCTGCAGGGACTATATGGTTTTCGTCATACTTTACATATGGTGATTACCTTTTATCTCATTTTTCGTATTGTTTTTAGAAACACCCTATATTGGAAAACATTTATCAACCATGGAGTTTGCCTAGTGCATGGACATTAAGGGCTACAATAAGTCAGATTACTATTTTAATAATTTTGTATGTTCAATCGCTATTTTGACATTCAAGTTCTAAAAAGAAGTGCGACGTTAACACAGAAGCAACTCATTTTAACCTTCTTGTTGGGTATGTTTGGTATGAGTACAATATCTCTCAAAACAATTTGGAAAACATAAAAGCTTGTTGCGTACATATAAGAGAAATATGTGGCATGGAGTAAGCTGCAATGAATCATCAGCATACACTGGATCTTTTTCCATCACGTTAATCGTCTTACGTTCGACGACGAATTTTTAAGATTCGTTTGATGAGTACCCGGTAAAAATTTTATCAAACATATTTTTAGGTTTGTATTTTATATAAGATATGTAAATGCAGCAACCATAAACACACTAAATGAAAAAACACCCTCTTGTACAGTTTCATGATCTTGCCCACGCTCTCTACCTCTCAACTACATCTATATAGCCACCGTAACTTATAATAAAACGTGGTTATCTTATACAAAATATTGAAATTTAGTTGGCAATATACACTAGAGGCTATTATTAGTGTAGTTATTTAAAAAAAATAACTGTGGTTAATTACATGTGATATTGACACTGCATAGATAAATATTCGATAAACTTAAAAATATCGTTTTTAAGTGAGAAGCAATATTTAGTTAGAAGCCGCTAGGATAAATACCTACCTAGAAATTTTTCGAAAAAGGTTTAGAAAAAAATTTTAAAATTAGTTAGACAATTATGTAGTAAAACGGAAATTTCAACTCCCTAAGAGCAGGCATCGCATAAAAAATTAAATAGCAGTATAAAACAATCACATTACTAAATACTTTAGGTATAGAAAATTATAATATATAAAAGTAGAGATGGTAACCAACAAACTTGCAAAAATACATACGTTTATTATTAGATATGTTTATGCATCTCTTGCAGACCTTTCTAACAGTTACCTTGCCTTAAATTATTGCTTATCTTTACGTAATCCTGCGTTATTTTAGTTTGCCATACTTCATTTTTTTTACTTTGATAATTGTTATCTTTATTCATTGGCCTTTTAGTATACTAGTTAGCAAATTTTGTTGTTTGTGGGTATTCCACAAAATTAGTTTTGTGTTTTCTTTTCTTAATTATACAGGATTGCGAACTGAGAGCTTAGTTTTCATATGTTTGCTCTCTCTTCCCGGTCGTCGCGCAACATCTCTGATGCGGAGCAATGTGGTAAGCACAGCGCCTTAGACGACCTCCATTATTAGCCCTTGTTCGAAATAAATACTTGTACTTAATTATGTTTAGTGACTGAGTAGACTAACCGCCAGGCATCAAAGAAGCATAGGGAATTAAACCCGGGTCCGCTAGCATCGCAGCCTGCCCCTTAACCACAAGACTACGCTGGGATATGTATTTTATTTATTTTTTTATATTATATTTTGATTTTATGCAAACTTCAAAATTCATATTCTTTCTAATCTAGTTTATTCTTTGAACTCAGATTCAGCGCTTGTATCTCGTAGGCGAAATATTGGTGCTCGAGGCGTTCGACGCTGCCCGTGCCATTCGAGATAAAAGGCTGTCCGCGAGGTCAATCATCGTCTGTTAAGTGATACCTATTCAAGTACGTACAATTTAACTTCTTATCAGTCTAGTACATTGAACCAAATAATAAAATGTTTCCAACGGGGAATTGTCCTGGTTTTGTAAACAATAATTATCGAACTGTGCCACTACCAAATTTTACGCAGTGTTCCCCAATAGTAAATTCAGGAATGCCACAATTATATCTACCACAATCACCGAATAACTCAATGCCTATAAATACTACATACTTTTCACAGAATCAGGAACAATCTCAAATACATATGCAAATGCAAAACCCGCAACAACAACAGCAACAAATGCAACAAGCTTCAAACCAACAATCGCAATCGTTTAAAAATTATCCTCCGCTTGAAAGAATGCTATCTATCAGTGATGAGAATACTATAATTCCAACTACGGAAAACCCATGGCAGGTAGTGAAAGGCGTTAAACGAAAAAGAAAAAATTTCCCAACCAAGCAACCGGTAGTGGAAGAAACTAACTTGAATAATAGATATGACATTGTAAATACAGTCAATGACGAACCCTTAAACATAAAAAACACTCTAGAGAATATTCTAAAATCTCTCCCTATTTTTGTTTACGGGGTGGCTAACTTTCCTGAGATGAAGAATAAATTAACTAATATTGTAGAAGAAGAACAGTATGCTATTAAAAGCTTAACCAACGATACTGTTAAAATTAATTGTAACGATCCGGATACGTACAGAAAAATGGTAAAGTTTATGTTAAAATCTAAAATAATACATCATACTTATCAACCTAAGGAAGATAGAGCTTATAGAATCGTGGTAAAATATTTACATCACTCTATAGACACCCAAAAAATTAAAAATGTAATCACAAATCTAGGGCACAAAGTCAGAAATATCTTTAAAGTTAAACAAAGGCAAACTAAAGCTCCTCTAAATATGTTTTTTGTTGACCTTGAACCAGCGAGCAACAATAAAGACATTTGCAAAACACGCCACTTGCTCAACAGTGTAGTACAAATCCAACCACCCAGATGAAATAACAACATTATTCCAGTTGTATGGCTACTATAAAACTTATTGTAACCGTCCATTCGTGCGCCTCAAATATGGTGGCCCTCACAGTACTATAACCTGCAAAAAAAGCAAGGACACTCCACCTACGTGTGCTCTACGTGGGGATGCACATCCCGCAAATTATAAAAAGTGTGAATACTAGCATCGTCTCTATAAAAACACTCGAATCTCTAACAATGTTGTTAACACTCTACCAACTCCAGAGAATATAAACTTTTTGTCCGCATCTTCTAATCCAACACGTCCCAAAACTAGCTACGCCAATGCACTCAAGAATAATACAATTAATGCCCACCCAAACGCAGTAGAACGATGATACCACAAATATCAACTCAGTACTTGGAAAATTCTTAGATAAATTTAAAAACATGTTCCAACAACTAATACAACAAAACAGCAAGGTTTTGAACATACTTACAATGCTGATAGAAAAGAAATAATGGCTAAAGCACTTAGAATAGCTCTATGGAACTCAAACGGTTTAATGCAACATAAGGAAGAAGTAAAAATCTTTCTTCACCAACACCAAATAGACATACTTTTAATTAGCGAAACCCATCTCACTGATAGATTATAATTTAGTATACCAAATTACAAAGTTTACCACACCAATCATCCTGATAACACAGCCCATACTGGCAGTGCAATATTAATAAAGGAATCAATTGAACATTGGAGAGGCAGGCGTGTAAATAGCCGCTCTCGTGGTGCGGTGTGGGATACTATACCGATCTGGCTCGTAAAGACCAAAAAATGGAAGGGTATGGCGTTTAAATAGCCGCTCTCGTGATGCGGTGTGGAAACGTAGTACGGCCCGTATTGGAAGGTCAGCCGATAAGGCCAAATCGTCCCTTAAACGGCCGTCGCGTTAGCGGATGGGGGCGGCTACCGATATCAACCAATGAATTGCCAAATCGCTCACCTGAATCGGCTTCGGCTTCGGCTTCGTCGGCGATTCCAAGGTGGCCACCTCTGCGTTGCGGATCTGGTATCTTCGGGATGTTGAGACACGACCAAATTGGCCGAGCTGCGATGCTTGAATTTATGCGGGTTAAGACACGACCGAACTGGCCGCGCTGCGGGGCGTGAATATGAATGCGGGGTGTTGAATATGCGGGGTGTTAAATATGCGTGAATGTATGCGGGTTAAGACACGACCGTATTGGCCGCGCTGCGGGGCGTGAATGCTTGCGGGGTGAATGTATGCGGGTTAAGACACGACCGTATTGGCCGCGCTGCGGAGCGTATATTTGCGGGGTGTTAAGACACGAACGAATTGGCCGCGCTGCAAAGCGTGAATATGTCGGCTGAGCAAAAGTCCATGCCGTTCGTGTGCGACGGCGAAACGTAGCTGATATCAAAGGTCCGCATGCCGCCGCGATACAAAGCGGTTCAAGGGCGAAAAGGCCGCCACACCAAACATCATGAACTACTGGGCTACGCAAAGGACTATCTCCAAGCTACATCAATCAAGGTCACAGCACTACCATACAACATAACAATCTCGACAGTTTACTGCCCACCTCGGTTAAAAAAAGAAACTTTAAAGACTACTTCACAACCCTTGGCCCCAAATTTATATCCGATGGTGATTATAACTCCAAGAACACTGTATGGGGATTACGCCTAACCACTACTAAAGGCAGAGAAATAGCCAAAACCATACAAGAGAAAAAGTATACATTCCTATCCACGGGCACCCCAACCTATTGGCCGACTGATTTAAACAAAGCACCAGATTTGCTGGATTTATTTGTAACAAATGGAATTGCTCGCTCCTATATGGATATAGAACCGAACTACGACCTGTCTTCGAATCTCACGGTTATAATTGCAACAATTGCCACATCAGTAGAAAATGTTAAAAATATACCCAGATTACACAACTCAAGGACTGACTGAGAAGTCTATAAAGCCATAATCAATGAAACTGTAGATCTAAAAGTATCCCTTAAGAATACTGTTGAATTAGAGGAAGCCACAAATACACTAATTTCACTCCTACAACAAGAAGCAAGCCGTGCACCACTGAAATTGAAAGCCCAAGGAAGCTTTTTCAACATCTTACTTGAAATTAAAAAACTGATCAAAGAGAAAAGAAAAGCCAGGGCAAAATGGCATCGGTCTCATTCACCAGGTGACAAAACTATTTACAATCAACTAAGCAACAAACTCAAAACTAAGATTAAAGAAACGCAAGGGAAGTCATTTCAGGATTACGTTACTAATCTCAATCGTTATGACAATTCTATTTGGAAACCAATAAAGAATTCTGCAAAACCAACGCAAGCTAATTCCCCAATTCGCATTGATATTCCAACTCCTGGGAATTGGGCTAGAAGCAACAAAGAAAAGGCCGACGTGTTTGCTGCACACCTAGTTGGAGTATTTAGCCTTCAAAATGCTGTACCTTTACAAGAGATGTTAGCAGATATGCAAAATCATGTGGAAAATCTGAGAATCTAAAACTAATTACCCCTAAAGAAATTAAAAAAGAAATCACTCATTTAAAAACCAAAAAATCACCTGGACCTGATCGAATAACTCCAAAAATGCTAAAATAACTCCCTAGAAAAGCTATTGTACTATTTACTTACATATTTAATAGAATACTTCTTCTACATTACTGGCCTACTCAGCTAAAAGTGGCCGAAGTAATATTAATAGCCGAACCTGGTAAAAATCCACACAATGTTTCTCCATACAGACCTATAAGGCTTCTATCTACTATTTCCAAACTTCTGGAAAAACTTCTAGTCCCCCATAATCAGTCCCCTCCTGATGTTATTCCAAACCACCAGTTCGGGTTTCGTTATTTTCATTCCGCAATCCAGCAATGTCATCGGGCTGTATAAACAAAAACCAAATCCATGGAAGACAAACAATATTGCACATCCGTACTTCTTGATATAAGCATGGCTTTTGATAAGGTGTGGCATGATGGTTTACTTTACGAAATTAAGCAAGCCCTTCCATCTTATTATGAACTCCTTAAATCCGAGAATTCTCAAACAATTTTCCAATCAAGGCTGGGATTCAACTGGGCAGTGTGTTGGGTCCCGTGCTTTACCTTCTGTAAACATCAGATATACCTACTGCACCTAATACTACAATCGCAACCTTCGCGGATGATACAATCATCCTTGCAAGTAATGAAGATCGAATAACTGCATCCTAATATGCACAATCACACCTAAATCTTGTAGAAGATTGGATAAACAGATGGCACATAAAAATCAATGAGAGTAAATCAACTCAACTAACATTTATGCTAAAAAAGAGCCAATGCCCACCAATTAGCATCAATAACATACCTATACCTGCATCACCTTCAGTACGTTATTTAGGAATACACTTCGATCAAAAACTTACTTAGAAGGAACACATCCTAAAGAAGAAAAAACAAAATGTCTTATGATTTACGAACCTAAATTGGCTGATTGAAAGGAAATCCCATTTGTTACTAGAAAATAAAATCTTGATTTATAAAGTAGTAATCAGACCTATCTGGACTTACGGCATTGAGTTATGGGGATGCGCCTGTAAGTCAAACACAGATATTATCTAACGCTCACAATCCAAGATCCTTAGGGCGATGACTGACGCACCATAGTACGTAACCAACAAAACGTTACACGATGACCTCAATATTCCGCTCGTCCAAACTGTTATACAAGAGCGTAGCGCAAATCATCATATACGACTAGGATCTCACGTCAATCCACCCATACAACCACTCCTACTACAACACGATGCCAGAAGATTAAAAAGATGTTGGCCTATTGAATTGAGAAGTAGGTGAACTCCTCGCTGAAAGAGTTTCCATCTCGCCATGGACTGTTTAATTTTAAGGTCATATTTTATCACATTAGCCCATAGAATGTTAATTCTGATTGTTACTAAATAAAATATATAAAAAAATTCTTTGAACGCTGTAGATATATGGTTATCTTTTAATAGACCACTAATCCCAATTTTATTTTTATTTTTACCTTTTTAATCAGTTAAATATATTCTATTGTTTAAGATTTTTGTTATACAGTTACAATTGGAAGTTAGTCTTCCACATTTTTTAGTAAATCTTGATTTGACACTTACAATTAGTTCTAGAATATTCTATATATAGATTTGTATATGTATTACCCAAATAATAATTATACAAATATACTCTTATGTGCACAAAGAGTATTTACTAAGATTAATATTTTTTATAGTAATAAAACCTCTAAAGATTTAAATCGCTCTAATTTGTCAGAAGCATCTACAATCTCAACAATTAGCTTATTCGTATGCACTCCTATTCTGTCCTTATACCAAACACTTGTGCTTTTGATTTGTTCTTAGACTGAAGATAGGCATAAATTAAGTATCATGGGGCATTCATTATACTTCATAGAATGTTATTTAAAACCATTAGATAATGGCATAGCAATAGGGGAGTTTTATTATGACTTCATAAATCATTAATTTATTATCTGTTAATTGTGACTGTCTACCTACCATCCCATATATTATATTTGTCTTAATTTTTATCCTGACTGTTTTTGTCAGGTTCTTTCTCGATCTAGATGCTTATCTAGATATGATGCATAATCTTCATATTTTAATTGTTTACCATTTAATGTTACTGCGGAGCAGTTATCTTTTTTTAGTATGAAAATTGTTTATATATATGTTCATTTACTATTCTCCACTTTCTCAGCTATGCTTGTATTTTATCTAGGTGGTGTTGTATGTACTTTACAGCAATTATTGAGTTAAGATGAGACGATAGAAGTGCGATATTGCCTACGAATGTGGGCATTGTTTTTAATATAAATTTTTGATAGATCTGCTATGTACAGACAGCTTTTATTGTAATATCTCTCTTTCTTTCTCTCGTCGTACACTCCGTATCCAAAAATCGTGATTTGTGTGTTTCAGTGTTCGTATGGTATCTGATTACTTTTTTCCACTTCTCTCTATCTTGTGCGTCCCTAGCATTTTTTGCTAACTTTGTTTTAGTCAATTCTTTTGTTTCGTCTCTGCCTCCAGGTCGCGTTTTCTCAATTTTGCCTTATACCATTAATTTTTTTGGGGGGTAAGGGGTGGCGCCAACATCTAGACACCCAAATGCCAACCTCACCTACACGTGGTACCTCCTGTTAGATAACAGACGAGGCTCTGGCGACCCAGCATCGGGGCGTATAACCTGATACCAGTTGTCCCGAGGTAACGGGGCCCTTGCGGCTGGGCTAATCACCCGCACAAGGTAAACAGATTCAGAGAACAAACAATCGCCTCTAAAATGGACGGAAAACTGGGAAACGAACTCGGCGCGAATCACGGATAAGAATTGGAACGTGGAATGTAAACGGTATAAACGGAAAGGAAGTAGAAATAATAGAAGAAATGGCCAAATATAATATGGAGATGTTAGGTATAAGTGAAATAAAAAAGAAAGGAAACGGAAGACAACTATTAGATCAAGGTTACCAGCTTATATACTCAGGATCAGCAGGACGAGCTAAAGAGGGCGTAGGAATAATCCTAACTACACAGATGGCCCAACAAGTAAAACAATGGGAAGCGGTAAATGCAAGGATATTATATGTAGACCTAAAACTGCAAGAAGAAATAACCATAATACAGATCTACGCCCCCACAGAAAACTCCACAGAAGAAGAGAAAGAGACATTCTACGAAGAACTCCAAGTACAAATAGATAAAGGGAGAGAAAGAAGCAGACACATATTAATAAATGGGGACTGGAATGCCAGAATAGGAAACAGACAAGATATAGGATATGGCACGATAGGTAAATATGGAGGAGAATCTACCATAAATAATAACGGAAGAAGAATGATAGACTTTTGTGTTACCAATCAAATGTTAATCGGAAACAGCCACTTTAACAATAAGATAATACACAAAATTACTTTTGAGGCAGCAGGAAGAGAAGCGAAAAGCATTAACGACTATATAACATACAACAGAGAAGCGAAATATGCCATAACAGATGTAAAAGTAATAAGGGGGGCTGAGCTGCATACAGACCACAGACTGCTAATAACAGACACCAGATTTTATAGCAGGGAACCCAGGAAACAAAGAGAATATCAGAAAATAAAAATATCAGTATTAAGAAAACCAGAAAAAGCAAAAGAATTCAAAAACAGATTAGAAGACACCTTAGAAGGATGGGAAGCGAAAAAAGCAGAAGAAGGAAACCAATGGCCCATGGAAAAGAAGTGGACAATACTAAAAACAGAAATAGTGGAACAGGCAGTAAAGACCTGCGGAAAGGTAACAGTAAAGGGAGATCAAAAAAGAACCCGGTGGTTGAACGAAGAAGTAAAAGATAAAGTAAAGATCAAAAAGAAAGCTTGAAAAGGTATATACAAAGTAAGAAAGATTGCGATAAACAACACTATATAAATAAAAGAAATGAAGCCAAAGAAGCGGTACATAGAGCAAAACAAGAAACTTGGGAGGAATTCGGAAAAGAACTAGAGACGAAATTCAACGAAGATAACGGAAGACAGTTTTGGAAAGTAATCAGAGGGCTAATAGGGAAATATGGAAAGCAAGTATGGAGTATAAGGAACAACAAAGGCATAGTAGAAACAGAAGACGGAAGAATCTTGGAGGCATGGAGAGAGTATTACAACAACATATTTAAAAAAGATGATAATATCCGGGGCAGAGAGAGAAGAGGAACAGTTCAGGAAGAAGAAGAAGAAATAGACATAGAAATAGAAGAGGTGATAGAAGCCGTAAAACATATTAAACAAGGAAAAGCAGGAGGTAGAGACGGCATAACTCCAGAAATGATAAAGAATGGGGGAGATAGAATATTAAAGTGGATAAAAGAGATATGTCAACTAGCCTGGAAAGGGGAAAAAATACCAGATGACTGGGAAGAAAACATAGTGGTACCTATACACAAGAAGGGAGATGCAAACGATTGCGGCAACTACAGGGCAATATGCCTTTCTTCAATAGTACAGAAGATATATTCAAGAATACTAGAAAGAAGATTACGAGAAGAAGTTGAAGAAAAACTATGTGAAGAACAAGCCGCTTACAGGCCACAGAGGCAAACACAAGATTTTGTACTAAGAACAGTTACAGAAAAGAGATTAGAAAGGGGAAACCCTTTGTATCTAGCATTCATAGATATAAAATCAGCATTTGACACAGTACCCAAACAAACAATATGGAATGCGCTAGCAGAACTAAATGTATCATACCCACTACAACAGGCCATAAAAAGAGTATACGTTAATGCAAAAGGAAGAGTGCGAATTAAAGGAAAGAATCTCAAAGCTTTGAAATGGAAAAGGATCAAACAAGGAGACTCACTGAGCCCCTACTGTTCCTAATAGTAATGAATCAGATTATTCAGGAAGCAAAAGAACCAAGATTCAATGTGAAGGTAGGAAATTGGAATTTAGAGCCCATATATATACAATGCCTCATATATGCAGACGACATCGTGCTTCTAGCAGATTCAACTAGAAAACTACAACTAGCAATAAACAAATGGAATAGAGCGATAGAAAGAAGAGGTATGAAAATAAACACAAACAAGACTAAAATTATGAAAATCGAGAAAAATGATACAAACGAACACACAAGAATAATATGCAATGGGGAAGAACTAGAATGGGTCAATAACTATGAATATTTAGGAACGATAATAAATAAAACTGGCACGATAGAACAGGAGATTCTGAATAGAAGAGATAAAGCAAGCAAAGTATATTATGGGATTAACAAATCAATAATAGCGAAAAAAGAAGTAAGCATGCAAACAAAGCTTAGGGTATACAAAAGCATATACTCACCAGTATTAACGTTTAGGGCGGAGAGCTGGACAATACAAGATAAAACCAGAAGCAAAATTACGACGACTGAAATGAAATATCTAAGAAGACTAGTAGGTAGAACAAAAGAGATCGCATACGAAATACAATAACCAGAGAAGAAGTAGGTCAGCAACCGCTAATACAAGAGGTAGAGAAGAGACAATTACAGTGGTACGGGCACATAGTGAGGATGTCAAGAAATAGAGACCCCAGAAGAATTCTAGAAGCAAAGCCAGAGGGAACAAGAAGCAGAAGAAGGCCACGAGAAACATGGGAACAGAGCTTAGAAAAGAGGGTAGAACAGAGAGGAAAACACCTAAGAGAAGTAAAAAGAATGGCAGCCAACCGGGACAGCTTCCGGAAGTGGTTAGAGGACCCGACGGTTTAGGGCATAAAGGAGAAGGAAAAGAGAGAACCATTAATTTTTCCAAATTATTATCTACTCTTCTAGACATGACCAAAATATTTTAAAATTATTTTCTGTATTACATTTATTAATCTGTGAAATTTCTATATCACATGTGAATTTGCTTATACGATGTCCAGCATCACATTTCAAATAAGTTAATTTTCTGTTTGTCTTTTTCATCGCCTAAGATTCTGATGCGTACAATGCAACGGGGAAAGCTAGTGTATTCATTATGTTAATTTTGATATGTTTGGCGATATTTCTATCGTCCCAAATTTTTGTTAGTTTAGTAACTGTAGTTTTGCTAATGCTATCCTTCTTTGTATTTCGTTATCATTAATTTTGTTTAAAGCTAGTCCTAAACTTTCGCTTTCCTCTTCCACGATGTTTAACAAATCTTTCATTTCTTCTACCGGCTTAGTAATTAGAACGGTGTCGTCAGCATATCTTAAGTTGTTCATTTCGACACCCCGAATTTTTATACCTCTATTACATTTAGCGTAAACTGTTCTCATCAAGAAGTCAGTATAAATGTTAAAAGGCAGAGGAGATAATATGCACCTCTATTGTTATTTCGCTTTCATAAAGTTGTTTTATTGGGTACACTATGTGTGGTGGTGTGTCCATTTTCAAAAATTAGTTTTATATATTTTTTAAGTTTACTAAATTAAAGACTTTTTGTAATCCAGGAAGCATATATAAGGTACCTACATTTTTTGCTGAGTTGTCTAATGTATATTATTGCATTGTTGTGTATTGTAATATATATAGTCAAATTTGTATAATTTTACGAGGAAACAGTACTACTAGACTTTGCTAAAGGACGAATCAATAAGTTTTTATATAAATTAAGACTATTAAACAAATTAACTGAAGTTGTACAAGGCAGTGTGCAAAACAGGTGTAATAAAATAAAACAAGCAACACATGAAAGCGCATTCGAATGGTAAAAAGAGATAAAAATGAAAGTAAAAACAAATGTTTGAGAAAATAAAAAATTAAAAAAAAAGTTAGGGAAAAACAAAATTTTATCAAAAGTGGGTGGCATCATAAGAGCAAAAAGAAAGAAAGACATACGTAAGAATAAAAAGATAAGTACAGAAAGATGTCATCAAGAATGGAATGATATATGCAGAGAAGTGAAAATACTATAGAAAGAACAAAAACTACAAAGGTCTGGAAAGTGTCAAAATCTCTTAGGCAAAAAAATAGACAAAAAGCAAATACACAAATGACACAAATTAATAAATAGAAAATATCTACTTACGGAAAATCGGCACAAATATATAAAACAACAAACTATGCAAAGACCACCAAATAATATTACACACAAAATAGAAATCATAGCAAAAAAAAAATTCAAAATTAACTTAAAATATAAAAAATAAAGCGTAAGGTCCGGTAGATATTCTTATTGAATTAGTAAAATACGCCTTTACGAAGTTAATTGAATTTTTAGAGCAATTTTTTAATAGATGGTTTATAGAACAAGAAAAATACCAACAGAATGGAAATTGGGTTGCATTAGTTTAGTACATAAAAAGGAAAATAGAGCAGAGTGTAAAATTATTGGGTATTACAGTGACAACATCAATAGGAAAATTGTATAGATAAATAACTAAACAAAGGCTAGGAAGTATAATAACGCCGCAGAAGAACAATGCGGTTTTGTGGCTGTTAGATCCTGCATAGAAAATTTTAAAATTATTTGAGGTACTAAGAAATATCAAACTTACTGAAATATATACATAGACGCGATTACAAAATTGTATAAAAACTAGAAAAGCGTGATAAATATAGGTCATAGAGTATCACAATCACTTGATGTTACCATTAAGGATTACGACGGGGTGTTATCTACCACCGACATTTTTAAAATTATAGATAAAGAATCAAATAATGGCAGTTTAAATGCAGAAGAATAGGAATTGAGATTGATGAAAATTTTTTTTTTTGCCGACGATCAAATAATCCTGGCACCTGATAAAGATGATATTGATGGCATTACCAGAAAACTACATAAAACATACAAAAAGTGGAGAACAACAAATTTTCACAAAACCAAATATATTGTTACAGATGGAAAAGCTCAGGACATGCAGATAGATAGAAACGTAATTGAAAAGTAAATATTTAAGTACAGTAACATCAGATGAAAGTAAAAGTCAGAAAGAGATCGCACATAGAATAATACAAGCCAAACAAAAAAATTTTTAGCTATAAAAATGGTTGAAGAAGCTATAGAACAGTCTGACTGAAATATGTGAGAAATGAGGACACTAGATAAAGTATGAAAATGGAAAAAAGTTTAAAATAGTATGGCCATATGAGAAGAATAACACCAAATAGTTTGGAACTGGAAACCCTGGGAGCGAAGAAAAGAAGGCGACCACTTAGAGGCTGGGATCAAGAAGCTTGTGAGGCAATGGAAAGCCGAAACTTAACCAATTCAGATTGGCAAGATAAAGACTTTTGGCGCTTTAGACATAAGAGCTGCAAGTAAACTTGCTTATAAAAAGATATCGCGTAGTAAATTTTAATAAAATATCTGCATCTGTACTCATTCAAGATTCAGCTGAACCAGAAAAGTCAGGTAAACATTTGAAACGTCTGGCGATATATCTCTCAAAACGATGAAAGGAATTGGCCACAAAGATCTTGCGACGTTACACTGTCCAGTTTTCTTCTTTAAGCATTCGTGAAAGCCAAAGTTTATGCAATGAAAATGAAAATTATTCTTAGACTAAAAGCAAACGTTCGAACAGTTATAGACGAAATTGAGTCACAGTTATGCAAAAAAATGATCAAGAATTTAACATTTATCAAATATCATCTTTCACATTTAGTGGCAATATTTACGCTTTAAATAGCGTCAAAGTTTTGCGAACCAATAAATAAATAAAATTTTTGAATATTAAATCCTGCGGCTTCTCATTATTATAATCAACACATACTATCTGTATATACAATAAGAAAGATCTCACACTGCTTGCTGATCACAATTATTTTGTGATAGACTTATTAATTAATTTTTTTTTCAATTTTGATAACACCAGTTATCATTTTTTACTTTCGTTTACATTTGTAAATGACTTATTAGTCGCCTTATATACAAATTGTCCTTTAAATTAATGATGAGGGTCTATACCGAGACTTGAAATAGGTTACGTTCGGGTTACAGTGTCACATTTCCGTAAAAGTGATTTATTGGCACAAAATAAGCACGGTAAAATAGGACGAGGGAATACGCGCGCCCCCCGATTTTCCTCGCCCCCTCGCGTGGCGAAATTGCATCAGCACACTTCCATCCGATATGTTTCAAAGTCCTCTCGACTTATCAGATGCTCTTTTACAGTTTTATAAAGTGCTCGCAAGCAGACCGTTCGGGCGAGATCAGGGCGCTAACGCGCTTCGGAAAATTGGAATTCAAATCTAACTCTTCCGCCGGAGCTGAGCGTATTCATAAGAGAGTAAATTTCGGCGCGCCGGGCATGTACAAATGGCGGCCCGGCCGCTAACCTGCACTATCTAAGAACGAGCGGATGAAAGGTTAGAAGAAATGTCTCCAATTCTGCGGAAATGGACACTGGACAATGGGATAAATTTGCATTAGTCCGGCCGCCCCGGCATGTGGAGCGGAAAGCTCTCGACTGCCCTTCGACGTGCAGCAGCTTCCACCTGAACGTGGAATTGTTTTTCTTGCAGAGCAGGCACGAAAGAACCCAATAAGTGATTAATAAATTCCGCGCGGCAACTTTTTGGAAGAAAATAACGAAGTCATTACGCTTCCCGACAACAATGTAATAATAGATCGACGTTCATTAATATCAAAAAACTAAACAAAAAGCGCTGGAATCCTTTAAGGAGTATCCATTCGCCTTAGCGTCATTACTGCGACAAAGACAGGATCCCGAGCATTTATCAGCGGCGATGTCGGTGCCATTAAATTTGATACGCGGCAATTCCTTCAATTACACCTCGCGGCGCTGTGTTCTGCGGGGTGCAGCGCCAATTTTTACGGGGGCAGAGCGCCATGAATCACGAATTAGGCGCCGGGTGTGCCGCACGGGGGCGATGCGGGCAGGGGCGTCCCAGGGAAATTTGCATGGCCTGCGATTGAGAGTCGGCGAGGCCAATGAAGGCAGCCCTGCAGCATTCGCCGCTTCCGATGAGGCCATTTCGCACCTTTGTGAGACACCTCGTTCCGAGTCATATTTTAGAATGTTTAGCGTTTTCTTATGTATGTAAGCGCGGCTCTGCGAGGCCTAATACAAACAGAATGGCCCGTTTTCCGGCGACAGTAGAATTTAAATTCGCCAATTTGCTTGACGTGCACTGAAAACTTCCTGAATGGCTCGGCCGACTTCAAAGCTCGCCGCAGGTAACATTTCCATTCGCTAGAATATTACATTTAACAAAAAATGTATTTGAGCTTTCAATTTATGATATAAGATGGTTTATACTTTCACATACGCTGCTAGGCAGTCGAAAAAATATATTTTAACTTTAAATTGTATACATTTATTTGATACCATTTATCATATATTGCTTTTTAAGTGAATGTAAGTAAGTTAATAAAAATTTGTAAGAAGATAAAAAATATAATAAAGGACAAGGTATTAACAATGCTAAATATAAAAAATCTATTGCTTGTAGAAGCATGTGGTGAGGCTGCTTTAAGTAAGAGAAGTTGTAGTGAGTGGTTTCATAAGTTTCAGAACGGTGAGTTTGACGTCGAAGACAAAGAACGTAGCGAAAGGCCGAAAGTGTACGAAGGCGCTGAAATTGGGAGCATTGTTGGAGGAAAATTCCTGCCAAATGCAAGAAATACTTGCACTTACATTAGGAGTGACTCGACAAGCAATTTCAAATCGTTTAAAATGATTCAAAAGCAAAGAAATTGGGTTCCACATGAACGGAAGCCAAGAAACGTTAAACGTTGCACATGTGAAATGCTGCATAAACGAAAGGGGTTTTTGCATCGTATAGTCACTGGTAATGAAAAATGGATCCACTACGATAACCAAAAGAAAAGAAAATCATAGAGACCACGTGGCCATGCTTCAACATCAACAGCCAAGCCGAATATTCATGTAAAAAAACACGAGTATTTGATAGGATCAGCTTGGTGTCGTGTATTATGAGTTGCTCAAACCGAACGAAACCATTACTGAGGCTCTCTACCGAACACCCTTGATGATATTGAGCCGAGAACTTCAGGATAAACGCGCCCGCTACTACTCCAGATTCGACAAAATTATTCTCCTGCAAGATGATGCTCGTCCACGTTTTGCGACGCCGGTCAAAACCTACTTGGAAACACTCAATTGGAAAGTCCTGCCCCGCTCGCCGTATTCACCAGACATTGCCCCTTCCGATTATCACTTATTCCGATCGATGGCACATGGCTTGTCTGAGCAGTACTTCACACCATATGAAGATACCAAAAATTGGGGTGATCCGTGGATAGCCTCAAGAGATGAAGCTTTCTTCCGACGCGGTATCCGTATGCTGCCAGAAAGGTAGTGGCTAGCGATGGACAATATTTTGAATAAAATATGAGGTTTCGTTTTTTCACAATAAATGCCCAATTTTTGATAAAAAACGGTAGAGAATTATTTGTACTTATTTAATTACAATTATTATTTGTTATATATGTCAGTCAAAGTTTGATTTTCGGAAAATAAAATCTGTTTTTTTCTATATTTCAAATCATACTAACACGTGCTGACCCTGGCGGTCAAATGCATACGATAATCATGTCTAATCACGCTTATTATTTTATTGTTTATTTACAAAAATTTATATTTAATTTACATTAAGTTATCAATCAGAACATTATGTTATCCATTCATTCTGGTAACTTAAATGCCACTTGTGGGTACGTAATTAATCTATCCAGCAATAAAACACCAAACCAATATCAACTTTATCAATTGCATCAAGGTATCTTATCTTTTATATCAAATCCATATAATCCAGCGTGCCATTTCTTTATATAACTCATTCCAATATTCATATGCTAACAAATGACCAGGTACCTACCGTTGTAATTAAATTCAACGAAACATTAACTAACACTTATCTCTGACAAACGGTAAAAAAAATCAACAGATTTACTGAACGTATTGTGCTAGATAAATTTTATCCCAATACCAAAAATAGATAGAAATCTATAGCACATCTCCTAAATGTGAATTCTTTTTTTTATATAAAATCGCTTGGTCTTGGGGGCCTTCGTTTTAGCCGTGACTGAATGTTTCGTTTGCCAAGGTTATAGTGAGCTCCATGCATACTTGTATGTTTTAACAAATTTTTGCTTGTTATGTACTCTTCTAGTTGGAACTCTAACTGAATGTAACTGAGTATTGTTGACGAATGCATCTACTGAGATTCTTAGAACTTTATTCTATAGCCTTGGTTTGATTATATTTGTTTTGATGTGGTACTCAGATTGGTACTGCATAAAGTGCTAATGGTCTTATAGAGCTATATCATGGCTTGCTTGGCTTAGTTGTTATTCTTGCATAGCTCTGTTGAATTTATGGTTATCTGCTTCCATGAGAATTTTGTCTAAAGTACTCTAGATATTTCACTGTTTCATCAGGATATCGATCATCTAGATGTTAAATAATAGGTGGGTTCCAGAATTCTCCTGAGGATTAAATATTTTTTGCTTCGGATTTACTCGATTTATTTGAATTTTCAGTCACTAAACCAATTGATAATTTGTTTATAGGGCCTTTAGTAGTTGGGTATCTTGTTTCAATTGTTATTTCTTGTGTAATCTCTTATCGCCAGCAAATGTTGCTAACGTGGCTTCTACATTTGGCATGTCTGACGAGTAGATGTTAAATAAAAGTGGTCCCAGAATACTGCCCTGAGGGATTCCAGCTCGTATACTTTTGGTATCTCAGACTTCGAAATTTATTTTACTGAGTTTCTGTTCCCTGAGGAAAGAGAATAGTATTGCCTTTAGGTAGTTGGGTAATCTTAGTTTCAATTGTTTTCTTTTCAACCTCTTTAGCCAAACTTTATTAAGGTCTGGGCTACATCAAGGAAAACGGCAGTTTCGATTGCTTCAACTATTCTCTGAAGTTGGTGTGTGTGGTTGAGTAGGTTTTTCTGAAGCCGAACTGATGGTGGGGGGAGTATGTTAAGTGAGGTAACTTCTTTACTGAGGCGAGTGTAGATGACTTTTTCTAATAGCTTGGATCGAGATGTTAATAGACTTATAGGTATTTCTTTAAGTGTTTTTTGTCCTTTCCTGGTTTAGGGAACAGCAGTATTATGGCGTCTTTCCACTCTTTTGGAATTGCGTTCTTATGCAACCATTAAATATTGATGTTAGGTCGTAACCGGAGCTTTTTCTTTTGGGGAGTCTGGCGATTAGAGCTTGTAGTTCGTGAGGCAAAGTTGGTTCTATATGTTCGGTGATAACAGAATTTAGATTGCATGTGATTTTTGGTCTGAAAGCAATTGCAGATGGTTGACAAACGCCGCCGCTTTTTCTGCATCGGTGTAGTAGTTGCTGTTTTAAGATTATTTGTTGCTTTCCACATCCGAAGGTCGACGGTCCAAGCGGTTCATTGTATTTATGGTACGTGGCCATTCTCATTTCGTCTAACTTTTTTTGAGCTGGTGTGTTAGATAGTTGAGCGTTCGCTTGTCAAATGGTTTCGACTTCGTTGCCATTTACATCTCGCTTGGCTCTTTTTTTTTAATAAATTCGGTTATGGTGAATATTACTATTTTAATATTATAAGTAACTTACTAGTTTAACTGCAGATTGCGTTTTAATTTAACTAAGGAGAGCGTAGACACTACTTGTTTTCACTTCTAGTCTTGGTATACATGTCTTTGTGTTAACAACGTCAAATGCAAACTAAATGTGAATTCAAATTTAATGTAAACGAACACTAACGACAACACTCGAAAGATCCCCAAACCACTGTCAATTTACATATGTAAAGTCACAAATTATAACCAAATTTTATAACAGGTTTTTGAGACATAATTGAGGTATAAGTCTTTATGCTTGTTGTTTTTTTATGATGGTCAGGTTTGACACCGGATTCGTGTAAAGAATACTTAGGGAAGCAAAATATAACATATACGAAAATTTGCTCATTAAATCAGGAAGGCTGTTAGAAGGCGATTTTGTTTATCACATATTAGCTTATATCTTTGAGATTTGTCTTTCAGATACTTGAGATTAAATTGAGATATAAGTCTTTGCGCTTTTTGGGTCTGACCGCAAGTGTTTTTTATGACACTGGGTTTAACACTGGGTTATGACACTGATGGGTTTAACTACGGATACGTGCAGAGAACCTTTAGAGAAGCAAAAAAATGAAATACAAATATTTGTTTATTAGCTTATATCTTTGAGATATAAGTCTTTGAAATATTTAAAATATAATTAAGATATTTTAGATATAATTGAGATATGTCTTTACGCTTGATGAGCGAATTTTTTTAAGACGGTCGGGTTTGACTACAGATTCGAGCAGAGAACCTTTTGGGGGAGAGGGTTTGATTTAAACCTTAAATAGAAGTACCTAGTGAACAGAGATTTGACGGCGAGAAATTCAAACTCTTAAACATGCGAGAAAAATTCTTTGTATGCTTAGTTTGTTATTGCTGTGCGGGAATTGAAATCTCCCGGCTAGCAAAATATATATATATATATATATATATATATATATATATATATATATATATATATATATATATATATATACATAAGGTTTATTAAAACACATTTTAAAATAATGGACTACACATGACGTGCTTTCAACATACCTAAAAATATGTCCATTTTAATATTACTCTTGATTAACAAAGATCCTCCTACCAATTAGAATCCTCTTTATAATAAATAACTTTCAGCACAATATGTTTCTTTATTAAGTCCGTGGGTTCTGATATATATATATATATATATATATATATATATATATATATATATATATATATATATATATATATATATATTATGATCTACCGTATCTTTGATATCAGCAGAACTAATTTTGTTTTGTAATGATCGTGTCATTCTTAATGGACTTTCATTACCAAGGCCTCTTGACTTTAGCCTAAGTATTTTAATATATCTGCAAATTTGCATTTCTGGTCTCACTTTATGTTAGAAGTCGCGTGCGAGTAGTGAAACGGTGCGGACACTAGGTGTACGCTCCGCTATCGTTGCAAAACAGCAATAACCGCAGGGTCTCAGGACCAAGCGAACACTTCTTCAAGTGCTTCCAGGAGTGCGCCCGCACGGAGGGCGAACTCTGCGGCTTCAACGGAACCATCAGAGCCAGCGGCGACGATCAGGGCTTCAGCGGAGACAGTGGGCCGGGCTTCTCCGGGCAGCAACCAGGGCCTTCACCCAGCGAGAGCATCTGTAGTGCTTCTACGGGTAACCAATTCTAATTATACACTATACTAGTCAAAAGACAAAAGCAGCATAGTTAACGGCATAATTGCTCGTTTGAGCTTCGTAGCGTAAACACGTACCGACAACGGCTCTGCAAGTGTGATATCAAGTGTTATCACGGACCCGCAAATAAAAATCACAATCGCGGTCAACAAACTTAAAACTAGTTTGATAGTGTACTTTATTCAATTAATCATAAACAAGTTTAGGAAATATGAATAATCCTCAATATTATCAACAAACCAATATGCAATGGCAACCAACAACAAACGTTCCCATCGCACCTAATCTAATATCTCAAACATCATCATCATTCCAACAAACACCTATCAATTACTTTCTCCCGCCAGCCCTATCGCAAATGCAATTTAATTATACAAATACTCCAAACCCAAATCAGCAATTGCAAATAATGTCATCTACAAGCGAAGACGAAGAAGAAATCCTAACAAGCAACAAGAATGACTGGCAACTGATACGTGGTTATAAAAGGAAAAAGGTCACGAAACAACTTAATAATACGAATATAACCGAAACCCATAATCGTTATCAAGTACTAACAAATGCAACAGACACGTCTAATACGGAAAACACAGCTACTACAAATTTACCAAAACCTCCACCAATCTTTATACACGGAGTACAAGACTACAACAAAATGATACAGCGAATTCAGGAGATACTAGAGGACGAACAATACTGTACAAAAAGTTTAGCTAACAATGTCCTGAAAATCAGCAGTGGAACACCAGAAACATCCAGGAAACTCGTCAGAAACTTTAAAGAAAACAACATATACCACCATACGTACCAACTGAAAGAGGAACGAGCGTATAGAGTTGTAATAAAATATCTCCATCACTCAACTGATATAGAAAACACAAAAAGAGAACTACTTGAGTTTGGTCACGAAATTCGAAATATAATAAATGCACGGCACAGAACGACCAAGGAGCCACTTAAATTATTCTTCGTGGACTTGGAACCAGCAGCAAACAATAAATAAGTTTACAAAATAAAAGGACTTCAAAACAAAATTATAGACATAGAACCTCCGCGAACAAACAAAAACAATATAATTCAATGTACAAGGTGCCAACAATATGGACACTCCAAAACATATTGTAACAAACCTTTTGTCTGCGTCAAATGCGGTGGAACCCACAATACCACAACCTGCACAAAAACCAAGGCCACCCCGGCAAAATGTGCGTTATGCGGCGGAGATCACCCAGCCAATTATAAAGGCTGCGAGCACTATCATAGATTAATAAGAGGAAATAATAGAAACAACGTTCATGGATCATCTATTCCACCAATTGCCAAGAGAGCATATACTCAAAATTTACAACCTACACCACACTCACAACACAAAACTTACGCCGAAATGGCAGCCAACAATACAAACAATGCAGACAGTACAACTAGCGTACTAACAAAATTCCTAGAGGAATTCAAAAACCTATTCAATCAGCTAATACAACAAAACAGCATGGTACTCAATATGATTACTATGCTTGTAAATAAAATGAAATAAATAAAAAAATGGCTAAGTTTCTTATGATTGCCCATTGGAATACCAACGGCATCCGAGCCACAAATTGGAATCAAAACTATTTTTGGAACATAATTTAATCGACATCTTCCTAATCAGCGAAACGCACTTCACTACCAGAAGCTATTTCAACATTCCCAAATACAAACTATATCACACAAACTATCCAGATGGTACTGCACGTGGGGTTCAGCAATACTCGTGAAAGAAAATACAGACCACTATGAACTTCCAAAATACGAAAAAAATCACATACAAGCAACATCTATAAAAATACGAATCCTTCCATACGAAATAACGATTACTGCAGTTTATTGCCACCTAAAAAAAGAACATTTCGAAACATTCTTCAAAACACTTGGGCCAAAATTTATAACTGGTGGAGACTACAATTGTAAAAATACTCTATGGGGTTCAAGGCTTACGACTACCAAAGGTCGCGAATTAGCTAAGGTCATTCAGAAAGAAACCTATTCATTTTCTACTGGGACACCAGCTTACTGGCCGTCTGACCCAAGCAAAACACCAGATCTGCTGGACTTCTTTGTAACCAATGAAATGTCACAAGCATATACAGAAGTAATTCCGAGCTATGATCACACCTCAGACCATTGTCCTATAATAGTAACTATAAGCACATCGGTGATAACCAGAAAAACAACCCCCAGACTTTACAATTCCAAAACAAACTGGGATATGTATAGTCAAATAATACACGACAACATAAGCCTAACTGGATAACTACAAACACCAAAAGATATTGATAATGAGACGGAGAATTTTATCCACCTACTTCAGGACGGTGACAAACTTCCACGAATTGAACCCCACCGAATAGTAAGTAATATACCTTACGAAATTAAAAAACTAGTAGCAGAGAAACGCAGAGCTAGATCTACCTGACAACGAAATCACACGCCGGATAGCCGGAGAAAATACAATCAGATAAGTAGCAAATTGAAAACGAAGCTTCAGGAAATGAGAAATAATTCATTCGAAAAATTTGTGTCAAATTTGTCCAGGCAAGACAATTCGATCTGGAAACCTATTAAAAATAGGAGTAAACTAAAACTAGCAATACCATCTATAAGTAAAAATTTTACTCCACCGAGTCCGTGGGCCAAAAGCGACGAAGAGAAAGCTGCCTTATTTGCGAACCACTTATCAAAAGTATTTACTCCTCACAACAACGATCAAGTTCCAGAGGTAGAGCAAGAACTAGCCTTATCTATTCCTACACATGAACACCTAAGACTCTTTACTCCAAAAGAAATTAAGAACGAAATTCTAAAACTAAACGAAAAAAAGGCATTAGGTATTGACTTAATCACAGCCAAGGTGATTAAAGAACTTCAATGGAAAGGACTAGTTAAACTAATGTATATATTCAACTCTATATTAAGACTAGACTACTGGCCCAAATATTTGAAAACTGCCCAGATAATAATGTAACGGACGTTATATCATACCGTCCTATTAGCCTATTGCCAATTCTATCAAAGCTCCTCGAAAAGCTTATACTTAGGAGAATCGAACAAGACTTAAATCCAGATGACTGGATTCCAGACCATCAATTCGGGTTTAGACATGCCCACTCGACAATACAACAATGTCATCGGTTAGTGCACAAAATTGGCATCCAGGCCTACTCTACAAAATCAAAAACACCCTTCCAATTCATTACTTTTCCATACTCAAATCGTATTTACAGCAACTAGACTTTGAAACTAAAATAAATCGGGAAACCTTCGACCGATATTATGTACAATCAGGAGTACCTCAAGGCAGTATCATTGGCCCCCTTCACTATGTGATTTATACAACTGACATACCTCTTTCTCGAAATACAACTATGGGCACTTTTGCAGACGATACTGCAATATTGGCAACTGAGAATGATACAATAACTGCTGCATCAAAACTTCAGTAGCACTTGAACCTCATAGAGGATTGACTGTTAAAATGGAAAATAAAAGTCAATGCATCAAAATTGGCACACATAACCTTTACGCTCAGGAAAGGGAATTGTCCAAACGTGAACCTTAATCACGTCAACGTACCACAACAGGAAGTAGTGAAATACTTGGGGCTCCATCTGGATTCGAAATTGAACTGGAAACAACACATAACAAAGAAAAGGAAACAAATTGAATTGAAAATGAAGGAACTTAATTGGCTAATAGGTCGTAATTCACACCTATCAACTGACAATAAATTACTTATATATAAAATCGTCACAAAACCCATATGGACTTATGGAATCGAACTTTGGGGATGCGCGAGCAAGTTCAACACGGTTATAATCCAACGAATCCAGTCCAAAATCCTTCGTACCATAGTAGATGCACCCTGGTATGTCACCAATCACACATTACGCACAGATCTCAATATTCCATACATAAACACAGTTATCCAAAAACGAGCCACCTCATACTACGGAAAGCTTAAAGTTCATCCCAATGAACTACTACGACATCTTCTACAACCCATAGGAAACAGACGATTAGGAAGATTTTGGCCACAGGACCTTCTATGAATCCGAGGCGAAGTCGCTGGATGATGAACTTCTTCATGCCATTCTCTTGTACAATATAAATAACATTTACATAACATCAAATTAGCTTATAGAATGTATTCCCTGATTGCTAATAAAGTTTAATAAAAAAAAACTTTATGCTAGATACTTACGATATAAGAACTTTAATCCTTATTTTAAAAAGTCAATTTTTATGGCGGAAAGTATCATTACTTACTAAGAAAACTCCAACTTAAATGGTAAGTCCGTTTATAATGCCTTGGCTAAGAAGCCATGACATCTATAGGTATATGATATACTTTTCATGTTTTCTTTCTCTTCTTTTGTTGCCGACAAGCTTTTCTATTCTATTGATGCTAACAATGAAACACAGGAGTCTGTTTTAAAATGTTTTAACAAATTTTCAATATAATGATTTTGAGCCTGGATTACTTTATTTCTTTGGCATTTTATCTAAAGTCCTAAATAATCGGTAGGCCCATTTTGTACTTAGGGGTATTGCTTCAATTCTTCCAATTCTGAAGTGCTTATTAAATACGATGTTCTTTATATCACTCGTTATCGACATATAAACACAACAGTATAATTTTGGGTAATATTGGGTAAATTTACAATTGATGTGATATTAGATATAAAAAGATACCACAACTCACACAAAGAAATTAACTCTTTCTTATGAATAATGGCATTCCTTGAAATGGTGATCTTAAGAAAGAATCTCAATGTCAGTATGCTCTTTTGTATCGTTATAGCCGGGAAACAGAAGTTTGGTTAACTTCGCAACTCATTCGAGTCTTTTAATTTGGCACCATTACTGACGCAAACGATCCAAACACGCAAAGTTATTTCAGCGAAGTTTTAATATTGTTCCTCACTTCTCCTGGCGTTAGCATCCGATTTTCTTTCGAAATTCTATTTAACGTATAGATCGCACAGTTGATGGATTCGGCCTAAAACCCCTTTGAGTATTCAGGTGTATTCAGGTGTGTTCAGTTTTCGCTCTACAAATCCGTTGTGTTCTGGAGTAAAAGCAACACGCGAGTTTTTGTATTCACATATTTATAGCATCAGAGCATGTAAAGTTTCTGTCTTGTTTTAGTTTCTAATTTTATAACTCAAGCAGTCACCTATTCTTGAGTCTTACTTTTCAATAAGTACAATGTTAGATAACCACTACAGTTGTCTTTGAATGTGTTGAAACATCGCGATTCCGCTGGCGATGATATCTCCACTGGTGAACACAAGTCTGAGTGCACAGTACTCTAGGTTTAGCTAACCTATATTCGCTCTACTTAAACTTGCCGCGCTCATGTTTTCCCAATGGACAGTTTAATCATTTTTATCATCGACCTACACTGTTTTCTATTAACAACGCTACAGACGAATTTCATTTAATTAACCAAAGTATGCCCTAGTCTTCTGTGCTATAGCATTACACTAAGCGTTTTTATTTGCAGATAAGTTTCGAACCTTATCGCAGATATCTTCAGTTGACTGTCGCGTATTAGGTCAATTATCTTCTTCGTTATGGTGGTGATAAAACTATGAATGCATTTTGTTTATCTCTGATATATAAAGTAGCCTAGACTCTATTTGTTCCAATGTTTCTTCATTATTAAACTTAGTTAGATATGTGCCTATAGTGACAGGTGTAAAAGTTTTGAAGAAATCATCTGTCATACATGCGCTAGTACTAGTAAACGAATTATGTGTTGACTTGGTAGCCATGTATGTATCACCTTTGTCTTTATCTTCTGATTTACTTCCAGCGCTGACGAATTGCTTTTTAACTTTTTCAACTTTCGACACTTGTAATGTTTTAGTCCAACTTCAATACAATTAAAGCATGTGAATTTATTATTAGAATTCTTATTCTTTACTTTCAGAGCTACTAACGCAGGCATATCGTTGTTCACAACAACATTAAGTCTGACCTCATGCTTTGTTAAGTTATCGATAAGTTCCAACATGGTATATTTGTCTTCTGACAGTAGTAGAACAGTTTAGCTATTTCTTTTCCTTCTGCTATCTTGATGCTGGAAAATTCACTTTGATTGTGAATGTGGCCATTGTTTTGTCTGGTGCATGTTCTAGACCATAAAACTTTTATAACAAGATTTATAAACCCATAAATTGAGTTATCACTTACAGCAGTAATGCAAACGCCTTTTTCCTTCTCTTAGTCTACTTTTTCGTTGTAGTCTGAGACCGCTTAAACTGCTTATCCGAAATAAGGAATATTTACGAATAAAACTCACCTATTGGATCACTAAAACGAGGGACACTTCCAACTTTTTTGAGTTTATTGTTGTACTTTTCTATTGCTTGCGTTCTTCACTTCTTGTTTGTGACTTTAGCAACCACGCTCTACAACCATGTAAATGTATATCACACGCTGGAGTAATTATCAAGGTGTTTGATAATAAGCGTAGTTTAGCAATAATAATTAAGAAAAGAGTACAATTATTATTGGTTACATATAAATCACATTTTAGGCGATTGAGTACACGCTGGTGACCGAAAAAGGAAAGTGATATCATAACTAATATAAGCCCTCAGTAACTGCCAGAGCCAGAGCGCTCTATGTCTCTATCCTTAATAATTATATTAGCAATTTGCTGTGAGAAGTAATGAAATAAGTGAATACGTTGTAAGTTACCTCTTACACTAGAACATGTTACTTTTGAGTTACATATTTCTGAACTAATTCTTAAACTTATTTATGTATTTTACACAGTTATTTCAATAGAATCGCTCTAGAACCTACTCCAACATTCTCTTAATCATTAAGTGTTTTGACATCGCATCGTGCAGATGGCTTAGGACTTCCGGCACTTACATTTAGATTCTCAATGTTCTACAAGGTGTTCTTCAAAAGACAATTTTTAAATTTCCAGAAACATTATTTTTCTTGATAAGCTCCTATCACTGAGTTTAGTTCGCCTATTTCTTCCTACTGTAGCCTTACCTTTCAGGCTTTCCACTAAATTACTACTTTTAATTCAATATCAAACTTTCATTTTTGCTGTAGCTTTAACAGCAACCGCCGATCGTTGAGCATGACCATTTTCGCACTCATAGGTGTGTTTCTGCAACCGCAAATGTTTATTGCATTAATTTATCAGTAAAGCATTTGCTCCTATTTCTAACACATAATTGTTCTTTTAAATCCTCTGAACACTCTTTTGTCGTCTCCTTCAATTCCTTTCTGACATCTCCGCCATGTTCTTATGCGTTGATTCTCTCAGATCTCTGTAATGTTCTTCTTGCAATGTTTTCCGCTTTTCTAAATTCTCGTCTTAGCCAATCGTGGTCTGTCGTTAACTTTTATGCGAAACGGTTTTTTTCGTTGTGATATTCAAAATCTTATTCTTGTAATTTCCTAACTAATTCCACCGTTTTTATGCAACCTAACACATCAGAACAGTTATTTATTTAAATGGTGCTTGGAGTTGCAATAAATCCCACAGTGGTAAAGAATTTTTTAAATCTCATTATTCATTTTTTAACAACTATTTTACAATTTACCAACACACTCATCTATTAACGCACCAATATTGTTATTAATTATATAGTTCTGTCCGCCTATTTTTATCAGTTTCCTTCGATCATTATGTAAGTTTGAAACTCCTTAGTCCAGCCTTAACTTATGTGCTTCTAGGTCTGCCTCGGAAGTTGGTGACCGCAGATTAGGTCGCGTCCATATCTCGTTAGAGATGAATTAAGACCTTTGAGTGCTTAGCGGAGTCCGGTCCTGGCAAGTGACAGGAAGATAGAAGAGTGAATGCCTCTCAGTTTAAATATAAATAAGTGAAAATTTAATGAAATTAAATTCAAATAGTGATTACAGTAAGGTAAAATAGGTGAATAGTGTTAATATAAACAACAGATAAAGGTAAGATTAGCGAGTAGAAAACTTAAAATAGATCGAGAAGGAAATAAACACCGATGACAGCTGACAGGCTGAGCGCGTGAACGAAACGGCGGAGCGATACCAAACCGCGGGCTTTTCAAAATACCGCAGGACCGTATTCCAAATCTTACATAAATTTGAGAAGTAACGAGCTTTTTATAAAAAGAGAACGACGACCTCCGAGGAGTGGATCCGGGTCGGTTCTTAGTCGGTTTAGTAAAAATGGAAAATAAAGACGAATATACCCAAAGTATGATGAAACTACTACAAGAAATAAATGGAAAATTAGACAAAATGGAAGATAGTAACAAGAGGCAGAACTAAATAACGTAAGAATGGAAAATGAATTACTGAAGAAAGATAAGGAACTACTAGAACAAAAAACATCAATACAAGAAGAGAGAATAGAGAAACTAGAAAGAGAAATAAGAAAGAAAAGAATAGTAATACACGGAGTGGATGAAGGAAATGAAGGGAGAGAACGGGAACTAGAACTAAAAGAAAGAGTGAGAATAATAATAAGAGATATGGGAATACAGATAAATATGGAAGAAGAAATAACAGAAATCAGAAGATTGGGAAGCGAACAAAGAGGAAAAAGAAGACCAATACTAATAGAACTAAGGGGCCACAACAAAAATATGGACATACTAAAAGCTACAAAAAAATTAAAAGGAACAGAAATATACATGGAGGAAGACTTCACAAAAGATATACAGGAACAGAGAAGATATCTAGTGAAATACATGAAGCAGTATAGAGAAAAAGGAGATCACGCAATACTACGATACAATAAATTAATAATAAATGGAGAAATTATGTCCCTGGAAAAACTAAATCAAATAGATAGACAGAAGTATAAGGAAGTAGAACGAAATGACGCAGAAGACGAGTATGAGAGAGAGAAGAACACAAAAAAAGGAAGAACAATGAGTCAAAGATCCCCAGAGAGCAACGAGGAAGATACACTAAGAGATAAGTTAACTAAAATAACAAAAACAGGACGGCATACAAGAAACTAGTAGGGAGCGATGGAGGGAAACTAGACACGACAAGGCAAAGAATGAAGGCTAACGCAAATGGAAATAAGAAAATTGGCGAAATGGACAAACCTAAACAGACGGAAACATATAATATACAAAAACATAGAAGAAAAGGAAATACAGTAAACGAAATGAAAAGTTTAACAAGAGACAGAAAAGAATGGAAGAAATGGGTTAAGGAGGACCGTGACGTATAAATCCGACGCTGGAAGGCATAAGGATAAGAGCGAAGAAGAAGAAGAAGAGTGCTTAGCGCTGAAAAGTCTATCGATACCATATCTATATAAATTGCAAGTGAATGAATTTCTGCGCTAGAATTCTTTTTGGCCGTTAATCGTACGTTTATATACACTTTTACTCTGTACAACTCATGTGATTGCTACACAGAGGAAAACCAGTAATACATAACACTTAAACATTTTCTAGTATGTTATGACATACAACTATTTCAAAACTTGCTTTGAGTTATCGCATCTTTATACTATCTATCTATTACTCAATACTGGATAAAAATACAACCACATGCTTGAAAATATTAAAATAACTGTTTTTATTTTATATTTTTTTCTGGCGTGACAACAGTTGATCCTAAAGTTACTTCATTGAAGAAATATATTTTCAAATTAAAATAGAGTATTGGCATACCTATCAGAGTTGATCATCATCTTGATAGTACGAGTAGCGATGTTTTCTTTTGTAATAAGAATTACATCTTGGGGACTTATATTACCTGAATATGGTCAAACGATAAGGGCAATTATCTTTTAGCAAAAGAGTTATTTCTTTGAAACAGTAATCAACATTTAAATAAATTTTAAATAGACTACAGCAAGTAATTCTCCTATATTTTAAGCACCATTTTCGCATTTATTAGTCTTTGTAAAAATTTACTGTACAAAACATGCACCATAATTAGGCATGTAATAGAGTGCTTTAATAGTTTCTTTCTGCATATAAGTCAAGACTACTTAAAAAAAGGCTAAAATCTAGTTTCACTGTTGTACTTTAGTGTGTTGTTAGTTTCTAAGAGTTTTTTGATTGTCATAATGTACAGACCTTCATCAAGGTTGCTTGTCTTTTCTCTTGCTTAGAAAATGTCTTGGTAGCGCTTTAACCACTTTATTACAAAATTAAACGACTTGTGCGAGTTAGAGGTTGTTGTTAAAATATTCATTTAAGAACGTTTAGGGTGGTGATATATAAGCACCGCTTCAAATTTTTTTAGCGGAACAGCAATTATTATAAAACAATACCACATGCATCGCTCCAGCAGA
Organism: Sinelater perroti; assembly: GCA_036346155.1. Taxonomy (NCBI): domain Eukaryota; kingdom Metazoa; phylum Arthropoda; class Insecta; order Coleoptera; family Elateridae; genus Sinelater; species Sinelater perroti. The sequence goes on along the minus strand of JARFIY010000158.1, from coordinate 11,978,737 downwards.
GCAATTAAGTTACAACTTTAAAGAGCATTGAAGCACATTTTAAGGAAGTCGTTTATTTGAGACTCACGTGTATATTTCATTTCCCTAAAATATCGTCCAGGAGTTTCTGTGTTACTAATTGTATATATATTTTAATCAAAGTTGAAATAAAAAACCTGCAATAGAACCAGTAAATAAAATTCAAGAAAGAATTGTACAAATGAAAATAAGAACATATTATAAACATGTTCTTTAATAAAGACTTAAATAACTTTAGTGGGGTTTTGAAAAATGTATTTAAGAAATTTATGTTTTCCCTGGTTTGATCTTTACTGGAACAACCAAAAATTTTGTTAAACCACATACCTCTAGTGACAATCTGTTCTTCACTGACAATTGCAGATATCCTCTAAGTAACATGCAGTAGTTTACCTGAAACAAATACAATTAAATGAACATATTGAATCGACTAAAGTGTATAAAAATATAAGAAACAAATTCACTTTATGTAAATAGCAACGGAGAATTGAAGAGCGATTTTAAATTCAACCCTAATATAATCATAAGCTACGCGTTTCAGAAGGTTGTACTATTTCTTTAGTTTCACTCATTTACTATTAAACCACGGGTTAAATTTTTTTTTTTTAATTTAACCAGCGTATTTACAATCTACTCCTAATTTGAGTATTAAGTAAAATTATATAACAATACAATGTCATGGGGGGAGCTCTAGCCAGTGCTAGTCTCCCTAATGATTACATCAGTTTTGATTAGGTTGTGCGAGGTCCAGCGGCCATTGTCGTTTGAGCCTTCTTGCGATGTCCGGTTGATTGGAGAGTTGTTCAATGAGTTGATTAGGGTGTCCTGCCAAGTTACTGCTATAGTTAGTTGAAAGCCTTTTGATTTCACTATCTACGTAGGGAACTCCTAGGTCGTTCTGAAGGGTGTCGTTCTTTATGTACCATGGTGCATTGGCCAGCATACGGAGGGTTTTGGACTGGAATCTTTGAAGGATTTTAGTGTGTGTCGCTTTGGCGCATCCCCAGAGTTGAATCCCGTAGGACCATATGGGCTTCAGGATGACTTTATACAGCAAAACCTTGTTTGATAGAGAGAGTTGGGAATTTTTTCCAAGTAACCATGCCATTTGTTTGATTTTGAGATCTAATTGCTTCCTTTTGGCTTTGATATGCGAGCTCCAATTGAGTTTTTGGTCGAGGTGCAAGCCGAGGTATTTTACTTCCCTATGGATTGGAATTGGGGTGTTATTTATGCTGGTTTGAGCGCATTCGCTACGACTTATAGTGAAGGTTATTTGAGCCGATTTATCAGTATTGACTGTAATTCTCCACTTATGGAACCAGGCTTGCAGTGAGTCTAGATGCTGTTGAAGATGTTCCACAGCAAGTTCAGGAGATTGGTTGACTGAAAGGATGGCCGTGTCGTCAGCAAATGTCGCAAGTATAGTGTTGTCTGTGGTTGGTGCATCTGATGTATAAATTAGATATAGCAGTGGTCCCAAGACGCTGCCCTGCGGGACTTCGGACTTGATTGGATGGATATCTGAGACTGCACTGTTCATTTTGACTTGGTAGGTTCGGTCTGTGAGGTATGACTTGAGTAGTACGTATAGCTGACTGGGGAGGTGCAATTTGAGTTTGTATAACAAGCCAGTATGCCACACTTTGTCGAACGCTTCCTTAATGTCTAGGAACACTGCTGGGCATACATTCTTCTTCTCCATGCTTTCCATTATATGAGTGATGATTCGGTGGCTTTGGTGAATGGTGGAATGGCTTTCACGGAATCCAAACTGGTGCAGTGGGATAAGCTGGTCTAGGTCTACAGATTTCTTAATGCGCTTGAGTAGTAGCCGTTCAAGAAGTTTGGAAAGGAGAGGCAGGAGACTTATTGGTCTGTAGGATTGTGCTTGGGTGGGCGGTTTGCCAGGTTTCGCAATCATTATTATCTGGGCATGTTTCCATAACATAGGGAAGTAGCAGAGTTGTAGTATTCTGTTAAATATTGTGGTAATTAGTACAATCGCTTTTCTGGGAAGGTTTTTAAGTACTTCTCCAACCATTAGGTCATATCCTGGTGCTTTACGCACGTTTGTTAGTTGTATTTGTTGAGAAACTTCTGCTGGTGTAAAGGGCTTGATTGGCGGTGACAATTGGCACGCAGTATCAATGAAGGATTCAATTTATTTATCGTCAACATGACCTTGTACTTGTGGTGTTGTAAACACGTTAGCAAGGTGTTTCGCAAATGAATTGGCTTTATCAGTATCAGATCTGGCCCAGGTATCGTCGGGGTTTTTGATAGGAGGGATAGTTGCTATAGGCCGCTTGAATTTCTTTGTTGCCTTCCATATAGAGTTGTCATCAGGAGAGAGATGGATGATGTATTGACTGAATGTTTCATTGCGAGCTTCCGCTAGCGCCTTTTGCAGTTGATGCGTTAGTCTATTATAGTGGGTTTTGTCTCGTCTATCTTTGGTTCTCTGCCATTTTTTCCGTGCCCTTCGTTTCTCAGAAATGAGGTTCCGTACGTTCAGAGGAATGTTGTCTGTTTCAGGTGATGGTTTTGGAACGGGGGTGGCTTGCCATGCAGCTTCTTGTATAATGGTAGTTAAGTACTGGGTTGCCTCATCAATGTCTTGAGCGTTTTTTATTCTGATCTCGAGTTTAATTTCATTTTCTAGGTAGTTCCTAAAATATTCCCAGTCGGTATGCTTGTTGCATAATTTTAAAGGAGGGTCTTTCTTAATGACAGTCGTGCTGATACTTATAATGATTGGCGTATGGTCAGAGGATAGATCGAAGTTGGATTCCGTTTGTTGATAAGTAGGGTTAAATTTGAAAGTCCAACAAGATCCGATACGTCTATTGGTTTTATTTTTTCTCTAGCTTAAGTTCTTTTTCGATAGTCAAATCATAAAATGTTCGGATAAAGATAAAAACCAATTATTACAGTCGAATCCACTTTTGTACTGTATTTGAAAGTCGCTGGTTTGTCTGTATCTGGCATTCTCATAAATACTGTTATACAAGCAAACCTACCCTTACTTTACTCAATGGCATTGATATACGGTCGCAATTGTTAAGTTTTAAAGTTATAAGTTACATTGCCTTTACTGTCACGTTTGGTTATTTATCAATGTTAATAACATTATATAAAGCGTAACCTTTAAGATCAAGCATCATCTCATTTAATGAGATTGGAGGTGTCGAAAATCGTTCAAGATCTGAAAGATTACCTTCAGTTCAGACTGTTTAGGCAATGGAAGTTATAAGTGTCCAAATTAAACGAAATCCTCTTCGTAAGTTGAATATTATGTCCCGGGAAAATCAAATTTTTAAAACTTTGATACCTCGCATAATCAAGCAAGATCTAAAACTAGTTGCTTACAAAAAACATGCGGAAAGAAAAGTAGGAGAGAAAAAGCAAAGAGGTTGGCTGAGTACGCGCACGATAGACGTACAAAATTTTATTTGCGGATAAAAATGTTTACAGTAAAAAACCTTTCAACAAAAAAATAATAGGATATACATTAGGTAGTCTAAAGAAGGATTTGAACTACCACGAAGGATTTAAAGAGGCCATCATACAGCTGTTGCTGTAATATTTTCCGTGAAAAAGGAGTCAATACTTCGGCCGCTGTGTATCAAAAGGTGCAGTGAAACCTCTAAATCATACGCTTTTTCAAAGTGAGGCTTTAATATTTCATTTCCTAGCAGTAGAGAATTGACCTTCTAGTAGCTCAAAATTTAATTTATTAGATTACAAATTGTAAATAGTTGTAGAGGTCATAATTTGCTCAAAAAATACCTTAATGTTGATTCTTTAAAGCGAGCCTTGACGGCTGCAGTCAATATTTTTCCAATGGATGTAGTGTATGTTCTAATATACGAGCGGTCCGGATGTCTTAAAGCTTTGTATAGAGGCAAAGGGTGTTTTTTTTTAGATAAATCCTGTGTAATTATAGTTATCAATAACCATTTTATTTCTTCGTTCTGATCAGTGTGTAATAGTCTATCTGGGCACACTAGGTATAGTTTTTTAAATAGAAGAACTGAAATTCTAACAATAGCTACATTTTTATCAATTTCTATGACACGTTTACGCAAATAGCAACATTTTGCCCTTTTCAGTTACAACGTAAGTTGCATCTTCATTTAGATAGTGTGTGGATTTTGGAAGGGTTTGATTCGGGAATTGTTGTAACGCTGTGTTAAAGTTTTCGATTTTAGAATTTTAATTTTTAAAACTATTAGATTAGAATTTGATTTCTTTAAAATGTTATTTTCTTATAACTTTCTTCTGCGGTGTAGTTGGGATTTTTATTTGTTAAAAAATAAATTTAAATGTGCAATTTCTCAGCATATAATCTATATGTTCCACGCCATTGGTTACCTCATTCTAAAAATTAACTATTTTTGTAGACTTCTTTGTGTCTATGAAGACAACAAATTCTTTTCCGGCATAACTGACAAGCGTAGATCAAAAAGTTGAAGAAGATAGAAAACCCTTTAAATTTGCCCCTCACTTTACGAAGCGTTACTGCACATATCAATAAAATATCTTGAAGCTATTAAGCTAATTGTATATTGGTGAAATAATTTTCAAATGCTGTATATCACAAACGATTTTTTAAAGATGATACTAATGATTTCATTATATTCTACGTTATGTGCCTAACCAACCTGACTATCAGTTGTATAGCTAATTTTGCTTTTCTATATTTAACAGAATTTGTCATACTTCTCCGGCTTATTTTGCATTTAATCAATAAAATTACCAAATTTGAATCAATTTTTTAAGTAACAATTTTCCTGCGTTTAACAAGAAATAATTTTTAAGCGTTGTGTACAGAACTAAACTTTAGCTTTTACTTTAATAATTCTTGTGTTTATAATTAAATTAAAAACAATTTTTAATTCCTTTAAAAAATTATGCATTAAGTTAGAATCCTTGGCAAACATAACTCTCTTACCTGAATATTTCTGCTTCATTTACATTTGCCGAAAGTAATAATTCAAAGAGGACTTCTAATGGGGTAGTGAAGCGCAATACATAGCCTAGCCTACTCAAATGTCAACCTCACCTTCGAGTCGGTGAAGTCTGTTCAAAACAAACGAGGCTCTGACGACCGAACATGGGCGGAATAACCCTAAATCGACGATATAAGAAATGATATCCTCAGTAACTTCAACTTTAGAAGTTGTGGCGCTAGGTGTAAGCAGCCTAACACACGTAAATCAAAAAAAGGGCTCAGACGAAAGCAGAATGAAAAGGAAACTTAAAGTAAAATTTCCCCGGGTGGCAATCCACACCTCCAGTGGAGGGAGCCCCATCGGTTACCGGGGGTTCTGCGTCAACGTTATTGAACCCACATCTTAACTTCAACCGAAACGGAAAGAAGAAGAAACGAGAGATTACAGTAGGAACATGGAACGTACAGGGATGGAACAATAAAGATCTGGAAGTCATAGAAGAATTTAAGAAAATGAAAATAGATATACTAATTACCAGCGAAACAAAGAAGAAGGGAAACGGAACGGAAATTATCCAAGACGTTTTTCATTGCTGGAGTGGAGTCAACAAAGAAAAACGAGCTCAAGCTGGAGTAGGACTGATAATAAGAAAGAAACTGGCAGAGAGAATCAAATCCTGGGAACCAATAAGTGAGAGAATCATCAAAGTACAAATAGAAATATATGGAAAAGAGATAGCAATTCTCGGCGTATATGGACCAACTGACGATAGCACTCAAAATGAAAAAAAGGACTTTATGGAAACGCTAGGGGAGGAAATCCAGAAAATAAGAGACTCCCAAGAAATTATAGTAGCAGGTGACCTTAATGGTAGAACAGGCAAGGAAGCTAACAACAAGATAATAGGACCATTCGGAGAGGAAGTTACAAATGATAATGGAGAGAGAGTTATAGAATTATGTGAAATAAATATCCTCCGAATAACGAATGGGTTTCAGCGGCATAAAATGATCCACAAATATACTTGGGAACGGATGACAAGAAATCTGAAATCAATTATCGATTACATCATAGTAAGAATCAACACCAAAATAAAAATAAAAGATGTACGAGTTAAAAGAGGGGCGGAATGTAGCACAGACCACAAATTATTAATCGCAAAGATGGAATTCCCTTGGTATAGGAAAACAACAATAACCTAAAAAACAAACACAGGAAAAAATAGAGGATCAGCACTACCAAGTCGACCAGCTACAAGACGAAAAGTAAGAGAACTCTACCAAAGAAAGTTGGATCAGAAACTAAATGAATTCACATTTGATAATATAACAGACATGTACGAACATATAAAAACTAGTATAAAAGAAACAGCTCGGGGGGTACTGGGAGTCAGAATAAAAAAGAACAATAATCACAGGATAATCCTTGGTGAAAATACACTAAAAAGTATCCAGGAAAAGAAAGAACAATATCATAGGTGGCTAAGCACCAAAACGCAAGAAGATCAACAAAAGTACGAAGAGAAGAACAAAGAGGTAAAACGATTAGTAACAAGAGAAAAGAATGATCAGTGGAAAACCATGTACACAAACATTGACCAATACATAGGGGGAACAAAGAGTTCAGAAGCATGGCGAATACTAAAAACGTTAAGAACAAATTCAAAAGAAAAGGCATACATACCGTTCATACAACAAGAAAAATGGGAGCAATAATACCAGGACCTGCTAACAGAAAATAGAGAAGAGTTTAAAGGACAAACGATAGAAAATAAACAAAATGACCAAATAGAACACGAAGAAGTAGAAATAACAATTAGAGAAGTCAAAAAGGCCACACAATCATTAAAAAATAGAAAATCTGGAGGACCGGCAGGAATAGTACCCGAAATGGTAAAGTATGGAACCCCGAAATTACTACGCATGATGCAACATATGTTTCGTAAAGCACTAAATGGGGATGTACTACCGAATTAATGGGCAAAAGCGTATATAACGTCGATATTTAAAAAAGGTAATCGCAGAATATGTGACAACTATAGAGGCATTGGTGTGATCTCTCTATAATGGGAAGAATTTATGCAAAAATAGTAAAAAACAAAATAGAAGACAATATTCATGGAAAAATAGGAGAAGACCAAATAGGATTCACAGCCGGAAAATCCTGTATAGACAACATATATACTATCCAACAACTTATAGCGAAGAAAAGAGCGAAAAACAGGGACATTTACTTGGCCTTCATAGACCTCAGAAAAGCGTACGACTCGGTTCCCAGAAAAAAACTTGTGAAGCGATGAGTAATATATGGATCAACAAAAGTCTAATCAGGGCAATACAGCAACTTTATGGAAACAACCAAGTGGCAGTGAAAGTGGGGCAGACGATCAGTAATTACTTTAAGACAACAAAAGGGCTCCTACAAGGATGCTGCACATCTCCAACCCTATTCAAGATATTCTTAGAAGATACTTTAAAGAATTGGAAAAGGAAATGTGAGGGAATGGGGATACCAGTGCGCAATGAACATCTTTATACACTAAGCTACGCAGATGACCAAGTGGTAATAGCCCAAGATGAAGAGGACCTGAGTTATATGCTACGAAAACTAAAAGACGAGTACACAGGCCGGTATGGAAATAAACTTCGACAAGACAGAATATTTAGTGATTACAGAAGAAGAGGTAAAAAACTTAGAAATAGACGACAATGTAGAAATAATAGGGAAAAATAAGTTCAAATACCTCGGCTTTACTATATCAAAAAATACATCTACAGAAGAAGAAATAAAGAACAGGTTAGGACAAACTAGAATAAGTATCAGACAACTACATCCCATTCTATGGAACACACACATTACAAAAAATACAAAACACAGAATATATAACACAATTATCAGAAGTATTATGACATATGGGGCAGAAAACTGGATAATTAATAAGAAAAATAGTGGAAAAATAAAAGCCACAGAAATGGAATTTTGGAGAAGGTGCTGCCAGGTGACACGACTGGACAGAATTAGAAATACAGAAATAGAGAGGAGAATGAATGTAGAAAAAGACACACTGACTTACATCGAGGAAAAGAAATTAATATGGTACGGCCATGTTAGAAGGACGGACAATAATCGATGGATAAAGAAAATAACAGAGTGGAGTCCTCCAGGAAAATGAAAGAGAGGAAGACCCCGAAGATCTTTCAGAGATGAGGTGGACGAAGCCATGGAAAGAAGAGGGCTAGCAGACGCAGATTGGGAAGACAAGAAGGAGTGGAAGAAACGGTTGAGTGAAGGAAGACAGCGTCAGCTGTGAAGATCCTTTTGTATATATATAATAATTCAAAGATGTCGTTCGCATCTATTAAGTAAATGTTCGATCATGTTTTTACTTTCTTTTATATTCACGTTTAGCTTCTAACATATATATATATATATATATATACTAAATACGGTTTAGGTCACTATTTCTAGTGTTACAAAATTATCCAAAGTACACTTTAAAGCTAACAATTCTTACACCTTGCATAAATGATATTAGCTGCGATTACGAAAGGTTTCTCTAGTGCTACCTGTATCATCATTAACAAATTAAGTGTCTAATGAAACATCTGGTGGTACAAGTTAGGCATTTTTCTATGTTGGTTTCACTCTTATTTTTGTTATACCAACACATTACAAAATTCTACAACTGCTGTAAATGACATTTGCTTATAACATTTACTAATTACAAATAAATAAAAATATATGAATATCGTAAAAACGCAATACAGAACTAAACAGGCACTTAAAAATATATTCTAACGAATTCTATACTTGAAATACAATAACATGTGATTACGCTAACAAGCTTGAATATAATCTCACTCGGTTCATAACGCTATTAACGAAAAGTACAGAATTACTAAAAAGCTATTTAACCTATTCTTATAGATGATAGTGAAATCATCCGTAAACAAAAAAAAAACACCTACTATACAACCGTATCTTAGTAGAACCACTAAAAACAAATTATACATAAGTGTGTGTGAAGGGAATTACAAAACAGTAAACTGCAAGAGCAAAGATACGCCAGCAACCTACGCCTTATATTGAATAAGTCACTCAGTCAGCTACCGCGAATGAGAGTACTAGCCCCAATAATAGACCTCAAACTTCTCCAGCCCCACTCCCAAACTCAAAAATCACTTTCAAAATTTCAGCTAAGTTTCTAATGAACAATGCTAATATTGTCAGGAATACGCGATCTCCAACTGAAAATATCGCCGATCACTGACTTGGTCTAGTTCTTAGCAAGTCGATAGATTTAATTTAACGAAACAGGATGGTCTTGAACATGTTGACAATGTTAATTAACAAACAATGCAATAGATAAATCCCTCAGAACAGCACATCAACAGTCTGTAAAAATATAGACAGAATTACTCCACTCCTAAGACTCAATTTCATTGATATGCTAGAAATAAGCGAAACACGCTTTATAGAAAAACCATATTTTAAAATTCCAAACTATCTAACAAAACAAGACAAGCAGGGGCCACCTTGCTGATAAAACAAAACATCAAACAGAACGCTTTAGGTCAACGATATTAAAATGCTTTTTTTACTATACCAACTAACTGTTCTAAACATAACATTAAGAAAGAAGACTTGAATACATTTTTTTGTTTATTTGGAAAAGACACTTCAAATAAATCACACCACCTGTGAATTTTGACCAATCAGAACCAAAAGTAGAGAGCTATTCAAGATTATAAGAGTATAAAATAAGAAATATAGCTACCTGTCAACGGGAATTCTGATATATTAGCTTAAGGGCCTCCACACACACCTGACCTTCTCAACCTTTTTATCATCAATGGACTATCGACAAATTAGAGACATTACAGCAAACTACGACTTAACATCGGATTATAAGCATGCATTATACAAAAAGGGCCTCCCAGAAGACTACAGAAATTTAAAAGAGACTAAGAAGTTGCCATATTCTACATCAAAGCATAGATTTAAATGCCTGATTAAAGAATCCAATATAAAAAAATAATGCCGACAACTAACTAAACACGCTGCTTAAAGCTATAATCCAACAAGCCATTCTAATAACAATATTAATCTAATAAATCTAATAAAGTTAAACAACTAGGCGCTCAAAAATGAAAAGACACAGCTCAGTGTCAAAGAACTCACCATCCTTTGTACAAAACACCACCTAACACGCTTATTAACTAACTAAAAGCAAGTCAACAAACCAAGAGACGGCTCATTCAAAAGTTATGTATCAAATTTAAATAGATATGTTAACTCAATTTAGAAATTCATTAAATTTTCCTTAAAAACTCATATTACAACTTTATCTCTACGAAAGCTACCTTCAACACTAAAGTAGGCTAAAAATGACAAACAAAGATTAGACCTATTTGCTGCATCATTCCGGTGCATGCTAACCCACGAAAGCACAATCGACGACTTGGTTCCAGAAATCCCAACTCTATCTAAAACACCTCCATAAATCCAAATCGTTAATAGTACACTAAAACTTCAGTACTAGCCTACATAATTCGAAAAACTTGAAATAATATTTATCTCTAAGTAGAGTAGGGATCCCAGATGAACCATGCTCTTTGAGGGACTAGTGTTGCGAATCCTTGACTCTGCATTCTCTGCAGCAAGCTATACTCTATATCACCAATTTGGCTTTATTAACTCGCACTCAACAATCCAAAAGTTTCAGTTGATCACACATGTAATAAACACTGCTTTAGAGGAAGAATTCTATTGCACAGTCATCCTACTAGACGTTAGCCAAGGCTTTGATAAGGTCTAGTACAAAAAATATATACAAATGAACAAAACTTATCTTTTTAATTTTACAAACTACTAGAATCCTACTTAAGCAACCGACAATTTAGAACATGGTTCAGAGATGAAGTTTCAGCATTCAATCAGAGGTACCTTATGGAAGTTCTTGGGACCTTTTGCATATTTAATATTTACCTTTAAGCTCTCAACCACACCTACCACAGCCATAGGTACCTTCACTGACGGTACAATCATACTTGCGAGTCACAACTATGTAAACATCGCATCACACCAAGTTCAAATCCATCTTAATGAGCTCTACGACTGGTTTAAGAAATAGGAAATAAAAGGTAATAAACCAAAACCCAGCCATGCGACATTTATCTTGCAAAAAAATTATCTCATGATCTCTATGAAATACTTAAAACCACATTTTGACAATACACTCACCTGGCGAAAACACATCAAAAAAAAATAACACACAAAGCTAAGATTTAAAAATGTCTGCTGACTCAAGAGACGTTACCCCACTAATCTGCACTGAAGAGAATCCTTTACTGGAGAGGGCTTCGTCATGCCAGTTTCGAACATATCAAGTTTGCTTAGAGCCTAATTAATATATTCTAAAGGGTTCTCCAATAGAGGCGCTCGAACTTTAACAGTGTACAGCGGCCATGTTGGTAAAGCTACATCTGTCAAATTTAGAAGTTATAGTAAATAATTTTGAGAAAATCACCATGAAAAGCAACCCGTGCAAATTATTAAATTTTATTATGAAAATGAGTGCTCATGTCGGGCTACGTTCCGTGAGCTACGTCATTTTTACGGTGCACACAATCGTCCTGCTGAATTGACTATTCGTTGTTTGGTGGACAAATTCGAATTAACTGGTTCAACAATCAAACAACACCCGTATGTCGTGGAAACGTGAGATCTATAGAAAACGTTACTCCAGTGCAGGATAACCCGAGGCAGTTATTTCATCGTCGCGCCCAAGAACTCAACATGGCGAATTTTGTGCCGAAACTTGGGCCTGCACCCATATAAAATTCAGTTAACCCAGAAACTGAAGATAAACGACTGTAGGCAGCGTTGAGCATTCGCTGATTGTGTTCTGGAGCAGTTGGAAGGGGATCCCGATTTCGGACGGAAAATTATCTTCAGCGACGAGGCCCATTTTTTGGATGAATGACTATGTCAACAAGCAAAATTATCGCATTTAGGGAGGTAGCAATTCACAGGAAACACATCAGTTGCAAATGCATTCCGAAAAAGTTACTGTTTAGTGTGGCGGGGTCATTCTTCCAAAACGAAGCTTCTACCGCCATAACTGTCACCAGCGAGGGCTACAGGTCAACGATAACCATTTACTTGACCTAAATTAGAAGATATGGATCTCAACGAGACGTGATTCCAACAAGACGGCGCTACGTGCCACACAGCGCTTGCAACAATGGATTTTCTCTACGACAAATTCGACGGCATGGTTATCTCTCGCTTCGGCGACGTCAACTGGCCACCAAGATCGTGTGATTTAACGCCCTTCGACTTTTTCTTGTGGGGCTACGTCTAATCACAGGTCTATGCGAAGTAGCCGACTGATGTTTTAAAAGTCACCATAACCAATGCCATCAATAATATCGAGCTCAATTTATGCAGAAGAGTAATCGAAAATTGGACCTCTCGGATGCGCGTTGTCTAGGGAAGCCGCAGCGGCTATTTGACCGATATCATGTTCCAATAAAAAAATTAATCATATCTCATACGCAACTTGTTTTATTTCAAATGCCCTTAATAGAAAACCCTTTAATTGTTGACTTTCTGATCAATAAAGAAACTCGATCGGTAACCAAATGCGATCATAGAGAATAACTAGAAGTTTCATTTTATATGTCTCAAAAGTATAGAAAATTATAAATTACATATTTTCTTTAAATAATAAAATCAATGTCCTGTATTTTAGGACAATATTAAAATACAGGACATAGAAAACTAGAAGGAGGAATATCAACAAGTAGTCGAAAACAAACTAAACGATCTCGAACAACGAAATAATAATAATAAAATTGAAACATTGCACAAGGAAATCTTAGATGCTATCTCCCATGGGACCAAAATAAGAAAAATAGCAAAGAAAGTAAATGGAAAATCCCCAACTCAAAACGAAATACAACTTTTAAGAGAAAGAAGACAACTAGTTATTGAAAATAAAAGAAATACAACAGAATACGGCAACTTATGTAAGACTATTAGACGAAAAATCAAATAAAACAGAATCAAAAGACAAGAAGAGAAAATAAATAAAATAATTCAGCAAAATGGAGCAATGAAGGTACTACGACCAACATTCGGGAAAAAACAAATATGTGCATTACGAAACAGAAATGGGGACATAATAAGAGATAAAGATGAAATACTAAAAATAGTACAGGAATTCTATAAAGAACTATATGAATCGAAAGTAATAAGAATCGAAAACACCCAAGAAACCCGTAAAGAAACTGCCAAAATCCAAAATGTTGGTTCTGAAGAATTGCCCGATATAGAAGAATACGAACTAGAGAACGCACTAAAGCAAATGAAAGCAAATAAATCACCTGGGAAAGACGGCGTCGTAATAGAACTGATCAAATGGGGTGGACAAAAATTAAAACGAAAAATAGTAAATATGCTAAACAAATGTCTGATCAAAGCAGCTATACCGCAAGATTGGAGCGATTCCATTCTTCTACACAAAAAAAGGAGATCACACGCGATTAGAGAATTACAGACCGATAAGTTTGTTATCAGCATTATACAAGCTAATGACAAAAATAATAACAAATCGATTAACCATCAAACTGGACGCATACCAATCAGAAACTCAAGCCGGATTTAGAAAAGGCTATGGAACCAGAGATCACCTATTTACAATGAAACTATTAGTTGAAAAAGCCAATGAATATAACATACCTCTTTACCTGGCTTTCATAGACTTTGAAAAGGCCTTCGACTCGGTAGAAACATGGGCAATTACAGAAGCACTTAAAAACGGTGGAATTGACCAAAGATACATAAATCTTTTGAACAACATCAGCAATAAAACTACTGCTACCTACAAATTACACGATGAAACAAAACCCGTTAAGTTAAAACGCGGGGTTCGGCAAGGCGATTGTCTGTCTCCTAAACTGTTCACGCTAGTGTTAGAAGATATGTTTCGAAAAATTAAATGGGAAAACTATGGGGTAAACATAAATGGCAGAAAAATAAACGACCTACTGTATGCTGATGATATCGTTATCATTGCTACGAACCAAAACGACCTACAATATATGGTACAAGACTTAAAACAACAAGCAGAAAAGATCGGTCTGAAAATGAATTTAAATAAAACAAAAACAAATGATGCCAGAACATCAGGACATAGACGAAACATTAAAAGTTGGAAATGTAACGATTGAAAATGTTAGTGAATACATATACTTAGGACAAAACACTCAGGATTGACCGTGACAGCCAAATAACAGAAATCAAAAGAAGATCTCGATTAGCATGGATAGCCTATGGTAAACTTAGTTTTATTTTGAACTCCAAAAATATTGGCCAACATCTTAAGACGAAAGTTTTTGATAAATGCATCTTACCTGTAATGACCTACGGAAGCGAAAACTGGACCCTAACAAAAACCCACTTGCACAAATTAACAACCACTCAAAGAGCAATGGAACGAAAAATGCTAGGCATATCACTACGTGACAGAAAAACTAATGTATGGATTAGGGAGAAAACAAAAGTGACAAATGTTATTGAAGCAATAGCAAATCTGAAATGGAGTTGGGCCGGACACCTTGCCAGAACACAAGAAACTAGATGGACAAAAACAATGCTTCAGTGGCGGCCGTGGGAATATAGAAGAAACAGAGAAAGACCACCCAATAGATGGTACAACGATATAAAAAAAGTGGTCGGATTGAAATGGATACAGGAAGCTCAAAATAGGACCAAGTGGAAGTCAATGAAGGAGGCCTTCGTCCAGTTATGGACCGAAACGGGCTAAGAAGAAGAAGAAGAATAAAATCAGTTTTCCAAAGATGTTTATAATATAATCTTAAGAGGTTATCCAAAGACACTTGTAATAAGATAAAAATGTGGTGTGTACTATTTCAAACTTAAAACAATTAAACAAAAAGCGAGTCCTTCATATCCAAGACATGCGTTCTAGGGTTAAACATTATTATTTACCAAATCAAGATAATAAGTAAAACGCACTATTACAAGGCAAAACAGCTATTAATACAAATTATAATGTGATGGTAAGACCTTAAATGTTCAGGATGATATTTATGTCTTAACTGATAACCATATAGGAAAAGTTCTTAATTGCCTTTTAAATCATGTTTATTACGTGCAATATATTTGCTGTAGGAAGAAATTAAGCCAATGCTAAGATAACATTTTTATTGCATAATAACTCTTTTTAGACATCAGTAGGAAAAACTTACAATTGCTAGAAAAGCTGTTTTTGTAAAAAAAAACTACAAAATATTACGTGTGCTGAAAAAAATGGAGAAAGGGCAATCGTAAAATGTTGTTAAAAAAATACTAAATTGAAACAAATTACAATTATTATCCTGGAGCACAATCAGCAAATTCAATTGCTGCTGTTCATTTTCATGGCAAATGCTGGTTCGTAGGTCAGCAATTCATCAATATTATTGACATGGTTTACTTGTCAGTTTTCAAGGAATATTTGACGGTAGGAAAGCAAAGTGAACGAGAAAACAGATTCCAGCTTTCATTGGCGATCAATTCGACTACGCAGCGTTAAGCATTCTTTCGGCTAGGATATCAGCGTTTTAATGGTAAGGCCCTACGCCCCGCGTGGGAGCACGGCCTGCGAACTGAGAGGTTAAGGCTCTCATACGTTCGCTCTCTCTGCCCGGTCGTCGCGCACCATCTCTGATGCGGGGCGATGTGGCAAGCACCGCGCCTGAGACGACCGCTATGATTACCCCTTGTTCGAATGAACGCAGGCACTCAATTATTTTTAGTAACTGAGTAGGCCACCCGCCAGGCATCAGAGAGCAGGATATCAGTGTAAAGGTGATTATACTGAATTACACAGATGTTACTCTAGTTGTTAAACTTTCTGTTTACATTTACGTCACGAATAGTCTTTTATAAAATTAAAGTGTTGGAATCATTTAATTACATAAAATTATATGAGTGTATTATTTAACCTGCACAATTTACCATATTGTTTTTATAAACGAAACAAGTAATAATGTAATGTTTAAATTAAAATGCAAAACGCTTAACAGATTATATGGTATATTCACAAGAATTACAATATTTAATAAAACAGGTAAAAAGGGTAGTGGAAACAGAACTGGGAACTCAACACAAATAAGTTGTAACAATCATAAAAGCTATTAATATTATAATAGGAGACAAAAACAATACAAAATATATACCAATTAAAACATAAAAGTGAAAAATAAATATCAGGAAAAAACAGATAGTGACACAAGAAAACAAGAAAAACTGAAGCAGAAGTAACAATTAGAATGAAAGCGAAATAAATTTAAAAACAAAATATAATAAGGCAAATTAGGTGTGTAAAAAACAAAGAATAAATAAATATATTAAAATATGAACGTATTAGAATGAAAAAGTTAAAATAGAAGTTAATAAAGAGAAACAGACATGGAAAAAATTTACAGTAGAACAATAATACATAAACATAAACAATTATACTAAAACAGAGAAAAAGCTCAAAAGTTTGAGGTAGTTTGGGGAAAGCTAAATTAATATAAAAAAATGCCACAAATTACTTTTTAGCCAAATAAAACAATGAAAGGACAGAACATATTTTGAGAAATAAGGACAAAAACTGCATTACAGGAAAACTTAGAATTATGGAGGCACTGTTCTAAAAATAAATTAAATGTAGAGTGTATATGTCATTAACAACTAAATACAAATACATACAATAAAAGTGAGATTTCGATGGCCTAAAACTAAGAAAAGAGAAAGTAGCAGAAGTAATTAAAAAAATTAAATAGAAAAGGTAGGCGGGAAACATAACATAGACCCTGAAACAATAAAATAGACGGTAAAACAGGAAAAACATGGTTTTGGAAAATACGTAATAATACTGCAACACAAACACAAAACCGAATACATAATCTAATAATACTAATATATACAAAAAAAAGTAGATCTCGCAAATTATAAAGTTTTTTTTTGTCCGGAAATGTGTAGAATTATTAGGATATTTAATAAAAAGTTTATGCAAAAATGTATCAGTCAAAATACAAATAAACGGAGAAATATCTATAGAATTTAAAATAACAAAAAGAATTAAACAAGGCGACAGCTTAAGTTTTCTTGTAAAAGTGGAAAGTTTATTGTATGCAGATGATATTGTATTTACATCAGATTCACCAACAGAAATACAAAAACAATGTAATACGTGGAATAACAAAACAAAACAACTAAAAATAAAATTGAATATAAATAAAAGAAACTAATGAATTTCAATATGAATAATAAATATAAAAAAGTATTCTTTTTCTTCTTCTTTAACCAGCTTTATTCCGCCCATCCTTGGACATAAGCATCCCCCATCCTTTTCCATTATTCTATCTCCTGTGCTATTTTAATCCATTTTGGTCCACTTATTTTCTTTATATCATCGATCCACCTTTGCTAAGGACGTCCTCTATATCTTTTCCCCTTCCAGGGTCTCCATTGTATCAGTTTCTTTGTCCATCTATCTTCTTTCATCCTAGCAACGTGTCCAACCCATCGCCACTTCTTTTGTGTTATTGTTATTCCTACATCTAATCACCAATACGCAAGTTGGCCAGTGTGGTGGTTTATAGGCCTTTTAACCCCCCCCCCCCCTAAGTTTAACATAAATAGAGTTGATGCGAAAGGGCCCTCAGTTCTCGACAGCTTGGTGATCCCTGGCCAAGGCTGCGGTCAGACCAGACATCAAGCAGAGGGTGCGAAGAATCCCCGAGCTACGGCAGGCTGCCAGAAGAAGATGATGAACGTCGCTACTTATAATGTTAGATCACTGTTATGTGATAATAAGCTAGAAGAATTAGAACTAGAGCTAGGGAAAATCCAATGGGATATAGTGGGACTGAGTGGGATCAGAAGAAGAGAAAAAGAAATTGTGAAACTAGAATCAGATAATACCCTGTATTGTAAAGAAAACGACGGCGAAAGTACTGGAGGCGTTGGTTTCATAATAAATAGAAGTATAAAAGGCAAGATTATAGAATATGTTAGCGTGACAGAAAGAATTGCTTATATAAAAATGCAGTTGAAGCAGAGATACGTCTTGCAGATATGGCAAGCTTATGCACCAACCTCTGACCACTCTGATGAGGAAGTAGAACAATTTTATGACGACATTAGCAGAAGTATAGAAAAAGAAAACAGTCATTTTAAATTAGTAATTGGAGACTTTAACGCGAAGTTGGGCATTAAAAAAGAAAAAGTTGAAATTAATGTTGGACCTTATGGCCTAGGTAATCAAAATCAAAGAGTAGAAATTTTGCTGAACTTTCTTGCGAAACATAAATTATACGCAATGAATACGTTTTATTATAAACATCCGAGTAGACGTTGGACTTGGATAAGTCCGGATGCGAGTACTAGAAACGAAATAGACTATATAATAACAAATAAAAAATGTGTAGTAGAGGATGTAACAGTTTTGAATAAATTCACCACAAATAGCTATCACAGACTAGTTAGAAGTAGAATAGTAATAAATACAAAGAAGGAAAGACAAAAGTTAATATTTAACTGTAACGCACAGAAAATAGATACAAGCAGATTAAAGCAAGAAAGGCAAAACTACCAGCAAGAACCTAAGAAATAGATCTCACAAAACTTAAGTCACGAAACGAAAAATAATCTGAACAACCTTAACGACACTGATGAAAGGATTAATAGAAAAAGGAAAGTAAAAGAACTAAAGATTTAATGGCAATGAGAAGGCAATTAGCATCCCAAGACAAAAGGAGTACACAAGAATATAGAAACCTAAATAAAGAAATTGATGCAAATTTAAAACAAGATATTAAAAACTATAAGGAAGGTATAATAAGAAACACAATTGAAAATAATGGAAACCTTAAAGTAATGAGAAGAAATCTTATGAAAGGTAAAAAAGAAATTGTAGAATTAAAAGACGAGAGCGGCAAAACGCATAACAATAAAAACAAAATAATAGAAATAACAGAAGAATTTTATAAATCATTATATGCAAGAGAAGAAGAACTAAAAATAGAAAACTATAGAATACGAAAATTAGTAAACATAAACTCCGAAGAAATACCAGAAATCACAATAGAAAAGATAAAAAATGCACTAAAAGGAATGAAAAACAAAATAGCTGCCGGAGAGGACAAGATAATGGCAGAATTCATAAAGGAAGGAGGTGAGTTATTACAGCACATAAAAGAAATATTTAACAAATGCCTAGAGGAAGGCACAATACCAATAAAATGGAGGAACGCAATGATAATCCTAATATAAAACAAGGAGATATAAGTAAATTGACCAATTATAGACCGATAAGTTTACTCTCTCAACTGTACAAATTATTCTAAAAAATCATAACAAATCGGCTGACCAATAAATTTGATTTCTATCAAACGCCAAAACAAGCCGGATTCAGAAAAGGATATAGTACACTGGATCATCTACAGACACTCAGAATTTTGATAGAAAAGTCTACAGAGTATAACTTACCGATATATACGGGATTTATAGACTTTGAAAAAGCGTTCGATAGTTTAGTACACTTAGCGATAATAGAGGCGCATAATCACTGCAGAATAGATTCTAGTTATAGCACACTGATAAAAGACATATATAGGAATGCACCTGTAATAATTAAATTACAAGACCAATGCACAAAGCCTATAAACGTAGAGAGAGGAATCAGGCAAGGAAATAACATATCGCCCAAACTTTTTATAGCGGCTCTAGAAGATGTTTTCAAGAAACTCAATTGGGAAAATAAAGGAATAAATGTGAATGGAGAATGGCTTAATAATTTACGGTATGCAGACGACGTGGTGATAATAGCAAAAACTATCGAAGAGTTACAAGAGATGTTGTATGAACTAAATGAAAAATCAAACAAAGTAGGCTTAAGAATAAATATTAATAAAACAAAAATAGTGATGAGCGAAGAAGAGGAAAATGAGGGACAAAAATAAAAATAAACGGTAGGGAACTACAGAAAGTATCAGAAGTAATATGCTTAGGACGTAAGATCAAAATGGGAAAGGCAAATCAAATGGCAGAGTTGAACAGAAGAATTAAACAAGGGTGGAGCGCTATCGGCAAACTAAGTTATATATTCAAAGGTAAATTCGCAAACTATCAGAAAGCAAGAGTCTCTAACCAATGCATTCTTCCAGTCTTGTCATATGGTACCGAAACATGGGTATTAACAAGAAAGATGATGAATAAAATGTTAATAACACAAAGAAATATGGAGAGAAGTATGTTGGGAATAACACTCAGGGACAGAAAAAATAATACATGGATTAGAGAGAAAACTAAAGTAAAAAATATATATTATAAGAAATATAAAAGTAACTTGCCAATGTTCAAGATATAAAATGACTTGGTAATAGGAACAAATAACAATTAAAATGCAATTATAATGAAGAAGAACTTGTCAAATGGAAGTTGATAAAGATAAAAAAAGAAGACGAGAAGGATCATGAACGGTATGGGTATCAATGATAGCAGAAATAGAAAAATAAAAAAAGAATTATAGAAAAAATAATAAAATTACCTTATAACAGTTTTGAATGAATGAAAGATCCATAGATAAAGGGAAAATAAATAACATATATCCGACGCTTTACAAAGACATGCGGAAATAAGAAAAATATACTAAGTTAACTGAATTACCAATTTTGTTGCAAAATCTAAGTTATGCAATAAATTATAAATTTTTAGGAAAAATTCTTCAAAAGTTATGCCAAACAATTAAAATAAAAAAACTGGAATAGAAGATTAAGCATTAAGTTTCTTATACATTTTTATGTCCAATCGAGTTGTATCTGCAGTTAGAGTATGAATAGTTCACTGGCTCTTAAGAAAGAAGCTAAAACAAGTTTATTGTAAGAGCTGCCTTCACTCACCAAGTGTTAAGGTCATTTGTAATATTGAGGTTCTACGCATTACGTTACACTTGTGTAATAAAACATTTTAGGTTCAATAATACATCACTCAAACAATAATGCAGATAAAAGAATAAGTAATATTAAAAGCAATTAGATGTATTATAAATAAGAGTCCCCGGGAAAAGACGGAATTGTTAAAGAAACATTAAAATATGGAGAATTAGCTCTACCGACTAAGTTCGTGCATTTAATATAGAAAATATTTGCAAAGAACGTGCCCTGGAAGAACATAAAGAACAGTATTGTTATATCTCTTTTTAAAATTGTGATAAACGTGAGCCAGCAACTCCAGAGGCATAAATATGCTTAAATGTATATCATAGTTAACAACAAATGTTAGTGTTAGCAACAGGAAATTTGTAAAGGTCGCTTATTCGTAGATGGCGTATTTGCACCCTTTCGAAAAATTCAATATTTGTTGTATATGTTTGTGTTTATAATATCGCAGATTCTAGATGAGCAAAGCTGAAGTTCGAATCGTAATACGTTGATGTTGGAAGCGACAACTTTCTCCGAAAGAGGCTATGATGCTGTAGGCAAAGGAACAGAATCGTTTCAAAATGTACAAAAAGTTTGATTCCGCAATTCTGGTCACGTTCTAGCTGACCATCTGTTCTGGATGACGGAAACTTGTAAGTCGCTTTGGATGCCGAACCGTTTTTGAGAACTCAGGGCCTGGTTGAAGAGCTTGTAGTCTACCAGAATTCAGAATGGAGTCATCTTCATCAGCTTGTCCACAATATGAGATCTGAGCACAGACTCAACTTTCAATTAGGATGAAGAAGCGTATCAGGAGTACTTCGATTCAAAGCCGGAGGAGGAGAACTTCAATCAGATTCGGATGCTTGGAGATCAACGCTTGCATGGCGGCCTTTATTTTGTTTTTAAATAAATTTGTCCACAAAATGAAATTTTTTGTAAGTGTGGTAGAACTTTCTCCCAACCTAAGAATTAGATTTTTATATAGGTGTTCGCGCCAATCTCCTAATTATATTTATTTTTGAAATTTTAAATTAGGGCTGGCTATAATTTGATTCCCTCATATATCATCATCATCATCATTAGCCATCTTCGGTCCATTTCTGAACATAGGCCTCTTTCATGTTTCTCCAGTGTTCACGATTTTGAGCCTCTCTGATCCATGCTAACCCGGCCGTTTTCTTAAGGTCGTCGGTCCAGCGCATTGGGGGTCGTCCTCTGTTTCTTCTTCCTAGGTATGGTCTCCATTTTAATAAAGTGTTAGACCATCTTCCATCTTGGTATCTAGCAACATGTCCTGCGTAACCCCACTTCAGTTCTGTCACTGCCTCCACAACATCTTTAACTTTCGTGATGCTTCGAATCCATGTATTCCTTCTACGATCTTTTAGGGATATTCCTAACATCTGACGCTCCATTGCTCTTTGCGTCACTTTCAATTGGCTCATTGACTGTTTGGTGAGGGTCCATGTTTGTGCTCCGTAGATCAACACCGGTAATATGCACTGATCAAATAGTCTGCTACGTAAACGCATAGGTATATTTTTATTTTTTAGTGTTTTACTTAGTTTTCCGAACGCGCTCCATGCTAGTCTTTTCCTGCGGTTTATTTCTATTTTTTGATTAGGCCTTCCTAACGTTATCATATTTCCAAGATATATATAGCTTTCTACATTTTCGATTTCTATGTTTCTTACATTTATTCTTGGATTTTCTGGGCACATTACTTTTGTTTTTTGTAAATTCATATTTAAACCAACCCTCATATATATATATATATATATATGTGAAATTTGTTTTATCGGCCCAATTGACTGCAAGCACACGTGCCGATTAAGGTCGCGCGCCGCGCTCGTACAATTGGCTTTTAGCTCTTGCTTTGGCACGTTGGTTTCGTTTAGTTCGCGCGACATTAAGCCTTTGCTTTATTCATTTTAAACTTGCCATTTTCAATTACGTACAATTTTGCTTTATTAAAACCTGCATGTCGCATTTTTTGTTCGCGGCATTACGCATTTGCCTTTGTTCGTGTTTTTGCATTTGGCATTTTGGGCCGTGTTCTCGCCGATAAATTATCAGCTCGACGAGGGAACCTTTACACCAGGAACGCTCCCGTTTCGTCTGCTGTGAAGATCGGGGTAACTTGTCCTAATTTTTATCCATGTCCTACTCCTTTTCTTCTGGAAGACCCAGGACCAACAGCAGGGAACCGATTTCTGCGGGAAGAACCGTTTCCACAGGTTAGTGTTTTAATTTTAGAGTTGTTTCAAATTTTCTATTCAAAATTCAAAATTACCTATACAGTCCACTTATTTCGGCCGCACCAATAGGTTTTGGCATTTTAAGAAATTATGTGATTGTTTCTCTCGTTTATGATATATTCAGACCATACTCTAAAACTAGCCACCATTAATAAATCAACCTAAACTAGTACTTTGTACTAGAAAACCTGACTGGGATCATCTGGGATAATCTACAGCTTAAGTTTAAATATTGATACCTAAAATGTAAATAGTTTATATCTCTCCGGTAAACTAAACAATGTTATTAAGAAAATGGAGAGAATCAGCGCAGATGTACTAGAACTCAGCCAAGTTAGATGGCCATGAATGGGGAAAACTAATACAAAAGATACTATCTTCTAAACCACTACAACAGAGTTGTCTTTTTAGTAAACTAAAGAGTAAACAATTTTTACCATACTCAGATAGAATAGCACTCTAACAAACCTATCCCACTAATGTAAATATAAATATCATCCAAGTATCTGCAGCCACTTTAGGTGGACCTGAAGTATAAATACCAACAACGTATAAAGATCTAACAAAATTTAAGAAAACAAAAAGAACGAAGTTTTAATAATCATTGGAGACTTCAATACTAAAGTCGGACAAGGACGTGTCGATAACACTGTAGCAGATTTCGAGCTAGGAACACAGAACGACAGAGGCAACACACTAATTTAGTTTTGCCAAGAAGCAGTTTAAGCCTCTCCAAGGCAATTTTTTACTTGGCTGTCCCCACAACATACTACAGACAAAACTGTGAGAAAGTAGATTGACTTTTTAATAATCAATAAGAGATATAGAAATGGACTCTATTGCGTCCGAACGGACCATAGCTCGATAATGGAAAACCTCAAGATAAAACTAAAGAAACTGGGACGACTTTTAAGAAAATAATTGACATCATTAAGTTAAAAAACGAAGAAATGCGTAGCAAAGCTAAAGAAAAATAAACCCTGGAATTAAAGGCACAGTGGATACAAACGTAAACCCAAATATAGAAGACAGTTGGAGTCATCTTAAAAATTCTTTTATATCGGCCAAGAATGACGTTATTGCATCATAAACCGACAGAAAGAAAAATAAATGGATCACCAGAGATATTTTGCTATTAATGGAAGAAAAAATATATACAAAACCAAAACCAAAAAAAATATAAGAAAATCCAAAAACAGATTCGAAATAGGATCCGTATAGCAAAAGAAAAATAGCTAAAAAGCAAACGCATAGAAACAAAAAGTCTAAAAGAAGAACACAATCGCTTTATTATTCACAAACTTGTAAAATAAACCACCGGGCGAGTAAAATATTCAAACTTAAAAGACTTAACGACGACAATAGTATTTGGATCACAAACTTTAATGAAATAGTAATTCACTGGAAGTGTTATATCAAACAACTATTTAAGGAACGCGAACCAAGAGTATTCGTCCATCAATACAAAAGTAAAAAGTCTTAAAAAATACTAAAATCCGAAATTATGCAGGCAAAGCACCCAGCCTTGATGATGTGTATATAAAAGTTATAAAACTCTTTGACGATGACTGTATCGACTATATATTAAAATTGTTTAATGCCGTTTACGAGACTGGTCGATTACCTAGGGATTGGCTACAGCCTACCTTTATTCTTATCCTCAAGAAAATCAAAGCTAACAAATGTAACCAATACCTGTACGATCAGCTTGATGAGTCACGTTTTCAAGATACTCTTGAAAATAATACTGGCTGGAATACACAGAAAATGTGAAGAAGAGTTGTTGTCAATTCGGTTTCAGACAGGGGTTTTGTACTAGAGAAGCGTTTTTTAGCCTCACGGTGCTACTCTAAAAAGCCAGGACCAGAGAAGAGACGTGTATACGTGTTTTATGGACTACCAAAAAGCTTTCGACTCTATCAACTATAACTAATTAATAAAATTTTGTGATCATAATGGCATCGACAAAAAGGGTTTAAATATTATTATAGCGCTTTATAAACACCAGGCGACATTTGTATTGCTCTTATTTTTACCAGCACCTTACAAGACCCAAACGACGTTATTAAAATTAACGGGAAAATTATCAACAACCCACGCTTTGCTTTATAATTGCTGACAGATCGGAAGCACTACAACGACTAATGAACAGAGTATTGTCTGAAGAAGATCAACTATCATTAAATATTAGCATTGACAAGACAAAGGTGATAGTTGTAAGTAAACACCGATGACCCAAGTAAATATTTTCGTACACGGAAAACCTATTGAACATGTCAACCGAACAATAAAATTTATTTTAGTGGGATTTGCAAAAAAAAGTGGAAAATCCGTTGGCAAACAGTTTCAAATTAAAAATGCCTTAATATTTTCCGTAATCACAATAGCAACGTTTGACAATGTGTTAACTACAGTTAAGTCCAGTTACAGTGGACCCTGAATATAGTTGACCCTCGGTTATAGTTGACCGCTTTACTAAGTCCCAGGCCCATATAAACACCGCTAATGTTAAAAATTCCGAATATAGTTGACATCAAGTCCGGTTATAATTGAATACCAAATATTGTTAAAAATAAATTTTAAAAAATATTAAAAAAATCAAACTTATTGCGGATGGTTTTTATTAATTGCAGTCAGTAATTTACATGTAGATGTATAAAGATATTTTTCGTACAATAGAAAAGTTTGGTCATCCCTTTGTAACTCTCTGCTTTTCAATATTTTCTTTATTTTGCTTGTGTTAATATATTTTTTTATAAATTGGCGTTTCTACTACAACAGTGTATAATTTATAAATTATCCTCAGTTTGTGCTATTGGTGTTTATCTGGTCGGTGAAAATATCTAAAAGGATACCAAACTGAAAGTTAATCAAGAAATACAGAGTGGTTCAAGTCAGAGTGAAATTGGCAAAAAATACCAGATTAGTAAACAGTGTGTAAGTGGTATCCATAAGAACCAGGAAAATATTTTAATGGCTTTTGCTAACTGTAGTTCGCAAACAAGACGATTACGCCGTGCTAATAGGGATGACACAGAATCGGTATTGTTGAAGTGATTTGAATCGTACAAATTGAGCTGTCGGTAAACGGAAAAATATTAAAAGCCACGGTAAACGACTTGAATAAGAGATCCAGTGCTCTCAGAGATTGCTGGGCAGATTTAAAAACGACATACCATGAGTTGTGGAAAAATTAATGGTAAGGCCAATAAAGTTTACCATATGCAGTGTCAAAGTGGCTGAAAGACACTTGGTCAATGCTGTGTAAAACATATTCTCTTAAGATATTTTCAGTGCTGATAAATCCGGATTGTTTTATAAAATAAAGCCTGATAAGACTTTAAAATTCAAAGAAGAAAAATGTACAGGAAGCAAAATTCGAAAGAAAGGTGACAATGTTTCTCTGCCCTAATATGTCTGCCACAAAAAAGAGAAAATTTATGATAATTGGCCACTTTGATAAGCCCAGGCGTTTTAAAAATATAAAAAAAACTTCCTGTTACATACCGACACAATAACAGGCTATGGATGATAATCTATTTTTGAAGAGAATTAAGGAGTTAGGACCGAGAACTGCAAGGTAAAGGTCGAGAAATATGTCCAGCCCATCCAGTAGTTCAATATTTAGAAACCATTAACTTAGTGTTTCTACGCAGCTTCAAAGCTCAATATAGAAAGCTTTTATTCTTTCCTATACTTAAGGAAAGTGAAGCTGGAAAAGTTGGATGCATTTTACTTCTAGACTTCTAAACCTGCAACAGAGTCGCTGCAGCAACAACTATAAACTGTTTTAGTCATTCGCAACTGATGGATTGTAAGCTGTCCGAGAACGAGGGAGAGTATTTCATTTTTATAAACGTTATTGCCTTTTTCACCAAGTTTTAATATTTGATGTTCTGGGTAAAATGTAGGTTGATCCGGATCTTACGTTAAACTGTTAAAGTTGTGTGTATCTACTTTAAAGGGGGGAGGAGGGAAAGAGCGCATGGGTATATGAGAAACTAAAATTGACTTAAATGATCTACTGTTAGCAGGACGAGGAGAACCTTGCAGAGTGAGCTACTACCAACAAATTCGACTCCGTAATAAATGACGAAATATTGGACGACTTTGTTAAGATGGATCTGCATTTGCAATAATAGAGGGGGTCACTGACGACACGATTTTGTCGAATTTTTTGAGAGAAGAAAAAGAAGAGTCGTCTGACGAAGAGAAACAACCACCACAAAATATTTTTATTTCTTCCGCGAGTTTAAAAATAATAAGGAAAATTCAAGCATTGCTACGGCAGAAGAATTTGAATTAAAACCTTGTCGAATATACAGAGAAAATTAAATATGAAATTGAAAAGATTTATCTAAGGTCTAGGTGAAGTCAGAAAAAAATAACCGATTTTATTAATAAGAAAAATAATTGTAGTCATGTAAAGTGGAATAATTATAGTAATAATAAAAATATTTAATATTAATTTTATATAGCAAATAACATAAAATAGATATGGCATCAATAAAATCATTTACATCGAAATTGTTACTTAGCTTCTTTTTATCTTGGCGGAATCGGTTATAGTGGACCTCAGTTATAGTTGAGCAAATTTGACGGACCTCAGGAGTCTGCTATAACCGGACTTGACTGTAGTTAAATCAATAAGAACCATCTGCGAAAGGTCCACTATTACATGAATGGTTTAGTAAGGAGAACTGGATATTTGCAATTCGCCAAAAGTTTAATGAGTACTTTTCTATAATAATTTCAATTGTTACTCTGATGTATACAACTAGAAGCAGCCGAATACTAATTGTGGCGCAACTCTGGTTCAGTAAACATCAATTATTCTGTTAAAAGATTCATATGCACAAAAAAAAATGTTAGACACCTTAAAGACATTTCTTAGGTTTTTAATAAAAAGTTCAAAAATGCGTCTTTATTTTTATTTTGGCTTGATAATGTATTTTAAAAAATTGATTTTCAGATTTCATGTTAGAGTAGCGAGTAGGTACTCTTAACAAATCCGGTTAAGATAGATCTACCTCAGGGCTGCGATCCTGCCCACGCGAGCAATGGTCCTTTCTCAAGAATCATGTCCAAACTTTTAAATCTACTCACCTTTTTCACTTATAAGTCTTACATAGATAATCCTATCGGCTAGGAAGGCAACGGAAAACCACCTAGTTAATAAACTTTCGAGAAAATTCATGATTATGGCTGATGAATGCAACGGCCCCGAGTAGGTGCGAAGAATCTCCCGGTCAGCTACAATCGGATATAGATTTAACAAGTAAATTATATCGGAACGTGGAACGTGAGTAGCATGTATAACGTCGGAAAAATTTACCACACCGTACGAGAAATGAAACGAGAATAAGTAGAATGCGCTAGCTCAACAATTGAAAGATCATAATAGACAAACGCACCATATATTATTTGGGACAGGCTAGCTCTTACCACAGAAATGGGGTTACAATAATCCTTTCAGAAGTAATACAGCAATCAAATAGAATAATAGTGATACAACTCCAAGCTAACATAAATATAAACATAATAAAAGTCTACGCGCCAACTAGGAGACTACGAAGAGGTACAGGTACACTAACATTTATTAAAAAACATAATCAATATCGTCATGAAAGACTTTAATGCAAAAATTGAAGATGGAAGACAGGCGATATCATTGGAGATCACGAATTACGCGTAAGAAGTCATAGAGGCCACAAGTTAACTGCATTATCTCTAGAGAACCATCTGACAATCACAATACCTTCTTTAAGCTACCTAAACATCGCTTATACACATGGATATCACCTGCAGATTTACCAAAGAAAATCGTTAGAAATCAGATTTCATTTGTATTAACAACAGATTTATAAACTCTATACTGTCAATAAAAACCTCCCCTAGAGTAGACGTGCCCACATATCATAACCTACTTCTGGGAATAATGAGAGTGTGCTTTAAAAAAGTTATCAAGCCACAAAATACAATAATAAATATAGACAGAAGAAAAATTGCTAACGAACAGATACGACAACAAATAACAGAACAATTAAAAATAAAGTTCAAACAGCAGCAATAAATAAAGAAAATGCAGATAAGACAGAGGAAAAGTAAAAAAAGCCAAAGAAATACTAATAAATGTACAGAAGGATAAGCTAAAAGAAAAAAAAGATCCAAAAAACAAGAATAGATGACGAAAGACAGACTTAGACTAATGGATCGAAGAAGGAAATATAGAAACTTAAATAATAGGGAATATAAAAAGACAAGCAAAAGCAAAGTCTCATGCGTAGCAACGTGCCGAAATAGAAGATTATAAGAACAATCACGATTTTTTCATCTACAGGAGGAAATAAAAAAAATATAGTACTAAACGAGAACATCACTTTCGTATTATAGAAGTCCTAAATGGAGATATAAATCAGCAACTGCTCAGATGGAAAGAATATATATCAGAGTTATTTGATGACAACAGGCCAAATTACGAACAAACGGAAGTTACCTCAGGACTTGCAATTATTAAAGAAGAAATCATACGAGCAATAAAAATCGCAAAGAATAGGAAAGCATCCAGACCAGATTGAGTGAACACAGAAATACTGAGATTTCTAAAAAACGAAATTAAGGCTCTAACAAAACTCTTTAATACGATATATGAGACCGTAGAAATACCGATGGGTTGGCTAAAATCAACATTTGTAATGATTTACAAGAAAAGAAGAACAACGAAATGTCACGAACACAGAACAATTAGCGTGATGAGCCATGTTTTAAAAATATATATATAAAAAATTAAAGACAGGATTAAGATGACTCAGTTTGCCTTTGACAATGTTAAACATAATAAAATTAACAAGATTCTAAATAGAAGGGGCGTAGATAAGTGCGAACAATTCAGCTTGAAACTAAACATTAAAAAGACTAAATATATGATCATTAGTAAAGAAGAGGGTGTAGAAGATAATGGCATATAGGTAAACGACACATCGTTGGAGAAGGTCAAAGAATTTATTTATCTGGGAAATACCATCAATTAAAACTGGGACCCATCCGTGGAAATTAAGATCCGTACAGAATAAGCAAGGGCAGTATTCATTAAGATGAGAAAGGTCTTGTGTATTCGTGACATAAGAATTGAT
Source organism: Sinelater perroti (assembly GCA_036346155.1). Lineage (NCBI taxonomy): Eukaryota > Metazoa > Arthropoda > Insecta > Coleoptera > Elateridae > Sinelater > Sinelater perroti. The sequence continues at coordinate 11,948,384 of JARFIY010000158.1, read as the reverse complement.
CTAAGAATAAGGAGAATGAGATGCATAAACAGAATAAGTAATAACAAGGTACTCATGCAAATGAATAAAGAATTGGAAATAGTTAAAACTATAAAAAAGCGAAAACGGCAGTACTTTGGTCACATAAGGTGATAATAATCAAACACCCCGAAAAATATGAGATTTTCCATTTAATTATGCAGGGAAAAATAGTTGGTAAACGTGGGCTAGGTAGAAGAAGAACTTCCTGGCTGAAAAACTTACGAGCTTGGTATGACAAGACGACCATTCAATTGTTTCGAGCAGCAGTCAATAATTCCACTATAGTAAACATGACAGCCAACATAAAAGCCAACAAACGTTGACGCCCAAGGCAACGCAAGAAGAAGACTTTAAGTATTTTACTGTTTTTATGCATTAGTATTTTAAAACTTTGTAAATAATTTGTATTACTCTTTAAAACGGAAACTTACCAAACGATGTTCTCATATGGCCAGTCATGTCTACACTTATTACTGTTCACTTTGATAACGAAATACTTTACAAAACTGCTTTTACGTTGGACTTTACTTTTTTATTATGATTAGGCAATATGTGTGGAAAAAACAATATTAATAAAAGAATTAATGAATAAAAATGGATTCAAGGAACACTTAAAATTGCTGCTAGTTTCAAGTCTCAGTTGTAAATTGGCAAGGTAACGCAGCCATGCGATAATTTGTAAACACAATTTTACTTTTTAATTTTTTAAGTTTTCTATGTGGTTCTCTTTGTACGATTCTTCAACAAGTATTCATTGAGCTTTAGAAGCTGAATTTGTAACATCTGTTACGGTTTTTATAAATATTCTTAATTTCCGATCAGCTATCCAATAACAATTACTTCTAATAATGGCACCCAACAATAAACTGCATACTCATTTAGTAATACGTCCACTGAGACGTTAGTTTCGCATGTGAGCATGACAAAGAATCTGTCCTTTGCACTCTACACTCTACTTTCATTTTGTAGATTTTTTGAAAATAGTGAAAGGGCAGCCAACAGCTGCCAGACGGCGGTCATTTTGAGACCGCACGATAGCGCAATAAACTGCGGCGCTTTCCGAGGTGTTGCAGGATTTTACCACAAAGAACCTGTCAAGCTGCGCCCGGCAGCAACGGGCCATAAAGCATGAGCTTGCATGGTTATTATTTCAAATTTCAATTAACCCATTAGACTCGTTTTAACAACCAGGTATAAATTTACTGAACTCGCGCCGAAAGTTGTTGGGAGTTCTTTTAGTTAACGCGATAAGAACTTCATCCAAATTGTAAAGCATATGACCGAAAGGACACGCAATATGTTAACGATGTGGCTAAAAATCTTGTTTAGTATCCGCACTTTATACTTGGTAGTTAAAATAAAGCAATATCTCGTATTTATAAATATAAAAACGTAAACGGCGGTAAAAATGATGTTGCCATAACTTGTATTATTATCCTTGGAATACTTGGCACAATAACGATTTTGCCAATATTTAAAACTAAAATAAATTGTGAAAATCATAGGGTGTTAAAATGACAATTTCATTTGATTGTAGTGCACCTTAAATGAAGAGGGCATGAATTTCCTATTCTCCAAAATATTGCAACGAAAAGTAAATCGTCGTTGCTTTCCTTTAGATTACTACCGCAAAAGTCATCTAAGACACCGTCCTAAGTAATTTTAAAAATAATTGTGTGTCCATAGTCGTAGAAAAATCTTTCAATATTACCTTGCTCCTTTCCTTTTTAATTTATTATAGCTGTCCTGCAATTTAATATGCAATACACTGCTAAGTTAAAACACAATAGATTAAAAATATAATAAGCTAACAGTAAGTATTTAATTTATATAAAACCCGGGAAGAGTTGAAGAATTAGTTAAAAACACATACCTTTATCATGAGTTTGCAGTTAAATTAAGTCATGTGGTAATTTACGCTTAAGGCGTGTGTGGATGGCTTTTTCCCCGAGGTTGAACTTGGTAGCACTAGAACATAGAGCTAGAGTTTTGGAAGAACTTCACTGTAGTTTTTTGAATAAACTCAGTTATAGTAAGAACACTTAACTCCCAGTGTATTTGGGTATTGCGCACATACCATGGGCACTTGATAGCAATTCGTAGCACTTTGTTTTGCATTATTTGAAGCTTTTTTAACGATGTTTGTGAAGGATTGCACCATATAGGGCAGGCGTAGGTAAGTAGAGGTCTAAGTATTCCTTTATAGAGAAGGACTATGCATTCCGCACGAAGATTTGACTTCCGGTTGATAAGCGGGTATAGTGCTCCCAATCTGTTATGGCACTCGTTAAGTTTTTTGTTTATGTGTAATCCCCAGTTCAGCTTAGAGTGAAGATGTACTCCTAAGTACTTGTCTGCTTGATCCTTAGGGTTACAGTCTATTTCCTTATTTCTTAGTTAGATTTTTGGGAGAGTGTTGTAGCGTTTGAGTGTAAACATTTTAGTTTGGCACTTGCCAGGGTTGATTTTAATTTTCCATTTTGTGAACCATTCAGATATTATATTTGTGGAGCTTTCAACGATTTAAATTGCAGTCTCGGGACGGGAACTTTGTGCAATTATAGCCGTATCATTAGCGAATGTAGAGGGAATTTCTGTTGGGATATCGTGAACATACAGATTAAAAAGCGTGGGTCCCAAGATACTACCCTGCGGGACTCCCGCCTCTATAGATTTTAAGCTAGATAAGGTTCAGTTCACTCTGACTTGGAATGATCTGTTGTTGAGAAAGGATTGAATAGTTTTAATTAGGTAGAGTGGAATTTCTATAATTAGCAATTTTTGGAGAAGTTCATCATGCCAAACTTTATCGAAGGCTCTCTCCAGGTGGATGAATACAACGACTGTACATTGTTTGTTCTCAAATCCTCTTCTATTGTTTCAGTTATCCTAAGCAGTTGATCTGAGGTTGAGCGAGCAGCTCTAAAACCAAATTGATGAGGGGGAACAATTTCTTTTTGCTGGAGGTTGTCTTGTAATCGGGTAAGTATTACCTTTTCCAAGAGCTTGGCCAAGGTTGGCAGGAGACTAATGGGTCTGTAACTATCCGGATTTTCCTTGGGTTTACCAGCTTTATAGATGGGTAGAATTATCGCGGTTTTCTATGAAGTCGGGAAGTGTCCAATGCGTAGACAAGCATTAAAGATTGATGTTAAATATACTAGTGCCTTAGTTGAAAGGTGCTGTAACATGTCATTAGTGATAAGGTCAAAGCCAGGGGATTTGCGCTTAGGTAGTAGTTCGATGAGAGATTTAATTTCTTCAGGGGAGGTTGGCACTATTTCATCATTAGCTTGTGAATTTAGATTATCAATTGCGCTTTTCACTTGGGTTTCAATGAGTTCATCATGTGTCTCATTAATTGGGGCGAACAATTGTTCGAGATGTGTTGATAGTATGTCCGCTTTTTCTTCTTCAGTGGAGTGTTTGTTGTTACGTGAAACCATTGGATAAATTACGTTCGGTTGCCTAAGGATCCTTTTGGTGGCGAGCCACATGGAGGGTCACCCGGTTGTATTGCTTCGAGATAGGAATTGTATTTCGGGATTCTGAGTGTATCTAGTTTGTGCTTAACTATATGACAGTGTTGGTTATACAAGACTTTGAGGTACGGGAGTCGGGTTCTCTGCCATTCCCTTCTATATCTATTCTTCTTTTTTATTAGGTCCAGTATATAAATGGGTATTCTCATATTATCTGGTGCTTTTCTATGTCTCCAAGGTGTGGTTGATTCTTGTATACTTTCTTGTAAGACCGTAGTAAATTTTAAAACAGCATCGTCAATCTTCGAGGGTAGATTTAGAGGTCCCGTCAGTTTCATCTTTTGGTTGAAAGTAGTTTCGAACGTGTCCCAGTCTGTCTTGCTACAAGCAAGTCTAGGCGCAGGAGGTATATTTTCAGGTATGCTTTGAAAGTTAACGACGACTGGAAGATGGTCGGAATCGAGTTCAGTATGTACTGTTTGGTACACAGGGGTCAGAATATTTTCGTACAATATAACATCTAAGATGTCGGGTTGGCGATCCAGCCGATACGGGTAGTAAGTATATTCATCCGGGGCAGATAAATTGATGCCGTGGTCAGCCATGATGTTATATAGTTTTATTCCGTCTGGGTTGGTTGCTCTACATCCCCAAATGGTGTTTTTTGCGTTTAAGTAGCCAAGAACTAGAGTGGGCTCTTAATGGTCGAATAATTTACTAATTTCAGTTTCAAGCAGTCGTTTGTTTGGCGGTTTGTAGACAGAAATAATAATTAATTGGATATTATTTTGAATGGAGAGTTTGATAGCAACAGCTTCAATGTTGTGTAGGTTTTCTAAAAGAAGGAGGTGATGTCTAAGTTTCTTTTTAATTATTATTGCTACACCCCCTGATGCGATCACTGCTTCTCTATCTTTCCGATATACATAGTATCCCGGAATCCTAATCCTTTCTGTGCTAACGAAGTGAGTCTCGGTAATACACGCACTATCAACGTTGTGCCTTATTAAGAATTTGATAAAGATTGATCGTTGGGATTTGAGTACATCGGCGTTCCAATTGGTCAAGGTTATATTATTTATTAGTGGGGAACTATTTGTTAATAATGTAGGAACTAGTGTTGTTATAAGTTGCGTTAATTTGTCTAAGTGTGGGATTAAGAACTCTACAATTTTCTGGACTATAATTGTTGTGAGATCAGTTGATGCTTGCTGGTCCCTTGTGGGATTGGCGTTTAACTTGAGGATGGGACGACTAGAGGGTTGCGGCTCATTTGTCTGGGTTTATTGTCTAGTTTGTACCGTTTGAGTGTATGTTCTATTATTTGTTCTAAGGCTTGAATTTCTCGTTTAATTTTGTCATACTTATACAAAATAACTACAACCTTTATAGTTAGCCGGGTGCTTTTCTAAGCAGTTCACACATTGAGGGTCGACTCCAGGTCATTTGAGGCAATCACTAAAGAGATGATCGCCAGTATACTTAACACAGCGTGCTTTGGAATGGCAATAATTACGAGTATGGCCATATAATTAGCAACGTTTACATTGAGGGATTTTTTAGATTTTTTTCGTAGCTCCACTTCTACAATACAGTGGAACAGTTTTGTTAAATTGAAAATTTCCTTCCCCTCTTGGATGTCGCTAATATCGACTGCGTAAAGTGGGATCGAATATCTATCCTTATTGTAGAATCTGGCTACAGGGAGATTTCGAATAATTACAGATAAATTATTTACTTCAGGGTTTTTGAACGTGTGGTAGCTTAAATTATTATCTGTATAATGCTTAGTCATTACCCGATAATCGTCCGGTCTAAATAGATTTACTCTTAACTGCTTGTTTCGAATTACTGTGGAGAATTCTTTCGTGGCCTTTTCCTTGAGATAAAAAATGATTTCTTGGAAATCCGATTTATCCGTATTGTGAAGGTAAATTGGCGGGATTTTGATTTGTTTTTCTTTATCTTTGTTATGTTCAGGATGTTGCGAAGTAAATTCAGATGTTTCCATAGAGTTTATTGCTGCGGCGAGTTTTCCTTGATAAATTATTTTATTAGCATTCTCGATTTGTTTTTCAGTTACAAGAAATTTATTTTTGGCTATTAATGTTTCGGGTTCAAATAAATACTTTTTATTTGCTTCAGTTATAGGTGGAGATAGTTCTGAACTGTTTCGTTTACTCATCTTGATAGGGAACCCCTCCGCAGAGATTCTTGAAGCTGATGAGTGTGAATAGCGATCAGAATGTACTTAATTTGTTATATACGTTAAAATAGAAATACAAAGTTTACCAGAGGTTTAGGCGGATAACCTTGTGGTTATCACTCTCGATAACGTTGCACTTGCACAGTCTAGCACTTGTTTACGCTTCGAAAGCCAAATAACGAATCGCTCCTTTCCTGGAACAACAAAATTGTAAGAAAACGCTTGAAAGCCGTTGAAATGTACAGTTGCTGATTTCCGCTGCATCCGTTATTTTTCATTGTCGTATAAAGCTTTATCGTCAGAGAAATAGGTACAAGTTCTACCGATATATCACTGCTCAATCTTCTAGAGAGTGGAAACTCGCCTTAATCAACTTGGAGAATAGTTCAAGAACTGAAAAGTAAAGGTTAACGGGTCTAAATCAACACAGGTGACTTTTATTTTACGCAAAGGACTATGCCTTCCACTTCACTTGAATAACATTGAGATACCACAATTTTCAACAATGAAGTACTTGGATCTTCACCTCGACAACAAGCTCACCTGGAGGAAACATTATTAAAAAAAGAAACACATCGAGCTTAGAATCAAAATTCTTCACTGGTTGCTAAGTCGCAATTCCCGATTATTCTTAAATAACATATTTCTGACATATAAGGTCATCATCAAACCCATCTGGTCCTATGGAATTAAATTTTGGGGCTGTGCTAGCAAATTAAATCTCGCTATTATGCAACACTGCCGATCTAAAATCTATCACCGATGCACCATGGTATATCACCAACCAGATGATACACGACGACCTTGGCATTCCGTTCCTCAACACGGTAATACACGACAAAACTACGAAACATATCGACAAACTCTCCATCCATGACAATACTCTTCTGCATGAACTGCCGCACGACCAAGTCATCAGAACCGACCTCCATTGAAGAGGACTCCTCACTTATCTTATGTATTCTGATTGTCAATTTACTAAAAATTAAAAAAATTGATCTATTTCGAACTGCAGAAACAAAAACAAGGCAAACTAATTATTAGTCGAATAACGGTGCTTACTCTGCAATGCGACGTTTCTTAGAAAAACAGCTTTTGGAATTGGATTCTACAATCGAAATTTGCACAAAATAAATTTCGGTCGAGAATGCGGACTTAGAGATAGCTAAGTTTAAATACCACTCTTCTTAACCTAAGAGCTCAAGAGTAAAACACACAAAGTACAAGATGGCAGTTCAGATTTTGAATTAGAACCAAAAATTTTTTTTAATAAGATGCTGTTGCATAAAATTAGTACTAATGCCGATTTTCCCGGATTAAAATTGAAGTTAATGTGGGTATAACTTTTATTAGAATAGATCTTATAGAAATTTTAAAATTTAAATAAACTTTAGCAAGTTTTATTCAACAATTGATAAACTCAGTTAATTCACTTCTTTCACCTGTTGTATCTACTACCCATTTTTTCTTGGTTTTATTAAGATATGACAGACAGCTTTAAGCAGTAATTAGAGCATTTAATTGTCGTAATTTTTTAGTTGAAAATTTTCGTTGAATTTATACAAATTTATTATTAGCCTCCAGTAATAGGAAACAAAATAATTTAGTAATTAATCCCCATAAAGTAGAATCCACATATCAAATACGAACCTGGCAAATAGCAGAGACAGCAAACCAAATTAATTAACGCGTATTGTACTTTTGCTATACATATATTAATATAAATCCGCTCCCATACAGGCACATTAATGAAAAGCTTGCGGTGAGCTGTATTTTGCGAAATATCCGCCGCGCGCGCGGTGTTTGCGGCTCGAACTACGAAAACCTCTCAATTTAAATTAAACTATGATTTTTAACAATGCTGCAGGTGTTTGCTTTGCGCCGCGCCGCGTTAATTAAATTTCGCCGTAAACAGCCGTTTTTAATTTTCCCGTGCAAATATGTATCTAATCGCGAAAGAACGCAAATTTGATATTATTGCGCACGCAATCTCGGGCGCGTATCGGAAATAATAGCGGAGCTTCCCGCACAGTAATGCCGTGTAATTAAACGTTTATTTGCCTTTGCCAAGTTATGAACAGGTAAATAGGATGGCCGGGTATCTGCACTATTATTACGTTGACATAAAAGCCCGTGCACGCGGACTTCCAGCTACTAATTTCTGCAATTACAAACGCAAATTGGCACAATCAGAGGACAATAGCTTTACGTGCGACGGCGGCTGTGGTTAAAAATCGCTGCTTACGAAGGCTGCTGCTTAATTATTATATAAGCAGCTGCTCGAATTCAATCCAGACTATGAATTAACCTCTGCATTTTGCTCAAAAAAGCTTGCGATATGAATGTATTTATTTTGAGTAGCTTTCAATATGTTTGTCGCATAGAAATAAGTAGCTAATTTAATCTTGCCTTGTTTCATTTTATTTTGCCGATATGTTGGAACCTTGCATATAAATTGGGTAAGGTCACCGACAGCATTGACAATGGACTTCGGAGAGCTCGTATATTCTTAAAGACATAAGCCTTTGATGTTATTATTTTCTTAATGGCGTTATCAAAAAATGAACTTTGTATTAGTTTTTTGTTGTCATGTAGTATCCGTGCTGTGGGATCGCGTTGAAGAATGGTATAAGTTTTCAAATTTGTGTAGTCTTCCTGTGACAATATTACTGTGGCGTTGCCTTCATCTGCTAGTAATATAAGGATGGTATCGTCATTCTTGAGTTCTTAAGAGCATTAATTTTGTTCTGGGTAGGTTCTACTTAGGCGGCTTAGCACAGAGCGAGATGCATGAAGTCTCGCCCTCAACTTCTTCAGCTGGTAGGTTCCGTAGAACTGCTTCTTTGTTAGCTATGATGTCCCCAACCAGAATGGATTTGGGTGCTACCGAAAACTCTTCCTTATTTCCGGATGCACCGTAAAGACGCTTTATTTTAAAAAAGTTGTCACTGCCTGATTAGATTTTGACGCTTTTGTGAGGAGTGATGGTAAAATATAAAAGAATCCTATCAGGAATTCTCAACTTCTCTTTTTAAAAATCTGCAACCGGTCCTAAAACTTCTGATCCGACACCAACAGTTTAGCTTTAGATTAAAATTGTAAATAATTTTGCTTTCCTCATTTACCAATGAGGATGTAGTTTTATGTATACATGCTTATAATTATAAACGTATAAATGCACTGTACCGCACCTTATTAGCATCTCGCACACCCCACTGAACAATAACGAAAGCTGCTGTCTTCTACAGCACCTAAAGCGTTGCGTGCATCGTGTCATGTTGGTGAATTTACCGCCACAAGCTGTAATATACACGTTAGTTGTGAATATCTCATTCGTGTAGTTACATATTCATTTTCCTTAGGTTCTCATTTATTAACTCGCATTTGATACCAAATGTTTCTTTTACAAATTACTTTATTTTGCGGTTGTAGGTAGTAGGTTTTTTTGGTCAATTTCTTAATTAACAAAGGTTTGAAAAAGAATGGCTAAACTAAAAACTAATTATTCTAAAATCTAGATTTTGTATTATCGAGAAATGTAGTGTTACGAACCCTAACGGTGATGGCGGAGCCAAATATTTGTATTGATAATGTCCTGATACTGCCACATGATTAACTACTGCATCTAAAATATCAGCAAAATACTGATTTAAAAAAATTGTAGATAATGGCAGATCTTAAAATTATAACAGTAACATTAATGATATTAATTTTGTTTATACTCTTTATACAAAATGGTTTTAAACCAAATAAAACGTCGAAATAAAATAAAAGTTGACAGTATCAAAAAAGATTTTTTATTTAAAAGGTATTTTAAGTACATTGTTGCCCTCTCCCTAGTGAAGATCTAGCCTATGAAAGATTAACTCATAATTGTTACTATTCTCATTTCAGATGCTAAAGCTGCTGTAGTAAGTAGCCTCATATGCAATCTATAAGAGCCAATTAGTCTGCAAGTAGGTAGATTAAAACAGAATATTGACAGCATGAAAATAATCCCTGAAATCTATACTATAGTAACTGTAGTACTTAGTCTCCTTTTTGATTCTACGATTTATTTTTTTTAAATTAAAGTAATATTTATCCACCAGGTTAACATCTCTTATAGAAGTAAATTAGTTTTCGTAATAAAGATTAGTCATGTAATGAAACAGATGTAACTGTGTAAGATACGGTCTAAATGTTGGATGGAGTAGTAATTGAAAGTCGCCAATGCGTTAGACTGCTTAAGAATTGTTTATGATTGACCATACCTGGGAATTTATTACGTAATATAGTGTAGATACGTTCAAATTGTATAGAATAAAAAAGTCAGATGTGCCAGGATTATCCGTCAATTTACGAGTAGTTGCCTCGGGTTCTCTTTATATCTTTTATGTTTTTTTTGTTACTTTAATATTCTGCACAGCAGGTCGCTCACTGCATTCATTATTTTGTCACTTTGAAAATGTTGTGCTACACGCACACTCACTAGGTTTTCCATTTTACATATTTTCTTAATTGATTTAGAGATATTACAGTTTTGTTTCTTGTAATAGAGTATCATCACGCAAACATTTAATTTTTTGCCTTCCATTTCTTTGGCTGTTTTACCTTATCTTATTACAACAAAATAGAATCTCAACGCCGTACATTTAGTTATAACCTAATATACTGTCGCGTGAGTTGCGTGACTACTTTGAAAACAACTTATATATAGCACAAGTAATACAATATTAAAATGCTTCACGTGTTCTGCTCTACGCTGAACCATATCTTCAATCCGTATCTCAACATGCGCAGAAAAAATCTAAAAGTAAATATAAAAGAAACCTTGTGTTCTCAAAAACGACAACTATTTTATCATCTACAAGTTTAAATACATAGTAGGTGACATAAAAAATAAATCTTAGAAGATAATAAACGTTGACCATGAGTAAAAGCTGTTGTAGGTTCTGATGACTGAGTATTTACGTAATAAATAATTTAGATAGTAATTAACGCTTGATTATGGCGTTGGTTTTAAAAAGTCCACATTTAGTTGTGTCTTTTATGCTAAATTGTATTTAAAGGAGTGCAGAATTATTCTTTGTTATGGTGCTCATCGAACGCAGTTATTAAAAACCTAGGATATATTTAGCCACTCATCTAGCTACATACTATGGATAGAGTAAATATAAATCTAACACTGCAATAAAGAGGTGCTAACTAGTAATTAGTCTAAACAAATAAAACTTGTGATAGGACCTAGGTGCAAATTTTCTCGTGTTGTCACGTCGTGGCTAAGGGCTGGCGCCGCATGGAACGATAGTGAGCTTTATTGCTGCTACAGGCAAGTGTAGCCGTCATACCTTAAACTTACCCTTACTGATCATGTCTTATGGACACGGGAGTATATGGAAGGATCTTGGTGTAACTACCTAAACTAATTAGAGACAATCTCAAATCTTAGGAAATCTTAGAAATGACTGGTTGTCTATAAAATCAGATTCTATAGATTACACTCTTAGGGTATTCCGCACACCCTATTGCATATAGCCATAAACTTAAAATATATAAAGGATATTTTCAAAACAAAACTACTATCCACCTCGACGGACACCATGGTAGATTCGAGTCAAACTCTATCTTTATTAACAATGGATTAAGGGGTTAAAACGACTAATCTTTTGTGTAATAATTAACTAATAGATATATCTAAACTTCAGATCTTACCCAAAATAAAATCAACGTCAGAAGAACTTGTAGAAGAGCCAACTTAAAACTTAACAAGAACAAACTGCACCCATATCCTGCTGGTACCGGATGCAGTACCAAGTACCCTTATTGCCGAGTCTCCAAACATGAACCGGGAAGTTCTACCCTCCTTACAGTACGACCAAATTAAGGTCCGCACACCAACAAGCATGCACCCGGACAGACGTGCAAGTCGAGGCTGGGAAGCTCAGATACTGAACTATGCTCTTTATTTCACCAGGTCAGAGTACCGGAGGTGTTACGGTTCCGCCCGCCAGACCGACATTATGCCGGTATAATTGACGGGCGATGGGGGCAGGCCGAAGACTCTCCCGCATAAGGGCATGCTCACACAAAGATCAACAAGTCCCACCTGTTCCTAAAGCGGTGCCACTACCCCTAAGAGTCCAACACCAACGAGGGGGAACCGGGAAGCCGCCCGGTTGGCAACCCCCCTCCTCTTAGTCCTCGTGTCGGTAAGGTTCCCTATACCACGTTTGACGAGTACCCGTCGAGGTCACTCTCGTTACTGTCTAGCGGCATCCGTTGCCCACAAATGTGGGAGTTTTACGGTTTCACGCGCCACGGGGTAAGGCGCACTACCCACTCATGTCGGTAAAGTTTCCTTTACCACGTTGAACGAGCAGCCGTCGAGGTTACTTGCGTGAGCCTCTACTCTACATCAGTTGACACTTCTCGCGCCCGTTACCCACACTATTGTGGGATAGGGTGGCTCGAAGCACCTTTATGAGTCTGTGTCGTAGAGTGAAAGGCAGCCCCACTCGTGTCGGTAGAGTTTCACCACGTTGGACGAGCAGCCGTCGAGGTCGCTTAGGCGAACCTCTACCACATATCGCTACTGCTACCGGCGTCCTTTGCCCACAAGTGTGGGATCGGATGGCCTGCATAACAGTTTTAACGGATTAACGTCATGTGATCTAACGTCTCCGTAGGCCTTGGGCCCAATCGATGTAGCAAATACTCCAGTCGATAGTACTCGTGTTGGCAGGATTTCTCCTGCCTCGTTTGACGAGTTGCCGGCGATGTCACTTGCGTGAACCTCTATCCTACGTCATTACTACAGGCGGCATCTGTTACCCACGGATGTGGGATAGGGTATCTCCACCCGCAGTTTTATGAGTAAATGGTGTGGGGTCTCCCGTTTACCCGCTCCAAACAACCAAAAACCAAAAAAAAAGAAAACTAATCAGAGAAAAATATCTTTTTACTCGCTTCATAAACATTAAAAGATTACGTAAATAGCTTCATGAGCAAATAACTGGAAAGTTATAAAGTCAATTGGAAACAGCCGTAAGGATTGTTATAATTCTGCAAACCCACCCTGGAAGCAAACTAACCAACAGCTGGAGAAGACGTTAAAACTTTAGTTATACCCATAGTCTAAACTTCACATAAAAGTAGTAAGCTTGCAACAAAAAAACCTTCTGAGTTAACTGAAAGTTAAGAAATCCAATTTTTACTAAAAACTTAATGATAGACAACCAGAATTATTTCCAATCGAACCAACCAACAAACTACAACTATGGTTTTGCTAATTAACTAAAGCAACTGAGTAAGATCGATTGACTTTTAAGATGTTAAAAAATCGTAGTAAGAGAAAACGCTCTGATAAGGGAAACCAAACATTTAAACCCCAAAATAACTACAGAATACCGATACCAGCCTCTAGCAAACAATGAAGGTAGTAGCAACACAAAGGACGCAAATTAAAGACAAAGAAAAACACCAATCCCCTCTTTTATATTGCACTACATAATAGCAATAAACTAGTGGAAGATAAAATCCTTAAGAAAAACTAACATTATCAACTTATGCAAGAAAACAAATTAAAACTACAGACATTCAACATAGAAAACTACAAAAAGATAAGTGTGTGTTAGATACCTATAATGTGGCAAGACATACGTATAGTCTAGAACAAGAATAAAGTCTCGAGTAAACAGGGAAACTAGTCTTTAAGCCTAAACAAAATAATAATGAAATAGTCGACATAAACCACATCAAAAAAACTATTATAGTGTTCGAGGAACCCAAGAAGAAAATGTAGATATCCCAATGTAAAAACTGACAATGTTATGGACAACAGCAGTAACAACAACCACAACAGCAGCACCAACAACAAGGACAGCAAAACCCCCAAGCCACAAATCACACGACTCAGCAAGTCCAAAACCAAATAAACTGGAACGATCAAACGTTAAGTCCTCATTTTTAAAGAAATGTTGTACATCAGTTTTTCTCGACGATAGTCAAGCGTTTGACAAAGTGTGGTATACAGGCCTGCCCTCCAAACTAAAGGGTTATCTTTCCCATATTGCATTTATGCTATTTTCAAGTAAAATTTGGTCAATACTTGACAGCACGTCATTTAATTAAATCAAGAGTATCACAGGGCTGCGTCCTTGGTCCGCTCCTCTACCTAATCTACACAGCTGATGTGCCGACCAATCAAAATTCTCTCACTGCCACTTTTGGTGATGACAAAGTCCTTATGGTAACAGCTAACAATCCGGTATTAGCAGCAAATCGCCTCTAACAGAGTCTGGACTCATAGATAAAAAAAAATGGCAAGTAAAGTTAAACAAAACGAAGTCCTTTCACATAACTTTTACCATACGCCGCCGGTATATATTGATAATATCCCATCAACACAAGTAACGGAGGTAAAATGTTTTGGTATTTGGCTTAATCAGCATCGATCGTGCCTGCAGTTTCAAACCACAAATATGTACGAATTGCTTAGAAAACTTGGAACCTGCTCCACATACTCCATTATCCTTCTCCAATAAAGTTGGGATCGAACAGTGTCTTAAGCAGTTTGTAACGGACTATAGGGCATAATGACAAACCCTAACATACAAATGATCAATTGAGTTTAAGTACTCCAGTCGAGTACTCTGGTTTGGCAGGATTTTTGCGTTTATAAGTCTTGCCGGTGTTCACTTCGTAGCAACCCCACGTAATTAAATCAGGGGCTCGTGGTCCGTGTAGATGGTGAGTATGGAGCGGTTTGAGGGAACGGAATGGGGTCTTCCGTTTACCCTCCAAAAACAAGAACCAAAAAATAAAGCAAAAAACAATTTTACTCGCTTCATAAACATTAAAAGATTACGTAAATAGCTTCATGAGCAAATAACTGGAAAGTTATAAAGTCAATTGGAAACAGCACTAGAATTGTTATAATTTCAAACCCACCCTGGAAGCAAACTAACCAACAGCTGGAGAAGACGTTAAAACTTTAGTTATACCCATAGTCTAAACTTCACATAAAAGTAGTAAGCTTGCAACAAAAAAACCTTCTGAGTTAACTGAAAGTTAAGAAATCCAAATTGAATGATGATGAAAGAACAACTACCAGGTGGTTGGATCTACACAGAATAAGTCGGTGGCTTTATGAGATTGCCATTGTCTGTACTTGGAGACCCTGACATCATGTTGAAGATGATTCCATTGCTTTAACCTACACCCTAGAAGTTCCGCCTTCTCCTGTGGCAAGTCAAGGCCTTCGAATGAGATCACTCAACTCCGATTGGACCAATCGATGCAACTGATCATCTTTTTCTTTAAAATCAGGGTCATGAGATGTTGGAGACTTGTCGGGTTCTTCTTCTTCCACATTGTCTTCATTTTCTACTTAGAACTCATAATTTTAGGGTTGAGTAGAACTGATAAACTGTCTGAATGTGGAATAGGTCGAATAGCAGATGGAAGATGCGGGAAGATTTTGGTCGAAATTTCTTTGAGTCAGTGGCCGTTGCAATTGGGTCTTACATGGAATAGTCGATTTAGATATTCCTGAGACAATACTTTCATCTCATTGAAGTCGTGGGCCCTAACGGTAGACGTTGCTAACCATCTCAAAGTTCTGCTGAGTGGTGACAGTAGCCGACCGACCACTCCTTAACCCGTTGCCATCAAGGACATTTCAAGTGCTTTTAAATTCCTTAATCAATCTGTTCATTAAAAAGATGTTAATCGTGTTGTCATTCAATTTAGAATACGATCCAAATCTCTCCTGAAATTCTCTCCTTGCACCGACGATGGAAAATCTGTTCTCATAATAAGCTTTCGCTACAGCAATTTGATCTTCAGTTATATAAGTAGTCTTAGCGGTGGCCATTGTTTTCGACGATAATCACAAAAATTTTCAACGCTTGCACTGTTCTGAAACTTAAACAAAATGTTTGTTTTCAAAGAAACTTTAAGATGGCGCCAAAAAAACTTCAATTAAGTATTTATTGCAAAATAAACTGGATTGTTTAAAAAATTCTGAAATCGTAAACAAGTAAATTTAAAAAAATCTAGGCCTTTCCTATTAACATAAAAGTTAACTTGGAGGTAGGGTTAGCACGCCGGCGACATCGTAAGCTCCCCGACGCACCGAAGGCTGTCATCAGGAGCATTCCCTCCACAGTTCGGTTTCCTGGGCTGACGCGCAAAAAGGGCTCGTTAGGAGGTACGTGCTGATAAGAATTCCGCCCGTGCGCCCCTCGCGAACAATATTCCGGTTATGAAATTACTTGCGCCGGGATGATTTCTGTGCCATTTATTGTTATTCAGTCGCAACGCGGCAAAAATTCAAAGCGGCGCGGGCGGCATACCAACGGCGCGGGCGCCCCGGCGCCGGCATGCGAGTCACGGAGGGGCTTTTTAGGCGCGCTAATTGTTGCGGGCGCTCGGCCGTTTTTGCTGCGGCGCGCGGCCGCCAGTGCTGGGAGTCTTCCCGAAACTTTTGCGTGCATTGTGGCGGGCGCGCAAATTCCAAGCAGCGCCGGCCAAACTCGGGTGATATATCAGGTTATGCTTTCGGCGTTAATTTAGTGGAAGACACGCAAGTGAATAGCGCCGTATACGCAAACATAAGCATCAGCAGGGGACTTCGCTGGAACTAATGGGATTAAGACCGTCCGCTTTGGCACTAAAGTTTTGGATGGAAACATTACGCTAACTGCACTTGAAGCAAGTGGAAGATTAGAAATATTAAGTAAATAAGGGCTAATATAGGGCGATCCAAATTGAACTTCTAGAAGTTTTCCTGAATTAAACAAAAAATATTGGAACGATCCGGATTTTAGTGCTATCATTGTAAATTAGCAGTCACGTATGAAATATGTTCCGTTCTGCCTCGACTTATTCATTAGCTCTGTATTGGATCTACCATCCCGTTGTAAAACCACATTTTCTGTTAACTCGGCTTATGCCCTGGATGTGCTTTAGACAAAGCCGTTCTTCTGTCTGCTGTCTCTGAACCTAAAATCAACGCCACAGCCAAAAGGAAGAACGCTCTTCACAAGTCGCTACCAGGTTTTCCCATTAACCGAAAAAGAACACAAGAAACAGGTGAGTATCCTACCTTGCCTTTATTAGCGGATCCGTTTGTGGGGGATTGAGGGGTACCATTAAGAAAAAGCTGTGCCTGCAGGCGAGGAAGACCCAGGAAAGTGGTGAGTGTGACTAGCGCCTACTACACGTTCCTAGGATCGCTTATTCAGACAGCAACAGAATGTCAGTTTCGTTTTCAAATGATTCCTTCAGCCTACAATACACACCAAACAGTGCATGTTTCTGGGCGCATTGGTTTTTTGTAAATAGCACATGGATTTTTACTATCCTAAATGTGACAATCTTAAACTTCTGCAAAACAATTTAGATAAAATGAGTTTTATTTCTCGATATGAGTTTTATAGAATAATCAACATCAACTTCTGTGTTCCCTAAAACCGGGTCCACAAATATAGAACATGCAAATCACGAAGAAAGATAGTAAGGCAATTTAACAAAGAAACAAAAACCAAAGGGTCTAGGAGGCATCAAAAACAAATTAGTTATCCTCTAGAAGCATAGCACATACAAAACACCTTTCCATCAGCTTTTATTTCAAAATAGTACCATCACCTTTCATTTGCTATCCTTCTGGTGCCTCGCGGTCTGCTTGCCATTAGAATGCCCTGAATGCACTTAATTAAACTTTTTTCAATGTCTGGACTTATACTGACGTATTCAAAGGTCTCTTTAGGTTAGCTGGCTTCGTAAATTGTTTACTAGACAGAATGCATGAAGTCTCAACACGAATTTTCTCTACTTCGTTCGTTGAAAGGGTTAATATGGATGCTTCCACATCAGCTACTACGTCGTTGACCCTGTTGGATTTAGGTGTTACTGCAAACTTTTTATCTTTGCACTAACGACTTTCTGGCTAGTTTTTGGGAAGATTGTAAGCAATTCAATTGTAAAGATGCACTTCTGCAAATGTTAATCATTAAAAAAATATTTATTGGTGACAGCGGCTCCTGGTTTTTTACAGAATGGAATGAAATTTTGATTCGATTCTGACTGAACTGTAGGTGTGTTTTAGGTGCTCCAGTATTCAAGCCTATTTTGGACCGTACTGAGGACTCAAAACATACGGAAACCTACAGGAGGTGGAATATAACATAGCTGGATCCTAAGAAATAGTGAGTGAATAAACATAATAATTAGACTAGTTTGAGGTTAAGTAGAAGACAAATAAAATCGAGTTTTGCATGCACGAGATAAGTGTTAAGGAAATAAAATAATTCCAAGGCTGCGCTCTCTAAAATGTTTTAAGGATTGGCAACACATCATATGCACAGGAATTGACTATAGCACCCATCGGAGACTGGCGCTAAGAAATCAAACCATAAAAGAAGCGCTGGCCCTCCGAGGTGTCGAACTGGGGTTAACACTTACCGCTTGTGTATAAAAGAGAAGACGGCGACTAGCCCTTGCAGTAAGAAGCGCTACCTCATCTAAAAGGAATAAAGTCAGAAATGGAAAAAATAGAGAAAAAAACAACTAAACCTCAACATGCAACAAATAGATTCCAAATTGGACCAGCTTTTGTAGGAAATGACAGCAATAAAGCAAGAAAATAACAATCTGAAGGTGCAAGTCACAATGCAAGAAAGTAGAATTGACCAGCTGAAGAAAGAGGTTAGAAGAAAGAACCTAGTGTTGAGAGGGGTAGCTGATAAAGAAAAGAAGAATAATCTGATACAGAGAAAAAAATATTAGAAATAATGGAAAACCTAGGAGTCACAGTTAAGGCAGAAATTGATATAAGTGAAGCAATCAGAATAGGGAATATAAATTGGGAAGATCGCGCATGATTCTACTAAAATAACTAAGGAGCCAAAAACGAGATTATGAGGAAATCAAAAGTTTAAAAGGATCTGATATATAGATTGATGAAGACTATCCACAAAAATACGTGAGGAACGGAAGCTGTTAATACCACAAATGAAAGCTGAAAGGGAAAAGGAAATAGAGCGTGGATAAGGTACAATAAGCTAGTTGTAAAATGTACTGAATGAGTTAACTAAGGAATCCAACAGCAAGGGCAAGGAAAATACAAGGAGCAAGAATTCCTCAGGAAGTAACAAAGAACTGTGGATGAAAGGTCGCCGGATGGTAATGCTTTTACAGAACAGATGAGAAAATAACGAGAACGTCAAGACAAAAAAACTACTAGCGACAGACAAGGGGAGGATAAAGAATGACGGACTTGGCAATGGACAGGACTACAACGCAAAGGTAAGGACAACTAGCAAAATAAACGCAGAGAAACTGGACAATAAAAATAGTATAGCATCAAAGAAAATAAAAATGGGGACGTGGAACCTTACGGGTATCCAGGATGAGGGAGCATTGAAAAATTTAGTAAGGTAAATTAAATCATATGAAATGGAAGTGGTTGCATTACAAGAAATACACTGGAAAGGAAACGGTGTGAAAACCATAGATAACTACACTCTGATTAGAACTGGGAGTCAAAGTGGATTTTTTGGCGTGGGCTTCCTGGTAAGCCCAAATAGAAAGCAGGATGTAAAGAGTTTTGAAAAGAAATCGGACAAACTGTGCATCCTAACCATAAGACAATGCAAGAAGTTTATCTCTATAATAAATATACATGCCCCCACGAACGAAAAAGAGGAACAGATAAAGGATACGTACTACGAAATATTGGAGGAAGTAATAGAGAGGATTCCAAAGGACAACATAGTATTGATAATGAAGGATGCAAATGCTAAGATTGGAAAAGAAGACAGGAGGGGAAAGTAAGCACGATACTAGTAATGATAATGGGTTAAAGCTGATCTCGCTGGCAATAGAGAGGAAACGTTTAGATAAAAAATGTTACACATACCATCTGAGGAAAATTACCAAAGTTATACTAGACAGAGAAGTAAAGTGAAAGGGTTGTTAAGGCAAAAACAAAGACGGTATATGGAAGACCAGGTAAAAGAAATAGAAAACAAATATCAAGCTAAATAAATTAGAAATTACTACAAGGACTTAAAGGACATACGCTCAGGGGACCAAAGCAGAACTCCATACATTAAGGATGAGGATGGAAATCTACTGGGTGACGAGGAAAACATATTAGAAAGATGGAGGAGGTACTTTGAGGAAACCTTAAATGTAGGTACGAGGGAAAACCAAGAACAAGATGAGATTGATAATGATGGAGTAGCGGTAGAAAATCCTAGGATGGATGAAGTAAAAGAAATCCCGGGTGAAAATGGATTAGCGGCGGAAAACCTGAAGTACGGAGGTGATATGTTGTCGGAACAGATTCTTGATATGATAATAAAGATATGGCAAACAGAAAAAATGCCTGGAATAATGCGATAATCCTGCCAATTTACAAAAAGGGTGACAAGAGGATTTGCGAGAATTACGGGGAATAACACTCTTAGATGTCACGTATAAGGTATTGGCCACAATAATAAAGAGAAAATTGGAAGAATACACAGAAGCCGAGCAAGGGGGTTTTAGACAAAACAGATCCACAACAGACCAAATCTTTATGCTAAAGCAAATCCTGAACGGCTGCTACGAATATAACGTTGAAACACATATGCCATTCATTGGCTTCAAGGGCGCATATGATAATATAAACAAGAAGCAGTTAATGAAAGCGCTAGAAGATCTAAAAATACCGGCTAAATTAATCAGATTAATAAGGATGACACTAAAAGACACAGCCGCAGCAGTCAAGAGTGGTACAAACCTTAGCGCAGAATTCAAAATAGAAAAAGGATTAAGACAAGGCGATCCTCTGTCATGCGTGCTGTTTAACCTAGCACTAGAAGCGGTAATTAGAAAGAGCGGAATAAATAGAAAAGGGGCACTGTTTTACAAAAGCCATCAGTCTTGCTTACGCTGATGACGTGATACTACTGGCTAGAAGTACAAAAGAACTAGACGAGGTCACAAAACAACTGATGAATTCTGCTGAAACAATGGGGCTCCAGTTTAATAAGGATAAGACAAAATATATGGAGCTTAAGTTCAAAAAAGGTTACAAAGATACAAAAAATCTATGCATCTCAAAAACAAAGAGAAATGTGGGGGTTGTAGCTTTTGAAGTAGTAGAGAACGACATGTATCTAGGCGTATTGGTGTCCAATAAAATTGATGAAGAAAAGGAAGTGGATCTAAGAATAGCCAAAGGAAACAAATGCGCAGGAGGACTGTATAAAATATTAAGAGCAAAGGTGTTATCCAGAAACACAAAATTTAGAGATCCAGCGAAAAATAGAAACCTGGGAGAGCAAAATCCTAAGTAGGATACTGGGCGGGAAAAAGATAATAATGGGTTGGGAAAGAAGAATGAATATGATATGTACGGGGAAAAATCAGTAGGAGACTTTGTGAAGAATAGAAGACTACAATGGCTAGGGCATTTGGTAAGAATGAAGGATAACAGAAATGTAAAGAATGTGGCCTGGAGAGGACCAGAGGGGATAATAGGGAAAGGTAGAGGTAGAGGATCAGATATTGGAGGACCCTAACAACGGATCGAAAGAAATGGGTAAGACATTATATCGTGTTAAGAATACTTTTATGTTTGGTTATCTGATATCAATTATTAATTATATGTTATGTAAACGGATTAAGTTCAAAGCTAAGATAGAAAAATGTATTTTATGTGTAAGTAAAGTGTAAAGGAATAGCTCAAATAAATAAGAATGCAATGCTGTCTGCGATATATCAGTTGTCTTTGTAAATTCTGTTAGCCAAATTGACATGTAATTGCGGTAAACATAGAGCGTGGATCCTTCTTATAGTGTATATTACTTTAAAATTATCTTGTTGTTTAGCCAGAGCGGAACAGTTGTTCAAATTTCTTCTTACCTAAATTCTCAAATTGTTTTACCAATTTATGAACTTCCTCCTAGTAAAGGCATATTAAATAAATGTGAAGTTTTTTGATATGTCGTACCGCATCTTTTTGGGCTGTCAGGCTATGCTCGTAATTTGGAAGCAGCTGTAGACAAAACACCAAGAGTTTCCAAACATGACCTAACAATCCGACAACAGTATGTTTTACACGATTTGAGTAGCATTTGCTTCTTTAGTTTTCAAAGTCGGTTTTAACTTATTTGTCATTTTAAGAACCTCTCGACAAGTAAACAAATACCGTTTGAGTAAAACCTAAGCCTTTTTATCTACTGTTTAAGCCATACGAAATTCCTTGCCTTTTAGCACATGGCAGAATTTGATCACATTACGAACAAAATAAATGAGAGAGTGTTTCTTTAATAAATACTAGTTCTAGTTCTGTAGAGTCTGGTGGAATAACCAGCACTTATTTGATAATGACAAGTAACTTTGGTAGTATTTTATACTGGTTTTAATACACTCCATAACCAATTAAGGATATTTTTAAAATTAATGATCTCTAAATACAGAATTGTTTGTAACTTTGTCTAAAATTTACATAAAGAGTATTAACTAAGGTATACGCAGTTACATTGTATTTATAAATGATCTTACACTTCGGCAGTCAAACTTCAACAAAGTCGTATATCTGATTCAAAATAATCCCTGCAAAAACCTTACTCAGAATTAATAGCGAGATAATCGCTCTCCCAGCAGTTTGTAACATTGTCTTCCATTAAGAGTTATATAATAAGTTTCTCCCACTATTCTGCCTAGGTCTGTTTTACTTACAGAATTTCCTCTGTTGGGGTGTAACATAGTTTTACGATTACTTTATTACCTACTTCAGAAATATTTCAATTTGTATGCTCTTCAGAACCATCTTAACTGTTTCTTGAATATGACGCTTGAAGAGTTTCTATACCGTCTTTATTAACTGACTCCGTTATTTATTAACTTGTTTAAATGCTGATCCCACCTATTTAGTTGCACTTTTTGCTCTGTTAATAATTGTTTATTTTTATTTTTGACTTTTCTATTTTATTTTTTTATTGGCAGTTCCTTTATGGTATTTAAATTTTGTTGTTTATTCATGCCTTTTCATTTTTGCTCTTTTATATTTTTCATTTATTTGTTTATATTTCAAATAAATGATGAATAAGAAAAATAATAATAGTTTTTATTTTGCAGTAAACGCAATGTAGAACCAGATATCTGACGATATCAAGAAAAGAAACACAAAACACGACAAATTAAAACTATAAAACAAATCTCCGTTAACACCAAAATAAAACAAATGTGTGTTGAGTCAAAAAAGTAATGAAAATGAATTAAAATACATACACTTATCATAGAATATGTTTCATATAAAAAAAATGGTAGAATATAGCATAAGGTCGAAATACAAACAGCAAGCAGCTGACCACAAAAACATGAAAATGTGCTTAAAATTAGCTGATTACAGTGGAACATTGTAATTGTATTCTTGTTAGTACATAAAAAAGCTATTTGTTTTGATATTTACTTTTTATCTATTAAACAAATACAAAATTTCATTGCTTTGTTTTGCTGCTATTATCGTAAATAGATAATGAGTGCTCTTATCTATCTGTGAACCACGTGACTTACGGCGCACACTTAACTTTAAAGCAAAAGCTGACTGTACACATATAACCTTCAAACTATAAGAGCAACTGCAAATCTTCCCTTAGTACTAGTTAGTTAAAAATAGTTGTTACTAATTAGACCTCCTGGCTCATATCAGTCTGTTATCTTAGTGTTGTTATTCGCTTGTTCTATTCACTCTTGGTGCGCAGCTTAAGGTAGTGTGCACTATAAGCTCTACAATGGATTTTACGTAGCAATATAACAGTTAGGTTGTCACCCAAAGGTAATGTATAAACACAATGAGGAAACCAGTCTTGAGCTTAGAAAGGCTCTGAGTTTCAAAATAGGTTTATGCCAAATAAAATAGTTTCTAGATACAAAATTGTTGTGTTGTGTTATTATTAACAATTTTGATCGCAATTCGCCACATTTATGTAATATTGTGGCTAAAATTATTAAAAGAAACTTCATGTATTTCCACAAGCCTATTGTACTTAAGTCGTACACACTTGGTAAAACACAATCTAGGCGTTTTCATAATTATTTAAATGTTATTGTATTTCATAGACCGTTTTCTAACATCTACTATGCAGTGTGTGCTTTGCAACAGCGCCATTTAAAAATCTATCCTCGTTAACAGATGCATTTCAAGCCCACGTTTCTCCTGCTTCCATTCTGTGCAGTATACGTGGATCCAGTCGTCACACTTGGCCGTTCTTGTCGCCTCCACTGTATCGCCCACCAGCTATTTGCGGAAACAATTACCTTTTAATAAGCCCGCCGATTCTGATCATCTATTTAAGCGTAAAAGTTGTTTTCTTTACCACCGTATGGCAGATTCGCCCTAAAAAAGTGTTTTGTGACAATCAAGCCGTCGTTATGAAGAAGCTGTCTCAGAATGGCAACTGCTCCTAAAGGGAAGTACAATACTTATATTAAATTTTCCTTTAGTGTTTAATGACTTCGTCCGCTCATTTTAAAAGGCGTACTATATTTATCTTAATTTGCCTGCGTTTTTTATTTTATTTTGAATTTAAAGTCACATACATTTTAGCGGTTGCATATAATCATAACAAAACTCATGATAAAATTGAAGCTATAATATCAAAGTTAGAAATAATTTGTCTCATTACTTGGTATTATTATTAATTAATTATATTTTATAACATCCAAGCATTCAAGCTATAGGTGCTTAAGAAAAGTAACAAGTTGCGTTTTAATGAATAATATAAACGTAAAACAGTAATAATGTTATAAATGCATAATAACAAAGACATTACTGCTTCCTAAGGAAATTGTCCTAAGAATGAAATTAAACCATACAGTTTTTCCTTGTTAATTATGTTTTACGGGCAGTAAAAGAAAAAAAAGACATAAAATCTGTGCTACCCCTAAATGTTAAAAATTACAGGGTGGGACAAACTTTATTCCCAATTATAAAGAAAAGTTATGTAGCAAAAAGTGATCTCCTGAGGGTGGAGGAAGTGGTTTTACTAGACACCGGTAGTCGAAAAATTTCTTAATAGCCAACATGTAGATTTTTTTGTTGTGGAAGTGTGCATTCGGAACGATAACTCTATTATGCTTGCATAAGGTACCTTTAACTGATACCTGCGGCCCCTGTTCCTGATAGAAAACGATTTTGTTGTTGATAAAGAACTTTATAAGTATTAGTTCTGTAGTGAAAGAAGGAAAAGGAGAGCCTCAAAGTACACAAACAGCAGAAAACGTTCTATTTTAGTTTCCGATCCAATTTGCTCGAAATTTGTCGTTGCTCTTCACTTACCTAGTTGTATTGTAAGACAAATTTTGAATAAAAAACCTTGTCCAAGCAAGATGGTTGTTGTACATGAACTTCTGAACGATCTCCATATGTGTGGAAATATCTTGGAAAACGTGCTACATAATACAATTGTTTTTTAGCAGAAAACTGCATTTTTATTTACCGGGATGCCTTAATTAACCAAACATTTGTCCTTGGAGTGGTAAAAACCTACGATATATCTACTAAGGTCTTATTACAATAAAAGTGTTACTGTTGGATGTACGGCGGGTAAAGAAAAATCAGCCACCCTTACTCCTTTGAGGAGGAAGGTCAATGCATTAGGTTCTAACAGGATGGAGCTACACTCCAGACAGTAAGAACTTTGTTTTAAGTGCTGCATGAGATGTTTTGTGGGCACCTAATCTCTCAACGCGAAGATGCTGCTTACCGGATCTGATCCTATAAAAATATTTGAACTTTCGATCTATACAAAATAAAATATATTACAAAACAAGGTACATTACTCAACCCACGTTGACAAGAGTAATGAAGAACTTTAGTGTACGACTTCAACAAGACATTGAAACCTTCAGATTTCTAATTTTACCATGCAAAAATTAGTCTTATGTACCTTCTACATATCTTAAAATAAATAACAATAATTTTTATCCTACCCTGCACATACATGTGTGAGCCAGTTATTAGAAAATTTTTAGCGTTCCTACATCCACTTTTACATCGTTATCAAGAGATATTCTAGTTAATTCTTTCTCAAGATGTTAACCTGCCAAATCAAACCTGGTTGAACCGTGTCGACTAAGAATATAATTCAAAAGTGCTACTAAACGGTTACTTGTGTTTTACACGTGGTATTTTATCTTAAATATACTTTTGGTCTGCAATAACCGATAGCAATTCTCAAAAGTGTAAATAAATAGGAAATAGTTGTGTATAAATTAATAGGGATAGACGAGCTATTGATCACAACATAGTTTATTGACACACAGGCCGGTATCTCTCACATCTGCATAAACCATTTACTTAGCAACGTCCATTAAACTTTAATGTTTATTTTTGCATTCTTTGCTATTAGCATATAAATGTTTTGTCATTTATTTCTATTTGTCAATTTCCTTGCATAATTCAGTTGAGCGTTATTCTAAGGGTTGTTTTCTTCATAAATGACGCTAACTAAAGAAGCAAAAGTACATTTAATTTTTCTCGGTGCGTCGGTTGTTGCGTAAAGTTCTGTAGTCGCCGTTGTTGCTTATTTCTTATTGTTATTTACAATAGTTTTCATGTTCTCTGTAAAGTGGCCGTGTAAGTTGCTGTCGTTATATTACACTACCCATTTTGATCCCTAAACGCCGTTTTAAATTATTTAGGACGTTTAGAATGATGAAAGTTTCTCCCTGGAACATAAATTATGTTGCAGATTCAAATGAGGCTACATAAGCTATATTTTACGTGATGTTATCAGATGGCTGTGCGACAATTTACAGAATAAAAGATATAAATTATTAAAATTAGTAGAGAAAGCGAAAAACTATGAAAGCAGGCAATAATTGGGAGTGGTAGACAATTCGGTGTTTTGGGAGGTTAGTCATGATACGTGGACATGCAGCATAGAATTACAAAACCGTTTTTCTGAATATTGAGGTTTAGATATGAGAAGAAGTCTGCTAAAAAATGCAAAATAGCAATTATCCAGCAAATGCATTCATCCCGCACATTATTGAAAGTGTGTCCGACTTTGTAACAGCAAGCAGGCAACGCACATTTGAACCAACATGTCTATCTTGTGTAACTTTACCATTATCCATAAGGGCTACAAGACGGCAAGGGTTTGTGCACAACAGTTCTCTATAATCTCACGGCCGACCAAAAGCAAAATCGTGTGAGGGTATCCCAACAGGTACTACAGCTGTAGAGCGTTAATTCAGAAACATTTTTTGTATGTCTAGTTACAGCAAATGAATCAAACGACAAGCAGAAGCAATGGCAAAGTTGCATAACATGGAAAACAGATACCACTAATGAAATGGCTACTCACTTCTTCCCAATAAAAGACTAGTGAATAAAAAGCAATTGTAGTACTAGTCATTTTTGAAAGCTCCACGCACAAATTGACCTGTATTTTTAGTTGATATTGTACAGTTGTCAAAAAAAAACCGGTATTAATGTTTATTGCTGTTAGATATTTTCTATAAATTAGTGTTGTATAATTTCTTTAATTTCACTAAATAAATCTTTGTTGTTTCAATAAACTTTTAAATAAATTGGAGTAAAGTCACGCAGTGTATATTTATAATTATCAGCAAAATTAGTAGTCTCAATAATTGTCTTTCGTTTTGTAAGAAGGTCAGTAGAAATATAAATATTTGCAAGCACACGTTTTTGACAGGATTAATTCCAACATGCAATTTTACTAAATGGGTGTACGGAGCTAAGTAGCGAGTGCTTGTTTCTAGCTGCTCATAACAACTGAGCTCCCTTATATAATAATAATAGTAATACTAATAATAACAAACATTTTTCACAGTTTAAAAAATACAACTTTCATGTAGAGCACGAGAAAGCTGCATGAAAATGCAAACTACTGCTACAGTGTCTATTATTTTAATCAAATATCTAGCAAGTATATGAAAAGGTAAGCAGAAACGCTTAAATATCATCATTTTCTATGAAATTAAATAAAAACACAACTGTAGATAAGCAGTAGAAAAGGAAATACTGAAGCTGACAGCGTACAGCGAAAGGCTAGTAATTGTAATAAGGGATAAAAAGTAGCCTTGATACTCAACCTCAAAGCACCCTTATGGTATGCTTAGCACGTCCCAGGCAAATAGTTTTATCTAATAACCAAATAACATTTACGCCAAAAGCTTTGTTTACAGAGCAGCGGCACTCAATTTGCTCTATTTGCATAGTTTCTTCCGCTGTCTGTTTGATTAACTAAAACAAACGTGTTTGCGCTAGCTTTTGTTAGTTACAATCAAATCGGCTAATTAATTTTCCTTTTGTTTAATCTGGGCCTGCGATATTGAATAGTCGAAAATAATTTCAAATGACTTTCAATAATATACTGAGCTTGCAGGTTCACTAAAATATTATTTATCTTGATCCAATTCCGTTTATACTTTTAAATGTGCATTGCTATTCTGTTAGTAAACTTTTTTATCGTCAACTTGTGATTAACTGCAATACATAATTCAACTTTATGTTAAAAGCTTTCTTTTAAAATGTTTATCTGTTTTAGCTTCATCATTACATATATTACTTTAAGATTAAATCCAAATACTTATTGCTTGACATATTGCAAGGAAGACAATTGTAAGGTTTATACTTACCTTACGGGGGTAAAGGTTAGTAAAGTATATCAAGTTCTGTATAGATTACTGATGCTTGTATAGCACTAAAATCTTGAGAAATTTCCACTAATTTGTCAGCTCTACTAACAAACCCTGCTTTTATGTCATAGTCGTGTCCCTGGGCAATGCTTGGCGTGCAATGAGTGTACGTTATATAGCAGACGGAAGAGGGTAAAAGACGAGCCCGATGTCTCAAAGCTGGAACATATCGGTCAAGAAAATAAACTCGTACAGAAAATTATGGCCTTCTAGGTTAGCGGTAGATGGATCAGGTTAGCAGAATACCCAACGTAAAAAATAGATAAGCTTGAATCACCGATATAAGGCTTCATAAATGGACGGGAAACATGTTTACAACCTACGCGAAAAAACGGTTAAAGAATTGGGAAAAAAACAAAATATTAAGACTAGTGACATGGATCACTAAGTCATTAAATAACACAGACTAAGAAATAAAAAAAGAGATCGATATATGTGCTTTACAGAAAATGGATAAAAAAGGAAAATAACAGTCACTAACAGGAGATTACATTTTGGTTTATAGTACGGTTCGAGCGCTCAAGCCGAGCACATGCTTAAGTCGTGCGCGCTGCATATTATCGCTATCGTACAGTGAACCTCGAGCAGTGACAAACCAGTGCATTAATTGGAATAAACTGTTTTCATTTTTGTATTGTTTACTACATAATTCAGTGCATGTATGTAAGTAAAACTAATAGCATGCTGCTATTTGGCAATGGCTACAACCCCACGCAACAATTCAACAGAACAATAACGCAACAAAACGCATCCTTTTACCAACAATACCCATGTATCCCAAATAACAACCCACAACAAATAACACCTGAACGATGCCAGCAAGTGCCCAATAGCTACTCAATGTTGCCACAAATACAAACATTCCAACCTTATCAATATGATCACTCTTCAATGTCTCAATTTGTAATGCCGCCTCAAGTCCAACCATTGCATCAACAAATCACGACACAAAAACCAATGGAAATTATTATTAGCGACGCAGAGGAAGAAGAAAACATTGCGGACAAAAAAATGCTTGGCAAAAAGTTAATAACCTAAAAAGAAAAAGAAGGAAATTGCAAAACGCACAAAATCCGCCACAATCATTTAATCTAACACAAACTAACAAATACTCAATTTTACCAGAAGTTACAGACGTAACAAACAATAATCAAGATAACGGTTCCAACAAAAACTCAAATAAAATACCCAAACCCCCTCCAATCTACGTACATGGGTTAACAATTATCAGGAAATGATAAACAGCTTGAAGGATATTATGGAACAGGAACAGTACACCACCAAAAATATGGCTGATAACGTAGTCAAGTTTAATGTGCATTCCCCGGATGTGTATAGAAGACTCGTCAAACATTTCCAGGAAAACAGTGTCATTCACCACACTTACCAAATCAAGCAGGATCGTGCATACAGAGTGGTCCTACGGCACATACATCCAACAATTCCAGTAGATGATATTACAGCTGAACTAGCTACTCATAATCACAAGGTTAGAAACATTATTAACATAAAACATAAAAAAACTAAAGAAGCATTACCAGTATTCTTTGTAGATTTGGAGCCAGCCACCAATAACAAAGACATATATAACATAAATTACTTACAAAACTTAAAAATTTCTGTTGAACCGCCCCACAGAAATATGAACCTGGTCCAGTGCACAAGATGCCAAAACTATAACCATACAAAGTCATATTGTAATAGGCCATACGCCTGCGTTAAATGTCGCGGACCGCACAATTCTATTACATGCAAAAAAACAAGGGAAACCCCTGCTACTTGTGCACTCTGCAATGGTGCACATCCCGCAAACTACAAGGGCTGTTCAATCTACCAAAAGCTACAAAACAAAATAAAACCGAAAACCCAAACACAAAAAAACACACATGACTCTTACAAGACAAATCCACAAAACTTTCCTCCCTTGCCAGTGAAGAACTACTGGAAAATGCCAAATACTAACTGTGAACAAACAAACACAAATAAACCTCAATCACCTCAAGACCTAACACTCACACAGTTCTTAGAAGAATTCAAAGGTATGTTCAATCAACTAATACAACAAAATAGCTTTATTTTGAAAATGCTTACGGCGGTCATAAATAAATTAGTTCGATAATGGCCAAATCCCTTAAAATTGCACTCTGGAACGCCAACGGCCTCCAATCAAAAAAACAAGAAAACGAAATCTTCCTCAGTATAAACAACATTGATATCCTCCTTATATCAGAAACCCATTTTACTGTAAGAACCCACATAAAAATACCGCACTATCTTATTTACCACACCGAACATTCGGATGGTACGGCACATGGAGGCACTGCCATTATCATTCGTGAATCAATAACACATCACGAATTACCAAAATTCGAAGAAAATTTCTTACAGGTCACAGTGATTGAAGTAAATAGACTACCAAATCCAATTACAATAGCGGCAACATATTGCCCCCCTCGGCACCAAATAACCAAACTCATGCTACAGCCATTCTTTGACTCCTTAGGGCCAGGATTTATAACTGGCGGAGACTTTAATGCGAAGCATACCAGATGGGACAGTAGACTGATAACTACAAAAGGCAGAGAACTTAATAAACTCATAACTGATAATAATTATACATATTTCTCAACAGGTAGCCCAACGTACTGGCCAACGGACTCTGGCAAAATTCCGGATTTGTTAGATTTCTTCGTTGCTAAAGGAGCAATATCTGACCACACACCTGTCATACTTACTATTAGTGCTACAGTAATTAGAAAAGAAGCCAAATCAATGTTATGTAACAGACGCACAGATTGGGACACCTTTAAAGAGTATATGGATCAACATCTTGATCTTAATATAAGCCTAAAAACGACTGAAGAGTTGGACAGTGGAATCAACAAATTTATAACTACTACACAAGAGGCAGCATGGTATGCTACACCGCGCATGGAAAAGCAAAAATCCAGCTCACAAAACTTCCCAAGAGTAGTGATGGAGCTGGTTAAGGAAAAAAGGAAAGCTAGGGCAGTCTGGCAACGAACACATAATAGAAACGACAAAACAAAGTACAATCGAATTACTAATAAACTTAAACGAAAACTGAACGAAGTAAAAAACGACACATTTCAACAATATGTAACTTCTCTTTCCAAGGACGACTACAGTATATGGAAAGCCACAAAGGGATTCAAGAGGCCATTACCGCCGCCACGTAACACAGACGGCACGTGGGCCAGATCTGACCAACAAAAAGCTGACCTGTTCGCACAATATCTGGCAGAAGTATTTAGACCTAACTCTGAAACAATAGATATAGAAGTAGACACCTTCCTCGAAGCCCCACTACAACTTTCATTCCCAATACGGGATCTTAAAATCGGTGAATTACGTCAGGAGATAAAATTCTTGAGCAACAAAAAAGCACCAGGCTATGACCTAATAACTGGTCCTATCCTTAAACAGCTACCAGAAACTGGGGAAAGACAACTACTAGCATTATTTAACGCAATTCTTAGCTTAACTTACTGGCCGCCGCAACTAAAGATGGCGCAAATTATAGTAATATTGAAAAATGGTAAGCCGCCAAATTAAGTGCAATCTTATCGCCCAATTAGCCTGTTATCAATAATTGCCAAACTCCTAGAAAAGCTGATATTAAGTCGGTTAAATAAAGACACACCACTGGATGATTGGATCCCAAAGCACCAATTTGGATTCAGACGAGATCATTCTACTATTCAACAGTGCCACCGCATGTCTAACGTAATTCAGAAAGCTTTTGAAAGTAAGAAGTACTGCACGGCAGTATTCCTGGACGTCCGACAAGCCTTTGATAAGGTATGGCAGAAAGGGTTACTGGCTAAAATAAAAGCATTATTTCCGCACTAATATTATCTCCTTTTCCAATCCTACCTTTCAAACCGCTATTTCCTAGTAAAATTCGGAAACAAAATCTCGACACTGCAGACAATTACCGCTGGGGTTCCCCAAGGCAGCGTTTTGGGCCCAGTCCTATACTTACTTTTCACTGCTGATATACCAATAACACGTACACAGAAATGGGAACGTTCGCAGATGATACTGCCATCCTCGCGTGCAATGAAGACCCTTAGCTGCTACAAGATTACTGCAGGAACCCATACATTTAAGAGAAGAATGGCTAGACAAATGGCGAATTAAGGTGAATGAAAATAAGTCAGTTCAAATAACATTTACAATGCGAAGGGGAATATGCTCTCCTGTTACCATAAACAACATTGATGTACCACAATCTGAAGAAGTGACGTATCTGGGATTACACTGGGACAAAAGGCTAACTTGGAAACAACACATAAAGAAGAAGCGCAAAGCCATGGATCTGAAAGTTAAAAAAATGTACTGGCTAATAGGTCGGAAATCACCTTTAGCCACCGAGAGTAAACTCCTTATATATAAAATCATCTTACGTCCTATTTGGACATATGGATGTGAGCTGTGGAGCTGCTCTAGCTATTCTAACGTAGACATAATCCAGAGATTCCAATCCAAGACAATAAGAACTCTTATGGATGCTCCATGGTACGTGACAAATCTCACCCTACATACCGACTCCAACACACCATACGTGCGTGATGTAATTACGGAACGGGCAACCAGACACTATGATAGACTTACATATCATCCAAACAACCTTATATAACCACTTACGTTACAACCAAACTTTCGGCGATTAAAGCGGAAATGGCCTTGGGACCTACAAACTAACGTGAATCCTCCAGTGTGAATCCATCATCTTCAATCAATAGGGTTAGGAAACTGCGAGGAAGCACCAATGGGTGCCAACCTCATCAAGCCAATCAACTTTAACAACAAATTAGCTCATAGAATCTCTTGTAATTCTGATTGCTGATGTACTGTTTCAATAAAAAAAAACAAAAATTTTGGTTTATAGTGGGATACCTAAAGATACAAAAGCAAAAGAAGGAATAGCATTAATAATAAAAAACATTATAAGAACTGCATAGAGGGTTGCTAGGATAAGTCACAAAGGATAATAATGATTACAATGAAGACAAATACAAAGAAAATGTATTTGATTGGAGTATACGCACCAGAAAATTGCAAACCGGAAAAGGAGAGAGATTATCGTGGAGAACTGCAAGATTTCTTTGCGGAATACCAAATAACAAAATAATAATCGTCAGGGGTGACTTTAACGTCATAATAGGAGACACTGGGGAGGAGGGGTACAACAAAGGTAGAATGGCAATACAAGAAATAAAAATGGTGACTTTATGATAGACTTTTGCACTATAAATGAGATAAGAATTAATAACACATTTTTAAGCATAAACAACAATAGAAATACACATATGAAAATACACGAGGTCACATATCCATGGTAGATTACGTATTAAGAAATAGAGAAGTAAATCCACAACAAATACAAAAGTAAGAACTTTGAGGTTTCTAATGTGAAGAGCAATCACTATTTATTACTCTGTAAATTACAAACGAAGATAAAGTATACCCATAAACAATCAATGAACAAACTGCAAACAGTAGTAAGGATAGAAAGTTCACAAGATAAATCAATCATAGAACTTGATTAAAGAAGAGTGAAAAAAAATAATAACCAATCCAATAAACCACAAATACAATGTAGAAAACAGCTGGATCAAGATAAAGAAAAACATGTTAACTGACGCTCATAAAGCAGTCGAGATTAAAACTATCAATAAAAATAAATAAAGCAGCAGAGTTCACAACAAAAATTAATTAAAAAAGTAGTCAGAAGAAAAATTCCTATATCAAATAATTGTCAACTAAGAATAATGAGGACTACATAGAATATAAAAGAATAAGAACCATAACTTGATAAAAACACAACAACAAAAGGAGAGATTTATGAAAGGACTACATTCAGATTTATACAAGCAATAAAGACAAATATGGAGATTTATAAGACAACAGAGAAGTGAAATGAAGAAATTAATTAGATACAAACATATTAAAAAAATAACAAATCTATACAAAAACGAGTCAAATAATATTCTACAAGAAACGAAGAAACGATAATAACAAAAGATGAAGTGGGGGCATCCTTTTTTTCTTCTTTCCATCGTATCTTCTTATCAGAAGAGCCGTGATTAGTATGGTGTATTATTCATTGTATTTTGATTTTCAGTTTTTCCATCTTGGTCAGTTCTGAGCCTTATGAGTGATTTGTTGAATTGATTTTCTATTGCCGTTTTAATTTGATCTGACCATCTCTTGTGCGCTCTTCCTGGTAATCTAGTGCCTTCAGTGTATCCTTTCACCACTAGTTTTTCAAGGCTACTGTTGTCACGTCTTGACATGTGGTCGTAGTATTTTAAGATTTGTTTGTACACTACAGTAGAAAGGCAATCATTTATATTGAGTTCTTGTAGTACAGACACATTTGACCTTCTTGCTGTCCAGGGTATTCTTAGCATGCGTCTTCCATTCGTTTGCGTTCTTTTTTTTACTGTCCACGATTCGGTTTCATAATATGGGGAAAACCAGAATTCTTACCAGCATTACTTTTGTACTGTTTGTTATTTGTTGATCCTTCCATGGTTTTTGTAACTTAGTCATAGCATTTTTGCTTATTTATTAGTCCGATTATTTCCGCTGAGCAGTCTCTTATGTTCTTGATAAGTGTTCCCAAGTGTATGTAATGGTTAACCATTTCAAAGCCACCAATTTCTTTTAAATCGGTCATGTTATTGTTTGCTTTATCGACTGTGAAAACGTTTGTTTTTGTTTTATTTAAGATTAGGCTATATTTTGCACTGTCGCATTGTAATTTCAAAATGAGTTCCATTATCTTATCTTCGGTGGAAAGCGAGAATAGTAGTGTCATCGGCATATCGGAGACTGGATATCGTTTCGTCGTTGATCTTGAATCTTCCAATGGTGCTTTTGTAGTACTTCTCTCACTACATATTTGCCGTATATATTAAATAGTTGCGGAGACAGGATGCATCCGTTTCTTATCTTAAATCCCTTTGAATGCTGGTTGTCAATTTTTATTACTTTAACTCAATTGTTATATAGCCGTTGGATAAGCGTGATAATATGCTGTAATACACCCATTTCCTTGAGAATGTCCCAAATCTTCTCTAGTTTACGCTATCAAAAGGCTTATGATAGTCTACAAAACCAAAAAACAGATTTAGGTTGTATTTCCTTGCTTTCTCTATTATTTATCTAAGGTTAAAGATGTGTTCTGGAGTGCCCTTGCCTTTTACTAAGCCAATCTGTCTCTTGCGATCTGCTGTTCTAGATACGCTTTTAATCTTTTATTTCTTATATGTAGTAAGATATTGCTGATATGCGGTATCAGCGCAATTAGCCTGTAGTTGTCACATTTGTCTTTTGGTCCTTTTTTGTGTATTGGTATAAAGTTGCACCAATCTTTTGGCCAGGTCTCCGTGCTTCAGGTGGCTTGGCATAGCATATGTATTACATAGACTCCCAGTTTGCCCATAGCTTTAATCACTTCTGCACTAATTCCATCGCTGGCACTTGCTTTTCCTGTCTTTAGTTGTTTGATAGCAGCATTAATTTCTTCTCGCATGATGTAAGGTTCTTTCTCCTCTATCCTTGACTGCAGCTTCTTTTCAGATTGCACGTGGTCGTTAAACAGTCTATCACAGTATTTCTTCCATCCATCTAGACTATTTATGATGTTAGTAATTTTTTGGTTCTGTTTGTTTAAGAGATTCCAGTTTTGCGGCTTGAATTATCTTGTGATATGCCTGACTGCTTTAGTGTTAGAGATCTTGGCATAGGTTCTTGTAGTAATTATTTTTATCAATTCTGCATGAGCGTTGAATGCTTCTACTTATCTGCTGATACAGCTCTTGTCCCTGGGTCTTGTGCATTCCGGTGTTCTTAAGTTTTCTCCTTTCTTCTATCAGTCTTAACGTATTTAATGACATCCATGTTCGGTTAGGATCTGCTGCCTTTGTAGTTCTGTTTTCTGTCTCTTTGGCTTTAATTATGGCATTTGCAGGTTTTGCTACATTTTATTTACATCTTTATTGTTTAGTTGTTATTTTAATATATCGGTTGATGCTGTTTGAAATGGTTTTAACTATTAATTGTTGTTCTTCTGGTTACTTTTTGTTTTGGCTGCACTTGAATTTAATAGATATTTTTGCTATTAAAAGTTGGTAGTCTGTGCCGCAGTCTGAACTGGGATGGGTTTTGGCATTTTTTGTAGGTGTTTGCCTTCTTAATCAAAATAAAGTCAATTTGATTTCTATGTATACCATCAGGGTACTTCTAGGTATAAAGCTTTCTGTGGTGGTGTTGGAAGAGGCATTTCAAAATCTTAAAAAAATAAAAAATCCCAAGATAAAGATAAATATTAAATGAAGTACTATAATACGTAGGCAAGGAACTTAAGCAATTCCAAATAGTTATCTAAAAATTGTAAAATTTAACAAAATTTCAGATGAATGGCGAAGAGCAATACTAATGTACAAAAGGCGATCCAAAAGAGTTTGATAACTACAGAGTAATAAATCTGCTAAACACATTGTTGAAAGAAAGAATAAGAAAATAAAAAAAAAGAATACAATTGCAAGAAGAGCAGTAGCGAATCAGAACAAACCGATCTTGTAATAATGTTGTGTTTATAGTATGACAGCTAAAAGAAAAGTCACTGGATTATAACGCACTAGCATAATAGACCTTAAGAAGGCATTTAACAGGGTTCAAATATAGAACGTAATACATCTGTTGTATGATTTTGTTAGATCCATTAAAGACTGTCGAACATATTTATCGAACCCGTAAACTATAAAAGCGGCGTTAAACAGGGAATCTCCTTGATCCTCTGCTGTTCAATCTGGTAATGGACGAAATCATCAAGAAAGTCGAAAGAAAAAGAGGATGCAGAATGGGAAATCAGGAGCTAAAGATCGTCTGTTATGTAGACGACGCCATAATAATGAAAGAAAACAAGGATGACCTTCAAAGGCTATTGTATCAATTATAAATTACCTTACAACAATATTATATGATAATGTCCAGTGCAAAAATGAAAACAATCGTGATAAGTAAAGAACCAATAAGATGTGTAAGCTAGTAGTCGAAAATAAAATAACCGAACAGGTAAAAGAAGTTGAGTATCTAGGTATCAATATATTCAGTGATGACAAAATAAAAGAAGAAGTGAAGCACGAAATTTATAAAGCAAGCAGAACTATCGGTTGTCTAAATAGCACTATATGGAAAAACAAACACTTATTTGCATAAAACAAGGCGGTGTATGTAAAAGTTTAATAAGACCAGTCGTAACATGCACATGTGAAACAAGACCTGACACTAGCATAAATACTATTAGAGGCTACAGACACGAGAGTACTTAAAAGAATCATAAATAAAACATTAAGAGATAAAGTAGAAACTGAACATATAAGGCGTATATCAAAAATTGGATAAAAGAAAAAACACAAAATAGAGATTAGCAAGAGACAAGTTGCCAGTCGATAGAAGAGCGATAGGACACCTCAGAAAATGACGATGACTTAAATTAGAGGATGACCAAAGAAGTAATAGGCAGTCTTTGGTTTATTTATTAGATAGAAAAAGAAGAAAAAGATGCTTATCTTACCAATACACTATACCTATATATACTCTGCTTCTCATATTCTTATTGCTTGATATTGTGTTACGAATAACTTTGGAAGAAAGCTATGCTTAAATTAGACCGAACCTCATTTTAGGCAACTAAAATCTAAGAAAAAAAGTTAAAAAGGTAGACACAACATATAGGAAGTCACAAAAAATGTGTCCTCCCTTTAATAGTTTGTAACTTGCCGAATTTTGTTTGTTTTAGATTTAAATATATAAAAAAGAATAACTGAAACTAGACTAAGTTTTAAATAAAGAAAGTATATTTGAAGTGCTACAAACCACGCTAGAAATATGAATATGATTTTGGAAATAATTTTAAATTAAGTTGCTTCTTAGTTTACAACAGATGAACCTGTTTAGAATGTCTAGAAACCACGTTTCGGAAGATTAAGAACATTGACGAACGCTTGCATGTAAATTTCAAATCAAATCAAAATTTAAAAACATCCGTTCGATAGATTTTTTATGAATTAGAATAATCAATAGATGGTGTTCATCGCATTCTTTGGCGCTTTTGGTAAAGAAAGTTACATACCAAATTTAGCGCATGCTTTCATTGAAAACGATCTATATAAGAGAAGGAGTTTTGTGAGTGGTATTTGGCGAAGTGTGAGGAAGATCAGCAGTTACCACAACAATTAGTTTGGAGAGATAAAACCGCATTCAATTTAAATGGCACAATTAATCTCCATAATTTGCTGCAGGAATCCGCCATACCACGTATTCACAAAGGTTTACATGATTATATTACCATCATAATATAAGGGTCTATCTCAATGCTTCCAAACAGGTGGGTCGGGCGAAGAGATTATGCAAATTACCCTGCTCGTTTTAGAAACCAAAGAATGATAAAAATTTTCTTGTGGGGATTTTTCAAGTGTCAAATTTATACCAAAAACTGAAACCATCAATGGATTAGAAGTAGCTATTTTCGATGTTCGTGGTTCTGTTGCTTTGCGTTGCCAACAATGTCTAGACCAGAATAGCCGTCAGTTTAAGAACAAGCCTGAAAATGCAAAAATACATTTAAGTAGTTTATTGTGAACATTTAAAAAGAACTTTACAGACTTTATACACTGATCGTAGTTTGTACTAAATTCTAAATTAATTCATGATCTACCTTATAAAACTTAAAATGTAACTATATGTGTTTGTTTGTAACTACAATTATGAATCAATTTTAAAGGTCAGTACCTCATTCGAACCGGTTTGTTGCCAAACCTGGCTTAAAAGTTTTAGATTTTTAATTTAGGTCGCGGTTTACCTGTTACAGGTCAAAACATAAATTATTATGAAGTAATTTAGCCAGTTTGCGCCACCTATTGCTGTTTCATCACTACGTGATCAATGTTTGCCATTAGTAGGCGCATGCGGCACAATTTTGATTTATGTGAAACCGAATATGGCCGAACAAATGTCGTCATGCTTAGATAAAACGATTATTGGCTCATTTTTTCTTCAATTCTCCACGAAACTCTAAACCAAATATTTAGCTTGGGTTGCCCGTCTTTGAAATGGGCCTTTTTATTAGTTGTACTATATATAGTGTCACATGCAAACAAAACCCAAAGTAAATTTTTTAGCAACCGATAACCGACAATTGAAAAGCATGGTATATTTGTACAACAATTTGAAATGACGAGTTAGTCAAATCAAAGCCCAAGAACTGTTTTTAACGAGCAAAGAAGCGAATCACACAAATTTACCCCCAGAGAGATGACCAAATCGAATGGCAATTATGAGAGGTTGGAGCCTAACAATTTTAGCCACTAATGTTAAAGTTTACGTAATCCAAAAAAATTAAATTTAATAATAAACGATGGAATTCTTAACAATTTGAGTAAGGGACAAATAAAAATAAAACCGATAGCAATTATCAGATATTTTGGCTAGAAGCTAGAGGAAAAACGTCAACTATAAACCTAAGATGAAAATTAATTTCCAAAAAGACATCAAATTTGATCATATTTGTCGCAATTGTCTAGAGGTTCGGGTTTTGAATAGAATGACCCGGAAAGGTTACCAAGTCTGTATTTATTCACAATACCAGCTATTTTGGTTCTCATGTATTTAGACAAGTCACCAAAAAATTTAAAAGGCCAGTTGCGTAATTTCGCCAATAAGAAAATTTTATACTAACTGGGCATCAACCGAAGAAGAAAATGTACTAGCAGAACATCTAGCAAACGTGTATGCGTACATCAATCTCAGCCAACAATATTGAAGATGGATAGATAAAAATATTTTTAAGTGTTTCCTTTCAATTATCGCTATCCATTAAATGATTCTCACCAACAAAATTTGCAAAGGTATCAATAAAACAAGCTCATTCAAAGTTTTTTCTTATGATTTAGTGGTTGGAGAAATATTAAAACAACTTTCCAAGAAAGCATTTGTACTACTAACAACAATTTATAATAGCATGATATGTCTGTGCTACTACTTCATGCAACGGAAATTACACAGTCTTGGAGGACAAAAGTCCGTGCTGCAATTTTTCTTCATGTAGACCAGGTATTCCACAAAGTCTGGCATGAAGATGCATTTTCCCAGCGAAATATACCTAATTTTAAAGTCATATCTTAGTGAACAATATTTATAAATTAAACAAGACGTTATCCAGACTCGGACCTTTCTTCTGTCTAATATTTGCAGAAGAGACTACAGTGAGTACACTTACCGGCGAGACAGCACATACCAATCCTGACAGTTACAGAAATGGCTGTAGCAATAAATAATTAAAGTAAATAATAATAAACTGACGCAAATTCTCTTATTTACTTAGTAGAAAGTCAAAATTAATACTATAAAGTCAATTAATAACGTACAAAGTCCTGGTACAACCGATTTGGAGTTACGGAATTGAGCTTTGGAGCTATAGCAAACCGACCAACATCAAAATACCCCTAACGTTTTAATCCA
The DNA here is from genome assembly GCA_036346155.1 of Sinelater perroti. NCBI lineage: Eukaryota > Metazoa > Arthropoda > Insecta > Coleoptera > Elateridae > Sinelater > Sinelater perroti. Next base: position 11,907,410 of record JARFIY010000158.1, on the reverse strand, counting down.
GAACGTCCTAAATGATAGCAGATGCACTATGGTATATATCTAATTAAATTCTTTATACGAATCTCTAGATTCCCTTCATAAACATTGTAATCGCTCTGTTTGCCAACGGATCCAAATAAAAAAGTACTGATCACCTAGTAAGTGAACTCTATAATCAATTTTTAGTAAGAAGACTCAAAGAATGTCAGTTCAAATAATCTCAACGTCCAAAAGATTCAACTTTAAAGAATTTAAAAAAGCAATTTTTGTGTTCGCTATTACAGTTTATTTTATATCATTTCTTTATCTTTGTAGTCTTTGTCTATTTTTTGTTGTTATACTATTTGATATTTTTTTGGTGTTTGTTATGGTATAGTCTCTAACACTAAAGCGTGTTGTTTTATAACCTATAAGTATTTGAAGCATGGTTTTGTTTAAATTGTTAATATTTATCAACTTGTGTGTAGTATAAACTCAGATTTAAAATGAGTAGGAAGGGCGGATCTAGATTTAAAGAAACTTACATATTTACACATTCAAAAGAAACAAAAATGACTGTTCATGCTGCTACTAAATATATGCAATGGTCAAAAAGCTTTAAAAACAAACGAATGAATCCATATAAGATTTAGAAGAATGTGAAACAAAAATTTGCAAATAAGCTTTTGGGACAGCATCTATTTTGTAGTATAACACATTTATTATTAACAATCCGACTTTAACACCTGGATCGAAAAGATATTCATTACTAAACAAACACAAGATCAGTTGCAACACCACTATAACAAATCTTCTAGCAGAAGAAAATGACACGAAAGATATGGACCGCAACTAAGACAACATAGTGTGCAGTGACTAATCCTTTCTATGCGCATGTATTCTATGAAGAAAATTCTGAACACTGCGAAAGCAAACTTTGTTGCAGAAATTATTTAAGAGCCCTGCTAAATTTCACGTATTTAGTATTTTATGCATCTTCACGTATGTGCGCTGCAATTATACAAACAATGTTCCTATCGGTAGTTAAGAAATGGTTTAATAAAAATTATAACATTAGATCATCCCAAAAGATAATAAGAAACACTGAACTAAGCGCTGCAGCAAGTAGAAGATGCAAAATGACAACTAGACTTCAAATTAAGCACCACAGTCCTCTGACGTCAATCCCATCAGATGTACGTATTTTTTTGTGAAGAATAATAATTTAACGATTAATACTACTTTATAAAGCCAAAAAGGACACTTATGTCTATAGATAAAAGATAGATCAATTCAGATGCATACAACTATTTATTGTAAACCAATTTGATGTGTAAAAATATTAGCAAAAAATTCAATCATACAGGGGAGGTTTAGGAGAGGACCGAGAATACGTGCTTAAGGAACACCAGAGTTGATAGAGTAGTAGTTTGATAGAAATGGATGTCTTTGGTCTAAGTAGAATTTAAAAAGAAAGAAAATTTGCTGATGTAGCTTCCTTTTATTTTGTATAACAACCCACAGTACTAAACATTGGACATCTAAAAATATCAAGATAAAATTTTTCTTCTTTAAGATTTTCCTTGGTGTAGTTATGTATTTCATGACACTGTTGGATGGTTGAGTGTCCTTCGAAAAAGCTAATCTGATACGGAGAAATTAGTTCCGTCAATAGTGTTATTTCCTCTATAGTAATAAACGTTCAAATATCCTGGGTACGAAAGATAATAGATTTATTGGTCGATATGAGCTACCATTAAAACATTCAAAAATATTTTGAGGTGGTTTACCATAACAAACATACAAAACGGTTTCCGCAGCAGCAAGTATTTTGTACAATAAAACTGTTCGTTGACTTTCTTATTAAGCCAAAAAAAGATAGTCACGTGTCTCTTGTACCAAATAAACACTTTGATGATTGAGATTATGTGTAGTGCAGTACCTAATTGTCTTTTTAGAAAAGATTTCAAAGCGGAAGATCTGGACACTGTACTAGTACTGTATTAAAGGTATTAAGCTATTTGAATTTATATAGATTTGCTGCTTTTGCTTTTTCACATATACTCTTAATTTAAACTAATGGAAAGAATTTTTTGATATTCCCAACTCATACTTGATAATAGCAACGGTATTACACACTAGACAAAAGTATAAAATTCAAAGCATAGTGTTTGCTTCTACTATTTTGCTAAAGCTCCTTCATAGATAGTGTAAATTGTTTTTTAACAACTAACAACAAATTCATAAAATCTTTAATTTTTGTTGCTTATTTTTTTTTTGTCGAGAGAGGTTTGACTTTGTCTCCGGTAGCATAGCAGTCTCAGGAGACCATTATGCTTCCCTCATTTTTTTACAACATGTTTTCAGTTTCTTACTGGATGTCTGCTGTATTCTTCAGGACTCATTATTGGTTTTCCATATATAGCGGGCATTCTTGCTAGTGCCTTCAAGTAGACCGAACGTGCGAGCCGAGCTATACCTGAGTTATCTCAACGGCGGAGCCGCAGCCGTAGCCTCGCTTAAGGTCAGGCAAATTTAGATATTTATTAATTTAATTTCAACGTTTAACTCAGTGTTAAACAACTGTTTCACCTTTAAAAACCCAATGACATCAACAAATATTATGCAACACCAGCCAGCTACGAATACGCAAATGTCACAAACGTTCCTATCACAGCCTTATACATTCCCACCTAACCAACAGCAATTACTACAACCTTACATGCAAAATCTAAACCCTCAACAATCTCAATATTTTCTACAATCACAGCACGCCTCACAACAATTCATTTATGACCACCCACAGCAAATTAACAACAAAAGAATGATATCAACCAGCGATGAAGACATTGCAAATTCATCAAACGAAAATTCATGGCAAGTAATTAAAAGTGTCAAGAGAAGGAAAACATTCACAAACAAAGGAATAACACCGACTAACATACAATTATCTAATAAATTTAGTGCCTTAAATCCTAACCCAGAAAGCACCGACAACCAAACCGCAGTTATCATCCCTAGACCTCCTCCCATTTTCGTATACGGAGTTGCCAACTTCCCAGAAATGATAAAAAAATTAAATGAAATAATTGAAGAGGAGCAGTTCTCCTCTAGAAGTATGTCCAATGATACAGTAAAAATAAATTGTAACACCCTGACACCTTCAGGAAACTATCTAAGTACATGAAAGAAAACAATATCATTCACCATACTTACCAACCTAAAGAGGAAAGAGCTCTTCGAGTGGTAATAAAATACTTACATCATTCCATGGACACTCAAGATATAATAGATGATCTCGAATCCCAGGGGCATAAGGTAAGGAATATCATCAATGTGCTAAGCAGAAAGGACAAAACACCGCTGAATATGTTCTTTGTGGACCTAGAACCAGCAGACAATAATAAAAGAGTCTACGATATCCGTACGTTATGTCATTGCGTTGTACAAGTCGAACCTCCAAGAAAACAAAACAACGTAATACAATGCACACGATGTCAATTATATGGACACTCCAAGAAATACTGTAACAGACCCTTTAAATGTGTAAAATGTGGCAATACGCACAGTACCGCCAGTTGCAAAAACTAGGGACACCCCAGCTACATGCGCTTTATGTGGAAGTCCACACCCTGCGAATTACAGAGGTTGTGAATATTACCATCGTTTATACAAAAGAAACCCTGTCTCAAACAACAATATTAATCCTCATATTACTCCAACATTATCAAATCTTAATCAACAAACACCTGCATCTATTGTTAACAACCCACTTCAAAACTACAACTACACTAAAACAACCAACAATAATACTAATTACACGCCACAATCACAGAATGTTAATACAGAAGATAACATCAGCGAACTGTTAAATAAGTTCTTAGAAGAATTCAAAAACATGTTTAACCAGCTTTTACATCAGAATAGCATGGTACTAAACATGCTAACCATGTTAATTGGACAAAAGTAATGGCTAAGTTCCTTCGAATAGCACTTTGGAACGCCAATGGTATCTTACAACATAAAGAAGAAATAAAAACCTTCCTTCACTACAACCTAATTGACATTCTTTTAATCAGCGAATCACACACTAACCACCCAGACAACACAGCTCACGCAGGATCTGCAATATTAATAAAATACACCATCGAACATTATGTACTACCTGAATATGCAAAAGATTACTTACAAGCCACTTCAATAAAAGTTAAAACTCTACCATTTGACATAACCATAAGTGCTATATATTGTCCCCCTCGCCACCAACTTAAAAAAGAACATTTTGAAGAATTATTTAAAACGCTTGGCACTAAGTTTCTCGCTGGTGGCGACTACAACAGTAAAAATACCCTATGGGGATCACTGACTACTACCACGAAAGGAAGAGAATTAGCCAAGGTCCTACACGAAGCGAAATACAATTTCTTATCAACGAGCAGTCCAACTTACTGGCCAAATGATCCCGGGAAAATTCCAGACCTCCTGGACTTTTTCGTCACTAATGGCATTTCAAACTCCTATTTGGACATTGTCCCCAACTTAGATTTATCTTCCGATCACTCACCAGTAATAGCAACAGTCAGCACAACTATAATAAATGTTAAAAAGCCACCTAAGATATATAATTCAAAAACTGATTGGGAAGACTACAGGAATAAAATCAACGAAAGCATCAATCTAAAAATAAGACTAAAAGAACCCAATGAAGTAGAGGATGCCTTAAATAACCTAACCACTATTATTACAAGCCGCTCACCAGGCAACGCCGCCCTCGAAAATTCATGTTAGTAACATTAATATCCCTTTAGAAATTAAAAACTAATAGCAGAAAAAGAAAAGCCAAAGCAAAATGGCACCGTAGCCATTCCCCAACCGACAAAACAGCTTATAACCAAATAACAAGGAAACTCAAACGCCAAATAAAGGAATCTCAACATGTATCGTTTAGAAACTACATATTAAACTTGAATCGTTATGATAATTCCATCTGGAGACCCGTTAAAGCAGCTCTCAAACCAGTTCACGCAAACCCCCCAGTTCGCAAGCAAGATCCCACCCAGGGCCATGGGCAAGAAGCAACAAGGAAAAAGCCGACCTATTCGCCCAATATCTAGCAGAAGTATTTACTCCTCACGATAACACACCAAATCAAGAAGTTTCCGATTTTCTGAACAACAATCCTCCTCCCGCAGAACCTATAAAACCAATCATTCCTAAAGAAATCATAGATGTAATAACTCAATTAAATATTAGAAAAGCTCCAGGTCCTGACCTGATTACACCAAAAATGTTGAAAGAACTCCCCAAGAAAGGTATTGTAATGCTCACATATATATTCAATGCGGTTTTAAGACTACAGTATTGGCCCAAACAACTAAAAGTTGCTGAAATAATTATGATCCCCAAGCCTGGCAAAAACCCAAATCATGTATCTTCCTACAGACCAATAAGCTTGTTATCAGCTATCTCCAAACTACTGGAAAAACTAATCCGCAGCAGAATGAACTCATTTTTAGATGTTATCCCTGACCACCAATTCGGATTCCGGTTACAGCACTCAACGATCCAGCAATGTCATCGAGTAGTTCACAAAATTAACACATCCCTGGAAAATAAAGAATATTGTACATCGGCTTTTTTGGACATAGGCCAAGCCTTCGACAAAGTTTGGCATGATGGCCTTCTTTATAAAATCAAGCTCCTTCTTTCCTCTTCTACCTACTTAAATCCTATTTAAAAGACCGTCAATTTAGAGCTAAAGTAAATGGTGAATTCTCTGACTCATACGATATTAAAGCTGGAGTACCACAAGGCAGCGTTTTAGCCCCTGCTATACTCATTATATACAGCAGATCTCCCAACCACAACAAATACCTTAATCGGTACTTTGCTGATGACACAGCTATTCTGGCTAGTCACGAAAATCCCATAATCGCAGCTTCTTACCTGCAGGACCATCTAAACCTAATTGGAAACTGGGTCAACAAATGGAAAATAAGAATTAATGCATCAAAATCAACCCAAGTAACCTTTACACTGAAAAAGGTAGATGTCCTTCGGTCACCTTCAACAATGCTCCCATTACACAATCTTCTTCAGTGCGTTATCTAGGACTACATCTTGACGAAAAATGAATTGGAAAGAACACATAACCAGAAAGAGGAAACAAATAGATCTGAGGTTCAAGGAGTTACACTGGCTGCTTGGAAGAAAATCGCATCTACCACTCGAGGAAAAAATTTTACTATATAAAGTAATATTACTACCCATATGGACATACGGCATTGAATTGTGGGCTGTGCCAGCAAATCAAATATTTCCATTGCCCAAAGATCCCAATCCAAAATCCTGCGTGAACTCACTAACGCTCCATGGTATATGTCTAATAATACACTGCATAATGACCTCCGCATCCCATACATCACTGAAGTTATCCAGCAAAGAAGCAACAACCATCATACCAGACTTACAACACACAGCAACCCTCTTATACGCCCACTTCTATATCCTCAAGACAACAGAAGGCTAAAACGTCTCTGGCCAAACGACATCCGATGAAAACGACGAGGACTCTTCGATGGTAGAGGCCTCATCATGACCGATAAGGATTTTCATATTTAAGATCCTATGTTAGCACATTAGCCTATAGAATACATATTCTGATTGCTAATTTATTGTACAATAATATATATATATATATATATATATATATATATATATATATATATATATATATATATATATATATATAAATAACTTGTAAACTAAAGCCTTACATTCGCACAAGATGTAGATGGTGGTCTCCGGTTTTCCGCTGCATCACCTGGAGCTCAGGTCTCTATTGCACAGCCCTATTTTGTTAGGGCATTCTAAAAAAACAATGCCCTTTGAGGAGGCCCATAATAGTTTGTAAGTTATTCCTGCTTTCTGTTAACAATTTTTCATTTTGTTTCCTTTGCGATGCTTTCTGACCCGTTTCTTTACCTGGCTTCGTAGTTGCTATTTCCAGAGCCAATATATAGAGTTGATAATTCTCTTGAGTGAGTTCATCAACAGTTCGTTGTTTGCAATTCTGTAGTGACCTGGTACCCACAATTGAGTTAATTAGTTGTATATTACTGCAAATACAACAAATGGGAAGAAATAAGTAAAATTACACAAAATTTGCTAGGGTGCTACTTGTAATCTACATATAAGCCTATAGACCTACATGTGTGCTTAAAGTTAATATTCTAAAATACACTTAAGGTTTCCAAAGAAACTAAAAAGACGACAATTTCTGTGAAATTTAAACTTTTTATATATTAGAACCTTATTTATTCTCTTCCTAGAACACATTTATTAAATTAGCTTAAAACGTAGTATGATTTAGGGATTATGACGATTCTAAACACTCAAAAGGTATACTTATTTGTATAGATAAAATATCAGAACAATCCAGTGTAAGCCAAGTTGGTGTGTAAAAATACAATTAAAAGCAACAAAAACTCCACAATAAATTAAAATAATGCATGGGCGTAGAAAAGCATATTTAGAGTCATGCAGTTTAGGGGAGGCTTAGAGAAGGACCAAGAACGCTTCCTTAAAGAACACCAGAGTTGATAGAGTAGTAGTTTGATAGTAGTATATCCTAGAAATGGATGACCTTTTCTAGGCAGAATTTTAAAAGCTGGAAAATTTGCTAATGTAGCTTTCCTCACATTTTATATAATAACTCGTAGTGCTAAACCTTGACAAATACTTGTCGGACATCTAACAATATCAAGGCATAAAATTTTTTAAGATCTTTCTTGGTGCAGTTAACTATTCCACGACATTGTTGGATGGTTGGTTGTCTTTCAAGCAAGCTAAACTAGTCCAGGATCTTTAATTATGATTGTGGTATTATTTCCTTGATTCTTTATCGTAGTAAACGTTTAAATATCTTGGGTAGGAGAGGTAATAGACTTTATTGATCAATATGCACAGGTTTCTTACTAAGGTTTTCCAGTATTAGCAATCAATTAGTGCAAATTTTTACCAAGAAAGCATATGACTCTATATCATTGTTTATTTAGGAAGCCAAGGGCTTTATATAACTTAGCTAATTTTATTTCTCTGTGCAGTTTTGTTAGTGAAACTGGTAGAGATTGGTAGATAGAAATGACCAGGCAACTTGAAATGTTCATCTATCTATGGGCCAAGCTGAGATCATTATATTGTAATAGGATGTTCTCTGAATATGTTAGCTCTTTCATCATTGAATTAGGCCACAATCCACTTAATTTCTAGTCACTTTCTAGATAGTGCTATCTTCTAGCGATTAATGGAAAATTAGCAGCTGAATGATGCATTTCCATACTGTTAAATAGCTTGAAAAGTAGAATAACCTTGTTTTTAAAATTTTTGAGTCCTTACTACTTAGCACGGGTTTTTCTTCTTATATGTAAAATTCAAGTGTATTTGGCTGATCAATCGGAACATTGCCAAACTGTTTTGTGAATAAACCTTGTGAGGCCCTTTAGGATTACGCCAATTTTGTTAGATGTGTGCGTTTCATGATCTAGGTTTATTTTGTCGTTGAGATAAAGTTGGAATAACTTCAGGTCTGTTTTGGTAGAGGATTTTTCATATAATATTTGTATCAGAAGATTTTCTTTTAAAGATGTCTGCAGCAGTTGTGGACAAAACGTCAAGAGCTTCCGAACTCTGACCCAGTCTAACAACCAAAAAATCAATCACACGATGTACAAAATTGCACTCCATAAAATACATAGAGCTTTTCCTTGATCAGACATTTTATACTTTTTAGTTTTTGAATGATGGTTTTTGTTAACTCACCATATTGTGTAGTATGAGTTATTACATATCCTCCGGATACAAAAACGAAAATAACAAAAAACGGATATGGTCCTATTTAATCAGTCATAACTCTTGTATACTTCTAGGTTGATTCCTGAAATTTATCATACACTTGCACAACATTACTAGCTCTGTTGTGACGGAATACGGCACTAATAGATAACTTTCTTACAGACTGACAAATCAGTTTGTCAAATATTCCATTTTTGAACTTTTTAATGTGACAAAAGAAGTAGTGCCATATTTGTGTAACAACTTTGGTCGTAATCACTATGAGTAGTGTAGGTCATTGCAAAAAAAAAACGGGGTCAAAAAAGTTCACTTCTACGGAAGTTATCGCTGAAATTTAAAATCTGCCATTTTCGACTTGGCGAGACGACTCATGGCAAATATGTTGAATGTACTCATATGTAATATAGTCTGAAAGTCCTTGCTTTGCTTATTACTACTACGTGAACAACATGGACAGTGTTTAAGTATAAATAAAATATGGGGCATTGTACAAATTGTCCTTTACCGTCATTGCCGAAAAAATGTATGTTAAGCATCACAAAATTTGTATTACGCAATATTTTGGAAGTTGGTCAAGGGGCAATTCTAGTAAGCCTTCTCAAAAAGAAAACCACCAACAGTTGATGGCATAAGTGAAATTATAAGAAAATGGGAGAATAAACTCGAAATGGCATTGAAAAAGTTATTATTTTGAAGGTCACTGAAGTTTAAACTATTTCTAACCAAAATCGCCTTATATTCGCAGAAATGCAAATTATATATATTATAGCAGTTTTTCATATAAAGTCCTATGTTTTGTTGTTTAATTGCGCTTGAATAACTTACGTGTTACACAAAATACTTAACAGTAGTTGCAAAAAGCAATCAAGAACAACTACCGGATATAGTACACCATATGGTGATATAACAAAACCCAATATGAAAAAATTGAAAAATATCAAATGTTTGATTAAGGAAAAGCAGGCTCATAAGGTAAATCTATCAAAATTAGAACAGTATCTTCTAAAAGCATTTAGTACCATGTATTTAATTAAAAATTTCTCTGCTGCTCTTATACATATTATAATATTTTAAATTATATTTATAAAGGGAGGTTACACTTAGTAGATGCATAGTTTTTTTAGTACTCCACTATATACATCAACTAAATCTTATAAATTACTTTTTGTTTGAATGCAGGACAGCCCAAAAGTTTCAATTATTTATAACCGTTTCTAGAACTTCCTTACAGCATTTAAAATTTACTAAAAGAAAAATACATCATTGAAAGTGCATCAAACTTGCTCAACTTCAATTTAAAATCAGCATTTAACTATTATCACACAACGAGCTCCATCGACATTTCGGTGTTGATTAGATAAATGAAACAGAGTAATGTACATCATGGTCCACATTCTGGTAGACCACTTTCTGCTAGAAAACAGATTAACATTGACCGTGTAGAAGAAAGTGTGAATGGACAGTCAGAAACATCGACCCGGAGAACATCTACCAAACTCAATATGGCCCAAACATCCAAAGCAATTTAAAATTGTTAAAGTCGCATCCATATAAAAGACAACTCGTTCAAAATCTAAGATTTAAGATTTACAACCACGTCTTTATTGTGCCTTTCAATTTAAAAAAGCTAGCCAAAGAACAAAACAGAATCGTAGGTTTTGTTGTAGAGAAAATTCAAAAATTGTTCACTAGCATAAACTTTACCCAATAAAATGTATGGTGTGTTGTTTTTTCACAATTCACTTCAGGGCCGTAGTTCCTCGATTGTATAATGGTAAATGGGGAACGTTATTAATTTTGAATTCGCGATTCCACCTATACATAATACGTGACTTTAGCAAGATGGAGCCGATTGTTATGCTGCTGAAACTACAATGCGTTTGCTAAATTAATTGACTGCCATGGTCGCTTGATTTGACGGCTCCAGACTTTTTTATACCGGGCTAACTCAAAAAGACAGTCTATATAAATAAGGCCCAAACTCTCACAAACTTGAGAGTCAGCATTCGTGTACAAATTAGACGACTGCCTGATACTTTAATAAAACATGCATTAAAAAAGACTCGCTTCTGTAAGTGAGAAAACAGAGCTTAGGCAATAAAATTAAGTTTAAAACTTCAGCGCCAGTGTGGTCCAGTAGTTGAGGCATGGACTGGAATGCGGACGGACCCGAGTTCTGTTCTCGCAGCTCTCTGACACCTGACGGATGGCTTATTCAAACAAGGAGTCATAATGGCGGTCGTCTAAGGCGCGGTGCTTGCGCGTCAGAGATGGTGTGCAGCGACCGGGCACAGTAGGGAACCATTTGAGAGCCACAACTTTCTGTTTGTAGGCCATGCTCCCCCACGGGCCCTAGAGCCTTGCCATTATTAAGTATCAAACTCCTAGCTATATGATAATTTTCATAAGGCATTCTAATTCTTCGCAATTAATTTTACAAGATAACACAGTTCTATGGATTTAAAATGTACAGGCGTTAATAGTTCAGCATTCAATACCACCATTCAATGCGGATGAATAAAAATTAGAATTGTGACGGAATATCTGCATCAAAATGCGAATGCCAGCTGTGCTTTAGAAATGGCTGGTTCGGAATCCATCAGCACTTTGACAAATCCGATCGAATCCTCCTTTATTTGCAACAAAAATCACTTCTCGGCTCGCACCCGCGGCGCCCGCTTTGAGCGCCGAACTCCAAAAATGTAAAATATATCCCATATCCCATTCAATATCGCACAATTTCCCGGTGTGAGATAGTCTTCCTGCGCATCTATAGGGCATTATTTATTTTCTTGGTGTGGGACAGCCGCCCGTATGGTGGGGACAGGTGAATTGAAATGATGCTCACGCGCAAATTTCTTTCCCTTGCGCCAGTAAATCAATTGGGCCCTCGGCTTCCGGTTTTCGTGCGCCCGGCAAACAATTAGAGGTATTTGTACACCCAAGTTGGTAATCTTCGGATAATGGGGTTATGCACTCATTTGTTTCCGTTGCGAACCTAACAAAATTATGTGATGCTTAAAATTAACTTTCCAGTCGAAATAAATTTGGATCCTAATCTTTACTTACTCTTATAATAAGTGTTTGCTTACTTAAGTACTTTAAAAGTTGGGTATACGATAATAGTATAATAACAAAATTTTATTGTTACAGCCCCGTTGCTATAAATATAAAAGTAAAGGTTATGCAAAACCTTTAAGTTTATTAAAGTCACCATAAATCATTAAAAATAATTAACTTACAAATTTATGTTATTTTATATAAGCGAAATAAATTTAGCAAATGCAGTAAACTACAATTTTCCTTTGCATACCAATATAATTAAAACGTTGAACTTCAACTTCAAACAAATGTGCCATTTTAGTTGGGTCACTTATTTAGACAAAAGTTATAATAAAATATTAGGAATAGCTAGCAGAATTTAAAAAAAAACATGTAGAATGGATGATAACATATAAACACTTTAGTTAAATTAGAATTTAATATTTATAATTAGTAAAATCTCCAAGTTACGTATAAAACACGATGTCAGATATACGTCTACCTGTACTGAGTCTGCGTGCATTTGTATGCGTTTATCAAAACCCTTGATAACTCTCTCGTAGGTGTCTAACCCGATGCCTCCAATCAAGTGTATGATTTTCGTCTTCAGTTCCAAAATTGTGCATGTTTTGTTAGCATACATCTATGATTTTATAAAATCCCATAAAAAAAATTACAAGGTGTAAGATTGCAGAACTTTTGATTTCCCATGAAAAATTTACTTTTTGCCCGGGAACCTTTGTAATAAGCAATGTCTGGCACAAGGTTAAAGTCCGCTCCATCTTGCTAAAACAAAAGATTTCCAATTTCCATATCTTTGAAAGTAGGTCGCAACCAATTGGATATTATGTTACGGTAATATTCTTCATTGACGGTAACTGTAGTCTCCTCACTGTCATCAAAAGCAAACCGGTCTTATTACTCCGTTTGTCCAATAACCACGCCACACACTAATTGTTAGTAGATGCATTTTGCGCTCTTGGATGATTTGAGGATTTTTATTTTCTTAAATTTAGTAGTTTCGTTTGTTAACGTAACCACTCAAGAAATTTTTGTCTGCTATCAGTCTTTCCACAATCCATTCAGCAAACCGCCTTTGTTTCCCATGATCAGTTAAATTTTACTGATTTTCCAGAACTCACAGTGCAACATTGTCTTGTAAAACAGATTTGTTGCCGCACAGGCGACTTTATTGTTCCCGCTGAACCAATCGTCTCAAACTTCCACATTAATCTTCGAACTATAGATTCGTCCGGTTATTTCTACCAAGAACCGCACTAAGTTTTTGTACTGTCTGCATGGCATTTTCACCGCTTTTGTAAAATATTTTGACAATGAACACACGTTGCTTTGTTGTAAACTGTTCCATAACAAAAATGAACTAAAACAAACTGATGTACTAAAAAAACAGTGCCAAATTAATCAGAATGATAAATGACAATAATATTTGATATGAAAAGATCTGATAACTTCAAAAACAAATAATGCGGTTGTGTTGCAAAACAAACAATGTCAAACGAGAAACGATTCTCTAAACTAGAATAATGTAAAGAAAGTGGGTATTGTCATCTAACTATAAACAATATGTGACTTCTTAGTTTTGTTCGTCGCCAATTTATTAATAGTACCGTATCGTGATAGATTTTTTTAAAATTTATTTATAGCTTACAATCTGTCATAAAATTGACATTTAGCAATTGTTTTAACAGTATATATTGCAGGACATGATGAAAAACGTTCCAGCGAACATTTTTCCGAAGTTAACCGTTACAGTTTGATTGCACTACACTTCACTTTTACGCGAATCGTGTTGGTAAATCGAGAGGCTTGAATCTCTGAAGCCGTGGCTCGTCATCGTCGGGATCCAGGAGGTGTTCTACTAATGCGTTTGGGTGAGCACTAAGTTTGTCATGATAACGAACACTACACTTGTGTATTTCTTCAGTCACAGTTGATAGTCCTAAATCTTGCCGAATTATTTCATTTGGTACAAACCATGGGGCATGGGGCATCTCAGTACCTTTGATTGGAACTGCCTTATAATGTCGATGTTCGATCTACTAGCTGTTCCCCAGAGCTGTATCCCATATGACCAAATTGGACGAATAATTGTCTTATAGAGTAGTATTTTGCTCTCCAATAACAATTGTGATTTCCGCCCCAGGAGCCAATACATTTTTTGGAGTTTTAGACCCAAGTGTTTACGCTTTGTAAATATATGCTTTCTCCACGTTAGCCGTCTGTCCAGGTGCATACCTAGGTACTTAACTTTTTCGTTCTGTGGGATTTGTTTGTTGTTTATGATTACAGTGGGCAATTTCTCTTCTAGTTGTAAACGTTACTTGGGTTGATTTTGATTCATTTATATGAATACGCCATTTTTAAACCATTCAGTTAGATTATTTAAATGGGACTGTAACTTCTCGGATGCTATGTTTGGGTCTACATGTGATGATAATATTGCTGTGTCGTCGAATGTGGCAACTGTAGTACTTGTTGAGGTCGGAAGGTCAGCTGTAAATATGATGTACAACAGCGGTCCCAACACGCTTCCCTGAGGGACACCAGCTTTGACAGGAGATAGCGATGTGAGCGTCTCCGTACCTAACTAGGAAATGCCTGTTGGTGAGATATGACTTCAGTACTTCATAGTGGTCAGAGGTAGTGCCTTCTTGATTTTAAATAACAATCCGTCGTGCCAGACTTTGTCAAAGGCTTTCTCGACGTCAAGAAATACAGCTGAACAGTATTTTTATCTTGACAGCTCTTCAGAATTCTGTCAACTAATCTATGGACTTGTTCAATGGTGGAATGGTGTTTGCGAAATCCAAACTGATGGTCGGGTAGTAAATTACTTTCCATAATTATTGGTGTTAGTTTCTGAAGTAGAAGTTTTTCGAAAACTCTTGATAGAATTGGTAGCAGGCTTATTGGCCTGTAAGATGACAGTTCTCCGTTTGGCTTTCCGGGCTTATGAATCATAATGATTATGGCTACTTTCCACTGCTCTGGTACATGTCTCAGTCTCAACACCGCGTTGAATAATTGGGTAATATACTTAAACCCTTTCTCTGGCAACTCTTTAAGAACTTTACCCGTAATTAAGTCATACCCTGGGGATTTGCGTGGATTTAAGTTGGCCAGGATTGTAGCCTTGACTTCACCGGCTTTAAAGGGCTTGATCGGTAGATTCAATTGAAATGGCGCTTCAAGATATTGATAGATTTCTTGCTCCACGTCTGGTGTGGTTTGGGTGTCAAATGGACTAAAAACCTTCGTTAGATGTCTTGCGAAGGCACAAGCTTTATCATAGTCATTTATAGCCCAGGTGTTGTCTTCAAGTCTGATAGGTGGTATGTGTTGTTGGGGTTGCTTCAATTTTTTTGTTGCTCTCCAGAGTGAATAATCCGTGTTTTTCGTAGGTGCCTCAGATAGTTTTGAATCGATTTGTTTCTAGTACTGCACAGTAGTTTTTTGAGTTGGTCTGTTAGTTTATTGAGCTTCTTTTTGTCTTCAGGATGTTTAGTGTTTCACCACCTTCTGCGTTGTCGTCGTTTCTCAGCTATTACCTTTTTGACCCCCTGAGGGAGAGTTGAATTATTTTCTACTAAACTTTTCGGTGGTGTTGATTGCCAAGCCGCTTTTTGGATCGCTTGATTAAAAACTTCTACTGCAGAGACGAGTTCTTCGTTGGATTTCAGAGGTATCTCGAGTGTTAACGATCCTTCAATTAAAGCTGTGATAGATTTGAATATTAGATTTTCATGTGAGTCTGTTAACTTATATGCAAGTATTTGATTTCAGGTAAAAATGCGCACTAATAGTTTAAAGAGCACTCCTGGTTTCTCTAAGACAATTAGTTTAGTTTGATATACTGGTGTCAATTTAAACCCAACAAATTCCATCAACGGCTTTATTATTAGCTGGAACCACAACCATTTTTTTATTCAGAAAGTAGTTTTCTAACTAATCTACAGAGCACTTGCTTTTATTTTCATAATTCTTATTTTTCTGCTATTTTCTGTAGAACCAAATTTTGACCAAGGTGAGTGTTGTTTTAATAGCAGATTTTATAACTTTGTTACACCTGTCACAAATGTTAAGTCTCCTTCTACGTTCTTGCTATTAAATAATTGTGAATAAAGTTTTAAACCACTTAGTATTATCAGTTATCAAAGTGCAGAAATTATATATACTAAGTTAGAAGGCGAGTGTAAGAGTCGCAGTAAGAATATGCATAAAATTACCAATAGTCCTAAATCTACTGTACATTTAAACAGAAAGTAAACAAAGACAGCTCATATGAAATGTGGCGTGACTGCGCTTTCAACGTACGTTTGGTTGCCTATCTTTAAGATAGTTTTGCATATCTTACTTTCGTAAAGTCATCGCACCGACTTATCCCACTATAATCATTTCTAAATAAATTTTTGCACGTTTACCTTGCTGAAATTTGAGGGAAGGCGGGTGAAAAGTTGTCAGCTTAGGACGCCAAAATATCTTTTTGAGGGCAAGCCCTTGTGTTAAATTGTGTTATAATGCCGTATAGGTTATTGGGGTGGACTGTTTTGAAATCCTGGATGCCGTAAACAGAAGGAAGCATTTAGTGTAGTGTTATTACCCGCCTAAGTACACAAAAAGTTTACCAGCAGATGACTTGTTGATTTTCAAAAAATGATTTTTAATATAAATCTGTCGCTTCATTTGTTGCGAAAAACAGCCCAGTCTTGACAAATGACTACACTAACTTATACAGTTAAATTGTGGACAATGTTAGACAGACACAGAGCTAAAATAGCAGTAACAAAACTGAAATATCCGAGAAGAACAGTGGATAAAACGAGAAGAGATAGAATGAGAAATAGAAGTATCAAGAAAGACCTATAAATAGACCCTTTAGTAAGCAAAATTGAAATAAAACAATTAAAATATTTTAGCATGGCTACCTAACCAGAATAAACAACACAAACATCCCCAAAAAAAATGAATTTAAAAAGGAAGGAACAAAATTACGCGGAAGTCCAAGCACATTATGGGCGGAACAAATAAAAGACTGGACCTGAAAAAGAGGAAAAATAATCCTAAAAATGCGGAAAATGGCAAAAAATAGAAGCAACTATCGAAAGTAAATAAAGAATTTAAGGGCCTAAAACATTCCTTTGCCGAAAGGTATCACTTGATAAAGATACATCAGAAGAAGATTTTAGTTATAACATAAATTTTTACTTACAGCTATCTTTATACTATATTTACATATTTATGTTTGTACTTGGGCAGTTCAGCGTTCCTTAGGGCTTATTATTACAAATTTTTAGAACAAATTATAAGGAAGCCCGAACAGGATAAACCAGCAAGATAAGAGAAAGATAAAATGCACATGTTAATAAAAGAAATAAAGTAATAACAAACTGAGATCATACAAATGAGAAAAAATCATAAGAAACATAGAAAAGGTTTATAGAACTAAAGTGGAAAATCAATAATTAACAACATAATAAAAAAAAAATAAAATCAAAAATGTTGTGACAAAAGAAAACTAAAAGTAGAAATAACAGCTTAGAATTAATATAAAAAGCAACAAAAAGCATCATTATTATGTTAGATCTAAATTTATAGGCAAGTGGTCCAGTCCAGTTAAATAAATGAATTTGTAAAACAGCAATGCAGCAAATAGGATAAGTAGGAAATAAACCATACCAAATAGAACTGCAGTTAATGGAAAGCAAACAGTAATCAAGGAAAAATTCCGTCGCAGTTGTGGAGAAAACATCAACAGTTTCCGAACTCTGATTACGGCCTAACAACCCTAGAACCAATCACACGATGCATCAAATCCATTGTTATATATTTAGTTAAAAAAAAATTCAACCTTCAAAGTTAAATATCTCTACTCTCTAGAGAATCAGTGTATTTCACATCAATAGAATGGTAAATGATAAAGCTAATTTGGACTACATGAAGAAGTTACTAAAGTTAAAATGATTATTTTTTCCATTCTACAATGCTATCTAATAGTAGACAACATAAGAACGACTCTGGGGCAATAGAAATACTGTACAGCAGCATTTCTTGATGCTAGTCAGATCTTTGATAAAGTCTGAGGTAAGATCATAGTAAACCAACCACCTTAGCATTATTTTCATGTCCTAGAGTTCCACAGACCAATAAAGTGAAATATCTAGGTACGCATTTAGGCTCTAAAGAAGCTTAAAAAAATGAAACTTAAATTTAAGAACATGTCATGACTCATAGGAATAGGAAGAAATATTTAAATCGTGTAGTATAGTATTATAGAGGTGTGGAGAGGCAGGCGTGTAAATAGCCGTGCCCTCGTGGTGCGGTGTGGGGAACTAAGTTCGGCCCGTTATGAAAAGTAAAACGCTGAGGCCCAAATCGTCCCTTAAACGGCCGGCGCGAAAGCGGATGGGGGCGGCTACCGATATCAACCGATGAGTAATTGCCAAATCGCTCACCTGTAATCGGCTTCGGCTTCGGCGGCGTTGGTTTCACGGTGGCCACCTTGTTGCGATGTCTTCGTGCCTGGAACACGACCGCGCTGGCCGAGATGCGATGCGAAAGTCTTGCGGAGTGGTTAAATATGGGTAAAATAAACACGACCGAATTAGCCGCGATGCGGATCGAATATATCTTGCGGGTTGGTTAAACACGACCGAATTAGCTGGATTGCGGATCGAGTATATCTCTTACGGGGTAGTTATCTGCGGGTTGGTTAAACACGTTTGCTTGAACGCTCATTTTGCAACTTAAAACAATTTTCTAATTTCGTCAATAGCCGTCTTGTAGCAAATTATCTTACCTACAAATTCGATTTGTGTACCTCGAGTCGATTCGAGACTCCTGTAATGAGATATTTCGAGAAAACCGAAAAAAAAATTTTGGTTTTGGTTTTTTGTAATAAACAGTTCCGGGCCAACTCCATGGTCGACAATTTAGGGTCGTGTTTTGTAATTTTTTTGCCCATTTTTAAGCCTATTATTTTCTAGTTATAAGATTTTTCTAATTCAAATCCTAATTCACCCTATAGTAAGAAGTCCGCAAACAAAGGCGCTGGTCCTCGTTTATCTATCTTAAAACCCGTCACCTTAGGTTTCGGGAATTTCTCGATGTAAAGTGACGTGTAGACATGAAACAGGATTCGTAGACACATTAATAACGCTTTTATCTATCATTTCAGAAAAATGCAACCAGTTGCGACTTGACCAAGTATATCAGGCAAACTCGTAATCAGCTGTGATGGAAAGAAATTAGTTGAATGTCGCGTAAAATTATCAGCAATTTCGAAGTTATTTTGATGTTACTAGCATGCTGACGTATTTCTTAATCGGATGACACATTCAAAAAAATTTGCATCACGAACGGGGTTTTATGAATCTTGCTAATTGGAACGCAGGTGCGCAATGACTGCGATTGGCCTACAGTACGCTTGCAATCCGGTAATTCATCTCGGTCACTTGTTCAAAGTTGACGTAAGTAAGTGCTGAAGTGATTTACAAAGAAATGAATACCACAGCCGCCGAAGCAGCCTAAGCAGTTGCATTGTTGAGAGAATCCCTCAGTCAGAGGCCGTAGCAAATTGACTAAATCTGAGTCATTCAGCTGTGGCGTCGGTATCGGAAAACCGGTGGCTACATCCGCCGGCAAGAAGGCTACCATAGGCACGTGACAACGGAGAGAGACGATCAATCTCCATATCCCTCAGTAATCGACATATAACTGGCGTTGACCTCAAACAAAAGCTTGAGGTCAGAGCTGTAGTCGCGGAGCTTAGATAGTAAGAAAACTGAAGGCAGCTTATCTAATCCTAAAAAAAGATAGCTACGGCTTCCAAGCTGACTAGAGTCCAAAATCTCTATTGGGACCTCTGCCATTGGAATCAGATAATATTCACCAACGAGTCCAGGCTACGCCTACATGACAAAGACAGGAGACGTCGAGTCTATAGAAGGCTAGGGGAGTAATTTGTTCATTGCTGTCGTATATGGAGGTAGCTCTTTTTGTTCTGGGCCGGCATTGTCATCCACGGAAAAGCTAAGTTGGTTTTCGTACTTAGTGGAGAACACGAAGAAGGTCTAACAGCGGACCGCTACATCAGGGACATTCTGGAAAAACATGTTATTCCGTTTGCGGGGTTTGTTGGTAAGGATTTCATGCTAATGCAATGCCACACCGCACGAGTGATTACTACCTACCTGACTGACGTTAGTATACCGAAAATGGACTGACCTGCGTGTAGCTCAGGTACTTGAATCCAATTGAGCATGTTTGGGATTGAGCTTAAGCGAGGAGTCCGGACCAGAAATCTTGCACCAGAGAGCGTGATGCAACTGAGAGCGGCGTTGATTGAAGGATGGGAAACAATCCCTCAAAACAAAATAGGAAAAGTCATCCAATCCATGCGTAATCTCTTGGAAAAAGTTAGGAGTATAGATGGCAAACATTATGAATTAAAAAAAATCATTAAATTAATATCAACTGAGAATTTGATTTTTCTCGCCTTTCGTAATCCCATTTTTTCTTTCAACTCTTTTGTGTTACACATATTCTTATTGTTAGAACAGGTCCGATTCCAATCAAAGTCATATTATTTGAAATCACAGTTTTTAAGCTTTAAAACAGTACGCTGAATTTCACTTGGAATGCTATCGGAGTAGATACACATTTTCTCAAAATTCGAGCATGTTGCTAAGTCTACTTTTTTGCTCTGAAGTGTGGATTTATTTATTAATAAAGCTGTAAAAGAATGTAAGTGTATTAGAGGATGGAGTGTAAGTACAGAAATAGACCTGTTTTCTGCTCTGCAAAGTTATTGGGGTCTAGTATTTGTTCAAATCCCAATACCCAGAATCATCTATTGACCGATGGAAGTACTGGGATTCATTTTGCTTGTTTCAAATTAGAGAGCCTCTTGGCTGAAACATACAGGGTGTAAAAACCAAACAAGTTTGAAGTTAATAAAATAGCTCTAAATAAAATATTAATTTAATACAATTTTTTTCAATGTAATCCTACAGGAAAATTGACTTATCTTTATTTTATTTACTCTTCAAAATAGATAATTAATTCCAGAGTTTTTTGTAGTCTATAAAACGATGATCAAAAGTATCTAAACAGCTGTTAACAAAAATTAATACTTTAAAATCTATGAAATGTTAAAGTTAAAAAATTGTAAATTTTAAAAACCTATTTCTCTAAACGCGACATATTCGAAACTAAATATGTCACAAAACAAAGCTCAATCATCGCTCTATGACACCATCTATTTACATGTCTATTTTACCTGAGTTGCGAAATTATTTATTCGTGATTTAAAATTTTTATTTCTATCTAACCGGCAATCTTAAAGAAAATATCATTATAGGTGTATCATTATCTCTGCTAGTTCTACAAATGACCTAACTCACATTCCAGATGTTTCTATTATTATTAAGAATAAGTTGTCAAAACAATAATTTTTACCAAAAATCACTAATATTCTTTGATGTAGATTTGACAAACCCTGCCTAATTTAATCTTAAAATTATTCCCAATTTTGATGTTTGTAATTTTTAAAGCCATTTAATGGAGCATGAAAACTAAGTTTTATTCTTTAAAGTTACGTCATTGTCTTATTGTTAAAAGTTATGATCGTTATAGCAAAATATTTTGCTAAAATTGGTCGATCTGTCATGGAATCACTCATCTACGGTAACATCATTGGAGAGGCTCCCGTATTACGTCATACGATTAGCTTAGAGGGTCATATGTATTCCAATTGCTATTAAAAAAAGTCTCCATTCTATTCTGAGAAAATTTTATGGGTGGCTAAAATAGATATGTAGAGAAATTCTTTTTTTATACTTTATAATTTATGCTTTATGCTTTATGCTTTATGCTTTATGCTTTATGCTTTAAACTTTATGCTTTATGATTTATGCGTTATGCTTTATGCTTTATGTTTTATGCTTTATGCTTTATGCTTTATGCTTTATGCTTTACGCTTTACGCTTAAGCTTTACGCTTTACGCTTTACGCTTTATGCTTTATTCTTTATGCTTTATACTCACAAGGAATGTCATGGAGTTGTTCTGCTCCAATCGTTATCAAATTTGGTATACAGTATGATACGAATGTTATTGCTTTTCCTGTGTGACCCAAGACAGACGAGATAAGAGAGGTCAAAATGACGAAACATCATGCATACATTGTGTTGTGTGTATATTGTCCATCAAGATGACCAACCCCATAAATGTTCTGCATCCCCTCCATCAAAAATATCGACCTCAGGATCACCCTGAATCTCCAATCACCTTTGAAGAAGAAGATGTTGCGGCGACACTTCGAAGTCATTGAAAACTGTAGGAATTCATCTCTGTCTATTGAAACTGATATCGATCTTGACTTTGATGATAACTGGTGAGTAATAATCATCATTATCATTTGCACATAATTAATTATGCATATCTTTCAAGGTATGAGGAAGACGAAACAAGTGGAGAACTACAACAGAAGGATTACCATCCCAGCCCACACAAAGAACAAGGACCATCACACACTGCACTGGAGGGTGTCCTTTAATACTTGGAGAGATATCCAACAGTATCCCAACAGACAATCAGGACACGATACTCCATCGAAAAGAGCCAAGTTATGAGGTAATTATCATTAATTGTCAAATATGATTTATAACCCAATCTCTTTTCCATAGATACAAAACACAGAAGGAAAGTGGGGGATCTCAAAATGAGAAACTTTACAAAATTAAGGACGAATGTTATGGCATTTTCAGGGATGTAAAAGAGCATCATCTAATTGTTCAACGATGGGCCATTCTTGTCAACCAGTTTTTCCCCCAACCAATTCCTCCATCCCAATTCTCTGCGTCTCGATTTTTCATTTACAACTGGAAAAAAGAATCGCATTGTATCTCGCAAAGTGACGAAACTTGTTTCTCTCCGGTTTGCTGACGAGGAGAAGAAGATCGAGGACAATGCTCTACAGTTTGTCTTGGAAGTCCAGTCACACCGAGTAATCAACATTGATTAAATGGGCATTAATCTAGAAGTCATCTTGGGTCACACTTTGGAAGTTCAAGGAGAGAAAGCAGTCATCAAGTGTGTCCAAACTCCAAATGCCATCCAGCATTCATCGACTGTTATGCCTGCAATTACTGCAGCGGGTGAACTTATGTCTCCTTATGTATGAAAGAGGCAAATCAAGAGGCAATGCAGGGTATATTTGGTCCTCAAGTCGAACAAACTATGTTCCGTCACCCAAACATTCATGTTGTGGCCAACACCTCTGCCATCATGAATAAGGCAAGAACCAAGGAGTGCTTCCGTGATGTCCTCTTTCCAAATGCACCGAACAACTTTCTGCTCCTTTGTGATTCAACAAAACTGTTCAAGGATGACGAAATGATAGAGTCTGTCAAGCCTGCCAACACCACTTTTGTCAAGAAAGTCATTCCTCCAAAGACAACCGGGTTGATTCAACCTCTGGATCTTTTTTTCAATCGTCAATTCAAGCATTTTGTGAGGAAGTTCCAAGATCGCATTCGAGTTGAACGTGTTGGTCTTCGTTTCTCAAAAAGGGACAACATATTGAAGCTCTACTCATTGACAATTCATCAATTTCAAGCAGAATGTTTTGCAGACATGATCAAATATTCCTTCTTTAAGGCAGGATACATACGAGAGAGACCTCCCCGATTTGAAACTCCTGCCACTGTTTGTTTCCCAAGAACCTTCGAAAATTGTCAGGACATCAAGGGCAAGCGATGCAATGCATTATTCTTCATTAGATGTGCTTGTTGTCAAATTCACCTTTGCGTTCAACACTTTTTTGCAGTTAACACTAATCATATCTCTCATATGCATTATTGTTAAGCGGTAAATTTTCATAATTTATATCTCTAAAGTTTTGAATCATACAGCAAAAAGCAATAACATGTGCTCATCCCTCAGTCATATCATACTGTACACCAGATTTAATAACGATCGGAGCAGAACAACTCCATGACATTCCTTGTCAATAAAAATACATTTGTCGCAACAGTAAAATCTAAGCGCAGCGTATATGTTAAACCTGCACATACCTACATATAGCTGCACATATCATACAAAAAGGTGCAATTTGTTTTTAAAAATACCGTGTATATTTGCACTAGTACAATTCATGCAATTACATGTATTCTAATTCTTAATCTTCTTTTGTCCGAATATTTGAATTATTAGGATAGAAATTTAAGTCCCAGTGGAAATTAGACGTTGCTTAAAATTAACATAAAACAAGTAATTTGATTAACACAATTAGTAACACCCGAATACGTTGTCAAGGTGAAAAAACGGGCGAAGCGGCTTTAACGAGGCTGATTGTCCGCTTAATGCGATTAGTGCTGATGAAGAGGTTCGAGTAGCTGCAAAAGCGGCGCCAGCCCCTGCACTCCTTTTTCCCAAAGAATAGCGGCGGCACAATAAATCGCCCCGCGCTGGGGCGAGCTGCGGCACCTGCCCTGGGCAGATGCGAGCCGAACACAACCAAAATCTCCAATACGAATAAGAAGTGGCCCGCGGGGAATCGGATTCCTTCTGCTCTCGCCGGCCCGGGTAATGATGTATCTTCTTTAAAGGCGCGATTTAATCCGGAGTCCGCCGCCGGTCGATATGCCATGTGGGGCGGCGTAACTAAGAGAAACATAACTTTTTTGCAGTAAAATGGAACGTTATAGGCGGTTCGGGTCGGCGCGGCGTTATCGTCGTGCTTATGGTGTCGTTTCATTGCCGCGCCGATACAATGGCTGCTCCGTGCATTCCGCTTTATGGGGTGATTCTTAATTAATCCTCAAGTTTTTCGAACGGCCGGAATTTACTAGGACGCCGCTTGGAATGGTTTATTGGCCAGTTACGTTTATTGATCGTATCGCCAGAATGCGCGTTACGGGTTTTATGGGGTATTGGAATTCGCATAAAGAGGCATCAGGTTCTTTCAACCTCCTACATTCATCATGGACGCTGGTTGGATTGCTATTTACGTATTTGACGTTGTGTGCAACGGCTGTAACTTCCAAATGAAATTGAAAACGGGCGGATCGGAGGGGCGGTAGTAAATATAAATTTGATAAGGTCATAGTGAGAAATAATATATACATATATTGTTTCTCAGTGGAATATGGATATATTGAAAATAGAAATTGCCTAAACGATGAGTTTAGGGAAGAAAAAAGAACATCTGGAACTCATAAATTGGAAGAAGGCTGAAAATGTGTGCACTTATAAACATAATACATCAAATTAAGAGGATTTATTAGGTACTGCGGTTAGTTCTGATCAGTTTTTTTGCTTAAAAAGACCTTTATTATTTAATATATTAATAAAAATATCTTCAACCATTAGTCTTGAGTTTTCTCATCTTTCTGGTAGTACGCCTTTGTCAACAATGAGAAAAAGATCGCTCTTGTGAGACAATCAATCAATCGGCCCATGTTTAGACTTATTTGAAATTACGGAAGTACGAATCTGCTAACGTGGGTTGTATTGATTAGATAATATATATAATAGTGCAAATAAGCCGTCTGAAATGATTAATTTACCAATACCGAATGTCCTTAAAAGTTACTTAAGTGTTCAAGAAGGACTTTCATTTAATAGTGACTGCAATTGGGCGTCTTTGAACTTTCTTGGCTGACTTGAACGTTCCTTATCATTCACATTAAAATTATCATTTCTAAATCCTCTAAATGTAAGTTTCTACTAGCGTTTGATGAGCTTCAGCGGCTGATTTTTTCAAATCAAAAATGAAAAGTAGCGAACGTCAAAAATGCACTTTAGAACGTTCCACCATTTGACACGTAAAAACAGTAAATAAGTAAACCAAATGGGGGGAAAACTGTTATACGTTACACAAAAATCTTAAAACTATCGACAAAACATTCTAATAAATACTTACTAGTTTTTAATTATGCAATAAATATCACTGATCAAAGCTAACTAGAACGTCTAGTACTTCAAATAAGTGCAAAACACCAGTATGTATAGTCAAACCTCTCAGATTTCTCAAAAACACACAACTTAAATAGAAATAAAAGAAAAGAAGAAGACAATACAGCTTAATGAGAAAATAGAGGTATACAGTTATAACAATCAAAGCGTGGAGAAGAAGTTACCGAAGGTAGGCTTTAGAAGTCTACTCTACGCACCAACACGATGCAGCAGGTATTTAAACGTACGAAGAATCATCAAGACAACTTGTAGGAAACATCCAGGGAAAGAAGACCACCACCAGCGGAAGACATTTTCTGTCTCATAATCTGAAAGAGCAAATCCTAGAAAAGAATTCATAAAAGCATACACCTCTAGAACAATACAGCGTACAAAAGGATTGCTGTGAAAATTAAGACCGCCGTCACCGAGCTCCGATACGGTTCCCAAGAGAGCAAATTTAAAGCCCCCGATTTGGCTGACAGCTCTAGGGGATGGTCAAAGAGTTACTCAACAATTTTTTTCGATGTCAACTGCCTACAGGGACATTGCGATTTCTACCTTCAAGACGTCGAAATCAACTACCTTGACCTTGTCAATCGCATTGGCGGGCAATCAGATTATTCCCGAATCACTAGAGTTGAAAACAATTGAAAAAATCATTCTGGTGATACAAGCAATCAAGCCAAGGAATATCCTATTTTTCTGTTAAAACTCTCAAGAAATACTGTCATATACGTTGACCATCATCGCCAACGCCGCCTTGATGACACCTCCCTACCAGGGAAGACAGACACCCACCACTCTCTAAAGACAGCTGTCACGAGCCTTAAGCTAATTGAGAAAGGTTAATTCGAATTCCGATTAAGACTTCTACAAATGTTGAATGTACCACCAAAATCTATAGCTAGACGTGTTTAGGTAATGCATTCAACAAGGTAGAGCTCAACGAGCTAGTTTACAAGGTAACCTCAACATTCATCCCGCTGTCGATTGTATAGCTGATTTGGCCCTTCCGTATGGTAAACTCATCTGAGAGGCGACTCCGCGGTGAAGTGCCGCAAAATTTCATACTGTCGTTAACTCTCGTCAACATATATGCCAGAGTTGTGCTGATCGCATTTAACACGGCGTTGGTATCCAGCCAGCTCTTGAAACGATTTCAAGTAGAACTTGATAACCTCGAGGATTTATTGGAATAACGATGAATTCAAATCAACCCCACAAAATAGAGCAGAGCTATTAACGAGAAAATATCAAATAGAAAACCTGGATCTTTTACTATTTTTAGGCGTACCATCCCTCAGAGAAATGGGGTCAAATATCTCGACGTCACCATGGACACTCAGTTAGAGCTCCCACATAGAGCAGGTAGTAAGGAAAACCAAAACGGAAAAATGATTTCTCGACTCCTTATCTTATTGACAAAGCAGACTATCTCTAGAAAACAAGACGACAATTGACATACTTATCATAAAGCTAAAAAATTTATGAAAACATCGAAAGTCAACCCCAATCCTCCTGGATTATATGATGCGCAGTCGCTACGACGGCCTGAAAATAGTGAGTTTTCCGTAGGCGACAATACGGCGGACTATACGATCTACACTATCATCTACAACAGGCTCCAGGCACCTTAAAATCAAGAGAATAAGATGTCAACAAGGAAGATGCAAGTAGTTCCAATTAGGTGCAGTCTGAGTGGTACTTTAAGTACTCTACGGAGCAGATTGGCCTGTATATATAATTAATAATGGTATTTTAACTATATAATGGCATTCACTTTATAAATAAATAGCTTATGTGTATCAATAAATAATTGTTTAGTGGAAATAAATAATCCAACCCATAAAGTCAAAAAACTCGTTGACCTGTTTAAATGAATTACCATGCCGATGCAAGTCAAGTTGTACAGACTAAAAGTGATGGGGCTAAAAGAACAAGATTTACAGACGACAAAAATGTAAAACTTATCACCTATCTGTTTGCAACCACAGGTCTAGTAGCATTAAAGAAGAGCCTTTGAAAAAACTAACAATAAACATTAAAGAAATATTCATAACCTTAAGAGAAGAATTGAGCCTATATTTCACGACTGTGAAGAAAAATTGAAGGAACAGTTACGGTAATTGATAATCACTAATGTGAAAGCGGGCTTGAAAGAAATTGTAAGATACAACAAATTATAAACAAATACATAAAATATTCTGCTAATTTAGTCTGATAATAAATAGGAAAATTACAGACCAAACAAACAGAACGACAATCCAGAAGTTTAAGCTGACTAAAAAAGGACAAATCTAAAATGTAAAAATATACTCAAAAGAGAATTTTAAAGTTTAAAAGAAGACGTAGAAATAAACGCAAAAGAACATTCCGAGTTTTGGAAAAGATTTACTGAGAGACAAATTCTAAAAACAATTCGCGAGGTTTAAAAAAGATATTAAAAGACCTACAGCAATTAATTTTAATCTGCGAAAAAGATCTGCAAGTTGCGCTAAACTACCGCGCTTGATGATCAGTGATTTCTACAGAAGTTACAATGAAAGCAGGATCTTAACCTGGTGCTAGATGTAAACAGCAGTATACACTCGCATTACGCACGCGCATACATATGCACACAAAATTACACCCATTCAAGGGAGTGGGTGAAAAAAGCAATGGTAAAAAGTCAGTGCTCCAACCAACGATAACAGTTTAATGAGTACAAGCTGAGAAGCCAAATCTCGAAAATTCTACGTCATCTACATGATGAGATTTTATGCAGATACTTCGGAACTAAGAATACACTACAGAAGATTTAAGAGCGGTTCTATTGGGTAAACTCTAAAGAGGACGTGGTAAATTTTTACTAGAAATACGAGTTGCATGGATCGGAAAATACCCTTCCATGGAAACAAGCATCTATAAGGCAACCAAAGAAAAGGAAGGCAATCGACATTTCTAATTCAGCCTTAAAAATGACTGACCTCAACAAAGATACCTTTATTATTGTAGATTATTTTATCAATCGGTTCATTGCGCCCGCAATACCAATTCAAGTGTCATCCACGAATTACCTCTGTTTTTACTATCAGGATATCTATCTACACATTTAAACAGAAAGTAAACAAATAAAGGTAGGGTGATTCTTGGCACTTTTTATACGAGGAGGTTCGTGCGTTGTAAACAAAGAGTGCATATACATTTGAATGAAAAGTAAACAAAGACGGGTGACATTAAATTTTACGTACAACAAGGAGGTTTGTGCGTTCGTGCACGCACGTCGGGTCCGCTGTCGCTCATTACCGAACGTGTCTGCAACGGCAATTTGATTTGCTTTCACCGAACTGACCTTCGATTGTAATGGACGTAAGCATATACCGCCCATAATAAATGCACGTAAGCCTTATGTAAACACTTGAAAGTTGCGCATCCAAACACAGTAGCGGCAGCAATGACCTTCCAGGCATTTTGCATAATTATGTCGCCTTTGTAATTGTTATCCCTTTTATGGTGTAGAAACAGAGGCACATTTTCTAACTTAATTAATAGTTTCCTATCCGTTGTAAAAACGTGCCAAAATGTCGACAATACTAAAGCTGGGTTATGCAATTTCCGAATCAAAACAAGCATTTTGCTACTGATGCCAACATTAATCTAGGAAAAAATTAAAAATTACTGCAAATGAACGAAGAAATACGTAAAGTTGAACCGATTTCAACTTTATGTTTGAACGTAAAACGTAAAAATTACGGGAGTGCATTGTTAACGAGCTCATAAGCTTTGCATTGATTCAACTTTACGTATTATGTATTTCTCATGAGTGGCTTATGCTTACGTTCATTATAAATGAGTACCAAGTTAAATTGTTCCATGTTCCTGATCATCAGTCTAGGACGCCAAAAATACCTTTTGCCGGGCAATGTCTAGTATGTATATAAGTAAGAGACAGTAGCACTCCCTTTACAGCTATTTGGCATATGTTATCATGGTTCTAAGACTAAACGGTTATGTAACGTTTGACCCCAGACAACTGAGCCTCCCTAACAGCAATACGAGCAAACGCAACAAAAAAGAAACCTTCCGAAAATTCGTGGAGGTTCTGGAAGATTTTAGTAATATGGAGCCTCAAGGATTTTAAAACGAACACGCAGACATTTAAACTTACGAAAAAAAAATCAAGAAGGAAGTTGCTGACAGTTACGATTAGAGGCATTTTGTTTAATAATAAATAATTTTAACAGTAATGTAAAAAGACATCCAAATTAAAAGCAAGATTTAAACTCTGATACATAGACAGATTAATTTACGAAATACTATACAAAAAAACAGTGCGTTATCATTGCGTAAACGCATTCCAAATTCGAAGACAATTTTGCAGGGTGGTACGAAAGCTCCGTCGAATTTTTCGGTTAGGAAAACTAGATCGGCAGTGTAAAAACTCGCGAGTATTAACGCGGGGCGGGGTTTTATGAGAATAGTTGGTCAAGTATCATTGCAAACCCAAAAACATCGATTTGGCATCGTGCAAAACAATTGGACATTTTGAGAAGCTCCCTTCAGCAAATGCAGACTAAAGGTACTCCTGCATACTTATATCATTACGTATAATACTCAGGCTCTACTAGTAACAATATAAGTATCAACTATTAATAGCACGCGCATTTTATATTCATAGAGGCAGTATATTTCCATAAATAGATAGATAAAAAAAATGAATTTGATAGTCCTTATCAGAAAACATTTTGGCGCAGATATAAAAAAGAGCCTGTTAAATTTATTGCCCCGCCTTGTTTAATGCGATATTTTCTGCAAAAAAGTTTGATGTATACCAAATCACCAAAAATAAACAACAGACGATTTACGACTTTGTGCCGAGATTATATTAAACCTTTTTCTCATAAATCAGTTTTGTGAAATAAAATTTCAATTGTTATAAAAAAAATATAAAAATCTACGTAATCAAATATTTCACACTTCACTTGCTTTTTATCCGTACACTATTTGACTATATAATTAGTAAAAGTTGGTTTGTTTAAAAAAATGCGCTTAGAAGAAAGCCGGCTATTTTAAATCTATTAGGATAGGTGCTGCTTTACTCTTTATCTTTCTTAAGTACTTTATTATAAGAACAATAGATTATATTTATAGTTTACCACTCTGTTGAATTTTTGATCGAAATAGTGTAACAAATGGGTCATGTTTTCCAAGATTTTTTGCAAAATTTGATGCAACTAGATCAGCAGTGAATGTAAGACCTTGTAATCTTCCCGTTAAAGTATCGCCGCAAAACTGAAATTCGAGAAACTCGCTTTAAAATCTACTCAGAAAATACCTAAACTTTTATGCGTTCAAATTATAAACTTACGCAAGAGCTTAAGTTTGCTGGTTATTCTCAATTTTTAGCGCATCATAAAATAGATTTCAAGTTTAGTTAAAAACTCATCTTTAGCAATAAGGCGGATTTTCATTTCGACGAATGAGTAAACAATAAAAGTTTATAAAATTTTCTCGTAACTCATTAAAAGCATATGCATTCCCAATAAGTCACTATTTGCTGTAGATTTTAAGTAAGTGGTGTGATAACACCATAGTTCTTTGAAGACAATGTTGCAAATACTCGAACTTCAAGTGGAGATCGTTATCATTAAATGATAACCCATTTTTGGCATTAACTGGGCACTGGGCAACATGGAGCAAATGTGGTTCAAGCAGAATAGCGGCACATGCTATTCACCACGAGCGACAGCAGATTTACTACATTAACAATTTTTGTCTATGTAATTTCACAAAATGTCGACGTGAACTGGCTAGTAAGTTTTTGTGTGGTGTTACCTCTATGCTAGATCTACGCAAGCAGTTCACAAACAGTTTACGGATTTAAGAACTAAATCTAATATAAATATTACCGATGAAATTGATGAGAATGTGCGAATTTGTAATCGAAAATTAATAGAAGAACCTAAATTGATAGCCGAAGTGGTTTTACTTAAAATTTATATCCGGCCCTAAATTTAGGGTACTTTTTATGATTTATTTTTAAAAAATTTCTATTAAGCCGTTGGATTCTTAGTTTGGGTGTGCCTGGTCTATGTTTTGGTTTGCGCAAGCCATTAATTGAATTTGTTTAGGTGGCGTTAAAGATTATTAAACAATATGACAGTATTATCAGCAAAATTGATAATAATGTTAATTTGGCATTCTAGTAAGTCAGTAGATGCACACTCTTCTATGGATTATCGGATTGAATACAATATTTCTGGGAGATTTTATTGTTATACTTAATTTTTTCTTTATTTTATTCGAAAATTTACAATCCACTCTATCTACAAGGAGTATTAAGTAAATATGATAACACAAGTAGACAGTGTTAGGAGAAACCACTCATTAGTGATATTCCTTTTGGGAATCCTTATACATTAGGATGTTAAGAGATCGTAATGGCCAGGTCCTATTTAATCTACTTACAGATGGGTGGGTAGTGGGTAGCCGATGAATTAGTTTGTTGTTGGAGCCCTGGAGTCTACTGTAGTAGTTTTGGGAGAGTCTATTAATTTCTTCCGTGACGATTGGTATGCCAAGGTCAACATGTAAAGTTTTATTGGTGGGGCACCTGCAGGCGCACCTGCTATGGCACGGAGTACCTTAGAATGGAACTGTTGAATACTTTTTGTTCGGGATGGTTTAGCGCAACCCCAGAGTTGTATTCCGTAAGTCCAGATCGGCTTCAGCATGGTTTTGTATGGGAGTACTTTGTTGGATAGGGATAGTTTTGATCTTCTTCCTAATAACCAGTACATTTTTCGAAACTTTAAGTTTAGTTGCAGTTGCTGAACTTGGATATGTTTATTACAAGTCAATATTTGATCCAGGTGCAATCCCAGATATTTTAGTTTCTGCTTTAACAGATACTGAAGTATTATTCAGATTAACTGGCGGACATGTGTTAAATCTAGTTGTGAAGGCTACTTGGACGGATTTGTATGTGTTGATTTTAATGCGCCATTTGTTGATTGCGTTTAATGTTGTTGAAAATTCTCGGGTGCTAACACGGGGTCTTCATGTGTAAATAAGACAGCAGTTTCATCAGCAAAAGTAGCAATAACAGTCTTTCCATTTTCTGGTATGTCAGCAATGTATATAAGACGCAGGAAAGGGCTAAGGACACTACCTTGTAGGACACCGGATTTTATAGGAAAGTAGCTGGATAAATCGTTGTCATGCTTGACTGTAAAATATCTATCTGTAAGTTAGGACTTAAGAAGAAGGTAATAGTAATTTGTGAGTAGCTTTTTCAGTTTATAGAGTAACTCAACGTGCCAGACTCCATTAAACGCCAACGGCTGTGTAATATTTCTTATCTTCGAGGCTACGTGCTATTTCATTAACTATCCTATGTACTTGCTGCGTTGTAGAGTGTCCCTCGCGAAGCCTAAACTGATGTACAGAAAGATGCGTTGCTATGTCTGTGTTGTTCATTAGTCTTCCAAGGAACTGTTTCTGAAAAAGTTTGCCTAGTAGGGATAGGAGATTGATCGGCCTGTAAGAAGTTACGTTTTCTGATTGTTTTCCAGGTTGGAAATCATTATTATCTGGGCATACTTCCACAATATAAGATAATAAGACATGCTTAACATGCTATTGTAAATAGTCGTTAATAGTGCAATAGCTTTTTTGGAAGTTCTTTTTAATATTTGCCCTGTTATCAAGTCGTATCCTGGTGCTTTAAAATTGTTTAGTTTCTTTATTTAAAGCTGAACCTCCGTTGGTGAAAATGGTTTAATAAGCCGGGACATCTGGTATATTAGATTGAAGAGGTTGATATACATTTGTCAAATGCTCAGTGAAATTTTCGGCTTTTTCTTTGTTAGATCTAACCTTCTCTTCTCCTAAGACCAATTAATTATATAATTAATTAAATCCATTTTTGGATGTAGGCCTTCCCTAACTCCTTCCACCTATCACGATTTTGTGCGATTTGGATCCAATTTAGTCCAGCTGTACATTTAAAATCATCATACCAACGCATAGGTGGTCGTCCTCTTCCTCTCTTATGCTCGTACGGTCTCCATTCAATTATTTTACGGTTCCTTCTATTTTTGTCACTTCTCGCCACGTGTCCTGCGTAACTCCATTTTAATTGGGCAATCTTAATACCAATATCTGTCACTTTTGTAATTGCTCTTATTCTGTCATTCCTAACTTTATCTCTCGTTGTTATATTTAACATTGCTCTCTCCATTCCCCTTTGTGCTATTCTCATTGATTCTATGTTGCTTTTTGTTGTTGACCAATTCTCTACTTCATATGTCATGGCCGGTAAAATGCATTGTTCGAATACTTTTGTTTTCAGGCGTTGGTCTATTTTTGTGTTTTTCAAAGCGAAGGATAGTCTTCCAAATGCGATCCATCCACTTTTTATTCGTCTTTTTATTTCCTTCTTTTCACTGCTCCGTCCTAGTTCTATTCTTTGGCCTAGGTATATATATTCTTCTACTCGTTCAATTTGAGAATCGTCAATTCTAATTTCTACATCTGGACCAGGGTGCATTACTTTTGTTTTTCTTAAATTCATTTTTAATCCTATTTTGTTTGACTCTCTATTTAGATCAATGATCATTTCTTTCAGGTCTTCTAAATTTTCCGCGAGTAGTATGATATCATCAGCATAGCGTAGGTTAGTAAGCTGCTCTCCGTTTACATTTATTCCTTTATCTGGCCATTCTATCTTCTTGAACACGTCCTCCAGTGTTAGGGTAAAGAGTTTCGGCGGCAGTGTATCACCCTGTCGCACTCCTCTTGCAAGTGGTACTGGGTTAGATTTCGCGTGTAATGTATATGTTGCTGTGACTCCCTCGTTTAGTTGTTGTATGAGTTGTATGTATCTTTGATCTATTCGACTGTTTGCTAATGCTCTATATATTGCCCAGTATTCAATGGTATCAAACGCCTTTTCATAATCTACAAAGGCCATGCATACGGGGAATCCATATTCTATCTAACCTATGTGCCATTAATTTTGCGTATAAGAGGAATGATTACTGGCCGCCTTTTAAATCTTTTTATAGCGCTCCAAATGGTGTGATCTCCTTGCTTGAGGTTTGTGACGTAGTAATTAAAGCTGGCATTTTGACAATCCAGTAGAGCAGCACGAAGTCGTCGAGTTAGTCTGTTAAGATTTAGTTTATCAGCTACCTTATGTGTTCTTTGCCATCGTAATTGATCTCGTCTTTTAAATGTAAAGGTATATTATTGACACGTTGTACTGGCTCAATTTGGTTGATACTGGCTTTCCATACATCTTCTGGGATTGGGACTGCTTGGTCTAAATCTTGTGGTTGTTTTATTCGAAGTTTAAGTTGGATCTTATTTTTAATGTGTTGTTGGAATTTATGCCAATCAGTATGTTTTGATATAAGCCTAGGAGTTCTTTGTTAATAAACTGAGTACTTAATTTAAGTATTACTGGCACATGATTTCCTGTTAAATCGTTATTCGGTTCAACCGTGACTAAGTTTATAGGCTATTCCATAGGAAATGTAAAAACCCAACTGGGTTTCCAGTTTCCAGCTTGGCTGGATCTGTTGGCCAATGCGTCGGTTCTCCGGTGCTATGACAGTTGTAATTTTTTGTTATAATCGCTCTAAACAAGTTTTTGCCTTTTGTTTGATGATTTTGGAACCCCAGTAGGTGTGTTTGGAGTTTCAGTCTCCTCCAGCAATAAATCTGTGTCCTACAGTGTGAAAGAATTCAATATAATCATCTTGAACTACTGTGTGTCTAGAAGAGGAGTAAACGGTACATGTAAATGACCAAGGGAATATGCTGACTCTAACATTTGCGGCTTGTATTTTAGCAGTTTGAAATGGGTTAAGCTGGTGATGTGATATAATTATTTGATTATAATTAGTAACGCCGTATACATAATATGGAAGTGGTTTTGGTACCTTCCTGGTGCCTTCATTGTTTTCAACTTGCATTTGATTTGATTCTCCGTTAGTTTGGTTTGCTATAGGTTTGAATCTATTATTGGTAGCAATACTCTGCTGATCTAATAGAATACATCCTGCTGATCTATTTAGTCTTTTCCTTTTTTAACAACTTTGCCAGAGTGTTTATTAGTTTGTGTTTCGTTGGTTTCGTTTTGTTCGTTGGATTCTTGTTCATTTATTAGCTTAGATTGATAATGGGTTGTTACGTTGTGGTTGTGAATAGGAATAGGTGCTTTACATTTAGATAGGGTTGATTGAGCATAGAGTTTGGGAATATTAAGTTGTGTTGAGGCGTTTGCTGACTACCGTGCGTTAATTGATATTGCTGATACGAAACTGGTGGCTGACTGTCGGATAGATTTTCACTTAACCATAGGTTAAATTTAAATTATCCGTTTTTATGGAAAACATGAAGTTTCATTTGAATGTTGAATTTAGTTTACTTATTTAAATAAACTTACGGATTAGTGGCAAATGTAGATATTCATTAATATAAAACTATGTCTGCATTTGGCCTTAGGTCAACGCGCGCTTCGATATTTGATATATCAGACAGCCAGACCACCGCACGTCTTTACTCTCTAAAATTATACTTAAATGAGGAACAAGTTACGTGTTCAATATGACTTAAATAAAAGATAATGATAGTACCAGAACTGTCTTTTGATTTATAAACTAATCTAGTATATCAGGTCCAATCGAATACCAAATATGTTTAAACTGGATGTATACCACATCATATCAGTTTTAACAAATGCACTCCTGATATGGTAACTCTAGGTTAAACAGCAGATCATAAAAATAAAACTAAGCGATCTTCAAAAATTTTTAATAAGGATAACTGGTGTAAAGGAGACTTTTATGGGTGTACCCCCTCTTAATTAAAATACTCTATATAAAGTTAAATTGCTAAAAAGTATACAAGATGTATGACTAAACATGAGAACAAACCATAAAGAACTTCAAAGTGTTTGGTTAATACCCCGAAATGGTAACACGAAATAGAACAAGGTGGGTCAAAATTAGAAAAACTTAGTACTAAAAGACTAAAGAAAAGGTCCACTTTTTATTTAGAGTTATATGCTATCCTACTTTAAATGAACATATACGTTATATTATAGTACGCACAGGAAAATCATAGAAAGGCGTTCTGAATAAAACGCATCTATATTTTATTAGACAACTAAATACGCATGACGGCTCCTTCAAGCTCAAAAGTCACATCTAGATTTATTTTGGAATAATCTAGCAAAGCAAAACAAGATGAACCTGTTTTAAGTTGTCAGTCACTATCGAATCGTAAGTGACAAAAAACTGATGAAATGGTTATGTAGGACTTAGCTAACGATTATTATGGGCAAGAATCAGCTCTAGATGTTTCAAAAAATACAATGCATCCATATAGTGAAAACTGAGTTTGTCTTTAGCATAATATTTATTTCAATAA
The DNA here is from genome assembly GCA_036346155.1 of Sinelater perroti. Taxonomy (NCBI): domain Eukaryota; kingdom Metazoa; phylum Arthropoda; class Insecta; order Coleoptera; family Elateridae; genus Sinelater; species Sinelater perroti. The sequence goes on along the minus strand of JARFIY010000158.1, from coordinate 11,870,160 downwards.
ACTGGGCATAATTACAGCAAGACATTTATATACGGAGCCAGCAAGAAAAGAGCAGCAGGACAAGTATTCTTAAGTAGGGAACATTTCAGAGATGTAACAACAGAACTCATTACTTACTACTACAGAAAAGTTGTGGTAAATTGAAAAACATGATGGTGACCTACACTGTAGACTTTGTAGTAAAAAACGAGAAGTATGTAGGGAGCCCGCCCGAAAGCACGAGCGAGCGTCGTGAACGCGGCCCGGCAGGCCGCCGATATCGCCACATGTCAGAGCGAGACGACCGCGAAAGCAAGATAGATGCTGCGCCTTGCTCCCGCCAGAATTATCCCCACCAACGCTCAGAACAAAGCGTGGAGCGGGTATAAATACTGGAGCATTCCGCTCAAGGATCAGGGGGAGTGCAAAAAACCCCAAAGCGAAGCCGCAGTGTGCGCAAACTGCTAGGACCCCCATCCCGCCAGCTTCCGGGGATGCCCAAATTTCCGAAACCAGTTCCCCGCCAGGCAACCCAGACCCAAGGACGCAGCGGCGGCCAAGGGAAAAACTCTACGACAACAAAAAGAACCCAGAATCAGGACCAACGAAGTCGCAGAGCAGCAGCCCGAGCACCGAGGCTGGGCCACCCTAGCAGCTCTTTTCGAGAAAGTAGATCCCACAGAATTTCTGGAGGCCGCCAACAACATCATGACGGCCACAGAAAATGCTACAAATTTTGTAGAAGTGGTGGCAGCATTAATGACCTGCCGCTCCGACATCTCCACCATACTTGACATGCTTGGCAAGCGCTAAACGTACCTGGTGTACCAGGCTTCCGCCATCCAGGAAGCGCCTATATGGCAACCAATTACCAACGCCAGGCCTTCCTAGAGCAGAACGGTTAGGGGCTTCGACCCAGGTACCATGCTTGCCACAAATAGTCAACGTCAACGTCAACGTCAAGCATCAGAGCTCGTTCTGTGCGTACACATGGCCAGAACGTAACCGGAAACCTGAAAGCACGATACGCCAAAGAAATCAGGGACCTCCTCACAAACCCCCCTGCAAATGGCAAGTATCAAAAATTAAAAACAGAACTCATCAAAAGGCTCAGCATCGCCCAGGAGCAAAAAATTAAAACTGCTGAAACGAGAAGAATTAGGAGACAGAAAACCGTCACAATTCCTAAGGCATCTATGATACCTCGCAGGAACCGCTGTACCAGAAAACCTCCTACGCTTAATCTGGATGGGACGCTTGCCGGCCAATGTTCAAGCCATTCGTGCCACTCAAACCGGTGCGACCTTGGATGTGTTGGCAGACGCAATCATGGCAACCGCACCATCAACAGTACACGAGGTACGTAACACAAGCCAGGACGGCACCGTCAAGACGCTAATCAACTATATAGTACAGTTAAAAACCTCGCGAAAAAAACACGGGATAGACCGCAGAGACGCAACCGTTCGCCATCCAGCAACTCCAAACACCACATTTGTTGGTACCGATTATCTCTGGGGCGACAAAGCAGAAAATGCTCATTGCCATGCAAGGCAGCCAAGAACCGGCACGCTGGAAGCAATCGCCACCTATACATAACCGATAGAAAAACAAAGACTGAATTCCTCGTGGATACCAGCGCCGAAGTGTGCGTCTTCCCAAAAACCTTATGTCATCGAAGGCAGACGCCGTCTGCCTATAAGCTATATGCAGCTAACGGATCAGCAATTGAGACGTACGGGACGATGAACCTGGACCTCGATCTTGGTCTTAGACGAAGCTTCCCTTGGAGATTAATAATCGCAGATGTTCAAAAACCAATCATGGAAGCCGATTTCTTATTATTTTATGGACTACTGATGGACATGCGCAGTCAACGCATACTCGACAAATGCACTACTCTGACGACGACGGGACGTCGCCGACCAGGTCAGCACAATCAACGAGCCATTCATTTACGGCACCCTACTCAAGAAATTCTCAGATATCACTCGACTAGCTGAAGTTCCAACAGCTTTCCGACACAACACCCTGCACCACATCCTAACGACGGAAGGGCAGCCGGTTAGTTGCCGACCCAAACGTCTTACCCCAGATATACTCAAGATAGCTAAGAAAGAATTCCACCTGATGATACAGCAAGGCGTCGCACGACCTTCCAAGAGCCCGTGGTCATCGCCGCTCCATCTGGTACCTAAGAAGAACACGGAATGGAGGCCATGCGGCGACTGTCGCGCACTAAACGCTCTTACAGTGCCAGATAAATACCCGGTTCCACACGTGGAGGACTTTCACAGCATCTCCATGGCAGCAAAATATTTTCAAGAATCGACCTGGTGAGAGCTTACCACCAGATCCCCGTAGACCGAAGACAGCTATAGCAACACCCTTTGGTTTGTTCCAGTTCCCCTAGATGAGGTTTGGACTCAGGAACGCAGCCCAAACCTTCCAGAGATTTATGGACAACATCCTGAGAGGGTTGGAATTTTGCTACGTGTACATTGACGACGTACTCGTTGTTTCAAAAACGGAAGAAGAACATATGGACCATCTCCGCCAACTGTTCCAACGCTTCCGCGAAAACGTCATTGTAATTAACCCGTCAAAATGTACGTTCGGAACAAGAGAAGTAAAATTTATTCGATTCCTAGTCAGCAGCGACAGACTCAGCCCATTGCCCGACAAAGTCAAGGCGATTTGAGAACTACCGACGCCGCAAACAGCAAAAAAACTTAGGCAGATGCTTGGCATGATAAACTATTACAGACGATTTATGTCAGCGCAGCCAAGATACTAGCTCCACTCAACGAACTATTAAAGGAAAAATCAAAGGCAACCACGCCATAATTTTGAGTAAGCAGGCTGGCTTTCTAAGCATTTGAAGCAAGCAAGGAGAAAATCGCAAAAGCTGTCCTGCTCGCACACCCAAAACTGGAGGCAACGCTTGCAGTAACGACAGACGCATCCGACACAGCAATCGGAGGGGTCATTCAACAGCAAGAAGCAAACGAATGGAAACCTTTGGCATTTTTCTCGCGGAAACTAAGCCCGGCAGAATAGAAATACACCGCATACGACCGCAAACTGCTGGCCATCTATACAACGATAAAGCATTACCAGCATCTTCTCGAAGGAAGGCATTTCATGGTGTACAGGGACCACAAGCCCATCACATTTGCATTCCAGCAAAAACCTAGCAAATGTTTACCGAGACAGTTCCGATACCTGGATTACATCAGGCAATTTACAACGGACATTGGACACGTTGCAGGAAAGAAAACATTATAGCTGACACTCTCACAGTAGAATCAATACAACAAGGTATAAACTTCAAAGATCTTGGGGAGGACCAAGAAAACGGCTAAGAACTTAGAACATACCGGACCTTGATCCCCCACAAGTAGTTACAGATTTTGTGCGTCTATGGTGTGTTTGTTACTATATACTATATAGTAAAAAAGTAACTTTCTGGATATTTCAATAAGTGACTTATAATGCACTTGAGTCAAGCCTGGTTGCAATTAAAACTGAAGAAATAATCACGTCTAAAGCACAATTCATTTCCAAGACAGCGCTAACCCATATATAAAACAATCATTAGGGGACACATTACATAAATTGGGACGAAAACTTTTTAAATACTCACTTTAGAATTTTTATCATGCCATCCAACTAATGTTAGTTCATACAAACCAGTAAGTTTTCTACCTCATCAGGTCCGAAGTTTTTGAAGACTTTTTTTGTCAAAATTGCAGACAACAAATATCAATACACTAATTTCCTTTCTACCCAACCATTCCACTATCCAACAGTTCATTAATAAAACCAAAGAAAGCCTAGAAGCAAACCAAATGTGTATATCAGCATTTTTAGATGTAACGAAGGCCTTTAACAAGGTGTGACATGCGAGCCTACTTTGCAAAACTAAAAGAAGGGCTACATAGTCAACTATTCCTTATCCTTAAATCATAATTGTCCTACCATTACTTTTAAGTTAAGCTAAAAAACTCCCTATCCTACTACCAGTCTACTAAGTTTGGCGTACTCTATGGGAACGTACGGACATATTGTGTCGAAGTAAAAATCCTTCAAACTTTTCAATCAAAAACTCAGAATGTAAACAAATGCACCTGGTATGCTTTCAATAACACACACACGAAGATCTCAAAACACAATTTATAAAGGGTGCCATCAGTGCTTAGTCTACCAAGCACAAAAATTGCAGCACGAGTCACAATAACCAGCTAATTAATAAACTGCTCAGCCAACCCCTTAGAAATGAAAAACTTAAAAGAATATGGCCAAAAAACTTAGGTTTTCTACCGCCGATGGATGGTTCTTGACTTAAGTTAACCCATGTGAGCACATTCACATGTTACTTTATTAAGTACATTGTAAATAATTGTAATAATCAAAGAATTCATTTTAATTAATTTTGCAACAAAGTAGAAGTTTGCCCGACAAGATTTAAATGACAAAAAATTAAAAAAACGGTAGAAAAGGCAAGAGCACTAGCAAATTATAAAAATTATCTTTACGTTTTAATCTTACTACATTAACGGTTCCCAAGTTGGTGTGGTAGTAATGAATAAAATTAATAAATAAATATTAATCCCGCACAGTGAACCACGCAGTTGTTTACGAGTTTCCAAAAACTGAGTAAACAAATAAAAAATAGAGTGCAATATCTAAAATAATTCTAGATGACTAAAGAAATGACAACGACTGGATACTTAGTAAATGTACATTTTTCATATGTAACCAAAATAGCACAATAAAAAGCAAAATTGTGCAAAAAAATTACATCGGCTTGCTGTCGTTTTAGCGATTTATGAACTTCAGGGATTCACTAGCCAAGTAACGACATTATAAGCCGTTCGGATTAGTTCTTTTGCAGGGAATTTAAACGATTGCCGAGCACGTGCTCAAAGGCATTAAATCGGCGTACACCTATCGGGACGTATCTCTTATGTTCGGTGTATGAACAGCAGCTGCAACTGATAAAATCACAGTGTCTGAAAGAATACTACACCTGCTTCAAGAGCATCTTTATTATATGGATTAAATAAGTGTTCAGCACGCGCTAGAATGTGATTGCTATGGACTTGATTAATTATCTTAAAACCCTATTAACAACTGACAGTGAGTTTGAGTATTCACAAATTCTTAGTAAATAAATAGATCACATATATGTGGCGCTAACTAGTAAACTCCCAATAAGGCGTAGAGACAATTTTTAATTTCAAATTGCATAACTACATTATTTAAGTTTTATGTCCATGGCCGCAAGTTTATTATGAATGATAATTTGATTCAGTTTGCAGCCCGAAGAGGCAAAATTTAAGTTTTCGATTTAAAGCTCTTCAAGGTATCTGTTATTTATAGTCCAACACAATACATAATACCATCGGATGAATATAAAAGTTTTCTCCGAACCCTTGGTAACAACTTCATTGTCGGGAAAGATTGGAACGTTAAATATCTCACAGATAACTTAAAAATTATTATTATACAGAGCCAAAATCTTTTGAGTACTCTAACTGATAACAATTACAACTTTTTACTAGCAAAACGCCCAGTTTTTGACCAACGAACTCAAATAAGTTCTCTGATGGACTATGTCCCAATAAATAATTGTACAATACGGCCAAATTTTAATTTTTGTCTGTCCGTACACCGTTTATGTTCAGCGTGAGTCCTTTTTCTTTACCTTAACATTACAAAATACTGACTGGACTTTATTCTAAAACTATCTAGAAGCAAACATACGCCTGAAAGAAGCACCCTGGCACTTTACTCCTCAAAATTATAACTAACATGGCCCCTATATCACTATATATCCGACAACTACTTCTCAAAAGCGTAGAACTAGCAAAAATCAAGAAATAATCACCACTACAACAGGTTGTCTAGAAACTTCAAAACAGCTCCTAAGAAAACCTACAGTAACAGTTTTCCACAATATATAAATAACATTTTCTTAGACGATTACACTTTATGGGACGCAACTCATCTATTTGAAGTGTTTAAATCCAAGTTAGGAAGTATAAACAATAAAGTAAAGTTTATTCATATACCATTCCAAATTATCTTAACAATTATCTATAATCATACGTGAAGTTTAATCTACTACTCTATTGTATGAAAATTTGGTGAAATCATCGTGATCCCCAAATCCCGCAAACTTCCACGCAAAACAACGTCTTATCTTATCAGCTTTTTGCCTATAACAAAGTGAGTGACCGAAAGACTTTTACTGAAAAGCTTGGCTTCTGAGAATAGCATTCAACAATCCAAGAAGTTGATAAAATAGTCAATATGATAGCTAGTATTTCTCAACATTCTCCATGCTTTAGTAATTTCTAGTTCTTCTTAAAGTTCTACTTAACTAACAAAAACTTCTGAGAAAAACGTAATGAATGCTAATCCAACTATAGAATCTGGTGTCCCCTCAATTAGTGTTTTTGAGCGCTGCTTTTGCTCGAAACAAATAATTTTAGAATAGCTTCTCTATTGATGACATAGCTTTATTTTTCATGAGTGAAATCTAACAGAAGCTTCTGAAAATATGCAAACTTGTCTGGATCACTTACCGAATGGTACAATTAATGAAGAACGAAGATAAATTCGGTTTTTTTAATAGAGTTTGTACTTGTTCAGCAAGTTGCTATGTACACAACTTAAATGGTAATTAATGACCACTTGAAATAAAACTGAAGTTGATAGTCATTTAAATTTGCTCCTGAATGACTAGAATTATTTAACAGTTAATTTGGCACTTAGTCATCACCACTATCACTTAACTATATGTCTTAGGGTAGCTTGCGTTTTAGGCGAGTATAGATACTTATTTGGCCTAATTCGTAAAAGGTGGCACTGTTGCAGTTGGTAATATTTTTGTGAAACTTAACAATGTGTTCTTCAATTGTATAGTAGGTATGCCTAGTGTGTAGTAGGGCTGTTTATTAGTGATGAACCAAGGAGGGTTGACTATCATCGAAGAATTTTATTTTGTAGGATCTGGATTCGGTTCAGATTGGTTTTTAAATTATTGGACGATATCAAATAATTTAAAAAATCAAAGAACATATAAATGATTTGTGTAGTAGAGTTGATGATTAGATAAAGTTGGATTAATCGCGCATCATTCGGTATTTTTTAGTAAACCGTATATTGAAGTATATACCCATATATTTTACAAGCTTATCATAGACATTCCATTGGATAGGATGACCGTGAATTGTAATAAAGGAAGGATTTTTGATGTTTTTAAGTGTACATATTTTTGTGACACACTTGGAATGATTAATTGATAAGTTCCAATGTTTGCACCATCTGCTTAGGATATCGGCGCCAACTTAAAGTTCAGCGATTGCTTGTTCTAGATGTTTATTTCTGGTGAGCACGACTGTGTCGCCTGCAGACATCGCAAGGTCTGCGTTGGGGACATAAAGGCATGAAAATGTTGAATAAGATGGTGCCCAGTATACTCCCTATGGGACGCTTTAGTGTATAGTTCTAATAGTAAATAAACTTGCATGTACTTTGGCGGCAAATGTACGATTTGCGAGGAACGAGAACCATAAGGATTTAATGTACTGGGTTAATTGAAGAAGTGTAATTTTGTATTTTAAGCTATCTGTCCACACGCGATCGAAGGCTTGAGCTATGTCTAAAAATAAGGTTTAACGTATTGTTCACTTTCAAACCTCGTTCGATAGTCTCGGTCATACGTTGCAATTGTTGACAGGTGTAGAAGTATTCTTTACATGCAAATTAAAAAGTTGGGAGAATGTTCGGCTTTGTAACTTCTTCATTAAGTCGGAGATAAATTACTTTCTCAAAAGGCTCAGAGGTATTTATTAGTAAACTAATAGGACGATAGCTGGAGACATTTTTTAATCTTTGTTTCCATACAATTTTTAGAGAAGCATTCAAAGTTGATGCTAGATATGCTAGTGCCTTTTGTGACATTATTTAGTATGATATTGAGTATTTTATCTTATCCAAGCGATTTATTTATCTAAAAAGTTTTAATTATAGAAGCAAGTTCTCCAGCTGATGATTTAGTTTGCTTCTGTAATCGGCTGGTGCGCTTCTAAGTAATTTTTTTTTTATTGAATTCGTGTACATTAGCAATCAGAATTAATTACAATAAATTCTATGAGCTAATTGCGTGAAGTTTGGAATAGATTTGAAGAGAGGTGCACCCAGTGGTGCAGTCTCGTTACCTCCATTTGAAGGCTTAGGGGATAGTGTAAATGATTTCTTTATTCTGTCAAGTCCCATGGCCACTTCCGTTTAAGTCGTCTCATTACTGGCTGCTGTGTTAGCGGTGTAATCTCGTTATTAGTGTGTCCCACTAGCCGAGCTTGTAGCCCGTTGTCTGATTATGTCCCGCACATATTGTACGTTGGAGTCAAAGTGAAGGATACGGTTTGAAACATACCAGGGAGCATTGAATATATTTCTTAATGTCTTAGACCGGAAACCTTGTATTATGTCAATATTTGAGTAGCTGGCGCAACCCCAGAGTTCACAGCCTTATGTCCATATTGGTCGTATGATAGATTTGTACACCAGTAATTTGTTTTCTGTTGAGAGTTGAGAGTTTCTTCCTATGAGCCAATACATTTTTTTTAATTTTGATGTCCATTTCTTTGCGTTTTTTATTATATCTGGTTTCCACGTTAATCTTGTGTCCATATGGAGACCTAAGTATCTAATTGCATTTGCTTGCGGATGGGTACGTTATTCAAGCTTACAGGTGGGCATTGTGATCGTCTTGTGGTAAATGTTATATGTTTGGACTTCGTCTCATTGACCTTAATTCTCCATTTTCCAGCCAACCCTCTATTGTACTTAGTGCCTCTTGCAAGATATTAGTTGTGATTTGTGGATCTTCATGACATGCCAGGATTGCAGTGTCATCTGCAAATGTCCCCAATGTTATGGTTGGTGTCGACGGTATATCTGCATAAAAATCAGATATAAGAGTGGCCCCAACACACTTCCTTGGGGAACACCAGCCGTGATTGGATACAGTTGTGAATATTCCATACCAACTTTGGTTTGAAAGTGTCGATTAGTTAGATAAGATTTAAGCAGAGATAGTATTGATGTGGAAAGATGTGTTTAATTTTAAATAGTAGCCCATTGTGCCAAACACGGTCAAACGCTTGCCGCACATCTAAAAATACAGCAGAGCAATATTTCTTACTATGAAATGATTGCTGAATAATATTGGTTATTCGGTGGCATTGCTCTATGGTCGAGTGTCCTTTGCGAAATCCAAACTGGTGATTTGGAATCCATTCTTCAAGTAGACTATTTTCGTTTATTCGCTTTAATATTAATTTTTCTAGGAGTTTTGACACGACAGGCAGTAGACTAATTGGGCGATAAGACTGAGCTTCATTTGGTGGTTTGCCAGGTTTTAATATTAGGATGACCTGTGCAAACTTTAATTGTAAGGGCCAGTATGTTAAGCGTAGGATTGCATTAAAGAGTGCCAATAAGAATTGTCTCCTTGTCGTGGTAATTGTTTAAGTACAAGGCCTGTAACGAGATCATAGCCCGGCGCTTTCTTATTATTTAACCATTTTATTTCATTTTGTAATTCACCAATTGTGAATTTTTTATAGGGGTGATAGTTGTAGTGGTGCTTCGAGAAAGTTGTTAACATCTTCATCAATTTCATTAGAGTGAGGTGTGAATACGTCTGCCAGATGTTGGGCAAAAGTTCAACTTTTCTTTGTCTGATCTTGCCCAGGAGCCATCGTTTTTGCGTAACGGCGGGACTTGTTGTTGGGGTCTCTTAAATCCTTTAGTGGCTTTCCATATACTGTGATCTTCTTTGGATAAGTTGGTTATGTAGTTATGGAATGTTTCATTACGCGCCTCTAACATCTTCTTCCTAAGTTTATTAGTAAGTCGATTGTATGTGGTTTTATCATTAACGTTGTGTGTACGTTGCCAGATTGACCTTGCTCTACTTTTTTCTTTTATTAATTCACTTATATCTCTAGAAACATTAAATGACTCGATTTTCTGGACATTCATTGGTGTAGCATTCCAGGCTACCTGTTGGACTGTTGTTATAAAGTGATTAACTGCGATCTCTATTTCTTTCGGTGTTTTTAAGCTTATATTAATATTTATATGTCGGTGGACGTGTACTTTAAATTTGTCCCAGTCAGTTCGTCTATTGCAGAGTACTGGCTTAGGCTGCTTTTGGATAACTGTAGCGCTAATGACAGCTAACACAGGGCTGTGGTCCGAAGATAGATCGAAACTAGGAGTGACGTCCACATAATTTCTTGAAATGCCGAGGCTATATAAAAATCTAATAAATCTGGAATCTTGTTCACGTCGTGCCAGTATGTTGGAGTACCGGTTGATAAATGCATGTAATTGTTGTTAGTAAGAATTTTTCAAGTTCTCTACCCCTTGTAGTTATTAATCGAGACCCCACCTTGTATGTTTACAATTAAAGTCGCCACCTACTATAAATCTCCTAAGGGTGTTGAAGAATGGTTGTAGTATGTTCGTGGTTAGTCTTTTTTTTTTTTTTTTTTTTTTTTTTTTTTTTTTTTTTTTTTTTTTTTTTTTTTTTTTTTTTTTTTTTTTTTTTTTTTTTTTTTTTTTTTTTTTTTTTTTTTTTTTTTTTTTTTTTTTTTTTTTTTTTTTTTTTTTTTTTTTTTTTTTTTTTTTTTTTTTTTTTTTTTTTTTTTTTTTTTTTTTTTTTTTTTTTTTTTTTTTTTTTTTTTTTTTTTTTTTTTTTTTTTTTTTTTTTTTTTTTTTTGGGGGGGGGGGGGGGGGGGGGGGGGGGGGGGGGGGGGGGGGGGGGGGGGGGGGGGGGGGGGGGGGGGGGGGGGGGGGGGGGGGGGGGGGGGGGGGGGGGGGGGGGGGGGGGGGGGGGGGGGGGGGGGGGGGGGGGGGGGGGGGGGGGGGGGGGGGACGTTTAGTGTGTAGTTTTAATAGTAAATAAACTTGCATGTACTTTGGCGGCAAATGTACGATTTTCGAGGAACGAGAACCACAAGGATTTAATGTACTGGGTTCATTAAAGAGTGTAATTTTGTATTTTAAGCTATCTGTCCACACGCGATCGAAGGTTTGAGCTATGTCTAAAAATAAGGTTTAACGTATTGTTCACTTTCAAACCTCGTTCGATAGTCTCGGTCATACGTTGCAATCGTTGATAGGTGTAGAAGTATTCTTTACATGCATATTCGGTTTTGTAACTTCTTCATTAAGTCGGAGATAAATTACTTTTTCAAAAGGCTCGGAGGTATTTATTAGTAAACTGATAGGACGATAGCTGGAGACATTTTTAAATCTTTGTTTCCATACAATTCTTAGAGAAGCATTGAAAGTTGATGCTAGATATGCTAGTGCCTTTTGTGACATTATTTAGTATGATATTGAGTATTTTATCGTATCCAAGCGATTTATTTACCTAAAAAGTTTTAATTACAGAAGCAAGTTCTCCAACTGATGATTTAGTTTGTTTCTGTAATCGGCTGGTGCGCTTCTAAGTAATTTGTTGCTATATTTCTAAATATTCGATTTGCGTGGTTATTAGAAGTGAACCTTTATTCCAAATGGTTTGCACAACTTTACATTTTTCTTTATCAATGTGATATGTTTATACCCCTACAGAGATTGTCGATTCGGGTTACATTTGGCTGTCTTCCACCCGGGTCGCCTAGTTCGAGGTTGCTAATATGCCTCTAATCGATAGTCGTCAAGCTTCCTTTTTATGCGATGCGACAGATTTACTAGCAAAATTTTCATTGGGGGGTTCCTAGTTCTCTGGTATTTCCTCCGTAATCTCCCTTTTTGTTTAATTAGACTCACTGTGTTTGGGTGAATAATGATGTTTACTTTTCGTTTATGTGTGGTCATGGTGGAAGTATCAACACTATCAAAGATGGTTTAATTTATTTTGTTTGGGGTTTGAAGGTCATTAGCCTTTTATTGAGTGTAGCATAAAAAACGTCCCAATTGTCTATTTATTAAACTCAGCTCAGGAAGTTGTTTTGCTGGTCTTAGTATAAATGAGATTATAACGGGTAAGTGGTCTGAATCGAGTTCAGTGAGCATTTTTTGAAAGATTAGTTTGTTGAAATTCTTATAGGCAGCTATGTGGAACATATCTGGTTCGTGGTCTTTATATACGAGTAGTATGTAGGTTTATCGGGAGCTTTTATTTGGATAGCGTGCGTAGATGTTAGGTTGTAAAGTTTGTTTCCGGTCGGGTTAGTTGTTTTATATCCCCATAGCGTTTTGTCTCTTGTAAGAAGCGCAAAAGAATTGACGTTTTTGAAATAATACCCTGGACAGCAAGGAGAACAAATATGTCTGTACTACAAAAACTCGCCTCTCTACTATAGCGTACAAACAAATCTTCAAATACTACGACCACATATAAAGACGTGACAACAATAGCCTTGAAAAGCTAGTAGTGGAAAGACGCACTGAAGCACCAGGCCACAAGGAAGAGCACCGAAAAGATGGCTAAATCAAGTCAAAACCAATACAATAAAGTAACCCCAAGGACCAGAACCGATTAAAATGAAAGAACATCATCAAAAATATAATGAATAATAAACTATGATAATCACGGCTCTTTTGATAAAAAGATACAACGGGTAGAAGAAGAATAAGAAGCTTGAGTTTCCTGATATTAAATATGATGGAGATGTATTTATCGAGAAGTTGTTTTTTGAATTGTTTATAAATACATATTATGGTTACAGTAGTACCATTACTTAGTTTGATTTTGGCTCCAACTATCTCGAGGCTGATAGTGTTAATTTTTTGACGATCTTGTTAAATTATATTGCGTTTAGCAGGGTAATTTTCTCTGCAATTGCTAGGTATTGGAACAGAGGTTTGAGCTTTATCACAGTTAGTATATAAATGATTTCCTTGCAATCTCACGCGTCTAGGTTCTAGCCTGCAGTATGCCCGATACGTCGGCATCTGTGAGATTGCTGAATAATATTGGTTATTCGGTGGCATTGCTCTATGGTCGAGTGTCCTTTGCGAAATCCAAACTGGTGATTTGGAATCCATTCTTCAAGTAGACTATTTTCGTTTATTCGCTTTAATATTATTTTTTCTATGAGTTTTGACACGACAGGCTGTAGACTAATTGGGCGATAAGACTGAGCTTCATTTGGTGGTTTGCCAGGTTTTAATATTAGGATGACCTGTGCAAACTTTAATTGTAAGGGCCAGTATGTTAAGCGTAGGATTGCATTAAAGAGTGCCAATAAGAATTGTCCTCCTTGTCGTGGTAATTGTTTAAGTACAACGCCTGTAACGAGATCATAGCCCGGCGCTTTCTTATTATTTAACCATTTTATTTCATTTTGTAATTCACCAATTGTGAATTTTTTATAGGGGTGATAGTTGTAGTGGTGCTTCGAGAAAGTTGTTAACATCTTCATCAATTTCATTAGAGTGAGGTGTGAATACGTCTGCCAGATGTTGGGCAAAAGTTCAACTTTTCTTTGTCTGATCTTGCCCAGGAGCCATCGTTTTTGCGTAACGGCGGGACTTGTTGTTGGGGTCTCTTAAATCCTTTAGTGGCTTTCCATATACTGTGATCTTCTTTGGATAAGTTGGTTATGTAGTTATGAAATGTTTCATTACGCGCCTCTAACATCTTCTTCCTAAGTTTATTAGTAAGTCGATTGTATGTAGTTTTATCATTAACGTTGTGTGTACGTTGCCAGATTGACCTTGCTCTACTTTTTTCTTTTATTAATTCACTTATATCTCTAGAAACATTAAATGACTCGATTTTCTGGACATTCATTGGTGTAGCATTCCAGGCTACCTGTTGGACTGTTGTTATAAAGTGATTAACTGCGATCTCTATTTCTTTCGGTGTTTTTAAGCTTACATTAATATTTATATGTCGGTGGACGTGTACTTTAAATTTGTCTCAGTCAGTTCGTCTATTGCAAAGTACTGGCTTAGGCTGCTTTTGGATAACTGTAGCGCTAATGACAGCTAACACAGGGCTGTGGTCCGAAGATAGATCGAAACTAGGAGTGACGTCCACATAATTTCCTGAAATGCCCGAGGCTGTATAAAAATCTAATAAATCTAGAATCTTGTTCACGTCGGCCAGTATTTTGGAGTACCGGTTGATAAATGCATGTAATTGTTGTTAGTAAGAATTTTTTCAAGTTCTCTACCCCTTGTAGTTATTAATAGAGACCCCCACCTTGTATGTTTACAATTAAAGTCGCCACCTACTATAAATCTCCCTCCAAGGGTGTTGAAGAATGGTTGTAGTATGTTCGTGGTTAGTCTATGTCTTGGAGGGCAATATACAGCGGCTAGTGTGATTGGGCTAGGAAGTTTACTGATTTCGATAACGGCAGCTTGCAGGAACGGTTCTTCGTATTTTGGTAATTCATGATGAACTATCGAGTTTCGAATAATAATAGCTGCGCCACCACTGGCTGTATTATCTGGGTGTACAGTGTGGTAGATGCTGTACTGAGGTATTTTTATAAACGTTCTTGTTGTAAAGTGTGTTTCACTTATGAGTAGTACATCAATTTTGTTCATTTGAAGAAAGATTTCTACCTCCAATTTTTTAGATTGGAGGCCGTTGACATTCCATAATGCAATACGTATGAATTTGGACATTATTTAACTAATTTGGCAATTACTGTTGTGAGCATGTTGAGGATCATGCTATTTTGTTGTAGCAGTTGATTGAACATTCCCTTAAACTCGGCAAGGAATTGTGCGAGGGTGAGGTCATTAGATGAGTCTGGTTTATTTGCTGTAACGTGGCTATAGGTATGCATCGGCATATCAGCGTAAACATTAGGTTTTGGCAGAGGAGGAAAATTTCTTATATCTGGCTTATACTGTGCAGGTTGTTTCTTTGGTTGCTGTGTATTTGGGTAGGTCTTGTTTTGTAATTCTCTATAGACCATATATCCTTTGTAGTTGGCAGGATGTGGTCCATTGCATAAGATACACGTTGCCGGCGTATCCCTATTTTTGGTGCACGTTCTTGTATCATGGTTACCGCTGCATTTGACACACGCATATGGGCGATTGCAGTATGATTTCGTGTGGTTAAAGTTTTGGCATCTTGTATATTGTACTATATTTTTATTTTGCTTAGGTGGTTCAACCGTTATCTTTAGGTTCTACAGATACTGCAATTTATAAATATCTTTGTTATTATCGGCCGGTTCCAAGTCCACGAAGAATAACGGCAGGGCTTCTTTGGTTTGTTTGTGTTTGATGTTGCTAATATTTCGAACTTTATGATTTTTTGCTGCCAATTCTGCTATTATTACATTTATCGGGATTGTGGGGTGTAGATGCCGTACAACTACTCTATACGCCCTCTCCTGCTTGTTTTGATATGTGTGAAATATAACGTTGGTATCTAAAAAATGGGCGGTCAATTTCCTGTATGAGTCAGGCGTGTGAACATTGATTTTGACGACATTATTGGCCATACATTTAGAGGTATATTGTTCCTTTTCGACTATGTGCGTGATGCTAGCTACCATTTGTTGATAGTTTTCGACACCTTGAACAAAGATTGGCGGTGGTTTTGGCAGTTGAACAGTTTGACCCGTAGTATTAGTGTTGCTGCTAGCCCTGGTACATCTGTTTCCTCTGTTAACGTAGAGTATTGGTTTGTTTGTGTTAAGTTGAATGTTTGAGTTAATTGTGGGTTATATTTCCGTCTTTTCCTTTTATTGCCAGGAACCACTTGCCAAGTGTTATTATTATCAGCCATGTTTTCGTCTTCGCGACATTACTTAAAATTTCTTGCTGGTCTTTTTCTATTTTATTATTTTGCGGCAAGGTTTGCGGGGAAGGTAATTGCACTTGAGACAACCTTGGATATTGCATTACGGGCATTGTATAATACGGAGAGGGTTGAACCGGTGGGATTGATGGCACTGCATACTGCTTTAATGGTGTTTGTTCGAAGAGTGGTGGTGTTGAATGTATACTGTTACTTACAGTATACTGTTGCTGTTGATAGGAGGGTGGGTAACCATATTCTTGATACATATTGGAGTTATTTTGTGATGGCGGATTATTCCCATTGCCAGTGGGAAACATTAATATTAAAGTTGATTACATGGGTATTAAATTATTAAATAAATAAGTACGTCTGACCTTAAAGCTGCGACTCGGGCGCGGCAATATCGCAGGTAAAAATTTGGCTCGCACACGTCCACACTGTTTCAATGCACGGGCCGTACTTTCTAAGTAATTTGTTGCTATATTTCTAAATAGTCGATTTGCGTGGTTATTAGAAGTGAACCTTTATTCCAAATGGTTTGCACAACTTTACATTTTTCTTTATCAATGTAATATGTTTATACCCCTACAGAGATTGTCGATTTGGGATACATTTGGCTGTCTTCCACCCGGGTCGCCTAGTTCGAGGTTGCTAATATGCCCCTAATCGATAGGCGTCAAGCTCCTTTTTTTATGCGATGCGACAGATTTACTACCAAAATTTTCATTTGGGGGTTCCTAGTTCTCTGGTATTTCCTCCGCAATCTCCCTTTTTGTTTAATTAGACTCACTGTGTTTGGGTGAATAATGATGTATACTTTTCGTTTATGTGTGGTCATGGTGGAAGTATCAACACTATCAAAGATGGTTTAATTTATTTTGTTTGGGGTTTGAAGGTCGTTAGCCTTTTATTGAGTGTAGCATAAAAAACGTCCCAATTGTCTATTTATTAAATTCAGCTCAGGAAGTAGTTTTCCTGGTCTTAGTATAAATGAGATTATTACGGGTAAGTGGTCTGAATCGAGTTCAGTGAGTATTTTTTTGAAAGATTAGTTTGTTGAAATTTTTATAGGCAACTATGTGGAACATATCTGGTTCGTGGTCTTTATATACGGGTACTATGTAGGTTTATCGGGAGCTTTTATTTGGATAGCATGCGTAGATGTTAGGTTGTAAAGTTTTTCTTGTAAGAAGCGCAAAAGAATTGACGTTTTTGGAATAATACGCTGGACAGCAAGGAGAACAAATATGTCTGTACTACAAAAACTCGCCTCTCTATTATAGCGTACAGACAAATCTTCAAATACTACGACCACATATCAAGCCGTGACAACAATAGCCTTGAAAAACTGGTAGTGGAATGACGCGCTGAAGGCACCAGACCACAAGGAAGAGCACCGAAGAGATGTCTAAATCAAGTCAAAGCGACAATAGCAAACCAATACAATAAAGTAACCCCAAGGGCCAAAACCGATTAAAATGAAAGAACATCATCAAAAATATAATGAATAATAAACTATGATAATCACGACTCTTTTGATAAAAAGATACAACGGGTAGAAGAAGAATAAGATATTAAATATGATGGAGATGTCTTTATCGAGAAGTTGTTTTTTTAATTGTTTATAAATACACATTATGGTTACAGTAGTACCATTACTTAGTTTGATTTTGGTTCCAACTATCTCGAGGCTGATAGTGTTAATTTTTTGACGATCTTGTTAAACTGTATTGCGTTTTATGATTATGGCTACACTTAGAGCTGAGTATAGATAAAGTTTAGGGCAATTCAGAATTAGTTTTTAAAAATCAAGATAAATTGCGTCGGGAAGTGTTGTTTGCACTGTTTATGAAAGGACGTAAGTTTATCACATTGTTGTTACGTTTTGTATACCTTTGCCTTGAGGGTTATCAGCCCCCTTCCCCCTCTTCTACTGCTGCATGCTACAATGCAAATCCGAAGAACCCCAGATTATTTAATTTCAGCCGGCCGATTAAGAAAGTGTGGCGGAAGTAACCTAACAAAAAGCCCGTGTCAAATTAAGCCCGCGACGTCGTTACGCCCGCGCCGTTCAGACTAATACTGCAATCATTTTGATTGAAATTGTTGTAAAACTTCAGCGGGCCGAGAGGCTCTCATTTGTTAAATGTGCCGCGGCCCCGCGAGGCTCGTCCGTTCCGCTCCGTTAGCACGCTGATCTCCCTTATAACTTCCAGAGCTAGACGTTTATGTCTATTACGGCTTATTTGAATATCTTGATCAGAATTCGCGCTTATGACGGCCCGCCCGCATCCGCCGCCCGCGCGCAAATTAAAATTTTCACGTTGTAGCGGCTCGGGATGGAAAGGATTATTTCCGAAATTGCTGTATTGCGGTCGGTAATAACGGGCTCCCTGCAACAACGAGATGATTGTTGATTGTGCTAAACAAAGGACTTTCCTGCATAATTTAGCACGCAGCCCCTGCCTGCTACCTATTAAGAGCAACGCTGAAGTTTGTTAGTTTTAGGTTTCATAGTCTTCGGAGAAATATCTTTTGAATATATAAACTAGAATTGTTAGAGTGTAATTATATGTTTTATTTTTTAAAGTTATTTTAACCCTTTTATCACTAAATTAGTTAGTGTAAGTTAAGAATTTAAATCTCATGTTTTATCGTGAGGGGTTAGTATTTTACAAACCCTTTTACGCCGTAAATACAGGGTGATCGATAATAGATGTGGGAAAATATTTTTGTATTAAAAAGTAATGAGAGAAGTTAGATCAGCGCCGCTTAGCATGAATAAGAGTTGGCTAATTGAAGTTTTGTAACAAGCTATTGATTACGTAACTATCTAATTGTAATCATGTAGTCCTTGACGTCCCAAGGAGGGCTATCTATTGTCCAGAAATTTTATGACTTTGGAAGAAATTATGTCATGTTCGACAGGCCTTTAAGGGAGTTTCCCTTAAGCAAGGAGAAAAATGTTCTTGCTACTTTTAAATTGATTCAGAGATTTGAGACCACTTGCAATGTCTGAGTCGCCCGATTCGCAAACTCTAGCCAGCCATTTACCTCTGACGTCACAATATATTGAAAGGGTTGGAGATCTTCTTGAAAATCAGCCGGATTTCGGCTAGCAGCTCAACAAGCGAAAATTAGCTACCTTGACAAAATATTTGAAAATGTTCACATACAAGATTCAAATGCATCTGCTGCTGTAGCAGTGTGCTATCGAGAGAAGATTCCAACTTAACCAATTGTAGATTAAAAAAGTGGTTCGGTTGATGTGTCGAAAATTTGGTTCAGTGGCGAAGCTCAATTTTATTTGCAAGGTTTTGTAAACAAGCAAAACATGCGCTACTGGGGTACCAAAAATCCTCATGTTGCAATTGTAAAGCCTCTACATTCAGTAAAAGTAACCGTCGGGTGTGTAATTTTAGGGAAAATATTCTTGGAGCATATTTTTGACGGCAATGTGAACTCTCAAAACTACCGCCAGATGCTCAGAGATGAGTTGTTACGGGGAGCAAAGAGAGCCAAAATGCTCAACGGTTACTTGTTTATAGAAGACGGTGCGAAGCGTTATCGTACTTCGGCAGTTTTTTCACACTTCTGGATAATTTTAGAACACGTGTCATAGACCTAGACTTTAATAATTTTGCTGGTGATGGAATTAATTGGCCGCAGCATTTTCCTGAGATTAATCCTTTTTCCTATGGAAATAGTTAATGCACCGGGCCTGCAAGGGGTCTCCAAAGACATTTGAATATTTCAAAATAGTCATAACAAATTTCGATCATTGGAAAAGACACACTTTAAGCAGGACTTTTCAAAGGAGGTTGCGTCATCTTGTTGTTAATCAATTTTTACATTTTGAAAAATCGTTAAACTAAACTTCCACTTGCTTTATGCTCTCTTGCAATTGTTTAGCAACAGTTTCTCGCAAGTAAGACATCTTCGCTGAACACCTCGCAAAAATCAAAATCAACTGACAAATAATATTGACGATTTAAATTTTCTAGATACTTCCTGTCCTTATTAATTCATTTCCTCCGTCAAAAATAAAAAGAGAAATATTTGCATTCAAAAGTCCCAGGATTTGACCTCCTCACAGTCCAGATTTTAAAATAGTCACCAAATCGACCTATCAATTTATTACGATTCTTAATAAATATATTATGTTGCTCAGAAGGCTAAAAAATAAAATCAATGTTCACAAACATTTACGCAAACACCAACTCGGCTTCCTACAAGAACATTTTATTATACAGCCGAACTATACAATACTTAATGAGAGTATAGAAAACTAGAATAAAACACAGTTTTCCTTGACATTGGAAAAACATTATATGGGATTTGGCGTAAACGATTACCATTTAAAATAAAACACACCCTTCCACAATACCTTAAGACAACCTTAAAGTATCTCGTTTAATATGGTGTACCACAAGATAGTGTACTGGGTCTACTTCTGTACTATATTTTTACGGTAGATGTTCTAACAATCAATGACACATTAATCGCCACCTTTGTAGAAGACACTGCCACAATATCTACTCTCTGTGTCACACAAAAAGTTACAAGTTTTTCTTGACGGTTTGGAAAAATGGCACCATACACTTCTACCAAATCCACTCAGACCACTTTCAAAACCAGTAGTGACACATGACCAAAAGTTAGAATAAATAACATTCGCCCGTTAAAAACAAAGGCTGTAAATATAGCTTCAAATACCAAAATCATTTAAGACACTCAATCAAAAATCCTAGGCACAATGGTGATGCCCCATGGTGCATAAGCAATAACACCGCACGCACGGTTAAAAAAGAAATTCGTTTCGTAAGGACCAATTGTCATTAAAAGCGACAAAACAAGCCAACTAACTGAGATTCTTGCAGTACAAAGACAGCTAAAAAGACAGCAAACCACGGAGCTAAAGACAGAATAATAAAATAATTTCGTGTAAAGAGGATCATCAATGGACGTCTCATTTCGAATTCATTTTCAACCAACAAATTTGCTTATTGTTTTTTAGGAACAAATTCTAAGCAATTGTATCAAGAAAAAATATGTAAGTAGAACATTTTTACTTTTTATATGGAATATTTAATAAATTTTAACGTAGTCTTTGTGGCTAATTAATAGAAACTTGTATTTTTTACTTTCTGGGCAACAGAATGTTATCAAAAGCAAATAAGGTTAAAAAAATTTTCAAGTATTATGCCATTACTAAAGCAATTCTGGGAAGAGCATACATTAACTGCCAACTTTTATGAAATCATCTCTTCTTACAAATCTGTTTCCTGAGTATGCAGTTTTGGATTTACTTTTTTTGTAAATTGTTTATGGTGCAAGCAGCAATGCAAATAAGAAAACCTCTGCAAAACAATATCTAATTTAAAAGAATTTCTATTCACATTTGCAACAACTTTTAATAGATTAAAATTATCTATAAATATAGGCTAGTTCTCAAAAATATCAAAGTATTGTTAACAGCTATAAAGGGTTTATAGCTGCTGCGCTAGTTGCCACACGATTATACTTACACAACTTCACTAATCATTATAATAAACATATACCAACACTAAATGGCGTTTTTATTTTACTGGATCTTGATGTTATTTACAATAAAAAATCAGCATTGCGAATCACTGATTAATGTCTCTAGTAGTTTGTTTGGATAGGCTGCTACTGTTCCTTGACCTATTAACAATTTTCTTTGACGACCTCATTAACAAATGGAATCTTTAGGTCATTATACAGAGTTTGGTTAGATACACCCCAAGCGTCTTCGGTTGGAATTTTTGAATAATGTCGACGTTAAACTTGCATAAACATCTTTAGAATTCTGTAACCAAAGTCAAGATTAGATTGACGATTTTTGATTGAATACATAGGATAGTCAACAATATATTTGACAGCTTTATCAATATTAGTCAGGACTTCGACAATGTCTGACGTAAAGGTCTTATGTACACACTTTCACATGGTTTAGTGATCGCCTTTAAATTCTAACAACAAAACAATTTCTAGCGAATTACCAGAATAAATACACTGAACTGCTCCCAACGCGGTCTGTAGTGCCACAGGAGGTTTTACTGGGACACATTCTATAGATTTTATATACGACCGATCTTACAACAATCACATTTTCTTCGTATGCAAACGATACTGCAGTGTTTGCAATACCCATCAATCCAACAATTGCATTAGAATATTTTACAGGACAATTTTAGTCTATAATAAGTCAGCGAACTAAAATTAGTACTCGTAATGTTCAGTTTAAATAGAGTAATATAACGTCCATTCCAGATGAAAGTGTCAATGCGATAACGCAGTGGTGTTTAATACTTATTTAAACGGGTTTAAAGGGTTCTGAAAGACTGTAGTTTAGTAGTGTATTATGTGCCTAAAATCTATAAAATAAAAAGCATAAAAAGCAAAAGGTAGAGCGAAGGCGAGCAAGCGTACGCAGTACGAGATAACAAGAAAACAAGAAGGCGGTTTCGTAGAACACGTAAAAAGAGCCACAGAGGGTGGAGAAAATAAACTAGAGGAAGAGGGTAGCGACGAAATAAAGAGTAAGAAGATTATACGTTTCTCTAAAATAAGACATTTGTTAGTTCAAAGTGAAAAAGCGAAAACAGTTTTTGAGCATGCAGGAATATAAAAAATGAAACAAATGTCAGAAATACTGCGGGAAAAAGTGCAAGTAAGAAAATTGAAAGACACTCTATTAAACAAAGTTGAGTTACTAGAGCAGTAATTTGAGAATATGGAGAAAATTTTAAAAAAACAACATTGTCATCAAAATAATAAGTTTAACACGACAAGAAGCGGGAAAGGGAATGAAAAAATCTATTCGAAAGAATTGCAAATAGAAGCTACAGTAAAAAGGCGTACAACATAAGAACAACAGGATACAGATAAATAATACTAATAAAAAGCAGACATTCGAACTAAAATGGGAAGTCATGAAAACAGAATAAGTTTAAACACAAGGAAATATATATTAAAAACGAACTAACTTCAAAGATAAGCAGAATACAAACTAAAAAAAAAGAAGAATTGCGAGGGACTAAAAGGCAAAAGAGATTCAAGCAAAAGTAGGGTGTCTGAAGGTAATCATGGGAAACCAAGACTACAAGTGGAATGACGGAAAGAAAGAAATGGAGACGATAATGCCGAATTCTAATGAGCTTTCCACCAAATAACTAAACAGCACAATAAGAGTAAAAGGCAACATTAGTAAGGAAAGAAAGAAAACGGATCTGGAGTGTGGAAACATGGAACATTAGAAAAATAAATGAGAAAGCGAGCGCACAAGGGTGTGAAATGCATAATTAAAAATAAATTAATTAGTGAGGTGATTAATTAGGAACTTGTATCTGAAAGAATTTTGAAAATTGAGATAAAAGCATAAAATGAGGGAAAAACAAGTGTGATAATTGCGTATGCAAATAAAGAAGAAACGTTCTGGGAAGAACTGCAATTAGTATTTGAACAAAGCAGGAACCAAGTATACGTTTTAAGAAACTTTAATAGGAAAGTGGGTAACAAAACAAAGGATTGTAAAGAAATTACAAGAGGATAGAGGAAATAAAAAAAACGGCCACTGAGTAAAACTAAAATTCTTTAAAGATGATGATTTAAAAATAACAAATTAATACTTTACCCACAAATATACAAAATCAAAACCGAGCAGGCAGGAAAAGTCCGTAGTAGATTACGTATTAGCAAAGAGTCAGAAGGGGACCAAAAATTTCCAGTGACCACTATCTGTTAGATGTTGAACTGATAGAAAAGGATAGAGAAAGAGGAAACAACAAAATAGAAAAGGAATAGCATAAGACAAAAGAGACAATAAGAAATTATAGACTAAAAAGCCAAGTAATTTAACAATTCTAGCAAAAGATAAAAGAGGTGTTGGAAAACAATATGCGACTATCCCACACTGGTCATCTAGAAGAAGCTTGGAGTTATTTAAGGATACAATGCTAAAAGTTGCAAAAGATGCACGTGGTACAACTACCAAAAAGAAAAGACCAAAAAAAACGTTATAGTAAAATGAAGATTTTAAGAAAAAGATAAGAGGAAAACAGGCTAGGGAACTGCATTTGAAAACTAAAAAATCAGACACAAAATGTATAAAAATAAAAAAAATAATATTGCAGGAGAAGATAACATCAGAGGAAGATTTTTTAGACATAAAGGTAGAGAGAAAGAGCAAGAAAAACCAGAAATTATTTTATAAGATGTTGAAATGAATGAGAAAGGACAAAACGAAAGATTCTTGCAAAAGGCAAAGAAATAATGGCAATGTGGAGTGACAAAGAGCGCAGTAACACCAATCAAGAGCAAAAAAAGAGAGAAGACAATAAATACAAATTTAAGTGAATTAAAAGAAAATCTAAAAGCGACCAAATTTAACAGAGACAATAGAATGACACCAGAAATGCTGCAATAAATAGATAAAACAGATCTCAAATTGTTACACAGAGCATTCCAACTAACTTAAAAACACAAAAATACCCCAAGACTGGCTGATAACACTAATAATGCCACTACACAAAGGAGGGAATAGTAAAAGCTGCGAAGGGATTTTGCTACTGTCTGCCGGAAAAGTTTCATATATTTTAACTTGGGCAGTTAAATAGCAGATTCATAAAGTACAATTAAATAGCATATGCATGCTTTGTAGACCTCATGGCGGTCTTTCACAGAGTACCAAGACAAGCAATATGGAACAGCCTCTGGAACAGGCGTGCAAAGAAAGACATAATAACGACGATCAATAATTTATGTAAACATAGCAAAAATTACGTAAGAACAAATAACTGTTTATAACTGCAGAAGAAGTAAGGCAGCGGAGAAGTTCTCAGAGTAATACTATTTATTGAATTGAAGGACGATATAATAAAAGAGTGCAGACTACGAATGGGAAAGTTACAAGTGGGGTATAAATATATGCAACCGGTAATAATAGGGAAATGTGTGTTCTATTTTTACAGAGACTGAACGTAGAGTAACTTATAAGTCTGGGATGAGGTATTAAAATTAAAGAGCATGAGAATTGACCCGAATAAAACAAAGATAATGATAATATTCCGGTAGGAGACGTATACGAACATCTGGCTAAACAACAAAAAAAAAATTAAACAGATGAGTAGTTTTAAGTATCTAGGATCGATAGCTGATAGGAGAGATATATGCAAAGCTGACATAAACAACAGAATGAGTATTTCGGCAAAAATGTATTAAGTATTAGTTAATTTATTAGTAAAGGAAATATCTCAAAGGGAACAGAGTTGTCAATATTGGAATACGTAAATGTACCGACAGAAAAGACATGTAGGCAAAATACAGGCAACAGAGATGAAGTTCCTACAAAGAGTGAAAGTCAAAATACGAAAGAAAAAAATAAGAAGAAGATTAGTAGTGTTTATGCAGGAAAGAATTAAAGAGGGTTAGTTCAGACAGTAGGGGTACTTAAACAGAGTAAGCAATAAAAAAGATATAAAAAGCAAGAATGGAAAAACAGGACAAAAGCCAACTAAAACATGAAATGCGGGGATTGGAGGGTCAAAGATGGCGGCAGAATAACAACGAGTAGCTGAAGTTCATTAAGGCCGAGAACAAACCAATCCGATTGTGTAATTTAATGTGTTGTTAATGTATATTGTGTATATAAATTAGATGTACCAGTTATTTACTCTCCAATAATATATAGTGTAATCTAAAAAAGTAATAAAAAATGTTTTGCTGAGCATTTCTTTTAATCGTTATTTTTAATCGTAAATGTATTTCCCCAGCGAGGTTGCTAGTCCCCAACTGGGTCCCTCCCCAGGTGGCAAATAGCGGGTATCCAGGAAATAAAATACTCGAGTGGACCAAAACTAGCACAGATAACCGACTAACTGCTTGTATAAACGGTTTTCCACGGGATGGTTAACAGCTTAGGGTAAAAGAACCAACAGGTGTAGATCACTATTTTGTCCTGAAGCCAATAAATTGGCCTCAAAGGCAGATGAATTACATACGTGGTTAACGGCATAAGGATGCAGAAAGCAAGAAGGAAACTACTGCATTAGAGGTTCATACGGATATCCTTGGTATCATCACCATGGCAGTATTCAAAACTAAATATTCCGGATGTCCGGGGGAAACGGTGATGAACAAAGCTGTGAAAATGACAGACAAGAATATGACGATGCTCAGAATAGCTACTTGGAATGTCAAAAGCACGTTCAGACCAGGAAAAATTCGCAATACCACCCAAGAAATGCAAAGAATGGAAATAGATATAATAGGCATTAGCGAAATGAGATAACCAGGAAATGGCAAATGCGTAATAAACCAGCATACTATATATCACCCAGGCAGAGACGATAACCAACACCAATTCGGAGTGGTAGCAAATATGTGTACAACTTTATTCTTATATCAGACAGATTGCTGCTAATACAAATAAGGGCGGAACCAATTAACATTAATATTGTTCAAATATACGCGCCAACTGGCGATAAAAAGGATGCACAAATTGAAATATTCTACAATGAGATCGCAGAAGTAATAAACCAAATAAAACAAACTCATAATTATTAAAGGCGACTGCAATGCAAAGATTGGAAAGAGTGGAAATGATAAATATATAGGCGAGTATGGCTTGGATGAAGGAAATCCAAAACGAGGACAGTTAGTTCAATTCTGTACAGAAGAGGAATATGTAGCAACAAACACGCTTTTCAA
Source organism: Sinelater perroti (assembly GCA_036346155.1). Taxonomy (NCBI): domain Eukaryota; kingdom Metazoa; phylum Arthropoda; class Insecta; order Coleoptera; family Elateridae; genus Sinelater; species Sinelater perroti. Next base: position 11,843,639 of record JARFIY010000158.1, on the reverse strand, counting down.
ACTTTCATCCAAAGATTATACACATGGCTCAGCCCAGCGGATACAGAAAGAAAAAACATCATAAGAAACCAGATAGGTCATATTCTAATCAAGAAAAATTTAGCAATAGCACAACTGCAGTGAAAACATATCTGATCATAATCCAGTAGTGGGAACACTAAAAATTAAATTGAAAAGAATAAAAAGAGCTACATACCACAAACAACTAGGCATGTCCAAACTAAAGAATCAGGAGGTGTTACGAATAGTACGAAAGGATTCAGAGGATAAGTGCAAAACAATCAAAAATATCAGATCCCTTGACACAAAAACCATATAGGAAGAAAGTAAAGAGTCCACTAAAGATACAACAAACAATTTTTTTTAAAGTGATGAAGTATATAAAAAAAAGTGTGGATGACAGAAGAGTTTTTGAGACTGACAGAACAAAGAAGGAAATGTAAAAATATCAGCATAAACATGTACAAAAAAAATAGACAGGAACGTTAGACGAAAAACTAGAAATAATTGGTTCAGAGCGGAATGTGCAGAAGCAGAAACGTTAGAAGGGAAACACGATTCTTTCAACATGCATAAAAATATTAAAGTGACCGCAGAAAAGAACGTCTGTAAATATAGTTGATGGCTAAGGTCGCGCTGTTGTTAACATCAGTGACAAGCTGAAAATATGGGGAAATTATATAAAACAATTATGCAGAGATACAAGACCAAACAAGCAAACAGAGAACAATAACAAAGAAAGAAGTCACCGCACCTATATCAAGAACAAGAGATGCAAAAGCAGTCGGCCCGAATGGAATAAGAATAGAATTATTTAAACATTTAAAGGCGATAGTATAGATATACTAACCAAACTTTACAATAGGATCTACGACACGGAAATAATACCTAAAAACTGATATTATGAAGAATCGACGCAATTTGGATTTAAAAGAGGCGTTGGAACAAGAAAAGCATATTTTGTATACAAGTACTATTTAAGAAATGTCTGGACGTTAATTGTAATGTGTATACTTGTTTTATAGACTATCACAAGGCTTTTGACCAAGTATAACATCAAAATACTAATCTATACTGGTATCAATCCGCGGAGATCAGAGTGGATGATCAAATCACAATGCAATAGAAATACAGCGAGGCGTAAGGAAAGGTTGCGTTTTGTCCCCAGCATTATTCAATCTTTACTCGGAGGAGATATTTAAAGAAGCGGTACAGGAGAATAATAACATTGGCATAGTAGTCAATGGTAGAACCATTAATAATATAAGATACGCAGACGACACAGTAATTTTTGCGAACAATCTAACCGATCTGCAAACGACGTTAAACAAGATCAATCAAGCTAGCAAGAAATATGGACAATCACTAAATTCGGTAGAAGAAGACGAAATGTACTTAATAATTAAATAACATACAAAAATATAGGTATTAGGGTGGTGAATTATAAATATGGACACAATTGATAAGCGAAACGTATATTTTAATGTGCGCGGTGCCGTGGCAGGCAAATCAAAAGTAGCTAACGACAAAATTTCCGTAGGCAGACGTGCACCTGGACGACGGCTCGCCGCGTATCCTCTGCTGGTGCAGGCCGATGTGTCTCAACAGCTGAATGCTAACTCCCAGCTTTTGTCGTACCATAAATCGGTCGCAGATAACGGTTGAAACTTGTCTATTTTGGGGACAATGAAGGAGAATATTTTCTATAATTTTGGCAGATAAAAGGAACCAAATGCAGAATTAGTTTATCACGGGCTAATTGTAGTCTGCACCGACCGACCCTAAAGCCATTAAAATATGACCGTTATAGGAAATATTTTTCGAGTATTTCTCTTCTACAATTATGTTGATATTGCATTTTCGTCAAGTTTCTCATTCCTGATTCGATATAAGCTCACCTTTTCATTAATCCGACATTTCTCGAGTCTGCCCAAAAAGCGTGCCTAATTATCTGAATTTGGGCAGCAAATTAGTCGAGCAAGAGCCCCTCCGAGGTGTCTGCTTTCCCTTTCCTTTCCCGTTTCCCGTTCGAAAACGAACCGCCCCCGCCGCGCGCCGCTCGAAATTGTTCGGTTTGTTGCTTGCGATATAATTACCGAATTAGTCAAACTTAAGCTAACTGCGTCCCTTCAGCTACAAACCCAATTGCCATCAGCCCGGCCGCGCCGGGCGGCGACGCGCGGGAAGGGAGACGCGCAAAAATGCGCCGCGCCGCGACTCAGCAGAATGTGCAGCCGCATTAAAAATTTCGACATTAGCGATAATCCGGGCGTAATTTATCGGGCCGCACTAAATCGAAACAGTAACGGCGCGGGATAAATCATGGCACAATACGTACCCCCTCGCCAAGATCCCGATAAAACAGAACGAGCTCGCTCAAGTGAAATCCCATTTGAAACTTCGCGATTGGAAAAGTATAGGGGCACTGATAACTCTTTTGCTACATCCAGTTGTTTACGACGAAGTTATTAACAAGTGCTTGCCGCCGCCGTGCATTTCCGCCTTTAATAATTCATAGCGCCGCGCCACCCTGCAGTTTTAATGCGGCCGAAGAGCTCAGTTTGCGATCTTGGTGTCTGAATCTTATGAATCTTTTAGATAGGACTTTACTTATAGTGAAACCATGACGCGAATTGTAGAACTATTTAAGTTTAATTGCGCTACAGAAAGATTCTTGTTTGTCATTATAAAGTAAAAAAGAAACGTGTTTAGGCATTGAAAATCTCCATCGTATGCAATAATTCAAACTAGTCCAATAAGGTATTAAACGTAAAACAGAAACGCGATGAAAGTACTCAAAATTAAATAACAAATTTTCTAGAATTTTTTTAGCAGTATAATTATTTAGAATAACAAAATATGATTAAAATAGGTCAAAGAAGGTGTCCTCAAGGCAGTGCCTTAAGTCTAACTCTATAGCTACTTATTTTTTTAAATAAATCAATACCGCAGCCTTTCCTGATGATACTGTAGTGTTGGCAGTAAATAGTAACAATAAAGAGAAAAGTTTTCTTTTTATTATTAGTTTCTACATCAGCATTTTATAAATGTTATACTTAGTTTTGATAACACAGTAAGTGTATTTCAATCACTCACTGTCATCCGAATTTGGAAAGTCCTGTAGTAGTTTTGGTGATTTATGATACGTATCCACGGAAAGCCTGTAATTCCTAGAGGGCGCGTCCCCAGATAGCGGATCGAAAAATGCCTCTTAGATGGGGGGCGGGTAGGGGGTAGGCCTGTAGTAGGCAGCTATTAACAATGTTTGATTGAATAAATAAGCTCTCCTAAAAGTGGGTAAACACGTTTGCAGATGAATGGTAGGATGAAAAATTTAAATATTAATCCCCGAGTGGTAATACACACCTTTACAAAAGGAAATCTTAATGGATACGGGGGGGCAAGGTAGCTCTGGTAAAAATTTTCAAAAATTAAGCAGGAAAACAAGAAAGAGAAGAAAAAGAAAACAGAGAAAACTCAAGTTAGCCACATGGAATACGCACAGTTGGAAAACTAAAGAAGTCATAGAAGAATTTAAGAAGATGGACCTTGACATGTTGATTATAAATGAAATAAAAAAGAAGGAAAATGAAACTGAAAACATCGGTGATATTCTATGTATTTAGAAAGGCATTAACAAAGAGGAATGGGCCAGAGCCGGTGCATGTATACTAATAAAAAAAAAATACAAAAGGAACAATAAACCATGGGGACCAATAAATAAACGAGTGATTAAAAATAAACCTAACTATTTATGGAAGAAGAATAGTCCTACTAGTCGTGTATGGACCAACGGATGACGATCGCATAGTAGAAAAGGAAAGGTTCTTAGATACACTGCAAGGCGAAGTCGGGGAGGTGAGCAAAAATAAAGAATTAATTCTCTCTGAAAATGTGGATAGAAAAACAGGACGCAAAGAAAAGGACGACACAGTGGAAAAAAGTGAAAAATAGTGAACAACGACGGAGGAACGATAATGTCAGTTGTCAGTTATTAAACCTAGGAATTACGAATGGTTTTACCAGTACAAGGACATTCACAAATACACAGGGACAACCAAACAGAAATCAAAAATTTATAATTGATTATTTGATAATAAAGAGAAAAACAACAATTAAACTTAAAGATGTGACAGTAAATCTAAAAGCGAAATTCAGAAGTGACTACAGATAGTTAGTAGCAAAAATTAAATTCCCATTGAAAAACAAAGGGACAAACCGACTGAAGAAACAACAGAAAATAGAAATAAAGAAAAGAAATTTATAATACTTGTTTCAGGATACTTGATTAAAAATTAAATAAATCAACTACGAGGCTGACGGGAATAAAATATACGACCATATTTGGAGAGGCAGGCGTGTAAATAGCCGCTCTCGTGATGCGGTGTGGAAACGTAGTACGGCCCGTATTGGAACGTCAGCCGATAAGGCCAAAATCGTCCCTTAAACGGCCGTCGCGTAAGCGGATGGGGGCGGCTACCGATATCAACCAACGAGTAATGCCAAATCGCTCACCTGAATCGGCTTCTGCTTCGTAGGCGATGGTTCCTCGGTGGCCACCTTGCCGCGGTGCGGATCTGGTATTTGCGGGATGATAAGCACGACCAAATTGGCCGCGCTGCGGAACTTATATATGCGGGGTATTAAGACACGACCGAATTGGCCGAGCTGCGGTGCGTGAATGTTTGCGGGGTGTTGAGACACGACCGAATTTGCCGCGCTGCGGAGCGTGTATATGTCGGCTGAGCAAAAGCCCATGCCGTTCTGTCTGCGATGGCAAAACGTAGCAGATATCAAAGGCCCGCATGCCGCCGCGATATAAAGCGGTTCAAGGGCGAAAAGGCCGCCACACCAATATTAATAAATATATAAAGCAAGCTGGGAAAAAAGCTCTTGAAGAGATAGAGGTAAATCATAGAGCGCACAAACGGAATCTCTTTGGAGGAATTAAACAATAAGAAATACCTATATCATAAATGGTTAAATACTCAAGAAGAGAGGGGCTTCCAGAATTATAAAAATAAAAAGCTTAGAAGACTAATACGCAAAGAAAAGATTGAAACGTGAGAACACTAATGCGCAAACATAAACCAGTGCTTTGAGATACAAAAAGCTCTAAATCTTGGAGAAAACTAAAATCTGAGGACAAATAGAAAAAAATATCACATATATTTTATATAAATGACCAAGAACGAATAAAACAGTAAAAATGGGTTTATAGAGTTCAAAGAAGTGTAAAAGAATAAATAAGAAGTCTAGAGGACAAAATACTAAAAATAATACAGGAAGAAACTCGTTATGCGATAATGTCAATGAACAACAAAAAATCATTAACCGTGAAGACGTACCAAAAGAATAGATTAGGCATATTAGACATAAGAAAACTATAAAAAAATCAGTGTAATTTTAACAACAGGATGCATTTATAATAGAATAATAAGAGACAATCTGGAAAAAGTTTGCGAGGAAGTAGGGGAAAAATAAGCTGGGTTTACAGCAGGTAAATCCTGCTTAGAGTACACCTACATCACAAAAAAGAAATAAAAAAATAAAGATCTTCATTTGGCCTTCATCGACCTCACCGAAGCCTATAACACGATACCTAGAAACGTACTATGGAAAGCCATGACAAGGATGGGAATACCGACAATGATAATAAAAGCTGTAAAAACTTATATATAGACAATTCGCTGTACATAAAAGTTGGGAATTCAAAACCACCACTAGATTATTGCAAGATTGTCCAATATCACCAACACTGTTTAAACTATTTTTAGAAAATACTTGTAAGAATTAGAGAACGAAAATGTCAGGGAGTGAGAGTACCCTTAAGAAGTAAATATTTATACACTCTGTATTTTTTAGGCGACCAGCTGGTGGTGGCGCAGGACGAAGAGAGTTTTAGCTACATGACAAGGAGGCTGAAAAAGAAATAGGGAAGAAATGGAATGAAAATGAATTTAAAAAACGGAAAACCTAACAACCGAAGAAAAAGAACTGCATGACCTCAAAATCGAAGAAAACTTCAAAATAATTTCAAATATATAGGGTTCACTATATCAAAGAACACAACAATAGACTTGGTCAGACAAGAACAGCTATCAGGCAACTACACCCGGTAACTTGGAACAGAAACATCCGAATAAAAACAAAAGCAGCAAAAATGCGGATCATTAACAACAAAAATAAAGGACAAATACAGGAAACTGAAATAACATACTAGAGGAGATGCTGTGGTCCTACGAAGGTGGACAAAATAACAAATGAGGAGATTAGAAGAAGAATGAAAGTTGAAACAGACGTAATTAAGTTTATAGAAGATAAAAAACTATTATGGTATAGTCACGTGGGAAGATGAAAGAACATATAGATACAGTCACGAAATGAAGTTTCTTAGAAATAAGAAAGGGAGAAAACCGCAGAGATCATGGAGAAACAAAGTGGACGAAGCTATGTAGATGATACATTTTAGGATAAATACTTTATGTGGTAGTTTAGTGGGATAGTTTGTTGAATGATATACTTAGTTTGCTGGTCATAGTTTATTGATTTAGGTTTAAAGGTCATCGACAAACAGTGCATAGAATAGAGATCAATATGTTGAAAAATTATCCAAGAATATTGCCTTAAAGGACTCTGCGTATATATTTTTTGTTGATAACCTCATAGCATTGGCATGAACCCCAAATTTTCTGCTCTACGCTAAGATAAATAACATTACAACCAGCTAGTAGAGAGAACTTTAATCCGTCTACCCAGACCTTATCAAATTCTTGAGTAGTACGAGGCTGTAGTAAATTATTTGTTTTCAAAACTCTATTTTACTATTTATAATATTTATTGCAGCTGTTGTACTTTAAAATCTTCTAAGGATGTATTAAGCTTGTGAGATATTCGTTCCACTGTTTAGACAAGGTCAACAGTAAACTGACACGACGGTAGCCCGTGTAGTCATTTTCCCCGCGTTTGTAAGACGTCAGAATGTGTGATAATTTATTTGTCTGGAAGCCAGTTCTCAACCAAGCATTGTATAGCTAGCAGTTTTTTGGCATGATATTTAAAAATTACTTTGGTTATTAGAATATTACCAGATGCCATTTAAAAAAAATCTTCAAGTTGTTTTTATGTTGTGGGTTTATTAACATCATTTATAACCTGTAAATATATTTTGTTGTAGTTATTTACTATACGGGAGAAGGCTATACAATTGTCTGAGATTGAAGGTATGAAAATCTTCCAAAAATGAAGTTGCATTCTTTTTTTTAGTTAAAGCTAAGGTTAATAATAAATAAATTTTCTAGGCGACAAAACTTATAGTTATGACTATGTGTTACGACAATGTTCCTTGATTTAATTTATTGAAACTTAGAGTACGTTATACCCAATATGTGTTTTTGCAGTTTAAGTCTGCTGTTATTGTGTTGGCATAGATGGGTTGCATAAATTAATAACAATAATCTTCTTAGCTATTTCATAGAACTAGTTTGTAAGCGATTATAATTTGTAACTGGTTGTAGCCACTAATAATACACGCTGTAACCTTTTGCGGAATTTCAAAAAAGATGTAAACACTTATTTTTGGCATTGGCATTCCAGTTATGGAATTAAATTGACCTTAACTCGAGTACCAAAATCAAAAGTCCCTGGGTCCTGGATGTTGGTAGACCGCATAAGCCACTACTGTGTCACCTCACGTTCATCATAGAGTGTCTCTGTCACATTGTTGTCAAAGTGTTGGTAAAGACCACAAATGGTGAAGTTAGCGTGGTCCTGTACCTTCTCGTGTAGTCTCTAAAAGTTATGGGATATCGGCGTGTGTGTGAAGGTTGTGGTCTCTTAGAGCCTGGTTTGTATGACTTGGAGCTTAATGATGTGTGATTTTGTGACCCAGTTCGACATTCAAGTCGCATACATTATGATACGGCAGATAATTTGGAAGGAAGAAGATATAAGTTGTTTTGGCCGCCTTCCTCTTGTTTGCTGTCCTATACAGGTTAGTTCTAATTCCAGACCACTTCTAAGTGCATAGTTTCTTTATTCCAAGGTATTTTCCTACGGTTCGCCAGGTCATCTCGCCAGTAAAGTAGTTTTCTGGTAAAGAACAGGATCGTCGAGGTCTTTTCTGAATTAATACTCATTCTCCACTGTTCGTACCAGTTTTTCAGACGGTCCAGTCTTCTAGTCGTCTTTTAATAAAAGGAAATCTTTCATTAAAAACGAGCTAGATAGCATGCCATGTTTTCTACATATTGGACCAGTGTAGTAAAGGGTTTTTCGGGAAAGTCTTGAACGGTCTATGTTAAAGAGCGCCAGAGACTGGACGAAGCTTTTCAGAACACTGAGAAAGGCTAATTACGGTGAAGATCATCTTGGATACCAGGCAGCATTAAAAAATACTGCATATGTGCTTTGTCCCTTGCTGTAGCCCTCGATGGTGCATTCTACCACCCTGAGAAGCTAAAAGTAATAAAGTGGCCAAAGCAAAATTCAAATTGGTTCTTCGGAATTCAGGAGTATTATAATGTAGTAGCTCTTGGGTCAGTTATTGATTAAATATATTTGAAATAATATGTCACTCTATTTATATTTGTGTAATAAATGGGATATATGGAGAGAAGACGATAACTAAGAGTTAGGGTTAGGTATTTGGCTTATAGGTAGAACTATACTATATGCAAGGCTGTTAGATGTGTTTGAAAAAGCACTAAGTTTTAAATTTCTATTTAGAGCATGCTGTTTTAGAAGTATAACTTGCTTAAACATTAAACCTTTAATATAAATAACCTTTTGCCATTGGAGAGGCAGGCGTGTAAATAGCCGCTCTCGTGGTGCGGTGTGGAAACGTAGTACGGCCCGTATTGGAACGTCAACCGATAAGGCCAAAATCGTCCCTTAAACGGCCGTAGCGTAAGCGGATGGGGGCGGCTACCGATATCAACCAACGAGTATTGCCAAATCGCTCACCTGAATCGGCTTCGGCTTCGTCGGCGATTCCAAGGTGGCCACCTCTGCGCTGCGGATCTGGTACCTGCGGGATGATTAGACGCGACCAAATTTGCCGCGCTGCGGGGTTGCGAATGTTTCTTGCGGGGTGAAGACACGACCGAACTGGTCGCGCTGCGGATGGCGAGTGTTACCGGGCTTCGCGTCTGGCTTGGCGGCAGGTCTTTGCGGGCAATTTTCATTTGCCAGCACCTTTCATATCAAAAGGTGCCGCCGACGGCGTATGCAGACTTGTCGGCTGAGCAAAAGCCCATATGCCGTTTGTGTGCGACGGCAAAACGTAGCAGATATCAAAGGCCCGCATGCCGCCGCGATTTAAAGCGGTTCAAGGGCGAAAAGGCCGCCACACCAGCCATCCCCGTCATTAAACTTGATTCGCTCTAATAATGTAATTACATCTCAATCATCAACAAACTGATCATCCTCTGAATTTACATAATTAATATACAGGTGCAAGCAAACAACGAAGCCGCAAAGGTAACAGTAATAACTTGGCACTAAGCAATAATAATAATGGCTGAATCTTAAAAACCTGTCTTAGTCCCATAGTGATAATTAAAAATTTTACCAAATTATGAAACTTCTAAAAAATATACCATGATGATTGAAAATATTGAAAACAGTCCTTGAGAATATACATCTGTCTCGTAATTTAGAGCAACTGAAAGAAGAATTAAAAATACTTCTACATGTGGTGCTAATATTGCTAAAACAACACCCCTATCTTTTGTGTAACTAAAATCAGTCGAGAACATACCGACAACGAACATAAGCAAACTACGGCAGTCGATATGTGGATTAACCGAAGTACAATTATCTGATAGAAGCATTTTAATTATTTCCTAAATTTGGTTTTTTTACGGAAAATCTAGGAATTGGCTCAAATAAGTACTAAAACAATTCAAACTACCAAATCACTTATGGTCAAAGATATCAAACAAATTAATTATTAAAAATTTAAAGTTAATCGAAACTACAAGAAAATCAAGGAGGTAGGCTTATTTCCACAATATTAAAACTAACACAAGTAATTGTAATCTCAAAGCTTCGAAAAAGCTTAAAGAATCTAATATTGAAATCAAAGATATAAACGCCCATGAAAGAAAATGTTGTTTCAAATCATCTGTTTTCGGATCGAGGAAAAACACGCTACTACGAAACAGGCCTACAACATAATTAAAAATTCACCTACAGCTTAAAATATCTATCTAAAGTTTCTCTATGTTGGTCAAAAGCTTTCCATAAAGTACGACATACTGCTATTCCAGATCCAAAAGAAATTGTCGATGTACTATAAAATACAGGATCTGGCAGAATATCTCTCCTTTTAATTGAATGCTGGGTACAATATAATAGTAGACATGGAATTTAATGGTGAGCATCGTGCATTTATATTGGAGACTCATTTTTAAAATGGTGATTCTATGATTGTGATACAGTGGCTATTTTGTACGCATTTTCGAGCTTCACAAACCCCTGACAACTCTATTCCCTATTTCTTTAGAGTCAGTTGTGGCTGTTTGGTGTGCTATTTTAAAGTTGGTTTGGTGCTCATCTCTAAATCCTTGTCCCGAATCCCATCTCTACCTGTAACCTTGACTGTCCGCCAATCTACCCTAGTCGCAACTAAACGGGATTTTTACCGCCGCCCGGCATTCGTACTCGAACTGTCGTTGCCTATTGTACTTCCGCCCTGTCCGTGGTGCCTCAGTATTGAAGCTGTCAACGAGGAGCACGCCGAAATCCCCGGAATTCCGATTGGAACCCTCGTGAGCGACGAAGCCGCCGGCCAGCCGACCCAGCTGCTCTATTGCGCTGTGCTGGCACGCTGTCGTTGCCTATTGTATGTTTCACCCCGTCCGTGGTGCCTCAGGATTTAAGCCGTTAACGAGGAGCACGCCGAAATCCCCGGCATTCCGATTGGAACCCTCGTGAGCGACGAAGCCGCCGGCCAGCCGACCCAGCTGCTCTATTGCGCTGTGCTGGTACGCTGTCGTTGCCTACTGTACATTCCGTCCCGTCTGTGGTGCCCCAGGATTGAAGCCGCCAACGAAGAACACGCCGAAATCTGCTGTTCAGGTTACCAGAGACCATTACTTGCGGTAAGTCTCATTTTAGTTGTTCCGTCGTGCATTT